>OY992862.1:5086200-15086200 GCA_963921415.1 Pyrausta despicata | reverse complement strand
ACTCGGGTTAAACAACTCGAGTTAATAAGCCAGACTATATTCTATACTAATAATAATAATAGTCCTCCTCGCCGTTTTCGACCACGGCGGCCAATCTCAACAGAGATCAGCCAACTACGCAGGAGATATTACCTCTATAGTGCACAAGTGTAAGCGCAATACACAGGTGCACTTACTGTTCCATCACTTTTAAAGTTCGGTGAGACAGCAATCCGACATGACCGGAGAAAGATCAAGCGCAGGACCAACGGCTTAACGTGCTTTCCGAAGCACGTAGGTGTAACACCGCCTTCCCGACTCCTAGCTGTTTGTCAGAAATTCGTGACACAAAATCTCAGAAATAATTTTGGCTCGACCTGGGATTCGAACCCAGAACCTCTCGAATGTAAGGCAGAAACTTTGCCACTACACCAACGAGGCCGTCGACAGTTGACAATTTAAAAAGACGTACCGTATCTTCCTCTGTTTGGTTTGATCTAAGATCACAGCTATCTTGACGGTAGAGCACAGCACCACCGTTACGCCACCGCACCGCACATTCGAGTCCCGTTCACGAGCCATTGTCTGACATCACATGATGTTAAAATATCCAGATATTCAGATCAGAATCAACAGACTTTGGAGCACAACCGATGCGCCGGACTGTCTTTTACAGAAGAAGAGTGAACAGGCATCTTCTAGGTGAGCTCGCTCCATCGTAGACTCAGTCTTTGCCTCGTTCGGCTTAATCTTGCTTGGGTCAAGAGTAAACCTATCCCATATATATAAAAAAAAAACATGTTGGTCAAAGCTTCGCGCACTTGAAAATTTGTCTTGCACTTTGCACCGTGTTTACAATAACTGTTCCTTATACGGCCGCACGTGACACTCCCGAGAAACACTCAGTGGCAGGGTCGCCATATTAGCCAATATTATTAACCAATGATTATATACAAGCACATGCTTTACCTATAAACATAATATACACGACTTGATGGAAACATCTTCAATCAAAAATTGACATTCAGCTTGATTCACAGAATTTGGACACAGTTTTAAGCCCTTATATGAGACAAAATAGGGGGTTGTTTGTCCACCTCTCTTTTAACAAGCGGCCTACAAGTTCTTGTCAACTTATTGAAGCTAAAAATATGACACAACAAACACGTAACATAAACCAGCAATTGAACCCATACAATTAAATATTGACCTGTACGTCTTGTTTAATACCAGTGGCCGCCCGCGACTTTGTTCGCGCGGAAACCCTTTTATTTTCATAATGGCGCGAGTGAATGACGAGTGGCGCCATCTATCGGTAAGCTTTTTGTTGATTTTACAATTATTACATTGAGTTGAGATGTTTTGTCGCGGAAAAGGAAGCCTATGTTACTCTCCACTCTCATTAAAACACGTCATAACATTGCTCTGTTACGTCGTGAAAGAAGGATAAACAAACAAACTGACTTACCCATTTATTATATTAGTTGGGATGTAGATTAATAAATTAAATTTAATAATAATAATTAATTAATTAATTAAATTTTCAGCTTTATCTGGTATTTAACGGTTCTCTGTAAGACGTGTTTTTAAAATCAGTTAAAGTGTAAACAATAAAAATCTTTTTATTTTGTAAATAGGCTTGTACACGTCCCAATATAATTAAAAGCTGAACTGTAGCTTCAATTGTAAGCAGTTTAGTTTGGTTTCAAAACATTTAATTATACAGGTAAAACTTTAGTGATACAATTAATTACTTTACAATGTCACTCCTGCAAAAGGAATTTAGGTAACTATACTACTAATTTTAAAAAAAATTGCTATTTCCGATTCGCAAACTAAGTAAGTAAGTAAATTGAAGTCATGAATAAAACATTTAACGTCAATATTATCGACAAACAATACTGACCTTACAAGTCCTTTACCGACCGAACGGACAGACGGACGGAGGCATCCAACCTTCACCTGCTTATTATTAAAAAAAAACATAGCCCCACCTCTTCGGAGGCGGTTAGCGTGCCCTCAGGAAGCAATTAGTACAGGTCCTTAACTTTTTAGCCCCTCTTCGGAGAAGCTAACGCGATAAAAACTCAGTCGAAAAGAATTAAGACTCGAAATGTTGTGTTTCCGTCATACTTTTTGTGGAGTCGGTCATCCTGGTTGCTTCAAAATGACCAGTTATAGGTGGAGTGAAACAAATTGTTATTATGTTTTCGGCTTATCTATAACTTTTACTGAAGGTTGTTCTTTTTTAAACGTTGTAGTGTCTAGTTTTGGTAGGAATGTTGTTATGGATTTTCTCCGAAAAAAAAGTATTACGTTGTGTAAATATGAGCGGCAGAGGCAGTAACTATTTAGTAATCTGTGGCAGAGGGCGGTGTTACAAGACATACTCATTTGTTTATGTGGCGAGTATATTTATAGAATAGAATAGACTGCCTCGTTGGTATAGTGGCAAAGATTCTGCCTTACATACGAAAGGGTCCTGGGTTCGAACCCAAGGTCGAGCCAAAATTGTTTCTGAGATTTTTTGTCACGAATTTCTCACAAACAGCTTGGAGTCGGGAAGTTGGCGGTGTTACACCCCCGTGACTCAGAAAGCACGTTAAGCCGTTGGTCCTGCGCCTGATCTCTCTCCGGTCATTTCGGATTGCCTTCTTACCGAACTTTGAGTGTGATGGAACAGTGAGTGCACCTGTGTATTGCGCTTACACTTGTGCACTATATCTCCTGCGTAGTTGGCTGACCTCTGTTGAGATTGGCCGCCGTGGTCAGAATCGGCCAGGAGGACTATTATTTACTAGACTAGACTATTATAGACGGAATTTGACCAACCGTAGCTAAGAAACACCGTGATTAAATTATCTTTTAAATAAATAAATAAAACCTCCTTGTAATCGGTCCATCCGTCCGGGAGATATGATGCCACAGATAGACACACACAAAAACATCCCAACACAAAACATATACACACAGACATAGGGTTCAATCTAATAACACTCCTCTTTTTCGTCGTGTAGACGCACGCACGTGTAAACAACTCGCAGTACCTACTGACGGTGATTAGGAGCGGAGCAGGTCCATTTGACTTGGTTAAGTAGGACCACTTGCGACTAGCTCGTACCGCATCTGCCTCTTTGGTTGGATCTAAGGCTGTGATTGACGATTTGAGCTACTTCATTCATTCATTCATTCAGATTTTCATACTAGGTGTATCTTTCTGTCTGGGTGGCCAAGGAAGACCAGCGTCGTGGCATTCCTGGGATGCTACGACACATGCTGAGTGGCCCCCTTTTGGTGACGACTTGGGCCCACCTCTCTGGATGCATCCTGCAGATGTGACCCGCCCACTCCCACTTCAGTTTCGCGGCTTTGTTGCCCACATCAGCGATACCAGAATTGGAGCGGATGGTAGTATTTCGGATCCTGAAAATGTGATACTGAATAAAAATGTTTTCTTCTTCTTCTTTATTATATAGTTGGTACTTTCTGCATAATATCTACGAATATCGATTCAGATAGCGGGTACTTAAAGGGTTGTACCTATGTACAGAAACAGCACATCCGGTCAAACCACTTTGACCTTAAGAGCACCCCTATTTCCTTCTTAATAAAAACTATTTTCGCACTTGACATGGATAACCTGACTTGTGGTCCACCGTACTATACCGTCGTAATGTAGGGCCTAGATCTTTCTTGTGAATGGAATCTCATCATCTTTACTCTGAGGTTGTCTGGAAGAGATCTCTCCCAGTGGTAAGACTGCCTTATTTGTACATCTTTCTCTCATCAGCCTATATACGTCCCACTGCTGTGCACAGGCCTCACCTCAACTATGAGGTGGTCCGAGCCATACACCACCACGCGGGCTCAGTGCGGATTGGTGGAGGGGTGTTTGTAAGGTAAGTGACCAACCTTACTGTCAGATGTTATTAAGCTGCCCGAGGGCCTCTGACCAGGCTTAACGACTAATATCTATCGATATTAACCGGGACCAACAGCTTTACGTGCCTTCCGAAGCACGGAGATGCTTGTAAATAGACGTCACTTAAATGGTCAGAATGGTCACCCATCCCATGACCGCGCCTTTGAACATCTTTATTGTGTGTAATTTTTCTTGTGGTGTAAAATAAAGAGTAATCTATAGGTATATCAATTTGTCTCATCCATATTTCTCTATGTGATGTCTGTTTTCGTCATCTCCAATCACTAACGCAGAAACTTGAGGTGTACTTTTTGTTCTAATTTCCACTTTAAAAGCTTGCAACCGTAGATTGTGGTTTTAGTGTTACAATAATGCAGGCAGTTTGAAGTTTAATATCAATTACGACGTCCACTTTGGTCCTAATGGTCAAGAAGTTGACTATCAACCAATAGGTCGCGGGATCGATCCACTCACTGTACAAACATTTGTGTTCATGAACATGTATGTTTGTACTTGTCTGGGTGTTATATGTATTTATTAAGTTTATTGGTAATACCACTGTTGATTCCGATATCTGTAACAAAAATGCTTAAAGCTACTTACCACGGAGTCAGATTATTGTATGTGATGTTGTTGTATAATTATTTTTTTATTATTATTTATTAATTCTCGAAAAAAAATTAAATAAGTACAGCCTGTATAGTAACACAAGAGGTGCTTGTGGCGCAGTGGTTGCAGCGCTTTGGTAGTGATACCTAAAGTTAAGCAACCTAAGGCGCGGTCATGTTTGGGATGGGTGACCATTCTGTCCATTCAAGTGACGTCTATTTACAAGCATCTCCGTGCTTCGGAAGGCACGTTAAGCTGTTGGTCTCGGTTAATATCGATAGATATTAGTAGTTAAGCCTGGTCGGAGGCCCACGGGCGGCTTAATAACATCTGACAGTAAGGTTAGTCACTTACCTTACAAACACCCCTCCACCAATCCGCACTGAGCCCGCGTGGTGGAGTATGGCTCGGACCAACTCATAGTTGTGGTGAGGCTTGTGCCCAGCAGTGGGACGTATATAGGCTGATGAGAGTATAGTAACACTCGTAGAATTATCATCATCAAAACAAACACTGCAGACAATTTTGTATTTTTATTCAAAACAAAAGAAAAAATCACATTGGTACAGTTAGTTAGCCTTTTGTCTAGATAAAAGCATCTAACTCAGCACTTGTTATTTTTAAGTTACCAGTATTAATGTTCTTAAATTCCTACACAAACAAGAGACTAAACCCTATTCATAAATCCTTTTATAATCACGTGCTACTCGTAATTTGCTTTGAAGAAAAATGTTACCATCTGTCCGACGACGCGCATTCAATTGTGGATTCTATTGCTTTAGTTAAAGTCTTAAATTTGAGATTGATATTGTAAATCAAAACACGCTGCAAATTGTGAGCTAGATTCGAGAAGCGATTATGAAAATGAAGCCCTAAATCAATGTGGAAGAGATGAAATTCGTGCGGCGATAAAATCAGTTGGAAGCAGGCGCTCGCGCACCATGAAGGGCTACCATGAAACGGTCAAAACTCGCTCCATAAATCGAATTTTATATCAGAGAAACCCTTTGATTTTAATTTCAAAGATATATAGATAGATTATCACTTTATTGTACAATACAAAACAAAAATTTACAGACAAGTTTAACAAATAAATATGTAAAATATAGGCGGCCTTATCGCTTGTAGCGATCTCTTCCAGACAACCTTCGGTTTAAGGAACATTTAATTAACAGAAAGAGGGAATTCCGTAATAGATAATCAGAAATCCACCATTTACGAATGTTGGGTATGTTATTCTTTTAAACAGGTCTTAAAAGATTTGTGAAATAACTAGGTTGATGGTGCAAAAGATAGCGTTGTGTCATTGTAGTGATAAACTCTAAAATGCGCTTGCATCAGTCTTTTTTTTAAAATTCTCGTTATACTACCTGCGTCAGTGTTTCCCTGCAATTACAACCTAGAACTTTTCAAAGCTAGAGTGAACAGGCATCTTCTAGGTGAGCTCGCTCCATCGTAGTCGTAGACTCAGTCTTGGCCTAGTTTGGCTTAGTCTTGGATCAAGAGCCAACCTATCCCAAATAATAATAAAAAAATATATATATTCTTTAACAACAGTGTGACCGGTCACATCAAGCTATCAAGCGATATTTTCTTAACACGCGGAAACCTGTTGATGAGTTAATAAATTATGTACAACTAGGAAAAGAAGTGCCGTTCGTATTGAAAAAGCAATAGGTACGTAGACGTAGAAACGTTGAGGTTGTTAACGGGCGGACAGACATACAGATATACAATAAGATGGACATACGTAAGGATGAAAAGTGAAGTTACAGTTACAGGGTTAATTTATTTATTTTATTTATTAAGGTAGAAATACAGCAGGCAAACTTATTATGATTATAAGAGCTTACACACTAAAGACATATACTAGTCCGAATGCTACGAATTAAAACTATACACAATATTTTTTAAGAACAAAAATTTTTATAACTAAGAACAAAAGTTTAAATTTAAATTGACAATATAATTATAACTAACAAGTTACACGAGCTTTTTCTTGAATGTCTCTAGAGTACACTGAAACATATCTATGTGAACGTCTAGGCGTGAGAGCCTAAATTACCCATTGATGCCATTTTTAGGGTTCCGTACCTCAAAAGAAAAAAACGGAACCCTTATAACCTTCTAAGCCAACGCAATCAAAAGATACAGCCATTTAGGCCGCAAATTTCCGCAAATTTTCGTAACTCGCACGGAAATCAAAACCTACAGGGTACTTCCCGTAAACTTAGAATCTTGAAATTTAGTACGATGCCACGTCTTATAGTACAGATATAGAAAAAAATACGAAAACCGTAAATTTTCAGTTTTATCATATAAAAAAATATATTTTTGAACAATATTTTTGACAGTATTGAAAATTTCAAAGTTACTACTCCTTATCTACAGGTTTGTACGGAACCCTCGGTGCGCGAGTCCAACTCGCACTTGACCGGTTTTTTTACTCGTATGCTCAAAAATATTAAATGTCTTTACCTCATTCGCCTACCAGACCGGTGGTAGCGCCGCGCTCATCGAATCGACTCCGGCGCACCGGTTACGCTGATTGCGGTAGCAAATGATAGCTGCGGCCCTTCCTGAAGCATTCCGCGGCCTTTGTTGTTCTTCACAGTTAAGTGACAGCTTCGAATGTTCTGTTTTTTTAAGGAATTTTGATAAATATTAAGACGACGAAGAGGATTCCATCTATTTTGTAATAGTACCTACCTACAGGTTTAAAAGAACATCTTAGATACATACGTATACTTTTGTAAGTAATAAGTTTTCTGTGACGAACTTTCATCAAGTTGCCATTGTGGCATAACTATCTATCGTGTCACTCGGTCAGAATATCAAAAAATGAACCAATGTCTATGAGAAACATGTTATTAAATTTCTTAACTTTCTATATGTATTTTTATTTTTTTTCTCCCTCTGATCACCTGCCAAGGTTTGGGATCAACTTTTTTAAAGGTTGTTAAAAGGAAACCATACATAAGAACATTTTTAGCGTCACCATTCTAAGATTTACAACCGACATCAAACTCTTCGTGTGAAACACCTCACACAATGCTGATTTCTCTTCTCTTAAACCGCGCAAGTTTAATTAAAACCGATTTACCACGTTATCTAGTAGCTAATCGAGCTTAACTTTAATGCATTAGAAAGCACTTACGGACCATAGCTTTGATGTATAGTTTCCTTACCAAAAGTAGCGGCAACTATTTAGTACAAAATGATAAAACTGGATCCACGAACATACAACCTTTGAGTTAATAGATTATACTAAACTAGTGACACACTTGTGGTTAACGATGTATGTAAAACTAGTAACTGTTAAATTTATTGCAGGAAATAGATGCAATTAATTTAATTGTTTGTGATATGATAAGATCCAGTTTCGGGAACGGATGTTTATGCATAAGTTAACTGTTTATTTATTTGATCCGAGATTTGACTTAAGCTTTTTCTACAGCATGCAAAAACAAGCCATGTTTTGCGACCTTTAGGTGAGGTGAATACTTGTTGCAATGTTAGAGATTGTGCATAAAAAAAATAAGTTCCTAAACTAAAACCCGAATACTCAAAAGTATGAAACGTTAAAAGAAATCTTTCGAGACAATGTGTCCTAGACAGCGCCACATGCAATTAATTGTAAAATAACCTAGGCAGCTTAGGCGCATCTAATGACACCACATTTTCAAATTATGAAAAGGGCTTAGAAGTTATGAGGGAACAGATAAACATACAAACCGGTCAAAATCATAACCCTCCTCTTTGCTTCGTCGTAGTCGGGTAAAAATAAAACGAATAATTTATAGACTTCACAGAGAGCGTCTGAAACTTATCGAGAACTCCACTCCATACCTAGAAATCATACTCTTGCCAATTTATAAATTCAATTTCTCGACGAACTGATTTGGCATTCAACAGTCGTCTCATTTCTTGCTCTAGCAAAATGATTCTTATGG
Source organism: Pyrausta despicata (assembly GCA_963921415.1). Classification (NCBI taxonomy): domain Eukaryota; kingdom Metazoa; phylum Arthropoda; class Insecta; order Lepidoptera; family Crambidae; genus Pyrausta; species Pyrausta despicata. The sequence goes on along the minus strand of OY992862.1, from coordinate 15,077,737 downwards.
CAGCTCTATAAAAAATCTGATTTCCTATCATCGCACTATTAACGATGCCATAACTTTGCACTATCGATTAATTTTATCGAACACTTTCTCATCTCGGGCTAATTAAAGAGGCTCGCACCTAATTTATGACACTTCGGTAAGATTGCGTGACATATTTGCTGGGAACCTGTTTCAATTAATATCACGAATAAAACAGCGAATTTGAATAGCTACTCTAGAAAAGGGATGCGATGGTTTTGTGTATATTCGTCCCGCTCACGCTTACAAAGCTTTGTATGTTTCATCTCGCCTTTGGAGGCTCTGCGCATCGCTCCGCTGCCTCCGTGTCAGTCAGTTGCGCACGCACATCGGCGGGAAGTAACCGCGTTTGAATTTCGAACTTATTTTCGCGCGTTGTGGTTCCAGCCAGCACTGTGTTCCATTTTCGAATTGGATTATCAAACGCGAATGGAGTTTCCACTTTTCCAGTATTCAATCGCGAGATTGTCTCATGATGGATCAGTGTTATTGTGTGTGATGTGATTTCGTGAAAGTGATTTCGTATCATCGCAAAGGATTACAGTGATTAATATTGTTGGGAACACGTGAGAACAGCATTGTATAGGTAAATTAGAATGGTTATGTTCGAAGCTACTCTCGTCTGATGAGATTGCATTACTATTATCGATGTAATTATCGTTTGTTTAGTATTTTATTTTCATTTTCTGGATTCACCTGCGGTGTACAAGGTGCAGTTCTATGTTGGGACTAAATTGGCTTTTATAGATCGAGTTGAATGTAGTTTTCTAATTGCGTATTAATAATACATATGACTTTTAAAGATAGAGACATTAGTTGCGGTATTTGAAATGAATATTTTGTTAAGTTACTTATTATTTTTTATTTACAATGCTGTAGGTATCTTCTTACCACAACATTGATGAGTCATGGCTAGCTGCAGCCTAAGAGCGCTTATAGAAATTCGGACCGATGCAGCGATGAGTTGGTTTAAGCTCAATAGGGAGAGCAATCGCCCGGCTTGCGAGAGGTGTGAGTTCGAGTCCCAACTGTGGCAGTCCATTTTCTTTTAGTGTGTTTTAATTTCACATTGAATATTTTGTATTGAGGCAAAGACAGGATACTGCCTTTTTTACCGCATTTCCAAAACAGATTTCTGTTATTCCTTTGTCAGCATGAATTGTTCCATAGAACAGATACATGTATTAGCATTTTTTATTAAAAAATGATCCGTCAGGTCACCTTGTAAATTGACACAACTCACCCTGATGAAAAAATAGGCTTTAGGTAGGCAATTTGACAACATGGTAACTGAATTTCTTGCACAGCTTCTTCAGCTCGGAATTCAGAAATTCAGAATTCAGAAATATTTATTGTCCCTTCACAAAATGGCCACTTAGAAAGTAATGTGAAAACATAAAAAAATATATATAAGTTAGTGAGGGCTGGCCCCTGAAGCCTGTGCTGCTGGTCACCAGGCCACACCCTCGAACCCCACTAAACATTGAATATTTCAAGCCTATGAATCAACAACAAATAGTGTACTTTTTAGCTAAAGCTATTTAACCCTCCAACTGTCCCGAAGCTGTGGTATGGTTTTATGGTTGGACCCACACCGTGGGTACTTACCCTCAGTGTGGATCTTTATGTAGTAAAACTAGCGGATCCTGCAGACGTTGTCCTGCTGACGGTGGACAACCCTTATTAATAAGGGGTATGAAAAATAGATGTTAGTTGATTCTCAGACCTACTCAATATGCCCACAAAATTTCACGAGAATCGGTTAAGCCGTTTCGGAGGAGTACGGTAACGAACATTGTGACACGAGAATTTTGAGAGAGATATGACATTATTGTGACTTTGGGCCTAAGCACACCTACGGCAAACTGTCGCCGCGATTCATAAGCGTCATCGATTTGGCCGCGGTCATTGGTAGGACACAAGTTGACACACTGTCAGTCACGTGTCTCGGCGACAGACTGGCGGGTGAAGGCAAGCGTCCTCAGATCCGCATCGGACGCATCGTACGTAACGAGTTTTGTTTTGCCTTGTTCTAAACTGCGGACGTCAGTGGACGCTGTTGTACTTACTTACTTCGCTGGCTCAGCGACGCGAAGTGGATCTTATAGTGGCCTCCGACATTAAAGTGCGCCATTCTTCCCTATTCTGTGCCAAATCTGACCAGTCGGACACTTCCAGTTCTTTCAGGTCTTTGGCGACTTCGTCCTTCCAGCGATATCTTGGACGCCCCACCAGCCGGCGCCCGGAAGGTTGTCAAAGATAGGCTCTTTTTGTGGCTCGATCCTCTCCCATTCCCTCCACATGTCCTAGTCAGCTGTTGTATGAGTTTTTAAACAAGGCAAACTAAAATACGTTACATGCGATGCGGGCATGTGGACGAATACCTTAAGTAGGTATTTCATACGAAGCACTTTAAGTATATTAATTTCTTCAAAGAGTATTCCCACGGCCTTTCTTTCATAACTGGATCGCATTGAGCGTGTTTTGCTTAGTATCCAAAACGGAATTCTAATTTGTTCCGACCGATTAAAGTCTGCATATTGAATCAGCCAATTTGCTTGTTAACCGGTCCAACGGTTATTTGAATAAGATGACCAATATTATTGAAGTCGAGACTACATGGAATTTGTACATTAATATAATGATAGCGATATTAATATTATGACAGCCCTTCATTTGATAAGATCTATCTCTACAAATGGTAGTTACTCATAGGATACATAAACTAGTAATAAATAAATATACAATAACATCACATACATTGATTTGACTCCGTGGTAAGTAGCTTAAGCACTTGTATTACAGATATTAGAATTAACAGTGGTATAACAAATAAACTTACATAAATACATATAACACCCAGACCAGTACAAACAGACATGTTCATGCACACAAATGTTTGTACAGTGCGGGGATCGAACCCGCGAACTTAATAGCTTAAGGTTTCAGCAACATTTTAACCAAAACACTTAAAATATTAAAAAACAAATTTAATAACAAAATTAACGTAAACCGAATAAATGTTATACTCTTTCGTATTATCATGCAAATATCTGCTTACCGCGTTTTCAAATGTATCAGAACATTTCGAATGTATCAAAACTTTCTAAAGAACCTCTTTCCTCCTCTCAAACTGAGAAATGTCATTTCCATCCATCACAATCATTAGTCATCCCTCTCGAACTTACCTCCCACCACTAATCTATCATAACTCAAAACGGGTTGACAGACGAACAAATGGACGAGGCAATTAAAAGTTTTCTTTTAATTACAAACTTCAATCAGTGAGTTACTAGTTGATTGTGATTAATGTTAAAACAATTACGATGAATGAGATTGATTTACAATTTTTTATTAGTATCAAAAGAGTCGTATATTATAGCTACGTCTTCTTTTAAGATAAGATGATTTAAAGAGTGTCAACCCGCCGAAAAGAGGAGTGTTTTAAGTTTAAGGAATCTTCAAAGCTAGAGTGAACAAGCCTCTTCTAGGTGGGCTCCTACATCGTAGACTCAGTCTTTGCCTCGTTGGGCTTAGTCTTGGGTCAAGAGCAACCTATCCCAGATAAAAAAAACCGGTCAAGTGCGAGTTGGACTCGCGCACTGAGGGTTCCGTACAAACCTGTAGATAAGGAGTAGTAACTTTGAAATTTTCAAAATTGTCAAAAATATTTTCCAATATTTTTTTTAATATGACGAAACTGAAAATTTACGGTTTTCATAATTTTTCCTATATCTGTACTACAAGACGTGACTTCGTACTAAATTTCAAGATTCTAAGTTTACGGGAAGTACCCTGTAGGTTTTGATTTCCGTGCGAGTTTCGAAAATTTGCGGAAATTTGCGGCCTAAATGGCTGTATCTTTTGATTGCGTTGGCTTAGAAGGTTGATTTTTCTACAGCTTCCAGGGACAGTAGACCTAAGTATCATATAGAAATTTCAGCTTGATACCTCCACGCGTTCCTGAGAAAAACGGTCTTGACAGACGGACGGACGGACGGAGGGTTGGACGGACGGACGGACAACAAAGTGATCTTATAAGGGTTCCGTTTTTATCTTTTTAGGTACGGAACCCTAAAAAAAAAGTTTGTCCCCTATGTCTGTGTGTGCTTATATGTGTTTTTGTGAGTGATTGTATGTGGCAACGTAGCTCCCAAACCTATGAATCGATTTCAGTGTTTTTTTTTTCGAAATATAATTTAATCACGGTGATTCTTAGCTATGTCTGGTCAAAATTTGACGTTTTAGTTTGACGTTGTAGCTCAGCAGCTGGTAAACTGGCTCATTAGGGTTTTTTTTTAACTTAAAAGTTAGTTTTATGTTACTTGGGATAGGTTGCTATTGACCCAAGAGAGAGCCCAGCGAGGCAAAGAGAGAGTCTACGATGGAACATTTAAATTTATAAACATAGGTAAACAGAAGTCACAAAGAGCCATTTAAAAAAATCCACAATAGAATGTAAAAAATTAACATTACACTATGTTGATTTTGTAAAGATGCAAAGCAAAATAAAAGAAACGTAAGCTCAAATTAAAATCTTATTTAAAACGTTTTAACAAGCCAAAATCTAGTCTATAATCGTGTCCATAACTCATATAAACTATGTCAATTGATTACTCATGTCAGTAACCGATTTGCCAACTAATGAATTAATGATTTCTAGCATTCGTCGCATACTTTATCCTACTAAGGTAAACTCAATTCCACCTTCTTAATTGGAATCCCGGGGAAAACTCAGTGCTAACACTTTCCCCGTTTCCGCCGCTTAATGCGATATGATACCTGTCTCATTATACGTAGTTCTACTTGTAGTCTACTCCTACCCACATTTAAGTTGAATAAACACATGCCATTTCTGTCAGTGTCAATGGAAATGGAAATTATAGATTTTCTGCTCAAAATCGTTGGAAAGTGCCGAGAAAAGGAAACTGAGGGTTGATGGCGTGTTATTTGAGTAGGCGTTATGTTCGAAATGAGTTAAACATAAGTATAATTAAGATATGTCACTAAACCGATAGCTTAATCCAAGTGCGAATAGGTAAGTAGGTTGTTGGAGATTTATTTCACCAAGTGAACAGTAAACCAGCGCTGATTTTAGTAAATGTCAAAAGCGAAAAATTAAAATGCCATTTTTAAACGATTGCATTATGAAGCTGAAATAGGCTAGATGACAGCAATAATCGTTGACATACTCTTTATCATCTGTCAAAACGATCTGCCTCCATAGATTTTGTATGGGAATACTATAATTTGACGTCATAATAAAGTATCAGAGATCGAAGTCAATTGACTGCATATTTATTTCATTCAATGTAAATAAAAATTGGTCTACAGCTTTTTGAAAATAAATTGGTTTTACTAGCTTCATAGAGGTAATGTTATAAATCACCATGGTCTTAAATTTTTTTACGATAGGTGTCGCCATGCCAATTGGGGCCTGTCAAAACATTAGCATCTTTAAAGTCATGGAATTTAAAAGCAGACTTTCTTTCTGACAAGCCAGTGTAAATATGCGTTAGAGAATGAGTACCTAACACAGAACAGAATAACTTCATCCATGTAAGCTTATTTACAATTAACAACGCCCTGGATGTTACAACTCGTTATTCCCTATAAAAATACATCAGAGAAACTTGCAACTTTAATTTGTGCGTTCACAAGTCACTCGCGTCATTACATTACAATGTCTGTGTTTTAATGAAACAATTTGCTGATAGCATCTAGGACTTGTAGCTGGAAGGCAATCTTAGCGATCAAATAAGTGTGAACGGAAAAAATGGGAGGACTACAATGTATCTGGGATCTCTTAAGGCTATTGCTGGTTTGAGATGTGTATTGGGGGCTGAATAGAATATGATTTTAAACTTTCGCGTTGCATTTTAACACTAATTTCTGGTTATCGGGTCTAAACGCGATATATTTTAATGAGTGGTTTGCACATAGCCGTGGTCAGTGACTACGGCTGTGTGCAATCCAGCCGAAACTTCAAGCAGTGAGTACCTTATAAAATTTTGCAACATAAAGGAAGAATTCACTTATAAAACATTCAGATATCCAACAAAAAGACAGACGTGAGCGTTACCTTACGGAAACATAAAAAGTTTGATGTGAAAAATTTACAATAACTTTCTTGGGGCAGGTATTTGGACATCTGTGTCTATGGTATATGGCTTAAACTGGCAGAACGCAGCTACAAGTACTACTTTCATCGTGTTTAGCAAGCAAAACAGTAGTTTACCTATTGCAGCATTAATCTGCATAAAAACTTCTTTATCAAAATTGTTACTGGCCGTCCTAGTTGATTACAAAAGTCAAGTTTATTTATTTGAAATTTTTGGAATTAAGCTCCTAGGCATTTGTGGCGACTTTTTATGTCAGGTGCCAGAGAAATTTCAGAAATGAATGTTGGCCATTTAATATTTCGAGTTGAAAACTGAAAAATCCAGTTCAAGCTATATAAGTTGAGCCTGTAAATTTTGTGGCTTCGCCAATTAAATTATGACGAATTGAATAATTAACTGAAAATGAGTTTATAAAGTTATTAAGTCATAAGTTTATAAAGTTGTGCCTGTTATTTAAGTGGCTTCGCTATGTATGTATATATGTCTTCTTTCTGTTTTAGCAAGTTTTTCCTTCTATTGTCTTCCACGGTCCCTCGTACCTTTCCCTGTGATATTTCTGTTCTCGATTACTGATTTTTTTATCCCATTGTTTTTTGGGTTGCTTTATAGATTTTAAACAGTGACTAATTATTTTTAGGGAAAACTCGTACCTCTTCAAGTGCCCCCTAGGTAAACAGGCCCTAGAGCCGTTTGCCTTAAGTCGACGACGAGCAGATAATTTAATAAAATAAATCATTTTATTTCAGACTATGTCCATAATAATAATAATAATATAAATGTCAAAAAACAAAATTAAATTAAATAAATTTAAGAAGGAACCGGCTTATCTTCGCGGCCTACTGCCAGTGGTATCGACAATGTGGCTATTCATTCTTTTATTACGCTTTGCTGAAGCGTTTCAACTTTACTATGCTTCCCCTGTTTATTTCCTAGCAATAAAAACCACAAATTGTTTTCTGTATAAAATGGAAATGTGAATTCCTTGTCTATCTTACTACCGTGCAGTGTGTATAGTGTCAAAGTTGTATACAAGGGGCTATAAGGAAATGTTCGCTTTGACAATAGCAAGGAAACCTGCTAGCATTGTGTGAAATGGCTAATTGCCATAGCTGTGAACATGTGAGATACAATGTTTTGCATTTGAAAGTGAAACCATACCTGACAACATTATTGACAATTTTGCTAGAAATTCATCCATAACATAACACTTCGTTATGTAAAAGGATTTCGTAAGAATACTCTTTTAGGTAGCTGATTCCTAAATTTTGTTAATATCTAGCTTATAAGGGCTTTGTTTTTTAACAATAAGCATTCATTGGTGATCTAAACTCTTATTTATTAGAAGTTGCATCTTTCATATTTTATTAGAATTGTTATGATAAACTGGTTTTATACCATGTAGATTTTTGTTTTCCCGTATATTATAACTTAACTAATGTTAGTGACCATGTAAGTTTAAAACAATATATCTGTATATAAAAATGAATGCAAGTTTTTGTTGTGATTTTGAAACTAATTTAATGAACGGGCTTACCAATCCAAACCAAATGTTTATGTGTTCAGACTAGTTAGTAGATGGTTTATGTGAAGTTTGCACAAAATCGGTAAAGCAGATCTTCATTTATCACACCTTTTGTATAATAATTTATATTGAAGCACGTACCAGGCCGCTAGTATTTCATATTTTATTCTATTAACATAGGAGTGTCTCAGGGTTCTCTTTGCATAATTGAATTTTTTATGAACCAACTCATAATTTCTTTGCCTTTTAGAAGACCCGCATAAATGAATTTGAATCGTGATTCCACACGAATCACATATTCAAAAAGATGTGAAAAGCCTAATCAAAAAGCTTTTTCATAAACTCTTCCAATAGCATAGCAATAGATCTTCGTACGAACGTTTACTGCTTACCGCAATGGAAAGAGAAACGCTAGCATAATGCGATTAGGTCACAATAACGATAGCAAAAAGGTGCGCGCGCGCCGCTCGCGTATAAGGCGATAAACGTAGCTTCCATTTGAAGCGCATAGAGGCTAGTGCGAACGTGTAAAAAGGCAATTCTATTTCTGTGGTAGGAAACGGATTTTTAATTTTTTCTGTAACGGAATGCAGAAAGAAAACATTTTGCTTGTACCGTCCTAGATAAAAGTTGAAGAAGAGAATTATTTTATTGCAAATTTCCACTAAATGACGCCAGCGCAGTAACCCAAAGCACATCCAACTGTAAACACTTGAAAAAACTAGAGCTGGAAGTCGCAGGACTCACAATACAACACACAACGTGACACAAAACATGCACACCTGCAAAGTAACGTCTGATTCCATCAAATTGATTGAGGTGTCAAAATGCTCATTAACTTGATTATTATTTAGAATACAGTAGATTTTTATGAGATCCATTAAAACAGTTTAAAACTTAGCCACATAATGCCCATAGCTATATATATATAGTCGATAGTTAACCCAGAATAAACTCAATGAATTATGTTTTTGTGAAACTCATTTTACCATTTCTTTAGTGCACGGGTAAATTGTTAAGCTTAACGTCTAACTTTAAAGTCGCAGAAGTTTGCCATTTATTTTCCTCTTAACTTTTAGTAAGTTCATCCATTACTTAATTGTAAGGCGAAATAAATCACAGCCGATGGAAGATCCATCCAGGCATCCATTGAAAGTGTTAGGTCCCGTTTCCACAACACCTATAACCACCTTCTTACGCGATTCACCAGAAGACAAGTCACGTCATGTTCTTAAACCGGGTTACTCATGACTATGTGAAGTTCGGGACAATAGATTGTTCGAATTTTGAAAAATTATGTGTCCCCTTCACTTTTTTGTTAAGTCAGGCGTATCATACGGGAACTTGATGGGCTTCACCGAATCGTAAAATTACGGCTTTCTATTTAATACCAGTTGTAACACTAATTCTTTCGACTAACAAACGACATCAGACGCGATGACTATCTAGGCGCGAAAAGAGTTAGAAAATAATAATGAAATGACTGATCTGATGAATTACAGTCTGGTTTCCTGATTGATCAAGTTACAGTAAGTCGTCGGCCCTAATAACACACAAAGACTATGTTCAAAAATATATGTGCACTGTTCCCACCTACCCACAGACATGATACGAACCAAGCGCTTCTCATCTACATTCCTGATGCGCACTGCAAAAGGGTGGAACTCACTACCTGCGTCTGTGTTTTTCTGCAATTACAACCTAGGAATCTTCAAAGCTAGAGTGAACAGGCATCTTGTAGGTAAGCTCGCTCCATCGCAGACTCAGTATTTGCCACGTTGGGCTTAGTCTTAGGTCAAGAGCAAACCTATCCCAATTAGAATAAAAAAAAACATCAAATAGTGTCAAACTGATCTCAGTATCCGATTACTTAATTATTTTTTAAGTGAAGCGTAACGAGTTAAAGCATAGTTTATAGGCGCAATATCCGAAAAAAAATTTATTTGCATGATATCGCCATACTATAAAATGTATACTAATCTTTGAAATTTTGGAGATATACAATTTAAATGCGTGGGTGGAGACGATAACCGTCACATGCTGATATTTATTTTCAGAATAAGTATTTTACTTGTTAGACTCATCCGATTTTCATTCACAACCATGGAAACGCGCTCCAGTCACCACCACAGTCCCAGAACAGGTACTGCCGTTAGTACAAATTGCACTACTCGCGTCTTAGTCAGACCGACATTCCTTACGCAATTGCCACCTGTGCTGTGCTGGTAATAGACTGAGGAAGAGCTATTTGGTCAAATGTTTGGTTCGGTAAATGTGTGAGGATAGTGACTGAGTATATTGCGCTGCTTCTTCTCATCTGTAGCCCAAATAGTGCCGAGGCAGTTTTAGGGTTAATTTATATATTCAGGTCCAGACTACAAAACCGGCTGTCGCGGTTTCAAATCCTGCTAGGGGCGAATGTTTGTGTGATGAGCACGAGCATTTGTACCTGAGTCATTAGTGTTTATAAATGTATTTAAGTATTTCTATCCGTTATTCTAGCCACCATAGCACAAGCTGACGCTTAGTTTGGGGCTAGGTAAATGGTGTGTTCGTTGAAACAATTTATTTATTTTTATTATTTATTTATTTATAAGTTAAGACGTGTAAAAGTGTCCCTTGTGATTTTATTTATTTTTATTTTATTGTACTATGGGTTATAGGATAACAGGAGGTGATGAGGTCAGGAGTTTGATTCTAAATAAACTGAGGTGTGAACGTCAGATCTTTGTGGAAAGCTGCGCAACTGAAAGCAGTTAAACTCCGATACGACTTACAATCATTTCTGAAAAATCCAGGCCTGAAGTTTCAAATGAAGAAAATTCATCTAAGAAAATGAATACAGGAGCTGGAGGCATAAAACCAGCAAAAGAGCACTAGAAGCAGAATTCCCGTTAACTTTTAACTCTTACTTAATAATTTGATGTTCTTGAACTGCAAAGACCTAAAACTACATGGATGCTGAGATATCATGTAGATCTTCAGTAGTAAATACGATCAGGGTTCAAAAAAATAGGCTCCGTCGTCTAACGCCTTGTTACATACGAACAGTTGATATTTGGGCTTAGTCTTGGGTCAAGAGCAAACCCATCCCAAGTATCCCAAGTCAAATATAATAAAATATCACAGGCATCTTGTAGGTAAGCTCGCTCCATCGCAGACTCAGACTCAGTATTTGCCTCGTTGGGCTTAGTCTTGGGTCAAGAGCAAACCCATCCCAAGTATCCCAAGTCAAATAAAATAAAATATCGTCATATGGAAGACATATGTTCAATTTCATGTTTACATTCCCCATTCTAATAGTCGGCTTTATAACATACCGAACTGACATGAAAATCAAAAACAGTATCCCAGAGACTAAGAGGAACTCAGTACTTTGTACTAAACCTACCAACGTTTACCGAAGCATGTCTAACTACCCTCGCGGTTACGTCACGCGCACGCGCCGCGTAAGGAGAGGAATGTACCGTCATAGGTGCCGAGAGGATGTGTGTGGTAACAGGCCCTACTATGTAGCTGTGTATCCATAAATTTCCATCTAGCTATCCTTGTCACTCACGCTGGATTATCATGCGAGAAAACGGGATGGCTAGAGTTAAATAAACCTAGTAGTACTCCTGGACGTTCTAAGAAAACTCCTAATGAATTGATAGTTGATGATCTGGAATTGCCACATTGCCTTAACCGGGGTATTAAGGGTATTTAGCAGCTGCATCAGATATACGAGTAGTATCATGCTCTATTTAAACAGCTTTGATAAATAGTCAGACTTCGGTTTCAGACAAAACAGTTTCTTGTAACAAACATCGAAACAAGCTTTGAAACGTAATCATTTATTGTGCCAACGCCGAATGATCGTAATCTTACTTGCGATCATTCGGCGTTGGCACAATAAATGATTACGTTTCAAAGCTTGTTTCGATGATTGTTACAAGAAACTGTTTTGTTTGACGACCGCTTGGTGCAGTGGTCCACAGGTCGGACTTCTAAAACCAAGGGTCGCGGGTTCGATCCCCGCACGGTACAAGCATAAGTGTGCATGAACATGTGTGTTTTTACTGGTCTGGGTGTTTTCTATGTATAATATGTATTTATTTACAAAAAAAGTATTTAAGTATGTTTATCCATAACACAAGCCACAATTTGAGACTAGAGAATTGGTGTGATTGTTGTAAAATATTTATTTATTTGTTTACAAAGCAAATCACCATTAAAGGACTCTTCTTTCATGACTTGGTGGTTGACTTGGTAAATTCAGGTGTAATCTGGTGTACTTTTGAAGGTAGCTTTTAACGTGATGTGATGTCACGAACCGAATGTCAGCTTAAACATGCTGAGTTAACTTTTACGATAAACCCATAGTTATTTTTAACTAAGAGTTCCTTTCATTGATAGCTGCAAAACATTGAAATATGTCGTTGACATCAATAAATGGGTCACTGACATAAGTCATTATTTTACAACAGGTTTTAATGGAATGCATGATTGCCATTGAAAAACTTTACCAGGCAAAAAACCTTTGAAAGATTAATTTTGACTAGTATGGCACTTTTTATGCCCCACTTCTATAATAGGCATGATGACACCTATCTTAAATATTTTCAAGACCATGGCGTTTAAAAAACATAGCCCTCATGAAGTTTATACAACCAGTATATTTCCAAAAAGCTGTAGAAACCAATTTTGAAACACATAAAATTCAATAAATATTCGGTCAATTGACTCCGATTTCTGATACATGACGGTGACGTAACGATTTTGTATTCCTATACAATATGGAGGCAGACCGTTTTGACAGATAATAAAGAGAATGTCAACGATTGGTGGTGTCATCTAGCCTATTAAACTTACAAAGTCAATCAAAGTTCGACATGTTCAAGACGCAATTATATAGGTACTTGATAAAACCAAAGAAATCTAGTTTTGCCAGTATTGATTCCTTGTAATTATATGTATATACCTACTTTATCTTGATTGTGATTCCATCTATTGCATTACAAGTCTCCAATAATTACACGATAAGGGTAAATACTTACCCTATACTATCAAGTTCAACAATGAGTTATTATTACTATGCGGTTATTACTCGGGGTGATGTGTAGGGTTGCGTCTAAATAATAGTGAAGTGTAGTCAAGGAAGGTAAAGTGGCAGTAGTGTGGTGGTTAAGGTCGTTTTGCGTTTGGTTTTATAACTATCGTTAGCACTTAACAGGCTTTTAAGAAAACCTATTACATTGGTATTGGTGTGAATATTCAATTTAAAATGTAAACCACTTTAATAATTAAATGTGTTTCACTAAATGTACTCACTAATTGTAAGAAAAATGTTAAAAATAATTTTATGAATTTTTTTTTATTTTTTTTAATTACGTAAACTTAACAATGTTTATTCTTTTTTTATTTATATCGTGTTATATAAAGTAGTTTGATGAGTAACTTGGCTTTTGTTGCAACTTCATTCAACGTGAACGTAAAAGTCGTATAATCAATCACCTTAATCAGCAGGCGTGTATTAAAGTCATTGTCATTTAATCTGAAATATGAGCTTAACCAGTTGTTTCCTAAAGCGTTGGTTAAATTACCTTCGTGAAAATCAGCGATTAAATCCGAAGATCGCGCATTCAATATATAATAATAATATAATAATAATAATAATTCCTTTATTTCAGGCTACAGATTTAAAAAATACAGGCCCATATTATAAATACCTTACAGACTAACATACATACAAATAATAAAAATTACTCAATTTAATAAAAATATTTTACACAAATCACACGCGTCAGCGAATAGATGCGTAGCGCGCGGTGTCGGCTGGCAGCAGCAATAATTAGGCCGAACTAGAGACAATGGGTTAAAACGAGTGCAGCAAGCTCTTTTTAATTTTAATTTAATTTGTATTTCGGCTCGCTTACATAATTTAAACAAGTTGTGAAAACTTATAAACACTTCGATGTATATAAGCTCTGTAGTTGCGTAATGTAATAATAATAATAATAGTCCTCCTGGCCGATTTCGACCACGGCGGCCAATCTCAACAGAGATCAGCCAACTACGCAGGAGATATTATAGTGCACAAGTGTGAGCGCAATACACAGGTGCACTCACTGTTCCATCACTCTCAAAGTTCGGTGAGACGGCAATCCGACATGACCGGAGACAGATCAGGCGCAGGACCAACGGCTTAACGTGCTTTCCGAGGCACGGGGGTGTAACACCGCCAACTTCCCGACTCCGAGCTGTTTTTGAGAAATTCATGACAGAAAATCTCAGAAACAATTTTGGCTCGACCTGGGATTCGAACCCTGGACCTCTTGGATGTACGGCAGAAACTTTGCCACAACACCAAATAGGCAGTCAGGCGTAATGTATTATGTGGTTGGTTATCCAATAAATAAAATAAAATAATCCTCGACGAAAAAGAGTCAGTTTAATAAGTTCGACCCCAATGTCTGTTTGTATATGTATGTGTTGGTGTGTTTTTGTGTGTGTCTGTATGTGGCATCGTAGCGGATGAACCGATTTCAGTGCGGTTTATTTTATTCGAAAAATATTTAATCATCGTGATTCTTAGCTGTAGCTGGTGAAAGTCCGTCTAGCCGTTGAAGCTGTTATCCTAGCACATTTAGTTTATTTTTAATTTTATGTTTTTCTGGCTTATGTCGAGGTTTTTTTTTAATTTTAAATTTTATAACAATCTTTTACCATGCAATCTTTATTAAAAATAATACGAGGTGTCAGCCCTGACCTGTCAGGAAACAGGTAGGCGACCGCAGGTGCTCTTGCGCAGGCGCCAGGTGTAGCCGCGCACTGACCGGTGAACCTAATGAAAGGGCATGTTCACACTACTTTGTACTGAGCTTCTGTAAAAAAGGTTTTTCAAACACTTCTTTGAATTGAGGTGCCCATTACATTTCAAAGTTAAAAAAAAAAACTTATTTTTATGCGCGAATAACGAAATTTCGCGAACGTTTCCCACCGGACCGGGAAACGTTTCACAGTTTTCGATACAAATAATTTAAAAGTAGCCCAAATATTTTTAATTATGCTATGCTACGGTGTAGTCGCTGATTAAACCCCATGATATATGTTCATTATGTTAGCTAATTAAGAATGTGATGCAGTAGAAACTAACTGTGATGAATGAAAAAAATTGGTTGCCTGTAAAGTCGGTATACGCGCGAAAGTTTTACGTGACAACGACTCTGAGTGGTAAAATAATTTTAATGTGAATATTCATTCGTATAACATGAACCGGTGTGTATGCCTATCTCTCTCTCTCTCTCTCTCGCTCTGTCTCTCTCGCGCGAAACGTGAGCGGAGCAGCGTAACGCAGTTTCTTGAGGTGTCACCCGGCAAACCAATTTATAAGACGTTGTCACGTCAAAAATATTTGTATTAGCACAAAACATGGTTACAATAGTGATATCATAAACAGGTATAAGCTCAGCATGTTTTGTCTTGTCGAACATGTCAAAATAAACAGATGTGGTTTACAATTTCGGTGAATTACAATTTATATTCAATATTTCATATCTATGTCAATCTTCGTACACGATTAACACTTCATTCCTGAAATATAAATCGAAAGGAAAATCGTTGCCTTCTTCTCAAACCAGTTCTCATACATTTTTCATATAATTATGTTATTACGTTGTCCACTTACATTCATGTAATAAAAATAATCCCTTCTATGAGTAGAACCCCTGTTTAGTAGTAGGTATAAGGTATACAAGAGAAAGCTTTCTTCACCTGCTTGCATAATTATTTTTTTTATTGTCCTCGGACATATTTCCTTTTAATTTTATTGATTTTAACTGTCTTCTGTATTTGTGCCAAAAAAATAACATCTTATCCAATAAATAATAATAATAAGCTTTAAAAAATCCGTGGCCATAATGTAGTTTGGTTTTCTACAAGGCCATTGACAACGCTTTGCCGGGGGCTGAAGTTTGGTTAACAAAAATATAATATTGCCAAGGTCGACACAATAAGAAGAACAAGCTAATTAATAGTCCTCCTGGCCGATTTCGACCACGGCGGCCAATCTCAACAGAGATCAGCTACGCAGGAGATATTATAGTGCACAAGTGTGAGCGCAATACACAGGCGTACTCACTGTTCCATCACTCTCACTGTTCGGTGAAACGGCAATCCGGCATGACCGGAGGGAGATCAAGAAGCTAAGCTTCTTATATTTACTGAAGCAACACACGAATGCTGATAAAGTAGTCCGTTAGACAGACAACTGAAAACTTCATACAACGGTTACGTCCTTAATGACAGCTGCGGGCGAAAGGCCCACTGACTCCAGAAGCTCGCGTGACCACGAACATTTTTTGCTCTCCGTCAAACCACAGGGCCAGCACCATAATTTGCAGACCCACCCTCAGGCTGTCATTAGTGTTGAAACCCGTCCGAGGAGGTTTAAACCTTAGACACCTAAAATTAGAGTGGACGTTTCACTGTCATGCCATAATCATAATTTAGTCAGTTATTTTTATAGCTACGAGATAAGGTCGATAATCGCGGTAAAAATTTGATGAGTTAGCGACACGGTTTCGGATTTGCTTACGGCGAGGGATATTTTGTTTTCTTGAATGATTGTTTTTTAATGAGACCTAAAGAAGTAGTTTCGGTTACGAATACTGATTAGGCGGTGAGGATTATTAATGTGGCGTATAAATTGTGGATATACTAGCATCTCAAGGTAGTGGTTAATCATAGCTTGATGAAATAAAAAGACTTTTCACGCAAGGAGCAGAGAAACAAAACTTTTCACAAGATACAAGTTCTTGGCACCGTTAACATTGGGGTGGGTCTGCAAGATGAACCTTCTTCATTCTTTTTTTTTGTAATTTATGTAAATATTTTTCTTTGACGATTTTGAACAGTTATTTCTTTTTAAATTAGTTATGGGAATACCATTATGTAGGTATTTATAAATAGAATAACCTTATATCCTTACGACAGAGTCAGTAAACAGGAAAGTTTTACCCGGTGAAACCATAATTCGTATCTAGAATAATGATTCCATCTACTGCTTACTCACTTGCTCAGGCATTGTTTAAAAAAAAATTCAAATCTAAATAGTAATTTCAAATGAATTTCCCCAACCCGACCTAAGCAAGAGCCAAGCATTTCAAGTTGTCTGACGTCCGTCAATCTGTAGATTCGATACGTTTACTGAGTCGATTGACAAGCGAGCCAAATCGATTATTCTAAACGATACGCGACTCGAATTAGGACTTATAACGGTTAAGTCCTTATATAACAAAGGTATCCTTGTCGGTAGTTCCTTTAGTCATCTGACAGGTAATAAAATGTCTTTCTTTAATAATTCTAGCTATAGAGCTTTCTTATTAACACGCTTTTATATTTTATAGAAATCGAATAAAATTAAATCTTTGCACATGAATCAAGTCCCGATGACAATGCAATAATTTTATAAATGTTTTCCATTAACCTTATTAACTAAAAAAAAAGAAAATTTCTGAGAACAAAATAAATGTATTACAGTAGAATAAAAAGCATGGGGTGCTTGGTATACTCGTAGTTCATATTAAAATCATTCTATTATCGGCAACTATAAAAAGAGAACTATGAAAACGACATAAAGTGCACCTCACGCTTTTTACTCTACTGTAATATAAATTATTTGTACTCAGAAATTATTTTCTCTTTTTAGTTAGCGTAAAATAAATAAATAAACGCGTTTTGTTCTTCAAACTATAATTTTACGCATCATATCGAAGTTTAGCCACTAATCGTCAGAATCGCTCAATCCAAAATCCTATCATAAGGGTATGTAGCTCATAATACGGTAGTTGACACCACCAATCGTTGACGTACTTTTTATCAACTGTCAAAACGCTTTTCTTCATAGAGCTTGTATGGCAATAACACACTTTGACGTCATCGCGTGCAATGCCGACTGAGTGACTAATTATCTTTTGAATTCCAATTAAAAATCAAATAATACGAACTGCAGAAAAATATTAGTGTAAAGGCATCTGAAATTGTGAATTATTTTAGAGAAAATCAGTTTTTGAATATTTCTTTCATAGTGGAAACAAGCCTATTGCCAGTAAAAGTTTAACCACAGGATGCAAACTTTATTCACATACTTCTCGAGCAAATGCGATTCCAGAACCGTAATTTGCGATCCCACATATATTACCGTCCTAATGTAACGAATCAAAACTTACGATCAAAAATGCCCGCCGGTAGCCGCAAAATTCCTCATCATCACACCTTGAACTTGGTAACATACAGTCATCTCTTTTTTTCTTCAGCTAATTTCGATGGTAAGACAAAGACGGTAGCAACGGTCGTTTCTCCCACTTTACATGCAGAGAACATCATGTGCATGTGCTCTGTAGAATTTAATATGGCGATTTATAAATACCTTAACGGTAACCTGTTGTTCCAATGAAATATAATATGTAAAATTTTGCATAAGCAAATTGGTCCAGGCTGGCTGTGGTCCGTTTTGCTGGAAGCTAGCGTCGTTTCTCATGATTGTCAAAGGTGATCGATTGTCTATGAATAACTTTTAGGTTCGCACGTTTATGGTCCAAAGCCTTTGAGGGTGCAATTTTATTAGAGATATGTTTTTTTTGTTTTTATTTCTTTATTATTATATGGGATAGGTTTGTTCTTTTTATTTTTAAAGTATTTTTCGCGATTACAACGCTATTTTTTAATTTCGAAAAGACAACACTTAAAAATTCTTTTCGGCTCCGGTCATCGGGGAGGAGTCGAACCCCCGACCTTTGGAAGTCCGGTCCAATGCTCTGACCACTGAGCTACCGAGAACCCTAATGAAGTCGTTGAATTTTGTCAGTGCTTTTTAACGCTTTAAGCCAGCCTATGTTTCATCAATGATTTTGGGAGACACCCTTAAATCACCCGAGAGGTTTGCTCTTGCCCCAAGACTAAGCCCAACGAGGCAAAGACTGAGTCTACGATGGAGCGAGCTCACCTAGAAGATGCCTGTTCACTCTAGCTTTGAAGATACCTGTTTGTGTGATTTGTGTTTTTATCTCCGCCAATCCGCGTGGTGGAATATGGCCCGTACTATGTCATAGTTTAGGTTTGTTTAGGTGAAGCTTATTCACAGCAGTGGGACGAATAGGCTGATGAGATGATTATTTTTTTCAACAACTGTTCTTTTTTTAAAGTCTTTAGTGCGCTTTCATAGGTCGCGTTCATTTAAAATATATTTTTGGTGGGATAGTTTGGTTTTTATCATATTTTTGGCTGACTTCCAGAAAATTAAAACTCAAGTCTAAAATACTCTTCAAAAATACTTCTTAATCCTATTAGCACGTCAAATAAAACTTTCCTTCTTTGCAAAGTTTCATTTCTGTCTCATAAATACTCATTACAGCTTTCTTAATAATATTGAATAACATTATTTCGGTTTATTTATTGAGACATAAGAATACGCAAAAAATACCGGGCAAAAAGTAAGTATTGCTTTTTACATTCAGTTAATTAAAAAATGACGTTAAGTATGAATCGTAAAAAAGTCGTGAAATGTTTTAATTTAGCTGGTTTGTTTCTGTGTCATCCACTTAAGGTTTATGTGTCAAAAACGGGATGTGGAATATGAAACAGATCATAAAACCACTTAAATAAGTGGGTACTTTTGTTTTACTTTCAACTACTTTGTTGATGGTTTAATTACACTTGAATGACTTAATAAGCAGTGTTTTATCGATAATAATTAGGTAATCATTAAACTTAAATCATTTTGTTTATCAAAAAAGTAACATTAATGACCCAAGCAGGATAACTGCACTTATTTTGATAATTTAGTAATATGCTAGATCTTAACTAGCAGAACAACTCTTGGCCTTTTTTTTTCATTTTCATACTAGGAATTATTCACCACGTTTCCCTTATATAACTGCCTGTGGCCTGCGGCTTGTAGGGTTACATATAAGCTCACTCTTGTATGGGCCCCATTCGATCAAAACTCATTTCAGCCTGACCCCTCATCAGGCCTTACACAAATGATAGTGATGCACAGCTATCGACAATCGTTAATATCCATAATAATAGTCGATACAACTCGCAATTAGCCGAGCGATGCCCGCTGCGTGTGCGCACATGATCACTATCTCAAATAACACAACCTTCTTGACGTTTTGATGTGCGAGTAAGTACATGGTAGGAATACCGTTTCATGGTGCCTAAGCACTTCTACTAACAAGGTAACGAGCACAGAATACCAAATTAAACGAACTTAATTGCATGAAATAAGGTTGTCTGATTATGTCAGCGGTTACCCGTGACTTTAACTTGCCGCTTGATCAGGCCATGGTTAACTTATAGATTAACCAAATAAACCTATAACTACTAGCCAATATGTATGTCTTTTTCTAATAGGGCACTAGTGGACCCGGCTGACGCTGTGCTGTCTGCTGTTTTCTCATTTTTTCCATATTTTTTTACATGTAAATCTTCCTCTTGAGTCACTCTGTTTAAAAAAAACTACAATAAAAATCTGATATAAGCGTATCTTCATAATAGACATAGGGACAGACTTGGGAAACTTTTATTTGTTAAGTATTTTTCGCGTTTACAACGCTTTTTTTAATTTCGAAAAGCCAACACTTAAAAAAATCTTTTCGGCTCCGGTCATCTGGGACGAATCGAACCTTCGGACTTCCAAAGGTCGGGGGTTCGATTCCTCCCCGATGACCGGAGCCGAAAAGAATTTTTTAAGTGTTGTCTTTTGGGAAGCTTTGCTTTATACTAGTGATACGATACCAAAGTTTTTTATTTGACAGGTTCGCACAATATTATTTTACGAGTTATGATGTCAGATGAGTGTGAAGAGATGCTTTTTACTTAATATGATCAATTTTCTGTGACGACCTTTTCGAAAATAAAAACGTTCATGGTAGCGCAATAGAATCAACTTTTCCGGCTTGCAATTAACCAGTAAATCACGTAGGTACCAGATGAAGAAAGCTTTGATAAATAGACCCTATAACCGCACGTACCTACGAGGGCGCCACAGCGTCTCTACTTGTAATTCAACCTCAGTGGTTTCCACAGAAAACCAGTGCCATAGCTTGCCGTGGCAATAATGCCGAGTGGGGTAATTTTATTACAATCATATTTTTTTGTTTTTGCTAAGTTTAAGTTTTAATTTTCATTATATTGTAATGTAATATGTGCCAAATAAATATTTTATTCTTTTTTCCTTCTAATTTCACTTACCAGATCAAAATTTAACACTGGTGCTGTAAGACAAATGCTAACTTAAATGTACTTTTAACATAATTCTGCTAGATACAGTTTTTAAGCATTAAGTTTGCCCCTTGCAGAAATATAGATGCAACAACAATAAAATTACTTAACAAGTACTAAACTTTTTTTAACAAGAAGTGTTTATAATCAAATTGTGCCCTGTCATCAAAACTTAAGTGTATAAACATTTCAGCTTAATAGGACACTCAAAAGAAGCAAAATTTGACTCGCAAGATTTGTTAACATATAAACAAACACAGGACTGGTGTAGCTAAATAAAACGTTTATAAATAGT
Organism: Pyrausta despicata; assembly: GCA_963921415.1. Lineage (NCBI taxonomy): Eukaryota > Metazoa > Arthropoda > Insecta > Lepidoptera > Crambidae > Pyrausta > Pyrausta despicata. The sequence continues at coordinate 15,056,514 of OY992862.1, read as the reverse complement.
ATCATCTCATCTCATCAGCCTATTTACGCCCCACTGCTGGGCACAGACTTCACCTCAACTTTGAGGTGGTATGAGCCACAGTACCCCAAAAAAGTAGTACCTATACATTGATGCAAACATGTAAGCTTTGGTGACTATACCAAAACAATAGGTAAATATAATAGCTAAAAATTATTCTAGCCAAATAACAAACGCATATCGCACCTCTGTGGCACACCCAAAGCCCAGCGTAATAGGATCCAACCGCAGAAGCAAATTATGCGTCCGCAATTGCGGAGTAATAGTCCGTGCGCCGGCGCAGCGCAGACGCCGAACCGAGGCTAGCTGTGTGCGATGGCCTTAATGTAGAATTATTGTGAGACGTGCAGTTATTTATTTTAACATATATTTGCCACCCTTTATAGATACTTTACAGGGCAGAAGACCATGAAACGGCTAAGTTTGACCGGTTTCAATAAATCAATTGGAAGGGATAGTTAGATTATAATAATATAATAGTAATATATTTATTTAAATTTATTGTTATACCACTGTTAATTCCAACCACTGTTAACCACTGTTAATTCTGATATTTGTAACACAAGTGCTTAAGCTACTTTCCACGAAGTCATATCAATGTATGTGATGTTGTTGTATATTTATTTATTTATTTAATTCACATAAGTACAAGAAAATTCCAACTTTTGTAGAAGAATAAGTGCTATTTACACCAAATTTATTTACCAACGGCTTATTAAATAACCGGCTTTCATTTTTGGACGAATTGGCTAACTTCTTGAACGTGAGCCTAAATTAGATCACACGTCCGGTACAGCTATCTGTCTGATTATTTCAATACAGAAAGTATACATATTAAGTTTGAAAAGTTCTAAGTTTTGTAAGACGTGCGTATCGCGCTCAATGCTGGAACGCTGCCTCAACAATGGAGCTATAATTTTCCAAGAAGAATCGTCTTAAGGCTCTTCTGTTTACTGTTAGCTAAATATTAGTTGCCGACCGTTCCGGGGCGAAGATTGCTGGTGTACCGTGTGCTTGACGGATTAATCTCACGGCGTTGTCTAGTGAATTGTTTCAATCAGATACACCCTGTATTTTGTGATAAATTTGATCTCGCAGATAAGATTATCAAAGCTATTCTCATACCTAGTCTGGACTTATAGAACTCGTATTATTTAAAGCTACCGGTTAACTCAGGTTAAACATACTTATTCAACTAACACCTTTGACGTTTAAAAGTCGCTAACAAGGCCACGAGTAACCAAGATAACGAATCATAAAACGGTTTACAGCTTATCATTTTAAAAGCCAATTTAGTCGGAGTAGCGCGCAAAAAACAAACAAATATTCGCAATCTCATCCGACGAGTAGCTTCAATAAATCAAATACTCGATTGTTGTGCGGGTATTCATGAAACTTGTTTCTATAACAGAGATGTCGGCAACCGCTACAAGACACGTGAAGGCCTCCAATTCCGCCAACATCCTCATGTGCAAGCAATGGTGGAAAGTGTGTTGGATGTATGGCGACCAAGAGAAGTACTATAGACAACTGTACGGCAGAAGAAAACTGAACAACATGAACACAACCTTCCTAAACTTCGACGCTATGGACGTAAAAAGACCTGGCGCGCACATCACTGAACTCACAGACGACTTTTTCGAAGATAACCTCAATTCTGAAATAGAACCAGCACCAGATGAACCCCAAAACGAACAACCCACATTCGGGGTCGAAACAGAACCGATATACGGCATCGATATCCAAACAACATGGCAGAAAGACCAAAGAAGACAACCAATCCAACAGAATTACGACGAATACATGAACACAGCTGATTTAGACCAAATCTTAGGCACGAGTTTAAGCTCAGATAGCATAAAGAGTATGTTAGAAAACGGGCTACCTCTGCATTCGAAGTCGAAGCCTCTTTTGTTAGATTCGAAGGAGGAGATTCTTCGGAATGGTAACACTTTTGGAAAGACCTCCAAAACTGTGTGTAGGACACGAAAGGGGGCGATAGTGACCGAGGAATCGGAGATTTCTACGGATGGGAAGACAGCGGCTAACTTCAAGTTTCAAAGGTCTTCTGTGAAGACAGGCCCGAATAGGGTGAAGGAAGTGCTACAGCCGTTAAAAGAGGATGCAGTGTTAGATGAGTGCTCGAGGAAGAAGTGCGTGGGAGACAAGCTGACGACAACCACGACGACGCTGGTGACCGTGTCGCAGACGTCGGTGACCTGCTGCAATGAGTGAGTAGATTTTAATTGAGTTCTTTTTTAATCCTAGCTTCCTGTCCCGTAGAATTCGGAACTGTAAATAAATAAAATAAATAAATAATAATATTTCTTTATTGCACAAGTACAATATAATACAAAATATCTTCTCTATATGCGTACCAAATTTAATTAAAGTCGGTTAACTAGTTTACGCCTCAAAGAGCAATAGACTGACAAACCTTAGCAATTAAAATATTAGGATGAATATCCAAGGTAGCAGCCGTCAATTTGCTGAGCTTTTTTGGCAAAGTTAAATTAGTTTCTAAAATATCTCACTTGAAAAAATACCCTTTAAAATTTAGTGTGTACGAGTAAGAGCTTCAGATTTAAGCTCCTGAAGCTTAATCGATTATTGGTATGGCATTTACAAAAGGAATAAGTGTCTTCGAAGCAGGCAGGGGTGACGACAAATGTGTCCATTCATGCATTTTCTAAATACACACTGCGAACGCCCAGTGCTTAGGCTAGCCACTCTACTCTCTAAGCTGTTTTCCGTAGTTTTGGATGTAGCCATCTCTGTCACTCTTACAGGGTTGCCCGTGCGAGCGAACGAGCTGGCTAGACCATAAAAAATGAGGAGAGGAGACCATAAAACGAAACGAGGAGGTACGGTCACCGGTCTACACTCTCTCAAGTCTTGGTCGTGATTGTTCAACCATAAATAAGAGCTGACTGAATTAAATATCGATACAGCGGGTGGAAAGAACACGACTAGTAATACTCTCTTCAAATACAAATGTATGGAAATCGAATCCACCACGCGGGCGAAATTTATGCTGCGATTTGGTCGTGTAAACAATTTCTGTTAGAAAATCATGTAATTATATAGACATATTATGTAAACATTATGATGGAACATCAGTAAGTTTTCGAAAGATAAATAATGGACGAATTATAATACGCACAGGAAATTGGTTGTATTTATTAACGTACCAGTATTATTGATATAATATACTAGTATATTACATTATATTAGTATTAGACCCGGCAGACGCTGTCCTGCCCGCTGTTTTCGCAGTTTTTCCATATTATCATACATATAAACCTTCGTCTTGAATCACTCTATCTCTACCCATATACATATATTTAAAAAAAACTGCAACGAAATCCGTTGGTAGTTTTAAAGATCTAAGCATTCATACAGACATAGGGACAGACACAGGAAGCGACTTTGGTTTATACTATGTAGTAATAAGCATTTTAGTTCTGTTTTGTTAAAAAAAATACTGCATTCTGCATATATAAATTAAGAATGTCATGCTGTACAAAAAAGGAAATTAGTCATTACGTTAATTAGTCATTTTGTGTGTCGCTGTAGGGCTATAAGGATTTGACGGTTGCACGACAAGTTTTGGGTCGTTGACCCTCTTATTGAGCCAGTGGTGACAGTAATAAGGGAACATTATAATATCTCATGGGATTCCAGTAAAAAATTAGCGAGTATTATTGTTTACTTGGAAACCCTAAAGGTAAGCCAGTTTCCGCAATCATCCAAAGGTGTGTTAATGTAGTTTAACTTGCCTTATCTTCCTTATTTAAATCAAATTGATGTAGGTAGCCATTACTGCCGTCTTAAAACTGTAGTACAGGATAATTTGATACACCCTTTTTTTGCAAAGTCCAAAGAAGTAACGGAAAGGATACCCGGGAAGCCTTAGATATGTTGCAATCGTGGGTTTTTGCGTTCTTGCTTAACATCCTACAACAGACTCATCAGTTTGATTTAGGAAGGTATCTTCCTTATAATAACCTTTTTTCAAATTTTTATAGACAATTTTTCTTACCCTTTTTATCGAGATCCATCTTATGTTCAATATATCTCGTGGAATGCTATTGAAATTTGTAGAACTTGACCATTTCACAAATAAGATTTATATAGTAGTTTCAAGATAGTGTTAATTTTTAATACCTTAGGAAAATATTTGTGCTCTCTTTAGCCTGAGACATAGGTTTGTAACCAAGATCAGGTAAAGAAAGTCTTCAGTCTATACATCTTATTTTAAGCTTATATTAATTAACTATTGTCCATTTTGGAACGAAAAAAAAGATTATTGAAATAAATGATTATAAATATCACGAGTTCTTTCATAGCTCTAACGCAAAAGCGGCATTATAAAGTTTTTCTCTTTGCGCACCCATTTCTACGAGTTATAGCATCTGGTTCTAGATTCAACATTGACTGATAGTCTTTCAGACCTAATGCGGCCATTTATTGATTTATATCTTACTTATAACTGCGCTCTGGAATTACGACTTTCGATATTGAAGTCAACGAGGAGTTATGGGAAATTTTTACATTTCATAATAGGCAAAAAATAGGTAAGCCAAGGGGTGGTTTAAATCCAACTATATGCAACAAGAAAACACTTAGCATTGCAATTTGTAACTCAAGCCACCTTCCAAAAAGAGGTAAAACTCGTACATAATTTTCACTAGTTGTAGGTTTGTACTTTTTATATTGTAGTTCTCACTAACTATATCTACAAACACCTGCAGATACAGTTTAAATTTTAAAGATCTTTTTACAAATATATTAGGCAAGCTATGTTTACCTATAATTGACTGTAGATTTAGCATATACTTTTGTTAGCTTTATCATCCACGATATAATGTAACAGTTGTTGGTAATATTAATAAATAAATAAATGATAAGACGATGGTAAGACGTAAAACTTTTTAAAACGTTAAACGAAACAAATTGTTGGTAATCATCTCTTTAACCCCTGTCTCGTCTGATGGATGATTGTGTTAAATACTTGTTTTGACTGCTAAAGCAGATGCAAATAAACGAAATCATTAATATAATCAAGCAAAAGCCTCTCAAATCCATCAATCTTGTATACTCGATTACATCTACAAACGGTAGCGTCTGTTTTGAACGCACATCGCTCGCTGCCCGCGGCCGCGCCATTTTTTTTTTTTTACTTTTTACCCGATGACTTTTTATTTTTTTCGCGGTCGCGGGCAAAGGAAGCTGTTGTCGTTAAGCCGCGCGGATTAAATTGTGGATACGAAAATACATTGTCGTTTTGTAGCTGATTCGTACGTGCAGATTGGAAGGATTAGTGTTAAACTGAAAACCTTTATCTGAGTTTTTGTTGAGGCTTGATAATTTAAATGGATTTATTTGTTTATTTTATGAGCTTTGACTCTCACTAAAGTCACGAAAATAGTTAATAGATAATTTGCACAATGAGATATTTCTTCGTTTGTTTCCTTGCAATTTCAATAAACTTTATCTTTGTTTAACAAAGATTCCTTGCACTATGGGCAACAATTTATAGAGTATTTTCTCAACAGTAGCAGTATTGTAACCCGATCTTTTCCCAAGGTATCTGTAATGGGCCGTAAAAGCTAACTGTCCTGGCATTGCCTGCACTAACCTACAATTGCTATTGTAGTAGTTTTTACTACTGTGTTCGATTCCAGGCAAACTCGTAAGTGGTTAACAGTGACTGTTTATAGGCAGAGAATATAAATTGCGGTAATAGATAATCGATTTCGGAATCAAGGTTAGAGTTGAATTCTAAAAAGGCTTAACTTCTGATTGTGCAATAAACTAATAAAGGGACGCAATTACAAAATAAGTCAGGAGATTCCACCACACTAGCCTACCATTGCAATAGGCTAAGATGACACCAACAATCGTTTATATACTCTTTATTATCTGTCAAAACGGTCTGCCTCCAAAGATTTTGTATAGGAATACAAAATCGTGACGTCTCGGTTCTGTATCAGAAATCGGAGTCAATTGACCCAATATTTATTGAATTTTGTGTGTTTAAAAATTGGTTCTTACAGCTTTTAAATAACCATTCTGAAATAAACTGGTTATTTGGGCTATGTTTTTTAAACGCCATGTTCTTGAAAATATTTAAGATAGGTGTCACATATCTATTCTAGATCCTACAGCTAGGTCGAAATGAAAAAATCCCAACTAGTGAAGACTATGTCGTCCCGGAAGAATTAGAAGTAAGAAGTACTTCTGTACTAGAAGAAGGCAGGAAATGGATGTTATACAAAGATTTAATAAATCCTGAAAAGGAATAAAATATTAATATTAGGTCCTTACCTATGAAATTGGCGTTTGTATGGGAGGAACAAAAAGTCGAAATTTTTTTATATAGCATATTTATTTAATCAAAGTATGAGCCATTGTAATCTATGCACTTTTGCCATCTCATAGATAGTTCATTGATCCCTTTACTAAAAAAACCATTCGAACGGGAATCAATAAAATCTTTGAAGGCGACTTGGACTGCCCCATCTGAGTTGAACTTTTTCCCTTGCAAGAAGTTATCCAAATTTCGAAAAAAATGGTAATCTGTTGGAGCAAGGTCCGGGGAGTACGGTGGATGCCTTAGAGATTCCAATTGAAGTTCTTCTAATTTGCTAGCCGTCTGTTGTGCAGTGTGTGGTCTAGCGTTGTCGTGAAGCAGCAGTGGCGTAGAGCGATTGACCAGCCTTGGTTGTTTAGCAACTAGCTTTTCCATCATGGTTTGCAATTGCTGACAATAGATATCTGCCGTAATCGTCTGGCCAGATTTGAGAAAACTGTAATGAACGACACCGGCGCTAGTCCACCAAACGCTTACAAGTAACTTTTTATTGGTCAATTTTCGCTTGGAGCAGGCTTTGGCTGGCTTGCCAGGGTCCAGCCATTGCGATGAGCGCTTCCGATTATCGTAGAGAATCCACTTTTCATCACAGGTAATGATTCGATTTAAAATCCCTTCGTTATTGTGCCGGTCAAGTAATGTAACGCAGCAGTTGACGCGCGTTTGCCGGTTTGCTTCACTCAATTCGTGAGGAACCCACCTTTCAAGTTTTTTAATCTTCCCAATTTGCTTCAAGTGGATTAAAACAGTTTTATCACTAACGCCAAAGCCTGCAGCTAACTCGGACGTGGTTTGCGATGGATCCGCTTCCACAATAGCCTTCAATTCTTCATTATCAACTTGGGTCTCCGGCCGTCCACGGGGCTTGTTTTGCAGGTCGAAATTCCAGGTTCCAGAACGAAAACGTTGGAACCAAAAACGCACTGTGTTTTCTTTTGCGACACAACCGCCATACACGTTTCCGCAGCACTGGTGCCACGGTGGAACTCGTACTCGTAAATAACGCGATACTTCAAATTTTCCATTTTGTAAATTGAGCGATGCAAACAGAAAAAAGATAAGTAAAAAAACAAATGAATGACGGTTTACGAAACACAACTACATGTGGAAATAGCTGTATAAATTTGAATTTCGAATTCCTAACCAAATAGGAAAAATTTGTGATCAAAGTGGACAGTACGACAAAACGCCAATTTCATATGTAAGGACCAAATGTGTGTGTGAGGTACATAACCTATGCATTGATGTGCTGCCGATTACACCCTTGGATGTCAAGGTTGCCGTCAGGCGGTTGACTGTTCATTTGAAGCATACAAAAAAAACCGGCTAAGTGCGTGTCGGACCACGCATAAAGTAGGGTTCCGTAGTCAATTTTGGCACCGCGCTGTTTTGCATTTCTTGCATCATCATCATCTTCCTAGCCGTCAATGTCATCATTGTAGAGTATATATTTTTATATTATTTATAATTTCGAAAGTATTCATCACAGGATACCCGAAACAATTTTAAATAAGAGTTTCAGTGCATTCTTTACGTGAGAGATTTGAAGTTTATAGGGGAGGGGGGGGGGGCATCGTGTAAACGACTTTGGCGGGCTACAGCTCGCAAATGGTACAGCTGATAAAAAGTGTTGTCTGGAAACCCTATCATATTTTCATAGTCCTTTACAACGATACCCTACACAAAGAGGTGCACTCAAAAAAATAATGCACCCCCCCCCCTTGACATGTACCCTTAAAATAGGGATAAGGGAGGTACCCTTAAAAAGGGGTAATTTTAATTTTTCGTATTTTTAAAAATGAAATCTATATGTGAAGTATCCTCGAACCAAGTTACACGCAAATCAGTCCATAAACGTAGAAGATATTCTGCTGTGACAGACTAGGATGGACTGAACGATCTTATAAGGGTTCCTTGTCGGACTATCGAACCCTAAAAATGGCGTCAAATCAAATGGTTCAAAGTTTGTTCAGAGTCAATATCATGTGGCAGGCAGACGCAGCAAATTAAACAATAATTGCGGTTGATTATGACGCGCGGTCGGCGGTCGCTCATCGACAGTTAAGATGAATTGCGCTAAAATACTTTCCAGAGGTTGTGGTTGAGCCTTGCATTTTTGATGGTGACTCGAATAGTTTTGATGAGCTCGTGGTTTTCCTTGCGTTTCTGGTGGTCAAACGTGCAAGCTGATGCTATGAAAAATATGTGATATGTAATTCATTTACAGTTTTACGGGGGAAAAACTAATAGGGGCGTGTAAGTTTTGAGTTTTGATCTGAATTTATTCACTCACTCCAATTTTGATGATCACTCCGAAATCACTTGACGTTTCACGAAATGTATTTATGTAAGCTCTATTGCATATCCAAACTTTGCACAAAAGGTAGAAGTTACAGCAATAGGGCATTCTCTACCAGTGTTGTGATTCCGAGTGCATCTTCTGTGTCACGTTGTGATTTGTAGGTATTGTAAGTCCTGCGACTTCCAGCTCTACTTTTTTCAGGTGATTACAGTTGGATGGATTTTGGGTCCTGCGCTGGCGTCGTCTAGTGGAAATTTAAAGCAAAATAATCATCTTTTTCAGCTTTATTCTCTACCAGTTCTAAATAGTCTTCCTTTATTAATACCCGACGTAAAAAGAGGGTGTTAATAAGTTTTACCGGTCTGTTTGTACGTCACAACTAATTCCTATTTCCTTTTAAACTACACTTTTCTCTTATGCACGTGTAACATGCGCTGGCGCATTCAGCACGACAATGGGCGATTTGTTCATGTTGCCATGGCAACGGAGCCGTAAACTGGTGTTCTAGGTAAGAGCTAAAGTGCTTAAATATTTTTATGTCCGTTTCTGTTTGAAAAGCTAGTCTATTTATGATCTGCAGGCGAAGTCTTAAAAGCCTAACTGCCTTAAATCATGAAGAATCGACTACTTAGGTACTGATTCAGTTCAGTCATCTTGTATTGCTCATTAAATCCCTTTCCACGACTTCTTTACTTACAATAATAATAATAAAATATACAACATCCATCACATACATTAATCTGATTCCGTGGTTAGTAGCTTTAGCACTTGTGTTACAGATATCAGCATCAACAGTGGTATTACACCCAGACCAGTACAGACAGATATGTTCATGCACACAAATGTTAGTACAGTACGGGGATCAAACCCACGAAGTCAATAGTCAACTTCTGACTATTACACAAAATTGGTCGTCAAAATGTGAAAAAAAAATTGATAGTACCTAATGTAGTATAAGTCTTACATTACTTTCATTATTTTGCTTGGCAATAATAGCACTATACTCTTCTGAGTCATAGTGCTTCTCCTTCTAGCAAAAGCTTGTTTTCCATAAAGACTGAAATACCTAAATAAATGAGGTGTGGCCATCCTAAGCTAAGCTACCGTTTTTGAGGGACATGCGCTATCCACACTTTGTTGGGTTGTATGACTCAACAAAAGGGTATGTCTCCCTCCTACTGGCTAAGGTACTTATTAACTGCAAGTAAAACGTACGTAAAGCATACAATGTAGCTTTTATTGGACAGGTTGCACTATTTCAGATTGTAAAATTCCACTGACGGCATTTTTACGGTCACAAATAGACCTGCTTTGAGAAACCATTCACATATTTCTGATGGCTAACCTATTTTACACATAAAAATTATTAAGTGCGAGTACTAGCTGGGCCGTGTGGTTTTTAGCCGCATAGAACCCGATTTCTACACATAGAAAACCACAGAAACTGTGAAGTTTTACGGGATAAAAAGTACCATGAGTTATTCCAGGTTATAATCCGACCGCTTGGTGCAGTGGTCCACAGGTCGGACTTCTAAAACCAAAGGTCGCGGGTTCGATCCCCGCACAGTACAAGCATAAGTGTGCATTGACATGTGTGTTTGTACTGGTCTGGGTGTTTTCTATGTATAATACGTAATTATTTACAAAAAAAAGTATTTAAGTATGTTTATCCGTTGTCTAGACCCATAACACAAGCCTCGTAGCTTTATTTGGGACAAGTGAATTGGTGTGATTGTTGTGAAATATTTATTTATTTTAATCTATCTATGTTTTATTTTCAGTAGTTTTAGCGTGAAAAGTATCTAACAAATACATACTTACAAACTGTTATGTTTTCAATATGAGTAGGGTCATATAAAAATTCAAAAATGTCTTCAGCTTTAGCTTCACAATGCATATGACAAAAGCTGGAGAAAAAGCGCACGGTTTTTTTTTAAAGTTTTTTATATCTATTGTAATAAATAATTTATACTAATACTATAAATGCGAAAGTAACTCTGTCTGCCTGTCTGTTACTCAATCACGCCTAGACCTATTTACCTAGAACCGATTTGCATGAAATTTGGTATGGAGATGTTTTGATACCGGAGAAAGGACATAGGCATACTTTTATCGCGGGAAAATGACACATCCCCATGGAAAAATTGAAGTGGGCCGATTGCTTTTACGCCTGAACTACTGAACAGATTTAAATGAAATTTGGTAAGGAGATATTTTGAGACTTAAGAAAGGACATGAGTTATTTTTGACCGCGGGAAAACAACGCAATCCCATGGGAAAAATTACTTTCCGGGGAATTTGATCGGTTTTACTCCTAAATTATCAAAGATTTCGAATTATATTTGGATGAAATTGGTATTTCGGGAAAACAACACATTTAAACAAAACTGCCTTATGCGGACAAAGTGGCGGGTAAAAGCTAGTTTTTTTATAAATACTTCAAGTATATATTGTTAGCTGTGCTGTGTAAGTTTTTCATGCATTTGCCTTTTTTGCGATTACACATACGAACCTTTACCTTTCAACATGTTAGTACTCAGACGCAGCATAAGCCAAACGAGTATCAATAGTGAAGCTATTCAATCAAACCCTGTTAGGAAATAATACCACAGTCTTGTGAATAAATAACATTACTTACCTCACATTAGGCAACCGATTATACTGAACAATCCACCATGAATAATCACCATTGAGTACTATTGACAATATTATTCTTACATCCATAACTTTCTATGAAACTCCAATACCGATGCTTTAGAAACGGGGGCTCACGACTATTTGTTCACACTTTTTTAAAACGCCCCCTCTCTATCGAACTACACACGTTTTTGTAGGTGTGAGAGGGATAGAGGTACGTAAAATATCTCGGTAGCATGCGATGTTGTTATTTGTCAAGCTCTCGACTCTGTTAGCGGTTTGTGCTAGGGATGGGAAAGAAGTCCCATGAAATCGGAAAGTTAAGAATTGCGACTCAATTCACTTCAATTGCGACACACCATCATCCAGAGAGTATCCACTGCTGCACAATTGCTTTGCTATTTTGCAATTAGACCGTTTATAAAGCGATTTGCGACGAAACGAACCTGCGATTTTGGTATATGTCATTAGTTGGGAAATGCAGACCTCATGTATTGACCTAAATTTGTCAGGGAGGTCTCCCTGACCTCCCTGTTAAAAAAACTTACGTAATAATTACTTAGAAACTCAATTACGTTGCAACAAGTTACTTTATTCATCAAATTGTTTTCAATGACTTACTGTATGCTTCATCATATTAATGGTCATCTTACCATGGCTCGTAGCCATGGATCCGATTCATACAAATACCAGTTACTGTCACATCACTAGCTGACATTGATTGCGCACACGCAGGTGGCAGTGCCTCCAGCACTTCTGAGGTTAAGTGCTATTGTTGCTGGACTGACTTTCGTTTAGAAATGTGATGGACACAGGATGCTAACACCTATCCACGGGTATCAAATAATCGGGAGAAATTTTCTTCAATCAAGATTCAACTTGAATTTGCATAAATCTGATTCTGAATCTTTAACGATTCGACTATAAAAAATTACTTATTAGAATTTAATTACAAATGTGCTGACACCAAAATAATTATAATATTTAATACGTAATGGTCCTCCTAGCCAATTTCGACCACGGCGGCCAATCAAGAGTGCACAAGATTGAACCCAATACACATGTGCACTTTCTGTTCTATCACTCTCAAAGTTCGGTGAGACGGCAATCCGACATGACCGGAGATCAGGCCATTGGTCCTGACCAACGGCTTAACGTGCTATATAAGGCATGTGTTTAACTTGCTTTCCGAGGCACGGGGGTGTAACACCGCCATCTTTCCGATTCCGAGCTGTTTCATTAAATTTCAAAACAGACAATCCGAACCCAGGACCACTCGGATTCAAGACAGAAACTTCACAACACCAATGAGGCAGTCATACTTAATTCGTACTAGGTACTGACGACACTGTATGACGAATTTTCTACTCTTTTATGTAACTTACGTCATTGACATGATTACCATCATTCCATTAAACTGTATGTAGAAAATCAATTAACCTAAAACCTCTATAAATACATTACTTAATCCACTTATCGCGTTATATCCAGGCTTAGCCAACGACTCGGTCTAAATTGATAAATGGGACATGATGGATTAACCGGACTCTATTAGCTGAGGTGATTGATTGACCAGTCCTGAAGACTTACTGTGTAGTACTTCATCATTATTTTCAACTTCAACTATCCTGTTCACTCATAGACATGATAGTAAGAGGAATAAGGATAGCTACGTTGGAAGCTGAGCACGTCGGTCTTGAGTGTACGGCTCTTAATGTGTGCCAAACGTCTAGACTTAGTTACGTGTGGAGCTAGTTAAGGAGAAATTTATTTAATAAACTAATCAAATTAATTAGTACTGGCACTGAATTGCGGCAATTCAGTGAAAAGTATAACGGATGGTGAAATTACGGGAACAGGAACGTTAGAAAATAAAGCAATTAGTTTACATTTATACTCAAACCTGTGTATGATTGTCAGTTTAGCTTAACATCATTAAAATATCAAATTATCTCATTTGTGTTGGGGTCCTATCGATAGCTAAAGTAAAAATAGCGAACTGTTATTAAAAGGTGTTCTTCCTTAAATACACAGAGAACATCATGGATCAATCTTAAACGCGACAAAGGTGTAGGAGGACCGAGTGCTTATAGGCGAATGTGAAGCGAACGTTCGGCTCGGCCGCGAGCTGGTCGGTCGCGATCGTGCAGGCTCGGGTGACCTCGGTGTTCGCCGCCCCTAACATGCCAACGATGTTGCGCGAAGTCTCAAGATATGGATTAATTTTATTTTTAAAGTTGTCCAGAACTCTTGAAGTCATGCAAGCCTTATTTATAGCCTAAAAATTTATTTGCTTTCCATTTTATTTCCTAAATTAATGTACTATACTCAACTATTTGATAGAATATTTCATAAAAGATCCACCCGTAGGTCAAGTTTGCTTTCAAAAATTATAATTTCCAGCACACTCTCATTGATATTCATGGCTATCCCCGCGCGACGCTGACCAAATCCATAAAGGCACTTGTACACGCTAGGTAAAAACACCGTAAATAAAGTAGATTCTACAAAAAATGTGGGACTCAGGTCAAAACTAATAAAGAGAGATAGTGCAAAGGATTGAGTGTCATTGGGCATTGGGGCAGGGTGTTCTAGATTGGGTACTCCCAAGCTAGAAAAAATTCTCAATTTAGAGCTAAATGATACTGACGAACTTTGTATTGATAATATATTGAATTAAACTTAGTACAAGCCATTAGGAACCGGAAAATATTTTTTATACGTATGGTAGGGATATGTACCACCGTGATGATTGTGCGCAAAGCTACGAAAAGACATAAAAGTCCATTGCATCGTTGGTTTTGCTTTTGAATCGCATAAATTCTAATGTGTAACTTGTTTTATTCTTTAGACCGGGCGTTTTTTCTTACCGTGTACAAGCGCCTTTACTCTCGTCTCGGCGGTCCGCGGGGGGTATGCGCATACGCAGCGAATCTCACTCATTACGGAACCAAAATTAATGCCACATACAGCTTATTGATGGGACGTGAGTGCGTGAGTTATGTATGAAGTTGGTATGTGAGTTTTGGAATTGTATTAAATAGTTAACGTGTAAAACTACTGGTCGACTGCCATGTGTAAATAACACAAGTAGATACCCCGAGTACTTAAACTCTTAAGGCCCTGCGTACATTATAATGTACATAATTGTAAGATGGACTTCCAGCCCAGCACGAAATGGCGTGAAAAGAGCTAAACGCCCAGTGTACGGTGAAATTAATGGCGACAATAGCGAATAAATAAATAATTTACTCATCTCACGCAAACCAACACTCCCATCAACAGAATTTTAATTTCCCGATGCATCGAGAAGACTAGATAAGCTTCAAGACCCGCCCCTCTTTAGATCTGCGTGCGCGCATTGATTAAGCGCACGATTTATGTTCTGTAAGCACGAAAGTGCTGCCGAACTGTTGGCCTTTCTATAAAGATGTTTTAGAAATTTACGATACTTAAGTTAGCTGATAAGAACATCATTCTTACGCTAAAAACAGGTCTAAACTAATAAGTTTTGAAATTAGGATTCAAAATCTAATTTTAAAAGGAAACATCATGAGGCGAGACCTGCCAGTGGTCAGCTATAGACACTAGTCTACAGCTAAATTTAAGTCCAAATAGTTAATCCATAGAAAAGTTTAAGTTTTTTAAGTTATCGTTTGTGTATGTTTCATTCCTCTTAATGACCATAACCTTCAGATATAAATTATGAAATTAATAACGGATAAAAGGAGATTTTATACTTAATATAAACCATTGAGCCCCGCTCGGCCGAATACGGCTCGCGTATATTTATTTATATAGATTTATATGGCATATTGATTGCGCTTGCAATCTTCAGATTTGACTGGTTGAGATTCTTTGATATCTAAATAGAAATTATGTTTTGAGCTGGACCTGAATTTCCAATCTGAAACCTCTCAAACTCAAATTCAAACGTTTATTTGCCAAGAACACAGTAATTAAAACTCACATTTTAAAGTAAGTAGCTCATGTGTTCAATCTGCTCGCAGACGAGCTAAAATTCAATTAAGAATACAAATTCAATTACAATATATTACCTCTAAAACTTACCTCAAATGGTTTTGTAAGTACCCGTAGTGTGTTTCTGGCTATCAAAAATATTTACCTTAATGAGTTTCGTCCGTCATCGGATAGAGGTAAGATTAATTAGTTAATTAGAATTGTAAATTAATCAGTAGTTTAGGAACGCGAGCTTCGTTATTGGGTCGGCGTATTAGTTTGAATAATTTGGAGATTTGTTACCTTTAAGTGGCGTGTGAAGGATTTTATGGTAACCAGAGACAATATATATGTCTGATAGTAAGATAAAGAAGGGTCATTCTATCATTTTGAATTTTACTAACCGTATTGAAGATTCAATCGATAATTTCATTTCACCCAGTATACAAATTATAAATAAAAAACAGCTACAATATAAGTAGTATAGTCGTTATACTGCGATAAGCATAAAGTCACAAACGTGTCCTCTTATTTATTTATTATTTTTTTTACTAATTTGATACGGATACGTCATACCAAACAAAAGAAAAAGAAAGAAAAGAGAAAAATTAAATAATTAATAATAATCATATTTACCAAATAGAGAATCTACAGATAATCTGAGTGAATTTTATACAATGACTCAACAGATTTCCATCGTTGGAGCGTAAATTTGAACTTGTGAAATTACCACTTGTAATTTATCGTATTGGAACGAATGAGGGTCCAAGAATATTATTATTTGAAGGTTTTCAACACTAAGACCACAACTGCGACTTTCTGTCAACGTGTCTCTCTTCTGACACCATGTCAACAGTCAGTAACATACAACAGACAGTAGCCAGTAGCAGCAACAGTATGCCTGAGCCTAAATAATAGGCTAGATGACACCACCAATCGTTGATATGCTCTTTATTATCTGTCAAAACGGTCTGCCTCAACAGATTTTGTATGGGAATACAAAAACGTGACGTCACGGTCGTGTATCAGAAATCGGAGTCAATTGACCGACTATTTATTGAGTTTTGTGTGTTTAAATATTGGTTTCTACAGCTCTTTGGAAATATACTGGTTGAATTATCTTCATAGGGGCTATGTTTTTTAAGATAGGTGTCATCATGCCTATTGTCTTGCTAGAGAGTGCGGTCAATTATCCGGTTATGAAACAAAGTCTACAGTAGATCGTGTAAGCTTGTGTTTTTAAAGTCGGCAATAAACAGCATAGATAATTGGCTACCCTAGACACGGGCAGTGTCGTGCTCGTTACCTACACTAATTAACGGATAATTAGTCGAAGGACCAGCGTGTTGGCAATTACATGGCCTTTGTGGCTAAGGAATGTCCTAGGAAGAGTCTGGGCCTGGGAATGTTCAGGATTAAAGAGTTAGCTGGAATTCTTTGGAAGGGATCTGTGAGAATTAAAAATAACAATTCAAAAAAAGATTTTTATTCAAACAAGCAATACCTACTTGTTTGCGAATACTAAAATTGTGCATTTTCACCCACACACGTGTATTAGTATTGATGCGAACTATTGTTATTCATGTTCCAAAAACAGGACCGGTGACTGCTCCGATATGTCCAACTACAAGCCCATCTCTCTCGCTTCTATGATTACTAAGATATTGGACAGTTTCATCATCATCATCATATCAGCCTGTTGCAGTCCACTGCTGGATATAGGCCTCCCCCAAGGAGCGCCACAGCGCACGATCTCCCGCCCTCTGCATCCAGTCACTACCAGTCATTGGACAGTTTGCTTAACAGTTTTCTAGGTAAGCACGTCTCGTTTAATGATGCTGAATTCGGTTTACGTAATAGTACAAGTTAGACAGCATAAACAAAAGGTGAGGCTTTATGTGTTTCATATTAATATCATCATCATCATCATCCATTCGACGCCCACTCTCCCAAGAATCTCCACCATGATCGGTCCCGCGCTTCCCACATTCAGTGGCTTCCCGCGACCTTCACCATCACCAGATCGTCAGTCCACCTTGTAGGGGGCCGACTGGTCCGTGGGCAGACCCAAGGAGCGTTGCCCTACACACGGTTGCCATTCGAAAACCTTTCCGCCTCAACGGCCATCGGTTCGTCGTGCTGTGTATCCCGCCCTCTGCATCCAGTCACTACCAGTCATTGGACAGTTTGCTTAACAGTTTTCTAGGTAAGCACGTCTCGTTTAATGATGCTGAATTCGGTTTCAGACCAGGTCTCTCCACCGAGAGTGGTATGCTGTGTCTAAAGAGAACTGTCGGTTATTACACAGCAAGAAGTGTTTGCTTGTCACCAGGATCTGTCAAAAGCGTTTGAACTAGTAGCTTATGAGCGCCTGTGGGATAAGATGAGATCTGAGACCAACCTGCCTGAAGAAGTTATATTTTATCATTTTTGACGAGCACTTTGGTGTAATGGTCAAAAAGTCGAATATAGAAGTTGACTATTAAACAAGAGGTCGCGAGTTCGATGTCCGTACTGTACAAACATTAGTGTGCATGAACATGTCTGTTTGTTCTGGTCTGGGTGTCATATGTATTTATTTAAGTTTAAAAATACCACTATTGATTCTGATATATGTAAGACAAGTGGTTAAGCTACTGACCACAGAGTCAGATCAATGTATGCGATGTTGTTGTATGTTTATTTATTTATTTTATTATTATTACAAAATTTCAGCTTAATCAGACACTGTGAAGTGGGTGAAACGCTTGCAAGATTTAATAACAGACAACAAACACTGAGACAGGTGAAATTATAACTCTTTTATCCTCTTTCTTATAACTTGAGTTCATTCAAAGCGAAAGTCAATAGGCACCTTCTGGGTAAGCTCGCTACATCGTCGACATCTTCTTTACCTCTTAGAGGGAGAATGATGTCAAGAGCGAACCCATATAAATTTAAAAAAAACTAAGTAAAATCTTGTAAAAAAAGACACACCTAAACGAGATTGATGATTTTTCTAGGACATGATATTTAGTACACGAAAACATTTTCCCGTTTCGTCTTCCGTATGAAAGTTACTTTTACGAAAAATGAACGTTGTTAGAGCTTAATTTTATCAAATAAAATTAAATAAAAGGATCGTAGATTTGTGACAGCCAAATATATTTCATCAACAACGGTTGCTAGGTAACAATGAGTTAAAAGGTTATCAAAAACAATACAAAAGAGGTTTTGTTATAAAACTATTCTTAACATCCTCCCTTTTTTTGGTAACCCTTAACGGACCATACCAATTTTCATTGCTATCGACTCAATCCGTGGCTTATGTAGTGCCTTGGTCAGAAAATCCGCCAATTGGAACTCACTGGGAACATATTCCACACATATCTCGCCATCAGCAACGAGTTCTCTTACATAAAAATGTCTAATAGCAATATGCTTAGTTCTTCTGTGAAGTTCTGGGTTATGTGAGATCTTTATTGCTGCATCATTGTCAATCATCAGTTTTGGTATCTCCTTTAACTCAGATATTTCACTGAAGAGTCTTTTTATCCAAACAATTTCTCTTGCTGCTTCGCTGGCAGCAACCAGTTCTGCTTCGGTACTGGATATGGCAACACATGTTTGTCGTCGACTCGCCCAAGATATTGCTCCA
Organism: Pyrausta despicata; assembly: GCA_963921415.1. Classification (NCBI taxonomy): domain Eukaryota; kingdom Metazoa; phylum Arthropoda; class Insecta; order Lepidoptera; family Crambidae; genus Pyrausta; species Pyrausta despicata. The sequence continues at coordinate 15,037,584 of OY992862.1, read as the reverse complement.
CCAGAGTATAAGCATAATATACCTGACGTCGATCGTCTGGTACTTTTATCTCCACCATGATCGGAATCACTATAGCATTCCAAAATTCCAGTATTGTATCTCCTTTTGAAGATTATTCCATATTCCAAAGTTCCCTTGATGTATCTTAGGACACGTTTCAGTTTCTGGATGTCATCTTTCGAAGGATTTTCTAGAGTTCGGGATACAACGCTTACAGCGTATGCCAAATCAGGTCTAGTTCCAACTGTTAAGTAGGCAAGTGCTCCCACAGCTTCTCTATACGGAAACAAAGTTGATTCTACCACCTCTTTATCCAGATCAGGCAATCCATCTTTAAGTATAGGAGTTGTAACAGGTTTGCAATCGCTCATACCAAAACGATCTAGAACTTTTTCAGCATAGTGCTTCTGTGATACTTTAATACCACCATCCTGGTATTTTATTTCTAATCCTAGAAAATAGGATGCATCTTTAATAGTGAGTTTAAATCTTCTCTTTAACTCTCTAAGAAACTTCTCAGAATCTTCCTGATTTGTTGCAGCAACCAGGCCATCATCTACATAGAGAGCGAGAATGATTTTGTTACTCCCACGGTTTCGGATAAATAGGCATGGGTCAGTATCACTTTGTTTAAATCCAATAGTCTTTAAATAATCCACCATGCATTTATTCCAACACCGAGGTGCTTGTTTGAGGCCATATAGACTTCTCTTGAGTCTACACACCTTCTTTGATCCATCAGAGTAGCCTTCCGGTTGACTCATGTAGATCTCTTCACTTAGTGAACCATACAAGAATGCTGTTGACACATCAAACTGTGTGAGTTTCAAACCTTCGTTTGCAGCGACGCTTAAGACAGATCTAATTGTCGTCATCTTGGCAACTGGGCTGAAAGTCTCATCATAGTCAATGCCCTTTTTCTGTGTATACCCACGAGCAACCAATCTCGCCTTAAATTTGTCTAGAGAGCCATCGGCATTGGTTTTAACCTTGTAAACCCATTTACAGGATATGGGCTTTCTGTCTTTTGGAAGATCAACCAGTATCCAGGTTTTGTTCTCCTTTAAAGACTTCACCTCATTTTCCATTGCTTTGACCCACTGATCTTTATGCGGACTGGAAATTGCTTCATTATAGGTTTTTGGTTCATTGATTTCATTAACATCAGCCGACATCATAATACAATCTTGAAATCGATTAGGTCGTCGTATCTGACTTCTGTCACGTAGAGTCATTCTTGTTGCTATCTCAGCTATATCATCCAAATTCCTTGGTGCCTCAGAATCATTATAAGCATCATCATTATCATCGTCATCATCATAAACATGTGATTCTGGCAGTGATGCTTCTGTAGACGGTTGAAATGATTCTTGTTGGTTTCCATCTTCCTGACTATCAACACGATCCAACGATGTGGGAGGGAGTACAGTTGAACTAAGCTCATCAGTGCTACTTGTAGTGCGATCCGAGCTGTTTTCAGTGTGATCATCCCCCTTTGCATCACACGCCGGTGGTTCTGAAAGTGGAACATAGATTTCAGCTGAGTGCTGTTCTTCCGAATCAACTAAGCCACACGGTGCAAGTACTAATTCATTAAATGTAACGTCTCTTGACCTTATGAGTTTTCCACTCTCACTCAGTAATCGGTAGCCTTCATCACCATCATATCCAATTAGGATGCATTTTTCAGCCTTTTTAGAAAGTTTCACTCTCTTTTGTTGAGGTATATGAGCATAACATTCACATCCAATAATTTTAAGGTGACTTATTGCTGGCTTTTTCTTAAACCACAATTCAAATGGCGATTTGCCATTTACAAGAGTTGGACCAGTTCTGTTTATAACGTATGTAGCAGTATTTATCAATTCTGTCCAAGTAGCGCGGGGTAATTCTTCATGAGCATACATCATTGTACGAGCTGCTTCGACTAGGATTCTATTTTCACGCTCGCTAAGCCCATTTTGTTGCGGCGTGTAAGGCATTGTGAGCCTTTGCCTTATCCCAGCTTCTTGTAGAATGCATCTTACATTTTCATTGTCGAATTCACCTCCATTATCGCTCAGAAATTCTTTGACAGAATATCCAGCCACTTTACATTCTTGTAACATCTGTCGGAGCTTCAAGTAAACTTCCGATTTCTGTCGCATGAAATAAACGTGACGATACTTGCTGAAGTCGTCTTTGAACAGAACGAAGTAACGAAATTTATTGAAAGAAGGAGGAAACGGACCGCAAACATCAGCGTGTATAATTTCTGCGGGTTCCTTAGCTCGTTCTCTTGTTCCAAATGTTTTTCGGTGAGTTTTTCCATAAATACATCCGGTACATAATTCTGAATCTAGACGAACTTTAATTCCAAGTTCTCGTTCAATAACTCCTTTAACGTGTTTCTTATTCTGATGAGCTAACCGTTCGTGGTAAAGTTGTAGTAGGTTATCTGCTGACAAAGCATTTAGATCAGGGGTGGACTTAGTAATAGTCTCTACGTTAAGCTTGTATAAGCCCCCATTCTTGGCTCTTGTGCCAGTCAGAATCACGTGTCCATCAACTTTCAGCGAGCAGTGTTCCGTTTCAGACATAAAAACACTATTGGTTAGTCTGTCTTGAGTGGCCAGTACAGAAAATAGGTTTCGCATAATATCAGGTACGTACCATACATCACAGAGGCTTACTCTGGATTCCTTGCCATTGATTAAAGTTCTCAAGTCAACAGTACCTTTACCAACAGCTTTGACATTAGCACCATTAGCAGTCGTCACTGTACGGGTGTCTTTAAAATGCTCGAAACTGGAGAAAAAATCTTTCCGGCACGTGACATGGTAGCAGAGCGTGAGGAATCGAAGTGAAAGCTTTAAATAAATCGAGTGGGTGATAAACCAAGTTTTAAACCAATACGAGAAAGTCAAAGATTTCAAAATGCAATCAAGTTGCAAAATTGACATTGGACTCTTGGAAGGAACAAAGAACTGGTGTACATGGAAATTTAAAGCCACATTGTTACTTAGAGGTATGTCCGGAGGATTAGACGCAGTAAGCGGTATTCTCCAGAAACCAATGAAACCTACTACTAGCGATGCGCAAGAAATTTCGGAGTATAACAAAGCCCTCGATTATTACAACAAAACAGATAGTTCCGCATTACTATTGCTTACTGCAAATATGTCAGACGAAACTCTTCAAAAGATAATGCGCTTTAACTCATCTAAAGAAGTTTGGGACGAATTACATCGTTTATTCGACGGCAAGTCTGAAGACAAGAGTTACGCACTTTGCATGGAGTTTTTCGGCTATTGTAAAGATCCGTCACATGACATCATAACTCACGTCTCCAAAATCAAAACCATTTGGGCAGATTTGAAAACCGAATTGATGAAGGTAGAAAAATCAGATTTACCAGATATCCTGTTAATCTGTAAAATTCTAGATACATTACCTGAAGCATATTTTTCTTTTAAATCAAGCTGGTTACTGATGTCAAAGACAGATAAAACAATAGAAAATCTCACAACGCAACTTTGTACCTACGAGCGTTCCATCGCATCTAAGAATGGAGGTCCAGCAGAGGCTCTAGCAATACAGAGTAGCAAAGAGAGAGATAAAGCAAAGAAGAAATGTGGATACTGTGGAAAAGTCGGGCATAAAGTCAGACAATGTTATAAATGGAAAGCTGACGGTAAACCAGCCAAGCCAGAAAATAATCAGAGATCAAGCAATTTGAACCTAATGCAGCTGGCAGTTACTACGGATGTAAACTCAACGCTAACGAACTGTGATACAGCTTCTTGGTTTGCTGATAATGGAGCAATGTTAGAGCTTAATTTTATCAAATAAAATTAAATAAAAGGATCGTAGATTTGTGACAGCCAAATATATTTCATCAACAACGGTTGCTAGGTAACAATGAGTTAAAAGGTTATCAAAAACAATACAAAAGAGGTTTTGTTATAAAACTATTCTTAACATCCAATAGTACAAGTTAGACAGCATAAACAAAAGGTGAGGCTTTATGTGTTTCATATTAATATCATCATCATCATCCATTCGACGCCCACTCTCCCAAGAATCTCCACCATGATCGGTCCCGCGCTTCCCACATTCAGTGGCTTCCCGCGACCTTCACCATCACCAGATCGTCAGTCCACCTTGTAGGGGCCCGACTGGTCCGTGGGCAGCACCCAGCACACGGTCGCCATTCGAAAACCTTTTCGCCCCAACGGCCATCGGTTCGTCGTGCTGTGTATCCCGCCCACTGCCACTTCAGCTGAGCAATCCTTCGAGCAAAGTCGGTCGATTTAGTTCTCCTGCGTATCTCTTCATTTTTGATTCGATCGCGGAGGGAAATACCAAGCATCTCTCTCTGGACCCGCTCGCTGGGCGACACTGAGCATATTAATATATAAACATTAAAAAAAAACACAATTTCCTACCCCCCCGCAAATTGTTTTGTAGGAGTTTTCATTAAAGTTATTAAGAGCCAAGATTCTTTCAGCCAGTTCTTAAAATGCCATTGGTATTTTTTTCTAGGAGTTTTGATGATTACTCGTATTACCTTAAGCGATATGCCTGCCTTATGAACATTAACGTAATAAAAACTTAAAAGCTCATATCTAATATCTATTAAAAGCTTCTAATGGAAGCTCGCCATAAAATCGTACAGGATAAAATTAAATGTACCCGAGTACTTAAGGTCTAGCCGGCCTACTAGATATTTATAATCGATTTTAACGATAATATCGATTTATAGTATGACCTACCAATTTCAAGTAACTGTCCCTATGTCTTGTCTATTTTTTATTTTATTTTATATTAATTAATGTAAGGTTAAGGTAATTTAAGGTACATATTTTACGAAAAAAGATATCTGGTGTGTTTTCAACCTTGTCGTAGTCATGATTGCCTGCCTCTTTGGTGTAGTGGCAAATTTCTGCATTACATCCGAGAGGTCCTGGGTTCGAATCCCAGGTCGAGCGAAAAATTGTTTCTGAGATTTTCTGTCATGAATTTCTCAAAAACAGCTCGGAGTCGGGAAGTTGGCGGTGCTTCACCCCCGTGCCTCGGTGCGCACGTTAAGCCGTTGGTCCTGCGCCTGATCTCTCTCCGGTCATGTCGGATTGCTGCCTCACCAAACTTTGAGAGTGATGAAACAATGAGTGCAACTGTGTATTGCGCTCACTCTTGTGCAGTATATCTCCTGCGCAGTTGGCTGATCTCTGTTGAGATTGGCTGCCGTGGTCGAAATCGGCCAAGAGGTCTATTATTACTATTATTAGTCAAAATTATCAGCCACAAGAAGTTCACTGCTGTTCAAAGGTTTCACGCTTTGCCTTGTTACATAGAACCTCTAGCCTCTAACTAATCACCCAACGAAAATAATCATGAATCCACCTTTCATACAAAAAAATGCATGTTTCATTCATAACATTTTGAAACCTTATTTAAATTGCTAATCTGTAGTGTAACACAACCCTTACAAGTATTCGCTCGGTGGGGCGCACGCAGCGAACGCGCCAAGTTTCAATAAGATGGGTAATTAGGTATAAAACGAGTGCGCCAATATTTATTGGCTCATGTTCGGTCAGTACATGGTATTAATTGCTGCGCAGGATCATAAGATTGTAAAACGATTTTATTTTTATTTCGTAACAGAGTGGGTGTGTAATCTTGAAATAGATTTCTCGGACATATTTACAGCTCTTGATTGCGAATTGAACAGACTGTAAGATTGTTATTATTACACATTCATTAGAACTTATATTGTAAGGTCTATAACTTTCCAAACTTTTTGCTATAAAACATTTTTTTTTAACTTATTTGGTATGTGAATTTACTTGATTAAAAAGCTTAGTAAGTATTTATGAGATCAAACCCTGCTACACGTCTATCTTAGCTTCTAAATTCTGAGCTAATTTGATTTCCTTATTTTTCCACTGCATTAGATTTAAAACGTGTTGTGATCCCAGTAATAATTATGTAATTAATTAACCGCCGAATAAAATTATACCGTATCTGCACTCGCATCACACGTTCATCATGCCATTGGTAATATCAGTGAAGCGCAGATAATATAACTAATTAGCTACCTATTATGCATCTTACTTCACCCGTAACATAAGGAAATAAGGTATATAATCTTGTGAGTATTTTAAACTGGTGTAATTTGTAGGTGATCAAAGTAATGGTATCTAGATGTTCTCTTCCGTGTGTGAGATTCCGCATTCACCCTGCTTAGTCTGTGATTATGTAATTGCATTAGAAATGAAAATTAAAATGAAAACTAGCTTGACTCTTTTTTATGTATTTGTAAAGAAAATATTTATTTACAATGACAAATTATTTGTAACTGCAAATCGCAATAATATTACATTTGAATCAGTTATACAGGTTTTAGAATTAAATTACTTAAAATTAATCATCATAAGCTCATACTTATTTTTAAACATGAGTTAAAATTTAATATGTATTTCGCTCCACGCCAAATCACTCACTAAAACTTGGCTCATTCTTTGCACCCTCATAACTTCAAATAATTGCAATGCGAATACAAAGGTCAATCTTAATTACACAATTATTCATAAAAAAATGCCTAAAACAGCCTAATCCTTTCGATAAGACTACGTATGCAATAGAAATCCTTCTCGAATACATCCCAAGCCAACGGCATAGCTGAAGCATTGGTACTAATTGACGTAGTCGGTATGCGCAAGCGCAGATATTAATGGCGAATTCAATACACGGCGCAGATAATGTCACGGATGCTTACGTTGGAACGTTGGACGACAGTTTGTAGGAAAATATTCTAATTTGCAATCGAACGCCGAATAAGTACCTATTCGTAGAAATTGGAATATGCTTCTGTGGTAGTGGTTCACATCACTGATTTCATTCCCAGAAGTCTCGGGTTCGATACCCAGTTGGTGTATTGCGCTTAGTTTGTTTGGTGTTACGACTTGCTTTTAGTGCGTCTTACACTGACAATTCTATGTACGAGTAAGCTGCATGCTGTGTACAATATAACTTGTTTATTTTACCAATCGATCGATCGATCTTCTACAGGCTTTACTTCGGCGAGTGTGGTCATGAACTACACCAGCTTATTCCGCCGGCCCCCTTTTACCATCGGACCACTAAACGTACCGCGGGATACCATCCGTACCGTGTCGATGTTCCACTGATACGAACCAAGCGCTTCTCATCTACATTCCTGATGCGCACTGCAAAAGAGTGAAACTTACTACCTGCCTCAGTGTTTCCCTGCAATGACAACCTAGGAATTTTCAAAGCTAGAGTGAACAGGCGTGAGTGAAGGAGCGAGCTCACCTAGAAGACAGCGAACTCATCTAGAAGACCTAGGTGAGCTCGCTCCTTCGTACACTCTGTCTATGCCTCGTTGCGCTTAGTCTTGGGTCAAGAGCAAACCTATCTCAAAAAAAAAACATCTCAAGTCAACAATATAAAGTATGTAAATGTGTATGCACAGTATCACCACAACTAACTTATTATGGAACTTCTGGTAAAACATCACTTCTCAGTAGAAGACGGACCGGATTTTTCTACCAGTTAGTGAGTAAATAGTAGTTTTTGTGCCTCAATCGTGACGCAGCCATTATCAAGTGTGATCCACATGTGTGCTGAGGGCAACCGCTTTGTCTTAACCAGATTTGTTAGGGTCGCCACATTTGTAAAATGTTCAGCTTTATTAAAATATAATTGTGAACATATTACACGTACCGGCGTAGGTATTAACGAAGCACGGATCTGAAGCCATTAAGCAGTGTTAATTCATTTTGAAACCATTAGATTATTTGTAATTTTAATTAGTCCAAAGATATTTTAATAAATTTATCCCTGTATAACCAACCATACTTTTATTATAAATGTGATAGTAACTCTGTCTGTTTGTCTGTTACTCAATCACGCCTAAAGTAATGTACCAATTTGTATAAAAATTGGGTTGAAGATATTTTGATACCCGAGAAAGGACATGCTACTTTTTACCGCGGGAAAATGGCCCATTCCCATGGGAATATTCACGTGCGCCGATTGCGTTTACGCCTAAACTAGTGAACAGATTAGTTTAAATTTGATAAGGAGACAGTTTAAGACTTAAAAAAGGACATGGGTTACTTTTTACCGCGGAAAAACAACGCATTCCCATGTAAAAAATTACTTTCCGGGGAATCTGATTGCTTTCACTCCTAAATTACTAGAGATTTGAATTATATTTGGATGAAAGTGGTATTACGGGAAAACAACGTATTAGAAAAAAACTACTTAACGCGGATGAAGTCGCGGGTAGAAGCTAACTTTGGTTAATATTAATCCACTTTCGAGCCTCCATAAATAATTTTCCGTCTGTGAAAAAATCGAATTTGACAACCCTAAACTCGTACTTAAGATGAACTGTTCTAAAACCCCGTATAGTAGTCCATTTCTAGTTAGCGCCTGCTTCCGGCTTTTGATGAAACCTTCAAGTTACTGTTAGTAACTTTCCTACTATAGATGTAGTTTAAGATCTTTTTATGTGCCCCAGTTGTTAACAAGAGTTTCAAGAATAGGAACATAATAAGAATCTACTTGTAGTTTGTCTTAGTGTACTAGTTCCAGAGGCCGTGCTTCTTTTTTCTTCGTGGATGCAATGCAAGATTCAAGATGCAATATACGTTACACTTGCTTACTTACTGCTTCTCAGCAACCCAAACTGGATCTTGACCTCCGACATTAAAGTGCGCCATTCTTCCCCATTCTGTGCCAAATCTGACCAGTCGGACACTTCTAGTTCTTTCAGGTCTTTGGCGACTTCGTCCTTCCAGCGGTGTCTTGGACGCCCCACCGGCCGGCACCCGGAAGGTTGTCCAAGATAGGCTCTCTTTATGGCCCGATCCTCTCCCATCCTCATTTTCTATCTCTTGGTTGTACCTACGCCTCCATACCCCATCTTCTCCTTTTGCTGGTTCCAAATACGTTACACATACAGGGTAATAACCGTATGGACGATATTAGGTTATTTAAGACTCCTTGAAGAACGGTGATTGCTAAAACTATTTCCAAGTCTACCCGCTAAAACCTCCGCTAGTTCCCACATGCTGCTATTCTTAGAGCACCATAGGATCGCTTGCCTTATGTGCTCTGTTGACCCAGTAGTGAACCACACCAGCAGATGCGATGCTTACGCCTGGGGATGGCCGTATTCCCTAACGTTTCGTATTCTTGAGTCTACCGTACGTATTTTCCGGTCTAGGTAGCAGGTTCACCCTGTGAACCTTGTTAGAGTGACAAGGGCTTAGGGTGTACTATCGCGGTCCGCATCGCATGAGCACCTTTAAGGCGAAAATCATTTGCACATCGCGCGCAAACCTGCTTGCAAATTGCTCCACGTGTGTTGAAGTGCATGCAAACAATTTTCCGACCGGTCACTGTACCTAAGTGGGCTGGTTCTTCTTCACATCTTTTCTTTTGAACATATATCACAACTGTTCATGGAATACATGAATGTACAAAAGCAGTATCATTTGTCAACTAGAATCATTCTCCCAGTTACCAAAGGGTTATTCCGTTCCACGCTGTACAAATCAGAACGACGTAGCGGCTACCCGGCGTGACGGATACGCTTCCGCGCCGTCGGTGAGCGTGAAACGGAACGCAGAGGCACAAATAAAAGATTTGTAATTTGAATAAAGCTTGTTTATACTGCTAGTTGGTTTTCTTGTATTTGACGCAACTGGTTTAACTGGTAAATGATCTTGCTCTACTTTGAAACGCGAGATTGTCACAAAAACAAAATACAGTGGTTTTCGAAGTCTCTTTCTCATAAAATATACTTAAATACATTAACTACTTCTTCTTAAGGGTCGCTTCACTGATAAAAAGTTTAGCCAAGATTTGATATGAATAAAAAATATGTTTCGAAAGAACTCTCTTTCATCAAACTTCTGGGGATTTCGCCCTAACTTTAGTATTCACACAACAACGTGCGAAGTTCTCAGAACATCGTCAATTTATTGACCAAACTGGGTTTACGAGGCCTAACGGAACCCAATAAAACTAATAAATACGAAACAGTTTTGGTTTAATTGCTTTATAATGAGAGCTAGGGCTGGCGAAACATTTTGAGTAGACTGTAAGGACGCGATAGCAAATGTTGTTGTTGGAGTCCTATGGCACCCCCGTGGTGGAACGGGCTTTCGTTAGTTGTCGCCATCTCCCCCTGTCCTGCGCTTGTCTCTTGACATCCTCCCATAGTAGATAGCGATAGCAAATAAATAAAGATAAATATTCCGTTATACTGCACTAGTGTAAACATAAATTACTAACATTGACGCTCTCCCTATTCCTTGCTTAGTATGCCATCTATTCATAGTATTGTCTTCATTCCGTTAGCTCATTTTGTGTAGTTAGGTACGTAACTTAATATTTTTGAGTGATCGTTGTTAAAAAAAAAAACTATGTAATGACATCTAACACTATAGTGGGACAGACGCAGGGGTGTACAGACTGGAATGTGACTGCGGTCTCTCCTACATAGGGCAAACACAGCGTAGTATAAGCGTACGGATTAAAAAAAATATAGCCGACAAAAAAATAGATAGAACGCTAAGTCTGCAGTGTGTGAACATGCATTAGATACACCCAACCACTTCATACACTTTGACCAACCAAAGTCCTCGCAAGAGAACGTTGTTTTCTTCCTCGTTTGCTCCGTGAGGCTATTGAAATTAGAAGACACCCTTATTTTAATAGAGAAGATGGTTGGGAAATTCCACCAGCTTGGGATCCTGTTTTAGCCATGACTCAAGCTCGACCCTGCACTGCCATACCTCAAGATACTGTTAGCTCATTTTGCGTGGATAGGAACGTAACTGAATATTTTTGAATGATGGTAGTGTACAATTTTTTCATAACTTTGTAATGACAACTAACATCTTAGTCTACCTGTGACCACGGACGCTGAAAAGGGTCCGAAACGTCAGGTTAAAATGAAATGTAAATAAATCGCGAAATAATCCGTAAAATGTGTATCATTTCTTTTTAATTTGGTTGAATATAATTTAAACAAGGGATATATACTGATAACTTTTGTAGTAGTAGGGTTAGTGTTTACTCTGATATGCTGGGGTGTGTACATTGGAAGCGGGTTAAATGAGGCGTTAAGGGCGAGATGACGTCATTTGCCAGCACAACAGGCGCCGCGGAGCGGAACGGTGATGTCACGCGTGGCAAACGCCGTCATAATTCAGCTATGAACTATGATTATAATATAATTTTAATAGTATGCCGGAAATGGGTGTGGAATACTGATTTTTGACTTTGTTTTGAAGCTATTTTCATGACGCAATGTGATTTCTAAGGTGTATTTAAGCTGTAAACCTAATTTCATTAATTTAATTTATTTTTTTCTGGATTGACCCAAAAGATACTTTTTAGGAACTTAGTATCTATGTACCACAACTCGGCTGTCGTATCGAAGCACTTGCGTGTCTAGAGCTACAACGTTATAACTTGAAAAAAAAGTTACAAATGATACAAGACCACAAAATATGTTTTTGTGACAACCCTAAATTCGTATTTTTACGACGACAACAAACACCTCTTAACTTTCGCATAGTAATGTCGCATAGTAATGAATTCCATTGATGTCTCAATCTGACCAATAAACTAGCATTTATGTATATATGTAAATCTTATTTTACTTTCTATGTTTTTTCCGCTATAAATCTATAAGGATAAAAGAGTTGAAAGAAGATAAATAACTAACATTAATACTTTCTTTTGTGCGATGAATGAGTAAGTAGGTAATACTAATTTGATTTTTCATTTGTTTCAGGTAAGTTATCCAAGCAACCCAGCTAACAGTTGCTACAAAACTCTTTCAGTAAGTTATTAACAGTGTGGAGAACTACTCAAAATTACTGTTACCATATCTGTTGTCAAAAAAAACATCTAGTAATCTTTTTCTCATTTACAGTCTACCATATTTTCCACGTAACTTTAACAAATGTGTCGGTGTTATAAATGAATGAATGAATTTATAACAACATCACATACATTGATCTGACTTCGTGGTAAGTAGCTCAAGCACTTGTGTTAAAGATATCAGAATCAACAGTGGTATTACAAATAAACTTAAATAAATACATATAACATCCAGACCAGTACAAACAGACATGTTCATGCACACAAATGTTTGTACAAACATTTGGTTACAAACTCTTGGTTAATAGTACTGTACTGTACAAACTCTTGGTTAATAGTCAACTTCTTGACCATTACACCAAAGTGGCCGTCTTCAAAAACCCTTTCTTAATGTAGTTAGGTGTTGTGACGGTGTCGGACTGCGTACATACATGTTTCAACAAAACTATTCTATGTAATTACGAATATTCTTATACATACAAGTAATTACAGTGGCCAGCACGTCACAGTAAGCAGTGTCTGTATCTTATATAAGCTTGTGATACGAGCGATTTTGCAACAAAAATGGGTAGCCTTATGTGGCGTTCGACTGGCTTGACTAGGAAATTCATTTTTTGTTGGGCCTTCTCGTCGCGTCGTATCAAATCAAAGTTGAAGCAGTCTAATTTATTACATAATTCGATAATATTACAATTTGGCCACGATAATGCCGAAAGTAATGACTTGTTGTAAAAAACGTTAAAACGTATTCGGGTGCCATCATTTTGATTGATGATACCTACACCACCGTTATGTTTAGTTCCATTGTATCACGATTTTTAGAGGACGTTACTAGTTCTAAGTATTAGGCAGTAAAGAAAAAGTATTTATTTTTGCTAATAATTTCTCCTCAGTAAAAATTTACGGCTTTTTTTTAAGTAGCAGCAACAGTGACCATATTGTGTCTGCTGAAAGACACGTTAACAATATTTGCTGCCTGAAAAAAGGTTCACTAAACATTAAAAAAATATATAGAAAATAGGAAAAAAAATTGAGTCACTAATTGACAGATCGTGCACGATCGTGGCACAGCCCAAACCAACTTTAATGTGTAAAGGGTTGTTGGGTTTTGGAAATTCACCCCAATCATATCTCGTTGCTTAATCGTTTCTCGTTGTATAACGGAAACAGTTTCTTCTACTGTCATAATTATTAAGTGCAGTTTTTGTTTGGGCCATCTAAAATCAATTGCATGATTTAGATTAGATAAAACCGTTTTTTAATTACAATTAAAATTGTAACGAATATCTATTTATACCATGTTGGATGCAAATAAAGAATTATTATTATTATTCTTTGAATTAACTACTTATATTGAATTTGATTTTATGCATGCGTGTAAAAGTGCTCCCTGTGAGTCTATTTACAAAAATAAATTGATTTTATTGATTTTCTTGTTTAATCGTTTTAACCGTACTGTGATAGGGTGGGTTGTGTTTTTGAGTTTCTGTTTTCACTCATTAAATCAGCAGATTTTAATGACCCTGTCATAAAATGATCGGAGACTATTTACCCTTTAAGTGTTTTCCATCATATTATCCTAGGATCATCAACAATCATATATCTTCTGGTTTTCTATTATGAGTAAATCAGCCTAGGTACTTCTTTAATTCGTTCCAATGCCGCCATGTATTTAATTCATTCATTGTATCTTGACGTAAAATGATCATTAATTTGACATCCACGGACTTATTTGTCTTAACGAACTGGCTTGTTTACATAATAAAGTAATTAAAAACCGACTGACTAGACAACTGATGAATAGAGTAGGAACAGTTCGACATGGTAAAATTTTAATAGGCTGGGTACCTAAGGAAGCCCTAAAGACCCACCTAACACCCAACATCTATGGAGAGATGGGTGTGGCTGAAAACCAGCACTGTTTGAGATCATATCCCAAGTCAGCACAAGCTGAGCCACTTCCTATCGCTTTGCTGTCTTTATGTTTCATTGAATGTTAGTTTAATTAATAAAGATTTATTATTATTACCTACAAAAAATCTATATATACATATAATAAGACTGTAAAAGATCGATTTCTGTACATTGAAGATTTTTATGAAAAATTGTTACAGGGGGTCTTAATTACCGTAATAGAAGCCAAAACAACAATTTTTAAAAATTTTGTCTGTCTGTCTGTCTGTCTGTTTGTCCGGGCTAATCTCAGAATCTACTGGACCGATTTTGACGGGACTTTTTTTATTTGACTCAGTATCACCTGGAGAGTAAACTGGGATATAAATAATCACGCCGATGAACTTAGGGGGCAGGCAGGAAATTGAATCTCAGAATCTACTAAACCATCCTTGAGTTGCGTACGCTGCGAAAACGGTTCAAGATACCAAAAATATAAATATGAAAGAATTATTCCTCTTGAAATGATCTAAAAAACTGTCTGCGACAGTACATGTCTATGCCCAAAATTACAACTCCACGCGGACGAAGTCGCGGGCACAGCTAGTAGTAAATAAAATAGTGCCTACCTACGTACAGCAAGATGAAATAACATTTAAAGACATACCTTCAAAGACATTCAATCGATTCTTAGGAAGATTCTTATGAGCGCGTATTTAATAAATCATTCTATCAGTATTGAAAAGCCTGAAATTGGACCTAAGGTAATAATATAATAGAAGAGCCACTAGGCTCTTCCAAAAAAAAATATTAAAATTACCGTTGTAAGATGAATAAAATAACAAAAAAAAATATTCTTTGCTATTTTGGATAGCTTTTTATTTTCACGTGACAAAAATTGTCACCAAGATCATTGAATACAGATAACAACGTTTACACTAAATGGTCGTTTACCGCAGTATAATCGCGGTCACCCATCTCGGCGCGGACGAACTTGCGCAGTGCCATGCGCAGACGCACGACATGGCAACGTAAGCTCTCAATTTAACGCCGACCCGATCAGACAGGGATGATAAACAGTTTTATTAAATAAACTTATTTATTTCTTAGACTTATTTCAAACGATAACTAATTCGCCATTGAAAGGGTATGAAACTAAATAAAATCATTACAACACTTAACGTGTTTTGCTGACGGAATGGTGTGATTTTTCCTACAGTTCAAGTCCTCATCGCACCCACATTAATTGACTAGTTTTTTTTGAAGAAAAGATCAATTGCACAATTTTTGGGAAATTGTGTTGAGTACCTACGTAGCGGGATTCTTTTAATCGATAATATAAGTATAATCGATAATATAAGAGAATATAAGTATCGATTCAATCTGACAACTGTCACCTAACAAATTATTTGATTTAAGAGATATCATCGCGTTAACAACACTTTCCTATTACGCAGAAAATATCCAAGCTGCTTGGATACCAACTGTCTATGAAGTCCCTTCAACAATGCCGTCAAAATGATCCATGCTTCATGGATCTATTTCAATAAATTGATTACCTATGTTTGGTCAAAAAACTTTCAAAATTTTGACTTCGAATAAAAATAAAACAGCGTTTTTTGACGTGACAACGTCTTATAAATTGGTTTGCCGGGTGACACTTCAAGAAACTGCGTTACGCTCCGCTCACGTTCCGCGCTCACAATGAGAGCGAGTGAGAGGCACGCGTCCCTTCCACTCGAGCACAGTTAACCCGCCTAAGAGCGAGAGAGACAGAGCGAGAGACAGAGAGTGAGAGAGATAGGCATACACACCGGTTCATGTTATACGAATGAATATTCACATTAAAATTATTTTACCACTCAAAGTCGTTGTCACGTAAAACTTTCGCCCGTATACCGACTTTACAGGCAACCAATTTTTTAATTACTACTATTTTAGTAAAAGATTTAAAAAAAATCAAGATGGCAGCTAACATTTTTGTTTTTGGCCGATTTCGAAATGAAATACTTTTAATGGTTAATCAAGTCATTAGTTCAACCAATCACACTTAACTCACTCTCGGGCGTGTAGACCTCCCCGGGCGGGTAGATCATCTTGGAGGGATGCTCTAAGGCGATGGTTTCTGGGACTATTTTAACAAAAAAACAAACAAAAATGTTGAAACACAAAAAAAAATCAAGATAGCGTCCAACTTTTGTGTTTCTATGTCGATTTCTATAAAACTTGGTTTCTGGGACTTATACATATTACTAAAAATGAATTATATTGCTGGAACTGCTGTGAAGAATACCGTCATTTACATATTTCAACTGTCATAACAATAATTTTCATTCAATTTTTATCTTTATTTCAAATATCACTATAGCTGACCGAGGCATTAAACGCCACTGCAAGCTACTATAAATTGCAATTAAGTGTCTGCGTAAAACTGTTAAGTTCGCAGGTCTACATTTTTAAATTGAAAAACTCTTACGAGTAATGCAAACTTATGCCAAAGAGTAAATCACACTAATATTGTATATGTGAAAGTTTCTTTGTTTGGATGTTCGTCCGTCAATCACGCTGACACTACTCAACGGATTATGATGAAATTTTGTTCACAAACAAGGTATGAGCTAACTTAGGTAATAGGATACTTTTTATCCCGATTAGATGCTCCTTTGAGATATCCGAAACTAAGGCGAATGAAGTCGCGGGCGTCCGCTAGTACTTGTCATAAATAGAAGACATAAATACGACTTTATGTCATGGGAAATAATATTTTATGCAAATGTTAGTTTTTATTTTCAAACCTATAAAATTTCATTAGCATTTAGTATCAACAACGATAAGACTAGTGTTCGTCTTTGCTATAAATAAATATAAATAAGGTAACTTCTTACTTTATTAAACATAATAGCCATTGATTGCACATTTTTTAAAGTGGTTTTAATTGCTCATTAACAATTCTAGCTGGAATGTCAAAAAGGGAAATCTTAAAAAAAATTCATTCAATAATAAAAATAAGAACAAATGTTTAATAAATAAAATAATGTTTATTTTCATTTAAAACTTAGTCTAACATTATTTTATTGGTACCTGTGTTTGAAAAGTCAGCTCTTCCTTATCTAAAACTAAAATTATTACATAACATATATATTTTTATTTTTTATTTTGATTGATGCTTCTGATACTAAGCTTTATTTTATTTTTTGTAGAGTGGAATATGTAATGTCATACTTAGATCTAGAAGCGTAAGTAACATACCTAGTTATAATTATTTAAATGTTTGACTAACTTTGTACATATTCAAACTAGAAAACTTAGTTTTTTGTAATATTAACAATAATGTTCTTATTGGATAGTTTTCAAAAGTTACGTTTGAACTTTAATGATTAATTTTAAATATTAACTTGAAATGTTAATCTGACTAAAAACATTCACCACCCCTGTGTACAGAAGCTTTAGCACGACACGCAATGACTTTTTTATTTTTAAACTATACAGCCGCGGGCAGTTTGATTCGCCGCTCATCGACCACAGATTACACTTGCATCTTTTTTTTTCTTTTTAATAATTTCATGGCTCATGGATGCAGGTTTTAATACACGTACTTTCGGAATGTTAATTGAGAAACTAATGGATAAGCCTAAACGATAATATCTTGACTGGTTCGCAAGACTCGGAGATGATCTTTCAACGAAGTTCTCGTGGGCTCAGTTTAATCGACTTTATGCATTTACATAAGACTTATTT
The DNA here is from genome assembly GCA_963921415.1 of Pyrausta despicata. Classification (NCBI taxonomy): domain Eukaryota; kingdom Metazoa; phylum Arthropoda; class Insecta; order Lepidoptera; family Crambidae; genus Pyrausta; species Pyrausta despicata. The sequence continues at coordinate 15,020,043 of OY992862.1, read as the reverse complement.
AAAGCGGCTTCCATGTGTTCAGTGCTTCGAGCGTAAAATGCTACTTGTTTTTGAGTTGATACAACGTTGAATGTCCACAACAATGTTCATTTAACGACGCAAAAAGAACTGGTAAAACAATGGTGCGTCGAAATTTTTTTTCGATAGCTTTTTTGCTCAACATTTTCTTCAGGCTTTTAATTTCCGTGAAAGTTCAAAATATGCTTGTTGTCTCAAATATTATTCCCTAATTATGCCCCACCTATTAAGTGCAGCTGAATTTCAGGTTCATGGAGTTTTTCTCATAATCATAGTAAAAAATTGCATGAAAACAAGATTTTGAAATACTTTTTAAAGTCTTACACTATGTTTAGTAAGAAAATAAAAACAAAGTTGTTAAAGAAGCCATCATACTTATAGCTTAGCCATGAGTAAAGCGTGGCAGACCGACAAATCCCCTAATGGCCTGATGGTGTTTCAGATAAGATCTATTTGGTAATGCATTGGAGCTGTTTGGACCGTTATAGCATTTTAAGTAGTGGACTTACCAATGCCCCTTTTTTATTTGAGATCAGTTTGCTCTTGACCCAAGACTAAGCCCAACGAGGTACAGACGGAGTCTACGATGGAGCGAAATTCAAATTCAAATCATTTATGTGATAGACACAGGTGGCATTATACAGAACTCGCCTAGAAGATGCCTGTTCACTCTAGCTTTGAAAATTCCAAGGTTGTTACTGCAGGGAAACACTGACGCACGTAATTGTTTTTGTTAATTCGAAAAAAGTGATGATGAATGAATGAATGAAATTTATTTGCGTATGAAAAAGGGTACATTTAGGTGGTGGGTTAGACATTGTGGTTCAGCTTTTTCAGCCATATTATAACAGCATGCAAATTATATAAAATCAATTTTAAAATACAAATTACAAAATAAAATACAGTATTCAAGTTCAATAAACACAAAATTCAATTCAATAAACACAGAATCACAAAATTAAATTACTACATGTCAAATATTATGTCAAATTACTATATCAAATTGCTATATCAAATTACAAATTTATCCGCATTATTAAGATTTCCATAAAATTTATTGACAAAAATGAAAAATGTTCCAGTCCTAATTTTAACACATATATTCATTCATACTATGGAAACATTTTTATTAAGCCTTCTATAAAGGGCCCCTTTAAATCTATTTAAAGGAAGCTCTTTCAGATTTTGGGGAAGTTTATTAAAAATGGTCATGCACATCCAGTAGCATTTTTTTTTATAACGAGTACTTTTTGGTATTATTTTAGAAACAAGTCTATTTTGATTCCTGTTATTTTTTGTATATACTTCTTTTGCTTGGCTGAAATAATGCATGTTTTGTTTGACAAACTTTGCAATTTCAAAGATGTACTCGTACATACATGATAGATGTAAGAGTTAATGTTAAAATAAATGATACAATTTGATGTAATACCACAAAGTAACAAATTATAATCATTGAGCTCGGATTGTAATGATTTTTGGTTGAAAGTCTTCTAGTTTCATTGTTACGATGAAAAATCTTTCCATCATTTAAATTTAACAGAACGTCCAATTTTATTAGAGGTACATACTTACCCACAAATTTAAGGGAAGATGAGCATGCAGGTTCTTATGTCATTTGTGTTACAAAGAGTAACATTTTAATGTTGGCCGAACAGCTTAATGAGATGGGATCCACGATTAATCCTACCTGAATCGAATTAAAAAACGCAAACAACCAAACCCTCATAATACGACTGGTAAAAAGATAATTCCAAGTTGTGCGATTCGCGATGACAGATGCAATCTGATTTAACACCAATAAGACAACCACAATATTAAAACAAATATAATACCATTTTTGCAAGCATTCAAAATCTATGGTAAAATTTGGTGAGATAACTTTATTTCACTTTCAATTCTATTATATGAATTATGTATGAATTTAAAGAATCAACTGCACCCTACCTGGTAGTTTTCGAAAAAGCGTCACCTCCGTAAATAACGTATTTAAAATTATGCGCTTCTGTTGTTAATTTGTTATAAAAAATGGTTATGAAATAAGTAAATTCAGCTCATTGTATTCGAAGAATATTATTAAGTACTAGCTTTTCCCCGCGACTTCGTCCGCGTAGTTTTTTTTGGAATGCATTGTTTTCCCGTCATAATAATTTTATCCAAATAGTAAAAATCAAATCTTTGGTAAATAATTGAAAGCGATCAGATTCCCCGGAAAGTATTTTTTCCCATGGGAATGCCGCATTTACCCGCGGTAAAAAGTCATGCCCTTTTTCGGGTATCAAAATATCTCCATACCAAATCTCATGCAAATAGGTTCAGTTGTTTAGGTGTGATTGGGTAACAAACAAACAGACAGACAGAGTTACTTTCACATTTATAATATGAGTTTGAATTAGTATGGATGTTTATTCCTTGCTGCTTTTTTTCATTTATTTCTTATCGTAACTTTCGTTACAATGAAACTCATTTACTATCATAAACTTAATATCAGTCATCACGATTACAAGATTCTTGACATGAGCCGCATAACGTAATCAATATGATTTGCATATCTCTACATCTAATGTCGCCGGTCGCATACATCCGATACGCTACCGATTTCACTTTAATGAAGAACCTATTATCCGGAACAGTGATTTTTGGAGCTAGTCACGATGACAGATATCTGTTACTTCTGTTTTGTTCGAGAGAAAGAAGACTTGTAGATAAGATTAGATTAGAAACACTTTATTGTTCACCACAAAAAATAATACAAAGAAAGATGCACAATTTAGGCGGTCTTATCGCTAAGAGCGATCTCGTCCAGACAACCTATGAGTTGAGGATATTGTTATTTACGCACCAAACTCCCCCTGAGTTTGGTGCGTCATAGTCAAAAGTCATATTATTATAACATGATGAACATAAGCAACAAAAAATATTAATATATTTACATAAACACACATATATTATTATATAAACTAAATGTACCTACATAAAATAAATATATATAAGCTAATGTGACAATAACCCAACCAACATAAATGTATCTGAAATTATGATTGAAGATCATTCACTCTCTTTAACTTTAGATCTCTTTAACTTTATTAAATAGCGCAGGCAAAGAAAATATAGAGTAGGACTCTATCTTTAGGTCCTAGTTCTAAGTAGAGATTTTTGTTATAGGTTTTTATTACGGGTCCAATGAGAAAGTAATGAGAATAAACTTGCTATACGTCATTTCCTTGACACGCTCAATTTGTTTTTAAGTTCATTTGCGCCAAAATTCCACAAAAAACAACAGCCTCAGAATTTTGATCAAGAGCACAAATGGCAAAACCTGATATCCGAGTTTTGATCGAATTCGGTAGATCGTGTGTCATCACAAAAGAACAAGATAGACATATTAATAAACCATAAGAGGGATAGAGACGCAACGCGATTCATTACGGAAATGTTTTCAATTGTTTTTTACACTTTATTATTGAAGTAGTAAAGGCCAAAGTTGCTTAAAAATGCGGTAGCTGTATAAAGAGAGATCGACCGCCGATATGAGATGGAAGTTTTGTTTTTCGATGCAGTTATTAAAGGTTTTTAAAACAATAAAACGAAAGAACAGGCTCGGATGTTCTTTTGAAAGTACCTCGGGGTATTTTAATGGATATTTTAGGTGTTTCTCGATTACACCAACACAAAGCAATTTTGTCCAAACAGTTTTGTAAATATTAACTTGACATTCAAAGTTGGTTTTATTTTTTACGCTTCTACTTACATATTCATATTAATTTGACGACCGTTTGGTGCAGTGGTCTACATGTCGGACTCCTAAAACCAAGGGTCGCGGGTGCGAACCCCGCCCAGTACAAGCATATGTGTGCATGAACATGTGTGTTTGTACTGGTCTGGGCGTTTTCTATGTATAATATGTATTTATTTGTAAAAAGTATTTAAGTATGTTTATCCGTTGTCTACTACCCATAACACAAGCCTCGTAGCTTAATTTGGGACTAGAGAATTGGTGTGATTATTGTGAAATATTTATTTATGTTTCATTATGGTTATTTTATGACCCCGAAAATGTCAAAGAATGCCCAATTAGGAGCCATCTTCTTCACCACCCACAATCTTTTGTAATCATCATATTGATTAGACGGTAATATTTAAGTTTTCATAAAAAGACGCGCCTACCCGCACAGTGCATAAATTATTTGTTTATTAGTTTCTCCATCCATTCGTATTTCAATATGTCTACTGGCCTTTAGGCGATCATCAAAGGATACGGGTGTTCATGGATGTTCTTAATTTATTTAAAGCACAGGCCTCAACTGCGGCGTACTATCGCCGCGACTCGCTATAGGCTAGATGACACCACCATCAATGACAGATAGTAACTTAAACATACTCTTTACTATCTGTCAAAACGGTCCACCTCCATACACGGTTGTGTATCATAAATCGAAGACAATTGACCGAATATTTATTGAATATTGTATGTTTAAAAATTTGTTTCTACAGCTTTTTGGAAATAAACTGGTCGTTAAAAAAGCTTAGATGAAAACGAAATTCTTTATTTTTAATAAAAGAATTTTCGCATCTGTATTGAGTATTTTTTGTCAAATTAAATAAATAAATAAAGTTCATTTATTTCATATTACTAAGACCCATAATAGTGGCCAATTACAATTCAAAATTAAATTATATAAATAACATTGAATAATTAAAAATTGCATAAAGAAAACATTAATATACAAATTTGATCAAAATTTACTAAAACATTAACAATCTCAAGTGAAAAACTATTAAAACAAAATCTTAATGCTAACCGAAGATGTGACCGCGTTTAATCAAATGATTTATCTTTGCTGGACACCCTGTATTTGTGCCGACTGTATGAAATAGGCTGCATAGGTGGGCTGTCGATGCATTCCATACACTCATTTGCATGGCCGCGGTTCATTAAGACAAAACGAATTATTGCTCGCTGGAATTAAACTTTGTCGTCTTGGCGTCGCGTCGTGCACTTTTGTTAATAGATTCGCTGTTAACTTGGTCTATATTTTACAGAAAAGTTGGTTACTACTCATAAACAATACGTATGAAACATCCAAATTTAATTGAATAAATTGTCTTTTAAGTTTGATACTGCATACAGGATTGGTAATCACTTGCAGTGCAGCAATCCTGGAGTGTGCTGAAAACAATTTAATGTGGGCTAACGAAACTCTTAACAGATGATGGTAAACTACAAAACAATTTGAACGTTTCTTACCATGTTTAACACTTAGAATCAGAATTAAAAGTCAGAAAATAATCATTTTTATTTTATTACTAGTGGCCTCCCGCGAATCCGTCCGCGTGGAATCCCTTTGTTTTCAGAAATCGCGGTTGAACGGGATAAAAAGTATCCTATGTCAGTTTCCTATTTCTAAGCTACCTCTCCACCAATTTTCAGCCAAATCGTTTTATCCGTTTTTGAGTTATAATTAGTGTAACTAACACTACTTTCTTTTATATATATACTAGTGCCTCCCAGCGACTTCGTCCGCGTGGAATCCCTTTGTTTTTGAAATCGTGGTCGAACGGGATAAAAAGGATCCTATGTCCGTTTCCTGGTTCTAAGCTACCTCTCCACCAATTTTCAGCCAAATCGGTTCATCCGTTCTTGAGTTATAAATAGTGTAACTAACACCACTTTCTTTTATATATATAGATTTAGATTTTGGCAATGGTGATATTTTGTGAAAACGTCTATTATTATTTGCCAAAACAACTTTAAGGCTCTGCTTTTGCAAGCTTGCTTTATGGGGTAATACTTCTCTTTATTAGTTAAAACTAAAAACCCGTTAAAACAATCAATAACAACTCGACAGGCAACCTTGCAACATTTGTCCTACACAAAGTACGTGTAGGCGTTATGGCAAAGAAAGCCGGTTGCAAACAAATCGCCAATACATATCGTCGAGTTTGATCAGATACGGTATACACAGCAAATGGAAGACCAGATTAACATTGTAGCAGATGGCTCGGTAGTAAATTAAACGATAATAATGTATGGGTATTCGAAAGGAAATTGATAGAGAGTTGAGATTAGATTGAAATAAAGTGCGGTAGTATGCAAAGTTTTGATCAATCTGATCTTTTAGCATGCTTAGAAAATTCCGTCAAAATGTAAATTCTGTATCTGTTGAATCCATGGGCTTTGCCATTTTGGTAAAAGTTTATGATTTTTTCTTGACTGAAACGCTAGCGTCTAAAAAATCAATCAAACATTTGGTATCCAGAAAAATGCATTGCACCTTGTAAAAATTGACTATTAAAATTGGATGATTGCATAGCTGTGGAAATTATTGCGGCCGTCTTCGAACAAATTGTGATAATTTAGTAAATGCATATCTAATCACTACTTTTACTTACAACTTTAAGTTATTTTTAAACTTGCCCCGTCATATACTTAGCTTTTTTAACAAAACTTGTGTCAGAAATTAACACCGCGTAACCAAGCGTTAATTCCACACCCTGCGTATGCATTAAATCTTATGGAAAGCTAGTACCTAAAACAGTTCTTCGTGCCCAGCCGTCACGTGTCAGTCATCATCATAACACGCTAGCCCTAAACCCAGTAACTGTACCCAAACTTTCACACTTCACGCGTCACGTCACGCTGTTCGCTCGTCTCTTGTTTCTTCGCTTGTCCGTCTGTCTGTCTCGTGTTACACCCAGACAAGATTCTCCTCATGTTTCGTGTTCCGGCGCCTTTGTTGCGGTCGAAATGTGTCAGGAAAGAGAGCGATACGTGAGACGCTCTTTGAGAATATGAGGAAGAAGTTTTGTGGTATTTAGTATGGCCTATGACAAATATGATTGGGTAGTTTCGTTATTGAGTACCGATTTTACACTAGTGTTTAGGTATGACGTCTTTTCTGTTTCGTCTTTTCATTGACGAGTTTATGTCATGGACTAAATTTAATGACACACACCAGTATATTATTGATTGATTGATTGATATGTTGATTTCAATAAAATAATTAATACGGAGGTTTTCTACACAAACAACCATCTAGCATGCATTTTCATTTTATCCGGCCGCTGCCCGCAAAACTTAGAATCAGCAATGATCATTAAACTATAATGTTACTTATTTCCTATCCATAAGCTCGTTATATGTAAACGTTTTAAAACAATATTTACCTTTATAGTTTATAGTAATTACTTACTACATAAGCTGCATAAGGGAGATACGCGATCGTATAATGAACCCTATCAGACCGAGATTGTCCTACAGAAAGTACTTATGTAGAACCTAAGTGTTCTACAAAAAGTACGCGTATCTAAACGCATGGAATATATTAGCATCGTTGATCGCGCATAAACTGAGATATTTTACGGTGCAGCGCAAAAGTCATTAAAATATAATTATACAAACATCGGCCGGCTCGAGCGAAGACGCAAAATATAGGAATAATATTTTTTAGGATGTTTTGCTCCGAGACTTCAACGATCAGTTACATGGCTCAGATTGAAAAGATGGGCAAGATATTAGAACACTTTAATAAAAAGGATCTATGTATAGATGTAAAGTTTTAAATTCCTAAAGGTCCTCCTTTGGGTAGGCACTTTAAATTTTCAATAATAATTTAAAAAAAACAATGATTATTGTGAGTAATTTTATCCTTTTTGGCAATAATTACAGATTGGTGACATAATTATTTTTAAGTTTAGACTGATTTAGCGCTTTTTTTTCAACAATCAGTTAAGTTTGGAATTAGGGTAGGTATCTCTGAAAATGCAATTAACATAATACGGTAGGTATTTCCATTCTAGAAACCGTTTATAAAATAACCTGCGCAACCCTAAAAAAGTTTAACCTTTTAAAATAGCTAGCCTTTAATCGTTCTGATAAGTAAGTGTGCGAATACTTGAAATAGCATAAAACGGACTTGTACAATTTTGCTGGACCACTCGATCTGACATAAAGTGTGGTATGTTACGGTCGCATTTTACATTTAAAACTCTTAACATTTACATTTGAAAATTAGATCAAACTGTCCATTTCTGCATTCTGACTAATTTAAGATAGGATTTAGGATCCGACCAATTTAAGCCAAGGAGCAAGAAGGTTTTCTAATGGAGACCACGCTTTGGTAAACGAAGTGTGGGACGCCCCCCGGCTAGATGGACAGACGACTTGAAGAAGGCAGCTGGTAGTGACTGAATGCAAAGGGCGGGTGATCGTGCGCTTTGGCGCTCCTTGGAGCAGGCCTGTGTCCAGCAGTGGACTGTAACAAGCTGATATGATGAATTTAAGCCAAATGCATAGAAAACTGATGTGTTAGGGTATCCAATACTAATCATTTTTTTCAATTTTTTCGCATTTCCCATTTTTAAATAAATTAATACTCGTACACAACAACATCACATACATTGATCTGACTCCGTGGTAAGTAGCTTAAGCACTTGAGTTACAGATATCAGAATCAACAGTGGTATTACAAATAAACTTAATTAAATACATATAACACCCAGATCAGTACAAACAGACATGTTCACGCACACATATGTTTGTACAGTGCGGGGATCGAACCCGCGACCTCTTGGTTAATAGTCAACTTCTTGACCATTACACCAAAGTGGTAATAACTGACTAGGTAAGTCGACTTTACATAAGACGCTACATCGTCGACATCTTCTTTACCTCTTAGAGGGAGAATGATGTCAAGAGCGAACCCATAAAAAAATACCCATATATAAATTCTTATTTATTTACTAGTAAGTAGCTGCAGCATCGCCCGCGCAGAGTTTAGTCCTCTAAACAAATCCAACTAAATACAAATAATTTATTTCATCAACTTAAAAATAGTAACATCACATTGAAACTCCTTTTAAGCTACTACAACCTTGTGTTAGGTGGATCTTTTCTTTCATAACAATGAAATAATATACTAAGCATCTAATTATACCTACTTAAAAACCTTGTTCTTGAGTCACTATATCTTTATTAAAAACAAATGCGTTGAAAAGTTTTGATGATCTAAGCATACACACATACAGACATAGGGACAGATTTTTAAAGTGGGTTATTGAAACCGTTATTGAAGTATATTCCAACCATAATTAAACATCAACAAATCGCATGTCAAAATTTTTTATTCAAACGAGAATTTCCTACAAAACTTGCGGTTCACGTTCAATATAATTTATAATAGCCGCTACCTCATCTGTTATACAAATAATGTTTGACAAGCCATTTCCTAAATTGGGCTTCACAGAATGTTGAAGAAATGACGAAAAAATATTACGGAATTGAATACAAACTTTCATCAAATACACCGTTGGATATAGCACGCTAAACGATTCAAAAATAACCGTTGAAAATTCAATTAAAAGTTTAAATTTATTGCATTGAAGTTTAGGCGTATTTTTTTTATGTAGGTACTAGCAGAAACGACAAACTTTGTTTTGCCATAAAAATTATTGTGGACAACCCTTATCACTATGGAAAATGAATAATAGATGTTGGCCGATTTTCAAACCTACTCAATATGATTACAAAATTTCATAAGAATCAGTCAAGCCGTTTCGGAGGAGTAGAAGAACGAACATTATTTTGACACGATAATTTTTATATATATAGAGATGTTATAGTAGATAACAACAATTCGCAGTACCTAATGCAGAGTCGTAGAAATCTTGATGCAAATTTCCACTTTATGTACTATCTGCAGATTTAATTAATCAGACAAAAGACAAACGTACCGAATTCAGCAAAATCCTTTGAAGATTGAATTTTTTTTAACATTTCGACACAAGATTACGTAAATGTCTAATAACTTATGTACTTATAGAGGTTCCGACATAAAATCTAACGACTGTACACTCTAAATTACTAATTTATGCAAAGCCCGTCCTCTGGTATGTAAAATCATTAATTACGAATTGATATGAGGGAAATTATGGAAATTCTTCAAGCGGTTTACATGTAAGGTGAGAATGAGGCCTAATAAGGCACGTCGCAGACTAGTTGTGTTGATTTATGGGTGTGTTTCAACACACCTTTAATAAATTAACTCATGTATTTGATGGATACGCTCATATTAGCTACTTACTGGGAATTAAGAGAGACTATAATTATCTACGTCACAGCGTGTTTCTGTGGTAATTTTCTCTTATGTTTGTAAGAAGTAGGTTAGTACCTACTACTTAAGCGTGTACTGGATTCTGTTTTATCACAAATTCTAGCATGCAAAAGAACTGTGTGCGTAGAATCTTTGCGTACACACACACACACACACACACAACTCAAATCGCTAATCGGCTGATATGATAGGTTTAGGATTGATAGGATTAGGAATTTTTGCTTTGAAGTTGTAACAAATCAACAAGAAACTACCAATTTTAATTTGTTTACCATCATCCATTCATACCATCATCAATCCATATAATTGTAAGTATACACCATTGCATTAATCCTGTTTTAGGTACCGTGCAAATATTATCCAGTTACATTTTACATCATTATTTTATACGGTAATTTTATCGATCGATCTATTAGGGCGACTACTCGAGAATAACACTAGATACTGTTTTTGTTTTTAAACAGAACTACCAACCGGTATCGCAATAACACTAACTACAGAATAATGCCTGTAATCCACTGCGAGCGGAAAATGCTCCGCACGAAACTGTTTCACTAAAACAGTACAAATATTTTGTGTACAAGAACATGTCTGTTTGTACTGGTCTGGGTGTTATATGTATTTATGCAAGTGTTTATTTGTAATATCACTGTTGTTACTGATATCACGAACCACAAAATCAGATCAATGTATGTGATGTTGACGTATTTTTATTTATTTACTGTACAGCACGCTCTCATTCACAAAGCACTTGAATGAAGATTACTGTTAGGAGTTAAATGGACTTCTTTTTTTTAACCTCAACTGTGATGTAGAAGTCGACACCACCGAATATACCTACTACATTTTTTTTAATACCTTCTTCTCATCAGCCTATATAAGTCCCACTGTTGGGCACAGGCCTCACCTCAACTAAGAGGTGGTCCAAGCCATACTCCACCACGCGGGCTCAGTGCGGATTGGTGGAGGGGTGTCTGTAAGGTAAGTGACCAACCTTACTGTCAAATGTTATTAAGCCGCCCGAGGGCCTCTGACCAGGCTTAACGACTAATATCTGTCGATATTAACCGAGACCAACAGCTTAACGTGCCTTCCGAAGCACGGAGATGCTTGTAAATAGACGTCACTTAAATGGTCAGAATGGTCACCCATCCCAAACATGACCGCGCCGTAGGTTGCTTAACTTTGGGTTTCACTACCAAAGCGCTGCAACCACTGCGCCACACCTCTCTTAATACCTAGGATGGGATAAATAAGGACAGTAGGTCTTATACTGCTACTGTCAGAATAACCCTATACTACCTCCCCCTCTAATTACCGGTCACCCTGTATAATTTTGTAGATGGTTGTTTGCTAGATAGCCTGTCTGACTTGCTACAACCATCTTAGATGAGTCGCCATACCCAAAAAAATTTCAGCAAAATTATTTCCTTGCAATGAAAGGTACGATATTCAGTGCCTCAGTTTTTAAGAATTTCGGGAGTCGTGCTCTTTCACCTTCACATCCTCGTTGCCAGTGATAAATAATACACAGCGTCGTTGTGTAACGGTTATTTATTCGAGACTAAACTGATAGTAAATAGTACAGAGCGGGTGACACAACTGAGTGTGATGTCACGCTAAGAATACCCTCTAAGCACAGCCTTATCAATTATCAACACATACCATCAGGTGTCCATAAGGGTAAGTGCTACCCCGTTATATATTTATTAAAAAAAAGTACCTTCACTTGTTTGCATTGGAAGCGCATGAAGATTGCTGTTGCGAATTTAATGGATTCCGTACATCTGTAGCATAGCTCACAGTGGAAGGCTGCCCTAAGGGCTCCACGGTGCGTTTTTGTTTTACAAGTTGCGCCCACGCAGCTTACGCAAGCCCACGTAATTAACATTGTGAGCTTGTTGGAAAAAAAGCGCCAGGGGTGAGCGGTTGAAGTGTGATGCTGTTCTGTATATCTGGTTAAATGAGCAAAGATAAAACCTTGGTTCTTTTCGTATCTGCAAATCTAGGCAATAGCTACTTAAGCTAGCCATGCTTAATTCAAAATGATTGCTAATTCAACAAAACAGAAAATTTATTTATTTATTATGTAGACACAAAACAGGTTACAATCAGGTAAGGTTATTAAATACAATAAGACAAGTAAATGTATTTGCTAGATTACAATCCAAATATGTATCTGAGTTTGAAGCAAGATCATATTTTGTGTTTAACAGTGAAGGTATTAGTAAAGACATTTTTTTTCTCATAAAAGTCCTAAAACTAAGAAAATCAGACCATGATATAAATTCGAATAAGCGAACCAACACCGTGAAGGAAATAGAGCACTGAAGTCTCCTGAAGCTGGAAAATAACTCCTGAATAATCAGTTAGCAGTCCTTAAAATTCTTAGAAACTGCTGGATATGGACAGTGTAGAATTCTTGAGTAGATTCTAAGAGTGATCACTAACTGTCACAGTTAAGGTCGTATGACTGATCTATCATTCTTTTAGTTTTTAACACCCGACAAAAAACAAGGGTGTTATAAGTTTGACCCCTATGTCTGTGTATGTTTTTTGTGTGTTTGTCTGTGGCATGGTGGTGTGCAATGGTTTGAAGAAAAATAATAATTTAAGATAATTTAATCATAATTTAAGTTTCTTAATAATTTAAGATAATTTAATCACTTCGGTTCTTAGCCATGTCTGGTTTAAATCCGTCAATACAGTTGATGAGCTTCAGATTTTTAACTCATTCGGGGTTTTTTTTTAACTGGGAAGTAAGTTTTTCAACCTTAATTATCTTTTTAACCGACGTAAAAAAACCGAGGTTCTCAATTCGACTGTTTTTTTTTCAAACCTCTTTAGGTTACCTACTCTAGACCTCGCAAGCATTTTTCAATTACTCTACCGTACACCAAAATCTTTAATAACAGCTGTAGTCCCATCCCCGCGGGTGCGTCCGCGCACAGAGGCGGGAATGGCGGCAAATCGCGACGCCATCTTGAAATATGGCGTCGCGTTATTTATTACACGATTTATCAAAACGAAACGTCAGGCAGTCGTATGCGGGCAACATTTTTCAGAACTTGTAATACCGGATAGAACATGTCTCGGGTCGTGTAAGGCCAGACATGATATACAAATGAGTTGTAATCGGTGAGATTAGGAAATCTATGCTTTGTCTAACTAAACGGTTGAGTGGAATACGGAAATACTTACAAAGAGATAAATTTATGTTGAAGAACAGTACACACTTTTGCACAAAACTACGGAGAACTAAATAATTTTATCGAGATCCAAAAGACATAAGTATCTGATATCTGTAACACAAGTGCTTATGCTACTTACTACGTGGTCAGATCAATGAATGTGGTGTTTGGAATGTGTGATGAAACTGAACTTACTGAACTTAGTCAAATTTTCGCGATACCAAAATCATTTTGTGAGACAAAACATGGGGTTTTTTGGCGTAGATGCCATAGCGTTCACCATAAGTATTCATGAAGGGCATTTTGTCAAGAAAATTAATAAAGTTGGAACTGAGCTGTATTTACGCTGACTGGGAAGTGCTGGAGCAGTTCACCGTTTATTGGTGAGAGTGAAAAGGCGTGTTGATGTGACGTTAAGACAGTGATAGATAATAATTCGTTTTAACGCCATGTTTTTGTTTCTTTTATATGTGTCTGTTGATCTTGTATCTGTTTATACATTTTTTTTATTTCGTTCTGTGTATGTGATGTCCTAAATTAATAAACGCTTTTCTTTCTTTCTTTCTAGTTGGTTGATTTTTTTAGAATTTTTTCATTGAAAGAAAGACAGAAAAAGTGTTTATTCAGTATCACATACTTTAAAAAATAGAAAAACACATATTCAAAAGCACATACAAAAGATACTGAAAAAAATATTTAAGATACTGATATTGCAGTTAAGCTTATTCAAACTAGCAAAAAAAACAAGAGGGTATGACAAAAAAGCATTGAAAAAACACAACCTTTCCTCGGCAGTCGGGTAAAAAGGCCCCAAAAGTGTTGTTTAAAATGAATTTCGTACATAACACACCATTTTAATCAATTAAATCATATCAAAACGCAGAACTAAAGTACATTTGTAATCCCCACATCTGTAACTGTGCAGGCAAATAAAACTTAGCTGTAATAAAACATCATTATTAACCTCAAGACCTAGTTTAGTCTTTAACAATTTTAATGCCATCATCAACGTGAGAGAAATAAAGAAGCTTATCCCTTTAGTCTAGTACAGGCATATCAGGCTACCCATGTTTGTTGTAAAACTGCTCGTATTACAAGTGTATAAGATTTCGCACTGTTTTATATTGATTTGCTGTTGTCTGCACAAGTGTTTACAGTTAGCTGTCACTATAAAGCCTTGCCTTCTCACCACATGATGTAGGTACAGCAAAAACTTTGAAAGATCCTTAAGAGATGTCTGAGACTTATGGCAGTTTAAAAAGGTACAGCTACCATCCGTGTTAGAAAAATGTAGAAGTATATCAATGTAATTATTAATAGTATTAAGCTCTTAGTTGGAATTATTTGTAAGAAAAAGAACTTAAACGCAAATCTTGAATGATGAAGCTGAAGTTTTAAGAATTTGTTTTTCTGACGAAGACGTGAATTTTCCAAAAAAAAGTATTTTGTGAAAGGGATTTGACTCTGGAAATTATCGGGCATACTGTTTGTAAAATCTCAGAATGTTGTACAGTGAATAAATACTTTACAGTACCTTTTTGCTCTATTACAATTATTATATCAGAATTCCTTTGATCACCTAGTCTGTTGTTATTTCAATTCAGTAACTGTTATATCTTTATTCACGGTCTAATCTAATACGTGTCCATTTTGGAAATTGTATTAGCCACCTACATAGAATTAGAATAAGCAAAAAACATATTTGTGTACAAACCCATTTTAATAACAGATAAAAATCTCTACCGAACTGAGATACTTACTAATATATTTGATTGGACCACCTTATTTTATGTAAATCACACTCTATTACAGGCTATTAAAATAGAAATTCAATTGGCGATAAATTATAAACTTGCCATTGTTTTGCCCGTGGGTGTTGTTATATGACATAGAAATGTTACGGTTTTAATCGAAGTACATGGACATTGGAAATAGCACCTTGTAACGAAGGTTCAAAGCAGATTTTAGGCTGAAGAACTACTTCTTTTGCTTCTGGCTACCAAAGTAAATGACAAGAGTGATATTGATATTAACGAAATTGAATCTGTGTGTCATACATCTGACCGAAATGTACTAAATCCTACTACTATTATAAAGGCGAAAGTTTGTAAGTATGGATGTATGGATGTATGGATGTTTGTTACTCTTTCACGTAAAAACTACTGAATGGATTTGAATGAAACTTTACCACAATATTGCTTATACATCAGAATAACATATAGGCTACAATTCATAAAGAAATTTTAAGATAAAGGCTTTCCACGCGGACGAAGTCGCGGGCGGCCACTAGTTAATAATAATTTAGTATTAAATTAATAATAATTTAGTATTGTGTCTGAAATAAGTGATAATTAACTTGCGTTTTGAAAGATTATAGTCAACAGATTATTAAAAAATATACAACAACATCACATACATTGATCTGTCTCCGTGGTAAGTAGCTAAAGCACTTGTGTTACAGATATCAGAATCAACAGTGGTATTACAAATAAACTGAAATAAATACATATAACACCCAGACCACTACAATCAGACATGTTCATGTACACAAATGTTTGATCAGTGCGGGGATCGAACCGCGACCTCTTGGTTATTAGTCAACTTCTTGACCTTAGTGAAGAACTTTTGTAAATGCCTTAACAATCTTTGAATTAGAAAATATAAATCATTTTAGCAACTTATGAGTATGAGATGTATATAAGTTACAATTCCGTTTCAAATTAGATTGATCGAAATCGGAGATCAAACAGAACGGGGTATATGTTTGGAGTTGCGCAAGGAAGTGTGCTGGCACCGTTAACATTCCTACGAGTATAATTTTTTTTTATCAATTTGGGTTCGCTCTTGACATCATTCTTCCTCTAAGAGGTGAAGAAGATGTCGACGATGTAGCGAGCTTACCCAGAAGGTGCCTATTGACTTTCGCTTTGAATGACCTCAAGTTATAAGAGAGAGAGAGAACACCGTCGGCGGAAGTGCATTCCATTCCTTGGCTGTGCGCATTATAAAGGATGAAGCGAAGCGCTTAGTGCGTATAGTTGTAATAATAAGCAATATTTAATATTTAGCTGAGCCATCCCACAGGTGAGAGCAGTACTCCATGCAGGAGCGAACTTGTGCTTTGTACAAGGTTAAAAGCTATTCAGGATAGAAGTATCGCTTCACTTTGTTGAGGATGCCCAGCTTCTTTGCCGCAGTCTGAGCTTTGGACTCAATAGCAGCGCCGAAGTTCAGATTGGCTGACAACTCCATACTAAGAAGCTCGAGATGGTCGGTTATGGGTACAGACACACTTCCGAAAGTAGGATTCCAGTTGAACGGACTCTTTTTTGCGGTGAACAGACATGCCTGAGTTTTGGCAGCATTGAACGTTACCAGATTGTTGTCTCCCCATTGGGAGACACGTCGTAGAATCTCATCCGTTCGTTTCACCAAATTCTCCCGAAGAGACTGGGTTTCCTCTAGTTTAGCTCCAGCAGTAATAAGCAAAGTAATTATTGAAGTATTAAAATAAACAATAAATAAAAACGCCCACTTTCTAGTTCACAGAAAGTAGAAAATGAAGTAGCAAAATAAGATAAAATAAGCAGCAAGGTGTTATATTTTATAAATGTAATAAATAAAACTGGAGAACTGGGTTAAGTTCGATCCCGTTTTATATAAACTATGCGGTTATAAGACCATAAACTATAGACTACTAGCGCTCGTTAACTTAGAAACCTTTTCCATGATTTCTCTTAATTGGAGCAAGTTAATTATATTTCTCTTAGGAACGCAATTAAAGGCTGTAAAAGTGAATCAGGTAATAAGAGTTACTATTAATATCATCATATTGAATTGTAGGGAAAAGTGTTGGGAATGTGCTGTATTCAGAGATTATACGCATCGTTTGATTTAATCCCGTATTTTGAGTTAAACTTCTTTGATAATTAGACCTAGGTTTTTGGTACATTTATCCAGAAGAACGAGATTTTTTTCTCTATCTTCCCAGAACAGTCTTAAATGAGTCTAAAACTTGCGGGAAAAACTAATTTCATCCAGAAATATTTGTTTTTAGTTAACTTCTTACGAGTATATCGACGTATGTTTTGGAAGGTAGGTTTATTGTTGCGCTTCTTGTGTAGGATTGGGCTGCTTACAGTGTATTTTTATTATTATTATTATCTTTTATTTTTAGAGGCTTTTACCTCACTGGCATGCCAGCCCCATCGAATCTTAATCTAAATACAGGTAGGTTGCACTTTAAATACTAAACTTTTCTACATAAAAGAATACTTATTGCAAAAATATTATAATAGCACATACAAATGAGGTAATGGCTTTAGGCAAACTTTAATCAAAACCTTACTTAAATCAAAAACCTCAAATCGAACTTCTTACAGAAGGAAATGTAGACATTATTAATTAAAGCAAAACGAGTAAAACTATTTAATTTGATGCATCTTCTCAAGCCTTCTTTCGGTCGGAAAAGGAATCAGGCTTTATGCCTTTGCCACAATGAGAGAAAAAAAAATAATTCTATTAACCCTCCGTGACTCATCTCAATCGTATCGCGGGCGGTGGTCGGCTATCGGCGATCTGCAATCAAGACCGACCGATCGTCAGGCGATCTCCCTATCCATGGATCATACGTGCCACTTCTTACCAAACTTTCCCCAGCATATATATTTTTTTCGGAATTTTTTTGCCAGTATCCAAAGTTGTTACTAACTTGGTTGTTTAAGTATTTGTTACTAATCCATATGGATTCCTTTTGTCCGAAATAAACTATTTTGATTTAATTTTATAAAGTGCTGCTTATCTAGAGTATAGCCGGAGACGCAAACTTAAAGTTTAACAACAGATTGGATTCACAGAATAAACAAGAAGATGACGATTTGATTCAGTTAAATCTAGATCTATGCATTTTTGTAAACACGCTTAAGTATTAAAATTTGGCTAGCCAAAAGCAATATTTTACTACCTAAAACTTTCAACAATACTATATAAGTAATAATATAATAAGAATCCAATAGTTTATAAAAGTATGATTCCACTGCTAAAAACAATCTTATATCAAAGTTACAAAAATGTTTTTTTTTTCACACAAAATAAATAACATTAAAATTCGAGTGCATCTTCTGTGTCACATTGTGAGTTGTAGATATTGTAAGTCCTGCAACTTCCAGTTCTACCTTGTCGGGTGATTACAGTTGAATGTGTTTTGGTTCCTGCGCTGGCGTCGTTTCGTGGAAATTTAAAGCAAAATAATCATCTTTTTCAGCTTTAGTCATGGATTTCCGCAAAGTAACGCCTGATTCCATCAACTATATTAATATTAAAATTCGAGCGTGCTCTGGCACGCCATTTTGGACCTTTTCCAGTACATATAGGACGCACTCCACATATTATTATGATAAATTTTGGGGGAAAAAAGTTGCCGTGCCTGAACTATCTAACTGTATCTATCCGTCCTATGTACATTTTCAAGTGTAGTTTATTAGCTAAATATAAATTTTTTCTTTATTTCTTTCTTTCTTTCTTAACTAACTATCAACCAAACCTTTCCAAGGTTTTGTTTGTTTTTTTGTGTGACTAGGTTCATCACAAGACGTGTATATTTTAATTTACTGTCGTATTGTGGTCTCCACATCGCATATTTCCGTAAAATGTTTAGAACCACTGCCCTCATTTAATTGATCAACAGATGCCGATTGGCTGATAAAAACCGAATGCCACTGTGGGATTGATCCCCTACCTTTATTTCGACGTAATCGCACTAATGCCTCCTCTGTTCTTCGGAATGCGATCTCTGTTGAGTCAAATGAGTCGGAATGCCTTTGTAGAGTAAGTTATGAGCCGGTCTTGATTGATTTTTCATGGGCAACGAAGGGTTAATGATGAAAGAAGGGTATTTAAAATGACTTAGTACGTGACTGTTAACACGATCTCGCTGGTTTTTGTTTTTGCAACTCAACATAGTGGGAAGAATTCGCTGCACTACATTATGTCACATTTTCTTGAGATTTGACAAAACTTACTAGCTAGCACGAACCTATTCACGTTTCATGTATTTTTTAGATTCTTATTTATTTATTTGTTTTTTCGGTTTACGTGAACAGTGGATATAGTAATGAATGAGACACTTTTTATTATGTTAATGTAAATTAATCGCGAAATAATCCGTAAAAAGTGTCTCATTTCTTATTTTTGTATTTAAACTTTATTGAACAAAAACATAATGGACAAAAGGTGGACTTAACGCCATAGGGCATTCTCTACCAGTCATACCTTTGGTCTAAGCAGAAATTATAAGTGGGCGGTGTGACAAAATAAATGAAAGAGTAAACCCAAAAATACTAATATACCAATTACATGACACATGAGACTAAATATAAAACATACAATAATTTTATATATATTTTTACATATTTATAAATACGCTTATATAACTACTATACTAATAAACACTAAATAAATATGACGAACTGATTAAGAAATATGTATGATGACGGTTGCGATAAAGTAAGAAAGTGGGTGTGTGTGAATGAGTCTCTTAAATGATAGTTTGCTGGGAGCCTGTTTTATATAGCCTATTTTATTCTTATTACATTTTTTTTTAAATCTGTTAACAACCACTTTTCATCACATTCTTTATCCAGTAACATTAATTTTTACTGCGCAATCGTCATACATCGGATATTTATTGCGTGCACTATTGTACCAAATTGAATCGCGCTAACGAAGCCAATTCAACGCGGGTGCAGAATCCAAACCATAATCACTTGACCTCTCTATTCATAAAGAAAATATTGAACCAGAGGGTCTTGTAAAAATGGTCTTGATGTAACAGCTGATTATGTCTGATCTCTCGTTCGGAGATTTTTGAAAGGGGTAAAGTGTCAGGTTATGATGGTAAGTGATGTCTTGGGAATCCTAATTGTTATTTACAGATTCAGTGATTTACAGAGAAGGCAATTCACGAGTCACAATACCACGGTATAGATCAGTTATAGTAGCAGTACAGAAGCAAGTCAAAAATGCTTAAAACTACAAACAGGCAAATATAAAGGGTGTCCCAGAAAATCTGTACCAGCGAAAGCTCAGGGTCCTAAGACTCTAATAACTACGTTTACGTTTGACACATTTTTTTATTTATTTTTTTGAACTCGAAATCAAGAGTAAAATTAAAAATCCTGCTAGTAAATAGAATCTGGGTGATTTTAACATACGAGAACCGTTAGCGGTCTTCGGGAATGAAGGTTCACTTCATGCAAGCGGTTTCTGACTGTTTGGTCGCTAATTAAGTTCCCTGAAAAGTGATGAAGCCTCACGGCTAACATCATGGCGGTTATTGTTGGAGCTCTTCGAGTTGTGATTTGAATGTATCGGTCTTGTCTCCGTGTGGTTCAGCGATACCGTCCTCCATGGCGGTACTACAGAGAAGAGCTCTGCCGAATATGGAGGGTATCCAGTCGCAAGAAGACCTTTTTTTGTTGTTGCAACGAACATGGGCGGCCATTCCACAGCGTGATTTGGATGAACTCATTTTGAGTATGTTCAAACCGATGTTCTTGTGTTGTTAGTGTTCGCGGTAGAAACACGGATTATTAATTGTTTAAGTTACCCAATAAAATTTTAAAGAAAACTGTTATTTCAGTTCTTTTTTCGAACTTTAATGTTAGTGGTTCAAATGTCAAAAATCCCTTTATTAGGAAAATGGCAAATTTCTTTATTAATGCAAAGGTGACTCGGTTTATCGTTACTGTAGACAAACGAAAACACTTTATTTTATGAATCCTTAAAGAAAATTTTAATTAATATCAATCAGGAGAAAAGTTATTGCAAAAATATATGTTGATCCCTAGACACTTTTGATGTGTGTATATCGCGTTTAGACCAACAAGTAAAATTGTAATACAACATAACTTGTTTGCCACTAAACCCCCCCCCCCCCCCTGTTTTGTGTCAAATCGCGCATTTATTCTTAACTTCAGTACTGCATATATTTATTCTGTGTCAGAGCTTTATTTGATGCCACTTTAAGAGTCACAATTCTGAGGCGATTGTAAACGTTTATGGTCGTGGCTCTTCGATACTCATCTCATTATAGTTTAAATGGTCGAATAGTGGCAACCTTACCCTACTTCTTACTTAAGTTATTAAAGTGGGTACTTAACACTATACAAAAGTTTCAAAATATCGATAAAGATAAAGAAATTTCTTCCAGACAACCTTAGGTAAAGGACAGTATCAATACCTATAAAGAATGGGACGGTAGCTGTTTTACGCCTCATATCTCTTTACTTAGTTTTACGATATTTAATTTGTACATCATTGTTCTGAGTATGACCTAAATATTACAGGCATTTTATTTATTGGTCACAGATAGTTAAAATACATAAAACACATTGTTTGCTTTGTGTTTAAGAATCTTACTATCATCATATTATATTATTATATCAAAAGTATTTTCCCCAAAACTATTAAATATTTATTTTTTCACGTTACAAAATTATTGATAATTATGTTTTTTAAAACATGGTATATTTGTAATAGTCGCGCATTTCATCCTGCCTCTGTATTATTTGTCACGCCTATACGTCGATTATGCAGTAGGATTTGTTACCATTTATAACATATAACAAATTTATATTTAAGCCATTTCATATAACATTATTGTTTGTAATCCCTAAAACAAATAACTGTGCTCGAGTGGAAGGGACGCGTGCCTTTCACTTTTTATGTCTGTCTCACTCGCTCTTAGGCGGGCTAACCATGCCCGAGTCGAAGGGACGCGTGCCTCTCACTCGCTCTCATTGTGAGCGCGGAACGTGAGCGGAGCAGCGTAACGCAGTTTCTTGAAGTGTCACCCGGCAAACCAATTTATAAGACGTTGTCACGTCAAAATGTTTTTTTTACTCAAAACCTGGAACCCGTCTTAACCTCTCTTCAGGCTTCCGCCACCCGGTTCCACCTTCATCGGTTATCTCCACTTGTTAAACGTTAATTAATTCAGTGGCGATTCGTTCAACAATAACTCGCGATCGGCCGTGAGACCGGGTAGCCGTGGCTGACAAAAAGAACAGCAAGGCAAAAAAGAGTGGAACTCACTACCTGCGTCAGTGTTTCCCTGCAATTACAACCTAGGAATCTTCAAAGCTAGAGTGAACAGGCATCTTCTAGGTGAGCTCGCTCCATCGTAGACTCAGTCTTTGCCTCGTTGGGCTTAGTCTTGGGTCAAGAGCAAACCTATCGCAAATAAAATAAAATAAAAATAAAAAAAACTTTCATCAGGAGCTTAGGATGATTTGATGTCGCAGTCACTGTAGTTTAGTCAACGTTCCTCGTCATAGTCGTCGTATTAAATAAATAAGATAAAAATAAAAATTGTTTATTGCGAGTAACTTGAAGCTCAAGAATATTGAGTAAAGAGTAGTATTGAAAAATACCAGTTTTTTTTCTTTACAAATTGCTGCACAATCTTGTTACATTTTTATTAGGTGTCCCCGTTTAAGTGCCCGTCATCAGTATCTTTTTCATGTGGCGCTTTATAGCACTAGTATGCTGGTAACTCTTTTTTGCCTCCATAGCTATAATAATAATTTTCAGTCAGTTGACATTTTTGCGTCAACTTTTGATATCAGAATCAACAGTGGTATTACAAATAAAGTTAAATAAACATATAAGACCCAGACCAGTACAAACAGACATGTTCATTCACACAAATGTTTGTACAGTGCGGGGATTGAACCCGCGACCTCTTTGTTAATAGTCAACTTCTTGATCATTACACCAAAGTGGTCGTCTTTGTGTGTCGACTTTATGTTCAAAGATCACTGTTTACCCTCTTTGAATCCAGTAATTTCTAGATTCTTATTAGAATGACGTTAGCTATCTCCTTTGGGTGCTTTGTGGGACTTGAGTTAGCCTGGCTGCTTTTTCTGGACTATACGTCTGTGGTGCAGGCTGGCTTTTGTTGCTGGTGCTGGCATAATAAACCAAATCGCGTTGGAAGTGGGATATTTACAACCCACAGCCGATGGGGGTTACAAAGGTGCCCACGGCGAACGGTATGCAAAACAGAAATAGCATTTAAGTAAACCGTAATCTTTGCCAGCCTTTTATGGTAAGAGCTGGTCCTAGTGTTGCTAAATACGTATTTGAGTACTATATTATTGATCTGGTGTGAAATGATTTATTAAGATTTATAAAATATTAGCTGTGCCCTGTGGTTCAATGAATCCGTTTACTACACATCCCACAGGAACCGTAAAGTTTTACGGGATAAAAAGTACCCTATGTGTTATTCCAGGCTATAATCTATCGATGTTTCAAATGTTAGTCAAATCGGTCCATTAGTTTTGGCGTGAAAGGGTAACAAACATTCATACATACTTACTAACTTTCGTGGTGATAATATTAGTAAATTTATCATTGTTTCTGCAAAGCATCTTTGAATAATAACACAAGGACCACTGATGACACGTTCCATTATAACCCATATCATAGAGATTGACTTGTAGACTAGAGTGCATTAGTAAACAAAACTGAAATTCAGTTAAAATACGTTAGTGAGTTAAGTTAAACTGCGACGTTACGTGGCTCGTAATCTGTCGAACCGAAAACATCTTCTGTGTAGAGGCGAAACGCGTCGAGTGTTTTGTTGGTGTCAGGTCAGTGTTGTGTTTCCAGGTGTAGGTGCAGGTCAAGTCCTGCAACTTCCAGCTCTAGTTTTTGCAAGTGGTTACATCCAAATGGATGTATTTGGGTTCCTGCGCTGGCGTCGTTTAGCGGAAATTTAAAGCAAAATAATTATTTTTTTCAGCTTTAAAATAACTTCTGACAAAGAACTTCCAATTCTCAATAGTACGTCTATTTATACTATGGAATTTTGCATAATAGGAAATTTAAATGCAACAGTAGTTTACCACATTGGTGTGGTCTTTAGCATATAAGGACAGCTAGGTGTACCGGAAAAAATATCTAAAATTCATGGTCATACAATGATACAAGCAACAGAGCGTAACTAAGCTTCGATTTGCAAATAACTTACTGTATTTCGCCTCATGCGGTCCAGGTTCCATCCTCCAATGTGTAAGAGAAATGCAAGATTCGATATGTAAATTCTTATAGAATAGCAACCTTTTATGAATGACATAGCCTGGCTGGGTGTGGCGAAGTTCCGTGTATACATAGGTGTCACTGTTCTAGCATTGTTCAAAACTTACAAGCCTTGTCAAAACAAAGTGGTTCTAGGTAAGGGCCTTATCAAGTTATTGGCAGTGTTTCCATAGAAAGTGTTCTGGTTAAATATTTATTTCTAGTTTCGCTTTCCTAATTCAAATTTTCATTTATCGTCCTTGACGCAATCAAGTTCAGTATTAATATTGATATTATGGCTCCTTGAATAAGAAAGAGGTCCTGAATTCGTTTCCTGTATAAAGCTGAAAATTATTTTTATTTATTTATTTATTGAAAACTTATTGCACAAGAAATGTACAAAGGGTGGGCTTAATGCTTAAAGCACTTTCGGCCAGTTTTTGTCCTTTTAATTGTAGTAGTAATAAATTGGCTGTCTTTACGATTATGTTTGAGCTGTCTTGTCAAGAGTATGCCTTGAAAAATAGCAGACAAAAAGTAGCAAATTCAATACCTAAGCTGTTATATCTGACTAATATACATAACTTTACCATATCCTGGTCAAAGGTGGGAGCCTCAATTTAAAACCAGCCAGAGTTTCGTATGACATCTGTTGACGGACGCCGCATGCATAATGTATGGTGTCCACTCCTGCGCAGGTACAGACGCCCCTATGTATCTGTTGCAAAGTCGCCTTTATATACAACAGTATTAGACACAGAAGGATTTTTTTGTAATGTGTGGTGCTCTGTACATGCGTCGGTATGTCTGTCTGTAGGTTTTCGATGAGAATTGTACACTTGGATGTGTTGACAATAGATGTGTACTGTATATATATAGTTATTATGATGAATTATGCTGTTTTGAATAGCAATTATTTAATATGAGTTTTTTTTTTTGGACCCACCCGTCATGTTTGCGCTTTTCAATAACGGGGTACTACTTCACCCTAGAACCCTCTTACATCACAATATTTTTACCATCGTGTAATCACAAAATCTTTAAAACTTAAAAAATCTCGCCTGCGCGACGTGTTTTTTTTTTGGGATAGGTTTG
Organism: Pyrausta despicata; assembly: GCA_963921415.1. Taxonomy (NCBI): domain Eukaryota; kingdom Metazoa; phylum Arthropoda; class Insecta; order Lepidoptera; family Crambidae; genus Pyrausta; species Pyrausta despicata. The sequence continues at coordinate 14,994,545 of OY992862.1, read as the reverse complement.
CTCTTGATCCAAGACTAAACCCAACGAGGCTAAGACTGAGTCTACGATGGATCGAACTCACCAAAAAGATCCTTGTCTCTAGCTTTAAAAAATTCATGGTGGCTTTAAAAATTGCAGGGAAACACTGACGCAGGTAGTGAGTTCCACTCTTTTGCAGTGCGCATCAGAAATAAATAAATAAATAAATATTTCACAACAATCACACCAATTCTCTTGTCCCAAATTAAGCTGCGAGGTTTGTGTTATGGGTACTAGACAACGGATTAACATACTTAAATACTTTTTTTTGTAAATAAATACTATAATATATATATTTTTAGCAAACATACAAAGTGTTTGCTCACAAATGAATAAAAAGGATCATAACAAACGAGTTTAATCACTTCGTGCAAAATAATTTCACAATAGAAAAACCTATCTACTTCTACATATAACTATCGCGCGCACAATACTACTACAGACAACCGTCCACACCACTAGTCGAGCCAAAAGTGAAAGTGCCGGGGTCCATGCTGTATTACCGACTGATCCTGCACAGTCGGTAAAACGGTCCGCAGCGCCATGTATGATTTTTTTTCTTTACTCTAATACGGCCTCTCCTGACGAGAGAACGTCCTCGTTCTCCACTGCTTGCTGAGGGTTCTCCTGAATGGGATTCCCTTCATTGAGCTGCGAATCGAGACCATCTTCAGCAACAACGATGACTACGACTGTCTCTTCATCTTCAGCTGCATCTGGTTCCACAGCGCCTGACCCTGATTTTTCCTCCGTAGAAGTTGAACGGGAAATGCTGAGATCCGCTATCCCGGATACAGAAGCGCCCTGATTTACAGTTTCGTCTTGATCCACTGCAGTCGACTCGGACTCACTCTGGTCTGCACCTATTGAACAAAGTGAGGTCTGCTCAAACACAAAAAAATATATAAGTGCGAGGTCTGCTCGCATTAAAGATGGAACTTAATAAGTGAGATCTTCCGACAAGAATGCGTGAGGTCTGCTCACATGAAATGGCGAGTGAGGTCTGCTCACGTGGGACTGTGAGGTCTGCTCACAGGCAAGGTCTGCTTGCATAAATGCGTGAGGTCTGCTCACATGCGAGGCCTGCTCGCAAAGACGTGTGAGGTCTGCTCACATACGAGGTCTGCTCGCAAAGATGTGTGAGGTCTGCTCACATACGAGGTCTGCTCGCAAAGATGTGTGAGGTCTGCTCACATAGTAACATAAACGAAACCAAACTCACTTTCAAAATAAGCAGCACAGGCGTCCGGAGTCCACTCCCCTTTCCACGGGACCATATATTCGGCTGCGGCTTGAGTCGACTTCCCATAGGAACCAGCAACCAGTTGGAGCTCATATCTTCCATGGGGTAGCGCCTTAACGACACGATAAGGCCCGCGCATACCAGAGTCCAACTTTCCTGTGGACTGTGCTGTTTTGATTACAAAAACCAGGGAATTGACTGGGTACACCCGCGGTGCACGACGGCGCTCATTCACTGAAGCATCCTGTTGTTCCTGGTTCCTTTTCAGGCGTTCAGACACCCTTTGTCTTGTCAAAACGCGAAGTGCTTCTCTATTTTGGTGCGTTCCTTCTATTGCAACATCACGCACAAGGTTGCGAATGATAGGTGTCATGGCATCAGCACCAATTAACAAGTTGAGTGGTGAAGTCTGAGTAGTTTTGTGCTTCGTCATGTTGACAGTTAGTTGTAACCGCCACATAAAGTTCGACCATTCTTCCTGATGATAATTACTCTGAATTCTAATCATATTTAGCAACGTACGGCAGTATCTTTCAACTTGGCCGTTGGAGTGATGCATTTCAGGAGTAATTAAGTGGATATCACTACCCAACTCAGAAACCCAGTTAAGAAACTCAGCACTGAAACATTCGGCCACGGTCAGCAACAATTAGCTTAGGTGAGCCGAAGAGTGAAATGGCATTTGTAAAATGACGCTTTAGCTCATTAGCGTCCTGACGCAACATTGGATAAAAGAGGCAATACTTAGAGAAAGCGTCAACAATTATAAGTACATATCGATAACCATTGGATTCTGGCAAAGGGCCTAAGGCATCAGCATGGATGGTCTCGAATGGGGAATCGGGTTTCTCATATGAATGAATCGGCTGAAGTGGTGCTCTAGGAGATTTTTTGTGAGACAGGCACACAACACAATGCGATACATATTTTTGAACAAAGGCACGCAGCCCGGGAAACCAAAAATGCCTCAGTATGAGATCACAAGTCTTGTCTACCCCCACATGATTATGTTCGTCGTGAAAAACACGGAGGAGGCTGAGTCTGTGGCCTTTCGGAATAAAACATAATAGTTTAGGTTGTTCTCCTGTGGCACAATAACGGTAATACAACAAATCGTTCCTTTTGACATACTGATTGGAATCCAGTTGTCCGTCATTAAGTTTTTGCATGAGATGTTGGGTCTCCTCGTCTGCCGCTTGAGCAATGAGTGCCCAATTTTGAGGTTTTTGTACCCTAACGAGGTTCACCGCATTGCGGCTCAAATAATCTGCGTGTGACATTGAAGTACCCTTACGGTACTCAAGCGAGAAGTCAAAATCCTGCAAGTAGATCCACCATCTGGCAACGCGTGGTAACAAGTCTTTCTTTTTCTGGGTAAGTTTTAAAGCGTTACAATCTGTCACCACCGTAAAATGTACACCTACCAGATAATGTCTGAAATGTTGCAGGGCCTTGACCACCGCAAGAGTCTCGAGCTCGTACGAATGGTACTTCGACTCTGCCCCTTGAGTTAATTTAGAAAAATAAGCTACAACACGCTTGTGTCTAGAATCATGGGTCTGAAGTAGAACTGCGCCATACCCTTGGGAGCTGGCGTCGGTATGAACCTCAATAGGTAACTTCGGATCATATATGGCAAGAACGGGCTCATTAGTAAGCTGGTAAATCAATTCCTGTCTAGCCGCTTCTTGTTCGGAACCCCACACAAAAGGAACATTCTTTTTTGTAAGTTTAGCTATACAGGCAGTTTTTGAAGAAAACCCCGCAATGTACTTTCGAAAATACCCCGCGAGGCCGAGGAACTGTCGAACCTGTTTGACATTTTTGGGCACAGGTGATTCAACAAGGGCTTTTACTTTTAATGGGCTCGGTCGTACCTGACCCTGACTAATGGTGCGACCCAGGTATTCAACTTTAGTTGTCAAAAATGAGCATTTTTTTAAATTTATTGAAAATCCGGCATTGGTAAGTGTCGTCAATACTTCGTGAAGAACCGAAAGCCCTTCTTGGACGCTATGACTCATAACTAGGACGTCATCAATATAGACTAAGACTTTACCAGAATCAATGAGATGTCGTAAGGTTTTGGTAATAATGCGTTGGTAAACTACAGGAGCATTGGCCAATCCATACGGCATCTTCAAATACTCAAAGTGCCCTTCAGGCGTTACAAACCCCGTTAGCGGAATAGACTCCTTATCCATTGGAATCTGGTGAAATCCCGTCGTCATATCAAGGCTACTAAAGTACTTATGACGTCCTAGGCGGTCAATGTAATCGTCAATGAGAGGGAGTGGGAATCTGTCCTTGACGGTATTTTCGTTTAATTTCCTAAAATCCACGCACAAACGATCCGTGCCGTCTTTTTTCTTAACGAGAAGGATGGGGCTTGAAAACTCAGATTCCGACTCCCGTATCACACCTTTGTCTGTCAAGTCCTTAATAATTTCCCTCACACGTAAAGTCTCTGTCTGTGAAAGTCGGTATGGCCTATAACTAACAGGCGTATTACTTTTAAGTTTAATGGACATACTTCCGGTGGTAACGGTTGAAACAGCTGTACCAGTTATAAAATGAGGCGAAAACTTTTTAATGAGAAGTAGCAGTTCATCTAATTCGTCACCCGTTAATTCTGTATTAATTGAAAGCGGTTTCTCAGACTCAACAGTCAACACTCTTTCAGATTTAAACGCACTACGAGTTACACACTGGCGGTCACAAGTGCGTAAGTACGTGACCCCTTCACGGTTCAGAACGTCAGTCCCTACGATTACCGGTATATTCATGTACAGAGCGTCAACCACGAACAAGTCAACTTCAAGAGTAGTATCATCGAACTCAATCGGTAAAGTGACATAATGAGTGGATTCAATTTCTTGGCTACCAATTCCCTTTAACACACGAAAAGCGGGCTTGCGTGGGCAGTCAAAGTGTTTCAGTAAGGCAGAAGATATTAGTGAAATGGTTGACCCACTATCTATCAACACATCGACTGGAACGCCCTGAATTACAGCGACTACAACATCATTATTACGATTACCTTGCATCTCACAACAAAAATTTACATTGGCTTGATTTCGGGATTCGGACTTCATCCTAGCAAAACATGTCTCTACCTTGTGTCCGACTTTTTTACAAAATGAACAGATTTCTGAATTTAACTTTTTCGGCGCAGCAGCTACTGATGGGACAGGGTTAGGGTGACTAGCATTTTCGATTCTGGGCTTTTTACTACAAGAAGCCTGTACGTGTCCTGGTAGACCACAAGTGAAACATTTACCTGACTCGTAACGTCGTTTCCTTATTGTATCGGCAGGACGTCTGAACCTAGAATTATCTCGTTGGTTTCGGGATGGCGCGGTATGCACATTGGTCTTTGTCGTATTTGGTTTAATGTAAATTGAAAAAAACTCTACTAACCCATTCGGCATGAGCTTTGCATTGGTTGCAGCAGCCCTGATTTGTGGGTCTGTGATACCACGAATTACTATGGCAGATATTAGTTCATCACTAAGACCGGATACCACTCGCAAACGGAGCAACGAACGCCGGGCGTAGTCAGCGTATGTGGCATAACTGTCCGAAGTAGTTTTCATAACGTCGAATAAAATGTTAGCTGCGTAGGGCTTCTTAGGACACAACGGCTTAAATTCCCGTTTAAAATTGCTCCAGCTGCGATCATTTGTGACCCATTCATTCATCCACATTCGTGCGTCTCCTTTCAGACAATTACCAATCCTGGACAAACATTCGTTGTCGGTCCAGTTGTTCACTATTTTAGCTCTGTCTACCTCCTGGCACCATACCTCAATGTCGTGTAAATTAGGGTCAAAATTTGAAATATAATAAGGCTGATTAGATTTTACCGCGTTATTGATGGACCGGATCGCATCTACCAATGCGTCCGTAGAGGTTTGTCCTGAGAGGGTCGCGCTGCTTGACCGCGGAGCAGCGCTGCACGTCGCCTCACCGCGTACACCCACGGCAGACCGGCTCGACCGGGATGATGGTGGCGGCGATCCTGGTGGCGTTCCAGCGAAGGACCCCGCCCTTGCAGGCTCCAGCTGACCTATGGCTGGCAGCGACGATGATGGGATTGGTTGTCTTTCTAACGCATGAAGCCTTGTTAAAATGGTTTGCATCTGTTGCTTAAGATCTCCATCGGGAGACTCACTACGATTACGTTTCCGATGTCCGTGTCGGCGTTTACTTCGTGATCTTTGATCGGACATTGTAAAATCTATCCACTATTACAAGTTACCGAAAGATCAAATTCAACGCAATTATTAATGCACACTTTCTGCCTATCTTATTTGAAAATAATTGCGATATAAAAAATTTACAATTAAGGATCTCTAAAACAGTATTTCACTTCACTTAACAAAGAACTTCAATCACATAGAATTTTTTTTTTTTACATAAGCCGCAAAAAACTAATGAGGAATTCGCATAAATAGAAAGCAAAACCCGCAAATCGATTCAAAGTACTATTTAACACAACTACCTACAACAAAAATTATCAAATAGCACAGAAATTTCGATCACAATTTGCACAAAAATTATGAAACGGACACGTAATTTTAATTAACTAAATGTCGGATAGCAAAGCGGATTGAACTACGTTAGCTCAATCTCACTTCTGATTTTAGCAAACATACAAAGTGTTTGCTCACAAATGAATAAAAAGGATCATAACAAACGAGTTTAATCACTTCGTGCAAAATAATTTCACAATAGAAAAACCTATCTACTTCTACATATAACTATCGCGCGCACAATACTACTACAGACAACCGTCCACACCACTAGTCGAGCCAAAAGTGAAAGTGCCGGGGTCCATGCTGTATTACCGACTGATCCTGCACAGTCGGTAAAACGGTCCGCAGCGCCATGTATGATTTTTTTTCTTTACTCTAATAATATGTATAATATAATATTAAACATAGAAAACACCCAGACCAGTACAAACACACATGTTCATGCACACTTATGCTTGTACTGTGCGGGGATCGAACCCGCGACCCTTCGTCCAAATGTAGATGAGAAGCGCCTGGTTCGTATCAGTGGAACATCGACACGGTGGCTAGTATTCGTTAAAATTTTAACACCTAAACACAAGACTTGTGAAATTATGTTCGTATCTAAAGAGAAGAATTATGTCGGATGAGGTTGCGTACCAACGCTAACAACTGCAGGCGTTCAAGTGGCCTGGACCATCCCTGACTTACTCGTCCCCTTAGTTCCTCGTTTGACAGTTGACTGTGAAATGACCTTGAGTGCGTTTGGTGCGGGAGTTTCAATAGCGTAGAAGACGTTGTTATTACCTATTCTTACGGTAACACTAACCCCTAATCACACCTAATATATACTACTGAGACGATACGTTAACAATAAGTTCTATTGCTAACTTAACCAAATACATATGCACCTCCACAAGAATCGAACTAACAACCTTTGGTTGTTGGTTTCTGTTACTATTAACACGCTTTTATTAGATCGGGATGTATTTATACACACATACATTCATGTATGTAACGGAATTTTTGAGGTCAATTTTCTCCAACTTCTAGAAATCGGATGAATTTGAAACTTTGCACACGTATTATGTACCGATGCCAATTCAATAATTTGATAAGAGTTTTCTATTATCCTTATTAACTAAAAAAATGTATTTTATTTATATTTCATACATACACGCTTTTTACTCTACTGTAATATAAATTCCGTGTACTCAGATTTTTTTATCTTTTTTTAGTTAGTAATAAAAGCGTGTTTTTTTTAGTTTTTTAAACTATTATTTTTCTAATCACCATCCACCGCCAATAGAAATTAATTAAAAGACAGTGATTTTCTCCTTGTCACACGCTACAAACGGCCGTTTCTAATATCTTACCGACCAGTCTAACGGCATTACCGACAAACAAATGGTTTTTGTATGTAAATCCATCGAAAATCGTCTCGATCGAGGGAAAATTGGTTTGTCGGTCCGTCGCGTCTCGTGGGTCGTCGGGCGGATATAATGATTTATTGCGGTTAAAGTTTTTAATTAACACGCTTGTAAATGCTTGAAATTGTTTTGTTGCTCAATCGGATTTGGATCACAACAACGCTACTATTTTCGGCGGTGATTTTTGAGAATCTTGAGATATACCATCATACCATACTAATGTATACTATTATACTAATACTAATAATATTATAAATGAAAAAGTATTTCTGTCTGTCTGTCTGTTACTCAATCACCCCTAAACTACTGAAACATTTTGCATGAAATTTGGCATAGTGATATTTTGATACCTGAGAATAGGACATAGGCCTCTTTTTACCGCGGGAAAATGACACATTCCCATGGGAAAAATTACTTTCCGGGGAAGCTAATCGCTTTAAATTAGGAAAGATTTAAAAGAATTGTATTTTGATAAAATTGGTATAACGGGAAAACAACGCATTCTAAAAAATCTACCTAGTGCGGACGAAGTCACGGATAAAAGCTAGTGTTCTTTAGGACATTCGAATATAGGAGGAAACGAAGTAGCTGATAACCTCGCCAGAGAGGGCGCCGATAACCCTCAAATCGGCGTAGAACCGTTTTGTGGCATTACCAAGCAACGAGCCACTACGCTACTAACCATTCTCTATAAACAAGAGGCGATTGAGTGGTGGAAGTCTACATCAGGACAAGAACACTCAAAAGCACTCATTCAGGGATACAGCAACAAAGTAACTAAAGAGCTGTTAAAGTTTAAACTAAACAAACACATGGCAAACATGAATATGACAGAAGACGCTCTGTGCAGATTCTGCCACACAGAGGAGGAAACGGCCATGCATATTCTCTGCTCATGCGGCCCGCTTATGAGCAAAAGAAGTATCCATCTCGGGCGGCACATCATGCGCCCGGATGAGATAACAGAAGTCACGCTCCAAAGAGTCTGGCAATTTATAGACTCAACGGGACTAAGCAGTGAACTGTAAATACAAAGGGCTGCCACAATAGATCGAACTTGGTCGAGTTGGCGATAAGAAGGCCCAAAAACCCAATAATAAAATAATAATAGTGTTCTTTCTTAAAGCTACCCTGTAATTTTTTTATGTATTTTTTTATTCGTATTACCAAGCCACTGAACTGTGACTTGACATCAGCCACCGCTTGTAATACACAAAATAGTCGTTTAAGGTAAATGTCAACCGTAACGTAAAGTTGATGTTATTATACATTTATATGCGCGCGCGGCGTGGGAAAGACAATGTTATATCTCTGAACTGCTTTGTTGATTTCCTTTTCTTTGTTTAAATTAAATGTGTAAGTCTTGTGCACAAATACCTGTATAAAATTACTTTATTACCCAAGCTTTTTAAAAAACCATTCTCGTTTAGTTCTGCGGTCTTTACAATGTCGAGTGAACCTTATTTTAATGGGTGGGGTAATTCTCTAATCCAGAACTTTTCTGTCCTTTCTCGGGAGTCAAAATATTTTCATACCAAATTTCATGGTAATGGAAGGCTTGGAGTTAAGTTCTGTATTTACTTTGTTTAGTGCGATTCGCAAGTAGCAGTTCAACGCTGGGCGAGTATGAGCTGATATGGGCGGTTCAGAAGATTTCATACTCACCCGGCAATGGTATGCTACTCGCAAATCACACTAATCAAAGTAAACACAGACATTTAAGTCCAGTTAAACTCGCATTCCCTCCTATTAGCGACGCTGTAATCAGCTCAGCCGACGGAAGCACTAACCTTTACAATTAACCACACATTAGGATCGCCCGCACTCGCTTCCGTGTTCCAAGAGGCTTATTCTGACAAAGTATTTTTTTATTTATTGGGACAACAACTTAAGAAATTACATGATGAAATAACTTCATTAGCCAATACAGTTGACTACGAGGAAGGTACTATCACAATAAGTAAAGTATAATATAGTAAGTGGTGGTGGATGTGACGTTAGGAGAGCAGGTAGGTACATATGTATCTACCCAAATTTACAGATTACTCCGGAGCGGTTCGTGAGCCGGATCGGGGCCGATGCGCCACTGAATGACACATTTTCTAACAATTTTAAAACTTAAAGGTACGCTGCCGCATATTGATCAAGATCAGGCCCACAACCAGTCGAAAGAAAAGGGCTCCTGCAATCAGTGTTCTAAAATAGAAAAGAAAATGTAAACATAGTTTGACAGTCAATATAAGCAATAGAGCATTAATATAGGAAAGTATCGCAACTAAAACCGCAATCCTAGTCGCATTCGGTGCGTAACTAACATTTTGACGTTGCCTTGTCAAATCGATGGAAAATGTGATTCAATTACAAAAAAATAGTAAAACATTTATTCATCATCATCATTATCAGCCAAAGGATGTCCACTGCTGAACATAGGCCTTCCCCACAGTTTTCCACATCGACTGATCCCAAGCGGTCTGCATCCAGTGTGATCCTGCGATCTTTACAAGGTCGTCTGTGCATCTTGTCGGTGGACGTCCTACGCTGAAACCTTTATTACATATTTAGTATTGTATTGCATTCCGGATGTGATTGGAAATCAGGACTAGTGTTGCACCAAGTATAGTTCATTTTAGACTGACTAATAAACTAGAAAAACATTCGAATTCGATAGGTTGACAATGGATTTGTTGTTAAGATTTTTTTACATTAAATTTAGAAATAAAAAAACGAAAAATGTGGGTAGTGATGCTGGTCGCCAATAGGTACTATGGTCCATTTCTTTTATATCGGTATGCACTTCAATGCTTACTCATCAAATACAATACTGGTAATTCCTCATAATGACAAAACAATTGGAAAAACGTACAATTAAAAAATTGGTTGCCTGTAATGTCGGTATACGGGCGAAAGTTTTACGTGACAACGACTTTGAGTGGTAAAATAATTTTAATGTGAATATTCATTCGTATAACATGAACCGGTGTGTATGCCTATCTCTCTCACTCTCTCTCTCTCGCTCTGTCTCTCTCGCTCTTAGGCGGGTTAACTGTGCTCGAGTGGAAGGGACGCGTGCCTTTCACTTTTTATGTCTGTCTCACTCGCTCTTAGGCGGGCTAACCATGCCTGAGTCGAAGGGACGCGTGCCTCTCACTCGCTCTCATTGTGAGCGCGGAACGTGAGCGGAGCAGCGTAACGCAGTTTCTTGAAGTGTCACCCGGCAAACCAATTTATAAGACGTTGTCACGTCAAAAAAACATAAAAGTTAATAGGTATCTGCTGTAATTTCACCTCTATTTAAACGGCCAACAAAGTTTAATCAAATCAGAACATAACAAAACTTTCTTCAAAATGTAAGTAGGTATAATCGAACCTGAAGTTTTAATAATGTGTTACAAACTACTAAATTACAAAACACTTCTCAACCATTGTTTAGATTTAAAACAGAGGCCACTTTCACACATAATTGAACTAGGACAAAGTTAGACAAAAGGCGTCATGTGTAGGAATTAATTTAATTGCGCCGGTTAAGTGCGCTGGAATTCGGTTTACTTGTGAACAATTACAGTCATCAAAATTGTATTAATTGTATTTTTACAGTAGAGTAAAAAGCGGGGGGTGCTTGGTATAGTAGTACTCGTATGTGAAAATCATCCTATTATTGGCAACTATAAAAAGAGTAGTATGAAAACGTCATAAAGTGCACCCCACGCTTTTTACTCTACTGTAATATAAATTCCGAGTACTCGTACTCAGAAATTATTTTCTCTTATTTAGTAAAAGACTAAAAAACACGCTTTTATTGAAAACGCAAAAAAATAGTTTAAAAAACTAAAAAAGACACGCTTTAATTGCTAATAGAAGCGTGTCTTTTTTAGTTTTTTAAACAATTTTTAGGGTTCCGTACCTCAAAAGACCGCCAGTCATGGCAGAAAATGGAGGAGGCCTACGTCCAAGACTGGACAAAATTGGGCTGATAATGATGATGTACCTCAAAAGAAAAAAACGGAACCCTTATAAGATCACTTTGTTGTCCGTCCGTCCGTCCGTCTGTCAAGACCGTTTTTCTCAGGAACGCGTGGAGGTATCAAACTGAAATTTCTATATGATACTTAGGTCTACTGTCCCTGAAAGCTGTAGAAAAATCAACCTTCTAAGCCAACGCAATCAAAAGATACAGCCATTTAGGCCGCAAATTTTCGAAACTCGCACGGGAATAAAAAACTACAGGGTACTTCCCGTAAACTTAGAATCTTGAAATTTACTACGAAGTCACGTCTTATTATAGTACAGATATAGGAAAAATTACGAAAACCGTAAATTTTCAGTTTCATCATATAAAAAAAAATATTTTTGACAATTTTGAAAATTTCAAAGTTACTACTCCTTATCTACAGGTTTGTACGGAAACCTCGGTGCGCAAGTCCAACTCGCACTTGACCGGTTTTTTATTATTAATTTTTTGTCTTAGTTAAAACTGAAATTGTATATTCTTCTCGCAGTCGTCTTTAGATGGCTGAAACCACAATGTAACCCGTGATGGACAAATCAGAACAGTTGATTTATAAAAGATTATCTATCTACAGAAATAAATATGAATTAAGTAGTCATTTAACTTTTAGTCGATTAACTTTTTAGGGTTCCGTACCTCAAAAGGAAAAAACGGAACCCTTATAAGATCACTTTGTTGTCCGTCTGTCCGTCCGTCCGTCTGTCAAGACCGTTTTTCTCAGGAACGCGTGGAGGTATCAAACTGTAATTTCTATATGATACTAAGGTCTATTGTCCCTAGAAGCTGTAGAAAAATCAACCTTCTAAGCCAACGCAATCAAAAGATACAGCCATTTAGGCCGCAAATTTCCGCAAATTTTCGAAACTCGCACGGGAATCAAAACCTACAGGGTACTTCCCGTAAACTGAGAATCTTGAAATTTAGTACGAAGTCACGTCTTATAGTACAGATATAGGAAAAATTACGAAAACCGTAAATTTTCAGTTTGATCATATTAAAAAATATATTTTTTAAAATATTTTTGACAATTTTGAAAATTTCAAAGTTACTACTTCTTATCTACAGGTTTGTACGGAACCCTCGGTGCGCGAGTCCAACTCGCACTTGACCGGTTTTTTTTTACTATTGGGAATTTAAACATTCATAATGGTTCTCCCAAGTCACAGGCTCTGCCTAGTTTGGGGACCCCTGGAAAGTTTCGTGCGTTGCACGAAACGTTCTTTAAATTGCGCATTGCAATCTGCTCTAAGTTTACTTATTATAATTGTATTATATTAGACTTGTGCAATAAATAAATATTATTATTTTTATTTACCAACTTAATGTAAGCCTTATATGTAGATGAGTTAAAGTGTTGTATTAGCGTGTCTGTTAGTATCTCAACATAAAATTTAGGTCCTATACATAAAAGAAGCACGGAAAATTAAAAAAAAACTTCTCTACGGTTTGTAACGAAATTCTCTCTAGAGTCAGAAATTATCCACCACTGCTTGAAAAAGGCATATATTCAAAATTTATGACTTGTGAAACGATATGAATATCCATAGTCCAGTTAGTAACATTGTATCACTGAATAGATAATTCGAAAGCGTCGGCTTTGCAAATTGGCGATTAGCATGCATACTGCTGTCGGCTACGGATTATCATTATGATAAAACCTGATTATTTGAGCCGCACCTGACGAGGGGGTAACAGAGTGAATCATGGGAAGCTGAGTACCACATCCTGTTACTACATGGTACTGCAAATATAGATTTTGTATAGTTGATGGAATCAGGCGTTACTTTGCGGAAATCCATGACTAAAGCTGAAAACGAGGATTATTTTGCATCTTCTGTGTCACGTTGTGAGTTGTAGGTATTGTAAGTCCTACGACTTCCAGTTCTAGCTTTTTCAGGTGATTACAGTTGGATGTATTTTGAATCCTGCGCTGGCGTCGTTTAGTTGAAAGGAGATGGCCGACTCCCCATACATTGTTTGCCCCAAAAGTAAAAGTCCGTGCGTCACAATGAAACGTTGATTTCTAGTTTTGTTTTTAGGTTATCTATAAGAATAAATAACAAAAACAGTGTTATATAGTGGGATTTTGAAGTTATAGGACATGTAGTACGTCGTCTATTAAAATAAATATATTAATATATAATATATAAGTAAATATATTAAGCAAAACAATCCTCTATTTCAACTTACTTCGAGACTGAACTCAAAACTACAGCAATGTTAAGTATCTCTTCTATTCTTTAAAAGCTTAGTGCTTTAGTTAGAAGAGGCTTTTACTTACCATGTAAATAATCCTACTCGTACTAAGATAAAAAGCACATCTTTAACTTTTAAATTTAAAACAAAAGTAATTGTCATGTTTTCAGGAAAACATTTAAAGACGTTTTGTTACTCTGCAATTGGAACATATGACACTATGCCATACAAAATACACTTTTTTATCTGATTATCTAATTTGTCTCTATTTAAGAGAAAGATCGAAGGAGAGAGAAGACAGAAGGAGGTGCTTGTGGCGTAGTAGTGGCAACGCTTTAGTAGTGATACTAAAACTAACACCCGACTACTTAAAAACACGCTCTAAAAAGTACGAAACAAGAAAACACTCTCCAATGAAATTACTTAGTATGTACAAACTATTAAATATTTACCGTTATTAAATAAACTAACTTACACATATTATTATATTTTAATATATTATTATTTTTAATTTATAATATTGATAGAGAAATGTTTTAAGGATAAAGCCGTGGTCGTATACCACTTTTTTTAATTTATTATTCTTATGGCATACGACCACGGCTTTATCCTTAAAACATTTCTCTATCAATATTATAAATTGAAAATATATTAAAATATAATAATATGTGTAAGTTAGTTTATTTAATAACGGTAAATATTTAATAGTTTGTACATACTAAGTAATTTCATTGGAGAGTGTTTTCTTGTTTCGTACTTTTTAGAGCGTGTTTTTAAGTAGTCGGGTGTTAGTTTTTAAACTTTATTTTTATTTAACATATTTTGGAGTTCTAAATAGGTTAATCTTGGGTTCATTGATTTCTCAATCTTTCCAACTCCTCGAACGATCTTTGGTCATGTGGATTCTTTAGTAATTTGCTAGATTCCAGTGAACTAATCCATAATCCATCTATGGATCTTACTCTGCTAAGAGCCACATATATAGTCGGGTAAAAAAGATGTGAATTATATACAATCAGCCCATGAATACAGGTAAAGTCACAAGCAAATGCTAGTAATATATATATATTCAAAATGTACAAGTAAAGCGCTTTCAAATGATACCAAACACGGCATATTTATCTTACTTTATTTTTTTACTTCGTATGTTTTGTCCGCCAGAGGGCGCCACATTAGATTTTGTGAAATCCCATATAGCCTATAACCAGCGGACAATTAAGACGCTTCTAATGATATGTCATTTGTCGAATTCTGATAAGTAGTTTAGAAGTTACGAGGGAACAGATGAACATCCATACCCACATACATACATACATACATACAGGTCAAAATCATAACCCTCCTTTTGCTTCGCCGTAGTCGGGTAAAAAGTTACGCAAACTAAGGCGCGGTCATGTTTGGGATGGGTGACCATTCTGACCAATTAAGTGACGTCCATTTACAAGCATCTCCGTGCTTCGGAAGGCACGTTAAGCTGTTGGTTGTTGGTTAATATCGATAGATATTAGTCGTTGAGCCTGGTCAGAGGCCCTCGGGCGGCTTAATAACACCTGACAGTAAGGTTGGTCACTTACGTTACAACACCCACCCCTCCACAAATCCGCACTGAGCCTGCGTGGTTGAGTGCTCGGACCGCCTCATAGTTGAGGCGAGGCCTGTGCCCAGCAGTGGGACGTATATAAGCTGATGAGATGAGATGATGATGAAGAGAAAGATCTTACCTTCTAACTGGTACGGTAACCCACCTATCGGAATGACTATTTATCAAGCAATGTCGCAAGTTCGATTCCATTTATAACAAGTTCGTGACGCGCTATCGTTAAGGATTGATCTACGGTGGCATAGCAAATGATTTATGTCGTGATAGTTACGCCATGATTAATTGTTCAATTATGATTGGAGTAGAAAGTTTGTTTATTATGATTGAAGAACGTTTTCTCTTTATTAGCCCTTATAACATTATTATGTGAAGGTTTATTAAGGGCGTAGATTATTGTTTTATTTTGTACGGAAGGGCTCAATATTCTATCTGCCTTTATTTAAAAGATAACTGTTATTTTCACAGGAAATATGTATTGCAACCTCGGATAGTTTAAAGCTAAAAATAATGATTACACACACAAAAGTGTGAAACTGACAAATATTTCACTTATATATATTATATAGGTAGAATAATGAAACCGACTAATAGTTAACAGTTGGCTTGTGTTTCATTTTTTTAAATGGCTGAATTTAAACAGCCATTGTAAATACCATGAACTTAGGCTGTGCTTATACCATTGTACAGGGTCGGTATTAGAAAAATGGTAGGTTAAATAAAAAAAAACTCATTTGACTTGCTCTAATACTGCAACAAAAGGTGTACTTAACGCCGTAAGGTATTCTCTATCAGTCACACCTGTAGGCCAAGCAGAAACAAAAAGTAACGTCTTAACAATTTCGTTTTCTTTTCCAGGCCAGTCTGTCGGAACTGCGTGGTGTCGCCAACGGGATCATCACCGCCACCTCTTCACGAGCAAGCTTCGTCTCCCCCTCCTCCTGCGCCCTCGTCACCCGTCACCTCCCCCCGGCTGCTGCCCTCCCTCCCGTCCCCGCAGCCAAGCCACAGCGGGTCCTCTGTACCGAGTCAGTCGAACTCCCCACATCCGTACTCGTATCCAAACTTCAGGAGAAGTCAGCCGAATTATCCCGACTATAACATCTTGCACAGTCACAGTGTGTCTCAATTACACCAGCCAGGGCAAAGTTACCAGTCGCCTCAGTCTCCTCAGTCAGCCATGTCTTTATCCCCCCATCCTGTTCCTCAAGGGAAGTTCCGAGGGTTGCTGGAGCATGCTGAAAGGCTGATGAAGCCTGGAGACCCTCACAGACACTCGCAGAGCGACGATGACTCGGGCTGCGCGCTTGAAGAGTACACATGGGTGCCGCCAGGATTGAGACCTGAACAAGTAAGTTATTGTTATTTTGAAATGAGACACTTTTTACGGATTATTTCGCGATTTATTTACATTTTGTTTTAATCTGTCGTTTCGGACCATTTTCAGCGTCCGAGGTCACAGGGAGACTAAGGTATTAGTTGTGATTACATAGTTTGAAAAAAAATTACACTACCATCACTCAAAAATATTAAGTTACGTTTCTATCCACACAAAATGAGCTAACAGTATCTTGAGATCTTGCAGTGCGGGATCGAGCTTGAGTCTTGGCTAAAACAGGTTCCCAAGCTGATGGAGTTTTCCAAACATCTTCTGTATTAAAATTAGGGTGTCTTCTAATTTCAATGGCCTCGCGAAGCATACGAGGAAGAAAACGACGTTCTCTTGCGAGGACTTTCGGTTGATCAAAGCGCATGAAGTGGTTAAAACAAAACGTAAATAAATCGCGACATAATCCGTAAAAAGTGTCTCATTTCAATGTCTGCTGTTCGCGTAAACCGAAGAAACAATTATTGTTATTTTTTGATTTTATTGAAACTTGAGGTTTTGTTAAAATGGTTATAGGTGAATTGGGAACATGAAGAGGTTACTCAAAAATTTCAAAAAAAAAACACCGGCTAATGAAATTTGACAGATATGTACATTTTCAAACAAAGTAATCTCGCCAAGAAAATGTTCCGCAACCGCCCAGCTCATTGTTTAATAAAGCCTCAAAGATTGGCAAATGTAATAATTACTTATTTATCTTTGAGTCCAATCTAATGGGAGATATCACAAGTTCACAGTGAGCATTTACGTGGTACAAATTTGACACTGAAATCACTTTTGGCACTGAAATAAATCTATGAAAGTTTAATTTATGACACGTACCTAGTAAATACCTAGAACGTGACAGTCAAGCTGGCTCACCGACTACACGTCACTCAGCGCGCTATGGAACGGTCTATGTTGGGGATCTCATTAAGGTATAAGATCCGGAACGAGGTCATACGACATAAGACTAAGGTAACTGATGTCGTCCAAAAATGTAGCAAGCTGAAGTGGCAGTGGGCTGGCCATGTCTGTCGCAGAACCGATGAGAGGTGGAGCAGGAACGTTCTTGAATGGAGACCACGCTTAGGTAAACGTAGTATGGGACGCCCCCGGCTAGATGGACAGACGACCTGAAGAAGGTAGCTGGTAGTGACTGAATGCAAAGGGCGGGAGATCGTGCGCTGTGGCGCTCCTTGGGGGAGGCCTATGTCCAGCAGTGGACTGTAACAGGCTGATATGATGACCTAGTAAATGACATTTCGTTAATGCTGATCATAATTTGCAACCTTTTTTTCACTCGTTATAGGTATGTTTGTAAAGCAATCTTGTTTGCCCCAAAAACAAAACAGGCGAAAAAAGTACCTTCATAAAGCAATCCTCATTTCCATAGCACTCAACTGTATTGAGTGTAAACGGTGTTTTGCATAAAAACGTCGTCTAGAACTCCAGTCGTCCGTCAATGCCTAACCACAGGTTTTCAGTCATTGTGTTGGCCAGCATTGTTTTGTGTTTTGGTCATTTTTCGTTGTATTGTTATGTTGGTACCTACTTTTTTAGTCGCGACTTTTGTTTTAGCCGCGAAACGTGAGTTTTAAGAGATTGCCGGTTTTGTCTCGACGTGGCGACTGGTCGTTTTGAATGGACGGACTTTAAATGGCGCGGTTTATCGTCATGTGAAATGAAACGCAGTGTTTTGGTAAAGGATTGGGCCAGACATCTTTCGATATTCTAATCCTTAAGGTGTTTTTAGAAATTTAAGAGATCACTTTATTTTAAAGTCATTTACTAGTCTTCGAATTCTAAACAAAAAGGTAGTTACGTAGCTACCTAGACTACCTTTTGGCGTTTTGTTGGTTAAAATAATTTATTTGATATCCCACAGCCTCAGCCATAAACTTGGGCAGAACAAAATTACGAAATGGGGTAAATTATGTTTCTTATCGAGGTACAATTTGAAAATAAACGAATTTCCAAATTACTTCTGTAATGTTCGTTATCCGTTACGAGATAAGTTCTCATGCTAACCGTCAGTCAGTGTGGAAGTTAAACGGGGATGTAATAGAAAATGGACAGTTACTTTTACATTTGCCGCCATTATCTTTGCTGTAATCAGACATTGTCGGTCTCAACGCTAGCGGATGGTCTCGGATTCCATTCCCAGTCTTCACTGAAAAGAACGCGGAATGATTGTCAGGTTGTAAGCTGACAACCGCAAAAAGAGGGTTTTAATATTAACAGTGGTAGATGATGGTCTTCGTAATAGGGAAATACTTCATATTAAACAAACACCCGGTGACAGACTAAGCTTTAAAGTCCTGCACTGATATCTATAATAATAGTAAAAATATTTCTTTCCTCTATGACAATCACAGTACATGAAATCTACATTTTATGGGTGACATTGACTTGATTGTGAGAGAACTATATATGAATTGTGTGTGTTGGGGATCTTGATGAATTTTTGATGATTTTTGGGATTAAATAATGAAGACGTGACTGGTCGGTTTCAAAGATGTGTAATAGAAAAAAAGTAATAGACTAATTGACAAGTATCTACACTGTAGCGTTGCATTGCTGTTACAAATTTACTAGGCGTAAGGTTTGCTTAAATAAAACTAACTAAAAACTTAAATCTATCTCGAAGATGGTCTTGGTCTTCAACATGCCCCCGGCCGTTGAAAGTTGGTCTTTCAACAGAAGTCTTCAAGTAGAACGCAGATTCTCGGGAACGCCCTGCGAATGATGCCGCTTGAGGTTCTTATATCGGCTACCCGGGATATACCGTCTTTGCCAGGATGCAGAGCCACAATGCGTCCCAACTTCCACTTTAATGGTGGCAAATTGTCCTCCTTTACGACAACAAGTGAGTTCAATTTCAAGGAACCCTTATTTTCGTGCCACTTGACTCGCTTCTGTAGTTCAGAAACGTATTCCTTGTTCCACCGCTCCCAGAAATGCTGTCGAATTTGCTCAATCCTGTGATGACGAGTCAGATGACTGCTGGAGTGGTTGCGAACATCTTGAACTGGCAAAGAAGTAAGTGGCCTGCCTATCAAAAAGTGAGCAGGCGTGAGCGGCATTAGATCCTCCGGGTCTGATGATAGGGGAGTGAGTGGACGAGAGTTAAGTATCGCCTCAATCTGCACCAGGGCAGTGTTAAGCTCTTCGTACGTTAAGTAACAATTCCCCAACACTCTTTTTAAATGAAATTTGGTTGACTGGACAGATCGCTCCCAAATACCACCGAAATGAGCTGTGTAGGCGGGAACAAAATGAAATTTTATGCCCTCCTTAGCCACACATTCAGACAATGTATCACAACTGCCTTTTAACATATTGGAGATTTCATTACACGCTCCAACAAATGATGTTCCATTATCAGAATAAATGTTTAATGGTTTCCCTCGGCGGGACATAAAGCGGCGTAACGCATTTAAATAATTTTGACTCGTCAAGTCACCCACTAATTCTAAGTGTAAGGCTTTCGTTGTGAAGCATACAAAAATAACGATATACACCTTTACTAGTTTGCATCCACGACCTTGACGACTAGCTGACATGATGGGGCCTGCGTAATCAACGCCTACATTTTGAAAGGGATATTCTGCTGGAGAAAGTCTGCAAGACGGCAGATCACCCATTTTCGGCACTACAGTTCGTCCCTTCATGCGCTGACAACGAATGCATTGACGAAAGGTTAATTTGGCCAGGTTACGACCACCTAAAGGCCAATAGGTCTCGCGAATTGTAGCCAGCAAAAATTGGGGTCCCGCATGTAATAGCTTAAAATGTTCATATTTGAATAACAATTTAGTAAATATATGAGTGGACTGTATTAAAATCGGGTTCTTTTTATCAAAGTGATAGTCAGAATTTTGAAGTCTACCACCAACACGCATGATTTGATTTTCATCAAGAAAAACGTTCCATTTTAAAAGTTGATTTTTGTATGGTAATGGTTTATTCGATTTTAGAATTTCATACTCGGGGAACGAGTCCTTTTGAGCTTCAATTACAATGATGTGCAGCGCCCTTTGTAACTCATCGGTGTTCAGATGAAGGGTCTGCTCAAATCTCCCTTTACATGCGTTGATAAAACGGATAACGTATGCCATAGTACGTTGTAATCTCATAAAATTTGAAAATCGATTGAAATCAATAAGTTTATTTGACTTTTCACTGATAACTTGACTGTGCAACGACGCGTTAGTTTTAAGTTCAGGTAAATCATCAGTGTCACCTGGAGTATTAGGCCACGAAGCCTGGTCATGTAGTAAAAAGTCTGGGCCAGACCACCAGATGCCCGTTAACTGTAAGTTATTTGCATCGACTCCTCGCGATAATAAATCCGCAGGGTTGTCTCGAGTAGGTACATGCCTCCAAGTGTAGGGTTGTGTGAGGTCAATAATTTCGGCCACTCGATTGCGAACAAAGGTATTTAACTTGATAGGCAGCATTTTTAACCAACCCAAAACTATCATGGAGTCCGTCCAAAAAAATACATTTGAGGCGGGAACCCGCAACGAATTTTTTACCTTTTCATAAAGACGCGCACCAACTAAAGCAGCACAGAGTTCCAATCTAGGAATGGTGACAGGCTTGATGGGAGAAACACGACTTTTAGCCATTAATAATTGCATAACCACTTCACCGTCGGTATTAATACTGCGAATGTAAATAGCAGCGCCGTAAGCACGTTCTGACGCATCGGAAAAAATATGCATTTCCACTTGCATGTAAGAATTGCAAACAACACGACGAGGTATCCTTAGATTGCTGAGCATTGGCAGGGACTGCATTACGTCATCCCACGCCGTGGCAATGTCAGCTGGTAGATGCTCATCCCAGGTAAGTTTTTTAAGCCACAGTGCTTGCAATAATATTTTGAGTTTTATCACACAGGGCGATAGCAATCCTAAAGGGTCGAAAATACGAGCAATTACAGCGAGCATTTCACGTTTAGTGTTATCGCATTTAGCAGGGATATTAATTGGAAAGCATAGCTCATCTGATTGGGTTTGCCAAGTCAGACCTAATGTTTTGCTGATGCTGTCAGAACTTTCCATGTTGAGATCGAAAGACGACTGATCTTGACAATCCAGCAACAAAGCAGGCTCGTTAGACTTCCACTTCCTTAAAGGCATGCAAGCGGAAGCAAGAGCATTAGTGACCTTGTCTCGTAATGACAATGCTGAGTCAAGCTGGTTAGTGCCTGTAAGAAGGTCATCGACGTAGAAGTCATTTATGATGACCTCTGCGACCTCCGTGTCAATGCATTCAAGGCCTATTTGTTTTAAGCATCTCGTTGCTAGAAATGGCGCGCTGGCTGTGCCGTATGTTACGGTGTTTAACTGGTACACCTTAAGCGGTGATGATTCATCATCCCGCCATACAATGTGCTGCAAGTGTCTGTCCGAAGGATGTACGACCACCTGCCGGTACATCTTCTCCACATCGGCTGAAAGAACAAACTTGTGCATTCTAAATCGTATTAAAATGGATAACAAGTCGCTTTGTACAGTCGGTCCCACCATCTGTAAGTTATTTAGGGATTTACCTGAGGTAGTAGGTGCGCTGGCATTAAAAACCACACGCAGTTTAGTCGTTGAACTACTTTCCCTCAGAACTCCATGATGAGGAATAAAATAATTAATTTGGTTTTCGTCAATCAAACACTCGGACATATGACCTAAAGCAATGTACTCAGACATAAAATCCTTGTACATAATATTTAACGAAGGCTGGGAACGATTTCTGCGCTCAATTGACAGAAAACAACGTTTTGCTCGTTGTAATGAGTCGCCCAGTACTTCAGGTGATTCCTTCAAAGGTATCTTTACACAAAAACGGCCATCATTTAAGCGAGTCGTATTTTTGACGAAGTGATCTTCGCATAACTGTTCATCCGCAGAGTAGGTAGATGACTGATGGCAAACCTCTTCGAGTTGCCAAAAACGCGTTAATTGGTTTTGAATGTCATCTACATCGCGTGAAGAACTGATTCCCATGTTGACCTGGGTAAAATTACACATAACAGGGTCTGACTGGTTTATTAAGTTACAGCCGCCGTTAATCGGGCCAGAGACCAGCCAACCAAGCCTAGTTTCATAAAGAACCGGTTTGTTAGTACCTAACGTTATCTTTTGTGAACCTAATAAATTCCAAAACAAGTCCGCGCCTATAATCATATCAATTTCGGCGGGCGAGTGGAAGTTAGGGTCAGCAAGGTGTAAATCTATAGGAATGTTCAAGTTACATATGTCAATCTGTCTACTAGGAACGTTATCTGTTATTGTTTGTAGCACGAAGCACTGCAAATCAAATGAATATGACTCACTTAATGATTTTATATGAACGCTGCACATTTTACCTATGTGTGAAAGTGAATTATTTATGCCCTGAATAGACCTATCCACCGTTTGAATGGGTAAGTTTAATTGCTTACACAGCTTTTCGGTCATCAAGCACGACGAGCTTCCAGAATCAAGGAGCGCGCGCGCAACATATTCCTTATTATTCGCATCATAACACCTGACCAATGCAGTAGATAACAGGACGTCGGACGTGGTGTATGTATCATGTGAATGCATCGCGCTGATATTTGCCGTGAGCGTCACAGTAGTAGGTATAGATGTAGACGGTTCGCTTTTGGAATTATCATGCGCATTCTCACGTTCAAAAGTGTTATCAGCTAAAGATCTTTGTTTAAATTCGGTGCAATGAATCATTGTATGGTGTTTGCGCTTACATATCTTGCAGCCTGGTTTTTTACAATTAGATGAATAGTGACCGCGTCTGAAGCAATTAAAACATACCTTATAGGTCGGCAAAACAGATAATCTTTCAGTGACGTTAAGAGCTAGAAACTGTGGGCAAGTGTTCAAGTTGTGATCATTACTACACCTAGGACAACTTTGGGACGATGAACTACTTGTGTTAGGGTTATCAAGTGATACCATAGCCTTTATTTTAGAATTTTGTTTAGTGCTTAGTGTATTCGATCCCCGGCGAACAGTAATATTTTGAGATAATTCTAGGGTTTCGATTAAATCTGCCCTGCTACGTAAAAAATCCATAAATCGCGTAAACGAGATCGATGTCATTTTATCAAAGTGACCTTTACATTCTTCCCATTCACGAAACGATTTGGCATCTAATTTTTGGCTGATAATATGAATCAATAACGTATCCCACCTATGAACAGGCTCGCCTAACGTATTTAGTGCTCGAATGTTTTTATTAACAGTGTCAATCATGCGTTTTAGTGATTGTGAGGACTCCTGTGAAATCTTTTCAATATTGAAAAGTGCTGTGACATGGTTTTGAATTAACAACCGCTTGTTATCAAATCTTTCACAAAGGAGGTCCCACGCAACCTTGTAGTTTTGTGCTGAAAATTCAATTGCTTGAACAACGACAGCTGCAGTGCCTTCTAGGGAAGATCTAAGGTAATGGAATTTGTTAATTTCGTCAATGCTGTCGTTATCATGGATGAGACTAGAAAAGGTGTCGCGAAACTCCAACCAGTTATCATAAGCTCCAGTGAATTTCGGTAGCTGAATAGTGGGCAACTTGACCAGTTGAGTACGATTTGAGCTGCGAGTAGATTTAGTTTCATTCTCATTACTTTTTGCAGATGACTCGATCATACATTTAGCTTGAGCTAACAATGAAAAGTATAGTGTCTCGACATTTGACCTCTCGACTGCTTCAATATCAGGAGTTTCAGACATGCATTCTAGTTGTAATTGAACACTGTCAAACTCAGAATATAGACACTCTAATTTTTCTGTACGCAGTTGTAATTCCATTAACTGACATAGTGTGATTTCAGAGGGTTTTAACTGAGATAAATAGCTGCTAAATACCGTTAGTCTCCCTTTGTACGTGCCTCTGCGCTTTCTGAGCTCCTTGTCGGTCATATTTGAAGAGAAATGTCGTAGACCTGGAATTTATACAATAATAGGGTTGTACTACAATGTATCGGACCTAGATTTGTATAATATTTTGCCACAAAACTGATTGACTATGTATGTATGAAAAAACAATGACATAGATGAATTTTTAAGTTTGACACTAAGTAGGGATATTATTTTGTTAATTTACACTTTTAATTACAAAAACATAGATATATTTACTATTTGACTGCTTACAATTGATATTTTACTGATTATTTCCTAGATTTAAATTTGACTAAATGTGGTACTAACCTTGTTTAACCAGCCACTTAACTAAATACCTAATACCTGAGTGTTGGGTGGAAAATTAGATAAACACTATGCTTAACACTGCATTTCTTAATCCTTGCATTAATTGAAGGCGATTTTCCATCCAATAACTTGCGATTTTTAACCTTTCGCTCCACGATGCCCGGGTGCTCAAGTTCTATTTTTCGCAATACTCGGTGAATCGGTGATTCTTTAATCCTCACTGCTGGTCCTCGTATCAATCCTGCTCGTTATGGGCCATGTTGGGGATCTTGATGAATTTTTGATGATTTTTGGGATTAAATAATGAAGACGTGACTGGTCGGTTTCAAAGATGTGTAATAGAAAAAAAGTAATAGACTAATTGACAAGTATCTACACTGTAGCGTTGCATTGCTGTTACAAATTTACTAGGCGTAAGGTTTGCTTAAATAAAACTAACTAAAAACTTAAATCTATCTCGAAGATGGTCTTGGTCTTCAACAGTGTGTGAACATTATGTTTTCAGGTCCTCAGGTCCCTGAATTTCATAATAAATAAATAAATAAATTGTTATATCGAACACACCAATTACATAGCCCCAAACTAAGCGTCAGCTTGTGCTATGATGACTAGAATAACGGATAGAAATACTTAAATACATTAATGAACACCCAAAACTCAGGTACAAATGCTCAATGTTGTACCTACATTTCATTTTCGGTGACCCTTAACCTTATGCTTACATTCACTTCACAAAGCGAATCGACAGAAATCTTACTTCTAATAAAATAAAAAAACAAATACAATGATTCTCTACCAAAAACATTCGTAAGCTGCAATTTACACTCCAATCATAGACAACAATTACCCGCCAAGAAGGTAGCTCTAGCTATCATAAGAACCGTATCGCACAATAATTACTGAAATGATATCGCATTATTAACAACAAAAACTGACCAAGTGCGTGTCGGACCACGCATAAAGTAGGGTTCCGCAGTCAATTTAGGCATCATCATCATCATTGTAAAGTATATATTTTTATATCATTTGCAATTACGAAAGTAGTCATCACAGGATACCCGAAACAATTTTAAATAAGAGTTACTGTGCCTGTTTCTCTACGTGAGAGATTTGAAGTTTATAGGTTCAAGACTTTAGAAATAACAGGGGGGGGAGGGACACCGTGTAAACGACTTTGGCGGGCTCTTACTCGCAAATGGTAAAGCTGATAAAAAAGTGTTGTATGGAAACCTCATTTTATTTTCATAGTCCTTTTCAACGATACCCCACACAAGGGGGTGCACTCAAAAAAATAATTAACCCCTCGCTTTACATGTATAGGGAGGTACCCTTAAAAAGGGGTAGTTTTAATTTTTCGTATATTTAAAAATGAGATCTATATGTGAAGTATCCTCGAACCAAGTTACATGCAAATCTGTCCATAAACGTAGACGATATTCTGCTGTGACAGACTAGGATAGATTGAACGATCTTATAAGTGTTCCTTGTCGGACTACGGAACCCTAATAAATCGGAGGCGAAAAACATCAATCTTCGAATCATACGGATCCATTTGTCTGTCCGTCCTTCATTATTTGTGCATTACCGCTTTGTTCCGGTTGTTGCTCAAAAATGTACACTTTAAACTTCTGTGAATCGTTTAGCTCTGTTTTGTGTCATTGGGCATGTGAACTGAGCGTGATGGTAGCCAAGAAAGAGTTAAAACGTACGGCGTTATGTTTTTTTTTTGGTAAATTATGAATACTTACTAGCGGCTGCCCGTGTCCTCGTCCGCGTTCAATTTCGAACAAATGTTGAAGTTTTGGCCGAGTATACTCGGCGAGATCTTGAAAACGGTACTACAATTACATTTTTAGATCCTAGCACCGCGACACAGGTTGGTGAGAAAGGAATGCTCTTACACAAACATTACATAGATTTCATCCAGGTAGATGTGACAGATTTTCTTTCAAATTTCTACAGGCATTGTTTTGGCTGTATATTCATTCCTACGCTTTTCAGCAAATTCGTACGTCATCAAAATGGCCTTAGGTCACGGAACCACCACTTTCATCCCGTTATCACTACAATACTACCAAGAAACAACTTAATATTACACTTAAATTAAGCCGTGTTATATGATAAGATAACTGATATCGGCTCAAACTGCTGAGTTTTTGTCGACAATTCACTTTTATTAAAAGGCAATTCTCAATGCCAACTGTTTGAAATTATACAAACACTTCCGTATTTAAACACTCAAAGTTCCGCACTTTAAATACACAAGGAATTAAAGCCAACAACTTCAAATTTCGAATTTAAATTCAAAGCGGTCGTCCACGATTTATATTCTCCCGGTATTTTCCCATAGCGACCGCCAGAGTAAGGTGGCATTTATAATTACGACAAAAATAAAGTATTAAGGAGCGGGGAAGCAGCGGAGCAAAAAATTAGAATGGCCCTTCAAGGCATTGCCACCATCACCACCCCTAGCTAGACGAAATAAAATGAAATATATTTATTTGCGCAAAACATGGAATTTCATAGTTGTTTCTAGAAGGATGTTCGCATGTTTTTAGGGCATGCAAATATAAGTTATTAGTTAGGTAGGGACCTCCTAATATTATTACTAATAAATAAATTCGAGTAAGAAATCCATATTCGAAAATTCGAGTCAAAAACCTAAGAAGTCGCCAAAGGGTAAAAGTGAAACAAATCAAATTCCTCAAGTTTAATTAAATACCGTTGTAATTTTCGCCTGGCATTTTAAACGAACATGATGAGACGTGATAGTAATTTAGATAAGCTTGATTAAAAACTGTTTATTTCCGGTGATCTGTTAGGTTATACCTATGTTTATTTAACAGTAATCTAATGAGATAACTAATTAAAAAACTACTTTAGGATTTTTTAAATCTACAAAAATAACGTGATGAATACTTATTTGATTTGACACGTCAGCATTAAAGATAAATCATCACATACATTGATCTGACTCCGCGGTAAGTAGCTTAAGCACTTGTGTGACAGATATCAAAATCAAGAGTGGTATTACAAATAAACAAGATATTAAAGACAAAAAAAAATCTATACAATGTGAAATAAACGTTTGTGAAATTTAATTTATTAACGTTTTGACACGTTTTATACTTATAATTTTTTAGGGTTCCGTACCTCAAAAGAAAAAAACGGAACCCTTATAAGATCACTTTGTTGTCCGTCCGTCCGTCCGTCTGTCAAGACCGTTTTTCTCAGGAACGCGTGGAGGTATCAAACTGAAATTTCTATATGATATTTAAGTCTACTGTCTCTGAAAGCTGTAGAAAAATCAACCTTCTAAGCCAACGCAATCAAAAGATACAGCCATTTAGGCTGCAAATTTCCGCAAATTTTCGAAACTCGCACGGGAATCAAAACCTACAGGGTACTTCCCGTAAACTTAGAATCTTGAAATTTAGTACGAAGTCACGTCTTATAGTACAGATATAGGAAAAATTACGAAAACCGTAAATTTTCAGTTTCATCATACAAAAAAAAATTTTTTGAAAAAAAAATTTGACAATTTTTAAAATTTCAAAGTTACTACTCCATATCTACAGGTTTGTACGGAACCCTCGGTGCGTGAGTCCAACTCGCACTTGACCGGTTTTTGTATCTACATAATGAGCCGTATCTATATAATCATAAATGAGCTTCTTTGTTTACTTAAAGAATGAGAATGCATTAATTTATGACTTGCACTCTTTTACCACTGTGCCTCGAGATGGTATCTCTTGTAAATGAGACTAATTAAGGATGGACCTCTCCTTTGGCGGATTTTCGTCGTTTTCATGCGGTTTTAATTAATGTTAAGTTTTAAAAAGACTTTCAACAATTTGGTAACTGTCATTTCGGTAGCTACTTACGACTCATTATTAGAATCTTTTCTATATTTTAAATTTATAAAATCCAAATGATATGAGTTATTTAGTGAGTTGCGGTTATTTTACAATACCTATTCAATAAAACTGTTTATTTCAATCATTCGCATGTCTTTTGCTCCTCCAAGAATAGACATACCTATATATTATATTCTATTATATTATATAAAAGCAGAAATTTCATATTTTAAAACTTTTAAAACTTTCTAAAGTCTTCATTACAAAATACAAGTCAGTTCAGCCCTTTTTCAGGGACTTTCAAAATAATTAATGATTGCATCTTAATTAAATGTGTCTTGGCTGACTGTCCAATACAAGAAGTGTTTTAAACCTGCGGCCATGTAATCTGATAATTATAAACAACGCTAATAAACTTGACGCAGCCTAAGAATTTTAATTAATGGCTATAAAATTTTAATAGCACTAAATATCAAGCGGCATGAGCCATAAAGTAAAAGCACTCTTGTCGTTACGAAGATATTTAGTTGCAAAACGTCTAACTCAACTCTAAAATATAAAAAAAAATGCTTTTGTTGACAGCACACGCTGGCTAATGAAAAATAAGCTAGGCTTTTAATATTCATTTAATTTTAACGAACCTAATTTAATAAGTTAAAAATATTTATTGAAATATATTTGTTTGATTTGCAAAATCATTAATGCTTTATTTCTATTAACTCAACGTCTCATTGTTTCAAAATCCCCATGTTCTCATTACAAGATCAATAAGCATGCTACACACGGTTTCACTAAACTTATGTACAAATGGTAGAACAACAAGGTAAAGGTCTGAAGTATCTTATGTTGTAGAATTAAGGGTTGTTTTCAGACGATTTCCTTATTATTTCGACGTGTGACTGTACGTATGTGTGATGCCAACTACCTGTTTACTGCTTTCGAAGTTTATAGCACCGTATTTACTTTTATCACCCGAAATTACGAGACCGGTTTATTAATATTGAATGTGAAAGAATTTGGGGGTCTACATAACATTTTTTTACATCTATCTATATATATATATATATATATATATATATATATATATATATATATATATATATATATATATATATATATATATATATATATATATATAT
Organism: Pyrausta despicata; assembly: GCA_963921415.1. Lineage (NCBI taxonomy): Eukaryota > Metazoa > Arthropoda > Insecta > Lepidoptera > Crambidae > Pyrausta > Pyrausta despicata. The sequence goes on along the minus strand of OY992862.1, from coordinate 14,964,960 downwards.
ATAAATGAAACCCGTTTTCCTTGGTCACGGCATCACGCGTTACTGGCTGGACCGATTTCACTAATTCTTTTTTTGTTGTATTTGTTATTATTAGGAGAAGGTTCTTACGGAAAAAAATATTAAGAAAATCTCTCAGAAATATTGAAAACTATACATTTAATTTTGCATATTTTAAAAAACGCGCCTAACTAATGTCAATGTCATTCGATGACATTGTTCAATCATTGCAACGCTAAGGCGGTACGAAGTTCGCCGGGTCAGCTAGTAAGTATCTAAAATAGGTATCCAAGGCAATCTGTGTAGGTACACCGGTAGGTATCATCATCATCATCATCAGCCTATATACGTCCCACTGCTGGGCACAGGCCTTACCTCAACTATGAGGTGGTGCGAGCCATACTCCACCATGCGGGCTCAGTGCGGATTGGTGGAGGGGTGTGTGGTATACCTAAGAAAAATTGGCAAACCAACCTTAACATTTTTTGGAAATTAATATTAGTTTGGTAATAGAACCCATTGGAACTAGGTGGGTTCACTACTCCATTTCTAAATACGTTTCGTCGAATTACCATTCATCGATGACAAGTCGATTATTGGTTTGGACTGCCTCGTTGGTGTAGTGGCAAAGTTTCTGCCTTACATCCGAGAGGTCCTGGGTTCGAATCCCAGGTCGAGACAAAATTGTTTCTGAGATTTTCTGTCATGAATATCTCAAACAGCTCGGAGTCGGGAAGTTGGCGGTGTTACACCCCCGTGCCTCGGAAAGCACGTTAAGCCGTTGGTCCTGCGCCTGATCTCTCTCCGGTCATGTCAGATTGCCGTCTCACCGAACTTTGAAAGTGATGGAACAGTGAGTGCACCTGTGTATTGCGCTCACACTTGTGCACTACAATATCTCCTGCGCAGTTGGCTGATCTCTGTTGAGATTGGCCGCCGTGGTCGAAATCGGCTAGGAGGACTATAACTATTATTATTGGTTTGAAAGATTCGTTATGAGTAATCCTGAAAGACGTTACATCGATGGTTCATTTCATCGAATGCTAAAAGACATTTTTGTAATGCGACGAAACGTATTTCGAAAAGGAGTAGTGAACCCGAACAAGGTAGGTAACCTATAATTAAAATTGCTATAGTTGATTGAATCAGGCTTGCGGAAATCCATGACAAAAGCTGAAAAATAGGAATTTTATTTGCTTCAAATTTCCACTAAACGACGCCAGCGCAGGAACCAAAATACATCCCAACGTAATCACCTGAAAAGGCTAGAGCTGGAAGTCGCAGGACTTACAATGCTTACAACTCACAACGTGACACAGAAGATGCACCTGGAATCACAACACTCAAGAAACTCAGTCACTATTGTCATTTCCTCTTTTAATAATAAAGTAATAGTGTAGGAACAGAATACATCTAATAAAGCCAACTAATTCCCGTATCTTCCGTGTCCAGGCTTCGTTGAGCTTGTATGAACGGACAGTGCAGTGGGATCTTATGAGATAATTTATAGCATGGGGTGGATTATTATTATTAAGTTAGGTTATAGTAAATATCTACGTGGCTTACATGATCTGGGATTAATATATCACGTGAGATTTGGTGTGTTGCGCTGTTGCACTGTTTTTTGTTTTCATTTTGTTGTGGGTTGAACCGAAGTGAAATAAGTTTAATAATAATAAATAATAAATATTTCACAACAATCACACCAATTCTCTAGTCCCAAATTAAGCTACGAGGCTTGTGTTATGAGTACTAGACAACGGATAAACATACTTAAATACTTTTTTTTGTAAATCTCTATATATATAAAATTCTCGTGTCACAATGTTTGTTCCCTTACTCCTCCGAAACGGCTTGACCGATTCTCATGAAATTTTGTGAGCATATTGAGTAGGTCTGAGAATCGGCCAACATCTATTTTTCATACACCTTAGTGATAAGGGTTGTCCACCTTAAACATTTATATGGCAAAACAACGTTTGCCGGGACAGCTAGTAAATACATATTATACATAGAAAACACCCAGACCAGTACAAACACACATGTTCATGCACACTTATGCTTGTACTGTGCGGGGATCGAACCCGCGACCCTTAGTTTTAGAAGTCCGACCTGTGGACCACTGCACCAAGCGTGCACAAAGCGAATTTGCAATGAAGGCTGTTTCTCCTAAAATGGATTCATGACATAAATATGTCATATTTAAGAGTAAATACGCATTTTACATCGTTATTAAACCATTAAGTCACCGTAAGAGATCGCTGATATCATTTTCTTGGTCGTCAAGATATTACACTGGTATTTTTCATAATTCATTTGCATGTATAAGAAATCATAGTAGGAAAGCCAGCTATAGGCACTTCTTTAGAAGATACTAGCGGACCCGGCAAACGTTGTTTTGCCATATAAATTATTGTGGACAACCCTTATCATATCACTCAGGGATATGAAAAATAGATGTTGGCCGATTCTCAGACCTACTCAATATGCTCACAAAATTTCATAAGAATCGGTCAAGCCGTTTCGGAGGAGTACGGGAACAAACATTGTGACACGAGAATTTTATATATTAGAAGATATAAGTAAAAAGTCGGTGGAAGAATATTATGAATTATACTCGTTTAATAACGATCTTTATAGCTACGAAGTTAAGATAATCGTGTCGCATTTTATTTGAGATTTTACGGGTCCCAACTCTATATAGCATACAGAACAGGACACCAGCCTAAAGATTTTAGAAAATATTATGCAGGGTGGCGACCACAATGCGACAATTGAATTTCTGTCCGTTACGCTCTCACGCCTAAACTACTAAACAGATTTGGATGAAATTTAAAACACATACAGAATGTTGACGACCATGTATGTGTACCAAATAAAATAAAAACATTCGCCGGTCCGGCAGGCCTCTCTCTCGTTCGGTGACTCATCGTTACGTTACCGGGCGTTACACTTTTGCATGAGTGACTCCGAGCCGCAACCTAATTTAAGACGTTGTCACGTCAATAATACTTTATTCAAATAAGAAAATCACATACAAACAATATTACAGATTCATTTCGCACATTAATTTTGCATTAGACTTTGACATCTGCGTCATAATCTATATATCAGAAGCGCAGTGCTCAACCCTTTAGGACTAATAAAAATTAAATCAAAATCTGTTCAGTAGTTAAGACGTGAAAGCGTAACAGACAGAAAGTCAATTGTCCTATTGTCGTTGCAATGTACCTCTATATGTAACCGCTGGTTTTTAAATGCAACTTTGTTATTTTAACTACGATTTGAAAACCCCTCGTTTACTTTTCCAGGTCCACCTGTACTTCTCGGCGCTTCCAGAAGACAAAGTGCCCTACGTAAACAGCGTGGGCGAGAGGTACCGGCTCAAGCAACTTCTGCAACAGCTCCCACCACAGGACAATGAGGTAATATTCAGTTTACTCTCTTACGTCATAGGAGTATTCAGAGATAGTAGACAATCAGCTCACATAATATCCCTGAGGCGACTAAAGCAACTGCTGAAGAAGCTACCTTCGCAATATCAGCCTTAATTTTTTTTTTCATATTCCCCTGTGGTAATCTGACGCGGAAGGTGATGAGTATGCAAGTTGAGGGCTGTAGAGGAAGAGGCCGACCACGAAAGAAATGGATTAACTGTGTTAAGAGAGATATGTTTGAAATGAAGTGGTTGACTCAGTGTCGGAAGATAGGATAATACGGAAGAGAAAAACATACTGCACCGACCCCAGATAACCTAGGAAAAGCGCATGTGAATGGTACCCCTGTGGTAGATGATGTAAAAAAATGGTCGCCTTTGATGAACGAATAGCTCCACCTCTTTAAAGCCTTCACCACACCTGACTTTGAGTGAGGCACTGGCTATTTAATCTATTTACCTGACTATGGCTAAGCAAAAACTCTTTTTTGCTTAGCCGTAGTAGTAGGGTTATTATTTTGCCCGGTATGTGTTCACATATGTTTGTATGTTCATCTGTTCCCTAATAAACTCTTCATCATATTTTGACAAATGAGGTGTCATTAGATGCGCCTAAACTGCCCGCTAGGTAATACTTCAATTAATTGCATGTGTCGCCCTCTAGGGCTTTATGTCATTAAGTATTGAACGAAAAAAAATTGTAATGTATAATGTCTTGTTGGGTATCAAACGAAAAGGCTTAATTAGAACAATTTAAAAATGTATTCATTGTTATCAAATAAAAAAGAGTTCCAACACAAAAACCCGACTACTTACTCAAAAGTGTGAAACAAGTATCATTTCATGTTCAGATGATAACTGTGGTCGTATGCCACTTTCCCTTTGGACACTAGTGCTACAGGTTGTTTTAATTGAAGTGGCATACGTCCACGGCTATCATCTGAATATCAAATGAATCTTGTTTATTTATGGCGTCAGACTAAGATAACCAGGCAGTGGGAATGGATCCAGTCAGCCTTGGATCCAATCCTACTGCCAACCAAATTCAATCTACACCCCGACTAGGCGTTGATTTTGGGACCTTCGGGTTCATCATCTGAGGCACCTATGTGAACTAATAGATCACAGAAGCGGTTTGGTTTTAGTTCGACTTTGATCCATTTGCGAAACAGATGGACATCTTAACAGTCCGTTGATATTGGCCGCCGTGGTTGAAATCGGCCAGGAGGACTATTATTATTACCCATCTAACCTGCTTCCCTAACGATTCCAGGTCCGCTACTGCCACGCGCTGTCAGACGAGGAGCGCAAGGAACTCCGGCTGTTCAGCGCGCAAAGGAAACGCGAGGCGCTGGGCCGCGGGCAGGCGAGGCAGCTGCATGCGCCGGCGCCGTGCGAGCGGGTACGTTCTTTTCTTTTTTATTATTTCAACGAACACTCCAATTATCTAGCCCCAAACTAAGCGTAAGCTTGTGGGTGTGAATACAGCTATAAACACCTATGACTCAGGTCTACCAGCAGGATTCGAATTCGCAACAGCCGGTTTTTTAGTCTGAACTACAAACCACGAAACCAACGCTGTCGTCATTTACTTATACCTACTGGGATCTTGATAGTATGATGTCTTATTCTGTCTACATGATGTTCGGTGCGGACGTCTTAAAGGTGAGAGTAGAGTCAGACATGACATGATCTAACCTTGCCACTGATCAGAAATCCTTGCATTCCATCCATCCGCCGGATTGGAAATTCGCGACCTAACGTCAGGCTATTTGCGTGGAAATAAAACCGAAAGAGTTTTTAATACATACTTGTCCTCATGGAATTGCGGTATCTACAGCTTTGACGTTTCTCTAACAAAAATGCGTTGTGTTGTGCTGTCAAGAAATTTTGCTAATTATGGATGAGGTTTTCAATGACGGAACATGTTTTTTTCTCAAATGCGCTGCGTAATTTAGTTAGGTTATCCTATTCAGCTCAGAACAACCTTATCCATAATCAATACTCGCACCACATAAACATTACTCATTTACCCAACTTATTCCCATCGTTATGCGTTCGCAATATTTGTACAAATGTCGCCATAATGATCCATATTGCTTCGCCAACGTGATAGGAATAAGAACTCCCTCTTAACCGCATTTCCCTCTGATGAGGGCGAAGTTACTGATGCTGTCTACGTGAGAGGACTTCTTAGGATATTCCCTAATGAAAACATTGAAACTTTATGCAAGATTCTACTCAGTGAGGTTTTAACAATATTTTCCAATCTAGTTGTCCCATTTGCTCGCATAGGCGAGCTGGCAGGAGTGAAAGATACTGCTGCATTTCGCACTAAAGCTGTAGGTTTGGAGAATATGACCCCTTAATAGAAGTAATGAAAACATTGGGCCTTTGTATTAGTTGCGCTTAGGTTATTTAATTAGAGAGGTCTAAAGGTTCCGAGTTTCAGAATTGATTGGGCGCACTTTAGTAAGAAATAATATTATGTAACTACCAAAAGTACCAATTTACGTGTAATGAAGCAAGGGACACATAAATATTTCACATTTTCTTTCGGAAATTAAAAACTGGTTTCCTTGTTAATTGGCTAGACGACACCACCAATCGTTGACATACTTTTTATTATCTGTCAAAACGGTCTGTCTCCATAGATTTCGTATGGTAATAAATGATTGTGACGTCACGGTCATGTGTCAGAAATCGGAGTCAATTGACCGAATATTTATTGCGTTTTGTGTTTTTAAAAATTGGTTTCTACAGCTTTTTTGAAATATATTGGTTATATTAACTTCATAGGGGCTATGTTTTTTAAACACCATTTTCTTGACAATATTTAAGATAGGTGTCATCATCCCAATTAAACCATGTAATTTAGCAATGTGAATGCTTATAATCACCATTAACTAAATCAATTACATTCGTGTGCCGACAAATGTGAAAGCAAATATTTGATCTCTCAGGCTGGATCGATCCTCTTTTCTATTTGTGGTTAACTCACTCAATATAACTTGAAAAAAGAAACAAGTCAGCTTTCATTTAGGTTCGGATTAAGTTTTTCACAATAACGTGGCATGGGTAAGTAAAAAGTTTAATTTGGTTTTAACTGAAACGTAAAATAAACAAAAAAAAATGGTTGCCTGTTAAGTCGGTATACGCGCGAAAGTTTTACGTGACAACGACTCTGAGTGGTAAAATAATTTTAATGTGAATATTCATTCGTATAACATGAACCGGTGTGTATGCCTATCTCTCTCTCTCTCTCTCTCTCTCTCTCTCGCTCTGTCTCTCTCGCGCGAAACGTGAGCGGAGCAGCGTAACGCAGTTTCTTGAGGTGTCACCCGGCAAACCAATTTATAAGACGTTGTCACGTCAACACAGTTCACAGGTGCAAGCGCACAGGCGCGAAATGGTTGATTTGTCGAGTCCTGCAATGGGCTGTCGGAAGCGTAACCGTAATTCGTTTACTCGCCCTGTATATTGTGTTAACACTGCACTCTTTTTTCGCACCCCATTCGTAAGGGTGTGTGCACAGAAATTACGATACAAATAAAAATACATTTTATAAAATGCAAATAAAAATGCGTTTATTTGCGTATTTTTGGGTGTTACATCAAAGGTCTTAAAGATAAAGTTATAGTTGGAGTTCACTAAAATTTGCTACTTTTTAGTCAGCGTGAAAATGTGAAAATTTAATTATAACAATTATACTACTAGACTAAATATATTTCTATCGAGCAAAATATTCATTAATATCATAAAAAATATTCTCAATCAGCCACGTATGTAACGATGGAGTCACTACAATTTTCAAGCAAGATAGATAAACCAGTAAATAAAATGAGTATAATTAGATTTCATATTTCATGCCAGTTCCTTGATGCTTTTGAAGGTACGCTTTTAAAATCAAAATTTTATCATATTTGATTATTATTTAAAGAATTAAAGAGAAGAATATTGTGTTATGACCGACGATACAGTTTTGGCTAGACTTTCTAAAGATACGCTTAAAACGATAGTTGAAAGATGCCTAACATAACTTTTTTCATAGTAGCACCGAACCGAAAAGGCTTAATATCGATTTCGTCGACACTTAACGTAAAATTAATCTTAGCTGTTTTAACTATCAGCTATTCATAAATGAATTATAAGCCGACTAACATATTAACGCACAGCCCCAACTAACAGGATTAGAAACTTGAAATTTTGATCATGTTTCCTTTAGTAGTTCAAAGGAGCGATTAGAAAGGATTTTTTGTGAAAATTAGCCATCAAGGTGTTAAAAAAGGTGATTCGAATACTGTTGAGGTAAAATCCTGAATATACGCGAACAAAATCGCGGGCGTCACGCTAGTCCCAACTTTGATGTGCTCTGTCCGCTTCGCCTATCACCAACCCTCTCTTCCCCTAACATTTTAATCCCAACACTATAAATCATACATCCCCTGACTGTCTGTCTGTTGCAATTGATACACAACATTTTTCCTTTCTACCCCCGCTTGTGCGCTTCGAACAGGCTTTAAAAAGGAAAAGATTTAATGTGTGTAGTTTTTCTTTGTCGTGTACATGCATGTTTTTGGTTTTTTGCTATATTTTAGGATGATTTGCTGTAGATTATATATTTTGTATAAAAAGGGCATTAGGTAGGTACTCTAAATTTAACGAATTTTATTAACTCTTATCAAAGAAATGTCGTTTGCGAGGCTTATGGGTTACGAGACTTCACGTGATCCTGAGGGTATTTCTTCTTCATTGTATGTCGGACTTACAATGTTATTGTTTATAGTACATGTGGACGGTTACGATTGTAACTTACAAAAATATACAATAATTCATTTATAGTATAACTTTATTCAATAATAGTCATAGAACAGTTTAGGTCTTTCGACATTTACTTCATTTATTAAGAAAAATGGCATTATGATTTAACTTAATTTAGTAAGAATTTTTCAAATCTTTATCACGCTCTCCTGTAAAACATCTTTCTTTAATAACGATGTTTTTATTTGCAAGTGTCGATACGTGTTTTTTTAAACTGTTACTTATTAAGTAAATAATATAGTATGTAGGTAAATACTTGTGTCATTTCGTTACGAAAATACGAACCACGAAATGAACATAAACAATCTGTGAGTTTTAATCAAAATAATTCAAATTTTCACCTCCTTTTCCCCCATTTTTTTTAACATTCTTCCCCTGAGACAAAGTTAAGTCATCGAAAATTTTTGCTTTAATTAACAAAAGCGTAAAATTGTGCCATCATCGCCTACAATAAAAGTTGGGTAATTAAGCCGGTGTAGCCGGGAGCCGAACCCTGGACTCTTAATTAGTACGAGGGCAAATTAAATATGCCTCTTAAAGTCTTAACTAATAAAAGCTTCTGCTTTTTTCCCATTCTTAACAATTGCAAGGAACGCATTTTTTGTGTGAATGAACATGTCTGTTTGAACTGGTCTGGGTGTTATATGTTTTATTTAAGTTTATTTGTAATAACACTGTTGATTCTGATATGTAGCACAAGTGCTTAAGACACTTACCACGGATTCAGATCAATGTATGTGATGTAATTGTATATTTAGTATTTATTTATTCAATAAAGTGGTTTCTTAGGACCATTTTTTTTTTGTTTTTTGGGTTTGTCAACTGTTGATAAAATAATGCTTCCTTATGTTACGACTAATACGGCTTTATGATAAATTGTTCTACAGATTTACAGACAAACACAGCATGCTTAATCTAATAACGTACACACTCGTTTTCTTAAAAGTACAATACACTTGTTTGGAAAATAATAAAAAAAAACTGGTTTTTCTTTTAATATTTTCCAATGTTTTTTTTTATAGTTTTTAATGTATTTCTAAACTGATTGATCTGCATGAGACGATTTTATGCAAAAACGATGACATTAAAGAAAGATACAAGCCAAGGCATATTAGAAGACAAAACATACTCGCATGTGGGTAGTTTGATATGATGGTGAATAAAAGTAATGGCTGCTACCCCCGCCAGGTCAAAGCAATCACTGCCATACCATCTTTTAATGGAATAATTTATTTCTTTACTAGACGACCGCAGACGTTGTCCTGCCTGTTGGTTTTATACAAAAAAACTGCCAAGATTTCTATTTTATCCCAAGGCAGCATTTAATCTGGATAAATAGTATCCTATCACCCAAGTCAGCTCATACCCTATCCTTATATTAAATTTCATCAAAATCCGTTCTTCTTCTACAGCTTTTTGAAAATAATTTGGTTTAACTAACTTCATAGAGGTTAATTTTTTAAAACAACATGGTCTTGAAAATATTTACGATAGGTTTCATCATGCCCATTCAGATAGCTGAATATTATGGTAATCGTTACAGAAACTTAATTCTCACTATCTTACTAAAGTACTCATAGCAAATTATCATTATATTCCACATCGCAAAACTTTACTTAAAACTGTCGTAAAACTTAAAATCTTTCCACCACCGCAGCGTGAAATTGGACGCGCGGTTATTAAAATGAAACCATCAAAATTCCGATAGAGGGCGGCAAATAGATGGGGGCCAACCCCCCACCGCGGCCAATTAGCGATTAATGTAGTGGAAACACTTTTGGGCGACAATCGTCGTCTGTCGCTGCACTCTTTGCTTTGCAGGATGCGTGTTTCCATTGCACTTAGTTGTTTGAGTATTTTAAAAAAGGTACGAGATAAAACGGAGAGGCATTACTTTTAGCAGTTTAGCAAGGAATACTTCATTCTTAAACTTCTGCAGAAATTTAAAAAAAAAGACGTGTGGCACTCGGGGACTGCCGCGGTAAAGCTATTGCAAGACTACACGCATACGCCCAGTCGCACGCACACAAACACAGTGCCGAAGTCTGCCGAACTGAAACGACGTTAGACGATGTGTTAGGTTTTTTCGTTACGGAATTTCTTTATTCGGTCGCCACGCTCAAAGCCTTCGATAGAAGCTATGCAATAGCTTAAAATCTGAATATAACAATATAATAACGTGAAAAAAAAATGTTTATTTGTCGCGTGTGTTTCACATTGCCTTCTTTGTGATTTTACAAGCTTCGTACAAAATAAATGCTAGCTACGCTTTAATACTTGTCTGATATATCTTACTAGCTTTTACCCGCGACTTCGTCCGCATTAGGTAGTTTTTTTTGGAATGCGTTGTTTTCCCGTAATACCTAATTAAAATCTTTGGTAATTTAGGAGTGAAAGCGATCAGGTTCCCCGGAAAGCAATTTTTCCCATGGGAATGCGTCATTTTCCCGCGGCAAAAAGTAGCCAATTTCCTTTCTCGGATATCAAAACATCTCCATATGAAATTTCATGCAAATTGGTTCAGTAGTTAAGGCGTAATTGAGTAACATACAGACGGACAGAGTTTCTTTCGCAATATTAGTATGAATTGGAATCACTAACTTCTAAGTAGGTATTCTTATCAGACAATCCTAACACGAACCGTTGACTGCCTCGTTCTGCCTTACATCCGAGAGGTCTTGGGTTCGAATCCTAGGTCGAGCCAAAATTGTTTCTGAGATTTTCTGTCATGAATTTCACTAAAACAGCTCGGAGTCGGGAAGTTGGCGGTGTTACACCCCCGTGCCTCGTAGCGCACGTTAAGCCGCCTGCGCCTAACCTCTCTCCGGTCATGTCGGATTGCCTTCTTGCGCTCACTCTTGTGCACTATAATATATCCTGCGTAGTTGGCTGATCTCTGTTGAGATTGGCCGCCGCGGTCGAAACCGGCCAGGAGGACTATTATTATTAACACAAACCGATTTAGTTAAAAAGCCTTGTTCTATCCCGTGCTGCAATGGACACGCACAATCCTCAAGAGTACTCGGGCTCCTCACAGTGCAGGCAGAGTGCTTTCAATGAGGCCGCGAGGATCTGACCGAGTTCACTCCGAGTGCCTCCAACGGCCCGCTTTACATTTTGCCATTCCCGCAGTCGCCGACTAATGGCTCTTGAAATGAATAGACCAATTTCTGTAATGGCAAATAGAGCATTTCAAAAATCGATGTAGAGGTCTGTCTGACGTGATTGACGGCAGATTGCAAAAAAGACACTATTGTCATTATAAATATACCGTAATGTTTTTTTTGGAAATAAATTTTTTTTTCCTTTTTTTATTTCTATACAACATCACATACATTGATCTGATTCCGTGGTTAGTAGCTAAAGCACTTGTGTTACAGATATCAGAATCAACAGTGGTATTACAAATAAACTAAAATAAATACATATCACACCCAGACTAGTACTAACAGACATGTTCATGCACACAAATGTTTGTACATGTGCGGGGATCGAACCCGCGTCTTCTTGGTTAATAGTCAACATCTTGACCATTACACCAAAGTGGTCGTACTTATTATACGCACTTGTAAAGCCTTAAATAACTTGATCAATTGTATGGGTTTCTCTTTGACCCTTAGGACTATGTTCACGGCCTGTAATTTAGACTGAATCAGCAGTTTTTTGTCAGTGTAAATGTAAATTCCATGCAAAAAAAAACAGTGGTTGCCTGTAAAATCGGTATACGGGCGAAAGTTTTACGTGACAACGACTTTGAGTGGTAAAATAATTTTAATGTGAATATTCATTCGTATAACATGAACCGGTGTGTATGCCTATCTCTCTCACTCTCTCTCTCTCGCTCTGTCTCTCTCGCTCTTAGGCGGGTTAACTGTGCTCGAGTGGAAGGGACGCGTGCCTTTCACTTTTTATGTCTGTCTCACTCGCTCTTAGGCGGGCTAACCATGCCCGAGTCGAAGGGACGCGTGCCTCTCACTCGCTCTCATTGTGAGCGCGGAACGTGAGCGGAGCAGCGTAACGCAGTTTCTTGAAGTGTCACCCGGCAAACCAATTTATAAGACGTTGTCACGTCAAAATGTTATGAACCGGCTGTTTACTGAACTGTCAGTTAAATTACCTTTACGGATGGCTGATTAAGACTTAAACGGACATTTTTAAGTCCGCGAACTTAGTGCTATCTACATAATAATATTTCTTATGACATTTCCATGTAAATTTATTATAACTGCCTGTAGCATAAGCCAAACGATAGTTTTCTCAATCACAATTCATGCAAAAGACCATATGCCCTCTCCCCCATTCCATTATAAAATATCTTCAGTACATTTCCGCGCGAAATCATGAAGTTTAATTAGGTCATAAAATATGACTCCCGCGTAACATAAACCAATAAACAGGTGGTTCCTGTGACAACATCAAAAAACATGTAGGTGTACCTATGTATCTAGATTTAGAAACTCTGAAACTGACAAGAACCTAATTTTCAGTACCTACTGTAACAGTAGGTATATAACTGACTTAACCTAATCCGCTGATCCGAAGGCGCTACGCTGATGCATGTTGTAAGATTCCGTTTTTACTAATATCGACTCTTAATAGTCCTCCTGGCCGATTTCGACCGCGGCGGCCAATATTAACGGAGATCAGCCAACTACGTAGGAGATATTATACTGCACAAGTGTGAGCGCAATACACAGGTGCGCTCACTGTTACATCACTCTCAAAGTTCGGTGAGTTGGCAATCCGACGTAACCGGAGAGAGATCAGGCGCAGTACCAACGGCTTAACGTGCTTCCCGAGGCACGGGGGCGCAGAACCGCCAACTTCCCGACTCCAAGCTGCTTTCGAGAAAATCATGACAGTAAATCTCAGAAACAATATTGGCTCGACCTAGGCTTCGAACCGAGGACCTCTCGGATGTAACTTTGCCACTACACAGTCAGTCAATCAGTCTCTTGTGTATGCGCTATATTACTGTCAAAAATAAAAATCAGTTAGTAGAAAATAGAAGTTGCCTTCAAAGATACGGAAACCAAGCGCTGTTTTTACGTGAACAATTGAACCCATCACAGCTCGTTTTTTATTTTTATCATATCTAGAAAAATGACATATGTGATTTATAAGTACTTAAAGCCATGCTTACTTAAACCATTATTATTTTTCTTAGATGAACGTCAAATTGATTCATATTTGTTGCTATACTTGGCTCTAATTTTACATTAATGTTTTTATGGGATACTTACTTCATCATGTATGTTTTATATCTCCTTACTACACCCCAGTTTTGTGTGTGTAGTGTCAAGGCGTGGTTTCATTATTCTAATGCGTTCCGTTTTACGCAATCAACTTTTGTGTTTCATATAAACTAGGTCATTTTCAAATTAGTGTGATTACAACGAGGTTGCCTCTGCCTAAACTGAGGTGGAATATTTTAGCTAATTGAAAAACTAGCTGGACTCGGTATAGACTTAGGAGATAATGATGGGAAGATAGTAGTTAGACTTACGAATTTGCAACAATTTAATATGTATTCTGATGAAGTCTTAAGTATTAATACATCCCACCACATCCATGTTAAAAGGAAAATCTTGTATTCACACAAAGCTATCTTCAACACTGTCACGTCAGAAAAGTTCAAGAAAATCTTTTTTGGTGTCTTTCAAAAATGTTTACAAGACGCGTTTAAATTAGGGTGTGAGGATCTATATTGATAGGTAGGTATACGTTTTAAACCTCACTAAAATCATTTTATTTCGCACTAAAGGGTGCGAGGGTATAAATGCTTGAATAGGAGTATTTATTACGATCATGATTTTTATAATAAAAATAGGATTTTTTATTTTACACCCCGGTTTAAACACAGTAATATGTAATTAGGTTACTGTGCTACTACTCATATAATATTCCACTATCTTGTAAAATTAAAACAGGCGGGTCCCGCCTATTTTTATCTTAGTGTGTTTTAATTTCACAATGAAAATGTAAAGAATATTTTTTTTTCTTTTTTCCTTTATTATTATGGCACAAACAGTCATTACAAAAATGATTACATGGTGTAAACTTAAATATATAGCGAAAAGACAACGAGCGCCGAAATATACATATTAGGGTTTTACAATTTCATATGATGAGCTGTTGCTGTAAAAGTGGTCGATCTTAAGTAATAAACTTACTATGAAGTGGCTTTGTCATTTACGCAATCAGTGACAATATTAAACTTTAAATTATTTTAATTCGTACAAGCGAAACACAAATGAGTATCATGTGTTTCCAACACTGGCCGCGGACAAAATAAAAGATTAGGTATCTATGTTATAATTATGTTATGCTTATTCTTATTACGTTCTAAGTTGTGGAGTATTTGTTTTTACAAATTTCATATATTGATTTTTTGAGACTAGGCAAGGAGCTATTATACAGATCGATATTACTAAATTCATTGTTAATGCTAAAAAATAAAGAAACTCAATTCCACTATCTTTCCTAGCCTAAGAAATAAACTAAGATTACCATCAAATCTTAATTAGCCACCACCTGCTGAGCAGAAGCGGCTCAGATGCCGTATACCACATTTCATACGTATTTTCGTGTCTAGCCAGCGCTTTTGCTCGCACGGACGAACGAAATAACGAACCCGCGACCCTTGGTTTAAGAAGTCCGACATGTAGACCACTGCACCAAGCGGTCGTCAAATGGCACATTTATCCACAGTATACAGGGTGATATACGGGAGTGGCGGTAGAAACCAGACAGTCGATACGTTGACTAACGTTTGTTAGAGCTTAGTAGAGATGCCCCCGAAACAAACGTACATGAGTTTTTGTACATTTCATTCTAAATTAAATATTGTAATAAGTTTATTGTACCGGAAAATCATAATTCAAATTATTTTCTAAACTATTTCCCTTTTTGCTCAAATTGCCTCATTCGTGATCCAAAGTTACGAATATGTATGATAGAGTTGGTGGCATAAGTAAGAGTGATAACGGCAGATATTGCATTGTCAGTCTATGTCTTCATTTTATTTTAATGTTAAGCCTTTTTTGCACTAGATAGTGCTAATTATAAGTTATTGAAATCACTACGTAATGCAGATAGTATAGCAACTTTAAGTATTTGGTAGTTTGCCAGTTACCAGAAAGTTTGATTAGTGTCTGAATTCGACCTTTTACTTCAATAAATACAATCACTCTGTACTGTTGTGTCTGGATTAGTTTTTCGCCGCCATATTGTTAATTAAGGAGAGGTGTTGCGAGTTATGGCCCTAGTCACACTCAAATGAATTAGTTTAGACAGCATTTGACAATTAAGACTTAGTTTAAGCCAGACACTTAAGTAAATAAGCTGAATTAACAATTAAAATGATAGAAAATTCGTTAGTATCATACGAAAACAAAAGAGTTATTTTTAAATTAATATTAAATTCAATCAAAACTTTATAACTAAATTTTCCTTTTGGCCCATTATTCTGTTGTTACGAAAATCCTACAACTTGTCTGGCTCCGATTTTCAATTTATCCTTTGAAAACCAAATTTTTCGGCAAGAAAACTGATTAGTAGGAATTTGTCAAAATGTTGTAATAGTCTTCCTGGCCATTTTCGACTACGGCGGCCAATCTCAACAGAGATCACCCAACTACGCAGGAGATATTATAGCCACAAGTGTGAGCGCGATACACAGGTGCACCGAATGTTCCATCACTCTCAAAGTTTGGTCAGACGGCGATCCGACATAACCGGAGAGAGATCAGACGCAGGACCAACGGCTTAACGTGCCTTCCGAAGCACGGGGGCGTAACACCGCCAACTTCCCGACTCCGAGCTGTTTTTGAGATATAAGGCAGAAACATTGCAACTACACCATCGAGGCAAAATGTTGTGATTGGCTCTTAAATGTGCAATCTGAAATCTGATACTTAATTAAACAAATAGCTAAAAACTTATCGTACAAACACTCATTACAACCCCATCTCACTTCCTTCGCACCTGCAAACTTCCAAACTTTGCACCGTAAACACAATCTTTGCCGACTTTTCCCCGGGAGATATATTGCCCAACTTCCAACGCCATCTGTCGGGTGGTTTGTGATTTATTGTTAGTAATGAGTGCCAGCAGATGGCGACACTTGTTTATTGCGAAGGACGATTTATGGCGCGTCGAACATGAGTTAACGCTTAATAAACGCCACGCTACTGTTTTTGTGAGAGGGAATGAGTGTTGGCGTTTTGGCAAATGTGTTTTGCTCAGTAGGCACTTAAATGAACATTCGGGATTGGTATTTGCTGTGATTTATTATATTTCTCAGTAGTGAAAGTTTCTATCTTAGTTAATGGTTATGGTATTTATAATGGTCATTAAAACATTAATACAGGGTAGGTAAAAGTAAGAGTTAGTTTACCTATTTTGATAAAAAAACTACATAAAAAATTGGCGCCCAAAATGGGGCAAGCATGACTAGGTACACGAGTTGTTTAGTTACCTACATGAAATCAATCATTTTCATTACTTGTTGAAAATGTCGCCTACTATCATAAAATAGATAGGTAGGGTTACTGGAAAAGTTCAGAGTTATTGACATTACAAACTGTGGTTACCTACTTTCCCTTCAAGATTAACAAACCATAATAAATAATAGGTACCTATGCGAAGATTGAATTTATCATTTTCTATTGAATGACAATAATAAAGCTTAAACCCATATTACCTTACCATTTCACTTTTAACTTGTAACGAAGAAACACGTAAACTAACTCTTTACTTGTAACTTATCAAGTTTTATTCCATGTAATATTTAAAAGAATATGTGTAGCATCCTTGTTCAAAGTCTTGAGTTTCGGGTGAGTCCAATAATAAATTTTTACTAACTTCTCAGTAAGTACACAGCGAATCTATTTATTTTCTACAATATATAAATGGATCGCAAAATGTGTTGGTAAGTGCTTAACATAAGAACGCCTGGACCAATTTGGCCAATTCTTTTTTCATTGTGTTTCTTAAAGTACGGATATGGTTCTTACAAAGAAAATATATTTAAAAAACCAACGTGCAGGAAAACTTCTACGGGGTCCGCTAATGGTTAATAAACGATTGTTATTACTTTTTTATGCAAGTGTTGCCATCTAGTTTAGAGAATACGTAATACGTTGTCATAAAATTAATGCTGTAAAAAGCTTAACGATGTCTGCCCGTACTGTTTATTTCACTTGAAGGACTCTAGATGGCGCTGTCTCAGTTTTTAGTTCAGTGAAATGACTGCAGCTGTCGCTTCATAAGTTCATTCGACGCTAACCAGATGTCGCTAGCAGTTCTGATACCGTGAAAAGAAAGTGAACGAATGCATTATTATTTTACATTCGTAATAAAAGCGTTTTAAAACCTTTCCGCGAAGGTGTGAAAATGATTTTTGTTCTTATACGTTTTATTTCGTCCCGTTGTTTGGGCGTGAGAACGGCCGTTCATTTATTCATAGAGATTATTATAGTGTTGTGTTTATAGGTCGTAAAGTGCGATGCTATTGTGCCGCTTGCATCACAGAGTTGTAGGGAGGACAGGTTCGGCCGAGGACCGCGTTCTTACGCATTTCCACCGATTAGATAACGTGCGGCACTGGGCCTGGTTTACGGGCATTTATAACTTAACTGTCGTTTAGCGCTCTCCAGCATCGGTCTACTTGTTAAATGGTCAAAGTCGATTTCGTAATTTTCACATAGTCAAACTAGATGAGTTTTCGCAAGTTAGATGCAATTAGCAAAGGCATGATGACACCTATCTTAAACATTTTCAAGACCATGGCGTTTAAAAAAACATAGCCCCTATGAAGTTAATACAACCAGTATATTTCCAAAAAGCTGTAGAAACCAAGTTTTAAACATACAAAACAATGTATGTGAATTTTGTTGTATAAAAAAACCTTTTAACTATCAAGAAACATCTAGCTCCACATTAATTGCCTTCGAACACCTTTATTTAGTGGTAAGTAACTAAGTTACTGGCGACAATTGAACTGTTACAACTCACTGATGGAAACAAAGAAAGTGTAACAGTCCTAAGCGCCGGTGCCATATCAATAAACGCGTCCCATATTTCACGCGTCGCAGGAATGCCCAGATTCCACAGTTTAGTGTCAGTGCAGTTGTAGTATCTATATTAAGACCGGTTCATTCATAACGCTTCAATGGACGGCTGGCATTGCAAAGCCGTAAAAATGGAACGACCACTGAAATTTTATTTACGGAAATAACTTTTCTTTTGTCGTCCTGCATTCTGAATATACATCATTTGAATAGTGATTGATTAAATTTTCGTTATGAAAGAATAGGATAATAAGACAAAACCGGTCAAGTGCGAGTTGGACTCGCGCACCGAGTACAAACCTGTAGGTATATAACTCTTTTATAGTAACTTTGAAATTTTCAAAATTGTCAAAAATATTATTTTTTTAATTTTTCCTATATCTGTACTATAAGACGTGACTTCGTACTAAATTTCAAGATTCTAAGTTTACGGGAAGTACCCTGTAGGTTTTGATTCCCGTGCGAGTTTCGAAAATTTGCGGCCTAAATGGCTGTATCTTTTGATTGCGTTGGCTTAGAAGGTTGATTTTTCTACAGCTTTCAGAGACAATAGACCTAAGTATCATATAGAAATTTCAGTTTGATACCTCCACGCGTTCCTGAGAAAAACGGTCTTGACAGACGGACGGACGGACAATAAAGTATAAGGGTTCCGTTTTTTTTTCTTTTGAGGTACGAAACCCTAAAAATCATTATCACTGTATTTCAATCATTCCATCTATACTAACTATTGGTTATCGGGTCTAAACGTGATCCATTTTAATAGGTATTTAGGTACTCAGCATTATAACTAGGTACAGAGCAGTGAGTACCTAAATACTCATTAAAAAATAGATCGCGTTTAGACCTGATAACCAAAAGTTGGTGTTAAAATGCAACGTGAAAGTTTAAAATCATACATTTCGTCTATCTTTATAACTTAATTCTATACCTATTAGAAACTAAAACTTAGATAACGAATAATTAGAAACTAACTCGAAAAAGTAGCTTCTGATATGAAAAGAGCGTTTATTTTCAATGTATGTTTTTCAAAATTAAACCACCGAGTCATAATACAAGCGATTAAACATATCCACTATCTATTAGTTAGCATTCATTATTGATGCGTCCCCAAATTGAATAAGCCGAACAAAAGCCCTCTGTTCAAAAAAAAATGATAGGCCCGTGACGTTTTTTCCGGATAAAAAAAATCTTATTCAAATTGTGAGGTCGGACCCTCACACCTGTCGGAGGGCAAAAAAAAAAGTTTTAGACAACAGCTTGACTGTAAAAACTTCCCTAAAATGTACAGCCTCATGCTTTTAGGTATAAAAAGGCAGTTCATGCTAGGTTTATAATCTATGTAAAAAGCACATAGGCTTTATTCACAGAAACACGAAACACACACAAGACGTATCCCATTTTTCGTAGTCTTAGTTTTTCTAAAATTCCCCTATAATTTTTATAGCATAGATTAGAATCGTTTATTTATTAAATCAAATGTCAATATCATTCATAATTTATATACGTATACAAAAACAATACTATTGAATAAAATGACAATATTAATCAAATTAATGTCCGTATTCAAAAACCCAAGTTAATAAATTTAATGTCAATATAATTTATTGTAGTCAAGAAATTATTTTAAATAGAATGAAAATACTTTTATGAGTATGTACAAATACCTGTAGTTCCTTGAGCACGATAGTTTGCCGTGCTTTTGCTTTCCCAAATAATTCAAAGGTATTTGGTATTTGGGTACTTTTAGGCAGTGTTATTTCCAAATATTTAAAAGTTTATTATTTCATAAAGTCATTTATTCCATAAACTATTAATATTATAGTTAAAATACACAAAGAGGGGACAGTTAATATAGCTAAGGAATCAAAATGTGGTTTACAAGAGTCAGTTTCAGAAATGCGTTTCATTATTCGTATTGCTCGTTTTTGTAACACAAATGCAGCTTTAATATCATAATCATAACTAGTACCCCAGAACATAATACTATAACGAAGATTTGATTCTAATAAAGCTTTATTTAGCGTTGTTTTATCGTTCATCAATAAGAACTTAATCAGCCTACCGGTAACAAGATCTTAGTCCAAAATCAATTTACCCTTTTCTCGTACAAATTCGGAGTAATTTACCCCTCGATCCAGATTTCGCATAATCCTGCAATCAAGCCTAATTCAGACTTTGTAACATGGTGGGTCTAAAATCTGTTTTTTGTGCCCGCCCTTTGAAGTGCGCCGGCGCAATTTGGTCGTAAGTAGAGCACTGATCCTTCGTGTTAGGGTTCCGTAGCCAAATGGGAGTTAACAGGACCGAATATTTAAGTGACTGGATACTTGTAAGGTTAGATATGTTAGATCCAAAACTACGGTACACGGCTTAGTTATTAATCTATTTGTCTATATATAAAAGAAAGTGGTGTAAGTTACACTATTTATAACTCAAGAAAGGATGAATCGATTGAGCTGAAAATTGGTGGAGAGGTAGCTAAGAACCAGGAAACGGACATAGGATACTTTTTATCCCGTTCGACCGCGATTTCGAAAACAAAGGGATTCCACGCGGACGAAGTCGCGGGGACTAGTAAATAAATAAATAAATAAAATTATTTAGTTCCAAAAAGTTAAATTACAATTAATTTGGGCTCACGATCAAACTTACAGGGTAATTACTTTCTTAACCTGTACTAGATTAGGTATAGCCTATTTTGTCTGTCAGGTTGCTTTATTTATTATGGAACTGTTGTACTTAGCTGATAAGTTAGTTTTTTGAGGTTTCTAAAGGCCCTCCTGAAAATATACTGGGCACTTTGGGCACGAAGGCGACTCGAACTTCACCGTTTTTTGTTTATCAGTACCTACCTAAGTAGGTAGTTTGGGTGATTTTCATTAGCAAAGAGAAACTTTTTGCGGTGGAAGGGAAATGCTCCAAAATGCATTATTTTCATTTTATTTATCAAAGTTTTGTGAGAAAACACTTAGTTGAGTTGTAAATTAATATGAGTACATAACGTACGTATCAAAAAGTTACGTGCTTTTAACTTTTATAGCCAATTTGTTTTGTTCAATGACGCAAAATACTTTGTATAAAATAACCTCCAGAAAATGTTGACCTCCCTTCTAAGATGTTGGATGATTTTCTATTTAGTCAATAAAAAAAACAATCAAAATGTAGTTTTATGATATCAAATACCGTTGTTGTTTTAATGAAATTGTTTATGCATAAGTCGTCATTATCCAATAATCTATGTATAACTACGCAGACTGGTGACGTATGTACAAATTTCTCGGCGACAGATGCGCGCGCGCCGCTCAGTATTCTTCAGGGTTGTGACTAGACTACAAAAATAATTATATTTACGAAATTAAAAAAAAAACTAAAAAAAATCTGTAAGGAGTATAATTTACGTGTGTTACGTATACGTAATTCATGTATAGACTATTTATCGGACTGGTGTTTTTTGTTCACTGTATTTGTTCTTTACTAAGTAATACCGACTTTTATAGATGTTTAACGATTAAAACTAATTTCAAGCAAAAAACAGGTAATAACCAATGTAAAATAATAAAGTAATTTACTTAAAAATCATAATATTATACACGCTAGGAGCACTTTTAGGATTACAATCCAGTTTAAGCTTAGTTCATAATATTGAGATGTTGCAAGAGTTGTACTCTGTTTGTGTTCTTTGAATAAATAAGAAATAAATATTATTTAAGAAGTGATATTATTGACCTATTCAGGCTTTCTAAAGAATTATTTATTTAACGAAGCGTTATCGGTTGTTGGAGCCAACAAAATCTTTGCGCAGCCCTACCGCAAGCGCCTGTAGATCCTCTATTTAACCTCAGGAGTTTTTGCCCGGCGCGTTTTTATTTAACTTACCGTCTACTAATATTATGCTTATGTTTCTTTTTTTTTACTTATCTGAGCATTTGATGAATAAAAAAACTTTTTTTCTACTCAACAGCGCATATGGCGCTCGCACGCGCGCACATTGCGCGGGATTTTTTTGACATCCGATTTCGAAATTCAAATATGGCGAGGAACACATTACGCGGTTTTTGTTTACTTTTTTTATTTTGATGCAATGGTATTGTTGGTGGCCAGTCGCGAGCTGAAAAAGGCGGTATTATTTGGTCTGTAATGAAATAGTCTGATTGTTTGAGTGATGTTTTTCTTATCCAGGTAATCATTTTAAAAGGCCATGTTTTTTTTTCTCCTGACCTATTTACAGATAAAACAATCTAGGGCCTTGAAAAATGATATTTTAATATTAGTTACATATAGTTGTTTTTACATACACATTTTTAGTAGCACAGCATGGCCGAACTTTCTTCCTAATCGTCTCTAATATATATTTTTATCAAACACAATGTCTGCTCACACAAATTTCATGGTTTTCAAAGGTCGTCGCTACGCTAGGGTAACGTCCACCATTTTTTATTTCATTTCACATTTTGGAAGCGAGCTTCTTCCAAAAAATTACTGCATCTGTTTTCGTTATGTTTTATAACCGCAAGAGGGTGTCAAATGTATTTTTAACTTCTTAAACATTGTTAATTTATGGCGCAGCGGGATTAGCACTTTCTAATTTGTTCGTTTTTTATTGAGTTATACCCCTTTCACGTGAAGTGTTGGGCTGTCGATTGATTTACGTGTATAAAGGGTTGTGCAGTCATTATTCTTGTTTGTTTTACAGTTGTTGACAGTTACTTTCGTGAGAAAATATTTTAGTGCCGCCTGGGCAGGTACAGATTAGGCGGTCTTTCGAAACGTAAGTACGTACTTTGTGATCGATAATCTTTTGTTTCGAGTAGGTACCTATTTAAAGTACTAAGTTCGTTGACATACTCTTTATTTTCTGTCAAAACGGTCTGCCTCCATAGATTTTGTATGGGAATACAAAAACGTGACGTCACGGTTGTGTGAATATTTTTAAATTTTGTGTGTTTGAAAATTGGTTTCTACAGCATTTGGAAAATATACTGATTGTATTAACTTCATAGGGGCTATGTGTTTTAAACGCCATGGTCTTGAAAACATTTAAGATAGGTGTCATCATGCATATTAAGTAGATACCTACAATCTCAGTCTTTCTTTAATTAATTAGGTCGGCTTTTGACCAATTTCAATTGCAATGAATATTACCATCGTACTTCAGGGTGAAAGGAAAATAATTGCTGCAATTTTTGTTTTACAAACAGTTTAAAATTGTCTCTTGATAAATTGAATCGATAATACCGACAAAAGTACAAAATGTTAGGAAACGCATTAAAACACTATCACGCGTAAAATAAACACTCCGTAATTGATTCTGACCCCTATTTGCCTGAATGTAGACAACTTGGGACAGTAGACTCCTCATCTGTAACACTTTTGGTACCTACCAATTTCAATCCTTTTGCTGCTGATTATAAAAACGTTGGTAACATTATTTGGCATTGTTTATACCAAATATATAGTTGTTTCGTTAACTTTTTACAATAAAATTTAAGTAGTTTCAAGTAGTAGTTAGTAATTTTGTCGGGATAGCACAGGTTCTTTTGAAACGCGTACGTGGGGATATTGATCCAACACGAAGAGGCCCTTTAAGATACCCTAATATATGTTGGGATATGTACACCTAGCGGATACGACCTCTGCCTGCACTATTTAGGAGATACAGCCAACGACAGCACCCGCTAGGTGCAAGGACTATTCCAGAAAAGATGAAAATTAATACTGGGTCTGGGTGGGAAATTGCTGGACTGATTGCTGGGATATTGATGAGATAACGGGAGGCCTGCCATATCAAATTTCTCATAATCACGGCAGACGGTAACTAGCCGCTTACTAAATGGGCCGCCTATCAAAAGCTACCAGATGGTAGCCAGGCAGCGACATTGGAGTGAGCGGCTGAAGGTTGTCGAGAGGTGGTTCTGCGTGGTAAAGGTGGCCGGCGCAACCATTATGTTATTTTACACTTTCAACCTAGAGCATAGGTTCCGCTCTTGCGCTCTCCACTCTTGGCCGGCCAGTTAAGGAAATCACGAGATAAAGGGCCAAATAAGGCAAACCAGGCCCTCGGAAGTCGGGGCCCGAGGTGTGGCCACGCACTTACAGCACGCCACATGCTGCCCCTGCGGCCTTATTATTATTATTATTGTTGGAGTGACGAGGGAAGCTGATGGTGAAAGACGATATTTTGGTTTTCACAGTAAAGGAATTTATTTGCGTAAGCACACACGGTACAGGTGAATGGTTGAGAAAGAAGAGGAAAAACAACAGTGTTGCCACAATAAAAACTTAAATCTCTAACAATTATTACTAAGAAATATACCATCAAAATTACTTTACTTTGCTTTTTTAAAGAAACCTATGTCTACTCCAAAATTAGATTAGTTCCATTTGCTAATTAATGCTCTATTTGAGTTAGGCGTCTATTCTCTAACTGGCCTGCACTACCAACCTGACAAAAAATAGTATAATGTATTTGACATTCGCTTTCAGTATAGCTAATCAATTTGAAGTTTGAATTATGCATGAGCAGTTATTTGTTTATCGAACCGATAAGGGTGAGACTCTGTTGACACGTGGTACTCGTAATTATATGGTAATGAGCTAGTTGGTATTAATTTACTAGGCATTTTAATATTTTTTATGTTGGTACAAAAAAATAATTCTCCTTAACTGTAGCTTTATATAAAAAACAATGTTCAACTTTATGTAACAAATGGATAAAAAAACAACGATTTTACAATCGTTCGCGTTTCAGGCTGTGGCTACTATGCTGGAACTATACTACTATGTCACTATTTATGGAATATTAACTTTTGTTTCGTCGTGACATGAAATAAATTTTCTACTTTTAGTTTTTACCATTCGTTTCCGAATAAATATGCTTATGGTTTGGGAGACGTGCAGGTTTCGAGTCCCGCCTGTGGCAGTCCATTTTTCTTTTAGTGTGTTTTAATTTCACATCATATTCCAAAATCAAAGTCCAATCTAGAATGTTTACAGGAGCACTGACGACTCTTCTCTCACGGTTTGCAGTTTATATTTCATCGTCAGAATTTACGTATAATTAGTCCTCCTGGCCGATTTCGACCACGGCAGCCAATCTCAACAGAGATCAGCCAACTACGCAGGAGATATTATAGTGCACAAGTGTGAGCGCAATACACAGGTGCACTCACTGTTCCATCACTCTCAAAGTTCGGTGAGACGGCAATCCGACATGACCGGAGAGGGATCAGGCGCAGGACCAACGGCTTAACGTGCTTTCCGAGGCACAGGGGTGTAACACCGCCAACTTCCCGACTCCGAGCTGTTGCAGAGAAATTCATGACAGAAAATCTCAGAAACAATTTTGGCTCGACCTGGGAGTCGAACCCAGCACCTCTCGGATGTAAGGCAGAAACTTTGCCACTAAATTTCAATAGAAGTTGTTGTCATAAGGCGGCGTGTTAACCTATGGCGTTGTCTATGGTTACCGAATGGTGGTTTAATTACAAGTGTCGAAAAAGGCCGGGCGATTCAGACGAGCGCCCACACGGTGGCGTTCACCTCGCTCGTCTGTAAATGTTGTGTACCAAGCCTAACCCACTAACACTATGTCAAATCAACATCATCATCTTAGCGTTTCTGGTTCCAACCAAACCGTATATGTTGTCCCAGCACTGCCTGTCCTTGACGACCTGATTTCTGCAAGGAATCTTAATGGTTGATAGCCAAAGTTAATTTATTTAGCTTATCTGATTATATTCATTCAGCATTTTAAAGGCATAATAAAAAAATAAATATAAAACAACATCACATACATTGATCTGACTCCGTAGTAAGTAGCTAAATAACTTGTGTTCAAAATCAACAGTGGTATTACAAATAAACTTAAATAAATACATATAACACCCAGACCAGTACAAGCAGACATGTTCATGCACACTAATATTTGTACAGGGCGGGGATCGAACCCGCGACTTCTTCGTTAATAGTCAACTTCTTGAC
This sequence comes from Pyrausta despicata, assembly GCA_963921415.1. Lineage (NCBI taxonomy): Eukaryota > Metazoa > Arthropoda > Insecta > Lepidoptera > Crambidae > Pyrausta > Pyrausta despicata. The sequence continues at coordinate 14,938,650 of OY992862.1, read as the reverse complement.
CATTACACCAAAGTGGTCGTCAATATGTGTTCTTAACCTGCATAAATGTTATTGAATATTAAATCTATTGAATGTTTCAATTTCCACATCTCACACGTCTGGCTAGTATGAAAAAATTCAAACAAACTAATGAATGAAACTGCATTTTGTAACGATAATTTAACGAGTAATCCACGTTACAATTACACGAGAGAGGAAGTGAAGAAGGCATTGCCAACCGCATTCATGCACTTACTCTCTCTCTCACACACATACGCGCGCGCGCGCACGCACGCACACACACACACACACACACACACGTACGCACGCACGCACGCGCGCACACACACACACACACACACACACACGTACGCACGCACGCACGCACACACACACACACGTACGCACGCACGCACGCACGCACACACACACACACACACACACACACAGTGATTAGAAAGTGTAAATTTGTAAATTTAAAACCACATTTATTAATTTAATGTACTTACAATGTCTCTGGAGGAATCACTGTTCTCTAAGATACAGGAACTATCCTAGTTTAGAGGGCTTGTTGCCATTCTACCGACATGTACTGCACTTAAAATACTTATGTATTATTTTCATACACATATTTTTGTCGTTATGGTGAATAAATATTATTATTATTTGGGTTGCAATATAAATCTAACACGTACTTACTTGCATTGCATAGCGACAGAACTCATGGACGTTCCAAAAACGTTACACTCACTTGCATAGCAACAGCACCCTTCAATCCATTTCGGCAACGCTTTCAGCCATTGCCAAGAGGGTGAGGGGGGTGTACCGTGGCCTGCCAGCTCGTAGCCCGGTCCTCGACCTTCGCTCTTGGGCTGCTTCCAAGGGCAGCCTTGGCAGCTGCACTTAGGCTGGTAGTTTTGTGTAGTGGTGGGATGTGGTCGGTGGAAACTGAAGTAAATTCATTTTTGATGAACTATAAGAGTGATTATGGTTTTAAATAAAGGCTGGAGGTGCCATGGTTCACGGAAACTATGGATTGTAGCAGTGTGTATAATGTGACATTAAAACACACTTTAAGAAAAAAAACCATGTTTTAATAAGTATTAATAATAATAAATCTTTATTTCAGGTAAATTACACCCATATACTTATATTACACTTAAATAAAATTAATTGAATAAAATTGAAAGTCAGACGTTTAAATATTAATTTAGATACAGTGTCACATAATTCCAAAATTTACATTAAATTATTAGTAGATGCAATTTAATGATGTTGATTGAATTAAAAAAAAAAATTACATGTCATAATAACCTTAAATGATACGTAAATAAAAAAATATATCACATTGTAGAGAAATTTGCACAGTTAATGCTAAAAAAAAGCTACAGTGTGTAACAATAATTAAAAAAAACGGATTTTGACCAGCCATAGCTAAGAACCGTGATTCAACTATATTTCGAATAATAAAAATAAACCGCACTGAAATCGGTCCATCCGTTCCGGAGCTACGATGCTACAGACAGACACACACAAAAACAAACACATATACACACAACCAGACAGGTGACAAACTTATAACGCGCCTCTTTTTCGTCGGGGCTTAAAAAGAAGCTCGTTGATGATAACCCGAAAGTCTCATTTCAGAATTTTGACGTACGGTAGCGGTCACTGCCGCGTGAACACTTTGTAACGAAATTTTTTTGCATGCACTGCGACACACGCGGAACAATTACGAGAGCAAGCGGGATTGCGCGCGATGTGCAAATGATTTTCGCCTTAAAGGTCATCATGCGGCGCGGACCACGATAGTACCTACCTATGGATTATTTTTGTTTTATCAACATGGTAGATATGGTGTTATGTCAACTTCCATCGACATCAATAGCCAAACCTCAACCATCTCTAACGCAAAGAAGCGCGTACCAACAGATTATTTATGCATGAAAAATACGCGACAACTGAGAAGAAAAAAATGTTGCCAAAATCGTACATAATGTCTTTTACTCGTATTGTGTATCGCGAGTTCCTTGACCCCACAGCCTTGAGACAACTCACAAGAGAATATAACGTGATTGCGGTTGTACTTAAGGAATATGATTATAGTAAATATTCTATAGACCCGCTGTTATTACGTATGATAACAAGGCCATGGCCTATTAGTTTGATACTTTGCCGATATTTTTCATGGGATTACCTATCTAGAAGTTGAATAATTGGATAATAGCTCAAGTCAATACTTGAACACAAAGCTCGTTTGCTAAAGATGTTACCATGATTTCAGTTTCATGCAATCTATAACAATTGTTTAACAATTGGCTAAGTATATATACGAGTAGTTATAAAACATTTGAAAGCTTTTGGATATCAATGTTGGCTTGGATACATATCTACTTTGTTTGTAAAAAAAGATTAACATTGACATTAGAATTAACATTCCAGTCAAAAAAGCTCCAGCTGATTTAATTTTATACGACCTTTTGACGACCACTTTGGTGTAATGGTCAAGAAGTTGACAATTAACCAAAAGGTCGCGGGTTCGATCCCCGCACTATACAAATTTGTGAACATGTCTGTTTGTACTGGTCTGGGTGTTAATGTATGTATTTAAGTTTATTTGTAATACCACTGTTGATTCTGATATCTGTAACACAAGTGCTTAAGCTACTTACCACGGAGTCAGATCAATGTATGTGGTGTTGTTGTATATTTTAACACTAACTACTGGTAATCGGGTCTAAACGCAAAACTGACTAACATTTTAATAATGAAAATGTGAGGGTGGATCTGGAAACTGCGGCCGCCCCGAGCAGACGACGCCGCGCGCCACCAGTCAGCTCGTGACCACGGCTGTGTGCAATCCAGCCGAAACGTCGAACAATGAGTACCTAATACTCATTAAAATAAATCGCGTTTAGATCCGATAACCAGTAGTTAGAGTTAAAATTATATATTGTTGTATATTTATTTATTTTATCTACGGACATATCATTAGTGCTCTAAAATGCGTTCAGAAACCGTAGGAAATGACCAGCATTACTACAACCAATTTTACTATGAGAACTTTCTTATCTGTGGCAGTAGGTAAAATCTGTACTGTAATGTTATAACAGTATCAATTTCTGTAAGGTTATGACTTTAAATTTGGAACAGCTGTCAAAACTAAAGTAGGTCTCTATTCTAGTATCCATTGATATTAAAGCAGTTATCGATATGAAACGTCAAATTCAGTATGTTTTTTAATCCAAATCACACGACATATGATCACGAGTGACATGAGGATAGGGACTTCATTCGTTTGTCTATGATATAAAAAAAATCGTCGTGACGGAGGATTGAATTACCCGCCATTACTGTTGTCATTCATTTGTTTGTTGGTTTTTCGCTGTGACGAAAATATTGTGAAAAGTTAAAACAAATTGCATTTTAGTGATAAATATGAGTAGTAGATAAAGTAGTGTATGCAACTGTACATAATTAGGCCTTAAAAAACTCGTGTGATGCTATTATGAAACTCGCTGACGCTCGTTTCATAAAACCACACTCGTGTTTTAAGGCCCCTCATTATGTATCAGTTGCATAAACTACTATTACAGCAAATGTTACATTAGACATTCGCATAAAGCTTCGTTTTAACATATTTTCCCTAACATTTCCTCAGTTTTTATGAGAAAAACTTTTCGATTACAAGCGAAATGGAAACCGTTGACGATACTACAATAACACAACATAAATCGTCTGTTCAAATAAAAGATGGCCGTTTGATGACGCGGCAGTCCCAACAATAGCCATAGAGGGGCATATTGTTAAGAATCGTTGAGGAAGGGAAATATAGGAAAAGCTTATTCTAACCATATTCAAAGCAAGCCTTGCTTTCATGTGTTTTATCTTATTTAGTATCAATACCCAGTACCTACTTAGGCAGTTGAGTATGTAAGCATTACATTTGTTTGGGATAACGGAACATGGGGATTTTAGGTATTCATATTATATAGATAGATTAACACTTTATTGTACAACTTTTTTTAACAGAGAAAGATGTAGGTACAATTGACATAGATAATGTTATGTTCAAAATTGAACACTTATTTTTCATGTTCTTCATTTTACTCCTAGCAGGTATGCAAAAATGGCAATCAGATAACATAGTAGTACGATCTACCATTGCCATGCTCATCCAATAAAGTTTTCAAGACACTAAACGAACCCGCTTTGTTCCTTCTCCTGTAACTATCCCGAAACTCGTCTCGCGCCTAAAAAGAGAAAATCATAACGTCCACCAGCGTGTGACTTTATAAATTGTTTCTCGCTAAAATTAACACGTTATTCTAAAGATACGCGACTAAATAAGGCGCTTGAATGCCGCGCGGCCGACTCAGCTGATGTATGTCTGTCTGTCTTTCTGTCTGTCGACCACGTCTAGACTAAGTTATGCTCCAATTTGCTTCGTTGGTGTAGTGGCAAAGTTTCTGCCTTACATCCGAGAGGTCCCGGATTCCAATCCCAGGTCGAGCCAAAATTGTTTCTGAGATTTTCTGTCATGAATTTCTCAAAAACAACTCGGAGTCGGAAAGTTGGCGGTGTTACACCCCCGTGCCTCGGAAAGCACGTTAAGCCGTTGGTCCTGCGCCTGATCTCTCCTCGGTCATGTCGGATTGCCGTCCAACCGAACTTTGAGAGTGATGGAACAGTGAGTGCACTGTGTACTGCGCTCACACTTGTGCACTATAATATCTCCTGCGTAGTTGGCTGACCTCTGTTGAGATTGGCCGCCGTAGTCGAAATCGGCCAGGAGGACTAAGCTGTGCTCCCGATTAGCACTTTCAATCGATCGGGGAAATATTTTTAACTAGTGGCCCCAGCAGACTCTATCTTGCCCGTTGTTTTCGCAATTTATCAATATTTTCTCATCGGTTACACCTTCCTTGGACTTCCACAAATATTTCAAGGCTAAAATTATTGAATTCGGTTCAGCCGTTCTCGAGGTTTAGTGGGACCAACTAACAGCAATTCATTTCTATATATAAAAAAAGCGATCGGCCCGGGAATGCGTCATTTTCCCGCGATAAAAAGTAGCCTATATCCTTTCTCGGGTATCAAAATATCTCCATACCAAATTTCATGCAAATTGGTAAAGTAGTTAAGGCGAGATTGAGTAACAAAAAGAGTTACTTTCGCATTTGTGATATTAGTGTGGATAGAATAGGCTTGTTTCCACTATGAAAGAAATATTCAAAAACTGATTTTCTCTAAAATAATTCATAATTTCAGATGCCTTTACACTAATATTTTTCTGCAGTTCGTATTACTTGATTTTTAATTGGAATTCAAATGATAATTAGTCACTCAGTCGGCATTGCACGCGATGACGTCAAAGTGTGTTATTCCCATACAAACTCTATGAAGAAAAGCGTTTTGACAGTTGATAAAAACTACGTCAACGATTGGTGGTGTCAACTACCGTATTTCATGTGGTAATCTGAGCTGCATGTTTTGGTAGAAAGTAATTTATTCCAAAGGCTGTGTCGCTGTTAAAATATTTAAATCTTAAACTCAAACCACTATAATTTTTATGATATAATCATATTTTTGGTAACGAATTTGTAAGTAAGCAAAAATAAAAAAAGTGTTACTTCTATTCAATTTCACTCGCACAGTGCTTCGGTCCCCTCGAAGAGTCGGACAAAAATAATTAAAACAAACAAAAATAATTAAAACAACATTCGTCGGAAAGTTTATTTAACGTTTTATTATAAAACAACAGTTGAAACGGCGATAGGCATCTTCTTCACACGATTAAAGCGAAATTAATTTCGTTGTTGTATTTGTATGTGACGCCCTGCGTGTGCGAAGGGATTGTCATTTGTATCTTTATGGCACGATCTGGCGATGCTCCGTGTACGAATTAAAAATAATTACAAGAAAAAGCCTTTAAATGAGTGGTTTTGTAAAATAAATTAGGTCTATTAATGGGAATTGTGTCTTTTATTTATAATTTGATTATGTTTTCTCGTGGTGAAGCGTTCTTGACTGTTAAACGTAATTGCAAGTATACTCGTATTTTCTTTACATAAAAGCAGTAAAATTTTACGTCCGTGTGTTGAGTATCTAAACTATTGTAGCTGTAACAATTGAAATTTAAATTTAAATTTTAACTACACGAAATTGCAGGTGTCAGAAATTCATACCTATGCCTTGGTTACTTCAACTGTTAAGTTATGGATACGTTACCATTGAGTAATTAAAGGACCATGACCGAGATGTGCGTGAATATAATATTAATGATATTTTTAAGAGTTACGCTAGTATTTAGTGTGCTCCCCCTTGCAAACGGACCAGATCTTATTCTAGTACAGGAAAAGTACCATGTAATTCTCAGTTTGCACTGTCTGTGTCTCTAGCAAGTCTATTCCCGTGTTATCCCGGCGTGAGTATTTCGATACTCCACTAAACGCGGCGGCTTTTAGCGTTTGCAAATAAACTGCGCCGGCGCGGCCCCCAACAGACTGGCGCGTGCAGACGCAAAAATCTATTGCATTCGGGCTATTGAAATTTCAAAATTTAATATACTTTTTTTTTACGCCTCAGCTATGCTAGCTAAGTGAGACATAAGAAGCGCCCGCTTAGTTCAGTACTCTGTTGTTTTCGGGGCTGGTTTATACATTCTTAACTAATTCATGTGGTTAATATTAGGTCCTTACATATGAAATTGGCGTTTTGTCGTACTGGCCACTTTGATCACAAATTTTTCCTATTTGGTTAGGAATTCGAAATTCAAATTTATACAGCTATTTCCACATGTAGTTGTGTTTCGTAAACCGTCATTCATTTGTTTTTTTACTTATCTTTTTTCTGTTTGCATCGCTCAATTTACAAAATGGAAAATTTGAAATATCGCGTTATTTACGAGTAGGTACGAGTTCCACCGTGGCACCAGTGCTGCGGAAACGGCTCGAAGGGTTAATGATGTGTATGGCGGTTGTGTCGCAAAAGAAAACACAGTGCGTTTTTGGTTCCAACGTTTTCGTTCTGGAAATTTCGACCTGCAAAACAAGCCCCGTGGACGGCCGGAGACCCAAGTTGATAATGAAGAATTGAAGGCTATTGTGGAAGCGGATCCATCGCAAACCACGTCCGAGTTAGCTGCAGGCTTTGGCGTTAGTGATAAAACTGTTTTAATCCACTTGAAGCAAATTGGGAAGATTAAAAAACTTGAAAGGTGGGTTCCTCACGAATTGAGTGAAGCAAACCGGCAAACGCGCGTCAACTGCTGCGTTACATTACTTGACCGGCACAATAACGAAGGGATTTTAAATCGAATCATTACCTGTGATGAAAAGTGGATTCTCTACGATAATCGGAAGCGCTCATCGCAATGGCTGGACCCTGGCAAGCCAGCCAAAGCCTGCTCCAAGCGAAAATTGACCAATAAAAAGTTACTTGTAAGCGTTTGGTGGACTAGCGCCGGTGTCGTTCATTACAGTTTTCTCAAATCTGGCCAGACGATTACGGCAGATATCTATTGTCAGCAATTGCAAACCATGATGGAAAAGCTAGTTGCTAAACAACCAAGGCTGGTCAATCGCTCTACGCCACTGCTGCTTCACGACAACGCTAGACCACACACTGCACAACAGACGGCTAGCAAATTAGAAGAACTTCAATTGGAATCTCTAAGGCATCCACCGTACTCCCCGGACCTTGCTCCAACAGATTACCATTTTTTTCGAAATTTGGATAACTTCTTGCAAGGGAAAAAGTTCAACTCAGATGGGGCAGTCCAAGTCGCCTTCAAAGATTTTATTGATTCCCGTTCGAATGGTTTTTTTAGTAAAGGGATCAATGAACTACCTATGAGATGGCAAAAGTGCATAGATTACAATGGCTCATACTTTGATTAAATAAATATGCTATATAAAAAAATTTCGACTTTTTGTTCCTCCCATACAAAACGCCAATTTCATAGGTAAGGACCTAATATTCGAATCAAGAGGCAGTCATTATATCTACACTTGTCACAATAATATGTATACTGTCGGAATACCTACTTTACAATGTCTGCTAATTATTCACTTATACGAACTTAATGATATACATGCATTATAATATGTACTTAAAAGCTATCCGAAATAATTCCTACAAGTGGTTAATCGTTTCACAAAATAATGTCTACATATGCCGTAACCAAGTATTTCGGCATGTCTATACGTTCCTGCGTGCGCGCAGATCAAAGCGGGATCTCGACGGGATGCGCAGACGACGTCTCGACGCACTCCCCCCCCCCCCCCCTCCCTGCCTCTCTCTATCGCCGCGGCGCCTACATCTACACTGCATAATTGAGTCAAATCATATTCATGAATAATCGATCTGAACATGTCGGCTCCGATGAGTAATTTATACTGATTCGATCGGTTTTATTTTTATTTCAACTCAGGTTTCCTTACAAGCCTATTGAGTTCTAATTTTAGATGGTCTATGGATGAATCAGCCTGGCTTTGGCATTCATTAATCGTACTTTATTTGAAGAGTAACCTTAGTAAAAGCAGTTATCTGAAACAAAATTCATTCTTGGTCTGGAAATAGTACATTTTGGTATAATTGTGTACATATTTTAAAATAAATAAATAAATATTTCACAACAAATTCTTTAGTAATATTATACATAGAAAATACCCAGACCAGTACAAACACGCATGTTCATGCACACTTATGCTTGTACTGTGCGGGGATCGAACCCGCGACCCTTGGTTTTAGAAGTCCGACATATGGACCACTGCACCAAGAGGTCGTAACATAACATATAACATTTTGGATGGTGTCATCTTCCTTTTATACTGATAATGTCAAAGGTGAATGGGTGAAAAAACTGTTCTTACATTTCTAATAGATATTTTAACAGTTTCTATATTTACACATGGTACCTATTGTACACCATTAAACCTACGTATAGGCTACTAACCCCCAAAACTTCCGTTGAACTATGACATTTTGTACAACACTTATAGACGACCTAAGTCAGCTCAGAGCTTCGTAATCGCCGGGTAATTGTACTTTTCGCCTTCTTCAAAAAGTGCGACAAAGCCGTGAAACACGCGTCTGACTTAGAATACAGTCAAGGAACTTGCAATTCATGTCACAAGCTGAAGCGAGCGACGCTAGTGATGTTCCATTCCAAATAATATGAGAACACGATAAAAATCTAGCCTCTAATATGTTTTTTTAATCATTTATTCGAGTAATAGTGGACCCGGCAGACGATGTCCTGCCCGCTGTTTTCGCAATTTATCAATATTTTCTCATCGTTTACACCTTCCCTGGACTTCCACAAATATTTCAAGGCTAAAATTATTGAAATCGGTTCAGCCGTTGTCGAGTTTTAGTGAGACTAACGAACAGAAATTCATTTTTATACATGGGAATGCGTCATTTTCCCGCAGTAAAAAGTAGCCTATGTCCTTTCTCGGGTATCAAAATATCTCCATACCAAATTTCATTCAAATTGGTTCAGTATTTTAGGCGTGATTCGATTGAGCAACAGACAGAGTTACTTTTGCATTTATAATATTAGTATGGATTGCTAGTAAAATTTACTATTATGTTTCATTGGTATAATGACCACGTAATAAATAATGAAATATTAGGTCCTTACCTATGAAATTGGCGTTTTGTATGGGAGGAACAAAAAGTCGAAATTTTTTTATATAGCATATTTATTTAATCAAAGTATGAGCCATTGTAATCTATGCACTTTTGCCATCTCATAGGTAGTTCATTGATCCCTTTACTAAAAAAACCATTCGAACGGGAATCAATAAAATCTTTGAAGGCGACTTGGACTGCCCCATCTGAGTTGAACTTTTTCCCTTGCAAGAAGTTATCCAAATTTCGAAAAAAATGGTAATCTGTTGGAGCAAGGTCCGGGGAGTACGGTGGATGCCTTAGAGATTCCAATTGAAGTTCTTCTAATTTGCTAGCCGTCTGTTGTGCAGTGTGTGGTCTAGCGTTGTCGTGAAGCAGCAGTGGCGTAGAGCGATTGACCAGCCTTGGTTGTTTAGCAACTAGCTTTTCCATCATGGTTTGCAATTGCTGACAATAGATATCTGCCGTAATCGTCTGGCCAGATTTGAGAAAACTGTAATGAACGACACCGGCGCTAGTCCACCAAACGCTTACAAGTAACTTTTTATTGGTCAATTTTCGCTTGGAGCAGGCTTTGGCTGGCTTGCCAGGGTCCAGCCATTGCGATGAGCGCTTCCGATTATCGTAGAGAATCCACTTTTCATCACAGGTAATGATTCGATTTAAAATCCCTTCGTTATTGTGCCGGTCAAGTAATGTAACGCAGCAGTTGACGCGCGTTTGCCGGTTTGCTTCACTCAATTCGTGAGGAACCCACCTTTCAAGTTTTTTAATCTTCCCAATTTGCTTCAAGTGGATTAAAACAGTTTTATCACTAACGCCAAAGCCTGCAGCTAACTCGGACGTGGTTTGCGATGGATCCGCTTCCACAATAGCCTTCAATTCTTCATTATCAACTTGGGTCTCCGGCTGTCCACGAGGCTTGTTTTGCAGGTTGAAATTTCCAGAACGAAAACGTTGGAACCAAAAACGCACTGTGTTTTCTTTTGCGACACAACCGCCATACACATCATTAACCCTTCGAGCCGTTTCCGCAGCACTGGTGCCACGGTGGAACTCGTACTCGTAAATAACGCGATATTTCAAATTTTCCATTTTGTAAATTGAGCGATGCAAACAGAAAAAAGATAAGTAAAAAAACAAATGAATGACGGTGTACGAAACACAACTACATGTGGAAATAGCTGTATAAATTTGAATTTCGAATTCCTAACCAAATAGGAAAAATTTGTGATCAAAGTGGCCAGTACGACAAAACGCCAATTTCATATGTAAGGACCTAATAATAATAAAGGTACAACTACGATGTAACTGCTATACTCACAATGTAAAATTATTATTTAAACTTAAAAACTTTTGCACGCTCTCGCTTGCATTTCGTCCCACAGTGCGTAGCTATTTTAGTGCAGACACAAAAGAAGGTTACGGCGCGTTTTCTTTAAGGAAATTGCGGACGACAGAAATAGACGTGGGCGATCTAATTACTTATCCGGCTCCATCATACTGCTTTATTCAGCGTTTATAGTCTACGCCTATCATCCTTTATTCGTTCTATAAATATGTCCATTCACAGATTTGCCTTGAAAGTTCACGTAGTTCATTAACGTATCTTGAAGATTTTGTTATATAACCTGCCATATTTTTTTTTCGATCTTGATCATCAACAGAAATACTTTTTTGGTGACACGTGCTTAGATTATACCCTAAACATAACCAATTCATTCGTTTTTTTTTAAACTATTAGAATGCGCTTAACACAAAACCACCTACCTACCTATCGTCCATTCATTATTTTTTCGAAAGTTCTAATATTGATCCAAACGGAAAGAATAGTAACATACACGAACTCGAGTCGTATACGGAATACAAATTAACAATAATTGATTTTACTGTTATGAACCCACACATAAAATGTGTTGTCTATTCATACCAAAATCTGTGCCGAAGGAAGGTTTAATATAAATACAAAAAGTTTATAAAAACTAAGTAGGCAATATTTAAAGACATTATATATAATTGCTATGCACATATATCTAAATGCATATTCCGAATTTTAACACTATTCATCCAAAATATATTTTCGTTCGCTGAATAAAATAAAACAAATGAATATCACCAAAGACGAGGAAAGATCTTATTTTCCATTATCCAAACGAGTTCAAAAATACAGTTGCTCAAATTAAATTCCACATTTCAATGCCCTCGAGTGCACCATACGCCCGGCATCCCAAAGAAAAACACCCATATTTATTTGTAAACTCACTCAAGTAACAGTACAATGATATTTTTTGATCAGATAAACCGCTACCTACATGTAAAAACAGCATCGTGTATGACATCTCGTATTCGACTAGGCCGACATCTGGTGTGCCTTGGCGAAATATACACATGTCTTTTCGTCCAGATGACTTGCTGGCTGGAGCACTGTGCAGTTTCCGGACGATTCCAAATTGAATTCTTACCTTTTAATTTTACGGTCGAAATTCGATCGTAATTTTGATTGTGAAAAAACCTCATAATCGAGCGATAATGGGTCGTGTGCTGCATATATAAGATTAAAATTACTCTAGGGGTTGGCTTTTCGGTGTTTTTTCGGAAGTAGCATAATTCATATGGTAAGGAGCGTGTCAGGTTTCGCGGCAGATGCGGCGCGCACGCGCACGTTCAAGCTCTACTTAGCTCGCTTTTATTGTCTTGTTGTGGCTAGGATTTTTTCTGATCTGACTCACTGGGCAATCAGGCAGGTACTAATCCCGTATGGGATAATAACTGTATGTATGGGATCTTTTGGTCGGAATTGCTGATAGGAATACGAGGAAATAAACTGTTTTTTGATATTGTAACCAAACGAAAACTTCTCGAAAATTTGCTGTCTCATGCGTGATATCTAAATCTAGTAATAATGTTTAAGATAAATTATAACATACAAATAAACTGCAGAAAATGTTACTTTAATCAACACCAGAAGAACTCGAGACCAGCTTTTCAAACATTGATTTCGAACTATTCAGAATGTTCTTTGGGTCGTTTTTCGTCTTTTAACGCTCATGCTATAAATCAAGCAATTAAGATGAGCCATTTTATTGTTCACTTGACGAGCTTTGCCTCTACTTGGCACAAGTGTAATTGTGTGTGATCAATTTAAGCCTATCCAGTAACAGTTTTTTCGGCAAGATACAAAATATCAGATACTTAAAAATAATTATCATATACTATCCATATCATATAATTAAAAATCTTTTCGATATCACGAGCTACCATACACCTTTGATTACTTCCTCTACCTTCACTATTTCACTCTAACATAGCCAGTACCTAGCATCCTTACCTAATCCGCCCAAAAAAAGCCATTTTCGTCTTAAATCAAATCTTTTCGTACCCCCTCCTCTTTCTATTTCCAATGCTTGAAATGAAATGCGTTTATTTGCAAGAATACAGGTTTTAAAGCTCTTAATGTTGTCGTAAGTTAGTAAAAGTATTTAACCTGCATGAGGGTGTGCAAAAATAAGCCTAAGCTTAAACCCTGTAAGATTTAAGCGTTGCCAATATTGACCTCTTTCAAAAACTTAACCTGTTAGCTCACAGTCTATCCAGTACCCAGCATCCTTATCTTATCAGGCCCAATCCAAAAAAAAGTATCCTCGGCATGTGTTAGCGATGCAAATGCGATGGCACGCGCAGCGCAAAAAGCGGACAGCTGTGCGCATGCGCATCTGCTAACTGTACCAGCCGGGTGGCGGGTGGCGTCGAGATGTGGTAGAGATGCGGAGTATGTCTCGTGGTGAAATATGGTGGGGGGTTTCTTGAGGACTGAAACCCCATGGCCGGTAGGGTAGCAATTACACATGAATATGTTTCAATGAGGTAGTAGCTGTTGAGAAACTTGTTGTGTATCAATCTACAGACAGTGAGTGAGACTAATGAGTCACAACATACGGCTGTAAGCTCATATGAGTTAGCTACATCTATGATAAATCAGACGAGAATTAGGAAATATATTGATAGTTTTTAATAATAATAATAATAAAAATTCTTTATTTGCATCCAACATGGTATAGAATAGAATAGAATATAAATATATTTATTGACAACTAAAAACATACATGTATAAATAGATATTCGTTACAATTTGAGTAACATGTTAGGCTACATGAATTAGCACGCAAATGTTACAAGAAATAAAAAAGTTACATATTGAGTACCAAGTTATTGGATAATTGGAGTTACAAAAAAGTTACAAGTTACATTTGGAGAAAAAATTTAATATTTGAGTATTGAAATATTAGTGAGAAAACATGGGCTATTTGATATAACACACCGCGGTATTATCATCCATGAGCCCAAAAATAGGCCGAGAGCCCTACCCAAACGATATATTAATTATAATATACTATATGCGATATATATACGAATATACGATATTATTGATTAAAATGTCGAATAAAAACTATTTGTATTTTTAAGGAAATAAAACGTAGTCAGTGCAATATCGTTCAAGAAACGTCAGTTCCATTTTTACTAGGCTAGGTAGTAAGGTACCAATAATTTTCAAGTGCAGCTTAGATCTCTAAGCTACACTAACTTTGAAAACTCTTAAAGGATATTGATATAGATAGTATCATCACGTCTACTGCTTCCAAACATCATTTGCATTAATGCCCATAGATTATAGCGCAGACGCTATTCTTCAACTACCCTACAATTGCAGCCGAGACACCACCTTGTTCTATCACCCTAATTATTGTCTCGCATTTGCTAATTGTCTAGTATTAATATAAATTAAAATGATACACTTTTTTTTACGGATTTTTCCGCTTTATTTACATTTTATTTTAACCTGACGTTTCGGACCCTTTTTCAGCGTCCGTGGTCACAGGTAGACTAAGGTGTCAGTTGTCATCATTACATTGTTTTGGAAAAATTGTACACTACCATCATTCAAAAATATTAAGTTCCTATCTACAAAAAGAAAAGTATATCATTTTAATGTCTACTGTTCGCGTAAGCTTAATATCAATTAATCAGTGTGAACAGTGATTCTTAAGAATATTCAAATAAAGTTGAATATTGATGAAATATCGTGGCGTGACTGACCGCGGTGTGCACATAATTTGAAATTCTTTTAATTGTCAACACTTAAATGGAACACGTAGGTAAAACCAACAATTTTTATTAAATATAGTATATTTATTGGAGGTTACTTTTGTACGCACTAGTAAATGAGATTGGTAGTTGTTTACCTTTTGTCGGCGAATTAGTACTTTAAATAAGGTCGATAATATTTTTGCACCTTTACAGCATCTTACAGCTGAGTTGACTGAACATGTTATTAAGCAATTTGCTCAATTCATTGATATCGTTTTGTGATGCTATTTAACATGTTTTTATCTTTAAGACGTCTTTAGATCAAGAAAACGTGAAAAATAACTTATGCCAACCCTGTTTGGACATTATTACTTACTAAACGAAACTGAAATTGATAAATATTTAATGCGTTACAAAAATTTGTCAAGATACAACTTTTCAATGGACGTTAAATAATCGCAGGACTTACTTTCATAACTTACAAGTTTTTTATCACATATCATTTTACCCAAAACTTTGCAATTTTACCCTCAATTACATAGTAAATGTAATGGTTTATTTATCAACGTCAACTAAACAGTTTAAAGCTGCGCTTGTAACACGCTCTTGTTAACGTATTTGCAATAAATGGAGTTATTTTATAACATTATTAGAGCTGGCACGAGGTACGGCCGGTGCATTTAAAGGTTTTCGTGTTAATAAATACGCAAGGCAATATGATAAAATATCGTTTTCGTGATTTAGTTGCGTGTGTTACGTAAGTGTTATGCTGAAGGCTTTCGTTGATAAGGCTCTGTCAGAAATGGACCACACAATAGTTTATTAGTATTCGAATGTTTTTTGAACTTGCCTATAGAAAAAAACCTCTTAATAAGAGGATGTATTACACTATAGATTTTTTTAAGTCATGCAAATACAAGGTGTTACAAAAACACCCGTAATAACTGAAGGGTGTTGTTGTGCCCGGAAAATGTGCCCGACTTTTTTTTGAGATTACGACCTAGGTTTCTTTGCGAAAGTTGTTCAGTTTTACGAGCACAACAACACCTTTTAGTAACTACTTTTTTTTTGTAACACCTTGCATACTTACGATATATATACCCATGCCGATTTCGGCTACGGTGACTGCGTTTAATCCGTAATGGTGGGTCTGTGGTGGTTTTCGAAATTTGCCCTCATGAAGATGATGGTAAATCTTATTCTCCAGCAGTGTTGCGTAAATCTGGAAGTTAACTGACTTCCAGATTCGTTTCCCAATAAAAATATACAACGTATTTGTAATTTTTATTTATTTACATGCAGGTTAGTTACCGAAGATGATACCTGAGGATTCGTTTGCGATCGTGCCCTGCGGCCCGACAGGCTGATTGGTTCCCTCACGATACCGTGTTTTGATCCCGCAAATCACGCTAAAAAAACCAATAAGTTTAAAGTATAGAAATATTTGTAAGTAAATTTGTTAGGCATCTTAAATTAGTATAAATAAATAAATATACAACAACATCACATACATTGATCTGACTCCGTGGTAAGCTAAAGCACTGTTGATTCTGATATCTGTAACACAAGATATAAGAATCAACAGTGGTATCACAAATAAACTTAAATAAATACATATAATACCTAGACCAGTACAAACAGACATGTTCATGCACACAAATGTTTGTACAGTTCGGGGATTTAACCCGAGAACATGAAGAGTGACAACCAACAAAGAAAATGAAGAGTGATTGAGTTAAGTTAGGTTTTTCGAGATTTAACAAAATTTCTGTTTAACAAAGTTACTGATTAGATTTGGTGTTTAATATCGAGTCATTTTAAAGTTGAACCAGACATTGGTGAAGGGCTATAAACTTGTTAGTGTAAAACGGAGAAAAGAACAAACCTACAGTCTTAACCTAAAGTCTCTTCTAGAAATCTTAATTGTCAATTGTAAATATATATTCATGCTGTTGTTGAAGTCTGGTCATCTTGATGTAACATTTGCCGATCTTCTGTATACCCTGGCCAAAAGCGAATAAATTTATTTATATCTTTCTTATTATGAAGCCCATATGAAATGCTCATAGTCAAACTCAAACAAGATTCTAACTTAGCCGTGTTGAACTAAGTTCAACGGTGTCCAAATGGCATACTACGATACAAATCGTCTGCTAAACATTGCTTAAAGGTACCGTAGGACAGTGTAAATAAGCTCAAGCATGTAGTTACTGTAAAAAAGAACCGCGCGACATGCTAGCTATGCAAAAAGTAACGGCCATATTGCGTCCTGCGCACGCGCCGCGCAGGTGATCTTCGAAACAAGTCTATACTGGGTACGAGCCTATGTCACTTTCTGCACTTGTCGACGTATTTTTGTTTTAAAAATATTATCTGATTGTTTTTTAAGATGGCCTGCAGGAAAATATCAAGAAAAAACAACACATTCATAATTTTGTGTTTACTGGATACACATTTTCGTATTTAGTTTGTTTTTTTTAAAATAGTCTTCACTCAAATCTGCAACACGACGTAAAAAACTTTTAAGTTTTGTAAGCTTCATAAATATAAGTATTTTGCAACGCATGAGCTAGCTACTCTCTCTGAAAGTCATATACGTATTTAAATTATTTTTTAAGTTACCTTTGTATTATTAAACCCTCACACGAAACCTACACATAACTCCACACTTCTTACAATTTGTTTGTAAAAAGGCAAAAAACAAAATGGCGGCGCGGCGCGAGTCGAACAAGAAAATCGCTCTGGACCACAATGGGGGTACTTAAAACAAATTAAACCTACCGGTGTAATGCCCGACCGCATTTAGGGGTCGCTTTGCACGGAAAATATATTTGAGGAGTCAACGCCCTGACATCTGTTGCACGCACTTAAGAAAAAAAGCCTTTTTTTGCCCGCACACCCCGTAGCAACAGCGGCTGCCTTTGAATTTGCCGCCCCTGAACCTAAAACCATACAAAATTGGCCCATAACTGTACTTGTTTAGCGCCTCTGAATATTTCACGGCAATTTAAAAACTAAACAACATGAGGGGTAGGTCGCAACTTGCAATCGTTGCAGACGAATTCAAAACTAATGTATTCATGCGGAAGACATGAGGTTGGTAACAGAGTCGGTATATTAAAAAAAAGGTTTGTTTGGAGATTAAATTTAGATAAAGTAGAGCCGGGCTAAGCGCGTGCTTGAAAATTAAATTAAGTAGTAGGTATTTTAATTTATTATTATCATCAAAGCTCGATTAATTTAAATTTTATAGAGTTGTAAAAAAGCTTATTGCTGTTTCGTGTACGTGTTTATTGATTAAAGTTTATATTTATGAGGTTTTTTTTATTCCAGTTTTATGGGTTTCAGATTAAAATATCGTAAAAAAGGCTAAACATGGTTATTTATAGTCATTTTGGGCTTCGTGACTTTTCAAACAATCAATATACATTGATTGTTGACAATATACCTATACTTCAATTTAGAAACCTTCATAGTAAATGTTTGTGTTATAATAATACAATTAATCTTCTGAAAGAGCAATATGAATTGCATATAGCAGTACCAAAGGTTTTTAATATGCTACCCTTCGAGAAAGCAATGCACGAGTTCATAATAGTAATTAAAAGTCTATCACATTTCACGATTCACAAATTGATGTACCCGATTATAATGTTCTATTATATGACGCACTTACTTTTGATGGTATATCAGCGAATGTAGACGATACACAAATCAAACCGACTGAAAACCCATAAGATGCTACCCCTAAATCAAACGACTCACAAATTGATGTACCCGATTGTAATGTTCTATTGGATGATGCACTTACTGTTGATGGTATATCAGCGATTTTGACGAAAAAAAAAGAAACCGACTTAAAACCCATAAGATGCTACCCCTAAATCAAACGACTCACAAATTGATGTACCCGATTGAAATGTTCTATTGGATGATGCACTTACTGTTGATGGTATATCAGCGAATTTAGACGGAAAACAAATGAAACCGACTTAAAACCCATAAGATGCTACCCCTAAATCAAACGACTCACAAATTGATGTACCCGATTGTAATGTTCTATTGGATGATGCACTTACTGTTGATGGTATATCAGCGAATTTAGACGGAAAACAAATGAAACCGACTTAAAACCCATAAGATGCTACCCCTAAATCAAACGACTCACAAATTGATGTACCCGATTGAAATGTTCTATTGGATGATGCACTTACTGTTGATGGTATACTACCAGCGAATTTAGACGGTACACAAATCAAACGTGTCGATATATCTAGGGCACTCGGGGCACGTGATGTGGCGTGCCGACGCGGCCATTTGTCACCGATTCAGCCGATGCGATCGCGCCCCGACGCGACGTACTGTCACCGATGACAGAATTGGCCCCTTGACTCAGCCCTTGACTTGGTGTCCTATGTCCCCAAGATGGGGCAAAGGGCTTCTACAGTAGTCCTCCATCAGAGGCCTTGGCCGCAGAATTGGCTTAGGGTGTTGAAAAAAAACAAAAATTAGAAAAAGAGCCATTCTGTTATACTCTCATCCCCTTCAGGAGATCTAACAACTATCCCATTACATTTGAAACTTATGAACCTCTTTGTACTACATTCATCTGTACTACATCCTGTACGGTCTGGTACCTAGAGTCAAAGTTACAAGACTAAAAAATAATGTTGTTGAATTCCTCTAGTGCCTACCAACAATAAAAGCTAATCTTCTAGAAATTCTTCTAGAATAAAAGTATTATAAGATATTAATATTGTTAGCAATTCCTGTCCAGATTAATAGGAAAATTGACATTCTTATTCACTTATATTATAAGGAAGATTTGATTGTTTAATGGAATTGAATTAGCTCCGAAACTACTGGACCGCTTTAAAAAAAACATTAGAATCCTATATTTTCACTGATGAACAAAGGCTAAATTTAATGTCCGCTAGTATGCCAGAAGTAAATACTTCATTTATTTACTATCAATTATCATTTCCAGTTACAAACAAAAAATGTCAATGGAACGTCAAATCAGACCCGAAAAAGCAAATTCCTCTTTCTACCAATACTCATCAAGCTCACTACATAGGGGGCTTGTCAATCCCTGACTAGGTGAAAAGCAAGTCCCGGCCGCGGCACTATAAAATCGCCGCACAACGTAAGCCGATTTGGCATCCCCCCTCAACCTACCCTTTGAATAATACCCCCGATTTACGGCCAAAGTTAAAAAACCTTGCACGCGACATTTTTCTGTATTCCATTAAACTTCAATCTCTAATGAGGCTAAAGAACTTTGTATTCATCAGGAAAATTTCTTCACAACATTAACGCGCTGTGCTCATAATTCAATTGGCCTAGTTTATGAAATTATTTACTTTTTTTGGCCCATTCGAACATGCAATCGCAGGAAGCTTTTGATAAAACTAATGACGATTAGCCTACAAGTGACCAATTTAATATACGAACTTGGGGGCAATGTGCCTTTTTTTCGATGTTTGTTTTCCATTGCGTTTTTTCATGCTTACTTTAGCTCTAAATATTCGTGACCGATTACATTAGGAATATTTTAGGGCTATCTGAAATTTCAAACTATGAATAAGATTACTTGTATAAGACTCCATAATATAGACACAATCCATGCTCTATAAAGAACCCCCTCTGTCAACCCCGAAAAACACGCGAGACCTCAAGTATAATTGGCACAAGCCCACTTAAGAACTCCACTAAATCAGCAATACAAACTCACAAAGCCGGAAAAACATTATGGCGATCTAATTCTGTTTATATTTGTGCCGTACGGAAGTCGAAAGCTGCGATAGTTTTTCTGCAAGACGCACCCCTCGCCACGTGTCGACTCTGTGAATCTAAAATAAATGCGGTCCTAAAACGGACCCTTGTAGCACACCTGCACCGCCAGACGTTCCTACTTGCACTACGAAAAAATTGAAAAGAACCTCTATTTCTTTCGGATACGGTCTCTGTATCTGAACATTAAAGTTGTAAGCTAAGAGTACATATTTGGCAGGAAGAGGGTGCCTATAGAATTATATTTAGTCGTAAGCTCCCTTAAAGTTGGTTATGATTGAACAAACGATACGCGGCAAGGTGTGTTCGTGTCGAGACATGCTCTGAATTTGATTTAATGATATTATGCCAATGAACCGTATACGTGTTTTATTGTATGACGGGCAGATATTTTACCGCACTATTAAATACTGATATTGAAAACCATGGAGACTTATGTCTTGGCACACAAATTAACGAGTAAATGAGTAAGTGCATAATTTGGTTTTTTGACTGAGTTTATGTCACTTAAAAAAACTGTTAAATAGGAACCACATAACTTTAAAACGCGTATAAAACAATATATTGGATTCGATAGAATTAAATTATATTATGCCGAATTAACTCTTAAATAAATCCAAATGGAGAACCGTTTTTGGTCACTATTTTCAACACCACCAACTTTATCATTATAGTCTTGATTTGTCATTCAAACTTTAATATACTTTGTTTGTGCGATTCCTAAATAATATTTGTGCACAAAATTGTACAGTTGCTATTTCCCTTTCTATCGATTGGTGCACCTTTCACGTGTCATATAAAGATCGATTTTATAGATCCACCATCTGGTAGTAGGTCGGTGTGCGACCTTTTATAAAGCCTATTGTGATGTCTAATGGTGTTTTTTTTTCTATTTCAGGTAAGTTTGCAAGGTTTCACAAAAAAGGGAGAGTGTTGTCGGAAGGAACGGCTGCTGACACGTGAGCTGTATTTGTATTAGAAGGCATGTTGTATAGAATAAACTTTATTACCGTAGATTTGTCTCAAACTTCGGTTAGGTTTAGGAGACGGCTGTTTTATTTTAAAATATGTAAATATGGTCGAAAACATTCTAAATCAATCATGTACGACATCATTGATTCGATCAATATTTATTTCTTGTAGTCGTAGAACTAATCAACGAGAAAAGCTGTAAACATCAGGTAAGCCATTTACAATCAAATATTGAGTTTTTTGTGTAAGTTTGAAACTTTCACTGGTGAGTCCCTTTCAACCTATTGCATCAATCTTTTAATTCTGCTAGTAACCCTTTTAAAACTGCCATTTGTGTAATAGCCTTAACGATTTCATTTAATTGCTTCTGAGTAAATAAATGAAGTACACCGCTTTCTAATTAAGGATAATTAGAAATGAAACGTATAGTTTTGTTATTTGAGCAGAAAAGTGAGAAGCCTTAAGAATTCAAAGCGAGTAAAAGTGATGCAGCTGAAAAAAATCTTCGCTTTTTATATAAAGAAAGGCAGTTACGTAAGTGGGCCCGCAGTCCGTGACGGACGGCCAGGGGGACAGGTGCAAGCCTCAATCACAGTCATCGTCAAATCGACTGTGAAATGGAAGGGCTTCTATGACCTTTTGACTGTCAAGCTTGACTAGCGAAGCACCAGCGTCGACACTAAACAAAGCATTTTATGCAACAGTCAGTTTGATAATAGAAAAAAAGGATATTTGCATTTTTAAACACAATTTGTAGTCTTTCTAAACTTTTTTATCGGCAAAGTTTATTTAAAAATTATGATGACAGTTGCTGCCCTGAAAAACGCTAACTCTACTAAAAATAAAAATTGATCAATGCTTGTAAGCTTATCGTTTTAAAGACAAAAGTTTATAACATTTACTTTCTTTGTCAACAATTTTACAAATGTTTGGTTAACCAAATAAATAGTGTTGTGATCCCATGTTTACGGAGAACTAACTGCTTCATTGATGTCTTCTTCATTCATTCCGTTTTCTAGTCTTCTGTTAATATTTCCATTCATCTCAATATCTACGTCAGATAGTCCGTTTAAGCGGCGTTTAGGGAAACAAGCGATTATCCGTTGTAAGCTGCTAAACACTTCCTGAGACCACACCGTGACCATTCATAGGAGTCCTTTCATTGCATTTCAGAACGCAACATTTCCCGTTAATCTCTTTGCTAGATAGGACCTCCCTATCGATTTTGGCAAGGTTTCCAAAGAAAGCTTACAAATCTCCCCCACATAAGTTGTTATCCGCAAATGTGGTTAAGAAAAAAATTGTAACTAGATTGAAATGTAATATAATTTATGCTCATTAACCTCTACAGTCTATCTCGCTAGACTTTAGTTTTCTAGACTTTAATTTTCATATCGTTGGCCAAAAATAGTGATGAATTCTTTTTCTAAAGAAAGCACATTAGGTAATATTGTTTGGTATCTATTATTTGTTTGCATATCCTAAGTGTACAGACTTTCATTGGTTGTTATAATGTTGTAGGGTTTTTCTTATAAGACAGGTGCTACTATGAAGCCGTCTGTTTATTCTGTTAAGATTTCAAGAAATGCTTGCTTTTTTGCTAATTAGCAGGTTTATAATGAACTTTGCGAAATTCGCAACGGTCAATCAAGATACTTCGCATATTCGGTTAAATGCAGAAAATAGTTGGATTCCTTGCTAAATGAACAAAATGTAATGTCTACGCTGAAAAAACATAATTCTGTTAACATTTATCTTCTCGCGTGATAGGGTATCTTATCCTAGGTAGATGACGAACTTAAATACTACAAAGTTTTACTGTGACATGATAAACTACTATTTTCATTGTAACGTTCTAAAAAAAATTTTAATTAAAAAAGCAAAAGCTGTAGTTAAGAAAAAAAGATATCATAGGATGGTTTTATTCGGAATCACGGTACGGTTAGTGCTTGCGTTCAGTTAATTAACATAAAATAACTACTCGTAGAACCAAGTTCGGCAGCAAAAACCGCTGAGCACTAAAATGCCCAAAAAATAATCAAGGTGAGGGGGGAGGGGGGTGAAGGTCGCAGTTTGACCTGAGGTCAGACCGTTTAGTAATTACCACTACCTAGGCACGCTACGACGCGCCTAGTCGCGGTTCGGGTAAGCCCACTCGTCTACTATGCCTAGCGAAGCGAAGCAGAAACACCTAACTGTAACGTGTGACATGCAATAAAGATTATGTTACGATGATGACATGAAAATTGGAAAACGATTAGGGATAGCGTAGCTGCAACCCCTAAAACAGCACGGAGATACTGCAAAAATCTTCTTTTAAGAAGCTGTGTTATTATGATGAGTTGGCACAGTGGTAGAGTATGTCGTGATTATATGGTCTACCTTATATTAAATTTTTGACCTTACACTAAACACAAATTTTAGCTTTTATCTGCGTAAATGTTTTGTTTGGCGTTTTAAACTAAATTTGCCGTCTCCATTTCAGCCATCTGAAAATCGGATACACAGAAACCAGTAAGTTTCTGTCGTAAGCATTAAAAATTTAAGAGAAACTTTAATAAATAATAATAATAAATATTTCACAACAATCACACCAATTCTCTAGTCCCAAATTAAGCTACGAGGCTTGTGTTATGGGTACTAGACAACGGATAAACATAATTAAACACTTTTTTTTGTAAATAAATACATATTATACGAAGAAAACACCCAGACCAGAACAAACACACATGTTCATGCACACTTATGCTTGTCACAGTGCGGGGATCGAACCCGCGACCCTTGGTTTTAGGAGTCAGACATATGGACCACTGCACCAAGCGGTCGTCAATAGACATGTTGTTTTTTAAATCATTTATTGTGTATTTTATGTACATTTTTTGTACTTATATCTATCGTAAGCTTTAACAATGGACACTTAACTTTACTAATGTCACGCATTGAGTTTTTGAACTCTTTGTTTCATGGCAACTGGCACTACCGTTGAATTGGGGAATTCTAATAATGTCCTTCTAATAGGTTTTATTAGGGCTTTCACAAAGGCCAACTTAATATAGTGTAATTTAGTGTATATTTGTAGATATTATGTGTACTTTAAATATGATATGATGATATGTATATATATATATTGTCATATTATTCTTATTTTTTTTTTGTTTTCTCTTTTATTTATTTTCTCGCACCGCCCACTAATCATTTCTGCTTAGCCCAAAGGTATGACTGGTAGAGAATGCCCTACGGCGTTAAGTCCACCTTTTGTACAAAGTATTGTTGTGCAATAAAGCTTAAATAAATAAATAAATAAATAATAAACTCAATGGCACGAAACTTATTTTAATGACTCTTGTGTCTTGGACAGTAAGGCTCAAACTTGATCAAACTGATAGTAGTGGGTCTAATCATAACAAAATGCCTTCAGACCCGAAAATTAAGTACCGATAATTTCGCAAAAAGTAATAAACGATGAAATAAAACTACAATTTACTGTAGCAATAATAGGTCTTTTGAAATTAGTTTTAAAAGTGATTTATTAATATCAGAAATTCGTAGAAAGATTTGAGACATTTTGTTCAAAGATTACCCATTTAGGCAAGGATTTATGTTCCCCTAAATCAAACTTATATTACATTTATAAACGATGTATAGCTAATAAACATTTCAAGTCAAAACAAAATTGAAGTTCTTATAAGAAAACCTTCGACAAATTGCTTCGAGGCTTAGAAAAATTCCGCACACGCATAGTGTTTTGTATCGAGCATACCTCAGTAATGGCGGCTCGTAACCAAAACATCATTATGTTAATTCGTTTATTAGGTAATTTCATCTTCCGCGAATCCTACCTGATGCGCAAATTGTGATGTTTACAAGTTCCCGAAATTTCGGCGTCCACACGCAACTTGGGTTACCATCACGAAGATAGAGAAAAGATAAAATGTATCTATATATCTTAAGTTAAAAACCAGCCTATTGCGATTGCCTACTCATGATACTAAAATCGTAATATACTTCACTTACCCCAAATCCAGAAGTTGGAACGAAAGCGAACAGTTGACCAAAAAATCTATTACTCAATGTTTGTTCTAAAATGTGCCAACAGATGGCGCTGATCGTAGTTAACTCACGCTAGCGACGTTCCAGCTTAAGATAATATATAAGAAATTTACTGTACCGTATTTTGATTATCTGTCGACACAATATACCGTTGTCTGCAAAGTGACCTAGCATTCCCTAGACTGTGAATTGTCAAACTAGGGTTTGGACCTTGAAAAAATCGTTGGCCTTAACGTTGTTTGGTGCTTTGTTGGAGTTTAATTCTAATGGCTAGTAGCGTTAGTTTCAGGCCAAATGTTCGCCAAACGTGTGGACTTGGCTTTATCGAATACACATCGAGACAGAAGAGGCAAGCGTTGTGACTACCCTATGTCGTAGACATATTCCAATTACATATTCGTTGCTACGTGAAAAAATATGTTTATTTTATTTGATAAGTTTCAGCTACAACTAGTACATTGATAGTTATAAGAAAATAAACTTAAGATAATAATTATGCTAAATGTTCAAACTCTTACAGGCGAACACAGCATGCACAAATAAAAAGTCACTTAATCAAAGTATTGAAGTGTTAACAACCGATTGATAAAATTTTGACATTTTCAATATTTGCTGTTAGTAGGACACACTTGATCCTTGGCCAATACGTCACTTACCATCTTAAAAAACTCCCTACTGCTCGTTGCAAAGACTACACTGTTGATTAAACACCTACTCGTAATTAAATAATTTCGAACAATATTGTACTTACAGTTTGACATGTCCAAAAAGTAATATTATTTCCGACACATTGCCCTCTGCGAAGGGTGTGACACCATTTCGGTGACCTCTGGCAGTAACCCACATCCTTGACCAGGCAAATCGGCAATAACTCCCGCAAGATCTGGGTCTATCGCTTCACCTTAGCTATCGACGTCTGCGATCTCAGAAACTAAATGGAACCCTATTTTTCAAGATTAAGCTGACCACGCACGTGGAAACTGTTTTTTTTTAATATGAATAATCAGACATTTGGCCGCGATCTTACCTGATGGTAAGCGACGATGCGACCGAAGGGATCATGTCTGGCTATTAACAGCCTATTCACTCTTCAGAGCCTATTTGTATAAGTATTTATAAAGTGGCAAAATTGTGTTCTAATGAATTTATTAGTTATCAGTGCTCCCTACTTCTCAAAAATAAGATGGCAAATTGTGGTTCAACGTGGTGTTTAGATAGATGGATAGAGAACACTTTATTGCACACCACGAAAAATAATACAAAATCAACACAACGAAAGATGCCCAATTTATACGGTCTAATCGCTAAGAGTGATCTCTTCCAGACAACCTTCGGGTTATTGTTATTTACAGGAAGGGGGATTTTGGTGCTAAAGTCATATTAATATTACTATTAGATGATGAACATTAGCAACAAGAAAAACATTATTCAAAAGTATATAAAATAATTTTATATAAGTATACAAATATTATTATGTAAACAAAATATACCTACATAAAATAAATATACATAAGCTAATGTGACAATAACCTGACCAACATAAATGTATCTGAATTTATAATTGAAGATAATGCTCTTTTAAGGAGTTTATAATAATAATATAATAGTCGTATATAATATAATAATAATGTTAATATGTTTTTGTACATTAATATAAACATTAAATCCTGCATGGCTCTATATCACGCGTACATTCGGCTGCCCTTAACATATATTATGTGCTCCCATAAACAACAGTTTTATATAAACTCGACATTAAAGGAGCTCGTAATTCGGCTTATATGTAACAAGCTTTTTCCTGCGACTTCGTCGGCATTAGGTAGTTTTTTTACGGAATGAGTTGTTTTTCCATAAAACAAATTTTAACCAAATATAATTCACATTTTTGGTAATTTAGAAGTGAAAGCTATCAGTTCCTCTATGATGGGAAGCGTTGTTTTCAATAGTAACTCATGTCCTTTCTTAAGTCTAAAACTTAAGAAATCTTCTTGCCAAATTTCATTTACATCTGTTCAGTAGTTAAGGCGTAAAAGCAATCGGCCCACTTGAATATTCCCATGGGAATGCATCATTTTCCCGCGATAAAAAGTAGCTTATGTCCTTGCTCTGGTATCAAAATATCTCCATACCAAATTTCATGCAAATCGGTTCAGTAGTTTAGGCGCGATTGAGTAACATACAGACAGATAGAGTTAATTTCGCATTTATAATATTGGTATGGATATGCGACTGTGTATCCAGTGCTTGCCCAAGCACTGCCACTGTTATCGGCTAAAATAACTTTTATGGAACTACATAAGTTTATTGATAAACTCGACTCGAAGCGGGAAAGGCTATAAAATAGTAACTAAAAACTACGAAATTAGGTGACCATTACGACTTTATTACATCTATAAAATGTTCACAGTTATGAAATTGCAAAACTGTAATAATCAGGTAATAAAATTCCAACTACCTACGTCCCTTAAATGTATTAATAAATTGTTTCAACGAACACACCAATTACCTAGCCCCAAACTAAGCGTTAGCTTGTGCTATGGTGGCTAGAATAACGGATAGAAATACTCAAATACATTTATAAACACCCATGACTCAGGTACAAATGCTGGTGCTCTTCACACAAACATTTGCCCCTAGTAGGAGTCGAACCTGCGACAGCCGGTTTTGTAGTCTGGACCTCAGATCACTAGACCAAAGTTTACGAAGGAAATGAGTACAAAATGTAACACTTAATCCAAATATTACTCTCCTCCCCACATAACGTTAAAGTTCCCAAAACACGATAAATAATGTTAAATCTTCACATAAATTTCTTATCAGCAATAATTAAAACAGCTTTGTAAAACATTAATTACCAAAAAGGCTTTTAATCTAAAATGAACCACTCCAGATAAGCGAAAATTAAGAGTTCGATAACACTAGAACAATATACCACATACATATAGTATTTATATGTTATCAAAACAAACACACGACTAAAACCGAAAGGTATGCACAAACTTAAATTAAAGTTTCCATTTTGAAATGTCCCTAAATTTTGTTAGTCAATTTTTCCAACTGGGCCGCACAGGTAAAGTTGTAAAAGGATAATGAATGATTCACATACTAAATGGGTCAATCCATTATCTCTCCATCTGATAAGGGATCGTTATATTTTTTATGCGTTGTCTTTTTATTTTATTCGGTGACGATAAATTCCGATCGATTTTGACCGGGAGTAAAAAGCAAGTAAGCACACTTTTGGATGTGGCATTTTTGGGTACAAAAATTTATGTCTTGGTGCGAGTAACATGTGTTCAACGTTCAATCGATTTTTTTATTTATTTGCCCCTGGGTTTTTCAATCGAGGTTGGCTTTAAAAGTACATATTAACATTATACACATATTTCTGGTTCAGCAATGCTGAGTCGATTAGGTACCGGTTCGGTACCTTTTTAACCTATCTCTAATGATGACTGAAACTCTAGAATCTAGAAATTAAACAAAGAAAAAATTGTGATGATATACAAAACAAAAATCTTAATAATTTAGAAAAGACTTCCTTAACTGCGCTGCTTGTAACATCTACTGCAAATTTTCCCGATGTGGTTAGTTATTGGGACATGAATAAGGGGTCGATCGACATGGTTATGGAGTGCTGTAGTAGAACAACGGGTACTCACACTTCAATCGCCAGCAACACTCCCGGAAGCATGACGTGGCAATCCAGCAAAGCTGCTTGCTTCCTGGAAAAGCCTGGGCTGGTTGGAGTAGGAGGGGCTCGCTGCAAAGTGAGTAGGCCGAGTCCGGGGAATTGCAGTGAATGTCTGGCCTACGGTGAACCCGCCACGTCCCCGACTCACATGGCACAGGAGGGCACCGACAGGTTTTTCGTTGGTTGGCAGGTTCTCTCTCTGAGGCCTGGCGTCCCACATAAACCCCAGCTGCCCCCGCGGCTGGTGGGTATGCGAAACAGCATTTACTTGACGAAAAAAAAGGAGGGGAACAGAAATACGCACAATGGCCCTATCAAGCAGCTATAAACTTTAAATAAAATAAACCAACATGCTAACTTTGTTTGAATTTTATCAAAGGCACGTCCAGCCTAAGCCGTGTTCGTGGCTCGCTCGCGAACCCGTTCCGAGAAGACAATACACTGGTTGTCGCTTAGCGGCCGCGGCGGAGCAAAACGAAAAAACGCGGCGCGGGCGCAGGCGCCGACCGCCAGTGACCGCGCGCGGAGGCTGCTGGAAGTGGCACTCAAGATTTACCCCTCTACTACAAACAACTAGGCAGTGATTGTACCTTGTTTCAATATATGCCGGCCAATTTAGAGTAAATGACAGCGCAAATGACTCCATACCAAGAAGGCATACGTTTCAAGTTGGTTGGATATGATATCAACAAGGGCCGACTACGCAAAGAATACTGCCTATTTTTTTTTACTGAGAAGAGGTTCAGGAGTGTCCCCTTGTCACCGTTGAGCTTTTTTTGACTGTAGTGCTTTCATTTGGCTGCTTTGTTGGTTTCAAAAAGGAATTCAAGCTCCGTCGAACCATGGTCAAGCTATAAAAATAAAACAGTCCTTATTATTTTTGTATCAGGTTCTCAAACATAAAATTATTTAGGCAGCGCGGTCAGTCAATGACACAAAAGGTAGATAAAATTGGCGTTATAATAACATGACAACTAAGAGAATTTTTGATTGAGTCTTTTTTTAAATACTGATCTTTATATAAAAATTAAAATATATTCTATAAAAATTGTGAAATTAAATGTCATACAACTAAAAAGTTTAGACAACACTAACATCACTGCCACTTCTGTTCTCCCCACATCGGTGTACCAACGTGTGAAGGCGCCGAATTGTTATCGGCGCGGGCGCAGGACCACCGCGCTGAGCCGGACCTTTTAGCCTGACGCGTCAGATATATTTACTACTTTACACTTCTGAATTAGTGCCTCACACCCGCTTCAAGGAATTAACTCACCTCTTGATAAGTTCACGCTAGAAGTAACGCTCTCCGAAGATAGGATTTCTGACACGTCAGATTTATTCACTAAGTACACATCTGAATCAGTGCCTCACATTCACAACAAGGAATTAGCTCACCTCTTGATAGGTTCACGCTAGAAGTGACGCTCTCCGAAGATAGGGTTTAAAGTCTGACACGTCAGTTATATACTTTACACTTCTGAATTAGTGCCTCACACCCGCTTCCAGGAATTAGCTCACCTTTTGATAAGCTCACAAATTTTTAATAATGATAGTCCTCCTTGCCGATTTCGACCATGGCGGCCAATCTCTACAGAGATCAGCCAACTACGCAGGAGATATTATAGTGCACAAGAGTCAGCGCAATACACAGGTGCACTCACTGTTCCATCACTCTCAAAGTTCGGTGAGACAGCAATCCGACATGAACGGAGAGAGATTAGGCGCAGGACAAACGGCTTGACGTGCTTTCCGAGGTACGGAGGTGTAACACCGCCAACTTCCCGACTCCGAGCTGTTTTTGAGAAATTCATGACAAAAAATCTCAGAAACATTTTTTGGCTCGACCTGGGATTCAAACAGGATAAGCATTAAACTTAAGATTTGTTCATAACTACTTCTGAACTCTGAAGTGGTGCCTCACAGTGACTTCTACGAATCACTTCACCTTTTACAAAAATCACGCAGCTATTTAAGTTTTCAGAGGATACAGCTCTTGAGCCTGACACATCCAATGTATTCGTTACACCTTTGAAAATAAATTCACCAGTTAATTTGAATAAACTTCTACCTTAAATTGCCTATAACTGTTACTAAAATAATACCTTATACATAACACACATACATATCAAAAAGTACCTCATTATTCATTACATGATTAGATGATGTTATTACTTCAACATTGTTATTCCCCCGACGAGCAAAAACAATCAAATAAATAATGCGACGATAGAATATAGTACTGGTATAATACTATAAATGTCAAATATTGCTTATTTGTACTCGACACAGCAGAGATCCGGAGACAATAAGTGATTCTCCGCCGTATGTAAACGAGATGGAAATGTACAGTCTGCTTCGAAAGAAACAGCTTAAACAAAGTACCTGTCAAAAGACAAATAGAAGTGACACGAGTTTTATTATTTCCAAACTAACTTCGGTAGCAATCATTGAGCCCCTGTCAAATTTAATTGCTCTTTTATAAGATTGGACGTTTTGCACTTGCTTATGCTGGTGAAAATCATCAACTACTCTACTGATGGCAATAAAGCCTCGGAAAAAAGTATTTTGATCACCATCAGGGCACACCACAGGAACTAGTGTACATCCTGGATGATCAGGTGCATTGGTGAGAGAAAGTGTGGTGGGAAGTCTAGAAGCAAAATCGAAAACAGTATTTCGAGACTCTTCTTCTGTCACACACACACAAATATATATTTTATTTACTTACCTCCATTCAATTCTGTTTGTATAAATTATACTGTATGCTAAATACAGTACAATTTTCCTTATGCATATTTACATAAATGTACATAAATGAATATGGTAACGCTATAGTAAAACGGGACCACAGGACCCTAAATCCTACTAGGCGGCTCCCAACCACTGTACATGATGATGAATGGATGGACTGATGTGATGGATGCACCTATCTTTAGGAGGCATTTTGAGTTGCAGGTTTTGTGTGTGCGGAAATAGACCACTCAGAATTTAAAATATAAATAAATGTACTTTTCTTATTCATTACTAACCGTAGATATTAAGATAATTGTTACTTATCTTTATGGAGCCAAGTTTCTCCGAAATAAATGATTTTTTTTTACTGTAGGTATGTTAACATGTTAAACTGTGCTGAAATAAGTTTTTTTTTAATCCCTTAGCTTTCTTTCCATTATTTTCGAGACTGACTGTACTACTCGCGTTATTAATGGACCATTGTTGACAAACCCGAATAATAAGCAGAGTCGCCACACAGGGTCGTGGAAGATGAGATTTATTTATTAATTTATTTATATTTCATACATACATCTATCTTTACAGAATAAAGTCCAATGCGATAGGTGCAAGTCAGAATAAATAAATCAATTAAAAATATAACATTAATTTATGATGATAAATGTATTATTAGATGTGATTTACTAGCACGGGGTGTCACCAGGTTTTATAAATAAATAAATAAATGTTATAACGTACACACCAATTACCTAGCCTAAAACCAAGCGTTAGCTTGTGTTCTGTGTGACTAGGATAACGGATATTTAAATACATATTAACACTACTACACTAACACCCATGACAGATAGAAATGCTCGTGCTCATCACGAAAAACATTTTCCCCTAGCAGGATTCGAAGTGATGAGAATGTGTGTGCGGAGTGATGAGAATTCACAAAATAACAATTACTGACTCGTTATTAGTATTAAAAAGTAGCTTAAAATAATAAATAATTATTATTATTATTATAAATTGATGCTTAAATAACTTTACATCAAAACGAATTAAATGTTTAACAATATTTTGACATGATTGCCATGGCTACAAGCATCAGGCATGGATTTCACCAGAAATAGGAAAACATGAAAATGTTCATGTTTTTAGAACAACGAACTTCTGTTGGTTACTCTGCGCTCCTCTCGTCTGTGCTTTGATGGAATATTATATATGTGAAAGTTTATTTGTTTGGATATTTGGATGTTTGTCCATCAATCACGCTGAAAATACAAAACTGATTTTTATGAAATTTGGTATACAGACAGGGTATGAGCTGGCTTAGGTGATAGGATTAGGATTAGGACCTTTTATGTCGATTAATTAAATGCTCCCTTGGGATAAAATATAAATCTTGGCAAGGCACTTCATTTTTCAAAAAACAACGGGCAGAACAACAACTGCGAGGTCGTCTAGTACTAGTAACTCATACGTTGCTTGATCCCACATCCCCCTACATCGTCAATATTAACCCATCACGCCACACAAATAAGATGATAGCGCCGGCGCGCAATTGATAGTTTACAGGAAAGCTGAAAAAGAGGATTATTTTGCTTTAATATTCCACTAAACGACGCCAGCGCGAGAACCCAAATATACCCAACTGTAATCAGCTGAAAAAGCTAGAGCTGGAAGTCGCAGGAATACAATACCTACAACTCACAACGTGACACAGAAGATGCACCTGGAATCACAACACAGACACAAACAAACCACTCGACGCGTTTCGCCACTACACGTGGCATCCTCAGGAGATGTTGTCGCTTCGACAGACTACGAGCGAGTTTACAGTAAATAGCGGATTTCTCATTCGTTCAATTATGTATACTATATGTTTATGCCCTAAGGTCTTAATGTTAATTTAAACTGCGTTTAAAGAGGGACGTTGGCCAGTACATCACGGTGATTCGACGGTATCTTATGCGCTTGTGATACGGGCCATTTTGCAACAAAAATGGGTAGCCTGGTGTCCTGGGCACTGGACATGCGCACGCGCACTCGTTGCGATGCAGCGCGCGCCCGCGATGGGCATTTGCATTGGTTTCCGCTAAAGCGAGGAAATATACACGGACCCGTGCAAGGCTTCGCTGGATGAGGCAGAGAGTTGCATTGCAGGCTAGGATTTTTCAGAATCAGCTCGGAGTCGGGAAGTTGGCGGTGTTGCACCTCCGTTCCTTTGGAAAATACGTTAAGCAGTTGGTCCTGCGCCTGATCTCTCTCCGTCTCCGGTTAGGTCGGATTGCCATCTCACCGAACTTTGAGAAAGAAGGAATCTGTTCCTTCACTCTCAAAGTTCGCAGAGAGTGCATTTGTGTATTGCGCTCACACCTGTGCACTATAATATCCCCGCGTAGTTGACCTCTGTTGAGATTGGCCGCTGTGGTCTAAATCGACTAGGAGGAACTTTTTAATTTTGAAGGTTGGAGCACTCGCCCAACAGTTTTTTTGTAGGTTCCAGATGCTTCGAGTCCCATTTAATAATTTTCCGTCACTCCTGACATGAAAACCTGGATTGATAAATTGCTAACAAATAATAA
The DNA here is from genome assembly GCA_963921415.1 of Pyrausta despicata. Lineage (NCBI taxonomy): Eukaryota > Metazoa > Arthropoda > Insecta > Lepidoptera > Crambidae > Pyrausta > Pyrausta despicata. Next base: position 14,904,132 of record OY992862.1, on the reverse strand, counting down.
TATATTATAAATTGTTAATTGAAAACAATATCACGGATAGTTTCTTTCATCTCACAGTTTCTCTAAGTCCCTATTGCCACACAATTCTTTTATATATGAAAAAAGCGTAGGTTATAGGGATGACACTCAACCATATCGCCCTGGCCATACTGTCATTACGTATTTTGTTAAAGCAAGAAACTTACTTTCTTTCAGTAAATATAGCTACATTTTGATCCATACAATTTATTAATAAATCAAAAAGCCTCTTTAATGATGTCCCTTCTAGTAGAAGTGTACACACCGCTCTGTAGACTCATCACCGTAATGCCCGACATCCGAGGTGACTCTGAGTCACCCTTTATTGATCCTGCCCGCCACCGCCTCCGCCACCGCCGCCGACCGGGATGTCCGCTAAATGCTTCCGAGAGCACCAAATAATAAAATTATGCGTGCCCCTGAATAAAGAGATCATTCGCGAAATTAAATAGATACGATTCAAATATTTTTTTAATGTGATAGATAGAAAGACCTTTGAGAAATGGACAAAGATTTGCAAAGAATCTCTAAGTAGCGTTGATAAGGGAAAACATTTTTTTTGCTAGCCTACTTCATCCCACTGCTGGGCAAAGGCCTTCCCCAAACCTCTCCACCGATCCCTGTCTAGGGCCAGAGTTTTCCAGTACGTTACATACTTTGCCAAATCGTCGCACCATCTCTTTCTAGCCCTTCCTCTTCGGCGAAAGCCGAAAACAAAAAAAAAATTGTTTGTAGGGAAAACATTGAAAAAATGAAAAATGATTGTTTGTACAAAACATGGTTGCAATAATGAGTAAAATGTGGTTCGTTGTTACGTGAACATAGGCAGGCAGAGTAAGAAAAGGTTTTTCGGCATAAAGGCATTGCCTTATTTTGAAACTAAGTAACTAATAATATTATTAGTCTCACTGGTCTTCACTTACTAACCAATATAATCACTAATAATTTTTGCAATACCCAAACTGAAAGGGTTACTAAGTTATAAGTGCAATTGTCTAGCATAAGACCTGCTATATGTATGTAACACGGCAAATAAATGAATAGAAATATATTCAAGCATTGATTCAAAATATACTTTTTATACACATAATTACTGCTTCTTTAAGCCAACCTAGCTAAAAGAATGTAATGCCAGGATACCACACAAACATCAGCATTGTCAACTTATCGACAGTATCAGCGTTCCACCACACTATCAATGTTTGTCCAAGCTAAACAGTAGAACATTTTTTCAGACAACATAAGGTTTATAGGCACCTGCTTCCAATCAAACAAACGAAGCCAACATCACCAATATTTGTCACCAATGCACCTTGAGGGCGCGTGCTATCTTATCTAGAGTTTTTAAGTGCAATATTTATCTTATCAAAATGTCTAACACGGTCGCTTGTATCAGAATGTTAGGGCTTTTCGGTAGTAAACGTTATATCAATCCGACATACGATTGCTTAATCGTTTACTATATGATTGGTAAAAGTTTTGGAATTATTTTAAGCAATTAGGAGAGTTTTATCCTTACTTATATTGCGAAAAAAACTCTGTCTGTCTGTCTGTTACTCAATCACGCCTAGACTACTGAACCAATTCGAATGAAATTTGAGAAAGGACAGGCTACTTTTTACCGTAGGAAAATGACGCATTCCCATGGAAAAATTCAGGTGGGCAGATCGCTTTTTTATATATAACAGTGAATTTCTGCTCGTTAGTCTAGATTTCAATAACTTTAGTCTTGAAATATTTGTGAAATTCCAGGGAAGGTGTGAACGATGAAAAAATATTGATAAATTGCGAAAACAGGGGGCAGGTCAGCGTCTGCCGGGTCCACTAGTCAAGTATAAGTCAAAGTATCAAGAATATTTTTGATTAAAATATTGATTTAAAAGACGAAATCTTCCTCATTATTTTTGTGATGATTATGATTTTTGTAAAAATATGAACCCACTTCAATAAATAACTAGTAGGATAAGCATTTGAGATACCAAAGGCCTTTTCAATGAGTTTTATTCTAAAAAAACCGGACAACAGTTCGTAAATAAGCGATGCAACGATAAAACATAATGCAATACAAAATATTGAAAAAAATAATAAGCCAACACCTCAAATCTCGTTCTCAGTCCGTGTGATTACTCAGACCCTCCCAATGGAGATTGTTTAGTTAGTATTCATTTAATGTCTTTCGAATACATTCGAAAGAGGATTTTATTGTATTGGGAATAAGGTCGAGCTGATTTTGGAACATTTAGATCACTCGATAAGAAGGATTATATCGCTTTCGGTTAGGGTTAGTTCCAAACATCTTCATTTTATTCTCGGCGCCATTCGTGTGTTCACCTGAGAAATGGCTTTTTATTGAGAAACATTTGGAAGCCTTCGCGGCTTACGAAGTCAATGGAGGGTTCACGTCGTTTTTTATTCGAATCCTACTAGCCCGAATTGGTTTTTTATTTAAATTACCCTTACTTTGTTGCAAGGTTTAAATGTATCGCCCAAAAATGTGATTGCCGCATTCCAAATGTTGAATTTTAGTGTTGAGTTGTTTTTAAAGGCCTTGGTACAATACATTTAAAACCTTTTTGTAATTTCGAATAACCGTCAGTCACACATTTAAATAAATATCTTGTTACACAGTGGGCCGAAATTCAATTGCGTCAATCTCAAAACGTGCGTTTAGAAAGCGTTCAGAACTAGTTACTTTGACCACGTAGCGCCCAAAATATTGCAATCTCAAAAAGCAATAAAAGAGAAATTACGATGTCCGTAAAAAATGGTCAAATTTGCTTAATACTTCCCACGTCGCAGGCGCAGTTTCACCTAAACAAATAGAACGGACATGATCTGATGCAGCGTGCCAAATATATAGCGGTGTATAAATTGCCAAAAAGACTGAAGTACTCGAAGGAATTAAAATATTTAAGAAAAAAATCAATGAGTGGCTGCAAAATAAATGTTTTTATAGCTTAAGTGAATATTTAAATTGTACTGACTAATTAAATGACTATGATATTTAATTTAATACCTTCTATCAATATTTGCATGCCTGTACGCAGGCTGAATACACAAGACTGTTGTCTATATTTCTAAGATCTTTGTAGAATTGCAAATTTGTTGTATTCTTGCAAATAATCGATTTCTATTCTATTCTATTAGACCCTCAACTCATCATAGTTGAGGTGAGGTCTGTGCCCAGCAGTGGGACGTATATAGGCTAATGAAGTGAGATAAATTAGACCCGATGGCGTAGGTTGGAGAGGACAGACAGCACACAATTTTGCAAACCTTTCGAAAAGACATAGGTAACTTAAAAAAATATTTTCGGCTCCGGTCATAAGAGAGGATTCGAACCCCCGAACTTTGGAAGTAAATCTCCTCGTACAACCTCAAAGAGAAGCGACTAATAGTAGACCTATTCCAACAATAAGGGTAATGAAAACTCTTGTTCCAAAAAAGAACTTACAATTTTTGTCTTGTTACAATTCGGTAGTACGCAAGGGAAGCTTTCTTATAAGATACCACAAGTTACTTTAATCCCTTATAAGTCTAATTTTAATATCACTGGATAATATAGTCACATCACAAACTTGGCAAACTGATTGGCATAGCCATACGGCTACAGAAAACCGAAAAAACAGCATCACTAAGGAATAATAGATCTGATAAATGATCTGGCTGCTCCCGTTTCACCCTGGTAGATTAGACCCACTGGGTTTCGCCCCCCCGTGGGCCGGGGCAACGTCACCGGACAAAAACCTTTTGTGGCACCTTATTATTGAATTTACACCTATTGCGGGACAACACTAAACATCCCATTGCGAAAAGAGACGAGAATCCGGACCACCGTATTTTTTTATTAGTTTCCGCTTCGGAAAGGGATGAGAAAGTTGCACAGGTATTGTTAGATTACACTCTGTTGTCTTTTGAAAAAAGTGTGATTTTTAAGCTATTTTTTTTGTACAGTGGCCAGCACATCAGGCTATCCATTTTTGATGCAATATCGCCCGTATCACAAGCTTATAAGATACCTTTTTCCATTATCTTTGGTACTAGTAAGAAAAGTGGAATGAACACGAAAGCCACTATAGAAAATATATATCCTAATCAAAATTTGTTACGACTCTGTATAATATCAAATTATAAGATTATTGTATTTTTAAAAGGCCCATTCACGCACTCAATTATTAGAGCATACTCGTGTAAAGACCTCGTGACACACTTCCCACAAAAAAAGTTCACATTTACCCAAATCGAAACACAAAAGCGTAATATTCTGAACGGTAATATCATTACATAGTTTCACCTCAAACCTAACATAATTATACTTAATGTCGCATTCACCATTGAGATGTATCGACAGAATTTTATGCCCATTTCACTATAATAGATGCATGGACCCTTGACAAACAAGGGTGATGTATGCGAGGCGGCAGTCACAAAGGCCTCTGGATAGAACTCACCTTATGTCCAATTATGCGTCGACATTTCTAAAAAAGTAAAGGTTTTGTCCACACGGACCCTAAAGCCGACCCACCGGGCACCAAAAAAAACTGATGAGGGCCCAAACTGGACATTTTGTTGATAAATACGACAGTAATACTCAGTAACACAAATTTATTTATGTTCCATATAATATACATGAATAAACATACAATTTACGTGACACAATCCTAATCAAATATTTTATAAAAACAAACACACCAAAAACAAATCGGATGCCACTAAAACAAATGCTTATTCTCACAGCAAAAGCTTTGCCTATTGTAATTCTGCCACATCTGAACGTTTTTGTTTTTCTTTAATGTCCATTGGACAACCAAAAAATCTAGACATCTAAGCAATTCTACCTGCTACCTCAAAAGCACGAGGCTGGGCGAGACGTCGTGTCTCCTGCCGAGCCTCTTCGCGCACGACTCCTGGTGTAGCTCGCAGCAGTAGGCCCTGGTAAACCGCTGCCCGCAGTACTGGCACCGGAATAGACCAGGATATCGGTGCCGCTGCATGTCCAAAACATGACGGCACACGCAGCAATCTCTGGAACGAAAAATGAGTTTAAGTTTAAACCTTCATATTGGCAAGATCAAAATCAGAAGATGTTACGTGAAATGATACCTGGTCTTGGTCAAATCATGTCTCTGGATATGATCGCTGAGCTGCGATGGTCTTCCGAAGGCCGCTCCACAAATGTTGCAGACGTAGTGTGGTACCTCTCTCGTTTGTGGGAATACTGTCATCAGCGACAGTATCAAAGAATGATAGGGAATGTTTGGTACGTATGATAACAACTGCTTCACCGTCTCTTTAGAAATTCTGAGCAACGCTAAAACTCCCAAAGGGTCAGTGTTGACAGCAATCGTCATATTGGGAGCGTCTCCTTCGCCCACACTTCTGTCTATTTCCTGGATAGAAACTGATGTGCTTTCAACAGGTTCGAATTTCGGCCCAGTTCTTTCTAAAGACTCCGTCACTTCAGTCGATCGTTCTCTCGTGGGGATATCTATAGAAATCTGAACAGAACAGGGAATACCCACACTTCCACTCAATATATTCTCGATGTCTTCTTTTGTACGGCTACTGCTTTCCATTTCCTCCATGAAGATTCTGTTAATGTTAGTTCTTGATGATTTCTCCGTCAATCTTCTATCAAATCTAGATGTTAATGGTGAATTTTCTGTGATTACGCCACAGACGAGCTTTTCAGCAGTATTCAATCCTATTGTTTCACTTCTTGTTACGTTCGTTTTACGGTTACATGGCGTAGTTCGATCCACACTTACTGAATGGCAATCGAAGCATTGTCTTACATACGTTCTAGATTTGACTTCGTCTATGAAAGAGTTGATAGAAGTAATAAGGCTGTCTAGTTTGTTTTCTATACTTTCTAATACCGTCTTGCGATCAACGCTGCACGTTTCATGAATTCTCTGCTTCAGCCTTTCCACATTCTCAGAAACTCTTGTGTAGGCATCTTTAACTGTTTCTGGCTCTTCTGCATTTGACTGATTTTGCTGAAATTCCAGCATTTTCGTTATTCCAATTTGTTCTTCAGTATTTGTTTCTTCCTGTTTAACATCCAGTTTTCTTGCTGCACCATACTGTGCAGCAAGAATATTATATTCTGTTTGTACTGCGCAATCTCTAGCCCCACAATTAAACTTATTATTTACCACGAAGCTTTTCTTGGTTGGATTCTTTATATAACTTGATCTCAAACGAGTAGGTTCCCGATCAACAATAATCGTATTTCCGTACATTGGTCTGCCTACAGGTCGGTGTTGCCAATCGCTTACAAATGGATTTTTTCCCCTTTCCCTGTTTAACATCATGAGGCGGCCTTGAGAAGAAATAGGATAGCAATTTGAATGTTTGAAGTAGGATCTACACTTTTGCTGTGAAGAGGGTTTATTCACTTGGGTGTTTTGAGACTCTGTTTCGTAAGTTGAGTTGAACTGTATTGTTTCATATGCATCGTAAAAATCTTGTAGCAAATCTTTGCAAGGGTTTGACTGATTTTCGTAATAGTCATCGATGTATTCTAGGGGTGACGGTTCCTCATAGGGGTGGCGTCTTATTATCCGATTGGGCTCCGTGTCATAATGTTTGTATTTACTTTTCAATTCATTAATGTAGTTATTCCAAGCTTCTGTCTGCTTTTCTTTCGTTCTTATGAGAATCAACTTTTTGACCAGCCTTTGCAGTTTATTGTTTCTTTCCACTGTCTTGTCGATAAGCTCTTGATTGTATGTAACAGACGGACGGCAATATGTAGTCTTTTCAGCAAACGTCTTTTTATTTTGTAAATGCTTATTGAGTTCAGCGTTATTATTTCCGAGTGGTACATCCCTATGATTTTCAGTAATTCTATTAAGAACTACTTGGTCTTGTCTGGGAAGCGATCCGTGGTGAGTGCTAAAAGATTTACAATTAAATGTTGGTGTGGAATATTGATATTGAACATTACTGACTATAAAGTGTTTGTTATAATTACATTGTTTATCAACGTTCAGGCTCTTTTCAGTATAGGATTGGTTAAGCTTAATTATTGTTTCGTTATCAAGATTGTCTCCTAGTATTTGATTGATGAGTAGCTTGGACGTGCCTGCAGAGGCATCCTTCCGAAGTATTTTGTTCATGAGAACAGTGCTCAGGTTTTTCTTGGTCTTACATTGATTCTCTGACACTTTGAATTCGCTGTCCTTTATTTTATTCAAAAATGGACTAGTTGTTTGCACAGATATGTGACCTGCATTCGATTCCGTAAAATGGCTCGTGGCACTTAAAGGCGGATTCCTCTGGCTATTCTTTTTATGTTCCATCATTCACTTCACAGAAAATTTTGCTTCTACCAAAATAGAAATAATTTGACGTATTGTCAAAAATCCTAATTCATCGCTTGAGTCGAAATGACACTAAGTAAGAAAAAGGAATAATGGTATTCAGAAGCGAAAAAAGGATTATCTTAGCTTTGGAAATACGATAGACTTTTTATTCTTATTAACCCCCAAAATGCTTAAGATAAAATGCCAATGATATTTATAAGATTAGTCACGAAAATTCGCAATAAATTTATGATTTTAGAGGTACCCACGGACTTTAAGAAAATCATTTTGTGTTTATTAGAGTGAACAAAAAAACAATATATGAGTGAGTGAGGTGTGTGGCCAGCGAGGGTTATGCAAATAAAACACACTAAGGACCACCCGAACTCGATGAAACTTTGATTTGCGAAAACATCTGCATTATTATAATATTTATTTTGTTTACGTATGTTACCTCCAAATTATAAACATTTGATAATGTCACTGATATTTCAATCTCTAAGTTTAAGTGGCTCTGTCTATACTACACTCTCACTCACTCGTAATCTAATAGTTGTAATAAAAGGAGTCCAACCTATGGTAGAAGCGCATCATATTATTAAAACCCCTTTTCACTGGTTACTTTATAGGTGCAATAAAGCTCAATATCCCTACGGAACTCTCTTTATCACCTCCAACCAACACGTACGTGTTTTATTATTATTTTTTGAAAATTATTGTTGTGTATGCATTCTGATTGCCTAGTCCGCGCCCGCCTTGCTTCGCAGGTTGTCAGTCGTCATCCATTATGGTAATCGCGTCATACAACATTCAACAGAATTGTGACGACGCGACGAGCTGTCATGATGACGTATGACAGCATTTGATGTGTTAAGTGGTTAAGGGTTTATCAATCGAGTCCAATCGCTAATCACCCATAGATTATTCAGCTTTTCAGTACTTGAAAAGCAATTAAACTTTCGCTAATTGATCCTTTACGTATTGGATAACAGATCACAAAATAATGCAGAATTTTTTCGAATGAAAATAATAAATCTTTTTCACTTTGAAATAGACTTTATTTTAAAAGTTCCGAAGATACTTTTGTTATTTATTGGAGTTTGAGTTAAATGGAATCATTAGGAACATAATCTACAAACATACCTAGTGTATTTTTGTTAATTCACTTAAGCACTAACTCCTGTATAGTTCGAATCTAGGTAACTATTGTGTTGGATCATTTTTTTAGAAATAATAAAATAAATAACATATGCCACGTTTCAATATTGCTTATCTTAACACAAGGCAAGATTCAACAAGTATTATCACCTAACAGCTCATCCCCACTGGGGAGACTCATGAATGTCTCTATACTGGCCAGTTATCGCGATCGACGCAGGCGCAGCGTTGATTGAGCGCCGAGACACTTGCCCTCAACATTTATTTTGTCGCACCGCCCACTAATCATTTCTGCTAAGCACAAAGGTATGACTGGTAGAGAGAGAGTTAAGCTTAAATAAATAAACATTTTGGTCATTCAACATTTGATCCTAAAGCCATTCCCTCATTGCTGAGGATCGTGGCTTCGATGAAATCGTTTCAAGAGACCTCTCCATGCACGTCGGTCTTCTGCTTGGTGGAGAGCTTGGGACATCGTGGTAACTAGTTCCTTGGTCACCTGTTCAGACCATCTTTTTTGACAGCGTTTTACGGTCAACATTTGATAAGGGTATTAAAAGGACTAGGTACAGTATCACGGAAAAGCATCATACATAAATGCGTCCTCTACTCTTACTGTTGACTACCAAAAGGTCATCAGAATCAATTAAGTGATATGGATGTGGTAGTAATAGACAGCCTTCCTTCTTTCGTTTTTATAATATTCACTTCCTATTTGATTCCAATCCGGCAATGTTAAGGAAAATGATTTAATAAAATACCTTGGGATTTTTGGCGGAACTTTCAACTCCAAGAGAAGGATTAAGAATCCCAGAATGAGAAAAGCACTAACGTGTAAGAATGGTTTGGAAATTCCAACATTTACTAGAAAAAAACAACTGTCTGAGGCGGGGATCGAACCCGCGTCCATGGGAATCCGGCCCGTGTTACGAAACCACTCAGCCACCCTGACATTGGCAAAGCCTGTTGAAATTTGCTACTGCTTTCCTAACGCGTAGGTAGGCAACGTTCAACTACTGCGGAAATATTATAATGCTTATTAAATTAAGATAAGCTATAAAAAAGTAATCACGGTGTTCTCAATAAGAAGCAGTGAGTCGTTTGTTATGTTACACCTTTGATTATTTGCCAAAACTTAATTAAATCAACTCCCTCAGTACCCCCAAAACTTACACTAAAGTTTAAGAACCGATGTACCATCGAAAAACCTTATTGTGCTACGTCGGGGACAAAGCCGCAGTATTGTGCGCGCGCGCATAATGCGGCTACATGTCCCCCGATTGTGTTGCAGGAATGCTTTTTCTTCATTTTATTTGATCTTATTATTCATAGGTAAGCATTATTGTAACGCTGGGACGGTGGACGCTTTAGGAGTCCGGTGGAAGTGGAAAAATCGGTTGCAGGGTTGTTGGTTGTTCTACAATCAGGGTAGAATTTCAAGATTACAGTCACACCGACTGGGAAAGTGGGTAACGTAATGACACCATTATTTATTTATTTAAAACTTTATTGCACACGAAATGTGCAAAGGGTGGACTTAATGCTAAAAACATTTTCTGCCAGTCAACCTCAAGGTCATGCAGAAAGAAGACAATGGGTGCAGGGAAAATTAAATGGGAAAGTATGTCCCTTTTTTTATATACTCGTATTTGGTTACATGAAACCAAATAATGAAAGTTATTTGTCAGTACGCTGTTTCACTTCCCCAAGCTATGTAAGATTCAAATTCTGCGCTGCGCTTACGATTGTTTTTCGTTTCTTTCCGAAGCACATGCTCCGGATATTTCTATTTCAAGGCAATTCTGAGAGCCCTCCTGTGCTGCCTGTGCCTATTCATTCATTTAAACGCATTCACAAGTTTTGATTCTAAGCTTATATAAAGAACCCACCCACTTTCAAATTTAACTTGTCGATATTTTTTTCACATGAACAGTTTGTGTGAGGAATGCGAAGTCTGGAAGATTACGGCGGCGGCTCAAAGTGGTCGTTGTCATGGCAACCGCGCCAACTTATCCCATAAAACGAAATCACTGTGAATCACTTACTATACAAGCATTTTAGGGTTGGTTTGATAAGTGATAGAATCAAACTGCTTCTACCTATACAATGTTTATTGGTCGTGTCTCTACATACATAAAATACTTATAGATATTTTTAAAATAATACTAGCTAACCCGGCAAATTTCCGGAGAATTGGTCAAGCCGTTTCGGAGGAGTACGGGAACGAACATTGTGACACGAGAATTTTTAACATAAGATTATTCAATCAAGGCTAGTCAACGTTTGTCTATTATCAACTTGATATATTATTGAGCCTTCGTATTCCAAAAATCAGAAGCTACGCAGCGAATAGAACATTTCCTCCGATTAACTGTTGGCCTCGTCACCTTTTGCCAAATACAAAAAAATATAATCACGAACTTGGCCTTTTATTTCCCAAAATCCAAGGTATTTTATCCCTACCTTCTAAACGAGACGTGGCAGTCAAGGCCGTCGGCATAGCTGGCATTCTTCAAAACAAATAATCGAAATAAACCCAGATTAGTAGCTTCGGCTACTAATCTGGTAGGGGTCCAATATGTTTTAATGGCTCTTGCGCAGCCACGCCCATTGGACTTATAATAAATCGCTTAAGGAGAATAACTTTTGTTAGAAGTTAAATAATTTATGGACAGATTTATGGTGAGTAAGAATCTAGTATAACTTTCCAAATGCAAGCTCCATCTGAATTTCAAGACAAATAAAAACCTGAATATTTCCTACCTAGTGTATTACACAACATCACTGTAGCCTTCAGGATAATTTCCTAGAATGAAAATATTGTTTGTTTTTTTATCATTTATCTAAATAAAGAAAACTCTAAGGTGACTATTAGGTTAATTTATTTTTTAGCATTAACAATTCACCAATCCGCACTGAGCCCACGTGGTGGAGTATGGCTCGCACTACCTCATAGTTGAGGTGAGGCCTGTGCCCAGCAGTGGCACGTATATAGGCTGATGATGACTATCATGAACAATTCAAATTTCTTTACAATGTGAAATTGAAATACACTTAAAGAAAAATGGACTGCAAGAGGCGGGACTGTCTGACTGACTTACAAAAGTGGTCTATCAAACAGCCCAAACCACTGGACGGATTGGTCTGAAATTTGGCATGCATGCTACTATATTGCAGGCACCCGCTATGAAAGAATTTCCCGAAACTCCCACGGCAGCGGAAAATATACGCGGACAAAGTTTCGGGCGACCGCTAGTGTTATTATAACACACTTCTCCTTAAAGGCGCCCTGCAAAAATCTAAACAACTATAATTGAGGGCCGGGGGGCGGGCTGAGTGAAATTCCGCAGTTGTCTGATAAAGAAATATATTGTATAGTATTTGCCATGAAGCCTGATATATTATATGCACGAATTCATAGTGAGTTTGGAAAGAAACAAAGTTATTGGGAGATTTCGTATTTAAAAATAAATGAATAAAAATATTTTACAGACAACACGATCCAGAGTGTTAGTTACAATATCTTATCTCCTATTTTAGGACAATTTAGAAAATATTAAGTACTAGCAGACCCCGCGGACATTGTCCTGCCCGTAGATTTTTTAAATGTTTTCTTCGTTTGAACTATCCCCGTACTTTGAGAAATATCGTGAAACAAGAATTGGCCAAATTAATCTAGGCGTTCTTGAGTTATGCGCTTACCGACACATTTTGCAATTCATTTTTATATTATAGAAGATTTGAAACGTCAAAACGGTTTAGATAGCTTTGATGTTTTTTTTTCTTTGTCATTCTTATTCATAAAAAAAAAGAAGTAGGGACGTATGATTTGAAGAAATTCATTCCAATAATGATCCAATGTTAATTATAAACTTCATGTGAATAGATACAAGTATATTTTATCTAAACAACAATACAGTGCAACAACACGTAAAGACGAGAGACCTCCCAAAAAAGTTCGGAAATATCTCGGCTACTATACCCAAAGATAAAGAAACAAAGTCAACACCAGCCAATCAATTAGTAGACGCCAACCAATTGGATTAGATTCTTTCTTAACCCACAAAAAAGGAAAAGAAAAAAGCGATAGAACCTCCACTTTTAATTACAGTTTACTGGCGCATTGTTTAAGATCGAAGAGTAAAAAATAGTTGGTCGATGCTTTTTTTGTGGAATGGGTTCTGTGAAAATAAATAATGGGTTATCGACAAAAAAACACGTGAAATTAAGAAAGTTTAGAATGCAAGCTTTCATACGCATACCTAAGTACAAGTACGAGTATACTTATATTGTTATCCGGCTCGAAGGACCAAATTGTTAGTACCTTCGGTAATTAAAATAACCTTTTTTTCCCCTTTATTATCATGTAAATAACCGTTAAATTACAAATCACTTAAGTACAAGTAAAATACGAGGGTTTGTAATAATTATACTAAGTATTACAAATAAAGCTAACAAATAAATAAAAACAAGAATTGGACAAATAATATAAGCCGTTTGGTTAATAGATTAATAATGTAATTATTGCTAATTACCGGAAAGAGAACCAAGAAAGTGTAACATAAGCTTTAATTTAATATTTTAATAGATAAATTATCTCGTAATTCTGTAGGTAGTTTATTTATTAGGCGAGGCACCATAAAATCAGAAGTTCGCCTACCGCAGTCATTGTTTACGCGAGTCGAGTGCAAAAGAAAGCGGACTGTAAATTTAGGTACTATATTCTCGCCTTATACAATACAATAAATTCCTAAATCGCGCGACAATTGTACGCGACAAGCGACGGCGATGAGTGCGTATGGGCAAGTGGCGAACGTTCGCCTCGGGCGCTCGTGCTGGGGTCGTGATGACGTCGCGAGGTGACGTAGTTGACGGCCGGCTGCCTGCGTTCCCCTCCCGCTACCGCGCGGGTTGATGCCGATGTTGTCCAAACATATAGTTTTCAAGCAGATGAGGTTCAGGCCACACTTGAAACTTTCTATTACGAATCGCTTCTCGCTGCAACCATTCATCGTGCCTCATTCGCTGACATTCGCGCCGAGAGAACGTCGCAGGTGTAGCTTGAGCCTAACAGATGGTCTATCTTGCTGCGTTGTAGTGACTCTAGTAACACTTATTGGCCATCATTGACAATAAAGCGTTTGACCGTAGCAGGTCACTAAGCATTCTGATGATACCCAAAATATAAATAAATTCAGCTCGATACTCCTTTAAAAGTAGTCACTTGACGACTATCTAGATAGAATACCTAGCCATTATCTGTAGAAGGTAAAATGACAAATATCTATTTGGTACCTCTTATACCAGCTTAATTGCTCATGAAGACAATCAGACCACTATCTAGGCCTTCGCACGTCATGTCTTCCTTGATTTAGGCAGTGCATTGTCTAAGCCATTTTGATTCTGTAATATTTTGCTAATAACTTTCACAGTGCTAATTACATGTAATTTGAAACACTCCCACAGTAAGATTCGTTACACAAGAAGAGGCAAGGCCAAGCAAAAAATAGATAAGCAATTTGGTCACATAAGACACAAAAAGACTTTCATTTAAGGTAAGTGATACAAATAAGGCCTACCTAATTTCAAACGCTTATTTGATCAATATATATTTGAAAGGGGTCATAAATAAAAGAAAATCATTATTCTTTAGTTCGTAAACTTTATGTAATTAAGAAAAAATAACCTAAACTTTCATAAAGAATCACAAAAAATAGGTTTTTCTGGAACCTTACTCAAGGGCCTTTCTAAAACATAGTGCTTTAACAAAGCCTACATATTAAATGTATAGGAATATCGATATAAAAGTGTTTATTATATAATGCTATTTATTTTTCGAGCTTTTTAACAAGTATTTCTATGAGATCCTATCATAATTTCTAAGCTTAATTGCATAATATTTTGTGAAAATTGCAAGTCAGACTTCAAGTCTCATTTTAGTTAGAAAAAAAGCATGATATAAAAAAAAACATATCCATACAAATAAACAACAACAATTATACATGTCTTCTCAAATATTTTAAAAAATGTTCAAAAATTATATTAATTTGACAGGCCTTATTCCAACAGAGTAACTAAATAAGGCTTGGGTACATACAGCACAATTTTCTTAGGAACACGAATCAGTCTTACTGATACTTTTCCAGCAAGTCCTGATTCTTTGTTGAAATTATTTGAAATGTTGTATTTGTCACAAAATGCAAATGCTTGGATCCTAATCATTTTAGGTGTCAGAGGTATTCCTATTTCAGAAAATTTCAATATACGGCTGACGAAATCTTTTTCTTGTTCTTTGGTGAATACAGCATTTCTTCCTAAACTCTTGTGTAAAGCACCACTTTTCAGATGATTCCTAATTGTCCTTCTCGGTACGCCATGTTTTTCCGAAGCCTTGTAAGTCCATGTTGTAAGTGTTGACCATGACGTACTTCATTGATGGCTGCTCTTAAACTTTCTTCAGACCATGTAGCCCGTTTTGATCTTGGTGGAGACATATTGAGATAATTATTGTTCTGTAAATAAAGGTAATTAAGTTAGAATTCAAGAGACTCTTAATAAGGCCTAGGAACATAAATAAGGCCTACTAAAAAAGTAGGCCTTATTTAGTTCACCATACTTCAGAATCATAATAAGCTGTATTTAATTCACTACGGCAAAGAAGTAAAATTTAGAGTCATATTTACCTTTTTAATGAGCTGTATTGTGACTTGCATACATTCCTTGACACAAAACTTTAATATTTAACGCATAATAACTCAATATAAATTACGTCAAAATAATAACGGGCCATGTCCACGCCCGTCCTTCACAAACAACCGACCGCTACTGTCGCTGTGATCGCGGATCTCCGCTCGCACACTGTTTTTCGATCCGTGGCGCTTTCGTCTTTGTGTGTGTCAAGTTTTGTAGGTGTAAATATATCTTAACCGACTTTTCGGGACGACAGGCCTTAATCGAGCATAGGCTTTATTTGTATCAAGTACCTTACTAAGTTTTACATATTAACCTAATTGATTAACCACAGGAAATAGTTGCCAAAAGTGTTCCAGGGAAATAAATCAAATCAAATCAAATCAAATTTTTTATTTGTTATTAAATAGGGTGAGTACAAATAAATGTTGATCGTAGTAAATGACAAAGTGCTCCTATTTAGCCATATACAATAGCATGCAAATGTAAAAGCATCAAATAAAGTTAATTACATATAATTAATTAGATAAACTTAAAAACATTCAATGTCAGATCAATTATGTATCGATTATATTATCAATTTGAGTAGATCTTCCGTTTAAATCTTGTTATCTAAAAACTCCTTTACAGAATAGAAGGTTTTCTCCATAAGCCATCTACGCAATGACTTATTAAACATTGGGGTGGGCAGTTTCTTAATAGAGTCTGGGATTTTATTGTAAATAGTCGTACACATCGCAGGACAATTTTTCAAGAAACGCGTCGTTTTGGGTACTGTGTTAAGTATAAGTCGGTTAGGGTTCCGGAGATTTCTATCCGTAGTTTTATTTAGTGGTAGGAATAGGTGACTATTTTGTTTAACAAATTTTGCTATCTCGAGTATATATAGACAAGGTAACGGGAGTATATTTAGGTTTCTGAAATAGGGCAAACACGATATATCAGAAGGTATGCCACACAAGGAGCGTATACATCTTTTCTGAGCAACGAAAGCTTTTTTTATGTTAGTGCCATTGCCCCAGATTATCAGCCCATATCTTAACACCGACTAAAGGAAAAGCACTTCAAATACATACCTCTAATTTGGATTATTTAGTAGGAGGAACAAGAAACTAGGTTATCATCATTGACAAAGACAGGGATATTCAAACTTTGGCGAAATTTCTAATTTTGACCCCGATATTATGTAATATCACATAGAAAATTCGTGACAAAGTAACAGAGTTGTAAACTATAATATAATTAAATATAATATTAGGTCCTTACCTATGAAATTGGCGTTTTGTATGGGAGGAACAAAAAGTCGAAATTTTTTTATATAGCATATTTATTTAATCAAAGTATGAGCCATTGTAATCTATGCACTTTTGCCATCTCATAGGTAGTTCATTGATCCCTTTACTAAAAAAACCATTCGAACGGGAATCAATAAAATCTTTGAAGGCGACTTGGACTGCCCCATCTGAGTTGAACTTTTTCCCTTGCAAGAAGTTATCCAAATTTCGAAAAAAATGGTAATCTGTTGGAGCAAGGTCCGGGGAGTACGGCATCCAGCCTTAGAGATTCCAATTGAAGTTCTTCTAATTTGCTAGCCGTCTGTTGTGCAGTGTGTGGTCTAGCGTTGTCGTGAAGCAGCAGTGGCGTAGAGCGATTGACCAGCCTTGGTTGTTTAGCAACTAGCTTTTCCATCATGGTTTGCAATTGCTGACAATAGATATCTGCCGTAATCGTCTGGCCAGATTTGAGAAAACTGTAATGAACGACACCGGCGCTAGTCCACCAAACGCTTACAAGTAACTTTTTATTGGTCAATTTTCGCTTGGAGCAGGCTTTGGCTGGCTTGCCAGGGTCCAGCCATTGCGATGAGCGCTTCCGATTATCGTAGAGAATCCACTTTTCATCACAGGTAATGATTCGATTTAAAATCCCTTCGTTATTGTGCCGGTCAAGTAATGTAACGCAGCAGTTGACGCGCGTTTGCCGGTTTGCTTCACTCAATTCGTGAGGAACCCACCTTTCAAGTTTTTTAATCTTCCCAATTTGCTTCAAGTGGATTAAAACAGTTTTATCACTAACGCCAAAGCCTGCAGCTAACTCGGACGTATGGATCCGCTTCCACAATAGCCTTCAATTCTTCATTATCAACTTGGGTCTCCGGCCGTCCACGGGGCTTGTTTTGCAGGTCGAAATTTCCAGAACGAAAACGTTGGAACCAAAAACGCACTGTGTTTTCTTTTGCGACACAACCGCCATACACATCATTAACCCTTCGAGCCGTTTCCGCAGCACTGGTGCCACGGTGGAACTCGTACTCGTAAATAACGCGATATTTCAAATTTTCCATTTTGTAAATTGAGCGATGCAAACAGAAAAAAGATAAGTAAAAAAACAAATGAATGACGGTTTACGAAACACAACTACATGTGGAAATAGCTGTATAAATTTGAATTTCGAATTCCTAACCAAATAGGAAAAATTTGTGATCAAAGTGGCCAGTACGACAAAACGCCAATTTCATATGTAAGGACCTAATATTTACTGTTAAATTTATTGATATTACGAGTATATCCGTATACATATTATGTTATATATTTTTTGCGTTTTAAACTTACAATTTACCTTTCTCACTTAATTTTCACTGCACCCATTGCCTTCTTTCTGCATGACCTTGAGGTTGACCGTCAGAAAATGATTTTAGCATTAAGTCCAACTTTTTTTGTGCAATATTTATAATTTTGTGTCATGAGAAAAGGTAACTACATTATATAGTTATTGTAATTTTTGTGACAAATTTTTGTATACCTTATGAGGTAGGACATAGAAGAGCTGTATCACCTAAATTGTACCAACTAATGTAACCTATGTGCCACAATAAAGAAATTATCTTATCTTATCTTAATAAAGTTTTAAATAAATGAATAATACTTGTCTCGTTGTAATGACACGTCTCGTGTGCCTGAGCTGCAAGTTTAACCTGTAGATAAGGACGCTTGCCAGGTCTGCACATTTCTTTTGTTCGACCTAATGCATGATGATGAATGACTGAACGAATGAATGAATGAATGAATGACATTTATTTGCTGACAATTTGAAATTTGACTGAAATTTATTTATTAGATACTTAAACTGACTGAATAAGGCTCTCTTCTAGGAAGCGTAGAGGCGAAATGCCAAGTCCGCCACGTTTACACCTCAATACATGACGACCGGCCCGTGATCGTGGCGAATCGAGTGCGCCTCACACCTCGGACACAGTGCACGATGATACAGTAGCCTTCCTTTGCACAAATAAATGTGAGCTGTGATAAACTGTAGTCAAAAATTACATAGCTTGACTGTTCTTGAGATTAATTTTATCATTTGGCAGTGTATGACTGTGGTATCTTCTATAGCATGTAAATGTTGCTTGCACCTGGTGCCAATCGTAGACAAAATTGTAATTGAAGAAGAATTGGCCCCCTGATCTCTCACCGACAACAATTAGAACAGAGAGTGCTCCTATGTTATCCAGATGCATCTATCCATCTGAATCTTCAGGTTTTTAATGTCTGTATCTGATACCCTTTCTTGCCTTGTAATAACCTATAACTGATAAATAAATCAAATAACATTTAATGAAATGTTATTTGATTTGATTAACAACTCGCAGAGAATATCATCCATTCATACATCATTCTGTGCTTGTATTTTTTTGGCTTTTTTTTTTGTTTTTGTGTGCATTAAAGAGTTATCCAATCTCATAATTTTGATAACTATACCACCTACGACTTTCGATTCTACAATGCATTTCGAAAAAGGCCAGTTCTCGTAATAGTTAAATAAATAAATATTTCGCAACAATCACACCAATTCTCTAGTCCCAAATTAAGCTAAGAGGCTTGTGTTATGGGTACTAGACAACGGATTAACATACTTAAATACTTTTTTTTGTAAATAAATACATATTATACATAGAAAACATCCAGACCAGTACAAACACACATGTTCATGCACACTTATGCTTGTACTGTGCGGGGATCGGACCCGCGACCCTTGGTTTTAGAAGTCCGATCTGTGGACCACTGCACCAAGCGGACGTCATCTCAGTTACCGAGATATCTTGCATTGTGTACTTTGTAAGTTGAGTTTTTTGTAACTCTGTTGTAGGTTGATGATTTCACGGCTGGCCGTTCCCACACGCGCGACCGCCGGGTTCGATTCCCGATTTTTTTTGACACCTGCCATAACGGACCATTCTCCACCCTTAAGCTAATACAATCAGGGTTCAATATGCCAAGAGTTTTCTCCGGTGATAGATCTTATTGTATTTATTGACTGTTCAATATTTAGATGGCTTGATTTAATGGTGATAATAATAATAATAATAATAGTGATACTGACCAATCGAAAGTTTTCGACGACGGCGTCTAAAAGCTTTTTCTTTGTTTACAATCATACAATTTTTGTGCCTGTATAATAAACTAACTATCCTTGTCAGTAAGCATTTCAAGTTATAAACATGTTTTCTATAGTTTTCGTTATTAGGGGACTTTTCTAAGCTTAAGGCTGCGTATTATTATTATTTTTTACGGGAAAGGTCGGCTGTAGCTACGAGTATTCTTCTCTTAGTTATATTACACGTCGTGTACGATTTCTTGAAATAACCATGTAATGGAGCTCTGTTATAAGGAATATGCATAAAATTTTAAATGGCGTAAAATATTTTTTTCTCGAATACTTATTATCGTAATATTATAATGAAAAGAATTTTTTTTATTAACTTATTATTTAAACCCCTAAAATAATATTCAAAAAGTGCAAAATAAGGGAGCGAAATTCAAACTTACAAAACGCGCCACCACAGGTCGAACGAAATGTGACGTCATCTGACACTACATTGTATTGTAAAAATTACGAAGTAACTGAAAAGTCCATAGTAAACACTAAGGTAAACACCCACTGGACGTGTCATGTGACGTCACATAAGCGCGCGAAAAATGGCAGCGTTTGAACTGCTTAATTTTTTTTTTAGTTTTAAATTTCATTTTTAAAAATATCTAGAGTACTTTGAAGACCATTAATATTTTTTTCTATATTATAAAATAGGAAACTATTAATTTAAGACAAAAAAGAAAAACATGAATATTCCCTATTGGCTTAGGTGATTTATTTTATAGTATATTTGTGTCAAAAAACTGTAAAAAAGCTGTAGAGTTTCTTAATAAATAAAAATAAAATAAATAGTTATGATTTTACGTTCTCTATCATTTTTATGATACAACTCATCAAAAATATCATAATAACAACCAGCTCCACAAAAACGAGTGAACCAACATACAACAACAAGCCAGGAGGCAGGACAGCGAGAAAGTCTCGCTCCCACACTCGACAGGCAGACAAACATTTATATTATATCCAGGGACGGCTTTAAACGAGGCTGAACACAGAGGTGTCATCAAGCGCCACCGACAAATTTCGCATATTATATAAATAATATTTAAAAAAATATTATAAATTCAGTCCGCTGTCTAGTATGGAAACTGCGCTCCGAGCTCTCGAAACTAAAAGTACACTATCCAATGTAGAAGCGAATATAGCTCTTTCTAATTAATAAATCAATTAGCGTTTTGATCTTACGTCTTAGTTTGAAATATTTTTTTTTGAAAATTAATAAATCAATATAGAACAACTCAGTGGTAAGTAGCTAAAACACTTGTGCTACAGATATCAGAATCAACAGTGGTACCTATCACAAATAAACCTAAATAAATACATCTAACACCTAGACCAGTACAAACAGACATGTTCATGCACACAAATGTTTGTACAGTGCGGGGATCGAACCCGCGACCTCTTGGTTAATAGTCAACATCTTGACCATTACACCAAAGTGGTCGTCAAGAAAAATAAAATACCTCATCATCTGAGTTGTCTATCTCAGCTTCGCATCAAGCCATCCACTGAATAGAGTTCCATGAATACAGCTTAAACAGGCTTTAGTTCGGCAAACATATCGATATCGCCTTCGCGCTCGCCGTAGGACGATGACACTGTGAACAGTCAACCCTATTCTCTGGCGTTTTTCCTTTTTTTTATAAACTGTTTTAAGCCCAATTAACCAGATCTTACATCGTTCGTCGTCATGAATAGAGGTTAAAATTCAAATTGTTAATTCAAACGAACTAAACTTTAAGTAAAACTCAATAGAACATCTCTATGTAGGTGAAATAAGCTAACAGGCAAAAATCAGCGTGAACATTTATGAGGCCTTTAGCACACACCGACGCGTTCGCATGCGTGCCTGCATGTTTTGCAGTTTCTTCGCAAAGAATTCTCGAATCCTTTGTGTGGATCTACGAGTACTGAAAATTTGGAACATTCTTCCACCTGAGTATATCCCAGTTCTTACTATTGTATCATGTTTGAAAATATCAGAAGCGAAAAGTATGCCTCTGAGTAGCTGTTATTTCGTAGTTACCTGCGAAACCGTACCGACAAGGACTTACTACGCATGTTGTTCCGTTTATTATCTAATAAACGAAATAGATATATAGAGTACTCTTTAAAAATAGTTCAAATATCAAAATACGCAGAAAGTCAATTTAGGTGATCTTATCGCTAGGAACGATCTCTTCCAGACAACCTTTGGGTATGATATATTATTCACAGAACGAGTTTGGTGCAAAAGTCATCAGTTTAAATAAATAAATATAAAAAAACATGTCAAATCCATTCATCATATTCAGCTCACACCACGTTCGAACCCCAATCGGCGTCCAACAAAGTAGTCCTCAGCGCACAAATAACACGAGTATTTGTCCAACAATAAAGAATCAAAGTCCCAAATATTGGTCAATATAACGTTTCGCCAACAACGGGACGTGACTTACGCATCATTTAGACCCCGCACCACTTTCATAAAGCCTTCAGACTGTCTACCATCTGGGTAATACATCGCTAGCTTTGATTGATCAAGATTGAATAAGATGGAGGATAAACAGCAATGGATGAGATGGTTAGAAAAGGCGTTGAATGGATGGTGCCGACAAAGCGTAGTAAAAGATAGGCAGGGGGTCTCGGGTATTGGGGTAAAAAACTATCGTCAAGTTAGTGTTAGAATGAATTTTGAATGTTCAGTGTGTGTCTCTTTTTATATATTATTTATTTTTTAAATTTATGAAAGAGAAAGAAATATTATTATAGAGGAATTTTCTTCATCAAACCTGCGAAAAAATCTGAGAAAAAATCAACTGGCTTATACGCTTACTCGTACCTCCTCATTCTTAAATATATTTATTTACCTCGATTTTTCTGAATGAACCTTGAATACTTTACGTTTGCTTTTTGAAATCTGTGGGTCAGGAATGACGCCATGAAGTTACCGAGTTCAGTATTCTCCGAAGGATCCCTAAACGAGACAATAAAGAAAAGAGACAAGTGTCAGTGGACAAGTGGATTGAGATGGTGGGAACTCGATTCCGTAAGAATTGGAATTTCAACTATTATTGGTATTGGTGTACAAAAACTCTAACATACAAACCTGACAATTCTAAAGGTCTGACTTGGGAGCAAACACCGAATCCAAAAGTTGAATGAAGAGTGATTTTTGATAATAACACAAAAAGAGTGAAGAAGTTTATCATTCAAGAGACTCATTCGCAGCCACTTTCTTACTTTATCGCAACCGTCATCATAGATCTTTCTTTAATAGTTCGTCAAATTTATTTATTTATTTAGTATATATTAGTATATATAACGTATTTTTTAAATATGTTATCTTATGTAAATAGTTGTATATTTTATATTTAATCTCATGTGTCATATTATTGATAGTATTATTTTTGTTATTTATTTTGTCGCACCGCCCACTTCATTCCACAATCATTTCTGCTTAGCCCAAACGTATGACCGGTAGAGAATGCCCTACGGCGTGAAGTCCACCTTTTGTTCAAAGGTTTGTTGTGCAATAAAGCTTATATAAATAAACAAAAAGCCATTAGAAATTTTCCACAATAGTGAAAACAAAACCAAAAATCATTAGACAGTTTTTGCACATCTAAATCAAACACGACCTTAAAATTAACATCAATTGTTAAACCATCAGCAGTCAGCACATCCAAGGCCCCGCCCTGCTCGCCATCACCCCACGTTGGTGGTCCATCACACCAACGCCAATATTTGCGCAATAATTCATCAAACCGATGTTCCACCACCTTCTAATTATTTCGCCGAATCGTTTGTCCTGCGCCGTTCACAAATTGATGTCAGTTTTTTTGTCCGTGATCTCTATTTTGTTAGCCCAAATGAGTTTGTGATTAGTCGGCGTCGTTTCAAGTCACAAATCTTCGGGTTCACTGTTTGATTTGGTGATGCCGCTGTTTTTTAACAAATTAGCGCCGTTTGTTCCCAGAGATATTATAATGGGAGTAGTTGATGATTGAGCTGTTGCCCTGGTGTGGTCCTTATAAAATGATACATGAGCCTATTTCCACGGCTAAGAGATCCACTGTGTTTGGAAAGGTTTCGTTATGGTTGTAATTTTGTCTTTTTTATGATGGTTAGTTTTGAGCAACATTGCTTACATGGGTACCGTCGTTTCACTAATTTCTGTCTCAGAGCTCCTCAGGTGTGTTCGGGGCGAGAATCTCAAAAAGATATCTCTGATTTTTGTCTGATTTTATCAATTCATTCTTTAATTAAATTTGGTCCTTGCTCCTATTTTTAACCAGCAACTAGCCTCAACAGTTACATCAGCTGATCAAGGCGTACAATAGCAGAATATGACCATTGAAGCATTCTGAGAACATGTTATTCGTCATCTGCTACGTCACCACAAATACGTCGTCCAAACACTGTAGTTACTCTACTATTGTTGAACCTAGACCGACAAATCAAGGCTCTAGGTTCCAAACTTAGACACCAGCCTGATTAGAATGCGACGACCTACGCCAACATCCCGCCCCGTGACGTCACCTCCGCTCCGTCAGCTGGACGGCGCGCGCGCAGCGAAAGTCTTCGAGGCAGTGACGTCAGTAAGGCGATTGGTATTCAGAATGAGCTGTATCCGAATATGGTGAGGGTCCCGGTGCGATAGTAAGTGACAGGTCGTATCGTATTCGTAGGTTATTTAACGAGCTTTTGTGAAATGTAATCAAGTGTCATCCATCAAGTTCTGTCTATGTTATAGTAGACTTTTAGCTGTTTGAACGTCCTATGACTTGAATTGCTTAAAAAACAGTTATCCTATGCTCGTACTTCATCAGCTTTTGAATTTAGTCCTTTTTATACACATATTTCTTTCTTAGTCTTCCCGATTCCTGTTTCTTTTATGAACGATTATGACGTATTAGCATTTTGGTAAAATCTCTTGGAGTAACTTTTGGCTAAGACCGACTCAATTAAACTCGACTTTACACGTTTATTTTAGCTGTGCCCACAACTTTACATAGGTTCCTAATATTAATAGTGACATCTTATCCGCCAATTGTTCATATTCACACTCAGGCATGCGCCTGCGCAATTGTGACATCCTTCCGAGTCGAGCGCAGGAACTAGTGACTCACTGCCTGTCTGCTCCTCTCCTCACGCCGGACGCTTCTCTGTAAGACTCTGTTGGTATTTTTGGTTAGAAACATCGCGTTCACTCGCACTGTTTATCTACATAGCACGAGTGACTGAGATGGATAGACATAAAACATGAGCGATTATGAACTCTCAAAGTTTAAGTTAAGGGGTAAGCTTTAAAGTTGAGTTTCTGTCATTTTAGTAGCTATTCAACAACAGTAACATAGTAACTCGAATTGTAGTTTCATCTATCGTAATCAAATTAAGATAACTCCATGGTTCTAATGATTTCAGGTAGATAGTAAGAAGAATGGTTTGAGTTCCAATAAGTAGATACTGTCTCAATTTCGTCGAAATACATCTCACCTCGGATGCACATTGCAGTGAATTTGATGGACACATCAATACATTTTTGGCAATGCTTAAAACATTCCCCAATACTTTACGACCCAAAGCGGCAATAAACTACACTTGATATCCAATCCATTTGGGGTGCTCATGAAAATTCATTATCAAACGGGAAATATGTTAGGTTCCGGGCGATTTTGCGCCGTCACATCGGTTGCTAGGGAGCGGCGGCATGGTAATCGCTTGGATTCGAGCCAGAAACGTTCTGTCTAAGCTTCCGCAATCGTTATTACCAACTTTGGAATAAGTTTTGCTTATTTGACTTCTATTTTTTTGTGTAAACTCCTAACCGCTCTGCAAAATGTATTTGTTTCAGTGTCAAGTCCTTTGCAATTCCCTGATTGAAGGGTATTATTTGTTGTGTAAAATCCTTCCAGATTTAAAGATTGATTGATTAATTAACACTGTATTACAACAACAACACAAATTTAAGTATGCTTATATTTTTAGAGAATGTATTCTTGATAAAAACCTTAAATGGTAGATATTTATTCATTCTCTATGAAAAAAGTACATCTGTAGGTAAAACTGGCTTTAAAATGCATTAGCTGTTCTAATCCACTTCTCTAGAAAATGAACAAGTTAATCATTGTTAGAAATTGTCAATATCAATCAATACTAATTCTCTTCAAATATGCCGCAACTGTGAATCACGAAACACAATAGATCCGACAAGAACAGCATCTAAACATTCGTTCATTGGTGCATTCCAGCTAAAATGAGCGACAATAAAAGTGTTAGAAAAAAGACAACATCGAAAAATAACACCGTAGTTGACACGAAATGGCGAATCTTCTAGACACAAGAGATGCCGCCTATACCCGTAGTGTTGTTTCCTTCCGAGAAGGGAATATTTTATACCTTTATACCTTGTACGTACGTGCCGGGACGGCGGTGGAGTCCTACCTCGGAAATAAAGCGTGATGTTTCGCCAAAGGTACAGGATAAAGCATCGATGGTGGGAAAAAAGCAATTATACGATCTACAAAATTCCGCAAAGACACCCAAGGTGTTAAGTGAATTGTGCGACGGTTATGTAGGTATGCGGCGAAATTGCAAAGCGGTCTTGGTTAGTTGTTGGCGCTTGGTAATGAAAACATGCAGATGGACTTTTGATTTGATGAGCTTTTATACAGAGTAGAAAAGAGGGTACATATAGGGCATTGAAATGAAATAAATGCAATATGCAGTAAATAAAAGTTTCTTAGCAAATGTTCTACCGCGTTGAATCGAAGTTACATAGCTTTTTTAATTTCTTGTTTAGCAGTTGGTAGGTTGGATATCTTAACAAAGCAACTTTAGTCCCTTTTATATTAAAAAACTCTCTTCATGCTAATTTTACTTTCGTAGTAAAGTCTTTTCGGCTTAGAAGCAACATGACTGTCCAAGTCATGCAGTATGTGGAGAGTCTCGACTTGTGGCTGGATAATAGGCATGATGACACCTGGCTTAATTATTTTCAAGACCATGGCGTTTAAAAAACATAGAACCAATTTTTAAACACACAAAATTCATTAAATATTCGGTCAATTGACTCCAATTTCTGATACAGAACCGTGACGTCACGATTTTGTATTCCCATACAAAATCTATGGAGGCAGACGGTTTTGACATCTAGCCTATTCTTCCTACCTCCAACTTTAATTTCCGATCGATCGCTAGATGCGGCTTCAAAAATAGGTATTGTCACTGTCGCGGAATCCCTTCGCGTTTGTTTTAGCGCTGACTCACGCATTCCATGCGCGGGCGCATCGCGCATGGCGCAGGACAATTGTACCGCAGTGGGTACAATTGTAGTAGGCTCGGTCTAGCAAGGGTTGTCATTTTTTTCTTCTTAATTTTTTTTTATACATACAGTACATTATATGAATACAGTTTTTAAGATTCTTGCTTGAAGTGCAAGCAAGAGCGTGGAACGAGCGACAAAGTGGCACTACGGCGTCCGCGTTCGGCAGCGTTCGGCTCTTCTACTTAAGTGAGTAGGAGCACGTGGACAGCTGCTATATAATAATGCATTTACATGTTTCGTCACCAAAAAATTACAAATAAAATTATTTATGCCTACAAATAAATGTAACTTGATCAATTCCATTGTGATTTCCATTAACCTCCTTCTTTGTATCCATACAAAATATATATCAACTAAAAATTCAACTTAACCGACTTTAGACACAACCGATTTTTTTCTTTACTTTTTTCGAGTCTTTTATGGAGTAGAGATTTCGTTTATGTTTTGTTGGGTATACAAAACATAATATCTACTCCGTAATAAAACTTATGTTTTATAATGAACCATAACTAGAACTTGATCTTTGTAGTTTTATAGTTAAAAACGTTAATTATGTATCCTGACAAAATCATAAGCTTTGCGTAGAATTGTACAGTGATTGGAGTTACTGGTAGTGCCTCTCTTGTCTTTCTCTTACCATGTGCTCTAGAAGAATTCATCAAAGGCTACATTCATCATTATGTTCTCATAATAAAATGGTTATTAATATCGACACGTGATAAACTTTTCATAAGACTCATTATAGGTACTTCTGAGCAAATCTCAAAAGAGTTTGGGTCAACGATAATTAAATTAATTAAAATTCATTTATTTCAGGTTACCCATAATTGTTTCCATACAAAATAATACAAAATTACCAAATATTCATAATTAAATTATATAAATAAAATAACTGTGATTATTTTTTTTTTAATGTAAGAAAAAATAATTTTAAAAATTATTTTAAATTTAATTTAATTATTTATAATTAATGCTATCACAAGTTAGATAAATAAATATAAAGTATAATAAACAATATTAAGTTTTCTCACACACTGCCGTGGCTTCTTACAAACCTTCTATATAAACTTACCGTCACCTAGAGAAGCATCTAACGCTTAATTGGCTTTGATTAATTAACAAATGGGTCTCCACCTGGGCCCTTCAACGTCTCGTGTCCTTATCGGCGAACAATCGATGACCTTTCTGACCCCCCAAGGTCGGAATCCAAATGGGTTGACATCCAACTGGAGACGTGATTTAAAGTATAATTCGTTGAATGGTGATCGATGGCAGTTAGCACAGAATGCGTGTCTGACTCGATAATCGTAAATCATTAGGGAATCATAACCGTTTATGCTAGAGGCTTTTGATTTAGTTTGCTCATATTTTTGCTGTCTAATAAAATAATGCAATATTGTTTTATGGACTGGGTAGATACTTAGATACCTATGTAAAGTAAAACGACATGACGATTCTATAGAAAGTCATTTAAGATGTTATTCGTAAGCCTCATAATAATGAACAAAACTATTTGCCTTTTCTCATAGATCTATCGAGTAGCGATATGCTTAACTTACAAAATATTGTAGTGGTCAAAAGCTTACACGCAGCATACCGTACCTTTCGTCTAATCTTTAATGTAATATCTCATGTATTTAACTTCGGTTGTTTTTTTTAACAACAACAACATCACATACTTTGATCTGCCTCTGTGGTAAGTAGCTAAAGCACTTGTGTTACAGATATCAGAATCAACAGTGGTATTACAAATAAACTTAAATTAATACATATAACACCCAGACAAGTACAAACATACATGTTCATGCACACAAATGTTTGTACAGAGCGGGGATCGAACCCGCGACCTCTTGGTTAATAGTCAACTTCTAGACCATTACACCAAAGTGGTCGTCAATTGCAACCCAAGTTCTGCTTGAAGAATGTAACTGCTAATTATGAGCTATGTACATTTCTAATTAAACCCATTCTTCCGCAGTGCGAAGAGTCCATGTCAGCTGGTGACATGTGCGTCTCCGCGGCGCGAGCTGGGCCGTCAGCGCGATGGCACCCTGGCTGCTTCGTCTGCTCTGGATGTCAGGAGCTGCTGGTCGACCTGGTGTACTTCTGGAAGGACGGAAGACTGTACTGCGGAAGACACCATGCTGAGACGTTGAAGCCAAGATGCTCAGCTTGTGACGAGGTGAGTTGTTATAACATATCTGAATTTCTATCTACCAGTAGTCAGGGTACCTGCTTCGTCTGTTCTGATTGGCGAGAACTGCTCGTCGACACAATGTACGTCTGGAAGGACTCATGACTGTACTGCGAGACATCACGTAAAGACATGTGAAGCCAAGAACCTCGACTTCAAAGTTGACAGGTCACATACATTTGCGCAAAGGAACATCACATAGCGACATGCTACGTGTTTGGCGATAAATAACGCGCCAGAACCTGCAAAATAATGCAACCAACCGATGATTTCTGAGAGCTTCATTACTTAGTTTATTTTAGCATAAAATATATTGTTGCCATCTGCCAAAGACCACCATCGAATTGCCCTAACTTTCCATTCAACCGCTTATTTGATCCAGATGCTATAATTTGATCTGAGGCACGTAAATCATGGCGTATCGCCGAAATTGCGGCACTTGCGCACGCGCTGCCCTGCCGAATATCCGGGCGGAAGAGAGATAGCATCGGAAAGGTAAGAGATAGCGTCAGGCAGGGGGAAACCCACTCGGGGCGCGAAGGGGTTAAGAACACTTAAGTTCCTTTGGAGGGTCGTTTCGATATCGGTATGAAATGAGTTAAAAAACTATGTGCAGGACTTGTGTGTTAAAATCAATACTTAATTAAATAATATTTCACAATTTTAGGTAGATAGGTATACTATATCCAGTTACTTTCGTTCTTTATTCGTCATGTGCTATTCTTGATACAGTCATTCCGCATTCTGATACAACCTGGTTTAAAAAACAATATTAAACACCATATAAACCTAAATTAATTTAAAAACGGCTTCGCTTCCAGCAAGAAGGGTTTTTAATATCTAGTTTTCAAATATAAGCGATTGCCTTCTGTCGTTTCATCGCGTTTCATCATAAAAATAAACAGAACTGTGTTCCCACAACACATCTATTATAGTTAATGCTTCTTTAGGCCAATGGAAAGCTCCGTTTTCCAATAACTTCGAGGAAACTTGTTACTCGTCGTCATCCATACAGTCGACATAACAAACCAACCCTTGAACAGCACAATCGTTTGATTTCGGGCCGTTGACCGCCAGCTGACCGCGTAAATCATATGAAGCCTAGGGCGAGGGCGGAGACCTAAAGGATGTACACACTTGTGCTTTTGAAGATTCATAATAATAAAAATAATAGTCCTTTAGACCGATTTCGACCACGGCGGCCAATCTCAACGGAGATCAGCCAACTACGCAGGAGATATTATAGTGTACGAGTGTGAGCGCAATACACAGGTGCACTCACTGTTCCATTACTCTCAAAGTTCGGTGAGACGGCAATCCGACATGACTGGAGAAAGATCAGGCGCAGGACGGGGGTGTAACACCCGAAACAATTTTGACTCGACCTGGGATTCGAACCCAGGACCTCTCGGATGTAAGGCAGAAACTTTGCCACTACACCAACGAGGCAGTCGTTGGTGTAGTGGCAAAGTTTCTGCCAGAAATGACATACACTGGCTCTTTCATGACATTTGTGATAAACTGATGCTGGTCAAACGACTCTTTCTTTTTGTCTCGAATACATCGTAGTCTCGTCGGTTCTGCTATGGCTGACGGCCCTATATAAAAAAATGTCTCCAAAAGGTGACCGTCATGGGAAAACTTTGAAAATGACATTTTCCTAAATGCAGTACGCCTGTGATCCTGATCCGCCTTTGGATTAGTTCTAGGAGAGAAATGTTACTTTAGTGGGACCAAATCGGAGCCTGAAAAGTGGAACATTAAAAAGGGCAATGATCCCTGATCAAGACAGCAAGAACATCTATGGAGAGATGGGTGTGGCTGAAAAACAGTGCTGTTTGGGATCAAGTTAGCACAAGCTGAGCCACCTCCAATTGCTTTGTCATGTTTGTTTGTCTCATTGAATGTTAGTTTTGTAAGCAATAAAGATTTTATTATTATAATTAACATTCTTGTTAAATAGCCTGGTACACTACACATTTGACTTATCTCTGTAGATATAGCCTTCTGTAATATGTGAAGTTGAATATAGGAAAAAAATACTATTAAAATAGCTACACTTGTTAGTTACAACTTAAATAGGTATATTCGGGGGTCGTGTATGCAAATCCTTTAAGACCTAAGATGGCAGAAGGAACGTTTACGAAGGGTTATATACAATCGCCAGCTGAAATATACCCCAAGCTGCTTGCACGACATTCTCAACCTTATTCTGGATAACATAGCAATAAACTCTTTGTGGTGACTGTACGCCAATTTGGACAATTGGCGGAAAGATTAAGGCCTGAAGTACGCAATTCGAGGGGCAGGAATGTAACGGTCGAGGAAAGGAATTTCGCAAACGGCTGCCACCCCTCCTGCATGATATTATATAAAAATATTTCAGACATACACGTCTCGTATAAATGTCGAAAAATAACCTACAAAACTACCTGATATTTGCAGTAAATGACATCATCATCATAGGCCTTATCCGTCTATTACAGACGATTTAAACAGTAAGTGACACGTACATTACGCACTACTTTTCCCAGTCAAAAAGCATTTCTAGCAAGATTTTACTATGTGTTAGTAAATATATTTGTCCATTCTACTCATTAGGTTGTTTAATTAGGAACAACTTACCCCGGTAACTTCAAGGCCCGTTCTCTCCTATTCTAAGTAAGCTGGAAATAGGTAAGTTGAAAACACCATACTTGATTTAAGATCCTGATTTCCGCTTTTTTTTTTTTTTTTTTTTTTTTATTATTAATATGGGTTCGCTCTTGACTTCATTCTCCTATATTTCAAAACCTTTAATTTTACATTGCATATGGCTGTATAATCTATAAACCAGCTCCAAAAAGTCTGCTATAAATAAATAAATATTTCACAACAATCACACCAATTCTCTAGTCCCAAATTAAGCTACGAGGCTTGTGTTATGGGTACTAGACAACGGATAAACATACTTAAATACTTTGTTTGTAAATAAATACATATTATACAAAGAAAACACCCAGACCAGTACAAACACACATGTTCATGCACACTTATGCTTGTACTGTGCGGGAATCGAACCCGCGACCCTTGTTTTAGAAGTCCGACCTGTGGACCTCTGCACCAAGCGGTCGTAAAAATTTTGCTATCATTACTCGCATATCAATAAAACATTCAAACCTCCCCTATATCCTTCGATAGATTTAAAACTAGTCATAAATAAGATATCAGGCAGTAGCGTGACGGACAGACGTAAACACTTATCGGCCGATCGACATGCGAGATTCGCGGTGCATGGGACGGAAGAATGCCATACGTTGTTGTAAACGGTCGCTGAAAATGTTTACTTACATTCATGTAATTGACGGTAAAAAAGTCTAATGATGTTTGGAAAGTGAATGTGGACACAGTTATGCAAATTATAATTATAGATTCCAATATTCAATACCACGGTTCCTAAAAAGAAAAATGTAGTTCCCATGAGTACATCTTCCTAGATAATATTTTATGATTTTAGTTGTATTTTACTAGGGGCTAGACTAGACTTTGTCGTCGTGGAAACACTTTATCATACACAATCCCTATTCAATTTTGACATGGGATTGAGATGTGTTGTCGCGGAAATAAGTAGCCTATGTCACTCTCCAGCCTCCTAACTACCTCCATACAAATTAGATATAACGTCATTGCGTCGTGAAAGAAGGATATATAGGCCTCTTTGGTGTAATGGCAAAGTTTCTGCCTTACATCTGAGAGGTCCTGGGTTCGAATCCCAGGTAGAGCCAAAATTGTTTCTGAGATTTTCTGTCATGAATTCCTCAAAAACAGCTTGGAGTCGGGAAGTTGCACCGGCGGTGTTACACCCCCGTGCCTCGGTGCGCACGTTAAGCCGTTGGTCCTACGCCTGATCTCTCTCCGGTGATGTCGGATTGCCGTCTTACCGAACTTTGAGAGTGATGGAATAGTGAGTGCACCTGTGTATTGCACTCACACTTGTGCACTATAATATCTCCTGCACAGTTGGCTGATCTCTGTTGACATTGGCCGCCGTGGTCGAAATCGGCCAGGAGGACTACGAGTATATATAAAAAAGTAACAGCATTCCCAATAGAGCTTAAAAAGCTGTTAATAACACAATTACATTGCTTATTAATAATGCTAACCTTATCGAATAAGCTCCCTTCCAATCTAATTTCGTAGCTCAACCGAAATAACAATGTGTCACACCTTTCATAGATTAGGAATTCTAGATTCTAGTAGGTAATATTATCATAAGTTATTTTTTGAATTGGAGAAAAAACACAAGGTAAAAAGAGCTAGTAGGCTTGATTGCAAAGAAAACGTACCTCCATCTACCGTCATATAACCTTATTTTGACAATGAAATTCTGGAACAGCGCTGATGCAAACTTGGTTTTCAGGCAACAACTGAAACGAAAATGATTGCTTTATGAAATACAGGATTAATGTTAGTCTATTACGCTTTCACGTCTAAACTGATGAACAGATGTAGATTAAATTTTGTAGGTACTCATACATATCCAGTCGTCTCCACTCTGTACCTATTATTCGTAATTTAATAGATTAAGTGATATCATTTGGCCATCATCACTGGGCCAGGTGCTGTACTATAAGTGGTACAGGGAAGTGGGTAAGCCCTTTAACGACTGGCTGAGACAGCCCTGTGTGAATTTCTCTTGCTTTGGTGGCTAAATTTAGTTAAATAATTTTTGGCATCGTAACAATAATTTTTACTCGTAACAATGCAAATTTCTGTACAATGTGAAATTAAAACTATTGGTGAGAATTCATAATTGGGCATACTAGGCTCGTATTTTATAAGTATGTACATACTCGTAGTTTGACGACCACTCTGGTGTAATGGTCTAAAGAAGTTGACTAGTAACCAAGAGGTCGGGGGTTCGATCTCCGCACTGTACAAACATTTATGTGCTTGAACATGTGGCTGGGTGTTGTATGTATTTATTGAAGTTTATTTGTAATACAACTGTTGATTTTGATATCTGTAACACAAGTGCTTTAGCTACTTACCACAGAGGCAGATCAAAGTATGTGACGTTGTTGTGTACTAGTCAAATAATAAATAAATAATAATAATAAATAAATATTTCACAACAATCACAATAAATTTTCTAGTCCCAAAGTAAGCTACGAGCACATCATGTGCTACGAGGCTTGTGTTATGGGTACTAGATAACGGATATACATACTTAAATACTTTTTTTTGTAAATAAATACATATTATAAATAGAAAACACCCAGACCAGTACAAACACACATGTTCATGCACACTTATGCTTGTACTGTGCGGGAATCGAACCCGCGACTAGAAGAACCCGCGGTTTAGAAGTCCGACATGCGGACCACTGCACCAAGCGGTCGTCAAATGGGTAAGCTTACGTGCTGTTTGTTGTACACTTAAACTAAGCTTTCTATTTTAACTTTCTAAGTGGTCCTTCTCTATTAGCTTATCTATTGTCAAATATTTGAAGCCTTCGTGACTTTCAGCGTTTAAGCCCTAGCCTAGCCTCAGGTTCAACGAAGGTATTGGACCAATTAGATAAAGGTACGCTCTCACGAAATCAAGTAGAAACCTTTTTGCGGTCCGTGTTATAATTCACTGCTGTAATTGGGGTGTCATGAGTTTTACGAAGTAATAAGAATGAGGATGCGGTCACATAATACGCAACCACTGCGGCCAATGTCAACAGAGATCAGCCAACTACGCAGGAGATATTATAGTGCACAAGTGTGAGCGCCATACACAGGTGCACTCACTGTTCCATCACTCTCAAAGTTCGGTGAGACGGCAAGCCGACATGACCGGAGAGAGATCAAGCGCAGGACCAACGGCTTAACGTGCGCACCGAGGCACGGGGGTGTAACCAACCAACACCGCCTATTAATTAATTGCAAATATGTACCTAACAGTTGTTTCACAAATCCACAATTTTACGGTCACCCTAGTCTTCAACTTAGGTTTCATGAGTCTGGTCGACTATCGGGCTTCGTTTTAGTTAAATTTAGTTAGATTAAAGCCAGCAATTAAAATACCGGTGACCTAAACTTACAACTAGCATGAAAGTCTGGAATTTAATGCGATCCAATCTTAATCAGATAACACAATTTCAATAGACTATGGTAGAGTTATTTTAAGGATTGTATAACAACAATGGGTAATTGATTTCAAAACAACCAAGTCAAGAACGGTCAAGAAGTTGACTAGTAACCAAGAGGTCGCGGGTTCGATCTCCGCACTGTACAAATATTTATGTGCTTGAACATGTCTGTTTGTACTGGTCTGGGTGTTATATGTATTTATTTGAGTTTATTTGCAATACCACTGTTGATTCTGATATCTGTAACACAAGTGCTTAAGCTACTTACCTCGGAGTCAGATCAATGTATGCGATGTTGTTGTATATAATATTAGGTCCTTACCTATGAAATTGGCGTTTTGTATGGGAGGAACAAAAAGTCGAAATTTTTTTATATAGCATATTTATTTAATCAAAGTATGAGCCATTGTAATCTATGCACTTTTGCCATCTCATAGGTAGTTCATTGATCCCTTTACTAAAAAAACCATTCGAACGGGAATCAATAAAATCTTTGAAGGCGACTTGGACTGCCCCATCTGAGTTGAACTTTTTCCCTTGCAAGAAGTTATCCAAATTTCGAAAAAAATGGTAATCTGTTGGAGCAAGGTCCGGGGAGTACGGTGGATGCCTTAGAGATTCCAATTGAAGTTCTTCTAATTTGCTAGCCGTCTGTTGTGCAGTGTGTGGTCTAGCGTTGTCGTGAAGCAGCAGTGGCGTAGAGCGATTGACCAGCCTTGGTTGTTTAGCAACTAGCTTTTCCATCATGGTTTGCAATTGCTGACAATAGATATCTGCCGTAATCGTCTGGCCAGATTTGAGAAAACTGTAATGAACGACACCGGCGCTAGTCCACCAAACGCTTACAAGTAACTTTTTATTGGTCAATTTTCGCTTGGAGCAGGCTTTGGCTGGCTTGCCAGGGTCCAGCCATTGCGATGAGCGCTTCCGATTATCGTAGAGAATCCACTTTTCATCACAGGTAATGATTCGATTTAAAATCCCTTCGTTATTGTGCCGGTCAAGTAATGTAACGCAGCAGTTGACGCGCGTTTGCCGGTTTGCTTCACTCAATTCGTGAGGAACCCACCTTTCAAGTTTTTTAATCTTCCCAATTTGCTTCAAGTGGATTAAAACAGTTTTATCACTAACGCCAAAGCCTGCAGCTAACTCGGACGTGGTTTGCGATGGATCCGCTTCCACAATAGCCTTCAATTCTTCATTATCAACTTGGGTCTCCGGCCGTCCACGGGGCTTGTTTTGCAGGTCGAAATTTCCAGAACGAAAACGTTGGAACCAAAAACGCACTGTGTTTTCTTTTGCGACACAACCGCCATACACATCATTAACCCTTCGAGCCGTTTCCGCAGCACTGGTGCCACGGTGGAGCTCGTACTCGTAAATAACGCGATATTTCAAATTTTCCATTTTGTAAATTGAGCGATGCAAACAGAAAAAAGATAAGTAAAAAAACAAATGAATGACGGTTTACGAAACACAACTACATGTGGAAATAGCTGTATAAATTTGAATTTCGAATTCCTAACCAAATAGGAAAAATTTGTGATCAAAGTGGCCAGTACGACAAAACGCCAATTTCATATGTAAGGACCTAATATTTATAAAAATAATGATAATAATAAATCGTTTCTGAGGTAGTGCTCAATAATACGTCTCAATGTATAACTATACTGTGACTAGTATATAGGTGTAAATGTTAATAATCTATTTCTTTCTCGTATAAATCATGAAAAATAATAAATAAATAATAAATATTTCTCAACAATCACACCAATTCTCTAGTCCCAAAGTAAGCTACGAGGCTTGTGTTATGGGTACTAGACTACGGATTAACATACTTAAATACTTTTTTTTGTAAATAAATACATATTATACATAGAAAACACCCAGACCAGTACAAACACACATGTTCACGCACACTTATGCTTGTACTGTGCGGGAATCGAAGCCGCGACCCTTGGTTTAGAAGTCCGACATGCGGACCACTGCACCAAGCGGTCGTCAAAAATACATAAACTACGTGAATCAAAAATTTACAGTTCCGGATAACTCTATTCTATTGCACTATTATGGTAATTATAGACTCTAAAATGACTGATTAAACAAGATAATTTTGTTGCGTTACAAAGTAAGAACTCTCGGTGCGAAATCCGTAATTTATGTAATTTATAAACGTTTTTTAATGTATGTATGGCAGAATAATTCGCTAACAAGCGCACCCGAATAACACGCGACCAATTATGATTCGTGCGAATCCCGCGATAGGTTTTTATTCCACAACCAACAGCAAAACTAGAAGCTATATCATATTTTTTAGTATATATTATGTGTATTTATAAATATGTATTCATATTATTTATATTCATAATATTTATTGCAAAGTCACACGTTACAGTCTCTCTAATCTAGTACAGTGACGCCCGGCTTCTTATATAAATTTATTATATATTTTATATTTAATGTCATTTGTGTAATCTCATAATATTAATTCTATTATTTTTCTGTTTTCTCAGCAGTAGGACGTATATAGGCTGATGATGATGATGATGAAAACTATTTTTTTAATATAAGTAAGCATCATTTTGAGAATGAATTAAACCGCAAAATTGACATTGGGTTGACCTTCTAAATTTATCACGTAAAATTACACACAAACCCTTAATATACTAACGTGTATGTGCCGTCCTGCAGTCCATTTTGGTCTATAGGTCTCAAATCTACTTCTTCAAAGTCATAAATGTCAAAAAATAAAATAAAATTACGATCTTTAAAAGCACTCAATAGATTCTTATTGAAGAAGAGTTGTGGCATAGGTAACTGAATTTTAGATTTCTTGACGACCTGTTCTGTTGGTTCGGGAGCTATTGATGCCTTCGTAACTATAAAACATTTATAGTATTAAAATTATGTAAGTACAATAAGTAATATTAATGTAAAACAGTTTGTAACCTGAATTGTACAATTGTTTATTGTCCTAAATAAATAAAATAATAATAATAATAATTATGAAGATGAAATTCTCGTCCTATAGAGCCTTCCCACAAAAAAATATACATTTGTACAAAACTTGCTGAACTATAGTCTTTCTGCTTTTGACGTCAAATTGACTAATTTATGTAAATATCGAATTAACCAACGACAAAATCTTACAAAACATGTTACATCATGTTACATCATGTTATTTCAGCGATTATCCATGGCTTGTTATCAACTTACCACCGCGATTATCCAAGGGCCTGTTACTCTTAGATTAACACAACAATGTGTGTCGATAGCATCTTAACGAACGAGCCAGGTGTGTGCTGGGAAACCCTGAGGTAGACCTGTAACACAGAATAGATTATTATAAGCTAATGCAGTACCAACACAAAGAACAAAGGCTCGACACGAAACAGACAACCGTTAATCGCTCCTTGTCGGTTCGTTTTTCATCATCGGTATATATCGGTATCGGTATCGGCTATCGGTAATAATAGTCCTCCTGGCCAATTTCGACCTCGGCGGCCAATCTCAATAGAGATCAGCCAACTGCGCGGAAGATATTATAGTGCACAAGTGTGAGCGCAATACTCACTGTTCCATCAGTCTCAAAGTAGTTCGGTGAGACAGCAATCTGACATGAACGGAGAGAGATCAGGCGCAGGACCAACGGCTTAACATGCTTTCCGAGGCACGGGGGTGTAACACCGCCAACTTCCCGACTCCGAGCTGTTTTTGAGAAATTCATGACAGAAAATACCAGATAAATTTTGACTCGACCTGGGATTCGAACCCAGGACCTCTCGGATGTAAGGCAGAAACTTTGCTTCTATACCAACGAGGCAGTCACCGCTAGCGGTACTGCGTTGCCCGCATCCAGCGGCCGCGACCTTAACCAGATCGTCGGCGTCAGTTTACTTTATAGGTGTCTGTCTTGCTAAGGACCCATTGAGAGTTGAGACTTCGTCTGTGTGTCTGCCAAGTGTTTAAATTTGTTTCGCTACTGCTTTAGCATATATCTATTCTGTGATTGTCTGTAATCCGGTGATATCAAACTGCGAAACCGGATCTGTTCCGTGACTGTTACGACACATTACGAAATGAGAGGTGCTGTTGAGTTGGCATATAACAAGTGGTTTGTGATTTACTAAAAGAAAATTTTTCGACTCTTGACATAACACAAGCCTTTAAGTTGATCCAGTAATGATCCTATACAAAATTTAACGCACGGAAATTACCTTTTAAAATTATTTGCAGAGTTTAAAGATACGAGTACCCGATTTGACACGTGACATCTTCCAATTAAGAGTTAGTTTCCATAAGCCAAAATACGTGCACTAAATTGGTTATTAGGTACTAACATAGTGTGTAAGATGTATTGTTTACTAACCCTTCTTGGATCTTGTGTTTTTGAATTAATAAATAAATAAAATGAAATAACAGAAGGTAGTTTTTACTAAAAGGTAGAGTTGGGAACATGTCTGTCAGAATGAAAATCAGTCTATCTATTGGCTGAAACAACTTCTCGGTTTTAAGACTAATTCATTATTTATTGTTTCGATAGAAAATACCCTATTCAATATAAAAATAATCCATAATTACTGCCATTTATATTCTACCTAGCATTTAACACAGCAAAAGCCGAATGTCAAGGCTCTGACATCGGCATTGCGGGCTTATGCCTCAACTTGAGCATAGGAAATGCGGTGCGCTGCGGCCTGCATTTGCCTCGGCTGTCATGCCATGCACCATAAAATACACATGAAATATATTTTGGGAAAAGTTTAAGGGTTAGTAATCGTAGAAGGTGAATTCACTAGCGGAAAAGCAGTCTTGTGAAAAGTTAAATGAAAAATGTCAATCAAAAAATCACGTAAAGCTGTTGGTCCCGGTTAATATCGATAGATATTAGTCGTTAAGCCTGGTCAGAGGCCCTCGGGCGGCTTAATAACATCTGACAGTAAGGTTGGTCACTTACCTTACAAACACCCCTTCACCAATCCGTACTGAGCCCGCGTGGTGGTGTATGGCTCGGACCACCTCATAGTTGAGGTGAGGCCTGTGCCCAGCAGTGGGACGTATATAGTCTGATGAGCATCAAAAAATATTTATTTCTTTAACAATTATTTTAAAAATATCTATGCAGAGGTGGTCTCTTTCTTATAAGTGCTGTAGCACCTGTGGCAGAAGGAGTCACTCTTCCTTAACAAAATATACATTTGTAAATAAAAGCAAGTTACGTAGTGCTAACGTGTGTGTGTGTGTGTGTTTGTGTGATGCATGTATGTGTTTATGTGTGAACGTAAGTTCGGCGGCGAGTTTAGAATCAAGAGTTTTTTACGCTATAACGTTATTTGAATCACACAGGACAGTTTATAAGGGATCTTTTCAGCTATCAAAAAAGGATCATTGTTGACTCTCAAGTTTAGAGAGACCGCTGAGAGAACTTCTTTAATGGCAGGTCTTCCGTTTGATATAAAACAGAATCGAAGTATTTAATACGAATCTTCAGCAAGTCCATTTGTTTAGTTTAACCTTAACTATACTACAACAACATCACATACATTGATCTGACTCCGTGGTTAGCAGCTTAAGCACTTGTGTTACATATATCACAATCAACAGTGGTATTACAAATAAACTTAAATAAATACATATAACACCCAGACCAGTGCAAACAGACATGTTCATGCACACAAATGTTTTTACAGTGCGGGGATCGAACCCGCGACCTCTTGGATTATAGTCAACTTCTTGACCACCAAAGTGGTCGTCAAAAAAAAATTTTAGATTCTAAAATTAGAGGCAAGGACTTCCGTTTGATATGAAACAGAATCGAAGTATTCAATACGAATCTTCAGCAAGTCCATTTGTTTAGTTTGAGACCTGTAGCTCAATTTTAACTATGTACTTATAAAATACGAGCCTGGTATGCCAAATTGTGAACCCTTACTAATTGTTTTAACTTCACATTGTAAAGAAATTTGCATTGTTGTTGTTGTTGGAGTCCTATGGCACCCCCGTGGTGCAAAGGGCCTTCGTGAGCTGTCGCCGCAGGACAGGGGGAAATCCCCCTGTCCTGCGCTTGACTCTTGACATCCTCCCATAGTAGACCTGCAGCTGTTATCTCCTGGTCGATGGTTCGTCTCCACGAATGTATGGGTCGTCCGCGTCTTCTCCTTCCATCGGGCTGCCATTCAAAGGCCACCGACGCAGCATTGCACTCACTTCGACGCAGC
Organism: Pyrausta despicata; assembly: GCA_963921415.1. Taxonomy (NCBI): domain Eukaryota; kingdom Metazoa; phylum Arthropoda; class Insecta; order Lepidoptera; family Crambidae; genus Pyrausta; species Pyrausta despicata. The sequence continues at coordinate 14,862,686 of OY992862.1, read as the reverse complement.
GTGTGCCCTATCCATCGCCATTTGCGCTGAGCAATTTCCTGCTGTATCGGCAGTTGTTGGCATTGGGCCCACAAGTCTTCGTTGCGAATTGTATTAGGCCAATATATGCGTAGAATAACTCTAAGGCACTTGTTAACGAAGACCTGAACTGGCGTGTTATCGCTTTCGTAACTCTCCAAGTCTCGCAGCCAAACAGGAGAACACTCTTGACTAAGACTCGAAGAGTCACTGTTAATGCTAAAAAATAAAACTAAACTTAACCCTAACTAAGTTTAGCTACCAAAGATTAATACACACAGGGCTGACTCAGCCAGTCGTTTAAGGGCTTACCCACTTTTCCCTGCACTACTAATAGAACAGCACCTGGCCTAGTGTTTATCTATCGGCACAGATTACGCAGCCCTTAGGTAACTCTCGTATGAATCATGCGCGAGCGCAAGTCTGGCATTCCGTGATCACGTGGGGTTGTGTAACTGCTACTTGTGAATGTAGGATAGATAGAGTGAGGATAGACTGAGTTCCTTGCGCCGCTTCTTCTCAGCACTGGCCCAAATTGTCCCGAAGCGGTGGAAGGGTCATTTATATGTAGGGACGTGTAAAAGTGCTACTTGTGAGTCTATTCACAAAAATAAATTGATTTTATTCATTTATGATTGCATTGATTTATAGATAGATATAATATTTTTTATACACACATAAAGAACCAAAAATACATTTTACAGAAGTCATAATAGGTACAAAATAGGCGGTCTTATTGTACAAAACAGTTTCTTTCAGACAACCCATCAGGTAAAGGCCATGTGTTTGCCTTTGCAGTTTAAGTAGATGTATTAAATTTTAGCCATATATATCTTAGTTGTTTCGTAAAAATTGTTTTGTATTATCCGTATATATTCTGCTCAAATTCCCCCTTAATTAATTGTTCCTTTCAGCGAAGGTTGTCTGGAAGAGATCGCTACAAGCGATAAGACCGCCTAAATTGTACATCTTTCTTTGTTAAACCTGTCAGTAATTTTATTTTGTGTTGTACAATAAAGTGATAATCTATGTATCTATCTATAGATACATAGAATTTGATATTAGTATAAGGGTTCCAACAACCAGTCTTTGCCTTTTTTTTGCCTTTTTATGGTAGTAGCTCAAGTTGAACCAGAAGTTCAATCCATCTTATCTTTAATTAATATATGGATGGATACATATCTTTAATTAATATATGGATTAATTGGTGATATTACAAAATACGAGTAATTTTACAACGACAAATAGGTAAGTTTCTTGAAATTTTAAGAAATTTTAACTGTAAAAAAATACTTTATCTGCATGTAATTATGAGCTAAACGCTTTTGCAATTAAATATAGAGGTTGCATATTGCAAAAGCGTCACGAAACTGCTCGCTGGAATTAGAATTAACCCAATGTTCCTTCAATGAAGGATATGTCGACATTCCGCTATTAAATTATGACGTCAAACGATCGATCAGGCGCCGGTTAAATTTATAAGTAATTTAATTTAATACCACTCGTAATATAATGGGTTAACGGCAGTAAATATGTGTGTGTACGTCCATGAAATGTAATTGCAAAAAACTTTTTTTGAAATAAACTTGTAAAGTGTGCAAACGCCATTCAATTTTCGAGCCAGTTTCTTAGGGTTTTTTTTTTATACTGATATTTTTTTTCAATTACTCACAATCAAAACTAATTAGCAAGCGACTGAAACCAAAACGCTGAACTAATGATCAACATCAAAACGATAACATCTAGTACCCTGGTAATATCGCGGAAAGAAACTTGACAGAGCTACAGGAGAAATTACAAACGCCACAAATCATACAACAATCATACAAGAGACATACAAGCCGAGATAGAATCGCACTCGTTAAGAGTACGGGAGCAATTAAACAAATAAATGAAAACGCTATTAGTCGCAAATGTCGTAGGAACACAGCGGAAAACAATTCGCTGAAGGAAAAGCATAATGAGACATAAGGACAGTGCTTCTCAACTTTCGAGGTGACTGTAACTTTCTGCAGAAATATGGAATGGTGTATTCTGTAAATCCTTATACATAGTTAATTATCTTGGTCAGGGGTCAGGGTAAAGTAACAAATTGTGTTTTTTTTATTCGTGATTGGTTTGCAATGGACCCAAGAGACTGTGTCGACGATGGAGCGAGCTCACCTAGAAGTGTCATGTTAAATCATAATGGCAATAGGTGTAATTTGACATTAAGTCTTTCTTGATTATCTTTCGAATAAGAAAAGCACAAAGTGACGGTTTGTTACAACTGATTGCCCAATTAAGTATGTCATTTTTTTAAATGTTGTATGAAAAAAATGTTTGTTCTTTGAACACCGACCTCGATAAGATGGTGCCCGATATAAATTTTAGCAGCGCATCAACACTACAACCAAAAAGTCGCGGGAACATGTCATTGTGTGCATGAATATGTCTGTTTGTACTGGTCTGGGTGTTATATGTATTTATTTAAGTTTATTGGTAATACCACTGTTGATTCTGATATCTGTAACACAAGTGCTTAAGCTACTTGCCACGGAGTCAGATCAATGTATGTGATGTTGTTGTATATTTTTTATTTTTTTTATTTACTGATAGTAATAGCTTTCGGAACCGCCACAAGTTTGGGAGCCGCAGTCGGTGCAAGCATCCGTTCGGCACACAATAGTAGTTGCGCAAGCGCCGATAATGGCGTGATACGCTCCGCTCTCATGCCTGTGAGAGCCGCGTCACCTCCGAATTTAGGGAAGGCTTCACTATTATGAAAAAAAAATAGTCGGGAAGCCGCAGGAAGACCTAGCAGGCTTTTCTAAACCTACTAAACCTTAGATCTATTAAAATGGATCTAACCAATTCAGCCAACGCGCAACGTTTTATTAAATAATTATTATATAAAGTGAATTGTAAATTTTCATAAGAAAATAAAGATCTTTAACCGTAATAAATACTTTTCTATTAATTGATTATATTAATAGTCCGGCTCCACAGCGAAAACGTCTCGACAATATAGATTTAACTTGTTTTGCCCTAAAATTTATTTTTGACCAATATTTATCAGCAGATGTATTAATAATTGCTTACCAACCTACGATCTAGCCAACCATTTAGTAGTTTATCGCAAAAAGTGATCAAAAACAAAATCATCGTTGACCAGACTAAAATGCCGTTAAACTACATAAAAAAGGACGACACGTGATCATTTTCACATATAATCACACGAAAAAAAAGCTTTTCATACGAAACTTTCAAAATTCGAATTAATAAAGTACCTACAATAAGTTCAGTCCATCACTTGCATTGCTTGACACAGAATACCGTTTTGAAATATTAATAATGGCGGCGCTATTAGCTGGCTGCGGGCTCGTGGGAGCGATTCTCAGAGCCATTGTCTCTCTGGACAACTTTCCTGGGGTCGACAGCACGGAGCCTTTGCCGAGCTTTGCCAATGACCACAGGCTGGGGAGACCAGACAGCTCAGTCCGTTCAAAAAGTTCAAATAGTATGTCAGCTTCATTTTTGAGCAAAAAATTTGGGCAAGGTGAAAATCAGCAAAGAAGATTTATAAGTCTACCGAAACGAAACGGGCTTGTTTCATTTACAGGTTTGAATAAAAGTTTAATAAGAGATGACAAATATATTTTCAGAACTCACACTCACTGATTTATTAATTCACATTGCCGTTTAGTAATACTGACATAGATGCATACTGTCTGCGGTATTTATTTATCATCTGTGCATTATTGCATCCAAATTAAAATGAATTTGTAACGAAAAATGTATATACAACACAATACATTACTTGACGAAATGTAGCGCAATTATTTGACAGACACAGGTTACACACTCCCTAATGTATTGGTGTGTGGTGGCCGTTCCCTCCGGGCTGCGTAAATGATAACAGCAATGAATAATAACGCCTAATTAAGCTTGTTTATCCAGCTAATTAATTAGACTCGGTCAGGGTGGTTAATTGGAGTGAGCTGATGATTGATGGCCTGCCTAAGCTGTGTCGAAGAGATAGCTCCGATTTCGTGATTTAATAACGTTTTGTTGCTAAGAGGCCACTGACTCTGTTCAGGTTAACAAACCGTCCCATTTTCGTAAGCCTGTTACGAGAAAATTATAATTGTATTCATACAGGTTTAACGCTACTTTGACATGATTTTTGTGGAGTAATTGACACGGTTAAGTAGTTATGTATCACACACGTGTCTTCAAACAAAGACAGATTAGGAGCTCTTAAAATCATTGGTTACGCATGAGACATGTAAATACATCATAGCCCAAAGTCTCGTCCAGCTCTCATCGCTTCGTATTTCACGTACTTTCAGTTTCTAATGTCGTTGTCTTGTCCTACAGATAATCCTGGCAGACGAGTGCACAGAAGCAGAGGGTCGAGCGTGGCACATGAAGCACTTCGCGTGCGCCGAGTGCGCGCGGCAGCTCGGCGGGCAGCGGTACATCATGCGCGAAGCCAGACCGTACTGCCTGCCCTGCTTCGACACCTGCTTCGCCGAGTACTGCGACGCGTGCGGCGAGCCCGTCGGAGTCGACCAGGGACAAATGTCCCACGAGGGGCAGCACTGGCACGCCACCGAACGCTGCTTCGCCTGCCATACCTGCCGCGCCAGTCTCCTCGGGAGACCATTCCTACCCCGCAAGGGAGCCATATTCTGCTCCATCGCCTGCTCGAAAGGAGAACCGCCGACACCTTCGGACTCGTCAGGCCCAGGACCCAGACCGTCACGCGTACCACGACCCAGGCGAGTCCCGTCGCCTAAATCTCCACCGCGGTCCCCTGAAAGGCAACCTTCGCCACATATAGAGGCTGATTCGGAACCCAGCTGCTCGCTAGCTCCAGAATCGCCCCCACCGCATCCGCCGCCTCCTCCGCACGCTTGCCTGAGCCTTGACCGAGCGTTAGCAGATCTGCGGCTGGAACAATCTATGACAGAACACCAAATACAACCGACCCCAACTTCAGAGGAGCACAGAGAAGAAGAAGAATCGCCGGAAGACTGGAGACCTCCCCATCCGGTTGAAGCGCAGGCGGTCGTTACCCCCGGACATTCATCGTCGATGCCCGAACTGACTTTAGTCGATGGAAAGTCTCCTAAAAAACCTAGAGGTGGGAGAACTGTGAGATTCTGCGGAGACGACAACGAAGCTTTTGAGCCGGACGAGCCAGTCAGAAGAGAAAAGGTTCGCGACGACGACGCCAGCAGCTACTGCAGCACTTGTTCCTCCTCGTCTTCTTCAGCGGAATCGTATACTTTGCCGACGAGAAGAGCGTACGGCGGTGTGCGGATATCGTACGTGCCAAACGACGCGGTGGCGTGCGCACGTCGCGAACGCCAGCGCAAGAACGCGGCGGCCGACAAGAACTGCATAATCTCGTGATCCTGGACCCTCCTAGTGCCTCCCAATCCCTCCTAGTGACACCGACCTCCGATGAAAAGACTGACTCTATATAGGTTAGCCCCTAAACGCCATAGTATTTTAAGCCTGTAATTTAAAAACCGCGACTCGTCTTCCAGCGTAGAAAGGATCGCTTTAATCGGCCAACTGGTGGTCTGACGAGGGGTGAGTGACGAATGGCGCGGACCAGGTGCGCGCGCGCAGTGTTGTGACGGTTTCGCACAAAGGACCGATATCAATGCCTGCGGTTTCCACAAATTTGTTTGCAGTTTATCGTAATTTGGGCGTAATCACTCCTAAACTTGCCACATGCGTCATTCATTCGATACACCTTTCCGCCACCAAACGATTTTGACGCCTGCTTCTTTTTATTCAATTCAATGGGGCTTAAAGTTAGTGTCTGTATTATAAAATGTCAGCTTTAACTTATTCGGGAGTTTATTATAATATACGTAAATTAAACCACATATCGATTGCTTTTGTAACTATACTCATATCTTGTAAAGGTTAACTGTAGGTACGACATATCCCACTTTGCCACTTAGACGTAACTTAAATAAGTCCGTAATTTAATGTAGTTTAAGTAAATTTTGTAAGTGAAACTAAGTACAAATGTATATTGTATTATTTTGTATAACACTTTATTGGGCGTGTGTTCAGAATTCGATAATAAATGTAAATATCTTAGATTTGAGGTTGCCTTACATGACTAAATAATAAGTAACGTTATTCTAAAGAAAACTTCTAAATACTAGCGTACCATTTCCATTGCTCAATATTTATTCTCTAGCCGGTAGCGCCATTCGAAGCCAATGACAATACTCAAGAAATATAACTTAAAAAAACTAATGCAGTGTACTAATTATTTCATCATAGTTACAAAATTACTAACTATCACCAAGAAAATAAGTAGAAAATAAAATATAGGCACTTTAAATTAAATATCCAAAAAATAATCCAAGATGAATATTATAATGTAATGAATGATACCTATATAAATCTGAATTTTGTACAAATAAAATGATTTGTAATATTAATGTAAGTTTTGTAAGTTATTTGTATCGAGAGATGAATAAAATGTTGTATAAAACCCTAGTTTTTTATTTCCCCAGATTTTAAAGAGAGTGAGATTATGAAGTCGACCACTTTTTCGAAAAGAGGAAATATAGTTTTGTGTAGGAATATAACTTGGTTTGTACTCAAACGTCCAACATAGTCTAATTCTTGGGTCATATCTATAATATAAAAACCGGTCAAGTGCGTGTCGTGCCACGCGCATTGTAGGGTTCCGAAGTTGCAAATGCCAACTTTCAGTTCACACTCACAAATATATAAAAATGAGCCCATACAGACGGTAAATACTTGCTTTACATAACTACCAACTGTCAACTAATTTTTAATCAAATTTTTATGAAAATTTATTTTCCACGTACCTACATTTTATAAGTTGGTTGCCTATAACATATAAGTTTACTTTACTACTCATCTCTGATAGTTTTCCTTTAATAAAAATTTAGCTTTTCCATTAGTCTTCTCATGGTTAGAAGTTATATGGAAGGAAACCCTTGCCAAGGAAGGCCGTCTGACGCCAGCAACGCTAGACTCTCAAAATGTTTGAACAAAAACTTTAATATTCCGACAGGAATGCATATTTTCTCAAATTATTGTTTTTTGGATTAACCTATTTTCATCTTAAATACATGTTTTTATTGACTAATTAAAAATGTGTCCAAAATTAACTAGTTTTTTTTCTTCATTTTAGTACCATACATAATTCAGGACTTATAGATAAACTTCGTTTTGTAATGAGGTTTTCTTTAGTCTATTGATTGATCATAGTTTAGGTAAGTCTTATACTATTTGAACCATGTTTTGTAATATAACGGAATAGGTACAACAATGATATTCAGGCATCATTTATTCTCATTTCCGAACGATCAAAAAGAATTGCAAAACTTCTGAGTGGAAAGCAAGTAAGTATGCAACCAGTAATGTAAGTATGAATAAAATACATTCCATAAATACAGTGCCAATTTTGTGAAACCAACTATTTGATTCAAACCTGTAACGCAGAAAAATAGAAAAATATTCATGAAAAATAACCAAGTCCAGCATTCAAAACAAGTCCATAACACGCCATTGAATCGACTGAAAACTTTGTGTAAAGTACCATCGTAAAACTTCAGAGACGAACGTCTTCAATCCAAAGACAAATATCAGAGGAACGGAATGTAATAATATTTTCATCTATTCCACGAGATTCCATGACAAAACGATATCCCAACTCACAGCTCTACCGTTTCTTGTAAATCTTAAAAGATTTCTTATGGAAAAGCTGGTTTGTGTTTTCTCTTTTATTTATTTTGTCGCAACGCCCACTTATCATTTCTGCTTAGCCCAAAGGTATGACTGGTAGAGAATGCCCTACGGCGTTAAGTCCACCTTTTGTACAAAGTTTTGTTGTGAAATAATGTTTAAATAAATTAATAAAAGCTGTAAGATTTTTGTTTACACTATATTCAATTTATACACATGACTAGCTGACCCGGCAAACGTTGCTTTGCCATATAAAATATTGAGGACAACCCTTATCACTATGGAGTATGAAAAATACATGTTAGCCGATTCTCATACCTACTCAATGTGCTCACAAAATTTCATAAGAATCAGTCGAGTCGTTTCCGAGGAGTACGGGAACGAACATTGTGACACGAGAATTTTATATACAGGGTGAAATTTTAGTGGTTGTTTTCCCGCAGTGAATTGATTCTATATCAGTAGATAAATCGATTAAGTTATTTTTAAATAAAATCAACAAAATTTTTCAACATTATGTATGCGGCGGGTGCGTTTCATGGAGCGCTTGCAGTATGGAGAACAAAAAAAAGAACCTATTTAAAAATAAAAAGAACTTCCATGATTCGATATTATTACAGAAAGTAATTCGTTCCGCAGCTCGCAGCGGAAAAACATCCACTAAAATTTTATATAGAGAAGAAGATTGGCTTATATAAAACACATTCAAAAAAACATCGGACTGTCACAGGTGGGAAATGGATTCACAACCTCTCGCATATCAGGCGATTGTTCGCGCGATAACCATTGAGTTACCTTGACACCAGGCCTATTTTCCTTATTAATTAAACTGTAAATAATAAATAAATAAATACTGTTTCACAACAATCACACCAATTCTCTACTCCCTAGTGTGTTATGGGTACCAGACAACGGATAAACATAATTTAATACTTTTTTTGTAAATAAATACATATAATACATAGAAAACACCCAGACCAGTACACCCACACACATGTTCATGCTTGTACTGTGCGGGGATCGAACCCGCGACCCTTGGTTGTAGAAGTCCGACATGTGGACTACTGCACCAAGCGGTCGTCAATTTACGCTTTGAGCGCTAGTAAAAATGTCAACGCTATCCTCATTCCTACCGATTTGCAAGGGACGAGCGTCGAGCATTATAATTGCGTTTGCAACTAATTATTGTATTAGTGGAAAATACAAGCGGGAATCATAGTCGCGGGTTCCGAGCAGCAACCATGACGGACCTAAGGCCTTACTTACTGACGATTCGTTTCTGTTTGCGGGTTGGCCATTGCTTCACTAGCACAGTCAGGCTAATAAGAGGGAGAGGGATGGCTACATGCGAAACCACGGGAACGGCTTAGAGAGTTGGGATCGTTTAATGGCAGAAGTTTAATCTAGAACAATGGCGGCTCATGTCTGTGCGAGCATGCACTTCTCACGGCTGTTTACACACCTACTAATGTTCCTTAACTTTTATAATAATTTCTAATAGAATAAATAACCTACACTCGGATTGCATACAACACTAATTTTGTGCTCGTATCAAACGACTCACGTGTAGTTTCACTAGTACTAGTTAACGTTACATTACATATACTGTTAGCTCTTTTTGGGTAGATAGGAACGTAATATAATGTATTTGAGTGATGGTAGTTTATCTTTTTTTTTAACTATGTAATGATAACTAACACCTGATTCTACCTGTGACCGCGGAAGCTGAAAAGGGCCCGAAGCGTCAGGTTACAATAAAATGTAAATAAATCACGAAATAATCCGTAAAAAGTGTCTCATTTTAATGTCTACTGTTCGCGTAAACCTAAGAAATTAACAACCTCTTGTACAAAAATTTGTTGTGCAATAAAGCTTAAATAAATACATACCAAAATCTTGCCTAGTGAAATCAGAATGCTCAGTTAAAATATTAGTCAGCAGGTTATAGAAAACTACAACTTTAACTCCAGTTTAATTTCTTCAGATTTCATTAAGGCTTTAGAACACGATTTATGTTACGAACGTTTAGAGACACCAACAGAAAATTTTCACTTAATGCCTATCAATTTCTTCCCAACTGATGAAGTACAGTATGGTAAATAATTAAACATCTACGTGAATCTGACATCGTTAAAACAGTACACGTAAATATCTCATTTTAAAATATCATATTTCAATACAAATACGTCCCACTGCTGGGCACAGGCCTCACCTCAACTATGAGGTGGTACGAGCCATACTCGAACCCGCGTGGTGACGCGGTAAGGTAATTGACCAACCTCACTGTCAGAAGTTATTAAGCCACCCGAGGGCCTCTGAATATGCTTAACGACTAATATCTATTGATTTTAACCGGGACCAACAGCGTGCGTTACGACAAACAGCCTAGGAGGCGTTAACGGAATTCTTTGCCAAATCGAGTCATAGAGACGGCTAGACGCAATTTGTGTGTCCTGCCTCTTGAGAGATCACCCCCGACCATTGATGAAAATAAAATACGGAAGATAAGCCACTACTTATTTGCGCTTGAACATGGCCGCAATGGAGATATTAAAAGAAATGCATATAATAATAGTATTATACTGTATAACTTGCTACCGGAAGAGATAAAAACACTTCAATGGCCAATATTTATGACGAGGTTGACCAACTGGCTTTTGGACAAATGTTTTTATTGTTATAATGAATATTCTAATTGGCGACTAAATAATAATATTTAATTTAAATATAATTTAAAAATAAAAGTTCTACTAATGCAATTTAATTGACATTAATATATTGTAATTGAATTTGTATTGTTTTCTTAATTGCATTTTTGCACGTCTGCGAGCAGATTGAACACATGCGCTACTAACTTTAAAATGTGATCTTTTTGACTGTGTTCTTAGCAAATAAACGTTTGAGTTTGAGTTTGAAAAAATATAAGAGAGTGTTGCTTCTTTCTCACCAGTCACTTTATCTCTCTCTTGATATGGGACCTTTTTTGACTGCTAAGGTCGTAACATACCTTCCGATAGTATATTTTAATCAAAGCCCCTATCGCCCATTTTGGCCATCCTTGCTGTTTAATCGCATTGTAACGACTTATTGTCTTGCTCTCTAGAAGTTGGCAGGGAAATACCGTAAATTCATTATGTAACCAAAACGTTTTGAAATGAGAAAATGAAAATGTTATTTATTCAAAAACACATTTATAATTATGTTTACAGTAATAGATCTGCTCTCGTATAAGGTTTCCCTTATGCGAAGCTTTATAAAGCAATTTTATTTATATACTTAGTGTGTGTGTGTGTGTTTATTTGTGATAAATTTGTATTTTAATGATAAAATAAAACTAACCTATTAAGATTACTTATACCGAAAGTAAGAAATGACAGACTCAATCACCACACTGCTTTTATCATGTCCAAAATACCGCCTTCGATGTATAGCTAATTATAAAAAAATATATCAATTAAAACAAGATAAAATTAAAACTACCGTCATTCGGGCGTGAAAGGTTATAATTTGACAAGCGTATCTACCTACAATTTCATTCCAACCCCACCATTACTAATGACCTTGACAGAAAGTCCCGAAAGTATCAATTAAAATGTACCCTTTCAAGCGCTAAACGAGGGTTGTCCTCGTATTCATAAGCTGGTCGCGAAATTGATGCCAAGAAATCAAAACCAAACGCTTAGCTGGCTGGATGACGCTTCCTTTCATCTGTGAGACAGATGTTTTTGGAAATAAGGTTTATTTATTTATTTAAGTAAATATGAAAATAAATAAATATATTAGGATGATTAATCAATTATACTGTAAAAGTACCTATTTTGAATATAGCAATTGTTGTGCAAAATAGTGCTATCTTTCTGTCTGGGTGTCCACGAAAGACCAGCGTCGTGGCATTTCTGAGATGCTACGACACATGCTTAAGCAAGGATCTCTCGACCCCCCTTGCAGTGTCTTGTGTATGTGATTTTTAAATGTGTTTTTCTATTTGGTAAGATATGTGATACTGAATAAAATGTTTTCTTCTTTTTCTTCTTCTATTGCACATCAAAACTATGTACAAAATGTGAAGTTAACGCCGTAGGGTCAGTCATATCTTTGGGCTAAGCAGAAACGATTAGTGGGCGGTGCGACAAAATAAATAAAAGAGAAAACACAAAATAATAAAACCAAATATAACACATGAGATGAAATATAAAATATACAGTAATTTATAATATAAATAAGAATAAATATTTTTAAATACACACAATATTTACTAATGTACACTAAATATGACGAACTGTTCAAGAAAGATCTATAATGACGGTTGCGATAAAGTAAGAAAGTGGGTGCGAATGAGTCTCTTGAATGATAGTTGCTGGGAGCCTGTTTTATATTTTCGGGAAGAGCATTCCAGAGCCTAATGGCCTGAATGTGAAAGGAGTTGGATTGTGAAAGATCGCACTTTTAACGATCGATCAACAGCTGAGGGGTAAAATGAAAATTTTCTAGACAATAATAATGCCTGCGCAGATGTCGTTAGTTAAGTCATTTCAATATTTGAGGTCTAAGTTAGTCAAATAGTGAGAGTCTAAGTTCTAGTTTTTGCTGATTATACTGCGCTAGATCTACAGTGAAATAAAACAAAAATAGCAGTCACCATCGATCGCAAATACTTAAAACAGCCCTTTTTCTGCTGTTCATATAATTTTCCCGCCATCAAGACTGACACAAATGACCCGCTGTCACTTGTCACACTACAAACCGAGATCGATTATTGATACGGGCCCGGGCGTGGTATTAAGTCATTAAAGGCTTTTTAGTTAGTGATTAATGTGACTGCGCTTACTGCACGCTCGCGTTACTAAAGTAAACCCGAGTTTAAACAGATGCGAAATTTCACTCGGTTGACTAATTTTAACACCGTTAACTCCCACATAAACGTTTACGTTTATGTTTACGTTATGGTTACGTTTACGTTTATGACTCTAGAACGATCCAACTTTGAAAATGATAACAACATCAGCAACCAACACTAAAAAAAAATACAAAATAACCAACCACAAATGTTGCTAATAACTAACATAGTTCTAAGCTTCCTTTGTTACTAACCCTTGGATCATGATAAAGAATTTGAATTGAATTGAAAAAAAAAAGATTTTGTTTTGAACACTGAATCTGCGTTATTTCATTTTACTGTAAGAAATTATAATCTAACGCCGGAAGAGGTTTTTAAAAAAGTTTTACTTTACATTGACTTGAGTTTTTTAAAAATATGGTAAGGCCGTGCTCATACATACCACATTTTTAAGTCACTGATCTTATGTATTTTGGGTCCTGCGCTGGCGTCGTTTAGTGGAAATTGAAAGAAAAATAATCCTCTTTTTCAGCTTTAGTCATGGATTTCCGCAAAGTAACGCATGATTCCATTAATTATTATATATATTATTTATCTCTTTTTTATTAATATGTATTTAACATAATATTTATTGTTATTGTTTTTCACGAATGTTGTGTTCACCTATAATACGTATACATATAAGTTGTAAATACTAAGGTTTAAATTTAAGATGAGCAATGTATATATATATGTATACTGTTGGTGTTCCTTTTTAAATAAATAAATATCAAAATTGTAAGGTGTCATCATGCCTATTCGTAGGCATCTAAACATAAAAACTAATTTCTCTCAAGGTTATAACTAGTGTTTCAGTGGCCAGGGCTAGTCTAATACAGCAGGTGTAGTTCCAAAGAAATGAGGCCAAGGCAACGCTCTCCATAACATGTACCACTAACCTTTACAAAAACCATATACTTACCGTCTTTGTAATACTCAAAGCTAGCTCCAAAATATGGACTTTTGACGCTGATACCTTCAAGTATTTACGCTACAATGAAAATATCAATATCATTTTTGTAGTGTGTGACACACCTCACCCTTATGTTAGCTTTATGTTATATGTATACAAGCCCACAACCACCCGTGCATTAAAGGAGGAGATTCAACGCTGCATCAACGAAATTCAGCCACATTTATGCAGAATGGTCATGGAAAATTTCGACAAAAGAGTGCGCATGTGCATGCAAAGCCGGGGAGGCTATTTGCCCGATGTGTTATTCCATACGTAACCCTATCCTATGTACTTTATGAGTCAATAAAAATATAACTATCAAAAGACTAAAAACGGTGTTTTCTATTTAATTCAAATCTTGCGTTAATTTTGGGACACCCTTTATGTTCTTCGAGTATATGCGTTGTTTTTTTATGATACTTGGAATGATGTTCTTTTGTATAAAAGCATCACTACCTTACAAGACTTGTTAACTTTTTGTGCATACGACGTAACGTCAATCTAAGCACAAGCAACTCTCAAAAATCTGGATGCTTCAAAATAAAACCTATACAATACTAGCTGACCCGGCAACCGTTGTATTGCCATTTAATTTTTTTTTATCACTTAGAGGTATGAAAAATAGATGTTGGCCCATTCTCAGACCTACTCAATATGCTCACAAAATTTCATGAGAATCGGTCAAGCCGTTTCGGAGGAGTATGGCAACGAAAACTGTGACACGAGAATTTTATATATTAGATATTAGCGCCCAGGCGCACAATAAACGAAGCATTCAACCGAGATCTGTCTTTTCATTTACACGTGCCTGGTCCCATCACTGCAGTTTGTTATCGGTGGTTTAAACAACAAATGACAATACCGAAAGATTAAAAAAATCTAGAGTAACAACAAGTTGCTATGGGCACGGAATTTCAGTGTCAAAGATAATTTGAACCAAATACGAGTAGTTTCTATTCGAGTGATAAGTTAGTGTTTTACAAAACAGAATGTTGCTAACACTCACCTAAAATAACTTACATTAAAGTCCTATTTACATATTACTTGATGACGAACTTACAACGTATTTCTCTACGAGATCGAATCAGATATGAGGAGATACGGACATAGCCTTGAGAATCAGTAAGCTCAAGTGGCAATGGGCAGAGTACATAGTGCGAAGAACTGATGGCCGTTGGGGCAGAAAAGTTCTGGATTGTTGACCCTTCGACCAAAAGCGCAGCGTAGGACGTCCACCGACAAGATGGACAGACGACCTTGTAAAGATCGCAGGATCACACTGGATGCAGACCGCTTGTGATCGGTCGATGTGGAAAACTGTGGGGAAGGCATATGTTTAGCAGTGGACGTCCGTTGGCTGATAATGATGATGATGATGAACTTACAACAGGAGGTCAATACTGTTAAAATGTCTAAAAATGAGGGTCAATAATGTTAAAATGTCTAAAAATGACGCATCTGTTTATCATACATTTCGCATCTTCAAAACGGCGGGAGTCAAAAAGGGTTTAACCCTTTCGATTCCCTTCTCATGCCAGCAGGGTTGGCAAATGGGCTGGAAAAGCTTGCGCTATCTTGATCTGGTTGGTGAGGGTTGAAACAT
Organism: Pyrausta despicata; assembly: GCA_963921415.1. Taxonomy (NCBI): domain Eukaryota; kingdom Metazoa; phylum Arthropoda; class Insecta; order Lepidoptera; family Crambidae; genus Pyrausta; species Pyrausta despicata. Next base: position 14,847,500 of record OY992862.1, on the reverse strand, counting down.
GGCTAATTGGGCTAGATGATTTAAACATGAAAAGGTTCATATTTTTGCAAGTGCGGTGTGGTTTCGAGATACTTTATAAGGTAAGTACTTTGTAGGGATAATTTAGTAGCAATGTTGTAATTCATTTATGTTAATGAGACATTAAGCAAACGGTTTTTTTTTTCAAAAAATATATTAAATAGCTTTAGCTCACTTGCAAAACGCATTAATCATGAATTCTTATTTAAGCTGAAAGTTATTTATAGGATACGTGAGGTGTTTTTATTTTCTATCCCTCCCTCCCTCTCTGGGGAGATGTCATGAGATTCAATCCCCTCCCCCACCCCCCAATCTCACGTGAGATTTGTATCACTAACGAATGATCTTAATCGTATAACGATATTTAAGATTACGCTTAAGATTAAATCTTAAGAATGTATTTACAATCTGGATTGAATGGACATATACATATTTTTTGTTACAATCAGAAAAAATAAGAGATATTTGCCGTAACTCCCCTCTCCAACGTAAGATTAGATCAGATTTGACTCACTCGACCCCCCCCCCCCCTCCCTTCTTACAAATGTGACGTAATTTATGGACTTTCTTATCAGGAAACAGGAATCAAAATTAATTCAAATTTGGATACATAATATCACTTGAGAACGACAATGTTGAGATAATAAGAACATGTCTCTTTATTTTTTGGGCCATACTAGCGCTTCGGGACAAAACATAGACTAGTCTATTAGGCAAGTGCTGAGAGGCTATCATAATATAACTAATAATAGGTGTAATAACTTTTGACGATCAATGACAAAGTTTAGCTAGCCTGGTAACAATTAGCTCCTATCATCGACAGGTGCCAGGAGGCTATCCCCTAGGTGTGAACAGGCGCCGTGATCAGCTGTTAATGCCAGCAATAAGCCACCGGTCAGGTGCGCGCCACCTGTGCGTCATGCATGCGCGCGCGCAGGGTAAATGGACATTGGACTTTGGGGTTGAAGATTAGTTTGGCTTATTGAATAGTCATATTTTTTATTATTTGGGATAGGTTCGACCCAAGACTAAGCCAACGAGGCTATATTATAGGCTAATAAAAAATTCGAATCAATTAATTTCACTGCTATACTGCTCAAGCGGTCAAGGGTCTCAAATCTGCTTATATAATTACTGTATTGGACTGAAATTTACACGCATAATAGGTATTGTGCTATGTATCATTACGGAGCCGTATTCGGCATTGCGGGAACCCAAGAGGTTGAAAGTGTTATTTGAAAAAGGTTGCCATATTTGTACAGGATGGACTCCACAATACGACAATCGCCTTTCTGTCAAACTGTCACGCCAAGACAACTGAACAGAATTTGATGAAATTTTATTCAGATACAGAAGGTTGCTGACTTTTTTGGTGTACCAAATTTCATTAAATTCAATTAACATCTGTTGAGTAGTTAGGGTGTGAAAGCGTAAACAGACTGAAAGTCAATTGGCATGATGACACCTATCTTTAATATTTTCAAGACCATGGCGTTTAAACAACGTGAAGTTGATACAACCAATATATTTCCAAAAAGCTGTAGAAACCAATTCTTAAACACACAAAACTCAATAAATATTCGTTCAATTGACTCCGATTTCTGATACATGATCGTGATACAAAATCTACGGAGGCAGACCGTTTTGACAGATAATAAAAAGTATGTCAACGATTGGTGGTGTCGTCTAGCCAATAGTCGTATTGTGGTCTTCACCCCGTTTAGTTCCGTAACGACCTACCCTGGCTTCAGATTGAAAAAATGGGTTACGTGTTTAAATATTTTACTTGCTTTTAATCATTGTTATATCATTGTTACTTTATGTATCTAATTAAGTTCGAGCTGGTTTGTTAATAATAATAAAAATACATACGTATACGTATAGCAAAATATAAACATGTTAACGTCGGCTGTATATGCGTGACTGTGTATACTAAGTTATTGCCTGAAATTCCGTAGCGGGCTTAGCGTTGGCTTATTACCCCAAAACTAAGCTCCATAAAATAGGCATTAAATATTAGGACAAGCGAATTTAGTTACTGGTGTGTTGGTAAAGCGCTTTCTTGGTAAGTAATGGCTGGAGTTATTTAGCTACAAGTGTTTGGGGCACGAACGTTGATAAGAAATATGGGCAATAATGTAATTAATATTTTAAGGTCTTGATAATACAGCAAGGCACAAGGGCGGGCGGCGCCCTAATTTTATCATATGGGGTAATTTTTGTGATTACATGTTTTAGAAGTGATTTGCAATTTTACCCATAGATGTTATACTGAGCCTTCTTCAAAAGTGTGTATGTACCTACATTACATTTGTTAAACTTTTGGTTTACTACTTGAGATGGATAGTCATCTAGTCGGAATATCTATAATTTCCCTTTACTCATAACCACAGATTACTATATAAGTAATCATAATCATAAATCTACTTCTAATTAAGCTTTCGAAATACTCATAGTAAAGGTAATTAGGTACTTAAGCACAGTGCCAAAGAGGCCTTAAGGTTGCCTGTAACATAATATAATGTGCTAATTAGGCACAATAAATAACAAGTAGCCGACACACGGCACACATCAGCACTCTAGGTCAATAGTTCAACACCCAAGTTCACCCAACGCCGCCCAATAGGTACCTCATTAGGACTTTTCCACTTAAGAAGTAACGTGAAGGAATTAGTTTTAAGTTGTTTTTATTTTTTACTAGTGACCCTCCGCGACTTTGTCCGCGTGGCATCCTTTTGTTTTCACAATAGCGGCCGAACGGGATAAAAAGAATCCTATGTCCGTTCCCTGGTTCTAAGATGCCTCTCTACCAATTTTCAGCCAAATCGGTTCATCCTTTCTTGAGTTATAAATAGTGTAACTAACACCACTTTCTTTTATATACTAACACCACTTTCTTTTATATATTATAGAATGGGAATGACTATGAGCCATAAACTAAACTATGACATTTTTGAGACAACAATAAGTAAGATAAATTTATACAATTTGGAGTTTATCGGTCTTCGCACATTGTCTACAACAGCAACGAACAGAAATTGAATTTCTACTATTCTCACTAATAGTTTGTAGTCACGGCATTATTTATAAACAATATTAGTGAAAGTTATACTTTTTAATTAACATTTAGAACTTTATCGGCTAGAAATCGCAATTTTACGAAAGTTATAACACCATTTTATTAAAATATCTGAACTCCAAACGTTTTATTGCCGTACCGAATGTAATAAATTCAAATGAAATGAAATATATATTATTGAGCCTTTTGTGGAAAAATAAGATGTGATACATAGCAGAAAATAGGAATGTGGCATGAATACCCTGATAATACAAGTCTAAGACAGACAGTCATGGGAATCCCTAAGACGATCGTAAGTTGAAACTATAAAGTAAAAAATTATGAGTCCCTAATATGATAGTTGGATACCGAATATCTTTGTAATGCATAAAATTAAACAAGAACCATAAATCTATAAAGCCTACGAAATACGAATAAAAATGAATAAATGAGTATTATTATAAAAATACAAAACAGTAATATTTATTGTTATGCAAAACAAATTCAATAGAGGCTTAGAAGTAGGTTCTCAGTCGCAACTTGCCTTTTTACCAAGTTCCCGCGATAACTGCAAGCCCGTAAGTCTTTAAACACTCTACTTGTTTAGTAGTTGCCAATTGTCGCCAATAGCTCGGTGTTGCCCTTTTTTTATTATTGAAAACTTTATTGCACAAGAAATTTACATAGGGTGGACTTAATGCTAAAAGCATTTTCTGCCAGTCAACCTCAAGGTTATGAAGAAAGAAGGCAATGGGTGCAGTGGAAATTAAATGAGAAAAATATTTTCGCTGGCTATAGAATTAATTTCAACCACCAATAATTCCGAAAATAACACGGAAAAAATTCCAGTTTGTTTACCATTCGATAGCCCTAATATACAGACGCATTACCTACAGGAACCTAGACCCATAGGACAACTGTTCCCGCTGGGTATAGGCACATAAAGGAAAATTGTCCCTTTGCGTGCGTAGTGCTGGCTCTAACTCAAAACTGACGCACATCTAGACCATGAGCTTTAGCACTATTTAATTAAGTTTTTTGTAAATCTCTGCATACACCATTTATGTGCCTAGGTGTTGCCACTTGAAGTAGCCAGCTGGGTTGCAGCACGTGGGAGCTGCAGTAATAGATTCCCCGCTCGTGACTCTAGCTTCTGTCGTTAATACTCTATTGACTGTCTTACATTGAAACTCTTGAACTATCTTCATAAATTCTCGTAGCTTAATTATGCCTTATAGACCCAAAAGACAGAACACCTTACAACAGAACGAGATGCCCAAGACCATGTGAAGTGGTGGAGGAGAAGTGGGAGTGCGGACCCTTTTGTTTCGCCAGGAAAATGCTTTACGCTGACCAACCACCAACCGACGGGTGGTAGCGATGGGTTATGTGGGACTCCCGAACTCAAAAGGAGATCGTGTTCCAACTAAAAAAGACGGTGCTCTCTGGTGCCATTAGTAGAACGGGATCATGAGTGAGTGCGCCGGTTGCATGAGACTACTATACCGCCCCTGGCTGTGGAGTGAGGAACCTTGGGAAAAACGCTACGATATGATGATGATGATGAGCTTCTTTATTCTCTAGCTATGCTACTATGCTATCTATATAGATTCATTCTTAGCAGATACTTTATGGAAATGATGATGATAGTGTTTATTCTACTGCCTGCCTCGTTGATGTAATGGCAAAGTTTCTGCCTTACATCCGAGAGGTTCTGGGTTCGAATCCCAGGTCGAGCCAAAATTGTTTCTGAGATTTTCAGCTATGAATTTCTCAAAAACAGTTCGGAGTCGGAAAGTTGGCGGTGTTACACCCCCGTGCCTCGAAAAGCACGTTAAACCGTTGGTCCTGAGCCTGATCTCTCTCCGGTCATGTCGGATTGCCGTCTCACCGAACTTTGAGAGTGATGGAACAGGGAGTGCACCTGTGTATTGCGCTCACACTCGTGCACTATAATATCTCCTGCGTAGTTGGCTGGTCTCTGTTGAGATTGGCCGCCATGGTCGAAATCGGCCAGGAGGACTATTATTAGATTCTGTAGCAGATCCTTTATCGACATTTTTATTTATTACTTTTTTTTGCGTTCACAACGCTATTTTCGATTTCGAAAAGACATATCATTTTCGGCATCCTCCCTGATGACCGGAGCCGAAATATTTTTTTATGTGTTAAGTATTTTCTCTCTAGGTCTTGGTGATCTAGGTGATCTAGGTGCTTGTGGCGCAGTGGTTGCAGAGCTTTGGTAGTGATACCAAAAGTTAAGCAACCTAACGCGCGGTCATATTTGGGATGGGTGACCATTCTGACCATAAAAGTGACGTCTATTTACAAGCATCTCCGTGCTTCAGAAGGCACGTTAAGCTGTTGGTCTCGCTATTTAGTAATCTGTGGTCTCGGTTAATATCGATAGATATTAGTCGTTAAGCCTGGTCGGAGGCCCTCGGGCGGCTTAATAACATCTGACAGTAAGGTTGGTCACTTACCTTACACACACCCCTCCACCAATCCGCACTGAGCCCGCGTGGTGGAATATGGCTCGCACCACCTCATAATTGAGGTGAGGCCTGTGCCCAGCAGTGGGACGTATATAGGCTGATGATGATGATGATGTCTTTTCTCTATTGACATGACAATGATGATAATGATGATTAGTGTTTATTCTCTAGCTAGGTGATGGTTGGCACTTGTCACCGGTAGCCAGCTCGGTGGCAGCACGTGGGGGCTCCGGCGCAGGTGACCGCGGTAATGGATTGCCCGCGCGTGACCGCGCCGCAACAGTACCGCGCCGCTCGGTCACGATCCGGTGTGATGGCTGAATCGATCGAGATAGACGCTATAATAAATAATAATATTAAAAGTGGTTTAGCAATGGGTGTAAACATATACAATAAGATACCCAATGACATTAAAAACCTCAAAATGAATATATTTAAATCAAGATTGTATATATATGACTGATTGAAAGAAAAGTGTATGACATTAAAAAGTTTTTGACTTGAAAATATAATAATAAATGATGAATTTCGAAAAGACATAACACTCAAACAATTCTTTTCGGCTCCGGTCATCGGGGAGGAATCGAACCCCCGACCTTTGGAAGTCCGGTCCAATGCTCTGACCACTGAGCTACCGAGAACCTTAATGGAGTCGTTGAATTTTGTAAGTGCTTTTTAACGCTTTGAGCCAGCGTATGTTTCATCAATGATTGTGGGAGACACCCTCAAATCACCCGAGAGAAATATTTTTACAAATATTTAACAATCGGTTAAGATGAAACAAAAGCCGAAAGCCGGAGCCGAAAATAATTTTTTGAGTGTTATGTCTTTTCGAAATTAAAAAATAGCGTTGTAAACGTAAAAAAAAACTTAACAAATAAAATAAATGATGAGTACCTACTGTTTGTAATTTGCTTGTACTAAGACTTTGTATTAATTTATGGACAATTCTATTATGTAATTGTTTATTAACATAATTTGTGACCTAAACTGTAATTGATATTATTTTTATTAATTTTATTTTATTCATGTAAAACAATTTGCATGCTCATCATAAGCAAAACATGTTGCACTCATTTTATTGTACTACATAAAAATACCATGTTTTAATGCAAATATAGATTTATTATTATTATTATTTAAAAAAACATTATTTTTCACACAACAAGTACCAGTGTTAGAAACAATAGCTCACCTACATCCTTTGTTAGTACAATTTAGAAAATACAGTAAGTAGCAATAGATTTTGCACGTACAATTAAGGGGGAGGGAGGGGCTATGGGGAGCGTCCAACACCTTTGATTGGGCTTGAAGTGTTCTAAGTCATTTGTATCACTTTACCTACGTAAGATACCTAAATAAAGACGTTATACGGAATGGACTTTCATTGTACATCTATCGGTGTCAAATTGCTTTGGAATGTTGTTCACTGTGTGAAATAAAAAGGTAGTACATAAATCATTTCCATAAACCGCCTACTTACTGCCTTTCTTACCTACCAAGCAAAAGACGAAACTGTGAAAACACCCGGTAATACAAATAAACCAAAAATTTCGCGTATACGAAGTTATTTACACATACACACAACGAAATAGCACATAAGCTGTACAAATATATAAAACACTATGTATAAGAAAGACTGTGTTCTGGTGAGGTGCATCTCCTCGCATACTGCATATTGATGTCTACTGTAGCGTCGAGGTATCAGCAAGCTATCAGCTTGCGGTAGCGTGAAGGCGTTCCAACCTGGTCACCTCCTGGAAGGTCCTGAACTCACGTACAAATTGTATTAAAAACCTACGCAAAATTGACCAATGGAATATCATTAAGCACTAGCTACCCGCCAGCGGATTCGGCCGCGTGAAGTGAAGAAAAATATAGCTTTATGTTCAACAGGGATAATGTAGGATTTTTTTTTAACTGGGCCAGACAGAATTTTCGGGATCCTATTTAATTCAAACAAACAAACAATCAGATCTAAGATAAATTATGCACTATTCCTGGGCTACATAAGGATAATACTAATAGAGATAATGTGCGAATGAATGAGAACGAAGAACTAACAAAATCTATCAAAAAAAAAGTTTGACATCTTCGTTAGGTAAGGAATACATTAATTTATTTAAGCTTTATTGCTCAACAAAACTATTTACTTAACGCCGTAGGGCATTCTCTACAAGTCATACCTTTGGGCTAAGCAGAAACGATTAGTGGGCGGTGCGACAAAATTAATAAGAGAGAAAACACAAAAATAGTTATATCAATAATATGACACGAGATGAAATATAAAATATACAATAAATTTATACAAGAATACATATTTAAGTATACACATCACTTTTTCCTATTTTTTTTATTAATCGCGTTTAAAACGCCATAAAATTAGCTGATGATTGCATTTTCATGTAGTTATTCAGATTTTTTTAATGTCAAATTTTTAAGCTAAAACAAATAAATAAATAAGTTAATATTTCACAACAACCACACCAATTCTCTAGTCCCAAAGTAAGCTACGAGGCTTGTGTTATGGGTACTAGATAACGGATATACATACTTAAATACTTTTTTTTGTAAATAAATACATATTATAAATAGAAAACACCCAGACCAGTACAAACACACATGTTCATGCACAGTTATGCTTGTACTGTGCGGGAATCGAACCCGCGACCCTTGGTTTAGAAGTCCGACATGCGGACCACTGCACCAAGCGGTCGTCGAACTTTATAATAATACTTTCGTTACGTACGTTTGCACATTACCATCTTCCATTATTGAATAATATTACCCGATTTTAAAAACGTGAATGTAATTTATATCTTATCATTATAATTGTGTGCCGAAAAAAAGTTAACGTAATTAAATCACTAACGAACGAAAGGACGAACTGACGTTTAACAAGTGAAAACAAAACGTTACGGAAAACCTTTACCTTACCATAGTTTCCATCCAATTATCTTCTCCATATATATAAAATTATCGTGTCACAATGTTCGTTCCCATACTCCTCCGAAACGGCTTGACTGATTCTTATGAAATTTTTTGAGCATGTTGAGTAGGTCTGAGAATCGGCCAACATCTATTAATCATATCCCTTAGTGATAAGGCTTGATGACAACAATTTATATGGCAAAACAACGTTTGCCGGGTCAGCTAGTAATAATATATTTGGCACATTCTCGATCGATGCCCTAATCCACGTCTAAGACTCCGGCGCCTAGCCAGGTGACAAGTATTTCACAAACCGCGCCGCCGCGCCGCTACGTTACTCGTCACACCTATCAGCCAGACCGACTCATCCGACCTACAAAACACAACAAAAACCAAAACATTACTTGGAAAACGACAAGATACTTCACACGATTCTACAGACGCCACTAAAATAAGCTCGGTACAAAATTGATCGAGACATCTTGACTACCTTCCATTTTCAATTTGTTATCTTTACCCGCATGTTTTGGCACTTGATGAACAAAATTACAGCCAATTTCAACGAAACATATTCAATTAACGATTTGTTGGATAATCGGCACCGAAAACTTACCTAAATTTGAAAATCGAATTTAGTTACCGGGCGTGTAGGAAAAATTGGTTGGTCAGAACTTTTTTTTCATTGTTTTCAATGTAGCCAAGGCATCGTCAAACATACAGCCTTAATTAGTAAAAAAAAAATTACGTTTTTGTTTATGGCCAGTATTTTTTATCACTTCCTGATTTAGAGCTGGTTTTGAGCCCAATGGTATTCATACACCGCTAGAGTTGTGACCACAAAGAGCTCAAGTTACGTATAAGGGCTGCACATCAATATCGATTTAACACTTTTTTCTTTGTTTTGCTTACATTGTAACTACATTAATAAGCAATTACCTACTTTAGTAACCTGTATATTTAATGTATAAGGATTAAGGATATGAATACGCGCGGAACAAAACAAGTGTCTGTTGAATGTGCTATTGATGATTCATCATGCTAAATCAATACTGAGTTATAGATAGAGTCTTTATTACTGAGCTGAAGAAAAATGCAAAATTTATTCAATTTGTTTGGCTCTCAAAAGTATTAGGTCCTTACCTATGAAATTGGCGTTTTGTATGGGAGGAACAAAAAGTCGAAATTTTTTTATATAGCATATTTATTTAATCAAAGTATGAGCCATTGTAATCTATGCACTTTTGCCATCTCATAGGTAGTTCATTGATCCCTTTACTAAAAAAACCATTCGAACGGGAATCAATAAAATCTTTGAAGGCGACTTGGACTGCCCCATCTGAGTTGAACTTTTTCCCTTGCAAGAAGTTATCCAAATTTCGAAAAAAATGGTAATCTGTTGGAGCAAGGTCCGGGGAGTACGGTGGATGCCTTAGAGATTCCAATTGAAGTTCTTCTAATTTGCTAGCCGTCTGTTGTGCAGTGTGTGGTCTAGCGTTGTCGTGAAGCAGCAGTGGCGTAGAGCGATTGACCAGCCTTGGTTGTTTAGCAACTAGCTTTTCCATCATGGTTTGCAATTGCTGACAATAGATATCTGCCGTAATCGTCTGGCCAGATTTGAGAAAACTGTAATGAACGACACCGGCGCTAGTCCACCAAACGCTTACAAGTAACTTTTTATTGGTCAATTTTCGCTTGGAGCAGGCTTTGGCTGGCTTGCCAGGGTCCAGCCATTGCGATGAGCGCTTCCGATTATCGTAGAGAATCCACTTTTCATCACAGGTAATGATTCGATTTAAAATCCCTTCGTTATTGTGCCGGTCAAGTAATGTAACGCAGCAGTTGACGCGCGTTTGCCGGTTTGCTTCACTCAATTCGTGAGGAACCCACCTTTCAAGTTTTTTAATCTTCCCAATTTGCTTCAAGTGGATTAAAACAGTTTTATCACTAACGCCAAAGCCTGCAGCTAACTCGGACGTGGTTTGCGATGGATCCGCTTCCACAATAGCCTTCAATTCTTCATTATCAACTTGGGTCTCCGGCCGTCCACGGGGCTTGTTTTGCAGGTCGAAATTTCCAGAACGAAAACGTTGGAACCAAAAACGCACTGTGTTTTCTTTTGCGACACAACCGCCATACACATCATTAACCCTTCGAGCCGTTTCCGCAGCACTGGTGCCACGGTGGAACTCGTACTCGTAAATAACGCGATATTTCAAATTTTCCATTTTGTAAATTGAGCGATGCAAACAGAAAAAAGATAAGTAAAAAAACAAATGAATGACGGTTTACGAAACACAACTACATGTGGAAATAGCTGTATAAATTTGAATTTCGAATTCCTAACCAAATAGGAAAAATTTGTGATCAAAGTGGCCAGTACGACAAAACGCCAATTTCATATGTAAGGACCTAATATTAGCGAGGCTTACTCAATAGGCTAGATGACACCACCAATCGTTGACATCCTCTTTATTATCTGTCAAAACGGTCTGCCTCCATAGATTTTGTATGGGAATACAAAAACGTGACGTCACGGTAGTGTATCAGAAATCGGAGCGAAAATTGACCCAATATTTATGGAATTCAGTGTGTTTAATAATTGGTTTCTACAGCTTTTTGAAGATATACTGGTTGTATTAACTTCATAGGGGGCTATGTTTTTTAAACGCCATGGTCTTGAAAATATTTAAGATAGGTGTCATCATAGCTATTACCACCTTTTCGTCGTTTAGTCAGTGGCAAACTTATTTTCTTTATACCTACTTACTATTGCCATAATTTTAAGAAAGAAAAATCTAGTTTCACTTTTGTTATCATACTTATCATAAAAAAAAATCAAAACACAGATACGTCTTTTTGTATCCGTATTCGTACTGCACCCTTCTTTAAAAAGACGCTTAATAAAAATAGCATGGCCGCAATATACGGCAGGGTTGTTGAGGAAGTGATTATGAGGAAGAGGAACTTTCACCTGCAAATTTAGAGGATGCGGATGAGGAAGAGGTTATTTTTGTGAGAAAGAGGAAGCGGTTGAAGGAGAGAGATGATGGAAAATTATAAATACGTCCTGTTTGTATGTGACTAGGTACCTACATACACAAAAAAGGTAATTTTTCAGTGGACCAAACTAAGAATCGAAACTATTCTCAAAAAACACACAGTAAAGAAAAATCAAATTCGGTCCACCAGTTGAGAGGAGTTCAGTAACATACACAACATACGCACACGAAAAAAGATGTGTAAATGATAAAATTTTATTAAGGAATTGCAATGAAAATAAGAATGCAGACGTAATTTTCTTAATAATTATGTATTTAAGTCGAATAATACTAATCGAAATACATTAATTAATTAAAACAAACAAGCAAAGATCAGTGGCGAGTGGAATTTCGGGACTCGACTCAGAGCGCGACGATGATAGGCTAGATGACACCACCAATCGTTGACATAAGTACTTTTTATTATCTGTCAAAACGGTCTGCCTCCATAGATTTTGTATGGGAATACATGAACGTTACGTCACGGTAACTCAGCAACCCTAATATACGGGGCGTCCACTGTAATCACAGTCACCTGCATAACATTTCCTACCGCTCTCGAGTGCACCGGACGGGCCAAAGTCCACATAGCTTGTATACAATCGCAAATTCCAAACGTGTCAAGGCACTCACTACGACAAGGTTCTAAGCACACACTGCAGCACACGGAAATAAAACTTTGTCTAAGAGAACGCGCGAGGCAAGGACGTTCGAAAATGACTCAATTATAGATAGACACAGGTTTTTACCCCCGACGGAAAAGAGTGGTGTTATAAGTTTGAACCTTATGTCTGTGTGTGACAGTGGCTACACAAAAACATACAACACATACACATGTTGTGACGACCGCTTGGTGCAGTGGTCCACAGGTCGGACTTCTAAAACCAAGGGTCGCGGGTTCGATCCCCGCACAGTACAAGCACAAGTGTGCATGAACATCTGTGTTTGTACTGGTCTGGGTGTTTTCTATGTATAATATGTATTAATTTACAAGAAAAAGTAAGTATTTAAGTATGTTTATCCGTTGTCTAGTACCCATAACACAAGCCTTGTAGCTTAGTTTGGGACTAGAGAATTGGTGTGATTGTTGTGAAATATTTATTTATTATTTATTTATTTATGTGTTTTATGTTAATTATGTCTTTATGGTTATGGCATTGTATTTCCAAATGGAAGGATCGATTTCAAAGCGGGTTTTTTTTCCGAAAGATAATTATGTAAATAACGGTGGTACTTAGCTAGATCTCGTCAAAATTCGTCCAGCCGTTGAAGTTCACCGGCTATTTTACTGGCTCATTAGGTGGTTTTTGACGTGACAACGTCTTATAAATTGGTTTGCCCGGTGACACTTCAAGAAACTGCGTTACGCTGCTCCGCTCACGTTCCGCGCTCACAATGAGAGCGAGTGAGAGGCACGCGTCCCTTCCACTCGAGCACAGATAACCCGCCTAAGAGCGAGAGAGAGAGAGTGAGAGAGATAGGCATACACACCGGTTCATGTTATACGAATGAATATTCACATTAAAATTATTTTACCACTTAAAGTCGTTGTCACGTAAAACTTTCGCCCGTATACCGACTTTACAGGCAACCAATTTTTTTAACTGGAATGTTAGGTTTAGGTACTTTTGACAGATCGCGGGAAATTCTGCAGTTTTAGCGGGAAAAACTCTTACGCAAATGTGACTCAAGCAATTTTTGTATGCACTGGCGGAGGTTTGGCTCAATGATAGCCATGTTTGGTATTCCGTTTTGGAAAATAAGTGGGTGAGGAATTCGGATGACTTTAAAAATAATGATTCATGTTATGTCGGCGAATAGTTGTATTCTTCTTCAAGGCAAAAGCAACGGAACAAACCTATAATAATAATAATGGACCTCCTGGCCGATTTCGACGACGGAGGCCAATCTCAACAGAGATCAGCCAACAACGCAGGAGATATTATAGTGCACAAGTGTGTGCGCAATACACAGATGCATTCACTGTTCCATCACTCTCAAAGTTCGGTGAGACGGCAATCCGACATGACCGGAGAGAGATCAGGCGCAGGACCAACGGCTTAACGTGCTTTCCGAGTCACGGGGGTGTAACACCACCAATTTCCTGACTCCGAGCTGTTTTTGAGAAATTCATGACAGAAAATCTCAGAAATAATTCTTGGCTTGGGATTCGAACCCAGGACCTCTCGGATGTAAGCCAGAAACTTTGCCACTACTCCAACGAGGCAGTAACAAACCTATACAGCCTACTCAAACAAATAAAATACATTTAAAGTATTTTTTTCTCGTAAGCAGCATGTCTTCATAATTAGCTTCTTAAACAGCAGGTACCACAAAAGTTCTAGATGTGGCCTAATTGCACAGTTTGCCGGGCATCTTGTATGGCGCGTGCGGGGGGCGTGCACTATGAAATGGCAAATATAATAGCGCTGCATCTGCTTGTAATTGCTACTTTTGGAATCATGCGCCGGGAGGCTGCGAGGATTGTGGTCAAATTGTGGTGCCTAATTAAAGAATACTTATAGACTAGAAGCCTAGCTTGGGTCTGGTATGTACAAGGCCACTGAAATGCTGTTAATTCTTAAATTTGGCAGACATTAGGTAAGCTAAATTTATCTACGAGTAGGTTATGGTTTTCGTAAGGACAATAAAATAATCCTAGTTTTATAAAGTTGGTGAAAATGATGATGGTATTGTGTTGCATGTATGGGCTTTGGAGTGATCTGTGAGCTTACATGTTGATCTGAATAAATAAATAAATAAATGGTCACAGTTGGATGTCATTGGGTTAATATGTATTTATTTACAAAAAAAAAGTATTTAAGTATGTTTATCCGTTGTCTAGTACCCATAACACAAGCCTCGTAGCTTAATTAGGGACAAGAGAATTGGTGTGATTGTTGTCAAATATTTATTATTTATTATTATGTCGGTCTTTTCCCATCTTGGCTTGGTTGGCCTTTGGAAGGCATGCTTGGGGCCGAAGCCAACACTCAGAGGCCCGTTAGACACTTTAATCAAAATGAAGTGTGACACTAGCCGGCGATTATCCCTGTATGCACTATGTGAGTGCACCCAAGTACAACCCCCGGTTAGTGTAGGACTTTTGCAAGGTATGGTGATATAATACTGGGTTATAGGTATAAGAGCTGGTGGACAAGGTAACTGGGACTATGGATGGAGAGACTACGGGACACCTGCCTGGTTCATAGCCTCGGCTGACAAAATTGGCAGGTGGTGACTCGCCGACAGCTAAATGGGCCTGGCGCCGTGGGTCGTCTAGACCGGACAGAGGGGCAACACTAGCGTTATCGGCTAGAGGTGGAGAGGTGGTTCTGGACTTTCAACAACAATCACTTGCTTCCCTGAGGGTCCGGCATCATGTGCCCACTCGCCACTTACGAACCACATCCACCTTCGAGCATCACGCTCTCGCGACCCCACTCTGGCCGGCCGGTGAAGGCAAGCCAGAGGTGAGAGACCTGAAAGCCCTCTTGGGTTCCACTTCGGCAGAGCCAAAGACGAGGGCCTTAACCGACTCTCAGGAGCACTCGGATTAACGACTGACCCCGTGGTGTCGCTACTCACCACAGCTCGCCACAAAGCTGCCCCATTATTATTGGGTCCGGCGCTGGCATCGTTTGGTGGAAATTTAAAGCAAACTTATTCTCTTTTTCAGCTTTTGTAACCTCGGTGATTTTACAAGCAAAACATCGCAATAGGTCACTCGACACTTGTCATCACATTGTCATCGATAGCATATGCGTCACGGAGCTGATAAGGATGTAGCACCGGCCATCATGCAATCACGCGCAATCATGCAATCAGCGTGCGCGTGCGACGCCGTGTCAGGCGCCACGAGGGCGCTACAGATCGGTGTTGAGTAGGTATAGGTCGTAGGTAGCACGTCAGGTTATCCATGTCAATCAAGAAAATAGTTATTGTTGCGAGGGGAACAGACAGTCTCTAGGTCTAAGTATGACTTCCTCTTCATCTTCAGTGCATAGGTGCTTACTGCAGAGTATAAAAGTTAGGTTGTCAACAACAACCAAGCTACATTATGTCATGGAAAAGGTCTTTTAGTAAAATGAAAAAAAAACTGGCAGCGTGTTATCTTGGATGTGATCATCTTCGTCGCTCGAATGATTCGATTTTTAAGTCAATGATAGTATTTAATACCTGCAGGTAAATTTTATTGGAATAGCAAAACTCTAAATGTTAAATTGTTAATCCATTGCAAGTGTACCAACCAAACACTAGGTCCATATACCCAGTGGTAAGAGATAAGTTTTTTTTGTCAATAGAGAAAATGGTTGGAAAATTCCACCAGCATGGAGTTCCATTAGTCTTACGAGTCACCGAAGTACAACTCACTACACATTCCAAGAATGTGTCTTGGAATTGGTCATTGGAGAATTCCCTAATTCGTGAATAAATAATTCAATTGTGCTGATAGCCTCATCCTCTAGCAGTTCATGATGACAGAGTAGTGGCTAGTGGTTCTTAACTATATAATCGGTTCACGGAACAGTTCATACTAGCAGTGTAGCTAGGATAATGACACACTCGGAGCATTTCCTTGACTTACTTTGTTGGTGTATCAGGATTGAGATGCAAAAATGTGCAATCGCTGAGTTATCTTGTGTGCAAGAGGTAACTTATTTACTTAGTAATACATGAATTTTAATCACTCAATTATAAATTAAATCTGGTCTAAAGAAACATAACACATCCATGAATGCGTAAATCATATAACAATTTCAAATGTTTGAGTATTAGCAGCGATGAATAACTTTCATTCATTAGCCGTAAAATCGATAGGGTTTTGTCGAGAAACCATGGACAGAGAGTATGACATAATCTAGTTCGTATATTTTTATAAATAATTTAAATAATAATACAACAACATCACATACATTGATCTGACTCCGTGGTAAGTAGCTTAAGCACTTGTGTTACAGATATCAGAATCAACAGTGGTATTACAAATAAACTTAAATAAATACATATAACACCTAGACCAGTACAGACTCGTTCATGCACACAAATGTTTGTACAGAGCTGGAATCAAAAAAATAATTGTCAACCATTACACCAAAGTGGTCGTCATTTTCGGCCGCTTTGGTGTAATGGTCAAGAAGTTGACTATTAACCAAGAGGTCGCGGGTTCGATCCCCGCACTGTACAAACATTTGTGTGCATGAACATGTCTGTTTATACTAGTCTGGGTGTTATATGTATTTATTTAAGTTTATTTGTAATACCACTGTTGATTCTGATATCTGTAACACAAGTGCTTAAGCTACTTACTTACCACGGAGTCAGATCAATGTATGTGATGTTGTTGTATATTTATTTATTTCAATGGTTTTATGATTTCAACAATATCATTCGTATTGTAATGGATATTACAATTTGCATATCTGATTAGCAAGTTGTAGATCTAATATGACGACTTTTAGTGCATGTACCTAGGTAGGTGGTTTCTCAAGTCTTAGCTAACATGTTGCAGCCAGCAGTTAGATATCGTAATCAAAGAGGAAAATGGATAAATGACGCAAGCGAGTGACAATATTTGCAATAATTAAGTCACTCCTTATCGCTCCTTACTCACATGCCACTCATCGTTAGACGATTATCATATTATGTTATGTAAGCGTATCGTTATTGCATTGGGTATCTAATAAAAGTCCCAGATGACACATCAGCGTAACAGCCTCAAACCTTGTACTTGGACTTGATATACTATCAATTTGGCATTTAGGTGACACTCGAGAAAAAAAAAATAAAGCGCATTTTTTGAAAGTCACACAATCACCATGAGCACTAGTTTATATAGGATTTGGGTCTAGGATAGGACATTATTGTACTATCACTTGTTTGACGACCACTTTAGTGTAATGGTTAAGAAGTTGACTGTTAACCAAGAGGTCGCGGGTTCGATCCCCGCACTGTACAAACATTTGTGTGCATGAACATATCTGTGTGTACTGGTCTGGGTGTTATATGTATTTATTTACGTTTATTTGTAATACCGCTGTTGATTCTCACATCTGTGACACAAGCGCATAAGCTACTTACCACGGAGTCAGATCAATGGATGTGATGTTGTTGTTGTATATATCCTAGATCCTAATGTAAAAACAGTCTCTACAATCAAGTACCATGTTGTGTTTTAAAGACAAGGCCAGCAAGCTTTGTCCACGCTGATCTAAATTATCTATGGAATTTACCTGAGTCACACCGCGCCCTACAGACTACACGTCTCAAAATCGCAGACTTAACGCGTAAAAGATTTATCATATTTTCGACTATAGACGTCTCCTTCACATCTGTGGAATGCTACGTAGATAAGGACAGCAAGAGTTGGTCAAGGATACTGAATTGTCATAGAATAGGGCCCCGGAGTGAGCCGTGTTCCCACGAAGCCTTCTATCTTATCAGGGCAGTCGAAACACGTAAGGCTAAACAAAACGGCTGATATAGACTAATCAACAGAGGCAGAAGGACCACTTTTATAATCTGGCCGTTATTCTTTATTATTCAACTGATATAAGAGCTGCGCTACAAGCACCTCGAGGCACCGACTCGAGGTGCTTGTAGCGCAGTGGTTGCAGTGCTTTGGTAGTGATACCAACATTTAAGCAACCTACGGCGCGGTCATGTTTGGGATGGGTGACCATTCTGACCATAAAAGTGACGTCTATTTACAAGCATCTCCGTGCTTCGGAAGGCACGTTAAGCTGTTGTTCCCGGTTAATATCGATAGATATAAGTCGTTAAGCCTGGTCGGAGGCCCTCGGGCGGCTTAATAACATCTGACAGTAAGGTTGGTCACTTGAAAGCATCGATATAGTTCATTATTATCATACAATTCCTTCTCTTGGCAATCTTAGAACGAACACTTCCACTGATTTGAGCAAACACTGTGGACCCCGGGTCCTGTCAATGAATTAGCTAGCCGTAATCGGCGTACTCCATAGCCGCACAGATAATTAAAATTCACTAAATTAAAATTCAGTGAATCTTTTTCACCTAAACCCAAATAATCGATGTAAATTTTGTAATTGCCATGGTTTGTTCAACGGGTCTTTATCAGCGCCGGCCAGCCGACGTAATGTCCGTGCGAGGCCGCAGACAAAAGGAGGCTCTAGATAAGCGCAGGCGCAGGTATCATGCTACAGACGAAACGTCGCACTGTCTATGGTTTCTTCTATACTAATTCTCATAATCATGCCAGTATAAGCTTACTGTTTAATAATGACCACCAGCGGCACCAGCTACCAGATGAAGATACAGTGAACTGTAATTCCCGCCTCTGATTGATACGAAAGATCCTACATGTTATCACACCTATTAATTCGGTCTATCCATTTAATAGCCAATATTAAACATCGATGTTATTTCGGTTGTAAGCCCAGAAACCTATCTACTCGTAAAAGAAACAATACTTAGCATCACCAACCGTCTTTTATTTTTAAAAATGAATCTTCCTTTCTCCACTTTTTATTACCTTTTACAAAAGCAGAAAAGGTAATCCAAAACACCTGTAAATTAGATAAGACGAAACATCGGAACACATCTGTTAAGGATAAATGAAGGCCATTTATTTACAATGGCTTTTGTCTCCAAATTCTTCGTCTTCTTTTAACACCTGCAAGATAGTATACAAAGTAATTTTAATAACTGAAAACATTGTTAAATTTAGGTTTTCAGAATATAATAAACGTTTCTAACAGGTATCTCATCATATCAGCCGTTCGACGCCCACTGTTAAGCATAGGGCACCCCCAAGGATTTCTACCGCGATCGATCCTGCGTCTCCCGCATCCAAGGAAATCCCGCATCCTTCACGACATCGTCGGCCGGCGCGCGGTCGCCATTCGAGAACCTATCCGCCCCAACGGCCATCGGTTCGTCGCGCTATGTGTTCCGCCCACTGCCACTTCAGCCCGATCAAGTCCTCTAATAAGGGACACGTCGTGGACGAGTCTGAGTCCCCCGAGTACGGGGGGTTCCTCAGGCTCGGCCACGACGTCGTAACCGCTGTAGGACTTCTATCGGCGGCAGCGCCTTAAGCGCCCGTCTTCTGCCCGGTTAAGCTGATAAAGCCTTCGTCAAATGCTTCAGCGACAGTCAATTCAAAAATAAACCACTGCCACTTCAGCTGAGCAATCCTTCGAGCAAAGTCGGTCTATTTAGTTCTCCTGCGTATCTCTTCATTTCTGATACGATCGCGGAGGGAAATATCAAAGCATCGCTCTCTACATCGCTCGCTGGGCGACACTGAGCTTTCTTATGAGACCCATAGTATATATCTCACTTTCATAGATCATCACTGGCAACACGCATTCGTCAAAGACTTTCGTCTTGAGACACTAAGATATATTGGACGCGAATATGTGCCGGAGCTTCCCGAACGCTGCTCATCCGAGGTGAATTCGTACCTTTATTCGTCCCTTATAAATATGTAGGTGCCTATAATAAGGAATTTGTAAGCCATCAGATCTTGCCATTTTTAAGACGGGAGTCTTAAAAATGGCAAGATCTGATGGCATCGATCATTGAATAACAAAGAATGAGGAGGACTTGGTAAATTAGAATTATTGCTAAACCTTATCGCCTCTACTACAAAAGAATAGGCAGAATTTTATCCTTTGTTAAATAATATCCAAGCAACTATAAACGTAGGCTTCCTTTAAGTTATGTAATTTGCACTGTCATTTCGCTAAACAAGCGATAATCACTGCCTAGTTATTTTGTAGTAGAAGAGTATGTTTATGGGTCTTCTCTTTACGTTCTATCGATATGATCGATTCGGCTTCTAGATTAGTAATCGACTCAACAATAGTTTCTGGGTCACAGACAGTGGGCCCAGTAGCACTAAACTGGGGCCTGCTGGTTAACGTGAATTTGCATAATGTTTTGTAATCGTAATAAGCTCGCACTTCTAACGATTCATTGATTTGTTTAAATAGTTTTATTTAATATCGCCTTGTCATTTTTGGCCTCTAATAACATCTGTTTACAATTTGTAATGAATAACTTTTAAGGTGTGGGTAGGTATAATTATTTGTCTAACAAGTTGGAAATTGAGATTTTGCTCTTGTTTTGTTGATAAATGAAGAAAAAACTAATAGATTATCAATATCTGAAGTCATATCCTTGCTACTAAGCAGTGTTAACTAATGCAGCACGATCTTACCTCTATTATTCGCCTGCGAATTATGCAAAATTCATTCATCGACAACAGGGAAATAGTAACACTATGGTCACCGCATACCAAGCAGGGAAGTCCATAAATGATCCATTGACGAATGGCTCATTCACCGACGAATTCATTCACCAATCCGGACAAAAGGTTTTACAACTGGCCATCAATGAAATCCGTGCGAAGATACCTAGTCCTTTAGTTTTGTTTTCCATAAACAATAACTTTAACACCTGCTGTACCGTAGTCTATGGCAATTGGGTAAGCTTTTGTTGTCTGTGGGAACCTGTAAGTTTGTAAGCCATTTTTTTTTTCAAAAAAAGTTTTGTCTAATTTTACTCCTGTTTTGGTTGAAATGGATAAAAGGATTGCAGGTAAGTAATGAAATTGTTTCCCACGGTAATGGTCATTATTTTTACATAATGCGCACTGTGAGTTTATGGTTTCATTTAAGTTAGTTGCTTTGCTAAGGAAATTGGATAAAAAAGGCTAATTATTCAAAGACGATTAGAACTGGCTGGTTTGACGGATACAATATTAAAAACAAAAAGTCATCTTTATTTTTTTTCTTCTCATAACCTTGTTAAAGTCACAGATTTTTAACAATTTGGGACCCAAATAGTTTATGAGCCTGAATGCTTGCCAAATTAAACACGTTTAATTTACTTTTCCTTTACTTATTATACTCGTAGTAAACAAACTTAGATTGCTTAGATCCATCAAGCCATTATGTCAGGGCTGGTTCCGCTTGACCCGAATATGGTGTTTGTGGGCCGACAGCGGTAAGTGTGCGGCGAGCCTTATTTATTGCTTTGTAACTAATTTCAGTGATGGTGGGAGATCTGTGCCAGGAGTCAGGACTGTCAGACGTTAACAACGTTCCTGTTTAAAGAATCGCTATAAGATTTGTTTTGAGTAATTGTCATATTTAGGCAATCCTTGGATAAACTGTACTTTAAGGGACGCTGGTCTGGCGGTTCGTAATTTTTTGTCAGAAACTACATGATGCAAGAAGTCTTTTGGTGAAGTCGTTTTTTGAAGCAACCTTGT
Source organism: Pyrausta despicata (assembly GCA_963921415.1). Lineage (NCBI taxonomy): Eukaryota > Metazoa > Arthropoda > Insecta > Lepidoptera > Crambidae > Pyrausta > Pyrausta despicata. Next base: position 14,825,699 of record OY992862.1, on the reverse strand, counting down.
AGTTTTCGAGAAATAAATTATTAAAAATCGCAAAATTAGATCAAAATTCGACTATTTTACGTCACCATGACTGACTACCAACCTTAAAAAAACTATACGATCTGACAGTTGCGTTTCGTTACCTACGTGAAAGTTGATTCTACACAGTCAATTTGGACACAATTTTTGGGGTCTTTTAAGGATATTTATGTTGCAAATACATTTTACATGTAAAATGTTATGTATTTACGTGTAATTTATTGAAAAGATTAATAATTAAATTAAATTTTAAATGAAATATCGTGTTTCTACTGTGCAAGAACGAAACTCAACGACGCCATTTTGTCGGAAGGCTCCAGTTTGCCAAAGTCCTGTAGGTCTTGTGATAGGTTAGAAATTTAAGGCGAGCGCGAAGCGCAGCGGAGCGTGAGCCTTGAATTTCGTGGTTATTTTTTTTTTTAACAGACAACAGTAATCTCTTTATTATACTCCTGAAAGGGGATAAGCAATTTTGTAGGGAATAGGCAAGTCTTCACTCTCCACTACCCACTTTTCCCTCCCCCCCCAAGGGGTAAAATTTCCCCCTCTCTATCCCCCTTTCCCCCCACCCCTTAATTAGATGATCTAAAACTAAATTTTAACACTTTTTATTATAGTCATAACCTCAAACTTCAATCATAAATATTTCAGAAACCAAGAGCTTGCTTCAAGAGGGGGGGTAACCCACTTGCCCCCACCCCTCCCCCTCACCCCCTCCCCCCCTTCCTCGCGTCCTTTAATGTACAGTTTTACCCTTTTAGTACAGTCATAACATCAAACTTCAATCAAAAATATTTCAGAAACCAAGAGCTTGCTTCAAGAGGGGAGGGTATCAGGGGGTACCCCACTTCCTCCCCTCCCCCTCCCCCCACCCCCCTCCCCCCTACCCCGCGTCCCTTAATGTACAGTTTTACCCAATCCTTTATTATAGTTGATGGAATCAGGCGTTACTTTGCGGAAATCCATGACTAAAGCTAAAAAAAAGGATTATTTTGCTCTTAATTTCCACTAGACGACGACGACTACTACGACTGTCGAAGCCACAACATCTCCTGAGGGTGCCACGTGTAGTGGCGAAACCTGTCAAGTGTTTTGTTGGTGTCAGTGTTGTGATTCCAGGTGCATCTTCTGTGTCACGTTGTGAGTATAGCTATTGTAAGTCCTGCGATTTTCAGCTCTAACTTTTTCAGTTGATTACAGTTGGATGTATTTTGATTCCTGCGCTGGCGTCGTTTAGTGGATATTTAAAACAAAATAATCCTTTTTTTCAGCTTTAATCCTTTATTAATAGAGGTCCCAGTCAGTGTCAGAACCCAACACGAGCCAGCCCTAGCACCTGGCGCTAGCGTCGCCCACACACTTCCTGCGGGGAAGTGAAGTCATCGCCGCTCCACATAGTACAACTTGCAACTATTGCTAAACTTGCACAACTTAGGCTCGCACTTAAATCAGCTTCCTGAAAATAGGCTCTTAGATAGGTACTCACTTTAGGGAGCTGACTGCAAAGCTGCAAATACCACTGGATTGGCATTTTTTTTTAAACCGGACAGTAATAATAGTTTAAAAAACTAAAAAAACACGCTTTTATTGCTAACTAAAAAGAGGAAATAATTTCTGAGTACACGGAATTTATATTACAGTAGAGTAAAAAGCGTCGGGTGCACTTTATGACGTTTTCATACTACTCTTTTTATAGTTGCCAATAATAGGATGATTTTCACATACGAGTATAGTTCTTTCAAATCACGAAGTCGAGCAGAATTTACTTGTGGTAAATATGTGTCCGTATATGTGTCGATGTGTGCGTGAAAACGAAAGCGGGTATGGTTAGCATAAAAATAATACCAATATTTTTGTATGTTCAATTGATAATAAAATAAAACAACAAAACTTTTAAACTAAAATGTTTATTATTTAAAATAAATAATAAATAAGGGAATGTATTAAAATAAAATTATGTTCTTCTACATTTGGGTTTAAGTTTTAATTTAAGCGAAACATAAGACTTAAATAAGGATATACAATTGAACTCAAGATATGGCAAAATTATGAAAATAAGGCTAGGCTGGAACTATTTAATAACAAATTTCTATCTATTTTTACGTATGTGAAAAATGTGTCGCCTTAATCTTCTTCGGAAAAACTGTTGCTTTCGTTAGTTTCAAAGTCAGTCGTGCTGCTATCACTTGATTCACCCACATTAATTACAAATTCAAAGTCATAATCAAAATATTTCATATACTCCTTTTCAATTTTTTCGACATGCTTGCATGTATTAAGCCAGATGTTGTTATCGATACTGTTTAAACCTTCAGCTATTAAATTTTGAACTTCTGTCATATTTTGACCAATATTTTTCGAGGCAATCTTATTTTTCAGAATACCCCAGATGTTTTCAATGGCATTTAATTCGGGGTGATATGGTGGCAGTCGTAGTATTTCGAAACCTTTGCTTTTTATTATCTCGTCAATTCTATATGAAATAAAACGCTGCTTATTTCTGATTATTAAATCATACAATTCTACATTGCGGGACAGTGCATTGAAAGGAATACCGTGTTCCGTCAGCCACTTTTGCATGTCGCTCTTGCGCGAATTTGACGTAGGTATACTACTACTTCGAGTATTATGGTAGGATGCGTTGTCCATCACTATAACAGATTTATCTGGTAAATTTGGCAGCAGCTTTTCATTCAGCCATTTGCTATAATTATTGAAATTCATATTTGAGTGATAGTCTCCAGTTGTGGATGATGCTTTGTATATTAACGAAGCATCTTTAATAAATCCACTACTGCTACCCGCATGCACTATAATAAAACGAGCACCGGTACTCAATTTTTTTAAAAATGACTTGTCTTTTGTCTTAGTATCTAGTTTTTTTAAATTCCACGTGTTTTGACGTACGTGCGAAGTTAGCACATATGTTTCGTCTGTATATATAATGGGACGGCCTTCTTCACGGTATTCATGATTTTTTTTCAAAAAATTAAATCTCCACAATTGTATTTCATGCCTTTCTTGTAAAGATTTACGATTGTTTTCAATTTTGTTCCATTCGTAGCCCATTTTTATAAGCAACGAACGTAATGTGCTCAAACATCCGTCAAAACCAATTTTTTCTCTTAATGCTGACTGAAGTTTTGCCAAAGTTGGAAGTTCATTGTGTTCTATATGAAAATTTTGAATTGTAGTTCGAATAATTTCTCGATTCATATTATCTAAATTAAATTTACCGTCTCTTTTTCGTCGCTTTTTCATGGGTGAAGTAAACTTGGTTGATGAAGATGGCAACTCTTTCTCTTCTTTTAAAATCCTACTTACTGTGCGTTCACTGACGCCTGTTGCTTGGGCAGTTCGTTCTAATATGTTTGCTAATGGACTTAGGTCACATCCATCAGTGTTATTTGCTTTCATAAAATTATATTCATCTTTTAGAAAGTGAAAGACTTTAGCAATGATTGCTCGACCCTAAAAACAATAAAATATACAATTGAATAAGTATCAAAAGTCAAAACTAAACTATTACTTAAATTAAAAAATAATCATTTTTATTTAATGTCAAAACTAGAAAAAAAATATTTACCTCGCTATGGATAACTTTGCGCTTTGACATGCTGACAGTACTTCACGGCAATTAGCGTCCGGAAACAATAAACACAACTAACCTGAGCGACAGCGCGCTCGCGACTGACCGCGTCGTCATACACGCACACTATTGCATTATGCATGTACACGTTTAAAAACAAATAAAGACTACTCGCCTTCGTGAAATGCAAGAACTGTACTACTATACCAAGCACTCCACGCTTTTCACTCTACTGTAATATAAATTCCGTGTACTTAGAAATTATTTCCTCTTTTTTAGTTAGCAATAAAAGCGTGTTTTTTAGTTTGTTAAACTAAAAAAACACGCTTAAAAAATAAAAATATATAATATATTTTTTTAGTTAATAAGGTTAATGGAAAATTCTTATCAAATTATTGCATTGTCATCGGTACTTAATACGTGCGCAAAGTTTCAAATTAATCCGTTTTCTGGAAGTTGGTGAAAATTGAGCTCGAAAATTCCGTTACATCCATTCATACATACATACATACACCCCGATCTAATAAAAGCGTGTTAAAAATAGAACTCACATTCAGCAACAGCTCCTATAGGTTTCCGTAGTAGAAGAGTAGTAAGTATGTATAGGGAAAAAAGAAAAAAATAAGTACCTTTTGTTTCTTCTTATGTCATCAATAGTCATCATAGAGGCCATGCCTAAAATAAAAGGCTACTGGCAGAACTACAGACGTTTCAACAAACAAATTTTGGCATTGTTTAGTCTACTTAATAGGATTCCGTACGTCATTTAGGTAAAGAACTTTACAAATGACGAAAATCAAATAAAATTATCGACTGCAAAAGAGACCTGGGTATGTAATTTAAAAAAAAAAACAATTTTAATCCTCTTAACGCAACCATTGACTTGAAACAAATCAGGATTCCACATTCACACTCTTGCCATCGCTTACGAAATATGATGAAAATATGACGTAGCCCCAAACTCGAGTGGCGGTCATTTACCACTTACCAAATCGGGCATTTCCCGATTTTCTCGTGCCAAAACGTTATGTGATTCATACGTGGAAGCGACTTAGGTAAATCGCCGCGTCCTGCTTAGCACAAATTATTGTAATGGCGGATCTTCCCGCGCAAAAGTGACGTTGACAAGTCGGGATGGCGCGGGTCAAGTAAGCAGCGGAAAATTGCTTGTTACGGGAAAAATGTGGGCCGGGCAATGGGCCGGGTGTTCCCTGGTTAATTAGCCTTGGTGACTGTGCGTTGTGTAATATAGGTACCCGAAGGCAAAGTCACGTAGAACCTGATAGACGAGCAATTTGTGTAAACAACTCTCTTAAGTTATGGGCTCTTTTTAAATTCTTAAATGAAGTGTGCGATGGCGAAAACCCGTAAAAGTCTAGTTACTCCAGGAAGATTAACACCAAAGCAATTTTAATTGGTGTAATTGTGTCAAACAACACAATTGTTCCGTGAGTCGGTGGTCCACAGACACGGGTAGGGGAAGTGACCAATGTCGTAGATAAACGCTTGACCTCATTACACCACGGCCATTCTTAATTCCTAGCCAGAAGCTATCCTTTCATGAAAAAGAACTTATGCTAATCGGTTTTTCCTTAATATTATGGATTATTTAAACTTTTCATTTTTGTGAGTTCCAAAAATGAAAACCTTTGGTAACAGAACAAATTCAAAACCTAAGTGAGACTTAGTCACAAAAGCATATCAGGATTAATGACCAAAACTGTCATACGAGTATACTCATAACTATACCACACAAATTAGTGAGTAAATATTTTTTTCATATCCGTCCCACAACGCAGATTTACGTCGCATCCTGCTCGACTTCTTTATATTTTTGTTGAGTAAAATTTTTCGATTCATGTATTACTTTCGAAGTCCAAAGTCCAACATCGTTCCCAGTAACATACAAACCAAAGCGATGACGTAAAACCAGCATGAATGGAACATTCATCGAACTGTCTGTTCTGAAAATCGGCCATTTCTCCGGACACGTGCGCAGGCGCAGAGTAACGTCACGGTAATATTATCCATACAGTATTCCATCTCGGCCGTGTTTTTACAATAAGTACCTACCGCCGCGTGGTACGTAAGCATGAGATAGGGCTGTCGCTGTACTCGATGTCGCCTACCTACAGCGTTTTAATTGCATCTGCCAACTTTGAGTTTCTATCTAGTTTTGAGATTGTAAATTTGTTACTTTTTATTTATAAGCACAGATAATTAGAAACAATATAAAATATTTATATGATTACATAAAATACTTTATGAATTGAATAGAAAGTGTTCAATTAAAATGCAAGTTGTTTTATTGATTGATAGATTTAATTAAAACCCATGATTATGTGACTTTATAACAAATCGGGCTAATAAATTTGCGACCGAAAAATATTTGCGCATTGATTGTATTACTAATATTATTCTCGTATGAACGACATGCTTTATTATTATATTTGAGTGTATAAAAAATCCACAATCCAAAAACAGCACAATATATTCTTCTTGTCATATTAAATAGCTACTTGCACTTATTTCTAGTTAAAATTCGGGCGGTTACTGATTAAAAACCAGCACACCGTCCGTTCGTCACTGCGCGCACTCGCGACTGTAGCATGCCAAGCGCATGCCAAGATCCGGGTGCGTAGGTATAGCTCGCGCGTCGCCCGTTTATATGAAGATGGAATACTGTATAGATAATATTACCGTGGTAACGTCACGCCGCGTCATCGCCGTGTTCGTCCACCCGCGCCCACGCGCCACCGGTGTGGCTGGCTTGAATTGAACATTGCAATGAATTTATGATTGGTAAAGGCTTAGTAGCAAAAATTTGGAAGATTTGACAAAGTTGAAACCCCATTGGACCTAATACCTAAAACACCTGCGAATAAAATCTGGCCGCTTCCAAGTTTACCAGCCATTTTCCTGACGCTTATATAAGTCTGTGTAATGAATCGCAATAGTTTTCGTTACATAACTTTACTTTCCTATATATAATGAATCACATTTAACAAGACTACAGGTTACTAAACATAAGTAGTATGTAATCAGTAGAAAAGGATCTGAAATTATTTTTATAGGTTTGTACGAATTCCCGCCAGTATTGTGACTATAATCATAATTATTTAGGTATATCCATAAACATACATGTACGAAGGCTGTTATAAAATTTGAATTGATCTCTATGTAATTGATGCATAATGTAATGACCTATCGTTTGATTCGTGCCAGCCAAATTCTTACCGAACTCCAACTCCAAGATGACCTTTTTGATCTATTCGAGATATGCCTCAACTGAAATGCTGACTGCAGATCAGTAGCTGAGGCTATATCGGGTGGGTGCTTTACATAATATTCGCATTTACCTAAATTAGGATAATGAAAAGTCTAACAGATGTTGCCTGATAGCTTGGGTTGTGGAATATTGACTTGTATTGCAAAAAAAACATATACTTAATAAGTGCCTCTCTGGAATGAATTTCTTTCCGTATAATAATCTCTACAACCACTTTAAGATGTTGTGTCTGCTTTCAGGTGAAAATTTTATCCTTTCTACTCGTATATCCGTGGGGAATTGAAGAGGCCTATTTTGAGTGGTGGATGTTTTGAGTTTGAACAATGATGATAAAACTGTAGGTAGTCTAGTACTGTCTGGTAGGAACCTACGTATACATAAAACTTAAGATAAAACTAATAAGGCGCCCTGTTTCTGATGAAAAAATAATGAGAAGAATGACCTAGGCAATATAATATGCTTTGTATTCTTAACAATAGGAACGAATATTTTCCAATGACCGTGGTTGACCAGTGAATCAATTCGTTGACAATCGGTGACCGTGCGAGTAAACAAACAGCCGCCATGTTAGTTTGCTTATGTTTACTGACAATCGCGCGCAGGCGCAGCGTAAACAATTATGGAATTCTATTGAACCCTTCTTTATTATGTTTTGATATGTTATTTACTAGGAATGTTTAATACAAAAATAAACAGGTTATAGCCTCTTGAAGGTTTGAAATTGTGTCATTGAATTTCGCTAGGAGATGTGTCTTGATGCACATCCATTTACTGGATAGCACTTACATTCATATTTCCAGATTGACCTGATTCTTCTGTTCTTCAATCTTATTCACCATCCATACTACTGATGTGCTGATGCTATTTAGATATAAATTATATTGCTTAGTTTCCTTTTACTTATACATCACTAGAAAGAGATTAAAAGTAATTTTATGCAGGTACCAATTGTATTTTTAGAAATGATCAGAATCATACAAAATCTTGTTTTGTCGCATTCTGTCCACCGATATCATTATAGACATTTGATAAACACTACATTGGGAGCCTTCAGTAAGCTCTACCCGGAGGTGTCACAGGTCCCCTCGAGATCAAAGTGAGTCACAGTGTCGCGAAAGCCCTGCTCTTCGCTCGCCATGGCTGACCATTAGCAGCCGTAATTGACCGGCGATAAATATCGCACTTGAAGATAGACACGCGGTCACGCGATCTGCAAGCTATAGACAATTAATCCTGCGACTTTGTCTGATTATTTTAAACTTACTTATTTTATTCATAACAAAAAACAGTTCGCACAAACACATGCACAACTCAAAAATTAAGATGGTTGCAAAAACGCCTTTAAAATGAAGACTTTAAATGCGTTTTACCAACAATATTTTCCAGTTTTTGAATTATTACGGTTAATGTTGAGGTGCGTATTGTACAATTCTTTTCTGATGCCGTAAGTATCCAAACAATTAAAAATCAACTCTGTGCCTTGCTTAAATAAACGTAATGCGATATTATTTCCCTGAAACAAATGCTGCTGAAAAAGTTAAATTTTTAGGGCATCCTTGTAAATCTCTTATAGGTAATGTGATGAATTTAGGCTGCTCAGTACCGGCACCAAACTATTAAGATTCTGATCTATTAAAGTTGAGTTTTAAGAAGTTTGGTGGTGATACAAATTACCATCATAAAATGGACAAAGTAATACAACATCCCATATATTACAACTTCCCATATATTACAACATCACATACATTGATCTGACACTGTGCTCATAAGTACTACTACTTGTGGTCACTTAAGTAGCTTAAGCACCTTACACACGAAATGTGAATAAAATAAAATATTTTCCGAAACGTTTCGAAAATTAAACGTCATCACATCAGGCACCCAAAACCAAGTGAAAGTCTGTATAACAGACAAACACAGATCTCAGCATAGATATAGCTAGACGCCGTGAACGATATGGACAAACAGACAGTTCGCATTCGTCTCGATACTATCTCGATGCGCAGACAATAGATTCTCGGATTGATCGAAAGTGCGAGATGGAAATAATTTTCTTTTGCGTTCATTTTGTTATGAAAGCTTTGCTGTTTGACCTACTTAGCTTGGCACGCAGTTGTAGGTAACTTTGGAATATGGTACATAGTTTCAAATCATCGACTGATGATGCATTATATGGGTTTAAAATCAGGGGTCTATTCAAATTCAATATTGCAAGTGAAGTTCTCAAATTCAACGAGATTTAAAAGCATCATTTAAAGGGAACCTCTTCGTTTAATGGGCAATACCCAAGGCTTCCAAATAAGCATTCGAAATATTGGTATCTAATTATCACACGAGGCAAGAACTGTCAGAACATTAGTGAAGAAAATGGACCTCACTCACATAGTGTAAACTAAATGCTAATCATGTAGGTTACATAGTTGATGGAATCAGGTGACACTTTGCGGAAATCCATGACTAAAGCTGAAAAAGAGAATTATTTAAAATATTAATGTAAAACAGTAATATTAATGTTAAACAGTTTGTTACCTGAATTGTACAATTGTTTTTTGTCCTAAATAAATTAAAATTAAAATTAAAAATATTTTGCTTTTAATTTACAGTAAACGACGCCAGCGTAGGAACCCAAATACATCCAACTGTAACCACTTGAAAAAACTAGAGCTGGAAGTCGCAGGACTTACAATATAGACTTGCAACGTGGAAATTTTAAGAATAATTTTAAAATAATTATCTCTTTCAGCTTTATGTTGGATGGAATAATGGATGGAATAAATGGATTGCAATGTCCATCAAAACACATGCAACTGCACATTCGTCATTTCCGTCATCCAAGAAAACTACTGGGAACCTCTCTTGAGTAATTTCGCAATCACGGTTAGCCGTAAATGAATTTCGTCTTGATTAAAACTAGTGTGACAGTGAGATTATTTAAATGGCAGATAAGCTGCTTCCGAGCGCAGGCGCACAATAGCGGCTCCCACGGCGCTAACTGCACTGAGAGAAACCAGCTTCGGGCTGAGTTTGTGTCGTGTGGTAAACTAAAAACGATTTGCACAAGACTGTAATTGAATAAAATTAGATAATAATGAAAGAAGGTAGAGCAAGCGAGCATTAGGCAAAGTCGTTTTGATGCCAACAGTCAATCGACGCCGTTTTGTTAATTGCATGCTTAAAACGAGTACCACCCCTATGATATTTTTGTCTACAAGCATTTTAGCCTAGAACGGGGAGCATTGTACATCTTTGTATATGAATTGTTATTTACCAAATAAATTATTTTGTACTAGCGGACGTTCTTCTCATCTTTTAAACTTTCTGTAGACTTCTACGTTTATAGACTAATTAGTAAATAGTTTATAGACTAAAATTATAAAATCGGTTCAGCCATTCAGTTTAAGCGAGATTAACTAACAGCAATTCATTTTTATATATACAATAATAAGATTTATTGGATGGGGAAATAGTTTTTGCCCGTAACTCCTATATAAGTATTGCTAATTAATATTATGTTTTAATCGTACGCCACAATTATGTCAATAGGTTAAGTGTTTGATATCCAACAAACTAAACCGTATAATCTAAGCGTCTCTCTGGAATGTATTATGATGTCTGCGGATCTAATTTAAGACAATTCGACTGGATAGACCTTCCCCATTTAGGCAGGTAGAGGCCCGGCTAGAAACTGGATTATGTACTAACTAGAATAATTCGGAAGTAGGTCAAACTATCTGAAGAACACACAGCCTGTGGGCCACGCAGTCCCCTACAAACTGTGACGTCAACAAAACGCACTCGCTGCATCGGTTTTCAACAAACGTCATCGTTCTCCATTGACTTCGTAAAAAATATAATTCTAGGTTCGAACCGATTGATTTTTAACTATTTCTATTTTCAGTTCTGTGAATTGAATCGACCTTCGAAAGCATTCATTAGTTGGAAATCAAAGAACGTGGATGAAATGAAAAATGATACGAAATGCAAATGATAGGCGTTTGCTGAAGTGCATTAAGCAACTACCTACTTATTACTACCTGACTTCTAGAAAGGTCACGCTATAATGAAAGTGTATTTTTTGTAATGGCTTTACAGACAATTTTAAAATCATGTATTTAATATACACTACTTTGAACTTCAACCTTAGAAGTAGCTTCACTTAAATCGACTACATACCCCGAGCGCATTTGATATCTTTGTAGATGGCAACTTTAGTGGCATATTTAGTTTTATTAATGGGTTGTAATCAATTGACTGCCTCGTTGGTGTAGTGGCAAAGTTTCTGCCTTACATCCGAGAGGTCCTGGGTGTCAAATCCCAGGTCGAGCCAAAATTGTTTCTGTTATTTTCTGGCATGAATTTCTCAAAAACAGCTCGGAGTCGGGAAGTTGGCGGTGTTACACCGACACCCTCGTGCCTCGGAAAGCACGTTAAGCAGTTGGTCCTGCGCCTGATCTCTCTCCGTTCATGTCGGATTGCCGTCTCACCAAACTTTGAGAATGATGGAACAGTGCGTGCACCTGTGTATTGCGCTCACACTTGTGCACTATAATATCTCCTGCGTATTTAGCTGATCTCTGTTGAGATTGGCCGCCGTGGTCGAAATCGGCCAAGAGGACTATTATTAATTAATTTGTAAAATCGCTCGTTAATGAGAGAGATCGGGTAATTCAAGATGCACTTGATGCAGGGTGCATGACACGTGCAGAGTTTTTCTGCACCCCCCCCCCCCCCTCGCACGACTGGTCGGTCCGCTTGAAAACTGATGGATGGCGCATAGAATATTATATGGGCAGAGGCGTCGATCCTTTGAAATTCGCAATTGATATAAATTTCTTACGGCAAAAAGTGTGGAAAGGGTTTAATTCACCTACAATTCAGTTAATTAAATGTAGGTAGGTAGGTAGACTCGCGTAGGACGGGTGTTTCTTCCTAAGTAGGAACCAAAACCTTTCATCGGAAGGAAGAGGTAATCTGTGTGTGTCCTGTTGTGCTCAGATACAAAAAGTCTGACACCAAGATTGTCCAGCCTTGTACGATAGAACAAACTTTATCAGTACATATTTAAACCTAAACACCCGGAAACCTATTTCACGGCAATTAGCCACTACCACCCTGCAAACTTCTTCGCCACACGTCACCCTCTAGATCCTGCCGATACTGCGTACACGTCATGCGTTGACATAATCTATGGCATGCGCTAGCGCACGTGCCATCTGCGCAGGAAGAGCCACTCGGCTGGAAGATGGGCTTCCACACAGGTGGCGGCGAGTGCTGGTGAAATGGAAAAAAATATGCAGGGTCTATATGAGTTTGATGGATGATGGGAATCGGTATAACAATGTTTGATGAGCGGAAACAATAGATAGACTTTCACGTTTCAACTAGACATAGAGCCTACTTGCACCGTTTAGTCCTCCTTTTGTACAAAGTTTGACTTGAAAATGCTTTAAGCATTAAGTCCAACCTTTGTACATTTCTTGTGCAATAAAGTTTTAAATAAATAAAAAAATAAAATAAAAGTTTTATGGTGCAAGTATGCAAAATTGGTACGAGTATGTACCTATTTTCCTTAAACTCTTATAACTAGATCATTTATGTAAAGTATGCAATAAGTTCGTAGGATAAGGACTACCAGTATAAGATACCTACCTACCTATTCATTAACTCAAGAACACCCTTTTTTACGAAACTAATTTATAGTACAGCTTAATTCTGCTAGAAGCTTTCCTATCATTTAAATTAACTTTAACAAAAGTAAAATCACTTTGACAGCCATCATAATATCTCACGAGTTCACAACTCCAAATCCGAAACGCACACCGACTCGAAAAATTCTTCACTCAATTAGTCAGTCTCTCTCACACCAACAGGCACCGAGCGAGACGGCGCTAGCCCGAAGAGGCCCAAGACATACCAAACTGTGCAACGACTCCATACAGGTCACAGGAAGATTTTCGCGAGGTAGGTAATGACAAGTGGGTTGGCACGTAGGCATAATTGCCTCAATGACCACTGTCAGAACTGTGATGACCATATCAGACACAGCGTAGGCAGCGCGACGTACCGTCTAACTCGCGACCAGCATGCAGACCCCTGCCGCACTCTACAAACACTCCTCAACATTCCACATCTTCAAGAACACAGGAGGGGGGTACAGCTCTTGCTAATGTGGTCAAACGTAACGCGGACAGCCATGGATGCGTCGATTGTCTGCTTCGCATTGACGTTTTCATTCACAGGGTTTTGCTTACGTCTATCCACTATCTAATTGTTGTTGAAAGTACATATCCACTGGTAAGTACTTTCGCTTTACATACGTTTGCTTGATTATCAATGGCTTTATAGCTGGCTAATTAACACTTCGCTGTTCTGTCATGATCCTAGCAAGATGGTTCTTGAGCTGCCTTTTAGCTTACCTGAGCTTGAACGACTTTGAACGTACCTTATATCATAAGTAAAGACTATAGCAATTGGAATTAAAACTGATTGAAACTGTTGTCAACGACCCAAATAACAGGAAAAAATACTGTATGAGTAACATCAAGATAAAACAAACATAAAAACCTTTAAAACTTTAATCTTTATAATAAATATAAAAATCTCGTGTCACAATGTTCGTTCCCGCACTCCTCCAAAACGGCTTGACTATGAAATTTTGTGAGCATATTGAGTAGCTGTGTATTTTTCATATCCCTTAGTGATTTAAGGGTTGTCCACAATAATTTTATATGGCAAAACAACGTTTGCCGGGCCAGCTAGTTATCTTAAAAAATATCACTTCGTAATATAATATACAGAAGTTTACTTGACCAATGTAACAATAAGCCCAGACATTCATTTTACCTATTGACCAACTAAAACAAAGAACAAGAATAGATTTCGTTCACCTAGTCTCTTTAACGAAGATTGGAAAATCCCAAGTGAACTAGAAATAAAACAAAATTATGTCAAAAATAGTCCAAGAGATAGTGTTAAAAAAAAGATTTTTAGAAGTGTAGATCAAGCTAGGATGGACTTGATATCCTACTATTAATTAATCAGGTAACTAACATTACACAATAATCACAAATATCATCACGAGTAGGTTAACTAATAAATAAGTAGGTAGGCCTACATTTTATCCAAACATCTATCAGTGTTTCATGTGTTGACTCACTCATTGTATTTTTGTAACATTGATTTGTAACAGATTGCCCTAGAGTCATAGGCAATAAAAACAATCATCAAAAATACACCAGAAACCGTTCATGAGTGTTCTGGCAAGTCAGGCCAGCGATGATACAACGAGCAACGGATTCGTGATTCTCATCCTGAATAAAAAATAGGCGAGTTCGTAAGCATTGAACTCCAAAAACGGCATTTAGTAGAAAGGAGCGGTGTCTATTTCTGTCGCTGTCCGTCCATCGGGAGCTTGTGATACACGGCTATTCCGGGCGGGGCAGGTTTTCGGGAATGTCAACAAACGCTCGGCACTCATTCAATGAACTCTATGCGGCGTCCCCGGTGGCGGACCGGTCTGTATTCATAAAAATTATGCTCCCATCGCTCAATGGAGACCGGGCCGGCTCTTGTTTGCTCGCCTTCACTTTCCAGACCTCTTTCACACTCCCCGGAACGGATCACGTACTCTTTAATTCGTCCGTTTAGCCAGTTTAGTCGTGAATCATGAAAGGCTCCAACTCAATTACAACTGAATACATTATTCTGACCATTGTACCAATACTTTCCTTCGCGTGACAGTCACGATTACTCTAGGTTATTGGTCAATTTCACAATCTTTAATTATTTTTTTAACAATAAATGCAGGTGCTGTTGATTGGTATTACGATTTCATATCACAAGTTTGCAAAAATTACTATAGACGTGGGCGCACGAGACTTATGTGACCTCACCTCTCTTTTGGATCAATCCGACTACCTAATGATTGTGTGATTGATGATCATCGACACATCGGTACCGAGTGCGCCTGCGCCTGCGCGCGACCAGACAGTAGCATGCATACAATATTTCGGTCTTTATCCAAAACTAGTTCAAGATTAAAATAATTAGCATTTTTAAGCGCTTCGCTTTAGGCAGCGCTGCGAACAGTAAACACAATCTTATTTCCTCGAAATATTTGAAAAAATACGAAGGTAATGTTCGATTTCACAAGATAATGAAAACTTATGATGATGATACCTTTGTGTAATATTTCGGTGTGTGATGTAATGTGTATTTTATGTGTATACCTGCCTGTTTACTCAGTTTGCAACAGTTGGTTTTTCATGGTAAATATTAAATATGGAATAAAATACAGAAATAAGGATTTAGTTTCGTATAATTTTCTTTTAACAAATGATCAATAGAAAACTGTATAATTAACAATGTAGCGTCTTAACAGATAGATCAAAATTATTAGCGATGTAGGTAATATTTTACAAATACTTTGGAATGTTCATATAAACAATCTCATATGAATCAATATACAACATAGGACTTGTTTGTCACCATAACAACACGCGCGCGGGGCGGGGGGCGGTCAGCACATCAAACGCCACAGCGGACTCAGGTCTAGTATAAAACTGGCACCCCAGCCCCTGGCCTAACTGTGATGTCACAGCCTATATTAACATGTTTGCTATTTTTTTGTGGCCCTCACAGTCTAAACTGCCAATAACAATATAATTCACTAAATAGAGAGCTCCATATGCAAGATACAATTTATAATAGGCACAGGTTTTAGACTATAATATAAGTTGATACAATTTACAAGCAAGATTGGCAGTACATCATTATTTTATTAGGTACATTCATAATGCCTTCAATACAAATACTATGACAGTTTACACTGCAGGAGCAGTTTTATACACCATCCAATGTTATATTCCAATTTTTATACAAGATAAATGACATAATTGAGATTCATAATGAGATTACAATAGGAAATAGGCGAGGCCGTGCTTAGCAGGTGAAATGAAAATGCAACCGTTAACCTTATGGTCAGGCGATCCATGAGACTGATCAAGATTAACTAAATAAAGCAGTCAATAAATAAACGATCATAAATATCTAATAAATACCTACACAGGCTATATTTACAAAAAAAGCCTTTCTTCAAGGGCACATTTCAGCCTTCAAACAAATATAATACAGGACTACCCCAGCGGGATATCAGGTATAAATTAAAAAAATAAAGTAAAGCTGCCGGCTTAAGACTTGTATTACAAAATAATACTGACACCAGTAAGCACTCACCACAGGTGGAATGTGCGGGCTCGCGCCCCGTAGGAACCAGCGACTCGCCTCGCAGGACCATTCATCACAATTCTATTTGTATAGAACGGAATACTAATAAATACAATTAACATTGATTTACAATTACCTAACAGGGCCGGGCCTGCGCAGGCACTCGGGTGCTTACTGCTACAAACAAAAACATGCAGGGCCCGGGTCGTGCCCGGCAGGCTGCGGGCTGGCAACAGAGACAGGACTCCATTCTGTCTATTTATGTTCCAAAATAGAAAATCAAAGACTTGCCTCTCTTCCCTGCCCGAGCAGCTCGGCAACCGTCTCCAACTCAGTGCTGACAACAATATAACAACAGTTCTACTAAAGCAAGTAGCATAGGTACATAGTTGTAGTCTTTTACACATCCCATATACACTGAATATGAACAAAATAATAGTGATTCACAAACAAACACTGGGAGGAGACTGAAATTTGTATCAGCAACGGAACAGTAACTTCCAAAGGCATCCAATCAGAATATACAAAAGAAATTCCTTCGAAATAAATTATAAGATTCGTAAAATAATTATCACATAAATTTTTCTTATATCTTCTGTTCTCTCGACATAACTTAACACGTAAACTAGCTATATGTACACGGTTAGAGTATAAACAAGTCCTTTAGTGGTGGGTCGGGAGCGCGGGCGCGGGCGCGGGCGGCGCCGTGCACAGCGCGACGCGGCCGCGCGGCGCCGCCACGGCCACCAGCTGCACCGCGCCGCGCTCCTCCGCGAAGGGCGGCGCCTTCGCCCGCCGGTGCAGCCGCACCCACGCGCCGAAGCAGACTAGAATCGCCAGGAACACGGCCACCGTCGCGCCGCCGGCGATCGACGCGGTCTCCATCATCAGCTGCCGGCTCGTCAACACGTACGAGTCGTCCAGGTCCTTGAACTCGCACCGCTGCCCCACGAACCCGCTTCGACACTCGCAATTGTAGATCGGACTGTCCGATATCACCACTGTGAAACACACTCCGCCGTTCAGGCAGTAGTACTCCGAGTAGTCCGGCTCGCACTTGAACGTGGGGAAGGTGACGTTGAGCCGCGGCTGGGGCTGCGGCTGCGGCTGCGGACGCTGCGGCCGCGCGGGCCGCGCCGGCCGCTTGGATATGGAGCTGGAGCACGCGCCGGCCAGCGCCCAGGCTGCCGACACCACCGCCCACCAAACTACCAACGATTGCATTTTCCGCACGATCCGAAGGGTCGGCGCTCGCGGTACGTGCACGATTTTGACATTGGACGGTGACTTATACGAAATCCGAGAGGCGATGACATGACCGCTTTCGAATTTCGAACTGGAACCCTTCGCTCGCATCCGCGTCGGCGGTCCGCCCAGACATGTTTCCTGTGTTAACTTTTTTTACGTCGACGATCACTCGCTCATGACGGAGGCACGGTTTCTACAGGCGCCCGAGATATCGCATCGATCCCTCCGCGGGCATGTCGAAAGCGAAGCACTAAACACGACTTCAAAACTTTGAAGATTGTAGTTCACAATTATTTACGGAGCACACACACAATGTCCCGTTCGAAACGATACACACAAAATGGTGCTGAGCAAATCGCAATCACACTGTGCTCGGCGAGTTGTCTATGCGCGACTGACGGACGGAGGGCGTCTACTACATCCGCCATCTGCCGACGAGAATGAATGCGGTGAACCCGCTCGCCGTCGCGAGCCTGTGTGCGTTCGGTAAAACCGTACGTATTTGGAAATACACTCGTATGCGTCATTCAGGCATTTGTGTGCGTTAACCTTTTTTTTCCTAGGGATTATCACCAAGGTAGGCAGGCACGTAAGTATGTTCATTTTTTTCATTCGATTCGATCCCGGAGGACTTCTTTAAAAAACGCACGAACTAATTAGTTTATACTTAGCATTTTCTGAGCTTATGATATTGTTTGAAACTAATTATTGTAGGTACGGTGCGATCATAATTGTCGAGCAATGAAGAAATATAAATTTTTAGAAAATTTTAATGCATGGGGCATTAAATATAGGTTTCTAGTTGCTACTAGAAACCTATATTTAATACTTTGCTAAGTAGGATCCATTAAATATATCTACTCTGCGTCATTGTTTCCCTGTCTGCGTACTTCATGTATAGTTATAATAATTTGATTCTAAAATATTATGTATAAAAATAAAAATATGTGGGTAGATCCACGTAAAGCTTATAATTGCGTAGTCAATTATCACTAGCCCAATAATGGTCATAACAGTTTGTTAATACTTATTTTTTTATTTTTGCATTTTGCATCTATAAGAAAGAAGCCAATCTCTTCTCTATATAAATAAAATTATCGTGTCACAATGTTCGCTCCCGTACTCCTCCGAAACAGCTTGACTGAATCTTATGAAATTTTGTGAGCTTATTGAATAGGTCTGAGAATCGGCCAACATCTATTATTGATAAGGGTTGTCCATAATAATTTATATAGCAAAACAACGTTTGCCAGGTCAGCTAGTTATACATATTTACTGTACTGTAGGTTTACTTTATGATAAATGAAAAAAAAAGTAACTGATTTAGCTTTAGTATTTAACTGAATGTTGTGGACAATAAGACAACAACTAAACTAAACTTGTACCCTTCTCGCTAATAAGTACAGATACAAAATACAAATACAAAATATTTTATTTAAAAACACGTTACATTATAAGTAAAAAATAGGCCTTACCCATTTAAGTTGTGCTAGGATAAAAACTTGTGCTAGGATAAAGCTGCTTATCAGAGTATTCTTATCTAACGTGTTAGGTACTTACGTTTACGTATAGATAAACTCTCCAAACCTAAGCATAACTCAAGGATTAATCCCAAATCAGGCCTTTAATTATCATGTTGTTTACCGATCGGATAATCCAAATTGTACATTGATAGACTATGTCGACGGTGTGCTGCAATCACCATTTTCTTATCAACCTTTCGTCGCCCGCTGCTTAACATAGGCCTTCCCCAAGGATCTCCACGATCGGTCTTGCGCTTCCCGCATCCAGCAGTTTTCCGCGACTCTTTACCTCCACAGTCCCCACTCACTGTACTTATTACTTTACATACCTTGTTTTAGTTAATTGAAACTTACTCCCGTAACAGTTATTGTAGCCTTTTCTTTGATCTACGATAACGAGACACCATTTATTTATTAGTATTTATATAAATGAATAAATATTCATCACCGATTTCGTCCCACAGTGGCTATTGAGTGCTCGAGTCTACGCAAAGTAGGTAATTTCCCATTCTGAAGACGCGCTTTAAGAGAAAAAAAAAAACTTATGAAATGATTAAATTGAGTATTTGCAGCTGAATGTGATTGCGTATGGCCCAATGCCAGTCTAAAGCAGTACATATTACAATCGAGGTAGGCACAATACATTACATGAGTATACTTAAAAGATTTAAGCATCCGGTAACGTTTTTTTTTCTGTCTAGTTAATTTTCGTCCGCATAGGGTTAAGTTCGGCATGCGGACTTAACATAGAGCAACCCTTGCGCGGGACCTCACGACCCGGGGCCGGCCCTTGTCACCAATTTCCACCCGAAGGCATGAGGGCTTATGCCGAAATACGAAATCCGACAAAACGATACCTAATCATTTTTTCGTTTTCGACACACGCATACATGACAGCATGTCAAGGTAAAAACTGTGGCATCTTTTGAGCATGTAATAAGGGCGATTAATATGTAGCTTGATGTGTTGTCTTCTGTATACGTTAACGTTTTGACGATATTTTGAAGTGAAAACTTCTTTAGCGGCGTTGAGCACTTTTGTGGCATGGGTAGAAACTGTGAAACTCGCGTCAGGTCACGTGATGCTGATCGAAAAACCGTAAGACGGTTCAAATAAATCAAAAATGCACAACGTTAATAATCAAGTTTTCACTTCTGCCGGCACTCCCGGAGTGCAACCCGTGTTTTTTTTTTTTTTGGAATGGGCCCTCTGTATTTAGTAGTCTTGAGTACTAAGTTTAAGTCATATTGTTACTTTCTATGAAGTGAAACTAGGTGCCAATGAAAGCAGTGAACTGATAGTAGAGTCTGATACCCTTGCTAAATAAAAACTGATCTTAGAGGCCGTGTCCATCTGTTTAAGAAAAGCAAGCTGCTTATTATTTCGTTTATAGCTATGAAAATTTTATGTTGGCCTTGGCGCCAACGTGTTGTTTTGGGCGGATTGGGCGGTCCACCTTGGCTTGGACCAACTATGATGATGAATCGGGACCATGGCCAACGCACAGTGTCTCAGCCCGAGATGCGCGAAAAAAAAATCATAGTCTTTCCCACCTGTCACTACTGAGGGTTTTACGCGGGAAACAAAGGAGTAAGATGGGCTCTATTTCCTAATTTTTAAATTGATTTTTCTTGGCGTATTATTGTTGCTCTTTGATTGTGATAGTGAGGTGGGATACTATTATGTGTGAAAATGTTAAAAATAAAGTAAGGTGCTCCGTACTGATCCGATCGAAATTCCCGCGTAAAACTCCATTTCTTGAGCATTGAAATGTGAACTAACCTCGCACTCCAATGAGGAAGGTTAGGGCTTAGGTTGGGTTAGTTTTTAAGCAATAGTTGTAAAAATTAACTAATTTGAAGAGTTTTAAATGAAGATTTGGCTGTATTCTTTAACCGTTGCCTCTCCCTTTCTTTCGAAAGAATGTTACTACTACTGTCATTACTGACACTGACAGATTACTTTGTTACGTCAGTCAGTGTAACAGCATTAATTGTTGATTGACATTTTAAACAATCTTTTTTACGGTAGATTTGCGTTTTTGTTGTTTCAAAATAAAATAGAAGATACTAAGACAAATTATTATTACGGTCAAGCAAGCTTCATGTAAATTGTTTTAAGATAAGCTTTTAGCTGAATCAATAAAAAATGTCTGAGTCTTCTAAATCTAAGTCTTTGAATTTAAATCCATCTCCTACATTACAATGCAAAGATCTTCACGAATACCTTAAAAGTCGGTCTGCTCAATTTTTGGAGACATTGTACAACTATCCTACCATTTGTTTAGCTGTATACCGGTAAGCTTACATTTTTCCTGTATAACATGTTGACTTTTTAATTAATTTTAATTTTCGAGGTTATGTTTTCCCTTTTTAGTTGGTTTATCTTATATTGTTTCACTCTTTATCAGGGAATTGCCTGAACTTGCGCGACATTTCGTGATCCGGCTGCTTTTCGTCGAGCAGCCAGTGCCACAGGCTGTGGTCACATCGTGGGTGTCTCAGACCTTTGCCAAGTAAGTGCTTACGAGCGGCCGCCTGCAATATTGTCCGCATTCAAGTTCGAACAAATGTTAGAATTTTATCCCAGTCTACTTGCCGAGATCTTGAAAACGGTACGTCAATCATATTTTTAGGCTCTAGCTACGGGACAGGCTAGTGGGAAAGTAATGCTCTTGCGAAAATAATATTGGACATTAGTTTTTTATTGTTTATTGCAACTTCATTGATTCTAAAACTTATTTAATATCATTGGAGTAAAATACTTACAAGGTTAGATAATCTATGTTTGAGCTTATATTTTAGAAGCCAAGAGCCTTTTTTCAGAAGAAGCATTGTTTGTGAACTATGAATGATTACTTGTTAAACTAAGAAAACTATGGAAAGTAGTTGGGCTTCTAGCAATAGCAATATAACATGGAACATTACAACCTTGTCATAGATTAATAGGATCAGATAGAATAGTATTAAGTTATTAAGGGCTTTTATAAATCTAGGTCTAATGTTATCTTTCAATGAGTGTGTCAACTAATATAATTGCCTTATTTTATCAGAGAACAAAACAAAGCATGTGAGGCCCTCTCCGAGCTGTCGGTGTGGCAAGAGGCCCCGATCCCTGGAGGCATGCCTGGATGGATGCTAGCGCAGTCCTTCAAGAAGAATCTCAAGGTTGCTCTTTTGGGAGGGTAAGTTGTGAAATAATGTCTATTTATTATTATTATTATTATTATAGCTTTTTTTCCACTATGAATGGTCCCCAAGGGTAAAAGCATCCTCCAATTTTTTCCACCCTTCATTATTAGTGGCTATGTTCATCCAGTTCTGTACCATTGCCTTTACAATGTCATCAAACCATCTTTTCCTTTGCCTTCCAACACTTCTTTTCCCCGATGGGCCAGGCCATTTTGTTGTTTGTAGAGTCCAACTTTTGTCTTTGTATCTCACTAAATGGCCTGCCCATCTCCATTTCTGCTTTAAACAATACTGAAGTGGTTGGTATGCGTAATAGCAAAAAAAGGTATTGTGCGACGTTACAAGGCGTAATGTAACATTCGGGTGATTTCCCGCTAACACGACGTACCGACTGCCTAAAAGTTTGCTGTTGAACATGTTACATTACACCTCGTATCTTTGGTCTGTACCCACGAACGAGAAGACAGTTACCTGCACGGTTCTTTCAAACAACCAGTGAGAGAGTCGTGAGGCGCTAACCTGTAGCAGACGCTCGTCTGTCACTCAGGAATGTTTGTTTTTCTTAGTTTAATCATGCAATCAGCCAGTCTACTATGAGCAGGTGTTCTGAATGGATATTAACGAATGATTTTTGTAGTGTGTACTGTCTACAGTTTGAGGGATTTTTCAGTGCTTAAACGATTTGAGAGGGAAAGTTGTAGTAAAAAACAAACCCGTTGTATGCTGTTCTAATACTGACGGTTTAATAAAAATAGAAATCTTTATTTGCGTTTGGTTAAGGTACACTGCAGATGGTTATAGTTATTAATCAGCAATTATACATCCGCTTAATCAACCATTATTAATGGCATGCAAATCTTCGAGTAATATTGGGATAATACAGAAAATATCAACAATTCATGATTAAATAGATAAAAAATTATAAAATAATGATTACACAATTGGTTTACTAATGTAACAGTCAGGGTTATCCTTACCTATAGCATTTTAAATATTCCTGTATAGTGTAAAAAGCATTTTCACTAAGCCTGTTGTATAATTCTCTTCTAAATTTAATAAAGGGTAGGTCTTGAATTACTTGTGGTATCCTATATCTATTTTATTAGTGCAAATTAATATGTATTTATATTGAATTTAAACTATGAATACATGTAAAGATATGTTGATGTGTGCCGTCGGTGTAGAATGCCGACGGTGCTCTTTGAGTGTCCATCGGTCAGCCGCTGTATGTGGGTCACTGACGCCGCTCCGATGTTAGACAATTTCCATGTACGATGCTAGCTCGTACCAATTATTTACCTCCTGTTTTACACACTCAGTGGCCGTCCCTGGAGCATGTCATCCTCTCTCGAGCCCGACGGCAAAGCGCGAGACGTGGCGTTCCTAGACGCGTATGCCCTCGAGCGGTGGGAGTGCGTGCTGCACTATATGGTGGGCAGCGCGCAGACTGAAGGCATAAGTGCTGATGCGGTCAGGATACTGCTGCACGCTGGACTCATGACCAGGTAACCCGATGTCCTAAGTTAGCAACTTTGGCGCAACAGATTTAGAGTTCAGAAGCTAAAGGGAAGCGCTTCCTACCGACCGGGTGTTATGGTCGAGGACCAAGGTCCGATAGACATCATCTTGATTTGTCTATCTACATTATTCAGAATCCAGATCTCATATACCGCGGTTCATGTGCGGTACTAGGCTACCAGCGCCATCTAGCCTATGAGCCGTTACAGTGTTCGCTGTCGGGTTTGCCACCGTTAGGCATGCGCTTGTGATGGCGTACGGTAGAGGTCGCCACACAACAAACGCGACTAGTGCGACGCGACACGGCAATATCGAATTCTATGTACGTTTATGATAGTGTCGTACATGACGAAGCGTGATTGGCATTGATACAAGTATTACTACACGTAGGACAACGCCTAAAATAGAAGCTGTACCAAATGTTTATGTATTTATGTAGGAATCCAACAGATCCAACTTATTCATTGAAGAAGAGTAGTTGTTTTTACTCTCTAAACTGCCAAAAGCCTAAGCTATACCTATGTCCACTCCAGTTTATATTATTGTTTTTAAAGGTAGATTTTATAGTAATCTTCAAACTGGCCGCCCGTTCTACTGCCCAGTAGGACCCCAAAAAGAATTTGATTTAATTTTAATTTTATTTTAATGAGAAATACATAGTTTGCAGTGCATTGCCAATAGCCTTTAATTTGTTTAATAAACATTTAAAAATTACCTTCCCAAATCAAATTCGAGTTAATTTTCCGTATTATGCTGTCACAGATTAAACCCGCATGCGTTGACGAAGAATAATGAACTCTTTCCCATTTGGATAACGCTAATTGAAAATCAAAGAGCCAACATTTGGCGCTATGTAATTATTTAAAATACCTACAACTTTAATTGACTTTGAATTTTTTTTCAGAGACGCCGACGACGGCTCCGCGGTGATAACTCGCGCGGGCTTCCAGTTCTTGTTGCTTAGCACTGCCAAACAGGTTTGTATAATTAATTATAGTGGCAGCCCTATCACTATGGGATATGAATAATAGACGTTGGCCGATTCTCAGACCTACTCAATATGCTCACAAAATTTCATAAGAATCAGTCAAGCCATTTCGGAGGAGTACGGGAACGAACATTGTGACACGAGAATTTTATATACAGGGTGGTCCATCCTATGACGTCAAGAATTTTTTTTTAATTCCTCCCTCCTAGGGGTACCCAAAAATACCCCATGTATGTTCCCCGATTTTTTTTAGTTTTCGAGATACGATTTTTTTTATGCTTTAATCGAAAATTTCGCTATTTTTTTACATAAAAAAAATTACATAAAAAAACTGATTGGTTTTTTATGTTTTTTTTTAACCCTAAATCTCGTGAAGTGTTTTTTCACATGCAAAACAATAAACTGCCTATCATTGCTGCATGTTGTAACGATTTTGATCCAAAGTTAATAAATTGCGTTTCTGCAAGCTAGAGTTAATTTTCAAATTCGAATTAAAAAAAAACAAGAAGGTTGCAAAGATTCTTATAAATTTTAAAAACTTCTCTAGTCTCTAAGCTTTCCAAAAAGTGATAGGTAGTTAGTTAGCACTTAGCCTCACGATTGGGCCATTGTGCGGAAAGTGATAGGTAAAGGGACAGTTATTTCCTGTAATCGGGCTTCAAACGTAGCGGAGTGAAAATTTGGCCAATCAAGTAACTTCAATTGAGGAACTTGAGTTTTTAATTTATTTTTAAATCTCGGAAGAAAATTAAAAATGTATTTAAGTAATAGTTCATGTAAAAGTATTTGGAGGATTCAAAATGTTAATTTATTTTACTTCTAAACGGCGCTTTTTTTAATGTTCTGTTTATGGTGGCCAGTTTGAAG
The DNA here is from genome assembly GCA_963921415.1 of Pyrausta despicata. Taxonomy (NCBI): domain Eukaryota; kingdom Metazoa; phylum Arthropoda; class Insecta; order Lepidoptera; family Crambidae; genus Pyrausta; species Pyrausta despicata. The sequence continues at coordinate 14,800,243 of OY992862.1, read as the reverse complement.
AAAGTTTGGTGTAAGAATAAAAACTTTCCGCGTCAAGACTTGTAACTCATATATAAATAATTAATAAATATATACATACATCTAAAATTAATGTTAAATTAGTTCAATGTGAATTTTAGACCATTGTTAGCAAGTTACACATACACATTATAAAACTTGTGTATTATGTCAACCCGTGTCAACTTAGATCTTTATTTGTTCTTTTTATATAATGTAAATTTGTTATTGGCTGTAAGTTTAGCATGTAAGATAAGCTTAATTTTTGTAATAAGAGCTGTGAATTTTATAACAATAAAAAAAAAACTTTTCGCAATGATATGGCCAACAGCGAAAAGTTTTTATTCTTTGCTATGAGTTTTCATACGAATTTCAACGATCCAAATTCAAAATATTTTAATCCCAAGGGAATTTCCATATAATTTTACCTCCCGAGAGAATAAAGACTTGCTTTACTCTGACATTTCGTGTCATATATGAGATTTTGTCGAGCATAAGGTGTGAATAATTATTTAACCAACGAGCATGTGTTTTTACCGGCAGGTGTGGCTGTTCCTGCAGCACTACCTGCACACGGCAGAGAAGAGAAGCCTGAGCGCAGCAGAGTGCCTCGCCTTCCTCTACCAGCTCAGTTTCAGCACACTCGGCAAGGTACTCAACTATTAATATCATTAGCCTATATACGTCCCACTGCTGGGCACAGGCCTCACCTCATCTTTGAGGTGGTCCAAGCCATACTCCACCACGCGGGCGAGGTGCGGTGCGGTGGAGGGGTGTGTGTAAGGTTAGTGACCAACCTTACTGATCTATCGATATTAACCGGGACCAACAGCTTAACGTGCCTTCCGAAGCACGGAGATGCTGGTAATTAGACGTCACTCTTATGGTCAGAATGGTCACCCATCTCAAACATGACCGCCCCGTAGGTTGCTTAACTTTTGGTATCACTACCAAAGCGCTGCAACCACTGCGCCACAAGCAACTTAATAAATCTTATAATAATAATATTGACTGCCTCGTTGGTGTAGTGGCAAAGTTTCTACCTTACATCCGAGAGGTCCTGGCTTCGAATCCCAGGTCGAGCCAAAACTGTTTCCGAGATTTTCTGTCATGAATTTCTTAAAAACAGCACGGAGTCGGGAAGTTAGCGGTGTTACACCCCCGTGCCTCTGAAAGCATGTCAAGCCGTTGGTCCTGCGCCTGATCTCTCTCCGGTCATGTCGTGTTGCCGTCTCACAGAACTTTGAGAGTGATGGAACAGGGATTGCAACTGTGTATTGCGCTCACACTTGTGCACTATAATATCTCCTGCGTAGTTGGCTGATCTCTGTTAACTCTGTTACTATAACTATAATGATTGAACGTGTTATTTTGAACGTCACATGTTCGAATGTAGATGTAGGCTATTATCATTACACTGATTTTGAATTTTATGTAATTGTATTTTTCTGTTTTCAGGACTACAGTACAGAAGGGATGAGCAATAATATGCTAGTATTTTTACAACATTTGAGAGAATTTGGACTTGTCTATCAAAGAAAGGTAAATTATTATAATTACATTACATTGCTTAAACAATATGTTTTGTGTCTGAATTGTAAGAGAAAGTTTTTCATCTGTTTGAGAGTTATAAGTTACTAGGGAGGGGTTAGGTACTACGTAAAAAGTGCAATAATACAAAAAATGTGATAAATGGAGAACCGAATTTATGCAAACTTAGGGCACGTTTATATGGGATGCTGAGAGGCCGGGCGGCACCGCGCACTGCCACCGCGGCCGCCGCGTACGCGTTTCCAAGAGTCGACCGTTATAGTAAAACTAGCTGTCCCGGCAAACGTTGTTTTGCCATACAATTGTTAAGGGTAGACAACCCTTATCACTAAGGGGTATGAAAAATAGATGTTAGCCGATTCTCAGACCTACTCATTATGCTCACAAAATTTCATGAGAATCGGTCAAGCCGTTTCGGAGGAGTATGGGAACAAACATTGTGACACGAGAATTTTATATATGTAGAGATTAGTAAAATAAGCTGTTCAGTAACTATCTATGTCTATATAAGTGTTCGTCATGAGTTACATGCAAAGAAGACAACAAAAAAGAGAAACAGAAGATTTTGGATTCACGCTATCTTAACACGACGAGAAGAGGTTGGAGAATTTCATACGCTGTATAACGATTTGCGGGAAGATGAAGTTCTTCCTGAAAATCGTTACACAGCTCGAGCAAGGCTCGAGGGGCGCGGGGCGCATCATCCAGAAAATTCGGGCAAGAGAGCTAGGCGCGGTGTGGTTGTCCAAAAGAATTTTAATGTTTTGGCCTAGCAACTAGTCTAACGCGGCCGCCGCGCGGCAAATAGTGCGAACAAAACCTAAACATTTGGTTTGGATATTGATATTGAGTTATAAAATTACAACAAAAGGTGGCATCAATTTCTATATGATAAGGCTTGATTTCTTGCTACGCTGGCATCGATCGCGTACAAATAAACACAACAATTAAAACCAAACAGACAAAACAAGTAATTGGCTAGACGACACCACCAATCGTTGACATACTTTTTATTATCTGTCAAAACGGTCTGTCTCCATAGATTTCGTATGGAAATAAATGATCGTGTCGTCACGGTTATGTGTCAGAAATCGGAGTCAATTGACCGAATATTTATTGCGTTTTGTGTGTTTAAAAGTTGGTTTCTACAGCTTTTTTGAAATAAATTGGTTGTATTAACTTCATAGGGGCTATGTTTTTTAAACACCACGTTCTTGAACAATATTTAAGATAGGTGTCATCATCCCAATTTGTATGGCACGGTGCGCTTGACCCATGTACGCAACCAACATCAGCCAAAAGGAATATTCAGTTTGATGCATCTATGAGTATTTGTACATTGACAATGTTTTTACGCAACAGATTACTTAATATATATGTAACATGCTTTTACCCGGGACTTCGTCCGCATTAGGTGTTTTTTTTGGGATGCGTTGTTTTCCCGTAATACCAATTATATCCAAATATAGTTCGAATCTTTGGTAATTTAGGAGTGTAAGCCCCCGGAAAGTATTTTTTCCCATGGTAATGCGTTGTTTTCCCGCGGTAGAAAGTAGCCTATGTCTTTTCTCGAATATCAAAATATCTCTATCGTTAATTTCATACTAATCGATTCAATAGCTTAGGCGTGATTGTGTAATTGACAGACAGACAGAGTTTCGCATTTATAATATTATAGTATATAGTATGGATTACGAAATTCCTACTTCATAGCGGCTTCCGATTTTCGATTTATATTATAAATACCAAGTCCTTGGCTAAATTATTGCTTAGCTGTCAAAGTAGTGTGATATGCCTAGATAGAAATGAAACATTATTTATTAACATTCATTTAACAACATTTTTTTTTAACTTATGGTAAGCCTATTATTGGCCTTAATAAATAAATAAATTGGTTTACCCAAACTAAGCGTTTAGCTTGTGCTATGGTGACTAGATTAGCGGATAAAATACTTAAATACATTAATATTTGTAAAATTTTATATGTTAATATATATGTAATCGCTGTTGGTTTTCATACGAATAAAAATAAAATAAAATAGATAATAAATGCCTCTTAACCCCTTTTTTTAATAGGCTAGATGACACCACCAATCGTTGACATACTTTTTATTATCTGTCAAAACGGTCTGCCATAGATTTTGTTTGGAAGTACAAGAACGTGACGTCACGGTCATGTATCAGAAATCGGAGTCAATTGACCGAATATTATAGAGATTTGTGTGTTTAAAAATAGGTTTCTTCAGCTTTTTGGAAATATACTGGTTATATTAACTTCATAGGGGTTAAGTTTTTTAAACGCCATGGTCTTGAAAATATTTAAGATAGGTGTCATCATGCCAATTGCAGCGCAAAGCCGGGCGCTTCTACCCGACGCGGCTCGCGCTCAACATCGCGTGCGTGCGCGACGTGGCGCCGCTCGACGCCGGGAGCCGCGCCGGCTACATCCTCGTCGAGACCAACTACCGCGTCTACGCCTACACGCAGACCAGCCTGCAGGTCGCGCTGCTGGGGCTCTTCACCGAGCTGGTGTACCGGTGGGTAGATAAAAATATACAACAACAACGACAACATCACATACATTGATCTGACTCCCTGGTAAGTAGCTTAAGCACTTGTGTTACAGATATCAGAATCAACTGGGTATTACAAATAAACATAAATAAATACATATAACACCCATACCAGTACAAACAGACATGTTCATGCACACAAATGTTTGTACAGAACGGAGATCGAACCCGCGACCTCTTGGTTAATAGTCAACTTCTTGAACATTACACCAAAGTGGTAGTGAAACATCGGATGATCGTAGACCAAATAGCCAACCGCCACATCGTGAAACCAACTAAGGTGGACGCGACCCAGAGTACACTTAGGTGGCTCGGCTGGGGTTATTCACGGAGTTGGTATTCCGGTGGGTATATAAATATTAGTTATAGTCTCGTGGCCGATTTCGACCACGGCGGCCAATCTCAACAGAGATCAGCCAACTGCGCAGGAGATATTATACTGCACAATTTATTGTGAGCGCAATACACAGGTGCACTCACTGGTCCATCACTTTCAAAGTTCGGTGAGACGGCAATCCGACGTGACCGGAGAGAGATCAGGCGCAGGACCAACGGCTTAACGTGCGCACCGAGGCACGGAAAAATAAATATATCATCATAGGCCGTATCCGTCTATTACAGACGATTTAAACAGTGTCTGCTACAAGGCACTTTTTATTATGGCTGAATACGCCTATCCGGGAGCGACAAACATGTCCACATTTAAGGCAAGGGAAGGCTTTCCCTCCTGTCAGCCAGCACATTGAACCAGGCATCGTCGTGTATTTTATTAAATTAAATAATAGATTATTTATTAAATAAATATTACAACAACAACAACTTTAAAAACTCATATCATATAACTTTCGCAACTCATCCTAAAATTAGTCTAACTCTTATAGTTAAGTACCGTTTGTGGAACTGTTAATATAAATCTTTCTTCTCATAAATTCTATCTTTCACTCGACCAAAACATCCACCAAAGCTCAGCCCACGACATGGTCCTTCGAGCAACACCTCGTGCGCGTGTGAAGTGAAACGTAGTTAGAGGTGAAAGAACAGCAGTGAAATTCAGTGGTGAACAGTGTGGCCTTGGACTTGGTGAAAAGAAAGAAGAAAACATGTTAATTCAGTATCACATACTTTACAAAACAGAATAACACATATTTAAAAGCACATGCACAAGATACTGAAAAGGTGGGCAACTCAGCATGATAATCAGCCGTGCCCAGCTCGGCACCGCAATCTCTTCAGCAGCTGTGAGCTAATCTGGAAACAACCGCAGCCAGTCACGTCAACGCATAACACAACAGGTGAATGCAGGAGTCAACAGACGAGGAGCCACTCGGCTCGGGAGTCCACGCATCGGAAATCAAGTAAGATCGCATATTTTACAATTTAAACTTAACAGAAACATGGCAGGCAACGAAGCTATAATCGAAACTCAAAGTCAAATTATGAGCGAAAGGGATAGACTTCTGACAAATTGTAATGATGTTTATTATAACATTATAGCACTGCCTCAAAAAGTGGATAATAAATTCGTCAACATACTGCCTATTTCGTCTAAATTAGCTATCAACTTACAAAAGGATTCGCACACTATCTCAGGAAAATTTACAAGTTTGTTTACCGAAAGACAATGAACCCTCATTTGCAATTTACAAACTCCCAGAAACAAAACGTCAAACGATTATGATTTGTGTGTAAGAAGTTAAGAAAATATTAATCAGTGCCAGACGAGCATCGCCGCAGCGTAGAACAAGTGGTATAGTCTTGCCAGCGTTAACACATACTTGTTCGTTTGTCAAGTTCGAGTAATGTGTGGGGATCGTGTTACCGCTTATCAGCTGAATACATCGAGCGTTATAAACATCGATGATAATTGCATTATCAAAACAGACTTTTTAACGGTATTTGCCCAAAGAAACTTAAAGAGTACGCAAAAGATAGGGCAATCTTTATATAAACTCAATCGCTCCGATTAACCACATCATAAACATAAGCTTAGAACATTACGCACTGGAAGCAGCTCCATCCTTGGAGCTCACCCTACTGGAGATCAACTAATCAATCTTCGCTATCAAAAGAAATTGAAAGAAAAATACAAGAGCTAAAGGATGCACAACTATCGGAAGATGTTGGCGCAGTATCCTACCATGATATACACGACTATACTGTAATTGACATTATGCTGGGAGCTGCAACAGTGATAGGAATCATCATCGTCGGAGACTGCGCCGGAGCACAGCTTCGGCAGGCGACATGCCGGCGCTTAGGGTTGCCACCCGTACTTTATAATAAAGTATTGTATAATTATACTTGATGAGAACAACAAAGTGCACGAAAATACTTTATTTCGCATGATTTTGTTTCTTTGTGATTTTTAAGTTGAAGTTTAGTCGTAAGTATTAATATAATTATACTTTGAAAGCATTATTTTTTGTTAAAAATGTTTTTAAATATAATAAAAAAGAAAAATACATTGTTCTTTATTTTGATACTATGCACGTCTTTTCGTACCTATAATAACCGATGTTCCTTTGTTGGCAAAAAAAAAGTGGCAACCCTACCGGCGCTGGAGGTGGCGTGACCCGTGGCCTCTACGCCTGTCGCCAGGTCAATCAGCATGTGTCATCTTAGTGAATTAATTGAGTGCAATAGTGCGCGAATGGGAAAGTCTGATAGTGAAAGTGTATTAAAAGTGCCAACTATCAAAAAAACTACAATTCAGTGATAAGTGAAGTGTCTTGTTAAATTAATAAAATGCGCCACTACCTTGGATTAATTACACAACTGTAGTAACAATTGTAGTAACCCAATCATTAGTTTTAAGTAAAGATGGTGTCATCTTGTCGCATCTACTAACTATCATCTCTCTATTTGACGGCAGCTTTGGTCTAGTGGTCTGACGTCCAGACTACAAAACGTGGGGTGAATGTTTGTGTGATGAGCAAGTGCATTTGTACCGGAGTCATGGGTGTTAATATAGTAGATTGTATCATGAGGAAGCAAAATAATATTTTTACGGCGAGGGCGCTTTTTTGAATCCAGAGCGAAGTGAGGGAGTCTAGAGTAGAATCCCGAGCGTAGCGAGGTATTCTAAAGTAGAATCCTGAACGAAGCGAGGGATTCAAAGTACGTCGCCCGAGCCAAAAATATATTTGCGTCCAAATGATACACTCTACTTTTCATCACCCTCTATGAGAAAATAAAAAGCGGCTCCATCACATTTTTTGCGTCGGTTCTTATACTTTCAGGAGTTAATTCCATATCACTGTCACTTGACGAACTCATTTTTATATAATTTATCAAAACCAAGAACTTGAATGTAAGAATAGATGGGATGAAAATTTTTATCCCATCTATTCGAAAAAGACGACGCAAGAGACTGGCTGGTTAGACGGCACGTCCGTCGACCATCGCCCCGCCGCCGCCGCTGGCAACTGAGTAAAAAAAAAACGCGCGAACTACGGCCCGCGTTTTCATAAATTTTCACATTCAAGTTCTTGGTTTTGATAAATTATATATTCACTTTTTGATTTCAATTTAGTCGTCAGGTACTCTATATTATTATTCAATAATTAAATTTTATTAAAACTGAGCCGCTTTTTATTTTCTCATTTTTTATTTTATTTTATTTATTTAACAGAAAACATACTGACTTACAGTTGCCCAAAGCGTCAGCATGCTAGTCGCACAGTAAACATGGTCAAACAAACATTTTATAGTATAAAATCAAATAAAGAAAAATAGATACATCAGGATTACCATATCATATGTCACAAATATTAAATATGTCAGAAAAAATACACATAAGAGTCAGTCAGAATTACAAAAATAATCAAATTATTATGTTAGTTCAGTAATACTACTTCTAAAACACTCGGAACACAAATTTTCTATATAATTAACAGCTTTACGCATGAATTGGCCAAAACTGTCAGCAAATATGTCAATATCATAGTCGTCGGCGAGTATATCTCCTATAAGGCGTAGAGCCCGAACGGTGGGTGCATTCGCGGCGTACTGAGTGCGCGCTGAGGGCCAACACAAAAGGCGCGGGCGCCGTCGCGGCGCTACCAACCCCTCCGCGTTCCAGCTCAATCGATTAGGCACCTGTAATCCTATTTGGCTAAGAATCGTTGGGCTATCTATCTTATTGTGTATAATACACAAATAGTGTACTATCGTCTGCACACCCCTTCTAAATTTTAGCGTATCTAGTCCTACCATACCGCTGACAAATAAGGACGGATATAAATGTGGATAATACCCATACTTTCTTTTATACAGCCAACGTGCGAATTTGCGTTGTATTTTTTCAACCAGGAGAATATATTTATCTTCATAAGGATCCCACACAGGTGCGCCGTATTCAAGTTGACTACGTACATACGCACTGTAAAGGACACTGCGACATCCAATCTGTCAAACTGAGTAGAGGTACGGATAACGAAGCCAAGCATTTTACTAGCCTTTTTACATATAGTATTCACATGGTCATGAAAGTCTAATTTAGAGTCTAATATTAATCCTAAGTCACGAATTTTACTTACCCTTTCTAGGGGTGCGTCTAATAATTTATATTTTACATATTGCGGACAGAGCTTACGTGTAAATGTGATGACTTTACATTTTTCCGCATTAAATGGAAGATGGTTCTTTTGACTCCAGTCCATAACGGCATCAATATCCTTCTGCAGTGCTTCGTAGTCAGATGGCTCATCTACACCGAGGCTTAATTTGAGGTCGTCTGCAAATAATAGGCATTTGGAAGTAATGACGCTTTCGGAAAGGTCATTGATAAATATGAGAAAAAGTAACGGCCCAAGTGTGCTTCCCTGGCTCACCCCAGACCTAGTATAATATTGACTAGATTCGTATTTACCGACCTTTACGAATTGCCGGCGATCACGCAGGTAATTTGAAAAAAATATTACAAGATTTGGCCCAAAGCCAATGTTAGCCAGTTTCTGTAACAAGATGTCATTGTCGACCAAATCAAATGCCTTTTTGAAGTCAAAGTAGGCAGCATCTACTTGCCTACCGGCATCTAGCTCCCCATAAATGTAGTCTAAATGAGAAACGAGATTTGTTGAGCGAGCTAGTCGAAAACCGTGTTGACTATCATGTAGTAACATAGCAGTTTGTTTATATACATGCTGGCTTAGTACTATTTCAAATAATTTAGCAAAAACTGACAACACTGCTATCGGCCTAAAACAGGATACTTCATTTCCACTCTCAGCTTTAGGAACTGGGGTGATGAAACTCATAGAGGGTGATGAAAAGTAGAGTGTATCATTTGGACGCAAATATATTTTTGGCTCGGGCGACGTACTTTGAATCCCTCGCTTCGTTCAGGATTCTACTTTAGAATCCCTCACTTCGCTCTGGATTCAAAAAAGCGCCCTCGCCGTAAAAATATTATTTTGCTTCCTCATGATACAATCTACTATTTAATTATTTCTATCCGTTAATCTAGCCACCACAGCATAGGCTAACGCTTAGTTTGGGGCTAGGTATTTGGTGTATTCGTTGAAACAAATTATTATTACTATTTATTATTGTATCATCCTCACCTCTCCCGCCCGGGATTATCGTTAATCTAACAAATTTTTACGTTAGAAAAACTGCTTTGATTTACAGGATGTTTTAGATGGTATATTTCTTTTCTGTGCCCTTACATCATACCATAACTGCCTCGTTGGTGTAGTGGCAAAGTTTCTGCCTTACATCCGAGAGGTCCTGGGTTCGAATCCCAGGTCGAGTCAAAATTGTTTTTGAGATTTTGAGATTCAAAATTTCTTAAAAACTGCTCGGAGTCCGGAAGTTGGCGGTGTTACACCTCGGTGCGCACGTTAAGTCGTTGGTCCTGCGCCTGATCTCTCTCCGGTCACGTCGGATTGCCGTCTCACCGAACCTTGAGAGTGATGGAACAGTGAGTGCACCTGTGTATTGCGCTCACACTTGTGCACTATAATATCTCCTGCGCAGTTGGCTGATTGGCCGCCGTGTTCGAAATCGGCCAGGAGGACTATTATCATACATAAAATTAAGTGGAACTGCGTTGTCCCACGCTCACACTATAAATTGCAGGTTCCCGAACCTGGTGGTGGGCGTGCTGACGCGCGAGTCGGTGCGCGCGGCGCTGCGCGGCGGCATCGCGGCCGAACAGATCACGCGCTACCTGCAGCAGCACTCGCACCCGCAGGTACACACACTACTACTGCTACTACTACGCTGCGCGGCGGCATCGCGGCCGAACAGATCACGCGCTACCTGCAGCAGCACTCGCACCCGCAGGTACACACACTACTACTGCTACTACTACGCTGCGCGGCGGCATCGCGGCCGAACAGATCACGCGCTACCTGCAGCAGCACTCGCACCCGCAGGTACACACACTACTACTGCTACTACTACGCTGCGCGGCGGCATCGCGGCCGAACAGATCACGCGCTACCTGCAGCAGCACTCGCACCCGCAGGTACACACACTACTACTGCTACTACTACGCTGCGCGGCGGCATCGCGGCCGAACAGATCACGCGCTACCTGCAGCAGCACTCGCACCCGCAGGTACACACACTACTACTGCTACTACTACGCTGCGCGGCGGCATCGCGGCCGAACAGATCACGCGCTACCTGCAGCAGCACTCGCACCCGCAGGTACACACACTACTACTGCTACTACTACGCTGCGCGGCGGCATCGCGGCCGAACAGATCACGCGCTACCTGCAGCAGCACTCGCACCCGCAGGTACACACACTACTACTGCTACTACTACGCTGCGCGGCGGCATCGCGGCCGAACAGATCACGCGCTACCTGCAGCAGCACTCGCACCCGCAGGTACACACACTACTACTGCTACTACTACGCTGCGCGGCGGCATCGCGGCCGAACAGATCACGCGCTACCTGCAGCAGCACTCGCACCCGCAGGTACACACACTACTACTGCTACTACTACGCTGCGCGGCGGCATCGCGGCCGAACAGATCACGCGCTACCTGCAGCAGCACTCGCACCCGCAGGTACACACACTACTACTGCTACTACTACGCTGCGCGGCGGCATCGCGGCCGAACAGATCACGCGCTACCTGCAGCAGCACTCGCACCCGCAGGTACACACACTACTACTGCTACTACTACGCTGCGCGGCGGCATCGCGGCCGAACAGATCACGCGCTACCTGCAGCAGCACTCGCACCCGCAGGTACACACACTACTACTGCTACTACTACGCTGCGCGGCGGCATCGCGGCCGAACAGATCACGCGCTACCTGCAGCAGCACTCGCACCCGCAGGTACACACACTACTACTGCTACTACTACGCTGCGCGGCGGCATCGCGGCCGAACAGATCACGCGCTACCTGCAGCAGCACTCGCACCCGCAGGTACACACACTACTACTGCTACTACTACGCTGCGCGGCGGCATCGCGGCCGAACAGATCACGCGCTACCTGCAGCAGCACTCGCACCCGCAGGTACACACACTACTACTGCTACTACTACGCTGCGCGGCGGCATCGCGGCCGAACAGATCACGCGCTACCTGCAGCAGCACTCGCACCCGCAGGTACACACACTACTACTGCTACTACTACGCTGCGCGGCGGCATCGCGGCCGAACAGATCACGCGCTACCTGCAGCAGCACTCGCACCCGCAGGTACACACACTACTACTGCTACTACTACGCTGCGCGGCGGCATCGCGGCCGAACAGATCACGCGCTACCTGCAGCAGCACTCGCACCCGCAGGTACACACACTACTACTGCTACTACTACGCTGCGCGGCGGCATCGCGGCCGAACAGATCACGCGCTACCTGCAGCAGCACTCGCACCCGCAGGTACACACACTACTACTGCTACTACTACGCTGCGCGGCGGCATCGCGGCCGAACAGATCACGCGCTACCTGCAGCAGCACTCGCACCCGCAGGTACACACACTACTACTGCTACTACTACGCTGCGCGGCGGCATCGCGGCCGAACAGATCACGCGCTACCTGCAGCAGCACTCGCACCCGCAGGTACACACACTACTACTGCTACTACTACGCTGCGCGGCGGCATCGCGGCCGAACAGATCACGCGCTACCTGCAGCAGCACTCGCACCCGCAGGTACACACACTACTACTGCTACTACTACGCTGCGCGGCGGCATCGCGGCCGAACAGATCACGCGCTACCTGCAGCAGCACTCGCACCCGCAGGTACACACACTACTACTGCTACTACTACGCTGCGCGGCGGCATCGCGGCCGAACAGATCACGCGCTACCTGCAGCAGCACTCGCACCCGCAGGTACACACACTACTACTGCTACTACTACGCTGCGCGGCGGCATCGCGGCCGAACAGATCACGCGCTACCTGCAGCAGCACTCGCACCCGCAGGTACACACACTACTACTGCTACTACTACGCTGCGCGGCGGCATCGCGGCCGAACAGATCACGCGCTACCTGCAGCAGCACTCGCACCCGCAGGTACACACACTACTACTGCTACTACTACGCTGCGCGGCGGCATCGCGGCCGAACAGATCACGCGCTACCTGCAGCAGCACTCGCACCCGCAGGTACACACACTACTACTGCTACTACTACGCTGCGCGGCGGCATCGCGGCCGAACAGATCACGCGCTACCTGCAGCAGCACTCGCACCCGCAGGTACACACACTACTACTGCTACTACTACGCTGCGCGGCGGCATCGCGGCCGAACAGATCACGCGCTACCTGCAGCAGCACTCGCACCCGCAGGTACACACACTACTACTGCTACTACTACGCTGCGCGGCGGCATCGCGGCCGAACAGATCACGCGCTACCTGCAGCAGCACTCGCACCCGCAGGTACACACACTACTACTGCTACTACTACGCTGCGCGGCGGCATCGCGGCCGAACAGATCACGCGCTACCTGCAGCAGCACTCGCACCCGCAGGTACACACACTACTACTGCTACTACTACGCTGCGCGGCGGCATCGCGGCCGAACAGATCACGCGCTACCTGCAGCAGCACTCGCACCCGCAGGTACACACACTACTACTGCTACTACTACGCTGCGCGGCGGCATCGCGGCCGAACAGATCACGCGCTACCTGCAGCAGCACTCGCACCCGCAGGTACACACACTACTACTGCTACTACTACGCTGCGCGGCGGCATCGCGGCCGAACAGATCACGCGCTACCTGCAGCAGCACTCGCACCCGCAGGTACACACACTACTACTGCTACTACTACGCTGCGCGGCGGCATCGCGGCCGAACAGATCACGCGCTACCTGCAGCAGCACTCGCACCCGCAGGTACACACACTACTACTGCTACTACTACGCTGCGCGGCGGCATCGCGGCCGAACAGATCACGCGCTACCTGCAGCAGCACTCGCACCCGCAGGTACACACACTACTACTGCTACTACTACGCTGCGCGGCGGCATCGCGGCCGAACAGATCACGCGCTACCTGCAGCAGCACTCGCACCCGCAGGTACGCACACTATTTCGACGACCCCTTGGTACAGTGGTCCTGTGGCGACCTCTACCATTCGCCATCACAAGTGCATGCCTAAAGGCAAGCACAACAGCGAGAGCTGATACGGTTCCATAGGCTAGATGGCGCTGTTAGCCTAGTACCGGCCAAATGATGCCGGCCTAGTACCGCACATGAACCGCGGTATATAAGATTTCGATCCAGAATAATATAGATAGACAAATCAAGATAATGTCTATCGGAACTTGGTCCCCGACCATAACACCCGGTCGGTAGGAAGCGCTTCCCTTTAGCTTCCAACCTCGAAATCTGTTGCGCCAAAGTCCACAGGTTGGACTTCTAAAACAAGGGTCGCGGGTGCGATCCCCGCACAGTTCAAGCATAAGTGTGCATGAACACGAGTGTTTGTACTGGTCTGGGTGTATTCTATGTATAACATGTATTTATTTACAAAAAAAGTATTTAAGTATGCTTATCCGTTGTCTAGTACCCATAACACAAGCCTCGTAGCTTAATTTGGGACTAGAGAATTGGTGTGATGGTTGTGAAATATTTATTATTATATTATATTCTACTGCTAAATTAACACTAGTAGAAGCCCTCGACAATATCCGCGTAAAAGTTCGAACAAATATTACACTTTTGGCCCAGTCTACTCGGCCATATGTTTAAAACGGTACCTCAATCATACTTTTAGGCACTAGCACCGCGACACAGGCTGATGGGAAAGGAATGTTCTTACACATAGTGTATAGAGATAATGTACCAGAAACTAAAAATTGTAAAGGACCATGACCGTTTTCGTCCCCATCCACCAACAGAAATGAAATGGCATTTTTAAGGTAGATCTCAGCGAGTAAATCATTTTATGGTATAGCGACATCAAGCAAATCAATGGGGTTTCTATGATATTACATGCTTAATTTAGACAGTTTGCCTATACAATGTACTGACTCACTACGCTTGAGCTTGGGATCACGCCGCGGCGGTGCGGCGCTGATGCCAAATCCTCATTTAAACCTTTTTTAGAACTTTGTAAGATTGAATAACGTGTATTTACCGAAATAAAAACAATATTTTCATCGTCTGTACTGGAACTAATTTAGCATCGACATACAGGGTGTTAAAAAAACCATAGCGAAGCCGAATACCACATATTCTACCAATTGTTACGATCATTTTTTTCCTTTACACCATACCTGGGAAGTTAACGGTTATTTTGGTATTGATGGTTAAAGTTTGAAAAAAAATGATGATTTTTACAGAAATGTCTTCTGTCCGTTATAACTTAACTTTTTTCCAAAGAAACATGATAGAAATTTTCACCAGTTCTTTCATAAAAATCCTCTAAATGGCACACTCTGCAATGAACAGCGCACACTCGAACCGAACCGCGTCGCGGCGTATAGCAACACGCCCCCCGATCACTTTTCCGCGTGCGCGCTGTACATTGCGGGTTAGAATTAAATTGTTTTTTTTTATGTCAAAGTTGTTTCCTAGCCAAAATTTTTTTTACATACGATTTGGTTTGGTGTACTGAACGCGTGGTTGACGGCTTCGTTAAGTATTTTTTACACCCTGTATGTTCGATCCGAACATAAGTCATTCTGTTCTTTCATTCTTCTCTTGCAATACAAGATGGAGACAGCATTTTTAATTAAACCGCTTTCGTTACTTGTTAAAAAGAAAGGCCACCTGATGTAGGCGTGCCCAAGTTCATAATTGTAGACATTTTATTTTGTCAAGATCAAAAATTCTTACTTACTTACTTTCTGTTTATATAAATAAATTTAGTAAATTAAAATTTGTAAACGCGCTTACGATCTACGACTCGTCAACATCATAATTGTATACCTAATAGGCTTGTTTCCACTATGAAAGAAATATTCAAAAACTGATTTTCTCTAAAATAATTCATAATTTCAGATGCCTTTACACTAATATTTGCCTGCAGTTCGTATTATTTGATTTTTAATTGGAATTCAAATGATAATTAGTCACTCAGTCGGCATTGCCCGCGATGACGTCAAAGTGTGTTATTCCCATACAAGCTCTATGAAGAAAAGCGTTTTGACAGTTGATAAAAAGTACGTCAACGACGTACGACGACGTTGGTGGTGTCAACTACCGTATTGTGAAAACTGTATGGCTAATGAACGACGCCTTGTTTTATAAGCTTTATGTATTATAACACAGCTGTTTGTTTTCCTGAATAAAGAAAATAAAAAATAAAAAAGTAACATTTAAATAATTGTTCAATAAAGCAGTTGCTACATTTAACAGTGTTTCCATACAGACATAATTAAAAAAAACTTTAGTATTTTTGATTACCGGAATTACCGATTTTTTTGATCAAGTAATGGGATACTAACGATCACAATGATATCAATTTCATGTCAGTCAGTCGGTTCGTAGTTGAAGATCAATCATCAATTAGACCTTATAAAATAGAAACATTACCCGGAATTCGTCGACACTATCTGTGGCCTCATAAGTTCTTAATTTATCCACAGATGTTGAAATCCGAAACAGGCGGCATCAGATCGACATCGGTGCTACCGCCCACCGTGGTGGACCAAATCAGATTGTGGGAGAGTGAACGCAACCGATTCACCTACACCGAGGGCGTCGTATACAACCAGTTCCTATCGCAGGTAATAGATTGTTTTATAACTGTCTCACTTGACCATTCTGACCATTTAAGTGACGTCTATTTACAAGCATATCTCCGTGCTTCGGCAGGCACGTTAAGCGGTTGGTCCCGGTTAATATCGATAGATATTAGTCGATAAGCCTAGTCAGAGGCCCTCGGGCGGCTTGATAACATCTGACAGTAAGGTTGGTCACTTACCTTACACACACCCCTCCACCAATCCGCACTGAGCCCGCGTGGTGGAGTAAGGCTCGGACCACCTCATAGTTGAGGTGAGGCCTGTGCCCAGCAGTGGGACGTATATAGGCTGATGAGATAACTGTCTCACTTAGCTCAACTTCGCACTTGCGCCATTTTGGGTAAACATAACCTAAAGATTAAATAACGCGAATTCACTCTCAACTTCTTAGTTTACGTTCACATCTCACGAATGTGTCGCGAATGTGCAACTCGCGACCGGCTCGAGAACTGCTTGCGAGCTACGCGCATGCATTTAAGGTTCATGCACCACTTGTTATGACTTGCACGCAGGTCTATGTTGGGGATCTCATTAAGGGATAAGATCTGGAACGAGGTCATACGACATAAGACTACGGTAACTGATGTTGTCCAAAAATTTAGCAAGTTAAAGTGGCAGTGGGTTGGCCATGACTGTCGCAGAATCGCGAGAGGTGGACCGGGAAGGTTCTCGAATGGAGACCACGCTTAGGTAAATGTAGTGTGGGACGCCCCCCGGCTAGGTGGTCAGACGACCTGAAGAAGGCAGCTGGTGGTGACTGGATGCAATGGGCGGGAGATCGTGCGCTGTGGCGCTCCTTGGGGGAGGCCTATGTCCAGCTGTGGACTACAACAGGCTGATATGCTGACCACTTACGCGCAGTTCGCGCACAATAATAATAATATAATAATAACTCTAATATAATAATAATAATTCTTAATAGTTTGCCGGAAGACATTCGACGAGAAAGAGATAAGCTTAAATTTAAACGTAATTTAAAAAAATATTACCTCAGCACATTGGATACATAAATATTACTTGTTAAACTTAAACTTTTAATGAGACTCACTCGATCCTACAGACAAACTGTGTAAATAGTTTTGTAGGACTTTGTTTATAAAATGTACATGTTGTCAAATGTTTCATAATAAATAAATAAATAAAAAAGTCCGCGCCGTGCGCAAGCGCCGCTACTGCGGGTCGCGCGGCGCCGCACCACTCTCCCCAAATTTACTACCGATCCAGTGATGGCAACTGTAAGCGCGAGATTTGTGTGTGCGCAAACAGCGGGCGCGCGGTGCGCGATTCACGTGCAATTGTGACAACCACTTTGGTGTAATTGTTAAGAAGTTGACTATTAACCAATAGGTCGCGGGTTCGATCCCCGCACTGTACAAACATTTGTGTGCATGAACATTTCTGTTTGTACTAGTCTAGGTATTATATATATTCATTTAAATTTATTTAATACCACTGTTGATTCTGATATCTGTAACACAAGTGCTTCAGCTACTTACCACGGAGTCAGATCAAAGTATGTGATTTTGTAGTCTTAAAATAATAATAAAAAAATACTATACAAGCCTCGCATGTGTCGCGCTAAAGAGGCGCACCAAACAATTGCACTACCTGCGCGCGTGCGCAGCTCGGGTGCCAGTCGCGAGCTGCACATTCGAGACGCATTCGTGAAATGTGGACGCACCCTTAGACTCTATTAGAGACCGCGTGAATTTCAACCCTGAGTTAAGATACCTACCTTAAACGTATGCTATAGCGAAATAGCGATTAAAACCCATAAATATGAAACCAAGTAATAAATAATCGTGGACACATTGATCTGTATTCGAATAAGCTTGTCAATTTTCAAATGTTTAATGTTAACAGTTTCTAAGGAATAGACTTTTTGATGTAAACTAAATAGTAAAATGAATGTGATGCCGACAGTACGTAGGCCAGACATTTTGGTTACAAAATCGCCCCTGTCACTAGTGCGTAAGATGTGCACCTTAATGGCGTGTGTGTACTTACTTCCTTACTAATTCAAAATCAGTCACGCCCAATTTTATTATGATTTTAAAGTGATGTAATTAGTCGCCAACTTTAGATTGAATGCAGCATACTGCCTAAGTTATGTCTAGTGGCCGATCCGAAATCCCCCCCTCGCATAATCTTTCTTATTTATGCCCAAACACTAGGGTTGCCAACTTTTCCAGCCGCCATAACCGGACAACAAATTTAATCTGGTCATACTTGGTCAAAATCGAAAAAAAAAACATTAACACGAGTCTAATGAATTTTATTAAGTTTTAAGAAAAATAGAGATGTCAGCTAAAATAGAGTTTGAAGAATTTCTAGGAACATTATTTTTTCTTAAAATTATACTTGGTCTCGCTTTTCACATTTTTGACTAGTAATTTTCCTGCATCTGTTCTTAGAAATGTTTCAAACTCTAAACAGGTGAAATTATAGTTAAACATCATTATCAATTCTGCCTTCACCATTTCGACCTTCAGACGATTTCTTTCGTCCTGCCAAATATTTTTCATGACGCTAAATATGCGTTCTACAAACGCATTTGAAGGTGGAACCGCAAATATGGTCTGTACTATTCTTAGAAGATTTGGGGCTTTAGTATTTTTGAAAAACGCAGCCCGCCACCCGCCACCCGCGGGCCCCTCGCGGCCTGCATGCTTGCCTGCCTGCATGCATCCATCGCCCGCCATCGCCGGTGAATTAGCAACGTCGCGTTCATAATTTTATCTGACCGGACAAATTGCATCCCTACAATTCCGTCTAAAACCCAACAGTCCGGTCGAAAATCGGACGGTTGGGAACCCTGCCAAACACTCGTAGATGAACAGAATGAAGTGGATAAAGTGCAACTTCCAAAGGAGGTGAAATTAGACCAAAAACCAAAGCAAAAAGATCAAATATTTCTTTTCAAATATTTATGTTTTTAAGTTTTAAATTTAAATAAGCTTGTAATAAAATCTTTATCAATACCTAAACTTCGCTACAATTTAGAAAATTGTTTCTATTCAATTATCTCCAAATTTTACAAAATTAAGTCCATATTAAGGTATTGTGTAAAAAGAAGAATATAATTTTTTTTTAAAACACAAATAAAAACATAGTAGATTTCACAACGAGAGCATAAAGCAAGTCATTTTTATCCGAGATCGTTATATATGAAGTCGAGGATAAAAATGATTTGTGCACGAGCTGTAAACTCTGCTTTTCACTTCGATTGCGAGAAAATAAAACAGTAACATAACGTATTAACATTTCTTTAATTAAAATTCAAAGTAATATTACTACAGTTTAACAATAATTTGAGAAAATTCAATACGAAAAGTTTCTTTCCCGCTACTTTACTTTTTTTAATTTTCCTGCATAATTTTCGGGCAAAGAAAAAAAAAATATACAGCCTATTCTTAAATTATTTTGGAATAATGTTTTTTTTTGTGGTAAACACGTTTTGATATTTAGTTTCTTTTTCGTATTATCTTATTATAAATCAAAAATGCAAATAGGGAAGGAAATATTATAAATTAGCAAGTTTTATCCATGTACAATTAATTGTTTTTGGCTGTATGGGCTAAATGGTCACTGCCTTAGTGTAGACACATTTAAAAAGCTACTTTTATGCACAAGAGCATAAAATTCTACTTTATGTCGCCTAGATCCTGCATAAAGTGAAAAATATATTATATACTTTTTATATTATATTTTGGTCTAGTTTCACCTCCTTTCGGGGTTGCACTTTATCCAGGGATAAAGTTTATAAACGCATTCCAGGCGGACTTCGTGGTGCTCCGCGACTACGCTCGGCAGCAGGGCGTGCTGACGTGGCAGGGCGAGCGCAGCCGCACCATGGTGGTGACGCGCGCCGGACACGACGACGTCAAGAAGTTCTGGAAGCGCTACTCCAAGAGCTCGTAGGCCGCGCGGCGCAGGCTCGATGACTGCCCGACGCGGGCTCCTGCAGCCCGGATACCAAAACGGCTCAACACTAATGTTCTTGCAGTGCATCGTTCACGTTCAAAGCGAAAGTCAATAGGCACCTTCTGGGTAAGCTCGCTACATCGTCGACATCTTCTTTACCTCTTAGAGGGAGAATGATGTCAAGAGCGAACCCATATTAATAATAAAAAAATACAAGCTAAACTTGCGTTTAAAAACAAATTTAAACGCAGCAATGAAGCGTATTATTTTGTCGCAAGCGATCGTCGAACAAGTGTCAGTGTAACTTGTCTATAAGCAAAGCTCTCACACGTACGATTAGTATGTATAACAAAAATGCCGGTAACTTTACTCATAAATAATAACATCCTTATTGTAAGCTAAGTAACCGCATATCCTGAAAGTTTACTATGTAAATAATAATTATGTTAATATTTTCTTTAAGAAAAGTGGTACGGTGTGCAGCGCTGTGCGTTGTATTAATGTTATTAATTGAATACATTTGGCGCAAGAGATTTAGAGTTAGAAAGCTAAAGAGAAGCACTTCCTTCTGACCGGGCGGTGTATGATCGGGGACCGAGGTCCGATAGACATCATCTTGATTTGTCTATATTATCTTTATCTGGATCTAAATCTTATATGTCTGCGGTTCATGTGCAGTACTAGGCTAACGGCGCCATCTAGCCTATAGAGCTGTCGTGTTTGCCACCGTTAGACATGCCTTGTGAAATTGTAAATAAATATTTTCATAAAATGACCTACGTATATAATTTCCCTTCCATATCATCCTTAAAATACAATTAACAGGGCTGAAACTAAATCCACTGAGATATCTTACCCCAGTTCCAGACGTTGGGCGATAAATCTATCACCCAATGAGAGAACTTAGAAAAAAGCGTTGGTCTCATCGTTGGTGCGTTTTTAATGGCCAATAGCGAGCGTTTACGGGCCAACTGTTTGCCTAACGTGTGGAGCAGACTTGTAAGTAACTGTAGAAAACGAAGACCACAAAAATAATGCATTTGCCTACACAAAAAACTATAAGAAGCAACCATATGCACTGACGACGACGGAGGAACGATATCGTTACGAACGAATCGTGAGGAACATTCGCTGTCGTGGTTATAAAAGTGTCTTGTAACAACAAGACGCACCTTGCGTGGAGTAAGAGACTGTTATAGTCATATAATTATTCAAAGCGGGTTGCACGAATGTTATAATATTATAACCATAATAGTAATGAAGTGATGCCAACTTCAAAAATGTTCTTCACAGTGAATTTGTGTAAAAAAAAAATTGGTTGCCTGTAAAGTCGGTATACGGGCGAAAGTTTTACGTGACAACGACTTTGAGTGGTAAAATAATTTTAATGTGAATATTCATTCGTATAACATGAACCGGTGTGTATGCCTATCTCTCTCTCTCTCTCTCGCTCTGTCTCTCTCGCTCTTAGGCGGGTTAACTGTGCTCGAGTGGAAGGGACGCGTGCCTTTCACTTTTTATGTCTGTCTCACTCGCTCTTAG
The DNA here is from genome assembly GCA_963921415.1 of Pyrausta despicata. NCBI lineage: Eukaryota > Metazoa > Arthropoda > Insecta > Lepidoptera > Crambidae > Pyrausta > Pyrausta despicata. Next base: position 14,778,473 of record OY992862.1, on the reverse strand, counting down.
GCGGGCTAACCATGCCCGAGTCGAAGGGACGCGTGCCTCTCACTCGCTCTCATTGTGAGCGCGGAATGTGAGCGGAGCGTAACGCAGTTTCTTGAGGTATCACCCGGCAAACCTAATAAGACGTTGTCACGTCAAAATTTTAACGTAAAGGAAATCTTAATCTATTGGAGAAATACATAAGATAAATTTAAAATTCATTTTATTTCACATACAATCCTATCAACAGTCTTATCAGTAATCCTATTAGCTAAAACTCTTAGAGACCGGCTTAACATAAGTTTAGTTACACACATTTTTAACTCAAGAATATTTAAAGAAGATCTTTATACTTAACTCAAGAATATTTAAAGAAGATCTTTTATATGTATAATTTTGTCTTTGTAATTTCTATTCTATATCTGTGTACTGTATTAATAATGATTCTGTTTGAAAAAAAAATCTTCTCATTTTCTAGAGTTGGTAGTTTGGTTATCTTTTATGCCAGTTTAATACTGTACAGATTTAGGTTCTATATAAATCGCGCCGTATGAAAATAATGCTACCGGTCGTCTGCGCTCTAGAGTTTAGAGAATCTTGAATCGTCGAGAATCATAAATCGTCTAGAGTATAGCTAGACGATTAGACGAATCCTTCCCTTGTTCTTTTTATATGGCGCAACTTCTAGCCCCTGGGGTCACATTCTAAAATTTTGAGAACCAAGCAGTTTTTTTGCTGAAAACTTGGATTTCAAAGGATAAATCGAAAAGAATTACGTAGGTACTCGATTGGGAGAGCAATCGCCCGGCTTGCGAGAGATACGGGTTCGAGTCCCGCCTGTGACAATCCACTATTCCTTAATCGTGTTTTAATTACACATTGTAAAAAATACATTGTTTTAATGCTAATAAATAAAGTAAGTTAACATCGTGTATGCGTCGAGCGCGGGTCCACATAGCGCGGCGCGGCTACGGGGCGGGCGGCGGCGGGCGCGCGGGCGCCAGCGCCGCGTACAGTTTGCTGATGCCGCCCTGCACGCAGCGCTCCAGCGTCTCGTCCGCGGGACACTTCACCTCCTGCAAGTACACATGTATATTGCAATCACACTTATCATCATATCAGCCTGTTGCAGTCCACTGCTGGACATAGGCCTCCCCCAAGGAGCGCCACAGCGCACGATCTCCCGCCCTCTGCATCCAGTCACTGCCATCTGCCTTCTTCAGGTCGTCTGTCCACCTAGCCGGGGGCGTCCCACACTACGTTTACCTAAGCGTGGTCTCCATTCGAGAACCTTCCTGCTCCACCTCTCGTCGGTTCTGCGACAGACATGGCCAGCCCACTGCCACTTTAGCTTGCTACGTTTTTGGACAACATCAGTTACCATAGTCTTATGTCGTATGACCTCGTTCCGGATCTTATCCATCAATGAGATCCCCAACATAGACCTTTCCATAGCACGCTGAGTGACGTGTAGTCGGTGAGCCAGCTTGACTGTCATGTTCCACGTTTCGACTCCGTGGGTTAAGACTGGTAAAACGCATTGGTTAAACACCAGGCTTTTCAGGCACTGCGGCAGGGTCGACGTGAATCACACTTACTCGTACATAACGAATTAAAGTTTCTTTGTTTGAATATTTGTCCGTCAATCACGCTGTAACTACTGCACGGATGTTGAAGAAATTTGGTGTACAGACACCGCAGGAGAACGTCTACCGGGTCCACTAGTAAGAAATAGAAGGAAACAATACTAACCATGTTTAGTAAGTCTATATCAGCGCGGCGACCCATCACCTCCACGTACAGCTTGTCACCCTTGAACATCTTTGGCACCGAATCTTCCCCATACATTTCCTGTAGCATCTCGATCACACACTCCTGAAAGAGTTAATTGCATTGTTTAGTTTTTAAAACATTAACACTGTCATATGTATTTATGACGATTTAATCTTAATATCAACGTAACGCGATGATGGGCCACGAAGGCGATGGAGAAAACGTTTTATTTTATTTATTGTAAGAAACCATAAAGCGTTACAGATTTGTACAAAATACTTAAACAATTATAATTAGTATAGCCAATTATAAGGTTTCCTTAATCATACTGTAAAAACTTATAGCAAGTTAACAAAATCAAATCAGATAAGAACTGCACCCAAAACTGCATTAGATGATAAAAAAAATATATAAAGTGGTCCTTTTTGCATAAATGGTGAAAGAAATACCTACATCATTCTGAATCCATACATAACCATCACACCCTCCTACCCTATACCTACCTATTCCCACTGTACACGTGCGGGCGTGTGTGTGTTATAATATATGTAACAAGATAAACTTTAGTAGTTAGGTGGTACTACTGCAAAACAAAAGTTTTAACTACGAATCGTCACGTTACGTTTATATGTCACAAGGAACGAAGTATCCTTGGATGTTAGAGGCGGCCAAGTAGGGTAGGAAGTGTCCTGCTTTTATACTTTTTATTAACAGCTACATCGCAAAAGTTTTACTGTTTCTTGGGAGGATATCTCTATAATAACTTAAATAGGGAATTAGACATCTACCCACTCATTCGAACCAGATGCAAGTCTGTTGTCATGTCCTTCCTCATGACCCTGGACTATGAAGCTACTGAACTACTTCTAGTAGTTCCAAAATAAAATTAAAAATAAAATATATATATTAGAATTTGATCTATCCCAACATTCATTTCAGAATCCGTAGTAAGTAACGTACACTCACACCCATACACACACACACACACACTCACATGCAAACTCCGCACATGCACAAACACACATGCACACACATATGCAAGCACACTCGCACACACGTACGCACACACTCACACGCTCCCATGCACGCACACACTCACGCGCTCGACACACATTTGTTAGATAGTTGTCAATTTTTGTTTTGTTTCCTTTTTTTATTTTTTATTTTTTTCCTTTGGTTTATAATGTAAGAGTCTTATTTTATAATAGTCTTTGGGATATCTACGGGCGGGGCCTGGTGACCTGTAGAACCGGTTATTGTAACCTATTTCAGGCATCAGCCTCTCGCACCTTGGGTACACCTCTCTATTAATATAAATTTTGAATATTTTTACTATGTACCCTTTGTTGTGATGAGGAAACAAATAAAATATATTATTATTATATATTATTATTATACGGTGCTGATGACGATATCAGTCAGCGTCAAAAATATGGAACTATGTACAAATAACATGACTGTTTAATTAGTAATTAAGTATAGATTTTTATAATATAAATAGACATATAATAACAACAATATGTGCATAATTTCAACTGCATCTCTGCGCCTACTATGTTTAGTGCCGTTGGTTGATCATAGATGACGCTGTACTGATTTACCTTGCGCGACTTTTACTTGGACGTAAATTGGCTGTTTCTTTCTACTTAATAAAGTTATCTTCAGCCCAAGAAAGAGTAATTATTTGTGTGTAGTGCTTTAATATTGACAGGTTTCAACAGATTGACAAGTCGCATTCTAAAATGTTATTTCGACTGCCTCGTTGGTGTAGTGGCAAAGTTTATGCCTTACATCAGAGAGGTCCTGGTTTCGAATACCAGGTCCAGCCAAAATTGTTTCTAAGATTTTCTGTCATGAATTTCTCAAAAACAGCTCGGAGTCAGGAAGTGGGCGGTGTTACACCCTCGTACCTCGGGAAGCTCGTTCTGCGCCTGATCTCTCTCCGGTCACGTCGGATTACCGTCTCGCCGAACTTTGAGAGTGATGGAACAGTGAGTGCACCTGTGTATTTAATTGCGCTCACACTTGTGCACTATAATATATTCATATTCATATTCATTTATTGCATTCATGAGTATATAGTAGGTGACAAATACAGCTTAAGTAGGTACATCTCCTGCGCAGTTGGCGGATCTCTGTTGAGATTGGTTGCCGTTTTCGAAATCGGCTAGGAATACTATTTCGACATAGTACCTTTTTCTTTTACGTAAGGGAAATGCTGTTAAGCATACCCACCAGCCGCGGGGGCAGCTGCGGGTTATGTGGAACTCCAGGCCTCAGAGTGAGAACCCGCCTACCCACTAAAAACTTGACGGTGCCCTCCGTTGCTATGTGAGACGGGGACGTGGCGGGTTCACCGTAGGTATTCACCGCAGTTCCCCAGACTCGGCCGACTCACTTTGCAGCGAGCCCCTACGGTTGCGACGAGGGAGAAACTCGGCCCCGTCGCAGGAACAGCAGCCGGCGCGCGGGAACACGCGCAACGCCGTCTCGGGCCCCCTTTTCGACATAGTACCGCAGTTAACGTTTAAGTTCCATCTAGTTTCCGGCTGGGATGTTTTGCATACGAACCTGAAGGCCTAGCCTACTACGAGAAACGATAACGTGTACAGACGACAACACATCACGCTACGAATTTCATCGCCCTTATCTCTGTATCGGGTGGTGGTGGTCCGTGACGCTACCTTGAAGTGCATCCGGTCCAGTTTGGGCGCGAGCGGCAGGTGGTGGTGGTGCGGCAGCGACGCCGCGTGTCCGTCACATGCAGTATAGAGGGGGGTGCTACCTTGAAGTGCATCCGGTCCAGTTTGGGCGCGAGCGGCAGGTGGTGGTGGTGCGGCAGCGACGCCGCGTGTCCGTCACATGCAGTATAGAGGGGGGTGCTACCTTGAAGTGCATCCGGTCCAGTTTGGGCGCGAGCGGCAGGTGGTGGTGGTGCGGCAGCGACGCCGCGTGTCCGTCACATGCAGTATAGAGGGGGGTGCTACCTTGAAGTGCATCCGGTCCAGTTTGGGCGCGAGCGGCAGGTGGTGGTGGTGCGGCAGCGACGCCGCGTGTCCGTCACATGCAGTATAGAGGGGGGTGCTACCTTGAAGTGCATCCGGTCCAGTTTGGGCGCGAGCGGCAGGTGGTGGTGGTGCGGCAGCGACGCCGCGTGTCCGTCACATGCAGTATAGAGGGGGGTGCTACCTTGAAGTGCATCCGGTCCAGTTTGGGCGCGAGCGGCAGGTGGTGGTGGTGCGGCAGCGACGCCGCGTGTCCGTCACATGCAGTATAGAGGGGGGTGCTACCTTGAAGTGCATCCGGTCCAGTTTGGGCGCGAGCGGCAGGTGGTGGTGGTGCGGCAGCGACGCCGCGTGTCCGTCACATGCAGTATAGAGGGGGGTGCTACCTTGAAGTGCATCCGGTCCAGTTTGGGCGCGAGCGGCAGGTGGTGGTGGTGCGGCAGCGACGCCGCGTGTCCGTCACATGCAGTATAGAGGGGGGTGCTACCTTGAAGTGCATCCGGTCCAGTTTGGGCGCGAGCGGCAGGTGGTGGTGGTGCGGCAGCGACGCCGCGTGTCCGTCACATGCAGTATAGAGGGGGGTGCTACCTTGAAGTGCATCCGGTCCAGTTTGGGCGCGAGCGGCAGGTGGTGGTGGTGCGGCAGCGACGCCGCGCTCAGCGCCGCGGCGACGAGCGCGTCCGCGTACATGTCGGTCACCGGCTGCGCTTGCCACTGCAAATTGAAAAATAGATTTGCGTTCACACACTGCGGAACTGCGTCGCATTTTTTTTTAATAAAATGGGTTCGCTTTTGACATCATTCTCCCTCTAAGAGGTAAAGAAGATGTCGACGATGTAGCGAGCTTACCCAGAAGGTGCCTATTAACTTTCGCTTTGAATGAACTCAAAGCGAAAGTTAATAGGCACATCTTCCAGTTTTGGTACGGGAACCAGGAGAACCGAAATGGGCCGATAAGCTCTCAGACTCATATAGGCCGGGGTGTGGTGTGAGACAAGGGGGTCTTACATACCCCAAATTGTTTAACTCATATGTAAATGACCTGATCGTTGTGCTCAGTAGCAAACGCGTCGGCTGTCGCGTGGACGATGTCACCATAAGCAACATCAGCTACGCTAATGATATGAAGCAGCTGAACCCAACGGTCAGAGCACTAAATGAACTCCTTAAGCTGTGAGCGGAGTATGCTAAAGCACATGTCTTAACATATAATGTTAAGAAAAGTGATTTTCTGGTCTTTAAGGCCGTCAGTAGAAAGTGTGCGGAGTCTGTTCCAACTATCAAGTTAAACGATGTTTAGGTCAAACGTGTTACGAAATTTAAGTATCTGGATCAAATAGTAACTGACTGACCTTAAAGACCATTATGATAATTAAATAAATAAATACATTAACAAAATCACATACATTAACCTGACTCCGTGGTAAGTAGCTTAAGCAGTTATGTCACAGATATCAGAATCAACAGTGATATTACAAATAAACTTAAATAAATACATATAACACCCAGACCAGTACACACAGACATGTTCATGATCACAAATGTTTGTACAGCGCGGGGATCGAACCCGCGTCCTCTTGGTTAATAGTCAACTTATTGACCATTACACCAAAGTGGTCGTTGCTTATTGAGAGGGAACGTAGGGCATTGACGGTCAGATATAACGTTTTCGAACCACGTTAACTCTAATTGATGATTCGCATGCCCCGAGACGCCGTACGGTGTATACAGAAGAAGTTATTGCTACTGTAGAGCGTAGCATTGACGAAGACCCGAATGAGCTCATCCGCAATCGAGCACTGGAATTGGATCTGTGTCCATCCACTTTATGGAAGATTTTGCGAAAGAATCTTGGTTTGCGTGCTTACAAAATCAAACTCGAGCAAGAATTAAAGCCAAAGATCATCAAGCAAGGCGTAGATTCATTGTATAGGTAAGCCCAAAACGAGATTGCCGTTGTTCTCGATTTTCATATGCGAATTTTTCTTAGCGATGGAGTGCACTTCAAGTGAATGGCTACGTCAACAATCAAAACTGCCGCATTTGGAGTAAAGCTCCTCTAGTGTATCTCAAAACACCGTTACATCCAGAAAAACTGACTGTTTGGTGCGCTTAATGGGCTGGTGAAATCATTGGTCCGTACTTGCTCAAAAACGATAATGGTCTGAACGTTACAGCCAATGGTGATCTGTGACGTCATGTTCATGTATTCCCATACAAAATCTATAGAGGCAGACCGTTTTGACAGATAATAAAAAGTATGTCAACGATTGGTGGTGTCATCTAGCCAATTGAATAAACCATCGTTGTTTTATTACAATTTAAAGTTCTATCTATACCTCAAAAAAAACTTATAAAGGTATAATGACACTCACCTCCAGCGTAATAGTGTCAGGCTCCAGCGTCAGCGTGACGCAGCCGTACACGCGCCACTTATTCTCGCTGAGGAACTCGATGTGCCCCGCCAGCTGCATCACCACGTGACGCAGCAGCGCCACCGAGCCCGCGTAGTGGATGGACTGGCGCTGCGTCACTTCTGACTGCGTCAGCTCCGTGTATGCTGTGTGGATAAGATTGGAAAAGATAGTTGAAAGTAAAGGCCCCTGCGCACTAGGCCGCCAGGCTGTAACAGCCAGTGAGACATTCTACCTATATCATCATAGGCCTCATCCGTCTATAGCAGACGATTTTAGCAGTGTCTGCTGCAAGGCACTTCTTATTATGGCTGAATAAGCCAATCCGGGAGCGACAAACTTTTCCGCATTTAAGGCAAGGGAAGGCAGCGGCAGGTGAATCGTCGCCGCTCTGATGCCTTATTTCCCTCCTGTCAGCCAGCACACCGACAGGCTGCGGCAGCCAGTAACACGATCGACGTTGTATAGGAGCCCACGAACTAAGCCACCAGGCTGCGGCAGCCAGTGAGACGTTCGACGTTGTATAGGAGCCCACGAACTAAGCCACCAGGCTGCGGCAGCCAGTGAGACGTTCGACGTTGTTCCTATACAAAAACTGCGCTCCTGCGCACGAACTAAGCCACCAGGCTGCGGCAGCCAGTGAGACGTTCGACGTTGTATAGGAGCGCACGAACTAAGCCACCAGGCTGCGACAGCCAGTGAGACGTTCGACGTTGTATAGGAGCGCACGAACTATGCCACCAGGCAGCGGCAGCCAGTGAGACGTTCTACGTTGTATAGGAGCCCTAGACCTAGGCCGCCAGGCTGCAGCAGCCAGTGAGACGTGCGACGTTGTCTAGGAACCCACGAACTAGCCCCCCAGGCTGCGGCAGCCAGTAACACGTTCGACATTGTATAAGAGCGCACGAACTAGGCCGCCAGGCTGCGGCAGCCAGTGAGACGTTCGACGTTGTTCCTATACAAAAACTGCGCTCCTGCGCACGAACTAAGCCACCAGGCTGCGGCAGCCAGTGAGACGTTCGACGTTGTATAGGAGCCCACGAACTAAGCCACCAGGCTGCGGCAGCCAGTGAGACGTTCGACGTTGTATAGGAGCGCACGAACTAAGCCACCAGGCTGCGGCAGCCAGTGAGACGTTCGACGTTGTATAGGAGCGCACGAACTAAGCCACCAGGCTGCGGCAGCCAGTGAGACGTTCGACGTTGTATAGGAGCGCACGAACTAAGCCACCAGGCTGCGGCAGCCAGTGAGACGTTCGACGTTGTATAGGAGCGCACGAACTAAGCCACCAGGCTGCGACAGCCAGTGAGACGTTCGACGTTGTATAGGAGCGCACGAACTATGCCACCAGGCAGCGGCAGCCAGTGAGACGTTCTACGTTGTATAGGAGCCCTAGACCTAGGCCGCCAGGCTGCAGCAGCCAGTGAGACGTGCGACGTTGTCTAGGAACCCACGAACTAGCCCCCCAGGCTGCGGCAGCCAGTAACACGTTCGACATTGTATAAGAGCGCACGAACTAGGCCGCCAGGCTGCGGCAGCCAGTGAGACGTTCGACGTTGTTCCTATACAAAAACTGCGCTCCTGCGCACGAACTAAGCCACCAGGCTGCGGCAGCCAGTGAGACGTTCGACGTTGTATAGGAGCCCACGAACTAAGCCACCAGGCTGCGGCAGCCAGTGAGACGTTCGACGTTGTATAGGAGCGCACGAACTAAGCCACCAGGCTGCGGCAGCCAGTGAGACGTTCGACGTTGTATAGGAGCGCACGAACTAAGCCACCAGGCTGCGGCAGCCAGTGAGACGTTCGACGTTGTATAGGAGCGCACGAACTAAGCCACCAGGCTGCGGCAGCCAGTGAGACGTTCGACGTTGTATAGGAGCGCACGAACTAAGCCACCAGGCTGCGGCAGCCAGTGAGACGTTCGACGTTGTATAGGAGCGCACGAACTAAGCCACCAGGCTGCGGCAGCCAGTGAGACGTTCGACGCTGTATATTAGCCCACGAACTAGGCCGCCAGGCTGCGGCAGCCAACACAACTTTGTTTGTTTGCACGCCTTTAGGCGCGTGTGAAGGCGAATGTATGTGACTGCGGTCAGTGTCTGCTCACTTGTCGTTACTGCAAGGACTTTTTTTGCCTTTTGGAAATTCAACCATATCTAATACTAGAATCAACGATTGTTGATTGGCTGCTATAACTGGCTGCGCAAATATTCTGGCTGCTTAATGCGCGGGACTCTTACACTAGAGATATTGGGTTGAGCGAGTATCATGGCGTGAACGAAACGATCGCGAAGCTATTCCGGCTTCACAACCTTTCAGCCTTTTAACATGTACAAAAAGTCATATAGAAGGTGTAACAAAAAACCCCGTCATAACTGAAGGGTGTTGTTGTGCCCGGAAAACGGCACAACATTCCCAATGATACCTTGGTCAAAATCTCAAAAAAAAATCGCCAAAAATTGCCAATCAGCTGATCGATTTACTATGGGAGAGCCAAAAGATTTTTGAGATTTCGACCTAGGTTTCTTAGCGAAAGTTGTTCAGGTTTACGGGCACAACAACACCCTTCAGTTATAACGGGGTTTTTTGTTACACCTTGTATATGAGCGCAAGCAAAGCTAAAAACAAAAGCAATAGGCAATTTCCGGTACATGACAATAGGTAATAGGCGCGAGCGAACTAAACACCTGAGATTAAAGGCCAAAAATAATTAATAGCACGAGCACAACGGGCTTTTATAAAAGTCTAATTAATGCAAGACTACAAAATTTGTCGATAGATATCTTTCCAAGTCAGCAGTTAGCAGTAATGAGATGAAAAGTCGAGTGCCTATTGTTGATCGCCTGAATGAGTAGGTTACTTTTCAATACAGTTAATTAATTATAATTAATACTCACTGTTAAGGTCCTCGGGCGCGAGTATGTGGTAGTTGAAGTTCCTCTTGACCAGCACGCCCTGCAGCTGCCGCCCCGGCACCGGCGGCTCCACAGCTAGCGAGCCCATCACCTGCAAACGCACACTCGGTTTACTCACTCTGCCTGTCGCAATTTCATCGGATTTGTCATAACTTATTACACAAAAACGAATACTTACAAATTTAACAAATCATTTTTCAACCCTATTTCTAGAATGTGCCGTTTGTATAATGAAACCCTCTCTAAACCTGCATCTTTGGAAGTTTTTTCATGTAGTTTTTTTATTTTATTTTATTTATTAACACAAAACAGTTTACAGTTGTGGAGTTGTGAAGTTTCTTAAAAATTAAAATTTAGTACTAAACTGTAAAACCAGTTTGTACAAATTCAAAAAAGAAATTAATAAGATTCTTTCTTGCCGTGTCGAGTAAATCACCATTAGTAATTGCGAGTATAAGTATTTACTTGTGTATTATTAAGTAAGTTATTTTTGTTATCAGTTTCCTTTAACTATTTTACTAACAAAACTAATAATAGTTGATAGACTTTATCTGTATTTCTAAGTTTTAACCCTCTAACATTTCATTTATCCTGGAACAAATTGTGCTTACATGCTTAGAGTTTCAGTCTAGCTCTGTATACTGCTTTACTTTTAGTTATTCACTGACTGTTACTTGTTTTGTAAGCCATTAATCTATATATATATATATATATATATATAAATGAAACCCGTTTTCCTTGGTCACGGCAAGGTTCTTGCGGAAAAAAAATATTGAAAAATATACATTTAATTTTGCATATTTTAAAAAACGCGCGTAACTAATGTGAACAATGTCATTCGATGACATTTTATTTTTTTATTTTTTATTTTTAATTTAATTATTTTAATTTAATAATATTATAGCGCACAAGTGTGAGCGCAATACACAGGTGCTATCACTCTCAAAGTTCGGTGAGACGGCAATCCGACATGACCGGAGAGAGATCAGGCGCTGGACCAACGGCTTAACGTGCGCACCGAGGCACGGGAGTGTAGCACAGCCAACTTCCCGACTTCGAGCTGTTTTTGAGAAATTCATGACAGAAATTTTCAGAAACAATTTTAGCTCGACCAAAACAATTTTTTGGGATTCGAGTCCAGGACCTCTCGGATGTAAGGCAGAAACTTTGCCACTATTTTTTTTTCTATTTATTTGATAGGTACACATAACAGAGACACAATCGTAACAATTAATATAAAAATAGTTACACACACAGATTTGATTGCAGCTCCAAAGGCAAGTGTACTCAGCATGCAAATCGAGTTAACATATTTAGAATAAAATCAGAATATTACATTATATCATATTATGAATATTAATAATTGAAATTAAATTACCAATAAAAACCATAAAAGAAAAATAATCACTAATTTGGAATACGGAATAATAAATTAATAATAACAGATGAATTAATAATAAGATACTAGTAATAACAATTTCAAGAGTAAAAATGTAAGTAAATGATCAAGTATATAAGTCGTTATTTAAAAGTTTGTTAACAGCTGTTTTGAACTTTCCTAGAGTAAAGTTGTAAATGTCAGGTACTTTGTCTACATCGGTGGTAAGCCTATCAAAATCTCTACATATTCTATGCATGGCGCTGTGAGATGACGCGTTACTCGTACAAAGTGGTATTTCAAAGGTACGAGGAACTCGGAGAGAACGTTTCGGTATTTTAATAAGGATCTTGGATAAGGCTGATGTAGATACTAACCCATTGAGAATTTTGTACAAGTAAAATGTGCTTTGCGACGTTTCTGGAGACTATCCAGCTTGAAAAACTCAAGTCGATCGTCATAAGTTGGAAGCTTACTTTTATGCCCATATCTGTATGTAAGCGCTCTGAGGAAACGTCTCTGTATCGCTTCCAACCTATCTATATGCGTTAAGTACTGCGGTGACCAAATAATGGAAGCATATTCAAGACGACTCAGCAATAGCGAGCGAAACAAGAGGATCGCGCTTTTATGTGATTTGAATTCCCTGCGACATGCGACATACGAAACCTAATAGTTGGTTGCATTTTCTGCTTATTGTGTCGTAGTGGTCCCTGAAACTCAGCTCTGAGTCAAAGATAACACCCAGGTCTCTCACACATTGTTTACGCTCGAGAGGTACTCCCTCGACACAATATTGAAAGATCAGGGGGCTTTTTGAGCGCGTGAAAGTCATCACTGAGCATTTCCCGATACTAAGAGACATGCTGTTCTCTATGCACCACTCCTGCAATGTGTCTATGTCCGATTGTAAGTTCTCGCAGTCTTGAACGCAGCTTTCCTGTGCATATATCTTCGGGTCATCGGCATATAGTAGCTTTAGGTTATTAAGTCTCAGAACCAGATCGTTGATGTATAGAATAAAAAATAGGGGACCCAAATGGGAACCCTGTGGGACTCCAGATGTAACAGGCACAGGTTGTGACTGGTAACCCTTCACAGCTACAAGTTGACTGCGGTTGGACAGATAAGATTGCAACCAACGAAGAAGACAACCATGTATGCCCATAAACTCCAACTTTTGAAATAAAACCCTATGGCTGACTTTGTCAAATGCCTTTGGAAATCCGTGTATATAGCGTCGACTTGGCCCCGGCCGTTCAGGACATTTCCAATAAAGTCATTATACTCAAGGAGATTGCTGACTGTGGATTTTCCCCTGATGAAGCCGTGCTGTTGTGCGTGGATGTGAGGACTGAGGTGATGGTAAAGGTGATCATAAATTAATGATTCGAACACTTTCGCGAAACAGGAAAGAATGCTGATCGGTCTGTAGTTAGCACAGTCACTCCGGTCACCAGACTTGTAAATGGGGATAACGTGGGCGGTCTTCCATTTATCCGGAAAGACTCCAGAACCGAGTGACTTTGCAAACAAAATGTAAAGGGGCCTAGAGATAGCATCGGCACATGACTTAATGAAGCACGGGGGGATGCCGTCAGGACCCGCGCCCTTGATGATATCAAGACCACGGAGTTTCCTGCGCACATCTTCCAATGACATAGGGACATTGGAAAGAGAATAAGAAACGATGTGATTATCAGGGCGCCAGGAGTCAACGTCGTTGTAGGGCAGGAGCACAGACGACAAATATTGGGAAAAGAGCTCAGCTACCTCCACTCCACCGCGAGCAGTAGCACCATCAAGGCGCATTACGTCAGGGATAGACGGGGTGCATTTCTTGCTATTAACGAAGGAAAAAAATAATTTAGTGGAATCAGCAAGAGACTTCTCGACGTTATGTATAAATGATGCATAGCATGCCTTAATCATGCTTTTCGATCTTTGCCTCAGGAGTTTGAACTCATCATAATCTCTTGGGTGGCATGTTTTTTTAAACCTTTTGTGAGCTCGTTTTTTTTCCTTGATGCAGGCTATAAGAGGTTGAGAAAACCAGCTTGGGTATTTAGAAGAACGAGCACCTTTCAGCGGCGTGTTTACGTCTATGATATTATTCAGGGTACCATAGAAAATGTCAACATCATCATTGATATTAGAGTTGCATAAGGTGTTAAGCCAGTCGATGTTGTTAAGTTGAACAGAGCAAGCAATTGTATTACATTTACGAAAATTACGTACTTTACTATTACTACGGGGCAAATGCTTGGATGAAGAAAATAATTCAGTCTTTATTTGTATAGCAGGATGGTGACGATCAATGGTTGAGAGGGGTGAGCATTCAGACAAATCGAGATCAGTCAGGTCAGTCATGAACAGGTCTAGAATTCTATCGTTGTAATTGCGGACATAATTATATTGGTGCAACCCACCAAGATCTAGTAATTTGATAAGAAGAGTTGACTTAGCATCGTAAGCAGCGCCGGGCACGAGCCGCGAGCAGTCCGTGGAGTCGCGTGACCATGTCAGATGTGGCAAGTTAAAATCTCCCAGGACAATCGTTTTCGAGTTTTCATCGACGTGATTCAGAAGAGTTTCATAGCATTTGTCGTAAAATCCCGTGGTCTTAGTTAAACCAAGGTCGGGCGGTAAATAGGCTAAGTAAATGTTAAGAGAGCAGTGGCTTTTTGGACTTTTAATTGTTATCCAAAGATCCTCTATGTCACTCTCAAGATCCTGTCGTCTGGAAGCAATGATGCTCTTCTTCACAGCCATCAAAACGCCTCCCCCAGAGAGCTTCAGCGAGCAACTGGTTTCCCTATCTCTGCGAAAAACTATGTACCTGTCATCCACAAACTCACCATCAGTAAAAGAGCTGTTAAGGTTTGTTTCACATAAACAAATAACGTCATAATTATCATTCAGGATATTTATATACAATTGATTTAATTTAGATTGGATTCTATTCACATTTTGATAAAATATACGCATAAAATAGTTAATAAAAAAGGTTCAATAGCATGGTTATCAACAATAAAATAAAAATAATAAAATATTTGATATCAAGGCTACGATGCTAATTTTTCAAGAGAGAGATTGTCATTTATGTACACAGAGGGAGAGCTGTCATCTTTTCTTATATAGATACGGCCGTATTTCACCCACACGTACTTGTAGCCCTTCTCTTTAGCCGCCCTACGTGCCGCAGCATGCAGTTCTTTGATTTCCTTCGACAGATGTTCAGCGACGAATAAGGGGCAATTCTCTCCACCTGAGATGCCGACATGCGCTGAGTTTAGCGGTGATTTTGTGTTTTTAAGGTTGTAGCGCTTAACAGATGAGATGACCTGATCACGATGTCGCTCGGACGGAAGTGTGACTAGGATATTCCTTGGTCGTTTAGATGCGGGATTAAGCTTAGCCACTCTGCGACAAGATCTAATATCCATGTCAGTTATCGGTAGATCAATTTCCTTTTTTTTGAATAGTAAGTTTTTTGAATATAGCGGCAAGATTTTCGCCTCGCCGTTCAGGCACACACTGCAATTCCACGTTGCAACTTCGAGAAGTCTTTTCAGCAAGCTTAAGACGCGTGTCCAGGCTTCGTAACTCTGCGTGCAGCTTTAAATTATGCTTTTCAAGCTCGACGATTTTTTTGTTTGCTTCCACAATGGATTCTTTTGAATCGTTATGTTCAGCGTGGAGGAAATCTGTAGTATCGCTGAACTCTAGCTTTAGGTGTTTTACAGCTTTATCCAGTTCTGACTTTAACTTGTCTTGAATTTCCATACTCAGTGTAATTCTAATACTGTCTAGCTTGGAATCAATAAGCTCGCTGAACTGCTTCATTGTGATTGAGACATCTGTATGCTGCGGGGCCCCTGTGGAGCCGCATGAAATACAGGAGGTGTTGACGAGGGACTCGTCGCAAGACATATCGGCCGCTTGCTGCGGCTCAGATCGTGAAAGCAACGATGCAATGCTAGCCCTGCACGTCTCTTGTGGTCTGTATGGCGAAACTACAGGTGTATCGTCGGTTCTGTTACGTCTAGTAATATTCATGCATTGGTCGCAGCGCCAAACAAAGCGCAGTTCTTTAATATTCTCTTTAACATATTTTTCGCTCATATTGAGACATTTCAAATGAAAGCATCCTTTGCAGGCTACGCAATGAAGCGAATTAGAGGCCGCTGCTAAGGTTTTACAAGCTAAGCAGTTCATAATGTTTGTATAAAAGCTGTGTGCGCTCCAGGTATTGTTAAGTTAAATTATAAAATGACTCACGCGCAAGCGAGCAACAGTGACGAGCGGCCAGTTACGTGCGACAGAGAGAGACGGGGCGATGCGTTCAGGACGTTATTGGTGCGGGAGCGATGCGAGCCGGGTCAATGACCGACCATCAGGCGTCCTTGCGCTAGCGTAGCGACGTAGTGTAGGCCGTTGCAAAATATTCAAATCACAAGCACTATTTCTTCTCAAATATCACTGATTACTAAAGTTATATGTTTTATTTTAGTTACACCGAGAAGCTAAGACACTACGCTTCAATCTTGGTATAAATTCAGCTGCATAAGACTTGATGATACCATGTTTTGAGTGAAATTCAACAGAGCAAAATAAAACACTGTTAACTCGTGAACTTTCGGACGACTACTACTACACCAACGAGGCACCCAAAAACTAGTGAACCAAAGAAAGCAATACTAAAAGACAGCTGTGTTAGATTGCCAATCAAAATAAAAGTTCGAGAGTGTTTAATAAATTCTCCTTGGTAACTCCGAGCCGTGCCCGAAGGAAAGGCTGAAAATAAGGATTATTTTGCTTTAAATTTCCACTAAACGACGCCAGCGCAGGAACCAAAATACATCCAACTGAAAGTCGCTCGTAGTCTGTCGAAGCGACAACATCTTCTGAGGATGCCACGTGTAATGGCGAAATGCGTCGAGAGTTTTGTCGGTGTCAGTGTAGTGATTCCTCGTGCATCTTCTGTGTGACGTTTTGAGTTGTAGGTATTGTGGGTCCTGCGACTTTCAGCTCTAGCTTTTTCAGGTGATTACAGTTGGATGTATTTTGGTTCCTGCGCTGGCGTAGTTTAGTGGAAATTTAAAGCAAAATAATCCTTTTGTACAGTTTTGGTCATGGATTTCCGCAAAGTAACGCCTGATTCTATCAACTATATCGAAGGAAAGGCGCCTGCGACGGCGACGCGTGTGTGCTGCACGTCAGCCACCAAGGATCTACTATCCGCTTTAGCCCGAAGAGTCTCGCTGAAGAGCGAGCCAAAGCCAGACAACAAAAGTATTTTACGGGTACCCAAAACAAAAGTTCGAAATGTCATTAAGATATGGATTCATCATACAAAACGACTCCAATAAATACTTGGCGACCTCTACCGTTCGCCATCACAAGCGCATGCCTAACGGTGGAAAGCTAATACGGCTCCACATGTTAGATGGCGCTGTTAGCCTAGGCTAACGCTACTACTACGGTACTACGGAACGGTATTAGCCGTTCAGAATTTCTCTCTCTGGGAAGGCCTGGAGTCCCACATAACCATCTGCCCCCGCGGCTGGTGGGTATGCGTAACAGCATTTCCCCGACGATAAAATAAAACAAAAATAGACAATATATAAGGGCCTTGGTCCCCGACCATAGCACCCGGTCGATAGGAAGCGCTTCTTTTTAGCTTCCTAACTCTAAATCTGATGTGCCAAAGATCACGTCACAAAATCATTTTACCTTGGCAGTCTTGTCGCCGCGGAACGTGAGCGCCAATTGCTGTGTATTCCTGGGTGTGTGGACGGCGATGCGGCCGCGGTGTTCTCGCTGCAAGGCTGCTTTTAGACGTGACATTTCGTTTTGTTCGCCGTGGACTAGCACCTGGAAATGTGCACATTATAAATCTCAATCTCTTAACATTTTAACAGCAGTAAATAACTTTCCAATTAAAATAGAAACAGGCTATGTGACTCATATCTAATTTCATACAAGAAATTATCATTTAACACTCATTCTAATACATAACTTTTTCTGGGTTCTTTATCGATGTATTTTTGCATTCTCGAACGATGCAGTAACGACAATTACTATATTCTACATGAGGTAGACTAGGAGGAGTTATATTTTTCTATTTTATTCAAACAAATGTTGGTTTACTTAATGTATGACGTCGGAATGCAGACTAAAATGGCGGACCTTGTTTTTAATTGTTTACGATCTTTTATTTCTAAAATTACAGATTTTCGGTTTTCTAACTTTAAAAAAAATATTGTAATATGTTTTTGATATAGTGAAAGAAATCTGAATCATTAAAATCCTACTTAAAAATGAGTCAAAAAGCCTACTAACCTTGTACAGGAAAGTGACTTAATTGCTGTTGAGAGAATATTCTCTTTATTGGACAAAAAGTGTTCCTCTTTAAGATGCCCCATATATGTACACAACACAGCAAATCGAGATAAACGCTCCGGCGCCTTATGGACTTGCCATAAGGATGATATTGCAACCTGAAAGGGTAAGCCAAAGTGACGTCATAGGTACACTCACCACGTGCGGCGGCTTGAGTATGTTGATGAACTCGGATGTCTGCTGGTAGTCGGTGTGCGCCGAGAAAGAGATGTAGTCCACCGACATCTTCAGCGGCAGCTTCTGCCCCGACATCGTTGTGATCTCCTCGGGCTCCGAGAGGATCGTCTTGGCCAGAGTGCCTTCCACGCAGTAACCTAGTGGAACATGACGTCGGAATGGTTAATAGATTCGACGACCACTTTTGTGTAATGGTTAACAAGTTGTCCATTAACCAAGAGGTCACGGGTTCGATCCCCGCACTGTACAAACATTTGTGTGCATGAACATGTCTGTCTGTACTGGTCTGGGTGTTATATGTATTTATTTAAGTTTATTTGTAATACCACTGTTGATTCTGATATCTGTAACACAAGTGCTTTGGCTACTTACCACGGAGTCAGATCAATGTATGTGATTATCATCATCATCATTATCAGCCAAAGGACGTTCACTGCTGAACATAGGCCTTCCCCACAGTTTTCCACATCGACCGATCACAAGCGGTCTGCATCCAGTGTGATCCTGCGATGGACGTCCTACGCTGCGCTTTGTATTTATGTGATGTTGTTGTATATAAATTGTATTTATTATTTTAATAGGGTATCTTCGTTGGCACCTCTTGCTATAAATTGTTCAAAACTCTTACCAGCAATAATGACGCCGTTCTTGGGGTCGGTGCACCAGGACTCGAACAGCTCCCGCGACAGCCCCGACTGCATCATACCGGGTGACGCCATGATCACGCACGGCCCGATGTCCTCGAAGTGGTCTATGCCCTTGAAAGATCACATCAAAATCTTTATTGCATGCTAAGAGTTAACATTACAAGTTGGTTCAATGGTTCCTCAAAACTTAGCTGCCGCTGAGGTACTGCAGATAGTATAGATATGTGGCAACCTCTACTGTTCGCCATCACAAGCGCATGCCTAACAGTGGCAAGCAAGACAGCGAGCGCTGATACGGCTCCATAGGCTAGATGGCGCTGTTAGCCTAGTACCGCACATGAATCGCGACATATAAGATTTAGATCCAGAATAATATAGATAGACAAATCAAGATAATGTTTTTCGGACCTTGGTCTCCGACCATAACACCCGGTCGGTAGGAAGCGCTTTCCTTTAGCTTCCTAACTCCACATTTGTTGCGCCAAAGATATGAGGCGAGAGGTTCCACACATAACAATTCTGACTATACGTATTCAAGAGTTAAACTAAGTATGTCTTAACTTATTGAATTGCAAATCACAGTCACAATTTATATTATACTAGTGGTCCTCGCGACTTCCCGTGGAATTTTGTTTTTACAATAGCGGTCGAACGGGATAAAAAGTATCCGATGTTCGTTTCCTGTCAGTTCATCTGTTCTTGAGTTATAAAT
This sequence comes from Pyrausta despicata, assembly GCA_963921415.1. NCBI lineage: Eukaryota > Metazoa > Arthropoda > Insecta > Lepidoptera > Crambidae > Pyrausta > Pyrausta despicata. The sequence goes on along the minus strand of OY992862.1, from coordinate 14,759,071 downwards.
AGTGTAACTAACACCATTTTCTTTTATATATATATATAGAGATAGTCCAGTCACTTTAGGGTTTCACCTCGGAATTTGAGATAATAAGCTGGAAACTCGTATACAGCTTTATTTTGGCGTTCTAAAAGTTGTCTCAAAAGTCTCATATTATCTCGTGTCTGCGTCGTAAGTTATTCAAGGTCAAAGGTCACGAAAATCGGTTTTTTGCAATTATCTCCGTTTCTGTGGTTCCAATCACTTCAACACCTATTATGAAAATTAAAGATAAAAAAATTGCCACAACTTTTGTCTAAACTTTTTTTTTATACGTTCAACCCTTTTCGAGATAGAGGGCGGAGAGCACCCAGCGCTCAGGCATATATACTGTAATACAAGGTCAACCGTGAATCTCGGTGAATAATACCTTGCACCTTCTACATGCATTGAGTGGTTGTGATACAACTTGTTCGCTGTTTAATAAAGGAAAAAAAAACTTTAATAAAATCACTGCAAAAACTTGCTAATTTCGACGAACTGGCTCAAGTTTTTCTACAAGAAAACTGCCCTGTACAGCAATTATATGAAAATGGAGTACGCATCTTACTAGCAATATATAATGCTCCGAAATCTGAAAATAATATTGATCATCACAGATACATTCAATTCATTAAATCTACTAAACTTCATAAACCTGTCCAGTTATCTAATCTTCCACCAACAAGTGCAGCAGCTCATCAACACATAAATCGTGTTTATTACCAAATTCAAAAATGGTTAGGACATGATTTAGAACCTCAAGAATGGGGCTGGGTACTCCAAAATGATTTTTTGCAGCCAATAACTACACTATTACCACCAGCTCCAGATGAATTACTCAGTACAATATTTTGTAATTGTAAGAATGGTTGTGGTTTACGCTGCGGATGCAGAAAATCGGGCTTGCAGTGCACTTTAGCTTGTGGGCAATGCAATGGGCAAGCTTGTCTCAATGCTGTTGTATTGCAAGACGATCCCGAGGAAGAAACTGCATTTGATCCAGAAATTTTAGAAGGTTTGGAGACAATGATGCAGGAAAACGAAGATGATGAAGATGAAATTGAAGTGTTGAATTTCCCAGGAGATGATGATGAAGAAGAAGAAGAAGAAGAAGAAAAAGAAAATTGATATTTTTTAACTTCCGATTTTTGTAGAATTCAAATTTACATTTAATTTTAATTGTAACAAAAGTACAGTTTCTAAAAAAAATTAAATTAAATTATACTTACTTGATTTATTTCTATTTACAATCTATCTATTTATTTACAATCTATTATCGAATAAAATTAAATGAATTTAAAATATAAATAAAACATCATTCAATACAATGTATTAACTAATAAATAATACAAATTCTTTATTGTTAATAATATTTTTATAATTTAGTAACTGTATACAAGGTATTATTCACCGAGATTCACGGTTGACCTTGTATTACAGTATATATGCCTGAGCGCTGGGTGCTCTCCGCCCTCTATCTCGAAAAGGGTTGAACGTATAAAAAAAAGTTTAGACAAAAGTTGTGACAATTTTTTTTATCTTTAATTTTCATAATAGGTGTTGAAGTGATTGGAACCACAGAAACGGAGATAATTGCAAAAAACCGATTTTCGTGACCTTTGACCTTGAATAACTTACGACGCAGACACGAGATAATATGAGACTTCTGAGACAACTTTTAGAACGCCAAAATAAAGCTGTATACGAGTTTCCAGCTTATTATCTCAAATTCCGAGACTGACCCCTTTTTTTCCCTAAAGTGACTGGACTAAGATGATTGTGTTGTTTGTCGCGGTGACTGTATTAACGTTTTTAATTATGAAAATGTGAGGCTGGATCTGGGAACTGTGGCCGCCCCGAGCAGATAACGCCACGCGCCATAAGTCATCTCGTTACCACGGCTGTGTGCAATTCAGCCGAAACATCGAGTAGTGAATACCTAATACTCATTGAAAATATATCGCGTTTAGACCCGATAAGTAATTAGTATTAAAATGCAACGCGTAAGTTTAAAATCATATGATTCATCCATTGTGATAAGCACATGCACGATAAGATAGAGTCACTATCAAGCATTCACACATACTTAAATTTATACAAGACTGGTTACCCGAGACTAGTTGAATCATTCATTTAAACTATTAACTCATTGAAGGCCGTCGAGGCAATTGGCATATGCGCACACGCACATTTATAAAAAAGTGCGCACTGTTTAGCATGGAAAAGAAATCATCGCTCTTTGAAGATTCAAATTAAACCTTTTATTAGATTTAACTTTACGCCTTAAAATAGATAAATAAGTGGTTAGGTACATCACGATTTTATCATATCACCGGCTACTGGGAGTGATAAAATAATTTCCCTACTCCACGCCATGGCAACACTGGATTAGTCTAGCGGACTCAAGGCCAAATTAACATTTGTTTACAAGTGTTCGAATTAAGACGTCCACATTGTGCTGTGTTAACATCAGATTAAATTAATACTTTTTCGTAGAGACAGTTTTAAATTAAATATGATAAGATAGGGATACGCCACCGAATATATACATCGATTATTATCTCGCCAACACGATGAATTAATAAAATCCATATTGTATTCGACTCGGTGCTGGTCGGATCGTTTAAGGTAGGTTGTATAATTAAAAAAATCGTTTAGTAAAGTGACTGAGATATAGTTTTAGAACTACGCCAAGATATAAAACCTTTGTTGAGTAATAGTGATTTTATTTTCATTGTGAATATTTGCTATTTGTATTTTTCGCGCCGGTAACTTTAAGGTTATCTTATTCTCACTGTAAACAAGTTCCTTGATTTAAAATTGTATTTGTTTTATTTAGCAACATTCAATATCAAAATAATATTATAAATGTGAAAGTTTGTTTGTTTGGATGTTTGTCCGTCAATCACGCTGAAACTACTGAACGGAATTTAATGAAATTTGGTATATTTTCCTGCATAAATGCTGCCTTGCCCCTTTGGATAAAAAGGGATCATGGCAAGGCACTTTTTTTTCTAAAAACAACAGTCAAGACAAAGTCTGCGGGCGTTTTTAGTTAATAATAACTTTCTTTGCAGACATGATCACGCTTCTTTCGATCATAATCTGGAAACTGGTGCCGGCGTCTGCCAAGGCGCGCCTGGTGAGATGGCTGGAGGATCACCGCGAGCTGGTTGTGGCGATCTTCTGTCTTCCCGCAAGCTTCTTGTTTACAATTGCACTGAGGATTAGGGCGTTCGTGCGGCGGCTTAGAAGTGATCCCACGAGACATGACAGCGCTGTCAGAGACATACAGGCCAGGGTAAGCTCTTCTGGTGATTGTGATTGTCATTTGTGGAGAGGTGCTTGTGGTGCAGTGGTTGTTGCGCTTTGGTAGATACCAAAAGTTAAGCAACCTAAGGTGTGGTTATATTTGGGATGGGTGACCATTCTGACCATTTAAGTGACTCTATTTACAAGCATCTACGTGCTTCGGAAGGCACGTTAAGCGGTTGGTCCCGGTTAATATCGATAGATAATAGTCGTTAAGCCTAGTCAGAGGCCCTCGGGCGGCTTAATAACATCTGACCCTTACCACGCAAACCCCTCCACCAATCCGCACTGAGCCGGCTCGTGGCTCGGACCGCCTCATAGTTGAGGTAAAGCCCGTGCCCAGCAGTGGGACGTATATAGGCTGATAAGTTGATGATATGAATCTATTCTGGGAGGTACCGATGTTGCTGTGGCGACATCTACCGTTCGCCATCACAAGCGCATGCCTAACGGTGGCGGCGCACGACAGCGAGCGCTGATACGGTTCCATAAGCTAGATGGCGCTGTTAGCCTAGTACCGCACATAAACCGCGGCACATAAGATTTAGATTCTGAATAACATAGATGGACAAATCAAGATGATGTCTATAGGACCTCGGTCCCCGACCATAACACCCGGTCGGTAGGATGCGCTTCCCTTTAGCTTCCTAACTCTAAATTAGTTGCGCCAAACTGCAAAATACTCTTTCCACACCAGACTTTCGGCTAATGTGGCTTAAGGCGATCATAATAGAAATCAATAAGCACAAATAATTACTAAACTACAACCCATTATTTCCAGGTCCAAAAATGGAACAAGCTGCCTCCCCAAGAACGTCGTTTACTCTGCACCGCGCGCCCCAACTGGCAGTCTCTATCCACGACGTTTTTCGAGAAGCACCTCCACCACAGAGTACCAGTGCCACTGTACGACATTCTGAATCTGGACGAGGGAGCGATGACCGTGAGGGTGGAGCCCATGACCACTATTGGCGACGTGACGGACTATTTGATACCTAGGGGGTACTCGCTCGCTGTAACTATTGAGCTGGATGATGCTACTTTGGGAGGTAAGTAATTGAGGATTTCAGGCGTTGCAATGGTATATCTTTACAATATTCTGTACTTTTATACATAAGAATAAGTACCTGATGTAAAAAAAGACTGATGTGAACACGGCTACCACAGAAAATATAATTTTAGGTAATAGTCCTCCTGGCCGATTTCGACCACGGCCAATCTCAACAGAGATCAGCCAACTACGCAGGAGATATAATAGTGTTCAAGTGTGAGCGCAATACACAGGTGCACTCACTGTTCCATCACTCTCAAAGTTCGGTGAGACGGCAATGCGACATGACCGGCGAGAGATCAGGCGGCGTAGGACCAACGGCTTAACGTGCTTTACGAGGCACGGGGGTGTAACACCGCCAACTTCCCGACTCCAAGCTGTTTTCGAGAAATTCATGACAGAAAAATATCAAAAACAATTTTGTCTCGACCTGGGATTCGAACCCAGAACCTAGGACCTCTCGGATGGAAGGCCGAAACCTTGCCACTAACGAGGCAGCAATTTTAGGTACCTAATTACTTGTGAAAAAGACACAAACACTGACTGATATGTTCTTAATCATCAACAGGTCTAGCAATGGGCACCGGCATGTCAACCCACTCGCACAAGGTGGGCCTGTACCACGAGACAATCACCAGCTACGAGGTTGTCCTCGGAGACGGCTCGCTCGTCACCGCGACAGCCGACAACGAGCACTCGGACCTCTTCAAGGCGCTACCCTGGAGCCACGGCAGCTTAGGCTTCCTCGTCGCTTTAACGTTGAAAATCGTCAAGATAAAACCCTACATCAAAATCAATTATATACCAGTCAAAGGACAAAAGAAATACTGCGATATGATCAGAGAATTATCAGGGACTTACGAAGCGAAACCCAAAGTATTTCCTGACTACATCGAAGGCACGGTTTTCAGCAAAGATGAGGCTGTGGTGATGGTTGGAGAATACTCGGACTACGACAGCCAAATCACAGTGAACGAATGCTCAAAGTGGTATAAACCGTGGTTTTACAAACACGTTGAATCCTTCCTAGCTAAGGGAGAAGGCGTAGAGCTGATCCCGTTAAAAGACTACTTGTTGAGACATAATCGCGCAATTTTCTGGGTCGTCGAAGACATGCTATCGTATGGAAACAACCCGCTGTTCAGATTTTTCTTCGGCTGGCTGCTGCCGCCAAAACCTGCATTTCTGAAGTTCACAACAACACCTGGGGTACGCGCTTACACGTTCACCAAACAGGTGTTCCAGGACATAGTTTTACCGATCAAGGAATTGGAAAACCAGATCGACATAGCAAGCGTTCTATTCGAGAAGTTTCCTCTACTAGTGTACCCGTGCAAAGTGGTTGATCACGGTCCATCTTCGGGCCAGTTGAAGCGTCCAAATTCTAAATACATGGTCCCCGGTACCAACTATGCGATGTATAACGATTTAGGAGTTTACGGGGTGCCGGGAAGAGTGAAAGAGAAGAAGCAATACAACCCAGTTGATGCTATGAGGAAGATGGAGAAGTTTACAAGAGATGTCGGTGGGTTTTCATTTTTGTACGCAGATATATTTATGACCAGAAAAGAGTTTGAGGAGATGTTTGATCTGACGTTGTATGAAGTTGTTAGGAGGAAATACAAAGCTGATGGAGCGTTCCCACATCTGTATGATAAGGTTAAGCCCGAGATAGATGTGTTTGCTATTGGAGAGGAGAACACTATTGTTGGATAATTGTATTTGTAACTAGAATTTATTTTAATAAATTTACCACCTTATGAATAACAATGTCTGAAGTTTTGTTGCCTTACCTTCTAAAATACGGAATATACTCGTAATATAATGCAAATTAAAACCATTTCCTGTGAATAAATATCTACTAGTGATCTGAAGTCAAGTTCCTTGGAACTTTCAAACTTTTTTTTCTATTTTGATCCCCTCCCCTATGGAGAGTGTGACATTACACACAAATTATATTTTACTATCGGCGGTAATAACAATACGAATTTCCGTCATAAAGTTAACCTTTGGCCATGATGCAAATTTTGGTGAGACTTTTTTGAACATTCAATTTAATAACCACTAATTTGCTGGATAAAAGCAAAAAAAACACTCTAAAAGTCGACTCACCTTCAAGTTCGGAACACGAAAGGGGTTGATGCGCTTGTTCATCGCGTTCGTCTGGTACACCGCCATGCACGTGTTGCTACAGCTGTGCTGTTTAGAGCGACTCGACTGACTGCCTCGTTGGTGTAGTGGCAAAGTTTCTGCCTTACATCCGAGAGGTCCTGGGTTCGAATACCAGGTCGAGCCAAAATTGTTTTTGAGATTTTCTGTCGTAAAATTTTCAAAAACAGCTCGGAGTCGGGAAGTTGGCGGTGTTACACCCCCGTGCCTCGGTGCGCACGTTAAGCCGTTGGTCCTGCGCCTGATCTCTCTCCGGTCACGTCGGATTGCCGTCTCACCGAACTTTGAGAGTGATGGACCAGTGAGTGCACCTGTGTACTGCGCTCACACTTGTGCACTATAATATCTCCTGCGTAGTTGGCTGATCTCTGTTGAGATTGGCCGCTGTGGTCGAAATCGATCAAGAGGAATACTACAATAGAGCGACTCACCTTCAAGTTGGATATGTGTCGGAACACGAAGGGGTTGTTGACGGCGATCTGGCGGCGGATGCGATCGTTCATCGCGTTCACGTACGTCTGGTACACCGCCATGCACTTCTTCGCGAGCGACGATGCGTAGTAGATGGGTATGTCTTGCAACTCGGGGTGAAGGGACCAGTACTCGTCTGTGTGGGAAGTTGTGTTTGAGTAAGTTATAATAAGCTATGATATAAACTGGTTTTAACGAAACATTTGCATATGAGTATAACGAGATCCACATCCTAGCCATAAGTTGGCCCGAAAATCTATGCTTCTAGCTTTTAGAAAAATGTGTTGCGGCCAACGCCTTGTTTTAGATATATACATTTGGCGATAGGATTAAGGGCCAACTATTCTGCAAGGGGTATAGGTAACACGAGGGGTAATCTAGATGTTTATAAGCGTTAAGACTTGCATGATAACATTGGTACACATTCGTTTAAACATGGCAAGGGGAGAAAATTTTCATTAAGCATTAAAAAATCAATCCAGCATTGAACTATCGCGCTCCTCTCGCTTCTAGTGTATGTGTGTGTGTACCTAGTATGAGCAGCAGCTCCTGCGCGCGGCCCAGCGCGAACACGGGGATGAGGCAGCGGCCGCCGCGCGACACGATCTCGCTCACGAGCCCCGTGAACCGAGACTCGCGCTCCTCTCGCTTCTCGTGTATGTGTGTGCCGTACGTAGACTCCTAGAACATGAAGCAAAGTTAACAAAAAAAACCCCGGACAGGAGCCAGGAAAACAGCTCAAGCGGCTGGACGAATTTTGAACAGCCATAGCTAAGAACCATTGTGATTAAATTATCTTTCAAATAAAAATACCGCTTTAAAATTGATTTCAATGTCACAGATAAACACACAAAAAATATATATTTACATCTATCTATATATATAAAAATGAAACCCGTTTTCCTTGGTCACGGCATCACGCGTGAATGGCTGGACCGATTTCACTTATTCTTTTTTTGTTGTATGTGTTATTATTAGGAGAAGGTTCTTACGGAAAAAAATATTAAGAAAATCTCTCAGAAATATTGAAAAATATACAATTAATTTTGCATATTTTAAAAAACGCGCGTAACTAATGTCAGTGTCATGCGATGACATTGTTCAATCATTGCAACGCTAAGGCGGTGCGAAGTTCGCCGGGTCAGCTAGTGAGACATAAAGTTTAAACTTATAGCACCCCTGTTGATGCCAAGCTAGCTCAGGTAAAAATAAATTTAAACTATGTGGACTGTTAACATAGGTTTTATTGCTACAAATTGGTACAGATCGTGAATTTGGATATCAAAAACATATGAAGCGCGCGATTACCACAGTGGCGTGGTCATAAGCGCGGCCCTGTGGGGCCCGAGTTGCAAGCGCGACCGATGGTGCCCGAACATCGCCTCTTCTTCGTCAGAGCAAAGATAATGGAAAGATTAAAATCAAATCTCAGTATGACTCGAACAAGTGAAATGTGCAAAAAATTTAAGGGCATTGGCAGGCCTCGCTCACTCCATGTACTTGCACGCGGTAATAGCCTACTCTCGCCCGCACCGCCGGCGGTGCGAATTCAGTGGGCTGCCAACAACCGTCGGACGCGCTCACGACGCACTATAATTATTCGTGTTACGCTTATGATCAATTTAGTTTTCATACGAACTGTGCTTATTAAACGTTAGCTTTATTTAAGAAAAATGACTTCTGGTGGTGGAAATTTATGTGCTGTTGATGGGTGTAGGTCGAATACTAAGAGAAATAAAACGCTTTCTTTTTTTAGTCTAATCACCAGCTAATGAAGAAAGGTATTATTAATTTTTGTTAAAATTATGTAATTATTAGCCGGTAAGTTAGTAATTTATTTACAAAGAATAAAAACAAACAAATTAGTAGGTAGTACCTACGTAGGTAAATTGGATAAATTCAGGTAAATTGGGGTTCGGCTTTATTGAATTAAAATGTAATACCTACAGTGAAACATAGGTCAGTTACTTTATCGAAATAATACCTAAGTTCCTATTATACCTATTAGTCTACTTTTTATGGGCTGCGCACCACCTACGAACTGTGCGTACCTACCTATCTAATCGACTTGGTGGTTTAGTCACAGATTACTAAATAGTTACTCCTAAAGTGTCAACCCTAGTTCGATTGTCGCTCGGTCTCGCGTCACGTGGTCTCGCGCAGCTGCAAAGCAATAATGACTTTATACTCACGAGGTGTAGGTGCATTTTTGTACGCGGCAGAAAAAGTAGTCTATTAACGCTGTAGGTATCGAAATTTTTCTATGGAGTGATTTATCTGTTACGTTGTAACTTTTAGTAATCTGTGGCATTGGTTGAAAATACCCATACCATCACATGAAGCACAATTCCATCGGATCGGTGACATTGCTTTACCTACACGATGCAACCTTGTTTCCTGTTTGCATGTCTGGCAAATACAGTAATTTAAAAAAAAACAAGGCAAAATCCTTACCGTGATAAGTACGTCGGGGTGAACTGTAGGAATTTCGGCCGCCATCAAATGCCGGTCCTCTTGCCGCGAGAAGTCGCCAGTGTACAAGACCTAGAGTACAAAAATACATTATAAGTCGCATTTTTGCAATTTTGTCATTTCAGACTCAAATATTCCGAAATTTCACAAACACTCTGTGTGCAAATTGGACTAAAAAAAAAAGAATTATGACTAACATTATTTGAAATGCGAATGTTAAATAAATAAATAAAATTGAGTTTATCACTTCCAACAAATAAATGATGCAACATGGAAGCAATTGGATGCGGCTCAGCTATTGCTGACATATGACAGCGCTGATTTTCAGCCGCACCCACTCCTCTGAGGTCTATTGTGAAGGGTTTGGTAACGAGGGCTTTGACAATAAGTTTAAAAGCACACTGCATAACTGTGTGTGTGTGTGTGTGTGTGTGTGTGTGTGTGTTAATTTGTGTATTTTTTCACGTCGGGAGCCGCTGGATGCGGGCGCGCGCAGCACTGATCTCGGCGGAGAGCCTCGGGGGAGGCTTATGCGCAGCAGTGGGCGTCGAACGGCTGATTAGATGATGATGATGATGATGATTTATCCTTGATACTCCATTGCGCTTTTAATGGCTAAGAAATAATTCCGTGTGGCTTTAAAATTCAGTTTTATACCTTACATTATCTTAGTTGTTTCGTAAAAAATGTGCTTTGTATATAATCCATATATTTTGTTCAATGTCCCCCTTCCTGTAAATTAAATGTTCCCATAACCGAAGGTTGTCCGAAAGAGATCGCTACAAGCGATGAGACCGCCTAAATTGTACATCTTTCTTTGTTAAACTTGTCTGTAATTTTTGTTTTGTTTTGTACAATAAAGTGTTAATCTATCTATCTATCTTACCTTAACCCCGGCGATCTCGATCATGAACATGGCGGCACCGAGCACGTGGCCCGCGTTGTACGCCCAGAAGCGGACTCCCCGCACGTCCTTCTCCTCGTGGAAGTTGATCGTCTCGATGCGGTCCATCGAGCCCTCAAGGTCCGATTCCGTGTACAGCATCTGCTCTGTTGATATGTTGCTGGGGAAAAAATGGCTTAGTGAAACATAAGTAGTTGTGAAATTCGTTACACTCGTCGCCCACTCGAACGTCTCATGGATTTTTCAAAAACAGCTCGGAGTCGGTAAGTAACACCGCCATTACACCCCGTGCCTCGGTGCGCACGTTATCCTGCGCCTGATCTCTCTCCGGTCATGTCGGATTGCCGTCTCACTGAATTTTGAGACTGATGGTACAGTGAGTGCACCTGTGCATTGCGCTCATATTTGTGCACTATAATATCTCCTGTGTAGTTGGCTGATCTCTGTTGAGATTGGCCGCCGTGATCGAAGTCGGCCAGGAGGACTATTAGTTTACTATGCCTATAGATATGTAGGACGTATCAGTATCAGGTTATTATTATTATTTTAAGCTCGGATTTTCTTGACCACTTACGGATAAAACAATTTGTGAAACGCACATACCTGACCTTGATGTAATCTGACACAAGCCACCTGTAGATAGCTTTAGTGGCGTGCGTCATGAACACGCGACCCTTGAATGAGGTCTTGGTCAGGAACCACGGCAGTGCACCACTGTGGTCCAGGTGGAAACTGAAATAATCAACAAATTGTCAATAATCCTGTGATTTGTTTAGCGGTTAGGTATTTGGTGACTAAGATATATTTTATTTTTATATTAAACTACCCACACATTAAACCACAATCTCACCTAATGGTAAGTGATGTGGCCTAGGATAGATCTGTGGGGTGAGCATGAACATTATCGTAACGTATTCGTGTCGTCCAAACATCAGAAACTTCCAGTTTTTCCATACAAATTGACAAGTTAACGATAGGTAAACGCTATGATACATTACAATAGTTGTTTGTGCTCACCCTACATGTCTGGCTAGTAACAACCTATTCACTCTTTCCTTGAAAAGATCCAAGTTATATTTGAAAGGGAACATGACAGCCAGAAGAAAATTCCAATCAGCTTTGTCACTTAGATAATTTAATCTTTCATACTGAAAACTTCGAGAATATAACCCTATTTCTAAAACAGAATTCAACCAGCCACAAAAAATTACATTTCATAAAAAAATTAACAAAACAAGCACACAAACATCTGGATAGTCATAATCATATTTATTATACATAATTAGATTACATTTACAAACAACAAACAAATAATTAATAAAAAAAACATTCAACATTATTAAAAAACATACATCAATGGGTACCAAATGGTATTCAAAAAAATATTTTAGCATTAACCAATACCATGCTAAAATGATACACATACTGGCGCACATACAGTCAAAGCTATTAGCAAATACTAAGTTAAAACCACACAAAATAATATCAATTAGCTTCACACTCACAAGTTCACATCTACTAACAAGGAAATAAGGAAACTTTGTTGCTAACAAAATAACATTATTTATATTGATCAATTTTCTTTTGCCAAAGTAACCAGTAAAACTTAAAAGGAATATAGAAACTGATAACTGGTACAAATCGATTCCTAACCATTTAAGTGTTTACAATGCAAGGGAAATAAAAGAACTCACTGTGATATCAGCAGCAGGTCCACCTCATCTGCCTCAATGAGATCCACGAAAGGGAGCGCATCCATACCAGACAAACCTGGATGTATACCACAGTCCAACTGAAATAACAATCAAAACATTATAGATTGCAGGTAAAAACTAAAAGACATTATCAATAATACTAAAAGTATGGTGTAGGAAGTTTTCAAAGTGTGTTACAATGCCATTTACTGGGTCAATTGCAATAACTTACCATGATCATTTTTCCCTTGAATTCCAACATAATACACGATCTGCCGACTTCCTGCCCGGCGCCGCTAAAACCAAAACCATTTTTGTGTAACAATAATGATGAAAGATACAAGGAAATATTTTAATAACATGTTGATTTACAAAACATACAGGGGTCTGATCGTAAGCTGATCACTTTCCTCCATCGGCACCGGGTCGGTGCCCTTTCTCGGGTTTGTAGTCATGATGGAAAACTAAAGTGAGAAGTCACAAAACGTTCAGCATTTACGAAAAGTCTTCCAATCAATAACTGCGAAGAACTCAAACATACAAACACAATACAAACAACTCGGCAGTTCACAAACAGCAAACCCGGTATTATTTGAGGTTATCTACCAAACACGTCAAATGTCAAGGCTACCACACACAAAATGAATCTGACTGATCCTCTATTCCAAATAAAAAGTGACATAAGCCAGCGTCAGGATGCGTGAAACGCGCTGCGCGAAAATTAAAACAAAAATTATTTTTCGTATTCATTTTTAGTAGAAAGACGCATCGGGTTTCTTCGCCCCGCTAGGGGCGGTTCGGGTTCGAGCCTAAGCTCCTTCCCCGGGCTTCTTCTCATGGGTCTACTGGCCCACGGTGTTAGTTGCCGCTTGCGCGGCCGTCTTGCGACGACAGGTCTCGTCTATCTTCGTCTTCTGCCAGAGCCGGCTGCACAGTCGCTGCGGGCTGCCCATCAGGTGAGACCCCGTTCGGGGAGGCCCGATGAGCAGGGCAAGCTGACTGCGGCTGACTCTGGCTGGGAAAGGGAAGAGAGTTTGATTGGTGAGGTTGGGATTGGTGAGTGGATAGGTGGGAGGGCGGATTGAGAGTAGAAAGATCATAAGTGCCAAATATATATACTGTATCATGCTCATTTCTTTATTTTTAATGTTGGCATGCTTCAAATAGCTTACACACTAATAAAATAAAAATACTCAGAAATGTGTTAAGAAATTCAGACGGATCATACCAGATTCTTAATTTTCTAAATTTTTTCCGTGGCGTATTATTGTTAAATAAATAAATTATTATTATAGTATTAAATAAATTGAGGTGAAATTAAGTAAAAAGAGTAGTTTTTACTTAAGTCTAGGCTGTATGGTATTTTACCTTTACCTTTTTTATACAAGCAAGTGGAAAGACGCGCACCAAAAAAAATGACAGTATTTGACATTGACATGTTTTTGTGAGGTGATCGCACGTTGTAAGCGTTGTTTCTTTTCATGGTTATGTATTCCTTATTTTGTAACTAAAACTAGTGATAACTATGTCTAAAAAGAAATTATTCGATGATGATTCCGAGGAAGACATCAGTCTCAAAACTGAAAATGAATACGCTAAGAAATATGACACGTGGCGCAAAAAAGAGGAAATTTACAAGTGTAAGTACTGTTTTTCATGCCAGCGTCTAAATAATGTTACTAACAGCTGTAAAACTAGATCTCTAACATTTTTTAAAGTGTCTTGACAACTTGGTATAATTTGGTTACCTACATATGTACATATGCATTTTTACATCAATATTTTCAGTGGAACAAAAGTATGGTCCTGATGCCCTAAACTCAGGCGCATCGGGTACTGACAGCGAGGATGAAAGCGACGAGCCTCCAGAAGTCAGTGAGGAGGTTGAAGAGCAATTCCTCAAGACCCTGGCATTGCTGAAGACCAAGGACCCTAGAATATATGACCCCAATTACAAGTGCTTTGACAAAGATAACGAGAAGAAACAAGGTATGTTTCTTGGCCTTTGTGTCTGGTCAGACTTTGCTTTTTTGGTATAACATTTTGGATAGTATTACAACTGTAGTACACACAGCTCCACATCAAGCTTCTCATTTTTGTTGAAGAATCACCCTTGTTAACCCTTCCAAACCAGCAACACACCGCTGGCCATCTGGCTGTCTAGCAAGAGCTACTTTACACTGTTTATTTTTTGCTGCGCTAGGCGCTTATCACTTTGTTTTTGTTCCTGAGGCCAGATTTACACTGAGCACAGTACCTGTTACATTTTTGAGAAGCTATTTAAACAAATTAACTACATGTTGATCCAAGAAACTTCTTATCGGCCAACAAAACTGCCATTGTTACTCTTACACACCAGAAATGCACCCTAAATTACATTAAACAATGATTGTTAACACAACATAACTAAAACTGAAGACAATAGATATACTATGGCACTTTAATCTTACCTTTTTATTTTAGGGTTCCGTACCTCAAAAGAAAAAACGGAACCCTAATAAGATCACTTCGTTGTCCGTCCGTCTGTCAAGACCGTTTTTCTCAGGAATACATGGAGGTATCAAACTGAAATTTCTATATGATACTTAGGTCTACTGTCCCTGAAAGCTGTAGAAAAATCAACCTTCTACGCCAACGCGATCAAAAGATACAGCCATTTAGGCCGCAAATTTCCACAAAATTTTGAAACTCGCACGGGTATAAAAACCTACAGGGTACTTCCCGTAAACTTAGAATCTTGAAATTTAGTACGAAGTCACGTCTTATAGTACAGATATAGGAAAAATTACAAAAACCGTAAATTTTCAGTTTCATCATATAAAAAATAAAATTTTTGACAATTTTAAAAATTTCAAAGTTACTACAGTCCTTATCTACAGGTTTGTACAGAACCCTCGGTTCGCACTTGACCGGTTTTTTTTATGTATTGTTACACTTTTGGGTTGATAGAAATACTTGGATGAAACATTTAAATTGTAACAACTCACAGAATTAAAACTTTTCAGAAGAAAAATCCAAACCAAAAACACTGACATTTGATGACAGTGATGATGATGAAGACGATGGAGGTGATATATTCAAAATTGAGAAGAAAGCAGAAATAGATGATACTACTGAGAGTCCTAAGAAGAACAAAAAGGTTTGTTTCCTGCTTATTCAGTATGCAGAATTAATCAATAACAATAATAAATCAATTACAAAATACAACAGCTTTGCTCTAGTGGTCTGAGGTCCAGAATTAAAAAACCAGCTGTTGCAGGTTTGAATGCTGCTTGGAGCCAATTTTTGTGTGATGAGCACGAGCATTTGTACCTGAGTCATAGGTGTTTATAAATGTATTCAAGTATTTCTATATCATTATTCTAGCCACCCTAGCACAAGCTAACGCTTAGTTGGGGGCTAGGTAATTGGTATGTTTGTTAAAAAAAAACTTGCAAATCTTGTATTCTACACTTACTTCTAACCTTTGCTTAATTTAAAGTTTGCACTTTATACCTCGTGTGTGCATAAGTTTTGAGACGAAATAAAAGTTGCATAACTTTTTTTATAATGAACATATATTTCTAAAATTTTCAGTTAACAATTAGTAGATAATAATAAACAAAAAATAATTATTATTATTCAAAATGACCACCCTTGTTTTTAATACAGGCCCTTAGACGATTTGGCCAGTCATCAATGATGGCATGAATCTTTTCCAGCGGGATTCGCTTTGCTTCTCGGACAAGAGCTCGCTTCAGTGATTCCCAGTTTTGGTGGGACTTTCGGCAGGCACTGAGCTCTAGCTCAGGCCATAAAGCATTATCCAGAGGGTTGAGGTCGGGGCTGGAAGAGGGCCATTCGTTCACCGCGATGAAGGCCGGTACATTTTCCCTCAACCACGCTTGGGTGGTTTTTGCTTTATGGGATGGCGCTGAGTCCTGTTGGAAAACGCAATCCTTGTTGTGAAACAAAGTAAGGGACAGGGGTTTCACAACAGGCTCTAAGATGTCAGTTTGATAGTTCTTGGCTTTCACCTTGACGCCTTGTTGACAGAAATGGAGCGGAGTGACATCTTCATACGAAACTCCCCACCATACCATCACACTAGCCGGATGATGAGTACGCGAGACATTCCGTGCTGAAGCTGGGACGTCCTTGCTACTTTTTGCATACACTTTATTGTTTTGACGGTTGAACTTTTCTTCGACAGTAAAGATTTTCTCATCAGTGAAGCGTGTTTTCCTCGCATCTTGTCTCTTAAGCTACTGCTTAAGAGACAAGATGCGAGGAAAACACGCTTGTATTGGACAACGCTAGTATTGGACAACGTTTGCGTCGCAATTTACGAAGGCGATCGTTTAAAAAATGAACTTTCCTACGGCTATACGCCTTCCCCTTCAGTATCATATTTCAGTATTCTGTTGACTGAATCGCGCGAAATATAAGTCTGCAGAGCTAGTTTTTTCTGAGTTCGACTTGGATTTCGGCGAAGACGCTCTCGGATGATTTTAATGTTCGCAGGCGTCCTTACAGAGCGCGGCCGACCACTCCTTTGGCGATCTTGCAAGGAACTTGTCTCCTTGTATCGTTTAATAGTGTAATACACGAAGTTACGGCTCATACCAAAAGTTTTCACCTCACGGAAAATCTCCATTGGTTTTTTTCCCGCCTTAAATAGCGAAATCACGGTCGCACGCAATTCTTTTGTTCTCTCCATCACGAGAAAATTGAAAGAAATTAATTTGAAAATCAAAGGAATTAAAAGTTAACATTCGAAATTCAAAATTAGAAAAAGAAATAAATAGCAGCCAGTAATTTTTTATTTCTTTTTTTTAGCACAAAGTTTGTCTCAAAACTTATGAACACACGAGGTAAAATATGCTTGGAGCAGCATATATAATTATGTTTAAATTTTTCAGCTCATTTTCTGTTGATTTCAGGAGAAGAAGATCAAAGATTACCTGACTGGTAAGGCAGAGCACATTGACGAGGATGTGGAGAAGGACCTGGCACCGCTGAAGGCGCTGTGGACCGACCCCAAGCTGAGCGAGGGCGAAGCCTTCCTTAGGGACTACATTCTGAATAAGAAGTAAGCAACTTGTTTATAACCGAAAATTATTATTTTACTAGCGGCCACTTGCTACTTCCTCTGCATTCAAGTTTGTACAAATTCAAGAGTATTGGCCCGGTCTATTCGCAAAGATCTTTAAAACGATACCTCAATCATATTTGTAGTTCTAGCACCGCGACACAGGCTGGTGGGAAAGTAATGCTCTTACACAAAAATTATATAGATCTTAACAAAAATCCTCTCTTGATCTCTGAAAATACGTACCGTGATTCCATTTTTGATAGAGAGTCAAATCATATTAAACCCTTGCATGTCACGATTGCCGTCAGGCAGTTGATAATACTGTAAATAAATAATTGTGGGAGACACCCTCAAATCACCCGAGATAAATATTTTACAAATATTTAACAATCGGTTAAGATGAAACAGGCTAAATTTCATTTGTTAAGTATTTTTTGGGTTTACAACGCTATTTTTAATTTTGACAAGACATAACACTTAAAAAATCTTTCGGCTCCGGTCATCGGGGAGGGTTCGAACCCCCGATCTTTGGAAGTCCGGTCCAATGCTCTAACCACTGAGCTACCGGAACCTTAATGGAGTCGTTGAATTTTATAGCTCCTTTTTAACGCTTTGAGCCAGCGTATGTTTCATCAATGATTGTGGGAGACACCCTCAAATCACCCGAGAGAAATAATTTTACAAATATTTAACAATTGGTTAAGATGAAACAGGCTAAATTTCATTTGTTAAGTATTTTTTGGGTTTACAACGCTATTTTTAATTTTGACAAGACACAACACTTAAAAAAACCTTTCGGCTCCGGTCATCGGAGAGGATGCGAACCCCCGACCTTTGTAATTCCGGTCCAATGCTCTGACCAACTGAGCTACCGAGAACCTTAATGGAGTCTTTGAATTTTGTAAGTGCTTCAAAGAGTACAAATATTTAACAATCGGTTAAAATGAAACAGGCTAAATTTAATTAGTTAAGTATTTTTTGGGTTTACAACGCTATTTTTAATTTTGAAAAGACATAAGGCTCGGAACATCGGGGATTTTGTTTTTATTTGATGATTTTTTGACGATCTGTCTCAGGTATTTAGATGACTTGGCGGACGTGGGCGCGGCGGGCGAGCGGCTGCGCGACGACGCGGCGCTGGAGGCCGACGAAGAGATCGTGGAACAGCAGAGCCGCTTCGAGCGCGCGTACAACTTTCGCTTCGAAGAACCTGATGATGAATTCGTAAGTTACTCAGTAGGGAAGTGGGGATATCTCTATTGTTGTTACTCGGTGCAAAGTAGAAATACGTGGCAAAGCGGCGAAATAAACAATTTTTTTTTGCACGTCTGCTTGCAGGCTGAATACGTATGCTTTGTTTGTGCTTGAAGACCTTATTCTATGTATGTATTATTGCAAATAAATTTCTGAAAATTATTACCATTATCTATACTTCGTTTTGTCTGTTATTCAACAAAAAGTATTTTGTCATTAAAAACTAAATGCTATGTAGTGTTTTGTTTACGTACTGCCTGTTAATGCTGTGTGTACACGTTTTTAGGTTGCAGTCTAGTTCTCTACTTAAGTTAGTTACATGCTTGATATACTGTTGATTGTTACCTGTTGTGTATGCCAATAAAGTATAATAAAAATAAATAAAATGAAACACAAAAAATTGGTTGCCTGTAAAGTCGGTATACGCGCGAAAGTTTTACGTGACAACGACTCTGAGTGGTAAAATAATTTTAATGTGAATATTCATTCGTATAACATGAACCGGTGTGTATGCCTTTCTCTCTCTCTCTCTCTCTCTCTCTCTCTCTCGCTCTGTCTCTCTCGCGCGAAACGTGAGCGGAGCAGCGTAACGCAGTTTCTTGAGGTGTCACCCGGCAAACCAATTTATAAGACTTGTCACGTCAAAATCTAAGGTAGCATTAAATATATCAGAATTTATACTTAGGGAAAACTAACCCTAAAGTAGTATTGGGTGCAAAAGAATTTCACGACTCCTGTAAAAACCTTAGAATTTTGTACTTCGCCGCTTTGCAGTGTATGCACTGAGTAATAACAATAGAGATATACCTACTAATATTATAAAATGAAAGTCAGTTTGTTTGTTTTTTTGTCCTTCTTTCGCGACACAATGGAACAAAGTTACGAAATGTTTATTGTGTATAAACATTAGGTAAGAGGCTTGAGATTAACATAGGCTCCCTTTTTCCGCGACAAAACATCTCCATCCCATGTAAAAATTTAATAATAAATTTACAGCTAACTGATAGATGGCGTCACTCGGTTAAGTTTTAAGGGCTAGGGATTGTGATGATAAAGGGGTTTGCCACGCGGACGAAGTCGCTGGTAGCCACTTGTTATAAATAAAACAGTGAAAACGTATGGCATAAGCAAGCATTTTATTGCCTAGCTCTTTTTGCAATGTCTAAGTACAAACAAAAGCACATCAGGCTACACATTTTTGTAGGAGAATCATCCTTATCACAAGGTACCGCAGTGTTTACCATGAAGTGCTCTTGCGTGTATCTATACAAGTGTAAAACTATGAATTTGGCGACCACTTTTGTGTAATGGTTAACAAGTTGTCCATTAACCAAGAGGTCACGGGTTCGATCCCCGCACTGTACAAACATTTGTGTGCATGAACATGTCGGTCTGTACTGGTCTGGGTGTTATATGTATTTATTTAAGTTTATTTGCATTACCACTGTTGATTCTGATATCTGTAACACAAGTGCTTAAGCTACTTACCACGGAGTCAGATCAATGTATGTGATGTGGTTGTTTATTTATTTATTTATTATTAATATTTAATCCAAGGCGGGCAGCTATTTGAAAAAAAAAGAAAATACGAGTTATATTCATATTCTTTTATTTGCCAACTAAGTGTTACATACATATTATAGCAGTTTTTATGCTAGACAATTGCACTTATAACTTAGTAACCCTTTCAGTTTGGGTATTGCAAAAAATATTTTTCAACACACTTGCTCATAAAGTGGTTATAATTTCACTGCAATTAGACTAATAATGACACCTATATGCGGCCTCGGCAGTAATCACCAATAATGTACTAAAAATGATTAGAGTTACAAATCTATTCGTTCGTTCCCAGCTGAAGCGCTTCCCGCGCACCGTGAGCTCCACGCGGCCGAAGGACGACCGGCGCTCGCGCAAGCGCGCCGAGGTGCGCGAGCGAAAAGAGCGGGAGAAGCAACGGAAGATGGAAGAGATAGCGCGATTGAAGGCGCTCAAACTGAAGGACATACAAGAGAAAATCGCTAAAATTAAGGAGGTGACCGGCAATGAGGATTTGGCTTTTAAGGTGAGTAATACTTTTTGTTACGGTGTGCGAGCGATAAGAGTAAAAGAGGTAACGGAAAATGAAAGAGATAGCAAGATTGAAGGCGCTCAAACTGAAAGACATTCAAGAGGAAATTGATAAAATTAATGAGGTCGTTAACACTTTTTAAAAGCTTTCTGCCATTCTCCTTTAACTTGCAGCCTGCGGATGAGTAATACGCTGAAAACGCCCTTGCCCTTTGCGTGCAATACAAAAACGCGTTCAAGGTGTTGTTGGCGCTGCCGCGTTACTGCAGTGCATGTTTGCAGTGGATCACGTAGATGGTTTCCATGCCATCATGCGAAAGCTACTTCGTTGCTTAGTAGAGTCCGTGTGAGCTTCAACAGTATTCTGCGCGTTGTGGCTGGGCGGGGAGATTGCCCTATCATGCAACATTGTGTGGGGTTTTATATGTTGCATGTTACAAAGACGTGAAACTAATTTGCTGTTTTGTGGAATGCAATATCCATATAATTTGAGGTTAATGCTTTACATCTCTATATATATAAAATTCTCGTGTCACAATGTTTGTTCCCATACTCCTCCGAAACGGCTTGACCGATTCTCAAGAAATTTTGTGAGCATATTGAGTAGGTCTGAGAATCGGCCAACATCTATTTTTCATACCCCTTAGTGATAAGGGTTGTCCACCTTAAACATTTATATGGCAAAACAACGTTTGCCGGGACAGCTAGTATATCTATAATATAAAAATAAGTCGGGTTTTTCTTCCGGACGCTGTAACTCCAGAACGCACGAACCGATTTCCACGGTTTTGCATTCGTTGGAAAGGTCTCGGGCTCCGCGAGGTTTATAGCAAACAAATAAAAAACAAAAAAGTCTGTGTCTGAATATAAATGAAAAATTTATTAGATTTTAAGCCCGTAAGATCAGTAACCTATTCTATTAGTCGTCTACTTCATAAAATTTCATCACACCTTTACGTGGAACCGCTTCTATATGGCAAGACATTTGCTTATGTCAAAAGGCTAAATCTTTTTTTTTTTTTAACTCACAACCGCCAAAGCGGACCTTGCCAAAGAACTTACTTTACAAACTTAACAAATCGTCCCAGGAGGAGGACATCGAGGGCGACTTCGACCCCGACGAGCACGACCGGCGCATGCGCGCGCTTTTCGACGACGAGTACTATGGCGACGTCGACCACACCAAGCCCGTGTTCCCCGAACTGGACGACGAGCTTGAGATCGGTGAATATATTGGATAGAGAACACTTTCTTGCGCACCACAAAAAGTAATACAAAATTAACATAGGTAAAAAGACAGATGCACAATTTAGGCATAATTTGAGGATGTATTCGAAATACTAGCTGCATCAGTGTTTCCCTGCAGCTACAACTTAGGAATTTTCGAAGCTAGAGTGAACAAGCAGTTTCCAAGCGAGCTCGCTCCACCGCAGACTCAGTCTTTGCCTCCTTGGGCTAAGGACGTGTACTACGGCAACGTCGACCACTTAAAGCCCGTGTTCCCCGAACTGGACGACGAGCTTGAGATCGGTGAATATATTACTACAGATAGATAGAGAACACTTTATTGCACACCACAAAAAATCAAACAAAATCAACATACAAAGAAAGATGCGCTATTTAGGCATTAATTGAGGATGTACTCGAAATACTATAAATAAATAATTTGAATTTGAATTTACTAGCTGAATCAGTGTTTCCCAGCAGCTACAACTTAGGAATTTTCAAAGCTAGAGCAAAGATAATGGAAGGCTAGAATACTCAGGCAGCTTCTAGGCGAGTTCGCTCCACCGTAGTCTCAGTCTACTAGTCTAGTCAGACTAGTTTACTCTTTGCCTCATTGGGGTAAGAGCGGTTTCGCACTACGTCCGATCCGAATCCGTGAAAATATGGTCCGTAGCAGCCGTAGAATTGTTTCTACCTCGTGTGTTCATAAGTTTTGAGACAAACTTTGTGCTTAAAAAAAAGAAATAAAAATTTACTGGCTGCTATTTATTTCTTTTTCTAATTTTGAATTTCGAATGTTAACTTTTAATTCCTTTCATTTTCAAATTCATTTCTTTTAATTTTCTCGTGATGGAGAGAACAAAAGAATTGCGTGCGACCGTGATTTCGCTATTTAAGGCGGGAAAAAAACCAATGGAGATTTTCCGTGAGGTGAAAACGTTTGGTGTGAGCCGTAACTTCGTGTATAACACTATTAAACGATACAAGGAGACAAGTTCTTTGCAAGATCGCCAAAGGAGTGGTCGGCCGCGCTCTGTAAGGACGCCTGCGAACATCAAAATCATCCGAGAGCGACTTCGCCGAAATCCATGTCGAACTCAGAAAAGACTAGCTCTGCAGACTAATATTTCGCGCGTTTCAGTCAACAGAATACTGAAATGTAATCTAAAGGTGAAGGCGTATAGCCGTAGGAAAGTTCATTTTTTAAACGATCGCCTTCGTAAATTGCGACGCGAACGTTGTCCAATACTGCTTCAGAGACACGATGCGAGGAAAATACTCTTCACCGATGAGAAAATCTTTACTGTCGAAGAAAAGTCCAACCGACAAAACAATAAAGTGTATGCAAAAAGTAGCAAGGACGTCCCAGCTTCAGTACGGAATGTCTCGCGTACTCATCATCCGGCTAGTGTGATGGTATGGTGGGAAGTTTCGTATGAAGGTGTCACTCCGCTCCATTTCTGTCAACAAGGCGTCAAGGTGAAAGCCAAGAACTATCAAACTGACATCTTAGAGCCTGTTGTGAAACCCCTGTCCCTTACTTTGTTTCACAACAAGGATTGCGTTTTCCAACAGGACTCAGCGCCATCCCATAAAGCAAAAACCACCCAAGCGTGGTTGAGGGAAAATGTGCCGGCCTTCATCGCGGCGAACGAAAGGCCCTCTTCCAGCCCCGACCTCAACCCGCTGGATTATGCTTTATGGGCTGAGCTAGAGCTCAGGGCCTGCCGAAAGTCCCACCCAAAGTTGGAGTCACTGAAGCGAGCTCTTGTCCGAGAAGCAAAGCGAATCCCGCTGGAAAAAATTCGTGCCGTCATTGATGACTGGCCAAATCGTCTAAGGGCCTGAATTAAAAACAAGGGTGGTCATTTTGAATAATAATAATATTTTTTTGTTTATTATTATCTACTAATTGTTTGCTGAAAATTTTAGAAATATATAATAATTATAAAAAAAGTTATGCAACTTTTGTTTCGTCTCAAAATGTATGTACACACGAGGTATAGTAATTTACGCACGAGATCCGATCTCCGTCTTCCGATTTACCATAGAAAAAGAAGAGATAGAAATATATAGAGAAGAAATAGTCGACATACACGGATTCGGATTAGATTTAGTGCGAAACAGCTCTTGGGTCCAGAGCAAACCTATCGCAAATAAAAAGTAGTTTGGCTGTGAAATTCAAGACCTGCAATCAAAAATCGAAATATTTAGTGTTTTGTAACACGAATAGTAACGAATCTGTAGTAGAACCAGGCCTCTCTCACTCGATGTACTTGCGTGCGGTAATAGCCTACTCTCGCCGGCACCGACTGCAGTGCCGATTCAGTGGGCTGCCAACAACCGTCGGACGCGCTCACGACGCACTATAATTATTCGTGTTACGCTTACGATCAATTTAGTTTTCGTACGAACCAAATGAGTAATCTGTGCTTGTTATACGTTAGCTTTATTTAAGAAAAATGACTTCTGGTGGTGGAAATTTATGTGCTGTTGATGGGTGTAGGTCGAATACTAAGAGAAATAAAACGCTTTCTTTTTTTAGTCTACCAGCTAATTAAGAAAATGTAATTGTTACCCGGTAAGTTAGTAATTTATTTGCAAAGTATAAAAATAAACAAATTAGTAGGTGGTACCTATGTAGGTAAATTGGATAAATTCAGGTATTTTGGGGTTCGGCTTTATTGAATTAAAATGTAATACCTACAGTGAAACATAGGTCAGTTACTTTATCGAAATAATACCTAAGTACCTATTATACCTATTAGTCTACTTTTTATGGGCTGCGCACCACCTACGAACTGTGTGTACCTACCTACCTACCTACCTACTCGACGTGGTGGTTTAGTAGACTAATGACTAATTAATTAGCGAAATGACTAGGTAGGTAGGTAGGTAATTACGTAGTTGACAATAAAACTGACCGATTCTCGAAATGTACCTACCTACTAATAATCTACAAACGACAGATTCCACAAATGACAGATTTGTTTTAGAAAGAGATAGCATGAGTCACAATTAAGTAGCTCATAATTCGCTTGTTATACCTTATATAGGCTGAATTTCTTATTTCACATTTGTTATTCAATAATGTTATATTATTTAAACAACAGTCAATCAAATACCATTTTGGAAAAATGTGATTGAAATATTTTTACCGAAAGGGTCAACCCTAGTTCGATTGTAGCTAGGTCTCACGTCACTTGGTCTCGCGCAGCTGCGAAGCAATAGTGACTTTATACTCAAAGATGTAGGTGCATTTTTGTACGCGGCAGAAAAAGTAGTCTATTAACGCTGTAGGTATTGAAATTTCTCTATGGAGTGATTTATCTGTTACGTAGTAACTATTTAGTAATCTGTGGTAGAACTGTATCGCGAGACAATGAATACATTAGAAATGCAACTTAAGCGAATTTATGCTAATGATATTACTACGTTAATTCCGATATAACAGTACCATACCAACTAGACCTTCCATTCAAGTGGATGAATTATTACGCAAAATTTATATAGTAATATACATTAGCAATGTGATATAACTAGCATATTAAACAGTTTAATAAAGTACTACTAGTATTGATCTAGAGAAAATAGCTTAGCTATACACTCCAATATAATCCTCTAATTTGTATGTTAAATTTGAAAACAGGTATTGACAATAGTAAGCGAATTCGTTGCGCTGCCTCTAAGCGGTAGCCCAAATTGTCCGAAAGCAGTGGTATAGTAGATTGTATCATGAGTAAGCAAAATAATATTTTTACGGCGAGGGCGCTTATTTGAATCCAGAGCGAAGTGAGGGATTCTAGAGTAGAATCTCGAGCGTAGCGAGGGATTCTAAAGTAGAATCCTGAACGAAGCGAGGGATTCAAAGTACGTCGCCCGAGCCAAAAATATATTTGCGTCCAAATGATACACTCTACTTTTCATCACCCTCTATGAGAATATAATTTATCAAAACCAAGAACTTAAATGTGAAAATTTATGAAAACGCGGGCCGTAGTTCACGCGTTTTTTTTTTTACTCAGTTGCTAGCGGCGGCGGCGGGGCGATGGTCGACGGACGTGCCGTCTAACCAGCCAGTCTCTTGCGTTCGGCGGGAAACTCTAAGATGTTCCAAATTCAATAAGTGCGAGCAAAAGAATTTTTGGTCGCACATATTTCAATAAAAAGGACCAAAATCTCATTTCTGCCCGCTGGACAGTCTGTGGCAAAGAGTAGAGTAATAGTACCTATGTCGCTTAGAAGCATCATCTTTGGGCGCACTTAAAGGCGACCAAAATCGTCTTTTTCGAATAGATGGGATGAAAAGCTTAATATACATACAGGGTGTCCAGGAATTAATGGATAACCCTTTAACTGCGGGTAGCTTGACCGATGCCCTACTGGTAAAAAAATTATGACCTTAGTAAAAGTGTCACGCTTTTCAAAATATCGCCCAGAGACAATTGTATGAAAGTGAGAAAATTTTTCACAATCTTTTTTTTGTATTTTTTTTTCTTATTCACAGGCACTAAAATAATGTACTCATTTTATGCGCCAGCTATTTAGATGTATTTAAAAAAACAGAACTCAAAATTGTTGCAATGGGAGATTTTTTTTCATACAATTGTCTCTGGGCGATATTTTGAAAACCGTGACACTTTTACTAAGGTCATAATTTTTTTACCAGTAGGGCATCGGTCAAGCTACCCGCAGTTAAAGGGTTATCCATTAATTCCTGGACACCCTGTATATGTTGTGACGTGTAGAAGTGCCCTTATCTAGGTCAATTTACAGAAATAAATTGATTTTATGTTCCAGAAAACTGGGACAAGTACGAGGAAGAAGCGGCGCACGCGCAGGCAGAGGACGGGCCGCACTGCGAAGACGAAGAGTTCAATGTGAGTGACGGATACGAACACTTACATTTTAAATTCGAAAAGACATAACACTTAAAAAAATATTTTTGGTTCCGGTCATCAAGGAGGATCACCGGAGTCAAAAAGATTTTTTATGAACGCAAAAAAAAAGAAAAATTAATAATCTAATTTTTTAGTTAAACAGCCTCCGAGTGAGCTGGTGAGCCTCAAAGGCTGGGAGAATTTTGACCAGCCATAGCTAAGAACTACCGTAATTAAACTACATTTCGAATGAAAAAAACCGCACTCAAATCGGTTCATCCGTTCGGGAGCTACGATGCCACAGACAAACACACATAAAATTTATAATTCGTATTTTTTTTATTCTTAATTTGTTATTTTAAATATAATACTAACATAGTATTGAAATGATACACTTTTTACGGATTATTTCGCGATTTATTTACATTTTGTTTTAACCTGACGTTTCGGACCATTTTCAGCGTCCGTGGTCACTGGTCCGTGGTAGACTGTCTACCTGTATCCGTAAAAAGTGTATCATTTCAATGTCTACTGTTCGCGTAAACCGAAGAAACAAATAACTAACATAGTATGTAAGTCATACACTACTAACATTCATGTGTATTTATTTTGTCCGAAATAAAAGAATTTTTATTTATTTATTTTATAAAACCTCACCAATACAAGCATATATACACACACAAAAATATACAGGGGTCAAGCTCCAGCTATATTCCACCATTCCTTTCCCGCCAAAAATATGATTGAGGTACTGTTTAAAAGATCTCACCGAGCACACTGGGCCAGAACATCATGGTATACACACATACCCTTGTAATGTAGGTTTTTTATATCATCAGCCTATATACGTCCCACTGCTGGGCACAGGCCTCACCTCATCTTTGAGGTGGTCCGAGCCATACTCCACCACGCGGGCTCAGTGCGGATTGGTGGAGGGGTGTGTGTAAGGTAAGTGACCAACCTTACTGTCAGATGTTATTAAGCCGGGGCTTCCGACCGGGCTTAACGACTAATATATATCTATATTAACCGGGACCAACAGCTTAACGTGCCTTCCGAAGCACAGAGATTCTTGTAAATAGTCACGTCACTTGTATGGTCAGAATGGTCACCAATCCCAAACATGACCGCGCCGCAGTTTGCTTAACTTTTGGTATCACTACCAGAGCGCTGCAACCACTGCGGCACAGGCACCTCATGTAGTTTTTTTACACTCTGTATTTTTCCTTGATATTTTCTCAGATGGACGCAGACTACGACCCGCAGCAGCCGCGCGCGGGTCTTCTAGAAGAGATCCAGAAGACTCTGGGCAAGAAGAGAAGGAACCGCAAGCGCAAGTCCAAACTCGCTGAAATACTAACTGTGGAGAAACCTAAAGTATGTATAATTATATTGGAAAATTTACAAATATTTTACATGGTGCATTGGTTTAGTAAAATAGTGTGAAACTGAAGCTCCTTTAGGCTACATTATTAAAAAAATACTGAATCATGATAAGTTTTAATGCAAATATTTTACAATAAATAAACGTAAAAGTGTCAGCATACTGTAGTGTAGTAATTAAGTCAGGTAATTGTAAATCATAAAGAAAATAGTCGATTTAGACAATTTTAAAATGACGCAAATTTGAATCAATTAAACGTATTTTTAAATGAGTTTAAAACATGTATCTACAACAACACACTGATGTTTGTGAGAAAATATAGAAAGATCTAGTCTATTATAAATAATAACTTCTTGCAGTCAAAGCTAGTTAAAAATGTAGTGTCATATTGGTGGCAGACATCTATAGTTTTATGCATAACCTACATGTCAAGAGTACTGCCTTGTTGGTGTAGTGGCAAAATTTCTGCCTAATATCCGAGAGGTCCTGGTTTCGAATCCCAGGTCGAGTCAAAATTGTTTCTGAGATTTTCTGTCATGAATTTCTCAAAAACAGCTCGGAGTCGGGAAGTTGGCGGTGTTACACCCCCGTGCCTCGGTGCGCACGTTAAGCCGTTGGTCCTGCGCCGGATCTCTCTCCGGTCATGTCGGATTGCCGTCTCACCGAACTTTGAAAGTGATGGAACAGTGAGTGCACCTGTGTATTGCGCTCACACTTGTGCACTATAATATGTCTGATCACCAGAAATCGGTCAGGAGGACTATTATTATTACATGTCAAGAGATTTAAAAAAAAACAGTTCCTTAAATAACCAACGGAACTAGACGGAATGTAATAGTACCACATCGTTTTTCAGTTCATCCCCGAAGCAGAGAAGTCATACGCCCAGCACATGGAGGAGTACTACAAGCTGGACTGCGAGGACGTGATCGGCGGCGACCTGCCCACGCGCTTCAAGTACCGCGACGTCGTGCCCAACGACTACGGGCTCACCGTCGAGGAGGTGAGCCCATGGTTTTGACGTGACAACGTCTTATAAATTGGTTTGCCGGGTGACACTTCAAGAAACTGCGTTACGCTGCTCCGCTCACAATGAGAGCGAGTGAGAGGCACGCGTCCCTTCGACTCGGGCATGGTTAGCCCGCCTAAGAGCGAGTGAGACAGACATAAAAAGTGAAAGGCACGCGTCCCTTCCACTCGAGCACAGTTAACCCGCTTAAGAGCGAGAGAGACAGAGCGAGAGAGAGAGAGTGAGAGAGATAGGCATACACACCGGTTCATGTTATACGAATGAATATTCACATTAAAATTATTTTACCACTCAAAGTCGTTGTCACGTAAAACTTTCGCCCGTATACCGACTTTACAGGCAACCAATTTTTTTTTTAATTTTATATTTTACGGGTCCCGCTGCACCGGCGGTCATCTACCGGCGGGTGCGGGTCGCGGTCTCGCAGCCGCGCGCCTTACAGTCGGTTGCCGGGTGACCGCACGGGCAGCGGGGAACGGGAAAAGAAAATTCGGAACTCAATTGATCGCTTCTTGCAATCTTCGCTCGATAGTGAACCACCAAGTTTGCGGGCGATAATCGCAACCGGTTGCCAGATGTGTTTGAAAAAAAAAACCGGACACTTTTTAAAACATTTATTTATTAAAATAAATTTACTGAAAACACAAACTAATTCTCTAGTTAGGTACTAAAAAAAAATGAGTCCACCTACTTTTTCATATATTAAGTACTTGATGTCACTGCTTTTATTAAGGTTTTATTGCTTGAAATTGAGTCTTTAAATTCAGTGCAACTAGGAGTTATACTAAAGAAAACACACAACTAACTTTTTACAGTATTTACGACGAGACGATTTCTTTCGTCTGTCCACACATTTCCCATGACGCTAAAGATTATTTCCACAAAAGCATTAGTTAAGGGAATACTACACACATACTGCACCATTTTCAATAAATTTAGTGCTGCTGCATTATTTAAAAAAAAACAATAGATTTTCCTTCAAGTGAAGGAAATTTTTCTTAATTTTCATTAAAACCGGACAATCTTTTGTCCGGTTTACCAAGATTTTCTTGACTGGACACACATTAAGAAAACCAAACTGCCCGGTCGAAAACCGGACATCTGGCTACCGTAACAACCGCGGCGGGCGCGGGTGAAAACCGCTCCGTGAGTTCTTAGCCGAACGCAGACGAAGTCGCATGCGGACGCTAGTACTGATAAGGTTTGGAACACTTGTCGACATCCGTTGACAAATCTCAAGAAAAAAAAAGTATTTCTAAATCTGGCTTAGATGGTCACACAGAAGTAGGCACCAGTTGTGAGCAAATTAAATAGGATTAAATAAACCAATAGTTCTTCTTTTTAATGAAATTGTACATTGTTATGGTCATACAGAATTACCACCACAAAAAATACAACAATCAACATTTAGAAAAAGTTGCAAAGGCTGCCCCTGGTTTCGACTGTCTACACTCGCGTCTCAGCTCGGGTAGACATTCGTGGAAACTCGTTGCAATGACGGTTCCGCACGTGTACTGAACGAATATTTAAACAGTTGCGAAAAAAAGAAGCAATTTAATAAAATAATAAAAACACAATAAACTCAACTTACTTATTATTTATTTGTTACTAAGCATTGAATTTTGGGTATTTACTTACATCTACGTTGTTCCTTATTTTCAGCATTTTTAATATCAAAAATTTCGACCATAATGTTGAAGGTTTTAATATTGCTTCGTGTTCGGAGAAGTTCATAACATTTTCTAAAAAACTATTTGCTTTTTTCTCTTCTCTCCACGCAATTCATTCGTTGTACCTATGTAGATTTGTAGCGACTTATAACTCGCAAGGAAGTTTTCTGGGAAAATGGCGCCTTTTTCTCTTCACCTATTCTGGTAGGCAAAGGGAACTATGCCCAAGTCTTTAGTAGAGCTTTTTTAATGATATGAAAATGAAATTTAATGAGATAAAATGAAAACTAACCCTACTAATTCGATCAAATCATTAAATGTGATAGTCATGGTCGAAGAATATGGTCTCTGACTATGGGCCTTTTAAAGAAGCTCAAGATAGCACAACGAGCGATTGAAAGGGCTATGCTCGGTATTTCTCTACTAGATCGAATCAGAAATGAGGAGATACGTAGAAGAACTAAGGTAACGGACATAGCCTTGAGAATCAGTAAGCTCAAGTGGCAATGGACAGGGCACATAGCGCGAAGATCTGATGGCCGTTGGGGCAGAAAATTTCTGGATTGGAGACCCATCGACCAAAAGCGCAGCGAAGGACGTCCCCCGACAAGATGGACAGGCAACCTTGTAAAAATCGCAGGATCACACTGGATGCAGACCGCTTGTGATCGGTCGATGTGGAAAACTGTGGGGAAGGCCTATGTTCAGCAGTGGACGACGTCCTTTGGCTGTTAATTATGATGATGATTAAATGTGATATCGAAAGAAATAAGTAACTTTTTTTAAATGATAAAAACTTTTTTTTTTCGCAATAACTTCACGGTTGGTTTAACATTTTAATAGACATTATGTCTTTTCGAAATTAAAAATAGCGTTGTGAACGCGAAAATTACTTAACAAATATTATTTTGACAGTTGGGGAAAGGTAAAAAAGCACGAGTGTGTAATAAAAGCCCACATCCCGAACGCTATGCGTCCCTGCAATACGCCACTTCTTGAGCAACTGTATTAAAAAATCTTATTCCTCGCCTTCCAGATCCTTCTAGCAGACGACAAAGAGCTAACTCAATGGGTTCCACTGAAGCGCATCGTGCGGCTGCGCCCCGAACAGGTGGAGCGCGGCGAAGTGCACGCGTACGCGTCGCGCGCCGCGGACGCCGCGCTCAAGCGCAAGCTGCTGCCCAGCCTGTTCCGCGACCTGCCCGAGTGAGTGCCGTTCCCTTCAACCTGCGACGCGTGTGCACACAACAAGTGCACACGTACCGCGCTCAAGCGCAAGCTGCTGCCCAGCCTGTTCCGCGACCTGCCCGAGTGAGTGCCGTTCCCTTCAACCTGCGACGCGTGTGCACACAACAAGTGCACACGTACCGCGCTCAAGCGCAAGCTGCTGCCCAGCCTGTTCCGCGACCTGCCCGAGTGAGTGCCGTTCCCTTCAACCTGCGACGCGTGTGCACACAACAAGTGCACACGTACCGCGCTCAAGCGCAAGCTGCTGCCCAGCCTGTTCCGCGACCTGCCCGAGTGAGTGCCGTTCCCTTCAACCTGCGACGCGTGTGCACACAACAAGTGCACACGTACCGCGCTCAAGCGCAAGCTGCTGCCCAGCCTGTTCCGCGACCTGCCCGAGTGAGTGCCGTTCCCTTCAACCTGCGACGCGTGTGCACACAACAAGTGCACACGTACCGCGCTCAAGCGCAAGCTGCTGCCCAGCCTGTTCCGCGACCTGCCCGAGTGAGTGCCGTTCCCTTCAACCTGCGACGCGTGTGCACACAACAAGTGCACACGTACCGCGCTCAAGCGCAAGCTGCTGCCCAGCCTGTTCCGCGACCTGCCCGAGTGAGTGCCGTTCCCTTCAACCTGCGACGCGTGTGCACACAACAAGTGCACACGTACCGCGCTCAAGCGCAAGCTGCTGCCCAGCCTGTTCCGCGACCTGCCCGAGTGAGTGCCGTTCCCTTCAACCTGCGACGCGTGTGCACACAACAAGTGCACACGTACCGCGCTCAAGCGCAAGCTGCTGCCCAGCCTGTTCCGCGACCTGCCCGAGTGAGTGCCGTTCCCTTCAACCTGCGACGCGTGTGCACACAACAAGTGCACACGTACCGCGCTCAAGCGCAAGCTGCTGCCCAGCCTGTTCCGCGACCTGCCCGAGTGAGTGCCGTTCCCTTCAACCTGCGACGCGTGTGCACACAACAAGTGCACACGTACCGCGCTCAAGCGCAAGCTGCTGCCCAGCCTGTTCCGCGACCTGCCCGAGTGAGTGCCGTTCCCTTCAACCTGCGACGCGTGTGCACACAACAAGTGCACACGTACCGCGCTCAAGCGCAAGCTGCTGCCCAGCCTGTTCCGCGACCTGCCCGAGTGAGTGCCGTTCCCTTCAACCTGCGACGCGTGTGCACACAACAAGTGCACACGTACCGCGCTCAAGCGCAAGCTGCTGCCCAGCCTGTTCCGCGACCTGCCCGAGTGAGTGCCGTTCCCTTCAACCTGCGACGCGTGTGCACACAACAAGTGCACACGTACCGCGCTCAAGCGCAAGCTGCTGCCCAGCCTGTTCCGCGACCTGCCCGAGTGAGTGCCGTTCCCTTCAACCTGCGACGCGTGTGCACACAACAAGTGCACACGTACCGCGCTCAAGCGCAAGCTGCTGCCCAGCCTGTTCCGCGACCTGCCCGAGTGAGTGCCGTTCCCTTCAACCTGCGACGCGTGTGCACACAACAAGTGCACACGTACCGCGCTCAAGCGCAAGCTGCTGCCCAGCCTGTTCCGCGACCTGCCCGAGTGAGTGCCGTTCCCTTCAACCTGCGACGCGTGTGCACACAACAAGTGCACACGTACCGCGCTCAAGCGCAAGCTGCTGCCCAGCCTGTTCCGCGACCTGCCCGAGTGAGTGCCGTTCCCTTCAACCTGCGACGCGTGTGCACACAACAAGTGCACACGTACCGCGCTCAAGCGCAAGCTGCTGCCCAGCCTGTTCCGCGACCTGCCCGAGTGAGTGCCGTTCCCTTCAACCTGCGACGCGTGTGCACACAACAAGTGCACACGTACCGCGCTCAAGCGCAAGCTGCTGCCCAGCCTGTTCCGCGACCTGCCCGAGTGAGTGCCGTTCCCTTCAACCTGCGACGCGTGTGCACACAACAAGTGCACACGTACCGCGCTCAAGCGCAAGCTGCTGCCCAGCCTGTTCCGCGACCTGCCCGAGTGAGTGCCGTTCCCTTCAACCTGCGACGCGTGTGCACACAACAAGTGCACACGTACCGCGCTCAAGCGCAAGCTGCTGCCCAGCCTGTTCCGCGACCTGCCCGAGTGAGTGCCGTTCCCTTCAACCTGCGACGCGTGTGCACACAACAAGTGCACACGTACCGCGCTCAAGCGCAAGCTGCTGCCCAGCCTGTTCCGCGACCTGCCCGAGTGAGTGCCGTTCCCTTCAACCTGCGACGCGTGTGCACACAACAAGTGCACACGTACCGCGCTCAAGCGCAAGCTGCTGCCCAGCCTGTTCCGCGACCTGCCCGAGTGAGTGCCGTTCCCTTCAACCTGCGACGCGTGTGCACACAACAAGTGCACACGTACCGCGCTCAAGCGCAAGCTGCTGCCCAGCCTGTTCCGCGACCTGCCCGAGTGAGTGCCGTTCCCTTCAACCTGCGACGCGTGTGCACACAACAAGTGCACACGTACCGCGCTCAAGCGCAAGCTGCTGCCCAGCCTGTTCCGCGACCTGCCCGAGTGAGTGCCGTTCCCTTCAACCTGCGACGCGTGTGCACACAACAAGTGCACACGTACCGCGCTCAAGCGCAAGCTGCTGCCCAGCCTGTTCCGCGACCTGCCCGAGTGAGTGCCGTTCCCTTCAACCTGCGACGCGTGTGCACACAACAAGTGCACACGTACCGCGCTCAAGCGCAAGCTGCTGCCCAGCCTGTTCCGCGACCTGCCCGAGTGAGTGCCGTTCCCTTCAACCTGCGACGCGTGTGCACACAACAAGTGCACACGTACCGCGCTCAAGCGCAAGCTGCTGCCCAGCCTGTTCCGCGACCTGCCCGAGTGAGTGCCGTTCCCTTCAACCTGCGACGCGTGTGCACACAACAAGTGCACACGTACCGCGCTCAAGCGCAAGCTGCTGCCCAGCCTGTTCCGCGACCTGCCCGAGTGAGTGCCGTTCCCTTCAACCTGCGACGCGTGTGCACACAACAAGTGCACACGTACCGCGCTCAAGCGCAAGCTGCTGCCCAGCCTGTTCCGCGACCTGCCCGAGTGAGTGCCGTTCCCTTCAACCTGCGACGCGTGTGCACACAACAAGTGCACACGTACCGCGCTCAAGCGCAAGCTGCTGCCCAGCCTGTTCCGCGACCTGCCCGAGTGAGTGCCGTTCCCTTCAACCTGCGACGCGTGTGCACACAACAAGTGCACACGTACCGCGCTCAAGCGCAAGCTGCTGCCCAGCCTGTTCCGCGACCTGCCCGAGTGAGTGCCGTTCCCTTCAACCTGCGACGCGTGTGCACACAACAAGTGCACACGTACCGCGCTCAAGCGCAAGCTGCTGCCCAGCCTGTTCCGCGACCTGCCCGAGTGAGTGCCGTTCCCTTCAACCTGCGACGCGTGTGCACACAACAAGTGCACACGTACCGCGCTCAAGCGCAAGCTGCTGCCCAGCCTGTTCCGCGACCTGCCCGAGTGAGTGCCGTTCCCTTCAACCTGCGACGCGTGTGCACACAACAAGTGCACACGTACCGCGCTCAAGCGCAAGCTGCTGCCCAGCCTGTTCCGCGACCTGCCCGAGTGAGTGCCGTTCCCTTCAACCTGCGACGCGTGTGCACACAACAAGTGCACACGTACCGCGCTCAAGCGCAAGCTGCTGCCCAGCCTGTTCCGCGACCTGCCCGAGTGAGTGCCGTTCCCTTCAACCTGCGACGCGTGTGCACACAACAAGTGCACACGTACCGCGCTCAAGCGCAAGCTGCTGCCCAGCCTGTTCCGCGACCTGCCCGAGTGAGTGCCGTTCCCTTCAACCTGCGACGCGTGTGCACACAACAAGTGCACACGTACCGCGCTCAAGCGCAAGCTGCTGCCCAGCCTGTTCCGCGACCTGCCCGAGTGAGTGCCGTTCCCTTCAACCTGCGACGCGTGTGCACACAACAAGTGCACACGTACCGCGCTCAAGCGCAAGCTGCTGCCCAGCCTGTTCCGCGACCTGCCCGAGTGAGTGCCGTTCCCTTCAACCTGCGACGCGTGTGCACACAACAAGTGCACACGTACCGCGCTCAAGCGCAAGCTGCTGCCCAGCCTGTTCCGCGACCTGCCCGAGTGAGTGCCGTTCCCTTCAACCTGCGACGCGTGTGCACACAACAAGTGCACACGTACCGCGCTCAAGCGCAAGCTGCTGCCCAGCCTGTTCCGCGACCTGCCCGAGTGAGTGCCGTTCCCTTCAACCTGCGACGCGTGTGCACACAACAAGTGCACACGTACCGCGCTCAAGCGCAAGCTGCTGCCCAGCCTGTTCCGCGACCTGCCCGAGTGAGTGCCGTTCCCTTCAACCTGCGACGCGTGTGCACACAACAAGTGCACACGTACCGCGCTCAAGCGCAAGCTGCTGCCCAGCCTGTTCCGCGACCTGCCCGAGTGAGTGCCGTTCCCTTCAACCTGCGACGCGTGTGCACACAACAAGTGCACACGTACCGCGCTCAAGCGCAAGCTGCTGCCCAGCCTGTTCCGCGACCTGCCCGAGTGAGTGCCGTTCCCTTCAACCTGCGACGCGTGTGCACACAACAAGTGCACACGTACCGCGCTCAAGCGCAAGCTGCTGCCCAGCCTGTTCCGCGACCTGCCCGAGTGAGTGCCGTTCCCTTCAACCTGCGACGCGTGTGCACACAACAAGTGCACACGTACCGCGCTCAAGCGCAAGCTGCTGCCCAGCCTGTTCCGCGACCTGCCCGAGTGAGTGCCGTTCCCTTCAACCTGCGACGCGTGTGCACACAACAAGTGCACACGTACCGCGCTCAAGCGCAAGCTGCTGCCCAGCCTGTTCCGCGACCTGCCCGAGTGAGTGCCGTTCCCTTCAACCTGCGACGCGTGTGCACACAACAAGTGCACACGTACCGCGCTCAAGCGCAAGCTGCTGCCCAGCCTGTTCCGCGACCTGCCCGAGTGAGTGCCGTTCCCTTCAACCTGCGACGCGTGTGCACACAACAAGTGCACACGTACCGCGCTCAAGCGCAAGCTGCTGCCCAGCCTGTTCCGCGACCTGCCCGAGTGAGTGCCGTTCCCTTCAACCTGCGACGCGTGTGCACACAACAAGTGCACACGTACCGCGCTCAAGCGCAAGCTGCTGCCCAGCCTGTTCCGCGACCTGCCCGAGTGAGTGCCGTTCCCTTCAACCTGCGACGCGTGTGCACACAACAAGTGCACACGTACCGCGCTCAAGCGCAAGCTGCTGCCCAGCCTGTTCCGCGACCTGCCCGAGTGAGTGCCGTTCCCTTCAACCTGCGACGCGTGTGCACACAACAAGTGCACACGTACCGCGCTCAAGCGCAAGCTGCTGCCCAGCCTGTTCCGCGACCTGCCCGAGTGAGTGCCGTTCCCTTCAACCTGCGACGCGTGTGCACACAACAAGTGCACACGTACCGCGCTCAAGCGCAAGCTGCTGCCCAGCCTGTTCCGCGACCTGCCCGAGTGAGTGCCGTTCCCTTCAACCTGCGACGCGTGTGCACACAACAAGTGCACACGTACCGCGCTCAAGCGCAAGCTGCTGCCCAGCCTGTTCCGCGACCTGCCCGAGTGAGTGCCGTTCCCTTCAACCTGCGACGCGTGTGCACACAACAAGTGCACACGTACCGCGCTCAAGCGCAAGCTGCTGCCCAGCCTGTTCCGCGACCTGCCCGAGTGAGTGCCGTTCCCTTCAACCTGCGACGCGTGTGCACACAACAAGTGCACACGTACCGCGCTCAAGCGCAAGCTGCTGCCCAGCCTGTTCCGCGACCTGCCCGAGTGAGTGCCGTTCCCTTCAACCTGCGACGCGTGTGCACACAACAAGTGCACACGTACCGCGCTCAAGCGCAAGCTGCTGCCCAGCCTGTTCCGCGACCTGCCCGAGTGAGTGCCATTCCCTTCAACCTGCGACGCGTGTGCACACAACAAGTGCACACGTACCGCGCTCAAGCGCAAGCTGCTGCCCAGCCTGTTCCGCGACCTGCCCGAGTGAGTGCCATTCCCTTCAACCTGCGACGCGTGTGCACACAACAAGTGCACACGTACCGCGCTCAAGCGCAAGCTGCTGCCCAGCCTGTTCCGCGACCTGCCCGAGTGAGTGCCGTTCCCTTCAACCTGCGACGCGTGTGCACACAACAAGTGCACACGTACCGCGCTCAAGCGCAAGCTGCTGCCCAGCCTGTTCCGCGACCTGCCCGAGTGAGTGCCATTCCCTTCAACCTGCGACGCGTGTGCACACAACAAGTGCACACGTACCGCGCTCAAGCGCAAGCTGCTGCCCAGCCTGTTCCGCGACCTGCCCGAGTGAGTGCCGTTCCCTTCAACCTGCGACGCGTGTGCACACAACAAGTGCACACGTACCGCGCTCAAGCGCAAGCTGCTGCCCAGCCTGTTCCGCGACCTGCCCGAGTGAGTGCCATTCCCTTCAACCTGCGACGCGTGTGCACACAACAAGTGCACACGTACCGCGCTCAAGCGCAAGCTGCTGCCCAGCCTGTTCCGCGACCTGCCCGAGTGAGTGCCATTCCCTTCAACCTGCGACGCGTGTGCACACAACAAGTGCACACGTACCGCGCTCAAGCGCAAGCTGCTGCCCAGCCTGTTCCGCGACCTGCCCGAGTGAGTGCCATTCCCTTCAACCTGCGACGCGTGTGCACACAACAAGTGCACACGTACCGCGCTCAAGCGCAAGCTGCTGCCCAGCCTGTTCCGCGACCTGCCCGAGTGAGTGCCATTCCCTTCAACCTGCGACGCGTGTGCACACAACAAGTGCACACGTACCGCGCTCAAGCGCAAGCTGCTGCCCAGCCTGTTCCGCGACCTGCCCGAGTGAGTGCCATTCCCTTCAACCTGCGACGCGTGTGCACACAACAAGTGCACACGTACCGCGCTCAAGCGCAAGCTGCTGCCCAGCCTGTTCCGCGACCTGCCCGAGTGAGTGCCGTTCCCTTCAACCTGCGACGCGTGTGCACACAACAAGTGCACACGTACCGCGCTCAAGCGCAAGCTGCTGCCCAGCCTGTTCCGCGACCTGCCCGAGTGAGTGCCGTTCCCTTCAACCTGCGACGCGTGTGCACACAACAAGTGCACACGTACCGCGCTCAAGCGCAAGCTGCTGCCCAGCCTGTTCCGCGACCTGCCCGAGTGAGTGCCGTTCCCTTCAACCTGCGACGCGTGTGCACACAACAAGTGCACACGTACCGCGCTCAAGCGCAAGCTGCTGCCCAGCCTGTTCCGCGACCTGCCCGAGTGAGTGCCGTTCCCTTCAACCTGCGACGCGTGTGCACACAACAAGTGCACACGTACCGCGCTCAAGCGCAAGCTGCTGCCCAGCCTGTTCCGCGACCTGCCCGAGTGAGTGCCGTTCCCTTCAACCTGCGACGCGTGTGTACACAACAAGTGCACACGTACCGCGCTCAAGCGCAAGCTGCTGCCCAGCCTGTTCCGCGACCTGCCCGAGTGAGTGCCGTTCCCTTCAACCTGCGACGCGTGTGCACACAACAAGTGCACACGTACCGCGCTCAAGCGCAAGCTGCTGCCCAGCCTGTTCCGCGACCTGCCCGAGTGAGTGCCATTCCCTTCAACCTGCGACGCGAGTGCACACAACAAGTGCACACGTACCGCGCTCAAGCGCAAGCTGCTGCCCAGCCTGTTCCGCGACCTGCCCGAGTGAGTGCCGTTCCCTTCAACCTGCGACGCGTGTGCACACAACAAGTGCACACGTACCGCGCTCAAGCGCAAGCTGCTGCCCAGCCTGTTCCGCGACCTGCCCGAGTGAGTGCCGTTCCCTTCAACCTGCGACGCGTGTGCACACAACAAGTGCACACGTTACCGCGCTCAAGCGCAAGCTGCTGCCCAGCCTGTTCCGCGACCTGCCCGAGTGAGTGCCGTTCCCTTCAACCTGCGACGCGTGTGCACACAACAAGTGCACACGTACCGCGCTCAAGCGCAAGCTGCTGCCCAGCCTGTTCCGCGACCTGCCCGAGTGAGTGCCGTTCCCTTCAACCTGCGACGCGTGTGCACACAACAAGTGCACACGTACCGCGCTCAAGCGCAAGCTGCTGCCCAGCCTGTTCCGCGACCTGCCCGAGTGAGTGCCGTTCCCTTCAACCTGCGACGCGTGTGCACACAACAAGTGCACACGTACCGCGCTCAAGCGCAAGCTGCTGCCCAGCCTGTTCCGCGACCTGCCCGAGTGAGTGCCATTCCCTTCAACCTGCGACGCGTGTGCACACAACAAGTGCACACGTACCGCGCTCAAGCGCAAGCTGCTGCCCAGCCTGTTCCGCGACCTGCCCGAGTGAGTGCCATTCCCTTCAACCTGCGACGCGTGTGCACACAACAAGTGCACACGTACCGCGCTCAAGCGCAAGCTGCTGCCCAGCCTGTTCCGCGACCTGCCCGAGTGAGTGCCATTCCCTTCAACCTGCGACGCGTGTGCACACAACAAGTGCACACGTACCGCGCTCAAGCGCAAGCTGCTGCCCAGCCTGTTCCGCGACCTGCCCGAGTGAGTGCCATTCCCTTCAACCTGCGACGCGTGTGCACACAACAAGTGCACACGTACCGCGCTCAAGCGCAAGCTGCTGCCCAGCCTGTTCCGCGACCTGCCCGAGTGCGTGCCATTCCCTTCAACCTGCGACGCGTGTGCACACAACAAGTGCACACGTACCGCGCTCAAGCGCAAGCTGCTGCCCAGCCTGTTCCGCGACCTGCCCGAGTGAGTGCCGTTCCCTTCAACCTGCGACGCGTGTGCACACAACAAGTGCACACGTACCGCGCTCAAGCGCAAGCTGCTGTCCAGCCTGTTCCGCGACCTGCCCGAGTGAGTGCCGTTCCCTTCAACCTGCGACGCGTGTGCACACAACAAGTGCACACGTACCGCGCTCAAGCGCAAGCTGCTGCCCAGCCTGTTCCGCGACCTGCCCGAGTGAGTGCCGTTCCCTTCAACCTGCGACGCGTGTGCACACAACAAGTGCACACGTACCGCGCTCAAGCGCAAGCTGCTGCCCAGCCTGTTCCGCGACCTGCCCGAGTGAGTGCCATTCCCTTCAACCTGCGACGCGTGTGCACACAACAAGTGCACACGTACCGCGCTCAAGCGCAAGCTGCTGCCCAGCCTGTTCCGCGACCTGCCCGAGTGAGTGCCGTTCCCTTCAACCTGCGACGCGTGTGCACACAACAAGTGCACACGTACCGCGCTCAAGCGCAAGCTGCTGCCCAGCCTGTTCCGCGACCTGCCCGAGTGAGTGCCGTTCCCTTCAACCTGCGACGCGTGTGCACACAACAAGTGCACACGTACCGCGCTCAAGCGCAAGCTGCTGCCCAGCCTGTTCCGCGACCTGCCCGAGTGAGTGCCGTTCCCTTCAACCTGCGACGCGTGTGCACACAACAAGTGCACACGTGTACCGCGCTCAAGCGCAAGCTGCTGCCCAGCCTGTTCCGCGACCTGCCCGAGTGAGTGCCGTTCCCTTCAACCTGCGACGCGTGTGCACAC
This sequence comes from Pyrausta despicata, assembly GCA_963921415.1. NCBI lineage: Eukaryota > Metazoa > Arthropoda > Insecta > Lepidoptera > Crambidae > Pyrausta > Pyrausta despicata. The sequence continues at coordinate 14,717,698 of OY992862.1, read as the reverse complement.
AACAAGTGCACACGTACCGCGCTCAAGCGCAAGCTGCTGCCCAGCCTGTTCCGCGACCTGCCCGAGTGAGTGCCGTTCCCTTCAACCTGCGACGCGTGTGCACACAACAAGTGCACACGTACCGCGCTCAAGCGCAAGCTGCTGCCCAGCCTGTTCCGCGACCTGCCCGAGTGAGTGCCGTTCCCTTCAACCTGCGACGCGTGTGCACACAACAAGTGCACACGTACCGCGCTCAAGCGCAAGCTGCTGCCCAGCCTGTTCCGCGACCTGCCCGAGTGAGTGCCATTCCCTTCAACCTGCGACGCGTGTGCACACAACAAGTGCACACGTACCGCGCTCAAGCGCAAGCTGCTGCCCAGCCTGTTCCGCGACCTGCCCGAGTGAGTGCCATTCCCTTCAACCTGCGACGCGTGTGCACACAACAAGTGCACACGTACCGCGCTCAAGCGCAAGCTGCTGCCCAGCCTGTTCCGCGACCTGCCCGAGTGAGTGCCATTCCCTTCAACCTGCGACGCGTGTGCACACAACAAGTGCACACGTACCGCGCTCAAGCGCAAGCTGCTGCCCAGCCTGTTCCGCGACCTGAGCGAGTGAGTGCCATTCCCTTCAACCTGCGACGCGTGTGCACACAACAAGTGCACACGTACCGCGCTCAAGCGCAAGCTGCTGCCCAGCCTGTTCCGCGACCTGCCCGAGTGAGTGCCATTCCCTTCAACCTGCGACGCGTGTGCACACAACAAGTGCACACGTACCGCGCTCAAGCGCAAGCTGCTGCCCAGCCTGTTCCGCGACCTGCCCGAGTGAGTGCCATTCCCTTCAACCTGCGACGCGTGTGCACACAACAAGTGCACACGTACCGCGCTCAAGCGCAAGCTGCTGCCCAGCCTGTTCCGCGACCTGCCCGAGTGAGTGCCATTCCCTTCAACCTGCGACGCGTGTGCACACAACAAGTGCACACGTATCGCGCTCAAGCGCAAGCTGCTGCCCAGCCTGTTCCGCGACCTGCCCGAGTGAGTGCCGTTCCCTTCAACCTGCGACGCGTGTGCACACAACAAGTGCACACGTACCGCGCTCAAGCGCAAGCTGCTGCCCAGCCTGTTCCGCGACCTGCCCGAGTGAGTGCCGTTCCCTTCAACCTGCGACGCGTGTGCACACAACAAGTGCACACGTACCGCGCTCAAGCGCAAGCTGCTGCCCAGCCTGTTCCGCGACCTGCCCGAGTGAGTGCCATTCCCTTCAACCTGCGACGCGTGTGCACACAACAAGTGCACAATGTATCACTGTGTCAGTCAGTCAGTCATGTATGAGTTTTGTACCCATTACTACATGTCTAAAAATAACATCAGTACATGTTACCGAACATATGTGTGCGATCAAAAGTAAAAAAAAATACCTACCATGAAACATTCCGGAAAACCTTTAAATATTGCTAACTTGATTTCTAAAGAGCGTCCTACCACAGATTACTAAATAGTTACTACGTAACAGATAAATCACTCTATAGAAAAATTTTGACTCCTACAACGTTAATAGACAACTTTTTCTGCCGCGTACAATAATGCACCTGCAGCTCTGAGTATAAAGTTACTATTGCTTTGCAGCTGCGCGAGACCACGTGACGTGAGACTGAGTGACAATCGAACTAGGGTTGACACTTTCGGTAAAAATATTTCAACCACATTTTTCTAAAATGGTATTTGATTGACTGTTGTTGAAATAATATAACATTATTGAATAACAAATGTGAAATAAGAAATACAGCCTGTATAAGATATAACAAGCGAATTATGAGCTACGTAATTGTGACTCTTGCTATCTCTTTCTAAAACGAATCTGTCATTTGTGGATTCTGTCGTTTGTAGATTATTAGTAGGTAGGTACATTTCGAGAATCAGTCAATTTTATTGTCAACTACGTGGGTACCTACCTACCTAGTCATTTCGCTAATTAATTAGTCATTAGTCGACTAAACCACCACGTCGAGTAGGTAGGTAAGTAGGTACACACAGTTCGTAGGTGGTGCGCAGCCCATAAAAAGTAGACTAATAGGTATAATAGGTACTTAGGTATTATTTTGATAAAGTAACTGAGCTATGTTTCATTGTAGGAATTACATTTTAATTCAATAAAGCCGAACCCCAATTTACCTGAATTTATCCAATTTACCTACGTAAGTACCACCTACTAATCTGTTTATTTTTATACTTTGTAAATAAATTACTAACTTACCGGGTAATAATTACATTTTCTTCATTAGCTGGTAGACTAAAAAAAGAAAGCGTTTTATTTCTCTTAGTATTCGACCTACACCCATCAACAGCACATAAATTTCCACAACCAGAAGTCATTTTTCTTATATAAATCTAACGTTTAACAAGCACAGATTACTTATTTGGTTCGTATGAAAACTAAATTGATCGTAAGCGTAACACGAATAATTATAGTGCGTCGTGAGCGCGTCCGACGGTTGTTGGCAGCTCACTGAATTCGCACCGACGTCGATGCGGGCGAGAGTAGGCTATTACCGCGCGCAAGTACATCGAGTGAGAGAGGTCTGGTTCTACTCTCTAATGCTGGTTACCAGGTTGTGTTATTTTTGAAACTACGAACACAGAGTAGGCCCTCCAAATGCGATGATGCATGAATGAACTATTTGCTCTAGATCCTTAATTTAGGTAACATTTTAGGATACAAACAAACCGTAGTTTTTCGACTGCCTTAGACATTTACAAACTTTTGACTGCACACATATATTCAGTAACATGTACGGATACCAACATTTGATTTTTAGTTATATGTACATAAAAAGTAGTTGTGTACATTTAAGATTGATGTTGTAAGTCTTCTATCTCTTGTTAAAGTGCCTGATAGCAATCCCTTGGTATAAATCCATACTTCCATATTAATATTATAAATGCGAAAATAACTTTGTCTGTTTGTCTGTTACTCAATTACGCCTAAACTACTGGACCGATTTGCATGAAATATGGTATGGAGATATTTTAATACCCGAGAAAGGACATAGGCTCCTTTTTACCGCGGGAAAATGACACATTCCCATTGGAAAATTCAAGTGGGCCGATCACTTTTACGCCTACTGAACAGATGTAAATGAAATTTACGTAAGAAAGTACATGAGTTACTTTTGAGAAAACTACGCATTCCCAAAGGAAAAATTAGTTTCCGGGGAATCTGGTTGCTTTCACTCCTAAATTACCAAAGATTTGAATTATATTTGGATAAAATTGGTATTACTGGATAACAATTGATTCCAAAAAACTACCTAATGCGGACGAAGACTTAAGTAAAAACTCGTTTTATATCATCTAATATTATACTTGTTCCAGGGAACCTGAGCTGGTTGTTCCGGTAGAAGAAGGGTCAAAAAAGAAAAAAAAGAAGAAAAAAAAGAATAAAGAGAAACTACCACAAGAATCGGATAAAGTACTAGAAAACAGTACAACTATTGACAATGAAGGTGCAGAACGTGATCATGAGACAGAGGAATCATTGAACGAGACAGTTAAAGAAAAGAAAAAGAAGAAAAAGCGATCTAGCGACGAAAATGTACAACATAATTCTAGTCAAACGTTAGATAATGATAAAACGATTGAGGAATCTACTACAGAAGAAGTTAAAAGGAAGAAAAAACGTAAAATTAATGGCAATGCCGAAAATTCCGAGATAAACTCTCATGCAGTGGAAGTCAACAAAACAGGGGAAGAAATAACCTCTGAAGAGAGTAAAACAAAGAAGAAGAAACGTAAAGCCAACGAGTTTTTGGTAGAAACGGTAGCTAACCAAGGACCAAGCCAAGAAACGAGTCAAGAACCAACTGAAATTGCTAAAAGTAACAAAAAATTAAAACGAAAGTTAGCTGATACTGCGAATGATATCCCTAGGAAGAAGAACAAGGGAGATCTCAACAATATGAAAATTAGTAACAAAAAAGATTTTAATAAAAAATCCAAACAGAAAGATAAGTTCAAAAACAAGAACAAGTTCAAAAGTAAACAAAGTAATGATAAATCTAATGATAACCCACTAGCGAAACTATCCGATGAAAGGCTAAAGGCTTATGGATTGAATCCGAAAAAATACAGAAGTTTCTTGAAATACAAAAAGTTTTAAAGATGTTGGTTAGTTGTTATTATCAGTTATGCATATTTGTAAAGAATATAAATATTTTAAAACAAGTTTCAATATTATTATTTTTGGTTCGCTACCCATTAGCTAACAAAACTGTTTCCTTGTAGAAAACTTACTGCATTCTGCCTTGTCAACACTAGCTATCTTTACAAGGATCAAATAACCTCAGGTATATGTAGTTTGTTATGACGATTCGGAATCTACAATTAACTAATTTTACGAAAAAACCCTTATCGAGTTCGTAGACAGTCTGTGCTTATGGAAAGGGAACTAAAGATTTGGAACCATGTTTAATTAAGTGGTAAGTCCAATGAAGACAAATGTATGTTTAAAGAGCCCGCCATACAACCCTCACACTGGCAAAGTTATTCATCGATAAAACTTATCGATCGATACTCTTACTTAGTGGCACACGCACATCTTTATTCATAATCTGTCCATATTTTCAATAAAAATCTCAAAAGTAATACAGCATCATGCAGGGTAGTAGGTAGTAGGCAACACAACGCAATTTTTTACTGCGTTTGTAGGTGTTATCATTTCGCGGCGATACTAAGTGCTCCTTGCATCTCGTGTCCACTTTGGTGGAGTTCAGGCCTTATTTCACGCCGGCCGGCTTCACACGATGTCTGCCTGCCCTAACGCTGGGAGAAAGAAAACAATTTCATACTTTATAGCGCTTCCTAACGTTTCCTAGCCTGTACAAAAATCTTGCCAGCTAGATTCGGCAAGTTCCAAGGCCGTAGTACTTTAAAAAAAAACAACTAGCTCAGTCGGTGTCAGCCTTCAGTGTCAAAAGGAGTTTTACGCGGGAAACGAAAGAAGAAAGATGGGCTCCGTCACCTACTTATTTGTCTAAATTGTTTTTTTGTGGCGTAAATGTAAAAAATAAAATAAGAAAACAATGGAGAAAATGTAAGAAATAGAGTAAGGTGCTCTGTACTATTCCGATTATATTCCCGCGTAAAACTCAATTTCTTGAGCATTGAAATGTGAACCATCTTCGCATCTCAATGAGTTAGGTAAGGGCTTAAGTTGTTAGTTTGTAAGAAATAACTAATTTAGAAGTTTAAAATGAAAAATAGGCTGTATAGCTCTAACCGTTGCCTTTCATTTGGGAACAATGTTACTACTACTGTCAGTGTCAAAACTGTCAAAGTTGTACATTGTCGTTTGTCATAGTCATTGTTTCATCCTTCATTGTTTGACATCTTTCTTTTTCTTTCGGCGAGCCGTGGTATCGGAGCCAGGTGATTACTTTATTAAACTTTAATACCAGAATGATTTATAGTAAAATATAATAATTATTGTATTCCATTGTAATTATTGTTTGCTTCTTATACATAGTTTTGTGATTTAATATAGTGATTTCCCCGATGTAAGTAGATTTCAATTCACATAACCTCCAAGCCTTGAAAGTAGATCAATGCGATTTTCCCCGATGTAAGTAGATTTCAATTCACATAACCTCCAAGCCTTGAAAGTAGATCAATGCGATTAATATCGTCTTGTGCGGACAACAAGGCAAAATTACCGCCACGAACAACGATTCCCAAGTGTACCTAAACCTGATCATAATAAAGGGGGTGATGAGGCATTTACACTTGCAACGGTGCGTGGCGACATACAAACCTAACCTCAACTGGTATTGTTTGGTCCGAGAGTTGACTTAGTACCACAGTACTAAGTTGTTTTCAACGTGTTTTTCTGTTGCAGCTCGCCAAGATGGTGAACAACCGCGTGCCCTCGGTATTTTCGAAGACCTACGTGACCCCGCGTCGTCCCTTCGAAAAGGCGCGTCTCGACCAAGAGTTGAAGATCATCGGAGAGTATGGTCTCCGCAACAAGCGTGAGGTGTGGAGGGTCAAGTACACTCTGGCCAGGATCCGTAAGGCCGCCCGTGAGTTGCTGACCCTTGAAGAGAAAGACCCCAAAAGATTGTTTGAAGGTAAGTTTGTGCTCTTTGATACTTGAACTTCACAGTTTTAAAAGTTAGAATTATTAAGATCTTTGTAAAGTGCAAATATGCCACATGGATTGTGCTCTTTGATACTTGTACTTCCTAGTTTTAAAAGTTAGAATTATTAAGATATTTGTAAAGTGCAAATATGCCACATGGACCCAAAAGCACACTATTTAGATACCAACCATCCAAGTATATTTGTAGGTTTTTTAACTTCCAAGTTATTTTTGTTGAATTATGTTCACCATTATCTATACTATAATGATGATAAAATCTGGCAACCTCTTGTCAGAACAATCTTTGTTGACAAACTCAGTTCACTGACATCTTCATTTACTTTCCACAAACAGGCATGTAATTTCCCAAATAACACCATTATTAAAACTTTTCAGGTAATGCACTCCTCCGTCGTCTGGTGAGGATCGGAGTGCTGGATGAGAAGCAGATGAAGCTCGATTATGTGCTCGGTCTGAAGATTGAGGACTTCTTGGAACGCCGTTTGCAGACACAAGTGTTCAAGGCTGGCCTTGCTAAGTCAATCCATCACGCTCGCATTCTCATCAGACAAAGACATATCCGGTAAGGAAATGATACTAAACCTAATTGTTACATACTAGCTATGCACATAGCTACTTTGTAACTAGCTATTTAAAATTAAATTTTGTCATATTCTTAGTTATTGAAGTAAATATCATATGCAGGTAGCCTCAGCGCTAGCTGCCATGCGGCTGCATTGGTTTGATCACAAATCTGCTGAAAAGTATTCCTAAAGACCACTTGAGTTTCAACTCTGTTGAATTCAATGTCTTGAAATTTTAAGCTCCATGTGTGAGCTGTCAGGTAATGTTGAAACATACTTTCATCAATGTTTGAGGACCCCAATTCTTGCAATTCAATCTATATTTTTAAGCTCAGTAACAGCAGGGCTCAGAATAGTTAAATACATAAAAGTTGTAAGTGTAAACTAATTTAATTTTTTGATGTTTAAGGTAAAAAGTTTTATGTGAAATCTTTATTAAATATTTCCCCGTACAATCAAATCATGCATTGAATTGTTAGCACATTGTAAATAAAACATTACCACATTTATTCAATCTCATTAACTTATTGTTATCCTTGTAGCGTCCGCAAGCAGGTGGTGAACATCCCATCGTTCATTGTCCGACTGGACTCTGGCAAGCACATTGACTTCTCACTCAAGTCTCCGTTCGGCGGCGGCCGCCCGGGCCGCGTCAAGAGGAAGAACCTCCGCAAGGGACAGGCTGGCGGAGCCGCCAACGATGAGGAGGAGGATTAGACAATAAACTTATGTTTATCTACTTGTAAAGTGTTTTATTTTGGTTAGGTTTTTGTTCTATAAGCCCCACTTGACGCATGGTTAAATGGGCTAACTACAGGGTGTAAAATAAACCTTAACGAAGCCGAATACCACATATTCTACCAATAGTTACGATCATTTTTTTCCTTTACACCATACCGGGGAAGTTAACGGTTACTAAGGTATTGATGGTTCAACTTTGAAAAAAAAATATTGATGATTTTTACAGAAATGTATTGAGTCAAACATGATAGATACAAATTTTCACTAGTTTCATATGTCTAAATGGCACTCTCGGCAATGAACAGCGCACACTAACCGGACCGCGTCGCGGCCGCGTATACGAGCCCCGATGCAAAATAGTTCGTCTAGGACGAAAAACGTACAAAGATTTTTTGTAACTTAATTATTTTTGTCCAGTTACGTAAACAGAAAACTATTCTACCATCTCATGTTCGGTTACTTTTGCACTATTCATTGTTGAAGCAATAAACTATTTCATCCTTTTAAATTAAGAGTCAACCTGCTTTTAAGTTAAGCAAATCGTAAGCAAAATAATTCATCTAGTTGCTAAGTAATCGATGCAAAAAAGTTCGTCTATCATTGAGTTAAATATTTTTTTTATAAAATTTATTTTTATAAATTTAAGTTTGGAAAAGTACTTCCAAGAAAATATAAATAGTAATTCTTCAGTCATTTTGACAAGTGAGATCGTATAAATTCTGAAATATTCTGTTAATTTCTTCAGTTTTCAAGTAAAAATGTGTCGTGGCAAACCAATGGGAGAAGAACTTCGAAAGAGAATCGTTTGTGGCGGGCAAATCAAGTTACCAATTCTCAAAAGACTTGACACTGCCCAGATCTACAGTGCAATCTATCATTCAGCACTATAAAAAGAATGGAATACTTTTTGCTTGAAGAAAACTGGCTGACCTCGTATCACCAGTAAAGCAGAAAACAGAATTCTTAAGAAAATTGTCAAAAAAATCGCCGTGCTCAAACTGGAGAACTACCGGTGCAATGGAGAGACATGATTGCCAAAGACGTTTCAGTTGATACCTGCAAAAGAGTGTTAAAAAGAATGGGCTACGGATTTTACACGGCTAAGCAAAAACCAATATTGACTAAGGCAGTCAATATTGGTTACGTCCGCACAGGCAGAAGATTTGCTTAGCGCCTAGCGCTTAGCGAGTCACTAAGCGAGTAGCTTAGTAAAACAAACGTTTGAATCTTCGCGAACGGCCGCATTGCGCGCTTGGCGCCTAGCTAGTCGCTTAGCGTGTAGCGAAGTAAACAAACGTGTTGGTTTTTTGGCGCGAGGCGCGAAGCATTTTCGTGATGGATGAAATATTAAATTCAACAGTTTTTACAAGGGAACCTTTGTGGAATCCCTCTAATGAACTCCATAAAAATGTAGTTGTCTTAAAGAAGGGAAGAGGTAGCAGTCTAAGTAGGAAAAGACGGTACTTAAATATTAGGTCCTTACATATGAAATTGGCGTTTTGTCGTACTGGCCACTTTGATCACAAATTTTTCCTATTTGGTTAGGAATTCGAAATTCAAATTTATACAGCTATTTCCACATGTAGTTGTGTTTCGTAAACCGTCATTCATTTGTTTTTTTACTTATCTTTTTTTCTGTTTGCATCGCTCAATTTACAAAATGGAAAATTTGAAATATCGCGTTATTTACGAGTACGAGTTCCACCGTGGCACCAGTGCTGCGGAAACGGCTCGAAGGGTTAATGATGTGTATGGCGGTTGTGTCGCAAAAGAAAACACAGTGCGTTTTTGGTTCCAACGTTTTCGTTCTGGAAATTTCGACCTGCAAAACAAGCCCCGTGAACGGCCGGAGACCCAAGTTGATAATGAAGAATTGAAGGCTATTGTGGAAGCGGATCCATCGCAAACCACGTCCGAGTTAGCTGCAGGCTTTGGCGTTAGTGATAAAACTGTTTTAATCCACTTGAAGCAAATTAGGAAGATTAAAAAACTTGAAAGGTGGGTTCCTCACGAATTGAGTGAAGCAAACCGGCAAACGCGCGTCAACTGCTGCGTTACATTACTTGACCGGCACAATAACGAAGGGATTTTAAATCGAATCATTACCTGTGATGAAAAGTGGATTCTCTACGATAATCGGAAGCGCTCATCGCAATGGCTGGACCCTGGCAAGCCAGCCAAAGCCTGCTCCAAGCGAAAATTGACCAATAAAAAGTTACTTGTAAGCGTTTGGTGGACTAGCGCCGGTGTCGTTCATTACAGTTTTCTCAAATCTGGCCAGACGATTACGGCAGATATCTATTGTCAGCAATTGCAAACCATGATGGAAAAGCTAGTTGCTAAACAACCAAGGCTGGTCAATCGCTCTACGCCACTGCTGCTTCACGACAACGCTAGACCACACACTGCACAACAGACGGCTAGCAAATTAGAAGAACTTCAATTGGAATCTCTAAGGCATCCACCGTACTCCCCGGACCTTGCTCCAACAGATTACCATTTTTTTCGAAATTTGGATAACTTCTTGCAAGGGAAAAAGTTCAACTCAGATGGGGCAGTCCAAGTCGCCTTCAAAGATTTTATTGATTCCCGTTCGAATGGTTTTTTTAGTAAAGGGATCAATGAACTACCTATGAGATGGCAAAAGTGCATAGATTACAATGGCTCATACTTTGATTAAATAAATATGCTATATAAAAAAATTTCGACTTTTTGTTCCTCCCATACAAAACGCCAATTTCATAAGGACCTAATACTAAGTTATTTATTTGTTTTATGAAAGAAAAAAAAGTGGTTCGAAATAAACATGAAGCATTTCATACTGATTGCATTAAACGAAAAGTTAAGTTTCCAGCGTCTCTCATGATCTGGGGCTGCATGTCTGCGCAAGGTGTTAGTGGGATGCAGTTTGTGGATGGTTCCATCAATGCAACAAGATATCAAAATATTTTGAAAGAAAGTCTACTGCCCTCCATTCCGTCACTCAAACATCTAGATTCTTTCATTTTTCAACAAGACGGTGCCATACTGCAAGGACAACAAAGACATGGCTGCTGTCAAAAAGCATCCCAACCATCGAGTGGCCATCTAACAGCCCGGACTTATCGCCGATTGAGACCCTATGGTGGAAAATGAAGAAAGTCCTTCGCAAAAATCCATCAAGATCGAAGAGCGACTTGAAGGCTAAACTCTTGGCTGTGTGGGAGTCAATTACGACCGACGAGTGTGCAGCGTTGGTTGCGACCATGCCTCTTCGCATTAAAGCTGTAATTTAAAGCAAAGGCGACATAACTAAGTGGTAGACGAACTATTTTGCGTGAGAGCCAGTGATAGACGAATACTTTTGTTACATGTGTTTCAGTATATTTTTTTATTTATTTATATTATGTAAGGTCATGAAAGATTTTGAGATACGTTAAAATAAACTTTGAAATGTTACTCAAATTATATATTAGTCTATGACTCAAATTGTGATAAATTTGGTGATAATCTCGGAATTCGTGAATTTCGCTATATGAGTAAAGCCATTGACTTCGTAAAACATAATATTCTTCTTACAAAATGTGATGCATTAAGTTTAAGAGGCCTGGCAAATAAATGGATACAAAGCTATTTAAATAACAGAAGCTATTGAAATAAATAATCGATAAATAACTAGCTGACCCGGCGAACTTCGTACCGCCTTAGCGTTGCAATGATTGAACAATGTCATCGAAAGACATTGACATTAGTTACGCGCGTTTTTTAAAATATGCAAAATTAATTGTATAATTTTTAATATTTCTGAGAGATTTTCTTAATATTTTTTTCCGTAAGAACCTTCTCCTAATAATAACAAATACAACAAAAAAAGAATTAGTGAAATCGGTCCAGCCATTCACGCGTGATGATGCCGTGACCAAGGAAAACGGGTTTCATTTTTATATATTTAGATAATAAATCTAAATAAAAATTGTAAAAAAACAACTTGCATGTAAAATATTATGACATGATCTACCATGGCCGATCGAAGTCCATAAACAGGCTTCGGACTCAAGTTGGTCGAAGTAAGGAGAACATGGCCAGGTGGGGATTTTCGGCAAGCTCCGATGTGGACTGTGTTTGCGGTGCAGTGCAAACTATGGCACACTTAACATCGTGCCCGGCGTGCCCCAGCACCTGCACGCCAGCGCATTTAATGAACTGCAGTCGATCCGCAATACAAGTGGCTGAATTCTGGGCTACCATGATGTAATTTCTCGTGTTCCATTGACACGCTTAGATGAAGAGAAGAAGATCTAAAATATGAAGGCCAAACCTTAAGTGAAACAAAAGCAACTGAATTTCTAGGGATCACTATTGACGATAGATGTAGTTGGGAAGCACATATCACTAGCACTTGCAAAAAATAAACAGGTTCTCATTATGCACTATGGCGATAAACAAAAATAAGCAGCAGAGATGTCGCCATACAGGCGTACCATGGATGCGTGGAATCTTTGCTTCGCTACGGGATTCTTCTCTTGTGTTATGGGTACTAGACAACAGATAAATATACTTAAATACTTTTTTTTCTAAATAAATACATATTATACATACACACCCAGACAAGTACAAACACACATGTTCATGCACACTTATGCTTGTACTGTGCGGGCATCGAACCCGCGACCCTTGGTTTTAGAAGTCCGACCTGTGTACCACTGCATCAAGCGGTCGTCAAACACGAAGAAAAACGAGGCCATTTGCATAGTCAGGCATGTTTTTGGCATATTTGTACTTAAGTACCTTACTGTAAAGGGCAGCTTTGAACAATTGAGTTCACCAAACAATTTTTAGGTAAAGTGGTTATCACAGATATATATTTATATATCTGTGGTGATTATTCTTTTGGGTAGTGGCAATCTGTACAACTGTCACTTGCTTGTCACTACTGAATAGACCTGAGCGGACCTGTATAAAATGCCGGCGGCGCACGGTGGTCCGGATTTGAAAAAAATGGCCCTAGACACAAAAGTCCTCAAATTGGCTTAATTCTAAATGATGGGCAATATTTTTTTCTAAATTCCATTGGTTATAATGAAAAATGGTCTTAGTCAATTCAATTCCTAATCTGATTGCCTATCATTTGGAATTTTTTTAGGCCAATTTGAGGACTTTTGTGTCTAGGGCCACTTTTTTTCAACCGTTCGGCGGCGCGCCTACGCCGTCGCGCCTTCTACTTTATTATTTAACTAGCGGCCCACCCGCAACTTCGTCTGCACAAACGTAGTATTTACCTCAACAGTGTGTCAAACAAGGAATATACTACTCTCTACCGAGAGTCAAATAAGGGTGCGTTCACGCGGGATACGTTATTGATGATTCGTCAAAAATCACGATACGTCATAATAACGGATGAACGCTCACTTACCTACTTAACGTGTTTCTTTATGATTCCCGAATCACATTTGATGCGTAATTCGCAACAGTGGCAACCCCGTCATAAAACCGTCACGTTTCGTGACTTTTAACAATATATTAATTTTTTAAAGACGATACGTGATTTAAGGCGCGGCGCATCCGTAATTTTTCACGATTCATGAAACGTGTGAACATGGATATTTAAAAAGCACAACTCGTCAAAAAAACGAATCGTGAAAATATGAAATCTGTGAAAAAACACGAGTCTAAATCAATTCGAACAAAATTAATTCGAGCAAAAAATACTTAACAAATAAAATTATAGCCTGTTTCATCTTAACCGATTGTCAAATATTTGTAAAAATATTTCTCTCGGGTGATTTGAGGGTGTCTCCCACAATCATTGATTAAACATACGCTGGCTCAAAGCGTTAAAAAGCACTTACAATTAAGGTTCTCGGTAGCTCAGTGGTCAGAGCATTGGATCGAAAGGTCGGGGGTTCGAATCCTTCCCGAAAACCGGAGCCGTAAAGAATTTTTTAAGTGTTGTCTTTTCAATTCGAACATTCAAACTTCGCCGGAATATTTTACCTCAAGGTTTTTTTACCTAAATTGAAATCCTAAAACACATTATTTATTATTTCTGACCAAACCTAAATACCAGATAGCAGACGCTCGGATCGATCGCGCAAATTTAGGTTTTTCGTACAAAGTTTTACGACATGAGATGGCAAACGTTCAAAAAACTCTTTGAAGATTTTACTGAACTTATTTAAAAAAAAACTATGTGACCCGTGATGACCTAACATATTTTGTCTCAATGTTACGGTTTACAACAACATCCAACTTACATCCTAGAGCAGCCATACTCAACCTTTTTTTTACTAGTGCCAAAAAACTTTTCAGTCATGGGATCCCGGGCCGCAAGCGAGAAATTATACGGTTCTAAATAAAACGTAAATCAAAGGTAACAATGTATTTACTTTATTGATGAGAAAAGTTAAAAAAACTATTTTAATTTGCTATTAAAACTATTTTAATGCGATATTTGATACTGTAAACACTTTTTCAAAATTTTATCAAGATCTGGCTTCTTGCTACACCCTACTCTTATAACATCATCCTGATGAGAATCTGTAATTTTATTTCTGTATACAACTTTGTATATTTCATTTTTCAAAAAGAAGATTCGCACACAAACATAAGCCCAAAGAATGTTAGTAAGATATGAGCACATCTTTGTGCATTTTTATATTTTTGGGTAAACAATGCTCCAAAACTCTACATATTCTTTGCTATCCTTTTTTTCTTTAAATACGTCTTCTAGATTGGTGTCGTTATTAGAATCAATAAATTGATCAAACAACTCCGCGTGAACGGAGCATAGGAACTTCATTATTCCTCTAGTGGGCCAAACAAAAAACCTGCGGCCGGCGGACCGCAGGTTGAGTATAGCTGTCCTAGAGAATGTAGAAAAATGCATAAATAACCAAATAACCGCTTTAAAAACAACAAAACAATTGCTAAGTTGATTCAGTCAATCGTATAACAATGCTCGTGCTTATTTTGTTAGCATTGATATTAGGGTTAGTAGTTTTTGTATCTCGGATGACGACACCATTTACATTCTGCAGATCTAGAAAGAGACTAGAAGGTAAGACATGTTTGGTGACAGGAGGAACAAGTGGCATCGGGCTCGAGGTGGCGATCGACTTGGCGGCCCGCGGCGCCAGGGTCATAGTGGCCTGCCCCTTTATAGAAGAGGGAAACAACGCCGTGAAGACAATCGTCGAGGAATCTGAAAACAGCAATGTCGTCTTCAAGCTCCTGGACTTGGGAAATTTAGATTCAGTGAGAGACTTTGCGAAGGATATTCTGGAAACAGAAGTACGTTTGGATATTTTGATGAACAATGCAGGCATCAATATGGCTCCGAATGCGACCGGTGGTGGAACTCAGATACCGCCCGTCATACGAGTGAACTATTTTGGTCACTTTCTTCTGACTAATTTACTTCTCCCCATTTTGGAGAAAAGTGGAACACCATTATCTCCGAGCAGGATAGTGAATACGATTTCGATATGTTACAAGTTCGGGAGATTGGATGTTGAAAAGATATGTGTTACGAAAGACAATGAATACGGCAGGGTTGTGCTGTACGCGAACAGCAAGCTGGCTCTGGTGCTGATGTCCCGCGAGTTTCCGAAGAGGGTGAAAACTCAAAATGTGGTTATGAATAATGCAGACCCAGGTGAAGTGATCACGAGGATTTACTTCAATGGTTTCTCGTTTTTATTGCTCCTGGGATATGTGTTTGTCCGATTAGCTGGAAGTACGCCTTACGTGGGCGCGCAGAACCTCTTACACGTGGCGCTGGACAAGAAGGCTGGTCAAAGAAGTGGCGAAGTATACAGAAATTGCACGCCCCGTAAGAGGACTTCAGCCGCAGACAACCAGGAGCTCGCAGAAAAATTGTGGGACAAGTCGATGCTTTTAGTAAATCTGAAAAAATGATATTTTTAAACTATCAAAGTAATTTACTTACAATAATAAGTTACATATTTTTCTAACATAAACTAAAGGAATAACTTTTTTTTGCATATTTTGGCATAACTTTCTTGTTTACTAAAAAAATAATAATTTTAGAAAACATTTTTAATAAATCTTTATATATTTTTTTGTTTTTGTCACTATTATTGAATTGTACACTACAGATCCACCATTCCCATCAGGCCTGTCCTCTCTCAGACAATGGTAGTTACTCCTAGAGGATATATATACTCCTAGATATATATACCTAGGTTTGAGCCAGATCTCTGCTACAGAAAGATATTTGGCTTATAAGTGTTGAGCAAGTGTATGAACTCGCTCTTTTTACTACTCAGACTGCGCGCCCACTGCAAGATTATATCTCGCGTGAATGTGACGGCTTTCATTAAACTTATCAAGTATTGGGGCAACGTTGGACGGTGAATTTGAGTTATTTTGTATTTGTGCCAATAAACTGATGATAATAGACATTAAATCATTTATTTGCTTCGGATATTGACTATTATCCTTATTTTTATTTTCATTATAATTATTCATAAAGTCTCAACCAGTTATAGGTGCTAGGATAGTGAACCTATTGATAATTGTACTATAAGCCGGTTTGTCTTAACCCTTACTGGGGGACACAGGAGACCGAGAGTGCTTTAAGAATACTGTTTTCTTATAAGTGATAGATTTTAAATGTGAATTATTATTGTGTGAACTCTGCGACTATGATTCTATGGAATTTTGGAAGGACTAGAGGTCAGGACATCTGCAAAGGATTTAGTGCCAGTTGGGTGTTATTTTGATGCTTCAGCATACATAAGAGACACAGTTATTGGCCATGTACATTTTAATTTGTTTCTGCCCTAAGAATTCTGGGCAAGCCTTGCTAGTTGCATAGTGTGACCCAGAGCATGAGCATCATTAACTATTATCTTCCTCAACATTACAGGATTCACCGAAATGACCGTCATGACCACACTTATACCAGCGCGGCTTAGATCGGCATTGGACCTTGGTGTGACCGAATCTACAAAGATGGTAACATCCCAGGTCGAGCCAAAATTGTTGCTGAGATTTTCTGTCATGAATTTCTCAAAAACAGCTCGGAGTCGGGAAGTTGGCGGTGTTACACCCCCGTGCCTCGGAAAGCACGTAAAGCCGTTGGTCCTGCGCCTGATCTCTCTCCGGTCATGTCGGATTGCCGTCTCACCGAACGTTGAGAGTGATGGAACAGTGAGTGCACCCGTGTATTGCGCTCACACTTGTGCACTATAATATCTCCTGCATAGTTGGCTGATCTCTGTTGAGATTGGCCGCCGTGGTCGAAATCGGCCAGGAGGACTATTACAGTAGAGAATATGTATAGATCTACAGAAAGGGCGTTATAGCGCATTAAAAATCTTTTCATCCCACCATCTCGGAAAGAGTATTTTTGCTCTTCAATATCTGAGTGGAAAAGCCGTTTTTATTCACTAGAGGTGAAAGTAAATTTGAATTTAGACCATCGTGTGCACTAAGTTTGTGAATTAACAAAAATCATTAAACCTATTTATTGCTACCTCTATGGTGCCAAATACATCATACAACATTTTTTTAATTTGTTAAAAACTCAAACTCGGAACCTTCTTGGTGTTCTTTTTTAAATTTGCTTTGTAGGCGGTTCTTTACGCGGCATTTTTTCACGTCATTGTTGAACCTTATTTAAAAACAAGAAACTTGAAAACAATTGAAAAAACTAAAATGAGTGATTCTAGCGACGAGGAAGTTTGTTTGACGCCAACAGAATAGACTGAAACTGTTAATAATGCGCAAATGAGCTTTCTCTCTCAACAATCACGCGAGAAGAAATTAAAACAGTACGTTATGTTCAACACGTGGCGACTAGCAAAAGGAGCCAAAACTTTCTCAGAAAACGTTTTGCTGGCATATTTTATAGAATTATCCGAGAACAAGAAAGCAAGCACTCGAAAAACAGTACACAAGTGACTAACACCAATATTACAGTACCCAACAAAAATATTACACTCAATTTAAATAACTGTAGCAACGTTACTATCAATTTTTATTAATTATGCCTAAGTATTATTTTGTTATAATTTAAAGATTATTCTGTAATACTTACCTGTCATAATGTAGTAGTTAATACCTAAACTGAAATAAAAGTACCTATCTTGTGATTGTCAACGGTTTTTTTTGCATTTAGTCATTTCTTCGCTAAGGTGGAATGAAAAGTTACGTGTTGCACTCGAGTGCAAAGATTTTTAACCTCGTGCTCTTTTGATTCCCTCGCTAACGCTCAGGATTCTAATTTTGAATCACTCGCTGCGCTCGTGATTCAATTTTAGAATCCTTCGCTTGCTCGGTCATCAAAATTGAACACGCGGTTAAAAAGCAACTTTGCACTCTTGTATAACAAATAACTATTTTGGCAGGATCCGACCGTCAAACGTGAGAACTACTTTCTGTGAAGGCTTCCATGTTGCTGTTCAATTAATAAGGGTAAAGTCAGCTTCACACTACACCTCCCCTGTTTTTATATTTTTAAAAAATACATGTTTTTTTTCTTACATTGATGCTGAATAATTGAAGTTGTTTAAGGTGACTTTAGTTACATAATCATCATTTATAATTTATTCATCATTTATTCCTTCATAGCGATGTTGCGAAGCGAACTCTATGTTTCACCTTTTCAGGTATATGAAGTATGTACATTTTAACAATAGTATTTAGCATAATAATAATAGTAGGAACACATTTTACAATTGAAATACAAAAACTAAAGGTATGTTTTTGTATGTATGTAAGTATATATAGGTATATGAAGAATTTACATTTTAACACTAGTATTTTAGCATTTTCATAATAGAAGAACAATATTTTTCTATTGTTAATTATAAACATTTAATATTCTATAATTTTAATCATCCATTATTATATTACTATTAATATATACTAACCCTTAAGAAATTATACAAATTTCATTATTTATTTCTGGGTCCAGCAGGTATTCATTAACGGTATACTCGTAATAGCATTATTCAATGAGAAACTCGGTTAACTTAATTTTGAAACG
Source organism: Pyrausta despicata (assembly GCA_963921415.1). Lineage (NCBI taxonomy): Eukaryota > Metazoa > Arthropoda > Insecta > Lepidoptera > Crambidae > Pyrausta > Pyrausta despicata. Next base: position 14,699,272 of record OY992862.1, on the reverse strand, counting down.
TCTAAATGTGCTATTTTTGATTGTTTCTGGTACTTTATTGTATATTTTTGGTGCCATTTCAAGTACACTGTTTTTCATGAGAGCGGTTTTATACAAGTAATTACGAATCAAGGGTCTCCTTGGGCGAAGGGGTCGGTTAGGTGCTTCCACTAATGGAAACAAGTCCGGATTACACCTAACAAAAACGCAACATTCCAGTATGTACAGACATGGCAACTTTCTATGCGATCTAAATTGCAAATTGATGGAATACACTGTTTCTGGGCGACAAATAAAGTTTCTTAATGTGTTGAATTTCCCAAAAACACTTTGCCGTAACGCAAAGTAGATGATACAAATCCGTGATATACCGTTAAAACTGTGCTTCGGTCTGCTACCTACTTTATATAAAGCATAAGAAAATCTGTACAAATTCTTACACACCTCCACTGCATGAGACTTCCACGCCATATTACTATTGTAGAGGCGCGGGTCCGTCGCGGCGGCTGCCGGCGGACGCCCCTACGTATTTGCTTCTTCTTTGTGGTTGTAAATGAAGTACGTCTTTATGTACAATCGTATATTAAAAAGAAAATTTACAGAAGGAGAACAGAGTAGATTGGTAGTTTGTACAGTCACTATATAGGTACTATCACACGCTAGCTATTTACAGTAATGAGGAACATAAAAAACACACTATTAAATTATCAGCGACCTAATAAATAAACTCGCGATATATTTTAAAGCGTAAGAAAATAATTAATTCTTTTGACAGACGTCTCTAAAGTCAAAATGAAAATTATTGACACCTCAAAAAGTAAGTCTATATACAGAACCGGTTGTCACTGTGAAGAAGAGTTTGCATGTGAATCGTGGCGGCCGGCAGGCAGGCCACATCACCCTCCCCCCTGTCGGATCTCCACCTTGTCATGGTGGGGGGGCTCAGTAACCGTGGCTTCGCCACCCACGGTGAAGCTAAGCGGGATCCCGGGAGGGGACGCTCCACGTGGGCTTGGGGAGGCCTGCGCAGGATGCGTCCAAGGGTGCGGGTGTGGGGGACGGTTTTGGCTGTCCCTCGCAGTCGGGTGCGGTCGCGGGAGGAGAGACGTCTCGGTGTGTCGTTGCCGTGCGGCCTATCTCCCGCGACCAAACGGGGGCGCACCGTTGGAAGGCGCTGCGGTGGGGCCGCAGAGGAAGAGGAGATGCGGTGTGTCGTTGCCGTCCTCCCTATCCTCTGCGGCCGGGTGGTGGCGGAGCCCAACACCTTGCTTCGTCGCCAAGGAGTTTGTGGCCCTCGGGCTATCCGCCGGGGTGCCGTGGTGAATGCTCACGCGACCCCATGGCACCCCCCACAATGGCGGAGTGGTGGAATGCGCTGTGGTTTTAGTGGGTATTACGGCCTTGCACACCAGCTGTTGAGTCCCACATACCCCCCTGCAGATCTGTAGGGGGCATGCGTAAAAGCATTTCCACAGCGAGAGAAAAAAAAAAGGCCACATCACCCTCCTCCAGAGACCGTCAGGGGCGATTAATCCTTAATTTGACCCTACGGCCAGAACGAGTGACATACTCCTTATCAGCATCAGTGACTGATTCCTGAATGGTGTCCGGCACCGGGTCGCCATTTTCAGCCAACAAATATGCTGGCTTAAGGCGATCTATGGAGACCGTTACCTCCTTACCACTACAAAGAATTTTGAACGCTTTATCCTTGCGTGACAAAACTTTATGCGGACCAGTATAGGCAGGTTGTAAAGATCCACGCACTGTGTCATCCCTTAGAAAGACTTGTTTCGTAGTGGCTAGATCTTTGAAGATGAAAACTCTGCCTTTGCAGTGATGCGCTGCTGGTACCGGCTGAAGCTTTTCCGCGAAGCAACGAAGCCGTGCACTAAACTCCGAGATGTCGGTTGTGCCGCCAGTACCGGAATGGAAGAACTCTCCTGGCAGCCTCAGTGGTTCGCCGTATAAAAGCTCGGCAGATGATGCTTGGAGGTCTTCTTTAAAAGAACTTCTTATGCCAAGAAGTACCCATGGCAAAGACTCAGTCCATTTGTCGTTAACATGACACATTATGGACGCTTTGAGCTGCCGATGGAAGCGTTCTATAATGCCATTACACTGCGGGTGATAAGCCGTGGTCTTTTTATGTTGGAAGCCAGCTAATTTGGACAAGAACCCGAACAAAGCTGACTCAAACTGTCGTCCTCTGTCCGTAACTATTGTTTCTGGGCAACCGAACCGGGCGATCCATCCCGACAGTAGAGCTTTGGCCGTAGTCTCAGCAGTAATATCGGTCATAGGTATAACCTCTGGCCACCGAGTAAAACGGTCAATGGCAGTCAAGCAGTATCGAAAGCCATCAGATACTGGTAAAGGACCCACAATATCAATGTGGATGTGTTTGAAACGAGCACTTGGTAAGCTATAAGTGCCTAAAGGTGACGACTCACTTTAGATCGCTGGCAGGAGAGGCAAGATCGTGCCCACTCCCTGTAGTCCTTCCGGATGCCAGGCCAAACATAACGCTCAGCAACGAGCTTGGCAGAGGCACTGACACCAGGGTGGCTTAATGAGTGTAGGCTATCGAAAATTTGCTTTCGTAGCAATTTAGGAACGAAGGGCCTAGGGGTCGTTGTACTGACATCGCAGTACGCGAAAGAGCGACTCCCAGGAATTTCAGTCCGAACAAGAGAAAGAGATGATTTCTGTTTAAGAAAATGCGCCAGCTCTGCGTCCGAAGCCTGTGCGTCAGCTTAGGACTGGAGACTGACAGGAGCCTGAAGTTCATCCACACGAGATAAGGCGTCGGCAACAACATTATCTTTGCCAGATATGTGCCTTATGTCGGTGGTAAATTGGGCTATAAAATCTAAATGACGGAATTGCCTTGGCGAACAGTTGGCTTTTCGTTCATGAAAGGCAAAACTGATCGGCTTATGGTCCGTATAAATAACAAAATCTCGAGCCTCTAACATGTGCCTAAAATATTTTATGGCTTCGTAGATGGCTAATAACTCCCTGTCATAGGTTGAGTATTTACTCTGGGCTGGGGTTAACTTTCTAGAAAAGAATGCCAAGGGCTGCCACTCATCATCTTGGCGCTGCTGTAAGACCGCACCTAAAGCTGTATCCGACGCGTCAGTCACTAGTGCCAGTTTGGCCTCGGAATTAGGGTGTGCCAATAATGCAGCGCTAGCTAGGCTGTCCTTGGTGTTCTGAAAAGCAGTCAATGCTTCACCAGAGAGAACAATAGGGTGAGAGCCTTTGACAGAACCTACCAACAAAGCATTTAAAGGCGCCTGTACTTGTGCAGCATTGGGCAAAAATCGACGATAAAAATTTACCATGCCTAAAAATCTCCGCAGCTGGCGAACATCTTTGGGCTGCGGAAAGTTTTTGATATCCTGGACCTTGCAGTCCAGTGGCTTAGTACCGTGTTCCGATATGCTGTAACCCAAAAATGTTACTTTTGGTACACCGAAAACACACTTGGCAGTGTTGATAACCATACCATATTTCTTCAGCCTGGTGAATATTTGGCGAAGGTGGTCTTGGTGCTGAACCTCATTTTGGCTAAATATCAAAAAATCATCCAAATATAATAATAATAATAATAATAATAATACTTTATTCAAATAAGGAAATCACATACAAAACAATTTTCTTGTTACATTTCGCACATTAATTTTGCATTAAACTGACATCTGCGTCTGAACTAGACTAAAACAGTCTGTATCTCAGAAGCGCAGCGCTCAACCCTTTAGGATAAGAAAACTAAATATATAACATAAATGAAGTTGCACCAATAAAATAAGTAATTCTTCATTGACATAAATGAAAGTATTATTAAGCCGAAATAAATATGACCATATCGAAAAAAAAAAACTCTAATAAAACATGCAATTAATATTTGATTTTCCAATGTAGTTTAGAGAAATACTCGTACAATTAAAAATGGTAAATTATGTAACAGTAATAGAATAGATTAGATCCTCCTGTGAGTAGTGTGAAAGATGTATGTGTGTGTGTAGGAGGGTGTGTGAGAGTTTAGTAATAGTAAAAATGTAATAATCTATGACAATTTACTCAATAGATCTTCAGTCTTATCGTAATTTAATAACTGCAGCCATTTTTTTACTTTCTTCTTACATTCTAATCTAAAAAATGGGTATATAAGTTCAAACTTATTAATCTTATTATAGAGATATGGTCCGAGAAAACAAAAGAACCTTCTGCTGAAGTCGAGCTTAAAGGTAGGAACCGCGCATATCATGTGTTTACGTCTTTTATTTATATAATTTGAATTAAAGGGGGTAATTGAGTGTTGTTTCATGATAGTTTGGAGAATAAAAATCTGTCTTACAGAGAGAACATCACACGACTGGTATAACTTATCAGTGGGGAAAAGAATGGGGCGAAAAGTAGCAACTTTGAGAATAGACCTTTGAGCTATTTCTAATTTAATTAAGTAAGTTTTACAAGCACCACCCCAGGAGGTAATACAGTAAGACAGAATAGATTCGACGAGACTAACATAAACTCTTTTTAACAATATGGGATCCGCAATATGACGTAGTTTTTTAAAAACAAAAATCAGCCTTCTTAATCTAGTGACCAACTGATTGATATGACACTTAAAATTCAAGTTAGAATCTAAAACAACACCCAGATATTTCAGGGATGTAGTTCGCTCTATAACGGGGCACCCGCATGAGACAGTATCACCGTTACATGTGCAGAAGTGAGCCGTCAGATTTAATTGGGAGGTTAGTTGAGTGGCGTCTCGAATAGAAAAAGTCAAATATTTGGTTTTCTCTGCGTTTAAAGTTAGATGGTTCCAATACAGCCACCTTGCAATCTGGTTAAAACCTTCTTGTGCAAACTCAAACGTATCCTTCCATGTGTTCCCCGCAAACAATAGAACTGTATCATCCGCGTACGTTATGATTTGACCGTGGGGTAGAGGAAGATCACAAAGTTGATTAATATAAATAAGGAACAAAGTTGGGCCAAGAATACTCCCCTGGGGAACACCATGTGAGATCGGAAGTTCACAGCTGATATGTTGGCCTATTTTCACAGATTGAACACGATTCGTTAAATAGTCTGTAAAAAGTTCTAGTTCCGTACCACGTATACCAATTCGTTCCAACTTATTAAGGAGGATAGGTGTTGAGACCGTATCAAAGGCCTTACTAAGATCAAGAAAAACGCCCAGCGTTTTTTGACCTGCATCAATCCTGCTAACCAACCAGTCGGTCAGCATATGCACAGCCTGGTCAGTGGATTTACCAGTCCGGAAACCAAATTGGTTTGCAGAGAGAATGTTGTATTTCCTTAAGTAGGTAGTCAATCTGTTATTAATAAGTCTCTCCAGAATTTTGGATAAGACAGGTAAAAGAGATATCGGCCTATAGTTTCCTACGACATCTCGCTCGCCTGATTTATATATAGGGATAATTATGGATTTCTTGAGGGCATTCGGAAAAATTCCTTTAAGAAAACACCTCTGAAAGAGATACGTAAGGGGAAAAATTAAAATATCTTTAAATTTCTTGAGAATTTTACTAGCAATTCCGTCATAGCCAACAGAACCAGTATTCCCAAGGGACATAATCAACCTTGAAACCTCATCGGGATCCGTGTCAAGCAGTACAAACGATGACCGATTACAGGGGTCCCCACCAGTCTCCTTATGAATTTCTTGTTGATGAATTAATGAAGTTGGAACAAACTTGGAAGCCAATTGTTCACCTATTGTCGCGAAATATTTATTAATATCAAGCAGTGCGTTCTCAGGAGATGGTGCTTTAATAAGTTCAGTATTATGATTTTCATTATTATTGCAGAACGCTGCATTTTTTATTGCTTTCCATAATTTCTTATTGTTATTGCCCGCTTTATTTATTTCATTTTTTTCGTAAGTTGTCCTTAACTTTTTTAATATTTTATTACAGTGATTTCTATAGCGCTTATACGTAGTTTTAAGAATTTCGTTATCAGGATTTAGTTTTAATTTTTTATGCATACTATCACGGTTTCTTAAGCATCTCAGCAGTCCAGATGTTATCCATGGCTTAATTAGTTTACTTCGTCTAGTCACCTTTTTAATTACTGTACACAAGGATATAGCTAGTTGAATTTTAGATATAAAGTAGTTCATAGCAGTATTGACATCTTCCATTAAGTATATCTTATCAAAGTCAACTCTTGATAATTCAACGCCAAGTTGTTCGTAGTCTACCCTAGTCATGTACGACTGTGTCATGCTTTTGCTGACCACCGTCGGCAGGGACAAAAGAACGGCGTTGTGATCAGTAAGAGTGGTGTTAAGAACCAAAGTCGTTGCAGTAACCTTAGATTTTAAAATAACGTGGTCAATGCAGCTCTTATCCTCGCGCGTAGGGAGAGTATGAGCAGGCAAGAGGCCATAAAAGGTGACCATCTCAAGGTAATCGTCCGCTTGTGGATGTCGTTTAGGGGGAATTAGATTGATGTTCAGGTCACCTATGATACTTATGTTGACAAATGAAGCTAATGATCCTAAGATAAGGTTAAGTGATTGAAGGAAAGGGTGAGTAACAATGAGTAACAAAAGTCGAGTCCACGCATCATTTCGTCTACGAATCGCTGAAAAGTTTGAGCGGCATTTCGTAGACCAAATGTCATATATGGAAACTCAAACATTCCGAACGGCGTAGTTATCGCAGTTTTTAGAATATCGGCTGGATTGACAGGTACCTGATTATAGGCTTTCACGAGATCGATTGTGCTAAAAACTGAACTAACGGTGGATAGGGGGAAATGAGTAATACGTCTGTTGCGTTTCAAATCTATATTTCAACTGTCACACAAGTGGAAAGCATACCCTACCATATGTCACTATATTAAGGAATGCCTACCTACTAATTTATTATTATAAATACACTACAATCCTCCCCTTTAAACAAGGGTTGCTACTGTAACAAAAAGCATATATCGGCCAGTACTAATTAAGACATGGTATCAATTTGTTTGTAACAATCCTACTGTAAACAGATACATTATCACTTTAGTAAGCAACCTTATAAACGAACAAAACTTAAAACTACAAAAGATAAGTACATCGTTTGTATGGAGGTATTTACATTATAAAACAAAAATCTTATTTTACAACATCTACACACCATGTAATGCCTATATACGAGTAGTTATTTACTTAAACACATATTGTGGGGGGTTTTCAATCCTACATTTTCTCACTGGTCTGGATTGGGGCGGCGTGGCAGGTGTCGTATGCGAATCGGATGCGAGTGTGGGAGAGGAACCTGCATCCTTAAATGTATCCATATCTTGACCACTCTTATCTAATTCGGTTCCACTCGATGAGGGTCTGAGACTGGACTGCACACTGCCCCCTACCATTGCTACCGGTCCTTGGACTTGCGCGGATGGCGTCTCAACCTCGAGAGCAGGAGTAACTAGCGAGTTACGTGAAGTTCTCCGTCTTAACTGGTCAACATGTCGATGAGCTGTTTTACCTAACTCGTCAATCGTCTCATAGTCAGCTGTCCCTAACCTTTCCGCTACCCTACCTGGAGCCCACTTGGTACTGCCTTGATACTGACGAATCCAAACCTCTTCTCCTGGTGCTAATTCGCGACTTCCCTCTGTACCCCCTTGTATTTGTTTAGTTTGTGCCTCCCGAACTTTCTTACTTCTATCCGGTCTCAGTAAATCTAATTTAGTTCTTAGCTGCCTACCTAACATAAGTGCGGCCGGACTTTCTCCGGTAGTGCAGTGCTCTGTATTTCTATAGTGTAATAAAAATGTATTGAAAAATGTTTGTACATCTTCTTTTTTCCGCATAGCCTTCCTCATGGCCTTTTTAACTATACGTACGGCATTTTCCGCTGCCCCGTTCGAGGCGGGGTGATACGGAGCTGAAAACATTTGTTCAATTCCATGTTTTTGCATAAATTGACTAAAATCAGAACTACTGAATGGTGGCCCATTGTCCGTGACTATCTGTCTCGGCAAACCCCATCTGGCAAAGGCTTCTTCCAATTTGCTTAATGTAAAACGAGCAGCCGTGCTAGGCACAGGATAAACTTCAATCCATTTGGTTCTCGCATCAATTAAAATGAGATAAGTCTTGTCATGAAACGCGAGACCACGGCTTCGCTGGCCAAGGCCACGATGTTACTGCATGGCGGGGCGGCGCGTCAGCCTCCGCGGCGCACACTTCGCAGCCCCGGCAAAGGGCCTCCACAGCCTCATCAATGCCTGCCCACCATACATACGAGCGAGCCATAGCTTTAGTTTTGCTTATGCCCATATGTGCTTCATGAAGCTCATGTAACACCTTGTCCCTACATTTCTCAGGTATGACTACCCTATGACCCCACATAATGCATCCTAATTCTTCGTACAACTCATTTTTTCTATTGAAATACGGTTGTAGTTCCCTAATATCATTCTGATCAGGCCATCCCTCTCTAATATACAATAATATTCTACTTAATAATGGATCCCGTATGGTCTGACGTTTAATGTTATTAGAATCTAGTAATAATTGATCTTGTGCGAAGTGTAAATATGTTTGTTCGGGCGGGTCGAGCGATGAGTCATTCTTATCAGCTGAGCGCGGCACAGGTAACCGCGACAAGCCGTCCGCTTCGTTTAGTTTAGTATTTACGTATTCAATTTCATAACTATACGCAGATAAAATGACTGCCCAACGCTGCATTCGGCTCGCAGCCATTGCTGGAATTCCATGTTTTGGCCCAAAGATACTTACCAACGGTTTGTGGTCCGTCCTAAGCGTAAATCGTCTACCATACAAATATTGATGTAGCTTTTGCAAGCAAAACACAATAGCCAGTGCTTCCCTATCAATTTGCGCGTAATTTTTCTCCGCTTCGGTGAGCCCGCGCGCCACATACACGACCGGCCGCTCGCCCCGCCCGCCCGCGCCCGGCTGCGTCAGCACCCCGCCGATACCGCGCGAGCTGGCATCGCAAGTTAAAGTTAACGGTTTATCCGGATCATAGTGGGCTAGCACCTCCGCACTAATCAAAACGTCCTTGATTTTATTAAAGGCTACCTCGCAATCCTTAGTAGACCATCTCCACTTAACCCCCTTTTTTAGTAAACTATAAAGAGGAAATAAAATGTTACTTATATTTTTTACAAACTGCATAAAAATTTACTAAACCCAGAAATGATCTCAGTTGAGAAATGTCTTCAGGCCGTGGAATTCCGACAATCGCTGCTACTTTGTCGTCATCTACCTTAATGCCGTCTTTGGAAATAACGTAACCTAAATATTTCACTTCGTCCACTAAAAACGAACATTTGCTTTGTTTAAGTTTCATACCATGACTCGACAGCCTATACAATACCCTCTCCAATACGGCTTAATGATCTAAATAATCCCCTTTAGTGGCAATTATAATGTCATCTAAAAATATTTCTACCCCTGGAATATCCTTCAATAGATTGGTCATAATACGTTGAAATATTCCCGGGCTAGAGGCCAGTCCGAATACCAACCTATTATACACTCTTTTGCAAAAAAAACGGGCACCTAAGGAAATTTACGTTCTAAGGTCGATTTGAGTTAATTAAATGAAATTTATTTCTTTGACGTAGTCTGTATACTTATAATCGTGTAAATTAATGCGCGTGAAGTGAGTTCGGGCAACTAAAAGAAAAAAAAAAACGATGGATTCTTTAAAACCGATGTACACGCCCAAACAATAAGAAGTGGTCGGCAATAAAGATAAGATTTTTTTTTACTTTTTTTAATTAAATAAAGTTACAAATGTAAAAACCTAATACCGAATGTGACCTCCTCTTGCCAAAATCACAGCTTGAATCCTTCTGGGCATGCTTTCCACGATGTTTTTAATAACGTTTTGAGGAATTCGTTCCCACTCTTCTGCAATGACTCTTTTTAGCTCCCTGATGTTTTGTGGAGCAGGTTGCACTGATCTTACACGTCTCTTTAGAACATCCCAGACATGCTCAATTGGATTGAGGTCAGGACTTCGAGCTGGCCAATCTAAACGACGGATCCCAACTTCTTGCATGTACGCTTCCACGTCGCCAGAACGGTGCGAGCGAGCATTGTCGTCCATAAAAATGGAATCTTCCCCAAGTGCAGTCAATGTGGGTTGTGCATATGGAATTAGGACTTCCATTATGTACCGATGTGCATTTAATGTTCCATTTTCTATGAAAACTAACTCCGTACGCTCCGTCGAATTAATTGCTGCCCAAAACATAACGGAGCCTCCGCCATAAGGAGTGATTTCTTCGAAACACACTTCCGCATAGCGTTCCCGTGGTCTTCGCAGCACTCGCCGGCGTCGGTCCTCTCCACACAAAGAGATTCTAGCTTCATCAGAAAACAATACTTTATTCCAGTCCTCCAGAGTCCATGAAGCACAGTTTCGGAACTGTGCTTCATGGACTCTGAAGTCGAGCAACACGGTGCTCACGGAGTAATTTAGGGCCCCGAGCTGGGCGGTAACTCCTGATATTGGCAGCCAAAAGCCTCCTCCTGACCGTCCACAAGCTAACTTCTACTCCTCTTACTTCTTCAAGGCTCTTCTTCAGGTCCACACTTGACGCCTTACGATTCCGCAACGCCTGACTCACCAAAAAGCGGTCATCTCTTGGTTCTGTGCATCGTTTTCTTCCCGAACCGGGTCTTCTTTTGACCGAACCGGTCTCTTGATACCGTTGCCAAGTCCTCTGGACAGTTGAACGACTCACATTTAGCCGCTGAGACACGTAAGTTTGCGAACAACCTTCTTCAAGTAGGGCTATAATTTTACCGGCCCTTATCGCTTTATCACTCATATCAAAAAGTGGTATTTAATGTAAAAATAAAGATTAAATTGTTTAATTTGCAGAAAATGTCCAAAAAGTTTTAAAATATCGTAATCAGTTAAAAATCGTTTCAGCAATTCGCGCCATTAGTAAAGCAATTTTAGAATAATCCACAATAATCATTATTTTTCTTTTATTAATTTCAAATTTTAAATTTGGAACGTAAAGAATCATGCCAGGATGCTTCAAATAACATGCCAATACATCGTCAAATTAATAAAACCTATTTCTTGTTCTTCTTCATTAAAGTAGAGGAAAAAATCTAAAGTGCCCGTTTTTTTTGCAAAAGAGTTTATTTAAATAAGCCTCTGTGCGTATTAATCACAGTAAACATTTTTGTATCGTCTAATTCTACCTGATTATATGCCTGAGACAAATCGATTTTCGAAAACCATTTAGCTCCATTTAGGCTGACTAACAGATCCTCAATTTTAGGTACAGGGTACCTGTCGACCATCAAGACGGGATTCACGGTAACTTTGTAATCCGCGCAAATACGTAGACCACCATCCGCTTTACGTACCGGTACCAACGGCGTAGCCCAGTCCGACGCGTCCACGGGCTCAATGATACCATCGCGCAGCATGCAGTCCAGGGCCTCAATTCTACTAAATACAATGCAGTTCACTTGCGTCGTCAGCCTGGCAATTGCTAAAAATGACACTATTGGTATTCTGCTCTTGTTTTGGAAGTTGGATAGCGGCTACCCAGCCGCTATTGATACATTTCGGTATTCTACTAACCAATGGCGTTACAATGGCGTCAGGACGGCAACATAAATAGGTATTCTACTCTTATTTGACGTTTGAGTCGATCGCGCTGGCATCGCGCTGGCCCGACGACATCTGTCAAAATCGGCCGGTGAGAAGCGATTGTGCAGCAATACGTTTTTTCCGACTTTTACCCGCGGAGTCTTATATGCGAAGCTTACCTAACGAAAAAGATTTATTACTTTGTGTTGTGACTGGATTTGGTAGTATTCTAATCCATTAAAAACAATCCCAACTAATCTTATTGTCGCAGTAAGATAGACAAAGCCGTAATATAGTTATATCCCTAGTGGTATAATTGTATAACGTAACATAGTTATACGAAAGCGATTCTACTATCTCACTAGGAATATAGTTATAAAACGGTCCCAGTTTAGTGATATAATTATATTACTAGATTCAGTTTAGTGAAATAGCTTTCGGAGTGTGCGGCGCAAAAGATTGGTTACCCAGAAATGCAATACAACTTTCAAACATTACATTGGATGTGGATGATCCTATACCAAATAAAAACTTGTCACAGAGAAATATGCCAAAAATTGTCGCGCTTTGGAGGCCAAGGTTATTTAAAATGTTCGTGTAAAAATCGAATATACAGTGTTCTCCTGAAAGGTGTGCCAGTAAGAAGCATTCCGTTCAGTGTAATTCTAGATGTCATGATTCATCTCCTTGTCTGAATAAAAATTAAAAATACTTTTAAATAAAACAAGATCTCAACTTAGTTGATAAGAAACATAGATATCGCAAAACTGTTGATTAGCTTTAAAAGATTTAAAATTTTTGAATAGTTTAATTGCATTGTTAATGTATAAATTTCAAAAAATATGATCGTTTTGATTATAATTAAAATTACTTTAATATGCTTTATTAAGAAGAAAAACTAAAACCATTGATAGAAGAGAATACAAAACTCAAACAAGAAGTCAACAACTTAAAAACACGAGTGCAACACCTGGAAAGAAATGCAAGGAAAAACAACGTAGTACTACATGGAGTCGCCGACATAGAAAACGACGAAAGCGAACTAAGGCAAAACGTAATAGAAATCCTAAATACAATAAGCCAAAAGGTAGAAGGAATGCAGGACTGGGATAAATGGGAAATAAGCAGCGCGAGAAGACTTGGAACGAGAAATGCTGAGAAAAAACGACCAATACTTTTAACACTTTCACTGACATGGCGCAAGTATGAACTTCTAAAAAACAAAAGAAACTTTCCCTCGGATATATATGCCACTGAAGACTATCCGAAAGAAATCCTCATAAACAGAAAAGAATTAAAACAAAAAAAAGAACAGGCAGAAAAGAAAGGGAAAATAGCTTTTATAAGATATGATAAACTTATAGTAAAAGACAAGGACACAGCAGCAGCCAAAAGGAAACGATCGCTATCAAAGTCACCTCCAAAAGAAGACCAAAGCGATACGGCAGCTAATAGTATAAAGAAAATTATCAAACCAAACATACTTAACTTTGTTGCGCGTGGCAGATCGTTCTCAGCATCAGAACCTCCAAAAAACTAGAAACCGCCTTCTCCAACCGGAACCAGAACAAAACGTTACAAACAAGAAACAAAGCAACAAAAACATCACAACTTGAATCTCCCCCAAGCCGATTGGTCATCGTGGGGGAAGAAGACCACAACCCTCCAATTAAAAAACCAAAAAACAGAAACAAAACCAATACACTAAAAATATGTACTTATAACGTGAAATCACTACTATCTACGGAAAGATACCTTGAACTGACACATGTCCTTGAGAGGATTGACTTCGATATACTAGGCCTTGCAGAAGTAAGAAGAATGGGCTGCCAAATAGAGGAATACCAAGACTATATTCTATGCTATGTGGGTGAGACAAAGGGACTCTATGGGGTTGGCTTCTTAATAAAGAAAAAACTCAAGAATAACATTACGGATTTCATTGGAATTTCAGAAAGGGTAGCCGTATTAAAAATACAAATTGATAGCAGAATGACTACCATTATTCAAGCTTATGCACCTACAGAAAGTGCAACGGAAGAAGAACTCCAAAAATTTTACAATAATGTTAGACAGGCACATGCACCGCAGATAATACTGTTATAGTTGCAGGAGATTTTAACGCGAAGGTAGGAATTCCTACTCAGCAGGAAAACTTAATTATGGGGAACTATGGTTACGGAGAACGAAATGAAAGGGGTGAGCAACTTATAAACTATGCATATGAATATAAACTGTCAATTATGAATACTTTCTTCAAGAAGAAATTAAGCAGGAAATGGACATGGCAATCCCCAGACCACAAAGTCAAAAACGAAATTGATTTTATATTAACAAACAAGCCACATTTAATAAACAACCTAGAAATCCTGAACAATGTCCCTTTCCCTTCAGACCACAGACTAGTGCGGGCGACTTTTCTACTGACCAATCCGAAAATAAGCAGAGCAAACTTCCGTAAAATGCCTGAGACACCGAGGTCGGTCAGTGAAATAAAGAGCTTCCTTAAAAATCTCAAGGAATCTATTCGAGACATCAGCACAGCTGGCCAAAAAGAAACAATGAGTGTTCAGAAATATTATGATATACTGCAAAATGCCATTGTAGAAAGTCTGAAGATAAAAGAAAAAGAGAATAAAAGCCACAAAGTATTCAGTGACAATACCAAAATGCTGATCAGGAAACGCACAGAACTGTTAAATACAAAAGGAAAAACCAAAGAGCAAAAGACAGAACTAAGAACTATATTCAAAAAAACTAGTAAATCCATTAAAAAAGACTACCTCTTACATCGACAAAAAATCATAGAAGAAAATCTAAAAAACTATCGAAGTACTAAAAGGGCCTACAAACAACTGACATTACATAAGAACTGGATACAGAACCTAGAAAAAAACTCTAAACAAACAACATCAAGAGAAGAAATATTGGAAAGCGCAACGAATTTCTACAGAAAATTATATGAGGAGAGTAATCATAATGAGAAGGACGAAAACGAAGAAATACAAAAGAACAGTAGTTGCAGAGAGGTAGACAATAGTATAGAGCCAATAAACGAAAGTGAAGTGATTATACACATTAAACTACTGAAAACAGAGATGAGTTCTGGGCCCGAAGGGATTAGTAATGAAGCACTAAAACTTGGATCTCCTATCCTCACTAGTATGTTAACAGACCTTTTTAACTTGATTCTTGAGACAGAAACAGTGCCCCAACAATGGTGCAGCTCCGATATCATACTTTTATACAAAAAGGGAAATCCACAAGATATAGCCAATTACAGACCAATCAGCCTATTGCCAACCATTTACAAACTTTTTTCATCAATTCTGTTAAATCGAATAACCAGAGACATAGACATGCACCAGCCAGTGGAACAGGCGGGCTTCCGTTCAGGGTTTTCAACAGTAGACCAAATTCATACATTAGAGCAAGTAATAGAGAAATTCAAAGAATTCGACAGACCCCTATATATAGCATTTATAGACTACAGCAAGGCTTTCGACTGCGTAAGTCACAATGCTATTTGGGAAGCATTGGAATCTTGTGGTATCACTAGCAAATATACAGCCATCATCAAATATATATATAAAAATAGTTCAAGTAGATTAAAATTAGAAAAAAGAGGTGGGATCATCAAAATAAAAAGAGGTGTCAGACAAGGTGATCCATTATCGCCTAAGTTATTTATTGCAGTATTAGAACAAA
Organism: Pyrausta despicata; assembly: GCA_963921415.1. NCBI lineage: Eukaryota > Metazoa > Arthropoda > Insecta > Lepidoptera > Crambidae > Pyrausta > Pyrausta despicata. Next base: position 14,683,952 of record OY992862.1, on the reverse strand, counting down.
TATTTGAAAAAATTAACTGGGAGAGAAAAGGTATTAGAATAAGTAACAGCCGCTTAAACCACCTAAGATTTGCAGATGATATCGCTATATTCTCAGAAAGCGCTAAGGAATTAGAACAACTGATTAATTCACTAGCCCTAGAGAGCTCGAAAGTGGGTTTGGAGTTGAATGCTGACAAGACTAAAATAATAACCAACAGCCACAGAAGACCAATCAAGGTGAAAGGAATAGAGATTGAGTATGTTAATAACTATATATACCTGGGGAAGCAAGTTTCATTCCACAAAAAAAGTAACGAAGAAGAAATAGAAAGACGTATAAATATAACTTGGAAAAAATTCTGGTCACATAAGGAAGTGCTTAAAGGGAAATACAGTCTCAATATGAAGAAGGTAATAATGGACACCTGCCTACTACCTAGTCTTACTTATGGCTGCCAAACATGGGTATACACAAACAAAATTAAATCTAGAATAAAGACCTGTCAGAGAGCAATGGAGAGGAGTATCCTAAAAATTAGAAAAATTCACAAGATAAGAAGCGATATTATAAGAAGTAAGACGAAGGTAACGGACGCGTTGAAACACGCATTAAAAATGAAATGGCAGTGGGCGGGACATGTCTCACGTCTTACTGATAACAGATGGACAATGAGAACTACACAGTGGAAAGGACCAGAGGGGAAAAGGAAAGTTGGAAGACCTACCAAACGATGGGTCGATGATATAATTAAAATTGCTGGGAAAGATTGGATGGAAAAGGGTAGAGACAGGAAAGAGTGGAAGAAAATGGAGGAGGCCTTCACCCAAGAATGGGATTCGTATCCAATAATAAATAAATAATAATTATATACTAACCATTGTGCAAATGATTAAGTGATACTAACAAGGCAAATTGTAATAGAGTTAAGGATATGAAGGAATTAAAGGCTTATTATTATTATATATAATATGCATTAATGCCACAAAGTATTGTAACTGACTGCAGGATACATAAAGTTGATTTTTAATAATGATAAAACTAATAAACTATTGTTCTTTTTAAATTATATATGGTAGATATCTGTTAACTAAACTAAATCTAGTAATATAATTATATCACTAAACTTGGACCGTTTTATAACTATATTTCTACTATATATTATGGCTTTATCTATCTTACTGCGACATTATCATTCCCTGAATGTAATGATTGTAAGTATTTACCTATTGTAATTTTTGTGAAAAATGACTAGTTGACTGTCCAAGTGAAGTCCACTGTGAAGATTGTCCAAGTCAACCCCTCAAAACACATTTATGTTTTTCAGTTAGCGACTCGGATCTCAATATAATGTGTCCCAGTACCCCTAGATCGGCTTATGACTCTACTGTGTGGCAATGCCATCCACTTAGCCACTGTCACATGAGGAAAGTGGGTATTTATTGGGTAAGTTTTAGTAAGGTGTTTAGTAAGTAAAATGACTTCATATTTCTGTTAAATACTCATCCCTACTCGTAGAAGATTAAAGCAATACATTATGTATATGAATACACCTAAATACCCAATGTCTTTTATTTCTAGTGATGAAATTAACAGAAAACAAATAAAACCAATTATCTTATAACAAAGTATAATTATATATTATTAATCAAACAATTATTTAATAACAAAATATAATTTTAATCAATCATTACAGGAGAAAGTGGTTATCCGTTACGAAAGTCAATGATGACCCCTATATTAAACACAACTCAAGGCACACCACAGAATTATTAGTATGACCTACATGCGACCGCAATTTTGTGGAGCGGTATATTGGGGTGTTGAAAGCAAGGTTCAGGTGTGATACATTTTTAAAACATTGTTGTGATAGTTAATTAATAAATTAATGTAGTTTTACTTTTTAGATGTTTGCTTGTGGCTTGTGCGCTGCATAACAAGCCCACAGTGGCAGCGAGAATTATAAATGCATGTTGTGTCTTGCACAACATTGCAAATGCGACCGATGCTGCCATACCATATTTGACAGCCGAAGAAGTAGAAGCAGAAAATCCCCTTCAGCAAGAGGCAAGGCAGCTGCAAATATTGTCCGCCTCCTGAAACCAAAATTTTTAAAAATTTTAGAAAGATTAAATATATCTTGAAAACATTACTCATGGATTTATGAAATAGTATCTTGTTTCTTAAACCTAAATAAATTATTTGTTTACCTGTAGCAGACCATTCTTGCTTGTTTTTTTTTCGACTTTTAATCTGAGTAGTAATCTGAAAAAGAGAGCAAAGTAAATATCAGTATAAATATGTACAAAAGCAAACGATATTGACCTATATGAAATGTATTTCGAGAACAACTTACAGTGCGCCAGGCGTCAGCCCCTCTTGCCGAAACGCTGTTCAGCAGAGCGGCGCATTCTTCTCACAGTCGTTTCGACAAACTGCGTCCTTCTTTGGTGCGGTGCGGCTGAATCGCCCCAGCGCCAGCTCTTTGTGCCCCTCCAAAAATTCAATCAACGCTTCTTTGCTGCTCCAGCGTCACTACGTCCTCTGACATCCTTTTTTCTTTCTATATCACTTTTAACTTTACTTTGGCCTTAACTTTTCAAACAATTTCTTAGTTTATGTCGCGAACCGGTCCTCTACGCACGGGGTGAGACGCGTGGGAGGAGTGCTACGGCGGCACCGGCGACTACGGACCCCGGCCGGACACTTGCGCTCGACACACGGAATACGACGAACATCACCAAAGCTCCAGCCGCGACCCGCGTTCGATTTCCTATCCACTAAGTGTTTGTCCGGGACTTTTTGTAAACGGCAATAAACCAGCCCTTAAATATACAGTCCGCTTTTTATTACGTCCTTTAGGACCCTCACATTGGTCCTCTCGCGGTAAAGTCGCTTACAAAAAAGAAGATCACGGACTGCCGACGTGTACAAGTTCTGAAGCTCTTCAGTGCGGTCTTCAGCAGCAAGATATCTTCGGGAGCCTTATCGGTCTTATCCAGTCGAAGAATCTACGCATCGCAACCACACAAGCTTAAGAACAGCGTTTTTGTTGGCATCGATCGAGCGAGTTGAACTTTGGACCCGGCGAACTTTCGAGGCGTTTTTTAGCTAGCCACGTTGGATCCGAAGACGGTTTGGATATTTTGTGAGTTCGTTCCAATTATTTCCTTCTTTTTTTCCTTTCTTATATTTCTAGAATTGCTAATGACCCAATTTAGTGAGTGCATTTAATTTCAATCGTTTTGTAAGGTCGCAATATTAGCGCTAATTATTTTATTGAACACGTCAAAGTTTATAAAGCTTAAATATTTATCTTACTGCAACTGATTTAAATGTAATAAGTGCTTAGATAATACCTAACTGTGAAACGCCGGCGCATCGCCCAGGTGTTCTTTTGTTCTCGCACTCGAGAATCTTTCCTTATCGCTTTGCTGCATTCCTTATTTCTTTGCTTGCCTATTATTTATTTTGTTATCACCTGGCGGTAATTTATTCTATTTTTAGACTTTGCAACTTACAAATATATTTTATCGCACTTCTTATTTCTTTAAAATTAGCATGGCTGAAACACAGGAACGTGAAAAGCTTATTAAAAAGCGCAGCTGCTTAAAGTCTAAAATTACTATTTTTAATAATTACATAACCTTGCTTAAAAGTTCTTCTGAACTTAGCCCCGAACAACTTTTAGACCTGGAAGGACGCTTTAACAAATTTAATGCCATATACCCTATTTTTGATGAATTACAGTCGGAGATCGAGATGCTTTCGACAGATCCCGCCGATGAGTGTGCAGATCGAGCACAATTTGAAAACCAGTACCACGCCCTGGTTGCCGCAGCGCGGAGTCTGCTCGGCACGCGTCAGCACCAGCGCGACCTTCGGGATGGTTCCGTATCGTGTTACGAAGATGTACAGGCGAGTGGTTCCAAATTAAATTGCGTCCGTTTGCCTCAAATTGACTTACCCGTTTTCCATGGTCATTATCAGCACTGGCTCAAGTTTAGGGATACTTTCATCTCTCTTATTCATTCAAGGGATGATATTGATAATATAAATAAGCTGCATTATCTTCACGCTTCGCTTAAAGGCAGCGCTTTGCTTGTCATTGATAATTTAGACTTTAAAGCCGATAATTACGAATCTGCTTGGAATTTGTTATGCAATAGGTATGACAACAAAAGATTGCTGGTAAACAACCACGTTCAATCATTATTCAATGTTGAACGTATGCAAAAGGAGTCTTGTGAGTCCATCCGTCATCTTACAGATGTGACAAATAAAAACTTACGAGCTTTGTCATCATTAGATCAACCCACAGAGCACTGGGATACTTTAATTATCCACATAATGTCAGAAAAATTGGATAGTGTAACCCACAGAGTTTGGGAAGAGCACAGAAACACATTGACTGATCCTCCTTCTTTAAAAACATTTATTCAGTTTCTTAGCAACAGGGCAGACTTATTAGAGACAATACAAGAAAAAGGTAAAACACAAAAAGACACTTACAAACAAAATTCTAATTTCCTTATAGATACAAATCAAAACAATCACAATAAAACAAACAACAACAATAATAACAATACTAATACTAAATCAAATTATAACCACAATAAAAACTTAAAATTAAACCCTAAACAAAATATTTACAATTTAAAATCTTATAAATGTATCCTTTGTCATGAAAGTCATTACTTATTTAATTGTGAAAAGTTCAGATCACTTTCTATCGAGGAAAGAATTCAAAAGGCCAAGGAAGCAAAGGTGTGTCTTAATTGTTTACGACCAGGTCACATAGATGGTAAATGCAGTCTTGTCCCTTGTAGGTACTGCAAAAAAAGACACAACACACTTTTGCACTTGAGTGAGTCAGAACCAACCCCTGTTCCTGCTATGCCAGTCAATAGCATAAATCATCTTGCTAATGATTCGAATAACTCTAAACAGTTGACTACTTCTTCGCATGTGTTACTGTCCACAGCGCTCGTGAAGGTGCTCGACTGCAGAGGCAGTGCGCACTCCGCGCGCCTCCTGCTCGACAACGGGAGCACCGCGAACATTGTTACGCAATCGTTGTGCGGTAAGCTGGGTCTGTCGCGCCGCGACGCGTACTCCACGGTGACAGGTATTAACCAACATACTTCTCAATGTACACAGTCTTGCAGCCTTACTATAATGTCAATTCATGACGACTTTATATTTACTGTAAACTGTCTTATACTGCCTGAGATTACCAAATGTCTACCGTCTTCCTTCATTGACATAGAAGATATTCCTCTTCCCAAAGGAATACAACTCGCTGACCCCACATTTAATATACCTTCGGTCATAGACATATTAGTGGGGGCAGAGGTATTTTGGTCCGTTTTGGGCAACAATCAAATTAACTTGGGTAAGAATCAGCCTAAGTTATACGAAACGAAACTGGGTTGGTTGGTGTCTGGGCACGTCGCCCGCCTTAAGCACTCTTCTCATACTCCCGTTTGCAATTTTATCAACGAGGAATCCAATCCAGACTTAACTCGTTTCTGGGAATTAGACACTGTAGCAGCAAAGCACTCCTTATCACCTGAAGAGCGTGCCTGTGAGCAAAACTTTCTCTTGAATACTAAGCGCAAAGAAGATGGTCGCTTCGTTGTGACTATGCCACTGAAGGAAGACCCTTCAGTCTTAGGCGATTCATTTCTGCAGGCTAAATGTCGTTTTTTGTCACTAGAGCGTAGGTTCAATAGAGATTCAAAATTTAAGGACATGTATTGTAACTTTTTGTCAGAGTATGAGCACTTAGGTCACATGACCGAAAATAAGGAGCCTTCAGCTAGCTGTCTTCAACAGAGTCCACATTATTTTATGCCTCACCATGGCGTCATCCGTGAGTCAAGTACGACCACAAAGCTCCGTACAGTCTTTGATGCTTCGGCACCCACCACTTCGGGTTTATCACTAAATAATATATTAATGGTTGGGCCTACTGTACAGGAAGATCTTTTTTCAATTCTAGTACGTTTTCGACAACATAAGTACGCTGTAACAGGCGATATTGAAAAAATGTACAGGGCAATTGAACTCGACCCTTCTCAGCGCCCTCTCCAGCAAATAATTTTTCGTACTGATCCGAAGCAGCCCTTAAAAACCTTTACACTTAACACGGTTAGTTTCGGTACAGCCTGTGCCCCGTATTTAGCCACCAAGTGCTTGGTAAGCTTGGCATCGAGTGCACAGGACGACGACGTCAAGCAGGCGATTCAGCGAGATTTTTACGTTGACGATTACTTAGGTGGTTCGTCCTCAATAGAGGACACGGTAAGAATTTGTAAAGGCGTCATATCCACATTAGAAAGCGCAAAATTCAATCTTAGAAAATTTAAATCAAATAGTCAAACAATTCTTGATCAAATTTCCCCATCCTCCTCTAATTCAAATAATATACATAATCTATCAGACATTGATTTGAACACAGCTTGTAAAACATTGGGATTAAATTGGATCTGTGATACTGATTCTTTATCATATGCAATCAATATTGACATCAACAAAAAGGTAACGAAACGACATATTCTTTCCGTTATTAGTCAGATTTTCGACCCGTTAGGCCTAGTAGGCCCATGTGTCATACAGGCAAAAATTATTATGCAGAGATTGTGGATTGAGCAATGTACATGGGACGAAGAAGTTTCACCTGAATTAAAACAGCTGTGGTTAGCCTTTGCAAATACACTGCCCTTTCTTAATCAACTCAAAATACCACGTTGGGTTCTTACGAACGACGCTTTAATTTTTGAAGTTCACGTTTTCTCAGATGCTTCAGAACGAGCGTACGGAGTCTGTTTATATATTCGTTCTATTGACAGTTCTGAATCGATAACGGTAAAACTGCTCACGTCAAAAAATAGAGTAGCCCCCATTAAGCCACTTAGCATTCCTCGTCTGGAACTGTCAGCAGCATTACTGGCAGCAAGACTGTGTACAAAGGTGTTGTCCTCTTTAACTATACCAATTACCAAATGTAGATTTTGGTGCGACTCCACTATAGTGCTGGGATGGTTAAAAACTCCACCCAATGAACTCAAAAGTTTCGTTAGAAACCGGGTTCATGAAATTCAGGAGAGCACGGAGGGTCACACGTGGAGTTACGTGCCGTCGGCAGACAATCCGGCGGATCTTGTTTCCCGCGGGCTGAAGGCTGATCTTCTCAGCAGTTCTAGCCTGTGGTGGTCAGGCCCCACATTTTTGTCAAGGGATCAAACCCATTGGCCAAAAAAGCCCAACGTGAAGCACGATCTACCTGAGTTGGTTTCTTCACCAGTAGCGCACAATAATCAACCCAATGCTGAAGTAGTTAGTGGCTTTGTTGATTTGAATAGTAGGGTTGACGACGTAGTTAGTGGCTTTATTAACAAAAAATCAAACTTTAAATCATTGCAACGTTCAATGGCATACTTATTGAGATTTGTTCACAACTGCAGAAATAAAAATAATAAAATAATTGGTCATCTTTCAGTTGAGGAACTGCAAAACTCATTAAATTTAATCATTCGCAAAACGCAAGTTGAAATGTTTCCAAATGAGTACGCCATTTTAAAATCACAAAAATCATTGCCTAACAAAAATCGACTTCTTTCTTTATCCCCATTTTTAGATTCCAATGACTTAATTCGAGTTGGTGGCAGGCTCAATAACTCCCCTTATGATTATGATGTTAAACATCCAATTTTACTTTGTAGTAAGCATCATCTTACAATCATTCTTTTTGATTACTTGCATAAAAAATATTTACATGCTGGCCCCCAACTTTTACTTTCAAACATAAGGCAAAACTTTTGGCCATTGGGCGGCCGTAATCTATCTAAAAAATGTGTTAACAAATGTGTTCGGTGCTGCAGGTATAAAGCAAAAACAGTTCAGCCTATCATGGGACAGTTGCCAGCATCTCGCACTGAACTTGAATTTCCATTTTTACATTGCAGCGTTGACTATGCTGGGCCAGTGCTAATAGCTGACCGAAAGGGGCGGGGTTGTAAACTACTTAAGTCATTTTTAGCAATTTTTATTTGCAACTCTGTTAAAGCCGTACATATCGAGCTCGTTACGGCTCTATCTAGCGAAGCGTACTTGGCCGCCTTAAATCGTTTTGTGTCTCGGCGTGGCAAACCCAAAAGCATCACGTCCGACAATGGGACGAATTTCGTTGGAACCTACAACGAACTTTCAAGGTTCTTACTTCAGTCCGACCTTGAAGGTGTAGTAGCTCAGGAGGGTATTAACTTTAAATTTGTTCCAGCGTACTCGCCTCACTTCAATGGCTTGGTAGAGTCAGCCGTTCGCTCTACCAAACACCACCTTAAGCGGCTCTTAGATACCACGCACCTTACATACGAAGAAATGGTAACATGCCTCACTCAAATTGAGGCCATTTTGAATTCTCGGCCCTTAACCCAACTATCCTCTGATCCTTCAGATCTATCCCCGCTTACTCCTGCACACTTTTTAATTGGACGGCCACTGATATCCATACCACATCCACAAATCTTGACCGATAACATCAATCGTCTTGATCGGTTTAAAAGAATAGAACATATAAGGCAGCATTTCTGGCATCGCTTCGCCTTGGAGTACGTCAGCCAACTACAACAAAAGCTAAAATGGCAGACGGGAAAGAATGAGCTGAAACTTGGCTCTCTTGTCATTGTCAAGGACAATACTCTTCCACCTCTACTGTGGTCGTTGGGAAGAGTAGTCCACGTATACCCTGGAAGCGATGGCATCGTCAGAGTCGCCGAGTTGAAAACCAAACGAGGCACCATTCGGAGGGCATTTAATAACATCTGTCCCCTTCCAGAACCTTGAAGCCTCTTCAGCAGCCTTCAACCCGGGGAGCATGTCGCGAACCGGTCCTCTACGCACGGGGTGAGACGCGTGGGAGGAGTGCTACGGCGGCACCGGCGACTACGGACCCCGGCCGGACACTTGCGCTCGACACACGGAATACGACGAACATCACCAAAGCTCCAGCCGCGACCCGCGTTCGATTTCCTATCCACTAAGTGTTTGTCCGGGACTTTTTGTAAACGGCAATAAACCAGCCCTTAAATATACAGTCCGCTTTTTATTACGTCCTTTAGGACCCTCACAGTTTACGTTTCAAAACATGACCATCCATGACAGATAAAAAACGTCAAAAAGCGCGGTTTTTTTTTAAAGACTGGCAAAGGAATTCAGAAATTTGGCTGTTTGATGTTTTTACACAGATTAAATAGCCAATAGTACAATCTACTCTATGGTATAAAGCCAGGCTGTTGCGAGGCCGACGACGTGCCAGTGATATGCTGACGACGTTCATCTCAAAATTAGTAGAATACCGTTTTTAGACCAATGGCGTTGACCAATATCAATAGCCTGGCTTCGACATAGCAAATTGAAGTAAAATAGCAGAATTGAGGCCCAGCTCCTTATCCACCTGCGGCTTGAGCGCGTAAGGCAGCGGCCGCGCGCGGCAGAACACGGGCTGCGCCCCCTCGCGCACTCGCAGCCGCGCTTGCCCGCCAGTGAACCGCCCCAATCCGCCGCTGAATAACTCCTTATGCCTGTCGATTAAAGATTTCAATATATTGCAACCGCTTTCTACAACACTATTATTAATCGTATTTATGTTAAAAGGTGGGATCTAAATCCCCAATTCTGTCAACCAATGCCGACCTAATAAAGAGGTCGTGCCCCCGTCTATGACAAATAATTCTAAGGTTTTAACCTTATGATTCCATTTGACTTTGGTTCTAATTATACCTAACGGCTTAACACAGCTACCGTCATAAAATTTAAAAATTAAATCATTTGTCTCGATCGGAATGTACTTGAAAAATTTATCATAAGTATGTTTACTGATACATGAAACAGAGGATCCGGTATCTACTTCCATTTTTAAAACGATATTCTCGTTATCAAGGTTCAAGCTTACCGGTTTGTAACTGCTTAAACTTAATTGGTGTAACTTTTCCTCTATTTCATCTTCAGTACAGGAATCGTCCGCCGACTCTTCATTCTGGCACTTGACATGATTTACTCGTTTCCGATCCGGGCTAAAACTCCCGGCCGTGTTGGGACATACCCTCCGGAGATGACCCATCTACATTGACATTTGCTACAGATAAATTTCCTGTAGCGACACTCCCCACGGCTGTGTCCGTTGTGACCGGACACCGTGCACCTGGCCGTGCCCGCCTGACCGTTGGCGCCTCCGCTCCCGGGCCGCGCGCGTGGCCCGCGCTCCCGCCTCGCCCTTACTGCATGCACGGCGCCCGCGTTGCCCGTAGCCCCCGAGGTCGAGCCCCCATCCACTACTGCCGCGTTACGTTCCGCCGCTTCCAATGCACCCGCCAACTTAACTGCACTCGAATAGGTTAATGTATCTACCGCAAACAGTCTCTGCCGTATTACGTCACTGCCTAACCCACACACTATTTGATCACGCAAATTGTCTTCTAAGCTAGATCCGAAAACGCACGTTTTAGCCAATTTCTTCAACTCTGAGATGTAATTTGCAATTGATTCGCCTTCTCTTTGCCGACGTTGCCTAAACCGGTACCGTTCCGCCATGACAGACGGTTTCGGTTGCAGATGATCTTGCATTATCTTGACCGCCGTTTCGTAAGTCAGCTCTGCCGGTTTCTTGGGGCTCGCCAAATTACCTCGTATGCTACCTCGTATGCTTCATCGCCGATAGCCGTTATGAGTGTAGGTAACTGCAAGGACGCCTCGACCTTATTGACACGAAAATACATCTCCAGGCGTTCAACGTACAACAACCAGTTCCCGGTATTCATGTTGTATTCGTTGATTTTCCCAAACGACATCTTGAGCTCGTAGATCTTACAATTTTTAACCTCGAATGACCTCGATCGCTAATGAACTAACGGTGGATAGGGGGAAATGAGTAATACGTCTGTTGCGTTTCAAATCTATATTTCAACTGTCACACAAGTGGAAAGCATACCCTACCATATGTCACTATATTAAGGAATGCCTACCTACTAATTTATTATTATAAATACACTACAAAACCTTACAACCCGCGATGCTGTGCGCAAAATCGTGAATGTGCTTAATCGGATACCTGTCAGGTACCGTCCGAGCATTCAGACGCCTGTAATCTCCACAGAGGCGCCAACCGTTGTTTGGCTTCGGTGCCAGGTGGAGTGGAGACGACCAAGGACTGTCCGACGGTCGGGCTGTACCATCAGACAACGTTGCTTGAAATTCTTGCTGAGCAATTTTAAGTTTATCCGGCGCTAAGCGCCTAGGTGCACAAGATACAGGCGGGCCTGGAGTCGTACGCAGATGGTGCACGGTGTTATGGGGCGGGCGACGTAACCTACCAGCTGGCCGCGTAATTTCGGGAAATTCATCCAAAATTTTATGGTAGCAAGAATCACCAGTGACAACCTTAACAGAAGAAATAACACTATGGAGTGTATTTTACAGGTGAACCAATGGACTTAAGTAAGGCTCGTGACATTATCGATGAGGCGCTGATTTCTACAATCGACTATGATATTGTAGTATGATGAGACAAAATCAACGCCTTTTATCGCTTTCGTGACGTCTGCTTGGACTCGCGGAACGCGCAATCGAAAGCAGACGTGTTAGTCAAAATGTTTTAATTTAAATTGTTAAATCGTGTGCTCCCATATTAATTTTTATAATTACTTTTTGCCCGAAATCTGCACTACATTACAGTGAAAACAGTTTCTCAATACGTGCCCTAGTTCAGGAAATACAAACAAAAACATTTAACAAAAAACGAAGACTGCCTATTGTGACCTACAACTCGCCTCGCGTCGCGCACTGCAGCAACCGGTTTCGCCGCCCCGCAGCGCGCCAAGTCCGGTCGAGGAGACTACCAGGCGCGCCACACGCTGCCCGCTCCCCTCGTTCACTGCCGCTATCGCCCTGCTGTTGTCGCCCGCTTACGCTGGTACTGTGACTCACCGGTAACGTAAAACATAACACTGATACCAAAATGTCAACTGTCTGCAGTGGATGCAGTAAGCCAATACTTAATCTGAATTTCCTGGAATGCTCAAAGTGCACAGAATTATATGACTTACAATGCCTTAACATCGACGATCGCACCTTTGAAAATCTCAATGACGACTACAAGACCAAGTGGATGTGTCCTAGATGTGTAAGCACCTTACCAAAAGGTGACAACACTAGCACCCCTCTGAGAGCACCAAACATTGCCACTGGACTTAATATCACCTTTACTCCATCCGATAACATCAACTACACTCGAGGAAGTCGCACGAAAGCCACAGAGGCCTCTGATAGCTCTCTATCAACTCTAGTCTCAGAGATCCGACATCTCAGAGAGGAAGTACATAATCTAAAACTACAAAACCAAGAAATTGTTCTTCTGAGACAAGACTTTCTGGAGCTGAAAAACCAGCTAAATTCCACTGCTGCAAGTTCTACTCAGAAGCTCACAGAATACGAAGAAAAGATCAAGAATCAAAATCTTGAAATTTCATCCCTGAAGGCGGCGTCGAACTACTTCAGCATCAACACAACCTCCTGGTACAATCAAATCTGCATAATGAGCTTGAGATTATTGGGTTACCGGAGCAAAAAGAAAAAAACCTTCATCATGTGGTAATGTTGGCCGCTAAGAAAATTGGGGTGGAGCTGAACGATAATGACATAGATGGAATAAAAAGGGTGGGTTGGAAAACACCATCTGACGTATCCTCTTCGAACGCCACCCTTCAAAAGTCACGCCCAATAATAGTCAAAATCACAAGAAAAAGCAAACGTGATGAGATCGTGAAGGCAGCAAGGTCCAGAAAAAATCTCACAACTGAGAGTATAGTCAATGGTCCTGCAAGCTCCCTTTACATCAATGAGAGGTTGACTAAGCAAAATTGTCTGTTATTTCGTGATGCTAAATCGCGCGCAAAACTGCATGGCTTCAAGTTCTGCTGGATTCGACATGGATGCGTATACGTACGGAGAGTCGAAAATACAAAACTCATCCAAATTCGCAATACTGGGGACCTACAACTCATCGGAAATCCAGAACCAAGTGCACGGATCAATCAATCATAATTTGCGATCGCTTTTTAATTGTCATCAGTTACTGTTTTCTTTTATTATTTGTATTTTTTATAAGGTAAACAGTATCACTTGCATAATATACCACTAAGCTCAACACCCACACAACATACACTACACATACATGATTCCTTAGACCTAAACAGTATTTCATTCCTCATACTCTTCCAGCTTCTGCCTACACAAGAATATAAACAGAATATTATTTTTTCAGTACATTCTAATCAATTTATTTCGGGATCTACAATGATACTAAAAAAAGATATTCCAGCTCCGTATTTAGTAGTTTGGCTGCAGTTACTGCGTCTGTCAATTTTGATAAAAACTATAAATAAGTGCTTCTTACTTTTACCTCAAAAATGAACACAATAGATCAGAATTACATTAATGATATTGACAAAGATTTTTCAATAAATTGTCAGACGCTGCCAGTTCTGGACGACTGTAGAACCGTGATTACAAAAGATTATAATTTAAAAATTTTAACTTACAATATATGTAGTATTCAGTGTAACTTCAACGCCTTCCTCGTAGCTCTTCGAAGAACCGAAGTCTCTTTCGACATGATAATCCTTACCGAGTGCTGGCTTTCCACAGGTTTCATGGGTCATATCCCCGGTTACAGTACCCATGTCACAAGTAAAACCAATAATAAATGTGGTGGTGTAGTTATATACATTAAAGATACATGGTCGGTCAATGTAAGCGAACCAGATATTGATGACGCCGAGTGTTTAGCTGTTGAACTGTCCAATTCTGTTGCGGTGCTAGGTGTCTATCGCTCCCCCTCGTTCACAGACAAGAAACGTTTCCTGGACTCTTTAGGTAATATTTTAGATTCATATAATAATAAAGCAACCGTAGTACTAGCAGGCGATATTAACATTGGCTTACTATGTAAAACTTCTACAACTACCGAAGTCTCTGAATATCTTTGTCTTTTGTCAGAACTAGGTTTTATACCGGCTATTTCTGCTCCTACAAGAAAGGATTTATCTTGTCTAGATCATTTCTTTATCAGGTCTAAACAACACCAAACTCTGGGTTTAGTTTGTAAATGTGACTTAACAGATTATAATCTTGTAATTTTGGCACTAAATGTAAATAGTAAGTTTAAAAAGCCTAAAAATAGGAAAATCAATGTAATCGACTATTCGGGAGTAGCTAAAGATCTGCGTAAAGCGAATTGGACCCTGGTATATAACGCACAGAATGTGGATGACGCTGTATGGGAGTTTAACAAAATATTATCGACATCGGTTCATGAAAACACTACATTACGGCATATCAGTCGATCCAAATTTGTCATTAAGCCTTGGATGACACCCGGCCTACTTAGATGTTCTAAGCATCGTGATAGGCTGCACCGAGATCACAAAAAAGACCCGACGAATGATCTGAAAGAGCATAATATATATAAAATATATCGTAATTTCTATAGAAATCTTCTACGCAGGCTTAAAAATGAGCATGAGGCTACTGTACTCGAAAATAATAAACACAATCCCAAAAAGCTATGGAAGTGTATACGCAATTTCAGTGAATACGCTGAACGGAAGAATGTAGCTACTGAACTTACCAAACTTAAGGATAGTGCTAAGGAGTCACTCAGTCTCTGTAACAATTACTTCTCCTCAGTTGGCGAAGGGCTGGCGCAGCAACTCATGAATCAGCTTAGGAAAAGTGAAGCAGAATTATTATCTAGTGACTCTGGTGTCGTTTTAAATGGTATCTCGCCTGTTACCTTCTTCATGCAACTTCAACCACTGACGAAGTTGAAGTAAGCAGGATAATTATGGAACTCCGGGCTGACTCTGCCCCAGGTCAAGATGGCTTCACTGTGACCTTGATAAGGAGTATTAAGAGAGAAATATTAGGCCCTCTGACCTACCTGATGAATCTCAGCATTTCAAGTGGAGAATTCCCAGTCGAGTGGAAACGTGCGACAGTAGTCCCAATCCATAAAAATGGTTCCAGGCTATCCCCAGAAAATTATAGGCCCATATCACTACTGGGTATCTTCTCTAAAATACTTGAGAAAGTGGTAAACTGCAGGCTTATGAGCTTTTTGGAGAAAAATGGTTTGCTGTCCAGTAGACAATATGGATTTAGAGCTGAAAAATCTACAGAGGACGCCGTGGGACATCTGGTACGACATGTGTCAGACAGCCTTGACAAAAGAATTAAAACTGTAGGTGTATTCCTAGACCTGGCCAAGGCGTTTGACACTGTTTCAGTCCCTATACTGCTGAAAAAACTTGAGCACACTGGTATAAGAGGGAAACCGCTGGATTGGTTCCGGAGTTACCTCACGGGACGACGCCAATGTGTCAAGATTGGAGAGCTCATCAGCGAGGAATCCTCAATTAGCTTCGGAGTTCCTCAGGGCAGTGTGCTCGGCCCCTCGCTTTTCATTATTTATATGAATGATGTTTACACAGTCGTCCCAAAAACCGCCGAGGCTATTTGTTATGCGGACGACACGGTTGTTTTGTTTAGTGGAATCACATGGGAGGCAGCAATGCGTAGAGCGGAACATGGGATGGCACGGCTTAAATTTTGGCTTGATCACAACTTACTCACCCTCAACGCATCGAAAACCTAGTACATATGTTTCCATAAGACCGCTGCTTCGAGACCAAATACGCCAATTACCTTAAAAATCCACCATACATGTGACCCCAAAAGCTGCCAGTGTCCCATAATTGACAGAGTTATGGATATAAAATACCTCGGTGTTACTGTTGATGAGCATCTCTCTTTCAAGGCACACATCGACTCAATGTCCAAAAAGACTAGAAAAATTATTCGCGCGTATACCGACTTTACAGGCAACCAATTTTTTAAAGACTATACTTATGTAATGTCATTTGTCATTTATTTGTACTTGTAGTTTATTCTGCATGTTCATCTTCAAAATAAGTCTGCCTTTCTGTAAATTTATCGTCAAAGTGGGTCGCCCGCGCCACAGGTTTTCCTATAGCGGGGTCCCTGGTGTTTGTGAATTGTGCAAATGATTTGTTAATAAAGATATTTGATTTGATTTGATTTGCTACAATAAAACGCCACGTAAAATCGCGTCGAAGGCCTAAATTCAAAACTAAATTTTTATAACCATAGGTATAGATAGTGCTACCGTTTGCAGCGTTGAGCTCGTAGGACGTCCGTTGCCGCCGTTCAGGTAGCGCAGACCTCGGAAAGACACAGACGTCGCTTCCCGTGTCGACCAAGAACTGGGTCTTCGATTTGAAGTCCGTGACAAACAGGCGACCAGTAGCTTGAAGGCAATCACCAGTCGCCATTATCGACTGCCCTTGGAGTTTTCCGCCTCAAAATCGCAGGGGCGGATACATTTACTTGCCTTTTTTTTTCGTACTTACTATGACACAGTGGAAACTTCTGGTAATTTGATTGCGAACGCTGCCTCGATGATGACCGACTTCGGCCAGATCGAGTGAATCGGGAGCGCGATCTGTCATTGATTTTAAACTGCAACTCCAGTATTTGTTTTTGAAGTTCCGCAATAATCTTTGACTGATCAGTCGAACTGGAACTAGGTTGGTTCATTGAGGCGACACTTGGCGTCGTTGAGGCAAGATCATTTACTCGATCGCCGGCGCCGACCTCATGCCCCGATTCAAGTGACCTAAGGACAATGATAAGAGAGGAGCTGCGCGAGATGCTTTGTGCCTTACAAACACAGCAAAATTTGCGGATGGATGTTCTTGAAAAATACGTATCAGAAATTAAATCGCAAAACGACACGACGCTTAAGAATCACATGGAATTCGAAAAGTCCATTGAGTTTGTTACTGCAAAATTAGACGATGTGCAACTGTCGATAAGGAAAATGGAGGATCAACGCAAACAGTTTTCAGCCCAAATAACAGCAATGGAGGATAAATGTGAAACGATGGAGAGGCTTCTACGTAAAACCAGTATACAAATCCGAAACGTACCTAAACAGAAATCTGAATCAAAGGCACAACTATTTGATATTGTGCGAAACTTGTTCACCACACTTGGGATCAAGATAGAGGAATGCGAAATGCGTGATGTCTATCGTATGCCTTCCAAACCTGACAACGACAACGCAGTGGTTGTAGCAGAATTCTCTTCGACCATCATCAAAGGAAACATACTTACTGCTGCTAAAAACCACAAACGAAGCTCAATCCGTTTCAAGACGGAGCAGCTGAATTCGTCACACTTGGGTCTGGAGGGACCTAAATCTGAGATCTACCTCTCTGAGCATCTGACACCACGTGCTGCGCGCCTATATTTCCTCGCCCGAGAATTCCGCAAATCGATGGGTTATGATTTTTGCTGGACCACTAATGGACTGGTTTACGTGAGGAAAGCACAAGGCGAGCCGTATGTATTAATTAAGACTGAAGCCCAACTTCAACAATTGAGAACTAAATGACTATATAATATTGTACTCAATGCTTTAACTATGTCTAACCTATTTTTGAAATTTATTATTACACTACACTTATTTTTACACAGCTATAAACACAAATCAACAAAAATACATTTACATTTTTCTTTAAACATTACACAAACATCATTCTTTTTCCACTCATACCCCAACCGGCTCTTTATACACACCACTACAAACCTTGTTTCATGCGTAGTATTACTAGTACTTAGCTTACTTTTACGCGAACCCTGTATACCGGAAACACTTCTCATTAACGCTGTCAAAAATGATTGGTACAGATTTATTTGAAGAAATTGATTCAGCTTGCGCACCCCCTTGTACACTTATAGACGAGCCTTATAAACTTCTATCCGACCTTGAAAATTTTGCACCCAAAAAAGAACATAAACTTAATATTGTTTCTATGAACATAAGAAGTGCCAACAAAAATCTAGACTCGTTTTTGGTATATCTCACCAGGTTAAAAATAAAAATCTACATTATGGTTTTATCTGAGTGCTGGTGTGACGAGGATTCTATTCCCCCTACAATTGATGGTTACTCTCTTTACCACACTAAAAGGAGCTATAACCAAAACGATGGTGCAATCATGTATGTTGATGACAGTATAACAGCTACTGTTCAAGAAATTGATTTAAGCGAAGCTAATTGTCTTACCGCAAAAATTGACAAACTTGGTATTTACCGTCCCTACACATTTAAAGATCCAAGTAACTTTTTGGAATCATTGGATAACGTCTTGCACACTTACAAATCCCAAAACATGGTACTCACAGGTGACATTAACATAGATACTCTGAACACAAAAAACTCTTATGCAGAAGGGTATCTCGAAATTGTTGGTTCACATGAACTACAAAACACAATTGACATCCCTACACATGGATTTACATGCTTGGACCATTTTATGTGTAAACTAGTATGGAAATCTAAAACCTACGTTCTCCTGTCTGATATCACTGACCACTACCCACTTCTGTTGTCTATTTCCACTTCACTCGTGCAGAATTCTGCTGCAACTCCCCTAACTAGAATTAAAATTGATTATGAATCCGTACAAAACGCAATTCAAACCCATAATTGGTACCCTTATTTGGAAATTAAAGATCCTGATCAGTCAGCCAAACTACTTATTGATACAATCCAGCACTTAATAGACTTAAACACGACCACTTTTACTTATACTAAAAGAAAAAGACCAATTAAACCGTGGATAACAGTTGGTGTTGTAAAATGCTTCCACAAAAGCAAAAGGAACCGATTGCATCAGCTTGTAAAAAAAAACCCGAATGACACTATGCTAAAAGAAACTTATATAAAATACCGTAACGTTTGTAACCAAACATGTAAAAACTTGAAAATTAACTACTACAGGAATAAATTTGGTCAGAATTACAAAAACAACAAAGGTACTTGGGACACGGTTAAGGAATTGTGTAACATTAGAAGTAAAAAATCGCAACCTACAGCTTTACTAACTCTTTCACACACACCAGAACATTCTCTTGACCTAGTAAACACCTTTTTCACATCAATTGGTAAAGAACTTGCAACAAACATACTCACTAAATTAAATACAAATGAAGAACAGCTACTAAAAAATAAATCTACTACTAAAAATATTGATTCAATGTGCTTGTATCCTACAGACTCTATGGAAAGAGATAAAATTATATTGAATCTAAAAACCCATAGCGCACCTGGTATAGATCATATTACCAGCGCTATTCTTAAAAAGTCTCATGCTACTTTATGCTTAATGATAGCCCATCTTTGCAACCTAAGTATCGCTGCTGGACATTTTCCGGCTATATTCAAAAATGCTGTTGTTGTTCCTGTTTACAAGGGTGGGGGTGGGGAAGCAGTGTCGAATTATCGACCTATATCATTGTTAAGCACAATAAGCAAGATTATTGAAAAGGTTATTAACATCCGACTAACTAGCTTCTTAGAAAAAAAGCAACTCTTAGCTGATAACCAATATGGGATTCGCTCGGGTAGGAACACAGAAGACGCTGCTGTTAAGTTGTCAAAAACAGTCACTGATGTTCTAGACACTGGGCAAAGATGCATGGCCGTCTTCTTGGACCTCAAAAAAGCATTCGACACTGTGTCCATTCCACTGCTCTTGCTTAGATTGGAGGATCTGGGGATTCGGGGAAATGCTCTGGAGTGGCTACGTGACTGATTACCTATCAAATAGGAGGCAGGAGCATGTGCTCATTTTTACCATGTACAAGTTCCCGATATTTTGCGGCCCTGTTACAAATGCCATGATCACGAGGAGTAACTCGGAAACTAAATAGGTACATACATGATTTAAACACCGTATACATTAACTATTCTGATGTACTAACAGCTACTTAATTAAAAACGAAAATTTTTCAACGAACACATAAACTACCTATCCCCAAACTAAGCGTAATCTTGTACTTATATCGATATCACTCATCGGCAGCAAGTTAAGCATTTGGCTACTCCTTCTTGTCTTCCGTCTTCTGCACCCTGGGCGCGAACAGCACTTTGACGAGTTTGGTGATGGGCGCCTCCACGGCAAGATGCAGCACCAGCGCAAGTGGCAGCGTCAGCCCCAGTAACCCTAAGCAGGACATGATCTGAAATGGTCGTTTTATTTTTGGTTAGTTAGGATCGGACATCATTATTATCATTTCAGCGTTTCGATGCCCACAGCCGAGCATAGGCGTCCCCCAAGAATCACCACCGCGATCGGTCTAGCGTTTCCCACATCCAGTGGATTGGACATAGGTACTGACGCCTATTTCATCCGCCCCCATCATCATCATCAAAATGGGTATTTTAGTTGCAAAACCGCCTTATTAGAAGTGAATAAATTGCCGCAGTGGCTACATTGATGCACATCAATCGTTAGTCGTGCGTATCTTACTCTTTTTTTAATTCTTAGTGGAGACAACATCACATACATTTCTCTGATCTAAATGTAAGAATTAATAAAATTATTGAAAAAACAAATAGTAAAACTAAAATAATAAATCGATTTAAATTTAATTCAGAACTTATATATCTTTTTCTATAATAAATAACTACTTAAGAAATTAAAGAAACAAATATTATAAATAATAAAGATATTCAGTCTAATAAAATTCTTATTATAACTCTTATAGAGTTAAAAGAAATAATTTCCCACTCTAAAAAAAATAAAGGAATTAAAATTAGAGACTAGGTTTAGCGTTTTTAAAATTAAATTAAAGAGATTTCTGTTGGAAAGGTGTCTGCACAGCGTGGAAGATTTTTAGATTTTTAGTTTTTAGTTTTAGGTTATTTTAATTATTATGTAGGTACATTCAAACACAATGCATGTTGTTTACTGAATAAATAAATGAATTAATGAATGAATGAATGAATAAGTAGCTGATGCACTTGTGTTACGGGAATCAGAAACAACGAAGGTACCAAAAACACCCGGACCCGTAACAACATTGAAAGTTGGTTTTCAACATTGTCTCCATCCGGGGATCAAACCTGGAACCTCATAGATAGCGGTAACTTGAAACCGGTAGTCAATACGGGTTTTGTGAAGGAAGAAGGCTTCTCCAATCCCACGAAAACTTAGGCGATTCAGAAGTATGGAACTGCTTTAAAACGATAGAAGTCCCACATTGCAACATGGGCTCGGGAGAGGGGAGCACCTTTGAACACTTTTTACACTTCCTGTCATATCTTCGGATTCTCTAGTTCTGGACCAATTTAATATTTCCCAATGCTTAGTCTGTCTATTCGACTAAAAAATCGCTTTACATCATATGACGAGGAATATGCAAATTATAGCCGAAATATTAATTTTAGAAGAAGACGTCAAATATACTTGAAAAATCATGAAATTTGACGAAATTGTTAGTTTTCTTGCACTTAAAAGTAACAACATCATGGGCTCATCATAAAAAATATGGAGATTAAATAGCAAGTATGAAGTTAAAAATTACAAAGTACTTGTTTAATTAGATGCAAAAGTAAATGGACATAGTTAACTTTTAATTAAAATAAGTTCCGAGCTTCATTTGAACATTAAATACTTCACGATCAGCCTTTATATCCTGCTAGTCAATTGCTTATTCAGATTTTTTTTATTGTTAAGCGATTAATTTAGGATTGAGTGACCGAGATCCTTACGCGTTTTTTGAAAAAAGTTGGAATTTGCGCCTAAAAACTCGTCATTACTCAACGACAGGCTGTTAAACGTCAGTAGTAATAAGTGACAGCTGTGCAGGTATGTGTTGCCTTTTCCCAAAAAATAATTACGAGATTTCCTTCTAAAACAACTTCATAAACTCAAATGTTCAAAATTACCCCGGTTTAAAGTTGCCCTTTCTCCCCTATACATACAAGTAATATTGATTAATGCCTAATAAAGTTATGTCAGCAATATGTCTCCTGTGTCAAAAAGCTATTGTATTCGCAAAAGGTTCAAGGAATAGTCGGGGGTGCGATTCTCATGCATGGGTATTTTTGCGCACGGTAAAACGTATAAAACCAGCTAAACGTAGGTGTGCAATACGAGTAATAACCTCAATTTACTGTGACAGTTCCATTTCATGACAGCCACAAAATGATTAATCGTATACAAATTTCGACTGGTCAGCACCACAGGTTGCGTTCGAGTGGTAATCGACCGAATCTTTTTTTTGACTATACTTTCGACCACTTTGGTGTCATGGTCAAGAATTTGACTATTAACTAAGATGTAAGGATGGGATGCAATGAATAAAATCATAGTAAAATGATACCTTACAATAATCTGTTTACATTTTCAAGAGCACAGCGTCACCATAGTTGACATAAAATTAAAAAAAATCTTTACAAGATTTTTAATGAATAACATAAGTACATTAATATGTAGAATACAAGTTTATTATTCTAACGATTACATACTATGAAGTTTTAGCAAGCACAGTGTTAACAAGTAGTTTTATTAACTGACATTTAAACCAAATTAATATTTTAAATAAACTTACACAAAACAAATCTTATTTAATTTTCAAATTCAATTGTATTAAGTACGTTAGTAAAGAACTTTTCCAAAATCGTTAAAATGTTTCAAAACGAAAGTGAAATCAAAACTTTGTCTAAAATAAAAAATAGTGTCAAATCCTAGTAAATAACCATAACTACCTCGTCAGGCATCAATTGCATATTCAAACTTGTCCTATCTTTCTAAATCATCATAATTCATTATCGTCATTGGTTAACCATTATCGCATTGTCATTTCGTACGTACTTATTTTAATGCATTATTTAATATCATATTCTTTTCAACGAGTGGGGACCCCTATTTTATTGTTTTACATTTTAGGCCTTTAATAATATAACATTTTATTGGTACATATTTTATTTTATTTTATAGTCGACTTAATTATTTTTTTTTTTATAATAACTTGGGTCGTGCACGCCTTAATATTTATTTAACGGAGGTTATGATTTAAGTCTTTTTGGACTCCAACTTATCTCACAGAGGGAAACTCGTTCGCACCATGATCGAATGGAAGGACCTAACTCTCCTTGTACCCTTGTACCTTTATTCACTTTTATTTATAAATAACTCATTTTGTAGAGCATCACGAATTAAGACCTTAAATGTCTCCAACAGTTATCAGCGTTGAAGCTCGTTCACGTCGCATTTATCCTGAAGGACCTGACCTCTATTTCCTATGTACATCCTTTGTGTACTTACTAGCTACTCCTACTATATCACCTAATGTACTTTTTAAAAGTATCTTTAATCACATCACCCTATTATAACTTTCATAAACAAACTTTCTGTATCAAAAATTTTTCGTAATGATGTGACATCATACTACTACCTACCTACCACTATCGAATGAATATTTTGACAGTATAAAAATATTTTTAAGATTTTAGATGATTAGTCTAAATGCACTCCTATATTTTATAAAACCCAAATACTCGCACGTCTAAATAACTACTCATACCAGCTATCTTTAGTCATTCACATTTTTGCTAAGCACTGTACCTAATTGCACTCTTTTGGTAAACAAAAAGATTTTTTAATACTGTCTTAACAAAAGTTCTATGTTTCCTATAATTCTTCGTCATAACAGTTTATTTGTTACGTTACGTAACTTGTCAATCCGAGTTAAGTCAAATACCTTTGAATAAGTGTATATCTTCCTACTGCTTAACACATCTCGAATTTACTAACGCAAATTATTTAAAGTATGTAAAAATAATTCTGCACCTATCCTATCGTAATCTACCTGGGTGGCTTTTGCTATGTTTGCAAACGGCTTACAGTTACACTGGTATCGCTCTACCTACCTATAAGGTAACGTATGCTTATATATGGAATCATTGAAAGTGATCCCATTTGCCTTATTTGTTAAGTTATTTCATAACATAATTTCATTATAGTTACCAAAGCAAACTCTTAGATGGAAAATAAACTTTTTGTTAAACTTATCTGCCGTTAAAAACCCTAACTTTCACATAACTCTTCACTATGGAATTAAAATTTGAAATGTAAATGTTAATCGTCTCTATGTTGACCGTCGTACAAAGAAAAAAAACCGGTCAAGTGCGAGTTGGACTCGCGCACCGAGGGTTCCGTACAAACCTGTAGATAAGGAGTAGTAACTTTGAAATTTTCAAAATTGTCAAAAAGATTTTTCAAAAAGATTTTTTTTATATATGATGAAACTTAAAATTTACGGTTTTCGTAATTTTTCCTATATCTGTACTATAAGACGTGACTTCGTACTAAATTTCAAGATTCTAAGTTTACGGGAAGTACCCTGTAGGTTTTGATTCTCGTGCGAGTTTCGAAAATTTGCGGAAATTTACGGCCTAAATGGCTGTATCTTTTGATTGCGATGGCTTAGAAGGTTGATTTTCCTACAGCTTCCAGGGACAGTAGACCTAAGTATCATATAGAATTTTCAGTTTGATACCTTCACGCGTTCCTGAGAAAAACGGTCTTGACAGACGGACGGACGGACGGACAGACGGACAACAAAGTGATCTTATAAGGGTTCCGTTTTTTTTCTTTTGAGGTACGGAACCCTAAAAACGCCTTTATAGAGTTGATTTTGCAGTCATCATTTAGTATGAAATGATTCAAAAATGCTATTACGTTTATAATAATGAATACTGTATATGAGATTTCATGAAAAATATACATTACCTGTTAAATGTCCCTAATTTAAAGAAAATATTACACTGAATCAAGTAACGATAATAACTTTACCTGCATATTAACTTACACGTGCTCACACGTCAGCAATGTCCTACAAATTAAAAATAACTTGATTGAATAGAAATTATAAATGCGCCAAAGACTTAAAAATATTCGGAAAAAATCAGTAAACTGAATAAAATGCTAAAATAAAGGATACCCATGTTATTTAAACGTAAAGTTTAATGCCAATTAATTTATTATTGATGAAGAAAGAGGCAAGAAATAAATGAAGCAAGAAAGTGTTTGTAATAGATAAACCTTTCGATAATTAAAATCAAACTTATTCCGGCAAAATGTAATCAATGAAAATAAAATATTGCACAAACCTTTTGATTACGTTTAAAATTGTTTCAAGGAAACCTGTATTAATTAATTAAATTAATTTTTAATTTAGAAAAAATACAAAGCAAATCTAACATGGTTTTTGTTTATCTACTAATATTCAACCAACAGAAAATCATGTTGTAATGATAGGTAGATTCACGATAAAAAATATAGTTTTCTTTATACTTTAACAATTTTTTTTAATGCCTAACTTGCTAAAACTGCTTACTTTGTAAATAATTTTTAAGAAAAAATAAAAGGATATATGATTCACTGAAACTAGAATTAAAACTATTCTGGGCCGTTTTCACCAATTTCCTACTATATAATCACAAATAACTTTCACTTTCCGAGGTCGTCGCTCGCGACACGCCGACCTCGCGGCAGCACCCTTCTCCATGGTCAGGAAATACTCCCGGCAGCCTGCATCCTTCTCATCCTCTGACACCAACTCTCCCAGCGCCCAGCTACACTTTCTTTCCTCCATCTGGCACCATCGCACACCCGGCAGCCAGGAACTATTCTTCTTTTTCGTCATTTGATTTTTATCACGTCTCGCCCAGTATCGAGTCGACGATTTACGATTAATTTATGTTTCATTAGCGTGATTCACATTTATATTGTCTTTTTCAATGCACTTTTATAATGTTCAAAATAATTCGTAATTAAAAATTATTTTCCACTATTTTATATTATTGCGCAGCGCTGCCCAGAAGGCAGCACTGGCAGGGTCGCCATGTAAGGATGGGACCCGGGAGTAGTCAATGAAAAGATGTTGCTCGTTTAACCACAGATTACTAAATAGTTACTACGTAACAGATAAATCACTCCATAGAGAAATTTCAATACCTACAGCGTTAATAGACTACTTTTTCTGCCGCGTACAAAAATGCACCTACATCTTTGAGTATAAAGTCACTATTGCTTCGCAGCTGCGCGAGACCAAGTGACGTGAGACCTAGCGACAATCGAACTAGGGTTGACACTTTCGGTAAAAATATTTCAATCACATTTTTCCAAAATGGTATTTGATTGACTGTTGTTTAAATAATATAACATTATTGAATAACAAATGTGAAATAAGAAATTCAGTCTATATAAGGTATAACAAGCGAATTATGAGCTACTTAATTGTGACTCATGCTATCTCTTTCTAAAACAAATCTGCCATTTGTGGAATCTGTCGTTTGTAGATTATTAGTAGGTAGGTACATTTCGAGAATCGGTCAATTTTATTGTCAACTACGTAAGTAGCTACCTACCTACCTAGTCATTTCGCTAATTAATTAGTCATTAGTCTACTAAACCACCACGTCGAGTAGGTAGGTAGGTAGGTACACACAGTTCGTAGGTGGTGCGCAGCCCATAAAAAGTAGACTAATAGGTACTTAGGTATTATTTCGATAAAGTAACTGACCTATGTTTCACTGTAGGTATTACATTTTAATTCAATAAAGCCGAACCCCAACTTACCTGAATTTATCCAATTTACCTACATAGGTACCACCTACTAATTTGTTTATTTTTATACTTTGTAAATAAATTACTAACTTACCGGGTAACAATAACATTTTCTTAATTAGCTGGTAGACTAAAAAAAGAAAGCGTTTTATTTCTCTTTGTATTCGACCTACACCCATCAACAGCACATAAATTTCCACCACCAGAAGTCATTTTTCTTAAATAAAGCTAACGTTTAACAAGCACAGATTACTCATTTGGTTCGTACGAAAACTAAATTGAACGTAAGCGTAACACGAATAATTATAGTGCGTCGTGAGCGCGTCCGACGGTTGTTGGCAGCCCACTGAATCGGCACTGCAGTCGGTGCCGGCGAGAGTAGGCTATTACCGCGCGCAAGTACATCGAGTGAGAGAGGCCTGGTTTAACGTATGGTTTAATACTGGCTCATTAGACAGATTACTCGTATACATCTATATAGTTCAGCTTATGTAAGGGGACGTGACACACACTACAAAGAGGTCGCGGGTTCGATCCCCGCACTGTACACACATTTGTGTGCATGAACATGTCTGTTTGTACTTGGTCTGGGTGTTATATGTATTTATTTAAATTTATTTGTAATACCACTGTTGATTCTGATATCTGTAACACAAGTGCTTAAGCTACTTACCACGGAGTCAGATCAATGTACTATGTGATGTTGTTGCATTAAAAAAAAACTAGAGTCACTTCCCTAGCTTAAGGGATTTTGGAGTATGAGCCTACCATTAGAGGCATGTTATTGTGTTCCAGTGTGGTGTCGCCGCCGGCGATTGTGCGCATCACCAGCACGTGCAGCGAGAACACGCCGAACGACAGCTTGGCCAGCGGCACCCAGCCGCGCCACTCCAGCGCCGAGCGGTACAGCGCTGCAACACAAACTTGTGTTAAGTATGTAATGAATTAGCGGACCTTGCAGACCTGCCCGTTATTTTTTTTATTTTATTTTTTCGTAAGAACCATTAAGGAATATCATAAAAAAAGAATTGGCCAAAATGGTCCAGGCGGCCAGGCGGAGGCAGCGCTTTGGTAGTTGGTAGTGATACCAAAAGTAAAGAAACCTATGGCGCGGTCTTGTTTGGGATGAGTGACCATTCTGACCATATGAGTGACGTTTATTTACAAGCATCTCCGTGTTTCGAAAGGCACGTTAAGCTTTTGGTCCCAGTTAATATCGATACACAGATATTAGTCGTTGTATTTTCCTGATCTCTCTCCGGACATGTCAGATTGCCGTCTCACCGAACTTTGAGAGTGAAGGAACAGTGAGTGCACCTGTGTATTGCGCTCACGCTTGTGCACTATAATATCTCCTGCGTAGTTGGCTGATCTCTGTTGAGTTTGGCCGCCGTGGTCGAAATCGGCCAGGAGGACTATTAGTCGTTAAACCTAGTCAGATTGGGCCTAGACTATAGGAATAACATCTGACAGTAAGGTTGGTCACTTACCTTACAATCTACACTGAGCCCGCGAGGTAGAGTATGGCTCATACCAACTCACGGTTGAGGTGAGTTCTGTGCCCAGCTGTGGGACATATACATAGAGATGCTGATGATGACGACAAGCCGCACTCCTAGCAAGCTCGATACTAACTCTCAACCTTGTTGGCGGCCCCGAAGATGATCAGCGCGACGGTGAGGCCGAACAGCAGCCGGAGGGCCAGCGGTGCGGGGGGGCCGGCGCGGTTGAACATGATCCCCCCCGACACCACCAGCAAGTATAGGAAGGGCAGCAACAGCCAGTATGCGATACGATACTTCTGGAATGTAAGAAGATTTTATCTCTTTTATTACCTCTACGGCGATAGCCATCTGCTGGTATCCATTGACGATTTGACGAGTTTTCGAACAGATTGGGAATCCTTAGCCGCCAATAGGGAACAGTGGATGAGTTTGGGGGAGACCTTTGCCCAGCAGTGGGATGATATAGGTTTATAAAAAAATATATAAATTTTGGGAAACATACAGTGATAATAACATTTCATAACAAAATAGATAATTCAAATAACACATAAACCAATTAAGTTTCCTCAGCTTAAATAATAGATGGAGTAGACCAATGTTTTTTTTCAAAACATTAAAATATGTGAAACTATAAAGTTATCAAAAGATTATGAATGAATAAAAGAATATGTTTTTTTTTTAACTAAACAAAAGTTTTGTTAACAAAGATTTTGTGGATTCATCGCGCCTCCTGTCTACCGCGAGCATATCTGGCTGTCCGGTATATTGGCGGGGTTCTTCTTGGAGCGTATATAAATGCCTCCTATTTAAAAATTATAATTACTTGTTTTTGACGTGACAACTTATATTTCGATTGAGCCGGCTGCACGTACCAAAAAACATGACGCATGCGGCGTTACCTTGCTCTGAGGCGTTCCATTCAAGGCCTGAAGTGCAAGCGAGAGCGCGGAACGAGCGACAAAGAGGCAACGTGACAAAGACGTTGACACGTTCAACTATCGTCAGTAAACCGACTTGTGGAGATGATTGTGGTGTATACTAGGTATGTGAGTTAGGTACTTAGTTACAAGCGTGAAGTGATGAAGGCGAAATCCAGTTTCAACAGTTTTATTCCACGTCACAATGAGAAAGCACAGTACAAACACAGGTAGATAGCACAGCACAAGATAAAGAAGGAGAAGAGACAGTTTATAGTGGAAAAGTCAAGCAAAAGAAAGCAACGAAAACAGTCAATTAGATATGTAACACAAATGGGTGGTAGGTAGCAAGCGAAGCTGGTAAGCGCGAGCGACGTGCGTTCGGTGTCGGACATAGATTCGGACTGGTGACACGCGGCCGGTCGGCGCCTGCGCAGGTATTGTAGCAGCTAGTTAGTTAGTTAGTTAGTTTTGCAGGGCTTTTTCCGCACTTAGCCTAACGATTGGGCCATTGTGCGTGTTTGCCTTTATTCCAACCAGCCCAAGTCTTCCCAGAAGGCTAGCAGCCTGCCTAGGCCACTAAAGATTTCCGGGAATGATGTTGGGTTTTTTAGAATGTCTGCTCGCTGTTTTTCCACGCTTGTGCACTCCATGAGTACATGCTGTGGCGTTTCCTCTTCCTCGAGGCATCCTCTGCATCGAGGGCAGTTTGTTACACCTATGTTAAATAGGTGCTTGTTTAGGAGACAATGGCCTGTTATTATCCCTATAACTCTGCGTAGATTATCGCGCGTTAGTTTGGTGAGGTTGCGGGCAAGCTTTTTAGATGGCATCTGAATTGCATTTTTAGTTTGCCTGCAGCCTTCACTGTTCGTCCATTCTAGCAGATGGTTTTTTGCGGTGTCTTCTCGCAGCCATATTTTTATTTGGGCCTGCGGTATAGGTAGTAGCGGTTCTGGGCCAGACACTGTTGTCGCGGATCCCTTTTTCGCGAGTTCATCGGCTGCGTCGTTGCCGAGAGAGTTGCTGTGTCCCTTGATCCACTGCAAGGTTATCTTATTTTTCCTTGCAATGTGTTGGAGTGCGTTGTGGCATTCCAATATGAGGGCAGAGGTTATGGTGTTGTTTTGTAGAGCTTGAAGTACGGATGCACTGTCCGAGACAATTTTGATGTTGAGGTCTCCGACGTCTCTGGCTGCAACCGCCTGTGCTGCTCTGATAATTCCGATACATTCTGCTTGGAATATTGTGTTTAGTTTGTCCAGGGTGGTTGATATGTTGATGTTTAAGTCGTATGAGAATACTCCGGCTCCAGTTCCTTGTGAGGTTTTGGAGCCGTCTGTGTATATCCTAACTTCTTTGACGCCAGAGTTGTCTTTCCGTTCTTCGGTAAGTTGGATAATGTATTCTCGATCAAAGATGTAGTGGCATGGTATCCTGTCCATGGGTGCATCTAGAAGGGGTCTTTCCTTCGTGATGTCCTCCATGATTTTGGAGTGCGTTGTCATAGTGTTTTGTTTCCATAGCCCATTTGCTCTTAGTCTTAAGGCAGCTGCCTTTGCTTCTTCCTGTATGACCAGATGAAGAGGTCTAAGGTTCAATAGGAACTCTAGGGCGGCTGATGGAGTGGTTCTCATACATCCTGTAGCTGCTACGCTCGCTAGGCGCTGCAAGCTTTGTAGTTTGGATTTGATAGTGGACAGTTGCGTTCTGGGCCACCACACAACTGATCCGTAGGTTAAGGAGGGTCTGATAACTGATGTGTATAGCCAAAGTGTGATTTTTGGATTAAGACCCCATTTTCTGCCAAGGAGTCTTTTACACTGATAGAATGCTATACAGGCCTTCTTAATTTTGTTGTCAATGTGAATTCCCCAGTTCAACTTGCTATCGAGAGTGATGCCCAGATATTTTACTTGAGTTGATAGGGTTAATTCGGTGTTAAATAATTTTGGTAGTTTTAGATTTGGTAGCTTCCTTTTGTTAGTGAAAAGGATGAGCTCTGTTTTTTTGGGGTTGACTGACAGCTGGTGTTCCTCACACCATTTTTCTACAATCTGAAGAGCAGCACGCATTACATCACAGAGGATGTTCTCTGCGTTCCCATTTATCAGAATTGCTAGGTCGTCTGCATAACCAATGGTAGTGTAGCCTCTTTCGTTCAGTGTCCTCAAGAGGCTGTCTACTACTATGTTCCATAGGAGTGGTGACAGAATGCCCCCTTGGGGGCACCCCCTGACCACCCTTGCACGGGTGATCGTTTTTAACGCAATTTGGACCGCCCTTTTACTGACCAGCTCATTTATCCATTCCGTTATGACTGGTTCTACTTTCAGTTTTTGTAGGGCATGGTTGATGCTGTTGTGCATTGTTTTATCAAATGCCCCTTCTATGTCAATAAAAGCGGCAAGTGTTGATGCTTTGTTGTTAATGGCCGATTCTATTTTATGCACTACCATGTGTAGCGCTGACTCTGTTGATCTGCCTTTCCTATAGGCATGTTGCTGTGGGTAAAGAGATCTGGTTTTTAAGACATCGTCTCTTAGGTGTCTATCAACTAGTTTTTCTAGTGTTTTCAGGAGAAATGAGGTTAGGCTGATAGGCCTGAAGGATTTGGCTAGGGTGTAGTCTTCTTTGCCTGGTTTAGGCAGGAAGACTATTTTTGCTTCCCTCCATTGCTTCGGTACATATTTGAAAGCTATGCAGGCTCTATAAATTTGTAGTAGGTGATGAGTGATTTGGTTCGAATGCCATTGTAGAAGCGCTGGGAATATGCCGTCCAGTCCAGCGGATTTAAATGGTTGGAAGCTTCTCAGGGCCCAGCCAATTTTATCCGTGGTTACGATTCTACTTGCAGTTTCCCATTCTTGGATAGTTGGTGCTTTTTTGTGTTCATCTTGCCATTCGGAGTCTGATGCAATCTGACTTCCGGGAAAGTGGGTCTCTAGGAGTAGTTTGCAGGTTTCGTGGTCTGTATTTGTGTAAGTGCCGTTTTCTCTTTTGAGAGAGCCCAGAAGATTAGTATCCCCTTTGGACAGTATTTTCTTGACTCTCGCGGCTTGGTTTGTTGAGTTTATGCTGCTACAGAATTTGTGCCAGGCTTCCGTCCTCCTGAATCTGATACGTTTCTTGTAGTGTTTCTGTGCTGTTTTGTATTTGTCCCAGGCTTCAGTGGTCCTGGTATTTTTTGCCTGATTGAAAAGTGTCCTGAGTGCCTTCCTGAGCCGTTCAAGCTCTGGCCCCCACCATCGATTTTTATCCGAGTCGATAGGTATGACGGCGGGACAGGCTTCTTCATAACTGCTCGTTAAGGCAGCGGTCAAGAACTGTACATTGGTTTCTATGTTGTCTGTGCTGAGTGTCACGTCAGAGGGTTCGAAGTCATTTAGTTTTTTGGTTAGTGTGCTTGTGTATTTTGTTGTATCTGTTTTACGGGGGTTACGATATGGGGTGGGGTTTGGTGGTTTAATGTTTATTTGGAAGCAGATGCGTCTGTGGTCTGCGAAGGACGGCTCGTTGGATACTTGCCATCTTTCGATGAGATCTGCCGCCAAGTGTGTTGCCAGAGTGATGTCGATAGTGCTTTGGCATCTGGACGTTACAAAGGTGGGCTCTGTGCCTCTGTTTATAATGTTCAGATTGGTTTGGAATAGGTATTCAGTTAGTTGCTCACCCCTTTTGTTTGTATCCTTACTTCCCCACAGAGTGTGATGTGCGTTGCAGTCTGCTGCAATGATGATGTCCCAGTTGCTGGCTTCGCAGTGTTGTACCAGTTCGACTAGTTCCTTTGCGGGAATTTCGCCTTCGCCTGGCATATACACCGAAGCAAGCACTAGGGTTGTTTGGTCCCCTGTAGGGTTGATTTTAACGGCTGTAAGGTCTCTAGAACAGAAAGGGTTAATTAAGGTGGCATTCATGGTTTTGGGTATAACAATACACGTTCTTGGTTTTTCTGCTGGTGTGTATAGTAGTGACTTACCACTGATGTTGTTCAAGCCGAGTATTTTGTTGTTTCTGATCCAGGGTTCCTGGATCAGTGCGACGGTTTGGTTGTCTTCCTCCAGCACTCTGCGTAAGGTGACCGCCGCAATTTGTTTGTGCTGGAGGTTGGTTTGGATGACAGTGAGGGAGCTAAGGGCTGGGGCTACGTAGCACGTCATCTTCGTCGCTAGTAACCCCCGCGCTTATCAGCGGCGAGCTCGCCTCCATCCTGCTCGGACCCGGTTGGGGAGCGGAGGTGGAAGGCCCTGGAGTTGCCGTCGTGTCGTTTTGCGTCGCTTGGTCAGTTTCGGCCGTGGTCGCCTCTACTGAAGGGAAGAAGCGAATGTACCCACTTCCCGTCATGTGGGCTACCCGGCGGTCTCGATCCAGGATGGTTTGCTTCTGGTCTTCGGGGATTCCCAGGACAAGGTGAACCACCTTTTCCTTGGAGCCAGCCTCGCCAGTTTGGTCGGTCACTGATATATCGTAACACTGCCAGGAGTCGACTTTGTACCAGGGGTTCTGGGCACAAAGGACTTTCTGCAGTATTGCGGAGTCGGTGATGCGGGTGTGTATCAGGAGGCCTGCTCTGAGCCTCTTTTTTAAGTCTGACTGTCTGATGACAGCCAGAGTGGTTCCGGGTATGGGTGACGTGATGTTCTGGACTTCCCTCTCGAGCCAAGTTAGAGCGTTCGCGTTCTCACACCACATCGCGAGCACCCCATCCAGGAGGAAGGGGCGCCCCCGGAAAGATGGAGCTCACGCGTTTGGAGACGGCGGGGACAGTACCGCTTGCAGGATTCTATCATCGATAGTCTCCCTGAGCTGGTCTGCCTGCTCCTGCGAGAGGTCGCGTGGGGGGACGGTGATAACCGCTACTCTCAGATGCGACTGACTCGCGTCTGCGTAGCTCACCGTCCGCCTCTGCCTCGTATCGGTTCTCGGGCGCTTGGCTTCTCCCCTGGGAGTCCGGGTTTCGTCCGGCCGAGCTCGCTTCGAGGAAGCACGCTCGTCCGGGCCATTCCCGGCCCCAGTTTGCTCCCCTGCGGGAGCAGTGGAAGCCACCGCCTCGATACGTCGACCTCGGCCGCCTCTCGGTTTCCGTCTCTTCTTCGGCTGATTCGGTGGTCCTTGGTGTGATGGCGGTGACTCCGTTCTGTGCCGAGCCACTCCTGCGGAGGTCACCCCCGCGGAGGTAGATGGCACAGGTTCGCGCTGCGTTTCCGCTGCTGCGGTCGGTGTCACTTCTGTTGTTGCAGGTTGTCGAGCATTCCTTCTCGCGCGCCCCGTGGGGCGACTGCGTTCTGGTCGGCTTGGCAACCTTTGGTTTATTGTGTTTGGTGTCTCGGGCTGTTGGGACTCCCTCGTCTCGCGCGCCGTGGGGCGACTGCGTTCCGAGTGTCCTGCCGGTCCATGGTTGTTTGTGGTGGGTTTAGCGGCCCCTTTGGAAGGGCGCTTGTGGTGGGCTACTACCGTCCACTCTGACACTCTGGTGGTGTCGGTGGTCGAGGTTGACGGTAGCAACGTTATGGCCTCTGCGAGGCCTGATAAGTCCAGGCTAAGGCCTGGTGTTGGGCACAAGTTGTCCCCCCCAGAATACGTGGGACAGACCGAGTTAGACTCGGTGAGGGATTCTCCACTGTGCGTGGTACCCTCCTGGGGTATAATTTTCTTGTCTTGTGCTGACATTCTTTGTTTTGGTTGGGCGAAGAGGACGCACACTACCTGCCCATGGTGAGTGTGGTACAGCATTTTTGGGGGTATTTAGTGCCCCAAGGCTGTGTGAGCCTGGAGTGTGGATAAGCGCCGCCACAGGTTCGGCTATGCGGGATTGGACTAGGAGAAGGATGGGTTATAGGGGGGGAAATAATGGGGGGTCGGCCAGAGGTTTCGGTTATGCCAATTACTTAGGGTAATTGGCCAATAACAGGCGGCAACCTCGAGAAGGATAGTCCACTGGCCTTGTTTAGGGGATCTTAGCGACCTGCGCTCCTCCCTAAACCATTCGCCAGACCCAGCATCGGACAGATGCTGGGAATGGGGGAAACGTCAAACAAGAAGCAAAAGAGGGAAGCAAGCAAAATGGTTATATTAAGTTGTTTGGCGTTGCCCCCGCCCATTGTAGCAGCTATAGCTATGCTTATATTGCTTGTTTACGCGTTTCCATTCTAGCTAGCGGCGGGCGGCCAGCTGATGCACGGCAATGACGGAAAGGTAAGACTTAATAAATAAAAGTAATGATTAGTTATTTTATAGATAAATATTATGTATGTATATAATTTACTAGCTGTGCCCGCGACTTCGTCCGCGTGGATTATTTATTTTGGGCATCATTTTCTTTTTGCAAATTTTTTTTTTTTATTATTTTAGACAATTTATTTTTTAAGTTTTTAAAAGAACATAATTAGCTTAAAGTACTTTTGCGTTAATTATTTTTCTAGTTTCATTTTGTTGTGTCAGAAGAACATATCAGTTTTGTCCGCAACGCGTTTGTAGGTCTGATCTTGACAACGCGACATTTATGTGTGAAAAGCAGTCTTGACGTTAATTAATTTCTATGTGTTTAAATGTTTGCCTCTGTGATTTATTAATTGTAACGGTGAAAGAAAGCATAAAAGGAAATAGTTTTTTTTTAAAATTAAAAGGTAAATAATTTGGAATCATTGAGGTGCGAGGTATAAGCGCTGTTTGACCAACTGCTAAACCAGTCTAAACTATTGCAACCATCACGTTACATATTGCGAAGAAATTAGATTTGAAGTCGGGTCCCTGTGGTTTAAGATTTCTAAGTAAAATTATTGGTGCACCTATTTTTAACTTGAGGGAATAATGGGGGAAGGCCACTTGTGTTCAAATAATATTTTTTTAATTTCGTCTACGCTACAGTTTCTCACTCCAAATATTGCACTTTGACACATCCATTGATGATCTTTTTTTTTCTATTTTGCATATTTTATGGTGAACTCTCGATCTAGAGTCCTTAATGTTACTCACTCTTAATCCTTTATCTCGTTCAATTGCAATTTTATTTTCAAAGTGAGGTACTTTCCCGTCTCCTATTAAAAGTAACTTTGAAGGAAAAGTTATACAACCTCCCTACCACTGCTTTGTTGGTGTAGTGGCAAAGTTTCTGCCTAACATCCAAGAGGTCCTGGGTTCGAATCCCAGGTCGAGCCAAAATTGTTTCTGAGATTTTCTGTCATGAATCTCTCAAAAACAGCTCGGAGTCGAGAAGTTGGCGGTGTTACACCCCCGTGCCTCGGTTCGCACGTTAAGCCGTTGCTCATGCGCCTGATCTCTCTCCGGTCATGTCGGATTGCCGTCTCACCGAACTTTGAGAGTGATGGAACAGTGCAGTTTGGGAGTGCACTTGCCTATTGTGCTCACACTTGTGCACTATAATATCTCCTGCGTAGTTGGCTGATTTCTGTTGAGATTGGCCGCCGTGGTATATAATCGGCATGGAGGATTATTTCTACCTCCCCCCAAATGTGCTCTCATATTTGTAGTTAATTTTAAGATGTTTACAAACTTCCATATTGGGGTATTTTTAAGCCAAGACTTTACAATGTCTGCCCTTGTTCCCCTTACTCACTTACCCCTTACTTACTGGTACAGTTTTTCGAAAGTCCCTCGCAAACATAACAGTAATTTTATGATGATGATTTTATCACAGCTTCTTATATCTCTAAGAGTCCTATCTAGACCCTCTACATGAGCTCTATGGATCATGGAACATTCGTCCCAGATTATTAAACGCGGTCACCTGGTCATTCATCGTATCAGCCTGTTATAGTCCACTGCTGGACATAGGCCTTCCCTAAGGACCGCCACAGCGCCCGATCTCCCGCTCTTTGCATCCAGTCACTACCAGCTGCCTTCATCAGGTCGTCTGTCCATCTAGCCGGGGGGCGTCCCACACTACGTTTACCTAAGAGTGGTCTCCATTCAAGAACCTTCCTGCTCCACCTCTCGTCGGTTCTGCGACAGACATGGACAGCGCACTGCCACTTTAGCTTGCTACATTTTTGGACAACATATGTTACCTTAGTCTTATGTCGTATGACCTCGTTCCGGATTTTATCCCTTAATGAGATCCCCAACCTAGACCATTCCATAGCACGCTGAGTGACGTGTAGTCGGTGAGCCAGCTTGTCTGTCATGTTCCACGTTTCAGCTCCGTGGGTTAAGACAGTTAAGACGCATTGGTTAAACAACCGGCTTTTTAGGCACTGCGGCAGGGTTGACGTGAAGATATGACGCACCTGGTCATTAATTAAATCTAATTTTGGTTCATTATGGTACCTCGTAGAGCTACACCCCCCTCTCCGCATCGCTCGCAAGTAACGCCTCTCTTCCTTACAGCGTCATGTTTTGCATATCATGCGGCGCGGGTAAATTTTATATTGGTGTTATTTTAAAATTGTAATATCTTCTAAGATATTCATTGAAATTAAGTGATGTCAAGGACAATTTTGTTCACAATTAAATACTCTTAATCAACAACACATTTATTTGGATAAAGATTAATATTATTACGTTGATACAACTCTTAACAAATAATGCATTAATTTTGGCCAAATTTGGTTACCACAAAAACGGTTCTAGTGACTTGATCTTAAAAGATAAGCATATACTGTCGCAGACATTTTTTTAGATCATTTTAAGAGGAATAATTCTTTCATACAAATATTTTTGGTATCTTGAACCGTTTTCGCAGCGTTCGCAACGGAAGCCCTCAAGGATGAATAATTTTCCCCGTTTTTTCCACATTTTCCATGACATCTTCGCTCCTTATAGTTGCAGCGTGATGTTATATAGCCTATAGCCTTCCTCGATAAATGGTCTATTCAACACAAAAAGAATTTTTCAATTCGAACCAGCAGTTCCTGAGATTAGCGCGTTCAAACAAACAAACAAACAAACAAACAAACAAACTCTTCCGCTTTATAATATTAGTGTAGATATAACTGTGTACGTGTATTGTATTATATATATGTATAGTAAAATGTTATATATTTATGTATGTTTTTATTTGATGAACAACCAATAATATTGAACGTGGGAGGAGCCCACATCACTCCCCTCCAGAGACCTGGTTAGGGG
Organism: Pyrausta despicata; assembly: GCA_963921415.1. Taxonomy (NCBI): domain Eukaryota; kingdom Metazoa; phylum Arthropoda; class Insecta; order Lepidoptera; family Crambidae; genus Pyrausta; species Pyrausta despicata. The sequence continues at coordinate 14,645,897 of OY992862.1, read as the reverse complement.
CGATAAAAATCAGGGAACCGGACATGTCGTCCGTACCTAGTTACTATTGGCGTGTGATTCGAAAGGGTATTTTGTTTTAAGTTATTTTTTATGTTAGTGTTTAAGTTAGTTTTTAAGCTAGATTTTAAGTTAGTTTTTAAGTTTGTGTTAGAGCTGGTGTTTAAGTTATTCTTTAAGTTGGAATTTAAGTTAGGTGTTTTTTCTTCCGAAGTATCTTCGTTTAATACATAGGCTGGTTTAAGGCGGTCTTTGGAGACAGTGACCGGTTTGCCTTTGATGAGGACTTTGAAAGCTTTGTCACCTCTTTCCAAGACCTTATGAGGGCCTGTATAAGCTGCTTGAAATGGGGCTCGCGTAGCGTCTTCTCGAAGGAAGACTTGATCCGCGGTAGCCAACTCTTTAAAGACGAACACCTTATGGTTGCTGTGACGAGATGCTGGGATAGGTCTAAGCGTCTCTGCAAAGGATCGCAGACGGGCTGTGAAGTCTGACACGTCGGTGGTGCCTGGCGAACCTGAGTCGAAGAATTCTCCGGGAAGTCTCAGTGGCTCGCCGTATAGCAATTCGGCTGACGATGTCTGTAAATCCTCCTTGAAGGCGCTTCGGATTCCTAGGAGGACTAAAGGTAACACTTCTGACCAATTGCTATTAGCGTGGCAGGTGATAGATGCCTTTAGTTGTCTATGGAACCGTTCGATTAGCCCATTACATGAAGGATGGTAAGCCGTAGTGCGTTTGTGTTGGAATCCTGCTGCTTTAGCTAAATATTGAAACAGTGCGGACTGAAATTGACGGCCGCGGTCTGTAACAATATCGGTAGGGCAGCCAAATCTGGATATCCAACCTGATATCAGTGCTTTAGCCACTGTTTCAGCCGTGATGTCAGGTATTGGTATGACTTCTGGCCACCGCGTGAATCGGTCTATGGCCGTTAAACTATACCTAAAACCCTGTGAGACAGGAAGAGGGCCTATAAGGTCGATGTGCACATTTTTGAAGCGTGCGCGAGGTAAATTGAAAGAGCCCAATGGAGCGGACACGTGTCGGCTAACCTTGGCTCGCTGGCATGATAAGCACGACCTGGCCCATTCTCGGCAATTCTTCCTAACCTCTGGCCATACAAATCTGTCGGCCACTAGTTTTGCTGTCGCCGCTGCCCCTGGATGGCTCAGCGAGTGTAAGCTTTGGTAAACTTGTTTCCTGAAGCTTTTGGTGATGAATGGCCTGGGAGTCGTTGTGCTGACATCGCAGTACACTAATGTTCGACTTCCAGGGTATTCAATCTTTTTGAGACGCAAAGATGAGGGGTTTGCCAAATATTGAGCAAGTTCTGGATCGGCTTCTTGGTCTTGGGCTAGATCCGATAAGTTGATTGGGACTGTAAGTTCCTCGATCCGCGATAAGGTGTCGGCCACGACGTTATTTTTGCCGGAGATATGCCTTATATCGGTCGTGAACTGCGATATGTAGTCCAAATGTCGGAACTGCCGGGGTGTACAAGAAGACTTTCGTTCACTGAATGCATGGCAAATAGGTTTATGATCGGTGTATACCGAGAAATGCCTTGCCTCGACCATATGCCGGAAGTATTTTATAGCTTCGTAGATGGCGAGAAGCTCGCGGTCATACGGTGAGTATTTCCGTTGGCATGGACTTAGTTTGCGAGAGAAGTAGGCTAATGGTTCCCACACGTCATCTCGCAACTGTTGTAACACAGCGCCGATGGCCACGTCAGATGCATCTGTGACCAGTGCTAGCTTGGCGTGGCAGTCCGGGTGTGCTAAGAGAGCCGCATTGGAAAGGCTATCCTTGGTCTCCGCGAAAGCCTTCAGGGCCTCGCCTTCGAGGGTTATCGGTGTGGAGCCTTTGCATGCCCCCATCAAAAGTGCATTGAGAGGTCCTTGGATCTGGGCTGCGTTAGGTAAAAATCTTCTATAAAAATTGGCTAAACCCAAAAATCGCCTAAGTGACCTAACACCTTTAGGTGGGGGGAAATTACGAATGGCTTGGACTTTCTCATCAAGTGGTTTGGTTCCGCTCTCCGAGATCCGGTAACCGAGAAAAGTTACCTCGGAGGCACCAAAAACGCACTTAGACGCATTTATGACCATGCCATACTCCCGCAACCTTGAGAATACCTGACGTAGGTGGTCTTTGTGTTGAGATGGGCTTTTTGAAAATATTAAAAAATCGTCTAAATAACAGTAAACAAAGTCCAGCCCGCGCGTCATCTCATCGACGAATCTTTGAAAGGTTTGGCCTGCATTACGCAGACCAAACGTCATGAAAGGGAATTCGAACATACCAAAAGGGGTTGTGATGGCCGTCTTTGGTATGTCATCTTTACAGACCGGTATTTGGTTGTACGCTTTCACAAGATCGATGGTGCTGAAAATGCTGCAACCCGAGATACTATGTGCAAAGTCGTGAATATGACGTATGGGATATCGGTCTGGGATCGTACGCGCATTAAGCTGCCTGTAATCACCGCATGGCCTCCATCCGTTGTCCTTTTTCGGAGCTAGGTGCAACGGCGAGGACCATGGGCTTTCAGAGGGTCGGGCTGTACCGTTTGCTATCATTTCGTCAAACTCTTGCTTTGCTATTTTCATTTTATCAGGAGCTAAGCGCCTAGGAGAGCAAGAAACCGGTGGGCCGGGTGTTGTGCGTATGTGGTGTTGTGTGTTATGTGGTATCGTTCGCTGTGTACCAGCTGGTCGCAAAATCTCAGGAAATTCTTGAGATAATAGAAGATGATATTGCGAATCACCAGTCAAAACCTTTATCGAAAGTATATTCTTGCAATTTTTAACCAGTGAAGCTGGAGTTGATAAAGTTGTAGTACCATCTATTAACTTTTGATTTTTACAATCTACAATAAGGTTGTAATGGCACAAAAAATCTACACCTATTATAGGTTTAGTAACGTCCGCTACCACAAATGTCCACGGATAATTACGACGGAGTGAGAGGTCCAGGTTGAGGTGAGCGTAACCGTAGGTGTCGATGGTCGTCCCGTTGGCTGCCGAGAGCTTGTATCCTGTGGAAGCTCGGTGTTCGTGCAGCTGAGACCGCGGAAAAACGCAGAGGTCGCTACCGGTGTCGACCAAGAACTGAGCTTTTGTAGTACGGTCTGTCACAAAGAGGCGACCTGGTGACGTAGGGCAGTCTTCTGTCGCCATTACAGACCGCCCGCGTCGTTTCCCGCTTTGTAGTCGCAAGGTGGTTGGCACTTGTGTGCCTGGGAACCAAACTTCCAATGGTACCAACAGAGTGGGTGCCGCTTGTAGCTGGAAGCCGATCGTGTCTTGCTTCTGGATCGAGAAGACTGGCGCTGCTGAGGCCTGGATCTGTAGTTAGAACGCGATGCTCTTGAATGCTGATCCAGTTTTGTTTCTAAGCGTTCTACCATCTTCCGTAATTCAGCGATCTCACTGGATGGGGTGGCGTTGCTTGTTCCTGGGGTAGGTATAGAAGCAGCCGCCACGCTAGCTCCAGGTCCAGTTATCTCCTGAATGCGATCTGCCAATTCTGCTAACTGTTCCAGGGAATGAGTAGGCTGTGTTGTCAGAACAGTCTGGATATGTTTAGGCAGTCGGTTCGTCCATATCGTTCTAATGAACTCGGATGGAACGTTAGGTCCTGCAAGATCCTGAAGATGACGTAGAAATTGTGATGCTGTCCGATCTCCGAGTTCTTCGTAAGTCAGGAGTTGTTTAACCTTTTTCTCGTGTGAGGCTGTTAGTCGCTTAATTAACTCTGACTTGATTTTATCATAACGCTTTTCATCAGGAGGATTGACTATAATGTCCTTGACTGCTTTTGCATGATGTAAGTCCAAATTGATGATGACATTGATAAATTTAATAAAATCGTCGGTTATCCCGAAATTATTAAATTGTCCTTCCAGGAGCGCGAACCATATCTCCGGATCTTCTGGGCTGAACGGCGGAACCTTCAAGTTCATTTTCAAAAAGTCGTCCGACTTTTTCTCGGATGGGTTAATGGAAATGGGCTTTTTCCGTTCAGTTACACCCCCAATTTGTGATTCGACAATGTTTTCGGATTCGCTATCGTCGATCATCGTGTAGAATTCGGGTCACCAGTGTGGAGATGATTGTGGTGTATACTAGGTATGTGAGTTAGGTACTTAGCTACAAGCGTGAAGTGATGAAGGCGAAATCCAGTTTCAACAGTTTTATTCCACGTCACAATGAGAAGCACAGTACAAACACAGGTAGACAGCACAGCACAAGATAAAGAAGGAGAAGAGACAGCTTATAGCGGAAAAGTCAAGCAAAAGAAAGCAACGAAAACAGTCAATTAGATATGTAACACAAATGGGTGGTAGGTAGCAAGCGAAGCTGGTAAGCGCGAGCGACGTGCGTTCGGTGTCGGACATAGATTCGGACTGGTGACACGCGGCCGGTCAGCGCCTGCGCAGGTATTGTAGCAGCTATAGCTATGCTTATATTGCTTGTTTACGCGTTTCCATTCTAGCTAGCGGCGGGCGGCCAGCTGATGCACGGCAATGACGGAAAGGTAAGACTTAATAAATAAAAGTAATGATTAGTTATTTTATAGATAAATATTATGTATGTATATAATTTATATAACTGTGTACGTGTATTGTATTATATATATGTAGGTATAGTAAAATGTTATATATTTATGTATGTTTTTATTTGATGAACAACCAATAATATTGAACGTGGGAGGAGCCCACAGACTTTACAGACAACGGATATATTTTTGGTTAGAAGTGGTGAGCAATGTTTTACTACGTACTGTAAATCCTATGGCAGAACAGAAGGCGTATCATAAAAAAGAAGTACCTACTGATTTCAACGATTGGTGAAGAATTCAGAAGGAGCATTACTATGAATGATTGCTAGATATTATTTATTAATCTATCAATGGATGGGCTAGGCTTTAAAATAAAAGGAGGATGCGGCAGTCTCCCTGCACGGGACGGAAGAAATCGTCAATCTCCAGGTTTATTTGCGAGTTTTGGCACCGATGATGTAAAAACGTCTAGCTGTTCGAACAACGTTTGCCGGGTCAGCTAGTATTTATACAGGGTTACAGGAAAAGTCGACCTCGATCCTTTAAGGGCGTGTAGTACACATCATTTCTGAATGATTTTACTATAGAACCCCCCATCCTAAACTTAACCGTTTGATCGAGTTTTAATTTTTTTATGAAAATGCCCAATTTTTCGGCTATTGAATTGAATATTTTGAATTTTTTTGACTCTTATGATTATTTTTTTGGTTTTTTACATGAAGAATGAGATGCTTAATGACCTCAATGACTAAAACTGCACGTAAGTTAACTAAATAGGTCGTTGTAGACGATCGAAGCTTAAAAAAATAAGTACAATTAAAAAAAAAAAATATTTTTCTTTACTGATTATCGCAAAAAATTATTATGGCTTTTGCTCTGCAGATGTGCTTAAAAACATCTACATTTTATCAGCTATCCAACAAGGTATAACAACCTAGGGTTGTATTTAAAGTCATAGAAAAAAAACATAGTTAAAAAGGTTCAGGATTCATGCTCAATGCAGATATCGAGGACCCGAATTTCCTAAAATTAATATTGTGGACAGATGAATCCAAATTCGATAAGGACGGGATTACTAATTACCATAACGCACACTATTGGGCTCCTAAAGAACTAGGCAATCCAAATAAGAAAAGAGTAAAGGGGTCACAACGACGATTTAGTGTAAATGTGTGGATGGGCATCATTTCCAACCATTTGATTGGGCCTTACTTTCTTCCAGACAATCTGAATGGTGAAACTTATGAAAATTTCTTAAGAGGTGACTTAGGTGACCTACGATGATCTGACCTGGCGATGATCTCCCATTACAATTACTGCGGGACATGTGGTTTCAACATGATGGCTGCCCTGCTTATTTCAGAAGAAGCGTTAGGGAATGGTTGGACACTAACTATCCTAACAAATGGATTGGACGAGGTGGGCCTTTACCCTGGCCAGCCAGAAGTCCCGACCTGACCCCCATGGATTTTTATGTATGGGCGCACATGAAGAGCCTCGTTTACAGTGAGCCCAACCCCATATCATTAGTGGAAGTTCTCAAAGAAAGGATATTTAATGCTGCTAACGACATAAGAAGAACATTAACCACTGGTGTAGTGAAAAGTGGACTACTTGAAAGAATGAGAAAATATGTGCGAAATAGAGGTGGACACGTAGAACATGAACTATAAAAATTTATTCAAAAACATTAGGTGAATAAATGTTATTTTGAACCGATTTATTGTTTCATTTCGCTTACTACAATCACCGACGATCTATGAGTTGAGCGTGAGTGACTTTGTATGCGAACTAGCGTTAACAACGCACCGATTACGTTATTTTCCAAACAAAAGCCAGTAACTAGTCACTTACGCTCAACTTATGGTTGGCGTACGGTCATTATTTGTACGATCGACGATCTGAACAAAAAAAATGCTATAAAAACTGAATGATCTCCTAGGTCAGGATAGCGGGACATCGATGGATGCATGAAGGTTGTACCTAGCCGAGGGAGGCCTATGTTCAGTAGTGGAAGCCAGTAGGCTGAAATGAAAATGAGTAGGCTGAACTTAAGTCAAATTAATTAGATTAAATAAGCGCTATTTATTCTGACTGCCATGTAGCCTTAGAAACTAAGTTTCACCTTTGAGGTTAATAAATACCCTAGAGTGTTAAGCACATCTGCAGAGCAAGTGCCATAATATTTTTTTGCGATATACAGAAAAGAAAAATATTTTTTTATAATTTGTACTTATTTTCTTAAGTTTCGATCGTCTACAACGACCTATTTAGTTAACTTACGTGCAATTTTAGTCATTGAGGTCATTAAGCATCTCATTCTTCATGTAAAAAACCAAAAAAATAATCATAAGAGTCAAAAAAATTCAAAATATTCAATTCAATAGCCGAAAAATTGGGCATTTTCATAAAAAAAATTAAAACTCGAAAATCTCGAAAACGTTTAAGTTTAGGATGGGGGGTTCCATAGTGAAATCATTCAGAAATGATGTGTACTAAACGCTCTTAACGGATCTAGGTCGACTTTTCCTGTAACCCTGTATATTTTGTACGCTTATAATTTCCAAGATAGTGAAACCATGCTGCCATCTACATCACCATCTGTATAATGCCACCTGTGCCTATCAAATAAATGATTAAAATTTAAAACTTAAGCAGTGGTCTTCATGCGGCTTACTATGATTGATTCAATTTATTAGTTGTACCTTGTAATGGCTGGTGTCGACGTTCCTCTTCTGCATGTCGTACATGATGTACCCGAAGGTCATGCCGATAACGAATACCGGGATGTTGCTGTGCGTCCGCTTGTACACGTAGTGCCACGTGTTGTCATTAATGTAGGCCTCACTAGCTCTCCTATTAAGAAACAAATCATTTTAAAGGTTCAATTCCGGCCCGTTGGAGTGCCGGCGAGACCGCAGACGCTAGGGCGGACCCAGCTTTGGCACCGTTCGGTCACATAGCCTCAAGGGGGGTGCGCGAATATTGCGGTGAATGCCTATGGCCTCTCGGCCTATGGTGAACCCGCCACGTCCCCGACTCACCTGGCACCGGAAGGCAGCGTCAGGTTTTTAGTGGGTAGGCGGGTATCTCTCTGAGGCCTGGAGTCCCACATAACCCTTAGCTGCCCCCGCGGCTGGTGGGTATGCGTAACAGCATTTCCCTGACGTTAAAAAAAGTTTCCGCGCACCCCGCGAAAACTTGTAAGAGTTCTTTGACTAAAGCTGAAAAAGAGGATTATTTTGCTTTAAATTTCCACTAAACGACGCCAGCGCAGGAACCAAAATACATCCAACTGTAATCACCCGAAAAAGCTAGAACTGGAAGTCGCAGGACTTACAATATCTACAACTCACAACGTGACACAGAAGATGCACCTGGAATCACAACACTGACACCAACAAACACTCGACGCGTTTCGCCACTACACGTGGCATCCTCAGGAGATGTTTTCGCAGACTACGAGCGACTGAACCTACCGACCTGCCGCACCGGTCTTTTATACTTTCTCGCACTAATGAGATGACGTAATTGTAGTGACGGAAATTTGTCATTACGAATTAGCAATGTTTTGAACAGCGTTGGATGGTTGCTGTTGGTCGTTCCCAATATGTCGCTGATTTGAAAACATATAATTGATTCTTGATTACAAGAAATAACAATGACGGGAAATCAATGTGAGTGTATAATTTGAAAAGGTATTTACATGAGATCAAAATATATGTGACGTATTTCCAACGAACGTATCTCGGATCTCATCATTCTATCCCTAGGCTCGCAAATCTCTACGGTATGAACTTTAACATTGAACTCTAAGAAACTACGCTTGCACCATAATACAATTATACGATGTTCCTCAGTCCAACCTTACTCCGAGACTCAAAAGTTTATTTCGATACCAGAAGTATGAATTAAGGTAAGGGACAGTTTGGCCAAAATGAGTTATATATACCGTTGGATTCGGAATTTTGCGCTTTATCAACTGGCGTACTTAGAATTTCAATATCGAGCAAAAAATGTCCCTTATACATATTTTTTGATAGTCTAGACTGATACTTCACTAAAAAAATGCTTTAAGGGGCTTGAAATTGTTACCCCTTACGAACAAATAGAGTAACTTACCTTATAAAAATTTGTCGAACTTTAACTTATACTCATATTTATATGACCATTACGCCTTTTTGCAAAATGGAGTTCTTATATTGCAAGTCCCTTACATTAAAATGTCTTACAAAAACATTCACAGAATGGACTTACGCTAATATGTTTAAAGTTTATTATCGTCTCTTGTGTCCTTTACATTACGTTGGCGTCTGCAAATTTGGTGCTTACATTGTTTGACCATAATAAAACGTATTGCTGATATCTTGAATGACCTAAAGACTAAGGAAACTGCAGAAGTCTTCAAAAATTACAAATTAGTTAACGGTCGGGTTTATAGAATACTTGAAGACTCTAGCGTACGTTGGTTAGTTTCTCGTGGTGCGCGGTGGCAATTATTAAAAGCAAACCATGATGACATAGGCCACTTTGGCTATGACAAAACGTTGGGACGTATTAAGGCTCATTACTGGTTCCCAAAAATGAGGCGGTTCGATAAGAAATATGCAGCTGCATGTTTAGAATGTGCCCATCATAAATTGCCTAGTGGGAAAAAGGCAGGTGAGTTACACCCAATTCCTAAAGTGGAAATCCCATGTGACACTATTCATGCAGATCATTTGGGACCATTTATTAAAACTAGACGTGGTAACACATACATATATTCTTGTTATAGTTGATGCATTTACAAAATTTGTTAATCTTACAGCCGTGCGCAATACAAAATCTGCTACAAGTATTAAAGTTTTCCGTGATCATTTTAGTTATTTTGGTACACCAAACCGACTCATCACTGATCAGGGAACTAGTTTCACTAGCGGTGCTTTTAAAAAGTTTATCGGTACTACGGGCATCAAACACAATTACTTAATGCCGTTTCAACTCCTCGAGCTAATGGTCAGGTGGAGCGATACAATCGCACCATCTTGGCAGCTCTTGGAGCCATGAATCATGATAAACCAAACGGACTTTAGGATGATCATTTACCGGACATACAATTAATAATTAATACGACTGCTCACTCTACAAAAAAAAGACACCAACCGAACTTCTTTTTGGAAGAACGGTTACAAACCCATCTCAAAGTATTTTTAATGTTATTACGGCAACTGCCTCCTCTACACCAGTATCGCTTCCAGAAATAAGATCCAAAGCTAGCGAATTAATCAAGTCTCAACAAATTAAAGACAAATCCTCGTATGATGCCCGACGAAATAAAGATGTTAGATTCAAAGAAGGCGATTTAGTTAGGGTTATACGCGCACCTACTGGAATAGAGGGTCAGTCAAAGAAACTTGAACCTAAATGTCGAGGGCCATATCGCATTAAAAAGGTTCTCCCTAATGATCGGTATGTTGTTGAGGACACCCCAATCACTCGAAAGGGCAAACGGTATGACGCTATTATAGCAGTAGACAAAATCTTCCCATGGCTCTCAATCAATTTCTTCCCATTATGAATCCTCTGATACCAATAGTTCTGATCATGAATGATTGCTCCCTCATGATCCTTAAAACACTTTTGATTTTGCCCTCAATAATCACTGTCACTCCTCGATTTACTAGTTCAGTAATTCCTTGCATAAAGCTATATTTCACAATATAAAATGATTGATGATTCCAATTACTTAATTATTGATATGATTTTAATAATTAAGTAACATATGTGTAGACATAAGATACGATAATACATGTTGTAATAGGAAGCTATGATCATTAAAGTCATGGTTGTGTTAGTTAAAGTCATGAACTAGCACAGCTACATTAAGGTAATTGCCGGTAACGGTCAGCGTCACGGACCGGGATGACCACATCATGGACATCACCAGTGATCGCCTTCCGGCCCTCCCAGGCATCATTCGCCAATACGCAAGGGCAGGGAAAGAGCTTCCCTTTCTTTTAGACAAGAAGGAGCCAGTTATGGTTCCTCTTAACAGATCCGCAGCTGCCGGCGTGATATTAGCTTTCTTCAATGGAAGAAAAGATCCCCTGGACAGAATTCGGGATCTCTTCCAGGTTCAGTCCGATACCCTTGACGGTTCAATAGGTAGAGTCCTTATTACATATTACTTAAGTTGCATAAAATATGTTACGGACATTAACTTCATTGACCAGATTTGCGAAGATAAAGGTATGACAATTCTCACCGACGACTTGTCTCTAATACCCCGGGAGCACCGAACCGTTTATGGGGAGATGAAGAGGGAAGAGAGAGAGATCCCCCACAGCATGTTAGCCTTCCAGGCTGTTTATGGTGCTTACAGTTGCAAACAAACGAGACTTCCGGACGTGGATCATGAAACGGTATGCAGCCTTTATGGCATCTGTTCAGCAAACCGCTGAGATCAATACATATCTAGAGTATCAGAGGGGAGGAACTGTAGTTAACGAGTGTTAGATATAAATGTTTGCTGCGTAAAATGTAAACACAAATTGTCATTGTCATTGTTTATTGACAGCTCGTGTCACTTGTCAGTGATTGATTAATCTTTAGCTGTGCTGTTCACTCTCTCTTACTACTATGTGTGTTTTGTGCGGATCGATCGCGGCCCTGTGTAATATTATCTTAATAAATCTGCAAATTAGCCTGATAAAAGTCTTTTCTTTTGGCCAAACCCTTCAGGTTATGGGCCCAGGCGCGCGATCGTATAATAATTTCGTCATATTTTCAATTATTGGCCAAATTCCGCACACACACATTGCACGTTGTTCCACCACCCCGGCCTAGAACATGGCAAACGTGACCAGCGCGTCATCCCTCGTCGTGGAGAAGCTGAAGGGCATCGAGAACTACCATTCCTGGAAATTCACAATGAGGATGGTGCTGATACACGAAGATTTGTGGGAATACGTAGAACATGTGAGTAGCGATAAAGCTCACGAGAAACACGTGCAGAAGGCGCTTGCGCGCATCGCGTTGTCGGTGCACCCGGCGGTTTTTCCACACATTAGAAATGCTGCCACAGCGCATGAGGCGTGGACCAACCTGCAGAAAGCATATGAAGACAAAGGCCTATGTCGCAGGCTAGGCCTTCTGCGGACCCTTTTTGGCACCAAATTGCAGGAATGCGCAGGTATGGAAAGTTATTTGAGTAAAATAACGGACACAGCACAGCAACTGTCTGATATCGGAGCACCCCTCGACGATGACTTCGTTGCTGTAGTGATGTTAAGTGGGCTGACAGCAGACTACGACCCACTCATCATGGCCATTGAGAACTCAAATACAAAATTGTCCACGGAAATTATCAAGAGCAAATTGCTGCAGGAAAACATAAGGCGAGATGACAAGAATGAAAATGCAACAGCGCTAGCAGCTATACGGAAGCCACCAAAGTGCTTTGGGTGCAAAAAGGTCGGCCACTTCATTAAAAACTGTCCGGCATCAAAGAAGAAGACTAAACCTAAGGCGGAGGAGGTGTCCAAATCTGCAACGCTGCTGACTGCGTTATCGGCTAACGTACAGAAGGATCTCTGGTACGTTGATAGCGGTGCTACTCGTCATATGTGTCATGATAAAGAGTTATTCAGTGATTTTGTGAGTGAAAAGTCATTACCAGTGTCAGTGGCTAACGGTGAAACCTTATATACTGCAGGACATGGGACGGTCAAAGTTCAATTACAAAATGGTGTAATTAGAGACATTAGTGATGTGTATTTTGTACCTAAATTAACCACTAATTTACTATCTGTTAGTGCTATGACAGAAAAAGGTTATAGGGTTGTATTCAGATCCCAAAAGTGCACAGTATATGACCATCAGTCATCGATATTAGCAAGTGCCACTTTAGACGGAGGTGTTTACAGGCTTGATACTGAAAGAACGGTTTTGTTTAATGCTCCTTCCCCACAGGCAAATCTTGTAACTAGTGTGGCTGCTGATAGTGAGGCTGCCGCTAAAAGCGAGGCTTCCACTAGCAGCTCCATGGCAAAGGTATGGCATCGGAGGCTTGGACATCTCAACCGTAGAAGCATGAATCTCCTTAAAAGAGGTATGGCAATTGGCATTTCTTATGACAGTTCTGATTTTGAAACATGTATTTCTTGTGTCGAAGGGAAGAAAAGTAGGTTACCTTTCCCTAAGAAATCTTGTAACAGGGCCTCAGAAATATTAGGATTGGTGCACACTGACCTGTGCGGACCAATGCAAAGCCCATCATTCAGTGGTGCGCGTTATCTCTTGCTCTTCATTGACGATTTTACGAGAAAAACATTTGTGTATTTTCTTAAAGAGAAAAGTCAAGTTTTGGAGAAATTTAAGGAATTTAAGGCCTTAGTAGAAAATCAAACCACCAAGAGGATAAAAATGCTAAGAAGTGACAATGGTGGCGAATACATTAATAATGTTTTTCAGACATTCTTGAAGAAAAATGGCATCCGGCACCAGACAACTGTTCCTCACTCGCCACAGCAAAACGGAGTGGCAGAACGTGCGAACAGGACCGTGATGGAAGCAGCACGGTGCATGCTCCAAGACGCAGGCCTGCCGAAGCAGTACTGGGCAGAAGCTGTCAACACAGCCGTGTACATCAAGAACCGCTGCCCCACCAAGGCCGTCCTGAATGGCACGCCAGAGGAAAAGTGGTGTAGTAAAAAGGTATCTATTGATCATTTACGTATTTTTGGATGCACGGCCTATGCACTGAATCCCAAAAGAAGTAAATTGGATTCGAAATGCAAGCGATATGTTTTTGTCGGCTATTGTGATGATACAAAGGGTTACAGATTACTAGACCCATCAGCTCCGACAAAAATTGTAAAAGCCAGAGATGTTACATTTCTAGAGCATGAAATTGTACATAAAGTGTCACATGATGATAACTTATCTCAGACAACACAAAATGTTGAATTCCAATCTATTCCACTTTCTGTCCACACAGAACCATCTGTTGTGGATACTGATTTATCTGATGACACAGATTTAGCGCCAGATTCATATATTACACAGCGCCGCGTCGCAGATAGACACAGTACGATCACAATTGATGATTCTGAGAGCTCGTCAGAGCCCAGTGATCCGGCGGATGAAACATACGTTCCAGATTATAATGAGTTGAGCACTACCGGGACATCAGAGCTTGAAGAATTCAGCGACACATTGGAGGCAATGTGTGCCACCATGATGAGGACGTCCTCGGATGCTGACAACCCACAGAGCGTACAGGAAGCGCTGGGAGGACCAGATGCCGAGCATTGGAAGAAAGCAATGTCTTGTGAGTATGACTCTTTTACTAAAAATAAATGTTGGACTTTGGCTAGCCCGCCTGCCTCGCAGAAACCTGTAAAGTGTAAGTGGGTTTTCAAAATTAAGCGAGGACTAAATGGTGAGGTTTTAAGGTACAAGGCACGCCTGGTAGCCAAAGGCTATACTCAACAGTATGGCATAGACTACGAGGAGACTTTCTCTCCTGTTGTAAGGTATTCCACCATTCGCACTTTACTGGCCATAGCAGCAGAACATGACATGGAAGTAGATCACCTAGATGTGAAGACCGCATTCTTGAATGGTGACCTCAAGGAAACAGTTTATATGGAACAACCAGAGAACTTTGTCATTAAGGGCCAGGAGAATAAAGTGTACAGGTTGAATAAAGCTATCTATGGCTTGAAGCAGGCTTCAAAAGCCTGGTACGAGAAAATTGATAAAGTTTTATGTGAAAAACTTGAATTTACTAGGTCATATTCTGAACCTTGTGTATATGTTAGATCATATAAAGACTCACTAATAATTATTGCTCTTTATGTTGATGACATAATATTGTTTTGTTCTCGAAATTCAGTTGAAAAACTAAAAGTAAAAACGAAATTAATGGACATTTTTGATATTACTGATTTAGGGCCAGCTCACCAAATTTTAGGTATGAGACTTTGTAGAGAAAATAATAAGATAACTTTAGATTTATCTAACTACATTGAGAGATTACTGCAAAAGTATAAAATGGAGGAATGCAACCCGGCACCCACTCCGATGGAGACAGGCTTAAAGTTACCTAAGGGTTCCGTAAAGGATGTAACTCTTGACTACAGAGGTCTAGTGGGTTCGCTTATGTATATTGCAGTATGTTGTCGACCTGACATAGCCTATGCAGTGAGCTATCTCAGCCAATTTAATGAATGTTTTACAGAAATACATTGGAAAGCAGCCAAGAGAGTACTGCGATACTTACGGGGTACTACTAACCTTTGTTTAACATTCCAGGAAGGTGGCCTTCAAGTCTCCGCTTATGCTGACGCAGACTGGGCAAATGATGAAGCAGATCGGCGTTCTTATACTGGTTTTGTTTTCAAGTTGGGTAAGTCTGTTATTTCATGGGAAAGCCGTAAACAGAAGACCGTAGCTTTGTCTAGCACTGAGGCTGAATACATCTCCTTATCAGACTCTTGTAAAGAAGGCTTGTTTATTTGTAAATTTTTGAAAGAGATACTTAATAGAGAAATTAAAATAACAATTTTTAACGATAATCAATCTGCTCAAAAATTGTGTAAAAATAGTCTTTATCATGCTAGAACTAAGCATATAGATGTAAGACACCATTTCATAAGACAGTATGTAAATGATGGAACGGTTTTGATAAAATACCTATGTACTAATGAAATGTTAGCAGATATATTTACAAAAGCCTTGTGTAAAGAAAAGCATAACAGATTTATAGGGCAGTTAATGTTATGTCAATAAAAATAGTAATAATATGAACAAGATAAGTTTATTTTTGTATGATAAAGAGTCCCTATAATTGCCTTCTGTTGTTTAATTGTAATGTAATTTAATCGACTTGTTTGTGTTAAGTGCTACTGTGTAAGGTAAGGTTAACAGAAGACAATGTTTGCTTCTATGTTCACGTAGAATGTTTTGAATTTGTTGTTTAAAAACATGTTCTCAACATGTGTAAAGAAATATGTTTTGAATTTGTGTTTAAGGGCCAGTGTTAGATATAAATGTTTGCTGCGTAAAATGTAAACACAAATTGTCATTGTCATTGTTTATTGACAGCTCGTGTCACTTGTCAGTGATTGATTAATCTTTAGCTGTGCTGTTCACTCTCTCTTACTACTATGTGTGTTTTGTGCGGATCGATCGCGGCCCTGTGTAATATTATCTTAATAAATCTGCAAATTAGCCTGATAAAAGTCTTTTCTTTTGGCCAAACCCTTCAACGAGACAGTTGTCTCAACTGTAGTTAACGAGACAGTTGTCTCCCGCACTCCAGTCCGTCGGTTGGTTTACAACGTAATTGCATCCACCACTGACGACATCGTTCCTGCTGCCGTTAAGGTCCATATAAAGATGTTAACAGTACTCTCGGAAATGACAACCTACTCATTAATCCAGCAAGCGGGGCGGTTGTGTCATAACACTGGAGCCCCTTCCCAAACAACTAAACGACTACGTTCAGGAGAGACAAGAAGTATTGGACAAGTTAAAAGCCGAAAAGTACCCGTCCGACCATATTCAATATCTTCACCTCATAATGCCTCATACCCAAGCCTTTACGGCTTCTATGTATGCTGATCTTGTGGTTACAGCACAGGTTATGGAGGAGGTGGAGACACACAAAGACTCTACCTTAGAGCAATACAAAGCCAAAATATCAACTGCTACAATCAACAAAAGATAACTGAAGCAATTCCTCCTCACCCAGTCGCAGCAAGTCGGTCTTAAAATCGACGAGTCGTCATGGCAGACCCTCCAAACCCTAGTCGGGGACAGAGCCACTGACCTCTACGAAGAAGCAAAGAGGATCCTGAACCTCATCAGCAACCAGAGGGGGATCGCCTAAGCTTTCTCATCCCTATTAGTATAGAAAAACCCTAATTGGACTGTAATCAAAACAAACGACAAAAGACATTGTTTTTAACTACTTTCTCAAATTAGCATTTCAATCAGAAGTTGAGAAAAACACTAGTAAGAGAACCCAGTAGAGATGTCAAAAAAGAAGGAAAAGGCCACCAAACTTGCTTCTCTTGCCCGGAACGTGATTCGAGATTTAGAAGAGCAGATATTAAGAACTGCCCCCTTGGAGGATCCCATACATGCAGTTTTTGAGCTTACAGATTTCGTGGAGATAATCCTGGCAGACGAAGAGTTCATTCTTAAACTCCTCGACTCCCAAGAAGACATGCAGAAAAGAGCCATTGCAGAATACGTAGATTCAAAGGTTGAGAAGCAGAGAAAGAAACTTCGAGTAGAGAGACGGCAAAAAAGTTTTGACGTCTACCGAGATCTCCAGGCTGATAACATAGCTTCCGATTCCAGCAGCAGGACCGCATCTCACGACTCAATGGAAGAGGGGTACATGGAGTCTGAAGCAGCAATCGTCAATGTAGGAACTGACCCCGTGATTACGGGGTTATTTTCTTTCTTACTTTTTGTTTTAAATCTAGAAATTAGATATTATTATTCATTATTCTTTGGAAAATACGAAAGTTGATTATGATAATATTTGTTTTTATTGTTTTTTTTGTTGATTATGACATAATTTTAAAAACAAATTTGTAATTTATGGCACTTTTTAAAAATAAAACACATCAACCTGTCTACAGAAAACACTTCTTTTGAAATTAAGCTTATTAAATAACCCAATATAAGCTGTATTGCTATACATTTAAGGTCCCGAAGTGCAATCTTTATGTAATACATTTGTACTTACATAGAATTTTTTTAGTAGAAGTTATTTAAGGTAACGGCACCTATCATGGACGCGGACCAGCCATGGACATTTTTTGAATTTACCTCCAAAATTAAGCTAATGTGAAATATTTTTTTTCAAATAACAACACTGATCAGTAGTGCCAATATTCTAAATGTCATAACAACTGTTTTTGACAGCCGGCAGCCATTTTGATTGCGGCCATATCGATTGTTAGTTTTGCGGTGTCATTTGGTGTCGGTAATCGTAATTTATTAGAAGGATCGCAATGCAAGTAAGTTCACTAAACATTTTATTTTGTGTTAGATGTACTGTCGTTGTTAAAAATCATTTTATTTAGTGATTTATCAATAGTAATACATTACTCTTATATTATAACCTTAATGCCATTGGTATTCTAATCATAAAATTTTCCGGTGTCCATAACTGGATATTATCCACGCACGTACACCCAATCATGGACAGAGTGTCCATAAAGTGAACTTCTTTATTTGTATTGTTTTTCATGTATTATACATCTGTTCTACTATATTTTCATGTTTCTCTAGAAGTCTGCAATAAATTATTAGTCTATCCAATAATGAACATTCTGTCCATGACTAGGTGTCGATAATAGGTTCAACGTAATTGTTAATACAAATAAATTTATTTTATCCTAGAAATGGCACCAAGAAAAGACTACACAACAGAACAAATGGCCAAGGCTATCGAAGAAGTAAGAAAAGGAGAAAAAATATCTGAAAAGAAAAACAACTAATAAAAAAGAAGACATCTGAAGAACGAGAGAAAGTTAAAAATAAAAAGAAAATAACAAAAACTGTAAGTAACAAAAGAAAGAGAATTGAATCATCTAGTTCATCAGCAGAAGAAAATGATATACCCTATCAAGAAAGTGACCAAGATTTAGAGTTGTCTGAAGACGACCAGATAAACTGCCCAAAACACACTACTGAATCACTAGAGTCAGATGAAAATATTCCTCTAAAAGACCTATCCTTGCAGTCACTAAAGAAAAATACATATGTTATAATTAAATACGAAGGAGAATACTTTCCCGGAAGAATACTTTCTACAAATCGAAGACTGATATTGATAATAATGTTCGATTATTTTCATTTTTTATTAATAACATAGTTGGCCGGATTGCTTAAAGAGAAGCATTTCGTTAATAACGAATACTTTTGTCTTTTACTTGATTACTTATTTGTATTTCGATAACTACCTAGTTGTTCAAACTACTATTGTACTGTTGTTGTATTACCTACTGTCCATTAATGGATGTTCATAATTAGATTATGTCAATAATTGGGTGTCCTACACTGGATTATTACTGTCCATTGCTGGTGTCTAAGTAGGGGTGTTGTTTTTTTGTAATATTTTATTGTACTGAGTATTAAACGGAAATTAAACATTGAATACTGATTAAGAAAAGAGCTTTTCAGTTACCTCCAAATTCCAAAGAATATCTAATGTAAAATAAAAAAACTACGAAGCGAAAACGAAAAAAAATTGCTTATACTGTCCATGATTGGTGACTTTACCTTACCTTATTTTATTATGCAAGTTCTCGTATCTTTGTGTTACTTACATTATTTTGTCTTTGCCTTGAACTCAAATTGGACTAACGTAATGGATAAGTGATTCACATTTTTTAAGGTAAGGGACAGACTATTTTCTAAACTATAAGTTTTTATTGTATTTAGCTTTTATAGCATAAAAGAACATTAAATTCTAAGAAACTTTGCCATAGACTTCATCTAAATCGGCCTGTAAACAAAAAAGTAATACACAGATTACAAAAAGCAAAAACGTTTTTTCGCTCTCCTTTAAAGTCATGTTTTGTCCCTTACCTTAATTCATACTTCTGGTATTATTTACTTAAGCTTTATTGCACAACAAAACTATGTACAAAAGGTGGACTTAACTCTCTCCCTATTTCCATTATCTTTGCTACCAGTCATACCTTTGGCTTTGGGCTAAGCAGAAATGATTAGTGGGCGGTGCCACATAATAAATAAAAGAGAAAACACAAAAATAATAATACCAATAATATGAAACATAAAATGAAATATAAAATAGACAATAAATTTATATAGAGTTGTTCTAAGTTTGCCTAGAGGCCGTGCATAGTCGATACGAAATTCGCCCCCCATCCCAAATAAGTTAGAGAACCCCTGATATAAACTTTGGTATTAACTCACTCGGGTCTCGGATAAAGCGTGCCGTCCAGGTCCATGGTGTAGATGTTGTGAGCGGGCCACAGTATGCCGACACATGAGTAGAAAAACGGAACAGAGACAAAGCTTCAAACAACCGCGCGAATCGATTGCACTACTACAAGTACGCGGGGCATGTGTGTGTGACCACTGGCCGCTTGTCGCGTACGCAGCGATTCTGGAAAAAACCAGTTTGCGCTTGCACAGCCAGTTGACAATCTCAGGGCTGTGCGACGCACGTTGTTTGTTTTGTTAGTTGCATGTTTGAATATTTTAATATAAAACGTATTATTGTATAACGTATATTGTTAAAAATGCTTGTTTATTGTACTGTGTGTATGAATAATACTAGAAAAACTAAAAATATATCATACTTCAACTATCCCAAGGAGTACAATAGGTGAGTAAATATTTTGATTATTAATTTTTCAAGTAAGTTATTATTAGAAAAACTAATATTATATTACACTGAATAATTCGATAGTTAATAGTTCGATTCCCGCACAGTACAAGCATAAGTGTGCATGAACATGTGTGTTTGTACTGGTCTGGGTGTTTTCTATTTATAATATGTATTTATTTACAAAAAAAAGTATTTAAGTATGTATATCCGTTATCTAGTACCCATAACACAACTCGTAGCTTACTTTGGGACTAGAGAATTGGTGTGCTTGTTGAGAAATATTTATTTATTTATTATAATAAAACTATTTAACAAATGTTTTGTTTAATTTGTCTTAACCTGTTGTGACAACCCTACTAAAATAGGTAACAATTTTGCACGTTCTTAAGAAGCTTAGTCTCTGTTCCGTTTTTCTACTCATGTGATGCCGACTAGGTACAGCAGGAGCAGGGCCGCGCGGCGCCGCGTCGCGGTGCGAGCCAGCAGCACCACCGTCAGCCCGATCACGTGTAGCTGGAAGTCGGCTGATGTCGACCTGGGGAACACCAGCCCTAGAGTATAGGTCGCGCCATAGAGAACAACGCTACGGCTACATACGTTGGGCGAACAGGTTGCCCGAAATCTGAGGTAATTGGACATTAGAAAACTATTCTTCCAGGACATTTAAACGACTTACCATGAAATGGCTCGATAAATTTTCATACGACAGTTTAGAAAAAAAACTACTCAATTACCAGACATGGGTGATCTGTGCCAGACATTCTTAATACACAAATGTACTACAAATAAACACATACACACACCACACACACACACACACACACACACACACACACACACACACACACACACACACACACATACACACACACACAAACGCACGTACGTATATGTACGTAAGTGTGTGTGTGTGTGTGTGTACCACAAATAAACACACATACACACACATACGTGTGTGTATGTGTGTTTATTTGTGGTACATTTGTGTATTAAGAATGTCTGGCACAGATCACCCATGTCTGGTAATTGAGTAGTTTTTTTTCTAAACTGTCGTATGAAAATTTATCGAGCCATTTCATGGTAAGTCGTTTAAATGTCCTGGAAGAATAGTTTTCTAATGTCCAATTACCTCAGATTTCGGGCAACCTGTTCGCCCAACGTATGTAGCCGTAGCGTTGTTCTCTATGGCGCGACCTATACTCTAGGGCTGGTGTTCCCCAGGTCGACATCAGCCGACTTCCAGCTACACGTGATCGGGCTGACGGTGGTGCTGCTGGCTCGCACCGCGACGCGGCGCCGCGCGGCCCTGCTCCTGCTGTACCTAGTCGGCATCACATGAGTAGAAAAACGGAACAGAGACTAAGCTTCTTAAGAACGTGCAAAATTGTTACCTATTTTAGTAGGGTTGTCACAACAGGTTAAGACAAATTAAACAAAACATTTGTTAAATAGTTTTATTATAATAAATAAATAAATATTTCTCAACAAGCACACCAATTCTCTAGTCCCAAAGTAAGCTACGAGTTGTGTTATGGGTACTAGATAACGGATATACATACCTACTTAAATACTTTTTTTTGTAAATAAATACATATTATAAATAGAAAACACCCAGACCAGTACAAACACACATGTTCATGCACACTTATGCTTGTACTGTGCGGGAATCGAACTATTAACTATCGAATTATTCAGTGTAATATAATATTAGTTTTTCTAATAATAACTTACTTGAAAAATTAATAATCAAAATATTTACTCACCTATTGTACTCCTTGGGATAGTTGAAGTATGATATATTTTTAGTTTTTCTAGTATTATTCATACACACAGTACAATAAACAAGCATTTTTAACAATATACGTTATACAATAATACGTTTTATATTAAAATATTCAAACATGCAACTAACAAAACAAACAACGTGCGTCGCACAGCCCTGAGATTGTCAACTGGCTGTGCAAGCGCAAACTGGTTTTTTCCAGAATCGCTGCGTACGCGACAAGCGGCCAGTGGTCACACACACATGCCCCGCGTACTTGTAGTAGTGCAATCGATTCGCGCGGTTGTTTGAAGCTTTGTCTCTGTTCCGTTTTTCTACTCATGTGTCGGCATACTGTGGCCCGCTCACAACATCTACACCATGGACCTGGACGGCACGCTTTATCCGAGACCCGAGTGAGTTAATACCAAAGTTTATATCAGGGGTTCTCTAACTTATTTGGGATGGGGGGCGAATTTCGTATCGACTATGCACGGCCTCTAGGCAAACTTAGAACAACTCTATATAAATTTATTGTCTATTTTATATTTCATTTTATGTTTCATATTATTGGTATTATTATTTTTGTGTTTTCTCTTTTATTTATTATGTGGCACCGCCCACTAATCATTTCTGCTTAGCCCAAAGCCAAAGGTATGACTGGTAGCAAAGATAATGGAAATAGGGAGAGAGTTAAGTCCACCTTTTGTACATAGTTTTGTTGTGCAATAAAGCTTAAGTAAATAATACCAGAAGTATGAATTAAGGTAAGGGACAAAACATGACTTTAAAGGAGAGCGAAAAAACGTTTTTGCTTTTTGTAATCTGTGTATTACTTTTTTGTTTACAGGCCGATTTAGATGAAGTCTATGGCAAAGTTTCTTAGAATTTAATGTTCTTTTATGCTATAAAAGCTAAATCGATACGAAATTCGCCCCCCATCCCAAATAAGTTAGAGAACCCCTGATATAAACTTTGGTATTAACTCACTCGGGTCTCGGATAAAGCGTGCCGTCCAGGTCCATGGTGTAGATGTTGTGAGCGGGCCACAGTATGCCGACACATGAGTAGAAAAACGGAACAGAGACAAAGCTTCAAACAACCGCGCGAATCGATTGCACTACTACAAGTACGCGGGGCATGTGTGTGTGACCACTGGCCGCTTGTCGCGTACGCAGCGATTCTGGAAAAAACCAGTTTGCGCTTGCACAGCCAGTTGACAATCTCAGGGCTGTGCGACGCACGTTGTTTGTTTTGTTAGTTGCATGTTTGAATATTTTAATATAAAACGTATTATTGTATAACGTATATTGTTAAAAATGCTTGTTTATTGTACTGTGTGTATGAATAATACTAGAAAAACTAAAAATATATCATACTTCAACTATCCCAAGGAGTACAATAGGTGAGTAAATATTTTGATTATTAATTTTTCAAGTAAGTTATTATTAGAAAAACTAATATTATATTACACTGAATAATTCGATAGTTAATAGTTCGATTCCCGCACAGTACAAGCATAAGTGTGCATGAACATGTGTGTTTGTACTGGTCTGGGTGTTTTCTATTTATAATATGTATTTATTTACAAAAAAAAAGTATTTAAGTATGTATATCCGTTATCTAGTACCCATAACACAACTCGTAGCTTACTTTGGGACTAGAGAATTGGTGTGCTTGTTGAGAAATATTTATTTATTTATTATAATAAAACTATTTAACAAATGTTTTGTTTAATTTGTCTTAACCTGTTGTGACAACCCTACTAAAATAGGTAACAATTTTGCACGTTCTTAAGAAGCTTAGTCTCTGTTCCGTTTTTCTACTCATGTGATGCCGACTAGGTACAGCAGGAGCAGGGCCGCGCGGCGCCGCGTAGCGGTGCGAGCCAGCAGCACCACCGTCAGCCCGATCACGTGTAGCTGGAAGTCGGCTGATGTCGACCTGGGGAACACCAGCCCTAGAGTATAGGTCGCGCCATAGAGAACAACGCTACGGCTACATACGTTGGGCGAACAGGTTGCCCGAAATCTGAGGTAATTGGACATTAGAAAACTATTCTTCCAGGACATTTAAACGACTTACCATGAAATGGCTCGATAAATTTTCATACGACAGTTTAGAAAAAAAACTACTCAATTACCAGACATGGGTGATCTGTGCCAGACATTCTTAATACACAAATGTACCACAAATAAACACACATACACACACGTATGTGTGTGTATGTGTGTTTATTTGTGGTACACACACACACACACACACTTACGTACATATACGTACGTGCGTTTGTGTGTGTGTGTATGTGTGTGTGTGTGTGTGTGTGTGTGTGTGTGTGTGTGTGTGTGTGTGTGTGTGTGTGTGTGTGTGGTGTGTGTATGTGTTTATTTGTAGTACATTTGTGTATTAAGAATGTCTGGCACAGATCACCCATGTCTGGTAATTGAGTAGTTTTTTTTCTAAACTGTCGTATGACAATTGATCAAGCTTTTGAGGAGGAGCCTGTCTTTCGTAGCACAGGGAAACCTTATACGAGAGCAGATCTTATATTGTATACATTTATTTGTGTTTTTAAATAAAAAACATTTAATTTTTCGTTTCCATTATTCGATTGACTCTTTTTTATTGATAAGTAAAATTCACAGCTCTTGTTCATTTTACGGTCCAATAAGTTCTTACTTCTTAGTTAAGTAATAGACCCGACGCGAAATTTGTAGGTACCTGACCTTTTCGCTCAACAGTAGAACTGCAAAAGTTAAAGTATTTAAAAAAAATAGCAGCACTGCTGCTAATCTCCACATACTTAATTCCGTTGGAGGCACTTTACTTAAGTATGTTCGAATTTGCGGTAATTCGAGTAATTTATCTTATGGACTGTCTGATGTGTTATTAAATTAATAATGGAAATCCATTATGCATGCAGTGTGTGAAACCTTTAGCTTAATGAAAATTTAACACCATGTTGATCATATCAAAAATGGTCAAGGCTAATTTGTTGAAAATAAGCATTTATCAAATGTCACCTTTGCAATCAGGAAAATTGATTTAGTTGTGTATGAAGAGAAGAAAACATTTACCAAGTGTCACTTTTGCAATCAGAAAAATTGATTTAGTTGTGTATGAAGAGAAGAAAACATTTACCAAGTGTCACTTTTGCAATCAGAAAAATTGATTAAGTTGTGTATGAAGAGAAGAATACATTTACCAAGTGTCACTTTTGCAACCTGAAAAATTGATTAAATTGTGTGTGAAGAGAAGAATACATTTATCAAGTGTCACTTTTGCAACCAGAAAAATTGATAAAGTTGTGTGTGAAGAGAAGAAAACATTTATCAAGTGTCACTTTTGCAACCAGAAAAATTGATTAAGTTGTGTATGAAGAGAAGAATACATTTACCAAGTGTCACTTTTGCAACCAGAAAAATTGATTAAGTTGTGTATGAAGAGAAGAATACATTTACCAAGTGTCACTTTTGCAACCAGAAAAAATGATTAAGTTGTGTATGAAGAGAAGAAAACATTTATTAAGTGTCACTTTTGCAACCAGAAAAATTGATTAAGTTGTGTATGAAGAGAAGAATACAATTACCAAGTGTCACTTTTGCAACCAGAAAAATTGATTAAGTTGTGTATGAAGAGAAGAATACATTTACCAAGTGTCACTTTTGCAACCAGAAAAATTGATTAAGTTGTGTATGAAGAGAAGAATACATTTACCAAGTGTCACTTTTGCAATCAGAAAAATTGATTAAGTTGTGTATGAAGAGAAGAAAACATTTACCAAGTTTCACTTTTGCAATCAGAAAAATTGATTAAGTTGTGTATGAAGAGAAGAATACATTTACCAAGTGTCACTTTTGCAACCTGAAAAATTGATTAAGTTGTGTGTGAAGAGAAGAATACATTTATCAAGTGTCACTTTTGCAACCAGAAAAATTGATAAAGTTGTGTGTGAAGAGAAGAAAACATTTATCAAGTGTCACTTTTGCAACCAGAAAAATTGATTAAGTTGTGTATGAAGAGAAGAATACATTTACCAAGTGTCACTTTTGCAACCAGAAAAATTGATTAAGTTGTGTATGAAGAGAAGAATACATTTACCAAGTGTCACTTTTGCAACCAGAAAAAATGATTAAGTTGTGTATGAAGAGAAGAAAACATTTATTAAGTGTCACTTTTGCAACCAGAAAAATTGATTAAGTTGTGTATGAAGAGAAGAATACAATTACCAAGTGTCACTTTTGCAACCAGAAAAATTGATTAAGTTGTGTATGAAGAGAAGAATACATTTACCAAGTGTCACTTTTGCAACCAGAAAAATTGATTAAGTTGTGTATGAAGAGAAGAATACATTTACCAAGTGTCACTTTTGCAATCAGAAAAATTGATTAAGTTGTGTATGAAGAGAAGAAAACATTTACCAAGTTTCACTTTTGCAATCAGAAAAATTGATTAAGTTGTGTATGAAGAGAAGGTTGTAGATCCAATGGGCGCGGCAAGCGTCCACTTCGGCGCCCGTCATCGGCTGAAACGCAAAAGAAAACATATTTCAGGCTGCCCACACACCGGAATTGAGAAATGGATAAACATTTACTATAAGACGGACGCCCGCGACTTCGTTTGACATAGTTTTAAATATCTATACGAGCACATATCTAGTTCTTAAAAGTCATAAATAACTTTTTTTTTTAAAAAAAAGCGATCTTTAAGCACTTAATAGATTCGTATTGAAGGATTGTTGTGGCATAGTTAACTGAATTTCAAATTTTTTGACATTTATGACTTTAAAGAACTACTCGTAGATGTGAGATACATACATCTTAAATTTTTTTTTCATCACCAGAAAGTGCTTGTCACGCTTCTAACGCGTGATCCACATTTCTGAGTGTGGCAGTGAGTGATAAGTCGTCTACTTTATAAATTCAATAAAATGAGCTTTTACAATTAAGAAAAAGGTACCTATCTACTTTAAAATGATATCCAATTGTGAGAAATGGGCAGGGCTTGTAAACCGGTTAATTTTTCGAATCAGTAACAGCGCAAGTACATAAGGAGCGTTTTAAAAAGGTTGATGTTAACCTTGTCCATTATAAAGCTGGTATTCGTAAAGATTGGAACCGAAACATAAAGGTTTTTAAAATATATTAAGTACTAGCGGACCCGGCAGACGTTTTCCTGCCCGCTGTTTTTGTAAATTTTCTAATCGTTTAAACCTTCCTTGGACTTCCACGAATAGATCGAGATTAAAATAAGTCAAATCGGTTTAGCCGTTCTCGATTTTTAGCGAGACAAATTTTATACTGGTGCCTCTACCTACCTACATATGTAGGTTTATGAATCGCTCTTTTGCAATAAAGCTCCAACACAAACCTTTATAAAAATTCCGG
Organism: Pyrausta despicata; assembly: GCA_963921415.1. Taxonomy (NCBI): domain Eukaryota; kingdom Metazoa; phylum Arthropoda; class Insecta; order Lepidoptera; family Crambidae; genus Pyrausta; species Pyrausta despicata. The sequence continues at coordinate 14,618,815 of OY992862.1, read as the reverse complement.
TTAAAAATCTGTATCAACCGGTATTATTTAAACCGGTTTGAAGCCCTGGAAACGAGTTTACCTGCCACAGCGGGCCGTGGTCCGCGAACCGCGACAGCGTGGCCGACAGCATCAGTGACACGTACGTCATTGGCGCCAGTCTGCAAGGAGCATCTTCATTTAGGGAAAAAGGAGGCACCTTTAAACAAAGCAAAGGCAAAGCTGCCTTTCTTCTTCCACTAAAATAGATATTGCGGCTATAATTTGCACATCATTCGTATCATATTGTAATAGTCAGAAGCATTGTGAAACACTAAAAAGCTTAGAAACAGAGTCCTTCTGGAAGATATAACAAATTTTAAAAAGTCTCCCCTCTCCCTTACGATATGACTAATTAAAATAAGGTAGTAAGTTACACTGTGAAATTAAATTAAGTGTGTTTCAATTTCAAATTTTAAAGAAATATGCATCTATAAATTTTCAATTTATAGAATTTCACTTAATAGATCCCATGAGTATCTATAATGTGACTTCTACATACATTCAAAGGACTGCAAACACATAATAACGGCGTTATTCGCTTCAAGTGCAAAACTTTAATTATTATTCTCATAATTCTCAAAAATATCGACTTGAAATATTTTTTCAATGTCAAAGGCTCCCTTTCAGCGGCCAGCTGAGCGTTGTACACAAGTAACAATCCGGACATAAGGAAGAACGACTGTGTCGTGATATGCCCGAAGAGCACCAAAAAGAAGTCCAGTCGAGTCCCATAATTCTAAAAAAAAACGATAAAAATAATAGATTAAAAAACTTAAAAAAAAAACAAAAAAAAGAAAAAAAGAATTCTAAGTACCTACAAAGAATTTATATGACAGTACACACAGTACAGTACACTTTATGTAGTTTTCATAGTTCTCTTATTATAGTTGCAAATAATAGAATGATTTTAATATATCAGCTATAATAAGGATAATGGAAAACTTTTATCAAACTATTGCATCGTCATCGGTACTTGTTACGTGGGCAAGTTTCAAATTATTCCGATTTCTGGAAGTTGGTGAAAATTGAGCTCATAGATTCCGGTACATGCATAATTTGGTTCTCTTATAATATATAATGCATGATATATTACATAAAAACCTTCCTATTAATCATATAAATAAAATTAACAAGTAAATGGGCATAACTTTTAATTGAAATAAGTTTCGAGCATCATATGAACAGTAAATACTTCTAGATCTACAGCTTTATGACTTGCTAGTCTATTTCTCATTTTTTTTTTAATTTAAAGCAATTTTTAGTACTGCTATCTGGACGGTGTTCAAAGCTGCCCGCCCTGCAGGTACCTATTTAAAAAATTAAAATTTATTTTCAAGCAAAAGTTTAGAAATGGTATTGATCTGTATTCCACTGTCTGATATATGAAACATTGACTGATAGAGAGAACCAACGCTCCATATGTATACCTTGAATTGGATAACCAAGATCTTTACGCGCTTATCTGAAAAAGCCTATCATAAGCAAATTAAAAACTCCTTATGACTCAACGACAAGCCGTCAAGCGTCAGAAGTGACAAGTGACAGTTGTGCAGGTTTGTGTTGCCACTACCCAAAAAAAAAACACCACAAAATTAGCTTCTAAAATAGCTCCGTAAATTCAAACGTATAAAGGTGCCTTCTACTCCACAGACAAGGATAGACGCGGGAAGCGACTTTGTCTTATACTAGTAGCACGGTAATAGGATAATATTACCGTGCTAGAAGCGATTGCAGTTTTATGGATCCATAAATTTTAATTAGTGTGTTTAAAGATGTCCTTCCAGCGAGTCCAAGATATCGCTGGAAGGACGAAGTCGCCATAGATCTGAAAAAACTAGAAGTGTCCAACTGGTCAGATCTGGCACAGAATAGGGAAGAATGGCGCACTTTAATGTCGGACGCCAAGATCCATTTCGGGTCGCTGAGCCAGCGAAGTGAGTGAGTGAGTGAGTTTTAAGATGTGGGTGTGTAAGTAGGTAATACCTTTTCCATAAAATCTGGATTTTCAACAACTATGGTCCGGGACGAAGCAATGTGAATCAGAACTATAAACGCACTCGTCAGGAACCTGAAAATTTAGGTAAATAATTGATTTATTTTAAATCCTTCATTAAAGAAACAAACAGCCTACAATAATACATTAAGCTTAAAATTATCAGACAATCACGCATTGGCGCTTTAAGTTTCCAAAACGAATTATGTACATATTACAGTTTTGACAAAATGGAGACATACAGAAACATAGCTTCAGTGTCCGACACAATGCCTGCCGTATTATTTCGAAAAGTTTGGTCGAGGTTTCATTTACTCATTAGGTCGTGTACTCTCGACATCATTTTCTTTTCAGACATCTCCCACAATTCCGAAATACCTTGTACCCGCCCCCTCCTTAACATCCTATTTATAAACTTTTGTCCGCACTACCTGCCTGCATTGAAACAGAACAAACAAACAGGAGTTGAGTTGAGTCTCGTTAGAGCGCGCGACAACGTCGCACGTGCACCCACCCGTCGGCGCGCCGAACGACTTTTTTGTCTACCTACCCCCACGAAAATTTTTATTTTCCGTGCCCCGGCTGGCATCTCGCCGAGATGCCCGCACAACCCCCGGGGGTGGCCCGCCGCCGTACCAGGCCGCGGGTCTTCCACCGTCGCCAACCGCACCCGTTGGATACCATTCTTCAGGTTATGAAGAAAAACTGCCGTGACGGTGGTGTGGCCACCGCACTCCCAGCAGCAGCATTCGCCCCACCACATCAAGCGCCTGTGGTGACATCCAGCTCACCCGCGCCCGAGAAGCCTCCTGTGCCCGCAGCACGTACCACGCCGCCGCGCACATATGCGGCCACGGCCGCAACCAGCGCGACCGCGACCACAACGCGCACTGCTTCCGCGCCGCGCACGAACACCAGCGCGTCCGCACCGCGCTCCGGCGCGCCACCGCGCACCGCGCAGCCCGTGCGAGCTGCGCCGTCCGCGGCCTCTACCTCCACCACCACGTCTAGGGCCACCACAAGCCGTCCGACCGCGACCGCATCCGCGGCTAGAGCTCCCTCGCGAGAGCTCGCCGTGCCGACTGCGACCGCCGCCCGTGCGGCTGCGCGCGCGCCTCCTGCCGCGCCGTTGCCCCAACGCCACCCGCGCGACCCGCGCGTCCGCCCCGCGCCCGCGCCCGCGCCTGTGCCTACCCCGGCACCGCGCCCGACCTCTTCGCTTGCGCCTCCGGCTGAGCAGACGCCGCAAGCTGTGCGCGTTATCTCGCCAGCGCGCTACACACCGCCGACAAACTTGCGGCCTCCGTTTTCGCCTACGGCGAAACGCAACCGGGACTCAGCATCCCCAGACGCCAACCCGCACTCGCTACCGCGTCTTAACCTGTCGCCTATGGACACTGCGGAGTCTGTAGACGGCAGCGCCTCTACCGCCACCACCGTTCCGGCCCCCGCTCCCCGCTCGCCCACTCAAACGGCGCCAAACCTGCAGAGGAGGTATCCCCCTCTGATAGTGGAAAGGCTGCCGGACTGGGCGACCCACTTCAAGGAGCTGAAGAAGCTCCTCAAGCGGCCACCGAACGCGAGACCCTTCGGGAAGGGAATTCGTTTCCTCCCCAAGGATGAGGAGGAATACCGCGTGGTACAGCGGTACCTAACCCAACTCTCGGCAGCAGACAGCAGCATCTCCTGGTTCTGCTACTCACTCCCGACGGAGCAGAGTCTCAAGGTGGCCATCAGAGGCCTCCCTGAGAACACAGAGCCAGGAGACATTGAGAGTGCTCTCCGGGAACAGGACTTCCACCCCGAGTACGTGCGGAGGATCAGCGCACGTAAGGGCAGACCGGGGTGCCTGTTCTTCGCCCAGCTGCGCCGAACACCGGACCTGACACCGGCGATCTACGAGATCTCGGAGCTCCTGTGCATGCCAGGAGTCCGCATTGAGGCCTGGAGGGGCAGGAAGGGGCCACCGCAGTGCCACCGCTGCCAGACCTTCAGGCACTCTTCGCACAACTGCCACCGCCCCCTGGCGTGCGTGCGTTGCGGCGAGGAACATTCCGCCAGGGATTGCCCGCGGCCGGTGGAAGAACCGCCGACCTGTGCCAACTGTGGTGCTGCGCACACTGCGAATGACACCAGGTGCCCAGTGTTCCTTAGGGAACTCAAGAACAGGAGGGCTAGCACTGTCGCGCGCACCACCGCCGCCATGAAACCTGCACTCAACACCGTGCCAGACGAGGAGAACGCACAGTCCTCCCTCATGGCCGCGGCAAATCCCCCTGCAACCACCGGCAGGAGCACCCGACGACGCCGACGACGGCGCGGGGTAGAGAAGGAGGAGGAACAGCCATCCGTCACTGCGCCGGTACCAGCCCTACCCATCGCCCCCGCAGGGGCGAAGGCAAGGCTGGATGGGGCAGTTAGACGGACAGTGCAACCGAGAGAGAAGGATACCATCACAGACTGCGTGAAAGTACTTCACGCAGTATTAGAAGCCATACAGGCCGGGCTTAACCCCGTGCCGATAATCCTTAGAGAGCTGGCTGATCTATACAGTGATGTGTAGTCCCCTCCTAAGAGTGATGTCCTGGAACGCCGACGGGTGTTTCAGTAACTCAAGAACTCCTTAAGGCGGTCCTTAAAGAGCAGGAGACAGACATCACTCTCCTGGAAGAAACCCGCCGGAACTACCCCCAGCGAAACACCGGACACGACACCACCAACCCATCACCACCAACGACGCTGGCTCGTAGCTGTATAGCTCGCTAGCGCCGTTACAACGGCAGTCGAGATCACTCCTGCCAACCCATCACGACCCATGACGCTGGCTGGTAGCTGCAAAGCTCGCCAGCGCCACCACCACAGCAGTTGAGTTCGCTCCTGCCAACCCAACGACCCGCCCGTTTTCACGGGCGGCGGTAGAACCCACCGAAAGGGGCCATTGCCCCGTACGGTTTCGCCCCAGACCCCTACGGGGTCAGGTGCGAAGACTCGCAGATTTTTACCTGCCTGCACTATGGATATGAACTACTAGGAGGAACCTACTTGATACTACCTCTGGTCTAATTACTATTGAATGTTATGACTGTTATTGGCTCGTTAACTTGATATGGCTGTGATCAATTCTAGAGAGGACCCTAGTTTCCGCAGTGACCCTAAGCTCTTTTATTAGCGTGGAGTTGAAACTGTTTTTAACTACTAGCTCGCTTCTTTATTTTTCCTCTTGATTGCACGAATAGCCGGGAAATAATGAACCACGACGCTCTTGTTCTTCCTAAACTCAAAGCGGTTTTGCCAGAGGGCGCCTCTGTTTCCGGTTATTCTTTCCCGCCTATTTGTACTTTAATCAAATTCTTATTAAGATCACTCAACACCACAACCTTAATTCTATATTAATGTTAACTTAATTAATTAAGTATAAAAATTATGCATTTATGACTTTTAAGTATAAAAATTGATATAATAAAAGGACAATTGACACTTAAGTGTTTCCGAAACCAAAGTAAAAATACGTTCAGAAACTTAATATGTATATTTTTTTTAATTACGTGACAAATCATATATATTTTTAATACTTTTAGTCAGAAATCATGACAATAGATAGATAGATAGGCTGATCAGGAAGAATGTAGGTGTTCATATTGTACTAAGCCTATAATAATAATTATAGTTTGTGAAATGAAATAGAGAATTATTAAATTTAAATCACGAATGCTTATCGCATTTAGCCATTAGCTAATGCGAACCAAAAAGTTGTTAAATAATAAATAATACATAAGATCTCCTTAATTTCTCTCCCGTATTTTGAACTCTAGCAAGCTCAGTCGCAGTCGCTGGTAAGAGTGACAATTTTTAGTACATCGAAACTAAGTACAGCCTACGGCAAGGAGTAAGGCGTCTGTTAATGTGGGTACTGACTGACCGACGCGTCGTCGTGACGAAGTGTATTGCAACATGCACATCGAGCGTGCGTAATGCGTATGCATCGAGCACTTCACTTTGCTGTGTTCATAATCGGCGTGACATGTTCATCAAACCCCTGTACTCCGCTTTCGTCAGTTCACTCCAAGATAACCGACAGCGTATCTTTGATTCTTATATATTTTTTTTTCATTCAAGTTAATAATATACGTTACTTTTAGAAAACAGAATGTCTGTGGCGGTTTGTGAAATATGTATATGCTCCTTGAATGGCAATACAAAGATCCGAAATGAGCCCGAGACGATTTGACTTGACAGTGTACCAGACTGACCATAAATAAAGTAACTTATTATGGGACCGCGTAACAGTCAAGGGATTCGCCGGAAAATCGTCAACTTCATGGAGCACCATTGGCCAGTTCAAAGCCCATCTCTACGGCCAGCTCCACACGTCAGACGAACTGTTGGCCCGAAAACTAACGTTATTGCCATGGCATACAGGAAATAACACAAACAAAGCAACAATTCAGTTAAGACCAATAATTTTTCCTATATGAGTCCACTATAGTTGGGTAATAGGTTTTACAGCCAACTGTTCGCCCAACGTCTGGATCTGGGAAACAAGAAAATACAGTAGAATCCCGATTATCCGAATATCCGAACATCCGATTATCCGGACTCGCGTCACGGCTCCAGCTGCTGATTGAAATTTTAACCGCGCAACTAGACAGACATAACAATTCAATGTCATTCAGCACATTTGAACCACTTAAATAATTGTTTCGTTAATGATATCGTTTTCTCTAAACGACGTAGGCACATATGTCAAACTCATTACATAATATAACATTTAAACAGATATTGTTTGATTTGACTACGAATTCGATTATCCGGAATTTCGATTATCCGAATTACCACTGGTTTTAATTAAATAAATAAATATTTCACAACAATCACACCAATTCTCTAGTCCCAAAATAAGCTACGAGGCTTGTGTTATGGGTACTAGACAACGGATAAACATACTTTAATACTATTTTTTTTGTAAATAAATACATATTATACATAGAAAACACCCAGACCAGTACAAACACACGTGTTCATGCACACCTATGTTTGTACTGTGCGGGGATCGAACCCGCGACCTTTGGTTTTAGAAGTCCGACTTGTGGACCACTGCACCAAGCGGTCGTCTGAATCATGTCATCGAATTGATTCGGATATTTGGAATTCTACTGTAGTAAAATTCGTCACCTGATTCCGTTGAGCGACTGCAGCGCTTGGGCACGTGGGTCGGCCGACGGTGGCGCCGAAAGCTCCCCCCAGTTCCGGCGGCACGAGAAGGATAGCGGGTACTTGTTGCCTGTATCAACTTCAATAGTAAAGTACACACGATAGTACATAAGTTACCGAACACTGCGGCATCAGGTAGGTGTATGCTAACGAGCCGAGCATGAGCGGAGCGATTCCGAGCCGCTCTGCTCGCGGGTACAACGAGCTTACAACAATTACTCTCCTACATAGTAGTGTTCTTCATGAAACCGAAAATAGGCGGAGCACAGTCGAACACGAGCCAAATGTTCGAAGCGCGCTCTTTCTAGGCTCGAAGTCGGTACACTACACGAATTTTGGGTAGGGACGTGCTCTGATCGTGCTCGGCTTGCCTTTATTTATACATAAAGGTAAAAAAGCGTCTACGCTAGGCGAGCCGAGCACGAGCCGAACACAATTAGTCTAATGTGGACCGACTTACAAGCCTCGAACGAGCGCGCTGCGAGCGTTTCGTTCGTGCTCGTTTGCGTTCCGCCGGCTGTCGGTTGTTTGACTAACACAAAGGGATTTGCTTCGCGCTCGTACTGTAGTGCGCTCGTGGACGTGTTTAGTGACAGACGTCGGTACGTCCACACTTGACGCCGCGAACGACGAAGCCGAGAACGGCTCCGCTCGTGCTTCGCTCGTGCTCGGTTCGTCTAGCGTAGACCCACCTTAACAGTCGATTCCTAGCGAAAGTCTGAATGGATCGCGAGATCGCAATTGCTGACGTCACGCGACTCACTTGAAGGTAGCGCTACCCCTACAAGTAAGTAAGTGACACAAAATGGGAAGGTAACCTGATGTGCTGTCGTCTGTTATACCTCAAGGTAGCATTGACCCTAGCGACCTTCGCGCGAACCACCCCTGAAGGTAGCGGTCTGGCAACACGGAGTTTGTTTAGTGTTCCGTATAAATCCGCAAGTACCTAGTAGGTCGCGCGAACTGGATGACGTCGCATGCCGCGGGGACCTACCTCTCGGGTTCTACCTTAGAAATAAGTAATATGGTCTAATTCTAAGCTCTTATTTATATTATGTCAGTGGCAGTGCAAGTATGTATCTCTATATCTATATATACATATAATAAGACTGTAAAAGATCGATTTCTGTACATTGAAGATTTTTATGAAAAAATTGTTACAGGAGGTCTTAATTACCGTAATAGAAGCCAAAACAACAATTTTTAAAATTTTTGTCTGTCTGTCTGTCTGTCTGTCTGTCTGTCTGTTTGTCCGGGCTAATCTCAGAATCTACTGGACCGATTTTGACGGGACTTTTTTTATTTGACTCAGTATCACCTGGAGAGTAAACTGGGATATAAATAATCACGCCGATGAACTTAGGGGGCAGGCAGGAAATTGAATCTCAGAATCTACTAAACCGATTTTAATGGGACTTTTTTTTATTTGACTCAACATTAATTGGAAGGTAAAGAAGGATAGAAATAATATTACATATTGATAAATTCTGCCCCCTAAAGGGATAAAATAGGGGTTGCGAATTTGTATGAAGCCCGGTCGCAAAAAACTAACATCCACGCGGACGAAGTCGCGGGCGGCCGCTAGTATGTATATAAAATTCTCGAGTCACAATGTTCGTTCCCGTACTCCTCCGAAATAACTTGACTGATTCTTATGAAATTTTGTGAGCATATTGAGTAGGTCTGAGAATCCACCAACATCCACATGCACGAGGCTGGGTTAGCTTGCGTCAAGAAGTTCATGACATCGCGTTATTTTATCTCTGGGTTATGCTAACCTGGAGTGGCACAAATGGGGCTTAGTCTATGGTTGCAGATGCAAAGTATGTAGCAGTTTCGTGAGGCTAGTCCCCCACCGAGCGTCTGTAACCCTGTTTTTTGGCAGCGAGGAACTTAATTCTCGAAATATATTTGTGACAAATAATAAAGGGCTTTTTGTTAAATATCATGAATACCTGGCTTTGTTCTGTCCCTGGTAAAGTCATACGCGCTGCCGACGACGTTCAGCACGAAGACCGCGAAGAAGAATGCCCTGGCAAGGAAGTCCACCACATCCACCTTGTACCTGTTCTTAGTCTCGTCTTCGAAGAAGCAGTTGATCTGGGACAAAAACATACGAAATTTTCGCGATTAGACAAAGTTTGTGGTATGAATTGTAGGTACAGCCAGTTTGTACGGGATAGGACCTACTGAATTATTAGGATTAAACCACAAAGCTTGACAATGGCTGTATTTAGAAAAGAGCTGTGTGAATTGTGATAATCACGTCGTAATAACTATCACATAATGTATCTAGATAGAGTACATTTCAGGGTAAAGGTGAAATTCAAGGAATAACTGCATGCTACAACTACAAGTTGGCGTAGTTCTATTGCGCTCGAAATTAATTTCACAGGGATTTTCAGACACTAATGGTGTTGCTTCCAGTTTAAACGGCCGCGTAGAACTCGCGGGAGTTCCGCGTCATGCCCACCCCGTTCAAATGTAATGAGTATGGTGACATACCACAGTGACCCTTGTCTTGAGCCCGTACTCTTGTCCCAGCGAGCGGTTGAGGCAGCCATCGGCGGCCAGCGCCAGCGCCGTTTCCATGTCGCCTGCGTAGAACTCGCGGCAGTTCCGCGTCATACACAGCGAATGTAATGAGCAAAGATAATGCCTTTTCGATTACGTTTGGTAATGAGGAAGGTGACATACCTCAGTGACCCTGGTCTTGAGCCCGTACTCTTGTCCCAGCGAGCGGTTGAGGCAGCCCTCGGCGGCCAGCGCCAGCGCCGACTCCGAGTCACCCGCGTAGAACTCGCGGCAGTTCCGCGTCATGCACAGCCCATAGCGAAGCTTCGTATGGTTGAAGTGGAACAGCGTGAAGGCTGAGTAGCCCTAAAACAAATATGTTTGCTTCAACAGTTTTCATACTTTGCTAGATCCACTCTGGATTTCAGCAATCTAGAGTCGCTGGAGTGTAAATGCTGTTGGATTGCTATCCCTGTCCCATGCGGGAAACTGGCGGGAAACGCCCGACGTACAAACTGCTCCCGTCGGACGGGAAACTTGTTTGAGCCTTGACGAGGTACATAACTACATACCTTCATCATGTCGAGCAGTTCGCTGGGCCCATCGGCTACGACGTCGGCGTTCACGGTACAGTACACCCCGCCCGGCTGGTACAGGCAGTGGCTGAACTGGTCCAACTTCGCCTTGGGCGGCATTTTGCCATAGTCTTCCTCTGGGAACGATTTTAAACAATAGTCATATTTCATGATTCGAGTTTGCCGACGCAACAATTTTCATTTTCTACCTCTGGAATTCTTCGTTACGCATATGCTACTTTGTAGTACTATTTAACCATGAAATGAAGATGTTGATTTGTGGGTAACCACTGATAAGTACCTTTAAAACCGTTTGTAGTGGTAGTTTTAACAAAATATCTTTGAGGATAGATTTTTACAGGTGCCTTTTTTTGCGTCAGGAAATGGGTTACGCATAACAACCGGCAGCGGGGGCCGCCGGAGGTTATGTGGGACTCCCCCACCCCTTGAGGTTGGGTATACCCACTAAAACCTGACGGTGTCCTCTACTGCCATTAGTGAGGTGGGTATGGGCTAGCGCTCCAGCCTGTTGCCATGAGCATTCATGGCTGTGGCTCTATAGCGAGCCTCTCTGGGCTTCAGGGGTTCATGAACCGGGCCACGCTAGAGGACGACGTGTGGAACACACGCGTCGCCGTCACAGGCCTCCATCAGGATGTACCTGACACCCCCGTGTCAGGCGCCTGAGCCGCATCGAGGGGCAACTGCAGGCGTGAAGCCTCCTGCGGCGCTCGGGGCATCGGCGGAGCATCTTCGGAGCGTCAGCTGAAGCCTCTCACTCCCGTTCCGCCGCCTCCCACTGCGAGAGGACTTCCTCGAGGAAGGTGAGCATCGCTTGCCACGACTCCTCGCTAAGCTTACCGATACGTAGGTATCTCAAATTGAAGACGACCGAATCAGAGTACATATCGATGGCATAATATTTATCTAAGCCTGGGTAATCGCTTAGCCATTTCCCCGACGTACGTCTAAGCGGCTGTTTTCCTTCCTTCTAATTACGGATTGATGTTTTGAAATGTAATGATGAAACATAATTATTATAAGGCTTTATGATCGTTTGTTATGTTGGCTGGCACATCTTACAAGACGTTCTCGGCAGAGAGATATGTAGTAAACTACTCCTGGATACGTATTTTAAAGCTAACGGGATGTTGATGTGCATAATATGCATTTTTAGGGTTCCGTACCTCAAAAGAAAAAAACGGAACCCTTATAAGATCACTTTGTTGTCCGTCCGTCCGTCCGTCTGTCAAGACCGTTTTTCTCAGGAACGCGTGGAGGTATCAAACTGAAATTTCTGTATGATACTTAGGTCTACTGTCCCTAGAAGCTGTAGAAAAATCAACCTTCTAAGCCATCGCAATCAAAAGATACAGCTATTTAGGCCGCAAATTTCCGCAAATTTTCGAAACTCGCACGGGAATCAAAACCTACAGGGTACTTCCCGTAAACTTAGAATCTTGAAATTTAGTACGAAGTCACGTCTTATAGTACAGATATAGGAAAAATTACGAAAACCGTAAATTTTCAGTTTCATCATATAAAAAAAATATTTTTCAAAAATATTTTTGAGTTTTGATAATTTCAAAGTTAAGTACTACTCCTTATCTCATGAACGCGTTGAGATATTGAATTAAAATTTATATAAAATACTTAGGTCTATAATACCCGTGATGGGTGAACTTTTACTTATACAGGGTGTAAAAAAAACCTTAACGAAGCCGAATACCACATATTCTACCAGTTGTTACGATCATTTTTTTCCTTTACACCATACCTGGGAAGTTAACGGTTACTGAGATATTGATGGTTAAAGTTAGAAAAAAAAGTTGATGGTTTTCACAGAAATGACTTCTGTCCGTTATAACTGAACTTTTTTCCAAAGAAACATGATACAAATTTTCACTAGTTCTTTCATAAAAAGCCTCTAAATGGCACACTCCGCAATGAACAGCGCACAGTCGAACCGAACCGCGTCGCGGCGGCGTATAGCAACACGCCCCGCGGTGACTTTTCCGTGTGCGCGCTGTACATTGCGGGTTAGAATTAAATTATTTTTTTTGATGTCAAAAAATAAAACTTGTTTCCCAGCTAAAATTTCTTTTTCATACGATTTGGTATGGTGTACTGAACGCGTGGTTGACGGCTTCGTTAAGGTTTTTTTTACACCCTGTATACCTACAGGTTTGTACGGAACCCTCGGTGCGCGAGTCCAACTCGCACTTGACCGGTTTTTTGTTTTTATCTTCGTCTCGACAAGATTAAGGCAATACGTAGGTGCGGCGAGTAAGGTAAAGTGCCGGTTGCTACTTAAAATAAAATAATTGCATCTAAGTTAACTAGTAGTAGTGTAGTAAGTAGAAGCTATGTAGGTGGTGGTATGTAGGTGGCTTTACATTTTCCATATGCGTGACATGGTATGGGTGACTTACTCAACTGAAGAGCGGTTTCGCACTACGTCCGATCCGAATCCCTGAAAATATGCTCCGTAGTAGCCATAGAACTGTTTCTATGGTGATTTACGCACTAGTTCCGATCTCCGTCATCGGATTTACGACACTTATACATCGGTAGCTCAATTGGGAGAGCAATCGCCCGGCTTGCGAGAGGTGCGGGTTTAAGTACCACCTGTGGCAGCCAATTTTTCTTTGAGTGTGTTTAAATTTCACATTGTAAAGATATTTGCATTGTAAATTTGATTGTGCAATGCTAAAAATAAAAGTAACTTAAGCTAATTAGATTAACAAGCACTTAATGAAGAATTGCTGAAGTAATATGATTAAAGTTTCTTAAGAGTGTGTTAAACAGTTGGATGGGTGTTTTAACTTAGCAAGACGAAAGATGTTGCGAAATTATGACAAATTTTCTAGGAAGCCCTTTTCTTAAAAAATACTATGCTTAACATCTGCAATTACAAACACCCAATTAGATGGGTTACCTATAATACTTATAATGATGCCAAGGAAGTGATCGGGTGTGAGTTTTAAGCGCAAAAACTAGGCTGAAAAAATGATATTTTATTTTATTTTATTTTATTTTTATTTAAACAAAAACACAAACAGCATACAAACTTCACATTATTAAATAAGTCATAATCCAAATTATAAGTTCTAGATTGTATCCCAAAAAAGTGTTTCTAGCTTACATTTTATAGTCTGAGTAAATACAGTAACTTAGTGCATGGGAATAAAATAAAAAAAGAAATAGTGGTACATTGTTTTACAGTGAAAAAATAAATAAATATGAAAATATTACAATTCAGGAAGTGAATTACTCAAGTAAAAATTTATCTGTATGCTTTATCTAAATTTTTAACATCTTTTTGCACTAACAACCATCAAAGGCGGCTTGAGGCTTTTCTTGAAGACATTCGGACGACTCGTAATAAATAAGTCGATATGTCGTGACAATTCGTTGTAACAGCGACACATCCGAACGATAGGATTATAAAATGATGTATTATTTTTATATACCTTTAGAGAAAATAATTTAGGATTGCGAGTTCTATAAACAGTATTAAAGTTAATTGATAAGAGAAGTGGTGGCGAGTCTATAAGAGAATGCAGAATTTTATGTAAGTGTATTAAATCGCACTGCTTGCGTCTTGTCTCTAGAGACACCATCTTGAATTTCTCCAATCTGTCGTTATAAGACGATAGTTTTCTATAAAAGCCCATTCTAAAAGAAAGGACCTTTAGAAACTTTTTTTGGATCGATTCTATTCGCTTAGAGTGAGCGGCATAAAAAGGTGACCAAACCACAGCCCCATATTCCAGATTACTCCTGACAAGCGAATTATACAGGTATATGATAGTTCTGGGATTTTTAAAATCCTTTGTATTTCGCATTACAAAGCCCAGCATCCTTGATCCCTTATTATGTACGTGGTCATAATGGTCTAAAAAGGATAGTTTACCATCAAAATAGATGCCCAAATCCTTGGCCTTAGTTTGGCGTTTTAAAACTTGGCCATCTAATTTGTATTCGAAATTAATTTTGTTTTGTTTTCTCGTGAATGTTAAGACAAAGCATTTGTCTATGTTCAAAATCATTCGGTTTTCTAGGCACCACTGAGAGACTGTGTTAAGGTCGATCTGTAGTATTTCTGCATCATCAGGGTGACTAACGGTCGAGTAAATTTTAAGATCGTCAGCGTATAATAGACAAGGACTCTTAAGATTGTCTGCCAGGTCGTTGATAAAGATGTTAAAGAGTAGTGGCCCTAGGTGCGAGCCTTGGGGTACGCCAGAGGTAACGCGGGCTGGTTCAGAAGTCACGCCTTTCAAAGCCACCAGTTGAGTTCTACGAGACAAATATGACTCAAGCCAGCGCAGCAATGAGCCATGTATACCCATGTTTTTGAGTTTGAGACAGAGTAAGGTGTGATCCACTTTGTCGAATGCTTTTGAAAAATCTGTGTAAATCGCGTCTACTTGAACATCTCTTGCAAAAGCTTCACACAAGAAGTTCTTGTACTCCAGTAGGTTTGATATGGTAGACTTATTTTTGACGAAGCCGTGTTGATGACCGGAGAGTAGCGGAGAGACGTGAGAGTATATAGTATCGTAGACTATTGATTCGAAGAGCTTTGGACAGCAAGATAGGATGCTGATAGGTCTATAGTTTTCGCATAAAGACCTATCACCACTCTTGAAAATGGGAACGATATGTGCACTCTTCCAAACTTCAGGAAATATTCCAGAGCCCAATGATTGGTTAAATAACAAATATAGAGGAAAAGACAGCTCTTTTGAGCACTGTCTTAAGATGAGTGGTGGAATTCCATCTGGTCCGGCACCCTTATTGACGTCCAATCCCTTGAGCTTCTCGTATATCTCCTTTTCTGATATTGTAATGTGAGAGAGACAGCCATTAGGCTCCTTAATACTGGAGATACAATGCGGAAAAGTTGCAGCCACCGGATTTGCAAAAACAGAGCTGAAGTATCGCGAGTATAATTCACACACACCCTTAAGGTCGGATGCCTCACTATTGCCGTACTTCATAACTTTGGGAATTACATTGCTCACTGCCCGCTTACTATTTACGTAAGCCCAGAAATATTTAACGTTGTACATTGATTTATCCTCGACTGAAGATAAGTACTTTTTATAGCACAAGTCCATCAAGCGTTTACAGCGAGCACGAAGCATTGAGAAGACATCATAGTCGCGTGGGTTGTGGTATTTTTTAAAGAGTTTATGATATTTGTGCTTTTCAGCTAGGCAGCGTATCAAAGGAACGCTAAACCAAATCGGAAATTTGTTAGCATTAGCGCGGATGAAAGGGGTGTGCTTCGTGACAATAATCATTAGGGCGTCTGTAAAAGCAGTAGCGTTACTTTCAATATCTGGAGAGCCAAGTACTGTAAGCCAATCGATTTTTTTTAACTCTGCTCTTATTGAGTCGAGATCACTCTTACGAAAGTTGAGTCGTTTGCAGGGCTTGGGCTTTAAATGCCTGGAGCACGTGTTTATGCTAATAAGAATTGCAGGGTGATGAAGGTCTAACCGGCTTAAGGGAACACATTGGTCTACCACTATGTTGTTACTGGTACTTAGTACTAGGTCCAGTTGTCTATTATTTTTATTGGTTACTCCACTAAATTGATTTAAACCACACAAAGTCATAGTATCGAGCAATAAAACAGATCGCCTGTCAGTCTCTGGGGACGGAATGAAATGCGGTGAACCCGGCGATTTAGTCCAATTAATATTGGGTGTGTTGTAGTCACCAATGCAGTAGAACTCATTAGAATCGTCGGATCTAAGTATGAGGTCCTGACAATGTTGATAATATTTCTCTAATTTATCCAAAGTTATGTAGGATGGGATATAGCATAAGAGTAAATTCACAACCACTCTACCACCAACATTAGGAATAGTTATCCAAATTTACTCGAGATCAGTCTCCCATGATAGCCGACGGATTGCATTGAATTCTTTTTTGATGGCTAGAGCGACTCCGCCGCCGTCTTTTTTTATGTTTGAGGATGTGCGTCTATCTCGTCTAAAAACATTATATCTCGAATCGAATAACTCACTATCTGATATTGTATCAATTAAATTTGTTTCGGTTAAACATATTACATCAAAGTTATTGCTAAGTATATTAAGGCAAACATCTTGTAGCTTTGATCTTATTCTATTTACATTTTGGTAGAAAATCTCCATCACAATAAAGTATATAAACAAATGTTAGCATAAAGTTGACGTGAAGTAACGACAAGAAAAGTAACTCATGCTACAGCTTCTTTAGAAAGTCTTCATTTTTTATTAGTATGGCACTGGAAGAGTCATCTTTTCGTATATATATCTTGCCAAATCTTACCCAAACGTACTTGTAGTTTTTGCTTACTGCCATTTTGCGGGTCTCCATGTGTAACTTTTTTAACTCAGGCGACAGATTTTCGGTTACATAAATTCGACAGGCTAATGTTGATGATAGTCCCAGATGAGTAGAATTAAGCATTGCGTCAGGATGTTTTTTGTTATAGCGGTGAGCGCAGGAGATAACTAGGTCTCGCTGACGCGGGGACGCCAGGCTTACCAAGATGTTGCGTGGGCGGCTGGACTCGCTATTCATTTTAGCAACTCTGCGGCACGCCCGTACCGATGAGTCATCAATCTTAGCTCCTATCACTTCGCAGAGCTTGTTAAATAGATTAAGAACGTTCTCATTTCTATCTTCTGGGACAGCCTGTATTTCAATATTCAGACTGCGAGTCAAATTATCCAAAGTATATAGTTTACTTTCAACAAGGTTTAGTTGTTTCTTGATGTTGCAGTTTTCTTGCTCTAAGTTGTGGATTGTAGCGTTTTGCGAGTCAATGCAAGCCTGAAGATCTTTTTGCTCGGAACTCAGGAAGTCTGTTGTGACGGTAAAGTCCTTTTTTACCTCTTTCAAAGCCTCGTCAACTTGGATTTTTACCATTTTCTCAATGTCGGATTGCAGAGAGGTACGAAGTTGAGACATATAATACGATAATGCTGAATTTAACTTCTCGTCCATCATTTGGCTGATCTTGTCCATCGTGACTGACGGGTCCGATAAATTAGATGTACTCGGACCCTGATCGAAGGACATATTCAGAGACTCTTCAGTGTCTTTAATCATGACGTGTTGGGCTTGGCGGACAGGAATATCACAGTTGCTTTTGTTACGAGCACGTCTTGTGACATTTGTGCACGCTGGGCAAACCCAAGATAGCAGTGACTCCTTAGAAAATGCCGCAAACTGGCTGCTTTCAATATTAAGGCATTTATAGTGATACTCTTGATTACATAGGCGGCAATGTAGAGAGCTTTTAGGTTCCAGTGGGCATCTGCAAGCATTGCAGTTCATCTTTGTTGCTTTTATTAGATAAAAAGAACAAAAAACAAAAAAAAAATTTTTTTTTTGTTCGCAGGTTCGAACCCGTAATTTTAGAATTTCACTCGTACTGTAGGACGATGCGCCACCGCAACGATGACGTAGAGGTTGAAAATAAGCACTAGTAGATGTTGAAGTGACTAATAATGCCGCACGGAGTGCGGTCCAAAGTTCAGCCTTTTGTTCAAATTCGAGTACAACGTTTGGTAAAAAATGACAGTTCAACACAAAGTTCACGCTTTTAACAGGATTTGATGCACTTTTGAGTTACTGTTATTGTCCACATATAGTACTACAGTAAAGATCACGATTTAAGGAACATGTCGATATAAGTTATACACCAAAACAATCACTTTTATCACTGTTTTTGATTAAAATAGTGAGGAGCGCCATGCAATACGTGTTTCTTTTTTGACTACCACCGGACGGAATGATAATAAAGAAAATGCTTGTTTCTAAGAAGGGTTTCTGATCCAAAGGAAAATTTCCATTTATGGAGTTAGATTAACAATTAAAAAACGTAAAAAAATGGGCACAACATCAGATGTCATTGATTTGATCCCCACGTAAGTCCCGGTGTTATAGGAATCAGAATAAATGAAGGCACGGTCGCGGTCTGAAAGTGTGTGTACCAGTTTTTGAATTAGATTCTTTAACACACTTCTATTACTGAAGTTCGAATCCCAGGTCGAGCCAAAATTGTTTCTGAGATTTTCTGTCATGAATTTCTCAAAAACAGCTCGGAGCCGGGAAGTTGGCGGTGTTACACCCCAGTGCCTCGCAAAGCACGTTAAGCCGTTGGTCCTGCGCCTGATCTCTCTCCGGTCATGTCGGATTGCCGTCTCACCCAACTTTGAGGGTGATGGAACAGTAAGTGCACCTGTGTATTGCGCTCACACTTGTGCACTATAATATCTCCTGCGCAGTTGGCTGATCTCGATTTCGGTTCGCCCTTCCACGCCGACTGGTATGGCCGAGGTCACCTTTAACGTTACACGCCGTAAGGTGCAATGCAACCTTAACCCGGGTCAGCCATCTGCCAGCGGCTCGACGGAGTTTGTAACACGCAGCGATATTCAACTTATGTTACGCGAAGAGATGCGATCAGTAATGCGGGAATTCACGGGTGAGCTAAACTGTACCTTAAACAGCAGAGTTCGCGAAATAAACAGCCAAATTAGCGAGTTTAGAACCTCTCTGAGTTTTTTATCAGAACAATTTGATTCTTTGAAGACCGACATTGACACACATGGCACACAATTAAAAGAGTTGAAAGTAGAAAATGAGGCACTCCGTTCCGAATTAGTCACACTCTCAAGCAAAACTCGTCTAATGGACCAAATGTCTCGGGCTACCAACCTAGAACTGCAATGCGTACCGGAACATCGATCAGAGAATGTAATCAGCATTATTAAACAGCTGGGACGCGTGATTAACTGTCCAGTTAACGATTGCGACATAACCTATTGTTCGCGGATCGCCAAATCGAACCCCAACTCATCAAGACCTCGATCTATACTGGTTAAGTTTTCAACACCGCGTATCAGAGACTCCGTGCTGGCTGCCACAATTCAATACAACAAGCTTCACTTGAAAGAAAAACTTAACACTAGCGCTTTGGGCATCGATGATAACAAGACTCCGTACAACGTAGTGGAGAACCTTACAATCGAAAACAAAAACCTTCATGCGGCGGCTAGACTACGGGCGAAACAACTAAACTACAAATATGTTTGGGTACGCGGCGGGCGTGTTTATGTTCGTAAAGCAGATAACTCGGAAGCGGTCTTTATCCGCAACTTAGATATTGTTAACAACCTTACATAAGTAACAAATTTAATAGGTTTAACTTTTCCTTTACGATAATAATTTGCGTCTATTTTTTATTGTTAAAATTCAATAGTCAAATAAAGATTTATTATCAGAATGTGAGAGGTCTAAGAACCAAAAAAGATTTATACCTAAACCTGTTATCGAGTGATTATGACATTATCGTGCTCTGCGAAACATGGCTAGCGAGTGACGTGCTGGATTCAAAATTATTTTGTAACAGATACAGAGTTTATAGACGAGATCGGGAGACTAGCGGTTTCCACTACAACAAGTCAGGCGGAGGAGTACTGATAGCAGTGTCCAAACACTTAAACTCATGTAGACTTTCGCAATACGAAAGTAGGTGTGAGGACGTATGGGTTTGTATAGATATCTGTGTAAACACAGAAATAAGGAAACTATTTATCTGTGGTGTTTATCTTCCACCGCCTATCCAAAAACATATAATAGAAGAATATTTCAATAGTGTAAATAGAATAACTGCCATTAGGCACAGTACATTAATAATAGGTGATTTTAATTTAGGTAATGTTAATAAATGGGTTGGATCGCCTGGCTCGCCACTCGTTGCGTCAATTAATCCAAATAGCGAGTTTGAGCAGATGCTGTCGGACTTTATAGCCTATCATAGCTTTGATCAGTACAACTGGGTCAAAAATAATAAAGACAGGATTCTGGACTCAGTTTTATGCGACTTGACAGTATCTGGGCTGCGACCTAGTGCCACGCCCCTCTCTAAAATCGATGCCATACACCCACCACTTGAATACGAGCTGGAATGCAGCCCTTCCCATGACTGTTCCAGGATTAATAATGCACCTAGGTATAAATTCTTTAAAGCTGATTACACTAAAATTTGTGCTGAATTAGATGCCATTCAGTGGGATGATGTTTACTCGCAGTGCAGTGACGTAAATACTATGGTGGCGGAATTTTATAATATTTTAAATAGCACAGTAAAAAAATATGTTCCAATGTCGAAACCTAGTAATAACAAGTATCCTACATGGTATACCAGGGGACTTATCAAGGTTTTGCGAGAAAAAAACAAGTATCGCAAACTGTTTCTTAAGTTTAATAATCCACTATATAATATTACGTATAATTTACTCAAAGAGCGCAGTAGATCTTTCATACGCGATAATTATAAAAGTTACATTTCTTCAATTGAATCATCTATAGCATCGAACCCTAAAGTTTTTTGGTCGTATTTAAAGCAGAAGCGTAACGGTGTGAGCTCATATCCATCTAGTATCATAGAAGATAGACAAAAAACATGTAACTTTTTTGCGTCCAATTTTTCTTCTGTTTACAACCGTTTCTCACTTACGAACTCTGTGACATCAATACCCATAATACCGACAATTCCCGATATACCTACCTAACATGCAAAACTTAAGTACTTTAACATTTACCAAAGAAATGGTCGAAGGGGCCTTAAAGAGACTTGATCCTTGCAAAGGAGCCGGTTCCGACGGGATACCACCAGTGTTCGCCCTTAAATGTAGTGCGTCCTTGGCTTAAGCTCTTAGCTTGATTTTTAACCGTTGCTTAAGCACTGGAAGTTTCCCATCAGCATGGAAGAAGGCTTTGATTGTGCCAATTCATAAATCAGGTGATAAGAGATCTATAAATAACAATAGACCTGTATGAATACTTCCAGTATTCGGCAAAATTTTTGAATGTTTGATATATCCTGTCATATCTTGGCATGTAAAACAAATTCTTTTACCTCAGCAGCATGGCTTCATCAAGGCTAGATCTACATCAACAAACCTGGCGTGTTTCATGTCTGAGGTGGTAGGTGCGGTGGATCGTGGGACACCTGTTGACGTCGTATATACCGACTTTAGTAAGGCTTTCGACAAGGTAGATCACCAGATTTTAGTAAATAAGCTATTCCAATGCGGTATAAAGGAAACCTCTTAAGTTGGTGCGCGTCTTACCTTGATGAAAGGTTTTCGAAAGTGTAGTAGATGGACACACTTCTGATTCATTTAAGGCATCATCAGGGGTCCCACAAGGCTCTCATCTGGGACCATTGTTTTTCAATATATTCGTTAATGACGTAAACACATGTTTTCTCAACTCGAAATTTTTTTTATATTATTATTTTTATTTTATTTAAAACTTTATTGCAC
Organism: Pyrausta despicata; assembly: GCA_963921415.1. Lineage (NCBI taxonomy): Eukaryota > Metazoa > Arthropoda > Insecta > Lepidoptera > Crambidae > Pyrausta > Pyrausta despicata. The sequence goes on along the minus strand of OY992862.1, from coordinate 14,597,156 downwards.
AAGAAATGTACAAAGGGTGGACTTAATGCTAAAAGCATTTTCTGCCAGTCAACCTCAAGGTCATGCAGAAAGAAGGCAATGGGTGCAGTGAAAATTATACAGGGTGTAAAAAAAACCTTAACGAAGCCGTCAACCACGCGTTCAGTACATCAAACCAAATCGTATGAAAAAAAAATTTTGGCTGGGAAACAACTTTTATTTTTTGACATCAAAAAAAATAATTTAATTCTAACCCGCAATGTACAGCGCGCACGCGGAAAAGTCACCGCGGGGCGTGTTGCTTTACGACGCCGCGATGCGGTTCGGTTCGAGTGTGCGCTGTTCATTGCGGAGTGTGCCATTTAGAGGCTTTTTATGAAAGAACTAGTGAAAATTTGTATCATGTTTCTTTGGAAATAAGTTTAGTTATAACGGACAGAAGTCATTTCTGTAAAATCATCAAATTTTTTTTCAATATTCAATCAACCATCAATATCTCAGTAACCGTTAGCTTCCCAGGTATGGTGTAAAGGAAAAAAATGATCGTAACAATTGGTAGAATATGTGGAATTCGGCTTCGTTAAGGTTTTTTTACACCCTGTATAAGAAAGGAAGTGTTTAATAACGCAAAAATAAATTAACTTAATATATAGATATAATATCAATACATAAAAGTAAATATTAAATTATATTATAATATACAAAAAACAAATATCAATTAATTAATATGGATAATATATATATATATATATATATATAATATTTATATATATGCAATTTATTCATTTAGAAAACTTCGAACTTTTTTCTTGAACGACAACTTCGAGTCTGATCTTTTGATATCCATGGGTAGTGAGTTCCACAGTCGCGTTGCCGCCACAGTGAACGACTTTGTGACGTACGATGAGCGATGAGCAGGTGTGGCCAGCTGGAGATTGTCTGAGGAGCGAAGAGCACGGTCATGAGTGTCACAGAGGAATGTGAACATATCTCTAAGATACGAAGGTGACAAAGGGTTATTGAGAATGGTGTATAAGATGCACAGAATTCTGGTGTCTCTACGCTGACGAATAGGGAGCCAATTGAGTCGTGTTCTGTAACTGGAAACATGATCGTATTTACGAAGGCCGAAGATAAACCGAATGCAACTATTGAGGAGACGATCAAGTTTATCAGTCAGTGCTTCGGTGAGGTTGGTACAGCAAGAGTCAGCGTAATCAATGATAGGGATAACAAGTGATTGAATGAGAAGAAGCTTAGTCTTGAAAGGAAGAAAATGTTTTAAACGATAAAGACCCCTCAGACAAGCGATCACCTTTCGACTGACCTCAGCTACGTGGACATTCCAACAAAGAGACGAATCAATCAGTAGCCCCAGGTTGTATGCTGACGATCTCAAGATTACAAGGCGGGTAGTTAAAGAGAGCGATTCACGACTTCTCCAAGAAGATCTGAATCGATTTGCGGAATGGTGTCTTAACAACAAACTAAATTAAATGTAGACAAATGTAACTTTGTACACTTTTCTAGAAAAAAGACACCATATTTCAACACTTATTATCTTAACAACAGTTTAATTCAGGAAGTAGACGTGATCCGTGATCTTGGGGTTTACATAGATAACAAACTTAGCTTTCGTATACATGTTGATAAAATAGCTACAAAAGGTTTTAAGCTACTGGGTTTCATTATACGCAATTGTCGAGACTTCAAACTTGCTTCCAGTAAAATTGCTGATTTCAATTCATTAGTGCGTTCAGGCTTGGAATACGGCAGTATTGTTTGGACACCTTTTTATGCAGTACACAAGCGTCGTTTAGAATCCATTCAAAAAAAAATTCTCTGGCATGTATCGTATCAACTCAATTTGGCTAAGCTTCTTCCTAACTATAAATCACGTTTGGACTTCTTCGAAATTACTTTATTAGAGGACCGCAGAAATATTATTGATATCATGTTTTTGTATAAAGTAATTAATAACCATATTGACTGTTCTGATCTTCTGGCGATGATTAATTATAATGTTCCTTACAAACGGGCTCGGCTGTCCAGGTATTTATTTGCCATTTAATGCAAATAGTTTTAGGACTATCCTAGGCCACTTTTCTGCTATGAATAGGATCCAGACTACGTTTAGCAATTTGTCTCGCTCAACCGGTGTGGAAATCGACATGTCATATTCACTTCGAAAATTTAAGTTAACTGTCCCTAAATTGTTCACGCATTCATTTTAAATCTTATGTACCTATCTAGCAAATTATTTAATTCATACATTTTCCATTTATTGTTAAACTCAAAAGGCTGTATTATTGTAATAGTAGATATTTTTTATCTTCCTCAAATTGTTTTATCAATTTATTTTTTGTCAATTCGTGTTACCGTATGCTTCTAACTTTTAACGCATGTCGTGGCAGCCTTTAATTGAGGCAACACTATTAAAATCTTGTTTATAAAGTTTTTTAAAGTTTTAAGTGAATGAGAAGTGTATGCTTTGTTGGCTGTCCTTAAATAAATAAAATAAAAATAAATAAAATAATAATGGTAAACCGAATAATTCGGCCGAATACCCGGTTCGGTAAAGATAGAACCGAATAGTATTCGGTTATTTGGTAAAACCACTATTCGGCGCATCTCTACTTGTTACCTTTCAAAATTTATTAATCAATTTGACTCGTCGAAAATAAAAAGAATGTTTTCGATCACTTTTTGGTAATGGAACTTTTTTATTTATTCCTTGAAATGACAGTTGGTTAATTGATTGAATTATTGTTCCAAATACAAAATTACGGGCAAGATTAACAAACAAATATGTACAATTTAGGCGGTCTTATCGCACAGTTATACAGGATGTAAAAAAACTTACCGAAGCCGAATACCACATATTCTACCATAGCGCTGTAAAAATAAAAATAAAAAAAATAAAATCATTTTATTTCAGACTATGTCCATAATAATAATAATTTAAATGTCAAATTGCAATTAGGTCTATTAAAATAAAATTAAAACAAATTAAATTAAATTCAAAATTCAGATCAATTAGTAGAAAATACAAAATGCAGAATTAATTTAAGTACTGGCCTGGAGCGGGTGCACCGGGCACCAGCACATGCGCTCGTACCCAGCACTCCCGCAGCGGGCAGTCCGGCTTGTCAGCGAGCACCCTCAGGATGGTGTTGGTGTTACCGCGCACCCGCCGTTGCAGGGAAGCGATGCGGCGTCGCAGGACTGTGTGAAATGAGTCGGTGTGCGCATACGCAAACATCGCCGACGCGCTGCAGTATCGCGGCAGCCCCAACATCACCCTGAAGGCGTCGTTGTACTGCACTCTGAGTCAGAACAAAATGGTGGAAATTAAATGCTCTTATGTGAACTCTTATAACTCCAATTTAATACGTTGAGAGGTTTATAGGCCCACATGTGTTCTGTTAGATTGCTGTTATCTATATGAGATCCCACATTTGTACCACTACAGAGCCAACGACTATACATTTATTCTTATATGAGTTAATGTACAGCTTAAAGATGTAATTCAGCGCACATGTGAACCATTTAAACACTTCTATACAGATAGAAAAAAAAGGTTATTTTAATAATCACCAACAAGTCATACTACAGCTACTAGCTGTATAAAAGTCTTAAAGAAGTAAACATAAGAGCCTTAAGGTATATAAATGACCACGTGTGTTTTGTTAAAATGCTAGGTCTATAACATCGAACAAGTAGACCGTTAAACAGCTTTTGCCGTATCTCTACCCTGCTATAATAATCTTAGTCAGATGGCTGACTAAAGGATAGTTTTTAGAGTTTTATAACACCAAAACTCGTAAAAAAGTATAACTCTACACTCCTATAAGTCCCTTAGACAGGTAATAGGTGGGATTAATCGCAATAATACTTCATAATGCAGCTTATACACCACGAGTGAATTGTAATAATGCTCCAAGTACACCTGTGAACTAAATGTGCACTCTTAAATGGAGTTAAATGCTATTTGGGATATGTTTCTTTTACTATCTCGATATCATTTTTGAGTGAGATAAGATCTCTTAACAGTCTGGTGGCATCCAGGTGGTCAAAGGTCACCGCCGGTAATTTGTGAATATCGGTAAATCTTCAGGAGGTACTTCCTTATTATGGGAGATCATGTCTTCCAAATCACGCTGACACTTGCCGTCTATTTTACGATTGATCATCTTTTTTGATTTCACTCAGGTAAACAATAGCTTCTTTGCTGCACTAATATCTTCCGGGGTGAATGCCGTCACACAGAGTCTGATCATGGAATCCTCATCCATTATGTCTGCCTCGTTTTGTATGAACGAAAGTACTTCTTTTATCACTAGATTACAACTCGCGCACTTTATCATTTTAGAGGTCAAAGGTACCTCTAATCCGCTGGGTCAAAATCACCAAGGTGGAAAATTACATTTTGCATGAAATAAAAGTATTAAATAGTTATGAAATTTCAAATATCTGTGCTCTAAATGATTGAAATTGGTTTTATCTATCCGTACAGTAATATATTTTCGTTATAATGCATTATTTCGTTTAGTATCATAAAATTTTTGTGCTAATAGTCATTTCGAGAACGCGTCCCGAAATTCTATTTCCGGAAAACACGCATCTAAATCACGAAGTATTTTATTAAATTATTGGGCTAAATAAAATACTTATTTTCTTAGAAAGGGACAGTTGAATTTAATGGTCATATTTTTAAAATATTTGTAGCATAAAAACTGACAAAGAGTTTGTCCGGAAAAGTTAACGTCATTTTCGAGAAAACATCAATAACCGACTTAATTATTTTATTTATGAAGGCATCATTCAGAAGCACCAATCTGACGTAAAGGACGCGTGTGTGTGTGTATGGCGTGTCCCCAAGATTTTCGACAAATTATTCAAAAATAAGTGCTATGTCGTTTTCTATGTTCAATTTTCATACCGTACATCAATAGTACGTCATTACGGGAACACGTGTTATTGTTTGTAATATTGTAAATATACTTTTTTATAAAATGATCGGTAGAATTATCGTAGTTTAGTAATCGTTCACCTATAAATATTATGTTTTAAACGGCTACCGCCGGTGTCAAGCACGTGAAGATTTCAAAACGTCATTTCGAGAATGCTCATTTCGGGAACGTTCCAGAATGATCACAGTGGTCCCGAAATAATAATTCGATGTTCAAGTTGTATATTTTCAATGTAAAAATATTTAAAAAAAACTACTTAATGTTATTTCAGCAAGCAAAAAAGCAAAGAAAGACGGAAAAAAGAAAACAAGACCCAATAAACGACAAAAAAATATAGTTTAGCATAGTTACGGTGTAGAGGAAAAGTCATGCAAATTAATATTATTTTTATGCGTGCTCCTTCAAAATATGTTAAGGAAATCAAGTTCGCAATCATTTAAATCTATTTTTAAATATATAGAACAAAAAATTTTTTCACGAATTCCGAACTCCAAATTCGCGACCTTGGTGATTTTGACCCCGCGCATGTTTAACGTACGTGCGTAATGATGACGCGCTGCACGTGACTGTACGCTGACGCTGACGCTGTACATTGCGGGTTAAAACTAAATTGTTTTTTTTGATGTCAAAAACAAAAATTTCTTTTTCATATGGTTTGGTTTGATGTACTGAACGCGTGGTTGACGGCTTCGGTAAGGTTTTTTTTACACCCTGTAGTTAGTGAAAATGAACCTCATAAAGGAATGATTTATTCTCGATAGAAAATAATAATAATCTATCTAATCAAGTTAATAAAAGAAAGATTTAGTAACACTATTAATTTGTAACACTGTCTTATCGCAACCGTACACTCAGACCCGCGACAACGTTGAAAATTGGTGTCCAAGTTCCAACATTGTCTCAGTCCGGGAATCGAACCGGATCCTCATAATTGACGGCACCTTGACACCGACACTCATGCCACTAGACCAAAGAGGCCCTCGGGCGGCTTAATAACATCTGACAGTAAGGTTGGTCACTTACCTTACACACACCCCTCCCCCAATCCGCACTGAGCCCGCGTGGTGGAGTATGGCTCACACCACCTCATAGTTGAGGTGAGGCCTGTGCCCAGCAGTGGGACGTATATTGGCTGATGATGATTTTGTGGAGAGTAGAAAGACATTTAAAAAAATAAGTACCTTTTCGTTTTTCGATGAGAAAACGCGGACTTTATTGTATAACCCTGCGTCTTATAAACTAACTTTGTAACTGTGCGAGGAAGAGTTAGACATTAAGGATCTTTTATTAACCCACTTGCCGAGTGTGAACGTAATGATTTAGTTATTTATTTATTTAAGCTTTATTGCACAAAAACACTTTGTACAAAAGGTGGACTTAACGTCGTAGGGCATTCTCTACCAGTCATAGCCTTTGGGCTATAGTAAAGTATAAAACTAAGTACTACTTTCGGGACGTGACGTTATTAATAATATAACTTTAATACATACCCACCCTCGTACGCTCGCTTCGTTCGCGTATTAAATAGTCAGGTATTCTATCTTTTGAAACGGTGAGTGAAGGGAGTATGTTTTGCTCCAGGGCCCTTGGACACCTAACTATGCCACTACCTAAGTTATATCAATGTGTCCAAGTGGTTAAAATAAAAATAAAACATTGATATTTTTTATTTATTTAAAACTTTAACGCAAAACTTATTTCGCCAGCCCCCTTTTACCATCGGACCTCCAGACGTACCGCGGGATGCCATCCGTACCGTGTCGATGTTCCACTGATACGAACCAAGCCCTTCTCATCTACATTTCTGATGCAGTGCGCATCAGAAATGTAGATGAGAAGCGCTTGGTGTGAAAAGAGTGGTACTCACTACCTGCGTCAGTGTTTCCCTGCAATTACAACCTTGAAGTTTTCAAAGCTAGTGTGAACAGGCATCTTCTAGGTGGGCTCGCTCCATCGTAGACACCGTCTTAGCCGCGTTGGGCTTAGTCTTGTGGTCAAGAGCAAACCCATTCCAAATAAAATAAAAAATATGTCTGTTTCCGCCGAAACGAACGGAACGAACGGCTGGACGGATTTTGAGTAGCTATATTTCCAATCCGGTGAATGCCAAGTCCATTAGTTCTTTAATTGTTTCTTAAAAAATGTATTTAATATGGATAAATTATTATCTGTAGCAAAGTTCATCAACTTTTGACCTCTTTTTGTCTCTGGTGCCGTATCCGTTGGATTTCATGATATTTTTGCGTTGAACTCTCCCATCAATATGTAAAGCCTACATAATCTGTGCTAAAGTGTACTTTCTCTAGTGCCCTATAAACAGTCTCATAAAAAAACATTTATTTCTTCTTCACTTGCCCTCTTTATAGGGGCGTAGACTCTTGATAATGGGGATCCGCCGAATGTATAATGAGTATTCCTACTCTCTCTGACAGTCCGATGTAGCTTTCTATGTTACCTTGGTGGCGTTTATCGATTAAAAACCTATTCCGTACATTCCTGGCGTTTGCCCTGTATGACATGCCTCAATGTTACGGTTACAAAAACAACCTACTAACATCCTAAAGCATGTAGTAAAATTCTAAATTTACCAAATTAAAATAACTAATGAGAATGAATCAAAAAACTAACTTGAAGGCTAAACTCTTGGCTGTGTGGGAGTCAATTACGACCGACGAGTGTGCAGCGTTGGTTGCGACCATGCCTCTTCGCATTAAAGCTGTAATTTAAAGCAAAGGCGACATAACTAAGTGGTAGACGAACTATTTTGCGTGAGAGCCAGTGATAGACGAATACTTTTGTTACATGTGTTTCAGTATATTTTTTTATTTATTTATATTACGTAAGGTCATGAAAGATTTTGAGATACGTTAAAATAAACTTTGAAATGTTACTCAAATTATATATTAGTCTATGACTATGACTCAAATTGTGATAAATTTGGTGATAATCTCGGAATTCGTGAATTTCGCTATTATGAGTAAAGCCATTGACTTCGTAAAACATAATATTCTTCCTACAAAATGTGATGCATTAAGTTTAAGAGGCCTGGCAAATAAATGGATACAAAGCTATTTAAATAACAGAAGCTATTGAAATAAATAATCGATAAATAACTAGCTGACCCGGCGAACTTCGTACCGCCTTAGCGTTGCAATGATTGAACAATGTCATCGAAAGACATTGACATTAGTTACGCGCGTTTTTTAAAATATGCAAAATTAATTGTATAATTTTTAATATTTCTGAGAGATTTTCTTAATAGTTTTTTCCGTAAGAACCTTCTCCTAATAATAACAAATACAACAAAAAAAGAAAATTTAGTGAAATCGGTCCAGCCATTCACGCGTGATGATGCCGTGACCAAGGAAAACGGGTTTCATTTTTATATATTTAGATAATAAATGTAATAAAAATTGTAAAAAAACAACTTACATGTAAAATATTATGACATGATCTACCATGGCCGATCGAAGTCCATAAACAGGCTTCGGACTCAAGTTGGTCGAAGTAAGGAGAACATGGCCAGGTGGGGATTTTCGGCAAGCTCCGATGTGGACTGTGTTTGCGGTGCAGTGCAAACTATGGCACACTTAACATCGTGCCCGGCGTGCCCCAGCACCTGCACGCCAGCGCATTTAATGAACTGCAGTCGATCCGCAATACAAGTGGCTGAATTCTGGGCTACCATGATGTAATTTCTCGTGTTCCATTGACACGCTTAGATGAAGAGAAGAAGAAGAAGATCTAAAATATGAAGGCCAAACCTTAAGTGAAACAAAAGCAACTGAATTTCTAGGGATCACTATTGACGATAGATTCTGATGTAGTTGGGAAGCACATATCACTAGCACTTGCAAAAAATAAACAGGTTCTCATTATGCACTATGGCGATTAACAAAAATAAGCAGCAGAGATGTCGCCGTACAGGCGTACCATGGATGCGTGGAATCTTTGCTTCGCTACGGGATTCTTCTCTTGTGTTATGGGTACTAGACAACAGATAAATATACTTAAATACTTTTTTTTATAAATAAATACATATTATACATACACACCCAGACAAGTACAAACACACATGTTCATGCACACTTATGCTTGTACTGTGCGGGCATCGAACCCGCGACCCTTGGTTTTAGAAGTCCGACCTGTGTACCACTGCATCAAGCGGTCGTCAAACACGAAGAAAAACGAGGCCATTTGCATAGTCAGGCATGTTTTTGGCATATTTGTACTTAAGTACCTTACTGTAAAGGGCAGCTTTGAACAATTGAGTTCACCAAACAATTTTTAGGTAAAGTGGTTATTCTTTTGGGTAGTGGCAATCTGTACAACTGTCACTTGCTTGTCACTACTGAATAGACCTGAGCGGACCTGTACAAAATGCCGGCGGCGCACGGTGGTCCGGATTTGAAAAAAATGGCCCTAGACACAAAAGTCCTCAAATTGGCTTAATTCTAAATGATAGGCAATATTTTTTTCTAAATTTTTCCTAAGTTCCATTGGTTATAATGAAAAATGGTCTTAGTCAATTCGATTCCTAATCTGATTGCCTATCATTTGGAATTTTTTTAGGCCAATTTGAGGACTTTTGTGTCTTCGGCGGCGCGCCTACGCCGTCGCGCCTTCTACTTTATTATTTAACTAGCGGCCCACCCGCAACTTCGTCTGCACAAACGTAGTATTTACCTCAACAGTGTGTCAAACAAGGAATATACTACTCTCTACCGAGAGTCAAATAAGGGTGCGTTCACGCGGGATACGTTATTGATGATTCGTCAAAAATCACGATACGTCATAATAACGGAGGAACGCTCACTTACTTAACGTGTTTCTTTATGATTCCCGAATTGATGTTCACATTTGATGCGTAATTCGCAACAGTGGCAACCCCGTCATAAAACCGTCACGTTTCGTGACTTTTAACAATATATTAATTTTTTAAAGACGATACGTGATTTAAGGCGCGGCGCATCCGTAATTTTTCACGATTCATGAAACGTGTGAACATGGATATTTAAAAAGCACAACTCGTCAAAAAAACGAATCGTGAAAATATGAAATCTGTGAAAAAACACGAGTCTAAATCAATTCGAACAAAATTAATTCGAGCAAAAAATACTTAACAAATAAAATTATAGCCTGTTTCATCTTAACCGATTGTCAAATATTTGTAAAAATATTTCTCTCGGGTGATTTGAGGGTGTCTCCCACAATCATTGATTAAACATACGCTGGCTCAAAGCGTTAAAAAGCACTTACAATTAAGGTTCTCGGTAGCTCAGTGGTCAGAGCATTGGATCGAAAGGTCGGGGGTTCGAATCCTTCCCGAAAACCGGAGCCGTAAAGAATTTTTTAAGTGTTGTCTTTTCAATTCGAACATTCAAACTTCGCCGGATTATTTTACCTCAAGGTTTTTTTACCTAAATTGAAATCCTAAAACACATTATTTATTATTTCTGACCAAACCTAAATACCAGATAGCAGACGCTCGGATCGATCGCGCAAATTTAGGTTTTTCGTACAAAGTTTTACGACATGAGATGGCAAACGTTAAAAAAACTCTTTGAAGATTTTACTGAACTTATTTAAAAAAAAAACTATGTGACCCGTGATGACCTAACATATTTTGTCTCAATGTTACGGTTTACAACAACATCCAACTTACATCCTAGAGCAGCCATACTCAACCTTTTTTTTACTAGTGCCAAAAAACTTTTCAGTCATGGGATCCCGGGCCGCAAGCGAGAAATTATACGGTTCTAAATAAAACGTAAATCAAAGGTAACAATGTATTTACTTTATTGATGAGAAAAGTTAAAAAAACTATTTTAATTTGCTATTAAAACTATTTTAATGCGATATTTGATACTGTAAACACTTTTTCAAAATTTTATCAAGATCTGGCTTCTTGCTACACCCTACTCTTATAACATCATCCTGATGAGAATCTGTAATTTTATTTCTGTATACAACTTTGTATATTTCATTTTTCAAAAAGAAGATTCGCACACAAACATAAGCACAAAGAATGTTAGTAAGATATGAGCACATCTTTGTGCATTTTTATATTTTTGGGTAAACAATGCTCCAAAACTCTACATATTCTTTGCTATCCTTTTTTTCTTTAAATACGTCTTCTAGATTGGTGTCGTTATTAGAATCAATAAATTGATCAAACAACTCCGCGTGAACGGAGCATAGGAACTTCATTATTCCTCTAGTGGGCCAAACAAAAAACCTGCGGCCGGCGGACCGCAGGTTGAGTATAGCTGTCCTAGAGAATGTAGAAAAATGCATAAATAACCAAATAACCGCTTTAAAAACAACAAAACAATTGCTAAGTTGATTCAGTCAATCGTATAACAATGCTCGTGCTTATTTTGTTAGCATTGATATTAGGGTTAGTAGTTTTTGTATCTCGGATGACGACACCATTTACATTCTGCAGATCTAGAAAGAGACTAGAAGGTAAGACATGTTTGGTGACAGGAGGAACAAGTGGCATCGGGCTCGAGGTGGCGATCGACTTGGCGGCCCGCGGCGCCAGGGTCATAGTGGCCTGCCCCTTTATAGAAGAGGGAAACAACGCCGTGAAGACAATCGTCGAGGAATCTGAAAACAGCAATGTCGTCTTCAAGCTCCTGGACTTGGGAAATTTAGATTCAGTGAGAGACTTTGCGAAGGATATTCTGGAAACAGAAGTACGTTTGGATATTTTGATGAACAATGCAGGCATCAATATGGCTCCGAATGCGACCGGTGGTGGAACTCAGATACCGCCCGTCATACGAGTGAACTATTTTGGTCACTTTCTTCTGACTAATTTACTTCTCCCCATTTTGGAGAAAAGTGGAACACCATTATCTCCGAGCAGGATAGTGAATACGATTTCGATATGTTACAAGTTCGGGAGATTGGATGTTGAAAAGATATGTGTTACGAAAGACAATGAATACGGCAGGGTTGTGCTGTACGCGAACAGCAAGCTGGCTCTGGTGCTGATGTCCCGCGAGTTTCCGAAGAGGGTGAAAACTCAAAATGTGGTTATGAATAATGCAGACCCAGGTGAAGTGATCACGAGGATTTACTTCAATGGTTTCTCGTTTTTATTGCTCCTGGGATATGTGTTTGTCCGATTAGCTGGAAGTACGCCTTACGTGGGCGCGCAGAACCTCTTACACGTGGCGCTGGACAAGAAGGCTGGTCAAAGAAGTGGCGAAGTATACAGAAATTGCACGCCCCGTAAGAGGACTTCAGCCGCAGACAACCAGGAGCTCGCAGAAAAATTGTGGGACAAGTCGATGCTTTTAGTAAATCTGAAAAAATGATATTTTTAAACTATCAAAGTAATTTACTTACAATAATAAGTTACATATTTTTCTAACATAAACTAAAGGAATAACTTTTTTTTGCATATTTTGGCATAACTTTCTTGTTTACTAAAAAAATAATAATTTTAGAAAACATTTTTAATAAATCTTTATATATTTTTTTGTTTTTGTCACTATTATTGAATTGTACACTACAGATCCACCATTCCCATCAGGCCTGTCCTCTCTCAGACAATGGTAGTTACTCCTAGAGGATATATATACTCCTAGATATATATACCTAGGTTTGAGCCAGATCTCTGCTACAGAAAGATATTTGGCTTATAAGTGTTGAGCAAGTGTATGAACTCGCTCTTTTTACTACTCAGACTGCGCGCCCACTGCAAGGTTATATCTCGCGTGAATGTGACGGATTTCATTAAACTTATCAAGTATTGGGGCAACGTTGGACGGTGAATTTGAGTTATTTTGTATTTGTGCCAATAAACTGATGATAATAGACATTAAATCATTTATTTGCTTCGGATATTGACTATTATCCTTATTTTTATTTTCATTATAATTATTCATAAAGTCTCAACCAGTTATAGGTGCTAGGATAGTGAACCTATTGATAATTGTACTATAAGCCGGTTTGTCTTAACCCTTACTGGGGGACACAGGAGACCGAGAGTGCTTTAAGAATACTGTTTTCTTATAAGTGATAGATTTTAAATGTGAATTATTATTGTGTGAACTCTGCGACTATGATTCTATGGAATTTTGGAAGGACTAGAGGTCAGGACATCTGCAAAGGATTTAGTGCCAGTTGGGTGTTATTTTGATGCTTCAGCATACATAAGAGACACAGTTATTGGCCATGTACATTTTAATTTGTTTCTGCCCTAAGAATTCTGGGCAAGCCTTGCTAGTTGCATAGTGTGACCCAGAGCATGAGCATCATTAACTATTATCTTCCTCAACATTACAGGATTCACCGAAATGACCGTCATGACCACACTTATACCAGCGCGGCTTAGATCGGCATTGGACCTTGGTGTGACCGAATCTACAAAGATGGTAACATCCCAGGTCGAGCCAAAATTGTTGCTGAGATTTTCTGTCATGAATTTCTCAAAAACAGCTCGGAGTCAGGAAGTTGGCGGTGTTACACCCCCGTGCCTCGGAAATCACGTTAAGCCGTTTGTAAGGTAGGGAGCTCGGGAGCATAAAGTAAACAACTGAATCTTAGCTATCTCCGTTTATTAATGAATGATTAAATAGGAATCGTCAATATTTATACATACAAGTACAACTACATGCTACACACACTACACGCCCACTGGCAAAAAAAATAAAAATAATATGTTATAAGATTATTTTTATAACAACTAATACATATCTTCATTCATTCAGGTAAGTTAAAATAATAATGCCAATAACCTTTTTATAGAATAAAGTTACACATTTTCTTAAAACTATTGTCTATATGGTCTAGTCCTATTCTTATGTACTAACATTGGTTTACCCTTATAATCTATTTTTAGATTTGGTTCACAATCTTCGATAACTCTAAACGGTCCTAAGTACAATGGATCAAGTTTGTTTACACTTTGTTCGTTCTTTAGTAGTATCATATCACCAACATTGTACGTAATAGGGTTAGTATAACAATCATATCTCAATTTTCTTATTTCTTTACTTTTAATCAAATTTTGCCGTGCATCGTATTGCGATTTTTGTAATCTGAATTTAAGTTGTTTAGGGTAATCATAATGGTTGTATAATGGTTCAATGTCTGAAGATAAATTACTAGGTAAGTTACAAGGTTTTCCAAATACCAATTCGTATGGTGTATACTTAGTCTCTGTGTGGACGGTCGTGTTATAAGCGAAACACCAATAGGGTAACCACACACTCCAATTTTGTGGTTCTGTTTCGGTTTGTATTCGTAAGTATGACATTAAGTTTTTGTGACTATTTTCTAAACTGCCTATCGATTGATGATGATATGCTGTAGATGTGGTTTGCTTAATTTTGAGTATTTCGCACACTGCTTTCATAACCGTTGAAACAAACTCAGTGCCTCGATCAGATATGATTTGCCGAGGAATACCATAACGTAATATAAAATTATTTACAAATGCTGTCGCTACCGAAATAGTATCTTTATTATTTAAAGGGTACGCTTCCACGTATTTACTTAAATCACATTGAAGTGTAAGAATATATGCATTATTATCACTATCCTTAACTAAGGGCCCAACTAAATCTAAATATATCCTATCAAAAGAAGAATGACCTGTATCAGTAAGAACCATAGGTTCCTTAATATATCTAAAATATTTATGCCTTAAACATTTGTCACAACGATTTACAAATTCGGTCACATCTCTTTCAATGTCTGGCCAAAAAAATCGTCTTTTTATATTACTTATCATGCGCCTTATGCCGGCGTGGCCACTTGTAGGTAACATATGATAGTCGTTTAATATTACGCGTTGTGTATCGCGATCATCTATTCTCATGACACTATTTAAAATATAAAAACGTGGTCCGGACCAATTTTTTATATCATTTATAATACGAGTTAACTCTTTTATTTCATAATCATTATACTCATTTTTTATAATATAAACATTCTTTATTTTTAATTGATTACATGTATTTTCCAACTTCCTCACAAAGGCATCTCGTGCACAATATGATCGGAAGGATGGATTTATATTAATAATGCGTTTCTTTGGGTCATAAGCAAATAAATTACCTTTTTCTGGTGCATTCCTCTCTATCACTTTCCATTCACGTCCATTTGCATATCTCAACTCTACACAATCCTCTGGTTTTTAAGTATTCCCACAACATTTGGTTGATCAGACCGAATGTTTGTAGTACTCTTATCCACCATAGGGTTGTCACAAGTGTCCTTTGAATCATTTTCATTCATTCTCTTGCTTTGTGCTCTAGTTAAAACACACATCACATGTTCATTCATCTCTTTCAGTTCGTCACTTGATATTCGGATGCGAGACAACGCATCTGCAGCTGCATTGTCCGCTCCCCTGACATACTCGATTACGTAGTCATATTCCTCTAATAAAAGTCTAAATTTTGTCAAACGACTAGAAGGATTTGCCATGTTAAATAGGTAAATTAATGGCTTATGGTCCGATTTAATAATAAATTTACGCCCATATAGGTATGGTCTAAAATACTTTACAGACCAAACAATGGCAAGAAGTTCTTTCTCTATTGTTGGGTATCTAATTTCAGCTTTGTTTAAGTTACGACTTGCAAAAGCTATTGGTTTATTGTCGCTGTTACTTAATACGGAACCGATCGCGTAGCCTGAAGCATCCGTTTGTAAAATAAAGGTCGAAATTAGGATACTGTAGTATTGGTGGAGATATTAATGACTGTTTTAGTGAAGAAAATGATTCCTGGCAATCTGTTGTCCATGCAAACTCCACATTTTTACGACAAAGCTTGTTTAGTGGTAATGATTTATCTGCGAATTTCGGTATAAATTTTCTATAGAAATTTGTAAATGCCACGAACCTTTTGACTTCATCGGCGTTTTTTGGCACTGGATAGTTTTGTACCACTTTAATTTTTTCTGGATCAGGTTTTATGCCTTCAGTTGAAATGACATGACCTAAAAATTGCATCTCTTTTCTTAAAAAATCACATTTGTTAGGGTTCAATTTTAAATTCGTTTGACGGAGTCTAATTAGAATGTCTATCAAATTTTTGTTATGAATTTCCAAATTACGACCGAAACAAATTAAATTATCCAAATAAATAAATAACTTGTCGTATGTAAGTCCCGACATAGCTATCGTCATGAGTCGAGAAAAAGCACTAGGGTTGATTTTTAATCCCATAGGTAGGCGCGTCATTTCATATTGTCCTGATGGGGTTGAAAAAGCAGTATATTTTCTACATTCTGGGCTTAGATTTGCTTGGTAATATGCTTGTGACAGATCTAACTGAGTAAAGTACATTGCGCCCGACAATGAATCAAGAATATCGGTTATATTAGGTAATGGAAACTTATCGTCTAATATTCTATTATTTAGTTTTCGAAAGTCAATCACTAACCTCCACTTTTTAGATTGATCGTCTGATTTTTTAGGAACCAGTAGAATGGGGCTCGACCATTCACTCTTTGCAGGCTCTATAATGTTATCTGAAAGCATTTTTTGAATATGTTTCTCGACTTCGGCTCGCTGTGAAAAAGGTAAGCGATATTGTTTGACATACACCGGGTCTGCATTAGGTTTTAACTGAATTGTTTGATCGTATAAATGAGTTGTAGTTAATTTGTCGTTAGGTAGGTGAAATACGTCTGAAAACTTGGCACAAATATTACGAATGGAATCACTTTCTTCTTTATTTAAATGATTTAAATTTAGTTGTGAGAACATCTGGCGGACTCTGTCTCCATCAACGCTACTAGTCTCAAAATTACATAAATCGTATTCGGTTAAGTTATGTATTTCCGGTCTAAAATAACTAAGGTTCACTTCACACTCGCGGGTATTTAATATCTGTAAGTAAATTTTACCATTTCTTGGCCTACATATACTACCGGCCATAAAAACTCCTTCGCATAATTCTTCTGGCAAAACTACACAATCATCGTAATTACTACTGTCTATTATAAATACTTTTTCGCACCTCGGTGGTATTGTTAAGAAACTCCCTTTTCCTAATGATCCGTTAATCATTGGCACTGTAATTATTTCGTTATTTAAAGTATTTAATTTGAGTGTATTATTTTCAAAGTCTAAAACTGCTTGATATTTACTTAAAAAATCTCGACCAATAATTCCAAACTGTACACAAGGTAGATAATCGATAACATAGAACTTGTGTTGAAATTCTTTACCATTTAAATTAAGTGTAACATACACATGTCCAATTGACTGTACATTGCCCCCGATACCATTTATGTGTATGCATTCATTATGTATTGGAAGATTCCATTTTAATGCAGTTTCGTATTTCAGCGCCGACATCGAAGCGCCCGAGTCTACTAGAAAGCTATATTTGGCATCTCCAAATAATAATACCACCGAACTACTGTAATCACATGATAATATGTAATTATTATCGAAAAAACTGTTGTAAGGTATTACTCTCTCGTTCAAAACTTTGGTTTGATGTTGAAGTTTGAACGGTGTTCTCAACGGAGTTATTGTTATCGCTATTCATGTAATGAACATTATGTCCACGATAAAAGGGCCTATTCTGTCTACCGCCGCGGAAAGGCCTATTCTGCCTATAGCCATTATTCCCGCGTGG
This sequence comes from Pyrausta despicata, assembly GCA_963921415.1. Classification (NCBI taxonomy): domain Eukaryota; kingdom Metazoa; phylum Arthropoda; class Insecta; order Lepidoptera; family Crambidae; genus Pyrausta; species Pyrausta despicata. Next base: position 14,579,587 of record OY992862.1, on the reverse strand, counting down.
CTGCTCTATCACTCGACCTTGTGATCGGTTGGCAAAACCATTTCCTTGGTTACCCCGTGAAAACGCAGAATTACCGTAACCTCTGAAGTAGCCCCTAGAGTTACCCCTATAACTACCCCTGTTTCCTCTGTAATTTCTATGTGTGTTTGATCGTCCTCTTTGACCAAAATATACCGTGGCCTCTGAACTATTACTACTGCACGAAGCTTCTTCATCTTTCGCCGCACGTATTGTATCTTTCAAGGAAGAATAATTTCTGGCTGATAAAATGATACTAAGTTGACGATTTCGCAAGCCGTCGGTAAAACTCTTTATGGCAAGTTTTTCATTTAGAGGTCGCAAGAGTTTATGCGCCGCCTGATTACCGTCGGCCTGTGATATTGTCAAATTGACAAACAACTCCTCAATTTTACTACCGTACTTATCAATGGACATTCCGTTTTGTCGCATCATTATTAACTCGTTATGAATGGAAGTGCTAGATTTCTTAGCAAGCAAATGGTCTCGCATATCTTTTATTAATGTTTCATAACTATCGTATGATTCTGACAAGCGTAATTTAGCACTTTCATTCAGACGTGTTTTTAACACAAAATTAATTAACATTTTCCTACCTTCATCTTGTAGTGTGGGTCCATATAGCTCTATGGCGTCAATCAAGGATTTGGTGACAGCCTCCTCGCCAGTCATCACCGGCAGTAATGATACTGCTGTTTTAAAATCAAAAGAAGTCATGGTGTTTTGCGTTGTGTTATTTTCAGTATTCACGACAGTGCACTCAGCTTGGGCACAAAAAAATTCTATTTGCTCAAAAATATTTTTAAATAAATCGCAATACGATTGTACTTCTTCGAGAATTTCACCTTTTAAATTACTGAGCTTAATTTGATCTAATATTACTAACATACATTCGTCAAACTCACTGCGTAATTGATTGGCCTCATTTAATTTTCGTTCTAAAGTAGCATGAGTCCTTTTAGGATAACTTAATTTTACAAGGTTATCTTTAATATTTTTTAGTTTGGCACATATATTCTTTATTTGACGATGTAAATGGTACTCTCTCGCGAGTACTTCATTGGTTCACCGTTAACAATTTATTGCTTAACGCGACCAAAACTAAATGCATTAAGTTTACAATGCCCAATGTCCGACAAGTTCCAACAAGGGTTGTTGTTAAGGATGAACAACTAGTTACTTCAAATACTGCAACTATTTTGGGAATTACTTTGGATGATAAGCTCCAGTGGGGTCCTCATATCATGACCTTATCAAAGAGACTAAGCTCCGCTGCATACGCTGTAAGAAAGATAAGGTTTCTGACTGATGTTGAAACGGCAAGACTAGTTTATTTTAGTTATTTTCACAGTATCATGTCATACGGCATCTTACTATGGGGCTCAGCTGCAGATATAGAGACAATTTTCGTATTGCAGAAACGAGCCGTGCGGGCTATTTATAAACTTAAATCAAATGAAACACTTAGAGAATTGTTTAAAGAAGTTAAAATACTTACAGTTTACTCGCAATACATTTACGAAAACCTAATTTACGTTCGAAAAAACTTACACTTATTTCCTAAAAATAGCGATTTGCATAACTTCAACACAAGACAAAAAAATAGGCTTGCCGTTCCACATTTTAGGCTTCATAAAGTTGGTCACTCATTTATGGGTAGATGTGTAATATTTTTTAATAAATTACCTGAAAATTTAATTTCATTGCCTTTAGATAAATTTAAAACAGTTGTAAAAGATGTATTAATGTCGAAAGGATATTATAAAATTGATGATTATATAAATGACAAAGATATACTTATGGAAATGTTTAAATGCAAACAATTACAATTATTGTAAATCAATTTTGAAAAGAGGCAATGACAATAGTGACTGAGTTTCTTGCGCCGCTTCTTCTCAGCACTGGCCCAAACTGTCCCGAAGCGGTGGTAGGGTCAATTTATATGTTGGGACGTGTAAAAGTGCTAATTTGTTAGCCTAATTACAAAAATAAATTGATTTTATTGATTTTATTGATTTTATTTCTTCAGCCATCCGATTACGCAATAATTATTATAAGTATATTATCATATATGATTAAAGTAAATATTAGGTAAAGTTTATAATTGTTCATTATTTTTATGATGACGAGCAAAACCACTAGTTGTTTGAGCACTTTATGGGTTATGAAAAGTTTTTTCTTACCGATTCACTTATACACTTTCACTTTTTGTGCACACTGGGTCCTGACGGCGTTCGCACTCGTAGCACACGCGAGGCTCCCGGGTCGGTCGTCGCAAGGATCGTCTCAAGTTCTGCGCCAAGACTTCATTACGAATCCAACTGTGGTGGCACCTCTTGTAGATCAGATATAGTCCAAATAGTCCAGCAACCGCCAGCATGGTGCATATTAACATCAGCACGATACTTATATTGGATATGTGGTAATCTGCTGCGTTAGACCCCGAGGAATTTTGGGTCAAAAACACCTCGTCCTTTTCTATGTTGGATCGACACATTTTCACTGATTTTACTTTACTTTTAAAAAAGAAATACTTTTATTCTTTACATCTCGCCCGACCGAACTCCGGCAACCCGCCAAAAATGGCAAGGGTCGCCATGTAAGGTAGGGAGCTCGGGAGCATAAAGTAAACAACTGAATCTTAGCTATCTCCGTTTATTAATGAATGATTAAATAGGAATCGTCAATATTTATACATACAAGTACAACTACATGCTACACACACTACACGTTGGTCCTGCGCCTGATCTCTCTCCGGTCATGTCGGATTGCAGGCTCACCGAACTTTGAGAGTGATGGAACAGTGAGTTGTGTATTGCGGTCACACTTGTGCACTATAATATCTCCTGCGTAGTTGGCTGATCTCTTTTGAGATTGGCCACCGTGGTCGAAATCGGCTAGGAGGACTATTACAGTAGAGAATATGTATAGACCTACAGAAAGGTCGTTATAGCACATTAAAAATCTTTTTGGCAGGATCCGACTGTCAAACGTGAGAACTACTGTCTGTGATGGCTTCCATGTTGCTTTTCAATTAATAAATGTTTTAAAATTTAGTTTTTATAATTTTCCCACAACCTTTAGGTACATTGATATTTTGGACTATCTCTTCTGGAGACCATTCGGCTGGAACTCAAAAGGTTGGGAAAAAACTGGCAAAGGTTGGGACCGTGACGAAATTAAAAGAAGTGTTGTTTCAGTTATAGGTTCCAATAAAATGCGTCAAATAACGCTTACAACTACTTATACAGGGTTACAGGAAAAGTCGACCTAGATCCGTTAAGGGCGTGTAGTACACATCATTTCTGAATGATTTCACTATGGAACCCCCCATCCTAAACTTAACCGTTTTCGAGATTTTCGAGTTTTAATTTTTTTTATGAAAATGCCCAATTTTTCGGCTATTGAATTGAATATTTTGATTTTTTTTGACTCTTATGATTATTTTTTTGGTTTTTTACATGAAGAATGAGATGCTTAATGACCTCAATGACTAAAATTGCACGTAAGTTAACTAAATAGGTCGTTGTAGACGATCGAAACTTAAGAAAATAAGTACAAATTATAAAAAAATATTTTTTCTTTTCTGTATATCGCAAAAAATTATTATGGCACTTGCTCTGCAGATGTGCTTAAAAACATCTACATTTTATCAGCTATCCAACGAGGTATAACACTCTAGGGTATTTATTAACCTCAAAGGTGAAACTTAGTTTCTAAGGCTACATGGCAGTCAGAATAAATAGCGCTTATTTAATCTAATTAATTTGACTTAAGTTCACCATCATCATTTCAGCCTACTGGCTTCCACTACTGAACATAGGCCTCCCTCGGCTAGGTACAACCTTCATGCATCCATCGATGTCCCGCTATCCTGACCTAGGAGATCATTCAGTTTTTATAGCATTTTTTTTTGTTCAGATCATCGATCGTACAAATAATGACCGTACGCCAACCATTAGTTGAGCGTAAGTGACTAGTTACTGGCTTTTGTTTGGAAAATAACGTAATCGGTGCGTTGTTAACGCTAGTTCGCATACAAAGTCACTCACGCTCAACTCATAGTTGGCGTACAGATCGTCGGTGATTGTAATAAGCTAAATGAAACAATAAATCAGTTCAAAATAACATTTATTCACCTAATGTTTTCGAATAAATTTTTATAGTTCATGTTCTACGTGTCCACCTCTATTTCGCACACATTTTCTCATTCTTTCAAGTAGTCCACTTTTCACTACACCAGTGGTTAATGTTCTTCTTATGTCGTTAGCAGCATTAAATATCCATTCTTTGAGAACTTCCACTGACGATATGGGGTTGGGCTCACTGTAAACGAGGCTCTTCATGTGCCCCCATACATAAAAATCCATGGGGGTCAGGTCGGGACTTCTGGCTGGCCAGGGTAAAGGCCCACCTCGTCCAATCCATTTGTTAGGATAGTTAGTGTCCAACCATTCCCTAACGCTTCTTCTGAAATGAGCAGGGCAGCCATCATGTTGAAACCACATGTCCCGCAGTATTTGTAATGGGAGATCATCTAGTAGGTCACCTAAGTCACCTCTTAAGAAATTTTCATAAGTTTCACCATTCAGATTGTCTGGAAGATAGTAAGGCCCAATCAAATGGTTGGAAATGATGCCCATCCACACATTTACACTAAATCGTCGTTGTGACCCCTTTACTCTTTTCTTATTTGGATTGCCTAGTTCTTAAGGAGCCCAATAGTGTGCGTTATGGTAATTAGTAATCCCGTCCTTATCGAATTTGGATTCATCTGTCCACAATATTAATTTTAGGAAATTCGGGTCCTCGATATCTGCATTGAGCATGAATCCTGAACCTTTTTAACTATGTTTTTTTCTATGACTTTAAATACAACCCTAGGTTGTTATACCTTGTTGGATAGCTGATAAAATGTAGATGTTTTTAAGCACATCTGCAGAGCAAGTGCCATAATAAGTTTTTGCGATAATCAGAAAAGAAAAATATATTTTTTTAATTTGTTCTTATTTTTTTAAGTTTCGATCGTCTACAACGACCTATTTAGTTAACTTACGTGCAGTTTTAGTCATTGAGGTCATTAAGCATCTTATTCTTCATGTAAAAAACCAAAAAAATAATCATAAGAGTCAAAAAAATTCAAAATATTCAATTCAATAGCCGAAAAATTGGGCATTTTCATAAAAAAAAAACTCGAAAATCTCGAAAACGGTTAAGTTTAGGATGGGGGGTTCCATAGTAAAATCATTCAGAAATGATGTGTACTACACGCCCTTAACGGATCTAGGTCGACTTTTCCTGTAACCCTGTATACTAGATAAAATAAGGGTAAAGTGAGCTTCACACTACACCTCCCCTGTTGTTATATTTAAAAAATACATGTTTTTTTTTCTTACATTGATGCTGATTAATTGAAGTTGTTTAAGGTGACTTTAGTTACATAATCATAATCATTTATTCCTTCATAGCGATGTTGATGCGATGTTGCGAAGCGAACTCTATGTTTCACCTTTTCAGGTAAGTATATGAAGTATTTATATTTTAACAATAGTATTTTAGCATTTTAATAATAGAAAATCAATATTTTTCTATTGATTAATTATAAAGATTTAATATTCTATAATTTTAATCATCCATTATTTTATTGCTATTAATATATAGCTACTAACTCTTAAGAAATTATACAAATTTCATTATTTATTTCTGGGTCCAGCAGGTATTCATTAACGGTATAATAGCATTTTTCAATGAGAAACTCGGTTAACTTAATTTTGAAATGTCTAAATGTGCTATTTTTTATTGTTTCTGGTATTTTATTGTATATTTTTGGTGCCATTTCAAGTACACAGTTTTTCATGAGAGCGGTTTTATGTGAGTTATTACGAATCAAGGGTCTCCTTGGGCGAAGGGGTCGGTTAGGTGCTTCCACTAATGGAAACAAGTCCGGATTACACCTAACAAAAACGCAACATTCCAGTATGTACAGACATGGCAACTTTCTATGCGATCTAAATTGCAAATTGATCGAATACACTGGGCGTTTCTGGGCGACAAATAAAGTTTCATAATGTGTTGAATTTCCCCAAAACACTATGCCGCAAAGTAGATGATACAAATCCGTGATATGCCGTTAAAACTGTGCTTCGGTCTGCTACTTTTGACAATTTATATAAAGCATAAGAAAATCTGTACAACTTCTTACACACCTCCACTGCATGAGACTTCCACGCCATATTACTATCAATATAAATACCTAGAAACTTAGTGACATTTGATTCATAGATCGTATCATTTTCATAATTTATTGATAGCACCGGGTTAGTCATCCTCTGAGAGATTTGCATAATTAAAGTTTTTTCCAAATGTTCTTTTATATTGTTAGACGTCAACCATTTGATTATGTTATTTAGAGTGAAGTTGATATCTTGTTCATAATTTTCCCTACTATTACATTAAATAAAAACAGTACTATCATTAGCAAAAATAATAATTGGATGCAGACTAGATTTAACAATATCATTAATATAATGGGCCCAAAACACTACCCTGCGGCACACCAGACTTTACCACTCTGTGTTTTGATGCATATTTTTCTTCAGATTTTGAGGACATACAAATTTGAGTCAATTCAGTGCACAGTTTTCAATTTTAAAGATATGATCCAATAAGATTAAGGGCATTACAACGAATACTATACCTTTTTAATTTAAACAATAATACCTCATAGTCTACATGATCAAATGCCTTCGTCATATCCATGTATACTGCACATGATGGAACCCCCCTTTCTACACTTTGTATCACCCTTTTACCAGGTCATAGATTGCAGTATTTATTGTTTATTTATTATTTTATGTGTCCTTGCGAAATCCTTTTTTTTCTTTGTTCAGAATAGAATGATTTTCCAAAAAGTTACCTATATAGTCTGTTATATATAGCCCTTTCAAAAACCTTTGAAAACCCTGGCAGCAAAGCTTTTATTTGGGATATTTTATCTCCTTTTTTGAATAAAGGTTTAACACACACAACAGCAAAGATTAATAATATGACTTAATGGTAATGCAATTGACATACCAATATGCTTTATTACCTCTGTACTTATACTCGTACCACCATAGCCAACACTGCGTGTATTTCGTAATGACTTTATCGTATTGAATATTTCATCTGGTGTAGGGGTGCTTAGGAATAGAGACCTACAGTTATTAAGATTAAGATTGTCATGTAGATTATGTTATGATAACACAACTCGCTTTTCGTGTTTTTTTTAATGTATTTATACAAAAATAATAGTTTAAAAAACTAAAAAAACACGCTTTTATTGCTATATAAAAAAGAGAAAATAATTTCTGAGTACACGGAATTTATATTACAGTAGAGTAAAAAGCGTGGGGTGCTTCGTATAGTAGTATGTGAAAATCATCCTATTATTGGCACGTATAAAAGTATGAAAACGTCATAAAGTGCACCCCACGCTTTTTACTCTACTGTAATATAAATTCCGTGTACTCAGAAATTATTTTCTCTTTTTTAGTTAGCAATAAAAGCGTGTTTTTTTAGTTTTTTAAACTATTAATTATTTTATTTTTTTTAGTTAAATCTCCAAATTATTGCATTGTCATTGGTACTTAATCACAGATTACTAAATAGTTACTACACTTAATGTGTTAGTTAATAGTGACATCTATTGGCAACATACAGAGCTTCTAGTGCGAATCAATTGCATCAGTTAAAACTACATAGCATTAGCAGCGACATCTAATGATTGCTATCGAAACTAACTAGCTAAGCGAACGCTACTAGATACTTTCGTAATACCTATTTGTGAAAGAGATGGCGCCCTATTTTTTTTTTTTAGTTAAATCTCCAAATTATTGCATTGTCATTGGTACTTAATCACGGATTACTAAATAGTTACTACACTTAATGTGTTAGTTAATAGTGACATCTATTGGCAAAATACAGAGCTTCTAGTGCAAATCAATTGCATCAGTTAAAACTGCATAGCATCAGCAGCGACATCTAATGATTGCTATCGAAACTAACTAGCTAAGCGAACGCTACTAGATACTTTCGTAATATTTGTGAAAGAGATGGCGCCGTGCGGAAAATGTAAGAAGGCGATTTCAGCAATATTAAAATTAATTTTATTTTTTTAGTTAATAAGGATAATCGAAAACTCTTATCAAATTATTGCATTGTCATCGGTCCTTGACCCCTGTGCAAATTTCCATGTTAATCAGACTCTTATAAGTAGGTGAAAATGAAGTGCAAAGATCCCGTTACATACATACATAGTTACATACAGGTCAAGCTAATAAAAGCGTGTTAAAAAGACATTCATTGCTGTAACTGTAACTCTAGTTTTATTAGAATTTCTTGGCGTAATGTGAAAAAATGTGGTCTTATAGTTATTATGACGCTCAAGTGCTATTTCTGTTTCACAATATTGTTAGCAGAGTAAGGGCGATTGATCGCGAGTAAATATAAGTGTGAATAACTTGCCATAACAGTATGCCTATACTATAAGTGTATAATGTGAAGTGATTAGTCACAAAGGGTAGTTTAAATCATGTTCCTTCCTAACACGCATCCATACATATTATTGGTATACGATCGTCATGTGTTGAAACAAAAACTTAAGATGTCAAGTAATTATACAAAAAACCGATTATATAATCTTAAAATTAAAAGCCTTTGCCACTTTTGCAGCAACAAGCCAAGAGTACCGCGGTATATGAAATGACAGCAATAAAGGAGTAACCATCGAAGGCAAAACGCTCACAAACTTTCGATTCGCTGACGACATCGTACTGTTTGCCAATACATCTGAAGATCTCGAGACCATGCTCGAACAGTTGAGATCGGCAAGCCTTGAAGTTGGTCTGAGGATTAATAGGTCAAAGACCGAAGTCATGACAACGCTACCAAAAACACTGTGGTATTGGATGGGCAGGCGATGCGATACGTTGACGAGTACGCATACTTGGGCCAGATAGTCTCCTTCGGAAACAGACAGGATAATGAAATGGATCGCCGCATCGATAACGTCTGGAAAAGCTTCTGGTCCATGAAAGCGTATATGAAGGGTAACTTGCCTATATCGCTGAAACGAAAACTCGTTGACACTTCTGCCCATTCTTACCTACGGAGCGTAAACATAGAGTAGAGTAGAGGTGTGATATCTGTTTCCAATTTTCCATTGCATAGTTTTTAAGGTGAATGAACATTTATCCGAGCCGATTAAAACGTATTTCATAACATATTTGCTCGTAATGGGGCTGTAATTAAACCAATTTCAATATCTTAATGTGTGTGTGCTTATGCGTTATTGTAATTTGAAACGCACGAGTGCGGTAATGTAATATAAAACGACGAGTATTTTTTTACAATAAATTAACATGCATGGTTTTCTACGATTAATCTGAACAAAGAGTTTTTATGTCAGAAAACTGGTCATCACGGTTATGTCAAAATAATATGATAAATAAACATTTAATATCCTGGCTGTTTTTGTATCTTTGCCTAAAAGAAGTGTTACGGTGCCAAATTTCGCGGGCTTTTTCATTTCGCTATATTGTTTTTATTTAGTTTTATTTATTTACTCGTAAACCTTTTATATAATAATGAATTGCTGTTCGTTAGTCTCCCTAAAACTCGAGAACAGCCGAACCCATTAAAATATTTTTAGTGTCAAAATATTCGAGGAAGTCCAGGGAAGGTTTAAACGATGAAAAAAAAATAAAACAAAAGGCAGGACGACGCTTGCGGGTATACATATACGTCGTATGACATACGTGAGCTTTGAAAATTACAGCCTCCGCCTTCTCACAGAAATGTCGCTTGGCTGTAATTTTCAACTTACCGCACTTATATCATACATAAGAACAGACTGCCTCGTTGGTGTAGTTGCAAAGTTTCTGCCTTACATCCGAGAGGTCCTGGGTTCGAATCCCAGGTCGAGCCAAAATTGTTTCAGAGATTTTCTATCATGAATTTCTCAAGAAAAAAAACAGCTTGGAGTTGGGAAGTTGGCGGTGTTACACCCCCGTGCCTCAGAAAGCACGTTAAGCCGTTGGTCCTGCGCCTGTGCTCTCTCCGGTCATGTCGGATTGCCGTCTCACCGAACTTTGAGAGTGCTGGAACAGTGAGTGGCATGTATAACTGGCAGCCCTCGGTGACACGAGGGAGAATGCCGAACCACCCTTCACTGAAGATGAGTTGCGCACTGTACTTTCGAGTGTGTATAAGTGTATGGGCCACTTTGGCAAGTGAGTGCACTGGTCTTTCGCGTTTTCATACTTTTTCCTTACACCTAACGGGGTATAGCACTTGGCCCTAATCACACCTGTGGTAATAATAACGCACCGCATGCTCACGCACCGCATGACGCGGGGTCGAAACAGTAATATGAGGGACAGAGGTTTTTTTTGACAAATCGTATTTTTTTGGATGCCGATCGATAGTCCTTTAGACACTCGTAAAGACATGTTCTATAACATTTTTCACTAAACCTAATAGTTTGGCCATAAAAAAATAATTTGTGTTTTTTTTGTATGAAACAAGACCTAAAGTGCTAAATATCTCCCAGGAACTGCTTGATCGTGCCTTTTAATGACTTAGGTCGGCATAAGTGCATTGTGTACTAACATCCTAATCTATTTTTAGCTGCTCCAAACTGCAATTTTGCCTGATAAACAGTTCGGAAAAAATAATATTTTGACTAAACCTATTATGGGATTATAATTACAATTCTAAGAAAAAGCGTCGATTAGGGTACTAGGAACTAATTACGTAGTTAGTCTTCATTGTTCTGTACTATCAGAATCTATTAATACCTTTTTTTTGTTATCATCGGATGACTTTAAAGTAATAATGATGTCAGGTCATTAGGATATTAAATAAGAGAATAAAGAGATAATGGATTGTGGATTTACCTGCTCCTGTTAAAAAAGCATCGATTAGGGTACCAGGAACTAATTATGTAGTTAGTTTACATTGTTCTGTATTAACGGAATCTTTAAAAACCCTTTTTTAGAACTGGATGACTTTAAAATAAAAATGATGTCAGGTATTGTTAGTGTATTATGCAAACAACAGAGATGATTTGGGGTAAGAAAACAAAAAATATAGTGGTTCCATAAAATATTAATATACCTAATTTCTACAAAACACATTTATAAATATTTGTTTAATAGTAATTAAAAATATAAAATAAATGAAAAAGATGTTTAAAATCTAAAGTACAATGCTAGCTTAAAATATAGGAAAAAACTGAACTTAAATTATAACAAAAACAAATATTAAACAATATGTACAAAAAATACAAAGCTTAAATTCTACAGCAACAATGATAATATTAAAACTTAAAAGAAAATTGTCCGATATACTGTTTGTTATACTTAAATAATACATAATAAATAAAACCTATTACATTTTTTATGAAGAAAGAAGCTCAAAAACAAAACAAGTAACATATTCAAAAAGTAATTGCATACAAAACAACATCAACTTATTCACTATCGCTAAAGTTATCCTGTAGTGAGTCTATGTCAATAAATTCCATTTGATTTGGTTCGGTAGGGAGAAGCATCAGAAGTTCAATGGTTTGAGGAGAAAGAGGCATCCTAGTCTGTTTTGCCATTCTTGGCCTTATACTTGTTAGCACTGGGTCTGAGGACAAAAGAAGATTGTGCAAAATATCTTCATTTGTCGCTAAACGGCTTATTTTCCGAGAATGGTCCCTTCTGAAATTTCTAAAATCTTTATTACGAGCTTCTGATGCTTCTTCCGAGAGCTGAACAATAGGAATCATACCAAAATGCTCGATTATATCGCTACCATGCATTAACAATTTATGAACACTAGATGGCATATAATACCATGGATACAATTGTACATATAAATTGGCTGTTTCGCGACAAAATAAAGAAAAGTTTGCAATATTTATACGTTCTCCAGACGCAATCGCTTGAAGAACGACGTGGAACCTTTCTATTAAATTTTTATCCAGGCCTGTTATGCGTGCTGAAGTATCTGCATTAGAAAAAAATCTTCTAGCAGTGTTTCCATCATTTGTGGTACCTGCTCCTTGCTTCACTATATCAATAAGAAGGCCACATTCACTTTTAAAATCTTCTTGAATTTGTTTTTTCTTTTCATTTAATTTTTGTTTGTCTTCACCCCTGCAGCTCCATTTTCTGATCTCCATGCGGTATGCTGTAAGAAATAAAAAATATATATAAATATTCAGCAGAATGGCAAATAAATTTACTACAAGGTTCCAAAACATAACAATACTTTGATTTAAGATAAGTCGGCAAAATGTGTGACAAAAACTACAGTATTAAATAGAAAGGAATAAAAAAAACATTGCATAAAAAGTATACTACTTACCAATATGAAGTAAGCATTCCATGCATCTGATCCAAGCATGTAAAGATGACAGCCCATATTGGTAAATATTCGTGTTTTTGGTCTTCGTTCCACAGAATCCAAGTCGTTCATGTCTGATGGTTTTGCCTTACAAATATCACAAGCTGATGTTGATGTCTCAGACAAGTAGGAAGTAATCTTGCCATCGATCATGGTCATTAACAACTGATGTTCTACATTAACTTCCTTGACACTTGTAAGCTGAAGGGCATCTATCTCATCATCTATTGATTTTTTTACACCTTCGACGGATAACTGATTTTCTTTCATAAATTTGAACATTATGGGTCGACTATAAAATGTTGATGAGGGTCTATCGTTTTCCCATACTGCAACACCATCACGCAATAGCCTAATGGGTACTAAACTCGCCATAAAAACACTTGAATCGTCATTATTATCAGTATTTCTCTGTTTATAGTTACTCTGGCCTGCAGCTCCATCAAAACCCCACTTGCTAACTAGTTTAAAATCTTCTTTCTTTTCAGTATCAATTTCAACAGCCTGTAAAAGTCTGATCGCGGTTAAGTTTAGTAATGCTTGCAACTTGATAGAAGCCCCCTCATCGGTTAAAATTATGTCTTCTTTTGCTGGGTAACATTCTAATTTAGCTAGTTTTATTTTGTGATATGATGGGTACAATTCCGTTCCTTGTTCACTGGCAGATTCTCTCAAGCTAATATATTGCCACTTTGATAATTTTAGTGAAACTAGTATAGCCAATGCTTGCATGGGAGAATATGTAGTATCTTTACCCTTCTTGCTATCTAAACAGCTCCTCACTTTTGCAATGTCTTCTAGATGTTCTGTCAAATGCTTAATTATCAAACTTATTTCTTCGTTTCCACTTCAATGATTGTATTGTAGCCGCGTTTAATTCTTCTGGAGAATAAGACTCGCTGATACGCACTACACGTCTTCTTTTCTGCTTCGAGCTTAGTTCTTCAAACGGTTTCCTCGGGGTAAAAGAAGAAGTGGAAGCATTCTCTGTAGATGGTGGCAGATTTTCTATATTTTCCTCTATACTTAACGGTATTTCTTCCACATTTTCAATTACTACATAAATATTGTGCTCAACATTTTCTTCATTCATAATTTGTGGCCAATTAATTGGGGTTTCCAACCAATCTCCGTTCCTTCTTAAAAATTGGGGAAATGATCGATTGGACTTTGTCCACCTACTATTAATATTAGCACAAAAACACTGGCAAAACTTTATTAATGTATCACTGTTTTCTTCCCGTCCCATTTTTTGCATAAGATGATTATATCGAGGGGTGAAAGGCTATTTGGTTTAAGCGACATTTTGAAAACTTTACAGGAGAGCGATTTAAAGTTTTAAATTTCAGAAAAAAAATCATTTCTCTTTTGATTTTCAATTAATTTTTATATAAAATATGCCATTGTGTTCAGATTTACATTCTTTACAAGATATTTTTTTTACAGTTTGATTAAATGTATAACTGCAGAAATAAATGTCGGTTCATACAAAAAATCCCAATCATGTATTTTTTTTGGGTAAGGATAAATGATTCAAGTGACAATCCCCTTCCTTTTTTGAGTGAAGCTAAATAGCTGAAGTAACAGTATTGGGAATTTTAACGCAAGGCTAAAAGACTCAAGTGAGGTGGTTAAGATTTTCAGAACAAAGCTACTTGATTGAACTACCTATGACGACTACATTAGATCAAGGTTAAAACGTTCAAAGACCAACTGACACATAATTCGAAAATGGGCTAAGTAGCTTAAATGCTAACCGATCTGATCAATCTCGTTGTTTCAAATCCAAGATATTTTAATTTTTTCATAAAGGTGGATGTTAAAACATCATTAAATATTGTCATCGTATAAATATTTTTTTAATATTATAGGAGTTTTTTAAGAATTATTGAAACAAAAGAAGGTAAGCATAAAGCATTATTTATTGAAAAAGTATTACAACAGTATCTTAGTTCGTATAATAACCAGTCTCATAATCACAAAGTTTTCTATATTAAAGTAACTAATTTTAATTAAAAATTAACAACTTGACCTAACTATTTAGTCAGTTTCATTTAAAGATCTCTCATTTAACAAACTAAAATGTTGTAATTTTTTAATAACAATAACATTTCACTAAGTCAGTCTCATTTGAAGTACCCTAGTTGTATTTAAGAGTTACTTAATTAAATGACCACAATACTTTTTTTTTATCTACGAAACTTTAAAAAAATCAAAACATCAACATACAATGTTAAAACTTTTTGGTAACAATAATAGTAAAAAAAGTTTAATTTGCTGAACGTTCCTTCAGAACCGACATGTATATATTATAATAAAAAAGGAGAATAACTTAGGAGTATTTTTTTATTCTTCCTCGTCTTCTATGTCCGTATCCAACTGTTCCACGATCGGCGGACGACTGAAGCGCCCCACGCGCGCGCGTGCATAATACTTCATGCGTTGGTTTTGGTAAAAAGTAAACAAATTCATACTGTTTCAAACGACTTCAGCATTGAATGCCATAGAAAAATATTATTGTTGAACTTACAAAGCTCTTATATCGCATGTAAGGAAAAATGATTTATGTACAAAATTAACTTTTAATTTTTGTATGATACGACAGCATCTTTTCTAACGATGTAAGGAAAAAAATGCTTAAGAGACAAGCACATATAATACAGGAGGAAGATAATTGATTCAAGTGACGATGTCAGGCAAACCAGCTGCCGCCCAAATGATTCAAGCGACGTACTTACGTATTTCTGGTGGAGGCTAATTGTTTCAAGCGACATAGTGTATAATTTTCGTGCGAGGTTAATTGTTTCAAGCGACGTGGTCTTTGTAGTTCGCGGGAAGCTAAATGATTCAACTTACAACCTGTTGTAAAATAAGAACTGGAAGAAAGCCTTAACAACCATTTCAGTTTAAATGTGAAAAAGGCTAAATAGCTGACGTTACGTCTATTATTATTTTGGTATAGCTTAAGTGCTCCGTCTTTGAAAAAGTGTCAATTTTAATGTCACTTCAATCAATGGCCCTCTTGAAAACAGCGTCCAAATCTAATTGTTTGAAGCGACAAAAAAATGCTCCGATTTAAACGAGACCCGGCTCAAACGATGCAGAAAAATTCGCTGATTCCGAATATATATATATAACTCAATATCGCCCATGGTGTCGCTTAAACCAAATAGCCTTTCACCCCTCGTCGAGGGGTGAAAGGCTATTTGGTTTAAGCGACATTTTGGAAACTTTACAGGAGAGCGATTTAAAGTTTTAAATTTCAGAAAAAAAATCATTTCTCTTTTGATTTTCAATTAATTTTAATATAAAATATGCCATTGTGTTCAGATTAACATTCTTTACAAGAAATATTTTTTTCAGTTTGATTAAATGTATAACTGCAGAAATAAATGTCGGTTCATACAAAAATTCCCAATCATGTATATTTTTTGGGTAAGGATAAATGATTCAAGTGACAACCCCCTTCCTTTTTTGAGTAAAGCTAAATAGCTGAAGTAACAGTGTTGGGAACTTTAGCGCAAGGCTAAAAGACTCAAGTGAGGTGGTTAAGATTTTCAGAACAAAGCTACTTGATTGAACTACCTATGACGACTACATTAGATCAAGGTTAAAACGTTCAAGGACCAACTGACACATAATTCGAAAATGGGCTAAGTAGCTTAAATGCTAACCGATCTGATCAATCTCGTTGTTTCAAATCCAAGATATTTGAATTTTTTTATAAAGGTGGATGTTAAAACATCAGTAAATATTGTCATCGTATAAATATATTTTTTTAATATTATAGGAGTTTTTTAAGAATTATTGAAACAAAAGAAGGTAAGCATAAAGCATTGTTTATTGAAAAAGTAATACAACAGTATCTTAGTTCGTATAATAACCAGTCTCATAATCACAAAGTTTTCTATATTAAAGTAACTAATTTTATTTAAAAATTAACAACTTGACCTAACTATTTAGTCAGTTTCATTTAAAGATCTCTGTCTCATTTAACAAACTAAAATTTTGTAATTTTTTAATAACAATAATATTTAAAAAGTAACAAACTTTCATCATCATCATCATCAAATTTAAGAGCTATTCTCTTGTCGATGGAGTTTTTTCCATGTTGGTCTATTCAATGCCATTTCTTTGACTTCCTGATATGACACGACACCTAATTTTCTTTTATCTGATCCATGTATGATCTTCTAGGTCTTCCTCTCTTCCTTTTCCCTTCTATTTTTCCTTCAATTATCGTTCTTATAAGGTCGTTGTGTCTTATCAGGTGTCCTAACATCTTTCCTCTCCTATTTTCAATGGTCTTTAGGATTTCCCTCTTTTCTCCCACGATGTTCAAAACTTCTTCATTGTCTTTTTTTCCGTCCAACTAATCCTTTCCATTCTCCGCCAACACCACATTTCAAACGCCTCTATTCTTTCTCTGTCAAGTTGGGTCATTATCCACGCTTCGCTGCCGTACAACGCAATGCTCCATGTGTACACCTTTATCCGCCGTTTACGGACCTGCCTGGATATTCGGGCTTTAAAGAGGCTCTTCTTGGCATTAAAAGCTTTTTTCGCCAATGCTAGACGTGTCTTTATGTCTAGTGTACATCTGGAGTCATCTGTCACTATGCTGCCCAAATACTTAAAGTGCCTAACTTGCTCTATGATGTTGTCATTCAGCTTAATTGGTTCATGCTTTGGTCTGGTCTTCGTAGTTATTAAAGTTTTAGTTTTACTGTAGTTTATTTTTAAGTCGAACTCTTCAAATATCATGTCCATCTCTTTAACTAGGCACTCCAGCTCCCCAGCGGACTCTGCTAGTGCTGCGATATCGTCAGCGAAACGAATAAACTGCACCCTCCTACCATTTATGATAATCCCCCCTTTTCCAGATTCTACTAGTTTTCTAATGGCGCATTCGATGAAAACATTAAATATAAGCGGTGAAAGCGGGCATTCCTGTCGTACTCCTTGTCTGATTTTAACCTTTTCTTTTTCTTCCCCTAATTCTATAATAGTTTCTTGGTTCTTATATAATTCAAAAATTATTCTGCGATCTTTATAATTTAAGCCTGCTTCTTTAACATTTTCTTCCAATTTACTCTATCAAAGGCCTTTTCTAAATCAATAAAAGCTATATGTGTTTCCAGATCCAGATCTAACCGTCTATCCAGCACTAGTCTTAGAGCTAATATTGTTTCCCTGGTTCCTTTGTCTCGTCTGAATCCGTATTGATCCGGTCCTAAATAATCCTCTGCTTTTGGTCTAATTCTATTTTGAATGATTTTAATTAAAATTTTGCTTGCTTGGGTAATCAAACTAAGTGTACGATATTCTTCACATTTTAAAGAGTTAGCTTTTTTGGGCAGAGTGACTATTTTACTTACTTTGAAATCTGAGGGAATCTCACCAGTATTATACATTATATTTAATTAGCTCGTATAGACCATATTTCCCAACTATATCTTCCTCCGGTTTGTCACCTACCACCGCATTAAAATCTCCCATTATAATTAAATTATCTCCTTCCTGTACCGTGTCTAATATTGTATCTAGATGATTATATATTTCTTCTATTTTATCATCGTGATAGCTACTTGTTGGCATATACACTTGCACTATGACTACATCCGTATGTTTAGCTTTAATTTTAACCATGTCACAGTTATTCTATCATTGTAGTGAATTGTATTTTCCACACACGTACCCCATTTCTTATTTAAAATTATCGCTGTTCCATTTTCTCCTCTATTTTCTCCAGTGTATATTATTATATAATCATCACTCCAATAATCACCACGGCACCAAGGCAGTGGCCTTCCCACCTCGTTTCACATAATCCCAGTATGTCTATTTGTAGCCTTTGAATTTCCATCTTTACTTCCTCTAGGTATCTTTCCCGTAGCCAACATAGTTCTCACATTCCACGTCCCAATTTTACAAGGATTTCGCATGATAACGACCGAGTTAGCCTTGCTCCGAACCCTGCCGGACTCAGACCGCCACGGGATATTACATTGTGGAAGCCCGTTGTCAAGGACCGATATCTCTTTGTTGTTCATCTTTCATAACTCCAATTTAGGGAGGAATATTGTGTGGTGGTTTCCCTCTTGCCTTCCACGCCGCAGTTCAGAAACCGAGTGTTACTCTCCTTCTGATGTCCAGTCATGAGCCCTACCAGATTAAAAATCTTCGGTTTCCAGACAGTACTAGTGCCACTGCTGCCTGACACCAGGGGAATGCCTATTTAATGGCGGCATTTACTCGCCACGTCACCGGACCGTCCTTGGATATTACAGCATTTTAAAAGAGAGCTTGCCCCACCAAACTCTCCACTGTATCCTGATAATCCTGCCGCTATATGGTCGGGGACTTCTTATGTTGTATATTCGCAGCCAACCATCATATCTGATAGCCATTCCACTTTCCGCCACCTGTGGACCCCAGTAGTAGCCTATAGCTCAGCCCCACCACTATACAACAACCTTTAACAAACTTTAACATGTCTAAATTATAATAAATACAGGAGAATAACTTAGGAGTATTATTTTATTCTTTCTCGTCTTCTATGTCCGTATCGAACAGTTGATCATTTCCATCAGAAAAGTTGTCTATTTCACGATCGGCGGACGACTGAAGCGCCCCGCGCGCGCGCGTGCATATACTACATGCGTTTGTTTTGGTACAAAGTAAACAAATTCGTACTGTTTCAAACGACTTCTGCATTGAATGCCATAGAAAAATATTATTGTTGAACTTACAAAGCTCTTATATCGCATGTAAGGAAAAATGATTTATGTACAAAATTAACTTTTAATTTTTGTATGATACGACAGCATCTTTTCTAACGATGTAAGGAAAAAAATGCTTAAGAGACAAGCACATATAATACAGGAGGAAGATAATTGATTCAAGTGACGATGTCAGGCAAACCAGCTGCCGCCCAAATGATTCAAGCGACGTACTTACGTATTTCTGGTGGAGGCTAATTGTTTCAAGCGACATAGTGTATAATTTTCGTGCGAGGCTAATTGTTTCAAGCGACGTGGTCTTTGTAGTTCGCGGGAAGCTAAATGATTCAACTTACAACTTGTTGTAAAATAAGAACTGGAAGAAAGCCTTAACAACCATTTCAGTTTAAATGTGAATAAAAAGGCTAAATAGCTGAAGTTACGTCTATTATTATTTTAAGTGAGCTTAAGTGCTCCGTCTTTGAAAAAGTGTCAATTTTGATGTCACTTCAATCAATGGCCCTCTTGAAAACAGCGTCCAAATCTAATTGTTTGAAGCGACAAAAAAATGCTCCGATTTGAACGAAACCCGGCTCAAACGATGCAGAAAAATTCGCTGATTCCGAATATATATATATATAACTCAATATCGCCCATGGTGTCGCTTAAACCAAATAGCCTTTCACCCCTAGATATAACAAAGTTCCAGGTTACTTAACCCCAACCCCTAACCATTGTCTATTAATTCGTATAACTATTAATATCCTAATGACCTGACATCATTATTACTTTAAAGTCATCCGATGATATAAAAAAAAAGGTTTTAATAGATTCTGATAGTACAGAACAATGTATACTAACTACGTAATTAGTTCCTAGTACCCTAATCGACGCTTTTTCTTAGAATTGTAATTATAATCCCATAATAGGTTTAGTCAAAATATTATTTTTTCCGAACTGTTTATCAGGCAAAATTGCAGTTTGGAGCAGATTACTTAAATTAAGTATCAAGTGACCAGGTATTTACGGAACGTAGTCAGTAAGTAAACGGAGTCTGTAAACTGATGATGTAGGTGGAGGCCGGAGACATTATTAATTAGCCAGTGTGCGTACGTAATGTATCGGCATCGTTCCCTCTGCTCGTACGTAGCCGGGTACATTATTTAATGAGACGGAGTCAGCAGTATGATGATTTGGCAAGCAAACCTGATAAGTTACTAAAAAAATGTTAAGAGTGCGCCACAGTTATTTCTAGATGCGGCTGACGTCATAAAGATGCTAGGTACCGAACACAGTCCGTAAGTAAACAGAGTTCGTAAAATGAGCCAGGATACGTAATTGATTATGTAGGCGGAGACATTATTAATTATCCAGTGTGCGTAAAATGTTTCGGCATATCCCCGACCCTGCTCGTACGTTCTCGTACGTTATGTACGTAACACCGCCTCATTACTTAATGAGGCGGAGTCAGTACAATGATTTGGCAACCAGTTACTGTTATAATGTGCCGGGATACTGAAATAATGCGGCTGTATAACTTCGTACGAATAGCGTATACATATTTCCTGTTGCGGGTTACTTAAATTCCGTAGGCTGCTCTGTTAATACATAAGGGGCATCATTAAACCAGATACGTAAATGTTACCGGTGCAGGCACAGTAATTTCTTGACGCGCCATACATAATAAGGATGCAGCCTCATTACAAGTAACTCGTTTACATTGTCTTTACAGAGCATTATGCCGCATACTTACTTAACATGGTGTCGCTTCATTATAAGTATCGCTCTTATAATTTACGTGTAAAAATCACATGATACGTATCTGGTTTCCAGTACATTACAAATTTGCCCACCGTAAGTAGCCCGTTTTTCTCAGTGTATTACGAAAAAGTTTGTTTTCAGACATTTTGCGCGTAGCATATAGCCTGAGCGCATTTTTGAAAATGTCAACAAATTTAGCCGACCTGTATCATAGCAATACGGATAAAATTTTTTTTCAACTTTTCGTATTGCTGCCATGATTGCCAATAACCTGTTTTCAGACACTTTAAGTGTAGCATATACTCCCAAAAACGAAAATAACGTTTCGGAGTCGCCTGGCCGACGCCTCTGTTAAATGTTTTTTTTAAATTTACAGCCTTCATAGATATTCAAGAATCTCCCTTGTCTATTATATGTACTTTGACAGATGACAGATGTCATTACTTATTTCTTTTGTAAAAGTTACTCAAGTGTGCTTTAAATAAAACCAAAACTATCAAATCAATCAGTATTTAATTTCAACAGCCTCAGCGCTTGTTACGCTCCTGCCCCTTCCCTTCCCTTCATCCCAGTTTCCTTTTGTGCGATTTATTTCAGTCCTTCAACTTCAATGTTAAGGTTTCGGGTAAATTCTTTGTTAATTATCATCTAATAAATTCAGGGTCGCAACGTATTCATTGGTTTGTAACAGAAAATTCAAGATGCCTCAATACGATTTTTAAATGATATCTGAGTATCGAAAAGTTGTCTGATAGGGAAGGTGCTACACTTAATTTGTCTGATATAATTTTTTTGCACATGTGGACAACTTATTTTATCATGTCCAACAATTTTCAGACATATTGCTATGATACCGATCGGTAAAATTTGTTAACATTTTCAAAACGGTCTCAAAATTTAATGCGTTCACATTT
This sequence comes from Pyrausta despicata, assembly GCA_963921415.1. Taxonomy (NCBI): domain Eukaryota; kingdom Metazoa; phylum Arthropoda; class Insecta; order Lepidoptera; family Crambidae; genus Pyrausta; species Pyrausta despicata. The sequence continues at coordinate 14,557,737 of OY992862.1, read as the reverse complement.
CCGTCTGAAAATTGTTTTGTTCGCATCAAATAACCAAAATTTACTAATAAAAAAGATTTTCAGACGTATTACGATTTTTTGTCTCATTTTTAATTTTTTTAAGTGATTTAACGGGTTTGCGCTACACCACTAACGTCTGAAAAATATGTTTTCGGTATCTCAGAACTATCATTCAACTACAGTCTGCAATCAGACATATTGCTATGATGCAGTTCGGTAAAATTCTTTGACAATTTTGAAAATTCGGTCAGATCAAACGCTACGCGGAAAATGTCTGATATTGGTATTTTCAAGTTCAGGATAATCGTATCTATCGATTTGATGCAGTTTTGGCCGTATTGCTATGAGACAAAAATTTTGGTCGTGGGCTCTCGTACTAATACAGAAGAAATCTTATTGTATTGCTGTCACTAGTCAAAAGTGATCGGGAACGTCCGCCGTTTTATATCAGTGGCTTATTAATTATGCATGGAGGTTGTGCGTATCAGAAATAACACCAACGTAATGTCATGGCAACTGTTGGCACAAACGACAGCAGGACAGTCGCGTAGCCGCTTTACACAAGTAGAGAGGGACTGGGTGCACCCTCAAGTTTCTGGAGGCAGCCCCTAGGCGGCTAAGGCCACGGGACACTGCTACTGCAACGAAGAGCATGCGTTGAGCACACCTCCGTCGTCGCACCACTAAAAGCTGACCTAGGGAAACCGCAGAGGAGTGCTCTTCTTATTTCTGATGAGCATATAACTAATTTTATAAAACAATGACCGCTTATTTAGCCTAGTATTAAGCTAGGTAAGCTCACGTAGTCGGTAAACTAAAGCTGTGCCGTGGCAGAAGGCCGGATACCTCAGCGAATAGGTTTTCAAAACCGAAAGAGATAGTAAATATGAAAGTGATATGATTTAGGTGGTGCTATGAAAACTCAAATTTCAAAGATTTACTGGTTCACTCCTAATTAACAGATTTAAAGAAATACAACTACAAAAATGACCAGTTGGGTGGCTAATTAAAAAAATTGACTTTCGTCTGTTTTTAGAAATAATAATAATTATTATAAAGATTTCACAACCATCACACCAATTCTCTAGTCCCAAATTAAGCTACGAGGCTTGTGTTATGGGTACTAGACAACGGATAAACATACTTAAATATTTTCTTTGTAAATAAATACATATTATACATATAAAACACCCAGACCAGTACAAACACACAATGTTCATGCGCACTTATGCTTGTACTTTAGAAGTCCGACCAAGAAGTCACCAATTTAGCGCAATTGGATTAGGAAGAAAAAGGGAAGCGCTTCCTACTGACCGAGGCGAGGTGGTGTGATCGGGGACCAAGGTCAAATGGTCACTGTCTTGTAGACATGGGTATCTACAAGACGATAGATCTCATCTCTTATAGAAGTGCTAATTTGTTAGCCTAATTACAAAAATAAATTGATTTATTGGTAGTTCCTGAATGAATGACTCAATTGAAGTACTTCACCTATCTAGTCCACATATATCACTCACTCCCTTTCGTTCAAAGTAGTTCATTTAGTTCAATGTAGTTCCTTCAGTAACTCAGTGATATGAGAGTAAAACGTACGGATATATTTTTTTTAGTACAATAGTTTTGTTTTTAAAAACGCCAACCTAGTGTAATTAATAAATGTGGCTTAATTCTAGGCTGATAGTCCCAAGCCTTAGTATAAGTATGAAGGAAAATCAGTTTTCTATGTAAATTTTACGTTTTTTTTTTAAATAATACATTTTTTAATTTTAATTCTTTACTTCTTCTTTTCTTCTAATATAAAATTAATAAAGTCATTAGAATAGTCAACAATGGTTCATAATACATAATTATGCAACGCAATTTTAACACTACTTCAGTATTTAGTTCAATAGAACGTTATAAAAGGCTCTATAGATTTACTGAACTAAATGAACTAATTGAACTAGATGAGTGATACATATCTTCAACTCCCACTGAACTATATCACTCCTTTCAGTTCAGTGAACGATTTTGCGCATGTCTACTGTCTTGGTGTGTCCGTATATGCCGAGTCCAAGGTGTAACTTATATTGGGCGATTCGGATTTTTATGTGCGCCATCTGCAGTGCAGTTGGGAGTCGAGTGTCAGACGATCGCGCTGTTGTGATGTGCGGCGCGGTAGATGTCGCCACACACACAGTCAATTGAATTCGGTTTCTAATGTTGCCATGTGTTATTTACGAGCAATACAATTAAGTTTTAAAACAATGTTACTAAATAAACAGAGTTTTTTTACAAGAACTTAATATTTACGACGGCCACTTTGGTGTAATTGTCAAGAAGTTGACTATTAACCAAAACGTCCCGAGTTCGATCCCCGCACTGTACAAACATTTGTGTGCATGGACATGTCTGTTTGTACTGGTCTGGGTGTCGTATGTATTTATTTAAGTTTATTTGTAATACCACTGTTGATTCTGATATCTGTAACACAAGTGCTACTTACCACGGAGTTAGATCAATGTATGTGATGTTGTTTTATATTTATTTATTATTATTATTTAAATAACCTACTTTTAATAGGTACTATAGTTATAAACTTATGTTTTTAATCAAGTCTATCAAAGTCCTACCCTTTAGGCCTGAGATGGGTTCACTACTCCATTTCGACGAATTACAATTCATCGATGACAACAAGTCGATTGTTTGTTTGTACGATGCGTTATATACCCGAGAGACGTTACATCGATGGTTCATTTCATCGAATGTGTTTTAGCATTAGATGAAATAAACCATCGATGTAACGTCTTTCGGGTATGTAACGCATCGAAATGGAGTAGTGAACCCGCCTGAGGTAGCTATGACGTGGAGAGGAAGGAAATTTCCGGAGAAATGCGGAAAGATGACAATTAAAATAATTCCGCAATCGGTACCATTTTGTACTTAAGTCTTATCGTATGGGAAGTTGATTGTCTAAGTATTTAATTATAATGAAGTTAGTCAACTAGTGATATGATATTTATAATCAATTGAAAGGTAGGTACATGAGAAAAAAGAAAAGTACCTATTTGTAGGTAGTTAGGACTTAATAAAATATGCTTAAGTAAATAAATATAATAATAAACCTACATCACCTCAGGGTCGATGTCGGGGTTCCAAGCGAGTGATACGATGCCCAAACTCGGGCATGTCACGGATCTGCGAGAGCAGTGGCTGGTGAGAACTGACGGGGCGCTGGCGCACCGTCTGCAGGCCCGAGAGATCTCATCACACCTCTGCGAAAACCGGTTCCGCAACCAGCAGATCCGGGAAGACTTCCCCGTGGCCCTGAGCGAGCAGCGCGGCATCGAACACGAGTTACAGCTGCGTGAGCTGGCGCGCCGTCGGCAGGCGGAGATAGACGAAGAAATCGCCAGGGAAATGACGGAAATCAACCTGCGCAGGCAGCGCCGCCAGCGTTCGTCCGAGCTGGCGCAGCCGTGCACCTCGCGCGCTCTGCCCCCTGTACCTCCCCCAGCAAACGATCTCAACCCTGAAGAACTAGGTCTCTCTGCCGTAGAACTAGAAGAAATGAGAAGGCGATTAGAGCAAGAAGAAAAAGACGCAAAACTCGCCAGAGAATTGAATCATGAAGTACAAGGTCATGATGCCTTGTTGGCTGATATGAGATGTGCAGTTGAAGCCCAGGATGGTGAGCTTGCAAGACTGCTGCAGTGTGACAATGCAGCACCGACTCCCACCCCCTCCTCCAACAACTGGCAAAAAACCTCGCTTTCCAGATCCAGTGAGCATCAGACCAGCTTCTCACTACCCTACAGATAACACTTTACCAGCGCAAGACAGCCCATCCAATCTGTCTAATATGGCTCACAGCTGTAGTGAGAATAACAATCTTTATAGTTCTACATTCCCAATGGATCAGGGCAATGGAAACTCCGATCGCTTGAATAGGGACAGAGTTCATGACCCTTTCAAGAGGTTGTCCGTCATATCTGACATAACAGCTGAAGGCCTTGCCAAGAAGAAGACCAAACAAGCTGAAATGCACAAGAAGAGGAAAGGGTGCAAGATTCAATAAAAAGTTCTTGGAACTCTCCATGGAACATGCTAATCTGATTTTTGTAATTTTTTACATAATTTTATATCTATATTAAGATGCATACAAACAGCAAATATTTTTGATTATTTGACAGCTTTTTTTATTCACTGTCGTTCAAATAATCAAAATTATACAGCCAAAATTTCTAGGCTGGTATGCTGCACCTTCATTTTCATGGTCTAGTTATTTCTAACATAATTTATTCATTATTGTAAGACCAGTGAGTGGATCAAACATTGTCATGAGTATGAGGAAGTATACTTGTGGTGTCTACAGGAGTACCTGCCTGAACCAATGAGCCATTTGTTAAATGTTAAGGTCTTTAAGTACTGTGCCTTATTTTAGGAGTAAGAATAATCTCATACTGCATTCCAGTTATGTGATTCATTTTATATGATTAATCTTAGAATTTTTAATTGAACCATGACATGTGATTTGAAAATGTATCTCCAAAATGTGTATGATTAGATTACACAAGAATCTCATAATAACATTGGTTTTGAATTAATGTCATTTGAAATCTCAATTACTTGAAGAACTTTGGATATCTCGCAAGGATTTGCTCAATATAAAATTGTTATTTATGTGCCTAATTGCAAAGTACTTGTTATTTTGTATACTTAAATGGTAACTAACATATTGTAAGACTGAAAAAGAATATCTTGTTTCAGAAGTTTATTCTTTTAATATTATCCAATAACTACAATGGTCTTTACTTACTTATCGTATTGGAAAGTTTTTAAATTGTCTCATTAAAATTTCAATCTATCTGTAGAATGTATACTGTTGCAACTAGTTTTCACTCCTTTAAAAGAATTTAAAGCCATACAGTGTGATGTAAGTAATTAAAATTACTTTATAAATGTCATGTGATTTAAAAGGATTCCCATTGAATGAATGTTATTTATTATTTATTTTATGACAGCTCAAAACATACATTAAAATGATATACACCTGCCTAGGTGTTTTCTATATTTTAGTATGATATATTAATCTATTATTATACTTATTGCAGTACTTAATTGTAACTTAGTATTTTGTAAAACAAATAGGATTTTAGTATTTAAAATGTTTGTTATAAATGGACATATTTACTTGAAGTCTGAAAAAAGCCATCAGGAGCCATTTAATTTTTATGCTTTAAATACTTAGATCTCAGGATAAATAGTCCGTTTACAACATATTTACGTAATAATGTAAGCTTTAATTGCAATCTACGGCCTTTTATCGTGGCCTTAATGGAACCGAACCAAACTCGAATAATTTATTTTACTATTAAATAATAATCATATCAACATATAACTTAGTTAATTCATACTCGTAATGCTCAATAATGCACACACATATATGATAAAGTGAAAAAGGAAGTCGGTAAGGTCAACATTACCTACTAGGCTACTGTTACAACTGTTTCTAAGTAATTACAATGTTTATAAATTGATTATAAAACTGGCTCTCGGAACGCCCAGTTATGTAAAACAACCAGTGGTGGTTATCCAATGTGTTTTGTGAGAGAAAATTCATTAGTATTGTAATACATACTTAATTCAATTAAAGATGATTTTTATTATTCACAAAATTACTTGCTTTCTTTCGAATGTTGCTAAAGGAATATATAGGGGAGACGGGGGCACTTTTAAGCATAAAAATAAAATAAATAAAAATAGTTTATTTCGAACATCAGGAATCCATTTGGGTTAGTAAAAAATACTTAAAACACTACATAAGTAAAAGCAAAGAAGTAATAATAATAATAGGTACCTAAATACAAGAAATAAAACTGACTTGTTCAGCCAAAAATCATTAAGGCTGTGGATATGGGCCTTTGATTAGCCGGTGAACAAGGCATTTCCATAGCGGGGATGTGTACCTATCCGCTATTGTGCTCAATATAAATAAAAATCCAATAAAATCCATTTATTTCTGTAAGTAGGCTAACAACTAGCACTTTTACACGTCCCACCATATAAATTAACCCTACCACCGCTTCGGGACAAATATACTGTTGTTACTGCAGTCCCAACAGCATCCTTTGATACCTATTATTATATTGTACGCGCAGGTTACGTAGTAACTATTTAGTAATCTGTGGCGCAGGGTTTCTGGCGATATTTTAGTATGCTTGACCCACACATTTCTAGTACCTATAGATACTCTGGCAATAAGCTTGTCAATATCTGCATTGTCTTTGAAATCGCTAGTAAGAATATGCACTAAATATTTAATTTTTGTGACACGCTTACTGTCATGCCAATAAGGTTATTTCATGTGTGCTATCGGGACATTTACCAGTGGTCTCGAAGAGCATGTGCTCATTTTTACCATGTACAAGTTCCCGATATTTTGCGGCCCTGTTACAAATGCCATGATTACGAGGAGTAACTCGGAAACTAAATAGGTACGTACATACATGATTTAAACACCGTATACATTAACAATTCTGATGTACTAACAGCTACTTAATTAAAAAAAGAAAATTTTTCAACGAACACATAAACTACCTATCCCCAAACTAAGCGTAATCTTATATCGATATCACTCATCGGCAGCAAGTTAAGCATTTGGCTACTCCTTCTTGTCTTCCGTCTTCTGCACCCTGGGCGCGAACAGCACTTTGACGAGTTTGGTGAACGGCGCCTCCACGGCAAGATGCAGCACCAGCGCAAGTGGCAGCGTCAGCCCCAGTAACCCTAAGCAGGACAGGATCTGAAATGGTTGTTTTATTTTTGGTTAGTTAGGATCGGACATCATTATTATCATTTCAGCGTTTCGATGCCCACAGCCGAGCATAGGCGTCCCCCAAGAATCTCCACCGCGATCGGTCTAGCGTTTCCCACATCCAGTGGATTGGACATAGGTACTGACGCCTGTTTCATCCGCCCCCATCATCATCATCAAAATGGGTATGTTAGTTGCGAAACCGCCTTTATTAGAAGTGAATAAATTGCCGCAGTGGCTACATTGATGCACATCAATCGTTAGTCGTGCGTATCTTACTCTTTTTTTAATTCTTAGTGGAGACAACATCACATACATTGCTCTGATCCCAATGTAAGTAGCTGATGCACTTGTGTTATGGGAATCAGAAACAACGAAGGTACCACAAACACCCAGACCCGTAACAACATTGAAAGTTGGTTTTCAACATTGTCTCCATCCAGGGATCAAACCTGGAACCTCATAGAGAGCGGTAACTTGAAACCGGTAGTCAATACGGGTTTTGTGAAGGAAGAAGGCTTCTCCAATCCCACGAAAACTTAGGCGATTCAGAAGTATGGAACTGCTTTAAAACGATAGAAGTCCCACATTGCAACATGGGCTAGGGAGAGGGGAGCACCTTTGAACACTTTTTACACTTCCTGTCATATCTTCGGATTCTCTAGTTCTGGACCAATTTAATATTTCCCAATGCTTAGTCTGTCTATTCGACTAAAAAATCGCATTACATCATATGACGAGGAATATGCAAATTATAGCCGAAATATTAATTTTAGAAGAAGACGTCAAATACACTTGAAACAGTTTTGAAAAATCATGAAATTTGACGAAATTGTTAGTTTTCTTGCACTTAAAAGTAACAACATCATGGGCTCATCATAAAAAATATGGAGATTAAATAGCAAGTATGAAGTTAAAAATTACAAAGTAGGTACTTGTTTAATTAGATGCAAAAGTAAATGGACATAGTTAACTTTTAATTGAAATAAGTTCCGAGCTTCATTTGAACATTAAATACTTCACGATCAGCCTTTATATCCTGCTAGTCAATTGCTTATTCAGATTTTTTTTAATGTTAAGCGATTAATTTAGAATTGAGTGACCGAGATCCTTACGCGTTTTTTGAAAAAAGTTGGAATTTGCGCCTAAAAACTCGTCATAACTCAACGACAGGCTGTTAAACGTCAGTAGTAATAAGTGACAGCTGTGCAGGTTTCTGTTGCCTTTTCCCAAAAAAATAATTACGAGATTTCCTTCTAAAAGAACTTCATAAACTCAAATGTTCAAAATTACCCCGGTTTAAAGTTGCCCTTTCTCCCCTATACATACAAGTAATATTGATTAATGCCTAATAAAGTTATGTCAGCAATAGGTACCTATGTCTCCTGTGTCAAAAAGCTATTGTATTCGCAAAAGGTTCAAGGAATAGTCAGGGGTGCGATTCTCATGCATGGGTATTTTTGCGCACGGTAATACGTATAAAACCAGCTAAACGTAGGTGTGCAATACGATTAATAACCTCAATTTACTGTGACAGTTCCATTTCATGACAGCCACAAGATGATTAATCGTATACAAATTTCGACTGGTCAGCACCACAGGTTGCGTTCGAGTGGTAATCGACCGAATCTTTTTTTTGACTATACTTTCGACCACTTTGGTGTCATGGTCAAGAATTTGACTATTAACTAAGATGTAAGGATGGGATGCAATGAATAAAATCATAGTAAAATGATACCTTACAATAATCTGTTTACATTTTCAAGCACAGCGTCACCATAGTTGACATAAAATTTAAAAAAAAATCGTTACAAGATTTTTAATGAATAACATAAGTACATGGTTAATATGTAGAATACAAGTTTATTATTCTAACGATTACATACTATGAAGTTTTAGCAAGCACAGTGTTAACAAGCAGTTTTATTAACTGACATTTAAATCAAATTAATATTTTAAATAAACTTACACAAAACAAATCTTATTTAATTTTCAAATTCAATTGTATTACGTTAGTAAAGAACTTTTCCAAAATCTTTAAAATGTTTCAAAACGAAAGTGAAATCAAAAGTTTGTGAAATAAAAAATAGTGTCAAATCCTAGTACCTAAATAACCATAACTACCTCGTCAGGCACTAATTGCATATTCAAACTTGTCCTATCTTTCTAAATCATCATAATTCATTATCGTCATTGGTTAACCATTATCGCATTGTCATTTCGTACGTACTTATTTTAATGCATTATTTAATATCATATTCTTTTCAACGAGTGGGGACCCCTATTTTATTGTTTTACATTTTAGGCCTTTAATAATATAACATTTTATTGGTACATATTTTATTTTATTTTATAGTCGACTTAATTATTTATTTTTTTTATAATAACTTGGGTCGTGCACGCCTTAATATTTATTTGACGGAGGTTATGATTTAAGTCTTTTTGGACTCCAACTTATCTCACAGAGGGAAACTCGTTCGCACCATGATCGAATGGAAGGATCTAACTCTCCTTGTACCCTTGTACCTTTATTCACTTTTATTTATAAATAACTCATTTTGTAGAGCATCACGAATTAAGACCTTAAATGTCTCCAACAGTTATCAGCGTTGAAGCTCGTTCACGTCGCATTTATCCTGAAGGACCTGACCTCTATTTCCTATGTACATCCTTTGTGTACTTACTAGCTACTCCTACTATATCACCTAATGTACTTTTTAAAAGTATCTTTAATCACATCACCCTATTATAACTTTCATAAACAAACTTTCTGTATCAAACATTTTTCGTAATGATGTGACATCATACTACTTACCTACCTACCACTATCGAATGAATATTTTGACAGTATAAAAATATTTATAAGCTTTTAGATGATCAGTCTAAATGCACTCCTATATTTTATAAAACCAAAATACTCGCACGTCTAAATAACTACTCATACCAGCTATCTTTAATCATTCACATTTTTGCTAAGCACTGTACCTAATTGCACTCTTTTGGTAAACAAAAAGATTTTTAATACTGTCTTAACAAAAGTTCTATGTTTCCTATATAATTCTTCGTCATAACAGTTTATTTGTTACGTTACGTAACTTGTCAATCCGAGTTAAGTCAAATACCTTTGAATAAGTGTATATCTTCCTACTGCTTAACACATCTCGAATTTACTAACGCAAATTATTTAAAGTATGTAAAAATAATTCTGCACCTATCCTATCGTAATCTACCTGGGTGGCTTTTGCTATGTTTGCAAACGGCTTACAGTTACACTGGTATCGCTCTACCTACCTATAAGGTAACGTATGCTTATATATGGAATCATTGAAAGTGATCCCATTTGCCTTATTTGTTAAGTTATTTCATAACATAATTTCATTATAGTTACCAAAGCAAACTCTTAGATGGAAAATAAACTTTTTGTTAAACTTATCTGCCGTTAAAAACCCTAACTTTCACATAACTCTTCACTATGGAATTAAAATTTGAAATGTAAATGTTAATCGCCTCTATGTTGACCGTCGTACAAAGAAAAAAAACCGGTCAAGTGCGAGTTGGACTCGCGCACCGAGGGTTCCGTACAAACCTGTAGATAAGGAGTAGTAACTTTGAAATTTTCAAAATTGTCAAAAAGATTTTTCAAAAAGATTTTTTTTATATATGATGAAACTGAAAATTTACGGTTTTCGTAATTTTTCCTATATCTGTACTATAAGACGTGACTTCGTACTAAATTTCAAGATTCTAAGTTTACGGGAAGTACCCTGTAGGTTTTGATTCTCGTGCGAGTTTCGAAAATTTGCGGAAATTTACGGCCTAAATGGCTGTATCTTTTGATTGCGATGGCTTAGAAGGTTGATTTTCCTACAGCTTCCAGGGACAGTAGACCTAAGTATCATATAGAATTTTCAGTTTGATACCTTCACGCGTTCCTGAGAAAAACGGTCTTGACAGACGGACGGACAGACGGACAGACGGACAACAAAGTGATCTTATAAGGGTTCCGTTTTTTTTCTTTTGAGGTACGGAACCCTAAAAACGCCTTTATAGAGTTGATTTTGCAGTCATCATTTAGTATGAAATGATTCAAAAATGCTATTACGTTTATAATAATGAATACTGTATATGAGATTTCATGAAAAATATACATTACCTGTTAAATGTCCCTAATTTAAAGAAAATATTACACTGAATCAAGTAACGATAATAACTTTACCTGCATATTAACTTACACGTGCTCACACGTCAGCAATGTCCTACTTCTATCCTTCAAATTAAAAATAACTTGATTGAATAGAAATTATAAATGCGCCAAAGACTTAAAAATATTCGGAAAAAATCAGTAAACTGAATAAAATGCTAAAATAAAGGATACCTCATGTTATTTAAACGTAAAGTTTAATGCCAATTAATTTATTTTTGATGAAGAAAGAGGCAAGAAATAAATGAAGCAAGAAAGTGTTTGTAATAGATAAACCTTTCGATAATTAAAATCAAACTTATTCCGGCAAAATGTAATCAATGAAAATAAAATATTGCACAAACCTTTTGATTACGTTTAAAATTGTTTCAAGGAAACCTGTATTAATTAATTAAATTAATTTTTAATTTAGAAAAAATACAAAGCAAATCTAACATGGTTTTTGTTTATCTACTAATATTCAACCAACAGAAAATCATGTTGTAATGATAGGTAGATTCACGATAAAAAATATAGTTTTCTTTATACTTTAACAAATTTTTTTTTTTTAACAAATGCCTAACTTGCTAAAACTGCTTACTTTGTTAATAATTTTTAAGAAAAAATAAAAGGATATATGATTCACTGAAACTAGAATTAAAACTATTCTGGGCCGTTTTCACCAATTTCCTACTATATAATCACAAATAACTTTCACTTTCCGAGGTCGTCGCTCGCGACACGCCGACCTCGCGGCAGCACCCTTCTCCATGGTCAGGAAATACTCCCGGCAGCCTGCATCCTTCTCATCCTCTGACACCAACTCTCCCAGCGCCCAGCTACACTTTCTTTCCTCCATCTGGCACCATCGCACACCCGGCAGCCAGGAACTATTCTTCTTTTTCGTCATTTGATTTTTATCACGTCTCGCCCAGTATCCAGTCGACGATTTGCGATTAATTTATGTTTCATTAGATTGATTCACATTTATATTGTCTTTTTCAATGCACTTTTATAATGTTCAAAATAATTCGTAATTAAAAATTAATTTCCACTATTTTATATTATTGCGCAGCGCTGCCCAGATTCCCAGAAGGCAGCACTGGCAGGGTCGCCATGTAAGGATGGGACCCGGGAGTAGTCAATGAAAAGATGTTGCTCGTTTAACGTATGGTTTAATACTGGCTCATTAGACAGATTACTCGTATACATCTATATAGTTCAGCTTATGTAAGGGGACGTGACACACACTACAAAGAGGTCGCGGGTTCGATCCCCGCACTGTACACACATTTGTGTGCATGAACATGTCTGTTTGTACTTGGTCTGGGTGTTATATGTATTTATTTAAGTTTATTTGTAATACCACTGTTGATTCTGATATCTGTAACACAAGTGCTTAAGCTACTTACCACGGAGTCAGATCAATGTACTATGTGATGTTGTTGCATTAAAAAAAAAACTAGAGTCACTTCCCTAGCTTAAGGGATTTTGGAGTATGAGCCTACCGTTAGAGGCATGTTATTGTGTTCCAGTGTGGTGTCGCCGCCGGCGATGGTGCGCATCACCAGCACGTGCAGCGAGTACACGCCGAACGACAGCTTGGCCAGCGGCACCCAGCCGCGCCACTCCAGCGCCGAGCGGTACAGCGCTGCAACACAAACTTGTGCTAAGTATATAATGAATTAGCGGACCTTGCAGACCTGCCCGTTATTTTTTTTAATTTTTTTTTTCGTAAGAACCATTAAGGGATATCATAAAAAAAGAATTGGCCAAAATGGTCCAGGCGGCCAGGCGGTGGCAGCGCTTTGGTAGTTGGAAGTGATACCAAAAGTAAAGTAACCTATGGCGCGGTCTTGTTTGGGATGAGTGACCATTCTGACCATATGAGTGACGTTTATTTACAAGCATCTCCGTGTTTCGAAAGGCACGTTAAGCTTTTGGTCCCGGTTAATATCGATACACAGATATTAGTCGTTGTATTTTCCTGATCTCTCTCCGGACATGTCAGATTGCCGTCTCACCGAACTTTGAGAGTGAAGGAACAGTGAGTGCACCTGTGTATTGCGCTCACGCTTGTGCACTATAATATCTCCTGCGTAGTTGGCTGATCTCTGTTGAGATTGGCCGCCGTGGTCGAAATCGGCCAGGAGGACTATTAGTCGTTAAACCTAGTCAGATTGGGCCTAGACTATAGGAATAACATCTGACAGTAAGGTTGGTCACTTACCTTACAATCTACACTGAGCCCGCGAGGTAGAGTATGGCTCATACCAACTCACGGTTGAGGTGAGTTCTGTGCCCAGCTGTGGGACATATACATAGAGATGCTGATGATGACGACAAGCCGCACTCCTAGCAAACTCGATAATTACTCTCAACCTTGTTGGCGGCGCCGAAGATGATCAGCGCGACGGTGAGGCCGAACAGCGGGCGCACGATGGGCAAGAACAGCAGCCGGAGGGCCAGCGGTGCGGGGGGGCCCGCGCGGTTGAACATGATCCCCCCCGACACCACCAGCAAGTATAGGAAGGGCAGCAACAGCCAGTATGCGATACGATACTTCTGGAATGTAAGAAGATTTTATCTCTTTTATTACCTCTACGGCGATAGCCATCTGCTGGTATCCATTGACGATTTGACGAGTTTTCGAACAGATTGGGAATCCTTAGCCGCCAATAGGGTACAGTGGAGGAGTTTGGGGGAGACCTTTGCCCAGCAGTGGGATGATATAGGTTTATAAAAAAATATAAAAATTTTGGGAAACATACAGTGATAATAACATTTCATAACAAAATAGATAATTCAAATAACACATAAACCAATTAAGTTTCCTCAGCTTAAATAATACATGGAGTAAACCAATGTTTTTTTTTGAAAACATTAAAATATGTGAAACTATAAAGTTATCAAAAGATTATGAATGAATAATAGAATATGTTTTTTTTTTAACTTAACAAAAGTTTTGTTAACAAAGATTTTGTGGATTCATCGCGCCTCCTGTCTACCGCGAGCATATCTGGCTGTCCGGTATATTGGCGGGGTTCTTCTTGGAGCGTATATAAATGCCTCCTATTTAAAAATTATAATTACTTGTTTTGACGTGACAACTTATATTTCGATTGAGCCGGCTGCACGTACCAAAAAACATGACGCATGCGGCGTTACCTTGCTCTGAGGCGTTCCATTCAAGGCCTGAAGTGCAAGCGAGAGCGCGGAACGAGCGACAAAGAGGCAACGTGACACGTTTTTTTAAACTTCGATCGTCTACAACGACCTATTTAGTTAACTTACGTGCAGTTTTAGTCATTGAGGTCATTAAGCATCTCATTCTTCATGTAAAAAACCAAAAAAATAATCATAAGAGTCAAAAAAATTCAAAATATTCAATTCAATAGCCGAAAAATTGGGCATTTTCATAAAAAAAATTAAAACTCGAAAATCTTGAAAACGGTTAAGTTTAGGATGGGGGGTTCTATAGTAAAATCATTCAGAAATGATGTGTACTACACGCCCTTAAAGGATCGAGGTCGACTTTTCCTGTAACCCTGTATATTTTGTACGCTTATAATTTCCAAGATAGTGAAACCATGCTGCCATCTACATCACCATCTGTATAATGCCACCTGTGCCTATCAAATAAATGATTAAAATTTAAAACTTAAGCAGTGGTCTTCATGCGGCTTACTATGATTGATTCAATTTATTAGTTGTACCTTGTAATGGCTGGTGTCGACGTTCCTCTTCTGCATGTCGTACATGATGTACCCGAAGGTCATGCCGATAACGAACACCGGGATGTTGCTGTGCGTCCGCTTGTACACGTAGTGCCACGTGTTGTCGTTAATGTAGGCCTCACTAGCTCTCCTATTAAGAAACAAATCATTTCAAAGGTTCAATTCCGGCCCGTTGGAGTGCCGGCGAGACCGCAGACGCTAGGGCGGACCCAGCTTTGGCACCGTTCGGTCACATAGCCTCAAGGGGGGTGCGCGAATATTGCGGTGAATGCCTATGGCCTCTCGGCCTACGGTGAACCCGCCACGTCCCCGACTCACCTGGCACCGGAAGGCAGCGTCAGGTTTTTAGTGGGTAGGCGGGTATCTCTCTGAGGCCTGGAGTCCCACATAACCCCTAGCTGCCCCCGCGGCTGGTGGGTATACGTAACAGCATTTCCCTGACGTTAAAAAAAGTTTTCGCGCACCCCGCGAAAACTTGTAAGAGTTCTTTGACTAAAGCTGAAAAAGAGGATTATTTTGCTTTAAATTTCCACTAAACGACGCCAGCGCAGGAACCAAAATACATCCAACTGTAATCACCCGAAAAAGCTAGAACTGGAAGTCGCAGGACTTACAATATCTACAACTCACAACGTGACACAGAAGATGCACCTGGAATCACAACACTGACACCAACAAACACTCGACGCGTTTCGCCACGTGGCATCCTCAAGAGATGTTTCCGCTTCGACAGACTACGAGCGACTGAACTAGGCTTGTTGAAAAAATATCGATACATCGATATTTTTCGTTCGATACATCGATATTTTTATCCGATATTTTTAGATCCAATATATCGATATATCGATACAAAAAAGCAAATATCGAATTCGTATCAAAAACGATATTTTTTTAATTTTATTTTTCTCATCAAGTTAATTCGCTAGAATTCAATGCCGTAAAATATATTAAAAAAACAGTCATTGTTGTGCAGAATTTCATTAATATATCAGGTCAGAAGCTGTTGTAGTGAGTGCGTGACTAACTGCCCTGATTGTTACAGTCAGTCGTCAGTAAACAGTATAAAATAAGCGGCAATACGTCACATTTGCAAAATAAGCATTACCATGCGTTCACAGAGTTTAAAAATACTAGTGCAATTATGCCAAGACTAAGTCGAACTCTAACTTCTTGAACTTGGAGCCTTATATTAAAAAAACCCGCATTGGAACATCAAGTGCTACAACAAGGCACATTGCCGTTCAAATCGGAACTAGTTCCTTGGACTGGTTCGTGAAATATTGCTCATGACGCTTAGCTCTTAAATAAATATTTAACTCCTACGGCTTCCTCCGTGCCGTCAATATGGCAGTTCCTAATAAAATGAGCCGGCTACGGGGCAAGCAAAAAAAGAGTTTTTTTTTTGCTTTCATTGCCGGAAAAATACTGCTATAATTAACTGATTCCTTTTATTTAATCGAGAATAAAGAATTCATTAGAATAAAAAATATTTGTATTACTGAGCTAGCTAGACTGACTTAAATTCTATTCAATTCATTTAAAAAAAGCTAATTGGTCGAAAAATTCTACCGATATATCGATATTTTTTTCGCGATATATCGAGACCGATATTGATATTTTTTCAAATATCGATGTATCGATATATCGATATTTTCTTTCATTGTCGACATCCCTAGACTGAACCTACCGACCTGCCGCACCGGTCTTTTATACTTTCTCGCACTAACACTAATGAGATGACGTAATTGTAGTGACGGAAATTTGTCATTACGAATTAGCAATGTTTTGAACAGCGTTGGATGGTTGCTGTTGGTCGTTCCCAATATGTCGCTGATTTGAAAACATATAATTGATTCTTGATTACAAGAGATAACAATGACGGGAAATCAATGTGAGTGTATAATTTGAAAAGGTATTTACATGAGATCAAAATATTTGTGACGTATTTCCAACGAACGTATCTCGGATCTCATCATTCTATCCCTAGGCTCGCAAATCTCTACGGTATGAACTTTAACATTGAACTTTTATTTATTATGTGGCACCATAATAAATAAAAGAGAAAACACAAAAATAATAATACCAATAATATGAAACATAAAATGAAATATAAAATGAAATATAAAATAGACAATAAATTTATATAGAGTTGTTCTAAGTTTGCCTAGAGGCCGTGCATAGTCGATACGAAATTCGCCCCCCATCCCAAATAAGTTAGACAACCCCTCATATAAACTTTGGTATTAACTCACTCGGGTCTCGGATAAAGCGTGCCGTCCAGGTCCATGGTGTAGATGTTGTGAGCGGGCCACAGTATGCCGACTAGGTACAGCAGGAGCAGGGCCGCGCGGCGCCGCGTCGCGGTGCGAGCCAGCAGCACCACCGTCAGCCCGATCACGTGTAGCTGGAAGTCGGCTGATGTCGACCTGGGGAACACCAGCCCTAGAGTATAGGTCGCGCCATAGAGAACAACGCTACGGCTACATACGTTGGCTACGTACATATACGTACGTGCGTTTGTGTGTGTGTGTGTGTATGTATGTGTGTGTATGTGTGTTTATGTGTGGTACATTTGTGTATTAAGAATGTCTGGCACAGATCACCCATGTCTGGTAATTGAGTAGTTTTTTTTTCTAAACTGTCGTATGAAAATTTATCGAGCAATTTCATGGTAAGTCGTTTAAATGTCCTGGAAGAATAGTTTTCTTATGTCCAATTACCTCAGTTTTCGGGCAACCTGTTCGCCCAACGTATGTAGCCGTAGCGTTGTTCTCTATGGCGCGACCTATACTCTCCCATGTCTGGTAATTGAGTAGTTTTTTTTCTAAACTGTCGTATGACAATTGATCAAGCTTTTGAGGAGGAGCCTGTCTTTTGTAGCACAGGGAAACCTTATACGAGAGCAGATCTTATATTGTATACATTTATGTGTGTTTTTAAATAAAAAACATTTAATTTTTCGTTTCCATTATTCGATTGACTCTTTTTTATTGATAAGTAAAATTCACAGCTCTTGTTCATTTTACGGTCCAATAAGTTCTTACTTCTTAGTTAAGTAATAGACCCGACGCGAAATTTGTAGGTACCTGACCTTTTCGCTCAACAGTAGAACTGCAAAAGTTAAAGTATTTAAAAAAAATTGCAGCACTGCTGCTAATCTCCACATACTTAATTCCGTTGGAGGCACTTTACTTAAGTATGTTCGAGTTTGCGGTAATTCGAGTAATTTATCTTATGGACTGTCTGATGTGTTATTAATAATGGAAATCCATTATGCATGCAGTGTGTGAAACCTTTAGCTTAATGAAAATTTAACACCATGTTGATCATATCAAAAATGGTCAAGGCTAATTTGTTGAAAATAAGCATTTATCAAATGTCACCTTTGCAATCAGGAAAATTGATTTAGTTGTGTATGAAGAGAAGAAAACATTTACCAAGTGTCACTTTTGCAATCAGAAAAATTGATTTAGTTGTGTATGAAGAGAAGAAAACATTTACCAAGTGTCACTTTTGCAATCCGAAAAATTGATTAAGTTGTGTATGAAGAGAAGAATACATTTACCAAGTGTCACTTTTGCAACCAGAAAAATTGATTAAGTTGTGTGTGAAGAGAAGAATACATTTATCAAGTGTAACTTTTGCAACCAGAAAAATTGATTAAGTTGTGTGTGAAGAGAAGAAAACATTTATCAAGTGTCACTTTTGCAACCAGAAAAATTGATTAAGTTGTGTATGAAGAGAAGAATACATTTACCAAGTGACACTTTTGCAACCAGAAAAATGGATTAAGTTGTGTATGAAGAGAAGAATACATTTACCAAGTGTCACTTTTGCAACCAGAAAAATTGATTAAGTTGTGTATGAAGAGAAGAAAACATTTATTAAGTGTCACTTTTGCAACCAGAAAAATTGAATAAGTTGTGTATGAAGAGAAAAATACAATTACCAAGTGTCACTTTTGCAACCAGAAAAATTGATTAAGTTGTGTATGAAGAGAAGAATACATTTACCAAGTGTCACTTTTGCAACCAGAAAAATTGATCAAGTTGTGTATGAAGAGAAGAATACATTTACCAAGTGTCACTTTTGCAATCAGAAAAATTGATTAAGTTGTGTATGAAGAGAAGAAAACATTTACCAAGTTTCACTTTTGCAATCAGAAAAATTGATTAAGTTGTGTATGAAGAGAAGGTTGTAGATCCAATGGGCGCGGCAAGAGTCCACTTCGACGCCCGTCATCGGCTGAAACGCAAAAGAAAACATATTTTAGGCTGCCCACACACCAGAATTGAGAAATGGATAAACATTTACTATAAGACGGACGCCCCCGACTTCGTTTGACATAGTTTTAAATATCTATACGAGCACATATCTAGTTCTTAAAAGTCATAAATAACATTTATTTTTTTAAAAAAAGCGATCTTTAAGCACTCAATAGATTCGTATTGAAGGATTGTTGTGGCATAGTTAACTGAATTTCAAATTTTTTGACATTTATGACTTTAAAGAACTACTCGTAGATGCATACATCTTAAATTTTTTTTTCATCACCAGAAAGTGCTTGTCACGCTTCTAACCATAGAGTAGCTTCTAACGCGTGATCCACATTTCTGAGTGTGGCAGTGAGTGATAAGTCGTCTACTTTATAAATTTAATAAAATGAGCTTTTACAATTAAGAAAAAGGAACCTATCTACTTTAAAATGATATCCAATTGTGAGAAATGGGCAGGGCTTGTAAACCGGTTAATTTTTCGAATCAGTAACAGCGCAAGTAGGTACATAAGGAGCGTTTTAAAAAGGTTGATGTTAACCTTATCCATTATAAAGCTGGTATTCGTAAAGATTGGAACCGAAACATAAAGGTTTTTTAAATATATTAAGTACTAGCGGACCCGGCAGACGTTGTCCTGCCCGCTGTTTTTGTAAATTTTCTAATCGTTTAAACCTTCCTTGGACTTCCACGAATAGATCGAGACTAAAATTAGTCAAATCGGTTTAGCCGTTCTCGATTTTTAGCGAGACAAACCAACAGCAATTCATTTTATACTGGTGCCTCTACCTACCTACATATGTAGGTTTATGAATCGCTCTTTTGCAATAAAGCTCCAACACAAACCTTTATAAAAATACCGGTAATAAATCTGTATCAACCGGTATTATTTAAACCGGTTTGAAGCCCTGGAAACGAGTTTACCTGCCACAGCGGGCCGTGGTCCGCGAACCGCGACAGCGTGGCCGACAGCATCAGCGACACGTACGTCATTGGCGCCAGTCTGCAAGGAGCATCTTCATTTAGGGAAAAAGGAGGCACCTTTAAACAAAGCAAAGGCAAAGCTGCCTTTCTTCTTCCTCTAAAATAGATATTGCGGCTATAATTTGCACATCATTAGTATCATATTGTAATAGTCAGACAAGCATTGTGAAACACTAAAAAGCTTAGAAACAGAGTCCTTCTGGAAGATATAACAGAAATTTTAAAAAGTCTCCCCTCTCCCTTACGATATGACTAATTAAAATAGTAGTAAGTTACACTGTGAAATTAAATTAAGTGTGTTTCAATTTCAAATTTTAAAGAAATATGCATCTATAAATTTTCAATTTATAAAATTTCACTTAATAGATCCCATGAGTATCTATAATGTGACTTCTACATACATTCAAAGGACTGCAAACACATAATAACGGCGTTATTCGCTTCAAGTGAAAAAGTTTAATTATTTATATATTTTTTTTACCACCAGCACCAGTAACACTTGCCTCATAATTCTCAAAAATATCGACTTGAAATATTTTTTCAATGTCAAAGGCTCCCTTTCAGCGGCCAGCTGAGCGTTGTACACAAGTATAGTTCTTTCAAATCACGAAGTCGAGCAGAATTTACTTGTGGTAAATATGTGTCCGTATATGTGTCGATGTGTGCGTGAAAACGAAAGCGGGTATGGTTAGCATAAAAATAATACCAATATTTTTGTATGTTCAATTGATAATAAAATAAAACAACAAAACTTTTAAACTAAAATGTTTATTATTTAAAATAAATAATAAATAAGGGAATGTATTAAAATAAAATTATGTTCTTCTACATTTGGGTTTAAGTTTTAATTTAAGCGAAACATAAGACTTAAATAAGGATATACAATTGAACTCAAGATATGGCAAAATTATGAAAATAAGGCTAGGCTGGAACTATTTAATAACAAATTTCTATCTATTTTTACGTATGTGAAAAATGTGTCGCCTTAATCTTCTTCGGAAAAACTGTTGCTTTCGTTAGTTTCAAAGTCAGTCGTGCTGCTATCACTTGATTCACCCACATTAATTACAAATTCAAAGTCATAATCAAAATATTTCATATACTCCTTTTCAATTTTTTCGACATGCTTGCATGTATTAAGCCAGATGTTGTTATCGATACTGTTTAAACCTTCAGCTATTAAATTTTGAACTTCTGTCATATTTTGACCAATATTTTTCGAGGCAATCTTATTTTTCAGAATACCCCAGATGTTTTCAATGGCATTTAATTCGGGGTGATATGGTGGCAGTCGTAGTATTTCGAAACCTTTGCTTTTTATTATCTCGTCAATTCTATATGAAATAAAACGCTGCTTATTTCTGATTATTAAATCATACAATTCTACATTGCGGGACAGTGCATTGAAAGGAATACCGTGTTCCGTCAGCCACTTTTGCATGTCGCTCTTGCGCGAATTTGACGTAGGTATACTACTACTTCGAGTATTATGGTAGGATGCGTTGTCCATCACTATAACAGATTTATCTGGTAAATTTGGCAGCAGCTTTTCATTCAGCCATTTGCTATAATTATTGAAATTCATATTTGAGTGATAGTCTCCAGTTGTGGATGATGCTTTGTATATTAACGAAGCATCTTTAATAAATCCACTACTGCTACCCGCATGCACTATAATAAAACGAGCACCGGTACTCAATTTTTTTAAAAATGACTTGTCTTTTGTCTTAGTATCTAGTTTTTTTAAATTCCACGTGTTTTGACGTACGTGCGAAGTTAGCACATATGTTTCGTCTGTATATATAATGGGACGGCCTTCTTCACGGTATTCATGAATTTTTTTCAAAAAATTAAATCTCCACAATTGTATTTCATGCCTTTCTTGTAAAGATTTACGATTGTTTTCAATTTTGTTCCATTCGTAGCCCATTTTTATAAGCAACGAACGTAATGTGCTCAAACATCCGTCAAAACCAATTTTTTCTCTTAATGCTGACTGAAGTTTTGCCAAAGTTGGAAGTTCATTGTGTTCTATATGAAAATTTTGAATTGTAGTTCGAATAATTTCTCGATTCATATTATCTAAATTAAATTTACCGTCTCTTTTTCGTCGCTTTTTCATGGGTGAAGTAAACTTGGTTGATGAAGATGGCAACTCTTTCTCTTCTTTTAAAATCCTACTTACTGTGCGTTCACTGACGCCTGTTGCTTGGGCAGTTCGTTCTAATATGTTTGCTAATGGACTTAGGTCACATCCATCAGTGTTATTTGCTTTCATAAAATTATATTCATCTTTTAGAAAGTGAAAGACTTTAGCAATGATTGCTCGACCCTAAAAACAATAAAATATACAATTGAATAAGTATCAAAAGTCAAAACTAAACTATTACTTAAATTAAAAAATAATCATTTTTATTTAATGTCAAAACTAGAAAAAAAATATTTACCTCGCTATGGATAACTTTGCGCTTTGACATGCTGACAGTACTTCACGGCAATTAGCGTCCGGAAACAATAAACACAACTAACCTGAGCGACAGCGCGCTCGCGACTGACCGCGTCGTCATACACGCACACTATTGCATTATGCATGTACACGTTTAAAAACAAATAAAGACTACTCGCCTTCGTGAAATGCAAGAACTGTAACAATCCGGACATAAGGAAGAACGACTGTGTCGTGATATGCCCGAAGAGCACCAAAAAGAAGTCCAGTCGAGTCCCATAATTCTAAAAAAAAAACGATAAACTAATAGATTAAAAAACTTTAAAAAAAACACAAAAAAAGAAAAAAAGAATTCTAAGTACCTACAAAGAATTTATATGACAGTACACACAGTACAGTACACTTTATGTAGTTTTCATAGTTCTCTTATTATAGTTGCAAATAATATTAGGTCCTTACATATGAAATTGGCGTTTTGTCGTACTGGCCACTTTGATCACAAATTTTTCCTATTTGGTTAGGAATTCGAAATTCAAATTTATACAGCTATTTCCACATGTAGTTGTGTTTCGTAAACCGTCATTCATTTGTTTTTTTACTTATCTTTTTTCTGTTTGCATCGCTCAATTTACAAAATGGAAAATTTGAAATATCGCGTTATTTACGAGTACGAGTTCCACCGTGGCACCAGTGCTGCGGAAACGGCTCGAAGGGTTAATGATGTGTATGGCGGTTGTGTCGCAAAAGAAAACACAGTGCGTTTTTGGTTCCAACGTTTTCGTTCTGGAAATTTCGACCTGCAAAACAAGCCCCGTGGACGGCCGGAGACCCAAGTTGATAATGAAGAATTGAAGGCTATTGTGGAAGCGGATCCATCGCAAACCACGTCCGAGTTAGCTGCAGGCTTTGGCGTTAGTGATAAAACTGTTTTAATCCACTTGAAGCAAATTGGGAAGATTAAAAAACTTGAAAGGTGGGTTCCTCACGAATTGAGTGAAGCAAACCGGCAAACGCGCGTCAACTGCTGCGTTACATTACTTGACCGGCACAATAACGAAGGGATTTTAAATCGAATCATTACCTGTGATGAAAAGTGGATTCTCTACGATAATCGGAAGCGCTCATCGCAATGGCTGGACCCTGGCAAGCCAGCCAAAGCCTGCTCCAAGCGAAAATTGACCAATAAAAAGTTACTTGTAAGCGTTTGGTGGACTAGCGCCGGTGTCGTTCATTACAGTTTTCTCAAATCTGGCCAGACGATTACGGCAGATATCTATTGTCAGCAATTGCAAACCATGATGGAAAAGCTAGTTGCTAAACAACCAAGGCTGGTCAATCGCTCTACGCCACTGCTGCTTCACGACAACGCTAGACCACACACTGCACAACAGACGGCTAGCAAATTCAATTGGAATCTCTAAGGCATCCACCGTACTCCCCGGACCTTGCTCCAACAGATTACCATTTTTTTCGAAATTTGGATAACTTCTTGCAAGGGAAAAAGTTCAACTCAGTTGGGGCAGTCCAAGTCGCCTTCAAAGATTTTATTGATTCCCGTTCGAATGGTTTTTTTAGTAAAGGGATCAATGAACTACCTATGAGATGGCAAAAGTGCATAGATTACAATGGCTCATACTTTGATTAAATAAATATGCTATATAAAAAAATTTCGACTTTTTGTTCCTCCCATACAAAACGCCAATTTCATAGGTAAGGACCTAATAGAATGATTTTAATATATCAGCTAACCCACCTTTTTAGTTTTTTAAACTATTTGTTTTTTGTTAATAAGGATAATGGAAAACTTTTATCAAACTATTGCATCGTCATCGGTACTTGTTACGTGGGCAAGTTTCAAATTATTCCGATTTCTGGAAGTTGGTAAAAATTGAGCTCATAGATTCCGGTACATGCATAATTTGGTTCTCTTATAATATATAATGCATGATATATTACATAAAAACCTTCCTATTAATCATATAAATAAAATTAACAAGTAAATGGGCATAACTTTTAATTGAAATAAGTTTCGAGCATCATATGAACAGTAAATACTTCTAGATCTACAGCTTTATGACTTGCTAGTCTATTTCTCATTTTTTTTTTAATTTAAAGCAATTTTTAGTACTGCTATCTGGACGGTGTTCAAAGCTGCCCGCCCTGCAGGTATTTAAAAAATTAAAATTTATTTTCAAGCAAAAGTTTAGAAATGGTATTGATCTGTATTCCACTGTCTGATATATGAAACATTGACTGATAGAGAGAACCAACGCTCCATATGTATACCTTGAATTGGATGACCAAGATCTTTATCTTTTTCAGATAAAAAGCCTATCATAAGCAAATTAAAAACTCCTTATGACTCAACGACAAGCCGTCAAGCATCAGAAGTGACAAGTGACAGTTGTGCAGGTTTGTGTTGCCACTACCCAAAAAAAACACCACAAAATTAGCTTCTAAAATAGCTCCGTAAATTCAAACGTATAAAGGTGCCTTCTACTCCACAGACAAGGATAGACGCGGGAAGCGACTTTGTCTTATACTAGTAGCACGGTAATAGGATAATATTACCGTGCTAGAAGCGATTGCAGTTTTTTGGATCCATAAATTTTAATTAGTGTGTTTAAAGATGTCCTTCCAGCGAGTCCAAGATATCGCTGGAAGGACGAAGTCGCCATAGATCTGAAAAAACTAGAAGTGTCCAACTGGTCAGATCTGGTTCAGAATAGGGAAGAATGGCGCACTTTAATGTCGGACGCCAAGATCCATTTCGGGTCGCTGAGCCAGCGAAGTGAGTGAGTGAGTGAGTTTTAAGATGTGGGTGTGTAAGTAGGTAATACCTTTTCCATAAAATCTGGATTTTCAACAACTATGGTCCGGGACGAAGCAATGTGAATCAGAACTATAAACGCACTCGTCAGGAACCTGAAAATTTAGGTAAATAATTGATTTATTTTATATCCTTCATTAAAGAAACAAACAGCCTACAATAATACATTAAGCTTAAAATTATCAGACAATCACGCATTGGCGCTTTAAGTTTCCAAAACGAATTATGTACATATTACAGTTTTGACAAAATGGAGACATACAGAAACATAGCTTCAGTGTCCGACACAATGCCTGCCGTATTATTTCGAAAAGTTTGGTCGAGGTTTCATTTACTCATTAGGTCGTGTACTCTCGACATCATTTTCTTTTCAGACATCTCCCACAATTCCGAAATACCTTGTACCCGCCCCCTCCTTAACATTCTATTTATAAACTTTTGTCCGCACTACCTGCCTGCACTATGGATATGAACTACTAGGAGGAACCTACTTGATACTACCTCTGGTCTAATTACTATTGAATGTTATGACTGTTATTGGCTCGTTAACTTGATATGGCTGTGATCAATTCTAGAGAGGACCCTAGTTTCCGCAGTGACCCTAAGCTCTTTTATTAGCGTGGAGTTGAAACTGTTTTTAACTACTAACTCGCTTCTTTATTTTTCCTCTTGATTGCACGAATAGCCGGGAAATAATGAACCACGACCACGACGCCCTTGTTCTTCCTAAACTCAAAGCGGTTTTGCCAGAGGGCGCCTCTGTTTCCGGTTATTCTTTCCCGCCTATTTGTACTTTAATCAAATTCTTATTAAGATCACTCAACATCACAACCTTAATTCTATATTAATGTTAACTAAATTAATTAAGTATAAAAATTAT
This sequence comes from Pyrausta despicata, assembly GCA_963921415.1. NCBI lineage: Eukaryota > Metazoa > Arthropoda > Insecta > Lepidoptera > Crambidae > Pyrausta > Pyrausta despicata. The sequence continues at coordinate 14,531,610 of OY992862.1, read as the reverse complement.
GCATTTATGACTTTTAAGTATAAAAATTGATATAATAAAAGGACAATTGACACTTAAGTGTTTCCGAAACCAAAGTAAAAATACGTTCAGAAACTTAATATGTATATTTTTTTTAATTACGTGACAAATCATATATATTTTTAATACTTTTAGTCAGAAATCATGACAATAGATAGATAGATAGGCTGATCAGGAAGAATGTAGGTGTTCATATTGTACTAAGCCTATAATAATAATTATAGTTTGTGAAATGAAATAGAGAATTATTAAATTTAAATCACGAATGCTTATCGCATTTAGCCATTAGCTAATGCGAACCAAAAAGTTGTTAAATAATAAATAATACATAAGATCTCCTTAATTTTTCTCCCGTATTTTGAACTCTAGCAAGCTCAGTCGCAGTCGCTGGTAAGAGTGACAATTTTTAGTACATCGAAACTAAGTACAGCCTACGGCAAGGAGTAAGGCGTCTGTTAATGTGGGTACTGACTGACCGACGCGTCGTCGTGACGAAGTGTATTGCAACATGCACATCGAGCGTGCGTAATGCGTATGCATCGAGCACTTCACTTTGCTGTGTTCATAATCGGCGTGACATGTTCATCAAACCCCTGTACTCCGCTTTCGTCAGTTCACTCCAAGATAACCGACAGCGTATCTTTGATTCTTTTATTTTTTTTTCATTCAAGTTAATAATATACGTTACTTTTAGAAAACAGAATGTCTGTGGCAGTTTGTGAAATATGTATATGCTCCTTGAATGGCAATACAAAGATCCGAAATGAGCCCGAGACGATTTGACTTGACAGTGTACCAGACTGACCATAAATAAAGTAACTTATTATGGGACCGCGTAACAGTCAAGGGATTCGCCGGAAAATCGTCAGCTTCATGGAGCACCATTGGCCAGTTCAAAGCCCATCTCTAGGGCCAGCTCCACACGTCAGACGAACTGTTGGCCCGAAAACTAACGTTATTGCCATGGCATACAGGAAATAACACAAACAAAGCAACAATTCAGTTAAGACCAATAATTTTTCCTATATGAGTCCACTATAGTTGGGTGATAGGTTTTACAGCCAACAAACGCCAACGTTGTTCGCCCAACGTCTGGATCTGGGAAACAAGAAAATACAGTAGAATCCCGATTATCCGAATATCCGAACATCCGATTATCCGGACTCGCGTCACGGCTCCAGCTGCTGATTGAAATTTTAACCGCGCAACTAGACAGACATAACAATTCAATGTCATTCAGCACATTTGAACCACTTAAATAATTGTTTCGTTAATGATATCGTTTTCTCTAAACGACGTAGGCACATATGTCAAACTCATTACATAATATAACATTTAAACATATATTGTTAGATTTGACTACGAATTCGATAATCCGGAATTTCGATTATCCGAATTACCACTGGTTTTAATTAAATAAATAAATATTTCACAACAATCACACCAATTCTCTAGTCCCAAAATAAGCTACGAGGCTTGTGTTATGGGTACTAGACAACGGATAAACATACTTTAATACTATTTTTTTGTAAATAAATACATATTATACATAGAAAACACCCAGACCAGTACAAACACACGTGTTCATGCACACCTATGTTTGTACTGTGCGGGGATCGAACCCGCGACCTTTGGTTTTAGAAGTCCGACTTGTGGACCACAGCACCAAGCGGTCGTCTGAATCATGTCATCGAATTGATTCGGATATTTGGAATTCTACTGTAGTAAAATTCGTCACCTGATTCCGTTGAGCGACTGCAGCGCTTGGGCACGTGGGTCGGCCGACGGTGGCGCCGAAAGCTCCGCCCAGTTCCGGCGGCACGAGAAGGATAGCGGGTACTTGTTGCCTGTATCAACTTCAATAGTAAAGTACACACGATAGTACATAAGTTACCGAACACTGCGGCATCAGGTAGGTGTATGCTAAGGAGCCGAGCATGAGCGGAGCGATTCCGAGCCGCTCTGCTCGCGGGTACAACGAGCCTACAACAATTACTCTCCTACATAGTAGTGTTCTTCATGAAACCGAAAATAAGCGGAGCACAGTCGAACACGAGCCGAATGTTCGAAGCGCGCTCTTTCTAGGCTCGAAGTCGGTACACTACACGAATTTTGGGTAGGGACGTGCTCTGATCGTGCTCGGCTTGCCTTTATTTATACATAAAGGTAAAAAAGCGTCTACGCTAGGCGAGCCGAGCACGAGCCGAACACAATTAGTCTAATGTGGGCCGACTTACAAGCCTCGAACGAGCGCACTGCGAGCGTTTCGTTCGTGCTCGTTTTCGTTCCGCCGGCTGTCGGTTGTTTGACGAACACAAAGGGATTTGCTTCGCGCTCGTACTGTAGTGCGCTCGTGGACGTGTTTAGTGACAGACGTCGGTACGTCCACACTTGACGCCGCGAACGACGAAGCCGAGAACGGCTCCGCCTTAACAGTCGATTCCTAGCGAAAGTCTGAATGGATCGCGAGATCGCAATGCTGAAGTTACGCGACTCACTTGAAGGTAGCGCTACCCCTACAAGTAAGTAAGTGACACAAAATGGGTAGGTAACCTGATGTGCTGTCGTCTGTTATACCTCAAGGTAGCATTGACCCTAGCGACCTTCGCGCGAACCACCCCTGAAGGTAGCGGTCTGGCAACACGGAGTTTGTTTAGTGTTCCGTATAAATCCGCAAGTACCTAGTAGGTCGCGCGAACTTGATGACGTCGCATGCCGCGGGGACCTACCTCTCGGGTTCTACCTTAGAAATAAGTAATATGGTCTAATTCTAAGCTCTTATTTATATTATGTCAGTGGCAGTGTAAGTATGTATCTCTATATATGTATATAAAATTCTCGAGTCACAATGTTCGTTCCCGTACTCCTCCGAAATAACTTGACTGATTCTTATGAAATTTTGTGAGCATATTGAGTAGGTCTGAGAATCCACCAACATCCACATGCACGAGGCTGGGTTAGCTTGCGTCAAGAAGTTCATGACATCGCGTTATTTTATCTCTGGGTTATGCTAACCTGGAGTGGCACAAATGGGGCTTAGTCTATGGTTGCAGATGCAAAGTATGTAGCAGTTTCGTGAGGCCAGTCCCCCACCGAGCGTCTGTAACCCTGTTTTTTGGCAGCGAGGAACTTAATCCTCGAAATATATTTGTGACAAATAATAAAGGGCTTTTTGTTAAATATCATGAATACCTGGCTTTGTTCTGTCCCTGGTAAAGTCATACGCGCTGCCGACGACGTTCAGCACGAAGACCGCGAAGAAGAATGCCCCGGCAAGGAAGTCCACCACATCCACCTTGTACCTGCTCTTAGTCTCGTCTTCGAAGAAGCAGTTGATCTGGGACAAAAACATACGAAATTTTCGCGATTAGACAAAGTTTGTGGTATGAATTGTAGGTACAGCCAGTTTGTATTGTATTTTTAGGATTAAACCACAAAGCTTGACAATGGCTGTATTTAGAAAAGAGCTGTGTGAATTGTGGTAATCACGTCGTAATAACTATCACATAATGTATCTAGATAGAGTACATTTCAGTGTAAAGGTGAAATTCAAGGAATAACTGCATGCTACAACTACAAGTTGGCGTAGTTCTATTGCGCTCGAAATTAATTTCACAGGGATTTCCAGACACTAATGGTGTTGCTTCCAGTTTAAACGGCCGCGTAGAACTCGCGGGAGTTCCGCGTCATGCCCACCCCGTTCAAATGTAATGAGTATGGTGACATACCTCAGTGACCCTTGTCGTGAGCCCGTACTCTTGTCCCAGCGAGCGGTTGAGGCAGCCATCGGCGGCCAGCGCCAGCGCCGTTTCCATGTCGCCCGCGTAGAACTCGCGGCAGTTCCGCGTCATACACAGCGAATGTAATGAGCAAAGATAATGCCTTTTCGATTACGTTTGGTAATGAGGAAGGTGACATACCTCAGTGACCCTGGTCTTGAGCCCGTACTCTTGTCCCAGCGAGCGGTTGAGGCAGCCCTCGGCGGCCAGCGCCAGCGCCGACTCCGAGTCACCCGCGTAGAACTCGCGGCAGTTCCGCGTCATGCACAGCCCATAGCGAAGCTTCGTATGGTTGAAGTGGAACAGCGTGAAGGCTGAGTAGCCCTAAAACAAATATGTTTGCTTCAACAGTTTTCATACTTTGCTAGATCCACTCTGGATTTCAGCAATCTAGAGTCGCTGGAGTGTAAATGCTGTTGGATTGCTATCCCTGTCCAATGCGGGAAACTGGCGGGAAACGGCCCGACGTACAAACTGCTCCCGTCCGACGGGAAACTTGTTTGAGCCTTGACGAGGTACATAACTACATACCTTCATCATGTCGAGCAGTTCGCTGGGCCCATCGGCTACGACGTCGGCGTTCACAGTACAGTACACCCCGCCCGGCTGGTACAGGCAGTGGCTGAACTGGTCCAACTTCGCCTTGGGCGGCATTTTGCCATAGTCTTCCTCTGGGAACGATTTTAAACAATAGTCATATTTCATGATTGGAGTTTGCCGACGCAACAATTTTCATTTTCTACCTCTGGAATTCTTCGTTACGCATGTGCTACTTTGTAGTACTATTTAACCATGAAATGAAGTTGCTGATTTGTGGGTAACACTGATAAGTACCTTTAAAACCGTTTGTAGTGGTAGTTTTAACAAAATATCTTTGAGGATAGATTTTTACAGGTGCCTTTTTTTGCGTCAGGAAATGGGTTACGCATAACAACCGGCAGCGGGGGCCGCCGGAGGTTATGTGGGACTCCCCCACCCCTTGAGGTTGGGTATACCCACTAAAACCTGACGGTGTCCTCTACTGCCATTAGTGAGGTGGGTATGGGCTAGCGCTGCAGCCTGTTGCCATGAGCATTCATGGCTGTGGCTCTATAGCGAGCCTCTCCGGGCTTCAGGGGTTCATGAACCGGGCCATGTTAGAGGACGACGTGTGGAACACACGCGTCGCCGTCACAGGCCTCCATCAGGATGTACCTGACACCCCCGTGTAAGGCGCCTGAGCCGCATCGAGGGGCAACTGCAGGCGTGAAGCCTCCTGCGGCGCTCGGGGCATCGGCGGAGCATCTTCGGAGCGTCAGCTAAAGCCTCTCACTCCCGTTCCGCCACCTCCCACTGCGAGAGGACTTCCTCGAGGAAGGTGAGCATCGCTTGCCACGCCTCCTCGCTAAGCTTACCGATACGTAGGTATCTCAAATTGAAGACGACCGAATCAGAGTACATATCGATGGCATAATATTTATCTAAGCCTGGGTAATCGCTTAGCCATTTCCCCGACGTACGTCTAAGCGGCTGTTTTCCTTCCTTCTAATTACGGATTGATGTTTTGAAATGTAATGATGAAACATAATTATTATAAGGCTTTATGATCGTTTGTTATGTTGGCTGGCACATCTTACAAGACGTTCTCGGCAGAGAGATATGTAGTAAACTACTCCTGGATACGTATTTTAAAGCTAACGGGATGTTGATGTGCATAATATGCATTTTTAGGGTTCCGTACCTCAAAAGAAAAAAACGGAACCCTTATAAGATCACTTTGTTGTCCGTCCGTCCGTCCGTCTGTCAAGACCGTTTTTCTCAGGAACGCGTGGAGGTATCAAACTGAAATTTCTGTATGATACTTAGGTCTACTGTCCCTAGAAGCTGTAGAAAAATCAACCTTCTAAGCCATCGCAATCAAAAGATACAGCTATTTAGGCCGCAAATTTTCGAAACTCGCACGGGAATCAAAACCTACAGAGTACTTCCCGTAAACTTAGAATCTTGAAATTTAGTACGAAGTCACGTCTTATAGTACAGATATAGGAAAAATTACGAAAACCGTAAATTTTCAGTTTCATCATATAAAAAAAATATTTTTCAAAAATATTTTTGAGTTTTGATAATTTCAAAGTTACTACTCCTTATCTCATGAACGCGTTGAGATATTGAATTAAAATTTATATAAAATACTTAGGTCTATAATACCCGTGATGGGTGAACTTTTACTTATATACCTACAGGTTTGTACGGAACCCTCGGTGCGCGAGTCCAACTCGCACTTGACCGGTTTTTTGTTTTTATCTTCGTCTCGACAAGATTAAGGCAATACGTAGGTGCGGCGAGTAAGGTAAAGTGCCGGTTGCTACTTAAAATAAAATAATTGCATCTAAGTTAACTAGTAGTAGTGTAGTAAGTAGAAGCTATGTAGGTGGTGGTATGTAGGTGGCTTTACATTTTCCATATGCGTGACATGGTATGGGTGACTTACTCAACTGAAGAGCGGTTTCGCACTACGTCCGATCCGAATCCCTGAAAATATGGTCCGTAGTAGCCATAGAACTGCTTCTATGGTGATTTACGCACTAGTTCCGATCTCCGTCATCGGATTTACGACACTTATACATCGGTAGCTCAATTGGGAGAGCAATCGCCCGGCTTGCGAGAGGTGCGGGTTTAAGTACCACCTGTGGCAGCCAATTTTTCTTTGAGTGTGTTTAAATTTCACATTGTAAAGATATTTGCATTGTAAATTTGATTGTGCAATGCTAAAAATAAAAGTAACTTAAGCTAATTAGATTAACAAGCACTTAATGACGAATTGCTGAAGTAATATGATTAAAGTTTCTTAAGAGTGTGTTAAGCAGTTGGATGGGTGTTTTAACTTAGCAAGACGAAAGATGTTGCGAAATTAAGACAAATTTTCTAGGAAGCCCTTTTCTTAAAAAATACTATGCTTAACATCTGCAATTACAAACACCCAATTAGATGGGTTACCTATAATACTTATAATGATGCCAAGGAAGTGATCGGGTGTGAGTTTTAAGCGCAAAAACTAGGCTAAAAAATGATAATAAAGAAAATGCTTGTTTCTAAGAAGGGTTTCTGATCCAAAGGAAAATTTCCATTTATGGAGTTAGATTAAAAATTAAAAAACGTAAAAAAATGGGCACAACATCAGATGTCATTGATTTGATCCCCACGTAAGTCCCGGTGTTATAGGAATCAGAATAAATGAAGGCACGGTCGCGGTCTGAAAGTGTGTGTACCAGTTTTTGAATTAGTTTCTTTAACAGACTTCTATTACTGAAGTTCGAATCTCAGGTCGAGCCAAAATTGTTTCTGAGATTTTCTGTCATGAATTTTTCAAAAACAGCTCGGAGTCGGGAAGTTGGCGGTGTTACACCCCCGTGCCTCGCAAAGCACGTTAAGCCGTTGGTCCTGCGCCTGGTCTCTCTCCGGTCATGTCGGATTGCCGTCTCACCCAACTTTGAGGGTGATGGAACAGTAAGTGCACCTGTGTATTGCGCTCACACTTGTGCACTATAATATCTCCTGCGCAGTTGGCTGATCTCGATTTCGGTTCGCCCTTCCACGCCGACTGGTATGGCCGAGGTCACCTTTAACGTTACACGCCGTAAGGTGCAATGCAACCTTAACCCGGGTCATGACCCGGGCAGATGGCTGCAGCCATCTGCCAGCGGCTCGACGGAGTTTGTAACACGCAGCGATGCGATCAGTAATGCGGGAATTCACGGGTGAGCTAAACTGTAGAACACCTTAAACAGCAGACTTCGCAAAATAAACAGCCAAATTAGCGAGTTTAGAACCTCTCTGAGTTTTTTATCAGAACAATTTGATACTTTGAAGACCGACATTGACACACATGGCACACAATTAAAAGAGTTGAAAGTAGAAAATGAGGCACTCCGTTCCGAATTAGTCACACTCTTAAGCAAAACTCGTCTAATGGACCAAATGTCTCGGGCTACCAACCTAGAACTGCAATGCGTACCGGAACATCGATCAGAGAATGTAATCAGCATTATTAAACAGCTGGGATGCGTGATTAACTGTCCAGTTAACGATTGCGACATAACCTATTGTTCGCGGATCGCCAAATCGAACCCCAACTCATCAAGACTTCGATCTATACTGGTTAAGTTTTCAACACCGCGTATCAGAGACTCCGTGCTGGCTGCCACAATTCAATACAACAAGCTTCACTTGAAAGAAAAACTTAACACTAGCGCTTTGGGCATCGATGATAACAAGACTCCGTACAACGTAGTGGAGAACCTTACAATCGAAAACAAAAACCTTCATGCGGCGGCTAGACTACGGGCGAAACAACTAAACTACAAATATGTTTGGGTACGCGGCGGGCGTGTTTATGTTCGTAAAGCAGATAACTCTGAAGCGGTCTTTATCCGCAACTTAGATATTGTTAACAACCTTACATAAGTAACAAATTTAACGTCGTCGTGCGACGTGCGGTAACAGACAAGTAAACATGTATACGTCGCCTCTCTTCAAATTTTAATTCAAAGTAGTGGTAAAAAATTGTTATACAAAGTTTAATTTACCACTAATTTAAAGCCAGTGAAGTGACACGTTGTGTGTTACAAGCCTTTTATCGATACTTATTACCGTTTCGGAGATACAGAAGAAAGAAGTTCAAATTTTTCTAAAAACGGCCAAAGTACGGATAATGTCACCGGCACCGACGTAGGTACGAACGCGCTGCGCCGCCGGAGTCGCCGAGTGAGTCACCGCCTTCGCTGCGACTAGCGACCGCCCGTGCTGCGTTTGCTGACTTGACTACCACCGTGCCTCGTTCAAGTGGCGTTTTTATGCAAGTTGGTTTTTGTACTTTATCGTAACTCATAGTGATTTTACTTTTAAATTGCATTTCCTATCTGCAACAATGTCGCCAAGAGTGAATGTGTGTGCAAAATGTCACAAGAAAATCGAAGATAGACGCTTCCTAAAATGTGCTATTTGCCGAAAATATCAGGACATTCAGTGTGCAAATATGTCTGAAAAGATATTCTACATCATGGACCAATCACGTAAATTATCATGGGCATGTGAAATATGTAAACGAAAAAATAAGCCCACAACTAGTACGCCAATATTCAAAGCAGTTCAACATAAAACCACAACAGAAGCCATGACTAAATATAACACAAACCGAAGGCCACAGGCAATCGACTCTAGCAGGGACAAAAGCATGAAACTACAGGAAGTCACGTCAATCACAGAGGTCAAAAACACTGAAAATGTATCACCACCTACAGTTCTTTCTAACGTACCGTTGAAAGACTTAAGAGCTGACCCGACATCCTCGCCTCATAAAATGATACAATGTGAATCCTCTCATGTCGACACAGCATCCGTGATTGAAAAGGATCTATCTCCAGTACACTTGACGTCCGATACAAATTCAACAATAACTGCACGCCCTTTAAATCCAACATCTGATTATTCAATGTATGTAACACAGAGAAGGAAGGGAAATTTTCATGAAATATCACTACCTAATATTGAAAGTGACGACTCATCCCTATCAGCGACAGAATTTGGCAGTTTAACAGCAAAGAGCCTACCTGATTTATCGACACTCCAGAACCAGGAATTAGATATAATGAAAAAGGAAATTTTGGAACTAAAGTTAAAACTAGAAGCAACTGAACATGAGATGGATAACTTAATGCTGGAAAACAAGTCTATGGCTAAAAAAATAAAGGAACAAGATCAAAAAATAAAAGACTTACTTACTATATGTTCTACAACTACGGCTACAAGTAACAAAAGTAAGAAAAATAAAAAGAGAAGCAGGAAGAATAAATCTAATATTAATAATAATACGTTCCTTGATCTACAAAGTCCAACTCGACAGGAGATTCCGGAACACAAATCTGAATCTCAGTTTGAGGATACTCAATGCAATCGAACAACAGCTGCCGATGCGGCCGATGTACCGAGAAAAACTAAAGTCGTAGTGATAGCTGACCAACAAGGAAGAGGAGTTCAACAAGCTTTGCAAAGATTGTTGGATATAAACTTCACAGTGACATGTTTTTGGAAAGATAGTGCATGTCTTCGAGAAGTATTGGGTACCTGCCAAGCTGAACTGAACAGCCTAACGGCAAATGATTTTATTGTAGTTATAGGTGGTATAAATGACAAGAATCCGTTAAATTTTAAAACCACACTCTTAGAGTGGCTCAACTTAAAGTGTCACACAAACATTGTTGTATGTGGAATTCCCCGTAATGCATATTTGAATACGGATTTAAATAGAGAAATTGAAATCATATGTGAGGGTTTCACCAACAGCAAATTTGTTAAGCTCAATTATAAAAAAAACTTACCTAGGATCTAAATTCTTCTTAAATGACTTGTGTTTTGGTATATATAGGGAGATTTTACATGTGTCCTACCGACTACATTGCAATTTAATTAAAACTAATTCAAGGATACGTGAGGATGCCGTTAGCCCTCTTGGGTCACCCACATCGCAAAGGTCCATGTCACCAAAACATCGTTTTAAAACACCAAACCAAAGATCTCAAACGCTTCCTTTTTTATAAATAGTGACTCACTTTGTATTATGCACCAGAATATAGCTGGATTATTTGGTAAGAAAGAGTTGATAGAAGTAACACTACATGAAATGGCTCAAAAAAATGAAATCCCGGATTTAATTTGTTTTACTGAAACCTTTGTTCGGAAGTATTGTGAATCAAACATAAATCTCGAAGGTTATAAGTTAGGAGCATCTTTCTGCAGGTTAAAGAAAAAACGCGGCGGAACATGTATTCTGCATAATAAATCAATTGCAACTAAAGAACTATTTTTTTTAAAAGACCTGGCGACAGAACGACATTTTGAATGCTGTGGCCTAGAAATAGCAGAATATAAGATAATCCTTGTGTGTATTTATCGTATTCCAAAAGGGAACATCAAAATATTCTTTGACAAATTAAATGAGCTTCTAGATAAATTAAAATCTTATAAAAAACGTATAATTATTACCGGGGATTGGAATATCGACACTCTAAAGAAGACAAACGTCTCAGACGAATTAAAAGAAACACTATTAAGATACGATTTAGATTTACATATTAATACACCCACTCGCAAAAAGTCTTGCATTGATCATTTTGCCAGTAATATAAAAAATGCAATCGGATACACTAAAGAGGTGGCATTGTCGGAACATGATACAGCTCAATTACTGCGATTCCCAGTAAAATTAAGAAAGGTGCAGATTGAATCATGGTTTGAAATGAAGCGGGATTATAATAATGACAATTTAAACAAATTTAGATATTTTTTGACGACATACCCATGGAATAACCTTTTTGACTTCAAGGATGTAAATGTAGATTTTCAAAGATTTCATGATGAGCTTATTTTATTATATGACCTATGTTTTCCCAAATATAAAATAAAATACTTTATTAAACCAAACACAAAATTAAAGTGGCTTAGCAAAGGGTTAAAAAAATCATGTAAAACTAAAAGAACATTGCGCTTATCTTACTACAAAAACAAAACACAAAATGATAAAAATAAATACCAAAACTACTCTAAAATACTAAAAAAGTGTATAACATTATCACAAAAATTGGTAAATGAAAAATATATAAGTACAGCTAAGAACAAATGTAAGGCAACATGGAACATTATACAAAACACGGACAGTGCAAAACATAATATTGAATATCTTAAACTAAATGACAAAATAATAACTGATCCTATTGAAATAGCAAATAAATTTAATAACCATTTTATTGACTGCATCGGGGTACAACACACAAATCAAAATTTAAATAAACCTAAATTCATTGAAAATAACTACAAGTCTATGTTTCTAAGTCCCACAAATAGTAATGAAATAATCAAAATTATAAAATCTCTTAACAATACAAACTCTACAGGCTATGATGCGCTGCATACTAAAATAATCAAAGCTTGTGCAGTTGAACTCGGAACTCTGTTGGCACAATTTGTAAATCGTTCTTTTGAAGAGGGTAAATTCCCGAGCTCCCTTAAGGAATCTATTATCAAACCTCTTTTCAAACGCGGTGATAGGCATGATTTAACAAATTATAGACCGATTGCTCTAATCCCAATTTTATCAAAGATTTTTGAAAAGGCAATGCACGTCAGATTGATGTCATTTTTTGAGAAAGTTTGCATTCTTGGAAAAGAACAATTTGGTTTCCGCAGGGGTAGATCAACTACGCTTGCCTGCTACTCCTTAATTAATAACATAGCAACATACATGGGCAGGCGAGTGCCGGTTACTACTATCCTGTTTGACATGAGTAAAGCCTTTGATTTTGTTAATCATGAGACTCTGCTAGCTAAATTAGAACGTTATGGTGTGCGAGGCCCAGCTTATAATTGGATCCATAGCTATATCAGCGAAAGAACACAGTTTGTGGAAATTCCTAAGCTAGACAAAAACGCGCATTGTATTATGTACAAATCGGAAAACAGGCTAACTTGCTCAGGGGTTCCACAGGGTAGTATATTGGGACCAATACTTTTCATAGTATACATTAATGACCTGCCCAAATGTACGCAATATCCGATCACTCTTTTTGCTGATGACATCTCGTTGACTATACACAAAAAAACTAAAATTGACTATAATAATGAAATAAATAATGAAATTAAAAAAGTTACAGAATGGCTTAATAATAATAATTTAAAAATAAATATAAATAAGACAAAATGTATCCAATTTCACAATAAAAATGGTAACCCCCCAAATTTATTAATTCAGCATAACGGTGAGCAAGAGCAAATCACCGTGACTAAATCAGCCAGTTTTCTAGGATTTGTTATCGATTCTGAACTTGCCTGGCGAGATCATGTTGATGTTGTGTGTCAAAAAATACATAGGTTTGTGTACGCTCTGTATCGGCTCAGCAAATTGTCTAATGTTCATACAGCATTACTGGCATACCACGGTTACGTTGGTGCAATTCTGAGATATGGACTGATTCTATGGGGGAACTCAACGAACGTAAATCGTGTCTTTATTTTGCAAAAGAAATGTATTCGGTCTATATGCAATGCCGGTCTGATGGAGTCGTGTAGACCTCTCTTTAAAAAATTATGTATTCTCCCATTGCCATCCTTATATATTTTCGAAAGCTTATTGTTTGTAAAGAAAAATCCCAGTCTGTTTCCAAAAGAAGATGGTCACAAACGTTCAAGGAGATACCCGTGGAAGCTAGCTGTGCCCATAGCAGCCACGACAGGTCTGGCCAGAAACAGTCATGTCATGTGTGTCCGCTTATTTAATTTACTTCCGAATCATATTCAAAAATTGCAATTTAATGTTTTTAAGAGAATAATTTTTAGGGTATTGATTGAACACTGTTTTTATGGAATAGACGAGTACACAAAATTTTGTTGTGACGGTCATCTGAAGCGAATCGGAATTGGTATCAATGTGTGAAATTCTATTATTTTCAATGTTTTATTAATTTTATTTATAGTTTAGTATAATTTGACATGGTATTATTACAAATGACATATGTACCTTATGAAATTTATTATTATTATTTACTTTATGGTGGACATGAAATATATTGACTATTAATTGTTTTATTATATTAATTTTAATCGCATGACGACGAACGATTTGCATATCGAAAAATCGATGAAACATGCTTGGCCATTTTGTTATTGTCACATCTCGAAAATGTATATGTACCATGTTTTATGCAAATAAAGATTATTCTATTCTATTCTATTCTTAATAGGTTTAACTTTTCCATAATTTGCGTCTATTTTTTATTGTTAAAATTCAATAGTCAAATAAAGATTTATTATCAGAATGTGAGAGGTCTAAGAACCAAAACAAAAGATTTTTACCTAAACCTGTTATCGAGTGATTATGACATTATCGTGCTCTGCGAAACATGGCTAGCGAGTGACGTGCTGGATTCAAAATTATTTTGTAACAGATACAGAGTTTATAGACGAGATTGGGAGACTAGCGGTTTCCACTACAACAAGTCAGGCGGAGGAGTACTGATAGCAGTGTCCAAACACTTAAACTCATGTAGACTTTCGCAATACGAAAGTAGGTGTGAGGACGTATGGGTTTGTATAGATATCTGTGTAAACACAGAAATAAGGAAACTATTTATCTGTGGTGTTTATCTTCCACCGCCTATCCAAAAACATATAATAGAAGAATATTTCAATAGTGTAAATAGAATAACTGCCATTAGGCACAGTACATTAATAATAGGTGATTTTAATTTAGGTGTTAATAAATGGGTTGGATCGCCTGGCTCGCCACTCGTTGCGTCAATTAATCCAAATAGCGAGTTTGAGCAGATGCTGTCGGACTTTATAGCCTATCATAGCTTTGATCAGTACAACTGGGTCAAAAATAATAAAGACAGGATTCTGGACTTAGTTTTATGCGACTTGACAGTATCTGGGCTGCGACCTAGTGCCACGCCCCTCTCTAAAATCGATGCCATACACCCACCACTTGAATACGAGCTGGAATGCAGCCCTTCCCATGACTGTTCCAGGATTAATAATGCACCTAGGTATAAATTCTTTAAAGCTGATTACACTAAAATTTGTGCTGAATTAGATGCCATTCAGTGGGATGATGTTTACTCGCAGTGCAGTGACGTAAATACTATGGTGGCGGAATTTTATAATATTTTAAATAGCACAGTAAAAAAATATGTTCCAATGTCGAAACCTAGTAATAACAAGTATCCTACATGGTATACCAGGGGACTTATCAAGGTTTTGCGAGAAAAAAACAAGTATCGCAAACTGTTTCTTAAGTTTAATAATCCACTATATAATATTACGTATAATTTACTCAAAGAGCGCAGTAGATCTTTCATACGCGATAATTATAAAAGTTACATTTCTTCAATTGAATCATCTATAGCATCGAACCCTAAACTTTTTTGGTCGTATTTAAAGCAGAAGCGTAACGGTGTGAGCTCATATCCATCTAGTATGATAGAAGATAGACAAGAAACATGTAACTTTTTTGCGTCCAATTTTTCTTCTGTTTACAACCGTTTCTCACTTACGAACTCTGTGACATCAATACCCATAATACCGACAATTCCCGATATACCTAACATGCAAAACTTAAGTACTTTAACATTTACAAAAGAAATGGTCGAAGGGGCCTTAAAGAGACTTGATCCTTGCAAAGGAGCCGGTTCCGACGGGATACCACCAGTGTTCGCCCTTAAATGTAGTGCGTCCTTGGCTTAAGCTCTTAGCTTGATTTTTAACCGTTGCTTAAGCACTGGAAGTTTCCCATCAGCATGGAAGAAGGCTTTGATTGTGCCAATTCATAAATCAGGTGATAAGAGATCTATAAATAACTATAGACCTGTATCAATACTTCCAGTATTCGGCAAAATATTTGAATGTTTGATATATCCTGTCATATCTTGGCATGTAAAACAAATTCTTTTACCTCAGCAGCATGGCTTCATCAAGGCTAGATCTACATCAACAAACCTGACGTGTTTCATGTCTGAGGTGGTAGGTGCGGTGGATCGTGGGACACCTGTTGACGTCGTATATACCGACTTTAGTAAGGCTTTCGACAAGGTAGATCACCAGATTTTAGTTAATAAGCTATTCCAATGCGGTATACAGGAAACCTCTTAAGTTGGTGCGCGTCTTACCTTGATGAAAGGTTTTCGAAAGTTGTAGTAGATGGACACACTTCTGATTCATTTAAGGCATCATCAGGGGTCCCACAAGGCTCTCATCTGGGACCTTTGTTTTTCAATATATTCGTTAATGACGTAAACACATGTTTTCTCAACTCGAAAATTTTTTTGTATGCTGACGATCTCAAGATTACAAGGCGGGTAGTTAAAGAGAGCGATTCACGGCTTCTCCAAGAAGATCTGAATCGATTTGCGGAGTGGTGTCTTAACAACAAACTAAAATTAAATGTAGACAAATGTAACTTTGTACACTTTTCTAGAAAAAAGACACCATATTTCAACACTTATTATCTTAACAACAGTTTAATTCAGGAAGTAGACGTGATCCGTGATCTTGGGGTTTACATAGATAACAAACTTAGCTTTCGTATACATGTTGATAAAATAGCTACAAAAGGTTTTAAGCT
Organism: Pyrausta despicata; assembly: GCA_963921415.1. Taxonomy (NCBI): domain Eukaryota; kingdom Metazoa; phylum Arthropoda; class Insecta; order Lepidoptera; family Crambidae; genus Pyrausta; species Pyrausta despicata. Next base: position 14,515,665 of record OY992862.1, on the reverse strand, counting down.
ACTGGGTTTCATTATACGCAATTGTCGAGACTTCAAACTTGCTACCAGTAAAATTGCTGATTTCAATTCATTAGTGCGTTCAGGCTTGGAATACGGCAGTATTGTTTGGACACCTTTTTATGCAGTACACAAGCGTCGTTTAGAATCCATTCAAAAAAAAATTCTCTGGCATGTATCGTATCAACTCAATTTGGCTAAGCTTCTTCCTAACTATAAATCACGTTTGGACTTCTTCGAAATTACTTTATTAGAGGACCGCAGAAATATTCTTGATATCATGTTTTTGTATAAAGTAATTAATAACCATATTGACTGTTCTGATCTTCTGGCGATGATTAATTATAATGTTCCTTACAAACGGGCTCGGCTGTCCAGGTATTTGCCATTTAATGCAAATAGTTTTATGACTATCCTAGGCCACTTTTCTGCTATGAATAGGATCCAGACTACGTTTAGCAATTTGTCTCGCTCAACCGGTGTGGAAATCGACATGTCATATTCACTTCGAAAATTTAAGTTAACTGTCCCTAAATTGTTCACGCATTCATTGTAAATCTTAAGTACCTATCTAGCAAATTATTTAATTCATACATTTTCCATTTATTGTTAAACTCAAAAGGCTGTATTATTGTAATAGTAGATATTTTTTATCTTCCTCAAATTGTTTTATCAATTTATTTTTTGTCAATTCATGTTACCTTATGCTTCTAACTTTTATTAGTACGCAAGTCGTGGCAGCCTTTAATTGAGGCAACACTATTAAAATCTTGTTTATAAAGTTGTTTTAAGTGAATGAGAAGTGTATGCTTTGTTGGCTGTCCTTAAATAAATAAAATAAAAATAACTAAAATAATAATGGTAAACCGAATAATTCGGCCGAATACCCGGTTCGGTAAAGATAGAACCCAATAGTATTCGATTATTTGGTAAAACCACTATTAGGCGCATCTCTACTTGTTACCTTTCAAAATGTATTAATCAATTTGACTCGTCGAAAATAAAAATAATGTTTTCGATCACTTTTTGGTAATGGAACTTTTTTATTTATTCCTTGAAATGACAGTTGGTTAATTGATTGAATTATTGTTCCAAATACAAAATTACGGGCAAGATTAACAAACAAATATGTACAATTTAGGCGGTCTTATCGCACAGTTATACAGGATGTAAAAAAACTTACCGAAGCCGAATACCACATATTCTACCATAGCGCTGTAAAAAAAAATTACAAAAAAAAATCATTTTATTTCAGACTATGTCCATAATAATAATAATTTAAATGTCAAATTGCAATTAGGTCTATTAAAACAAAATTAAAACAAATAAATTAAATTCAAAATTCAGATCAATTAGTAGAAAATACAAAATGCAGAATTAATTTAAGTACTGGCCTGGAGCGAGTGCACCGGGCACCAGCACATGCGATCGTACCCAGCACTCCCGCAGCGGGCAGTCCGGCTTGTCAGCGAGCACCCTCAGGATGGTGTTGGTGTTACCGCGCACCCGCCGTTGCAGGGAAGCGATGCGGCGTCGCAGGACTGTGTGAAATGAGTCGGTGTGCGCATACGCAAACATCGCCGACGCGCTGCAGTATCGCGGCAGCCCCAACATCACCCTGAAGGCGTCGTTGTACTGCACTCTGAGTCAGAACAAAATGGTGGAAATTAAATGCTCTTATGTGAACTCTTATAACTCCAATTTAATACGTTGAGAGGTTTATAGGTCCACATGTGTTCTGTTAGATTGCTGTTATCTATATGAGATCCCACATTTGTACCACTACAGAGCCAACGACTATACATTTATTCTTATATGAGTTAATGTACAGCTTAAAGATGTAATTCAGCGCACATGTGAACCATTTAAACACTTCTATACAGATAGTAAAAAAAGGTTATTTTAATAATCACCAACAAGTCATACTACAGCTACTAGCTGTATAAAGAAGTAAACATAACAGCCTTAAGGTATATAAATGACCACGTGTGTTTCGTTAAAATGCTAGGTCTATAACATCGAACAAGTAGACCGTTAAACAGCTTTTGCCGTATCTCTACCCTGCTATAATAATCTTAGTCAGATGGCTGACTAAAGGATAGTTTTTAGAGTTTTATAACACCAAAACTCGTACAAAAGTATAACTCTACACTCCTATAAGTCCCTTAGACAGGTATAGGTGGGATTAATCGCAATAATACCTCATAATGCAGCTTATACACCACGAGTGAATTGTAATAATGCTCCAAGTACACCTGTGATCTAAATGTGCACTCTTAAATGGAGTTAAATGCTATTTGGGATATGTGTCTTTTACTATCTCGATATCATTTTTGAGTGAGATAAGATCTCTTAACAGTCTGGTTGCATCCAGGTGGTCAAAGGTCACCGCCGGTAATTTGTGAATATCGGTAAATCTTCAGGAGGTACTTCCTTAATATGGGAGATCATGTCTTCCAAATCACGCTGACACTTGCCGTCTTTTTTACGATTGATCACCTTTTTTGATTTCACTGAGGTAAACAATAGCTTCTTTGCTGCACTAATATCTTCCGGGGTGAATGCCGTCACACAGAGTCTGATCATGGAATCCTCATCCATTATGTCTGCCTTGTTTTGTATGAACGAAAGTACTTCGTTTATCACTAGATTACAACTCGCGCACTTTATCATTTTTGAGGTCAAAGGTACCTCTAATCCGCTGGGTCAAAATCACCAAGGTGGAAAATTACATTTTGCATGAAATAAAAGTATTAAATAGTTATGAAATTTCAAATATCTGTGCTCTAAATGATTGAAATTGGTTTTATCTATCCGTACAGTAATATATTTTCGTTATAATGCATTATTTCGTTTAGTATCATAAAATTTTTGTGCTAATAGTCATTTCGAGAACGCGTCCCGAAATTCTATTTCCGGAAAACACGTATCTAAATCACGAAGTATTTTATTAAATTATTGGGCTAAATAAAATACTTATTTTCTTAGAAAGGGACAGTTGAATTTAATGGTCACATTTTTAAAATATTTGTAGCATAAAAACTGACAAAGAGTTTGTCCGGAAAAGTTAACGTCATTTTCGAGAAAACATCAATAACCGACTTAATTATTTTATTTATGAAGGCATCATTCAGAAGCACCATCCTGACGTAAAGGACGCGTGGCGTGTCCCCAAGATTTTCGACAAATTATTCAAAAATAAGTGCTATGTCGTTTTCTATGTTCAATTTTCATACCGTACATCAATAGTACGTCATTACGGGAACACATGTTATTGTTTGTAATATTGTAAATATACTTTTTTATAGAATGATCGGTAGAATTATCGTAGTTTAGTAATCGTTCACCTATAAATATTATGTTTTAAACGGCTACCGCCGGTGTCAAGCACGTGAAGATTTCAAAACGTCATTCCGAGAATGCTCATTTCGGGAACGTTCCAGAATGATCACAGTGGTCCCGAAATAATAATTCGATGTTCAAGTTGTATATTTTCTATGTAAAAATATTAAAAAAAAACTATTTAATGTTATTTCAGCAAGCAAAAAAGCAAAGCAAGACGGAAAAAAGAAAACAAGACCCAATAAACGACAAAAAAATATAGTTTAGCATAGTTACGGTGTAGAGGAAAAGTCATGCAAATTTATATTATTTTTATGCGTGCTCCTTCAAAATATGTTAAGGAAATCAAGTTCGCAATCATTTAAACCTATTTTTAAATAGATAGAACAAAAAATTTTTTCACGAATTCCGAACTCCAAATTCGCGACCTTGGTGATTTTGACCCCGCTCATGTTTAACGTACGTGCGTAATGATGACGCGCTGCACGTGACTGTACGCTGACGCTGACGCTGTACATTAAATTTCTTATTCATATGCCTCTCGGTAGAGAGTAGTATATTCCTTGTTCATATGGTTTGGTTTGATGTACTGAACGCGTGGTTGACGCGTAGTTAGTGAAAATGAACCTCATAAAGGAATGATTTATTCTCGATAGAAAATAATAATAATCTATCTAATCAAGTTAATAAAAGAAAGATTTAGTAACACTATTAATTTGTAACACTGTCTTATCGCAACCGTACACTCAGACCCGCGACAACGTTGAAAATATGTGTCCAAGTTCCAACATTGTCTCAGTCCGGGAATCGAACCGGATCCTCATAATTGACGGCACCTTGACACCGATACTCATGCCACTAGACCAAAGAGGCCCTCGGGCGGCTTAATAACATCTGACAGTAAGGTTGGTCACTTACCTTACACACACCCCTCCACCAATCCGCACTGAGCCCGCGTGGTGGAGTATGGCTCGCACCACCTCATAGTTGAGGTGAGGCCTGTGCCCAGCAGTGGGACGTATATAGGCTGATGATGATTTTGTGGAGAGTAGAAAGACATTTAAAAAAAAAGTACCTTTTCGTTTTTCGATGAGAAAACGCGGACTTTATTGTATAACCCTGCGTCTTATAAACTAACTTTGTAACTGTGCGAGGAAGAGTTAGACATTAAGGATCTTTTGTTAACCCACTTGCCGAGTGTGAACGTTATGATTTAGTTATTTATTTATTTAAGCTTTATTGCACAAAAACACTTTGTACAAAAGGTGGACTTAACGTCGTAGGGCATTCTCTACCAGTCATAGCCTTTGGGCTATAGTAAAGTATAATACTAAGTACTACTTTCGGGACGTGACGTTATTAATAATATAACTTTAATACATACCCACCCTCGTACGCTCGCTTCGTTCGCGTATTAAATAGTCAGGTATTCTATCTTTTGAAACGGTGAGTGAAGGGAGTATGTTTTGCTCCAGGGCCCTTGGACACCTAACTAGAGATTGCAAAATTTTAGTTTCAGCATTACAGTTAAATCCGAATAATCCGGATTATCCGGATTTTTCGAAAAAAAAAAACTTTCTTTAAAAAGTATAATAAAACACAGTTAATTATATAAATCAAAATTTAATAATCATCAGGCAGGATCACAATCACAATTTCACTTCAAACTTAGCACAATAGAATTATTTTAACAAAAACAACAAAACGTCAGGCTCTTTTCCACTTTAAAAACTCTACACCGCTTGGAGGTACTATTGACAGCAGCCTTGTCATAACCCACTTAAGAAGTTCACCGCGACTTCCACCATTCTTAAATAACACCATTTCGACGTGAATTAGTAAAGGCAAATCGAGTGTTTTTGAACCCAAAGATTGATTTTGATGATCACTGCATTTACTGGCAACACTTGCTCCAGAAAGTCGCCGATTGAGTTGTTCTTTAAAACTAAGCGGCGACGATTCTGAATCAGGATCACAAAATGTTGCTGATGTGGAGGAGTCCATATCCATTGACGTGGTAGGGCAATCTTTATTGAGAGATGTTAAATCAGCAGCTCGATGGATCACATTTTTAATATCTTGATAACTAGACTATAATCGTATCTTCATTAGTCTCATTTTCATTAAAAATATGGTTAGTATTGCGTAAGTATTCGAAAGCTCCGACAACTGCATGGAGTCGTCTCCCTTTGATCCTTGTTTTCAAAGAATTATCCAAATTCGTGGCAGTGATGTATCTTGGCTGTCTAATGATTTTACTAAAATGTTTAATGCTGTATCAGCCGTTAGAAGTGTAGCATTTCTACGACAGAGAACCTTTACTGGTAGTTTCACCATGTCTTAGCATGTGTACAAATTTTCAATTTACAATATTTCAATATCGGAAAATGATAGACTTGATGTCAATCAAGGCCTTGTGTATGCACGCCTTTAGTTTTGTAAAACGTTCTAAGATTGTGCGTAGACTATTCCAAAGATTTTGCAGTCCAGCAGCAGCTCCAACTCTTTTCCAAATTCACTATGAACGTATTTTTGCAGCGTCATTTCGTTTTTTGTGAACGTTTAAAGATTATTCTACTGTCCGTACTTTTTTTATAACTTTCTTATACTCATCATTTAGCAGACCGCGTTCTCTTGCATGCTTAACATTAAAGCTGTCCTCGTCATCAAATTCTTCGTCAGTTTCAGTGTCAGAGCCCTAGCAGCCTTTTATATCTTGATTTGCTGGTAGTGGTAGTGGTTTTCTTCTATATAAAACATTCTGTATAGCGTGAAACTGAATGGCGTGTGCGAAGCATAATTGATAAAATGGAGCAGTGACTATTATTATAAAATATTTTTAATATTTTGCGTTACACAAATACGAGCCAACATTCGCATCGTACTATTTACATTCATGATTATACAAGATTGAATATGAAATGTAAGCATTAACTAATATTCGAATAAACCGGTTTTGAGTCTTGGAAATCCGGATTTAAAAATTGACCGAAAATCCGGATTTTTCAGTCGTTTTCGGATTTCAAATAATCCGGATTGCAGTCTCTACACCTAACTATGCCACTACCTAAGTTATATCAATGTGTCCAAGTGGTTAAAATAAAAATAAAACATTGATATTTTTTATTTATTTAAAACTTTAACGCAAAACTTATTTCGCCAGCCCCCTTTTACCATCGGACCACCAGACGTACCGCGGGATGCCATCCGTACCGTGTCGATGTTCCACTGATACGAACCAAGCGCTTCTCATCTACATTTCTGATGCAGTGCGCATCAGAAATGTAGATGAGAAGCGCTTGGTGTGAAAAGAGTGGTACTCACTACCTGCGTCAGTGTTTCCCTGCAATTACAACCTTGAAGTTTTCAAAGCTAGTGTGAACAGGCATCTTCTAGGTGGGCTCGCTCCATCGTAGACACCGTCTTAGCCGCGTTGGGCTTAGTCTTGGGGTCAAGAGCAAACCCATTCCAAATAAAATAAAAAATATGTCTGTTTCCGCCGAAACGAACGGAACGAACGGCTGGACGGATTTTGAGTAGCTATATTTCCAATCCGGTGAATGCCAAGTCCATTAGTTCTTTAATTGTTTCTTAAAAAATGTATTTAATATGGATCAATTATTATCTGTAGCAAAGTTCATCAACTTTTGACCTCTTTTGTCTCTGGTGCCGTATCCGTTGGATTTCATGATATTTTTGCGTTGAACTCTCCCATCAATATGTAAAGCCTACATAATCTGTGCTAAAGTGTACTTTCTCTAGTGCCCTATAAACAGTCTCATAAAAAACCATTTATTTCTTCTTCACTTGCCCTCTTTATAGGGGCGTAGACTCTTGATAATGGGGATCCGCCGAATGTATAATGAGTATTCCTACTCTCTCTGACAGTCCGATGTAGCTTTCTATGTTACCTTGGTGGCGTTTATCGATTAAAAACCTATTCCGTACATTCCTGGCGTTTGCCCTGTATGACATGCCTCAATGTTACGGTTACAAAAACAACCTACTAACATCCTAAAGCATGTAGTAAAATTCTAAATTTACCAAATTAAAATAACTAATGAGAATGAATCAAAAAACTAACTTGAAGGCTAAACTCTTGGCTGTGTGGGAGTCAATTACGACCGACGAGTGTGCAGCGTTGGTTGCGACCATGCCTCTTCGCATTAAAGCTGTAATTTAAAGCAAAGGCGACATAACTAAGTGGTAGACGAACTATTTTGCGTGAGAGCCAGTGATAGACGAATACTTTTGTTACATGTGTTTCAGTATATTTTTTTATTTATTTATATTACGTAAGGTCATGAAAGATTTTGAGATACGTTAAAATAAACTTTGAAATGTTACTCAAATTATATATTAGTCTATGATGACTCAAATTGTGATAAATTTGGTGATAATCTCGGAATTCGTGAATTTCGCTATTATGAGTAAAGCCATTGACTTCGTAAAACATAATATTCTTCCTACAAAATGTGATGCATTGAGTTTAAGAGGCCTGGCAAATAAATGGATACAAAGCTATTTAAATAACAGAAGCTATTGAAATAAATAATCGATAAATAACTAGCTGACCCGGCGAACTTCGTACCGCCTTAGCGTTGCAATGATTGAACAATGTCATCGAAAGACATTGACATTAGTTACGCGCGTTTTTTAAAATATGCAAAATTAATTGTATAATTTTTAATATTTCTGAGAGATTTTCTTAATATTTTTTTCCGTAAGAACCTTCTCCTAATAATAACAAATACAACAAAAAAAGAATTAGTGAAATCGGTCCAGCCATTCACGCGTGATGATGCCGTGACCAAGGAAAACGGGTTTCATTTTTATATATTTAGATAATAAATCTAAATAAAAATTGTAAAAAAAACAACTTGCATGTAAAATATTATGACATGATCTACCATGGCCGATCGAAGTCCATAAACAGGCTTCGGACTCAAGTTGGTCGAAGTAAGGAGAACATGGCCAGGTGGGGATTTTCGGCAAGCTCCGATGTGGACTGTGTTTGCGGTGCAGTGCAAACTATGGCACACTTAACATCGTGCCCGGCGTGCCCCAGCACCTGCACGCCAGCGCATTTAATGAACTGCAGTCGATCCGCAATACAAGTGGCTGAATTCTGGGCTACCATGATGTAATTTCTCGTGTTCCATTGACACGCTTAGATGAAGAGAAGAAGAAGAAGATCTAAAATATGAAGGCCAAACCTTAAGTGAAACAAAAGCAACTGAATTTCTAGATCACTATTGACGATAGATGTAGTTGGGAAGCACATATCACTAGCACTTGCAAAAAATAAACAGGTTCTCATTATGCACTATGGCGATTAACAAAAATAAGCAGCAGAGATGTCGCCGTACAGGCGTACCATGGATGCGTGGAATCTTTGCTTCGCTACGGGATTCTTCTCTTGTGTTATGGGTACTAGACAACAGATAAATATACTTAAATACTTTTTTTTCTAAATAAATACATATTATACATACACACCCAGACAAGTACAAACACACATGTTCATGCACACTTATGCTTGTACTGTGCGGGCATCGAACCCGCGACCCTTGGTTTTAGAAGTCCGACCTGTGTACCACTGCATCAAGCGGTCGTCAAACACGAAGAAAAACGAGGCCATTTGCATAGTCAGGCATGTTTTTGGCATATTTGTACTTAAGTACCTTACTGTAAAGGGCAGCTTTGAACAATTGAGTTCACCAAACAATTTTTAGGTAAAGTGGTTATTCTTTTGGGTAGTGGCAATCTGTACAACTGTCACTTGCTTGTCACTACTGAATAGACCTGAGCGGACCTGTACAAAATGCCGGCGGCGCACGGTGGTCCGGATTTGAAAAAAATGGCCCTAGACACAAAAGTCCTCAAATTGGCTTAATTCTAAATGATAGGCAATATTTTTTTCTAAATTTTTCCTAAGTTCCATTGGTTATAATGAAAAATGGTCTTAGTCAATTCAATTCCTAATCTGATTGCCTATCATTTGGAATTTTTTTAGGCCAATTTGAGGACTTTTGTGTCTAGGGCCACTTTTTTTCAACCGTTCGGCGGCGCGCCTACGCCGTCGCGCCTTCTACTTTATTATTTAACTAGCGGCCCACCCGCGACTTCGTCTGCACAAACGTAGGATTTACCTCAACAGTGTGTCAAACAAGGAATATACTACTCTCTACCGAGAGTCAAATAAGGGTGCGTTCACGCGGGATACGTTATTGATGATTCGTCAAAAATCACGATACGTCATAATAACGGATGAACGCTCACTTACTTAACGTGTTTCTTTATGATTCCCGAATTGATGTTCACATTTGATGCGTAATTCGCAACAGTGGCAACCCCGTCATAAAACCGTCACGTTTCGTGACTTTTAACAATATATTAATTTTTTAAAGACGATACGTGATTTAAGGCGCGGCGCATCCGTAATTTTTCACGATTCATGAAACGTGTGAACATGGATATTTAAAAAGCACAACTCGTCAAAAAAACGAATCGTGAAAATATGAAATCTGTGAAAAAACACGAGTCTAAATCAATTCGAACAAAATTAATTCGAGCAAAAAATACTTAACAAATAAAATTATAGCCTGTTTCATCTTAACCGATTGTCAAATATTTGTAAAAATATTTCTCTCGGGTGATTTGAGGGTGTCTCCCACAATCATTGATTAAACATACGCTGGCTCAAAGCGTTAAAAAGCACTTACAATTAAGGTTCTCGGTAGCTCAGTGGTCAGAGCATTGGATCGAAAGGTCGGGGGTTCGAATCCTTCCCGAAAACCGGAGCCGTAAAGAATTTTTTAAGTGTTGTCTTTTCAATTCGGACATCCAAACTTCGCCGGATTATTTTACCTCAAGGTTTTTTTACCTAAATTGAAATCCTAAAACACATTATTTATTATTTCTGACCAAACCTAAATACCAGATAGCAGACGCTCGGATCGATCGCGCAAATTTAGGTTTTTCGTACAAAGTTTTACGACATGAGATGGCAAACGTTCAAAAAACTCTTTGAAGATTTTACTGAACTTATTTAAAAAAAAAACTATGTGACCCGTGATGACCTAACATATTTTGTCTCAATGTTACGGTTTACAACAACATCCAACTTACATCCTAGAGCAGCCATACTCAACCTTTTTTTTACTAGTGCCAAAAAACTTTTCAGTCATGGGATCCCGGGCCGCAAGCGAGAAATTATACGGTTCTAAATAAAACGTAAATCAAAGGTAACAATGTATTTACTTTATTGATGAGAAAAGTTAAAAAAACTATTTTAATTTGCTATTAAAACTATTTTAAAGCGATATTTGATACTGTAAACACTTTTTCAAAATTTTATCAAGATCTGGCTTCTTGCTACACCCTACTCTTATAACATCATCCTGATGAGAATCTGTAATTTTATTTCTGTATACAACTTTGTATATTTCATTTTTCAAAAAGAAGATTCGCACATAAACATAAGCCCAAAGAATGTTAGTAAGATATGAGCACATCTTTGTGCATTTTTATATTTTTGGGTAAACAATGCTCCAAAACTCTACATATTCTTTGCTATCCTTTTTTTCTTTAAATACGACTTCTAGATTGGTGTCGTTATTAGAATCAATAAATTGATCAAACAACTCCGCGTGAACGGAGCATAGGAACTTCATTATTCCTCTAGTGGACCAAACAAAAAACCTGCGGCCGGCGGACCGCAGGTTGAGTATAGCTGTACTAGAGAATGTAGAAAAATGCATAAATAACCAAATAACCGCTTTAAAAACAACAAAACAATTGCTAAGTTGATTCAGTCAATCGTATAACAATGCTCGTGCTTATTTTGTTAGCATTGATATTAGGGTTAGTAGTTTTTGTATCTCGGATGACGACACCATTTACATTCTGCAGATCTAGAAAGAGACTAGAAGGTAAGACATGTTTGGTGACAGGAGGAACAAGTGGCATCGGGCTCGAGGTGGCGATCGACTTGGCGGCCCGCGGCGCCAGGGTCATAGTGGCCTGCCCCTTTATAGAAGAGAGAAACAACGCCGTGAAGACAATCGTCGAGGAATCTGAAAACAGCAATGTCGTCTTCAAGCTCCTGGACTTGGGAAATTTCAATTCAGTGCTCTCACTGAATTGAAATTTCCCAAGTCCAGGAGCTTGAAGGTACTTCGCGAAGGATATTCTGGAAACAGAAGCACGTTTGGATATTTTGATGAACAATGCAGGCATCAATATGGCTCCGAATGCGACCGGTGGTGGAACTCAGATACCGCCCGTCATACGAGTGAACTAGTTTGGTCACTTTCTTCTGACTAATATACTTCTCCCCATTTTGGAGAAAAGTGGAACACCATTATATGGCAGCTTTATTGAGGAAACAATTAGTGCTCTCACTGAATTGAAATTTCCCAAGTCCAGGAGCTTGAAGGTACTTCGCGAGGGATATTCTGGAAACAGAAGCACGTTTGGATATTTTGATGAACAATGCAGGCATCAATATGGCTCCGAATGCGACCGGTGGTGGAACTCAGATACCGCCCGGCATACGAGTGAACTAGTTTGGTCACTTTCTTCTGACTAATTTACTTCTCCCCATTTTGGAGAAAAGTGGAACACCATTATATGGCAGCTTTATTGAGGAAACAATTAGTGCTCTCACTGAATTGAAATTTCCCAAGTCCAGGAGCTTGAAGGTACTTCGCGAGGGATATTCTGGAAACAGAAGCACGTTTGGATATTTTGATGAACAATGCAGGCATCAATATGGCTCCGAATGCGACCGGTGGTGGAACTCAGATACCGCCCGGCATACGAGTGAACTAGTTTGGTCACTTTCTTCTGACTAATTTACTTCTCCCCATTTTGGAGAAAAGTGGAACACCATTATATGGCAGCTTTATTGAGGAAACAATTAGTGCTCTCACTGAATTGAAATTTCCCAAGTCCAGGAGCTTGAAGGTACTTCGCGAGGGATATTCTGGAAACAGAAGCACGTTTGGATATTTTGATGAACAATGCAGGCATCAATATGGCTCCGAATGCGACCGGTGGTGGAACTCAGATACCGCCCGTCATACGAGTGAACTAGTTTGGTCACTTTCTTCTGACTAATTTACTTCTCCCCATTTTGGAGAAAAGTGGAACACCATTATATGGCAGCTTTATTGAGGAAACAATTAGTGCTCTCACTGAATTGAAATTTCTTAAGTCCAGGAGCTTGAAGGTACTTCGCGAAGGATATTCTGGAAACAGAAGCACGTTTGGATATTTTGATGAACAATGCAGGCATCAATATGGCTCCGAATGCGACCGGTGGTGGAACTCAGATACCGCCCGTCATACGAGTGAACTAGTTTGGTCACTTTCTTCTGACTAATTTACTTCTCCCCATTTTGGAGAAAAGTGGAACACCATTATATGGCAGCTTTATTGAGGAAACAATTAGTGCTCTCACTGAATTGAAATTTCTTAAGTCCAGGAGCTTGAAGGTACTTCGCGAAGGATATTCTGGAAACAGAAGCACGTTTGGATATTTTGATGAACAATGCAGGCATCAATATGGCTCCGAATGCGACCGGTGGTGGAACTCAGATACCGCCCGTCATACGAGTGAACTAGTTTGGTCACTTTCTTCTGACTAATTTACTTCTCCCCATTTTGGAGAAAAGTGGAACACCATTATATGGCAGCTTTATTGAGGAAACAATTAGCATTAGAAAATATTAGACGTAGATATTGGAGATCCCTGCCCCTAAATACCTACTTTTAAAATTATGTGTACTGATATTGAAAACGAACACACACACACACACACACACACACACTCTCTCTCACACACACACACACACAGAGTTATGCAGTGTGATTTTAAACGTATTGTCAAAGCCCTCGTTACCAAACCCTCACAATAGACCTCAGAGGAGTGTGTGCGGCTGAAAATCAGCGCTGTCATATGTCAGCAATAGCTGAGCCGCATCCAATTACTTCCAAGTTTTTTATTTTTATTGTAATTATTATTAAGTGTTGCATCATTTGTTTGTTGGAAGTAATAAACTCAATTTTTTTTTTTTTTTTTATTATTATCTCCGAGCAGGATAGTGAATACGGCAGGGTTGTGCTGTACGCGAACAGCAAGCTGGCTCTGGTGCTGATGTCCCGCGAGTTTCCGAAGAGGGTGAAAACTCAAAATGTGGTTATGAATAATGCAGACCCAGGTGAAGTGATCACGAGAATTTACTTCAATGGTTTCTCGTTTTTATTGCTCCTGGGATATGTGTTGGTCCGATTAACTGGAATTACGCCTTACGAGGGCGCGCAGAACCTCTTACACGTGGCGCTGGACAAGAAGGCTGGTCAAAGAAGCGGCGAAGTATACAGAAATTGCAAACCCCGTAAGAGGACTTCAGCCGCAGACAACCAGGAGCTCGCAGAAAAATTGTGGGACAAGTCGATGCTTTTAGTAAATCTGAAAAAATGATATTTTTAAACTATCAAAGTAATTTACTTACAATAATAAGTTACATATTTTTCTAACATAAACTATAGGAATAACTTTTTTTTGCATATTTTGGCATAACTTTCTTGTTAACTAAAAAAAAATAATTTTAGGAAACATCTATATACATATAATAAGACTGTAAAAGATCGATTTCTGTACATTGAAGATTTTTATGAAAAATTGTTACAGGGGGTCTTAATTACCGTAATAGAAGCCAAAACAACAATTTTTAAAATTTTTGTCTGTCTGTCTGTCTGTCTGTCTGTCTGTCTGTCTGTCTGTTTGTCCGGGCTAATCTCAGAATCTACTGGACCGATTTTGACGGGACTTTTTTTATTTGACTCAGTATCACCTGGAGAGTAAACTGGGATATAAATAATCACGCCGATGAACTTAGGGGGCAGGCAGGAAATTGAATCTCAGAATCTACTAAACCGATTTTAATGGGACTTTTTTTTATTTGACTCAACATTACTTGGAAGGTAAAGAAGGATAGAAATAATATTACATATTGATAAATTCTGCCCCCAAAGGGATAAAATAGGGGTTGCGAATTTGTATGAAGCCCGGTCGCAAAAAACTAACATCCACGCGGACGAAGTCGCGGGCGGCCGCTAGTTTTTAATAAATCTTTATATTTTTTTTTTGTTTTTGTCACTATTATTGAATTGTACACTACAGATCCACCATTCCATTACTACTCAGACTGCGCGCCCACTGCAAGATTATATCTCGCGTGAATGTGACGGATTTCATTAAACTTATCAAGTATTGGGGCAACGTTGGACGGTGAATTTGAGTTATTTTGTATTTGTGCCAATAAACTGATGATAATAGACATTAAATCATTTATTTGCTTCGGATATTGACTATTATCCTTATTTTTATTTTCATTATAATTATTCATAAAGTCACAACCAGTTATAGGTGCTAGGATAGTGAACCTATTGATAATTGCATTTTGTCAAAATTGTTTGTTGAATTTATTTGATATTTCAAAATTGTTTTTTGGTTCAAGCTTATTTGATAATTACTCGTATATAGGTACTGTAATTGTTTGGTTTTAAAATAAAAATTTGTTGAATAATCGCTGTATCTATACTGTTTTTTAATAATATGATAGGCTTTTTTTTATTTGAACGTATGCATGTTGCAATACGAGTAAATATCAGGCATAATTAGTCTACCTTTTTCATATATAAATACTAATAATAATATTGTAATGTGTATTTTATAAAAAAAAAGATATTGTATCATTTTTTTTTTCAAAAAAGGGGGGAGGTGTAGTGTATGACGCACCCCTCATCATATATAACAATGTAATCTAGCTCTTAAGAACAGTATTAAACCATACGTTAAACGAGCAACATCTTTTCTTTGACTGCTCCCGGGTCCCATCCTTACAATACGTGAGCTTTGAAAATTACTTCTCACAGAAATGTCGCCTGGCTGTAATTTTCAACTTACCGCACTTATAAGTATCATACATAAGAACAGACTGCCTCGTTGGTGTAGATGCAACGTTTCTGCCTTACATCCAAGAGGTCCTGGGTTCGAATCCCAGGTCGAGCCAAAATGGTTTCTGAGATTTTCTATCAAGAATTTCTCAAAAAAAAAAACAGCTCGCAGTTGGGAAGTTGGCGGTGTTACATCTCCGTGCCTCGGAAAGCACGTTAAGCCGTTGGTCCTGCGCCTGTGCTCTCTCCGGTCATGTCGGATTGCCGTCTCACCGAACTTTGAGAGTGCTGGAACAGTGAGTGGCATGTATAACTGGCAGCCCTCGGAGACACGAGGGAGAATGCCGAACCACCCTTCACTGAAGATGAGTTGCGCACTGTACTTTCGAGCATGAGCCCAAAGAAAGCGCCAGGCGAGGACGGCCTCACGGCTGACATCTGTGCAGCGGCGTCTCGTGCCAACACCGTACTCCTGGCATTGTATAACCGGTGTAGACAGTTGGGCTGCTTTTCCGAGCCCTGGAGGCGAGCAACTATCAAGATCATACCGAAGCCTGGAAAGACCGATTACTCGGTCCCAAAGGCTTACCGGCCGATAGGCTTGCTTCCGATTCTCGGGAAGGTCTATAAGAAGCTCATAGTCACCCGGCTCTCGTGGGACCTCCTAAGCCGAAACCGACTTAGCCCACGACAATATGGGTTCGTGCCACAACGGAGCACCGAAGATGCTCTTTATGATGCCGTGGAGTTAGTGAAGGGTGAGATCGCCAACAAGAAAATGGTTGCACTGGTGTCTCTTGATAAAGAGGGAGCATTTGACAATGCGTGGTGGCCGGCTGTCCTTCGCGAGCTTCTAGACATATGGGGGTCGACGCCCAGACCATGAGAGTGCTCTCGAATTATCTCAAGGACAGATCGGTGACGGTGCGATACCTTGGACAGAAGGTCCTCAAGACCACCACAAAGGGCTGCGTCCAAGGGTCGATCGGCGGACCCCTATTGTGGAATGTGTAGCTGGACCCCCTTCTTAGGGAGGTTTTCTTCTCATCTTGATTTGCTTCTTCAAGTTCAGTATCAGAATGAAAGTTTCCTTTGTTAGCAGAGACATCTGTATTTTAATATATACAGTCATATTTTTTTCTATATTTTTAACTGTTAGGCGATTTCGTTTTATATTGAGAATCCACTTTTAAGTGGATAAAACCTTTTAACATCGACTGAGGTCAAGGGCTCTATGCATATAAGTATGATCGATCATCCATTCCTGTTGTAATTACATCACATAATATGTGTCTTATTTTATCTAAATCAGGATTTCTGGTAGTAACGTATTCGAGTTTATTTTTTATACGCTCAGAGGAACCCCAGCCCAGCACTGTTCTTACAACAATTCTACAAGAGTCAAATCAGATTGTTGTAGTTTCTTAAACTCAATTTGAACATCTCTAAAAAATTCTTCTACATGTCGTAGACGGTCATTAGGATGGACATTAATCGGAACGCAAGCGCGCCCTCTAGCGGTGTACTTCGAGCAACTACACTTCAGGTGTGCTTCGACAGAGTCGTGATGTCAATGGCGGATTGGCGGATTTAACCGAGCTCAGTTTCGATCGAGACGCCACGGAGAGAAGTAGTCGTCACAGAACTGTCCTACGTTTCGCTTAGTGCCTAAATTAATTACTAAAAGTGCTAGACTTTGTATTGTTCAAACATTGTAATTAAATAGTGTTTAAATCAAGCGTATTCTCATTGCACGATACCAAAGTCTGAAGGTTCGGATCAAAAATCCTAACGACTCCGATATACATCATATTTTAAGTCCGACTTGAAGTTTTCTTTTTGAAGAACAACTTTGGCATACCTTATAGATAGCGCATCGGAGCTTCTTAATTGATTGACAATGGTTTTAATCTACTCGTAATATTTTACATAATATGAAAAAGCGTCCAACCATGTACCCCTTGTAATAACGGGTCCTGGAACTCCTGGAGAAAGCGGCATCTTGTGGGTGACTTAAAAACATTTTTTTTGTACATTAAGTTAAACACAAACAGTTTTTAGTGCCTCGCACGCAACTAAAACAGGTTTTAATGATATCACATTTAAAGGTTTTACAAGAAAATGCACTATAAACCTGCCTTAAAAATCAGATATCCACAGTTTTTGATTTGCAGTTTCTTTATAATTCGATCGATTTGCTTTATTTTTTTTATTAATAGGACTGTGCGTTCGCCTCGTCAGGCACAGTGTTGTGTGCAGGTTTAGTGGTGGTGCGCGCGATAGTGCTGGCCCACCTGTTCTTGGGTTCCTTGAGGAACATTGGGCACCTGGCGGTTGGCACAGATTCTTCCACCAGCCGGGGGCAATCCCTGGCGGAATGTTCCAAGCTACAGACTTACCGCTCTCAACACACTTGATACGTCGTGGCGATTGCGGATACGAGGAGTGGTGCGCTCCCACGCTCCCCAAGATAAGAATCTCTTCCCACTATTCTATCTTATCAACACATATTATTATTACCACAGGTGTGATTAGGGCCAAGTGCTATACCCCGTTAGGTGTAAGGAAAAAGTATGAAAACGCGAAAGACCAGTGCACTTACTTGCCAAAGTGGCCCATAACTCACGAACCGCATGACGGTGGCAGTCAGCATCACCGCCACGTAAGTCATTGGCGCCAATCTGAAAAAAATCCGACTCATTTAGAGTGCTATAAAACTAATAATATATTAATATTAATAATAACATCACTTAAATTGATCTGACTCTGCGGTAAGTAGCTTAAGCACTTGTGTTACAGATATCACAATCAACAGCGGTATTACAAATTAACCTTAAATAAAAACATATCACCCAGTACAGACATATTCATGCACACACTACTGAACGAATTTGCTCCCTTGGAACAGACAGTTTGCGCGGACGAAGTCGCGGGCGGGTGCTAGTGGATATTATTGACAATTGTTCACATGTATCATGTGAGGTCTGATTATTTTTTTTAAATAATAATATTCAGACCATTTCCATTGTTGTAGGTCCTATATATGTTTCTTGTTAGATGTTAAGACGTAGGTATCCGCTAAGAAAGGATTTGATAAATTCTACCCCCAAGGGGACGAAATAGGGGTTGCAAATTTGTATGAAACTCGGTGGCAAAAAACTTAAGTCCACGCGGACGAATTCGCGGGCGGACGCTAGTTCAATATGTCGCTCCTTAAATACAAAAGTCACACATTTCAAAAAATATCAAATATGATGTTTTTGCTTAAAATGTATCTTGAATGATGAAACTTTAATATTTTGCAAAAACACCCGTCGTTTTATGATCAAAAACACCCGAGAACGCAGAAACTTCAGTTTTGTTTTGTACCGTTTTTGTTACCGACTTCGGCGCAATAGTACCATATTTTCAGTTGCCTACAGACATTCGGCGCAAACGCAAACATTTTTTGTGAAAAACTACCACATTCCAAATAACTGCAAAAAGACAGGTGAAATTATATATTCAAAAGTGCCACATTCAAAAATATATTTGTATTGCAGACAACGTACACGTAAGTATCTTATAATTTTTATGTGCAATAGTACGATATTTCGAAATAGGTTAGTTTTGCATTTATAAGTTTTAAAGATTCTCATAATTTTGTATGCAATACTGTAATATTTAGAATTCATGTAGTTTTGCAAAAAAATATCAGTACAATTTTTGTTATTTCTTTATACTAAAGTACCAGATTTCGAAATAGGATGCATTTTGTATTTAAAAATATGATGCTTTTTCTTATTTTTGTGTGTAAAAGTACCTCATTTTGAATTAAGCCTGTTTTGCAAAAATGATTAGATTTATTTGATTATTTACTTAATAACTTTTTTTTAAATATGGTAGTTTTCATTTGAAAGTAATTCTAAATATATTAAATTTATATTTAAAAAAAGTTGATTTTACTGAAAATGTTAGTATATGTAACAACTATCTTATGGATTAATAAAAGTTTTCGTTACCACATAGCTATGTTAACGTTATGCCTGATAGCGTTTTTTCACAAGACGGTAATATGGTTAGTGCAAGTAGGTACTCATTTTAGCTAAATTGTTTTTCCTATTTTTAGAATGACAACAAGAGCGCACCGTATTTTAAACATGATATCGCCAGTAAATGACTCTCCAAAGAGACGGCAATTTCAGTCAATAATACGACCTAGTAGAGTGGATTCAAGTGATATACAGACTGACAATATTATTGACCATAAATATTATTATGATGACGTAAGCTCGCTACCGGACAGTCCGTTTTCTTTAGGTATTCTGAACTCCGGCGGAGATGATGAAGATATTCAAGTCTTCTTCTTCTTCTTCTTTCGTGTCGGCAAGACGGGCTAAATCTTACTTGCCCAGAAAGAGGCTACCTTGCTAGCCCTTTGGTTACCGGCAAGTAAGTCCTCACGCGAGCAGGTGGTCGGGCACGCGGGACAGTTTATGAGGTGGGCCATGGTTTGTAGGGGTTCTACACATTCACAGCTGACATCTGCGCTGCTTAATTACCCCCTCCAACACAGGTTATCTTTGCTTCGACCAACCTGGGTCCTCAGCCTATTTAGACTTCTCCAGGTTGGCCAAGGTTCCTTATAGCCTGAAGGCAGATTTTCATTGGGGGGGGTACAGTGGATGATACTCGCCTGCCCAAAGCCTGCACCTCATGTTAGCGGGGATTTCGTCAGTAGACCTGCGTAGATCGCAGGAAGTTTTTGCGGCTTCGCAACCAACCTGTGGGGGAAAAGAGCCCGTAGAGTGGATGTCTCGGGTCGCTCTCTTGTTTTTGTTTTTCAAGCGAACATGTCACCTCTCTACGGACTCTGGGTGGAGCTATTCCCGCAAGAGGAAACAGCATACCGACCGGGGTTGGCTAGAGACAGCCAGTCACTACGCGGCAGGTGTCGTTCAGCGCTGCGTCCACGTCTCTGGAATGTACTGACCTAGCCCACACTGGACACGCGTATTCTACTGCTGAGAAACACAAAGCTAGTCCCGTAGTGCGCATGACCGTTGGGTTTGCACCCCAGTTGGTGGAGGAAAGACGGCGCAGAAGGTTATTACGGGAACTAACCTTTTGTTTTGTGTTTCTGCAGTGGGTCTTGTAAGTCAGAGAGCGGTCCAGTGTCACTCCCAGGTATCTAGGAAAGTTACAATGTTGGATGGCGACGTCTTTCCAGAAAATGTTCAGCTCCCTGTTTGCCTCGCGGTTATGTAGGTGGAAAGCACACGATTGGGTTTTGCCTGGATTGGGCTTTAGAGCGTTATGCTCGTAATATTCATGGAGGTTTTCCAGGGCAAGATTCAGTGTACTTTCCACGTATTTAAACGTAAACGTTTTATCTATAACTATTTTTTGTGAGAACTCTATCTACACGACGTTTGGTTGCTGTATAGGTACTGTTTCTTAATGAAGACCATGGATATGATTAATTTTAAAGACGTCTTACACCAGAAGTGCCTTGTTTTATAAGACTGATAATACCTGTTAGTGATACAAATGATTACCTTTATTTCTCAAACGTAATGTTATGAACCCATGACATAGCTTAACCAAAGAAGTATTGTCTTAGGTCATATCGTAACTCTGTGGTGGTTTATTCAATTGCGATATTTCAGTATAAGTGTGTTTTATTGTTAAAGTATTTGAAGTGTTGAGAGAGATTTTAAAAGTATTTTACACACCTGCTTTTTAGAGAAGATGCTCAGTATTGTGATTTCATATGGCACATTACTATAATTATAGCTTGATTTGATTAAAGCTAAAATCTCAATTATTAAAATAGGTTTAGTTACTTTTAGTTGCGGTTAAAAAAGCCGCTTATTTGCAAATATTAATGAACGATAGCTCATTGTGAGAATAGTAAAAAGTACTAGCAAAGTACTTAGTAATACAATGCGCATTAATTTTATTATAACTCTTTTGTTTGTGTTGTTGATTCTTGAAGTGGTTATGCAATTTTGTTTAAATTTATTTACTAAAATAGGCAATAATATGAGCTTCATTGATGATCTCATGATAAGATTTAACTATTTGTTATGAGTTTACCACAAAGTAAGTAAGTTTGTGCCATTTTTTTCTTTTATTGCTGTTTTGTAAGGTTGAAAGCTGAAAATAAAACTATTTTTTTTCTAATTATGGTACTTTAATATATAAAAAATATTTTTTTCGAAGTCAAAGTTTTATATACAAAACTAACTTATTTGCATTTTTTCGAAAGTCCATTCATATTATGGTTAAGATTGCTTATTTGAAAAATAGGTCTTTTAATGAAGCATCTTTTGATACCAAAAACGTCTACGTAATACATATAGTTCATACAAAAATCATAAAACTATCAAAATTATTTTTACAAAGGCCTCTCCTGTACAATTTCGTTATTTTGACTTGTGGCGCTTTTGTATTTAAGGAGCGATGTAGCTACTGTGTAGAATCCAAGATAAAATTCCAACATGTCGGAATAAAAAAAACATGACTGCCTAATAAGATATTCGAAACAAGCATCATCATAAATTAGGTTCTATCCAGGACTGTCTTAGGCCAAGATTGTCGGTTAAGTTTCTTTACGCTTTAGCATTAACAATGCATATTTATTTACAATGTGAAATGAAAGCACACTTAAAGAAAAATGGACTGCCACAGGCGGGACTCGAAACTGCACCTCTCGCAAGCCGGGCAAATCTTAAATATTTTCACCTATCTTAAATATTTTCAAGACCATGGCGTTTGAAAAACATAGCGCCTATGAAGCTGATACAACCAATATATTTCCAAAAAGCTGTAGAAACCAATTTTTAAACACACAAAACTCATTAAATATTCGGTCAATTGACTCCGATTTCTGATACATGACCGTGAAGTCACGTTCATGTATTCCCATACAAAATCTATGGAGGCAGATCGTTTTGACAGATAATAAAAAGGTCAACGATTGGTGGTGTCATCTAGCCTATTGAGCTACTGTAACATTTACTCATCGGTTCGAATATCTTTAAGTGCTCTTTAGGCTGCAGCCAGCCGTGATACAACAATGTTGCGTGAGGTATATTTACCTTTTGTTTATATTAAACAACACTGTGAATGCTTAAAATATAGTAACTTAGTATGAATATTTACCTCATTATCCTCAAAAATATCGACTTGAAATATTTTTTCAATGTGAACGGCTCCTTTTCAGCGGCCAGCTGAGCGTTGTAGACAAGTAAGAATCTGGACATAAGGAAGAACGACTGCGTTATAAGGTAACCGTTATATAACACCTACAACTCTGGACGGCTTTCTCCCTAAAAAACAAACAAAAAAATATTATTTTTTTTATTATTGGGTTTATGGGCCTTCTTATCGCCAACTCGACCAAGTTTGATCTATTGTGGCAGCCCTTTGTATTTACAGTTCACTGCTTAGTCCCGTTGAGTCTATAAATTGCCAGACTCTTTGGAGCGTGACTTCTGTTATCTCATCCGGGCGCATGATGTGCCGCCCGAGATGGATACTTCTTTTGCTCATAAGCGGGCCGCATGAGCAGAGAATATGCATGGCCGTTTCCTCCTCTGTGTGGCAGAATCTGCAAAGAGCGTCTTCTGTCATATTCATGTTTGCCATGTGTTTGTTTAGTTGGCAGTGACCTGTTAGTATTCTGGTCAAAGCACAAGCTTTGTATCTTTTGAACTTTAACAGCTCTTTAGTTACTTTATTGCTGTATCCCTGAATGAGTGCTTTTGAGTGTTTTTGTCCTGATGTAGACTTCCACCACTCAATTGCCTCTTGTTTATAGAGAATGGTTAGTAGCGTAGTGGCTCGTTGCTTGGTGATGCCACAAAACGGTTCTACGCCGATTTGAGGGTTATCGGCGCCCTCTCTGGCGAGGTTATCAGCTACTTCGTTTCCTTCTATATTCGAATGTCCTGGTACCCACGTGAGTATGACTTTGTTGGTATTTCCCAGTACATTTAGTGTTTCAGTGCACGTTTGCACCAGTTTTGATGAATGTTCGAAGGATTTTAAAGCTAGCAGTGCTGCTTGGCTGTCTGAGTTTATGTAGATGTGTTGGTTCCGGAGTTTCTTCTCTAGGTTTATCTCTGCACATTTGTTTATGGCAAAGACCTCGGCTTGGAAGATTGTTGAAAATATTATTACTCCGTTCACTCTTTTATATTCAAATATAAAAGAGTGAACGTATATAAACTCTTGCTCAAATATCCGAAGCAAAAAATTGTTATTGCATGGGATATTAATATTAACACTCTAGTGAATAATAACGTGACCACATATCTCCAAGACATTTTAAAAAAACTATAATCTAAATCAGCATATTAAGGAGCCCACTAGAGGACTGCAATGCATTGACCATATATTCAGTAACGTAAAAGGTGCAAGTGGGGCTGTTCTGCCACCGTGGCTTTCAGACCATGACACTGCTCAGGTGCTTAGTTTTAATACAAAGACAAAAAATGAACCACCAAAAGCAATCCACATTCATAAAAGATGCTAATCTACTAAAAATATTGCGAAATTCAAAGCACATCTGGCAAATTTGTCATTTTCAGAAGTATTAGTAGTTTTGTTTCTATTTCTATTTACAAAATTTCAGCTTAATTGGTAACAGACATTGGGAAATAGGTTTATTTACAATGTGAAATGAAAGCACACTTAAAGAAAAATGGACTGCCACAGGCGGGACTCGAAACTGCACCTCTCGCAAGCCGGGCGATTGCTCTCCCAATTGAAACCTATCTTAAATATTTTCACCTATCTTAAATATTTTCAAGACCATGGCGTTTGAAAAACATAGCGCCTATGAAGCTGATACAACCAATATATTTCCAAAAAGCTGTAGAAACCAATTTTTAAACACACAAAACTCAATAAATATTCGGTCAATTGACTCCGATTTCTGATACATGACCGTGAAGTCACGTTCATGTATTCCCATACAAAATCTATGGAGGCATCATCTAACAGACATTGGGAAATAGGTGGCTTGCAAAATTCGATTGCTAACAGACCGAAACCCTTTAAACGTCGCCATTTTTTTGTAAGTATACGAGAAATGTACTGTCCCGCCCGATGGCAACCTTGACAGAAAAGGGTTTACTCAAAACAGGTAAAACTAAATAACGGTTTGTAACGTCAACCATCAATCACACTCGAATTACGAGTATGACGCTGAACGAAACACAAATTTTGATGGGAAACTTTTATTTATTTACTAGCTTTTACCCGCGACTTCGTCCGCATTAGGTAGTTTTTTTGGAATGCGTTGTTTTCCCGTAATACCAATAATAATAATATAATAATAATTCCTTTATTTCAGGCAACAGATTTCAAAAAATACAGGCCCACATTATAAATACCTTACAGACTAACATACATACAAATAATAAAAGTTACAAAATCTAATTAAAATATTAAACACAAATCACACGCGTCAGCGAACAGATGAACAAAACCAATCTTATACAAATAATTCAAATCTTTGGTAATTTAGGAGTGAAAGTGACCAGGTTCACCGGAAAGTAATATTTCCCATGGGAATGCGTTGTTTTCCCGCGGTCAAAAGTAACCCATGCCCTAAACTAAACTACTGAACAGATTTAAATGAAATTTAGTAAGGAGATAGTTTGAGACTTAAGAAAGGACATGAGTTACTTTTGATCGCGGGAAAACAACGCATTTCCATGGGAAAATATAAAGTATATTTATATAATATTAAAGTATATTTAAATATTAAAGTATATTTATATTTTATAAAGTATATTTACCAAAGATTTGAATTTTAGTTGAATAAAATTGGTATTACAGGAAAAGAACGCATTCCAAAAAAAAACCCTAATGCGGACGAAGTCGCGGGTAAAAGCTAGTTGCTTATGGGACAAGTTATGGATTTCTTTTTTAAACTTAACAAAAGTTGACGCGAAAATGTCAACTGACTGAAAATTATTATTATAGCTATGACAAGTAGGTACGAGGCAAAAATGAGTTATCAGCATACTTAGTGCTATAAAATGGCACATGAAAAAGACACTGATGACGGGCACTAATAAAACTAACTAAATTAAACGGGGACACCTAATAAAAATGTTAGCTAAAAGATAAGGAGAGTTAACAAGATTGTGCAGCAATTTGTTTGTACAGAAAAAACTGGTCCCATTCAATACGACGACTACGTAATGGAGGAACAATTTCAAGGTGGGTGCATGATGTAGGTTTTAATATGAAATGATCGATGAAAGGTATATTGATTGATATGTTATCAGGAGATTAATGCTTGCATAAACAAAATTCCCGGTCTTTATGAGTAATGTCGGGATAAGTGAACTTTCTATCACTTTGTACGGACATTAAAACAAATGTAAAGCAAACATAGCACCTGAGATTTTAGACTTTGGATTTTTTTACTTCCATAATTTTTTAGATACACTCACAAGGTCCCCCTGAGCTGATCAGTACCTACCCTTAAAACAGTTTTTAGTAGCAGTTTTAACAAAATGTTTTTGAAAGCCTAATTTTACAGGTGCCTTTTTTGCGTCAGGAAATGCGTTACGCATACCAACCGGCAGCGGGGGCCGCCGGAGGTTATGTTGGACACCCTTACCCCTTGAGGTTGGTCATACCCACTAAAACCTACCAGTGTCCTCCACTGCCATTAGTGAGGTGGAAGCTTTGAGGCTGGCGCTGTTGCCATGAGCATTCATGGCTGTGACTCTATAGCGAGCCTCTCCGGGCTTCAGGGGTTCGTGAACCGGGCCCCGTTAGCGGACGACGTGTGGAACACACACCTCTATCAGGAGGTACCTGACACCCCTGTGTCAGGCGCCTGAGCCGCATTGAGGGGCAACTGCAGGCGTGAAGCCTCCTGCGGCTCGCGGGGCATCGGCGGAGCATATTCGGAGCGTCAGCCGAAGCCTCTCTCTCCCGTTCCGCCGCCTCTCACTGCGAGAGGACTTCCTCGCTGAAGGTGAGCATCGCTTGCCACGCGCCTCCTCGCTAAGCTACCCGATACGGAGGTATCTCAAATTAAAGACGACCTCATCAGAGTACCTATCGATAGAGTACCTATATTTATCTTAGCCTGGGTAATCGCTTAGCCATAGCCTCGACGTATGTCTAAGCGGCTTTTATATTTCCTTCCTTTTAATTACGGATTGATGTTTTGAAACGTGATGATGAAACAAAGTTATTATAAGGGTTTATGATCGTTTGTTATGTTGGCTGGCATATCTTGGAAGACGTTCTCTGCAGAGCGATATGTAATAAACTACTCTAGGATACGAATCTTTAAAGCTGACGGGAAGTTGATGCGCATAACATGCATTTTTTGTTTTTATCTTCGGTGCGACAAATTACGCAGGTGCGGCGAGTAAGGTGATGTGCTGATTGCTGCTTAAAATAAAATTATGCGTCTGTGTTAACTAAAAACATACCTAACTCAAACTAAAAACATACCTAACTCAAACAAATAGTTGCTATGTAGGTGTTGGCTTTGCATTTTACATATGTGTAACATGGTAAAGCTGACTTACGCTAAACAGAGGTTTTATGGTAATAAGCTTAAAGGTCAGGGATCGTCTAAGATAAAAAATTACAAGAGAACATTTAAATATAACATTAACTACGTTGCCTGACGAACTGGCCGTGATTTTATTTTCCTTTTACTTGCCAGCCTGATAATAAATAATAAGTCTTAAAGTGAATAGACATTGTTTTGGAAGTTATATGATTTCGAAACCGTAAGAGTCATCATAACGCCATAGTAAAAGTTCAGCGTGGCGAGTACACTCTTAAAGTACTTAGTATTATCTGCCAAGCTCATCTGAAGAGCGGTTTTGCATCCGAATCCGTGAAAATATCAAATATGGTCCTTAGTAGCCGTATAACTACTTCTGTGGTAAATCGGAAGACGGAGATCGGATCTAGCGCGTAAATCACCATAGAAACAGTTCTCCGCAGTAGCTACTGCGGACCATATTTTCACGGATTCGGCTCGGACGTAGAGCGAAACCGCTCTTCAGTTGGATTAATTAACATCATCATTAAAGAAAAGCTTAAAAAATTAACGAGCACTTTATAATGAATTGCTGTTGTACTCATCAGCCTATATAGGTACGTCCCACTGCTGGGCAAAGGCTCACCTCAACTATGAGGTGGTCCGAGCCATACTCCACGCGGGCGTGCGGCTTGGTGGTGGGGTTTGTAAGGTAAGTGACCAACCTTACTGTCAGATGTTATTAAGCCGCCTGAAGGCCTCTGACCAGGCTTAACGACTAATATCTATCGATATTAACCGGGACCAACAGCTTAACGTGCCTTTCGAAGCACGGAGATGCTTGTAAATGGACGTCACTTGAATGGTCAGAATGGTCACCCATCCCAAACATGACCGCGCCTTAAGTTGCTTAACGTTAGGTATCACTACCAAAGCGCTGCAACAACCACTGCGCCACAATCACCTCTTGATTGAATTGCTGTTGTAAGATATTAAAAATTTCCGAAGATTGTGTTATGCAGTTGGATGGGTGTTTGAACTTTGCAAGAAGGTGCTGCGAACTGAAAACGATTTTTCCAGGAAGCCCTTTTCTAAGAAAATGCGCAGCTCAACATCTGCAATTACAAACACCCAATAAGATGGGATAAATCACGGTTATAATGATGCCAAGGAAGTGATTGGGAGTCTAGGCTGAAAAAATCATATTAAAAAAAACACGGGTTGCACTCCGGGAGTGCCGGCAGAAGTGAAAACTTGATTATTAACGTTGTGCATTTTTGATTTATTTGAACCGTCTTACGGTTTTTCGATCAGC
Organism: Pyrausta despicata; assembly: GCA_963921415.1. Classification (NCBI taxonomy): domain Eukaryota; kingdom Metazoa; phylum Arthropoda; class Insecta; order Lepidoptera; family Crambidae; genus Pyrausta; species Pyrausta despicata. Next base: position 14,487,529 of record OY992862.1, on the reverse strand, counting down.
ATCACGTGACCTGACGCGAGTTTCACAGTTTCTACCCATGCCACAAAAGTGCTCAACGCCGCTAAAGAAGTTTTCACTTCAAAAATGCTTGTTTCTAAGGACTTCCGATCCAAAGGGAAATCCAAAAAAAACTAATGCTAACTAATTTTGAACCGTGATTCGACTTTTCGGACATTTAAAAACGAAAAAGAAAATGGGAATAACATCATATATCATTGATCTGATCCCACCGTAAGTCCCTGGGTTATATGAATCAGAATAAATGAAGGTACCGGTCGCGGTCTGAAAGTGTTTACCAGTTTTTTCGCTAAAGTCCAAAATGCTAGGAAAAAATACTTGTTACCTTTCAAAATTTATTAATCAATTTGACTCGTCGAGAATAATAAGAATGTTTTCGATCACTTTTTGGTAATGGAACTTTTTTCTTTATTCCTTGAAATGACAGTTGGTTTGGACTTGAAATTATTGTTCAAAATACAAAATTACGGGCAAGATAAACAAAGAAATACAATTTAGGCGGTCTTATCGCACAGTTGTACAGGATGTAAAAAAAAACTTACCGAAGCCGAATACCATACCATACCATATACTTCTACCATAGCGCTGTAAAAATAAAAATAAAAAAAATAAAATCATTTTATTTCAGACTATGTCCATATTAATAATAATTTAAATGTCAAATTGCAATTAAGTCTATTAAAACAAAATTAAAACAAATTAAATTAAATTCAAAATTCAGATCAATTACAGATAGTTCAACTCAGTTGTGCGCGCGGCCTTATGTGTGGGTAAACCTTGTACATATACAGTGACTTTGTGTGCGTGACAAGAGGTACAGTCGGGTACAAATACAAATACTGTTATTTACGGGTTATAATATACGGGTTTAAAAAAAAACAGTTATTTCGTAATTTAATGTTTATTTATTGAACATTATTCTGCATCGCTACTTGAAAAATCTAATGATGAATTTTCGGATTCGCTGCTCTCACCAAGGTTAATTATGATTTCTGACTCCATGTCAAAATGTCTATAGTATTCTTCTTCTTTCTTTTGTACATGTCGACAAGTATTACCCCACATCCCTTCATCAATTTGACTTAAACGTTCATTTATGAGTTTCATTATTTCCGTCACATTTTGATCGACATTATGTGAAGCAATATAATTTTTTAAAATTCCCCACACATTTTCTATGGGGTTTAGTTCAGGATGATATGGTGGCAATCGAAGAACTTTTATGCCATATGGCTGAAGTATGTCGTCAATCTTGTAAGAAATATATTTTTCTTTATTTTTTTTAATCAAATCATACAGTTCAATTTTTTTCATATCTTGATTAAAAGCTATATTTTTTTCTGTCATCCATCTCTGCATTTCTATTTTTTTTGAATTAGAATTTGGGGCTCTGTCATTTTGAACGTTATGGTATGAGGCATTATCAAGCACAACCACAGAGTTAGGTGGAAGATTCGGTACTAGACGTTCTTTCAGCCACTTTTCATAGTTTTCTGCATTCATGTTAGAGTGGTAATCACCAGAAACACTATTTGCTTTGTATGTCAATAGTGCGTTAGGTACGAAACCTTGTTCTGAACCAGCATGCACAATGATAATTCTTTGTCCTTTCGACAGGTTTCTCTTTAAAGGTGGTCCATCTTTATTACCCCATCCTTTGTTTTGCACATGGTTAGTTAAGATGTAGCTCTCATCTGTATATACGATACACCTATTTTCTTGACGGTATCTGAGTAATTTTTTTAGGTAGGAAAATCGTAGTTTTTGGATGTCATGCCGCTCTATAATAACACGTCTGTTATCCACAGTTTTTCGCCATTTGTATCCCAACTTTAACAAAGCTGTACGCAGAGTCGAAATACTTCCATCATAGTTAAGTTTATCTTGAAATATTCTTTTCAACTTTAGCAACGTAGGTAATTCACGATGTTCTAAATGGTAATTTTGAATAGTGGAACGTATAACATCAACGTTAAAGTTGTCTAATTCTAACTTCTTTAAACGTTTTTTACGGTCTTTATGCGGAGATTTAAATTTAGAGTCAGATTCTTTTCCTTCAGCCAATATATTAGTAATTGTTCTCTCTGATACCCCCACTGCCATTGCTGTTCTTTTCCGTACGCTATTTAAATGTTCACTTAATTTCGATATTAAAATTGGACTTGCGCTGCAAACTGGATCACTTACTAGTTCCAATATATCTCTCGCATCTATTTTCAGAAATTCCTATACCTTAGCAATGGTTTCTCGAGTCTAAAACAATAATACGTAAACGTCAACAAGGAAAATTTTTTTCTTATATAGAATCATAATCAGAGATCGGAATTAGGTGTGTGAAAATACAAAATATCGAGAATATAACACGTGCTCCATATTATGTCCCGCTGCAAACTTTAGGTATTTTCACACACCCAATTCCGATCTCTGAATAATAAATATTAATTACATCTAAATTAAAAAAATAAATAAATAAAATAAAAATCTTTTAATATTTACCTGACTCCTTAAACATTTTCTCCGTGAAGAACTAGACATTTTCGTAAACGACTGTACCCGTAAGAAAAAGCGATAAGGACACGTCTTGCTCGGACGACGACTGCCGCGTCACTGCCACACGAATGAAAGTTGTATATTTACAAGCCCACGCACACATAGGGCCGCGCGCACAACTGATTTAAACTATCTGTAGTAGAAAAAACAAAATGCAGAATAAATTTAAGTACCGGCCTGGAGCGGGTGCACCGGGCACCAGCACATGCGCTCGTACCCAGCACTCCCGCAGCGGGCAGTCCGGCTTGTCAGCGAGCACCCTCAGGATGGTGTTGGTGTTACCGCGCACCCGCCGTTGCAGGGAAGCGATGCAGCGTCGCAGGACTGTGTGAAATGAGTCGGTGTGCGTATACGCAAACATCGCCGACGCGCTGCAGTATCGCGGCAGCCCCAACATCACCCTGAAGTAGTAATGGCAATTATTGCTATTTTTTGTTAATTTAATTAGCATGCTAAATTTCATAGCATAACATGCTACGCGCTATTGCTATGCTAATATGAAATTTCATCGAAATTGAGAAATAGCGTTAGCGTATAATATTAAATTGCGAAATTGTGACTGTTTTGTGAAATATGAAAAAAAAACATTTTAGTGTTGTGACTAAGATTAGAAGTAAATTTGACTTCATTAAAATGAAAACTGCACCGGTTAGATAATTCAATCAAGTCACAAAAAGACGAACAATTTCATTCAAATAAACAGTTCAATAAACCGCACGCAAAATACGACTCTAAATGCAAGGATGCCGTATTCTCTTCTCTTTCTTTGTTCGCCATTCACTCGGGTAACGCTCGAAAGCCGATCGTCGCCCGACAGCACGCGAACGCGTGTGAGTTTTAATTGCCTGCTAGAGCTAAGCTGCTATTAGCAGCCTGCTAAAGCAGTGCGTGCGAATCTATGATAGCAACGACACGTCGCTGTCCGTGAATTATAGCATTCACACAATTTAGCATCGTCATATAATTTAATTATTGCTAACGATGAAATAGCATGCTAATTAATGATGCTAATGCTAATTATTCCATTATTACCCTGAAGGCGTCGTTGTACTGCACTCTGAGAGCGTTGAGGGCCCGCTGAGTAAAGTTGACCCACAGACTGCACGTGTACAGAGTTTGGCAGAAGGCTCTGAAAAGAGTAATTTTGACCTCAAGACTACATCGTGCGAATCTGCGAGCCAGCATGTTGCAACGGACCGCCATCGCCCTCCTTTCCCTTTCGATATCATTGTCATCTCTCAGATTCTCTGTGACGATGTGACCGAGGTATTTGAAGTCTTTCACCCTACTGAGAGCGACATTGTTCAACAGTACAGGGGCCACGTAACCTACCTTACGATCTTTAGCCTTAAAAACTACCAGCTCACTCTTTTTAACACTGTACAGGAGGCCATGCGCTGTCGCGAACTCTTCACACACACCAATTAATTTTCTGAGACCAGCAATTGATGGGCTGAGCAACACCATGTCGTCTGCATAGCTTATACTATTGATAATGTGTCCATCAATAGAACAGCCAACAACCGTCTCGCTCAGACCCACGATCAGCTGGTTCACATACAGGCTGAAGAGGGAGGGAGACGGCAAACCCCCTTGCCTCACCCCACACTCCAACCCATACTCATCAGAAAGCTCAACAAGCCATCTGACCTGGTTTGTTTGGTGGCTATACCAATATCTTAGGATATTGATAAGCTCACCCGGCATACAAGTGTCTTTTAATTTGCGCCAAAGAATGTCATATCTGACCAGATCAAATGCCCTGGAGAGATCCAAAAAGGCTGCATAAACAGGTGTGTGCCTGTCAGTGTAATATCTGACGGTCTGCTTGAGGGTCATGATGGCACTTTCAGTCGACAATCCAGGTCTGAATCCAAATTGAGCGTCATGGAGAGAAATATGTTTTCTAAGGTGTTGCTCAAGCAGGCCGTCAAACACCTTGGATGTAACCGAGGCAAGCGATATAGGGCGATAATTGCTTTTGTCTGAGCTATCTCCTGTTTTGTTCTTAACTATCGGCACCACTATCGCACGCATCAGGTCCTTTGGTAGATAACAATGTCTAATACACAAAGTGAAGAACAAACCTAAAAGTTTTGAAAGGTGCGGCCCCGCGCATTGCAAGTGTTCGATACTGAGACCGTCGTGACCGGGAGAGTTGCCTCGAGTCATACCTTTTATAAACTGAGCAACTTGCTTCGCAGTGACTCGATCGGGGACTCCCGATACCACTGCCTTCTCCTCGAATACATCACCTCTGTATGGTGATTCAACCTGAAATTGTGCCTTAAATTGTGGTCCAGCCACCTACAGCTGCCGTGAGCATCACTTACAAAAGTATGAGCATTTGAATTTAAACCTAACATTTGAATATCAATACATGTCCAATTTTGATCAGCACAGAAATTACTTAACTCATTTCCAAATTTTTCCCCCGGATGAGCGTTAAAGTCACCTATGATATAAAAACAGTTTCTATATTTTTGCTTTCTATTATTGACGTAATTTCACTTAGACACTGTATAAATTCCACTTAGTTGTCTGAAGAGTCTGTAGGCATGTATACGGAGAACACAAGAAATAAACGACCCGACACGGACACCTCAATCGCAGCGATTCGATTACTCACACACGCGATTACAGTGACACTATCAAACCTGTTTACTTTACTCAATTCTGTTATTTCATGGGGCAACAGCCAAGTTTCCTGAAGAGCTAGAACATCTGCCTTTTGGCTGAGATATCGGACACAATCTATAGAACTCTTAGAGGACTTGCAATTAAAACTAATTAAGCTTACTTCACTTGATGTACTATCCATAAACCTGTTTTTCTTTTTCTGCAAGTCCAGGACTAGCTATCTTATGGTCTCGCTTACGGAATTCGATAAAACGGCGGAAAGTTATACCGTTATACAATCTAAAAATAAGCTTAACTTGGCCCTCGGTACAAGCATTTTAAACGAGTTGTACTCTCTGGATCGTTTCGACTTAATTAGTTGAACGGCTACCTCCATGCCTATTTTTTTCTTCACATACGATGCTATGTCTATTTCGCTAGTTTCTTTATGCACATTATTTATAAACAAAGAGATTCTCCTCGTATTCGCTGCTCTGAAACTTCCATTTGCCAGCATACAGGTACCTTTCTCACCCTCGAATCGATTTCTGTATCTTTTCCTTTGCACAACCTGCCATTCTTCGCTACAATCCAATGGGCCCACTATCACCGTCTCGTTCAAAGCTGTCTAGTATTTTTCTTGCACCTCTAATCTTGTTCACAAAATTGACACATTGCAAATTATTGACAATTGACGATTGTTTCAAGTTAACAACATCATTTTCAAGTTGGAGGTACTTTTCCATCGGCACATATGTGTCTTTAATTATCTCGATTTCATTTTTGAGTGAGATAAGATCTCTTAACAGTCTGGTGGCATCCAGGTGGTCAAAGGTCACCGGGGGTAATTTGTGAAGGTCACGGGCGTCAAAAATCGGTAAATCTTCAGGAGGTACTTCCTTAATATGGGAGATCATGTCTTCCAAATCACGCTGATACTTGCCGTCTTTTTTACGATTGATCATCTTTTTTGATTTCACTGAGGTAAACAATAGCTTCTTTGCTGCACTAATATCTTCCGGGGTGAATGCCGTCACACAGAGTCTGATCATGGAATCCTCATCCATTATGTCTGCCTTGTTTTGTATGAACGAAAGTACTTCGTTTATCACTAGATTACAACTCGCGCAATTTATCATTTTTGAGGTCAAAGTAGAGAGTTGTATATTTCTTGGGTCAAAGGTACCTCTGATCCGCTCATGTTTAACGTACGTGCGTAATGACGCGCTGCGCGTGACTGTACGCTGACGCTGACGCTGTACATTGCGGGTTAGAACTAAATTGTTTTTTTTGATGTCAAAAAACAAAAGTTGGTTCCCAGTCAAAATTTCTTTATCATATGGTTTGGTTTGATGTACTGAACGCGTGGTTGTCGGCTTCGGTAAGGTTTTATTTTACACCCTGTAGTTAGTGAAAATGAACCTCATAAAGGAATGATTTATTCTCGATAGAAAATAATAATAATCTATCTAATCAAGTTAATAAAAGAAAGATTTAGTAACACTATTAATTTGTAACACTGTCTTATCGCAACCGTACACTCAGACCCGCGACAACGTTGAAAATTGGTGTCCAAGTTCCAACATTCTCTCAGTCCGGGAATCGAACCGATCCTCATAATTGACGACACCTTGACAACGACACTCATGCCACTAGACCAAAGAGGTCGTCAATGTATCGGAATAGAGAAGTGGAAAGTACAAGTATGCAGTGTGATTAAGCTGTATTACTTAAGTAATTCTTCTACTCCTTAAAAAGGGTTATTATTCCTTATACAGATGTAAAAACGTACCTACAAGCAAATCCGGGATTCCATTCAAGAGGTGGTTGAGAGTCTGGAATACCGCACGCACTTTATGGTTCAGCGATAAAAACACCCGTGAGTGATTGCTGTATCCTTGTAATGTTGAAACTTACACAAACTTGTTTCACACTAATCATTTTGTGGAGGTGCTTGTGGCGCAGTTGTTGTAGTACCTAACGTTAAGTAACCTACGGCGCGGTCATGTTTGGGATGGGTGACCATTCTGACCATAAAAGTGACGTCTATTTACAAGCATCTCCGTGCTTCGGAAGGCACGTTAAGCTGTTGGTCCCGGTAAATATCGATAAATATTAGTCTTTAAGCCTGGTCGGAGGCCCTCGGGCGGCTTAATAACATCTGACAGTAAGGTTGGTCACTTACCTTACAAACACCCCTCCACCAATCCGCACTGAGCCCGCGTGGTGGAGTATGGCTCGCACCACCTCATAGTTGAGGCGAGGCCTGTGCCCAGCAGTGGGACGTATATAGGCAGATGATGATTTTGTGGAGAGTAGAAAGACATTTAAAAAAAATAAGTACCTTTTCGTTTTTCGATGAGAAAACGCGGACTTTATTGTATAACCCTGCGTCTTGTAATTGTGCGAGGAAGAGTTAGACATTAATTATCTTTTATTAACCCACTTGCCGAGTGTGAACGTAATGATTTATTTATTTAAGCTTTATTGCACAAAAACACTTTGTACAAAAGGTGGACTTAACGTCGTAGGGCATTCTCTACCAGTCATAGCCTTTGGGCTAAGCAGAAATGATTAGTGGGCGGTGCGACAAAATAAATAAAAGAGAAAACAAAAAAAATAAGAATAATGTGACACATAAGATTAAATATAAAATATACAATATATATATATATGATTACATATTTAAAAATACACATAATATACAAGGTGTAACAAAAAACTCCGTTATAACTGAAGGCTGTTGTTGTGCCCGTAAACCTGAACAACTTTCGCTAAGAAACCTAGGTCGAAATCTCAAAAAATCTTTTGGCTCTCCCATAGTAAATCGATCAGCTGATTGACAATTTTGTATGGGAGGTCCGATTTTTTTTTTGATATTTTGACCAAGGTATCTTTGGGAATGTTGTGCAGTTTTCCGGGCACAACAACACCCTTCAGTTATAACGGGGTTTTTTGTTACACTTTGTATGCAAATATACACTAAATAAATAAATAAATTTGACGAACTGTTAAAGAAAGATCTATAATGACGGTTGCTTGATTGTAAAGCAAAATAAAATCAATTTAACCCATTGTTTGGCATTCGTCTAATTGCTAATAGGTTCATCATAACGATAGATTATATCCATTGCGCCTGTGATTTGCTTCTCATTAAGTTAAGGGATACTTTGAAAGTAGGTTGGTAGCAGCATGGGTACAGGTACTCAAGACTCAATTCGTGGATCACCTCCGCAGAAGTCACTTGCTGAGTAAGAAACACCAAACAGATGATAGAAAGATCTATTAATTTGTACATTTTTACTAATTTTCCTTCATCAGTATGAAAATTTACTCAATGTGGTGTGACTTCGGCCACACACTTCTATCGAATAGGAAATTTGTTGACAGTGGAAAACAACGCTGCAACGTTGAAGCTATTTACTTTAAAACTCTAGTAAGCTTTGTAAAAAATTAACAAGTTTTCAACTTGTTAAACTTGTTATCATGAATAAACAAAAAACAAGTTAAAAATTAACAAGTTAAAAACTTGTTTAAGTACATTATGGTACAAGTGTGTAATGTTGGTGATTACCGCTGAGGCGCCATTGAGACCCGAGCCGTCAGGTGAGGGTCTTAAGAGAGCCGAGGACGGTAATCGTAATCATCAATACACACGTGTATCATACGACGTTTTTCAACACACTTGCGAGGAAAAAACAAACATGTATTGCATAAATCGTTTAATTAAATATGGGAAAATTGGGAAATGGCGCGCAATTTTTTTTTGCACGCGCCAAATGTAAGGTGATTGATTACAGCCATACAGCCTACTTCAAAATGATAATTTTAGTGATAAAATGCAAATATTTTATAAGAAATGAATGTGAATTATAAATAATTTGATAATAATAAATATTTTTTCGTCTTAATTAGGGACACATTTATTTATTTCAAAAATGTAAATGGATTTTCGGTGGCATAAAACCTCTTTGTTGTTACAAAAAAAAACTGTATTACCCGGTTAAATTGAAAATGCTCTGTTTACTCGCATATAATTTGCAGTTAGGTACTAACTTAACTTTGTAGGGATCATTCTATTATGCACTAGTGTGTAATATTATTATGCACTAGTGTGTAATATTATTATGCACGTGTATGTTATAGTTCGGTTTATGGACCTAAGAACGATATAATAAGCAAGTGCTTGAAAAATATTTTACTTATTTTTTGTTTATTCATGATTTATCACGATAGAAAAAATGCAACATTAGGAACCTAGAGTTGGATGGAATGTAGCTCCATCATCACAATCAAACTGTCCGTAAAAATATTTGACTATGTGTACCGATGTTTGAAAGAAAGAAAGACCATAGACTAGTAAGGTCAATTCAATCAGACGTGTCAGATAGAAACGAAATCATGTGGTACCTAAGAAACTATATTATTTTTGAACCCAGCGTGAGGCAATCAATATCTATTATTTAATGTTCAAAGTAAGTTTGCAATGAACTTTTATGCAGTGGGGTAGCAGGGGGGGGGGGCAGCGGGAGGAGTGAGCGGCACTTTGTAGGTGGCTGCAAAATGAAACAATAAATAATAAAAATATTTTGTAAATATGTCAACTAATTTTTTAAACAATGTAATCCGAAATTTCAGGCGATCGTTTTTCTCGCTCACTCATACATAATATCTTTTTGGAGAACTTCTGAGATCTCATAATAGCCAAACATATTTTCGAGACCCTTAAAATTCCAAAATCTCGCTCGCGCACTCATTTATGTGTCAAAAAATCTGAGATATTTATTGCTGTAGTGTGTGGCACACCCTACCCTAAAGTTAGTTATAAGTAACATATATTAGCGCATGAGCGCATAATAAACTGAGCATTCAACGGAGATCTGTATTTTCAATTACACGCGCCTGGTCCCATCACTGCATTGCTAAAAATATCGAGCGCTCGCTTCGCTCTCGTACTTATTCTTAATTTTTTTAAGAAACCTCTCAGAAAAGTATAATACTAAGTACTACTTTCGGGACGTGACGTTATTAATAATATAACTTTAGTACATACCCACCCTCGTACGCTCGCTTCGTTCGCGTATTAAATAGTCAGGTATTCTATCTTTTGAAACGGTGAGTGAAAAGGAGTATGTTTTGCTCCGGGGCCCTTGGACACCTAACTATGCCACTACCTAAGTTATATTAATGTGTCCAAGTGGTTAAAATAAAAATAAAACTTTGATATTTTTATTTATATAAAAGTTTAACGCAAAACTTATTTCGCCAGCCCCCTTTTACCATCGGACCACCAGACGTACCGCGGGATGCCATCCGTACCGTGTCGATGTTCCACTGATACGAACCAAGCGCTTCTCATCTACATTTAATTTCTGATGCAGTGCGCATCAGAAATGTAGATGAAAAGCGCTTGGTGTGAAAAGAGTGGTACTCACTACCTGCGTCAGTGTTTCCCTGCAATTACAACCTTGAAGTTTTCAAAGCTAGTGTGAACAGGCATCTTCTAGGTGGGTTGGCTCCATCGTAGACACTGTCTTAGCCGCGTTGGGCTTAGTCTTGGGTCAAGCCCATCCCGAATAAAATAAAAAATATGTCTGTTTTCGCCGAAACGAGCGGAAAGAACGGCTGGACGGATTTTGAGTAGCTATATTTCCAATCCGGTGAATGCCAAGTCCATTAGTTATTTAATTGTTTCTTAAAAAATGTATTTAATATGGATAAATTATTCTCTGTAGCAAAGTTCATCAACTTTTGACCTCTTTTGTCTCTGGTGCCGTATCCGTTGGATTTCATGATATTTTTGCGTTGAACTCTCCCATCAATATGTAAAGCCTACATAATCTGTGCTAAAGTGTACTTTCTCTAGTACCCTATAAACAGTCTCATAAAAAACCATTTATTTCTTCTTCACTTGCCCTCTTTATAGGGGCGTAGACTCTTGATAATGGGGATCCGCCGAATGTATAATGAGTATTCCTACTCTCTCTGACAGTCCGATGTAGCTTTCTATGTTACGTTGGTGGCGTTTATCGATTAAAAACCTATTCCGTACATTCCTGGCGTTTACCCTTTATGACATGCCGCAATGTTACTGTTACAAAAAACAACCTACTAACATCCTAAAGCATGCAGTAAAATTCTAAATTTACCAAATTAAAATAACTAATGAGAATGAATCAAAACACTAATCTCAGTCGATTCGGTCAATCGTATAACAATGCTCGTGCTTATTTTGTTAGCATTGATATTAGGGTTAGTAGTTTTTGTATTTCGCATGACGGCACCATTTACACTCTGCAGATCTAGAAAGAGACTAGAAGGTAAGACATGTTTGGTGACAGGAGGAACAAGTGGCATCGGGCTCGAGGTGGCGATCGACTTGGCGGCCCGCGGCGCCAGGGTCATAGTGGCCTGCCCCTTCTTAGAAGAGGGAAACAACGCCGTGAAGACAATCGTCGAGGAATCTGAAAACAGCAATGTCGTCTTCAAGCTCCTGGGCCTGGGAAATTTCAATTCAGTGAGAGACTTCGCGAAGGATATTCTGGAAACAGAAGCACGTTTTGATATTTTGATGAACAATGCAGGCATCAATATGGCTCCGAATGCGACCGGTGGTGGAACTCAGATACTGCCCGTCATACGAGTGAACTATTTTGGTCACTTTCTTCTGACTAATTTACTTCTCCCCATTTTGGAGAAAAGTGGAACACCATTATCTCCAAGCAGGATAGTGAATACGATTTCGATATGTTACAAGTTCGGGAGATTGGATGTTGAAAAGATATGTGTTACGAAAGACAATGTATACGGCAGGGCTTTGCTGTACGCGAACAGCAAGCTGGCTCTGGTGCTGATGTCCCGCGAGTTTCCGAAGAGGGTGACAACCCAAAATGTGGTAATGAACAACGCGGACCCAGGTGAAGTGATAACGAGGATTTACTTCAATGTTTTGTCGATTTCAATACTCATTGGATATGTGTTTGTCCGATTAGCTGGAAGTACGCCTTACGTGGGCGCGCAGAACCTCTTACACGTGGCGCTGGACAAGAAGGCTGGTCAAAGAAGTGGCGAAGTATACAGAAATTGCACGCCCCGTAAGAGGACTTCAGCCGCAGTCAACCAGGAGCTCGCAGAAAAATTGTGGGACAAGTCGATGCTACTAGTCAAGCTGAAAAAATGATTTTTTTTATCTACCAAAGTAATTTACATACGATATTAAGTTACATCATTTTCTTAGATAAATTATAGAAATAACAGTTTGTTTACATATTTTTGCATATGTTTCTGGTTTACCGAATAATTTGATTTTAGGACACTTTTTGAATAAATCTTAAAAAAACTGTTTATTATAAAGTTTTTGTTTGAAACTTTACTTTTACTTAAAGATATGTACTTACCTTGAGACCTTATTGAAGTATACTTAAAATTTATTTCGAATGGTAAGGATAACTGTGTTGTTATTCGCAAAATGCACATTCATCTAATGGATAATGATCATATATAGCAAAAACTGAACAGTTTCGGCACCAGAAAAAATCTGTGTTATATAGCTTTTTTTATATTTATGTCCGATATTATAAAATGTTTCCGTTGAAATACAATAGGCGATACGTATCCGCATCCAATACAACTCTGAGACAAAATAAAATGGGTAATTTTCCAAGGCCACCCACATCCACACTCCATAATAAACAATCTTTTTTTTAAAAACGGTCATCTTCAGCTACAACAACCATTACCACCAGGTTATAATTATTTCTAGAAAAAAAAAGATCTTAATTTCTTTTCAGAAATAAAGCAGTTCAGTCAAAAAATGTTTTTAGCTGTTTTGTATCCCAGGTCGCTTTAATAAGACAAACATGTCTTATAAAAGTAATATAAGTTACAGTTATAGCGCAACATATGCTTGTAACAGTCACTCCGGCGACAATTACGTGTCGATTTACCTGAATAAGTTACCTTTATACGATGTCTATATGACTGAATTGCTGAATAAAATGTGCGCAAATCGCGTTGTATAAACGTTTTCATTACGTTTATACGACTTCTATTGGGAGCCAAAATACTTTTGCAATATATTTTTGCTAGTTGGGCCAGGCACCTGGTGGTTAACTAAAAATATGTATGTATTAATTATGTAACGAAACACAAGAATAGTCTTGTCTTGCATACATAGGTAGATAACATAACATACAGAAGAAATCTTATTGTATTGCTGTCACTAGTCAAAAGTGATCGGGAACGTCCGCCGTTTTATATCAGTGGCTTATTAATTATGCATGGAGGTTGTGCGTATCAGAAATAACACCAACGTAATGTCATGGCAACTGTTGGCACAAACGACAGCAGGACAGTCGCGTAGCCGCTTTACACAAGTAGAGAGGGACTGGGTGCACCCTCAAGTTTCTGGAGGCAGCCCCTAGGCGGCCAAGGGGGCAAGGCCACGGGACACTGCTACTGCAACGAAGAGCATGCGTTGAGCACACCTCCGTCGTCGCACCACTAAAAGCTGACCTAGGGAAACCGCAGAGGAGTGCTCTTCTTATTTCTTATGAGCATACACCTAATTTTATAAAACAATGACCGCTTATTTAGCCCAATTAGCCCAATTTAGTTTACCGACTACGTGAGCTTACCTTGCTTAATGCAAGGTAAGCTCACGTAGTCGGTAAACTAAAGCTGTGCCGTGGCAGAAAGCCGGATACCTCAGCGAATAGGTTTTCAAAACCGAAAGAGATAGTAAATATGAAAGTGATATGATTTAGGTGGTGCTATGAAAACTCAAATTCCAAAGATTTACTGGTTCACTCCTAATTAACAGATTTAAAGAAATACAACTTCAAAAATGACCAGTTGGGTGGCTAATTAAAAAATTGACTTTCGTCTGTTTTTAGAAATAATAATAATGTTACGCCGGTGGGCTAGTGCTAAAACTTTGATCGTGTTTTTCCGTGCCTTGGAGGCGTTTTCAGCAGGCTGAAATACCATTTCAGGCCGTTTCAGAGAGTGCTCTAACACATACTAGTTTATCGAAATTTCACCCAAGTTGCCGTTGTTTTCAGGCGCCTGAAACATGTTTTCAGTCCGTTTCAGGCCACCCTCTATCAGATGACGCCATAACCTGAAAACCCGTTTTCAGGCGTTTTCAGGACCCCTTATGGGCCTTTGAAGCCCACTTCAGTATATGACGTAATTTTCAGTAGGAGTGAAAGAGATAGCACGATTAGAGAGAGGCAGCTATACTAAGAACATTCCAGAAAGGTGTGACAGAGACAGCACAAGACAAGGATAGCACTATGATGCCGAACATTCGAGAAAGGTCTAGGCTAGGCAAGACGGCATTTGGAAGGATCCCGAACAGTCTCGTACTGGGTAGTAGGTACCTACCGAATATTCGGGAGTCCTTGACGGCCGGTATATAAGGAGCCCGGGAATGCGACCGAGTTGGAGTTTAATTTGGGAAAGCGACGAGTAAACATCGAAGCGAAAACTGCGACAAGAAGATTTTGGAGTGCGATATAAGTGTTTGTGTACTAAGTGTTGTAACGTAAAGTGTGTACAATAAATCCTACTCTACTTCATCGGTTTAGAAGTGCATTTCAATCTAGATCCCACACCCCTAGAACGTAACATTTGGTGTCAGAAGTGGGATTGAAAATGCCGATTACTCCGCGAGAAGAAGAGAAGGAGGGGATGCAGACCCGAAGCCGCACCGCTGCTGGAGACTCTGCGGGCACCGCCGGAACGTCAGACACAGCGGTACCAGCTTCAAGGACGCCGGAGATAGACGTCAACGCCATTCTGATCCTCCTGAAAGAACAGGCTAGAAGGCAGGAGGAACAGACCAGAAGGCAGGAGGAACAGACCAGAAGGCAGGAGGAACAAGCCAAAATCCTGCAACAAGAGCTACGGGTTCAGCAGGAGGAACAGACCAGAAGGCAGGAGGAACAGGCTAGATGGCACGAGGAACAAGCCAAAATTTTGCAGCAAGAGCTACGGGACCTGAAAGAAGTTCTCCGTGAGGTACACGAAGTAGCTGCAGAATGGAAAAAGGAGATGGCTGAGGTGCAAGACAAAATTGTGGGCGTTGAAATTAAAGTTGAAAACCACGAGAAGCGCCTCAATGGACTGAACGAAAAAGTGGAGGGCCAGGAGAATCGCCTCCAGAAGTTGGAGATCAAAGTGGCCAACGGCACCACCAGTGTATCAGGTGCACCAGCCACAGGAGGTGAAAAGTTAAAGGTACCTCCATTCGATGGTACCTCTTCGTGGGCCGCATACAAGCTCCAATTCGAGATGGTTGCCGAAGCGAATGGCTGGAGCAAGGACTATGCTAAAACGGCACTGAGTTTGGCGCTGCGGGACGAAGCTCTCACTGTTCTGGAAGCGTTAGGAAAGGAGAAGACATACGACCGTCTTCTTGAAGCTTTAGAGGCACGCTTCGGTGACAGCCATCTAGAGCACGTTTACAGAGCTCAGCTGAAGAATAGGACTCAGGGGCATAATGAGTCGTTACAAAAGTGGGCACTTGAGATAGAGAAGCTCGTCCGGAAGGCGTACCAAGGTTCCGCAGTGACTTTCATCGATGGAATGCTAGTACAGGCATTCATAGATGGGATTCGGGACTTTGAAGTGAGGGCTGCTGTACGGCTGAGACACCATGGCACCTTGAAGGATGCGCTCGCCCATGCCCTGGAGGTGGAAGCTGTACGCCAAGACTCAACAAAATCCTTTAGGGTGCGCGAAGTTGCGGCCAGGGAGCCGATTGCTCCACCTCGAGAAACTGGGCCTCGATGCTACAACTGCGGGGAAAGAGGACACATACAATCAGGCTGCCCAAAAAGATCTTGGAGGCAACGGGACTCGGACCGAACGGTGAAGACCAGATACGACCGGAAGTCTAACCAGACGAGGTTTGAGGAAGGATCATTCGTGTGGCTACATAACCCTATGCGTCGAAAAGGAAACTCACCGAAATTGTCGCCGAGTTGGGAAGGGCCGTACAAAGTAGTCACAAGGATCAACGACGTCACTTATCGGATACAGCGCAACGCACGTAGCCCCTGTAAGATTGTTCATGTTGATCGGTTGGCCAAGTACCATGGAACGAATGATGCTCGGGACGAGCATGTCTAAGGAGGGGGTAGTGTTACGCCGGTGGGCTAGTGCTAAAACTTTGATCGTGTTTTTCCGTGCCTTGGAGGCGTTTTCAGCAGGCTGAAATACCATTTCAGGCCGTTTCAGAGAGTGCTCTAACACATACTAGTTTATCGAAATTTCACCCAAGTTGCCGTTGTTTTCAGGCGCCTGAAACATGTTTTCAGTCCGTTTCAGGCCACCCTCTATCAGATGACGCCATAACCTGAAAACCCGTTTTCAGGCGTTTTCAGGACCCCTTATGGGCCTTTGAAGCCCACTTCAGTATATGACGTAATTTTCAGTAGGAGTGAAAGAGATAGCACGATTAGAGAGAGGCAGCTATACTAAGAACATTCCAGAAAGGTGTGACAGAGACAGCACAAGAAAAAGGATAGCACTATGATGCCGAACATTCGAGAAAGGTCTAGGCTAGGCAAGACGGCATTTGGAAGGATCCCGAACAGTCTCGTACTGGGTAGTAGGTACCTACCGAATATTCGGGAGTCCTTGACGGCCGGTATATAAGGAGCCCGGGAATGCGACCGAGTTGGAGTTTAATTTGGGAAAGCGACGAGTAAACATCGAAGCGAAAACTGCGACAAGAAGATTTTGGAGTGCGATATAAGTGTTTGTGTACTAAGTGTTGTAACGTAAAGTGTGTACAATAAATCCTACTCTACTTCATCGGTTTAGAAGTGCATTTCAATCTAGATCCCACACCCCTAGAACGTAACAATAATTATTATAAATATTTCACAACCATCACACCAATTCTCTAGTCCCAAATTAAGCTACGAGGCTTGTGTTATGGGTACTAGACAACGGATAAACATACTTAAATATTTTCTTTGTAAATAAATACATATTATACCTATAAAACACCCAGACCAGTACAAACACACATGTTCATGCGCACTTATGCTTGTACTTTAGAAGTCCGACCAAGAAGTCACCAATTTAGCGCAATTGGATTAGGAAGAAAATGGGAAGCGCTTCCTACTGACCGAGGCGAGGTGGTGTGATCGGGGACCAAGGTCAAATGGTCACTGTCTTGGTGTGTCCGTATATGCCGAGTCCAAGGTGTAACTTATATTGGGCGATTCGGATTTTTATGTGCGCCATCTGCAGTGCAGTTGGGAGTCGAGTGTCAGACGATCGCGCTGTTGTGTATGCGGCGCGGTAGATGTCGCCACACACACAGTCAATTGAATTCGGTTTCTAATGTTGCCATGTGTTATTTACGAGTAATACAATTAAGTTTTAAAACAATGTTACTAAATAAACAGAGTTTTTTTACAAGAACTTACTTAATATTTACGACGACCACTTTGGTGTAATTGTCAAGAAGTTGACTATTAACCAAAACGTCCCGAGTTCGATCCCCGCACTGTACAAACATTTGTGTGCTTGGACATGTCTGTTTGTACTGGTCTGGGTGTCGTATGTATTTATTTAAGTTTATTTGTAATACCACTGTTGATTCTGATATCTGTAACACAAGTGCTACTTACCACGGAGTTAGATCAATGTATGTGATTTTGTTGTATATTTATTTATTATTATTATTTAAATAACATACTTTTAATAGGTACTATAGTTATAAACTTATGTTTTTAATCAAGTCTATCAAAGTCCTACCCTTTAGGCCTGATACGGGTTCACTATTCCATTTCGAAATACGTTTCGACGAATTACAATTCATGGATGACAACAAGTCGATTATTTGTTTGAACGATGCGTTATTTACCCGAGAGACGTTACATCGATGGTTCATTTCATCGAATGTGTTTTAGCATTGGATGAAATAAACCATCGATGTAACGTCTTTCGGGTATGTAACGCATCGAAATGGAGTAGTGAACCCGCCTGAGGTAGCTATGACGTGGAGAGGAAGGAAATTTCCGGAGAAATGCGGAAAGATGACAATTAAAATAATTCCGCAATCGGTACCATTTTGTACTTAAGTCTTATCGTATGGGAAGTTGATTGTCTAAGTATTTAATTATAATGAAGTTAGTCAACTAGTGATATGATATTTATAATCAATTGAAAGGTACATGAGAAAAAAGAAAAGTACCTATTTGTAGGTAGTTAGGACTTAATAAAATATGCTTAAGTAAATAAATATAATAATAAACCTACATCACCTCGGGGTCAATGTCGGGGTTCCAAGCGAGTGATACGATGCCCAAACTCGGGCATGTCACGGATCTGCGAGAGCAGTGGCTGGTGAGAACTGACGGGGCGCTGGCGCACCGTCTGCAGGCCCGAGAGATCTCATCACACCTCTGCGAAAACCGGTTCCGCAACCAGCAGATCCGGGAAGACTTCCCCGTGGCCCTGAGCGAGCAGCGCGGCATCGAACACGAGTTACAGCTGCGTGAGCTGGCGCGCCGTCGGCAGGCGGAGATAGACGAAGAAATCGCCAGGGAAATGGCGGAAATCAACCTGCGCAGGCAGCGCCGCCAGCGTTCGTCCGAGCTGGCGCAGCCGTGCACCTCGCGCGCTCTGCCCCCTGTACCTCCCCCAGCAAACGATCTCAACCCTGAAGAACTAGGTCTCTCTGCCGTAGAACTAGAAGAAATGAGAAGGCGATTAGAGCAAGAAGAAAAAGACGCAAAACTCGCCAGAGAATTGAATCATGAAGTACAAGGTCATGATGCCTTGTTGGCTGATATGAGATGTGCAGTTGAAGCCCAGGATGGTGAGCTTGCAAGACTGCTGCAGTGTGACAATGCAGCACCGACTCCCACCCCCTCCTCCAACAACTGGCAAAAAACCTCGCTTTCCAGATCCAGTGAGCATCAGACCAGCTTCTCACTACCCTACAGATAACACTTTACCAGCGCAAGACAGCCCATCCAATCTGTCTAATATGGCTCACAGCTGTAGTGAGAATAACAATCTTTATAGTTCTACATTCCCAATGGATCAGGGCAATGGAAACTCCGATCGCTTGAATAGGGACAGAGTTCATGACCCTTTCAAGAGGTTGTCCGTCATATCTGACATAACAGCTGAAGGCCTTGCCAAGAAGAAGACCAAACAAGCTGAAATGCACAAGAAGAGGAAAGGGTGCAAGATTCAATAAAAAGTTCTTGGAACTCTCCATGGAACATGCTAATCTGATTTTTGTAATTTTTTACATAATTTTATATCTATATTAAGGTGCATACAAACAGCAAATATTTTTGATTATTTGACAGCTTTTTTTATTCACTGTCGTTCAAATAATCAAAATTATACAGCCAAAATTTCCAGGCTGGTATGCTGCACCTTCATTTTCATGGTCTAGTTATTTCTAACATAATTTATTCATTATTGTAAGACCAGTGAGTGGATCAAACATTGTCATGAGTATGAGGAAGTATACTTGTGGTGTCTACAGGAGTACCTGCCTGAACCAATGAGCCATTTGTTAAATGTTAAGGTCTTTAAGTACTGTGCCTTATTTTAGGAGTAAGAATAATCTCATACTGCATTCCAGTTATGTGATTCATTTTATATGATTAATCTTAGAATTTTTAATTGAACCATGACATGTGATTTGAAAATGTATCTCCAAAATGTGTATGATTAGATTACACAAGAATCTCATAATAACATTGGTTTTGAATTAATGTCATTTGAAATCTCAATTACTTGAAGAACTTTAGATATCTCGCAAGGATTTGCTCAATATAAAATTGTTATTTATGTGCCTAATTGCAAAGTACTTGTTATTTTGTATACTTAAATGGTAACTAACATATTGTAAGACTGAAAAAGAATATCTTGTTTCAGAAGTTTATTCTTTTAATATTATCCAATAACTACAATGGTCTTTACTTACTTATCTTATTGGAAAGTTTTTAAATTGTCTCATTAAAATTTCAATCTATCTGTAGAATGTATACTGTTGCAACTAGTTTTCACTCCTTTAAAAGAATTTAAAGCCATACAGTGTGATGTAAGTAATTAAAATTACTTTATAAATGGCATGTGATTTAAAAGGATTCCCATTGAATGAATGTTATTTATTATTTATTTTATGACAGCTCAAAACATACATTAAAATGATATACACCTGCCTAGGTGTTTTCTATATTTTAGTATGATATATTAATCTATTATTATACTTAATGCAGTACTTAATTGTAACTTAGTATTTTGTAAAACAAATAGAATTTTAGTATTTAAAATATTTGTTATAAATGGACATATTTACTTGAAGTCTGAAAAAAGCCATCAGGAGCCATTTATTTTTTATGCTTTAAATAGATCTAAGGATAAATAGTCCGTTTACAACATATTTATGTAATAATGTAAGGTTTAATTGCAATCTACGGCCTTTTATCGTGGCCTTATGGCACCGAACCAAACTCGTAAAACCAAACCAAATACTTAAAACACTACGTAAGTAAAAGCAAAGAAGTAATAATAATAACAGGTACCTAAATACAAGAAATAAAACTGACTTGTTCAGCCAAAAATCATTAAGGCTGTGGATATGGGCCTTTGATTAGCCGGTGAACAAGGCATTTCCATAGCGGGGATGTGTACCTATCCGCTATTGTGCTCAATATAAATAAAAATCCAATAAAATCCATTTATTTCTGTAAGTAGGCTAACAACTAGCACTTTTACACGTCCCAACATATAAATTAACCCTACCACCGCTTCGGGATAAATATACTGTTGTTACTGCAGTCCCAACAGCATCCTTTGATACCTATTATTATATTGTACGCGCAGGTTACGTAGTAACTATTTAGTAATCTGTGGCGCAGGGTTTCTGGCGATATTTTAGTATGCTTGACCCACACATTTCTAGTACCTATAGATACTCTTGTCAATATCTGCATTGTCTTTGAAATCGCTAGTAAGAATATGTACTAAATATTTAATTTTTGTGACACGCTTACTGTCATGCCAATAAGGTTATTTCATGTGTGCTATCGGGACATTTACCAGTGGTCTCGAAGAGCATGTGCTCATTTTTACCATGTACAAGTTCCCGATATTTTGCGGCCCTGTTACAAATGCCATGATTACGAGGAGTAACTCGGAAACTAAATAGGTACATACATGATTTAAACACCGTATACATTAACTATTCTGATGTACTAACAGCTACTTAATTAAAAAAAGAAAATTTTTCAACGAACACATAAACTACCTATCCCCAAACTAAGCGTAATCTTATATCGATATCACTCATCGGCAGCAAGTTAAGCATTTGGCTACTCCTGCTTGTCTTCCGTCTTCTGCACCCTGGGCGCGAACAGCACTTTGACGAGTTTGGTGAACGGCGCCTCCACGGCAAGATGCAGCACCAGCGCAAGTGGCAGCGTCAGCCCCAGTAACCCTAAGCAGGACAGGATCTGAAATGGTTGTTTTATTTTTGGTTAGTTAGGATCGGACATCATTATTATCATTTCAGCGTTTCGATGCCCACAGCCGAGCATAGGCGTCCCCCAAGAATCTCCACCGCGATCGGTCTAGCGTTTCCCACATCCAGTGGATTGGACATAGGTGTCAGTACCTATGTTATGGCCTGTTTCATCCGCCCCCATCATCATCATCAAAATGGGTATGTTAGTTGCAAAACCGCCTTTATTAGAAGTGAATAAATTGCCGCAGTAGCTACATTGATGCACATCAATCGTTAGTCGTGCGTATCTTACTCTTTTTTTAATTCTTAGTGGAGACAACATCACATACATTGCTCTGATCCCAATGTAAGTAGCTGATGCACTTGTGTTATGGGAATCAGAAACAACGAAGGTACCACAAACACCCAGACCCGTAACAACATTGAAAGTTGGTTTTCAACATTGTCTCCATCCGGGGATCAAACCTGGAACCTCATAGATAGCGGTAACTTGAAACCGGTAGTCAATACGGGTTTTGTGAAGGAAGAAGGCTTCTCCAATCCCACGAAAACTTAGGCGATTCAGAAGTCATAACAGTTTATTTGTTACGTTACGTAACTTGTCAATCCGAGTTAAGTCAAATACCTTTGAATAAGTGTACGAGTATATCTTTCTACTGCTTAACACATCTCGAATTTACTAACGCAAATTATTTAAAGTATGTAAAAATAATTCTGCACCTATCCTATCGTAATCTACCTGGGTGGTTTTTGCTATGTTTGCAAACGGCTTACAGTTACACTGGTATCGCTCTGCCTGCCTATAAGATAACGTATGCTTATATATGGAATCATTGAAAGTGATCCCATTTGCCTTATTTGTTAAGTTATTTCATAACATAATTTCATTATAGTTACCAAAGCAAACTCTTAGATGGAAAATAAACTTTTTGTTAAACTTATCTGCCGTTAAAAACCCTAACTTTCACATAACTCTTCACTATGGAATGAAATGTAAATGTTAATCGTCTCTATGTTGACCGTCGTACAAAGAAAAAAAAACGCCTTTATAGAGTTGATTTTGCAGTCATCATTTAGTATGAAATGATTCAAAAATGCTATTACGTTTATAATAATGAATACTGTATATGAGATTTCATGAAAAATATACATTACCTGTTAAATGTCCCTAATTTAAAGAAAATATTACACTGAATCAAGTAACGATAATAACTTTACCTGCATATTAACTTACACGTGCTCACACGTCAGCAATGTCCTACTTCTATCCTTCAAATTAAAAATAACTTGATTGAATAGAAATTATAAATGCGCCAAAGACTTAAAAATATTCGGAAAAAATCAGTAAACTGAATAAAATGCTAAAATAAAGGATACCTCATGTTATTTAAACGTAAAGTTTAATTCCAATTAATTTATTTTTGATGAAGAAAGAGGCAAGAAATAAATGAAGCAAGAAAGTGTTTGTAATAGATAAACCTTTCGATAATTAAAATCAAACTTATTCCGGCAAAATGTAATCAATGAAAATAAAATATTGCACAAACCTTTTGATTACGTTTAAAATTGTTTCAAGGAAACCTGTATTAATTAATTAAATTAATTTTTAATTTAGAAAAAATACAAAGCAAATCTAACATGGTTTTTGTTTATCTACTAATATTCAACCAACAGAAAATCATGTTGTAATGATAGGTAGATTCACGATAAAAAATATAGTTTTCTTTATACTTTAACAATTTTTTTTTTTTAACAAATGCCTAACTTGCTAAAACTGCTTACT
Source organism: Pyrausta despicata (assembly GCA_963921415.1). Lineage (NCBI taxonomy): Eukaryota > Metazoa > Arthropoda > Insecta > Lepidoptera > Crambidae > Pyrausta > Pyrausta despicata. The sequence continues at coordinate 14,464,046 of OY992862.1, read as the reverse complement.
TTGTAAATAATTTTTAAGAAAAAATAAAAGGATATATGATTCACTGAAACTAGAATTAAAACTATTCTGGGCCGTTTTCACCAATTTCCTACTATATAATCACAAATAACTTTCACTTTCCGAGGTCGTCGCTCGCGACACGCCGACCTCGCGGCAGCACCCTTCTCCATGGTCAGGAAATACTCCCGGCAGCCTGCATCCTTCTCATCCTCTGACACCAACTCTCCCAGCGCCCAGCTACACTTTCTTTCCTCCATCTGGCACCATCGCACACCCGGCAGCCAGGAACTATTCTTCTTTTTCGTCATTTGATTTTTATCACGTCTCGCCCAGCATCCAGTCCACGATTTACGATTAATTTATGTTTCATTAGCGTGATTCACATTTATATTGTCTTTTTCAATGCACTTTTATAATGTTCAAAATAATTCGTAATTAAAAATTATTTTCCACTATTTTATATTATTGCGCAGCGCTGCCCAGAAGGCAGCACTGGCAGGGTCGCCATGTAAGGATGGGACCCGGGAGTAGTCAATGAAAAGATGTTGCTCGTTTAGCGTATGGTTTAATACTGGCTCATTAGACAGATTACTCGTATACATCTATATAGTTCAGCTTATGTAAGGGGACGTGACACACACTACAAAGAGGTCGCGGGTTCGATCCCCGCACTGTACACACATTTGTGTGCATGAACATGTCTGTTTGTACTTGGTCTGGGTGTTATATGTATTTATTTAAGTTTATTTGTAATACCACTGTTGATTCTGATATCTGTAACACAAGTGCTTAAGCTACTTACCACGGAGTCAGATCAATGTACTATGTGATGTTGTTGCATTAAAAAAAAAACTAGAGTCACTTCCCTAGCTTAAGGGATTTTGGAGTATGAGCCTACCATTAGAGGCATGTTATTGTGTTCCAGTGTGGTGTCGCCGCCGGCGATGGTGCGCATCACCAGCACGTGCAGCGAGAACACGCCGAACGACAGCTTGGCCAGCGGCACCCAGCCGCGCCACTCCAGCGCCGAGCGGTACAGCGCTGCAACACAAACTTGTGCTAAGTATGTAATGAATTAGCGGACCTTGCAGACCTGCCCGTTATTTTTTTTATTTTATTTTTTCGTAAGAACCATTAAGGAATATCATAAAAAAAGAATTGGCCAAAATGGTCCAGGCGGCCAGGCGGAGGCAGCGCTTTGGTAGTTGGTAGTGATACCAAAAGTAAAGAAACCTATGGCGCGGTCTTGTTTGGGATGAGTGACCATTCTGACCATATGAGTGACGTTTATTTACAAGCATCTCCGTGTTTCGAAAGGCACGTTAAGCTTTTGGTCCCAGTTAATATCGATACACAGATATTAGTCGTTGTATTTTCCTGATCTCTCTCCGGACATGTCAGATTGCCGTCTCACCGAACTTTGAGAGTGAAGGAACAGTGAGTGCACCTGTGTATTGCGCTCACGCTTGTGCACTATAATATCTCCTGCGTAGTTGGCTGATCTCTGTTGAGATTGGCCGCCGTGGTCGAAATCGGCCAGGAGGACTATTAGTCGTTAAACCTAGTCAGATTGGGCCTAGACTATAGGAATAACATCTGACAGTAAGGTTGGTCACTTACCTTACAATCTACACTGAGCCCGCGAGGTAGAGTATGGCTCATACCAACTCACGGTTGAGGTGAGTTCTGTGCCCAGCTGTGGGACATATACATAGAGATGCTGATGATGACGACAAGCCGCACTCCTAGCAAGCTCGATACTAACTCTCAACCTTGTTGGCGGCCCCGAAGATGATCAGCGCGACGGTGAGGCCGAACAGCGGGCGCACGATGGGCAGGAACAGCAGCCGGAGGGCCAGCGGTGCGGGGGGGCCGGCGCGGTTGAACATGATCCCCCCCGACACCACCAGCAAGTATAGGAAGGGCAGCAACAGCCAGTATGCGATACGATACTTCTGGAATGTAAGAAGATTTTATCTCTTTTATTACCTCTACGGCGATAGCCATCTGCTGGTATCCATTGACGATTTGACGAGTTTTCGAACAGATTGGGAATCCTTAGCCGCCAATAGGGAACCGTGGATGAGTTTGGGGGAGACCTTTGCCCAGCAGTGGGATGATATAGGTTTATAAAAAAATATATAAATTTTGGGAAACATACAGTGATAATAACATTTCATAACAAAATAGATAATTCAAATAACACATAAACCAATTAAGTTTCCTCAGCTTAAATAATAGATGGAGTAGACCAATGTTTTTTTTCAAAACATTAAAATATGTGAAACTATAAAGTTATCAAAAGATTATGAATGAATAAAAGAATATGTTTTTTTTTTAACTTAACAAAAGTTTTGTTAACAAAGATTTTGTGGATCATCGCGCCTCCTGTCTACCGCGAGCATATCTGGCTGTCCGGTATATTGGCGGGGTTCTTCTTGGAGCGTATATAAATGCCTCCTATTTAAAAATTATAATTACTTGTTTTTGACGTGACAACTTATATTTCGATTGAGCCGGCTGCACGTACCAAAAAACATGACGCATGCGGCGTTACCTTGCTCTGAGGCGTTCCATTCAAGGCCTGAAGTGCAAGCGAGAGCGCGGAACGAGCGACAAAGAGGCAACGTGACAAAGACGTTGACACGTTCAACTATCGTCAGTAAACCGACTTTACAGACAACGGATATATTTTTGGTTAGAATTGGTGAGCAATGTTTTACTACGTACTGTAAATCCTATGGCAGAACAGAAGGCGTATCATAAAAAAGAAATACCTACTGATTTCAACGATTGGTGAAGAATTCAGAAGGAGCATTACTATGAATGATTGCTAGATATTATTTATTAATCTATCAATGGATGGGCTAGGCTTTAAAATAAAAGGAGGATGCGGCAGTCTAGTGCAGTCCCTGCACGGGACGGAAGAAATCGTCAATCTCCAGGTTTATTTGCGAGTTTTGGCACCGATGATGTAAAAACGTCTAGCTGTTCGAACAACGTTTGCCGGGTCAGCTAGTATTTATATATTTTGTACGCTTATAATTTCCAAGACAGTGAAACCATGCTGCCATCTACATCACCATCTGTATAATGCCTGCCACCTGTGCCTATCAAATAAATGATTAAAATTTAAAACTTAAGCAGTGGTCTTCGTGCGGCTTACTATGATTGATTCAATTTATTAGTTGTACCTTGTAATGGCTGGTGTCGACGTTCCTCTTCTGCATGTCGTACATGATGTACCCGCAGGTCATGCCGATAACGAACACCGGGATGTTGCTGTGCGTCCGCTTGTACACGTAGTGCCACGTGTTGTCGTTAATGTAGGCCTCACTAGCTCTCCTATTAAGAAACAAATCATTTTAAAGGTTCAATTCCGGCCCGTTGGAGTGCCGGCGAGACCGCAGACGCTAGGGCGGACCCAGCTTTGGCACCGTTCGGTCACATAGCCTCAAGGGGGGTGCGCGAATATTGCGGTGAATGCCTATGGCCTCTCGGCCTACGGTGAACCCGCCACGTCCCCGACTCACCTGGCACCGGAAGGCAGCGTCAGGTTTTTAGTGGGTAGGCGGGTATCTCTCTGAGGCCTGGAGTCCCACATAACCCCTAGCTGCCCCCGCGGCTGGTGGGTATGCGTAACAGCATTTCCCTGACGTTAAAAAAGTTTCCGCGCACCCCGCGAAAACTTGTAAGAGTTCTTTGACTAAAGCTGAAAAAGAGGATTATTTTGCTTTAAATTTCCACTAAACGACGCCAGCGCAGGAACCAAAATACATCCAACTGTAATCACCCGAAAAAGCTAGAACTGGAAGTCGCAGGACTTACAATATCTACAACTCACAACGTGACACAGAAGATGCACCTGGAATCACAACACTGACACCAACAAACACTCGACGCGTTTCGCCACTACACGTGGCATCCTCAGGAGATGTTTTCGAAGACTACGAGCGACTGAACCTACCGACCTGCCGCACCGGTCTTTTATACTTTCTCGCACTAATGAGATGACGTAATTGCAGTGACGGAAATTTGTCATTACGAATTAGCAATGTTTTGAACAGCGTTGGATGGTTGCTGTTGGTCGTTCCCAATATGTCGCTGATTTGAAAACATATAATTGATTCTTGATTACAAGAGATAACAATGACGGGAAATCAATGTGAGTGTATAATTTGAAAAGGTATTTACATGAGATCAAAATATTTGTGACGTATTTCCAACGAACGTATCTCGGATCTCATCATTCTATCCCTAGGCTCGCAAATCTCTACGGTATGAACTTTAACATTGAACTCTAAGAAACTACGCTTGCACCATAATACAATTATACGATGTTCCTCAGTCCAACCTTACTCCGAGACTCAAAAGTTTATTTATTTGCTTAAGCTTTATTGCACAACAAAACTATGTACAAAAGGTGGACTTAACTTTCCATTATCTTTGCTACCAGTAATACCTTTGGCTTTGGGCTAAGCAGAAATGATTAGTGGGCGGTGCCACATAATAAATAAAAGAGAAAACACAAAAATAATAATACCAATAATATGAAACATAAAATGAAATATAAAATAGACAATAAATTTATATAGAGTTGTTCTAAGTTTGCCTAGAGGCCGTGCATAGTCGATACGAAATTCGCCCCCCATCCCAAATAAGTTAGAGAACCCCTGATATAAACTTTGGTATTAACTCACTCGGGTCTCGGATAAAGCGTGCCGTCCAGGTCCATGGTGTAGATGTTGTGAGCGGGCCACAGTATGCCGACTAGGTACAGCAGGAGCAGGGCCGCGCGGCGCCGCGTCGCGGTGCGAGCCAGCAGCACCACCGTCAGCCCGATCACGTGTAGCTGGAAGTCGGCTGATGTCGACCTGGGGAACACCAGCCCTAGAGTATAGGTCGCGCCATAGAGAACAACGCTACGGCTGCATACGTTGGGCGAACAGGTTGCCCGAAAACTGAGGTAATTGGACATTAGAAAACTATTCTTCCAGGACATTTAAACGACTTACCATGAAATGGCTCGATAAATTTTCATACGACAGTTTAGAAAAAAAACTACTCAATTACCAGACATGGGTGATCTGTGCCAGACATTCTTAATACACAAATGTACCACAAATAAACACACATACACACACATACATACACACACACACACACACTTACGTACATATACGTACGTGCGTTTGTGTGTGTGTGTGTGTGTGTGTGTGTTTATTTGTAGTACATTTGTGTATTAAGAATGTCTGGCACAGATCACCCATGTCTGGTAATTGAGTAGTTTTTTTTCTAAACTGTCGTATGACAATTGATCAAGCTTTTGAGGAGGAGCCTGTCTTTTGTAGCACAGGGAAACCTTATACGAGAGCAGATCTTATATTGTATACATTTATGTGTGTTTTTAAATAAAAAACATTTAATTTTTCGTTTCCATTATTCGATTGACTCTTTTTTATTGATAAGTAAAATTCACAGCTCTTGTTCATTTTACGGTCCAATAAGTTCTTACTTCTTAGTTAAGTAATAGACCCGACGCGAAATTTGTAGGTACCTGACCTTTTCGCTCAACAGTAGAACTGCAAAAGTTAAAGTATTTAAAAAAAATAGCAGCACTGCTGCTAATCTCCACATACTTAATTCCGTTGGAGGCACTTTACTTAAGAATGTTCGAGTTTGCGGTAATTCGAGTAATTTATCTTATGGACTGTCTGATGTGTTATTAATAATGGAAATCCATTATGCATGCAGTGTGTGAAACCTTTAGCTTAATGAAAATTTAACACCATGTTGATCATATCAAAAATGGTCAAGGCTAATTTGTTGAAAATAAGCATTTATCAAATGTCACCTTTGCAATCAGGAAAATTGATTTAGTTGTGTATGAAGAGAAGAAAACATTTACCAAGTGTCACTTTTGCAATCAGAAAAATTGATTTAGTTGTGTATGAAGAGAAGAAAACATTTACCAAGTGTCACTTTTGCAATCAGAAAAATTGATTAAGTTGTGTATGAAGAGAAGAATACATTTACCAAGTGTCACTTTTGCAACCAGAAAAATTGATTAAGTTGTGTGTGAAGAGAAGAATACATTTATCAAGTGTCACTTTTGCAACCAGAAAAATTGATTAAGTTGTGTGTGAAGAGAAGAAAACATTTATCAAGTGTCACTTTTGCAACCAGAAAAATTGATTAAGTTGTGTATGAAGAGAAGAATACATTTACCAAGTGTCACTTTTGCAACCAGAAAAATTGATTAAGTTGTGTATGAAGAGAAGAATACATTTACCAAGTGTCACTTTTGCAACCAGAAAAATTGATTAAGCTGTGTATGAAGAGAAGAAAACATTGATTAAGTGTCACTTTTGCAACCAGAAAAATTGATTAAGTTGTGTATGAAGAGAAGAATACAATTACCAAGTGTCACTTTTGCAACCAGAAAAATTGATTAAGTTGTGTATGAAGAGAAGAAAACATTTACCAAGTGTCACTTTTGCAATCAGAAAAATTGATTAAGTTGTGTATGAAGAGAAGAAAACATTTACCAAGTTTCACTTTTGCAATCAGAAAAATTGATTAAGTTGTGTATGAAGAGAAGGTTGTAGATCCAATGGGCGCGGCAAGAGTCCACTTCGACGCCCGTCATCGGCTGAAACGCAAAAGAAAACATATTTTAGGCTGCCCACACATCGGAATTGAGAAATGGATAAACATTTACTATAAGACGGACGCCCGCGACTTCGTTTGACATAGTTTTAAATATCTATACGAGCACATATCTAGTTCTTAAAAGTCATAAATAACATATTTATTTAAAAAAAAAGCGATCTTTAAGCACTCAATAGATTCGTATTGAAGGATTGTTGTGGCATAGTTAACTGAATTTCAATTTTTTTGACATTTATGACTTTAAAGAACTACTCTTAGATGTGAGATACATACATCTTAAATTTTTTTTCATCACCAGAAAGTGCTTGTCACGCTTCTAACCATAGAGTAGCTTCTAACGCTTGATCCACATTTCTGAGTGTGGCAGTGAGTGATAAGTCGTCTACTTTATAAATTCAATAAAATGAGCTTTTACAATTAAGAAAAAGGTACCTATCTACTTTAAAATGATATCCAATTGTGAGAAATGGGCAGGGCTTGTAAACCGGTTAATTTTTCGAATCAGTAACAGCGCAAGTAGGTACATAAGGAGCGTTTTAAAAAGGTTGATGTTAACCTTATCCATTATAAAGCTGGTATTCGTAAAGATTGGAACCGAAACATAAAGGTTTTTTAAATATATTAAGTACTAGCGGACCCGGCAGACGTTGTCCTGCCCGCTGTTTTTGTAAATTTTCTAATCGTTTAAACCTTCCTTGGACTTCCACGAATAGATCGAGACTAAAATTAGTCAAATCGGTTTAGCCGTTCTCGATTTTTAGCGAGACAAACCAACAGCAATTCATTTTATACTGGTGCCTCTACCTACCTACATATGTAGGTTTATGAATCGCTCTTTTGCAATAAAGCTCCAACACAAACCTTTATAAAAATACCGGTAATAAATCTGTATCAACCGGTATTATTTAAACCGGTTTGAAGCCCTGGAAACGAGTTTACCTGCCACAGCGGGCCGTGGTCCGCGAACCGCGACAGCGTGGCCGACAGCATCAGCGACACGTACGTCATTGGCGCCAGTCTGCAAGGAGCATCTTCATTTAGGGAAAAAGGAGGCACCTTTAAACAAAGCAAAGGCAAAGCTGCCTTTCTTCTTCCACTAAAATAGATATTGCGGCTATAATTTGCACATCATTAGTATCATATTGTAATAGTCAGACAAGCATTGTGAAACACTAAAAAGCTTAGAAACAGAGTCCTTCTGGAAGATATAACAGAAATTTTAAAAAGTCTCCCCTCTCCCTTGCGATATGACTAATTAAAATAGTAGTAAGTTACACTGTGAAATTAAATTAAGTGTGTTTCAATTTCAAATTTTAAAGAAATATGCATCTATAAATTTTCAATTTATAAAATTTCACTTAATAGATCCCATGAGTATCTATAATGTGACTTCTACATACATTCAAAGGACTGCAAACACATAATAACGGCGTTATTCGCTTCAAGTGAAAAACTTTAATTATTTATATTTTTTTTACCACCAGCACCAGTAACACTTGCCTCATAATTCTCAAAAATATCGACTTGAAATATTTTTTCAATGTCAAAGGCTTCCTTTCAGAGGCCAGCTGAGCGTTGTAGACAAGTAACAATCCGGACATAAGGAAGAACGACTGTGTCGTGATATGCCCGAAGAGCACCAAAAAGAAGTCCAGTCGAGTCCCATAATTCTAAAAAAAACGATAAACTAATAGATTAAAAAACTTTAAAAAAAAACACAAAAAAAGAAAAAAAGAATTCTAAGTACCTACAAAGAATTTATATGACAGTACACACAGTACAGTACACTTTATGTAGTTTTCATAGTTCTCTTATTATAGTTGCAAATAATAGAATGATTTTAATATATCAGCTAACCCACCTTTTTAGTTTTTTAAACTATTTGTTTTTTGTTAATAAGGATAATGGAAAACTTTTATCAAACTATTGCATCGTCATCGGTACTTGTTACGTGGGCAAGTTTCAAATTATTCCGATTTCTGGAAGTTGGTAAAAATTGAGCTCATAGATTCCGGTACATGCATAATTTGGTTCTCTTATAATATATAATGCATGATATATTACATAAAAACCTTCCTATTAATCATATAAATAAAATTAACAAGTAAATGGGCATAACTTTTAATTGAAATAAGTTTCGAGCATCATATGAACAGTAAATACTTCTAGATCTACAGCTTTATGACTTGCTAGTCTATTTCTCATTTTTTTTTTAATTTAAAGCAATTTTTAGTACTGCTTTCTGGACGGTGTTCAAAGCTGCCCGCCCTGCAGGTATTTAAAAAATTAAAATTTATTTTCAAGCAAAAGTTTAGAACTGGTATTGATCTGTATTCCACTGTCTGATATATGAAACATTGACTGATAGAGAGAACCAACGCTCCATATGTATACCTTGAATTGGATGACCAAGATCTTTACGCGCTTATCTGAAAAAGCCTATCATAAGCAAATTAAAAACTCCTTATGACTCAACGACAAGCCGTCAAGCGTCAGAAGTGACAAGTGACAGTTGTGCAGGTTTGTGTTGCCACTACCCAAAAAAAAACACCACAAAATTAGCTTCTAAAATAGCTCCGTAAATTCAAACGTATAAAGGTGCCTTCTACTCCACAGACAAGGATAGACGCGGGAAGCGACTTTGTCTTATACTAGTAGCACGGTAATAGGATAATATTACCGTGCTAGAAGCGATTGCAGTTTTATGGATCCATAAATTTTAATTAGTGTGTTTAAAGATGTCCTTCCAGCGAGTCCAAGATATCGCTGGAAGGACGAAGTCGCCATAGATCTGAAAAAACTAGAAGTGTCCAACTGGTCAGATCTGGCACAGAATAGGGAAGAATGGCGCACTTTAATGTCGGACGCCAAGATCCATTTCGGGTCGCTGAGCCAGCGAAGTGAGTGAGTGAGTGAGTTTTAAGATGTGGGTGTGTAAGTAGGTAATACCTTTTCCATAAAATCTGGATTTTCAACAACTATGGTCCGGGACGAAGCAATGTGAATCAGAACTATAAACGCACTCGTCAGGAACCTGAAAATTTAGGTAAATAATTGATTTATTTTATATCCTTCATTAAAGAAACAAACAGCCTACAATACATAATACATAATAATACAATACAATAATACATTAAGCTTAAAATTATCAGACAATCACGCATTGGCGCTTTAAGTTTCCAAAACGAATTATGTACATATTACAGTTTTGACAAAATGGAGACATACAGAAACATAGCTTCAGTGTCCGACACAATGCCTGCCGTATTATTTCGAAAAGTTTGGTCGAGGTTTCATTTACTCATTAGGTCGTGTACTCTCGACATCATTTTCTTTTCAGACATCTCCCACAATTCCGAAATACCTTGTACCCGCCCCCTCCTTAACATTCTATTTATAAACTTTTGTCCGCACTACCTGCCTGCACTATGGATATGAACTACTAGGAACCTACTTGATACTACCTCTGGTCTAATTACTATTGAATGTTATGACTGTTATTGGCTCGTTAACTTGATATGGCTGTGATCAATTCTAGAGAGGACCCTAGTTTCCGCAGTGACCCTAAGCTCTTTTATTAGCGTGGAGTTGAAACTGTTTTTAACTACTAACTCGCTTCTTTATTTTTCCTCTTGATTGCACAAATAGCCGGGAAATAATGAACCACGACGCCCTTGTTCTTCCTAAACTCAAAGCGGTTTTGCCCGAGGGCGCCTCTGTTTCCGGTTATTCTTTCCCGCCTATTTGTACTTTAATCAAATTCTTATTAAGATCACTCAACATCACAACCTTAATTCTATATTAATGCTAACTAAATTAATTAAGTATAAAAATTATGCATTTATGACTTTTAAGTATAAAAATTGATATAATAAAAGGACAATTGACACTTAAGTGTTTCCGAAACCAAAGTAAAAATACGTTCAGAAACTTAATATGTATATTTTTTTTAATTACGTGACAAATCATATATATTTTTAATACTTTTAGTCAGAAATCATGACAATAGATAGATAGATAGGCTGATCAGGAAGAATGTAGGTGTTCATATTGTACTAAGCCTATAATAATAATTATAGTTTGTGAAATGAAATAGAGAATTATTAAATTTAAATCACGAATGCTTATCGCATTTAGCCATTAGCTAATGCGAACCAAAAAGTTGTTAAATAATAAATAATACATAAGATCTCCTTAATTTTTCTCCCGTATTTTGAACTCTAGCGAGCTCAGTCGCAGTCGCTGGTAAGAGTGACAATTTTTAGTACATCGAAACTAAGTACAGCCTACGGCAAGGAGTAAGGCGTCTGTTAATGTGGGTACTGACTGACCGACGCGTCGTCGTGACGAAGTGTATTGCAACATGCACATCGAGCGTGCGTAATGCGTATGCATCGAGCACTTCACTTTGCTGTGTTCATAATCGGCGTTACATGTTCATCAAACCCCTGTACTCCGCTTTCGTCAGTTCACTCCAAGATAACCGACAGCGTATCTTTGATTCTTATATTTTTTTTTTCATTCAAGTTAATAATATACGTTACTTTTAGAAAACAGAATGTCTGTGGCGGTTTGTGAAATATGTATATGCTCCTTGAATGGCAATACAAAGATCCGAAATGAGCCCGAGACGATTTGACTTGACAGTGTACCAGACTGACCATAAATAAAGTAACTTATTATGGGACCGTGTAACAGTCAAGGGATTCGCCGGAAAATCGTCAGCTTCATGGAGCACCATTGGCCAGTTCAGTGCCCACCTCTACGGCCAGCTCCACACGTCAGACGAACTGTTGGCCCGAAAACTAACGTTATTGCCATGGCATACAGGAAATAACACAAACAAAGCAACAATTCAGTTAAGACCAATAATTTTTCCTATATGAGTCCACTATAGTTGGGTAATAGGTTTTACAGCCAACTGTCCGCCCAACGTCTGGATCTGGGAAACAAGAAAATACAGTAGAATCCCGATTATCCGAATATCCGAACATCCGATTATCCGGACTCGCGTCACGGCTCCAGCTGCTGATTGAAATTTTAACCGCGCAACTAGACAGACATAACAATTCAATGTCATTCAGCACATTTGAACCACTTAAATAATTGTTTCGTTAATGATATCGTTTTCTCTAAACGACGTAGGCACATATGTCAAACTCATTACATAATATAACATTTAAACAGATATTGTTTGATTTGACTACGAATTCGATTATCCGGAATTTCGATTATCCGAATTACCACTGGTTTTAATTAAATAAATAAATATTTCACAACAATCACACCAATTCTCTAGTCCCAAAATAAGCTACGAGGCTTGTGTTATGGGTACTAGACAACGGATAAACATACTTTAATACTATTTTTTTTGTAAATAAATACATATTATACATAGAAAACACCCAGACCAGTACAAACACACGTGTTCATGCACACCTATGTTTGTACTGTGCGGGGATCGAACCCGCGACCTTTGGTTTTAGAAGTCCGACTTGTGGACCACTGCACCAAGCGGTCGTCTCAATCATGTCATCGAATTGATTCGGATATTTGGAATTCTACTGTAGTAAAATTCGTCACCTGATTCCGTTGAGCGACTGCAGCGCTTGGGCACGTGGGTCGGCCGACGGTGGCGCCGAAAGCTCCCCCCAGTTCCGGCGGCACGAGAAGGATAGCGGGTACTTGTTGCCTGTATCAACTTCAATAGTAAAGTACACACGATAGTACATAAGTTACCGAACACTGCGGCATCAGGTAGGTGTATGCTAACGAGCCGAGCATGAGCGGAGCGATTCCGAGCCGCTCTGCTCGCGGGTACAACGAGCCTACAACAATTACTCTCCTACATAGTAGTGTTCTTCATGAAACCGAAAATAGGCGGAGCACAGTCGAACACGAGCCAAATGTTCGAAGCGCGCTCTTTCTAGGCTCGAAGTCGGTACACTACACGAATTTTGGGTAGGGACGTGCTCTGATCGTGCTCGGCTTGCCTTTATTTATACATAAAGGTAAAAAAGCGTCTACGCTAGGCGAGCCGAGCACGAGCCGAACACAATTAGTCTAATGTGGACCGACTTACAAGCCTCGAACGAGCGCGCTGCGAGCGTTTCGTTCGTGCTCGTTTGCGTTCCGCCGGCTGTCGGTTGTTTGACTAACACAAAGGGATTTGCTTCGCGCTCGTACTGTAGTGCGCTCGTGGACGTGTTTAGTGACAGACGTCGGTACGTCCACACTTGACGCCGCGAACGACGAAGCCGAGAACGGCTCCGCTCGTGCTTCGCTCGTGCTCGGTTCGTCTAGCGTAGACCCACCTTAACAGTCGATTCCTAGCGAAAGTCCGAATGGATCGCGAGATCGCAATTGCTGACGTCACGCGACTCACTTGAAGGTAGCGCTACCCCTACAAGTAAGTAAGTGACACAAAATGGGAAGGTAACCTGATGTGCTGTCGTCTGTTATACCTCAAGGTAGCATTGACCCTAGCGACCTTCGCGCGAACCACCCCTGAAGGTAGCGGTCTGGCAACACGGAGTTTGTTTAGTGTTCCGTATAAATCCGCAAGTACCTAGTAGGTCGCGCGAACTGGATGACGTCGCATGCCGCGGGGACCTACCTCTCGGGTTCTACCTTAGAAGTTAGAAATAAGTAATATGGTCTAATTCTAAGCTCTTATTTATATTATGTCAGTGGCAGTGCAAGTATGTATCTCTATATATGTATATAAAATTCTCGAGTCACAATGTTCGTTCCCGTACTCCTCCGAAACAACTTGACTGATTCTTATGAAATTTTGTGAGCATATTGAGTAGGTCTGAGAATCCACCAACATCCACATGCACGAGGCTGGGTTAGCTTGCGTCAAGAAGTTCATGACATCGCGTTATTTTATCTCTGGGTTATGCTAACCTGGAGTGGCACAAATGGGGCTTAGTCTATGGTTGCAGATGCAAAGTATGTAGCAGTTTCGTGAGGCTAGTCCCCCACCGAGCGTCTGTAACCCTGTTTTTTGGCAGCGAGGAACTTAATTCTCGAAATATATTTGTGACAAATAATAAAGGGCTTTTTGTTAAATATCATGAATACCTGGCTTTGTTCTGTCCCTGGTAAAGTCATACGCGCTGCCGACGACGTTCAGCACGAAGACCGCGAAGAAGAATGCCCCGGCAAGGAAGTCCACCACATCCACCTTGTACCTGCTCTTAGTCTCGTCTTCGAAGAAGCAGTTGATCTGGGACAAAAACATACGAAATTTTCGCGATTAGACAAAGTTTGTGGTATGAATTGTAGGTACAGCCAGTTTGTACGGGATAGGACCTACTGCATTATTAGGATTAAACCACAAAGCTTGACAATGGCTGTATTTAGAAAAGAGCTGTGTGAATTGTGATAATCACGTCGTAATAACTATCACATAATGTATCTAGATAGAGTACATTTCAGGGTAAAGGTGAAATTCAAGGAATAACTGCATACTACAACTACAAGTTGGCGTAGTTCTATTGCGCTCGAAATTAATTTCACAGGGATTTTCAGACACTAATGGTGTTGCTTCCAGTTTAAACGGCCGCGTAGAACTCGCGGGAGTTCCGCGTCATGCCCACCCCGTTCAAATGTAATGAGTATGGTGACATACCTCAGTGACCCTTGTCTTGAGCCCGTACTCTTGTCCCAGCGAGCGGTTGAGGCAGCCATCGGCGGCCAGCGCCAGCGCCGTTTCCATGTCGCCTGCGTAGAACTCGCGGCAGTTCCGCGTCATACACAGCGAATGTAATGAGCAAAGATAATGCCTTTTCGATTACGTTTGGTAATGAGGAAGGTGACATACCTCAGTGACCCTGGTCTTGAGCCCGTACTCTTGTCCCAGCGAGCGGTTGAGGCAGCCCTCGGCGGCCAGCGCCAGCGCCGACTCCGAGTCACCCGCGTAGAACTCGCGGCAGTTCCGCGTCATGCACAGCCCATAGCGAAGCTTCGTATGGTTGAAGTGGAACAGCGTGAAGGCTGAGTAGCCCTAAAACAAATATGTTTGCTTCAACAGTTTTCATACTTTGCTAGATCCACTCTGGATTTCAGCAATCTAGAGTCGCTGGAGTGTAAATGCTGTTGGATTGCTATCCCTGTCCCATGCGGGAAACTGGCGGGAAACGCCCGACGTACAAACTGCTCCCGTCGGACGGGAAACTTGTTTGAGCCTTGACGAGGTACATAACTACATACCTTCATCATGTCGAGCAGTTCGCTGGGCCCATCGGCTACGACGTCGGCGTGCACGGTACAGTACACCCCGCCCGGCTGGTACAGGCAGTGGCTGAACTGGTCCAACTTCGCCTTGGGCGGCATTTTGCCATAGTCTTCCTCTGGGAACGATTTTAAACAATAGTCATATTTCATGATTCGAGTTTGCCGACGCAACAATTTTCATTTTCTACCTCTGGAATTCTTCGTTACGCATGTGCTACTTTGTAGTACTATTTAACCATGAAATGAAGATGTTGAGAGGGGTCTAGATTCAAAAGCGCCTCTATCCCATTTTTTACCCGACAAGATTTTTTATTCCTGGCAACACATTGCAAATTTATCTATGACCTTACAAAATTAACTACGTGCAA
The DNA here is from genome assembly GCA_963921415.1 of Pyrausta despicata. Taxonomy (NCBI): domain Eukaryota; kingdom Metazoa; phylum Arthropoda; class Insecta; order Lepidoptera; family Crambidae; genus Pyrausta; species Pyrausta despicata. Next base: position 14,448,765 of record OY992862.1, on the reverse strand, counting down.
AACAGCCTGTATCCACTACTAAATTCATTATGAAATCCTAGGTAAGGTGCAAAAACGCTTCTATCGTTTAAATTAATAACAAAAGCGCCTCTATCCCGCCTCGACCAATCACAGAGCCGCGTTGTGTAAACAACTATAATGGCGTCCGCGTGTAGTTTCTTTCATTACGTCTCGTTATTTTGTTAAATTATTAATAGTAAAAGAACACAAAATGGAAGTGAATATAGCCCCAGTGAAGGATAATAATGGAAGAAAAAGGATCCGCAGAGAAAATCAATGGAAACGCAACGTGAAAAAGCGTGAAAGGTAAGTTTCCTCAACCTTGTTTTGTATGAGAAGGTGATTGATGGACGAATCAATCAGATGTGAACCAAGCACTTTTGCAATATTTTTTTTAGTATTTTAAATTTTTTAATTAGACTATCGATTTCAAATATTTTGCTACCAAATAAACTACAAAATTATTGACTAAATGTATTAAATTAATGTTTACACTTACGTTTCTGCGCAATCATCACTAAATCGTTATATTTGTTATATTACAGGTACTCTGCCAAAAGACTACCGAATATAAATGATATTAAAAACTGTACACATAAAAAATTGGGTAAACTTAAATGTAACAGTTTAAATCCACAAGATATAAGAAAATTTCACAAAGCATTTTTTGCCAAGCCGGATAAAATGTATCAAGACAATTTCATATTAAAATTCATAAAGGTTCATGCACCGCAGAGACGAAGACGTAAAGTAAAACACCGTGCTGAGCTGAGTCTAAATTTTTCACAAAATTTTACATTCGTACTTATGTAAAGCCGTACAAATTTGTAAGAGTATGTCAAAAAGCTTTTTCAAAAATTTTAGGTGTTGGTATCAGTAGAATCCGAAACATAGCTAAAAAATTCTTGGAAACAGGCCAAATGCCCCAAGACGGTCGAGGTGGAGACAGAATATCAAGCAAAAATTTTGCTAAAAAAGAAAGTGTAATGAGATTCATCGAGACATTTCAATGTATTGAATCGCATTACTGCAGATCAGCCACGTCAACAAGAAAATATGTATCTTCAGACCTCAACATTAAGAAAATGTGGAGACTTAATCAAGAATCGCAAGAGGATGAAAGTCTTAAAGTTCGACATTGTTTTTTTAGAACAATATTTGTGATAAACTATAATATTGGTTTTAAAACACCTAAAGTTGATGTATGTTCAAAATGCGTTGAGTTATCTGAGAAAATTAAAAAGGAGAACGTGGAGGCTGAAAAAGTAACTCTCATGTCGGCATTACGAATCCATAAGTTGAAAGCCAAATGCTTTTATACTTTCTTGCGGGAGTTTAATGACGACACATTTACAATATCGTTCGACTGTCAGAAAAATCAAGTGCTGCCTAAAGTTGCAGACCAAGCTGCATACTACTCTCGGCAACTGTACAACTATAATTTCACTATTGTGATAGGCATAAGTACAAATAAATTTCCAAAAGAAAACGTCCGCATATTTACGTGGACTGAAAATGTCCACGCTAAATCTTCAAACGAAATTGCATCGGCAGTTTTTAATTTGCTCTCACAGACAGATTTGACGGGAAAAAAAAAGATCCGCATGATGGCTGACGGATGCGGTTCGCAAAATAAAAATAGCACAATGATAGCCATGGTTGCCCACTGGCTAACAATATGTGCTCCAAGACATGTTAAAACAGTTGAAATCATTTTTCCCGTACCCGGGCATTCTTTCATGCCGGCTGATCGCGTATTCGGGTTGATTGAAAAAGAAATAAAAAATAAGGAGGTGATTATCGATCCATCAGAATATCAAGAAATTTATGCTAGATATGGAGTTGTTACAAAATTGGGTGAAGGCTGTACAGTGCAAGATTGGAAGACGTATAGTAGTGAAGTGATGAAGCCTCCAGCACAATATCACTTTAAATTTAATGAATGCAAAAGATATTACGTGACAAGAGTAAAGAATAAGCCGGGGCGGTTCTTATTAAGAGGCGAAATAAAATATAAAACTGATTTAGGTGTTCCCAAAAGTGTCATGAAACGAGGTGTAACCTCGATGTCTGACTTTGGCGTGAGAGACGTACCACCATTACTAGTGAATGTGTCTGCCTTAAAACTTGCCGACGTGAATAAATTGTTATGCAAACATTACGGTGCTAATTGGAGAGCAGAACTCGGTTCCAGCCAGCTCCTATTTTATAAGAATGTTTTGGACGAATCCACTCCTGGTGAAGGCGATAAACGAAGAACCTTGTGAATATTTGGAAGAAGTTGGAATCAGCATTTAAGTTTTAAGGAAGCGAGTTAAGTAAGACTCAACAGACTGAAATTTATTCTAGGCAGTTAGTAACACTGATCAGTTTTCATTATAGAACTCGCTCCAACCTGAAACTCGCCTCTCTCGCCTGAAAGTTTAGAAAAACATTTTTCAAGCATTATTTTATTTTAAACAAAACAAAACAAGAAATGTATAATAGACCTGGAGCAAGTACTTTTAAATCGTCATAAAACTAATCCTAACGAATATACAAGACACACTTTATTCTGTCGAGTGAGTCTTAACATCACTCACTCGACAGAATAAAGTGACCACCACCTTACTAATATTTCTTGACAGTCTCGCATTAAACCATCCACAGAGCTAGGTTGCGTGAACTCAAAACCGCCTCTATCCTTAGTATTAAAATGCAAAACCATCTCTATCCAACAATTAAATACAAAACGTACTCTATCCATATTTCAATTTAAAAAAAAATGCATATAACGTTTGCTATACTTTTAGATAATGTAAATTATGTAATGATGAGTTTATTTAACATCAAATGAATACTAGCTGTTAAATGTAGCTTTACTGTAGTAGTCGTAACAGGTTTTTAGCCTATTGTGAAAAAATACAAAACATGGATAGAGGCGCTTTTGAATCTAGACCCCTCTTGTGGGTAACCACTGATAAGTACCTTTAAAACCGTTTGTAGTGGTAGTTTTAACAAAATATCTTTGAGGATAGATTTTTACAGGTGCCTTTTTTTGCGTCAGGAAATGGGTTACGCATAACAACCGGCAGCGGGGGCCGCCGGAGGTTATGTGGGACTCCCCCACCCCTTGAGGTTGGGTATACCCACTAAAACCTGACGGTGTCCTCTACTGCCATTAGTGAGGTGGGTATGGGCTAGCGCTCCAGCCTGTTGCCATGAGCATTCATGGCTGTGGCTCTATAGCGAGCCTCTCCGGGCTTCAGGGGTTCATGAACCGGGCCACGTTAGAGGACGACGTGTGGAACACACGCGTCGCCGTCACAGGCCTCCATCAGGATGTACCTGACACCCCCGTGTCAGGCGCCTGAGCCGCATCGAGGGGCAACTGCAGGCGTGAAGCCTCCTGCGGCGCTCGGGGCATCGGCGGAGCATCTTCGGAGCGTCAGCTGAAGCCTCTCACTCCCATTCCGCCGCCTCCCACTGCGAGAGGACTTCCTCGAGGAAGGTGAGCATCGCTTGCCACGACTCCTCGCTAAACTTACCGATACGTAGGTATCTCAAATTGAAGACGACCGAATCAGAGTACATATCGATGGCATAATATTTATCTAAGCCTGGGTAATCGCTTAGCCATTTCCCCGACGTACGTCTAAGCGGCTGTTTTCCTTCCTTCTAATTACGGATTGATGTTTTGAAATGTAATGATGAAACATAATTATTATAAGGCTTTATGATCGTTTGTTATGTTGGCTGGCACATCTTACAAGACGTTCTCGGCAGAGAGATATGTAGTAAACTACTCCTGGATACGTATTTTAAAGCTAACGGGATGTTGATGTGCATAATATGCATTTTTAGGGTTCCGTACCTCAAAAGAAAAAACCGGAACCCTTATAAGATCACTTTGTTGTCCGTCCGTCCGTCCGTCTGTCAAGACCGTTTTTCTCAGGAACGCGTGGAGGTATCAAACTGAAATTTCTATATGATACTTAGGTCTACTGTCCCTAGAAGCTGTAGAAAAATCAACCTTCTAAGCCATCGCAATCAAAAGATACAGCTATTTAGGCCGCAAATTTCCGCAAATTTTCGAAACTCGCACGGGAATCAAAACCTACAGGGTACTTCCCGTAAACTTAGAATCTTGAAATTTAGTACGAAGTCACGTCTTATAGTACAGATATAGGAAAAATTACGAAAACCGTAAATTTTCAGTTTCATCATATAAAAAAATATTTTTCAAAAATATTTTTGAGTTTTGATAATTTCAAAGTTAAGTACTACTCCTTATCTCACGAACGCGTTGAGATATTGAATTAAAATTTATATAAAATACTTAGGTCTATAATACCCGTGATGGGTGAACTTTTACTTATATACCTACAGGTTTGTACGGAACCCTCGGTGCGCGAGTCCAACTCGCACTTGACCGGTTTTTTGTTTTTATCTTCGGCTCGACAAGATTAAGGCAATACGTAGGTGCGGCGAGTAAGGTGAAGTGCCGATTGCTACTTAAAATAAAATAAATGCATCTAAGTTAACTAGTAGTAGTGTAGTAAGTAGAAGCTATGTAGGTGGTGGTATGTAGGTGGCTTTACATTTTCCATATGCGTGACATGGTATGGGTGACTTACTCAACTGAAGAGCGGTTTCGCACTACGTCCGATCCGAATCCCTGAAAATATGGTCCGTAGTAGCCATAGAACTGTTTCTATGGTGATTTACGCACTAGTTCCGATCTCCGTCATCGGATTTACGACACTTATACATCGGTAGCTCAATTGGGAGAGCAATCGCCCGGCTTGCGAGAGGTGCGGGTTTAAGTACCACCTGTGGCAGCCAATTTTTCTTTGAGTGTGTTTAAATTTCACATTGTAAAGATATTTGCATTGTAAATTTGATTGTGCAATGCTAAAAATAAAAGTAACTTAAGCTAATTAGATTAACAAGCACTTAATGACGAATTGCTGAAGTAATATGATTAAAGTTTCTTAAGAGTGTGTTAAACAGTTGGATGGGTGTTTTAACTTAGCAAGACGAAAGATGTTGCGAAATTAAGACAAATTTTCTAGGAAGCCCTTTTCTTAAAAAATACTATGCTTAACATCTGCAATTACAAACACCCAATTAGATGGGTTACCTATAATACTTATAATGATGCCAAGGAAGTGATCGGTTGTGAGTTTTAAGCGCAAAAACTAGGCTGAAAAAATGATAATAAAGAAAATGCTTGTTTCTAAAAAGGGTTTCTGATCCAAAGGAAAATTTCCATTTATAGAGTTAGAATTAACAATTAAAAAACGTAAAAAAATGGGCACAACATCAGATGTCATTGATTTGATCCCCACGTAAGTCCCGGTGTTATAGGAATCAGAATAAATGAAGGCACGGTCGCGGTCTGAAAGTGTGTGTACCAGTTTTTGAATTAGATTCTTTAACACACTTCTATTACTGAAGTTCGAATCCCAGGTCGAGCCAAAATTGTTTCTGAGATTTTCTGTCATGAATTTCTTAAAAACAGTTTGGAGTCGGGAAGTTGGCGGTGTTAGTACACCCCCGTGCCTCGCAAAGCACGTTAAGCCGTTGGTCCTGCGCCTGGTCTCTCTCCGGTCATGTCGGATTGCCGTCTCACCCAACTTTGAGGGTGATGGAACAGTAAGTGCACCTGTGTATTGCGCTCACACTTGTGCACTATAATATCTCCTGCGCAGTTGGCTGATCTCGATTTCGGTTCGCCCTTCCACGCCGACTGGTATGGCCGAGGTCACCTTTAACGTTACACGCCGTAAGGTGCAATGCAACCTTAACCCGGGTCAGCCATCTGCCAGCGGCTCGACGGAGTTTGTAACACGCAGCGATATTCAACTTATGTTACGCGAAGAGATGCGATCAGTAATGCGGGAATTCACGGGTGAGCTAAACTGTACCTTAAACAGCAGACTTCGCGAAATAAACAGCCAAATTAGCGAGTTTAGAACCTCTCTGAGTTTTTTATCAGAACAATTTGATACTTTGAAGACCGACATTGACACACATGGCACACAATTAAAAGAGTTGAAAGTAGAAAATGAGGCACTCCGTTCCGAATTAGTCACACTCTCAAGCAAAACTCGTCTAATGGACCAAATGTCTCGGGCTACCAACCTAGAACTGCAATGCGTACCGGAACATCGATCAGAGAATGTAATCAGCATTATTAAACAGCTGGGACGCGTGATTAACTGTCCAGTTAACGATTGCGACATAACCTATTGTTCGCGGATCGCCAAATCGAACCCCAACTCATCAAGACCTCGATCTATACTGGTTAAGTTTTGAACACCGCGTATCAGAGACTCCGTGCTGGCTGCCACAATTCAATACAACAAGCTTCACTTTAAAGAAAAACTTAACACTAGCGCTTTGGGCATCGATGATAACAAGACTCCGTACAACGTAGTGGAGAACCTTACAATCGAAAACAAAAACCTTCATGCGGCGGCTAGACTACGGGCGAAACAACTAAACTACAAATATGTTTGGGTACGCGGCGGGCGTGTTTATGTTCGTAAAGCAGATAACTCGGAAGCGGTCTTTATCCGCAACTTAGATATTGTTAACAACCTTACATAAGTAACAAATTTAATAGGTTTAACTTTTCCTTTACGATAATAATTTGCGTCTATTTTTTATTGTTAAAATTCAATAGTCAAATAAAGATTTATTATCAGAATGTGAGAGGTCTAAGAACCAAAACAAAAGATTTTTACCTAAACCTGTTATCGAGTGATTATGACATTATCGTGCTCTGCGAAACAGGGCTAGCGAGTGACGTGCTGGATTCAAAATTATTGTTACGCCGGTGGGCTAGTGCTAAAACTTTGATCGTGTTTTTCCGTGCCTTGGAGGCGTTTTCAGCAGGCTGAAATACCATTTCAGGCCGTTTCAGAGAGTGCTCTAACACATACTAGTTTATCGAAATTTCACCCAAGTTGCCGTTGTTTTCAGGCGCCTGAAACATGTTTTCAGTCCGTTTCAGGCCACCCTCTATCAGATGACGCCATAACCTGAAAACCCGTTTTCAGGCGTTTTCAGGACCCCTTATGGGCCTTTGAAGCCCACTTCAGTATATGACGTAATTTTCAGTAGGAGTGAAAGAAATAGCACGATTAGAGAGAGGCAGCTATACTAAGAACATTCCAGAAAGGTGTGTAGGGTTACAGTGGACGTGTGACGTATATCGTACAATAAACAGTTACGCTCGGCACTCTAACGAGAACGGTTGTTTCATTGATCGTCCCATACACACACCCGATACACACACAAACATAGCCACCTATATGTGGTGACCCGCGACTCATACGCAAATAGTTGTGTGCAGTGAAATAATGTACGGAGCTGGGTACGGTGTGCCAACGCCACCGCCATTCCCTGGTGGTGTAGCGGCTCAAGAGAATCCGGAAGCAACCGCAGCAGAAACCTTACCTGATGTATCGGCAGTATCAATCGCCAGCAGGATTCCTGATTTTTGGCCTGAAAACCCAAGATTGTGGTTTGTACAAGTAGAGGCCATACTTGCACCGCAAAAGACATCAGACGCGAACAAGTACTACATGGTGGTAGCAAAGCTTTCAAAAGAAGCTATCCAACAAGTAGCAGACATCCTGGCTAGACCTCCTGATCAGAACAAATATGAGGCGTTAAAAAACAGACTATTGCAAATATACGAGGAGTCAGAATCAAGGCAAATACAGAAGCTGATATCAGAAGTTGAATTGGGTGATCAGAAGCCTAGCCAGCTTTTAAGGAGGATGAAGGAACTGGCGCGAGGGAAAATAGAGGACGATACCCTGAATATACTGTGGCAAGGTCACTTACCTTCTTCGGTCCGAGCTGTACTTACTGTGACGTCATCCCAGGACTTGGACAGCCTAGCCAGCGTCGCAGACAAGATAATGGAAACTTACCAGCCAGTGCGCGTCAATGAGGTATCCCGCAGTCGACCGGCAGAGCCCATAACTGCATACGACGTCGCAACCATTATGGCAGAAATCGCGAAGATTAACCTGAAAATGACAGAAATAGAAAAGGTCAGAGGAAGATACAGAGGAAGGAGCAGGAACAGGAAATTTTCTCGGTCAGCAACCAGGAGCAGCAGCAGAACACCGGACAATCCCAATTGGCTGTGTGCGTACCACTTCAAGTTTCGAGCTAGAGCCAAGAAGTGTGTACCCCCCTGCAACTGGAATAACTGGAGGAGCTCCACCACCACACCATCGGCACCATCACCAGCACCCATGGGAAACTAGCTGAGGTGCAGCAGATGGCGGGAGGCTGCACAGTCAAGGATTACCGCCTAGTTGTAAGTGATAAACATTCTCATTTAAGATTTTTAATTGATTCCGGTGCGCATGTTTCCGTTTTACCGAGGACAGTAGTTAAAAACAAACACGAACTTTGTTATAACTCGAATTTTAAATTGTTCGCAGCTAATGGCTCAGAAATAAAAACCTACGGAACCAAGACACTTACCCTTGATTTGAACCTCAGAAGACCATTCAAGTGGACTTTCATAGTATGTGATGTCAAACAACCTATTTTAGGGGTAGATTTTCTTAACTATCATAGGTTAATCATTGACATTAATGGTCGTTGTTTATTAGATAAATTAACCAATTTTGCAGTGTATGGATCGATCGTAAATCATTCTGACTTAAATATTGCAACCTTACGTAGCGACCATCCGGTATTCGACATATTGAAACGATATCCAGCGATTCTCAAACCTATGTCATTCAAAGAGGCACCAAAACATTCAGTTTATCATTACATAGAGACGACAGGTCCACCTGTGTTTTGCAAGCCTAGACCATTACCACCTAATCGTTACAAAATAGCTAAGCAAGAATTCCAAGAAATGATTGAAACTGGTATATGTAGACCATCTAAATCAGCATGGGCCAGTCCATTGCATTTAGTTCCCAAAAAAGACGGTCAAGTTCGCCCTTGTGGTGACTATAGAGCTTTAAATGCCATAACAAAACCGGATAGGTACCCTGTGCCACGTGTACAAGACTTTACATATTTACTTAACGGAAAATCAGTTTTTTCTAAAATTGACATAAAAAAAGCGTACCATAATATCTTAATAAATCCTGATGACATACCAAAAACTGCAATTACAACACCGTTTGGATTATACGAATTCGAACGTATGACCTTTGGTTTGAGAAACGCTGCCCAAACGTTCCAACGTTTCATGACTAACACAGTATTATCATGTTTAGACTTCGTGTACTGTTACTGCGATGATATTTTAGTAGCGTCAGCAAATGACGAATTACACAATGAACACTTGGAGCAAGTATTCAAGCGGTTAGACGAATACGGCATTACGATTAATTTAGAGAAATGTAAATTCAAGGCAACAAACGTAGAGTTTTTGGGTTACGCAGTCAGTGTTGAAGGTATTAGACCATTGGAAAGCAAAGTCAAGGCAATAGTGAATTACCCGAAACCTCAAAATGTAAGTCAGTTACGTAAATTTTTGGGCATGGTAAACTTTTATAGGAATCATTTGCCGAATGCTTCCAACTACTTAAAAACATTAGATTCTTTTACTTGTAAGTCAAAAAAGAATGACAAAACACCGATATGTTGGACTCCGGATGCAGACCAAGCATTCTTAGAATGTAAAAATAAGCTGATAGACGCAGTCACGTTGTCATACCCGGTAACCGATGCGCCATATGCACTTTTTGCAGACGCATCAAATGATTGTGTAGGAGCTGTATTACAACAATATGTTGACAATAAATGGCATCCGTTAGGTTATTTTTCACGAAAATTAAATGAGACACAAAAGAAATATAGTACCTACGACAGAGAGTTACTTGCTATATTTTTGGCTATGGAACATTTTAGATGCTTATTCGAAGGTAAAGAATTAATAATTTTTACAGACCACAAACCCTTAACATTTGCGTTTTCCAAATTATCTAAAAATAATAAAAAAGAGAGTCCAAGGAGAGTGAGGCAACTATTATTTATAAGCGAATTTACTACAGATATACGACATGTCAGTGGGCAAGATAACGTTGTCGCTGATGCGTTGTCACGAATAGAAAGCATAGAGTGTACATCAAGTGTTATCGATTTCGAGAAATTAGCATTGGATCAAAATTGTGATGATGAGCTTAAAACTTATATAAACAATCCCAAGTACCAGCTTAAACAAATTTCATTACCAGGTACTAGTAAAGCTATTTACTGTGAGATTTCAACAGGAATTGCTCGACCTTATCTAACAGAAAATTTTAGAAAGGATATTTTTAAAGCTATTCACAACCTTAGTCATCCAGGTTTACGTACGTCACGTCAAATGATTAAAAATAAATTTTTTTGGCCTAAAATGAACAGAGATATCGGCTTATGGAGTAAAACTTGCATCAGTTGTCAAAAAGCGAAAATAAGTAGGCACACAGTTTCAAATTACGGTAAATTTTCATCAGTTGATAGATTTGATCACATACACATTGATTTGATTGGGCCACTCCCTATAACTACATATGATTATAAATATTGTTTAACCGTAATAGACCGTGGTACAGGTTGGCCAGAGGCATTCCCATTAAAAGAAATGTCAGCAGAATCAGTTGCAAAATGCTTATATGAAGGTTGGATTTGCAGGTTTGGCTGCCCTGTTAAGCTCACGAGCGACCAGGGCAGGCAATTTGAAAGCAGGCTATTTTCAATATTAATGTCGTACCTAGGTATACATAAGATACGGACTACTCCATATCACCCGCAAAGCAACGGAGCTATAGAAAGATGGCATAGATGTGTCAAGGCCTCGTTAATGGCTCGCTTAAATGGTAATAAAAACTGGGCACTAGAACTTCCCACAGTTATGTTAGGTCTCCGTGCCGCTTGTAAATCCGATAGTGGCATTAGTGCTGCTCAGTTGGTTTATGGACGATCCTTACGCTTGCCTGGTGAATTTTTTGTAGAAACAGAAAATACTTTGCTTGAACCACATTCCATTGTACAAAATATTAATGAAACTATAAAATCAATCAAACCAATTAAGGATATTAATGTTGATAAATATTCAAAAGCATTTTTCGTACATCCTGATTTAAAAAAATGTACACATGTTTTTGTTAGACGCGATTTAATAAAAAAATCCTTAACTTGTCCGTACGATGGTCCATATAAAGTATTAGAAAGATATGACAAAGTGTATAAATTGCAATTGCCAGATAGAGAGTTAACTGTATCTATAGACAGATTAAAACCAGCTTATATTTTAAGAGAAATTAAACCATCAATTTCTGAGAAAAATGTAAAATCTTGTCTCAAGAAAACTAGCAGCGGTAGGATTATTAAACCCCCTGTTAGATTTTGTACTTAAAAAAAAAAAATTAATGTAACAGACATAGTCGTGTAGATTAAGTAGTATGTAAGAGCAAACATTTGTAATTTAGCATATCTGCATCGCAACCAATTCAGGTCACAGATTGACGTATATAGTAAGCAAAAATCTGAATGCAATTATTTGGTACATTTTTCAACATAACTCATCTAATCTCGCAAGTGAAAGTACATAATTTATACATTACTCTTCAAGATGGGCAAATCATACAGTGTTGAGAAAAAAAACGAAGAAGTAATTATCGCTCAAAATGGCGCAAATAACGCCACCAGTTCTCATTATACGCAGCAATTAGAGACCGCAGTCTCCATTGTAGCTGTAGTGGTCATATTGGCCATACTTTATTTTATGTACAAGAAATGCACATATCGGATTCGGAAAATAATAAGACAAGAAGTCTCGATGAGAAGTAGCGATAGCAGCCCGCAACGTCCTCAACAAGCGACGCCGCGACAAATGGTATAGTTTATTTATTGTACCTATCAAGTGAAGTGTAACTCGCGTACCTAATTGTAAAACAATTTTTATTAGGTATGTATATTTTATATGTATTATGTCAAACTATATGTACAATTGTTACTCTCATTACTTGTTAAAAGGTAATATGTAGCAGTTAAAATAAATGTAAGACATGTATTGGTAAATAAATCCAAAATTTAATTTTGTAAACTAACATTAATTGCGCAAATAAACTCCATGTAGGAATAATGTACTTTATCGCAAATCGATAATATCAATTTCTTATATAAATATTTATTTTGTATTGTATTAACAGTTCATTTTAAATTCAATCAATCATCAATTGGTAACCTTACAAAATATTTTTATGTACATACCAATATTCTTAACCTATTTTTGAACTGACATGTAAAATAAATACTATGTTGTTGTAACGAAAATATATTGCTTGCTCAGGTTACGGTTTCAACCGAACCGATAACAGTGTCGTTAGAATAGTACCTAGTGTTTAGTTAGTTATTATAACATGGGTAATCTTAATCGCAACGTTGTACCGTGTAATTGATGATGTAATGTTATGTTTTATTCGCTATTGGGTTCAAAATTCTAATGTATCTTAAAATTAAATTATGTAATTTCATTTTTTTCAAAAGGGGGAATACTGTAGGGTTACAGTGGACGTGTGACGTATATCGTACAATAAACAGTTACGCTCGGCACTCTAACGAGAACGGTTGTTTCATTGATCGTCCCATACACACACCCGATACACACACAAACATAGCCACCTATAGGTGTGACAGAGACAGCACAAGACAAGGATAGCACTATGATGCCGAACATTCGAGAAAGGTCTAGGCTAGGCAAGACGGCATTTGGAAGGATCCCGAACAGTCTCGTACTGGGTAGTAGGTACCTACCGAATATTCGGGAGTCCTTGACGGCCGGTATATAAGGAGCCCGGGAATGCGACCGAGTTTGAGTTTAATTTGGGAAAGCGACGAGTAAACATCGAAGCGAAAACTGCGACAAGAAGATTTTGGAGTGCGATATAAGTGTTTGTGTACTAAGTGTTGTAACGTAAAGTGTGTACAATAAATCCTACTCTACTTCATCGGTTTAGAAGTGCATTTCAATCTAGATCCCACACCCCTAGAACGTAACATTTGGTGTCAGAAGTGGGATTGAAAATGCCGATTACTCCGCGAGAAGAAGAGAAGGAGGGGATGCAGACCCGAAGCCGCACCGCTGCTGGAGACTCTGCGGGCACCGCCGGAACGTCAGACACAGCGGTACCAGCTTCAAGGACGCCGGAGATAGACGTCAACGCCATTCTGATCCTCCTGAAAGAACAGGCTACAAGGCAGGAGGAACAAGCCAAAATCCTGCAACAAGAGCTACGGGTTCAGCAGGAGGAACAAGCCAAAATCCTGCAACAAGAGCTACGGGTTCAGCAGGAGGAACAGACCAGAAGGCAGGAGGAACAAGCCAAAATCCTGCAACAAGAGCTACGGGTTCAGCAGGAGGAACAGGCTAGATGGCACGAGGAACAAGCCAAAATTTTGCAGCAAGAGCTACGGGACCAGAAAGAAGTCCTCCGTGAGGTACACGAAGTAGCTGCAGAATGGAAAAAGGAGATGGCTGAGGTGCAAGACAAAATTGTGGGCGTTGAAATTAAAGTTGAAAACCACGAGAAGCGCCTCAATAGACTGAACGAAAAAGTGGAGGGCTAGGAGAATCGCCTCCAGAAGTTGGAGATCAAAGTGGCCTACGGCACCACCAGTGTATCAGGTGCACCAGCCACAGGAGGTGAAAAGTTAAAGGTACCTCCATTCGATGGTACCTCTTCGTGGGCCGCATACAAGCTCCAATTCGAGATGGTTGCCGAAGCGAATGGCTGGAGCAAGGACTATGCTAAAACGGCACTGAGTTTGGCGCTGCGGGACGAAGCTCTCACTGTTCTGGAAGCGTTAGGAAAGGAGAAGACATACGACCGTCTTCTTGAAGCTTTAGAGGCACGCTTCGGTGACAGCCATCTAGAGCACGTTTACAGAGCTCAGCTGAAGAATAGGACTCAGGGGCATAATGAGTCGTTACAAAAGTGGGCACTTGAGATAGAGAAGCTCGTCCGGAAGGCGTACCAAGGTTCCGCAGCGACTTTCATCGATGGAACGCTAGTACAGGCATTCATAGATGGGATTCGGGACTTTGAAGTGAGGGCTGCTGTACGGCTGGGACACCATGGGACCTTGAAGGATGCGCTCGCCCATGCCCTGGAGGTGGAAGCTGTACGCCAAGACTCAACAAAATCCTTTAGGGTGCGCGAAGTTGCGGCCAGGGAGCCGATTGCTCCACCTCGAGAAACTGGGCCTCGATGCTACAACTGCGGGGAAAGCGGACACATACAATCAGGCTGCCCAAAAAGATCTTGGAGGCAACGGGACTCGGACCGAACGGAAAGGCCAGCAAGCTCTGATAAGTTCAGAGCGGCAGCAGCAGGGAAACGAGTAAAAGCCAGGACTGAGGGACGAGTGCTGGCTGGTGGTCAAAATGTCCCAGTTATGATCTCGCAGGCGAACGACGGGAACAGTCTGGCTGTCAAAGGAGAAATTGGTGGAGTACCATGTCACCTTACTATTGACACCGGAGCTTCTCGGACCGTGATCAGTTCTCGACTGCTGAGACACCTTTCCAGGGATCATCTAGTCCGACCAATGCATCTTCAGCTGCAAACGGCTACCGGCCAGTACATCTCCGTCCAGGGGGAGCAGGAAGTGTCAGTGAAGATTGGAGAAAAGAAGTACTGGCACAAAGTCATCATTGCTAACATCGTAGATGACTGCATTATTGGTCTTGACTTTATGAGCAAGTACGAGTGTAAGATCGACATGAAAGGAGGCGTGCTGAAATTTGGGGCTTATGAAGTTCCTATGGAAGGTGGAGTGAGTGGACATGTCTTCTGCGCTAGAAGGACTACACTTCAACCGAGATCGCAAGCCCTAGTTCCGGTGACATTGCCGCACGGTGCGAGACAAGGATCTCATTCCTGTGTGTTAATAGAGAAAATGGACGGCAGTAAACCATGGATGCCAGCTCGCACAGTGGTAACGACGTCATCTGCAGCATTTATAAGGGTGCTAAATCTAAGTGACACTCAACACGTCATAAGTAAAGGAACCCTTATGGGAACATGCGAGGCAATCTCTTGGATACGGAGTTGCCATGGGTCGAAGGAGAACAAGTTACAAGAAGAAGTTGTGGAAATTGGAAAGTTATTGGAAAACTGCCAAAATGATCTCACAAAGGAAGAACTTCTTAAGGCACGTAATTTGCTAAAGCGCCATAGGAGCGTATTCTCTGCACATGACAGTGATATCGGGAGAACTGGAGTAGTGCAGCACGAGATCGACACCGGAGATGTCATGCCTATTCGACAACGACCGCGGCGAGTTCCAGTAGCTCGAGAGAAGGAAGTGGAAGACATGATCAAGGAAATGAGGAGAGATAAAGTGATAGAACCGTCGACAAGTCCTTGGTGTTCTCCAGTAGTCTTGGTGAAAAAGAAGGATGGAACCATGAGATTTTGCGTAGACTATCGTCGACTCAACGATGTGACTAAGAAAGACAGTTATCCATTGCCTAGGATAGATGACACTTTGGACACTCTGCATGGAATGAAATGGTTTTCCACTTTGGATTTGAAAAGTGGCTATTGGCAAGTGGAAATAAAAGACAAGGACAAAGAGAAAACAGCCTTTTCAACCGGTAAAGGACTTTGGCAGTTTAATGTAATGCCGTTTGGATTGTGCAACGCACCAGCAACGTTTGAGCGGTTGATGGAGCAAATACTGGCTGGTCTCCTGGGTGATACGTGCCTAGTGTATCTGGATGACATCATAATTGTAGGCAAAGATTTTGATGACCACCTCAAGAAGCTGGAACAAGTTTTGTCCAAGTTGCGCGATGCTAACTTAAAACTAAGTCCGAAGAAATGCTCATTCTTCAAGCGCAAGGTTAACTACTTGGGACATGTGATTTCATCAGATGGCATCCAGACAGACCCTGAGAAGATAAGTGCAGTTAAGGACTGGCCGACACCGAAAGACAAGACAGCAGTACGTGCCTTCTTGGGACTTTGCTCGTACTACCGACGATTTGTAAAGAACTTCTCAGATATAGCAAAGCCTTTGCACCAGCTGACAGAAGAGAAAAGACAATTCAACTGGGATGATCAGTGTGCAGCAGCTTTCTCAGACCTCAAACAGAGACTTTGTGAAACACCGATTTTGGGATATCCAGACCCAGAGAACGAGTTTGTTGTTGACACTGATGCAAGCAATACTGGCATTGGAGGAGTCTTGTCACAGAAGAAGGGTGATCAGGAAGTTTTGATCGCCTATTTTAGCAAGTCCCTATCGAAGCCGGAGAGAAACTACTGCGTCACTAGGAGAGAATTGCTGGCAGTCGTCAAAACTCTGCAGCATTTTAGTAAATACCTGCTTGGACGCAAGTTCCGAATAAGAACTGACCACGCTGCTCTAAAGTGGTTGTTAGAGTTTAAGAACCCTGAGGGTCAGGTGGCACGCTGGATCGAACAACTGCAGGAATATGACTTTGTCATCGAACATCGCAGTGGAAAGTCACATGGCAACGCAGATGCCCTCTCTCGAAGACCTTGTCCTGATGATTGCAAACACTGCTTAAGGCAAGAGGGTAAGGACTGCGTGAAGATGTTGAGGACAGACACTGTTAGCGAAGAATGGAGTGATGAAGCAATGCAAGAAGCACAACAGGAAGATTGCGATGTAAAGCCCATTTACGATTGGATCAACGCTGGGGCGCCCAAACCAAGGTGGTGTGAGGTAGCTCCGATGAGTACCGTGACAAAGAGCTACTGGGCGCAATGGGAAAGTCTGGTTATGCACAATGGCGTACTGTGCAGGAAATGGGAGTCAGAAAACGGAAAGGATGCTCATCTTCAAGTGGTTGTACCAAGAAAGAGAGTTAGCGATGTTTTAAGATCCTTTCACGACGGCGCTTCCGGTGGACACCTAGGAGTAAAAAGGACTCTGATGAAGATTCGGCAACGTTTTTACTGGATAAACTGTCGGGACGACGTGGAAGACTGGTGTAGGAAATGTACTAGCTGTTCGTCAGTTAAGGGACCACATACACGCAGTAGAGGTGCGCTTAAAGTTTACAACGTGGGAGCACCTTGGGAAAGAATTGCTTTAGACGTCGCAGGCCCGTTCCCGACCTCTGACCGTGGAAACAAGTACATCCTGGTGGTCATGGACTATTTCACCAAATGGCCTGAGGTATTTGCCATTCCGAATCAAGAGGCAGTCACAGTAGCGGAAACTGTAGTGACTGAAGTGTTTTGTCGGTATGGTGTGCCTCTTGAGATCCACAGTGATCAGGGAAGAAATTTTGAGTCTCTGGTGTTTCAGGAGACTTGCCGAGTCATGAGAATTCATATAACTCGGACTACGGCCTATCACCCACAGTCAGACGGAATGGTTGAGAGATTCAATCAGACTCTGGAACGACATTTGGCCAAAGTAGTTGACAACCATCAAAAGGATTGGGACAGGCACATTCCGCTCTTTTTAATGGCATATCGGACAGCAGTTCATGAAAGCACGGCCGTAACTCCTGCGTGTGCTAATTTTGGAAGAGAACTACGTTTACCTGCAGACCTTCTGACCGGACGACCTCCAGATGCACCAAAGACGGTTTCGGAGTATGCAAGTGAACTGCGAAACCGGCTTGATGATGTTCACAGGCATGTTTGTGAACATGGATTGCAGGCCAGCGAGAAGGTGAAGACCAGATACGACCGGAAGTCTAACCAGACGAGGTTTGAGGAAGGATCATTCGTGTGGCTACATAACCCTATGCGTCGAAAAGGAAAGTCACCGAAATTGTCGCCGAGTTGGGAAGGGCCGTACAAAGTAGTCACAAGGATCAACGACGTCACTTATCGGATACAGCGCAACGCACGTAGCCCCTGTAAGATTGTTCATGTTGATCGGTTGGCCAAGTACCATGGAATGATGCTCGGGACGAGCATGTCTAAGGAGGGGGTAGTGTTACGCCGGTGGGCTAGTGCTAAAACTTTGATCGTGTTTTTCCGTGCATTGGAGGCGTTTTCAGCAGGCTGAAATACCATTTCAGGCCGTTTCAGAGAGTGCTCTAACACATACTAGTTTATCGAAATTTCACCCAAGTTGCCGTTGTTTTCAGGCGCCTGAAACATGTTTTCAGTCCGTTTCAGGCCACCCTCTATCAGATGACGCCATAACCTGAAAACCCGTTTTCAGGCGTTTTCAGGACCCCTTATGGGCCTTTGAAGCCCACTTCAGTATATGACGTAATTTTCAGTAGGAGTGAAAGAGATAGCACGATTAGAGAGAGGCAGCTATACTAAGAACATTCCAGAAAGGTGTGACAGAGACAGCACAAGACAAGGATAGCACTATGATGCCGAACATTCGAGAAAGGTCTAGGCTAGGCAAGACGGCATTTGGAAGGATCCCGAACAGTCTCGTACTGGGTAGTAGGTACCTACCGAATATTCGGGAGTCCTTGACGGCCGGTATATAAGGAGCCCGGGAATGCGACCGAGTTTGAGTTTAATTTGGGAAAGCGACGAGTAAACATCGAAGCGAAAACTGCGACAAGAAGATTTTGGAGTGCGATATAAGTGTTTGTGTACTAAGTGTTGTAACGTAAAGTGTGTACAATAAATCCTACTCTACTTCATCGGTTTAGAAGTGCATTTCAATCTAGATCCCACACCCCTAGAACGTAACATTATTTTGTAACAGATACAGAGTTTATAGACGAGATCGGGAGACTAGCGGTTTCCACTACAACAAGTCAGGCGGAGGAGTACTGATAGCAGTGTCCAAACACTTAAACTCATGTAGACTTTCGCAATACGAAAGTAGGTGTGAGGACGTATGGGTTTGTATAGATATCTGTGTAAACACAGAAATAAGGAAACTATTTATCTGTGGTGTTTATCTTCCACCGCCTATCCAAAAACATATAATAGAAAAATATTTCAATAGTGTAAATAGAATAACTGCCATTAGGCACAGTACATTAATAATAGGTGATTTTAATTTAGGTAATGTTAATAAATGGGTTGGATCGCCTGGCTCGCCACTCGTTGCGTCAATTAATCGAAATAGCGAGTTTGATGCTGTCGGACTTTATAGCCTATCATAGCTTTGATCAGTACAACTGGGTCAAAAATAATAAAGACAGGATTCTGGACTTAGTTTTATGCGACTTGACAGTATCTGGGCTGCGACCTAGGGCCACGCCCCTCTCTAAAATCGATGCCATACACCCACCACTTGAATACGAGCTGGAATGCAGCCCTTCCCATGACTGTTCCAGGATTAATAATGCACCTAGGTATAAATTCTTTAAAGCTGATTACACTAAAATTTGTGCTGAATTAGATGCCATTCAGTGGGATGATGTTTACTCGCAGTGCAGTGACGTAAATACTATGGTGGCAGAATTTTATAATATTTTAAATAGCACAGTAAAAAAATATGTTCCAATGTCGAAACCTAGTAATAACAAGTATCCTACATGGTATACCAGGGGACTTATCAAGGTTTTGCGAGAAAAAAACAAGTATCGCAAACTGTTTCTTAAGTTTAATAATCCACTATATAATATTATGTATAATTTATTCAAAGAGCGCAGTAGATCTTTCATACGCGATAATTATAAAAGTTACATTTCTTCAATTGAATCATCTATAGCATCGAACCCTAAACTTTTTTGGTCGTATTTAAAGCAGAAGCGTAACGATGTGAGCTCATATCCATCTAGTATGATAGAAGATAGACAAGAAACATGTAACTTTTTTGCGTCCAATTTTTCTTCTGTTTACAACCGTTTCTCACTTACGAACTCTGTGACATCAATACCCATAATACCGACAATTCCCGATATACCTAACATGCAAAACTTAAGTACTTTAACATTTACCAAAGAAATGGTCGAAGGGGCCTTAAAGAGACTTGATCCTTGCAAAGGAGCCGGTTCCGACGGGATACCACCAGTGTTCGCCCTTAAATGTAGTGCGTCCTTGGCTTAAGCTCTTAGCTTGATTTTTAACCGTTGCTTAAGCACTGGAAGTTTCCCATCAGCATGGAAGAAGGCTTTGATTGTGCCAATTCATAAATCGGGTGATAAGAGATCTATAAATAACTATAGACCTGTATCAATACTTCCAGTATTCGGCAAAATTTTTGAATGTTTGATATATCCTGTCATATCTTGGCATGTAAAACAAATTCTTTTACCTCAGCAGCATGGCTTCATCAAGGCTAGATCTACATCAACAAACCTGACGTGTTTCATGTCTGAGGTGGTAGGTGCGGTGGATCGTGGGACACCTGTTGACGTCGTATATACCGACTTTAGTAAGGCTTTCGACAAGGTAGATCACCAGATTTTAGTAAATAAGCTATTCCAATGCGGTATACAGGAAACCTCTTAAGTTGGTGCGCGTCTTACCTTGATGAAAGGTTTTCGAAAGTTGTAGTAGATGGACACACTTCTGATTCATTTAAGGCATCATCAGGGGTCCCACAAGGCTCTCATCTGGGACCTTTGTTTTTCAATATATTCGTTAATGACGTAAACACATGTTTTCTCAACTCGAAAATTTTTTTGTATGCTGATGATCTCAAGATTACAAGGCGGGTAGTTAAAGAGAGCGATTCACGGCTTCTCCAAGAAGATCTGAATCGATTTGCGGAGTGGTGTCTTAACAACAAACTAAAATTAAATGTAGACAAATGTAACTTTGTACACTTTTCTAGAAAAAAGACACCATATTTCAACACTTATTATCTTAACAACAGTTTAATTCAGGAAGTAGACGTGATCCGTGATCTTGGGGTTTACATAGATAACAAACTTAGCTTTCGTATACATGTTGATAAAATAGCTACAAAAGGTTTTAAGCTACTGGGTTTCATTATACGCAATTGTCGAGACTTCAAACTTGCTTCCAGTAAAATTGCTGATTTCAATTCATTAGTGCGTTCAGGCTTGGAATACGGCAGTATTGTTTGGACACCTTTTTATGCAGTACACAAGCGTCGTTTAGAATCCATTCAAAAAAAATTATCTGGCATGTATCGTATCAACTCAATTTGGCTAAGCTTCTTCCTAACTATAAATCACGTTTGGACTTCTTCGAAATTACTTTATTAGAGGACCGCAGAAATATTCTTGATATCATGTTTTTGTATAAAGTAATTAATAACCATATTGACTGTTCTGATCTTCTGGCGATGATTAATTATAATGTTCCTTACAAACGGGCTCGGCTGTCCAGGTATTTGCCATTTAATGCAAATAGTTTTATGACTATCCTAGGCCACTTTTATGCTATGAATAGGATCCAGACTACGTTTAGCAATTTGTCTCGCTCAACCGGTGTGGAAATCGACATGTCATATTCACTTCGAAAATTTAAGTTAACTGTCCCTAAATTGTTCACGCATTCATTGTAAATCTTAAGTACCTATCTTGCAAATTATTTAATTCATACATTTTCCATTTATTGTTAAACTCAAAAGGCTGTATTATTGTAATAGTAGATATTTTTTATCTTCCTCAAATTGTTTTATCAATTTATTTTTTGTCAATTCATGTTACCGTATGCTTCTAACTTTTATTAGTACGCTAGTCGTGGCAGCCTTTAATTGAGGCAACACTATTAAAATCTTGTTTATAAAGTTGTTTTAAGTGAATGAGAAGTGTATGCTTTGTTGGCTGTCCTTAAATAAATAAAATAAAAATAAATAAAATAATAATGGTAAACCGAATAATTGGGCCGAATACCCGGTTCGGTAAAGATAGAACCGAATAGTATTCGGTTATTTGGTAAAACCACTATTCGGCGCATCTCTACTTGTTACCTTTCAAAATTTATTAATCAATTTGACTCGTCGAAAATAAAAAGAATGTTTTCGATCACTTTTTAGTAATGGAACTTTTTTATTTATTCCTTGAAATGACAGTTGGTTAATTGATTGAATTATTGTTCCAAATACAAAATTACGGGCAAGATTAACAAACAAATATGTACAATTTAGGCGGTCTTATCGCACAGTTATACAGGATGTAAAAAAACTTACCGAAGCCGAATACCACATATTCTACCATAGCGCTGTAAAAAAAATAAAAAATAAAAATCATTTTATTTCAGACTATGTCCATAATAATAATAATTTAAATGTCAAATTGCAATTAGGTCTATTAAAACAAAATTAAAACAAATAAATTAAATTCAAAATTCAGATCAATTAGTAGAAAATACAAAATGCAGAATTAATTTAAGTACTGGCCTGGAGCGGGTGCACCGGGCACCAGCACATGCGATCGTACCCAGCACTCCCGCAGCGGGCAGTCCGGCTTGTCAGCGAGCACCCTCAGGATGGTGTTGGTGTTACCGCGCACCCGCCGTTGCAGGGAAGCGATGCGGCGTCGCAGGACTGTGTGAAATGAGTCGGTGTGCGCATACGCAAACATCGCCGACGCGCTGCAGTATCGCGGCAGCCCCAACATCACCCTGAAGGCGTCGTTGTACTGCACTCTGAGTCTGAACAAAATGGTGGAAATTGAATGCTCTTATGTGAACTCTTATAACTCCAATTTAATACGTTGAGAGGTTTATAGGTCCACATGTGTTCTGTTAGATTGCTGTTATCTATATGAGATCCCACATTTGTACCATTACAGAGCCAACGACTATACATTTATTCTTATATGAGTTAATGTACAGCTTAAAGATGTAATTCAGCGCACATGTGAACCATTTAAACACTTCTATACAGATAGTAAAAAAAGGTTATTTTAATAATCACCAACAAGTCATACTACAGCTACTAGCTGTATAAAAGTCTTAAAGAAGTAAACATAACAGCCTTAAGGTATATAAATGACCACGTGTGTTTTGTTAAAATGCTAGGTCTATAACATCGAACAAGTAGACCGTTAAACAGCTTTTGCCGTATCTCTACCCTGCTATAATAATCTTAGTCAGATGGCTGACTAAAGGATAGTTTTTAGAGTTTTATAACACCAAAACTCGTACAAAAGTATAACTCTACACTCCTATAAGTCCCTTAGACAGGTATAGGTGGGATTAATCGCAATAATACTTCATAATGCAGCTTATACACCACGAGTGAACTGTAATAATGCTCCAAGTACACCTGTGAACTAAATGTGCACTCTTAAATGGAGTTAAATGCTTTTGGGATATTTGTCTTTTACTATCTCGATATCATTTTTGAGTGAGATAAGATCTCTTATCAGTCTGGTGGCATCCAGGTGGTCAAAGGTCACCGCCGGTAATTTGTGAAAATCGGTAAATCTTCAGGAGGTACTTCCTTAATATAAGGGAGATCATGTCTTCCAAATCACGCTGACACTTGCCGTCTATTTTACGATTGATCATCTTTTTTGATTTCACTCAGGTAAACAATAGCTTCTTTGCTGCACTAATATCTTCCGGGGTGAATGCCGTCACACAGAGTCTGATCATCATGGAATCCTCATCCATTATGTCTGCCTTGTTTTGTATGAACGAAAGTACTTCGTTTATCATTAGATTACAACTCGCGCACTTTATCATTTTTGAGGTCAAAGGTACCTCTAATCCGCTGGGTCAAAATCACCAAGGTGGAAAATTACATTTTGCATGAAATAAAAGTATTAAATAGTTATGAAATTTCAAATATCTGTGCTCTAAATGATTGAAATTGGTTTTATCTATTAATATATTTTTGTTATAATGCATTATTTCGTTTAGTATCATAAAATTTTTGTGCTAATAGTCATTTCGAGAACGCGTCCCGAAATTCTATTTCCGGAAAACACGCATCTAAATCACGAGGTATTTTATTAAATTATTGGGCTAAATAAAATACTTATTTTCTTAGAAAGGGACAGTTGAATTTAATGGTCACATTTTTAAAATATTTGTAGCATAAAAACTGACAAAGAGTTTGTCCGGAAAAGTTAACGTCATTTTCGAGAAAACATCAATAACCGACTTAATTATTTTATTTATGAAGGCATCATTCAGAAGCACCATCCTGACGTAAAGGACGCGTGTGTGTGTATGGCGTGTTCCCAAGATTTTCGACAAATTATTCAAAAATAAGTGCTATGTCGTTTTCTATGTTCAATTTTCATACCGTACATCAATAGTACGTCATTACGGGAACACGTGTTATTGTTTGTAATATTGTAAATATACTTTTTTATAGAATGATCGGTAGAATTATCGTAGTTTAGTAATCGTTCACCTATAAATATTATGTTTTAAACGGCTACCGCCGGTGTCAAGCACGTGAAGATTTCAAAACGTCATTCCGAGTATGCTCATTTCGGGAACGTTCCAGAATGATCACAGTGGTCCCGAAATAATAATTCGATGTTCAAGTTGTATATTTTCAATGTAAATTATTTAAAAAAAACTACTTAATGTTATTTCAGCAAGCAAAAAAGCAAAGAAAGACGGAAAAAAGAAAACAAGACCCAATAAACGACAAAAAATATAGTTTAGCATAGTTACGGTGTAGAGGAAAAGTCATGCAAATTAATATTATTTTTATGCGTGCTCCTTCAAAATATGTTAAGGAAATCAAGTTCGCAATCATTTAAACCTATTTTTAAATATATAGAACAAAAAATTTTTTCACGAATTCCGAACTCCAAATTCGCGACCTTGGTGATTTTGACCCCGCGCATGTTTAACGTACGTGCGTAATGATGACGCGCTGCACGTGACTGTACGCTGACGCTGACGCTGTACATTGCAGGTTAAAACTAAATTGTTTTTTTTGATGTCAAAAACAAAAATTTCTTTTTCATATGGTTTGGTTTGATGTACTGAACGCGTGGTTGACGGCTTCGGTAAGGTTTTTTTTACACCCTGTAGTTAGTGAAAATTAACCTCATAAAGGAATGATTTATTCTCGCTCGATAGAAAATAATCTATCATCAAGTTAATAAAAGAAAGATTTAGTAACACTATTAATTTGTAACACTTATCGCAACCGTACACTCAGACCCGCGACAACGTTGAAAATATGTGTCCAAGTTCCAACATTGTCACAGTCCGGGAATCGAACCGGATCCTCATAATTGACGGCACCTTGACACCGACACTCATGCCACTAGACCAAAGAGGCCCTCGGGCGGCTTAATAACATCTGACAGTAAGGTTGGTCACTTACCTTACACACACCCCTCCCCCAATCCGCACTGAGCCCGCGTGGTGGAGTATGGCTCACACCACCTCATAGTTGAGGTGAGGCCTGTGCCCAGCAGTGGAACGTATATTGGCTGATGATGATTTTGTGGAGAGTAGAAAGACATTTAAAAAAATAAGTACCTTTTCGTTTTTCGATGAGAAAACGCGGACTTTATTGTATAACCCTGCGTCTTATAAACTAACTTTGTAACTGTGCGAGGAAGAGTTAGACATTAAGGATCTTTTATTAACCCACTTGCCGAGTGTGAACGTAATGATTTAGTTATTTATTTATTTAAGCTTTATTGCACAAAAACACTTTGTACAAAAGGTGGACTTAACGTCGTAGGGCATTCTCTACCAGTCATAGCCTTTGGGCTATAGTAAAGTTTAATACTAAGTACTATTTTCTGGACGTGACGTTATTAATAATATAACTTTAATACATACCCACCCTCGTACGCTCGCTTCGTTCGCGTATTAAATAGTCAGGTATTCTATCTTTTGAAACGGTGAGTGAAGGGAGTATGTTTTGCTCCGGGGCCCTTGGACACCTAACTATGCCACTACCTAAGTGATATCAATGTGTCCAAGTGGTTAAAATAAAAATAAAACATTGATATTTTTTATTTATTTAAAACTTTAACGCAAAACTTATTTCGCCAGCCCCCTTTTACCATCGGACCACCAGACGTACCGCGGGATGCCATCCGTACCGTGTCGATGTTCCACTGATACGAACCAAGCGCTTCTCATCTACATTTCTGATGCAGTGCGCATCAGAAATGTAGATGAGAAGCGCTTGGTGTGAAAAGAGTGGTACTCACTACCTGCGTCAGTGTTTCCCTGCAATTACAACCTTGAAGTTTTCAAAGCTAGTGTGAACAGGCATCTTCTAGGTGGGCTCGCTCCAAGACACTGTCTTAGCCGCGTTGGGCTTAGTCTTGGGTAAAGAGCAAACCCATCCCAAATAAAATACTTAAAATACTTAACATATTTATTGCAAATATACATATAGCAGACTAATAATAGTACAGCATATTTGTGTATACACCCAGCAGGGCACAGCAACATAAGGTAGGTAATTAAAATAAAACATTCTTTTAAGTAACAAATGAGTATGAACTACTTAACTTAAATCATAGCTTCTTTTCAGCTTTAACAATGAGATATCTATTATTTATTTATAATACAATATAATTAGTAATTTAGAACCTAGTGAGAAAAAAAAAACTAGTTAATTTTCTAGACACAGACTTTACTCTTTTTAGAGTAAATACATAATAAATTTATATCTACACCCATTATGCAACTATTTTCCAATCATCCTCCATAAATTCTTCTATGTTATAATAGCCTTTATTAATGAGTAATTTTTTGAGTTTAATTTTAAATAGGTGATTTTTTTCTACACTTTTAAGAGAGACTGGTAATTTATTAAAAATTTGTATACATCGATACATTGGACCATTTCTAAACATTTCAATTAAAGGTATTGGAAGTACGAGGTTCATTTTTCGTCTGGGATTTCTATCAAAGTTAAATAGAGCAATATGGTTTCTTACAAACATAGCTATTTCCAATATATACATACTTGGCAGAGTGAGAACTTCCTCTTTAATGAAAAAGGGTTTGCAACTTGTTCTTGCTTTCAAATTAAAAATTATTCTTATACATTTCTTTTGTGATGTGAATAGTTCTGTAGCATCGCAGCTATGGCCCCACAAGATGATGCCATAGCGCAGCCACACGTGAGCGTAGGCATGATACGCGGTTAAAGCTGCTACTTGAGAAGAGTTTGTTTTTAGCACGCTCAGAGCATAAAGGAACTGCGATATTTTAGACTTAGTTTTTTCTACATGTTTTTTCCAATTTAAGTGAGTATCTAGCGTAATGCCTAGTAAGTTAACATAGCTTTCCTCTTCGATTTTTAAGGAATCTACTATTGATGTAAGGTCTATATAGGGTTTTTAATAAGGTCTAAATTGAATTATTTTCGTCTTTTTATTATTGATTTCGAGATTATGATTTGATAGCCAAAGTTTTATAGCATTAAAAGTTTCAATTATAATTTCAGAATTGTTAGGGTTTTTATCAGGTATTTTAAACAAGAGGGACATGTCGTCTGCAAAAAGCGTACAAAATGAGTTGCAAATTTTCGGTAGGTCATTAATATAAATAAGAAAAAGCAGACATCCTAAGACACTCCCCTGGGGAATAGACCAATTCGTAACTGCATTATTAGAGTGAATATTCTGGAGCTCGCCTATGGAATCATTAAAATATTGTATTTGTACATATTGTACTCTATTATGCAGGTATGACCGCAGCCATTCAAAGGCTGCACCTCGAATACCTATGCCATATAGCTTAGTAAGTAAAATTTCGTGTGAGACTTTATCATATGCTTTGGTCATATCTAATAGCAATCCTACGGCATAACTTTTATCTCGAATGTAGCTGAGTATTTCTTGAGTGTAGGTATATACTGCTAGAGTAGTTGACCTATTTTTGCGGAACCCGAATTGATTGGAATCTAATATGGTGTATTTATCTAAAAATTTACATATTCGAATAGCCATAACCTTTTCAAATATTTTTGAAATAGCTGAAGGAATTGCGATAGGTCTATATTGATGAAGTGATTTAGCGTTACCCCCTTTTTTTAAAACAGGCTTAATTATCACAGTTTTCAATTTATTTGGGAAAGTACTTTCGGCAAAGGATTGGTTTATCAATTTGGTTAGTGGGGTTGACAGTTCTTCAGCGCATAGTTTAATTAAAGAGGGAGGGAGATCGTCTATACCGCAACTATATTTATTTGAGAGGTTTTTAATTATGTTAAATACTTCAGTTTCACTTGTAGGTTTAAGAAACATTGAGTTCAATGGCGTTAGTGGTATTTACTTGACCTACAGATGCAAAATATTCATTAAACGATGAAGCAATATGTTTAGGGCATACTATTGTTTTCCCGTTAATATCGATTGCCGAGATTTGAGTCTGGGTTTTAACAGATTTTGAAGTGACGCGCCTTACTATATTCCAGAGTTGTTTTGTTTTATTTTTTGAATTTTTCATTTCCTGCGTATAACAATTTTTTTTAGATAACTTGATACATTTTTTAAGGATGTTTGAGTATTTTAAATAATATTGCTTGAAGTTTTTACTATTTGAGCGATTAATTAATGAACTTAAAAATCTTTTATATTTACAAGACAGCTTAAGACCTGTTGTCAACCATTTTTTATTCTCATTACAGTTTATTTTTATACGCTTTTTTGGCATTCTTGTATTTAAGATGTTATTTAGTATCCCGTCAAATAGTTCGTAATTCGAATTTAAGTTATTGTCGGTATGAAATATATTATTCCAATTAATTTGGCCCAAGTCATTTTTGAAGGCTTTAATATTTATTTCATTGTTAATATTACGTTCATATTTGTAACTTGTTTTTGACACACTACTGGTTTTTATTCGAAAAGTATAAGATATAGAATTGTGATCAGATATACCTAGATCTTCAACGGATACAGTGTAGAATTTGTTATTAGTAAAAATGTGATCAATACATGTTGCAGTTTTAAGAGTTTCCCTGGTAGGTTGATCAATAATTTGGTGTAAGTTAAATTCTAGCATGGTTGTGGTTTAAGATATTTTATTTATCACAAGAATTACAAAAATTCACTTATGTGACTAAATAATAATACAAAATTATAGTAATTTGCGTACAGGAGCATTAACAATCCAAACTAAATGTAACTAGGCACTTATTCTTATACAAAACCGAGTAATAAATAGAAATTATCACACCGAGAAAAAAACAAAAAATAATGCGGGTAAGCGTACTGCACAAATACACGCGTCACTGATAAGCGGGCTGCGCTCAGTGCCCACCGGCCGGTAAAGAAATGCAAAAACACGGAATAAGCTGAGCGCGACTAGAAGTGACCTACTCAGTTTAGGTAATGACGGGTAACTTGTAAGTAATCATTGTTTTGTTTTACTGGTAAGTATTCATTGTTTTGTTTTACTGACTACTAAGTAATAAGTTATGTTTTTAATTACTTATGTAAGTGATGAGTGTTTTTTTTATTATTATATATATATTGTTTTTAATTACAAAACCTTTTTTGTTTTTTTGTTTTTTTTTTAGCATAAATATAATATGGAATTATTTTATTTGTACTTTTATTTTTATTTGTTGGTTTTATTTTATTTACTATTATTATTTAAATTAACTGTACATACCAAGAGAGACTTATACATATTTGGAATGTGTGTTTGTACGTAAATATTATATTTATTGTTTTATGATTTCGATTAGATGGACTATTTAAGGACATTACGTTCTTTATTTTATCGTGTATAATTGGTAATAATATATTGCTTGAGTGATTTTTTAAAAGTGAACATTGATTTCGAATCCTTAATATGTTTGGGCAAATTGTTATAAAGCTTAGCACCTTCGTAGGCTATACTTTTAATCCCATAGTTTTTTGTTCTAGGAGGGCGTAAATGTATATCGTTTGCTCGTCTAGTTAATTTTGAGTGAATATGCTTTTTTTGGGTGAAAGTTATGTTACTGTGAATATGTTTTTTAAAGATTTTTCGAACTAGTATACAAGTGTAGTAAATATATGTTTGTTTTATTGTCATGAGTTTGGTTTCCTTGAATACTTTTTCAGTGGCAGTAAGGTAATCGTAATGAAATAACGCTTTTAGTAATTTATTTTGTGCAACCTGGACAATTTCGGTATTACTTTTAGCTGCTGATCCCCAGATTTCTACAAGGTAATCAATATGTGGTTTTATTAAAGAATTGTAAATGATGAAACGTACGTTTAAGGGAAGATAGCGAACAATGCCGCGAATCATACCCGTTAGACAGGTAAGTTTAGTTTTAATTTTTTCTAAATGAGGTTTCCATGTCAAGTGTTCATCCAAGATAAGGCCTAAATATTTTTCAGAAGATTTTTTATTTATATTTATGTTATTAATTGTAAGCGGTTCATAGGTACCTATTTCTTTATTAATTGCTGAGAAGATTACAAAGTTCGTCTTTTGGACATTAATTGTAAGGAGGTTATATTGAAACCACTCATTCAACATGTTAAGGTCTTGTTGTGCGTTTGCTATGATGTATTCTATGTTATCTCCAAAATAAAAAAGACTAGTGTCATCTGCATAAAGGGTTATATCGCCTACAAGACCAATGTCTTGTATGCTGTTTATGTAGATGAGAAATAGAAGAGGTCCCAATATGGAACCTTGAGGGACCCCACAAGAGATAGGCATGACTTTGCTACGACACTCTCCTATCTTTACAAGTTGGCAACGATTTGCTAGGTAGGACTCAAATATTTTATAGGCTTTTTGTTGGACTCCAGTATGTTGCAACTTAGTTAGCAGAAGGTGGTGACTGACCGTATCAAATGCTTTCTTAAGGTCGATAAAGATTCCTAGTGCAATTTTTTTCTGGTCAATATTTAGCTTAATTTTTGTAACTAGGTTTCAATGAGCTTTCTAAAATAAAATAAAAAATATGTCTGTTTTCGCCGAAACGAACGGAACGAACGGCTGGACGGTTTTTAACTAGCTATATTTCCAATCCGGTGAATGCCAAGTCCATTAGTTCTTTAATTGTTTCTTAAAAAATGTATTTAATATGGATAAATTATTCTCTGTAGCAAAGTTCATCAACTTTTGACCTCTTTTGTCTCTGGTGCCGTATCCGTTGGATTTCATGATATTTTTGCGTTGAACTCTCCCATCAATATGTAAAGCCTACATAATCTGTGCTAAAGTGTACTTTCTCTAGTGCCCTATAAACAGTCTCATAAAAAACTATTTATTTCTTCTTCACTTGCCCTCTTTATAGGGGCGTAGACTCTTGATAATGGGGATCCGCCGAATGTATAATGAGTATTCCTACTCTCTCTGACAGTCCGATGTAGCTTTCTGTGTAACCTTTGTGGCGTTTATCGATTAAAAACCTATTCCGTACATTCCTGGCGTTTGCCCTGTATGACATGCCTCAATGTTACGGTTACAAAAACAACCTACTAACATCCTAAAGCATGTAGTAAAATTCTAAATTTACCCTAATGAGAATGAATCAAAAAACTAACTTGAAGGCTAAACTCTTGGCTGTGTGGGAGTCAATTACGACCGACGAGTGTGCAGCGTTGGTTGCGACCATGCCTCTTCGCATTAAAGCTGTAATTTAAAGCAAAGGCGACATAACTAAGTGGTAGACGAACTATTTTGCGTGAGAGCCAGTGATAGACGAATACTTATGTTACATGTGTTTCAGTATATTTTTTTATTTATTTATATTATGTAAGGTCATGAAAGATTTTATGATACGTTAAAATAAACTTTGAAATGTTACTCAAATTATATATTAGTCTATGACTCAAATTGTGATAAATTTGGTGATAATCTCGGAATTCGTGAATTTCGCTATATGAGTAAAGCCATTGACTTCGTAAAACATAATATTCTTCTTACAAAATGTGATGCATTAAGTTTAAGAGGCCTTTTTTTTTTTTTTTTCGCTGTGGAAATGCTTTTACGCATGCCCCCCACACATCTGCAGGGGGGTATGTGGGACTCAACGGCTGGTGTGCAGGGCCGTAATACCCACTAAAACCACAGCGCATTCCACCACTCCGCCATTGTGGGGGGTGCCATGGGGTCGCGTGAGCATTCACCACGGCACCCCGGCGGATAGCCCGAGGGCCACAAACTCCTTGGCGGCGGAGCAAGGTGTTGGGCTCCGCCACCTCCCGGCCGCAGAGGATAGGGAGGACGGCAACGACACACCGCATCTCCTCTTCCTCTGCGGCCCCACCGCAGCGCCATCCAACGGTGCGCCCCCGTTTGGTCGCGGGAGATAGGCCGCACGGCAACGACACACCGAGACGTCTCTCCTCCCGCGACCGCACCCAACTGCGAGGGACAGCCAAAACCGTCCCCCACACCCGCACCCTTGGACGCATCCTGCGCAGGCCTGCAGCAAGCCCACGTGGAGCGTCCCCTCCCGGGATCCCGCTTAGCTTCACCGTGGGTGGCGAAGCCACGGTTACTGAGCCCCCCCACCACGACAAGGCCTGGCAAATAAATGGATACAAAGTTATTTAAATAACAGAAGCTATTGAAATAAATAATCGATAAATAACTAGCTGACCCGGCGAACTTCGTACCGCCTTAGCGTTGCAATGATTGAACAATGTCATCGAAAGACATTGACATTAGTCACGCGCGTTTTTTAAAATATGCAAAATTAATTGTATAATTTTTAATATTTCTGAGAGATTTTCTTAATATTTTTTTCCGTAAGAACCTTCTCCTAATAATAACAAATACAACAAAAAAAGAATTAGAGAAATCGGTCCAGCCATTCACGCGTGATGATGCCGTGACCAAGGAAAACGGGTTTCATTTTTATATATTTAGATAATAAATCTAAATAAAAATTGTAAAAAAACAACTTGCATGTAAAATATTATGACATGATCTACCATGGCCGATCGAAGTCCATAAACAGGCTTCGGACTCAAGTTGGTCGAAGTAAGGAGAACATGGCCAGGTGGGGATTTTCGGCAAGCTCCGATGTGGACTGTGTTTGCGGTGCAGTGCAAACTATGGCACACTTAACATCGTGCCCGGCGTGCCCCAGCACCTTCACGCCAGCGCATTTAATAAACTGCAGTCGATCCGCAATACAAGTGGCTGAATTCTGGGCTACCATGATGTAATTTCTCGTGTTCCATTGACACGCTTAGATGAAGAGAAGAAGAAGAAGATCTAAAATATGAAGGCCAAACCATAAGTGAAACAAAAGCAACTGAATTTCTAGGGATCACTATTGACGATAGATGTAGTTGGGAAGCACATATCACTAGCACTTGCAAAAAATAAACAGGTTCTCGTTATGCACTATGGCGATTAACAAAAATAAGCAGCAGAGATGTCGCCGTACAGGCGTACCATGGATGCGTGGAATCTTTGCTTCGCTACGGGATTCTTCTCTGGGCGATTCATCTTACCTTAAAGCCTTAAAAGCCCAGAAACTTGTGTTATAGGTACTAGACAACAGATAAATATACTTAAATACTTTTTTTTCTAAATAAATACATATTATACATACACACCCAGACAAGTACAAACACACATGTTCATGCACACTTACGCTTGTACTGTGCGGGCATCGAACCCGCGACCCTTGGTTTTAGAAGTCCGACCTGTGTACCACTGCATCAAGCGGTCGTCAAACACGAAGAAAAACGAGGCCATGTGCATAGTCAGGCATGTTTTTGGCATATTTGTCCTTAAGTACCTTACTGTAAAGGGCAGCTTTGAACAATTGAGTTCACCAAACAATTTTTAGGTAAAGTGGTTATTCTTTTGGGTAGTGGCAATCTGTACAACTGTCACTTGCTTGTCACTACTGAATAGACCTGAGCGGACCTGTACAAAATGCCGGCGGCGCACGGTGGTCCGGTATTGAAAAAAAAATGGCCCTAGACGCAAAAGTCCTCAAATTGGCTAATTCCAAATGATAGGCAATATTTTTTTCTAAATTTTTCCTAAGTTCCATTGGTTATAATGAAAAATGGTCTTAGTCAATTCAATTTCTAATCTGATTGCCTATCATTTGGAATTTTTTTAGGCCAATTTGAGGACTTTTGTGTCTAGGGCCACTTTTTTTCAACTGTTCGGCGGCGCGCCTACGCCGTCGCGCCTTCCTCTTTATTATTTAACTAGCGGCCCACCCGCGACTTCGTCTGCACAAACGTAGGATTTACCTCAACAGTGTGTCAAGCAAGGGTGCGTTCACGCGGGATACGTTATTGATGATTCGTCAAAAATCACGATACGTCATAATAACGGATGAACGCTCACTTACTTAACGTGTTTCTTTATGATTCCCGAATTGATGTTCACATTTGATGCGTAATTCGCAACAGCGGCAACCCCGTCATAAAACCGTCACGTTTCGTGACTTAACAATTTAGTAATTTTTAAAAGACGATACGTGATTTAAGGCGTATCATGAAACGTATGAACATGGATATTTAAAAAGCACAACTCGTCAAAAAAACGAATCGTGAAAATATGAAATCTGTGAAAAAAACACGAGTCGTCCCCGTCTAAATCAATTCGAACAAAATTAATTCGAGCAAAAAATACTTAACAAATAAAATTATAGCCTGTTTCATCTTAACCCATTGTCAAATATTTGTAAAAATATTTCTCTCGGGTGATTTGAGGGTGTCTCCCACAATCATTGATGAAACATACGCTGGTTCAAAGCGTTAAAAAGCACTTACAAAATTCAAAGACTCCATTAAGGTTCTCGGTAGCTCAATGGTCAGAGCATTGGATCGGACTTCCAAAGGTCGGGGGTTCGAATCCTTCCCGATAACCGGACCCGAAAAGAATTTTTTAAGTGTCGTCTTTTCAATTCGAACATTCAAACTTCGCCGGATTATTTTACCTCAAGGTTTTTTTACCTAAATTGAAATCCTAAACACATTATTTATTATTTCTGACCAAACCTAAATACCAGATAGCAGACGCTCGGATCGATTGCGCAAATTTAGGTTTTTCCAACAAAGTTTTACGACATGAGATGGCAAAAGTTCAAAAAACTCTTTGAAGATTTTACTGAAATTATTTTTAAAAAAAACTATGTGACCCGTGATGACCTAACATATTTTGTCTCAATGTTACGGTTTGCAACAACATCCTACTTACATCGTAGAGCAGCCATACTCAACCTTTTTTTTACTAGGGCCAAAAGACTTTCAGTCATGGGATCCCGGGCCGCAAGCGAGAAATTATAAAGTTCTAAATAAAACGAAAATCAAAGGTAACAATGTATTTACTTTATTGATGAGAAAAGATAAAAAAATACCATTTAAATGACTATTTTATTGCGATATTTGATAATGTAAACACTTTTTCACAATTTTATCAAGATCTGGCTACTCTTATAACATCATCCTGATGAGAATCTGTAATTTTATTTCTGTATATATTCTTTGTATATTTCATTTAATAAAAAGAAGATACGCACACAAACATAACCCCAAAGAATGTTAGTAAGATTTGAGCACTTCATTGTGCATTTT
Organism: Pyrausta despicata; assembly: GCA_963921415.1. Taxonomy (NCBI): domain Eukaryota; kingdom Metazoa; phylum Arthropoda; class Insecta; order Lepidoptera; family Crambidae; genus Pyrausta; species Pyrausta despicata. The sequence goes on along the minus strand of OY992862.1, from coordinate 14,413,460 downwards.
TATATTTTTGGGGAAACAATGCTCGAAAACTCTACATACCTATTCTTTGTGATCCTTTTTTTCTTTAAATACGACTTCTAGATTGGTGTCGCTATTAGAATCAATAAATTGATCAAACAACTCCGCGTGAACGGAGCATAGGAACTTCATTATAGAGGTAGTGGGCCAAACAAAAAACCTGCGGCCGGCGGACCGCAGGTTGAGTATAGCTGTCCTAGAGAATGTAGAAAAATGCATAAATAACCGCTTTAAAAACAACAAAAAAATTGCTAAGTTGATTCAGTCAATCGTATAACAATGCTCGTGCTAATATTGTTAGCATTGATATTAGGATTAGTCGTGTTAGTACTTTGGATGATGGCTTCATTTACATTCTGCAGATCTAGAAAGAGACTAGAAGGTAAGACATGTTTGGTGACAGGAGGAACAAGTGGAATCGGGCTCGAAGTGGCGATCGACTTGGCGGCCCGCGGCGCCAGGGTCATAGTCGCCTGCCCCTTCTTAGAAGAGGGAAACAACGCCGTGAAGACAATCGTCGAGGAATCTGAAAACAGCAATGTCGTCTTCAAGCTCCTGGACTTAGGGAATTTCGATTCAGTGAGAGACTTTGCGAAGGATATTCTGGAAACAGAAGTACGTTTGGATATTTTGATGAACAATGCAGGCATCAATATGGCTCCGAATGCGACCGGTGGTGGAACTCAGATACCGCCCGTCATACGAGTGAACTATTTTGGTCACTTTCTTCTGACTAATTTACTTCTCCCCATTTTGGAGAAAAGTGGAACACCATTATCTCCGAGCAGGATAGTGAATACGGTTTCGATATTTTACAAGTTCGGGAGATTGGATGTTGAAAAGATATGTGTTACGAAAGACAATGAATACGGCAGGGTTGTGCTGTACGCGAACAGCAAGCTGGCTCTGGTGCTGATGTCCCGCGAGTTTCCGAAGAGAGTGAAAACTCAAAATGTGGTTATGAATAATGCAGACCCAGGTGAAGTGATCACGAGGATTTTCTTAAATGGTTTCTCGTTTTTATTGCTCCTGGGATATGTGTTGGTCCGATTAGCTGGAAGGACGCCTTACGTGGGCGCGCAGAACCTCTTACACGTGGCGCTGGACAAGAAAGCTGGTCAAAGAAGCGGCGAAGTATACAGAAATTGCAAGCCCCGTAAGAGGACTTCAGCCGCTGACAACCAGGAGCTCGCAGAAAAATTGTGGGACAAGTCGATGCTTTTAGTCAATCTGAAAAAATGATTTTTTTAAACTATCAAAGTAATTTACTTACAATAATAAGTTCATCATTTTCTAACATAAACTATAGGAATAACATTTTTTTTTTGCATATTTTGGCATAACTTTCTTGTTTACTAAAAAAAATAATTTTAGGAAACATTTTGAATAAATCTTTATATATTTTTTGTTTTTGTCACTATTATTGAATTTTACACTACAGATCCACCATTCCCATCAGGCCTGTCCTCTCTCAGACAATGGTAGTTACTCCTAGAGGATACATATACTCCTAGATTATATACTTACCTAGGTTTGAGCCAGATCTCTGCTACAGAAAGATATTTGGCTTATAAGTGTTGAGCTAGTGTATGAACTCGCTCTTTTTACTACTCAGACTGCGCGCCCACTGCAAGATTATTTCTCGCGTGAATGCGACGGATTTCATTAAACTTATCAAGTATTGGAGCAACGTTGGAGGGTGAATTTGAGTTACTTTGTATTTGTGCCAATAAACTGATGATAACAGACATTAAATCATTTATTTGCATTTTTAGGTGCTAGGATAGTGAACCTATTGATAATCTAAACTAATATTATAAAGCGGAAGAGTTTGTTTGTTTGTTTGAACGCGCTAATCTCAGGAACTACTGGTTCGAATTGAAAAATTCTTTTTGTGTTGAATAGACCATTTATCGAGGAAGGCTATAGGCTATATAACATCACGCTGCAACTATTAGGAGCGAAGAAATAACGGAAAATGTGAAAAAAACGGGGAAAATCATTCATCCTTGAGGGCTTCCGTTACGTACGCTTCGAAAACGGGTCAAGATACCAAAAATATATGAATGAAATAATTATTCCTCTTAAAATGATCTAAAGAAATGTCTGCGACAGTATACGTCTATCTTTTAAGATTAATTCCCTAGAACCGTTTTTATGGTAATCAAATTTGGTCGAAATTAATGCATAAATAATGCATTAATTGAAGAGTTGTATCAACGTAATTATATTAATCTTTATCCAAATAAATGTGTTGTTGATTAAGAGTATTTAATTGTGAACAAAATTGTCTTTGATATCACTTAATTTCAATGAATATCTTAGAAAATATTACAATTTTAAAATAACACCGATATAAAATTCACCCGCGCCGCATGATGTGCAAAACATGACGCTGCAAGGAAGAGAGGCGTTGCTTGCGAGCGACGCAGAGAGGGGGGTGTAGCTCTACGAGGTACCATGATGAACCAAAATTAGTTAATGACCAGGTGACCGCGTATAATAATCTGGGATGAATGTTCCATGATCCATAGAGCTCATGTAGAGGCTCTAGAGATATAAGAAGCTGTGATAAAATCATCATCATAAAATTACTGTTATGTTATGTTATACTTTTGACAAACTGTACCAGTAATAGTAAGGGGAACTTGGGCAAACATTGTAAAGTTTTGCCTTAAAATTACCCCATTATAGAAGTTTGTGAAAATCTTAATATTAACTACAAAATTATGAGAGCATATTTGGAGGAGGTAGTAACAGTCCGCCTGGCCGATTTCGCCCACGGCGGCCAATCTCAACAGAGATCAGCCAACTACGCAGGGGATATTACAGTGCACAAGTGTGAGCGCAATACACAAGTGCACTCACTGTTTCATTGCTCTCAAAGTTCGGTGAGCCGGCAATCCAACATGACCGGAGAGAGATCTGACGCAGGACCAACGGCTTAACGTGTTTTCCGAGGCAAGAGGGTGTAACACCGCCAATTTCCCGACTCCAAGCTTTTTTTGAGAGATTCATGACAGAAAATCTCAGAATCAATTTTGGCTCGACCTGGAATTCGAACCCAGGACCTCTTGGATGTTAGGCAGAAACTTTGCCACTACATCAACGAGGCAGTGGGGGTAGGTAGTATAACTTTTTTCTTCAAGTTACTTTTAATAGGAGACGGGAAAGTACATCATTTTGAAAATAAAATTGGAATTGATCGAGATTTAGGAGAAAGAGTGTGTGACATTGAGGACTTAATATCGAAAGTTCACCCTTAGCGAAATAGAAAATAATGATCATCAATGGCACATCCATTGTGTCAAAGGGCAATATTTGGAGTGAGAAACTGTAGCGTGGACGAAATTAATAAAATAATTATTTGAACCCAAGTGGCCTTCCCCCATATTCCCTCAAGTTAAAAATAGGTGCCTCAATAATTTTACTTAGAAATCTTAAACCTCCAATTATATGTAACGGGACCTGACTTCAAATCAAATTTCTTCGCAATAACGTGATGGTTGCAATAGTTTAGACTGGTCCAGCAGTTGGTCAAACAGTGCTTATACCTCGCACCCATTCCAAATGTTTAACCTTTAAATTTTAAATGTATTCAATTTCCTGTTAATCTGTCAAGATCAGGTTGCGGAGAATACCAAATTGTTTTTCTGACACAAGCAAATAAAACTAGAAATATTAATAACGCAGAAGTACTTTAAAATAATTATGTTCTTTTAAAAACTTAAAAAATCAATTGTCTAAAATAATAACAGAAAAAAAATAATTTTCAAAAATAAAATGATGCCCTTAATAACTATTCTACGCGGACGAAGTCTACAGCTAGTTGTACTATAAGCCGGTTATTCATAACCCTTACTGGGGACACAGGAGACCGATAGTGCTTTAAGAATACTGCTTTCTTCTAGTGATAGATTTTAAATGTGAATTATTATTGTGTGAACTCTGAGAGTATGATGCTATGGAATTTTGGAAGCACTAGAGGTCAGGACATCTGCAAAGGATTTAGTGACAGTTGGGTGTTATTTTGATGCTTCAGCATAAGAGACACAGTTATTGGCCATGTACATTTTAATTTGTTTCTGCCTTAAGAATTCTGGGCAAGCCTTGCTAGTTGCATAGTGTGACCCAGAGCATGAGCTTCATTAACTATTATCTTCCTCACCGAAATGACCGTCATGACCACACTTATACCAGCGCGGCTTAGATCGGCATTGGACCTTGGTGTGACCGAATCTACAAAGATGGTAACATCCCAGGTCGAGCCAAAATTGTTGCTGAGATTTTCTGTCATGAATTTCTCAAAAACAGCTCGGAGTCGGGAAGTTGGCGGTGTTACACCCCCGTGCCTCGGAAAGCACGTAAAGCCGTTGGTCCTGCGCCTGATCTCTCTCCGGTCATGTCGGATTGCCGTCTCACCGAACGTTGAGAGTGATGGAACAGTGAGTGCACCCGTGTATTGCGCTCACACTTGTGCACTATAATATCTCCTGCGTAGTTGGCTGATCTCTGTTGAGATTGGCCGCCGTGGTCGAAATCGGCCAGGAGGACTATTACAGTAGAGAATATGTATAGATCTACAGAAAGGGCGTTATAGCGCATTAAAAATCTTTTCATCCCACCATCTCGGAAAGAGTATTTTTGCTCTTCAATATCTGAGTGGAAAAGCCGTTTTTATTCACTAGAGGTGAAAGTAAATTTGAATTTAGAACATCGTGTGCACTAAGTTTGTGAATTAAAAAAACACGGGTTGCACTCCGGGAGTGCCGGCAGAAGTGAAAACTTGATTATTAACGTTGTGCATTTTTGATTTATTTGAACCGTCTTACGGTTTTTCGATCAGCATCACGTGACCTGACGCGAGTTTCACAGTTTCTACCCATGCCACAAAAGTGCTCAACGCCGCTAAAGAAGTTTTCACTTCAAAAATCATTAAACCTATTTATTGCTACCTCTATGGTGCCAAATACATCATACAACATTTTTTTAATTTGTTAAAAACTCAAACTCGGAACCTTCTTGGTGTTCTTTTTTAAATTTGCTTTGTAGGCGGTTCTTTACGCGGCATTTTTTCACGTCATTGTTGAACCTTATTTAAAAACAAGAAACTTGAAAACAATTGAAAAAACTAAAATGAGTGATTCTAGCGACGAGGAAGTTTGTTTGACGCCAACAGAATAGACTGAAACTGTTAATAATGCGCAAATGAGCTTTCTCTCTCAACAATCACGCGAGAAGAAATTAAAACAGTACGTTATGTTCAACACGTGGCGACTAGCAAAAGGAGCCAAAACTTTCTCAGAAAACGTTTTGCTGGCATATTTTATAGAATTATCCGAGAACAAGAAAGCAAGCACTCGAAAAACAGTACACAAGTGACTAACACCAATATTACAGTACCCAACAAAAATATTACACTCAATTTAAATAACTGTAGCAACGTTACTATCAATTTTTATTAATTATGCCTAAGTATTATTTTGTTATAATTTAAAGATTATTCTGTAATACTTACCTGTCATAATGTAGTAGTTAATACCTAAACTGAAATAAAAGTACCTATCTTGTGATTGTCAACGGTTTTTTTTGCATTTAGTCATTTCTTCGCTAAGGTGGAATGAAAAGTTACGTGTTGCACTCGAGTGCAAAGATTTTTAACCTCGTGCTCTTTTGATTCCCTCGCTAACGCTCAGGATTCCAATTTAGAATCACTCGCTGCGCTCGTGATTCAATTTTAGAATCCTTCGCTTGCTCGGTCATCAAAATTGAACACGCGGTTAAAAAGCAACTTTGCACTCTTGTATAACAAATAACTATTTTGGCAGGATCCGACCGTCAAACGTGAGAACTACTTTCTGTGAAGGCTTCCATGTTGCTGTTCAATTAATAAGGGTAAAGTCAGCTTCACACTACACCTCCCCTGTTTTTATATTTTTAAAAAATACATGTTTTTTTTCTTACATTGATGCTGATTAATTGAAGTTGTTTAAGGTGACTTTAGTTACATAATCATCATTTATAATTTATTCATCATTTATTCCTTCATAGCGATGTTGCGAAGCGAACTCTATGTTTCACCTTTTCAGGTATATGAAGTATGTACATTTTAACAATAGTATTTAGCATAATAATAATAGTAGGAACACATTTTACAATTGAAATACAAAAACTAAAGGTATGTTTTTGTATGTATGTAAGTATATATAGGTATATGAAGAATTTACATTTTAACACTAGTATTTTAGCATTTTCATAATAGAAGAACAATATTTTTCTATTGTTAGATAATTATAAACATTTCATATTCTATAATTTTAATCATCCATTATTATATTACTATTAATATATACTAACCCTTAAGAAATTATACAAATTTCATTATTTATTACTGGGTCCAGCAGGTATTCATTAACGGTATACTCGTAATAGCATTATTCAATGAGAAACTCGGTTAACTTAATTTTGAAACGTCTAAATGTGCTATTTTTGATTGTTTCTGGTACTTTATTGTATATTTTTGGTGCCATTTCAAGTACACTGTTTTTCATGAGAGCGGTTTTATACAAGTAATTACGAATCAAGGGTCTCCTTGGGCGAAGGGGTCGGTTAGGTGCTTCCACTAATGGAAACAAGTCCGGATTACACCTAACAAAAACGCAACATTCCAGTATGTACAGACATGGCAACTTTCTATGCGATCTAAATTGCAAATTGATGGAATACACTGTTTCTGGGCGACAAATAAAGTTTCTTAATGTGTTGAATTTCCCAAAAACACTTTGCCGTAACGCAAAGTAGATGATACAAATCCGTGATATACCGTTAAAACTGTGCTTCGGTCTGCTACCTACTTTATATAAAGCATAAGAAAATCTGTACAAATTCTTACACACCTCCACTGCATGAGACTTCCACGCCATATTACTATTGTAGAGGCGCGGGTCCGTCGCGGCGGCTGCCGGCGGACGCCCCTACGTATTTGCTTCTTCTTTGTGGTTGTAAATGAAGTACGTCTTTATGTACAATCGTATATTAAAAAGAAAATTTACAGAAGGAGAACAGAGTAGATTGGTAGTTTGTTGACGTCGTATATACCGACTTTAGTAAGGCTTTCGACAAGGTAGATCACCAGATTTTAGTAAATAAGCTATTCCAATGCGGTATAAAGGAAACCTCTTAAGTTGGTGCGCGTCTTACCTTGATGAAAGGTTTTCGAAAGTTGTAGTAGATGGACACACTTCTGATTCATTTAAGGCATCATCAGGGGTCCCACAAGGCTCTCATCTGGGACCATTGTTTTTCAATATATTCGTTAATGACGTAAACACATGTTTTCTCAACTCGAAATTTTTTTTGTATGCTGACGATCTCAAGATTACAAGGCGGGTAGTTAAAGAGAGCGATTCACGACTTCTCCAAGAAGATCTGAATCGATTTGCGGAATGGTGTCTTAACAACAAACTAAAATTAAATGTAGACAAATGTAACTTTGTACACTTTTCTAGAAAAAAGACACCATATTTCAACACTTATTATCTTAACAACAGTTTAATTCAGGAAGTAGACGTGATCCGTGATCTTGGGGTTTACATAGATAACAAACTTAGCTTTCGTATACATGTTGATAAAATAGCTACAAAAGGTTTTAAGCTACTGGGTTTCATTATACGCAATTGTCGAGACTTCAAACTTGCTTCCAGTAAAATTGCTGATTTCAATTCATTAGTGCGTTCAGGCTTGGAATACGGCAGTATTGTTTTGACACCTTTTTATGCAGTACACAAGCGTCGTTTAGAATCCATTCAAAAAAAATTCTCTGGCATGTATCGTATCAACTCAATTTGGCTAAGCTTCTTCCTAACTATAAATCACGTTTGGACTTCTTCGACATTACTTTATTAGAGGACCGCAGAAATATTCTTGATATCATGTTTTTGTATAAAGTAATTAATAACCATATTGACTGTTCTGATCTTCTGGCGATGATTAATTATAATGTTCCTTACAAACGGGCTCGGCTGTCCAGGTATTTATTTGCCATTTAATGCAAATAGTTTTAGGACTATCCTAGGCCACTTTTCTGCTATGAATAGGATCCAGACTACGCTTAGCAATTTGTCTCGCTCAACCGGTGTGGAAATCGACATGTCATATTCACTTCGAAAATTTAAGTTAACTGTCCCTAAATTGTTCACGCATTCATTGTAAATCTTAAGTACCTATCTAGCAAATTATTTAATTCATACATTTTCCATTTATTGTTAAACTCAAAAGGCTGTATTATTGTAATAGTAGATATTTTTTATCTTCCTCAAATTGTTTTATCAATTTATTTTTTGTCAATTCATGTTACCGTATGCTTCTAACTTTTATTAGTACGCATGTCGTGGCAGCCTTTAATTGAGGCAACACTATTAAAATTTTGTTTATAAAGTTGTTTTAAGTGAATGAGAAGTGTATGCTTTGTTGGCTGTCTTTAAATAAATAAAATAATAATGGTAAACCGAATAATTCGGCCGAATACCCGGTTCGGTAAAGATAGAACCGAATAGTATTCGGTTATTTGGTAAAACCACTATTCGACGCATCTCTACTTGTTACCTTTCAAAATTTATTAATCAATTTGACTCGTCGAAAATAAAAAGAATGTTTTCGATCACTTTTTGGTAATGGAACTTTTTTATTTATTCCTTGAAATGACAGTTGGTTAATTGATTGAATTATTGTTCCAAATACAAAATTACGGGCAAGATTAACAAACAAATATGTACAATTTAGGCGGTCTTATCGCACAGTTATACAGGATGTAAAAAAACTTACCGAAGCCGAATACCACATATTCTACCATAGCGCTGTAAAAATAAAAATAAAAAAAATAAAATCATTTTATTTCAGACTATGACCATAATAATAATAATTTAAATGTCAAATTGCAATTAGGTCTATTAAAACAAAATTAAAACAAATTAAATTAAATTCAAAATTCAGATCAATTAGTAGAAAATACAAAATGCAGAATTAATTTAAGTACTGGCCTGGAGCGGGTGCACCGGGCACCAGCACAAGCGCTCGTACCCAGCACTCCCGCAGCGGGCAGTCCGGCTTGTCAGCGAGCACCCTCAGGATGGTGTGGGTGTTACCGCGCATCCGCCGTTGCAGGGAAGCGATGCGGCGTCGCAGGACTGTGTGAAATGAGTCGGTGTGCGCATACACAAACATCGCCGACGCGCTGCAGTATCGCGGCAGCCCCAACATCACCCTGAAGGCGTCGTTGTACTGCACTCTGAGTCAGAACAAAATGGTGGAAATTAAATGCTCTTATGTGAACTCTTATAACTCCAATTTAATACGTTGAGAGGTTTATAGGTCCACATGTGTTCTGTTAGATTGCTGTCATCTATATGAGATCCCACATTTGTACCACTACAGAGCCAACGACTATACATTTATTCTTATATGAGTTAATGTACAGCTTAAAGATGTAATTCAGCGCACATGTGAACCATTTAAACACTTCTATACAGATAGTAAAAAAGGTTATTTTAATAATCACCAACAAGTCATACTACAGCTACTAGCTGTATAAAAGTCTTAAAGAAGTAAACATAACAGCCTTAAGGTATATAAATGACCACGTGTGTTTTGTTAAAATGCTAGGTCTATAACATCGAACAAGTAGACCGTTAAACAGCTTTTGCCGTATCTCTACCCTGCTATAATAATCTTAGATGGCTGACTAAAGGATAGTTTTTAGAGTTTTATAACACCAAAACTCGTACAAAAGTATAACTCTACACTCCTATAAGTCCCTTAGACAGGTATAGGTGGGATTAATCGCAATAATACTTCATAATGCAGCTTATACACCACGAGTGAATTGTAATAATGCTCCAAGTACACCTGTGAACTAAATGTGCACTCTTAAATGGAGTTAAATGCTATTTGGGATATTTGTCTTTTACTATCTCGATATCATTTTTGAGTGAGATAAGATCTCTTAACAGTCTGGTGGCATCCAGGTGGTCAAAGGTCACCGCCGGTAATTTGTGAAAATCGGTAAATCTTCAGGAGGTACTTCCTTAATATGGGAGATCATGTCTTCCAAATCACGCTGACACTTGCCGTCTATTTTACGATTGATCATCTTTTTTGATTTCACTGAGGTAAACAATAGCTTCTTTGCTGCACTAATATCTTCCGGGGTGAATGATACAGAGTCTGATCATGGAATCCTCATCCATTATGTCTGCCTTGTTTTGTATGAACGAAAGTACTTCGTTTATCACTAGATTACAACTCGAGCACTTTATCATTTTAGAGGTCAAAGGTACCTCTAATCCGCTGGGTCAAAATCACCAAGGTGGAAAATTACATTTTGCATGAAATAAAAGTATTAAATAGTTATGAAATTTCAAATATCTGTGCTCTAAGTGATTGAAATTGATTTTATCTATCCGTACAGTAATATATTTTCGTTATAATGCATTATTTCGTTTAGTATCATAAAATTTTTGTGCTAATAGTCATTTCAAAAACGCGTCCCGAAATGCTATTTCCGGAAAACACGCATCTAAATCACGAAGTATTTTATTAAATTATTGGGCTAAATAAAACACTTATTGTCTTAGAAAGGGACAGTTGAATTTAATGGTCACATTTTTAAAATATTTGTAGCATAAAAACTGACAAAGAGTTTGTCCGGAAAAGTTAACGTCATTTTCGTGAAAACATCAATAACCGACTTAATTATTTTATTTATGAAGGCATCATTCAGAAGCACCATCCTGACGTAAAGGACGCGTGTGTGTGTGTATGGCGTGTCCCCAAGTTTTTCGACAAATTATTCAAAAATAAGTGCTATGTCGTTTTCTATGTTCAATTTTCATACCGTACATCAATAGTACGTCATTACGGGAACACGTGTTATTGTTTGTAATATTGTAAATATACTTTTTAGGGTTCCGTACCTTAAAAGAATAAAACGGAACCCTTATAAGATCACTTTGTTGTCCGTCTGTCCGTCCGTCCGTCTGTCAAGACCGTTTTTCTCAGGAACGCGTGGAGGTATCAAACTGAAATTTCTATATGATACTTAGGTCTACGGTCCCTGGAAGCTGTAGAAAAATCAACCTTCTAAGCCAACGCAATCAAAAGATACAGCCATTTAAGCCGCAAATTTCCGCAAATTTTCGAAACTCGCACGGGAATCAAAACCTACAGGGCACTTCCCGTAAACTTAGAATCTTGAAATTTAGTACGAAGTCACGTCTTATAGTACAGATATAGGAATAATTACGAAAACCGTAAGTTTTCAGTTTTATCATATAAAGAAAAATATTTTTGTAAATTTTTATAATTTCAAAGTTACTACTCCTTATGGGTATGGGTATTAGGTTTGTACGGAACCCTCGGTGCGCGAGTCCAACTCGCACTTGACCGGTTTTTATAGAATGATCGGTAGAATTATCGTAGTTTAGTAATCGTTCACCTATAAATATTATGTTTTAAACGGCTACCGCCGGTGTCAAGCACGTGAAGATTTCAAAACGTCATTCCGAGAATGCTCATTTCGGGAACGTTCCAGAATGATCACAGTGGTCCCGAAATAATAATTCGATGTTCAAGTTGTATATTTTCAGTGTAAAAATATTTAAAAAAACTATTTAATGTTATTTCAGCAAGCAAAAAAGCAAAGAAAGACGGAAAAAAGAAAACAAGACCCAATAAACGACAAAAAAATATAGTTTAGCATAGTTACGGTGTAGAGGAAAAGTCATGCAAATTAATATTATTTTTATGCGTGCTCCTTCAAAATATGTTAAGGAAATCAAGTTCGCAATCATTTAAATCTATTTTTAAATAGATAGAACAAAAAATTTTTTCACGAATTCCGAATTCCAAATTCGCGACCTTGGTGATTTTGACCCCGCTCATGTTTAACGTACGTGCGTAATGACGCGCTGCACGTGACTGTACGCTGACGCTGACGCTGTACATTGCGGGTTAAAACTAAATTGTTTTTTTTTGATGTCAAAAACAAAAATTTCTTTTTCATATGGTTTGGTTTGATGTACTGAACGCATGGTTGACGGCTTCGGTAAGGTTTTTTTTACACCCTGTAGTTAGTGAAAATGAACCTCATAAAGGAATGATTTATTCTCGATAGAAAATAATAATAATCTATCTAATCAAGTTAATAAAAGAAAGATTTAGTAACACTATTAATTTGTAACACTGTCTTATCGCAACCGTACACTCAGACCCGCGACAAGTTCCAACATTGTCTCAGTCCGGGAATCGAACCGGATCCTCATAATTGACGGCACCTTGACACCGACACTCATGCCACTAGACCAAAGAGGTCGTCAATGTATCGGAATAGAGAAGTGGAAAGCACAAGTATACAGTGTGATTAAGCTGTATTACTTAAGTAATACTTCTACTCCTTAAAAAGGGTTATTATTCCTTATACAGATGTAAAAACGTACCTACAAGCAAATCCGGGATTCCATTCAAGAGGTGGTTGAGAGTCTGGAATACCGCACGCACTTTATGGTTCAGCGATAAAAACACCCGTGAGTGATTGCTGTATCCTTGTAATGTTGAAACTTACACAAACTTGTTTCACACTAATCATTTTGTGGAGGTGCTTGTGGCGCAGTGGTTGTACCTAACGTTAAGCAACCTACGGCGCGGTCATGTTTGGGATGGGTGACCATTCTGACCATAAAAGTGACGTCTATTTACAAGCATCTCCGTGCTTCGGAAGGAATGTTAAGCTGTTCCCGGTTAATATCGATTAATATTAGTCTTTAAGCCTGGTCGGAGGCCCTCGGGCGGCTTAATAACATCTGACAGTAAGGTTGGTCACTTACCTTACACACACCCCTCCACCAATCCGCACTGAGCCCGCGTGGTGGAGTATGGCTCGCACCACCTCATAGTTGAGGTGAGGCCTGTGCCCAGCAGTGGGACGTATATAGGCTGATGATGATTTTATGGAGAGTAGAAAGACATTTAAAAAAAATAAGTACCTTTTCGTTTTTCGATGAGAAAACGCGGACTTTATTGTATAACCCTGCGTCTTATAAACTAACTTTGTAACTGTGCGAGGAAGAGTTAGACATTAAGGATCTTTTATTAACCCACTTGCGGAGTGTGAACGTTATGATTTAGTTATTTATTTATTTAAGCTTTATTGCACAAAAACACTTTGTACAAAAGGTGGACTTAACGTCGTAGGGCATTCTCTACCAGTCATAGCCTTTGGGCTATAGTAAAGTATAATACTAAGTACTACTTTCGGGACGTGACGTTATTAATAATATAACTTTAATACATACCCACCCTCGCACGCTCGCTTCGTTCGCGTATTAAATAGTCAGGTATTCTATCTTTTGAAACGGTGAGTGAAGGGAGTATGTTTTGCTCCAGGGCCCTTGGACACCTAACTATGCCACTACCTAAGTTATATCAATGTGTCCAAGTGGTTAAAATAAAAATAAAACATTGATATTTTTGATTTATTTAAAACTTTAACGCAAAACTTATTTCGCCAGCCCCCTTTTACCATCGGACCTCCAGACGTACCGCGGGATGCCATCCGTACCGTGTCGATGTTCCACTGATACTAACCAAGCGCTTCTCATCTACATTTCTGATGCAGTGCGCATCAGAAATGTAGATGAGAAGCGCTTGGTGTGAAAAGAGTGGTACTCACTACCTGCGTCAGTGTTTCCCTGCAATTACAACGTTGAAGTTTTCAAAGCTAGTGTGAACAGGCATCTTCTAGGTGGGCTCGCTCCAAGACACTGTCTTAGCCGCGTTGGGCTTAGTCTTGGGGTCAAGAGCAAACCCATTCCAAATAAAATAAAAAATATGTCTGTTTCCGCCGAAACGAACGGAACGAACGGCTGGACGGATTTTGAGTAGCTGTATTTCCAATCCGGTGAATGCCAAGTCCATTAGTTCTTTAATTGTTTCTTAAAAAATGTATTTAATATGGATAAATTATTATCTGTAGCAAAGTTCATCAACTTTTGACCTCTTTTGTCTCTGGTGCCGTATCCGTTGGATTTCATGATATTGTTACGTTCTAGGGGTGTGGGATCTAGATTGAAATGCACTTCTAAACCGATGAAGTAGAGTAGGATTTATTGTACACACTTTACGTTACAACACTCAGTACACAAACACTTATATCGCACTCCAAAATCTTCTTGTCGCAGTTTTCGCTTCGATGTTTACTCGTTGCTTTCCCAAATTAAACTCAAACTCGGTCGCATTCCCGGGCTCCTTATATACCGGCCGCAAGGACTCCCGAATATTCGGTAGGTACCTACTACCCAGTACGAGACTGTTCGGGATCCTTCCAAATGCCGTCTTGCCTAGCCTATACCTTTCTCGAATGTTCGGCATCATAGTGCTATCCCTGTCTTGTGCTGTCTCTGTCACACCTTTCTGGAATGTTGTCAGTATAGCTGTCTCTCTCTAATCGTGCTATCTCTTTCACTCCTACTAAAAATTACGTCATATACTGAAGTGGGCTTCAAAGGCCCATAAGGGGTCCTGAAAACGCCTGAAAACGGGTTTTCAGGTTATGGCGTCATCTGATAGAGGGTGGCCTGAAACGGACTGAAAACATGTTTCAGGCGCCTGAAAACAACGGCAACTTGGGTGAAATTTCGATAAACTAGTATGTGTTAGAGCACTCTCTGAAACGGCCTGAAATGGTATTTCAGCCTGCTGAAAACGCCTCCAAGGCACGGAAAAACACGATCAAAGTTTTAGCACTAGCCCACCGGCGTAACACTACCCCCTCCTTAGACATGCTCGTCCCGAGCATCATTCGTTCCATGGTACTTGGCCAACCGATCCACATGAACAATCTTACAGGGGCTACGTGCGTTGCGCTGTATCCGATAAGTGACGTCGTTGATCCTTGTGACTACTTTGTACGGCCCTTCCCAACTCGGCGACAATTTCGGTGACTTTCCTTTTCGACGCATAGGGTTATGTAGCCACACGAATGATCCTTCCTCAAACCTCGTCTGGTTAGACTTCCGGTCGTATCTGGTCTTCACCTTCTCACTGGCCTGCAATCCATGTTCACGAACATGGCTGTGAACATCATCAAGCCGGTTTCGCAGTTCACTTGCATACTCCGAAACCGTCTTTGGTGCATCTGGAGGACGTCCGGTCAGAAGATCTGCAGGTAAACGTAGTTCTCTTCCAAAATTAGCACACGCAGGAGTTACGGCCGTGCTTTCATGAACTGCTGTCCGATATGCCATTAAAAAGAGCGGAATATGCCTGTCCCAATCCTTTTGATGGTTGTCAACTACTTTGGCCAAATGTCGTTCCAGAGTCTGATTGAATCTCTCAACCATTCCGTCTGACTGTGGGTGATAGGCCGTAGTCCGAGTTTTATGAATTCCCATGACTCGGCAAGTCTCCTGAAACACCAGAGACTCAAAATTTCTTCCCTGATCACTGTGGATCTCAAGAGGCACACCATACCGACAAAACACTTCAGACACTACAGTTTCCGCTACTGTGACTGCCTCTTGATTCGGAATGGCAAATACCTCAGGCCATTTGGTGAAATAGTCCATGACCACCAGGATGTACTTGTTTCCACGGTCAGAGGTCGGGAACGGGCCTGCGACGTCTAAAGCAATTCTTTCCCAAGGCGCTCCCACGTTGTAAACTTTAAGCGCACCTCTACTGCGTGTATGTGGTCCCTTAACTGACGAACAGCTAGTACATTTCCTACACCAGTCTTCCACGTCGTCCCGACAGTTTATCCAGTAAAAACGTTGCCGAATCTTCATCAGAGTCCTCTTTACTCCTAGGTGTCCACCGGAAGCGCCGTCGTGAAAGGATCTTAAAACATCGCTGACTCTCTTTCTTGGTACAACCACTTGAAGATGAGCATCCTTTCCGTTTTCTGACTCCCATTTCCTGCACAGTACGCCATTGTGCATAACCAGACTTTCCCATTGCGCCCAGTAGCTCTTTGTCACGGTACTCATCGAAGCTACCTCACACCACCTTGGTTTGGGCGCCCCAGCGTTGATCCAATCGTAAATGGGCTTTACATCGCAATCTTCCTGTTGTGCTTCTTGCATTGCTTCATCACTCCATTCTTCGCTAACAGTGTCTGTCCTCAACATCTTCACGCAGTCCTTACCCTCTTGCCTTAAACAGTGTTTGCAATCATCAGGACAAGGTCTTCGAGAGAGGGCATCTGCGTTGCCATGTGACTTTCCACTGCGATGTTCGATGACAAAGTCATATTCCTGCAGTTGTTCGATCCAGCGTGCCACCTGACCCTCAGGGTTCTTAAACTCTAACAACCACTTTAGAGCAGCGTGGTCAGTTCTTATTCGGAACTTGCGTCCAAGCAGGTATTTACTAAAATGCTGCAGAGTTTTGACGACTGCCAGCAATTCTCTCCTAGTGACGCAGTAGTTTCTCTCCGGCTTCGATAGCGACTTGCTAAAATAGGCGATCACAACTTCCTGATCACCCTTCTTCTGTGACAAGACTCCTCCAATGCCAGTATTGCTTGCATCAGTGTCAACAACAAACTCGTTCTCTGGGTCTGGATATCCCAAAATCGGTGTTTCACAAAGTCTCTGTTTGAGGTCTGAGAAAGCTGCTGCACACTGATCATCCCAGTTGAATTGTCTTTTCTCTTCTGTCAGCTGGTGCAAAGGCTTTGCTATATCTGAGAAGTTCTTTACAAATCGTCGGTAGTACGAGCAAAGTCCCAAGAAGGCACGTACTGCTGTCTTGTCTTTCGGTGTCGGCCAGTCCTTAACTGCACTTATCTTCTCAGGGTCTGTCTGGATGCCATCTGATGAAATCACATGTCCCAAGTAGTTAACCTTGCGCTTGAAGAATGAGCATTTCTTCGGACTTAGTTTTAAGTTAGCATCGCGCAACTTGGACAAAACTTGTTCCAGCTTCTTGAGGTGGTCATCAAAATCTTTGCCTACAATTATGATGTCATCCAAATACACTAGGCACGTATCACCCAGGAGACCAGCCAGTATTTGCTCCATCAACCGCTCAAACGTTGCTGGTGCGTTGCACAATCCAAACGGCATTACATTAAACTGCCAAAGTCCTTTACCGGTTGAAAAGGCTGTTTTCTCTTTGTCCTTGTCTTTTATTTCCACTTGCCAATAGCCACTTTTCAAATCCAACGTGGAAAACCATTTCATTCCATGCAGAGTGTCCAAAGTGTCATCTATCCTAGGCAATGGATAACTGTCTTTCTTAGTCACATCGTTGAGTCGACGATAGTCTACGCAAAATCTCATGGTTCCATCCTTCTTTTTCACCAAGACTACTGGAGAACACCAAGGACTTGTCGACGGTTCTATCACTTTATATCTCCTCATTTCCTTGATCATGTCTTCCACTTCCTTCTCTCGAGCTACTGGAACTCGCCGCGGTCGTTGTCGAACAGGCATGACATCTCCGGTGTCGATCTCGTGCTGCACTACTCCAGTTCTCCCGATATCACTGTCATGTGCAGAGAAGACGCTCCTATAGCGCTTTAGCAAATTACGTGCCTTAAGAAGTTCTTCCTTTGTGAGATCATTTTGGCAGTTTTCCAATAACTTTCCAATTTCCACAACTTCTTCTTGTAACTTGTTCTCCTTCGACCCATGGCAACTCCGTATCCAAGAGATTTCCTCGCATGTTCCCATAAGGGTTCCTTTACTTATGACGTGTTGAGTGTCACTTAGATTTAGCACCCTTATAAATGCTGCAGATGACGTCGTTACCACTGTGCGAGCTGGCATCCATGGTTTACTGCCGTCCATTTTCTCTATTAACACGCAGGACTGAGATCCTTGTCTCGCACCGTGCGGCAATGTCACCGGAACTAGGGCTTGCGATCTCGGTTGAAGTGTAGTCCTTCTAGCGCAGAAGACATGTCCACTCACTCCACCTTCCATAGGAACTTCATAAGCCCCAAATTTCAGCACGCCTCCTTTCATGTCGATCTTACACTCGTACTTCCTCATAAAGTCAAGACCAATAATGCAGTCATCTACGATGTTAGCAATGATGACTTTGTGCCAGTACTTCTTTTCTCCAATCTTCACTGACACTTCCTGCTCCCCCTGGACGGAGATGTACTGGCCGGTAGCCGTTTGCAGCTGAAGACGCATTGGTCGGACTAGATGATCCCTGGACAGGTGTTTCAGCAGTCGAGAACTGATCACGGTCCGAGAAGCTCCGGTGTCAATAGTAAGGTGACATGGTACTCCACCAATTTCTCCTTTGACAGCCAGACTGTTCCCGTCGTTCGCTTGCGAGATCATAATTGGGACATTTTGACCACCAGCCAGCACTCGTCCCTCAGTCCTGGCTTTTACTCGTTTCCCTGCTGCTGCCGCTCTGAACTATCAGAGCTTGCTGGCCTCTCCGTTCGGTCCGAGTCCCGTTGCCTCACAGATCTTTTTGGGCAGCCTGATTGTATGTGTCCTCTTTCCCCGCAGTTGTAGCATCGAGGCCCAGTTTCTCGAGGTGGAGCAATCGGCTCCCTGGCCGCAACTTCGCGCACCCTAAAGGATTTTGTTGAGTCTTGGCGTACAGCTTCCACCTCCAGGGCATGGGCGAGCGCATCCTTCAAGGTCCCATGGTGTCCCAGCCGTACAGCAGCCCTCACTTCAAAGTCCCGAATCCCATCTATGAATGCCTGTACTAGCGTTCCATCGATGAAAGTCGCTGCGGAACCTTGGTACGCCTTCCGGACGAGCTTCTCTATCTCAAGTGCCCACTTTTGTAACGACTCATTATGCCCCTGAGTCCTATTCTTCAGCTGAGCTCTGTAAACGTGCTCTAGATGGCTGTCACCGAAGCGTGCCTCTAAAGCTTCAAGAAGACGGTCGTATGTCTTCTCCTTTCCTAACGCTTCCAGGACAGTGAGAGCTTCGTCCCGCAGCGCCAAACTCAGTGCCGTTTTAGCATAGTCCTTGCTCCAGCCATTCGCTTCGGCAACCATCTCGAATTGGAGCTTGTATGCGGCCCACGAAGAGGTACCATCGAATGGAGGTACCTTTAACTTTTCACCTACTGTGGCTGGTGCACCTGATACACTGGTGGTGCCGTTGGCCACTTTGATCTCCAACTTCTGGAGGCGATTCTCCTGGCCCTCCACTTTTTCGTTCAGTCCATTGAGGCGCTTCTCGTGGTTTTCAACTTTTATTTCAACGCCCACAATTTTGTCTTGCACCTCAGCCATCTCCTTTTTCCATTCTGCAGCTACTTCGTGTACCTCACGGAGGACTTCTTTCTGGTCCCGTAGCTCTTGCTGCAAAATTTTGGCTTGTTCCTCGTGCCATCTAGCCAGTTCCTCCTGCCTTCTGGTCTGTTCCTCCTGCTGAACCCGTAGCTCTTGTTGCAGGATTTTGGCTTGTTCCTCCTGCTGAACCCGTAGCTCTTGTTGCAGGATTTTGGCTTGTTCCTCCTGCCTTCTAGCTTGTTCCTCCTGCCTTCTAGCTTGTTCCTCCTGCCTTCTAGCCTGTTCTTTCAGGAGGATCAGAATGGCGTTGACGTCTATCTCCGGCGTCCTTGAAGCTGGTACCGCTGTGTCTGACGTTCCGGCGGTGCCCGCAGAGTCTCCAGCAGCGGTGCGGCTTCGGGTCTGCATCCCCTCCTTCTCTTCTTCTCGCGGAGTAATCGGCATTTTCAATCCTACTTCTGACACCAAATGTTACGTTCTAGGGGTGTGGGATCTAGATTGAAATGCACTTCTAAACCGATGAAGTAGAGTAGGATTTATTGTACACACTTTACGTTACAACACTCAGTACACAAACACTTATATCGCACTCCAAAATCTTCTTGTCGCAGTTTTCGCTTCGATGTTTACTCGTTGCTTTCCCAAATTAAACTCAAACTCGGTCGCATTCCCGGGCTCCTTATATACCGGCCGCAAGGACTCCCGAATATTCGGTAGGTACCTACTACCCAGTACGAGACTGTTCGGGATCCTTCCAAATGCCGTCTTGCCTAGCCTATACCTTTCTCGAATGTTCGGCATCATAGTGCTATCCCTGTCTTGTGCTGTCTCTGTCACACCTTTCTGGAATGTTGTCAGTATAGCTGTCTCTCTCTAATCGTGCTATCTCTTTCACTCCTACTAAAAATCCTACTACTATTATAAAGGCGAAAGTTTGTAAGTATGGATGTATGGATGTATGGATGTATGGATGTATGGATGTTTGTTACTCTTTCACGTAAAAACTACTGAATGGATTTGAATGAAACTTTACCACAATATAGCTTATACATCAGAATAACATATAGGCTACAATTCATAAAGAATTTTTAAGATAAAGGCTTTCCACGCGGACGAAGTCGCGGGCGGCCACTAGTTACGTCATATACTGAAGTGGGCTTCAAAGGCCCATAAGGGGTCCTGAAAACGCCTGAAAACGGGTTTTCAGGTTATGGCGTCATCTGATAGAGGGTGGCCTGAAACGGACTGAAAACATGTTTCAGGCGCCTGAAAACAACGGCAACTTGGGTGAAATTTCGATAAACTAGTATGTGTTAGAGCACTCTCTGAAACGGCCTGAAATGGTATTTCAGCCTGCTGAAAACGCCTCCAAGGCACGGAAAAACACGATCAAAGTTTTAGCACTAGCCCACCGGCGTAACAATATTTTTGCGTTGAACTCTCCCATCAATATGTAAAGCCTACATAATCTGTGCTAAAGTGAACTTTCTCTAGTGCCCTATAAACAGTCTCATAAAAAACCATTTATTTCTTCTTCACTTGCCCTCTTTATAGGGGCGTAGACTCTTGATAATGGGGATCCGCCGAATGTATAATGAATGAGTATTCCTACTCTCTCTGACAGTCCGATGTAGCTTTCTATGTTACCTTGGTGGCGTTTATCGATTAAAAACCTATTCCGTACATTCCTGGCGTTTGCCCTGTATGACATGCCTCAATGGTACGGTTACAAAAACAACCTACCTACTAACATCCTAAAGCATGTAGTAAAATTCTAAATTTACCAAATTAAAATAACTATTTAATGAGAATGAATCAAAAAACTAACTTGAAGGCTAAACTCTTGGTTGTGTGGGAGTCAATTACGACCGACGAGTGTGCAGCGTTGGTTGCGACCATGCCTCTTCGCATTAAAGCTGTAATTTAAAGCAAAGGCGACATAACTAAGTGGTAGACGAACTATTTTGCGTGAGAGCCAGTGATAGACGAATACTTTTGTTACATGTGTTTCAGTATATTTTTTTATTTATTTATATTACGTAAGGTCATGAACGATTTTGAGATACGTTAAAATAAACTTTGAAATGTTACTCAAATTATATATTAGTCTATGACTTGACTCAAATTGTGATAAATTTGGTGATAATCTCGGAATTCGTGAATTTCGCTATTATGAGTAAAGCCATTGACTTCGTAAAACATAATATTCTTCCTACAAAATGTGATGCATTAAGTTTAAGAGGCCTGGCAAATAAATGGATACAAAGCTATTTAAATAACAGAAGCTATTGAAATAAATAATCGATAAATAACTAGCTGACCCGGCGAACTTCGTACCGCCTTAGCGTTGCAATGATTGAACAATGTCATCGAAAGACATTGACATTAGTTACGCGCGTTTTTTAAAATATGCAAAATTAATTGTATAATTTTTAATATTTCTGAGAGATTTTCTTAATAGTTTTTTCCGTAAGAACCTTCTCCTAATAATAACAAATACAACAAAAAAAGAAAATTTAGTGAAATCGGTCCAGCCATTCACGCTTGATGATGCCGTGACCAAGGAAAACGGGTTTCATTTTTATATATTTAGATAATAAATGTAATAAAAATTGTAAAAAAACAACTTACATGTAAAATATTATGACATGATCTACCATGGCCGATCGAAGTCCATAAACAGGCTTCGGACTCAAGTTGGTCGAAGTAAGGAGAACATGGCCAGGTGGGGATTTTCGGCAAGCTCCGATGTGGACTGTGTTTGCGGTGCAGTGCAAACTATGGCACACTTAACATCGTGCCCGGCGTGCCCCAGCACCTGCACGCCAGCGCATTTAATGAACTGCAGTCGATCCGCAATACAAGTGGCTGAATTCTGGGCTACCATGATGTAATTTCTCGTGTTCCATTGACACGCTTAGATGAAGAGAAGAAGAAGAAGATCTAAAATATGAAGGCCAAACCTTAAGTGAAACAAAAGCAACTGAATTTCTAGGGATCACTATTGACGATAGATGTAGTTGGGAAGCACATATCACTAGCACTTGCAAAAAATAAACAGGTTCTCATTATGCACTATGGCGATTAACAAAAATAAGCAGCAGAGATGTCGCCGTACAGGCGTACCATGGATGCGTGGAATCTTTGCTTCGCTACGGGATTCTTCTCTTGTGTTATGGGTACTAGACAACAGATAAATATACTTAAATACTTTTTTTTCTAAATAAATACATATTATACATACACACCCAGACAAGTACAAACACACATGTTCATGCACACTTATGCTTGTACTGTGCGGGCATCGAACCCGCGACCCTTGGTTTTAGAAGTCCGACCTGTGTACCACTGCATCAAGCGGTCGTCAAACACGAAGAAAAACGAGGCCATTTGCATAGTCAGGCATGTTTTTGGCATATTTGTACTTAAGTACCTTACTGTAAAGGGCAGCTTTGAACAATTGAGTTCACCAAACAATTTTTAGGTAAAGTGGTTATTCTTTTGGGTAGTGGCAATCTGTACAACTGTCACTTGCTTGTCACTACTGAATAGACCTGAGCGGACCTGTACAAAATGCCGGCGGCGCACGGTGGTCCGGATTTGAAAAAAATGGCCCTAGACACAAAAGTCCTCAAATTGGCTTAATTCTAAATGATAGGCAATGTTTTTTTCTAAATTTTTCCTAAGTTCCATTGGTTATAATGAAAAATGGTCTTAGTCAATTCAATTCCTAATCTGATTGCCTATCATTTGGAATTTTTTTAGGCCAATTTGAGGACTTTTGTGTCTAGGGCCACTTTTTTTCAACCGTTCGGCGGCGCGCCTACGCCGTCGCGCCTTCTACTTTATTATTTAACTAGCGGCCCACCCGCAACTTCGTCTGCACAAACGTAGTATTTACCTCAACAGTGTGTCAAACAAGGAATATACTACTCTCTACCGAGAGTCAAATAAGGGTGCGTTCACGCGGGATACGTTATTGATGATTCGTCAAAAATCACGATACGTCATAATAACGGATGAACGCTCACTTACTTAACGTGTTTCTTTATGATTCCCGAATTGATGTTCACATTTGATGCGTAATTCGCAATAGTGGCAACCCCGTCATAAAACCGTCACGTTTCGTGACTTTTAACAATATATTAATTTTTTAAAGACGATACGTGATTTAAGGCGCGGCGCATCCGTAATTTTTCACGATTCATGAAACGTGTGAACATGGATATTTAAAAAGCACAACTCGTCAAAAAAACGAATCGTGAAAATATGAAATCTGTGAAAAAACACGAGTCTAAATCAATTCGAACAAAATTAATTCGAGCAAAAAATACTTAACAAATAAAATTATAGCCTGTTTCATCTTAACCGATTGTCAAATATTTGTAAAAATATTTCTCTCGGGTGATTTGAGGGTGTCTCCCACAATCATTGATTAAACATACGCTGGCTCACAGCGTTAAAAAGCACTTACAATTAAGGTTCTCGGTAGCTCAGTGGTCAGAGCATTGGATCGAAAGGTCGGGGGTTCGAATCCTTCCCGAAAACCGGAGCCGTAAAGAATTTTTTAAGTGTTGTCTTTTCAATTCGAACATTCAAACTTCGCCGGATTATTTTACCTCAAGGTTTTTTTACCTAAATTGAAATCCTAAAACACATTATTTATTATTTCTGACCAAACCTAAATACCAGATAGCAGACGCTCGGATCGATCGCGCAAATTTAGGTTTTTCGTACAAAGTTTTACGACACGAGATGGCAAACGTTCAAAAAACTCTTTGAAGATTTTACTGAACTTATTTAAAAAAAAAACTACATATGTGACCCGTGATGACCTAACATATTTTGTCTCAATGTTACGGTTTACAACAACATCCAACTTACATCCTAGAGCAGCCATACTCAACCTTTTTTTTACTAGTGCCAAAAAACTTTTCAGTCATGGGATCCCGGGCCGCAAGCGAGAAATTATACGGTTCTAAATAAAACGTAAATCAAAGGTAACAATGTATTTACTTTATTGATGAGAAAAGTTAAAAAAACTATTTTAATTTGCTATTAAAACTATTTTAATGCGATATTTGATACTGTAAACACTTTTTCAAAATTTTATCAAGATCTGGCTTCTTGCTACACCCTACTCTTATAACATCATCCTGATGAGAATCTGTAATTTTATTTCTGTATACAACTTTGTATATTTCATTTTTCAAAAAAAAGATTCGCACACAAACATAAGCCCAAAGAATGTTAGTAAGATATGAGCACATCTTTGTGCATTTTTATATTTTTGGGTAAACAATGCTCCAAAACTCTACATATTCTTTGCTATCCTTTTTTTCTTTAAATACGTCTTCTAGATTGGTGTCGTTATTAGAATCAATAAATTGATCAAACAACTCCGCGTGAACGGAGCATATGAACTTCATTATTCCTCTAGTGGGCCAAACAAAAAACCTGCGGCCGGCGGACCGCAGGTTGAGTATAGCTGTCCTAGAGAATGTAGAAAAATGCATAAATAACCAAATAACCGCTTTAAAAACAACAAAACAATTGCTAAGTTAACATGTTACATAACAATGCTCGTGCTTATTTTGTTAGCATTGATATTAGGGTTAGTAGTTTTTGTATCTCGGATGACGACACCATTTACATTCTGCAGATCTAGAAAGAGACTAGAAGGTAAGAAGACATGTTTGGTGACAGGAGGAACAAGTGGCATCGGGCTCGAGGTGGCGATCGACTTGGCGGCCCGCGGCGCCAGGGTCATAGTGGCCTGCCCCTTTATAGAAGAGGGAAACAACGCCGTGAAGACAATCGTCGAGGAATCTGAAAACAGCAATGTCGTCTTCAAGCTCCTGGACTTGGGAAATTTCAATTCAGTGCTCTCACTGAATTGAAATTTCCCAAGTCCAGGAGCTTGAAGGTACTTCGCGAAGGATATTCTGGAAACAGAAGCACGTTTGGATATTTTGATGAACAATGCAGGCATCAATATGGATCCGAATGCGACCGGTGGTGGAACTCAGATACCGCCCGTCATACGAGTGAACTAGTTTGGTCACTTTCTTCTGACTAATTTACTTCTCCCCATTTTGGAGAAAAGTGGAACACCATTATATGGCAGCTTTATTGAGGAAACAATTAGTGCTCTCACTGAATTGAAATTTCCCAAGTCCAGGAGCTTGAAGGTACTTCGCGAAGGATATTCTGGAAACAGAAGCACGTTTGGATATTTTGATGAACAATGCAGGCATCAATATGGCTCCGAATGCGACCGGTGGTGGAACTCAGATACCGCCCGTCATACGAGTGAACTAGTTTGGTCACTTTCTTCTGACTAATTTACTTCTCCCCATTTTGGAGAAAAGTGGAACACCATTATATGGCAGCTTTATTGAGGAAACAATTAGTGCTCTCACTGAATTGAAATTTCCCAAGTCCAGGAGCTTGAAGGTACTTCGCGAGGGATATTCTGGAAACAGAAGCACGTTTGGATATTTTGATGAACAATGCAGGCATCAATATGGCTCCGAATGCGACCGGTGGTGGAACTCAGATACCGCCCGTCATACGAGTGAACTAGTTTGGTCACTTTCTTCTGACTAATTTACTTCTCCCCATTTTGGAGAAAAGTGGAACACCATTATATGGCAGCTTTATTGAGGAAACAATTAGTGCTCTCACTGAATTGAAATTTCCCAAGTCCAGGAGCTTGAAGGTACTTCGCGAAGGATATTCTGGAAACAGAAGCACGTTTGGATATTTTGATGAACAATGCAGGCATCAATATGGCTCCGAATGCGACCGGTGGTGGAAGTCAGATACCGCCCGTCATACGAGTGAACTAGTTTGGTCACTTTCTTCTGACTAATTTACTTCTCCCCATTTTGGAGAAAAGTGGAACACCATTATATGGCAGCTTTATTGAGGAAACAATTAGCATTAGAAAATATTAGACGTAGATATTGGAGATCCCTGCCCCTAAATACCTACTTTTAAAATTATGTGTACTGATATTGAAAACGAACACACACACACACACACACACACACACACACACACACTCTCTCACACACACACACACACAGAGTTATGCAGTGTGATTTTAAACGTATTGTCAAAGCCCTCGTTACCAAACCCTCACAATAGACCTCAGAGGAGTGTGTGCGGCTGAAAATCAGCGCTGTCATATGTCAGCAATAGCTGAGCCGCATCCAATTGCTTCCAAGTTTTTTATTTTTATTATAATTATTATTAAGTGTTGCATCATTTGTTTGTTGGAAGTAATAAACTCAATTTTTTTTTTTTTTTTTTTTTTTTATTTTTTTTTTATTACCTCCGAGCAGGATAGTGAATACGGTTTCGATATTTTACAAGTTCGGGAGATTGGATGTTGAAAAGATATGTGTTACGAAAGACAATGAATACGGCAGGGTTGTGTTGTACGCGAACAGCAAGCTGGCTCTGGTGCTGATGTCCCGCGAGTTTCCGAAGAGGGTGAAAACTCAAAATGTGGTGAATAATGCAGACCCAGGTGAAGTGATCACGAGAATTTACTTCAATGGTTTCTCGTTTTTATTGCTCCTGGGATATGTGTTGGTCCGATTAACTGGAATTACGCCTTACGAGGGCGCGCAGAACCTCTTACACGTGGCGCTGGACAAGAAGGCTGGTCAAAGAAGCGGCAAAGTATACAGAAATTGCAAACCCCGTAAGAGGACTTCAGCCGCAGACAACCAGGAGCTCGCAGAAAAATTGTGGGACAAGTCGATGCTTTTAGTAAATCTGAAAAAATGATATTTTTAAACTATCAAAGTAATTTACTTACAATAATAAGTTACATATTTTTCTAACATAAACTATAGGAATAACTTTTTTTTGCATATTTTGGCATAACTTTCTTGTTAACTAAAAAAAAATAATTTTAGGAAACATCTATATACATATAATAAGACTGTAAAAGATCGATTTCTGTACATTGAAGATTTTTATGAAAAATTGTTACAGGGGGTCTTAATTACCGTAATAGAAGCCAAAACAACAATTTTTAAAATTTTTGTCTGTCTGTCTGTCTGTCTGTCTGTCTGTCTGTCTGTTTGTCCGGGCTAATCTCAGAATCTACTGGACCGATTTTGACGGGACTTTTTTTATTTGACTCAGTATCACCTGGAGAGTAAACTGGGATATAAATAATCACGCCGATGAACTTAGGGGGCAGGCAGGAAATTGAATCTCAGAATCTACTAAACCGATTTTAATGGGACTTTTTTTTATTTGACTCAACATTACTTGGAAGGTAAAGAAGGATAGAAATAATATTACATATTGATAAATTCTGCCCCCAAAGGGATAAAATAGGGGTTGCGAATTTGTATGGAGCCCGGTCGCAAAAAACTAACATCCACGCGGACGAAGTCGCGGGCGGCCGCTAGTTTTTAATAAATCTTTATATATTTTTTTGTTTTTGTCACTATTATTGAATTGTACACTACAGATCCACCATTCCATTACTACTCAGACTGCGCGCCCACTGCAAGATTATATCTCGCGTGAATGTGACGGATTTCATTAAACTTATCAAGTATTGGGGCAACGTTGGACGGTGAATTTGAGTTATTTTGTATTTGTGCCAATAAACTGATGATAATAGACATTAAATCATTTATTTGCTTCGGATATTGACTATTATCCTTATTTTTATTTTCATTATAATTATTCATAAAGTCACAACCAGTTATAGGTGCTAGGATAGTGAACCTATTGATAATTGCATTTTGTCAAAATTGTTTGTTGAATTTATTTGATATTTCAAAATTGTTTTTTGGTTCAAGCTTATTTGATAATTACTCGTATATAGGTACTGTAATTGTTTGGTTTTAAAATAAAAATTTGTTGAATAATCGCTGTATCTATACTGTTTTTTAATAATATGATAGGCTTTTTTTTATTTGAACGTATGCATGTTGCAATACGAGTAAATATCAGGCATAATTAGTCTACCTTTTTCATATATAAATACTAATAATAATATTGTAATGTGTATTTTATAAAAAAAAAAGATATTGTATCATTTTTTTTTTCAAAAAAGGGGGGAGGTGTAGTGTATGACGCACCCCTCATCATATATAACAATGTAATCTAGCTCTTAAGAATAGTATTAAACCATACTGTAACAGATCGACTCTTAATATTTTAAATAAAGTTCTGAATTAAATAAATAATTTATGAAAATAGTGTGAATAGCGACATCTAGTGTTAGCAGTGAGGAACTGCCGATGTGTGTGACTTGATTTGGGAGGATCGAAGGTAGAAGTTCGAAGTATGTTCTGTAGATGTCGTATCGATATATTTTAAGATTCTTACATTAATTAGAAATTCATTTTGGCTTGGTAGTTGCGAGATTATTTCCTGTAAAATACTGAAAATTCATTTTAGATTAAATCTAAGAGAAAATACGTATGTAAGGAAAACGTAATAGTATTTTTGACTTGAAATAGTGCTAAAACGTATTTAAGTGAAACTAATTGATTATCGAGCAATATTGGCGTTATTTGGGTGGATGTTAAATTGATTTATTGCATTTTATAATTGAATGTTAATCTTATTCAATTCCCGATGTTCTTGGAGTTTGAGAATTAATATTAAAAAAATGTCCTCATACTAGAGCAGGTCACAGTATGAAGGAAGTGACAAACGAGAGCCATCTATATTCGCAAGGCGCAAAAAAAATAAGCAATCTTTACGAATGACTATGGATGTCTCTTTCGCACGCAGTTAAGTAGCTATAGGAAAGAGTAAGATAGATAACGCAAAACGTATGACCTGTTTTAAAAGTACTGCTACTCCACGCTAGATGTCTTTGAAATCTTGCGAGGAAAATGGAGATGCCAAGCGAAAAATTGTTTCTACTATTAGTAGTTTTGTTAAAGATTAAAAGCATAAGGTCAAAATACCTGAATCGATCAATTTCGATTTAGTAATTACATTGAGTTGAAATATAATTTAGAATAAACACTAAAGTTAATGTTTCCAGTGCTAATTCTGTAAGATAATTGATTAAAGAGAAAATATTGAACTCGGAATGCTATTTAAATCTAGAAATAATCTAAAATTCTTTGTAAACAAAAGGTTTCAGCGTTGTTTTGTTCTAATAACGAAAAGTCATGCATAGTGGACAAAGGTTTTACAACATTTGAAACTAAAACAAATAAATAGGGTTTGCTCTTGTCAACCTTAAGTAGTTATTATAAAACTAGCGGTTACTGCGACTTTACCTGCGTGTGGTTCTTGTTCAGTGGAGACCCCGATGAGAAATTTAGATGTTGGTCGAATCTCAGATCAGTCAGATGTGCACGCGAAGTTACGTGGGGGAAAGTTGAATCGTTTCGGAGGGATATGTGAACATGTAATGCTAGAGTTTTATGTATAACATAAAGGCACATATTCAAGCTAAACCAGTTGGTGGATTTATATTGTACAAAACTGTATGGATATTCCAGTAGTTGGGTACCGCAGCCAGGCATCTGATCTGTTAATTCAGCTGTGGGATGGTGGAGTTGAGCGTTGTATACGATTAATGAAGTAATTTTCTAGCACATTCCATATTAATAATAGATTAGTACACGCTTGGTACTTATTTACCAAACTTGGCTAGGATAAACCGGAAACTGTAATGGTAGAAAGGGTAGACAGTGGAAGTGTGGGGATGACAACACTGATCAGGAATGTTCTGGAAGAAAAAGAGTATATATAGGGC
This sequence comes from Pyrausta despicata, assembly GCA_963921415.1. Classification (NCBI taxonomy): domain Eukaryota; kingdom Metazoa; phylum Arthropoda; class Insecta; order Lepidoptera; family Crambidae; genus Pyrausta; species Pyrausta despicata. The sequence goes on along the minus strand of OY992862.1, from coordinate 14,383,413 downwards.
CTACAGCGGAATAGGAGGGGATTCAGTAACGAATACGCGAGTTAAAAGAGGTAGGCTCTGAATTTCTGTTTGTGAAAGTACTGAAAATCTGGATCAGATTATCATAGAAATATGGTTTTTGTGAAGGATTTCAGTATTTTAAATTGGTAGAGTTTTAGTGAGTTATTCCGCGAAAATATATAAGATCTTGACTGGTGGAAGCTTAGTTTTACAGGATTGCGAAAGATACAGCAGGCCGTAAAACTGGGTTTTGGTTAAAACGTAGTGAAAATCGTACTTGGTGTGTTGTGCATCTTCCAAGCCTAAGGTGGTTCAATTGGGGCTCACAACAAACAAAGTATGCCTAGTGTTCTTGGTAAAAACTCCGACAAAACAAAAAAGGGAGTGGTTACCTAAAGAGTTAAGTGATTCAGTAGTTAAAGTGCTCAGTAACAGGTCACGATCTTATATTATGGAGTTTGTGCTCAAGCCCCGTGGCATTGAAATCCTAACTCCTCGTAATAGGGTGATAGGTAGGAAGCTGGAATCATTCTGAGGTACCAGCGGCGAGTCAACCTTCTCAGGTCTCGTTAACCTCAGCTAGGTGGTACGCTTTCCATAGCTCAAATCGTACGTGCGGATGGAATTGGACGCTGGATCCAATCGTTTGGGGTTACCCAGCTTCCTAGATCAGTACGAAGGGTTATGGCCACACTAGTCCCTTTATGTATACAATTATATATTCACACCACCATATTTCCTTCCGTAGGAGGATAACTGCCCAGCCACGGCTACATAGTTATCTCTCCCGCCTTAGGGTGCACTAGGGTATTAGTCAAAGTCTGGTTTGCATCCAGCACTTGTTACAGTTGAGAGTAGGTAGACTTTCATTGCACACCGAAAGTCGACACATAATGGGGGTTGTTTGGGGATAACACACCAGTATTAGGAGTCCAGACAGGTCCAGGTACACACCTTAGTTGAGTTCAAATTCGGGTAGGCAGGGTTTTATATATTGGACTAGGTATATGGTTCCTCTGTATAATTGTGGTTAAGTCATAGGTGGATTTCACTACGGCTAATAGAAAATTAGGAAAAGTTCTTAGGTAGGTAGTGATCTAGTTGGTTAGGAAATAGGTTTGGTTTTAGGAAGAATTTCAGGTAATTGAATAGGGAAAGTTATGCTCAGAGTGAAGAGTTTAATGGTTCAATTCACAATAAGTAGGTACTTAAATATTCTTAAATTAGAGTAACAAAATATCTTGTAAATTCTTTCAACTTGAATTATTGATATTTATTTGAACAGGTTGGTTGTTGAAAAATATAACTTAAAGTTAACTAAGAAGTTTGTTTACTAAGTTGTGAAATTAAGTGCTTGCTCGCTTCCTGGAACAGGGGAAGCTTGCTACAAGTTTTTCGTGTGACTTTTCTTGTAGCCATAGATAGGGTTTCAAGTCCACAATAAAGCTAGTTTTAAGTTAGAAAGGTTCTATATGAACTGGTTGGTAATGATAAATGCCCTGAAACTGTTCTGGAGGACTCATATGTCATGGAAGTGGAAGTCCACAAGTTGTGCGTGGTTGGGGCACAAACTCTAAAAATAACTATATTATGTGAATCTAATAAAAATCCTAAATATCCTAATTAGCATTTTATTTTGGCTAATTTAGTATTGTTTTATTAATAAGATTACAAGTAAAGTTTATCATTACTGAGCAAAATTCTAGGTCAGCAATAGTTATCCATTTATTATACCTAAGTTGAGTCAGCGGAAGCCTATGAGGTTAGGTTAGGGATTAGCTTCAACTCCACGCTAATAAAAGAACTTAGGGTCACTACGGAAACTAGGGTCCTCTCTAGAATCGATCACAGCCATATCAAGTTAACGAGCCAATAACATAACATTCAATAGTAATTAGACCAAAGGTAGTATCAAGTAGGTTCCTAGTAGTTCATATCCATAGTGCAGGCAGTTAGTGCGGATAAAAGTTAAATAGGTTGTTTTAGTAGGGGGGGTGGGTACAATACGTTAAACGAGCAATATCTTTTCTTTGACTGCTCCCGGGTCCCATCCTTACAATACGTGAGCTTTGAAAATTACAGCCTCCGCCTTCTCACAGAAATGTCGCCTGGCTGTAATTTTCAACTTACCGCACTTATAAGTATCATACATAAGAACAGACTGCCTCGTTGGTGTAGTTGCAACGTTTCTGCCTTACATCCAAGAGGTCCTGGGTTCGAATCCCAGGTCGAGCCAAAATGGTTTCCGAGATTTTCTATCAAGAATTTCTCAAAAAAAAAAAACAGCTCGCAGTTGGGAAGTTGGCGGTGTTACATCTCCGTGCCTCGGAAAGCACGTTAAGCCGTTGGTCCTGCGCCTGTGCTCTCTCCGGTCATGTCGGATTGCCGTCTCACCGAACTTTGAGAGTGCTGGAACAGTGAGTGGCATGTATAACTGGCAGCCCTCGGTGACACGAGGGAGAATGCCGAACCACCCTTCACTGAAGATGAGTTGCGCACTGTACTTTCGAGCATGAGCCCAAAGAAAGCGCCAGGCGAGGACGGCCTCACGGCTGACATCTGTGCAGCGGCGTCTCGTGCCAACACCGTACTCCTGGCATTGTATAACCGGTGTAGACAGTTGGGCTGCTTTTCCGAGCCCTGGAGGCGAGCAACTATCAAGATCATACCGAAGCCTGGAAAGACCGATTACTCGGTCCCAAAGGCTTACCGGCCGATAGGCTTGCTTCCGATTCTCGGGAAGGTCTATAAGAAGCTCATAGTCACCCGGCTCTCGTGGGACCTCCTAGGCCGAAACCGACTTAGCCCACGACAATATGGGTTCGTGCCACAACGGAGCACCGAAGATGCTCTTTATGATGCCGTGGAGTTAGTGAAGGGTGAGATCGCCAACAAGAAAATGGTTGCACTGGTGTCTCTTGATAAAGAGGGAGCATTTGACAATGCGTGGTGGCCGGCTGTCCTTCGCGAGCTTCTAGACATGGGGGTCGACGCCCAGACCATGAGAGTGCTCTCGAATTACCTCAAGGACAGATCGGTGACGGTGCGATACCTTGGACAGAAGGTCCTCAAGACCACCACAAAGGGCTGCGTCCAAGGGTCGATCGGCGGACCCCTATTGTGGAATGTGTAGCTGGACCCCCTTCTTAGGGAGGTTTTCTTCTCATCTTGATTTGCTTCTTCAAGTTCAGTATCAGAATGAAAGTTTCCTTTGTTAGCAGAGACATCTGTATTTTAATATATACAGTCATATTTTTTTCTATATTTTTAACTGTTAGGCGATTTCGTTTTATATTGAGAATCCACTTATAAGTGGATAAAACCTTTTAACATCGACTGAGGTCAAGGGCTCTATGCATATAAGTATGATCGATCATCCATTCCTGTTGTAATTACATCACATAATATGTGTCTTATTTTATCTAAATCAGGATTTCTGGTAGTAACGTATTCGAGTTTATTTTTTATACGCTCAGAGGAACCCCAGCCCAGCACTGTTCTTACAACAATTCTACAAGAGTCAAATCAGATTGTTGTAGTTTCTTAAACCCAATTTGAACATCTCTAAAAAATTCTTCTACATGTCGTAGACGGTCATTAGGATGGACATTAATCGGAACGCAAGCGCGCCCTCTAGCGGTGTACTTCGAGCAACTACACTTCAGGTGTGCTTCGACAGAGTCGTGATGTCAATGGCGGATTGCCGGATTTAACCGAGCTCAGCATAGTGATTACTTGCTCAGTGGAGCTCAGTTTCGATCGAGACGCCACGGAGAGAAGTAGTCGTCACAGAACTGTCCTACGTTTCGCTTAGTGCCTAAATTAATTACTAAAAGTGCTAGACTTTGTATTGTTCAAACATTGTAATTAAATAGTGTTTAAATCAAGCGTATTCTCATTGCACGATACCAAAGTCGGTTCCAAAGAAGGTTCGGATCAAAAATCCTAACGACTCCGATATACATCATATTTTAAGTCCGACTTGAAGTTTTCTTTTTGAAGAACAATTTTGGCACACCTTATAGATAGCGCATCGGAGCTTCTTAATTGATTGACAATGGTTTTAATCTACTCGTAATATTTTACATAATATGAAAAAGCGTCCAACCATGTACCCCTTGTAATAACGGGTCCTGGAACTCCTGGAGGAAGCGGCATCTTGTGGGTGACTTAAAAACATTTTTTTTGTACATTAAGTTAGAACACAAACAGTTTTTAGTGCCTCGCACGCAACTAAAAAAGTATTTAATGATTTCACATTTAAAGGTTTTACAAGAAAATGCACTATAAACCTGCCTTAAAAATCAGATATCCACAGTTTTTGATTTGCAGTTTCTTGATAATTCGATCGATTTGCTTTATTTTTTTTATTAATAGGACTGTGCGTTCGCCTCGTCAGGCACGGTGTTGTGTGCAGGTTTAGTGGTGGTGCGCGCGATAGTGCTGGCCCACCTGTTCTTGGGTTCCTTGAGGAACATTGGGCACCTGGCGGTTGGCACAGGTTGGCGGTTGGCACAGGTTCTTCCACCAGCCGGGGGCAATCCCTGGCGGAATGTTCCAAGCCACAGACTTACCGCTCTCAACACACTTGATACGTTCGTGGCGATTGCGGATACGAGGAGTGGTGCGCTCCCACGCTCCCCAAGATAAGAATCTCTTCCCACTATTCTATCTTATCAACACATATTATTATTATTATTACCACAGGTGTGATTAGGGCCAAGTGCTATACCCCGTTAGGTGTAAGGAAAAAGTATGAAAACGCGAAAGACCAGTGCACTCACTTGCCAAAGTGGCCCATAACTCACGAACCGCATGACGGTGGCAGTCAGCATCCCCGCCACGTAAGTCATTGGCGCCAATCTGAAAAAAAACCGACTCATTTAGAGTGCTATAAAACTAATAATATATTAATATTAATAATAACATCACTTAAATTGATCTGACTCTGCGGTAAGTAGCTTAAGCACTTGTGTTACAGATATCACAATCAACAGCGGTATTACAAATTAACCTTAAATAAATACATATCACCCAGTACAGACATATTCATGCACACACTACTGAACGGATTTTGATGAAATTTGGTATACAGACAGGGTAAAAAGCTGAATTAGGTGATACTTTTTATCTCGATGAAATGCTCCCTTGGAACAGACACGTTTGCGCGGACGAAGTCGCGGGCGGGTGCTAGTGGATATTATTGACAATTGTTCACATGTATCATGTGAGGTCTCTGATTATTTTTCTTAAATAATAATATTCAGACCATTTCCATTGTTGTAGGTCCTATATATGTTTCTTGTTAGATGTTAAGACGTAGGTATCCGCTAAGAAAGGATTTTGATAAATTCTACCCCCAAGGGGACGAAATGGGGTTGCAAATTTGTATGAAACTCGGTGGCAAAAAACTTAAGTCCACGCGGACGAATTCGCGGGCGGACGCTAGTTCAATATGTAGCTGCTGCGTAGAATCCAAGATAAAATTCCAACATGTCGGAATAAAAAAATCATGACTGCCTAATTAGATATTCGAAACAAGCATCATCATAAATTAGGTTCTATACAGGACTGTCTTAGGCCAAGATTGTCGGTTAAGTTTCTTTACGCTTTAGCATTAACAATGCATATTTATTTACAATGCGAAATGAAAGCACACTTAAAGAAAAATGGACTGCCACAGGCGGGACTCGAAACTGCACCTCTCGCAAGCCGGGCGATTGCTCTCCCAATTGAAACCTATCTTAAATATTTTCACCTATCTTAAATATTTTCAAGACCATGGCGTTTGAAAAACATAGCGCCTATGAAGCTGATACAACCAATATATTTCCAAAAAGCTGTAGAAACCAATTTTTAAACACACAAAACTCAATAAATATTAGGTCAATTGACTCCGATTTCTGATACATGACCGTGAGGTCACGTTCATGTATTCCCATACAAAATCTATGGAGGCAGATCGTTTTGACAGATAATAAAAAGGTCAACGATTGGTGGTGTCATCTAGCCTATTGAGCTACTGTAACATTTACTCATCGGTTCGAATATCTTTAAGTGCTCTTTAGGCTGCAGCCAGCCGTGATACAACAATGTTGCGTGAGGTATATTTACCTTTTGTTTATATTAAACAACACTGTGAATGCTTAAAATATAGTAACTTAGTATGTATATTTAGCTTTTTAGACCCTAATTATTTAAAAAAAAAAGAGAACACCAACTAAAAATTGTTTAATTTAAATCGATTTACAAAAATAATAAAATGAACAAAATGCTAAGCCGTTATTTTAACAGAGCTAGTGAACGTCCGTCCGATCCGATGGTCGCCGCGCAAAAGAGACCGAGGCCTGCCGGTTCCTCCGCACGCCAGCTCACGCGCCCCTCTCCCTTTCTACCATCACGCCACTCTGACGTCACAGCCAGAGACACGCCCCTTGGGGCCTATTCTTCTGCTAATTCGGCCGTTCCTGAAGCCTGGTCGTCCTCGACCACGGCATCTTCGGGCTGCTCCTGGCGTGGACGTGATGGAAGGGCGTGGACCTCCGCTTGTACTTCTTGCACGCCTCCTTCCGAGCCTTCTTCAGCATTCGGGAGGTCATGTTCTACCTCATCGTCGACACCTAAACAAAATATTGTTTGCATTAAACACAATAAATAAATAAAACTTAAAAAGCTTACAAAAACCACCAAAGCAGAACGGTTTATTTTTATGTTAAACGGAGCCTAGGATGTAAAACATAAAAATAGACACTATGTACTACCAGCAGAGCCCTCAGGTTGCTAGTTACCATACAGAGCCCTCGGGATGTATGACTGACAGAGCCCCCAGGGTGCCAGATTTCAACAAGCACAGAGCCCTCAGGATGCGCAACAGACAGAGCCCTCAGGATGTCTACACAAACAAGCACAGATCCTTCAGAACGAACCACAGGCAGAGCCCTCAGGATGCCTAAACAACATTTCGTTACTAAGCGCTGACAACTAGGCAAGCAGGGAGCTATAATAAATCACGCGCAGAGCCCTCGGGATGCACACTATGCTGAGCCAAAAGCGCATAACATACTCACAGTCAAAGAATGTCGAACACACATCGGGGGTCCACTCCCCTCGCCACAACATCATGTGTTGAGCCGCAGCTTGCGTACTCTTGCCATACGACCCACTGACCAGTCGTAGCTCATATCGATCTTGCGGCAGTATCTTCGTGACGGCATAGGGACCTCGCATCCCGGAGTCTAACTTGCCGGTAGACTGGCTTGTCTTCTTTTTAACAAAAACCAGGTCATTGATGCGGAAGGGCTGGGGCACTTTGCGGCGCTCGTTCGCGCGAGCGTCCTGTTGCGCTCGGTTTTCCTCTAGCGACCAGCTAGCGCGCTGACGCTCCAGTTCGCGCAGGCACTCTCGGTTCGGGCTGACCGCTTCAAACGCGGTGTCACGAACCACGGATCGTATGACAGGCGTAGCACCATCACTGCCAATTAATAAATTTAAGGGTGAACATTGAGTGGACTTCTGTATCGTAATGTTCAAGTTGAGCTGTAATTTCCATAAAATTGTGGACCAACTTTCTTGTCGAAAATTTGTCTCGACTCTAATCATATTCATTACGGTGCGGCAATATCGCTCAACTTGTCCATTACTTTGATGCATTTCTGCAGTTATAAAATGAATTTCAATTCCTAAGCCCTTAATCCAACTACAAAATGAAGTACTTTCATACATTCGTCCTCGATCAGACACGATTAAACGAGGAGTGCCAAATAAAGAAATAGCATTTTCAAAAACGCGTTTCAGTTCATTGGTATCTTGCCTAAAAATTGGATACAATAAGCAAAATTTTGTGAAGGCATCTACTATCAAAATAACAAATCGATATCCGTTTGAGTCCGGAAGAGGCCCTAACACATCTGTATGCACTGTATCAAAAGGAACATTAGGTTTTTGCCAAGAATTAATAGGCTGCAAAGGACGACGTGGCACGTTTTTGTGAGATAGGCAAACGATACAGTGTTGGATGTATTTTCTGACAAATTGTCTTAATCCTGGGAACCAAAAATGACGAAGTATCAAGTCGGTGGTTTTCTCTACACCAATATGTTGATGCTCGTCATGGAAAATTCGCAATAAGCTCAGACGATGACCTTTAGGAATGTAACACAGAAATCTAGGGTCCTCGCCAGTAACATCGAGTTTGTAATATAATACGTCATTACGTTTAACATAACGGTTCGCATCAAGCTCACCGTCATTTAACTTTTGCAAAAGTGACCGAGTTTCTTCGTCAGCGGCCTGCGCTATCTGGGCCCAGTTATGTGGTCTTGGTATTTGACACATATTGATTGCGTTACGACTTAAGTAGTCAGCGTGGGATAGCGCAGTCCCCTTACGATACTCCAGATCAAAGTCATAATCTTGTAAATACATCCACCACCTAGCTATCCTTGGTAAAAGATCCTTTTTCCGTTGCGTCATTTTAAGGCATTGCAATCAGTTATGATTTTGAATTTATTTCCAATCAAATAGTGCCTGAAATGTTGCAATGCCTTAAGCACAGCCAACGTTTCCAACTCGTATGAGTGGTAACGCGGCTCCGCTCCCTGAGTGACCTTACTAAAGTATGCCACTGGTCTCTTACGACCTTCAGCATCAGTTTGCAGTAAAACCGCACCATAACCTCGTGAGGTCGCATCGGTGTGCACTTCTGTGGCTAACATGGGGTCATAAATAGCCAATACTGGTTCATTAGTTAACCTTTCAATAATATCTTTACGAACCGTTTCATGCTCGTCAGTCCACTGAAATGGTACACCTTTGCGAAGTAAATTAGCGATACAAGCTGTCTTGAGAGAATACCCGGGGATGTATCGGCGAAAATATCCGGCTAGGCCGAGAAACTGCCTCACTTCCTTAGCATTGCTAGGTGTTCGAGCCTTGACCAACGCTTCAATCTTATGACGACTCGGCCTAACCTGACCATAACTAATGGTACGACCCAAATAATCTACTTCCCTGGCCAAAAAAACGCATTTCTTCAAATTAATCGAAAAACCTGCGGTGGTCAAAGTTCGTAGCACTTCGCGAAGCGTCTGCAGACCCTCATCTATACTCTCACTTGGTATTAATACGTCGTCGATGTACACTAAAGCCCTACCCGATTCGATAAAAGGACGAAGGGTATCAGATATTATGCGCTGGTATACGACAGGTGCGTTAGCGAGACCGTACGGCATTTTTAGGTACTCAAAATGGCCCTCAGGCGTGACAAAGCCGGTATAGCGGATAGAATCGTTATCCATAGGTATTTGGTGAAATCCTGTAGCCATATCGAGGCTTGTAAAGAATTTAGCTTTACCCAAACGATCAATGTGGTCTTCGATAAGTGGCAATGGATAACGATCCTTTACCGTATTCGCATTTAGAGACCGGAAATCGACGCACATTCTGTCGCTACCATCTTTTTTCTTAACTAGTAAAATAGGACTAGAAAACTCTGACTCCGACTCCCTTATTATCCCTTTATCGAGCAAGTCTTTAATTATTTCCCGCACACGGAGTTTTTCATGATAGGACATTTTGTAAGGTCTGTACACTACAGGTGTCTCATTATGCAATCGAATGTGCATTGAGCCGGTAACAAGAAATTCACTAAACTCATCAATAATACTCAGCAAACGTATTTTGTCATCACCGTCGACAGCCGTATTCACTTGGTCATGAACGCTCGATTGCACATTACAAACCGACTTAGATCGCGTAAGGCGTTGCACACCTCGTGTTCGAGTATAAACTATACCGTCCCTATTTAGAACATCTGTACCTAATATAACCGGGACCGTTAGATATCGATCAGGGACCACGTGAAAGTCCACTTCAAGGGAAATCTCAGGGAACTCAATAGTCAATGTTGTTGAAAAGCTAGACTCAACTTCTTGGCTACCGATGCCACGTAAAGTACAAAAAGACGGAATCTGAGTACATTGAAAATGTTTCACAACTGTTTCTGCAATGAGGGATATCTGCGAGCCACTGTCTACAAGTATATCTACGGGTACGCCCTGAATAACTGCAGATGCTATATCGTTTCGTTGGTAATCATCCTGAATTTCATGACAAAAATTTACATTAGATTTGCCGCTCGATTCGCTGCGTTGTTTTGCAAAACAATCTTCTACTTTATGTCCTATTTTCTTACAAAAGCTACAAGGGTCAGATTTATTCATCAAACGATTTGGGACGGACGATTCCGTTCGTAGCGGTTCATTTTTATCAAACGTTTCATTAAATTTAGAACGTTTGGGACATTGGCTCTGCTTGTGACCGAAACGGTTACATTTAAAACATTTAGGCCTCGTACTAAAATGTTCTCGTTTACGTGAAAAGTTTCGAGCCTCATTAAGTCCAGCACGAACGGAGATCTGCTGAACTGGTTTGATATAAATTGACAAAAACCCGACCAAATCACATGGCAACAAATTAGCGTTCGTAGCAGCCGCGCGAATTTGCGGGTCAGTTATACCGCGAATAATTATTGCACTAATCAACTCTTCACTCAACCCGTTGACAACACGCAATCGCAACAAAGAGCGCCTAGCATACTCCGCATATGTGGGGTAATGATCTGAATCAGTCTTCATGATCTCAAATAAAATGTTCGCACTATCTATTCTCCGGGGGCACAAAGATTGGAAATCACGTTTGAAGTTAGACCATGTGCGCTCGTTCGTCGACCATTCGTTAAGCCACACGCGTGCATCGCCCTTTAAACAATGACCTATACGCGCTAAGCACTCGCGGTCGTCCCACCGATTTACGCGGCACAAATGATCTACTTCCTCACACCACACAATAAAATCATTTAAAGAAGGGTCAAAACTCGAAATATAAATATTATGGTTGGATCTCACCGGGTTTACAGCATTGATGGCGTTCGCAAGTTTGTCCGCAACCTCGCTCGTGATGAAATCGACAGCCGACGGCGTTGCGCTCACGGGCAGGGAAGCGGCCTCGCTCGCCGTGCCCGCTATCGCACCGTCCGTGCGAGTTGTAACAAGTCCGTCCGCATGGGCGGTAGACACACTCGCGCGATCGGATGTGCGCGGCGGCGTTGAGTGCGGGTGCACCGACGACGGCTCAGGCGCCGGCGGCAGGGCACTGCCCGCGCCTGCATCCGCTTCACCTAAATTGCGGCTTCGCGTATCTTCCAACACCGTCAAACGAGAAATAATCGTTTGAAGTTGTTTTTCGATACCCGAACCGGAAGAACGTCCACGTTTTCGAGATTTACCACTAGATTCTTTAGGCATGATGATCACTTCAAACTTCAAACAAAAATTTAAAACTAATCCGATCGTCTAACTGTCTAATCCACCAATGCAGATGTGGTAAGAATCCCACTTCTGAATTTAGCTTTTTAGACCCTAATTATTTAAAAAAAAAGAGAACACCAACAAAAAATTGTTTAATTTAAATCGATTTACAAAAATAATAAAATGAACAAAATGCTAAGCCGTTATTTTAATAGAGCTAGTGAACGTCCGTCCGATCCGATGGTCGCCGCGCAAAAGAGACCGAGGCCTCCCGGTTCCTCCGCTCGCCAGCTCACGCGCCCCTCTCCCTTTCTACCATCACGCCACTCTGACGTCACAGCCAGAGACACGCCCCTTGGGGCCTATTCTTCTGCTAATTGTATATTTACCTCATTATCCTCAAAAATATCGACTTGAAATATTTTTTCAATGTGAACGGCTCCTTTTCAGCGGCCAGCTGAGCGTTGTAGACAAGTAAGAATCCGGACATAAGGAAGAACGACTGCGTTATAAGGTAACCGTTGTATAACACGTACAACTCTGGACGGCTTTCTCCCTAAAAAACAAACAAAAAAATATTATAACTCCGTTCACTCTTTTATATTCAAATATAAAAGAGTGAACGTATATAAACTCTTGCTCAAATATCCGAAGCAAAAAATTGTTATTGCATGAGATATTAATATTAACACTCTAGTGAATAATAACGTGACCACATATCTCCAAGACATTTTAAAAAAACTATAATCTAAATCAGCATATTAAGGAGCCCACTAGAGGACGGCAATGCATTGACCATATGTTCAGTAACGTAAAAGGTGCAAGTGGGGCTGTTCTGCCACCGTGGCTGTCAGACCATGACACTGCTCAGGTGCTTAGTTTTCATACAAAGACAAAAAATGAACCACCAAAAGCAATCCACATTCATAAGAGATGCTAATCTACTAAAAATATTGCGAAATTCAAAGCTAATCTGGCAAATTTGTCATTTTCAGAAGTATTAGTAATTTCATGACTGGTTTTGTTTCTATTTCTATTTAAAAAAATTCAGCTTAAGACATTGGGAAATAGGTGGCTTGCAAAATTCGATTGCTAACAAACCGAAACCCTTTGAACGTCGCCATTTTTTTGTAAGTATACGAGAAATGTACTGTCCCGCCCGATGGCAACCTTGACAGAAAAGGGTTTACTCAAAACAGGTAAAACTAAATAAAGGTTTGTAACGTCAACCATCAATCACACTCGAATTACGAGTATGACGCTGAACGAAACACAAATTTTGATGGGAAACTTTTATTTATTTACTAGCTTTTACCCGCGACTTCGTCCGCATTAGGTAGTTTTTTTGGAATGCGTTGTTTTCCCGTAATACCAATAATAATAATATAATAATAATTCCTTTATTTCAGGCAACAGATTTCAAAAAATACAGGCCCACATTATAAATACCTTACAGACTAACATACATACAAATAATAAAAGTTACATAATCTAATTAAAATATTAAACACAAATCACACGCGTCAGCGAACAGATGAACAAAACCAATCTTATACAAATAATTCAAATCTTTGGTAATTTAGGAGTGAAAGTGACCAGGTTCACCGGAAAGTAATATTTCCCATGGGAATGCGTTGTTTTCCCGCGGTTAAAAGTAACCCATGCCCTAAACTAAACTACTGAACAGATTTAAATGAAATTTAGTAAGGAGATAGTTTGAGACTTAAGAAAGGACATGAGTTACTTTTGATCGCGGGAAAACAACGCATTTCCATGGGAAAATATAAAGTATATTTTATATAAAGTATATTTATATAATATTAAAGTATATTTAAATATTAAAGTATATTTATATTTTATAAAGTATATTTACCAAAGATTTGAATTTTATTTGAATAAAATTGGTATTACAGGAAAAGAACGCATTCCAAAAAAAAACCCTAATGCAGACGAAGTTGCGGGTAAAAGCTAGTTGCTTATGGGACAAGTTATGGATTTCTTTTTTAAACTTAACAAAAGTTGACGCGAAAATGTCAACTGACTGAAAATTATTATTATAGCTATGACAAGTAGGTACGAGGCAAAAATGAGTTACCAGCATACTTAGTGCTATAAAATGGCACATGAAAAAGACACTGATGACGGGCACTAATAAAACTAACTAAATTAAACGGGGACACCTAATAAAAATGTTAGCTAAAAGATAAGGAGAGTTAACAAGATTGTGCAGCAATTTGTTTGTACAGAAAAAACTGGTCCCATTCAATACGACGACTACGTAATGGAGGAACAATTTCAAGGTGGGTGCATGATGTAGGTTTTAATATGAAATGATCGATGAAAGGTATATTGATTGATATGTTATCAGGAGATTAATGCTTGCATAAACAAAATTCCCGGTCTTTATGAGTAATGTCGGGATAAGTGAACTTTCTATCACTTTGTACGGACATTAAAACAAATGTAAAGCAAACATAGCACCTGAGATTTTAGACTTTGGATTTTTCTCACAAGGTCCCCCTGAGCTGATCAGTACCTACCCTTAAAACAGTTTTTAGTAGCAGTTTTAACAAAATGTTTTTGAAAGCCTAATTTTACAGGTGCCTTTTTTGCGTCAGGAAATGCGTTACGCATACCAACCGGCAGCGGGGGCCGCCGGAGGTTATGTTGGACACCCTTACCCCTTGAGGTTGGGTATACCCACTAAAACCTACCGGTGTCCTCCACTGCCATTAGTGAGGTGGAAGCTTTGAGGCTGGCGCTGTTGCCATGAGCATTCATGGCTGTGACTCTATAGCGAGCCTCTCCGGGCTTCAGGGGTTCGAGAACCGGGTCGCGTTAGCGGACGACGTGTGGAACACACGCCTCTATCAGGAGGTACCTGACAACCCTGTATCAGGCGCCTGAGCCGCATTGAGGGGCAACTGCAGGCGTGAAGCCTCCTGCGGCTCGCGGGGCATCGGCGGAGCATCTTCGGAGCGTCAGCCGAAGCCTCTCTCTCCCGTTCCGCCGCCTCTCACTGCGAGAGGACTTCCTCGCTGAAGGTGAGCATCGCTTGCCACGCGCCTCCTCGCTAAGCTACCCGATACGGAGGTATCTCAAATTAAAGACGACCTCATCAGAGTACCTATCGATAGAGTACCTATATTTATCTTAGCCTGGGTAATCGCTTAGCCATAGCCTCGACGTATGTCTAAGCGGCTTTTATATTTCCTTCCTTTTAATTACGGATTGATGTTTTGAAACGTGATGATGAAACAAAGTTATTATAAGGGTTTATGATCGTTTGTTATGTTGGCTGGCATATCTTGGAAGACGTTCTCTGCAGAGCGATATGTAATAAACTACTCTAGGATACGAATCTTTAAAGCTGACGGGAAGTTGATGCGCATAACATGCATTTTTTGTTTTTATCTTCGGTGCGACAAATTACGCAGGTGCGGCGAGTAAGGTGATGTGCTGATTGCTGCTTAAAATAAAATTATGCGTCTAAGTTAACTAAAAAAAACACGGGTTGCACTCCGGGAGTGCCGGCAGAAGTGAAAACTTAACAACCGTCTTACGGTTTTTCGATCAGCATCACGTGACCTGACGCGAGTTTCACAGTTTCTACCCATGCCACAAAAGTGCTCAACGCCGCTAAAGAAGTTTTCACTTCAAAAACATACCTAACTCAAACAAATAGTTGCTATGTAGGTGTTGACTTTGCATTTTACATATGTGTAACATGGTAAAGCTGACTTACGCTAAACAGAGGTTTTATGGTAATAAGCTTAAAGGTCAGGGATCGTCTAAGATAAAAAATTACAAGAGAACATTTAAATATAACATTAACTACGTTGCCTGACGAACTGGCCGTGATTTTATTTTCCTTTTACTTGCCAGCCTGATAATAAATAATAAGTCTTAAAGTGAATAGACATTGTTTTGGAAGTTATATGATTTCGAAACCGTAAGAGTCATCATAACGCCATAGTAAAAGTTCAGCGTGGCGAGTACACTCTTAAAGTACTTAGTATTATCTGCCAAGCTCATCTGAAGAGCGGTTTCGCATCCGAATCCGTGAAAATATGGTCCTTAGTAGCCGTATAACTACTTCTATGGTAAATCGGAAGACGGAGATCGGATCTAGCGCGTAAATCACCATAGAAACAGTTCTCCGCAGTAGCTACTGCGGACCATATTTTCACGGATTCGGTTCGGACGTAGAGCGAAACCGCTCTTCAGTTGGATTAATTAACATCATCATTAAAGAAAAGCTTATAAAATTAACGAGCACTTTATAATGAATTGCTGTTGTACTCATCAGCCTATATAGGTACGTCCCACTGCTGGGCACAGGCCTCACCTCAACTATGAGGTGGTCCGAGCCATCCACGCGGGCGTGCGGCTTGGTGGTGGGGTTTGTAAGGTAAGTGACCAACCTTACTGTCAGATGTTATTAAGCCGCCTGAAGGCCTCTGACCAGGCTTAACGACTAATATCTATCGATATTAACCGGGACCAACAGCTTAACGTGCCTTTCGAAGCACGGAGATGCTTGTAAATGGACGTCACTTGAATGGTCAGAATGGTCACCCATCCCAAACATGACCGCGCCTTAGGTTGCTTGACGTTAGGTATCACTACCAAAGCGCTGCAACCACTGCGCCACAAGCACCTCTTGATTGAATTGCTGTTGTAAGATATTTAAAATTTCTGAAGATTGTGTTATACAGTTGGATGGGTGTTTGAACTTTGCAAGACGTAAGGTGCTGCGAATTGAAAACGATTTTTCTAAGAAAATGCGCAGCTCAACATCTGCAATTACAAACACCCAATAAGATGGGTTTAAATCACGTAATGATGCCAAGGAAGTGATTGGGAGTCTAGGCTGAAAAAATCATATTAAAAAAAATGCTTGTTTCTAAGAAGGACTTCCGATCCAAAGGGAAATCCAAAAAAAAAACTAATGCTAACTAATTTTGAACCGTGATTCGACTTTTCGGACATTTACAAACGAAAAAGAAAATGGGAACAACATCATATCATTGATCTGATCCCACCGTAAGTCCCTGGGTTATATGAATCAGAATAAATGAAGGTACCGGTCGCGGTCTGAAAGTGTTTACCAGTTTTTAAATTAGTTTCTTTAACACGCTTCTATCGCTAAAGTCCAAAATGCTACGAAAAAATACTTGCTACCTTTCAAAATTTATTAATCAATTTGACTCGTCGAGAATAAAAAGAATGTTTTCGATCACTTTTTGGTAATGGAACTTTTTTCTTTATTCCTTGAAATGATGGTTAATTGGTTAAATTATTGTTCAAAATACAAAATTACGAGCAAGATTAACAAAGACATATGTTCAATTTAGGCGGTCTTATCGCACAGTTGTACAGGATGTAAAAAACTAACACGGGTTGCACTCCGGGAGTGCCGGCAGAAGTGAAAACTTAACAACCGTCTTACGGTTTTTCGATCAGCATCACGTGACCTGACGCGAGTTTCACAGTTTCTACCCATGCCACAAAAGTGCTCAACGCCGCTAAAGAAGTTTTCACTTCAAAAAAAACTTACCGAAGCCGAATACCACATATTCTACCATAGCGCTGTAAAAATAAATAAAAAAATAAAAAAATCATTTTATTTCAGACTATGTCCATAATAATAATAATTTAAATGTCAAATTGCAATTAGATCTATTAAAACAAAATTAAAACAAATTAAATTCAGATCAATTAGTAGAAAATACAAAATGCAGAATTAATTTAAGTACCGGCCTGGAGCGCATGTGCTGGTGCCCGGTGCACCCGTGCACCGGGCACCAGCACATGCGCTCGTACCCAGCACTCCCGCAGCGGGCAGCTGCTTCGGCTTGTCACTCTTGTCAGCGAGCACCCTCAGGATGGTGTTGGTGTTACCGCGCACCCGCCGTTGCAGGGAAGCGATGCGGCGTCGCAGGACTGTGTGAAATGAGTCGGTGTGCGTATACGCAAACATCGCCGACGCGCTGCAGTATAGCGGCAGCCCCAACATCACCCTGAAGGCGTCGTTGTACTGCGCTCTGAGAGCGTTGAGGGCCCGCTGAGTAAAGTTGACCCACAGACTGCACGTGTACAGAGTTTGGCAGAAGGCTCTGAAAAGAGTAATTTTGACCTCAAGACTACATCGTGCGAATCTGCGAGCCAGCATGTTGCAACGGACCGCCATCGCCCTCCTTTCCCTCTCGATATCATTGTCGTCTCTCAGATTCTCTGTGACGATGTGACCGAGGTAATTTGAAGTCTTTTACCCTACTGAGAGCGACATTGTTCAACAGTACAGGGGCCACGTAACCTACCTTACGATCTTTAGCCTTAAAAACTACCACCTCACTCTTTTTAACATTGTACAGAAGGCCATGCGCTGTCGCGAACTCTTCACACACACCAATTAATTTTCTGAGACCAGCAATTGATGGGCTGAGCAACACCATGTCGTCTGCATAGCTTATGCTATTGATAATGTGTCCATCAATAGAATAGCCAACACCCGTCTCGCTCAGACCCACGACCAGCTGGTTCACATACAGCCTGAAGAGGGAGGGAGACGTCAAACCCCCTTGCCTCACCCCACACTCCAACCCATACTCATCAGAAAGCTGTTGAGCTTTCTGATGAGTATGGGTATGATGAGCCATCTGACCTGGTTTGTTTTGTGGCTATACCAATATCTTAAGATATTGATAAGCTCACCCGGCATACAAGTGTCTTTTAATTTGCGCCAAAGAATGTCATATCTGACCAGATCAAATGCCCTGGAGAGATTCAAAAAGGATGCATAAACAGGTGTGTGCCTGTCAGTGTAATATCTGACGGTCTGCTTGAGGGTCATGATGGCACTTTCAGTCGACAATCCAGGTCTGAATCCAAATTGAGCGTCATGGAGAGAAATATGTTTTCTAAGGTGTTGCTCAAGCAGGCCGTCAAACACCTTGGATGTAACCGAGGCAAGCGATATAGGGCGATAATTGCTTTTGTCTGAGCTATCTCCTGTTTTGTTCTTAACTATCGGCACTACTATCGCACGCATCAGGTCCTTTGGTAGATAACAATGTCTAATACACAAAGTGAAGAACAAACCTAAAAGTCTTGAAAGGTGCGGCCCCGCGTATTGCAAGTGTTCGATACTGAGACCGTCGTGACCGGGAGACTTGCCTCGAGTCATACCTTTTATAAACTGAGCAACTTGCTTCGCAGTGACTCGATCGGGGACTCCCGATACCACTGCCTTCTCCTCGGTTACATCACCTTTGTATGGTGATTCAACCTGAAATTGTGCCTTAAACAAATTTACTATGTCAACCGGGTCTGACATTCCGTTAACGCTGACCGGGACCACAGGACCAGCGTTTAGCCTTTTAGTATACTCGTATTTCCAAAATCCTTTAAAATCTTTATTTTTATGTTTGATGGCCAAAATATTAATTTTTATTTGTTCTTGATTGTTTTGACATTGTTTTAATTTTGACTTAAAGAGGCTTCTGGATTCACGCATGTCGTTATAGACGATACCGGTTCTGGGTCGGCCGCACATGGCCCAGTTCAAAAACTTATTCCTGGCATCACAGTGAGCGTCCCGGACATACTGGTTCCAACCCGCTATTGGCTTACCACGGCAAGGTTTACTACCCCTTGCCGCAGGACCTACATAACTCAAAACAGCGGCCTCCTGCAACGTTGTTACAATTGTTGCGCTGACGCTGACGCTGTACATTGCGGGTTAGAACTAAATTTTTTTTTTTTGATGTCAAAAAACAAAAGTTGGTTCCCAGTCAAAATTTCTTTATCATATGGTTTGGTTTGATGTACTGAACGCGTGGTTGTCGGCTTCGGTAAGGTTTTTTTTACACCCTGTAGTTAGTGAAAATTAACCTCATAAAGGAATGATTTATTCTCGATAGAAAATAATAATAATCTATCTAATCAAGTTAATAAAAGAAAGATTTAGTAACACTATTAATTTGTAACACTGTCTTATCGCAACCGTACACTCAGACCCGCGACAACGTTGAAAATTGGTGTCCAAGTTCCAACATTGTCTCAGTCCGGGAATCGAACCGGATCCTCATAATTGACGACACCTTGACACCGACACTCATGCCACTAGACCAAAGAGGTCGTCAATGTATCGGAATAGAGAAGTGGAAAGTACAAGTATGCAGTGTGATTAAGCTGTATTACTTAAGTAATTCTTCTACTCCTTAAAAAGGGTTATTATTCCTACCTTACGTTATTATTACCTTACACACACCCCTCCCCCAATCCGCACTGAGCCCGCGTGGTGGAGTATGGCTCGCACCACCTCATAGTTGAGGTGAGGCCTGTGCCCAGCAGTGGGACGTATATAGGCTGATGATGATTTTATGGAGAGTAGAAAGACATTTAAAAAAAATAAGTACCTTTTCGTTTTTCGATGAGAAAACGCGGACTTTATTGTATAACCCTGCGTCTTATAAACGAACTTTGTAATTGTGCGAGGTAGAGTTAGACATTAAGGATCTTTTATTAACCCACTTGCGGAGTGTGAACGTAATGATTTAGTTATTTAATTATTTCTTCTTCACTTGCCCTCTTTACAGGGGCGTAGACTCTTGATAATGGGTATCCGCCGAATGTATAATGAGTATTCCTACTCTCTCTGACAGTCCGATGTAGCTTTCTGTGTTACCTTTGTGGCGTTTATCGATTAAAAACCTGTTCCGTACATTCCTGGCGTTTGCCCTGTATGACATATGCCTCAATGTTACGGTTACAAAAACAACCTACTAACATCCTAAAGCATGTAGTAAAATTCTAAATTTACCAAATTAAAATAACCAATGAGAATGAATCAAAAAACTAACGCTAAAAATCTTAGTCGATTCGGTCAATCGTATAACAATGCTCGTGCTTATTTTGTTAGCATTGATATTAGGGTTTGTAGTTTTTGTACTTCGGATGACGGCACCATTTACACTCTGCAGATCTAGAAAGAGACTAGAAGGTAAGACATGTTTGGTGACAGGAGGAACAAGTGGCATCGGGCTCGAGGTGGCGATCGACTTGGCGGCCCGCGGCGCCAGGGTCATAGTGGCCTGCCCCTTCTTAGAAGAGGGAAACAACGCCGTGAAGACAATCGTCGAGGAATCTGAAACAGCAATGTCGTCTTCAAGCTCCTGGACTTGGGAAATTTCAATTCAGTGAGAGACTTCGCGAAGGATATTCTGGAAACAGAAGCACGTTTGGATATTTTGATGAACAATGCAGGCATCAATATGGCTCCGAATGCGACCGGTGGTGGAACTCAGATACCGCTCGTCATACGAGTGAACTATTTTGGTCACTTTCTTCTGACTAATTTACTTCTCCCCATTTTGGAGAAAAGTGGAACACCATTATATCCGAGCAGGATATTGAATACGGTTTCGATATTTTACAAGTTCGGGAGATTGGATGTTGAAAAGATATGTGTTACGAAAGACAATGAATACGGCAAGGTTGTGCTGTACGCGAACAGCAAGCTGGCTCTGGTGCTGATGTCCCGCGAGTTTCCGAAGAGGGTGAAAACTCAAAATGTGGTTATGAATAATGCAGACCCAGGTGAAGTGATCACGAGGATTTTCTTAAATGGTTTCTCGTTTTTATTGCTCCTGGGATATGTGTTGGTCCGATTAGCTGGAAGGACGCCTTACGTGGGCGCGCAGAACCTCTTACACGTGGCGCTGGACAAGAAGGCTGGTCAAAGAAGTGGCGAAGTATACAGAAATTGCACGCCCCGTAAGAGGACTTCAGCCGCAGACAACCAGGAGCTCGCAGAAAAATTGTGGGACAAGTCGATGCTACTAGTCAAGCTGAAAAAAATATTTTTTTATCTATCAAAGTATTTTACCTACAATAACAAGTTACATAATTTTCTTAGCTAAATTATAGCAATAACATTTTGTTTACATATTTTTGCATATGTTTCTGGTTTACCGATTTTAAGTTTAATTCAATTTTAGGACACTTTTTGAATAAATCTTAAAAAAACTGTTTGTTATAAAGTTTTTGTTTGAAACTTTTGAGCGTTTTCGAATAAATTAGTAAAGGACATCGCTCAGGTTCCATATATTGAAGGCCATATATTGACTTGTTTATTTAGCAACCATCAGGACCCAACTAAATATTAGACTTTGGAAAAATTAGAATTCTCTTCAACTGTAATATATCCATAGTACCAGGCACCTGGTGGTTAACTAAAAATATGTATGTATTAATTATGTAACGAAACACAATAATAGTCTTGTCTTGTCTACATAGGTAGATAACATACAGAAGAAATCTTATTGTATTGCTGTCACTAGTCAAAAGTGATCGGGAACGTCCGCCGTTTTATATCAGTGGCTTATTAATTATGCATCGAGGTTTTGCGTATCAGAAATAACACCAACGTAATGTCATGGCAACTGTTGGCACAAACGACAGCAGGACAGTCGCGTAGCCGCTTTGCACAAGTAGAGAAGGACTGGGTGCACCCTCAAGTTTCTGGAGGCAGCCCCTAGGCGGCTAAGGCCACGGGACACTGCTACTACAACGAAGAGCATGCGTTGAGCACACTTCCGTCGTCGCACTAAAAGCTGACCTAGGGAAACCGCAGAGGTGTGCTCTTCTTATTTCTTATGAGCATACACCTAATTTTATAAAACAATGACCGCTTATTTAGCCCAGTATTAAGCTAGGTAAGCTCACGTAGTCGGTAAACTAAAGCTGTGCCGTGGCAGAAGGCCGGATACCTCAGCGAATAGGTTTTCAAAACCGAAAGAGATAGTAAATAAATAAATAATAAATAAATTAATAATAAAAAAAAATTTTCGTTTTTAAATTATACCAAATTACATAGTTGATTGAGGTCTCCATTTAAGCAAGTTATGCCTGTGTTTTGAGACCTCGCTCTTCCTTATCTACATACACATGACAACAATATGAACCGAAATTTAACAAATAAAACAATACAAAATCAGCCTTAAATCTACATAATACATTTCTTTGTGTGTGTGTGAGAGAGAGAGAGGGAGAGAGTGTATATATAGAGAGTACTAGCGGCCGCCCGCGACTTCGTCCGCGTTCAAGTTCAAACAAATGTTAGAGTTATGGCCCAGTCTTCTCGCCACGATCTTTAAAACGGTACCCGCTACGCCGTTTATTGCAATTGATGCTGAGTCAAATAAAAAAAGTCCCATTAAAATCGGCCCAGTAGTTTCCGAGATTCAATTTCCTGCCTGCCCCCTAAGTTCATCGGCGTGATTATTTATATCCCAGTTTACTCTCCAGGTGATACTGAGTCAAATAAAAAAAGTCCCGTCAAAATCGGTCCAGTAGATTCTGAGATTAGCCCGGACAAACAGACAGACAGACAGACAGACAGACAGACAAAAAATTTAAAAATTGTTGTTTTGGCTTCTATTACGGTAATTAAGACCCCCTGTAACAATTTTTCATAAAAATCTTCAATGTACAGAAATCGATCTTTTACAGTCTTATTATATGTATAGATTAGAGAGTGTATGTGTGTGAAATATGAATGGGATATGATTTAAGTTGTGCTATATAAACGCAAATTCAAAAGTTTAACTGGTGTACTTCTAGTTAACAGATTTAAAAAAAATTACAACTTCAAAAATGACCAGTGGCTAATTAAAAAAATTGACAATCTTCCGTTTTTGGATGCCCTAGTCACAGAAAAGGGAAGCGGAAAAAAGGCGGGAAACTTCTAACTAGCCGGGCGCGTTTTTTGATCCCCTTCTTATAAAATTATTTTTCTTATTAATTCTGTGATCAGTTAAGGAATATTACTGTTATTTATTTATTATTTGTTTATATTTAGTAGTTAGTGAACAATAGCTGTATATTGGTAAGTGTTTTAACATTCATTTAGTATGAACGAGTGGTCAGGGGGCACACCCCCAGACCCGCCTGATCCAGGCGAGGTCCCATTAGTAGGTGAAAATGTCACGATAGGTACCTTACAACATGACTTTACAATACCAGAAATTATTCCAGTAGTGAGTACAATTCCAAGCCATTCGAATACATTCGCACCGCTCGCGGTAGCGTTCTCGACAAATGAGTCGGCAATGGACACAGACGGACAACAAACAACCAGCTCCCGAAAACTTTCCCGCGTACAAAAATGTAAAAACTGTTGCAAGCGTAAGCGAAAGCCAGGACAAGACATACGGGAAACCGATTGTACCTGCGATTTGAAAACATCGCCAGCTTCACCTCCTTCATCTCCTCGGAGTCGAAGCCCGGTTTCTAAGAGAAATAAAGATATACCAATGGATTTACCTTCCACACACGAGTCGCAGACACAACCGATTCCTTCATCCATTGATTTAGGTAGAAAATGCTACAATAACACTGATGCCGCGCCTTTTGTTATACATGTCCAAAAAATTCAGTCGGCACCTAACGATGGAGCCTCAATGCTCTCATTTGGCAAGTTTTTACAAAAACATGGGTTTAAAAACATTGTGAACGGAAGTGTAAAACAGATTGGTCGCAATACAATAGCTATGGCTTTCTCAAATTACTCTGATGCAAATTCATTCCTTGTTCATCATAGCCTAGAGTCGAATAGGCTTAAGGCCTTTATTCCTACATTCAACATTACTAGAATGGGTTTAGTAAGAGGAGTTCCAGCCGAATGGTCTCCGGAAGAAATAGTCCAAAATATTAATGTACCTATAGGTTGTGGGGAAATAATAAAAGTACGCAGACTTAATTTTAAAACGTTTATTAATGGAACAGCAACATGGAAACCATCACAGACAGTAGTTCTCACGTTTGACGGTCAGATCCTACCAAAAAGAATTTTTATGTGTTATAATGCTCTTTCTGTAGAACTATACATATTCCCTACTGTACAATGCTACCACTGTTGTAGATTCGGCCACACAAAGGTCCAATGCCGATCTAAGCCGCGCTGCTATAAGTGTGGTCAAGATGGTCATTCTGGTGAATCCTGTAATGTTGAGGAAGATAATGGTTTTTGTTGCTCATGCTCTGGGTCACACTTTGCAACTAGCAAGGCTTGCCCAGAATTCTTAAGGCAGAAACAAATTAAAATGTACATGGCCAATAACTGTGTCTCGTATGCTGAAGCATCAAAATTACATCCACCTGTCACTAAATCCTTTGCAGATGTTGTAACATCTAGCCCTTCCAAAAATTTCATAGCATCATGCTCTCACAGTTCACACAATAATAATTCACATTTAAAATCTAGCTCTCATAAAAAAACAGTATTCTTAAAGCCTTCTCGGTCTCCTGTGTCCCCCAGTAAGGGTTATGATAAACAGGCTCATAGTAAAATAATCAATGAGTTCTCTATCCCAGCACCTAAAAATGGTTGTGGCTTTAAGAGTAATGATAACGAAAATAACAGTAATGATAATAGTCAATATCTGAAGCAAATAAATGATTTAATTTCTATTGTCATCAGTTTATTAGCACAAATACAAAGTAACTCTAATTCACCGTCCAACGTTGCCCCAATACTTGATAAGCTTAATGAAATCCGTCACGTTCACTCGAGAAATAATCTTGCAGTGGAATGCGCGCAGTCTGAGTAATAAAAAGAGTGAGTTCATACACTTGCTCAACACTTATGAGCCAGTTGTCTTTGCTGTAGCAGAGACCTGGCTCAAATCTAGGAGTATATTTAAAGTAAGTAACTACCATTGTCTGAGAGAGGACAGGCCTGATGGGTATGGTGGGTCTGCCTTATTCATCAGGAATTCTGTGCCTTTC
Source organism: Pyrausta despicata (assembly GCA_963921415.1). NCBI lineage: Eukaryota > Metazoa > Arthropoda > Insecta > Lepidoptera > Crambidae > Pyrausta > Pyrausta despicata. The sequence continues at coordinate 14,358,313 of OY992862.1, read as the reverse complement.
TCTTTAGTTTCCCTTCCTGTACATAATAGTAATGATTATACAATGGTAGATGCTTGCTGCTATATATACCTTATCCTTCTATCTCTATTTTAGATGAAATTGCTCAAATAGTTTCTTTGTTACCTAGACCATTTTTAATATTAGGTGATTTTAACTGTCATCACCAGGTTTGGGGAAGTTCTATATCCAATAGCTATGGTGAAGCACTGCTTGATATTATTGATGACCAAAACCTTTGCACATTAAATACTGGCTGCCCTACACGTTGCACTGCTCCAAATCTAAACTCTAGCGCTGTTGACCTTTCCATTTGCACTCCAAGTTTAGCCACTAGTCTTACCTGGTGTACCTTACCATCAACCTTTGGTAGTGATCACTATCCAATTAGCATTTCACTGCCATTTAATAAACCAGCTTATCTGAAAAATAGATCCCTCTTAAAACATAAGTTACCAGCAAGAAGTAGTGTTGACTGGCAGAAATATAAGTCCTGTGTTAATGCAAAAGTCCGGTCTTTACCTAACATTAGTCCAAGTAATGAAGCTGAGTGTGCAAATGCCCTTACAAATGTTTTAATTGAGGCTGCTAATGAAACATTCCCTTTAAGAGATAATGGTTCTAGAAAAATACCTTCACCCCCATGGTGGGATGCTGAATGCACAGCAGCTATTAAGCGGCGTAAGGTAGCAGAAAAAACATACAAAAATAATATGTCACCTGAAAACTTTGACGTACTGACAAATCTTATGAATGAGACTCGAAACCTTTTTAAACATAAGAAGGCAGAGAGTTGGAAACGATTTTGCCTATCAATATCCCCTAATACCCCCTCTAGCCTCGTCTGGAACAGTATAAGAAGGTTCAAGTCAGCCTTTAGTGATACTTCCCCCTCAGTCTTACCACCAACATTAATTAATGATTTCATGGACAAATTGGTACCTACCTGGGTACCAAATAATTTAAATGATGTTACTTCACAAAATTCAAAGCCACCTCATAACTTCTCTGAGTTAGATTCCCCATTTTCGCTTTACGAACTTAAGGGTGTATTAAGCCATACTAAAGATTCGGCTCCGGGTGTTGATGGAATCACGTATTCTTTATTTTCCAATGTTAGTGACCAAATACTCCAATATTATTTACAATTAATTAACACAATAATGTCAACGGGCTCAATACCGTCAGTTAGGAAAACACAAGTAGTGTTGCCATTCCTGAAACCCAAAAAATCCCCGTCTGACGCTAACTCTTATCGTCCTATAGCTTTATCATCAGTTTTGTTGAAATTAGCTGAACACCTGGTAAAAAATAGGGAATGGCATTTGGAAAGAAAAGGATATTTAGCAGAATCTCAATATGGCTTCCGTAGGGGCAAAAGCACATTAGATAGTGTCAGTATTTTTGTAACAGATATACGTATAGCTTTTACAAATGGTGAATCAGTTTTAGCTGCATTTTTAGATATATCTGGTGCTTATGATGGAGTTTTACTTAATATCCTAAAAACTAAACTTCAGGCTCTCCAAGTCCCACCAAAATTAACTCTCTTCATTTTAAACATTTTGTCTGATCGCTCTATCGTTTTATCTGGCTCTGAAAAACGTTCTGTCAGCAGAGGTCTTCCCCAAGGCTCTGTTCTTAGCCCATTATTGTACAATGTATATACCTATGACTTAGAATTTCATGTAAATAGAGGTGTAAATATTTTGCAATACGCTGATGACCTCTCGCTTTATACTGCAAATAAATCCATAGATGCCGCGGAAACAGCCCTCAATTCCTCATTGAACTTCCTTAAATCATGGATGGATACAAATGGTCTCGAAATCTCCGCATCAAAAAGTGCTGCAGTCGTTTTCTCACGATTAAGATCTCTTCCCCCTGTAAGCTTACTATATAACAATTGTGAAATCTTTATGAGTAATGAATTTAAGTTTCTTGGGGTTATACTGGACTCTAAACTTACTGGTAGCCCACACTGCGACTATGTTGTACTTAAATGTGAAAAGATTATAAATATGTTGCGTTGTCTGTCAGTTGTTTGGTGGGGCGCACATCCTTTTTGTTTGAAACTAATTTACAATGCACTTATTAGATCACTATTAGACTATGGAACATTCTTATTACAACCTGGTAATGTTACAAGTTTGAAAAAATTAGACTTAGTTCAATCCAAAGCGCTGCGAATAGTTACTGGTACTATGAGATCTAGTCCCATAAATGCATTGCAAGTGGAATGCTGTGATCCACCTTTAAGATTAAGACGCCAGTTCCTATCTGATAGGTTCTTCTTCCGGGCACTTCAGTTCTCAAATAATCCTATTTTGACGAAACTCCAGGCACTCTCTAATTTAATTGATAACTCTAGATACTGGGCTCACAAACCCCTACCATGCCTCGTTATAAGTTATCGCAAATATACTTCGCTTACGTCTCCTACGTACCGATCTAATTATCTACCTTTATTCCAAAGTGAGTTTGAAACCCTTATAAAAACTTTAAACATACATTACCTTCCGCTGGAAAAACATGACCTACATGCAGCTGTCAGCTTTAATCACATTGTAGATTCCAACTTCAAGAATTATCATTACATTTTTACGGACGCTTCTAAGCATTCAAGTTCTACTTGCACTGGGGTTGGTGTTTATCACCAACAATACGATATAGTTCAAAAAACCAAACTTCCACCAGAATCCTCAATATTTACTGGGGAATGTTTTGGACTTTTAAAAGCGGTAAAATATGTTCGTCTTATAAAGGTTAAAAAAACAGTTATCTTTACTGATTCGAAAAGTGCATTACAGGCTCTTGAACATTTTCCGTTTAAATGTAAGGTGCAATTTCCGTTAATTTTCCAAATTAGAGATGAAATAAATGAATGTGCATCGAGAGGATTTGAGGTAAATTTGGCTTGGATACCAAGCCACAGAAACATTATGGGAAATGTAATTGCAGATCGCTTGGCTAATGAGGCTATATCTACAGGTGATACTTTCCTGTATCGCAATTATTGTCATGACTTAGCGTGCCTTCCTAGATCACAACTTACCACAACATGGCAAAATGAATGGGAGGACAGAAGTGTAACAAAAGGCAGGTTCTATTTTAAAATTCAACCATCTATCCCGTCTAAGCCCTGGTTTTTCAAAATGAAGTTTGGCAAGCTTTACACATCGGTAATATCTAGAATGAGAATAGGACATACATGCACGCGTAGTCACCTTGCTAAGCTTCATATTGTTACGGACGATAAATGCGAGTGTGGCGAGGACGTTGAGGATGTAAATCATATCTTTTTTGCATGCAGTCGATACAACCGTTCTTATTTCCTTAGTTCTTTGTTATCCCTTCATGTCCCATTCCCGACCTCAGTCGCTTCTCTATTATTTTTAAACAATATCAATGTGTATAAATGTATCTGTTCATTTCTTCTTTTTAATGATATCAAACTGTAACATATTTATAACTTGAAACAGCATAGTATTTACACTTTTACCATATTCTAGTATTCATATAATATTAAATTATTTCCTTTCCTGATCCTGCTTCATTCCCGGGTCTGAATTATTTCCAATTTCCCTGTTTCCCTAATTTTTTACTTGATAATGGCTACGACTTAGACGAAATAAAAGATAAGTGGGAGTTCGAAGACACTTTAAACAACATGGAAACAAGGTGGAAAACAATTGATTCATTGCACTGGGAGCTTGACAGTGAAGTGACATGCGAACAAGTAGAGTACGAAAAACAGTTTGAAAAATACGAAAGACAGTATAAATCAATGAAGAAAGCATTGAACATCAAAATGTGGTCTACGTCACATAAAGAAAAATCAACACCTGTAATGGACCTGCCTGTCTTCGGTGGTACCTATCAACAATGGACAACCTTCAAGGACTTGTTCATCGAAACTATACATTCCAACTCAACACTATCAAAAGCACAGAAGATGCAGTTTTTGAAATCAAAGGTCAGGGGTGAAGCTGAAAAATTGATCCAACATCTTGCAATAACTTCAGACAACTATAATATCTGTTGGGAGATACTAAACAACAGATATAACAACAAAAAACTTATTTTCTCTTCACATCTGAATACTATGCTTAACTTACCAACTATTCAATACCAAACAGCAATTCCTATCAAAAGAATGCATGACACGACGAACGAATGTCTCAACGCCATCAAAACCTTGGCGTTGATATTTCAACATGGGACCCAATTTTAGTGCACCTCTTATCTCAAAAATTGGATACAGACACCTACAACGACTATATTGAAAGTCTCAAACAACCAAGAGAGCTACCGATACTTAGTGAGTTTCTACAATTTTTGGAAACTAAGTTTACATCTTTAGAGAGTTCGCGACGAAAACAAGAACGACAGATTACTGATCAACAACAACGTGGTTCATCAAACAAGTTCCAGCCTACCTACAAGGCATTCAGCGCTAACCAAAATTTCAATGCCAAACCAAAAACTATTAATAACTCTACAAATAATAATTACCCAACATTGAACAAAATAACATCGAATACTATTCCGAGCTACGTAAAATGCCCACTCTGCAGTAATGAACACGGATTATTCCACTGTAATGAGTTTATCAAGTTACATTTATTCGATCGCAGGAAATTGATTGCGAAACATAACTTATGTCGGAATTGTTTGTTCGATCACAAGGGCAAGCAATGCAAATCAGAGAAAAGATGCCGACAATGTAATGAACAACACCATACACTTCTTCATCAAGACATAAATATGAACAAAACACCTGTCTTCAAGAACAACGAGGGTGCATCCACCTCAAACAGCCACGCTTCTATGGAAGACATATCCGAAACGCTTTTAGCGACCGCTCAAGTCAAGGTCAAGGCTAATGACGGTTCAGAAATCATCTTACGAGCATTAATTGACCAGGGTTCGCAAGTTTCACTGATTACTGAAAACGCCGCTCAGATGCTCGAGTTGCCTCGGCATAAAACCGCTGGAGTAATTTTCGGGGTCGGAGCGAGAGAGAACAACTGCAAGGGTGCTATAACTATCACGTGCTCATCAACCGTTAACAACCATAGCTTCAACACAGACGTCTACGTCATGCGCAACCTAACAAACAATCTACCAAACCGATCATTTACAACACCATCAACATGGACGCATCTGGAAGGTCTTCAACTAGCAGACTCAGATTTTAACATCAGCCGTCCCGTCGACATCCTGTTCGGGGCTGACGTTTACTCAAACATCATACTAGGAGGGGTAAAGGGAGAAGAAACACACCCTATTGCGCAACAAACTCTTCTTGGTTGGATTTTGTGTGGTAACATGAGATCGTACCAATGCCACGTCATACTCAACAATTTGGATGAAATTAGCAGGTTTTGGACTATTGAAGATATTACTGAAAACTCTCAGATGTCTGCCGAAGATCTTAGCTGCATACAACACTACCAAAAAACTACAAAACGACAACAGGATGGTCGTTATGTCGTACGACTGCCCTTACACCCTGACATTAACGAAAAATTAGGAGAATCAAGATACAAGGCTGCAGCACAATTTCGCCAGCTAGAAAATAAATTCAGAAAATCCGAAAACATAGAGAAAGGTTACAAATTATTTATAAAAGAATACGAAGAACTGAATCACATGCGACCTTGTGATAGCAACACGAAACCGAACTATTATTTACCGCATCACTGTGTGCAACGCGCCGATTCATCAACAACGGCCCTGCGTGTTGTATTTAACGCATCTGCCAAAACAACTTCGGGTGAAAGTTTAAACGATTTAATGTACCCTTTTTTTTTTTTTTTTTTTTGCGTCAGGAAATGCAGTTACGCATTCCCAAGGCCCTGGGTTCGGGACACTTGGGATATGTGGGACTCGGAACTCTTGGGAAAACGGAGACCCCTACCCACTAAAACCTGACGGTGGACATCTTCGGCGCAGTATGGAAGGGAACCGGGATCCCCGACAAGGGACTCTTCACGGGACCCTTCTGTGCGCAAGGCCGCCTCGCAGCCAGCCTCGGGAGGAGCAAAGCTCAACTCCAGTGCACGATAACACAGACCACTGTGTCCGAAGACACGCGTTACCGTCTTCCTCGGGATCGCAAACCGAAGCACAAGCAGGCCCCCCCGCGTGCGCCTCGCGACCCCAAGGGCCCTTTTAGTCGCCTCTTACGACAGGCAGGGATACCTCGGCAGTATTCTACTCCCCTAACCGCAGGGAACCTCCGGGGTTAGGCACCGTCACCCCGGCGGCGTCGCCTCCTACGTCGGGCGGGATTGTCCAGCTCGCGCTGGCGCTCGGCGCTCTCCTTCTGCGACATCAAGAGTCAACAAAAACATTGGGCCTGAGATGGAATCCTACAGATGACAACTTTACCTTTCAAATAACGATTGACACGAATTCAACGAAACAAGTCACAAAACGGCTTTTACTATCGGAAATTTCAAAAAATTTTGATCCTTTGGGCTGGTTATGTCCTGTAACAACTAAACTAAAACTTATTTTTCAACAAGTATGGCGAGAAAACTTATATTGGGACGATGAAATAACTGAAAACATCAAAAAGGAATGGGCGAATATCAAATCTCAGCTAAACGAAATAAACAACATACAAATACCAAGATGGTTAAAAGTGAAAAAACAAGATGAAATACAACTTCATGGGTTTTGCTTTGCGATTCGTCGGAAAACGCTTATGCTTGTGTGATATATTGCGTAATCGAACAAAATTCAATTGTCATGGTGGCGGCAAAATCAAGACTTGTGCCTTCGAAGAAAACAATTTCACTTCCGCGACTCGAACTTTGCGCTGCTTTGCTTCTTGCCACGCTGATGGAAAAAGTTCAAGAATGCTTACCTAATCACAAACTAAACCTGTACGGCTGGTCAGACTCCACTGCTGTATTAGGGTGGCTACACGGTGATCAAAGCCGTTGGAAAACATTTGTATTCAACAAAGTGCAGAAAATAGTGACTACGATGCCTGCAAGCTGCTGGCGCTATGTTAAATCGACTGAAAACCCAGCTGACTGCGCCAGCCGAGGTATAACTCCAATCCAGCTGAAAGAACATCCCCTTTGGTGGCACGAACCCCATTGGCTGCAAACGTTTCAACCTGGAACAGAAAATGAGAACATTAATTACAAAACAAATGAAGAAACTAAAACTAACAAACAAATTCAAACAAACGTTAGAACAAAACGCCAGAGATCTGACGTCATCGACGATATACTTACACGGAACAGCTGCCTGGGTCGAGTGACACGTGTCGTCGCATGGATACTAAGAACGGTATCGCGTGTCAAACACCGCCCGCAGTACCTAACTATACCGGAACTTACAAAAGCAAGAAATATTATCATCAAACACATACAACTTACCTCATTTGAAGACGAAATTTCAAAACTGGAACAAAAAAAAGAACTGGATAGAAAAAGCAACAACTTACCCTTGAACCCTTATTTGGACGAAGAGGGACTTCTCCGAGTGGGAGGTCGCATAAGCAACGCCAACATCCATGAAGACCAAAAACACCCTATTATTATTCCGCACAAAGGACACTTCACCGATCTTTTAATCGATCAAGCCCACAAGATCACATTTCATGGAGCAGCGCGCCTTACGACTGCAAACATAAGAAAACAGTATTGGATTGTCGGCGGCATTAGGGCTGTCAAACAACGACTACGCAACTGCGTGATTTGTCGAAAACAAAATCCAACAAAACAACAACAGCTGATGGGTGATCTCCCTGCTGCACGATGCAATCCTACAAGACCGTTTCATCACAATTCACACCGGAGTTGATTACACCGGATACGTCGATGTCAAAACTAACAAGGGCCGAGGCGTAAAAACAACAAGAGGTTACATAGCTGTCTTCGTATGTATGGTGACGAAGGCAGTGCACTTGGAATTGGTCTCGGATCTAAGCTCATCATCATTTCTATCAGCCATGAAGAGGTTTGCAGCCCGACGAGGAAGCCCGCAACACATGTACAGTGATAACGGCACGAACTTCGTCGGAGCCAATAACATACTACAGCAAGAATACTTCAATCTGAGAGAACTGCTTGATCCTCAATTCTTCTCAGCTATAACAGACATGCAAATAGAATGGCATTTTAATGCCCCATCGTGGCCAAGCGCTGGAGGACTCTGGGAGGCTGCAGTCAAGAGCCTTAAGTACCACCTCCGCCGCGTCATTGGTGAACAAAAACTCACATATGAAGAACACTCAACCCTACTAGCTCAACTCGAAGCCTGCCTGAACAGCCGACCACTGTTACCACTCAACGAAGATCCGAACGATTTTGACTACCTAACACCATCACATTTCCTTTCAAGTGGTCCGACACTACCTATTATTGAAACTGAAACAGATGAACGCACACGTTGGCAACTTATACAAAAAATCTACAAGGATATCTGGAAAAGGTGGCAGGCGGAGTATTTATCTCAGCTGTCACCACGCAGCAAGTGGCGTCAAACACAAGAGAACATGAATATCGATGACATCGTCATTATTCACGATGCTAATTTGCCGCCTGGGAAGTGGGCCTTGGGAAAGGTGATCGAGCTACACCGAGGAAAGGATGGCCATGTTCGAGTGGTCACCATCAAAACAAAAAACGGAACAATGAAACGGCCGATTACAAAACTATCGAAACTACCTGTATCAAAACCTGAAAACAAAGAAAAACCTATTTTATCAACGAACAAAACACAGAGCAATGAAGAACAACAGAACGAACAAAACAAAAACCAAGAAAACATGTAACTTCATCAAGAGATCATTAAATTTGATATGGACAATTCTATCACTATTGACAATTATAACACCGGCTCGATGCAACTACAGCCTTACTTACCTGAATGGTAACCAGAGTCTCTACTTTGACAAGGTCACGGACTTGCACCTTATGCGCGACGAATGGAAATTGATTGTATTTTACGACATGGATCCCTATTGGCATGGAATACAGACATTCAAACACTATATCACAAACTTAGAAAGCATGTGCGCCTCGTCCGTGAATCGTAACCAATGTGACGTCATCCTGCTGCAGCTACGTCACGCTTACACCGAACTGAACTACAACAATGATATGCTGCTTAATCAACAAAATACAAACTCGAGAAGGCGCCGTAGAGGGCTTATCAACGGCATTGGCTCAATAGCGAACAGTTTGTTTGGCTTACTTGATCAAGAATTTGCTGAAAAATACGAAGCAGACATAAAAACTATAAAATCAAACGAGAAGAACCTGGTTCAGCTTTGGAAAAATCAAACCTCACTAATTGAAGCCGAAAACAACTTATTAAAACGAGTAGAGCAAACCATCGATCGACAACATAAAATGTACAACCAACACCTCGTGCAACTTGATAAGGCTGTGAACACAGTAGCAACTGAAGTGAAGACGGTACAAAAACTTAACGATTTTACACTCACATCGATCATCGCTAACAACATTCTGGAGAATATAAAAGGACTTCAGGATACACTTCTGGACACAATCACGGAAATTCATTACGGAAAGTTTGACATTCATCTGTTGAGTCCACAACAGCTAGCTGAAGAGCTGAACACAATATCAGGACATCTTTCGAGTGATTTAACCTTGCCGATCGATAACATACAAACTGATTTAAGAACATTTTACCATTTGCTGAAAGTTAAAGCTAGAATGACGAAAAATTACTTCATCTTCGAAATCAAAATTCCACTCGTATCACGTGATAACTACGAGATCTACAATTTGATTGTTATTCCTCAAGAAACTGAAGAATATGTTACGAAAATAAGACCGTTCGCTGAACATATCGCCATCAACTTAAAGAAAGACGCATACATACCTTTAACGGAATTGGAACTACGATCCTGCACACCATACAATCAAAGAACTCTGATGTGTCCGTTACAACAACCAGTTTATCGCCTGAGGTCAGATGAAAATCTTTGCATCAAGATAAAAGACACTAACCTATGTGAAACTACGCATACAAAATGTGCGGACATGTGGACGCAGCTTAATAAAATAAATACGTACTTATTTTTCTGCTGTGGACAACAAACAATACGAATCATATGCGAGAGTCAGGTGGCAGCCGAGCGCGTCAGCAAGGCCGGCGTTATCGCGCTCGGGGAAGGCTGCGTCATCAAGGGCGAAACCTTCACGATATATTCGCATACACAGCAGTCTAACACTATGACAGTACAGTCACCTGTTCTCAAGGTTGACATACATCCGATCAACAACCTCTTTAATACTAGTATTCCACTAGTCCCACACACAAAAATAAATGGTTCAGAATATGGAAGTTTTGCAAAGGACTTTATCTTTGTTGACAAACAGATTCAACAAATGAAGAGCAAGGAAGACAGTGAAATAATAACTGATACAGACAGCCTAAGTATACATGACGTACACCAGTACATAGTATTGTACATACTGGCCGGCGCGATACTGATCGCAGCGAGCACCTACATTTGGCGGCGCGGCCGAGCGCGTTGCGCGGCGACTATCTCTTCAACTGTAAGCCGAAGTCACCCACCTGCAGAGCTTCCGATCCCACTGACGCGACGCCTGCACGGGTCTACTAACCAAGTTCATGCCAATAACGACACAGCTGTAAGAAGAGAATTGGTTGCGGGCCCAGCACCACTCAACGGCCGCATACACAAGTCTACGTCACCGGTCATCAGAAAAATATTCAGTGACAGTGATAGTGCTTAGTGTAATACGTGTTGTGTGAAATAAATTAAGTAACTAGAGACTTTAAGAGAAATAACTTGAATTTTATATTCTTTGCTTTTTTGTATTGCTTTAACGAATCTTTCTCGCCTCGGGAGCATGTACGGTTTACCTAAAACCGCACAATTAGGACAAGACAACGCGTGCATTTTTGCACATCAGCATTCAGCGCGACAATGTGTTTACCTGTACATATTAAGCGCGAGCTTCCAACAAACAAACAACTAAACTATGTGAACATAAATAATAAACTTTAACTTAAAACGTCGTCGTTTAACTCAAAACACAACTAACTAACTTTCTAAGGTGTAGGGTACCCCTACACTACTTACCACGGAGTTAGATCAATGTATGTGATGTTGTTGTATATCTATTACTATAATTTTAATAACATACTGTTAATACTATAGTTATAAACTTATGTGTTTTATCAAGTCTTTAGTCTATTAAAGTCCTACCCTTTAGGCCTGAGATGGGTTCACTACTCCATTTCGACGAATTACAATTCATCGATGACAACAAGTCGATTGTTTGTTTGTACGATGCGTTATATACCCGAGAGACGTAACATCGATGGTTCATTTCATCGAATGTCTTTTAGCATTGGATGAAATGAACCAGCGATGTAACGTCTTTCGGGTATGTAACGCATCGAAGTGGAGTAGTGAGCTAGCTATGACGTGGAGAAGAAGGAAATTTCCCGCGAAACGCGGAAAGATGTCAATTTAAATAATTCCGCAACCGGCACCATTTTGTACTTAAGGCTTATCGTATGGGAAGTTGATTGTCTAATTATAATTAATTATAATGAAGTTAGTAAACTGGTGATATGATATTTATAATCAATTTAAAGGTACATGAGTAAAAAATAAGTACCTATTTGTAGTTGAGACTTAATAAAATATGCTTAAGTTGCCAATTGTTACGATCATTTTTTCTTTCTACCATACCTGGGAGTTAACGGTTACTGAGGTATTGATGGTTAAAGTTTAAAAATAAAATTGATGATTTTTTACATAAATGCCTTTTGTCCGTTATAACTTTACTTTTTCCCAAAGGAACATTAAAAGCCTCTAAATGGCACACATCGCAAAGAACGGCGCACAGTCGCTGTACATTGCGGTTTAGAATTAATTTGCATAATAAAAGTTGTTTCCCAGTCAAAATTTCTTTTTCATACGATTTGGTTTGATGTACTGAACGCGAGGTTGACGGCTTCGATAAATTTTTTTTACAGCCTGTATAATAATGTACATCACCTTTTTCACACATTGTCATCAAGTAAATGAACACTGGGTAAACAATTGTTGGCAGATAGATCATGTTTTATGCACAAGATTTTATGATTTTAGAATTGATTTACTTCTCTTTGTATTATATTCATTTAATTCATCGGAATTCGCGTAATTATTTCGTATTTACATGCACGCACACGAACGAGTGTACAGATGATCTTGTCATGTAATCACATGCACATCGAAACTAATTACAGTCATAATTTAACCGTTATTATTTAAGATTAACTCAGCTTCGCTTGATACGTGGGCGAGTTAAAAATATTTTTTATTTTTTTTGGGACCATATTATTTCAAAGAATTAATTAACGCTTTTATAAAAGAAAAAAATAGTTATTTACGTTCATTTCCTTCATGGTAAGTCCCACTTCTGAAATGAAATGAAACTCCGATATCATCTTGAACAACTATATTTCACTTTACAAAATATCAGCACTTAAGTCTTATAAGTACACTATTCAACCACGACTTAACTTCACGAACGATCGAAACAGACTGCCACTCCGGCCGCGTGCAGCCCACTACGTGTCCTTCCCCTTCCCTCGTGTCCGGATGTCATGGGCAACACGCCACCGGTAGCAGTCATATGCAGTACTTTTAATCAAAATAAATTCGTTCGGTTAAATCATTATTTATTGTACTTAATTAATTATAATTTGCTTATTATACATAACAAATAGCATTAAAACAAAATATTAAAAATAAACTCAAAATCATAACAAAACTTATAATACTCGTATGTATATATATGTTTTACCACAATATCATAAATAAATATAATCATTACACATGCACAACACAGCCACTATTATGTTCATGATGGCCTCAACAATGCGGTAGATTTATGCACCGACGTGTAAGTATACATAATCAACTAGTTTCCCGCCAGCGAACGCCCGCGTGCCATTCAGTTACACAGGGTGGAGACCACAGTACGACAATAAATAAAAGCATTGACAATAATAGTCCTCCTGGCCGATTTCGACCACGGCGGCCAATCTCAACAGAGATCAGCCAACTACGCAGGAGATATTATAGTGCACAAGTGTGAGCGCAATACACAGGTGCACTCACTGTTCCATCACTCTCAAAATTCGGTGAGACGGCAATCCGACATGACCGGAGAGAGATCAAGCGCAGGACCAACGGCTTAACGTGCGCACCGAGGGTGTAACACCGCCAACTCTCCGACTCCGAGCTGTTTTTGAGAAATTCATGAGTTTCATGACAGAAAATCTCAGAAACAATTTTGGCTCGACCTAGGATTTGAACCCAGGACCTCTCGGTTGTAAAGCAGAAATTTTGCCACTACACCAACAAGGGAGTCATAAAATTGACATTGACAATACTAGTATAAATAATAGTTAACTCATTGCAAAGATAATGGTTATCTGTGCACGTTGTTAAAGCTGAATATAAGCTAAGATTTTAGTGTAGTAGTATCTACACATGTGCTATATCATATAAGTATGTTTTATTTTAATTATCTTATGTTGCTGTACCCTGCTGGGTGTATACTTATTTGTTGTACTATTAATAGTCTGCTATATGTAAATTTGCTACTGATTTCCTAATGCGCAGGCCGCGTTTACTTCATCACGGTTTGGAATTGCATCCTAAGCCCCTAAAGCATATATTATTGCTAATATTTAACTGTCTGTAAAGATGCAGCTTGCTATTTACTACTTGCCAAACATACTCAGGTATATGAAATATATAAAAAAGAATTGCTGTTCGTTAGTCTCGCTAAAAATCAAAAACTGCTGGACTAATTTGACTAATTTCTGTTTGAAATATTCGTGGAAGAGCATTGGACCGGACTTCCAAAGGTCGAGGGTTCGAATCCTCCCTGATGACCGGAGCCGAAAAGATTTTTTACGTCTTTTTGAAGGTTCTAAAGACAAGAATACAGCGGGCAGGACGACGTCTGCCGTGTTAGCTAGTATGAAATAAGTATGTTTCTACTATTTAAAAAAAAACACAGTCATATAAAAAAAGATATCACAACCAAAAAAAAAATGTAGCATAATAATTGTACAGATCGCAGGATCACACCGCCTGTTATTGGTCGATGTGGAAAACTGTGGGGAAGGCCTATGTTCAGCAGTGGACGTCCTTTTGGCTGATAATGATGATGATGAATCCGCGCGACTTCCGGTACACCACTTTGAACTTTTTAAGTACTTACACAAAAGACACACTCCACTATTGGGTATATTATTTTAACTATTGGGCTGAATTGATTATTTTTTTGTATGAAGACTAAGTTCATCATAAGACATGTATGTATATTTTAATTTACTGTCGTATCGTCTTCTCAACCCTGCATACAGTAATTTATTTCTATTCTATCGTCTTCTCCCAAGGTTTGGTAGCCTAGGAGTGAAAGCGTAACAGACAGACAAAGTTACTTTGGCATTCACAATATTAGTAAGGATGTGTTATTTTACTCTGTATAAGTCCAATACAGGGTAGCCAGAAAAGTGACGTCCATAAACTTTTTTTTATTTTTTTATTTAAACATATATTATGCGATTTTTAGTGTTCGAGTAAAATTTTTTTTGTGATATTTCCAAAATTGAAGTTTGAAAAATTTCTTAAAATAAATGAGAAGGTGTCCTCGATTTTTTTCTTGCAGCACAATTTTTTATTTTTTTTTTATTATAAACTTTATTGCACAAGAAATGTACAAAGGGTGGACTTAATGCTAAAAGCATTTTCTAAATCTCTACGAACTGTGCATTTATGCATAAAATAACCAGCCGCAACTTAATTTTGTAAAACATTTTTGGTTGCACACAACTTTTCTCGCCATCCTGTATATTAAATTGCTTTTTTTTCATTGTAATTATTGAGTTTTGAAAGATATAAATTATATTCTTTCTACAGAGGCCATGAAACATGTTTGTTATTTGTTATATAAACATAATAAACATTGTTTCTTCACGTCGACACCACCCTAGTTCAGTGATCTACACTTCGTTCAAATTAGTATCGGTTTGGTTCTCCGCTAGCTGGTCGAGGCAGAGGTGGAGGATCCGCTCCAGCCCGCGAGCGGTCCGCTCGGCGGAGTACACGTGCGTGTCCGGTACGTGCACGAACAAGGTCCTCGTGTTGTCCACGCTCAGCGACGTGTAGTATATGTACTCGCACAAGTACCTGGCAACAAGAGTGAAAAAAAACTATTCAATGTGTTAAATATTTTTTTTATGGTTCGATGAACATAAACTTTTTTTATTCATGGCATGGGTAGATACATAAATTTTATGCACACTATTTGTAAACTGTCAGTGTATGTACCTACATTTATTTATTTATTTAAGCTTTATTGCACAACAATACTTTGTACAAAAGGTGGACTTAACGCCGTAGGGCATTCTCTACCAGTCATACCTTTGGGCTAAGCAGAAATGATTAGTGGGCGGTGCGACAAAATAAATAAAAGAGAAAACAAACAAAAATAAGAATAATATGACACATAAGATTAAATATAAAATATACAATATACATATTTTAATAAGATAAGACATATTTTAGGACCCGTGGAGGTGTTTTTTTAGATTTAATTTATTGTACTGAATTGACCATGTCTACTAATTTATTTTAAGTAAAGTTGCTGAAGTAATCAATAATGACAATTACCTACTTCAGTAATTAAGATAACACATAAACCAGTTTGGGATACAATTCACATAGTAAACAAGTAAGTAAGTTTATTATTATTATTGACCGTGTCGATTGTGGTATAGACAGATGACAAATAAATTATTAACTTGTCAAAAAAACAGATTTTCACATTTTTTCACAAAAAAGTAAGACACAACTTATGGGGTTTCGTTAGGGAATTGTACTTTGATTGATCATTTAACTAGTGGAATGGAATTAGGAATTTTAGTTACGAAAACATAGAAGAATACTGAAGCTTACTACGTAAGGTAACATCACCAAATAAATACCTTATTGTTTTTAGTTCAAATGCACTGATAATTACAAATACTTATATTTACTAATTAATTTTTAAAAAAAATCATCAAGTTTTTCATAGGCTTTATTAGGGCATGGCACATGGGGTAATAATACTGCAATTATATTTTAGGATAACACCGATATTTTGACTTATTAAATATTTCAGGAGATGGAGATTATCCTAATACACAAAACAAATTACATAACAAACAAAAATAATGAAAATACATTTTTTTATCTGCCTGAATTTTATAAAAACCAGTGTGCACTCCGCGTCGTGGTTATTTTTGGCAGCAGGTCCCAACGTGCTCACTTCACGGGCTGCTTGCTGTGCTTGAGTGCATTATATTATAGAGTACACAAATACTTTAAAACATGTTTTTAAAGTATTTGTTACTAGTACTAGTATTTATTATTTGTGTAAAAAAGGAACTGAATACTGTAGAAAATACGATCAAAATAAGCAACCATCCCTAATACATGTTTGTTTAAGTGTAAATGTTAATAGTATGAGCCAGTTTAAACATGATATGGTATTTCGGATCCAGTGTACTGATCCATTTACCAAATCAGTACTGTGCTGTGTGATTACGAGCCCCGATGCAAAATAGTTCGTCTAGTATGAAAAATAAGATATTATGAAATAATGTGAAGTTAATTTGGGTAAAGTAACTAAAAAAGTTAAGGAGACAGTAAACCACAATTCGAGTAACATTTCAAAGTTTATTTTATTATCATTTATTAATCTTTCATGACCTTACATAACTTAAATAAATAAAAAAATATACTGAAACACATGAAACAAAAGTATTCGTCTATCACTGGCTCTCACGCAAAATAGTTCGTCTACCACTTAGTTATGTCGCCTTTGCTTTCAATTACAGCTTTAATGCGTAGAGGCATGGTCGCACCCAACGCTGCACACTCGCCGGTCGTAATTGACTCCCAGACAGCCAAGAGTTAAGCCTTCAAGTCGCTCTTCGATCTTGATGGATTTTTGCGAAGGACTTTCTTCATTTTCCACCATAGGGTCTCAATCGGCGATAAGTCCGGGCTGTTAGATGGCTCGATGGTTGGGATGCTTTTTGACAGCAGCCATGTCTTTGTTGTCCTAGCAGTATGGCAGGAAGCACCGTCTTGTTAAAAAATGAAAGAATCTTGATGTTTGAGTGACGGAATGGAGGGCAGTAGACTTTCTTTCAAAATATTTTGATATCTTGTTGCATTGATGGAACCATCCAAAAACTGCATCCCACCAACACATTGCGCAGAAATGCAGCCCCAGATCATGAGAAACGCTGGAAACTTAACTTTTCGTTTAATGCAATCAGTATGAAATGCTTCATGTTTATTTAGAACCACTTTTTTTTTTCATCGCCGACTGTGACTACAAATTTAGACTCGTCACTCCATATGATACTACGCCACTGATCAGAAGTCCAATTGAAGTGATCACGAGCAAACTTCAATCTCTTTTTCTTCTGTAAGGCAGTCAATAGTGGTTTTTCCTTAGCTGTGTAAAATCCGTAGCCCATTCTTTTTAACACTCTTTTGCAGGTATCAACTGAAACATCTTTGTCAATCATGTCTCTCCATTGCACCGTTAGTTCTCCAGCTCGAGCACGGCGATTTTTTTTGACAATTTTCTTAAGAATTCTGTTTTCTGCTTTACTGGTTTTACGGGGTCGGCCAGTTTTCTTCAAGCAAAAAGTATTTCCATTCTTTTTATAGTGCTGGATGATAGATTGCACTGTAGATCTGGGCAGTGTCAAGTCTTTTGAGATTTGGTAACTTTATTTGCCCGCCTCAATCCCACAAATTATTCGCTTTAGAAGTTCTTCTCCCACTGGTTTGCCACGACCCATTTTTACTTGAAAACTGAAGAAATTAACAGAATTTTTCATAATTTATTCGATCTCACTTGTCAAAATGACTGAAGATTTACTATATTATAAAGGGAAAAAAATATTTAACTCAATGATAGACAAACTCTTTTGCATCGATTAGCAACTAGATGAACTATTTTGCTTACGATTTGCTCAACTTAAAAGCAGGTTATCTCTTAATTTAAAAGAATGAAATAGTTTATTGCTTCAACAATGAATAGTGCATAAGTAACCGAACATGAGATGGTAGAATAGTTTATCTGTTTACGTAACTGGACAAAAATAATTAAGTTAGAAAAAATCTTTTACACGTTTTTCGTCCTAGCCGAACTATTTTCCATTGGAGCTCGTACTACCTCCAGTAGCCACAGATCTGTTAAATAGAATCCTATAAATGCTATGCTGTGTGAAACTTCCAATAATAGCAAAGGATCCACTATAAAGGATCCTGTAAAAACAGATGTTATAAAATGCCTTACTGAATACTGCATGTTCAAATTTGATTCTATATTGTAACTAGTGTTGCCTGCCTGTTGTTTTTCGTAAAAACCATCCCTGTACTTAAAGAAATTTCTTAAAAATAGAATTGGCCATATAGGTCCGGGGGTTCTTGAGTTACGCACTAACCAACATATTTTATGATTTATTTTTATATTATGGTGACAGTTACCTTCCAGCATCCTTTGAGGGCACAGCCCTGGTGTTTTCTTCCGAGCTGCCATCATTGAATTCTTTACATATCCTCTCCACATTCAGCTTAGTGTGCAGTCTGATGGCACCTTCAGCTGGACAAGTGTGGTTTGCGGGACATTTATCAAAGTAGTCTAGACGCTGGTAGCCTTTTCTGTGTGCTTGCATTTCTAATGTTAAGCATTCAGCATTGCCCGACACACCTACATGTATCATCAACTGGAAAATGCAGAAAAAGATGTCCATTGGTATATGAAAGGTTGGTTAATTACACTATTAATTGCTATGTTTAATTCTGCAAAAGAATGAGTCATTAAATTTTTTTTGTTACTTATTGATCTTATCTCTTATAAAAAAAATGAATTGCTGTTTGTTAGTCTCGCTAAAACTCGATAATGGCCAAACCGATTTTAATAATTTTAGTCTTGAAATATTTGTGGAAGTTCAGGAAAGGTTGAAACGATGAACATATATGGAAACACTGCAAAAAACGGGGGCAGGATGATGTCTGCCGCGTGGGCTAGTTAGGGTTAAAATACTGGGAGAAAGGGCAAAGCAAAATAGTTTTCGCTGTTATCGGCAATGAAAAAATAATCATAAATTTGTGATTTCGCTTTACTGCTTTCGAAAAATTGATTGCTTAGGTTCAGTTGTTGGTGAAGTAGGTTTGGGTAGTACCTTAGGAGCGTGAGTGTCCCACAAAGCCGGCACGAACTCGTCAACGTTTTCGTAGGTCACGGGGATCTCCAGAAGAACCAGCTCCACATCGTGCTTCTTTTCGATTTCTTCTTTGTTCATCAACTTAACAGCCTCCCAACTTGCATTCACTGGATGACTCAAAAACGGCCCGAAACCAGTCACTAGCACTATTGGCTTAAACAAATAATCAAAGTCGTTGGGCATTGTTATTTTTGTTCTAAACAATATGAAAGGCTTATAAAATATTTTTAACAATCAAAGAAACACAACTTTTTCAAAAGTGTTGTAATGTTTACTTGACGTGTTTGTTTTGACCGCAGCACTGAGCAAGTAATCACTACGTTTGACCGCAGTCAGCTGATGTGTGGAAAGGGCAAAGGTTAAAACCATACAGCCTGGGTTTTAGTAAACTCTTCGTTTTTCCTTCAATATAACAGATTATTTAATCTTACTTTGTTGCTGTAAGTAAGTTCTAAACATCGATAGTTCTAAAAGAAGAGTAAATTATGATTATGAAAGACTAAACATATGAATAGCATTTGTTGGACTCAGTATTTGTTTGGACTACTGTCATTACAGTTACTAGGAGTAATTTTCAGTGGTGGGATTATTTTTAAATACAACATAGGCGTATTAAACACATAATCTTGAATTTTCTTTTGTTTAATGGGACACTGGCCAGATATGCTAATGTGAATCTCTTTGCAGTGAGCACATTGTGCGTTTTTCTTTGTCTACAGAGCAATCTTTATAGTTGTGGTTTGCGCTGCGAATTGAACAACGAAATACCTTTTATACAGCGGTAACATTGTTTTACTGGAAGCACGTACTGTGAGATACTGTGTCTCCAGACTGGAGAAGCTGCTGTCTGTTATGTAGGACTTCTGAAAAATCGACGAGCTGATATTTTCTTTTTTGTGCTGCTCAGCAATGTGTCATCTGAGTCTGAGGAAACCGACACTCCATCTCAGCTTTTTTTTTATTTATAGGATCTTCTTCCGTTTTTCCCCCCTTTTAATCTTCTTCCTTCCTCGCTTCCCCATTTCCTTTCTTCCCCTGGAACTCTCTAGATATTTGGTTTAATTTCATCATAAACTTTAAAATTATTTGCAAACACCGCCTTTATACTTTCAGAGTTCCCGCGCCGCCTTAGTTTGACTGCAGTCGACCAAGAAAATATAACTAATATAGCAATAGCAGTCAGCTGATCTTTATCATTCCATGTTAGAATGTTGTCTAGATTGATACAATTAATGTCGATCCTCTATTTTCTCTATGTCAATATCTCAATCAGCAGTTCACTCACTCACTAAGCTAATTTGACATCTGTCAAAAATCAGTTTTTCATTCAATTTCTTCCTGGCGCGTTTTAAGGTCACCGGAATCTTATGAAAATCAGGGTAATTTGAATTTGATTGTATGGTAGCATTGGGAATATTGGAATAAATGACTTTGATACTTTATTATTAACAGGACAAGAAGAATGATAGAATATTTTAGGAAAAGTAGTTTTTCTGATTGCCTAGTCTTATATTACTCTTAAATTTTTAGTGTGGTGACCTCTACCATTCGCCATCACAAGTGCATGCCTATAACATTGGATAACATCTGCATTTTATACCTATCAATGTTTTTAACAAATAAAAGTATTTTATAACAAATAGTTTTCTCACTTTATTTCAAATGCTTCTTGTATGCTATCCTTAAGGAGTTACAAAAACCTTATTTCCTTAATTTAATACTTAATTATAAACTTTGGTCAAACTGCTTTTGCACTTATCTGCGAGAATGTCATCAAGCACTATACAGCTAGTCGACTCAATCAAGACACAATAATTCGATTTTTCACGTCTACAGTCCATGAAACACAGTTCAAACGATGGCTACAATATCATATTAACATCATGCATAGTTTTCTTCAAAATATTCTGGAATCATTAGTACATCATGAAATATAGTAAAATAAATCTTTTCATGATAAAAAAATAAAACTTTTCATGTCATGACATACTTTCTTCTTCACTATTTTTGGCGAGCGAACTTAAGCTTGCCACCATGGGCTCACTGTTCCGCCAGTGTCAGGCAGGTGTGTAGTGTAGCGTTTACACGGTTCTTTTTTTTAAATCCAAAATTTAAAATAAAAGAAAATATTAATAAAACGCCTGAAACAAAAGACATCACAAAATCAGACAAAACCACAAAACTAACACACAGACGTTAGAACCAGAATACAAAGTACAAACGAACAATATATTTACAGATCGAGTTGAACCATGTTAGTTAGTATGACATCGACTGACATCGACGATGACAATGGCAAGTCATTATTGCCATATGAAAATCTTATTTCGAATTTCCTTTAGATTCTGATGCCTCTATACATAGTAAGAAAAGCGTGGATTTTTTGTTATAATCGTGAAATGAACGTGTTCTAGTTTTCACAACAATACTAAAAATTGTAGTAGGTACCAATAGTGTACAAATATATGTAATCTAGTGGTGCAGAAAAATAATAAAGTGTTTATTCCACTTTGAGGTTATGTTACAACCGTGTCCATATTTTGTAATTAGAGAAGATTTAAAATGACTGAGGGAGATTCTAGTAACAAATGCCGAGTGGTCGCGCTACCATGCCCATTTGTGAAGAGAAAAGTGGAGTGCGCTGGTTCAGCGTTCCTGAGATACTATAACATAAAGTGCCACGGTGAGGATGCCTCGTTCCAAGCATCTGATTCGAAAGAAAAGGCGGAGGAAGTGACTTTTGAAGATGACGTCGAGTACTTAAGGAGCTTAGACCCTAAGGATTGGAAACAACAGGACCACTATGCTGTACTTGGTATGAAAAATCTTCGTTACAAAGCTACCGACGACGACATCAAGCGAGCTTATCGACAAAAGGTGTTAAAGCACCACCCGGACAAGCGCAAGGGACAGGGCGAGGAGATACGCAGCGACGATGACTACTTCACTTGTATCACTAAGGCCTATGAGACACTGGGGACCCCAGTGAAGCGGCGGTCATATGACTCCGTGGACCCACTTGTAGATGATTCACTGCCAACTAGTACTGAGATTAAAAAGGAAGGTTTTTACAAAGCTTTTGGGAAGGTCTTTGAAGGGAATGCACGATGGTCTGAGAAGAGGAATGTGCCTTTGCTGGGCGATGAAAACAGTCCCAGGGAGCAAGTAGAGAGATTTTATGCTTTTTGGTATGAGTTTGACTCTTGGCGTGAGTTCTCTTACTTAGATGAGGAGGAGAAGGAGAAAGGAGCAGATAGGGAGGAGCGGCGCTGGATAGAGAAACAGAACAAAGCTGCACGGGCTAAACTAAAAAAAGAGGAAATGGCCAGGATACGCAGTTTGGTTGATTTAGCTTATGCTAATGATCCCAGAATTCAACGCTTTAAACAGGAAGACAAGGATAAGAAATTAGCAGCCAAGAGAGCTAGACAGGTATGTAATCACAGTTATGAACACATCCAAAGGTTGTATGGTAGAGATAACTCTAAGCTAATAGAACAACCTAGATTGTACATCTTTTGGATGTAATCAAAGTTTTTTTTAGCATGTATTATTTTAAAAGGCTCATAAAATCACTTACACTGCCCTTGAATAACTATCAAGCTATAATTTGATTAATGTTTGAATTCTTTCATTGGACAGTAATGCTGATCCACTTAGTTCACTTGTTTTAATGCTGATCCACTTAGTTCACTTGATTTTTCCTTATGTTGTGACCACTTGCAAACAGCGCATTTGCACTATACTATAGTTAGTTAGCTAGTTTGTTTTGTTTAGAGTCAACACCCTCCCTTGAGGGGCACTCTTTGTCTATGTTCCAGAAGACAGATACTCAATAGTGAGTTGTTTTAGTCTCTTCACTTCTCCAGTTGTGTCAGTCACTACTGCTAGCCTGTTCACATGCCTGGCTAGACAATCTTTAGATCTTGTTGAGTTCTTGACTATTTCTCATTGACGGTGGGCATTTCAAGGTATTCACTTGTTAATAACAGAAAAAAAATTCCAGGATGCAGTTCAAGCAAAAAAAGCGGAAGAGGAGCGCCTTCTCAAAGAAGCCCTGGCAGCCAAGCAGAAGGCCGAGGAGGCTGAGCGCGCACGCATCGAGGCAGCACGCGCCGAGCGCGACCAGCTCAAGAAGAACCTGCGCAAGGAGCGCAAGGCCCTCCGCGACCTCTGCAAGGCCAACAACTACTACGCCCGCGGCGACGACGAAACCGTAGCGCACATGGCCGCCCTCGAAAAGATCTGCGAAATGATGAAGGTCCTCGAAATACAAGACCTCATGAAGGAGCTCGAGTCCAAAGGCCGCGATGCCTTCTTGAACACCATCAGGGAAACAGACGAAAAACTCGAGGCCGAGAGGAAAGCTCTGTTCGAAACGAAAAAGGTGGAGGAACAGAAAGTTAAAAAGGACACTGCATTGAAGGCACCCATCGAATGGACCGTGGAAATGACCCAGCTGCTCATCAAAGCCGTCAACCTGTTCCCGGCCGGCACCAACCAGCGATGGGAAGTCGTCGCTAACTTCCTCAATCAGCACAGCACGTTCACTGACGAAAAACGATTCACTGCTAAAGATGTGCTCAACAAAGCTAAAGACTTGCAGAGTTCAGATTTCTCCAAAAGCAGTCTCAAAAAGGCCGCCAACGAAGAAGCATACGACCAGTTTGAGAAAGAGAGAAAGAAGGCCGTCAATCATGTCGACGACAATAGTATATCTAAGAGTGACAGCGGTGGCAAGTTGGTGAATGGAACTTCTAAGCCCAAAATAGCAGAGGAGCAACCAAAACTGGAGAAAGAAGCATCAAAAGAAGAAAGGGCATGGACTAAGACAGAACAGGAACTATTGGAGCAAGCAATCAAAACATTCCCTGTCAGTACTCCCGAAAGATGGGAAAAGATTGCCGATTGTATTCCTAACCGTACCAAAAAAGACTGCATGAAGCGATACAAGGAGCTAGTAGAATTAGTTAAAGCTAAGAAACAAGCCGCTAACTTAGCTAAATAGCAACAACATTCACTAGCTGTTTATCAAATTATAAAAAACATATTTTTTATAGGGACAGACCAGCGACTATTCTGTGACATTTATCAATGGCGTTGAGAGATATCTCATCCATATTGCAATGTTACAGAATAGATATAACCTGCAGCCATCACAGATTGAAATATTATATGTATATGGTTAGCTTTTAATGTTTTGTTCTGTGTTTGACTGATGGATGACCCTACTGCAAAACACACATCGCCTTACTTCAATATTCTTCTACAAAGGGTTCAAATAATTAAAGACAGCGATTTATATTAATTGCTAATTAAAAGCTAGTATGTACTTTGCAATCAAAGAGTTAAATGATTAGTATTGTTAGGTGAGAGCACCTAATCCACAGTTGTCATTAAATCCATCTCGGCACTCAACCATCCTGACATGATGCAGTAATTAGATCCTCTTGTGACATATTTTTGTATTTATTTTTGTTTATTGTGATGAAAATAGTCAATTTGAAATTTTAAACGTGTTTTATTTCTGCTCGAAATCACCCAATTGATCTTATTACATGTAACTTACCTGTTGTTACTTGTGTCATCATCATCAATCCACAATTCCAGTATGTAAGAAATATTTAAAAACCGATTTTCTCTAAAATCATTCATATTTTAGATCCCTTTTCATTAATATTTTTCTGCAGTTCATATTATTTGATTTTTAAATGCAATTTAATTGATAATAAGTGGGCATTGCACTCGTTGATGTCAAAGTGTGTTAATCCCATACGAACTATGAAGAAAAGCGTTTGACAGTCATATAAAGTACGTCAACGATTTGTGGTTGCGTTTGAAGTATTGGTCACGTCGCACTTGTGGCGTTGCGTTGCTCATGTAGGACAACGCCTTAGTTGAAGTCACTGAGTGGGTTGCCCAAGATCGTAAGAAGTAGAAGAGTGGACTCCTCTCTCACTCAATCAACTCAAATAGCGTGTATTGATAGCGAGCGGGATGCTAGGATGGTGATTTGAGTATCCTATCTATAATTGTTTCTTAGTCTATCCATAACTTCCTTAGTCTAACCATAGACGCTGTAAAGTGTCCAAAACGTAAGGTTAAAATAAAATGTAAATAAATCGCGAAATAATCCGTAAAAAGTGTCTCATTTCAATTGAGTATCGTACTTCTGTATGTTTGTCGAATGTCCCGCCTGGACTGCAATAAGTGCATGCTCCCCACTTTGTTAATTAACTAATGATTATCTGGTCATTAGTTGTCTTGTTTTGGTTCTGAATGTAGATGGCACCTTTCTAATGTTATTAACTCGTTGGTGTAATGGAAAAGTTTCTGCCTTACATCCGAGAGATATCTCAGAAACAATTTTGGCTCGACCTGGGATTCGAAACCAGGATGAGCCAAAATTGTTGCTGAGATTTTCTGTCATGAATGACAGACAGAAAATATGGCTGCGAGAAGACACCGCAAAAAACCATCTGCTAGAATGGACAAACTGTGAAGGCTGCAGGCAAACTAAAAATGCAGTTCCGATGCCATCTAAAAAGCTTGCCCGCAACCTCGCCAAACTAACGCGCGACAATCTACGCAGAGTTATAGGGATAATAACAGGCCATTGTCTCCTAAACAAGCACCTATTTAACATAGGTGTAACAAACAGCCCTCGATGCAGAGGATGCCTCGAGGAAGAGGAAACGCCACAGCATGTACTCATGGAGTGCACAAGCGTGGAAAAACAGCGAGCAGACATTCTAAAAAACCCATTCCAGGAAATCTTTAGTGGCCTGGGCAGGCTGCTAGCCTTCTGGGAGAGCTTGGGTTGGTTGGAATAAAGGCAAACGCGCACAATGGCCCAATCGTGCGGCGAAGTGCGGAAAAAGCCCTGCAGAACTAACTAACTTACTAACTTCTGTCATGAATCTCTCAAAAACAGCTCGGAGTCGGGAAGATGGCGATATTACACCCCCGTGCCTCGGAAAGCACGTTAAGCCGTTGGTCCTGCGCCAGATCTCTCTCCCTCCGGTCATGTCGGATTGCCGTCTCACCGAACTTTGAGAGTGATGAACAGTGAGTGCACCTGTGTATTGCGCTCACACTTGTGCACTATAATATCTCCGGCGTAGTTGGCTGATCTCTGTTGAGATTGGTCGCCGTGGTCAAAATCGGCCAGGAGGACTATTATTAATGTTATTAACAGGTAAGTTTGCAGGAGGAAGGTAACCTTTAAAATTACATACAGAAATCATTGTAACAATTATTGTTTTACCAATAAAAATCTTAGTCAAGTAATAGGTTACATTTTATGCTATAATTTAAAGGGTGTCTTGGAAAATTCGTTTTGTGGAGGAAGCTACAGGGGACTGCTCCGTGACTACAAGTTGAATAAAACCCTGCAAAAAGCATGCTCTTACGCTGCTCAGAGGCTTTGCTGGTATAAACATTCAGGCAACTAGATTTTGACAACAAAAGAGGGTTAGAAATGTATCGAGGTGTAATAAATCTACAAAAAGTTTTAATAAGTAATAACAAGTTTGTTGAAACCTATATCCGGGGTTTCGGTACATATTTAGGTTTAGATTAGGTTTAAAGATCTTAATCTCATAAACAATATAATACACTAGCTGACCCGGCACACGTTGTTTTGCCTTATAAATTATTGTGGACAACCCTTATCACTACGGGGTATGAAAAATAGATGTTGGCCGATTCTCAGACCTACTCAATATGCTCGCAAAATTTCATGAGAATCGGTCAAGCCGTTTCGGAGGAGTATGGCAACGAAAACTGTGACACGAGAATTTTATATATTAGATTTCACTTATAATGAGCTTACAAAGTAATAATTAATTGATGATTAGTTTATAAACTGGCACTCGCTGTGAGATTACTTTCCGAGTTAAGAAGCTTAAGTTCCGTATCAAGAAGCGAGCGAAGCAAGCGCTCGAAACTTTTAGCAATAATTATTTCAGATTTTTTTTATAGATGCGATGCGTGAGCGAGCAACGCGAGCGCCCGAGATTTTGGGATCATATGGCTCTAAAAATTAATTCACTAGCGAGCTAAGCGTTTGATCTCTAAGATTTACTTTTAGACAAATGTATGAGTGCGCGAGTTAAACGAGCGCCTGAAATTTCAGTTTACATTGTTTAAAAGTTAGTTCACATATTAAAAAAAATATTTATTGTTTAATTTTGCCACCCCTTACTAAGTGCCGACGGAGGCGGATCGCCCCCCTGCCCCCCCTACGCTACACCACTGCACAAAAGTTAATTTCAAACTTACTTTCAACATTTAATAATGTTGATTGCCTCACGGTGGGTTCAAAAAAAAAAACTTTCCTAGGCACATGATTTCTTTGCTACTGACATAATAATGTCTGATTGAAAAGACCTTACTAGTCTATTGTCTTTCTTTCTTTCAAACATCGGTACACACAGTTTTTACGGACAGTTTGATGGAGATGATGGAGCTACATTCCATCCTATCTCTATATACTTAATGTTGCATTATTTCTATCGTGTGAGGTGAGCGAGGGGGACACCACAGTTCGGGTATCGTATGAAGACAATTTGGCTACGGAACACTTTACCTTAAGTTTTCCGTAAGTTTTAAGTTAAAGAGTTTTTTTTTTTTAATATTTATTAGTAGGCTTTGACGTTACAGCGTTGTTTTCACTGCCAACACAAACTCCCCATTCAGTAGAAGTGTGTAGCCGAAGTCACACCACATTGAGATGCATAAAACGGCTCTATATAAAAAAACTGAAAAGTGATCATTTAAGTTTTTTAAATTATTAAAATTTTCGAATTTTTTTATACAGATGAAGTAAAGTTTGTGAAAATGTACAAATTAATGGGTCTTTTTTTCATCTGTTTGGTGTTTCTTACCCACCAAGTGACGTCTGCGGAGGTGATCTACGAATTGAGTGGTGAGTACCTGCCATGCTGCTACCAACCTACTTTCAAGGTATCCCTTAATTTAATGAGCCGCAAATCACAGGCACAATGGATATAATCTATCGTTATGATGAACCTGTACCGTAGAGGCCCATAACTTCGCCTGAGCCCCCAAACTTCGCCCAATTTCAAACAAGTTAAAGTTGACATTACAATTTTAGCAAGAACTTCACAAAAAAATACTAAATGACAAATATTTTTCATGTATGGCAATATTCTGCGAACGAATTGTGGCTAACTTCACGTTGTTCCTCACCAGTGCAATTTTTTCATACGAGAATCGACACGTTTTTTTCTGTTAAAGTTTTAACTTCAGTTTTAGGTAGTGATACAGAACAGGTAATGTAAAACTTTTTAATTAAATATTATCTAGAACTAATTCTCTTTCAAATGACATTATATTTTTCTGTCTAATTCACGTATAATAGTTATAATTTAAACAAATGTTGTTGAAGTAATAGTGGTGGGATTTTGTTGCCAAACTTCGCCTGACTTTAGGGTTGTCAATCCTGACATTTTATATTCTATGCTATTTTGTACTTAATTCAATATAACGTACTGATTTGAGATATTAATATATAATAATTTAAACAATACTTACATAATTAATAAAGTAAACAATTGTTAATTAAAGTAAACAACAGGTGAATTTTATTTATTTGTTCGTATTTTTTTATTATATAAAATAATATTTATCTGTTATTTATGAGTCGGTTGTATAGTTATGTAGTGAGTGAAATAATTTGGATGATGAAACTGGTTACAGAACTATCAATCGACAATGAAACCAAAAAAGCAACAAACGAAGAAACCCAATAAAAGGGCATATACTGCAAAACATTCAAAAAGTATGACAGACATGGCATGTTTATGACATGTTTCCTTGAGTATATTATTCGTGTACATTTAACCAAAATTATAACCTAATTTTTGCTTATAGTGGTCACTTTTAGCAAATAATTGTAATTGTGTCTGTTATGCACCAATGCTATTATCAAAGTACCTATACAATATCATACTCAATTGCACTTCAGAGACTTCTTTTGTATAAACGTCTTAAATATCCACAATTAATAAAAATCCATTGCTATCGCACTAGCGACAGCCGTTCAGGGCAGCCTTTTAAGAAAAAGAAAAGAGAAGAAATGTGCAATTTAATATTAGAATGCGATTAATACCAGAATGTCCAATATTTCTCCTCTTTTTTAGATGATTGTTTGTTGTGTACCTACTTTAATAAATAATTAAAAAATATCTTTTCTTTTTTAAATTTTGGCAGCCCTATCAACATTTCTTCAAATGTATGAAACCAACTTCAGACCGTTCCCTAACTTCGCCTACAACACTTTTTTTTAAAAAAAAGGACTCTTAGGTGCTCAATTTAAAGTTTATAATGGCTTGTCACATCCTAAATTTGCTTATACTAGTTGCATATGTAAGTATTTCAATAGTGGTTTACTATTTGACGCTAAGATGTGATGCAGGCGAAGTTAGGGCAAAATGCCTATACTTCGCCTATCACATTTGAAGCTAATTTTCAGTCAGTTAAACAATGAAATTAAAAACAGATAAAGTTTATATCAATAGTTTGAGTTACCTAATGTCGTTTTTTAATCACTATATTAGGAAATATTCTAAAATCTGAAAGTTATTTGATAAAAAGTATCAAAATCCAGGCGAAGTTACGGGCCTCGACGGTAAGTAACTAGCCAAATGCGACTCAATGGATTAAATTGATTTTCTATTGCTTTAATTTTTTTTACAAATCATTACGTTGACACTCGTAAAGTGAGTAGATAAAGGATCCTTGCTCTTCCTTGCACAATAACAGAGTTCGTTTACGAGTATAAGACGCAGGGTTAAACAAAATTTTTGTCAGTGTCTTCAATTTTTCAAAAAGGTAACTTATGTTTTTTTTTTAATTTTAACTCTCCAAAAAATAAATAGTGTAGGTAAAACAAGTTTGTGTAAGTTTTAACATTACAAGGATATAAAATCACTCACGGGTGTTTTTATCGCTGGACCATAAATTGCGTGCCTCGTATTAGAGTTAGAATAAACGATACTCGTACAGTGGGTATTCCAGAGCCAACGCTCAACCACCTCTTGAATGGGTCCCGGCTTGGCTTATACGTTATTACATCCTTCATAAGGAATAATAACCCTTTTTAAGGAGTAGATCGAATTGCTTAAGTAATACTGATAAATCACACTATATAACGTACTTTTCACTTCTCTATTCCGACATATTGACGCTCTGTGGTGTAGTGGTACGAGTGCCGGTGTCAAGGTGCCGCCGTTTATGAGGTCCCGGTTCGATTCCCGGACTGAGACAATGTTGGAACTTAGAAACCAATTTTGCGATGATGTCACGGGTCTGTGTGTAATGGTCGCGATAAGAAAGTGTGTATCACCATATGGATCACAATTGCTTGCACATATACAGATTTCAGTTTACGAGACACATATTTAAGTCACAAGATCCAAATGTTAATATTTCATGTTAACTTGATTGACAATATATTATCTATTATTTTTTTTTATCGAGAATCAATCATTTCTTTATTAGGTTGATTGACACTAACTATATAAGTGTCATTTCAAGAAATAAATAAAATACCAAGTTCCATTACCAATAAATGATCAAGACATTATTTTTATTTTAGACTAGCAAACCCGGCATCCGTTTCGCTACCAGATGCCTTCGTTTTTTCTAACATTATGGCGCTGTATGTGAAAAGTGATTATCCCTGTTTTCATGCTTTTCTGTTGAATTTTATTTGCTATAAACCTCACGGAGCCCGAGACCTTTCCAACGAATGCAAAACCGTGGAAATCGGTTCGTACGTTCTGGAGTTATAGCGTCCGGAAGAAAAACCCCACTTATTTTTATATTACGAGTATAGATAGAGTCAAATTGATTATTAATTTTAAAAGGTAACAAGTAACTTGTTATAGCATTTTGGATTTCAGTAAAAATAATAGTCCTCTTAGCCGATTTCGACCACGGCGGCCAATCTCAACTGAGATCAGCCAACTGCGCAGGAGATATTATAGTGCACAAGTGTGAGCGCAACACACAGGTTCACTTACTGTTCCTTCACCCTCAAAGTTTGGTGAGACGGCAATCCGACATGACCGGAGAGAGATCAGGCGCAGGACCAACGGCTTAACGTGCTTTGCGAGGCACGGGGGTGTAACACTGCCAACTTCCCGACTCCGAGCTGTTTTTGAGAAATTCATGACAGAAAATCTCAGAAACAATTTTGGCTCGACCTGGGATTCGAACTTCAGTAATAGAAATGTGTTAAAGAATCTAATTCAAAAACTGGCACACACTTTCAGACCGCGACCGTGCCTTCATTTATTCTGATTCCTATAACACAGGGACTTACATTGGGATCAGATCAATGATAACTGACGCTGTCCCCATTATTTTTTTACGTTTTTTTAACTGTAATTTTTAACTCTATAAATGGGAATTTTCCTTTGGATCGGAAGTCCTTCTTAGAAACAAGCATTTTCTATATTATCATTTTTTCAGCCTAGTTTTTGCGCTTAAAACTCACACCCGATCACTTCCTTGGCATCATTATAACCCATCTAATTGGGTATTTGTAATTGCAGATGTTGAGCTTAGCATTTTCTAAGAAAATGGTTTCCAAGAAAATTCGTCTTCATTTCGCAACACCTTTCGCCTTGCAAATTTAAAACACCCATCCAACTGTTTATCACACTCTTTAGAAACTTTAATTATATTACATCAGCAATTCATTATAAAGTTCTTTTTAATCTAAGTAGAAGTTACCTTTATTTTTAGTATTGCATAACCAAATTTACAATGCAAATATCTTTACAATGTGAAATTTAAACACACTCAAAGAAAAATGGACTGCCACAGGTGGTACTTAAACCCGCACCTCTCGCAAGCCGGGCGATTGCTCTCCTAATTGAGCTACCGATGAGTAAGTTTCACGGTAAATCGGATGACGGAGATCGGATCTAGTGCGTAAATCACCATAGAAACAGTTCTACGGCTGCTATGGACCTTATTTTCAAGGATTCGGATCGGACGTAGTGCGAAACCGCTCTTCAGCCGAGCTTGGCAACTAAGGTTGCTTATTATCATCACGCAGTTCTTTGTTTTTATTATGTACTAGCTGTGCCCGCGACTTCGTCCGCGTGGAATAGTTATTTGGGCATATGGATATACTGTCGCAGACATTTTTTTAGATCATTTTAAGAGTAATAATTCTTTCATACTTTTTTACATTATTGTTGGTATCTTGAAGCGTTTTTTTAAATGAATAATTTTCCCCGTTTTTGTCACTTTCCCCATTATTTCTTCGCTCCTAACAGTTGTAGCGGGATGTTATTTAGCCTTAAACGTTCCTCAATAAATGGTCTATTCAACACAAAAATATTTTTTCAATTTGCTGAGTCAAATAAAAAAAGTCCCATTAAAATCGGCCCAGTAGTTTCCGAGATTCAATTTTCTGCCTACCCCCTTAGTCTATTGGCGTGATTATTTCTATCCTTCTTTACCTTCCAAGTAATGTTGAGTCAAATAAAAAAAAGTCCCATTAAAATCGGTTTAGTAGATTCTGAGATTCAATTTCCTGCCTGCCCCCTAAGTTCATCGGCGTGATTATTTATATCCCAGTTTACTCTCCAGGTGATACTGAGTCAAATAAAAAAAGTCCCGTCAAAATCGGTCCAGTAGATTCTGAGATTAGCCCGGACAAACAGACAGACAGACAGACAGACAGACAGACAGACAAAAATTTTAAAAATTGTTGTTTTGGCTTCTATTACGGTAATTAAGACCCCCTGTAACAATTTTTCATAAAAATCTTCAATGTACAGAAATCGATCTTTTACAGTCTTATTATATGTATAGATGTAGGTAATACTATGTTAGTACCTAGGTACCTGAAGTGTGTCCTCGCCACGCTGAACTTTTCCCATGGAGTTATTTATACTCTTACGGTTTCTAAATTAGTTAACTTAAAAAAAAAAGATTATTCATAAGTAAGACTTGTTGTTTATTATCTATCAGGCTAACGCGGTAGGCACGTGATTGTGCAATGCTTTTTTGAAAGGGCAAAAAAGGGAAAAAAAACACAGCCTCGTTCGTCACTCAACATAGTTAGGTTTATTCAAATGTTTTTTATTTATTTTATCTCAGAGTTCTTAGACGATCCCTGAACTTCAAGCTCATTACCATAAAAAAAAACCCTCTGCTTTGCGTCAGTCACCCATACCATGTCACGCATATGGAAAAGGTATAGCCACTACCTACATAGCTTCTACTTACTACACTACTACTAGTTAACTTAGATGCATTTATTTTATTTTAAGTAGCAATCGGCACTTCACCTTACTCGCCGTACCTACGTAGTTGCCTTATATCTTGTCGAGCCGAAGATAAAAACAAACAATGCATATTATGCATATCAACTTCCCGTTAGCTTTAGGATTCGTATCCTGGAATAGTTTACTATATTAATATCGCTCTGACGAGAACGTCTTCCAAGATGTGCCAGTCAACATAACAAACGCTCATAAAGCATTAATATGATTATGTATCATCATCACGTTTCAAAACATCAATCCGTAATTAGAAGGAAGGAAATACCACAGCCGCTTAGATGTACGTCGGGGAAATGGCTAAGCGATTACCCAGGCTCAGATAAATATTATGCCATAGATAGGTACTCTGATGAGGTCGTCTTCAATTTGAGATACCTACGTATCGGTTAGCTTAGCGAAGAGGCGTGGCAAACTATGCTCACCTTCAGCGAGGAAGTCCTCTCGCAGTGGGAGGCGGCGGAACGGGAGTGAGAGGCTTTAGCTGACGCTCTGAAGATGCCCCGCCGATGCCCCGCGCGCCGCAGGAGGCTTCACGCCTGCAATTGCCCCTCGATGCGGCTCAGGCGTCTGACACGGGGGTGTCAGGTACCTCCTGATATAGGCCTGTGACGGCGACGCGTGTGGAACACACGTCGTCCGCTAACGTTGCCCGGTTCACGAACCCCTGAAGCCCGGAGAGGCTCGCTTTATAGCCACAGCCATGAATGCTCATGGCAACAGCCTGGAGCGCTAGCCCACAGCTCCCACCTCACTAATGGCAATAGAGGACACCGCTGCACCGTCAGATTTTAGTGGGTGTGTGTGGCTAACCCAAACTCAAGGGGTGGGGGAGTCCCACATAACATCTGGCGGCCCCCGCCGCCGGTTGGTATGCGTGACGCATTTCCTGACGCATAAATAAGGCACCTGTAAAAGTAGGCTTTTCAAAAATCTGTGCTCACTTTGCTCAAAGCGATTTTGTTAAAACTAGGTACTACTACAAACGGTTTAAGTGTACTCATCAGTGGTCACCCACAAATCAACATAATTATTCATTTCAGACTATTCATAAATAATTAAGTATTGACGTTCATGGTTACAAAAAATAATAGTAGTGCAAAGTAGCACATGCGTAACGAAGAATTCCAGAGGTAGAACTCGAATCATGAAATCTCGTTCCAGAGGAAGACTATGGCAAAATGCCGCCCAAGGCGAAGTTGGACCAGTTCAGCCACTGCCTGTACCAGCCGGGCGGGGTGTACTGTACCGTGCACGCCGACGTCGTGGCCGATGGGCCCAGCGAACTGCTCGACATGATGAAGGTATGTAGTTTTGTACCTCACCAAGGCTCAAACAAGTTTCTCGTCGGACGGGAACAGTTTGACAAGGCATTTTCACTCCAGCGAGACTAGATTGCTGAAATCGAGAGTGGATCTAGCAAAATATGAAAACTGATAAAGCAAATATTATTTGTTATAGGGCTACTCAGCCTTCACGCTGTTCCACTTCAACCATACGAAGCTTCGTTATGGGCTGTGCATGACGCGGAACTGTCGCGAGTTCTATGCGGGCGACTCGGAGTCGGCGCTGGCGCTGGCCGCCGAGGGCTGCCTCAACCGCTCGCTGGGACAAGAGTACGGGCTCAAGGCCAGGGTCACTGAGGTATGTCACTTTACTCATTGCATTCGCTAAGGGCTGTGCATGACGCGGAACTGCCGCGAGTTCCACGCGGGTGACTCGGAGTCGGCGTTGGCGCTGGCCGCCGAGGGTTGCCTCAACCAGACCTCATCTCATCAAGACCAGTTACTTTGGTATGTCACATTCCGTAGTTTTTCCGAGAAGTGCTGCAATCGTAAAAACTGGAAGCAACACCTTTGGTGTTTGTGAATACCTGTGAAATTAATTTCGAGCGCGATAGAACTATGCTACAAGTACAAATTCTTGTAGCATTAAACCGTAGTTGACCGCGGTGCTCAGCGACCGCAGTGTCAGTGGTTGCAGCCTGCAGTTAGTCCTTGAAATTCACCTTTACCCTGAAATGTACTCTACTTAGATACATTATGTGATAGCTATTCCGTGATTATCACAATTATTTAATAAAAACAGTCATTTTCAAACAGCTTTGTGGTCTAATCCTGAAAATTTCAGTAAATCCTATCCCGTACAAACTGGCTGTACCTACACGTATGTTTTTGTCCCAGATCAACTGCTTCTTCGAAGACGAGACTAAGAGCAGGTACAAGGTGGACGCGGTGGACTTCCTTGCCGGGGCATTTTTCTTCGCGGTCTTCGCGCTGAACGTCGTCGGCAGCGCGTATGACTTTACCAGGGACAGAACTAAGCCAGGTATTCATGATATTTAACATAAAGCCCTTTTTTATTTGTCATACTTATATGAATATATTTAAAGACTTAACTTCCTCGCTGCCAAAAAACAGGGTTACAGACGCTCGGTGGGGGACTGGCCTCACGAAACTGCTACATACTTTGCATCTGCAACCATAGACTAAGCCCCATTTGTGCCACTCCAGGTTAGCATAACCCAGAGATAAAATAACGCGATGTCATGAACTTCTTGACGCAAGCTAACCCAGCATCGTGCATGTGGGCTTAGAAAAATATAGAAAAACTAGCTGAATAGATGTTGGTCGATTCTCAGACCTACTCAATATGCTCACAAAATTTCATAAGATCAGTCAAGTTTTTTCGGAGGAGTACGGGAACGAACATCGTGACACAAGAATTTTATATACATAGATAGTTGCACTTCCACTGACATTTTATAAATAAGTGCTTAGAATTAGACCATATTACTTATTTCTAAGGTAGAACTTGGTCCCGCGACATGCGACGTCATCCAGTTCACGCGACCTACTAGGTACTTGCGGATTTATACGGAACACTAAACAAACTCCGTGTTGCCAGACCGCTACCTTCAGGGGTGGGTCGCGTGAAGGTCGCTAGGGTCAATGCTACCTTGAGTTATAATAACAGACGACAGCACATCAGGTTACCTTCCCATTTTGTGTCACTTACTTACTTGTAGGGGTAGCGCTACCTTCAAGTGAGTCGCGTGACGTCAGCAATTGCGATCTCGCGATCCATTCAGACGTTCGCTAGGAATCGACTGTTAAGGTGGGTCTACGCTAGACGAACCGAGCACGAGCGAAGCACGAGCGGAGCCGTGCTCGGCTTCGTCGTTCGCGGCGTCAAGTGTGGACGTACCGACGTCTGTCACTAAACACGTCTACGAGCGCACTATGAGCGCGAAGCAAATACCTTTGTGTTCGTCAAACAACCGACAGCCGGCGGAACGCAAACGAGCACGAACGAAACGCTCGCAGCGCGCTCGTTCGAGGCTTGTAAGTCGGTCCACATTAGACTAATTGTGTTCGGCTCGCCTAGCGTAGACGCACCTTTACCTTTATGTATAAATAAAGGCAAGCCGAGCACGAGCTAAGCACGGGCCAGCCCAAAACTCGTGTAGTGTACCGACTTCGAGCCTAGAAAGAGCGCGCTTCGAACATTTGGCTCATGTTCGACTATGCTCCGCCTATTTTCGGCTTTATGTCGAACTCTACTATCTAGGAGAGTGATTGTTGTAGGCTCGTTGTGTGTCCACACTTGTCACCGCGAGCAAACCCAACTAGCAAATTAGTCATATAAGGTAAAGTTTATTTAGCTTTCTGGTGTTATAAAAGTCGAGTAAGTTATTCAGCACGTATCGTATAAAAGCATCTTATATAGCTTTTGAGATATTCAGCATTTCGGTCACATGACTAAAGTGTCTTGACGTTCTGTCGTGTGTACTTTACTATTGAAGTTGATACAGGCAACAAGTACCTGCTGTCGTTCTCGTTTCGCCGGAACTGGGGGGAGCTATCGGCGCCGCCGTCGCCCGACCCGCGCGCCCAAGCGCTGCAGTCGCTCAACGGAATCAGGTGACGAATTTTACTATGCAGTAGAATCCCGATTATCCGAATCGATTAAAA
This sequence comes from Pyrausta despicata, assembly GCA_963921415.1. NCBI lineage: Eukaryota > Metazoa > Arthropoda > Insecta > Lepidoptera > Crambidae > Pyrausta > Pyrausta despicata. The sequence goes on along the minus strand of OY992862.1, from coordinate 14,320,680 downwards.
CCAGTGGTAATTCGGATAATCGAAAATCCGGATAATCGATTTCGTAATCAAATCAAACAATATTTGTTTAAATGTTATATTATGTAATGAGTTTGACATATGTGCCTGTGTCATTTAGAGAAAACGATAACAAAAAAAATATTTAAGTGGTTCAGATGTGATATGTTGTTATGTCTTTCTAGTTTAGTTGCGTTGCGCGGTATAAAATTTCAAGCAGCAGCTAGAGCCGAGACGCGAGTCCGGATAATCGGATGTTCGGATATTCGGGATTCGGATAATCGGGATTCTACTCTATTTTCTAGTTCCCCAGATACAGACGATGGGCGAACAGTTGGCTGTAAAACCTATTATTACCCAACTATAGTGGACTAAGGAAAAATTATTGGTCTTTCTTAACTTAATTGGTGCTTTTTTGGTGTTTTTTTCTATAGGCCATGGCAAAAACGTTAGTTACGTTAATTTATTTTGAAAACTTAAAATGCCAATGCGTGATTTGCTGATAATTTTAAGCTTATTGTATTATTTTAGGCTGTTGGTTTCTGTTTTAAAAATTAAATAAATAATTTACCTAAATTTTCAGGTTCTTGACGAGTGCGTTTATAGTTCTGATTCACAGTGCTACGCCCCGAACCATATTTGTTGAAAATCCAGATTTTATTGAAAAGGTATTACCTACTTACACACCAACATCTTAAAACTCACTTACTCACTGATTTCGCTGGCTCAGCGACCCGAAGTGGATCTTGGCCTCCGACATTAAAGTGCGCCATTCTTCCCTGTGCCAAATCTGACCAGTTGGACACTTCTAGTTCTTTCAGATCTTTGGCGACTTCGTCCTTCCAGCGACAACTTGGACTCGCTGGAAGGACATCTTAAAACACACTAATTATAACTTAAGGATTCATAAAACTGTAATCGCTACAGAGTATAAAGCAAAGTCGCTTTTCGCTTTCTGTCCTTGTATGTGGAGGAGAAGGGGGCACCGTTGAACAATTGAATTTACGGAGCTATATTAGAAGCAAATTTTGTGGTGATTTTTTTGGGTAGTGGCAACACAAACCTGCTTAACTGTCACTTGTCACTTCTGACGTCTGACGGCTTGTCGTTGAGTCATGAGAAGTTTACAATTTCGAGTGCTTAAGATAAGCTTTTTCAAATAAGAGTGTTAGGATCTTGGCCATCCAATTGAATGCATACTTAAGGAGTGTTGGTTCTCTCTATCAGTCAATGTTCCATATATCATACAATGTACTACAGATACATACCATGTTTTAACTTTTACTTGAAAATAAATTTTAAGTTTTTAAATACCTGCAGGGCGGGCAGCTTTGAACACCGTCCAGATGGCAGTACTAAAAATTGCTTTAAATTAAAAACAAACTGAATGAGAAATGGACTAGGAAGTCATAAAGACTGTAGATCTAGAAGTATGAGGCTCGAAACTCATTTCAATTAAAAGTTATGCCCATTTAACTTGTTTATTTTACTAATATGATTTATAGGAAGGTTTATATGTAATATATCATGCATAATATAATATTAGACAACCAAATTTAACGCAGCCGAAGCCACTGGCGAGAAGCTAGTTTATAAGAGGTACTTAATGTAATATGTTCTTTCACGATGATGATGTATGCATGTACCTACCGGAATCTTTGAGCTCAATTTTAACCAACTTCCAGAAATCAGATTAATTTGAAACTTTGCACACGTAACAAGTACCGATGACGATGCAATAATTTTGATAAAAGTTTTCCATTATCCTCATCAACAAAAAAAATAGTTTAAAAAACTAAAAAGGTGGGTTAGCTTATATATTAAAATCATTCTATTATTGGCAACTATAAAAAGAGAACTATGAAAACTACATAAAGTGTACTGTAATATAAATTCTTTGTAGGTACTCAGAATTCATTTTTTCTTTTTTTGTGTTTTTTTTTAAGTTTTTTAATCTGTTATTTTTATCGTTTTTTTTTTAGAATTATGGGACTCGACTGGACTTCTTTTTGGTGCTCTTCGGGCATATCACGACACAGTCGTTCTTCCTTATGTCCGGATTGTTACTTGTGTACAACGCTCAGCTGGCCGCTGAAAGGGAGCCTTTGACATTGAAAAAATATTTCAAGTCGATATTTTTGAGAATTATGAGGCAAGTGTTACTGGTGCTGGTGGTAAAAATATATATTTTCATTTGCGCTTGAAGCGAATAACGCCGTTATTATGTGTTTGCTGTCCTTTGAATGAATGTAGAAGTCACATTAAAGATAGGTAGGTACTCATGGGATCTATTAAGTTAAATTCTTTATTGAAAATTTATAGAATTCTAATTTATTAATATACTTATTTCTTTTGTTACTACCTTAAGTAAATTTATGTTTTAGCATTAACAATGCATTAAATGTGAAATTGAAACACACTTAATTTAACTTTAAGTGTGTTTTAATTTCACAATGTTACTTAATACCTTATTTTAATTAGTCATGTCGAAGGGAGAGGGGAGACTTTTTAAAATTTCTGTTATATCTTCCAATAGGTTCTCTGTTTCTTAGCTTTTTTATTAACACGCTTTTATTAGATCGGGGTGTATGTATGTATGTATGAATGTATGTAACGGAATTTTTGAGCCCAATTTTCACCAACTACCAGAAATCGGATTAATTTGAAACTTTGCACACGTATTAAGTACCGATGACAATGCAATAATTTGATAAGAGTTTTCCATTATCCTTATTAACTAAAAAAATAAAAGTAAATAATAGTTTTAAAAACTAAAAAATACGCTTTTATTGCTAACTAAAAAAGAGAACATAATTTCTGAGTACACGGAATTTATATTACAGTAGAGTTAAATGCGTGGGGTGCTTGGTAGTATGTGAAAATCATCCTATTATTGGCACGTATAACAGAAAAGTATAAAAACGTCATAAAGTGTTTAGTTTTTTAAACTATTAGTTTTTAATGTTTCACAATGCTTGTCTGACTATTACAATATGTGCAAGTTAATATCCATATTCGCAATATCCATTTTGTTGTGACTCCCTTTTGCCCTAAATGAAGATGCCCTTTGCAGACTGGCGCCAATGACGTACGTGTCGCTGCTGCTGTCAGCCACGCTGTCGCGGTTCGCGGACCACGGCCCGCTGTGGCAGGTAAACTCGTTTCCAGGGCTTCAAACCGGCTTAAATAATACTTACCCTCTTACTAGGGTGACTCAGCGACCCAAAGTGAGTCTTGGCCTCCGACACCAGATCACGCCTTGCATCTCGGTCTTGCGACAGTTCTTGCCGATCGCTATGGCCGAGGTTAAGCAGATCTTTAGCTACAGCGTCTTTCCAGCGGTACCTAGGACGTCCAACCGGGCGTTTCCCATTTGGTTGTCCCAGGTACGCTCTCTAAATAATAAATTAAATAAAAATAAATATTATTTGGTTTAAATAATACCGGTTAGTAAAGATTTTTTACCGGTATTTTTTAAAGGTTTGCATTGGAGTTTAATTGCAAAAGAGCGATTCAAAAACCTTAATAAGACCAGTTTAAGCAAAAACTGCGATCTGTAAGTAGGTAGAGGCACCAATTTATAGGACTTTTCAACTTTTATCTTATATATAAAAATGAATTGCTGTTCGTTAGTATCGCTTAAACTCGAGAACGGCTGAAGTCTCTATATGTTCATGGAAGTCCAAGGAAGGTTTAAACGATTAGAAAATTTACAAAAATAGCGGGCACGACAACGTCTTTCGGGTCCGCGTAGGTACCTAATATATTTAAAAAAAAAATGTTTCGGTTTCAATCTTTACGAATACCAGCTTTATAATGGACAAGGTTAACATCAACCTTTTTAAAACGCTCCTTATGTACTTGCGCTGTTACCGATTCAAAAAGTAACCGGTTTACAAGCCCTGCCCATTTCTCACTATTGGAACTCATTTTGAAGTAGATAGGTACCTTTTCTTTACAGTTTTCTTAATCGTAAAATCTCATGTTATTGAATTGATAAAGTAGACGACTTATCACTAACTGCCACACTCAGAAAAAAGTAAAATTCAGTTAACTATGCCACAACAATCCTTCAATACGAATCTATTGAGTGCTTAACACGTTAGCTGGCACCCCGGTCACCGGTGACCGGACCCTTACCTACATCTACGCGCCATTACGGTCACCGGTGACCTCAAGGTAAACCTGTTTTTGGAACGAATTTGTGCGCCGTAAGATGCGTTTCTGATAGATTTTCTGTACTGAAGGGACCGGAGCTGAGTGGCGGTGTAGAATACTTCTTTGGCGTGGTTTTTCAATTTCAATTTCAATTTATTTATTTATCGGACAACAAAAATCCATGGGTTAGTAATACAATGTTGCTTAAACTAGGTGTTAGTAATTACATATATGTTTTCAAATTTTATAAAATTAAATCAAATCAGTTTATTAAATAAAATTAAAATTAAATTCAAATTAAATCAACATCAAATTCAAATTAAAATTAAAAACAAATCCAAAAATAAAAATAAATAAATATAAAAAATCAATTAGTCATGTACCTAAGAGGCACCCCGTGCGGCCGACAACTAGAAGAATTATCGTCCACTGTATGAGTCATCAGTCGCACGAAATGCCTGACAATAGGCGCATGCGGATCATCTGCCACCATTCTCAGGATGCTGTTGTCACTCCTCCGTATTCTTCCCATCAGCGACTACTTTTTTCCGAACTACGGCATTAAAGCCGTCAGTTCGGTTCGCAAACATGCCAGATGCACTGCAGAAACGGGGAAGTGCCAACATCATCCTGAAAACGTTATTATACTGTACTCGCAGGGTGTTCAGCGATTTTTTGGCATACTGAATCCACAGACTGCCCGTGTACAGACCCTGGCAATATGCTTTGAACAAGGTTATTTTTACCTGGTCCGAACAGCGGGCAAATCTACGGGCCAGCATATTGCCGCGTATCGCCAAGGCCCTCCGCTCCCTTTCGATGTCTAGATCATCTTTAAGGTCGTCGGCAAGAATATGCCCTAGATATTTAAATTGATAAACCCTTTTTAGTTCCAAACCATTTAAAGTTATAGCGGGGATAGATTCGGGGCACCTACCGGCGACCTTAAAGACCATGTATTCGCTTTTATTAATGTTGTACACAAGACCATGCGAGGCAGCGTAATTTTCGCAGACCTTTAACATCACTCCGATCGCATTCGCAGTGGGACCCAGCAACACCATGTCGTCCGCATAGCTGATGCTATTGATACTAACACCCCCCACACGGCATCCAACACGCATGCTGCTGAGCTCCACCAAGAGATCATTAACATACAGGTTGAAGAGCTTCGGGGACGATAACCCGCCCTGTCTCACTCCGCACTCCAACCTATATGACTCGGAGAGACTGTTTGACCATTTAACATTGTTGGTCTGGTTTGCATACCAATATCGAAAGATATTGATCATCTCAGCTGGAATACCCCTGTTCTCCATCTTCCTCCAAAGCACATCATAGGAAACGAGATCGAAGGCTTTGGAGAGGTCCAGAAAACAGGCGTAAATAGGCGTCCTCCGGTCTGTGTAATATTGGACAGTATGCTTGAGGCTCACAATTGCGCTTTCAGTCGATAGTCCGGGCCGGAACCCGAACTGCGCGTCATGTAGGTGTAAGTAATTATGTAGGCAAGAGTCAAGCAGACTATCCAACACTTTAGCTATCGTAGTAGCGAGGGAGATTGGGCGATAGTTTCTCTTATCCGAGATATCACCTGTCCTGTTCTTCACTATGGGCACAACGGTAGTTTTCATTAGATCAGCTGGTAAGTACGAGTGGCTGATGCACATATTGAAAAACAAGGAGATGACTCTGGGCAAATGCACCCCTGCATATCTCAGGTGTTCGATACTAAGCCCGTCATGCCCGGGGGACTTTCCTCTGCTCATCCCTTTAATCACAGCCTTTACTTGGCTGGTTGTAAATAACAGCAAAGGCCTCTCCCCGCGCACGCCGGACCCAGACTCTGGCTTCGTAACAGATGGACCAAGTGGTGACCGCACCTTAAAATGTTCCATGAACAGATTCGCAATATCTCCCGGGTCACTATTGCCCTCAACACTCGCCGGGAGCCCAGGCCTAACATTCATTTTCCCAGTGGATTTCCAAAACCTACTAAAATTATTATCCGCTCTAAGTTTTGCTATTTGGTCCATTTTTATTTGTTCCTGGTTATTTAAGCACCATTTTAGTCTGCCTTTAAAGATCTTACGCGATTCACACATTTGCTCGTATATTGGGCCAGAAGAAGGTCGGCCATGCAAAACCCAGAATCGGAATCGAAGCCTGGCCTCCCGGTGAGCTTCCCTTACATGCTTGTTCCACCCGCTCAAGACTTTATTCCTCCGTGGTTTATCTCTAATCTGTGTCTTGGTCTGAACAGCTGCGTCCTGCAGAATATCTACAATACGTTTATAAAAGCTGTCCAAGATTATGTTGTGGTTTTCTATGCTGCATGCCCCATGGCTGCAAGACACAAATTCAGGAGGAAAGTCGACATCCCGTAAGCTGTTATTACATATGTTGCGATATCGATTGATCTGAGATTCATCCCTTTCCCCCCAGATCACTGCACTACGCCGCACCTCATGTATCAACAGCTTAGGCCTTACAGTGTCCAAGTTACATTCCATATATATTGGCAGATGATCCGAAACAAACACATCTTCCAAAATCCCTACATTCAAAATGGTTTGCCGGGCAGATAGGGAGACCACACAGTGGTCCAGCCAGCTCCTACTTCCATGGTGCGGGTCGATATAAGTGTACGGCTTTCAATATTTCTACATCCGCACAAACCCAAGACCGGTCCTTACAGAAACCACTTAGCTCTCTGTAGAATAGCTCATACGGGTTTTTATCTACTCAATAATTTTTTGAAAATACTTCTAAAATTATGAACATGACAGTTTGTAATAAGTGAACATCTACTTGTTTGTGCTTTTATCACGTGTCCAATAGCTTAATTTTAATAAAACTTAGCATAGAGATAGCTTATAATATAGTAGAATAACATAATAGAAAAAGACTATTTCAAATCTCAAATGTTCTACACATACATATGAGAATCCTAAGGGTTGAAAATTTTGTTGAAGGGAAAATAAAACTTTTGTATGAAAATCACAGCGCATTAATTATTATTAGCAAAGTATCAATGAAAAATAACATTAAAATGTCGAATTAAAAATTTAAACATAACGATAAGACTTATTAAAACAAGCCAAACTGCGGGGAGCGGTGACTGGGGTTGCGGTCACTGCGGCGCCTTCTTAACGGTTTTTCATATTTTCGCTTCACAGCGCCACGTAGGTTACCGTCACCGTTGACCTCGTCAGATTTTTTTAAAATATTTTTAAATCTATCGAACTGATTTCATTTTAAGTAAGATATATTTTCATTTCTTAACTTTCTGCGCTACATTTCATCAAAAAGTTTTCATATAAAAAAATATATTTCTTCAGTGGCAACCTACGTGTTAAGGATCGTTTTTTTTTATTTTTTGACATTTAAAAAGAAGAAAACATTTTTATTCAGTATCACATTTTTACCAAATAGAAAAAAACACACACACAAAATACTGAAAGGGGCACTCAGCATGTGTCTTAGCATCTCAGGAATGCCACGACGCTGGTCTTCCGTGGACACCCAGACAGAAAGATAGCACTACTTTGCACAACAATTGCTATATTAAAAATAGGTACTTATACAGTATAATTCATAAAACATCTTAATATATTTATTTACTTTCCTAACAAAAAAAGAACACAATTTACAATTTATGACTTTTAAGAACTAGAAGTGGTATAGATATTTAAAACTATGTCAAACGAAGTCGCGGGCGTCCGTCTAATAGTAAATGTTTATCCATTTCTCAATTCCGGTGTGTGGGCAGCCTGAAATTTGTTTTCTTTTGCGTTTCAGGCGATGACAGGCGTCGAAGTGGATTCTTGCCGCGCCCATTGGATCTACAACCTTCTCTTCATACACAACTTAATCAATTTTGCTGATTGCAAAAGTGAAACTTGGTAAATGTTTTCTTCTCTTCATACACAACTAAATCAATTTTTCTGGTTGCAAAAGTGACACTTGGTAAATGTTTTCTTCTTTTCATACACAACTTAATCAATTTTGCTGATTGCAAAAGTGACACTTGGTTAATGTTTTCTACCTTCATACACAACTTAATAATTTTTTTCTGATTGCAAAAGTGACACTTGGTAAATGCTTATTTAAAACAAATTAGCGTCGACCATTTTTGATATGATTAAAATGGTGTTAAAGTTAACATTAAGCTGAAGGTTTCACACATTGCATGCATAATGGATTTCTATTATTAATAACACATCTGATAGCCCATAAGATAAATTACTCAAATTACCGCAAACTCGAACATACTCAAGTAAAGTGCCTCCAACGGAATTAAGTATGTGGAGATTAGCAGCAGTGCTGCTATTTTGACGTGACAACGTCTTAAATTAGGTTGTGGCTCGAAGTCACTCATGAAAAAGTGTAACGCCCGCTCACGTCTGTTACGATGAGTCACCGAACGAGAGAGAGAGGCCCGCCGTACCGGCGAATGCCTTGCGTCTCTCTCCCACTCAAACATGATCGGTCCGCCCGCGCGCGCAGCACTAGAGAATTAGGCGCGTTGAAAAGACGTTGTCACGTAAAATCTACGCCCGTACAACCGACTTTACAGGCAACCATTTTTTTTTAAATACTTTAACTTTTGCAGTTCCACTGTCGAGCTAAAAGGTCAGGTACCTACAAATTTCGCGTCGGGTCTATTACTTAACTAAGAAGTAAGAACTAATTGGACCGTAAAATGAACAAGAGCTGTGAATTTTACTTATCAATAAAAAAAGAGTCAATCGAATAATGGAAACGAAAAATGAAATGTTATTTATTCAATAACACACTTATATGTATACAATTATTTGATCTGCTCTCGTATAAGGTTTCCCTGTGCTACGAGAGACAGGCTCCTGCTCAAAAGCTTAATAAAGCAATTTTATTTATTTCTTTAGTGTGTGTATGTGTACGTACGTGCGTTTGTGTGTGTGTGTGTTTGTGTGTGTATGTATATGTGTGTGTATGTGTGTTTATTTGTGGTACATTTGTGTATTAAGAATGTCTGGCACAGATCACCCATGTCTGGTAATTGAGTAGTTTTTTTTCTAAACTGTCGTATGACAATTGATCGAGCCATTTCATGGTAAGTTGTTTAAATATTCTGGAAGAATAGTTTTCTAATGTCCAATTACCTCAGTTTTCGGGCAACCTGTTCGCCCAACGTGTGTAACCGAAGCGTTTTTTTTCTATGGCGCGACTCATACTCTAGGCCTGGTGCTCCCCAGGTCGACATCGGCCGACTTCCAGCTGCACGTGATAGGGCTTACGGTGGTGCTGCTGGCTCGCACCGCGACGCGGCGCCGCGCGGCCCTGCTCCTGCTGTACCTAGTCGGCATTCTGTGGCCCGCTTACAACATCTACACCATGGACCTGGACGGCACGCTGTATCCGAGACCGGAGTGAGTTAATACCAAAGTCTACATCAGGGGTTCTCTAACTTATTTGGGATGGGGGGCGAATTTCGTATCGACTATGCACGGCCTCTAGGCAAACTTAGAACAACTTCATATAAATTTATTGTCTATTTTATATTTTATTTCATGTGTCATATTATTGGTAATATTATTTTTGAGTTTTCTCTTTTATTTATTTTGTCGCACCGCTCACTAGTAATTTCTGCTTACCCTAAAGGTATGACTGGTAGAGAGTTAAGTCCACCTTTTGTACATAGTTTTGTTGTGCAATAATTAAGCTTTATAAATAAATAAACTTTTAAGTCTCGGAGTAAGGGTGGACTGAGGGAAATCGTATATATGTAGGTATGGTGCAAGCGTAGTTTCTTAGAGTTCAATGTTAGAGTTCATACCGTAGAGATTTGCAAGCGTAGGGATAGAATAATGAGATACGAGATACGTTCATTGGAAATACGCCTTAAATTTTTTGATCTCGTGTAAATACGTTTTTAAATGATACACTCACATTCATTTCCCGTCATTGTTCTCTTGTAATCAATAATCAATTATACTTGCAGTGGGTATAAGAATACATACGCTATTATTTATAGTCGATTGATAAGGTTTTATTAAAAGTTTTTTCCATTATTCAATTATCCAAGAAGCAGTTCTTATAAATGCGACAAAAACGAATTATAATAGGGCATAAAATGCAATAATTAGCAAAGAAAACATAAGGAAAGAAAAAAAACAAAGGCGGATGGAAACAATAGATAAACATATAAGACGGATAGGAGTAATTAAGAAGTTTATTAAAAGAAATGTTGTTTAAAGATAAAAAAAAGTACACAGTTAGGAATATAACATAGCGTACGTCCTAACAATTAGAAAACTTTACATTCTTCGAACCATCTTATAGGAACATAAGGCCTTAAAAAAAAAACTAACAAAAAAAAGAACAAAACATAATGAAAACTCAAAGAACTCTCAAAAGTTTAGCTCATTATCAATTTTAAAGACTTCTTCTTGCATGCAAATGGTTCTTAGAATGCAAAATTAATCTTAATTAATCTTTTAGCAAGTGGTTGAAATCACAAAATTACGACGAATTATGAAAGCGAAAACAAAAAATTACGAATTATTTAGTTTATATTCGTTGATGAATTTTCGCATACCTACTATCAATATACAGTCTGTCAACCTATCGACGAAAGACACTGTATTATAACATTTATAACAGAAGTTTTACAACACCAGTGGCCGCCCGCGACTTTGTTCAAGTTCGAACAAATGTTAGAGTTTTTGCCCAGTCTACCGAGATCTTAAAACGGTTCTTCAATCATATTTTTATATTCGCGCACCCTCATTTTTGTACGTCAAAAATTATGCTGTTACGCATACCCACCAGCCACGGAGGCAGCTGCGGGTTCTATGGGGCCCGCCTTACGCAGTAACTATTTAGTAATCTGTGCCGCCGGTGCTATGTGAGTCGGGGACGTGGCGGGTTCACCGTAGGCCGAGAGGCACCCCCTTGACCAAGGCTATTGGACCGAACGGTGCCAAAGCTGGGTCCGCCCTAGCGTCTGCGGTCTCGCCGGCACTCCAACGGGCTGGAATTGAACCTTTAACATGTTTTTTTACTTAATAGGAGAGCTAGTGAGGCCTACATTAACGACAACACGTGGCACTACGTGTACAAGCGGACGCACAGCAACATCCCGGTGTTCGTTATCGGCATGACCTTCGGGTACATCATGTACGACATGCAGAAGAGGAACGTCGACACTAGCCATTACAAGGTACAACTAATAAATTTAATCAATCAGCCGCAATAGTCAAAATTCGCAAATAACCCCATAAATCTGGAGACTGACGATAGTTTCTTCCGTCCAGTGTAGGCAGACTGCCGCATCTTTCTTTTTTTTACAGTCTAGCCCAACCATTGATAGATCAATAAATAATCTGCCGACCACTTTGGTGTAATGGTCAAGAAGTTGAGTATTAACCAATACGTCGCGGGTTCGATTCCCGTACTGTACAAACATTTGTGTGCATGAACATGTATGTTTGTACTGGTCTGGGCGTTATATATATTTATTTAAGTTAATATGTAATACCACTGTTGATTCTGATATTTGTAACACAAGTGCTTACGCTATAAACCACGGAGTCAGATCAATGTATGTGATATTGTTGTGAAAATTGTGTTATGAAATTTTTTTATCTAGCATTGATTCATAAGTGTTCCTTCTAAATTCTTCACAGATCGTTAAAATCAGTAGTTCCTTCTGTTTTATGATACGGTTTCTCAGCGCCCTTCTTCTGCTATAGGATTTATAATACGTAGTACATTGCTCACAACTTGTAAACAAAAAAAAACAAGTAATTATTTTTTACACGGGGAGCATATATACCTACATATACGCCCCAAGAAAAACCCTGCAAATATACCCAGCAGCAAGATATGCTCGCGGTAGACAGGAGGCGCGATGAACCCACAAAATCTTTGTTAACAAAACTTTTGTTAAGTTAAAAAAAAAAGAAATTCACAACTAATAATACATGCCGCAATAATAAGTAATTGTTGTTTCTCTGGCATCATGTCATCTTCTTATAATTTTATATTTTACTAGTTGACCCGACAGACGATGTCCTGCCCGTTGCTTTTTTTTAAATTTTCTGATCTTTTAAACCTTCCCTGGACTTCCACGAATATTTCAAGACTAAAATTATTCAAATCGGTTCAGCCATTCTCGAGTTTTAGCGAGACTAACGAACAGCAATTCATTTTTATATACAGATTGTTTTCAAAAGTGGACTGTAACAGGCTGATATGATGATGATGATGATTACATATTTAAGCTGAGGAAACTTAATTGGTTTATGTGTTATTTGAATTATCTATTTTGTTATGAAATGTTATTATCACTGTATGTTTCCCAAAATTTATATTATTTTTTTTATAAACCTATATCATCCCACTGCTGGGCAAAGGTCTCCCCCAAACTCCTCCACTGTTCCCTATTGGCGGCTAAGGATTCCCAATCTGTTCGAAAACTCGTCAAATCGTCAATCTGGTATCCCAGCAGATGGCTATCGCCGTAGAGGTAATAAAATAAATAAATTTTTACATTCCAGAAGTACCGTATCGCATACTGGCTGTTGCTGCCCTTACTGTACTTGCTGGTGGTGTCGGGAGGGATCATGTTCAACCGCGCCGGCCCCCCCGCACCGCTGGCCCTCCGGTTGCTGTTCCTGCCCATCGTGCGCCCGCTGTTCGGCCTCACCGTTGCGCTGATCATCTTCGGCGCCGCCAACAAGGTTGAGAGTAAGTACTGAGCTTGCTAGGAGTGCGGCTTGTCGCCATCATCAGCATCTCGTCAGCCTTTATATATATACTAGCTGTGCCCACGACTTCGTCCGCGTGGAATTTTAACTGTTACCGCCTTCACCGCGTGGAGGTACTCCCAGCCTATGCTACTGTTTAACATGACCCAAATGCAGGCATACCTGCGACTCTATAACAGGTACACACAATGAGTTCCCTTAGTTAGGTAGGGTGATTAATTCATCCCAAGTGTAGGCCAGTTAACACTTAGTCACTTGGCGTGAGTTATTATATATTTCACTGTCTAGGTAAAACTCAATCAAATGAAAAAATCCCATCAAATTCAGTCCTGTAGTTTCTGATATTCAATTTCCTGCCTACACTCTTAGTCTATTGGCGTGATTATTGCAAGTGATGCTGAGTCAAATAAAAAAAGTCCCATTAAAATCGGCCCAGTAGTTTCCGAGATTCAATTTTCTGCCTACCCCCTTAGTCTATTGGCGTGATTATTTCTATCCTTCTTTACCTTCCAAGTAATGTTGAGTCAAATAAAAAAAGTCCCATTAAAATCGGTTTAGTAGATTCTGAGATTCAATTTCCTGCCTGCCCCCTAAGTTCATCGGCGTGATTATTTATTTATATCCCAGTTTACTCTCCAGGTGATACTGAGTCAAATAAAAAAAGTTCCGTCAAAATCGGTCCAGTAGATTCTGAGATTAGCCCGGACAAACAGACAGACAGACAGACAAAAATTTTAAAAATTGTTGTTTTGGCTTCTATTACGGTAATTAAGACCCCCTGTAACAATTTTTCATAAAAATCTTCAATGTACAGAAATCGATCTTTTACAGTCTTATTATATGTATATAGATGTGGCGACCGCTACCGTTCGCCAATACAAGCGCATGCCTAACGGTGGCAAGCACAACAGCGAGCGCTGCTACGGCTCCATAGGCTTGATGGCGCTGTTAGCCTAGTACCGCACATGAACCGCGGTATAATATAATAAGATTTAGATCCAGAATAATATAGACCTCGATCAACGTCCATGACACCCGGTCGGTAGGAAGCGCTTCCCTTTAACTTCCTAACTAATATATCAGTTGTGCCAAATATATGTCCCATAGCTGGGCACAGACCTCACCTTAACCGTGAGGTTGTATGAGCCATACTCTACCACGCGGGCTGAGTGTAGAGTAAGGTAAGTGACCAACATTACTGTCAGATGTTATTAGCCGTCCTAGGGTCTCTGAGCAGGTTTAACGACTAATACCGATGTATCGATATTAACTGGGACCAACAGCTTAACGTGCCTTTCGAAGTACGGAGATGCTTGTAAATAAATGTCACTTATATGGTCAGAATGGTCACCCATCTCAAACATGTGCGCCATAGGTTGCTTAAATTTTGGTATCACTACCAACTACCAAAGCGCTGCCACCGCCTGGCCGCCTGGACAATTTTGGCCAATTCTTTTTTTTAATGATATTAAAATTTTTAATGTATGGGGATGGTTGTTACAAAGAAAAAATATTTAAAAAAAACCATGGACAGGATAACGTGTACGGGGTCCGCTAGTTCAATATATACTTAGCACAAGTTTGTGTTGCAGCGCTGTACCGCTCGGCGCTGGAGTGGCGCGGCTGGGTGCCGCTGGCCAAGCTTTCGTTCGGCGTGTACTCGCTGCACGTGCTGGTGATGCGCACCATCGCCGGCGGCGACACCACACTGGAACACAATAACATGCCTCTTATGGTAGGCTCATGCTCCAAAATCCCTTAAGCTAGGAAAGTGACCCTAGTTTTTTTTTAAGTATTTATTTTTTATACAAAAACATCACATACATTGATCTGACTCCGTGGTAAGTAGCTTAAGCACTTGTGTTAAGATATCAGAATCAACAGTGGTATTACAAATAAACTTAAATAAATACATATAACACCCAGACTAGTACAAACAGACATGTTCATGCACACAAATGTTTGTACAGTGCAGGAACGAACCCGCGACCTTTTGGTTAATAGTCAAATTCTTGACCATTACACCAAAGTGGTCGAAAGTATAGTCGAAAAAAAAGATTCGTTCGATTGCCACTCGAACGCAACCTGTGGTGGTGACCAGTCGAAATTGGTATACGATTAATCATCTTGTGGCTGTCATGAAATGGAACTGTCACAGTAAACTGAGGTTATTACTCGTACTCGTATTACACACCTACCTTTAGCTGGTTTCATACGAATTATTACCGTGCGCAAAAATACGAATGCATGAGAATCGCACCCCTGACTATTCCTTGAACCTTTTGCGAGTACAATAGTTTTGACACAGACGAGATGTTGCTGACATAACTTTATTAGGCGTTAATCAATATTACTTGTGTGTATAGGGGAGAAGGGGCAACTTTGAACAGGGGTAATTTTGAACATTTGAGTTTATGAAGTTGTTTTAGAAGGAAATCTCGTGGTTATTTTTTTGGGAAAAGGCAACACAAACCTGCACAACTGTCACTTATCACTACTGACGTTTAACAGCCTGTCGTTGAGTAATGAGGAGTTTTTAGGCGCAAATTCCAACTTTTTTCAAAAAACGCGTAAGGATCACGGTCACACAATTCTAAATTAATCGCTTAACATTAAAAAAATCTGAATAAGTAATTGACTAGCAGGATATAAAGGTTGATCGAGAAGTATTTAATGTTCAAATGAAGCTCGGAACTTATTTCAATTAAAAGTTATGTCCATTTACTTTTGCATCTTATTAAACAAGTACTTTGTAATTTTTAACTTCACTTGCTATTTAATCTCCATATTTTTTATGATGAACCCATGATGTTGTTACTTTTAAGTGCAAGAAAACTAACAATTTCGTCAAATTTCATGATTTTTCAAAACGGCTTATTTTACGTCTTCTTCTAAAATTAATATTTCGGCTATAATTTGCATATTCCTCGTCATATGATGTATTGCGATTTTTTAGTCGAATAGAAAGACTAAGCATTGAGAAATAGTAAATTGGTCGAGAACTAGAGAATCCGAAGATACGAAAGGTAGTGTAAAAAGTGTTCAAAGGTGCTCCCCTCTCTCCCACCCATGTTGCACACCCTTCATCTTAACAGAGAGGACAGATTTCCATAACACCAGTGCCTTTAGGCACTACCACTTACTTTAGGTTCAGAGCAATGTAATGTGATGTTGTCTCCGTTAAAAATTAAAAAAAGAGTAAGACACGCACGACTGACGATTGATGTGCATCAATGTAGCCACTGCGGCAATTTATTCACTTCTAACAAAGGCGATTTTGCAACCAAAATACTCATTTTAAAGGATGTGCTGCCATCTGGATACATAGACAGGGGTGGATGAAATAGGCGTCAGAACCTATGTCCAATCCACTGGATGTGGGAAACGCTAGACCGATCGCGGTGGAGATTCTTGGGGGACGCCTATGCTCAGCTGTGGGCATCGAAACGCTGAAATGATAATAATGATGTCCGATCCTAACTAACCAAAAATAAAACAACCATTTCAGATCATGTCCTACTTAGGGTTACTGGGGCTGACGCTGCCACTTGCGCTGGTGCTGCATCTTGCCGTGGAGGCGCCGTTCACCAAACTAGTCAAAGTGCTGTTAGCGCCCAGGGTGCATAAGACGGAAGACAAGAAGGAGTAGCCAAATGCTTAACTTGCTGCCGATGAGTGATATCGATATAAGTACAAGATTACGCTTAGTTTTGGGATAGGTAATTTGTGTGTTCGTTGAAACATTTTATTTATTTATTTAAGTAGCTGTTAGAACATCGGAGTAGTTAATGTATCTCATCAGCCTTTATACGTCCCACTGCTGGGCACAGGCCTCACCTCAACTATGAGGTGGTCCGAGCCATACTCCACCACTAGAAATCTGTGGGTCAAGCATACTAAAAGATCGCTATAAACCCTGCGCGTACAATATAATAATAGGTATCAAAGGATGCTGTTGGGACTGCAGTAACAACAGTATCTTGAGCACAATAGCGGATAGGTACACATCCCCACTATGGAAATTCCTTGTTCAGCGGCTAATCAAAGGCCCATATCCACAGCCTTAATGATTTTATTTCTTGTATGTAGGTACCTATTATTATTATTATTATTACTTCTTTGCTTTTACTTAGTTTTTTAAGTATTTTTAAATGGATACCTGTTGTTTGAAATAAACTATTTTTATTTATTTTATTTTCATGTTCAAAAGTGTCCCCGTCTCCCCTTTATATTCCTTTAGCAACATTCGAAAGAAAACAAGTAATTTTGTGAATCATTAATAATCATCTTTAATTGAATTAAGTATTACAATACAAATGTATTATTTTCTCTCACAAAACATATTGGACAACCACCACTGGTTGTTTTACATAACTGGGCGTTTCGAGAGCCAGTTTTATAATCAATTTATAAACATTGTAATTACTTAGTAGCAGTTGTAACAGTAGCCTAGTAGGTAATGTTGACCTTACCGACTTCCTTTTTTACTTTATCATATAAATGTGTGCATTATTGAGCAACACGAGTATGAATTAACTAAGTTTAATATTGATATGATAATTATTTAATAGTAATAAATTATTCGAGTTTGGTTCGGTTCCATTAAGGCACGATAAAAGGCCGTAGATTGCAATTAAAGCTTACATTATTACGTAAATATGTTGTAAACGGACTATTTATCCTGAGATCTATTTAAAGCA
This sequence comes from Pyrausta despicata, assembly GCA_963921415.1. Classification (NCBI taxonomy): domain Eukaryota; kingdom Metazoa; phylum Arthropoda; class Insecta; order Lepidoptera; family Crambidae; genus Pyrausta; species Pyrausta despicata. The sequence continues at coordinate 14,303,072 of OY992862.1, read as the reverse complement.
TAAAAATTAAATGGCTCCTGATGGCTTTGTTCCAGACTTCAAGTAAATATGTCCATTTATAACAAACATTTTAAACTACATACTAAAATTCTATTTGTTTTACAAAATACTAAGTTACAATTAAGTACTGCAATAAGTATAATAATAGAATAATATATCATACTAAAATATAGAAAACACCTAGGCAGGTGTATATCATTTTAAGTAACATACATAATATGTATGTTATGAGCTGTCATAAAATAAATAATAAATTTAGCATTCATTTAATTTGAATGGGGGGGAGGGGAATCTTTATAAATTGAATGACATATAAAGTAATTTTAATTACTTACATCACACTGTATGGCTTTAAATTCTTTTACAGGAGTGAAAACTGGTTGCAACATTATGCATCCTACAAGTAGATTGAAATTTTAATGAGACAATTAAAAAACTTTCCAATAAGATAAGTTAGTAAAGCACCATTGTAGTTATTGGATAATATTAAAAGGATAAACTGGTGAAACAAGATATTCTTTTTCAGTCTTACAATAGAGTAGTTACTATTTAAGAATACAAAATAACAAGTACTTTCCAATTAGGTACATAAATAACAATTTTATATTGAGCAAATCCTTGCGAGATATCTAAAGTTTTTCAAGTATTTGAGATTTCAAATGACATTAATTCGAAACCAATGTTATTATGAGATTCTTGTATAATCATACACATTTTGAAGATACATTTTCAAATCACATGTCATGGTTCAACTAAAAACAATTCTAAGTTTAATCATATAAAATGAATCACATAACTGGAATGCAATATGAGATTATTCTTACTCCTAAAATAAGGCACAGTAAAGACCTTACATTAAATAAATGGCTCATTGGTTCAGGCAGGTACTCCTGTAGACACCACAAGTATACTTCCTCATACTCATGACAATGTTTGATCCACTCACTGGTCTTACAATAATGAATAAATAATGTTAGAAATAACTAGACCATAAAATTGAAGGTGCATACTAGCCTAGAAATTTTGGCTGTATAATTTTGATTATTTGAACAACAGTGAATAAAAGATGCTGTCAAATAATCAAAAATATTTGCTGTTTGTATGCATCTTCATATATGTATAAAATTGTGTAAAAAAATTACAAAAATCAGATTAGCATGTTCCATCAAGTTCCAAGTACTTTTTATTGTATCTTGCACCCTTTCCTCTTCTTGTGCATTTCAGCTTGTTTGGTCTTCTTCTTGGCAAGCCCCTCAGCTGTTATGTCAGATATGACGGACAATCTCTTGGAAGGGTCATGACCTCTGTCCCTATTCAAGCGATCAGAGTTTCCATTGCCCTGATCCATTGGGAATGTAGAACTATAAAGATTGTTATTCTCACTACAGCTGTGAGCCATATTAGACAGATTGAATGGGCTCTCTTGCGCTGGTAAAGTGTTATCTGTAGGGTAGTGAGAAGCTGGTCTGATGCTCACTGGATCTGGAAAGCGAGGTTTTTTGCCAGTTGTTGGAGGAGGGGGTGGGAGTCGGTGCTGCATTGTCACATTAGGAGGATTTCGCACATCAGAATCAAAGGACCTGCTGTGCACATGTGAAGTGTTCTCTGTGGTTGAGGCGCCAGGTTGTGACGAATAATACTGGCTGGAGACCTCTTTAGCTTGCAAAGCACTAGCTTTCGACTGTATGTGCTCTTTCTCAAAGGGTTCCACATAGTTCAGGTCAGAGTCAACTGATTTGCACAATCTTAGTCTGTTATCTCTAATCATGTCTCTGGGATTGCTGTATGCATCACACAGAGTGGTCTGAGGTGGAGGTGGCTCAGTCTCTGCCTGCTGCTGAGGCATGCCTCCTTGGAGCTGCTGCTGAGCAAGACGTTGCTGCTTCTTCAATAAGGCCTTTTGTCTTGCCTTTTCTTTGGCTCTCTGCAGCTTTTTATACTCTCTCTCCTGCAGCAGTCTTGCAAGCTCACCATCCTGGGCTTCAACTGCACATCTCATATCAGCCAACAAGGCATCATGACCTTGTACTTCATGACTCAATTCTCTGGCGAGTTTTGCGTCTTTTTCTTCTTGCTCCAATCGCCTTCTCATTTCTTCTAGTTCTACGGCAGAGAGACCTAGTTCTTCAGGGTTGAGGTCGTTTGCTGGGGGAGGTACAGGGGGCAGAGCGCGCGAGGTGCACGGCTGCGCCAGCTCGGACGAACGCTGGCGGCGCTGCCTGCGCAGGTTGATTTCCGCCATTTCCCTGGCGATTTCTTCGTCTATCTCCGCCTGCCGACGGCGCGCCAGCTCACGCAGCTGTAACTCGTGTTCGATGCCGCGCTGCTCGCTCAGGGCCACGGGGAAGTCTTCTCGGATTTGCTGGTTGCGGAACCGGTTTTCACAGAGGTGTGATGAGATCTCTCGGTCCTGCAGACGGTGCGCCAGCGCCCCGTCAGTTCTCACCAGCCACTGCTCTCGCAGATCCGTGACATGCCCGAGTTTGGGCATCGTATCACTCGCTTGGAACCCCGACATCGCTCGTGCGAGACGCTAGAAAGTAATCTAGCTTTCCAAACAGATCGTAGATCACCCAGATAAAATACCGATAATCCGGTCGAGTTACGTTAGCATAGCGTAATAGTCTGGTTTATTGAGTGTCAGCACGTACGTTGATGATGATGGCACGGAACTGAGACACAAGACTCGACACGATCACAAACACTGATGCAACCTTTCACAGAAACTTTCTTCGCCTTACGTGAGAAACGACGTCAACCACGAACTTTTTACATTTCCCCTGTGAACTTGTGGGAACAATAGAGAGCTATGTTTGATAATCTACATAAGTAATTGTAATTACCACTGTTCATTCACTCGTCGACTCATCCCTCCTCCTTCACAACAAAATTATTGAAATAATTTCCATTGGAGGCGGACACATTTTGTTTGACAGAACAACATTCACAGTACAGTACAGATTACAGAATTGACAGGTGCATGCATTCTTTCGTAGTGATGTGCCTTTAAATCACAATCAAGTTTTTCCCGACTTTCGTAAATATTTAGTAAAAGTCATTGACTTAGACTTTTCATGACATTGACTGACATCGTCAGCGAACAATGACCATAAATAAATAAGTAATAAATCTTTCACAACAATCACACATACCAATTCTCTAGTCCCAACCAAATTAAGCTACGAGGCTTGTATTATGGGTACTAGACAACGGATAATACTTCATTTGTAAATAAATACATAGTATACATAGAAAACACCCAGACCAGTACAAACACACAAGTTCATGCACACTTATGCTTGTACTGTGCGGAGATCGAACCCGCGACCCTTGGTTTAGAAGTCTGACATGTGGACCAATGCGGACCACTGCACCAAGCGGACGTCAATGGCAAGTCATAATTGCCATACGAAAATTATTCCGGTGCCCCTACAAATCTATGGTTTTCGTTCTTTGTGATAAGGTCTAAGGAAGTAGATTTTAAAATTAACTTTAAGGAATCAAGCAATCAGGAAAACTACTTTTCCTAAAATATTTTATCAGGCTTGTAACCTTGTTAATAGTACAAAGTATCGAAGCCATTTATTTAATTTTCCCAGTGCTACAATACAAAAATTAAATTAGCGTGATTTTCATGAGATTCCGGTAACAATACAATAGAATATATTTTGCCGAAAACCATGCGAAAACCTGTGTTTCTTAGAATTCACTAAGTAAGTCTAGGTAATTTTCCGTTAGGCCTCTAGCACACCGACGCGTTTGCATGCGGAAGCGAATCTCTGCGAAAATACTGCGGAACAAAACTTCTGCGGTTCTGCAGTTTTTTGCAAGGAATTCTCGTATCATTTGGGTGGATCTACTGAAAATTTGGAAGATACTTCAACCAGAGTATATCCCATTTCCTACCATAGACGCCTCTAGCACACCGACGCGTTAACAGTATTTTCGCGGAACCGAATCTATGCAGAAATACTTCTTAACGAAATTTCTGCGGTTCTGCAGATTGTTCTTGGAAATTTGGAAAATACTTCAACCAAAGTATATCTCAGTTTCTTCTATTGAATCATGGTTGGAAATAGCAGAAGCGAAATGTATGCGTCTGTGTAGCGGCCATTTCGCGGTTACCTGCGAAAACGTACCGACAAGGATGCAACCATTTTCATCTCGCTAATATTAGAGTGAGACAAAGCATATGCGATACACCGACAGATTTTTCGTTACCTATTACGGATTCGCATGCGAATGCGTCGGTGTGCTGTTTCGCACTACATCCGATCCGAATCCGTAAAAATAAATGTTCCTTAGTAGGCCGTAGAACAAATTCTTTGGTAATTTACGCTCCGATCTTGTGGATATATTATTTATTACCTGTTCAGTCTTATTTTCTCTTATTCCGTTAATATATGAACCATTATTTGTCCCAACAGACGGCTGCAGGGCAGTTATTTTAGTTCAAGAATATCTATGTATTCTTAAATCATCCCAACGGTTTATCTTTCTTTGAGACATCTCGGTCATTGCGTAGCATAAGCCAACGTTCTAACTAGGTATCTGGTTAAAAACACAAAAGGAACAACCTAAATCAAAAGCAAAGGTTGCTGATGTAAAATTCGTTTATTAACACACAGACATTTCTCTACGTATCTCCTTTTTTGTTTTCATCCTCGGGGACGCCAGCGCGGCGCAAGATCGAGCTCCGAGGACACTTGAACTCACTGTCATCATCACTTATACATCCGCGATCTGGTTGCGACAAACACAAATCGTAAAAAACAACAGGTAGGTACGCAATTTTAACAAGTAACACTACTGTGTTCGTCAAATAACTCGCCTATTCTTCTAGAGAATTCGCCGAGTCCTTTTTTGTTGGCTGTGATGTAGTACATTTCTTCAGTCATTCGATATAGCCAGCTGGACAACCTCGGATACCTTGAACGAATTTACATTTACTAGGATTAATGAGATTTGAAGCTAACAGAATGTCGGCCCGATCATCGTGTGTCAAAATTATCGCATACCGTTGCTTGTCAATAGGTACCAAAACGTTGAGCGTGCTGAGGGTGGCTGCTATGGTAATGTCCCCCAGGTTTGGCCAGCTGCCGCTCAGCCAAGTCCGCCCCACCAGCATACCTTCTAGGTCGCGGTAGGCGCACTCAATCTCGCAGACCTGCTGCGGTAACACGAACCTGCAACTCTCGTACAGGATAGGGTACTGCAAAGACAAAAAAAAAATGACTGAATTGACTTCAATATTCATGTGACGGCAATGGACGGCAACGAAAAACTCCTGATGCGGTCGTGGGTTTGAAAAAATATATAAAAAAATGATATAGGATTTTTTTAAATTACTTTTTTTATATTTTTTTTCAAACCCACGACTGGGTTAGGTTTGGAATAACACAAAAAAAATGAAATTGTTTTTTATTTAAGTCCAAATTTAAAAAAAAATCCTCTTTCTTTTTTTAAAATATTTTTCAAACCCACGACCGAGTAAGTTTCGGAATAAAACAAAAACAAAAAAGGTAGGTAAACTAACAGCCGCCGCCCGGAATCGCGGATACAAGATGCCGCTATCGTAGTGCATCAGCTGGTCAATCACAGCTTGGCCTCCGGGGTCCTTTGGTAACAATCGCCCAGAGCTGCAGTATCGCGAAGCCAGATATGTGGTGATAGCGTGGCTGCAACATTATATATAGTTTTTGAATGTTTTTTCTTAGATTATTAAAAAAGCAGACAAAAATTTCTTGATTTTATATTTTTTTGGGCACGAGATGTAGCATAGCAGCCTAAGATTATAAAGCTATTCAAGTTTTTAGGTAAGGTTGAAAGTGTGCCATAGCTGAGGCAAGAAGGTACATACGCACCTGTCATTTATGATAAGCTCCCGGTCTTTGAATATTGGCAATGTTTGCAGTGGATTCAACTGGAAACAAACAATTTCCTTACTCAGGGTACTATAAGAACCAACTTCGATGAGCTAAATAAATGTGACGACCACTTTGGTGTCATGGTTAAGAAGTTGACTATTAACCAAGAAGTCACGGGTTTGTTCCCGCACTGTACGAACATTTGTGTGCATGAACCTGTCTGTCTGAACTGGTCTGGGTGTTATATGTATTAATTTAAGTTTATTTGTATTACCACTATTGATTCTGATATCTGTAACACAATTTGGTTATGTTAATAATATTCTATTTTCATTGTTCTTTGTGTAAATTAATTTTATACCAAATAAAATATTTTTCTCTACTTTCTTCTTCTTTATGTGCCTTAGCTACTTACCACGGAGTCAGATCAATGTATGTCATGATGTTGTTGTATATTTATATTTAATGTTGCAAAGTATCACTTTAGTAATACAAGGATGGTAGGTAGGTACACGCCCACAGTATAACTCACAACAGCCAACTCTGGTTCTCTGTGTTCTCCCTTATCCATGTTCACGTCAACTTCAGTGATGCTAAGGTTCATGGCGTCCAGGGCCATCATCACGGCTCGACACGGCGGGCTCCGATCCATCTTCCATAGTGTGCAATGTCTGCATTTTATAATCAACTTTAGTTATTTATTTATTAACAAACATACTGCAAAGGACACTAACGATTGGTTATCGAGTCTAAACGCGAACTATTTTAATGAGTATTTAGGTACTCACTGCTCGACGTTTCGGCTGGATTGCACACAGCCTTGGTCACGAGCTGACATGATATGCAGTTCGCGTTTAGACCCGATAACCAATAGTTAGTGTTAAAATGCAACGCGAAAGTTTAAAATCATATACTGCAAAGCAGTTTTTTTAATGTAAGAACTCACTTCAACCCAGAGGCAATAACGTTTTTACTGCTACTTGTTCCCATGGCTTCGTAAATATTCTTTTGAATAGAACATCATAAAATGTAAAGCAGATTAAAATTGAAGAATATCGAGGATGTCAGTTACCACTTAATAATTTTGGAAACAATTAAAAATTTTGAGGAAATTTAAATCTATCACTTATTGAAAATTTGACTTTTTGTGACAACCACAATTTGAAGTATGAAAATAGCATGTCATACACAGCGTGAGAAATAGTTAGGTAGACAAGAAGTTTTATTTTATTCCCAATACAGGATGTTGAAAGCAGGGTTCGAGGATATATATCACGATATATATCAATGGATATTTTCATAGAGATCAATGATAATGTATCTTTTTTTATAATTAACCTTATTTATTTAGACAAGTTCAGTCATGGACTTTGTATTTTCTAATACGATATTTATATATGTTTTGTGTTAGGTAACCAAACATGAACTTAGAATGAATTCCACACAGAAAAAAAAACATTTTGAAGTCGGTCTTATTGAAAAAAGTAATTTTCTTCCAACCATTATTTTAGAAAAAAATAACAAAAAAGAGTTAATTTTTTATTTTGATTATAAAATTTGCTTTTTTAACCTTAACTTATGTAAGTCCTACCTACTGGATATCAATTGGATTAATTGATTGACCATCAGATATATATTGTACAGCATGCAAAAGTATACTCTTATTACATAGGCAAAGCACATAGTGACAAAAACCTTGTTTACCTACCAAATACCGAAGCCGACGGAAGTACGAAATTCATAATAATATTATACCTACATATTGAAATACGATTCGTATATTTTGCACTGGGAAAAGATGAAACCATATGACTCGACTTCCCAGTGCCCATTCAACTATTGAATTGCAAAATATGATCCGTGCATTTACAATGAGTATGTTTTGTTTTTGTTACCATAGTGGTGCAACTGACCCATAGCGCTTGGGACTCGGTACCTGGGTAGACGAGTTACTCGTTGTATTTATACAATAATTTTGAGCAATGTTAGTAGTGAGAAACATGTTTAACAAGTTAAGTCCCCTTTTAGTTAGCGTCAAGCCTAAACCGGGAAACAGGTACCTTATTTTTATTTATTTATTCATTGGACAACTCAACAATCAATTTTATCATGGCATGACTTAGCAGTAACTAAGAACTATAGAGCTACATAAGATATAATCCTTATGCGTGCTATCACGGTATGTTAAAACTGAGAAACAATAGGATTTTTATGTGAGTTACTTAAACTAACATCACGCAATAGGACAGATCATAAAAAAATAAATCCAGAAAAACTAATCAGTGAGGGAGATTACTTTGAGGATATCTTTCAAAACATTTCTGTAGAGACAAAAATGGTAAGTCCAGGAAAATGAATGCTATATTCCTCGTAAAGTCGACACATCTTGGATAGGGGTTGATAATGGGATAATTAAATAACTTTATAAAGTTTTTTAGTTACGAGTAGACAATTTGTTCACCGGACGTCATAAATTTCAACAAGAAAGGCGCTTGCCTATGTTTTTTTGTTTTTATTACGGTTTGCAGATATACATCGCAAAATAATATTCCAACGTTGTATGGAGATGAGGTGTCGCCGCCAGTAAGGTTTGTGATGATGACAGCATCTCATTTAGCAATTGAATTGAAGTTTCAAAAGATTGATCTATTTTTAGGGGAAAACAGATCGGAAAACTACACAAAGGTAACCGAGGTCGAGTAAATGTTTCGGCAAATTGTCGATTATGTTACCAATTTTATTTTTGCTTTTTTTACTGTCGATTATGTTCATGATTATGTTTTTAATGTTTTTTTTTTATTGTTGATTATGTTCTTGATTATGTTACTAATGTTTTTGTTTGTTTTTTTATTGTCGATTATGTTCATGATTATGTTACTAATGTTTTTTTTAAGATCAACCCTTTACAAAAGGTGCCTGCTCTATGCACTGGTGATCAGGTGATATGCGATAGCCATGCTATATCTCTATACCTTTGCCGAAAGTCTGGCAACAACGATCTTTACCCTGAAGACATGTCAATGAGGGCTCGGGTGGATCAGTTACTGTTTTTTAATTCAAGCCTGTTATTTCCTGCTGACAGCACAATGTTTGTAAGTATTCTAGAAAGTACATATACAATATCTCTTCAAGTACATGCCTACCCAGTTCTACTTTTGAATAAATAAATAAATATACAACAATATCACATCCATTGATCTGATTCCGTGGTTAGTGGCTTAAGCACAAGTGCTGTAGATTCTTATTTCTGATTCTGAAGATTCTTATCTCTGTTATAAGACGACCGCTTGGTGCAGTGGTCCGGCTGTCGGACTTCTAAACCAAGGGTCGCGGGTTCGATTCCCGCACAGTACAAGCATAAGTGTGCATGAACATGTGTGTTTGTACTGGTCTGGGTGTTTTCTATTTATAATATGTATTTATTTACAAAAAAAAGTATTTAAGTATGTATATCCGTTATCTAGTACCCATAACACAAGCCTTGTAGCTTACTTTGGGACTAGAGAATTGGTGTGCTTGTTGAGAAATATTTATTTATTATTATTTATTATAAGAATCTCAGATAAGAATCTTCTGGGTGTTATATGTATTTATTTAAGTTTATTTGTCATACAACTGTAGAAGATTCTTACCTAAGATTCTTATCTCTGTAACACAAGTGTTAGAGACCAGTACAAACAGACATGTTCATGCATACAAAAGTCTGTACAGTGCGGGGATCTAACCCGCGACCTCTTTGTTAATAGTCAACTTCTTGGCCATTACACCAAAGTGGTCGTCGTGGTGAATAGATTTGTTTTGAACTCTACATACAATAGAAAAACTTACATACATACACACTAAGATTTTAACCAACCAAATTAGATCCCTCTAAATATTGTTTATTCAGAAACTAAACTCCTTTGTTATTCTATTTTTAGAGCGATTTTTTTGCCGGAATACCAATAGACGAAGCGAAAGTTGATAAATGGAACAAACTCATGAACCACTTGGACATGCATTTGAATAGTCAACCATGGCTGGCTGGTAACAAGGTAGATATGCACAAGCTACGAGATCAATCAATGCTTTTTGCAATGTTTGTGTCTGATAATAGTAATAGTCCTCCTGGCCGATTTCGACCACGGCGGCCAATCTCAACAGAGATCAGCCAACTACGCAGGAGATATTATAGTGCACAAGTGTGAGCACAATACATAGGTGCACTTACTGTTCCATCACCACTCTCAAAGTTCGGTGAGACAGCAATCTGACATGACCGGAGAGAAATCAGGCGTAGGACCAACGGCTTAACGTGCTTTCCGAGGCACAGGCGGTGCTACACAGCACCGCCAACTTCCCGACTCCAAGCTGTTTTTTGAGTAATTTATGACAGAAAATCTCAGAAACAGCTTTGGCTCGACTTGGGATTCGAACCCAGGACCACTCGGATGTAAGGAAGAAACTTTGCCACTACACCAACGCGACGTGGCAGTCAGTTTGTGTCTACTACATTCTTAAACCTTGATAATGTTGTCTCCAGATGCTGCTATGTGACTTGTGCTGCGGAGCCACTGTAAGTTCGATGCAGCTTCTAGTGCCCTTAGCGGATCACCACATTGGAGTAGCTCGGTGGATGAATAGACTTCAACAGCAAATTTGCTTTGCAAATAATTCAGGCGGCTTGAACCGCCTCGCAAACTTTATTAAAAAACAAAACAGCAATAAAAGTATTTAGTTTGTGCGTATTGGTTTATCTTCTGTGACAATGTAATAGCTGCCTTAAAACAACATGAAATATTACGTAGAGCTCTAGGATAACCTTTTACCACCGACGAAATGGAGAGGTGTTTTACAATTCAATTCAATTCAAATTCTTTATTTCGGACTACATGATCCATGAGTTAGTAATAAAGGAAGCTTAGAACTATGTTAGTAATTACAAACATTTATGGTTGACAGCTTCATCTTCTTATTTAATGTGTCATGAACCTTAGAGGCAATCCCTGTGAACTAGATTCGATTTCGTTCATCGTTCGTATGAAGTGCCTCAATATAGGCCCATGCAGATCACCTGCCACCATCCTCAGGATGCTGTTGCCACTCTCCCGCACCCGCCTCACCAGGGACGCTTCTTTTTTAACACGCCTTTATTTAACACGCTTTTATTAGCTTGACCTGTATGTAACTATGTATGTATGTAACGGAATCTTTGCACTTCATTTTCACCTACTTCTAGGAGTCTGATTAACATGGAAATTTGCACAGGGGTCAAGGACCGATGACAATGCAATAATTTGATAAGAGTTTTCGATTATCCTTATTAACTAAAAAAATAAAATTAATTTCAATATTTCTGAAATCGCCTTCTTACATTTTCCGCACGGCGCCATCTCTTTCACAAATATTACGAAAGTATCTAGTAGCGCTCGCTTAGCTAGTTAGTTTCGATAGCAATCGTTAGATGTCGCTGCTAATGCTATGCAGTTTTAACTGATGCAATTGATTTGCACTAGAAGCTCTGTATTTTGCCAATAGATGTCACTATTAACTAACACATTAAGTGTAGTAACTATTTAGTAATCTGTGATTAAGTACCAATGACAATGCAATAATTTGGAGATTTAACTAAAAAAAATAAAATAAATAATAGTTTAAAAAACTAAAAAGACACGCTTTTATTGCTAACTAAAAAATAGAATAATTTCTGAGTACACGGAATTTATATTACAGTAGAGTAAAAAGCGTGGGGTGCTTCGTATAGTAGTATGTGAAAATCATCCTATTATTGGCACGTATAAAAGTATGAAAACGTCATAAAGTGCACTCCACGCTTTTTACTCTACTGTAATATAAATTCCGTGTACTCAGAAATTATTTTCTCTTTTTTAGTTAGCAATAAAAGCGTGTTTTTTTATTTTTATCACGCTTTTATTAGATCGGGGTGTATGTATGTATGTAACGGAATATTTGAGCTCAATTTTCACCAACTTCTAGAAATCGGCTTTATTTGAAACTTTGCACACGTATTAAGTACCGATGACAATGCAATAATTTGATAAGAGTTTTCCATTATCCTTATTAACCAAAATAAATAAAAATAAATAATAGTTTAAAAAAACTTAAAAAACAAGCTTTTATTGCTAACTAAAAAAGAGAAAATAATTTCTGAGTACACGGAATTATTATTACAGTAGAGTAAAAAGCGTGGGGTGCTTGGTATAGTAGTATGTGAAAATCATCCTAATATTGGCAACTATAAAAAGAGAAGTATGAAAACGTCACAAAGTGCACCCCACGCTTTTTACTTTACTGTAATATAAATTCCGTGTACTCAGAATTTATTTTCTCTCTTTTAGTTAGCATTAAAAGCGTTTTTTTTTAGTTTTTTTAACTATTATTATTCCTGATAATAGCCTAAAAGCCGCCAGTTTGCATCTGCATAACGTTTTCGTTTGACTTCTATTCTATTTTTATTAAGTGTGTTTGTTTTTGAATGTCTGTCGGTTTAAAAACGGTTTGGTCCGGAACAGTTTCTGTATTTGAAAAAAAGGTAATAAAATCAGGAGGTTCTTAGCTATGGCTAGTCAAAGTTCGCCCTGTCGTTATAGCTTACTAGGGTGAGCACGTACATTTTCGTAACGTATTCGTGTCGTCCAAACGTTTCCCCATACAAAATGACAAGTTAATGATAGGTAAACGCTACGAATACGTTACGATAGTAGTTCGTGCTCACCCCACAGCTGTTTTAATGTCGGGGTTTTTTTTTGTCGTGAAAACGTCTTAAATTAGATTGTGGCTCGGAGTCACTCATGAAAAAGTGTAACGCCCGCTCACGTCGGTTACGAGTCACCGAACGAGAGAGAGGCCCGCCCGACCGGCGAATGCCTTGCGTCTCTCTCCCACTCAAACATGAGTGGGAGAGAGTGCTCCTGAGAGTCGGTTAAGGCCCTCGTCTTCGGCTCTGCCGAAGTGGAACCCAAGAGTGCCTGCAGGTCTCTCACCTCTGGCTTGCCTTCACCGGCCGGCCAGAGTGGAGTCGCGAGAGCGTGATGCTCGAAGGTGGATGTGGTTCGTAAGTGGCGAGTGGGCACATGATGCCGGACCCCCAGGGAAGCAAGTTGTCGTTGAAAGTCCAGAACCACCTCTCCACCTCCAGCCGATAACGCTAGTGTTGCCCCTCAGTCCGGTCTAGACGACCCACGGCGCCAGGGGGGGGGGGGGGGGCATTTAGTTGTCGGCGAGTCACCACCTGCCAATTTTTTCAGCCGAGGCTATGAACCAGGCAGGTGTCCGTAGTCTCTCCATCCATAGTCCCAGTTACCTTATCCACAGCTCTTAAACCCATAACCCAGTATTATTTCACCATACCTTGCAATAGTCCTACATTAACCGGGGGTTGACCTTGGGTGTACTCACATAGTGCATACAGGGATAATCGCTGGCTAGTGTCACACTTCATTTTGATTAGTGTCTAACGGGCCTCTGCGTGTTGGCTTCGGCCCCACACATGCCTTCCAAAGGTCCGGGACCCTGTGGTCCCGAGATTGGAAATGACCGACATAATAATAATAATAATAATTTATTTCAGTAACATAAAATGTACAGTATATAAACAATAATGACCGAAGACACCTTTTAAGCAAATAAGATGCCTGTATTAGGTGTCTTCGCCCTTCCATAGCTTTTAAGTCATAATTACTAAATTACAAATTTTCCTTAAGTACAATAATTCAGACTGCTGAGTGTGTGTCTCTGTGTGTGTGTGTGTGTGTGTGTGCGTGTGTGTGTGTGTGTGTTTGTGTGTGTGTGTTTGTGTGTGTGTGTGTGTGTGTGTGTGTGTGAGTGTGCGTGTGTGTGAGTGTGTGTGCGCGTGTGTGTGTGTTTTTGTGTGTGTGTGTGTGTGTGTGTGTGTGTGTGTGTGTTCTTCGCCCGTAAAAGGGTATGGCCGTGTAAAATTGTAACATAGTAACGTACGCGACAAGTGGTAACTCTCAAGACTAATAAAGCTAAGTTTACATGTTTAACAACCAAATTCAAAAAAGGAGGTTTTCAGTTCGACTCGTAAGTACGTAACATTGTATTATTAAAGGAATTGCACAATATTTGTGAAAGTCTAGAAATTATTAAATATACGAGAAGATTCCTAATAACTATTTTTAAAATTAAATATTTTCGAACACATTCGTTTATTCGAACAAAACAGTTACTAATAATTTTACTTTCATGTGATCCCAGCTTAAGGTAACACTCGGTAACTCTCGTAGTAACACTCGGTTACTCTCGAAGAAACGCTCGGTAACTCTCGCGACAGAAAAATCCTGACACTCGAACCTAAAATTGTGTTGGTAAATGAAGCCGCTGTAACGCTACAATTCATTGATAGTTCATAACAGTTAGAGTGTAGCAATAAGTAACACCGATAAAAACATGAATTGAGCACTTTTAAACTTCAAACTCACCATTTAAATACAATAAAATAAAGAAGACACCTGTGTGACAAATGTGTTCCATGGTCACACCCCAAGAAAATATAAATACTATGGTCACACCGAATATGCCGAGTTTTGGCGGATGATCAGTGTTGCCAACGGAAATTTTGAGGCGGCCGTGTATGTTAGAGAAAAAAGCCGTGTTTATAAGGAAAAGCTTCGACTGTCGGCCGTGTCATTTGCCAATCTTATCAAATTGTTTGGAAAAAAATTGTTCATTTTTGTGGAGAAAATAAAATGACTGTTATATCCATTGTCCACTGAATACTCACATTTTATATATGAGGAGCGCATTACAAAGAACGTGAAAATTACTCAGTGAACAATTTGACAACAGTCTGTCTCTTTTAGAACAGAAATCACATTTTATTACTGACAAAGAAAATACTATTTTTGAAAATAATAGTTAATGACTAAAATAGTTGAATTTAAGTAAGTTTAATCATAAGTTGTACTTCTAATTACAGAATTTTACCAGAAAAACCTGTTTTAGTAAACAATTATTTAAGTTAATACAATATGATTTTAACGGACACGTAAATTATTATCGTATTATATTTGAAAATCGACAATTTTAAACGGCCATACCCAAAACCGACTTTACAGGCAACCAATTTTTTTCCTTTAGATTAGCAAGACCGAGATCAAGGCTAGGACATCAAGTCCTTAATTTCGGGATAACGATGGGAATTCTATTTAAGTAGCCAGTACAGTATCTTACAAGTTAATGAAAACAACTCAAAACTGACCTTGAAAATTAGCTCATAAGTAGGCTCATAGCGATCGAGTCGATTTCGATTATTTTATTAATTTACACCACCCTTAAGTCACTTGTCTGTGGACGCAGTATAATCTGTGTGTCAATGTCAAAAGTTCTTCAGTCTATGAATGCTATTGATTGGTCGACGAGGAGATGTAAAAAATGGCTGCCTTGCCTTCTCCTACTCAGGTAGAAATAATCGGAATTAAATAGTTGTTACTGTGCGAAGTAAATTTATGTATCCCCCTACAGAAAATTTATTTGATGATCTACCATTCAGTGCTTTGTTTGAGTTGTCTACGCAGTGTTTTTATAGGAATATTCCTGATTAAAGTGTCGTACTCTAGTCCGATTGCGCTTCACTGAAAATATTAAAGTTTTACATGTTTTAATCCACTATTTAATTTTATCAAGTTTTAAATTCAAGTGTTGTGTTTGTCAGTGTCCGATTTTGTACTCCTGATAAGGATATATCAGATAAATAACTAGCTTTTCATGAGAACATTGAATGTCAGGGACAGTGTTGAAATGTCACACCCATAGCGATTCAAAATAAGTTTCGAGTATTTATTCTCAAGTGAAATTATAGTGGCCAAAATGTGGATTGAACCGTTGCAGGTGGCAGGAACCCACAGTGCTATATACGAGGCATATTATCACCAAGTAAGTGTGAATTGATATGTAGCCGTAAGTAATTTAGACTTATTCGGCCTCAATTGATCGCAAGTAGTAATTGATTTTATGAAAACGTCTCCGTCACATAATGCCGGTGGTACGTGTATTGGGGAACATTATATGAATCAATTGCAAGAACTAAAATGGAACCTACCTATGCACCTTCTCACATGTTTAATTTTTTCATGTGTATAGTCTTTTTAAACTTTATCCAGAATATAAAAAACTCACCCTTTTTTGTCGAAAATGTAACAGACAAAGGCATAAAATAAAATCTATGGCTCATTTTCTTTCATTCCATCATTTGCAAAAAAATTATAGAAATAGAATTAATGTAAGTTTCTGATGACTTTTTGGTCACTACTTAATAGAACATTTTCAGTGACACTAATAAGCATCAAACTGCAATCATGGGCCCCATACTGAAAAGTTGCCTAAGTGCTCTATCAGTTTCTACTCTCAGAAACTGATTCGGTGCCATACAGGTTTAATGGTACAGGAGAATCACGATCATCCAAATCTGAACATCCAAATATTGGGACTCGTGTCACGGCACTAGCTTCTGCTTGAAATTTTAATACAGCACAACTAGACAGCCGTAACAACATATTACCATGTCATTCATTATATTTGAACCACATATCTAATTATTTTCTATATCGTTTTGTCGAAACAATGTAGGTACATATGTCAAACTCATTACATATTGTTTGATTTGACTACAAAATTGATTACCCGGATTTTTGATTATTCAAATTTTCACTGGTTTTAATTGGTTCGTATAATCGGGATTCTACTGTATTAAAAAATGTATCAAATGTGTCAAATGCACAAGTCAGCATGATCCTTGCTAGTAACATGTTTCACTTAACAGATAACTTTGTTGATTACCTTTAAACAAAGATCAGAAACTGATTAAGTGCTATTCTATACAATTGGCCTGAAATCTAGGCTCTGTCACTTTTGAGCTGAGAATGAATGGGAAATGAAACTGAAATAATCTTTAATCTTGTAGCGACACATTGTAATTACATTGTAACAAAATGACGTAAGTGACATGGCAGGAAACGCCTCACGGTTCCCAGCCCCGCCAGTCTTCTCTCCCCATTCGCACTGATTGTATGCATGTGTAATTATTGTAATTCTTTTATACCAATAAAAGGCAGTTAATGTTAATCCGCATATCATTTATTAATAGGTAAAATCTTTATAACTACCTATATGCATTTGAATTTGATGAACTTATGACTTTGACAATGTTGTTTTTGTATCTGTATATCTCTTTGTATTTTTTTCTATATATTTGTATCTAGGTATATTCAGTCTTGGATACATAATATCACTTGTGAACAACATATTGTACATGCTGCTTATTTGTCGGGCCCTACTAGTGCTTTCACAATACAATGGAAATTGAATGCACATCATGTATACATATAAAATTTATGTGTAAGGACATGTAAAAGTGCCCCTTGTGGGTCTGTTTACAGAAATAAATTTATTTTATTGCTTTTACAGGTGGATCCCCAAGGCACAGGGGCGATACAGGCTCTCGATGCGGCACGCTTCCTCAAGAAGTCGTACCTCAGTGATGTGGTCCTCAGCAAGATCTGGGACCTGTCCGACCCCACGGGCAAGGGGTACCTTGATAAGGTAAATTTTCTCTTGTTGTCATTATTTGGGTGGATTTTGCATTCAAGATTGTAACTGAAATTAATTTTACGGAACATGATAGATTTTAATGCACAATATACAAAGAAAGGTTACAAGGAAATAAATTGGATGAGGCTTTAGAAGTAATCGCGTCTCATGGCGTCCTCAGGCGACTCCTGCGTGGCCATACCTTGTACTTGGTTACCCTATACTTGTTTCTAAGAATCTGTATTAAATGCATTACGAGAGCTGTTGCTCTGCGGCCTTTCATAGTGACGTTATGTCGTGATCATGGCTCCTGTGACAGGGAACTCAAAGCATGTCACAGTAAACCGTGTGGTATCTTATGCGCTTGTGATATGGGCGTTTTTGCTACAAAAATGGATAGCCTGATGTGTTGGCTACTGTACACGGTAAAAATCCCGTATTTAATAACTATTTAAAAGTTATTGACCATTAAAGATTAACACAGTGTACAGTGTACTGTTGGAGTGACTTGCGGCGCCGCAGATGTCGCCTGCGGCTGCAGCATGCAGTTCTTGCCGGATTTGTACCTTTATTAAAGGTAGTATTACTCGTGTATTTAGCCGCCGAAGCATCGTACTAAGTAATTTCTTCTTTTTTCATTTTAACCTCAGTATTTGGTTACTGCGTAACTTCATTGGGGCATATATTGGGGCATAAGTAAGAAAGGTGTCTGGTATAATGCGAATTTTAAGGAGGTGCGCGGATTTAGATGCCATGAAAACCGTTTATTACGCTGTATGTCATTCGATTATCACATACTGTATGAGAGTCTGGGGTGGGGCTGCGAAGTCTTTCATGTTGGAGCTGGAAAGGGCGCAGCGTGGTATTTTCAAGGTAATGCTGGGAAAACCAATTTTGTACCCCACAAACGCCGTATATAGCGACATGAAGATGTTGCGCGTCAGGCAACTGTACATCTTAACTGCTTCCATAGATATTCAAAGATCTCTCCCGCACCTGGAAGACTTCGACATCATCATGAGACGTCGTATCTATAGACTGCCTGTGCCCGCTGTAAAGACAAGTTTTGCGAAGCGATTTTCCAGATACTGCCAGGTTGCAACCTACAACAACATGACAGCTATATGTAGTCTAAAGAACTGCTCTGTAAATGAAGTAAAAAGACGCGTAGTACAGTTACTCTGCTCTCTCGATTACACACAAACTGAATCTCTGATTTGCAATAGCTAAACTTACTTATTCATTATCTCTATCACACATACACACATGCACACGCACACGCGCAAACACACACTCACACACACATACACCACGCTTACACATACATCACATATAAACTCATCACACAAACACTCATCATAAAAGTGCCACATACCCCAGATAATTAAACATAATTGGTCTCTCAAGATACAGGCATAGCCTAGTTTGAGAGCCTCTGGTAATTCTGAGATTTTATGGCTTTTTCTTTATATTATAATTTATATGAAATACATGTATGTTTTTAGTTGTTAATAAATATATTTCTATTTCTATTTCTATTTCTATTTGGTATTTATGTCATTTGCCTGCTCTACAAAATTAAGTGACTTATCTCCTGACTTTTGTAACTCTTTCATATTGAGTTTAGTCTGTCTAGTCTAGGTCAGTCAACCGTCTAGACATTCTGACTCATGTGAAACATTCTGGATCCAGACCAACATAAATGAAATTCCACAATTTCACCTATTACTTAACATAGGCAGCAGAAAAGGGGGCTGCTTAGTTAGGGACGCCTCTAATTAGACTAAAGATCAGTATGAACACTTTTCCACTATGTGGCATGTGCATTCTTATGAGGGAGTTTCTTAGGAATCTGTTTTTTCCGTAAAGAAAACTTAGTTCTCTTCCGGTTCTGAATTTCATAAGCTGGACTTTATCATAAACTGCTCATTGCTTATACAACAACACATCTTCCCCAGAGAATCACCATTATACTTGAAGTTATACAACATTATTTTGCCCAAACTTAGCTATGAAAGCGTTATCATCTGATCGAGGTAAAAACGAATTAAAAATGTTGATTTACCTCATAAAACCCCAAGGTCACGTGAATCTTAGTATATTACAGTTAGTGATGTGCCGGATCGTTAAAAATGTATATCTGCGGATACGGATATTTGGTGTCAAGATCTGCGGGTACGGATACGAATCTTCATTACCCGACTACGGCGAAGCAGAAAGGAGGATTATGATTTTGACCGGTATGTATGTTTGTATGTTCATCTGTTCCCTCATAACTTCTGAACCCATCTTAATATTTTGACAAATGAAGTGTCTTTAGACTCGCCTAAGCCTTCCGCTGGTTAAAGGCTAGGTTATATTATAATTACTTGCATGTGGCGTCCTCTGGGACACGTTAAATCATGAACGATTTTTTCTTCGTAACGTATAAGGACGTGATTGGTATCAAATGAAAGAGCTTAATTAGCACGATTCAATAATATATACACATTGCTGTCATAAATATGTCCCTAAAAGTATTTAATTAAATAATAGTTCCAAAACTAAAATCCGACTACTCAAAAGTATTAAACAAGATTCATATCGATGTTCAGATGACAGCCGTGGTATGCCACTTTCCTTTTTGACATTAGTGCTGAAGTTTGTTTTAACAGAAGTGGCATACGAGTACGGCTATCATGTGAACATATTGGTAAAGTAACTTACTACGATAAAGGTGCCAAATATTTCATTTTAAGAAATGAAAAAATACTTGAATTTAATTTAATAGATTTTTTAAAATCTACCTTATCACCTACAATAAAGCATTCTATCCTATCAATAGAAAATTAACAAGTTATAAGATCCGTGAAAGAATCGCGAGAAAACTGACGGATACGGATCTTTCTTTTCATATCCGCGTAAACAGATATCCAGAACATCACTAATTACAGTACAGAGGCGCACAAAATTCATGAACTAAATATTGACGCAGCGAGGATGCGTCTGGCATAACCGCTGTTTGATTGCGTCGAACGCAATGATACGTTATCAGTAGTACTTACGCGAGAGAGCGATGAATGACTCCTATACTTGTTGTGATTTGTTAAATTTAACTATAAATTTACAGCTACTCGTCCCAGCTGAGAAAACTGACACTTTTAGGACCAAAAGAAGGCAAAAGAGTTAGCAGACTGCCTTTAAATTTGGTTTGGTGATTGAATGTTTGCCAGAAACGGATTGTTGACAGTGATTAGCTAACAATTAATAGTGAACAAGTTATATTTCGGTTAGTGGTACAGGAAACCTGATTCAAAAGGTATTTTGCGTGTTCCAACTCCCTTTCTATTATGATGATCGAATCATTACACCTGTCTTCATCTCTACTCGTATATATAAAATTATCGTGTCACAATATTCGTTCCAGTACTTCTCCGTAACGGCTTGACTAATTCTTATGAAATTTTGTGGGCACATTGAGTAGGAATCGGCCAACATCTATTTTTCACACTCCTTAGTGATAAGGGTTGTCCTTAATAATTCAAAACAACGTTTGCCGTGTTAGTTTTCTAATATATTAAAATTCTCGTGTCACCTCAGTGGTTCCCACAGAAAACCAGCGATAGGGCTTGCCGTGGCAATAATGCTGAGTGGGGACCAATTTGGTCATTCTATTACATTCATTTTTTTTGTTTGCTAAGCTTAAGTTTTAATTTTCATTATATTTTATTGTAATATGTGCCAAATAAATGTTTTTTCTTTCTTTATTTCTTTACAATGTTCGTTACCGTACTCCTTCGAAATAGTATGACCGATTCTCATGAAATTTTGTGAGCATATTGAGTAGGTCTGAGAATCGGCCAACATCTATTTTTCATACCCCTTAGTGATGAGAAACATAATTTAATTAGCAAAACAACGTTTGCCGGGTCAGCTAGTTACATTATACAATTTGAAACTTAGATTAATAAGTTTTCAACCTATTTTTTTACCTGTCTCTAACTTTGAACTGAAAACTTCCTTCTCTACTTTGTAATAATTCTTAAAACAGAAATGAAATGAAATTAAAAGAGAGAGAGAGAGGAGAGAAAGTAGGAGGTTTAACATTGTGGTTCAGCTTTTTCTGCGATATTATAACAGCACGCAAATTATATTAAATCATGGCATTGACAGTGACATATAACGCTCAGTTCACAATCGTACCTTGATTGGTTTCGTTTTCAGTTCGGCCAAGCTGTAGGTCCTGGCTAAATGCTGTCAATATCCTTTAGATCCTGGCTAATCAGGAGTTGCAGTGGTTAAAAAGTTGTGTTGTAGGTTTAGTTGACGTTTATCAGCAGATACCATCTTTCCAGGTGAATAACTCGTCTACTCTATCATTTTATATGAAACTACTCTTCCTAGTATTTAGATAAATTAGGTCCCATCAGCCTTTCTATTTACGTCCCACTGCTGGACACAGGCCTTACCTCAACTATTAGGTGCCATACCCGCGCCACGTGGGCTCAGTGCGATTGTAAGGTAAGCGACGAACCTTATTGTCAGACGTTATAAAGCCACCCGAGGGCCTCTGACCAGGCTTAACGACTAATATCTATAGATTTTAACTGGGACCAACAGTTTGACGTGCCTTCCGAAGCACGGAGATGCTTGTAAATAGACTTTGGTATCACTAAGTATCAAGAGGATTTAGACACTCAGAGCTAAATCGTTTTTTTTCTGAAAGCAGGATTACTTCGTATATATATATAGTTTATTTATTTAGTTTAGTTTTATTTTATAAATTAAAAAAAATAGTACATATATATATATATATATATATATATATATATATAAAATTTATTATTAATTTTATTTGTTACATCAATCAAAACTTATTCTAATTTACACGGATTCCTACTCTGAATAACCTCAAGTGGGTTTATCTCGCAGTAGGCGAGTTCATGTAATATAAAATAGAGCTTAAATGCATTAATCAGCTTAGAATAACCGTAAGCTAAAAATACTCGTAATCTCCCCAAAGTGCAAAATCTCGCCCTTTTCTTTCGTGACATTAAAGCGCTTTTATCCAGGTCTCCATGGCTTAAGGGCACTGGCTCCATAAACAAATAATAGTCGTGCTTCTGAGTTAAATATGGAAACTTTGCAACTTGTGACCTTAAGGGTGATAAATGTAGGTAAAATGGATGTCACGAGCCAGGGAAGTAAACCAGCCAAGTGCGAGTCGGACTCATTAGCAGAAAGTAACATGAAATAAAAGTTTGTTTGTTATGAAATATGAAGTATAATAAATAATTCTTACTAGATCTCATTCGAACCAATTTTTGGCCAAAGTTTAGATGGTAATGTACATCATATATATATTTTTTCATTATCTTATTCTAGAAGTTACAGGGACACACATTTTATCACTTTGGCAGTGTCTCTCGCGCAAACTATTCAGTATAGAAAAAAATGATTTTCATATATGAAATTCATGAAAAATGAATTTCATATTTGAAGACCTATCCATAGACATTCAACACGTATGTATGGGTTTGATGAAAAAAATTTTTTTGAGTTTCAGTTTTGGGTACCCCCAAAAAACTCATTTTTTTTCTTCTATTTATGTGTAAAATCTTAATGCGGTTCACAGGATACATCTACTTACCAATTTCAATAGTATAGTTCTTAAAGTTTCATAAAAAGTGGTTGTGACATACGGACGGACAGACAGACTTTGCCTTTTGACTACGGAACCCTAAAAATGGGAACAACATCACGTACATTGCTCTGATTCCAAAGCACTTCTGTTATGGAAATCAGGAACAACAGACCACAAACCCGTGACGACATAGAAAATTGGATTTCTGCATTGTCTCCGTCTGGGAATCGAAGCCCTGACCTTATAGATGGCGGCATCTTAAAAACCGGTGCGCACGCCACTACACAACGGAGGTCGTAAATGAACAGCCATTAAATATTTCGTCAAGTACCTACTCGAAACATTACTGCGGCCGACGAATCAATAATCGAATTATGATGACGTAGCCAAATATCCCCAAACTGAGCGAATATTTTCCTCCTCGAATATTCGGTGGAGTTGCGGTTTGTTGAAGTATCCAACGTAACCTTGGACTGCTCCCGTTTTCTCGTAACGTTAAATTAGGCAATTTATTTTCTATTACAAACATGAAAGTCTGCCTCTAGTTTAGTGACCTTACTAATAACAACAGTGTTACTGCGATATTCAACCATATTTATTCGTAAATTTATGCCAAAATTATGACCTTGGCGTCATGTTATCGAGACCTAGTGGGTATTTTATTATTACTTCTCTCATATCGTTAGTCCTATTGATGGTGCTCAAAAAATGAAACTTTAAATTATTCTTTCAAACGCATTCCAGACTACCGGCCCGCCCGTGACTTCGTCCGCGCAAACGTGTTAATCCCAAGGGAGCATTCATTCGGGATAAAAAGTATCTGTTTGTATTCCAAATTTCATCCAAATCCGTGTCGTAGTTTCAGTGTAATTGACGGACAAACATTCAAACAAAGAAACTTTTACATTTATAACTGCTGACCCGGCAGACGTTGTTTTGCCATATGAATTATTGTGGACAACCCTTATCACTAAGGGATATGAAAAACAGATGTTGGCCGATTCTCAGACCTACTCAATATGCTTACAAAATTTCACAAGAATCAGTCAAGCCGTTTCGGAGGAGTACGGGATCGAACATAGAGACAGACAGAGACACAGATATATTAGTGTGATTGGCAAAATCATAACAAATACTCAACGGTACGATATTCGACATATCTTTACAATAACGTAAAGGTACAAATTGGTAGCGGACATCATGAACTCGCAGCAGACGGCATGACTTCTGATTTTTATGTGTATGTTTGTATTTGTAATTATTAAGGCCAATAAAAGGCTTATCATAAGTTAAAAAACAAATGTTGTTGGATGAAGAAATTGTTGTTGGTTTGATTTCTATAAATTGATTTATTAACCAAGGCAAAGGCGAACACAGTATAAGGTAAACGCCAGATAAATTGTTATAAGGCTCGAACAACTTGCTTACTTCGGCTAAATTTTGAAATTAGTTTTTAAATAGTATATGGACTCATCGAAAGTAGTTTAATACTGAGTTTGAATTCTATGTCAACTTTAAAAAAATCCTATTGCTGGTCATGATTCAATAGTCCCTTGGCTGTTTAAGGTTACGTCCTTAAGTAGGTACCTAAGTCTCAGTCATGGTGTTAATAATTGATGACGCTAATGGTCGTCCCTCGTTGCGGGACCTGACAGCTGTGTGATAATTTCATTTACCTCCCTTACTTGATGACTAGCTGTGCCCTGTGCTTAGACACGCATAGAACTCGTTCTCTACATATTTCACAGGCACCGTGAAGTTTGACAGGATAAAATGACGTTTGACTTTACTTCTGATAACTAAATGATTGAATAATTAATCGCCTTCAATGTGTGTTGGGCGGCTATAGCGGGTAATAGACCGATGGGAAGAACTTTACTATAAGTTAGTGATGGGACATTTCATGGAGGACATATTCTAGCTAGTTGACTCTTTATATACTATTGCGGTCTGTGTCGCATGAACACCTTTAGGGCGAAAATCATTTGCACATCGTGCGCAATCCCGCTTGCTAATTGCTCCGCGTGTGTCGAACTGCATGCAAACGATTTTCTTTCGCATATACCTACCAGTAATGTACTAGATGAGGCAAGAGCCTTGGGACTTCCTAACGGGATGTGGACAAATTGAAATCGTAAAGGCATATTTGAATTTTATTTCCATTTGCCTGTTTCAGTGAATATTTTAGGTTTCAGGAAATGGAAAAACTTGGGTTGATTCCATAATGTAGTGGTGTTGAATTTTTGTAGGAGGAAATTCAAAGACTTGTCGAGTATTTCCCGTCCATTTAGATTCAGTTTCAAGATTTAAAATTAAACACTTGAAGAAAAAATCGGGCTGCCACAGGCGGGACTCGAACCCACACCTCTCGCAAGCCGGGCGATTGATCTTTGCGTGTGGGTTCGGGTCCCGCCTATAGTTGATGGATTTTTTATTTAAGTGTATTTTAATGTCAAGAAATTTGTATTGTCACTGCTGAAATTATAGTAACTTAATCAGTTTTAAGTTGTTTAGGCTGTAAGGTCATCGCCTTCGAAGTATAGCTCTGAAGAGAACATGTAAATATAAATATTTCACAACATTCACACTAATTCTCTAGTCCCAAATTTAGCTTGTGTTATGGGTACTAGACAACGGATAAACATACTTATTTTTTTTTGTAAATAAATACATATTATACATAGAAAACACCCAGACCATTACAAACACATTTTCATGCATACTTGTACTGTGCGGGGATCGAACCTGCGACATGTATTTAAGTCAACGATATTCTTTATGCCCAAGACACACTTGCAGCATCCTTTCGCTGCGATTCGCGATTTAGACTGTCTGCGATTTGGATCATAGATTTGTTTTAACATTTTGTTACAAAAACATAGGTTTTTAAATCTTCACTGCACTCTACCCGATTGCAGTGAAGATAACAACGTGTTTGTACGAGACATGTATTTTTGTTTTTCATCATAATTGTGATAGATTAAATTCTTGCATGATGTAGGAGATAAAGGTTATTTTTATTTTTATTCAAATGTTGTCAAACAGTTTAAAGCATTACTTCTGTGTTACCAAATCAGATTATTTTATCTTAGAAATTCATATTATATATCCAAACCAAGGAAAAAAATAATCTTTCTACGATTTCGTATTTGACACCAATCAAAATAAATTCCAACATCCTATATGATATGATCATTTCTTATTATTTTTTGATTTTTAATTGATCATAACTTCACAAAACCTTTACTGATTGACGATTGTAAATGATGACGTCATAAGCATTTTGAATGGCCTTACTGGCCATACCAATCTATGGGAGGCTGCTGTATTCACAGTTCGTAAAAAGTGCGTCAAGGATCGGTAGCGTCAAATTGACACCACCCATACTCACCCTCAAGACTGTATCAAGTAAACTTGTGCAAGTATCAAGGAGGCAAGTTTTCTTGATGCAGTCTTGTTATCATGAAAATAGTTCTGTTTACCATTTCTTGTGGGTACTCGCCCAAAACCTAAAGGTTTCCTTAGTCAAAGAGAGATTTCTTTGACTAAGGAAACCTTTAGGTTTAGGTTCTGCTATAATACCCGTAAATATACTCGTAACAACGAACTCAAGTCTATATTCCTTGTGTGTTGTTTGTTGAGTACCGGTTTCGAGGTGCCGCCATCTTAGAGGTCCCGGGTTCTAACCCCGGATGTAGACAATTTTGGAAACCAATTTTCAATGTAGTTACTGATCTGTGTTTTTGTGGTACATTCGTTGATCCTGATTCTCATCATAACACAAGTGCTTAAGCTACTTACTTTGGGATCAGCGTAATGTATGAGATGTTGTCCCAATTTATTTATTTACTCATTGTCCCCAGTCGGGGCTGTTCGTCGCGTTGAAGCTGGTCGCACTGGCGCAGGCCGGCCGCGACATCAACATGAGCAACATACACATCGACGCGCCGCCACCAAAAGTGGTGAGTACTATACTAGTTTTATTTTATTTTATTTAGTCTATAACATCTCACTGCTGGGCAAAGGCCTCCCCCAAATCTCTCCACCTGTCCCTGTCCATTGCCAACGTTTCCCAGTCCCGTGTTGTATTGACCAAGTCGTCACACCATCGTTTCTTGGGTCTGCCTCTTCGGCAATAGCCGTCTGTAGGCACCCATTTGGTGACGACTCGGGCCCACCTCTCTAGATGCATCCTGCAGATGTGACCCGCCCACTCCCATTTCAATTTCGCGGTTTTGTTGCCCACATCAGCGATACCGGTCCTGGAGCGGATGCTACTAGTATACTAGTACTAGACACTAATGATCCGGTGTGCTCAGTGCTGACCACCTCCACTCCGCAGACTCACCTCTCGACAACCTTTAGCCGCTCACACCAACGTGTCTGCTTGGCTACTAACTGGTAGCTTTGGATAGTCGGCGAGTCACCGTCTGCCATGATTATCGAGGCATTAGATATGGCAGGCGTCCCGTTGTCTCATCAATATCCCAGCAACCGGTGCAGCATTTTTCCCTCTATAGACCCAGTACAGTTTCCATATTTAATGAAATAGCACCTTGCACCTGACGGATGCTGTCTCTGACTGTATCTTCTCAATATTGCAGCAGAGACAGCATCCGCTAGGTGTACACTTCCCTCAACATAGAAGTATCTCAAAGGGGCCTCGTGTTGGATCCATATCCCCACGTACTCCTTCCAAAAATTTTTAAGAACATTCCGCAAGAGCATGAGAGAAGTTGTTTATATTATTTACTAGTGGACCCGGCAGTCGATGTCCTGCCCGTTATTTTCGCAATTTATCAATATTTTCTCACCGTTTACACCTTCCCTGGACTTCCACAAATATATCAGGGCCGAGAACGGCTGAACCGATTTCAATAATAAATCTCGAGTTTTATGTGAGACTAACGAACAGCAATTCATTTTTATATCTAAAAAGGCGATCGGCACACTTGTATTTTCCCATGGGAATTTGTCATGTATAATAATAATAATAAATATTTCACAAACAATTACAACAATTCTCTAGTCCCAAATTAAGCTACGAGGCTTGTGTTATTCGTACTAGACAACGGATAAACATACTTAAATCCTTTTGTTTTGTAAATAAATAGATATTATACATAGAAAACACCCAGACCAGTACAAACACACATGTTCATGCACACTTATGCTTGTACTGTGCGGGGATCGAACCTGCGACCCTTGGTTTTAGAAGTCCGACATGTGGACCACTGCACCAAGCGGTCGTCATGGATTATGACAATTAGTATAGACTAGTGGCCGCCCGCGACTTCGTCCGCGTGGAAAGCCTTTATCTTAAAAATTCTTTATGAATTGTAGCCTATATGTTATTCTGATGTATAAGCTATATTGTGGTAAAGTTTCATTCAAATCCATTCAGTAGTTTTTACGTGAAAGAGTAACAAACATCCATACATCCATACATCCATACATCCATACTTACAAACTTTCGCCTTTATAATAGTAGTAGGATTGTTCGTTGCTGTACATATTGTCCTATGACGCTATCATCATCAGACCGACCCTGAAGTCTTGGATTCTTTCCAGGGCGAGATACCGAAAGTGTCTCACGGCCCGCCGCCCGCGCGCCCCGCCGCCCCCTCGCCCCTGCCGCAGGCCCCCGCCGGCGACTGGAGCATGAAGCCCGCCGAGCGCGACAAGTACAGCCAGCTGTTCGACTCGCTACAGCCAAACAACGGGCTCATCGCTGGGAACAAGGTTAGTGTCATCGTCATCATCCTTATATCAGCCGTTCGACGTAAGCTGAGAATAAGCATCCCCCAAGGATCTCTACCGTGATCTGTCTTGCACTTCCACGTCCTTGTCGTTCCACCTTGTAGGTAGGGTTGCCACCTTTTTTTTTGCCAATAAAGTACATCGGATAATATAGGTACGAAAAAAAGTAAATAGTATAAAATAAAGTACAACTTATTTTTGTTTATTATTATATTTAAAAACATTCAACAAATAATATTACTTCCAAAGTATAATTATATTAATACTTACGACTAAGCTTTAACTTCAAAATCATAAAAAAAACAAATCATGCGAAATAAAGTATTTTCGTGTACTTTATTGTTCTCTTAAAGTATAGAGAACAATTGCCTGAAATAACGTTCAATACTTTATTATGAAGTACGGGTGGCAACCCTACTTGTAAGTTGCCCACGGAGCGTCGTCCGAGACGCGGTCGTCATTCTAGAACCTTTCCACGTCCCGCCCACTGCCACTTCAGCTGAGCAATCCTTCGAGAAATGTCGTTCGATTTAATTCTCCTGCGCATCTCGTCATTTCAAGGTGAGTATACGTCGCGCAAAATTAAATGAACGCTGTATGACAGGAGTTTGCGCATCCTATCATTTGCGCTCCATACCCAGTACCATCAACTCGACCTTGTCACCTAGGTCACCGTTGGCATTATTTTTATATGGCGCGACTTTTATACAGCCAATACTTCAAAGTTGATTCGGTCCTGGGGCAAGTCCGGTCGCCGAAGAATCCAGAAAACTCTTAGTGTCTCCCAGGTCAGCGTTTCCTGATCTCTACATCAAATTTTCGGCAGTCGAACTTGGGAATGAGAGAGAGAGAGAGAGTGCGTAAAAGAGAGAGATAGCGAGAAAGAAAGAGAGAGATAGCGAGAAAGAAAGAGAGAGAGATGACAAGTGTCCTAGGCCAGTCGGGAGCACCATGTGTACATTTTTTATGGACATCGATGTGATTTGGCTCAGATCCTTGTTTCGTGATTCTAATCAGGATTTCATTCGTATTTTATGTAACGAACCCGAGTTGAAGGTTGCAGGAAGCTGCTGGTTGTGGGGAGCGCAGGATCGATCGCGTTGGAACTCCTTGGGGAAGGACTATGTTCAGCAGTCGACGTCGAAAAGTTGACATGATGATGATGACGACGCTTTCATTCGCATTTTTCGTAACGTACCCGAGGTGAAGGTTACGGGCAGCCGCTGGATGCGTGAAGCGCAGGATCGATCGCGTTGGAATTCCTTGGGGGAGGACTATGTTCAGCAGTCGACGTCAAAAAGTTGACATGATGATGATGATTATGACGCTTTCATTCGCATTTTGTGTAACGTACCCGAAGTGAAGGTTGCTGGAAGCCTCTGGATTCGGGAAGCGCAGTATCGATCGCGGTGGAAGTCCTTGGCGGAGGACTATGTTCAGCAGTGGACGTCGATAAGTTGACATGATGATAATGATGACGCTTTCATTTGCATTTTATGTAACGTACCCGAAGTGAAGGTAGCAGGAAGCCGCTGGATTCATCGCGGTGGAAGTCCTTGGGGAGGACTATGTTCAGCAGTGGACGTCGAAAGTTGACATGCTGATGATGATGACGCTGTCATTCGCATTTTATGTAACGTACCCGAGTTGAAGGTTGCGGGAAGCTGCTGGTTGCGGGAAGCGCAGGATCTATCGCGGTGGAAGTCCTTGGGGGAGGAATATGTTCAGCAGTGGACGTCGAAAAGTTGACATGATGATGATGATGACGATTTCATTTGCATTTTATTTAACGTACCCGAAGTGAAGGTTGCTGGAAGCTGCTGGTTGCGAGAAGCGCAGGATCGATCGCGGTGGAAGTCCTTGGGGGAGGCTTATGCTCAGTGGGGTGAGCACGAACATTAACGTAACGTATTCGCGTCGTCCAAACGTCAGAAAATGACAGTATCCCCATACAAATTGACAAGTCAACGATAGGTAAACGCTACGATTACTTTACGATAGTTGTTCGTGCTTACCCCACTGAAGTGGGCGTCAAAGTTGACGTGTTGATGATGATGACACGAGTTGCTTAGCACAGATCACATCTGTTTTGCAAGATGCTGCAGATACGAGATAAGGAAGTTTTTTTATTTCTGCAGGTGAAAGGGGTGTTGATGGAGTCAAAACTGCCCTTAGAGACCCTGGGCAAGATCTGGGACCTCGCCGACCAGGATAAAGATGGCATGTTGGACCGGCACGAATTCATGGTGGTAAGTATTCCTAATTACGGATCACATGACATGTTTAACTTTAGTCAAATCGTTGGAATTGTAAATATTATCCACTGTACTAGTTTAATACCTCCATCTTTGGGTTTGTGGTCAATTTGGTGTTTGATTTTGACAGCCAGACAAGAATCCTTGGGTTCCCAAGTCAAGCTGATTTGTTTCTTAGTTTTTATACAGGGTGTCCCAGGAAACCTGTACCAGCGAAGGAAGGAAATTTCGAGCCCCATTTTTGGGATAAAACTTCCCATAAAGTACTAGATTTTTTGTATTATTTTGAGAGCTAAGGAACCTCTGAAGTTTTTAAAATAGTTAACAAGTCATTCAGCTGGGTAAAACATTTATTTTTTAAACTTGAAGTCAAGTGTAAATTTTAATCAAAGAGATATTTTGTGGTTATGATCAAATTCTGAGATGCTAGTAGATAGAATTTGGGTGTTTTTTTATTCTCACAGGTGAGCACACATTCAAGCCAGAATGCTCGTAAAAAAACTCAAAAGAAACACCACCCAAAAAAAGTTTATAGCTAAATCCCCCTGAATTTAAAAAAAAATTGAAAAATAAACAAACAAAATAATATCTCGAAAACTATAAAATATCGCTGAACATACATTGGGCTCAAATGTTGGGTATTAGTGTCCCCTAACCTAAGACCTTCGCTGGTACAGGTTTCCTGGGACACCCGTATATCTTAGAATAATCCCAAGCAACCTGCTTTCAGGGATTTGGCTGTGTTTTACTTCAATGCCCTCCATGATGTAGTTGATTTTATCAATTGCCGATTTAAAGTGCGTGTACATAGGAAGGCGCGTGTGTTTTGTACATAAACAGTTGGATATCACTTCATATGTTTGATATCTCTGAATTTTCTCTGTTTGGCCCTATGGTTGACTGGTAGAGAATGTCTTCGATATTAAGTCTACCATTGTACACATGTTTGTGCAGAACAAACACGAAATGATAACCTAATTGTACATCTTACACACATATGCACACACTATAAAGTTTCACTGCTTTGAATTGTAAATATTATAAATATGTTAATGTTTGTTTGGTCGGGTGGTGACATCTCCAAACCTCAGTGGTTCCCACAGAAAACCAGCGCTATGGCTTGCCGTGGCAATAATGCTGAGTGGGGATCAATTTGGTCATTCTATTACATTCATTTTTTTTTTGTTTGCTTAGTTTTAGTTTTTATTTTCACTATATTGTATTGTAATATGTGCCAAATAAATATTTCTTCTTCTTCTTCTATCTTTCTTTTTTAAACTTGTAATTTTTGTTTTGTGTTGTATATTAAAGTGTTAATGTATCTATCTAATATTCTTTCAGGCGATGCACCTAGTCTACAAGGCGTTAGAAAAGCACGCGGTCCCCACAACGCTGCCGCCGGAGCTGCGCGCTCGGCCCGTGCGCCCCCCCTCTCGCCCCCCCTCGCGCCCCCCCTCGCGGCCCCCCTCGCCGCAGCCGCGCCCCCCGCCGCCGCGTCCTGTGCCCCCCCCGTCCAACGCGCAGTTACTAGAGGGGCTGCTGGATCTGTCTAGTGTGAGTATTGCAAGACCCCCTTTTTTTTGCGTCTGGAAAATGCTTTACGCATACCTGCCTCCAGCGAGGGTGGTGATAGGTTATGTGGGATATATTACAACATCACATACATTGATCTGACTCCATGGTAAGTAGCTCAAGTACTTGTGTTACAGATATCAGAATCAACAGTGGTATTTCAAATAAACTTAAATAAATACATATAACACCCAGACCAGTACAAACAGACATGTTCATGCAAACAAATGTTTGTACAGTGCGGGGATCGAACCCGCGACCTCTTGGTGTAACCAACTTCTTAACCATTACACCAAAGTGGTCGTCCTTGTCGTAATACTCTTATTCACTTGACAATCACTAAATTTGTATGAGTACTTGTAAATTGGACGCAGGTAGAGTCAGGTTGGAAGTGTTATCATAGTTTTATAGGTTTTAACAACGTCTAGGCCAACGAGAGTTAGTTGTATATCATTAAAAGCATTCATTGTTTGTAATGCGCAAAGGAAGTTTTTAGTTTAACGGTTCCTTATTTATTTATTTACTAGCTGACCCCGCAAACGTCGTTTTGCTATATAAATTATATCTCGCATCACTGAGGGGTTTGAAAAATAGATGTTGGCCGATTCTCAGACCTACTCAATATGCATACCGAATTTCATAAAAAACTGGTCAAGCGTTTCGGAAGAGTACGGGAAAAAACATTGTGACACGAGAATTTTATATATACAGGGTATTAATAGGGAATTTTACATATTTTTTTCCAGTGCACAAACTTTCACAACGTATTAGGTATCGTTAATAGACCCCGAAAATAAAATAAAAGAATACGACGTTTTTTTGCAAATTTCATCGCTTCCCGTAAACTTGAATAAAAACTGTTGTGCTGATCGTACTGATAATAACAACCGGCTGCGCCGCGCATGCGCCACAACTTCATTCGCAACTTCAATTCACACATCTTAACCCGCCGCGCCACCGCGCCTGCGCCGTTGCCGTTAGGCTTGTTCCATTTCGGTCATTGAAAGGAACGCTCCGAACTAGTACAGTCGTTCAGAGGAACTAGTTCGGTCTTCTAGTACTATTAGTTCATTCTAGTTCACTCACTTCGTTATAGACCTTATTACATCCATGTAACGTAAAATTTCGTGCAACAAACTAGTTCGTCGGTCATATAGTACTATTAGTTCATTGTAGTTTATTGATTGATACTTAAGAAGATGACAAAAGTGACTGAGTTTCTTGCGCCGCATCTTCATCATCATCATCTCAGCTCTGGCCCAAATTGTCCCGAAGCTGTGGTAGGGTTAATTTATATGTTGGGACGTGTAAAAGTGCTACTTGTTAGCCTACTTACAAAAGATAAATTGATTTTATTGATTTTGTTTTATTGCAACGAATGCAGTCTCCAAATGCATATTTTTTCCTAATTTATTCACTCGAACCAATACTCAAACTATATAGTGATGCATAAATATTTTCCTCCCAACTTTTTCTTCATGCTGTATGGGCTTAGTACCTTTGCCTTTCTAGTTCAGGGTAAATTGTAAAAAAAATGACCAGAAAGAACGACTAGCAACCATTTTTTATGATTAAAGACTTTATTACATGCAGAATAAAGTATAAAATCGTAAAACTCGTTCGGTCTTGTCTTGTCTTAGTAGTTCATTGTAGTTCATTCACTGTATTTTGGACTGTATTCCAAATTTTAGTAAGTAAAAACTAGTTATGTAGTTCGTCAGGTCGTAATTACACCGTACATTATTGTTTCTCTCGTTCGCACGCCAGCGGGTCCTCATCTCTTATCTCTCTCCGACTCTCGTGCTTATTAGGTTCTCGCGACTCTGCTCTTTCATTGGTGGTTAGTTCAGTGTACTAGATGTCTCCAAGCCTCCCGCGCTCACAACAACACGCGCTCGCGCCCCGCGACCACCTAATGTCTGTGTGACAGGTGACTGGTACGGTCAGCACAAACCAATTTTTTTAAATGAATTACTTCAGATGCAGTTTTCTTTGTTTTTTCGTTCTAAACCGGGTTCAACAAAAAAACACGGGTATTCTTATTATGATTAAATTAACCCTGTACACACCCAAGAAAAATATGTTATCTGTAATAAGGTTATGAATAAATTATTATTATTATTATTCTTAATTTCGATAACTTTGCGAAATTTTGTGCACTGAAAAAAAAGTAATCCTGTATAATATAGACATTTTAAAAGCAAGTTTCGTTGCAGCCCCCCACCGCGACAGCGCCGGCCCTAGCCCCGTCGCTGGGCGGGGGCGGGGGCGGGGCGGGGGGCGCGTGGGTGGTGACCCCGCAGGAGCGGGTGCTGTACGACGCGCAGTTCGCGGCGGCCGACGCGGACCGCGACGGGTTCGTGTCGGGCGCTGAGATCAAGCACGTGTTCCTCGACACGGGGCTGCCGCAGCAGACGCTGGCGCATATATGGTGAGTTGCTTTCGGAAAAAAAATCTTGATTAAGTCCTTTTTTAGACGCGTATTGTAAAATTTTCATTAAATTTGTGTTTTGACGTAAAGCTGAAAAAGAGGATTATTTTGCTTTAAATTTCCACTAAACGACGCCAGCGCAGGAACCGAAATACATCCAACTGTAATCACTTGGAAAAAGCTAGAGCTGGAAGTCGCAGGACTTACAATACCTACAACTCATAATGTGACACAGAAGATGCACCTTAAAACCTAACACCAACAAAACACTCGACGCGTTTCGCCACTACACGTGGCATCCTCAGGAGATGTTGTCGCTTCTTTGTATATTTTTACTGTTTTAACGTATTTAGTAAAAAACTTAGTAAAATAGAATCAAGTGTAGATAAATTACGCAGAGAAAACACCCGCCGTAAAAAGTTGCATTTGCCATAGTGCCAAGATTAAACATAGTTAGTCACAGTGTCAGGTATCAAGCCATAACATTATTTAATGCATTGCCAACTGAACTAAAGACGATCTATAATTTGTTCACATTTCGAGATAAGCTCAAGGCGTTCTTATTGAAAAAACGTTTCTATTCGCTGGATGACTTCTTAAAAGATTGTAATTAGATATAAGTAAAAATAATTGTATTAACTAGTAAACGTATTGACTTTATGATATGACATGATAATATGGTAAATTTATAATTATGATTTCCAATACGATTTTATTATTGTTTATGGAATAAATGACTTTATGATTTTATGACTTCGACAGACTACGAGCGACTGAAATCAGTTGTGAATTGTAGGTATTGTAAGTCCTGCGACTTCCAGCTCTAGCTTTTTCCAAGTGATTACAGTTGGATGTATTTGGGTTCCTGCGCTGGCGTCGTTTAGTGGATTTAAAGCGAAATAATCCTCTTTTTCAGCTTTAGTCATGGATTTCCGCAAAGTAGCGACTGATTCCATAAACTTTGTCGTAAAGTTTGTTTTAACAGAAGAACTTATTGAACTTATTTTGTGTCTTTCAAACAGCCAGATTTCAGCGAAAGTGTTACGTAAACTTGTCTTACGGAATGCTAGTTTAATATACATATATATTTCAACGAACATACTAATTACCTAGCCCCAAACTAAGCATAAGCTTGTGATATGGTGTCTAGAATATAGAAATTCTTAAATAAATGTATAAACAGTGTTTATACATTTATTTAAGAATTAAACACCCATGATTCAGGTACAAATGCTCGTGCTCAATCACACAAGTATTTGCCCCTAGCAGGATTCGAACCCGCAACAGCCGGTTTTGTAGTCTGGACCTTAGACCACTTTTTTTTTAATATGAATAACCAGACAATTGGCCGCGATCTCACCTGATGGTAAGCGACGATGCGACCGAAGATGGATCATGTCTGGCTATTAACAGCCTATTCACTCTTTTCTTGGAAGCATCCAAATCATAATGTTCCGGAAATATTTTAGGCGGACCAAAGCTGACTACAGCTGATATTGTTGTGGTATGTGTTGCAAGGGCGCTGTGCGACACGGCGGGCGTGGGCAAGCTGTCGCGCGAGCAGTTCTCGCTGGCGATGTGGCTGGTGCAGCGCGCGGCGCGCGGCGTGCCGCCCCCCGCCGCGCTCGCGCCCGACATGCTGCCGCCCTCGTGCCGCGCGCAGCACCACGCCCCTGACAACAGAAACGTGAGTGATATTTATAATATACTAGCTGACCCGGCGAACTTCGTACCGCCTTAGCGTTGCAATGATTGAACAATGTCATCGAATGACATTGAGATTAGTTACGCGCGTTTTCAAAATATGCAAAATATATAAGTCAACTAAAGTTTTTGTTATATTACATTATAGTAAGTGGTAATTATGCTGTTAAAATGTAGCTTATATGACACGTTCGTAGATTTACCATAGCAGAGCCATCTATTGATTAGAATTCAATTTACTCTTCAGTCTAAGTAACACGTGGCCGGCTATGCTAACACCAAAAATTTAAAAAGTGGAAATAATTGAATTATACGGTATTTCGTTCACTACAAAATAAATTTATTTAATTTTATAGCGTCAACAACACGTGGTAATTATGCTGTTAAAATGTAGCTTATATGACACGTTCGTAGATTTACCATAGCAGCGCCATCTATTGATTACTTACTCAACCCAGTCGAAAGGTATCGACATCTGTTAGAATCATTTGGAGTTAACAGATAATTGTGACTGTCAAATAATAACAGACAAATAATTAGCAATAAATTAAAATTGCGACTATAATTTGAGATTTAAACTGTCCTATCTCTCAAGTTGGATCGAACTGCACATGAATGACTGATTAAGAAATATATGTATATTTTTTAAATAAATATTTCACAACAATCACACCAATTCTCTAGTCTCAAATCAAGCTACGAGGCTTGTGTATGGGTACTAGACAACGGATAAACATACTTAAATACTTTTTCTTCGTGTTTGTTTCAATTGTGTTAAGGTATGCCGATGCTTGAGGTAGAGGACCTCAAGAGATACTCAAATCACCCCTATGTATGTTCTGCTATGTTTTAGTTTTCGATGAATTTAAAAAGGTGATTTTAGTAGTCGAAAACCCTTGGAATGTGATTTCTAGATAATCCCAATCGCGGCTACAGTGTCCAAAAGCACTAGGTGAACTTTTCTGTTACATTAAAAACCCATCTTTTAGATATAACTTGCATCAACAAGATATGAAGTTTTCTCGAAAGAATAAAAACCAAAATATTGGCTAAAGTTATTTATTACAATTAAATTTCTTAAAAATTTAATTAAATAAAAAATTCGATCATGTTACACCCCGTCGTCGCCTCAACCGCTGCGACGTGTAATCAAGCGTGCGGAAAATGATAGCGAAAGCCACCAAAGTTAAAACGAGCGGTGTATAACGCTCCCACGGGTGCGCGTCCCATACCGACAATTTCACCGTGCCAATCAATACTTCGCGTTGCCAGCAACTGGGGAATTATAGGATTTTGTTAAGTTCTGTCGTATTGTTATAATAATAATAATACAATTCATTTATTCAAGTGACCATTTGACTCAGTTTTGTTAGTAGCAGTACAAAGTGGCAAAGATTCTGCCTTACATCCGAGAGGTCCTGGGTTCG
Organism: Pyrausta despicata; assembly: GCA_963921415.1. Lineage (NCBI taxonomy): Eukaryota > Metazoa > Arthropoda > Insecta > Lepidoptera > Crambidae > Pyrausta > Pyrausta despicata. Next base: position 14,264,886 of record OY992862.1, on the reverse strand, counting down.
AAACCCAGGTCGAGCCAAAATTGTTTCTGAGATTTTCTGTCATGAATTTCTCAAAAACAGTACGTAGTCGGAAAGTTGGCGGTGTTACACCCCCGTGCCTCGGTGCGCACGTTAAGCCGTTCGAGATGCGAGAGCACGTAAAGCTGATCGAGAGATCAACAGGACCAACGGCTGATCGGTGAGACGGCAATCCGACATGACCGGAGAGATGGTCATGTCGGATTGTCATCTCACCGAACTTTGAGAGTGATGGAAGAGTGAGTGCACCTGTGTATTGCGTTCACACTTGTGCACTATGACATCTCCTACGTAGTTGGCTGATCTTTGTTGAGATCTGTGGTCGAAATCGGTCAGGAGAACTTTTATTTCGTTCCAAATGGACAAAAGTAAATTAATATAAGCTTAAAATAAGATATAGTATAGACCGAAGACTTTCTTCACCTGAACTAGGTTACAAAACTGTGTCTCGGGCTAAAGAGAGCGCAAATATTTTCTTAAGGTATTAAAAATTAGCACTATGTTGAAACTACTTCTTTACTACTTGTTTAATTAGTTAGGACTGCTAAATCAGGATAATCCTTGATTAGGCATTCCGATTGACGCAGTCACCGGCACGATCCTAAAGTTCCCAGGTTTGAACCAAATGAAATATGTAGACCTTTCGTGGAAGTGTTTTTTTTTTTGCAAATCAAGCCACGGACTCGTGTTCAGTGACAAACTAGATAATGATGACTAACGGCCGCCGGCTGCGTCGTCCGCGTTCAAACAAATGTTAGACTTTTAGCCCAGTCTACTCGCCTAGATCTTTTAAATCATATTTTTGGACCCTAGCACCGCGACGCAGGCTGGTGGAAAAGGAATGCTCTTACACAAATAACAAGCTGACCCCGCAAACGTTGTTTTGCCACATTAATTATTGCGGACAACCCTCATTACTAAGGGGTATGAAAAATAGATGTTAGCCGATTCTCAGACCTACTGAATATGCTCACAAAATTTCATGAGAATCGGTCAAGCCGTTTCAAAGGAGTACGGGAACGAACATTGTGACACAAAAATTTTATATATGTAGAGAAGATTGTAAAAACAATTCGATGTAGTTTTTCCGCGCCAACTTAGGTCGGTCCAAAAGATTAATATTAAAATTCTCGTGGCACAATCACCGTGTTCCTTCGAAACAGCTTGACCGATTCTCATGAAATTTTGTGAGCATATTGAGTAGGTCTGAGAATCGGCAAACATCTATTTTTCATAATTTATATGGCAAAACAACGTTTATCGGGTCAGCTAGTAATATATAAAGATGCCGAAAAATTACCTGTAATGGTTAGCATCTTCATAGAGGAGCTCCGTAAAGACAATATCATCTCTGGCATTCAGGTGTACCCTGCCCCCGCTCGCCTTGACCGCTCCTCGCGGCGAGAATGTCCTAGTTCCCACTCGCCATGTTAGTGGGACGTCGTTTAGTGATGATCTGAAAGAGAAGGTGTCGAAGTCCTCATTAGTCTTTGCATTAGATCCTTCCTTCTTTAGACATATGCAGAGAGGTTCTCAATATGAGTATTTAAGGCTGATCCTCGAAGGCAAGATTCCTGGCAAGAGATCACCAGGCCGACTCAGAAGAAAATGGATAGATGACAGCAAAGACTGGACCAAACTTCGTTTTTATGACCAGCTAAAAAGAGCCGCTCAAGACCGCATCGGTTTCTACATGCTGACCTCCAAACTTCAATTTGAAGATAGCACCCCGTGATGACTTGATGATGATGATGATTAGATCCTAAGGATGATTGAGGACAGAATGGACTCTGTTGTTCTCAATAGGTTCACAGCTTTGCATGTTACTAAATGTGCAAAGAGGTGAACCTATCTAGCCTATGTACTTTCGTTTAATTCTTTCTCGTACTAAGTTTACCTTACTTACTAACATAGTTTTTAAGTTTATAAATTGTTACTAACAAATGGACGTAATTGGTCTGAAATAAATTTTTTTTATATATTTTTATTACTTCATAATACTTCTCTTATATTATTAGTAGGATCTAACACATTGGGTTGGCTAGGTGTCTACTACATTTTGAAATGGTTATTGTGGTGGTCTAAGTTCTGAATTTGAGACCTTTTTATAACGCTTTTATTAGCTCGGGCTGTATGTATGTATGTATGTATGTATGTATGTATGCATGCGTATTTTCACCAACTTGCAGAAATCGGATTTATTTGAAACTTTGCACACTTATCGTGTACCGATAACAATGCAAAAATTTGATAAGAGTTTAGTGTAAAAGTAAGTATAAAAACCTTGGGGTGCTTGGTATAGTATATTCGTATATTAAAATGTTTATATTATTGGCAACTATAGAAAGCAAGAAGAGAAATATGAAAACAACATAAAGTGCACCCCTACGCTTTTTACTCTACTGCAATATAAATTATTTTCTCTTTTTTAGTTAGCAATAAAAGCGTGTTATTTGTAGTGATTTAAACTATTATTGTATAAAGTGCAGATCGAAGAGAGTCCATCGGCAAGATGAACTGAAGACCTTGTAAAAATCGCGAGGTAGTACTGGATTCCTAGAGCAGGCCTTTTAGTATCCGCTCGAACTGAAAATTTACTGATGACTGATGATGACTGATGTGTTGCGTCTGATAATGTGATGTGTTGAATAGGCTAGATGACACCACTAATCGTTGACATTCTCTTTATTATCTGTCAAAACCGTCTGCCTCCATAGATTTTGTATGGGAATACAAAATCGTGACGGCACGGTTCTGTATCAAATCGGAGTCAATTGACCGAATATTTATTGAATTTTGTGTTTAAAAATTGGTTTCTACAGCTTTTTGGAAATACAGTGGTTTTATTAACTTCATAGGGGCTATGTTTTTCAAACGCCATGGTCTTGAAAACATGTGTCATCATGCCTATTAATATTCAACAATCATTTTAGCTTTACACATACCCAGGGCAAACGAGCGCGAGTTTTTGGCCGCGTATAGCAAAAACTGTATTGAACGCCGGCGCAGGCGACTGCTGTGGATATCGCTGAGAAAGAGAGAACACGCCTGCTGTGTTGTTCGCTCGCTCTAGCACGGCGCCATTGCTTGAACGCACTTCGAATATGGTGACGGTTTCGCATGCCACCTGCAAATAAAGCAAAATGACTGATGATTTTCTAACCGACGAATGATTTTTGTGAGCCGGGAATCCGGGATGTTCAATCATGAGGCTAACGTGGTTCCCGGTTGATCCTATCACGGCGCCCGGGGTCCGCTAAGGAATACCTAAAAATATTAACGTTACAAGTGGTGGCGCACGACAGCGAGCGCTGATAGGGCTCCATAGGCTATTTGGTGCTGTTAGCCTAGTATCGCACATGAACCGCGGTATATAATATTTAGATCAAGAAAAATAAAGATAGACAAATCAAGATGATGTCTATCGGACCTCGGTCCCCGACCATAACTCCCGGTCGGTAGGAAGCGCTTCCCTTTCCTTCCTTATTCTATTCTATTCTATTCTTTAGCTTCCTAACTCTAATCTGTTGCGCCAAAAGTTGGTCTCCAATTCACCCAAACTATAGTGGTCTTCATTGCGGGCTCAGTTCTTATTGTTTAAGGAGTGGCCCCGCCCAAGGCCCATTATCAACTAGACTTAATAAAGTAAAAAAAATATGTTTATTTTGAATCAGAGTCCATTTAGTGTTAGTAACAATGCAAGCTTAAAACTATGTTAGTAGAATTCAATTTCAAATGAAATTATTGGTAAATCTTACAATTATTGAAATGTGACACTTATTTCGGATTCGGAGCATCCGTGGACACAGGTAGACGCTGAAAAGTCAGGTTAAAACAAATTGTAAATAAATCGCGAAATACGCGGTAAAAAGTGTCTCATTTCAATGTCTACGATTCGCGTAAACCGAAGAAATTACAATTATTATTATTTATGTGTCTTGGACGAGATGGACGTATGTCCAGTGCTGCATAACAGCACTGTCCGCGTCCAGTCTCGCCACGATCGCCTTCAAGAGGCTGTTGGCGCTTGATACTCGCCTTACAGAGTCCAATCATGATTTCGTTGCGTCTCTCCGCTATAGCCGGCAAAACTCGTACCCTCTGGGGTAGACACCGAGATCGACAAGGTATCCCAGCTGAAAAGAAATATAATAAGATCTATACAAATATTATAAAGCTAAAGATTTTGTTTGTTTGTTTGTTTGAACGCGCTAACCTCAGAAACTACTGGTACGAAAAATTATTTTTGTGTTTAATAGACCATTTATCGAGGAAGGCTTTAGGCTATATAACATCACGCTGTAACTAAAAGAACCGAAGAAATATTGGAAAAAGTGAAAAAAGCGGGGAAAATTATTCATCCTTCATGCTCAGAAGCTCCGTTGCGTGCGCTGCGAAAACGGTTCAAGATACCAAAAATATATGTATGAAAGAATTATTCCACTTAAAATGATCTAAAAAAATGTCTGCGGCGGTATATGTCTCTGCCCAAAATAACTATTCCACGCGGACGAAGTCGCGGGCACAGCTAGTAAAAATGTAAGATAAAAAAACTTATACTTCATCCATAACCAGTGTTTTGCTCAGTGTACCGACGACAGCCTATCAAATTAAACACTGCGGCATTTCATGGGCGATTTTGCCATAAAATGGGTAATTTTTGACGGCAGCTTTGGTCTAGTGGTCTGAGGTCCAGACCAAAAAACCGGCTGTCGCGGGTTCGAATCCTGCTACGGGCAAATGTTTGTGTGATGAGCACGACCATTTGTGCCTGAGTCATGGGTGTTTATAAATGTATTTAAGTATTTCTATCCGTTATTCTAGCCACCATAGCACAAGCTAACGCTTAGTTTGGGGCTAGGTAATTGGTACGTTCGTTTAAACAATAAAAAATAATTGAAAGAGCTACTTTTTTGTTTTGGTTGGTACTCGCAGAACCTATCTCTTTTCAAAATCTGCCTGACTGGACGGTAAAAGTAGGTATTACATTCAATATTTAATCACATGCACATTACTCGATTTTGCAGCAAAACAAATCCTACTATCGCGTAACGAATCCACTACAAAACGCTAGTTTGTTTTATGACAAAATGCGTTCAATACTAATTCTTCAGTTCGTATTTGTATTGTAGTGCACTCAGAAATACTAACCTTTGAATAAGTTCAGTGAGTTAACTACCTTGGAATGGTTTACAGTCGATTTAGATGACGCCTTATTTGTCTTAGTCTGTAATGTGAAACTATAAGTTAGTTAGAGTGAGTGATGTGAAACAGTTATAGGTAAATAAAAAAATAAAAATAAAATGTTTTTATTTCAGATAACTAAGATCCATATTGTTAGTAAAAGCTTAATATCTATGTTAGTATGCTACCTTAAAACGGATTTCGTGTTTATCATATGGCCGATCAGTGGACAATCCCCACTTTCGACCATCTCCTTCAGCACGCTGTGGCGGCTGCCACGTACCCTGTATAAGAACGGCTTTTTACGCATGATAGCGTGAAAACTATTTACGCCGGCCATCGCGAACGTGGCAGAAGCACTACAAAACCGCGGCAGCCGCAAAAGCGCCCTGAAGGCGTTGTTGTATTGAACACGCAAGGCACTGTAGGTTTTTTTAGTATAGTTGGTCCATAGGCTGCATGTGTAAAATGAGACACAGTAGGCTCTAAAGAGGGTGATTTTGACACTGTCCGTGCAGCGACCAAACCTATGCACCAACATATTTGCTCTCACTGACAGCGCCCTGCGCTCCCTTTCAATGTCGTCATCATCTTTAAGGCTGTTAGTAATGATATGTCCAAGGTATTTAAATTTCGGAACCCTTACCAAGGGCTCGTTAAACAAATAAATAAATATTTCACCTCTTTCTCAGTCCATATATCAGTGGTCCTCACATAGCACATCCCATACCTCCTTCTCCGTCCAACACGGCCACACGCACTGCACTCGCTCCAAGGACCCCAGGATGTGATCACTGCCAGATAGAAGTCGGAGTACCGAATGAACTGATTAGGTGCTCGGTACGGTCCGCGAGATGTGGGCGGTTTCACCTGCAATAAGAATTTACGTTTGTTACCCGTGTCTCATCAGCCTATATACGTCCCACTGCTGGGCACAGGCCTCACCTCAACTATGAGGTGGTCCGAGCCATACTCCACCAAGCGGGTTTAGTGCGGTTATCCGTGTTGCGGATTTATAAATGTGGCTCTGCGCTGGTTCCCCTATCAACCCAATATTAACCCGTAATTACTGAGATTTTGGATTGAGTGAGTGAGTGAGATACTGTGTGGATAGATAGAACTAACAAAACTTACCACATTATAAGGATCGGTTCGATCAACGATATCAAGTATGACAGTGGCTCCAGTGCTATGCCCAATGGTGCATTTGTAAGCTCCGCCATCTTCGTTACTCACTTTAAATATTGTCAAGTTGCCATCGTCCGCGAAAACCATTCGTTCATCTTTGTTAAGTTGTGAGAAAGCTGATGCCTGATTCTGTTTCTGATTATAATAAATGAATAAACATTTCGTAAAATATGCAGAATAATCCATACAAAAGTGAAAAAAACTATTCTTGTATCAAATATTAGTGTGTGACAAATGCTAGCTAGCAGATGCTATAATAGTACGAGAGCCCACGACCAAAACCATGTCTCATAGCAATACGGCAAAAACCCTATAAAATCGTTAGATTGTATGATTCTGAACCCGAATAGGTGTGTAGTAACGGTCGAAAGTGTAGCAACTGCGTGGGAGGCCATTTCTGCTGTGTCAAAAAAAAAAGACAGTCGGTATTATAGCAATACGTCTGATAGTGAAAATGTACATAGATTTTATAATTGTATTACGAAAAAGTTTGTTTTCAGACATTTTGCGTGTAGCATATAGCCTGAGCGCGTTTTTGAAAATGTCAACAAATTTAGCCGACCTGTATCATAGCAATACGGATAAATTTTTTTTTCAACTTTTCGTATTGCTGCCATGATTACCAATAACCTGTTTTCAGACACTTTAAGTGTAGCATATACTCCCAAAAACGAAAATAACGTTTCGGAGTCGCCTGGCCGACGCCTCTGTTAAATGTTTTTTTAAATTTACAGCCTTCATAGATATTCAAGAATCTCCCTAGTCTATTATATGTACTTTGACAGATGACAGATGTCATTACTTATTTCTTTTGTAAAAGTTACTCAAGTGTGCTTTAAATAAAACCAAAACTATCAAATCAATCAGTATTTAATTTCAACAGCCTCAGCGCTTGTTACGCTCCTGCCCCTTCCCTTCCCTTCATCCCAGTTTCCTTTTGTGCGATTTATTTCAGTCCTTCAACTTCAATGTTAAGGTTTCGGGTAAATTCTTTGTTAATTATCATCTAATAAATTCAGGGTCGCAACGTATTCATTGGTTTGTAACATAAAATTCAAGATGCCTCAATACGATTTTTAAATGATATCTGATTATCGAAAAGTTGTCTGATAGAGAAGGTGCTACACTTAATTTGTCTGATATAAATTTTTTGCACATGTGGACAACTTATTTTATCATGTCCAACAATTTTCAGACATATTGCTATGATACCGATCGGTAAAATTTGTTAACATTTTCAAAACGGTCTCAAAATTTAATGCGTTCACATTTCCGTCTGAAAATTGTTTTGTTCGCATCAAATAACCAAAATTTACTAATAAAAAAGATTTTCAGACGTATTGCTATGAGACATTTTTTTTGTCTCATTTTTAATTTTTTTAAGTGATTTTACGGGTTTGCGCTACACCACTAACGTCTGAAAAATATGTTTTCGGTATCTCAGAACTATCATTCAACTACAGTCTGCAAATCAGACATATTGCTATGATGCAGTTCGGTAAAATTCTTTGACAATTTTGAAAATTCGGTCAGATCAAACGCTACGCGGAAAATGTCTGATATTGGTATTTTCGAGTTCAGGAAAATCATATCTATCGATTTGATGCAGTTTTGGCCGTATTGCTATGAGACAAAAATTTTGGTCGTGGGCTCTCGTACTATAAGCCATGACCAACGATTACAGAAGGTCCATTTTACAATCATTGAATAGAGTCTGAGCAATTCAATTATTTTAGCTTTTTATTATTACTAGTGGACCCGGCAGGCGAACTCCTGCCTTCTGTTTTCGCAATTTATCAATATTTTCTCATCGTTTACACCTTTTCTGGAGTTTCACAAATATTTCAAGGCTAAAATTATTGAAATCGGTTCAGCCGTTATCGACTTTGTTCGTTAGTGAGACTAACGAACAGCAATTCATTTTAATATATAAAAAAAGCGATCGGCTCACCTGAATTTTCTCATGGGAATGCGTCATTTTCCCGCGGTCAAAAATAGCCTATGTCCTTTCTCGGATATCAAAATATCTCCGTACCAAATTTCATGCAAATTGGTTCAGTAGTTTAGGCGTGATTGAGTAACAGACAGACAGACAGAGTTACTTACGCATTTATAATATTAGTATGGATTTAGAACCCAAGCTGTGAAAGAAGCAGACTTGAGTTCGGTACTGTTGTTCTTGCCCCTTGGGTACGGAAAGAAAGAGTGACATCAGCTACATGTGACAAAGACTCAAAGTAAAACACAGTAGTTACTCGACGTTGCCATCGCAAAGAACTGGCGGCTGGCGATACACAAAGCCCGCACGGCAGCCGCGCGATGGCCCCGTCGTACACCGCCACCGCCGTCGCCCGCTGCGTTCCGCGTGTCCTCCGCGATAAACACGAGTGGTACTGCGACCATAGGGCTGATATTTGATGCAGCTTTTGTTTGTCTCCTCCTGAAATATGGAATCATCCTAAAACAAAACTCTTTATTCCCGTCTGCTACACACTTTTTGGCAGTTTTGCCTCTTTTGCTGGGGTGGTGGTTGGTACGAGAAATTCCCATTCACCACCCGGGATAGTGTGGTGGCACTGAACATTTCCATATTCTCTGTGGCAAAAATAGATAGCAGATGGCAGTAGTCCTAGAAAATGAATCTCCTAAAGATTTTTTGGTCAGAGTTAAGCCTTCGTACTATGCAATTTAAGCTCTTGTCGGATCTCTAATTTATTAAGCAAAATGTAGCCTATGTGCATCAGCATGTCGGATTCTAATGGTAAAAGTATGTGTCGTCTGTACAACAACTTGGCCGATAATCCGCAGTTTGACATCTTTGACTCAAATATATCAAAATTTAAGAGATCATTGATTGAGAATTGCTCGATCTATTAAGTTAGCCAATTTCAATTAATTTATTTATTTCATAATTTACTTATCAATTCATTATTTTTATTCATTAATCTAAATATATTTAATTAAATTTTATATATTGTATGAAAAAATTATTTGACTGCTACTTCAATGTTTCTGTGCATGCATGATTTGGAATGTAATTTAGTTTTTTATATATTATTGTATGTAAGCAAATTATTTATTAATTATATTCTGTGTTGTGTGCCTTATAAATAAAATAAAATAAAAAGATTTAAAAAGATTATTTAAATCGGTCCAGTACTTTCCGAGCGTATTCAATTCAAACAAACATTTAAATCTTTCCTTTTTATAATATTGATTATTATAGGGGCACCGGAATCTGGCGAAAATTCGAAATGACAGGTAAATAAAATTTTCATACGGCAATAATGACTTGCCATTATCATTATCGATGTCATGAGAAGTCATTTACACTTAAGTCAAATTAGACTTGATTTCATAGTGACTCGATAGTATAGATTGAACCTTAAACTTACTTGGATATTCAAGTTTATCATCCAGCTCAAACTCCAATTTCTGCAATACATGTTTACCTATTCTGTTTTGCCTATTTCTGAGACGAATTTGGACATCTACTGTCGTACTTTTTGCTACAATTATTGTGAAAAATGCGACAAATATAATTTGATAGGTAAGGACCATATTTGATGTGGGTTTGTCATTTACTGACAAGGTTTTGAAATGATCTAGAAATTCTAGAATACTTACAATGACTTACAAATATTAAACCAGTATTTTTGCGGTTTGCGAAAGTCTAAATAAAAACTAAAAACCTTCATTGTTTTTTCTCGGAGATTTCTTCTTGAAAGCCATTTTTGTCCTTTTTTATATCTGTCACTAAAATGGAATGGACGTGCGCTTTACCTCTTGTTATTAGAATACATAAATCCCAATTAGTGTCTGTCTCCTGTTATGACAAGTTCATAAAGCTCGACAAAATGAGTTCTGTAAAGCGAAAGTGTTTTACGAGTGTTTTAAGATAAATGTGTAATATTACATCGATTAGACGCCGGTTACTCAAATGCAACTCTCACAAAGAAGTTTTGCGTATATCATTCTACAATATCTACAATACAGAAGATCGAGCTGCTGTTTATTTAACTTAATTGGAAAACCTAAATTTTTGCATTACTAATACAGTAGAATCCCGATTATCCGAATCAATTAAAACCAGTGGTGATTCGGATAATCGATTTCGATCAAACAATATTAAACAATATTTTTATAAATTTTATATTATTACGAGTTTGACATATGTGCTTACGTAGTTTAGAGAAAACGATATAAAAAAAACACAGGTTGCACTCCGGGAGTGCCGGCAGAAGTGAAAACTTGATTATTAACGTTGTGCATTTTTGATTTATTTGAACCGTCTTACGGTTTTTCGATCAGCATCACGTGACCTGACGCGAGTTTCACAGTTTGTACCCATGCCACAAAAGTGCTCAACGCCGCTAAAGAAGTTTTCACTTCAAAAACAATTATTTATGTGGTTCAATTGTGATGAATGACATTGTAATATGTTGTTATGTCTGTCTAGTTGTGCGGTATAAAATTTCTAGCAGCAGCAGGAGCGTGACGCGGGTCCGGATAATCGGATGTTCGGATATTCGGGATTCTACTGTACATGTATATTCGTCCGTTTTGTGCGTTATCCTTTTACTGCGACACGTATCGCCGGTCCCTTGAAGGTAGTTATATCCGGATTGTACTGTATAACTATATGTTATTTGCAGCAACAGCAGCAGCAGCAGCAAAACACCGAGCCGGCACTGAACCTCGGCCCGCAGCCGACGCCAGAAATGGAAGCCATCGCGCGCGAAGTGGACGCACTGGCCAGGGAGAGGCTCTCGCTAGACGCGGAACTCGGCGCCAAGCAGCGCGAGCTCGCCGTCAAGGGGGGCGAGGCAGATAGCCTGCAGGTAAACCGGGTTACCTAAGTCTTTTAGCGTTTAGGTAAAACGTCTTTCCTAAGTATTTTTTTTAAATTTATAAATTTAGTTTTACTTGTCAAGTCGTTTATATGTTTGTTTGTAATCAAATCTTTAAAATTAGACTGTAAAATTATGGTTATAAACTTATTTTTAGGTATTTTTATTTATTTTTTTTAGTTGTCATAGGTACTTGTTATTTAATACTTGTATTTCGGACAGGTCACTCATAAATCACCTGACGGCAAAATTCAAGCTCGTCACAAGTCATTCTAAAAGTCGAATGAAAACGTTCTGAGAGTTTTTTTTTCGGACAGTGAGGAAATAGCTAAATAATAATTCGCTATAATGATTTTTATTTTCAGAGCGAGCTGGACACCCTGTCGGCGACGTTAAAACAGTTAGAAAACCAAAAAGGAGAAGCACAAAAGAGATTAAACGACCTCAAGTCACAGGTGAGATATCAAATATCTTTTGTGCCTAAGTTACGAGACCTGTTCAATAGGTACAACAAATGGCTGGGTTAAAAAAAGGGAAATGATATTAGTCCGTCCGAAAGTGAATTATATTTTTAGACACATATTTGTTTTTTCAATTAAATCCGAAGTAACGTCAAAGATACGCAGGTAATCTAGCAGTGTTATTATTGTACTAACTAGCTGTGCCCGCGACTTCGTCCGCGTGGAGTAGTTATTTTGGGCATAGACATATACTGTCGCAGACATTTTTTAGATCATTTCAAGATGAATAATTCTTTCATGTATATATTTTTGGTATCTTGAAACGTTTTCGCGGCGCACGCAACGGAAGCTCTCAAGGGTGAATAATTTACCTCGATTTTTTTTCATTATTTCTTCGCTCCTAATAGTTGTAACGTGATTTTATATAGCCTAAAGCCTTCCTCGATAAATGGTCTATTCAACACAAAAAGAATTTTTCAATTCGAACCAGTAGTTTCTGAGATTAGCGCGTTCATAGAAACAAACTCTTCAGCTTATAATATTAGTATAGATTACAAATAATGAAAAATACGAATCCCATTTTTTATGATATACGAACTGTCTCTACATTATTTTGTATACCGTCGGAGGAGAATAGAGTAGAAAAAAATTGTGGCTTTCATGAAGAGTGTTTTAACGATGAAGAACGAATGACTGTCGAACGAAGCCTAAACGAAGATAGCTTCTGAGTAAAATCTGAACTCCCCCAGGTGGATAAGCTCCGGTCGCAAGTGTCAGCACAGGAAGCGGCCGCGGCGGAAACGGAAGCGGAAGTGGCGGCGCGGCGGGCGGCCGCGCACACGCTCAAGGAGAAGGAACGCGCCCTGCAGCACGAGGCAGCGGCCGCCGCGGCCGAAGCGGACGAGCTCACGGCGCGGCTCAGTCGCGCTGTGATACAGCTTAGTCAGGCGAGTGTGCTAAACGTTTTGATAAGTTTTTAAGGTAGACAAGCGAGGTGCAGGCTTCCGTCACGTGAGTCATATTGTTAGTCAGTTTAGCCAGGCGAGGCTGCTAAACGTTTTGATAAGTTTTTAAGGTAGACAAGCGAGGTGCAGGCTTCCGTCACGTGAGTCATATTGTTAGTCAGTTTAGCCAGGCGAGGCTGCTAAACGTTTTGATAAGTTTTTAAGGTAGACAAGCGAGGTGCAGGCTTCCGTCACGTGAGTCATATTGTTAGTCAGTTTAGCCAGGCGAGGCTGCTAAACGTTTTGATAAGTTTTTAAGGTAGACAAGCGAGGTGCAGGCTTCCGTCACGTGAGTCATATTGTTAGTCAGTTTAGCCAGGCGAGGCTGCTAAACGTTTTGATAAGTTTTTAAGGTAGACAAGCGAGGTGCAGGCTTCCGTCACGTGAGTCATATTGTTAGTCAGTTTAGCCAGGCGAGGCTGCTAAACGTTTTGATAAGTTTTTAAGGTAGACAAGCGAGGTGCAGGCTTCCGTCACGTGAGTCATATTGTTAGTCAGTTTAGCCAGGCGAGGCTGCTAAACGTTTTGATAAGTTTTTAAGGTAGACAAGCGAGGTGCAGGCTTCCGTCACGTGAGTCATATTGTTAGTCAGTTTAGCCAGGCGAGGCTGCTAAACGTTTTGATAAGTTTTTAAGGTAGACAAGCGAGGTGCAGGCTTCCGTCACGTAAGTCAAAAAACAAAGTAGGTACTTCCTTGGCTTACATCGGACCTTGTATATTATTCAGCGGACTCGTAACCATTTAATCTAACATACTGACAACGATTGCAAAGGTAACACGCCATTAATTTGAGTAAACTCGTTGTGAAACCTATTTCTGCTCACTTCCATAGCAGGATATCATTATCCACAAGGTCGAATGCCTTTCTGAAGTCGAAGTAGGCCACGTCCACCTGCCGACCCACATCGAGTTCAGAATAGACAAAGTCAACGCCACAAGATTGGTGGCTGTTGAGCGAGCCTTCCTTAATCCATGCTGGCCAACATGTAATGAGTTACTAATTTGGCTGCCGATCTGGTTATTTAACACGGATCCTAAGATGTTGTTGTATATTTATTTATTAATTGATATCTCGTTCACGTATACAGTACAGTATTAGAGTAGGCCGCGAAAAAATGTCACTCGTTTATAGACGTGCTAAAAGCGACTCGATGCATTTCGCATTTTGTAATTCAATTTTTTTTAAAGTGTTCGGTGCCGCCTTGCCTTAGTTATTATCAAGCTTGTCCAACCGATTGGTGGGTTGTTAGCCATAAATTATTGAGTTCTAATTTCTAATTATGTGTCACCGCAGGCGAACCTAAAAATCAACCACCTAGAAGAGCAACACCGTCTCATCACAGACGCTGTCGCGGCGCTCGATGCTGGCGGGCCCGGCGCTGCCGCTGCCGCCGCGCTGCAGCCGCAGTTCAGCGCCGCCAGCCTGGAGCGGGTCGTGCGCGGCGCCACGCCTAGCGACGCCTTGGTGAGTCTACACTAGTACGTCACAGACGCTGTCGCGGCGCTCGATGCTGGCGGGCCCGGCGCTGCCGCTGCCGCCGCGCTGCAGCTAAACAATTTATTATTATTATTAAAACGAAAAATCGATTTTTGTTTTGACAAATTTCGCATTACGTAGTAAGGCCTCAGTTTCCACCGTTTAATATACTTTTTTGTTTTCTCTACTAGACTCTTAAAGCTAGGTTCGTATAATTTCATTTAACAATCATCTTCCCAGGAGGACGACACCGCGGGCAACGCATTCGGCAACATGAACGGCTCGGCCGGGTTCGGCGGCGACCCGTTCAAGGATAACGCGTTCGACTCCCAGACTCAAGCGCACGACCCCTTCGCGCCTAAAGCCAACCACAATTCCATGCAGGTAAGAATATTATTTCGCCCACGTCACTGAAGCTAGCAGCACGAATTTTCTGTAAAATGAGCCTATACACCACTACTTTTAAAGTATCTGCGGCGACATCTACCGACGCCGCACATCACTACATCGACCATCTGACTCTCGGCTCTCAACTGAAAATAGCGCACATACAAACCTGAATCGCGCAATATGAGTTACAGCTTGGACTCAGTATATATAGACAAACCAAGATAATTACAATTAGACCTTGGTCCCCTTCCAAACCGCCTCGGTCTGTAGAAATCCTTCCTTATCCAATTGCACCTTATTCGTGACCCCGACGTGATCAACATTAACTCAATGGAGCCCCATCAGCGTCATACCATCGTCGCATCCCCCATCACCAGCCAACTTCATCAAGACCGCCGCCCCCCTCCCTCTAGTCTCTTGCAATCCGTAAAGGAAACCATCGCAGAGCGCACCGGTCCTACCTGGTTCCTTGGCTCATCCTCACGCACCGTGGCTATGGGCACCTTCTGTGCACGCTTCTTTCAGCTCATCGTCTGAACTGAAAACACTGGCTTCACAGCTTCAACTTGGCTCTGTCAGTCCGGAGGCGAGTGGTGTGACGACATCTACCGATGCCGAACACCACTACATCGACCATCTGATACTCGGCTCCCAACTACAAATGGCGCACATACAAACCTGAATGAATTAATAAAAGTTACAACTCGGACTCATGTTGTTGACCATTAAACCTTTGTCCCCGACCACTCCAACTCGGTCGGTTGTAAGCGCTTCCTTTTTCTTTATGTCTAAAATATATATCTAAAAATCAAACGGTGGTATACGTAAACGTTACTAAACATGTGTGCAGTCAAAAATTTGCAAATATCCAAGGCTCAGGTTTCTAGTTTTTTTTACTGCAAAAAAAAATATCTTAAGATTGCAACATGAATGCTTGCCTCGTTAAATCTTCCAAACTGTATTGCCTATGAGATGTCTATACATAATTGTGTTCTTTTGCAGGACAGCTTCGGGCACGATCCGTTCGCGCCGAGTTCGGACCCGTTCGCCGGTGATGCGTTCGCGTCTGCGAGTAAGCCTAAGGACGGTGTAAGTTGTTTTTTTTTGCCTGCGTTTTTTGACCATTTCTAGATGAATCTATATTACTAATATTAAGTTTCTTATTGGGCCGGGATTTACAATTTGTCGCATTTATACCTAAGCTGAAAAAGGGAATTATTTTGCATTAAATTTCCACTAAACGACGCCAGCGCAGGAATCCAAATACATCCAACTGTAACCACCTAAAGAAACTAGAGCTGGAAGTCGCAGGACTTACAATACAATTCACAATATGACACAGAAGATGCACCTGAAAACATAACACTGACACTAACAAAATTCTCCACGCGTTTCGCCACAACACGTGGTATCCTCAGCATATAACCGTTTTATTGCATGGTTTAAAGATATTACTAGGCTTAAACTAGGACCTATCAATGGATTAAAGTAGATTCCTGTATGTGTAGAAAGGAAATATAGGAAATCCTCTTCTTTTGTTTTTCTTGTCGTCATCGTACCTATAACCCGTCGCAGGGCGCGTGGGAGTCGGACCCGTTCGCGGTGCTGCACGCGCCCACGCGCGCCAGCGTGGCGGCTGCGGGCGCGGGCGCGGGCGCGGGGGTGGGCGGGGCGGAGTCGCCGACGCCGACGCTGCCGCCGAAGGCACACAAGACGCCGCCGCCGCGCCCCGCGCCGCCGCGACCCAACCCGCCGCACAAGGTATGAACGTATACTTATCTTTGCAAGGGAGTGAGATGACTACCGTGGGAGGGCTAGTTCTGCTGTTTCGATTTCCAGATTACAATTTCATATCCATATTCATTTATTGCATTCATGAGTATATAATAGGTACATCATGAAGCCCATTTGGCCATGGTAAATTAAATAAGGCAATATAATTCAATGTCAATAATAATAAAATCAACAACAATCAATTAATATAATCAATACAATATATATATAATAAATAAAATCAATATAATACTCGTATATTAAAACAATAAAATCAATTAATCTAATTTTATTAAATACAATTAAAATTCAATTTAATTAAAAATGAAAAACAAATAAATTACAGTAAAGTTACTAATTAGTGTATGTCAATTTTAACATTAATTCTGATCTGCAAAAAAATTCATCCAAATCATAATAACTCTTGACAGTCAAAAATTGCTTCAATTCTTTTTCATGTATGTCACTCCAATGATTTTGAAAGTAGGTATGTTCTATTCATTTGTTTAATTAACATTATCTATTATCTTGTCCTATTCTCATGACTCCTGCTCACTAGAGAACTTTATGTGTGCCAACGACAAGGCTATTCGAGTCGCACAATTTTGGGCTCAAGAAATATAAGTCGCTTTACCATCAATACGAAAAAAAAACAATAGTAATCCGATGCTTCAAAATGATGTTGAATGCATTTTGTGTAGATAGAAACGTAACTTAATATTTTTGAGTCAAAACTATGTAATGACAACTAACACTTTATAGTTTACATTTACATACTTTTACTGTATTTTATGTTTTTCATATATTTTGTGATGTATAATGGGACTTAGCACCTGAATAAAGAAAATTTATTATAGTCTACCTGTGTACTACCTGTGACCACGGACGCTGAAAAGGGTCCGAAACGTCAGGTTAAAATAAAATGTAAATAAATGGCAAAATAATCCGTAATTTTAAAAGTGTATCATTTCGATGCTAAAACATATCATTTAGCACATAAAAATTTTGTTTTATATCGAAGGCGCATTGTAGAATTGGCTGTGTTTTATTGCAACGTGTCACATTAAAAACGGTCACTGTTCTGTGATGGGTACAGATGGTTATGTACAGTACACATCAGAATTCCTATTTCTTTTGCAAAATCGCCCGTGTCACAAACGTATAAGTGTTGACATTGACGAAGTGGTTATTGTTGATGGAATCAGGCGTTACTTTGCGGAAATCCATGACTAAAGCTGAAAAAGAGGATTATTTTGCTTTAAATCTCCACTAAACGACGCCAGCGCAGAAACCAAAACACATCCTACTGTAATCACCTGAAAAAGCTAAAACTGGAAGTCGCAGGACTTACAATACCTACAACTCACATCGTGACACAGAAGATGCACCTGGAATCACAACACTGACACCACAAAACACTCGACGCGTTTCGCCACTACACGCGGCATCCTCAGGAGATGTTTTCGCTTCGACAGACTACGAGCGACTGGACAGTCGCTTTATTGGTGTCAGTGTTGTGATTCCAGGTGCATCTTCTGTGTCACGTTGTGAGTTGTAGATATTGTAAGTCTTGCCCTGCGACTTCCAGTTTTAGCTTTTTCAGGTGATTACAGTTGGATGTATTTTGGTTCCTGATTTGGTTCCTCTTTTTCAGCTTTAGAAGTGGTTATTGTACGTTCAGACGGAATCCATTCCGACTTAAATGAAGTACGCTACATTGAGAGAGCATAGGATAAAATCAATCATAGCTGGTATACTCAAAAATCATTAACGACGAATCTACTGGAAAATAAACAGCAGAATTCAGCCCTGAAAGCAATGATATGGTCATAATAACATTAATTATTGCAAAATATAAATCTGACCTGGATTCTGAATTATATAAAAATACTTGCAAGGACTACCTGTCACTGCTTTCTGACCTACACGTTGAGATATAAAATTAATCGTTATTTAATATAATTAAAAATAATTTAATTTGTAAATAAAAATATTTGATCGATCCTAAATTGTTAAATTATATTATAGTAAAAACACATTGGATGGTAAGCATATAATTTTTTTGTAAAAATTATTTAATTTTTAAAAGTTCTTTAGGAACAAGATAATAATAAAATTAATGATAGAAGATAGTCAATTTCCTTGATGTTTAGATAGGTTTTTGTATTCTGTAGATGTTTGCAGAAATCCGTAAAATAAACAAATTTAAATCAGTGTTAATAATATATAGTGGGTTACGGCTTTCTGCAAAGATTCGTGTAAGTTTACCTTTAAGTTAACATTTGATTTTCAGATTATTTGCGATTGTTTTTATTTGCCCTCCCCGCGCTCCGCCGCATGCCCCGGCCTGACCGTAGTGCCGCTAACTTTATTATTTTGTTTTTTTTTCATTTTACGCAGCAGAAAAAGTAAAATGTACGTACAGCTCACGAGTTCGTTGCTAGCATTCGAGAATGGCATTTGATCACGTCATGTGATTGTATTTAAATTTCTATAAACGAATTTGATAAAATCCGTTAAAATGCGTATTTTGAACGAAAAGTTGATAATAATAATAAAATAATTTATTTTCTTCACAACAGTAGGTAATACAAATGTGGTTTCAAGACATTGTGTAATTCTTAAACTTATTGTGAAGACTGGTGCTTGTAAAAACTAAATCTTTACTCCGATTTTCTACATTATGTTGGCAAAAACAAGCTCAAATATTTATTTATACATTCAAAAAGTAAGCAATTCTATTTTTCGTTGCTATATTATGATGTCAGGTACCTATATAACCTACCTATATTTAATCCACAAAGAAAGAGCAGAAACTTATGGGAGAATCCACATTTGTCTTTGACAGTTGCTATTCTATTATATGTTGCTAAAATGCTTAAAATTCAAATCATTTATTGCATGTCACATTACTCACTTTCTCTGTTCTGTGATAAATGCCATTCTCGTTGTAGTATCTGTGTCATTAGTTTGTCATATGTCTGATAAGTTAGATTAATAATTAAATAACTGCACTTGCACGACAATTTCTTTTAAATGTTAGTTTAGTCAGCATCAAAAGTAGATTTTTTATTTTTTTGGTGTTTCATGTTAATAATAAAATGTTAATTTAATTTGAATAGAAGGTATAACTTATCTGACGATATGACTAGATTAATTAATTTTGGATTCTCTAACAATGCTTTCATATTCATTGCCACACAATTATGATATTTATAAACCAGACAAATTTTCTTTTGCAATCAATCTTCTGTTTACCTCGCTAAGTATACAAAATATTGATCATAGCTTCTTATGGTGAGGAATTTAGTAATGAACCTACTACCCTTAAATCATATTAACCTTAGTCTATAGTTGGTTATACTAGGGTAAAGCCGAGATAGATGGTAATGTCCCAATTTTAATTACATTAGTTTCGCAGATAAATTCTATTCCTTGTTTTCATATCTATAAAAAGAATCTATAAGTCTATCTTAATTGACCCAGTTGTTTGCCTCGTAGCGACAGCATGCAATGCCAAAATTAATTCAAAGATTTTGAGGATAGATGCCTATTTTGTGTGTATGTCACCTATACTAAACGCAATTTATATGTGTCGGGCATCTAGCCCTTGTATGGGATAGATGTCAAAAGTCCCCAATACTTTGAATTTATCGAAGACAACGTTTATTACTATAATTTGTAGAAAAAATTCCCAAAAATAAATTTGTTTCATAAATAAATTGATTTGATTTTTATTATTGAAGTTGTAGAGCGATTTGTGGAGCGATATAGAGTGAAGTGGGGCACCTATCCCGGTTTTACCCTATTGGTATGACATCACGTTTATATTTGCATGCCTATTGCCTTACCATGTATTGTTATTATGTGTAGTATGATTATATATGCATGTATAAGTACGCTATATCGACGGCTGTGGGTACCTGTTTGATACGCATGATAACCTACCCCTACACTTCTCCGACTTTAGTTATTTATTTCATTTCATTTATTCTTAATTTCATTTATATTCTGATCTCTAACTATAACCTGTATAATACAACTTACATATCTTATATGACGTCCATGCACAATGGAACTTTTGATGGAACGAGTGCATTTGCATTTGAAAGTTCTCGAAGTAATTCTTTATAACTTGACGTTTCTTTCTTGTTTATTTTCATACGGTGAAAGTGCAGCTAACATCTGTATTTAACGAAAGTTCGATTGTGCAGTACGTCACTATCACGTGTCACTAACATGCTAACACGGCTCGTGTGCTTGTCCCCATGCAGCGCTAAGGAGCGGCGGAGCGGCGGCCCCTTAGCCCAGCCCCTCTCACCCCCCCTTTGTTGCTAGCCCCGCGCCATGGACTTCACCGAGGACCCCTTCAAGGATTACCGCTACGAGGACCCCTTCAACATCGAGGACCCCTTCGCTGATCAGACGGACTCGCGCCGGCCGACTTCGGTCGCCGGCTTCGAGACGGACGACTTCTTCGGCCCCGTCAACGGGTTCCCGAGTGCCACCGTGCCCCGCAGCGGCCGCGTGTCCGCCCCGCCCACGCAGCCCGTTACGAAGCAAGCGAAACTCCGCCAGGAGGACGATGCGTGGGCGGCGTGGCCCAACGACAACTGGGCTGCCGACGACGCGTGGACGAAACCCGACAAGTCCGCTTCCGCCTCGGACGCGTGGGGAAACAACGCGACCGCCCCGCCCGCCGACCGCAAGACCGACAACTGGGCGAGCAAGGCCGACGACTGGGCCGCCGACTGGGGCACCGATCACAACAAAAACTTGAACGAAACCTGGCCTTCCACGACTCTACCCACCAAAAAGGAGAAGAGTCCTAAGCCTGTGAAGTATGCGAAGTCGCTCGTGCACACGATAGGCGGGATCGGGCGCGCGCGGCACGGCAAGGATAAGAAGGCGAAGAATTTGGAGGCTCGCAGTGCGGAGACGCTTCCGTCTGAGGAGCAGCAGTGGGCGTGGGCGGCGGCCGAGTCCGCCCGCCTGGAGGCCGAAGCCGCCGCGAGGCGGAGACAGGAGGACGCCGAGTTACAACTTGCCCTGGCCATCTCGAGGCAGGAGAAATGAGATGCTCAGTCTTGAGGGATCCGCTTAAGGGCAGCGTTCGAAACTGGTACCAGATCTAGTTGGCGCCATTGTAGATGCAACTGCCTAGATGGCGCCACGGGTCGAACGTCAATTCTTGCGATCGTTTCATTTGAGTGCGATCGTTCCTCGTTGCATTTCGACGTTTCGTCCATCGATCAAGCGTCTGCCTCTAGTCGAGAAGTCATCTCGTGTGTCGGGATTTTTTTAAAGATTCCACTTCAACAAGGATTCGACCATCTGACTGTATCGGCGCGAACGGCTCCTGACGTCCAATGTTCATATCATTCGATTCGCTAGCCAGCATTCCACGATCAACACTCCCGTTTGGTTCGCCGCGGACTGCCGGCGATGTAAGTTTTATATGATTGTTTTACTTTAAAGTTGTATACAGGTACCCAAAAACAGTCAACTACTTATGTAAGGGACAATATCGGTATTTTGTAAGCAATATGTCTGCATTTGGCACCCGTACGAACCAAAAAAGAGTATTGATTATAGTATTTTTTAAATGTAACATTGCACCATAGGTATTCGGCATATCTTTAACACCTAACTTTAATTAAAAATATGTATAATACATTGTATCGCAATTCTTTCACTAGTCAATTCGAATTGTGAGAAGGGGCTCTCGAACAAAATGCGGCGTCTTAAATTAAACGAATTTTCCGTTGTAGCCTTTCAGAAAGATCTGACATCCGAGGATAATCCTGGTGAACTTACAATAATAATGGATATAAAGTAGATTATATACAATAACCCTACAACACAATCATGATATACTGGTATGATAAAATACATTTCTTAGTCGTCATTGCCTAGTCGTCACTCCTCATGCCAGGTTTTTGTGATCGGCGGCGGCGGAGATTGTTATAAAACTGTAATATATTGTTGTGTGCAACCGAGGCCTAATAGCTTCACTATGTATAGTCGATAATTAACGTTACTGTATGTTATCAATATTATTCTGCATGAAACTTACTGCAATATTCGCTCTTGTGATCCTCAATACTTACATGATATGTTACGACGTAATTTTAAATTATCATCATCATCGTTAAAACTACCAAATAAACTCGGTATGGTAGAAACGCTATACTGGCAACACTTACTTTTCGGTTTCGCCTTGGCCAATATATTAATAAGATACGCTTACTCATGTGTGTACTTGCCATTTCAAAGAACTACTCCACTTTTATTTTATGAAATAATTTATTTTTTAATACCCATGCCAGGTATGCGAAATTATTTTACCCAGTGGTTAAGTGTTATTATTACAAGTAGCTTATGAGAGGAAGCACGTTATTACATTTAATGCTCTTGTGTGTAAAATGTATAATTTATAAATTATTTTATTATGTTTTTTGACATAAATATAAACGTGTCTGGATATTATAGTTGTAATTTTTTTAAGGCGCATCTTATCGTTAGATGAATATAATGTTGTATAAATCGATGATTATTTGTTTTGTGTATAGAGCTGCTGGGTGTCTGTCGAAGTACAATTAGTGCATTTCTCTGTATGATTGTTTTCGTTGTTGTTATTGTTGCGTTGGTAGCGCTGCCGCGGCGCCGGCCGCGAGTGCTCAATGTGAAGTGTAAAATAAATATCTGTAATATATTTTGTATTTTTTGTTTATTTTGTTTTCATCGGGATCTGTGTGCAGTTCGTCGCACCGCGATTTGTCTTCTGTAGTGCCTTTCGAATCGCTATTCTATGTCGCCTTCTCCTTCTTGCGTATATTCGAGTGAGTGAATCGTTGCTACCAAACTTATCGAGATATCAATGTCGGTGTTTTCTTCGAAATGTAAGCGATTAGTGATTAATTTGAATTGAATATTTATGAAAAACGAAAAAAAAAACAAACATAACGTAAAAAAATGTTGCAATAAACAAAGTTTCCTACCAAATGGTAGTTTTTTACTTAGCATTGGCAGTTAGATGTTTAGAGTCGCCTCAGTTGCTTACGTGCGCACGACCTCGCGCCGCCCGGTACAATAATTACGTTAAGTAGCGCCACTTGGCGGGACTCGCACGACGTCTCCCCAAGCCCTTAGTCTAACTGATAAGTACTATATTGTAAACTATACGTGTAACTATAACTTAATACCAGTGTGTTTATGGGTAAATATTATCCTAAAGTTGTTATCTCTTTCTTAGGCGCTGTTGTATGAGGCTCATCGGACCGCGCGAGGCGCTTTCCTATCGCTTCGTTCTTTTTAACTAAATGTACTAACGATGTAGATCTCATTGTTGACACTGTAATGTTCTTTTATACTTTGTGTTAGAATTTATGGTGGAAATTCTATTTTTTCGTATAGCAACACTTGGTCAATTTGAATGTTCTTTGTCGTTGACTCGAAGATGTATTTCGTGTAGTCTAGTACCGGCCTCGCGGTCCGATCGACCCGTGACTGTTATCAAATATACAGTATATATTGTATGTACTTTCAGTGATAGCGGAGTAAACTTTAATTCTTCACGTTGACGTGTATATGTGTATTTAAAGCTAATTAATATGGGAAGCGAGTAATTTGGTATACAGGTAAGGTAGTGGTATATGGTAGTGACGGTGCGCGGCGGCGACCGACCGCTGGTGGTTCGATGTGGTAACTTTTATTACATACAATAAAGAAACATTTTACTGTAGCGTGAAAACTTATTTTTGCTAATTGACGCATTTCTTTTAGTCTCTACATGAAAGGTGAAAAAAAGTTACCACATCGGATGAAATTATTAGGGCCTTTTGCGCTGAGCTACAAAGCTTTTAGTTCGGGTGTTCGCTGCTGCCCTGGAAGGCGCTGCTCTCGCGAGCGAGAACAGTCTTTGGTGGTTTAAATTAATATCGATAGACAAATCTCACATGAAAGTTAAGTCAAATGACTTTGGCAATAGTAAAAAAATATATAAATTCTCAGCACTAAAGTTACTCCAATGGCTACCAAAGACCTTGTTTACTAGCGAGAGATAAATACAGTATTACTAGTGGCCCCCGCGCCGTTATCGTTCTTAGGGTTCCGAATTTAACGAATATGTACTCATCACATGGCAAAATTTATCAGTTAACTTAAGAAGTTCAGGATGAAATGGTTAAGGTTACATTTCTGTAGCATCACCATTTACCCCAGATCCAGATGTTGGGCGGACAGTTGGCCAAAAACTATAAAAATAGTTGGCCTCAACGTTGATTGGAGTTTGGTTGTTTTTTTTTCTAATAGCCATCAACGTTCGTTTTCGAGCCAACTGTTCGCCCAACGTTTGGAGCAGGCTTTATATGGAATTGAATCATGTAAAAATCATGTGGAACGATATACAAATTGTTGATAACATGACGAAGCACTCTATTTATTTTGGGTGTAGCCTTATCCTGAAAATCCTATAACGTTTTAAAATCATGAATTTGAAATAAGGCTTACTGAAATTAAGGGTTCTTGAGACCACAAGTCGAGCGTTGGATTGTTACGAATTATCAATGTTCGCAGTTAGGATTAGGATAGTTAGTGCGATAAAGATGGTAAGAAATTTTAAGTAGGCTACCCCATGCAAATCTGCTACATCGATGGCACAACAAAACAAGATGGCTACCGACGGATTTTTATGGAATAAATCCGCCATCTTGTCGAAGGCAAATGATCTTTAAAATGGCGGATTGTCGTTTTATAAAGTCTTTGTGTGTTGTGCTAACGAGTGACCTTATAAATAGCTTAATGGTGTATCATTTAGACTTAAAACAATCTTTTCCCGTCGATGTTCACCTCGTGTATCCTTAGCGATTTATATTCACAGCTTTTTATATGCAACGAAGTATCAAAGTGATTCC
The DNA here is from genome assembly GCA_963921415.1 of Pyrausta despicata. NCBI lineage: Eukaryota > Metazoa > Arthropoda > Insecta > Lepidoptera > Crambidae > Pyrausta > Pyrausta despicata. Next base: position 14,239,626 of record OY992862.1, on the reverse strand, counting down.
TAACATTAGCACCTATTGATTGTGTAAAATGTTATATTTATGTAGCCTATGATAAAGCTATTCAACTTAACCTTGAATTAAATCAGAAAATGAAGTCTGTAACTGGCGATTCTGGTTCTAAGATCAGTCTAATTGGATTCATTAAGTCTTGTGTTATCTACAGGAGTTAAGAGTTTGAAGTATTAGAAATGTTAGAGGTTGGATGGAAAGATAGATGAGCGAATAATTTATACCATCTTACTGAAACGAAACAATATTGTTCTAGTGTTAGGTGTGCAGTTCGAGTTATGGGTCTTGAAATGTAGGTAGTCAATTATTAGCGAGGATCTATGACTACCAAATTAAAATACTACACAAATATAGCACCTTTTTGTCTTAAAGTCTATCCTCCACCAAAGAAAACATGTATCCAAAAGTAGGCGTTATGGAATAAATGTAGCACAGCCACGATAGTTATATTTATTAGTAACTTTTCTCTTTGGTGGGAATCAGACTTCATTTAAACATGTCCATGTTTGAGACGATTTAAAATAAGTATCTTGTTTTGTTAAACGTTATGAATTACTTCTGTTATAGAAAATACAACTTGTGCTTAGGAGCTCTGACTGACTTATAAAAAGCTTCAAATGATATGTTTATTGACTGATTTATTGATCTAACAATTATTTTACTAGGCAACGATAACGTGTTGAAATATATTATTAATACAGAGTTTAATAGATTGCATTTTATGTAAGTTGAAGCCAGGGCTCCGGATATAATGAAAAGTACAATGTTCCATATCAGAATGCGTTTCTTTGCGAAAGGGGCGAAATGAATGTTCTAAATACAATAACTATTTGTAATCAATCGTTCTTGTGATTTAGGTTCGTACGTAGATACCTACTCTATCTGTATTCTATCATAGAGATCCTCGGGGCTTTTTCGTAAGGCGGTATTTAAATCATTTTGTAGCGGACTTGTATTTAGATAAATAAAAATTGATAGTTGCATGTGACTTGCGCAAAAAGCTCCCCGGGTCGCCTGCGCCGCATCACACATGCTAGCTTATGACGTTACTGTTCACCCACATATCGCTGTTGTTTATGTATAAAATTAGCCGCGACTTTTCAGTTCGCTAATATAAGCTGACGACTGTGTTTTCTACAGAACTTATAATTTTATACTTGGTTGATATAAGATTAACGCTTAGTTTACAACAAATCAAATACTATCGTTTAATGCACGTCGTTTCTAGTTGAAAGCAAGTATAGTAAATTCTACTAGGTACTTATAATATTAAAAATAAATGTTTATATAAAAGAAGTTGTGTACGTTTGTAATAATATAGCGTGTACGACCAAATAATCTATTATGGAATGTCGGTACTCCGAGGTTGGATCGGTTGTAGGGCGTAGGAGCTAATAACGACCTAATTTGTAACGTATCAATTTTGTTCGATGGCTGTGTTTTTGTTGCGACGTCCTCGCGTCGCGTTTATCTTAATTTTAATTTTGGAACCCCGGGTCACACGGGTTACTTCGTAGAGTCGTAGGCTGTTAGTGCGAAGGACGTAGTGTCGAATTATTTTTCGGCTTCCCCGTAGCGTCGTAAGCCCGTCGAGTCGAATGCCAGCGGGTTCGATTGCAAAATTGACATTAAAAGCCTTTTTTGTACTCACTTTGTTGACTCAAGGCGTCCATCAGCAAAATTAAAGTTTAATCAGAGTTACGTCGTCAAAAATCTCAAATTAGAGAATAATTTTACTGAAATAATATGTTTTTACTTAAAGGTGCCTTAGATCCAATCCTCTTCACCCAAAAAACATGCAATCATCCAAAATAAGGTTTTACTTTATAAATTTAACTCTTAATAAAATTAAGTTTTTCGAGCCCACGGGCTTTAGACGCTACGGGGTAGCTGAAAAATAATTCGATACTACATCCTTCGCAGCAACGTATTTCGACTGTACGTAGGTAACTCGGTCACACTGGCTGCTTTCAAGCTGGCGATGCTTGATGTGTATCATGTTGCAGGCAGGCTGCAGCACCCTTTTTTTCGGTCAGGGAAATGCTTGGCTGCAGCCCCTGACCGAAGCACTCACTTCCGCAGATGCGAGGCAGTATCTGATGTATATGTAAATGTTTTCTGTTTAAAACAGTGGTTTGTTCTAAACCAGTCGGGTACCAGCGTTCGTGCATTCGTCATTACCTGCTGACATGTATTCACTGTAATGAAACTATGATATTATATTAATATGAAAACAAACAATACCTGAGATAATAAAAGGAAAATTGAAATTCTGTGTTTGATTTGTAGTGTTGGTCCTTACGGCGTTGGCGTACTTATTCGGGTCAATTATTAAGTGAGTATTCTAAGCAATTGTATTCCGTACAAAATAATAAAAACTGAACCTCCTTCAAAAAGTCAAAGTTCAAATTATTCTAAAGTCGGTGTGACTGTTATCTTTCGAACGTGCTAGATTTTATCATAGTAATGATCATGCTGGCACCGACTTCAGAGTAATTTGGGCAGTAAAAAGCCTTTTGAAAGACTTTGAAGGTAAAACTTTTATGAACATATTTTTTTATTTGAACGTTTTTAGTGGCCACGTATGAATCATAATTTATTACTATCATGGTATCCCAGTAGAATGGTCAACTGTGGTGAAAGATTCTCTGAACTAAGAGTTGAGGATTTATCCATCAGCATTTCGCTTTGAAATTATGACTTTCGTATGCAAATACATAGCTAAAAACCTCAAGATTATTAAGCAATAACTTGACCGCAGACCTTTTTCTAATGATTTTTGAGGAGTTCCCTGCAATATCTCCCACAGACTTTAACACAATTTATATGGGGCCAATCGGATACTGTAGGTAGCGTATCCGATTTCTCTAGAATGCAAAAACGATTTTTAAAATCGGAGTTATGTGGAAACAACATACCTACATAAAATAATAAGGTCGGATTGAGAACCTCCTCCTTTTTTTGAAGTCGGTTAATAAAGTACACTATGTTAAGTGGGTAATTAATTAACTTTTAAGGTGAGCGTCAAGATAGAAGGTAGAATTCCATGCTTTGAGCACCCAGTAGCACGCATCCGTTGTGTTGTGAGGCTAGCAGATTAAAATAAAATTTGAACATGTCGCTTCTTTGCTTCGTTTTGTGGTGTTGTCCCTGGAAACCTATGTATTGGGTAAAAGCCCAACGGTGGTAAAGTTATAAGTAGCCTATTCTTTCTTTGCATTTCTTTCATCCTTCTTTTTTTGACTGCCTCGTTGGTGTAGTGGCAAAATTTTTGCCTTACATCCGAGAGGTCCTGGGTTTGAATTGCAGATCGAGCCAAAATTTATTCTGAGATTTTCTGTCATGAAATTCTCAAAAACAGCTCGGAGTCGGGAAGTTGGCGGTGTTACACCCCCGTGCCTCGGTGCGCACGTTAAACCGTTGCGTTGGTCCTGCGCCTGATCTCTCTCCGGTCATGTCGGATTGCCGTCTCACCACGGGTCTCACCGAACTTTGAGAGTGATGGAACAGTAAGTGCACCTGTGTATTACGCTCATACTTGTGCACTATAATATCTCCTGCGTAGTTGGCTGATCTCTGTTGAGATTGGCCGCCGCGGTCGAAATTGGTCAGGAGGACTATTATTCTTTCTTTAGTGTCGTGCTCGCTACATGTGGAACAATAAAATAATCACTAGGAGGCGACACTTTTGTGAATACACTACTGCCGGATTTGAACACTGTAAGTGGGTTTTGTTTTATTCATCGATTATTTTCCTATGTTTATCTATTTAGTTACGTCAAAATTACCTGTGGTTACGTCCGAAGGGAACTTTTTAACACGCTTTTATTAGTTAGTAGTAAATAGTTTTAAATAAAAAAAAAAAATTAATAATACACACATCAAAAGTGTCTAGGGATCAAGCATTTTTATGCGGATTTCTTGAGATTGAGATGTGGCTTTTTAATAAATTTATGATTTTATAAATTTATATGGATCCTTTTTGGTGCATTTCATAATTTGAAACAGGAACTGTCAATCAAATTCGAGTAAAAGATGAAAATCAGCTGTCAATATTTTCCCTATAAAAACATACAACGCATTGAAGACATTATTAGTGCTACTGTTTCCCCAAGAAAATATGGGCTCTTGTTGAACACAGAAATTGGGCAGAAGAACAATGGCGTTTCGTGTGCTTTTCTGATGAGTCTCGTTTTGGTATGAGACCGGATACAAGACGTATACGACACTGGAGAACCCCTGGACGCCAACAGCGATTAAAATCCTGCCAGGAAGTCCATCCTTTTAGTGGTGGAACCATCATGGTATGGGCGGGTATTTGGATCGGCGGAAGAACTGAGTTGATTTGGATCAGAGGCAACCTCATCGCTCAAATTTATGCTGAGACGATTGTATCAGACGTCATCGTTCCTCTACAAGTGCAAATCAGTCCCTTATTTCAGTTAATGCATGATAATGCACGACCGCACACCGCAAGAGTTGTAAGACAGACTCGCCGCAGCTAACATCAATGTCATGCCCTGGCCTGCTCAGTCGCCAGACTTGAACCCGATTGAGCATGCATGGGATATGCTACAGAGAAGAGCTCTGCCGAATATGGAGGGTATCCAGTCGCAAGAAGACCTTTTTTTGTTGTTGCAACGAACATGGGCGGTCATTCCACAGAGTGATTTGGATGAACTCATTTTAAGTACCTATGCCAAACCGATGTTCTTGTGTTGTTAGTGTTCGCGGTAGAAACACGGATTATTAATTGTTTAAGTTACCCAATAAAATTTTAAAGAAAACTGTTATTTCAGTCTTTTTTTCGAACTTTAATGTTAGTGGTTCAAATGTCAAAAATCCCTTTATTAGGAAAATGGCAAATTTCTTTATTAATGCAAAGGTTACTTGGTTTATCGTTACTGTAGACAAACGAAAACACTTTATTTGATGAATCCTTAAAGAAAATTTTAATTAATGTCAATCAGGAGAAAAGTTATTGCAAAAATATATGTTGATCCCTAGACACTTTTGATGTGTGTAGTTTAAAAAACTAAAAAAACACGTTTTTATTGCTAACTAAAAAAGAGAAAATAATTTCTGAGTACACGGATTTTACATTACAGTAGAGTAAAAAGCGTGGGGTGCTTGGTATAGTAGTGTGTGAAAATCATCCTAATAATGGCACGTATAAAAGAAAAGTATGATAACGTCATAAAGTGCACCCCAGTTTCTGGAGAGCGCTTCACAATGAGTAATAATAATAGTCCTCATGGCCGATTTCGACCACGGCGGCCAATCTCAACAGAGATCAGCCAACTACGCAGGAGATATTATAGTGCACAAGTGTGAGCGCAATACACAGGTGCACTCACTGTTCCATCACGCAAAGTTCGGTAAGACGGCAATCCGACATGACCGGAGAGAGATCAGGCGCAGGACCAACGGCTTAACGTGCGCACCGAGGCACGGGCATGCATCACCACCAACTTCCCGACTCCGAGCTGTTTTTTGAGAAATTCATGACAGAAAATCTCAGAAACAATTTTGGCTCGACCTGGGATTCGAACCCAGGACCTCTCGGATGTAAGGCAGAAACTTTGGCAATACACCAACGAGGCAGTCTTCACAATAAGTACCTACTTGTATTATATCGTAATTTTTTGAAATCCGTTGACTAGTAAATAAAATGGCATCTTACTCGTATTATAAAACATTAATAAAATATAATATAAGATATATATATATATATAATTTAATATCAATAATAATTTGATATAATATAATTTAAATATAAGATTTTAAATTTATCGCATGTGTCATATTATTGGCGTTATTATTTTTGTGTTTTCTCTTTAATTTATTTTGTCGCACCGCCTAATTATCATATCTGTTTAGCCCAAACGTATGACTGGTAGAGAATGCTCTACGGCGTTAAGTCTACCCTTTGTACATAGTTTTGTTGTGCAATAAAGGTTAAATAAATAGTTGCATCTGTTTCCTCATAACTCCTAAACCCTTAATTACTATATAGGTTATAGGCTAGGTTATTTTGCAATCAATTGCATGTGACGCCCTCTAGGCAACATAGTCTTGAACTAAAAAATGTTTTGTAATGTATAAGGTCGGGTTGGGTATGAAATAAAAGGACTTAATTAGCAAAATTCTAAAATATATACATTTGTATGATAAATATGTCCCCAAAATTATAGAAAAATAATCTATCACCTGGACATCAATATGAATCTTGTTTCATACTTTTGAGCACTCGGGTTTTAGTTTTGGAACTTATTTCTATCACAGCCCAATTACATGGCAATTCTTTAGATCTTACTGCACTTTAAGAAGGAGACTCTGAGATGTTTGAAGACTTACCATATAGATAAACAGCAAGATACCTTACCGCATTCATAAATAAAACTATCGGTAATACAAGTTTTAGGAAAATAACTTTTTTTTTGTCTCGCTGTGGAAATGCTTTTACGCATGCCCCCCACAGATCTGCAGGGGGTATGTGGGACTCAACGGCTGGTGTGCAAGACCGTAATACCCACTACAACCACAGCGCACTCCACCACTCCGCCATTGTGGGGGGTGCCATGGGGTCGCGTGAGCATTCACCACGGCACCTCGGCGGATAGCCCGAGGGCCATCTCCTCTTCCTCTGCGGGGCCGCAGAGGAAGAGGAGATGGCCCACCGCAGCGCCATCCAACGGTGCGCCCCCGTTTGGTCGCGGGAGATAGGCCGCACGGCAACGACCCACCGAGACTTCTCTCCTCCTGCGACCGCACCCGACTGCGAGGGACAGCCAAAGCTGTCTCCCACACCCGCACCCTTGGACGCATCCTGCGCAGGCCTCCCCAAGCCCACGTGGAGGGTCCCCTCCCGGGATCCCGCTTAGCTTCACCGTGAGTGGCAAAGCCAAGGTTACTGAGCCCCCCCACCACGACAAGGTGGAGATCCCACAGGGGGGTAGGAAAATAACTTAAGGCAAGGTGCGGTAAGTCTATTAACTGCGTTTATGCTAAACTATGTTGGTCTTTTCGAAACACTTTGAGAGACGCCCTTTTAAGGGCCTAAGAATGCCCTCACACTACCTCCTCCCAGGCAGAGGTGACAGTGCCCTAATAATATTAATAATTGCATTTATTTCAGACAAGATCCATTTTTTTAAGTAAACAGTAACCCAACAACATTGTTAGTAACAAAAAGAAAAAATAAAAAAAATAACTTCGGGGAGAGGTGGACTGACACTCTGGACTACTTAACTGCATGCAGTGTAATCCAGCGTGCCAGCACAGGGGAGTCTCGGCGGTCCATCAACGCGCTCAGGATCATGTTGGGGCTGTCGCGTGCGCGGAGTAACATGGAAGCGAAGCGCTTGCGCATGATAGTTGCAAAGCAGTTCGTGCGTCCTCTGCGAACATAGCACAGGCGCTGCAGAAGCGCGGCAGCCCCAACCAAACCCTAAGCATGCTTTAGGGAATTCTACTGTGTTAGCGGAAAAGATACGGAGACCTGTCAGCTGCAGTTACATTAAACTACTTATGTAAGGTACTGGTGCTTGTGGCGCAGTGGTGGCAGCTCTTTGGTAGTGATACCAAAAGTTAAGCCACCTACAGAGTGGTCATGTTTAAGATGGGTGATCATTCCGACCATATTCGTAACGTCTATTTACAAGCATCTTAGTGTTTTGGAAGGTCCTGGGTAATAATATCGATAGATAATAGTCGTTAAGCCTGGTCAGATCCCTCGGGCGGCTTAATAACGTCAACAGTAAGGTTGGTTACATACTTTACAAACACACCCCCTCAACAATCCGCAATAAGCTCACCTGGTGGAGTATGGCTCGTGGTACGAGTACTTAGTTGCGTGCGGTACCAGAGCGAGTTGGTACAAACGTTACTGCTCTGACGAGTCCTCCAAAGTAATTAAATCCGTTTTCATTGAAGGATGCCCGTTCTCTTAACTTCTCTTAGCTGACGCCAAAAGCATAGTTGTGGTGCCCGTTTTGCTTAAGAATGACCCTTAGTTCTTGGACATAAAGTTCTGATAGTTCCACCATAGACCAATCTTTGCTTAGCAATGTTTGCTCCTGACGGAAGCAGGTCGTTCATAGCATCGAGTTCATACCCAATAGAGTCAACTCACCTGTTTTTTTGTCACTAATGTGATTTATGCCTGCCTAACGTGCCAAATAATATAATCCTTAGAGCATAATACAGGGTGTCCCAGGACACCCTGTACCAGCGAAAGTCTAAGGTTGTAAGACTCTAATACCTACCGTTTGACACTATTTAATTTTTTTTTTGAAAAATGTTTTTTCTTGAGTTTGAAATCAAGTGTAAAATTTTAATCCTGCTCGAAAAAAAATTTGGGTGTTTTTTTGTTCGTACAGGTGAGCACAGACTCCAGCTTAAATATTCAATAAAAAAAACTAAAAGAAACCCCATTCAGAAACATTTTATAGCTAAATCCCCCTGAAATTTAAATAAATAAATAAAAAACATATCTCGAGAACTGTTAAATATCCCGGAACATAGGGTCAAACTTTTGGTATTAATGTCCTCTAACTCCAGACCTTCGCTGGTACAGGTTTCTTGGGACACCCTGTATATACTAGGTCAGTTTGGAAGGGTTGTCTAACTTTCTGATCCTTCCATTTTGCCATGTTGGTGGTGTTGTCAATATTTCGACTGTCTTTATTCAAGTTATTACAACACTGTTCTCTTTATTGTGGTGGTCTACTAATAAAGTATGCATCTAAGTCTGTCTGTACATACTGTGCTGTTTTTGTCATAGCAGTTATGTTGCTAATGAATTAGAGCCGTGTGTAATGAATTAGATTTTAAATTAAGCAATCGAAGCTCATCTGAATTATGTTACTCACCTGATATGGCAAAATTGTATTAAGAAATGGAACACTTAAATGAGTTCATCACAAAATGTCATGAGTTGTATTACTCGTATTATCGCTCATCGGGGCAGACCATAATTTTTTGGCCCAACTAGCCCTAGCGACAAAAACAGTCAGCCTGGCAAAAAGTGTCACGTTTCTTTCGCCTCTATTGGGTAAGTACCTGCATAGGCCCCGTGGCAGACAAGTGAATAATCCGCGAGTGACCGCGGCCCCGCCGAGGCCGCGCACAATTGCGCGTACGCACGATAGCCACAATGAACGCCCGGAACCATTCACACTATGAGGCTAAGTACTCACGAAGCGGTTTTCATCCGCGCCCGCCGCGGTTGCGGGCACGCAGCCTTTGTAGAATACAGATACTTATGTAAAAAATCAAAGCACATTTTACGACGCGCTTTACGCCCGTGGCTTGTGCGGTTGTTTGCGGGTCCCGCTGCACCGGCGGTCAACTTCTACCGGCGGGCGCGGGTCGCGGTTATCGCTGCCGCGGCTGGTTGCACCCGCGCGCTCTGCGGTCGGTTAGCGGGCGACTGCACGGGAAGCGGGGCGCGGGGGGGTCTTCAAAAATTCGGAACTCAACTGATCGTTTCTTGCAATCGCCCGTCTTGCGAGAGCCAACCGCCAAGTTTGCGGGCGATAATCGCAACCGCAATTGAAAATAAAACTGCAGTGCACCAACACGGCGGGCGCGGGTGAAAACCGCTCCGTGAGTCCTAAGCCTAAAGGTACAAATTGTAAGCGGGCATCATGAAGTTGCAACAGATGACATGTCCCGACACTTCTTCGGCGATAGTATACGCAGCAAAATGTATCGATATCGCGCCATGTCGTGAGTAATTGGTATGGCCGTATCGTTTCATCGACTAAAACGAAAAAAGTATCAACAAGTTAACATGCACACTATTACTTATTGATTTTTGATATGACGTAGACACCTTCGTCGAACCTAACTGATCACGATACGTTTAGATAAAATCACACTATAGTCCATCAACTTTGTGTGGCTACCATCATCTTCATCATCGTCATCATCATCATCATCATCATCACCACCACCAAACATTACCACCAATCGACGCGCAGCGTATAGGGTATCTTCATATTTCATCATTCATTATGACCCGGTCGGCGACAGCCGTTACACCCAACAGCCAAGTAATTTTCCTTGGAACACAAAACCTCAAATTCTTCCGTGGTACATAAAACCTCCTCTTTGGAGGTCATGTCCACGTTGCGAGCAACTCCGCCCCTGCCGTCTGTCAGTCAAAAGCAAGGCGATTGAGGGGGCGTCGGATCTACGCACGGGGCTCACAATACCCGTCATAATCGCGGTCGAGCAAATTTTTACCGAGCGCGAGATTTTTATCGGAACAACGTATGCTAGCCGTGCTGTTTTCAATGTGTTTGTATCAATCTCTTTTTGAGTATAAATATTCTTTGGTATGAATCGTGTCGCTAACTTCGTGTCACTTGCTATTTCATACAAACACATAGAAATCAGAAGTGTCGCGACGACATGTCGTCTGCTGCAACTTCATGAAGCCCGGTTCCCACTTGTACCTTTATCCACTCTGCAGTGATCAAGAGTTCCATTTGTTTATGGTTTGATTATGAATAATGCATTGAACGTAATTCGTTTTCCGTTCACAACAAATTAAGTGATTGACTGATTGACAGCCATAATGATAGCGCCTTTTGCGCTTTGGTCGCCGTTGGACCTTGACTCCAATATTTACCTATCCACGTGCACTTATTAAACAGTCATTAGATCTGCGCTAGAGTTTACGTTTTCCTTATATTGTAATCAGTTTAATCAAAAAAAGTGCAGAAGTGAAGTAAGTTTAATTTTAATTTGTCGTTGTATAGGGTAGTGTTTGCGTTTCTTGACCTATAAAGAGGGTAGATAAGCAACACACTCCGCCGCTTGTTGTCATTCAACAACTTCAAATAATAACAGGCCCACACAATTTGCGCTAAACATTTTGATTGCGGTTGCGACACAGCGGTTCCAGTGGTTTACGTCACGCATCTGCGGTAGTAGTCCGCGCGCAGAGCGACATGGCAGACGCGGAGACCACCCTACGCTCACTCCTGCGCAGCATCGCGCGCGAGCACCGGTACGCCGAAGACGACGAGCATATCACCGTCACATCCATTACCAGCGGCGGCGCCAACTACACATCCACTCTTCATCTCGCCACCCTCACCTCCCCCGGCCTTCCAGACCTCAAACTCTTCGCCAAAGTCGCCTCCATCAGCGGCAAGATCCGCTCGCAGGCCAACGCCGACAACCTGTACAGAACCGAAGACATATTCTACAACAAACTCGTCAAACTATGGGACGGATACCAGGAGAAGTACCAAGTTCCAGCCCAACACAGATACGTGTTCCCCAATTACTACGGTGGGAGTCCGGAATTGGGGAAGGAAACTGTCATATTGGAGAATCTGGTAGCTAAAGGGTATCAAAGTTACAACAGGTTCAAGTCAGTGGACTGGAAGTACGCGTCGAAGGCCGTGGAGGTGCTTGCGAAGTACCACGCGATGTCGTTCGTGTTTCAGCGGGAGGACCCGGAAGAGTTTGCAGCGATGACGAAGGACTTAGAGTTCAGGATGCCCGAGCCAGACCCCTCGATGAAGGGCCTGTGGGAGCGCATGGTGGGCGGTGCAATGTCCGTGATCGAGAACCAGCAGCACCAGGAGAAGATCAAGAAGTTCTTCGTGGAGGCTGAAGGCAATGATTTGTTCAAGAAGTACCACATGCCCACCCACACGCCTATCCTTGCACACGGAGATTACAGACCCAGCAACTTGCTGTATAAAAAACAGGTATGTATGCGATTTCTTATCATTTTTAGTGTATTGCAACATAAAATACAACGAAAAGATATGAAAAATACACAGTTCGTTTAGATTTGATTGTATGCTACATTGGATTATACTGACGATTGTTTTGTTTTGATATTATTGCACAATAACCGATTTTACCTATTTATTTATCTACATCATACATTGAGTCTTATTGATAAAATAATGACTGTCATGCTTCATTGAGTCTTGTTGTCTGTTTGTGGAATCTGTTGATTCTATGTGTCCCTCAGATGAGAGTTATAATTTTTGAGTAAATAATAATAACTTTTGAAGTGAAAAGGTTTGATTGTAGCTTTGATGATTTAACCTTGAATCGCGATATCTCAATTTGCAACGATATTCTAATTGCCCGACCCGGACCAGACACTAAATTGCAAAAAACATTGACATAAAAAAAATATTTCGCAAACATTTAGTTACGAAATATTTTTTTTAGACAGTCATAGAAAAAATCTATCGGAGTGTTACTAAGAAATTTCGTATAACTTTGTTTTTTATCAAACAAGCTGCCAACTGCTATCCGATCATGTTGATGACTTAATCTTAATAAGTCGACTCGTAATGTCATCATGACAAAGGCCTTGCTTACACGAGCTCGTCTAGTAATGACTAACAATTACATAAATTGCGTGGTGGTGTGTTTTTAAACCTCATACATCTTATTATCAGCGATGATGTGTGCTTCACATAGTTTTATCATATCACTGAAGGTCTTCAAATTATTGTCAACAGTGAATCCATCTTAAAATATATTTTTAGCAATCAGAAGCGGAGCTCATTAAAAAAAAACAACTTTAACAACCTAAATAATTTACTTAGAACAAAACAATCGAATAACAAGTTGACAATAATTCAAGCAACCAAAAACGTACGGAAAACCACTCAAATCACAAATTATAACAAACGAGAAAATAACAATAAGTAGGTAGGTATGACTTACAATAAATCGCGTCGATCACCAAACCACCAACCTCACCGCTCGGAGTCGCTCAGGCAAATGAGCTTGCCAGTGCCACTACAGCCGTATTTATAGGCTTTGGTGGGGGAACTCGCAAAAATAAAATAAGTCATACTGAGGTATGCTAATACGGCCTATCCTGATCGTGCGCCGTCCTCGGCGGCACCCTCAAGAGTATCTTTAACAGGAGGTGGAAGCCTCGGCGTCGTCGTCCTCGCTGAGGGCCAGGTCCGCCCGAAGTATGTCTTCAGCTGACTCCTCGCGTATGCCTGGCGGATTCCCGGGGTCTGCGCGTATGACAGAAGGACCAGCCTGGCTGTCATCATCCTCGTCCTCATTACCTGTTAATAAAACAAGGGTTATGACACAGCAATAGAAGCATATGCCTATTCTTTCATTCATCACACACGCAAGGCCCTCTTTCAATGGTCCACACTTATCTAAAGTCGCCTTAATTTTCTTACATTCACACATCTTACACACATTCTTCATCTGTGCGTCATTCGATCTCATGGGCTCGCTTACTCGTCATAAGCAAACTCAGCATGTTAGCAAACGTGACACGTATATAAAATACGTCTGCAAGGCCGAAGCCCATACGCATCAAAAGATACGTCTGCAAGGCAAAAGCCCCTACGCATCAAAAGATACGTCTGCAAGGCCGAAGCCCCTACGCATCAAAAGATACGTCTGCAAGGCCGAAGCCCCTACGCATCAAAAGATACGTCTGCAAGGCCGAAGCCCCTACGCATCAAAAGATACGTCTGCAAGGCCGAAGCCCCTACGCATCAAAAGATACGTCTGCAAGGCCGAAGCCCCTACGCATCTAAAGATACGTCTGCAAGGCAGAGGCATGCTTGATGCATGCCCAATCTGACACCGCTGATCACGCCGGCTGCCAGTCTCGATAGGCGTGGTCGACTTTCACCTCGCCTCACACGCACTCACGCCAGTCGGATATGCGCAATGCATGCGCATATCTAAATAAGCTGTAACATACAATTGTTAAACAACAACCATGTAAAACTTACTCTCAAAGAATGCTGCGCAACTCTCAGGGCACCATTCTCCCTTCCAGGGCACCATATATTGTGCCGCCGCTTGAGTGGTCTTGCCTCGTGCACCACCCAGAAGCTTCAACTCGTAGCGCCCACTGGGTAACACCTTTACCACACGGTAAGGGCCCCTCATGCCAGGATCCAGCTTTCCCGTAGATTGCGAATACTTTATGACGAAGACATGGTCATTCAGCTTGAAAACACGTGGAGGGTGTCGGCGACGGTTGACGCGAGAGTCTTGCTGTTCTTGGTTTTTCTTGAGCAGATCCCTCGCTCAGTTCCTGCTCATCTCTCGCAGTGCCTCGTGATTGGGGCTACTGTTTTCAATTGCTACGTCTCGGACCAACGCACGAATAACAGGAGTGGTCGCATGTGTACCAATTAGCAAATACAAAGCAGACACTTGAGTGGTTTTATGTTTAGTTACATTTAAAATCAATTGAATTTTACGTAAAGCCTCAGACCAAGTTGTGTGTTTGTTGTGACTTTCAACCCGAATCAAGTTGAGGACTGTCCGTACATAACGCTCAGCCTGCCCATTAGCATGATGCATTTCTGGCGTTATGTAGTGGATGTCACATCCTAACTCGGATATCCAGTTTGTGAATCTGGAAGCTTCGAACATGCGACCTCTGTCACAGACTATAACTTTGGGCGCACCGAACAATGAAATGGCTTCATTAAAAACACGTTTAAGTTCATCGGTGTCTTGACGGTACATAGGGAAAAGTAAGCAGTATTTTGTAAACGAATCTACAATAACGATCACAAACTTATAGCCATTCGATTCCGGTAATGGTCCTAACACATCAGTATGGACAGTATGGAATGGTACATCAGACTTTTCCCATGATGTTATGGGCTGAAGCGGGGCTCTAGGAACTCGCTTTTTTGAAATGCAGGTAAGACAATGTGAGGTGTACTTTTGAACAAATGATCTTAGGCCAGGAAACCAAAAATGTTTCAGTATGAGATCCAGTGTCTTATCTGCACCAATGTGCTCATGCTCATCATGAAAGATGCGCAACAAGCTGAGTCGGTGTCCTTTTGGAACAAAGCATAACAGACGCGACTCTTCACCTGTTGGTGAATATCGGTAATAAAGTAAGTCATTTTGACATACGTAGCGACTCGTGTCCAAAAGGCCATCGTTCAACCTTTGGATCAAGTCCTGAGTTTCATTGTCAGCGTTTTGAGCCATTTGAGCCCAATTTAAAGGTCGGTCAATGTGGTTAATTTGCATCGCTGCTGGATTCCTGCTCAAATAATCTGCATGGCCCATCATGGCACCTTTCCTATATTCAATGGTGAAGTTAAAATCTTGGAGATAAATCCACCAGCGAGCAACTCGTGGGAGGAGATCCTTTTTGCGCTCTGTGGCCTTCAGAGCATTGCAATCGGTTATAATTTTGAAGGTCACGCGGACCAAGTAATGCCTAAAATGTTGCAATGCCCTGACAACCGCGAGTGTCTCTAACTCATACGAGTGGTACCTGCATTCCGCGCCCTGGGTGACCTTACTAAAATAGGCTACCACTCGCCTGCTACCGTCAGTATGAACCTGCATTAAAACGGCGCCGTAGCCCGCACTACTCGCGTCCGTGTGAAGTTCTACCGGTAGGATAGGGTCAAAAATTGCAAGTATCGGTTCACTTGTTAAAACTTTAAGAAGATATTTGCGAACTTCCTCTTGCTCAGCTCCCCACTCAAACTTAACATCTTTTTTCGTAAGACGTGATATACTTGCAGTTTTTGTCGCGTAGTCCTTAATGTAACGCCTAAAATAACCGGCTAGGCCTAAGAATTGGCGCACTTGTTTCACATTGGTTGGGATGGGTGTGTTAACTAGGGCCTCGATCTTACCGGGACTCGGCCTAACCTGACCATGGCTAATGACGCGGCCTAAATATTCAACTTCGGTGCCGAGAAATGAACATTTTCGAAGGTTGATTGAGAAACCAGCTGTGGTGAGCGTATCTAAGACTTCGCGAAGCAGCTTGATGCCAGATTCTACGGTCATACTTAGTATAAGGACGTCATCTATGTATACTAGGACGTGCCCTGCCTCAATCAACTTTCGGAGCGTATTGTTGATAATGCGCTGATATACGGTCGGAGAATTACAAAGGCCAAAAGGCATTTTCAAGTACTCATAATGAGATTCCGGTGTAACAAAGCCGGTCTTATGTATTGAGCCTTCATCAATCGGAATTTGATGAAAGCCTGATGCCATATCCAGGCTGGTGAAGAACCTCGAGCATCCAAGGCGATCAATGTGATCCTCGATCAGCGGGAGAGGATATCTGTCTTTAACAGTTATGCGGTTGAGTGCCCGAAAGTCAACGCACATCCTGTCGGCGCCATCCTTCTTTTTGACCAAAATGATGGGGCTAGCGTACTCAGAGTTCGATTCCCTAATAATCTTTTTATCGAGTAGGTCTTTGACAATCTCGCGTACCTTAAGCTTTTCTTGGTAAGACAAACGGTAAGGGTGGTAAGCTATGGGAACATCACTGGTCAAAGTAATGTGCATTTTGCCCGTAGTTACCGTTGAAGTAGCGGTGCCTGATATTAAAAATGATGAAAAGTCATCTATGACGGACATAAGTGAGATGAGCTCATCACCTTGAAGAGGCGTATTTACTTTAGCAGGCTGTTCAGTATCGACTGAGTTAACTTTTGAGGTGGTACTAGAGGAGTGAGTCAAGTACTGCCTATCCTTGGTTCTAACGAATGTAACACCATCCCTATTAAGAACGTCTGTTCCAATGATTATGGGTGTATTCATACATGATGCGGGTACGACGACAAAATCAACATCTAACGCGATCTCACTAAACTCGACGGTTAGTCTGACACACTCTAGCAATAATCTCGTTAGTACTAATTCCTTTCAAAACGCAATGAATTCGTCGCCGCGCACAAGAAAAATACTTAAGAATATCGGTCGATATCAATGAAACATTAAGCGCACCACTATCTATCAAAATATCGACCGGTATGCCCTGTATCACGGCCGCGCATACGTCGTTATTACCAGTGGAACTCGAGAGCTCTTTGCAGAGGTTAATCTTACGTTGGTTGTTATGTTGGCCCTCCGATCGGGCTTTAGCAAAGCAATCTTTCTCCTTATGTCCGGTCTTTTTACAAAAAGTACACGCGACGTTTGAATTACCGGGGTTCTTAGTCTTTTTAGGACAGTTGACACTGATATGTCCAGTTTGGCCGCAGGAAAAACACTTACTTTCAAACCTGTCAACATTCCGTTTGCGTGACGCATTGGAAGGTAGACGGTTATTTTCAAATTTGCCACGGCCAGGCTTGACATATATAGCTAAAAACAAAACTAAGTTTTCCGTAGTGAGATTAGCATTTGCGGCAGCCGCCTTTACTTGTGCGTCGCTAATACCACGAATCACTATTTGCACCATGAGTTCCTCACTAATGCCCTTAACTATTCGTAGGCGTAACAGTGATCGACGGGCATATTCGGCATAGGTAGGAAATTTATCCGACGTCGTGTTCAGAACTTCGAAAAGAGTCTGAGCGTGGTCTATTCTCCGCGGGCAAAGAGACTTAAATTCTTTTACGAAGTTAGGCCAGGAACGGTCATTTGTATTCCAATCGTTTAACCAGGACTTGGCATCGCCTTTAAGGCAATTTGCGACGCGAGATAAACATTCTAAATCATCCCATCTATTCGTTAACCTAGCACGCTCCACCTCGTCGCACCAAATATCGAAATCGTTAAAAGCCGGGTCAAAATTCGACACATAATAGCTATGCGGTTTTGATCGATTTATCGCCATAATGGCGTCCGTGAGAGCTTGAGTAACTGACGGGGGGTCTTTATCATGACTAGGCGTACTGACGCGGTTAGGAGGAAACGGGTGCGGCGACATACTCGTGTTGCTTTCTTCAATTGCATTTAATCGCGCTATAATTGAGCCTAAAGCCTGCTTAACGGAATTACCGCGAGCATAGGAACGGGATCTATCACGAACACGGGAGCGAGATCTATCACGAACACGAGATCTATCGCGGTGCGATCGCGTGCGAGACCTATGACGACGCGACCGCGAACGAGGCTTATGGTTGGATCGACGCGATTTGCTACGGCTACGCCTTGCCCTCCGGCGTGGCGTACCGCCCGAACCAGATCTTTCTCGAGAACGCGACACTCGTGGCATTTTCGTAAACAAGTTTTTGGTTGCTTGATTTCAAAGTAACGTGAGAAAAATGTTTCCCAAAAAATAGCCAAATGTGAGCACAGGTGTATCCCACTTCTGATTTTAGCAATCAGAAGCGGAGCTCATTAAAAAAAAACAACTTTAACAACCTAAATAATTTACTTAGAACAAAACAATCGAATAACAAGTTGACAATAATTCAAGCAACCAAAAACGTACGGAAAACCACTCAAATCACAAATTATAACAAACGAGAAAATAACAATAAGTAGGTAGGTATGACTTACAATAAATCGCGTCGATCACCAAACCACCAACCTCACCGCTCGGAGTCGCTCAGGCAAATGAGCTTGCCAGTGCCACTACAGCCGTATTTATAGGCTTTGGTGGGGGAACTCGCAAAAATAAAATAAGTCATACTGAGGTATGCTAATAATATAGTATAGTTATTTATTTATTTATTATGTAGACACAAAACAGGTTACAATCAGGTAATATTATTAAATACAATGAGACAACAAAATGTATTCGCTAGATTACAACCCAAAATAATAATAAATTTGTTATACAAGAGTGCAAAGTTGCTTTTTAACCGCGTGTTCAATTTTGATGACCGAGCAAGCGAAGGATTCTAAAATTGAATCACGAGCGCAGCGAGTGATTCAAAATTAGAATCCTGAGCGTTAGCGAGGGAATCAAAAGGGCACGAGGTGAAAAATTCTTTGCACTCGAGTGCAACACGTAACTTTTCATTCCACCTCAGCGAGGAAATGACTAAATGCAAATAAAACCGTTGACAATCACAAGATAGCTACTTTTATACCAAGATAATACTTAGGTATAATTAGTAAAAATTTAAAGTAACGTTGCTACTGTTATTTAAATTGAGTGTAATATTTTTGTTGGGTACTGTAATATTGGTGTTAGTCACTTGTGTACTGTTTTTCGAGTGCTTGCTTTCTTGTTCTCGGATAATTCTATAAAATATGCTAGCAAAACGTTTTCTGAGAAAGTTTTGGCTCCTTTTGCTAGTCGCCACGTGTTGAACATAACGTACTGTTTTATATACTTCTCGCGTGATTGTTGAGGGAGAAAGATCATTTGCGCATTATTAACAGTTTCAGTCAATTCTGTTGGCGTCAAACAAACTTCCTCGTCGCTAAAATCACTCATTTTAGTTTTTTCACTTGTTTTCAAGTTTCTTGTTTTTAATATAAGATTTAACAATGACATGAAAAAATGCCGCGTAAAGAACCTCCAACAAAGCAAATTGAAAAAAGAACACCAAGAAGGTTCCGAGTTTGAGTTTTTAACAAATTAAAAAAATGTTGTATGATATATTCGGCACCATAGAGGTAGCAATAAATAGGTTTAATGATTTTTTTAATTCACAAACTTGGTGCACACGATGTTCTAAATTCAAATTTACTTTAACCTCTAGTGAATAAAAACGGCTTTTCCACTCAGATATTGAAGAGCAAAATGACTCTTTCCGAGATGGTGGGATGAAAAAGTAATTTATGATTATAATTACTTAACTCGGTTGAACGGTCAAGATTAAAACAGATCCAACCAAAGTGATTTTTTTTATTTGGGATAGGTTTGCTATTGACCCAAGACCACAGATTACTAAATAGTTACAAGACTAAGCCCAACGAGGCGAAGACTGAGTTTACAATGAAGCGAGCTCACATAAAAGATGCCTGTTCACTCTAGCTTTGAAGATTCCTAGGTTGTAATTGCAGGACAACACTGCCATGTAGGATATGTAGGTACTGTGCTTGTTTAATTCTGATTGCAGGGTCAAAACTGTTTCTGCAATTATGATTAACAAAATAATTACCTTATGGGCTATTTAACGTGCTCACATACACAGTGGATTTGCAGTATCGATATTATCAGATAATTATACTAATATTAGCTGAAAGTTATTACTAATTTTATTTGTATGAATATTCGTAAGTCGGTGTTGTTGGCGACTAGGCCCACATATCGTTGTTTACTTACAGATAAAAACATATCTTTAATAAATATACAAATACTTAAGTAATTGCAATATTGTTTACTAGTTTAATCAAACTAACCTCGTTTCAATAATCCGGTTATTTGCTGTCATCTCCTCTACTTGTAATTATCTTGTCGAAATTCGAGCGTAACATTAAATATCATTTATAATTATAATTTATATAACGCACTAACTTGATCTTTATGATTTGTTTTTTTTTTTTGAAAATATACTGTAGTTTAACTTTCGCGTGAATTATGTAAAGTAATTTTTTTATGGATTTCCATTCTCAACTTGTAAATGAATCTACGTGACTGTGAAATGCAACACGATGTATTTGCCAACGTGATTTCCGCAACGTTAGCAGTTCACTAGGCGACCAGTGGGGTAAGCACGAACACGAACAAACTGACAGTTACAGTCCCCATACAAATTGACAAGTCAACGATAGGTAAACGCTATGATTACGATAGTTGTTCGTGCTCACCCCACAGTGAAAGCTTATTCCACGCGCCCTTGATATTGGAGGACAGTTTTGGTATAGTGGTCTGAGGTCCAGACTACAAAACCGACTGTTGGCGGTCCGAATCCTGCTAAGGGCAAATGTTTGTGTGATGAGCACGTGCATTTGTGCCTGGGTCAAAAGTGTTTATAAATGTATTTCTATCCGTCATCCCATTCACCGTAGCACAAGCTAACGCTTAGTTTGGGGCTAGGTAGTTGGTGTGTTCGTTGAAACAATTTATAATTTAATTTATCGTAGGGCATGCCCCGGGCTCTGTATTGGATTCGTTGCTTTACATATCTCGCTACCTTAGCAGACTTGTATGTGGTTACAAATTATCCATTTCAAAGCAAGCCATATTAAAACACATAAAACTTTTTTTTAAATATTACAATGTCTTTAAAAATTATAACGAAAATAAGTTCTTTCATTACGAGACTTAATAAACAATTTACTACCTGCTCATTTTATCAATCAATTAATTATAATAAAAATAAATAGCACACGACAAGATTACAATAATGAGCTTGCATTTCGTTATCCCAGCACGTATTTGTATGTAATCAATCGTTTGTCACCTGTATTTATAATAATACGGTAGTTGACACCACCAATCGTTGACGTACTTTTTATCAACTGTCAAAACGCATTTCTTCATAGAGCTTGTATGGGAATAACACACTTTGACGTCACCGCGTGCAATGCCGACTGAGTGACTAATTATCATTTGAATTCCAACTAAAAATCAAATAATACGAACTGCAGAAAAATATTAGTGTAAAGGCATCTGAAATTATGAATTATTTTAGAGAAAATCAGTTTTTGAATATTTCTTTCATAGTGGAAACAAGCCTATTGCATATATGTGGGTACTGATTTTTTATGCTCTTTTAAGTATTTCGTTCTTTATAGATTGGTACTTAACTGTTTACCCAACGATATTTAATATCGTTGTGTTTACCCTTGAATTTATAAATGCAAAACCCGTGTGAGTCCGACATTAGATAAAAAGATGTTTTAACCTCGCGAGTTTTATTAGGTTACGCAAATTCTTAGTTTGTTTCTTTGTATGTGGTTTGCCTAAAACACTCAAAGGAAAACGCACACAAATTTGCTATAAACACAGTGTAAGCCTTAAAACCGGTTTGATTTGATTAACCGGAAAAGCGTTTTTATTTGCTCACAAAACACTCACAAAAATATTATGATGTAGATTGATATTTTGTTAGGCTGTGAAGTAAAATTAAAATATATATCTTTGTTTGCAGCTTTAAAGCACAAAAAAGTAAGTTGGCTAGTTCATTACGCAATGGGCCAGGACTATTTCGCCATTAGGTATACATGGCGCCAAATTGTCATTGACCTGAACCTTCCTCTCATTCCATTGTCCACAAAATCTTGCGCAGCTTATTATTGAGCCCTCGAACCACTAATAATCGCTGACCAGTCAAGTGGAACCCATGCCGCAGCGACTAAATATCTAATAGGGTCATGTCAAGGTCTTAAAATCAACGACGTGTCGTCATGAACGATTTCAACAATTGGCATGATGACAGCTATCTTAAATATTTTCAAGACCATGGCGTTTAAAAAACATAGCCCCTATGAAGTTAATATAACCAGTTTATTTCCAAAAAGCTGTCGAAACCAATTTTTAAACACACAAAACTCAATAAATATTAGGTCAATTGACTCCGATTTCTAATATATGACCGTGACGTCACGTTCATTTATTCCCATACAAAATCTATGGAGGCAGACCGTTTTGACAGATAATAAAAAGTATGTCAACGATTGGTGGTGTCGTCTAGCCAATTGTGTGAATGATGATATCGATGATGTAGAATGACATGACAAATATTTTTTTCACAATTTTATACATGTTTTACAAAGTCTAATTATATGTCACGAAACGTCTAAAGTAAAGCAAGTCTTTATTCTCTCTGGAGATAAAATCGTATGGGAATTCCCTTTATTAAAATGATTTGAATTTGGAACGCTGAAATTTGTATGAAGTCTCTTAGCATAACTACAGTCATTGCAAAGAGTTTTTAATCATAAATATAATTTTACTAGTGGCCGCCCGCGACTTCGTCCGCGTGGAAAGCCTTTATCTTAAAAATTCTTTATGAATTGTAGCCTATATGTTATTCTGATGTATAAGCTATATTGTGGTAAAGTTTCATTCAAATCCATTCAGTAGTTTTTACGTGAAAGAGTAACAAACATCCATACATCCATACATCCATACTTACAAACTTTCGCCTTTATAATAGTAGTAGGATTTGAAAGTTTCAAATACTTTACATGAATTATTACATTGATTTTATCAGTGCTGTATTATTGCTGAGTAAAGCTGACAAATTAAACAAAAATCTGAGATAGTGAATTAAATCATGAGTTGAAAATAGTAACGATGACTTAACGATTTTCTAATTATCCGCCCAACTTTCGGAATTTTCCTTTTATAATACAACATTGTAAAAATTCCAAGCGGATATTATTCGATTTTATAATTTCAAAAACATCTGGTAGGAAATTATTATGACGACACTCCGTGGGCAGGCCTTCTCCAAGGTGGACCGATGATCTGGTGAAGGTCGCGATAAGCCCCTTTAAGCGGAAAGCGCAGGACCGATCGCGATAGAAATCCTTGGGGAAGGCCTATGCTCAGCAGTGGGCGTTGAAATGATGATGATGATTCTTTAACACCTTCTTTAAATACCAGGTTATGATTTTTCACTAACCTTACCGGTTTCTTACCAATTCCAGGAGGACGGCAGCATCCAGATCATAGCCCTCGACTACCAGACCGTTCACACCGGCTGCCCGGCCGAGGACCTCGTCTACTTCATCACCATGGGCTCGGACGAGGAGTTCCGGAAGCAGCACCACCATCAGCTGGTCGAGCACTACTTCTTGCAGTTGGGGCTGGCGCTGAGAAGGTTCCAGATGGAAGTGGAAGAGGTCTACCCGAGGAAGTGGTTCGATGATGACCTAAAACAGGTAGATAGTTAGTTTAGCTGGGCTATTTCCGCACCTAACCTCTTGATTATGGGTATTTCTGATGCCTTTCTGCTCCAACCACACCAGGCTTTTCCAGAATGCAAGCAGCTTTGCTGGATTAGCGCAGGCCTATTGAAGTGTTGCTGGCGAATGAATAGGAGTGCCAGTTATAAACATATATATTTAGCAATTATTATGTAGAAAGAATAGCACTGATTCATTAAACAGCACTTAATTTCCTTAGAGTGAAATTGGTAACACGGAATTATCAAGTACTAGGTATTCGGTGATTCAGACAGATAGGAGGATAATTAAAGAAAGATAATTGAATCGCGGTGGTTTTTTGACCAGCCTTAAGTAATAAATAAATAAATAATAAATATTTCACAACATCACCAATTCTCTGGTCCAAAATTAAGCTACGAGGCCTGTGTTATGGGTACTAGACAACGGATAAACATACTCAAATACTTTTTTTGTAAATAAATACATATTATACATAGAAAGCACCCAGACCAGTACAAACACAATTATGTTCATGCGGGGATCGAACCCGCGAACCGTTTTAGAAGTCCGACATGAAGACCACTGCACCAATCGGTCGTCATGGCACTAATGGCTGGTCAATATGCTTCCAGCCGTTGAAGCTCACCAGCTGTTTCGCTGGATGGAAAGTTAGTTTTACGCGCAACAACATTTAATGGATAGATCCAATCAAATCATCATTTATTTTCTTGATTCCAGATGATGCCTTACGCTTTGCTGATCGGTGTGGTCATTCTGCCCGTGGTGACGGTGGAGACGGAGTGCGCCCCCAAGGTGGACGCCGACGCTGATGTCGACAGCTTCGTGGTGGCACCTAACGAGCTGTTTGCGAGCAGGTTCAGGGGCGTCGTTAATGACCTCGTGAGGTGGGGCGTCATATAGGAGCTGGGTAGGGGGTCTTTTAGGGGGACTTGTTTGTGATAACCCTCAACAGCTATTCGCTACCTTGTTCAGTGAGGGGTACTATAAAGAACTCTGTACAAATAATTTAAGATCGTGTTCTCGCATCAGCCTATATACGTCCCACTGCTGGGCACAGGCCTCCCCTCAACAATGAGGTGGTCCGAGCCATACTCCACCACGCGGGCTCAGTGCGGATTGGTGGAGGGGTGTCTTGTAAGGTAAGTGACCAACCTTACTGTCGGATGTTATTAAGCCGCCCGAGGGCCTCTGACCAAGCTTAACGACTAATATCTATCGATATTAACCGGGACCAACAGCTTAACGTGCCTTCCGAAGCACGGAGATGCTTGTAAATAGACGTCACTCAAATGGTCAGAATGGTCACCCATCCCAAACATGATCGCGCCTTACGTTGCTTAACTATAGGTATCACTACCAAAGCTCTGCAACCACTGCGCCACAAGCACCTCTAAGATCGTGTACGTCTGTCAAACTGGAAACATAATAGCCATACAAGTTTACAAAAAAATTGTAACCAAATTTTAAAATAGAGTTCAAACCCTTTGAAGAGTGTGATGGTACTACTGGATTGTGATATTTTTTTACGAGATTTACACTTTTTTGGGTACCTTTTTGCTATAAGTTTTAGATACCTGCAGAAAGTTATCCCGCAAATGATTACTTCATGATAACTTACACACTTCCGGATTATTTCCATCGTTTTAAACATTGCGGCTGGCTTAAAGTTTATATTTTAAAACTTAGGTTAAAATATTGTAATGACTATATAAGATAGACTCAATTGCTAGGTAAATTAAAAAAACCTTGGAGATTGTAAATTGATTTCCTTGTATAAATTACACAAGTATTTTGTTAAGTGGTTACCTATTGTGATATCTATGCACTTTGTATTACCATAACGCTGTTCTATGTTTATTCCATGTTATGTACTTTAATGAATTGATATGAAATGAAGTCTTTAACATATTTGAATAATTAAAAATAATTTTTAAATGTTCTAACGGAGTGTTAAAATATTATTTCGCAGTACCTGACCGAAGATTATAGTGTAGAAAAATATTTTAAATAAATTTTATTGAATTATTAGGCTATATAGAGTTATTTTTTTAAATAATGTTTTATAAAACACCTTAATGTTGGTTTTTTATTCTAAAATAAGGTTTGTTGGTACGAAGGCATATTTATTATTTTCCAAAGTTATACAAAAATCCTTAAATTGAAAATTTCTTGCCATATCTTACAGGCGAGCGTAACGACGACGCTGATCCCACGTCGTCATTTTAAATAGACTCATCCGGAAATGCTTTTTTAAATTATCATTCCTTAATTAAGAGATTTGCAACAAATGACGGGGCAATTCAAACACAATCTCAAATCCATAAGTCCTTTTATTCCCCGCTATCCTCCCTTCTTACATCCCGCCACTCTCCCCTCGCCGTGAGCGCGTCCCGCTTGCCTTTCATCTCGTCAGCACGTTCGTCACGCGCGGTACCCATTGCAGCTTTGGTGAGGGCCGCCGCTGGCGCCTCCACGCAGAGCCAGAGGATGACAGCGCACGAGAAGCTGAGGAATATCGTCGCGCAGAGTACTGTCATCTGTGGAATTTTTAATTTTTCGATGAGTTCTATGATAATATATTATAATAGTAGAATATCTATTATATATTCGACCCTAGCCTGTGTGGCGTCCAGATGTAGTTTGATAATGCCATCAGTATTCGCTCTCTCTACAAGTCACAACAGGTACCCGGTACCCGGATGCACCGCAACCCTTGCAGGGTTAAACCGCCCTTGATCGTAACAGCTGGGACTTCGCGCAACATGGTTGGCATTTTTTGCGGGTGGCGAACACCGAGGTCACCCGAGCCTGCACGATCGCGCTCGATCGGCCTCAAAGTTTAACCAAGTCGCGCCATCTATCGGTAAGCTATGAGTTCATTTTTAAATTTTTACATGGGGTCGAGATGTTTGGTCGCGGCAGCCTATGTCACTCTCCAGCCTCCGACCTACCTCCACACAAAGAAAACATATTATAATATTCCTCCGTTGCGTCGTGAAAGAAGGACAAAGAAATGAACAAACGAACGGACTTTCCTATTAATAATATTAGTAGGGATTTCGCCTCACTGCAGCTGGAGAGTGCGGTCATACGTTGCAAAAACTAACAAGCGTGCGACGACGTACACACGTGAACCTATGGTAAGAAAGGGGGAGGGAGACTCTCGCCGACTGTCTTGTACGGTTCAAGAAGACAATGGGGATGCTTCTAGTCCCGAGGAATCCCTGGGTCGTAAGCACTGCACCGGTTAGTGCGTGTCGCCACGAAGCGTATGCGACAAGCGATCCTCCGTTGTCTAGTTGATAAATACTCGCGGTAGTATTAGCTTGCATATTTGAGAAAAGTGACGGTAAATCGCCGTTTCAGCCTTCCTCACCACATAGTAGTCGGACATGTGCGTGGGCGTGGGCTGGCTGCCGACGAGCCCGCGCTGGAACACCGTGTGCAGCAGGAAGGCGCTGTACGACACGCGCCCCGCCCACGTGAAGCCGCGCCACTCCACTATGTTGCGGTACACGCCTGTGGAAAAATAAAGAGCAATTGAAAACCCCTGACTTTGGCGCCAACTTTGGCCCAAAATCCTAATATTTGGACAAAAAGCGTTGGCCTCAATGTTGAACGGTTCTTTGTCGAAGTTTTATTCTTATGGCCAATAGCGTAAAAATTCGGGCCAAGTGTTCGCCCAACATGTGGAGACAGCTTGAAAGATTGTAACAGCACACTCGTGGGGCTTTCCACTTGAAGCGAACTGCTTTGATTAGGTGAACGCCTGCGGGAATTTAAGAGCAATGCAAGTAACGCCTGACGGATTAAAATAGCCTATTTGCGATTATAGAACTTTTTACGCCTAAGAAAACTTAATAGCAACGCCATAAGAAACACGTGTGAGAGGCAATGACAATAGTGACTGAGTTTCTTGCGCTGCTTCTTCTCAGCACTGGCCCTAATTGTCCTGAAAAAGTGCTACTTGTGAATCTATTTACAAAAAATAAATTTATTTTATTGATTTAATAGCAAAATCCCAATAGACCACATTTTCGTCACTTAAAAAAAACTACGAGGAAACTTCAAAAATTGCCTGTGAAAGTTAAATAGCTTCGCACTGCAATGTGCTTATTTGTCGGTAAATCGGTATCATATCTTATTTGAGTACTAACTAGTACTTACCAAAATAATTGTGATATCAATATGTTAAGTAAAATGTGACAATGCGACATTTACCAATAAAATAAAATTTATCCATAACAAAGAGTGCTCAAGGGCATGGAGCAAAATCAATCAATTAATCATATTAAAAAAAACATAAGACAGAAAACAAAAATAAATACTTTAAGCTCACAAGATAGGTTTTCAAAGTAGGACTTACTGTCAATTTTGAAGATGCACCCCAGGATAAACATGACGACAAGCGCCTGGAAGACGGGCTTGTACAAAGTGGCGTACACCACTCGCACGGTCGTGGGGGGCCGGGGGCCATCCGTGTAGAACAGGCCCCCCGACAGGATCACCGCCACCCCCAGGGGGAAAATCAGCCAGAACAGCCAGCGGAACTTCTGGAATAGATAAAAACATACAACAACATCACTTACATTGATCCATGGTAAGTAGCTTAAGCATTTGTGATTACAGATATCAGAATCAAAAGTGGTGTTACAAATAAACTTAAATAAATACATATAACACCCAGACCAGTACAAACAGACATGTTCATGCACACAAATGTTTGTACAGTGCGGGGTTCGAATCCGCGACCTCCTGGGTAATAGCCAACTTCTTGACCATTACACCAAAGTGGTCGTCACAGATAGGAATAGATCATTCTACATTGTTCACTACACATAAAGGAGATTACAAAACAATCCATTAAACAGAAGTTGAACCATTTAGGCGGTCTTATTGCTTACAAACTAGAAACGATTTATATAAGGTTCCATATTTTGTAAAATGTTGATTAGGAACTTGACAGTTTAGTTTCAGACACATACGTTAATACGATAATTATACTAAACTGGGTATATTAGGCTAAAAAGCTATGCTAAGAACATATTACATGTACAAAATCCGCCGAAGATAACCTCTTACTTTAATTGAGATCATTATCGTGTAGAAAAATGAGAAGTGGGAAGTAAAAATGTGACATTTAGATTACAGTTCCATTTAGTTACGTGACATTTAGATACATTACAATACTATCAAGATAATATTATCTACTAGTATTCTTCAACACGGTCGTTTAAACTAATGTCACATTTTACCTACCTACTAGTTTTTAATCTTTAGCATAGAAAGTCATAAAAGTGATTTATTTCTCTAAATAGACCGACAGGAGGCACATCTACACTTTCCTTATTCCCTTATCTTCCCCTACCATAGCTTCGCAAATAATTAAATATAAATGTTACGGCATGGAGCAGAAAACAGTGGTGATACTTAACTCTTAAGCATTATGGTGGAGTATGGTGAGTATTTCACAAGTGGAACAAACAATAGTCTAATGAAATTTCGTTTGATCGTTATCATCATCGATGAGCTACCGTATAGAATCTAATTGATTGAAAATATTAAACAAACATTACATGAATATGTAGATGATTAAATTTTTGTTACTATTCTAGTCTAGAAAACCTGTTAAGATTATTGTGCGCTGTAGCCAAGTATCTCACGTGTTAGTTTTTTAGTAGAACCTTCTTCCTGATCACACATATTCCAAATGATTCCAACGGAGTATATCCTAGACACAAACCTTGAGAATTCATTTTGGTTTCTGCGAACCGTCCAGAAAATATTCGGATCATGTCGGGTTAACATTAAAGACAGGATCGTCAGTCCACCGACCCTTTACCAAAAGGCCTATTCCATTTTTATAGCTGCAGTAGTGACCGGAATTTATGTTTATGCAATCATAACTGTCCCAAACAAATTTGACTACATGAACAATCTTATCATATACTGCTGCAGTGTTGGTTTGATGTTTTTTCATTTATTGTTTTTTTTGCTCAATTTGATCCACGTGCGTTTTGTTAATAACACGGAAAATGTTAACTTGGTCATCTCCATGAATAAGCTCGACCGTTGCCTGGCTTTGGATAAGAGTACATGTTTCAACAGATTGTTTTCCCGGATTAATAAGATATCGACAATTCACATTATGTGTTCGACTATATTCGTGACTAGTACAACTTGTGCGGGTAATTTCTCACTGTTCGTGTTGTTGTCCTGTATTGCTACCGCTATCGGCGAGTCGACGGTATTCTTGGAGCTCAACCACAGCGCCAACCTGGTATTTTACTACTTAGTTCGAGTTCGTTTCCTCAATTGTATAATAGCCAACCACTCGCCTGAAGTTGGCAAGTATTTTGAGCGGTATGACACTCCTCTTTTCAAGAAGAAGGACGTGAAAGCATTGGCAGAGAAGTTGCACGATCTCCGACACAGCGACGTCGATCATTATCTTGACGAAATCATCAAGAGTTTTCAACAATTTCAAACGCTGTATCAATTTCAGGTAGGTACTCTATGTGCAATTTGGTATCATAGTTGTTGTGAATTTTAATATGTTAACTATTTAGACTTAGTATAGAGGTACCTGCTAATATCAAAATTAAATGATCTAAGCTGTTTCAGATGTTCTTGTTCGGGTGCAAATTGGTTATTGAATATGCAATATATTTTCTAATGGTAGTAATAGGACAACAATTGCATGTAAGTACCTTTTTGCTGAATATTCGAATTATTAAAGTTTAAAATGGGCTGTACCTATTTGTGAGTATTATTACTCGTATCCAAATATCGCATACCACGATGAGACAATCAGTTTACAAATAAAATTGCTCCAAAGAACACAAAAACAATAAACTTACCCAAAACTAAGCGTACTCAAGTCTAAGTTGTTGTAAATTACTAAGTTATTTTATGAATATCCACCACCATCACGACCACCACGACGACCACTTTGGTGTAATGGTTAAGATGTTGACTATAACCAAGTGGTCGCGGGTTCGATCCCCGCACTGTACAAACATTTGGGTGCATGAACATGTCTGTTTATACTGGTCTGAGTGTTATATGTATTTATTTAAGTTTATTTGTAATACCACCGTTGATTTTGATATCTGTAACACAAGTGCTTAAGCTACTTACCACGGAGTCAGATCAATGTATGTGACGTTGTTGTATAATTATTTATTTATCAATTTTCCAGGTTTAATAGTTAAGTTCAGAATACTTGTGTTTCAGATAATGGAGATCTACGACTGGCTATACATCGTGACCTTCACGTCCGCAAACACCATGGTGGCGTTAAGCACGTGCATTCGAGGCCAAATGTTCGGTTTGGAAGTCAAAGAAACCAGAGAACTGTGCATAGCAGTCATGTCGATTTATGTGGATGGTAAGTACCCATTACTTACACGTTTGCTTACGAAAATGTTATATTTTCTAATTGCTTTTGAATCTTCTTGAAACGCGAACAGTATTTGAAATTATACACTTTTTTTGATTGATTCAAATGAACCTTTTTTTGATTGAAATAATACACTTTGTTACGGATTTTTTTGACCCTTTTCAGCGTCCGTGGTCACAAGCAGACTAAGATGTTAGTTGTTGTCATTAACATAGTTTTGAAAAATTTTAAACTTACATTGCTCAAAAATATTATGTTACGTTCCAATCTACAAAAAATAACGTACCTTGAGGTCTTGAGGTCTTGCAGTGCGGGGTCTAGTTTGAGTCTGGCTAAAATAGGATCCCAAGCTGGTGGCATTTTCACTATTCATCATCTTCACTATTAAAAATAATGTGTAATTTCAATGGCCTCACGGTGCAAACGAGGAAGAAAACGACGCGCGACTTTCTTTTGGATATCCTACTTCGTACTAAAATTATAAACGCAAAATTTTGTTTGTATGGATGTTTGTCACTCTTTCGCGCCAAAATCTATTGGACCGATTTGGCTGAAATTTGAACATATACAGACTAAAACCTGAAATAACACATAGGGTACCTTTTATCCCGTAAAACTTCACGTTTCCTGTGGGATATGTAGAGAACGGGTTTTATTCGGGTGAAACCGCAGGGCACAACTAGTCACGTATACCTAAGGTTCGTATAGTTTCGCACTTAAATGCACACATTGTGACGTTGCAGGTCCTATCCGCGCTAAAGCTCGTAACATGCTGAGGAGTTTGAAGTCCAGCAGCCTGCAGCTGTCGGCGTACGGCATGTGGCGCGTGGATGCGCGCTTCCTGCTGCGGCTCTTCGGACTCGTCACCGGCATTATGGTTACTGAACTGCAGTTCACACTTTTGTGAATTATAGCCGTTGCTTTTTAAAATCTAGAAGTGTTTTTACTACTCCTCTAGCCAGAGTTCACGCTTTTGACAATTATAGCGTTTCCTTTTTCAAAATGTGGACACGTTCTTATTACTCCTCTAACAACTGGAAATCATAACGAAGATATCTTTTTTCCACCTTAGGCATTGACATACTGCACTCTCTGATGCATTACTATTACAGTCCAATGAGGACAATTCGACTTGAACACAGAAAGATCAGCGTCACACCTTATAAGTCATGACTTATAAGGTATATCTTATGTCTAAGCTGTATTGTGTTTGCAATTTTTTTACCCAAATTATGACAAATCCATGTGACGTTTTGCAGCAGCGCCAAATTATTTGACAGCAAGTGGATATTCTGTCCAGATCAGGCACAGGGTACGGACCCAACGACCCAATGTGCATTTCGGTAGCAAAGAGTCTTAAAGATTTTCAGTGACTATATAAAGTAATATACAGCCACAAGTTCATGTGACGCGCATTCAAATAGCATCATCAAATTGAACAGCAATGGGATATCTTATCCAAATAAAGCTCACTGTACAAAACCGACGGCCCCATGTGCTTTGCTTATCTTCAGTATCTATATAGCTTTTTAGCAGCAGGGAAGCAGCAGTTTCTTGGCAAACAATCATGACTAGGCACGTGTTGCGTACACGCGACTTTATTAAGTCTCAAGTAAATATACAGTCAAAGTAAATATGGTCACCTTGTAATTAGTGAAGTCCTTGCCGAGGCTCTGCCAGTAGTAGGCGAAGAAGCCGCCGGCCAGCCCCAACGTGTAGGTGGACAGGTTGGTGTGCCCGCGTATGTAGAGCAGGCGGAACGTGTCGTCGCGGGCGTACAGGTCGCGGTAAGTTCTGGAATGGAAAACTAGAAATTATAGGCGTTTTAAAAACTCGAACGTGATTTGTAAGGGGATGAGTTTATTTTCGATCGAGATTACATAATATGACAGCATCCTCCAGGTCGTTACAGAAGTTGTGCAGCGCCAGTATCACGCAACGCCAGAAACTTGCATGCATCTAGCAGCGAGAAAGATAATCAAAACAAGGATCTTACTTAAGCTCTGAAGAACCCTTTATAGCCTCCAGATGCGTAGAGCCATGATCATCAGGGAGGCGAGGAAGGCCAGCAGCAGTGCGGTACAGCGTGCGCTTCTGCTTCTAGTAGCGACAAAGATGGACAGAACAACTGGTAACTCACTCAGGGCTCTGAATGACGACAGCTTCCAGGTCTTGCAAGTACGTGTGTAGAGCCAGGATTACCAGAGACGCGAGGAAGGTCAGCACCAGCGCGGAGCAGCGCGCTCGCTTGGTCCTAGCGGCGACGCAGATGAACAGGCCGATGCAGAATAGCTGCGTGTCGGCGGCTAAGTACCTTAAAAAGAAACAAGATATAAATCGATAAGAGACAAAAGTAAGATTAACAAAACGACATCACTCCTCATATAGGGGGTACCCTCTAACTAGGCCGTTGTCCATATTTTCGGATGTAGCTGTCCCTGTCACATTCGCAAGCTGAACCGTGCGAACGAAAGCGCTGGCTAGACTCTAAATTTCTAACGAAACCCCAGGGAGTGTGTCCGCTGTTTGATTTTACAACAAGGCAAAGTTTTAGTAGTCGTGGTTTTGATTTGTTTCCGTTCTCTTTAACGATCAAGCTAACATTAGTAAAAGGATGCCGGCTACTTAATTACTATTTATATGGATCCATGCTGGACCGGCGCTAGATTCTCGCAAATCCAGCAAAAAGTGAAAATGCTGCAAACCATTGTTGTTGATATCTGGTTAACATCTCTAAGCCTCTTACCAGGTCTGCGGCGCGCACCAGGCGTCTTCGTACACGTAGTTGTTGACGTAGAGCAGGTGCGCCCACCAATAGCGGCGGCAGGCGGCGGCCTCGCTGCCCACCACCAGGTCCCACAGCGGCCCGCTGCCCAGGTGCCGCATCCAGGTCGAGATGGTTGCCAGGACCAGTGCGTAAGTTGGGGTTAACCTGCAAAATAAAGTGATAACTTCAGAACTGCTAGCTATCTACCTATATAGATACCTAGGGTAGGTGATCAGACTGGAGAAAGTACCCTGTGGCGTAAAGTCCACATTTTGCACAAAGTTTTGTTGTGAAATAAAGTTAAATAAATAAGCTTGGAAAGTTCCTTGACGACTAGTCCTTCCGGCGGTACTTAAGGCGCCTGACCGGCCTTCGCTCACTGAGCATTCCCGTGTACGCGCTTTTCACCACTCATCCCTTTTCATGCATTCCATTCACGTGACTCGTCTCCCCCAATATGTTAAGTTACGCCGCGAGTTTTTCCACTTCACATTTCATGTGGATCAGCTGCCATCTTCTCTCTCTAAATTCTTCGCGCTCTAAATCTTTCGCCAGATCTTTCACTCAATCACCAGAAGGATGTTTTTCTTTCAGGGTTCACATGAGTGCATAAAGAATGGACTTATAACCTAAGTACTAGCACTAAGTCAAGAGCGAGTCACTCCGACACAAGTATACAATTGCTTCCTGGAGTTGTCTCACAAAACTACTTGTAAATTTACTGAGTGATAAAGAAATAGTCATTTATATTATTTATTTAACCATCTGATAAATAAGGAGCTTAGTGGACCTTCTTAGGAGTTTGGACTGTGTTTGAATGTAAACAAAAAGGGGCTCTATATTACCTGAGCCACCGTAAGAACACGCCTTTCGGCCACTGCGCCCAGTCGAGCTGGTGCCTCTCCACGTGCAGCTGCAGGTTGTACGCCAAGAGGAAGCTGGACATCACGAAGAACGTGTGCGTCACCAGGCTGCCGTTGAACAGGATCTGCTTCAGCGGATCCTCGTACGACTGTGTCAAGAATGAGTAAGTTATCATCAGGTTACTTTTTTTTTCTATTTATTTAGGACAAAAAACAGTCTTACAATGTTTTATTATTAATACGGTAAGTAACATAATGTAATTTTATTGTAGGACCAACAACATTGTCCACATATTAATATTATAAAATTAACAATGTTAAGAGCAAACAATACAGAATGTGTAAATGGTATTAAGAATGCAAAAGAGAAGTTAAGTTAATGAGTTCAGAATTGAAACAATCTCACTCTTGAATTTGCTTAGTTTTAAGTTGTGTATATCTAAGTCATTAAATTTAGTATTAAATATTAGGTCCTTACCTATGAAATTGGCGTTTTGTATGGGAGGAACAAAAAGTCGAAATTTTTTTATATAGCATATTTATTTAATCAAAGTATGAGCCATTGTAATCTATGCACTTTTGCCATCTCATAGGTAGTTCATTGATCCCTTTACTAAAAAAACCATTCGAACGGGAATCAATAAAATCTTTGAAGGCGACTTGGACTGCCCCATCTGAGTTGAACTTTTTCCCTTGCAAGAAGTTATCCAAATTTCGAAAAAAATGGTAATCTGTTGGAGCAAGGTCCGGGGAGTACGGTGGATGCCTTAGAGATTCCAATTGAAGTTCTTCTAATTTGCTAGCCGTCTGTTGTGCAGTGTGTGGTCTAGCGTTGTCGTGAAGCAGCAGTGGCGTAGAGCGATTGACCAGCCTTGGTTGTTTAGCAACTAGCTTTTCCATCATGGTTTGCAATTGCTGACAATAGATATCTGCCGTAATCGTCTGGCCAGATTTGAGAAAACTGTATTGAACGACACCGGCGCTAGTCCACCAAACGCTTACAAGTAACTTTTTATTGGTCAATTTTCGCTTGGAGCAGGCTTTGGCTTGCTTGCCAGGGTCCAGCCATTGCGATGAGCGCTTCCGATTATCGTAGAGAATCCACTTTTCATCACAGGTAATGATTCGATTTAAAATCCCTTCGTTATTGTGCCGGTCAAGTAATGTAACGCAGCAGTTGACGCGCGTTTGCCGGTTTGCTTCACTCAATTCGTGAGGAACCCACCTTTCAAGTTTTTTAATCTTCCCAATTTGCTTCAAGTGGATTAAAACAGTTTTATCACTAACGCCAAAGCCTGCAGCTAACTCGGACGTGGTTTGCGATGGATCCGCTTCCACAATAGCCTTCAATTCTTCATTATCAACTTGGGTCTCCGGCCGTCCACGGGGCTTGTTTTGCAGGTCGAAATTTCCAGAACGAAAACGTTGGAACCAAAAACGCACTGTGTTTTCTTTTGCGACACAACCGCCATACACATCATTAACCCTTCGAGCCGTTTCCGCAGCACTGGTGCCACGGTGGAACTCGTACTCGTAAATAACGCGATATTTCAAATTTTCCATTTTGTAAATTGAGCGATGCAAACAGAAAAAAGATAAGTAAAAAAACAAATGAATGACGGTTTACGAAACACAACTACATGTGGAAATAGCTGTATAAATTTGAATTTCGAATTCCTAACCAAATAGGAAAAATTTGTGATCAAAGTGGCCAGTACGACAAAACGCCAATTTCATATGTAAGGACCTAATATTTTGAATAACCTATTAAATGGCGAGCGTAGGCCGGCATTGGTACGACATTTCGCAAGTGCAAATGTTTTAACTTTACGACAGGAACGAAAAGAAGCATTTCTCGGAACTGAAAACCGCTTTATTTACACTACTTTATTTGTTTAGAGTTAACAATGCAAATAACTTTACAATGTGATATAAAAACACACTGAAAGAAAAATGAACTGCCACAGGCGTGACTCGACCCGCACCTCTCGCAAACCGAGTGATTGCATTCCCAATTGAGCTACCGTGGCACTTACTCATCGTTCCGAATTTCGTTAAGTGCACCTTAGGCTGCAGCCAACTGTTGAGGTTAGATATAATCATTTATTATCATATCAGCCGTTCGATTCCCAGTACTGAGCATAGGCTTCGATCGGTCCTGTGCATCCAGCAGCTTCTTACGACCTTCAACACATCGTCAGTCCACCTCGGAGGGGGCCTACCCACCTATGGATCTTGTCACGCGAGTAAGTCACGCAAGATAGTTATAGCTAGGGTAAATCGATAAATTGTGTGTATTTCAAGGAGACATGTCTCTATCATGAAAATCAATATAGTCAACTCTCTCTTTTCCAATTTGTTTTAGGAATAGCAAAACAAGCTGATTCTTTTGGCTCAGCTTGTTTTATTTATTTTTCGGCTCTCTCAAACTAAATAAGATTTAATAAAATGTATTTAATTAACAAAAATTCATTTCACAAATCTTGTGATTGAAGTCACCATTTAAGCAAAATCCTGTGACATATGACATCGCTCTCCCTTAACTACTTGTACATTAAAATCTAAAAATAAAAGAAATATTAATTTATACGATTTTATATCAAAATGAAGTGTGTGTGTGTGCGTGCGCGCGCGCGTGTGTGTGTGTTTGCTAATTACCTATGTGATGGTAATAAATTTAACAATAAATCGATTTATTGATAGGAAACATGTGGAAGCTCATACCTTCTCAATGAATAACGGATTGTCGACGTAAGCGTACGCCATCATAAGAACTGTGTGCGAGAAAAACACGCACAACATCGTCATGGTCCTTGAACAAATAAAAGTAATCAGAGTTATTTTTCTGCAGATTAAAAAAAATCTTCTATTAATCGACTGTATTGCACTCGTATTAATAATAATAAAAAAAGTCCTCCTGGCCGATTTCGACCACGGCAGCCAATCTTAACAGAGATCAGCCAACTACGTAGGAGATATTATAGTGCACAAGTGTGAGCGCAATACACAGGTGCACTCACTGTTCCATCACTCTCAAAGTTCAATGAGACGGCAATCCGACATGACCGGAGAGAGATCAGGCGCAGGACCAACGCCACGGGCGTGTAACACCGCCAACTTCCGAACTCCGAGCTGTTTTTGAGAAATTTATGACAGAAAATCCATGAGAAACAATCTTGGCTCGACCTGGGATTCGAACCCAGGACCTCTCGGATGTAAGGCAGAAACTATTCCGTAACACCAACGAGGCAGTCGTATTACGACTGTAACAAACCTTAGTCCATGAAATAGTTTCAGTCTTTCCAATCTCGGATCTGCGCCATTGCCAGTGGGAGCGACTAGCCTGTCCCAGTTACGGCGTACTGAGAAAGATAATAAATAAGGGTTTCCTGAAAAAAAAACATATAAAAATTACAGAACCATAAAAAAGAAACCATGATACGAGTTAAATACAGTAACATGCTTTCAAATTAATAGACGTAAATAATAATAAACACTTGACGACCACTTTAGTGTAATGGTTAAGATGTTGACTATTAACTAAGAGGTCGCGGGTTCGATCCCCGCACTGTACAAACATATGTGTGCATGAACACGTCTGTTTGTACTGGTCTGGGTGTTATATGTATTTATTTATGTTTATTTGTAATAACAACGTTGACTCTGATATCTGTAACACAAGTGCTTAAGCTACTTACCATGGAGTCAGCTCATTGTATGTGATGTTGTATATTATTTAAAAAAATATTATTCAAAAATAAAACGACAAAGGTTAAGCCTCTTACCATATTTTCGTTTCTTGCAAAATATAATGTCATAACTGCTTCCGATAACATTTAAAGCTATTAATATCACATATACAACAGCTACAATTACATCATAAGTGTCAATGTCAATCGTATCACTATGCTTTTTGCAATATCGTATATCTTTTAACTTCACTTGGATCTTATAACTCTCCCATATACTATGATTAAGGCATGCCTCAAGGAGCTGGCTTGGGTCCGCTGTGTCATTTAAGTAATTTCTTATAAAGTTTTTGCACGTTTGTGTGACACACACTCCTCTGTGTATTTGTGTATGATTGAAATGCTTCATTTTTTGGGCTGAATATTGCTGTGAACAATACAAATATTGGTCAGGAACTGTTTATAGGATTAATGTT
Source organism: Pyrausta despicata (assembly GCA_963921415.1). Lineage (NCBI taxonomy): Eukaryota > Metazoa > Arthropoda > Insecta > Lepidoptera > Crambidae > Pyrausta > Pyrausta despicata. Next base: position 14,200,897 of record OY992862.1, on the reverse strand, counting down.
TTTAAATCTTTAAATGCTAAGTTACTATCTAATATAATCTAAGATTACTTAAATCAATTACAAAACTGAATGACTAACAGAGTTATATTAATCCTTGAAAGTAAGGACCACACTCGTACCTACACATCAACTACTTGGGAAGGATTTCCTATTCGCATCTTCAAGAATGACCAGGCATTATGCACTAATTAAACAAATCGTAAACCCCTTATTATTTTAATTTTATGGTTTTTATCTAAATTGCTGTTTGTAGTACATAATGACGTTAGCCGTAAACAATTGACCCGGCAAAGGCGAGATGATATTACGTCTAGCCTTTTCCAACGTATGATTACGTCCGCACTATGCTAAGATCACTAGCCTTCGAATTAGATTTTAACACTCTGATAATATGAATTCATGCCTTCATTACGAACCTTCCAAACCGTTTAAGAAAGCTAGGTATTGGGATAGAAAGAGAGAGAGAAATAGACTAATACACACACTGATTAATGAGAATGAGAACACTGGTAAAATATTAATAAACATAACTTAATAACGGTTAACATATTTAGTACGCATCTCGTGGCAGCCTTTAATTGAAGCAACAATATTAAAATCTGGTTTATTATTATTTTTTAAGTGAATATGAAGTGTATGCTTGTTGGCTGCCCTAAAATATAAAAAAGGTAGAATGAAAATTCAAATATTTTCCTTTTTTTGTTACTTTCCTAATATACCAAAAAGAGCTTTTATTGCATGATATAAATACATGATTGTTTCTGATTATATAAGGTCACCTCGAATTAAGCGCAAATATTTTAAGGGTAGCTTCTATGCATTAATTCAAATAAATAATCTTAATAAAAAAATGGTGTATATACGCTAGTTTTTTATTTGATTTTTCCTAACAAAATAAATGTAATTAATGTGTGATGGTCCTTACACTACCTATCTCTATCATTACATTAATATCTATCAGTCTTACTCTTTCCCTTAAGCCACGCCTCTTCTACCACATTTCATTCGCAAAATTAATTTATATCGGTCTTATTCTTCCCTCAAGTAATTCATAAAGTAGCAAAATGACAGCTGCTGCCACGCCTCCTCCAACTTTCATTCACAGCACACAAACAAGCTCATTTTGCGAGATGAGGCTGCTAGGAAGATACGTGTTACGTAGATACGTATTTCAGTGAATGTTTATCTAGGTACGTTAATTTTAGGTAATGAATCTATTATCAGGCAAAAGATTAAAACAACAAGGCGCTGTAAGCGCACAACCTAACACCTAACCTAACCTACGCCAAGACTGAACTGACTAACTTAGGTAAAAGAAAACCCTATCTACATGTGTTAAATAACTTAACGTAGCTATTTCAGTTAATACTTACCCACAAACTAACAGGAATTTCGGGAATAAATGACAACTCTGTTTCAATTTTAGTTTATTTTTATTAATAAAAATACACAACAAATTCACACTTTCTCAGGCTTTGGACTGACAAGTTAAAACATAAAATAACTATCACAAAACAGTTAATTAAATTATTATCTTAACAATAATGGCTGATAGATTTTGTGATAACTTGGCGTGTTTAAAAGTCTTAATTCATTGATATTTACAGTCTTACCAGTCCCTATTTACACACAAAACATTTATGTACATTAAGTGTTGTATTGTACATGAACTCCCTGATGACGCACACATAGTCTGGCACGATCAAGGCAATGCCTCCGAACTGCACTGAGCACTTAAACCTCCCTGGACATCACGTCAAACGCACTCACAATCCTTGCACGTAATTCACTAACAGTTTGAATTGTATGGCCGTCGTTGCCATAAACTAGGTCTTTGGCCCTACCACACACATGGAAATCCAAAGGCGTCAGGTCAGGTGAACGTAGCGGCCAGCGAATAACGCTACCGCGCCCGATCCACCGACCTTGAAACGCCTCGTCCAGGTACGCCCGACCCGTAGGCATGACGTCGTCCTTGAGCCGCGCTGGGTAGCGCTGTCGGCCCGTGCCTTGACGTGGACAGAAGCTCCCACTCTCTCGATGGCGCTGCACAGCCAAGCCAAGAATGGTGCGCTGGTTGATTGCGCGACCATACCGCTCAGCGTACAGCTGCTGCGCCCGCAACAAAACATCCCCTGCGTCATGATAGCATAAAGCCATATTGAGGTACTCCTGGTCGAAAACCGATACGGCATTTTAGCTACGCGCCGCGCGCACGCACATCTCAACGAAATGATTTTGCTTGGCCGACTAACTCAAATCATAACATACATAACTCACTTACTATTGCGCGGCACTAGGGATGCCCGATCTGAATCGATTTGTTTGAAGATCGATTCACGGCAATACGATCTGCCGATTTTTTGAATCGATTCAACGGGATGCTAAGATCGAATCTTATGCCTGGACATCGTATCGTATGAAAATAAACGAATCATTTTGTTTGAATTCGGAATAAACTTATCATTTTAGTTGAGTTGGAATCTGTAAATATTAAGTTTTAAAGCCCATAACCTCAAACACTACAACTTATTGTTATTGCAAAGGAATCATTTTCGTATTCACTTAATTTTCGTAGATTCCGAACGAAGAAGTAGTATAAAATTCGAATTAAGTAATGATTAAACACTGCGTAAGCGTGAATCGATTCACAGGGTTACGATCCATTTAGATTTAAAAGATCGATTCAAAGCAAAAGATCGGGCATCCCTACGCGGCACGCGCGCTCTTTGCAGTCCGCGCCCGCGCTGACCAATCCTGGCACCTGTAAGCCTTTGAGGACTTGCCGCGCTTTGTCGCGGCGCGGATCAAACGAAATGTAAACAATAGGTTTAGGCAAGGAGCCTAGAGCTACACTTATGTCGCTTATGCCCATTTTTACCACCCAACTTTTTGTTTATTACTTTTCAAATGGTTTTTACTTTTGTCAAACGATACCTAAGGATATTGAATAATTAATCGATTAACTTAACGTAGTGATAAGTTTCCATTTCATTATTAAAAGTATTTTACTAGAAATTATTAATAATGAAATGCCATTTTGAGGACCGTCTACCTTAGTTGGCACTTCATAATGTAAATACGCATAACACCCAACAATTACATAAATAATTTGTTATGCCTATGCCCATTGAGGATGTTCTTTTGCATAATATCAGTATTATGTAAATTAATCAGTGAAACCTTAATTATTTGATTTACAATCCCTTAGACTAGGCGGCACGATCAACGATTTTTTGATTTAGGCTAGGCGGCACATCAAAGATTAGTTTTAGGCTAGGCGGCACATCAAAGTTTGTTTTGATTTTAAATAAAGGTGAGGTTATAGGAATGATTAAATTTGTTAGGTACAGTTGATTTGCGCCCTAATATTGTTTAAAAGAAGGAATTAAAAGGCGTTGTAAATAATATTGACTGGATTTCAGCTTCAGTTTAATCGAAATGATTAACATTCACCTAGGTACGTACGTGCGTATGTGGTTTAGTATGGTAGGCACTGAAACTGGCAAACTGTGTTAGGTATGCCCTAACACAATTGTGTTATTTTAAACCAGGGTATAGGTAAGTACAAAATGAATTTAAATAAGGGCAAGATACCTACCTAAGATATAAGAGAACGATTTTCTTTGGTGCAGTGGAAATGCACCCTAAGTTTATTCGAAATGTAAGTTAAGAAGCATTAGACGACCTCCGTGGCCGGGTGGTTAAAACGCCGTTTTCAAGGTCGTCATTTCTGAGGCCCCGGGTTCAATTTTCGGTCAGGCCAATATCGTGTTTTATTTTAATTAAGTGATTTTTCGAAATTAGATTTTCGTAATTAACTTAGGTCTGGGTGTTGTTGTACCGCCGTTGTTTCTGATTTCCATATCACAAGTACCTAAGTAGCTTTAGACGATCTCCGTGGCCGAGTGGTTAGACGCCGTTTTTAAGGTCGTCATTTCTGAGTCCCCGGGTTCAATTTTCGGTCAATTTTCGGTCAATATCGTGTTTTATTTTAATTAAGTGCTTTTTCGAAATTAGTTTTTCGTAATTAACTTAGGTCTGGGTGTTGTGGTACCGCCGTTGTTTCTGATTTCCTTAACACAAGTAAGTTTTAGATCTCCGAGCGATCTCCATGGGCGAGTAGTTAAGACGCTAGTTTTTAATTTTTCACCGTGTCCGAGGTCCTGAGATCCAGGCTTTGATTCCCGGTCGGGTCAATATCGGAACTAGTTTTTCGTTATTGACTTGAGTCTCTGAGTTACTGTTGTGGTACCGTCGGAGTTTCTGATTTCCATATCACAAGTGTTTATGTTACTTACTTCACTATTACTTTCACACATTGGGGGTTGGCACAAAAACTATCATAGCATAATCGTATGTTTTTACACAATCGAGTAGGTATTCCTTAGTATCGCATAACTTTTATGATGCATTGGTTTGAAATTGAAGATCAATTATTTTAAACGTCACTTCGATCGAATGCAATTATCAATCGGAATCAGATTTTTTCGGCTATATCACGCTGCGAAAGGTCTTGCAGCGACTGGACTGACTTTGTTGACCGCACTCATGCGGTCAGCTGCTTCCCGCAGGAGTACGCGCCCACGCGCCGCCTCCTCATTGTCCGGGTTTTCTGTCCCTCTCGCACGCAACGTAATCGTATTCAGCGCAGGCTCCGCGCACACTTTTTTTGCGTTTCAATAAAATCGTTTATCACAAAAACTAGCGTATTTACACCATTTTTTTATTAAGATTATTTTTTTAACTTAATGCATAGAATCTACCCTTAAAATATTTGCGCTTAATTCGAGGTGACCCTATATAAACCATTAAGACGGTTAAAAAATGAAAATTCTGAACTTGTTTATCCCATGAATCAAAAGAATGACTTGACTATTTCGAAACAAAGGTGTGCTAAGATTTGGACTACATTTCACGTCTAAAAACCACGCGTAAAGCGTTTTAGTTTATTATTATTATTTGCTTTGGGACGATCGGGATGTTTATTACTTACAATGTAATTTAACCAGCAATAGTTACAGTCGAAGAGCGGTTACCCACTGGGCGCTCGGCGTTGCATCGAACGCGCGTTAATTTACATTATCCACACTTGATCAGAGGCGCGCTTGCATGTGTACACTTCAATAGGACTCCCTGGTTCTTGAAACGCGCGTTAGAAAGCGCCCAATGTGTACCCCCTCTAAATGTCGTCATTTATATGTACATATATCCATATCATTGCTGTAACATTAATTCTATTGTCAGAACTTTTGCCGCGAAGCTTAGGCCTAAAATAATGGGTTACTGTTGTAAAGGTATAAAAACCCGGCCAAGTGCGTGTCGTACCACGCATAAAGTAGGGTTCCGTAGTCAATTTTGGCTAAAATTTTTGAAACTCCGTAGCCGTCAATGTCATCATCGTAAAGTATATATGTTTATATTATTTATGATTTTGAATGTATTCATCACAGGATACCCGAAACAATTTTAAATAAGGGTTTCCGTGCCTGTTTCTTTACGTGAGAGATTTTAAGTTTATTGGTCCAAGACTTTAGAAATTACAGGGGGGGGGGGGGGGACACAGTGTAAACGACTTTGGCGGGCTATAACTCGCAAATGGTAAAGCTGATGAAAGTGTTGTATGGAAACCCTATCTTATTTTCATAGTCCTTTTCAACGATACCCCACAGAAGGGGGTGCACTCAAAAAAAATTCATATTCTGCTGTGATAGACTAGGACGGACTGAACGATCTTATAAGGGTTCCTTGTTGGACTACGGAACCCTAAAAAGTAAATAATATAAAAAGGTAAATAAGGTTCAAACTTGAACAGTTCAATCTTGTTCTCATTTCACGCGGACAAAGCCGCTGGTGGGAAGCTCGTAGTTTATGTCTAGCTTCAACTGTACCTACTTCGAGTGCCTCGTATTGTGCAGCCTGCAGGCTAATAACTGTTAACTACTAAACTAAGGTCACCATGGGTGGCCATTGAATACTAATGCAAATCTAATTTCATTGTGTACCTAGTTGGAAAATTACCCATAAACAAGTGTCTGAATTGTATTGAACATTTATGACCTAAGATAACCTAAGATTAAGCATCGTAATATTTTTTACAAACTTTATTTCATAGATTTAATAATTGCTAAGTTGCGTGGGTGATTGCCTTGTGAATGAACAAATTAATAATGAATTTATTTATTTATTTTCTTTATTCAGGAAAAGAAACAGCTGTGTTATAGTACATAAAGCTTATAAAACAAGGCGTTTTCACAATTAGGTATACAATTATGATGTTGACGAGTCGTAGATCGTAAGCGCGTTTACAAATTTAAATTTACTAATTTATTTATATAAACAGAAAGTAAGAATTTTTGATCTTGACAAAATAAAATACATATACGACAACATCACATACATTGATCTAACTCCGTGGTAAGTAGCTAAAGCACTTGTGTTACAGATATCGAAACCTACAGTGGTATTACAAATAAACTTAAATAAATACGTATAACACCCATACCGGTACAAACAGACATGTTCATGCACATAAATGTTTGCACAGTGCGGGGATCGAATCCGCGACCTCTTGGTTGATAGCCAACTTCTTGACCATTACACAAAAGTGGTCGTCAATTAGGGTAATCTAAGTTTTCCGCAAACTTTAAGCAATATTATGCAAGTAAAATAAAATTTCTGATATGGAAAACCCCTAGTAAATGTTCTACGAGTATACATTCCATTAAGAACGGTTGTTAATGTCATTATCTTAATCAGTTTTGACCATATTGCACCTTTTCAATGAGGACTCTATTAAAAATTGAATTATTATGCCGGCGAAACAACAAAGTGAGTATACTCCGAAAGCTCAAAGCATATTGCTAGAGAATTTCTTAAAAAAATATATTTTTAAATAATTTTTACCATATTTGGTGCCAGTAAGTAAGTAAGTAATGGTTTATTTGCAAGAATACAGTTTCATTACAAGTGTTAACTTCATTAAAAAAATCCGGTGTATTCTACCAATAATATGGTGTGCAAATTTCACTCACATGCAATTTTTACCATGTTAAATGAAATTATTGCATTTATTGTTACTTATTAAGAATAATATAGCTCTTACTACTTGTCTGGGAAACAAAAGACGCTTTTTATTTACCTGAGCAAGCTCAGACAGAAAAGATTGAAGCTACTGACATCTGTGACATTGCCATGCCTGCTCCTTCAATCTTAATTGCTCCAATTATAATAATCATCATGTCTGTATAGGAAATGTTTGTGGTATTTCCACGGAAGGCATTTAGTTAACAGCTCATAGAAATGTTACGAGTTTGACCGCTTCTACGACCGGTATATCTTTGTTAGGACTTGACTGACCAGACGACCAATTCGGTGTAATGATTAAGAAGTTGACTATTAGACTAAGAGGTCGCGGGTTTGATCCCCGCACTGTTAAAACATATAATTGCTTGAACACGTCTGTTTGTACTGATCTGGGTGTTATATCTATTTATTTAAGTTTATTTGTAATACCACTGTTGATTCTGATGCCTGCAACACAAACGCTTTACCTAGCTACTTCACCCGGAGTCAGATCAATTTAAATAAAATATTTTGTATAATAAAAATATTTTTGTATTTTTGTATCAATGTATGTGATGTTTTTGTTTATTACTATTGGGTTTATATTTGATTGATCACGGTAAACCAAAAAGATTATTTTTAGTTTAGGACTTTCGTTCTGGACATCTTTCGTAACAACACATCGTGTTATAATCCCGTGATGCGGATGTGTCGTCTTTACAACGAATTGCTACAGAGTGACAATCTTGATATTTTTAACTCCAAATATGTTACATTTAGATACAACGTCAGACGTATCCTCCACTGAGTTACGTGCTTCCTGCATAATGTTTCTATTTAAAACAATATGTTTTGATTTTAAACAGCATTGAAATTATAACTACTATCTTTTCTTCATGTTTGTCTGTTAATTCAACATAAATTATTTTTGTCTTTGTAAACTGATTGCTTTGTAGTGTTTTGTTTACGTACTGCCTGTTAATGCTGTGTGTACACGTTTTTATGTTGCAGTCTAGTTCTCTACTTAAGTTAGTTACATGCTTGATACTGTTGATTGTTACCTGTTGTGTATGCCAATAAAGTTAAATAAAATAAAATAAAACATAAATACGACTTATAAATGAGTTAATTATTTTAAATTCTAAACCTTTTTCTACATTTAGCATCTACAAACATTTGCTATCAACCATATACAGGTGTAAAAAAACCTTAACGAAGCCGAATACCACATATTCTTCCAATTGTTACGAACATTTTTTTTCCTTTTCACCATACCTGGGAAGTTAACGGTTACTGAGATATTTATGGTTAAAGTTTGAAAAAAAAATTGATATTTTTACAGAAATGACTTCTGTCTGTTATAACTAAACTTTTTTCCAAAGAAACATGATACAAATTTTCACTAGTTCTTTCATAAAAAGCCTCTAAATGGCACACTCCGCAATGAACAGCGCACACTCGAACCGAACCGCGTCACGGCGGCGTAAAGCAACACGGCCCGCCGTGACTTTTCCGCGTGCGCGCTGTACATTGCGGGTTAGAATTAAATTATTTTTTTTGATGTCAAAAAATAAAAGTTGTTTCCCAGCCAAAATTTCTTTTTCATACGATTTGGTTTGATATACTGAACGCGTGGTTGACGGCTTCGTTAAGGTTTTTTTTACACCCTGTATATAAAACCAGCTAGCGATAGTCATTATAACTATGTTCATCTATCTACCTGTGACCCGTTCGCTGAAAAGGGTCCGAAACGTCAAGATAAAATAAAATGTAAATGAATCGCGAAGTAATCCGTAAAATTTTCAAAAACTATATCTTTCGACTTTAATTTTAAGCTTAATATGGTTTGTGGCATGATTCTGCTGGTTCGTGAAGGCTTTGTGCGATGTCAAACCCTTAATTATTTTTCATATTTTTACCATACACTTTGCAGTACACATAAGCAGGTATGTTGTTCTTGAAGTGTCGGTTCCTGAAAAGACCTTGACTTTTGAGCTGGTGTACCTCACGTACGTGTGAAAAATAATATGCAAATGTAGAAAAAGTATACAAGAAACCTTCAGCAAAGGATATTGTTCAAGAACATTTCATTGGGGCCAGCGTGTAAGAACACAATAATATATGATTAGCTAGACTTATAATAAGTTCCTACCATTTTTCAACTACGATTACGTCCCACTAATACTCGTAGGCAGAAGTTTCTAACAAGCTTTCATTACTCAGCTTCTTTTCGTCTCTTCATAATCCCTATTATGATAGTATCTACGTAATATAAAACTTGAGATATAACAAACTCAAATTACTGAACAAAACATACCAAGGCTACATTAAAAAATGAACAAAACAATCAAAATAAATATTTTAAACTAGCGGCTCTCCGCGACTTCGTCCGCGTGGAATCCCTTTGTTTTCGAAATCGCAGTCGAAAGGGATAAAAAGTATTCTTTGTCCGTTTCCTGGTTCTAAGCTACCTCTCCACCAATTTTCTTGAGCTATAAATAGTGTAACTAAACACTTTCAACATAAACTAGGAATGTTTATGTTGATAATTGCCTTTAAATTATGAACACAGATCAACCAGATAGTGGCATTTTAATGTCCAAATCAAAAATACCTTATTTACCTACAGTTTAGTAGCAAAAACCCAGAATTTTTTACTAATTTCGTTGTGCTTGTATCTTCTGATATGTAACTCAGCAGATAAACCTTAGATCCCTTACCTGTATCATATCCATGAGTGCGGAGTTATCGTCAGCAAAGAGCTCGAAGTCAGCCACGCAGTAAGTGCCTCCTGGCTCGAATATACAAGACGAGTACTCATCCAACGCGTAAAGAGGTGGCATCTTCTGGTACTCCGTCTCTGTAACAACATTTAATAATTTAAAACACACTCAGGAGGTAAGGAGCAAGGATGCAGGTGGTAAGGTTCAACGGCAGAACTGATTTTAACCAACTATGGCTAAGAACCACCGTGATTAAATAACGTTTCGAATAAAAAAAACGCACCGAAATCAGTCCATCCGTTCGGGAGCCACCCTGCCCCTTTTCTTTTTGGGTGTGTGCGTGTGTGCGTGTACGTGTGCGTGCGTGCGTGCGTGCGTGCGTGTGCGTGTGTGCGTGTGCGTGTGCTTGTGCGTGTGCGTGTGTGTGTGTGTGTGTGTGTGTGTGTGTGTGTGTGTGTGTGTGTGTGTGTGTGTGTGTGTGTGTGTGTGTGTGTGTGTGTGTGTGTGTGTGCGTGCGTGTGCGTGTGTGTGTCTGTGGAGACACAACAAATAGAAAAGAGGCAAAACTTATAACACCCTTCTTTTTCGTCAATAGTTTCCTGAAATCATAATAACCATTTAGTAAAGTGGTCCTTTGAAAATTCAAAAAGGGCGTTGATGTCTTTTGTATGAGAAAAGTGCTAAATGTAAAAAAAAACACTGTACCCTTTCTCATATATGACATACTAAGACAGGGCCACTAACGCAATATGCTTCTCGTGTAGCGAGTCAACTTTAAAAAGATATTGTATTCCTAAGGTCAAGGGCACACCTGCTGCATAATACTTTCGCCGCGACTCGAGACTGACAGCAATGTGACCGCTATGATTGGTTTAAATAGTCTTGAATCAGAATCTTTATTGCAAGTCACATGAGTAAAAGGTATTACAAATAATGTCAAAGTACAGTGACGCCCGGCTAGGAATTGAATTGACAGTGAATTCTGTTAAATGTTTTGTATTTTATGTATTTGCCTAGCTAAGTCTGTTATGAAATGCTGAAACCCAGGCTTATCTCTGTGCTGAAAAAACCTCAAAACCTACATGACAAAAACAAGGTACGCACAAGCCGACAATGAGTGCGCAAAACGCGAACCGCTACACGTTACGCTTCCTCTGCGCTTACTCTTGAACCCGGTTCAATGCCGAACGCGGCCGCTCGTACAGAAAAACAGATTAAGAGCGGGTACACATTGGACGCTCGGTGTTGCGTCTAACGCGCGTTTTTATATACATGCTAGTGGCCTCACGTGACTTCGTCCGCGTGGAATCCCTTTGTTTTTACAATAGCGGTCGAACGGGATAAAAAGTATCATATGTCCGTTTGCCTGTTCCACCAATTTTCAGCCAAATCGGTTCATCCGTTCTTGAGTTATAAATAGTGTAACTAACACCACTTTATTTTTTATTTATACCTATATAGAAATATTTTTATATTTGGGACAGGTTTGCTCTTGACCCAAGACTAAGCATAACGAGGCAAAAACTGAGTCTACGATGGAGCGAACTCACCTAGAAGATGCCTGTTCACTCTAGCTTTAAAAATTCCTAGGTTGTAATTTCAGAGAAACACTGACGCAGGTACTGAGTTCCACTCTTTTGCAGTGCGCATCAGGAATGTAGATGAGAAGCGCTTGGTTCGTATCAGTAGAACATTGCGCTTGCATGTAAACACATGGATATGTGAACACACTTCAATAGGATCCCTGTTTGCAAAGCGCTCGTTCGAAAGCACCCAATGTGAACCTGCTCTAACAGACACACCAACAGTCAACAGACAACCGCCTTGGTCGAAATTGGCTAGGAGACCATCATCATCACTAGAACTGTCAATGAAATTGGAAATAAAGCAATCCAACTGCGAATTTGTAACAGTTGTATATTTTAACGGAAATAAGGGCCTCGCCCGACATTACTTCAGTCGCTACCGACACAAAGCCGTTGGCTCCAGTTGACTCCAGATATACGCCTAGACCTTCAGAGCAATCTCAATCCATCGATAAATCCCCTTACTGTACAAACATTTGCGTGCATGAACATGTCTGTTTGTACTGGTCTGGGTGTAATATTAGGTCCTTACATATGAAATTGGCGTTTTGTCGTACTGGCCACTTTGATCACAAATTTTTCCTATTTGGTTAGGAATTCGAAATTCAAATTTATACAGCTATTTCCACATGTAGTTGTGTTTCGTAAACCGTCATTCATTTGTTTTTTTACTTATCTTTTTTCTGTTTGCATCGCTCAATTTACAAAATGGAAAATTTGAAATATCGCGTTATTTACGAGTACGAGTTCCACCGTGGCACCAGTGCTGCGGAAACGGCTCGAAGGGTTAATGATGTGTATGGCGGTTGTGTCGCAAAAGAAAACACAGTGCGTTTTTGGTTCCAACGTTTTCGTTCTGGAAATTTCGACCTGCAAAACAAGCCCCGTGGACGGCCGGAGACCCAAGTTGATAATGAAGAATTGAAGGCTATTGTGGAAGCGGATCCATCGCAAACCACGTCCGAGTTAGCTGCAGGCTTTGGCGTTAGTGATAAAACTGTTTTAATCCACTTGAAGCAAATTGGGAAGATTAAAAAACTTGAAAGGTGGGTTCCTCACGAATTGAGTGAAGCAAACCGGCAAACGCGCGTCAACTGCTGCGTTACATTACTTGACCGGCACAATAACGAAGGGATTTTAAATCGAATCATTACCTGTGATGAAAAGTGGATTCTCTACGATAATCGGAAGCGCTCATCGCAATGGCTGGACCCTGGCAAGCCAGCCAAAGCCTGCTCCAAGCGAAAATTGACCAATAAAAAGTTACTTGTAAGCGTTTGGTGGACTAGCGCCGGTGTCGTTCATTACAGTTTTCTCAAATCTGGCCAGACGATTACGGCAGATATCTATTGTCAGCAATTGCAAACCATGATGGAAAAGCTAGTTGCTAAACAACCAAGGCTGGTCAATCGCTCTACGCCACTGCTGCTTCACGACAACGCTAGACCACACACTGCACAACAGACGGCTAGCAAATTAGAAGAACTTCAATTGGAATCTCTAAGGCATCCACCGTACTCCCCGGACCTTGCTCCAACAGATTACCATTTTTTTCGAAATTTGGATAACTTCTTGCAAGGGAAAAAGTTCCACTCAGATGGGGCAGTCCAAGTCGCCTTCAAAGATTTTATTGATTCCCGTTCGAATGGTTTTTTTAGTAAAGGGATCAATGAACTACCTATGAGATGGCAAAAGTGCATAGATTACAATGGCTCATACTTTGATTAAATAAATATGCTATATAAAAAAATTTCGACTTTTTGTTCCTCCCATACAAAACGCCAATTTCATAGGTAAGGACCTAATATGTATTTATTCAAGTTTATTTGTAATACCACTGTTGATTCTGATGTCTGTAACACAAGTGCTTAAGCTACTTACCAATGAGTCAGATCAATGAATATCATGTTGTTGAATATTATATTAAAAAAAAATGTTTATCATTATATTAAAATCAACACGATTTAAATCTATTATCAGACATGGTGGACGAGGCTTAACTCCCAGCGTAATCAATTATTTGACGTTTTGTGGATGCGGTGTAACTCTCAGCTATTTGACGATTTTACAAAAAAACCAGCCTTAAAATAGTTTAAACAACAACAGATGAAATAACGCAAGAGCTCTTGCTAAATAACACCGACAATGAACGTAAGCGAGTATGTTATTGTTGTTGCTTGTACTCAAAACCTTGTATTGTTTTAAACTCTCCAGACACAAGAAATATATTAATAGAAAGAGATGCATTATTAACAACATCCTGTCTATGATAGCGAGTAGACTGGACTGCCGCTATATTAATTACTGTTGCACAACTTCCGCAGGAGTTCTGCATGTTAGTAAAAAACTACAATTATAAATAAATAAATTATATAAATTACTAACATAGGTTAAGCCCTTTTTAACTAAAAAAATATAAGTCATGTTAGTTGATAATATAAATAAATATTATTATTATTAAACTAGCGGACTCGGCAGACGTCGTCCTGCCCGCTGTTTATGTTTTCTTTCCTATATTCCAATCGTTTAAACCTTCCCTGGATTTCAACAAATATTTCAAGACTAAAATGATTCAAATCGGTTCAGCCGTTCTCGAGCTTTAGCGAGACTAACGAACAGCAATACATTCTTATATATATATAAGAGATAGGTGTTTGATGTACCAGTACCAGTAGCTCCGAAATTAGCTGCTACGTATATTTATAAGAAATTGCTATATAGCTGACAAAATAAGCAAAAAAAAATTAGCTGACAAAGTTAGGCTAAGGTAATCTTGGATTAAAACAGGTAAAACACATGTCATGTCATAGCTCATATGATCCCCTCTGATGTATGGTCCGATCTTAACGATTATATGAGTTTAACGATCTGTGTCACGTTGTGAGTTGTATTGTAAGTCCTTCGAATTCCAGCTCTAGTTTTTTCAAGTAGTTACAGTTGGATCTATTTGGGTTTCTGTGCTGGCATCGTTTAGAGGGAAATTTGTAGCAAAATAATTCTCTTTTTTAGCTTTCGTTACTACCTAACATGATTGTTTTTTTACATTATCATTTAAACAGTCGGGTCATACAGATAAACAAACCACATTCTGCCGAATGTGCGAGCGACAATATTCTGAGAACGGACGTCGGACACGCAATGACTGCTAAGCCGAAGCAGTACGAGGAGTGCTCTGCAAATGGCTTTATAATGTTTGTAGCTTGAATAAAATAAAAATTAAATGGGTTGTAGAGGGAAAAAACTAGTTGGCGGTTGCGAAAGTAGGCCACCATAATGTTTAAGGTGTCATTCCAATGTAAGCAGTGGCGGACTGGCATCAGCTGCCCAGGTCAGGCATAGCTTGAGTCGGTTGAACAGGGAGGGTTTAGTTTAAACTGAGTGAAAAATTGCCCCACCTTGCTGATAGGACAAGAGACAGCTGACTCATGAATGGAATCGCCATGAAACCCGCTGGCAACTAAAGTGTATCCTCAATCATCCCTCAAACTTAACACTGCGATAAGAAGTTTTACACACACTCATACACACACGCTGGAGTGCTCCTCAATAATGTTTCTTTCTTTCTTTTTTATTCTTTCTTTATTCTTTTTTAACTTCCTGATCTTTTAAGTACCCTCAAGACCTACTTCATATCCTAAGTCAGCACAAGCTGAGCCACCTCCAATTGCTTTGTTATGTTTTGTTATGTTATGTTGTTAAGCAATAAAGATTTTATTATAAATGATTTTAAATAGTGTTAATAGGAATTTCTAGGAAAGTAACCAATGCTTGTCATTTCATATACCGCGGTACTCTTGGCTTATTGCTGCAAAAGTGGCGAAGCCTTTTGAGATTGTAAGCACACTAATATCTCATAATCTAATCTTACTAATCAAGATATCTCATAATAAACAAAAAATTGAACAAGTTCACACAACAAAGTTTCTTGGCCTTACTATGGATAATAAATTAACTTGGACACCTCACGTTGAAGAAGTTTGTAAAAATTGAACAAATCGGCTTATGCTTTGTTTAGAATTTCAAAAAAAGTAAAATTAGAAGTTCTTTTGTAGCTTATCATGGCTTAGTCACACCCCATTTAAATTACGGTGTTATATTTTGGGGTAATTCGGGGGATAAGGATAAAGTTTTTAAGGCCCAAAAAACGTGTTTAAGGTCAATGGCCTATTTTTAAAACATATAAACTGTTAACGTTGCCATGTATCTATATATTTGAACTTTGTACTTTTGTTAAATGTAATCCGCACTTGTTTACAAAAGTGGCGGATGTAAGAAAAAGGTCAGTTCATATAAGAACCCAGTATAAACAAAAGTTGGTAACTGGAGGACATAATACATCTATGGTGAACAAGAGTGTAATTGGAATGGCTCCCATAATTTTTAATAAATTGCCGGATGGTTTTAAAAATTAGATCCAGTGACTATTGACATAAAAATGTTATTATTCAGTTAAAGACTATTTGAATGATATTTTGACGTAAGTTTTTAGACTAATTTTGTTTGGTAACTAATTTTATTGTTATTTATTATTGCTGAATTTATAGGTATTATTCGAAATTAACTATAACTGTAATATTGTATGTCTGATAAGACAGGTCACAGTGAGATATCAATTCAATTAAGAGCTTTTTGTACCTGTGTTCCACAATAAATAAATTTGATTTGATTTGATAATATAATTGGTCGTTTGTATGAGTTATAATTACTTGGCATCTTCCTGCCGCGTATGCACTTGTTTCAACACATGACTAGCGTGTATATGTAATAATTATGGATGCGTGTTTATAAAGGAACATGATTTTAACTATCCTTTGTGACTGATCACTTCACATTACACACTTATAGTATAGGCATACTGTTACGGCAAGTTATTCACATATTCACTCGCGATCAATCGCCCTTACTTTGGTAAGGATACTCGTATTTTGAAACAAAAATAGCACTTTAGCGTAATAACGACCACATTTATTTATTTTACGCTAGGCTATTCTAAAATCTAGAGTTACAGTTGTACACTGAATGACTTTTTTTATAAAAACACATTTGAAATAATACGAAAAGTGAGTATGTAATGTTTTTACAGCATAATCTACATGAAAATCTTAAGTGAAGTGTAGGTTTTTAGGAGGGTAGAGTGATAGAAGTAAAGACTGCTCGCAAAACATTACCCGTATTTTGCAAGGGCAAATATTTATGTTTGTTCCCATATTTGAAATAATAGTTTAGTAAGTGAAAAATATTTGGCCATCCTAGGTGATTTTACAATAATCAACCGATGCCTACTTTCATGCCTAATAAGGCTTTGGAGTAACTTCTTAGTTTAGTAGTAATATTAATTTCTTACCGTTTAAAGAGTATATCACAGCTGAGGAGCTCTGGATCATTATTAAAAATACCACGAACTGATACATTTTTTAAATCTAATTTTCAACCACCGAGAAAATCCCGCGTAACTATTTGTAAGTTTTTACGCTTTTGAAGATTTTGAATTTCGAGCGTTTTTTTTCTAATTTTGATGTAAAACTTTTTAAAAGAGGTTGTAGTTTGTCGGTCAGCCTCTTGAGTCAGTGATGAATGTAATATGTTTTATCCTCGTGTCTCAAGTGGGCTTGCAGGTGACCTCAGTATCCATTACTTGAAGTGACGCGCACAGGACAATAATAAGCGGTAATCATCATAATTGGAGCAAGTGCATATTTTGCGGAAGTAATTTTATTGGATTTATCTTACAATGTACACGCATTAGATATAAAAAGTAAATTAAGCTCGACAAATGATATTTTTTAAATTTTAGCACGCGAAAGTCTTCAAAAGCATTCTTTATTTTAATAAAAATAAACTATGGGGCGAAATTTATTTGATATTTCTTGTCAAAGTTCAAAGGCGGATAGTGATTATTTATCACTATCCGCCTTTGAACTTATCAATAAAATAATCAAGTTCTTGTTGCAGTTTTTACGTCAAAAATATGCTCTGTTACTTTCTTGTATGTGTGTTTGCAGTTGTTTTAATCTCAGGCGTATACAAACAGCTTACCAACGGAACCAAACGAAAAAA
This sequence comes from Pyrausta despicata, assembly GCA_963921415.1. Lineage (NCBI taxonomy): Eukaryota > Metazoa > Arthropoda > Insecta > Lepidoptera > Crambidae > Pyrausta > Pyrausta despicata. The sequence goes on along the minus strand of OY992862.1, from coordinate 14,183,466 downwards.
AAATTGGTTGCCTGTAAAGTCGGTATACGGGCGAAAGTTTTACGTGACAACGACTTTGAGTGGTAAAATAATTTTAATGTGAATATTCATTCGTATACCATGAACCGGTGTGTATGCCTATCTCTCTCACTCTCTCTCTCTGGCTCTGTCTCTCTCGCTCTTAGGCGGGCTAACTGTGCTCGAGTGGAAGGGACGCGTGCCTTTCACTTTTTATGTCTGCCTCACTCGCTCTTAGGCGGGCTAACCATGCCCGAGTCGAAGGGACGCGTGCCTCTCACTCGCTCTCATTGTGAGCGCATAACGTGAGCGGAGCGTAACGCAGTTTCTTGAAGTGTCACCTGGCAAACCAATTTATAAGACGTTGTCACGTCAAAAAAACAATTATGCAAAAAGTTCCTAATTAAAAAACTTAGTTGAAATATAAAATAAATTCCTGAAGAGTAGTTGGCCATGGTAATTTAATTTTTTAGCTTTTGCGTTGCTTTGTAGCTGTATTTTTCTTAAAATATAGTTTATAATTATATTATTATTATTGTGTATACTTAGAAATATAAAATATGTAACTATATGATACATTGTAATGTTTAAAACATTTTAATGTTAGTCTTGTTTAGTTCGATTCATGTATAAATAACTATATTAGTCATTAAACAACATTACATAAATTAACCCTATGATAATGCATGTATTTCTCCTTTTCATTTATGTTATGCAGTGAAAACACATTTTAGGATTATTTTCTTGTGCTGAACTGATAACTATGTACTGCTTGATTAAGACTTGATGTAATCTGTTGTGTTCTCCAATAAAATAAAATAAAATAAAATAAAATTCTAGCTTTGTCAAAGCAAGTTAAATACCAGTCCCTTAAGGTAACCTGGCTTTTGGCAGGTTTGCCTATTTACACGTGCCTACCTTTTTTCAGCAAGGCTGATACTTCTTCTATGTTTTCCAGTCCATGTTAAAAATAGTTTTTAGTTACACGCGAACGGTGGGCGCTGATTACCTACATGACATTACAAACTCTTCACTTGGTCTTGTTCTTCTAACTAGTCTCTGGTCTTCTTGTGCAGTCTAATTTTTATTTTATTTTTTATACTTGTGTAATCCACTAGGATTAAGCAAGGATTAGGATAATAGAATACACCTAATAAGTACTAATTAAAGTCCAATTCCATGCCATGTGCCAGAGCCTCAAAAGATAGGAGTGGAAAAGCTTTCGAGTACGGGTATTTGCTCAGAGCATACGAAACTCCAATAGAAGAGCGACGCCCAAGTTTTGAAATACTAAAAGTTAATATGAATTACCATAAGTCCGAATAGGCTTAAACTAATTACAACTATGTGAAGAGTGTTCTTGCCATTCTAGTTATAGAGTCAAATTATAAGTTGTTTGAGCACAAATTCACGTGTACCAATGACGTCGCCAGTCAGGTCGTCAGACCCAACGAACGCCTTCTACATAACAAGTAGGAACCTTGACTGTGACCCACCGCTAAATCGGGTCACTCTGTCGAAATAGACTTTGACCACACACGACATATCATTTAAATTGTAACAAAAAATACCCACACATAGAAAAAACAGCATATTAGTTGGTAGTGTGCTACACGAAGGAACAGCGGACGATACATCATCACGTCCCTTCGTGATATCGTGGCGCTTATTACGGAAGGTTTTTCATAATAGTCCTCCTGGCCGATTTCGACCACGGCAGCCAATCTCAACAGAGATTAGCCAACTACGCAGGAGATATTATAGTGCACAATACACAGGTGCACTCACTGTTTCTTCACTCTCAAAGTTCGGTGACACGGCAATCCGACATGTCCGGAGAGAGATCAGGCGCAGGACCAACGGCTTAACGTGCTTTCCGAGGTACGGGGGTGTAACACTGCCAACTTCCCGACTCCGAGCTGTTTTTTAGATATTCATGACAGAAACAATTTTGGCTCTACCTCGGCTTCGAACCCAGGACCTCTCGAATGTCAGGCAGAAACTATGTCACTACACCAACGAGGCAGTCAGGCTTTTCATACAAACACGTAGAAATCAAAAGTGACGCGACGACATGTCTTCTGCTACTTTATGTAGCCCGCTAACAACTAGTTACTTTAAGGTAGGTATGTAACCACTGCTAATATGAGTATTTTGGCACCAAAATATGATACGCAGATGCTGGGAGAATGTGAAATTCAAGCTAGGAAACCGCAATAGCTTCTACTGATACTATGCTAGCGATGAATCGGTGAACTAAGAAGTGCTGCATGTCCAACCGAAGCAAACGTATTCCATACCCTGGACGCTGAGAGTATTACTATGACAAAAGTTTACAGATTGGGTATTTAACATTTTCATTGAAACTATAACAACATCTCATAAATTCCTAATGTGGATGATATGTAAATCTTGAACGTAAAGTGATGACAATCGGTGTCATAAAGAACCTTTACAAGGCAATTAAATAAGACACAAAGGTATGAGGCTTTTGCCTAGACGTCGTTTTGACGTCTAATGTACTTTATATATGTTGTTGGATACATACAACATATATAAAGTACATTAGATATGCAAAAATATTAGTGGTGTCCAGAACGACTTCCTTTGTCAAGCTCATTTTTTATTTATTACTTAAACATGTAGCTGAAACATTAGTATTCTTCCACTGACCTCATCTTAACTCCTTGTATTTACTTTGCAATGGGCGAATAAATATTCAGTTTTGGTAAAACCATCGCTCGGGACATAAAGCAACAATGTTTACGCCTATGCTACAAAATATACAATGTTTTCGTCATGTAAACACAGCATTTAAGTATTTAACATGCATTCTAGTTGCCTAGAACCACCAGTACCTACTAAACCGCCGCCGTCTAAATATTTCCAACTGCGATCATAAATAAATAAAAAAATGTTTTTATTTTTATTTTAAGGGAATTTTATTGTGCTTGAAAGTGCTTCAATAACAAATTGTGTAAAATGAACAAAATACTATTGATCGGATTCATGATCATCGTCCAACAGGTCGCGGCTGAAAATGGAATTCATAAGTTGACAAGTAAGTTCTTCAACGTAGTAATTAATTACGAGTAAGTAATTTAAAAAAAAACGCCTGAAATTAATCGTTGTGCTTGCGATATGGTGGTATCTAGGTTAGCGGATAGACATTTAAGAGTAGAGTACAAACGCTTTTTGATATGATAGTATATATTTTCAAGACTGGTTTAAGATCAAAATCAAAAGGATCGATCAATTATTATATCTATTATGGACTTGTAACGGCGTCAGTACGTTATATTCTCAAAAAAAAGTTTTTGACAATCACTTAACAACGGTCGCACTTTTCCCAGTAAAGAATAGGACTTAAAATGTTTGCTTATAGGTATCCTTTGTTTGCTCTACAAATATGTACATCGTTCCGCTAAAATACCTGTAACCCTGTAAAACAGTTTGCTGCTTGTTATAAACGCACTTTCTAACATATAAAATTCTCGTGTCACAGTTTTCGTTGCCATACTCCTCCGAAACGGCTTGCCGATTCTCTTGAAATTTTGTGAGCATATTGAGTAGGTCTGAGAATCGGCCAACATCTATTTTTCATACACCTTAGTGATAATAATTTATATGGCATAACAACGTTTGCCGGGTCAGCTAGTTTTAAAATAAATATTTGTTATGTGATGGCAGACACTAACTCAGTCGGCGTAAGGACTCGTAATTTTACGCTTGGGCATCAGTCTGAGCATGCCACAAACCCTTATTCCATCACCTCAGAAGACCAACTCTTTAACTCCATCATAGTGCTTACTTTAAGTTTAGGTATAATGAGGTTATTCACAAAGAAAATACACTGAAAATTATAACAAAAAAATAAGAAGGCTAAGTATCTAGTATATTAAGGAAGTGCAGGCCGCGGTTTAAGTTACAGCTCCAGCGTGCGTGACTCTTTCTAAGATCACGAGTCCTCAGTGATATATTCTGAAAGTTGAGACTTAAAGCTTTTGATCGAGTCTATTTTTATTTAATTTACGCAGAGGAGCAGTACTACAGCATGCCGCCCAAGAACCACCTGGACCCATATGGGCCGTGCTTGGGCAGGGCGGGCGGGGTGTACTGCACCGCTCACGCTGAAGTCGTCGCTGATGGGCCTAACGAGCTGCTTGACATGATGAAGGTGAGTTTTATGAACTCTATATACACTATGAGGTGCTTGTGGCGCAGTGGTTGCAGCGCTTTGATAGTGATACCAAAAGTTAAGCAACCTACGGCGCGTGACGTCTAAGACCATAAGAGTGACGTCTATTTACAAGCATCTCCGTGCTTCGGAAGGCACGTTAAGCAGTTGGTCCCGGTTAATATCGATAGATATTAGGCTAAATAACATTAGGCTTAATAACATCTAACAGTAAGGTTGGTCACTTACCTTACACACACCCCTCCACCAATCCGCACTGAGCCCGCGTGGTAGAGTATGGCTCGCTCCAGCTCATAGTTAAGGTGAGGCCCAGCAGTGTATATAGGCTGATGATGATATACACTATTAATGTCTTTATACCAAAGAGTTAAATCAGAAGTCTCCGATCTCCGCCTACCCGTCATGTACAAATTCGAGAAGGACTTGACGCCTCGTGCGCATCTCTTTCAACCCTCTTTCTTGGGATTTTCAATTTACCCGACGAACCTAGACAAAATCGTTTAAACGTGTCGCAATAAAACCACTCATGTTTTTGGCATTTAAGTACTTTTTTGTTTTGTTGTTTGTTGTTTGTTTGACGCCAACAGAATTGACTGAAACTGTAAATGATCTTTCTTCCTCAACAATCACGCGAGAAGTATTTAAAACAGTACGTTATGTTCAACACGTGGCGACTAGCAAAAGGAGCCATAACTTTCTCAGAAAACGTTTTGCTGGCATTTTTCATAGAATTATCCGAGAACAAGAAAGCAAGCACTAGAAAAACAGTACACAAGTGACTAACACCAATATTACAGTAGCCAACAAAAATATTACACTCAATTTAAATAACTGTAGCAACGTTACTTTAAAATTTTAATTAATTATACCTAAGTATTATTTTTTTATAATTTAAAGATTAATCTGTAATACTTACCTGTCATAATGTAGTAGTTAATACCTAAACTGAAATAAAAGTAGCTATCTTGTGATTGTCAACGGTTTTATTTGCATTTAGTCATTTCCTCGCTGAGGTGGAATGAAAAGTTACGTGTTGCACTCGAGTGCAAAGATTTTTCACCTCGTGCTTTTTTTTTAAATTGAACACGCGGTTAAAAAGCAACTTTGCACTCTTGTATAACAAATAACTATTTTAACAAGTTGTTGTTGTGCTTTCCATCTCCACAGCATGCATGAAGCAGTTTTTTTTCGTCTACCAAAATGCACCATATTGATTGAAGTTCATCTATTGTCACACTTCCAAATAATTAACATGACATGATTTTTTTGGCAAGATCTTACTCCCTTATGCGAAAATATTGTGGAAAATATTTTTTAGGACAAAATAAAAAACTTGTTTTAAAAGTGATTCTTAGAACAGATAATCTGTCATTATCACTACATAGTGTAACTGTAAAGCAAAGTCACTTCCCACGTCTGTCCCTATTTCTGTATGTATTTATGCTTTAATCTTTAAAACTACTCAACGGATTTCGATACAGTTTTTCAAAATAGTAGAGTGATTTAATAATAAGAAAAACAAGTGAAAACAGCAGGCAGGACAGCATCGATCGGGTCCACTACTTAAAATGAAAATTAATCGTTTCCAAACTTTACCTCGACGTTTTTCGCAGGGTTACTCAGCATACGATTTGATCAACATGAACCATACCCGCCTGGTATATGGGCTGTGCCTCACTGACAGGTGTCAGCCTTTCTACAGCGGAGACGACGACGCCGCGCTGTGGAATGCATCAGAGGCTTGTCTCAACCACTCCCTATCTGCTGCATACGGACTGAAGACTCGAGTCACAGAGGTAAGGATCTGCCTTTAGCCATGTCAGCTATTGTACACCGCTGACGACGAGACTGCGCTCTGGGATGCATCAGAGGCTTGTTTCAACCACTCCCTATCTGCTGAGTATGGACTGAAGACTCGGATCAAGGAGGTAAGGATATCTGCCTTTAGCCATGTCAGCTATTGTACACCGCTGACGACGAGACTGCGCTCTGGTATGCCTCAGAGGCTTGCCTCAACCACTCCCTATATGCTGAGTACGGACTGAAGACTCGAGTCACAGAGGTAAGGATCTGCCTTTAGCCATTTCAGCTATTGTACACCGCTGACGACGAGACTGCGCTCTGGGATGCCTCAGAGGCTTGCCTCAACCACTCCTTTTCTGCAGGGTATGAACTTTAGATCCGAGTCACGGAGCGCAAGCTCGAAGTAGGGATTTGCCTATAGTGGCCTATAGCTTATTCACAGCTATGACCAGGAGACAGCGCACTGGAATGCCTCAGAGACTTGCCTTAAACTCTCAGCGCAGAGTACGGATTTAAGACTTGCTTTACAGAGGTACGCGCTTGTAGTAAGGGTCTGCCTAAAGCTAGGCCAGCTTTTCTACAGCGCGCGGTTACAAGGAGACTGCAACCTTGACGGCCACTTTGGTGTAGTGGTCAAGAAGTTGACTATTAACCAAAAGGTCGCGGGTTCGATCCCCGCACTGTACAAACATTTTGTGTGCATAAACATGTCTTGTTTGTACTGGTCTGGGTGTTATATGTATTTATTTAAGTGTATTTGTAATACCACTGTTGAATCTGATATCTGTAACACAAGTGCTTTAGCTACTTAGATCAATTTATGTAATGTTGTTGTATATTTATTTATTTATTTTATCTAGAATGCCTCAGAGGCTTCCCTCAACCACTACCTATCTGCAGAATAAGGATTTAAGACTCCAGTCACCTCTGTTACTTTAAGCACTTGTAAAGTTGTAGCACAAGTCAGCAAACACGCAGATATGCAGTCTTTATGCACGAGAGATAACAGTTGACCATTGAAATGAGGCACAAGACAAGACTTATATGATTTTAAACTTTCGCGTTGCATTTTAACACTAACTGTCGGTTATCGGGTCTAAACGCGAACTATTTAATGAGTAAGTATTTAGGTACTCACTGCTCGACGTTTCGGCTGGATTGCACACAGCCGTGGTCACGAGCTGACTGGTGGCGCGCGGCGTCGTCTGCTCGGGGCGGCCGCAGTTTCCAGATCCACCCTCACACTTTCATTATTAAAAATGTTAGTACAGTCACCGCGACCAACAGCACTGACGGTATCAATTTGTGTCTTTTTAGGTAAAAATCGCGGTTTGCAATTTAAATCCGTCGTCCCGATTGAAATTTTTGTATTTCTTGATTTCAATCGCTTCACGTACTATCCTAGGATAGTAATAACGATCGGTGGAGAGGATTTTTGGGTCGTGCAGTTCTATCCAATGATTAGCACCTTCCTCCAGTAAATGTTCAGCAACCGCGGATTTATTCACCTGCCGATTTTTTACAGCTGCGATATGTTCTTTCACTCTTTCAGCTATTGTTCGCTTAGTTTGTCCGATGTAAGAACTACCACAACTGCAATCAATCTTGTAGACACCAGGAGTTTGAAAGGGCACGACGTCCTTTGGCGACCGCAGAAATCTTGACACTTTGGATAACGGAGTATATACAGTTTTAATGGAGTAGTTTCTGAGGACTGTTCCAATTTTATCCGTTACTCCTTTAATATAAGGCAAGAACGTTGCAAGGCGACTGACATCAGGTCGTTTTTCCTTTTCCTTCCCTTTCCGCCTTCTTCTTAGTCCTGACGTAGTATATCCGTTACGATTAAGTACCTCCTGAACATGGGTTAACTCTGCCCCCAGGTGCTCAGAGTCACACAGTCTGTGCGCTCTGTTTGTCTGCACGCCTCTTCTCATCACCATCCTCGGCAGTTACAATCCGTTTCGACCTCGCTTACAAACAGAGCGCACAGACTGTGTGACCCTGAGCACCTGGGGTGGGGGATTAAATAGTTCGCGTTTAGACCCGATAACCGACAGTTAGTGTTAAGACAAGACTTGTGTCACAAATTTGTATCGCGCCAACTACATAAGTTAACTTTTCACATCCATAATAATAATAAATAAAATAATAATGATAATAATAATCGTAAATATTAGCGATCAAGATGAACAACGATTCAGCCTTTCTAACAAGTTCAAAGGAAAATCTGTAAACTAAACACTTTTTTCTCACTGTGACCTAAACCACCTTGCCATAAAGCTGAAAAAGAGAATTATTTTGCTTTAAATTTCCACTAAACGACGCCAGCGCAGGAACCCAAATAAACCCAACTGCAACCACTTGAAAAAACTAGAGCTGGAACAACATCTCCTGAGGATGCCACGCGTAGTGGCAAAACGCGTCGAGTGTTTTGTTGGTGTCAGTGTTGTGATTCCAGGTGCACCTTCTATGTCACGTAGTGAGTTGTATTGTAAGTCCTGCGACTTCCAGCTCTAGTTTTTTCAAGTGGTTGCAGTTGGATATATTTGGGTTCCTGCGCTGGCGTCGTTTCATGGAAATTTTAAGCAAAATAACCCTCTTTTTCAGCTTAAGTCCTGGATTTTCGTTAAGTAACGCCTGATTCTATCAACTACACCTTGAAATATCCAACAGTTGAACTGCAACTTCGAATACAAGAGCAAGTTTGAGAAGGACTGGTTGGACTGGGCGGCGCTGGCGGCGTTCCTCGGCGTCATCGCCCTGAACGTCATCGGGACCGTGTACGACGTCAACAGGGACCGGACGAAGCCAGGTGAGTGTTGTTCGAGGCCCTAAGCCTGTCACTGTCGCCACCGCGACCCGCTACTACAGGGGTTATGTAATAACACAATAATAATAAAATAATATAATACAGATAAGACTAATAGAAAAAAGTAAGCAACTAAACTAGAGACCCCGCAGACGTTGTCCTGCCCGTTGTTTTAAGAAAAAACATAAGTGCTAAGATTCCTGTTTTATCTCAAGGTAGCATTTAATCGGAATAAGAAGTATTCTATCATCCAAGTTAGCTCATACTGAGGAGTTAATAGTCCATTATGATATACGAGTACCTGGCCACTCAGAAAGTTTCCACAGCTGAGTGGGATCCAATTTGGTTCTGTTAATAATATTTTATTTTCATTGTTCTTTGTGTAATTTTATACCAAATAAAACATTTTTCTTTCTTTCCTTCCTTTTTTAATAAATAGTAGATTTCACAACGAGAGCATAAAGCAAGTCATTTTTATCCGAGATCGTTATATGCCCGAGCCCGCAGGGCGAGGGCAGATGATGAAGTCGAGGATAAAAATAATTTGTGCACGAGTTGTAAACTCTGCTTTTCACTTCGATTGCGAGAAAATAAAACAGTAACATAACGTATTAACATTTCTTTAATTAAAATTCAAAGTGGTGAATGAAATGTTTTTTCCCGGCATATTGACGGTATTCTTTTGAATTTGAGAAGATTAGAAATTAGAAATTTGTCATAAGTTTTCATATATATTTGCCGAGATTTTGGCGGCAATATTTCTTGCACCACTTTTTGTGCGTTTATTTCCATTAAAGTATTAGGAGTAAGTTCTAAAATATCTTCTTCTTCACTTGACATTTTTAAAACTTAGCCAATTCAACAATAATTTGAGAAAATTCAATACGAAAAGTTCACGGCTTCTTTCCCGCTACTTAACTTTTTTTTAATTTTCCTGCATAATTTTCGGGCAAAGAAAAAAATATACAGCCTATTCTTAAATTATTTTGGAATAATGTTTTTTTTGTGGTAAACACGTTTTGATATTTAGTTTCTTTTTCGTATTATCTTATTATAAATCAAAAATGCAAATAGGGAAGGAAATATTATAAATTAGCAAGTTTTATCCATGTACAATTAATTGTTTTTGGCTGTATGGGCTAAATGGTCACTGCCTTAGTGTAGACACATTTAAAAAGCTACTTTTATGCACAAGAGCATAAAATTCAACTTTATGTCGCCTAGATCCTGCATAAAGTAGTACTTTTTCGAGCATGAGAAGTGAAAAATATTTTTTTTTTGTAAAAAAAGATACATTCAAATTTTAAAACTTTTTTTTTTTTTTTTTTTTTTTTTTTTATTAATATGGGTTCGCTCTTGACTTCATTCTCCCTCTAAGAGGTGAAGAAGATGTCGACGATGTAGCGAGCTTACCCAGAAGGTGCCTATTGACTTTCGCTTTGAATGAACTCAAGTTATAGGAAAGAGGGAACACCGTCGGCGGAAGTGCATTCCATTCCTTGGCTGTGCGCATTATGAAGGAAGAAGCGAAGCGCTTAGTGCGTATAGTTGGTATATCAACCAAGTATGGATGGTAACCCGCCGTACGTCTGGTGGTCCTCTGGTAAAATGGACTTGGTGGAATGAGCATATGGAGCTCATGAGCACACTCCCCGAAGTAGAGTCTGTAGAAAACCGACAAGCAGGCAACTTTACGGCGGTGGTCTAGACTATCAAGCTTAGTCTCCACCAGCTTCCTTTCACCAATCAGCCTCCTGGCTCGACGCTCCACGGAGTCCAGAGCGGCTAGTTGGTATTTAGCTGAGCCATCCCACAGGTGAGAGCAGTACTCCATGCAGGAGCGAACTTGTGCTTTGTACAAGGTTAAAAGCTGTTCAGGGGAGAAGTACCGCTTCACCTTGTTGAGGATGCCCAGCTTCTTTGCCGCAGTCTGAGCTTTGGACTCAATGGCACCGCCGAAGTTCAGATTGGCTGACAACTCCATACCTAGAAGCTCGAGATGGTCGGTTATGGGTACAGACACACTTCTGAAAGTAGGAGTCCAGTTGAACGGACTCTTTTTTGCGGTGAAAAGACATGCCTGGGTTTTGGCAGCATTGAACGTTACCAGATTGTTGTCTCCCCATTGGGAGACACGTCGTAGAATCTCATCCGTTCGTTTCACCAAATTCTCCCGTAGAGACTGGGTTTCCTCTTGTTTAGCTCCAGCACTGGACACGTACCTCTCCATGACAGTACTGTCATCTGCGTACCCAACAATGCCAGGACAGAGCAGGTCATTGATGTGCAGCAGGAAAAGAGTCGCGGAGAGGACAGACCCCTGAGGAACACCGGCATTGATAGCCATTGGGTCTGAAGAGCAGCCATCAATGACTACTCTAATTGACCTCTCGCTCAGGAAGTCGGAGATCCAAGTGCTGAAACCATCAGGGATACCGTACACAGGAAGCTTGCTGAAAAGGCTACCGTGCCAGACTCGATCAAAAGCTTTTGAGATGTCTAATGACACAGCCAAGGCTTCGCCGTGTTTCTCAATAGCTTCGCCCCAGTAGTGCGTGAGGTAGACTAGAAGATCACCAGTTGAACGACCACGGCGAAAACCGTACTGGCGGTCGCTCAGTAGGTCATTGGATTCTAGGTACCCCAGCAGCTTACTGTTTAGCACTCGTTCCATCACTTTACAAATGATGGAAGTAATGGCGATCGGTCTGTAGTTGGCCGGGTCGGCACGGCTGCCCTTCTTTGGTACGGGTTGTACGTTGGCGAGCTTCCATGACTTCGGCACAGTTCCCTGCTCGAGGGAGAGGCGGTAAAGGCGTGTCAGTACCGGAGACAACTCAGGCGCACATTGCCTAAGCACCCTTGCAGGAATACCATCAGGTCCACTTGCCTTATTCACGTCTAGTTTGCAAAGTTCCCGACGTACCTCTTTCTGGTGTATTGTGACCTCCGACATAGATGAGTCACAACGAGGTAAGGTAGGTGGTGTTTTGGGTCCTGCATCCAAACGCGAATTACTCGCGAAAAGAGAGGCAAATAAATTTGCTTTCTCAGTTGCGGTGTGGGCTAATGTTCCGTCAGGTTTCTGCATTGGAGGCAAACTAGGACGGCAGAAATTTGACTCGACGGATTTAGACAGGGACCAAAACTGCTTACTACCGGGAGGGTAAGACGCCAATTTGGTCCCGATATATCGAACGTGGTCAAATCGTGCCTTTTGTAGCGTGCGCTTGCAGGATCTAGTGGCAGCGTTAAATGCTTTCTTCATAGACCGTATTCTCCTAGCAGTAGCTTTGCGATCGCGGGCTTGAACCCAAGCTTGATATGCTAACTCCTTACACGACTCAGCGCGGGCACAGTCAGCATTATACCAAGGCCTGGATTTAGATACGAGCGACAAGTCGGAGAATGGAATGTAATATTCCATTCCCTGCCGTATTAAGTCTACAACTGCATCAGCACAGGTGGACGGATCGTCAGAGGAAAAGCATACTTGGCGCCAAGGGTACACCGCGAAAAAATGTCGCATTTCGTCCCAATTCGCCGACCCGTATCCCCACACTCGCCTGGACCCACAAGGAGTTTTGTCTGGAGGGGTGTAGGAAGATACAGTTTTAACCAGACAATGGTCAGATGTTCCTAACGGGGCAGATACTGATACAGAGTGCCTGTCTGGTTCCGTGGTCAACAAAAGATCCAAGCAATTGGCAGTATGGCTATCAACTCTAGGTACCCGCGTCGCTTGAGTCACTAACTGAGTGAGATCTAGCGCTAATGCGAAATTACGCGCCTCTCGCCCAGCATGGTCAGATTTCTCGAAGGGAAACAACCACTCCTTGTGGTGCGCATTAAAATCTCCGAGAAATACAAGCTCAGCTGTGGGGAACCTTTGCATCGCTAAATCTGCCTTCTCAGTGAGGTATTCAAAAAGCCTGGTCGTCTCCTGGTCACCGGTGTGCGAACGGTAGACACCAACATAAAGGGTTTTACCCATGCCAGTGTCTATCAAAAGCCATAAGGTGGAGAAACTTGAGTCCTCGTAGCAACGGAGACGGCGACAACAAACGCTGTCGCGGACATACGCACAGACCCCGGCTCGCCTTTTGAACTTATGTTCAAGCGTGTAGTTCGGGTAGTTGAGGTATCCCACGTCTGCAGGTGCCGCAATTTGGGTCTCCGTTAAAAAGAATAGGTCCGGCTTTGCGGTCTCAAGGTGGTGATGGACCGGGTCGATATTTGAGTGCAATCCACAGATGTTGGTGTGGTGCACTTTAAACGGGAGGAAGTGCAGCCGTTGGTTCACCGTATTCTTTTTTCTTTTGCGCATGTTTTAAGTTGGGTGGTGGTTAAAAAAGTGTCGAGATGTCAACTCCAGAACCAAGCCTAGCTTCATCGGATTACGCTGGCCAATGGGAGACTCAAATGGAGACTGCGGGGACGCCCGAACCCCCCCGAAATCGCCACCGGGTCCTCCCTTCTAGCCGCCAACTAGCACGGTGGAGCAATTCCGGGATTTTTCGCAAGTTGGCGGGGCAGCCTTTGGCACGTGGCTGGCGCGCTACTTGGGCCCCCTACTGACTGCGGTCGGCCAACGGCAAGACCGTGCTTCGGATCCCGCTACCCTCCAGTTTGAGTCACCCGTCACAGCATCTCCTAGAAGCTACAATCCGGTATAGGTCGACACAACTGACACCCAATCAACCACCAAAGGCACTGGCTCTCGCACACTCACGACGGAACGCAGCAAGCTGCTTGGCGCCGGACTCTAGTACGAGGGTGGTCGCAAGCCAGGCGGCTCCTTTCGAGGCCTACCACTCTGCGGGGGAACGTCTGCCGCCACCACTAGTTTAGAACTTAGCGATGACGTTGCCCGGGGTGGACCGCTCGGAGGTGTTCCCACCCACCCCATAACCCCCCATAACTTTTTACGAGTCATTTCAAATTATAGTGTCTGACTGAAACATGGATCTAAGCAGGAAACATTTTCGCGTTATAATTTTCTATGATTTTAAATGTCGCCTGAAACCGGACGAATCGTGCGATAGACATAAAATAGTATTTACTGATGAAGACCCTTCCAAAGCAACTGCTTATCGTTGGAATAACGAAGTCTAGCGCGGTCATTTTACTTTGGGGTATGTAAATAGCCTTTTTTTAATTGTTCTATCATCTATGCGATGTTGAAATGATACACTTTTTACGGATTACTGGAAAATTAATCAGCTTGGGATCTCGTTATAGCCAAGACTCAAGCTAGACCCCGCACTGCAAGACCTCATGATACTGTTAGCTCATTTTGTGTAGATAAAAACGTAACTTAATATTTTTGAGTGCTTACAACTAACACCTAGGAAGAGGCGAAGAGGTTTCTGTTGCATGCATTGTCCATTCTACCGACTATGTAAATAAAAAACTACCTACTTTTTATTTATTTTTTTAAGCTTAAATTTTTGACGTGACAACGTCTTATAAATTGGTTTGCCGGGTGACACTTCAAGAAACTGCGTTACGCTCCGCTCACGTTCCGCGCTCACAATGAGAGCGAGTGAGAGGCACGCGTCCCTTCGACTCGGGCATGGTAAGCCCGCCTAAGAGCGAGTGAGACAGACATAAAAAGTGAAAGGCACGCGTCCCTTCCACTCGAGCACAGTTAACCCGCCTAAGAGCGAGAGAGACAGAGCGAGAGAGAGAGAGTGAGAGAGATAGGCATACACACCGGTTCATGTTATACGAATGAATATTCACATTAAAATTATTTTACCACTCAAAGTCGTTGTCACATAAAACTTTCGCCCGTATACCGTAGACTTTACAGGCAACCAATTTTTTTATCATAAGCGCGCTCGTACTATTACTATTGTTGTTACTTTTAAGTATAATGTTTTTTTTTCTCAATAAGTGAATTAACAATGTAATTCTTAATGAGAATAAAGTTTCTTAAACCTCTCCTTACCATCTCTCTGTGACCACGGATGCTGAAAAGGATCCGAAACGTCAGATTATATAATAAAATGTAAGCAAGTCTGTTCGCGTGAACCGAAGCAATCAATATGCAACGCGATGTTGTAAAATGATGTCTACTATCACTTTTCAGGGAGCGCCTTGCTGACGACCTTTTCAGTTCGCGTGAACTGGAAAGAGTTGGTGGCGCCGCCGCCGTCGGTGCCGGTCTACGAAATATTAAAGCCCATTTATGGCATGAAGTGAGTACTAACTCGGTGATGGGAAACAATATTGACGACTGCTAACTGCCACTACGAACGCGTCAGTAACTTCGACTATCATATCGTTTGAATATCTGTATGCGCTTGCTATGCTTTTTATTTATTATTGTTCCAATATTTGTAAGGTTTTCTTTGCAAGTGATTTATATAATTATTTGTGAGTAAATCTTAAACCTAACTCATACTGATATTCCCGACATTATGTCCGTGTGATCAAAATCGTAAAGTCCACCTTTTGTATATATATTTTTTTGTATAATGACAATTACAATTTTGTAAAATCAAATGTCCCTTTTTTTTCTATGGACCTATGTTTCGTAACTGGTTTCATTCGTTGTCCACAGAGCGATAACTTCCTTGATTGTGGTGCTGGGCCATGTTCCCATACCGATGACGATCGCGACCGACAACCCTGAACATCACGAAGAAGTAACTATCAATTCGAAATGCACTGAATAAGTTTTCGCCGACTAATTATCCACGTAGAGTCAGCGAATAGTCTGCACAAAACTTTATCCGTATTTTCGTTAAAATAACAAGTACAAAAGAAAAAATAAATTCAACAAGCTTTTAAAATCAAATAATGCATGGCTAAACCTGTAAACCTATAGTACCTATATTGAATAAGTAATTGTTGCGCGAAATACTCTCTCTCCGTCTGGGTGTCCACGGAAGACCAGCGTCGTGGCATTCCTGAAATGCTACGACACATGCTGAGTGGCCCACCATTTCAGTATCTTGTGTATGTGTATTTGAATATGTGTTTTTCTATGTTGTAAAGTTTGTGATACTGAATAAACATGTTTTCTTTCTTTCTTAATCAAAATTTCAGCTAAATCGGATATTGTCAAGTAGGTGAAATTCAACTTACAACGTTCAATGTAACTGTGTCTAGAGGCCTGTGATTATTCAAAACGTCACGATTCACTGAGCACTTTAATTCGCTTTCCAGAATCAAAGAAGCGCAGCTTACCACTTAGTTGGGGACGGAAATGTGGTGACGATGACCTTCTTCGTACTGTCCGGCCTCATGCTGACGTACAACCACATGTGCGCCAAGAGACTCGTGTCCTGGAAGAGGATCCCAGGGATGATCTTTGCTAGATGGATGAAGTAACTACAAACAATTTTTTTTAAACTAACAACAAGGGCGCGATCGATTCATAAATGAAGACATACGTAGATGAACTAAATCGTCCGACATTGCTGAAGTGGCGGTGGGTGGGACAAATGATACCGTGTTGTGGCAAAAAAGTTCTCGAATAGAGGCGGCGTGGGGGAATGATCGCGGTGGAAATCCTCGGGGGAGAAATCAGGGTTTCGACTGATACCTAGCCTACGTATTCAAATTTGGTTTACATTGAAGCTTTCAATAAATTTTATTTCCCAGGTTAGCACCGATTACCATTTTTACGCTGGTACTGCACTCCACGTGGATGAGGTTTAGCTCAGGGCCGTTATGGGAAGTAAGTGTCATTTAAATAAAAGATGCATTATTAAAATGGCCCAAATGTGCCACACTAACTAAAGTTGCTTTTAGCGCAATGATGGCAGCTTTTAGGAAAATACCAAAGTTAAGCAAACTAAGGTGAGGTCGAGCTTGGGTGACCATTCCGACCATTTAAGAGCTATAAACAAGCATCTTAGTGCTTCGGAGAGCACGATTCGGTTGATATCAATAGATATTATATTATGACGATCACTTCGGTGTAATGGTCAAGAAGTTGACTATTACGCAGGAGGTCGCGGATTCAATCCCCATACTGTACAAACATTTGTGTGCACGAACATGACTGTTTGTACTAGTCTGGGTATTATATGTATTTATTTAAGTTTATTAGTAATACCTTTGTTGATTCTGATATCTGTAACACAAGTGCTTAAGCTACTTACCACGGAGTCAGATCAATGTACGTGATGTAGTTGTATATAAGTCGTTAAGCTTGGCCATTAGGGGCCTTGGGCGGCTATATAACATCTCTGGTACACTTACCTTACAAATAACCTCTCCACCATTTTACACTGAGCCCGCGTGGCGGAGTATGGCTCGTACCACCTCAAAGTTGAGGTGAGGCCTGTGCCCAGCAGTAGGACGGGTATAGGCTGATGAGATGAATTAAAGTAAAAAAATGTAGTTTAATATTGCAGGAGATCGTCGGCTGCGAGGTGCGAGACTGCCGCAAGTACTGGTATAACAACCTGTTGTTTGTCAACAACTTCTACGACCATTCGCAGTGCCTTCTGCAGACCTGGTGAGAACGGTTTCCTTTTCTTACCTACAAAGAACCCATCCCATCACACTTACGAGTACGAGTATTTACGACGACAACCTTCGTGATGTAGTGGCGTCCGCACCGGTTTCTTAAGGTGCCATCATCTCTGAGTTCTCTGAAGTCTCAGGTTTGATGCCCAGACTAAGACAATGTCAAAAACCAATTTTCGATGTTGCAACGGGTCTGGATGTTTGGTGGTGAGGCGTGGTTGGCGCGCTGTCAGAAGCGAATCGCAGGAATGGCCCGACTCTAACTTTCCTAACGTTGGTTGATGTCTAATGATATTTTTCAGGTACCTGGCGTGCGACATGCATCTTCACATATTGGGGTTGCTGTACCTGGCGCTGGCGCCCCGCGACAAGCCGCACTGGGGGTTGCTGGGAGCACTGTTTGCCGCCGGCGTCGCCTGGCCAGCCTACTACATCGTTACCAAGAACCTGCACCCCACCTTGCTTTCAAACCCCACGTATGTTTGTTAATATCCGTAAGAAAAAAAATACAGTAGATCATTGGATTACTTACGGGTACAACGAATTGCAAACGCCGGCCCGTAGAAAAGGAATTTCTTTTGAGCCCAAAATAAAATCAACGACGATCCTATTAGGAACTAAATGACAGTTTGAAATCTTCGTTTGTTTAACAGATGGCAAGAATAATCTTATATAAGACGACAAAGATCGACGACGCTCGAAATCGCACTACATGTTAGACGTCATATAATATCCAAATAATTCGCGGCATCGTAACTCTGTTTATCGTTAACCCTGAAATTACACCTGAGATTTCAATGTGACCTTTTACAGCATGAGTATCTTCCACGGCCTATGTACCAAACCGAACCTTTACCAAACCGAAGTGTGTAGTTGGCATGATGTCTTAAAAACTCTCGCTCTTTTCCACAAACTCCTTTAAACAATACATTTCAACACACTATCTACTCGGCTTGGGATAACTATAATCGCCCGCTACACTTGGAACTCTACTATTAGCTCCCCCACCGCTGCATGAGAGTCTACCTTAGAATCTGCGCTATGCTCGGAATCAAGAGACCTCGTGGTACCCATAACCTTGGTTCTTCTTCTTATTATGTGTTTATACATAATTATATTTTTAAAGACCAAAACTCAGCCACCAACAAAGCATTTTCAAAGGCCTTGTAGAGGTCCTCGCGTGTACAGGTGCTTGGACACGCAGTACAGGATGACAGATGTGCCATTTTCCGAAGGGAAACAACGCTCAGGCGTGCGCTCTCCGTGCTGCATGATCTCCACCTTTGCATGTTCACCTCACTTTGGCCTACTTGGAGCCGTAGGTTGTTTAAGGAATTCCGAGTTAATAATCTACTATTCCTTATAGCATCGTGGCGGAGTTTTTCATTAAGGACCCGACGTACAACTGGTTCTTCAAGCGGACGTACGGCAACATGGCGATGTACGTGTTCGGCATGGGTTTCGGCTACCTCATCCACGACTTGCACCAGAAGGGCGCCTTCAAGAAGGACATGACGGTACGATCGGTATATTATAATATTAATAAAACCATTTATTTCAGTCTCACATAGTCCATAAAGTAAATATTTTTAAAAGTAGTTTAAGGCCAGCACAGCACACACATAATACATTTGACACAAAAAAGAAAAAAAAATTAAGCACTTGCGTTATGGGAATCAGAAACGACGAATATACCACACACAAAAGATTCGTGACAAAATGGAAAGTTTCCAACATTGTCACCGTCTGGGAATCGACCCAGGGACCATATACATGGGAGCACTTTGAAACTGGTATTCACGCGACACGCCATAACACCACGAAGGTTATCAGTGGGCCAAATATTATGCCTCTTACACACTACAAGGTCGCGCTTTTAGAAACTAAAGTTAGCATCGCTACTACATCAATGCTAATAATAGTCCTCCTTGCCGATTTCGACCACGGCGGCCAATCTCAACAGAGATCAGCCAACTACGCAGGAGATATTATAGTGCACAAGTGTAAGCGCAATACATAGGTGCACTCACTGTTCCATCACTCTCAAAGTTTGGTGAGACGGCAATCCGACATGACCGGAGAGAGATCAGGCGCAGAACCAAAGGCTTAATATGCGCTCCGAGGCACTGGGGTTGTTAAGTTGTTGTGAGTTGGCGGTGTTATCAATGCTAATAGTCACAGCGTATTAGGGGTCTAATTCTTAAGTAGCTGGGTCAATACGTCGAATATGTATGGCTCAGTTAAATCAAAAAAACCTGCAACCTGTCGCGACATATAAATTAACGCTTCCACTGCTTCGGAACAATTTGGGCTCGTGCTAAGAAGAAGCAGCGAAACAACCATCACTATCGTCTTTCGCTGAAACGTCTGATCACGTGGGCATGTCTGTGTCAGCGTGGTCTCTAAGATTTTAATAAATAAATCAAAAACTAATATTTTTGTTTCTCAGAAATATCGTTACTGGTACTGGTCGCTACTTCCTGCGGGTTTTGCTATCATAGCAACCACCACCATCTTCTACGAACCGGGGTTCCGTCCCTCCCTGCTCCTCCAGGTGTTATACGCCCCCCTCATGAGGACTGTCTTCGAATTGATTATCATGGGCTGCTTGATAGGTGCTATATACAAAGTTGAAGGTAAGTCAGACATTACTTTTTTAGCAACTGCCTCGTTGGTGTAGTGGCAAAGCTTCTGCCTTACATCCGAGAGGTCCTGGGTTCGAATCCCAGGTCGAGCCAAAATTGTTTCTGAGATTTTCTGTCATAAATTTCTCCAAAACAGCTCGGAGTCGGGAAGTTGGCGGTGTTACACCCCCGTGCCTCGGAAAGCACGTTAAGCCGTTGGTCCTGCGCCTGATTTGTCTCCGGTCATATCGGATTGCCGTCTCACCGAACTTGGAGAGTGATGGAACAGTGAGTGCACCTGTGTATTGCGCTCACACTTGTGCACTATAATATCTCCTGCGTAGTTGGATGATCTCTGTTGAGATTGGCCGCCGTGGTCGAAATCGACCAGGAGGACTATTACTTTAGCATTCTTAACAGCTTTTAGCCCAATTTAGACTGATTCGGAATCCCAATGATGTTCCCTATTCCAATGCACTCGCTCGGTCATCGGTGACAGGATCAGTGTCAGGAGTAAATCAGGATCCCTAGACAAAGTTAGCCCAGCGATTGAGAGAGCGATGCTTGGTGTTTCTCTGCGCGATCGATCGACTCGAATCGAACGATTACACCGCTGAAGTGGCAATGGGTGGAACACATAGCGCGTCGAACTAATGGCCGTTGGGGCGAAAAGGTTCTTGAATGGCGACCGCGTGCTCCGTGGGCAGGCATCTTACAAGGTGGACCGATGATCTAGTGAAATCGGGAAGCGTAGTACCGATCGCGGTGGCGATCCTTGGGGAGGCCTTTGCTCAGCAGTGGGCGGCGAATGCCTGTTATGATAATGAGGCAAAGTTTTTATTTATTTATGAATAAACAACAATACCACATACATTGATCTGACTCCGTGGTAAGTAGCTAAAGCACTTGTGTTGCAGATATCAGAATCAACAGTGGTATTACAAATAAACTTAAATAAATACATTAACACCCAGACCATGCACACAAGTGTTTGTACAGTGCGGGGATCGAACTCGCGACCTCTTAGTTATGAGTCAACTTCTTGACCATTATACAACACCAAAGTGGTCGTCAGTTTCTTTAATGAAAGAAATGTGATTTGTGACTTAAACTTGTGCTTTGGATTGCGTACAGCTG
Source organism: Pyrausta despicata (assembly GCA_963921415.1). Classification (NCBI taxonomy): domain Eukaryota; kingdom Metazoa; phylum Arthropoda; class Insecta; order Lepidoptera; family Crambidae; genus Pyrausta; species Pyrausta despicata. Next base: position 14,162,408 of record OY992862.1, on the reverse strand, counting down.
CGTGTTTCATGTCATTCCTTTTCAGACCTGTACCGGGGCGTCCTGGAGTGGAGCGGCTGGGTACCCGTGGCTCGGCTCGGGTTCTGCACCTTCTCAATCCACATGAGCGTCATCAGGTACCTCGGGGGCACCAGGACCACCCTGGTGCACAATACGGAGCCACATATAGTAAGTTTCAGTTATTCATAGCAAGCATGCTGTCGTTGTGACTGTCAACAATTTACTGTGACTGTAAATAAATAAATGAATATTCCACAACAATCACACCAATTCTCTAGTCCCAAATTAAGCTACGAGGCTTGTGTTATGGGTACTAGACAACGGATAAACATACTTAAATACTTTTTTTGTAAATAAATACATATTATACATAGAAAACACCCAGACCAGTACAAACACACATGTTCATGCACACTTAAGCTTGTACTGTGCGGGGATTGAACCCGCGACCCTTGGTTTAAGTCCGACATGTGGACCACTGCACCAAGTGGTCGTCAATCGCGAGTCGCTGTGACTGATAGCGTGTTGACTAACCGCCACGGCTAATATGTGCGCTGACTCTAAGCCCCACTTTTTGGACGCGAGGAATGCGTTACGCATACTTTCCATCTAGGGGAGATGGAGGGTCATGTGGTACTCCTACCGTCTAAAATTTCTGCCTTACATCCGAGAGATCCTGGGTTCGAGATTTTCTGTCGGTTTTTTTATTCGATAGATAATTTAATCACGGTGGTTCTTAGCTATATAGACGGCTAGAATATATAAAGTCTATCCACAGACTATATACAGGGTGTAAAAAAAACCTTAACGAAGCCGTCAACCACGCGTTCAGTACATCAAACCAAATCGTATGTAAAAGAAATTTTGGCTGGGAAACAACTTTTATTTTTTGATATCAAAAAAAATAATTTAATTCTAACCCGCAATGTACAGCGCGCACGCGGAAAAGTCACCGCGGGCCGTGTTGCTTTACGCCGCCGTGACGCGGTTCGGTTCGAGTGTGCGCTGTTCATTGCGGAGTGTGCCATTTAGAGGCTTTTTATGAAAGAACTAGTGAAAATTTGTATCATGTTTCTTTGGAAAAAAGTTTAGTTATAACGGACAGAAGTCATTTCTGTAAAAATCATAAAATTTTTTTTCAAACTTTATCCATAAATATCTCAGTAACCGTTAACTTCCCAGGTATGGTGTAAAGGAAAAAAATGTTCGTAACAATTGGAAGAATAATATGTGGTATTCGGCTTCGTTAAGGTTTTTTTTACACCCTGTATAGTCTAGCTACAGTATATTTAGTCTATATAGACTACTAGCTGACCCGGCGAACTTCGTACCGCCTTAGCGTTGCAATGATTGAACAATGTCATCGAATGACATTGACATATTTTAAAAAACGCGCGTAACTAATTACGCGCGTTTTTTTAAATATATAAATTGAATGTATATTATTCAATATTTCTGAGAGATTTCCTAATATTTTCTTCCGTGAGAACCTTCTCCTAATAATTACAAATACAACAAAAAAGAATTAGTGAAATCGGTCCAGCCATTCACGCGTGATGCCGTGACCAAGGAAAACGGGTTTCATTTTTATATATATATACTAGCTGTCCCGGCAAACGTTGTTTTGCCATATAAATGTTTAAGGTGGACAACCCTTATCACTAAGGGGTATGAAAAATAGATGTTGGCCGATTCTCAGACCTACTCAATATGCCAATCTTTGTCTCAATGGAATAAAATTGTCTTTTTTCCACAGTTGAATAACCTATCGATATCTCAATATAATAAAGTTTTCTTTTTTTCCACAGCTTACAGAGTACTTCGGCGTTATATCAGTGAGCCTAATTCTCTCGGTCTTCCTGTACGTCCTTGTGGAGGCACCGTTCACAGGAGCGATCGGCATAGCCCTGGGGAAGAGACCGCGCCTGGTCAGCGAAGCACCGATCGAACAACACATTAATGGAACTGTCAAAAATAATCACGAGAATAGTGCTATTAAAAATAAACACGAGTAGTATTGGAGGTACCTAAATAAATAAAATAAAAAATAAAATAAAAAAAGTGTAGAAATTTAAAAAAAAACAAATAACCTTTTTACTGACATTTTGAATTTTTATTGTTTTATTGCAATCTAAAAGAAATAAATAGTAGATTGTATCATGAGGAAGCAAAATAATATTTTTACGGCGAGGGCGCTTTTTTGAATCCAGAGCGAAGTGAGGGATTCTAGAGTAGAATCCCGAGCGTAGCGAGGGATTCTAAAGTAGAATCCTGAACGAAGCGAGGGATTCAAAGTACGTCGCCCGAGCCAAAAATATATTTGCGTCCAAATGATACACTCTACTTTTCATCACCCTCTATGAGAAAATAAAAAGCGGCTCAGTTTTAATAAAATTTAATTATTGAATAATAATATTTATATAATTTATCAAAACCAAGAACTTGAATGTGAAAATTTATGAAAACGCGGGCCGTAGCTCGCGCGTTTTTTTTTACTCAGTTGCCAGCGGCGGCGGCGGGGCGATGGTCGACGGACGTGCCGTCTAACCAGCCAGTCTCTTGCGTTCGGCGGGAAACTCTAAGATGTTCCAAATTCAATAAGTGCGAGCAAAATAATTTTTGGTCGCACTTATTTCAATAAAGAGGACCAAAATCTCATTTCTGCCCGCTGGACAGTCTGTGGCAAAGAGTAGAGTAAACGTACCTATGTCGCTTAGAAACATCACCTTTGGGCGCACTTAAAGGCGACCAAAATCGTCTTTTTCGAATAGATGGGATGAAAAGGTAATTCTTCTACCTTTCCCTAAACTTAAATAAACTAAACTATATTTGCTTATGTATATTCACAATTATTATATTATTCAATGTGTTGTACAATAAATGTAACAATACACACACTAACAATAAAATTATCCCTTGCTTAATTGTTTCCCCTACAGTCAAATATTTGTTTTTTGATTTCTAAAGGTATGTTACCCATGTAATTGTTATGGAGAGCGAGGATCTTCTGACTCAAGTATTTCTTTACTTAAAAGAATTCCACGGTCATCAACCTGAACTGTAACACTTTGCCTATGAATAAACAATTTGTATTTGTAAATTGAAAGGATAGTTATATTATTACGATATGAAAAATAAAATGTATATAGTAAATGCCTGTTTATTTTATGGATATTGACGTGATAACGTCTTATAATTCGATGGAGCCGGCTGCACGCAGCAAAAAACATGACGCATGCGACGTTACCTCGCTCTGAGGCGTTCCATTCAATGATTGAAGTGCAAGTAAGGGCGCGGAACGAGCGACAAAGAGGCAACATGACAAAGACGTTGTCACGTTCAACTAGCGTCAGTAAACCGACTTTACAGACAGCCGTTTTTTTTATACAAAATGTACTTTGATGAAATGAGAGGCTGAAATAATAATAATAATAACTTTTATTTCAGGCAACGAATTTTAACAAAATTATGGTCCATATCATAAATAACTTAAAGTCTAACATACGAGTACATTATTCTTATAAAACATAAATATAACTTATAAAAATAAAACAAAACAATACACTATTTATTCGGCGTAGTGTTACGCAACTTGGTGTCGGTTATCCGTCCACGAAATCGACGATACACAACACCCTTCGGCCAAAATTCTTCCTTCGTGAAGGTCGACAGCTGTTCGGTAGGAACCTTTACCACATACGAATTGAAATTCGTATTATGACGAGACTTTAACTTTAAATAAGCATGCATTTATAAGAAAAGGTTGCTAAGTTAAGAGATGTAGTTATTTTTAACTCCACGAAAAAGAGGAATAGTATAAGTTTGACCCCCTATTCTGTTGGAATCTGCTTGTGTGCGTGTCTGTGGCACCGTAGTTTTATTTTATTTTTTTTTTATTTTATTTGGGTTAGGTTTGCTCTTGACCCAAGACTAAGCCCGAACGAGGCAAAGACTGAGTCTACGATAGAGCGAGCTCACCTAGAAGATGCCTGTTCACTCTAGCTTTGAAGATTCCTAGGTTGTAATTGCAGGGAAACACAGACGCAGGAAGTGAGTTCCACTCTTTTGCAGTGCGCATCAGGAATGTACTCGTAGATGAGAAGCACTTGGTTGTGGAACATCTACACGGTACGGATGGTATCCCGCGGTACGTCTGGTGGTCCGATGGTAAAAGGGGGCCGGTGGAATGAGCTGGTGTAGTTCATGACCACACTCGCCGAAGTAAAGTAACGTATGACACCTATTTCAATGCCTTTCTTTTCATTCTAAAGATAATTTATTCACGGTGGTATTTTCCTAACTCATGTCGGGGGTGTTTTAAATTTTAGTTTTGATTGCATAGATCGCTGACACATTACCAATACAGGCCCAAAACGCTAACACAAATAAAATGTATTCGTATGAAATGTATAACAATTTAAAAATATTACCAGTGCTTCCTCTCAAAAGTTTTGAGAATGGTTAACGTACACTCAGGGCCGATAACCGGGGCAGAGGCCAACCATCACAACCATGGGAGGACGACATCCGAAGACACGGAGGCCCATATCCAATACTGGATGAAGCAGGTGCCAACATGGTGATGATGATGATGAAAAATGGTTAAACACATTATTCACAGTGCAAGATCGCCGGCGCCTACACAAAGTTACGTCGCAAAGACTATGTATTATAAGTATTCGTTTGTTAAATATTTACTTGTAAAATGATATGAGCAATCGTTGAGATTTCCTTTATTTTTATACATTTACGAAAAACAAAGTTAATAACGATAACCATAATGGGCCCTGGTTATTTGTAGGTCGTAACCACAGATATGAGCTTTTATTACTGCGCGATTTAATATGGAAGACGTGATGAAGTCTCCTGCACATCATAATTATGTCCGAATACTTACTTAATAAGAACTAATATAACGACAGCATAAAATAGAAAAAAAGACAATGACACTAAATTCTACGAAAACGAGTTCAAATGTGAAGGTTAGAACTCTACAATATTAATAAACTTATGTGGTTATCTTAAGTTTGCATAGGGAAATAAAATTACTCAAACGCCCGTCTTGCGAGAGGGTATGGGTTAAAGTCCCAGATAACCTATGGCAATCCGAATTTCGTGATTAAATTTCACATTGTTAAGAAATTTGCATAATAAAAATAAAATAAAAATTGTTAAATTCCGAGCAACTTCAAGCTCATGGTTAGTAAATTACAAAAATCTAAAAATACGAGTATTATAGATGATCAAACGAACTTCAGGAATGAAGTTCGATCACTATTATACGATTATGCTTCATTCGAAGATATAATATCACAATGTAGTTCCTTTAGCCTACAAGGCAACTTCGCACGTATTTAATTTTAAGTTTTTTTTTTTTTTTTTTTTTTTTGTCTAGGTTGTATAGCGCTTGATGCCTTTGCCATCTACCCCTTCCACACCCCACCCCGCAAAGACACACCAGTTAGCTCGGATCGTCATTCTTTAGAGATACCTGACAAAACTTTAGAAAATGGGTATCTATGAAGGGCGGGAGGGTAATTATATCTTCGAATGAAGCATAATCGTATAATAGTGATCGAACTTCATTCCTGAAGTTCGTTTGATCATCTATTATACTTCTTATGCTTCATTCTTCAGATATAATATCACAATGTAGATATTTAGAGATGTAAAGTTTTGTTCTATACATATTGGAAATAAAAGAAATGCCGTTTGATCAATAAGTTTTTATTGTAATAGCTTTAGGGATCAACAAATCAATCAATGAGTATAAGTATAGTATTGAGGAGTGAATCACGTAATAAGATTACTCTAGTATCGCTTTTGCAAAACAACCCTCGTCTATGATTGGACGATGGTAGAATTTTGCAAAGGCTTCCGATGTTTTTGTCCAGCTAGCCGTTTTGCGAATCATTTCCAGGGAGACGCCTGCTGATCTGGCGGCTGAAGTAGATGCGTGTCTGGTGCTGTGAGCGCCAAACACTGACAAATCCACTCCGCTCTCCCCTAGGATTTGCTTCACCCAACGGCTGATGGTTTGGGTACAAGCAGCCTTGTGTGGTGGCTTTATGGTTAATAGAAGAAATTCAGATTTCTCTTCATCAACCGTCCGTAAATTATTTGTAATCTCCAAGTAATCTTCTAGAGTCGTAGCTGGGCAAATATTTTTGTTGTCGTTATAAAAAGGCAAAAACAAGATAGGCTGCTCTCGCCCCGGGGCGGAGGTTTTGATTATATCGGAGATAACAATCTTAATGCCGTTAGCGCACTTTGTAATGTTACTTATCCTAATAAGGGACAGTGTTTGTACTCTGTGCCCGGTACATAGGGTAAGTAATATTACCAATTTTTTTGTAACTTTTTCAATAGTAAGATTTTTATTAGGACCGAAACCTGCAATGTGGTCTAAAACAATTTTTGGATCCCATGTTCTGATATACTTTGGTGCAGTAGGCCTTGACCTGTACGCACCTTTTAGTAATCTTTTAATTTGTTCGTCAGCACCTACTTCGCCTCCAAGAAGGAGGGAGAGTGCTGAGCGATGACAGTTCAGGGTGCCATACGCTGAACCCTTGTTGTATTGTTCTGTTAAAAATTGTAAAACCGAACTTGGGGAATACTCGTAAACATTAAGGTTGTTATCTTTACAAAAAACCCACCAAATTTTATAAGTTACGTTATATTGCGATATTGTATTTTTAGACAATGATGCTGTCATTAGATCTAAGGCTAATTCTGGAGTTCCTCTTTTCAAGAGTGCAAGCCTGAGAGCTTCGCAACAGCCAGGGTATTCTGATTGAAGAATTGGTGTCGAGTTCTGAAACACGAATAAGATAACGCATTAGAAGAGTCTAGATGTATTATTTTAGATGCTAGCATACTCTTCAGAAGAGGAAACCAGGGTTGGGAAGGCCAAAAAGGGAAAACCAAAATCCCGCACGCTCGGTCGTGTTTAATTTTTTGTATACATTTTAGTATTAAAGGAAATGGTGGAAAAGCGTAGAAGAACCATTCTGCCCAATTAAGGGTGAATGCGTCTACGGCAGATGCGTCGGGATCTTGCTTCCAAGACACGTAAGTAGAGCATTTGGCATTTGTACGAGAAGCAAAAAGGTCTATGTTTGGTGTTCCGAAGGAGTCAGTAATAATTTTAAATGTCTGTGTTGATAGATTCCATTCTATATCAGGGTTCCTTCTAGATTCTTCGTCTGCTTCTTTATTCTCTTTTGTATTAATATAGGAAGCAGATAGCCATAGCTTTCGGTTCTCGCACCACTGCCAAATAGTTCTAGCCAAATCGTTTAGGTGGGGGAATTGTATTCCACCCATCCTATTGATGTAGCTTATTGCTGTAGTGTTGTCGACACGTAACAATACAGCAATGTTCGACTTGTCGGCGACAAAACATTTTAGGGCCATAAAAATCGCGAGCAATTCCAGATAGTTGATATGGTACTCTTTCTCGATGTCTGTCCAGCCACCGCTTACGCGCTTTTGATTACAATATGCGCCCCATCCTGTTCGCGACGCGTCTGTAAATATTTCAGATTCGTAATTTCAATATGTCTGTAAAATTGCTAGATGAATTTATGTGTACTGACCACCATTCTAGGTCCGATGTAATTGTTTTAGTAAGTTTAATTTTAGCGTCGTAGTTATGGTGTTTATTGAGTTCTAAAAATTTTTGTCGTTCCAGTAACTTTGTATATAACCAACCGTAGCGTATGGCTGGGCAGGCAGCGACTAATGTGCCTATCAGATGGGCAAAGTCCCTGATAGAACATGTTGGCAAGGAAATAAACTTCTTGACCAAAGATGCGATGTGGTTCCGTTTATCGGTGGGCAAGGAAATTGTCGTGTCAATGGAGTTGAATATGAATCCTAAGTAACGACAGCAATGGTTAGGTTTTAATGAACTTTTTTCAAAATTAATTACGAAACCTAAACATTGCAATAGGTTCAGTGTTTCCGTTACATTTTGCAAACAGGCTAGATAATTATTTTCGATACACAGGATGTCATCAAGATAAAAGACTGAAGTATAGCCTTGAGATCTAAGGTAAGTTGCAACTTCCTTCATTAGTTTTGTAAAAGTCCGAGGTGCTACAGAAAGTCCGTATGGCATAGCTGTAAACTCATATGTAATTTTTACGCCGTTTTTATTTTGAAATTCAAATCTCAAGTACTTTCGGTCTGCTTCAAGGATTGGGACAAGTAAATATGCTTCCTTTAAGTCGATGGTTGCCATATAACCGTTTTTAGATATGAGTTTAGCAGCTGTTCTGTAGTCCTCCATTTTAAAATGGGTTTTGTCAATAAACTTGTTTAGGGGCTTGAGGTTTAGGATAAATCTCTTGCCACCGTTAGACTTTGGGGCTAAGAAAATTTTAGAAATAAATTGTTCTTCACATGGTTCGCATTGAACGACTGCGCCTAATCCTACAAGCTTTTTAATGGCTTGCGACATTTCATGTTTATCTCTGGGAGAAAAAACATTCTTTGGAATTATTAACTGTCTAGGATGTTTAGCAAAAGGAATCGGAAACCCATGTCTGATCCAATTTAAGATTAATGGATTGTTGGTAACCCGTAGCCAACAGTCGTAAAAATGATGCAATCTGCCCGCGTGTTGTACCTTGGTTACTGGCGCGGAGGAGCACGTGGCTTGGGCTGAGTCGAATGCTTGTTCTGCTGCGCAGTGTTCACCTTGTAGCTCGAAGATGATTGGTTCTTCTGGGCCCCTCCTCTCCCCCCCCTGTTCGACTGCTGCGGGTAGCGAGGAGGGGCTGTCCAGTTTCCCTGGTAGCGTGGCCGAGCAGGCGCTTGTGAAGATGATGGTGTTGTTATTTTCTGAGTCGATGTAGCTTTTTTGATCTGAAGCCCCTGTTTTTCAATTGTCTTCGAAGCTTTTATCTTTTCAGATAATTTACTTCCAAACAGGGACTCGTCTCTTTCTACGTCCTGAACAATGTTCAGGAAAGTTTTATCTAGGTTAGGCGTAATCAGCTTGATTCTGGCCTGAGTGTCCATGTAATGAAGGTCGGACAAAATTCGACATCCATCGGATAGCATTTTTATTGCCTTAATTTTTAATTGTTTGCTATCGTCCCCTGTCATTATAACAGACATAGCCTTGTTGATCGCGGTAATACCGAGGCCTAACTGCTGTTGAAAGCCTTCTAATTTCTTATCGCGAGTTCTGGTCGCGTCTGTTACAGCTGCTGAGATTTCAGGATTCAGCTTCGGTGCCCTAAGTAGTCTGCAATTTTCAGGAATTGCATACTCTTTCAACAGGCCTTCTTTTTGTTCTTTTGAAATGCCGCGACGGAGGACAGGCAACCATCTCTGAGCCAAATCGTTATGAATTTTCTCGCCGTATTTTGGTATGTCGTCGGGGGTATCGCCCAGGGCGGATAAAAAATCGGCGTCAAGCTGTGGCCCGGTTTCGTCTAAAACATCTGGTGGAGCTGACGGCCCGACTTCGTTTGAGGTTACGGGATCGACCGTCGGTTCGACGTCTTGCGATAATTCCACGACTTCGTCTTGCAAAACTGGCGCAGAAGTGCCAGGTTCATCGGGGCATGGTCGGCCCGTTTCGTCATCTTTCAATATTTCGGTGTCTGTAAAACCAGAAACACAGTTTAAATCGACTAAAAAGATTTTTTTTATTTTTTTATTACGACTTGGGGTCTAAAGGTTAACTCACGGTCAGCCTTTAGACGGTATTGCCTTCGTGTTGACTCTCGGCCAACCCCCAGGCTTGTTTTCCTTCGTGTTGACTCGCGGTCAACCCCCAGGAATGAGGCAATGACGATTGCATAAAACTTCACTTCACTTAGTAGCAAAACCTAGCTTACCTGATTTATCCGATTGCGATGAGTCCGAAAAAACCACAATGCGACGACGACGGCGGTCTTTTTCTAGTTGTTTTTGTTCTAACTTTCTAATTTTAGCTTTATAGGCTTCGATTTTATCGCACGCACTTCGTTTCGACATACTGGTTTTTTATTTGCAAAAAGTGGGTAGACTGAATATATTTAAAGGCTGGGTACGTGTAGACGTTGCCTCGCACGGAAAAAGAATGACGATCCGAGCTAACTGGTGTGTCTTTGCGGGGTGGGGTGTGGAAGGGGTAGATGGCAAAGGCATCAAGCGCTATACAACCTAGACAAAAAAAAAAAAAAAAAAAAACTTAAAATTAAATACGTGCGAAGTTGCCTTGTAGGCTAAAGGAACTACATTGTGATATTATATCTGAAGAATGAAGCATAAGAAGTATAATGTTAGTTCTTATTATTTCAAATATGATTAGAATAAAAAAAATTATTGAAATTCAAATCAAAATTCAAATCAAACACAAAATTAAAATTAATACCAAAATTAACGTGAAACTAATTTAAAATTAAATCAAAAATTAAATTACAAACTGAGTTAAAATTATAATCGCATTTAAAATTACAGTCACAATTGAAATTCTAATAATTAAATTACCCTAAAAATATATTTACAGAAGATCTCTGTCAAGTACCAGATGATAGACGTACCTACTGACACCCGGTTTAGTGAAGTAAAGCGTCCCTGCAACTGGAGGCGCGTATTCGTCGTGGTACAGCGATTATAATATGGTCTCAACGAAGTAGGTTATATATTCGTTTGTAAACTCAGAATGATTTTAAGCGTTATATATAATATGTATTACCTAAGTTTTTTTTGCGTTCACAACGCTATTTTTAAATTCGAAAAGACATAACACTTGAAAAAATCTTTTCGGCTCCGGTCATCAGCGAGGATACGAGCCCCCGACCTTTCCAAAGGACCTATGGTAGGTCGGGGTTTTTTTTTGTGTTAGGTATTTTGTTATATGTATTTTAAGTATCGTATTTCATAAGGCATTAAAATTTGACGAAAACATACATCAGAGATAACCTTTCTCTAAGACCTATATCTACTATATTTTAAGTTCGTGGCAGTATAACTTAAAAGAACATATTGTAGAGACCGTAATAGAGAAATCGACTCCATAACTTGCTGCTGAGTTTGGTAATGATTTTTGTACGATTTTTTAGCTAAGTTAGCTTATAGCTGTGTGTTAGCTAAGTGTATCTACCTAGTTGATCATAGAAAAATACTCGAAGTATGATCATCCCTTATTTGTTATAGTTTGTTGTTATTTGTTATATAATTATTAACCAAATGTAAGTAGGGAATCATCATTAATGATGTTGATGTACTTGCTTCGAGTATTATTTTTTATTTATCTTCAATAAGCAAAGTCAATAATTTGTTTGCACCATTAGCAACGTTATAAGCACGTATCGTTTGTTGCTGGCGTGTTTAGTTTACAAGTAAACATATAAGTTTTCATTGTTTTACTGGGTGACTATTGAAATAAATTAATTTAAAAGGTACTTATTTGTTTCTTCGGTTTACGCAAACAGTAGACATTATTTTGCGATATTAACCTGACATTTTGGACCCTTTTCAGCGTCTGTGGTCACAGGTAGACTAAGCGTTAGTTGTTATTACATTATTTAAAAAAAAAAAGTAAACTACCATCACTAAAAAATATCAAGTCACGTTCTTATCTACACAAAATCAGCTAACAGAATCTTGAGGTCTTGTATTGCGGGGTCTAGTTTGAGTCTTGGCCAAAACAGGATCCTAAGCTGGTGGAATTTTCCAACCATCTTCTCTATTTAAATAAAATGTCAGGTTAAAATAAAATGTATAGAAATCGCGAAATAATTCGTAAAAAGTGTACTATTTGAAAAGTAACTACTAGATCATTGTCATAGGATGATAATGCTGTTTTGCTTAGTCAGCTTAAGAAATCTTAGACGGTGTCGCGATTTATGCAAGAGGTTTACCGACCCATGCTAACGACCTCTGCCAACAGTAATAAGACTTTAGGACATTTTTAGTCATTTTTAGCTTCCCATTAGACCAGGGTTCCTAGACAAATTGTGGTGCCATTACGACAACTTTGGTGTAATGGTCAAGAAGTTGACTAAAACCATGAGGTCGCGGGTTCGAATTCCGTATAAACATTTGTATACATGTACATGTCTGTTTGTACTGGTCTGGGTGTTATATGTATTTATTTAAGTTTATTTGTAATACCACTATTGATTCTGATATCTGTAATACAAGTGCTTAAGCTACTTACCACGGAGTTAGAACAATGTATGTGATGTTGATGTATATTTATTTCTTATAACAAAGTCATTGCCATGGCAACAAGGCGTAGGCAAATGTAATTTCCAAATACTCTCCACATCATGAAAGGTTCTCGTTTTTCCCTATTTAAATCCAGAAAAGCATTCATTTCATAAAATGATCCCACTGACATTGTACTTCGAATTCAGGATTTTCAGTTATCATTGTAATGGCCAAGCTTTCAGCTAAACAATTACGTACTTGTTTTCATGAAATAAAACCTTTTCTGGGTGTAATTAGGAGAAAAACAACAGAAACTTATGTTATGCTACGGAGTGTACGAGCATTTATCAAACGACAAAGAAGTCGATGTCATGTTAACTGTTATGATAAAATACTATATTGTTCTTAAATTCTGCAAATTTTGCTTAATGTTTTGAGCTCATGTTCGCAGAGGCTCATACTGATGGCTTTCATCCTATACTTCGGAAGAGAGCAGCCTCGTTGCTAAACCGTGTCCGTGGGAGCTCGAATGACATTCTGCGCGTTGTTGCAGGGCGGATAGACTGCCCCTACTTGATGCAGTGCATTCGGCTGCATAATAGTGCAGCGAAATAGTTTTTTTTTGTTGTTTATTTAAATGTGTATGACGCTGAAATACTTTTTATAATTCTTTCTGTATTGACTGTATGTCTGAAATAAATGGTTTTATTATTATTATTAATAAATTTTATAAAATTTATTATACACAAGTTTCCCCTGAACATAGATGTCAAAATCAACAAATCTTTTCTCGTTTATACTCATAACCTATGTGTTTTATCAGCTAATAACTAAGTGGTAAGGAACACAAGAATAATTATCCACTTAAAAAAATAATGAAGAACTTCCTTCCAGTGAATCCGATTAACGGATATTCTACTTAAAATTGGTACGTTACTCACGGAATTTTAAGTAGAATAATTGTAAACAATTTAAATATAGGTACATGTCAATTTATCAGTTGCAACACAAACGACAGCTTCTAAAGAACAAGCGTTGTTTTTGGAGACGTATACGGGACCCAGCGACATAATGTAAAGGCTATTCGTGCTTATATTTAGTAACCCTCAAATGATCCTAACGCGCAGTCAAGCGATCATTACCTCCATAGCCGCGCGCGACTAGAATTTCATATCATTTAGTTTAGTTTGCTAACTTCAATTTCATTTCGACAAACTATTTTTTAAATTTTGACTTAATCATAATATTTCATTTTTAATATGATGATCTTATAGCCGAAAGTGATATTAAAGCCAACTGAATTATACTCAGAGTGAGTTTTTTAAAAAAAGTGCAAAATGGAGAAGTTACTGACAATCTGTTTGCTGGTCTTGGTCCAGAGGGCGGCGGGTGAAAATGTGATATATAAATTAAGCAGTAAGTAAAACGAAATTTATTTTAATAATGGTCAATATAATTCTACCTAGTTCAAATAAGATGATCAAATTAAGATTTTCTTCATTCAAAAGGGTTTAGCAATTAGTTATATCCAATTTTAAGGCGTAAGGTAAAAAGTAAGTCACTCCGGGTATCTTCAAGCACTGTGACACTGGCTATCTTATATCTAGCATTATTGCTATGATGCCAAACTTGGGTAAGATAATGGTAGCTAGACGGACCATACAGGGTTACTGGTAACTCGACGTATTCTTAAAAAAGAGACAAATAAGAGATCATCAGCAACAAAAAAGGTTCCATCGGCTAGGGGTTAGAAGCAATTGATTTTTACGATATCGAGCTTTTCTGGTTGCGAAATTTCTTGTTAAAGGGGCTTAAAGTGCAATATTTTGTAATTTTTCGACCCCTACCCTACCCTTAGTTGATGGGATATTTTTGTAGGTGTCTCCTTTACTATAACTCTTTTGAAGGAATATTTACCAGTTACCCTGTCCTGTGTCCATAAAAGTCCTTCCACCAACCAAAACCATGTCACCTCCTACCCCAACTGGATATCAAACAACTGGACCATAAAGGCTGTAAAAGTGAACGGACCTAAAAGAATGTATGTATTAGACATGTATTTGTGATTTTACAACAACCTAAATTAATGATCATTAAAATCATATTGTGTAAGTTACTTTTTGTGGACAGGTATTTTTCAATTAATTATTTGCTGATAGTAAAAACTTTAGAGTTTAGAGTACGATATTGATATAAAATTGTCAGCATGAAAAGACTCATTTTGGCTAAATTTCATAGTATGAATTCATAGTTAATTATATCAATTATTCATAGTTAATTATAAAATTATTGTAACTATCAGGCTCATTTTGACTACTTTTTAAATTATCTAAGCTTTGTCTTCAGCCAAACCTTGACTGATTAAAAATTAAAGGATGTTGCTAAAGTCTAAGCATGTTTATTGCCTAAACAAAAGTCATAACTCAAGCACGTGTTTTGTATGACAACGGATATGGTTAAGGAAAAAGCACAAAAATATGGTTGTTTAAAAAATCTTTGTAATATAAAAACGCAGTAAGTAGATAAACATTACCTACCTACCAACGTGATAGGGTATCGGATATTTATCACTCTTTTGATTTGAATGTTCTCGACATTTAAATCAAAAGAGTCATAAATATTTTTTGGGTGTGATTGGTATTATTTTTTAGAAGGAACACGCTGTAGGTTTGTTATTTTACAATAATAAATCATGTGTAAATTATATAACCTGTTTATTAGATAATATAAAACGCATAATAAAAGAAAAATGTTCTCTTTTATACTTAATCAATTCAAGTTCTGAGGAATACTTAAAATATATGAATACCTATATGATTATTAAACAAATAAATATTGAATTGCATAGTGACGACCGCTTGGTCGTGTGGTCTACATGTCAGACTTTTAAAACCAAGGGTCGCGGGTTCGATCCCCACACAGTACAAGCAAATGTGTGTGTTTGTACTGGTCTGGGTGTTTTCTATGTATAATATGTATCTATTTACAAAAAAAAGTATTTAAGTATGTTTATCCGTTGTCTAGTACCCATAACACAAGCCCCGTATCTTAATTTGGGACTAGAGAATTGGTGTGATTGTTGTGAAATATTTATTTATTGCAACTTAATGCTATCTATGATAGAACTAGTTTCAGACAAAAATAAAGGGTGTTCAAGTTTGAACCTTATGTCTGTTTGTGTGTGTGTATGTGTTTGTGTGTGTCTGTCTGTTGCATGGTAGCTTCCGAACAGATATATCTTCTGATATCAAAGCTGCATTGTTTTACACGAAAGATAATAGGCATGATGACAGCTATCTTAAATATTTTCAAGACCATGGCGTTTAAAAAACATAGCCCCTATGAAGTTAATATATCCAGTTTATTTCCAAAAAGCTGTCGAAACCAATTTTTAAACACACAAAACTCAATAAATATTCGGTCAATTGACTCCGCTTTCTAATATATGACCGTGACGTCACGTTCATTTATTCCCATACAAAATCTATGGAGACAGACCGTTTTGACAGATAATAAAAAGTATGTCAACGATTGGTGGTGTCGTCTAGCCAATTAAATCACGGTGGCTCTTAGTAATGGCTGATAAAAATTCGTCCAGCCGATGCAGATCACCTAGATTTTAAATATTAGTTTTGTAAATTAAAATTGAAGAAGTACGTAGAGATTAAAAAAAAAACTTTTGTAGCTATGTTTTATTGACATGTTTTGCTACTAATTCAAGTTCGGGTTTCGCAAGAGAGTTATTTTCCTCGTGTTTGTGTTGCCCAACTACGCTATCGACATTCGATGGTGTTATGTAAATTATGTATCCTCAGGGTCTTGGTTAACTAACTCTTAAATTTGGATTAACCTAGCCGAGATTTATGAGGAAAGATTTGCAGCGTTGGATATGCTAATATATTAATCAACAAATCCCTAAACTTCGTTTCTTTCCTAACAATCTAATGTCCTTCTGACTGCCCCGTTGGTATAGTGGGCAATGCAGCTGAAAAAGTCCCGGGTTCAAATCCTAAGTCGGCAAATCGTTTCCGAGAACGTCTTTCACGTATTTCTCAGAAACAAATCCGTCGCGGCTTAGTCGGGAAGTTGATGGTGGTACACCCCATGATCATTGAACTATGAGAGTCTGACCGAAATATTGAGAGTGAAGGAACAGAGAGTGAATCTGTACTTACACACTTGTGCGCTAAAATATCTCCATCGTAGTAAGCTATAATCTCTATTGAGATTTGCCGTTATAGAGGTAAGTACTCGTAGTCAAAATATAGCTGGAGATCATTTACTACTGTAATTCTTGTTATTAATAATATTTCCAGAGGTTATCTGGATGAGATCGCTTTTAGCGATAGGACCGCCTAAACTGTACATACTTCGGTGTATTAACTCTCTTTAAAAATATTTTTATGTTGTGCACTAATGAGTTACTCTTATAAGTTCCTATCTATTTATCTAATCTACTGAATACTAAAAATGGCCTGTCTCTCTTTGTCTATATGTATTTCAAAATCATGAAGGAAAAACTTTATTAAATGTCTGCGTAATATTTTTTTATATTATTAGTCTGGGGTAGAAACCTCAAATTAGCAAAATAAATATCTAAGCTAAAGTTCGTCAAGGTTTTCTTAGGCAATTTGGGTTTTATCACGTTTTTATAGTTCATACTGTCTCAGAATTTGATGTCATCCTGTTATAAACTTTAACTTGGCTATCAACTCCATTTTGTTAAATTTTGTTAAAAAATACGCTCACGCACCCGATTGCGTCTTTATACCCCAAAGGTATGATGCACACACTTTCCCGCAATACGGGTCAAGTGTACGCATTTTGACTTTCGTTTGTTTTTGATTATATCTCAAAAAGTAAGAAACCTATTTATTTTCTTTTGTTTTGTTTTATTTATTTATTATTATGTAGACACAATATATATTAATATAGTGAGACAAGTAAATTTATACGTTTGTAGTAAATATAATAAAACCTTATTTCAAAATTATACCTGTAATTAGCTTATTTAATAGCTCTATTGCACAATGGTGTAGTCAAGTGCGCCCACATGACCCGAATGACTCTACTGTTATTTTAATAAACATAATATTAGGTCCTTACATATGAAATTGGCGTTTTGTCGTACTGGCCACTTTGATCACAAATTTTTCCTATTTGGTTAGGAATTCGAAATTCAAATTTATACAGCTATTTCCACATGTAGTTGTGTTTCGTAAACCGTCATTCATTTGTTTTTTTACTTATCTTTTTTCTGTTTGCATCGCTCAATTTACAAAATGGAAAATTTGAAATATCGCGTTATTTACGAGTACGAGTTCCACCGTGGCACCAGTGCTGCGGAAACGGCTCGAAGGGTTAATGATGTGTATGGCGGTTGTGTCGCAAAAGAAAACACAGTGCGTTTTTGGTTCCAACGTTTTCGTTCTGGAAATTTCGACCTGCAAAACAAGCCCCGTGGACGGCCGGAGACCCAAGTTGATAATGAAGAATTGAAGGCTATTGTGGAAGCGGATCCATCGCAAACCACGTCCGAGTTAGCTGCAGGCTTTGGCGTTAGTGATAAAACTGTTTTAATCCACTTGAAGCAAATTGGGAAGATTAAAAAACTTGAAAGGTGGGTTCCTCACGAATTGAGTGAAGCAAACCGGCAAACGCGCGTCAACTGCTGCGTTACATTACTTGACCGGCACAATAACGAAGGGATTTTAAATCGAATCATTACCTGTGATGAAAAGTGGATTCTCTACGATAATCGGAAGCGCTCATCGCAATGGCTGGACCCTGGCAAGCCAGCCAAAGCCTGCTCCAAGCGAAAATTGACCAATAAAAAGTTACTTGTAAGCGTTTGGTGGACTAGCGCCGGTGTCGTTCATTACAGTTTTCTCAAATCTGGCCAGACGATTACGGCAGATATCTATTGTCAGCAATTGCAAACCATGATGGAAAAGCTAGTTGCTAAACAACCAAGGCTGGTCAATCGCTCTACGCCACTGCTGCTTCACGACAACGCTAGACCACACACTGCACAACAGATGGCTAGCAAATTAGAAGAACTTCAATTGGAATCTCTAAGGCATCCACCGTACTCCCCGGACCTTGCTCCAACAGATTACCATTTTTTTCGAAATTTGGATAACTTCTTGCAAGGGAAAAAGTTCAACTCAGATGGGGCAGTCCAAGTCGCCTTCAAAGATTTTATTGATTCCCGTTCGAATGGTTTTTTTAGTAAAGGGATCAATGAACTAACTATGAGATGGCAAAAGTGCATAGATTACAATGGCTCATACTTTGATTAAATAAATATGCTATATAAAAAAATTTCGACTTTTTGTTCCTCCCATACAAAACGCCGATTTCATAGGTAAGGACCTAATATTATAAATCAGTTATAACCTATCTTTAGAAAGGCTATCAAGTGCAGCTATGACTTCGTTGGCTTTCACGCAAAATCCATACGAAATAAACCTTCCTGTTTTGGTTTATATAACTATATAAATGTTGTAGAAATGCTCCTGATTGCCAATTATTGAAAAATGATTTGTTAGAATTAGACATGTATAGAAGTCTACGTATACGTCTCCTGTCACATAACACAATTTGATACCCACCAAACTTAGTTATGATAAGTAACTACTTATACACTGTGCAGTTTTAGGGTAATTATGCCTATTAAAAGTATTTTTTATAGTTATACCTAGTACGAGTATTATTATAGTCGAAGACCCTAACCTTTAATACTCGTTCCAATCGAGGGTAGTGAGTATTTTAACAAAAACTATCTCTATCTGTGGCAGTCCATTTTTCTTTAATTGTGTTTTAATTTCACTTTGTAAATAAATTTGCATTGTTAATGAACGTGTCTGTTTCTACTGGTCTGGGTGTTATATGTATTTATTTAAGTTTATTAGTAATGCCACTGTTGATTCTGATATCTGTAACACAAGTGCTTAAGCTACTTACCACGGAGTCAGATCAATGTAGTTGATGTTGTTGTATATTTTTTTTAATGCAAAAATTAAGTAAAAATACTACATGCGGAAAAAATAAACTTGTTAGCTCTTGTAACATCTTATTTTGCAACCACTGAGATAACAATAGTTATTTGTTATACAAGAGTGCAAAGTTGCTTTTTAACCGCGTGTTCAATTTTGATGACCGAGCAAGCGAAGGATTCTAAAATTGAATCACGAGCGCAGCGAGTGATTCAAAATTAGAATCCTGAGCGTTAGCGAGGGAATCAAAAGAGCACGAGGTGAAAAAACTTTGCACTCAAGTGCAACACGTAACTTTTCATTCCACCTCAGCGAGGAAATTATTAAATGCAAATAAAACCGTTGACAATCACAAGATAGCTACTTTTATTTCAGTTTAGGTATTAACTACTACATTATGACAGGTAAGTATTACAGAATAATCTTTAAATTATAACAAAATTATACTTAGGTATAATTAATAAAAATTGAAAGTAACGTTGCTACAATTATTTAAATTGAGTGTAATATTTTTGTTGGGTACTGTAATATTGGTGTTAGTCACTTGTGTACTGTTTTTCGAGTGCTTGCTTTCTTGTTCTCGGATAATTCTATAAAATATGCCAGCAAAACGTTTTCTGAGAAAGTTTTGGCTCCTTTTGCTAATCGCCACGTGTTGAACATAACGTACTGTTTTAAATACTTCTCGCTTGATTGTTGAGGGAGAAAGATCATTTGCGCATTATTAACAGTTTCAGTCAATTCTGTTGGCGTCAAACAAACTTCCTCGTCGCTAGAACCACTCATATTAGTTTTTCACTTGTTTTCAAATTTCTTGTTTTTAATATAAGGTTTAACAATGACGTGAAACAATGACGCGTAAAGAACCGCCAACAAAGCAAATTGAAAAAAGAACACCAAGAAGGTTCCGAGTTTGAGTTTTTTACAAATTAAAAAAAAATTGTATGATATATTTGGCACCATAGAGGTAGCAATAAATAGGTTTAATGTTTTTTTTAATTCACAAACTTGGTGCACACGATGTTCTAAATTCAAATTTACTTTAACCTCTAGTGAATAAAAACGGCTTTTCCACTCAGATATTGAAGAGCAAAATGACTCTTTCCGAGATGGTGGGATGAAAATAATGTTTGCAAACTTCGACATTGAAAGAACCGAATACGTCACTGATTTGAATATTGACGTACTCTGGCGCACTTCCGTTTATAATTTCGAAATTTTAAACTATTTACATTCAACTAGCGGTCGCCTGCGACTTCGTCCGCTTTCAAATTCCAACATATGTTAGGGATTTGGCCCAGTCTCCTTGACGAGTTCTTTAAAACAGACCCTCAATCATATTTTAAGGCCCTAGCAACACGACGGTTGATCGAATGCTAAAAGAAAATCGATAAAATGAACCATCGATGTAACGTCTCTCGGGTATATAACGCATCGTTCAAACAAATAATCGACTTGTTGTCATCGATGTATTGTAATTTGACGCAACGTATTTCGAAATGGAGTAGTGAACCCCAACGCGACACAGGCTGGTGGGAAAGGAATGGTCTTACACAAACAATACATAGAGATAATTAAGTTTGCAGGACCTTAGAACTCTACCTATTGTAGGGATTATCTTAGTTGGACTCTCAGGTGAGATTTCCTGTAGGCATAGCACATTGGCTGTGAATGCTTCATTTTGTACATCTGCATGGAGTGCCTATTTTTGTCAGTGCGTGTCATTAAAATCGTAGGGATAAGGATTTGATACCCGACAATTGAGAACCAGCTCTTAGCTAGCATAACCGATACAAAGGGCTAGATGGAGAAGTAAATTTGAAAAATAGAGACCATCTGATTAAAAGCGTACCCGCAGATAAAGCTATCGTAGAAAGTCGTACTATCCTCAAGACTTAATTGAATATATTTCTTTGTTAAAATCTGTAAGTAACAATGATTTATGTACAATATATAGGTACCTATCGCGATCTATCTATGCACCCACAAACGGAATACAGGCAACTTTTAAGTGCTTAAGCTACTCGCCACGGAGTCAGATCAATATATGTGATATTGTTGTATATTTATTTTATACTTTCATTCTCGCCTGAAAATCTATGAGGGTGTCTTACCTAAGTAAGATTGCCGTTAAATTTTAATTTTATTTACAATTTTATAATCCCACCTTACACTCCACGTTACCACAGATCATAAATGATTCTCATAAAAGCCTCTAAGAAAACATCGCAGTTACAAAATGTTTGTCATCAAAAGGTGTTAATTAGGATTATAAATGAGGTCATGTGTCTCCACTAACACCAAATGGCCACAAGTCATGGTCACTTTTAGCACCATTTGTTTGTTAAATTACTGCCCAAAAAACATACAAGTTTAGTTTAGTCTTGTACATTTTAGCGTTCTTTATTTTCTTAAAGCTTAGCAGTTCATAGCTTTCTTTCACTTTGATATGTGAAATAATATGGATTATAGTCATTACAAGATAGATGCCTACGCATGGTTAAAAAAACTACATGAAAAAAACATTTCTTTTCGAAAACCAGGAATCTCACAGGGAGTTACGGGAACAAAATCGTTTGTAACTCTGTAACTAATAAGTTAATCTAATTTAATAGATATGTGACTCCGTTTAGGCACGTAAACCGTGATATTAAGTCAGGATAACTACATATACGACATGAAAACCAAGTTGATGACCATCGGACATTAAATAGTCAACCATAGAGATCGATTGATTGAAAGAAATTTCCTAATTTTTTACATTATAAAAGTCTTAATTATATCAATTATTTATTTCTTTATTAAAGCTTTATTGCACAACAATACTTTGTACAAAAGGTGGAGTTAACGCCGTAAATCTTATCTACCTAATAACGCCAGAAATCTTACTCTACTTTAAACACTCAACAAAATTTTCCCTTCCACAGAGGAGGAATACTCTCGGATTCCGCTCAAAAATCACCTGGATCGGTTCGTCCACTGCCTCGACCAGCCCAGGGGTGTGTACTGCACCGCCCATGCCGACATAGTGACAGATGGACCCAGCGAGCTATTTGACATGATGAAGGTAAGACCTTACTTCTTACAGAATAACAAGGACTGTTTTAATAAAATAATAATAATAAATAAATAAATATACAACAACATCACATACATTGATCTGACTCCGTGGTCAGTAGCTTAAGCACTTGTGTTACAGATATCAGAATCAACAGTGGTATTACAAATAAACTTAAATAAATACATATAACACCCAGACCAGTACAAACAGACATGTTCATGCACACAAATGTTTGTACAGTGCGGGGATCGAACCCGCGACCTCCTGGTTAATAGTCAAAGTCTTGACCATTACACCAAAGTGGTCGTCAAGAAGTCGTTGTTTGTGTGTGTACTTGCCTAACCCCAGTGGTAAGAGCCATACACCGTGTGGGTAGCTCGTACCACCTCAAAGTTGAGGGGGAGGCCCAACAGTGGAACGTATAAAGGCTGAGGAGATGAGGACTATTTCATTCAAGGCTTAACTGAAGCGTTAATTCATAAAACCATCGTTGGCGTCTTTAGCTCATATGGCTATTGAGCAAAGCAACTAAAAATACTTGTAAATAATCTCGTCATAACACAGTCTTACCCAATTAAAAAGTTCACAAGCCTGCGTTTCAATCTTGAAATCATTTGAGGATTTCAATCGCAGGGTAATCAAGCTTAAAATTCTCGTCATAAACTTAGTAGATTTGACGTCATACGGCCATTTTGGCAAGTGCTCACCAGTAAGTGATTTGACCACGACGCACGATTATGACTCGAATTTTTATGAGGGCTCACTTAGTAATGACAAGTTAGCCATCTAGTAAGTAAGTACCTATAGTATACTACCTAATAATAATAATAAAATCTTTATTGCTTACAAAACTAACATTCAATGAGACAAACAAACATGACAAAGCAATTGGAGGTGGCTCGGCTCCATAACATAGTACATAACCTACATAATATAGTCATGTACAAAACGTATGGATATCCAGTGAAGAAGAATGCTTCACAGCGAATCAACTTGTAAGCAAGCAAGATGTAGATGGTAAAGTAAGATAATATGGTTTTTTCGCTACCGGAATCGGTAGACAAAAAATACCTTTTATTTCTTTAAAGAGCATCTATGCAATAAATCTAAGAATGTGTCCAAAAAACAACGCCTTAGTAAGCAAACACCTCGCTGTACCTGACCTGACATCTACAATTCGTCACTTAATAAATGTAAATGGTAGCCTAGACATCTGTTTAGTAGACCAACGCAGTCATTAACACACTAGACCTATACTTAACAACGTTTAATCCAAACATTATTTTCATGACTTTACAACCTCTAATGACGCTATACCTTCGCCCAAGATGTCATGATCATGTTTCCGCCGCGGTTAAAAAATCTAACACAGAGACAGACGCCATGTTTTTATGAGGTCAAGGCAAAAATATCAAGTAAGTACTAATGAAGGTATGTTAAAAGATGCTTAAGAGAATATCGAAAAGAATGTAGGTAAAAGATTTTACAAAGTGAATGTCCATGTACCAAATCTAATATTAGTACAGCAATTTAACAGATATTATGTTTTAAAGCTTACAGGAAATTTTCAAGAGACACCGATTTGCAGTAGCGATCATCTACATTTATCAAGATATCTAGACGCTGTAAATGATTTAGTGTTAATGTTTATTTCTTCCGTGGACTGTGCAGTGGACTGACCTTTGACTTCCTGCCAACAGTTTGATCTGTAGTTGTGGTTAAACGCTAGAAATTTATACGTCGGCAAACATATTATCTTGAAACACATAATTTGATATTACTTAATATAAGGTTATATAGGTAACTATTATAATTTCAATTAAATAAAACTTCCGTCATATAATTAAGATATTTTCTCTCTACTTTTTGCTAACTATTCTGCTCGTCTCAAGACGTCAACAACTACTTACGCTTAAAACAATTATAATATTTTGTTTTTGTAATGTGAACTTTGAGCTCATGGGTTGGTAATGAATTTGTCACAAAACAGCTAATTGTATGCGCAAAATATTTTTCAAATCAATGACAGTGACAAAGAGCTTGAAAATAATATTTTTGGGCGGATGTAGATAGGTAGGTACCTACGAGTATGCCTTGATAAAGCGTAAAGGAAAATTTTCTGATTTTTACAACATACAATTTGACTTATTGTAAGATTTGGAAGATGATTTTATCATCTTTGCGGTTGGTAAATTCACTTAAATTAGTGGCCTTTGCGTCAGTTATTTCACTAAAATTATATTTTTTTCTTTTTAACATTTCCAAAGGTCGTAGCCCTACCTAACGTCATACGAATAAAAATACGACACTTAACGCCTTTTAATCTCTGCGCCTTCACTAATTTGTCGCTCAAATTGAATTGACTCGCAGAAACTACCATCGAAAGTTGATAAGGCAGACATTTGAAAGTTGCGTCGCCGGTGCTGGACCGTGCGATCGGCAAAAGTTATCCAGATTCATCAAAATTAACGACTTCGAACGCGAGGCCCTCCGTCGATTGGTTTTGATCTAATAAAAGCACTAAGTTATAATAGCAATGCATTTTAAGTAGTTGCCAGCACCCTTTGGACTTAAACAGTAAAAATCTGTTGCGACCTCTACCGTTCGCCAACACAAGCGCATCCCTAACGGCGGCAAGCACGACAGCGAGCGCTAATACGGATCCATAGGCTAGATGGCGCTGTTAGCCTAGTACCGACCTAGTACCGCACATAAACCGCGGCATATAAGATTAAGATTCTGAATAATATAGATAGACAAATCAAGATGAAATCTATCGGACCTTGGTCTCCGACCTGTCCCTTTAGCTTCCTAACTCTAAATTTGTTGCGCCAAAAATCAAAAGATTAGCTGAAAATAAAATATAAAATAGGGCTGACGCCACGTGCCAGATTTTACCATATCACGAAGGAAACAGATATGCATGCATGTTTTTACTTTGGACCACTCGCAAGCAAACTAAGTAGTAGCCAGAAACTGCAAATAATTATTTAAGATGGAATTTCATTAATAGCTACCTATCTAGGTATTGATTTATTAAGCTATAAATTCAACATGATAAACCATATGAGTCATCACAAGCTTCTACATCAGATCAATGTTGATACAGGTCAGATTAGCAACATCCAGGCCAATAAAGCATTAAAATAAAAATAAAATAAAATAAAAAAGGGTTGATTTTAGCATAAAAGTGTTAGTAACAAGTTCAAAACGTATAAACTAGCTTAATGTCGGTATATGTATACGGGTTGAAATTGATCTTGGTTTCCTTTGCGAGCTGTACCCCTGTTCAGGGCTGCATAATGAAATAAATAACATTTTTTTAAAAAACTAGAACCAACACAGACTTTTATTTAAAAAAAAAATCGGTTGTCTGTAAAGTCGGACTGACGATAGTTGAACGTGACAACGTCTTTGTCACGCTGCCTCTTCGTCGCTCGTTCCGCGCTCTCGCTTGCACTTCAAGCCTTGAATGGAACGCCTCAGAGCGAGGTAACGCCGCATGCGTCATGTTTTTTTGTGCGTGCAGCCGGCTCCATCGAATTATAAGACGTTGTCACGTCAAATCTTATCATTCTTTTCCAGGCCTACTCAGCGCACAGCGTGTCCCATGTGAACTACACCAACATTCTTTACGGATTATGCCTCACGAAGAACTGCCGGCAGTTCTACTCCGGCGACGACGAGGAGTCCCTGAAGACCGCCTCGGAGGCTTGCCTCAACCAAACCCTGTCGCAGGAGTACGGGCTCAAGACTCGCGTCACTGAGGTTAGTGTCATCATCAGCCTATATACGTCCCACTGCTGGGCACAGGCCTCACCTCAATTATGAGGTGGTGCGAGCCATACTCCACCACGCGGCTCAGTGCGGATTGGTGGAGGGGTGTGTGTAAGGTAAGTGACCAACCTTACTGTCAGATGTTATTAAGCCGCCCGAGGGCCTCCGACCAGGCTTAACGACTAATATCTATCGATATTAACCGGGACCAACAGTTTAACGTGCCTTCCGAAGCACGGAGATGCTTGTAAATAGTCGTCAGAAATATATAGATGGTCAGAATGGTCACCTATCCCAAACATGACCGCGCCGTAGATTGCTTAACTTTTGGTATAACCGCAAAGCGCTGCTGGTATAACCACCACTGCGCTACAAGCACCTCTTAGAGGTTAGTGTGGTCATTTTATTTCCTTTGAAATTGAATGGGCTATCGCTAAGGCTTTGGACGTAGGCTTTAGTCGGCTGGACAGCTGCACAGCCGCCGTTATAGTAACGACGACGCATCCGACTCTGAGGCACCAATACGGGGGCCCGGACTCGTCTGCGACGTGCCCCTTACTAGAGGACTTGATCGGGCTTGTATGGTCAGATATAACTTACTAGGTGAGGTAAACCAGATGATGGTGCCTAAAGTTACAAATTATTTTGGTAAAAGAACCAGACAATGGATTATACCTACATTACATAACGAGCTGGAACAAAATATATTCAATGATGTGTTGTCCAAAAAACACTTAAAATCTAAACTAAAGAAACACTATCTGTCCTTTTGTCCCTAACAATGTAATAAAAACTTTAAATGTTAAATAATATAAGTTACCTACATTTATAATATCAGCGGATTAGATAAGTATACACTGCTCAACAAAGTCTAGGGAACAAGCCAACTATATGCTTTATTTTTAAAATCTTTTTAAAAAAAGTACTGATCTCTTTTTGGTAAACAGGTAGGCTGAATGTTTATCAAACGTTGTTCGAATTTAAAAAAAAAAATTAGAAACAAAAGAATTTTCGTAAAAGGCGGGAATCTTTCACTTTGATTGCTGTGTAGTGATACTGTATGAGAATTTTAAAGATAAAAATTTGTTTTATTGTTTTATGATTTTATTGAAAACAAAATTAACTGTTGTTATTCGTAACTTTTGCGACTACGGCCATTATGTCACGACGTCATTTAACGCGGGAAGAAATGATTCGAGCTGTAGGAATGTTGGAAGCTGGGCTACCCCAACGCGAAGTTGCAGCTGCTCTGAATTCGCGAGCGTTATCTGCAGACTGTGGGCACGTTACAGACTTACTGGCGATGTAGCCGAAAGGCACAGAGGCAGGTATAGGGTTACTACGGAAAGGCACCGTTTTTTGCAAAATGTCGCAAGGAGGCAACTCACCATTACGGCTCGTCAGTTGGTAGAAGACCTCCAGTCGCAGCACCAGGTTGCTATCAGTGACCAGACTGCTTGGAGGAGACTCCATGAAGCTAATCTTCGTGCTCGCAGACCACTAAGAGTGCCCGCGCTGCGTCATGGAAATCGAGGACGTCGATTATTGTGGGCACGTGAACATTTGCAGTGGACCGTAGATCAGTGGGCACATGTACTGTTCTCCGATGAATCTCGCTTCGGATTTCATCCAGATTCAAGAAGAGTGCGTGTTTGGCGGATTCCTGGTCGGCAGAGTCGGCTTCAAAACCCACAGGAGGTGCATCCCGCACCGACAAAATCTGGGCGCAGATTTTATTTTTATGCAAGATAATGCACGACCACATACTGCGAGTCAGGTGATGGATGTGTTCCGCGAGTACAACATCGAAGTGCTGGAGTGGCCTGCTCAGTCCGCGGACCTCAATCCCATTAAACACGCGTGGGATTTACTAAAGAGAAGGGCTTTTAGAAATCTCCCTCAAAATTTTAACACAGCAGATGAACTTTTTTCACATCTCTCCAGAGAATGGAGTCTTCTTCCACAAGAGACAATCGATAGTCTCATAATCAGTATGCCACGACGATGTCAAGCTGTTGTTAATGCCTTAGGGGGTCCAACTGATTATTAAAAAAGTCCCCGCATATTTGTTCTTAACTGTAATGTTTTAATTTTTAAGAAATTTTATTAAATTAAATTTCTTTGTTTAGTTCTGTAATACACTTTCTTTGTTTTTCATTAAAATTACCTCGTAATTCAAAAACTGAATCCTTTATTTATATACGCAACTAATTGAGCATTAAATTGCGCATCGATTGGTATATAAACTTTAAAACAAAAATATATAAAAATAAAAATATTCCCTAAAAACCTCCTGTTCCCTAGACTTTGTTGAGCAGTGTATAATAATGTTACATTTAAATCAAAAGACGAGCACGAGAACGTCTGCCGACAAACTGCTCAGCAGTTTGGCAGTTTAGCATTAAGTCAAATAATGTAACTCACTTATGTATAAATAAATTAAAAAAAGGTACTTTACAAGTACTATTTATATACAGGGTGTCCCAGGAAACCTGTACCAGCGAAAGTCTAGGGTCCTAAGACTCTAATCCCTACCGATTGAAACCATTTTCATTATTAAAAAAAACTTGAATTTAAAAACAAGTGTGAAATTTTAATCCTGCTTGAAAATAAAGTTTGGGTGTTTTTTTTGTTTGTACAGGTGAGCACAGACTCCAGCTAAAATATTCAGTAAAAAAAAATTAAAAGAAACACCATTCAGAATCATTTTATAGCTAAATCTCACTGAAATTTAAATAAACAAAAAAAACATATCTCGCGAACTGTTAAATATCGCGGAACATAAATTTCAAACGTTAGGTATTAATGTCCTCTAACTCCAGACTTTCGCAGGTACAGGTTTCCTAGGACACCCTGTATACATAATGGAATTTCGATAATTAATTTTAAAAAACTATAAATAAATAAACACACACATGCATGAACATTCACACATACGCTTACAGCCACACCCATCTACATACATACACACACACGCACACAGACATAAGTTAAAAAGAGCTTTTATATGTATTTTACTTTTATATACAAATGTACATTTTGTTAAGGAAGAGTGACTCCTTCCGCCACAGGTGCAGTGTTGCCAACCCCAATTAATGGAAAAGCAGCAGATCAATCTCAAAAAAGCAGTAGAAAACAGTAAAATTACATTTTCATAACATTAAATCTACTGTCTCAAAAACTTTTCAATTGGGACATAGAATTAGTAATACATATAGACGTAGGTATAGATAATGAAACAACTGCAGCACTACCAGTAGAACTACTTTAATTATCACATTTTTTATAAGAAAATTATAGAAAAAAAAACAATTACTCATATAATTATATTAGGGATTTATAATAACTTGTTCGCTAATCGAGAAAAAACTGTGAGTTACCTGTTTATGTAACTTTCCTGGAAAAGTGGAAAGAACTGGTTTAAAATTTAACCTAATCGAAAAACCGAGACGAAAAACACTCGACATTCAATAGACAACTAGCTCTTTTACACTTAAGAAAGTATATATGTAGCTATCCTTTCCATTGTGTAAACGTTTCAAACGCGGCACGCGTTTGAAAATGGGAATTCCCTGCCAGAGCGCGCGTCGAATCTATAAAATTCGGATACACGCTTAAACTATCAAAAAACAGTAGAAAATCGTACTAAAACAGAAAACAGTGCTGTCTTGTTAAAAACAGTAAATCTACTGTTAAAACAGTAGCGTTGGCAACACTGCACAGAGTGCTATAGCACTTATAAGAAAGAGTCCACCTCTGCATAAGTAAGTATATGTAAAATTGTTGTTAAGGAAATAAATATTTTTTCATTTTCATTTTCATTTTTCAAACATCACATACATTGATCTGACTCCGTGGTAAGTAGATTAAGCACTTGTGTTTCAAATGTCATCATTGATTGTGATGTAGGTATTACAAATCTGTATACAGTGGTATTACAAATAAACTTAAATAAATACATATCACACCCAGACCAGTACAAACAGATATGTTCATGCACACAAATGTTTGTACAGTGCGGGGATCGAACCCGCGACCTCTTGGTTAATAGTCAACTTCTTGACCCATACACCAAAGTGGTCTTCAATCACTATCAATGGACTATCTTATTAAATTTAACTATACAAGATCTTTAATCAAAAAAATATTATTTACTAGGTTAAATTATAATTTTGCGCAACGGATTTCGAGTCAGGAACCTAAACCAAGCTCTTCCGACTGACCGAGGTGGTGTGGTCGAAGACCAAGGTCCAATTGACACTGACTTGGTTAGTCTATATACCTATGCTAAGTCTGTATCGCGATTCAGGTTTGTTTGTGCACCATTTGCAATTGGGAGCTGATTGTCAGATGGTGCCGATTGTCAGTGGGATGCATATAGGCTGATAAGACGAGATGATATATTCATATTTATTTATTGCATTCATGAGTATATAATAGGTGACAAATACAGTTTTAGTAGGTACATCATGAAGCCCATTTGGGCTTGACAAATTAAATAAGACAATATAATTCAATGTCAATAATAATAAAATCAACAACAATCAAAGGTATAAGACCAGTCCAGCACTATTAAAATATAATCAATTAATCTAATCCAATTAAAGTTATATATATATATAACTTTAATTGGATTAGATTAAAGAGATATGATATACCTCAACGTTTCTGTCCCACAGCTGAACTGCTACTTCGAGCACAAACCCAGGTTCGAGACGGACTGGGTAGACTGGGTGGTCGCGGCGCTCCTGATCGGGTTTGTGGCCTTCAACGCCATCGGGACCGTGTACGATGTCAACAGGAACCAAACGAAACCAGGTATCAATAAAATTGCTACTTGTGAGTCTATTTACAAAAAATAATAGTTATTTGTTATACAAGAATGCAAATTTGCTTTTTAACCGCGTGTTCAATTTTGATGACCGAGCAAGCGAAGGATTCTAAAATTGAATCACGAGCGCAATCAAAATCTTTGCACTCGAGTGCAACACGTATCTTTTCATTCCACCTCAGCGAGGAAATTACTAAATGCAAAAAAAACTCTTTCACGTAACGTTTTCACTTGTTTTCAAGTTTCTTGTTTTCAATATAAGGTACGCCTACAAAGCAAATTTAAAAAAGAACACCAAGAAGGTTCCGAGTCTGAGTTTTTAACAAATTTAAAAAAAGTTGTATGATATATTCGGCACCATAGAGGTAGCAATAAATAATTTTAATGTTTTATTTAATTCACAAACTTAGGGCACACGATGTTCTAAATTCAATTTTTATCCTCTAGAGATTAAAAACGGCTTTTGCACTCAGATATTGAAGAGCAAAAATACTCTTTCCGAGATGGTGGGATGAAAATTGATTTTATTAATATGGTAAATTGTAAAGCCATTATTGTGGGCAGGCCCGGTACAAGGTGGACCGACGATCTGTTAAAGGTCTCAGGAAGCCGCTGGATATGGGAAGTGCAGGTGGAAATCCTTGGGGGTGACCTTTAAATAAAAATAAATAATATAAATATACATCACATACATTGATCTGACTCCGTGGTAAGTAGCTTAAGCACTTGTGTTACAGATATCAGAATCAACAGTGGTATTACAAATAAACTTAAATAAATACATAGAACACCCAGACCAGTACAAACAGTCATGTTCATGCACACAAATGTTTGTACAGAGCGGGAATCGAACTCGCGACCTCTTGGTTAGTAGTCAACTTCTTGACCATTACACCTATGCTCAGCAGTGGGCGTCGAAAGGCTGATATGATTATGATACACATTCGATGCCTTTCACAAAGCTGGACCTTGCACATCCGATTTTTACTATTTACTTAACTGACCATGCCCTTTCCTTCTTGGACGAATCCCCGGCGTCCAGGCGTAACTTTAGAAAAGCAGACTATCAAAAAATTTATGATTATTTGAAACCAATAGACTGGGAACAGTTGTTTGATTCTCAAACAACTGATAATGCAATAAACCTGTTTTATAACTGTTTAAGCTCTGCCATTGACAATTTTGTACCGTTAATAAGACCTAAAAACAAAAAGTATCCAGCGTGGTTTAGTCCTGCACTAATACGGATCATAAAGGAAAAGTCACAGGCCCATAAAAGATGGAAAAAATATGGCAATCTCTTGGATTACGACGAGTTTGCGCTACTAAGAAAGAGACAACATAGAGGACAAAACGCATGCTATAAAAATTACATCAATAATACCGAGCAATCCATTAAGCATAACCCTAAAGCATTTTGGTCGTACCTAAAGTCGATGCGTGGCACAACAAGTTACCCTAAAAAATTTACACATGACGACAAAAGTTATAATAATGGCAAAGACATATGCGATGCCTTCAATATGTTCTTTCAGAGCGTCTTTGGTGTGCCTAATATAAGTCAAGCGACCCTGCCCTTGGCACATCAGAGCTCGGACTCAATATCCACGCTTAATATCTCAATAGACACAGTACATGCCGCGTTGAGTTCGTTGGATATGACTAAGGGAGCCGGGCATACCACCTTTGTTCTGGTCTAGATGCTCACGATCATTGGCCAAACCTATCGCGTTTCTCTTCTGCTTGTCCCTTAAAGAAGGAACTTTCCCCAAAATATGGAAACAAGCACACATAGTTCCGATTCACAAGAAGGGATCAAAAGTCATAATTAAATATTATCGTGGTATCTCTATTCTATGTACAGTAGGCAAAATATTTGAAAAAATTGTATACAATGCCATTTACCCTGTTATTTGTAAGTGCTTACCAGACAGTCAACATGGATTTTTGAGAAAACGGTCCACAGTAACTAACCTTGTGATTTTTTCTGATTATGTTCTTACTCACATGGACAAGGGAGGTCAGGTTGACGTGATCTACACGGATTTTGAAAAAGCTTTCGACCGCGTGGATCACGTCATCCTGTTGCTGAAGCTTCAGGCCCTGGGTATTCACGGAGACTTGTTGAGATGGATAAAATCATATCTCAGTAATCGCTCACAAGCAGTTGTCATGGGGGGCTTTAAGTCAGATTACGTTGATGTTTTAACTGGGGTCCCACAGGGTTCGCACTTGGGGCCGTTGTTCTACTGCGCTTACCTATACGACATTGCGCACTGTTTTAAATCTGCGAAACATTTATTGTACGCAGACGATAAAAAGATTTTCCTCAAAATTAATAATTTAAATGTCTCTATCGCGCTACAGTCGGATTTGGATACCCTACATGAATATTACAAAGCGAATAAAATAAATAATAATATAAACAAATGCCAAGTCATCACATTTACCCGAAAACAAAAACCTATCAATTTTAATTACAACTTTAATGGAGTCAATATTAAAAGAACAAGTCTAATTCGTGATTTAGGTGTGTTTTTAGATGAAAAATTTATATTATCAAAACATTTTGCCATCACGGACAAAGCTTACAAAAATCTGGGGTTTGTTTTACGAGAGTGCAAACTTTCAAGGAAATAAAATCAATTCAAACGGTATACATGTGAGTAAGAACACATACGTTCGCAGCATCTTAGAATATGCAAGTCCCATGTGGAACCCCATGTACCTCACGTATAAGACTCAAATAGAGCACATACAGAAGATTTCCGTAAAACATATCAACTATAGGCGGCGAACTGCCTCACCTTCTTATGAAGAGAACTGTTACCGCAATGGTATGCTTACCTTAGAATAGAGGCGAGTAATTTTGGAAGCCAGTTTGCTTTATGATATAGTTCACGGCTCGGTGGATTGTCGTGAGCTGGTGGAGTCTATAATGTACTGTGCTCCGAAACGTCGCACGCGGCACACAGCTTTGCTGAGCGTACCGTCGCGCGCCTCTAACTACGCTAGTAACGCACCGCTCACGAGAATTCCCCGAATGCATAACAAGTTACTAGGTGAAATTGATATATAAATTTGCCTGCACTAAACCTATTTTTAAGTCACGGATAATAGAAACCCTTAAATGCTCAGCAAACGTAAAAAATTTGTTTTGTATGACGGATTAAAAATAAAGAAATAAATAAACTAAATTACTAACCAAAACAAACCAATTATTCATCATCATAATCATAATCCTACAGCAGTCGCCTGAGGGACACAGACCTTTCCTAATTAATAAATAAAATAAACTACCTATCTTTAGAATAAATAGGATACTTAAATGAATAAATTTAAAAAAAAATAGAATGAAAATATATATAAACCTAAACACTAGAGTTTGACTTACATTACACACCAATCGTATAGATTACAGTTAGATACAGTCTTAGATTAAAGTTAGGCACCCTTTCATAGTTTAAGCAGAATTCACAAGTTCAAATTGAATAAATTGCCTTGTGCTATCTCTTGTACTACGTTTATGTCGAGATTGCAACACGGCCGGTCGACCGGCTATCACATTCACAATATTCACAGGTATGCAGGTGTTCTTTGCATGAATAATAATTAGTTAACATTACATTAACATTAAGTTTTATATATTGGTAACCTAATATCATAAGTAAATAAAGCCTACATAGTTTACTCTTCTGTATCATGTAATATTACTTATTCTACTTAATTTCAAATAATATTTTTATGTATCGTATATTATGAACATTTGAAGCTATAATATTATATATATATGTATATACATACAGTCAGTTTTCTACATAGGGGGGTTAATCGAATCAAATCATATTGAATCCAATCAATCACGGTTCTATTGACGTTGGGTACGTAGGTACCCACTGATCATCTTTTTGAGGGCAGAAGCAGTTCTCACCACAAATTTTTAAGCACTACTTTACATTTAATTTACTTTAAATATAATATGCGTTAACTATTAGACAAATAAGGAAACCTAATAATTGGCCCAATTTATTAGTAATTAAATAACATTATGTGTACATACTTCATAAAACGCTGTATGGTTTCTCAATAAATAAAATAAAAATGAAATGATGAAAGCCATTATTTATTAGTCCAGGTGTTATCGTATATGACGTAAATCTTCAGATAATTAAAACACACTGGTTTGTTTACATTCATGATGATTTGCAAGAAAAGAAGACTTTACTTATGAAAGAAAGTATTTTTATTAAATTTTTGTGTTTTTGGTTCTGTCTTCTTCTGGTAGAGAATAAATAAACTATGTGAAACAAGTTATTTCATCAATAAAAGTTAGAAGCCGCTGTTTGTCAATACACTTGTGACTTGATTTCGTTCAATGATTAGTATGTTAATAAGTTGTCTGGTCACCATTCTATTCTGTACACATAGACCAAATTGAAAAATTGCAGAAAAGGTTTGTTCGAATTCTCTCTTTTCGAATGGGCTTTCATCGTAAACTTGCCTCCTACCCGGATAGACTGCTCAAGTTTGATATGATCTCTCTTGAGACGAGACGTAGGTTTGGCGATCTTGTTTATCTCCATAAACTGATTCATTCCGTAGTTAATTCTTCATCCCTACTTGCTAGCCTAAATTTTAATATTACATACAGGACTCGAAACCCGCGACTGTTTTCACTTGAAGTTTGCCAGAATAACACATCCTTTCATGTAAGCCGTATGTGTCGCTTGTATATGGATGTTTCGCAGGGATCCGACGAAATTGACGCATTTATTTCTAATCCAAGTTTCTTCAAAAAACAATTAAAAACTGTTCTCCGTGATAATAATAATTAAGCTTATCTGTTAACTTTAGGACTTTTATTGGAAAAAAAATGTCTTTACCTTCACTGTTAAACACAAAATATGATCTTGCTTCAAACTTAGATACATATTTTGGGTTGTAATCTAGCGAATACATTTAGTTGTCTTATTGTATTTAATAATCCTACCTGATTGTAACCTGTTTTGTGTCTACATAATAAATAAATAAATAAATATGCAAAATCTATCATATTAAAATGAATCGCAAAATGTGTTGGCAAGAGCATAACTCAAGAACGCCTGGACCAATTTGGGCAATTCTTTTTTATGATATTCCTTAAATTACGGGGATGATTTATATTAATTAACACTCCAAAGACATTTGCCCCAATTTTATGAGTTGGTTCCACCGATATGAAAAAACCGGGAAACACAAGTCGGACAACCGGGTTCCGTTTTACCACTTTTAAGTATACTGAAACCTTTAAAAATAAACTTAATGATATTAGGTATGTGATGCTTGTATGTAGTAAGCAATGTTTTTTTTTATTTATTTAAGCTTAATTTCACAACAAAATGTGGACTGTACGCCTTAGGGCATTCTCTACCAGTCATACCTTTGCAAAAATGAAACGTGGGTGCGGTAAAAAGTTAAACAAAGTAAAAATAACTAACCACTCTCTTTCAGAAAACCGTGTGCTGATGGCATTTTCGCTCCGTAAAAACTGGAATCTGATGGTGGCGCCAGTTTCCAAAGACCCAAAGAAAGCGCTGCTGCAGCCAATACATGGAATCAGGTAGTTTTTCCTTTTCCCAGGCCTTTTAACGCATAACCCCTTAATTATTACACTTTCACGCCTTAGATGTATTTGAATTTTGGGAACGGAGAGTCTGAATTTTACTATGCTACCGAATTCCTTGCGAGTGAAGTCGCTTGATAGAGAAACTAATACATGATGTACATACTGTACTCGTATGTACATCATAAACACGCTTTTATTAGATCGGGGTGTATGTATGTATGTATGTATGAATGTATTTAACGGAATTTTTGAGCTCAACTTTCACCAACTTCCAGAAATCGGATTAATTTGAAACTTTGCACACGTATTAAGTACCGATGACAATGCAATAATTTGATAAGAGTTTTCCATTATATTATATAGTTAACTAAAAAAATATAAAAAATAATAGTTTAAAAAACTAAAAAACACGCTTTTATTGCTAACTGAAAAAGAGAAAATTTCTGAGTACGCGGAATTTATATCACAGTAGAGTAAAAAGCGTGGGGTGCTTGGTATAGAGTAATGTGAAAATCATAGGCAACTATAAAAAGAGAAGTATGAAAACGTCATAAAGTGTAAAAGAGAAAATATGTACATCATGTATCAGAAATCAGACGTTTCTGCAGACGGCGCAGAGGTATAAGGAGCTTGAAATTATTGTTGTGCGCACTCCTCCAAATATATTTTTGTTATGCTGTACTTATAAAAAGTATTTTCTATAGCCGAAGTTGATGGATTTGTTTTTGTTCTCAGAGTGATGACATCAATTCTGGTGATCCTGGGTCATATTCCCCTCCCACTGATGGTTGGTATCGACAACCCAGCGTGGATCGAAAAGGTAATAAACAACTGTACTATATGTATATAGTAATCTGTATTTTATAAATATTTATGTTTATGTATGTGTAGGTATTTAGTTGTTTATATAGTAGAACATTATGTTGTATTTATTTATGAGTTTAAGTAGATGTATTAAATTTTAGCCTTATATATATTTTGCTCAAATTCCCCCTTCCTGTTAATTAAATGTTCCTTTAACCGAAGGTTGTCTGGAAGAGATCGCTACAAGCGATAAGACATCTTTCTTTGTTATACTAGTTTGTAATTTTTGTTTTGTGTTGTACAAAAAATTGTTAATCTATCTATCTATCTATATGCTAAAACTCTGTGGTTCAGAAATTCAGATCATTCTGTGGAAACTCACAATTTTCAAATTTTACTTTTGACATAGAAAAGTGATATTTTGAATACAAGATTATATAGGTACCACTTAAAGCCAGTGCACACATGCGGCTTACTGACGCTGCTGCTCGCTGCTAATCAAGTATCAAACAATTACCGTGTCCGAAGTCGCTTTGAGTCGTTGACAGTCCCAAGTGCGCCGGCTCTAGACGAGTGTAACGTGTAATGAAAAGTTACGTGACATTTTGCGTCGATATGTAGACGGCATATTAAAATCAGAGCTCAAGTGGCAATGGGCGGGGCACATAGTGCGAAAAACTGATGGCCGTTGGGGCAGAAAAGTTCTGACAGAAAGGATGACAGCCCTCCTCCCTTTACCCATTTACACGTGGGGCACAGATACAGAACACATGTAATGCTCTCAGTTCAGTTCTTACGTAGAATTCGTGTTACATTACACGTAGGATTACATTACGCGTTACACTCGTCTGGTCGCGGCTGTATTTATCATCTTTTTTCATTTTATAGAAGCCCTACGTACCCAATCTCAGGCCACATCTGCGGCGTACTGTCGCTGCGACTCGCGACTGCCAGCAATTGGTTACGCTGTAGATAACGCAGGTGTGGCCTGGCCCTAAACCATTTATGGATTGGTTCTATTTACCACTTTCAGGCGTACGACGATCCCTCCTACCACGTTCTTGCGCAAGGACACCTGATCACGCTGACCTTCTTCCTGGTTTCCGGGTTCTTGCTCACTTACAACTTCCAGCTGCAGGCTGAAAAGACAACGATGACGTGGAAGATGTTCCCGAAGGCTATCGTCAGTAGGTGGCTGAGGTAAGCCACCCCAGGGGTGGTGGCCGGGTGGGAGCAGGTTCCGGTGACTCGCCCCGCACCGCAGGTTCCTCAAGTCTGTGGTAGTAGTGATAAGCGCGCGCACTAGTGACGCGCCGCCACACACGTAACGACGGCATTCTAAGACTTGAATGTCAGAAGAATAGGGAAAACTGGAAGTCTAGAAAATGGGGGAGGCCGTACTGCCTAACGTTTCATAACCATTCGTATTTTCGGAACTAGCCCGCGCGTTGTTGACCACGCGGGTCAAGACTGTGAGCAAGACAGGACGGCTTCGTCCAAATACACCGACTACGGCTTTGAGAGTAGGGTAGGGAGGCTAGTTGTTATTGATTTCTATCGACTTGTAATGCATACCTACTTAACATATTTGTATCGAAACTTAACAAATGAAGACGAAAGATGCTATGTTTTATTGATTGATGATTGTTTTTGCAGGTTGTCCCCAATAAACATAGTTTCCCTGCTGCTGGTCGCCACATGGATAAGATTCTCGTCTCCGGGACCGATGTGGCAGGTCAGTCGACGTTTGTAACATCATCGAAATGCTAAATGTTGTAAAGTAACTTAAGTTTTTGAGTTTTTAAAACTTGCTTAAAAAGGTACTGTATAAGTTTCTAAAACACATGAATTAAATATGATTAAGAGATTAGATTTTGTAAAACGCTGGATTTGTTTTAAAAATGATACAATGTTAAAACTAGCGGCAATACACAATCCTACTTTGAGTAATGTGGGCCTTGGAGTATAAGCTCATTTGCGGGGCTCTCCGTGGCTCTTCAGTGACAGTTAAACGATCTTTTTCACTTAACACATAATAAGTATAGCAGCTTTCTCAGTTTCACTGTCACACCCATACTTTGTTTTACATAAGTAAAAAAAGTCACCAAAAACTTAATACCTTAAACTACACGCCATCGAACTTTTGTTGTGATAAAATTTTCTGACAAAAAAGTTAAGACGAAAAACTATTGAGTAATCTGTGACGAAACTACCCACTGAAAATAAATGGTTTAACTGGTAATGATGTTTAAATATCATCGACTTGAGTGTTTTTTGTTTATTTAAATAGAATAAAAAAAACTTGTTTTTTTGTTTCTTCCAGGAGATCATAGGTAACGAGGTGCATGACTGCCGAAACTACTGGTTCTACAACTTGTTCTACCTGAACAACATGATCGACCATTCCCAGTGCATTCTGCAGTCTTGGTAATATTATAATATATATCTACTCTAAACATATGAAATGCCATGTCTCTGGTGACTTACACAGTCAAAACCACTGTTTGATCCACAAAAAGTTAAAACTTGGAGGATAAATGGAAGGTTTCATAATGTACGTAATAGTCCTCCTGGCCAATTTTCACCATGGCGTCCAATCTCAACAGAGATCAGCCAACTACGCAGGAGATATTATTGTGCACAAGTGTGAGTGCAATACACAGGTGCGCTCACTATTCCATCACTCTCAAAGTTAGGTGAGACGGCAATCCGACATGACTGGAGAGAGATCAGCGGCAGGACCATCGGCTTAACGTGCTTTCCGAGGCATGGGGGTGTAACACCGCGAATTTCCCGACTCCGAGCTGTTTTTGAGAAATTCATGACAGAAAATCTCAGAAACAATTTTGGCTTGACCGGGGATTCGAACCCAGGACCTGATAATGTACGTACGTGGTAAAACAAATCAATAAGAGACATGAAAGTATTCCTGTTTGAATTTGAAACTTTATTATTGCTTAAGGATGCGCGATTTGTGTCGCAAATTACTGAGCTAAAAAATATTTCTCAGGGAGAGAAGAAAACTACTCATATTTCTTACTTTCAGGTACCTAGCCTGTGACATGCATCTCCATATCATCGGGTTAGCCGTGATCCTGCTGTCGCCGAGTGCCAAGGTCCGTTGGTGGGCGCTGGGCATCCTCTACACGATTGGTATACTCTGGCCAGCGTACAGCATTTACTCCATGGACCTGGATGCCACTTTGCTGGCTAGCCCCACGTGAGTACCAGTTTCGTACATGTTTCTATCTTTCATCATCACCATCATCGTGCAAGACGCTCTACGCCATTGGCACGCTCTGGCCAACCTCCGCAACATCTACATTAAGGGCCCGGACGCCACAATGAGTGCTAGCCCCACGTATGTACCAGTTTCACTATCTGATTTATCGCCCAAGACACTCTTCACCACGCTCTGGTCTTCAACATCTACATTAAGGACCCGGAGGCCACAATGCGGGCTAGCCCCACCAGTACTTATGCACCAGTTTCTTACATCTTTCAATCCTTCATTATCTGATTCTTCGCCCAAGACGCTCTACACCACGCTCTGGGCGGCCTACAACATCTACACTATGTATCATGACGGCACCGTGCTAGGTAGCCCACGTAAGTACCTGTTCCGTATATCTTTCTATCTTCCAAATCGTTATCTGTGTTGCCGTTGGCCTTCTGTCACTATGCGCCAAGGAGCGGTGGTGGGCCCTAAGCCCTTCAAAGAGACTTAGCCAGTATCATCACTCAAAAAATTGTGTTGAATTTCGAAGGCACACTTCAATAAATTCCTAAAGTATGTTAACTTTTTTGTTTTAGGATTATTCTTTTTGCAGGTAGGTATGTGTAAACTAAAGAAAGCACACCGGTATAAACGTATTCTTAGATTTAAAAAAATATTAATAAAAATACTAGTCCTCTGTTGGATTGGTATGATGGATAGCACTTCGCTAGCACTACTGGTATCTTATCCTTCTTGCTATCTTAAGCCTCATTTTTCTATGATTCAGAATCATGACCGAGTTCTTCATCAAGGACCCAGCCTTCAACAACCTGTACAAGCGCACGCACTCCAACATGCCCATGTTCATCATTGGAATGGCCGCCGGGTACATTGTCTATGACTGGCAGAGCAAGGGCGTCTTCGAGAAAAAGGACTTGACGGTATGAGGCTTCGAACTTTAATTCAAGAAGCTAACCTTTATTAACATGTGTAATACTTTATCTGAATCTAACAGCGTTCTAACAAATCTAAAATATAACATGTATCTACATCATATTTTGGGTTTATCTGTATGTATGATACAAACAGATAAACCAGTTTCAAAATAAGGATAGTCTCTTAGATTACAAGAACCTACTACAGCCTTAAAATCTGTTTGTTACAACATTAGGTGTTTACTTACGGGATTGAACAAAAACCAATAAGGTCTGGTTAACTACAGGGTGGCGCAATAGAACTTGCATATTTAAAAAAAATATAAAAAAATAAATACAACAGGTATAGTTAAAATAAAACTGAGGAATTGTTAAGTAAAAACTGAAGTTTATTTTTTAAAAATAACATCATCTAAATGATGACCCTCTCTACGACGGCACTCCTCTAACCGCAAACGGAAATTATTGAAAACTTTGTTCAGTAATGCTGGTGTGATTGCTGCCATTTCACCACGGATATTCTGCTTGAGCTTGTCGATGTTTCTCGGATTATTGTTGTAGACTTTGTGTTTGAGGTATCCCTCAAAAAAAGGCAGGAGGCATTAAGTCCGGACTACGTGGGGGCCATGGGATATCACCTCTCTTTGAAATCACTTTTCCAGGGAACATCTGTTTCACAACCGCCATGGAGTCATTAGATGTGTGACAAGTGGCTCCATCTTGTTGAAACCATGTCCTAGAATTCCTTATTCTTGAATTTTCAAGTTCTGAAGCCAAAAAACCTTCCAACTAGCATAGATAGCGTTGGGTATTAACAGTGACGTTTTGTCCACGCGCATTTTCAAAGAAAAACGGACCCGCTATTCCTCTGCCCGAGATTGCTGCCCATACTGTCACTTTAGGACTATGCAGTGGTTTCTGATGTTTAAGTTTAGGATTCTCACTGTGCCAGTAACGACAATTTTGACGGTTTACGAACCCATTCATGTGAAAATGAGCCTCATCAGAGAAAAGGATGTTGTCACAATTGGAAAACCGATTCAGCATTTCATCAGCAAATGCGAGCCTTGCTCCGAAGTCAGATTCTTTCAATTCTTGTGTTAATTGCAGCTTGTATGGATGCAGTTTAAGATCCTACTTTAAAATTCGTTGCAAACTTCGTCGCGATAAGTGTAAGACGGACGATCTCTTGCGAGTAGACATTTGTGGTTCTCCTTGTACCGACTGCATAACTCTCTCAATATTGTCTTCGGTCCTAGATGTTCTCGGACGACCTTTTGCTTTAGGTTTTAACGTTGAGCCGGTCTCTTCGAAACGCTTTATCCATATTTTAATTAAATTAGCACTCGGAGCTTGACTGATTCGCCGTAGTCCATATTCAGAACAATATAGTCGCCTAATAACAACGTATGAACGAGAGGTCTGGTAAAACGCGCGCACGCAAAATGCGCGTTGCTTCCCGTCGAAGTGACTCTTAGTGACTAAAACTCCATGAGCCCGCCTACCCAACGAGGTAAGGTTCCCCCCGCCCGCGCGCTTTCCACCCCGTCAAAAAATTATGCAATATGCACGTTCTATTGCGCCACCCTGTATTTCTTTACTTAGTTAATTTACCACCAGTTCGAAAAGGGTAGTTTTGTACTGGGAAGAACTGACAAGAAGCACAATACTTACTCTTTTAAACATTGTAACCGATATTTCAGATATTCTTAGTTGAACAACAATAATACGATGGTCTTATAGTAATAGACAAGCGTTGTAAAACTTATCTGTAATCCAGGGTGTTCCGCCATCACATCAACACTTTACAGTAGTACACCTTCACTTACATCATTCACTTTACATTTAGGACAACCGTTTTCATTTATTCTCGCTTTCATTCATTTCGTTTATTCAACAATTATAAATATTTGTTAAGTATTTTTTGCGTTTACAACGCTATTTTTTAATTTCGAAAAGACAACACTTAAAAAAAATCTTTTTGGCTCCGGTCATCGGGGAGGAATTGAACCCCCGACCTTTGGAAGTCCGGTCCAATGCTCTGACCACTTAACCTAGCTCCCTATAATCAGCCGCAAAAATCCCTGGTCAATTGGTTGATCTAGTTGATCTAGTGTCATCCTGATATATTTCTGTGGCTACTGACCAACCATGTTGAAAATGTAAGGGTAACTCCATTTGCTTAATTTCAAAAAAAAATTCGAGACTGACTAATTTGAACCGAAAATTGACAAACAACCCACAATCAACGATCTGTGACTTTCATCAAAGTCACCACGGCATTCTAGTACAAAACAAATATTCTCAAACTTCTTTCAAACCTAAATTAAGCTGTGCACATTCTTTCAGAGATACCGCTACCTGTACTGGACGCTGTTCCCCATCAACATGGTCGTGACGGCTTCAGCCGGGTGGCTCTTCTGCGGCGACAGGCCCCGCGCCTCCATGGCGCTCCGTCTGGCCTTCGGACCCATTGTGAAGCCACTCTTCGTCCTGATAATATTGCTCATCATTATAGGCGCCATGTTCAAGATTGAGAGTAAGTTTAGCTTCTCCTGGTGTGATGTGTCATAGCGCTCTGTCTGGGCTTCAGGTCCTTCATTAATCTGTTTTTTTTTTACCATGAAAGTTCTGTTCATCATATAAAGC
Source organism: Pyrausta despicata (assembly GCA_963921415.1). Classification (NCBI taxonomy): domain Eukaryota; kingdom Metazoa; phylum Arthropoda; class Insecta; order Lepidoptera; family Crambidae; genus Pyrausta; species Pyrausta despicata. Next base: position 14,118,372 of record OY992862.1, on the reverse strand, counting down.
ACCATGTTCAAGATAAACAGTTAGTTGTTCTGGATCCTTTCTGGTGAAGAACCCACGTGTTCGTTGCGCTGCATCACTTTTTAAATGCGTAATTCAGGATTTCAAGTTAATGAGAGAATTATCTTTGGTAATCGGGATATAACTGAATGCAATACGAGTATACGGCCTTCTAATAGGACAAGTCTTATTCTATTATGAAGCACGATTATGGAGGATGTGAATTTGTGTACTCTAATAAAACACTTTCTATGCTCTTTTCTTTATTACTATCTCTTTACATTAAGTCCAGTTCTCGCTTGGAATTACCAATGACCCTCTTAACATTGTGTTCAAAATGAGACTCAGCCGTTAAGCTCCTTCTGGTATGATGTCATAGTGACTCTGACTGGCCGTCAGACCTTTGGCTTAATCTACATTACTCTTGCAGATACAGAAAGGAGTATATTGGAGTGGAGAGGCTGGGTACCCCTCTCTCGGATCAGCTATTGTATCTACGCCTTCCATGTTGGTGTGCTTCGATACCTTGGGGGAACCAAGACTACTCTTAATACCTTCTCCATTTTCCATTTAGTAAGTAAAAGCTGATCGAAACTAGATCACAACCAGATTAGAACAGAGATCAGTTTAAACGAACTGTTTACCGCACAGTAAATAAACAAATAATAAATATACAACAACATCACATACATTGATCTGACTCCGTGGTAAGTAGCTGAAGCACTTATGTTACAGATATCAGAATCAACAGTGGTATTAAAAAATAAACTTAAATAAAACATATAACACCCAGAACAGTACAAACAGACATGCTCATGCACACAAATGTTTGTACATTACGGGGATCTAACCTCTTGGATAATAGTAAACTTCTTGACCATTACACCAAAGTGGTCGTCCGTGGTTATAGTTCCGGACTAAATTTTTCTTCAACATTATTTTTTAGGGTTCCGTACCTCAAAAGAAAAAAAACGGAACCCTTATAAGATCACTTTGTTGTCCGTCCGTCCGTCTGTCTGTCAACACCATTTTTCTCAGGAACGCGTGGAGGTATCAAACTGAAATTTCTATATGATACTTAGGTCTACTGTCCCTGGAAGCTGTAGAAAATTCAACCTTCTAAGCCAATGCAATCAAAAGATACAGCCATTTAAAAAAATTCTGCAAATTTTCGAAACTCGCACGGGAATCAAAACCTACAGGGTACTTCCCGTAAAGACACGTCTTATAGTACAGATATAGGAAAAATTACGAAAACCGTAAATTTTCAGTTTAATCATATAAAAAAAAAATTTGAAAATTTTGAAAATTTCAAAGTTACTACTCCTTATCTCATGAACGCGTTGAGATATTAAAATAAAATTTATATTAAACACTTAAGTCCAAATACCCGTGATGGGTGAACTTTTACTTATATAGGTACCTACAGGTTTGTACGGAACCCTCGGTGCGCGAGTCCAACTCGCACTTGACCGGTTTTTTACCGCCCACCGCGAAACCAAAAAAGGGGTGTTGTGTTCGTTTATGTGTGTCAGTCTGTGGCCTCGTAGATCCTGAAAGATCCGGATAGACCGATTTTAATGCGGTTTTTTTTATTCGAGAGATATTTTTTATCACGGTGGTTTCTAGCTATAGCTGGTCAAATACCATCTAGCCGTTGTAAGTTTTCTTGGCTCATATCAGAGATTGTTTATTACTTTTTGAGTGTGTTTTTTTAGTAAGTTTAACTCGTATTTAAACAAACTTCTTTACACAGATGCAAGACTACGCTGGAGTGACGATAATAACGATGCAAGTGGCACTGCTCTTCCATCTGACTGTGGAGGCACCATTCTCACATTTGGTCAACATAGCTCTAGGGTCATCACCATCACCGAAAGTGACGGTCAATGGCGCCGCATCAAATGGCAATGCAGTTAATGAGAATGTAGGAAATGGTGTGAAGAGTAACGGTGTGAATGGTAGTGCAATGAATGGTAAAGCAAATGGTGAAAGCAATGGCTCTGTGCATTATACTGCTCTGAATGGTTCTGCTCGAAATGTAGATATTAATGGCAATGCGTATATATATGAAGAAAGTAAGGCTATTAAGAATAAGGACGCGTAGATGGTAACAAAAACAGCTTTTAAGCATTCCAAATCGTCTTCATAACGTGTTTTAAAGTACTTACCAACAAGAGAAATAGTTCTTCAGAATCAGATTTCAATCTTGCCAAATTTATTTGTTTTATCTCCCTTATCTGTACTTTAGAGTTACAACTATCTTCTTCTTATTTACTAATAGAGACGTACATTTTGATTTTATAGGATTTCTTTGAGACTTGTTTTAATACTTTCCAATTTTTGTTGCCGCTGTTCTTTAAATAGGTACTTATTGCAACACAGTCTCGTAATACTTAAAGAAAAGTTGATATTATCAATATATTATATTTATCTTAACTTAATTGGGTACGCACTTTTTTGCCGTTATTTATTGTTATAAAAGATAGTTTTTGAAATGCCAGGTGTGTGTGAAAGTATTAAAAAGCTTAACTCAAGTGACATATTATATTATGACATACGAGTATTACATCTGTGGGCCGAGCATCAACATCATCGTAACGTATTCGTGTCGTCCTAACGTCAGAAACTGACAGTTTCCCCATACAAATTGACAAGTCAACGATAGGTGAACGCTACGAATACGTTACGACAGTAATTGTTCGTGCTCACCCCACTGTTCCAAGTTTAAAGCATTCACACACGTTTTAAAAAGTTTTAATAATTTATAAAGCCAATCTTGTGCGTTTCAAGTCCATGAATTGCCTTGGCCAAATCGCTGACAATCGCAAATCGCTTCGACAGTATGCGACAAGTGTCGTATGGCCAGTCTCAATATCGTATCTACCGTTGACTGACAGTTAAATAACTGTCAGTTTCATACTAAAAACTATCTGAGGTTTCAGTCTATGAAAGTGACAGTTAAGCCCCGTATTCATGGTAAACATTTGTTTAGCAACAAAGTTGAATAAACGTGTTGCGGAGTTGCTGTCAACATGTTGCTGGCGTGTTGCAAAGTTGATTTTAAAATAGTTGCTAGCAACATTCCCGCCGCTCTCCAACTACTCGTATGTTGATCAACTGTTCCTACACAAATGTTTACCATGAATACGGGGCCTTACATAATAATTTTCCAGAGTGTACATATATTATTTATTTTTGGTTTTATTATCGTCTGTTATTGGTTTATGTTGTGTGACTGTTTAGTTAGTTGAATGTGAGATAATTTGTAAGTAAAGGTGGCTGTAAATAAATTATAACAAGTTTTCAAATATATGAATTTTATTTAACAAAACTACTCTATCAGACCCTATCTTCTTCACAATTGTCAATATTTAATAAACAACGTGCAAAACACGAAGTACATACAAAATTTTATGTTATAGATATGTGTACGTACAAGCAAGACAAATAGATAGCAATAATGAACATTTAAAAGCTTCCTTTGATGGTTCATAAATTACAGCAACAACAGACGGGGTTTGATAATATGGTTCCGTGTGCAAATTCAAATTCAATTCAGTACAACTTTTTTTTAAATGAAATGGTACCTTATATCATGGATTACCTACGTAGAGTCGAAGTCCGTTGTTGCGAAGGACGTAGCGTCGAATTATTTTTCGGCTACCCCGTAGCGTCGAAAGCCCCTGGAATCGAATGCCCGTGGGATCGAAAAGCTAAATTTTGATAATTTACATGGAAAAACTTTTTTTGGACGATTGCATGTTTTTTGGGGAAGAGGACCTTAGCCCTTAGACCAAAGGTTTCCTTAGTACAATTTCATCACTCGGTATTTCATAGTTTTGCAGGAAAAAGAATCTCAAAACTTAAAATATTTTTTTCCTGAAAAAACAGGGTACAAAATTTTTCTGAAAGACGCCTTGAGTCCAACCCTCTTTTCAAAAAAAATATGGTCACCAGAAACAAAGGATTTTTATGTGAATTTTTCACTCGAAAAAATAAAGTTTTACCATCCCATGGGCTTTCGACTCTACGGTCTTTCGACGCTATTCGGCACTACGTCCTTCGTTCCAACGGCCTTCGACTCTACGTAGGTAGGTCTTCTGTTATGGCAAAATGAAACAACAAACCACTTCGTTAAAAATTATTGCTAAAGAACTGCTACTTCACCAAGTCTAGGTATGTGCCAAGACATTTTACCCAAAACGGGTATTACCTCTTGTACTTAATTAAAGGCAAACATCACATAAAGGCTTAAAGTGTTTGATAAAAAAACGGACATGCCTAGTTAAGTGCAACAAATTACCTATAAGTACTCTAATTATCTACATACTTATAAAAGTAATTAATCCTATTTCCTATTTTTGGTAAACACCCATCATTATCTGTGAACTTTTATGTCATATATTCATACTTTGAGCAATGATTCGTTCTTTTCATGGCGTTCTTTACATATATATCTTAATTAAAGGTTGATTTACAATAAAGTAATCATATTTTACATTAAAGAATATTAATATGACTCGTTGTATCACATAACTTATTTCTCATCCTATCCCTTCATCATATCCCATCCCTTCATCATATCCATCCCTATCTGCTCATCTCTTCGGTTGAGCAGCCAGAGTTAATATTCAAAAATATTTTCATGCTTCTCTTACCCTGTTTACTTATTAGTTTAGAAAAAACACTGTGTATATGACTTCTAGTCCAAATAATCCTGCACAATATCCTAGCAAGAGCCGAGTTCGCCGACTTTTAAAACAATTATAATAAGCTGATAAGATTTTATCAATTTTTTGGGATAGGTTTGCTCTTGACCCAAGACAGCCCAACGAGGCAAATATTGAGTCTACGATGGAGCGAGCTCACCTAGAAGATGCCTGTTCACTCTAGCTTTGAAGATTCCTAGGTCGTAATTGCAGGGAAACACTGACGCAGGCAGTATTTGTTCAAAAAGTTAGTAAACTCGGGCCTTACTATATCTTTACTAGGTATCATAGCACCCACCGACATTTGACATTGACAATGTTTACCTAGAGGTACCGTCATGCACAAGATTCAACCTCACACATATGACATCTACACACATATGCTACACAGCTCTTTCTAAGATCAATCATTCCTTCATTTTAACCTGTATCACCGACTAACCTAAACCTACACCTCCTGTCTTCTCCTGATACTGGCGACCAAGTCAAGAGGCTTGACGGCATCCTGCGGCTGAGCCACGGAGTTCTCTCGTGGTCTTCTCTCTCCTCGGTCCGTGATGGCCTTCCACAGCTGAAGAGCTGGCAGCTCCACGATCAAACAGTAGGGGATAGCCACCAGGTAGGACAGCACTGTCACTGATATAAGAAGGCTTATCTGGAAGGAAGTAACAATAATTTTAATTGATATCCGTGTCATTCACAATCAGAATATAGTGTTTACCTACGTGCCGAAATTCGAAAGGACATAACAAATAAATAAAAATCTTTTCGGCTCCGGTCATCAGGGAGGATTCGAACCCCCGACCTTTGGATGTCCGGTCCAATGCTCTAAAAGTCGGGGGTTCGAAACCTCCCTGTTGACCGGAGCCGAAAATTTTTTTTAAGTGTTATGCCTTTTCGAATTAGCATTGTAAAATTGTAGAAAAATAGCATGTCAACGCAAAAAAATACTTAATGAATTAATACGTGCTGAAAGTCAAAATTAGTGACTGGGTAAGAGTTTATGGCTAAGGAATAGAATAACTCTTGACAGAAGATTATTACCTACTACAATGTTCTACCTGAGTTTCCCTGATGGTTAACGGTGGTTATACCTGGTATTATTGTCAAACCGCATTTGTGCAGTGGCCAGCACATTAGGCTAACCATTTTTGTTGCAAAATCGCCCGTATTACAAGTACATAAGACACCGCAGTGTGATATGCTGGACACCTCCCTTTTATTAAATACTATTTGCCCTCTTTAGCGTCCTTACTAACCACACAGGAGCTATTATGACACTTATTACTACACAACAAGTACCGTAAAAAATATGTTTCCTCCCTTAGTCGTTGCTCTTGGCAGAGCAATTGAGATCACGGCAGTCAAGTTGGTTTTTATAGCTGGCTTATCGCTTACTCCGGCCACTTTTCTAAACAAAACACATATTATGAGTAGACTTGGCCGAAGTGTGACTAGATGTTACCCATCGGTTTAAATAGAATCAGAATCAAACTCAGAATCTCAATTGCAAATCACATGAGTAAAAAGTATTACGAATAATGTCAAAGTACAGTGACGCCCGGCAAGGGCACAGCAATCTTAGATAGGCAAACAAAGTCGGCTGTCACAAGTGTTGTAATAATAATAGTCCTCCTGGCCGATTTTAGACCACGGCAGCCAATCTCAACAGAGATCAGCCAACTACGCAGGAGATATTATTGTGCACAAGTGTGAGCGCAATACACAGGTGCACTCACTGTACCATCACTCTCAAAGTTCGGTGAGACGGCAATCCGACATGACCGGAGAGAGATCAGGCAAAGGACCAACGGCTTAACGTGCGCACCGAGGCACGGGGGTGTAACACCGCCAACTTCCCGACTCAGAGCTGTTTTGAGAAATTCATGTCATGACAGAAAATCTCAGAAACAATTTTGGCTCGACCTGGGATTCCAAACCAGGACCTCTCAGATGTAAGGCAGAAACTTTGCCACTACACCAACGAGGTAAAAGTGATGTACTCACCATAGAGAAGATAGAGGTGTGCACCAGCTGCGTGTTGCCGCCCAGCGCAAGTCGAAGCACGATGAAGTGGATGAGGAACACGCAGTACGACACGCGGCCCAGGAAGTGGAAGCCGCGCCACTCGAACATGTCGCGGAGGCCGGCTGGAAATATATCACCTCTTTTTAGAAAAGCAACAACATGGAAAGACTTCAACATGAGGTAATACGGACCCAGTTTTTATTTTGAGCATTTCTTTCTTCATGGTTTCTTCTGGCTTTCATATTGAGTATTGTACCTTATATAAGGATGTTTGTCAGCGGCGCGGAGCGAGGCCGCGGAGTGGAGAAATGAAAAAATTATCAATTATCTTATTGTTTCTCCGTTGTTCCGCTCCGCACCCTGAATGTGTATCGCGTACATTTATTTCTAAATGACATAGAAGTAAGTAGCCTGTCAGTTCAATCCTATAATGACCTTTCCACTTTTGTCGTCAGGTTCTGTTGTCAGGTTCTCTTCTCATGCTGCATTTTTTATAACTCAGGGACTTTTCAACCTTATCAGCCATTAGTTCTTCGCGCTGTAGATTCTGTCCATTTCCGCTTGAGTTCAGCAACCTAGCATAAAAACGTTGAAGAACAGAACCATAAGGATGCGACGCTATACCAGCGGCCTTCTGCGGTGTAGGGAAAGAATCTATCCATGAAGAAATAAGTCACAGAACGAGTGCACAGAGTAATCTAGGACGTCATACTTACATTTACATTTGCTGAAGCAGCCCAGCATGAAGACGTTAAAGAAGATAGCCACAAGTGTTCTATCCAGAGCAGCATACAGCGCAGAAGCCCATTGGGGAGGTGGGCTGTCTCGGAGGAATAGAGCTCCAACCAACACCACGCAAGAGCCCAGGGTTATGGCGGCGTGGAAGAGAAGATTGAACCACTGGAATGTTAACCAAATGTCACGATTCAATAGTATTCTGACTATAAAGTCTATGTAACCATAACCTTCATGAGCAATACGCCGACAGCAGTAAAATAGAATTGTAGATGGTGAAGCAACTTTTTACATTGACTTCCAAAAATGTATCTGAGTAGGTCATTATTATAAAAAAAATATACACCAACAACACATACATTGATCTGACTCCATGGTAAGTAGCTAAAGCACTTGTGTTACAGAAATCAGAATCAACAGTAGTATTAGAAATAAACTTAAATAAATACATAATACCCAGACCAGTACAAGCAGACATGTTCATGCACACAAATGTTTGTACAGTGCGGGGATCGAACCCGCGACCTCTTGGTGAAAAGTGAACTTCTTGACCATACCACACCAAAGTGGTCGTCAAAAAGTCAAACATCGGATGGGTAAGTCACGTCATGTCACCAGATAAGAGACGTGATTCCTCGCGTTATTTCGATAGAAGGGGTTATTAACACATGTTTGTTTTGTCTCAGCATCAAACAAGATCCCTAGTAAACTGATGAGCACGTGTTGCAAACCGTCTAATATACACTAGTTTTATTGCCTGCAAAAATCTCACACACCTTGTTTTGGTTCAGCTTCAACCCTTCCACCTGCGTGTGGTGGTAGACAAAGGCGGTTGCCATCCCGGATGCGTAGCCCACCAGGTTCATCCAGCTAGGCAGGTACAGCATTGATAGTGTCAAGTTGCCAGCAAACCAGGTGCGCAGAGATCTAGGGTGAATGAACGTGAAAAGAATTCAAATTACTCGTACATAGCACCATCATCATTATCATTATCAGTCAAAGGACGTCCACTGCTGAACATAGGCCTTCCCCACAGTTTCCCACATCGATCGATCACAAGCGGTCTGCATCCAGTAATTCTGCGATCTTTACAAGGTCGTCTGTCCATCTTGTCGGTGGCCGTCCTACGCTGCGCTTTTGGTCGAAGGGTCTCCAATCCAATCATCATCATTACAGAATATGGAAACCACTTACTGCGTAATAACAGAAGACGTAAGTGAGCGGGGCGCAAGTATAACTAATTGAGCTCTCGAAGACGCACTTGATGAACATGTGCGCGCTTGGAGCGTGACAGCAAAGTATATAGATACTGACAGTTTGTGACGGCAAAATCTCACACAGTCAGAACAATTTGCTACCTTATAACTTTTTGTGATGAAACTTCTAATAATGGATATTTCGCAAGAAAATTTGTTAAATCAGGTTTATTATAATTTCCCTAGTGGAATTGTAAAAAACCAGTAAATAGTCAACGCGTCCCATTTCTTACAATTTAACGACCGCATTTCAGGGATATTATAATTTCAATGGGACGCTACAGGGATATTGTGATATCCATATATCAGGGATTAGTTTTATAATGATTTTTCATTGTGGTGGGGGCTTTAAACGACCTGATTGGTGAGTGGTTTATAATTTCACTGAGTTTATTATAAAAAAACGGGTCAAGTGCGAGTTGGACTCACGCATCGAGGGTTCCGTACAAACCTGTAGATAAGGAGTAGTAACTTTGAAATTTTCAAAATTGTCAAAAATATTTTTCAAAAATATTTTTTTATATGATGAAACTGAAAATTTACAGTTTTCGTAATTTTTCCTATATCTGTACTATAAGACGTGACTACGTACTAAATTTCAAGATTCTAAGTTTACGGGAAGTACCCTGTAGGTTTTGATTCCCGTGCGAGTTTCGAGAATTTGCGGAAATTTGCGGCCTAAATGGCTGTATCTTTTGATTGCGTTGGCTTAGAAGGTTGATTTTTCTACAGCTTCCAGGGACAGTATACCTAAGTATCATATAGAAATTTCAGTTTGATACCTCCACGCGTTCCTGAGAAAAACGGTCTTGACAGACGGACGGACGGACGGACAGACGGACAACAAAGTGATCTTATAAGGGTTCCGTTTTTTTCTTTTGAGGTACGGAACCCTAAAAAAAACTGATATTTACAATTTTCCTTCGACAGATATACTATCTTCGCACTATAAGGCTCAGACTACATTTGCATTTTTTCTGTCGATGCGACTCGCTTCTGCCATAGTGTCATACAATCGCAGCACAGCCGCAGGTGTGGCCTGACCCTAAAAATAGAATATAACATCACTTACTCAGGGGCCTGCCCCGTGACGATGGGCGTGATGTTGTAGAAGTACGACACAAGTCCGGCCGTCAGCGCGGACCCCGCCACTAGCAGCGCCAGCACCGGCGCCACTGCCTTGCGCCAGCGCACTATTACAAGGAGAACCAGGAGTCCTATGGCATGAAGCTGGAGATCTGCTGCCAAGTACCTGTTTTGACGGATAGGTTAATAAATAAGCCTTAAACATTTCAGGTTCGGTGCATCGCAACCGAACACCTACTCGGCTCACGTGCCGGTATTATGTCGCTCGCTGCGGCCGTCAAACCATATGTTTCTACTAACTAGTGCATTTTTGGACGCCTAATCGTGCGGTCGCGCTCATATCAAACTCATATCATCATAACTCTCGCAACTCATCCTAACATTAGTCTAACTCTTATAGTTAAGTACTGTTTATGGAATTGTTAATATAACTCTTTCTTCTCATAAACTCTTTCTTTCACTCGACCAACACATCCACCGAAGCTCAGGCCAAAACACCTACTATAGCATGTCTTGGGAAACTATGATTTATTGCAATCAGAAGTGTGATGGTCTTATCTTAAGAGCTTCAAGTAAAGATGACTTATTTATTATGATGTAAACGACTAAAATATGACAGAAACTGCTAAAACGCCTGAGAATGCTCTTTTGAAAAGTTTTATGTTCGTCGTTGTTGCAAAAAGTTATTAGGACAACATTTTCTGCATAAGAGTACACGAGTACCTACATCTTACGAAACAAAAGTCTTTTATAACCGAGCAGCAGCAAAGGTCAAATATCTCTCGTTCGCTGATATTAAAATCAAACTTCTTCTCCAACTCTACGGCACCTCCCACTCACCAAGTATGTCCCATACAGAACTTCCCAGTGGGCAGATGGTTCTGCGCGTAGATGATGTGGTACCACCACCTTTCGGAGCAGTCCTCAGCTTCACGTACCACGAGCCAGCCCCACAGGGGACCTGAACCCATCAGCGGGTACCACGTCATGGTGAACCAGAGAGCGAAGCCGGCTGCGGGTGTCAACCTGGAAGGAACTCATGGCATTTTTGAGAGTGTGGAGTTGGCTTGTCACTTATCAATGGGTCCTTATTGCTAGAACTAAAATATTTAAAATGTTATCCAGGATTAGAAGAAATCTATTCCATTCGATATGAATAACTGCTTGCTCATGTGATTTAATGGCTAGGGAGTGGTAATTATCGATTTCCTATAGGAACACGAAGTCACAAAGACATTGATGAAGAATTGTTTCGTATCATCAATCGTCATAATGATAAAAAATATACCCAAGTACAACATCTTTATTGACTTCCCTTATATGAAAACCGGGGTGTTTTAATTCTTTTTCAACACTGGGATATATAGTGTGGGGTGGTTTCTGAGGGCGTAGTCCCTGACGTTTCGTTTGTATTTTCGTGTCTAGCCAGTGCGTTTCGCTCACACGATTAAGTTTGTAAGAGTGACAGGGATCTAAAACGTTTTAGATAGGAAACATTTGTATCAAAATGTGTTAGGTGATGATAACCTTGACTGTTAGCTACATTAGTAAACCAATTGCGAAATTATTTTCCCATTAATTATAATCTATTTAATGAAGACTTGTTGTAATTTTGTGATTGTTTTGATAGACATTTTACCATTTAAATTTATTATCCCAATATAACTTTAAGAGTTGTATGCATTAATAATGGTTGATTAAGCGTATGTATAATTACTGATTAATAACTATGACCATTTTCAGTGTACCTTAACCAAACGCAAATATTTCAAACCCCACCAGCACACAAAACATTTCATACCTGATGTATCTGTTGATGACAGACATGAGGCACTTGAGCAGGCTCATGGGGCTCTTGTCCACGGTGATGAGCACGGAGTAGGTGGTGAGGAAGGCCGACATGGAGAAGAAGGCCTGCAGCCAAACGGGGGAGTTGAGCACCGCTTGCCAACCGAACTGGTCGTACATCTGGAAACGATGACAGGACGGCTGATATTTCGGCGATGTCGCGTAAGTAAAAGCTTCATCCAGTACTCGTAAGTTCACCACCATTTGGCAAAGACGGAACGCCGGGGAGGTTTTAGTGGTTATACCCACACACCACCAAGTTCCCCCAGGCAATGGGGACAACATCACCACATTGCTCTGAAGGCCTACAACGAAAAACGAAAAGTTAAACGTTCTTTCGTTGTTCAGGCGATAGTACTGCGAGCTTTGCATTTTATTGCAAAATATCCCTTATACCAAGCGCATGAGATGCCAAAAGTTTTACCATGGCATGTGTATAACGAAAGAACTAACATCGTTAGTACGGATTTTGTTTTTCGTAGTAGGCCTACAGATCTCAAAGTACTGCACTTGTGTTATGGAAATCAAAACCAAACACATTTTACAAACACCTTTTACGTGTGTAAAGTGTGTGCGTGTGTGCATCGCTCTATTATTATTCGAAAATCAGCTAGCCCAAACAAGGGCATATATATATATATATACACAAGGGTATACCTAAGCTACGTATATTGTACCTTTGTACAGATAGTGTTAGACATCTTTGACATTTACCTTTTCGACGAAATGTGGATTATCGGAGTACGAGTAAACGTGTACAAGAAGAACGTGTGAAAATATCACCCCTTGAATTCCGAGGACCCTGAAAACAGTAGAAAAAAGAGCAAAATTAGTAAAAGAACTCAAGTTGTAATTTCTTCACACTACACCATCTCATCATATCAGCCTGTAACAGTCCACTTTTGGACATAAACCTCCCATAAGGAGCGCCCGCCACAGAGCACAACACATACACCATCTACATCTATCCAAATATAAGCTGTCAACACAACAATTGTTATTTCATTTTGCTTACCCTGAGACTTTCGATCCGATATCGGAACAAAGTGCGGATTTAGATGTTCAGTGGACTCTACATTAATGAATTAAAACATTTTTTCGATTATTGTTTGACTTTCTAATCGTCCACAATTCGTGCTTCGTTTATCGTAGAAGGCTTTCAGCTGCCTAAAAGCTTTCATCGCATTTATTTTAGTAGTAGTAGTAGTAGTCCTCCTAGCCGATTTCGACCATGGCGGTCAATCCCAACGGAGATCAGCCAACTGCGCAGGAGATATTATAGTGCACAAGTATGACCGCAATACACAGGTGCACTCACTGTTCCACCACTCTCAAAGTTCGGTGAGACGGCAATCCGACATGACCGGAGAGAGATCAGGCGCAGGACCAACGGCTTAACGTGCTTTCCGAGGCACGGGGGTGTAACATGGCCAACTTCCCGACTCCGAGCTGTTTTGAGAAATTTATGACAGAAAATCGCAGAAACAACATTGGCTCGACCTGGGATTCGAACCCAGAACCTCTCGCATGTAAGGCAGAAACTTTGCCACTACACCAACGAGGCGGTCTTATATTAAGACTTTATTTTATGACCATTATTAAAGGTAGAGCCGAAAGTGGCTACAAAACTAATACCGTCCTGGACAAACTGAAAATGTTTTACGACCTTGCCTTCCGTTCTTGTTTCAAAAATTTAAAAAAAACAGTTACCAGCGCTTTCGCATAGGTTCTGGCAGCTGTCCTATTTAAAAAATTAAACAAAAACGGTTAACAGCGCTTTCGCAGAGATTCTGTTGACCCTGGACGTACCTGACGCCCTCGACGGCGGTGAGGTCCTTCATCCGCTGGTCGCTTCGGGGCTTGGTGCGGTCGTACGTCAGGATCGCCCAGTTCTTCTTTAGCGAGAACGCAAGCAGGTACTTGTTACCTGAAAGGAATTGCTTTGAAGGTCAGGTGTTGGTTTGTAAGACAGCCGAGGGCAATTGTCTATCCTGTTAACTCAAATTTAAATTCAAATAGACTATTACTGTACTTTAAGTGGGCCTAAACTATTTTAATTTCATGATCGGATCAGGATTTTAAAGATATAATAAAACACTGTAACAAGTACCTTAGTACATCGTCTATCTTTACCCTATCACTTATAGGGTCGGTATGTAGAAATATATTTTTATCCCACCTTCTCGGAAAGAGTCTTTTTGCTCTTCAATATCTGAGTGCAAAAGCCGTTTTTATTCACTAGAGGATAAAGTAAATTGAATTTAGAACATCGTATGCACTAAGTTTTTGAATTAAAAAAATCATTAAACCTATTTATTGCTACCTCTATGGTGCCAAATATTATATTATACAACTCTTTTTAAAATTTGTTAAAAACTCAGACTCGGAACCTTCTTGGTGTTCTTTTTTACATTTGCTTTGTAGGCGGTTCTTTACGCGGCATTTTTTCACGTCATTGTTAAACCTTATATTAAAAACAAGAAACTTCAAAACAAGTGAAAAAACTAAAATGAGCGATGAGGAAGTTTGTTTGAGGCCAACAGAATTGACTGAAACTGTTAATAATGCGCAAATGAGCTTTCTCCCTCAACAATCACGCGAAAAGTATTTAAAACAGTACGTTATGTTCAACACGTGCAGCGACTAGCAAGGGGAGCCAAAACTTTCTTAGAAAATGTGTTGCTGGCATATTTTATAGAATTATCCGAGAACAAGAAAGCAAGCACTCGAAAAACAGTACACAAGTGACTAACACCAATACAACAGTATCCGACAAAAATATTACACTCAATTTAAATAACTGTAGCAACTTTACTTTCAATTTTTCTTAATTATACCTAAGTATTATTTTGTTATAATTTAAAGATTATTCTGTAATACTTACCTGTCATAATGTAGTAGTTAATACCTAAACGGAAATAAAAGTACATATCTTGTGATTGTCAACGGTTTTTTTTTGCATTTAGTCATTTCCTCGCTGAGGTGGAATGAAAAGTTACGTGTTGCACTCGAGTGCAAAGATTTTTCACCTCGTGCTCTTTTGATTCTCTCGCTAACGCTCAGGATCCTAATTTTGAATCACTCGCTGCGCTCGTGATTTTAGAATCCTTCGCTTGTTCGGTCATCAAAATTGAACACGCGGTTAAAAAGCAACTTTGCACTCTTGTATAACAAATAACTATTTTCTTTTTTTAAACATTGGCAAACATAATATGTTTACAATACAAAAACAAATAATACATTGTCACGGTATATCTCATTATTTTACAGTAGCAACATATTGAGTAGAAATCAAATTATCAGAGTCACATAAGTCGAGAATTAATGTATACAAATATTTGTCTATCAAATAGCTGATAACGTCGACAAAAACAGTAAAATAAACTTGTTACAAACTCTTCTTCAAGTAATGTTAAGACATACACTTGTGTTTACATATTATCTCGTTCAGTAGCAATTGTCACGTCTTGTGATCAATTTAGTTTCGTGTCACACTGCATTAAGTTCTACAAAATGAAGGTGGTAGTGACTGGAGCTGCAGGATTCCTTGGCTCACGCCTGGCAGAGCTGCTTCTTAGTGCTAAGTCTCCACTACCAGTCAAGGAGCTGATCTTAGTAGACACTTTCACGCCTTCATCCTTTACCAAAGACAATCGTGTAAAATTCATTGCCATCGATCTAACGGAACCGGGAGCAGCAGATAAACTTGTCACTTCTGATGTACAAGTGTTTTTCCATCTAGCAGCTATCGTCAGTGGCCATGCCGAAGCCGACTTCGATTTAGGATTCCGTGTCAACTTCGATGCAACCAGAGCATTACTCGAAGCCGCCCGTAAGAGAGCACCATCTATGAAGTTTATCTTCACGAGCACCTGTGGAGCGTTTGGTGGTAAACTGCCGGCAGTTCTGGACGATTTGACGGCGTTACAGCCAGAAAATACATACGGAACCACGAAGGCACTGTGTGAGTTATTGATCAATGATTATTCGAGAAAAGGCTTTGTAGATGGTCGCGTTGTGAGACTACCAACTGTGAGTGTCAGACCTGGGGCTCCTAATAAAGCGGTGACGTCATTCGCAAGTGGAATAATCCGGGAGCCGTTGAACGGGATAGAGTCCGTATGTCCCGTACCACCTGAGTTGAAGTTATGGTTGGCAAGCCCTCAGAAAGTGGTCAAGAATCTTATCCACGCTGCGACCATTACTGCATCAGATTTGGGACCATGGCGCGTTGTCAACCTGCCAGGTATAACCGCTTCGGTAGCTGAGATGCTGGAAGCTTTGAGGGCTGTAGCTGGTGAATCCGTGGCAGCTCTCGTGAGGTTTGAAGAAGACAAGAAGATCAGTGGCATGGTCAGCACTTTTCCTACCAAGTTTGAAAATACTCGAGCGCTGAAACTCGGGTTTTCGGTAGATTCAAACTACGCTGATATCATTAGAGCCTATATTCGAGATGATTTGAAGAGGAAAGTTTGATAGACCATTTTTGAATCGATATACTTTTTACCAGTAATTGGTCATGGTCATATTCCACGATTAAACGTAACTACAACAAAAGTAATTGTGTGATAATCATTTCTCAAAAACTAAAGTAGAAAAACAAAAAACCTCAATTTTACTTTACTTGTTTTAAAATCCGTGATCGTGCTAATCGTTGCATATTTGCATTAGTAATGCCCTATTATTCAAAAACACTAAAGCGTCGGAGTTAAATGTCCGCATGAGATGCCTTTAGATCCTGCCACCATCACCAGTTTTAAAACCTCACACCCACATTTCACCTCAGCCTTTGCATTTGAAATAACCTAGTAGACATGCAATTACTACAGATACATCTTGTTAAAGCCGAAATAGAGTCAATATAACGTGACGTAACAGATAAGCGTGTGGCAACTCGGGTCACGGCCGCCTGCTGCGCGCGCGCCGCAACAATACTTGTATGTGTTGCGGAAACCGGGACACGCTGATTTGGATTAACTTTGCCCGTACATATCTACCGTATCGGGTGGCGGTCCCCTGCGACTTCGTCCGCGAAAACTTATGAACCCCAAAAACTCATCCCTTAGTGGTCAAATTTTGCAAGATTCCATCAGAGTTGGAATCTATGCAAAATTTAAGCATCCCAGCACTTAAAGTAACGAAGTTTAATACAAACTTTCAACTCAAAAACAATCCTTTAAGGGTTGAATTTTTTTAATCTCGCATTAGTGAGCACTTGTCATTTCGGAAATTTTGAGATGAGTAATGACCGAGTGAGTGAGTGACCTTTTACAACGATTTACAACAGATGTTATCTATCGTATTGGGTAAGTGGTTGACATCCATTCATCCATTATTATTAAAAAAATTGATTGTCTGTGAGGCTGTGCTTAGTTAACTTAAAAGTTACTCGTGTCTGGAAGTTAGGTGTCTGGAATGACACAACCAGCCCGAAGACTTAACGCCAAAAGATGTTTTCATCAGCCAGCGATCGTGGTTCGGTGACAGAAGTGTTCGTTTATAGGTACTGATTAGAGTGCGATGAAAAGAATTTACCTCTTATGTAGAGTAAGTAAAAAGTAAATGCAGACAAATGTTTGTACAGTGCGGGGATCGAACCCGCGGCCTTTTGGTTAATAGTAAACTTCTTTACCAAAACACCAAAGTGGTCGTCATATTAATGAATATTATTAAGTTGATATTTTTTTAAGCTTTAATAAACATTCGATTGATTAGATTTAAATTACGGCCTAAGCGGCCGAGTAAATTTTCAATCTTAATATAATTATAACTCGGAAAATAGTTTTATAAGTTACAACTATGTACTTATTCTGGATGTCTTAGTTGCGACACACGTGTAAGAAATTTGTTTGAATGCTATATTAGAGCTGTGAATCTTGTAATAAAATAAAATAAAATAAAATATTTAATTACAGTCACGTGTGTCGAACTCGCTGCTTTATCTATGTCAAATGTAGGGGTGCATGCTAACTCAAATAATAATAAATATAAAATACCTTTAAATATAACCTAATACCAAGAGCAATCTCTATCAGTCAACATTTAACGGACATACGGGTACCTATAGCTTAGCGCATCAGAATGCTCAAGTGGCGCTTGCAAGACACATTGGAAGTCGGTGACAAAATAACCAATGAATAGCCACATAAGGGGCCCTTCTCTTTACCCGTTGTCCAATCTAGTCATCTTATCGCTCTTACTAGCTTGAACACGCTGTTTAGACCCTAAAAACAGATATAACGTTACGGCTTAAGACCTTCTTACCGTCGACCTTAGCACAGCGTTCTCCAAGCACGTGCAATGTGGTAGCTAACAGCGCCAGCGCAACCAGCAAGACGCTGACGACGGCGAATGCGCGCGCGCCGCTTCCCGCCTCGCGTGTGGGCCGCGTGCACCAGCCCACGGAGAGCACGGAAGCCTGGGAGACAAGGAATAGAATAGAAAAACTTACACAATACACATTACAAAAAAAAAACAAAAATCCACAAACAGAAATTGGTCCTCCTGGCCAATTCCGACCACGGCGGCCAAACTCAACAGAGATTGGCCTATTACGCAGGAGATATTATAGTGCACAAGTGTGAGCGCAATACACATGTGCACTTACTGTTCCATCACTCTCAAAGTTCGGTGCGACGGCAATCCGACATGACCGGAGAGAGATCAGGTGCAGAACCAACGGCTTGACGTGCGCACCGAGGCACGGGGGTGTAACACCGCCAACTTCCCGACTCCGAGCTGTTTTTGTGAAATTCATGACAGAAAATTTCAGAAACAATTTTGGCTCGACCTGAGATTCGAACCCAGGACCTGTCGGATGTAAGGCAGAAACTTTGCCACTACACCAACGAGGCAGTCATCAGTTTTAGGCGATCTGATATCTTAAATTAGATTTTAGTAGTTTTCTTTTATCGAATTCCCGATACATACTTTCAACCCCAACTTTTCAGCGACCAAATTGATGCCGGAACCGTATTTTAAGTTCCCAAAAACCCGTTTCCTCGCCTGGAAAATTTTTAATTCTATCGTTTGAAATTAGACTCAGCATTACTTAGACGGCTTTATTTTACTCTGCTTGCAGTCCTCAAAACCTAGGTATGTGATTCGATTAAATTATAAAATAACTACCATAATAAAAAGAGTAATAACTACCACAAATAAATTAACTAAATGAAAATTCACTCATCTAGGACAAACATCTATCAAGGAATCAGATTGACGCTCAACATCAACAAACAGAACCTATTTATTATTCAATGTTGAACCTAAATGTTTATTTGATTGCTTATTAAAAAGCCTAGCTGAGAACCTTCAGAGTGCCAATCGTTCATTATTAATAGAAGTCTTAGTAACAATACCCAGCCTCTAAGCGAGTGGTAAGTAATAGGCCTACAATCGCTAAAGCTACAAACATGGTGGGCCATGTTGTTACATAAGATTACATTATGAGAAGGTCAAGGCTACTAAGATCAACATACTGTACAGGTGTGCACAGAAATTAATTATGGCGGTTCCTATGCTGTGAATAAAATTCCATTAATTTGCATTTCATTTTAGAGTAATTTTGCCAAAATACGGTTATGTAAATATATATATATTATTAATATTCATTTATTTATTTAATCGGACAACAAAAGATCCAAGTAGGGTTAGTAGTACATTTAACTCACTATGTTAGTACCAAATAACTAATTTGATGCATGTTTTTTGGCTTATGTTCCACATTAAGAGACATGTAGTCGCCCTGCAATGACTTTCAGGATACCGTTGCAGCTGTCGCCATTATTAGGTTAAGGCCATAGGGCCAGGTGTAGCAGTTTTGATGATTTAGGTAACCTCAGGGTCCATTTTATTGACCTGGCTTTAGCTTCTGTGCTGTACTATCAAAATTTATCATCGTCCATATTTTTTAAATGCACGTAATGCAAGATCAATCGCTGTGGAGATTGTTGGGTTTGGCTTACGTTCACCAGTGGACGTCGTAATGCTAATATGCTTTTTCTTCAATAAATTCACCTTAATAAAGGTCTTCTAACCATATCGAAAACGGTGGCCAATCTCAACAGAGATCAGCCAACTACGCAGGAAATTTCAGTCCACGAATGTGAGCGCCATACACGATGCCCTCACTGTACCCTCATTCTCAAAGTTCGGTGAGACGGCAATCCAACATGATCGGAGAGAGATCACGCGTAGGCCCAACTGCTAACAGTCGGCAGGTTAATAAAAACTGACCTGCATCCAATATTTGACGAGCTCCTGGATGAGACACCTCCCCGCAGCCGTTCTCCAGCTGAGGGCTGTCATCTTCACTCCTGCAGCGCTACACGCACATCTTTCTTTGCACTTGCATTTTTGCAGTGCTTCTTGGTTGATAGATACTGACCTGCATCCCATACTTGGCGAGATCCTGGTTGAGGCACTATCATCTTCACTCCCGTAGCGAGACACGCACAACTCTCTGTGCACTTTCATCCTTGCAGTGCTTCTTGGTTGATAGATACTGACCTGCATCCCATACTTGGCGAGCTCCTGGTTGAGGCACCTCCCTGCAGCCTACCTCCACGGCTGGGGGCCGTCTCACTCCCGCAGCTCGACACTGTGCACCTGCATCCTTGCAGTGCTTCTGGGTCGATAGATACTGACCTGCATCCCATACTTGGCGAGCTCCTGGTTGAGGCACCTCCCCGCAGCCGTCCTCCACGGCTGAGGGCCGTCATCTTCACACCCGCAGCGTGACACTGTGGACTTGCATCCTTGTAGTGCTTCTTGGTTGATAGATACTGACCTGCATCCCATACTTGGCGAGCTTCTGGAAGAGGCACCTCCCCGCAGCCGTTTTCCAGCTGTGGGCCGTCACTTCATACCCGCAGCGTGACACTGTACACTTGCATCATTGTAGTGGTTCTTGGTTGATAGATACTGACCTGCATCCCATACTTGGCGAGCTCCTGGTTGAGGCACCTCCCCGCAGCCGTCCTCCACGGCTGAGGACCGTCATCTTCACTCCCGCAGCGCGACACGCACAATCCTCTGTGCACTTGTGTTCTATTGTAGTGCTTCTTGGTCTCTTGGGAGTATTCCTGGAAGAATTTGTGACGTTTAGTTACTATAAAAGTATAAGCAAGAGATTTTATGTATATACATGTATGTATACTACAATAAATAATATGAATGAAATTAGAAAGAGATGGCTGTGGTTTTCAGTTTCTCTTATGGTGGTATTTATCTTCTTAGGTAGCTAGGTATCACAAGAAATGGGTTAAGGTTCTGGGCCTCTATACAAAAAAGTATAGTCAAAGACCAAAATCGCTACCGTAACAAACAAAGCATTTTCGTTATCGACTTTGCAATGTTACTGTGTTTTGGGATCCCGAATTTAAAGCGATGATCGCCTTACTCAAAAATGGTGTGTGTAAATAAATTTTAACTAGTCGAAGCATGTCGTAAACATTTAACATATAATGTACTTAATACATTAAATCGATTACCAATTTCATTGTTATGGAAACCATCATTCACATGTTCGATCTATGTCATAAATCGCTCGTACGAGCAGATCTACGCAAAAAATCGATTAATATTCTGTTGTAGCTACGATTTATAAGACGTACGTTTTAAATACTAGTAAGAACCACTAAATCTTGTCTCCTATCCGGATAGAGGTTGAACAGAGCCTTAAAGGTTTTGATAAATAATATTAACTAAATACAAACATATAGATGAAAAATACTTAATAACCAACTGTTTATTTTTATTGCTTAAGTTTTTCTGATAATGTCATAACTTTAGTCACTGGAAGTCCAAAATGCAATACTTGTAAGTGTTATTATTATAAGATAACTAATAATAATTAGATATAGCCCTCTTATCGTTTTTAATAATTTTGCAATACCCAAACTGAAAGGGTTACTAAGTTATAAGTGCAATTGTCTAGCATAAGACCTGCTACATGTATGTAACACTTAGTAGGCAAATCTTATTAATCTTATTAATATTATAAATGTGAAAGTATATTTGTTTGGATGTTTGGATGTTTGTCCGTCAATCACGCTAAAACTACTGAATGGATTTTGATGAAATTTGGTATACAAGCAGGGTATAGGCTAACTTAGGTGATAGGGTACTTTTTATCCCGATTAAACTCTCCCATGGGATAAAGCAGGAATCTTGATAATCCTCAATCACGCCGGAAGTACTGAATGGATTTTGAAGAAATTTGGTATACAGGCAGGGTATAGGCTAATTTAGGTGTTACTTTTATCCCGATTAAACTCTCCCATGGGATAAAGCAGGAATCTTGATAATCCTCAATCACGCCGAAAGTACTGAACGGATTTTAATTAAATTTGGGTTACAGACAGTTATTAGCTGACATAGATTAAATAATAGTTTTTAATTCAAGTTAATGAATCAACTACAATGCACATATACATTTTCTTCATCCCTAGACAGTGTTGAGCAGTGTATAACCTGAATTAGATTGTAGGATATACTTTTTATTGTAATTATATGCTCCCGTGGGATAAAAGAGGATTCTACGTACATGTTCCCATACAATACAGCAGGAAAATAGCAACTTTCATTCTACGTAAGCGTAGTCTCAGTATAGTTTATTGAGGCGCCAATAAATGGCGTTGCCTGTATTTTAAAACGCGATAGTGAATTACCACAGCTACTTGGATATTAACGACTGTGACTTTGAGGTGAAATTAGGAATTTTCTTCTTTATAGGTTAATTCTGTGTCGTTTCAGTTCTGCGTTGTCAATTCGTTTTTCGAATAATTTGTCGATTTGGCTTTTCTAACGGACTTGATTTTCTTTGCGATTGTGGATTTGGTTGATTGTTATTTTGTGTATTTTTCACAAGTATTCTTTCAAACAACTTAGATAGGTATATAAATTTTATAACTTTACATATTTGTACTAAATCTAGCTATACGATTTATTACTACCAAAATCGTGAAAAACAAACACGGAAACATGGTAAAAATATAAGATAATTCCCTACGGAATGATCAAAATTAAACTTTTTATATGCAAAAAATACAGTCACTAAGTCATTTGTAAATGTCCTCATTCTACGCGGGCAAAGCCGCGGGTAAAAGCTAGTAAAAGAATATAAATATGAATATTCAAACTTATTATGGCTGATAGTATACGCTTCATAGGACTAAGTTCACATGTTTCTTAATTTTGCCTTTAAACAAATAAATAATTGACAGGAATATTCAAAACTAGCTTAAAAATCGTGCATTTAATACAGAAAAATATTTTCTGCATTAAATGCACGATATTCAGTAAGAAAGCAGTTTTTATTTGTGAAATATAATTAGATGGTCTTAATGAGATTACTAAAGTCAACCGGTTCCAAAGGATGCCGAAACTAGTGGAGGTTTCGATGAACTTTAATAACACGAGTTCGATTCGAAACTGACAAGTTTATTTATATTCGTCGGCTTAAGCAATCGGACTGCTATTGAACATGCCCGCGGGTAAGAGCCTTTTCGATTAACTAGAAAAACGAAGTCCACGTGAGAGAAGTTGTTTTTACTGTGACAGATCAAAGTACCTATTCAAATTGTCAGTTTGCACTTTCTTAATATTGATAACACAAGTTCCTACTTTCTACAATAAACTAGGTACACCTAGGGATGAAGATATTATCAACTAACATCATCATCTCATCTCATCAGCCTATATACGTCCCACTGCTGGGCACAGGCCTCACCTCAACTATGAGGTGGTCCGAGCCATACTCCACCACACGGGCTCAGTGCGGATTGGTGGTCAACTAACAAATTAAATGTGTTAAATGAACTTTTTTAAATTCTTATCTTTTGTTTTAAAAGATAAGAATTTAAAAAAGTTCATCCATAAGTTGGCTTTAGCCATTCAAAGAAGCAAGGCAGCTAGTGTGTTGAGTACTTTTAGACGTGATCCTGAATCATGTTGATTTTTTATGTTTGTTTTGTCTGCAATAAAACATAATTAACATGTTAACCCGGCCATGATCCCTTGCAGTACAGTTCAACTCGTAACTCAACAATGATCTCATCGCATAACTGGCTGTCTATGGTACACCTGGCCCCCTAGACATTGAATAGTAGACGAAACGAACGAACGCTTCGTTTGTCTTATTCTTCCAAACATTTTAATATAAACTGTAACTAAAATGTCGTCAAATGAGTAATGATTACTCGTATTTAATTGTGTTCAAAGATATTTATTCTCATAAAACATTACGTTCATTTACGATGAGAATTAAACTTAAACTTTATACTAGTATTTAGTATATCTGGAGCAGCTTAGTGAAATATTATCAAGAAGTAAATAGTGTGTGTAAGTAAGGGTGGAGTTAGCGTGATCCGATAAAAATGAAGATACGGCGAGTGACGTGCGCCTTTTCTGCCTTAATTATGTTCTTCCAGACCGGCCGCCTTCCGGAAAAATTTCGGACTTTATTGAATAAGACACTTTAGGGATTGGGAATAATCGGATAAAATTAATCTAAACCCTACGACTATTTAAAAAAATAGAGAACAGCAAAAGAAGCGAGGGCACTTTAAATATTGCCTCGCAAAAGGTGTGAAAAGTAGAGTATTAACTTCTGGGGTAGGTCTCCAGAGTAAAGGACTCGTAGCCATGGACTGATTGAATCCAAAAAACTCTCAGGATCCAACGCCTGTGATGTTAGACAGTCCTTCACGCCTTCGGTGCTTTATCTACTATTCCATACATTTTGCGAACGATAACGATCGTTTGTGACGTCGATCGACAGTGCAATTAAACAACGTCTTGGGGCATGAGCGGTCTACCTTCAAAGTTCACGCCAGGAGTCAAGGGAAAGCGTCTACGCCTGAGCAATATGGAATTTATTTACTGCCGATAAATAACTGATGATACTTTTATCGATTTTTAAATTGACACTTCAAAAATGGATAGCTATAAATAGTGAGTGAAGACTCACACCCTAAAAATAGGCTTTAAATATTTATCAGAAAGATGTAAGTACTGTGAAGAAGATCAATGATACATTTTGATGTTTAATATGCTGTTTAATATTGTAACAATTGTAGTAATAATTGTAACGTAAACTAGGCATTACACACTTGACTTAACGATGTTTTTATAACCAGTTTTACCCAGCTTTTTGTTTTGTTACGTATTTCTTGTAATTATATGTTTATTTCTTTATACTCAGTAGCTTAAAACTTAAGAACACATGTCAAACTTATTAGCTCTTACAATAGTTAAGGTTGTTATTTAGTGAAAATGCTTGTGCGTTCTTGTTCCAAAAAATTTGAACAAAATTAAGATTAACAGCGCTATCGCTTAACTTCTGTTGTGCCTAAACAAGAAGTTATAGCGCCCCTGGCTGTGTCAAATCCTCACCTGTAGCAGCGTCAGCGAGGGTGAAGGCTCTTCGGAGACCAAGGTGGCATCCACGATGCACCAGACATCGTTCTCGCGCTGGCACCGTGACCAATCATCAAGCGCGAAGAGTGGCGGCAGGTCTGCTACTGTGGTCTCTGGAATACAGTTTTGGGTTCATGAATAAGACGTACGAATGTTGAAACATGCTAACTCAAGTAAATTAGATTCTTTGTTTGCATTGCCAAAAAGTTTACATCTATATATAACAGAAAGTGGTGTTAGTTACACTATAGAGGTATATATCTCAAGAATGGATGAACCGATTTAGCAAAAACATTGGTGGAAAGGTATGCTTAGAACCAGGAGACGGATATATATAGGATACTTATTATTCCATTTAAAAAAAAGTATTAAATAAAATCCAAAGTCTGCTTATTCATTGCCTCTAAAGCGGAACAGAGTTCGTCGGGTCAGCTAGTATCTTACTAAATTCACGTTGCAAAGTCAAGTAAATAGTTTTACAGTAGATGAAACGCGCTGTCTATACCCTTATCTATCAAGGTTGCTGCCAGGCGATTGACAGTACTTTTCTAGCAAATAAAAAAATGGCGACATGCCAAGGGCTAATCCGGAAACGGATGCGTCCACCGGATTTTGGCCCGAGCTACATTCGCTTAACCTATTGAAATATACGCTACAACTGGCTACAACTTTCGGTTTTCCTTTTGGTGGTTGTGAACGAGCTTTAGACAATGTCTTATTTTATTTGTAGTAGAGCTGAAAATGTTTAGCCATGATTTTAATGCCAGGGTTATGTTATAAAGTGCGCGTCCCTGGTGCGTAGGGTGCGGGTCAGCTCCAATACCGTCCTAGCTGATCGCAGGCCGTTTGGACTGTCAAGACTGACAAGATCCTGAATTCATTATTTTTATATATTGAATACTTATTTAGAACATAATATCGATGTAGCAGATCTCAGCCTATAATATGAAATAAATCGTGTCAATTTACTCAAACTAGATATCAGTTATTAATATAGTTTAATAATTTTATCGTGGTAAGCATTATCATAAAGTAACGTATATTTTGCAATAAAAAAAGTTAGTCATATCCTATCACGACAGATAATAAAAGAATATTGCAAGAAGATAACAGCACGATCACTTTATTTAAATGCCACCAGCATGAGTTTTAGCGGGTTGTATACTTATTTCTCGTTATTTTACTTCTTGTATCGTAGCACGTTAATTCGTAGCTAGAACAAGTACCTATTAAAAAGTAATAACTTTTTTCAAACAAGTTAAATTGTGCCCATTTATCCAAAATAAACGTATCCTTAACCCAAATGTTGTCTGGAAGAGATCGCTCTTAGCGATAAGACCCCCTTATTCTTTCTTTGTATGTTGATTTTGTATTAAAAATCCAATAAAATCCATTTATTTCTGTAAGTAGGCTAACAACCAGCACTTTTACACGTCCCAACATATAAATTATCCCTACCACCGCTTCGGGACAATTTGGGCCAGTGCTGAGAAGAAGCGGCGCAAGAAACTCAGTCACTATTGTCATTGCCTCTTTTCAAAATTGATTTACAATAATTGTAATTGTAAACATTTCCACATATCTTTGTCATTTACATAATCATCAATTTTATAATATCTTTTCGACATTAATACATCTTTTACAACTGTTTTAAATTTATCTAAAGGCAATGAACTTAAATTTTCAGGTAATTTATTTAAAAATGATATACATCTACCCACAAATGAGTGACCAACTTTATGAAGCCTAAAATGTGGAACGGCAAGCCTATTTTTTGTCTTGTGTTGAAGTTATGCAAATCGCTATTTTTAGGAAATAAGTGTAAGTTTTTTCGAACGTAAAGTAAACTGTAAGTATTTTAACTTCTTTAAACAATTCCCTAAGTGTTTCCTTTGATTTAAGTTTATAAATAGCCCGCACGGCTCGTTTCTGCCGTACGAAAATTGTATCTATATCTGCAGCTGACCCCCATAGTAAGATGCCGTATGACATGATACTGTGAAAATAACTAAAAATAAACTAGTCTTGCCATTTCAACATCAGTCAGAAACCTTATCTTTCTTACAGCGTATGCAGCGGAGCTTAGTCTCTTGGATAAGGTCACGATATGAGGACCCCACTGGAGCTTATCATCCAAAGTAATTCCCAAAAAAGTTGCAGTATTTGAAGTAACTAGCTGTTCATCCTTAACAACAACCCTTGTTGGAACTTGTCGGACATTGGGCATTGTAAACTTAATGCATTTAGTTTTGGTCGCGTGAAGCAATAAATTGTTAACAGTGAACCAATGAAGTACGTGCGAGAGAGTACCATTTACATCGTCAAACGATTCTTTACCCCTTGGGGTTTTAAAAAGTAGTGAAGTATCATCAGCAAATAACACTATCTCATAAACACCGTCGACAAAGTATGGAAGGTCATTAATATATATCAGAAACAGTAACGGTCCCAATATCGAACCCTGGGGCACTCCCATAGTGAGAGGTGCTCCAGGAGACTCTGCTCCATTGATAGAAACCTTTTATATTCTCTCAGTGAGATCAAATTGTTTATTATACAATAAATTGTTTGATGTAAAGTGAAGTAGTAGCTGATTGAATATAATCTTTTCAAAAATTTTACTTAAAACCGATAAGATTGATATTGGTCGATTGATTATTATTTTTTGTTGTGTGCAATAAAATGTTCTCTATCTATCTATCTACCATAAACAGCTCAACCGGACTCTGGGAACTGGGTAAAATTAATATTACAAGATTTGATTACAATAAAGAAACAAAAATATACAAGGTGTAACCAAATAAAAGTTTGTAAAAGTGGTTCTTTGCTGCGGAACTGCGCCGGTGCTCGTTGATGTCTTTTGTAAGAAGCGGGAAAAGACATCAACGCGTCACATCCTTCGGGAGCAATGTAATAGTTGAGTACTCATTTTTCCGTTCAGTATACGAAATGTTGAGCGGCTGCTGTCTTACTATCCATAGGAGAAGTAATACAGGGTATTTATATAATATAGGAATGGAGGTGAAACTAGATCAAAAAATTACGCAAAAAATATACATTTTATTATTTGAGTTTTTAAATTTTATAATTCTATTAGCTGACCCGGAAAACGTTGTTTTGCTATGTAAATTATTTTGCTTATCACTAAGGGGTATGAAAAATATAGTTGGCTTATTCTCAGACTTACTCAATGTACTCACAAAATTTCATGCGAATCGGTCAAGCCGTTTTGGAGGATTACGGGAACGAACATTGTGGCACGAGAATTTTTTATATAAAGAGGAGAAATAACAGTAAGATTCGGCTCCCGTACGAACCCCCGGGACCATAAATAGCTGATTCAATGTCAATGATTTACCGTAAACAAATCGCGGTCAGTCGCGAGTCGGGGGCTCGTGGCGACAGTATGCCACAGGTGTGCGCTGGCTGTTACGTAGGCGTAAGTTACTATGAGCCACTTGGTGAGATAGATATCGAATCGCACAAAATAGCTGCCAAATACTCAAGGTCCTGGCCTCGTTGAGAAATTATTTCATAACAAATAACTTGTTGGCATCCTGAATGCATTGCAACATTGAGCGGTTTCTGCTAACTCCAAAAATATACGTATTATAGGTAGGTATGCAGTTATTATAGGTCACTACTTTTTACATATTTGCTTGCTGTGTTCAAAGAAAGTAAACGAAGTAGATAGTAATCTTAATTGAAAGGCTAAGGCCGCATTTCCATAGTGGGAGTCGTGTAGTCGAATTAGGACGAGTATATAGAGTCACATGAGATGCTGCGACTCATAGCCAATAGCTTTGCAAATAAAATCAGGGATCGCCATTGTTAAAATTTGGTCATATTTTATTAAATTTGTTCTTTAAGGATTTAATATGACAAAAATATATAAAGGGTGACTGGAGGTAGGATTCATTTGATGTTTACAGGAAATTTATGTTTGCGTCAAATAACCAGATCATTAAAAAAATATTAAATTTGCAACCGCCTTTCTTAATGTAATAGTTTGGCCATGATTATCAACATACATTCACAGGTTTATTTACATTGCGTTCTCCGTCCGGCTGCCCAGATTGTATTCGGTGATATTATTCTTGATAGCGCCTAGTAAGGACTACAATTGATTGTCTTAATCGGTCACGCACACACATATGTAGTTACTTATAACGTATAACCCAAGTAGGTACAATGGGTAGTAGACAATTCCTTGGCAGGGCGAATTGGACTAGTTACATTCCTTCCCATGATAAGACAACTGCTTGTAGATGCCAGAAGAACACTATTTAAAGCTACTTTTATTTCATCCCAATCCTTTATTAATGGTCCCCGCGACTTCTAAGCTTCTTCTCCACCAATTTTCAGCCAAATCGGTTCATCCGTTCTTGAGTTATATATAGTTATTTTATAAAATATATAGATAACAAACGAAGAAAGTTGCGCTCTTTTCGTATTAAGACGCAGCAAAGACAGCATCTTATATTCCTCTTGAATATTTTTGACAATTGCAATAAATTCGAGAAAACAATAACACTGTATTACAATCTTTAATCCAGTTTTACTAGCCCCGATGTTTGTTTGTAATCAAATCTTGGAAGCTTTATTTCACTCACTTCCCGTCACGTTTAGTGTAAGTACGTGATGGCAATACACAATTTGTTTTATTAAAGCTCGCTATCATTTTTTTAATTTCCCTGTCTCTACCTTACATGTTTAAAATAAATAATTCGACTATAACGACTTCTATGCAAAAATCCACGTAAGTAGCAAGTAAAGGGTGGATTACCTTGTAACTACTTACCAAAAAAACCTACATATGATTGGTTAATCGATATTTTAAGTGGGTTGTTTTTTGATATTACGCGCATGCGGAAACCGCTGCACTTCCTTGCGTCTGCGCACCGCCGCATGCGGTTTTGTATTCTTACAAACGTAAGACTTTATGAATATCTAATTTCGGATTACCTAGCCAATTATCCTAATGAAGTGATCCTTTCTACTATACTATGACTTAGTCTTGAAAGTTTGTAATTCTTTTACGCGAAGTTGGATAGTCTTAACTTTGAAATAGAGATTGTGATTGTTTGGCTTATTTGTACTAGTTTAGCACTATATATTTTTTTATTTAAAACTAAATTGCACAAGAAATGTACAAGGAATGGACTCAATAAGTAATTGAAGTTTTTATAAAATAAAAAAAAATCTGATTACATTATTTAGTTGAAACAAGTGATATTAAATCTATATTTGTATAAATTTACTGTAAAAAATTTGTTTTACTTTTTATTAAAGCCTTATTTTTTGTTTATTTGTAGGTATTAATTATTTAATTAAATTACATATGTTAAGCTATAGTTGAAATAACTTAAAAATTCACCTAAATGTAACACCACACATAAATATTCTTCAAAAAAACCTTAGAAACTCACCATTGAAATCAACCAAGCTGCACCCACACCTCCCTGCACAAACCACATACAAAAATCCAAGCACGAGTTTATGTGTCATCTTCACTGCACTCACGCGCACACTCCGGCCGCTAGAGACAAGACAAGTGGCGCGCTTGCCCAACTGCCAAGGCCAACCCTTCCCTCCAACATTGGCAAGCTTGAAGTGGAGTAACTGAGAGGAATTTTTGGAGACGCTTTTCGTCATGCGTGGATAATATGTTCGTTTGCATAATTTTTGACTTGTTTGATGCCGATTACCGGAGTGGACTGAGATGTTGATAAAGACGTCATATTGATAAAGACGTTATAGTTTAAGTAAAATATTTCGGCATTCGAGGCTTAATGACATTTTTAAAAAGTTTTACTTTCAGAAAAGGTTTGACAGCGTTGTTATTGGTTGTTAGAAGGACTAAATATGTCCAATCACAAAAATATCTGCATGGAGGAAGGTATACAAATACAAATGCATTTATTTGCGTATTTTGGGTGTTACAATATAGGTCTTGTAGATAAAGTTCACCAAAATTTGCTATATTTTAGTCAGCGTACAAATATTTATGCTTATTAATTAATAAACCACAATTATGACAGTAAAAGAAATCATCGCCACCGGACTGAATATATTTCTAGTATATAATGTATGATGATTGCTTTTACATAACTTATTGCCAAAGGAGCTTGAACTTCAATGGTGGAATAAATAATCAAATTTTTTATCATTTTACCGATCAACGATCAATCTTTATAAATGAAGTGCTTTGATATTTAAAAAAAAGCAATATTGCGTACCTACTAGCATAACCAATTTTTGTTATACGAATCTACAATACATAACTCTTCGAATCGTAACGACGTACGCGTGAAGAAACGCACGATTTCACACTTAAAAATAAGTTAATGGGAGAAATTTAAATACTAATACTCAAACATTATGTTAGACTACCTGTGCCCTGCGGTTTCACCTGCATAGAACCGGTTTTCTACTCATCCCACAGGAACCGCGAAGTTTTACGGGACAAAAAGTACTTACCCTATGTGTTATCCCAGGTCTTTATCTACGTTTCAAATTTTAGACAAATTGGTCCAGTACTTTTGTCTTCAAAGAGTAACTAAAATCCATACTTAAAATTTACGCGTTTATCTTAGTCCTCTATAATAGAATCATGACTTAATTTTTAAATAACGAGTACTTATTTAAAAATTGTAAGGGGATCATAGCAATGATGATACACTAAGAAATTAAAAGTTTACACTAACTTTTGGTTAAATAAGTTGGTTGCTGTTGATTGGAAACTTGTCTGGAAGAGTTCGCTCTTAGCGATAAGACTGCTTAAATTGTACAACTCTATTTTTGTATTGTTGTGGTTTGTAACAAAATGTTATCCATCTAAATCAATAAGCTTTGCTTCTATAAACTAAATCAATTGATCACGTATCGTAATCAATTACAATTCATCCCATGAAGTGTTCGTTACGCCACCGATACTATCGTTATTCATTCAATACACACATTGCTTAGCCGCATTCGTCTACTTCATTGAATCTATTTCACCCAGAAATAGAAACATACCAGGCATTACGTACGTACATAAAAAAAATTGCAGAAAATTATATAGCTGAAATAACTGTTCATGTACCTATGTAGGTATAAACCATTTTTATTATTTTATGCTATTGATGTCTATTCAATGAACTAATTTAAGAAATCCTTAATTAAATTGTTATTTGTAACGACTAAAGACTTATTTCAACTCGTAAATAAAGAGACTATTTAAGTACACACTTACATAAATCGTTTCTTAGTAGTAAAATTTGAATTTAAATGTCTGCAAAACATCTAAACTTAGTATTAAATTAAAACACGTTTATCATGATTAATAACTTTTTATTTGCATAAATTTCTCGTTTCAATAATCTATTTACATAATAATAATTATACAATCGTAATAAAATAAAATATAGCTAAGTTAATGCAACAACATCAAACATTGTTCAAAATAAATGTCACTTGCCGATCGTGGGCAATGTCAAACGTAATTAATTAACTATAGTTTGATTCAGTCTGAGACGGCTCCCCTACTCTCTAAGCCGTTGTCCATAATTTCGGATTTACCCCATGTTTGACCGTGCGAGCGAATGAGTTGGCTAGACCCGAAAATACGGACGAAACGTTAGAAGGTAGTTCAGTCTCAGACTGCTTGAGGCACAAACGATGCAGGGGCCCTACACTGCTAGCCAATGTAAAAAAACGGAAATTAAACGCTTGTCGATATTCGACACAATCAAATAATATTAACCACTAAATCACATACGTTGATCTGACTCCGTGGTAAGTAGCTAAAGCACTTGTGTTACAGAAATCAGAAACAACAATGGTATTACAAATAAGCTTAAATAAATACATGACACCCAGACGAGTACAAACAGACATGTTCATGCACACAAATGTTTGTACAGTGCGGAGATGAACCCGCCAAATACTATGAATACACCAAAGTGGTCGTCAATATTACAAATTATAATATATATACAAATTCTGAATTAAGTCGTGTTGCTATAGCAACGACTTCAATATGGAATCCGCTACATGAAGTCGCAGCAGAAATGTCGTCGCGACACTTCTGTGAGGTGAGCACGAACCACAGCTATCGTAACGTATTCGTAGTGTTCACCTATCGTTAACTTGTCAATTTGTATGGGGAAACTCTCATTTTCTGACGTTTGGACGACACGAATACGTTACGAAAATGTTCGTGCTTACCCCACTGGTTTTTGTGTATGTATGAATCACGTCGCTACTTCGTGTCGCTTGCTACGGATGGTATTTCATACAAACACATAGAGCCCGCTATCAACTTGTACTTAATGCTCGAAGCGATTTAAAACAAACGAAGAACTTTTGAACATTTCACTGCTAAGAAAGTCCTTTGTCGACAGTGCATAATTTAAGTGTAGTCATCTCTGTCACTCATGCTAGCTTACGGGCAAATGGCTAGAGTCGAAAATAAGACGTGGCGTTACGGAGTAGGGCCCCAGAATTAGCTCACACTCATCCACATCCATCAAGTTCAAACTACATCGAACTAGCAACTATTATTAAGAAAGGGTCTTACTTAGAAAAACTAGGGAATTGTAGAGTTCATTGATATAATACCGTTGACACTTTACATGACAAATAGGTAAGTCAAGTATGCTAGTAAGATGAATACTTAATCGTCCTAAGGCGTTATTATACGTGAGCGACTAAAATGACTTGTGGCAATGTCAATTTGCTTCGTCACGTAGAATGCGTATTATAAGCGCACGTACATTATAAAGTCGCGTCTGATATTGATAACCTGGGAAGTTAGTTAAGCACTCACTACCATAAATTAGATAGATTAATGAAATTCTGCATAACAATTAATCTTTTTTATAAGATAAATAAATTTTAAAACAAAAAACTATTTTGATACGAATTTCGATATTTGCTTTTTTTGTATAGATACTTATATCGGATCAAAAATATCGACTAAAACATATCAATTTATAGAATGAAAAGAAATATTTTTTCAAGAAGTCTAGTCGCACTTGTCGCTGTGTCACTTAGGGACGGGTATGACAGCAATGTCGTGAGATGATCTAGCATAGAACTAACAAAGCTTTGATTGTAAGCCCAAGTTGCTTTCGGGGCTAATGTATGAGGATAGCGCTTTATAATTTGCCATCATGCATAAAAAGTCGGCCGCACTTACGTTAACGGACTCCTGAAAATGATATCAGAGCGAATGGACGCTGCTGTGTTGAAGATATTCACCAATCTGCATTTTATTAGGCGTGCAGGTTAGTAATTCTATCACATAAGCTAGTTTCTACATTCTGTTCCATACAAAAATAATAGAATACTATTATTTTCATCATCAGTATGTTATTACATAGTCTTAAAAATACTAAAAAATAAAATAATAAATAAATATTTCACAACAATCACACCAATTCTCTAGTCCCAAAGTAAGCTAGGCTTGTGTTATGGGTACTAGACAACGGATAAACATACTTAAATACTTTTTTTTTTGTAAATAAATACATATTATACATAGAAAACACCCAGACCAGTACAAACACACATGTTCGTGCACACTTATGCTTGTACTGAGCGGGGATCGATCCCGCGACCCTTGGTTTTAGAAGTCCGACATGTGGACCACTGCAACAAGCGGTCGTCAAATGGGCTGTTATTGTCTGAAAATAAACATCTTTTTATTTTATTTATAAGGATCTGATGCTAATCATTTTTAATTTCGTAATTCAGTTAGTCGCCTACTTAATAGATGTGGACGAGTGAAATCCATATCCATCCTCCTTATTATCTAAAATAGACGTGATTGCTTCAGTGAAAAGTACATTCAGCGTCAAAAATGTAATGGCA
This sequence comes from Pyrausta despicata, assembly GCA_963921415.1. NCBI lineage: Eukaryota > Metazoa > Arthropoda > Insecta > Lepidoptera > Crambidae > Pyrausta > Pyrausta despicata. Next base: position 14,083,433 of record OY992862.1, on the reverse strand, counting down.
TTTCAGTACCATGTCAAAATAAGAAATTGACAGATTGTCAAGGAATTATCGAAATGTTATTTTGACATGTGGGGGAGCACGAACATCACGAAACGTATTCGTGTCGTCCAAACGTCAAAAACTGTCAGTTTCCGCGTACTGACAAGTTAACGAAAGGTAGACGCTGCGAATACGTTACCTACGATAGTGGTTCGTGCTCACCTCTGGTACTAAAGTGTTGCTATATTTGTGACGCAGACTGTCCATGCAGCCGCACACGACAAAATGACAGCACTTTTTTATTAATTCGGTATGAGTTTTTTAACTGAAGGTCTGAGGCAATCATTATCAGGATATAATGAAATATTTAATTAAAACGCTTCACTCATATATCACCACAGAAGCTTGTATTGTGAGAAAAGGAGCCATTCAAGTATTACGTATGCAGATTTATAACAATTATTTACTCCCTTGTCAGCAAAAGTTAGCAAAGCTCTTGCTTACGTCAACATTTTTCGGGAAATTTAGAATTTTTGACACGTACATACGTTTCCATAGACGGTTCTAGAGCCGGCGTACTAAATGTTTGCATTTATTTGCGGGAATCCCCGATGATGCGTTTCGTGTTCAAGCAAAGACAATGTAAGGGTGAAAAAAAGTTAAAAACTACTGATGTCGTGATGATCATGACACCCCCAGCCCCATATCATCCAAAATAAACAAAGCAAAGACTCCCCTCTCCCCCATAGTGCTTACGTAATCCTTGAACAGCCCCAAAGATGTAGATATAATATGGACGAACAAGTTCTACTCGTAAGATTAACTATAACATCTTAAATTTGTTTCTTCGGTTTACGCGAACAGGAGACATTGAAATGATACATACACAAAACAAAGTGTAAATAAATCGCGAAATAATTCGTAAAAAGGTGTATCATTTCAGTATAATATCTTAATTTGAAATTAATAAAGTGTACTGTTTAGAACGGTACTTTTCATGGACATGTCGGTCTTGCGTTTTGCCGATTTTATCATCTAGTTTTCGTCCAAATTATTCCTAGGTGACGCTTATTTTTCTTTGGTTGCCTAATACAAGAGAACAGTGTCGCACCGCACGCAAAAAGAACTATACCTACAATATTCAAGTTGTTTGTGTTATTAGTTATTACTATGAAATTACATTACAACTCTGAGATTTCCAATATTTTTACCCTGAATATTATTTATGGAACTGTGTTAGTCGAGATTGAATTAAAAATTACTATCATTTTCTTTACAATGTGAAGTGAATTGTTTTAAATGAAAACACAATTAAAGAAAAATGGACTGACTCAGGCGGGACTCAAGCCCGCACTTCTGGCAAGCTGCCGTGACACTTACTTTTGGGTCCTCTTTAAGCGCTCTTTAGGCTGCAGTTAGCATAATTTTCTTTTGATGATGAATTAGAGTTGCCAATATTTTGATATTTAATTATTTTTACCTACAAAAACCGGCTAAGTGTAGGGCCATAAAGTAGGGTTCCGTAGTTAATTTAGGCACCGCGCTTGTTTTGCATTTCTTGCATCATCATCATCTCCCTAGCCTGTTTTTTTACGTGAGAGATTTGATGTTTATATGTCCAAGACTTTACAAATTACAGGGGGGGGGGGGATGACACCGTGTAAACGACTTTGGAGGGCTATAACTCGTAAATGGTAAAGCTGATAAAAAAGTGTTGTATAGAAATCTTATCTTTTCATAGTATTTTTCAACGATACCCCACACAAGGGGGTGCACTCAAAAAAATTATTCACCCCCCCCCCCCTTAACATGTATAGGGAGGTACCCTTCACAAGGGGTAATTTTAATTTTTGTATTTTTTAATATGAGATCTATATGTGAAGTATCCTCGAACCAAGTTACATGCAAATCAGTCCATAAACGTAGAAGGTGCTGTGACAGACTAGGACGGACTGAATGATCTTATAAGGGTTCCTTGTCGGACTACGGAACCCTAAAAATCACTTGAACAGTACAGAAAGCCGATTTTTAGTTTAATATCATACCAGACATTTCCATACAATAATGGCAAGCGTCCATAACCGCAAAGTACGCATCGGACGCATCGCACGTTACTTTAGTTTGCCATATAAAAATGAAATGCTGTTCGTTAGTATCTGTAAAACTCGAGAACGGCTGAACCGATTTGAATCATTTTGGTCTCAAAATATTCATAAAGGCTAGACCTTTATGAATATTTTGAGACCAAAATGATTCAAATCGGTTAAGAAGGTTAAGAAGATCAGAAAATTAAAAAAATGGAACGGGTAGGACAATGTCTGCGGGTATTCTCGCTTAAACTCTAGAATGGTTGAACCGATTTAACTTATTTTAATCTCGAAATATTTGCGGTGGTCCAGGTGTTTTTTGGTGGTGGAGGTTTAAACCATAAGCGGGCAGGACGACGTCTGTCGGGTCGGCTAGTCTTATATATAAAAATTAAATGCTGTTCATTAGTCTCGATAAATCTCGGGAACGGCTATACAGATTTGAATAATTTTTGTCTCAAAATAATCGTAGAAGTTCAAAGAATGCTTTAATGATAAGAAAATTAGAATAAAGCATCGGGCAGGACAACGACCGCGGGTCTGCTAGTAATTCATTATTATTTATTAGCGTAAGACCATGGTATATGGATATTACAATAAATACAATGCACATGACAGTCTTGCCAAAATTGTTAGCTTGAATGCATCCAATTCTTGGTGCAGTGGTCTACATGTCGGACTTCTTAAACCAAGGGTCGCGGGTTCGATCCTCGCACAGTACAAGCATATGTGTGCATGAACATGTGTGTTTGTACTGGTCTGGGTGTTTTCTATGTATAATATGTATTTATTTACAAAAAAAAGTATTCATGTATTTTATGCAATGTCTATTACCCATAACACAAGCCTCGTAGCTTAATTTGGGACTAGAGAATTGGTGTGATTGTTGTGAAATATTTATTTATCAGCAGTTTTTTTACAAGGCAAACTAAAAATCCGTGACGTGCGTTGCGTCCGATGTGGGCCTTTGACGCTTACCTAAAAGGCTCGGTTCAGGTGTCAACTATTAAAAAGTTAAATAACATCCGAGACAGTAAAGGTCGATCGGTGACACGAGCGCGGCTCCTGCCATTTCTCTGTAATCGCACGCACCAAATTAAGGTGTAGGTAACTTATCATCGCAGGTGGGACGTAATGTTGACGGGTGCAGAAGTCCCAAAAAAGACAGTTTTAGTATTTGGCCCAAAATAGCTACAGAGGTACAAAATATGTAAAAAATACCCTTGAATTATGACAAAATACGTGTGTCTCTAAAATATTTAAATGTGAACTCTATAATGATTAAAAACAATTGCCACCTCCACTCGTTGGGCGAACAATTGGCCCGAAAACCCACGCTATTGGTTATTAGAATAAAACACCGACAAAACACCAATCAACGTTAAGGTCAAGGATTTTTTCTAGGTCCACTCATTAGGCGATAGATTATTCGGTCAACAGTTCTCCCAACGTATGGATCGGGGGTAAAAGTGGTTCTACGCCCTTGGAACTTGCCAATCAGTCAATTAATGCATGAAGATAATGACGAAAAAATTTATTATGACAACGTCAATGTCATGACAAGTAATAAGAGCAGGACAGATCGCGGTGGAGACCCTTGGGAACCTCCTTCTTTGGAACCCTTGGGAAGGAGTGGGCGTCGAACGGCTGATATGATGATGGTAGCTCTTAATATCGACCGAGAATACCGTATATACCTACGTTACGTATGTATGTGTTTCCCAACGCGCCAAGGTCTACAATTGCGCATAATCTCTTACGTTCATATTCGGTTGAAATGTGCTTCCTCAATCAAGCGTAGGATAGCATACACGTTAGCACATCAGGCTACACATATTTGCTGCAGAAAAGCCTGTATTACCAATGCATAAGTGCCGCAGTGTTCACCTCGCTGTGCTGTCGTGTGTACTTTCTTTTAGCCTTCGATGTCGGATGTGAATAACGATAATTAATAAAATTATGATCATTCGAGAAATCAGCATGAAACGTGTGAATATAAATTGCTTTATTATTTAAGCTCCATTGCACCATCACTTACTTCAACTTACCAATGTCAGTAAACTGTCAAGCTAATAAAATTATACTTTTCATGTAACTTATTTGCTTTGATTTTCAGGGTTTTATAACCTTAATTACTTGAAGGCGTGTGTGACAAAAGATGATACAGGTGTAATGTATTGATCTGAAGTAAGATTTTTTGAAATATTTTGGGAAAAAGTATGATTAGTTGTTCTATTCACTCTGAAGAAAATGTATTAATGTAATTTCATAGTACTAACATTTAGTGAAAAAACGACACTTCAAAATTGGAACTCCAAATACGCCGCGTACAAACTAAATGTTATTAAAATAATTAAGTAAACAATTTTATGAACGTATCTTATTGACTTCATATAAAATAAATTAAAACTAAATAAATACAGGGTGTAAATAATTGCTCCGCATCGTTATAATATACTTTATTAATTTTCGTTCCATTTCATGGAAAAACAATCTTAATTTTAAACCTAATTTAGCAATTTTTTACACCTTATACTAATATTTATATACAATGCGTTGAATACGAAAATATCATTTTTATGCTAAGCAAAAGCAGACTGATCTTTAAAGTATAGGTACAGGACGTCAAATTTGAAACGTTAAGTAATAATAATAATAAAACTACACACCGACAAAATAAAAGAATCATTATCTACTAATAATTATTACCAAAACAACGTTTCTCGTAAAATGTCAGTGATATCACTTTAATATTTAAATTATGAAATATTAAATAATACATGGAATTAATTAATATTAATGTTATACTTTAAGCACGTCAATGTATCTGACACAACATTCGTCAGATTGGCAGAAATTGACTGTGGTTTGGTGTTAATAACCTATATCCAGTATCCGGGCATAGCAGGGCATTTAAATGACCCTTACGCTCGTCTTGTAAACGCACCCAACGCTGATCGGAAAATCAGCGAAACTTTAAGTTAAGCGGCCACAAACCCGCATCACACGCATCGGACGCATCGCACATATACAACAGTATACAGTGTACAGTTAACCGCAAATTTAATACAAAGCAAACTAAAATCCGTATTTGCGATGCGGGTCTGTAGACGCTTACCTTTAAGCTCCACTTGAGTTTTGGTTTATCAGATAGAACACTATCGCAATACTAGTATATGCAGACACGCTTTTTATACTAAACAGTTGGACTAAACGTGTAGTCTCCATCTTGTCAAAATACAATGTTACATTTATCTGCGTAGCGATTAACATTACAGATTTGACTCCAAAACTATCTCTGTTTTATCAGTTTGTATTAAGAACACGAAATTGTCAAAGCTATCTATCCTTATCTTATCACAGTGTGAAAAGTTTTAGCAATGTCAAGCAGATTTGCATTTGTTTTGGATAAGTAAGAATTCTGCTATGAGTCAGCGTTATAAATCGCTTTGGTCTTACACTTCTTATTACGAATACGAATAACCTTTAAGAGCAGAAGACAACTTTGCAATTAATCGCGAAAGACATCTTATAAGTCACATAGCCCGGGCCCTAAGCTTAAGGGTAGACGACGTCGGAACTGCACCGGCGCTGGACACGTACACGAATGAATATCGGGCTGGAGAGCCGACTTATCGGGCCGCCTCTGTTAACATGCGGTTTCGGTCCAGTACCGGTGAGTTTCTGGCGTCGTCTACATTAAGCCTTAGATGAGTTACTCGAATCTATACAACGCGAACAGAGAACAATAGTACAAATTTAGGTAATAATATGTAATATACCCGACATTGAATATGTACGTTATATCGGTGTATTGATGAATAAAATTGCTTGTTGAGACTCAATTTACAACTGCCAGAAACATAAGTACCTACAGCGTGACAACCAATAACTTTTCTAGTGAAAATAAGTAAATAAATTGTTACAAGTATTTTTTGTATCGAATATCCATTTAAATTATGCACAAAGGAATAAAAAATCTATAAAGGTCGACTCATTGACTTCTATAATTTTTTAGTTGTCACGCCATAAACAATTTTTAATACACCACATTACTGAAATCATAGCGAGAATTATTTATTTTCTTTGCTGACGATCTTGAATAATACTTTTTATTTTGAATATTTCAATGTCGAGTTACTCATTAGTCACCATGTAATTCCATCTTGTCCCCTCAATCAATAAGATACAAAGTTCAAAGGACAGATAGGCTAATTTGAGTACACATATATATAATATTATGTAGCTTGTTCTAAAGGCACATCATAAAAGTGTTGACAAGTCAAGGAATCCTTAAAACTCTAACCTAGAATCAAATGAAATCAAAGGACCGAAAATCTAATGATGTATTAAGGCCGCTGCATACGTGACGAGTTTTTATCCGCACAGGTCGGGACAGGAAATTACATTTCATACAAAATGTATTATTGACTGCCTCGTCGGTGTAGTGGCAAAGTTTCTGCCTTACATCCGAGAGGTCTTGGGTTCGGATCCCAGGTCGAGCCAAAATTGTTTCTGAGATTTTCTGTCATGAATTTCTTAAAAAACAGCTCGGAGTCGGGAAGTTGGCGGTGTTACACCCCCGTGCCTCGGTGCGCACGTTAGTTCGTTGGTCCTGCGCCTGATCTCTGTCGGGTCATGTCGGATTGCCGTCTCACCGAACTTTGAGAGTGATGGAACAGTGAGTGCACCTGTGTATTGTGCCCACACTTGTGCACTATAATATCTCCTGCACAGTTAGCTGATCTTTGTTGAGATTGACCGCCGTGGTCGAAATCGGCCAGGAGGACTATTACTATTATAAAAACGCACACGCCACGGGACAGGGGTGACAGGGCGGGAACATGGACGGGATAAGTATCGTACGTAAATCGTTCCTATCTTTGTCTCGTTCCGGATCCGCTTTTAGATGGTGTTTCGTGCACTATATAATACCTTAGTAAACTCGTCACATATGCAGCGACCTTTATCGTATGTGTATTGTGTTTATCAAGACCGCGACAAGTCGCTAATTATTTTGTTAATTTTATTGTCTTATTTGAAAAATGACATCGATTCATAAGCTACACACAAATTTCATAAGATTCACACAATATCGAATAATTTATTTACCTCGGAAAGTTCTACAATATCTAAGAACAAGTATCTACTAGGAATTCACTTTAAAGTTTCTGTCACACAAACATACGCATTTTAAAATACAGACACATCGCCATCTTATTTTATGTTTAAAAGGGTGCATTCATACTTATGGCCAGTCCTAATATCCTATCTACCGTTGACTGTAAGTTAAATAACTGTCAGTTTCATTAAATTACTCTTTTTATCATTAACAATGCAAATTTCTTTACAATGTGAAATTAAACCACACTTCAAAAAAAATTGCTGCCTTTGTGCAGTCCATTATTCTTTAAATGTGTTTTTTATTTTACATTTTCAGTGTCATAATAAAAGCTATCCAAGGTTTAAGTTTTTGACGTGACAACGTCTTATAATTCGATGGAGCCGGCTGCACGCACCAAAAAACATTAAACATGCGGCGTTACCTCGCTCTGAGGCGTTCCATTCAAGGTTTGAAGTGCAAGCAAGAGCGCGGAACGAGCGACAAAGAGGCAACGTGACAAAGACGTTGTCACGTTCAACAATTGTCAGAAAACCGACTTTACAGACAACCGATTTTTTCTATGAAAGTGACAATTAACTTACTTTCGGTGAATGGTAAATAAGATATTAAGACCGGCCATTAGTAAGCAATGGTCTTATTTGTTTTAGTAGATAGTTAAAGTAAATGATTACTTAAAACAACATCTTTTTAAAGGTAACCAACATTAAATACATAAGTATTTCATGTTGATTTCGTTAATCAAAATATATATCTAGTGTAAAAAACAAGACACAGAATTGAACAATCTTTACAAAAAAAATACATTGGAATAAAGTAATACACAGTAGCAATTCGTACTTCTAATATAATTTTACGTTTTGCAAAACATATTCATTCAACTTCATAACACTCGTTGGGGCATATTTTTTTACTAAAAAGGTACACGAGATATTTGGCAATGCTTTATAGACAATTAAGTTCACTTTTCTTTTAATTTAGATAGAGACAAACTATCTAAGTTTTCCAATCTATAAATGAGACATAAAATTGACATTTTTCCATGAAAAGATCCAACCCACAACTCCATTAACAACAGCTTAAGTAAACCAAAATGACTCTTATATCATATACGTTAAAAAACAGCTGTAACCAAATGTGAAGCCAAAGTATAATTTTCTACTAAAATTCGCATTCCTCCCTCCCTAAATGAAAATACTTTCTTTGATTTGTAATTAAAATCCAAGCTAAAATGAATCGTTATCAATTAAATTATTACAATGATAAATACAAAATCTCTACATATATAAAATTCTCGTTCCCGTAATCCTCCAAAACGGCTTGACCGATTCTCATGAAATTCTGTGAGCATATTGAGTAGGTCTAAGAATTTCATACCCCTTAGTTATAAGGGTAGTCTTCACTTTACATTTATATAGCAAAACAACGTTTGCCGGGTCAGCTAGTTTATTAAAATAAACAATCCAAGCCACTTTGGATAAGTTAATATCAAAACCTAATAAGAATCCAAATCGAAACTTAAAACTTGAATATCTCAAAACAGTGTGCGTTTATGGATCATTTTCATGGAAATATGACCACTAACTTCTTGATAAAACCCTACTCAAGATAGGCACATATTCAAGCGTTCGACAAATGAGTGAATGACGGATGCAAATGACACATAAGAAAATATTTTTTTGACATTCGAGCAGATAATGCCTAATTTGTAAACGTGTACATAATAATGAATCCTCAGTTTTATTGCTTTGTCTCTTCGAGTTATTTCTTGTAGCAACACAACCTTTCCATTCGATGTTAACTTGCCGTAGCCAACCATAACTTTTCACTACAAGGTCACAGCCAAAAAGTACTCCGAAGGCCTTTTACACAAAACGAAATCCGTAAAACGATGTCGGTTTTTCCGTGTACAAACGACAGCTCACGTCAAGGTAAAAACTGGCATCTTATGCGCATGTTACATGGGTGATTATGCATTTTTTTTTTAGTTTTATTTGTTGTCGCCTTTGCAACGAAAGAAAAATTATCATTTTAAATGATTTCGTTTTATGTAATGCTTTTACAAATATATATTCCGTTCGAACGTGTATGATTAATCGAGAAACTTTAAAATTGTTGTTCTAGCGAAAAACTACAGGCAGCTTTTATTTACAACGCTCAATAATTTATTTTTCTATCACAAAATTCGTTTCTCTTCATCAACCAACGGACCACAATAAGCTACACGTGTCAAATATTCGTCTACCGTATGTTTTCGCGTATACCAAAGATATTTCTAGTAAATTTAAATTGTTTTGAACTAACATGGTTACTACCATGAGAATAGAATAAGTAATGAATACGAGATTCTTATCTGCACCTTTTTTTCGAGTTTCCGATATTTCGGCACTGTTACAACCATGATCACGGGGTAAGTGAAAATCTTATGGGTATGTTATAAATATCGGAAACTCAAAAACAAAACGGTATAACATTATAATCCCGAATTTTGTACCTATTCTAACTATATAGTAACTTCTCAAAATGATTCCATTAACAAATCATCATAGCCAATAAACTTCAAAGACGATACACCTGGATGTAGCAAGTACGTAAAAAGGCAATCAATAGCGTCAATCATGAATTAGTATAGCGTAGCGACATATACCGTTCGCCATCACAAGCGCGTGTCTGAAGGTTGCAAGCACGACAGCGAGCGCTGATACGGCTGCATAGGCTAGATGGCACTGTAAGCTTAGTACCGGACACGAACCGCGGTATTTGAGAAACAGAATAATATAGATAGACCAATCATGATGATGTCTACTGGACCTTGGTCCCCGACCATAACATCCGGTCGGTAGGAAGCGCTTGCCTTTAGCTTCCTAACTCTAAGTGCTTGTTCACGGAGACTCGCGGACGCGGTGGCGGGCGCGGTCGCGAATTGTCAAACATATGAAGTGTTCACGTACGAAACGCACGTGCGGTCTAAGTAGCGAGTTCGCGCCCGCGCGTTCCTATGTGTACAAAAACTTAATGTTTTGCGACAAAAGCATACCTTTTTGACGTGACAACGTCTTATAAATAGATGGAGCCGGCAGCACGCACCAAAAAACACATGCGGCGTTACCTCGCTCTGAGGCGTTCCATTCAAGGCTTGAAGTGCAAGCGAGAGCGCGGAACGAGCGACAAAGAGGCAACGTGACAAAGACGTTGTCACGTTCAACTATCGTCTGTAAACCGACTTTACAAACAACCGATTTTAATTATTATTACGAATGACTGACAACCTCAGATGTATCGCGTTCAAACTTGATTGCTTATAATTCAAACTCCCGTGTCGTATAATTCATCCCGTCTTGTCCAATCTTGTATTCTCTAGTCACCATGCATAGCAGCAGTATTGTATAATGTGTGTGTATGTATAGAAAAGGGTTGGTGAGGGTTGGAGGGGGTCCTCAGTCGACCCCGGCGAACCCTTGCGACCCCTCGATGGCCTTGATGAGTTTCTCCCGGAGCTGCTGGTAGCTCTCGTACGGAGGTAAGTCTATGCGGTTGAAGCTGGAAAGAAAGTCAACATTAAGATGAAGAAGGATGATTCTACTTATCGTTATTAGGTCGGTAATAACGGAATGCCCTATCGCCATTACGCGAGTGAAAAAAGAGTGATATGTTAATAAATTGCAACCTTTGTAATATCTTCTTCAGGGTACAAAAGTAATTAGAGTGCACTTGTGCGTTGCGAAACCTTTTTTTAATAAATAAATATACAACAACATCACATACATTAATCTGACTTCGCGGTAAGTAGCTTAAGCACTTGTGTTACAGTTATCATAATCAACAGTGGTATTACGAATAAACTAAATCTATATACAGGGTGTCCCAGAATATGTGAATCAAATTGTCATGGGAGGTTCCGTGGATAGTGTCCTCTCAATAAAAAATAATTAGCCATAGAATAAATTAATTAAAGTTAACAGTTTTAAAAGAAGTACGACATTTTAGAAATTTTTGAAAATAGCGCCAAAAGCCAGCCTTTTTTTGCATTAATTTAATTTATTTTTACTTTTTATTATTTGTCAATAATTGCTCTTAGAAATCACCACAATGTTTTTTGACGTCATTTTGACATCATCATTTTGACAAGACACGTTTTCGTATTGACGGATTTCGTTTATCGGAATAGGCTTTCAGATTCCAAACGAATAAGCCTCTCGGATATACAAACTTCTACAATCGGATTGTACTTCAAACATGACATGACAAAGCAATTGGAGGTGGCTCAGCTTGTGCTAACTTGGGATATGATTCCAAACAGCCCTAGTTTTCAGCCACACCCATCTCTCCATAGATGTATGACTTCATGACATCATCATCAGGCTATATACGTCCCACTGCTGGGCACAGGCCTCACCTCAACTATGAGGTGGTGCGAGCCATACTCCACCACGCAGGCTCAGTGCGGATTGGTGGATGACTTCATGACATAATGATACAAAACAGCTTGTACTCACCATGTATGAGCTCTCGGGTAATTCTCCGGACTTCCCCACTTCTCTATAGTGAACAGTTGGGGCCCATTTGAGCCGTACAGTTCTTTGAATCCGTTCATCGGTACTCGCGACGTGCCCGTGACAAACTGGAGTAAGCGAGATCGCATCTCGTTTGAGAAGGATAGCACCACCTGAAAGTAAAGATGAAATTAATGTTTGTGATGAAAATCATCTATTTATCATTATTCATTACAACGGGCAGACGTTGTCTTGCCACTTGTTTTAGAAAAAAAAATGATTTTTAAATTATTTTTTAAGTGTACGTTTTGTCCTGATAATCAGGAACACTTAAAAAAACAAATCATCCAATTTGTTGCGGTCTGAGTTATGCGCGTTCATACATTTCGGCGATTCATTTTTATTTTAAAAAGGAGAATAAATTAGTAAAAGAGAAAAAATTACGATCTTCTCCTTACTTCCTCTAACTCATTTGCTCGCATAGCAATTGAAGTTCATAAAATTGGAATATGAATCTACTCAATTTAAAGTTATTACGGACATAAACTTCTCAAATAATACTGGTATCGAAAATCGGTATTTTCATTTTTAAGTGAAATGATACACGTTTTACGGGTTATTTCACGATATATATAAATTTTATTTTTATCTGACGTTTCGGACACTTTTCAGAATCCGTGGTCTCAGGTTGACTAAGTGTTAGTTGTTATTACATAGTTTAAAAAAATATATACAAAAAAAAGATTTTGCATCAAGCCGGATTTCCGGATGCCGGATCAAATTAGATTGCCGGATACGGAATGCAGCTCTATTCCAATTCCTTAGTAGAGTTATAAAATTTTAAAAATCATCATACGCCTATATACGTCTCACTATTGGGCACAGGCCTCACCTCAGCTATGAAGTGGTGCGAGCCATACTCCACCACGCGGGCTCAGTGCGGATTGGTGGAGGGGTGTGTGTAAGGTAAGTGACCAACCTTACTGTCAGATGTTATTAAGCCGCCCGAGGGCCTCCGACCAGGCTTAACGACTAATATCTATCGATATTAACCGGGACCAACAGCTTAACGTGCCTTCCAAAGCACGGAGATGCTTGTAAATAGACGTCACTTTTATGGTCACCCATCCCAAACATGTAACATGTAACACCCATCACAATAAATAAATAAATAAAATGAAAAAGGAACTCACCCGCCAGAACCACTGCACCACGATATGGTTCGCGTGGTAATCCCCCTTATACAGGGTGTTCGCCCGCCAGTCGCGCACGTCGATGTGCTGGATGCCGCACAGCAGCAGCTCCAGCTCGTGCTCGTCGAAGATCTTCAGCAGGGGAAGTGGAACTAAAGCTCCGAGGCCCTCGAGGAACGCGTACATCTGCTCTTGGACGCGGCTAACGAAGCGCCATTGGATTACTAGCCTGGAGAAGGAAAAAATAGATTTTTTAGTTATTGAAGATGGTTATCGTCGTCACGAATGCCTCGTTGGTGTAGTGGCAAAGTTTCTGCCTTACATCCGAGAGGTCCTGGCTTCGAATCCCAGGTCGAGCCAAAATTGTTTCTGAGATTTTCTGTCATAAACTTCTCAAAAACACCTCGGAGTCGGGAAGTTGGCGGTGTTACACCCCCGTGCCTCGGTGCGCACGTTAAGCCGTTGGTCCTGCGCCTGATCTCTCTCCGGTCATGTCGGATTGCCGTCTCACCGAACTTAAAGAGTGATGGAACAGTGAGTGCACCTGTGTATTGCGCTCACACTTGTGCACTATAATATCTCCTGCGTAGTTAGCTGATCTCTGTTGAGATTGGCTGCCGTCCCCGAAACCGGCCAGGAGGACTTTCATAATCATAGCCCTTAGGTACTTTAGCTAACGTCTCTCTCCAATGAATCTGGAAATTCCCGTATTCAACGGTGCTAAGCAGTGAACTATACACTTGAAGGGCTGCCACAATAGATCAAGGCTGGTTGACGCCCAGAGACAATAATAATAAAACTATATAAAGTAAAGACAACCCTATGACATGAAGCTGTTTCGGTAATAACCGTACTACAAGTATTATAGTGATAAATAAATAAATAAAATAAACATAAGAAGTTCATTTCTGTAACAAAGTTCAGTTCAGTTCAGTTAGTAACAAATACTCAAACAACTATTTTAGTAACAATGTAATGTAATTTAGAACTCTACTAACTAACTTTATTATATCGTATCAATCCAGATTTTATTGGTTCCAGATGAAAACGAATTAATCAATTTCAACTAAATAACAATATAATTAGCCCGTATGATGGTTCGTAGATTATCCTTCCACGATTCCTTATTGGTGGACCGACCGCTTGGTGCAGTGGTCCACAAGTCGGACTTCTAAAAGCAAGTGTCGCGGGTTCGATTCCCGCACAGTACAAGCGTAAGTGTGCATGAACATGTATGTTTGTACTGGTCTCGGTGTTTTCTATGTATAATTTGTATTTATTTACAAAAAAAGTATTTAAGTATATTTATCCGTTGTTAAGTACCCATAACACAAGCCTAGTAGTTTCATTTGGGACTAGAGAATTGGTGTGATTGTTGTGTAATATTTATTTATTATTATTTCTTCAATAAAAAAAACCTTAAGTGACACCATGTGTACTCACTTAATATATTCGTCCTTGTTTTCGTTGTCGACAGGTATGTTGGAGCCGTTTGGCTTGAGGTCCCGCTGGATGGTCTTGCCGAACTGCTCCTCGTCCACAGAGAACGTCAGGTCCAACTCCGAGGGATCGTTTTCCTGGAAATTAGGTCAAGTTACAATCTATTTATCTTCATCATCATCATCAGCCTATATACGTCCCACTGCTGGGCACAAACCTCACCTCAACTATGAGGTGGTGCGAGCCATACTCCACCACGTGGGCTCAGTGACCAAACTTACTGTCAGATGTGATTAAGCCGCCCGAGGGCCTCCGACCAGGCTTAACGACTAATCTATCGATATTAACCGGAACCAACAGCTTAACGTGCCTTCCGAAGCACGGATATGCTTGTAAATAGACGTCACTTTTATGGTCAGAATGGTCACCCCTCCCAAACAAACCCGCGCCTTAGGTTGCTTAACTTTTGGTATCACTACCAAAGCGCTGCAACCACTGCGCCACAAGCACAATCTATTTATACTACAAACATATTTAAATCACGGTGTGCGTCCTTACTGAAAGCGAACAGGCGCGTCAAATACTAAGGCTGAGCTGCGCTACACTCCAGTGTAGACGCAAAGGCGCATTTCATATCTACATTTATCTTATAAAGAGGAAAAATTTTTTTGGTTGTTTCTCAAGAATAGGCTCCGAAACTACTGAACCGATTTAAAAAATCTTTACCATTAGAATTCTACATTATCCCTGATGAACATGGGCTATATTTAATACGAAAGAAAAATAGGAAAAAATAGATAGATTGACACAAGACGTTCAGGTGGTGGTCTGTATTATCAACAAGATTATAGACAAGTATATATATTTTTCTGATATGCAATAAAAATTATCAATCTAGTGTGGCGATCTCTACCGTTCGCCATCACAAGCGCATGCGTAACGGTGGCGGCGCACGACAGCGAGCACTGATACGGCTCCATAGGCTAGATGGCGGTGTTAGCTAGCTACCGCACGTGAACCGCGGTATATGAGATTTAGATCCAGACTAATATAGATAGACAAATCAAGATGACGTGAATCGGTCCCCGACCATAACACCCGGTCGGTAGGTAGAGCTCCCCTTTAGCTAACTCTAAATCTAGTTGATGGAATCAGACTTTGCGGAAATCCATGACTAAAGCTGAAAAAGAGGATTATTTTGCTTTAAATTTCCACTAAACGACGCATCTTCTGTGTCACGTTGTGAGTTGTAGGTATTGTAAATCCTGCGACTTCCAGCTCTAGCTTTTTCGGGTGATATCACTTGGATGTATTTAAGTTCCTGCGCTGGCGTCGTTTAGTGGAAATTTAAAGCAAAGTAATGCTCATTTTCAGCTTTTAACTCTAAATCTGTTGCGCCAACGTGGCGTCGTACCTTGATCCACATGAGCGAGTTGTAGTACTCGAGGTCGACGGACTCCATGTCGAGCAGCTCGATCTGCTTGCCCAGCATCATCTTGTAGAACGGACGGATGAAGAACGCTGCAAAAAAAAAGTTTTTTTTATTATTTGACAGTAAAAAACCAACAATGTTGATTTATATTTATAATTTGCTCAACGCATTGAACGGGTTAGATGCTTCACACTTCCTTACGCGAAATTACGTATGATTTCACATCAAGCTAAAGGCCTCTGCTTACAGGACGGGAAATTTTGAAAACATGGTTTAAAATATATACAAAAACGCATATCTCATGGGTGCATGGACGGGGAGGGAACATGGACGGGAATATATACATACATATATAATTTTCCCGTATCAACTATATATAAGTATTACGACTGACTCGTTGGTGTAGTGACGATTTTCTGCCCAAGTCAAGCGAATAAAAACAGCTCGGAGTCGGGCAGTTGGCGGTGTTACACCCCCGTGCCTCGGTGCGCACGTTAAGCCGTTGGTCCTGCGCCTGATCTCTCTCCGGTCATGTCGGATTGCCGTCTCACCGAACTTTGAGAGTAATGGAACAGTGAGTGCACCTGTGTATTGCGCTCACACTTGTGCACTATAATATCTCCCGCGTAGTTGGCCGATGTCTGTTGAGATTGGCTGCCGTGGTCGAAATCGGTTAGAAGGAACTTCACTCACCATCGAGCAGCTTCCCGTGGTAGACCGCCATGCCGGCGACGCGGCCAATGAACTTGAAGTAGTTGAGGTGCTCCTCGTTGCAAACCCCACTGTTGGGGTTGATCTGCAGCGTGTAGTTGTCCATCGCCGAGTACTCGAACAGCCCGTAGTACGGGTTGAACATCTCCTTCGACAGGAGGAAGAACCACTCGCGCGCCAGGCCGCCGTAATCTGGGAAACAAATAGTGTAATAAATAAGCAATATTGAAATTACTTTTTTTAATTAAAACAACCACAAAAGTGGCTATCAAATTTGATGAAGAAATTTTATTAAAAAAAGGCGTTGCCTAGCGACCAGGTGTAAGTTACCTTTACACTCGCACAATTTTAAAATAATTTGACTTATTTTCAAATTAACACTACTTAATCTAAAAGATCTGTTTTAAAGATTTTTTTATTCAATAATTAATAAAAATAAAATAAAAACTAACTAACTAACTAATAACGTCTGCGGGGTCCGCTAACCCCGCAGACGTTATTAGTTAGTTAGTTAGTTTTATTTTATTTTTTTCTTCATAAGAAGACTACTTCTACATAGATGGTATGTAATTTAAGGAAAATCGTAAAAAAGAATTGACCAAATCGGTCCAGGCGTTCTTGAGTTATGTGCTTAGCAACACTTTTCCCGATTATTTTATATATTGAAGATTTTGTTCATATTAAAATATTTTAGAAACGTGCGTGTTTTTGTCATAATTTAAGGATATTTTTTACATATTTTGTATCTCGGCACCTACTTTGGGCAAAATCCTAGTGTCTTTTCAATAAATATTCAGTCAATTGATTCCGATTTCTGATACTCTAACGTAACGTGACTAACGTGACGTCACGTTAGTCACGTTAGATTATTCCCATACAACATCTAGGGAGGCAGATCGTTTTGACAGACGATAAAGAGTATATCAACGAATAGTGGTGACATCTAGCCAATGCCTAGTCCCTTAGTCTGCGACCCCAAACTATATTTTATATGTTCCGCTGATACGAACCAAGCGCTTCTCATCTACATTCCTGATGCGCACTGCAAAAGAATGGAACTCACTACCTACGTCAGTGTTTCCCTGCAATTACAACCTAGGAATCTTCAAAGCTAGAGTGAACAGGCATCTTCTAGGTGAGCTCGCTCCATCGTAGACTCAGTCTTTGCCTCGGGCTTAGTCTTGGGTCAAAAGCAAACCTATCCCAAATAAATAAATAAAATATTTACGGACGCTACTCTGTCCGTTATAATTAGTTAAGAAAACTCACCGAGACCAACTTCTGATTCAAACTCGACCCACAGCTTCGTCTTGAGCAGGTCGAGTCGCACCACCGAGCTGATGATGCGGTACGAGTCCTCTAAAATGGAATTGCGCCGCACTTTTATCTCGAACTTGTTCGGGACGTTGCTCTGGAAAAAAAAAGTTTTTAATTATAAAAATAGTTTTTTCTACACGATCGTCTTACTGTGTTTCCGTCGTCTCCGGATTGTCTTATATCTAATAATGTCTAAATATCCGGTTTCTTTTGCAAAAGATCTAAGCTTAAAGTATTTTAAGTGTAAAAAAAAGAAGCATGTCAATATTTGTAATACATAGACAACTTTATTAAATAAAAAAAATGTTTCAACGAACACACCAATTACCTCGCCCCAACTAAGGGTTGCTATGGTGACAAGGATAACGGATATAAATACTTGAATACATTTAAACAATCCAAAATCCTTGACTCAGGTACAAATACCCGTGCTCATAACACAAACATTTGCCCCTAGCAGGATTCGGAATCGCAACAGCCGGTTTTGGTGTCTGTACTTCAGAGCACACGAGCAAAGGTTTTGTAGTCTGTACCTCAGAGCACGAGTCCAAAGGTTTTGTAGTCTGTACCTCAGAGCACAAGAGCAAAGGTTTTGTAGTCTGTACCTCAGAGCACGAGTCCAAAGGTTTTGTAGTCTGTACCTCAGAGCACAAGACCAAAGGTTTTGTAGTCTGTACCTCAGAGCACAAGATCAAAGGTTTTGTACTCTGTACCTCAGAGCACAAGACCAAAGGTTTTTGTAGTCTGTACCTCAGAGCACAAGATCAAAGGTTTTGTAGTCTGTACCTCAGAGCACAAGACCTAAGGTGTTGTAGTCTGTACCTCAGAGCACAAGACCAAAGGTTTTGTAGTCTGTACCTCAGCACAAGACCAAAGCTTTTGTAGTCTGTACCTCAGACAACAAGACCAAAGATTTTGTAGTCCTTACCTCAAAGTACGTTAATGCTGCGTCGATGGCCTTCGAATGGTAGCCCGATGGCAAGAGAAGACGCGGACGACCCATACATTCGTGGAGACGAACCATCAACCAGGAGATAACAGCTGCAGGTCTACTATGGGAGGATGTCAAGAGTAAAGTGCAGGACTGGGGGAGATGGCGACAACTCACGAAGGCCCTTTGCACCACGGGGGTACTATAGGACTCCAACAATAACAACAACCTCAGATCCCAAGACCAAAGGTTTTGTAGTCTGTACCTCAGAGCACAAGACCAAATCTGTCGTGAAACCGGCTTACGCTTTTTCCACATACCGGCTTACGCAGCTGGCTCTTCAGGTACTCGTACTTGCGCTTGTAGTCCCTGGAGTACGGCACCGCCGGGCCCGCGATCTGCGGGTTGGACAGCCGCGGGTCCTCCCATTGGGTTGTCCGCGTGTCTGGAGAAAAAAAAAACATCACATAAATTTATCTGACTCGTTGTATTGGTGCAAACTTGTTTCTTTCTACCCACCATTATGAATTAAGCATTAATTTATACGAAAATGTTGCTACTTATTGTATCAGGTACATAAAATTAAGAAGAAAAACAGCATGTTTTAATGAGAACTATAAATTAAGTAATTTAATTTTCAAAGGCGCCTATACCTAGCCTAACAAAGTTGTTTAACCACCTTTTTACTGTATAACTGTATATATATTATACGTTGTATACTGCAATTTTAACATTTCTGTCAATAAAGAACTTTTGAAATGAAATGAAATGATCTGACTCCGTGGTCAGTGGCTTAAGCACTTGTGTTACAGATATCAGAATCAACAGTGGTATTACAAATAAACTTAAATAAATACATATAATACTCAGACCAGTACAAACAGACATGTTCATGCACAAGGTCAAGGGCGGCATGGTCAATATTGTTTTTGAAATTTGACTATAGCTGATAAAACTCCCTGGGGTAAAAATAGGCAAAGTCCTGCAATATCTATGGACAGTTAATCTTGAGGGCTGTAGCTTTACCAGCTCATGTTTGAAGAATCATTCATCCATTGTCACTGAAATCTTAGAAGCGTGAGGCACCCGAAACAAGCGCGCGCTTAATTTGGACAAATTGTCTTTTCTAATCATATTTTTGTGCACTCACTATGATCTATGAAGAAGATCCTTCCATCAGTATGTACTCTCTCTTCCCAGCCTTCGGGCAGGGCCCCCAGCTCGTCCGCTTCGGCCCCCGCACTCGCCGCCGCAGCGCTAGGTAAGTGCGACGCGCATCCTGCAAGAAAACAAAATTAGATAACCATCTGCAACCATCTTGAACATTGAAAAAAAGTATAAAAGGCCAGTGCGCCAGTCGATAGGGTCAATCGCTCGTAATCTGACGAAGCGACAACATCTCCTGAGGATGCCACGTATAGAGGCGAAACGCGTAGAGTGTTTTGTTGGTGACAGTGTTGTGTTTCCAGGTGCAACTTTTGTGTCACGTTGTGAGTTGTATTGTAAGCCCTGCGACTTCCAGCTCCAAGTGGTTACAGTTGGATGGATTTGGGTTCCTGTGCTGGCGTCGTTTAGTGGAAATTTAAAGCAAAATAATTCTCTTTTTTAGCTTGAATAAAAGTCACGTTTAACGATCAAATCACAAAGTTGCTAAGCTGAGCTACAGCATATCTGCAGCGCGTAGTAGCGTATCGAGCACTCCAGTTTCCAGGTTTAAGTCGGCATAGCTAGTGAACTAGACATTAGGGCAGAAAAGGGAAACCAACATATTAATGTTGCAGGATTGAACTGAAACCAGTCCTCTATCTACAGGTAACTTTAAGCCTGTGACGAGCGTAATTTATGCCAAAATTTCTGCTTAACGTAAAATAGTAAAGGGATTCATTCAAGAATTGAATTTTATCATACCCGTCCTTGGGTCTATCCACGTGGTAGTCTTTGCATTGTGGTCGATGAAGAATATTCTGCCGTTAGGCGCTTTTTGCATCGTCCAGCCGGGTGGCAGACCTGGAGAAAATCATATTATAGAGTATTAAAAAGGGGTTACAAGTAACAAACTAGTTAATAATGAGTTGTAGATGCACACACCTCGAGAAAACTCTTTAGAGTGAAATTAATAAAAGTCCAATGTTTATTGTATCGAGATTGTACGCCGAATAATGTGCTGAAGAATGATTGACCACACACAGCTGCAATCATTTTGTATTAAGTTGAAAAGCGATGTTATAGTTTGAAAATCTCGTAAGCAACCTTCCTGCGATGCGACAAAAGTGGCAGGGACGAGGTATTTTTTATTTTGGCGAAAAATAGTGGCAAATCGATATTCGTGCAAATAATGTAATATTTGAATAAGCCGCCATAAGTATGAATCAATCCCGTGTTACCAGTCCCCCGCACGTCTATCACCCCGCATGTCGGAATGCGATTTTGTGTAAGAGCATTCCTTTCCCACCAGCCTGTGTCGCGGTGCTAGGCCCTAAAAATATGATTGAGGTACCGTTCTAAAGATCTCGGCGAGTAGACTGAGTCAAAACTCTAACATTTGTTCGAACTTGAACGCGGACGTTTTGGCGCAACTGATTTTGAGTTAGGAAGCTAAAGGTAAGCGCTTCCTACCGACCTGGTGTTATTGTCGGGGACCAAGGTCCGATAGACATCATCTTGATTTGTCTATCTATATTATTCACAATCTAAATCTTATATACAGCGGTTCTTGTGCGGTACTAGTCTCACAGCGCCATCTAGCCTATGGAGCCGTATCAGCGCTCGCTGTCGTGCTTGCCACCGTTAGGCATGCGCTTGTGATGGCGAACGGTAGAAGTCTTGGAGGGCTGCTAGTAGGTAATTTAATAGTACAATACCGTCACTATTGGGCAGGTTCTGGCTCGAGTTGCTGCTAGCGCTGCTACTCCGCGTGCTCTCCGTAGACCCGTCCGTCTCGTCCTACAACACTTTCACTGCTCAAAATATGCTAATGACTAGACATAGGGTCCTTTTAGAGTAAGAATAGTTGAAAATATTTACAAGTTACATTGTTCAATACTAAATTTTCTTGGTTGTTTATGTGGGAATGGTTCACTGCAGAATTGCTATCTTTTCATTTATCAGTTACCGATATAACGATACTACTAAAAGAAGCAAGATCACAGAATAAATTGTTAAATAGATGAAATTGTTAAATAGATGAAAAATTCCCACAATAGCAATTATGTAGAAAAATATTCCAATAAACAAACCAATGGTAATGAACTTAGGGATCTTGACTCAAAACACTTATTTATTTATTTGAAATGGAAAATATCGTGCAACCTAGCCCATTCAGTGTACAAAAATAAAGAGTAACTTGTCAAGAGACATAATTTAAAAAATTAACATCTATGACGTCACACGTTTTAGCCCATACACAAAATTAAAATCTCCAAAACGATTTATTTTTCTACCAACTAACACACACTCTTAATACCAAATTCTACTAAATACTACTAAAAAATAAGCTACAACACACAACCAGGCTTAGCTACGCAGTACGAAAGACATAGCAATACATACACATGAGATGACAATAAACACAACATGGACAGCGCAAGCGAGAGGGATGTTGTGGCGTGACAGAGAAAACAGTATAGTTAATCAGTGACGATGCTTTATTTGTTATAGAGTTAACTTGATATTTTTCAAAATTTGATCCAGCAAAAACGTCCAAGAAATTTATATTTTGTACTTGTATATTACTCATTGTAGATTATTTATTTATTTATTTTGAATAGTAGCTGACTAAAATATTTTTATGATTGCAACACTTTCTACGGCTATTTAAATCAGACTTTTTTCTGGACCAATTTAATTGTGTATAGGTTTATCAACCAAAATGCCCAACGTAAAAGAATATTAATTTGACTAATACAGCACAGAATAACATCGTCATTTACTGTGACATGAAGTCACATGAAATTTGTTAAATTAACGAAGAAATTCATTGTTTTCTGCTAGCCCTGATTATCTATAAAAAAATATAAGAAAAGGACATTGGTTGAAAACCGTTTTCAAATGTGTTCTAAACGTGTCATACGGTACAAAATCACACAGAGCTGTTACTGTACAGGCGACGTCAAAACATATTTACACATGACCTTATTACAACGACATAAAGTGTAACATGTGTACATATCTCTAACGGCTATACACGGGACATTAGTATGGCGACATGTACGCATTAGTGAAAAGCGAGACGACATCACAGCAGCGTTGTACCTCACACTCCTTGTGGACTGTTTACATTGGGTCGATGGGTGTTTACGACCAAATTCTTTAATTTATTGGTCTAAATTCTAAAGTTTATGGGTCGCTAACTGAACGTAAGACTCTTAACCCTAGTTACACATGCCAATAACATTGGCGTGTGGATTTCAGTATAAAAATGCAGCCACTGAATTAAAGTTTGAAACTTTTCAAAGGATTAATTCAAATTAGACTCTAATACTCTATTAAAAACGAGACTTACATTCAACTAGCAACCAAAAAAAGGGCTTTGTTTTTAAATCTAATGGATTGAGCGCTTACCCGTTAAATGGTACGTAATAAAACTTTTATGAATTTGCTAAAACTAAACGATTTCTGTTTAATAACCTTTTATGGAATATAGAATCCAAAGGCCTAATCTTAAAAACCGTTTTAGCTATACTCGGCTAACTTTTTAAGATATCTAAAGCTAGCATACGGATCAACTACACCGCGACTCTTGACGTCACGTCCCGTTGAAGGCTACCTTCAAAAGTGCGTTGCGTGACGTCACGAGTTGCGCCTCGCGGTCGCATTAAATCCGTATTCTAGCTTTAGCGTGAGTGAGACAACCAGAATCGATAGTTTTGACATTATTGCTTTTGACGACCACTTGGTGCAGTGGTCCACAGGTCGGACTTCTAAACCAAGGGTCGCGGGTTCGATCCCCGCACAGTACAAGCATAAGTGTGCATGAACATGTGTGTTTGTACTGGTCTGGGTGTTTTCTATGTATAATATGTATTTATTTACAAAAAAAGTATTTAAGTATGTTTATCCGTTGTCTTGTACCCATAACACAAGCCTCGTAGCTTAATTTGGGACTAGAGAATTGGTGTGATTGTTGTGAAATATTTATTTAATTATCATAGTCCTAACCCATTACTGTTCCCGGGAATCGAAACCGTGACCTATAACTTCAGACGACCCAGTGTAACCAAGCCATCATAGATAATCGGCCCATCGCGGGCGAAAGCGAGCTCGTGTGGCAAAACAGTGCGGAATGTAAATACGACTCAACAACTGTAAGCATAAAGGCCGTTTTCGAGTGAAGGCGGAAGCTGGAAGCATTCAAAGCCTAGGTAGCTTTGATTGTGTGAATGTTCAAGTAACTAGGATACGTAGTGTGTCACGAAATGTCAACTTGTAAGCTGAAATTATTTCTTAGCACATTGAATTTGTTTCGGAACTTTTTCAATATACATTGGAAGCATGTTGTATTGATTTATCGATTTAACAAAATAAATAGGACTTTAAAGAAAATTACTGTTTTAATTATGTTTTTACAAAAATTGCATTAAATCACGTTTTTTATTGTTTGATTCGCGTTACAGACAGAAAAAAACACAAATTTACCATAACTTAGAAATTTTGGAGTATAATTAATTTGTCAATCGCACAAAAATGTTAATTCAAACGTATCAGTCTCAAAAAAAAAACAAAACAAATGCTCTCAGCTCACGTCATTGTTAATTGAACTACACCCCGTAAAGCGTTTACATTCCGCCTGAGAACCGAGCCGGCCTTACCTCGGACTCGTCCATCGAGCTGGTGGTGGTCCGGCGGCGTCTTGCTCGAGGGCTGGGCCCCCCCACGGGCGTGCTGAAGTGGTTCTCGTCGAAGGTCAACGACCCCTCCGTCTCGGCTGTGTCTACTATCTCTATCTCCCCGTTTGTCGCTTCTGCACGATCGTCATTCGATTGCGACTCATCTGCATTCACTTGATCGTCATTCGTGACTGTAACTTCCTCATCAACATTCGCAGCTTCGCTGTTCTCGTCGCGATGCTCGCTTGTTTCTGTTTCTACCCCGTCCGGCCTGTCGACCGTCTCTTCGACGCTCCCATTTCGACTCACATTAGTTCCTGTATCACCGTTGACGACTTCAGTCGCTTCGCCTTTCGCGACGGTGTCGACATTCGTTTCCTCGCTTTCATTTGTATCTACAACGCTTACACCTACGCTTCGTTCTTCAGTTTCATCCTGAGCCTCCTCGTTATCACTCGTTGTTTTGTCGGCGTCTTGACTAGTGCTCGCGTTATCACAGCTGTCTTGAGCAACGTCCGAGTTCCGCGCGTTTTCGTTCGCGCAGACGACATCGTCGTCTTCCCCCCTTAAATTATTATCACAGTCGTTTTCGTTACTTATACTATTTGCGTCTCTCAGTTCGGGCCGCGAGCCGAGCTCCGGCGACCGCACCGGCGTCGAGAACGGCGTCGCGTCTGTGGAGTTAGTGTCGCCGCTCCTATTGCTTACATCCTCCTGTTAGAATTACATTAAATATTACATACGCACTATTCACGCGTGCAGGTTAGGCGCGGGGCGTAGCTGGGTGTAATGGACAAAAATAACATTATAAAAATGAATAATAGACTGCGAAAATTATAACAGTGTGATGGTAGGAACAAAGTTAAATTACTACGCGATCTAAAGACGATGAAAGAGTTGGTTTTTAATATCATTATTACTATCTCAGTAATACAAAATGGAATGTCACAGTTAATTTACTTTTTGCATATATTCATTCCATAAGTTTTAAGTATTACGTTTCAGTTTCAACTATATATTTTATTTTTGTTTTTTGTTATTTTGATATTTGGAATGTCTTATTAATAATTATTTGTATTGGTACATTTTATCTAATTTTATTTTTATTAATTGTATGTGGTCCTTAGAAGACTGAATAAATAAATAATTAAATTATTATTATTAATATAACTCGCAATCAAACATAATATAAGTATATTTAAAATACAGGGTGTCCCAGAACTCAACGTCAAACCGAAACGGGGTGACAGGATTGATCGTAAGCATCATGACAAAAATCAGAAAAAAATTATATCCCATGCAGTTTGAAAATTATGGGCATTTTAAGAAAAACCTAGAAATTTAGTCAAACTGTAACAATTTTTCGGTTATCATGGTTTTTTTTTATTTTTGTTCATTTATACTTTGGAACCATAACCCTAAATAGCATTACAGAATGACAGTCAAAAATGATGACACAGTTGCCCCAAGTTTCCTAGAAATAAGACTGATTTGTTAAACTATGAATTTAAAATTTTCACAATTTGTCGACTTTGGAAGGCCCTCCTTTAAAAAAAATGTACTAGAGTGCCTTGGCAAGTGCCATTAAAAGTTGGCGCATTTAATCAGGAATCTAAAATGGTACAATACTTGTTAGTTTCATACTAAAAAAAAAGAGTAAAAAATAAAAACCTCATGTTACCCGATTTTTGCTAACCAATTTTACTCTGTTAAAATAATTTTTGATTCGCACAAACTCATGACAGGATCTTAATTTTACGGCAAAATGATGACAGAGATGGATACTGGACATGTTGGCCATGAGTGAGCGAGACAGATAGTGACGCCACTTTTACAAAAGTTAACAAAAGTAAGTAAAATTAATAAAATAATGAAAAATCTTGACCTAGTTTAGTTCAATTTTATTGGAATAAAAGTCAGATAGGGAAATAACATTGTTTATTACAATTAATGTTCAAATTGTTTTCCATCAGCCTCAATACAGGCCCTACATCTTCTTAAAAAAGATCTACTTATTAGCCGGGCATATCCTCGAGAGTTGATTTGATTGATTTGAGAAATTCATTCACGCAGCTTCGCTCTCAATGGGCTTTGAGTAAACTTTTTCTTTGAGAACGCCCCAATAAATTCATAGTTTAACAAATCAGTCTTATTTCTAGGAAACTTGGGGCAACTGTGTCATCATTTTTGACTGTCATACTGAAATGCTATTTAGGGTTATGGTTCCAAAGTATAAATGAACAAAAATAAATAAAAAACCACAATAACAGAAAAATTGTTACAGTTTGACTAAATTTCTAGGTTTTTCTTAAAATGCCCATAATTTTCAAACTACATGGGATATAATTTTTTTTTGATTTTTGTCATGATGCTTACGATCAATCCTGTCACCCCGTTTCGGTTTGACGTTGAGTTCTGGGACACCCTGTATACAGAATTTATTTAAAAAAGGCGTGACACAAATAGAAAATAAATGATATTTAATCACGCTACGCCCATAAATATAAGTTAGTACACTGCACACATAAATATCGCGTCCACTGCGTGACTCTTTCGGGTCTGACAGTATTACTTAAGGCTAGCAATGTGCAACAATTGTCTATGATGTGAGGACAACACACATGGATGTCTATGGTCGCGCCCTGTGCCGGTGAGCCCGTTAGTATGTCTATGGACGTGGGTGTACTGTACTCACTGTTCTGTTTGTCTATTGGCCACTTTTTGACGATGGATAATTTTATTTTAAGACATTGTATCGCTGTACTTAAAAACATAAAAATAATAAACATACCTCATAAACGTCGAAAGCAATAACACAACTATTCTCCTATGTTTATATAGAGCATGCAACACATAACCAACCTTACGTTGTAAGTATTACAATCCTAAATCACACGAGCATGCGTTCAAGCATTTCCCTTTAGCTCAGAAGACTAGAATAAATAATACTACAGGTATTAGCAGTGAAATTGAAAATTATAATAATAGTAACATAATTGATTCAAATCAGAAATAATTTGTAAAGAAGAAGAAGAACAGTGAGTACACTATTGGAGAGACGTTAATTTGTGATCGAAAAATGAAATGTAAAGGATCATACACATGGAGAATTTTAATGCTAAACTATAAGACCTGTATCGCTTGATGTGGAATTTCACACGGGAAATTGTTGTGTCGTAAAATGGAACTTATATTTCATTAAGTGAAATTGGAAAATTGTAAACAGCCATGTGCTTAAATCCCAACAATCGAGTTAAATGTATGATATGTATGAATGTCTGAGTTAGTTTATATCGCTGAAGCTCATGCCTGGTACATCCTGGAATCGAATCGTGTACCTCGAAACACATTCTAGAGATAATATTTGTAAATTAATACATCGGTAAGCATGCAACTCAAACTTGATAATTAAGATAAGAAAACATCTAAAATCATGCATTATTCCACCGTTATAAAAAAACTTTAATTCCAAGAAATTTCAATACGACGCGACGCGATTTGTCAAAGTCAACTCATGTAATGAAGAACAGGAAGGCAATGTAAATGAAAATGTTGCCTCTCGAAATGGTTTTTTAATTATTATTATACCTCTCATTATCTTATTATTAAGTTCTCGTGTAAGTGAAATGTAAATATTTCTTTTCAGAATAAATATTCTTTAACCCCAATATTAATGCGTTAAGGTTTCAGGCCTATTACTACGAAAAACTGACTCCATCAAAACGATAATAATTTTTTTTTGGCATGACACATCGACATATGACTGACAGCAAAGTGAAAACAAGTAGGGCAGTTTTATATTTCAAAAATGATATGTTGTTTTGACAGATTTTATTTATCGTAATAGGTCTTTAGAATCGTCATTAGTATGCCTTACCCCATTAATCTTGATATAATACATTGTTAACTTCAGCATCCAATACACCCGATTCACCTCGCACAAGTGGCTTTCGGGAAGCTGGGGTGATACCCAGCACGACTTCAAACCGGTTTAAAGATTCGGTAAGTAATGATTTTTACCGCTATTTTCATGAGAGCGATTCAAAAACCTAAATAAACCGGTGTATGCAAAAACCTCGAACTGAAGGTAGGAAGAGGCAATAATTTTTCTGACTTCAACTTTTATACCGGTTTTTAGAGGTTGATACCGGTTAATTGATCCAAAACCCTTATATTTCGCTCTTTACAAATACCGGTTTAATAAAGGTTAAAGTTTACCTAAACCTTTTTAAAACGCCTATTATATACTTGCGCTGTTACCGGTTGGAAAACTAACCGGTTAACAAGGCCTGATACCCAGTATACATGCTTAACATCCAACCGATCCATCCACCCGATGCACCTCACACAAGTGGCCTTCGGGAGGCCGGGGTGATCCCCAATATACATGGTCAGCATCCAACCCGCCCGATTCACCCCACACGAGAGGCCTTCGGGAGTCCGGGGTGATACCCAGTATACATGGTCAGCATCCAACCCGCCCGATGCACCCCACACGAGTGGCCTTCGGGAAACTGGGCGATGGGCAGTACACACGGCGCGGTGCAGTTACCTGTCGCGAGTCCTGCGAGCCGTGCTGCTCCTCTGCGGAGATGTGGAAGCGCCGCTGGAACTCCGTCACCGCCGTCTCCATCCGCTCCGCCTGCGACTCCGTGCTCATGTGACGTCTGGGAGAATAGAAAAGGGCATGTCAAGTCATAAAAGTCATTTATGTCTGTAAACAGACCGACAGGGGGCACTTTTACACGTTCCTTAGAATCCTACCACAGCTTCGGGACAATAGGCTAGATGACACCGTCAATCGTTGAGATACGCTTTATCATCTGTCAAAACGATCTGCCGCCATAAATTTTGTATGGGAATACTGTATTTTAACGTCATAATATAGTATCAGAAATCGAAGTCAATTGACTGAATATTTATGTAATTATAAATAAAAAATGATTTCTCCAGCTTTTTGGAAATAAATTGGTTTTACTAGCTTCATAGAGGTTATGTTTGTAAACACACAACGGTCTTGTAAAAACGATAGGTGTCATCATGCCTATTGTTGGGCTGGTGGCGAGAAAAAGCTGCGAAAGAAACTATGTCACCATTGTCATTGCCTCTTTAAAAAAAAAATAAGGTACATGAATTGTTCCTGTTGTAAACTAGTCCATACATAGAGAGTAACAAACTAATATAATAAGTTTTTTTTAAATAGAAACAACATCACATACATTGCTCTGATCCCAAACCACGTAACACGTGTTATGGGTATACTGTTGTTTATTTAAAAAAAAATGTTTTTTGACCGCAACCCACTCTATCTTATAACAATAAGATCTCTTCATCTCTGAAACCCTTTCTATAAGGATTGAAATGATACACTTTTTTACGGATTAT
Source organism: Pyrausta despicata (assembly GCA_963921415.1). Classification (NCBI taxonomy): domain Eukaryota; kingdom Metazoa; phylum Arthropoda; class Insecta; order Lepidoptera; family Crambidae; genus Pyrausta; species Pyrausta despicata. The sequence goes on along the minus strand of OY992862.1, from coordinate 14,053,518 downwards.
TTTACGATTTATTAACATTTTATTTTAATCAGAATATCGGACCCTTTTCAGCGTCCATGGTCACAGGTAGACTAGGTCCTTTCTATAAAAAATTCGGGTTACCAGCCGAAGCCATCTACAATACGATATCATTACATGACAATTTAAAATTAAGGCGGTTTCGCACTGGGTTCGATCCGAATTCGTAAAAATATCCGTAGTAGCCGTACAACTTCATCTATGGTAAATCAGATGACGGAGATCGATTTTAGTGCGTAAATTACCATAGAAATAGTTCAACGTCTACTACGGACCATATTTTCACGGATTCGGATCGGACGTAGTGAGAAACCGCTCTTATTTTTAATCTGGATAATCATTTAAAAAAAAAAACTGGGGTTTCACAGAAAGTAATCAAAAGATAATGTGTTGGGAATACCTCGCTTTTCCACTTAAATATATACTGATCACCTGAATTAAAAAAAAAATTAACGTAATCCAAAAAGAGACGCATATCAGACACTAAAAACGTAAATTCCCTATTCTACCTACGATCATTTAAAAGATGTGTCACTCCTTAGATAAGAAACGTAAACAATCCGCCGACTCATGTCTATACATGTGAAAGTAAAAATAAATAATCAGGTCATATTTTCATTTCGTGAGCACGTCACAATTTAATCTTACATTATAATCAGTCGATAATTTGAATATTATATTTTGAATTTTAGTAGATTGCAATAAAGAAGATAGCTAAGTAGATTTGGAACTAGCACAACAATGCTAATGAACTACAGATAATAATAACATACAAAAAACATTACTACAGCTTTCTTTTAACAACAATAAGTTATTTAACGGTTCATTTCGACCCTGATCCGAAATCCTGACCCGGTCATGGGTAAGATTAGGATTTTGAATAGGAATTGCGGTGAATGCCTGTGGCTCTCGGCCTACGGCGAACCCGCCACGTCCCCGACTCACATGGCACCGGAGGGCACCGTCAGGTTTTAAGTGGGTACTCGGGTTCTCTCTCTGAGGCCTGGAGTCCCACATAACCCCCAGCTGCCCCGCGGCTGGTGGGTATGCGTAACAGCATTTCCCTGACGTTAAAGAAAAAAAAGAAAGTTGAATAGGAACCCATGATCGAGCCAAGATTTTGGTTCAGGTTCTAAATAAACCTATTTGACGACGTAGAATCCATAGTACGGAATAATAATGAATTTTGCAAAACATACTATTGCAAAATTTACTTATAATATTGCACAACAAAGTAACACAGGTTGTTTTTTAAAATTATTTCTATTAGGAAAGATAATGTCATTTTGTCCTCGGTCGAGGAGGCAGAAAAAAGATATTGTTATTATCTATTTTTTAGTACTTTAAGTGCAGAATAGCTATAAGTCTCAAGTCTTCACCCCACTAATATATAGTATGACTAGCTGACCCAGCAAACGTTGTTTTGCTATATAAATTATTTCTCTTATCACTAAGGGGTATGAAAAATAGATGTTGGCCGATTCTCAGACCTACTCAATGTGCTCTCAAAATTTAATGAAAATCGGTCAAGCCGTTTCGGAAGAGTACAGGAACGAACATTGTGACACGAGAAGTTTATATATATGGAGAATTACTGTCAAAGCAACCCATTTTCAGTCATACACACATTTAAACCTACGATTATTTGGTAATACATAATCGATTCTGCTTTTCAGATCCTTTACCCCCGTCTGACGTAAAGCAATTGTTTTTTTTTATTTGTAAGTGTAAAACTGTCCCAAGGGACGGTTGCATGCCGTAGCATTTATTCTCTCAACTGATACATTTTTTTAATTTTATTTTTTATAAAGAGATATCCAGACATTTGGGCACAATCTCATGTCTGTGTAGTAACAGCCTATTCACTCTTCTATATATATTTATATTCGCGAATATTTACTCACCCATTACTGCAACACCTTTTCTTTAACACCCGTCTAAACAAATCGACTTTCATAGCCTCCCTCGGCCGTGGCTTATTCAGCACTGCATTAGCGCTATCGTCCACCGCGAGATAAGATAGTGACCTCTAGCTACTGAGTGTAAAAGCGAACTATATCGGTCGTTCACTAGTAATGCGATGCAAATCGTTTAAAGAAAGGGGATATACATTGTTTAGGAGGAGTTTTAATCTAGTACACCAAGGTAAACACTGAGACATCATATTAACTATAGTTGATGGAATCAGGCGTTAGTTTGCGGAAATCCATGACTAAAGCTGAAAACGAGGATTATTTTGCTTTAAATTTCCTCTAAACGAAGCCAGCGCTGGGACCCAAATACATCCAACTGTAACCACTTGAAAAAAACTAGAGCTGGAAGTCGCGGGACTTACAATACAACGTACAACGTGACAGAGAAGATGAAAGTGTTTTGTTGGTGTCTGTGTTGTGATTTCAGGTGTAAGTCCTGCGACTCCCAACTCTAGTTTTTTTTCCGGTGGTTACAGTTGGATGTATTTGGGTCCCAGCGCTGGCGTCGTTTAGTATAAATTTAAAGCAAAATAATCCTCATTTTCAGCTTTCATCTTATTAACTTGTGATAAGAGTAGAGTGCTTTCATCTGTTCATTCATAAGTAATTTTTGAGTAATTCTCTCAGCTTCATAAGTGTATTCAACAAAATACCATCTCGCCTTAAGGATCTAGCCTTAAACAGGTTCAAAAATACATTGCGTAGATGGTTATTGGGAAACTCATTTTATTCAATTGAATAATTTATAAAAGAATTAATTAAATGAAAAGAAGAAATGGGGCAAAGTCAATGCATGATATACTCGTAATGATGTTTTCAATGTAATATAAGATATAATTAATTTTATATGACTTTTATCAAAATCGATATTTAAATTAATTTATATTGAATAATTCATAATGTTTAGAATAGAATAGAATAGAATAGAATATGTTTATTTGCTTAAAACATGGTAAATTAGATAACAGAATTTCGTCTTAGACCATCATGTTTATAAAGTTGCATACAGTCTTGACACAGCTAAATAGGTTTAAGCATTTAAGATGACATTTTAAGATGACCAACAAATTATATGTAAATCAATGATATTTAAAATAATAGATATGTTACCGTAGCGCACAAAATGAAGACGCGAAAACGTCCTAATTAGGACGTCTTGCCTCCAGTCTGGATAAAGCGATACAACGAGTGTGACGTCTCTGTTATTGATTGTGAATCCAGTAAAATAACATCGTGTGTGTTTCGAAGATGTACAAACTATGATAAGAAAGTAAATAAAAGTCAGGGGATCTCGTATCACATGTAAGTAAACGAGATTAATGTTCAAATCATTACATTTTTAATATTTTTACGTAAAATCCTTTTCAAAATACGGTTACAAAGGTGAAAGAGAAAGTAAATCGTTTTTTTAACAAGTGCGACAAGGACACAATGTCCTCGACAAGTGCTCGGTCAAAGATTAACAAAATAGAAACTATAGATGCGATGTCATTGGTTTGATACCTACGGCATACTTGTGTTTTATTCTTTTAGCCTTTTTGTGATGTTAATTTATTGTTATGTACCGAATGCAATTGTATTGGTAGTTAATTAAAAAGTCGTCGAAATTTAGTTACGTAAATAGAAGAAAAGAGGATACATATTAATGTTTATTATAGTATAAATTATTTTTATTAATGTTGGTTATTATTATGATTAACACTTTTTTTTTTGTCTCTCCATTCCAGGTTTACTACCTCTGAGGTTCAACTCCAAGATTGGATTGCAATTGTGAGTGGGCAAAGAAACGAATCAGACTGGAATCCTTCAAAAAGCAATAGAATATGTAGCGACCATTTAATGCTAATGATAAATATACTTACAAGAAAGGTAGAACATTGCTTTTAAGAAAATGCAATTCCTATAATTGAGGTTAATTGGTACATACATCTATTTATCAATAGATACATACATCTAATTATCAACGTACTTATTCAAACAATAATTACATTTGTACGAACACTTAAATATTAATCATATTCCTTCAGAAATCTGAAGCAAAGAAGACCCTTATCTCACCGTCGAGTCTTGACAACGTTCAGCACACATAGAGTTATAGAAGAAGTTTTAGAAACACCCAGAAGGGCGGCACTTAGAAAACGTGTGCGTAAATTGACATTTGAAAAGGAGCAGTTACAGAAAAAAAGTTATTTGTCAACAAAACAAGTGACTAAAAAAAATGTTTTTTGGTATAAATGATTTTGTATTTGTAATAATGTTTTATTTTAAAACCAAACCTTCGCACTATACCGAGTGAATAAAACAATATATAAATAGCAATTTGAAAAAATAAATGGTAAAATTCTGTTTTTAGAACGAAATAGAAGGCAGATAGTTCACGTAAGGTTTGTACCTTCTGTTTCGTTGTTTTTATTAGTCTTTGTCAAAGTGAAATGCAGTGCAGTAATTGGTCAAAAAGTGACGTTTAGTTTACACTTGTGCCGAACAGAGAGTTACTACCTATCTCTTTTGTTCTTACTGTTTGAATTATGACATTCCTTTCACACCATTTATTAATGTGGTTAATAAGAATTGCGCATGTGTGCACTCGCTCTCGATCGGCACAGATTTTCTGTATGTTTCGTGAGCGTATAGCATATCTATTATTTTAAATATCATTGATGTAAATCGTACCCTATTTACGCAAATAAATATTTCTATTTCAAATAAATATTTCAGCAAGTACCGTTAAAAAACTATGAGAGGGTAATAAGAGTTCACTCAGAGAAAACTTGAATAAGAGTGTTCATACTCAAAACCACAATCTTTTATTCGTATTTTTCGAACAAATATGAAAGAACAACTATTTGATTACAAACCCTCTTTACAAACGAATAATGGTTGGCCTAAGCTGTAAGACAGTGTAGAGATGTATTATAATGAATAAGTAGGTATTCAAAAGAGGTTTTATTTCCTCGTCTGTAATGTAAATAATTCTTTGAAAATACTGTTACTTAAATAAATAGGTTCAGTATTTGCATGCTATTGACAATGGCTGGATGGGCGCTCATTTACTACTGTGTCATCTTCTGTAGATCCTATACAAACGCAAATAAACAATATTTCATTTCATATTTCATTTCATTAAAGCTAGTCTATCAGTCCTACCACTCTCAGAAATCAATGTAGAACTTTATTATTTGAGTATATCTATATCTGAAGAAGTCAATCAGTTTTCTAAGAGATTAATTTTTCAATCGGTTTTTGATAACGGATAATCCGAACAAGATAATAGCGGATTAAGACACAGTCAAGCACGTGGGCCACTAGCTCAGTTTACACAGAAATGTTTTTTTTCTTATTTGGAATAGGTTTACTCTTGACCCAATACTAAGCCCAAGGAGGCAAAGACTGAGTCTACGTTGGACCGAGCTCACCTAGAAGATTCCTGTTCACTCTAGCTTTGAAGATTCCTAGGTTGTAATTGCAGGGAAACACTGACGCAGGTAGTGAGTTCCACTCTTTTGCAGTGCGCATCAGGAATGTAGATGAGAAGCGCTTGGTTCGTATCAGAGGAACGTAAATAAAACTAAGCCTAAATTAGGATAAATGTCTTCTACGTACACTACTTCATTAGGCTACATGTATTCTTCATACACTACATCACAAGCTTTTGTAAATATTTGAGAAATACTCAAGGTTGTGCTTCAGTCAAGGTTAACGTTGAGGATTATTATGAGTTACTATTTTGTTGGTTTGAATAGGCCAGTCTATTGGCTGGTTGATGAGGATGCGGGCCCTGGCTCGTGGCAGCGTCTAACTATTCGATACGTGAGATAACAACACGATTCACGTAACATTGATTGAGCGCTCGTTGAGGTTCACGTAGTATGAGCGCCCTTTTGTGTCCTGCCGCTCTTCACAGCCAGCAAGCAACGGGTCATAACCGTAAGTCTGTCCAGTTTATACGTGACGAAGCTACAAAACTTACGTGATATTGATGTTAGGCCGGTTCCACTGCGTGGAGCACTCGTTGTTTTGCATGTAGTACGTACAGCTCTTTGCGTCCTGCCTATCATCACCGCCAGCGGGCAACGGGTCGCGACCTAACGTCTATCCTATCTATACGTGACATAGCTGCAAAACTTACGTGATATTGATGTTGGGCCGCTCCCACTGCGTGGAGCGTTCGTTGTGGTTCACGTAGTACGTGCGTCCGTTCGCGTCCTGCCGCTCTTCCCAGCCCGCAGGTAATGGATCACCACCAATCGTCTGTAACAAATTTCACAATAAAAAAATGACTCTTCTTAATGACTAGGACACTTGTTACTTATGACCATAAACTTTGGTATTTTGGTATGATATGCTTGCCTGAGGCAGTACGGGACACGGAATTTTAGAAAAATACATTGAAATCTTCGCGTGTGACTTCCAAGTGACCCAATTCCATACCCTCCATATACCTATTACAAAGAAAATTCTACTAAAGATGGAGCGAAAAGATGAAGCAGAATAAAGCCCGGACTCCACCAAAGCGGATACAAGACAAGCGGAGAGGACATATTTCTTAGACAACCAATAGAATGACGTTAGTCGTACATCTCGTTTTTTTTAACTAAATTCTAGTAGTTGTTTATAATCTTCTTCTCTCTTCCCTCGTCTGCTCTTTGCATTGGTGGAGTCTAGGCCTTACATTATTACATTGCATGCTAAGCTATAAGTTGACATAGCATGGAAGCCAAAACCATTAGCTCCGCTTTAAAAGGCGTAGATCACAATTTGAGCGATGCAAGAAATATTTACTTCACATAAAGTACTTAAGATACAGTCTTGAGCTAAGAAAACGAAGTGTTTTGAGATAAGAAAACTAATTATCAGAAGACCTATTACGAAAAGCGTCATCCGTACTTTTTAAATCTACACTAATATTATAAAGCGGAAGAGTTTGTTTGTTTGTTTGTTTGTTTGAACGCGCTAATCTCAGGAACTGCTGGTTCGAATTGAAAAATTCTTTTTGTGTTGAATAGACCATTTATCGAGGAAGGCTATAACATCACGCTGCAACTATTAGGAGCGAAGATATCATGGAAAATGTGGAAAAAACGGGGAAAATTATTCATCCTTGAGGGCTTCCGTTGCGAACGCTGCGAAAACGGTTCAAGATACCAAAAATATTTGTATGAAAGAATTATTCCTCTTAAAATGATCTAAAAAAATGTCTGCGACAGTATATGTCTATCTTTTAAGATCAAGTCACTAGAACCGTTTTTGTGGTAATCAAATTTGGCCAAAATTAATGCATTATTTGTCAAGAGTTGTATCAACGTAATAATATTAATCTTTATCCAAATAAATGTGTTGTTGATTAAGAGTATTTAATTGTGAACAAAATTGTCCTTGACATCACTTCATTTCAATGAATATCTTAGAAGATATTACAATTTTAAAATAACACCAATATAAAATTTACCCGCGCCGCATGATATGCAAAACATGACGCTGCAAGGAAGAGAGGCGTTACTTGCGAGCGACGCGGAGAGGGGGGTGTAGCTCTACGAGGTACCATAATGAACCAAAATTAGATTTAATTAATGACCAGGTGCGTCATATCTTCACGTCAACCCTGCCGCAGTGCCTAAAAAGCCGGTTGTTTAACCAATGCGTCTTAACTGTCTTGACCCACGGAGCTGAAACGTGGAACATGACAGACAAGCTGGCTCACCGACTACACGTCACTCAGCGTGCTATGGAATGGTCTAGGTTGGGGATCTCATTAAGGGATAAAATCCGGAACGAGGTCATACGACGTAAGACTAAGGTAACATATGTTGTCCAAAAATGTAGCAAGCTAAAGTGGCAGTGCGCTGTCCATGTCTGTCGCAGAACCGACGAGAGGTGGAACAGGAAGGTTCTTGAATGGAGACCACTCGTAGGTAAACGTAGTATGGGACGCCCCCCGGCTAGATGGACAGACGACCTGAAGAAGGCAGCTGGTAGTGACTGGATGCAAAGAGCGGGAGATCGGGCGCTGTGGCGGTCCTTGGGGAAGGCCTATGTCCAGCAGTGGACTATAACAGGCTGATACGATGAATGACCAGTTGACCGCGTTTAATAATCTGGGACGAATGTTCCATGATCCATAGAGCTCATGTAGAGGGTCTAGATAGGACTCGAGAAGCTGTGATAAAATCATCATCATAAAATTACTGTTATGTTTGCGAGGGACTTTCGAAAAACTGTACCAGTAATAGTAAGGGGAACAAGGGCAGATATTGTAAAGTCTTGGCTTAAAAATACCCCAATATGGAAGTTTGTAAACATCTTAAAATTAACTACAAATATGAGAGCACATTTGGGGGGAGGTAGAAATAATCCTCCATGCCGATTATATACCACGGCGGCCAATCTCAACATCTCAATGATTCCAAATTATTTTCTTTTTAATTTTAAAAAAAATCTATTTCCTTTTATGCTTTCTTTCACCGTTACAATTAATAAATCACAGAGGCAAACATTTAAACACATAGAAATTAATTAACGTCAAGACTGCTTTTCACACATATGTCGCGTTGTCAAGATCAGACCTACAAACGCGTTGCGGACAAAACTGATATGTTCTTCTGACACAAGAAAATGAAACTAGAAAAATAATTAACGCAAAAGTACTTTAAGCTAATTATGTTCTTTTAAAAACTTAAAAAATAAATTGTCTAAAATAATAACAAAAAAATTAATTTGCAAAAAGAAAATGATGCCCAAAATAAATAATCCACGCGGACGAAGTCGCGGGCACAGCTAGTAAATAAATATAAATATTTCACAACAATCGCACCAATTCTCTAGTCCCAAATTAAGCTACGAGGCTTGTGTTATGGGTACTAGACAACGGATAAACATACGTATATACTTTTTTTGTAAATAAATACATATTATACATAGAAAACATCCAGACCAGTACAAACACACATGTTCATGCACACTTATGCTTGTACTGTGCGGGGATCGCACCCGCGAACCTTGGTTTAAGAACTCCCACCTGTGGACCACTCCACCAAGCGGTCGTCAAGGCTACATTCGATTCCTTATCTTTAACCTCGTGAGTATTTATTTATTTAAATTTGGTACACAAACAGATATCTGTTATTAATTACATATGCAATATACATTGACTAAAAAATTTACAAACAGTACAGGAATCCAAGATCAGTGTACACCACGTGTTTACAATATAATTAATAAAATAATGCTACATTACATATAATATAAACTACTATTTAATTTACTATTTCTTAAATCTACGTAAATGTGTGTGAGCAGGGTCGAGGGTATCTAATCACTCTGAAATATGTTCGTAACAAGTTAAATAATAATAATAAGAATAAAGTTTATTTCTAAATAAAAACCCATTGAACATTAAATATATAATAGGAAACTGTGTTGCAGCTATTAACGCCCTCACTCCAGACACAGACAGTGCAGTATTCCACTATTTAATGGATTTTACATAAGTGCTAGAGAAATGAAATTTACCACATCTAGAATTTATCTATGGTACTTGACTTTGAGAACACCTAGTTAAGTCAAACACAACTAGTTAAGAACTAGTTTAAAAAATATAGAACCTTAAAACGTAAAGAATAACTTATGTTAAGAGAGATGACTAAAGTCGAAACAAGTACGAATGAAGCGTTTGGTTAAAAATGAAACCTTTTCGTAGTACCTACCTAGGAAAAGGTTTTACATTTCAGGCAGAAGCGTAAAATAAACAAAAGTGAACGTACAACATGAGCTACTTCGGCCGGGTCGATGACCTCCCAGTCTGCGCCCGCGCCGCCGCCCGCGCCCTAGTGCCAAACTATGCTCAGTGCCGAGTGCAAACACAACACATGATAACTACTACCAAACGGGCAACAAATTTTGACGGAAGCAAACAGAAGGGCCTCAACAGATGCCGTATTTCGAATGCGTGTTTTATATTGTAAAAAACAAGCTCGCGATGACGCGAGTTTCATTAGCGATTGGAAAGTGTTTGAAGATCCTTTTACGCATATACAGGGCTTTCCAAATACGACTAGTGCTGAGGCCCTCAGAGGCAAAATTGTGTAATGATACAGATTTGAAAATCCAAACATTATTTAGTAATTGCTTGTATGTAAGGGCTTCCGCACATAAACACGATACAATGTCGTAACGTGTCGACGCACGATACGTCGTCGTGACGTCAGATCTCACGATGCAATCCTGCGCAGTTGTTGTTCAAAATTCAAAGATGACGGATGGTGTTGAAGTCGATCATCTAATTACCCTAGTCGAGCAGCGTCCCGTGCTATGGGACAAAACATCCCAAGAATACAAGAATAAACTAAAACACCACCCCACTGTATCGACAGCATCGTGCCGTGTATCATGCGTGGCACATTAGGTAACGATATCGTGTTTTTTTACGATGCTCATCGTAGATTTCGACGACAACGCGACGTCGTATCGTGTTCATAAGTGGGAGCCCTAAGGTAAGCGCCATCTGGTGAAAATTTTAGAAAAACTTTTTATTTCAAAATTTACATCTTTTATTATAGTAGACGTAGGACGACATCTTTTCGTACTTCAACGCGTCTGCTGCGGATGTCACCTAGCTCATATTCCCTTGCTTCACCCACAAGAATCCAGAATAACTGGTACCATCCAATCTGTCCAAATGTCCAAGGTTGCACACGAAATTTGGACTTAAGACTCTTAACCACTAGCCCGGCCGCCAGCAATAACAATCCGTAGCTTGATTTGTTTTCGTCTGTCCACGTTAACGTGTTGACAGATACCGTTTCTCGTAGTAGAGCTTCAGGCCCAATGTGGATGTGTGGCCCCACTTACCGGCTGCACGACGCCGCGCTGCGTGGGCGGGTCCACCAGCTCCCAATCGTCGGGCGGCGTGGGCTGCTCGTCGGTGCCGGGCTCTCCCACTCGCCCCACCACGGCGTGGTACACCTCGATGTAGCCGCGGACGCGGGAGCGGGCGCTGGAAGGGTTAGGGTAAGTTGTGTTTGTAGTGTGCGTATTGTCAATGGTAATAATATTAATAGTCCTCCTGGCCGATTTCGACCACCGCGGCCAATCTCAACAGAGATCAGCCAACTACGCAGGAGATATTATAGTGCACAAGTGTGAGCGCAATACACAGGTGCACTCACTGTTCCATCACTCTAAAAGTTCGGTGAGACGGCAATCCGACATGACCGGACTGGCTGGTGTAGTGGCATAATTTCTGACAATGGTAATACAGTAAAGCTCGCTCCACGCGTTGGGCGAACAGTTGGCTTGAATTCTAACGCTAATGGCCAGTAGAAAAAAGCACAAATCAACGTTGAAGCCAGCAGTTTCTTCTGGGTCCACTCATTGTGTGGTAGGTTTTTGGACCAACGTTGGCGCAATATTGCGGACCAGGGGTAAAGCCATCCGGCCGGCATTAAAGTCGTTTTCGGCCAACTTTTCACACCACGTGTGGATTCGGGGAAAGGTTTACTCTAGCTGTGACAGATCGTAAGATAGTTAGGCTGTTTGACAGACTGATCACATACACAGGGATGACATTGATCACATTTAAGGGATAACAACTGATTAATGCGTTATTTATTATTGAAGACAGCTTTTTAAATTGATTTAAAGGCAGCAGGCATCATATCAATTGCTAGATCGCCATTATAAAAAAATGCATTTTGGTTTTGTGCTGAGAATCAGGGATTAGATATAGAATATTTTTATTTTCATAATCAGTAAATTGTTATCACACAAAAAACAATTTGAGATTGTATCATACACAATCACAAAGCAAATCTAAATACAGATAACACACAGTAAGAGGTAAGTAATAATTAATAACAGTTTCCATTTATCTGTAGTTTTTATTTATTTATTTATTACTAGTGGACCCCGCAGACGTTGTTCTGCCCATTGATTTTTTAAAATTTTCTGATCTTTTAAACCTTCCCTGGACTACCACGAATATTTCAAGACTAAAATTATTCAAATCGGTTCAGCCGTTCTCGAGTTTTAGCGAGACTAACGAACAGCAATTCATTTTTATATATAAGAAGATTGTATGGTATACTAAATTTGTATAACTTCATTTGAGTACGTTTTAGTTTACTTATCTCCTGTTTTATTTAGTTCTTGTTACTTATCCTCTAAACATATTTTTAAGCGACGAAGGACCATTCTTATAACGAGAACTCAAGAAAAAAAACTTTTTCAACAAGTTTTCATATAAAATTGTACAGTGTCATCGAAACTAAACATGTATACAAAATATCAGCTCATTCAGACAATGGGAAGTGTGTTCCCGGTGTTAGTTAGTTAGTTAGTTTTGCAGGGCTTTTTCCGCACTTAGCCTCACGATTGGGCCATTGTGCGTGTTTGCCTCTATTCCAACCAGCCCAAGTCCTCCCAGAAGGCTAGCAGCCTGCCTAGGCCACTAAAGATTTCTGGGAATGATGTTGGGTTTTTTAGAATGTCTGCTCGCTGTTTTTCCACACTTGTGCACTCCATGAGTACATGCTGTGGCGTTTCCTCTTCCTCGAGGCATCCTCTGCATCGCGGGCTGTTTGTTACACCTATGTTAAATAGGTGCTTGTTTAGGAGACAATGGCCTGTTATTATCCCTATAACTCTGCGTAGATTGTCGCGCGTTAGTTTGGCGAGGTTGCGGGCAAACACTCTAAATCTAAAGCTAAATTTTACTTAGCTTGCAAGATTTGATTACAGACTAACAAACACCGGGACAGATAAAACTAAAAAAAGCTTGTAAAAATTATAATTTTATCACCTTTATTCGTTCTATTACCGACTTGACTGTTGATTTAGTGAATGGTCGCATCGAGTGAACAAGACTAATAAATATCTTCATGGGCAATGTATGTGATATTTTACGTTATTACACAACCTTATTAATTTTCAACGTACTTTTTTTTGTTTTTTTTTTTTGTAAAATATGTATTTGTTTGATTACAAAGCATATACCATACGTTATTTAATTAAAGATTAAGGCTGTCATACGTCCTTTTATTGTTGTACCCTTTCAGGAATATATTGAGAAAATTAAAGTGCCAATAATATTAATGCTTACTGTGAACAAAACTCTCTAGAAATTACTTGAAAGCTCAAGCACTTACAGTAAACCAAAATAAAAGAACCCGATATAAATTAAGAAATAAAATACAAAGACGCAAAAATCATTTTGTTAAAGCACACCAAACAATCTACAGTTTACAGTATTCTGTCTCTATCGTTGAGGATCCAAGCAGCAATAACAAAATTTTAGGACATGGAAATCGTAGACATAAGGTACTTTTTATCAACTGTCAAAAGGATTTTCTCCTTAGAGTTTGTATGAGAATAACACACTTTGACGTCAACGCGTGCAACGCCGACTGAGTGACTATTTATCGATTGAATTTCCATTAAAAATCAAATTTTATGAATTGCACAAAAATATTAGTGGAAGGGGATCTGAAATTATGAATTATTTTATATATCAGTTTTTGAATATTTCTTTCATAGTGAAAACAAGACAACTCTTCGACTTACTAAAGTAAACATGATTTTGTATTGAATTTTGATTTGGATCTTGATAATAATAATTTTAATAATTCTTCTTCTTTCCAAAAGAAACTTTAAGATGACAGGTAATTATATCAAGAAAAATCGGATGGCGCCACCGTATTTTAACTTATTAGCTAGTAGAAACCGGTTTTTGAAAACATCTGAAGGCTTGCTTGTAAGTCGGTTGTTACAAAAACAGCTGCAGCAATAGCGCTATTAATCATTCCTATAAATTGCATTCTTATTTCGATAGGTCTATAATAATTTGTCGGGTATTCCATTTTCAAGTTTTCATTATGAGAAATTAATTAACCAACATCAAACTTACTAAAAGGGGTGCAACTAAAGCCACACAGTTGGCAAAAATAAAAAAATATACAACATGCACAGCCCATTACTTACACAGACCTGCGCGGTCGCAACGAGTACTTAACGATGTTCGGTCGCGCGGACGCCGCCGATTCTGCTGGCACGTTCGAGAGCGGTATCTCGACCATGCCGAGGAAGTCGTCTCTGGTTAGGCGGTTCTCGTCGAACACTTGAATGAGGAGTTTGTGCTCTTGGGGGCGTACCTGGGGAGTAGATACGATATGTAGTTTTATCCCGTCAGCAAAGGAGGCAACGGCTCATGCTGGCCACACACCATGGACTGACGCAATCGATCGGACCGATAGAAGTGATCGTGTGTGAGCGTGGATTATGCCATCAAGTCTGTCTTGCGAAATTCTAACTTGTGGCGACTTCTACCGTTCGCCATCACAAGCGCATGCCTAACGGTAGCAAGCACGACAGCGAGCGCTGATACGGCTCCAGAGGCTAGATGGCGGTGTTAGCCTAGTACCGCACATGAACCGCGGCATATAAGATTTAGATCCAGATTAAAATAGATAGACAAATCAAGATCATGTCTATCAGACCTTGGTCCCCGACAATAACACCCGGTCGGTAGGAAACGCTTCCCTTTAGCTTCCTAACTCTGAATCTGTTGCGCCAAAAACTGATGCCATCGGTTGCATCATGCCAATTGGACGATAGGAAGTATAGTGTGCGGCCAGTATTAATTAGAATGTAGGAGTACTCACAAAGCCGTTGTTCGCAATTTCGGATGTAGCCGTCCCTGTCACTACTACAAGCTCGACCCGAAAATACAAACTAAACATTAAGCACTAAGAGTTCTGCAACCAAATCTGAAGTTTCGTTTGAGGGTAGCCAGCGTTTTCGCTTGTATGGTCAACCTTGTGAGAGATTAAATCCGAAATTACGGACAACGGCTTAGAGTAAGGAGGCTGATTAAGATCTGACAGCTCATTTGATATAGTTGATGGAATCTGATGGAATCTGATATAGGTGCATCTTCTGTGTCACGTTGTGAGTTGTAGGTATTGTAAGTCCTGCGACTATAGCTTCTTCAGGTGATGTACTTTGGTTCCTGCGCTGGCGCCGTTTAGTGGAAATTTAAAGCAAAATATTCCTCTATTTCAGCATCCTGACAGCTCATCTAACAGATAAATTAATTAATTTCCAATATTTTATCCGTCAGATAAGCTGTATGGAACTTCTGAAGTGTTGAAACTATAAATTAGTTATCTTAAAAAAAAAGAGTAGAGAAAATTACCAGGCTTAGACTGGAATCGAGCCGAACTAACCGGTTTATGCGTAACGTAATGTACAACTTAAATATTGACAAAATTGCTTAATGCTTTTTAAAATGCCTTCGAGGTATGAGTGAGTATATAGCCTTGTCATATTCTTAGTTATGCACAACCTTGTAAATCTTTACGAGTCCATAGCAGGCGTCTGTGATGGCTCAGTAACCTTGTTAGATAGGTAAAAATATGAGTTTCATCTTAGCAGGGTTCCAATAAACATCAATATTTTTGGTATGTTGCATTAAATCAGCGAAATAAACAATTGATTAAAGTAGTTGCAGTAAACTTCACTCGATTCTACTATATTTTGAGGTCCTGGGTTCGAATCCCAGGTCGAGCCAAAAAATTTTTGGATTTTCTGTCATGAATTTCTCAAAAACAACTCGGAGTCGGGAAGTCGGCGGTGTTACACCCCCGTGCCTCGGTGCGCACGTTAAGCCGTTGGTCCTGCGCCTGATCTCTCTCCGGTCATGTCGGATTGCCGTCTCACTGAACTTGAGAGTGATGGCACAGTGAGTGCACCTGTGTATTGCGCTCACACTTGCGCACTAAATATCTCCTGCGTAGTTGACTCTGTTGAGATTGGCCGCCGTGGTCGAAATCGGCCAGGAGGGCTATACTATTCTATCGAAATTATACAATTGATCAAAGTTTACTGCAGGTCCCCTGCAGTAAACTTCACTCGATTCTAATATATTTTACAGCAGCGGTCAACTTGAAAACTGAGTGATAGAATGATAGATGCACGCACATCCCAAGCCAACAGGCGTAGGAACTTGAAATGTTGTGTCATACTACATTTAGTAGTGCAGAGAAGCACTACGAAGGGATTTTTGGAAATTCATCTTCTAATGGGTTAAAAAGAGGGAAGAAGTTTGTATGAAACTACGTCAGTTGTGAAGTTGAATGTTATAATTTGGTATTTAGGCACTTGGTCGGAAATAATGACTGACGAGTTACAGGATTTCTTAGTATTTAACCTTTTAAGAAGTAAAAAAGTGCAGAAAATTTGTTTAGAACCACGTCATTCCTTGGTCCAATCATCAAGTTTTAATATTTAGGGTTTCGTACCTCAAAAAAAAAACGGAACCCTTATAAGATCACTTTGTTGTCCGTCCGTCCGTCTGTCAAGACCGTTTTTCAGGAACGCGTGGAGGTATCAAACTGAAATTTCTATATGATACTTAGGTCTACTGTCCCTGGAAGCTGTAGAAAAATCATAGAGTGAGAGCCCGCGACGCCCAGACCTTCGTTATATTATAAAAGCTGATAATTCTTCTATACATGTCCTTTATACAGGTATAAGCAAACCCAGCCTATACAACCTGGGTCGCGGTGGCTTTGGCAGGTAACACGTAGTAAAGATGAGTAAAATTATGTATCAAATTGGTATTAGTATAAAACTTAGTTTTCATATAATTTAACTTACAATTATATTGGAAATAGCCTCGTCTATTGCCGGACACTTCGGACGGTAACAACCCCTTTCCAGACACCCTTACAGTATGATTATTTATAAATCTACTTTCGTCATAGTATTAAATCTGACTTTTATATATGTTATTCAGAAAACTATACGAATAATGTTTCCACAACCCCCAGTCACTTTCGATGGTTCCCCTATCTTCCCAGGCACATTGAAGTCTACTCCAGGCGTGCGCGCGATGAATATACACGTACGTTGGTGCGAGTTAAATAGCATGATCGGTCTACGGCGATCTCTTTCTCTTTCTAATGTAATTGATGTTGATGCTGCTAAAGTTCAGATGTTTATGGACTCGTATAAAGTATCTGATATTAATGAGGAGTTCAATCGAAAAAATAGCAGTTTAAAAAAAAGCTACTGCAGCATTTTTTAAGAGCTAATTTTATTTGCGCTATTTGGAACAATGCTCACTTAAGTAAAACTTAATTCACGTAAGCCTGAATAATGGCTGGGTACTGGAAAGTGGTCAATACCATTTTTAATGGTTTGAAGGAGATCAGCTACCGAATTACGTCAGTGATTCTCTACAAAATTTGTCAAGTATGTTATAATTTTCAATGTTCATAAACAAATTTTCGGCTATTTATAATTATTCTAACTTGCTTTAATTATTACAGAAGCTGTTAAAGATAGTGGCTTTGATGAGGACAAATCCACAGAATGGAGTAGTGATGAAGATAATGGAAATACCGACGATGACGATGGATTTTTTTTTTCAATTTAACAATACATTTTTTTACTTTGTTTTGTAATGGCTATTATTAAAAGTATAATTTAATTCTTTTTTCCATTGATTACTCGTACATGACGATATAATTTATTTTCTCTCCTTATAATAAAATCAACATACATATAAATTTATCTCCTTAACCTTAAACTTCAAGAATTTTCTGCACAATACTGAATTTTTTTTTATCGATGGATATTATTTAAGAACTTTCTTAAATCACAACACGAATCCATAAAATTCACTTGAAAAAATTCAAATTCAAGTTGAATACAAAATTTAATTATAATTTGCAAAAGTTAATAGCGTAATGAATCGCATTATTATACGAGTATTGTTGATTTCTTAATTTGTTGATATAAAAATTTTGTTACATTATTTTTTTGAAATTAACTTTTTTAATCGGTTATAAATCTACACGATTAATTTTCTTCATAAATTTAGAGTATAGATCATGCTATTTCACTCGCACCAACGTACATGTATATTAATCGCGCGCACGCCTGGAGTAGACTTCAATATGCCTGGGAAGATAGGGGAACCATCGAAAGTGACTGGGGGTTGTGGAAACATTATTCGTATAGTTTTCTGAATAACATATATAAAAGTCAGATTTCATACTACGACAAAAGTAGATTTATAAATGATCATACTGTAAGGGTGTCTGGAAAGGGGTTGTTACCGCCCGAAGTGTCCGGCAATAGACGAGGCGGTTTCCAATATAATTGTAAGTTAAATTATATGAAAACTAAGTTTTATACTGTCACAAATTTGATACATAATTTTACTCACCTTTACTACCTGTTCCCGGCCAAAGCCACCGCGACGCAGGTTGTATAGGCTGGGTTTGCTTATACCTGTATAGGAGACATGTATAGAAGAATTTTCAGCTTTTATAATATAACGAAGGTCTGGGCGTCGCGGGCTCTTAGACTATCAACCTTCTAAGCCAACGCAATCAAAAGATGCAGCCATTTAGGCCGCAAATTTTCGAAACTCGCACGGGAATCAAAACCTACAGGGTACTTCCCGTAAACTTAGTATCTTGAAATTTAGTACGAAGTCACGTCTTATAGTATAGGAAAAATTACGAAAACCACAAATTTTCAGTGTCATCATATAAAAAAAATATTTTTGCAAATTTCAAAGTTACTACTCCTTATCTACAGGTTTGTACGGATCCCTCGGTGCGAGAGTCAAACTCGCACTTGACCGGTTTTTTTTTAGTGACCAAAATGTGTGCAAGCAATTGTGATCCTTAAGGTGGTAAACACTTTCTTATCGCGACCGTACGTCCCACTGCTGGGCACCGTTTAGCACACATGCGGATTGGTGGACGGATTGTTTGTAAGGTAAGTGACCAACCTTACTGTCAGATGTTATTTAGCCGCCCTCTGACCTTAACGACTAATACCTATAGATATTATCCGGGACCAACAGCTTAACGTGCCATCCGAAGCACGAAGATGCTTGTAAATAGACGTCACTTAAATTAATCAAATTGATCACCCATCTCAAACACGACCACGCTTTAGGTTGTTTTACTTTGGTACTCACCCTAAATACAAACTCCTGATTCCATACTGGATTCAATGTCTGAAATATTGAAAAGCAAAAAATTAGTAACATTATAGTAAATAACTTAGTTATAACGTGTACCTCATAAAAGTGGGTTACAGAAGTGGCACACACACACACACAAAGCCTTTCTTTACAATTATAATGAGTGGTTTGTCATTGACATCTCCATTGTAGCATACTTGTTAACTAGTCCACTAAACAAAAGTATTTGAAAATTCGATTATGTAGCATAAATAAAAAAAACATATATGCCATCCATTGCCAACCAAACCATTAATTATTAACCAACCATTGCTATTAGTGTAAAACAAAGGTGATTTCCATATCATACATCCTGATTATAGAGCCAACAGAATTAATTTCTCGAAAGCGTCACTACGAAAACTAAACACAGTCACTCTGTATCCTTTTCTCGGATCCAACTGAATCGGTTAAGGTGAAATTAAAAAAAATACGGATATTAGTCAGAGGTCCTAAGATAGAATTCCACGCGGTCGAACCCGCTGGCGGGAAGTATAACACCAAAAATGTCCCATCAAAATGGATTGATAGTGTCTCGCCCTCCTTGTATAGAAAACCCGATATTTAAACGGACGATTCGCAGACCACATGATAACGTAGAGTACATACAACACCTGTTTAAAGCGGGTAATCGTAAATCAATACTGTTATTAATTTCTGCAATGAATACGAAGGTCAGAAGGCATAATATGTTAGCAATTCGCATTTTAAAGACGTAACGAGTTATGTTTTAAGATAGGTTATCCTGGTAACGGTATTGAAGGGATGGCCTTTGACAAACAGTGAGCGTGACGTGACGTGAGCGTGGCGTGACGGGACTTTAGCGTGCTTGCTTTATATCTTCAAAATTATAAGTCAAACAGCGAGGCCAGTGACGCTAATGCGTCTAGCATTATGTATCATCCTCACACCACGTTTCTTTCTCTCCGTCTGCCAAAGCCTTTACGCTTCACTGATACCGAGCTAGTTAAGGACCGACTCAGCCGAGTACCGAGTACTCGGTTTAATTAGAGGTCCTAAAACAAAATCAAACATGGCCGTAACGCGCTGCATTTTCACTGTAATTATGAATTAATAAATCATGACTTCACTTATTAACATAATAGTAACTATTTAGTAATCTGTGATAATGTGTATTTGATTTTATGATTTATCCCTTGAATTACATACAGTTTGTCGATCCGCAGCGGCCTAGCTGTCCTTTAATTAACCAATAGGAATTGACAAATGCCAGATTACGGGCTTGTTCATTGGCTTAAGTATGTGTTCATTTAGGTACATACTTTAATTCCTCCAGTTGGCCACTAGCAAACTTATTCCAGACATGCTGTTTATTAAATTTACATAACCGAGTACTCGTCACTTGAACCGAGTTATTCGGCCGAGTACGAGCATTAAAAAAACCACCGAGTACGCCGAGTACCGAGTACTAACCGAGTACTCGGCCCATCTCGAATAATTTTGTTGTCTGTCTCGCGAGACTGATCCCATATTTTTATAGTTTAATAAGTAAAATAATTTTACCTTTTTCTTGGTTTTAGTAAGAAACGTCTCGATGGTGACGTCACCGTCGACCTTCTGCAGCTCCACGCGGACATACGGGTCGCTGCGGACAAACATACACACATTATTCGTTACTGTTTATGTATATGGTCGGCGGGTGCTGGGCCGGAGCGGTAGGCTTTCATCGTGGTAGGTAGTTTAGTTCAGAGAAACGCAGATAACAATCCAATCACGTTATTCTTTCAAAGACACAGTTGTGGGGTATATGGTGACTGTGAACGTGACAGGTTCGATGTTTTTATTTTTTTATTAATTTAAGCTTCATCGCACAACAAAAGTATGTACGAAACTTAACGCCGTAGGGTATTCTCTACCAGTCTTACCTTTGGGCTAAACAGAAATGATTAGTGGGCGACAAAATAAATAAAAGAGAAAACACAATAATAATAATACCAATAATATGACACATTAGATTTTTATAAAATATACAATAAATTTATATAAGAATACATTTTAAAAATACACAAAATATATAATAATATACACTTAATAAAAATAATATGAAACAAATACCAAAAACATGGTTTTCGATGGTGATTAGTAAGAAAGTGAGAGGTAATCAAGAACTCATCGACTCTGTCCTTGTGTGATGGCGGGAAAACGATACTAGCGTCGCCAGCAATCGACAGCTAAACTATCTCACTTTAGGCGTATGGGATAAAAGAAAGAACGAGATAAATCTACTAGTAAAATATTACAAGCGCTTGTATACCCCGCCAGCAGGGCAGGTCAAGTAAGCCTAGCATTTATTCTGGCCTGCACCTATCGCTTTGGAATTATTTATGTAAAGATAGGATGTATGTATGAAATATAAATAAAATAAAATAAAATAAAGCCAAGGCCTCTATCTTCGTTCAGGCTTTAATTACTACTCTAGCCTAGAAAAGGTGAAAATTCTGGAGACACGATAATACCCTATCTTATTAGCTTAGAAGCGCTATAAAGCATTATCTTGACTTGAAAAATTTTATAACTTTCAAGCAAAAAAAAAATGTATAACTGGGCAACTGGGAAAATCAGTGTAATTTTTAAATGCTTCTTAATGCTATTTCAGAATACGGAAAACGATACCTTTTTTAAGGTGGGTCATAAGGCTAATTGAAGGTCCAGGAAAATTGAACGTTCACCGTTAAGGAGCGGAGCATTAGTATAGTTATAATATTAATAGTCGATTTTAAAATCTTTGCAGGTAAAAGTCAAAACTAAAGTAAACTAAAATAAGGCCGTTTTATAATTATCAGTCATACTCGTATAACTATTTATCTGTCTATTGAAAAATCAGGCCCTAGTCTGTTGTCAACAATGTTATCTGTGCATGCCGTGGCAGCCTGTAAGTAAGGCAACACTCTAAAATGCCCCTAATGATCAGTGTATATCAATGTGTGGTGTATGCTTTGTTGGTTGTCCTTATTAAATAAAATAAATAAATAAAAAATAGTTTAAAAAACAAAAAAAACACGCTTTTATTGCCAACTAAAAAGGAGAAAATAATTTCTGATTACACGGAATTTAGCGGGGGTGCACTTTGTGACGTTTTCATACTTCTTTTTTTTATAGTTGCCAATAATAGGATGATTTTCACATACTACTATACCAAGCACCCCACGCTTTTTACTCTATGTAATATAAATTCCGTGTAATCAGAAATTATTTTCTCCTTTTTAGTTAGCAATAAAGCGCGTTTTTTTGTTTTTTAAACAATTTTATATTTTTAGTTAATAAGGATAATGGAAAACTCTTATCAAATTATTGCATTGTCATCGGTACTAAATACGTGTGCAAAGTTTCAAATTAATCCCATTTCTGGAAGTTGGTGAAAATTGAACTCAAAAATTCTGTTACATACATACACCCCGATCTAAAAAAAGCGTGTTAAAAAAGGTACTGATTGAACCTTTAGTGGTAAAATTAACCTTTGTTTTACTTTGCGAACAAACGTTCAGCTATGACCTGCCGATTACCGAATCGTGGGCGGCTAATCTACGCGAATGACACGTGTCTCAGCACGGTGTACACTTAACGCCTTGAAACACCGCTACATTATTAAGAGTTTCTCGGCGCGTTCATTAGTCATACCTAAATCTATACAAACGTTGTTTTGCCATATAAATGTTAAAGGGTAGACAACCCTTATCACTAAGGGGTATGAAAAATAGATTTTGGCTGATTCTCAGACCTACTCAATTTCATGAGAATCGGTCAAGCCGTTCCTGAGGAGTTCGGGAACGAACATTGTGACATGAGAATTAATAATAATTGCAATAATAATTACATTTCACAATAATAATTGCACTAACATAGTTTTAAGCTTGCATTGTTACTAATAGTGTTGTTATGGACTCTGGTTCGAAATAAACATATTTTATTATATTAATTTAAATCAGCAGATCGACAACCAATTATTCGCGTGAATGTCAAACGACCAAAGGCGGAGTCACGCAGAAATACTATGTTGTTCTCGGTTGTCAATCAAGGCATCTTATTTTACCAAATGGCTCTGGCTGAACCAGGGAATCAAAAGAGCGTGAATTTTCTGTTGTAGCTTAAAATAAGCTACAACAGAAAATTCACGCTCTTTTGACTGAATTTTGTATTTTCAAAATCAGCAAGAAGTTATAAAAAACACAAATACAAACCATGTTTTCATGTTGGCATTAAGATTGTAAACAATGGCTGGATGAGGACAATTGATAAAGATATCTCATATAATATTTGAAGAATGAAATTATATTGTTCAACATTGGAAAAATCTCTTGAGGGTTCATTGTAAAGATTCTGTAGTCATGTTAGATGTTAATAAATATTCTAACATTACTAGCTAGCTGACCCGGCGAACGTCGTTTTGCCATATAAATCATTGAGGACAACCCTTATCACTGAGGAAATAGATGTTGGCCGAATCTCAGACCTACTCAATGTGCTCACAAAATTTCACGAGTATCCGTCCAGTCGCTTCGCAGGAGTACGGGAACGAACATTGTGAAACGAAATTCAAAGACTAGGTGTTATTAGCTACAATTCGTTATTGCGTGAAAAAAAAATTGAAAGAACAGTCTTTGATGATACTAAGGTAAAATACTAACAGTTATGTAATCAATGCAGTAATTCTAAAGAATAGAGTGTACATTTAAATGCGATCTGTTGAATTGTTATAAAAAGCAAAAATTAATTTGCTCCCTCTTAAGTTAGGCAGTGTTTGCCTTAACAATAAAACAAAAATAAAAGAATGATTGTTGACTGGTAAGAATGAGTTATTGAGTGAAAGTAGTTGATTTGGTTCTCTCATTCGATTATTCAATCACTTCGTTTGTTCCTGTCATAAACGTCGGATCTGAAAATACATACTGAATACATACTGAAAAAAATGTCACTAAGTGGCTGTTCACTAGCTTTTTTCCCCTTTGTATCCACCGCTTAGTTTATCTATCAGTGACGTAGTAGGTGTTGATAAGGTCAACACACTTTGACTCAGGAAGCCGGATAGAATTTCACCATTCGCGGAACTGTTATCTCATGATTAAGAGCATACCGGATAGAGAATGTATGACTCAAAAGCAACGGTGTATGTTCACGTCATACTCACACTATAAGATTGACTTTAGATAAACATATATGTTTCTTCGATTTACGCGATCAGTAGACATTGAAATTATACACTTCTTACGGATTATTTCGCGATTTATTTACATTTTATTTTTACCTGACGTTTTGGACCCTTTTCAGCCACTGTGGTCACAGGTAGACTAAGGTGTTAGTTGTCATTACCTAGTTTAAAAAAATTGTAAATTACAAAAATAAAAGTTACGTTCCTATCTGCAAAAAAATTGTTAACAGTATCTTTTTGCAAACATACTTATTAAAGTAAAAATGATCTTGTTCAAAAAAAAAATCCCGTGCCCGGGAAGTAACCTGAACTTCGTAATTTAGTTTTTTTAAAATAGGGGTGTTAAGATTTGCCCCTTTTCTGTTTGTGTGTGGCATCCCTTCCGAAAGGATGTGATTTCAGCGTGTTTTCCTTATTCGAAAGAATTGGCTAGACGACAACACCAATCGTTGACATACTTTTTATTATCTGTCAAAACGGCCTGTCTCCATAGATTTCGTATGGTAATAAATGATTGTGACGTCACGGTCATGTGTCAGAAATCGGAGTCAATTGACCGAATATTTATTGTGTTTTGTGTGTTTAAAAATTGGTTTCTACAGCTTTTTTGAAATATATTGGTTGTATTAACTTCATAGGGGCTATGTTTTTCAAACACCATGTTCTTGACAATATTCAAGATAGGTGTCATCATCCCAATTGAATCACGGTTTTTTGACGTGACAACGTCTTATAAAATGGTTCGCCGGGTGACACCTCAAGAAACTGCGTTACGCTGCTCCGCTCACGTTTCGCGCGAGAGAGACAGAGCGAGAGAGAGAGAGAGTTAGGCATACACACCGGTTCATGTTATACGAATGAATATTCACATTAAAATTATTTTACCACTCAGAGTCGTTGTCACGTAAAACTTTCGCGCGTATTCGCGACTTTACAGTTTTAATTTTTTAATTTTTTTTAGCTATGGCTCCAGCCTTTGAAGCCAGTTGTTTTCCTGATTCATGACAGGGATTTATTATTTATTTTTTATCTTAGCTGTACAATAAAGAGTTATCAATCTTTTTAATGTAATCAAACGATCAGTTTGTAAAAATTGGAAAAAAACAAACTTGCCCATCCGAAAGGTATGATCATCCTGTTATACCTATCATTTATTTTCCTGACCTCGGCTAAGTAAAGGCGTATAGATTGTAAATACCATAAACAGACATTCGTCAAAGACATTAGCTAAAGACCGCAGTACACATTGTTTTATGTCCACGACTTAGAATAAAACCGGTTCATTATCAAATGCGAGCCGGTTTTGATAACAACGCTGCATTAGAAAGGAAAATGCGGCAATTATCATTACGACAGTCTTGAGTGATGATAAATCGTGAAGAAAACCTATAAGGTGGTAGTAAAGTTTTGTAAAGCTTAGTACCTTACAGCCGCTATCATTTGTCATCACACGAGTCGTATGCAGAGGTTGCCTCGTTGGTTTGCCGTGTCACCGAACTTTGAGTGTGATGGAACAGTGCATGCACCTGTGTATTGCGCTCACACTTGTGCACTATAATATCTCCTGCGTAGTTGGCTGATCTCTGTTGAGATTGGCCGCCGTGGTCGAAATCGGCCAGGAGGACTATTATGCAGATGCTGTACTTATTAACCAACTAGTGGACCCGGCAGACGCTGTCCTGCCCGCTGTTTTTGCAATTTATCAATATTTTCTCATCGCTTACACCTTGCCTGGACTTTCACAAATATAACAAGGCTAAAATTATTGAAATCGGTTCGCCGTTCTCGAGTTTTAGAGCGGTAAAAAGTAGCCCATGTCCTTTTTCAGGTATCAAAATATCTCCATAGCAAAATTCATGCAAATTGGTTCAGTAGTTTAGGCGTGATTGAGTAACAAATAGACAGACAGACAGAGTTAATTAGTAAGTATTGAAATATTAATAATATTAGTATGAATTTAATGAATTAGAACTTCTCTAACATAAGCTCAGCTGGTTAAGCAGTTCTGCACACACATTCACTCCAATGATTACTCAAATAAATCAAAAACCAATTCGCAAGGAGAGTTTTTGATGTAGCTTCCATAAAGCAACAGGTTCAATTGATAGAACACCAAACCACAACCAGTGTTTTATCTTCGTCTACCATCACAAACCTACAATCAATTTAAATAAACCCATTCACAGTCGTATGGCCAGACTATGGCTTTTATATCAGCCCAATGCAGACGCCTGATCACCGAAAACCGAGTAATCTGTTTAGAGTAGACTAATGACGTCATAAGTGACGTAACGTGCCCGGTCATGGACGACGGTGAATGGGCCGAGATAATGTGTACAAATCAATTTTTATTGGTACCAGAACAACGAGCTAATCTATGACTTTGGCCGTTTTAAACGCTACTTGTGTGAATGTCGGAGGATTTTTAAGGACAAAATTATCGAATGTTATCCAATGGACCGTAAATAAACCGATCCCACTACTAAGTCTACCCAGGGATATGGCCAATCCTGTGTCCAGGAGCTCATAGCTAGATAGTTTTTTTTATTTTTATTTAGGATAGGTTTGCTCTTGACCCAAGACTAAGCCCGAACGAGGCAAAGACTGAGTCTACGGTGGAGGGAGTTCACCTAGAAGATGCCTGTTCACTCTAGCTTTGCTTTGAAGATTTCTAGTAAGTTCCACTCTTTTGCAGTGCGCATCAGGAATGTAGATGAGAAGCGCTTGGTTCGTATCAGTGTAATATCGATGGTAGCCTATTGAGCTAAAAAGGAGTCTTAACTCCTTTTCGAATAAAATGACTCTTAACCCTTAGGTTAGAAAATATTTTTTATGATACTCCTGGGGCGTGAATACTACATAGCATGGTAGGTCGACGACCTAAAAACAATCGCTATGGTGTAAAACACCTTTAAGTGAAGTGGCACGCAAACCAACTATGGGAACACAGACTGAATCTGAGTGACGGATGATGATTGAGAAAAAGGTAGCCTTAATCTTAATCAAACAAAATGACAATACGACGTACTCCGTAACTTTTTGTGCATATATTTTCTGGTCTTACCAGCGCGATCTAGCTTGTAAGAGTGACCGAGATCTATACAGGGTGTCCCAGGAAATCTGTACCAGCGAAAGTCTAGGGTCCTAAGACTGTATACCTACCGTTTAACAACATTTTTTTTCTTGACTTTGAAATCAAGTGTAAAATTTCAATCCTGCTAGAAAATAAAATTTGGGTGTTTTTTTTTGTTCGTACAGGTGAGCACTCTCAGACTCCATTTTTTTCGAATTTTGCACCCGTGCGAAGCCGGGGCGGGTCGCTAGTATTTAATAAAAAAAACTATAAGAAACACCATTAAGAAACAGTTTATAGCAAAATCGCCCTGAAATTTAGACAAACAAAAAAATCATATCGTGAGAAATGTTAAATATCGCGGAACATACATAAGGGTCAAACGTTTGGTATTAGTGTCCCCTAACTCTAGACTTTCGCTGGTATATGTTTCCTGAGACACCCTATATACCTGATCTATATACATGAGAATCTACGGGCCCGCTGTCCGCTTAGAGTAGACCATACGAAAATGAAACAATTTTTTTGCCTCTTTCATGTCCAAGGTCACCTAAACAGATACTAAGTATAGGCTAGACGACACCACCAATCGTTGACATACTTTTTATTGTCTGTCAAAACGGTCTGCCTCCATAGATTTTGTATGGGAATACAAGAACGTGACGTCACGGTCATGTATCAGAAATCGGAGTCAATTGACCGAATATTTATTGAGTTTTTACCCGACTACGGCGAAGCAAAAGGAGGGTTATGATTTTGACCTGTATGTATGTATGTATGTATGTGGGTATGGATGTTCATCTGTTCCCTCGTAACTTCTAAACTATTTATCAGAATTCGACAAATGACATATCATTAGAAGCGTCTTAATTGTCCGCTGGTTATAGGCTATATGGGATTTCACAAAATCTAATGTGGCGCCCTCTGGCGGACAAAACATACGAAGTAAAAAAATAAAGTTAAGATAAATATGCCGTGTTTGGTATCATTTGAAAGCGCTTTACTTGTACATTTTGAATATATATATATTACTAGCATTTGCTTGTGACTTTACCTGTATTCATGGGCTGATATATGTAATATGTGAATTATATATATGATTGTATATAATTCACATCTTTTTTACCCGACTATATATGTGGCTCTTAGCAGAGTAAGATCCATAGATGGATTATGGATTAGTTCACTGGAATCTAGCAAATTACTAAAGAATCCACATGACCAAAGATCGTTCGAGGAGTTGGAAAGATTGAGAAATCAATGAACCCAAGATTAACCTATTTAGAACTCCAAAATATGTTAAATAAAAATAAAGTTTAAAAACTAACACCCGACTACTTAAAAACACGCTCTAAAAAGTACGAAACAAGAAAACACTCTCCAATGAAATTACTTAGTATGTACAAACTATTAAATATTTACCGTTATTAAATAAACTAACTTACACATATTATTATATTTTAATATATTTTCAATTTATAATATTGATAGAGAAATGTTTTAAGGATAAAGCCGTGGTCGTATGCCATAAGAATAATAAATTAAAAAAAGTGGTATACGACCACGGCTTTATCCTTAAAACATTTCTCTATCAATATTATAAATTGAAAATATATTAAAATATAATAATATGTGTAAGTTAGTTTATTTAATAACGGTAAATATTTAATAGTTTGTACATACTAAGTAATTGGAGATCATTGGAGAGTGTTTTCTTGTTTCGTACTTTTTAGAGCGTGTTTTTATATTAACTTCATAGAAGTTATGTTTTTTTAACGCCATGGTCTTGAAAATATTTAAGATAGGTGTCATCATGCCTATTATTGCTTCCGTCATCACTTAGGATCACACTGAGGAACCTCGAATCGAGTTACAAGTGTTGATAGTTCGACACTCAAAGATACGGAGTGATAACGTCGACACGGATGAGGAAGCAATCTAATTATTCTATCTTTTACCTGAATATGCCCATAGCCTACATACTGGGGAGAGTGCAAGTGCCACAACCATCTATTTTAGTTACTGTACAAGCAATCGCATATTTATGTGAAAATATCGTTGTTGTATATCATAAGCAGTAGTGTTGACGACCACTTTGGTGTAATGGTCAAGAAGTTGACTATTGACCAATAGGTCGCGGATTCGATGCCCGCACTGTACAAACATTTGTGTGCCTGGACATGTCTGTTTGTACTGGTGTGGGTGTTATATGTATTTATTTAAGTTTATTTGTAATACCACTGTTGATTCTGATATCTGTAACACAAGTGCTTAAGCTACTTACCACGGAGTCAGATCAATGTATGTGATGTTGTTGTACATTTATATTTATTATATTATATTTATATTTGCAGTGTAGCAGCACCTTTACGTGTCGAAACCGCTACACACTTACTTTGTCAACGCATCAATTTGACATTGCACCTCAATCAATAAAATCAGTTTATGAGCAGAACTCTATTGTTGTGCTTGGTCCTGCTTGGTTAGTTGGTCCTGCGCGTGATCTCTCTCCGGTCATGTCGGATTGCCGTCTCACCGAACTTTGAGAGTGATGGAACAGTGAGTGCACCTATGTATTGCGCTCACACTTGTGCACTATAATATCTCCTGCGTAGTTGGCTGATCTCTGTTGAGATTAGTCGCCGTGGTCGAAATCAGCCAGGAGGACTATTAGTGTTCTCTAATTTTGATAGAGACAGACATTTGGAAGAGATTCCTCTGATGGGATTTGATAATTTTGATAATATATTTTATTCTGACTCTGGCGCATGGGAATGCAATAAATTAATAGATACCTGAAACATTTCTTTCCAGAATCTGGAACCTGAGGGGGCGTCTATTAATGACATGAAACAAACAAAGCCTTACAGCCTTATTGTGTCATATGACAATTGATACTTCAAAGCAACATTTCACGGGTGGGTGGGTCCGGTTTCTGTCCAATCTATCGCTCGCACAAGTACACCTAATTCTGGTTTTAATATTAGAATATTACGTCTTCCTACATCTTTAAAAATAAACTTAAAGAATATTTCCATAATTTCTATTCAGATTGTGTAGGTTGTGTAGGTTGGCTTACAGTTTAGTACTTACTTAATCATTTAATTTTTAAGAAACTTTTATCTCCACAACTGTAAACTGTTTTGTGTTAATAAATAAAATAAAAATAAAATAAATACTTTTATATTGGTTTATCATGTATATAATTATGTACTTATTTCATATTTAATATATGTAGTAGAACATATTTTATTTATTTATGAGAGATATATTAAAGTTTAGTTGTTTCGTGAAAATTGTGTTTTGCATAAACGGCGGCGGGCTGCTTAACAACATCTGTCAGTAAGGTTGGTCACTTACCTTACACACACCCCGCCACTAATCCGCACTGAGCCCACGTGGTGGAGTATGGCTCGCACCACCTCATAGTTGAGGTGAGGCCTTTGCCCAGCAGTGGGACGTATATAGGCTGATGATGTGTTTTACATTATCCATTATAATGTCTATCTAAAAATTCCATTTTGAAACTGGCCGTGAGACGCAAACGCGTTCGATTGATGTGATAATAATGTACACTTGTCCGCTATGCTTTGAGTCATAGACGAAACTAGTGCTGACCTGTGTGGTCAATTCGGCCACAATTGCCAATCAGTGAACTCGACACTGCAATCTTTGAACACAGCACGAATTCTGATTTAAATAGGTAGAGAATAGTATATACGTATATTGGATTTCAATTTTTGTCTTCAAATACGCAGAGGCGTTACTATACGCGAATGACAATTCGTTGATAACGTTTTAGTGTATATGTATGAATGTGCCTTCTTTGTGCATGACCTTGAGGTTGACTGGCAGAAAATGCTTTAAGCATTAACTCCACCCTTTGTACAGTTTTGTGCAATAAAGTTTTAAATAAAATAAACAAATGTTCATGGTAAAAAATGTTTTTACGATGTAAAAGCGTAGTAAGAATCTACTTTGAGGTAATAAGTGATCTTCCTGTCGTGAAGATTATTAACTTTAATAACAACTACAAGCTAATTCCAGTGCCTTAAATGAAATGAATTGTCAAATAGAAACTGAAAAATGGATCCTTCAATGTTACATTTCTATGTTTAATCGGTTAAGTAGTAGTAGTGGGATAATACCCATGCTCGCACGTAGGAATAAGTCGCGCCATATAAATAGAGCGCTGGAAGGGAGGAGTTTGGGTATGGGAGCTGTTGCTATCCCGCTCGCTCACATAGGCGCAGACGTGCGACGCGCGAAATGCCTACTTCCCACTTCGCACCGCCAATTGGAACCCTATATCGCCTAATGCGCAGATGACTGTTAAGAGTTCTTTTTTATATGTCGCGACATACATACGTAGTATCAATACATTGCAATCGATAGTCGGCCTGATTGTACGTCCAGCCCCAGCCGCAACAATTGGGAGGCCATGCACGAATTCTTGAACTACTGGCATACGACTAGGCGAAGTTTTGAAAAATTTGTTGTAGGTAAACTCATAAGAGCAGCCCGACGCGAAGTCATGTTTTGACGACCACTTTGGTGTAATGGTCAAGAAGTTGACTGTTAACCAAGAGGTCGCAGGTTCGATCCCCGTACTGTACAAACATTTGTTTGATGAATATGTCTGCTTGTACTGGTCTGGGTGTAATATGTATTAACACAAGTTTATTTGTAATACCATTGTTGATTCTGATATCTGTAACACAAGTGTAAGCTACTTACCACAGAGTCAAATCAATGTATGTGATGTTGTTATTATTTAAAAACCACTTTCGCTAGCAGACAGTTTGTTTCACGTTCCGCCTTCCTTTATAATAAAATAAATAAAGATTTATTTATATATGATAAAACACATCATAAGTGTAAACATCTTTTGTTCAAATGGATCCAATCTAAGACACACGACGACATAGAAACGCTTCTGGAACGGATTTAATAATTATTATGATTAGACGCATACACTCGCAAACACATGCAATCATGCACTAGTGCCCCATCGACACACACTCACACACACGAATATATATAGACAAACGCACACACACACATACACACTCACACACACAAACACGCACGCACGCACACACACACACACACACACACATACAGACACACATACCCTTTTGTATTTTAGCCATTGTAAAAGATTTTAGTGTTAGGATAGATTATTTACACCCATACGGCCTTGTAACTGTATTATAGATGGAAGGGCGGATCCTCCAAACACAAGCATTGTTTGCTTAAATGGAGGTTCCAATGTACTATATATATGTTAAGGCAAGAATATTTTGAATGAATAATATATTTATTTATGTTTATGTGCTTTCACGTCCCAGAAGGGGGAGAGGTGTAAATAGATAGGACGGTAACAGAATCTGTAGAGAGCATAGAATAGCGCCGTAGGGTAAAAGAGCCCACGCAGTACCCACGCGCTCTCCCGTGGTTCGGTTCGGATGCCGCAAGGCAGGCAGAACCATGGCTTGGTGGAGTACCTCCAGTGCAAATACTGAGTCGGTATTCTATAACAATTTATTTATTTATTTAAACTTTATTGCACAACAAAACTATGTACAAAAGGTGGACTTAACGCCGTAGGGCATTCTCTACCAGTCATACCTTTGGGCTAAGCAGAAACGATTAGTGGGCGGTGCGACAAAATAAATAAAAGATTCAATTCTGTTACGAGTTTTCCATATTTAAGTAAGCTACCTTTAACAGCCAACCTACATTGATATAAGACAGACAGACAATACCCCAAACAGGATATATACAATATGTTATTTAGCCAGTTATTAATGAATCACAAAAAGGAACCTACAACAGAAAAGAAAGACATGTATCCATACTGACTCATACATTTGAGAATTGTCTTATCAAATTCTATAATTGTAGTTATGTTCAGAATTAATTGATTCTCAACTTGCAAGATATGGAGAGTTGGTGATCAATTCATTACAACAAAATAAGTTTGACTTAAAACAATTTTTGTTTTCCCTATGTTGTGACCACTTGCAATCAGCGCATTTGCACTATAAGCTAGTGTTCTTAGTAATGTTTTGTTTAGAGTCAACACCCTCCCTTGAGGGGCACTCTTTGTCTATGTTCCAGAAGACAGATTCTCAATAGTGAGTCGTTTTAGTCTCTTCTCTTCTCCAGTGGTGTCAGTCAATGTCAATCCCCGCACAGTACAAGCATAAGTGTGCATGATCATGTG
Organism: Pyrausta despicata; assembly: GCA_963921415.1. Taxonomy (NCBI): domain Eukaryota; kingdom Metazoa; phylum Arthropoda; class Insecta; order Lepidoptera; family Crambidae; genus Pyrausta; species Pyrausta despicata. Next base: position 14,020,023 of record OY992862.1, on the reverse strand, counting down.
TGTTTGTACTGGTCTGGGTGTTTTCTATGTATAATATGTATTTATTTACAAAAAAAAAAGTATTTAAGTATGTTTATCCGTTGTCAAGTACCCATAACACAAGCCTCGTAGCTTAATTTGGGACTAGAGAATTGGTGTGATTGTTGTGGAATATTTGAATATTTGAATGCTACTGCTAGCCTGTTCTCATCCCTGGCTAGACATTCTTTATATCTGGTTGACTTAAAACAATAATATAATATAAATAATGAACACACAACAGTCTACCTATTTTCACCATATCACCAGTATTAAGAGTACACGAGATGCTGCATTGTTTATCCTGACTTCCTGTTGTGAGTACAAAGCCTTTTTCCTTCTAATGTTACGATAAAAAATCAAGTTGTACAGTGGCCAGCGTATCAGGCTATACATTTTTTATTAAAAAACCACCTTTATTACAAGTGTGTAAGAAACCACAGTGTTTACCGTGACATGCTGGTCACTGTACAGCCACAATCAGAGGTTCCTTTTTGTAAATAATGGTCTTACCTTGCACCGAATATATCCTTTTTTGCCAATGAGTATGCTCCTATTATCTTCAGGCGAAGCAGGAAGCTATTCTCATCAGTCTGAAAAAACAAAAATTTGTTCAAAAACAAATACATCAAGGAGGATATTTTAAGATAAAATATCTTTAGTTTTTTATCTAAACATTCATCATACAATGTTTAAGTTTATCAGTGTAACAAGCACCTTCTAATGATGTCAGAAAAATTTTAGATTTAGAATATAGTGCATTAAAGTGAGGTCGTGAATTTTTGTTTGGATATCTGAAACTAAGGCAAACAAAGTCACAGCCTGCTGCTAGTTTACAATAATAGTCACGAAAAATAGATATTTCACTAATTATTGATGAAGCAACACACCTAGAATAGTTAAAAAAATATTGTTTATCTTCATAAACACATCAATAACATACAAAATATGTTTATGACTGTACAGAATTTACTGAAATTAGATGATTAAAGTAAGAATGACCATTGTGGCACCAAGACACTAATTAAAAAACAATTATAAGTAGGTTACATATTAACTCCCAGTACACTTCTTTTGTCACATATTTTTTTGTTGCCAAGCTAAGTGTAAACAAATAACAGAGTAATTATTGTCAGTGCTATAATTTTTGAGAAAATTTAGGTTATAAGACTAGCCCACACAATGAAATGGTGTAACTCAGGCGGTTGATGACATTAATGCAAAGTTAGCAGTCCAGTTAAGAGTGATTCATCAACTAATTGCACTCAGTGAACTGCTGTCATTGAACAGACTTCTTACAATGATATCCATTACTTCAGACATAAGCATTCTCTGTCATTCGGCTTCTGACTCGAAGCGCTTTCGAACGGTAATCATATTTACGACAAGGACATGTTTACATTAGCGATATTACCCCAAGAAATAACGTCCCACAAAACATCCAAAACTATACTCGGTATACTCACACGCGAGTCCGACTGCCAAGCCATCACCCATGAGAAAATATAACTATTTCCAACTGGAATGAGAAATTCACATTCCTTTCAGAAGCTTATTGGTTGGAACAACAGTTAGTAAAAAATCGTGACACGTTTCTCACACAACAATGTTTGCCACTTTATACAACTAGTCCTAAACTTCCTTAACATTAGAAAACTTTATTGAAACGTTGAATAAAAAATCTAAACACCAAAACTGACCAATTTTATAATACAATTAAGGAAATACACAAATAAAAAACGAAAATATTGCGAAGGAACATCCACAATGTGACAGCAAAGTGACATTAGTAGTAACATTCTTCCCAAAGGGAAAGGCAACGGTCAAAGCCATACAGCCTAATCTTCATATCACATCTTCATATAAAACTCTTCTTATTAGTTTATTACAAACTACTACTTTCAAACTGACCTGACCTAATCCCTTACCCTCAGAACAATAACTAACTAACTAGTTATTGTTCTGAGCCCTTAACTAACTCATTGAAATGCGAGGACGGTTAACATTTCAATGCTCAAGAAATGGCGTTTTACGCGGGAATATCAATCGAATCAACACCGAGCACCTTACTCTATTTCCGACATTGACCCATTATTTTCCTTCCGTAACACAATCTGATGATAATTCCACTTCACTTTCACAATAATACGCCACGCAAAATCAATTTAGAAAAATAAGTAACAGAGCCCATCTAACTTCTTACGTTTTCCGCGTAAAACTCCGCAAAGTGACAGATCCTAATTTGTCATTTAAGTTTTTACGCATTACATTTCGTTACACGTATGTATGATAGCTAGCTCTCGATTGTAATGTAACTTAATCGTTAAGTGTAAATAAAGATTGTTTAAAATGACTCATTAAAATATTTTGTTCTGCTAAACCGATTTAACTACAATCGAATTATAAAAACAGGAATCCCAAATATATGCATAGTATCCAATGTTAACAACTTAAAACAAATTAGTTGGTGCACTCATTTGATTAGCTAATTTACTGTTCACTGTCATGTGATGGATATTTTAGTTACAACATGGGTAATTTCATAGATAGATGAAAAGTTTCAGCGAGGTACAAACTCCCAAATGCAGCTTTTCAATGGCCTCAACCCTCGTTTTTCAAGGGCTTCGACTTTAGTTGTATACTTGCGTGTAAGAAGTATGCCAGCAATATTTAATAATGATAAATGACCTACACCGTCTTGCCTTATACATAATGCTACTGGAAACTAACCTCGTGCTGCAGGGAAAACCTTGGCTCTGCTCTAGAAAATCCATTCAACAGTCGTCTAGAAGTCCAAGAGGACGACCGATTCCTGTGAGGCTGAACCTCCAACGGCCTGACGCTGTGCATAGCTACAATTGTTTGTGGTTGTGGGTCAAGCATTCCGTAGAGACGCTAATTCATCTGAGCACTGCACCATCACACTTGCTACTTGCTACATTTCACAAAACACCTGTTGAAACTGTGACACAAATATTCTTCCTTTACACAACGTTTAGTGGCGCTCAAAGCGGGCATATGACTGCTTTAATCTTATCAGTTCAAGAAATGAGCACGATAAAAGAAGTGAGCGTATACAATTAGCATTCTTATGATAACTAGGTTCAACGGTGTCATGCCAACTTCGTGCCTAAACACAGGTACTAGATTTAGTTTTATTGAATTGGTGAGATAAGGTAACGGTACATAATTGAATCTCATTTTATTTTTATTAAAGAAACAAACGAACCGTTGAATATTCATTACTAACGAACTTCAACAACTGTAACCAACCTTTTTAACTCCTAAGTTGTAGTTTGTCAAAGCTCCCAAGACTGTCCCACTACACGGAATACACTTTTATTTGATTTTCTGCAATTTAATCCAAACAGTGTAATTAACACCAAAATGCATTGTGTGTCTTTATCATATTCGCATACATACGAGTATAATTCAGAGATATGTATTGAAAAAGTTAAACTAGGTATTTCTTTAGAAAATAATCTTAAGAACGTATTCTTCAAAGGTTGTTTGGCAGAAAATGCTCTTTGCATGATATCCGCCTTTTTTTGTATAGTTTAGTTAATGATTGATACTGGTAATTGTTTTTGTTTTTTAATAAGTGTCGTATCATAATAGAATTCCAGAAATTCCAAGATATTTAATTTAATTTGACTAAATTAAATAATTTAACGAAATTAAATAATTTATTGTAAGAAAATCACTAATATATAAAAAGAACTCACTGGGGAAGGAAAGTCACTTTGCCTTGTACTTGAAAATTTAAAAAGAGAAAAAGTTGAGAGACAGTTTCTGTGACAGCTTAGAGATGTGCATAATTTATTTTAATCGATAAGTGAAGCCCACATTGAGATGGGAATCATTCAAAATTTTTCAAAATAGGTATCTACCAAAATTGGGAAAATACGAGAAAACTTTCCGCATGATAGGAAAATATAGTTCATGACATCAGCATTACATTTTATTCTAATTAATAGGGTTTAATTAGACATTTAAATAAAACATTGATGGTTTTAAGTATATTTTACTTGCTATGATAACCTATACATAAAAATTGTCTTTATAAGACCTTGTATTTTAAATTTATGTACTAAAGGTTACTTACTTACGCATCACAAAATCAAGTTCTAATTAGAAAGATTGAAAAAAAAATTGTTTTTTTTGCATGAAACTTCGTTGCTATATCTGCTAGCAGTTTCAAATTTTGCCTAATGGTGCCTTTTAGTAATATATTGTCCTCATCTAGAAGGTAGTTTGAAAGATCAAACCCAGACCTTCAACATCAAAAACAATTTCATATTTTAAAAACGTTCTCATATAAGTGAAATGTATTTTTCTTATAACAACCCCTAGGGGTAAAGGGTTAAGTCGGTTTGAAATTTCATTACTATAATTGCTAGGAGTCAGAACTTTTGCAAACGAGTTTTTGACGTGACAACGTCTTATAAATTGGTTTGCCGGGTGACACTTCAAGAAACTGCGTTACGCTCCGCTCACGTTATGCGCTCACAATGAGAGCGAGTGAGAGGCACGCGTCCCTTAGACTCGGGCATGGTTAGCCCGCCTAAGAGCGAGTGAGACAGACATAAAAAGTGAAAGGCACGCGTCCCTTCCACTCGAGCACAGTTAGCCCGCCTAAGAGCGAGAGAGAGAGAGTGAGAGAGATAGGCATACACACCGGTTCATGTTATACGAATGAATATTCACATTAAAATTATTTTACCACTCAAAGTCGTTGTCACGTAAAACTTTCGCCCGTATACCGACTTTACAGGCAACCAATTTTTTTTTTAGAATAAAAGTTTTGGCGGTTGCAAGATGAGGAGTCCCAAATATTGAACAGAAATTGTTTTTACGATACCGGTGATTACTAATACTAAAACGTGAGTGTGTGTGTGAAATTAAACTAAAAGGAATTGTGTTGTCTGGGGGTTGATAGATTTAGAAGAATAAAACTGGTTAGGTTAGGTTAGACTGGATAGGATATTTAGGATCTTAGTGCCTACAAAGATGGCATTCTGCATAATTCGACCTCTTAAGGGACCATTTTAGGGTTAAACCTTTATATCGAATATCGTTATTAACACTGGAATTAAGAGGTCCTGTGAAAAAAACTGCATTTATCAATAGAGAAGTAAAAGAATCAACATATTTATTATACAAGCTTTCAACATCGATTATTGTCAGGTCTGTCCACCTCTATTTATTTGTTTTTTTTTTTTGACATTGATGTGACAGTTTTGTTGGACGGACGGAGTGGTGACAGACACAAGCTGTTTCGTGTTGTTGTTTTGTTCACAAAAATTTAATGCTTATCTTTTAGTTTTAATTTAGCTGTAGGCTTTAAGTCGTATTAAAAAATGTCACAGCAGCTGATAAATGAAAACAGCAAATATATACTGGAGTAAGTTTTGAATTACTTAAATCCTAACCTCAACTATATTTAAAACACCAAGAGACTAACGTAATTTGTTTTTCAGTTTATTTTCAGAGCAAACAGTAGATTCGCAAAGCTTGGATTCAATATGTGTTCAAGTGCAGAAGAGGTTTCCTAAGACTGAACATTTTAACTGTAAGTTTCAATATGAAACAAGTTGTTAATCCTATTTACTTAGAACACCAAATTATTTTTGCATTGATTTGACTTCTCAGTTTCAAATGTACCTACTAATTACTACGCTGCCTTTTAAATAACATATAACTACCATCATTATAATGTAAATACACATAGTATGTAAATCGTCGCTGTGCGTGCAATCCCGCATAAGAGCATCTTGTAAAGACAGCGTATTTGTTTTTTGATGATTTTACAGGAGGAAGAAAAAAATTGAATATCTCAGTCATTTCAATAACGATAATCGACTGAACCTAACAGCTAATTCTTTGCAACATTTGTTATTGGAAAATGAAGTAATTTTACTCGAAGTTGGCTTACATATTGTGTAAAGTCACTTACGCGGATTTCTTCGAACTAATTTCAAAATATATACTTTACTTTTATTACGTACGCGGTTTTGCAATAAAACAGTCTAGTTAAGGCTTGTATTTATTATTACAACTGTGAAAAATATTATGTGTCTTATATCAAAATCAGTGGACAAAAAGACATTTTCATCCCACCATCTCGGAAAGAGTCATTTTGCTCTTCAATATCTGAGTGGAAAAGCCGTTTTTATTCACTAGAGGTTAAAGTAAATTTGAATTTAGAACATCGTGTGCACCAAGTTTGTGAATTAAAAAAATCATTAAACCTATTTATTGCTACCGCTATGGTGCCGAATATATCATACAATTTTTTTTTTAATTTGTTAAAAACTCAAACTCGGAACCTTGTTGGTGTTCTTTTTTCAATTTGCTTTGTTGGCGGTTCTTTACGCGGCATTTTTTCATGTCATTGTTAAACCTTATATTAAAAACAAGAAACTTGAAAACAAGTGAAAAAACTAAAAGGACTGATTCTAGCGACGAGGAAGTTTGTTTGACGCCAACAGAATTGACTGAAACTGTTAATAATGCGCAAATGATCTTTCTCCCTCAACAATCACGCGAGAAGTATTTAAAACAGTACGTTATGTTCAACACGTGGCGACTAGCAAAAAGAGCCAAAACTTTCTCAGAAAACGTTTTGCTGGCATATTTTATAGAATTATCCGAGAACAAGAAAGCAAGCACTCGAAAAACAGTACACAAGTGACTAACACCAATATTACAGTACCCAACAAAAATATTACACTCAATTTAAATAACTGTAGCAACGTCACTTTAAATTTTTATTAATTGTACCTGAGTATTATCTTATTATAATTTAAAGATTATTCTGTAATACTTACCTGTCATAATGTAGTAGTTAATTCCTAAACTGGAATAAAAGTAGCTATCTTGTGATTGTCAACGGTTTTATTTGCATTTAGTCATTTCCTCGCTGAGGTGGAATGAAAAGTTACGTGTTGCACTCGAGTGCAAAGAATTTTTCACCTCGTGCCCTTTTGATTCCCTCGCTAACGCTCAGGATTCTAATTTTGAATCACTCGCTGCGCTCGTGATTCAATTTTAGAATCCTTCGCTTGCTCGGTCATCAAAATTGAACACGCGGTTAAAAAGCAACTTTGCACTCTTGTATAACAAATAACTATTATGACCTAATAATTATGAGATCTTATAAAAAAACTTTAGACTTTTTGAGTAAAAGATCAAAATAATCATCTAAAATAACACCTATGTATCCTTTCAACAACAAAACAAAAACAGCAAAACTTAAAGTACTTCAATAATATTTTTATTTCCTTCATAGAAATTTATATCTGATGAAGAAACTAAAAATATTTTATAAAAATTAAAAACGTTCGATAAAAAAAAAACTTCTCATACGTTTTTCTATGTTATAATAATCACAAAATCTTTGTTTCAAGGTAATCACTTAATGTTTTCTATTAAAGTTTCATAAACAGTCAATAATCACAACAATAACAATATTTTTGGTACTTGCTCTTAAACTCTTAACTAATTAAATATTCATAATTAAATTTCACAGTAATGTGTAGTAATTTTAACTAATTTACTTCTCTCAAAACTAATCATTTACCTTAGGTACATAATAATTATTTAAATTTTAAATTATCATAAAAATTATGGCAGTCTTTAGGTATAACATTTTTAAGCTCCTGCAGGTGATCGTACTTCGTCTTGGAAATTGGTTGACTGGATTTATAAAGCGATGGTGGACTGTCAATCAAAGACGTAATCTTTCTTGGTCTTCTGGGCAATGGGACAAAATCATTCGTAAAATTGAGTTTGTATTCAATGGTGCCGTCTGGATTATATCTCAGTCCTTTAACATCAACAACACAATAATCACCCGCTCCTCGACCGGGTCTTATTGAATCATAAATCAGGTAATCTTTATGACCAAAATCTTTAAATAACATATAATCAGGAGTTATTACTTCATAGGGACTTGGTACTTTTCTGGCCTCTTTTGTTATTGTGGCGTAATGTGAAGGTAAAAATATTTCTCTATTTTTTAATTTTCTCTCAATCACCGAGTGGACTGAATCAACTTCCATCTGGGTGTGACCTTGTTATTGTGGCGTAATGTGAAGGTAAAAATATTTCTCTATTTTTTAATTTTCTCTCAATCACCGAGTGGACTGAATCAACTTCCATCTGGGTGTGACCTTTCTCTAAGTACTTTTGAGTAATTACCACGTTCCTAGCCATAGCCATGCGCAACAATGCATTCGATACAACATTATTTCTGTTCTGTGCTGTACAACCATCAGTAAATATGATAACATCCTTGCAATCTCTATCCAGTAATTTTGTTATGTAGTCTATGAAAAATGACGCGTAAGTAGTGGCTTTTAAGTCACAAGCTGTCTGATCAAACCAGTAACATGTAACTTCGTTATTGCCAAGATTATACACAGAGAAGTTATGTACGGCAAGTTTTATTTTAAAATAAAGTGCACTGGCATTAAGAAAAGGACATAGCTTGACTGCCTGAAGATCTGCTGTTAATGCATGTATGTTTCCTTTTTGTGCTAGTTCTTTGTCCATATGTTTTTCAGCTCTAGCTAAGTCTTTCCGTTCGATATGTTTAGCATACTCCTCATCTGATAAATTACCGACTTTGTGAGCACTGCACAGGTCGCAAGCGTCCTTTTTTGGTTGAAAAAGTCCAATATTCTCATCAAACAAAACGCGTTCAAATACTTTTCTAGATGCCGCAGGTGTATTTTTTGAAACCGAGTAATCGACATAAAGACGATACAGTTGTGCTTTTGATTGTATGATGGGTTCTAAGTACAACTTTGAAGTAGACTGTCTGCAGTAGTGTGACGGTAGCTTCGGTAGAGCTTTTAAGTATTTTTTAGCTAATTCTCCTTTTGAATCTTTTTGTATGGCTACTTTTGTTTCAGTTTCCTTCTTATATGTTCTGTCTCCAAGCCAATAGCGAACCGTCCATTCTTTTATACCCAATGTTTCTAGAAACGTCTTAAGGCAAACTCTCTCTTTCTTATCGTTGACCTTTAAATAGTAAATCTTAGTATCACTTCGTCTTGAATTTGAGCTCTTGGTTTTTCTAGATGTAGGTTTTTTATCCACCATAGAAGATATATACATTTTTTTTTCTTGCCACGTCATCTTCCAATAGTTATCAAATATTTCAGCTCGAACTTCCTCTGTTAATTTAGAACAATACATAACCTTACTAATGAAGCATTTTGTTGACATACATATTGGAACCATCATTCTGGCTGGCTTAAGGATCGTTTTGAACAATTTTTTTGCCTTTCTTTTTAAATCCAATGTACTCTTTTCCCATCATTCTCTGTCTCATATTTTTCATTCTCTTCCAGTTATTTTTATCTCCTTTGCGTTTCTTTTTATTATCTTTATTTTCTTCTATTTCTCTTGCAGGAAACCAGTCTATAGTTTCTGGGGACAATGGTTTTATATTTGTTATATCTGATAAGGCAACAAAATCATCAGACGTTAAAACAATGCCATCATTATGATTTTCTAGAACATCTAGAGTTTCAATACGTGTAGGAATATTATTATCTTCATCTTGCATCGATTCTGTAGGGTCCAAAATCGTTGTAAGTGTAGTAAACTCTGATGTTAAATTTTCGGACGATAGTATCTCTGGTGTTAAATTTTCATTCTCAGACAAAGGTATCAGTACTGGTTCTATTACTGTTTGATTTTGATGATTTAATCTATGTAATATTTCTCTCTTCTTCTGTAATAATACTTTTCGCCTTTCACTAAGTTCTCTCAAAGTCACGACCTTTACATCACTATTCACATTTTCTAAAATGCAGTCCATCCTCCTCTCATCTTGATCCTCCATCATTTGGATACTTAGGTAGTTGACGATGCAACTGAATATATCTAAAAACAAGAAATAAACATAGTTTAAATTATAATTCAATACCGCGCAACTTAACAAATACATCTAAATCAAACAATGTCAAAACCGCGTAAATACATGTTAGGGGTTCTCGGTCATAACCATTCAATTAAAGCAGAATAACAAGTAATTGACATAGTTTAGCATAAACACATTTTAAACAAAAAATTGGCTGCCTGTAAAGTCGTTATACGGGCGAAAGTTTTACGTGACAACGACTTTGAGTGGTAAAATAATTTTAATGTGAATATTCATTCGTATAACATGAACCGGTGTGTATGCCTATCTCTCTCACTCTCTCTCTCTCACTCTGTCTCTCTCGCTCTTAGGCGGGTTAACTGTGCTCGAGTGGAAGGGACGCGTGCCTTTCACTTTTTATGTCTGTCTCACTCGCTCTTAGGCGGGCTAACCATGCCCGAGTCGAAGGGACGCGTGCCTCTCACTCGCTCTCATTGTGAGCGCGGAACGTGAGCGGAGCGTAACGCAGTTTCTTGAAGTGTCACCCGGCAAACCAATTTATAAGACGTTGTCACGTCAATCAAAATAATAAAGCAATTACACATACTTACACTGTAGTTAATCACGGCAAAATAATTAATTTAGGGAGCACACACTAATCGCGTTTCATTTTACTCACGACTGTTGCCAATACGCGCACTTGCTTCCAACTTCAACCATCCTACTGTTCCGCGGTATTGTTTTGATAGCATAACTGACGTTTCTTATTCTAATTCAAATTCTGTGAGGTCTAGTATAAGCCAATAGGCGTTTAGAGACCGTTGGCGCGATATTTAGAATTTGCGCGTGTAGGATACCTATGTAAATATTCACATTAATTTTACTTATCCTACTATGTTTAATCTAAGTTAGTTATAATAATAAATATAATTTTAATACCTATTTTCTATAAATAGGCTATATTTATTTACATCTTAATATTAACTTAGCTACTATAATACATTTGCTAACTAATTACACTACACTTTCTAATTACACTTACACACTAGTTAATAAAAGTCAGTAAGTCGAATCAAATAGCTTCATACATTATCGCGCGTAAAATAGCTATCGCCGCGCGATGCATTGGAGCGGTCGCCGAATGCAATAGTCGTGACGTCACAGCGGCGGCCTAAACTAGACGCACCGCCCGGACGACATTGAATATATCCAAGCGCCAAGCGCTCGCGTTCGGCGCGAGCCAGTACGAACACAGATACGAGGCGGAGCGCACGTCGCTCGCCCGCCCGCTATAACTATCGGCTTACGCGCATTTTACATTCGGAAACTTTGTGTTGTTATTTACTTCCTTGACACCTTCTGGAATACAACTAGGTGGCATCCCCTGCCCCCAAACGCGTTTTGCTGTTCCGCGGTATTTACAAATTGCTCTTGCGCGGTTTTAAACGCGCAGCGACGAAATGTCAATAAATAAATTAATCACGGTTGAATTCACATAGTTTTTACCCCCAATGAAAAAGAGGGGTGTAATAACATAATAAGATTGACCCTTTTTCTGTTTGTGTGTGTCTGTCTGTAGCATCATCACCATCATCCCGAACGGATGGACCGATTTTGATCCGTTTTTTTAAAGATGATTTAATCACATTGGTTCTTGTTATAGCTGATCAAAATCCATCCAGCCATTAAATCTCACCAGCTGCTTCCCAGGCTCATGTTGCGGGTTTTTCACTTATATCTGTAATAAAAATGCTGTTTAATTATTTGTTTTTAGTATGTCTTCTCCTATCTTCTCTGATCACGGGCGGTGATTTGTCCCTCCCCGGGCAGCGGGTCGTGGCCCTGGCGCTCCTCTATGACATCTACAAGCAGGAGAACCCTTTCAGCGCCATGTTCTTCCACCTGTTGGAAGGGAAACCTGGTCTTCTGCCCCTGGCGCCGCAAGAGAGGCTGTTCATTGCTCAACTGCACGGATTTGTACCTGTTAATATTAAGGATGTGAGTTACAATTGAGCAGAAAATAATTGTGTACTGGTTGTTGTTAATAGCTAGTTCGTAGACAGCTATATTGGGAAATAAGAAACCTTGGATAGATAGTTACTTTCATGTGCACTTGTCAATAAAAACTAGTCAAAAATGGCATAATATATGTCTTAACCTAATAAAGGTTAAGATATATTATGCCATTTTTGAATGTCAAAATTATATTTTATCAGGCTTGAACTCTCTACTCTGTATCTTTTGGGCCCTACCTATGTTTCAAGACAAAATACTGACAATAAGGCAAGTTCTGAGAAAAAGTGTCACAACAAGTTCAGTCACCAATAACTTCCATGAGAAAAACATCATCAACATCAGATTGGTGCAGGCTGTACTGTCAACACATTAGGTATGGGTGATTCTTAATTCCCACTCTAAATGTGATCCTGAATACAACAAAATCTTTTTTGATGTAACAGTAAAAGGAAAATTAAACACACTAAAAAAATTCAGACTGCTGTATTATGTGATGCAAATCCTACAAGTCCAGAAATCCTAGAAATCCAGAGTTAATGCCGAATCATCGGATCGGACTTCAGGTGGGAATTCTTGTGGGTCAGAATATTTTTATTTGAAAAAAAAAAAGACAGGCAAAGGGAATCTTATATCTATCTCTCTTATTTCTATACAATAATATTGATAGATAATTAATGGGTAGTCTGTATGTATAGTGCACTGTCTTATATGTGTTTAAATATCCTTGATTCGTAAAATAATTTATTGTGTTCTTGTTAAAAAATCTTGTTTAGTGGAAAATATGCAAGTATCACTTGATAAGTAATAATAAGCAACCTTGTAATGTCCTACTAACAATATACTTTTCCCATTTACTTATATCTGCAAAGATAAAGACATGTTCAAGCCTAATAAAATGTAATTTTTGACGTTCATAAGTATAAGTAAGGAAGTATAAATATACAATAACATCACATACATTGATCTGACTCCGTGGTAAGTAGCTTGAGCACTTGTGTTACAGATATCAGAATCAACAGTGGTGTTACAAATAAACATAAATAAATACATATAACACCCAGACCAGTACAACAAACAGACATGTTCATGCACACAAATGTTTGTGCAGTGCAGGGATCGAACCCGCGACCTCTTGGTTAATAGTCAACTTCTTAACCATTACACCAAAGTGGTTGTCAAATGGTCATAAATGACATAACGTGTGTTTTAACCAGAATAAACTATATTGACTATACATTCCCAGGTGTTGAAGAAGTCAGCGAAACAAGTGATGCTGTCCGAGGTGCCAGCCAAGGACCTGGAGTTCGACTACTCGTCGCTGCAGGCGATCGTCGCCGACCGCGTCTCCGAGATGAGCTCCATGGCCAGGGCGACTGCGCCGGCGCTCATACCGCTCAGTGATGGGTAAGAATTTGTACACTGGTTTATAAGCCTTGTCGGTCCCTGTGGTGACGTGGCGTGAGCATAAATTCCTAGGTGTTAATCCAGGATCAAAGATGCTATAGGCGCTACAAACGACGAAACCCGGTCGAATCTACCATCAAGACCTAATATTCAGCCAGAATAATTGGGAGGCCATGCGCGAATTTGCGCACTCCTGGCACTACTAGGCGAAGTTTTGAAAAATGAGGTGAAGGTAAACTCATAAGAGCAGTCTGACACGAAGTCTTGTTAATTTGGTTCTACGCCCCAGAAGGGGGAGGGTTGCAAACCAACAGATGAGAGGGAAACAGAATTTGTAGGGAGCATAGAATAGTGCCGTTGGGGAAAAGTACCCACGTGATTCGGTTCGTATGCTGTTCGCTTGACGACCGTTTGCTGCAGTGGTCTACATGTCGGACTTCTTAAACCAAGGGTCGCGGGTTCGATCCCCGCACAGTACAAACATAAGTGTGCATGAACATGTGTGGTTCTACTGGTCTGGCTGTTTACTATTTATAATATGTATTTATTTACAAAAAAAAAGTATTTAAGTATATTTATCCGTTGTCTAGTACCCATAACACAAGCCTCGTAGCTTAATTTGGGACTAGAGAATTGGTGTGATTGTTGTGAAATATTTATTTATTTACTAGTGGACCCCGCAGACGTTGTTCTGCCCATTGATTTTTTAAAATGTTCTGATCTTTTAAACCTTCCCTGGACTACCACGAATATTTCAAGACTAAAATTATTCAAATCGGTTCAGCCGTTCTCGAGTTTTAGCGAGACTAACGAACAGCAATTTATTTTTATATATAAGACTAGTGGACCCGGCAGACGTCCTGCCCGTTGTTTTTTTTTAAATTTCTGATCTTTTAAACCTTCCCTGGACTTCCACGAATATCTCAAGACCAAAATTATTGAAATCGGTTCAGCGGTTGTCGAGTTTTAGCGAGACTAACGAACAGCAATTCATTTTTATATATAAGATTATTTATTTTGTAACTTGCAGGAGTCCACCCAACCGCATAGCACTGAAGGAGTTGCTGGAAGCGCTCATGTCGAACGAGTACACGGCGCTGCACCGCACGCTGCACGCGCACGGGCCCGTCCCGCCGCCCGCCGCTCTGCTCGAGCCCGACACGAGCTGCGCCGGGGAGGTCAGCTATTTATTATATTATTTATTTTTTATGAAATCATCATATCGCCTGTTGCAGTCCACAGCTGGACATAGGCCTCCCCCAAGGAGCGCCACAGCGCACGATCTCCCGCCCATTGCATCCAGTCACTACTAGCTGCCTTCTTCAGGTCGTCTGTCCACCTAGCCGGGGGGCGTCCCACACTACGTTTACCTAAGCGTGGTCTCCATACGAGAACCTTCCTGCTCCACCTCTCGTCGGTTCTGCGACAGACATGGCCAGCCCACTGCCACTTCAGCTTGCTTTTATGAAACAACATGGTTAATTTTTATAAACAAAGTCCTACAAAACTATTTACACAGTTTGTCTGTAGGGTCAAGTGAGTCTCATTTAAAGTTATTTACGGGTAATATTTATGTATTTGGGTTTTCTATATAAAAACTTACCAATATTGTGCAAGGTAAAATTATAGTGGTTCAATTCATTCGTGAAGTTTTTCTATTTCGTGTAAAAATTTGAGATTTTCAAAGTTTCTGCCTTACACCCGAGAGGCTCGAATCCAGGTCGAGCCAAAATTGTTTCTGAGATTTTTCGTCATTAATTTCTCTGCAACAGCTCGGAGTCGGGAAGTTGGCGGTGTTACACCCCCGTGCCTCGGTGCGCACGTTAAGCCGTTGGTCCTGCGCCTGATCTCTCTCCGGTCATGTCGGATTGCCGTCTCACCGAACTTTGAGAGTGATGGAACAGTGAGTGCACCTGTGTATTGCGCTCACACTTGTGCACTATAATATCTCCTGCGTACTTGGCTGATCTCTGTTGAGATTGGCCGCCGTGGTTGAAATCGGCCAGGAGGACCTTTAATTTATTTATTAAGGTACAGTTACAGAAGGCAAACTTATTCTAATTCTAAAATCTTACATACTACAGATATATCTAGTCTGGCTACCAATTAAAACTATACCAAGCTTTTTAAACTTAAATTTAAATTAAAAACTTCTAAATTCAAAACATTCAATTTCTTTTTTCTTTGAGCTTTTTCTTGAAAGTCTCAAAAGTACACTGAAACTGTATGGGCCACTTTTTGATTTCTTGGCTCTTGAGAACCAAAAATACGATATCGTGATGTCACAATAAAATATCTACGGTGTCTCGTTACCGTAGCTTAAAGTTCATAATCCTACTTTTTTTTAAAGAAAGGAGCACAACTCTCTAGTTGTGCTCCTTTCACAAGTTGTGCAAATTATGTCTCTTAAAACAGCCGTGTGTGAGGCTGTTTATTCCTAATATTTTTAAAAAATAAATAAAATTCATATATTTTAGGTTACTAAGACCCATAATAGTGACCATACAAAATTACCAAATATTATATTAGGTCACCTCGAATTAAGCGCAAATATTTTAAGGGTAGCTTCTATGCATTAATTTAAATAAATAATCTTAATAAAAAAATGGTGTATATACGCTAGTTTTTTATTTGATTTTTCCTAACAAAATAAATGTAATTTTTATTTTTTCGTGTGTGATGGCCCTTACACTACCTATCTCTATCATTTCAATTATATCTATCAGTCTTACTCTTTCCCTTAAGCCACGCCTCGTCTACCACATTTCATTCACAAAATTAATTTCTATTGGTCTTAGTCTTCCCTCAAGTAATTCATAAAGTAGCAAAATGACAGCTGCTGCCACGCCTCCTCCAACAACTTTCATTCACAGCACACACGAGCTCGTTTTGCGAGATGAGACTGCTAGGAAGATACGTGTTAGGTAAATGATAACGTAGTTCAGTGAATGTTTATCTAGGTACGTTAATTTTAGGTTATGAATCCATTATCAGGCAAAAGATTAAAACAACAAGGTGCTGTAAGCGCACAACCTAACACCTAACCTAATCTACGCGAAAACTGACTGATTAACTTAGGTGAAAGAAAACCCTATCTACATGTTTTAAAACTTACCGTAGGTATTTCAGTTTCTACTTACCCACAAACTAACAGGAATATCGGAAATAAATGACAAATAACATTCAACTTTAGTTTATTTTTATTATTAAATAACATTACAAATTTCTTTAATTGTTTAACACTATTACACACTAATACTTCCCATCACACTTTTTCAGGCTTTGGACTGACAAGTTAAAACAAAAAATAACTATCACTTAGCAATTAATCTTAATAATAATGTTCGATATTGATAATGATGATTATGATAGATTTCGTGATAACTTGGCGTGTTTAAAAGTCTTAATTCATTGATATTTACAGTCCCTATTTACACACAAAACATTTTATTTACATTTATTTTATCTACATTAAGTGTTGTACGTGACCTCCCTGTTATCGCACACATTGTCTGGCACGATCGAGGCAATGCCTCCGAACTGCACTGAGCACTTCAACCTCGCTGGACATCACGTCAAACGCACTCACAATCCTGGCACTCACGTAATTCCACAACACGTAATAATCGCTGACGCCGAACATACGAGCAGCGTAGCGTCTGCGATACTCGCCACTGGGTGCCGGTGGAAAAAATCCACGACGTCATCCTCGAGCCGCGCTGGGTAGCGCTGCCGGCCCGTGTCCTGACGTGGACGGAAGCTCCCACTCTCACGATGGCGCTGCACTGCCCCAAGTATGGTGCGCAGGTTAACTACGCGACCATGCCGCTCAGCGTACAGCTGCTGCGCCCGCAACCGCAACAAAACCTCCCCTGCGTCATTTTATAGCATAAAGCCCTATTGAGGTACTCCTGGTCGGAAAACGGATACGGCATTTTGGCTAGGCGCCGCGCGCACACACAACTCAACGAAATGATGTTGCTTGGCGGACTAACTCTTACTCTTGCGCGGCACTAGGGATGCCCGATCTGAATCGATTTTTTTGAAGATCCATTCACGGCAATACGATCTGCCGATTTTTTGAATCGATTCAATGGGATGTGATCTTTGCTAAGATCGAATCGTATGCCTGGAGATCGTATCGTATGAAAATAAACGTATCATTTTGTTTGAATTCGGAATAAACTTATCAGTTTAGTTGAGTTGGAATCTGTAAATATTAAGTTTTAAAGCCCATAACCACAAACACCACAACTTATTGTTATTGCAAAGGAATCATTTTCGTATTCACTTAATTTTCGTAGATTCCGAACGTAGTATTCTAAAATTCGAATTAAGTAATAATTAAACACTGCGTAAGCGTGAATCGATTCACAGGGTTACGATCCATTACGATTCAAAAGATCAATTCAAAGCAAAAGATCGGGCATCCCTACGCGGCACGCCCGCTCTTTGCAGTCCGCGCTGACCAATCCTGGCACGTGTAAGCCTTTGAGGACTTGCCGCGCTTTGTCGCGCCGCCGATCAAACGAATTGTAAACAATAGGTTTAGGCAAGGAGCCTAGTGCTACACTTATGTCGCTAATGCACATTTTTACCACCCAACTTTTTGTTTATTACTTTTCAAATGGTTTTTACTTTTGTCAAACGATACCTAAGGATATTGAATAATAAATCGATTAACTTAACGTAGTGATAAGTTTCCATCAGTATTTTACTAGAAATGATTAATAATGAAATGCCATTTTGAGGACCGTCTACCTTAGTTGGCACTTCATAATGTAAATACGCATAACACCCAACAATTACATAAATAATTTGTTATGCATATGCCCATTGAGGATGTTCTTTTGCATAATATCAGTATTATGCAAATTAATCAGTGAAACCTTAATTATTTGATTTACAATCCCTTAGACTAGGCGGCACGATCAAAGATTTTTTGATTTAGGCTAGGCGGCACATCAGAGATTAGTTTTAGGCTAGGCGGCACATCAAAGTTTGTTTTGATTTTTAATAAAGGTGAGGTTATAGGAATGATTAAATTTGCTAGGTACAGTTGATTCGCGCCCTAATATTGTTTAAAAGAAGGAATTAGAAGGCGTTGTAAATAATAATGACTGGATTTCAGCTTCAGTTTAATCGAAATGATTAACATTCACCTAGGTACGTACGTGCCTATGTGGTTTAGTATGGTAGGCACTGAAACTGGCAAACTGTATTAGGTATGCCCTAACACAATTGTGTTATTTTAAACCAGGATATAGGCAAGTACAAAATGAATTTAAATAAGGGCAAGATACCTACCTAAGATATAAGAAAATTTTCTTTGGTGCAGTGGAAATGCACCCTAAGTTTATTCGAAATGTAAGTTAAGTAGCTTTAGACGACCTCCGTGGCCGGGTGGTTAAGACGCCGTTTTTAAGGTCGTTATTTCTGAGGTCCCGGGTTAAAGTTACGGTCAGGCCAATATCGTGATTTATTTTAATTAAGTGATTTTTCGAAATTAGATTTTCGTAATTAACTTAGGTCTGGGTGTTGTGGTACCGCCGTTGTTTCTGATTTCCATATCACAAGTAAGTAGCTTTAGACGATCTCCGTGGCCGAGTGGTTAAGACGCCGTTTTTAAGGTCGTCATTTCTGAGTCCCCGGGTTCAATTTTCGGTCAGGTCAATATCGTGTTTTATTTTAACACGTTAGCTGCCACCCCGGTCACCGGTGACCGGACCCTTACCTACATCTACGCGCCATTACGGTCACCGGTGACCTCAAGGTAGACCTGTTTTCGGAACGAATTTGTGCGCCGTAAGATGCGTTTCTGATAGATTTTCTGTACTGAAGTGACCGGAGTGGCGCTGTAGAATACTTCTTTGGCGTGGTTTCTATCTACTCAATTATTTTTCGAAGATACTTCTAAAATTATGAACATGACAGTTTGTAATAAGTGAACATCTACTTGTATGTGCTTTTATCACGTATCCAATAGCTTGATTTTAATAAAACTTAGCATAACTTAGCATATAATGTGGTAGAATAACATAATAGAAAAATACTATTTCAAATCTCAAATGTTCTACACATGCATATGAGAATCATAAGGGTTGAACATTTAGTTGAAGGGAAAATTAAACTTTTAGGTATATGAAAATCACAGCGCATTAATTATTAGTAGCAAAGTATCAATCAAAAATAACATTAAAATTAGAATCAAAAATCTTAAACATAACGATGGGACTTATTAAAACAAGCCAAACTGCGGGGAGCGGTGACCGGGGTTGCGGTCATTGCGGCGCCTTCTTAACGGTTTTTCATATTTTCGCTTCACAGCGCCACGCCGGTCACCGGTGACCTCGTCAGGTTTTTTTTAAATATTTTGAAAACTATCGAACCGATTTCATTTTAAGTTAGATATATTTTCATATCTTAACATTCCGCGCCACATTTCATCAAAAAGTTTTTATATAAAAAATAATATTTCTTCAATGGCAGCCTACGTGTTAATTAAGTGATTTTTCGAAATTAGTTTTTCGTAATTAACTTAGGTCTGGGTGTTGTGGTACCGCCGTTGTTTCTGATTTCCTTAACACAAGTAAGTTTTAGATCTCCGAGCGATCTCCATGGGCGAGTGGTTAAGACGCTAGTTTTTAATTTTTCACCGTGTCCGAGGTCCTGAGATCCAGGCTTTGATTCCCGGTCGGGTCAATATCGGAACTAGTTTTTCGTTATTGACTTGAGTCTCTGAGTTACTGTTGTGGTACCGTCGGAGTTTCTGATTTCCATATCACAAGTGTTTATGTTACTTACTTCACTATTACTTTCACACATTGGGGGTCGGCACAAAAACTATCATAGCATAATCGTATGTTTTTACACAATCGAGAAGGTATTCCTTAGTATCGCATAACTTTTATGATGCATTGGTTTGAAATTGAAGATCAATTATTTTAAACGTCACTTCGATCGAATGCAATTATCAATCGGAATCAGATTTTTTCGGCTACATCACGCTGCGAAAGGTCTTGCAGCGACTGGACTGACTTTGTTGACCGCACTCATGCGGTCAGCTGCTTCCCGCCGGAGTACGCGCCCACCGCCGCCTCCTCATTGTCCGGGTTTTCTGTCCCTCTCGCACGCAACGTAATCGTATTCAGCGCAGGCTCCGCGCACACTTTTTTTGCGTTTCAATAAAATCGTTTATCACAAAAACTAGCGTATTTACACCATTTTTTTATTAAGATTATTTTTTTAACTTAGTGCATAGAATCTACCCTTAAAATATTTGCGCTTAATTCGAGGTGACCCTATATAAATAATAATTAAATTATATAAATAAATAACAGTGATTTTTTAGAAACATGAGATTCTAGATCCAGTTCCGAAAGCTGAGTATTTTAGATTTGTAACACGAAAGATCCTTTTAAGCTGGGTTTTAGCCCTAATAAATGTGTAATTATTTTTCACCTTTACTGTAATCCTAGCAAGGCATTGATTGAATTACCCATTCACGCCGTTTTGGTTCTAGTTCATTGTTTTTATGTCTCCCAGGGAGTATGGAAGAATCTAGTGAATCGAGGCACATACATACCCATGTACGACCCCGAGCACGAGGGACTCACAGGGTTGAAGCCAGAGAAACTCGACAGGAGAACACACACGCAAACACAACCTCCACATAAAGCTAAGGTAAGTTAAGTCAACTGGTGTTGTATATTGGATGGAGATTAGTTCCCAGTTTCCTACAGAAAATGGAGGGAACTGGGTACATCAATCACTCAAAATTCTTGGGCTTTCGCAGCGCATTCGTAAGATGTGGACGCACCTTTAAAAATATTACTCAGTTGAAAATTTTGCCGATCATCTCCAAACGTCATAATGTATTCCAACCGCAGAAATAGCAATAACCGCGCAAGTTTTGTGATTCGTGAACACTTCTTGAGTTTTTTTTTGTATGAATATCTGCATTCTATGAACATCTGCATTTTATGAACATCTGCATGTTATGCACTATACCAGGGGTGGCCAACTTGAAAAGACATAAGATCTACTGTTTACTAACGAGACCCTGTGCGATCTACGACTTACATACTTCTTGAAATCTTAAATGAAATAGCATAATGCTTAGTACTTCCAGTACCTAGTCTCTGTCGTCAACTGTCATCTGAATGTATGAGACGTGACCACGGGACGGATTGACACCGCATCCGATACGCTTCCCGCTTCCCGCGTGCCGAGAACAAAAGCCTATACTGAGTAGAATAGATGATAAATACCTTGAAGGAACAGCGATTGAAAAGATATACAAAATGATGCTGTAGTACTTGGGAATTACCTTACGCAGTCTGGTCTATTTATTTATATTTTTTGCCTTGCCACGATCAACCGCGACCATTGGCCACCCCTGCACTATACACACGCCACAAACTCGGTAGCGCAAATCGTTTCAGCTCGAGCTCTTGCCTCATAACAACTTAAATTTTCTTCACTCGCAGGAAGAAAAGAAAGAGAAGCAAGAAGACAAAAAGAGCGAAGAAAAGGAGCCAGTGAACAGCACGCAAGAGGCCAAGGAACTTACCCAGCTTGCGTTAAAAGGCGCGCTCAGCGTTCAACACCAGCAGCGTCTGCTGGCACTGTTGGATCACGAGCCTGGACTAGTTTATGATATTGGGATTAGTCCGCCGCAGGTGAGATTATTATCAGCAATCATCATCATCATTATATCAGCCGTTTGACGCCCACTGCTGGGCTTGGGCCTCCCCCGCGGATCTTCACCCCGGTTGGTCCTGCGCGCGGCTGCATCCAGTGGCTTCCCGCCCGCGCAGTAGACCGTCGGTCTACGTTGTAGGTGGCTCCCCAAAGACCAACAGGCAGACCTAGAAAGCGATGGCAAAAAAACGGTTGCCTGTAAAGTCCGTTTACTGACGATAATTGAATGTGACAACGTCATAAGATTGTGCCTCTTTGTCGCTCGTTGCGCGCTCTCGCTTTCACTGCAAACCTTAAATGGAACGCCTCAGAGCGAGGTAACGCCGCATGAGTCATGTTTTTTGGTGCGAGCAGCCGGCTCCATCAAATTATAAGACGTTGTCACGTCTAAAGATCTCGACAACTTCAATGAGAACTTGCAAGTCCTGACCGCTTAACAGGACGAATGGAAATGGGGAAGCCTTTGCCCATAAATGGAACAGTACAAGCAAAAATAAGCGTCTTACTTTTTTGAACTTCCAGCTACCAGACCTGGTGGAAAACAACCCAATGGTGGCGATATCCGTCCTCCTCAAGCTGATCCACTCCGCGCACATTACTGAGTACTTCACCGTGCTGGTGAATATGGAGATGTCTCTGCACTCGATGGAAGTTGTAAACAGGTATGTGCGACTGTTTTTTTTGTGTTTTACAGGTAACATAATAGGAAGGACGAACAAAGGGACGCTGCTGTCAATATTTCCCCTCTTTATAGAAAAGAAGTACGTTCAAAAATTAAATAATCCAAGTTCCTGCTAGCACAACGATGTGACATAGGTTAATTTAAAAATATTTTTTTAAATTAACCTATGTCACATCGGTGGCAGCGAACGTAATTTTTTAATGCTATATGCGCTAGCTACTTTAGTAGGTACTTTAATTTGTTAGGATCAAAAAATCCTAACAAATTAAAGTACCTACTTTTATAATTTATTTGATAACAGCCTGCATTGAATTTGGTTCATCTACTATCTCTTTAATTTAACTCGTTCTCGTCTCTTCCCACTGTGATTCATAAAGACCTGTTATTTAATTTTACACCAATGTGGCGGGGAGGTGTTTCGTAAATTGTCATTAGATGAAATATTGTCCTATGGAGTGTGTTTTATGTAAGTGATTTTTTAATATAGTTTTCGGTGATTCTCTTGAAAACTAGTGAATAAAAAACCTTCGTTCTATCTGTTATTGCTGTATTAATCAATGTTCAATAAATTTATATATTGTGTCTATTTAAATTTTAATATGCCAAATAAATACCATATTATACCTATTCCAGGCTAACAACGTCAGTGGACCTGCCCGTAGACTTCGTGTACCTGTACATCAGCAACTGCATATCGACGTGCGAGACCATCCGCGACCGCTACATGCAGAACCGGCTCGTGCGGCTCGTGTGCGTGTTCCTGCAGTCGCTGATACGGAACAAGATCATCAATGTGAAGGTACGTGTGTGGCGACCTCTACCGTACGCCATCACAAGTGCATGCTTAACACAGCCTGATACAGCTCCATAAGGCTAGATGGCGCTGTTAGCCTAGTACCGGCCAAATGATACCGGCCTAGTACCGCACATGAATCGCGGTATATAAGATTTCGATCCAGAATAATAGAGATAGACAAATCAAGATGATGTCTATCGGACCTTGGTCCCCGACCATAACACCCGGTCGGCAGGAAGCGCTTCCCTTTAGCTTCCTAACTCGAAATCAGTTGCGCCAAATTGGTGCCCCCGACGTGATACGATACGCCAAACGTGTACGATAGTTTCACCTAGTGACCGGTAAACGGGGTTACAGACGTGCGGAGGCGGAGTAGAATGAAATTTCTTCATAAATTGCGGCTGCGACTGATGTTCGTTTCCCCAGTCATGATGCTTTTAGGCAATCAGATTTACATATCATAGACAATTCCGTAGATTTGAGAAATCATGATATCCAAATATCGAGCGCTCGCGCACTAAATTGTTGCCCTTGCTATGGGTTTTGAAGAAAATGAGTATATCTGACGTTCGCGCTCTGATTCGTAATAATATCCGGATTTTTTTAGAATAGAATAGAATCGTTTATTGCTCTTGAATGCGGTACATGTCAGATCTTTAAAATACCGCATAGTACTAGTAATAATATAGTTCTCACTTATTGCAAATATAAACATTAAATTGGAAATATGTTGTACTCACATTACATATACAAAACAATAGATAGGTACTATGAAATCAAATGTCAATATCATTCGTTTATGTCACTATACAAAATCAATACCATTAAAATAAAATGTCAATTTTAAGTTAACTAAGTTAAGTTTAAGATAATTAAGTTTGATAAGTCGGGAACTCGCGCACAATTTATTGCGTTTCCTATTGTTTTAAAAAGCGCAAAACTCAGAATGTTTAGCGCCTAGATATCCTGCTTTTATTTAGTTTTACATGTATCGTTGTTTCTTTGTTTGTAATCAAATTTTGTAAGCTAAATTGTCTGATGGAGCTAAAATTGTCGGACTGCCACAGGCACAGGCGGGTCTCGAACCCACACCTCTCGCAAGCCGATTTTTTCTTGAGGTGCGTTTTAATTTCGCAATGAAAAGAAAAATATTTTCCGTGTTCACAGGAGATTTTCATCGAGGTGGAGGCATTCTGCATCGAGTTCAGCCGCATCCGCGAGGCGGCCGCGCTGTTCCGCCTGCTCAAGCAGCTCGACTCGGGCGACAACAACCCCGCCAAGGACTCGTAAAGTGTTCTGCATCGAGTTCAGCCGCATCCGCGAGGCGGCCGCGCTGTTCCGCCTGCTCAAGCAGCTCGACTCGGGCGACAACAACCCCGCCAAGGACTCGTAAAGTGTTCTGCATCGAGTTCAGCCGCATCCGCGAGGCGGCCGCGCTGTTCCGCCTGCTCAAGCAGCTCGACTCGGGCGACAACAACCCCGCCAAGGACTCGTAAAGTGTTCTGCATCGAGTTCAGCCGCATCCGCGAGGCGGCCGCGCTGTTCCGCCTGCTCAAGCAGCTCGACTCGGGCGACAACAACCCCGCCAAGGACTCGTAAAGTGTTCTGCATCGAGTTCAGCCGCATCCGCGAGGCGGCCGCGCTGTTCCGCCTGCTCAAGCAGCTCGACTCGGGCGACAACAACCCCGCCAAGGACTCGTAAAGTGTTCTGCATCGAGTTCAGCCGCATCCGCGAGGCGGCCGCGCTGTTCCGCCTGCTCAAGCAGCTCGACTCGGGCGACAACAACCCCGCCAGGGACTCGTAAAATTATGATGAAGGTCTTTTTTGGGGTTTGCACTTATAAATCTGATAGATAATGGAGTGCTGGTGGATAGAGTTACGGGATTATAGATGGCCCTCTCACATTATGTATAAGTTACATAATCCATGACAAAGTTGTCAGATCCTCGTTAGTTGAACTTTAAAGGATTTTTTAGGATTCCTCTGCCTATCTCTCATTCACGGGAATGAGAGTGTTAATGGAGTGTGGAATGAAAAACACAACCAACTCACACATAAATTATTCATATTTACCGTTCTCACAAAGCAAGGCAAAGCAAAAGCAAACACTGAGCACAGAACGTGGGGGAGGAAGTATGAAAGAAGATGATAGATGAAGATTGAGATCGAAAAGTGAATTGGGGATAGAAAAATAGATCGCGTAGAGACCGGTGAGTGGGAGCAAGTTCCGGTGACTCGCCCCACGCCGCACGTCCCTCAGGCCTGTGGTAGTAGTGATGGGCGCGCGTACGACAAGTTTATATGATCTTTCAATGTTAAATCGGATAGTAAAACTTTACAATTCCGGCATGACTTTTAGTAACAGATAGAAACAATTTCTTGCTTATAATTATTCTTTTTTGTAAGTTTTATCTAAAGATTTATTGTGCAATAAAGTTTTAAATAAATAAATAAACATAAAAAATATCCTAAGCAAATTCAAATTGCTTGCCTTACATTAATGTCATTTCTTGTAATGGAGCGAAAACTTCTTTAATAATTCATGAAGCCAAGTCCTTGCCTTGCTGACAAGTATGAGGGCAGTATTTCGGTACAGTCAGAATAAAAAATATTATTGCTTTTATTTAAATTTATTATCCCAATATTACTTTAAGATTTGCATGCCATCGATAATGGCTGATTAAGAGGATGTATAATTGCTGATAAATAACTATGACCATCTTCAGTGTACCTTAACCATACGCAAATAAAGATTTCTATTTCTATTTTATTGTGACACTTTGCTACCATGTCAAAATAACATCTGGAGCATTCACTTGTCATCTACTGAAATCTATCGACTTTTTTATTTCGATATGGTAAAGTTCGACGACCACTTTGGTGTAATGGTTAAGAAGTTGACTATTAACCAAGATGTCGCGGGTTCGATCCCCGCACTGTACAAACATTTGTGTGCATGAACATATCTGTTTGTACTGGTCTGGGTTTGATATGTATTTATTTAAGTTTATTTGTAATACCACTGTTGATTCTGATATCTGTAACACAAGTGCTTAAGCTACTTACCACGAAGTCAGAACAATGTATGTGACGTTGTTGTATCTTTTTTTATTTATAAAGTAGGTACTACTATATTTTTGACTTCGACTATAAGAACATGTTGTTTATAAATAAGCAATTTATTTCGTAAACTGGAACACTCAGTTAGAAATTATAATGTATTAGAACATACTTTTGTTGTACTAAGAATGATATCATGAGGCATGGTAATTTCAGAAAGTGTCATCTAAATATTTTCATTTGTATGTCTTGCTGATTTTCGGTTTCTGATCGAACTGAACTGTCACTATTGTATTAAGATAGATAAATTTAGTATATAATATACATGGTATCCAGATTTTTTTTAAAGTGCCCCGTGTTGCGAGTTATCATCAACCCTGTGTATGGTATGAGATTTTTTAAATTTTGAGCTAAGAGTTTTTTATGATTTTGACGTGACAACGTCTTATAAATTGGTTTGCCGGGTGACACTTCAAGAAACTGCGTTACGCTGCTCCGCTCACGTTCCGCGCGAGAGAGACAGAGCGAGAGAGAGAGAGAGAGATAGGCATACACACCGGTTCATGTTATACGAATGAATATTCACATTAAAATTATTTTACCACTCAGAGTCGTTGTCACGTAAAACTTTCGCGCGTATACCGACTTTACAGGCAACCAATTTTTTTTCCAAAAATAACGATTGTTTTTTTTAATACTTCAAAAACTACAACAAATCGCAGAACATACATAGGTATGAATTACGAGTATATACTCTAGTACGAGGCACTTAAAACATTTTGACGTCATTTTTCTGGTCACCATGTATAAATTTCTTCTGTAAATACATAAATGTTGTTAAATAATTGAATGTAAATGTGAAATTCAAGAGCAAGTATGTGTTAGTCACAAGAGTAGAATAAAAGTAAGGTTTAATGTAGACGACGCTGGAACCGCACCGGCGCCGGACCGAAACCGCATGTTTACAGAGGCGGCCTGTCGAATGCTCAGCGTATGTGTGTACCTTCTCCAGGTATATAAATAGTAAGTAAAATATGAAGTGTATTACGTTGACTGTATGAAATTACAAAGCAGTGGAATAATGACGCCCCGAATATATGTTTGATTCGTGAAGAAGAGGGCGCTCGCGAGGCGCGCGCAAGCTTATATATATGGCCCCTACGGGGTGCCAATGAGAGTGGCGGTAGCGACCACGGCCCGATGAGTCTGCGATGTCGGTCCGGCTCTCCAGCGCGATATTCATTCGTATACGCGCTGTTTCGGTCCGGTGCTGGAGCGGTTCCGGCGTCGTCTTCATGAAGCCTTAAATCTAAATTTAATTGTATATTGTACCTATCCTAGACCTGACAAAAAACATGAAAAACCCTGTTAATAACTATTGTTATTGTTTCGTTCATTATGCAAAATTGTTGTATTTCTTATGTGATTGCTTCATTTCTCATTTATAAAAGAAGCCTTATGTATGTGTATGTATGTACATATCTACAGTGGCCAGCAAATCAGGCTACCTATTTTTGTTGCAATATCGCCCGTCGTATCACAAGCACAAGTGGGGTGAGCACGAACATTATCGTAACGTATTCGTGTCGTCCAAACGTCAGAAACTGACAAGTTAACGATAGGTAAACGCTTCGATTACATTACGATAGTTGTTCGTGCTCACCCCACAGATACCGCAGTATTGTACGGTGGCTAGCACGACACAGTAAACATCCTGCTATCTTATGCGCTTGTGATACGGGCTATTTTGTGACAAAAATGGGTAGCCTGATGTGTTGGCCACTGTACCGTGACATGCTGGACACTGTACCTTACCCATTGTCCTATATAGGCGACGCAAAGCGACGAAGGGCCGATCCAGCGATTGACTTTGACACGCTTGTATCAAGTTGTATGAAGTTTTGGTCGCGTCTCGTAGCATCGCACTTGTCGCTTTACGTCGCTCACGTTGGACAACGCCTTACTGAGGGGTGAGCACGAACAACAATCGTAACGTAATCGTAGCGTTTACCTATCGTTGACTAGTCAATTTGTATGAAAAACTGTCAGTTTTTGACATTTGGACTATAAGAATACGATACGATAAAGTTCGTGCTCACCCCACTGAATCAAACTTACTTGTGTAAAGATAATGTCATAATACTTAATTTATTGTTTGTGTTATACAATGTGATTAACCCACTCAATTGTTTTTTTTACAATATTGGTGGGGACTGTAGAGACATGCTTCCACAATAATATTTTGTTTGGAGCACTACTGATCTCTTTGTCAGTTGAATCAAGAAGCCAAATTGTACAATGTAAATAAGGAAAAATGATGGCTGCATTGCAATATATATGTAGTGTAGCTTTTATACTACCTAAAAAAAATAAATGATTCTTGTTCTCCAACATTTTTTGTGCATTATTTCCATTATTAAAACCAAATATACCAGTGGAAAAGTTTATTTCCAATACCAAACTGTGTACATACTACATAGTAAACTAATTATTAATTCTAACCAAAGATGGCACAAAGCACCTTGTGAACTATCTAGCACCTTCCAAAAGCTTCCTAATATCATTGTCAGCGGCAACATCTAATGGTGTGCAGTCTTCCTCATCCTTCAATATTGAAGCTCCAGCGTCTAGAAGTATCTGTGTAGCTTTTACATGACCACAGGATGCAGCGTAATGTAATGCAGTCTGCCCAGACTCATCAACAGCATCGAGAATACATCCACCTTTGATAGCTGCTCTCAGCGCATTGGTAGCATCCCGGTCAGCAGCCCAGTGCAAAGCCGTCAATCCATCGTCATCTCTCTCGTGTCTTAATTCTGGATTTTGCGACAACAAATCAGCTATTCGACTCCCACAGTCCTCCCTTGCTGCTTCTAATAGGGTCAACTCGTTATGAACTAATTCAGGCTCTGGGGAATACCGCAGTGAAGACACAGCTACCCATGCTTCTTTCAATCCCGCTTGGTCTGATGATCCTACGTCAGACCAGTCTGGATCAAACTTATGCAGTAGAGAAACATACTTTTCCTTTGCTTCTTCCATGGGCATGTCACCAAGAGATCTCCAAGCCTCCCACTTGCGGCGACCGCGGCCGTCCAACCATCCAGGCTTTGGGGTATTGCATTTTCCTTCCGTGCCTTGCTTGAAAAGGCCATAGAGCTCAAGGAGCTGGTTGTTGTCAAGTCTGTTAGTGATTTTACGGAGATGAGCTGCTGCTTCATTGAATGTTGTGTCTAAGGGTGACTGATCATCATCAGAAAAATCTGAATCTGGGTATTCTGGAAGTGCTTCTGCCATTTTAAATGCAATAACCTAAAGGGCACTTGTTTGTTACTAATTGTTTTGAACTTGGACAGTCAGGTTTAGGCCTTCTAAGGTATGTACCTGCTTGTTGGTGGCATCTGCAGCTGCTGATGGGCTCACAAACTCTATAAAACCGTAACCCTTACTAAGGCCAGTAGAACGGTCAAACACTACTCTTGCAGTTTGCACTGGTCCAAATTGAGCAAAATATTCTCTTAGCTGGCGATGGCCTACAGTCCACGGTAGATTGCCTACGTAAAGGCGAGCCGCCCTAGCTGTGCTGGCCATAACCTACGCAGAAACTATTTCGAGCAGGTGCAAAGATCGCTCGCCGATTAAGGCTCTGAAGTCAACACCCGAACTCTCACTCAACGAGTCCAAGTCTAGAAGAGCGCCTTTTAGTCCCCACTTCTTCAGCAGAGCCTCGATAGACCAGTCAGCACTCCGTTCCTGGTAAGCACACAAAAATCTAGCGTCAGTGCCGTCTAGAAGGTATGCTACAGTGGCCAACACTTCTTCAAATTGCGAGGGCTCATAGAAACAGTCTGAGGCTAATAACAAATCGACTGGGCGTAAGTTGTGGACTTCAGTTAGAAATAGACCCCAAGCGAGGCCTAGGATTTGTAGATCGCGACCAGGGACCAATCCGTTGGCCTCGCAGCAAGCAGCGAGATGTCGCAGCGACCGTGGAAGAGCGACGGAGTCAGTGAGCGTGACCCGCGCACCACACTTGGCTGCTACTATTCCAGGCAAGCCCGTGCCGCAGCCAAGCTCCAGCACACGGAGGCCGCGCAAATGACGCCTCTGGGTCCACAAATACCAAGCCAGAAGCGGCGCAGATGGCCACGTGTAAAAGGAGTAGCCGGCAGAGAGTAGCTCCGGTATTATTATCTCCAAGTATTCACCTCGTGTGTCCCCGTTGGACGAAGATTTGCCACGAAACACAAACTTCTTCAATTGACCACTAACAGGACGACCATCGCTCATTGCATAAGCATTTTTTGATAAAATTTATTTTTCCGAAACAACGAGAACGAGGCTAATCAGTGTTGCCACCTCAATTTTTGAATGGGGGCCTTTGAAGAAGCTAAAAAGGGCTAGATCGGGCTAAATTGCCACAAATGCTAGAAAAGGATTTTGTACGAGCCTTAAACTTGTACGAAGTTATAATTTTAGTCCCAATTTGTTCCTTGTTTTGGTTTTTAATAAGGTTCATCGAGCTAAAACACGCTGGAATGTTGCAAAGATAGAACAATTTTTCCCAGCTTTCCCAATTCTTTATACGGTTTGTTGCCCGCGGCTGTTTCAATAATCGAAAAAATTAAATCTACCAAAAAAATATTCACAAATATTATTTAAGACACTTATTCCGATAGTTTAGTATTAGCATTGTGCAAATTTCAGATTTTGATATACAACATTTTTAGGATTATGAAAAAGGGTTAGATTGCCCTTTTCGGGCTAAATCATTAAACTACGAGTTCACATATAGTAAAAAGTGCTAGATCTAGCCCGAAAAGGGCTAAGGTGGCAACACTGAGGCTAATCAAAAATCTTGACAGCTGTGAGCAAAGTTACCAGTGTATAAAATTTAATTATCTCCAAGGTACCATATACAGTACGACACGGACAGATAAAAATTTATTATTGTATTATATTCTTACACATGTTTCTGCAAATAAAATATCTTATCTTTATATTTTTATCTTTTATTAAATTCACCGAAGTAAATAAATCAAATAAATCTGACTGACTCCACAAAAATCTACTAGCACATAACAAGAAGTATGAATGGCAACATTAGAGATTGAATTTTATTTTAATTCTACTTCAGTCATTCAATTATTTTTTTTCTTATCTTTTCGATCTTCCATTCAATTTAATATGAAATATAATTAAATTCATTCACCACTCATTCATCAACTTTGTTGGGAAAGTGGCGTGGCGTTAATTATAGTTTTATTTAATTCTAAAAGTAATATAATATTTAAAACAACATGTCTGTAGCCGTTAAGGGTAAGTTGATAATTGTATCTAACCTTAGTTTTATTTTCAATTCTATTTTTCAACCCCACTGTATGTAAATGAAAGATCTGAATATCTTGGGGGTCAAATTCCAAGTTGTTTCGAACTTGAAAATTTTCATTTACGGATTGTTTGTTTTAATAATTAAAGTATGAATAATCTTATCGAATGCTTGCTGTTTGTTTGAAGGTATAATAACTAGGAAACGAATTAAGAAAGCTAGACTTGTAAATATGTAGCGGAACAATAATTGTTTTTGTTGGCGATACCGCGGCCGGGCCTGGAAAGCGAAATTACTGAAGTGGAGTCCAATATTTGTATTGCCTTTCATTTGTTTTCTTTAATAAAATAATATGTACGAATAATTGCTTGGTAATAGAGGCACTTACCATATTAGCTAGCCTGGCATAGTGGCCAAGTCTTACTTTGAATGTAGGTAATTTACTAAGTAGGTACATACCTACCTATCAAGACTGACAAGTACTTGTTGATGTTTAAATATGTAGTCCCAGCTGGAGGGTACCTACCTATATTGTTTTGTGATGTTGCCCATCAAGTTCTTGCGCGGTATATCTACTCCATGCCGATGGAACATTGGCATCATGGGCAAAGACGTAAAACTAAATTAATAAGAAGCAATTCTGTGGAACGAATGTTATCTAATCCGATTTATTTTAAGAGATATAACATTGACTAATATAAAAAAATAAGCGCCTGTTCTACTTAAAATAAAAACGTATTTTAAACTCGGTTTTATGTTACTCTGTGTACCATAAAAACGCCATCGTTCCACAGGATATGCTAGCGTGACATAGAGGTCAAGCAAACAAAATAGTAAAACCTACCTTACAATAATGTCAATATAGGTAGGTAACTTCCTACCTAGCTACAAACATGAATTTCGTCATCTGTTAAGTACAACACTTACCGTCAGTGCCAAAGTTCCAAAATAAAATAAAGTTCATTCAACCTACATATCCTATACATGCAGATAAATGACAACTAAGCCCATGCATAGCAATGACCAGAAGTTACTGAATAACAACTTTTCTTTCATAAGAGTTGGTACTTTAGAAAACTAATCTACAAAACACTTGGCACCGCACCTGAAATAAGAGTAGTCCTCCTGGCCGATTTCGACCACGACGGCCAATCTTAACAGAGATCAGCCAACTGCGCAGGAGATATTAGTGCACAAGTACATAGTTGCAAGAGCGCAATACACAGGTGCACTCACTGTTCCATCACTCTCAACGTTCAGTGAGACGGCAATCCGACATGACCGGAGAGAGATCAGGCTTACGTAGTAACTAACTAATCTGTGATCAGGCGCAGGACCATATTAACGTGCGATCCGAGGCACGGGGTGGTGTAACACGGGCTTTTTTTGAGAAATTCATGACAGAAAACCTCAGAAACAATTTTGGCTCAACCTGGGATTCGAACCCAGGACCTCTCGGATGTTAGGCAGAAACTTTGCCACTACACCAAAGAGGCAGTCAATAACTTAATCTTGACGAACGTCTTATCTTGTCAACAGGAGTGTTCATAGTAGGCGCCAAGCGCACCCCCTTCGGCACCTTTGGGGGTGTGTTCCGAAACACATCGGCCACCGAGCTGCAAACCATCGCGGCCACTGCCGCTCTCAAGGAGGCCAATGTCGCCCCCGATCAGGTCGACACGGTCATCGTGGGACAGGTCATGTCGGTAAGTAGTTGTGACCCTGTGGAAGTCTTTCACAAAAGTAGCTATAGACAAGGAGGTGTATTCCGAAACAAACGGCCACTGCAGACCATTGTGGCCACTGCTGCGCGACACGGTCATCGTGGGACATGTCTTGACGGTTCTGCCTGCCTAGGCCTAAACAGGAGTTCTTCAATCAGTCACAGACAATTACACACATGAGGTCTGCCCAGCGTGTCCCAGCACCTGTACCCGGGAGGACATCTACAAGGCCACTGACAATGCTTTGTCGGAGGATGAGTTTTAGTCTTAAAAAAACATGCCAAGGTCAAATTTTTTTTTTAAATTAAAATGGGTTCGCTCTTGACATCATTCTCCCTCTAAGAGGTAAAGAAGATGTCGACGATGTAGCGAGCTTACCCAGAAGGTGCCTATTAACTTTTGCTTTGAATGAACTCAAGTTATAAGAAACAGGGAACACCGTCGGCGGAAGTGCATTCCATTCCTTGGCTGTGCGCATTATGGAGGATGAAACGAAGCGCTTATGATATGAACACGATAAGAACAAGAAGACAACACACATAGGTGTGTGTTGTCAGAGATGTAGCTTTCCTATTACTGAACAGGAACAGTCATTGAATAGAGATGTCGGATTTGGTGAACACCCGTTGTAAGGGCCCCTGGTTCACCAATAACGAGGCGTCCAAGAGTCTGCTCTGCTCCTGCACTGGCAGAGCATCCTGGTGTCACCATCATCATCGTAATCAGACACTAGACGTTTAGACGCGTCGGAAGCCGGACAGTTAAATCTTTACTTTTTATCCAGAACCTTCCTGTTACACCGGAGATTTAGAGCCCCCGCGCCAGGCTGTCGCAGCCATAATATTTGTGCAGCCACTCGTAGCAGCCAATCAATCTATATCCCTGTATCGAAAGTCATCTTATCTAAAACGTCTGGCTGCTACAAATAGTGTCTGTCTGACCGCAGCCACATATATTCGCTTACACACGTTCTGGCTGCGCGTAGCTAGCAGGCAGCCGTGCAAATAAGCGCGTAGTTTTGGGAATTCGTGCCTAGTGCGTGGGTATATAACGTCTTAATGGCTGTCGCAGCCTGGCTGCCTAGTGCACGGGGACCCTTATCCTTCGCGCTATGACTGACGATGTCTTACCAGATTCTTGTTGCAGGGCACCCAAACGGACGGCATCTACACGCCACGTCACGCCGCGCTGAAGGCCGGCATCCCGCAGGAGCGCCCCGTGCTCGGCATCAACCGCCTGTGCGGCTCCGGGTTCCAGTCCGTGATCAACGGCGCGCAGGTAACTGTACTGCACTAGCGACCGGCATCTAGCACAGACGGACGGTGCCGGCATCTGTGTATTTTTTTTTTAACGAACACACCAATTACCTAGCCCCAAACTAAGCGTTAGCTTGTGCTATGGTGACTAGGATAATGGATAGAAATACTTAAATACATGTATTAACACCCATGACTCGGGTACAAATGCTCGTGCTCATTACACAAACATTTGCCCCTAGCAGGATTCGAACCCGCGACAGCCGGTTTTGTAGTCTGGACCTCAGACCACTAGACCAAAGCTGTCGTCAAATTGCCTGTATTGTATTGTCTGTATTGCCCATCGGGTATACTGATGTTCACTTTGTTTTTCAAAATCGATGCTGTGTATAGTATATTCTTTGCTCCTCCTACCTAGTAGTCATTGACAAAATGGAAGACAAGAAAAACCATGTTTCTACATAACATTACATTACAAAGTATTGAAATTCTATGATCTATGGACTTCAAGCGGACGTATCCTCTTATGAAATGCCTTTCTTTGTACTAGCTGAAAATGTCTTGAAACAAACTAATGATTTATTGCTTCGC
Source organism: Pyrausta despicata (assembly GCA_963921415.1). Taxonomy (NCBI): domain Eukaryota; kingdom Metazoa; phylum Arthropoda; class Insecta; order Lepidoptera; family Crambidae; genus Pyrausta; species Pyrausta despicata. The sequence goes on along the minus strand of OY992862.1, from coordinate 13,984,569 downwards.
AACATACTCACGGTCAGTTCGCCTGTAAACTATAACCATTATGATTGTAATTTCTCCCTAGGACATCCTTACCGGCGCAGCCAAGGTCTCCCTAGCTGGTGGGGTAGAGAACATGTCCCAAGCTCCCTTCGCCGTCCGCGGCGTCCGCTTCGGCGCCACGCTCGGCCTCAACTACGCCTTCGAGGACACGCTCTGGGCCGGCCTGACCGACTCCTACTGCGGCCTGCCCATGGGCATGACGGCCGAGAAGTTGGGAGCACAGTTCTCGATAACGAGGGATGAGGTGGACAACTTCGCGCTGCAGTCCCAGCAGAGGTGGAAGGCTTGTAAGTGTTTGTCTTAGTTATTATTTTATATTTAAAAATGTCTGCGGCTCCATTTGCGATGTTGTTTTCTGCTCAAACAGAGAGTTGCAATCCCAAAAGAATATGATTAGCAGCGCTGCTCTTGAGTGGGATTGGACATAGCTAACTCAACAATATAGCAGCAAGTAGTTTAGTTTAGTTGGGCTCTTTCCGCACTTAGCAGCTTGATTGGACCATTATTGCGGGTATTTATAGCTGTTAGATATACTATATCAAGCACCCCATGCTTTTCACTCTCAATAAAATTATTCGGTAATAACTTCAACTTTATTATATTTTTATTTTAAGGTTCCTAATTATGATTGATCCTTCGTCCTTACATACATACAGGCCAAGCTAATAAAAGCGTGTTAATAATCCTAACTCCACAGCAAACGACGCGGGCGTGTTCAAGGCGGAAATCGAACCCGTGACGCTGACGATCAAGAAGAAGCAAGTGAGCGTGAGTGTCGACGAGCACCCGCGCCCGCAGACCACGCTGGAAACCCTCAAGAAACTCCCCCCCGTGTTCAAGAAGGAGGGCCTTGTCACTGCTGGAAGCGCTTCTGTGAGTTTACCTTTAGATCCTGGCTCATCATCATATCAGCCGTTCGACGCCTACTGTTGAGTATAGGCCTCCCTCAACGATCCCCACCGCGATCGGTGCTGCGCTTCCTGCATCCAGCTTCTCGCTTCCTTCACCAGTTCGTCGGTCCACCTTGTAGGGGGGCTGCCCACGGAGTGTCGCCCGGCACGCGCGAACCATTCGAGACCCCTTCATTCCCAACGCTGCTGTGTTCTGTGCCCACTGCCACTTTAGCTGAGCTGAGCAATCCTCCGAGCAAGGTCGGACGATTTAATTCTCCTCCGAATCTCTTCATTTCTGATTCGATCGCGGAGGGAAATACCAACCATACCTTAGCGCATTCTAATAATAATATAATAGTCTCCAGCTAAATTACGGCTATGGCTGTAGAGATTAGGCAACTGCGCAGGAGATATCATAGTGCACAGCAAACGAAGCAGGCGTGTTCGAGGCGGAAATCGAACCCGTGACGCTGACGATCAAAAAGAAACCAAGTAAGCGTGAGTGTAGATGAACACCACGCAGACTACGCTGGAGACCCTTAAGAAAATCCACCCCGTGTTCAAGACGCACGGCCTGGTCACCGCTGAAAGCGCTTCTGTAAGTTTACCCACAGATTTTTGCTCATTTGTGGCCATTCAATTATACGTAAGCAGATTTATTACAATGCTCCCTTGTCAGCAAAAGTAAGCAAAGCTCTTACCTTTAGCCCCATGCTTACGTAAACATTTTTCGGGAAATTTAACAAGCGAATAGCGCGCAGTGATTCCTCTATCTATAGTATAGAGGAATCACTGCGCGCTATAGAGTCTATACAGTACTAAAGCGAGTGCCTAAATGTATGCATTATTTGCGGTATCCCCGATGATGTATTTATATTTATTTTAGTAGAGCAAGCAGCTCACATTATGCACTTTTTACAATTCACATCAGTCTGTATTTTTGCTTTAAAGCTTCTATCTTCTATTTACTATTAGGGTAGTATATTTTTATTTATTTTTGTTTATTGAAAGACATAGAAAAGTGAAAAACATAAACGCAGAAAAGTGTGCAAAAGTTGGTTTTATTGATGGTTGTACATTCGATAAACAATTTGCTGTTGACCGATAGGTACGAGGTACCTAGGTATCTGTAGTTAGTATCTAGTTGCCATATCTGGGTGATATGATATTTTGGATTTGAAAAAGTACATAGTTCATAATTTCATATCTTATGCATGACCAAAATAATATCTCATACTTACATATCACCGACTGTGTATTTTAACTGTTAGGTATTACACTTTATTTCTGACTTGATGCCAAAAAAATCATTGGAGTATGATAAGAATTTTCATCAAGTCATTATCACTTGTTAAATAAACAGTCGTGCAGTAACATTGTGTTGTATTGATTGAATGACCTTTGGATTTTTACTAAGTGACTTGATTTTTTAATTTTTCTTTGTTTTTCTTAATCTATTCTTTGTAATAATTAAAAAAATACTTAGGTTTGAGACTGATGTTACTTTTTGCAGGGCTTTACATAATACCTGTATTATAAAGCATAAAATAAAAAACACTTTCTCGTTCTCTCGTTTCTCTTCTTTTCACGTTGGGGGTGGGATCCCCAACGAAAAAAAGGTTGTTATAAGTTTGACCCCTGTTTGTTTTTGTGTGTGTCTGTATGTGGCATCTTTCTTAGCTACCGAACAGATGCACAGATTTCAAAGCGGTTTTTTATTCGACAGATAATTTATCACGGTAGCTGTAGCTGATAGAGAAGAAGAGATCTGGAAGAGATCGCTACAAGCGATAAGACCGCCTAAATTGTACATCTTTCTTTGTTAAACTTTTGTACAATAGTGTTCCGGGGTTTTTTAGTTGGAAAGTTATTTATATCACCTTTTGAAGGTCATTAGACATTACGCCTAACATTATCAAATTTTCCTCAAGTATTAAACCAGAACCTTCCATCATCATTATCACACACACACACACACAAACTGAGTTATGCAGTGTGTTTTTAAATTTATTGTTAAAGCCCTCGTTACCAAACCCTTACAATAGACCTCAGAGGAGTGGGTGCGGCTGAAAACCAGCGCTGTCATACGTCAGCAATGGCTGAGCCGCATCCAATTGCTTCCATGTTTTATTTTTATTGTAGTTATTATTAAGTGCTGCATCACTTATTTGTTGGAAGTAATAAACTCAATTTTTATTTTTTATTTTTATCAGGGCATCAGCGACGGCGCTGGCGCCATCGTTCTCGCCAGCGAAGCGGCTGCTAAGAACCTGAAGCCCCTCGCCCGGCTAGTCGGCTGGTCCGTGGTGGGTGTGGACCCCAGCATCATGGGGGTCGGACCGGTGCCCGCCATTGAGAACCTGCTCAAGGCTACCAACATGACGCTGAATGACGTCGACCTGATTGAGGTGAGCTTGCTGTCAGTTACTAACACTTGTGGCGTATTGTAGTTGTGTCGATGTTAGTACCTAATCCTGGTGTCAACAAGAAATCTGCCAAGAATTTGAAGCCTCTTGCGCGGCTGGTCGGCTGGTCTGCTGTGGGTGTTGACCGTGTAGTGTCTTATATTATACTATTTATACTGGCTGACCCGCCAAACGTTGTTTTGCCATATAAATTATTGTGGACTACCCTTATCACTAAGGGATATGAAAAATAGATGTTGTCAATTCTCAGACCTACTCAATATTCTCACAAAATTTCATAAGAATCAGTCAAGTCGTTTCAGAGGAGTACGGGAATGAACATTGTGATATGAGAATTTTATATGTATTGAGATATTTTTTATCCATATTAATAATTTGATTATTTTTTTTATATTATAATATAATTTAATTTTAACTTTTATTAATTGATATTATCACATTATATTTATATATTATGTTTATTTATTTTTTGGGTTTTTTACCACAATTTAACTTAACTTTTCACTTTCACTGCACCCATTACCTTGTTTCTGCATGACCTTGAGGTTGACTGGCAGAAAATGCTTTTAGCATTCATTCGACCCTTTTTACATTGCTTGTGCAATACAGTTTTAAGCCAGGCAAGCCAGTACTGATTTTGCCACAAACTTAAAGTGACAAGGCCACGAATTTAAATCCAAAATATGAGTGCTAAGCCTACAAATTATTATTGTTGCCTCAAACCTGAAGTGACAAGGCAACGAATTCAAATCCAATAAAACCATCGACTGCTTACAATTGGCATGATGACACCTACCTTAAATATTTTCAAGACCCATGGTCGTTTAAAAAACATAGCCCCCATGAAGTTTATACAACCAGTTTATTTTCAAAAAGCTGTAGAAACCAATTTTTTAACACACCAAACTCAATAAATATTCGGTCCATTGATTCCGATTTCTGATACATGACCGTGACGTCACGTTCATGTATTGCCATACAAAATCTATGGAGGCAGACTGTTTTGTCAACGATTGGTGGTGTCATCTAGCCAATTATTGCATTGTCATCGGTACTTAATACGTGTGCAAAGTTTCAAATTAATCCGATTTGTGGAAGTTGGTGAAAATTGAGCTCAAAAATTCCGTTACATACATTCATATATACATTCATACATACATACATACATACATACACACATACATACACCCCGATCTAATAAAAGCGTGTTAAAAACGCATTGACTGCTTACAAACATACCCACTTCTACTCGCAGATCAACGAGGCGTTCTGCGCGCAGACCCTGGCGTGCGCGAAGGCCTTGAAACTGGACATGAGCAAACTGAACGTGAACGGCGGCGCCACCGCGCTCGGGCACCCGCTCGGCGCCTCGGGCTCGCGCATCACCGCGCACCTGGTCCATGAGCTCAAGTAAGGATTTTAAGACTTTTAAGGGTTTAAATTTATTTTGCTTTAAATTTCCACTTAACGACGCCAGCGCAGGAACCAAAATACATCCAACTGTAATCACCCGAAAAAGCTAGAACTGGAAGTCGCAGGACTTACAATATCTACAACTCACAACGTGACACAGAAGATGCACCTGGAATCACAACACTGACACCAACAAACACTCGACGCGTTTCGCCACTACACGTGGCATCCTCAGGAGACTTAGGTTGACTACACCAATCGATCGATAGTTTCAATAAATAAAATCTCAATTTATTTTTGTAAATAGACTCATAAAGGGCACTTTTATACGTCCCAAATTAATAAATTTACCCTACCACCTCTTCGGGACAATGTCCAGTAACCAGGACCAACTGTCATTCATGGTCCTGCCATGAATGACAGTGCTGAGATGAAGCGGCGCAAGAAACTCAGTCACTATTGCCTCATTGCCTCTTTTCAAATTTGATTTACAATAAAAATAAATAATTGTTTATATTCAAACATTTCCATATACTTATTTTCGTCATTTATAATTAATTTAATAATATCCCTTCGAAATTAATTAACACAACTGTCGATCGATGGTCGAAATTCGGCATCGATCGATGGCAGAATAGATCTGTCAATGTTGATTGGTTATTTTGTGCTGGCGAGCAGCGTTCTGCTTTATTGATATAGATAAACGCTACAATATAGCTACGTTAAGATACAGTCTGGATCATACATATGATATGTATTTAAATTTATGCTTTATTGCAATGGAATAGGGAGAGAAACTATACACATCCGTGAACGTTTACATGAAAAGGATACAACAACTACTATTATATATGATTTTTAATTTTGGCGTTTGCATTTTAACACTAATTACTTGTTTATATTTATATTTATTTATTAAGGTACAGCAACAAAATACAAATCAAGACTTAATTTAAACTACACTGGTATAGAATATCACGTTCAATTTGCATTTCGATTAGAGCTGAACACAACATTTTCATTGTTATCGTTATATTTATATTAGTACTAGTGGCCGCCCGCGACTTCGTCCGCGTGGAAAGCCTTTATCTTAAAAATTCTTTATGAATTGTAGCCTATATGTTATTCTGATGTATAAGCTATATTGTGGTAAAGTTTCATTCAAATCCATACAGTAGTTTTTACGTGAAAGAGTAACAAACATCCATACATCCATACATCCATACTTACAAACTTTCGCCTTTATAATAGTAGTAGGATTAGGTATTCACTTCTCGTCGTTTCGGCTGAATTACACACAGCTGTGGTCACGACCACGTTCTGATCTGATCTGACCACACGATCAGTCAGTTCGCGACCAGTGCAAGCGTCGAACAGTGAGTAGGTACCTAATAGGTACTCGTTTAAAAATATATCGTGTTTAGACCCGATAACAAGTATTTTAGATTTACTATTATATAGGTACTAATCATATTCTTTCTTTTCAGACGCCGCGGATTGAAGAGGGCCATCGGCTCAGCCTGCATCGGAGGCGGTCAGGGCATCGCCCTCATGGTTGAAGCCGTCTAAACTACCACCCATACAACATCAATGGTGCCCAGTCTCGTCACCTGAAATTCCGTGAACAAAACCGCAATATCATAATGACATCTACTATGTCCAATTTTGCCTGAACAGGTTGAACAGAATCCAAAATTCAAAGTCCAATTTTATCTTTATATCTAAGTTTAAAGTACATACCCGTATAAGTCACTTTATTGTTTAAGATAAAAGTGGATAACGAATTGCGTAAATGAAAGTAATTTAATCTTTAATTATTTACCCTTTTTAAGGATATCTTAGACTGAAACACTATTCTTTAACATGTTTAGAAATGAAAACATAAATATTGTTAATATTTTTAGATACCTTTTTGTATTGTAACATGTTATTATTTAAGATCGTGTTTTATTGTATATATCATTGTCAAACAATGCAATCGTGTAATCTAAAAGACGCAAAAACAAGCGCAAAGCAAATAAAGTTGTTTTACAAAAAAGGTCTTTTATTTTTTGGTGAATTGTCTACTTGTTGGCGTTGCTGAGTAGATAAAACTGGTACTGGCAAAGTTATCGCAATCAGAAGGCATTTCATATTATCGAGTTTTGAATAAAAATGATAAGATTGTTTCTTAAATTTATGGGTGTACACCCATCATATTTGTGTATTTTCTTACTGTTTTATTTTTTCGATTTTTATTTGCTTTAATAGGTAAATGAATGTTGAACTACACATAGGTGCACTGGATATCACAACAGGGAGGGCATTTGAGTCTCTTTTATACGATTTACGATACGATTCTACGTATTTTAAAATTTTAAAGGACGTTATTGCAACGAGCTTAAATTAATTTTCTTCTTTTAGACCTTTTTACCAGTCTGTTAAGGAAAGCGACTTTTCAAAGGCCCTCCCTGTTGGTATATCCAGTGTTACACACTACTTCTCGTCTTCTGATTGTGTTACTGTTTCCCTTCATAACCGGTCAGTTAATGGTTTTGCTATAATATTTTAATCACCAACAAAAAGGAGTTTATAAGCTTGAACCCTTGTCTGTCTGTGGTTTCGTAGCTCCCGAAGTCCCGAAAGGATAGACCGATTTCCGTGGGGTTTTTTTTTATTAGAAAGCGATTTAATCTCAGATGTTCTTAACCATGTTTGGTCAAAATCCGTCCACTCCAACCGTTAAAATTCACCAGCCGTTTTCCTTGCGCAGGTCAAGGATTTTTTAAACTTTTATTTTTATTTAAATTCTCTTGTACGCGTAGAAAAGACAAAGTCCAAAACATTGATGACCTCCTTCTATGAACTAAAAAGCTGCCTACGACTCTACTGATTGCTATAAATCATTCATAAATCCAGCTCCAAAAAAAAACAGCAACCGGTATCTTCACTCGCTGATTACGTCGGATTACGTTATCACAACAAACTTCAGTGTCTGTACGCCCGCGCTTGTGGAGTCCGACTGACTTGTTTACGGGAAAGTGATTTTACAAAATGGCTGCCGCTTTAAATAAAGGTATGTTGTTAATAAGACGTTAAATGTATTTTTTTGTTTGAATTATGAAAAAAAAATTACTAACTGCTGTTTCGTGTTTTGTGTAGGATGTTGTTGTATTGATAAATTTGTTTTTAAGTGCTTTGTTGGACTTTGGAACTTGCGATCTTGAAAGATACAAAAGTAAGATGATTTATGACAATCGTGTTTCTATTATAGTGATAACTTCTAGGTGTTATGAAGAGGTAGTGTAGTTACCTTAATTTTTAAGTCATTATACCCATGTTTACAATATTGAGGTCAATGTGCTGTGTGCTAAAGGTTCAAGGTCCCATTCGCCGGCTACTCGGTGTTGCTATCTATCTATAAATATAAAAAAGAATTTAGTTTAGTTAGTTAGTTTCGCTAAAACTCGAAAACGGCTGAACCGATTTGACTAATCTTAGTCTCGAAATATTCGTGGAAGTTCAGGGAAGGTGTAAACGGTGAGAAAATATTTGAAAAAAATGTTCAAACAGCAAGCAGGACGACGTCTGCCGTGTTCGCTAGCTAGCTTTAAAATGTATTCTTTGGCTATTTTATTTTATTTTATTTATTGGATAACCAACCACATAATACATTACACTTATGCCACATAGCTTATATAAATCAAAGTGTTTATAGGTTTTCACAACTTGTTTAAATTATGTAAACGAGCCGAAATACAAACAGCTACCTCTTAAGCGAGAAGATAAAAAAATAAAACAAATAACTGTAAGCTAAGCAAAGCAAACCATAATTGTATTCAAAAGCATTTCATTAATTCCTTAAAGAATGTGTTTACCCTATTTATATGGAATTTGGTCCTCTAATATATTAAGCATGTTATTATACTAAACCTACCTCTAGTCATAAATATATTTGTTTAAATAATACTATCTAAATTAGATGATATCTGTTATTGTGAGAACCTAATTTTACAAAATTGTCACAAAATATGGTTTTTATTTAAATGGAGAAAAACAAAGATACTAGGTAGGAAACTGTAAGTCTATTTGTATTTAAAATCAATTTCCTAACTTTCAGTTCATGATTTAACTCAGCAGACTTAAGTAGTTATGTATTTATTTATTTACTAGTGGCCCCCCGCGACTTCGTCCGCGTGTAATCGAAATCGCGGTCGAACGGGGTAAAAAGTATCCTATGTCCGTTTCCTGGTTCTAAGCTACATTTCCACCAATTTTCAGCCAAATCGGTTCAACCGTTCTAGAGTTATAAATAGTGTAACTAACACTACTTTCTTTTAGGTATATATAGATTTAAGCTTTAACTATGTACAAAAGGTGTAGCTATGTGGTGTCTCGTTATTTACCCGCCCAGCAAAAAAGAGTTTTGTATTTTAACCTGCAATAAACGAAAACGAAGGATGATAAAGGATTTACCCCTTTTCTGTGTCTGTCCGGGACATCGAAGCGTCGCCCGCGAACGGATGGACCGATTTCAGTGCGGTTTTTTTTAAATCGAAAGATAATTTAATCATGGTGGTTCTGAGCTATGGCTGGTAAAAATTCGTCCAGCCGTTGAATATTTTTGTCGGGATGTTGGCGGTGTTACACCCCCCGCCCCGTGCCTCAGAAAGCACGTTAAACCGTTGGTCCTGCGCCTGATCGCTCTCCGGTCATGTCGGATTGCCGTCTCACCGAACTTTGAGAGTGATGGAATAGTGAGTGCACCTGTGTATTGCGCTAACACTTGTGCACTATGTTGGCTGATCTCTGTTGGGATTGGCCGCCGTGGTCGAAATCGGCCAGGAGGACTATTACTATTATTATTTTTGTCTGGATTTTTAATGAATAAGTTCTGCCCCTCAGGTGTCTTCATCGTAGCAGCGAAGCGCACGCCATTCGGCCGTCTCGGTGGAGCCCTAAAGGATGTCCACCCTTCAGACCTGGTGGCCACGGCTGCCCGAGAAGCGTTCAAGGCCAGCGGCATATCACCCAGCATTGTGGACTCGGTCAACATCGGGCAGGTCAATGTGGTGAGTAGAGAGTTTAGTGTGATAATCCCATCGTTATGGCCCGTGAGGAAGGGAGCCCCTAATAACAGCCGATATGGTCACACTTATCACTTTACTTTTACAATACCTACCTGGTTCATTGATTACTATTTTATTGCTGTTACTACATATTTTCGACAACCACTATGGAGTAATGGTCAAGAAGTTGACTACTAACCAAGAGGTCGCGAGTTCAATCCCCGCACTGTACAAACATGTGTGTGCATGAACATGCCTGTTTGTACTGGTCTGGGTGTTATATGTATTTACTTAATTTTGTTTGTAATACCACTGTTGATTCTGATATCTGTAACATAAGTGCTTAAGCTACTTATCACGGTGCTAGATCAATGTATGTGATGTTATATTTATTTATTATTTATTACCTCTGCCGTTGTCAACGACATAAAAAACAATGAAAAAATAATTTCGTGATAAACTATCTAGCAAATCCCAGGACTATATAAAACATACTTTGCATCTAAACTGCTAGCTAATACTTTTACAAAAACGGTCAGATTGGCAATGATAAAAAAACCCTAGTACTAAAATAACGAGACATGGCATAGTAATCGAAATACAGAATAATCTATTGTTATGGATCCGAATTCGAAATTATATGACTCATTGATAAAGGTTTGGTTGACGACCTGATAGACCGTACCGACTGTAACTAAAATAAAATAGCAAAGAAGCAATATTTTTTATCCTGCTTCATTGGGATAAATCAGGAAGGAAGACAATCCAACGTTTTCGCAGACGAAGTCGCGGGCAGGCCTCTAGAGATCTCTAATTAATCCGTAGTTTCGGATGCAGCTATTCCAATAACTTACAAGCCTTATCATGCCAGCAAACGCGCTACTTTCAATAGACCCTAGATACGAATACTTAGGGAGTAGTTAGTGTTCATTGCCTAACCCTACATCTTAATTCCAGCTAAGCGGCTCATCAGACGGCGGGTTGTCGCCTCGCCACGCCGCTCTGAAGGCGGGCGTGCCGCAGGAGGCGCCGGCGCTGGGCGTCAACCGCCTCTGTGGTTCCGGCTTCCAGGCCATCGTCAACAGTGCTCAGGTATCTGGAACTTTTTAACCGACTTCAAAAAAAGGAGGAGGTTTTCAAATCGACCGTATTTTTAACACACTTTTATTAGATCGGGGTGTATGTATGTACGAGTATGTATGTATGTATGAATGTATGTAACGGAATTTTTGAGCTCAATTTTCACCAACATCCAGAAATCGGATTAATTTGAAACTTTGCACACGTATTAAGTACCGATGACAATGTAATAATTTGATAAGAGTTTTCCATTATCCTTATTAACTAAAACAATAAAAGTAAATAATAGTTTAAAAAACTAAGAAAACACGCTTTTATTGATAACTAAAAAAGAGAAAATAACTTCTGAGTACACGGAATTTATATTAAAGTAGAGTAAAAAGCGTGGGGTGCTTGGTATAGAGTAGTATGTGAAAATCATCCTATTTATTATTGGCAACTATAAAAAGAGAAGTATGAAAACGTCATAAAGTGCACCCCACGCTTTTTACTCTACTGTAATATAAATTCCGTGTATTCAGAAATTATTTTCTCTTTTTTAGTTAGCAATAATTTAATGTATATTACCACATATCTCCAGCATTTGTAGTCCAATTTGAGAAGTTATTTTTATTTAGGAGTAGTGTCCGATTGTGAAAGTGCTATATTAACCAGCAATTTGATCCTTTTGAGCTGTGATTATCCTTTCTGAAGTCCGACTCTCAGTTAATGAGTTTTCTTTTTGCAGTCAACCGGGGCGCGGTCATACTGCGCGTCGCGCGCGTTTAAAAAAAATATCATGTTACCCCACAATCGAATGCACTTTCGTTTTTTGTTGTCTTTAAAATAGACCTATCTATGGGGTGAAAGGTATAACCTGAGATACAGGAACTATCCTAGTTCAGGTGTCAACCCACCATAACCACTTTTTGTAATGTTAGTTAAGTATTTAGATAGTATGATTGTTGATATGGTGTCAATAAACATTTTTTTATTATTATATTATTTATCTTTCTTCAAGGATGAATCAACCAATCACCTTGTCTAGTTGTAGGTATATTTAAACCTACGAAAAGAACGAGATCAACTCTGAACTCTGAAGCTACAAAGCCATAGCTACGTTGGCTGTATAGTTAACCTAATACGAACACTTTTTTTTTGACGTGACAACGTCTTATAATTCGATGGAGCCGGCTGCACGCACCAAAAAACATGACGCATGCGGCGTTACCTCGCTCTGAGGCATTCCATTCAAGTATTGAAGTGCAAGCGAGAGCACGGAACGAGCGACAAAGAGGCAACGTGACAAAGACGTTGTCACGTTCAACTATCGTCCGTAAACCGACTTTACAGACAGACGATTTTATTTTCATAAGACCCAACCACAACCGTCTCCCTCAGGACATCGTAACAGGCGCGGCCAAGGTGTCCCTAGCGGGCGGCACCGAAAACATGTCTGGGGCCCCCTTCGTGGTCCGCAACGTGCGTTTCGGCACCGCCCTGGGGGTGCCCCTGGCCTTCGAAGACACCCTCACCGGCAGTTCCCTGGACACGTACTGCAATTTCACAATGCCGCAGACTGCTGAGAATCTGGCAGAGAAGTATGAGCTGAAGAGGAGCGAGGTCGATGAGTTCGCGCTGCAGTCACAGAAGAGGTGGAAGGCTGGTGAGTACTCTTGTTTTTTTTTGCATGTTAAGTAACTTTTCAAACTAACGAACGTTTTCTTACTAGTGAAAGTATAGTACCATTCTTATTGTTGATGTGTATTAGTGCCTCGTTTCGTTAACACACCGTAACGCAGAATCTTTTTCTTAATCGCATTGAATTGGGAAATCTTAAATAAGAGATTTTGATAAGTACTGTTACGTTGATACTGTTAAAAAATAGTTACATAACCCTATGCGTCGAAAAGGAAAGTCACCGAAATTGTCGCCGAGTTGGGAAGGGCCGTACAAAGTAGTCACAAGGATCAACGACGTCACTTATCGGATACAGCGCAACGCACGTAGCCCCTGTAAGATTGTTCATGTTGATCGGTTGGCCAAGTACCATGGAACGAATGATGCTCGGGACGAGCATGTCTAAGGAGGGAGTAGTGTTACGCCGGTGGGCTAGTGCTAAAACTTTGATCGTGTTTTTCCGTGCCTTGGAGGCGTTTTCAGCAGGCTGAAATACCATTTCAGGCCGTTTCAGAGAGTGCTCTAACACATACTAGTTTATCGAAATTTCACCCAAGTTGCCGTTGTTTTCAGGCGCCTGAAACATGTTTTCAGTCCGTTTCAGGCCACCCTCTATCAGATGACGCCATAACCTGAAAACCCGTTTTCAGGCGTTTTCAGGACCCCCTATGGGCCTTTGAAGCCCACTTCAGTATATGACGTAATTTTCAGTAGGAGTGAAAGAGATAGCACGATTAGAGAGAGGCAGCTATACTAAGAACATTCCAGAAAGGTGTGACAGAGACAGCACAAGACAAGGATAGCACTATGATGCCGAACATTCGAGAAAGGTCTAGGCTAGGCAAGACGGCATTTGGAAGGATCCCGAACAGTCTCGTACTGGGTAGTAGGTACCTACCGAATATTCGGGAGTCCTTGACGGCCGGTATATAAGGAGCCCGGGAATGCGACCGAGTTTGAGTTTAATTTGGGGAAGCGCCGAGTAAACATCGAAGCGAAAACTGCGACAAGAAGATTTTGGAGTGCGATATAAGTGTTTGTGTACTAAGTGTTGTAACGTAAAGTGTGTACAATAAATCCTACTCTACTTCATCGGTTTAGAAGTGCATTTCAATCTAGATCCCACACCCCTAGAACGTAACAATACGCTCTACGGTAGCAATCTTCAATACATGATAACGATTTATAACCCTCAAAATTAACTATGTTAGATGTCTTACAAAATTAAGTTATTCGACTGATTCAAAGTAAAATCATCATTTCACCATCACTGGTAGGGAAATTCGAGGAATATTATCACACAACAACAGGCATATATTATATACCTAATTATTACAAATAGGTACCAAGATTCCGATGGTTTATCTAAGGTGTTCAAAATAGTAAAGTATTTTGTCTCATCGTGTTGGCCATGGTAACCAATATCTAGATTCACTACCTATCTATCGATTTTAACTGATTAAATGAGTCTACAGTTCACTCTACATCCGTTCCACTTGTGTATTGCGTGACGGTCGTAAAACTAATATGTATGATAATAGTTTAAAAAAACTAAAAAAACACGCTTTTATTGCTAACAAAAAAAATATTGAATAATTTCTGAGTACACGGAATTTATATTACAGTAGAGTAAAAAGCGTGGGGTTTTTTTAACTATTATTTATTTTTATTTTGACGTGACAACGTCTTATAAATTGGTTTGCCGGGTGACACCTCAAGAAACTGCGTTACGCTGCTCCGCTCACGTTTCGCGCGAGAGAGAGAGAGAGAGAGAGATAGGCATACACACCGGTTCATGTTATACGAATGAATATTCACATTAAAATTATTTTACCACTCAGAGTCGTTTTTTTAGTTAATAAGGATAATGGAAAACTCTTATTAAATTATTGCATTGTCATCGGTACTTAATACGTGTGCAAAGTTTCAAATTAATCCGATTTCTGGAAGTTGGTGAAAATTGAGTTCGAAAATTCCGTTACATACATTCATACATACATACATACACCCCGATCTAATAAAAGCGTGTTAAAAAGGAATTAGATTCCACATACCATGAGCAAATTTTTTAAGTTTTTTTTTTCTGAAGCACCCCTTAAAGTTTGGACTACTATATTCCACTGCTAAAATATTTTCTTTTGCTTAAAAGTGGCACTCCGATAATCGAAATTCCTCTTCTGCTGTAGGTCGCCGTTGCCGTAAGTTACCTAGCCATAGATACTGAATTGTTTACAAACTAAGCGTGGCGTTGTGCAATGGTGACTAGGGTAACGAATAGAAATGTATGCATTTATAAATACCCATGACTCAGGTGCAAATGCTCAGGCCCATCACAAAAAAAAATTGCCTCACGTAGGAGCCGTAACAGCCGGTTTTACAGTTCTTGGCTCGACTCAAAACACTAAAACTATCGTCTTGTTCCAGCTTATGACGCTGGCGTGTTCAAAGAGGAGACCGCCCCCATCACGGTGAAGGTGAAGAAGCAGGAGGTGGTGGTGGACCGTGACGAGCACCCGCGTCCGGAGACCACCCTGGAGGGGCTACACAAACTGCCCGTGTTGTTTAGGAAGGGCGGCGTGGTCACCGCTGGGAATTCCTCTGTGAGTTGCTATTGTCTGATAGAAGCATGAGGTGGAGCTAGGAATCGACTCTGGGTCCTTTCTAGGTTTCCCAGTCGTGTCTAATCACTCCGCCACACAGACATTGGCATTACAGCAGTCACAGGCTGACAAGATGCAGATTTTTTATACTCCTAGTAAGTCGTAAGTCACAGTAGTCCGTCTTGTTGCTAGTCGGCTAAGGGCATAAATGCACTTAACCAACAGCACATAAAGGTGAAGACTTTGGCACCTAATGCACATGTAACAAGGGTGATTTTGCTTCAATTATGGGTAGCTTGATATACGGACGTTTCAATTGTTGTATTTAAATTAACCATCTACATTCCCAGGGTGTAAACGACGGTGCCGGCGCACTAATCTTGGCAGGCGAAGAGGCCTTAACAAAGCACAACCTGAAACCCCTCGCCCGGCTGCTAGGGTTCTCTTTCGTGGGCGTCGACCCCAGCGTCATGGGGATCGGCCCCGTGCCCGCCATACAGAACCTGCTAAAGGCTACCAACTTCACGTTGAATGATATTGACTTGATTGAGGTAAGTGTTCCAAATACAAACTCAAAGGTTGGGACAAATCTGCTATTTGTCGTAGTGTCTCAGGGCCTTCTTTAATTGTTAAAGAATATTGCGTTGGCCTCAAAAAGGTTTGATTAACTTGTTAAGGGTTTGAAGAAAGTGAATCATTTAAGCTTAATTTCAAGCTCTTAACTAATAGTCATCGTGGCCGATTTCGACCACGGCGGCCAATCTCAACAGAGATCAGCCAACTACGCAGGAGATATAATAGTGCACAAGTGTGAGCGCAATACATAGGTGCACTCACTGTTCCATCACTCTCAAAGTTCGGTGAGACGGCAATCCGACATGACCGGAGAGAGATCAGGCGCAGGACCAACGGCTTAACGTGCTTTCCGAGGTACGGGGGTGTAACACCGCCAACTTCCCGACTCCGAGCTGTTTTTGAGAAATTCATGACAGAAATCTCAGAAACAATTTTGGCTCGACCAGGGAACACAGGACCTCTCGGATGTAAGGCAGAAACTTTGCCACTACACTAACGAGGCAGTCTCTATACTAAACTAACATTACACTACTAAATATTATTCCAGATCAACGAAGCGTTTGCAGCGCAAACCCTGGCGTGCGTTAAGGAACTGGGTCTGGACCAGAGCAAGCTGAATGTGAATGGGGGCGCAGTCGCCATTGGCCACCCTGTGGGGGCTTCCGGTGCCAGGATCATTGCTCACCTGACCCATGAGTTGAGGTAAGCTGGACTTTAAGATATGGTAGCACCAAATTAATGACAAATTTTTCAGTTAAAAAACCCCCGAATGTGCCAGGAACAAATAGGTGCCAAACTTATAACGCCCCTCTTTTTAGTCGGGAGATAACAAAATGACGCGAAACATGGATGTCAAATCGGGCAACTTGTGCACTATGAAAATAAATTAAATAAAATATTTTTATTTCAGATAACTAAAATTCATAATGTTAGTAAAAACTTTATAACTATGTTAGTATGCTATCTTTACAACTGATTTTGTTCTATATATCATATGGCCTAACAGTGGACAATCCCCACCTTCGACCATCTACTTCAGCACGCTGTGGCGCCTGCCACGTACCCTTTATAAGTATATGCCTGCTTAAGTAATTTAAAGATAGAAATTCCCAAAAAAGGTCCACTACGCGATTTGAACCCAAATATTTCTTCTTTTACCAGCTGTCTTACTAATTCAACACAGTTATAAACAAGTACTTTTCACTTCACACGAATGCTTCTGAATGTAACAAATATACAGGGTGTAAAAAAAACCTTAACGAAGCCGAATACCTCATATTCTACCAATTGTTACGATCATTTTTTTCCTTTAGTACACCATACCTGGGAAGTTAACGGTTATTGATGGTAAAGTTTGAAAAAAAAATTATGGTTTTTACAGAAATGTAACACTCAACTTTTCTCTAAGAAACATGATACAAATTTTCATTAGTTCTTTCATAAAGAGCCTCTAAATGGCACACTCCGCAATGAACAGCGCACACTTGAACCGAACCGCGTCGCGGCGGTCTAGCAACACGCCCCGCGCGCACTTTTCCGCGGTGTATATTGCGGGTTAGAATTAAATTGTTTTTTTTTATGTCAAAAAATAAAAGTTGTTTCCTAGCCAAAATTTCTTTTTCATACGATTTGGTTTGATTGATGTACTGAACGCGTGGTTGACGGCTTCGTTAAGGTTTTTTTTTACACCCTGTATATACAACAGGTTGTACCACCGAACTGGCATCACATATTGGCCAGACGTCACGGGAGAGCTTGACAAGACTTATGGTCGGTTTTATATCCTATCTACCGCCGACTGAAAATAAAGATACCTGTCTTTTTATAGAAAAATCTAAAACAAAGATGTATGAAACAGTCTAAAGTTAAATGAGATGTTGAGACTGACCATTTGATAGTCAACCGCAAAGATCTTCAAAAAATATTTAATTGAGATTGTTTGACGACGACCACTTTGGTGTAATGGTCAAGAAGTTGACTATCGTCGCGGTCGCGGGTTCGATCCCCGCACTGTATAAACATTTGTGTGCATGAACATGTCTGTTTGTACTGGTCTGGGTGTTGTATGTATTTATTTAAGTTTATTTGTAATACCACTGTTGATTCTGATATCTGTAACACAAGTGCTTAAGCTACTTAGCACGGAGTCAGATCAATGTATGTGATGTTGTATATTTATTATTTATTTATTTTGCCTCGTTGGTGTAGTGGCAAATTTTCTGCCTTACATCCGAGAGGTCCTGGGTTCGAATCTCAGGTTGAGCCAAAATTGTTTGTGTGTTGAGATTTTCTGTCATGAATTACTCAAAAACAGCTCCTGCGCCTGATCTCTCTCCGGTCATGTCGGATTGCCGTCTCACAGAACTTTGAAGTGATGGAACAGTGAGTGCACCTGTGTATTGTGCTCAAACTTGTGCACTATAATATCTCCTGCGTAGTTGGCTGATCTCCGTTGAGATTGGCCGCCGTGGTCGAAATCGGCCAGGAGGACTATTATTATTATTTATTTATTTGTTCATATGTTTTCAGACGACGCGGCTTGAAGAGGGCTATCGGATCGGCATGTATCGGCGGCGGGCAAGGCATCGCGCTTCTCCTGGAAGCTGTATAAATGCACTAAGAAGAACTTATTTACTTTTACAAGTTGGAGAAAACCCTGGACGATTTATTATTACTACATTACTTACAACACACTGGTTATGCCTCACTTCCGTGTCTTTTTTTGTGGCTGGATCAATTTTTAAATAATTTTATTGAAAATAATATTAGTGCGTAATTTCAAAAAATATAAACAAAATATTTCAATAATAAGTATAAGAATTGTTATTTTGTATTATTGTTGATAATAAGATGTATTTAATAAAGATTTATTTTTCATATAATTAATTGTGTCCCATTTTTCATTACGTCCCCATTTGATTTCATTAAATGTAAGCGAGCTAAGCAGGTAATCAATCACATTAATATTTTAAATGCGAAAGTTTATTTGTTTCGGTGTTTGCTCAATGCTTGCTTGTCAATCAAGCTGAAACTACTGAACGGATTTTGATGAAATTTGGTATACAGACAGGGTATGAGTTGATTTGGGTGGTAGGATACTTTTTATCCCGGTTAAATGCCTCCCTTGGGATGAAACGGGAATATGGAAAAATCGCGGGCGGACCGCTAGTTCTACAATAATATTGGCCGATTTTTAATGTCATCATCATCATGTTATCAGCCGTTCGACGCCCACTGTTGAACATAGGCCTCCCCGCAAGGATCTCCAACGGGATCGGTCCTGCGCTTCCCGCATCCAGCCGCTTCCCACGACCATGCACCAGATCGGTCCACCTTGTAGGGGGCCGCACCACGGAGCGTCGTCCCTTACACGGTCGCCATTCGAGAACCTTTCCGCCCCAGCGGCCATCAGTTCGTCGCGCTATGTCCGCGCGTAATTTTAAATGTACCTACACGTAATTTGGCAAATAAACGATTTTCTGTTAACGTTTTAGAGCTAAAGTCACGGTAATATTATCCATACAGTATTCCAACTCGGCCGTGTTTTTAAAATAAGTACCTACCGCCGCGTGGTACGTAAGCATGAGATAGGGCTGTCGCTGTACTCGCTGTCGCCTACCTACAGCGTTTTAATTGCATCTGCCTACTTTGAGTTTCTATCTAGTTTTGAGATTGTAAATTTGTTACTTTTTATTTATAAGCACAGATACTTAGAAACAATATCAAATTATTATATGATTACATAAAATACTTTATGAATTGAATAGAAAGTGTTCAATTAAAATGCAAGTTGTTTTATTGATTGATAGATTTAATTAAAACCCATGATTATGTGACTTTATAACAAATCAGGCTAATAAATTTGCGACCGAAAAATATTTGCACATTGATTGTATTACTAATATTATTCTCGTATGAACGAAATGCTTTATGATTATACTAGTGGCCGCCCGCGACTTCGTCCGCGTGGAAGCCTTTATCTTATAAATTCTTTATGAATTGTAGCCTATATGTTATTCTGATGTATAAGCCATATTGTGGTAAAGTTTCATTCAAATCCATTCAGTAGTTTTTACGTGAAAGAGTAACAAACATCCATACATCCATACATCCATACATCCATACATCCATACTTACAAACTTTCGCCTTTATAATAGTAGTAGGATTTGAGTGTATAAAAATTCCGCAATCCAAAAACAGCACAATATACATATTCAACTTGTCATGTTAAATAGCTACTTGCACTTATTTCGAGTTAAAATTCGGGCGGTTACTGATTAAAAACCAGCACACCGTCCGTTCGTCACTGCGCGCACTCGCGACTGTAGCATGCCACGCGCATGCCAAGATCCGGGCGCGTAGGTATAGCTCGCGCGTCGCCCGTTTATATGAAGATGGAATACTGTATAGATAATATTACCGTGCTAAAGTCCTGCGAGTTGTAATGCTTTTTAACCCTCCACGAAAAGAGGAGTTTTGTTTGTTTGTTTCAAAAATTCTTTATTAATATAAAGTACAACATTATTACTAAATACTAGTGTACATATTTATTCCTAGCATTAGTAAACATAACATATTTTAGTTTTGCAGACGACAGTGTCCATTTAAAACTTTATATATATAGTGAATAATAGCTATGTTAATGACAGGGGAATATCAAAACCTAAGATTTTAATTACATTGTATGGCGGTAATTATGCTCACTTTGTAACAGTTTACACTTACTACTTTTTGTTTTCACAGAAATACTTAGGTAGGTACTTACAAGCAACATAAAGATTAAATTTTTATAAACTTAAACTGAGAATATAAATTTGATCCGTTTTGACGTGACAACGTCTTATAAATTGGTTTGCCGGGTGACACCTCAAGAAACTGCGTTACGCTGCTCCGCTCACGTTTCGCGCGAGAGAGACAGAGCGAGAGAGAGAGAGAGAGAGATAGGCATACACACCGGTTCATGTTATACGAATGAATATTCACAATAAAATTATTTTACCACAGAGTCGTTGTCACGTAAAACTTTCGCGCGTATTTGGTGTTTTCGCGACTTTACAGGCAACCAATTTTTTATAAACTTAAACTGAGAATAAAATACAAAAAAAGAGGAGTGCTATTATAAATTTGATCCGTTTTTTGAAATGATTCCTTTTTTCACGGTGGTTCTCAGCTATGATTGGGCAAAGGCCGTTCACCTGTTGACATTCACTAGGTGTTTTCCTGGCTCATGTTGGGGGTTTTATTGAAGTGACAACGTCTTATAAATTGGTTTGCCGGGTGACACTTCAAGAAACTGCGTTACGCTCCGCTCACGTTCCGCGCTCACAATGAGAGCGAGTGAGAGGCACGCGTCCCTTCGACTCGGGCATGGTTAGCCCGCCTAAGAGCGAGTGAGACAGACATAAAAAGTGAAAGGCACGCGTCCCTTCCACTCGAGCACAGTTAACCCGCCTAAGAGCGAGAGAGACAGAGCGAGAGAGAGAGAGAGAGAGTGAGAGAGATAGGCATACACACCGGTTCATGTTATACGAATGAATATTCACATTAAAATTATTTTACCACTCAAAGTCGTTACTCACGTAAAACTTTCGCCCGTATACCGACTTTACAGGCAACCAATTTTTTTTTAATGCTACATTTGGGCAACAACGCCAACAACTCAAATCACAAAGTAAACACACGTAACGCTGATTACTTAACCCTTCTTTGGTGGGTATCTAATTTATTTATTCGGTAGATAAAGAAATCATGATATCTTCCAACGCCCGCAGCAATCGTTGTA
This sequence comes from Pyrausta despicata, assembly GCA_963921415.1. Lineage (NCBI taxonomy): Eukaryota > Metazoa > Arthropoda > Insecta > Lepidoptera > Crambidae > Pyrausta > Pyrausta despicata. Next base: position 13,963,052 of record OY992862.1, on the reverse strand, counting down.
TCAACAATTTGTCAGCTGATAAAATTGAAAGTGGTATGTATAATAATAACTAATTTATTATGTCAAGTAACATTCGTTGTAAGTAACAGTTGAATATAGCTAACAGCCGCTGAGTACAAAAACAAACCGAGTGCTGTTGTCAGTGAGGAATTTCAAAATGGCGTTGACGAGTAAAGGTTAGTTTAATATTTGGAATTTTCGTGAACTGCATTTAATAAGGTTTATTTTGAATAAAAATTAACTTAAACATTGTGTTAACCATGCCATGCTATAGGTAACTACGTTTTAAAATAATGTATAATCTAGTCGTCTTGCCGGTATTAAACTGAACTTTGACCTTGATTAAAACTATGCTATAGAATTCATGTTTATGTTTGGCTGTATCTATTATCATTTATTCGAGTGAGAATGCATGCAGCATTACTCCAATAGATAATAATAGATTTGCTCGTTGGTAAATCTTATTCTAAGGGGAACTATTAAAAACGTGGAATTTTACAATGACAAAAAATGTAGGCGGATGAAAGAGTTGAAAATAAGACTTAATTTATTTAATTATCCGCCTACAGCGAAGACTGGCTGACTGACTTACAATTTCAGGCATATTCATAGTTGGCGCGAAAAGGACGCCATTTTGCGCTTTTGGCGGGCCCCTGCGCGAGACCCCAGCGGGGGTCGCCTTCGCAGCCGCCGCCAAAGATGCCATACAAGATGCCAAGCTCAACCCCGAATTTATAGACAACACGGTTGTCGGCAATGTACATTATGTAAGTAAACTGAGTCGCTACATATCAACTTGAGAATAAAGTATGTATTATTATTACTAGTGACACCTTACAGCTTTCAAGCTGCCCCTAACCTTCAGAATATGGTAACGTTCAAATCAAGTGTAGTTATTTCGAGGATTTGACAAGTTCTAGCATTGATGATGAAGCAGCTGCTAGCTTTGGCGCTTATTATATTTATACCAAAAATCCGGCTCGAGGGACCATAAGATTATTCACCTAATTCCAGCTAAGTCAATGCGACGGCGGGAAGACAGCCAGGTATTGCGGCCTGTACTCCGAAGTCCCAATAGACCGGCCAGCGCTAGCCGTCAACAAGGCCTGCGGTTCGGGACTACAGGCTGTTATCACTGGAGCATTGGTATGCCAAAACACCCATAGGATTTTTTAAGAACTCCTTAAGTTAACACTAAGGCTCACGCTATACCTGCGGCATACTGTCGCCAAAACTCCTGACTCACAGCGATTGAGGCGCGGCGATTGGTGGCAGGTGTGGCCTGAGCAAAAGGTCTTAGAAGTACAGAATTAAACAACATCTGCACATTTCCAGGATATTCTAACTGGCATGGCCAGTGCGTCTCTTACTGGCGGTACAGAAATCATGTCCTCTCTCCCCTTCCTCGTCAAAAACGTCCGTTTCGGCTCCACCCTGGGCGCCAGCTACCTTTTCGAAGATTACATACAGAAGCAGTTCTTGGATTCATACAGCGGACTCACGCTGCAGAAAATGGATGAAAATTTGGCGCAGAAATATGACATTAGTAGACGACATGCCGATGAGTATGCCGTTAACAGCCATTTGAAATGGAAGGCAGGTGATACAACTTTTATAATGCTTGAATCGGCTGGTATATTGTTTAGGTTACAAGATGTTTTTTCTCAAAAAGACATTTTTTTTTCATATGAATAACTAGACAATTGGCCGCGATCTCACCTGATGGGAAGCGACGATGCGACCGATGATGGATCATGTCTGGCTATTAACAGTCTATTCACTCTTTTCTTGAAAGCATCCAAATCATAATGTTCCGGAAATATTTTAGGCGGCAGCAAATTCCACTCCCTAGCCGCACGCAAAAGGAACGTAGATGCAAAACGTTTTGTACGTAATGCGGTAATGTAGGCATGTCTACGACACAAGGGTGGAGACCTCGACTGCGTCTTGTGTCTCGGTAGTGAAAAGGGGCTGGTGGAATTAATTCGTGCAATTCCTTCGCACACTCCCCGAAATGTAGCCTGTAGAACACTGAAAGACACGCCACTTTACGCCTGTGATCAAGGCTTTGCAGCTTGCGTTCACAGAGTTCAGCATCTCCAATAATTCTAATTGCTCTCTTCTCTATCGATTCTAAAGCAGCCAGCTGATATTTGGCAGATCCATCCCAAAGGTGGCAGCACATAATGATGTAAGTGATGTAATGATGTAAGTGACATAGTCACTTACATCATTACATGTGAACAGAGTTAAAAATAATACAGTCGTCGTTGTTTCTTAATTATAGGCTGTCTTTGTTCTTAATAATCACAATCTTAAGTTACACAGGTACACAGGTATTTAACTTTATTTCGAACAACGTCGTTAGAGATCACTCAGTCCCAACTAGCAAATTATAGCAAATCTATACAGACTGTAAAAGATCGATTTCTGTACATTGAAGATTTTTATGAAAAATTGTTACAGGGGGTCTTAATTACCGTAATAGAAGCCAAAACAACAATTTTTAAAATTTTTGTCTGTCTGTCTGTCTGTTTGTCCGGGCTAATCTTTTTTTATTTGACTCAGTATCACCTGGAGAGTAAACTGGGATATAAATAATCACGCCGATGAACTTAGGGGGCAGGCAGGAAATTGAATCTCAGAATCTACTAAACCGATTTTAATGGGACTTTTTTTTATTTGACTCAACATTACTTGGAAGGTAAAGAAGGATATAAATAATCACGCCAATAGACTAAGGGGGTAGGCGGAAAATTGAATCTCGGAAACTAATGGGCCGATTTTAATGGGACTTTTTTTATTTGACTCAGCATCACTTGCAATAATCACGCCAATAGACTAAGAGTGTAGGCAGGAAATTGAATATCAGAAACTACAGGACTGAATTTGATGGGATTTTTTCATTTGATTGAGTTTTACCTAGACAGTGAAATATATAATAACTCACGCCAAGTGACTAAGTGTTAACTGGCCTAAACTTGGGATGAATTAATCACCCTACCTAACTAAGGGAACTCATTGTGTGTACCTGTTATAGAGTCGCAGGTATGCCTGCATTTGGGTCATGTTAAACAGTAGCATAGGCTGGGAGTACCTCCACGCGGTGAAGGCGGTAACAGTTAAAATTCCACGCGGACGAAGTCGCGGGCACAGCTAGTTAGTCATATAAGGTAAAGGTTATTCGGCTTTTCGGTGTTATAAAAGTCGAGTAAGTGTGAATTATTCAGCACGTATCGTATAAAAGCATCTTATATAAATAGCTTTTGAGTTATTCAGCATTTCGGTCACATAATGATGCTGAGTAAAACGTTTACTCATCATCCTTATATGACTGAAGTGTCATATAATATTTTGTCGAATAAACCGCTAGTATAAAATGGGCCCAAATCGCGTTGTTTAAACGTTTTCATTACGTTTATACGACTTCTATTAGGAGCTAAAATGCTGAATAATTTTCGTTGCCGCGACTACTATACGACATATTTTTGCTAGTTGAGGTGTGACGTGACGATTAGAAATAACAATGGTTACAGGTCGGAGTTTAACAGGGTAGACCTTGCAGTTGCAAAGAAGTCATTTGACCATGTTTTAATCCTGACCATGTTTTTTCAGCCGAAGATTCCAAGGTGTTTGAAAAAGAGTTAACTAAGATAACAACAACTTTTAAGAAGAAAGATATTGATGTCAGCATTGATGAACTTCCTCGACCAGGCATAAGCCTTGAAGAAATGTCTCAATCGCCAACTATTCATGTCGATGCGTCCATAGTCACTACTGGAAATTCAAGTGTGAGTTACCTACAAATTATTTATTATGGCTGCAGAACTACGAGTATTATCTATCATACATGAAAAACTATCACAAAAGAGATCCTTTTTGTTTTCTGGGGCTCGTTAAGCCATTCCTTAAACAAACCCTTTATGTTGGTCATGGATTAGATGCTTTATCTACATGGAAACCTCAAGATTGATTTAGAAACCTAAGTATGTTCGATCCTTTGGTTTGATTTGGTTTCCCTTTAATTTCTAGTTAGAACGAAGGCACAGAAACAACCGCTTCTTAAATGATTAACATCTTGACTAGCTCGCAGAAGCACAATTCATTTACCTTATCCAATAAGCATTTGACGACCACTTTGGTGTAATGGTCAAGAAGTTGACTATCAACCAAGAGGTCGCGCGTTCAATCCCCGCACTGTACAAACATTTGTGCGCATGAACATGTCTGTTTGTACTGGTCTGGGTGTTAAATGTATTTATTTAAGTTTATTTGTAATACCACTGTTGATTCTGATATCTGTAACACAAGTGCTTAAGCTACTTACCACGGAGTCATCAATGTACTACTACTATGTGATGTTTTTGTATATTTATTTATTTATTATTTAGCTCGCAAAAGCACAATTCATTTACGCACTAAGCATTTTTTTAAGAGGCAATGTTAATGATGAACGAGATATTTGTGCAGCTTTTTCTCGGCATCAGCCCACAATGTGTCCCGAAACTGTGGTTTGGTTTAATGTGAGGTGTAAAAGTGGGAGATGTAAATAGACCCTGTGGGTCTATTTACATAAATACATTACTTTCATGACATACATTTAAGGGTCCAGCCGATGGTGCAGCAGCAGTCCTGATAGCCGAAGAGGAAATCGTGAGGGCTAACCATCTGCAGCCCCTTGCCAGAATAGTGGGGTGGGCGAGCCAAGGCTCTGACCCTAGGGAACCAGGGCTTGCAGCCTTTCCTGCTGTAAAAGAGTTGTCAAGAGTTGCGGGCCTGTCAGTCAATCAGATTGACTTGTTCGAGGTGAGTGTTTTGCCGTTCTAATTTTGGAATGAGGTCCGATTGCAATGATGACTCATGTTGAAGTAAAACGAAACAGGGCTTGCAGCTCATGGACCGTTTAGGAGCCCATACCTACGGCGCTCTGTGTGTCAAAAGCTTAAATGTATAAAAACGACATAAGGATAAAAGGTGGCCAGCAAATCAGGCTACCCATTTTTGTAGCTCAATCGACCGTATTACAAGCCCATAAGATACCGCAATGTTAACGGTGACGTGCTGGCCTCCTCCTTACAAAACGGGATTGCAAGATGAGAATGTATGCTGAGGCAGATCTGTTAATATGTATCCTAAATGAAGGAAGAATATGAAGGAACTATAACTCTCTCTTAATCTTTATGGTGATACGATCTGTAAATTCTACCAGCTGACTGCCTCGTTGGTGTAGTGGCAAAGTTTCTGCCTTACATCCGAGAGGTCCTGGGTTCGAATACCAAGTCGACCTAAAATTGTTACTGAGATTTACTGTCATGAATTTCTCAAAAACAGCACGGAGTCGAGAAGTTGGTGGTGTTACACCCCCGTGCCTCGGAAAGCACGTTAAGCCGTTGATCCTGCGCCTGATCTCTCTCCGGTCATGTCGGATTGCCGTCTCACGGAACTTTGAGAGAGATGGAACAGTTAGTGCACCTGTGTATTGCGCTCACACTTGTGCACTATAATATTTCCTGCGCAGTTGGCTGATCATTGTTGAGATTGGCCGCCGTGGTCGAAATCGGCCAGGAAACTATCTACCAGCTATAGAAACTGATCAACAAACCAATATTCCAGATCAATGAGACATTCGCGTCCCAAGTGTTGGTGAGCGCGATGTTGCTCAAGATCGACCCCGACAAGATGAACGTGAGCGGTGGAGCCGTTGCCATGGGCAACCCAGTCGGAGCAACGGGCGCCAGGATGGTGGTGCACTTGGTGCATGAGTTGAGGTACAAAGTGAACTTTGTTTAAATAAGACACCGTGCTGGACGACGCTCCGTGGGCTGGCCCTCTACAAGGTGGATCGACGATCTTGTGAAGTTCGCGGGAAGCCCAGGACCTTGGGGGAGGCCTGTGCTCAGCAGCGAGAGCGTGTAAAGGCTGCTATGATGATGAAGGCTATTAGAGGTCATTCATTGACTTACAACCTTCTTGTAAAAAAGGAAAAGAAGTATATGTTCTGTTAAATGGATTTCAAAGGAAAAGAAACCTATAACTTATTGAGTTGGCTTAAGTTAATAGTTGAAAAACTTAGATTATTTTTAAGTCTTTCTTTTTTTTCAGACGGCGCAATTTAAAGAGGGGTATTGTAGCATCAAGTTGTGGGGGTGGGCAAGGCATTGCTTTGCTATTAGAAACATTATAATCTCAATTTAATATGTTTAAAAATTCTTAAACCTAAATAAGGAATGACTCCATGTGCAGTTGAAAAATGTAAAACTGTGATGAATGTCAATTGTTTAAGGTCTTATTATTGAATTCTCAGAAACATACCTAATTGTTAACACCAATGCTTTCCTGGTATGAAAAAAAGAAGATGGTTGAATAAAATAGAGGATAAACCAGAAATTTTTTGTAGAATTTATATTAACTTAAATACATAACAGTACACTTATAAAATAACCTTATATAAAAGCATATTTGATGATGTTTTGAGATTAATAAAGCAATGATTCACATTATTTTGCAATAGTTTTGGGCACATCAAAGAAAAATATTGCAGTTCTATTATATGGGACCAGCATTGAGCCTTACATGATAACTCAAACATCACAATCATTACTACCTACCCACTAATCTTATAATTTGTAAAGGAATAAAAAATATTACTTAAAATATAATTTTCTTTCCATGCTTTCTTCATGTTAATGTTTCACCCTTGGTCACCTGAAACATAATAAAATAATAAATAAATATTTCACAACAATCACACCAATTCTCTAGTCCCAAATTAAGCTACAAGGCTTGTGTTATGGGTACTAGACAACAGATAAACATACTTAAATACTTTTCTTTGTAAATAAATACATATTGTACATAGAAAACACCCAGACCAGTACAAACACATATGTTCATGCACACTTACGCTTGTACTGTGCAGGGATCAAACCCGCGACCCTTGGTTTTAGAAGTCCATCATGTGGACCACTGCACCAAGCAGTCGTCACATATAAAGTACCATATCAAATTACTTATAATTTGCAATGAATACTTATTCAAACATTTATAAATATGTAGTACTACTGAGCTTGTTGCAGCTGTAAAAGAAAGTGTAGACAGACATGTATCCTTGTCTTAAAGATTTATTGAATCATGATGGGATTCTGGTTAACACATTAACGGACAGTCTGCCAGACACAATAGATGTTTTATTGTTATAATGTTTTTAGGCGGGCAGTGTCCATGGACGTGCTAAATTACAAAATAACAAAATTAAAACTCCCCACATGAGCCAAAAAAACAGCTGATGAGCTTCAATGGCTGGACGAATTTTCACAAGCCATAGCTTAGAACTACCGTAGTTGAATTATCTTTCGAATGAAAAAAAGACGTTTCGAAATCAGAACATCCATTCGGGAGTGACAGACAGACAAACGCACAAAAGAAACACATATAAACACACATAGGGGTCAAACTTATAGCACCTCTCTTTTCCCTCGGGGGTAAATAAAATAGTCATGCGTCATGAAAAGCGAACTTACGCACGCCTCCAAATAGTCGATTTTCCTCTCCAAAGAAGTCAGTTTTTCGTTTAAAGTGGCAAGGCGGGATCGGCAAGACATGTCTGAAATAGGAAAATAAGAATACAGATACCGTTCGAGCAGAGATATGAGCAAGAAATACAGTAAAATCACAACTTTCACTTACCAAAAGAATTAAGAAAATCCGTGATCTTTTTTATGCTCCCTGTGATAACTTCAATGTATTCTCTGTTGGCCCAGTCCTGCTGGATCTGCTTTTGTATAGTTTCTCGAGGTGGAGTCGACATTTTATGAATAATTGGCAATTTTATGCTGAAAATTCAAAACAATGTATCCCAAACCTTATCCCAACCAAATTCAACCAATCCCAACCAAAATGTATGATGACAGCTGTCAATTTTTTATTACAGTGTTCACATCTTCTCCTTTTTTATTTATTTGTGGCGACAGTTTAGTGTTGTTGTGCACCCTAACGCTACTCCCCTGACGTGTGGATTTCGGGCATTTCTAGAGCTCGGGACAACGATAACCAAAGTGTGAGTGGTCCGCCCTTGCATGCCGTGTCGGTCTTCAAAGGATTTCGCGTTTGCCGCTCGCGAGCCGTTCACACGTTGGCGATTTGCTCAGTCACAGCACCCACCAAATGCCAAATGAATTTGTTTAAATTTGTTTAAGTCAATGGAATTATTACCGGCATGATCAAAAAAAAATTTTATTTGTAAATGTTTGTGGAGGACTATGAAGTAAATTCCACTTAAAAATTATGTTGAAGTTAAAAGTTTGTTGTTAGCTTTTTGAAAAATGCCATTATTAAAAAAAAATAAAGAAATGAGCATAGTACGGAATATTTAGCACTCAAGAGCTTTTTACCGAAAATGAGTAACACTCATTTTTTAATTATCCCTATTTTGGCACTGCCGGCCTGCCGGCATTAGTTTGAACGTTGGAACGAGCTGTTCGGCCAACGTGTGGTGCCGGTCCCGGTCTAATGCTAGGCCACATTTATCCAAGTGGTACCTAGATTAAAAAAACACATAGTGGCAGCGCCGATTTGACAACTTGAATGTTAGTCAGTCAGTCTCGGCAATACAGCATCTTATTCAATAGTGATACAGGCGTTTTTACAACAAGATAATTCTTTGCACACAGAACATGCCATCCATGCCAACAATGTCATAGTCAAAAAACAGCTGGATTGTTTTGAAGTTGGGCTCCAGACGGTTTTTTCGGAACGAATAAATTGAAATAACTCTGAAAGTGTGACTTAAAAAAGCGAAAATGGATGAAATAGAATACAAACTCAACACATGTAACAGTGTACTGGTGGTGAATGCGATCGAAAAGCTGATATCGCTGATAAAATCTAAGTTCAAGCCGGCTGATCGAAAGAAGTTTGTGATGGAGAACGAGGAACTGAAATTCTTAAGGGATAAGTGTTCCTCGAAGGATACTGTGGTGAGCCTGACAGCGTGCCAGGGTTTGTTGGCGCTTGTGGAGCTGGGAGTATTGGAAATTGGACACACCATGTCGACCGTTGTAACCTTACTTCCAACTGCTCAGTAAGTTTTTTGAAACTTCCATATTATTTTAATTAGGTAATTTTAATTACCTTACACACACCCCTCCACCAATCTGCACTGAGCCTGCGTGGTGGAGTATAGCTCAGACCACCTCATAGTTGAGGTGAGGCCTGTGCCCAGCAGTGGGATTTATAACGGCTGATGAGATAAGTTATGTGCACTGACCGAGTGCTAAAACTAACGAAAGAGCTGACTAAATCATGTAGTTTATAGGTACTATGCTTCATTCTTTGAAATTCTTCTTTCTTAAAAAGTATTTCAGCAGTTTTGAGTTAGACCATGTTATATTTTTTCTTGATGATTGTTGTATTAATTTACTACGTATCTGCTTGTTGACATAATATGGTAAAGTAAAAAACGTGGCTTGTTTATCCCTTACGTCAGGGTAACTTTAATTAATAATTTAACCTTAGAATGTTGACCTTCGAGAAGAAAACGCAAGATCCCAGCATGAAGAATATATACAGAATCGCATGCAGCGGGTCATGGGCGATGTGCGCGGGTGACTCTGGGGGGCTGAAGTAGTAGCACAGGCCGCCCATTGTATCTTAAATGGCATTAGGTCATTACCAGCAACAATTTAGTGAGGAGTTTGAAATTTGTTATAAAGTTCATGAAACCGTCATTTTGCCAAATCATTTAATATCACAAATCTCTTACAGCAACTACTCAGCAATAATCTCCACCATGGCCGGCCTGCTCATCTTAGACCTGAAGTCCCGGCTGGTCCCAGGCCAGGCTTATGTGTGCCAGTTCTCCCTGAAGTCGCCCCAGCATCCGTTCATCACTGTGCTTGAGAAGAACAAGGCTGCGGAAGATGATGTGCTGACCCAGATGCATGCGTTGTGCACGCATCCTGATTACATGTTAGTGTATTTTTTAACTTTTTCTAAGTTTAAAATAAACTTATTGAAGTATGGGGTAACAAACTTTTAATAGTTAAATATGTTTGAAGAGTCTTATCATTGTTAAGTTTCTTTTATAATTTGATTAGTCTTTTTAGAAATTTTAAAAAGCCTGATTGCTCCTACAAGATTGTAATATTTCACTAGCTAGTAGACTTGGTTAGATCCTTGAGAGAAGGAAATGTGGTGTTAACCAACAAAATGGTAGAAAGATTAAGATATATGAGCTAAGAATTAAAAAAAAAAGGGTCAGGTTTTAGCTACATACAAAATAAGTTACAGGAAGCCAATGCCCCATCAATTTGAGCATACATTTAATCCACAGTATTAAATGACAAGTTCAGTTGTATTTGAGTATGGAGTTTCAATACAGATTAAGTAACAAACTATTATTTTGTTTTTCTTTCTAGAGTGTCATCAAATAGCCTGGAACTTCTACGCCCTGTGTTTCTCTGGTTGACGTGCAACCCTCAGCGCGCGAGCAGCGTGAGACCGTGGCAGTTGCTGCTCAGCCTGCCGCATTCGCGCGCTACGCTCAGCCTGCTGCTGGCCTGCTTGAGCTGCCAACAGGTGACTATATCTTCAGTTCTCTTCTCTATTTGTCTAATATAGCACCATCAGTGCGGCCCTGCTAGCAGGTAATTAAAAAATCTGTTGTCTGTAAAGTCGGTTTACTGACGATAGTTGAACGTGACAACGTCTTTGTCACGTTGCCTTTCGTCGCTCGTTCCGCGCTCTCGCTTGCACTTCAAGCCTTGAATGGAACGCCTCAGAGCGAGGTAACGCCGCATGCGTGATGTTTTTTGGTGCGTGCAGCCGGCTCCATTGAATTATAAGACGTTGTCACGTCAATAACTCACCCTTTCTTATATTCTTCACTTCGTCCTCAGAGCACAAATATCACATGTAGTGTTTTGGCTATTGTTATTTTTTAGGGTTCCGTACCCAAAAGGCAAAAAAGAAACCCTTATAGATTCGTCATGTCAATCTGTCCGTCCGTTTTTCCGAAACTATAAGCCCTATACTGTTGAAACTTGGTGAGTAGATTTGTTCAGTGTCTCACAGTAAGATTTTACACTAAAAAGGAAAAAAAACTAACCCAGTACTAGAAACTAAAATTAAATTATTTTTTTTATCATTAAGCCCATATGTGTGGAATATAGACAGGTCAAAAATGATATTTAGGTTTCTTATATAATTTTTTCTAAACTGAACTTTGCATGAGAAACACTTCCAAAATGGAAAATGTGTTACTTCTCGAATGAGAGAATGAAAAAACAAAAAAATATTTAAAAACATTACTGTCTAAACTTCCACTGACAATTTGCTTGAACGAAATCTAGTAAGCCGTTTTTTTATACGTCATAATAACAAAAACTTTTATATTATGTTACTTGCTGTTACGGAACCTTTCATGGGCGATTGCGACTGGCACTTTTTTTTTATATGAGTTTTTGAGTCTGTATTTTTTTAAATAAAGTATCTGTTTATTCTGTAATTTCTTGGATGTGTGTGTGTGGTGTTTGAAATCATTAACAGCTATTTCTTTCAGATCTGCAACCCCAACCTGGTAGAGCACGCTTTCGGCGCGTACGCAGCGGTGGCAGATACTGCAATCAACAGACGCGACGGCGCGCAAGTGGTCGCGCTGATGCCGCTCCTGGCGAGGCTGTCTAACGAGCTCCTCAGATCTGGGTGAGGAAATACTTACATGCTTTTAGTTTTGTTAAACCTGTGTAGGGTCCCAAAGGACGTAATAAAAAGCGGACTGTATATCTTCTATGTACAAGGTGTAACAAAAAACCCCGTTATAACTGAAGGGTGTTGTTGTGCCCGGAAAACTGCACAACATTCCCAATGATACCTTGGTCAAAATATCAAAAAAATCGGACCTCCCATACAAAATTGCCAATCAGCTGATCGATTTACTATGGCAGAGCCAAAAGATTTTTTGAGATTTCGACCTAGGTTTCTTAGCGAAAGTTGTTCAGGTTTACGGGCACAACAACACCCTTCAGTTATAACGGGGTTTTTTGTTACACCTTTTGTATATAAAAATGAAACCCGTTTTCCTTGGTCATGGCATCACGCGTGAATGGCTGGACCGATTTCACTAATTCTTTTTTTGTTGTATTTGTTATTATTACAGGGACAGATGGCGCCACTGCCATGTAAACATTAGCTCTGTGTATAAATTTTAATAAAAAGTTATAAATTCAAATAAAAACATTGAAAACATTATCAGTTTGTGCAAAAATGTGAACAATATCAGTGCTAACGTTATCCTTAAAAAGTATGAAGACTTTTGTGACAACAACTACGATGTTAATATTGTGAAAAAGTGACAGTGAAATTGACCAATTATGTGGAAACTAATGTGAACAGGACTTATGTGCATACTTATCAAACTTAAAACAAACTAATGTGACAACCTACAGTGAAAAAAATTGCAATTAAACACAAAAACAATAACTATTACAACCAGACCGTTAATTTTATTTAAATCGAAATTAAAGTGTTCAGAACTATAACACCTAATACAGTTCGATAAACACTATAATTGAGTGAACTCGTGCTCGTGAAAATAAATATTACACCTACTCTAAGTTATTAAAGAAATGTATATTCCAAGCTAAAATACAAACAAATAAAAAATACGTTTTACAAAGTAAAAACATTTGTAAGGCTACCTGGAATGTAATAAAGGATGAAATTGACGCTAGACCGCAGTATGATAATTATATAGATACAATAAAACACAAAAACCATATAATAAATGATCCTACAAAAATCGCGACTACTTTTAACAACTATTTTATTGACTTGACAAATAAAGATGCAAATATATTATGTGAATCCCCTGATGACATGTTAAATAACTCTATTTATTTGACCCCTGTTGACGAATATTATGTTAGGAAAATAATTTTATCACTAAATAACACAAACTCAGAAGGATATGACGAGGTATCTACTAAGATTGTCAAGATATGCAATGAACAGTTAGGCCCTATCTTGGCGTTCCTGATAAATCAGTCAATAATCTCTGGGATATTCCCGGATAGATTAAAACTCTCATTGGTTAAACCACTATTTAAAAAGGATAAAAAGACACTCGTAAATAACTACCGCCCAATTACGCTAGTCCCTATTCTGTCCAAGGTGTATGAGAAGGTTATGCATGGAAAACTTACGTCGTTTTTTGACAAATATCATATACTCAAACACAATCAATATGGATTTCGAAAAAGCAAATCTACTACACATGCGGTATATGACCTAGTCAATGAGACCCTTACACAACTAAACAACAAACAATATACGACAGCGCTCTTCTTTGACATGTCGAAAGCTTTCGATTTTGTTTCGCATGATCAACTTCTAAGAAAGTTAGAACACTGCGGCGTTAGAGGCAATGCTTTGAACTGGATCAGAACATACTTGCAGAACAGAATGCAATCAGTCGAAATCACACAGCTTGATTCAAACCGTGTTGCAAGAACCTACAGATCTGAATTTAGGGAGAATAAGTAATAAGCGTCCCTCAAGGAAGCGTACTAGGACCTCTTCTATTTTTAATTTATATTAATAATCTCCCAAATGTGACTAAGCATCGAGTGATCCTATTCGCTGATGATATATCTGTAATAGTGACAACTGATAAAAAATTGACATTAAATCACCATAAAAATGACATCAATGAAACAATAATTAAAATAATTGATTGGCTTAGAAATAATAATTTAATTATAAATATTGACAAAACGAATTTAATTAACTTTAATAACATTCCAAATCTGACATTGAATACAAATATTGAAGGACAAATATTAAAAAATACAATAACAATGAAATTCTTAGGCATAGAAATTGACCATAAATTAGATTGGAAACAACAAGTCCAAAAAGTGTGCGATAAAATAAATCGTTTCTCGTTTGCAATTTATAAACTGAAAAAAATAGCAGGTAGGAGTACAGCTCTTACTGCGTACTTTGCTTACGTTGAATCAGTCCTGCGATATGCACTCATTATATGGGGTAATAGTACAGACATAGAAAAGGCGTTCGTTGCACAAAAAAAGTGTGTTAGAGCGATATGTGGTACTGCACCTGACGAACCGTGTAAGCCTTTATTTCAATCTCTGAATATTTTGACACTCCCTTGTCTTTATATATTCGAAGCGGCAAAATTTGTGAAAAATAACATGAATTATTTTACTCAAGCCAAAGACGTCTACAAACGAGGAACCAGAAACAGAAATAGGTTAGTTTCCGTTATAATTCCTAAGAGCGCGAAATTCCAAAAAAATTGTTATTGGATGTGCATGACAATATATAATAGGATACCACAAGCAATTCAAGACCTACCTTTTAATAAATTTAAAAAAGAATTATACAACTGGCTTAGTGAAAAGGCTTTTTACACTACACAGGAATATTTAAATTGCGATAGAAGATGATAACTAATAATTTATTGTTAATTTAATGATAATTTGTTGACATTTTGTGATTGTTTAGATAGACATTTTACTATTTAAATTTATTATGCCAATATTAATTTAAGATTTGCATGCCATTGATAATGGTTGATTAAGCGGATGTATAATTGCTGATAAATAATTATGACCATCTCCAGTGTACCTTAACCAAACGCAAATAAAGATTTCTTTCTTTCTTTCTTTCTATTAGGAGAAGGTTCTTACGGAAAAAAATATTAAGAAAATCTCTCAGAAATATTGAAAAATATACATTTAATTTTGCATATTTTAAAAAACGCGCGTAACTAATGTCAATGTCATTCGATGACATTGTTCAATCATTGCAACGCTAAGGCGGTACGAAGTTCGCCGGGATAGCTAGTTAATAATATATGATTCTTCCATTAATAATATATGTTTCTTACTAACATAGTTTCTAAGTTCTATTAACAAGATGAGTCATTGTAACTTGCTAAATAAATAATACAATACAATACAATATTAATGGGCTGGTTTATTGCCGTTTACAAAAAGCCCCGGACAAACACTTAGTGGACAGGAAATCGATCTTGGGTCGCGGCCGGAGCTTTGATGATGATCTTCGTATTCTTCCGTGTGTCGAGCGCAAGAGTCCGGCGGGGTCCGTATTCGCCGGTGCCGTCGTAGCCCTCCTCCCACGCGTCTCGCCCCGTGCGTAGAGGACCGGTTCGCGACAAAACCCCTAACGAAAAAGAGGAATTTTATATACAACTACAACTGCAGACTTTTGATTCGCACGTTTTTTATTTTGTTATTTATTTAATAAATTTTAATAACTAATATTTCACAACAATCACACCAATTCTCTAGTCCCAAATTAAGCTACGAGGCTTTTGTTATGGGTAGGCTAGACAACGGATAAACATACTTAAATACTTTTTTTTTTGTAAATAAATACATATTACACATAGAAAACACCCAGACCAGTACAAAAACACACATGTTCCTGCACATTATGCGGGGATCGAACCCGCGACCCTTGGTTTTAGAAGTCCGACATGTGGATTTGCTAGTGTATTAATAGTTTAACACATTTGGTGTAGTGGCATAGTTTCTGCCTTACATCCGAGAGGTCCCAGGTTCGAATCTCAGGTCGAGCCAAAATTGTTTCTGAGATTTTCTGTCATGAATTTCTCTGCAACAGCTCAGAGTCGGGAAGTTGTCGATGTGAGAACACCGAACTTTGAGTGTGAGGGAACAGTGAGTGCACGTGTGTATTGCGCTCACACTTGTGCACTATAATATCTCGTGCGTAGTTGGCTGATCTCTGTTGAATGTCCAATTTATAACTGTATCTTTTAATTTATTTTATATTGTCATTTATTTTTAATTTAATATGGAGAGCGGGGATATTCTACCACAAGTATTTATTTACTTAAACGAAATCCTCGATTGCAATGTTGAAATGTAATGCTATTATAAATAAAGATATTTGTATTGTATTTGTTGAGATTGGCCGCGGTGGTCGCAATCGGCCAGGAGGAGTGTTATGTTTGTATGTGTGTATGTAGGAGGGACCCACGTGCGTGCTACAGCCTGCTGGAGCGCTGCCTGTCGCTGGATGCGCCGGGGCTGCGGCTGGCGGGCGGCCTCACGCTGTCCCTGCTGGCCGACAACCTGCCTCTCACGTCAGCACTGTATCTGCACGAACTGTTTAACTTGGGTAAGTTTTTTTCCTTTTCTGAGAACTTACCTCATTAGCTGTGGTCTGTTCCTTAATAAAACGCTGCGATAGTTTGCAATCAACTGACTTTTTTTTTAATTTACAATTAGTAAATAAATAAATATTTCACAACAATCACACCAATTCTCTAGTCCCAAATTAAGCTACGAGGCTTGTGTTATGGGTACTAGACAACGGATATACATACTTAAATACTTTTTTTTGTAAATAAATACATATTATACAAAGAAAAGGTGCTTGTGGCGCAGTGGTTGCAGCGCTTTGGTAGTGATACCAAAAGTTAAGCAACCTACGGCGAGGTCATGTTTGGGATGGGTGACCATTCTGACCTTAAAAGTGACGTCTATTTACAAGCATCTCCGTGCTTCGGAAGGCACGTTAAGCTGTTGGTCCCGGTTAATATCGATAGATATTAGTCGTTAAAACTGGTCAGAGGCCCTCGGGCGGCTTAATAACACCTGACAGTAAGGTTGGTCACTTACCTTACACCCCTCCACCAACCCGCACTGAGCCCGCGTGGTGGAGTATGGCTCGCACCACTTCATAGTTGAGGTGAGGCCTGTGCCCAGCAGTGGGACGTATAATAGGCTGATGATGATGATACAAAGAAAACACCCAGACCAGTACAAACACACATGTTCATGCACACATATGCTTGTGCTGTGCGGGGATCGAACCCGCGACCCTTTGTTTTAGAGGTCCGACATGTAGACCACTGCACCAAACGGTTATCAGGTATAGGTAGGTACATATAGCCTAATGTGCACTACTAGTCATAAACAGGACAGTTATTTTGTTATAACTGTTTAACATTCCTAACCTTTAGTAGGGTTTGAAAACCTTTTGATAAGCAGCATATATAATAATAACGTTTATTTCAGGCTACAAAATTATAACATAACGATGGCCCATAATATAAATACCTTAAAGTCTAACATACATATTCTTATAAAACAGTTGATATATTAAAATAGTATCTAGAGGTATTACCCAAACACACGCGTCAGCGATTTGATACGGCACTCGCCGTGATGTCAGCAGGAAGGCGTCCCCTGAATTTCCGAAAAACGACTCCCTGCGGCCAGAAGTCCTCCTTCATGAAGGTCGCAAGATGGTGGGTCGGGACCCTCACCACAAATGAATTAAAATTCACTTTGTGGCGAGATTCCAACCGTTCAACCCTCAGGGTGAATTTGGACTTCCTTCGGATGATCTACGACGTCTTCGACCTTCGTAGACCAATGCAAACGGGACGCATACAGCAGCGTTGATCGAACTTCAGCACGCAGCTGTTGATCGGGTCCAGTCGGTGCGGTTCCGAGATTGTTACGGCTAGCGGGCTTCCTCTTCTTTCTTTCCACTTTTGTAAATACCATGTTATGAAGTAGAAACGAAATTTTTGAACTGAACTCTCACTAATTATGGGTATCTATTTTACTCTCTTTTATTTACTTCTCTAATTATTTTTAAAGATCAGAAACCCCCTATCACCAGTTAGGCAAAAACAGTCACCTAGTTATGGTCTACAGAAATACAGAACATCTTTACACGATCGGGGTGTATGTATGTATGTATGGGGTGCTTGGTATACTCGTAGTAGTATGTGTAAATCATCCTATTATTGGCAACTATAAAAAGAGAAGTATGAAAACGTCATAAAGTGCACCCCACGCTTTTTACTCTACTGTAATATTAATTCCGTGTACTCAGAAATTATTTTCTCTTTTTTAGTTAGCAATAAAAGTGTGTTTTTTTAGTTTTTTAACTATTATTTTTTTCTTTTCCAGCTCTCAACATAGCCCTGAAATACAAAGTGTCCAGCTTATCTCTAAGCACGTTCGTAGCTCTATCGCTCCAATGGTTGCATACGCCTTCTTACCTAACCACATCAGCTCTGAAAGTAGGCGCCAAAATAGTAGAATTGTATCAAGCGAACGAACACGAAGATCGACTGGACATGCCCAACTTAAAGACGAATAACATCTTCGAAGCGTTATATTACACAGATAACCGACTCAGCGTAACGTTTAAACTTCACGAAATATGGGAAAGGATTAGAGATGATCCGGAAAAGTTGAAGAGTTGGTTAGGTTCGGTCAAAGAGTTGGACGCTGCTATGAGATTGGAGTTAGTAGCGTTTTTTATTGGGATTGCTATGGTGAGAAGGAAAGAGGAGTGGTATGAAGATTTGGTTGTGCAGTAAGTACCTATTACATTTCCTCTTTATTGTGTAACTTCAAATGTGGTACGTATACAAGGCCAAACTGATATGTAAATCACAGGTAGGTTCTGAACAGGTACATACTCTTCATTTTAAGACCATGACACAGTTGCAACAAATATGCCAATTTTTATTCAAGTACAGTTACATTACAAGACCCGGTTTTGAAAAAGGAAAAAAAAAAATTTTGACAGCAATCAATGAATTGGGTATACCTTCAGAAAGTAATAAATTGCTCGGTCTACATTTGAGAAGGAACAGCAAGACACTTCCTTTTTTTATTCATCTTTAGAAAGTAATAAATTGCTCGCTCTACATTTGAGAAGGAACAGCAGGACTCTTCCTTTTATTCATCTTTAGAAAGTAATAAATTGCTCGCTCTACATTTGAGAAGGAACAGCAGGACTCTTCCTTTTATTCATCTTTAGAAAGTAATAAATTGCTCGCTCTACATTTGAGAAGGAACAGCAGGACTCTTCCTTTTATTCATCTTTAGAAAGTAATAAATTGCTCGCTCTACATTTGAGAAGGAACAGCAGGACTCTTCCTTATATTCATCTTTAGAAAGTAATAAATTGCTCGCTATACCTTTGAAATGGAACAGCAAAACTCTTCCTTTCATTCTTTTCAACATTAAAGCTGCAACTCAAAAAAAAAATTTCTGTTCAGGGCATTGAAACTCGTAGTGGACGCAGTCGACATCAAGAAGGAGCTATCAGTAATGCTACTGCCAGTGCTTATGTACAAATTAGCCAACGACAGATCGCCAGCTGTCAACCTGCAGTGCTTGAAGGCCCTGCCCCTGATGGCGAAGACGAAGGAGAATGTGCCCAGCATAGTGGCGATAATGAATAAGCTGAGATCAGGGAAAGGCGTTCCGACATCGTTCCTGATTACGATGTACAAGAGCCTTGCAGATACACAGGTAATTTTGATGTTTTAATAGACTGTTTTACCTCTGATTTGGTCGCGTAGATTTCGTCCATATTGGGCTTTATAAGGAACAAGTGGATTCGGCAGACGTCCTGCCCGTTGTTTACGCAATTTTTTTTCTCATTGTTTACACCTTCCCTGGACTTCCACGGTCATTTCAAGGCTAAAATTATTGAAATCGGTTCAGCCGTTCTCGAGTTTTAGTGAGACTAACAAACAGCAATTTTTCCATAGGAATGCGTCATTTTCCCGCGGTAAAAAGTAGCCTATGTCCTTTCTCGGGTATAAAAATATCTCCGTACCAAATTTCATGCAAATTGGTTTAGTAACTTAGGCGTGATTGAGTAACACAGACAGAGTTACTTTCACATTTATAATATTACTATTAGTATGAATTAGCATCCCGCCAGGGGCTTTGACCGTGTGGATTTTGGTACTCTCATCAGCATATATACGTCCCACTGCTGGGCACAGGCCTCACCTCAATTAAGAGGTGGTCCAAGCCATACTCCACCACGCGGGCTCAGTGCGGATTGGTAGAGGGGTGTCTGTAAGGTAAGTGACCAACCTTACTGTCAGATGTTATTAAGCCGCCCGAGGGCCTCTGACCAGGCTTAACGACTAATATCTGTCGATATTAACCGGGACCAGCAGCTCAACGTGCCTTCCGAAGCACGGAGATGCTTGTAAATAGACGTCACTTAAATGGTTAGAATGGTCACCCATCCCAAACATGACCGCGCCTTAGGTTGCTTAACTTAGGGTATCACTACCAAAGCGCTGCAACCACTGCGCCACAAGCACCTCTTATTGGTACTCTAAAATATAATAAATCTAAAATATTAGCTTATGTGTAATTAAAACACACTAAACGAAAAAATCGGACATCTACAGGCGGAACTCGAACTCACATCTCTCGCGAGCCAGGCGATTGCTCATCCAATTGAGCTACCGTGACACTTACTAATCGGTCCGAATTTATTTAAGCGCTTGTTAGGCCGCTACTAAACATGATTCATTACTGTTGTGGTTAGATACCTACAATATCCAAATGAAACACTTTTACAGCTGTTTAACAATCGGTTAAGATGAATCAGCTAATTTATCAAGTTATTATATTTTTAGCATTAATAATGCAAATTTCTATACAATGTGAAATTAAAACATACTTCAATAAAAAATCGGACTGCCACAATGCAGTACACTTACTTACTTACTTACTTCGCTGGCTCAGCGACCCGAAGTGGATCTTGGCCTCCGACATTAAAGTGCGCCATTCTTGCCTATTCTGTGCCAAATCTGACCAGTCGGACACTTCTAGTTGTTTCAGGTCTTTGGCGACTTCGTCCTTCCAGCGATATCTTGGACGCCCCACCGGCCGGCGCCCGGAAGGTTGTCCAAGATAGGCTCTTTCATGCAGTACACCATCGCATTTTTATTAAAATTTTGTCAGTTTTATAATTTAACTGTTCCAGCAATATCGTACTACATATTAATAAGTCAGTGTTCAAAGCTTTTCCAAAATAACTATAATAAGATATTAGTTGGCTGTAGGCACAATATGATTAAAACACACTTGAAGAAAAATGAACTGCCACAGGGGAGACTCAGTGTGTCGCCCCACTTTCCACCGAACCAGCACAGGCCATACGTGTCCCACTTGCCGAGAATCTCCCGCCTGGACATGATCTACCATGGCCGATCTGGAAGTCGTTAAACAGGCTTCGGACTCAGGTTGGTCGAAGTAAGGAGAACATGGCCAGATTTCCGGCAAGCTCCGATGTGGACTGTGTTTGCGGTGCAGTGCAAACTATGGCACACTTAACATCGTGCCCGGCGTGCCCCAACACCTGCACGCCAGCGGATTTAATGAACTGCAGCCGATCCGCAATACAAGTGGCTGAATTCTGGGCTGCCACGGTGTAATTCCTCGTGTTCCATCGACACGCTAAGAAGAAGAAGAAGAAGGTGGGACTCGAACCCTCACCTCTCGCAAACCGGGCGATTGCTCTTCCAATTGAGCTACCGTGACACTTACTCATCGGTTTGAATTGATAATTGCATTGTTAATGCTGTAGGTGCGTTGTTTCCCGTACTTACAAGAGATGTTGGCGGACACAACCCAAGGTAGACCAGACGAGCTCAAGTGGGAGATCAACGTCGCAAAGGCTGACGCTGTTAACTGCATCTGCGAGAGCAGGTATGAATTATCCTTATTTAGACTTTTGTTTTCCATTTAGAAATAGAAATAGGTTATTCAAATATGTAGCAGGTACATAAATACAAAGAAGAACATAAAACATTACAGATTTGTACCTACTTAGACATGCATGAAATATATATTTAACCACAACATCACATACATTGATCTATCTTCGTGGTAAGTAGCTTAAGTACTTGTGTTACAGATATCAGAATCAACAGTGGTATTACAAATAAACTTAAATAAATACATATAACACCAAGACCAGTACAAACAGACATGTTCATGCACCCAAATGTTGGTACAGTGCGGGGATCGAATCCGCGACCTCTTGGTTAATAGTCAACTTCTAGACGATTACACCAAAGTGGTCGTCAAAGTGTATGTACTTTTATGATAGTTTACTGTGTATGTGACAAAGCGCGATTGTCATTGGCACAAGTATTGGTCCCATCGTGTCGCGTCGCACTTGTCGCCTTGCGTCCCTCACGTAGGACAAAGCCTTAGACACAAAATTTACTTTTGTACAGTGACCGGAACATCAGGCTACTCATTTTTGTTGAAAAACAAGCGCATAAAATACTGCAGTGTATACCGTGATATGTACCTTTTGTACATTGGTTTTGTTACATGTACATTGCTTTGTTATGTGCTTTGTTTTGACGACACACAGGTCGGACTTCTAAAACCAAGGGTCGCGGGTTCGATCCCCGCACAGTACAAGCATAAGTGTGCATGAACATGTGTGTTTGTACTGGTCTCGGTGTTTTCTATGTATTATATGTATTTATTTACAAAAAAAAGTATTTAAGTATGTATTTTTATCCATTGTCTAGTACCCATAACACAAGCCTCGTAGCTTACTTTGGGACTAGATAATTGGTGTGATTGTTGTGAAATATTTATTTATTTATTATTTATTTAATGTTTGTTTGTCTCATTGAATGTTAGTTGTGTAAGCAATAAAGATTTTATTAATATTATTATAACCTGACCACTGTATCTGGCTATTCGAAATCGTGCGTAAATAAAAGTCGAAGTGTTCTCCTTTATGTTACTTAAATGAGTATCGTTCCCACACATGAGTTAATAGATTTCTTATTCTTACTGCACTATACGAATTCCTATATTTCATTTCTGCAGCTAATACATAGAACTTTGTATTTGTGTCTGCTCCCCTTCTCTCTAAGCAGTGTTCGTAGTTTCGGAATGTAGTCATCCCTTTCACTCTTACAAGTTTGACCGTGCGAGCGAACGCGCTGGCAAGACAAGAAAATAAGAAACAAAACGTTCAATAATAATAAACCAATCAATTAATAAAATCTTGGTGCAGTAATAATAGTTCTCCTGGCCGATTTCGACCACTTCGGCCAATCTCAATAGAGATCAGTGTGAGCGCAATACACAGATGCACTCACTGTTCCATCACTCTCAAAGTTCGGTAAGACGGCAATCCGACATGACCGGAGAGAGATCAGGCGCAGGACCAACGGCTTAACGTGCGCACCGAGGCACGGGGGTGTAACACGGCCAACTTTCCCGACTCCGAGCTGTTTTTGAGAAATTCATAATAGAAAATCTCAGAACCAAATTTGTCTCGACCTGAGGACCTCTCGGATGTAAGGCAGATACTTTGCCACTACACCAACGAGGCAGTATTCACACTGTAATTTTTATTATATTAGAAAATTATCCTTTTCTCTAGGCCTACAATGCACGGCATCGAGCTCGTATCAACGATCTCGTCGATCCTAAACCGTTGCACAGACCGCGCGGGCGCTGTCCCCGCGGCGCTGGTGCTGCGCGCGCTGCGCAGTCTGTGGCGCGGGGCTGCCGTCGCACCGCCCAGCACGTGGCGCGCGCTCAGTCAAAAGCTGGACAGAGATAATAGACTCACAGTTCAGGTTAGGTAAGTGGTTGTATTACACACTAGGTTTTTACTAAGATCCTACACAAACAATGCCTAGAAAGTTCTATACTCATTACTGCTGAGTGATTTACGTTGTCTGTGGCGCGCGCTAAGCCAAAAACTGGACAGAGATGATAGGCTCACTGTGCAGATAAGGTGAGTGAATAGTAGATTGTATCATGAGGAAGCAAAATAATATTTTTACGGCGAGGGCGCTTTTTTGAATCCAGAGCGAAGTGAGGGATTCTAGAGTAGAATCCCGAGCGTAGCGAGGTCTTCTAAAGTAGAATCCTGAACGAAGCGAGGGATTCAAAGTACGTCGCCCGAGCCAAAAATATATTTGCGTCCAAATGATACACTCTACTTTTCATCACCCTCTATGAGAAAATAAAAAGCGGCTCAGTTTTAATAAAATTTTTATTATTGAATAATAATATAGAGTACATCACTGTCACTTGACGAACTCATTTTTATATAATTTATCAAAACCAAGAACTTGAATGTGAAAATTTATGAAAACGCGGGCCGTAGTTCGCGCGTTTTTTTTTTACTCAGTTGCCAGCGGCGGCGGCGGGGCGATGGTCGACGGACGTGCCGTCTAACCAGCCAGTCTCTTGCGTTCGGCGGGAAACTCTAAGATGTTCCAAATTCAATAAGTGCGAGCAAAAGAATTTTTCATCCCACCATCTCGGAAAGAGTCATTTTGCTCTTCAATATCTGAGTGGAAAAGCCGTTTTTATTCACTAGAGGTTAAAGTAAATTTGAATTTAGAACATCGTGTGCACCAAGTTTGTGAATTAAAAAAATCATTAAACCTATTTATTGCTACCTCTATGGTGCCAAATATATCATACAATTTTTTTTTAATTTGTTAAAAACTCAAACTCGGAACCTTCTTAGTGTTCTTTTTTCAATTTGCTTTGTAGGCGGTACTTTACGCGGCATTTTTTCACGTCATTATTAAACCTTATCTTAAAAACAAGAAACTTGAAAACAAGTGAAAAAACTAAAATGAGTGATTCTAGCGACGAGGAAGTTTGTTTGACGCCAACAGAATTGACTGAAACTGTTAATAATGCGCAAATGATCTTTCTCCCTCAACAATCACGCGAGAGTTACTTAAAACAGTACGTTATGTTCAACACGTGGCGACTAGCAAAAGGAGCCAAAACTTTCTCAGAAAACGTTTTGCTGGCATTTTTTATAGAATTATCCGAGAACAAGAAAGCAAGCACTCGACAAACAGTACACAAGTGACTAACACCAATATTACAGTACCCAACAAAAAAATTACACTCAATAAATAACTGTAGCAACGTTACTTTCAATTTTTATTAATTATACCTAAGTATTATTTTGTTATAATTTAAGATTATTCTGTAATACTTACCTGTCATTATGTAGTAGTTAATACCTAAACTGAAATAAAAGTAGCTATCTTGTGATTGTCAACGGTTTTATTTGCATTTAGTCATTTCCTCGCTGAGGTGGAATGAAAAGTTACGTGTTGCACTCGAGTGCAAAGATTTTTTACCTCGTGGTCTTTTGATTCCCTCGCTAACGCTCAGGATTCTAATTTTGAATCACTCGCTGCGCTCGTGATTCAATTTTAGAATCCTTCGCTTGCTCGGTCATCAAAATTGAACACGCGGTTAAAAAGCAACTTTGCACTCTTGTATAACAAATAACTATTTGGTCGCACTTATTTCAATAAAGAGGACCAAAATCTCATTTCTGCCCGCTGGACAGTCTGTGGCAAACAGTAGAGTAATAGTACCTATGTCGCTTAGAAGCATCACCTTTGGGCGCACTTGAAGGCGACCAAAATCGTCTTTTTCGAATAGATGGGATGAAAATGTTCTTTTCGCTGTTATGTTTACATTTTGTTACAAAAATATATAGATAGACACACACATCTGATCTGATTTCAAATATATAAAGCAGAAATTTATTAGATAATGCAAGCTACACTGTTGGGTCACATTCGCAACTTCTGGTATCTCATTTTTTTGCATGACATGTCAAGCAAGCCAAAAACATTGCATAAATGCGCTTGATGTCGCCAGTGGGGAGTTTAGTGCGACATTTTTCAGAGAGACACAAGATTGCCGCTTCTAAAACTCGAATCGTAGCATTCATCATACTAATCGCTCGTTGGTTTCAATAACCGCATATGCTACATACACGAATGAATGAATGAAAGAAATTTATTTGCGTATGAAAAAGGGTACTTTTAGGTTGTAGGTTTGACATTGTGGTTCGGCTTTTCAGCCTTATTATACAGCATGCAAGCGGTAGCGGACTCTCTTTCTATCTCAGTAGCATATCAAGGTTTAGGTGAGTGCTCCGTTGTTTTATTACTCAGTAGATTTCTACTAAAATCCTACACAAACAATGTCTAGAAAGTTCTATACTGAATACTGCTGCGTGCTTTACGTAATTTGTGGCGTGCGCTTAGTCAAAAGCTGGACAGAGATGATAGGCTCACAGTTCAGGTTAGGTAAGTGGTACGTTGTTTTATTGAAAACACTAGATTTTTAATTAATTTTTATAATTTTAATTAATAATAGGTACACTTTTTTCGGATGATTTCGCGTTTTTATATCGCGTATATTTACATTTTACATTAACCTGACGTTTCGGACTCTTTTCAGCGTCCGTGGTCACAGGTACACTAAGGCACAGAATACTAAATAGTTGCTACGACTAAGGTGTTAGTTGCCATTACATTGTTTTGAGGAAATTGTAAATTACCATCACTCAAACCGCGGACGCTTATAACACCAAATGGCGCACAACAATTGGCATGATGACAGCTATCTTAAATATTTTAAAGACCATGGCGTTTAAAAAACATAGGTAGCCCCTATGAAGTTATTATAACCAGTTTATTTCCAAAAAGCTGTCGAAACCAATTTTTAAACACACAAAACTCAATAAATATTCGGTCAATTGACTTCGATTTCTAATATATGACCGTGACGTCACGTTCATGTATTCCCATACAAAATCTATGGAGGCAGACCGTTGTGACAGATAATAAAAAGTATGTCAACGATTGGTGGTGTCGTCTAGCCAATTGTCGCCATCATTGACGAAATAACATTGCGTTCATTTTGTCTCAATGGAATACCACTACTTGCTAATCATCGGTGGCATTTAGCACAACGGCGCGATAGTATTTATTAGTATTTTCATTCCGTACTAGTTATGTACAGTAACAGTTTATGCTTTTGCAATAAGCGACTCTTAATATGTTGTAAAACGTTACCAAATTCGTTCCAGCATATGCGAGCTCCTCTCGGAAGTGCCGGCTCTCCGAGTCCAGACACCAGAATACGATCAACTCGTGTCTTTGGCTGCAAAGAAGCTTTGGAGCTACATGGCGGAATCCAATCAACCACTTGTAATAGAAGCCGCTTGTAACGCGCTTGCCAATTATAAAATAGATGATTATACGTTGAAGGACCTGCCTGAAGTATACAGGTAAATAAACTAGTAATGTCATTTGAAATAAGCTTCTATAGAATAAATAAATAAATATACAACAACATCACATACATTGATGTGACTCCGTGGTAAGTAGCTTAAGCACTTGTGTTACAGATATCAGAATCAACAGCGGTATTACAAATAAAATTAAATAAATACATATAACACTCAGACCGGTAGAAACAAATATGTTCATGCACACAAATGTTTGTACAGTGCGGGGATCGAACCCGCGACCCTTGGTTATCAGGCAACTTCTTGACCATTACACCAAAGTGGTCGTCATGCTCATGCATGAATGTTTCCAAGGAAGCTACACGAACGAGTAAAGTCAATCGCTCGATGCCTTAACCGCTTGGAACGCGCTAGCCAATTTTAAATTAAAAGACCTACCTGAGTTTTCCTTAGTTACCTGCTATTCGATGGGCCATTTGCCTCCTTCTGGACACTGAAAAATTTACAGGTAAGGAGATCTTTTCTAAGCTACATGTAATAAGGTTAATTTAATTTGTTTGTCTATGTACTGTATCACTGGAATTGGTAAACATTTCATCTATTCTTTTAAAGCACTACACACACACTTAACTTACACACATATGCAGGTAATTTTAATAAGTAGAAAGAGACAATAAGTAGAAAAAACCGTACTGCCGCGCGAGTTAAATAAGTACAGCGCCATCTCTGATCAACAGTGATCGGAATAGGGTGAGTATATTTATATTTATTTATACTTTAAAATAATTATGTTTTAGGATAAGAAAGTCATTAATATATTATATTCATGTTATATGTTATATTGAAATGTTCAAACAAATTTTTTTTTAATAATTTTTTTTTTTATAATATGCGTTATTTTATTTTTATCTAACATTAATTAAGATTTATTGAAGCATTTAGCTATTAAAAACTTTCATATCAAAGTTCCGGTAAATTTACCGGTAAAAAATTTTTAGTCGTAAGGAAGTCTCCGATTTCCGTCTCTGTTCGACAAACTGTAGGTAAATATACTCACCCTATTCCGATCACTGCTGATCAACGAACGGTACTAAACTTACAACGCGGAGAGTTGCTGTTGAAATTATGCACATATTATTTATAATAATAATAATATAATAATAATTCATTTATTTCGGAAAATAATCATTTGAATTAAAATTACATTTCCATATCGTTGTTAGTAACAATTTTTACTTAAAATTATACTAACGTGAACTGTCATCCAGTGTCTCATGAACGGCCCATCATACCTATCTGCAACAGTTCGTAAGATGCTGTTGGGGCTGGCGCGCACCCGTCGCCATAGAGATGCCACTCGTTTGCGCATCAGTGCGTTAAAGTCATCTGTGCTTGCTTCTGCGAACATTCCAGACGCACTGCAGTGGCGCGGCAACCCCATCAGCGCTCTAAAGGCATTATTATACTGGACTCGTAGGACGCTGTAGGCCTTTTTTGTATACTCGACCCACAGGCTGCATGTATAGAATGGCAGAAGGCTCTGAATAGCGTCACTTTCACTTCTTTAGTACATTTGGCAAACCTGCGGATCAGCATATTGCTTCTGACCGCCAGCGCCCTACGTTCCCTCTCCACGTCCATGTCGTCGTGCTAGCCGGCAGTGACCCAGTGTCCCAGGTATTTGAACTCTGCCACTAGTTTGAGTGGCGTACCACATAATGTAACAGGAGGTATTGTGGGATAGTGTTTTTTGCCTGCCCTGAACACTAACAGCTCACTTTTACTGACGTTATACCTGAGACCGTGAGTGTCCGCATAGCCTTCACAAACACGCAGAAGCTGTCTGAGGGCGCTAACCGACGGACTCAGCAGCACCATATCATCAGCGTAGCTAATGTTGTTTACAAAAGTGCCATCAATAGAACAGCCTACCATGGTGCTGCTGAGTTCCTCAATCAGCCGATTAAAGTACAGGCTGAAGAGCCTGGACGAGGATAGCCCCCCCTGCCTCACCCCGCACTGCAACCTATACGAATCGGATAGTGACAGGGTCACTACCCACCTTACCATATTACTCTGGTGGCTGTACCAGTACTTGAGCAGTTCTATGAGCTCTCCTGGCATTGTCGTCTCCCTTTACAGTTTTTCCCACAGTTTGCTGTATGACACCAGATCAAATGCCTTTGATAGGTCTAAAAAGCAAGCGTAGACCGGTGTTTTTCTGTCCGTGTAATAACGAACAGTATGCTTGAGACACAGTATTGCCGTCTCTGTAGACAGTCCCGTCCTGAAACCGAACTGTGTATCATTGAGAGCAACATGCCTGGCAAGCTGATTGTCAAGCACACTGTCCATCGCCTTGGCTACAATTGTGGCAAGTGATATAGGTCTGTAGTTATTTCTAACTGAAGCATCACCTGTACGGTTTTTAATTATAGGGACAACCAGAGTCCTCATCATCTGCTCGGGTAAGTAGGCGTAATTGACACAGAAATTGAAGAACATGGCCAGTACTCTGTAAATGTGGACACCTGCGTGTTGTAAGTGCTCGATACTAAGCGAGTCGTGACCAGGTGATTTTCCACGAGTCATGCTCTTTATCAGCCCTCTCACTACCTTTGCTGAAAATCTAACTAGAAAATCTGGTGCTGATACCCTCACAGACGACGATTCTTCCGACGCTACCTGAGACGACTTAACCTCAAAGTGACCCCTAAACAGCTCAGCAATATTTTTAGGGTCACTAACACCCTCAACGCTCACCGGCAAGCTCGATCTGGGGCTGAGTTTACTACTATTTATATCTTATGTCTATTATTTATATTATAAAAATGTATACTAAATTACTAATTAAACATAATCAATGTGTTTATTTTTATAGGAGCACAGTAAAACTCCCCGCTTCTTACTACAAGACGCCGGCTGATGCTATGAAAAAGCCCGAAGATGTATTGGACTACATACCTTGTGAGTTTTTACGCATTTTATTACACAAGAGAGATCTACACATGTGAGTAAAGGTGCACACGTGATGAATTCAGATTTCGGACTGGACGTGAGCGGAAGGGGTGATTGATGATGATTTGATTCATGTATCTAGCCATAGTAGGCCATGTCTGTCGCAGAACCGACGAGAGGTGGAGCAGGAAGGTTCTCGAATGGAGACCACGCTTAGGTAAACGTAGTGTGGGACGCCCCCCGGCTAGGTGGACAGACGACCTGAAGAAGGCAGCTAGTAGTGACTGGATGCGGAGGGCGGGGATCGTGCGCTGTGGCGCTCCTTGGGGGAGGCCTATGTCCAGCTGTGGACTGCAACAGGCTGATATTAATGAATGAGCTATAGTAGGAGCAATAGACGGTAAATATAAAGTGCAGGAAGTACCACCTAAAAGCAAAACGGGAGCGGGACGAGACAGGAACGTGCTAAATATCGGTGTGCAATTTATGATTTTAAACTTTCGCGTTGCATATTAACACTAACCACTGGTTATCGGGTCTAAACGCGATATATTACTTATATTTGCATGTCTGACAAGACAAAACATGCTGAGCTTATACATATTTGTGATGTCACTATTTTTACCATGTCCGAAACCGAAACCTTTGCTTTGAGCAAATAAATATTTCATTCTTTCATATTTTAATGAGTATTCGGTACTCACTGTTCGACGTTTCGGCTGTATTGCACACAGCCGTGGTCACGTTAGTCAGCTCGTCGAAATGTCGAGAAGTGAGTACCTAATATTCATTAAAACATATCGTGTTTAGACTTGATAACCAATAGTTAGTGAGAAAGGGCTACCCTTTAGCTTCCTAACTCTAAATATGTTGCGCCAAACACCTATGACATATGCGTTTTGAATACACTTTGTATGAAAGGATGTTTCCAAAACTTCCTTCCCGTCAATAAAGTATTTTCAAGTTATTTGATTTTTTCAAAATTTTCTATCTTGCTTCCTTTGGTGTTGTGTCGTAACCATGAAGCAAAAACAAAGAGGAGTCGTAACAGTCAAATTTCTTTATGAAACGACGCGTGATATTTTGCGGGGTG
Source organism: Pyrausta despicata (assembly GCA_963921415.1). Classification (NCBI taxonomy): domain Eukaryota; kingdom Metazoa; phylum Arthropoda; class Insecta; order Lepidoptera; family Crambidae; genus Pyrausta; species Pyrausta despicata. The sequence continues at coordinate 13,932,082 of OY992862.1, read as the reverse complement.
CGGGGGTGTTCAGCTCTGCCCGTGGCTCCGCCCACTTCGCAATATTTAATCTATCGGCTAATAGCAAAACTACTAGTTTAGGTGTATGTTGATGTTACTACTAGTTCAGCTATCTCACACTAGATGTCGATAGTCTTGAATATAATGGGACGTACTCAGAACAGTAGTAAATGAATTGGGAAGTCTAGCTCAAAAACGCTGTATTCCAACCGCTCGCAAGCTCGCTAACGGCACGGCCCGCCGCGCCTTTGAAATACAACGTTTTGATCTAGCCTCCCCAATTCATTAAACAATTAGACATACCTGTTCACAGCAACCGATGAACAATGCACATTTAACACCATTTTTACACACACTGTCACCGTTATTGTTTGATTACTTATTAACTTATTTATCAAATCAAAAATTTTCTTTTTTAATTCTATAAGCGTAAATATTTAATTTTAATTGCTTTACAAATTATTGAATATATGAAATGTTTTTGCTTCAGTTTACAGCCGTACCAGATACGGGTACTTCTTTCTGGCTGCATCCCCGACCAGCAGGGCACACACTTTAGCATTGTAATTTTACAATTTCATAAATTATGATTTGTTAATATTATTGATTTCAAAGATATTATTCAAATGCTTCAGTTTACAGCCGTACCGGAAACGGGTACTTCTTTCTGGCTGCATCCCCGACCAGCAGGGCACACACTTTCGGCATTGTAACAATATCAATTTAATCAATGAGAAAACTTTTACGAATTATATATCAATACAGTTTTTATTATGGAGACATTTTAAATGATTTGTTTACAACCATACCGTAACGGGTATTTCTTTCTGGCTGTATCCCGAGCTTGCAGGGCACACACAAAACATAAGAAACATAGCCATAATAAAAAAAATATGAATATAGTACACGTAAAAATTATTTAAATCAACTTACTATTAAATCACTACTTACTGAGAGAAAAAAGGTATAGTTCGCGTTTCACTATTAGGTTATTCTTTTTTTTTTTTCGATTAACTAAAAAATAATCAATAACGGTAACTGGTTGATCAAAATCAAATACGTAAGATGTGTTATTCACACAGGATTAATGCTTCAACTAAAAGGTAGCTACCTACGGTCAGCGTGACGCGCTTATAAGTTAAGGCAAGTGCATACTGCTTGCACTTATGAATTATGAATAATATGTATGAATAAAATAATGAAATAGTACATATTTCAAATGTTTTCTGAGCCACAAGTTGTGTTTGTGTAGTGAGCGTCATTTAAACCTTTGCTAATCGATTTGATTTGCTATTCTTACCGAGGGCTGTTTTAAATACATACACATATTTTTTATCATCTTAGTCAATTAGTATAATTTCAAGCACTTAGAAAACAGCTTTTTAGAATATAACTAATTCAAAAAATACATTTAAAGATCAAGAAAGTAATTGATAATTAGTGAGGCAAGTAGGTACTTACTTACGAATAAAATAACCGGGATTTTTCTACACAAATTTATGATTTATTACTTACAATATTCTCAGGTTGTGTATATAACGCCTTACATTCAATATATCGCTAACTTAGCTTCCCATGCATTCGAAGTGTGTAAACTTAAATCTGCTTACATGATGTATCTTGTTACATATTACACTTGCGAGCAATGAATTGGGAGCTAACTTTCCTTAGAAATATTATGGTGTATGACTTTGTTAATGATAGCCCGAATAAATAGATTCTAATAATTTCGTTTGGACATTGTTTGAGCGGAATGTATTTGAATGGTTTGGTAATACACTTACATTTTTACCTACATGCAAACGTTGAAGGAATATGTATTTTTGATTGTTATAAACAATGTGGTGATTATTTTAATATGAGCAATATTTTTGCTGTCTCATTCATTATTTATAGATATTTGGGTTTTAATATTGTAACGTGAAATTGGTGAATCCAATAATTTTGGCATCAACTGTAAACGATGTCAAGTGTGATCGACAAAGGATTTAATGGGATTATTTAATAAGTTGAAATAGATTTTGACTAATTGAAAACCTCTTTCTTTATAGTCGGTTAAAATGTTTTCTTTTTTACTCAATAACGTTTATTGAATGCATGGATTTGGAATGGATTATAGGTAAACTTGAATCATATTAACATTGTTATTTTTAAGTTAGTAGGAAGTTACTTTCCGACTTCATAATTTCAATGTCTTGTCTGAACGGATTAGGATAAAACTTAGATAATTGACATTAATATACTAAATATGTTTTAATCCAAAAACTTATTAACGATTAGGTTACAAATATTTTTAAGCTAATGGTTGAATCCTACTACAAGTCAATCAATTTTTTTTTTAATGAATATTTATATTATTGATCTAGTGCGAGTCATGCCGTGAGCAGCAACTAGTACTTGAAATAACAAATATTGCAATTTGACAATTTCCTGAATAAGGTAATTTTATGAGTAATTTGACCAACTTGTTTTGTTCGTTTTCCATCAATAGCTAATCAGCATTATTTTCATCGTGTGTATATTTTATTATTTTTACTTTATTTGTGTGCGTGTAAATTTGGTATAAAATGATCGGTGAGCGCGTCGGTTGCTATTACTGTTCGTGGTCACCTCCCGATCATCTTCAACAACTTCGTGGTAACAACGCTGCTCTTCACCCGGAAAAATGTTCGTGAGTTATTTTAATTTTAATTTTATTGAGCTCTCAATGGCGTAGTCACTGTTTTTTTTTTTGTGTTAAATTTTGGGTCAAGGCCTAAAATACCTACTTTGATACATAAATCGCAGTATTTTTTTATAATTCATAATTTCAGGTCGGAATCAGACTATAAAAATCAAAGTGCTGCCGCTGCTTGCTTTGACTCAGAGTCAGAGTCGTGTTCGGATCCGGAAGAATATCCTCGGTAAATATAGATTACTATTTACATTATGTATGAGTGACCATTCAATGGCGAAAAACTCTAAATGTATTTTAATATTGACCAAACTAATAAATCAAATATTGTTACAGCCCACCTAAGAAAACAAATAAAGCCAGCAAGGCTAAAGTGCTGAAGAAGGAGAAATCCACCAAAAAGATTGAGTACGTATTCTAACTCTGTTAATTGTGCCTATATCATGTCATTTAAGTGTTTTTTTGCAAACTTATTTTTATTTGTAGGACCGATTCATCGCGTAGAAAACGCAACGCTGCTGCAGATTTGGGTGCGGAGTCTGAATCGGAGTCTTCATCAGGTGAAGAAGAAGATCTCGGGTACAGTTGTTTATTTTATTACAGAAATTAAATCATAATGTTTTAATTTCTCCATAAATACAGTCTTCATTTAAATAATTTTATAGCATTTAGATATTTAACTTACAAACTACATTTTGTTACAGGTCTTCTAAGAAAGCGAAAGCCTCTAATAGCAAGGTCAAAGGGACGAAGAAGGAGAAGCCTCGAAAAAAGTCAAGGTTCGTTAATTTATGTTATATTTAGGTTATTATAAGTAAAACATCTATCGTTTGTTATTCTCTATTCTCTTAGGTTCTGATCACTATTTCTTTGTTGAAGCAGTAAGCCTGGAGACATCGTCTGCGAAGACCTGTTCGGAAGCGCGGCTGGGCCTGCTCCGAAGCAACGACCACTGTGGTCGTCGCTGTCGAGGCGCGTCGCGGGCGGGATCAGCCGTCAAGGCACTCTGCAGGCTGACGGCGACGTTTACATCGACCTAAGAGTCTTCAACGTGGCCGAAATCCTCGAGGTGAACCCCCGGGAACGATTTGACAAGTGGAGCGGTTGCTTGAGGATTCGGCTCAACCACAACGATCCCTTGTGGGGTAGCGTAAAGAAAATATTTAAAGATAGTAATAAGGTATTTAATAATATAGAGCCGACATTTTATTCGGAGAAGAAAAAGTAGGGTATTATACGTAGTCTTTAGTTTTTTTTTTTTGTTTAGCAGATGTGAATAAATATGTTATTTTAGCTTTCAGCCATTCTCAACTGTAATGTAATATAAATAAAGTAAGAGTGCCATAATTTTATAATATAAATATAATAATTAGGTAAACCAAAATAATAAATCACATAGTAGTAATATTCGTTTTACTTAAGCATTTTTGTTAATTAATTTTACTATTGCCTATCATAACTTCCATTCTTTTTAATCATGCATAACTCAAAAACAATTTTTTGTTCGGTATGTAATAAATCCATACTCAGAAAAGTTTTCCCTGGGCATTTGCGCAGTACTATTCACAAAGATAATACCGCATTAAGCTATGACCAAGGGATTGAGACGGTTAATTCAGCTTTTAGAGGTCGCATCGTCTCGTATCGCATCAGTGCTGATCGCGAACAAGCTCCTGGTGGTCAGAAGTTGCCAATCACTTCACCACAGCACTTCATGCATTCCATTTCGTCTAGGCTGCGTAAAGTGCTCGATATGGCCATAGCATCTCACACTAATGTAAAAGTTAACTTTGCCTTATTTGTCAACATGATTTTGCCTAAAGATGATACAATGGAAATTAAATCATTTGCAACAGAAAATATTCCAACCTTTCATAATTACTCGTTTGACGATTTGATGAATAATGTTTCTCAGGTTATTTGTAAAAAGATAGATGATTTCCAAGAAAAAGGAAGTGGTTGGTCCCTTATGGACATTCTTTATCTCGAAACGAACATTAATAAATATTCTCCAATAGGTGGTTCTAGTTATATAGATTTACCAAAAAATATTAAAGCAAAAAAAGCGTGCGTTAATATAAGAAATAATGATGAATACTGTTTTGCTTGGACAGTAATGAGCGCTTTATATCCTGATGTAAAAAACGCTAATCGAGTTTCATCATATCCACACTTCTCTGAAGATTTAAATACCGACAATATGCGTTTTCCTGTATCATTAAAAGATATTAAAATATTTGAGAATAATAATAAAGAAATTAGCGTCAACGTATATGGGATTGACAACAAACAAAATATTGTTGGACCGTTATATAAAACATTGTCTCGAAAAAGAAACCATGTTAACATGCTTTTGTTAGAAAAAAACACAAAATCTCACTATTGTCTAATTAAGGATTTGACAAAACTAGTTCGCAATCAAATAACAAAGCATCACGGAAAATTATATTTCTGTGAAGAATGTTTGTTATTTTTTAAATCAGATCGAGATTATGATGGGCACGTTTGCGGGGGAGTTGTCACCGTACTTCCCGATAGCGGCACTATAATGCAATTTAAAAACTATCATTGCATGCAGAACGTGCCTTTCGTTATCTACGCTGACTTCGAGACGATATTAGAGCCTTGCTCCGAGAGCAGTGGCTCCTATACAGCAAAAGTACAAAAACATTTGCCTGCAGCATTTGCTTATTACATCGTTTGTAATTATGATAATTCGTATAATCGCTTGGTGACATATCGCGGAATCGACTGTGCTACTGTTTTTGTTAAGCGGTTGCAAAGAGACATAAAACAGATTTACAAACTAATTCAATCTGCGTCTGAAACTCCAGTTCCTATAATTTATCGGGAAGAAGACAAATTCAATTTTGAAAATACTGAACGTTGTTACTTGTGTTCTAATTTACTGATTGGTGATAAAGTACGGGACCATTGTCACTTCACCGGTGAATATCGAGGTGCCGCTCATTCCAGTTGTAATCTTAAATTTAGAATACCGAAATTTATCCCGGTGTTCTTTCATAACTTATCAGGTTATGACTGCCATTTGTTTATCCGTGAACTAAGTAGAATTCCAGGCGAAATAAAAGTAATTCCTAAGAACAATGAGAACTACATTTCTTTTACAAAATTTATTCAGTTTTCAAGTAGCGACTTTATCGCGGTCCGATTCGTAGACTCATTTAAGTTTTTGGGAACTAGTTTAGAACAATTAGCCAAAAATCTACAGCGAAACGATTTCACAAATTTGAGGGCTTATTGTAAAAATGAAAATCAATTAACATTGCTTAGTCGAAAAGGTGTATACCCATACAATTATATGTCAAACTGGAAAGTTTATGACGAAAAAAACTTACCACCAAAAGAAGAGTTTTTTAACAATCTAATCGATGAAGCCATTAGTGATTCTGACTATGAGCATGCAAAAAATGTTTGGAATAGTTTCAATATAAAAAATCTTGGTGAATATACGGATTTATATGTAAAATGCGATGTTTTGATACTAAGTGACATTTTTGAAAAGTTTCGTAAAACGTGCAAGATCAACTATGATTTAGATCCTGCATTTTATCTCACAGCACCAAGTCTTAGCTTTGACGCCATGTTGCTAAAAACAAAAGTAAAATTAGAGCTACTTTCAGATTTAGAAATGATACGAATGATACAAAAGGGAATTCGTGGAGGTATTTGCTTATGCTCAAAAAGGTATGCTAAATCAAATAATCAATTCCAGTCTGATTATGACAGCTCCCAACCGCGCAAATATTTAATGTACGTGGACTGTAATAATTTATACGGCTTCGCTATGTGCAGTTATCTGCCTTATGCGGATTTTAAATTCCTCGACCAACAGGAATGTAATGAACTCGACGTAACAAACATTCCTAATGACAATGACTACGGCTATATCCTCGAAGTTGATTTAGAATACCCTGAGAGGTTGCATGATTTACATAACGATCTTCCATTTTGTGCGGAAAACTTTACTCCTCCGGGTGCTAAAAATGTTAAACTCATACCAAATTTGTATAATAAATATAACTATGTCATCCACTACGTTCATTTAAAGACATGCTTGCAAAATGGATTAAAACTTAAAAAAATTCACAAAGGAATATCCTTTAAACAATGCTCATATTTAAAGGAATATATCGACTTAAACACCCATTTGAGACAAAATACTAACTCGCCATTTGAACAAGACTTTTTCAAATTGCTCAATAACAGTATTTTTGGAAAAACCTTGGAAGATACTGAACGTCGAGTAGATGTTAAATTAGTAAGTACGTGGCGAGATGAGAGAAATAAGACCAAGAAATATTACTCAGCTGAACAGCTGATATCTCGTCCAAATTTTCATAGTGCAACAATTTTTGATGAAAATTTCGTAGCTATACAATTAAAACGCGAAAAAGTGATCCTTAACAAACCCATATACATTGGATTTACAGTACTTGAGTTATCAAAAAATCATATGTATGGTTTTCATTACTCAGTAATGAAAAATTACTATCATGATAAAATATCATTGTGCTACACTGATACTGATAGTCTCTTGTACTCCATAGAGACAAATAATTTTTATTCAGACTTGAAAGAACACTTTTTGTCCTATTTTGATACAAGCAATTATGATCCGGAAAATTGTTTTGATATTATACCTAAAAACAAAAAAGTCCCTGGGCTATTCAAAGATGAATTAGGAGGTAAAATATTATTAGAGTTTGTTGGGCTGCGCTCTAAACTGTACAGTATCAAAACAGAGAATGCTGAAATCAAAAAAGCAAAAGGTGTAAAAAAGAATGTTACAAAAAAAATTAAGTTTTCTGACTATACCAATGTCCTGTCAACTGGTAATGAATTAAGAGGTAAAAATGTACTGTTTAAAACTATAAAACATCAAATATTTACTACAGAGCAAAATAAAGTGGCTTTATCTAGAAAAGATGATAAACGCTTTATTGCGAAAGATAATGTCAACACTTGGTCTTGGGGACATTATTATATTACTGTTTAATAAAAAATAAAATAATAACATTTTTTTGTAAATAATTGGATTGATGTCAGATAATTGTCATTATATGAGCAGCTTAACCAGTGTTTAATTTTATTCGACTTATATTTGACTGTTTATTATACATTGTTTAGTTTTAAGTTTAGTATTTAGTGTTTTTAGTATTTTACTGTTTATTATACATTGATAACGTATTTTTAATAAATCTGCTAAACAATGTTAGTGTTTTATTTATGGCTAGACCCAACATGTTTATAGCATCGGATTTATCAAGTTGCAACTTGTTTTAATATAAAGCTGATTACTGTAAACACAAACCTGACACCTTATGTGGTATGTGGTTGATTTGACGGTTTTGCATTGGTATTATTTTACTTTTGCGCATACATCATACATAATGCAACAAACAAGTGCTAACAAGTAAAAATGCTGATATGTAGAAACCTGGGCAGCAAACAAGTCGTTACAAGTAAAAATGCTGATATAAGATTATGGTTAACTGTAAAAGAGCCAAATCATGTTTTTTGAAATCAACTCTATTTAAACTGCATATTCGTAAGTCATTTAATCATTTTTCATTCAGCAGCGTTGAGATTAGCAGCGAGCCAATTCGTGAATTTATGTAAGTAATGGAATATTATTTTTGTTTAAAGATGTAAGTAATGCAATATTATTTTTGATTAAAGACAACTTTTTTTTTTTTTTTTTACTATCTTTGCGAAACAGAATTTGTACGAAACTAATATATTTATTTTTGATTGTTACAGAAAATGGAAGATTCAGCCGACATAATGTTCAGCCAATATGCTCAGGATCCGTTAGAAAATTTTACCCAGCAATACCAGGAACTGCTGAGGAATCAACCGACAAATCATGAGAAAAAACGAAGACAAAAACGAGAAATCAATAAGAAGAAGACGAACGCCTCTAAGTCTTTTGTTATAAGAAAGGAAAGCCGTGGAATTAAACTAATCCAAATCAAAATATTGGATCTACAAAAAGAATCAGCGGTGGCTAATCCATGTGAAGAGAAAGAAAATGTGGTGGTCAACGCGCAGTATGTGGTGCAGGATTCCGTAGATGAAATTGCAGATCTTACCGAGGTTTTAGTAAGAAAAATATCTAAAAAGCTCTGTGGTGATTTTGGTTTGTTATAGTTATTTTGTAGGGTTTAATAATAGTGTTTATTATGTACATTAAAATTATATTTAATTCGAATTGTATTTTAATAAAGTTTATAAGTAACTGAAAATGTATTTTAATTATTGTCTTTTTGTTGTTGAAATCAAATTTAAAAATAGTTAAATATAAGGTAGCGTGAGTAAAACAGCTTTTTTTATAAATTATTTTTTATTAATTATTTGATAAACACCATTTTTTTATACACAAAACATTTCTCAATGCACAAATATTCTTATGATTAACACAATGAGTTATAAATACATCGTCTCTGTAAAGTTCAGATAATTTTTTAAGATTTGGAATACCTTCATCATTAATATCTATAACATTTTGGTGACCACATAAGTCTTGTAGCCATTTCACCTTTTCTGCTCCTTTAACAATAATTTTTCTATCTTTAAAGTATGGTTTCATCATTCTTAAAAATTCTTTGTAGTCAATATAGCCATCGCTCCAGGAATATCCCCTATTCCTTTCTAACCAACGAACACGCCTTTTTTCTTCTTCAGTAAGTTTTGAAAAAGAATGAGGCGGTTTTATTAAAAAAATATCAGTATATTGTAAAGTAGCTATAGCCAATTCTTTTACAATGAACTCATTGTGTAGATTTTTAAATCCCTGTACATCCACTATTACCGTATTGTTATTCATGTTAACTTTTTGACAATATTACTCAACGGTTTGTATTCGAATATACAATCGTTTAAAATCAAACAATATGCTGCTGTATTATCGGGTATATCTTGGTCTGCTTCAATTTCAACTCTAACGTCGATCGACCCCTTTAGAGTCTCGTGTTGTCGCGAACAATCGATGACAAACAAAGGAGCTATGTCTCTGAATTCTTTTAAACTCAACAACGGTTCTGAACGACGTCCGTGGTACGACTGTTGAAATCTTGTGTATTGTTCGTATAATAAAGTAAATTTGTCATCTGAAAAACTGACATTCAATCCCTCATATGGATAATATAACGAATTTAAATAGACCCTCACATCACGTACATGACAATGATCAAACTCGGCCATTGACAATATACTACTTTGTTTCCGATTGGTTTGTAAGGCAATCACAACAAATCGTGGTTTCTCTGTTTGGGAAGAAGTTTTGATAGACCAAGTATGCTTACGTGTTTTGGGCAGTAGCGGGTATTCATACAGATCCCAATTACGAAAAGCTAATGGAATAGCTCGATCTTTCTCTAAATGCTTTAATAAATTTATTCTTTCACGATCAGATACTTTAATGTGTGGCACTCTCCAAATTATCTTACTTATTGTAACATCATTAATAACTTCTCCTGATTTTAACTTAACCGCGTTAAGATTTGAGTTGCTTCTTAGTAAGACTAACTCGTGCTTGCAATTCATTATAATTTTTTCGTAATCTTCTGCAAATCCCAATATTTTGTTTAACGGGATTGATACGGAAAATGCTCCACCAGTGACATTATTTGTTCCTTCAGGTGACCAGCCCCAAACTCGTGCATATTTTGATTCATTTTCATTTAAAGACAAATAAGATTTTATAGTAGTAGTGACACCAGCGTTCTTAATTTTATCAATTTCTACTCCGTTTAATTCATATCTCACGTCTTGAAATAAAAACAGTACTGAATTATTAACAAAATGTACATTTGAAACTCCTGCTTTAGAAGCGCTGTCATACACATTTACTTTTCCTTCGATGTACAGGCTACTAAGTGAAGGCAACACGTACAAGTCTTGCTGGTTGATAGGAATTCTTATTTCATCATTCGTGTTGAAACTTGAGACGTATGGTTTGTAAGAATGGTACTCAAAACTTTCAATGGTATTGTCATATGACGTTTGTTGAGATATATTTAAAATATTCATTTTATCAACCCAATTAGCTTAAGGAAATCTTTGTTGGTTTTGGTAAGCTTCTTTTTAAGTTGAAGCGATGTGCCTTTGTGAGATGGTCTTTGAAGACTGTCTTGAAAAGTCTTTATGCTGCTGTTTTTATTGAAATTTATCATTTTTTCTTAAAATGTAAATATAGCTGCACTTCTTCACCCCGTAAATTTATCTCTTTATTGTCTGCGTCTAACAGCCTTATGTTGATAGCACTTATAGACTTTTGATTCACAGGAAAATAAATCAAATTTTTAGGTATTTCAATTATCCGGTATCCAGGTGGCACGTTAGGTACAAATTCATAAATTATATGGCTTGCTTTTCCATTAACAAATGAACCACCAACTACGTCACATTCAATCCGCACGATGGTTGTTGATAGAATGCTAACAGGATATTGCGATTCTGTACTTATATTTGCTTTTATTGTTTCCATTCCAAATCCTAATATTTTACCCAAGGATTCTTTTTTATTAAAATGTATATCTTTAGAACAAAATATATATATAGTCTCCTCGAAGTTCCAAAGTTGGGGAATAGTTTGTAGATAAAGAGGCTCCGCTTCCAGTTATAGACACAGTGAAAGACATTTTTGTAATGACATTTTTATTTAAATCACTTATTATATAAGTATTTTTTCCAATAGTTTCTTAAAAATTTAAGGCAAAGGTGACCACAGTTTACAGTGCCAAAAGATTGATGTCTTGTATAATTATAGTTTATTGGCAAGTTGTTCATATACTTTATAAATTCTAAAGGTGGTTTTAAATTACCGAAACTATCATAATACTGAACGTAATTATTATTCTTTACAAAGGCTACCCAATGCGTGCCTGGATTTGAGTTGATATCTAAATTCAGTATTCCACATTCAATTTTTCTAGGTTTCATGGGCAATGTATCTCTCATATAAACGCCACGAAAGTGTGGAATATCACTGGAATGTTCTAATATATCTAGGTTGGTAAGTGCACGTCTGGGTAATCGCTTTATTAGTTTTTTGAAGGGTTTAGGTATAAACCCGCTCCTTTTTTATGAGGTTTGATGTATAAACCTTTTCCGAGAGCAAGCGCTTCCATCGTTCTGTTATGTCTTTCAGATTCCTGAAGACTCTTTTGAGCGGCTTTAGAATCATTCACAGCTTTTGCAATACCAGCAGCCCCTCCAGCAAGTGAACCTAATGCTGATAATCCCGCAAATATAGGAATAAGTGGTAAAAGGCCTCCTGATTTTGGAAGTGGAATACATCGGGGTAAGCGTAATCCTTTGTTCTTACGAAATAGTTTTTTTGCAGCTGCATAAGCATATTTTATTGCGGAATGGTGGTCTTTGTATTTACTTTTTTTCAATTGAGACTGAATTTCTTTTACTCCTTTCTTGAAACATTTTATTCCACTGCCTGCTCTTATTTTGGCTTTCATAGCATTTTTTACGATCCAAGAGGCAATTTTTTCTCCTTTCCCAGCGTCCTTTGATTTCAACCGCTTCTTAGCCATATCTAAAAGTTTCAAATCAGCTATACGTCGAGAGCTCGAGTCTTTGTTATTGTATGCAATATCGTGGTACATGCAGGCTTCATCCAATTTGTTTACTCCTCGTTGACCTTTACTTATTCGTTTTTGAAGTTTAGTTCCAGGACCGCAAAATTGATATCCAGGTAAATGAACTTCAAACGGTAAATGATCTATCCAGCTATTAATTATACCACTACCTCCCTTCATTGATAGGCAAAGAGTGAGTTTAACAAGTACTTGAGTTGTTTATATACCTATTTGACTAATTCACTTTTGTTAACCCAACTGTTCTCTTCATTACTTAACCCTAACCATTTTACAAACAGTTTGTTCCCCCTTTTTTTAATAACCTTTTCGATAAGATAGATGTCTGGGAATTTAGACTTTTGTAATTCATAGGCGTAAAAAGAACCTAGAATATATTGATTGTGTTTGTCTTCTAATTGATACGTCTGGGGATTTGTTTGATTTATTTTTGCAATACGAAATATTTCCGTAGACCAATTAGGAGTATAACCTTTACAGAAATCACCTTTGTATTTACTTATACGAACAAAGTCTCCAATATGAAAGGTAGGTCCTTGTTTTATTTTAAGCTGGTGGGTTTTATTAATGTTAGATTTCACTTTACTCTCATTTGATTGATTAACATCATTCGGCTTAAATTTTGTAATGCGATGTACAGTATTATTGTAATGCTGCACAACTGAATCCAAGTTATTCTGAACCCAGTGATATTTACCACACAGACTAAACAATTTGTAAAGGTGTGATTTTAAAGTTCTAATCACGCGCTCTACAATGGAAGCTTTAATAACAGAGTATGTGGAATAATGATTTATGTGATATGTTTTCATTAACTTATTAAATAAATCGTTGTAGAATTCTTTACCTAGGTCGGTTTGTAAATTTTTTGGTTTTCTTTTAGATTCGGATAATACACTAGTCATTGCATTTGTAACACATTGCTTGGATTTTGACTTTAACGGTCTCACCCACACGTATTTTGATAAAGCATCAATAACGACAAGAACATATTTAAATCCTTTATTAAATGAGGAGAATTTTTGAAAATCTATTAGGTCAACTTGCCATAGATCGTCTAATCCCTTAATGATCGTACACCGACGAACAAAATTTCTTCTTACAGCTTTATGAAGCTCATTTACGACTTCTTGTTTACTCATTCTTAGTAGGTTTTGGTGCAACTATGTCATCAATTTCTTTTTTTGTGTAATACAGTTTACTCAAATTGACAGAAGTCAATTTTTCAAGATTATTAAGGTATTTTTTAATATCACTTTGAACTTTTTTAATTTCATTTCTTAGATCTTGAACACACTCATCTACGTATTCTTTATTAACAGCCTCGTCATCTTTCTCTGGAGTTTGTAGTCCTGTTAATCTTGCTAATTTCAAATCAAAATTACCCTTATCTGTTCTTATCAATGTTTCGGAAATAATGTCTGAGAATTCAGTTCGTCGGAGACGTTTATGTACGTGGTGACCGAACTTATCAATATTCATTGTCGTCCAGTCCGCTTCTTTAGCGCGATGATACTGCCTAATCCTCCGGATGGAAGCTTTATATATTTCACTTGTTTTATAAGACCAGCTTCGTGCAGTTCTTCTATTATTGAATATATTTCATTGTGTACTCCTGTATTACCAGCAGCCCATGAAGCTAGTAATAATTTTAGCCGGTCCACAAGCTCATTTGGATCATCCCAATAAACTAAATCAGTATCTTTTTTAACTTCTTTTAAAATTTCGATACCTTCCCCTTGAGGGAGACTTTCTACACTGCTTGTATGAGGTCTAGAAAATTTGAACAATGGTTTGATCACGTTCTTATATTTAAATCCTTTATTGCTGTTTATTGGATTCATTGGATTGTAGCCCCGTCTGTGCACATTAGTGTCCGCAAGTATTATTTTATAATTTAGTAAGTCTTCTTCTGTTACTACTTCCAAATTTGGTGTCTTTTTATATAATAATTCTTTTAAGCCTAGAGTTTTTTTGAAACTTCGTTTCCCAATTTTCAGAATGCGATCATCATCATGAACACGAGTTTTACCGATCATAAGTTTTCCATTGACAACTCTTACACCATAAGGTATATTTGAGTTTTGTATTGCTTCAGATGTCACTGACCATGGTAAAGAATCATTGTCAACACTTGGTAATGACTGAAGTGATTTAAATGAGATATCAGGGCTATCATCGCGGTCTTCGATGGTTGATGAAGTAAGAGTTTTAGGGGTTATACTGACATCATCATCGTCATCACCATCATCATCCGAGACTACTTCTTTATCAACAACCTTTTTAAAGTAATCGAAATCCTCGTCTAAATTATTTGTCGACTCACTTTCGGTATTTTTTATTCTTTTTATTAATTTGTTTTGTTCCATTTCTTCATCGGTGTAACGTTTGTCATTAGTTTTTTTTGTTAAAAGCTTGAGTGGGCTAACTATAGGTTTGAATATTGTTTCGAGAGCCATATCATTTGTATTTTTTGAATCTTTTAGCATTTCTACTTTTCTTTTTACAGCTGACGCAGATTTTACAATTTGCTCCTTGAGACTTCGTTCCATTGTAGAAGGTTCCACTCTGATTGACTTCGTAAATGAAACTGATTGTTGAATAACCAAGCAGCTATTTAAAGCGTTCAATCCACTACTATGTATGTATCAAACTTCATTCTGTAACAACCTTTATTTCGTTCACAATCTTTGTTAATTACAACGTAACTGAAAGGTTTACTCCAAACAGTTGAACACATTTCCCGAAACTGAGACCATGTCATGTCAGATCCCACATGCTCATCATAAACGTGTTTCAGGTTAATATCGTCTTGCTTAAATAATATAATGAGGTTAGAATTATCTCTTACTAGTTGTTTTGGTATTTTTGTGTATGTTTGATTTATATAAAAACAGTCAATATTTTTATGACGACCCATAGCGAAGTAGTCTCGAATATTGTTTTGATTTTCACAAGCAACATCATCGAATATAATTATAGAGTTCGGTAATGCCTCGTGTGGACTTAAAATTTCACTGTTATGATTGTATTTGTAATAGGACGTATTTTCAACATTTTCCAATACTTTCTCCAAAAATACGTATTTAGGTTGATACAAAGATTTTGAATAAACATAGAGGTTACGAAATCGAGGTCCATTCTTGTGTAACAATAAACTGATTACTAAGTTGGTCTTTCCACAGTTTGATGGACCACAAACAATACTGCGAATAGAATTTGGTAGTAAATTTCCATGACGTTTAACCTCACTCGTTTGAGCAGGACAGATACATTCCAATTTAAGAGATTCTTTTTGTTTAAGAAATTTCATTTTTTATACGCGACCGTTTATATCCATGGCTTGCAACGAAATAATTTAACCTAATAATGCCAAACCTTTTTACTCATGAATTGGGGAGGCTAGATCAAGACGTTGTATTTCAAAGGCGCGGCGGGCCGTGCCGTTAGCGAGCTTGCGAGCGGTTGGAATACAACGTTCTTGAGCTAGACTTCCCAATTCATTTACTACTCAGAACTTTAAGCTTAAAAAAATGTAATATGTATTTTTTTTTCTCTTTATTATCATGTAAAAAACCGTTACATTACAAAACACTTAACTAACATACTTAGTACAAGTGAACCACTTGGGTTTGTAATAATTATACTAAGGGTTACAAATAAAGTTAATAAATACATAAAAACAAGAATTGGACAAATAATATATGTAAGCCGTTTGGTTAATAATTGAATTATTGCTAATTAAAGGAAAGAAAACCAAGAAAGTTAAGCTTTAATTTAATATTTTTAAAAGATAAATTATCTCGTAATTCTCTTGATAGTTTATTTATGAGCCGAGGCACAATTAAATCAGAAGTTCGCTTACCGTAGTCATTATTTACGCGAGTCGAGCTGCACCTCAACTCACGCCAAGCTACCGATCGTGTGTATACAGGGTTGTTTGATGGGGCTGATTTTTACACGTCTTGAAGAACAGATTATTTATTATTTAGCAAAATGAATTTTACTTGGATTTGAACAGGTTGATTACTTTACAATATTCAAAAAGGCCGGAATAGTCATCACTATATTGTTGCCTGATTCCTTTTGGTACTATATTCTTTAGTATTCTTACTTGAAGATCGTATATTTTATTTAAGTATGTATTATAGGTGCGTCCATTCTGCATAAACCGTATTGGATGAACGATTCCGCTAGAGAATTATATAGCATCATCCTCACCTTGTACGGGATCCGGTTTTTAAGAATAATTATGTTTGCCAAAACCTATCTCAACTTATTACACACATATACATTATGACTGTACCAGTTAAATTTATTGTCAATCTGTAGACCTAAACATGTTTGGCAATCTACTATTTCTACGGGAGTACACATACAATTAAGCGAAACAGATGAGTGAAAGTATTTATGGTCATGAGCCAGAATGCCCTTTAAGGGAACGCTTTTAATATAAGGTGATTTAATCGGCAGTAAATTTGTTTTTGAAGCGTTGACAACTAGTCCTACATCGTGACACTACATCAAAAGAGCGTTAAAGTCCGATTGCAGCATTGCCCATGCTTCATTAGGGCCACTATGGGCAGCCACTAGGCAGGTGTCATCGGCAAACTGATAGCATTTACTATTTTTATTGTAATTGTTCACGTCGTTGACATATAAAAGAAAGTGAAGGGGCCCTAAGACCGATCCTTGGGCCTAAATAAGAGATGGTTTGGCATTTTGACCGAATAAACTTAATTTTAAAATATTTAGAGTAGATTTAAAAATAATAGACGAAATTTTATTCCAAACATAACTTTGTTTAAAAAAATCAATTACCAGTAAAAATAATAGTTTTGGTTAGTTGTTATCGGTTAGTTGCCCATTCGTTTTGTATTGTTGCAAAGTGCTTAAAACGAATATCAATATATTTTTCTGCAATCGATTTCATCAGAAGTACAATATGATTAGCTGTAGGTGATTGGTAAAACATATGATTGGCCGATTGTTTGAAACAATCTTGTCCAATAAGAGATTGTAATGTATACGATACAATGGTATGTTTACGAAAGTTAGGAGTATTCAAAGATTGCGATTTAACAGAACGAATACTGCATTCGGTCCGAATACATATTTTTATGACATCTCTAGATGGCAAGGTAAGACCACCCTTATTTTTTGTATTTATCAAATCCAGGTCACTATCATTATAATTATCAGCATATAACTCTTTGCCTTCATTCACCTCATTTACCTACTTTTTCAAGCGCTTAACTTGCATTTGTAGTCTTCTGATTTTTTATCCAGCCCTTTTTTCTTTAGATCGAAGTTGTCCTATTTCTTGCTTTAGCTTCTTTTTTCTAGGCGAATCATTTAGTATCAGAAATTCATTTAAATCACTTGTGGTAGGTTGAGGCACAGATGATTTTACAGGCTCTGGTAATTTTCTTTCAAGCTGTAATATAAAAAAATAAAATTAACTAGTTATTTTTTTTAAAAGAAATAAAACTCGGTCACGCAAATAATATTAAAAAAAAACGATAAATCCAATTTTAAAGTAGGTAAAATGCCCTTTTTCAATTTTTTAAGGCCCTTTTTTGTCACTATGAAGTCCACGTCAATGAAATGGCCAGAACAAATCTTTGTATATTTTGTTGGTGTCCAATCCGGTCTATTAAGTTTTGAAATCCATTGCTATTTTAAAATTGGTCAGATGGAAATCTGAAACGAACATATAAAAATAAATATTTTTTCACAGGATCATTTAATTCTTAATACGACCCTGGATATTTGTTATATTTAAAATAGTTATTCTAGACGACGACAGATAGCGGCCCGTTAGTAATATAATAATAAAAGCTATAAAAGTACTGTTTTAGCTACTAAAAGGTATTTAATACTAAGTTTATAACAGTTTTCAGTTTAAACGCATGAGCATTACAATATACTACTGCAAAATGATACGTAAATTTATGTTTTTACTTCCCAAAACTGTCGCCATCTAGTGTCAAATAGAATAATTTGAACTGAACTGAAGCTGAAAGCTGAGAATGTTATAGACTTTTTATTTTTAATTAACGATTAACATTACTTACAAATGAAATGTGATGCCATCCATATTATCAGAACGTCTGTCTGAGTAACTTTGACATTGTAAAACACAACACTTCATCCTTTTTTTGTTAAAACGCAAAAAACACACTTACAATGCGAGTCTCGTTACGTGTGCATCTGACGAACGCTGACAACAAACTAAGCTAGGCCCCGCCCACAATGATGACGTCAGGACCTAGTTGAAAATCACAGTGCACAGTTGCTTAGGCCAGCTCCTCTTTGTTTTTGCTTCATGGTCGTAACGATTTGTCTTAATTTTAACATCATCAAGAAAACCTTGCTTAGCATTCTTTTGGCTCGATAACGAAAATTTTATTTTTATTTATTTATTTTCCAAACTTATATCTATCATTACAGGATAACACCCTATGCGATAGTATAACTTGATTATATAAATGACAAAAATATATGGAAATGTTTATATGCAAACAATTACAATAATTGTAAATCAATTTTGAAAAGAGACAATGACAATAGTGACTGAGTTTCTTGCGCCGCTTCTTCTCAGCACTGGCCCAAATTGTCCCGAAGCGGTGGTAGGGTTAATTTATATGTTGGGACGTGTATAAGTGCTAGTTGTTAGCCTACTTACAGAAATAAATGGATTATATTGGATTTTATTAACAAAATGAGAATACAATCTATTAATTCTTATAATAATAAAAATCTATTTGTAGCAAATAATATACAATGCCGCTCGTGTGAACTCACTCAGAGAACAAGTGAAAAGGTCTACGTCTCTCGGTAGCGCGTTGATATATCGCGTGGCGCGAGTGAACGGGGCTTGCTTTAGCGGGTTGGTGCGCGCGCGGCGCCGCCAGCAGCCGCGGACTGAATAACTACAAACTAGCGGATCCGGCAGAAGTCAGAATGCCCGCTTTTTTCGCATATTTTCTCATCGTTTAAACCTTCCCTGAACTTCCACGAATATTACGAGAGACTAACCAACACCAATTAATTTTTATATATAAGACTAGTGGCCTCCCGCGGCTTCGTCCGCTTGGAATCGCTTTGTTTTCGAAATCGCGGTCGATATAATAAAACTATAATAAGTATCCCATCTCCGTTTCCCGGTTCTAAGCTGTATCTCCACCAATTTTCAGCCAAATCGGTTCATCCGTTCTTGAGTTATAAATAGTGTAACTAATACCACTTTCTTATATATATATATATATATATATATATATATATATATATATATATATATATATATATATATATATATATATATATATATATAAAGATTAATATCTTATCCCCAGGCGAAGTATGGCCCGAAGTATTCAAATACACGAACCAAGAAGCACTATCTGGCGTCGAGTATCTCACCACTAAGCTGATAGAGCGCGAGGTGCGGGCTTATCGCAGCGGCGTCTACCAGCCCGACGCCCGCGCCGAACCGCAGAGCATGGGCTACCTGCCCAATACCAGCGTGCTTAGAGGCATTATGGAGTGTTTTAGGAAACAGGTGAGATTCAAGGTCATGGCATATGTTAGTTTTTTTTAGTTTAGTTAGTTATTTGGGATAGGTTTGCTCTTGACCCAAGGCTAAGCCCAACGAGGCAAAGACTGAGTCTACGATGGAGCGAGCTCACCTAGAAGATGCCTGTTCACTCCAGTTTTGAAGATTTCTTGATTGTAATTGCAGGGAAACACTGACGCAGGTAGTAAGTTCCATTCTTTTGCAGTGCGCATCAGGAATGTAGATGAGAAGCGTTCCACTAAGCGACACCAGCGCAGGAACCCAAATACATCCAACCGTCATCATTATCATCATCATCAGCCTATATATGTCCCACTGCTGGGCACAGGCCTCACCTCAACTATAAGATGGTGCGAGCTATACTCCACTACGCGGGCTCAGTGCGGATTGGTGGAGGGCTGTGTGTAAGGCAAGTGACCAACCTTACTGTCAGATGATATTAAGCCGCCCGAGGGCCTCCGACCAGGCTTAACGACTAATATCTATGGATATTAACCAGGACCAACCGTAATCACTTGAAAAAAAGAGCTGGAAATCGTAGGACTTACAATACAACCCACAACGTGACACAGAAGATGCACCTGGAATCACAACACTGACACCAACAAAACACTCGACGCGTTTCGCCACTACTAGATGTTGTCGCTTCGCCAGACTACGAGCGACTCTCGCTCTCTCTCTATCTCTCTCGCTCGGATCCTGCGCTGGCGTCGTTTAGTGGAAATTTAAAGCAAAATAGAATTATTTTCCTTTCTTTTTCGGCTTCGAATGCTTATTCCTATTTTTACAATTATAGTTACTCATGTCTAGGGGTTCACGTCTTTATCATTAATAATAATCATTTATTAATTTAGTTAATTTTAATTTGTTCAGTAGTTGGAGGTTTAGTAATAATAATAATAAAGCCGTTTACAAATATTAAAGTGCATATTACAATAATTAAATCAATATTAAAATCTTATGTGCATATGAATGTGTTTTTCTATTTTGTAAAGTATGTGATACTAAATAAACATGTTTATGGTTTCCATATTATCACATTAAAATATTGTTTTCAATTGCATAGGTCACGTCCCCGTCGTACGACTACACAGATGCGGTACTCCTGTCGATGCTGAGGACCCTAACTGCGGAGTACCCCAGACCTTTGCCACCGGTGGACCTGTGTTTCATACACGAGGCTTTGCATAAAGGTAAAGTTTTTATATTACCGAAGTGATAAAAATACGCAGTTTTAAACAAATCGAGCTGTTCTTATATATACAGAATGTCCAGGAATTATTAGGTAACCATTTGTAGTGCAATGGTGTGTGTGTCTACTACACTCCGAGACTATCAGAAGGTTTTAGCTTTATTTGGAGTTTAAACACAGTCCGAAAATAACTTATATGTTACGCGCCTTGTAGGTATAATTAAGTGGGTCTAGATTCAGGAACGTGCGCGAGACGACTGGCATGTGTTCGCTGCGTGCCCGAGTTCCATTATATTTTTGTTTACAAAGCAGTAATGTAACCCTACACATTAATTCCTGGACACCCTGTATATTAATTTAACTATTTTTGACAGTTAACCTTATGGTCACGCGAAAAGATGCCAATTTGTTTGCAGAACTAGAGCTGCGGGTGTACGCGATGTCAGCCGCTTGAGTTGAATTTCCTGATTTTGACAGTTCTAATTGACGAATGTGAAAACCTTGAACCTTGAAGGAATTAGGGCTTTGATGTATAGTTCTTTCAAATCACGAAGTCGAGCAGAATTTACTTGTGGTAAATATGTGTCCGTATATGTGTCGATGTGTGCGTGAAAACGAAAGCGGGTATGGTTAGCATAAAAATAATACCAATATTTTTGTATGTTCAATTGATAATAAAATAAAACAACAAAACTTTTAAACTAAAATGTTTATTATTTAAAATAAATAATAAATAAGGGAATGTATTAAAATAAAATTATGTTCTTCTACATTTGGGTTTAAGTTTTAATTTAAGCGAAACATAAGACTTAAATAAGGATATACAATTGAACTCAAGATATGGCAAAATTATGAAAATAAGGCTAGGCTGGAACTATTTAATAACAAATTTCTATCTATTTTTACGTATGTGAAAAATGTGTCGCCTTAATCTTCTTCGGAAAAACTGTTGCTTTCGTTAGTTTCAAAGTCAGTCGTGCTGCTATCACTTGATTCACCCACATTAATTACAAATTCAAAGTCATAATCAAAATATTTCATATACTCCTTTTCAATTTTTTCGACATGCTTGCATGTATTAAGCCAGATGTTGTTATCGATACTGTTTAAACCTTCAGCTATTAAATTTTGAACTTCTGTCATATTTTGACCAATATTTTTCGAGGCAATCTTATTTTTCAGAATACCCCAGATGTTTTCAATGGCATTTAATTCGGGGTGATATGGTGGCAGTCGTAGTATTTCGAAACCTTTGCTTTTTATTATCTCGTCAATTCTATATGAAATAAAACGCTGCTTATTTCTGATTATTAAATCATACAATCCTACATTGCGGGACAGTGCATTGAAAGGAATACCGTGTTCCGTCAGCCACTTTTGCATGTCGCTCTTGCGCGAATTTGACGTAGGTATACTACTACTTCGAGTATTATGGTAGGATGCGTTGTCCATCACTATAACAGATTTATCTGGTAAATTTGGCAGCAGCTTTTCATTCAGCCATTTGCTATAATTATTGAAATTCATATTTGAGTGATAGTCTCCAGTTGTGGATGATGCTTTGTATATTAACGAAGCATCTTTAATAAATCCACTACTGCTACCCGCATGCACTATAATAAAACGAGCACCGGTACTCAATTTTTTTAAAAATGACTTGTCTTTTGTCTTAGTATCTAGTTTTTTTAAATTCCACGTGTTTTGACGTACGTGCGAAGTTAGCACATATGTTTCGTCTGTATATATAATGGGACGGCCTTCTTCACGGTATTCATGAATTTTTTTCAAAAAATTAAATCTCCACAATTGTATTTCATGCCTTTCTTGTAAAGATTTACGATTGTTTTCAATTTTGTTCCATTCGTAGCCCATTTTTATAAGCAACGAACGTAATGTGCTCAAACATCCGTCAAAACCAATTTTTTCTCTTAATGCTGACTGAAGTTTTGCCAAAGTTGGAAGTTCATTGTGTTCTATATGAACATTTTGAATTGTAGTTCGAATAATTTCTCGATTCATATTATCTAAATTAAATTTACCGTCTCTTTTTCGTCGCTTTTTCATGGGTGAAGTAAACTTGGTTGATGAAGATGGCAACTCTTTCTCTTCTTTTAAAATCCTACTTACTGTGCGTTCACTGACGCCTGTTGCTTGGGCAGTTCGTTCTAATATGTTTGCTAATGGACTTAGGTCACATCCATCAGTGTTATTTGCTTTCATAAAATTATATTCATCTTTTAGAAAGTGAAAGACTTTAGCAATGATTGCTCGACCCTAAAAACAATAAAATATACAATTGAATAAGTATCAAAAGTCAAAACTAAACTATTACTTAAATTAAAAAATAATCATTTTTATTTAATGTCAAAACTAGAAAAAAAATATTTACCTCGCTATGGATAACTTTGCGCTTTGACATGCTGACAGTACTTCACGGCAATTAGCGTCCGGAAACAATAAACACAACTAACCTGAGCGACAGCGCGCTCGCGACTGACCGCGTCGTCATACACGCACACTATTGCATTATGCATGTACACGTTTAAAAACAAATAAAGACTACTCGCCTTCGTGAAATGCAAGAACTGTACCTTATGATAAAACTCTTTTTTTAACCCTCGACGAAATAAGCGTGTTATAACTTTCGATTCCTATGGCTGCGTGTGTATTATGTGGTAGTCTGCTTCGTTGGTGTAGTGGCAAAGTTTCTGCCTTACATCCGAGAGGTCCTGGATTCGAATCCCAGGTCGAGCCGAAATTGTTTCTGAGATTTTCTGCCATGAATTTCTCCAAAACTGCAGCTCGGAGTCGGGGAAGTTGGCGGTATTACACCCCCGAAAAGCACGTTAAGCCGTTGGTCCTGCGCCTGATCTCTCTCCGGTTATGTCGGATTGCCGTCTGACCGAAATTTGAGAGTGATGGAACAGTGAGTGCACCTGTGTTTTGCGCTCACACTTGTGCACTATAATATCTCCTGCGCAGTTGGCTGATCTCTGTTGAGATTGGCCGCCGTGGTCGAAATCGACCAGGAGGACTGTTACTATTATTATGTGGTTGTGTTGGTGTATTTTTGTGTATCATCGAATAGTGTAGCATCGAAGTTCCCTTGCGGAGGTACCGATTGCAAAGCGGCTATTTTTATTCGAAAGATATTTTAATCCCAGTGGTTCT
The DNA here is from genome assembly GCA_963921415.1 of Pyrausta despicata. NCBI lineage: Eukaryota > Metazoa > Arthropoda > Insecta > Lepidoptera > Crambidae > Pyrausta > Pyrausta despicata. The sequence continues at coordinate 13,907,831 of OY992862.1, read as the reverse complement.
TAGCTACGGCTGATCAAAATCCTTCCAGTCGTTGAAGTTCACCGGCTGTTTTCCTAGCTTTTTCGGGGGTTTTTTTAACTGGAAATTTATTATGTGTATCTAGGTAGCCAATGGCGAAGCGGCGGCTTGAAGTTGGCAGCTAGACAAGCCCAGTCCGTCGGCTCCGCCCGGAGACTCGTAGAGAACTGGTTGCAATCGCTCGCGTCGGATAGCAGTGAGGTAATGTCATTAGGTATTTTGTAGGAAAGAAAACTAACTGTACAAGGCGGATTTGATAGACATATTTTTATATTTTAAAATTTTTATTTAATCCCTCAGAATTCCTTTTGCTTACCGACATGTGAGAAATATTCACGTAAAATTACTATCTCTGTATCCTAAGTATTAAGTAATTTAGACGCACGGAAAAAAAATCTGACTGCAACACACTGAAAGCAATAATAGACATTATAAATATTAAAATCACATCAACATTTTCTTAAAGTATGGCACATGGTATGGTAACAGTCAGTTAAAATTGTAACCACCACGCTAGCCAAGATTGACTTCCTTCCAATAAAGATAGATAAATACTGTAGCTGGACATTTATTTTTAAAGAGCTGACTGCTGTACTTAACTCTGGTTAGGCAGTTTTATCGTTTTGCATCTAACATGTACAGCCTGACCATAAAGTGTTGAAAATAAATAAGGGCGTTCCGGACGCAAACTGGCGTTTATATGGCAACATCTGCATACCATGACTAAACAAATTTGATGTAGATACATCAAATGCATAAAAACAGATGTTTTTATGCATTTATTTAGTGCAAAACAGTATGCTACAAGGCATTTTAAAGTAAACTAAAATACAATATTAGATAGTAGAACCTCACCCTTATCTAAATCTGTAATATAAAAATGAATCGCAAAAATTTTTGGTAAACGCATATCTCGAGATCGGCTGAACCGACGCTTACAGGACAGTATCTGCGGGGTACGCTATTTGAAAAATAAAAAAGTTTAGAATAATATAAAAAAATATTTAATTTGGTAATTAAATAATCGTAATAGTTGCCCAAAAACTATTAATGATACATTTTTTCAGTATTTGAGCCACTGTGTCTTAATAAGATGTGCCACCGTGTCTTAATAGTCGGTCTTAATTTCAAAGGATCTCAGTCAAAATATTGTTTACTTTTCTTTTCATGTTTTAATGCATTTATCATTATGAACAATTTCACTGACAATAATTGTATTTTAGCAAATATCTCCAAGAAAATCAGGAAAAGACTTATTAAAACTTACATCTGGAGTATAGCCTTATATAGAAGTGAGACGTGGACATTAACGCAGAGAGATAGAGAGAGGTTAGAAGCATTTGAGATGTGATGTTGGAGAAGAATGGAAAGAATCAGCTGGACAGAGAAAAAAACAAACGAAGAAGTGTTAAAGATTGTAGATGAGGAAAGAAATATTTTGAAAACAGTAGAAAATAGACGGGGAAATATGATAGGACACCTGATACGACATGACAGGTTCTTAGGAAACATCGTAGAAGGAAAGAGGGGAAGAGGAAGGCCTAGAAGAAGTTATTCTGACCAAGTAAAGGAAAAAGTCAGGGTCACGTCGTACCAGGAGATCAAAAAGAAGGCAGAAAAAGGAATGAATGGCGATTACTCCACCGACAAGAGCGCAGCTCTTAAGTTAAAGAAGAATTGTATTTTATACAGTAAACTACGTACAAAACGTACAAAAGGCGAAATTGGGGCTAAAATACCTGGTATAGTTGCAAAACGTTTGTTTAGATCGTCCGATTCTGTGGGAAGTTTACCGGCATGATACTCCGCCAAACATCATTGAAAAACAACACAACACACTTCACTAGGGCCACCATTAACTATTTTAACCACCATGTCCGTTTCAAATGTTTTGAGATAAATTTACAATTAAAAACACAAACAAATACGTAAATCTTTTATAGTTTTGGCAACTTGACTGACGTTTGACACTTGCGGTAGGGTTGCCATTATGATGAAGAATTTTAGTTCCATTTTATTTAATTTCTTCTCCTTCTGGTCAAGTTGTTCTTCTATTATATTATCACACAACCTTCTTTTCCAGGAATCGGAAATCCCTTTGTTCTTCTCCCTCCTCCCTATCCTGTGCCGCGGCACGCCCCCCAACTCCCTGCGCGGCCCCCTCGAGCGCTGTCTCTCTCACTCGTACCAGCTATCTCTCTCCCCCGAAGACAAGGAGACACCTCTCTTCGTCACGCAGCTTGACATGATCAAAGAAAGCTTGGAGTGTGAGAAGATACATGATGCTAATAGAACACTGCTGTCGCAGATTTTGGAGAATTATTTCACGGTCATACCGGATGATCATATGGTAAGTGGTTTTTTTATATTCGACTTTGGTAGTAATTACCTTGTTGTAAGTACCACAAAAGACGCGGTTTCTATTTCTTTCTAGACATATTTGTATCTACACTAATATTGTAAAGAAGAAATTTATTTAATTACCAATAATTAATGTTGTATTTTGACATTTCATTATTACATATTTTCATTCTGTCTGGGTTGCTATGATGTATATTTGCATGCGTGCATGCATACACTGACTCTACTATATTTTAAATATCTTCTTTAGCTTGTGTGTATTCTGGCAAGTAAATGGTTGATTATAGACAGGCTATATTTTATAATTTTCTTTTCTAGTCGTGGCCAACCTACGTGCAAGCGTGCCGGCACCTCTCGAACAAGTACCTCGAGCGAATGACATCCCCGTCTAGCTGGTGGGAGGTGAGCGAGGACCTTTGTGTTTGTTTTGCTAAGTTTAAGTTTTGACTTTCGTTATATTGTAATGTAATATGTGCCAAATAAATGTTTGATCTTTTTTTTTACTTTTAGGCACTCATTGTGAATTTATTATTTTTATTTGTATTATTATTTATTATATTATATATATACGACAAAAAAGAGAGGTGGTATAAGTTTGATCTTAGACCTTAAGTCTGTTTGTGTGTGTATGTTTGTGTTGTTGTGTTTTTGTGTGTATCTTTCTGTATCTCCCGAACGGTTGGACCGATTTCAAAGCGGTTTTTTTTATTCGAAGAGACAATTTAATCACGGTGATTCTGGTTATAGTTGTTCAAAATCCGTCCAGCCATTGAAGCTAACCAGCTGTTTTCCTGGCTCATTCTGACGACCACTTTAGTGTCATGGTCAAGAAGTTGACTATGGAACCAAGAGGTCGCGGGTTCGATCCCCGCACTGTATGTACAATATTTGTGTGCATAAACATGTCTGTTTGTACTGGTCTGGGCGTAATATGTATTTATTTAAGTTTATTTGTAATACCACTGTTGATTCTGATATCTGTAATACAAGTGCTTAAGCTACTTACCACGGTGCTAGATCAATGTATGTGATGTTGTTGTATATTTATTATATTTTATTATTGGGAGGTTTTATAAATGAAAAGTTAGATTTTTTCAATTTGTTTTTTTTTAATGTTTTGCATCTCATATAAATTATTCGTATTCTTAGGAGTCCAGTGAATCTTTACGCAAAGCCGCGTCAGTCAGATCTGCCGTAGCCGTAGCAGCGATCGAAGCAGGCGCTGCTGCACCGCTCGGCTGGCTCAATGAAGTGATCGACGCGCAGGCGGGTCACATCACGTAAGTTAACGGAAAAACTAACGAATTCAGTGACTTCGGACGTCGGATGTACGGTGGCGTCAGCGCCGCGTGACCACTCTCTAACGAAAATTGTTTGCATGCACACACGAAGCAATTAGCAAGCGGGAATGCGCGCGATGTGCAAATAACAACTGTTTATTTTTATTGCTTAAGTTTTTCTGATAATGTCATTACTTTAATCACTGTAAGTCCAAAATGCAATACTTGTAAGTGACCGGTGGTCGAATGGGCTAGCATTTGATGGTAAGAAAGAGAAAGACAATCGCGCTTCTCTATTTATTTCTATGTAATAGCGCTCATAGCCAACTAAAATAAAGGTAAAGAGAGTGAGAGAGAGATTTTGGCGTCGTGATTTTGTCACGATGATCAAGCTGCATACTGACTACAATATAAGTAACGTTTTGTAATAAATTAATAAGAATTTAGTTTTTTGCGCAACAAATTTAGCGTTAGGAAAGCTAAAGGGAAGCGCTTCCTACCGACCGGGTGTTATGGTCGGGGACCCGGATCCGATAGACATCAACTTGAAATGTCTATCTATATTATCCTGGATCTAAATCTTATATGCCGCGGTTCATGTGCGGTACTAGGCTAACAGCGCCATCTAGCCTATGGAGCCGTATCAGCGCTTGCCACCGTTAGGCATGCGCTTGTGAACGTTGGCGAACGGTAGAGGTCGCCGCAAGTTCATACAATATTTCACTCTATAAGCGCCCTATGCATCGAGTCTCATGAAACGTTTGTATATGTATTATTCCAGGGACCAGCAATACTCACTGCAATGTTTCTCAGTCCCGCTAAAGGCTGTGAAACCAGATGACCAGAGCACTAGGGAGTGGTTTCTACAGCTCATGGCTAGAACGCAAGTCGCTTTTAAAGAGTGAGTGAAAAAAACTAAATTAACATCTTACCCAGACCCAAAGTCAATTATAGCAGTATGATCTACAAGTGGACCCGGCAGACGCTGTCCTGCTCGATGTTTTCACAATCTTCTTCTTATATATAAAAATGAAATGCTGTTCGTTAGTCTCGCTAAAACTCGAGAACGGCTGAACCGATTTGAATAATATTAGTCTCAAAATATTCGTAGAAGTCCAGGGAAGGTTTAAACTAGTAATGGAATAATTAGCATTAGCATCATAAATCAGCATGCTATTTCATCGTTAGCAATAATTAAATTATTTAACATTGCGAAATTGTGTGAATGCTTAAATTCACGGACAGCGACGTGTAGTTGCTTTCATAGATTCGCACGCACTGCTTTAGCAGGCTGCTAATAGCAGCTTAGCACTAGCAGCCAATTGAAACTCGCGTTCGCGTGCTGTCGGGCGACGATCGGCTTTCGAGCGTTACCCGAGTAAAAGGCGAACAAAGAAAGAGAAGAGAATACTGCATCCTTGCATTTAGAGTCGTATTTTGCGTGCGGTTTATTGAACTGTTAATTTGAATGAAATTGTTTGTCTTTTTCGTGACTTGATTGAATTATCTAACCGGTTAATTCTAATCTTAGTCACAACACTAAAATGTACGTTTCATACATTTTTTTTTCATATTTCGCAAAACATTCACAATTTCGCAATTTAATATCATACGCTAACGCTATTTCTCATTTTTTATGAAATTTCATATTAGCATAGCAATAGCGCGTAGCATGCTATGATATGAAATTTAGCATGCTAATTAAATTAACGAAAAATAGCAATAATTGCCATTACTAGTTTAAACGATGAAAAAAAAAACAAAAAAACAACGGGCAGGACAATGTCTGCCAGGTTCTAGCGAACCTTGATCAATATTTTCTAATCGCTTACAGATTCCCTGGACTTTCACAAATATTTCAAGGCTAAACTAACGAACAGCCATTCATTTTTATATATTAAAAAAAGCGATCGGCCCACCTGAATTTTCCAATGGGAATGCGTCATTTTCCCACGGTAAAAAGTCACCTATGTTCTTTCTCGGGTATCAAAATATCTACATACAAAATTTCATGCAAATTGGTTCTGTAGTTTAGGCGTGATTGAGTAACAGACAGACAGACAGACAGACAGACAAGAGTAACTTTTGCATATATAATATTCATAAGTATATAAGTATGGATGTCGGTATTTGTTGGCATCAAGTGCTTAAATTAATTATATGACGGCATTTTGTTCACTCGGAGAAAAAAATATATTAAAAGTTTAAATCGTAAAATTTTTAGGTTTTCACAAATAAATAAATAGATAAAATGTTACTAACACACTCTGGATAGTGTTGTCTGAAAAATAAATGTTTTTATTTTTTATTTAAAATTATTTATGGAATTTCACAAGTGACAGACAGTTTCAAAAGACAGGCGAAAAATTACGATCTTCTAGATCTGTGAATTCTTTAGCCATATTGGCTAAACAATCAACAATTTTTTATATTTTTTTTAATCTAAAAAATATATAAAAAAATTGTTTATTCTTAGCAATTTGAAGCTTATATTATAGTATGGTTAGTAAATTACAAAAATCTTAAAAAGTAATGTTAGTTCTTATTTATTCAAATATTAAATTAAATCAAAATTAAAATCAAACACAAATGCAATTTTTTTTTTACTTCACATCGAAAAGTGTTGCATGTAAAAATTACCAATCAATATAGCCCTCCATAGGACGGACTCAATCTCAGCCCATCTATACCTGTGCGACGTGTTCCTACTGAGCGTGTCGCTGCTCTCGGGCCACTGGTGGCTGCTCGCGAGCGGCTCGGCGCCCGAGCGCGCCGCGCTGCGGGCTCGCCTGCCCGCCGCCGCACACGCGCTCATGGGGAGAGAGACTTGGAAGGCAAATACTATACAAGTGAGTCAACTATTATATAAAAATAAATCCCTAAATGTGTTGGTAAGCGCATAACTCAAGAACGCCCGGACCAATTTATCCAATTTTTTTTTTAAGATATTCCTTAAAGTACGGGGATGGTTCCTCGGAGAAATAGTTTAAAGAAACAACGGGCTGAACAACGTCTGCGGGGTCCGCTTGTTTAATATAATAATAATAATAAATGTTCCAGCTCCCGTACTTTAAATCGAACACACAAACTGTACTAAGATAGAGCAATACTCACTGATAAAACCATTTATTTAAATAGACCGGATATAACAGTTATTTTTAAACCGAATAAAACAGCACTACTTATCGACATAGCAGTTCATAACACCCACAACCTTCAATCTACCATAGCAGAGAAACTATCCAAATACACAGACCTTAAGGATGAAGTCAAACGAATGTGGAATCTCAATAAGGTTACCGTCGTTCTAATAGTTTTGTCTGCCACAGGCGTAATACCAAATCATTTGCACGAATTCATACAAACACTCGGCATTCAAAATTTTACATACATAGAATTACTGAAAGCAGTTATTATAAATACCTGCAGACTTGTCAGGAAGTTTTTACAGTTGGAAGAAGATCAGCCAATTCCACATAGTTCTACACAATTAACAGCTACCCGACAACATATAATATATTAAGCTAACAAAAATCTCCACATTGTGCATCTTCACACACAACACCTTATATTCTCTCTGAATTTTTGTTAGAATTACGCTTGGCTTACCCCCGTATAATGCTTAAAACTCCCAGCTTATCGCTGAGATACAAATGTATAAAATAATTATAATAATAAAAACATATATTTCAAGAATTTACTCATAGAAACACACACAAATACAAAGAGATACACAGATACAAAAACACCGTCAAAGTCATAAATTCATAAGTCATTTAATAGGTTGTTATTAAGATTAGAATCAAATTCAAATGGTGGTGATATCTTTTTGGGTAGACAATATTGGCGAAAGCCAAAAAGATACCACCGCACACTGTCAAAGTTCACAGACAAGCATTTAGCAACTTAATATCCATCAACTTTGCAATTTAGTTGATGAAATCAGGCGTTACTTTGCGGAAATCCATTACTAAAGCTGAAAAAGAGGATTACTTTGCTTTAAATTTCCACTCAACGACGCCAGAGCATGAAACCAAATACATCCAACAGTAACCACCTGAAAAAACTAGAGCTGGAAGTCGCTGGACTTACAATACCTACAACTCACAACGTGACACAAAAGATGCACCTGGAAACACAACACTGACACCAACGTGCAACGAATCTACGTGGATGCCAGGTGTACTGGCGAAACGCGTCGAGTGTTTCGGTTACAGCTGGATGTATTTGGGTTCCTGCGCTGGCGTCGTTTAGTGGAAATTTAAAGCAAAATAATCCTCTTTTTCAGCTTGAGTCATTTAACGTCACTATATGACTGTAATAATTTTCCATTGATCCTAGGTGTGTTCCACAAAAGTTGAAAAACTGTCATCCGTTAGTGGGTAACATCTTTTGCTGGCTTGTGTGATCGGACGAATTAAAACCATCATTAATTTCATCATTATCAGCCAATATTCGTCCCACTGCTGGGCACAGGCCTCACATCAACTATGAGGTAGTCCGAGCCATACTCCATCACGAGGACTCAGTGCGGACTGGTGGAGGGGTTTTTATAAAGTAAGTGACCAACCTTACTGTCAGATATTATTAAGACGCTCGAGGGACACTAGTCAAAGCCCATATGTATGTCCATAACAACATACCCGCAAGATCTTCAATTATCCCGTGATCATGGCTCTTGTTACAGCTCCGAAATATCGGGAACTCAAAAACCAAAAGGTACATGGTAAAAATCCCGTATTCAACAACTATTATTAGAAAACTTGAGATGCTTGTGGCGCAGTGGTAGCAGCGCTTTGGTACTGATACCTAAGTTAAGCAACCTAAGGCGCGGTTATGTTTGGGATGGGTGACCATTCTGACCATTTAAGTGACGTCTATTTACAAGCATCTCCGTGCTTCGAAAGGCACGTTAAGCTGTTGGTCCCGGTTAATATCGATAGATATTAATCGATAAGCCTGGTCAGAGGCCCTCGGACGGCTTAATAACATCTGACAGTAAGGTTGGTCACTTACCTTACACACACCCCTCCACCGCACCGCACCGAGCCCGCGTGGTGGAGTATGGCTCGGACCACCTCATAGTTGAGGTGAGGCCTGTGCCCAGCAGTGGGACGTATTATAAGCTGATGAGATTAGAAATCTGACATTAAGTAAGTTTAAAACTCAGATCATTAAAATACCTATATACTTGTTATTTTCAGATGCTAGAATGGCTGAGTCACACGCGCGACTGCGTGCAAGACCCGGCGACAGCGCTGAGCTGCCAGCGAGCACTCGTCGCCTTGAGACATTCGGAACACTTCGCCACGTACAAGATATGGACGCGATTGTGAGTTAACTTAATTATATTAAATTGTGGAATAATAAATAATAGTTTAAAAAACAAAAAAACACGCTTTTTTGCTAACTAAAAGGAGAAAATAATTTCTGAGTACAAATTATTTATATTACAATAGAGTATAAAGCGTGGGGTGCACTTTATATAATTTTCATAATTCTCTTTTTTAGTCAGCAATAAAAGCGTGTTTTTTAGATTTTTAAAACTATTTTTTATTTTTTTGTTAATAAGCATAATTGAAAAGTCTTTTCAAATTATTGTATTGTCATCGGTACTTGATACGTGTGCAAAGTTTCAAATTAATCCGATTTCTGGAAGTTGGTTAAAATTGAGCTCAAATATTCCGTTACATACATACAGCCCGAGCTAAAAGCGTGTTAAAACACTCCTGTTTCGACTACCACAAGAACGAGATATCATATTGTTTCTTGAAATGTCGCATTCCAGGTCTATGGAGTTTGGACTGTCAATAACTTCCAGTCCAGGCCCCTAGAATATATTGCATAGTCGATTGATGGAATGACCAAACGTATGGAAATTACATTTTCCTTCGCAATTTCGTGCAAATTAGTCGATCGACTTATTCCTAATCAACATCTTTAGGGCAAAATGGCCGTGTAGATATGAATCTGGGTACTTTTTTTTATATTTTTGTGCCCCTTCCTTCTGCAAAACGACTCAGGCGCTCTCAGCCGCAGTCCCGCGGCTGCACATTGATCAGTCGGACGCACGCCACACCCAGAAGCGTCTGAACGGCTGACTAGTGTGCACAAAGCTTGAGCTATCTCGGTAAAGACTTGCATCCATTGCTGATCAAATAACGCCAGACCAATCCAACGTGGCAGACGTTATTTGTTTGTGCTAGTTACTCCCTATGTGATTGACTTGACTTGGTTATGTATTAACTTTGACAAGCTAGTAACTATAATGCTGTTGTAATTTGTATTACAGGGAAAATTATTTCGGGAAACAAAACATTGAAGACTGAAAGTAAACAACAATGTTTCTAAGTGGAATTTGTATGTACATATATAAATATGTATATTATAAAGCTCAAATATTTATAAAGTGCCAAACATAATGATATATTTTTATATAAGTGTAATTTTATTTAGTTGCATCTAATTGCAACAGCTGTATGCTTTTGCAATAACTTGTTGACGTGTAAGAAGAGACTAAATGTATTTTTACAACATATGTGATGTAATCTAATGATCTGTATTAATTGTGTATTAGTGCTAAATAAAAAGGAGTTTCATTTATTAATTTCCTTTTAATTGGTTAATCATTTCTTTTATATGCTGTGTACAAGTTAAGATTATTGATAAAAAAACCGGTAAAGTGCGAGTTGGACTCGCGCACCGAGGGTTCCGTACAAACCTGTAGGTATATAAGTAAAAGTTCACCCATCACGGGTATTAAGTATTTAATATAAATTTTAATTTAATATCTCAACGCGTTCATGAGATAAGGAGTAGTAACTTTTTTTTTATATGATGAAACTGAAAATTTACGGTTTTCGTATTTCTTCCTATATCTGTACTATAAGACGTGACTTCGTACTAAATTTCAAGATTCTAAGTTTACGGGAAGTACCCTGTAGGTTTTGATTCCCGTGCGAGTTTCGAAAATTTGCGGAAATACCCTGCCTAAATGGCTGTATCTTTTGATTGCGTTGGCTTAGAAGGTTGATTTTTCTACAGCTTCCAGGAACAGTAGACCTAAGTATCAAATAGAAATTTCAGTTTGATACCTCCACGCGTTCCTGAGAAAAACGGTCTTGACAGACGGACGGACGGACGGGCGGATGGACAATAAAGTGATCTTATAACGGTTCCGTTTTTTTCTTTTGAGGTACGGAATCCTAAAAATACTATTTACAAAATAACAACTATCAACAAAAACATATTTACAAAATATAATAGAACAATTTAGGTCATACCGGTAAGACATACATTTATTTATTACATTTGCACAATTCATTTATATCCTCTATAAATGAAGGCTGAGGTAAGCTAATATACAGTAGAATGACCAATGGCTACCTACATGTATTTTTGCAAATGTTTATAACCTTATTTAATTACAGTTGTTCAACATTCTTGACACCTAACTCATCTGCACTTTTAATTGTCATAGCACTCTAATGCGTCTGTTACTTCAATCAGCTTTTGGTCTTTACTACACAAGTAGTCTACTCACTTGGCACCTTTTCCCAAGTGTGCCTTGACTGTTCACTTCCATGGATTTCCCAAGTATTCAGTACGACGGTCACTCGTAATAATAATAGTCTCCTAGCAGAGTCTTTTTCCTCGTATGCTTCGTGAGGCCATGGAAATTAGAAGACACCCTAATTTTAATAGAGAAGATCGTTTGAAAATTCCACTAGCTTGGTATTTAGTATTTATTTATTTCAAACCACTTGTAGCTTACAGTTTACACCAAGTCGCTTAAAACCAAACAAGCTTAAATATACACACTAATCCTCATGGTATCCTGTTTAAGCTAAGACTCAAGCTCGACCCCGCACTGCAAGATCTCAAGATATTGTTAGCTTTTTTTGTGTGGATAGGAACGTAACTTAATATTTTTGGGATATTTTTAAGTGTACATCAAATAACTTATCATATATCAATTTATGTCCAACAATTAATCTTTTTTTACATCAATTAAATTATTGTTCTGCAACTATACTAACTGTTTATCAAAACTACAAATATAAACAATTTGAAAACATACATTAACAGTCTTTAATATAATTTACTCATATGTGCACCTTTTAAATTGTTTGTGTTACAAAATAGTAGATTTTACAACGAGAGCATAAAGCAAGTCGACTTCATCATCTGCCCTCGCCCTGCGGGCTCGGGCATATAACGATCTCGGATAAAAATGATTTGTGCACGAGTTGTAAACTCTGCTTTTCACTTCGATTGCGAGAAAATAAAACAGTAACATAACGTATTAACATTTCTTTAATTAAAATTCAAAGTAATATTACTACAATTTTGAATGGTGAATGAAACGGTTTTTCCTTGTTTTAATTTTCCTGCATAATTTTCGGGCAAAGAAAAAAAAAATATACAGCCTATTCTTAAATTATTTTGGAATAATGTTTTTTTTGTGGTAAACACGTTTTGATATTTAGTTTCTTTTTCATATTATCTTATTATAAATCAAAAATGCAAATAGGGAAGGAAATATTATAAATTAGCAAGTTTTATCCATGTACAATTAATTGTTTTTGGCTGTATGGGCTAAATGGAGTGCCTTAGTGTAGACACATTTAAAAAGCTACTTTTATGCACAAGAGCATAAAATTCAACTTTATGTCGCCTAGATCCTGCATAAAGTAGTACTTTTTCGAGCATGAGAAGTGAAAATATTATTTTAACAGCAAAAAACTGATTGTACATCAAATTAACCCGGCCGTACATAAGGAATACTTACAATGGTAACAAAATAACTATTTTTTTCAAAACTATGTAATGACAACTAACACCTTAGTCTACCTCTGACCACGGACGTTGAAAAGGGTTCGAAACGTCAGGTTAAAGTAAAATGTAAATAAATCGCGAAATAATCCGTAAAAAAGTGTGTCATTTCAATGTCTAGTGTTCGCGAAAACCGAAGAAACAAATACTTACACTTTTTACTTTACAAGTTATCTTCACTTACTTCCCAAATGGTCCGTTACACGCGTTAGGGCAGCTGTATGTTGGAGCGGCGTTCACTTTATAAGTCACTGACACTACACAATCGGGGTAATCTTCTGTTAGGTTTCAATATGTACGGCTTCTGAACGCACCGTCAGGAATCCTTTTCCTACCTCATGTTCGAGCTCTGACGCGTTACCAGAGGGTAACAGTCCTCCTGGCCGATTTCGACCACGGTGGTCAATCTCAAAAGACATCAGCCAACTACGTAGGAGATATTATAGTGCACAAGTGTGAGCGCAATACACAGGTGCACTCACTGTTCCATCACTCTCAAAGTTCGGTGAAACGGCAATCCGACATGACCGGAGAGAGATCAGGCGCAGGACCAACGGCTTTACGTGCTTTCCGAGGTACGGGGGTATAATACCGACAACTTCCCTACTCCGAGCTGTTTTTGTTTCTCAAAAACCAGAGGGTAGACACACCAACAGTACCGTCTTTACCATAAGGGCACAAGGGGCCAGTGCCCAGGGCCCCCATCCTCGGGAGGCCCCGAAAGGCCGATAATTTTTCTCTATCTATTATCTCTGTAATGAATTTATAAATTTAATGGGACAAATTATTCAATGGGAGTCTTACAAACAAAGTCAATGAACTTAAATCCACAAAATATTACTCTATAAGCGTAGATTCTACGCCTGATCTATCCCATGTTGATCAGCTCACTTTCATCGTTAGATACGTAAAAGACGGACAGCCTATTGAGAAGTATTTGCAATTTTTGAATATACTCGTATATCTCCAATCGAATCTGACGATTTGACCAACAAAATGCAACGAATTTGCAGAATTTTATCATGAAGACATTATTTCAAATGAGCTCAAAACCGAATGTTTTCATTTAAGCCAATATTTAAAAACTATATCAAAGCCCTCAGCGGATTTAAATATCTCAGCCTTACACACTTAATAAAGACTGATAAATTAGAAGAAACTTTTCCGAATGTTGAAGTTTCTACAAGAATATTCATTTGCCTAATGGTTACCCACTGTAGTAGGAGCGTTCATTTTCGCAGCTTAAGAGGATAAAAATTAATTGCTAACATCAATGCTACAAGAGCGACTAAATAATTTGTCAATTATGAGTATACAAAGTGATTCTTCAAAAACTAAGTTTAAATAATTTTTAATTAGATTGGATTGCCCACAATAAAGCATATCACCGTAAAAATAATGTATACCTTATTTGTTTTCTTTACTTTCCAAAAGGGCCCCAAAGTCTTGTGGGCCCAAGGGACTGTGCTGGGGCAGTCTAAGACGGCCTTGCACAACAAGTAGCACCTCTAGTTCTTTAAAGTCATAAAAGTAAAAAATAAATAAATTGAGTTAACCATGCCCCAACTTTCCTTTTATACTAATCTTTGAGTGCTTAGAGATCGTTTATTTTTTATTTTTCTTAAATTTATGACTTTAAAGAAATAGATGTGCGAAGTGTCCCGTCGATAAAATCGTGCCGTTCCGCAGCCGTGTTAAGATCAGCTGTAGAAAATCAGCACAACCATTATGGAATAGTGGGAGACGCACAATCAATCGAGAAACATACCAGCGAGAAAACGAGTCACCAAAATTGTAAGTCCTATGTTCGGTGCATCGCAACCGAACACCTCTCGGCTCTCGTGCCGGTAATGAGGTCGCTCGCTGCGGCTGTCAAACTATCATATGTTTCACTAACTAGTGCATTTTTGGACGCCTAATCGTGCGGTCGCGCTCAAAACTCATCATCATTATAACTCTCGCAACTCATCCTAGCATTAGTCTAACTCTTATAATTAAGTATTGTTTGTAGAACTGTTAATATAACTCTTTCTTCTCATAAACTCTATTTTCACTCGACCAACACATCCACCGAAGCTCAGGCCACGACATCCTAGTCCACTCTACATATCCTGCTCATCCCCGAATTACACTATTTGTCCATCACTGTTCTATCTGTCGTCCCATCAATCCCCCCTCTCCCCAGCGCGCCCCTGCCGCCTAGAGCGTGAGGTGCGCGCGGCGGGGGAGGCGGGGGGCGGGGGAGGGCGCGGCTCACACGGGCGTCTCGTCGGCGGGCGGGGGCGGGGGCGGGTGTGGGGAGGGGGGTGCGGGCGCGGGCGCACGGATCACTGTGTCCTCCGGCTTCGACTCGATTGGCATGTTCTGAAGGGAAAAAAATATTTTTATTTATTTATTAAGATTACCAACAACTGTTACATTGTATCTTGGATGATAAAACTAACAATAGTATATGCTAAATGCACAGTCTATTGGCATGATGACGCCTATCTTAAATATTTTCATGACCATGGCGTTTAAAATGCATTGTTCCTATGAAGTTAATACAACCAGTATATTTCCAAAAAGCTGTAGACAAATTTTAAAATACACAAAATTCAATAAATATTCGGTCAATTGACTCCGATTTCTGAAACATGACCGTGACGTCACGATCATGTATTCCCATACAAAATCTATGGAGGCGGACCGTTTTGACAGATAATAAAGAGTATGTCAACGATTGGCGGTGTCATCTAGCCTACGAGTATTATAGGTAAACATAGCTTGCCTAATATATTAAAAAAAAAAAGATCTTAAAAATTTAAACTGTATCTGCAGGTGTTTGTAGATATACTAAGTAAGAACTACAATAAAAAAGAGCAAGTGTTAATTAAGATAGGTGACTGTTCTCATTACAATTAAACAAGTACAGACCTACAACTAGTGAAAATTAAGTACGAGTTTTGCCTCCTTTCGGAAGGTGGCTAGCTAGTCTTTCCTAGCTCTCAGCTAGCAAAGACGTCAAAGCTATTACTGTGTTCATTTTACAGTCGACAGACCCGGGATAACGGAGAGTTTCTCCCATAAACTGTACGTGTTGTGGGTGTAAACAAAGGATTATTTTTTTAAGTGTTATGTCTTTTCGAATTTAAAAATAGCGTTGTGAACGCAAAAAATACTTAATAAAATAAAATTTAGCCTGTTTCATCTTAACAGATTGTTAATTATTTGCAAAAACATTTCTCTCGGGTGATTTGAGGGTGTCTCTCACAATCATTGTTGAAACATACGCTGTCTCAAAGCGTTAGAAAGCACTAACAAAATTCAACGACTTCATTAAGGTTCTCGGTAGCTCAGTGGTTAGAGCATTGGACCGGACTTCCAAAGGTCGTGGTTATGACCGCCGAAAAGATTTTTTTAAGTGCTATGTCTTTTCGAATGTTCTGGAAGGGCCCAATGAAGTTATAGAAACTTAGGAAAGATGCACTTTTGTAGTCGTGGGTACAGACCAACCCCATGTAACAGGCACAACAGGTTCTCGGGAGGACGGTTCAGACGAAAATACAATGTCTCCAAAAATTTTAGCCCAGCTGATGAGGCCTTCGGGAGTACTAGCCACGTGGCCCATGCATTAATTTTGAGCAACGAGGGAAATGGCCAGCCGTCATAAATATTCCATCAATCTGGGCTTGGAAGGTCTAACTAATGTAGCTTCTACTTTAGCCGTGCGAAGCTAATATAATGTAATCAGCTGCAGCAGTCAGTCAAATCTACTTGCAATCTTGCATTTTTTTGGGATAGGTTTGCTCTCGACCCAAGACTAAGCCTAACGAGGCAAAGACTGAGTCTACGATAGATCGAGCTCACTTAAAAAACATCTGCATAGAGCAATGTCTATAATACGTCATCATAACAGCTTTTAGGTCCTGGAAGAGGCACTTCTATGCAAATTCAAATCATTTATTGCAGGTCACATTACATCAAGTTAGTATAAAAGTTTTAATGATATTGGTACATGTGACGCCCTGCACAGGGCATAGCAACATTTTGAGGACTAACTAACTATCGCATTATGATTATATTATAATTATCGCACTAGTCCACTATTGCACTTGCACTCGCGTTGACTCGCGTGCGCGGTCACGGAATGTCAAACATATGAAGTGATATCCAAGTGTCCACGAACGAAACGAAACGTACGTACACGTCTAAGTAGCGAGCACGCTCGTGCGTACGCACGTTCCAATGTAAACTAAACAAGAACTATCGGTTTGACGACCGATTGGTGCAGTGGTCTTCATGTCGGATTTCTAAAACCAAGGGCCTCGGGTTCGATCCCCGCTTAGTACAAGTATATGTGTGCATATACATGTGTGTTTGTACTGGTCTGAATGTTTTCTATGTATAATATGTATTTATTTACAAAAAAAAAGTATTTAAGTATGTTTATCCGTTGTCTATAGTACCCATAACACAAGCCTCGTAGCTTAATTTGGGACTAGAGAATTGGTGTGATTGTTGTGAAATATTTATTTAATATTTATTTATTTTGTAGTTTCAAGATATTGTTAATTAGCCTATACCTATTGCAATAATAAATGTGTGCTCTCTTTAGCCTGAGATACAGGTTTATATTTAACCTAGTTTAGGTGAAGAAAGTAATTACCTAGCCCTAGTTTTGATTCTAAGCCCAAATTAATTGTAAATTACCTATTGAAACTGAATAAAATTTTATTATTATTATTATTTATAATTTACCTCTAACGCCGTGTACCGCTTGTGTAGAGCTGCGGGTAGCTTTCCAGCGGGCAAGGCGGGCCTCAATCTCGCCGCGTCCAAAAGTCTAGCACCGCGACGCAGCGGGCTGGACCGCGGCGACGATCGACTGCAAGCGCCCACACTTTTCAGTAAACGGGCTCTGAGGAGTGGAAATAACATAATCACATTATTTACAATCGGTCTGTCACGGAGATGGTGCTAGGGCCTTGTTCACAAATAACTCAAAAGCGTGGGGAAGGACACGATATCTAATCACGATATCTAAATTAAAGATTTACTAATTAAACTAAATTAAAATACATGCATTTTATTATGACATCACTGTGCTTGTAACACTGTGTGCTAAAAGTAACTTACTTGACTCAAGATTACTTTGTTAGTGATCAAGACTGTGGGTATAGAGGTTGGAGTTGGTCCTCTATAGGATAGAGATTGCAATCGCTCGATCTGGATCATCGATCGATCCAGCTCGAGTCAGCACCTTTTTCTAAAAGCTGGATTCAGTAGATTCGCGGGATCCAGCATTTTGCTTGATTCGCAGTGGATCTGCGTTGGATTCTCTCAAATCCAGCTGGCGTGAAATGAAATTCTGCTGTATTATAATCATTAAGTATAGTTGTTGTTCTATACTCACGCGTCCAGCAACTTGAGCAGAAGCCGCCAGTTCACGTGGTAGGTACTCTTCCTCACCGAACTCGCCGGGGTGGTACCTGCGCACCGGCCGCTAGTCGATTACCAGATCTTGCTCACCAGATAGAATAGGGTCCTAGGACATGAGTGGTGCTGGTCGAGTTGTGTTCTTCGTTTTCCTTAGGATATTTTTATTGACACGCTTAGGTCCACGCGGTTAGTCAGCATCACGGCCCATAGTTAGACTAATACGCCCGGACGGCTCGCGCTGACTATGCGACAATGTAAGAGATAAGTAAATATTAGGTCCTTACCTATGAAATTGGCGTTTTGTATGGGAGGAACAAAAAGTCGATTTTTTTTTATATAGCATATTTATTTAATCAAAGTATGAGCCATTGTAATCTATGCACTTTTGCCATCTCATAGGTAGTTCATTGATCCCTTTACTAAAAAAACCATTCGAACGGGAATCAATAAAATCTTTGAAGGCGACTTGGACTGCCCCATCTGAGTTGAACTTTTTCCCTTGCAAGAAGTTATCCAAATTTCGAAAAAAATGGTAATCTGTTGGAGCAAGGTCCGGGGAGTACGGTGGATGCCTTAGAGATTCCAATTGAAGTTCTTCTAATTTGCTAGCCGTCTGTTGTGCAGTGTGTGGTCTAGCGTTGTCGTGAAGCAGCAGTGGCGTAGAGCGATTGACCAGCCTTGGTTGTTTAGCAACTAGCTTTTCCATCATGGTTTGCAATTGCTGACAATAGATATCTGCCGTAATCGTCTGGCCAGATTTGAGAAAACTGTAATGAACGACACCGGCGCTAGTCCACCAAACGCTTACAAGTAACTTTTTATTGGTCAATTTTCGCTTGGAGCAGGCTTTGGCTGGCTTGCCAGGGTCCAGCCATTGCGATGAGCGCTTCCGATTATCGTAGAGAATCCACTTTTCATCACAGGTAATGATTCGATTTAAAATCCCTTCGTTATTGTGCCGGTCAAGTAATGTAACGCAGCAGTTGACGCGCGTTTGCCGGTTTGCTTCACTCAATTCGTGAGGAACCCACCTTTCAAGTTTTTTAATCTTCCCAATTTGCTTCAAGTGGATTAAAACAGTTTTATCACTAACGCCAAAGCCTGCAGCTAACTCGGACGTGGTTTGCGATGGATCCGCTTCCACAATAGCCTTCAATTCTTCATTATCAACTTGGGTCTCCGGCCGTCCACGGGGCTTGTTTTGCAGGTCGAAATTTCCAGAACGAAAACGTTGGAACCAAAAACGCACTGTGTTTTCTTTTGCGACACAACCGCCATATACATCATTAACCCTTCGAGCCGTTTCCGCAGCACTGGTGCCACGGTGGAACTCGTACTCGTAAATAACGCGATATTTCAAATTTTCCATTTTGTAAATTGAGCGATGCAAACAGAAAAAAGATAAGTAAAAAAACAAATGAATGACGGTTTACGAAACACAACTACATGTGGAAATAGCTGTATAAATTTGAATTTCGAATTCCTAACCAAATAGGAAAAATTTGTGATCAAAGTGGCCAGTACGACAAAACGCCAATTTCATATGTAAGGACCTAATAATAATAATTGTTCGATATTATCGTTTAATTATTTTGTAACTGGCTAAAAACCTGGTTTTCCAGTGTTGCAACTGTTGCCGTAACCTTTTATTCTTAAAAATTTACATTGGCAACACTGGCAGTTAGTTGGATCTTTCACGTCGAGTTCACTGCGCGCGCGCTTAAGCTTTTCGTTTTAACGTTGGTTCTCGTTTAATTATAAAGCAATCCTCAACCCGCCATAAACCAAATTATTTATCTGTGTATAATTGCGTGAAGCCATCCTGTTCCATCTGATACTAAAGTGATCTAGGGGAGCTTTACCTGGGCCCAGCAATGAGGTAACCCTTATTTAGTCACTTGCTGCCGACTCCTGCACATCTGATTTGTCAAGGTGAGCCTTTGCGCAATCATTTGTTTTATTCTTCAAAATTTATTAAATTAAAAAATAACCTTTCTTTTGCCAAATTAAAAGTCATGAAAGATACGTAGGAGGTCAAAAGATTACAGTCCACTAAACATTTCTCGTAGTTTTTCGCTTCATTTTTGGCCTTCGAGCCTGATTCTTGTTTGAACAGTGTTTTTCGTACGATTTTCTTACGTATTTTTCATGATTTAACAATTTTATTTTTTTGTAATTTCATTGATGGTTGCTTTGTACTAGGTCGTTTTCGAGGTAAGTTGTAGTACGCCATTTTAATTATCGTGACTATCGTTTTTTTGTTTTCGTTGTGTTGGCACTGCAACTTCCTACAATACCATAGACAAAAAATAAAAATTATTAGTGTTGTGTTTGTCCGGTTTTTCGGTTGGCATATAGTATTTTAAAGTTGTCGTTCGAAATGTCAAACGAAGACAACAATAACATGTCAACAACAGAAGAAAACATTTCAGTTGATAGTAATAGAATTGCGCGGGATTATGCTATGATGAGAATTGAATATCTCGACAGTATTAAAGTTGAAGGTTGTAGCGAAAGTTATTTAGATCAATTGTCGAATGATTTTCATGACGCGCAACGGAAAATATTATTGTCGTTGTCGAGTCCGAATGCGCGTAGTGATGAAATGTCAGTAACTTTCGAATTTGAAAAGAAGTTGTTACAAGTTAAATACAGGTTGCGTTCCCAAGAGGTTCAGAAAAGTGAATCGAAGATTAAAACTTGTGTTGACGAAGCAGTGATGGCCAAATTACCTAAAATAGACATTAAACCTTTTGATGGGAAACTAGAGGGGTGGGTCTCTTTTATTCAGTTATTCGATTCATTAATTCATAAACGGAATATATCAGATGTTGAGAAATTACACTATTTACTCTCGAGTTTACAAGGTTCTGCATATGATTTAATTAAAAACTACCCACTTACCAACGAAAGTTATATGGATGCTTACAATTGTTTACGTAAATATTATGATAAGAAGCGACAAATTGCTACACATTATTATGAAAAATTGTTGTGTTGTGAAACTATTAAAATGAAGTCGGCCTGTGATCTTGAGCGTGTACATAGGACCTTTTCGGAAAATTTGTCGGTGTTAAATAAGTATGGTTTACCAGATAAAAACTTTATGCTTTTCCAGTTGTTATGGTCAAAATTAGATAAAAATACTCGAGAAGCGTTTCAGCTCCAGCATGATACTGATGAAATTCCTTTGTATACTGATGTTATTAAGTTCATTGAAAAACAATTCAAGGCACTTAACTTATCGAACATAACACACTCAATATCACATAATTCTAGTATCTCGAACAAAAGTAAACAACATAACAATGTAGGTAAACAGAAATCGACGTTTGTTGTTTCGCATCCTGTCTGCAAATTTTGTTCTGGCCAGCACAGTCTTGACTCCTGTACCGCCTTTTTAAACTTGGACATTGGCTCGCGTTTCGAGTTTGTTAAGAGGAACGGTCTTTGTTTGTGTTGTTTTTCGGATGCCCATCGAGTGAGTGTTTGTAAAGCTCGTCGTTGCAGTGTGTGTCATTGCTCTCACCACACTTTGCTACACTTCATCAAGCAAACACAGACTTCCTCTACGGAGGATGGCAGTGCACAGCCTAAAACGGAGAATGTTGGTGGTAACACAGTTTTAACATCATTGACTAGTGAAAATACTGTTTTGTTTTCAACTGTTCGAATTTTAATTAAGGACAGTTCTGGTAGTTTTCGACCAGTGCGTGCACTTTTAGACTGTGCTAGTGCATGTAATTTTATTTCGGAGACTTGTGCTAAAATGTTAGGACTAAAAATTTGTCGTGGCCAACATTCGGTCAATGGAATTGGTAACTCCGTCACACAACCACTTGGTTCACTGTCATGTGAAATAAGGCCCATACCTAATTCACACTTTTCGTCGAATATCGTATTCGAAGCTTTAGTTTTGTCGTCTATATGTGCAGACCAACCCATTCAACCTGTCGATACGTCGGAGTGGTCTCACATAAAGAATTTGCCTCTAGCTGATCCGAGCTTTGCTCAACCGGGACCGGTAGACATGCTGCTCAGTGCAGATATTTTCGCATCGTCGTTGTTACCAGGTCTTAGGCAGGGAAAGCCTGGACAGCCAAGAGCTTTGAACACCATTTTTGGATGGATTATCATGGGTGCGTGTGACGTCACTCAACCCTCTTCGAAATCCAGTCGTAGCAAAAATTGCCTTTTCGTATCGAATCTTTCACTAGATAATTCCATAAAAAGGTTTTGGGAATTAGAAAATGTTAGTTCTCCAACAAAATCTTTCTTGTCGAAGGAGGACCAACAGTGTGAAGATTATTTTGTCGCTAATCATTGTCGTACCGAAGAAGGAAGATTTGTAGTTCCTTTGCCTTTCGTTGATCCTACAAATAAACCGAACTTTGTTAACTCTCGAGAAATTGCTCTAAAACGTTTTTTATCGTTGGAACGTAAATTGAATTCCAATTCTGAAACCAAGAAGGCCTATGTGGATTTCATGGAGGACTATGAGTCGAGCGGTCATCTCGAGGAGGTGGATCCTCCTCCTAGTAGCGAGGGCCAATTTTATTACATTCCCCATCACGGAGTTCTACGCCCTGATTCAGTGAGCACGCCTCTTCGCGTCGTATTTGACGCGAGCGCGAAAGATGCAAATTCAGTGTCACTGAACCAAACTCTTCTTCCAGGACCAAAACTACAGACGAGCATTTTCGATGTCCTTCTGCGCTTTCGTTGGCATGCCGTTGTATTCACGGGTGATGTGCGACAGATGTACAGGCAGATATTGGTTCCTGAAGAAGACGCCGAATATCAGCGTATCGTGTGGCGTCCCTCCCCAGTTGGACCAGTTCGGGATTATCGTCTCCTGACTGTGACGTATGGAGTATCGTCTGCTCCATTTCAAGCTCTCCGCACCGTGGCTCAACTAGCCAAGAATTCCGCCGAGGAATACCCAGCTGGCGCCGCTGTTCTCGCTCGTGACATCTACGTGGATGATGTTGTCACTGGAGCAGATTCAGTCGAAAAGGCCTGTCGTCTTCGAGAAGAGCTCACCAAAATATTGTCATCAGGTGGTTTCCAGTTGCGAAAGTGGACCTCTAATAATAGTCAGTTTTTCGATAGCCTTCCTTCCGCAGACTTGTATTCAGATGACTTCAAACGTTTTGAAGAAATGTCTGACATTTCGCTCAAGATTTTGGGACTTTTGTGGCAGCCCCAATCTGATTCTTTTCGTTTTCGAGTTGCAGATACTAATAGTTGTCGTTGCACAAAACGTACTATCTTGTCGGAGATCGCACGTATCTATGACCCTTTGGGTTTTCTCGGTCCGGTCACGTTTTATGCAAAGTATCTAATGCAGCTACTTTGGACTGCTGGTGTCCTATGGGATGATGACGCACCTTCTGAGATCGCTTCAGAATGGCAGCGTTTTAAATCTCAACTGTCATCTTTGGCATCAGTTTCAATTCCTCGTCGTGCTTTCGGCCCTTTCGTTTCGTTGCAACTTCACGGCTTTTGCGATGCTTCGGAGCGTGGTTATTGCGCTGTGATCTATTGTCGTGTTATTGACAGTGAAGGCTCATACTCTGTCAATCTTTGTTGTTCAAAGACTAAAGTTGCTCCTCTTCGAAAACAATCTATTCCCAGGCTAGAACTCCAAGCTGCTGTTTTACTATCGGACCTCATGCATGCTACTATCGAAGCTTTGAAACCTTTTTATTCTTTTGACGATATATATGCCTGGTCTGACTCCAGCGTGGCCTTATCGTGGATTAAGTCGTGTCCATCAAAATGGAAAACTTTTGTGGCCAATAGAGTCAGTCACATACAAGACATTGTCGCTCCTGATCGATGGAGGCATGTCAGCACTCATTCGAATCCTGCAGATGTCGGTTCGCGCGGTTCGTTACCCGCTGATCTTGTTAGCGACAGTATCTGGTGGCAGGGTCCATCGTGGCTTGCTGAACTTGAAGAAAAGTGGCCTACGACTCCATCTCTATCGTTTTTAAATCAGGAGCCCTTGCAAGAGGAACAGCGTATTTTTAGCCTTGTGACTTTAAAAGAACCTAACCTTATCGAATCGTTAATAAACAAATTTTCGTCGTTGTTGACTTTAAAACATGTTGTGTCGTATTGTTTTCGTTTCGGACATAATTCAAAACAAACTTCTGTCGATAAACGCGTTGTTGGGTCTTTACTACCCTCTGAGATTCACAGAGCGCTCATGTTCTTGATTAGATTTGTACAGGAGAGTGTATTTTCATCGGAGTTTGAGAATTTGAGAAATGGTTCTCTCAACTCACTTCCAAAGAGTTTGCGTAAGTTATCACCATTTATCGATGAAGCGGGTCTTCTCAGGGTGGGCGGTCGCCTCGTTAATGCCGACGTTGATCTTGACATAAAACATCCGCTGCTGCTGCCTCGGTTTCATCGCCTCACTTCTCTAATCATCCAAGAGTATCATACTCGTTTTATGCATCCTGGTGTGCAAACTCTTCAAAACCTCCTCGCTCAACACTTTTGGATTTTGTCGTCTAAACGCGCTGTTCGCTCGGTGCTTTCAGGTTGCATGAAGTGCTTTCGTGCGCGCCCAAAACCTGCTCCCACTCCATTCATGGGTAACCTGCCCTCGTATCGTGTCAACCAAATCAAACCATTCGCTAGTTCTGTCGTTGATTTTGGTGGACCGTTTGACATAGCGCTTGGACGCGGCCGCAGTGTAAAAACCTATAAGGGTTACATTTGCGTTTTTATTTGTACCAGTACGAAAGCGATTCATGTTGAATTAGCTTCCGAGCTTTCGTCTGAGGCTTTTCTCGCTGCTTTGCGCAGGTTTATCGCACGTCGTGGTCGATGTAGTC
Source organism: Pyrausta despicata (assembly GCA_963921415.1). Classification (NCBI taxonomy): domain Eukaryota; kingdom Metazoa; phylum Arthropoda; class Insecta; order Lepidoptera; family Crambidae; genus Pyrausta; species Pyrausta despicata. The sequence goes on along the minus strand of OY992862.1, from coordinate 13,883,065 downwards.
ACCTTGTCTCCGACCAGGGCCGTAACTTTGTCGGTGCTAGTAACTACCTTGGTTCTTTAATGGGAAAGGCCGCGGAGGCACAGGAGATAAAATTTTCGTTTAGTCCTCCTGGGAGTCCCCATTTTAATGGCTTAGCCGAAGCAGGGATCAAATCAGTGAAAACACACTTGTCTCGCGTTATCGGCACTCAGCGGCTCACTTTTGAAGAGTTCTACACTGTTCTGGCCCAAGTAGAAGCAATGTTAAATTCTCGCCCTCTTACTCCTCTTAGCACAGACGCTAATGATCTCTCGGTGTTGACTCCGGGTCATTTTCTGACGTTGGAACCGTTGTCGATTATGCCAGAGGAAAATTTAGTTGGTTTGAAAATTGGCGTTCTTCAGCGTTGGAAACTCATCCAGAAAATTCATCAGGATTTTTGGCAAAGGTGGCAGAGAGAGTACATGCATACATTGCAACAACGGGCTAAATGGGATAAGCATAACACAAACATAGCAGTAGGAACCATGGTGCTGGTTATAAATGAACAATTGAGTCCACAAAGATGGCCACTAGGACGTATTATTGCGCTACATCCAGGTGCAGATGGAATCTGTCGGGTAGTGACGGTGAGGACTGCTGCTGGGCAGTACAAAAGACCTGTCGTTAAGATGTGTCCGTTGCCTCTGGCAAATGACACTTCCATATAATTTTTGTTTGTCGCTTTCTTTACACTACCTTCGTCAACACAAGGTTGGTGTAACTTTTCGTATTCAATTCAAATACAGTAGACTTTTCGAGATATTCAATTGTCGTTTTTGTGTAAATACCGTCGCATTTAGGTGGGCGGTAATGTTCGATATTATCGTTTAATTATTTTGTAACTGGCTAAAAACCTGGTTTTCCAGTGTTGCAACTGTTGCCGTAACCTTTTATTCTTAAAAATTTACATTGGCAACACTGGCAGTTAGTTGGATCTTTCACGTCGAGTTCACTGCGCGCGCGCTTAAGCTTTTCGTTTTAACGTTGGTTCTCGTTTAATTATAAAGCAATCCTCAACCCGCCATAAACCAAATTATTTATCTGTGTATAATTGCGTGAAGCCATCCTGTTCCATCTGATACTAAAGTGATCTAGGGGAGCTTTACCTGGGCCCAGCAATGAGGTAACCCTTATTTAGTCACTTGCTGCCGACTCCTGCACATCTGATTTGTCAAGGTGAGCCTTTGCGCAATCATTTGTTTTATTCTTCAAAATTTATTAAATTAAAAAATAACCTTTCTTTTGCCAAATTAAAAGTCATGAAAGATACGTAGGAGGTCAAAAGATTACAGTCCACTAAACATTTCTCGTAGTTTTTCGCTTCAATAATAGTCCTCCTGGCCGATTTCGACCAATCGGCCGGCCAATCTCAACAGAGATAAACCAACTACGCAGGAGATATTATAGTGCACAAGTGTGAGCGCAATACACAGGTGCACTCACAGTTCCATCACTCTCAAAGTTCGGTGAGAGGGTAATCCGACATGACCGGAGAGAGATCAGGCGATCAGGACCAACGGCTTAACGTGCTTTCCGAGGCACGGGGGTGTAACACCGCCAACTTCCCGACTCCGAGCTGTTTTTTTGAGAAATCCATGACAGAAAATCTCAGAAACAATTTTGGCTCGACCTGGGATTCGAACCCAGGACCTCTCGGGTGTAAGGCAGAAACTTTGCCACTACACCAACGAGGCAGTTAATATGGATAAGTAAAACACCCTGTGCCGAAGCATTTACAAAACGTAACGCGTGTCTAACTGAAAAAGTGTCGCACGCAGTGACGGATGGATGGCGCCATCATCTGCTGGAATGCTAAAGAGGGAGAAGAACAATCCCACCAACCTTCCATGGCCTTTCCAACCTCGCAGTTATTAAGGCTGAAACGTGAGAGATGCACGCGGAATTTGCGTCTGCTAGGCAGTGCTGCACTCCACCGCGTGCAATTCTTGACTCTCTACAAATTGTCATCTCTGCTCCTTGTCCCTTGTGTCACTCCCCTACTTGTGACTTGACTCTCCTCGGTGCCATTCCTCCTCCTGTGGCAGCCGTGTGCGAACTCCCGCAGCCGTCTGAAGTTCCCCTCCGAGGCAACGAGGTCGTAGGAAGAAGGACAGAGATAAATAGAACAGTAGTAAAATACTCACGCGTCCAACAGCTTGAGCAGCAGCCGCCCGTACGCCCGGTACTCGTCTTCACCGAACTCGCCGGGGTGGTGGCGCGCGAACTCGTACGTGTCGCAGAACTGGTGCACCAGTTTCTGCCCGCGTCCGTCTAGGGGGGCCGCGAGAGAAGACAGTAGGAACGCGCGAAGGGACTCGCGTGGGTGCCGGCGCAGGCCTGGGTCTTGGTGAGCTATCTCGTCCTCTGCAGACAGGGAAAAGACTTACGATTATTCATGAGAAGCAAGATTCAAGTCAAAAAGTCAAGAGGCCTTCTACAAGCGAGCTGATTGCGCGATGACAACAACAGTTATTTAATTAGATTTGATTAAATAACTGATGTTTCCATCTCGCAATGCGACTACTTAGCCAATTCTGGAAATGTATTGTTATTAGCTTACCTACAATACTTATTTCTATGTTTAAGTGTAGATGAAGAAGGTTAAGGGCTCTAATAGACACTTCCAACTATTTTCTGACTGAGCTATCTTATACTTTAGAGGAAGGATCTGTTTGTTGGAATTGCTCCGAAACTACTGGACCCATTGAAAAAATATTTAACCATTAGAATCCTACATTATTCCTGATACATGATAACATAGGCTATATTAAATATGAGAAAAAATAAAATATGTATATCCCCTTGAAAATTTGTTCCACATGTGGGAAGCCGGGACGGGCCACTAGTAAATTATAAAGGACTCAGTTGCAGCCTTAGCTACTATTTCAGTGATGAAACACCTTTCAAACTTGGTTAATACACGTAAAATTTTATACAAGGGTAATTAATTAACATTGCTAATGTGACATGAGAAGAAGAAATCAACCCTTGGCAACTTAATCAAGTTAACTGGATCTGGTGGGTGGAATAGGCCTGTGCCCAAATGTGGGGTTCCCGTTTATTTATTAAATATATTTAACTGTTAAGAATACTGTGTAAATTGAAACTGGGAAATAAATGGCTTATTAATATTATTATCATTATTAATGTGACATGTGAATATGATCACCAAATAGTGATACTTGTGTACTGGTTTTCACTCACCCAAAGTTTTGACATCATCAACAGCCCGGAACCTGTAATGGTACGGCTGCTGCGGCTCCAGTATGTAGTGTGAGGGCTCCTCGCTCAGCAGGCGCGGCTCGTGCATGATGCGCGGCACCGCTTCGATGCGACGCTCTATCTCTTTTTTGAGGCACTGTGGGATTTGTAAGAGGTAATATAAATAATTTTAAAACTTATTTCGTTAATATGGTTCCAAACAGTTTTTATTTCTTTAAATTTGTTTTATAACTTTCTAACCGAAATTCCGAATTCAAAAATGAAAAAAAAAAGATATTATTACATCACTATTTATCCCACTATCCAACAGTTAAAGGAAAAAGGAAGAATAGACAAGTTTCTAATCCAGGTGTGCAGTGCCCCTAAGGATATACTCTGACCCCATGAGCTGCAAGACAGTGCTTATAAAAGTATTAGAAGATAAATAAGATTCGAGCTTACTTTTTTAGCATCAGATCCAATTGGAACGTGAGGGCCCCTCCGGGATCGAAGTGCGAAGCGATAGATCTGTCGTTTCGCGAAAATAAACAGGATAACGAAAGTTAGAACACCCCCACTTATTATGAATATTATGTTCAATATACTCGAAAAGTCGCCACTCGCCATGTTTAGATCAAATCAGGAAATTCCTGAAAGATAAATCAATCACAAAAAACACCAACAACAGATCGATTCCAAGAAAATATAAATACCTACTACTATGGATCGATTGTTCGAATGGGCCTGTCAACGTCAAAAAAAGTGTCATTAAAGTTCACCAGACTGTCAGATGCGTTTAATTTTATGCATGTGCTTTTTAATGTAAGAACTTAATGTAGTCAAAGAAAATATTGTGGCACCGGAATTTGATGAAAAAATGAAACGTCAGGTTATAAAGATTTTCATATGGCAATAATGACTTGCCATTGTCATTGTCATTTTTGGTATGATTTCTTAATTTTCTTTAGGAAACTACCTACATTATGCCTATCGAGTAGTATATTCCTTGCTATCTATGATGCCTATGCGTTATCTTGCCATCGTTTTTTTTTTTTAATAAGTAATAAAGTTTATTGGTACTTACAAATTGTTACATTTGGTATCTTAGAAGTTAGAATAGGTACAAACAAAGTATTGGCGACACAATAATGAGATACGGTTGAACGTGAACGGCTGTACTAGTTTTTGAAGTGAAAACTTCTTTAGCGGCGTTGAGCACTTTTGTGGCATGGGTAGAAACTGTGAAACTCGCGTCAGGTCACGTGATGCTGATCGAAAAACCGTAAGACGGTTGTTAAGTTTTCACTTCTGCCGGCACTCCCGGAGTGCAACCCGTGTTTTTTTTTTAAAACTGTATGACAGTCATTAGCGCCCTCCACCGGACTTAAAACAGGACTCAGATAAGCTATTGCCATCTCTAAAAATATATATCTACTTTTTTAAATTTAATTTAAAAGAAACAAAAAGAATTAGATTTTACAAAATGTCTTAAATCAACAAAGGTGTGAGTGTGTGCGTGCGTGCGTACGTCGTGTGTGTGTGTGTGTGTGGTGTGTGCGCGCGCGTGCGTGTGTGTGTTTGTGTATGTGTGTGTGTTTTGTATGCGTGCAAGAGTGTGCAGTGTGTTTGTAATTATGTGTGTGTATGTTCATTTGAGCGTTGTTTGCCCTAACAATTATTATTTATTATTCTTTACAAGGAGGATATTTTCAAGAGGTCCTCAGTTTCCACATATGTCAGCCCCTGCAACCACTGGCCCAAAACCAGTTTACACTTTCTTGAGTTGGTGCCAAAAATCTTGAGTTCTTTGTTTATTTTATTATAGAGTTGAGAACTCTTGATGTAGTATTGCCTACCAGATAGAGCGGTTCTGTAAGGAATATGTTCACATACTCTGTATCTTATTCGTCGGCCCACCTGCTGAACACCATCTACCATCGGGAGCGATGTGCGGGTGTTTCATGAACTATGATGTTTGATGAAATGATGATAGATAACATTTAGTGGCACTAATCACAAAGTACCTTTTTATATGCACTAATCCATTTTGATACTTCAAAAGCGGTGCATGAGATTTTCGTAATTTATAATATGATTTAAGTATTTATTTATTTTTTATTTTTTCATAAAGCAAATGTTTTATCAGACTGGCCGAAGTTTATATTATGAATAAAAGAATTGTGAAGTTCAAAGTATCAAGCACATTTATTCTAATTTACCCAGTGCTGCCATACAAACATTCAAATTAACCCGATTTTCAAGTGTCTGGTGTCCCTGTAAGAAACTTTTTTTTTCAAGTTTTTTACCGTGATTACGAGACCCCTTGAAAAAGCCCGTTTTTGCCAAAATTGCCAAATACCCTAGTTATATTGCAAAGCTCGGCACGATCATCTTGCTGTGCTATTGTGGTGTGGTCTCAAATCGTCAAACAAACACTGAAACACACTTTGTAAAAGTCTTTTACACATTTTGTAAAAATGCCAGAGATGAAAGATTGAGGCCCTGCCCAGATTGGATCATCAACAAAGATAACTTTGCGTCGTTATACTTGACGCCACTTTTTTATTCTTCTTATTCCCCCGATTTAACATTCTTGCTTCTGTTCAAAAACCATATCTATTGTTTACAAAAATAACATACCCTAACTTTCGGCATCCTGTAGGAGACGACGAAGAAGCTTTGAAATCGGTCCATCCGTTCGGAAGCTACGATGCCACCGACATACACACACAAAAACACACACACACACACACACACAAACACACACACACACACAAAACTTATAACACCCATTTTTTTCGACAGGGGTTAAGGGCCTCAAGCAACTTTAACACTTTTACCATAATCTTTACAAAACGTGTTGGAAATCACTGTTCATAGAACTTATTACATATTCGTCGTATATGATACAATACAGCCCTTACGTGCCGTGCGATCATGAATTCCATCACCATGATTCTTATTCTTTCTATTCGGTTGGGCGCGGCGTGAATGTCTTTGGTGGTTACGCGACCCGCATTTTGATCTATACTCCGATGGCGATGACCATTAAGGCATCCTGATATTGCTCATGCTCCAACAATAGGGGCGACAATGGACACTGTGGTTATATTTGGTGTCTATTGCACGCTTATAAGGCGAGCCATACGCTTGAAGTGCGTCGCGAACGTTAGTGCAATGGAAAACTATAAGCAGTTAGATTTCAAATGGAAAAGTTTATGATTATGAGTGGTTTGAGGTGATGAGGTCATAGGCACTACTCGTGCTTTATCATTTTTTTCATCTAGGTCATTGTAAATGAGACATTTTTCTAAGGTTTCCCTGTGACAAAGTTAATGGAAAAGGCATCCATTATCTTTGCCTGTGATGAAGAAAAGCGATGAAAAGTATAATAAAGGAAAAAAAATATAAAAATTGTTTATTTGGATTATAAATCTACAACAATACCTATCGTGGCCGTTCATTTAGCACTGGGATCGCATCTAGTGTCTTCTCATGTTACATTGCAGCTCCCATTTGCCGCATTACCGCTAAAATAGTCAGCCTTGCTTGAAAAGATTGCGTAACGAAACTTCGGTCATTGATAGTTTGTTTGAATTACAGTTTCTGACTTACATATGGCCTTTTTTGTCTCGTTCGCATAAGAAAATATACTTCTGCTCCAATTCTATTCTGCAATATGCTCTGCGTCTGACTGAACGTAAATCAGATGTGAATACTTAGTGGGAATAGCATTATAGGAATCACCCATTAACTTAAAGGACTTACTCAAGGCGCATTTAATCATTACGTTTATATTACTCATGTTCAAAAAAGTGAACCCAACTGGCCACATACACAGCGTGTGAGGTGAGGGTGACTTTTGGAAACATCCGAAGGGATATTGTGTTTTTTCACATCGTAAAGAACTGCGTGCGCTCGAGGTAGGTAGGTAGGTAGCACCTTGGCTGTCGGTGTTAGGTTGTGGAATATCCGAGGCAGAATAAAATAAATCCACGTTGCCACATACAACATTGTCTCCGTCTGGGGATCGCACCCGGAACCTCATTGATGGCGATAACTTGAAACTGGCATTCAACCAACTACACCACGGAGGTCATCCTAGATGTTGTACCTTTGAACCTCATGCCCACGCTAAATGTATAAGTTTTGATGAAGTTGTCAAATTCGCCGAAGTCTTAATACCAATTGTAAATTTTATCCTAAATTGTATTGCAAAAACATTACCATTCCGATGTGACGTCTATTTACAAGCATCTCGTGCTTGGTATGCACGGTAAGCTCTTGGCCCGGATAATATCGATAGATATTAGTTAGTAGAGTATAGTCCTAGGCCCTTGGGCGGTTTGATAACATCTGTCAGAGAGGTTGGTCACATTCCTTACAAACCACCCTTCCACTGAGCCCGTGTGGTGGATTAAATATGTGGTGCCCAGCAGTGGGACGTATATAGGCTGATGATGAGGGAGATTGCAAAAACAGGGAGATCGTCATTTTTGAGGAAGTGTATTTAGCTCTATTAACGAGGAACTATGGGGACGAACACCAGTTTTTCATAGTCTCATCGTCCACGTTACCTCACACAATCTTTGCCCGTACGTCCCCGCGCGAACCAGCGCTTGCGCATGCAAATCGCGTGCGCGCTTCCACAATGGCGGACGCGTAGAAATGCGTGTCGCCACCGGCCGCATTTGCGAAACAGACGATCGTTTGTTAATGTTATTAGAGAACTATAATGTTTCAGTACAGAATGCTGAAGTGCTGAATCCTTTTTTGTCATTTACTTATGTTTGATTGATGAATGATGTGGTAAACACTTTTCCCAGAAGAAGTTATGTTATGTTAAGTTATGTTATATTACTTACTAACTACGATTTGATCTCAATCGAAGATTTAAGTAAGACTTAACTGGAAGGGTAGATTGCAATAAAGAAATAATCACTTAGAGAATTATCTATAATTAATTGACTTTTCCTAAAACTTTAGAAACTTCTGAAACTGTAGGTACTGTAGGTAGGTCTCCACTGCCTTATTTTACATGCGTTTTCAGCGTTTTACATGTTAGTCCCTGAGGCAATTAGTAACTTGAAGGTTTTCATCTAAATCTGTGAAATCTAGCTAATGTTCCTTGCAAATAGAGCATGTCAACTGAATGCCTAAATTATGAGCCCAAATAAGTTAACCTCCGATACCACCCATGCTACCTTTTATTGTTTTGCCGCATGTTACTACAAGCTACTCATAGGTAAGTACTCCAGACCACGAGGGCGTAGTGAATGATCTCTGAGTCAGCCGTTGCCTCACTCGCCATTCATCAGACAGCATCCCACGCCTGCACAGACGATGTACCGAATCGTATCAAACAAACTGAATCTTAACGGACGTACAAGCGTTTGAACTGTTACGGATATAACATGGTTCACTGACAATCTGTTTTACAGTTATAAGTTCTACGAAAATACAAAAACTCACCTGCTTGACATTAAGAAAACCAGAACAATTGTAAGGTAAAAGGTACCTGGTTTCAAAATCACATGAAAATCATATGTCTATCTGCGGAGCCTCGTTACATATATCTCGGTATATGACTGCCTCGTTGGTGTAGTGGCAAAGTTTCTGCCGTACATCCGAGAGGTCCTGGGTTCGAATCCCTGGTCGAACCAAAATTGTTTCTGAGATCTTAAGTCATGAACTTCTTAAAAACAGCTCGGATTCGTGAAAGTTGGAGGTGTTACACCCTCGTGCCTCGGTGCGCACGTTAAGCCGTTGGTCCTGCGCCTGATCTCTTTCCGGTTATGACGGATTACCGTCTCACCGAACTTTGAGAGTGATGAAACAGTGAGTGCACCTGTGTTTTGCGCTCACACTTGTGCACTATAATATCTCCTGCGTAACTCTGATCTCTGTTGAGATTGGCCGCCGTGGTCGAAATCGGCCAGGAAGACTATTATTATCTGCGTAGCGGAACCTGAAAGTCTAGGTAGTGCCTTACTTACCTATCTGTTTTAAATGCGTCTGGTAAACTTGCTCTAGATCCTTCTTTGGAAATCCTTTAGTTGTGACTAAAAGCTCCTTGATAATCGTCCTAGATGATCTACTGACTGGACCACCCACACAGTTAAAATTCAATTTACATCGATCGACAAGGAAAGATGTCCTTTTTTGGTAAATATTCATTAAACAAACTTCACTCCAATACTGCTTTGCGCAGGTGATGATGAATGATGTCATGATAACGTACTGGATAGAGATTCAAAACTCCTAAAGGACACTGAAGTACTTTTGATACAATAATGTCTTTAGTTAGTCTTAGCTTGTCTCTAGGGTAACAGAGGCTCTTATTCCTCGGACCAAGCTTCAAGCATCCTGTAGAAGGAGTTTAACCTGTAAAAGGTTATTGTGGACGGTTAAAATATGTTTGAACAGTTGTCTTGTCACACCAACACAACAAGCTAAAAAAAGATTCGACTGCATTTTTTTCAAATCGACAGTTAAAATCATTTAATACAATCAGTATTCGTGTCACACACATCCCCTCCCAGAAAACAATAGGTAGGTAGCGCTCTTTTCGTCGCAGGAAACGGCGCACGCGGCTAACGTACAAAATGGCGTTCGTCGCCATATTGGAATGGTGCGAGAAGTTATAAGACAGTCTGGATGCTAAGGAGACAGCTCGCCATAAAGAGAGAGGATATCCTGGCCAATGCTTCGTATAGGAGGTACGAGGAAATGCGTGACTAAAAATTTTATTTTATAAAATATGACGGTACTTTTCCGTGAGCAACGTAACTTTGTTCAACCGTCTAGGGGCGTAGATAGGCGCATCGTATCTGCCGTTTAAATTATACGGGGCCCCAGACCCAATGACGGAAAAATTTAATTTGTCTTTTTTGCAACTTTTAATATTCCCGTTTGAGTGAATTTTCTAACAATTGTTGTTTTGTTTTAGTTGCATTGGTAGGGGTTTGTAAAAAAAGAGTCAGCGAATGGAAAAAAGATTACCCCAGCGGAGTTAAGAAAAGAAACAGAAAAGCTGGTGTCCACATTTTGGAAAGTTGGGAAAGCTCAAGGTGGTCCGGGGAATTCAGTGAAATCATGTTTCAAACTGGAAAGTCTGGGAAAATAAGCAGTTTTGTCAAAAAATATCATAATTTCGAGTGTTCACTTCGCTCGCGCACTAAATTACATACTGATACGCTTTTAAAATGCTAAGAGTTTATAAATTGTGCTTTTAAAATTCTAAAAGATCGTAAAGTATAAAATCTGGAGCCCATGTATACCTATTTCTACATCTGAGAGAAAAACCTCAAGCGTTTTCTTCACTCACGCACTAATTTATATTACCTACTTTCTAAAAGATCGCTTCGCTCGCGCCCGTATACTTTTTGGTGTTCTGATATAATCTTAAAGCTCAAAATATGGGCGCTCGCTTCGCTTGCGCACTTATCATTATACCTTTATGAAAGTTTACGGGATCATGAAGCCTAAAATCTCGAGCGCTCGCTCCACTCGCGCCCTTGTATGCCATTTTCTATTTCTAAAAGAAAAATCGTGAGTGCTTGCCTCGCTGAATGATCGCTTCACTCGCTTACTATCACTATCGCTATCATCGCATCAAGGTTAAAATTCACTGCGTGAAAATAGACGATTCGTCGAAAAAACACGTATTGTGTTTGTGTGAATGATGAGCACTGAGCACGCGATGTATCAAATTCCGAAGTCACTTCAGTGTACCAAGAATGGTCAGGAAAATGTTAAAAATGGTCCTGAAATTTCCAAAAAAATTGCTGTGGTCAAAAAGTGCCCAAGTTTAATAGCGGCCCCCAAAAACATTTTTATACGGGTCCCGCCACCAAGGCACGCTACGCCACTGCAACCGGCCCATAGCTTATTTATATAGCTACATACCAACTTACTAAGCCTTCACTCTAAAATTTTTAAATCTCATTAGAAAGGTACTTTCTTAAATTAGAAGACAACAGCGTTAGAGTAAGTTACATTAGAAACGCCTGAAGAGAGTTATGAGCAAACTTTCTGAAGCGAAATTACAAAGTTAAATCACATTAATTTTGTACAGGAAAAATTAACAGGTATGCGCGGCAAAGGCCTTCCAGTGAGATAAGCGTAGTACGAGGTCTTTGTAAACAGTGTTATCTTACTGACTACTGACAACATATTTAACGATCCTATGTAAACAGTAATTTAGAATCCGGTGTTCTATCTTCAGGGTAGGAGTATTTAAAAAAGTATGTAACGTGAAAAAGTTAGTTATGTAACCATGTGGGTAACGGACAGGTTTTATTTATCATTAACGTAAAGAACTTGTACTATAAAATAACTCATTCACGTTTGTCTACCTGACCGTAAAATTATTTGCAGTCGATTATCATTTTAACTCGCTTCGACGACTCATATTGCGTAGGTAGCTCGGATCGGATCCCACAGAGGCAACTGAGGCTTATCTTTGCGTAGCATCATTATCTGTTGCGATGTTTACCTCTCAGTTTTGTTTTTTACTGACGAAAGACATCGGCGAAAAACTACAGCCTATTGATAGGGCTAGGGGAGGAAGCCGCGAGCGTGGCCTGTGCGACATGTACCTACAGAAGTGTCTAATTAGTATTCATCTGAGCGCGTGTAGTCCTCTTCGCGGTGGGGACGGGTTAATAGCCGCCGCCGCCTCCGCGCCCAGCCATATTGTACCGAGGTCTGACCAGCGAGCGCCGTACGCTCGCATGAAACGATAATTCACTCTGTCAATATTTGAACTGCAACGATCCCACTGGAAGCCGGGCCGGTGGCTGGGAAGGCAAGAAGTCGGCATAGCTGTTTGCAGTAATATACGGCTGTGTCACTTCGAGCCAGCTCAATCCACCGGCTTTCTACGCTAGAAGAAATTCAAGAAACCGCGATCGCTCCCATAAATTGAAGAAAGTTGGATCGCTCCCGTAGGGTTTCCGCCGGGAGAGGGCGCGTTTGACAGCTGTCATTTTCGCGCTTTCCTCTCGGGTGGACGCGGCTGGCCGTCGGAATCTATATTTATATCATCACATCACACACGACGATGTTCCCCTAGAGTGCGACCGGCTGTGAACGTGCGTGACGAAAACGATACGAAAACACGACAGAATGGCGAACGAGGAGGTGTTGGGTCCGCGGAAAACGATGTTTGTATTAGTGATTGTTGTGGGGTGTTTTGCGGTGCTCTGGCCCAGGATCCTGTCGCCGCTGCTCCTGGGCCACGCGCGGGACCAGCTGAAGCCCAACCAGTTCGACCGGGAGGCAGGTAAAGTCGGTATTTTTAACTCAAGCTCAATGTCAATATCGCTGGACGGAGCGCGCGCGTTTGTGCCTTTTAATCTAATTATACGGCGCTTACTGCCGTAAAATTATCACTTACAGCGGCTGATGTCATTCCAGTAGTGGCCATCCGTGATCGCAATTATGTAAACCGAAATTCTATCGCTGTACTTACACAAGTACGAGCATTCCTATTTGCAATCCACGAGAACGAGATATTGCTAAGTAAACAAGTCGTGGTCCAGTTGTTGACTTTGAGTATTAGTATTTGCTGAAGGCCCCGGCCGAATGCTAAGCTTATGCAATAAATAATGGGAACTACAATTGATTGCGCAAAGTATAATTTAAATCTGAATTAAAACAAGGCAATCAAACAGATTTCCATTTCAGTTTTACACACTTCTTAATCGTAAAGATGTATTGTCTAATATTTATAAACATTTAAAGCTATGTACCTCTTGAAACAACACTATTTATTTGATTTTCTTTATGTTTTGTGTAAGGAGCTTTGCAAGAAAAAAATAAGTGCTTCAAATCAATGCACTGAAAATTTTAATAAATAAAATATTTTTATGGATTTCAACTACCTAGTAGCTTTTATCAAGTAATACTTACTTGAATGGGTTTTTATCATTGTTTAAATTAATGACTACATATAATAATGTAGATTATAACTTTGTTGACCCAATTTCATAACTTTTTACAAAATCCAAAGTTTAAATTTAATATTTTTCTTTCACTATACTTAAACTTAAACACTTTACAATGCTTTTTATCATATTAAACTTTTAATTTGCACTGGGATAGTTGAAATAGAGCTTATACCCAAAGAGTTTTTTATTACAATATTTATTTAGTATTTAGGATAGAACTAAAGCTGAACAACAATCAGAAATAAGTAACATGAATTGGCCCTGTTATGTAGAGCTATCGTTTTAATTATTAACATGGTATGTTAGGACTTGTGCATTTCTAAACATCACATGCAACCAACACCCAGTTAACCAACAGGATGCTGCGAAGTTATGTTCGAGGCGGAGGTAGCTGTTCTGGAGATCATCAATGAAGTTTGCAATACAGTGGTCAATGCGGACATGAAACTATCACCATACGCAGCAGCTGAATGCAGAAAGGCTGTGAACGAAACATGTGGTGTTGATATAGCTGCGTTTCTTAAAAGAGACCAGAACGTTGGATTGACCTCGAAGAAGTTGATAAATATGATGAAGAGTAGTAACAGTTCCTGCTTGAAGGAGCACTTTGGAGTTCCTCAATGGAGCGTCGGTGTGCACCTGGCTTCAAACTCTTGGACCCAGCAAGATAGTTAGTTCAATTTTGTTAGTGACAAAATTACTAACTGCATGAGTTTGTGAAAATATTCCATTAATCTCCAATGCTAACATAACTCAATAAGTGACTATTACGTTTGGTATGCTAACTCAGTTAATTTACATTCTAATGCTAATGCAAACTGTGATTTTATGAGCTCTACCAAGAGCAATTAGGAGTATAGAAAAATAAAAACCTTATTGAACTTAATTTTTAATGCATTTACACAAATGATATCGAAAGTATAGATTGAATTGGAAGGGATTATGTACCTGTTGTACTTAGCTAACATTTTCAAACAAAATCAATTTGTCGGTCTCAGTATTCTATGTACCTCCGACAGGAAGTTATATAGCTTTCAGTGTCATAGAAACAGCTAGAAATTTTTATTTTATTTATGCAGGTGGGATAGCTTTTAGTATAAAATGACAACTGTATATAACTTTCAGCCGTACATCCGAAAGGTCCTGGGTTTGAATCCCAGGACGAGTCAAAATTATTTCTGAGATTTTCTGTCATGAATTTTCAAAAACAGCTCGGAGTCGGGAAGTTGGCGGTGTTCCTGCGTCTGATCTCTCATCGGTCATGTTGGAAAGCTGTCTCACCAAACGTTGAGAGTGATGGAACAGTGAGTGCACCTGTGTATTGCGCTCACACTTGTGCACTACGAGTATAAAATCACCAGCGTAGTTGGCTGATCTCTGTTGAGATTGGCCGCCGTGGTCGAAATCGACCTGGAGGACTATTATTATAACTTTTAGTCAAAGGTATATTAGAACGTTGAGACTGGCCGAAAGCCGTCGATGGGCCTGTGCCTGCGCTTCGCTTCGGTAACTTTCTCGACATTGTCATTCAGTGCTAACTCCCGATTAACACGTTAGTCTTGTGACTCAATCTCGCGATATCGGTAGTCACGAGACATGTGTTGGTCGACCGCATCCATTTAACGTACGGCATATTTTATTAGGCTCCTTGATTTCAGACTTTACGGAGTACGGACCGACACATATTCATAGATAGATTAGCTCTTTGTACAATAACCACAAAAAATCTAAATTACAGACAATTTAAACAAAGAATGTTATATTAGGCTATGCTCCATTTATAAATGGAGCATCCAATTATACATAATTCAATCTTTAAAGAAAGACATATAATAAAGGATGATACCTTACCAACGTTAGCAAAAAACTCGGACCAATTTGCGATTAAACACTAGTAGCTATCTCAGTAATCTTTCTCGCAAAATATAAGTCACTTACCGTGCAATCTATCACAATTTTACACCTTTTTTTATTTAATTTTTTTGTTATGCTTGCAACACCGACCGTTATTATTATCTCCATTTATCACTCCTCGCGTACAGGGGCCTATGATAAGCCGGTCCAAACCTGATCTGATGGTGTTATGTTATCAGTCAACCTTTGACTTGATAACAAAATGCGATTGATGCAGCTTCGTATTCTTTGTAATCTACTTTAAAAGTTTGTTTCTAGCAAACAACAAATAAACACACGCATGGAAAACTATGTGGGCAACACACATGTGAGGAATTCAATTTAACGTGTAAATTGCGTCGTGTTTTGTATAAATTGGTTCTGTTTGAAGATCCCATTCCCGTTTTCTAAGTAATTGAGTTGTTAGAATAAGTTTTCATGGTTGTGCAACTATCTTGACACTGTATTGTTACATAATTATTTGCCTATTGTATGAATTGCGTCCAAATTCTAAGCCCGGCTCTTGTATTTCGATTCTTCAGATTCTATATTTTCATTCACTGGTAAAATCGGCAGTTTGCGGGCCCCCAGTTTACGGAGAACCCCTTATGGTTAAAATTGCTCTTCCATACTTCATTTATCTCTGTATCTTACAATGTAAACATTTATATTTGCCAGCTTAAGCAGGTTTTAGTTGCGCAACGCAAATCCCACAGAGATCATATCTTCCATGAAACTAAAATCGAAGCCCACGAGCTTCAGTTATGTTATGAGTATTCTGCATAAAATCATTCTACGGTCCACCGCCTACGGACCGTTTCATTACCGACGTATTAATATTATACTGATGAACTTGACTCGGCGTGCCTTTTGTACATGAATACAAATAGAGGCACATTAGCTTTCACAATGCGACGCAGTTTCAAGTAAGACGAGTTAGACGGCCTCAGCTAAAGAACAAAAGTTTTGACGCCATGTTGTCACATGGCGAGGTGAGGTCAAGTCACGTGTTAGCGGTGTATGGTGGAGACGTGTGAAAATTGGTTGAAAGTGGTGTTGTCACTCTACAAGAAGATGGTACTTTTGTACTATGATTATGATGACCAAGTTATCCGTCAGTGCTTGCGATAACTGAAGGCCTACTACGCGAGCGATATCCGTTAATACGATAACGTGTACTTCTTCTTCTTCTTTCGTGTCGGCAATAACACGGGCTAAAGCATACTTGCCCAGAAAGCGGCTACCGTGGTAGCCCTCTGGTTACTGGCAAGTAAGTCATCACGCGAGCAGGTGGTCGGGCACGCGGGACAGTTCATAAGGTGGGCCATGGTTTGCAGGGGTTCTCCACATTCACAGCTGACGTCTTCGCTGCTTAAGTACCGAATGATAACGTGTACTGACGACAGCAGATTATGCTACGAATTTCTTCCCTCCTTAAGATGACACAGTTTTTACTTGTGTCATAAAACGATTATCGTTTTCACGGATTTAGTTCTTCGTATTAAGGCCTCCGATAAAAAATTAGTAGCTCCTGAATCTCACTAACAAAATGTTTACGATTTCACGGGCCAAACTAATGATTTATCATTTTAAAAGTCCATGGGACTTTCCGAAACAGATGGGTATGATGGATTTGCACCTGATAACAATCTTCACTTTTGCTAAGGCCTTATTTTATTTTCTCTAGTGTCTAGAGGAGAGTTGCTAAATATAGCTTGTTACATTCAACATACATCAGTAAATAAACATTGTCGAACTGGCACCAACTGACGGATTCCAAACATAAATTGCTTTAATGAGATCCGGCCACACCCAGAGTATGGGACAATTAGGAGCTGGTACCATATCCGAGGTGTTGCTGTAAATTATTCCAATGTTCTGCAGGTACAAATTAACTAGGTACCTACCATGATCCAGCCATCAAAGTTTTTTTATAGATATAATAAATATGTAACAACATCACATACATTACAAATAAACTTAAATAAATACATATAACACCCTGCCCAGTACAAACAGACATGTTCATGCACACAAATGTTTGTACAGTGCGGGGATCGAATCCGCGACTTCTTGGTTAACAGTCAACTTCTTGACCATTACACCAAAGTGGTCGTCGAAGTGTCCTTTGTAATTAGATATCGCTAGCTTTAATTAGAACTGGTCGTTCGAATGCGCTAATAGCCAGCTATTTATCTATACTTAATCATGGTAAGATAATTTTATGGAGCAGTTCTGGCCCTCGTAATTTGAATTAAGCAGGACAGGGAAAACCGTCCCTCAACAGAGTTAGAGCAGAGATATACTCGTAGCTTATAGAAGTCAGGAGTATAGATAGATAGAGAACATTTTATTGCACACTACAAAAAAATAATACAAAATCTCTATAAGTTTGTATTGATCAGTAGATCACTTTTCCGAATCACAGCATTAATCGAGCATTCCGAGGTAGCATTGCGTCCGATGCATAATTGCAGTGTGTTTCGCTAATTGCGCAAGTACTCGAAAAATTCAAATATTTTACTCAAAATATTTCTAACCGGTCCTCTAGTTTGTGTCATGTCGTAATATTGTTGTTGCACATGTCGATACCACATGGCCGCCACAGTTTATTTTATAAAACGTCGTCTGTTTGTACTTGTACGAGTACTTAAGTGCTTTTTAGCGTCCACCAGCAGTCCTTGGTCGCATATGGTCCTCAAACAAATGAGGCAACCGGCCTATTGCCGATGTGGGTCACAATGGAATTAACACGGTTCGGTGTACTGTATTATCTATTGTCAAAGTGAGTGTGTGTGAGTCAGTTAACCTTATGGTTTTCGGTTCTATCGATGATAGTTTTGAGCGTGCAGGTATTTTGGAGCAAGTGGTGGTACGAAATGTTAAACAATACGGGATGTAAGTTAAACATTGCAGCCGCTTATCAGCGTTCAACTCAAATAAAACCTGGGGATGATCCAATTTTTTCATCTTTTAATGATCTATAGATACAATGATCATCTATAGATACAATGGTCAATGTTTATTCACTTTAAACTGCCGTATACAAGCTTTTGGTGTTACTGGTGCACCACTAACACCATAAATGTGGGTAAACTAAACTAATCAAAGAACCCCCGATATGAGCCAGGAAAACAGCTGGTCTGCTTCAACGGCTGGGCGGATATTGATTAGCCATAGGTAACCTCCACCGCGGTTAAATTTTCTTCAAATAAAAAAAATCGCATTGAAATTGTTTCAACCGTTCGGGCCACATACATAGATACGGTGGCCAGCATACGTCACGATAAACACCGCGGTATCTTATACGGTTGGGATACGGGCGATTTTGCAACAAAAATGGGTAGCCTGAGGTGCTAGCTACTGTACATACACAAACAGACACTAGGGTCAATCTTATAACCCCTCTTTTTCTTCGGGAGTTAAAAAAAAGTTGAGGACTTTGAAGCAAATTCTAGGTGTAGAGTAGAACACGTCAAATTAATCACAGGTACCTGATGCTGACGTAATAGGGGTGATTTGGCAACAAAAATGAATAGCTTGATGTGGAGTGGAGCCGTGTGTATTCTGGATTACCAGCTGGGCCTTGTCAATCGCGCGCTGAGTCATCTACACGCCGCGGATCACGCTAAATTAGGAAATGACTCGTTTTCAGCATCGCATTAGGAATTTTTTGGTGGTTACCGCTACAACTTGCTATACAAGGGCATATATGAGTTTGACATGATGGATTCCTTGGAGAGATTGAAGCGTTCATGGAGAGATAAAGTTTCGTCAGCATCCCTTTTTTGATAAATTTTCAAAAAGGAAAATAATTATAAGACTAATGTCTCAGGACCGGTTTTAATATACTCTCTACCATTGTCTGAAAGAACGTGTTAGTTACACTATTTATAACTCAAGAACGGATGAACCGATTTGTCAAAAATTGGTGGAGAGGTATGCTTAGAACCAGGAGACGGATATAATATAGGATATTTTTTATCCCGTTTAAAAAAAAGAATTGAATAAAATTCAATGTCTGCTTATTTATTGCCTCTAAGGCGGAACAGAGTTCGTCGGGTCATCTAGTAAATATATAAAAACACTGCCAGTTTCATAAAAACGGCTGTAACCCAAGATAGCTATCAGTATGAAACTGAAAGTTATCTGATTTGAAGTATAAGGTAGATAGAATATTGCCACCGGCCGGGCGTAAGAGATAGACTGACGGTTATCTGACAGATAGACTGAGTATACGAGTACACCGGGGTCTACAAAATAACGATGGAAAAGTATCAACCTAATCTACTGATTTTAGTATAATTATGGTATTAATTATGATTTTGTATATGTTTTAAACAAGTTTGCAGCTTATACTAACACATTTGAATGTTAATTATTATGAAAGGACATTGAACTTACATTATTATTAATTAATGCTATTTTAATGTTTTTAATTAATTCTCATAATATCGGCTGATGATAATAATAAATTGACGTATGCAGATTTTTTTGTGAATATAGTGAATAAGTTGTTAAAAGTTAAAACCTAAGCGTGAGTATCCACTATGTTCGCGAACTTCGCGCTCCACATAGAAAGTCCTAGAGCGCGAACGTATTTACTATGGAAAGCGAAAGGTTCGCGAACATAGTGGATACATGTCTTAATACGATTATACAAAAGCATGCCAATTCTAACCTACTGAAATATCGCTACTAACATTAAATAATTAGCCTTTTTTTTCTCATGGTCTTATTTTTTGTATGCATATTGTTTTCTACCAGTCTACCAAAGGAGAAAGATCCAACCAGGATTTTTTAAAACAAGGGTAGAAGTTGATGGAATCAGGCGTTACTTTTCGAAAATCCATGAGTAAAACTGGAAAAAAAGAATTTCCAGCTCATAGTTTTCGAAGTGGTTACGGTTTGATGTATTTGGGATCGTGCGCTGGTGTAGTTTAGTTTAGCGGAAATTTAAAGCAAAATAATTTCCTTTTTCCAGCTTCAATAAAGGGTACAAGAATTAAAAGCTGTCTCTATTAACTTTAGCTGTTTAATTCCCGTGTTATGCAAACACAGAGTGGTGTGTTTAGGGCTAAGAGTTCTATGTACACACGACAGCACATCAAGATAACCACTCCGGCTTATCTTATGCACTTGTAACAAGGATGATTTTGCAACAAAAATAGGTAGCCCAGTGTGCTGTCGTCTGTCTACTGTTTCTATTTTTGACGACAACATTTGTATGTGCTTTGTTAAAATATCAGTGTGCTATTACCAAAATCACCCATACCACTCGGCCACTCAGACATTGGCAAGGCTGTTGGAATTATAGTTGACAGAATCAGGCGTTACTTTGCGGAAATCCATGACTAAAGCTGAAACAGAGGATTATTTTGCTTTAAATTTCCACTACGACGCCAGCGCTGGAACCCAAATACATCCAATTGTAACCACCTGAAAGAACTAGACCTGGAAGTTGCAGGACTTACAATACATTCTGTGTCACGTTGTGAGTTGTATTGTAAGCAAAATAATCTCTCTTTTTCAGCTTTGCTGTTGGAATTCGCTATTGCTTTCTTAACGCATAGGCCGCGTTATAGGCGTTTGCAACCTATCATGAAAAATCATTAAAACCATCCTTTCCTCCCCGCAGCCGTCAAGCAAGAGCGTCCTGGTATGCGAGTGGGCCCCCACCCGGCGCTACGCGAGCGGGGCCGCGCGATCCCCCCCGGCGTGCCATCGCCCCCGCGGCCCCCAATCACGATGCCGCCGCACGCCAGGGTACGCACCTCCCCCCTGTCCGGGTACTATGAGCTGGAGATCAAGGTCAGTGCGGCGAGTGGATGAGCGCGTGGCTTTGCTGCTGGTGCTGGTGGAAGGAAGAAAGAGAGTTTGCAATGGTTATCAACTTTCTGGTCTTTGAAGGCTCCTCACGTTGGTCGAACAGTTGGCCTGGAAACTAACGCTATTGGCTATTAGAAAAACGCACTAATTTACGTTGAGGCAAACGCTTTTTTCTAGGTCCACTTATTGGTTGATAGGAATATTTGCCCCAAGTGTGCATCCGGGTTTTTGACTAAACAAGTACGATCTTACGTTAGGATCTGTTGTAGATCAAAAAAAAATTTTATTGTAATGATGAAGTTTCTCCTATAACAGGTCGTAGTTGAATGTAGGCATCAACATAATCAGCCGCAGAACGTCAAGCGCTGTATGTGGTCGTTAGTTCTCCCCAACACATTCCTTAACAGACAAGTGGTCTTGATATAGTTCCATACATCAACCTTTAGGTCGTCTATCAAACCTGTGGGCACTGGACGCACTTGGCTGCGTTTTTCGGATCAAATGGTCTCTAATTGTATTTTTTTCTATAGGCCGTTATCATCACGAATAAAACCTTAGCCGTCATCCACGGCAGGGCTTTTTCTACGGCAGGTGGCTTTAAGCCTTCCATATTTTGTTTTACTAATTTAAAAGTTAATCGAACCATTGGAAACTCTCTCAATTTATAACAAGCGACGGCTTTAGCGCTTTAGTCGCTACCAACTAACCAAGTAAGTACATAATCATGCAATAGTACCGAAAACAGCACATCAGGGCTTCACTACTTTTATCTTGAGACCGCCTCTGTTCCCTTCGCAATATAAGTTATTTTCGTAGTTGATTTAACCTGACGTGTTGTCGACATTACATAACATTACACATAATATTCGCTAGATTGCGCAAGGGCATATAATTTGGCCAATAGAATAGCAAGAGTTTTACCAGATGCTTCATTAACAATCTGTTGTTTCATGTCCAGCAGGCACGTAAGTACAGCTTTAGAGATGAGAAGGTTTAACTACGGTGACTTTTGTTTTAAGTTAGCCAAATACTCGAAGCCAAACATTCTTACTCAAGTTTTTGTTTAAATTTAGAGTACACAGTCATTTAAATGTTTTTTTGTTTTTGTGTGTGCTCAGTGCTCTCTATTCCTTTTTCTTTAACGGATTCTACGGAAGACCAGCGTCGCGGGATCATTAGATTCTGCGGCATTTGCTGAGTAGATTCCTTTTCATGCATGTTTAAGTAGGTACATATCTGTAAAAAGTGTAATGTTTTGTGATATTTGTACTTATGTAACCTGCTACTTGTATGAATAAATGATTTTCTATTCTATTCTATTCAATAGTAAGTTATAATAAGTCTCCTATAACTGTTTCGCAAATTATGTAGGTACATTGTAACAGGAAATTTTTAGTTGGCGCCCCAATAGCCTACCCTTAAAAACCAATATTAAAACCTTATCGTACGAATCAACATGACTAAATTATGAAAGGCTGATGGGGCGATATGTTAACATTGTCGCACAGAATACAAAAACAAGTAAAATGAGTCATTTGCCTTATTGAGCTAAGGTTTAAGCGTCTGGTGTACCGAAAAACATTGCATAGTGTTGTGAAACGCAGATCTTATTTTTACCATACAGTGAACCGAACGCTCACCTTAAAGTCTCCAGTAGGAGTTAGTATGCAAATTCGCACAATACTACCCACTTGAGACGGGAATGCACGCACGAACGTACATGTAAGCATGGCGGCGCCTGCGCACATCTTTTGGGATCTGCCATAAGGTATAAGAGAAGGCGAATTTTTTACGACATCTGAAAGTTATCACGACATACCGGAGCTAGAACTGAGAAGACTTAGAGAGATTTTCCTTAAAAATTCTTGAATTTTTCCCCACAGAAGAACCAATTTAACCTTGCAGTAAAGATAAGAATAGGACAGTTTCAGAATAGGGTAGTGATTTCGTTCATAATCAATATAATTAGTCCCTTCGTTTGAGTCGAGGTCTCTTTTAGCTTTTCTTCTCCTATCAGACGCATCTGTGTTTACTCACTATTTTCGACTCAGAATCCTACTCTACTCATTGGGGTTACTAAAAAATTACGTACGCTTCTCTCTTCTACCTTTTTCTGCGGGTGAGAAAAAGTCAACTGTTCGGGTGATGTCATGCTTATTATTTCGGGGCTTGATCTCTTTACAGCGTCCATGAGACGTGTTGCTAGTGTCGTTTATCACAAGCCTGCGATGTCGAAATCTCGACCAATCGGATATCCGACAACATTTTCTAAAATGTTTATATTTTCAGTAAATATAAAGAACCAATTGTAAACCATATTATGTGGAATCCGGATCCAAAACGCCTTATTTTTACGATTTTAACAGTAAACTTAGCATATTACGAGTACAATTGAAAGAAAGAAAATAAACGAAAAATTTAGTAATATAAGTCGTGATAGATTTCAGCAACATAAAAAATGCGAAGAGTTCGGAATCATAGGATGTAACGCTCTAAGTCAATTAAGACCCTCTGAGCGCATGACTTAGGTATTTCAAGAATTCAAAGTTTCTCAGGTATGCAATTGGATGATAGATAAGTCATAAAAGTCACTTATTTCTGTATATAAACCCACAGAAGGCACTTTTACACGTCCCCTATCCGATGCTATGCTGTCTGTGTGAATATTTATGTTCCCACCTTTTAGTAAACATACATGACTGAAGTTCTGCACATAGTTCTTGCTTCACCTTCGACATTTAGCAGATACACTCGAATGAGATATTACGCGTATCATTAAGTCTATTTATGCTGTGCTGAAGCCGCGCCAAAGCGTGTGCGGTTCACTGGGCCATTGTCTCCTGTGCTCGTACATCACACGTGGCTATGTTACGCTATGTTGATGACCGCAGACCTATGCCATCACTTACATAATTTACAATCATCTTTGTCCACTAAAATTCTGGAGTTACCAAAAAAACATCTACCCCCCATTTAAGGTTCTCGTCAAAAGCGGTATTTTGTAGCGGTCGGTGCAGTTTATGTGCTCAACAAAGTACATGTATTTTTAATAAATTTGTAACTTTAAATTCTTGATATACTGCCCTTGCGTATAAGCAAAGCGACTATGCTAGATTTCCACCACATGAAATCTGTTTCTTTTAAACTCTTTATACGCTTATCGCCAATCAGGTTAGCTTCTTCCTAGCTCTATGCTAGATTTGTCTACGTTTGTGTATGAGTATTTCAAAGAATAATTCAATAATACCTAAAATTTCTACACGAAGTGAAGCTGTTCTATTTTCTCAATAAATTATGTTTAATTTGGGATTAATCCAAATCTATTTTTGTGGCACTAATTAAATGATTAATAGGGATGTGGACTGTACTCAAATAAGTCTATAATTTTACCATTAAAAGATAGTTTCTATAATAAAAATAACAAAAAACACAATATTTTCTTCAAAAACCAAGGATTAATTTTTTATTTAATAAAATGTAATTAAATATTTCAACCTCAAGTCACGTGACAATCAACGCCAATCAAAATGCGTAACGTCACTTGTTGCCAAACAAGAATTTTCACTGGCAAGTACTATGTGTTTGTTGATATTTGGACAATATTATTATTTTGATTCCCGTGAAATTTCTTCGAAACTCGTTCAATTATCTTATTGAATCAATTTTTAAAGGCTTTCCTATCATGGTAAGCGGATATATTAAGGCAGATAGTTCAAATTTGCCATGAATTGATTGGTTTACGGTGGCTAATTTCTTCGCAACAAATAGTAACTTCTGCTCTGCTGAATTTAGAAATGTGAAGACCTCTATGTAAGTAATATACTCAGTACTACTCAGGATACACTATAATAGTAATCGTAGGTATTTATAAAGTCCAAAAGTAAAATTGAATGTTATATAAAATAATAGGATTTTGAGGTTCTGTCTTTTTAACAAATTGTTTCATTCCTTTTTAGTTGCTCAGCAGGCAGTCATATTGGAGTCGATGCTGTGGGATATGTACAACTTCGACGAGATGCAAAATTGTGCACAGTTAAGTGTGTAGCGTCACGAGTCAATAACCTAATATGACCTAGTTTAGTCACCAATACAATTATGCATCATGTACTTTGTGTAATAATAAATCAGTATGAAATCAATATTCGCGTTGGTTACTCCTTTCCCTACATACTCAATTCTGCCTACACGCACACACATACATAGTTACACGTAACCTCTACATTGGTGACCCCGCGCTTAATCAAAGACAGTAAAAAACAGTTTCCCAAGACTTTATTTAGTGGAGTGAACGTGTGACTAAGTGAAAATGGCTCTGATGCCAGACGTTAACGCGCAACAGGGTGCTTACCAGTACCAGCAGCCTCAACCCCAACAGCAGCAGGGAGTTAGCGCGCAGAGTCTGCAGGTCGCCCAGCCACACACATCAGCTGCGTCATCATTGCAAGCAGAAGTTTCCGGAATAAGTCTGAGCACAAGGATTCCCGAATTTTGGACAGAGATGCCCCGGCTATGGTTCGCTCAGTTTGAATCAATAATGTTGCCGCAAAAACAAGGAGACGACTGTAAGTTCCATTTGGTTGTATCTAAATTGGGCAGAGAAAGCGTACAGCAAGTCGGTGACCTACTTTTAAATCCACCGAGTGAAAGGAAGTACGACGCCATTAAACAAAGGTTGCTATCAATATATGAAGAGTCGGCAGAAAGACAGTTCCAGAAATTAATCGGAGAAATGGAATTAGGCGACCAAAAGCCATCTCAGTTGTTAAGAAGAATGACCGAATTGGCAAGGAATGCTAAAGTAGCTAATTCCACTCTTCATAGTTTATGGTTGCAACGACTACCAGGAGCAGTAAGAGCTGTTTTAACAGTCAGCCAGGACCAGGAACTGGACAACTTGGCCGCCATAGCGGACAAAATAATGGAGAACATCAAGTTTGCTGAAGTGTCAGAGGTAGTTAGCAGCAGCGGCAGTAGTAGCAATTTTGCGATCAATGAACTTTTAACACAAATGAACAAGTTGACATTAGAAGTAGCCGAGCTTAGAAGCCGCCATTTCAACTCACGAGGACGCAGTCGCGGTCGCGGTCGTGGTCGCGGCAGGAATCAGAGTCGTTCCAGATCAAGAGCTAGAGATAATAATCAGCTGTGTTACTACCATCGCCGATTCAGGAATCGATCGACAAGATGCGAGCAACCATGTTCATGGAAAACAAACTCGGAGCCGTCGGAAAACTCTCAGTAGTGTTGACGGGGGCGGAAGTCAGCGCTATTTATCCATCGAGCCGCCTATGCGTTATTGACCGCAAAAGTCGATATCGTTTTTTAATAGACACCGGAGCAAACGTTAGTGTCATACCAAATACAAAAAACGCACCGAAGCAAAACGAGTATAAATTGTATGCAGCGAACGGTAGCGAAATCAAAACCTACGGTGAAAAAACGCTCGAATTGGATCTCGGGCTACGGCGAGTGTACAAATGGACTTTCGTCATCGCTGACGTCAAACAGCCAATACTAGGCGCAGACTTCTTAGCTAAGTGCAATTTATTAGTAGATATGACACATAAAAAGCTTATCGATGGCGTAACAGAATTGACTACGCCAGCGAGCGTGTCAAATACACAAATGCCTACGATCAAAACCATACATGCAAAAATGATGTATGCAGATTTATTAGAGAAATATCCCGATATAACGAAACCTTTCTGTGCAAAAGAAACACCTAAGCATCGAGTCACCCATCAAATCATCACGGAAGGACATCCAGTATATTCAAAGTGTCGACCATTATCAGCAGAGAAATACAAGCTCGTTAAGAAAGAAATTGAAAACATGCTCGCCATGGGAATATGCAGACCATCGAAGAGTGATTGGGCGAGTCCGATTCACGTTACGAGTAAAAAAGAGGGTGGAATAAGGTTGTGTGGCGACTACCGAAGATTAAATTCAATTACAAAGCCCGACCGTTACCCTGTTCCCAGATTATTAGATTTTACGTACCTTTTGCCAAAAAAGACTATTTTTTCTAAAATCGACCTTAAAAGAGCATATAATCAGATACCAGTGGAAGACATAGAGAAAACGGCGATTATCACCCCGTTTGGCTTATTTGAATACCCGCGCATGCCGTTCGGATTACGCAATGCAGGACAGACATTCATGCGATTTATGAATGAGATCATGCGTGGCTTGGACAACGTTTTTTGCTTCGTCGACGATATTCTAATTGCATCAGAAAAAGCAGATCAACACAAGGATCACGTGGAAGAAGTGTTAAGAAGATTAAACGATCACGGTATAACTATAAATGTTGATAAGTGCAAATTTGGTCAAACCGAAATCGAGTTTCTTGGATACCTAATTTCACCACAAGGGATATTACCACTACCACAAAGAACAAAAGCTATAGACGAGTACCCACTACCGAAAACTGTGCGAGAACTAAAACGTTTTATGGGAATGATAAATTTCTATAGAACGAGTATACCACACGCAGCCTCTTATCAAGCGCCGCTGAACAAATACATGTGTGGCACTAACAAAAAAGATAATAGTCCGATAGAATGGAATGATCTCACCAAAGAAGCTTTTAGGCAGTGCAAGAATAGCTTGATAAAAGCAATTGCATTGAGCCCACCTTCTCATGACGTTCCCTTATCACTTATGACAGACGCATCGCAAACTTGTGTTGGTGCCGTATTACAACAATACATAAATAAGGTATGGAAACCAATAGCATTTTTCTCTAAGTCCTTATCAGAAACTCAGCAGAGATATAGTACGTACGACAGGGAGCTATTGGCAATATACATGGCTATCAGACATTTCCAAGATTATTGTGAAGGTCAAGAACTAATAATATACACCGACCATAAGCCACTGACGTATACAGGTCAACCGAGTTCAAAGGAAAAAATATCACCAAGACGATTACGTCAATTAGACTATATAGCTCAGTTTACATCGGACATAAGGCACGTGTCAGGTTCGCAAAACATAGTGGCCGATGCGCTGTCTAGACTATGTGAAATAAGATTTCCTGAAAGCATCGATTGGGACGAAATAGCAACACATCAAAATGAGGACAAGGAAATAAATAAATTATTGCAACAAAATAATTTGAGATGGAAAAAGATAAGTTTGCCTAACAACAAAGAACTATATTGTGAAGTGTCAACAAACGAAATTCGACCTTACATACCGAGCATATTTAGAAAACGAATATTCAGTATGTTACATGACATAACACACCCGGGCATTAGAAGTTCAAGAAAACTAATTCAAAAACACTACTTTTGGCCCGGAATGAACCAAGATGTAGGTAATTGGGCAAAACAGTGCATACAGTGTCAGAAATCTAAGATCATTCGACATAACAGAGCACCAATCATGCGATTTCCAGAATCAGACCGATTTGAACACGTCCACATAGACATAGTCGGACCGCTGCCAATATCAGATAACAGCAGGTATGTGATAACATTTATAGATCGTTTTACCCGATGGCCGGAAGCAGTACCGGTACAGGAAGTAACAGCAGAAATAGTAGCCAAAGCGCTGTACGACAGTTGGATTGCGCGGTTCGGATGTCCGTCAAGGATAACAACGGATCAAGGACGACAATTTGAATCAAACCTATTTAATTCATTAGCAAAACTAATGGGCATAAAGAAAATCCGAACCACCAGTTATCACCCTCAAGCTAACGGAATGGTAGAAAGATGGCACAGGATGCTGAAAACAGCAATAATATCACGTGGTAACTCAACAGACTGGTCACGTGAATTATCTACTGTTTTATTAGGACTACGAGCAGCGATACGACAAGATACCGATGTCAGTCCAGCGCAGATGGTTTACGGAAGCAACATAAGGATACCTGGAATATTTTTCGAAACAAATAAACGACATAATATCATAACACCTAACTCATTTGTTGATGAATTGCAGAGATCAATCCAAAACATCAAGCCAGCGTCAAATTATAGAAATTCAAGAAAAAATACATTTATTTATAAAGACATGGATACATGTAAATATGTATTTGTCAGAATAGACGCCGTAAAAAAACCATTAGTAGCTCCATATGAAGGTCCTTATCTTGTGTTGGAAAGGAATGAGAAGTATTTTAAAATACAATTGCGAAACAGAACATGCGTGGTAACAGTTGATCGTTTGAAGCCAGCGTTCATAGTTCAAGAGGGCAATGAAACCAGCAACGCCTCGTCTGCAAAAAACTGCACTGAATTGCATAGCGACGATGCAAAAATGAAATCGCCGCGTGTTACAAAATCAGGGCGAATAGTGAAGCCCGTTGTTCGTTTTTGCAATTAATCATATTTTTACATTCCAGAAATAAGAAAACGAAAGTCATTTCGCATACAACTTCCAAGTAGTCAACATCTCCAAATACGACCATGGGCAGCTACTCATCCAAGGAAGACATCGTGTTGTCCCAAGGACAAGCCACTGCGAGCGGCGGGAGCGCCCATGCCACAAGCAGCGCAACATTGGCTGAGATGGCGATGGGCACAGCCATTGTCATATTCTCCATCACAGCGATATATTTTCTAATAAGAAGATGTATCAAACGAAGTCGTAGAGCCATTGTCAACGACCTGAGAGAGCTGGCGTCGAGCAACATCCCAATGACGTCAGTTACAACAACAACGGCGCCTGCAGTGGTGGCACCGAGACCAGCGCCACCCCCGCAAGTAAACCCCGCATTTGTGCCCTGAAATGAACTTGTAACGCAAAGTGCAGTGTTAGTGTATTTGTGACGACGTGTCGTAAAACTATAAATAGAATAATAAATAAGTTAGAATATTATTTTTAATAACTATTGTTTTATCAATCGATGCATAAATTTTAGTGTATCATTTTTTTTGTGATAAGTATATTTTTTAATTTCTTAGTTTCTATTGTCAACTATAGATAAATAAATATTTCTCAACAAGGGTACTAGACAACGGATAATTTTTTTGTATTAATGTT
This sequence comes from Pyrausta despicata, assembly GCA_963921415.1. NCBI lineage: Eukaryota > Metazoa > Arthropoda > Insecta > Lepidoptera > Crambidae > Pyrausta > Pyrausta despicata. The sequence continues at coordinate 13,853,174 of OY992862.1, read as the reverse complement.
GTAATAAAAATTGTTTCATTTGTATTATTAGGAAAAGTTTATAAGTATTGTATTTTTTTTTTTCAAAGGGGGGTGTAATGTAGCGTCACGAGTCAATAACCTAATATGACCTAGTTTAGTCACCAATACAATTATGCATCATGTACTTTGTGTAATAATAAATCAGTATGAAATCAATATTCGCGTTGGTTACTCCTTTCCCTACATACTCAATTCTGCCTACACGCACACACATACATAGTTACACGTAACCTCTACAAGTGCAAAATTTGCCCGGAGTATAAAATTTGTAGTAAACCATATTCAGCCACTATGGTTGTGGATAAAGAAAACGGTGTAATAGTGAGTGCCAAGTGTCATGATTGTGCTGCTTCTCAAGGAGGTTGCAAACATGCTGTGGCATTCATCATGTGAAAAGGAATTAAATAAAAAACAATTAAAAATGTTCACTTGTTGAAACACTAGTCAGATTTCTACAAAGATTATGTTCTAATGTGTTCAATGCACCAACTGTGCTTGAAATACAAGGATGCTGACTGTGAGAATTTTTTGGTAAAGCCAGCTTGATTTTTAAAAGTACCTAAATGGAAATCACACACACAAGATACTAGTGCTGGATCCCGACGGGCTAGTTGAAGCCACATTTTCCGCATCGTTTTTGTACATGGAACGTGAATAGATAGATTTTAGGTGTTTTAATAGTAGTACTTTCACACTACGGCACCGCAAAACATTTATAAAATGTAGAATCCATCTTATTAACTCAAAACTACGAAATAACTTTCTATTACATACAACTTCGATAATGTTTGCCAACAAGTGACGTTACAGCGGGCGTTTGACACGTTTCCACGTTTTGGCGCGAAATTTGGAATGGAATTTTAATTAACTTATTTTCAAGGTATTAGTTGTATTAAAAAAATAATAACAACTGGTTTGGGCTCTATTTGGTACTTATGCATGGTTTTAAACACTTTCCCAAAAATAGTCCACATTCCTATTACAAGACATTAATCTGCGTTTTCTTTGACATGCCCTTCAATCAAATGGTCTTACTACATTCCCAAATTGCATAATAAATTACTTTAATAGAAGGATTTGTCATATTGTGTTATCCTCGTGCTCAAATACTTGAATAGTGAGCATGTAAACAATCAAAGAATACGACGAAAACCCAAATTCTTCCATTTGGTGTTCAACTGCAGCGTTAATGACTTACTCATCTGTACCATATCTTGAGACAAAAAATCTTGCCAAACATCCACCGGCAAATTAACATTTGTATAGAAAACACCGACAGTTCCACAGGTTTTGTCATGTAAATGAACTTTTGAAATGGTCATTTGTTGAACCGCCTCAGTTTTGTGCGCTCTTGAAATGTATTTCGATCGTTGCCTTTATTTCATGCATTGTTAATTTTCAAAACGTTCTGTTCCGTTCTTACTTTGTTGTTGGTGTTGTTTTCAGCCTATATACATCCCACTGCTGAGCACTGGCCTCACCTCAACTTTATGTGATGGTACGAGCTATACCTACTCCACCATGCGGGTTCCGTTTGTTAATAGAAAAGATGATCTCTTAAAAATTACTGACCTTGCAGTAGATCTACTCATACTTTACTTAACTAGTTTTCGAGAATTTGAGTTAAAACTCAACTATTTCCAAAATCTATCCTTCCCTCTATACTTCAAGGTGATGTACGATTCCTGCGTAGAATCTAGACCAGCATAGCTGGGTTACAGTAAAAGTGTTCATAGCCTACGTGTGAACTGTCCACAAATTGACAATGCTCCGTGAATGACCGGTTAGCGCGTCCCCACTTCGGCTTGACGGCTCGAAACTCCACTTAGCATGTGACTGACATTCACGTGCTTGGGTGCAGAATCTAGAATGTTCGCCATAAATGCATTTACAGTATCGTTTTACTGCCTGAATCAAAGGAATCATCTAATCAGATTTGATGTACTTTACGCTGGTTATACAGGCAATATCTATTTCCATTACCTAACGTCTTTCCCCTCGAATGACGTTTTCACGGTATCAAATTACCCGAATCAAACCTGAAGCTACGACATGCCGAATTATACGGTGAAGGTAAGAAAACAAAACAACTCTCGGAATCCTTAACCAGGCACTGGCTATCTTATTAATGGCTGACACACAATATTGCTAACAACATCATGGTTATAGCGTAAGTAAGTAAGATAAGATGGTGGTAGTTGATCGCCAGACTAGTAACTTGCATAAAATAAGATACTTGGGCTATTGTGCTGATATTGGGCATTAAGATGAAAATGCTTACTTATAGACGATAACTTTCGAAGATAACGAAGCAGGAGAGGCAGGGCAACAACTGTTAGATAAAAAGATACTTACTAGTCGATATAATTGTATTATTTCGCAAACAATATATTTCACTTAAATAACACAACAACCACCTCTCAGCTATTTTCCCAACGTCATAGACAAAACAATATATAACTCCAAATACAAAATATATAAAAATAAAATTAAAAGTATCATAAACAATAAAAAAGAGGTCTGTCGCCAACACTTACTGTCAATCCAACTAAATTCACACAAGTTCACAAGAATCAGCAGTTAAAAAGAAAGTCTCAATTAGACGGCCTCACCATTCACAAGCTCATTTGCTTGCACCGCCCACGATGCGCAGGAGTGGCGCTATTTGCGCGCCGGGTCTAGGCCGCGATCACTCGGTGTATTTATATAGCGATCGCTAGACTTTCCTCATCCAAATGGTCTTTGGCAATAGGTGCTTGCTCACGCAAAGTTATGTCAACGCTGTCAATGAAGTGGAATTGCAATCAATTATTGTAAAGAGGTGTCCCAAGAGCGCGAGATTCCAAAAAAAATGTTATTGGATGTGTATGACAATATATAATAGGATACCACAAGTAATTCCAGACCTACCCTTTAATAAATTTAAAAAAGAATTATACAACTGGCTTAGTGTATAGGCTTTTTACACTATACAGGAATATTTAAATTGCAAACGCAAATAAATATTTATATTTCTATTTCATTACAATAACTAAAAAGATGCTAGCCATAAAAAAGTCCTCTAAAAATATGACCTAATTAATATGCATAGCATACGAAGTTCCATATTTTGTAATGCATTGCAATTTTGTTTTGGTTTAGAATTAAGTATTAATTGCAAAAGTATTGTATTGCATCAATTTTGGATGCCGTTGGTTTCTTCTGTCTGTGGTTTGTATTATTTCCTGTTTATCCAATTTGTTTGTTAGTTCAGGATTCGAAAATTTGTCCTTCAAGTTTTTATCAATTTCAGCTCTTCCATTGAGATCTTGAGCTTCCGATGCTTCTGTCTAGACCTGTCTTGTCCTACTTGTACACATATCTGTATTTTAGCGACTAGATGCACGGGAGTGTCGCGGGCTATTCGTGAGTGTGTCTAGGCCGCCCCGTCCAATGCCAACAGGCGAACTTGCCTCGATCGCGCTCACATCTGGGTTACGAAGATCTGTGTCATCTCTAAAAACGATTTCCTATGAGTTTTTGATAAAGAGAGGCGAGAAGAATAATTCGTGGTTCACATAGCTTAGTCAGTTATCCGTCTCTTATGAATGTAAAATTTTACGAGGTACTCAGCGCGTAGGCTGCATAACAGCATAAAGTTTGGTATATTAACAGTCCACCGAGATGATTATTTGGAATCTTTTCCATAAATTATTAAAGTCTTGCTCTAACAGATAGTTACGTCAGATGATAGTTGTCGTAGAGGTTTTCTTTTACGATGACTAGTTCTACTAACTTGAAGAGCTTGATTCGGCCCCATCTTAGTAGTTTCTATATTTTGTTTCAATCTTAACGAACCCTGTCATAAGATTGTGTGATTGTGAGTGTTGTAACGTAGACTTGTCGCGGACTGGTTGCGCTCTCTACCAGTTACGTGGTATGCAAACAGACGGTTTGTTTGACAGTTTCACAACGATGCGCATATATACGCATGGGCCGTTGCGATAACTGGCGAGGTCACGGTTGGAGCCTGCAGCACATGACTAGATTTGTCTATGATTCTATCCCTTTATCCTGTGTTCTTGGCGATCACATTTGAACTAGCATGGCTTTCGAAACACTCAGATTTTCTGTTTTATGTTCACTGTAATATTCCGAAACAATCTAGCCACAGAACAAGGAATCTACTTACTGCTTAAGAATAAAAGGCGTGAGTGGGCCGGGCGGGGCGCAAGGATAACTAACTGCGCTCCCGAAGACGCAATTGATGAGCGTTAGGAGCGTGAGAGCAAACTATAGAAATACCTAATGACAGTTTGTGACGCCGAACAGGAGTGACATATTTCTCCTTAAAAAAATTAAAAAATCCTCGTTTTAATTCTTAACATACTAGTAACTTAAGTTTACATTACTGGGTTTATGTTATAAACTCTTCTGTAACCGCAACGATTGGCCAATCAAAACGCAATGATTTCTATTTATTACTTTAAAGTAAATTTGTGAGTTTCGTCATCCTGGTTCTCGTACAAATCAACGATCATGCTATTCCTAGGGTATTCCATTTTCTGCGATTCTAGCCTTCATAGGATAGGCTAGTTGTAGGTAGATTCTTACTCAACTTGATTTGCAGAACTGTTAAGAGCTAACGCTGGCCGCGTAACTGTTATAGCAGTTTTGAAATTTTATTATCAACCATAAATGTTTGTAAGTACTAACATAGTTCTAAGCTTCTTTTGTATGTGACAAATGAACCCATGGATCATGTAGTCCGATATAAAGAATTTGAATTGAAAAATTGAATTATTGTCTTTCGAAGATATGACTTACAAAGTATAAGGGAAACTAGCCCGGTTCTATGAAGCTTTGATTTTCTATTACGCGCTGGACTGTGCTGCAAAATTAACTCTGCTAGCCCTAAATAGAAGAATCTAGGCTGATCCTGTAGAATCACAATAGATGTGAAATCTACAATTAAAATTAAACCAACGTTTTGGTACAAAGTCTGTTTTTGTTAGAATGCATGTCGTCACCGTGTCCGCTCTTGACATCCGATTCTGGGCATAGACTATTTTTAGTCCTCGTAAAAGTAATTTATGTTGTGTGATGATAACCGACCGGTTTTTGCCAAAACACGCGCGAGGAACTATCCAATGTGGTTTTACGGCGCACACGCGCGATTTCTGTTTTGAAGAGCTTTAAATAAAACATTTATTTGTTGGGCTTGTGTACGAACGAACTGTTATGTCAAGTCACGCCTCGTTGGTGTAGTGGCAAAGTTTCTGCCTTACATCCGAGAGGTCCTGGGTTCGAATCCTAGGTTGAGCCAAAATTGTTTCTGCGATTTTCTGTCATGATTGTTTTTAAAACAGCTCGGAGTCGGGAATTTGGCGGTGTTACACCCCCGTGCCTCGGTGCGCACCTGTGTATTGCGCTCACACTTGTGCACTATAATATCTCCTGCGTAGTTGGCTGATCTCTGTTGAGATTGGCCGTCGTGGTCGAAATCGGCCAGGAGGACTATTACTATTATAAACTCACGCCAAATAAAAAGAACGCTGACGGTGACCTGCGCACTAGATACTAGACGATTACAAGGGTTTAATTGGTGGTACGAGGCGCATGTCCGCGCCTAAGCGAACTAGTTAGTTAACGACTGCTTCCAAGCGCAAGTTCCTCTCATCCAATCTTATATGATACAATTATAATCAAGCATTTATTTGCAAGAATACATCTTATGCGAAAGCAGACTGTTTAGAATAGAAAACATAAATAGAGAATCTCATAGATCAATCCGATATTTAATTGATATTGTTACAAAAAACTTAAGGGCCTTAACTACACTTAGTCAACCGGTAGATCAATGGGACACTCTCATTATCTTTATGATTTCTACCAAGTTAGACCCAATCACAAGTGGAAAATGGGAGGAGTATAGAAATAACCTACCTGATTTGCCACCTTTGAGTAAATTTATTGATTTTCTTAATAACAGAGCTGATATCCTTGAAACTATGCAAGCGAACACGAGTGAGAAGGGTAATATTTACAACAATAATACTCACAAGGAATTGCAAACAAAGTCTGATCAAAAAAACCTAATACCTAACAATAGATTTTCAAAAACGTTTCTCACTTCTGGTTCCAAAGAGGGTTCTATTTCATGCCCAATGTGTAAAAAGGGTCATCGAATAATTGATTGCGAAACTTTTAAGGCTTTGTCAATTGATATCAGAGTGAATGAAGTCTCTAAGTTGAAACTTTGTTCTAATTGTCTTCGCAGAGGTCATGAAGTAACTAATTGCCATTTTTGCCACTAATTGCCTTAACAATATTGTTATATATTGTTATCAATTGACAAAGCCTTAAAAGTTTCGCAATCAATTATTCGATGACCCTTTTTACACATTGGGCATGAAATAGAACCCTCTTTGGAACCAGAAGTGACAAACGTTTTTGAAAATCTAGTCAAAATACAAAAAATGCAAGTTCAGTTATTGTTATTAAATAAAAATAATAAAATTTCTTGGATTCAAGTATTCATTGAGGCTTCACCTCATTATATTCTTACCACTGTAGGTAATTCCCGTTTGCGACAAGTACACTATAGATTAGATAAGGCTAGGCTAGCTATGCTAGAAAGGGCCAAATGAATGCCTGTAGTATGTGTTAATATGACTTATGAACGTGACGCAATTCGCAAACCATGGCAAAACGCAAATGTGCGCCCAGCAGATGATCCCAATGACCGGAAACCATCAAACCGTGATGCCGTAAAGATGAACTGCCCGTATTTATAATTCCACCAGCTAAACCAGCTTAGTCTTCCACCGACGCGCAAAACGATTGGTTTCCCGATAATTGGCGAACGTTCAATAGATCACAATTGTAGTGTATTAACGTCGAGATAATTTGTGTAACTCGTATGTTTATTTGGAATAGTCTGGAAAATAATTCACGTTTATAAGTTTTCGGTCGCCGTAAAATCGTTTGTGTGCGTTTTGAATTGATTGACGGAATCAAAGAGTTGATAGTTACAGGAACTTGTTGAGGGATCAAGAAGTGACAGTTGAAACAAGATATGATAAAGGTGTTCATAATATTTAAAGTGTACTATTTCAAGTCTTTCGAACAATTTTATTTTTCTAAAAGCCTGATCTTTCAGAACGATTTTGCGAACAAAAAAGGGTACTGATGTGCGTCGTCTAAATCTGCTAAGTTGTACCTGATTTCAAACATATAAAAGCAAAATTTCAAAGCTAACAAGTTCTTATTGCCAACAGCCCCCGCCAATCCCGGGCATGAGGCCCCCGCTGGGGTCCCCGGGGGGCCCGGTCGCGGCCCCCAAGTCCTCAATGGGGTTCGTGATGCCGATCTACACCATATGCATCATAGTGTTCTTCGTCTACACTCTTAGCAAGGTCAGTATATTACATAACGTTTGTGTTAGATAGGTGTATGGTCAAAAAGTTGAACTGATTTTTCGTGATCAGCATTCACGTTTCAAACTAAAGATAATATTTTTGCTGTAGTAAAAATCAACTATCTATAGTCTATGGGAATCTACTACTACGCCTGGTGGTCAGTCTGGATCCGACCTGCGATTCAAACTTTTTAAAGGACCTTGTTACGCACCCCTATACTACCCTTGGGACTTTAGTATGTCTTTTGACTCCTTAAGCCTTAGACTGTTAAGAGATTAGACACAATAGATATAACAATGTCTAGGGGTCACCCGTGGCCACCTTGTCGTACAGAGTGTTAAAGAACGGTGACTACCGCCATCATTTCTCTGGTATACCCACCCAATTCTCCGCTATTTCCTTCGTCCTGTATGTTTATTATAGTACTACGCGTTTTTTAAATTATGCAAACTTATATGTATATTTTTCAATATTTCTGAGAGATTTTCTTAATATTTTTTTCGTTAAGAACCTTCTCCTAATAATAACAAATACAACAAAAAAAGAATTAGTGAAATCGGTCCAGCCAGTCACGCGTGATGCCGTGACCAAGGAAAACGGGTTTCATTTTTATATATATATATATATATATATATATATATATATATATATATATATATATATATATATATATATATATATATATATATATATATATATATATATATAGATTACAGTTAATTCAATAAAGTTGCAGGGATAAAACGATTTAACTATGACTGTTCAATTTTCTTCATCGAGCACTTTACCTATTAAAGTAGAATTCAAGAACCAATAACAAACCTTTACACTGTGTTCACCACAGATCCTGTTCAAGCGCACCGGCTCCACACCGTACGAGGCCGTGGCCCCCGACCCCCAGTTCAGGCGCCGGGTCTTCAGAGATGACTCCAGGACTTCACCTGATAAGTTGGGTAAGTGGGGCACCCTCATGTGAATTGGTTGTGATCACGACAGTTGAAGTACAAGGTGTTATTCCAGTTTCCACGTTTTGGCCCGGTTTCTGTCAAAGCGACGAGAGAAGGTGTTTTGAATCTCCAATCAGATTTGATCATTTCTCCTTTCCTCTCCGCTTGATCCTTTTCCACCGGAGCTCAGCGGAGAGGAGATGTGGATATAACGAAATCTGATTGGTTATTCTAAACTCATTTCTCGTCTCATCTCTTTTCCGCTCTGGTCGAAACCGAGCCTTACTGCAGCCGCAGACGGCAAGGGACACTTCTGACCTCTCTTTTTGTAATCTTATTCACCAGAAACCTTTCAAAATTCCCAATCAGAGCATGTCAGAAACCTGATGGATAAACTACCCTTAAACATCTCATTAACCAGGCATAAATCGACTATAACTATTGTATGCATATCGATTCCTTGATTCATTGATTGACTGCCTCGTTGGTGTAGTGACAAAGTTTCTGCCTTACATCCGAGAGGTCCTGGGTTCGAATCCTAGGTCGAGCCAAAATTGTTTCTGAGATTTTCTGTCATGAATTTCTCAATAACAGCTCGGAGTCGGGAAAGTTAGCGGTGTTACACCCCCGTGCTTCGGTGCGTGAAGCCGTTGGTCCTGCGCCTGATCTCTGTCCGGTCATGTCGGATTGCCGTCTCACCGAACTTTGAGAGTGATGGAACAGTGAGTGCACCTGTGTGTTGCGCTCACACTTGTGCACTATAATATCTCCTGCGTAGTTGGCTGATCTCTGTTGAGATTGGCCGCCGTGGTCGTAATCGGCCAGGAGGACTATTCAAACATGTCAATCTATTGATAGGGTCTTGCTTTTTCCTTAATGGTAAGTCTCAATATCCTATCTATCGTTGATTGAAAGTTAAATAACTGACAGTTTCATACTAAAAGTTATCTGAGGTTTTAGATTTTTGCTATGAAAGTGACAGTTATATGACTTTCAGTCCATAAGATATTGAAACCGGCCTTAACTTATATAATACTTGCCAAATGTAATGTAACCCTTCATATTTTTGAACTATGTGCTCTTGCGCATGCAGGACCTAAGCAGCGAGACACCAGTAAGTACATTACTAGGCGCCTCATCAGTCAGCCCCTGTCTCACATTTTCCAACAACCTTTCGTTACTGAAGGCCTACTACGAGAAACGATATAAGTCAAAACGATAACCTGTACAGACGACAGCACATCACGTCACATTTCACCTTGACGTTCATTTCATAAAACGAAAAAACGAATATCGTTTTGATTGATTTAGTTTTTCGTAGTAAGACCTTATTATCTTAGAGGTCCAATCTTAGAGGTTATCATAAAATTAGACACTTCTGTTTTTGTAACATCAGTCTCATGATTCCTATGAAAACGACATGAGAGTTTTCATTTAAAATTCAGTGGGTATGATTTTTATCATGACCGTATAAAGGTATAATTAAATAAAGAAATAAATATAAACAAATATTTCACAACAATCACACCAATTCTCTAGTCCCAAATTAAGCTAACGAGACTTATGTTATGGGTAGGCTAGACAACGGATAAACATACTTAAATACTTTTTTTTTGTGAATAAAAACCCAGACTTATGTTTGTTCTTTGCGGGGATCGAACCCGCGACCCTTGGTAAAAACCTCGAGTCGCGGGAAGTCCCGCATGTGGACCACTGCACCAAGCGGTCGTCGTCTACGTATACCTACCTAGTCCTTCTTTGTTTACTAATTGTATACATAAATGTATCTATGGTTTGGGATTCTACTTCGACCGATTCGGGTAGTTTGATGAGGTGCCACACACCGTATGTTTTAAAATTACGTTTTATATTAACGTTCTATTCTAATGGTTAGGCGCAAACAGGAAAACGGATTCTATTGATAAACCGCAATGTGATCGTGTGTACGTGGCTTGAATTAATATTACTGATATTAAATCGCGTGCTATATAATCTGGTGGGTATTTAAAATGATAAAATTGAATAGGTGAACAATCATTGATGTGCGTTTATTCGTACTAAAACTCACATTTCTCAGGCATTTGCATTCAAAATTTATGCCGTCAAAGATTAGTCACACGCAGAAGTGACGTTTGTGATTTGTACCTCTTAACAAATGCATTGGTTTTAATCGAAATATTTTTTTTGTGCGTTATTTTTCTAAAAAAAGATTTCTCACGGTGAAAATACCAATGTTATCAAAAGAAGTTATCTACTTGCTTATTTTAGAAACTATATGGTATTGTTTTAGTTCATGCAATGATTTTGACGTAGAAGTAGAAGCTAGCCAGCTACTAACGTCGTCGTAAACAGGAAGTCCAAAACCCCTCAATTTTCAAGGCGGTTTAGCTTGGCTAATCAGTTGTTTACTAAATTCAAAGCGTGTTCCTTGGCAAACGAAAAAAAAAAACCAACGTATGACGTCATCGACTAACGTGGGTGCGTGTGTCAGGGGACGAGGAGCTGGAGGCGTTGCGGGCTCGGCTGGCGGAGACCGAGCGCGCCATGCAGCGGATCGTGGGCCAGCTGGCCAAGCGCGATGCGGTACAATCCGTCACATAACCAACACCACAATTCTGCTACCAATTGCACAGTCTAGGTGCTTGTACGTAGACTCGCGGGCGCGATAGCAAATTAGCAAACATATGAAGTGTCATTCCGACTGTCCAACTGTTCGTTCAAGTACTAACTCGAGCTCGCGCCCGAGTCCGCGCATTTCCCCGTAAACAAGCACTAGGGCTAACTTTGTACTGATATGACTCTCTGTCACTGTCATTATCTGTGATGACAGATTGATCCCGGTTCCTAGATTGTGCAAGACAAAGTTGAGTAGTTTTGAATGGCATGGTTTGGACGGTTACCACCAGACGGTGGAATTGAGCTATTCAACTACTATTCTGTTGGCTATTTGGCTAGTGGAATTGTGGATGTAATAGGTTGCGTGTTTAGTATTCCTATAGTGGCTTCGGCATGGTGAAAGCCCTTTAGTTTGAAACGCACGGACCAATAGCGTTGCATCTGACGATTGTGAACCTTGTGATGGATAGTTTTAGAGTAAAATTTCGTGTGTGTAAACCCTTTGTGAGATGGGTTTTGGGGATTTACGTGTAAATGAAAAAATATAGAAATAACAATCCAAATAACAAATAACTGTTTAAGAAAGAACGTCTTGAGTTTAAAACTCATATAGTATTTACAGTAGTTTTATACAATAGATTTGCGTGTCCCCAGAAACTAATACTTACATTACACTGTTATTGTTAAATGTTTTTGTCTTTTCTTGTGATCCTTGGTTGTTAAACGCATAGTGTGAGTTTAATTGTGTTCATTTGAACTGATTAAGTACAGATGGATAACATTTAAAGTAGAGCAGAATTCCAGAATCCCAAAGATTTTGGACAGATAAAGAACCCTTTATTAAATGAGGCGTTCGTATTCGCAATTTCTAAAAGATCTTAACAAATTGAAGGGATCCTTCTTAGAATCTCAACCTGTTCATCCGCTGGCTAACTCAATAGCCCTTTAAGGACTCATATCAACCTTGATATATGTATAAATTGGTATGCTCAAAATTCGCTATCGAGAGATAACTAACTGCCCACGAATGCCATGTTTACCACGCTTGGCACAACTCCAGCAAGATCGTCTGATGCACCCGGCTATTTCGAGACGTGTCCTTCGGTATTTGTTTTGATAATTTCTATTTTTATTTTCGTTTCCTTTTGTTTAAAAAAAAGCAAGCGTTATTACTCATTAATCAAGATTTATGATTGCTGTGGAGAATGTCAACACGACATGAGATAAAAAATACTTTGATCTTGAAGTGATGAATAAATATTTTAATAAGTGAAGGCCTGTTATATTTAGAAACATCGGAAGTAAACGCCGGGAAGACATTCCTTCATATTTCTGTAGCTTCTATAATTCAACACAGTTATATCAACGCTGGCGGGGTGATTGTGGCTTAATAACGTCTGACAGTTAGGTTAGTCTCTTACCTTACAAACAACCCTCCACCAATCCTCACTGAGCCCGCGTGGTGAAGTATGGCGCGGACCACCTTATAGTTGAGGTGAGGCTTGTGCCCAGCAGTGGGACGTATATAGGCTGATGAGAATATCAATGCTGTGCATTAGAAAGTAAATTAACAAAATCATTGCCCCCAAATTCTAAATGTATGAAATTTGAAAAATTTGGACTTGAACAGTCTACATTTCTAAAAAATTCCCCTATGAGCTTTAAGCTCAATATTAGTATAACTAATAATATTAGTTTTACTTTATCGATTAAATAAAACTCGCTCAAAGCGAATCTCAGTCTTTTGAATCTCGTACTATTGATTTCGCAATCACTTAACTAGTGAACCTTAAAGTTCTGCATCCCTCATAATGTGGAATTAAAAGATGTTTAAAAAGAAACATTGTCGAGCACAGTTGTTACGGCTATATCGGTTGTGTTAGCGGAGGATCTTTTAAATCTTGAACAATTGATCTCGCAGACACTTAACTCATATCAGCCTGTTACATTCCACTGCTGGACATAGGCCTCCCCCAAGGAGCGCCACAGCGCACGATCTCCAGCCCTTTGCTTCCAGTCACTACCCTTATTCAGGTCATCTGTCCATCTAGCCGGGGGGCGTCCCTCACTACGTTTACCTAAGCGTGGTTTTCATTCGAGAACCTTCCTGCTCCACCTCTCGTCGGTTCTGCGACAGGCATCGCCAGCCCACTGCCACTTAACTAATAAACTTCAAAGTTCCCCCAAAGTAGTGGTATTAATAGATGATTAATCAAATAAATTGTCGGGCACAGTTGTTACGGCCATATCGGGCCTGGTAGCGGAGGTGCGGCAGCAGATGGAGGCGAGCTACGAGCAGAACCAGCAACGACAGGTCACTGCATGCAACATGTCCTCCAAGCACTTTATTTTGTGTTAATTTTTTTCATATATTTTTTTCATATTCATCATCATCCTCTCCAAATGCTGCATTAGCTAAATATACTTTTGTATATATAAAAAAAAAACATTTAATAGGAATGAGAAGGTACGCATTTATTTTGCAGTAATATGACTAATACTCTTTCAAAATTTGCAATTTTTCGATCCTTTAAGTTCAGTTAGTTAGGGTAGTTAAAATACTTCACTTACTGCAGTTGCAAAGTTTTATGTTATTTAATTTGATGAAATCATTTTTTTTTTCATATTACCCTTGCCGTTTTTTTTGACAACATCAAGCTGATTTGTTATTATAATTCTAGTTCACTATTTTTCCTTCATATTTCATTTGTGGCCTTGGCCTGTGACGTTTAACATGATTTTTATCAATTTTTCCTGATTTGCTAGGCCTTTTAAGGTCCGTAACTCAGTTAATACAATATTGTTTTATCATCGTCGTCATTCTTTTAAAACTGTACAGATAAAGTCTTTTGCGTTGGCGAAGATTCATTAAAACTTTTTTTTCTATTAGTTTGCACATTTAGAAGCTGTCACATTTTATGTTTGGTTGCGTTTATAATGTTTTGTCAGGTAAGGTCTGTCGCATGGAGTTTCTGTCGTCGCCGCCACTGTCTGCCTGTACCTAAGTTACCATGCCTTGACTAACTAAACACTTTGGTTTACTAAGAAACTGAATAGGTAGAAAGTAACCTGAAAATGACACCTCTATTTAACGAATCATCTGTGACCTTTACATAAAACTATTTTTTTTTCTTGTTTCGTGTAGTTTTCCTCGCTAAAGAAAATACTACATAGGATTAAAAAAAAAATTAACACAGCTCGATATTTTTTTCTTATTTTCACCTCGTTTTTTTTGCTTTTGTACTGCTGTTGCACTGTTTTGTTTTGTAGTATTGACTTACACAAAAACTTGAACTCCTGGTTAAGTCCTATGAATAGATTAGAATTTTTTGATTTGTGAATTCTGCTGGACGATTTCCGTCAGCCTGTTTATTATTTTGTTTTCTGTAGGTTTTGTTTGTACAGTATCTGTGTTTGTGTTTAGCAAAGTTAATCTGACAATATGCCTCGAAACTCATTATTATACATTTCAGTTCGATCACGTCACTTTAAAAACTATTAAAACACCGCACCCTTAAGCAATTTGAGATTATTTAATTGAATAAAGTATAAAAATAGTAATTAGAAGCGTAGTTTCTAAATTCGAGAGATGTATTGTCAGATTTTCCCATACTTTCTCTAATCCATATCACATAAGATCCCTCAAAATTGCAGGACCTGCAGGATAACCACGCTCGCCCCTACACCAACGGCACAGTCCTACACAACACGGGGCCTGTGCACATTGTAGCGAGTGAGTACAGCGAGGAACCTAAGAGAACCCCTGAACCGGTCCAGGAAACCCCAAAAGAGCCCTCGCCCGCCCCCAAAGAACCCATTCCCGAGGTCGACGAACCTTCCCCTGAGCGTGAAGACTCTTCCGACCGTGACAGCCTCCCTGAACTTAAAGAAAGCACCCCTGAACTCAAAGAAAGCACCCCTGAACTTAAAGAAAGCACCCCTGAACTCAAAGAAAGCACCCCTGATCTCAAAGAAAGCACCCCTGAACTTAAAGAAAGCACCCCTGAACTCAAAGAAAGCACCCCTGAACTCAAAGAAAGCACCCCTGAACTTAAAGAAAGCACCCCTGAACTCAAAGAAAGCACCCCTGAACTTAAAGAAAGCACCCCTGAACTCAAAGAAACAACCCCCGAACTCAAAGAAACCGCCCCTGAACCTAATGACACGACACCTGAAGACCCCCAACCAGAATTAAAAGACCAGCAACACACAGCAGACCCAATTGAACTTACAGAGATAGCCAACTCAGAGACAGCCGATGATATCAAAACGTCTACAGAAGAATTCCTGGACAAAGCTAGGGAAGTGGAGGTGGTGTCTGCTGAACAGTTCGAAGAAGATACCAAGGAGGACAGGACCACCCCTGATCTGCTGGAAGAGGCTCTGAAGGGGGACTCGTCGGAGAAGGAGACAGAAGATGACGTGGACGAGGAACCAGAGAAATCTAGTGTCAAGGTGAGTTTTATACGTTATTTTTTCACCATTTTACTGGTAGGTTAGGGTGGCCAGAAAAGTGACAGCTAAAATTTTTTTTAAGAGCCTCGTGTTGAGAGGTATCTGAATGCCCCTATGTTTGTCCTGAGATTTTTTGTAGTATTCGAATTACGTTTTTTTTCTCGCCACCCTAGATAGTTACCGAATGCCAAGCGCATGGTTCGAATGATGGCAGGGGCATATGTAAATGAGTGGCATCACATGTTATGCAATTAAAGCAAGTGTACAATGAATGAATGAATAAGTGAATGAATGTTGATGTCCAGAAGGTAGTTTTTGTGACACCCGTTGTCCGAGGCGAGCGAAAAACGCGACAAAGCGGCGCGACGCGACGCGAATATATCCAACAGTGGGGTGAGCACGAACAGTATCGTAAAGTATTCGTGTCGTCTCAACTTCAGAAACTGACAGTATAACCATACAAATTGACAAGTTAACGATATGTAAACGCTACGAATTTATACGCGCAACAAAAAATAATTAAAAAAAAACACGCACATGGACTCGGAACGCGGAAGCGCACAAACAAACAAACATACCCACAGCCACCCTCACACACACATACACAAACACACACACGCACGCACACACACACGCACGCACGCACGCACACATAAACGCACACGCATATTATTTAACCACCATTAGTAATTTTAATTTACCTAAGATCACTTACAAGTGTTACATGTACCCTAGAAGAGCGGGCTTCTCCTACTACAAATATTTCACTTAAAAGGGAGAATCTCGACGTAATTGTAATTGACCACTTAAGTGAATAAAGAAATTTTGTATTTGTATTGTTCGTGCTCACCCCAAAGCAGTCGTTTATGTATGATAGTGTCCTACATGTCAAAACGCAACTGACATTGACAAAGGCGTTTGAAGTATTGGTATTGCGTATTGCGTACTTGTCGCATTGCATCGCTCTTTTATAACAACGCCAAAGTCACATCAGCTGACGGTGGCGGTTTAGTTTGTCATGGCTATCCAGCTAGAAGTTATCGAGCCTGTTAACGATATAACTTTATGTTGCATGTGCCTGAAAGCACTAAGCTTGGTACATGGATATTAGGAACGTGGAGCACGCATTGATAGGAGCTTAGTACAGCACATTAGCAACTTTTTGCAAAGGATTATCTTTATAGACTTTTGGCATCTGTGCGCGTCTATAAAGTAACCGGAGACTGGTGGAGGACTTTAAGCCGAATTCTTACCGTATCTTGTGCTTACAAGTGTCGCAAATCTGTTTGTCTTTTGTTTTCTGCCAGCAAATGACTGATGCAAAAACTTGCTAGTGTGGAACAACTGTCACCATCACGTAAACATTAGCTCCCTCTCCCCCATATTGTATCAGATGGCTCCGTAAGTCGCGCCAAACAAAAAGAACGTTGATGGTCTCCTGCGCACTAGATGATACCATGGATTTAATTGGTAGTACGAAGTGGCGACAGAACGAGATAGCGTCTGCTTCCGTACGGCAAGCTCCTGTCATCTAGCATACGCCCACTCTCGAGTCTTCGCATTTGACCCCGTAGGGGTCTGGGGCAAAACCGTACGGGGCAATGGCCCCTTTCGGTGAGTTCTACCGCCGCCCGTGGAAACGGGCGGGTCACTGGGTTTGTAGGAGCGAACTCAACTGCTGTGGCAGTGGCGCTGGCGAGCTTTGCAGCTGCGAGCCAGCGTTATGGACTGTGATGGGTTGGCAGGAGTAATCTCGACTGCCGTAGTGACGGCGCTGGCGAGCTTTGCAGCTGCGAGCCAGCGTCTTTGGTGGTGCAGCGTACAGCTAGATCCAGCGTTCGTTTTATTTGGCGCGACCTTTACCTCCCGTTCCCCGCGGCAGGTGGTGGGGATGGAGGTGACGGCGCACACGGCGGACGGCGGCGCGTGCGGGCGGCGCCCCCCCGCGCCCGCCGCGCCCCCCGCGCCCCCCGCGCCGCGAGCGGTGAGGCCGCACTGCACGGTTCACATTACACAGACACTATACGATGTCGAGTGATGATTTCGAGTTGATCAAAGATAGCATATTTTTTAACAAGCTATACAACATTTCAGCTAAATCGGATAATGGAAAGTGAGTGAAATTTAGCTTGCTAGATTTGATTACAAGTGAAAAAAACTGATTAAATCACTTGTCTTTACGTAACTTAACGATTCTTTTGAAAACAGTTTTTATGCTCAACTTGAAATCAGCACTTCGTTTCGTCCTGCATCGTGATTGGACTATTTATGCGCGCACTACACTAGTCATGGAGTATTTGAACAGCCAGTCCATTTAATAATATGAGGGTCTTTTAAATTATGCTTTATCTTTATTTTATAAATTTTTGGGAAACATACAGTTACAACATTATGAAATTAGTTACATATTGATGAAACACAGAATCAAATACAGCTGCTTGTAGAGTTCTTGAAAGAACCTCTCTAGACCCAATATTGTTGTCGGTAATATTGATTGATAGGCTTAGAGCTTAAAGAGCACTTAATGAAATTCGTAAGGATAAGTAAGTGTCACGGTAGCTCAATTGGAAGAGTAATCGCCCGGCTTGCGAGAGTTGCGGGTTCGAGTCCCGCCTGCCTGTGGCAGTCGGATTTTTTCTTTAAGTGTATTTTAATTTTGATTGAAGAGTTAACGAAACCATGAAAGTTTGTTGTCAGTGTTGTATGGTTTTACCTTATCTGCTGCATTTTGGATAGGTACCTAATGCATTATGACGATAGCTTTGGTCTAGTGGTCTGAGGTCCAGACTACAAAACCGGCTGTCGCGGGTTCGAATCCTGCTAGGGGCAAATGTTTGTGTGATGAGCACAAGCACTTGTACCTGAGTCATGGGTGTTTATAAATGTATTTAAGTATTTCTATCCGCTATTTTACCACAATAGCACAAGCTAACGCTTAGTTTGGGGCTAGGTAATTGGTGTGTTCGTTGAAACAAACAATTTTTTTAAAAAATATGCGCAATATCTAACACTGACCTTATCGTAAGATACGTTTGATTTTATAGTTCGATCGGTTCTCCTATTGTCTAACTTTGCCAACTAGGCACTTCAACCGACGGCACAGTGTAGTGGGCGCATAGATTTTGTGCCAAATAATATTCGAGAGATAGAAAAATACTTGCAGATTTTGAAGGCCACGACTTGGTTTTGTTGTTTCGTAAATTCGGATATTTTTTGGCGCAAAATTGGTTGCATGTTTACTTTATTTAATTTTGATGTTGTCAACTCATCCGAACGATAATATTTCATTGGTATTATTAATGTGATATTGCATACCAAAGAACGTATTAGTAAGATAAATGTTTTCACACCAAATAGCGGTTTAACGTCGTTACTTTTTCCTTTTATGTTTGTGTTGTGTACTTTGCCCTTATTATATTATGTCTTGTCAGGGGCGTGGCTACTGCCGTATCTGCCGAATAGATTATACGCGATCCCCGACCCAGTGGGGCCCCCAATCTCAAATGACAAAAAATACTATGTGCCTTATTTTCAACTTTTCAATATTAAAAGTTTCCTACATCGGGTATTTATCGCGGGCTGCGAGATTCCCCGTGTAAGTGCATTTGCAAACCGATTGATGTTTTGTTTAAGTTGTATTAGTGGCGAATTGTTAAAAAGTTTGAGTAAAACGAAAAATGTACTACTGAAAATCAGGATGTCCACATTATTGAAAGTCAGGGAAAATAAGATTATTATCAAAAAATATTTAAAAAATTTCGTGTGGTTGCTTCGCCCACGCACTATATTATATAATTTTGTAGTGCTAAGAGATTATTAAGTCTGCTTATGCAATTCTAAAAGATCACAAAGTCTAAAATCTGGGGCCCTCGTTTACCTTTTTCTACTTCTAGAGAATAATCACGTGCGCTTGTTTCGCTCCCACACAAACTTATATTACTTTGTGAAAGATCGCTTCGCTCGCGCACTATTAATTTTTGATGTTCTCAGAGAATCTAAATACTCAAAAACTCTTTTTGTGAGTCTTATAGGTCATGAATTCCAAATTTGTTGCTCCCAAGGACTTGAATTATGCGAGCTTTTCAAAAGACAACTACCCACCCCAGCACCAAGGGCGCCAAAAAACCTCTTTTTATATGTGCGTTGACAAGGTTAAATAGACTGCGTGTAAATAGACAATTTGTCAAAAACACGCATACTTTTCGTGTGAATGACCATTGAGCACACAATCATACATTAAATTCCGAAGCATACTTCGGCAAACCAAGTTTGGTCAGGAAAATATGAAAACATGGTCAGGAAAAGTTAAAAATACTGGACACCCTGCGGTGGTCATAAATAAGTGCCCCAAAATTTCAAAAGAGAAAACAATAAATTTATACCCTGCATCACCACGCTACGCCACTGTCCCTTGTTATGCAATTGTAAGTAGTTGTAGTTAGAATAACAGATTTGTTCAAGAAATAACTGTCCCACACATTGTGGACATGTACATTCCATGATAGTTTAAACCTAACATGTAGGTTACACTTACCAGTTTTTGCTCAACTTTTAACATTTTTATGTGAGTCTGATTATTCTTTGATACTTAATTTAGTTCCATAGACTTTAGCTCCCCATAATAAATTGAATGAAATAATTTGATAAATTATTTCGTTATAATTAATATTACGCATGCTATTAAAATCAGACTTATACATGAATAAATATCTAAAACACTCAGTACAAAGTAAAACTGCTTTTATATTCTATTTCTTTATTTTCATAAAATAAACAAGTCTCAATAAACGGTTTGGCAGTTTTATTTCGGACTAACATGTCTCCAAATTACTAACATTCGGAACGTAGAAAAAAATATCGAATTAGTAAAATCATCATGATTAAACAATCATCATATTATAAAAATATATATAAAAATCATTTTTAAGGGGAGATTTAAAATTGAGATCACAATTAATAATTAATTAGGTATAAACACAATCATTTATTACGATTCATTCTATAACTGTAACACTAGATGTTTGTTTAATAATTCTTGACTGAACAAGATTGGATGAAATTTGGTACGCATGCAGAGCGTTGACGACTATGTATGTGCACCAAATTTCCACCAAACCTTTATCAGACAAGTAGACAAATTTCGAATAAGTCATCTATACCAGTCAACTCTACCTATTTTGTACAGTCACTCTGTACCAAATAGGTTAGGTAAGTAAACGTTGTCGATGGCAACACGCAGGTCTTCACTCTCATCTCATTACGTTTCTCATTAACCCTGTATATTCTATTCATCCTCAGCACGAGGCTGAAGACGTGAAGTCGATCTACCTGGAGACGCGGATCCCGCAGCAGTCGCGCGTACTCGTCGCGGAGTTCGAAGACGATGTTAAAGCGAACACCAGCGCTAAGCACTCACCGGTGAGTACACACACCATGCATATCCCGTTCATCATCAGCAAAGGGCGATGATGTGAAGTCCATCTACCTGGAGACGCGGATCCCGCAGCAGTCGCGCGTGCTAGTCGTGGAGTTCGAAGACGATGCGAACACTAGCGCCAAGCACTCACCGGTGAGTACACACACCCTGCATATCCCGTTCATCATCAGCAAAGGCTGATGATGTGAAGTCGATCTACCTGGAGACTCAGATCCCGCAGCAGTCGCGCGTACTCGTCGCGGAGTTCGAAGACGATATTAAAGCGAACACCAGCGCCAAGCACTCACCGGTGAGTACACACACCCCGCATATCCCGTTCATCATCAGCAAAGGGCGATGATGTGAAGTCGATCTACCTGGAGACGCGGATCCCGCAGCAGTCGCACGTGCTAGTCGTGGAGTTCGAAGACGATGCGAACACCAGCGCCAAGCACTCACCGGTGAGTACACACACCCTGCATATCCCGTTCATCATCAGCATAGGCTGATGATGTGAAGTCGATCTACCTGGAGACGCGGATCCCGCAGCAGTCGCGCGTGCTCGTCGCGGAGTTCGAAGACGATGCTAAAGCAAACACCAGTGCTAAGCACTCACCGGTGAGTACACACACCCTGCATATCCCGTAGCTGATGATGTGAAGTCGATCTACTTGGAGACGCGGATCCCGCAGCTGTCGCGCAATCTCGTCGCGGAGTTCGAAGACGATGCTAAGGCGCGGTAATATTATCTATACAGTATTCCAACTCGGCAGTGCCCTTGAAATAAGTGCCTACCACGATCTACCTACCGCGCGGTACGTAAGCGTGAGATAGGGCTGTCGCTGTCGCGTCACTCACCTACATACAGCGTTTTGATTGCATCTGCCTACTTTGAGTTTCTATCTAGTTTTGAGATTAAAAATTTATCACTTTTTATTAATTAGCACATATACTTAGTAACAATATACAATATTAATGTGATTACAAACAATACTTTGTGAATTAAATAGAAAGTGTTAAATAGAAATGCAAGTTGTTTTTTTATTGATAGATTTAATTCAAAACCATGATTATGTATGACTTCATAACAAAGTTATAAATTTGCGACCGAAAAATATTTGCGCCTTGACTAAGATGTACGAAATGATTTAATATTTGAGTGAATAAAAATATCCGCAATCCAAAAATAGCACAATACATTCTACGTGTCATGTTAAATAGCTACTTGGACTTATTTCGAGTAAAAATTCGCACGGTTGCTGATTAATTACCAGCTCACCGTTCGTTCGTCACTGCGGCACACCCGCGACTGTAGCATGCCAAGCGCATGCCACGATCCGAGCGCGTAGGTATAGTTCGTGCGTCGTCCGTTTGTATGAAGTTAGAATACTGTATAGATAATATTACCGTGGCTAAGGCGAACACCAGCGCTAAGCACTCGTCGGTGAGCACTTTTTATTATTTTTTAACACGCGTTTATTAGCTTATTTATTATGTATGTAACGGAATCTTTGAGCTCAATTTCCCACCACGCTTTTTACTCTACTGTAATATAAATTCCGTGTACTCAGAAATTATTTTCTCTTTTTTAGTTAGCAATAAAAGCGTGTTTTTTTTTAGTTTTTGAAACTATTATTTATAGTTTTAGACCACCAGATCCAAAACGAATACGAGAGCGAAGTCTTGTGCTTGTCAGTACACACTACTCACAGTTTTATTTTATTTTAAGTGAGAAAAGTAAGCTGAGCAGGTTTGATTGGGATTTTGCCCCTACCACCATCTCATGTCGAGTAGAAATCGCCACCTAGTGTCAAGTAAAATTACGTTATAATATTTAAACTATTTTGAAATCTTAATTAATCTTTTTAATTATATTAATAATAGCCAGAAGGTGTAGTTGTTTAGCAATTTTTCTAAGTTTTCTACAAATTCATTTTTATTCAACAATAGGCTAGACGACACCACCAATCGTTGACATACTTTTTATTATCTGTCAAAACGGTCTGCCTCCATAGATTTCGTATGGTAATAAATGATTGTGACGTCACGGTCATGTGTCAGAAATCGGAGTCAATTGACCGAATATTTATTGCGTTTTGTGTGTTTAAAAATTGGTTTCTACAGCTTTTTTTAAATATATTGGTTGTATTAACTTCATAGGGGCTAAGGTTTTTAAACACCATGTTCTTGACAATATTTAAGATAGGTGTCATCATCCCAATTAGAGTACCCCGCAGACGTCTGATCCTTTCTTTTTAGAAAAAAAAGTATTTTTTGCTATAAAAAAGTTATCCTTGCAATAAGGAACAAATCATCAAATTTGGTGCAGTCTGTCTGAAGTTATTCACGTACATACATTTCGGCGATTCACTTTTATTTATATAAATTTGTTTGGTACAGGTTGTGGGTTGTGGTGTGTAAGAACTTTACACACCACAACCCACCAGGTTGAAACCACAACCTGTATGTGGTGTGTAAAGTTCTTACACACCACATAGTGTATGGTCTTGACCATTGCTTAGGTTGTTCGAAGTTTTGTATCTCCCATGGGATTGTGCACCTATTTAATCACAAGAATCAGAGTGCTGTTTGAATTAAAATACTTACTCCGTGTTCCAGATGGTGGTGAGCGGTAAGATGACGCTGTCCCTGATACAGGACGCGCCGCGGGACACGCCCGATAGAGATCTCGGTTGGTTCCGCTACTATTTCTTATTAAAAAATCGGTTGTCTGTAAAGTCGGCTTACGTTAGTTGAACATGACAACGTCTTTGTCACGTTGCCTCTTTGTCGCTCGTTCCGGGCTCTCGCTTGCACTTCAAGCCTTGAATGGAACGCCTCAGAGCGAGGTAACGCCGCATGCGTCATGTTTCTTGGTGCGTGCAGCCGGCTCCATTGATTTATAAGACATTGTCACGTCAAAAAGCTGTTATGATGAGTTGAATTCATTATCTGCGTCTCTTACATTTATGTGCTTCATCAATTATGTATATCTTATGTGTTTGCAGAATCAACAGTAGACGATTTCACGACAGCCAGTGCAGTCACACAACCAGCTGCTGAGGTTAAACTTTTTGATATTTGATAACACCATATTTACTAGTGGCCCCCCAGCGATTTCGTTCGCGTGGAATCCCTCTGTTTTCACAATCGCGGTCGAACGGGATAAAAAGTATCCCATGTCCATTTCCTGATTAGCTAGCTACCTCTCCACCAATTTTCAGCCAATACGGTCCATCCGTTTTTGAGTTATAAATAGTGAAATTAACGCCACTTTCTTTCATATATATTTAATACACTTGTTTCAAAATTTTAGGTAGTTATCTAAAGCAGTTCCATATTAACGAGTATGCATTCAATTGACTAGTAGACAATGCATCATACATTTTTAAGGGATCGAGACCGTCCGTCCTTCCAATTGTACGCTGACGTTGCAATAAAGTTGAAATAAATATATTTTTTTTATCTACAGAAAGACGAGGACGCCTCAGACGAGGAGATCGAAGAAGAGATTGAAATAGAGGAGATAGAGGAAGAAGTAGAAGAGGAAGAAGAAGAAGTGCCGCAGGTCGCGCGGCCGCAGGCGCCCGCCAAGCGGTCGCGGCAGTGAGCACGCGAGAGGTGACGCGTCGGCATTAGAGGGTAAATGACAGTAAAGCTGGATAAAAAAAAATGTTTAAACGAACACATCAATTACCTAGCCCCAAACGTTAGCTTGTGCTATGGTGGCTAGGATAACGGATAGAAATACTTAAATACATTTATTAACACCCATGACTCAAGTACAAATGCTCGTGCTCATCACACAAACATTTGCCCCTAGCAGGATTCGAACCCGCGACAGCCGGTTTTGAAGTCTGAACCTCAGACCACTAGACCGAAGCTGTCGTCAAGATACACATAATACGCGAATTGTTGGCCCCGACGTTTGTCAAAGTCAAAGTATTTTATTGTCATTATGTGTGGTAGTACAGGTGTTAAAATAAAATAAATGTAACTTGATAAACTTAATGATCCCTGACGGGTATTGGCCATATGCTATTACCCATAAGAAAATAAGCACCAATCCACATATAAGCCTTTTTTTTAGATTCATTTATAGTTTTGAACCAATTGTTCACCTAACGTGTAGATCCGGGGTAAAGAACTGTTTAGTTTTTGACCAGAGGAAATATTCTCCTTGGTAAAAACTGAGGCGAAATCAAAGTTAGTTTAATCAAATAATATGACAGCCTTGGCACAAATAAAAAAGATAGAAAATATTAACTTCAAATAATTAACTCTGCTATTGAAATAGACGTGCGTTTCAAATATGCTTATTTGAAACTATTAAAATCTACTGATTTTATTTTTTTTGTAATGTTATATAAATCAACAACCATTTGACATTATTTCTTTTTATCTGTGGTGTGTTTAATCAATGCTCTTTATAGTAACAGCTATTGACATGATATTCTCAGGCTTGAATGTCATGTCAATAGCAATAACTATAAATAGCATTGATTAAAATAAAATAAGAGAATAATGTCCACCAGTTACCAGTACGTAGGAATTAAACTTTTCTATCGAAAAAATGTTGGTGTTTTGGATATGGATAGGTAGTTTTTATATTTTGTACGTAATTTTACCTTTGTCTAGTCTTAACAACTCAAAAAGTTATAAAGTTACCCTTCAATGGTTTTTGCCATTAAGGTTAGCAATTTTTAAGTAATTTGGGCATCCTTTATGATCAGAAGGGAATGCAGACAAATCCGTATTAATATAATAAAAAATGGGAAAGTCAGTTTGTTTGTTTTTCGTTCTTTCACGACGCAACGGAGCAACGTTACGATATGTTTTTTTGTGTATAGAGGTTGGTAAGAGACTGGAGAGTGACATAAACTACTTTTTTCCGCGACAAATCATCTCGATCCCATGAAAAAATTGAAACATCAACATATAGCTTACCAATAGATGGCGCCACTCAGTTAAGTTTTGAGGGCTTGGGATTGTGAAGATAATGGTTTTCACGCGCACGAAGTCGCGAATGGCCACTAGTATTAGCTATAATAGCTTTGTAAGCTCTTGATACAGATTCGATATAATTTAAGATCTAGAATACACATTTATTGAAAAAAAGGTGCAAAGAACCTCTAATGCCGATGAAATAGTTATTGTTCTTAATGTCAACTCTTGCCTATGTCTACCTACACGTATTGTCAATAAGTGTGTGGTTATGTGGAGTTTTCGTATGTAATTGATGTCAAATCCTAATTCTAGCTCGAATGCGATACGTTTAACTTGTCGTGGAAAATTTACTTCTGTTTAATTACATAATAAAATTGATGTCACCATAACCACATTTGGTTACATGTTTAAGTTGGTGTAAATTTCTTTTATTTTTATTGACTTTTCTTTTAAAGATTTTTTGTGTGCAAGTGTTAAGTGACGAGTCAGGACGCTTGTTGAGTGTCGAAACGAATTTATTAATAACATCGTAAGTTTTCCTGTTCAATATAGTTTGTGCCAAATTTTCTCCCAGCTTATTATTGTTATTAATTATTTATTTTATATCAATATTGTGATTTTTAATATTGACCAAAACCAAAATGAACCACACAATTTACTAGGTTATAAGAATTAAAAGCAAGCTCAACTCTTATTCATTGTTCCATTTTCATTAGGAAACAAAGTCTGCAAGTTGAGGCCAAATTGTACAATGTTTCCTATAGTCTATGATGCCCCAATGTCTAAATTTTAAGTAGGATATTAAATTTGCACCCGTGTGAGCGTTTGTAGATATAATTGTGCATTTAAAATTAATTTTGCAAGGGTATTTTATTTTCTATGATCATCCCATATTTATTGGTTGCGGGAATCCTTTTGATAAGGCTTGCCAACATGTAACATAAAAATAAGTCTTGAGGTTATTTACTTGACGTAAAAGAGTACTTATTTTGTGCAGATAGGGTGTTTTTTATAATTATGTTAGTTATAAATTACCAAAAATGAGAATCGGAAAATACTTAGCTAACTTCCAATGCAAACAACAGCAGTATTTAAAAAAATCATTATTAAATTTTTCACACACATCAATATTGTTGTGTATAAGGACAGCCTACTTCCGTACTATGTTATAGGTTCAAAAATGAATACATAAATGAAATATTACATAGAATGATCTGATCTGCAAAATTTTAAAATACTATTACCATAAATTATTATTTTTTTGCCTTAAGCTGTTGCTTTTGTACAGAAATTTATAACATAGATCAAAGCTTGAACATTCCTATTCTCATTTCTGTAGATTGATTTAACCTATGATATACGTAAATAACTGTTACAAACATAATTTATTTTGTAGGTATTTTAACATTTAAATGTAGCATTTTTTTGCTTGTTAAATTTTGTTTTTTAGTTGTAAGGAATAAATGTAAATTATTAACAGAATTCGTTTATTATTGAACTCCTTAGTACCATTGCTATCCACTTGTCTCTTTTAGCTAAGTGTTACCTCAGAACTATTGTTGCACTTTGGTAACTATAACAAACTATGAAAAAAAATACATTTGCTTTTGTAGAATATGGTTACCAAATTTCCTTTTTTTACCAATACAAAGTACAACCAGTTAATGCATAGTATGTCACAGTTCCTTGCAGTTTGACATTTGTTTATACATGGACTCTCTTGGGTGAGTGTCGGGTAGACTGCTCCAAAAACATAAGGATAAAACTTAGTGATAGGCGAGGATTGAAAATCAGATATTTAAAAAAAGATTTACTATTTAACACTTATATAGAAGTTTATTACATTATTCTGAATGAATGTACACTACCCCTCTTCGTTCACTGCTGTGCCCTTACTTGAAACCTGGAAAATACAAAAAGATATTTTTTGTTATCACATTAACAAACAAAGCAACTCAACATATCATTATTATTAACATTTGACCATTTATGAAGCAGTAGAACAAATCACACCTTTAATCACAAATTAAGATACAGTAGAATCCCGATTATCCGGATTAATTAAAACCAATGGTAATTCGGATAATCTAATAGTTATAAGATAATCTTACTGTCTTTTGTTGAAGCCAGTTGCCTTCTTTTAAGCTGGCTATATCGGCTTAAAAGAAGGCAACTGGCTTCAACATAAGACAGTGTGCATTGTCCAAACTAGTAATAGCAGAACATCCAATCTGATTAAAGCCAACAGGCTGATTGTAGATTAAAAAAAATTTTTTGGGTAATTGAAAATCCAGATAATCAATTTCTTATTCAAATCAAGCAATGTTTAAATGTTATAATAAGTAATGAGTTTGACATTATTGTACCTTCGTCATTAAGGCAAAACGATTCAATTACAACAATATTATGAAGTTCGAATACAATGAATGACAATGTAATATGTTGTTATATCTGTCTAGTTGTGTGGTTTAAAATTTCAAGTAGCAGCTAGAGGCATGACGCCAGTCTGGATAATCGGGATTCTACTGTAGTTGGAAATACTGCTTTACACCATATAATTCAAAAATGAAGATAGTTGGAAAAACACAAAGGTGCAAAATGTTCTGCTTATAAAAACAATGTACATTGGCCATCAGTAAAATCTACCTCTTTTGGCAATATGTATCACATGAATTCTAAAGAAATAGCATGTTAATGTGAGTTTTTACGTAAAATTTTGGCTGTTTTTTGTTGGCCATTACACATTTTCACACAAGTTAACCAAAACCTCAAACTCAAACTAAGTATAAATTAACGCATTTCTGCTTAAGTAAGGTTTGATATTACAATGAATTGTTGCCTCTTTTTCAGAATTATGTATAAATGCACACAATTCCAATTTTAAGCCAATAAAAGATTTGCAGATAACATAAATGCCTACCTGTAATTGTAAAGTTCTTCAATTCGTCAATATCCTTCACAACACTCCAGTCATGTCTGACTGATTGGATTGTTTTAGTAGCATGAGGCAATTCTGGAAGGAATGTCCAACCTTCATCAATGCCGGTCTTCTTAATAACGGCGATGAGGCCTAGGGCTAGGGCTACAGGTACTGCAGCTACCCCAGACTTTTGCCATGCTCCAAAAATACTGCCTGCTGCGGCACCACCGAGGAAATAGTTTATTTTGTCGTTCTTTCCCCTAATGTTCTGGGCTACATTGGTTGTCACGGAGAAGGCCGCAGCCATACCCACCAAAGGCCCCATGTACCACAGGAACCGTCCAGCAGTATTCACGATACCTTTGGGATGAGAGTACAAGAGGACATCGAAAGTGGCCGCACCGAGTCCAGTTATTGCTGCGTATTTAGAGGTCACAAATGTTTTTAAGAAGATGTCGTGCCCTTCAGGGGTGTCGTAGTATTTGTACTTCAACATTTTTGCTACGGATTTACAACTTTTGTTAGATTTTTTCAATAAAAATAGTTACACAACACCAGCGCTAGGTAATAGACATTTACAACGCCAGTAAAATTATTAATATGTCAGTGTCAGAAAGTGTCAAATTTTTTTTTTTTTTGATTTAGTTAAATGAAAATTAAATTGCACGATCAGTATCTCAAGATCATGCTCAAGATGTACAAAATAAGGTGTTGGATAAATAAAATTATGAAAACAACTGCGAATCACACAGAATTTTCATACCGTCAAGATTACTTTAATAAAAAATATAATCATGAACTATCTTCATAAATGATATCTTGCCCTCGTACGCTCAAATATCCACAAATTAAGTAATACAACTAAAAGTAAACCTAAAAAATGATCTATCCTTTCGTATAGCATAACTAGCAATTTCCCACTTGATTTAAATAAAAAAGGTTTAACAAACAAAATAATCAGCTAGTCCCATAATTTTATACAACTATTTTTAACAAAATATACCAGATTTCTGATGAGTAAGAACTTCGACCGTTGCTGGCGACATTTTTTGCACATCCGTCAATTCCGTCACAAATGTCAAAAGTATCAAAAATGGCGGCGGACGGTGACGAAGTGATTAGTGATCAGGAAAAAGTTAGAATTGTTTCGGATTTCATTCTACATTCCCCACCTGGTGAATTCAATGAAGTGTTTAACGATGTGAGAGTACTCCTAAACAACGACAGTCTACTCAAGGAAGGCGCTAGCGGGGCGTTCGCGCAGTACAACAAGGATCAGCTCACGCCCGTGCGCCTCGAAGGCTCGGAACTTCATACTTTGATTACCGAGCATAACGAGCTCGGCGGAGGTAGATTCTACGACCCGCGGTCCAAGACATCCTTTAAGTATGACCATTTACGTAAAGAAGCGTCGGATTACGAACCGTACGAGCCCGATAAAGTGGCGGAGCCCTGGCGGGCGGCGCTCGACGAGGAGCTCACGGCGTACGTGGCCGCGCATTATAAACACGTCGCCAGCTTAGTCGTCGGTCGCGCTCTAGAATCTGGTGCTGTTTCACTAGTTGCGTGTATCGAAGATCATCAGTTCCAGCCGAAGAACTATTGGAACGGGCGGTGGCGCTCCGTGTGGACACTAACCGTGGGCGCGGGCCCTGCGGAGCTCCGGGGCATGCTTCGCGTACAGGTGCATTACTACGAAGACGGAAACGTCCAGTTGGTGAGTTCGAAAGAGGTCCGCGCGCCGCTGGTCGCGACGGGAGAGGCCGCGACCGCGAAGGAGTTCGTGAGACTCGTGTGTGACGCGGAAAACGCTTATCAAACAGCTATTTCTGACAATTATAAGACTATGAGCGATACCACATTCAAAGCTCTAAGGCGACAGCTCCCCGTGACCCGCAGCAAGATTGATTGGGCCCGGCTTGTCTCATACACCATCGGCAAGGAGCTGAAGAGCCAATGATGTCCCGCCGCTGCGCTCTGAGCCGCAGCGGCCGCTCCACGCCTCTGTACATATTTGCATAAGAGTAAATCATGTTCAAATGTTTATGGGCACTGGGGCTTCCTGATCCCATGTGCGTATTTATCTATGAGTATATAGAGAAATCGCTATTGTAACTGTTAAATTTTATTGCATTTTGTTACTCTCAGTACGAAAAGATTATTAAAATGGTGTAAAGTCTCCAAAGTAGCTGACAATTGGACAGTTATCTTTTGCTTACTGAAAGAGAGGGTCAGTTCAACGAGTTGTGTCCATTTTTGTTGGTAGCATTGCAGTTATAAAAGTAATATTGTACTTAGGTGTGGACCTGCTTCAGAGCAGTTTATGAGGTCTGTAGAAGATCCCTACGACTGAAACGACAGTTTGAATTATTTATTTGCTTTCCAAGAGTGATTGGTTGTGTAAGCAATATGGAAGAAGTTCCGTTTTATTTTAATATTTACTTTGTGAGTTATATTATGCATGTCAATTATGATAGACATTATAAATAAACCGACAAAAATTGTATTGTAGTAGCTATGTTGTTATTTAATTAATCATGCATGTAAGAAATTTAATGCAGTCCATCCAAATAAACAATTAATTCAGTTTTAATCAGTATTATTTGTATTGTGAATATTGCTTGCATAACAGTGAACTATTGTGAGAATTGATCTGGAAAGGTATATGGGATGTTTCCCAATGGTGCATTTAAAGTGTAGTTAATTTAATAAAATGTCCACGTACCTAGCTTTAATGCAGCGTTTATGAGCATAGCACAATATGATATTCAATATTTTTCAATTTACAAAAACCTTGATTGTCGCATTTTGCTCAAACATAATCTATATAACTCAGAGGAAAACGAAGAATTATAAAATTTTAAGTCCATATAAGTGGTTCTTGAGAGAGCGAATGGAAGCATAACTTTTTTTTTATATAATATGTAATAATTAATTATAACACCAGTAATGGTTATTTTGTAATTATTATAATTATTTTTAATAAAAAAACGTACATTATAAATCCACGTATTCTGTAATGTATGATTGAATTCATTTGAATAAAAATATATATTAAAATGTTGCTAACTACTGTTTTCTTTTTATTTCAATTTCACTATCAGAGAGTTGTGAGCCATGGTCCCGTTTGCGTTGATATGCAGGATGTTGCGTTGATAAGAGTTTGTTTGGGTAAAGGGGTCATTAACAGGTCAGTTATGGTACTTTAAAGCTACCTACGGGCTTATTGTAATACCGCTGACCCTTCAATAACAGTACTTGCGAATGATGAATGCGTGAGTCACGCGGTGGCGTCGCCCCACCTGCGACCTGCACTCGCATAACGCATTCCGTTGAAATGCGAACCAGTTTCGTAATTGCGTTCAAACTTAAAAAAACTTTAGCAAACATTTTTCATTACACTCGACTGGCTGTGAATTCGCTATTGTTGGACTTCACAACTACTTCGCTATTCCTGTAGCTGATTTCAGTTGGATTGGTAGTTTGTTTACAATGTAAGGGTGTGTCAGAGAACTCATAGAGATAACACAAAGATGTAAATAGGTGTTAAGCCAGACGATATATTATTATCGCTATGAAACGACGATAAAACTGGTGGATAAAAACTTTCTACAATACCGTTTTGAAGCAATTTGTATCAGTTTTGTCAACTTGATGGGTTCAATAACCAAGGCAGGCAAAGCGCTTTTGTGTGGCCGGTAATATGATAGGACGTGAATTATTGAAGGCGTTTTCTTTGTGCGGGTTATTAAAACATTGGGGACGTTTATTTCTGGTCGTCTAGCATTCCCAGTCGGTCAAAATACGGGGAGATGTATGCAATTATGTCACGCCATGACTCAGACGCTGTTAGTACGGCATTCCTATATTTTCCTGTGGAAACTTATCAAAAATATAGGGCAACCATATGAATAAGAATACATTATAGGTATTAGTGGAATAATAAATTAAGCGAGTTTTACACTATTCGTTAATGGTTGTTTAGTTCCCACTCCAGCTCTAGGAAAAGAATGTCCTTTACCTAGAAGTTACATCTTCTAGGTATGAAAGGACATTCTTTTCCGTTGCTTTATAAGCACTTAACAAAGAAACGGTACCTATTATCCACCACAGAACCACTTTGCTAAAAGACGTCGAAGATAGATTAAATTAAAAAACCCACGCTTTTTACTCTACTGATACGTGTGCAAAGTTTCAAATTAATCCGATTTCTGGAAGTTGGTGAATATTGAGCTCAAAAATTCCGTTACATTTTTTTTCCATTTATTAACAAATAAATAAATTTAAAAATTTTATAAAACATGTAGGTGTTAACTTAGTATAAAACCATTAAGGTTTGTAATTTCACTAAGCTAAAGTTTACGTAATAATTATCTTATATCTATAATTTATCATCATTCGTATTCAAATATATATAATTCATCATACAGCTATGTATTTTGGTTAAACGAAGAATTTGACGAATACGTGCTGTTGTTTTTACATTTTAAAATTAAATGGTCAAAAGAGAATTTAGAAAATGTGTTTTGAGTTTGCATTTAATGTTTTTATTTGTCAAATTATCTCTCAAATTCGTAGGCAGATTATTTATGAGTCGCGGAACAATATATTTAGATGTTCGTCTAACGTATTCATTTCTCACGCGCTCGTGCGAGTTGCAATAATTCAGCTGACGTCGAGCTACCGATCGGGTGTATACAGGCTGTACAGTTTGTGGTTGTTGTTGTTAAGTTATACATTCATACATACACCCCGATCCAATAAAAGCGTGTTAAAAACGACCAATAAAACAATTTCAGGGATTCCGTCTAGGCCTACAAGATTCACGAGCACTTGTGTAAATTAACTCGCACTAAATTAGGTATTAAATACTAACATAGGTATAAGTCTTTTTGTGCTACTAACTTTAATGGATCTTTGTTGTCCGATAAATAAAGTTTTTTTTTTTTTTTTTTTTTTTTTTTATTTGCGCTGAATTGAGTTACTTCCGACTTAACCAAGAGGTCGCGGGTTCGATCCCCGCACTGTACAAACATTTGTGCGTATAAATATGTCTGTTTGTTCTGGTCTGGGTGTTATAAGTATTTATTTAAGTTTATTTGTAATGCCACTGTTGATTCTAATATCTGTAACACAAGTGCTTAAGATACTTACCATGGAGTCAGATCAATGTATCTAATGTTGTTGTACCTATTAATTTATTTTTTTACATTCAATTTAGAGTAACGACAATGTAGGATGTATCCGATCTTTGTTACTTCAGTCTTTGCAGGACTTGTAACTAAAACAGTTTTTTATTTATTTTTTATTTACTTATTGTAATTTTTTTTGTATTGTATTGACTCTATTTGTTACAACTGTATTGTCTTATGTCCAGTATTGGTTTTGTTATCATAATTCATGTATTGCTTAGTTCTAATTCGAAAGCAAAAATTGTTTGCTAATAAAATAACAGAATAGTGTAAATGAGTATATTCACAGCCCAAACAATGCGGCAGTATGACATAATAGTGATATAATTACCTACTACGCAATCACGACATACATACGTTTTAATGCGTACGAAATAAATAAGTACTTATTCTTAATTAACACTTTTCCTGCTACATAATTAACACGAGGTGTTTTGTAGATACTTTTGTTATACTATGCTAAAACGATAAACGGTAAGTCAGTATTGTATTAAAACACTGATTTTCAACGGGTTTTACGCAACACAGACACTTTTTGAAGTGTTTTAGTGTAATAATGCAACAGGAAATTTAAAACAGTAAGGATTGTATTTTACAAACGTTACATATAACATGGCTGGATGAACTTAGTTTATATTTTAGATATTCGATGTTTATTGTAAATTTGTAATAAATAATTAATTATTTCGATAATTTATGTAGGTATATTGTAATAATTAATTACCTTGCCCTGAGATTAAACTATGTACATATATAAATCAATAACGGTTCCTTGTAGCATTTTTCTACCAATCTAGGCACTTCTTTCACCATCTTGAGTCTACTCGACATAAAATTATATTTTTCATTGAATTCAGTTTTGGAATTCAGGGATAAAAAGGAGATTTAAAAAAAATATCTTAGGGGAGAAGGTTACCTTTGAACAGGGGCGGCTTTGAACATTTGAATTCTTCTACTAAAATGGATATTTCGGCTAAAATTTGCATATTGTGATTTTTTAGCCGAATAGACAGATTAAGCATTGGGTAACAAAAATTGGTCCAGAACTGGAGAATCCGAAGATATGTCAGGAAGTGTAAAAAGTGTTCAAAGGTTCTACCTTAACTACCCTTTACCTTACGTTAAACTTAAACTTTACGCTGTCATGCCAACTGAGTGTTAGGTTATTAGCCCTTTTTTTCTATAGGCATTTAATACAACTAACGTTCTTCAACATCGACAAAATTGCCGCTATTGAATAGAGAGAGAGAGAGAGAGCAACTTGCGTAGGTACAGCAGGCGCCGTAGGGCTTGTGCGCTGTTTCTTTACTCTTAAAGTAAAACTTATGGTACAACAGCTTAAATTGTAACGATGCTAATGATATGTTATTTTTGAAATAGCTACGCTGCTATTGAGCGGATTGCATTATCGCTAAGGGATCTTGGAGTGACCTAACCACAACAGGCACTTTTATTATATTTTAGGCATTTACGTAGATAATCATCGCAAATAACCAAAATACCTACTAACACATACATATTCTTCTTAAACTAGATTAATATAACTCTTCAACCAGTAGGACGTCTTCTGTAGAAACTTTGGTCGTAATCATATTCGTAGCTTCTGTAGTCTGGTCTGTAGAGGGGAGGCAGCTGGTAGTAGGGAGGGGGGTTGGTCCTGCTACGAGCGTAGTTGTCCATTGAAAACTGGGGCTGGAAACCTGGATTGTGCACACTAAATATTAGAGCTTAGGTATCAATATTGTAATTCGAGGTTATGCTTATTACGTTGGAATATTTCCAACCTAAACAGTATTCAAAGCCCTGAGTATTCGAAGTACAAGGTTGCCCCTTAATGCCGGCTCGACACGCCGCTCATTACAAAAACCATCAAAATATCACCAATGATCGTTGAGGTCAACGCATTTTGAATAGTTTACTCATTGGGTAGTGTATTTTTCGTTCCATTTTGGCTCCATTCTGAGGACCCGGGGTTCAAAACAGACTCTTAATAATGATTGTACATAACTGGGATGGAGTTACTTCTAACCTCAAATAGATTTCACTTCCCTGGCGCAAATCCATCAAGTTCTGTAACAGCTTTAGAAAAAAAATGACATGAACTCTTTAGAGCAAGAGCGCTTTTAAAAATTGATAGTTATTTTAAGTACTTATCAATTTCTTTTTATAAAAAACAAGCAAAATATTATGTCAAAACTGCAGTAAGCATCGTCCGTTACGTATAGGTACTCGTATTATATTACGTATGTATAATTTTATGCCAATGTTATGTTGGCAGTAGACAAAAATCAGGAATTTGAGTAGGTGATGAAATCTTACCCGGAGGAGCCGCCACGGCTACAAAGTTTTGTGGAGGCAGCATCATAGCTGGCACGGGGCCCTCCAGGCCTGTAGGAACTTCTAGATCCTTCTCTGAATCTATGACGTGGAATCCTGCTAAGTTCGGGTTCAATTCAGTACTAGGTAATGCTTCTTTAGGCACTTCGGTCTTTGGGAGTTCTTCCAAACGAGTAGTCATGTCAGTGTCTACGACCATAGGGGACTTTGAAGCATTTTCTTGAACTGCATCCTTGTTTAGCTCATCATTTTCTTTCGTCTGTTTGCTTCCACCTTCAATAGGTTGAATGCTAGGGAAATCAGGGTCAGGTCGATTTTGTGGTATCAAAGTTTTGATATTGCTTTCATCAGGATAAATCAACTCGGTATTTTCTCTGCTAATCATTGTATTAAACTGCGAGGCACTTGGACCATATCTGTGGTTGGATCTAAAATAACCGTAATTTTCTTCTGGGTACCTGAAAGCAACTTTGTATCGATTCAAATTAGGATAATCGAAGATATTTCTTGCTCCAATGCTCTCTTTTGTTTTCTTAACAGAATCTATTCGATTTTTCATAGCTTCGGAATTGATTTGGGCTATAGTTTCATCGATATTTTCTATTTTGGTATTGCGTGTGTTGACTATAACATTTAAATTGACATCAGGGACTTTCTTTGGTTCGGTTTCGTTGGTCTTTATCAGATATGCAATCTCATCTCTGTTGATGGTGTCATATATGGGGTCCTCTAGTGGTACTCCATCTGGTATGTCCTCGAATGAAAAGTCGTGGTTGATGAGGATCTCCCCGCTGTTGTCTAGGGACTTGGCCTTGGTGAAGAGATTATCGGATGCCTGATACTCAGGCGATTCGTGGGCGATGCGGGGCGGGCAGTCTTCAGGGATGCTGTACATCTGGTGAAACAGAATTGCTTAGTTAAGGTTAAAAGAATTCAAAGCCGTAACTGGATCGGATCATGACATCGCATTAAGTGACGGCTAGGTTCATTGGGAGCAAAAGATTTGAGACCATAAAAAAAAGTTGCTGACTAAGTTTTAACACTAAAATTTTCCGTTCACAAATTTAGAAGCCCTAAGTCTGTGTTCTTTGAGTTATAGACATGTCATTTTCAATTTGAGTGGTCCTCTTTCAAATTCACCTGACAATACTACAGTTAGCTACTAAATCGCTCTCTCTCGCTCTCACCTGCGCGTCAGTGTTGGCGGGCGCGTAGTAGTCGCGCGCGGGGGGCTGCGTGCCGTCGCGGCGTTGGGAGTTAGCTCTAGTGCGTGTGTCGCTCTCACCTGCGCGTCAGTGTTGGCGGGCGCGTAGTAGTCGCGCGCGGGGGGCTGCGTGCCGTCGCGGCGTTGGGAGTTAGCTCTAGTGCGTGTGTCGCTCTCACCTGCGCGTCAGTGTTGGCGGGCGCGTAGTAGTCGCGCGCGGGGGGCTGCGTGCCGTCGCGGCGTTGGGAGTTAGCTCTAGTGCGTGTGTCTCGCTCTCACCTGCGCGTCAGTGTTGGCGGGCGCGTAGTAGTCGCGCGCGGGGGGCTGCGTGCCGTCGCGGCGTTGGGAGTTAGCTCTAGTGCGTGTGTCGCTCTCACCTGCGCGTCAGTGTTGGCGGGCGCGTAGTAGTCGCGCGCGGGGGGCTGCGTGCCGTCGCGGCGTTGGGAGTTAGCTCTAGTGCGTGTGTCGCTCTCACCTGCGCGTCAGTGTTGGCGGGCGCGTAGTAGTCGCGCGCGGGGGGCTGCGTGCCGTCGCGGCGTTGGGAGTTAGCTCTAGTGCGTGTGTCTCGCTCTCACCTGCGCGTCAGTGTTGGCGGGCGCGTAGTAGTCGCGCGCGGGGGGCTGCGTGCCGTCGCGGCGTTGGGAGTTAGCTCTAGTGCGTGTGTCGCTCTCACCTGCGCGTCAGTGTTGGCGGGCGCGTAGTAGTCGCGCGCGGGGGGCTGCGTGCCGTCGCGGCGTTGGGAGTTAGCTCTAGTGCGTGTGTCGCTCTCACCTGCGCGTCAGTGTTGGCGGGCGCGTAGTAGTCGCGCGCGGGGGGCTGCGTGCCGTCGCGGCGTTGGGAGTTAGCTCTAGTGCGTGTGTCTCGCTCTCACCTGCGCGTCAGTGTTGGCGGGCGCGTAGTAGTCGGCCACGCGCACGTGCGCGGGCTTGGTGCGCGCCGCCGGCCCCACCGCGTGCAGCGGGAAGCACGCGTGCCCGCGCGCGGGGGGCTGCGTGCCGTCGCGGGCGCCGAGGTACAGCGTCGCGCGACCTGCGTTCGGTGTGATTTCTATGCGACGAAGAACTGAAAATTAAGATTATACATAAGTACTTAGTCTCTGTATGTCTGTACGCTAGCACGCCTGAACTACTGAGCCGATTTATAAGGTGACCTCAAATCAATTACAAATATTCAAAGGAATCCGTCCCTAATTAGAGAAACAAAAAATTGCAAAACTTTTTGTTTAATAAATTTATGGCCATATGCGCTAAATCCCCATTGGGAGAGTAGCGTTGGGGCCAACTAATTGGCCAACATGTGGATCGGGGGTACCACACTAAACATGTGCTACAAACAAGCGTATGTAAAGGAATTTTGCCATATGAATTATGTGGTTTATTCAAGTGTTTTGTTTATAATCGTTTATGGCGATTTTCTCGAAAATTTGCGAATAAAAATAAAAATATTATTTGGAAAAAAAGTTTTGTTTTTCTTCGTTCTATCTGTCATTGCTGTTTGTGTCTAAACTAATATTATAAAGCGGAAGAGTTTGTTTGTTTGTTTGAACGCGCTAATCTCAGGAACTACAGGTTCGAATTGAAAAATTATTTTTGTGTTGAATAGACCATTTATCGAGGAAGGCTATAGGCTATATAACATCACGCTGCAACTATTAGGAGCGAAGAAATAATGAAAAATGTAAAAAAAACGGGAAAAATCATTCATCCTTGAGGGCTTCCGTTACGTACGCTTCGAAAACGGTTCAAGATACCAAAAATTAATGTATGAAAGACTTATTCCTCTTAAAATGGTCTAAAAAATGTCTGCGACAGTATACGTCTATCTTTTAAGATTAAGTCACTAGAACCGTTTTTACGGTAATCAAATTTGGTCGAAATTAATGCATTAGGTATTTGTGAAGAGTTGTATCAATGTAATAATATTAATCTTTATCCAAATAAATGTGTTGTTGATTAAGAGTATTTAATCGTGAACAAAATTGTCTTTGATATTACTTAATTTCAATGAATATCTTAGAAGATATTACAATTTTAAAATAACACCGATATAAAATTCACCCGCGCGGCATGAAGTGCAAAACATGACGCTGCAAGGAAAAGAGGCGTGCGAGCGACGTGGAGAGGGGGGTGTAGCTCTACGAGGTACCATGATGAACCAAAATTAGTTAATGACCAGGTGACCGCGTATTATAATCTGGGATGAATGTTCCATGATCCATAGAGCTCATGTAGAGGCTCTAGATAGGACTCTTAGAGATATAAGAAGCTGTGATAAAATCATCATCATAAAATTACTGTTATGCTTGCGGGGGACTTTCGACAAACTGTACCAGTAATAGTAAGGGGATCTTGGGCAAACATTGTAAAGTCTTGCCTTAAAAGTACCCCATTATAGAAGTTTGTGAAAATCTTAATATTAACTACAAATACGAGTATGAGAGCATATTTCGGGGGAGGTAGTAACAGTCCGCCTGGCTGATTTCGACCACGGCGGCCAATCTCAACAGATATCAGCCAACTACGCAGGGGATATTACAGTGCACAAGTGTGAGCGCAATACACCAGAGCACTCACTGTTCCATTACTCTCAAAGTTCGGTGAGCCGGCATTCCAACGTGACCGGAGAGAGATCTGGCGCAGGACCAATGGCTTAACGTGTTTTCCGAGGCAACGGGGTGTAACACCGCCAATTGCCCGACTCCAAGCTTTTTTTGAGAGATTCATAACAGAAAATCTCAGAAACAATTTTGGCTCGACCTGGGATTCGAACCCAGGACCTCTTGGATGATAGGCAGAAACTTTGCCACTACACCAACGAGGCAGTGGGGGGTAGGTAGTATAACTTTTCCTTCAAAGTTACTTTTAATAGGAGACGGGAAAGTACATCATTTTGAAAATAAAATTGTAATTGATCGAGATTAAGGAGAAAGAGTGTGTGACATTAAGGACTTAATATCGAAAGTTCACCCTGAAATTAATGAAACAGAAAATAATGATCATCAATGGCACATCCATTGTGTCAAAGGGCAATATTTGGAGTGAGAAACTGTAGCGTGGACGAAATTAATAAAATAATTATTTGAAACCAAGTGGCCTTCCCCCATATTCCCTCAAGTTAAAAATAGGTGCCTCAATAATTTTACTTAGAAATCTTAAACCTCCAATTATATGTAACGGGACCTAACTTCAAATCAAATTTCTTCGCAATAACGTGATGGTTGCAATAGTTTAGACTGGTCCAGCAGTTGGTCAAACAGTGCTTATACCTCGCACCCCAATGATTCCAAATGTTTAACCTTTAAATTTTAAAAGAATTCAATTTCCTGTTAAACTGTCAAGATCAGGTTTGGTATTCTCATACCAAATTGTTTTTCTGACACACGAAAATAAAACTAGAAATATTATTAACGCAGAAGTACTTTAAAATAATTATGTTCTTTTAAAAACTTAAAAAATCAATTGTCTAAAATAATAAAAGAAAAAAAAAATTTTCAAAAATAAAATGATGCCCTTAATAACTATTCCACACGGACGATGTCGCGGGCACAGCTAGTTTGATATAAAGGTGTTATGTATAAAAATTTGTTCACATCGGACGGATGACGGCAATGATGCTCTGACGGGACAAGATCACATTCACTGGTTCCAGAATTGAACTAAAGCACTTGTGGCTACAGAAAAATAAACACTTACGCATGTGGTCGGTTTGTAGCTGAGCGTATAGTTTGGCTGCGTCTGCGCCGAAGCCGGACGGCAGCGCCATCTCCAACACGCACATGGCGGGGAACTCGCCCACCCACACCACGCATGCCTGGGTGAATACATTTCAATTTAATTCCTTAATAATTTGCTTAGATTAAGGATATCCATTTCATAGTGCGGTAAACCTGTGAGGTTGCAAAAATGCGACGGGGTTAAGGGACGCCCCACTTGTAGCGTTACAGAGATTTAAAAAAAAATCTATAGTCATTAAACCTACTTGCATTACACGTCTTAGCTATGATTCATAATTCTTTATTTGCATAAGAACATGTATATTGATGTTACAATAAGTACAGTATTCAGTATCTCAGGCGTATTCCGCTGAAGTCGGGTAGACCGCGCAACTATGCTGGACTGCAACATCGCGTAAGGACTCGGCATGGCTTGATTGCATTCGATGACAACACCTAGACTGCGGAATTAATTTATACAGGACAATTTGCAAAGGGGGGTAAACTAGTCTTTTCTTACGT
Source organism: Pyrausta despicata (assembly GCA_963921415.1). Lineage (NCBI taxonomy): Eukaryota > Metazoa > Arthropoda > Insecta > Lepidoptera > Crambidae > Pyrausta > Pyrausta despicata. The sequence goes on along the minus strand of OY992862.1, from coordinate 13,811,485 downwards.
TGTGTTCGGATGGCTAGGAATACCACAGTTGAATTGTAATTCGACTAATATCTAAGACCTAATTTATGGTGGTAGTATATAATCAATATTAATGGCCCGCTATGGCCTAATCTATTGCCATCCATATTAGTTACCTGAACAACAGAAGCAGCTGGCCCCGTTAGTCGGTTGGCAGTTGAAAGTGCTATCCGTCAAACTCAAACGTTTGTTTGCTAAGAACAAAGTCTGCACTGACACTTACACCGCCAGCAGCTTGTCCTTAGACTGAGCCCACTCGGTATCCCAAATACATCATCTCATATGAACTGACCTGAACAACAGCGGCGCAGAAGCAGCTGGTCCCGTTGGCGTCGCAGTTGAAGGTGCCATCCGTCTGCACTGACACTTGCACCGTCAGCAGTTTGTCCTTGGCTTGGTCGCTGGTGACGGTGTGATAAGCGCGAGTCGCTTGGACGAGGGCACAGCCGATGCCTGAAAAATGTGAACTGATAAAACTCTTAATTCATGTAACTATACGTGTATTTATTTATTTTCCCTTATTCAGGAAACTAACACATTTTGCTTAAAATACCTATACACACACCTATATATAACTAGCAACATAAAAGTGTAACTACATACAGTGTAAACTCCATGTAAACGTCACTCGATTTAACGACAAACTCTCTAAAGCGTCGAAATCAATTGGCTTTAGTTGGTTTAACTTGTATTCCATACAATGATACACTCTACATAGCATTACACCCACTCGCAATAACGACAACAATTCAGTAATGAAAAGTACCTTATAAGTTGTTAAAATAAGTAAAAACTGCACATCTGTGTACGTTCTTTTGCCGCTTTATTATTCTAGCCCGCAATAAACTCGACTGTCGGCATCATGCATACGGAACTTTCTAAGAAATTCGTTCTTTTGTTTACAAATTGGGATTGCTTGCACGTGTAGACTGTGCTTGACGATGCCGAATAAGGAAGGAAGGAGTCATGGATTACAACGTTCTTAGTTGCTCCCAAACTTTCAAACTGTAAACATGGCTAGTAGAAGAAAATCACTGGGTATTCACGAAAAAGTTTTACTGATACGCGCTAAAGAAACGGGAGAGAAGATAAGTGATGTTAGCAAACGCTTTGGATTTAGTCGCTCTATCTACCGTGTCCACAATATGGAAAAATAAAAAAAAGTTCTCCAAGCTGAGGGCGAGGGAAAATCTTCCAAAAAATTAAAGAAACCTTAATACGAAGACTTGGATCAAGCTATAATATCATGGTTTCATCGACAACGCCAGAATAATATGCCTATCTCGAGGCCACTCGTGAAAGCTAAGGCGGAGAATTTTGCTGAAGAACTTGGTTTAACTTCTTTCAAAGCATCAGTTGGATGGCTCGGAAAATTCAAGCAACGTCATCATATCAACTATGATAAAATAAGTGGCGAAGCACGAAGTGTTGATACGAATGTAACTCATGATTGGATTACTAGAGTGTGGTCAAAATTCATAGAAAAATACGCGCCAAGTGACATTTTCAATGCTGATGAAGCAGGAATTTTCTGTAAGTTGACTCCAGATAAAACTCTGAAGTTTAAAGGGGAAAAGTGTGTAGGAGGAAAGCTTTCCAAGGAACGTATTACGGTGCTTGTGGCTGCTAATATGGATGGCACAGAAAAAAGAACGCTAATGGTAATAGGCAAATCGAAAAATCCGCGCTGTTTTAAGAACATTAAAAAATTGCCAGTGACGTATAAAGCTAATAAATCAGCTTGGATGACCAGTCAACTTTTTGAAGAAGAAGTGCGAAAGTGGGACGCAGAATTAAAGGGACGAAAATTTTACTTCTTGTTGACAACTGCCCCGCCCACCCGTTTATATCAAACCTTCAAAACATAGAGTTGGCATTTCTTCCTCCAAATACGACTAGTATCTTACAGCCAATGGACCACAGTGTGATTAAAAGCCTCAAGGGTCACTACAGAAGGAAATTATTGATGGAGCTAGTCGAATCTGAAGGTAAAACTTCTGTTAATATGCTGCATGCAGTAAACTTTTTATCTAAAGCATGGGAAGAAGTGCCGCCCACAACTATAAAGTACTCTTTTGGATTTTGTACCAATTCTACGATTGATGAGGTGGAAACAGAACTTGAGTTTGATAGCGACGACGACCTTCCATTAACTGGAACTTCTCAAAAACAGCTCGGAGTCGGGAAGTTGGCGGTGTTACACCCCCGTGCCTCGGAAAGCACGTAAAGCCGTTGGTCCTGCGCCTGATCTCTCTCCGGTCATGTCGGATTGCCGTCTCACTGAAGTTTGAGAGTGATGGAACAGTGAGTGCACCTGTGTATTGCGCTCACACTTGTGCACTATAATATCTCCTGCGTAGTTGGCTGATCTCTGTTGAGATTGGCCGCCGTGGTCGAAATCGGCCTGGAGGACTATAATTATTATTATTAACTGGATTCAGTAAGAAAAACTGAGGTTCAGGTTCAAGAACAAGGAGATGAAGAAGATGAGACGGATGAGCTTGAGCCTCCACCGAGCGTTAAAGAAGCTCTGAAAGCAGCTAAATTATTGGAAAATTACTTCCTTTATCAGCAAGATGCCTCAATATCACAAGATATGAATAAAATAATTTAAAAAATAAAACAAAATTACTGGTGCAGCAAAAGGCGTCAGACAAAAAAAAACACGGGTTGCACTCCGGGAGTGCCGGCAGAAGTGAAAACTTGATTATTAACGTTGTACATTTTTGATTTATTTGAACCGTCTTACGGTTTTTCGATCAGCATCACGTGACCTGACGCGAGTTTCACAGTTTCTACCCATGCCACAAAAGTGCTCAACGCCGCTAAAGAAGTTTTCACTTCAATAACAGAGTATACGCAATAGCGTTCAAATAAGAATTTTCTTTTGTACATAACTACTAACACTAGACTAAAATAAACTTTTTTTTCGTTTTCTGATTTTTCTTTCTGTCCATTTAACGACCACTCTCTATAACGCCATAAAATGCATAGTCCGTTCAGTGTCGTTATATAGAGTTTACACTGTATTTTGATTCCCTGATTTGTGGTTTCGTGTTTTTGGTTAGAAAAGGTCACTCACGATTTCTTGGACTTCAGCAGTGGTTAGGTAAAGCTTTTTGGTTTGGATTAATTTTTTTTTTTTTTTTATTAATATGGGTTCGCTCTTGACTTCATTCTGCCTCTAAGAGGTGAAGAAGATGTCGACGATGTAGCGAGCTTACCCAGAAGGTGCCTATTGACTTTGGCTTTGAATGAACTCAAGTTATAGGAAAGAGGGAACACCGTCGGCGGAAGTGCATTCCATTCCTTGGCTGTGCGCATTATGAAGGAAGAAGCGAAGCGCTTAGTGCGTATAGTTGGTATATCAACCAAGTATGGATGGTAACCCGCCGTACGTCTGGTGGTCCTCTGGTAAAATGGACTTGGTGGAATGAGCATATGGAGCTCATGAGCACACTCCCCGAAGTAGAGTCTGTAGAAAACCGACAAGCAGGCAACTTTACGGCGGTGGTCTAGACTATCAAGCTTAGTCTCCACCAGCTTCCTGTCACCAATCAGCCTCCTGGCTCGACGCTCCACGGAGTCCAGAGCGGCTAGTTGGTATTTAGCTGAGCCATCCCACAGGTGAGAGCAGTACTCCATGCAGGAGCGAACTTGTGCTTTGTACAAGGTTAAAAGCTGTTCAGGGGAGAAGTACCGCTTCACCTTGTTGAGGATGCCCAGCTTCTTTGCCGCAGTCTGAGCTTTGGACTCAATGGCACCGCCGAAGTTCAGATTGGCTGACAACTCCATACCAAGAAGCTCGAGATGGTCGGTTATGGGTACAGACACACTTCTGAAAGTAGGAGTCCAGTTGAACGGACTCTTTTTTGCGGTGAAAAGACATGCCTGGGTTTTGGCAGCATTGAACGTTACCAGATTGTTGTCTCCCCATTGGGAGACACGTCGTAGAATCTCATCCGTTCGTTTCACCAAATTCTCCCGTAGAGACTGGGTTTCCTCTTGTTTAGCTCCAGCACTGGACACGTACCTCTCCATGACAGTACTGTCATCTGCGTACCCAACAATGCCAGGACAGAGCAGGTCATTGATGTGCAGCAGGAAAAGAGTCGCGGAGAGGACAGACCCCTGAGGAACACCGGCATTGATAGCCATTGGGTCTGAAGAGCAGCCATCAATGACTACTCTAATTGACCTCTCGCTCAGGAAGTCGGAGATCCAAGTGCTGAAACCATCAGGGATACCGTACACAGGAAGCTTGCTGAAAAGGCTACCGTGCCAGACTCGATCAAAAGCTTTTGAGATGTCTAATGACACAGCCAAGGCTTCGCCGTGTTTCTCAATAGCTTCGCCCCAGTAGTGCGTGAGGTAGACTAGAAGATCACCAGTTGAACGACCACGGCGAAAACCGTACTGGCGGTCGCTCAGTAGGTCATTGGATTCTAGGTACCCCAGCAGCTTACTGTTTAGCACTCGTTCCATCACTTTACAAATGATGGAAGTAATGGCGATCGGTCTGTAGTTGGCCGGGTCGGCACGGCTGCCCTTCTTTGGTACGGGTTGTACGTTGGCGAGCTTCCATGACTTCGGCACAGTTCCCTGCTCGAGGGAGAGGCGGTAAAGGCGTGTCAGTACCGGAGACAACTCAGGCGCACATTGCCTAAGCACCCTTGCAGGAATACCATCAGGTCCACTTGCCTTATTCACGTCTAGTTTGCAAAGTTCCCGACGTACCTCTTTCTGGTGTATTGTGACCTCCGACATAGATGAGTCACAACGAGGTAAGGTAGGTGGTGTTTTGGGTCCTGCATCCAAACGCGAATTACTCGCGAAAAGAGAGGCAAATAAATTTGCTTTCTCAGTTGCGGTGTGGGCTAATGTTCCGTCAGGTTTCTGCATTGGAGGCAAACTAGGACGGCAGAAATTTGACTCGACGGATTTAGACAGGGACCAAAACTGCTTACTACCGGGAGGGTAAGACGCCAATTTGGTCCCGATATATCGAACGTGGTCAAATCGTGCCTTTTGTAGCGTGCGCTTGCAGGATCTAGTGGCAGCGTTAAATGCTTTCTTCATAGACCGTATTCTCCTAGCAGTAGCTTTGCGATCGCGGGCTTGAACCCAAGCTTTATATGCTAACTCCTTACACGACTCAGCGCGGGCACAGTCAGCATTATACCAAGGCCTGGATTTAGATACGAGCGACAAGTCGGAGAATGGAATGTAATATTCCATTCCCTGCCGTATTAAGTCTACAACCGCATCAGCACAGGTGGACGGATCGTCAGAGGAAAAGCATACTTGGCGCCAAGGGTACACCGCGAAAAAATGTCGCATTTCGTCCCAATTCGCCGACCCGTATCCCCACACTCGCCTGGACCCACAAGGAGTTTTGTCTGGAGGGGTGTAGGAAGATACAGTTTTAACCAGACAATGGTCAGATGTTCCTAACGGGGCAGATACTGATACAGAGTGCCTGTCTGGTTCCGTGGTCAACAAAAGATCCAAGCAATTGGCAGTATGGCTATCAACTCTAGGTACCCGCGTCGCTTGAGTCACTAACTGAGTGAGATCTAGCGCTAATGCGAAATTACGCGCCTCTCGCCCAGCATGGTCAGATTTCTCGAAGGGAAACAACCACTCCTTGTGGTGCGCATTAAAATCTCCGAGAAATACAAGCTCAGCTGTGGGGAACCTTTGCATCGCTAAATCTGCCTTCTCAGTGAGGTATTCAAAAAGCCTGGTCGTCTCCTGGTCACCGGTGTGCGAACGGTAGACACCAACATAAAGGGTTTTACCCATGCCAGTGTCTATCAAAAGCCATAAGGTGGAGAAACTTGAGTCCTCGTAGCAACGGAGACGGCGACAACAAACGCTGTCGCGGACATACGCACAGACCCCGGCTCGCCTTTTGAACTTATGTTCAAGCGTGTAGTTCGGGTAGTTGAGGTATCCCACGTCTGCAGGTGCCGCAATTTGGGTCTCCGTTAAAAAGAATAGGTCCGGCTTTGCGGTCTCAAGGTGGTGATGGACCGGGTCGATATTTGAGTGCAATCCACAGATGTTGGTGTGGTGCACTTTAAACGGGAGGAAGTGCAGCCGTTGGTTCACCGTATTCTTTTTTCTTTTGCGCATGTTTTAAGTTGGGTGGTGGTTAAAAAAGTGTCGAGATGTCAACTCCAGAACCAAGCCTAGCTTCATCGGATTACGCTGGCCAATGGGAGACTCAAATGGAGACTGCGGGGACGCCCGAACCCCCCCGAAATCGCCACCGGGTCCTCCCTTCTAGCCGCCAACTAGCACGGTGGAGCAATTCCGGGATTTTTCGCAAGTTGGCGGGGCAGCCTTTGGCACGTGGCTGGCGCGCTACTTGGGCCCCCTACTGACTGCGGTCGGCCAACGGCAAGACCGTGCTTCGGATCCCGCTACCCTCCAGTTTGAGTCACCCGTCACAGCATCTCCTAGAAGCTACAATCCGGTATAGGTCGACACAACTGACACCCAATCAACCACCAAAGGCACTGGCTCTCGCACACTCACGACGGAACGCAGCAAGCTGCTTGGCGCCGGACTCTAGTACGAGGGTGGTCGCAAGCCAGGCGGCTCCTTTCGAGGCCTACCACTCTGCGGGGGAACGTCTGCCGCCACCACTAGTTTAGAACTTAGCGATGACGTTGCCCGGGGTGGACCGCTCGGAGGTGTTCCCACCCACCCCAAATTACAGGCAGAATTCCTAATCTTAATTTTGATTAAATGTACCAGATAATTCGAAAGGGGGAAATTAATGGCTAAGGAAACCAAAATATCTCCATAAAAGCATTTACCTTCTACAGCCACATCCAGCTGGTTGGAGACGGCCATCTTCAGTATATCAGGCACAGTGACTCCTGGGTGCAGGGCCACCGACTTGGAGTCAGTGCCGCTGCGGGCGCGAACTGTTAGGTTTGTTGGTACTGAAGGCTGGACTGAGGACCAGGCGCTGAGAGCTTCCAGGGCGACAAGCGTATCCTGGAAGACAGTAATATAGTTTTAGCGTGATTTTTATTAACTGCGTTCCTTTTTGATGATTTCGGGTTTATCCAATTGTAAAACTATAAAAAGGTAAGACAAATTAAAAATTTACCAAATGTGTTCTCTTATCTTATTTAACTCTATCATTAACTTGGAAATTAGTGGTAGTGGACAGATCTGCGTCATCTAGCTGGTGGCAGCCCTGAGACACTACATCACGACGGATTTAGCCCTGAGCCCCTACGGGCAAGCCGTGGTCTCGATTGGTGTTGAGCTATCCAGCTGGTGACATCCCTGATTCACAAAAACACTACTTACCTGCGCGCGTAGACAGGAAGCCACCGGCGGTACTCCTGTGCGTGGACAGGCAGCGTGTGGCAGCCCTAGCGCCGGCCACATAACCGCTAGCTCTAAGCAGGCACTGAGACAGTGCTAGTAACGTATAGAACGTCGCTTCGATTGATATTAACTCATTTAGCTGTTGCAGCCCTGAGTCACTACAGCATCACTGACCTGTGTGGACAAGAACCCGCCAGTGACACCCCTGTGTGTGGACAACCAGCGGGTGGCAGCCCTAGCATCAGCCGCACATCCGGTGGTCCTGAGTGGTGGCGGACACTGGGAGAGTGCTAATAACGCGTAGGCAGTGGCTTCGATGGATGTTGATAGACTACCTGAAACAGAATTTCATGTTTGTAATGTGTAAAGCAGCTTACATCAAAAGGACTGGATAGTTTGATTTGTATGTGTACGATCTTTATCAACGCTGACGACAACGACAAACACAACGATACGAGGGGCAGGTGACCGGATCGCAGAGTGCATCATGCAGTTTCTACGTCAACCGTAGTTGCACTGACACACGCGTGTAGGTACAAATCGACCTTGCGCTTCCTCACCTCTTACTGTACGGGGTGACACTTAGGTAGATTGTCCAGAGGGTATCGTTCGAACTTGTTACCTCTTTGACCGAATATGAAAACAATTGGACGGTATTTTTGTCCATCGATAAGACAAGAAATATCGATAAGTCCCTTTCTACATATAAGATCTGCGTAGCCATATGTACGTAGGGGCTGATAGTCAAATATATGAGCTTTCTTCAAAAAACTTGATGTTTTCAAAAGAAAATTCTAATACTCTCCGAGTTACTCACTAGTCTCCCACCACACGTAGTCACCGCTCCGACGCGCCAGTTTAAGTAGTTCCACCAGCTCTCTCAACTCCTCTTCCTCTTTCAAACCAGTTCCTACTGCTTCCTTGCTGTCCCAGAGGAGACTCGCTTCGTTGCTCTGCAAGAAGAATTGATAAGTTTCATTAATAAAATATGAGTCGACAATTGCCTCAAATAAAGTGTCTGAACTACTTATAAATTCCAAAATTGTAATGGGATTTACAAGTTAATGGGATCGGTGTATGTGTACGAGCTAGCATCGTACATGGAAATTGCCCAACCTCGGAGCGGCGTCAACGACCCACATACAGCGGCTGACCGATGGACCCTCAACGAGCACCGACGGCACTCTATACCGACGGCACACATCAACCATACCGTTATTGGTTTTCAATCAATAACTTTATTATAAACTAGCTGTGCCCGCGACTTCGTCCGCGTGGATTATTTATTTTGGGCATCATTTTCTTTTTGCAAATTAATTTTTTTGTTATTATTTTAGACAATTTATTTTTTAAGTTTTTAAAAGAACATAATTAGCTTAAAGTACTTTTGCGTTAATTATTTTTCTAGTTTCATTTTCTTGTGTCAGAAGAACATATCAGTTTTGTCCGCAACGCGTTTGTAGGTCTGATCTTGACAACGCGACATATGTGTGAAAAGCAGTCTTGACGTTAATTAATTTCTATGTGTTTAAATGTTTGCCTCTGTGATTTGTTAATTGTAACGGTGAAAGAAAGCATAAAAGGAAATAGAATTTTTTTTAAATTAAAAGGTAAATAATTTGGAATCATTGAGGTGCGAGGTATAAGCACTGTTTGACCAACTGCTAAACCAGTCTAAACTATTGCAACCATCACGTTACATATTGCGAAGAAATTAGATTTGAAGTCGGGTCCCTGTGGTTTAAGATTTCTAAGTAAAATTATTGGTGCACCTATTTTTAACTTGAGGGAATAATGGGGGAAGGCCACTTGTGTTCAAATAATTATTTTTTAATTTCGTCTACGCTACAGTTTCTCACTCCCAATATTGCACTTTGACACATCCATTGATGATCTTTTTTTTTCTATTAGGTCCTTACATATGAAATTGGCGTTTTGTCGTACTGGCCACTTTGATCACAAATTTTTCCTATTTGGTTAGGAATTCGAAATTCAAATTTATACAGCTATTTCCACATGTAGTTGTGTTTCGTAAACCGTCATTCATTTGTTTTTTTACTTATCTTTTTTCTGTTTGCATCGCTCAATTTACAAAATGGAAAATTTGAAATATCGCGTTATTTACGAGTACGAGTTCCACCGTGGCACCAGTGCTGCGGAAACGGCTCGAAGGGTTAATGATGTGTATGGCGGTTGTGTCGCAAAAGAAAACACAGTGCGTTTTTGGTTCCAACGTTTTCGTTCTGGAAATTTCGACCTGCAAAACAAGCCCCGTGGACGGCCGGAGACCCAAGTTGATAATGAAGAATTGAAGGCTATTGTGGAAGCGGATCCATCGCAAACCACGTCCGAGTTAGCTGCAGGCTTTGGCGTTAGTGATAAAACTGTTTTAATCCACTTGAAGCAAATTGGGAAGATTAAAAAACTTGAAAGGTGGGTTCCTCACCAATTGAGTGAAGCAAACCGGCAAACGCGCGTCAACTGCTGCGTTACATTACTTGACCGGCACAATAACGAAGGGATTTTAAATCGAATCATTACCTGTGATGAAAAGTGGATTCTCTACGATAATCGGAAGCGCTCATCGCAATGGCTGGACCCTGGCAAGCCAGCCAAAGCCTGCTCCAAGCGAAAATTGACCAATAAAAAGTTACTTGTAAGCGTTTGGTGGACTAGCGCCGGTGTCGTTCATTACAGTTTTCTCAAATCTGGCCAGACGATTACGGCAGATATCTATTGTCGGCAATTGCAAACCATGATGGAAAAACTAGTTGCTAAACAACCAAGGCTGGTCAATCGCTCTACGCCACTGCTGCTTCACGACAACGCTAGACCACACACTGCACAACAGACGGCTAGCAAATTAGAAGAACTTCAATTGGAATCTCTAAGGCATCCACCGTACTCCCCGGACCTTGCTCCAACAGATTACCATTTTTTTCGAAATTTGGATAACTTCTTGCAAGGGAAAAAGTTCAACTCAGATGGGGCAGTCCAAGTCGCCTTCAAAGATTTTATTGATTCCCGTTCGAATGGTTTTTTTAGTAAAGGGATCAATGAACTACCTATGAGATGGCAAAAGTGCATAGATTACAATGGCTCATACTTTGATTAAATAAATATGCTATATAAAAAAATTTCGACTTTTTGTTCCTCCCATACAAAACGCCAATTTCATAGGTAAGGACCTAATATTTTGCATATTTTAGGGTGAACTCTCGATCTAGAGTCCTTAATGTTACTCACTCTTAATCCTTTATCTCGTTCAATTGCAATTTTATTTTCAAAGTGAGGTACTTTCCCGTCTCCTATTAAAAGTAACTTTGAAGGAAAAGTTATACAACCTCCCTACCACTGCTTCGTTGGTGTAGTGGCAAAGTTTCTGCCTAACATCCAAGAGGTCCTGGGTTCGAATCCCAGGTCGAGCCAAAATTGTTTCTGAGATTTTCTGTCATGAATCTCTCAAAAACAGCTCGGAGTCGAGAAGTTGGCGGTGTTACACCCCCGTGCCTCGGTTCGCACGTTAAGCCGTTGGTCATGCGCCTGATCTCTCTCCGGTCATGTCGGATTGCCGTCTCACCGAACTTTGAGAGTGATGGAACAGTGCAGTTTGGGAGTGCACTTGTCTATTGTGCTCACACTGGTGCACTATAATATCTCCTGCGTAGTTGGCTGATTTCTGTTGAGATTGGCCGCCGTGGTATATAATCGGCATGGAGGATTATTTCTACCTCCCCCAAATGTGCTCTCATATTTGTAGTTAATTTTAAGATGTTTACAAACTTCCATATAGGGGTATTTTTAAGCCAAGACTTTACAATGTCTGCCCTTGTTCCCCTTACTATTACTGGTACAGTTTTTCGAAAGTCCCTCGCAAACATAACAGTAATTTTATGATGATGATTTTATCACAGCTTCTTATATCTCTAAGAGTCCTATCTAGACCCTCTACATGAGCTCTATGGATCATGGAACATTCGTCCCAGATTATTAAACGCGGTCACCTAGTCATTCATCGTATCAGCCTGTTATAGTCCACTGCTGGACATAGGCCTTCCCCAAGGACCGCCACAGCGCCCGATCTCCCGCTCTTTGCATCCAGTCACTACCAGCTGCCTTCTTCAGGTCGTCTGTCCATCTAGCCGGGGGGCGTCCCACACTACGTTTACCTAAGAGTGGTCTCCATGCAAGAACCTTCCTGCTCCACCTCTCGTCGGTTCTGCGACAGACATGGACAGCGCACTGCCACTTTAGCTTGCTACATTTTTGGACAACATATGTTACCTTAGTCTTATGTCGTATGACCTCGTTCCGGATTTTATCCCTTAATGAGATCCCCAACCTAGACCATTCCATAGCACGCTGAGTGACGAGTAGTCGGTGAGCCAGCTTGTCTGTCATGTTCCACGTTTCAGCTCCGTGGGTTAAGACAGTTAAGACGCATTGGTTAAACAACCGGCTTTTTAGGCACTGCGGCAGGGTTGACGTGAAGATATGACGCACCTGGTCATTAATTAAATCTAATTTTGGTTCATTATGGTACCTCGTAGAGCTACACCCCCCTCTCCGCGTCGCTCGCAAGTAACGCCTCTCTTCCTTGCAACGTCATGTTTTGCATATCATGCGGCGCGGGTAAATTTTATATTGGTGTTATTTTAAAATTGTAATATCTTCTAAGATATTCATTGAAATTAAGTAATGTCAAGGACAATTTTGTTCACAATTAAATACTCTTAATCAACAACACATTTATTTGGATAAAGATTAATATTATTACGTTGATACAACTCTTAACAAATAATGCATTAATTTTGGCCAAATTTGATTACCACAAAAACGGTTCTAGTGACTTGATCTTAAAAGATAGACATATACTATCGCAGACATTTTTTTAGATCATTTTAAGAGGAATAATTCTTTCATACAAATATTTTTGGTATCTTGAACCGTTTTCGCAGCGTTCGCAACGGAAGCCCTGAAGGATGAATAATTTTCCCCGTTTTTTCCACATTTTCCATGATATCTTCGCTCCTAATAGTTGCAGCGTGATGTTATATAGCCTATAGCCTTCCTCGATAAATGGTCTATTCAACACAAAAAGAATTTTTCAATTCGAACCAGCAGTTCCTGAGATTAGCGCGTTCAAACAAACAAACAAAGAAACAAACAAACAAACTCTTCCGCTTTATAATATTATTGTAGATTAATATAGTTTAATAATTTTATCGTGGTAAGCATTATCATAACGTAACGTATTTTTTGCAATAAAAAAAGTTAGTCATATCCTATCACGACAGATAATAAAAGAATATTGCAAGAAGATAACAGCACGATCACTTTATTTGAATGCCACCAGCATGAGTTTTAGCGGGTTGTATACTTATTTCTCGTTACTTTACTTCTTGTATCGTAGCACGTTAATTCGTAGCTAGAACAAGTACCTATTAAAAGTTATAACTTTTTTCAAACAAGTTAAATTGTGCCCATTTATCCAAAATAAGGATGAATAATTTTCCCCGTTTTTTCCACATTTTCCATGATATCTTCGCTCCTAATAGTTGCAGCGTGATGTTATATAGCCTATAGCCTTCCTCGATAAATGGTCTATTCAACACAAAAAGAATTTTTCAATTCGAACCAGCAGTTCCTGAGATTAGCGCGTTCAAACAAACAAACAAACAAACAAACAAACTCTTCCGCTTTATAATATTAGTGTAGATAAATACAACTTCATAAGCTTTAATAAAACAAATATCAATAGAAATATAAATCTTTATTTGCGTTTGGTGAAGGTACACTGAAGATGGTCATAGTTATTAACCGTCCGTGTTGATTCTTATTTCCCTCCGCTGCGGCCAAGACCGCCTTAGCCGTCACAATGATCAGCCTGGCGAGTCTGCCGGCTGGCAGCGGGCCACCTACCCACCGTCGTGCCTGATGCTGCTACCCGGGTTTTTTTTTTAAATTCAAAAGTAAATACTACAATTCATTTGCACTATTCTGCCAATTTGTCGGCAGAGCTCTCGTGGCAGTCATCGTGGGTGCAGTCATCACTCATCATCTCCGTACTATATCTAAGTATATATTGTTGGGCGGGGCTAGGGCCCTAGGGACTAAAGACTAAAGACTAGGGGGTAAAGGGACATCTACGCTTACAAGGGAGTCGGTATCCTTTCTGACGTCAAAGACTTACAGACGGGACTTCTTCCCGTCTCGTACAGTATGTATGGTTGGTATGTATACCAATCAAATGGGCCTGAACATAGTTCAGTACTAGACGTCGTACAACCGACTATAACTATAAGAGCATGCTGAGAGTGATCTAGTGCAAATAAACGAATGGCTGAAAAATAACCTTTTGACATTAAATACCAATAAAACCAAATATATCTGCTTTAGTATTTATAACAATAATCAGCCTTATATTGAACTTGACATAAAAATACATAATTGTAATAATGGTACCCGTTTTGATGTTAACCTAACTAATAATTGCGACTGTCCAATTATTGAAAAGGTCGAACAAATTAAATATCTAGGCGTCTATGTTGACCAGCGTCTTGCTTGGTATCCCCACCTTGAACATGTTATCATAAGACTTAAGAAACTGACGTGGATCTTCAAAGTGCTTAGGCATGTGGTGCCAAAGACAATTGCTCGATCTAAAAACTTAAACAGAGACCTACTTACTGAAATCTACATCTCATTGGCTCAGTCAATTTTAGTATACTGCATAACCATATGGGGTGGTGCGTCGAAAACTCGGTTTATAGACGTAGAACGGGCTCAACGCAATTTGTTAAATATTATGCATTTTAAAAATAGGCGCTTCTCAACCAAAGGTTTATACCAAATTAGTGGTATTTTATCGGTTAGGAAACTGTATATTACCCAAACAGTCTTACGGAAACACAAATCTTTGCCATTTTATCCAGACAATACTGTCAAAAGAAGAAAGAAAATTGTTGCCAAATCTTTAAGAGTTAATACTGCATTTGCTGAGAAAAATTTTGATACTCGTTCAGCACAACTTTATAAATTAATAAATAAGGAGTTAGATAAATATAATAAACAATACTCGGAGTGTAAAAAGATGCTAACCAAATGGATGAAGCAAAAGACTTACGAAGAGATAGAGGCACTATTAAATTGCAAATAGGCGCACAACACACACAAACACACAAACACACACACACATTCACACACATACACGCACACACACGTACTCACTCTCAGGCAGGCACATTATGTTTATTTTTAAATTTTATTTAATATTACTTAGATAGTTCTATCTTTTTAAGGAAGAGCAGTTACTCCTGGCTTTATCAAGCTTAAAAGGAGATACTGGCCACATCTTGTAAGGCTTATCTTTGTAAAAGAAAAATAAATATTTTGTATTTGTATAACTACAGTGGTCCCTGTCGCCATATGCAGAAAACACACACACACACACACATTGACATTGACTCAAGGCGTTTAAAGTAAAGGTCGCATCGCGTTACGTCACCCACGTAGGATAACGCCTGAGCGCCACGCTGGCTGTCTAATCTGTGTGTCTTTATATTTCTTCAAGCGTGCACATAACTACTTACTTTAAATCTGTCTCATCAAAGTTGAATTCGAAGCTGGCTTTCTGCAGCTTTTGCTACTAAGATTTGGGCTAAGCACACTCAACCGATGACTTTTTTTTGAACGTCAGGGAAATGCTGTTACGCATACCTGCCAGCCGCAGCAAAAGCTGGGGGTTATGTGGGACTCCAGGCCTCAGAGAGAGAACCCGCCTACCCGCTAAAAACCTCCGGTGCCCTCCGGTGCCATGTGAGTTGGGGACGTGGCGGGTTCATCGTAAGCCGAGAGGCCACAGACATTCACCGCAATACTCTTAATCGATGACTAGTCCAGCCCTGTGTAAATTTAGTATCATGGACTGACCTGCCTCAGCTGGTCTTCGTATCTTCTCAAGCTAGCATATGCATACTGCCTTAGAGCTAGCGCATAAGTCCTGGCAGGTCTTCGTGCAACAGGCAGGGCCCGTAAGCACGCCAACGCGCTCCGTAGCACGCGGCGGGGTAGCGGCAGGGGGGCGGACACGAGTGACGTCACGGCGTACGCTGTGAGCGCCACGCTGGCGAGCTCGCCGTCTTCGTTCAGGCCTCCCTGGTGGAGTTTTTTTTAAATATATATAGAACAAATAAACAACAACATCACATACATTGATCTGACTCCGTGGTAAGTAGTTTAAGCACTTGTGTTAGGTACAGATATCAGAATCAACAGCGGTATTACAAATAAACTTAAATCTATATATATATAAAAGAAAGTGGCGTTAGGTATGGCTACAGATATCAGAATCAACAGTGGTATTAAAAATAAACTTTAATCTATACATTAAAAGAAAGTGGCGTTAGGTAGGTACACTATTTATAACTGAAGAACGAATGTACCGATTTGGCTGAAAATTGGTGGAGAGATAGCTTAGAACCAGGAAACGGACATAGGATACTTTTTATCCCGTTCGACCGCGATTTTGAAAACAAAGGGATTCCACGCGAACGAAGTTGCGGGGGGCCACTAGTAAATACATAAAACGACGCCCAGACCAGTACAAACAAACATGTTCATGCACACAAATGTTTGTACAGTGCGGGGATCGAACCCGCGACCTCTTGATTAATAGTCAACATCTTGACCATTACACCAAAGTGGTCGTCAATTAGGTATTATAATCTAAGTTTTCCAAAAAATTCAGTTATTCAAGATAAAGAAATCGGTCTCCCTACTCTCTAAGCCGTTGTCCGTAGTTTCGGATATAGCCATCCCTGTCACTCTTACAAGCTTGACCGTGCGAGAAAAAGCGCTGGCTAGATTCGAAAATACGGACGAAACGATACGGAACTTACAGAGAACGGCTTCAGGACATAATCAAACTTCTTTGTCGACGATATCGAACGATTATCATTATTGAATTATAATAATAATGCTAGAACAATCAGTGACTGAACCATGTGGAAGGTACCAAAAAGACAATGGCCAATGAGAATCAAAGTTTGAATTCACCAAACTTTACGCTACAGCCTTTAGCGCAACATATTTAGAGTTAGGAAGCAATCGAAACGCTTCCTACCGACCGTGTTTAATGGTCGAAGACCAACGTCCGATAGAAATCATCTTGATTTGTCTATCTATATTATTCAGAATCTAACTAAATCTTATATGCCGCGGTTCATGTGCGGTACTAGGCCGGTACTAGGTTAATAGCGCTATCTAGCATATGGAGCCATCAGCGCTCGCTGTGGTGCGCCACCGTTCGGCATGCGCTTGTGATGGCGAACGGCAGAGGTCGCCACAAGCCTTTAGCCGTAATGCAGTCTATATGGAATGGACAGAATTCCAGTGACAGACCCTAATAAACTATATAAAAAGGATATATATACCACAACACAGGCAATGTCAATGGTGACCGAGTTTCTTATACAACTTCTTCTCGGCACCAGCCCACAAATTGTCCCGAAGCTTTTTTGGGACGTGTAACACACCGACGCGACCCATAGGGGGCAACCCTATGGGTCTTTTTACAGAAATATAAGTAATAATAAATTTAATTAATAATAGGACGAACTTACCCTCAATTCCCTGTGGAAGACCTGTCCCTCGTTCCTGAAGCAGCCGTTTTCCATCTGCTGGTCGAGGAGCCAGCGTTCAGCGCGTTCTATCACTGGAGGCACTGGTACATTAGGTGTCAAAATCTAGACCAAACAGAAAAAAATTGTAGAAACGAACTCGAAGCTGTGTTTTACATTTTACATTTTTTAAGAACAATTTCGTGACTCATTTAGCGGTAGTCTACCTGTGACCACGGATGCTGAAAAAGATCCGAAACGTCAGGTTAAAATAAAATTGTAAATAAGTCGCGAAAAATCCGTAAAATTGTATCATTACAATGTCTGTTACATGTTTTAGGTATGTCCCACCATTGCATAAAAAATATTACAATAGAAAATTGTTCCAGGCTTACCCCGGATTTTTTTATTTATTTCATTAATCAATAGAAATCACAAACACACACATACACACACACACACACATAGAAAGAGGGAGAATTCTTAGTGTAACCGATATCCCACATAACTCATAACTTCCCATGTATCGGCAGATGATTAAACTGTCTTTATCAACAACAAACCATGCAGAAGAAACATACCTGGTGAGCTTGTCTCAAATAGCGAAGTGCGAAGGCTGTGAGCCAAGTGGAAGGACCGGCGTCGCGCGCACCGAAAGCACTGAAGCCCCCTGAAGGATGCGCGTATTGTAGCTGCCGCATGTAGCCTGAAACCCCACGAAACTATGCAGTAAGATCACAAACTACAATAATTAAGCATTGTCGAAGAATATCTTTGGTGTTTTCGATCGTAAGTACAAGCTATACTATAGGGCGTTGAACAAAACAAACATTGCAGTTATCCTGCCCCCAAAAGTCCAACCTTCCGTCCGTGCTTGAACATCTAAGCCACGTGGGAGGCGGACTCCCGCAACAAATTAACCATGCAAGTGACCAACAGGGCCATGGCAAACCCATCAAGATGGAGCTTCGCAGTAAGAGTAAACGTTTATTGCCGCTTTCCGGGGGCGATCGCCGGGGCGCGCCTGGAGCCGATGCTGGGCGCCACAGCATACGAGCCATCGGTGGCGAGGGTTTAGGTGGACGGCCCTCCGCCGGTGAACCTGCTTTACGTGGGAACCTCGAACAATGCGAGTTCACTCAGTCAAGCAATAGACCAGATCCAAATACAATAGTCACACAACTGCTTCGCAAGCAGCACCAGCTACTAATCCTGCGACCACTAAGGCTGGTAAACCTCGTATACGCATGCAATGGGGCCAAGAAATGAATAAGTTTATCATGCGTATTTACTACTACGTAACTAAATTGGAAACAGACAGAACAATGTACTGTAAAACCCTGCACGATAGGTTTGTGTTAAGATACCCTCATGTCAGTATCTCAGGTCAACGTGTTGCTGATCAAAGAAGAGTAATAGTAAGAAATAAACTTCTCCCGGACAATGTCATTGAAGAAATTAAATCCGAAGTACACGAACAACTTGCAAGGGATGGAGCGGCACATCAAAGCACTACACAACAACTTCACGGCAGCCTTGTATCCAACTCAATAAACTCCAGCTTTGAAGATAACACTCCTCTAAGTAGACTTACCACAATTTCCTCCAATCATTGTCAAACAACAACAAACTTACTGCCATCAGTAAGCACGCAGGAAGTGGATAGAGTAGAGCCAGAAGCTAATACATATACAGAAACTGACAAACAAAGTAACAGCAGCACTTGACGAGTATTCTGAACAAGACCCTACCCAAGACCTAGGCTTCCACGTCTTAGAGAAAATAAAAAACTTTACCAACTTATACATATCTTTAACAAACACATATTGAAAAAGTTTTACTCCACAGACTCTGATCTCTCACACATACACAACCTTATATATTGTAGTGCTTTAGTTATCACAAAGGAACTCGGTTATAAAATATTTCCCAAAGACCAAGGTTACAATAAAAAAACACATCAGGACAAACCGGCGTGGCAAATCAGAATAGAAAAAGATATTGAAAAATTAAGAAAGGATATAGGCAGAGTTACTCAATACATACAGAACAACAATAGGACAGAAAAATTAATAAAAAATAGTAAAACTAATATTTGAAAAAAATTTACTGCACTCAACTCACGAAAAAGCATTTGCATAGCAACAGATCTAGTGCTGGGGAAGAGTACAGAGAACAAAATCTACCTACAACCGAATCACTCGAAGGTTATTGGAAAGATATATGGAAAAGACAGGAAAGATTTAATAATCAAGCAAGTTGGCTCAAGGATGAGGAACTTCCCCCTCGAATAGAGCACGCCTTGCCGTGGCGAGGGGGCTCAGTAGCCTGTCGCAATCCAGCGACAGGTGAAGCCAAGATGCTCTGTGGAGAGTGCCTCTGCGTCTGTTCCCGTATCGGGCGGCAGAGGACTAGTGAGTCGCGTCTGTCTCGCATCGAGCGGCGGCTCACCGAAGTGTTTGTGGCTCCCAGCACCCCTCTGGCTTATCAGAGGAGGCAGGGGATGTCCTTGGGACTCTGTTCCTCGTGGCGAAACGAGGGTCTTGGCCTAACCGCCCGGACCCTCCTGAGAGACGGCGCCAGTGTGCCGTCTGGAGTGGGATGAGATCTCCTCACCCCACTCCGTGGAGATCCGCCCTCCTGCTTAGAGGGCGGACGTTGCTGCTGGCAAGGGTCGCGGGACTGTTGAGACACCGCGGCCCCTGCTGTCACAGCCACACGCAGCGGGCTTCGTCAGGTTTTAGTGGGTATACCCGAAGACGGGGGAGTCCCACACACGCCCCTCCGGTCCCCGACGGAGGGGTACGGTGCGTAATTGACATTTCCTGACGTTAAAAAAAAAAAAAAGGATAAGGAACTTAAGTACAACAATGTAGCACAAATGGAGTTTAGTGATATAGAGGTAGAGAAAGAAGAGATTGAAAACACTACGCGTAAAATGAAAAACTGGAAATCAACTGGTATTGACGGAATCCATAGTTTCTGGTATAAGAAATTCTCAGATATTCACGCCATCTTAGGATCTGCTATTACCGAAGTCATCAAAGGGTCAGTAAATATTCCTAAATTTCTAACGAAGGGCATCACTTACATGCTGCCAAAAAGTACAAATAGCCATAACCCATCACAGTATCGCCCAATCACATGTCTGCCAACACTATACAAACTGATTACCTCTTGCATTACAAATAGGCTAAATAATCACATTGAAAACAACAAAATAATGACAGAAGAACAGAAAGGTTGCAGGTGAAACCACTTAGGGTGCAAAGAACAGCTTATGATTGACTCCACTATTTTGGAACACGCACACAATAATAATAAATATTTGAACATTACCTACACCGATTATAAAAAACCTTTGATAGTGTTCCCCACTCCTGGTTAATCTTCATTTTAAAAATATATAAAGTTAACCATACAATTATCAACTTCATAGAAAATACCATGGTCGATTGGCGAACAACACTCTTACTCTCCTCCGGCCAGAAAACGATCATCACCAATGAAATACCCATCGAAAATAGTATTTTCCAGGGAGACTCCCTCAGCCCCTTGTGGTTTTGCTTAGTATTGAATCCCTTGTCTAACCTCCTAAACAAATCTGAAAATGGTTGTAAGCTTGCCAGTACTGCTAAAATCAGCCATCTTATCTACATGGATGATATAAAACTATTTGCCAGTGCTGAAAAAGGTATGAAAAACTTGATAGACATCATAGAAAAGTTCAGCACTGATATAAACTTGTCGTTTGGGCTAGACAAATGTAGGACACTTAGGATCACCAGAGGAAAATAAAAGGGCCAAATACAGACAACAGCGAAAACCTCAACTTCCAGCTTATGGACGCCACAGACACTTACAAATATTTAGGTATTAACCAGGCCAAAGGCATTCAACATATACAGATTAAGAAAACATTAACACAAGAATACTTTAGACGCATAAACCTCCGATGTAAAAAACAGTTATACTCAAAAAACCTATTCAATGCCATCAATACTTTTGCGGTACCCATACTCACTTACACTTTTGGAATAATCAAATGGACAAAGACGGCTATAAATAAACTGGAGACAAAACTAGAACTACACTCACAAAACACAATAATTTGCACCCAAAATCTGCAATAGAAAGATTTAATATTAAACGAGAGAAGAGAGGAAGAGGCCTAACAGACTTAAAAGCTCTGTGGGAAACACAACTCGAAAATATTAGGCAGTTTTTTTTACAAAAAATCAATAAGTAGTAGTATTCACGCAGCAACAGTAGAATCTGATTATAATTACACACCTCTTAATCTAATGGAAAGAAATACAAATTTACAAAGTAAGGAAGAACACGAAGCTAACAAACTTTTATCTTGGCGCAGGAAAGAGCTACACGGCGGACATCCACATGATCTTGAACAGCTACACATCCATACACATGCTTCAAATAAATGGTTAAAAGTAGGCGCATTATTTCCTGAAACTAAAGGTTTTATAATAGCAATACAAGACCAAATAATTAACACCAAAAACTACAAGAAATTCATTCTCAAAGATCCCAATCTCACTAACGACAAATGCCGAAAATGCAATAGAGCTTCCGAAACTATCCAACATATAACAGGTGCTTGCCCAACCCTTACCCAGACCGATTACACCCACCGGCATAACCAAATGTGTAATATTGTACACCAGAAAATAGCCATCAAACACAATTTAATACCGGTTAATCCGCACCCTTATTATCAATACTCACCGAAGCCTGTACTGGAAACTGATCGTTACAAATTTTACTTTGACAGAGCAATACTTACAGATAGGACAGTACATAATAATAGGCCAGACATAACACTCATTGATAAACAGAACAAAACAGTACACATCATAGATATTGCAGTCCCAAACACCCACAATCTCCACAAAACCATCACTGACAAAATACACAGAATTAAAAGATGAAATATTGCATATCTGGAGAATGGATAAAGTATTTATCGTACCGTTAGTTCTATCGAGTACAGGAGTTATTCCACGACATCTCATCACAGCCTTACGCACTCTTGATTTGCCTGAATACACCTACATAACTATTCAGAAAGCGGCCATACTGAACACGTGCCGTATCGTCAGGAATTTTTTGCAGGATGACCACACAACACAACATTTAGGCAATGAGGCCCACTTGGCTTAGGCCCGTGAGTCTCATTTTTCTACCGAGACTGGCAGAAAGAAGCAATTCTTTCGGTCTGTCCCGTGAAAAAAGAAAAGCTTAATCATAATAAATTGTTTCAACGAACACACCAATCACCTAGCCCCAAACTAAGCCTTAGCTTGTGCTATGGTTAATTAATTTTAATTATAATTACTTTCTTACCTTTAGCGACGTGTTCCTTAGCGACGGCGGCAGCTGGGTCGTCGCGGGGAAGTTGCAGGTACGCCAGCAGGTTGGTGGCCAATCTCGCCATGTTCTGTTCGCCACAACCACGAGGTAGCGTCACAAGAGAATCAGCATCCTGAAGACGATACGAAATAGTCAATTTAAGTGCTCACAGTAAGTATGGTACATGTATAAGACATCTAAAAAAAAGGCTTATTATTATTGAGGCGACAGAAAAAATAACGAGGTTAATACCTATTGGCATCTAGAAAGATAGCTGGGAAGTGGTTAAATAATTTGGCTCTAATTAAATTGGATAAGCTGCAATTGCAGTGGATTACGACGACGAGCGACTTTATGGGAGTATATTTTTGTATTAGGCGATTGTCATTCTAGGTGTAATACTGAAAATATTGACATGGCGACTTGTATTATCAGCGGGATAACAAATAATATATTATGGCCTTTAATAGACTTCCATCTAAAAAAACACTTCAAGGCAGAGGCACTTTAACACTTTGAGAGCAGCTGTAAATAATAAAACGAATATTATTTAATCAATGTTAGGAAATATTTTTTTTGTTTTGAAAATCATAAACATAATGGCAACGGCGACTGGCGCACCCGCAGGATAGAAGCCGAGCGTGGGTCGTGGCGCTGGAGAAAAAGCGCACCTCCAGCCTAAGTGAAAGTCACGGGGTTAGCGATTTCTTGTTTTTATTTCTTTACTTTCTTGTGCAATTCGCCTGTACAAAGTAGAGACGATTAGAATAAAAATACTCCAAAATATAATCAAAATACAAAAAAAGATAACGTGGGTGGCCCACTTAAACGAAACAAGCCTTAATTATTCGGTAATAATAATTTTAAGTTGTATAAATACTAGCTTCCCGCTAGCGGTTTCGTCCGCTTGGATTAGAAATTAAGAAATTTAATAGATGAAGCATGTTATATTTTTTACATATATACCTTCCTCTTGAATGAGTCTACCCATTTTAAAAAACTACATGGAAATCCGTTATGTAGTTTTAAAGATCGAAGCATACATACCTACATACAGATATAGAGACAGTAGCGGAAAGCGACTTTGCCTTATATTAACTATTTTTAGTTTACAAATTGAATGCTTATCTTAAAATCAATTTATTCTAAAGTTGATCTATTAAACGATGAAGCCTACCTTCAAAAGTGCGTCGCATGACGTCACGAGCCGCGGGCTTGCGTCACGCGCGTCCCTGTCGCAATGCTAGCTTTGACTGTTGTACAAGAGACTATCCTCCCTCAGATAAGGAACTTACAGCAAGCAAAGGTCCTGTGACATTCCCGACGGTCCACACAGTCAGGGTTTCGGTTCCAGGTACGGCCTGGACAGGAGGCCACATCCACGACACTTGGGACTGACCGGACTCCACACTACCTGCATAAAGTAAATGCCCCATCACATTAAATATGTACAGACATTAAATCACTAATTTAAATAATCTCATGGGTTTAGCCCCCTTAGGTCATGACTGGTCATGACTTAATATTATAATATTTTTAATTATTTTTAAAGATAATTTTCTCTTCTGCCTCTGAACGGGTTGTAACACGTATACTTTTTTTGTTATCTGCAAAATAAACGCGCTGCTTTATTATAAGACCAAGATCCTGTATATTTTCTGATCTTTTCGTCTGATCATTGTGCTCCTTACTTCGCCCCGCGTGTTCCAGAAACACAGGAACTATAATAATTACTATATTAATAACTATAATTTGCATGCTGTAATAATATGGCTGAAAAAGCTGAACCACAATGTCTATCCTACCACCTAAATGTACCCTTTTTCATACGCAAATAAATTTCATTCATTCATTCCACTTTGGCAAGTTCATTCTATCCACTGCTACGACCTATGATAGAGTTCTACGTGCATCTTCAATAACGCACAATTTTTATATTCTCCAATAGGTCGGTAGTAGGTACAAGTAGAAATTAGAATGCTTTTTTACCTTTTCCGCAGAGCAGAATTGACTTGTGGTCTCGGACGGGCACTCCCTCTGGCTCAACTGTGATTTGAATGATCACTTCGTCACTGAAATCATACAACAAAGAAAAATCTGAAGTATTTTCCTCAGTTCTGCGACAAGTTCGTATGTATCGATTTCTGACGAAAAACAGGGTAACTGACGCTGGGAGCATAAGACGGCAATAGATTGTTTTTTTTATCACGGCTGTGACTGACGTAAGAAAGTGTGAACCATTATCCAAGCCCTCGTTTTAGTACTACTTGGCTTGACTTGGCTGTAAAGCGGTCCTGATTGCATAACTGTTGTTCAGATCAGCCTTTACCCTAATACTCAGGTGTGCATCTCCGGCTAGCAAAGCGCGAATTCCAGCCCTTCAGCGCGGATTTCACTCCTGGAACTTCTAATGTCACTGACCTGGCTGAAGTCCTAGCGGCGGTCTCGTTGGTACAGCTGGTGTCCTGAATAGCTTTAGCTCTTATACTGAGTCATGCATCCCTTAGCTAGGCTAGCACGGATTTCAGCCCTTTTAGCACCTAAGAGAACCACTCCTAGAACTTCTAATGTTACTAACCTGGCTGAAGTCGAAGCAGCGGTCTTGTTGGCTCAGCTGTTGTCCAACACAGCTTTAGCTCTTACACTGAGTCATGCATCCCCAGCTAGCCTAGCACTTATTTCAGCCTTTCTAGCACCCAAGAGAACCACTCCTGGAACTTCTAATGTTACTGACCTGGCTGAAGCCGAAGCAGCTGTCTCGTTGGCACAGCTGTTGTCTAGCACAGATTTAGCTCGTATACTGAGTCGTGCATCCCCAGCTAGCCTAGCGCGTATTTCAGCCCTCCTAGCCACTGAAGCTCGCGCGGGAACGCAAGCCGATTCCACGCGGTCGGGCGGCCCTTCGAGATGGACATCTGTTAGGATTTGAATTTGAACCTGGAACAAAATTTAAATATTTTTTTAAAGATGGAACCTCTTTAAATAGTCCTAAGCATGGAATTTTACTTCCGAAATTATTATAAAGTTGTTGCAACTGTTATCGCCTGGACATGACGGGTTGAGCGTCAAGCATCTCAAGTATGCGGGTTTCCTTTTAGCGAGTGTGCTTGCTTTGTTATCTGCCTGATGATTTAATGTATACTAAGTAAGGTGTAACCTCATAGTTGTGGTGAGGCCTGTGCCCAGCAGTGGGACGTATAGGCTGATGAGAAGGTAAGGTATAATTCTCCTCCTTTTTTGGAGTCGGTTAAAAATTCATTCAAGTAAAACATTATTCAGTGGAGCTATCATAAGAACGTCTACAATCCGACAAAAACACTAACACAATAACATCAAGATGAGGATGAGGATGAGGATGAGGGATGCTGATGATGTAGAGGTGTCTGGCAGTCACGTAACAAATTTATTTCTTGCAATTGATCGTCGCTATATAATTTATTGGATGATAAATGAACGGCAGCCACCCACGGTGACGATAGCGATGGCGAAAGTTTACATAAGATACAAGTAACATAATGTCTAAAGATATAATTGATGGAATCAGGCATTACTTTGCGGAAATCCATGACTAAAATCCATGAAAAAGAGGATTATTTTATCCAACTGTTACAGTTGGATGTATTTGGGTTCCTGCACTGGCGTCGTTTAGTGGAAATTTAAAGCAAAATTATCCTCTTTTTTAGCTAATGTCTAAAGTTACTTACGCTTAGGGGCTCATACAGATAGTTGAAGAGACGGTACCGCACGATGGTTGCGTCACCACGCTTCAGTATTCGTGGGCTGTCCGCGTGGATGAAGAATTCACGGAAAACCTGTAATCATCACATCAAAAACTTCTGGATTTAATGCTAAGCCGCTAAAGGAAAATACTGGTCTATCATTTAGAATGTCTATGTATTTTAGTTCAGTTAGAATGTGTTATAGTATAGTCGTATACCTGTAGGGTGAGCACGTACATTTTCGTAACGAATTCGTGTCGTCTTAACGTCAGAAACAGACAGTTTCCCCATACAAATTGACAAGTTAACGATAGGTAAACGGTTTTAGTGACGTCCACTTTGGTGTAATGGTCAAGAAGTTGACTATTAGCCAAGGGGTCACCGGCTCGATCCCCGCACAGTACAAACATTTGTGTGCATGAACATGTCTGCTTGTATTGGTCTGGGTGTTATATGTATTTACTTAAGGTTATTTGTAATACCACTGTTGATTCCGATTTCTATAACACAAGTGCTTAAGCTACTTACCACGGAGTCAGATCAATGTATGTGATGTTGTTGTTGTATATTATTTAAATGCTACGAATACATTACGATAGTTGTTCGAGCTCACCCCACTGCAGTATAATATTTCTGCGGGTGAGAGAACGTGCTATCACTACTAGCTAGACAGACAGCCGATGCAACCAGCTAATTGAGTACGAACCGACACGAACGAACAGCAAGTATTCTTAGTAGTAGTAGTAGTAGGCTTATTAAACCAGGTTTTGTTTAAAGAATACTTGCTGTCCTACCACGGATTCCTAGTAAGATGAGGTATTGTTTAGATAGTTTTGACTGTATTTATACCTGCAGAACAGTCGTAGGTCAGTCAGAATGTGTAATAGTTTATACCTGCAGTATATACTTCGGGGGCTAAGAGTTTATCTATATTATCGATATCTTTTTTTTTAATATTTCACAAAAATCACACCAATTCCCTAGTCCCAAATTAAGCTACGAGGTTTGTGTTATGGGTACTAGACAACGGATAAACATACTTAAATACATATTATACATAGAAAACACCTAGGCCAGTACAAACACACATGTTTATGCACATTTATGCTTGTACTGTGCGGGGATTGAACCCGCGACCCTTAGTTTTAGAACTCCGACATGTGGACCACTGCAACAAGCGGTCGTCAAATCATTACTGGCTAAATAGACCGATAGGCACCTATACCAGGATTTGTTTAAATAATACTTGCTGTTCTGCCACGGATTCCTGATAAGATGAGGATTGTTTGGTTTGTTTTGACACTATTTGTACCTGCAGAACAGCTGGCTGTGAAACTGCAATGCCGTTTCTGGCTAGGCAGACGGCTGACGCTTCGAACCGGCTGATGGAGTCAGGGGCTTTAGCAGTCACCACAGCTGATCCGTTGTTGCCCACGCCTACAAGGCGCCATAGCCAGGCCTAAAAAATGATACGTTTTAAATATTTGGGTATCTTAGTAAAGTTTACTTGCTCTTGGTATAAATAATAGTTTTTAAAACTAAATAAAACACGCTTTTCTTCTTAACTAAAAAGGAGAAAATAATTTCTGAGTACACGGAATTTATATTACAGTAGAGTAAAAAGCGTGGGGTGCTCGGTATAGTAGGTATATATTAAATTATTCAATTATTGGCAACAATAAAAAGATAACTATGAAAACGACATAAAATGCACCCCACGCTTTTTACTCTACTGTAATATAAATTCCGTGTACTCAGAAATTATTTGTTAAAAATGATACGTTTTAAATATTTGGGTATCTTAGTAAAGTTTACTTGCTCTTGGTATAAATAATAGTTTTTAAAACTAAATAAAGCACGCTTTTATTCTTAACTAAAAAGGAGAAAATAATTTCTGAGTAAGTACACGGAATTTATATTACAGTAGAGTAAAAATCGTGGGGTGCTTGGTATAGTAGGTATATATTAAATTAGGTATTCAATAGGCTTGTTTCCACTATGAAAGAAATATTCAAAAACTGATTTTCTCTAAAATAATTCATAATTTCAGATGCCTTTACACTAATATTTTTCTGCAGTTCGTATTATTTGATTTTTAATTGGAATTCAAATGATAATTAGTCACTCAGTCGGCATTGCACGCGATGACGTCAAAGTGTGTTATTCCCATACAAACTCTATTAAGAAAAGCGTTTTGACAGTTGATAAAAAGTACGTCAACGATTGGTGGTGTCAACTACCGTATTATTGGTAACAATAAAAAGATAACTATGAAAACGACATAAAGTGCACCCCACGCTTTTTACTCTACTGTAATATACATTCTTTGTACTCGGAAATTATTTTCTCTTCTAACGTTCGCATTTTCGGGTCTTGCCAGCGCGTTTGCTTGCTCGGCCAAGCTTGATCGTGTCAAGCTTGTAAGAGGGACGGGATGGATACAACCGAAACTACGGACAAACGGCTTAAAGAATAGGGTAGCAGTATTTATTTATTTAAGCTTTATTGCACAACAAAACTTTGTACAAAAGGTGGACTTAACGCCGTAGGGCATTCTCTACCAGTCATACCTAAGGGCTAAGCAGAAATGATTAGTGGGCGGTTCGACAAAATAAATAAAAGAGAAAACACAAAAAAATATACCAATAATATGACACATGAGATTAAATATATAATATACAATCAATATATATATAAGATTACATATTAAAAAATACACATAATATAAATAAATAAATAAATTTGACGAACTGTTAAAGAAAGATCTATAATGACGGTTGCGATAAAGTAAGAAAGTGGGTGCGAATGAGTCTCTTGAATGATAATTTGATGGGAGCCTGTTTTATATTTTCGGGAAGAGCATTCCAGAGCCTGATGTCCTGAATGTGGAAGAATTTGGCTTTAAAATCAGTGGCAGTACGCTTATAACTCACATTAGACCTATCACTTACCTCGGAAAAATCACTCCTGGGCACGGTGGTTTCCTCGATCATCGGCTGCGGTCTCGGGTCACAGTTCTCACCCGGCACCAGGTCTCCGCCCGCCACCCTGACTCCAGCCGACGCCAGCCACGAGGCCGTCTGTTCTAGACTTGTTGATGGTACTACGTTTCCGTCTTCTGACGCTGAGTAAATAAGTGTTGGTAGCAGAGTCACTTTGATATGGCAAATGGTGGATAGAATTAGTTTTGCGAGATAACAAACTTTATTATACCGACGAAATACAATTATCTACCAGGCAAAGGCGTTATCTACCAGTCAAACGCGTGAAAATGCCAAGAGATAAATAAAGATAAAATTTTGTCTGATTGTAGCAGATGTAGGCTTTTATAGGACGTGTGAAAAGTGACCCCTATTATGGGTAAAATGGTCCTATCATGGTCTTTGTTTATGTACAAAGCCAACAAAGGAGCAAAAGCTTAATCAAATGACAATGAAATGAAAATAATAAAATTTATTTGATTTAATGTTTTTTTTTTTAAATTATTAAAAAACACACTTACATGTATTACAATATTTGATCTGCTCTCGTATAAGGTTTCCCTGTGCTACGAGAGTCAGCCTCCTCCTCAAACGCTTAATAAAGCAATTTTATTTATTTATTTAGTGTGTGTATGTGTACGTCCGTGCTTTGTGTGTGTGTGTGTGTGTGTTTATGTGTTTATTTTTGATATATTTGTATTTTAAAAATGTCCGGTAATTGAGTAGATATTTTTTTCTAAGTGAAAAAAGCTTCCCAACACCCCATTGGATTTCAAAGACACCCTGTATAATAACGAATGAAGCACAAAACCCTACATCACTTACACACAAAGCAATACCCAGTCGCTTCATACTGCGTCAGGTTCCTATGGCTGTCCATCAGTCTCCTCAACCCCGACATGACCAGTTCCTTCACATTCGGCCCTGGCTGGGTCCACTTGGCTGCCGAGTCGAGGACCGAGAGGGCACAGAGGGCTGGTCCTGGGGTGGATATGCGAAGACTGGCTGTGGACCCTGGGGCCACTTGACGGGAAAGCCAAGTCGCTTCCACCTGGAAAAAGATTATGCATAGTCGTAATATATCTTGCATGAATACTACGCATTTGTATTTGT
Source organism: Pyrausta despicata (assembly GCA_963921415.1). Lineage (NCBI taxonomy): Eukaryota > Metazoa > Arthropoda > Insecta > Lepidoptera > Crambidae > Pyrausta > Pyrausta despicata. The sequence goes on along the minus strand of OY992862.1, from coordinate 13,781,311 downwards.
GAAACATATCTTTATACATATAGGTATAAGGATTGATATAAAGATTGTGTGGTGGGACCCTAAAAACAAATATAAAAGTTTTATTAGCGAAAAGTTTAAGAGACACGGCATGTGAGAGATTTTCCCCTATTCATCCATTTACAAAGTATGTCTTTATGTAAATGATAATGTAGTTATACATAGATAAAGATGATGGTTTTCATTTACTGTCGAAAGATTGGTGTGGACATAAGACATTCTCATTCAATATGAAGTTCTTTATTTAAATTATATCTGTTACATGTTTAATCAGCAGGATTTTATTCAGTAATCGCTATTACTACAGACTTACCTTATTGCTAAAACACTCTTCCATCTCGAACTGCTTGCTGGCGCTGACGAACTGCCCCTTATAGTAGAAGTACGCCACTAGATGGCTATCTGGACACATCTGGTGTGTCACCTTAATCGGCAGCATGACCCTCAGCATATGCCGGTCTAACAAGGAATCTGGGTCGTTCCCATCAGTTGCATACGCCTGGTACGTTTGGGAGTTTGTGGTGTTAAAGTCTGCAGCAGTGTACGCGTGGTAGCATTGAGTGTTCCTGGAAGTGGTTGGGATGTAGTCTGAAGAACTGGTCTGGGGACATTGTGTGGTCGCTCCCCAACGATATATGATGCCTCCGCGGGTGACCACCTGGAAAAAAGTTCGTATTGCTTGTAAAGATTTCACGTCCTAGCAAGATCATCACGTCTATAAAGTATATGTTTACATACATGTTTAAGTAAATGATTGGAACATTTGACAAGAATTTCGTCCCCTTTCTTCCATGAATAGTAGTAATAGTCCTCCTGGCTGATTTGGACCAAGGCGGCCAATCTCAACAGAGACCAGCCATCTACGCAGGAGATATTATAGTGCACAAGTGTGAGCGCAATACACAGGTGCGCACTCACTGTTCCATCACTCTCAAAGTTCGGTGAGACGGCAATCCAAATGACCGGAGAGAAATCAGGCGCAGGACCAACGGCTTAACGTGCGCACCGAGGCACAGGGGTGTAACACCGCCAACTTCCCGACTCCAAGCTGCTGCAGAGAAATTCATGAAAGAAAATCTCAGAAACAATTTTGGCTCGACCTGGGATTCGAACCCAGGACCTCTCGGATGTAAGGCAGAAACTTTGCCAGTACACTATCGAGGCAGTCAGGGCATATATCCACGATCAGGTAAATTTTATACAAAAAAATTAAAGGTAATTTAAAGGTACTTTAGCTTCTCAGGAATGCTTCTCCGCCTACCCGAAAAGCAGCACAAGATAATCAGTCACCATTCTACTCACCACAAAATGCACAGTTAACGGCCGGTAAACGTCCCTCAGGTTGACATACAGGGGAACAAACGTCCGACCCGAACCCGGCTCAGGCCGGACGGGGCCGAGTGCCGCGTGAACTAAACAAGTATTATGAGCCAATACGTGAAGAGGGGCGGTGGATATGGTGCTGTCGTTGTGAAGGGTTGCCTGTGGAGAAATCACTTTAGTTCATAAATATGGCAGGGGGTAGCTTAGTCAGGCTCAAAAGATACCTTATTTTAGCACTAGCTTTTACCCGCGACTTCGTCCGCATTTGGTAGTTTTTTTGAAATGCGTATGGTATTTTTTTCCCGTAATACCAATTTTATCCAAATATAATTCAAATCTTTGGTAATTTAGGAGTGAAAACGATCAGATTCCTCGGAAAGTAATTTTTCCCACGGGAATGTGTTGTTTTACCGCGGTCAAAAGCAATTCATGTCCTTTCTTAAATCTCAAACTATCTCTTTACCAAATTTCATTTAAATCTATTCAGTAGCTTAGGCGTAAAAGCGATCGGCTTCACTTGAATTTTCCCATGGGAATACATCATTTTCTCGCGGTAAAAAATAGCCATCTCTCGGGTATCATTCCTACCAAATTTCATACAAATTGGTACAGTAGTTTAGGCGTGATTGAGTAACAGACAGACAGACAGAGTTACTTTGGCATTTATAATGTTAAGTATGGATTGATCTGTGGTATGAATTTGGTTTTTTCTTTAGATTACTTGACACATCTTTAAAGTGGAAGCCCTACCCTGTTATAATAGAACATATCACAAAGCGTTAATAACTGCCCAACTTTTATGCGCCCTTTAACGTGAACTACGCTACGCCCCTGTCGTTCTTGTGAACCTGCGAATGCTGGATCAGAATTTTATTTCCACTGACACCACCAATCGTTGACATACTTTTTATTATCTGTCAAAACGGTCTGCCTCCATAGATTTTGTATGGGAAAACAAGAACGTGACGTCACCGTCATGTATCAGAAATGGGAGTCAATTGACCGTATATGGTTAGTGTCTTCAAAAATTGGTTTCTACAGCTTTTTGGAGTATACTGGTTGTATTAACTTCATAGAGGCTATGTTTTTTAAACGCCATGGCCTTGAACATATTTAAGATAGGTGTCAACATAACTATTAACGTGAGCGTGACTGTATAGAAGTACTTACCACAAAGTTGTAATAGCTGTTCAGCTCCTTGGTAGCCATGAACATGATCTTGGCTATTCCCCTATCATCCGTCACGGCCTCGTGGCACGAGTCGTTGACGGGGCCGTGCGGGCGGGGGGCGAGGACACCGTTTACGCGGCAGACCTTGACTAGCTCATTGGCCACCGGTTTCTCGTCCCAGCGAGTTGCCTTTACCTGGATCAAAACTAGGTATGTAAAAGATCAGAAGAAATAAAAAAAAACTAAAATTTAAATTAATACAGACATGAGCTAACAGCTGATGAGCCTTAACGGCTGGACGGATTTTGAAAAACCATAGCTTAGATCCACAGTGATTAAATTATCTTTTGAATAAAAAAACCGCTTTGAAATCAGTCCATGCATTCGGGAGCTACGATGCAACAGACACACACACACAAACGCTCCCACCCATTTATGTACACACAAACAGACATAGGATTAATCTTATAACGAGGGGTCGTTTGTATCGTGGTCGATAAAAAGCAATTGTTCATAATGTATGTTCGCAATAGTTAGGTACCTTTAACTTGTACGGTAATCCTGGAGAGATGACAGCTTGGTGCTTAGTAAGAAATTCCAAGGTGATGGGTTTGTCTACAACCTGTGAAACCACTGTGGTGTTTTGCCATATCCTGGTTCCATCTTCCTGCAATTAAAATTTTCATTTGGTTGCGGTATACATGTATTGTTAGCATGACTCGTAATACTATGAACTGAGGGTTATAATCATGTCATGAGGTATACTTTTATCACACCAAATATGGACTGAAAAGTGTAAAAATCATAAGAATAACACACTTGTGGCTGTGGCCTCTGAAGCTACCTTCAAAGCATTTTTCCGTAGTTTCAGATGGCATGCCACTGTATCAATCGTTCTAGAAGTCAGGTAACGTTTACATAAACAAAACGTTGAGCAGATTGGCCAATACCGTACCTGGAGAGGAGTCAGCCACCACCATATCAGAAGAATTGGTTCCAATTAACTCAATCCTCCTTGCCGCAGCCGCGTCTTTGTGGCAGGCCCTCGATGCCTTCATCGTCGATTTGATGCTGCTGGTAGCATCTACTAGGTACTGTGGACCCACCAGCCCTGCAGATTCGGATGACCAGCATGCCTTGTACTTCTTCTGTTTTTGCTCTTGACAGTGCAAGCGAATGGGGCAGTTACAAGCCGAAAGTACAAAATAATAGTTACGAAGAATAGAAGATACCTGAAAAGAGAAGTCAGCAACCACCACATCAGGAGGATTGGTTCCATTTAACCCAATCCTCCTGGCCGCAGCCGCGTGTCTGTGGCAGGCCCTCGGCGCCTTGATCCTGACTACCGTCTTGATGCTGCTGGTAGCTTCTTGGACCACTGTGGTACCACCAGCCCCGCGGATTCGGATGACCAGCATGCCTTCCACAGCTTCTGTCCAGGGGTATCTGTAGGGATGTAAAAAAGTGTGTAGATAAAGTTTTAGCTGACGGAAGGTCATGAAAGATGCACTAGGTGAGAAAGAACTGATGGTCATTGAAATGGAATTACTTTTAACAAACATAGAAAAAACTTAAACTCAGCAAAAGCCCAAGTAAAAAATGATAAGTAATAAACTGAGAATACAAGAACACTTACCGCCGTACTCAGAGACGTCTATTAGTTTTAATACTCCATTAAAATTGGTGGTATCTCTTTCTTTTCCATAAAAACAAAAGAAGACAGAATGATGTTTAATAAAGCATTAAAAATAATTGACGTATCTGAGTGCGGCGGTTAATGTCCAAGAAAGAGGTTTGAAAGCCGAGGTTAAAGGAGGGCAGATAGTAGTTGCAAACTCAAAGACTGGATACCAGAAGATATCTACAAAAACACGCCTAGAATTACCTGACACACACAGTCCAAACCAGCCTCTCGCTGGTCCTCAAGACCTTGTGAGCGTGTCTCACGCTGAGCTGAAAGGGAGGCAGGTCGTAGTTGCCCACCCAGAAGGCTGCGGATCCCTGGTGAAGCAATGGTAAAAAATTAGTTCTCTTTCAAGATGACATTGCGATCTTGGCTCCCTATTCCAATTTATGATATACCTGGTCTCAATTCGTCGACATTGGGATAAAAGAATTTATTCTCAGAAAGACTTACATTAATGTTACAACATTAATGTTAATTATTTGAGATCTTTATGTCGTTTTCATAGTTCTCTTTTTATAGTTGCCAATTGTACATTAATGTTACTTATTTGAGATCTTTATGTCGTTTTCATAGTTCTCTTTTTATTGTTGCCAATTATAATGATTTTAATATATACTATACCAAGCACCCCACGCTTTTTACTCTTCTGTAATATAAATTCTTTGTAGTTTTAATTTTTTTATTAAGGGTAGTGGAAAACTTTTTTCAAATTATTGCATTGTCATCGGTACTTGATACGTGTGCAAAGTTTCAAATTATTTCGATATCTGGAAGTTGATGAAAATTGAGCTCAAAGATTCCGTTACATACATACAGCCCGAGCTAATAAAAGCGTGTTAAAAAGGGAAAAGGCATAAACATCGATGGGTACCGACATGTTTCAATAACACCAGCAATAGCATAGATTTTTGAGAACGGGCTGAGCTATCGTCTCATGGAGTACGTATCGCCGCGACTATGTTTTTGGGTTTCGAAATTGATCACGGTCTTGCTTGGATCTCGCACTAGGTCGAAACTCCGCGGTAGGCTTAGCAGCGCTTGTTTTAAAGAGATTGTCTCCTGTGGGCGCAGTAGGAGCAGTGCGTGCCTGCTACTTTGCGAACGTGCACTCCCTGCTGCAGTACGGGGCCGAGCTGTCGGGTCTTGGGGCGGATCGCGAGCGGCTGTTCAGCGAGCCGTTAGAGCGATAGTTTGCGTTCCTCTGTTGTCTCTGTTCTATTGTTATACACCAGATGGCGCTGTTCACGCGTCAAAATGTACACCTTTTCTCTCGGCATAAGGACTTCTTCCATAATAACGCCACACGCAGCGCTAACGACCTAAACGATAAACTAGCAAGACTTACGTGTGCCTCGTCAGCCATCCTGCAGCATTTTAATATCTGCTTAGTAACCCCAGATCCAGACGTTAAGCGATAATTTTTGCGGAAACATCTACTACATAATGAGTGAAAAAAAAATCGTTGGCCACAACGTTTCGTAATGCTCTGTTGTTGTTTTATTCTAAAGGCTACTAGAGTTAGTTTTCAGTCCAACTGTTCGCCCAACATGTGGAGCCGGCCTGAGGAAAGTACGAGTAAGCTATGCTAGTCTATAGCATCAGTCTTACATGTGACCCGTCAGCCATGCTGGCCCGTAACGTCCAGCGTCCCGGCGGCGCGTCTCCGAGCGAGTGCTGAATCTGCGCCACCCCCATGCGCGAGCGCAGCCGGAACCATTGTGCGGCGCGGGCGCCTTCCCACGCACCGCTCGGCCCTTCGAGCCACACTTCGTCGATCTGGAATATAATAAATAGTTATTTTTTTTTATAAATGTACAACAACATCACAAACATTGATCTAACACCGTGGTAAGTAGCTGAAAACTGTGGTATAACAAATTTACTTAATTAAATACCTACATGTAACACCCAGACCAGTACAAACAGACATGTTCACGCACATAAATGTTTGTACAGTGCGGGGATCGAACCCGCGACCTCTTGGTTAATATTCAACTTCTCCAAGTAGGTCGTCAATTAGTAAATTGGTCCATTTACCGCCAGCGCACAGATGCGGAAGACAGTTTAAGCGATTCGCTCGCGATTGACAGCTGTCAAGTTCAACCAATCGACACGGCTCAATCGCTGACCGTCCACGACGATAGTTTGGAAGCTCACAGACGAGCGACAGTGTATCGGCGACTGTAAGCGACTGTGGTCGGCGACGGTCGCGGATGGTGCCCGTGAGCTTCGTGGTCTGTGAGCTCCCTTAGTCGCATATGTACCCTGGTTCTAACTAAGGCTTGCAAAGAATGGAAAACTTGACATAAGAAGTATATCCTACGAATCAATGTCTCAATAAAATTATTTGTTAAAACTGTACAACGTTAATAACATTAATTATTAATTTTATTATAAACTTCGATTACTCGTAAAAAAACATCTGAGTTCTCTATTCATGTATGCTTGGTAAAAATGTATTAAAAATATACAAGATAGACATAAAATAAATAAACATAAACCGTTCATCAGGCCTTCACCTATTGACCGTGTTAAACGACCGCTGACTCCACATAATAAATAGTGCGAAATTGTTGACATTATTGAACAAAGTCCAATGCAAACGACGATTTAAAAGAAAGTAAGTAAAATAAACCTTAGTTGTCTCATAGGCAATTCAATTATAGTCTTTTTTTTATACTCAGTCCAAAATGTAAACATAAACTCGATCGAAAATTTACGGGACGTACGATAATGAAATCCATAGTAAGTCATTAGAACCCCATCACTATAAATCTGCTTCACAATATCAAAACGATAAACATGTGTTTTCAAATAGTTTTGCACTTAAAACCTAAAAGTAAGCCGCCATTTTTGTTTAAATTTTTGATTTAGTGATAAAAAATAGACTTTAGTATTGGTATCCACAGACATAAGAATAGTGTTCCTAGGATACCATAACCTATGCAAATGACTTTAAGCAGTAGTAACTCGTACTGAAAGTGATAAATCAAAAAAACCTTTGTAGTTGTAGTTAGTGGCGAAACGCGTCGAGTGTTTTGTTGGTGTCAGTGTTGTGATTCCAGGTGCATCTTCTGTGTCACGTTGTGAGTAGTAGGTATTGCGACTTCCAGCTCTAGCCTTTTTCAGGTGATTAGAGTTGGATATATTTTGGTTCCTGCGCTGGCATCTATTAGTGGAAATTTAAAGCAAAATAATCTTTTTTTTTCAGCTTAAATCTTTATCTGCCTATCATGGCATCCGGACATAGGTAAATCATGTCGTCGTACGTACCTAGATTCGAGTTTCTAAAGGCAACCGTTACACTAAACATTTTTGTTTCTCTCCCGGCTAGCCAGCATGGCTGTTCCAGCCTAGAAATAAGTGAACTAGAGAGCTTTCAGAATGCTCTATTTATTCAATCTGAAAAAGGTTACTGTTAAGATGCAACTGGGGGACTGTTTTTTTTCCTTCTTATTGAAAATATGACAGCTTTGGTCTAGTAGTCTGAGGTGCGGACTACAAAACCGGCTGTTGAGGGTTCGAATCCTGCTAAAGACAAATGTTTGTGTGATGACCACGAGCATGTGAACCTGAGTCATGGGTGTTTATAAATGTATTTCTATACGTAATCTTAGTCATTATAGCAAAACCTAACGGTTTTATGGGGCTAGGTTACAAAAATGTTTTTTGAAAGAGCTAAGTAAATCCTACTACCATAACTTACTAATATTAACCACCATAAAATAAGTATTCCTTCTCAAAATAGCCGTGCCTGTGATACCGTCTCCCGCTACGAACCGGTCTCGCAGTCACACTGACACACTTGTAACACGCAAATCTCGTTTATCGCAATAGTTTCACTCCATGTGGACACATTAACCGTTAATGACCGATCTTAACCGGTGTGTTTGACGTAGCAAATACACACATTACCCTTGCATGTTAGTTGTTGTGTGGGATACTGGGAAAGAGGAGCTAGCAATAATGTCTAGCCAATGGATTTAATCCGAGGCTTTTATGATATGATATGATACCAATGTGCTCAATAAAGATTTCAGTAGGCCACTGTGTTAAGTTGTAATTTTTAATAAATCTCCTCATCTTTTTCAGCTGCGTCAGGCAGAAAATTATAATTATACTAGCTTACCCGGCCAACATTGTTTGCCATATAAATGTAAAGGGTGGACTACCCTTATCACTAAGAGGTATGAAAATAGATGTTGGCCGATTCTTAGACCTACTCAATATGCTCACAAAATTTCATGAGAATCGGTCAAGCCGTTTCGGAGGAGTATGGGAACGAACATTGTGACACGAGAATTTATATACATAGAGAAAATGATACGTGCTTTTCTTTGTTGGGTTAGATATTGAGAAGGACTTAAAAGTTTATGACCATTTAAAAAATAATAATTACAAAACATTATTATAACCTCGTCTAAAACATTTATGTTCCAAGCGAAATAATCTTTGAATTCCTCGCTAATATAAAATTAACCGAAGGTTTTTGCTCATGGCTGTGTCATGTACCCATTTTGCGGGTAATTTACTATCTTAATCGGCCGCATCGACGTTCATTTTAATATTTATCACATGTGTTAGCAAAATGAATGATAAAGGATTTATTATATGAGGAGGTCGAACTGCAGCTAAAAGCATACATTGTTAAAATGTGCAGCATTGCTGCAAGACTTAGCCGCGCACTTAATGTTTTTTGTCACTGAAACAAAGGAAAAAGTATCTTTCCTTTTCGGGTTTCGGTCGCCCAGTCTTAGGCCCTCGCGAATAATTCCAAATATGCTAGATGACACCACAAATCGTTTACATACTTTTTTTTATCTGTCAAAACGGTCTGTCACTATAGATTTTGTATGGGAATACATGAACGTGATGTCACGGTCATGTATCAGAAATCGGAGTCCATTGACCGAATATTTATTGAGTTTTGTGTGTTTAAAACTTGGTTACTACTGCTTTTTGGAAATATATTGGTAGTATTAACTTCATAGGGGCTATGTTTTTTAAACACTATGGTCTTGAAATTTTTTAAGATAGGTGTCATCATGCCAATTGACCGGTAATAACTTTATGAGGTCGTCTGTCTACATTTAGATACCTGACGCGCTTTGAACAATAATGAAATCAGGAACTTTTCTTCGACAACAGCTGTCAGGTTTTCTTAATTTGTGTCCTACCCACTAGCACTTGAGCATCTGTTCTCACTATGTACTCAGTCTAATTAAAATAAATAAATATTTTACAACAATCACACCAATTCTCTTGTCCGAAATTTAGCTACGAGGCTTGTGGTATGGGTACTAGACAACGGATAAACATACCTTAATAGAACACACCCAGACCAGTACAAACACACATGTTCATGCACACATATTCTTGTACTGAGTGGGGATCGATCCCGCGACCCTTGATTTTAGAAGTCCGACATGTAGACCACCGCACCAAGCGGTCGTCAAATTGGTTAAAGTACCCCGTTGTGCGACTTGGAGACAACTTTAATCTTAATTAAAACTTTTTGACACATAAAACTCTAAATTCCCACTATTTTCAAGAGTCAGACGGTCATGTGTTAGTCATCAAAAGCATTTTTTGTAGCCACTTTTTGCTCGTCCCATTATCGTATACGAGTAGTAATCACGGTTCGACGAGTCGTGAAATAACCGTCCCATGCAATAATATTTATGTAATTTAATAACATATTTATGTGCAAAAACTTCACTCGTGACGTGAGCAAGGTCGACCGTGAACTCACGGATGAAGTGAACTATTTGAGGTCGAAATTGGATACTTGAACCTTTAAGTAGGAAAGACGTAATGCTTAAAAAATTCTTGTCGGCTCCGGTCATCGGGGAGGAATCGAACCCCCGACCTTTGGAAGTCCGGTCCAATGCTCTGACCACTGAACCTAATCCTTTAAATAGGATTCAGGTTGTAGATCAAACCAGATAGAGGAAGATACTGTAGGCCTACGTCCTTACAATAGTCAACATAAAAATCAGCCTGCAAACTTGCATTCATAACTATATATTTACTTAGGCACACACACACACACCCACGTGTAAAGAACTAAGGACTGAAGACGACTAGGTGCTGTGCAGAACTAATGGACGTTTGGACGTATCACTCTTTTTTGGCTTCATCTAAGATATATAGATAGGTAGATTGACACTTTATTGTACAACACAAAGTAAAAATTTCAGACAAGTTTAACAAAGAAAGAGTATTATAGTTTGAGATGCATAAGGTAGTTAAAAAGGAGGGTAGTAAGAATCGCAAATACGAGTACCTAAATACTGGAACTCAGACTATTCTAAACTGGAAATCAGAAATGTGTCAAGGTATAAAATGCCCTACATTGAAACAAAATATTGAATGGATGATGATTATTTATTTCTTATCACTTCAGGAGCCGTCGAGAGTCAGTTCTGGGGCTCCATAATATTAGTTGGCTTTACAGAAGCTCTCCGATATCACTGTTAACTGCTGTTAATCGTAATTTAATTTCATCAATAATAACACTGCTAGGAAGCTCGTAGCTGCGTTGTATTAAGACTTGAGGAGCAGTATGCGATTCTACTGCCGTGTCCCCCGCTCCGTTCTGATGGATGACAATGATGACTTCGTGCAGCCTATAAAGACGATTACTCACCGTGCTAAGATGATGACTTACCGTGCTATGAGCTGGTGTCAAGTCCGGCTTGAGGACCAGCAGGCGAGCCCTCACAGTGTCCCCGGGTCTGTACCTGGCGCGCTCTGTATGGATGACGATGATGCGGCCACTTGCAATCGTGACGGTCAACTCGTTTTGCCAGGAACAACGGGCTTCGGGGTACCTGGATGGTAGGTGGAGTTCCTTTAGTATGACGTTTTAGTTGGTGGTAGCGCCATACCACCAACTAAAACGTCATACTAAAGGAATGAATATGTTAAGCGTACGTAACCCAACTTCCAAGTGTTGTCCATTGTAAAACGCAATAACACGGCAAGAAAAGACCTTTCGGTAGGCAGTTGCACGAGTCTTTATCTCAATCCATGACATCCATGATAGCAATTAATAACTCATCATCATCATCATCATCATATCTGCATTTTGACGCCCACTGCTGAGCATAGGCCTCCCCATTTCCACTGCGATCGGTCCTGCACTTAACTGACTTCCTGTGACCTTCTTTTGATCATCGGCTTATTTTGTAGGGGGCCTGCTCACAGACCGTATTAACGACGAGCGATTACCAACTCACCACAAACTAACAATCAGCTTGGCTTTTGTATTCGGCTTCTGTGGGACTGCAATGTCGATGCAGCCACCATCACCTGAAACAAAATATTGACAAATTAGGTTATTGAATAATAAAACAGCGGTCGGCGCTGTGTTTCCAACCTTGACAATCGCTTGCTGCTCTTCAAAGCCTCGTTTTTGTATAACGTCTTGTCAAGTTACGAACCAGCTAGACCAGCGGCTGTCAACCTTTTTTTAACTCGCGGCACAGTTTCAAGTCAAGTCTTTTGTCACAGCACCTTACCCAAGCTTGCTATTTGAAAAAGAAACAGTCAAAAATATAGGTTCTACTAACAGTATACTTGCGAACATAACTAAGTGGATCGATTTAAGGCACGTTTTTGCTTTCTACGGCGCACGGAGGTGCATGCTGCAGCGCACAGTTTGGGAATCCCTGAGCTAGACCATAAGATTAAAGTTGAAAGGACTAATGAGTAGGTACCTTTTCAATTATTTTATCCTTACTGTGACTATACTAGAGTACCTATCTACTACCATTGACATAATTATCTTCTGCAGAACAAACTGATCTCAATTTTATCGCCATTCGAGTTTGGCCAGATTAGCAGAACATCATTTTAATTCCATCCATACCTGGAGGCAGCTCCCTCGCCGCCATAGCCTCTTTCTGGTTGTCCACGACCAGGACGAGTTCCATCCTGGCTGGGCCCTCAGGATTGAACCTGGACACGCAGGCCCTGTTGCTGCCGCCAGCCGTGAGCACCCCAGGAGCCAGAAATAAGTGGCTCAGGTCCGTGCATGGGCTTGAGCTGAAGGTAAGAAATAAAGTTGGTAAAAGACTGATTTTAAAATTCTGTCAAAGGCCGGGCTTGCAAAGCCTAAATAAGTCTTAGTGCTTGATCACATAGACTCGCGGGCGTGGTGGCGGGCGTAGTCATTAAATATCAAACTTAAGAAGTGATATCCAGGTGTTCACATACAAAACGCACGTGCGGTCTCAGTAGCTAGCTCGCGTCCGCGCCCGCGCCCGGGTGTGATGTGAACAAGCAATAAAAACAAGCAAGCAAGCCCGATATCGATGCCCTAGTCATGCTTCGGTTGCAAAGACGCGATCGTGTCGTAAGTTACCCGAGAAAAGCATGTCCGAAGATTGGAGTGTAAATGACTAGAAATGCAAGTTTTCTTGTCTTTACTACCTCAGGCAGGCGTATGGCCTATGATGTCGAGTGACAACATGATAATGTGTATATTTAGTGATCTCCATACCACTTAAAACTTGCTAACACCCGACGAAAGAGAGGGGTGTTATTCTGTTCGTGTCTGTCTGTCTGTGGCATCGTAGCTACCGAATGGATGGACCGATTTCAGTTCGGTTTCATGTAAAGATAAATTTAATGACAATGTTTTCAGCTGTCCAAGGCGTTGAAGCGCACCTGCCGTGGTCCTGGCTCATGTCGAGGGTTTTTTTTAATTTAAATTTTATATCTAAGCACTTAGACACTCTAAGTATACTCTTATATAAGGATCGTCACAAAAATCACATTTTACCAGTCAGAAGAAAAAAGTATAAATGAAATCGAGACTTCAATTGGTTTCCAAATAAGTAATAAATAGGTGCTGAGGTCCTTTTTCATTTGAGGTATCAATCACTATGATCTGGTCCCAAACAAGGGATTTATGGAAGATTTTCGCGCCAAAACCGTTGAGAGCGCACTTACTGCAATTATGCTATTGACGGCAGAATTCCAATGCTTCGAAGTCATTAGTCAAAATCGAAATGCAACTATTTCCGCGTTAACTATGAACAAACAGACAATCGTATAATTAATCTTCATCGAAAGAAGGTAAAGACATTCAAAGGGCATTCTAATTTATAGATTTTTATTTCCCATGGTCGGCAAGGGCACGATGCGACGAGCAAATTGCATGATAATGGTTTCCTTATATTAGGTACTTAGTAAGAATAAACCATGGCCTTCTTTACGTTTACGATATATTGAAATAAAAGATGTTTTTTACATCAGCACTCAAATCCATGCAATCTTTAACTTTTTTTAAAAGTTATTTTTTAATTATTAAAGCTGAAAAAAGGATTACTCACAACGCTGAGCTGAAAGTCGCAGGACCCACAATACCTACAACTCACAACGTGAAACAGAAGATGCACCTGGACCTGGTGTGTCACGTTGTGAATTGTAGGTATTGTGGGTCCTGCGACTTTCAGCTCTAGCTTTTTCAGGTGATTACAGTTGCCCCCTGTGGGATCTCTATCTTGTCGTGGTGGGGGGCTCACCCACGGTGAAGCTAAGCGGGATCCCGGGAGGGGACGCTCCACGTGGGCTTGCTGCAGGCCTGCGCAGGATGCGTCAAACGGTGCGGGTGTGGGGGACGGTTTTGGCTGTCCCTCGCAGTCGGGTGCGGTTGCGGGAGGAGAGACGTCTCGGTGTGTCGTTGCCGTGCGGCCTATCTCCCGCGACCAAACGGGGGCGCACCGTTGGATGGCGCTGCGGTGGGGCCGCAGAGGAAGAGGAGATGCGGTGTGTCGTTGCCGTCCTCCCTATCCTCTGCGGCCGGGTGGTGGCGGAGCCCAACACCTTGCTCCGCCGCCAAGGAGTTTGTGGCCCTCGGGCTATCCGCCGGGGTGCCGTGGTGAATGCTCACGCGACCCCATGGCACCCCCCACAATGGTGGAGTGGTTGAATGCGCTGTGGTTTTAGTGGGTATTACGGCCTTGCACACCAGCCGTTGAGTCCCACATACCCCCCTGCAGATGTGTGGGGGGCATGCGTAAAAGCATTTCCACAGCGAAAAAAAAAGAAAAGTTAATTACAGTTGGATGTATTTTGGTTCCTGCGCTGGCATCGTTTAGTGGAAATTTAAAGCAAAATAATCCTTTTTTCAGCTTTAGTCATGGATTTCCGCAAAGTAACGCCTGATTCCGTCAACTATATTTTTAATTATTTAAAATCATTTGAACTAGCAACTAAACAATAATTATCTGACTTTTACTGAAAAATATATACTTGAAAGATTCAATGAACTCCAAACCTCATACTCAATTCTTATGAAACATACAAATGTATTTTTTTAATTGTTTGGTAAGGTTATTTTTATACTAAGGTACTTTTTATTATTTAGACTTACAACATGGTAGAAACTATGAATAGGGGTAGGTATCGGAATCGGTTGAAAATTCGAATAGTCAGGTGAGAAATAATAAGATCTTCATAAAGCAATAATGAGTTGCCATAGTCATTGTCGATGATAAAAAAATATTTTTGCTATGTTTTCGGAATATTTTTTAGGAAACTATGTAGGTATATGAGTTAACGTGTCATAGCCACCGTTTTTACTGTGTTTCATGAACTGTTCAAGTGAAAAATATTATAATTGTGTCTCGACTAGCTGGATGGATAGTGCATGATGACATTCTCCTCATTAAGTGATAACAAACTATTTTGATACTTTACAAAGAAAGTGGTAGATGAATTTGTCGTAATTAATTAGTTTGTTTTTTATTGTTGTGTTTTTCGATTTTATTATAGCATTAGAAATAGCTGCTTTGTAATTTAAATCTTTTCAAGTAAGATAAGTTTTTTTTTAAATTATTTTTATTATTGGGTATTCACATAGTTGTTTATAATGGTTCTCCCGAGTCACAGGCTCTGCCTAGTTTGGGGACCCCTGCAAAATTTTCGTGCGTTTCAATCTACAATTTGCACAATGCAATCTGCTTAAAGTTTAATTTAATGTTATTGTATTTTATGTAATATTGTACTTGTGCATTAAATAAATATTATTATTATTATTATTAAGCGTTTTAAGACATTGACCGAAGTTATCTTATAAATTAAAGTGAATTGTGTTTTTGTAACTCCTGAAACGTAAAAATATTGTGAAATCATCATAATGAAGAGACAGGTTAGTAACATTTAGAATAAGGCGGGGAAACTTTTTCCACGATGCAACGCAACTAAGTAACTAATTAATGTTCTTAATCCCATTTTCGTACTTTTCTTTTACTGCAGCACATTGACTTATGGTTTAGAATTGAAAAAAAAAATGTGCTTTATTAAAAACGCAGATATATCGTCAATAATCTCACAGAGCAAAAGAGAAATCAAAGCCTGGACAAGAAATATCTAACTGTCCCTAAAGTATTTAACCTCCCTGTGGAGGTTCTGTTCGGAGATTCTGCGGGGGGACTGTTCCCGAGATGTCATTTGTTTAGATATTGAAATGATTCCTTACAGACTTATTCATTAGGGTTCATCATGAAAAAAATACATTTATTTATTTATTTCTAGGTCGTCTCCAATAGAGCACTAGGTGTGGCTGACTTCAATTACCTAAACTAGGTTTAATATTTACATTTATTGAAACATGCAAGTGTCAGTCATGTTTCTTTTTTATTATCTGTGTTATACTGACGGTTAAGATTTCACCTTACGATAAGTTGGTGCAATATTCTCTTGTTTTCTCACTTTTGAAGTTTTGGTCCGCAGATTCACTAGTTCTTGAAAATAAACCGCATTTTGGTGTCGTAGTAAACCTTCTAGTAAACCTTCCTTCCAGTTAGTCTTAAACATAAGTATCAGTTAGCAATCAATAGTCATGACTCTTGGGAGCGTGGCTTGACTCTAATTAAAAATAAATACTGTACAAGATCGATGTCTTCGGGTAAATTTGAAGTACCAAAGGTTAAAAATTATTTTGGAGATAGAATCTTATAGAAGCGAATACCTTACCTTCTTAATAGTTTGCCGGAAGACATTTGACGAGAAAGAGATAAGCATAAATTTAAACGTAATTTAAAAAAATATTACCTCAACACATTGGATACATAAATATTACTTGTTAAATTTAAACTTTAAATGGGACTCACTTGATCCTACAGTCAAACTGTGTAAATAGTTTTGTAGGACTTTGTTTATAAAATGTACATGTTGTTTTCATAATAAATAAATAAATAATAATAATTATAACCCAAAGATTCGTATGAATGACTTTTATGCAGCAAGTCCGGAAATTGGCACTTCATCTTTAATTAAAATTATTTCCCCCCAAGAAATTGAATAAATCGGGTGCTTATTGTCAAAACACCTTAAATTTTATTTAGTTATCTTTCGTAACTCTAAAATTTATTGAAAGTAGTTATTATATAGTAATATAAATATTTTTATAGTGCAGACTCTTCAAATTCAAACTTATTTAATTGCTTATAAATAGGTTTCAATACAATACGTAGCAATATCACAATGTTTCGACGTTATTCCAAACAAAAACAATAAAATACTTACCACGGATAGCCATTTCTCTCGCATTCTAACAGCGCGTGACTTCAAACTTAGTCAAAAATCTTCCGCGCTAATAATTGACCAAAACTTATTCTTATCAGAGTCTTTACATTAATTACTTGCAAGTTTACGAAATGCACTGAAATTAAGATCTACAGACAAAATTACGTGAAACTCCCACATAAAAAGTTTTCCAAACAACCCGCCATTTTGAGTTTATTTTTTTATAATGGGACTTGGGGGCAAGTTTTTTTTTGTATTTCCAGCCAGGTAGATTCGTCGATGAACTTTTTTATTTTCTAATGGATATGCTTTTATTGAGTTGGTCAGATAGATATTTCTTGAACCGTAAAAATGCGAACAGCGAAACGAAGAAGTATCATAAAAGAAGACGAGTTGTATGTGTAATTAAATCAAAACAATGAACCTTGTCTTGGCTCCAGAGCGGATATGGCTATCAAATTGCAAGTAACTTATGAATCAACTTCTCAAAGATATGAACTTGTGCATTGTGTAACTGAGTTGCATTGGAATTTTATTTATTATTGTATGTTGATACTGTATTGTGCTTTAAATCTATCGATTGACTTAGCAGGCAGGTACACCGACTTCTTAAACGATCGGTTAAAGGTCCTGTTATTTTAATCAAGTCAAGCTGGAGATGGAGGTGCCATCTCTGAAATGCTAATATTATTCTTACTACCGAAACTTGAAACCAGTTGGATTGATAGGATACAAGATACATGATGTTAAAGTTATTTTTTTAAATCTTGTAATAGTAATTATATTATTTAAACTTACCTTGGATTGTATTCCAACTCTCCATAAAATTCTCCATACTTAGTGCACGTCGACACAAAAATAAATAAAACATTCATCCACTTCATTATGAATTAATAAAATAAAAAGCACTATATTATAAAAAACATTGTCATCACTTAATTCCAAGGAAAAACCTCTTTTCTGTCACTTATTTTTTATTGACACAGATAAAATTAATAACTTCATACTCACTGGCCACTCAGAAAAAAGTTAATGTTTGTGTTTTAACTTTTTTAAATTCACCGCTGCGCAACCTTTTTTTCTCAGTTTTTTTTCTAAATTAACTTTACCGCTTTGCGATTCTCGTTTGAGCCGATGGACTTTCTCAATTACTTTTAAAACAAACGGATCGGAAGAGGAACCGGTGAGAGACGCGGGCCGACTAGACCGGTACCAATGCAAAGGTCGCGAATGTGTGCGGCCAGGTGTGCACAACTTTTTACCCTTTTGCGTTTACGGTACTTTGATGTATCGTTCACAAAGTAGGTTAGGTAAATAACAGTTTTTCATTCGAGCTTTAAAAATGCTAAGTGCTTTCCGAATGCAGTTTTTACGGATTGTTTGTATTTAATCACAGGACATCTTGATGTCTTAACAGTAAAATTAAGTGTAAAGAAAGTTAAAGTTCTCCGTCCTCATAAAAAATACGGCATTTTAGTGTGTAACTTGAACGTTGCCTTAATAGTGTAATAAGCCTTAATTTAGAGCAATAATTCAATTGATTTACCCGCGTGGTGGAGTATAACTCGTACACACGGCTCCACATCAAGCTTAACATTTTCGTTGCAAAATTACTCTTATTACATAAGCATACGACAACGCAGTGATTAGTTTGACGTGTGGCCGTGCGTTCCAACTCGTAGATAAGGTGAGGCCTGTGCCCAGCAGTGGGGCGTGTAAAAGTTGAATTCAATTAAATCATTTATTATAGTTACATATTCCTTAAGTGTTCTAAGTTAAATGAAACAATTTGATTCTATTCTATTTTAGGAACCATTTGAAAGTTACATTGTACCTTTGTGTCCATACTTCAAATGTGAGTATAATAGTTAAAATAAGATATTATAATACAACTAGCCTAATAGTATAAAAACAGATAATAAAAAAAAAAGTTTTTATGTGTATTAGAGAAAATACAAAAAAGCCTTGCGTTTACACTACACATAAGTTAAAAGAAAGATGTTTAATAAGCAGTTAGAAAAAAGGTTAAAAATATCTATGAAAGTATATTATGAAAAAATGTTGCGCGGCCCTGGCTGGGTTTATAGGTCGACCGTCGACCGCGCGCAAAACAATAACTAATTAGATTCATGTCCATTGTCGTTGATTGCTCCGATTTAATTTGTGTTCATTTCTCGATCAAGGCGAAATCATTTTGAAGTTTAATCGTTATTTTAATTAATTAAAATCATTTAAATGTAAAGTAATGGATGCCCAACATCAACAGCCTAACAATATTGTCAACATACAGGCGATATTAATTTGTTGTAATGTAAGAAGTTGATTATTCTACAAACATTTGCATGCATGAACTTTCTGTTTGTACTGGTCTGGGTGTAATAAGTATTTAATTAAGTTTGTTTGTAATTACCACTGTTGATTCTGATTTCTGTAACACAAGTGCTTAAGCTGCTTACTACGGAGTCAGATCAATGTATGTGATGTTGTTTTTTAAAAAAAAAAAAATAAACATTTGTCTTAGAGTGTTTTCTGATGCCTGCTGCAGTTAGTATTGGTTGAGATGCATTTTGTTCAATTCTTCAGTAAAAGGCAGATATACATAACGATGTATATACAGGGTGGCGACCGCAATACGACTATTGAATTTCTGTCTGTTACGCTCTGAAGCCTAAACTACTGAACAGATTGGGATGAAATTTAATACACATGTATAATGTTGAAGATCATGTATGTGTACCAAATTTTATCCAAATCTGTTCAGCAGTTTAGGCGTGAGAGGTCGTATTGTGGTCGTCATCCTGTATATCTGCCTTTTTACCAGATATACTTATTATGACAGGGGGCAATTCCGCTAATCACTCGTAACACAATCGTAACTAAATCGCATGTTGACAGTTGTTCGTCTGTGTACGAAATGTCGAAATCAGACAATTCATTAACGATTGATTCGCAGAATTGGCTACGAAATGTCGAAAAAGGGGCTTAATTTTTTATGTTCTCCCGTCAGAACTTCGCTTCATTACAAACGAGAAAACAAAGAACTGTGTCCCTGTATCATCAGAACAAGCATGAAAACTTATAAACAAACGGTAACCCATCCCGGATGTGTAGAATCCAAGTAAAAACACAAAAAGCATATAAACGGTGCTGGGAAAGGACGCGGTGCGTGACGATTATTTTGCATTGTTTAGGTAGTGGGTCCGGCCACGGGTAGGTTATTAGCGGCACTTTAGCGGCACAGATATAATAAAACCCTGTATCAGCGTTAAGGGGTCTCAAAATAATCAAACTTGGTTCATGATTTGGGAATAGCGATTCTGAAAACTGGACTCATTATATCAAAATAGCATTAGTTACGACGACTTTACAAAAGTTGGTTGATTGCATTAGTCTTTTCTTATTACTAAAGTCTTAAACTTTCCTTTAGTCCTGAAAAAGAAGTAATCTGGAACTGAAGAAAAATAGTTAATTAGTTTTATGAAATTGAAGTGTTATCGCACGATATTTTCCCAGATATAACAAGTGTAACGAAACGCCATCTATACGCCAAACAAGAAACTAGGTTAGTGTCTGGAAGCTTTCATTTCGTGGTATTTTTATGCTCTTCGAGTTCCTACACGTTGTAACAGATGGCGCTGTTACCGAAATTCTCACTTATTACGATAAAAAAAATATATTCAACATCAATTAATATAAGAGTACGTTGCTATTATATTAATTTCTTAGCGTTTATATTAATTTAATTAAAACAGAAGAATGGCTTGAAGAATTAGACAATACCATTTTAACTTTGGTAAGGTATTATGAAGGTGGAAAATCGAAAAATTAATTCACACCTTTTCACTCAAACTTTTTCTAGATTTCATAAGATGCTAAATATTAATGCATAGGAGAATTTGTTTAACGGAGAAAATAAATTCTAAAGTAATTAATGAATATAACTTCTCAGAAATAAAATTAGCACGTAGCCGAAATACGTGCACATGAAATACAAGGTTTTTTAAAGTAGGTATAAAAACACTTAAATGTAGAAGGTACCTACTTGTAACTGTAAAAAAGCTTTTTGTAACCTTTACCTTTTTGTAATAAACCGGTCAATAAACCGGTCAGACAATTGAATAAAACATCAAAAAAAAATTCTTCCTTACAAAATCTTCGCACAGCTGTGACCTTTTATTAGACAGACTAGAATTCTAGATTCTACAAGCAGTACCTAGTCTAGATTGAATGCTTAGGTATATAGAATGTTCGATAGGGCATGAGGTCCCTACTCTAAAAGCTGATCTCGAGCAAGGATAATGGAAAGGCCATTATCTTTGTTTCTTGGGTTTATCGATGGCGACTGACTTATACATTATTTTTTGCTAGATGGCAGCACTGTGTCTACCTTTTGTTGCGAGTGTTGCGACGCTGGGTTTATGTAGGATTTTGCCCCTGAGATAATAGGCATGATGACACCTATAGTAAATATTTTCAAGCCCATGGTGTTTTAAAAACAGACTTCAAAAAAGCTGTAGAAATCAATTTTTATTTACATAGAATAATATAAATTTTCAGTTAATTGACTTCGATTTCTGATACTATATTATGACGTCAAATTATAGTATTCCCATACAAAATCAATGAAGACAGTTCGTTTTGACAGATGATAATGAGTATGTCAACGATTGGTGGTGTCATCTAGCCTATTAGTTAAAAGTAAAGAAAAGTGAAATAATATTTTTGTGCTATGTAATGCTGTAAGAAATAAAGAATACGGAACACTAACTTTCAGACACAGGCCAGATAGAATATTGAAACCGTCCGTAAACGATATATAGGTACGCGTATTGGTAAGGAAATAATAAGTATTTCACAACAATCACACCAATTCTCTAGTCCCAAATTAAGCTACGAGGCTTGTGTTATGGGTACTAGACAACGGATAAACATACTTAAATACTTTTTTTGTTGAAAATAAATTCATATTATACATAGAAAACACCCAGGCCAGTACAAACACACATGTTCATGCACACATTATGCTTGTACTGTGCGGGGATCGAACCCGCGACTCTTGGTTTTAGAAGTCCGACATGTAGACCACTGCACCAAGCGGTCGTCAAAGGTAGGTAGTAGGAGCTTAATACAGATTTGGGTCCGACCTCAATGCATGTGGTTAATTCCATTTGCTAAAGTAGATAACATTCGTCTAATCCGATATTTTGCAGATAAAAGCTTTGATCGGGATTGATCACATAAGTTTAGAATTGGGTTCGAGGGCTCAATAGCTGATATTATCGTTTATCTGAGAGTAATGTGTTAGTACAAGATTGAAATAAATAGTAGTTAAAAATTTCTGAGTACAAAGAATTGATATTACAGTATAGAGTAAAAAGCGTGGGGTGCATTTTAAGTCGTTATCATAGTTCTCTTTTTATAGTTGCCAATAAGAGAATGACTTTAATACACTATACCAGGCACCCCAAGGTATTTACTCTACTGTAATAAATTTTTTTTGCCTTCATAATTGACCTGTCATGTTGTGTCATGTCATGGTTTTTTACTCATAATAATGTAAATGCCATGATAATGTAAATTTTAATCATGGTTTAGTACTTTTCTTCAAAGATGCTCCACGATATGTTAGTTATTTTTTACAACAACATCACGCACATTGATCTGACACCGTGGTAAGTAGCTAAAGCACTTGTGTTACAGATATCAGAATCAACGGTGGTGTTACAAATAAACTTTATATACATATAATACCCAGACCAGTACAAAGAGACATGTTTATGCACACAAATAATGTTTGTACAGTGCGGCGATCGAACCCGCGACATCTTGGTTAATATTCAACTTCTTGATTACAACAATGTGTTCGTTGAAAGTGTTTGTTAAAGCAGACAAATACAATAAATTACTTGATGCACCATCATTTATTACGCTGGCCCTTGAAGATCGAAAGTAGACACATACAATTGGATTAAATACGAACGATTGTCAAAAACTATTCGAGTTTGGATTTCATGAGAAACTAGAAACCCTTCTATAAACATTTCAGGGTACCTACCTTTGTAACGAAGAAAAATAAAGCAGAAATAATAATAATGTGTGTTGTAGGTAAATTTCACAATTAAGTAGTGAGCATGTAGCACGATCCCCCATAAACAAAATGAGCAGAAAAGCGTGTAAACACCAAAATTGTTTCCAGCGTAAACTCATTTGAAATTGTCTCTATTAAAATTCTGGGAACGGCGCAACTCGACTCCCACTGAAAAACAACAATCAAAACACAAATGAACATTGGTACGCAAAAAAGCGGCTAACTCAATTGTTTAATATTGCCACCA
The DNA here is from genome assembly GCA_963921415.1 of Pyrausta despicata. Taxonomy (NCBI): domain Eukaryota; kingdom Metazoa; phylum Arthropoda; class Insecta; order Lepidoptera; family Crambidae; genus Pyrausta; species Pyrausta despicata. The sequence continues at coordinate 13,758,238 of OY992862.1, read as the reverse complement.
TTAAAAATTCAGCTGGGGCCACACCTGGCAACACTCCAACAGGCCACCCCGTGTTGGCGCCAAATAAAAATTAATTATTATTGCCCGGTTTTCACTTCCCTTTATTGTATATTTGGCTGAGAATAAAATATGGCGGAACGCTGGGATCGGGGCTTGTCACACTGGGGTGCAGTGTTCATCGCCTGTATCAGTCTTTATAGGTTACTAGCTGACCCGGCAAACGTTGTTTTGCTATATAAATTATTTTTCTTATCATTAAGGGGTATGAAAAATAGATGTTGGCCGATTCTCAGACCTATTCAATATGCTCAAAAATTTCACGAGAATCGGTCAAGCGGTTTCGGAGGAGTACGGGAACGAACATTGAGACACGAGAATTTTATAAATATATAAAGATTTAGAATTTTATATGTACAGTTCGTTTAGAGACAAAGCTTAGGTCTTATGTTTTAAAAGTCTTGCTGTATTCAGATTCTTTTTGTACCTAAAACTATACCAAACTAGTACCCTCCCGCGACTTCGTCCGCGTGGAATCCCTTTGTTTTCACAATAAAGGGATTAAAAGTATCCTATGTCCGTTTCCTGGTTTTAAGCTACCGCTCCACCAATTTTCAGCTAAATCGGTTCATCCTTTCTTGAGTTATAAATAGTGTAACTAACACCACTTGCTTTTATATATATATAGATAACAAAACTAACACGATGGCTAGTGCTCGAATTTGAAACTCAGACGGCTTATAGGGTAGGGCAAATAACTGATATCCAGGAACAGTCAACGCTGAATTCGTTCCTTTTTCGAAATAAGGTCTATTTGAACTTGTAAATTTGTAATATGACACTTTAATCGTATTGAAGACCACTTTCCTTTGTCACATGTACTTTATTTTTTCGATTTCCAATTTTAATTATGCTCGAAAAGATATAACATTTAAAAAAATTTTTCGGCTCCGGTCCAATGCTCTTACCAACTGAGCTACTGAGAACCTTAATGGAGTCGTTGAATTTTGTATGTGCTTTCTAACTCTTTGTAGTGTATGTTTCATCAATGATTATGGGAGACACCCTCAAATTACTTATGCTGTCAATATTTTTTCAATATCACTGCTGTAGCATTCCAGTGAGATGTGCCCTAATAGCATCCCATAATCTTTATGCATGCCTAGTTGCGGAAAAATGGCGTACAAGCATTTTATTGTTATATACCGAGGTTTATTTGCCAAATCCTTTGTTGAGACGGAATTAGGATGCCAATGGAATTTTAAAATGGCTGATGCATTTTTGATTTGTTTTTATTGTCCTCGCTCAAAGAAACATTGGGCTGTTACAAAATGTAAAATACATTTTGATGTGACGTCCGAGTAAGAGGCTTTTGAAGGCTACAAAGGATGAAATATTCGGAGAGTTACTGCCATTTTATTTCAATTTATGAAAAGCTTGAAAAGTCTGACTAAACCTGGATTTCATACTCTCCTGTATGATATCTTATAGCCATAATAAATATTTGAAATATCTGTCTTATTAAAAACACTGGGCATTCAAAACACATGTCTTGTCTACTCTCTTTTCCGCTTTGGTGGAAACCGGTGGGGTAAGCACGAACAACTTTCGTAACGTATTTGTAGCGTTTACCTATCGTTAACTTGTGAATTTGTATGGAAAAACTGTCAGTTTCTGACGTTTGGACGACACGAATACGTTACGATAAAGTTAGTGCTCACCCCACGGGTCTCTTAACTGCTGTCTGGGGCGAGACGCGGTGTCATTATGGCGCAGGTCGCGATTAAGTAAGTACAGTAGATACCCGATCATCCGAATCAATTAATTCGGATAATCAAAAATCCGGATAATCGGTTTTGCAGTCAAATCAAACAATATTTTATATCTCATATTATATAATGAGTTTGACATGTATCTACGTCGTTCAGACAAAAAGATATAAAAACCAATTATACATATTAAGTGGTTAAAATATAATGAATGACATTGTAATATGTACCAATGTTATTTACAAGCAGCCGTGACGCGATTCCGGAATATCGGATGTTCGGATAACCGGGTTTCGGTTAATTGGGATTCTACTATATTTAAAAGTGGAAATTGTAAAATTGCTGTGTCAGCGTTACAAAAAATAAATATTAAGAAAGTGAAAAGTAATTAATAGTCCTCCTGGTCGATTTCGATCACGGCGGCCAATCTCAACAGAGATCAGCCAACTACGCAGGAGATATAATAGTGCACAAGTGTGTGCGTAATACACAGGTGCACTCCCTGTTCCATCACTCTCAAAGTTCGGTGAGACGGCAATCCGACATGACCGGAGAGAGATCAGGCGCAGGACCAACCGGCTTAACGTGATTTCCTAGGCACGGGGGTGTAACACCGCCAACTTCCCGACTCCGAGCTGTTTTTGAGAAATTCATGACAGAAAATCTCAGAAACAATTTTGGCTCGACCTGGGATTCGAACCCAGGACCTCTCGGATGTAAGGCAAAAACTTTGCCACTACACCAACGCGGCGTCAAAAAATAATTAAATCAGTGGTTACAAAATGAAGTTAATTAACGTTCATTGTTACAAACCATTTACCTTCGTATGTTATTCAAACAGTAATTATTCGGTGTGCAATGTTTGACTGTATCATCGTATATTGGATACCGAAGCCAAATTCGGCGAATTTTATACATATTTAAAGTGCACCCGATTTTAAATAAACAGAAGAGTTTATAACCTGTGCATTCCATGCAAAATAGCCGAACAGCTCCACATTTAACCTTATCACTACCGGGTCCCGGGAGAAACGCGGTTGGCCAGGCCCGTTCAAGGGGCGTTTAAGTGGGCGCATCGAGCTGGTTAAAGCGTGGAAAGATAATAGCGCCCACTCAGTCTGAGTGATTTGATTAATAACTTTGCCCAGGTTTAAAATGTATGCATCTTTTAATTCTGAATAAACTGACAGATATTGATCGAGAGGTTCATCTTAATTCTAGGACAATTTCTCAATAAATAAAATAAAAATTAAAAAATTTAAAGTAAAAAAGACACAATAGGCCAGTCAAATCATTGATTTACGACAGTTTGTGTAGTCCTATACCTTAGCAAATTTTAGGCAAAGTAACTAATGAAGTGTTTTCTTTTCAATTAATGAGCTTTTTAAAATAAATAAGTAACGGAATGTAATGTTCTATTTAGACGTTTCATTAATACCATATACATTTCCTTATAAACATCAACAGCATCGCTAACACATCCGGCTACCCATTTTTGTAGCAAAATCGCCAGTATCACAATTGCATAAGATACCACAGATGTTTACTGTCACGTGCTGGCCACCGTTCATAAGCTCACGTGCACACATCCAACACACATCGTTTCACGCCACCCTCACCGTGACATGCCTTTAGGGCCTATCACTTGCCGTTTCGGGCCCAAAACTGACCCTATTCCGGCCCTGCAGGCGTTTCAATTACCAGCATTCCTGCACCCGTAAAACAGCGTTTAATTTATCCGTAATAAGATTCTCCGCCAGGGCGAGCAGAAAAACGTATTTACATACGTAATTTTATTTGTTATCGGGGAGTGAATGAGTAAATTGTAAGGGGTAATGCTTAAATAAAACTTACGGGGTTCTTGTTGAACTCACAATAGCACATCAAGGTTGATACTGGGACATCTGTTACTACCTGTACATAAAGGTGATTTTGCAACAAAAATAGGTAGTGAAACGTGCTGTTGTCTGAACATACGGATGTCGATGAGCCGTAAATGATGCTCGTTTCGGGGAAATTGAGTTTCCGAATTCACTTTATTTGTGCTTTTCGAGTGATTTGAGGTTACGTTATACAGAAGGAGGAGGTATGTTGGGAGTAAACAAGACAGAATTCGAAGCCATATCAGCTTTTAATGCGATTCCATTACAATAAGGTTCATGGAATCGCTGGACATGGATATTGTCTAGATTTCTAGAGGCCCTCGTAATCGTGACGTACCTTTTTATGTATATAGATTACATTATAAATAACATCATCACATACATTGATCTGACTCCGTGGTAAGTAGCTTATCACTTGTCTTACAGAAATCAGAATCACAATGTGTCACAAATAAACTTAAATAATTATAACACTCAGACCAGTACATACAGCAGACATGTTCATGCACACTGTACAAACATGCAAATGTTTTTACAGTGCGGGGAAACCGAGAACTCTTGGTCTAATAGTGCCTTAACCATTACACCAAAGTGGTCGTCATTCCTAACCATAGAAAATTTAAAGACTCTAAATCAAACTTTTTTAATTCGTCCGTAAAGGTTGGTTAAACTCAAATTTTAAGATCGATGACACCTCAAAACAGACGTACAATGACCAGCATAACTACGACAGAAGTAACCACAACCGAGTCTCGTTGGGCAGTTTTCAGCGCAGATATGCTGCGTTCATATTTTGTGCTATCCGGGCGTCGTACGTGCCTTCTAAATGTCCGTCACAGCTCAGATTTCCTACTCTCTAAGCCTTAATCCGTAGTTTCGAATAAAACTATCCCTGTCACCCTGTTGACTGCCTCATTGGTGTAGTGGCAAAGTTTCTGCCTTACATCCGAGCAAAAATTGTTTCTGAGATTTTCTGTCCTGAATTTCTCAAAAACAGCTCGGAGTCGGGAAGTTGGCGGTGTTACACCCCCGTGCCTCGGAAAGCACGTTAAGCCGTTGCTCCTGCGACTGATCTCTCTCCGGTCATGTCGGATTGCCGTCTCACCGAACTTTGAGAGTGATGGAACAGTGAGTGCACCTGTGTATTGCGCTCACACTTGTGCACTATAATATCTCCTGCGTCGTTGGCTGATCTCTGTTGAGATTGGCCGCCGTGGTCGAAATCGGCCAGGAGGACCATTGTTATCCCTGTCACCTTTACAAGCTTGACCATAACACCGAACGCGTTGGCTTGGTCCGAAAATGTGGACAAAAGGTAAGAGTGTGTACGATTTCTCCTCTGGGGTCAATGGTCCCCACACTAGCTAGGGTTGGGAACCGCACTATTCGATAAATTGGAATCATAGATACCGTACCATCTGCGTGTTTGCTGGGCAATGGAGTGTTGTGTGGTAGGGTTGACAAAAACTAGGGTTTGATCCGTCTTTTTGAACCTATAATTGGACACATACTGCTGCTGACAGACTGCCTGTAGCTTAAACTTTTAAGAAATAAAACCTGCCTTCTAATTTGCTAATCTGTGCTAAATGATATTGGTTTTGTAAAGAAAAAAACAAATGAACAAAAAAAAGTAAGAAAGCAACAAAAATAAGAATCTGGCACTTATTTCGCATGAGAGTTGGTTGATTCGCTTGCCTGTATGTTAATTAAAATGTAGCTTCAATAGTGTCAATATCTAAAAAACAGACTCAATACTTTTATACACAAATCTCTAGACGCAAGATACAAATCTCGACAAAGCTATTGAAACACAAACACCCGGTGAATATTTACGAGTGCGCGCGAAAATGCATTCGGCTTTCCCCGATTTAGATGTTAGGCTTGACATCCTAGTGCCATGTTGAAGTTGTATCATTTCTAAATGTTGTGTGCTTGTAAATAAAAGAAAAGAGCTATATAACTTTAACTTTGGCGACTTTACACTTATTTTGTCCTGAAAAGACACACGAAGAACCAAAGTCTGTTCTTAGCTAAAAACATATACTCGTATTTAAAACTCAATTCGACCCTAATTCATACTCGTACTGTGCATTTCATCTTATTTAATGATCAAGGGAGCCAATATGTTTGACATCCTAGTACCGTGTTGAAGTTGTATCATTTCGAAGTGTTGTGTGCGTGTGAATAAAAGGTAAAGGTGTCCTGAAAAAGACACACGAAGAACTAAAGTCTGTTCTTAGCTAAAAAAAAAATATTTAAAACTTAATCCGACTCTGATTCACACTGTGCATTTCATCTTATTTAAAGATACAAGGAGCCAATTCTCATTCAACCGAGAAAAGTTCACATTAGTAAAATGTTCGAACGGTAACCACTCGAACATAACATGTCGTGTTGCCCAGTCGAAGTTTGAAGTTTGTATGCCAATTATTTTGTGAAATGAGAGAATGATAGATTTTATGAAATGCGCCGATTAGTGCAGCAGTAATTTGAAGATATTATTTTACTCGTGAAGTGCTTGTGGTACAGTTAAGTTAAAAGCAGTTAAGTTAAGCAACTTATGGCGCCCCACTGTGGGATCTCCACCTTGTCGTGGTGGGGGGGCTCAGTAACCATGGCTTTGCCACCCACGGTGAAGCTAAGCGGGATCCCGGGAGGGGACGCTCCACGTGGGCTTGGGGAGGCCTGCGCAGGATGCGTCCAAGGGTGCGGGTGTGGGAGACAGTTTTGGCTGTCCCTTGCAGTCGGGTGCGGTCGCGGGAGGAGAGACGTCTCGGTGTGTCGTTGCCGTGCGGCCTATCTCCCGCGACCAAACGGGGGCGCACCGTTGGATGGCGCTGCGGTGGGCCGCAGAGGAAGAGGAGATGCGGTGTGTCGTTGCCGTCCTCCCTATCCTCTGCGGCCGGGTGGTGGCGGAGCCCAACACCTTGCTCCGCCGCCAAGGAGTTTGTGGCCCTCGGGCTATCCACCGGGGTGCCGTGGTGAATGCTCACGCGACCCCATGGCACCCCCCACAATGGCGGAGTGGTGGAATGCGCTGTGGTTTTAGTGGGTATTACGGCCTTGCACACCAGCCGTTGAGTCCCACGTATCCCCCTGCCTGCAGATGTGTGGGGGGCATGCGTAAAAGCATTTCCACAGCGAGAAAAAAAAACCAACCTAAGGCGCGGTCATGTTTGGTTAGGCGCACATTCTGACCATTTAAGTGACGTCTATTTTCAAGCATCTCCATGCTTCGGAAGGGACGTTAAGCTGTTGATCTCGGTTAAAATCGATAAATATTAGTCATTAAGCCTAGCCTAATAGCATCTGACAGTAAGCAGTAAGGTTAGTCACTTACTTTACAACCACCCCTCCACCAATCCGCACTGTGCCCGCGTGGTGGAGTATGGCTTGTACCAACTCAAAGTTGAGGTGAGGCCTGTGCCCAGCAGTGGGACGTATATAGGCTGATACACGTAGGTTTAATTGACTACATACAAATCACCATGCGGAAAATGTACCCCTGTTTAGTTTTTTTTTCGGCAAACTGTAAGCCTTGTTATTATTTCAAGCGTCCGCACCTATTACCCTAAATGGTAATACGATGAAGCAAATAATGTACTTAAGAGTAAAACGTAAACCATATATATTTTGCTCGAATTCCCCCTTCCTATTAAGTAAATGATCCTAAGGTTGTCTGGAAGAGATCCCTACAAATGATAAGTCCGTCTAAATTGTACATCTTTCTTTGTTAAACTTGTCTGTATTTTTTTGTTTTGTGTTGTACAATAAAGTGTTAAGCTATCTATCTATGCGTTTTGAATGGTGCATAAAAGCTTAGGTTTATAGAACTTTATTTCTCATAAGAAATTTTACATTTCACTTAGAATGAGATAAAGATAAGTTATAATACTTATTTCTATTTGTTACGCATCGGTACATGTTGCTGTTATATGTAACTTAAGTTATATTATTTCAACGAACGCCTATTTCCCAACCAGTGCTACTCGTACATATTCACAGCGCCAACCTCCGATTCCTACTAGCGGCACATTTATCTCATTTGTCCCATCTAAACAGTGTGCAGTGTTAATAAACAGTCATATCTCTGTGACGGCCCTGGCCGCAGGTGCTTGCTCGACCGCGCGGAAAATGTGAGTAATGCGTTTTACATCGCGCAGATGCAACGCAGACGCGGCACACGGAATAAATTCTATGTGAACGGATGCAAATGAAATAAACTGTTTTTTAACTATATTTTGTGCTTAGGCGGCTGGGAGTATATACAATGTTTGACGTTTTTTTGTTTTGTTGTTGACTGCGTTGTTGGTGTAATGGCAATGTTTCTGCCTTACATCCGAGAGGTCCTGGGTTCGAATCCCAGGTCAAGCCAATCTGTCATAAATTTCTCGAAAACAAACCGGAATAGGGAAGTTGACGGTGTTACAACCCCGTGCCTCGGAAAGCTTTGAGTGATGGAACGGAGAGTGCACCTGTGTTTTTCGCTCACACTTGTGCACTATAATATATCCTGCGTAGTTGGCTGATCTCTGTTGAGATTGGCCACCGTGGTCGAAATCGACCAGGAGGACTATTAAACGATTGTTTTGTTAAAAGTTAAATCTTTGTTTAAGCGGTCTTGTACTTAAATAAAATGTCGTTGAAAGTTGAACATTAACCGCCGTACTCAGAGACGTCTATTAGTTTTAATACTCCATTAAAATTGGTGGTATCTCTTTCTTTTCCATAAAAACAAAAGAAGACAGAATGATGTTTAATGAAGCATTAAAACTAATAGACGTCTCTGAGTACGGCGGTTAGGTAATAAACTTATCTATTCTTGGATCTAATAAAACTGACACAACTTATTACTTGTGATAAATTGAGAAGTCATAGCATTTTCGGGATCATGAGCTAAATGGCTGAAAGATGTTGAACCGGATAGAGAGCAACTCCCTGATGCTAAATGTGTCGGTCTGATTGCTTCAAATGGTTTATACTTTCTATAAATATTTTCTATAAAGTCTGAAAAACCGTTTCCAATAAAAAAAAAACACATCAGCTAAATGGCTGAAAGTTGTGCAGTTGGCAAGGACGAGATGACTTCAAGTTGAATGTGCAAAAACTTCGGCTGCGTTATCCAGCTACACGCGTTCAAAGATGCTCTATCGTTCCCAAAAAAAAAGACCTTCAGGTAAATGGCTGAATGTTGTGCAGTTAGGAAGCACCAGATGTTCTCACTTCAAAAGTGGAAAAGTTACCAAAATTTCGGTTGCATTATGGAGCTGAAACGGGCATCCGTTTGAAGATACTTTATTGTGACTAAAACCCATAACGAAAATAGCTAAAAAGTCACGGTACGTCATCACTACATGTTCTTACGTGAATTACGTAAAAACTGACCAAAATATTCGTACTGTTTCAGAGCTAAACCCGTTAAATATGTTTTTTTTACCAACAAACAAATTATAACGTACATGGCTGAAAGTAGTGCAGTTAGTAAGCACAAGATGTGTAAAAAGCTTACTAAAATATCTGTGGCGTTAGGAAGCTATGTCATTGAAAATAAAGCATCGATATCGAACAATTTGGGTACGATCAGTGGGGTGTGCACAGACATTATCGTAACGTATTCGTGTTATCCAAATTTCAGAAACTGACAGTTTTTCTATACAAATTGACAAGTCAACGATAGGTGAACGCTACGAATACGTTACGATAGTTGTTCGTGCTCACCCCACAGAACAAAATTGAATCTTTGACTGTCAAAATAAATTAAAAAAGAATAGAATAGAATAGAAAATCATTTATTCATACAAGTAGCAGGTTACATAAGTACAAATATCACAAAACATTACACTTTTTACAGATATGTACCTACTTAAACATGCATGAAAAGGAATTTACTCAGCAAATGCCGCAGAATCTAATGATCCGGCGACGCTGGTCTTCCGTAGAATCCGTTAAAGAAAAAGGAATAAGGAATAGAGAGCACTGCTGCACACACAAAAACAAAAAAAAACATTTAAATGACTGTGTACTCTAAATTTAAACAAAAACTTGAGTAAGAATGTAATCAGCAACTCAAAATTACAAATATTCAAAACATAGTAATGGAGCTTTCATTATATTTTTACAAACTTACTAACTCAACACAATAATATTTACCATTAGGTATCCAATAACACTGTTTATTAGTAATGCATTAAATACCAACTCAACCAGAATATAAACTATTATATTTACAAGCAGGTTAAGCAGTTTGCATAATACACAAAAAACAACTCTTAAATATTAATTATTATAATAACAATTACAACGAAGTCCAATTATTGTGAGTTAAACAACACAACCTAATGTGATGAATGAAATGACAAACAAAGCCCTACGACCAATGGTCTTGGGATCGGACTATATCCAATAGACAGGACACGCGACAACAAGTCAATTGTATTACTACTTTACACCTTACATTGGAGAGGCTTTTTGAAGATCTAGAAGATACCGTTTATAATTTGACTTAAAAGAGCGCAACGTTATTAATTTCTTAAGTGGTGGTGGGATGTTATTCCAACACTTGGAGGCAGAGTATCGAAAACTTCCACGAAATGCTGCAGTGTTGTGACGTGGGTAGCTGAGATACGAAGAATTTCTGATGCTATTTAAAAATACCAATTTTTTAAACAAATATGGAGGTGATTTAAATCGAATTATACCAAAAAGAAGACATGCGTAATGAAGTGAACGTCGGGACTGCATATTCATGAGGTTACTCCTATTAAGAAACGGGGTTATATGTGCCCTACGCGGGATTGTAAAGCAGAAACGAGCACACGCATTTTGAACTCTCTGAATTATCTTCCTAGTGTAACCAAAAATGCAATCACCCATGACCGTATTCGCATAATTTAGCTTAGATAATATAAGTGCTTCGCAAAGTTTAATTCTGACGTCAACATCCAAATAGTTCCGAACCTGATACAACACTTTCAGTCTATAAAAGCAATTCTTTGCAATTTCAAGAACATGGTCATGAAAACGAAGGCTACTGTCCATAAGAACCCCTAAGTTACGAGCCTTAGTGACCTGTTCAATATCTGTATTACCAAGTTTAATATTAGGGCTGAAATTATTTATTTTATTTACTTGAGCCTCAGATCCAAGAACCATAAATTTTGATTTAAGCGGATTCAAAAGAAGACAATTTTTATTAGCCCAATTTTTATTAAAAAAGTATTTTCACATCATTTACTTGATCGTTTCTTTTGGGAATGACAAGTCATGTAAATAATTAAATCTAATTAGCAGAGTTCCTTATTTTGTCACGATTGTAATTCGATTCAGCTACAAAGCAGACCCTCTTAAAAAGCTTTGAGTATTTTCTAACTTCCATAATTAATTTTATAAATGCGAAAGTCTGTCCGTGTGTTACTCAATCACGCCTAAACAACTTAAATTTGCATAAAATTTGGTATAAAGATATTTTGATACCTGAGAAAGGACGTGGGCTGTTTTTTACTGCGGGAAAATGTCGCATTCCCATGGGAAAATTCAGGCCAATCGCTTTTAGTTTTAAAATACTGAACAGATTTAAATAAAATTTGATTAGAAGATACTTTGAGACTTAAGAAAGGACATAATTAACTTTTGGCCGCGGAAACAAAAATGAATTCACGCAAACATGCCCGGTGCACTACACCATCGCGGCAGCCGCAGCAGTGCCCTGAAAGCATTATTACCTATATTGAAAAAAAAAAACTCCCCAAATCGTGGGAAGCGAATCTCCCGATTCGTAGCTCCGGGGAGCTCCGGCCGGGGCCGGCGAAGGCACCGGGGTGATCTACGCTGATTTCATTTTAGCAGCCATACGCGTCTGTTGCTGTCACAACCGGGTGATGGGGTCGGTCGTTGAGACGAGCGGGGAAAACAAGGTGAACGGTTGTGGGAAACTACTGTCATGGCCTTAGGTACAACAACCAGGTATGGGTCTTCATTGCGCTGAAATGGCTGCACGTTGCACAAATTACCGTATTTGGAACTCGACCATATCCATATCCATATTATTTAATATTATAAATGAGAAAGTAACTCTGTCCGTCTGTTTGTTACTCAATCACGCCTAAACTACTGAACCAATATGCATGAAATTTGGTATGAAGTTATTTTAATACCCGAGAAAGGACATGAGCTACTTTTTAAGTCGGAAAAATGACGCATTCCCATGGGAAAATTCAACCGGACCGATCGCTTTTACGCTTAAACTAGAAATCTTAATCTTAGCTTAATCTAATTACAGATTTAAATGAAATTTAGTAAAGAGACAGACTGAGACTTAAGAAAGGACATGAATTACCTCTGACCGCGGGAAAACAACGCATACCCATGCAAAACTAACTTTCCGGGAAATCTGATCGCTTTCATTCCTAAATTACTAAAGATTTGAATTATATGTGGATAAAATTGGTGTAACGGGATAACAACCCATTCCTTAAAACCTACCTTATGCAGACGAAGTCGTTGTGCGATACCGTCTATAACAAAATTAAACGCTTTGTCATCCTTGCACTGTTTGTTTTGTCAACACTTCACGGCTTCGCTTACATCTTATACTTAGTTGGATATAATATCTGTCAATTTTAATATTGACCGACATATAAGAAATATAGTTACGAGTTTTTCAATAGGATAGAAACTTTAATGGATGGTTAACGCTAATTAACTATTGAAAAACTTACGATACTCACTTTTTCGTCGAGGCTTTTACAAATCAGCCAGTAACCTATCAAATCTGTATCCCGCTGCCTCCGAGCACACACCCTTACAAAACAAGAAATATGTTAGTGCGAATATCGCGAATATGTTACGTGTGTAGCCATATATCAGCTACAAAGATGGCGGCTTACGATCGTATCACAGTTATGCTTCGGCAGCGTTTCGTGTCACGCTCGGCCTTCAGAAACTCGTATTTTAATCAAATTCACAGAATTTGAGGGCTTTGTTCGGGTATCTTTGACGGTTGGTACCTATAAGCTTTTGTCTGGAAAATCGGTATGTTGGAATAGCATTGCACTGAAGACCGCTCGCGATTTCGACCGCGTGGAATTCCTTTATCTTCACAATTCCTTTGTAGCTTATGTGTTATTCCAAAAAACGTAAAAAAAAAAAACTACATGGAACTCCGTTGAGTAGTTTTAAGAATCAAAGCATACATCCAGACATAGGGGCAGACGCGAAAAGCGACTTTGCCTTATACTATGTAGTGATAAAAAACACTAAGGTATAAGTTATTTTGACGTGACAACGTCTTATAAATTGGTTTGCCGGGTGACACTTCAAGCAACTGCGTTACGCTCCGCTCACGTTATGCGCTCACAATGAGAGCGAGTGAGAGGCACGCGTCCCTTCGACTCGGGCATGGTTAGCCCGCCTAAGAGCGAGTGACACAGACATAAAAAGTGAAAGGCACGCGTCCCTTCCACTCGAGCACAGTTAGCCCGCCTAAGAGCGAGAGAGACAGAGCGAGAGAGAGAGAGAGTGAGAGAGATAGGCATACACACCGGTTCATGTTATACGAACGAATATTCACATTAAAATTATTTTACCACTCAAAGTCGTTGTCACGTAAAACTTTCGCCCGTATACCGACTTTACAGGCAACCAATTTTTTTTTGTTAAATCCATACAGTAGTTTTTACGTGAAAGTGTAATAATATCCATCCATACTTACAAAATTTCTCGTTTAAAACGGTAGGATGAACTAAAACAGCTTAAAATTATTATAATTTTGTTAATTTTTTATAAATAAATAAATTGTTTCAACAAACACACCAATTACCTAGCCCCAAACTAAGCGTTAGCTTGTGCTATGGTGGCTAGGATAACGGATAGAAATTCTTAAATACATGTATAAACACCCATGACTAAGGAAAAATGCTCGTGCTCATCACACAAGCGTTTGCCTCTAGCAGGATTCGAACCCGCGACAGCCGGTTTTGTAGTCTGGACCTAAGACCACTAAACCAAACCTGTCGTCAAAATGTATCATATCTGTTTTTGAGGACTACCTCATGAGGTTCCCACAACATAATTCATTTAAAATATTAATATGAGTTACTTATGGAAGATAAAGAGTAAAATATATCTGTTAAATTAAGCTGAATTTAAGCCAGGTATATCAACAGGATGGTACCAAAATGTGAATTGGAGCGCGACTACTTTGAATATTAAAATAGGAAGGCAACTGTAAGACGGGGATATTCTGCCTGTAAGCAAACATTTTAATGCAAACTATGTAGATTATTAATATCTTGCTGAAACGTAGTTAAACAGAACAGAATGCTTTTAATGATAAATACAATATGATTATAAACAACATCATATACGTTTCCGTGATCACAAAGTAAATAGCTTAAATAGGTGGGTAGGTAGGTAACTTATGTTACGGAAACCTCAAGCACCACTATTATTAGTGCATACGTACTTACGAGTATAACAACATTACGCCCCGTCCGGGTATTAAATGTCATAGATGGCAACACATTGAAATTCATATTGATTCAAGAATAGAACTTGCATCCATGGGGATTCGGCCCGTGTGCGTTAACCATAAAAAGTCGAATGCTTACTAAGAGTAAACATAGAGTTATACGGAGGATGTTGCAATTCTTGCCTATTTCACAAAAAAGCCTACCTAATGGGTTCATAACATAACACAAGGGAGCTTTGATTACGTAACAAGTTCAAAAGCTCGCCACGTACACTGTACCTGGAATGTTTTGGTTCAATTTCTATACAGTGGGTCGGTAATACTCAAAATATGTGATGTGAATGCACATTTTACTGCGTTGCAGTTTCGCTGCAAATCCGTCATTTGTCGGGTGAGCGACGACGCCCCGAAAATTGTTCCTGTATGCAATACGCGGCCTGCACCACTGAGGTCTTGTTGAGAACATACGGATGGTTATGTTGCCGATACACGTCACGTTGATCAGCCGAAAAATATGGTTTTGTCGCTTTATTTGTACATTTTCCGGAAACGAGTATTTATTATTTTGTACGAAGTACGAGTATTTGGCTTATACTGCCACCTCGATAAACGTTGATCCAAGGCAGCCCTTTATGTTCATAGTTTTTTTTATTTTTTATAAATTGTTTCACCGAACAGACCAATTACCTAGCCCTAAACTAAGTGTTAGCTTGTGATATAGTGGCTAGGATAACGGATAAATACATGTATGCTCGTGCTCATCACACAAACATCGGAAAAAAACATTTTTAGTTCACGGCTTAGACCCGTTGAATCCAGGAATGTCCAGATTATTTGGAGAGTGGCGGTAGCTAACTCCTCTGAGTGCATGATTGATTGCCACAGAAATATATTTATTTTGCTCATGATTAGTTCGCAGGAGCAAAGTATTTGCATGGCTGTATCCTCCGTGGTTTGGAAGAGTCTGTACATGGAATCTAAAACGTGTAAATAGGGTGATAAATCCCTGATCCATCTTCGGCCACAACATCAATCGGGCCCAGAGTGCACCTGCGGCATACTGTCTTCGTGACACGCAACTGTCAGCGATTTGGCCGCGGTGTGATTGGTTGACACGCACGATTTACGACTACAGTATGTTGCAGGTTTACCACGGGCCTTAGGTATCAGCCATCAAATATGAATGTAGTGAAAAACCAGACGGTAAATTATATCTTTTTTTAAAATGTAATAAACGTCTACTTATCTCTATCTACTTACGAATGCTTAAATGATAAAATCTGAAGATTTTAGATGTCGCTCTAAGCAGTATTTTATTTAAGTTAATTGTTCATAATGACTTTTATACATTTTGTCATTTTCTAATGTCAATTTGTTAGTGTTTGAAGTATTTTATTATTTTTAAGTGTTTTAGAAAAATGGTTTATTCGACGCAATATGTATTAAACTCTGAATATATGAATTAAATTGAATTACTTTCGTGACCCTGTTTTCGGCTAATGACATAAAATATTTTAGTTTTAATAAATTGTGAAGTTTTGTCCTTAAGTTTTATATATTATGTTTGAATATTTAATTTGATTCGATTATATTCAATAGAAGTATGTTTGATAATATAATTAAATTTAATGATATGTTTAATAATTTTATTTCACTTCATTTTGTAACTAAGATGCTGTACCCTAGCCGGGCGTGACTGTACTAGTTTACTCATGAGACTGTAACACCTTATTGTAACGTGTGACTTGCAATAAATATAATGATAATGATTATGATTAAATCATTTGCTGGTTTTTTAAATTGATGATTTCACTTACAATCCCCGCTGCGGGCCAGCCACAACTTGAGGTCCGTATATTCTTCAACTTACAAATTCGAGCGCCAACGATTTGGTGCAGTGCGCAATAAATGTGGATCCCATTTGACAGGTCCCATTGTCTGATCCCCTTGTCGTGGTTCCGTCGAGTATAAAGTCATACGGATAAGCCCGCTGCAAACATGATTATGTGCACTCAAACGGTTCCAGGATTTCAGGTTTCAGAACGCCTTTGCGAGAGGCTCTATTCTACCTGAGTGTGGCGAAACTTTAGAGACGTTTCTTTTAGATGTGTATCGTTCTCTGAGTTATAAAGCTGTATCGTATTTTCAGAATCGTCATGGCCATATGCGTCATCATAAAGTCTACCTCGTAGGTGTAGTGACAAAGTTTCTACCTTACATCTGAGAGGTCCTGGGTTCGAATCACAAGTCGAGCCAATATGGTTTCTGAGTTTTTCTGTTATGAATTTCTCAAAAACAGCTCGGAATCGGGAAGTTAGCGGTGTTACGCCAACGTGCCTCGGAAAGCAAGTTAAGTTTGAGAGTGATGGAACAGTGAGTTCACCTGTGTGTTGCGCTCACACTTGTGCACTATATATATCCTGCGTAGTTGGCTGATCTCTGTTGTGATTGAGTGGTCGAAATCGGCCAGGAGGACTATTATCATAAAGAGTCAATAAACTTGTAGAAGATATTAGAATTAAGAAAAAAACGCTTGAAAGGAAGATGAACTAACGACATAACTATGTAAATATCACAGAGAAGGAAGTCGCTTGCTGGAAGCACGGTAATATTATTCATACAGTATTCCAACTCGGCCGTGTTTTTAAAATAAGTACCTACCGCCGCGTGGTACGTAAGCATGAGATAGGGCTGTCGCTGTACTCGCTGTCGCATACCTACAGCGTTTTAATTGCATCTGCCTACTTTGAGTTTCTATCTTGTTTTGAGATTGTAAATTTGTTACTTTTTATTTATAAGCACAGATACTTAGAAACAATATAAAATAATTATATGATTACATAAAATACTTTATGAATTGAATAGAAAGTGTTCAATTAAAATGCAAGTTGTTTTATTGATTGATAGATTTACTTAAAACCCATGATAATGTGACTTTATAACAAATCGGGCTAATAAATTTGCGACCGAAAAATAGTTGCGCACTAATTGTATTACTAACATTATTCTCGTATGAACGAAATGCTTAATTATTATATTTGAATGTAAAAAAAATCCACAATCCAAAAACAGCACAATATCTTGTCATGTTAAATAGCTACTTGCACTTATTTCTAGTTATAATTCGGGCGGTTCCTGATTAAAAACTAGCACACCGTCCGTTCGTCACTGCGCGCACTCGCGACTGTAGCATGCCAAGCGCATGCCAAGATCCGGGCGCGTAGGTATAACTCGCGCGTCGTCCGTTTATATGAAGATGGAATACTGTATAGATAATATTACCGTGCTGGAAGTCTATACCGGAAACATTTTCAGCAGTGTTTTTTTTCGGTCGATTATGATGATGGAACCATGATCCACTTTTGAGATCATATTATTTTAAAATTTACAATACCTGTATATTTTGCTTTATTTGTGACCACTAAGTGTCTGCCAGATGTCTAAATATTGTTTGACGGATAACCTTACAAGATTATTGCTATTAACCAAGAGGTCGCGGATTTGATCCCCGCACTGTACAAATATTTGTGTCCAGAAACATATCTGTTTGTACTGGTCTGGGTGTTATATGTATTTATTTAAGTTGATTTGTAATACTACTGTTGTTTCTGATATCTGTAACACAAGTGCTTAAGCTACTTACCACGGAGTCAGATCAATGTATGTGATGTTGTTGAATATTTATTTACTAGCTGACCCGGCGAACTTCGTGCCGCCTTAGCGTTGCAATGATTGAACATTGAATGACTTTGACGTTAGTTACGCGCGTTTTTTAAAATATGCAAAATGAAATGTATATTTTTCAATATTTCTGAGAGATTTTCTTAATATTTTTTTCCGTAAGAACCTTCTCCTAATAATAACAAATACAACAAAAAAAGAATTAGTGAAATCGGTCCAGCCATTCACGCGTGATGCCGTGACCAAGGAAAACGGGTTTCATTTTTATATATATAGATTTATTTATTCAACTAACCTAAGTTGTTCATCTACATAATACAGGAAATTATCTTGAAATACACGTCTACTCCACCAAGATTGTGATGTTCACTGAATTCGTGAGCACACAAGGGTTAATTAGCGATATTGCCATCATTAGAAGCCTGATATTATCGACAGAGCCCGTATTACAAGCTGTCACGGAAGCTCACTAGATAGGGTTGTGTGGTACATGTACCACACAACATGGGAGTATTGACTATTTAAAGCGGGAGTCATAGATTCAGTGAAATTTAAAACTAACTAACTTGATTTAGTTAATGGAATCAGGTGTTACTTTGCAGAAATCCATGACTAAAGCTAAAAAAGAGGATTATTTCGCTTTAAATTTTCACTAAACGGCGCCAGCGCAGGAACCCAAATACATATCTAACTGTAACCTCCTGAAAAGGCTGGAAGGAGCTGGAAGTCGCAGGACTTTCAATACAACTTACAACGTGACACAGAAGATGCACCCGGAAACACAACACTGACAACAACAAAACACTCGACGCGTTTCGCTACTACACGTGGATCAGGAGATTTTTTGACGTGACAACGTCTTATAAATTGGTTTGCCGGGTGACACCTCAAGAAACTGCGTTACGCTGCTCCGCTCACGTTTCGCGCGAGAGAGACAGAGCGAGAGAGAGAGAGAGATAGGCATACACACCGGTTCATGTTATACGAATGAATATTCACATTAAAATTATTTTACCACTCAGTGGCTCACTCGACTTTACAGGCAACCAATTTTTTCTTTATTATTATGGCACAAACAGTCATTACAAAAATGATTACATGATCTAAACTTAAATATATAGTGAAAAGACAACGAGCGCCGAAAATTTTCACTTCTTGGGATCACGATGGACTCAACTCTTTCGTGGAAACAGCATGTGGAGGTTGTAGTGGGCAGGCTTAGTAGTTTTTCATATGCACTACGCGAGCTTCGTAAAAGCACGAATTTGGAGTGTGCACTTGCGGCGTACCACAGCCATGCTGCTGCCTGGATACGCTATGGGATTGTATTCTGGGGCAACTCGACTGACGTACCCGCAGTATCTGTATTATAGAAACGATGTCTCAGAATTATAACGTATACAGCACCGAGAGACTCGTGTCGCCTGTTATATAGTAAATTTAAAATACTAATGGTTACGTGCATGTATATCTATGAATTGTGTCGATTTGTAAGGAAGCACAACAAATATTTCCAGCACACTGGTAATACGGCAAGACGCTACGAGTCGCGCCGTGCAAATGATCTTGTTCTACCCGCAGCGCGACTCGCGTTGTCTAGGAGCGGGCCATTTTATATGGCTGTCAAAACCTATAATCATTTACCAAACTACATACGAGTAAAAGCCCTCTAAGGTAGAAGGTATTGAAGAAGTTTTTAATTGACAAATCTTATTACCATTGAAATGAGTTTTTTGATGATAAATTGTAATAGTGTATATTTTATTGTTATATTTTTTTGTTTATTATTATTATTGACTTGTATTATTAACATTGGCACATTAATTTGACTTTGACATTAATTTATTCGACTTTGTAATTGACATTAATTTTATTTAATAGAACATAATGTATTGTGATATTTTTGAATTAATTTGAATTATTTGAAATATTTATTGAAGTATGATCAAACTGAACTACGAGCAACTGAACCTTGTTACCTACCGCTCGTACCTTGGCGTCGTTTAGTGGAAATCTAAAGCAAAATAATCCTCTTTTTTCAGCTTTAACTAACTTACTGAAAGCCATCGTACTATCGCCGCGACTAGCGACTATTAGCGATTCATTCTCGCGAGTCACGGCAGCATTATGCTGTATATGTACGCTGGTTCTAATTTCCTAGTCCAAACTGATATAGCAAAAGTATCATAGAGCCTAGAGCTCTAGTGAGAGAAAAATATCCTTGGAATGAGTTTTAGTACTTGAATTACCTATTCTTTGACTTTCACACAAAAAGAGTCTCTTTAAAATATTTATTTATTTAAGCTTTATTGCACAACAAAACTATGTACAAAACGTGGACTTAACGCCGTAGGCCATTTTCTGCCAGTCATACCTTTGGGCTAAGCAGAAACGTTTAGTGGGCGGTGCGACAAAATAAATAAATGAGAAAATACAAAAAAAATACCCATAACATGACACGAGATGAAATAAAAAATACGGGTTAACCTTACGGTGGTACGGTACGGTTACCTGCGGCTAATCACCAGCGCACACCTGCGACTATTTGTCGCCGCGAATCGCCAGCGTTTGCGGCGAATGGTTTATTCGCTGTCAGTAGCGAGTATTCCGCGGGTGTGCTCTGGGCATAATTTACGGTCCCAGTGACAAGTAGCAAGCACTACCCGTCTGCCGTCGCATTGATTGCGAAATTCCTTTATTTTTTACGTTGTGACATAAATAAATTTTGTATTTTTATTCATAAAAGTCAGTGGCTAGCTGCCCCGCTCGCCGTCCCACTAACCGCGTTCCGGCAAAAGCCCGCTTCAAAAGCTGGATTTTGGAATAAATTGGTTGCAATAAATTTCTGACACTCGTCAAGCGGCTGAATGGGGATATGGACATGAAAAGCCGCTCTAATTCTATAGAGCCTAAAGCTGTACTTCGTACCGTTTCGTTCGTTTTATCAGGACTGCCTCGTTGGTGTAGTAGCAAAGTTTCTGCCTTACATCCGAGAGGTTCTGGGTTCGAATCCCAGGTCCAGCCAAAATATGTTTCTGAGATTTTCTGTCATGACTTTCTCAAAAACATGTCGGAACCGGGAAGTTGGCGGTGTTACACCCCCGTGCCTCGGTGCGCACGTTAAGCCGTTGGTCCTGCGCCTGATCTCTCCGGTCATGTCGAATTGCTGTCTCACCGAACTTTGAGAGTGATGGATCAGTGAGTGCACCTATGTATTGCGCTCACACTTGTGCACTATAATATCTCCTGCGTAGTTGGCTGATCTCTGTTGAGATTGGTCGCACTGTGGTCGAAATCGGCCAGGAGGACTATTTATTTATTTATCAGGTACCAACCGTATACGGTCAAGCTTTTTAAGGTACAAGGAAGAAGAACTCATCAACCAGGTGGCCCAAAACATCATACTGTACTCAGTATGTTCAAAGTATAACGATACGGTATCGGAAACGTTATATTATGGTTTGACTGCCTCGTTGGTGCAGTGGCAAAGTTTCTGCCTTAAATCTGAGAGGTCCTGGGTTTGAATCCCAGGTTTCAATCCAGGAGCCAAAATTGTTTCTGAGATTTTCTGTCATGAGTTTCTCAAAACAGCTCGGAGTCGGGAAGTTGGCGGTGTTACACCCCCGTGCCTAAAGCACGTTAAGCCGTTGGTCCTGCGCCTGATCTCTCTCCGGTCATGTCGAATTGCTGTCACACCGAGCTTTGAGAGTGATGGAACAGTGGTCGAAATCGGCCAGGATGACTATTATTATGGTATAATGTTCCTTTGTTGGTCTGTACTTAAACAACAGACGGGTGGCTTAACGTCTTTTTAAAATAATAATAATCAGCGTCTTCTTCTTCTTCTAACAAAAGATATACTAAATAGTGATACTTCAGTTGTAGCCCGCTTCCAACTTGTACCTTAAAGATTAAAGTTGAAAGCGCGTTTTATAAGCCGTCGATATGTCGTCGCGACTCTACTGATTTAATTTAATTTTATTTTTATTTTCTTTATTGAAAACAAACAGCTGTGTTATAGTATGTACATAAAGCTTATAAAACAAAGCGTCGTTCTTTAGCCAAACAGTTTTCGCAAGGAGTTATTTATTTATGATGTTAACGAGACGTAGATTATAAGCGCGTTTTCAAATTTAAATTCACTAAATTTATATAAAAAGAAAATAAGAATTTCTGTATCTCGACAAAATAAAATGTCTACAATACACCGTTTGCTTTGGTTTGGTGCAGTGGTCTTCATGTCGGACTGCTAAAACCAACGGTCGCGGGTTCGATCCCCGAACAGTACAAGCATTATGTGCACGAACATGTGTGTTTTTACTGGTCTGGGTGTTTTCTATGTATATAATGTGTATTTATTTACAAAAAAAAGTATTTAAGTATGTTTATCCGTTGTCTAGTATCCATAACGCAAGCCTCGTAGCTTCATTTGGGACTACAGAATTGGTGTAATTTTTGTAAAATATTTCTGGCCTCTCTTTTTAGCAAGTAACGAAAGCGGTTCAATTTCTCATCAAATATATCGATGTGATTGTATGAATCGTGTCGGTGACATCGTGTCGCTTGCTATGAAGGCTATTTTATACTAGCACATTGAAATCAGAAGTGTCGCGACGACATGTCGTCTGCTGCAACTGCAGCATGAAGCTTGCTTTCAACTTGTATCTTAAAAGTGTCGGGGATGGCTTCGTTCGAAACTACGGACAGCGAGTTAGAGAGTAGGACGGGTTGTGCGATATTCCTTTGACAATCAATGGTACTATCTGAAAAATAGCGTAATAATAAATAATAATAATTATATTTGTTTAATAGCGTAGTAAACGCAAAAAAAAACTTAATAAATGGTACTATGTTATAAAATAACGGTAATGATAAATTTATTGTTTTAAAACTTAGCCTAATCTATACTAATATTATAAAGCTGAAGAGTTTGTTTGTTTGTTTGTTTGAACGCGGTAATCTCAGGAACTGCTGGTTCGAATTGAAAAATTCTTTTTGTGTTAAATAGACAATTTATCGAGGAAGGCTTTAGGCTATATAACATCACGCTGCAATTATTAGGAACGAAGAAATCATGGAAAATGTGAAAGAAACGGGGAAAATTATTCATACTTGAGGTCTTCCGTTGCGTACGCTGCGGAAACGGTTCAAGATACCAAAAATATATGTATGACAGAATTATTCCTCTTAAAATGATCTAAAATAATGTTTGTATATTTCTATCTTTTAAGATTAAATCACTAGAACCGTTTTTATGGTAATCAAATTTGGTCGAAAAAAACCCATTAATTGTTAAGAAGTGTTAATGGTTAACAATTAATGGTTTTTTAAACACATTTATTTGGATAAAGATTCATATTATGAATCTTTATCCAAATAAATGTGTTTTTGATTAAGAGTATTTAATTGTGAATAAAATTGTCTTTGACATCACTTAATTTCAATGAATATCTTAGAAGATATAACAATTTTAAAATAACACCAATATAAAAAGTTCACCAGCGCCGCATGATGTGCAAAACATGACGCTGCAAGGAAGAGAGGCGTTCCTTGCGAGCGACGCGGAGAGGGGGGTGTAGCTCTACGAGGTACCATGATGAACCAAAATTAGATTTAATTAATGACCAGTTGCGACATATCTTCACGTCGACCCTGTCGCAGTGCCTAAAAAGCCGGTTGTTTAACCAATGCGTCTTACCAGTCTTAACCTACGGAGTCGAAACGTGGAACATGACAGTCAAGCTGGCTCACCGACTACACGACACTCAGCGTGCTATGGAGAGTTCTGTGTTGAGGATCTCATTAAGGGATAAGATCCCGAACAAGATCATACGACATAAGACTAAGGTAACTGATGTTGTCCAAAACTGTAGCAAGCTAAAGTAGCAGTGGGCTGGCCATGTCTGTCGCAGAACCGACGAGAGGTGGAGCAGGAAGGTTCTTGAATGGAGACCACTCTTAGGTAAACGTAGTGTGGGACGCCCCCCGGCTAGATGGACAGACGACCTGAAGTAGGCAGCTGGTAGTGACTGGATGCAAAGAGCGGGAGATCGTGCGCTGTGGTGGTCCTTGGGGGAGGCCTATGTCCAGCAGTGGACTGTAACAGGCTGATACGATGAATGACAAGGTGACCGCGTATAATAATCTGGGACGAATGTTCCATGATCCATAGAGCTTATGTAGAGGCTCTAGATAGGACTCTTAGAGAAGCTGTGATAAAATCATCATCATAAAATTACTGTTATGTTTGCGGGGGACTTTCGACAAACTGTAGGTACCAGTAATAGTAAGGGGAACTAGGGCAGACATTGTATTCTTGCCATAAAAATACCCCAATATGGAAGTTTGTGAACATCTTAAAATTAACTACAAATATGAGAGCACATTTAGGGGAAGTAGTAAAAGTCCTCCTGGCCGATTTCGACCACGGCGGCCAATCTCAACAGAGATCAGCCAACTACGCAGGAGATATTATAGTGCACAAGTGTGAGCACAATACACAAGCGCACATTCAAACTGCACAGTTCCATCACTGACATGACCGGAGAGAGATCAGGCGCATGACCAACGGCTTAACGTGGCACGGGGTGTAACACCACCAATTGCCCGACTCCAAGCTTTTTTTGAGACATTCATAACAAAAGATCTCAGAAACAATTTTGGCGCGACCTGGGATTCCAACCCAGGACCTCTTGGATGTTAGGCAGAAACTTTGCCACTACACCGACGAGGCAGTGGTGAGGAGGTAGTATCACTTTTCCTTCAAAGTTCATTTTTATAGGAGACGGGAAAGTACCTCATTTTGAAAATAAAATTGCAATTGAACGAGATTAAGGATTAAGAGTGAGTTACATTAAGGAATTTATATCGAAAGTTCACCCAGAAATAAGTGAAATAGAAAATAAAGATCATCAATGGATGTGTCAAAGTGCAATATTGGGAGTGAGAAACTGTAACGTAGACGAAATTAATAAAATAATTATTTGAACACAAGTGGCCTTCCCCCATATTCCCTCAAGTTAAAAATAGGTGCCCCAATAATTTTACTCAGAATTCTTAAACCACTGGGACCCGACTTCAAATCTAATTTCTTCGCAATATAACGTGATGGTTGCAATAGTATAGACTGGTCTAGCAGCATAATTCCAAATTATTAACCTTTAAATTTTAAAAGAATTCAATTTCCTGTTAAGCTATTCACCGTTACAAATATTTAAATACATAGGAATTAATTAACGTCAAGACTGCTTTTCACACATATGTCGCGTTGTCAAAATCAGACCTACAAACGCGTTGCGGACAAAACCAATATGTTCTTCAGACACAAGAAAATAAAACTAGAAAAATAATTAACGCAGAAGAACCTTAAACTAATTATGTTCTTTTAAAAACTTAAAAAATAAATTGTCTAAAATAATAACAGAAAAAAACAAATTTGCAAAAATAAAATGATGCCCAAAATAAATATGCCACGCGGACGAAGTCGCGGGCACAGCTAGTTACATAATAAATCTATAGAACCAGATGTACAAATATAAATTAATGCTTACTATTACGAGTATGTTAGTGATTTTACCTAAACTAAGCAAATTTGCGGTCGAGGCCGGCGGGTTTTTATTTTGTAGTCCTTTCGCTGGTATTTTGGTTTTTTCATTTGTTTTTCTTAATGCGAACATTCAAAATACTGTATTCGATTAATTCTTTCATCAGTTGTCATCTCGTTGTAAATCAGTAGGTAATTTAAATTTGGTCTTTAAATTCAATTAGAAGGTTTTTAAAGCAATAACGAGCAATAGATGAAGAATTAAATACCGTAGTGCTTTGTGAAGGAATAAAAGAAATTACATAGAGCAGTATTGAATTTAACGAGTTCAAATACCTGATCGTACAGCTGCTTAAATAAAGAAATTAAATAAGAACTGACATTAGCTTTTAAGATTTTCGTCATTAACTATACATTAACCATATTAAGAGCTTCAAGTCGCTCGAAATAAACATTTATTTATTTAAAGCGAAAGTTTAGCAAATGATGGCTAAAACGTAATGATCCAACACTGCACATATGACCCGAGCACACGTTGTGAATATTTAAACGCAATGCAAATATTGCTTCTGTGCAAATTTTACGGATTGAAGAATCGACGAAATGCGACTGAAATTCAGAATATTAAATTGGCAATAAAAACTAACTGTTTGTTTTAAGCTCTTAATCTAATATTCAAACGAAAGACCTGTGAAATACTAAAAAATGTAATCCAAAAAAAAATATTTTCAGTGTTAAATTTAGAGATGGGCCGAGTAGTGGTTTCACCGAGTACTCGGCCGCGTTACTCGGTTTAATTGGAGGTCCTAAAACAAGATCAAACATGAACGCAATGCGCTGCCAGCAATACCTACTCACTGTAATTTTGAATAAATAAATCACTAATCAACATAATATGTATTTGATTTATTAAATACAGTTTGTCGATCCGCAGTGGCCTGGCTGACCTATAATTATTAACCAATAGGAAATGACAAACGCCAGATAAGGGGCTTGTTCATTGACTTAAGTATGTGGTCATTTAGGTACATACTTTAATTCATCCAGTTTGCCATTAGACAAATTATTCCAGACATGCTGTTTATTAAATTTACATAACCGAGTACTCGTCTCTTTAACCATGTTATTCGGCCGAGTACGAGTATTAAAAAAAAACACTGAGTACGCTGAGTACCGAGTACTAACCGAGTACTCGGCCCATCTCGAGTAAAATTAAACTGCAAAATAATACCGGTCATCTAATAACCCTGTTTAGCATTATCGGCCTCTAAATACGCCGAAGTTAACCTGTCATAGTTCCACTACCACGGTAATCAGCATAATTTGCGGCAGACCAAAGGCTTTTAACCCTCAAATGCTGGAGCAGTTAAAATAAACATGTTCCACGCCTAACTATTGCCAATCACAAATGTAAATTGCCAGTCGGTCCGCGGTCGTCATTAATTATAATGGGTCAAATCGGCCGATTAATCAATTAGTTACACCGGTGCAATAGTTAGATGGGTTAGTTTCTATGTCCGGTTATAGAATTTACCGCGAGGCAATTTGTACGTGTAGAAAATGAAGGGTTAAAATAAGCCGAAATGAAAAAAAAAGAAACTGAACAAATGTGGTTTTTATTTTGCTTATTGTTACGTTACACTGTTAAAGGGAATTTGTTTACTAAGTTATTCGAATAATACAATTCCTTTTAGCCGAAATCGTGACTGCCACTCATACCGGGTTTCACTCACAGACAGGTTAAGCCTAAAAATATGTAAAAAAAAACTGTGAATCATCAAAGTGAGAGATCAATCAATGTTAATTGGTATTTGCTATCCCTTTCTATAATGGAAGAAGACTTAATGTGGAAAGTTTCAGTTTTTGCTACGAATCAATCGTAGAACGTTCGGTACTACGGGAATCAACTATGCTACGACGTAGCATATCCGTAGCTGCTACGACGTAACTGAGATTGATGTGGCACGTTTTGACACATATTGTGCGTAATCAGATAATACAATAAAAACCGTAAACAGTATTTGATATTGATTGATTAAATCAACGGATACATAGTGAAAAGTCATCATCAATCATATATAATACGTAAATGAAAGTCATTCACGATAGAAACGGTCGCCGTTTCGAATCACACAGTGGCACGGCGTAGACAAAAGGTTCCAGGCTATGTGCACAAAATCCCAATTAAATTGAAAACACCAACTATTAAATATATTTGTTTCCGGCCGACATCAACTGGAATATAACACTTGTTTACGCACGCCACGCTCGCAGACCACAAATCAACGGGTGATGCCAGCGTGAAAATCTCAAAATATGCCAATATTTCCATCGGCCCGTCTATAAATAACAGCTGTGTTGCCAGCTTTCGCATTTCCACAAACAATTCTCGCATTGATAGGTTATAAAGTGTGCAGTTTTCGGCCTACCGAATGGAAGTCGTATATTTTCGATATGATTTGTTACAATTTTGATGATCCATGACTTGGTAATTATGATTGGGTTTTTGATGATTAATTCAACATATATTTGTGGAAATATTAAAATTTAAATATTCATCTTGCGATGTGATGTGATGTATAAAGTTTGCCATGTCAAACAGGCTGGATTAACCAACAAGAATTTATTTTAAGAGGCATATCACAACATTTCGACAGCTAAGCAGTTTTTTTGCCAAAAACTTGGTTTTTAAACATAAATGGAAAATCGGAGGCCGCTACGAAGTAGGAACTATGTAATTACATAATAAGTTATTACTTAATTAACTGAATTTTCCTTTCAGCAGGATCTGTACACTGACTATGTTTTTACGCAATAGATTACTCTAGAGATTTTTTAAGGTTGTACACTATCAGTGCAATTAAGTTTAAATAAATAAATAATTATGAATTTCCTAATTCGTAGCGGCCACCGATTTTCGATTAACTCTCTGAAATTCAAGTTTTCGCCAAAAAACGGCAAAAAGCTGTCAAAATTTTGTGACTTGACCCTTAAGTTCAACTTAATAATAATAGTTCTCCTGGCCGATTTCGACCACGGCGGCCAATTTCAACAGAGATCAGCCAACTACGCAGGAGATATTATAGTGCACAAGTGTGAGCGCAATACACAGGTGCACTCACTGTTCCATCACTCTCAAAGTTCGGTGAGACGGCAATCCGACATGACCGGAGAGAGATCAGGCGCAGGACCAACGAATTACCGTGCGCACCGAGGCACGGGGGTAATAACGTGTCAATCAACAACATTGTTTATATAAAACCGTCTGACCAAAGGCGTTAAATAGGGCACTAAAATTCCTAAAACAGTTATTTATAAATGTCATTTGTTTGAATCTGTTCTCCCATTTTTTAATTCGTCTATTTTATTCTATTTTATGACTTTTCGAGGACTTTGGCACACCTATACACAAAAATAAACTGTTACAATAGGCAAATTAGGTTAGGTTTAACTATACTTTCTTTGTAAAATACAAGCTCTAAAGAAACAGTCAAACAACCCAACAAACAGGGTACAAGGTTTCACAAATACCCGTAAATAACTCTAACACCCAATACATTTGCTGACACGCTCTCCTGCTGAGAATTCGAACCTAGTTCTTTTCTAGTCTGGGGAAAAACTGTCGATAAAATATTAATATCACGAAATTTATATAATGTGTATCTTATGGAAGCATTCGGTTTACTGCAGTAACGCGACTCATTGACACATGACACGAAACAGCTCATAGCCCTACAAATATTTTGATAGCGAATGTTTGTAAGTATACAAGGTGAAACAAAAAACCCCGTTATAACTGAAGGGTGTTGTTGTGCCCGAAAAACTGCACAAAATTCCCAATGATACCTTGGTCAAAATCTCAAAAAAAAAAAATCGGACCTCCCATACAAAATTGACAATCAGCTGATTGATTTACTATGGGAGAGCCAAAAGATTTTTTGAGATTACGACCTAGGTTTCTTAGCGAAAGTTGTTCAGGTTTACGGGCACAACAACACCCTTTAGTTAAAATGGGGTTTTTTGTTACACCTTGCATATGGGTGTTGTTACTCTTTCACGCCAAAACTACTGGACCGATTTGAGTGATATTTGGAACATAGATGGATTATAACCTGGAGTAACGCACAAGGTACTTTTTATCTCGTAAAACTTCACTGTTCCTGTGGAATGTGTAGATAACGGGTTCTGTGCGACTGAAACCGAACTTCGGTTTTCGGTCACGTCAGTTACTAAAGGGCTACGTAATGACCGAAGAAACCATCAAATAAGACGTTTTAGATTCATTCTTTCAGTGGTTTATTAACAACCTTAATAATACAAATGATTTTCAAACGAAGAGGTGATTATGATTAGTGATTACATGAAACGTTTCATATATCATGAACACAATTGTACGAGTATTCATACACAATAGTAAATGTCAATATTCATTGTCAATATTATGTCAGATTTTAGGATTTTACTCATAATCGCTTTTAGACTACCATACTATTGTACTTTTTATAAAAATACAAATTGATAACGATCGGCTGCCTTAATGGAAGTACAAAATTACAGTTTCATTTGTTATATTAATGTTACTCTTTTTATTGTGTTTTTTAATTCAAGCAATATTGACGACCACTTTGGTGTAATAGACAAGAAGTTGACTATGAACCAAGAGGTCGCGGGTTCGATCCCCGCACTGTGCAAACACTTGTGTGCATGAACATGCCTGTTTGTACTGGTCTGGGTGTTATATGTATTTATTTAAGTTTATTTGTAATATCACTGTTGATTCTGATATCTGTAACACAGGTGCCTAAGCTAGTAGCTAGCTATGTATGTATGTGTATAAGGCTTTTATCGTAAGTATTTTGTCGATATTTGTGATCAAATAATCGATAGCGTAACAAAACTAGTTGTTTAAAATGCTACTGATTTATTAGATTTGCATTCCTTGAAGACACTTTAGTTTAAATGTACATTGGATCAGTTTTCAAATGATTAAACATCAATAAAATGTAGAAGAAGTAGCAGGTTATCAGTCTCCCATTTGACTTGTATGTATGTTTGTGACAAATTATGTAGAGTGAGCATTTTCTAAGTGAGCTCGCTCTGTCGTAGATTCAGTCTTCGCCTCGTTGGGATTAGTCTTGGGTCAAGAGCAAACCTATCCCAAATAAAATAAAAAAACAAACCCAAATATGGTGGTATGATGTTTAAATATGATGTAATACCTAGTCTTAATTAAGGTTATTGTTACTGTTGCAGGAATAAAAGGTTTAGTCATATGATAATTCTTGAGATTTTATGTTTAATAAAAATCGTAAATGTGTTTAATTTTAATGCTAATAAAATATTGTTTATCTAAAAATATATTTCTTCAGTGTGGCTTAAAGTTCTGAGATATTACAAATAAACTTAAATAAATACGACGTATTCATGTATACAAATGATTGTGTAGTGCAGAAAAAGAACCTGGGATCTATTGGTATAATAGCCAACTTCTTCCCCATTACATCAAAGTGGTGTTGTCAAGTACAACACAAGCTGGATACCTTAGATAATTAAAAATATGAAAATTTCTTTTTTATAAGGATTAATCTGTCCTCAAGTCACGGCCAAAGTTTCATCTTCTATTTTTTTTTTGGGAAACATACAGTTTTAACATTACAAAACAAAATAGATAATTAAAATAACACATAAACCAATTAAGTTTCCTCATATTAAAAAAAAAACAAAGTTTCTTACAAAGTTTCACCATTATTCTCATTGGTACATTTTTAAAGTCAATTTCACCCAACCACGTCCAACTTCCAGATGCAATCGACAGTAACATTGTTGCACGCAAACCCACTTTTAGAGAATCTTTTCACTAAGTGACTCGAGCTTTTATCTCCTTGACATCAACTGAGAGGTCGTTTAAATGGAAGAAAAGGGCTAAAGGGCCATTCTTGTCAAGGGGATTAGCATAGAAATAGTTTTTCTCTATTTGGTGTCGGTTTAACCGATTAAAAAGGAGGAGCAGGTAAACAGTTCAACCGTATTTTTAACACGTTTTTGTTAGATCGGGGTGTATGTATGTATGTAACGGAATTTACATACATACAATATACTAAGTTAAATAAAAAAATTAAAAATAAATAATAGTTTAAAAACTAAAAAACACCCTTTTATTGCTAATTAAAAAAGAGAAAATAATTTGTAAGTACACGGAATTTATATTACAGTAGAGTAAAAAGTGTGTGTAAATTATTTATTTTATAAGTAAAATGCAGTGCGCAATATGTTTGAATGATACGGAAAAAGAAGGCGAATTAAATTGAATAATGGTCAGGAATGGACAAATAACATAAGCAGACGATTTTTTTAAGGAGATAACAATTAACATCGCATAATTTGTTAAAGAATTTTTTACAAAAAAATTACAAAAAAAATTAAAAGATGGCAAAGTCAAAATAACAATCTTATGCCGTCTCTATTTTATCATACGCCGCGCACGCGACAGCTCCTACTTGATCCTGTGGGGTGAGCACGAACAACTATAGCAAAGATCCATTATCTTCGGCTATAGTAACATATTCGTAGCTTGTACCTATCGTTAACCTGTCAATTTTATGGGGAAATTGTTAGTTTCTGACGTTTGGGCGACACGAATACGTTACGATAATGTTCGTGCTCATCCCTCTGAGCGCGTTGATGGACCGCTGGGACTCCCCTGTGCTAGCACTCTGGACTACTTAACTGCATGCAGTGTATGCATGCAGTTAAGTAGTCCAGGGTGCCAGTCCAGCACTCCCCCGAGGTTTGGTTTTACACTAGTTTTTTAAGTTACTGTATACTAAAAATATGAATCTTTTCTGAAATAAGTGCAATGATTATTATTATTACTCTGAGTTATGTAACAAACTTTAACACTATTTTTTTTAGTCCAACAGTATTCTGACAAGTAGAGGAATAGGTACTAGATGCTACTATAAATTTACTAAAGAAATAATGGATTTATGTATTGCGCAAAAAAAATAACAGACCGATGTTGCGGCTGCAGTAATTCATCTTTGTACCTATTGTTGGCTTCTTCAATTTTATCTTTAGCAGCCAGAGTCATATGAAAATGCAACATAAAAGTTGCATTACATAATTACATCAGAGACAAGGACGGGTGCAATTTGCATCCGCGCTGTACGGCGAGGGAGAGGGATAGCTTACTTGGTTAGTAGGGTGACCATGTAGTAACTACTTATGACACTTAACCAAGGTTTTGCCTAAATTTTTTAATTATAATGCTATCCAGCTTAATTTTGACTGTAGCGAAGGATATATCATATGTATTTATAAGTTTAAGTAGATGTATTAAAGTTTAGTCCTATATTTCTTAATTTTTTCGTCAAAATTTTGCATTATCCATATATATTTTGCTCAAATTCCCCCTTCCTGTTAATTAAATGTTCCTTTAACCGAAGGTTTTCTGGAAGGGATCGCAAGACCGCCTCAATTATACATCTTTTGTAGTTAAACTTGTTTGTAATTTTGTTTTGTGTTGTACAGTAAAGTGTTAATCTATCTATTTATCATAGTGCACAAGTGTGTGCACAACAAATACACATATGCACTCTCTGTTCCCTCACTTTCTGATAGTTCTGTAAAACGGCGATCTGACATAACCGGAGGATAAACAATTTATAACTTTATAGATTGTTAGGTACCAGCGTACCTAACAATCTATAAAGTTATAAATTGTTGATCCACAGCTCAAAATAGTAAACAATTTTCCAAGCCAAGCTGTTACTAGCTGCCTGTATCCAGTTAAATCCCGCATTCCTTTCAAAGTCATCAGTTCCTCTTGCCAGTTGACGCTCCACGCCACACTTAGTATCAAATGGTTTCGAATCGAGAACTTTCCCTGTTCATCAGCCTACTTCGCTAGGACCTCAAAGCCCACTGTCACCTTGCTTCTTCCTAGAGCCCGTGCGGTCAAGTAGCCGAGATTAAATACTGCATGCTATCAACAAACGCTCTATTTTAACCTCCGATGAAAATAGGAGTGCTATAAGTTTGACCCCTACTCTGTTGAATGTATATATGTATTTGTGCTTTTGTGTGTGTCTATCTGTGGCATCGTAGCTACCGAACGGATGGATTGTTTTCAAAGCGACCGATTTCGAAGGATAATTTAATTACGGTGGTTCAAGCTATCCAGTCATAGCTTGAACGACCGTTATTAAATTATCTAAGACTAGTCCAAAACTCTTCCAGCCGTTGAAGCTGACCGCCGTTTGCAGAGTTCAAAGTTTTTTATACTTTTAAATTTATGTTTTTAACACTTATCCTAACACCTAAGAACTCTTGGCCACCTCACCACTCCCCAGTGCTACCGCGGTCAAGTGGCCGAAGTGATCACTGCATGCTATTTGCAAACACTCTATTTTTTACACTTATCCTAACACCTCAGAACCCATGGCCACCTCACCACTCCTCAATGCTACTGCGGTCAAGTGGCCGAAGTGATCACTGCATGCTATTTGCAAACACTCTATTTTTTACAATTATCCTAACACCTAAGAACTCATGTCCGCCTTGATACTCCCCAGTGCTACCGCGGTCAAGTGGCCGGGACTGATCACTGCATGCTATTTGCAAACGCTCTATTTTTATACTTATCCTTGTTCTTACACTTATCCTAACAACTCAGAACCCATGGCCACCTCACCACTCCCCAGTGCTACCGCGGTCAAGTGGCCGGGACTGATCACTGCATGCTATTTGCAAACGCTCTATTTTTAATACTTATCCTTGTTCTTACACTTATCCTAACAACTCAGAACCCATGGCCACCTCACCACTCCCCAGTGCTACCGCGGTCAAGTGGCCGGGACTGATCACTGCATGCTATTTGCAAACGCTCTATTTTTAATACTTATCCTTGTTCTTACACTTATCCTAACAACTCAGAACCCATGGCCACCTCACCACTCCCCAGTGCTACCGCGGTCAAGTGGCCGGGACTGATCACTGCATGCTATTTGCAAACGCTCTATTTTTAATACTTATCCTTGTTCTTACACTTATCCTAACAACTCAGAACCCATGGCCACCTCACCACTCCCCAGTGCTACCGCGGTCAAGTGGCCGGGACTAATCACTGCATGCTATTTACAAACGCTCTATTTTCGTCTCTACATCTGAAGCATTTCCGCGGTTTAGCTTCGCAAAGAGTTTCAGCTGAACCTTTTGTGAAAAATATGAAAATTGTTGGCGTTATTTCTTTGCTAAGGTGCAAGCTTAGTATAATATGTTTTGCTGTCATAAATTGTTGTTGATAAAGATTGATCTTTAGAAAACTCTTTTGCACTCTTTGCACATTTCGTACGGAAACAGTAACACAGTCATTTAAAAAAAAATACCATTAAGACGGTCTTATTGCATATAAAGCAATTTCTTCCACACAACCTTTGGGTCTTTACCCAAATCAATATAAAAAACGGAACGGTGGTAAAAACTAAGATAGTAAAGATGTGATCCTCTATTTAGAGATGTATAATGTTAACTAATAATCGGGTTTTAACGCGATATATTTTTAATGCGCGAAACGCGAAAGTTTGAAATCATATAGATGTTTAATGTGTTGTATACAATGTTGTGTATGGTATACAACTTTTTGTTTGGTTTTCAGAAAGGAAAGAAACAGATAAATCGATCTGTTAGCCCAATGTGTTCACCTCAACTTTAGGCTTTAGAAGCGGCGCCTTAAAAACTTATTAATGTGAAAAAGTTGTTGCGAATAAGTGTTTATACGAAACATCAAAAAACTTTTGTTGTCCTCATGATAAATACACGGAAATGACGACACCATCAAATACGGTATGGTGCTTTTGCTCAAATAAATAAAAATATAAACACGGTCTCGTCTATTTTTGTAATCAGAATCCAGGAAAACAAAAATACAGAAATAAAGAAATTGAATGGTAATAATAGGATTCTGAAGCAATTTTATTTTTGAAACGTACAAAACTGGCTAAATCAGTTTTTAAAAAAAAACATAAAGGAAGTAGGTACCGTTTTTTTATTTTTGTAATGAAAATCAATAAAATAACGGATTTTTATTTTTTTAATTATAAGTACCTAATTTGTAGGTTGAAAATATTTAATGGAAAAGCTTTTCAGGATATAGGAAAGGGTTCAAATACTTAAAATACATTTAAGTTATTTGTATTGTGTACCTAAGTAGGAGGTAATTTAGCAGTCTAAAATAACTTTTCATGAAGAGAAGAGGTTTTCATGAAAAATTGTATATTATAAAACTATATCTACCTACATCCTCGTAGGTTATTTTTTTTGTTGAAACACCTTAATTGAACCTCGAACCCTGATATAAAAAATAAATATCATATTGTTGAGGAGCTAGCTTGGTTAAAGGTAAACAAAGTGGACTGTATGAAATGAATAGTTTAATGGCAATCAGGCGAGTACATAAAATGATTGTGTGGACGGCGTCTGGTTACCGCCGTGGCCCGATGATAAGACAGAAGTGTCGATCGGCGATCGTCGGGTCCGGCGGCCAGCCGAGCCCAGCCGAGCGCAGCCGATGGTGCGCGAACAGATATATAGATACATTGATCTGATTTTGTGGTAAGTAGCTTAAGCACTTGTGTTTCAGAAATCAGAATCGACAGTGGAATTTATAGTTTAATACATACATACACACCACCAAAGTGTTTGGTGTTGTTAGACCAAAATGGCCATAAAAAGAAAGAGAACTAATTCATGTTTGTGGCTATACAATTTGTATCTATTTAAATAAAATGTATCGGGTCTATTGAATATCGCCTTCATTGCTGTCACGCAGAAGACTCTCGACCGCGGCGGATGTATTCAATTTCAATAAAAGCCATGCGTAATCAACGCGCCAACGGAAGTCGTAATTCACTTCCGGGGTCCCGCTTTGTAACGATAACATTTCCGACTCTAGGTATCCCTTTCGCTCGTACTATCAAGCCAGTAATAGTAACAGGGATGGCTATATTTGAAACTGAAAACATCGACTTGTAGAGTAGAGCCGACAGCCAATCCCGAGGCGCGAGAACAATACAATTATCGAATTTCTTGCAGCCAACATTTTTCAAATACAAAACATGACAACATAACTTTCTCACCGACTGCTATTTAAGATATTCCGTATTGGTGTTTTCCAAGAATAATTTTCTGCATAATAATAATATAAGTGTTTACAAAACAGCGCGATTTATGTACTGCTCAAACGTTCATAAAAATAATCGAAGAACTACGAAAAGTTACTCAAGTGATTTTACTTTTATTTATGTTATTATGTTATTAAAATTTACTAACACGAAACAGTGTAATTTAAATTTTTGTTGTTAGTTAACAGTTTACTTATTTATAATATCAGAAGCACAATACTTTGAAAGACATACTTTTATCTTTAACAGTGTTATTTTCATTTTTCAGGCTACGGGTAAGTAGATTATACCCAGCGATAAAACCAGAAGCACGATACTTTAGAAAATATTTTTCTTTCTAAAAAAACTGTGAACCTCGGTAGCTTTTATTGCGTTAATCATTTGAAAAGCGCGAAAGCGTGTAATCAAAGCGGCGGTTTTGGTAATCAGACGCCTGATTGAGTCCGTCTGTACTCTCAGCTCGTTTACGCAATCAAAGCGATTCGCTTGCCTTTTCCTTATTTTTTATTTACAACTTGGTGACGGTGTTTTGCATTTGAATTTGGTAATAACTTTGGTAACTAGAACAATTATTATTATTAGAATATGCTGAAGAGGTGCTTGTGGCGCAGTGGTTGCAGCGCTTTGGTAGTGACACCAATACCATCCGCGGGATACCTTCCGTACCGTGCGATGTTCCACTGATACGAACCAAGCGCTTCTTATCTACATTCCTGATGCGCACTGCAAAAGAGTGGAACTCACTACCTGCGTCAGTTTTTCCCTGCAATTACAACCTAGGAATCTTCAAAGCTAGAGTGAACAGGCATCTTCTAGGTGAGCTCGCTCCATCGTACTCAGTCTTTGCCTCGTTGGGCTTAGTCTTGGGTCAAGAGCAAACCTATCCCTAATGAAAAGCAACTTAAGGCGAGGTCATGTTTTTGATGGGTGACCGTTCTGACCATAAAATTGATGTCCTTTACAAGTATCTCCAAGATTCGAAAGGCACGTTAAGCTGTTGGTCTCGGTTGATCTTACACCCATCCTAAACCTTACAAACATCCCTCCACTAATCCGCATTGAGCCCGCTTGGTGGAGTATGGCTCGTACCACCTCATACTTGAGGTGAGACCTGTGCCCAGCATAGTGTTTAGTACTCCCAGTACCTAGTCTCTGTCTTCAACTGTAAATTGACTGAATGAGACGTGACCACGGGACGGATTGACACACGCCCTTCCCCCGCATCCGACACGCTTCCCGCTTATTGGTCATCGCGTGCCGAAATCAAAAGACTATACCGCGTAGAATAGAGGATAAATACCGTGAAGGAATAGTGATTGAAAAATGTTACAGAATGAAGCTGTAGAAGTAGGTAATTACGTTGCGCAGTCTGGTCTATTTATTTATATTTTTTGCCTTTGCCACGATCGACCGGTTGGCCACACCTGGCGTAGAGAGTAGGGTCATGCGCCAATTGGAGGTTCCGTCTAATCAGAGAAAGACGGTTTCAGGTTTCAGGCCGGTTTCAGTGATTACAGTTCAGCGTGACTAATGAAAACTACACGAGCAGCTCGACTGCGGCGCTGTCATTAGCAGTGGCGTGAGAACGAACATTTTCGTAACGTATTCGTGCCGTCCAAACGTCAGAAACAAATTTCCCCATACAAATTGATAAGTTAACGATAGGTAAACGCTACGAATACGTTACGATAGTTGTTCGTGCTCACCTCACTGCATCTCTCTCGGTACGGTTCGGTTTTAAGTGTATTTGAAAAGTAGACACGTTCGCATCACGTTATGTTGGAACGGTGAAGTTTTTTTATTAATACAGGATGTTAAAATTTGTAAATGAATAAATTGCATACATGTATGTTATATTTATATATTTTTATTATCCATATTAATTAATTGATTGATGTTTATTTTTTGAATATTATAATACAATTTAATATTTACTATTATTAATTATATATTATATACACACTAGGGTGCTTCTTATTTTTCGACTTATGAAAATTTACTAAATCAGGCCGCTATTCGCTTCTATTACCCAAAACACTAATTCGTATTTTTTATTTTATTTTTTGATCAACTTTTAGGGGTCACTACCTTGAGTCAAAGTTTTAAAAAAATACAAAAAATTATTTGCTGCTTAATGTACATAAAAAAGTAATATACTTCAATGTTGTTCATAATAAAACATACTCGTCGACTCGTTGTCACATTACTCCGTTAAAGGACACTCTTACGCATACCTACTCCCTTCCCGCATGCACCAATCTCGTCTTAAAATCGCAGGTAGAAACTATTTATATAAATTTGTATTGTACCGCCTTTTGTTCCATCATGGAGTCCTCGACTAGTTCGGTTTTGTTGATTAGAAAGAAAACAGATGTTTGGGTAGTTGGACAAACCTCTGAACACGTAACTCAAACCAAGTTACCAACAACATAAGAAATGCTGAGTTTATATTTTCACTTTAAAATAGTAATGAAGCAAACCAATCGCAAATCAGCCAATTCTACTGCTTGTGACGTCATGGCATTGTGGGAACGGGCAGGTATACCAACTAAATTAAAAAAAAAATATAAAGAAGATAGAAGACAATTATAAAGAGCGGAAGAAGTTGAAAAAAAATAAGGAAAATAAAGCTAAACGCTCTGAAAGTGTGCGAAATAAAGAAAAGGTGTGGCAAGAAAGTTGGAAGCTGGAAGACCTGTTTGATATGGCACACGCTGATGCTCTAAACAATATAACCATTGAAGAAGATATACTACTTTTAATGGAACAAAGAAAATATAACTAATAATAAAATATAACGTTCCACAGGGCGGTTTCTTGACAAAATTCATTCAAAAAAACGTCACGGCGAAAATCGCTCGCTTGCAATGTTTCCTTGATCGATAAAAAGAGAGTTTAGAAGCCTTGGAAAGAAAATGCATTCTTTCTTCATCAAGTAGCGACAGTGAAAATAAAAGTTCCGCTTCTGAATCACCACTGAAAGAAGGACCATCGACGGCAGATTTAGAAGTTCCTACCAAAATAAACGCGGCAGAAAGAACATCTTTGTAGAACGCTTATCCGCAAGCCTGGACTACGCGAAATTGAGTGACAGGAAAGCAACTGTTGTTTTGACTTCAGTCCTAAAAAGTACAGGTACTGATCCAACAGAATACAATATAAATTCATCCTCAATTCGTCGCCAGCGTATGAAGCAAAGGCAAAAGAAAGCGGAATCATTAAAGAGATAATTTAATTCAAATACGCCTCTTACCGTTAATTGGGATGGAAAACTGATTGAAGAAATAACTGGGAACAAATCAGTGGATCGCTTTCTGTTATAGTCAGGACAGAGTGTAGAACAACTTTTGGCAGTTCCAAAACTCAGTCATGGAACTGGGGAGGCGTGAGGCACTATTCTTTCTTGCAACTTGAGTGACAAAATAAAATGCTTTTGCTTCGACACCACTGCGGTCAACACCGGTTTAAGAGAAGGTACAACAGCGTTAATTGAAGAGTTTAATAAACTTATTGATGAACAACAGAAACAATTCTTGCTTATGGTGGTAAAAGATGTCAGGAACATGAACCTGATACAAAAAAATCTACTTTTCTACTTCTCTTACTCTCTCTTACTCTGTTTTTTAATCCTATTTGTTGTATGATTTGTGTATGCTTGACTTTTCTCGAACTTATTTAAAAATATTTTTTTTATTTTTTAATAGCTGGTAGCGACCCCTAAATATTATTTTAAAAATAAAATAAAAATTACGTATTAGTTTTTCGGCACTTAGAACAGAATAAAAGGGTGACACGCATAAAAATTAAAAAAAAATTTTTTTTACTCATTTAAGAAGCACCCTAATACACACATCAAAAGTGTCTAGGGATCAACATATATTTTTGCAATAACTTTTCTCCTGATTGATATTAATTAAAATTTTCTTTAAGGATTCATCAAATAAAGTGTTTTCGTTTGTCTACAGTAACGATAAACCAAGTCACCTTCGCATTAATAAAGAAATTTGCCATTTTCCTAATAAAGGGATTTTTGACATTTGAACCACTAACATTAAAGTTCGAAAAAAAGACTGAAATAACAGTTTTCTTTAAAATTTTATTGGGTAACTTAAACAATTAATAATCCGTGTTTCTACCGCGAACACTAACAACACAAGAACATCGGTTTGGCATACTCAAAATGAGTTCATCCAAATCACACTGTGGAATGGCCGCCCATGTTCGTTGCAACAACAAAAAAAGGTCTTCTTGCGACTGGATACCCTCCATATTTGGCAGAGCTCTTCTCTGTAGCATATCCCATGCATGCTCAATCGGGTTCAAGTCTGGCGACTGAGCAGGCCAGGGCATGACATTGATGTTAGCTGCGGCGAGAGTCTGTCTTACAACTCTTGCGGTGTGCGGTCGTGCATTATCATGCATTAACTGAAATAAGGGACCGATTTGCACTTGTAGAGGAACGATGACGTCTGATACAATCTTCTCAGTATAAATTTGAGCGTTCCAAATACCCGCCCATACTATGATGGTTCCACCACTATAAGGATGGACTTCCTGGCAGGATTTTAATCGCTGTTGGCGTCCAGGGGTTCTCCAGTGTCGTATACGTCTTGTATCCGGTCTCATACCAAAACGAGACTCATCAGAAAAGCATACGAAACGCCATTGTTCTTCTGCCCAATTTCTGTGTTCAAGAGCCCATTGATATCGAATCCTACGATTGTGCATTGCTTTAGGTGGTACCCTTAGCGGTCTTCGGGAATGAAGGTTCACTTCATGCAAGCGGTTTCTGACTGTTTGGTCGCTAATTAAGTTCCCTGAAAAGTGATGAAGCCTCACGGCTAACATCATGGCGGTTATTGTTGGAGCTCTTCGAGTTGTGATTTGAATGTATCGGTCTTGTCTCCGTGTGGTGCAGCGATACCGTCCTCCATGGCGCTACTACAGAGAAGAGCTCTGCCGAATATGGAGGGTATCCAGTCGCAAGAAGACCTTTTTTGTTGTTGCAACGAACATGGGCGGCCATTCCACAGCGTGATTTGGATGAACTCATTTTGAGTATGCCAAACCGATGTTCTTGTGTTGTTAGTGTTCGCGGTAGAAACACGGATTATTAATTGTTTAAGTTACCCAATAAAATTTTAAAGAAAACTGTTATTTCAGTCTTTTTTTCGAACTTTAATGTTAGTGGTTCAAATGTCAAAAATCCCTTTATTAGGAAAATGGCAAATTTCTTTATTAATGCGAAGGTGACTTGGTTTATCGTTACTGTAGACAAACGAAAACACTTTATTTGATGAATCCTTAAAGAAAATTTTAATTAATATCAATCAGGAGAAAAGTTATTGCAAAAATATATGTTGATCCCTAGACACTTTTGATGTGTGTATATATTAATATCTATAAATTGTTTATTTAATTTTTGCATTATTATCCACAATTTACCTTTCTCATTTAACTTTTACTACACAGCATTCCTTCTGCATGACCTTGAGGCAGAAAATGTTTTTAGAATTAAGTCCACCCTTTGTACATTTCTTGTGCAATAAAGTTTAAGATAAATAAAATAAAATTACGAGCCACGAAGACGACGAATTTGGTTGGCGGTCATTGTCGTCAGTTGGGTTCAGAAATCAGGAGATATATAACGTAGATATTTTGAATTAAATGGTCTAAAAACGTAAACGGAACCACGCGGTATTATGTAAACTAAAAAGTTGTCATTTTAACTGTAATCGAACCATCATGTTTGGTTACAGTTCTTCGTTCTTTTTCCGCAAGGTAATTCGTATGTAGCTGACTACAATAAAACCCAGGTGTATAATAATAACTTCAAAATACTGTTGACAGGTGCATTGCATGACGGCTACAAGATATATAACCACACACCTACAGAAAACCAGCGCCATAGCTTGCCTTGGCAACCTACACTTTTCATTTTAGTTTTATTATATACTGTGTCCTAGTTCTGTGTAAATTTTCAAGTGTAGATTATGAGGCATTTTTTTTTCTTTCTTTCTTTATCCGTGGCATCCCTTTGTTTTCGAAATCGCGGTCGAACGGGATAAAAAGGCCCTATTCTATGTTCGTTTCCTGGTTCTAAGCTACCTCTTCACCAATTTTGAGCCAAATCGGTTCATCCGTTCTTGAGTTATAAATAGTGTAACTACCACCACTTTCTTTTATATATATAGATTGTCTCGTTCCATAGAATTATTTCTACAAACATTCTAATCCCTTCACTACAAATTGTGCAATCGATCTCTCAAGCACACATGTTGGCAAAGCTGATGGATCTCAGCAAATAAGTAATGTCACCTAATCAGTCGATCTTGGTTGATCAGCTGATAGAATCACTGATTAGAGGGACCGCATCGACCACAGTGCTGATTGCCTGAAGACGGCACTGGGTTTCTTGTGAGTGCGTCTAGAAGTTAGATCAGGGTTTCAGGTTCTGAACTAGGAATTCGAACCTACTTAGTTAGTATTTAGACTGCCTCGTTGGTGTAGTGGCAAAGTTTCTGCCTTACATCCGAGAGGTCCTGGCTTCGAATCCCAGGTCGAGCCAAAATTGTTTTTGAGATTTTCTGTCATGAATT
Source organism: Pyrausta despicata (assembly GCA_963921415.1). Classification (NCBI taxonomy): domain Eukaryota; kingdom Metazoa; phylum Arthropoda; class Insecta; order Lepidoptera; family Crambidae; genus Pyrausta; species Pyrausta despicata. Next base: position 13,715,118 of record OY992862.1, on the reverse strand, counting down.
TCTCAAAAACAACTCGGAGTCGGGAAGTTGGCGGTGTTACACCCCCGTCCCTCGGAAAGCACGTTAAGCCGTTGCTCCTGCGCCTGATCTCTCTCCGGTCATGTCGAATTGCCGTCTCACCGAACTTTGAGAGTAATGGAACAGTGAGTGCACCTGTGTATTGCGCTCACACTTGTGCACTATAATATCTCCTACGTAGTTGGCTGATCTTTGTTGAAATTGGCCGCCGTGGTCGAAATCGGCCAGGTGGACTACTATAGACACTCATGGTAGTCTAACGGGGTTGCTCCATTGCATTTTTTTGAGATAGGTACCTGTCTGCGATTAGACTACCTTGTGACTAGTCGCAGTCACATGTCAAACCCAGACTAGACTAGATTAGAGACTAGGGTGTAGAGTACCCTTAGGGTAGGTCTTAGGATTCTTAGAGGTGGTCATGGACGTACATGATTAGCCGGCACCTATTTCACCTCCTAGCCAGGGAAGGGATACCGCAGGTTTTAGGTGGAAATTCCCCTCTCCTGTTTTTCCCCGGAGCGGAGCTGCGTCCTATTTAGGACGCTGGGAGTCCCACACACGGCTTAGGCCCCCCGGCCTCGGTTATGGCCCTTAAAAGGGTTTTCCTGCAATTTAAAAAAAAGGGTCTTAGGATTTGAGCTGGGAATTCGAAGCGAGTTAGTATTTTTGTGACTGATCGTAGTCAGCTCGGAGTCTATCGGAGTCGTTGCGTTGCGTTTTCTGGAGTTTTAAAAAAAATAACAACACACCTAAATTGATCTGACTCCGTGGTAAGGAGCTAAAACACTTGTGTTACAAATATCAGAATCAACAGAGGTATTACAAATAAACTTAAATAAGTACTTAAAACACCCAGACCAGTACAAACAGACATGTTCATGCAAACAAATGTTTGTACAGTGCGAGGATCGAACCCGCGACCTCTCGGTTAATAGTTTTTGACGACGGAATTCACTTTATTGCATTGACAATGTAAAATTAGGAGATTTTATTTAAAATTATGTAGCCACCCATTTCTTTTATTACTTTTATAGGTCTCTGACAGCGTTTTGTAGTGCAGTAGTGCTCCAGATCAGACGCCGTGCATACGGAACCTTAAAAAAACATAATACTTGCCGACATTGACACATATGTAATACAACCAAAAAGCGAGTAGAACTGCCAAGATATGGAATTCTAAATCTGTTTTGATGGTTTGTTGTGAGTTCCGAAGAACAAAAAACGATGTTTTACAACTTTTTTGTATTTTTTGTTTGGAATAAATAAATAAAAATGCAGTTGAGGAGCATTATTACATTTTTTAATAATAATAATAATATCTAATAATTCATTCATTTCGTAAAATCATGCAAATTAAAATTACATTTCCATATCGATGTTAGTAACAATTTTTACTTAAAATTATGTTAGTAACAGTTAAATAATAATAATTATTATGTAATTTAAAAAGCCTTTATTAATGTTTTATCCCAACCAATTTTAACTGCCGTAAAAATATTCCTGTGTTCAGTAACGACCCGGAAATCTACTATCAATACTGAATTCGTTCACAAGGAGCAAAAAAAAAGCAATTTTAAGATGGTTCTGTTCCACTTGGGTTGGGGAAAACGGATTTGAAATTTTAAGTTCATGTAGCCTATGATTTCAAGGCTTCTATTTTCCCATATATATTAAAATATTCAAATTATTTGTCAACGAGAATTTTCTCGTATATTCCCTTTGTCTATTTCGTGTGGCTGTATTTGTTGCGACATTTTTTGCAAATAAATATTTTATTAAATGTATTCATTTCATAGTGTTTACCCACATTACAGCTAAAAAAGTTCATTTCCTGTCACCCATTCCTCACAACTCCAGCTTATCGGCGACGCAAACAACTACACACGGCTACACATCAAGCTACTTATTTTCGTTGCAAAATCCTCCTTATTCCGTAAGCAAAAGATACCACAGTGGTTAATGTGACGTGTGGCTGTGTATACACATCCAACTTCGGGCCTAGTTGTTTTATTAGTTTATCTGTTCCCGTATCTGTGTGGTATTTGCAGAGCATTGTGCCGTTAGATAGACCCGGGCATTCAGAAATATTTATTATACCTTCACAAAATGGCCACTTATTATACGTCCCACTGCTGGGCACAGGCCTCACCTCAACTATGAGGTGGTGCGAGACATACTTCACCACGCGGGCTCAGTGCCGATTGGTGGAGCGGTGTGTGTAAGGTAAGTGACCGACCTTACTGTCAGATGTTATTAAGTCACCCGAGGGCGTCCCACCAGGCTTAACGACTAATATCTATCGATATTAACGGGGACCAACAGCTTAACGTGCCTACCGAAGCACGGAGATGTTTGTAAATAGACGTCACTTTTATGGTTAGAATGGTCACCCATCCCAAACATGACCGCGCCGTAGGTTGCTTAACTTTTGGTATCACTACCAAAGCGCTGCAACCACTGCCGCCACAAGCACCTCACCACTTATTAATTAATGTGAAAACATAAAAAAATAAACATAATGCAAGATGTAGCCAAGATAGTAAGGGGTTGGCGCCTGAAATAGGCTTCGGGGAGAAGCCTGTACTACTAGTCACCAGGCCACACCTTCGGACTCCACTATACATTGAAGTTTCTAAGCATAGTTTCCTTGGACATAGTAACATTGTATAATCGTTAACTAAACTCGATATGGAACTTCGTTTGCAAAATGTCTCGAAATGACATTCACCTTCCATTGAAGGGGAATTAAATTCTGTTGTGTTATTAACGACTCATTAGTCGTCTAGTGACTTAGCAACGGCAAATATCATCGACTATAATATTGTAACTTTGTCTGGGGACCATTATCTCCGTTAATCACCAACTAAGTCTGTCTATTCCTTTGCGTGATGAATAAAAAATTAAGTATTTGAACAAAGAAATGAAAGGCTTTAAAAAAGTAAGTACATATTTAATGTCAAAAAAAAATTAGTAAGAAAGAAAGAAGAAAGAAAAATACTTTATTTGGTATGAAATTAACATTACACAAAGAACAATGAAAATAAAATATTATTAATTGAACCAAATTGGAACACACTCGGCTTTGTTCCCATGGAGACCCATGGCGCTGGTTACATGTGCTTGTAATACATAAGAAATTTAGGCAAAGAAACAAATGTTTCTTTGTATGGTAAAGTCTAATCTAAAAGTTGTCTGTAACGGTATTGGACAACAAATAAGTCTAGACGAACGTCCGTACAAACTACAGTTTGGCCTTATTAGGTACATAACGTTGTTTATTAGTTAGATGACTTGAGGCCGGAATAGTCGCATCGTATATGATGCGAATGATAAGCAATAGACGAACGGACATTATATGCCTATCAATTTGGAATATGACAAAGTTGTTACACTGTTATGACAGAACCTATATTACTTATAGCGCATTTTATTAGACCCTTGATATGATAAAAATTTATGGGGGCCCTTATTATAGCTCAGCCTGTCTCTATCGAAGTATATTTTTGTTAGAATATATTTTTTTAAAACTTTCCAATGAAAGATTACGGCAATCTGTTGCGAAATTATTTGCATACGAAATGTATGATGCATTCAGACGTAAATGAACTTGATTTATGCTTCTTGCTCAATATGCAAATATGGAAAGTTCAAATTAAGGCGTCCCAAGTGGAACGAAGCTTCGCGCACCGTTTATCCTTGGTAATTGAAATAATCATAAATTAGGAGTGAAGGTGGGACATTGGGACATTAGGCGCAGTTAAGACATTTCCAATTTTACTAATGTCCCATTCATCTATCGGGACGTCTCTTTCCAATATTCATTTCGGTTGCCATAAGATTGCGGCTTTTGATTTATTTTTTTAATTTCGTTGAGACAAAGTTAAACGTATTAAAGCGTTGTGAAAACTTGATATAATTTAAATTGATTTCTTTATTTGTAAGCAAATGGAATATTCGGCTTTAAGTTAAGTTTTTAAGGTGTAGAAAACCTTTAGGTATCAAGAAAACTGTTTAGTAAAACGCTTCATTAGCAGCAAAAAAATTAAGAATTAAATTTTTTATTTTTTTTCCCAATTATTAACAAATATTTTTTTTATAAACATGTAGGTGTTAACTTAGTATAGCGGTAAAACCACTAACGTTTGTAACTTCACTAAGCTAAAGTTGACGTCGTGACGTACTTTTAATTAACTGTCAAAACGCCAGTATCCAATATATTTCGTATAAATAATACGAGTATGTCTTAACTTACTTATTCTCACCCGGCAATCGGTGTATTTTTAGTGAATTTTGGATCAAATAAAAATGAAACATTGCGAATTATAAGTAATTAGTTCTTAGTATATAATAATTATGAAATCATATTTTCCGAACCGTAACCCAAACCGTAAACGTAAGTCGGCATGAAAATGTTGTTTAGACAGCATCAAAACACAACGATGAAGAAAAGGGAAATAATTGAAAATAATTTCTTGAGTTTTCTGAAAGCAATTTAAATGGATATGCAAAACAAACCATCAATACCTTTCACCGCCAAACAAATTGTCCAGATTTTTAGCGGAACCTTAATATAAATGTAAATTTCTGTTTCTTATTTAGGCCGGCTAATTTGTAATTACAATTTCGGGAGCCAATTTCGAACAGCTACCATGGATACAGCTAAGATTGTAAAAGCCGAAATACGTCCAGAACTCATTAAAACCTTCTAAGGTTTCAATGAATCTTTAAGAATCCGTATGTTACTGAAGTAGGTCATTCAGCTAACAATGTTGAAAGAAAACTATAATAATAATATACAACAACATCACATACATTGATCTGACTCTGTGGTAAGTAGGTGTTACAGAAATCAGAATCAACAGTGGTATTACAAATAAACTTAAATAAATACATATCACACCCAGACCAGTGCAAACAGACATGTTCATGCACACAAATGTTTGTACAGTGCGGGAATCGAACCCGCGACCTCATGGTTAATAGTTAACTTCTTAACCATTACACCAAATTGGTCGTCAAAAATAATCAAAAATACTAAATATTGCAGCTTCTTGTTGTGTCACTTAAATGTATTAAATTAAAATTCAATAAAATTCATTTATTTCTGTAACTAGGCTAAGAACTAGCACTTTTACACGTCCCAACATATAAATTAACCCTACCACCGCTTCGGGACAATTTGGGCCAGTGCTGAGAAGAAGCGGCGCAAGAAACTCAGTCACTATTGTCATTGCCTCTTTTCAAAATTGATTTACAATAATTGTAATTATTTGCATTTAAACATTTCCATATATCTTTGTCATTTATATAATCATCAATTTTATAATATCCTTTCGACATTAATACATCTTTAACAACTGTTTTAAATTTATCTAAAGGCAATGAAATTAAATTTTCAGGTAATTTATTAAAAAATGATACACATCTACCCATAAATGAGTGACCAACCTTATGAAGCCTTAAATGTGGAACGGCAAGCCTATTTTTTTGTCTTGTGTTGAAGTTATGCAAATCGCTATTTTTAGGAAATAAGTGTAAGTTTTTTCGAACGTAAATTAGGTTTTCGTAAATATATTGCGAGTAAACTGTAAGTATTTTAACTTCTTTAAACAATTCTCTAAGTGTTTCATTTGATTTAAGTTTATAAATAGCCCGCACGGCTCGTTTCTGCAATACGAAAATTGTCTCTATATCTGCAGCTGAGCCCCATAGTAAGATGCCGTATGACATGATACTGTGAAAATAACTAAAATAAACTAGTCTTGCCGTTTCAACATCAGTCAGAAACCTTATCTTTCTTACAGCGTATGCAGCGGAGCTTAGTCTCTTTGATAAGGTCATGATATGAGGACCCCACTGGAGCTTATCATCTAAAGTAATTCCCAAAAAAGTTGCAGTATTTGAAGTAACTAGTTGTTCATCCTTAACAACAACCTTTGTTGGAACTTGTCGGACATTGGGCATTGTAAACTTAATGCATTTAGTTTTGGTCGCGTTAAGCAATAAATTGTTAACGGTGAACCAATGAAGTACTCGCGAGAGAGTACCATTTACATCGTCAAACGATTCTTTACCCCTTGGAGTTTTAAAAAGTAGTGAAGTATCATCAGCAAATAACACTATCTCACAAGCACCGTCGACAAAGTATGGAAGGTCATTAATATATATCAGAAACAGTAAGGGTCCCAATATCGAACCCTGGGGCACACCCATAGTGAGAGGTGCTCCAGAAGACTCTGCTCCATTGATAGAAACCTTTTGTGTTCTCTCAGTGAGATATGAATTAAATAAGTTACATGCATCAGTTGATACACCATAATGGCGTAGTTTTCTCAACAGGGTCTCATGGTCAACACAATCAAACGCTTTAGAGAGGTCACAAAAAATTCCCACAGCATCATGCTTACTATCATAGGCATCAAATATATGTTTCAACAGAGCGACTCCAGCATCAGCAGTACTGCGACCCTTTGTAAAACCAAATTGTTTATTATGCAATAAATTGTTTGATGTGAAGTGAAATAGTAGCTGATTGAATATAATCTTTTCAAAAATTTTACTTAGAACCGGTAAGATAGATATTGGTCGAAAATTTGAGGGGTTATTTTTGTCACCAGATTTAAATAACGGTACTATTTTACTAAATTTCATTAAATTTGGGAATTTTCCTTCATCAATACATTTGTTAAAAATGATCGCTAAAAGAGGTGCTATGAATTCAATAATAGTTTTAATGATACATACGGATATTCCCCACAGATCCTCGGTTTTTTTCATATTTATTTCATTGAATGCGTTCATAATTACATCGGTGCTTACGTATCTAAAGTATAGTGGTGAATCACACTCATCAATATTGGATTTGAGAATGGATTCAGACAGTTCTGCAGAAGAGTTAAGTTCTTTAGTAGTAGATGGTGCTATATTAGCAAAGAACTTTTCAAAAATATTAGCTACTTCTGCATCAGATTTAACTAGTTTACCTCCGTCTTTTAATGAATATGAACGATCTTTTGTTTTATCTTTACCGGTTTCTTTGTTTATGATATTCCAGGTAGCTTTGGCTTTATTTTTTGAACCTGAAACTATCCTACGAAGATGATTCGTCTTTGCTTGGGCACAAACTTTTTTAAAGATTTTTGAATATTTTTTAACATATTCTATAATATGTGGGTCCTGAGAATGTTCTCTAATACTATACAGATCATATAACTTATTCCTGCTTTTATAAATACCTGGTGTAGCCCATTCATTAAACTTACTTGTAAACCGATTAGACTTAACCTTTTTTTTTGTGAAAATTGATGCGAATTCGCTTTTAATTAAGTTAAAAAGATCTTCGTATAAGTTGTCTACGTTACTACTACTGTTTGGAATTAATGTTTTCACACCATCAAAAATCCTATCCTTAAATCTATTTATCCTGTTTGCAGTGACTGGTCTAAAAACTATATCTACTACGCTCAAGGCCGGACCAGACGGAAATGTGACCTTTTGTCCTCTATGGTCGGAGCTTAGACATTGTAAAATAGATTTATTTGTTATTTTGACATCACAAAAAATATTATCTATGCAAGTAGCCGTTGTTGGAGTCACTCTGGTAGGTTCTTCAAAAACATTATTTAGGTTATACGATTCAAAGAGATTAAGAAATCTCATAGAAATTTGTGTTTTTTTTAATATGTCTATATTAAAATCACCGCATACTACTAAATTCTTTTTTGATTTTGATGCTTTTGATAAGACTTTATCCATAGTGTCTTCAAAAAGTTGGTAATTAGCGTCTGGCGGGCTATATACGCTTATGACAATATATTGATCAAGTTCAACACATGCAAGTTCAATAGTTCGCTCAATGGAGAGAGATACAATATCTTTTCGTTCTTTACAGTTAAATTGATTTTTCAACAGAATAAGTGACCCACCTCTAGTTGTAGTCTCCCTTGTGAACGAACTACCGACCTTATAATTGTCAATACTTAACATTAATTCATAGTCCCTATACCAGTGCTCAGTCACACACATTACATGGGCATTTAAATCTTGCAAAACTAATGATAATTCTAATTCTTTGCCAGCTAGGCCTTGTATGTTTTGATGTACAACAATAAAACTAGACCCAGCCTTTGTCTTCCCCCTTAGTTTAAAGTGTCAGAGGTTGTCAAGTTAATAATATCTAAATTAGTACTATTACTAATATGTTGACAACCATGTGATATGGTTGAGTTTAAAATACAATTAATATTATAAGCTAACAGAGTAGCTATTCGTTTTTTAAATTTAATAGGCAAGTGTAAAGAGCTGCCAGTCAAAGAAAATGAATTATTAATGAATTTATTTGTGTCAAAAAACACAAATTTGTCACTGTGACGCTGAGATAAATTGAATAATAAAGTATTCAGCATATGAATACTGTTATTTTGTGTTGCTGTATAATATTTTGAAAATGGTAGGGAACAGAGGATAATTTTTTTGACATTTAAATTTGTCAAAATGTTCCAACTCTTTATAATATTTTTCTTACTAACGTTTTGACTGTTCCCTAACATTAATACAATAATCGAGTTTGAATTGAAAGAGCTGTTTCGTATACTATTTACAATTTGATCCAGTGATGTGTCTGGCATACAGTTATTAATAATTTTGCAGCTCAATGACCTATTCAATAAGGAACCATAACCAATTCCTAGCTTATCTGAATATACATGAACATTAGCACATTCGTGAGTAGGCTTTTGAGAGACAACATCATAAGTTTTTGAGCAGTTTAAATTTAAACTTTGTTCTAATGGACATAACTGCAAGCTTAAATCACTTGAGTCCAGTACAGTTTTCAAATTAATGTTTGGCAGGGATTTATAAATTTGGTTAGTGGAGTTTATGTTCAAAAGTTTATTTGCAGCTAGGATATGCTCAGAGATTTGTTCCTGAGAAGAGTTATATTTATATGTCATTGATTGCAATGACTCCTGCAACCGAGAGATGTCTACCTGCAACTGCCCTACTGCCTGATCATACTGCAACCTACTTTCAAGTAACTTATTTTGATAAATTTCAAGGCTATCTAACAAATCAATTTTTTCTTTTCTTAACTGTAAATTTTTAGTATAAACTTTCTGCTGCTTTATCATGTTTTTTGTTTTATTTATGAATCTATTAATTTTTATGTATTTTTTTAATCTATTTCTACCTGTCATTTTTGTTTGCCTACTACAATGTTCACATTGGCTGTTAATATTTGTGTATGAATTGGGAACTGCTACCTGGTCGTTAGGGGTCCCAATGAGCTCCTCGTATAAATTCATGGTCTGTGAGTAAACATGATCTTGTTTCTCTTCTTCCATATGCAGTATGGTTTTGTTGGCGTCACGCAGCTCACTTTCCAACTCATTGTTCCGGATCAGTGTCTGCTCGAAGACGCTGCTGCACTGGTCGAAGGTGCTGATGGTATGTAGAAGCTCCTCTCTGTGTTCAGTGACCTCGTGGAGACGGGCATGCAGTTCTACCAATTCTTTCTTTAATTGCGCGTTAATTTCGAATGTTTTTTTTATTTCCAATTCACATTCATCGCGTTCCCTAAGGAGCTGGTCACAGAAGTCCTTAGATTCTTTTAATTCTTCCAGCGCATTTTTTAGTTTAAGGGCAGTTTCCTGGGCAGTCATTCTTCTGGTCATGGTTCCAGTTTGGGAGGTCATGTTTGATTGTAAGGTTGGAAATCTCACCTGAAATTTTTGTTAAAAAGAGTGTACAACAGTTGCTTTGGTAATATTCTAAGCAATGGGACGCAGAGGATACCTATTTTTTATAATTTTGTAGAATATTAAATTAAATGTTAGTGTTTACTGTTTAATAGAAAAAAAAAAAATTGATTTCAGATTAAACCTATACTTTGTTATTTTAACCTATAGGATTATTTTATTTAATTTGAATCAAGATCAAACAATAAACATTAAGGACTACTCAACATAATCTATTAGAATAACAACCCAGGACCGAGCAAAAATTTACAGTCACCGCTATGTCTACCGCTGCAAATGTAGGTGTAAGTAGGTTCAGACGAGGTGACTGCTTAGTGTTTGCGTGTTTTTTTGTCTGCGGCGTTAGGTTGTTATCTTCAACTTTACTTCCACATATACGTCAAGTAAAGAGAGGCACAACAGGACCGAAATGTTGTGAATATTGACGTAGCTCACATTGGTGAGCGTTGTGCAGAGTAGAAGTGTCAGTGTTTTGTATTCCACAGCGATAAACTAACGGCAAACAGTTATTCACTCGGACCTTTGTTGACTTGTAACTTTTTACTATCAAAATAACCTCAAAAAGTATCTTGAGATATATGTTCTTGCACTGTTTTTTGATTAAATTTGTATAAGTAATTAGTCTTAACAAGCGTTGAAGTAAGTCAAAAACAATACTCCCCTGGTTTTAGTTTCCGTTGTCCACACTTTTAAACTCACAACGTAACGGTTAGGTGAAAATTTTTCAATTGAATTTTATGATTCAAATCACTGGGTTTGTGTTGTCTTCAATTTTGCTTGCTATACACGGATTCTATAATATTAATTAAGCTTTTATTTACAGTTTAGACGCGATATTTTCGTGAAATATAAGCAAAATAAGATCAGCTGCTTTGCATGACAGCCTTTTTTTTTTTTTTTTTTTTTTTTTTTTTTTTTTATTAATAGCGCAGTCTTGGCAAATTAACATGAGGCTAACAAGGAAGGACTCGAATGGCTGGCTGCATACGGACTGATGAGTGAGTGTCACGGTAGCTCAATTGGGAGAGCAATTGCCCAGCTTGCGAGAGGTGCGAGTTCGAGTCCCGCCTGTGGCAGTCCATTTTTCTTTCAGTATGTTTTAATTTCACATTGTAAATAAAATTCACATTGTTAATGCTCATGTGTGGTATTATTATTTTTGTGTTTTCTCTTTTATTAATTTTGTTGCAGAGCCCACTTATCATTTCTGCTTAGCCCAAAGGTTATGACTGGTAGAGAATTCTCTACGACGTTAAGTCCACCTTTTGTACATAGTTTTGTTGTGTAATGAAATAAATAAAAAAATAAAGTAACATAATTGATGTAGCAATTGTCAAAACCATGCAATATCCACTTGCATGCATGATCGCAGGTAGTCAATGACAAATTTTAATTAAAAAAGGTTTACACTTGCAAAGTCTTTATAATTTCTTTTAATTAAACGTGAAAATTTCGTTGGCAAAATGAACGCCAATATTGTACAACTTTGTTTATTGGTGCTTACGAGACAATATTACATGTTTTGAATATAAAGTGTGGGCTTATTAGTATTTCGGAGATAGCAAGTAATGAATTTCGTTTCGAACTTTATTTTCAATTTTGGGGCTTTGCGGAATTTTCGGGAAAATCAAAGTTTAAGAGTAACGATGATACAATTTGCGTGAGCCAAAATAGGTTTTGCTAACTTTTTGGTGTAGGCTTCGCATTTTAATACTGGTAAGGTGTTATTGGTAAATATTGCCTTAGACCTTATTAAGGAAACATATTGTGATTTCGTTTTATCTTTTAGTAACGTTTGTTTTTAGGGATAGGTATTTTTCCGCATACTTTCATTTAATTGTTTGAATCGGGTATGATGATAGCGTTCGTAGAAGCGAAACTATGGAATTAATTAATTAATAAACCATTGAAGTCGTCATAAAGCCTTAAATCCTATCAGTTTTATCAAAAACCAGAGCACAAAACAACCAAGCCAAAACATTTTCGACACCATCACTATTCCATCTGCTACATACAACCGCGTTCCGCGGCTGCGCTCACGTAAGCCGGCATTTTACAACTAATAGAAAATTGGCACCGATCCAAGGCTATAGAGACGGCTTTAGCGCGAAATCTAACACAATGTTACAGCGCTAGAATTTGAATATGGCGATATTTCACTCACATATTCCCGGCCGAATTGAAATATTCAACGAAAGTAATTGTTATGGAGCTATTTCATTGAATTTGTTGGGAAAGATCGTTCTGATTTAGTTATCTTATGAAAAAGTTATTTTAAGTAACGAGAGGTACTGGTACTAACAGATTGAATACAGTAGCACTTCAACTTAGATGGTTGGTCGTTCTTTTGATTGTAAGATCGAGAATATCTACAATCATTTTATAATGAGGAAAGATATGTTAGAGTGTTTGAATTGAATAGGCTCGGAAACTACTGGACGGATTTCAAAAAACATTTTATCATTTGAATCATTCATTATCCCTGATGAACATTGGCCATATTTCATGTATAAATAACATGCTTAATATATTAGGGAACCGAATTCTGAAGCTGCAAGTTGGAATTTTAATAAAACTAATTCAAAACTAAATTTTTGTGATTGTTGTGATAACAAATTAAACTCAAAATAATATGTTAACTGGAACTAACATGAGTAATCGTTCTACCACAGGCGAACTTAGCACAGGTTAATATTAACTTCAACTTTTAAACTTCTAAGCGAAACTCTCACTTCATGACAATATAACGTTGGCTACCTGATCTTAGCTCTAATTACCTGCTCAAGATGTACTTAAGCAAAATCTAAGTAGTTGGTCGTTGAGATAATAACAGGATTATCACGGTAACGAAGTTCGGACCGATGAGTAAGTGTCACGGTAGCTCAATGGGGAGAGCAATTGCCCAGCTTGCGAGAGGTGCGAGTTCGAGTCCCGCCTGTGGCAGTCCATTTTTCTTTAAGTGTGTTTTAATTTCACATTGTAAAGAATTCTGCATTCTTAATGCCAGGAAAAATAAGTAACATAATATTACAGTTAAATAGCAAGCGTAGCAGAGAGCTCTTAGGTTAAAAATCAAGTATGAATTAAATAAATAATAAACTATGTACCCACTTCGTTTTCATGCATTTTTTCTTTTCCAGGTCTTATTGACTCAATACCTGCAAAAACACCAATTTTACCTGTTGGTATTATTAACTACTACAAAGGATATTTCGAAATAAGAACAATTTAACCTGAGCCACCTACAATGCGATTAAGCCTTTTGAAATTTCATCAGTCGAGTATTGGGATTGAAAATTCCTATTAATACTACTTTCACGCTAAAACTACTGAACCGATTTGGTAGAAATTTGGAACATAGATAGAATATAATCTAGAATAACACATATGGTGCTTTTTATCCCGTACAACTTTACGTTTCCTGTGGGATGAATTGAAAACTGTCTCTATCTCAAATTCTTTTATTGAACATAATTTCTGTCAAATCTGCTAACAGTATAAAATGAATTGATTAATTATATTACCCTGTCAGAACAGAGCAATCAATGTCAAATGTTTGTCAGTTAATTTTCGGCTTCTCACACGTGAATAGTTAATAACTAATTAAACGTGGCTCATTATGTTGACACATAGTAGATAGCTTTGACGAGCGGTCGCGAGTTCAAATATATTTATGAGCACTCATTTGGCAGTAAAAGCTACCTCTACGTAGTTATTAATACAAATTTGTTTCCTGAAACTTGTAGAAACCAATTTTTAATTATACAAAATTCAATGACATTCAGTCAGTTGATTCCGATTTCTGATACTCTACATACGGTCTCCAACCGTCATGACGTCACGTCTTTTCATACAAAATCTAAGAAGGCAGATCGATCTTACGGCTGATAAAGAGTGTGTCTACTATTGGTGGGTTCATCGCATGATTCCCTGAGCTCGGGGTCTTGTTGATTAAGCGTTACTAGAAAGAGGTGTTACAAATCTATTTGATTTCGTTGAAATAAATTTAAATAGGGGTAAAGGTGCTTGCGGCAAAGGAGTGGCAGCGCTTTGGTAGTAAAAATCAATAAAATCAATTTAATTTTGCAAATAGACTAATAAGTAGCACTTATACACGTCCCAACATATAAATTACCCCTACCACCGCTTCGGGACAATTTGGGCCAGTGCTGAGAAGAAGCGGCGCCAGAAACTCAGTCACTATTGTCATTGCCTCTTTTGATTTACAAAATTTGATTTACAAAGTAGATTACTTAAGTTAAGCAACCTAAGGCGCAGTCGTGTTTAGGATGAGTGACCGTTCAGACCATATAAAGTAAAGTAAAAAATAATTCAAATACATATTTTTTTAACAAAATATAAAATATTTATTATCTTTTACATAGATCAGCTTAAACAAGATATGACCAGTAGTTCCTTTTAAGCTTGATAAAGTCTATGCCAGGAGTTACTGCTCTTCCTTAAAAAGAAAGAGCTAAGTAACAGGTTTTTAATCTTATTTAATTTAAAAATTATTACACAATTTGTCTGAGATTGAGTACGTGTGTATGTGTTAAAATATGTAATATACTAAATGTATAATTGAATACTTTTACAAGCATCACGCTTGTAAATCTTCTAGCTTCGTAAAGCGGGTTAAGCAGTTGGTTACGGTTCATGTCGATAGATAGGTAGTCGTTAAGCCTGGTACAAAGGCTCTCAAGTGGCTTAATAACATCGGAATATTCACCTTACCTTACAAACAACCGAGTAGTGGAGTATGGCTCGTGCCACCTCATAGTTGAGGTGAGGCCTGTGCTCAGCAGTGGGACCTATATAGGGCTGATGATGATAATCGATAAACGGTGGCAAGAAAAGACATAAATACACGACAAATATTGCGGCATTATTACCTTATGTAAAAAAAATGTTTGAAAAGTTAACTGCACAATAAAAGTTGTACAAAATTTGTATATAAAAAATATGTACAAATATAGTAGCGAATCGACTCATACAATACATAAACTCATACGGGTTTTCTATAGTAGGATTTGTAATAAAACACCTGATGCCCGTGGTGTGGTGGCGTGCGCACTGGTACGCACTTGACTACGAGTGCTTGTGTTAGGTACACACTTCCATAAATTAAAATCAATAAAATACTTTTTTTTGTAACCAACATATAACTTAACCCTACCACTGCTTGTTGTAGGGTTAAGTTTTATGTTGTGTTATTTAAAAGTACCTCACTCACACGTCCCAACATACAAATTAACCCTGCTACTGCTTCAGGACAATAGGCTTGTTTCCACTATGAAAGAAATATTCAAAAACTGATTTTCTCTAAAATAATTCATAATTTCAGATGGCTTTACACTAATATTTTTCTGCAGTTCGTATTATTTGATTTTTAATTGGAATTCAAATGATAATTAGTCACTCAGTCGGCATTGCACGCGATGACGTCAAAGTGTGTTATTCCCATACAAGCTCTATGAAGAAAAGCGTTTTGACAGTTGATAAAAAGTACGTCAACGACTGGTGGTGTCAACTACCGTATTGGGGCTGGTGCTGAGAAGTAGCAAACAAACTCCGTCGCTGTTGTCATTTATTTACAATAATTGTTTAAATACAAACCTTTCCGTATATCTTTGTCATTTATATAATTAATCCATCAATATTTTAGACGACCACTTTGGTGTAATCGTCAAGAAGTTGACTATTAACCAAGAGGTCACGGGTTCGATCCACGCACTGTATAAACATTTGTGTTCATGAACATGTCTGTTTGTACTGGTCTGGGTGTTATATGTATTTTTTTAAGTTTATTTGTAATACCACTCTTGATTCTGATATCTGTAACACAAGTGCTTTAGCTACTTACCACGGAGTCAGATTAATGTATGTGATATTGTCAAAAAAAAAATACATGCGCTTAAGTACTTACTTCGAGATCAGAGCATTGTATGTGATATTGTTTCCTTTCAACTATACCTTTAAGTGTGTTTGTTATTTCCTCGTATTACAACGAGGAAATAGAGGTACTTTTCAATATCTCTCCTCAATATCGCTTCTTTGTAAGATATCGTGGGCTACAATCTCGCCCGCCCATAGCTGCCTTTTGTCCATCCCAAAGTCCCAGGTACATACTAAATCAAGCGGTCTATTTTCGGATTTTTCACATAAAAACCGACTCGTTTAATCGCCGTGTCATTAAGGCCGGGCACACATCGCCGACGGCAAAAATGTTTGGGGTTCTACTTGCGAAGATATTCATTTTTCTTTTTCTTTTCTTATCTCACACATTTTTTGAAAGAAAAAGGTTTAAAATGAAAGCACGCAAAAGGTTTATTAATATAAGGACCTTGTGTCCAGACACTGGCAAACAACAGCAGATTAAAAAAAAAGTGAATAGTAACGAGAGATAAGTTTCGTACTTGTTTGTTTTTAAGTTTTATCCACGAATATTAAAGAAAATTATTTTGCTTTAAATTTCCATTAAACGACGCTAGCGCATGAACCCAAATACATCCAACTGTAACCACTTGAAAAAACTAGAGCTGGAAGTTGCAGGAATTACAATACAACTAACAACATGACACAGAAGCTGCACTTGAAAACACTACACTGACACCAACAAAACACTCGACGCGTTTCGCCACTACACGCGGCATCCTCAAGAGATGTTGTCGCTTCGACAGACTTCGAGCGACTGAAAACTAAGATGTATGAATATAGTTGATGACTAGTCTGTCATCAACTATATTCTTACATCTTTCTTTATTTAAAAGATTTTGGTGACATATTTACTATATGAAAGTTTATATCTTTGATTTGTGCAAATTAAGCACATTACATTCATTTGATACCCAACACGACCTTATGCGTTTTAATTTTTTTTTCGTTAATGACTTAATGTGTCCTAGAGGGCGCCACATGCAATTAATTGCAACTCAAATTAACCTATCTGACGGGCAGCTCAGGCGCATCTAACGACACCTCATTTGTCAAAATATGATGGAACAGATGAACATACAAACATACGTACATACACACAAGTCAAAATCATAACCCTCCTTTTTGCTTTACCGTAGTCGGCGAAAAAAAAAGAATATGAAAAGTATCATCTGCTAGAGTATGCCCTCTATTTGTCGTTCGCGTGTAGACCGCCTTTCAGGGCGTGTCGTGCGGTCTCAATGGCCTTTCATAGCGGACTATTTTTAGATGCAGCAAAAAGGAACACACGGCGCACGGGGCGCACGGCGCCAAGTTTATTTTCAACTACATTGTTTCCAAGGTAAAAAGAAGGACTATGATTTACTATGGTACTAATGGGCTGAGTCTGAGGGCTATTTTTGTTAACTGAAATGGATGTGAAATTGATGTTTTGCGTCTCGAAATGTATAAAATTATGATTTAGTTGTTCCTGGCTTCTTTCATGTTGTATGATTCGGCATAAAAATTATGTTGAAAACTGTGATGAATTTACAAAACATTCTACCATATCCTAACCGTCAAGTATTCACGACATCATCATATCAGCCTGTTGCAGTCCACTGCTGGACATAGGCCTCTTTCAAGGAGCGCCACTGCGCACGATCTCCCGAATCACTTACTAAGTATAAAGCATTGTGGCTTTCCGCGTCTGTCTCTATGCCTGTATGTGTGTACGCTTAGCTCTTCAAAACTACTTGAAGGATTTCAATACTGTTTTTTAAATAGATAGAGTGATTCAAGAGGAAGGTTTATATGTATAAAATATGGGAAAAATGCAAAAACAGCGGACAGGACAGCGTCTGCCGGGTCCACTAGTTGACAGATATAGCATCATGCTTGTTTATGCATTCTTGTGACTAATAAATTTCAGTAACAGCTTACTTCAGGTGTTACATTCCCGGGCCTCGGAAAGCACGTTAAGCAAATGGTCCTGCGCCTGATCTCTCTCCGGTCATGTCGGATTGCCGTCTCACCGAACTTTGAGAGTGATGGAAAAGTGAGTGCACCTGTGTATTGCGCACACACTTGTGCACTATAATATCTGCTGCGTAGTTGGCTGATATCTGTTGAGATTGGCCGCCGTGGTTGAAATCGGCCAGGAAGACTATTATTTCAGAAAATATATTTGCAGAAAGCAAAGGCAACAGACTCACTCAGTTTATTAATCACTCTTGCAAACATTTTAAAATACTTCCTTCGGCTTTTAAGTAAACCAATTTTATTCTCCAGCAAGAGACTCGTCGCACTGATTCAGAGGCCTCACTCCAATCGCATTATCATTAATTTTGACTACATTCATCCTTTTCAATCGCAGGATCAAGCTAGCACGAGTAAAAAGGACGGCTATATCTTCTATATACATATAATAAGACTGTAAAAGATCGATTTCTGTACATTGAAGATTTTTATGAAAAATTGTTACAGGGGGTCTTAATTACCGTAATAGAAGCCAAAACAACAATTTTTAAAATTTTTGTCTGTCTGTCTGTCTGTCTGTTTGTCCGGGCTAATCTCAGAATCTACTGGACCGATTTTGACGGGACTTTTTTTATTTGACTCAGTATCACCTGGAGAGTAAACTGGGATATAAATAATCACGCCGATGAACTTAGGGGGCAGGCAGGAAATTGAATCTCAGAATCTACTAAACCGATTTTAATGGGACTTTTTTATATTTGACTCAACATTACTTGGAAGGTAAAGAAGGATAGAAATAATCACGCCAATAGACTAGGGGGTAGGCAGAAAATTGAATCTCAGAAACTACTGGGCCGATTTTAATGGGACTTTTTTTATTTGACTCTGCATCACTTGCAATAAACGGCGTAGCGGGTACCGTTTTAAAGATCGTGGCGAGAAGACTGGGCCATAACTCTAACATTTGTTTGAACTTGAACGCGGACGAAGTCGCGGGCGGCCGCTAGTTTGAAATAACAGATATAGGAGCAGAGTAGGTACGAAGATATCCGCAACTTCGAGAGTTGCCGCTTCGGTGACAATAACAAATGATTTTGATAATTAGACAAGAGATCGCTTGGATTTTAAACGGTCAGCAGAAAAGATTAGGCAGAATAATTAATTAATTAAATATGGAATAAAAGTAGTATTAAGTAGAAGTAATTATTAAATAAAAGTAGAAATTGAAAACATGAAAAGATATCTAGGTAATTTGTTTAATTGTACTATAGATAGAGATTGGAAGACTGAACAGAGTGTATAAAAAAGTATAAGCGAATTTTGAAGTCTTATAATTCGATAAAGCCGGCTGCACGCACCAAAAAACATGACGCATGCGGCGTTACCTCGCTCTGAGTCGTTCCATTCAAGGATTGAAGTGCAAGCGAGAGTGCGGAACGAGCGACAAAGAGGCAACGTGACAAAGACGTTGTCACGTTCAAATATCGTCAGTAAACCGACTTTACAGACAGCCGATTTTTACACCATGGATTTTGACCAGCCATAGCTAGAAACCACCGTGATAAAAATACCTTTCGAATAATAAAAAACTGCATTGAAATCGGTCCATCCGTTTGGAACCTAAGATACCACAGACAGAGAGACACACACAAATTAATTCTCAGAATAAGGTTCAAACTTATAAAAACCCTCTTTTTTGCCGTAAAAATGAATCCGATCACGCAACTAAGAAAATACACAACTGAGTTTACCAGACCACAAATGAAACCGTCACATCACAAGATCTCGTCAGACATTAGCCGCAAACTTGAGAGCGGTCAACACAGAAACTTGTGCACTATGAATAATAAAGCAACCCCAAAATACTAAGTTGTAACGTTTGCATTCAGTCGACATGCGGTACGATTGTGGTTCTGTAATTTTGCATGAATCCGTATCACTAGGGTAGGATTCACAGCCGACAGAGCGTATTTATTTATTTATTTTATTGCACAAGATAAGTCCTATGGTAAAAAGGTGCGCAGGTGGTTGTGGCGCAGTGGTTGCACCGCTTTGGTGATACCTAAAGTTAAGCAACCTTATGCGCGGTCATGTTTGGCCATTCTGACCATATAAGTGACGTGTATTTACAAGCATCTCCGCTTCGGAAGACACGTTAAGCTGTTGGTCCCGGTTAATATCGATAGATATTAGTCGTTAAGCCTGGTCAGAGGTCCTCGGGCGGCTTAATAACACACCCCTCCACCAATCCGCGTTGAGCCCGCGTGGTGGAGTATGGCTCGGACCACCTCATAGTTGTGGTGAGGCCTGTGCCCAGCAATGGGAGGTATGATCTCTGATGAGAGAGAGAAGTCCTATGGACGGACTTAATGCTAAAAGCATTTTCTGCCTGCCAAATTTGGCATTCAGGTAGATTTTTATTTGTTAAGTATTTTTTTTCGCGTTTACGCTTTTTTTTTTTAGTTTCGAAAATTCGAAAATTCAGGTAGATGTTATGACGTAGGCATCCGCACAAAAAGCATTTTTGGCGCAACTGATTTAGAGTTAGGAAGCTAAAGGTAAGCGCTTCCTACCGACCGGGTGTTATGGGGACCAAGGTCCGATAGACATCATCTTGATTTGTCTATCTATATTATTCAGAATCTAAATCTTATATGCCGCGGTTCATGTGCCGCCGATGTCTAGCCGATGTAGCCGTATCAGCGCTCGCTGTTGTGCTTGCCACCGTTAGGCATGCGCTAGTGATGGCGAATGGTAGAGGTCGCCAAAGATTTAATTAAAATCTTCTTAATAAAATAGGGGTTGAAAATTTGTATCTAACTCGGTAGCATAAAACTAAAGTTCAAGCTGACGAAATCGCGGGCGACTGCTAGTGTAACTTAAAACTTGTGCTTGGACTGAATGGCATCCAGAAGTTTACGGAAGTTTCATCATGTATGCTAAAACTTATGTTATTCATCTTTCAGTGGTTAAGTATCGCTTTGGGAATAAATGTCATGCAAGCATAAGCGTGACCACTTTTCATTGCGTGACCCCGTGGTAACTAATCGGTCAACTAATATTAACATGAGGCTTAAACAGTTTCTTTGTGTTGATGATAAATATAATAAGTAATTGTTGTTTCTCTGCCATTTTGTCATCATTTTATAGTTTCACATATTTTAATGTTTTCGAAAAAAAATTGGTTTACTTTGTTGTATTATTAAGTTGAGAAAACTTAATTGGTTTATGTGTTATTTTAAATACATATTTTGTTATGTAATGTTATAACTGTATGTTTCCCAAAAAAAAAAATAAGATTAAAAGTAAAATAAATAAAAAATATGATTTTAAACCTTCACACATAAAACTCAGGCAATACGGTTACGCATTGCAAGGCATCTATTCTCAAAGAGCTTAAAATCCAGAAGTGCCTGTCTACAATATGTTTTTAAAGGTCTCTCTCCTCTTTCGGTCATGTCGCTGGGAGCCAGGATATCTCGATCAGCTAATACTAGTGGGATACGTGGAGGGAAAGAGCCATTTGGCGTTAAGTCCACCTTTTGTACATAGTTTTGTTGTGCAAAAAAGCTTAAATAAATAAAGAGATGCAGAGGCAGAGCTCCTACTCGATGGACGGACGCCATTTTAGAGGCCATTTTTCAACACTCAGAGAGCAATACATCTGGTCCACAACAGGAATGCCTGCAAAGCCTTGACACGTGACGTTATCTATGGTTAAAGCTGAAAATGAGGATTATTTTGCTTTAAATATCCACTAAACGACGCCAGCGCCGGAACCCAAATACATCTAACACACACACACACACACACACATATACACACTAATATTGTAGTATTGTTGATTAATTTTAGTAGGTTAACTACAGTTAACCTACTAAAATTAATCAACATACTACAGTATTGTTTTAAACTAGAAGCCTGTTAATTTATTTATTTATTTATTTAGGGATTATAAACAAACATGTTACATTAGATGACTTAAATATAAACTTATGTAATATAAATAGTTACATATCCTACCACATAATCCACATATAGGCATGACAAATAGTACAGAGGCAGGGTGAAATGCGCGAGTATAAGAATTATACAATATTTTACACAAACATAATTAATAATGATTATGTTAAGTAAAAAACAAATATAAAAAATATGATATTAAATTTGATAGTTTTAGGGTAAATAGAATAGACAATTTCTTAAACAACGAATTTTTTAAGTAACTTGAGTTAGCAACACATTTAAAGCAAGCTTTTTAAATTGTGAGGGATTCTGGGAAAAATCGAGGTTGTGGAAGAACTTGTTGAAGTCGGATAGCAGTCTGTACAAGGGGCCTCGCTTTCCAGCGTTTGTTTTACAAATATCGACATGAAAAGTCCTATAGATACGCGTACCTCTGCGCAGGGTGCGACGCGGGACGCTGAAGTGGATTAGGTTGTTAAGAGTAATGCAATCAATTCTGCCATTAATCAGGTTGTACAGAAACATCACAGACAAAAGCAGACGTCTTGATTCAAGCCTCAGGAGATTGCATTTCTTCAACAACTGTTCATAAGGGGCTTGAGAACGAAAGAACTTAAAGTTGACTCTTCGAAGAAATTTGCGTTGAATTTTCTCAATGGACAAAGAGTATTTCCTATAAAACGGATTCCAAACTGGCACGGCATATTCAAGCTGTGACCTCACCAGTGTACGGTATAGATGTATGAATGTTACTGGTTTTTTAAAGTTATCCGTAGACCTTGATATGAAACCATACATCTTGAAGGCTTTGCTAATTACCGAGTTCACATGTATGTTCAAGTTGAGCCTAGTGTCTAGTAGAACGCCTAGGTCTCGAATTGCAGAAACTAGCTAAACTGTTGTTATTCAACTTGTAGTCAAAAATAAGAGGGTTTTTATTTTTGGTAAAACTTATACAACTACATTTAGGTGTACTCAGAAATAATTTGTTGGCTTTACAATACTCCGTTAGTGTTTCGAGGTCGGACTGAAGCAGAACGCAGTCATTAATTTTTTTTACTTTTCTAAAAATTTTTAGGTCATCGGCGTATAATAAAATTTCAGTGTTGTTAAAGCATTTTTTAATGTCGTTTATATACAGAAGGAACAGCAGAGGACCAAGAATAGATCCTTGGGGTACACCTGAAGACACAACAACATTGACCGATTCCAGTCCGTTAATTGCGACCCTCTGTGTTCTTTTTATTAAGTAGGAGGAAAACCAACGCAGCAGGTCACCACGAATCCCATTGAACGCTAGCTTTTCCAGGAGCAACTTGTGATCCACCTTGTCAAAAGTCTTTTGAAAGTCCGTGTACACTGCATCAACTTGTACCCGTTTATCCATGCAAGTGAATAAATTGTTTACAAATAACGTTAAGTTGGTAGATGAAGAGCGGCGTTTAACGAAACCGTGCTGTTCAAGTATTAAAATGTGGTGCATCAGCGGGTATATTTCATTATGAACAAGTCGTTCGAAGACCTTCGATAGGCAAGACAGAACAGAAATGGGCCGGTAGTTTTCAACATTGCGTGCATCACCGGCTTTAGGGACGGGAGTGATGAAAGCTGTCTTCCATACACTCGGAAAATTTCCTTCTCGCAGACATTTATTAAATATAATATGTAAAGGGTAACTAATGGTTTTATGTGTCAGCTTAAGAAATAATGGTGGTATACCGTCCGGACCCTTACCTTTCGAAGTATCCAGCGTGCTTAGCACTTTACTTATGTTGTCGAGAGAAAAACTGATTTTAGAAATAAGGAGGTCGCCATCTTTGCTATCCGAGTATTGTGTGTCAACAGAAAGGTCCAGTGTTGAGGGTTCGTAAACGGACATAAAAAACTCGGAAAACAGATTACAGATTACCTTGGGGTCACTTGAGATGTTAGTATTATAGAACATAGTCGAAGGGTAATTCGTTGTATTTTTACGGTTCCTAATATAGGACCAAAAGGACTTAGAGTTGGTACATATGCTATCCTCGACACTCTCAATATACTTAGCGTAACAAATAGAGCATTGATCTTTGAATCTGGAACGAAATAAAGAGAAAGTTTCATAGTCGGAGATATTCCCATACGTTTTCCATTTTCGCCAGGCTCGTTCCTTGTTGTTATATATTTGCCTCAGAGCTGGAGAGAACCATACAGGGAAACGGGAAGACTTTTTGTTTGAAAAAGGTACGTTATTCTTAATGATTTGGTTGATTTTATCATAGAAGACATCAACAGCTGCATCAGAAGTGAGGTCAGCGAGCAACAAGGACCAGTTGATTTTTTCGATATTGGCATTGATGTCTTCGTAATTACCTTTGTGGAAGTTAGGTTTAGGTGGCTGATACCGTTGCATGTGTTTGGAGTGCAAATTAACAAAAGTTAGCGCGTAAAATGTAGGGTGGTGGGGACTAGCAGGTACCAAGGAGGGACATGTAGTTAAGTTACTTTCAATGTTTGAAATAAAAAGGTCAAGAATACGGTCGTTATCGTTTTTTATTGTATTTAATTGTTTAGCATTTAGTGTATTTAAGAGATTAAAAAAATTATATGTAATAGAAGTAGGGGCGCTAGTCGGGGCAGTCAGAAGAAAGGTTGACCAGTCAATTTGAGGTAGATTGTAATCACCTATGATGAAAAATGATTCCGCTCCTTGTTCGTTGAGAAGGTTTTGTAGCATTGTAAAATGGTCTAGGTATATGTCTTTGGTAGATTGCGGAGGAAAATAGACAGCGCTGATGTAGTGCCTTCTGTCTAGGTCGAAAGCCGGTATAGATACAAAGACGTGTTCGATGGCTGAGGTGCAGTGATTCGTAGGTACAGCGACTGGTTTGAGGTGTTTCGCAACAGCTATAAGAACTCCTCCACCGTCACACTTATTAGTTGCTTGTCGATCGCGATCGCACCGAAAAACGTTGTAGCGAGCGTCGATGAATTTGTTATTAGATATTTCAGGCACAAGCCATGTCTCCGTCAAAACAATGATGTCATAAGCTGAAGAAAGAATATTCATGTAAATTGTATGTTGTTTGGTCCTTATGCCTGTACAATTTTGATAGTATATGGTAAGACCGCTATCCATTCAACGAGAGCAGCGAATAAATAAGTGTTACTAATGCAGTTTTTAATGACTGTTTTCCCAGTAGAAAAAAAAGTTGTATATTTATGGTATACAAGGTATATTTTTTTCCCAAAATCCCTAAATAATCATAGCAAGTATATATTGCGTAACAGAAGTACCCAATCATAAAAAACATCGCGTGGAGTCTCAAAAGAAATGAAAAATGAAACGCGACAATTAAAGTAATCAATACAAAATTTATGAAGAATAGTAAAAAAATACATGAAAAATAATTAAGTGATAGTGAAACAATATGAAAATTAGGTACGCTTTTCAGTACTGCGAGACCTGCCAGGTTGACCATGCTTGCATGTGACTTTCTCAAAGTCTTGTTCCGAGCGTATAGCGATTGCGGGAGCTGTGTCAGCTTCGCGAACGAGTATGGTAGCGTTTTTAACCCAGATGTATTTAAAGTTGTTTTTTCTGGCGACTTCTTTGCAGACTCGAATTTAGATAGTAAGGTTTATATTTTGTAGCTATGGAAGAGCGAAGGCACTTAATACAGGCAAAACTTTGCTTAAAAGGTGTCTTCGATGATTATTAATATACTGCAAAAATTTGGTTACTGCAATAAATATTTTTTTTATTTTTTTTTTATTCCAACACTAACCACCTGAAAACAACAATCTTCAAAGCTAAAGTGAACAGGCATCTTGTAGGTGAGCTCGCTCCATCGTAGACTCAGTCTTTGCCTCGTTGGGCTTAGTCTTGGGTCAAGAGCAAACCTATCCCAAATAATAATAAAAAAAACACATGAGTGTTTTGTTGGTGTCAGTGTTGTGATTCCAGGTGTATCTTCTGTGTCACGTTGTGATTTGTATTGTAAGACTTGCGACTTCCAGCTCTAGTTTTTTCAGGTGGTTACAGTTAGATGTATTTGGGTTCCTTTGCTGGCATCGTTTAGGGGAAATTTAAAGCAAAATAATCCTCTTTTCCAGCTTTAGTCATGGATTTCCGTAAAGTAACGCCTGATTACATCAGCTAACTATGGTAGTCACGACCCTCAGTCACCAAGTCACGACTAAAAAGAACCTTTTAATAAGTTTAATTATCAAAATCATCACTTATCATGCTGACGCTACTTTTTCGTTTCCCTCCACTTATTGTGATAGATCTTTGAATACTTCATTTAAATTCAGCCTGAAGATTTCATCGACATACAACACAGATTACTCACTGCTATAATAAGCCCTTAGCTGCTTAAGAGGTTAGCATTCTAATAAATCCTTTGTTACACGAAGTGCGATGAAAACAATTCTGTTTCAAAAGTAAATAACTGAATAATTAAATTTAGGGCAGTTTTGATATTGTTTGGAAGTGAGATTTAATAGAAACGTGTTTTCAGAAACCTTGAGATGTCGGAACAATCTTCAACTTACCTTTTAACTTGATATTGAATTGGCCTTCCTGAGTAACCTTACTCAGGAAGGCCAAGTCAATATCAAGACCACTTTGGTGTAATGGTCAAGAAGTTGACTATTAACCCAGAGGTCGCGGGTTCGATCACCGCACTGTACAAGTACAAACATTTGTGTGCATGAACATGTCTGTTTGTACTGGTCTGGGTGTTGTATGTATTTATTTAAGTGTATTTGTAATACCACTGTTGATTCTGATATCTGCAACACTAGTGCTATAGCTACTTACCACGGAGTCAAATCAATGTATGCGATGTTGTTGTATATTATTATTTTATTATAACGAACAATTTATTTTTGACTCGACGACCAAACAGAATTTGTCCTGCCCGTTGTTTTTATTTTTAATACGGTCGGTCTGTTACATAATTTTTTATGAGATAAGATTATTAGAGGTGGGCCCGAGTTGTCACCAAATAGGTGCCTACAGACCCAAAAAACGATGGTGTGACGACTTGGTCAATACAACACGGGACTGGGAAACGTTGGCAATGGACAGGGACAGGTGGAGAGATTTGGGGGAGGCCTTTGCCCAGCAGTGGTATGATATAGGCTAAATAAAAAAATAAAAAAAGATTATTCCGCGTGAAACGAGATGCCAGTAAAGTTAAGTTAGAACGGAGCACACTGTCAATTCATCTCTTATTCATCAGTTACCACCAATCCAGGAAATCTGTTATGACTAACAAAATCACAAAATTCGATATCACAAATTCAGTTCTAAATTGCCACAAAATTCATTCTCTGCAGTTCATGACAACGGTAATTACGTACAAACCGACATTAACCGCGCAATAGATATTAAGTTAGATACATACAAACAGACATAGGGACAGACGCGGGAAGCGACTTTGCTTTACACTAATTGTGATAATTTTCCATGATTTAGTTGATGGAATCAGGCGTTACTTTGTGAAAATCAATGACTTAAGCTGAAAAAGATTATTTTGCTTTCCACCAAATTTCCACCAAACGACGTCAGCGCAGGAACCAATATACAGCCAACTGTAATCACCTGAAAAAGCTAGAACTGGAAGTCGCGAGTAAATACCCTCAGTATTTATTTATGGGACTGACCACACTGTCAATTAATTATCTTTTTCGTCAGTTACCACGAATAAGAAATAATACATTTTCTATTTTACTACCACTTTGGTGTAATGGTTGAGAAGTTGACTATTAGACCAAGGGCTACGGGTTCGGTCTACGCTCTGTACAATCATTCGTGTGCATGAACACGTCTGTTTGTTCTGGTTTGGGTATTTTATGCATCTATTTAGTTTATTTGTAATACCTACCACTGTTAATTCTGATTTATGTAACACAAGTGCTTAAGCTACGTACCACGGAGTTAGATCAATGAATGTGATATTGTTGTTTAATTTTATTTATTGTAAGCCCTGATGAGTATAGCTCTAACAAAATCACAAAGTTCAAAAATCACAAACTCTGTTATGAATTACCACAAACTACATACTCTGCAGTTCATGACAACGGTAATTACGTACAAACCGGCATTAACCGCGCAATAGATATTAAGTTACATGCATCATGTGCGCCGCCTCAACTTGTGTTGTGCAGCTGCGAACATCCCAAACTGCAGAACACAGCACAAACAAAACAGCCAACAGAAGAAACAACTATTAATTATAATAGTTAAAGTCCTCCTGGCCGATTTCGACCACGGCGGCCAATCTCAACAGAGATCAGCCGCCTACGCAAAATATATTATAGTGCACAAGTGTGAGCGCAATACACAGGTGCACTCACTGTTCCATCACTCTCAAAGTTCGGTGAGACGGCAATCCGACATGACCGGAGGGAGATCAGGCGCATTGGTCCTGACCAATGGCTTAACGTGCTTTCTGAGGCACGGGGGTGTAACACCACCAACTTCCCGACTCCCAGCTGTTTCTGAGAAATTCATGACAGAAAATCTCAGAAACAATTTTAGCTCGACCTGGGATTCGAACCCAGGACCTCTCGGATGTAAGGCAGATACTTTGCCACTACATCCACTAGGCATTCAATCACAGCAGTAATTAACACATTTACGGACACTGCAATACTATAGAAAAATATAAAATTTGTTTATTCTCTTAAGTGATCAATTACAATCACGTCGTGTTCTCCTTTTAAGCGAAATACTTGTATTAGGAGAAGCCTGCTCTTCTAGGGTACATGTAACACTTGTAAGTTATCTTAGGATAAGTAAATTACATAGTGGTGGTTACATAACATGCGTGTGCGTTTATACTACATACGTTATATGTTACTATAGACGTTATAACACTAAAACTTCTGTTATGTCTGGCAAAATTGCCGTGGATGTGTTAAAGAGAGGTCTGCTTAAAGAGGCAATAAAGAGCAACCTTACTCGGGTATCATAATTTCTATAAAAAAACCTGCATCAATATCTATTTAGTAGTTTTAAACATGTAAACAGACACAGGGACAGATGCAGCAAGCTACGTTGCTTTGTACTGTAGTGATTTTTGCTGTCTCTTGAAATGTATTTATTTTTATTATTATTAGTATTTTATTATTATTATTACCTAGGTTTTCAAACCTACTCTACGGAGTTTGATGCAGTTTTTTTTATAGATAGAGTGATTCAAGAGGTAAGTTTACAAGCTTAATATATTAAAGAACCGAGTTCCCCGCGGCCGAAGCCACTGACAGGAAGCTAGTTCAATATGTTATTCGCATTGAACCCCGTTTTGAAAAAAAAAATTTCTTTATTACCCAGTAAATTTACAAGTCGTTTGGTGACACAACTCCAGGAATTAATTGTATACTTGTGTCGGAGTGGCTCGCTCTTGACTTAGTGCTAGTACTTAGTTTTTGAGTTATTACATAACAAGTGCATTATCTTAACTTGATTAACCGAAACTTATAAAGAATTTACTTATTACTACATATATTATTAATTTTATTAAGTAGGTAAGCAACACAAGTATTTTAAAACAAAGTTAAGTTCAACACTTGCAGATTTAAATAAAATTGTTTAAATCTTTCAGAACATATTTATGATACTATAATGTTGTGGCTGTTTTTGACATGCTGTAACGAAGTTAAGCCAAAATACGTGTCGAATGAAGAGTTATTGGTCTCAGCATTAGACAAGCAATTTTGAACTCTAATTACAAGGATGTTACAACGTTATCAATTGCGGGGACTTTGTGGGTGATTTCAAAATGGTGATGGAAAATGCCAAACGGGACTAACTTCGTTACCAACCCGTTCAGGGATATCAGAAGGTTGGCTTCAAAGGCCGTTTATTACTCTCTTTACGTTTATTACATTTAAACAACTGCCTCGTTGGTGTAGTGGCAAAGTTTCTGCCTTGCAACCGACAGGTCCTGGGTTCGAATCCTAGGTCGAGCCAAAATTGTTTCTGATATTTTCTGTCATGAATTTCTCAAAAACAGTTCAGAGTCGGGAAGTTGGCGGTGTTGTTGGTGTGAAAGAACGTTGAGCCGTTTGTCCTGCGCCTGATTTCTCTTCGGTCATGTCGGATTGGCGTCGCACCGAACAGTGAGTTTACCTGTGTATTGCGATCACCGATCACACTTGTGCACTATAATATCTCCCGCGTTGTTGGCTGATCTCTGTTGAGATTGGCCGCCGTGGTCGAAATCAGCCAGGAGGACTATTATTATTACTCTTTCTAGTTGTTTTTCTTATGATTGAGGTCGTGGTAATATAAAGTGAAACATGCCTACTTGCTGGATGATTTTTAATTATTTGATGTTACTATTTTTCAATTTGTGTGCAACATGCGAAAGTTAATCTGTCTGTCTGTCTGTTATGCTTTCACACCTATAATGCTAAACCAATTTGCATACAATTTGGTTTACATATAAAGCGAGTGCACAACTGCACACATGGTGGACCTTGGAAAAGAACAGAGGATAGTGCTGTCTGAATATATTATTTTATTAAGTGGCTGGCAGGAGGCTAGGTAAATTATCGTTAAGATAACTGTGATAAGATTTATCCATAGACACTGTTCGGATACCTATGTTATAAAATAATATACTGCGTGAATATATTTTTTTTATCTCACCACCCAACAGTCAGTAACAAAGTAAAAGACAAGTTTGGGGCATAACCATGACTATTGAACCAAAACGGAATAATTAATAGACAAAGTAATACCCGAGCCTATTTACTTAATACGGCGCGACGGTGGAAGTGCGAAATGGGGCGATTCCCCGAATGGCCACCTCTCAAGCCTTAATTTGGGTCGCCTTGACACTTACAGTAAGGGTTATTGCCGTGTTTACTGCGGTTTGATCTGGGATCCAAGTTTGATGCTCGGGCTCAGAACTTTTGTCTCGCTTATTTGTGGCGAGCAACAGTTACCTAGTACCTACGAAATAAAATAAAATTGATGAAATATTTCAAAGGGTTTGCCGACGATATAGTTCTGACGGCTGAGATCTTGGAAGACGTGAACACAATGCTCAAATATCTCAGAAATGCTTTTCAATGAGTGAGTCTTAAAATCAACATAGATAAGACAAAAATTATGTCGAATGGCCATTTTGTCCACTCCAGTCAACGTTGGGAACATTACACTTGAAGTTGTTGACCACTATGATACCTTTGACAAACAGCCTAGCTAGGGAAGTCTTGGGAATTGCGGTGAATGAATGTGGCCTCTCGGCCTACGGTGAACCCGCCACTTCCCCGACTCAGTTTTTTAGTGGTTAGGCGGGTTCTCTCTCTGAGGCCTGGAGTCCCACATAACCCCCAGCTGCCCCCGCGGCTGCTGAGCATACGTAACAGCATTTCCCTGAAGATAAAAAAAGGGTAAGTCCAGCTTCTCTTGTCGAACTCCGCTCGAATAGGCAGCATTCGGGAAGCGCCGGCAAATATTCGCGTCAAATATACCTCAGTATCTCAAGACGAAAGTCTTTGACCGGAGTGTGTTGCCAGTGATGACATTTTGAAGTGAGACGTGGCCCCTTAGACAGACTTTGACACGAAATAGCACTTATAACAGTAACGTGTAAAATTTGTAACAAAATTCGATATCAGCGTGCATCAAAATTTTGCAATAAAGCATATCTATCTAATCTTACTTTTACCCTCAAAACATAATATAAATAGGTATTACAATCAAGATGAAAAAACACAAAAGAGTCTTATTTCTGCCCCTCCAGTAGGTATTGACCTGAAAGTCCTGAAACCGAATTCGATTCAATTTATCTTGACATTCTAAAATTGGCTCGACCAAAAATAATTTTCAAACCAGGGCTTAACCCTTCCTGACTTTGTTTAAAGTCCAATGACATCCTAATTTCTTATAACTCACGCCCATTGGGTAGGAAAAGGGAATAATTTTAATGCGATTACCTGTTCTATCGGGCGAGAGCGTCCCTTGGCCGATAGCGACTTACAGCAGTTAAAAACGCCGAAAACTGGATAAAGCCAGTTTGAAATTGTAAGAGTTATTCGAAAAGGTTTTTTCCTTTCGTTTGTGAATACGGAAAGGCTTTCGGTTGTGTTCGCAGAGCAAATGAAATAAATTAAAACTAGAAGGCTTCATTGCATTATTTTACAATAACTTTAACAATTTTAGTAAGCCGTCGAAAACTTAATATAACTTAATAATAAAAATGCATTTTTGGCGCAACTTTCGAAAATTTGTAAAGGTTTTAATTTAAGAGCACAACAAAGCCAATTATTTTCATCGATATTGTACAGAAAACCATAACAATATAAATCTTAATGAATCTGACTTAAAAAGCGATCTGCAGAAAAGGTATGGAAATCGCTTAAACATATCTAGGTAAAGATACAGTTAACCAAAATTGTATTAGGTATTTACGGACCCGTCTCAGAAGGGTTTTAATTGCGGCTCAAATGAAAAAAAATCCTTCACTGTGCCTACCTCTAACAATGTTTTAAGAGAAAAATATTAAATATAAAATAACCGGGCAGTTCGTAAAATGACTTAATTTTAAAACTATCAACTAAAATTTAGCTTTCGGAACGCAAGACCGCGTTACAATGATCTAAGTTGTATTGTCTGAAATACTTAATTGTAGAATGCAAAGCTAACATTTAGGGAAGTGACAAAAAAAATTTTTTCCGCAAAAGCCTTCGAATTTGAAATATCAAATTTTAAGGTTTTTGCCGAAAACTGCGTGCCCATAGACACGGATAACAACATGTTTCACTAGGATGCACTTAAATCAGCGTTTCCTTTGTAGATTGGATCAATTTAATTTTCATTTCTTCTAGCGTAAGTAACTTAACTAATTTAAAAATAATCTAATTTCACCAGACGTACGGCGGGTTACCATCCATTACTTGGTTGATATACCAACTATACGCACTAAGCGCTTCGCTTCATCCTTCATAATGCGCACAACCAAGGAATGGAATGCACTTCCGCCGACGGTGTTCCCTGTTTCATATAACTTGAGTTCATTCAAAGCGAAAGTTAATAGACACCTTCTGGGTAAGCTCGCTACATCGTCGACATCTTCTTTACCTCTTAGAGGGAGAATGATGTCAAGAGCGAACCCATTTTAATTTAAAAAAAAATTGGTTGCCTGTAAAGTCGGTATACGGGCGAAAGTTTTACGTGACAACGACTTTGAGTGGTAAAATAATTTTAATGTGAATATTCATTCGTATAACATGAACCGGTGTGTATGCCTATCTCTCTCACTCTCTCTATCTCGCTCTGTCTCTCTCGCTCTTAGGCGGGTTAACTGTGCTCGAGTGGAAGGGACGCATGCCTTTCACTTTTTATGTCTGTCTCACTCGCTCTTAGGCGGGCTAACCATGCCCGAGTCGAAGGGACGCGTGCCTCTCACTCGCTCTCATTGTGAGCGCGGAACGTGAGCGGAGCGTAACGCAGTTTCTTGAAGTGTCACCCGGCAAACCAATTTATAAGACGTTGTCACGTCAAAAAAAGTATCACAAAAACTAACTTTCCAGTTAGCAATCAGCAGGAAAACAGCTGGCAAGCTTTAATGGCTGGACGGATTTTTACAAGCCATAGGGAAGAACCACCGTGGTTAAATAATCTTTCGTATAAAAATTGAACGCTATGATTTCGGTCCATTCGTTCGGGAGCTACGTTGCCACAGACGAATACACACAAAAACACAAACATACATACACAGACAGATATAGGGGTCAAACTTATGACACCCTTTTTTCACCTTTTTGTCACCCTTTTTTCCCAGGGGTTGAAAATATGTTTTGCAATCACTTTGACAGACTGACGTTTTATCGAGCATAACATAATCCTTGTATAAGGCAATTAAAAAAAAAACAGGTCAAGTGCGAGTTGGACTCGCGCACCGAGGGTTCCGTACAAACCTGTAGCTATATAAGTAAAAGTTCACCCATGACGGGAATTATAGACTTAAGTATTTAATATAAATTTTAATTTAATATCTCAACGCGTTCATGAGATAGGGAGTAGTAACTTTGAAATTTTCAAAATTGTCAAAAATATTTTTCAAAAATATATTTTTTTATATGATGAAACTGAAAATTTACGGTTTTCGTAATTTTTCCTATATCTGTACTATAAGACGTGACTTCGTACTAAACGGTCTTGACAGACTGACGGACGGACGGACAACAAAGTGATCTTATAAGGGTTCCGTTTTTTTCTATTGAGGTACGGAACCCTAAAAATAATAATAAATATTTCACAACAATCACACCAATTCTTTTGTCCCATATTAAGCTACGAGGCTTGTGTTATGGGTACTAGACAACGGATAAACATACTTAAATACTTTTTTTTGTAAATAAATACATATTATACATAAAAAACACCCAGACCAGTACAGACACACATGTTCATGCACACTTATGTTGGTACTGTGCGGAGATCGAACCCGCGACCCTTGGTTTTAGAAGTCTGACATGTGGACCACTGCACCAAGCGGTCGTCAATTAAACGTAGTGTGTTGTGTTAGTGGCAAGTAAACGTTCAAGTTAAGTTAAGACGGTGCAATCGCTGCCGACCACAAAGGGTTAGTGACGTCACAGGTGTCAGGTAACGGAGCAGCCGTTCCGACCGATTTGCGGAGATATTTACCCGGAGAGATAGATGGGACAGGGACCCAGATTTAGGGACAATCGACCCAACCTGCGGAAATTGATTTAGGGATATCGGCCAGTTTTGCTGACTGCGCATGAAATGTAAGAATTCTTACTTACTAGCAAAAGCGCTTTTGAAACTTTTATGCGATCTTTAGTGGAAATATGTAACGTGTGAATGTGGCATGGAAAAAGTGATCGCATAGTCCGGTTCGATCCCCGCACAGTACAAGCATATGTGGGCATGAACATGTGTGTTTGTACTGGTCTGGGTGTTTACTTTTCTATGTATAATATGTATTTATTTACAATAAAAAGTATTTAAGTATGTTTATCCGTTGTCTAGTACCCATAACACAAGCCTCGTAGCTTAATTTGGGACTAGAGAATTGGTGTGACTGTTATGAAATATTAATTTTATTTATTTTTTATATTGCAGGTCGTTTGACGCGCAAAAGCGCAGCTTCAAAAGGGCGTTCTCTGGCAAGAAGGACTGACGGCCATAGTTTTTTTTATTAATTTTTTAAGCATTATTGCACAAAAAAAAATATGTACAAAAGGTGGACTTAACGCCGTAGGGCATTCTCTACCAGTCATACCTTTTGGCTAAGCAGAAATGATTAGTAGATAAATACGAGTATAAAGAATGTAGCGACAAATTGTTATTAAATGACGGCAGCGACACGTCAGTAGGCACCTCATGGTTCCCCGCCTCATCAGTCTTCTCGCTCCATTCACACTAGCTGGACGTGTGTGTCTTTATTGTTGTTCTTTAACTCCTATACCAAGAAAAGACAGTAATGTTTATTAGTGTATCAATATTAACTCTATACCTAGTAATTGGTAAAAGGACCCTGGATGCAGGGCGCTTGTAGTTTGTAATCAGTTAATCTGATTATGAGAGACGCAGAGTTTAACGGTGTACGTCTAGCGGTTTATACGCTAAAGGAGTTGTACATACTTATTTCTATGTAGAACTAGCGGACTCGCAGATGTTTTTATGCCTGTTGCTTTTTTTTTTAATTACTGACCATTTAAACCTGACCTGCATTCCACGAATATTTCAAGACCAAAATAATTAAAACCGGTTCAGCCGTTCTCGAGTGTTAGCGAGACTAACGAATAGTAATTTATTTTTATATATATATAGATAAGCATAAACTGTGTGACATAATAAAATTAATTAAATTAAACATTTTTGTTTCAGGCATGACACATATTCAATCACGTTTTCATATTGGGTAATGTAGGTAAAATAAAAATAAAAATATTTATTTCAAACCATTATCCGTGCAATAATATTATCCATTACAGAAAAAAGATGTCTTACTTCAGAAAGTAAACTGGTAACCATTTAAAACTAATTTACGTAACGAGATAAATTAATTTCAGCGCTGTTGACTGAGAAGTAATCCTTTCAATTTGGTTCCAAAGTAATTTGCTGAAGGACAATCAATTACTTTGAGATCTACGAATTGGATTCTGAAAGAGATAATTTTCTTCACATCTTCATTGCTTCAATCAGATAAAAAAAGAGATAGACGTAAGTTTTCACACACTCAAATAAATTAGTTTTTAATTGGTTTATATAAGCAATTCGTTTCAGCAGTTGCGTGACTGTTTGTTTTTAATCCACGACGAAAAAAAGGAGTATGTGTTGTTATATAATAATAATAATAACGTTCATTTCAGGCTACAAAATTATAACATAACGATGGCCCATATTATAAATACCTTAAAGTCTAACATATATATATATATATATATATATATATATATATATATATATATATAAACTCAAACTTAAACGTACGTAGTAGGAGTATGAGTTACTAGGACATACCACATAAACGTACCATATAATCATCAGAAAGTAAAGGATTATTAGTAGGTAAAATGGGGTCTGAACATGTCTCCTGAAAAGATATCTGATGGCGATAACGTTGCCATAATATATATATATATATATATATATATATATATATATATATATATATATATATATATATATACATGTATATATATATATATATTCTTATAAAACAGTTGATAAATTAAAATAGTATCTATAGGTATCACACAAACGCACGCGTCAGCAATTTGATGCGGCACGCGCGGTGATGTCGGCAGGAAGGCGTCCCCTGAATTTCCGAAAAACGACTCCTTGCGGCCAGAAGTCCTCCTTCATGAAGGTCGCATGATGGTGGGTCGGGACCCTCACCACAAATGAATTAAAATTCAGTTTGTGGCGAGATTCCAACCGTTCGACCCTCAGGGTGAATTTATGTTTATCTGTGGCACCGTAGCTCTCGTTGCGTTATTGGGCATTTATTTTTGGTAGTTACTCCCGATGGTTGGTCAAAATCCGTCTAGCCGAGGAGGCTTACCAACTGTTTTTCTGAATTATGATGGGGGTTTTACATTTTTGTCTAGAAATGTTATGGCCTGTGTGGATGCGCCATCAGATATCTTTTCAGGAGACATGTTCAGACCCCATTTTACCTACTAATAATCTTAACTTTCTGATGATTATATGGTACGTTTATGTGGTATGTCCTAGTATTCAATAACTTCGTAGATTCCAACTACATACGTTTCTGTTTGAGTTTAACGTATAGCATTTGTGTGTATGTACGTATTTACGAGAAAAGTTTCGTTTTGAAATGAAAATAAATGTAAAACTTAAGAGTTTTGCTTTCCCAGGTCGAAGTTATAACACGGGCTCATAAAAACAAAAACTCCTTAAAAATCAGGACAAGATAGTAAAATTCTCCCCATCGTCTATAATTCTTGAAACGAGTAACTTCACAGTTCCCTTGGGTGCCAAAAAAAATTCCACTCATAAAACATTATGACGCAATCGAAAAGTTCGTATGGGAACAGCCCTTGGTGTTTGGGGAAATAATGCGAGCACAATAAATGTTTTGTACTTACGCAGTTTTTGTTGTTCAAGGTGAAACAACGTAACACGTGAATGTTAATATTTAATTGAAGTCACAAATTTGTTCCGTGACACATGTCATCCAATAATATTTCTAAGTAAATGCTGCTGTCATGAATTCCTCAAAAACAGCTCGTAGTCGGGAAGTTGGGGATGTTACACCCCCGTGCCTCGGAAAGCACGTTAAGCCGTTGGTCCTGCGCCTGATCTCTCTCCGGTCATGTCGGATTGCCATCTCACCGAACTTTGAGAGTGATGGAACAGTTAGTGCAGCTATGTATTGCGCTCACACTTGTGCACTATAATATCTCCTGCGTAGTTGGCTGATCTTTGTTGAGATTGGCCGCCGTGGTCGAAATCGGCCAGGACTACTATTTTTATTATTATTAAGTATAAATGCAAATGAGTAGTAACACCTATAGAGATTATGTTAACTCTAAAATAAACACGTATCATTTCGCCCACGTTTGTAAGGGTAACCTTTTTAACTGGGTGCAGGAAAAGGCTTGTTTACTATTTAGTATTATATTTCTAGACAACGACTTAGCGATACACGACAAATAATAAAACAATACAATTTACTGGACTGATGTCAATTTTTAACACGCTTTTATTAGCTTGACCTGTATGTAACTATGTATGTAACGGAATCTTTGCACTTCATTTTCACCTACTTCTAGGAGTCTGATTAACATGGAAATTTGCACAGGGGTCAAGGACTGATGACAATGCAATAATTTGATAAGAGTTTTCGATTATCCTTATTAACTAAAAAAATAAAATTAATTTTAATATTGCTGAAATCGCCTTCTTACATTTTCTTCTCCTTCTCCTTCACAAATATTACGAAAGTATCTAGTCAATTACTTGAATGGTTCGAGTTTTGTAACCTTTAGCGTTCGCTTAGTTAGTTAGTTTCGATAGCAATCATTAGATGTCGCTGCTAATGCTATGCAGTTTTAACTGATCCAATTGATTTGCACTAGAAGCTCTGTATTTTGCCAATAGACGTCACTATTAACTAACACATTAAGTGTAGTAACTATTTAGTAATCTGTGATTAAGTACTAATGACAATGCAATAATTTGGAGATTTAACTAAAATAAATAATAGTTTAAAAAAACTAAAAAAACACGCTTTTATTGCTAACTAAAAAAGAGAAAATAATTTCTGAGTACACGGAATTTATATTACAGTAGAGTAAAAAGCGTGGGGTGCTTCGTATAGTAGTATGTGAAAATCATCCTATTATTGGCACGTATAAAAGTATGAAAACGTCATAAAGTGCACCCCACGCTTTTTACTCTACTGTAATATGAATTCCGTGTACTCAGAAATTATTTTCTCTTTTTAGTTAGCAATAAAAGCGTGTTTTTTAGTTTTTTTAAACTATTATTTATTCTATCAAAATCTTAAAAGGAAAGAGGCTACATAGCAGCCGCAGATACTAAGGTTACATTTGGGACCTCTAATAAACTTGTTTAGGCTTATAGGCTTAACACAAGCTCTGCGATAGCGCTTTTAGTCGTCACTTTGCTTTATATAAAAAAAAGAACGCTGCCAATAAGGTCGTAATAGGCTAGATGACACCACCAATCGTTGACATACTCTTTATTATCTGTCAAAACGGTCTGCCTCCAAAACGTGACGTCACGGTATTGTATCAGAAATCGGATTCAATTACTGACTGAATATTCATTGAATTTTGTGTGTTTAAGAATTGGTTTCTACAGCTTTTTGGAAATATACTGGTTGTATTAACTTTATAGGGGGCTAAACTGATTAAAAATAGTCTGTCCATGATTTTTTCAGCTCTTTTTCAGCGTATCTTTTATCATACTAGCCCGATTCACGCTTGGCCAGCTTTTTTATGCGGTTTTTTAGGTTAGTGCTTAAACTTTTCTCTTCTCACTAAAATATCTAACATTGAAAACTTTTATGATAATTCACTTACATCGTCTGAGTGGGTCTGTTAAGTAACTACCTAATAAATTACGCATGACGCTATGAAAGTTTGCGAACAAAAGTAATATTGAGTGCATATAAAAAGGGGAAAAAGTTATACTTAGTACTGTCGACCGAAGATAATTTCATGCTGAAATAGGTTACCGCTAGACAGGAAGAAACTAGGATAAACACCTTGGGTTTTTAATTTACACTATAAAGACAAAAAGTTTTTTCAAGTTTAGTCTGTTACTTTTTAGGGTTCCGTACCTCAAAAGAAAAAAACGGAACCCTTATAAGATCACTTTGTTGTCCGTCCGTCTGTCAAGACCGTTTTTCTCAGGAACGCGAGGAGGTATCAAACTGAAATTTCTATATGATACTTAGGTCTACTGTCCCTGGAAGCTGTAGAAAAATCAACCTTCTAAGCCAACGCAATCAAAAGATACAGCCATTTAGGCCGCAAATTTTCGAAACTCGCACGGGAATCAAAACCTACAGGGTTACCTAGGTTACCTACCTTGTTAGGTTACCTACCTACCTATTTACTTCCCGTAAACTTAGAATCTTGTAATTTAGTAATTTCACGTCTTATAGTACAGATATAGGAAAAATTACGAAAAAGCCGTTGAAGCTCCCCATCTATTTTTCTGACTCTTTCGGAGTTTTTTTAACTGCAAACTTATTTTTTATTTACATGATAAATGCATATAGTTTGTACAAGCCTTGTCTGTTGCCAATGCCACTTTTCTGCATTTTGAAATTGCGTTTTTGCGTTGTGCACGGCCGACAGTACCTACTTTACAAACTTTCAGTTTGAGTTGCCACTTTATTGGAAGTTGCAACAAAATGATTACCTGCTTAAGATTTACTCAAATCGCCTATGTATTAACAAAAATTAGGTTAAAGAAATACCTACTTCATAGCCTTTAAAACCAAGTTTCCGCCGAAAATCTGCTCAGTTGTCCAAATTTTGTAAAATGGCTTCTAATCATGAGATGAATCATCGTTTTCGACCCAAGACCATAGCTGCTACAAAATAAACTATACCAGCAACAAATTAAGGTAACTCAGAAATCTAATCATAGCACGGTCGCAGACCTAATCGCTTCCAAGGTGGAATTTGAGATGTTCCAGTGAGTTGGATTGTCTCATGAATAAATTTACCGTCCGTATTGGGCCAGTAAGCAGTTCCGTGCGGTTAGAATGGTCGTCTAATCGTATAACTGTGTTGTGTTTGCTACTGCCATGTCTTTAAAGCTCTCATGTTAGCTTGGCGATAATAATCTATGATGTGATATTACACACTGACTGCGGACATTTTAATCAAGACTCAGATTAGCCAAAAACACGGAACAACAACTATATACCCATATACGATGTTGTTTATTTAATACTAAAGTTCAGTAGGAAGGCCATTTGGTGTACTAAGGCTTATTTATAAATAGGTACCTTTTCAAAGTAGTTGAAAGTTTTTATCTTAAATAAATAAATATACAACAACATCTCATACATTAAGGTAGGTTAAGAACTTGTGTTACAGATATCAGAATCAACAGTGGTATTACAAATAAACATAAATAAATACATATAACACCTAGATCAGTACAAATAGACATGTTGACGCACACAAAGTGCAGGGATCGAACCTGCGACCTCTTGGTTAATAGTCAACTTCTTGACTATTGCACCAAAGTGGTCTTGACGTCTACAGATTTGAAATCCACTTCACGTTTTCACGTGAAACGAAACATGCGTGTCGTTCACACGTTTGATCAACGAGCCAAGGGTTGGGAGAAGTCAACAATGTACAAACAAATATCGATAAAAAACATGGAATATATCATCATTAATAGACGGAGCGTCACGTACTATAGTTTTTTGTAGCTTACTGTGTCAAACTAGAATGAGATTTCTGGAGAACTGGAGCTTTAGAACTAAGGACTTACAGAGATCATGGTTCCATATCCTTCCGATCATGAAAGTTTCCGAAGTGCTAGGAAAGTGCGTAAATATGGAGGAAGAGCATATAATTTTTGAATATCAAAAATTACAGGCGCTGTTATTTATTACAATAAAAAAATATTATGAAAAAAAACAGAAGAGTTTATAATTGATATATTTGGGAAGTTATTGCCGGGTGCCAGGGTTCCTTTTAGAGAATGAGATGACAACGTATCTAGCTATGCAGTTCATAAGAAGCAGCCTGGTGACTAACAGACAGACTTATGTACATATAATTTCAATTATAAAATATTGTCCTACTATTATTATTATGCTAAATACTATTGTTAAAATGTAAATACTTCATATGATGGGTTTGGGCGAAAATAAACAAAGGATTCACTTGGATTACGAAGATAATTTATTAAGACGATCAGTAGCCTAGCACAGCGAATA
Source organism: Pyrausta despicata (assembly GCA_963921415.1). Lineage (NCBI taxonomy): Eukaryota > Metazoa > Arthropoda > Insecta > Lepidoptera > Crambidae > Pyrausta > Pyrausta despicata. Next base: position 13,673,540 of record OY992862.1, on the reverse strand, counting down.
CAGCGAAAGAGTTGAGAGCACACAGAGAAAAAAAAAAATATGTCAAAGACAATCGATTCGTTCAAAAACTAACACTACCCCTTGAACGAAACGTTTATTTGAATTACAATAAATACGCTTGACAATAACCCATACAAACAACTTTCCTAATAACATTCAATGATCAAGCTACATATTATGCTCATAAATTGACTTGCAAACATAAACATCAGGAACGTTCTTTGGATCTATGTATGTACTTTAAATTACACCTAACCTTTTTTGAACCCAAAGCTAGAAAAGGATACAATACTATTTAAACAATAATTATCACAAATTATTCTAAACAATCATTCAAAAGTTTAAGTTACATACCTTCAGTAGGTAATCTAAGTTAATTAACAGAACTATACCTACAGTAAAAAGTTACATACTTGTACTTTTGTAATTAAAAGAAAATTTTAAGAGGACATGTCATAAGTTTTAGGTGTATTACAGTTTGAACATTAACAAAACAAACAATAACCTTTTATTTCTATTGCAAAACACAACTGTTTATATATAAAATTACTACAAACAAAGATTACAATATAATATATCTGACATGACTTACATTTTACAATTACACTTCAGTTAATAACAAACTTGAAACAAATTTCACATGTTTTTCTTTAGATAACGGTTTAGTTAGCAAATCTGCTAACATGTTTTCTGTAGATACATAAGACAATACAAAAAAATTACTTTTTACAATATCACGAATGAAATGGTGTCTTATATCTATATGTTTTGTGCGACTATGAAACATAGAATTTGAACAAAGTTTCTGAGCAGATTGATTGTCATTGTATAAGTTAACTTTACAATCAATATTTAGACACTGCAATAGGAATGAATGCAAAAAGATAGCCTCTTTACCTGCGTCAGAGATAGCCATGTATTCAGCCTCAGTGCTGGATAGGGCAACGGTCCGTTGCTTTCGGCTTTCCCAAGACACCACTGAATTTCCTAATAAGAAAATGTATCCAGTGTAGGATCTTCGATCAATAACATTGCCAGCCCAATCTGCATCGGTATACCCGTGAATATCTAAGCCTCCATTTTGATATGACAAGGAATAATGACATGTACCTTTTAGATACCTAAGTACCCTTTTTGCAGCCTTCCAATGCTCCTCACCATAGCATTCGTTGAACTGGCTCAGCACACTGATGGCATGAGCAATATCGGGCCTGGAACAAACTGAAATATACATTAAGCACCCAATTAGGCTTCTGTAATCAAATTTAGTATCCTTCTTATCATTCTTCTGAAGCTTAAGTCCCACTTCCATTGGTGTATGTGCAGGTTTACACTCAGACATATTGAATTTATGCAAAACTTTTTGAATGTAGGCGGATTGATTCAAGGTAATTTTGTTCTTGAACTTTTTGATCTGCATTCCTAAGATTTGGTGAGCAGGGCCTAAATCTTTCATTTCAAACTCTTCCATGAGTTTTTGTTTCACTCTTTCCTTTTCTTTTACAGAAGAGGGAGAATGAAAGAGAATTATGTCGTCTACATAAAGGGCAATGATGACCATATCTCCCCCTTGTCCCTTATAGTAGACACATGGCTCTGATGTCATCCTTTTGAAATGTAATTTATTCATTAAAACATCATTTATTCTATCATACCATGATTTTGCTGCTTGCTTTAAGCCGTATATAGCCTTATTCAGCCTATATACTTTATCTTCTTGTCCTGCTATAACAAAACCTTCAGGCTGTTCCATCAGAACTGTTTCATCCAGATAACCATTCAAAAATGCTGTTTTGACATCTAAATGATTCAATTCCATGTTATATTCTGCTGCAAGAGCCAACAATAATCGTATAGTTGAGTATCTAACTACTGGCGAGAATGTTTCATAATAATCAATCCCATACCGTTGAGTATATCCTTTGGCTACTAGACGTGCCTTGTATTTAATAATTTGACCATCTAATCCCCTCTTTTTCTTAAAAACCCATTTAGATTTTATCGGCTTCTGTCCTGGGGGTAAATCAACTAGAGTCCAACAGTTATTTGTTATAAATGATTGATACTCATCTCTCATGGCTTCATTCCATTTATCAGCTTCGCTGCTGGCAAGCACTTCTTGTAGAGTCTCTGGTTCAGTGTCCTCTGACCACGCTGTCTCTGCCAGCTGCGCCTCCATTTCAGTAGCGTCGAGAAAATCCATGGTGTTCGAGTCCTCACTGTCTATTGATGACAGACCTGGAATGTAAGTTTCATCCGAGAGAGTATTTGTTTCCCCTGATGTATCTATGTCAAATATTGTTTCCCTACGAGAGTCTCTATCAGATGGTAGTGTAAAATCAACATCACTAAAGTCGTTTATTTCAGTTTGTGGACTTTGTTGTATTACTTCTGTGTCATTTGTACCGGTAGCTGGTACATACACAATATACCGGGTATCATCATGAGACTGCTCATTTTTCTTCCAGAAACAATTTTCAAAAAATGTGACATGCCTTGCCTTTAAACATTGCTCCAAATTTGATGGGTCTATGAGTCTATAACCTTTTGTGTTTGTACAATATCCTACAAAAATGTATGCTTTTGATCTCGAATCTAATTTCCTTTGATTTGATCTCAAAGCATATGCAGTACATCCAAAAGTGCGTAAGTGACTAACGTTTACCTTTTTGCCAGACCATTTTTCTTCTGGTGTTGCGCCCATAACAGCCTTGGTTGGTGATCTATTTTTCAGGTACACTGCAGTGTTTGCCGCTTCAGCCCAAAAGCTTTTATCCAGATGTGAATCCTCTAGCAAACAGCGCACTTTGTCCATTATCGTCCTATTGATCCTTTCTGCGACACCATTTTGCTCGCAGAAACCATTCCATTCTTCATGAGTGACATAGATCTGGAATTCAGATGGCCCAGCCTCCGATGCCAAACCTCTTGTGTTACCTTGGACTTGTCTGTTGCACTGGGGCCGCCCATCACCTGCTTCCCCACACCCGACTCCAAACACTGAGGCTCCATGGCACAATTTGTACTAGCTACGCTGCAATTCAAAGATGTATCTATCGTATCCAACTGATAGACACCATTAACACAAGTAGCAGAGGCTATCAATTCACATCCATCCATAATTTTGCACTTTTGATAATCAAAAACAATATTGTAACCTTTTCTTGTCAATTCACTAATTGATAACAAATTACAAGTCAATTTAGGCACATAATAAACGTTGCTTATTGTCCTTACACAATCCGGTAATGTTACTTTGACGTTTCCACACTCAGCAGTTGACAGTTTATGTCCATTAGCGACATTCACTTCACACCTATTTGTTGTTTTGATATCACTCATGATGTTCCTGTCGTTGCACATATGGTTGGTCGCTCCGGAGTCCAAATACCAGACGTCACGCTTCAGGTTTACCGACAAAGCTGACAGCAGTGCTTTGTCTCCATTGTTCTGCTTGCTTCTGTTTTCAGTTTTCTCTTTCTGACCAAATCTAGGACAGTTCTTTTTCACATGCCCAGGCTTCTTACAACGAAAGCATTTAACCTGTTTTCTTGTAAATAGAGCCGTTGAATCTGCCTTTTCATCTCTCCGAAGCGATTCTTGTAATAATTTGTTTTTTACAGTCTCACTTGCCAATTTTCCTAATTTAGAGTTCTCTAAGGCCATGATTAGCGGGTCATAATCTGAAGTCAAGCCATTCAGCATCAAAACAGCTATGAAGTCGTCCTCCAGCGGTGTTCCCATATCATTTAACTGCTGGGTAGCATCAATTATTTTATTAATGTAACATTCCATGCTGCTGCACCCACTCAAACGGATATCACACAGTGATCTTAGTAAGCTGAGCCGTCTGATCAAACCCTTGTCTTCATAAGCAGCCTCCAAATTCTTCCATGCCTCGTATGCGGTTTTAGCGTTACGCACATGCGACTGCACCGATGTGTGCACAGACAGGCAGATTTTCGCCAGCGCCTTTTGGTCTTTCTTAGCGTCATCTTTGCTATAGTCCGGAGTCAACACACAATCATGCAAATCTTCATGAATTAATAGATTCTTCATGTAAAATTTCCAATGGTGATAATTTTCCATACCTTGAAGTTTTTCTATTGGAATTGAGTAGTTTGAAGAGGACACGCCGCCGGACATGTTGAGGTTAGAAATTGCAACTTTTTGTATTTTCGCCTTTTTTCGCAGAAATTAATTAACAGTAACGCGCCTGAACGTGCTGGTCCCATAACCTGATGGGTTTGGGCGAAAATAAACAAAGGATTCACTTGGATTACGAAGATAATTTATTAAGACGATCAGTAGCCTAGCACAGCGAATACAGCGAAAGAGTTGAGAGCACACAGAGAAAAAAAAAAATATGTCAAAGACAATCGATTCGTTCAAAAACTAACATCATATACCTGAAAAGGTGAAACATAGAGTTCGCATTTAAACAACCCACAACCTCTGTATGTACCTATGTTTATGAAGGAATAAATGATTATGATAATTATTATGATAGACAGACGGACAGCCCCGTTTAAGGCTTCCTGTAGACGATGACGGAACCGCACAGGCGCCGGTCCGGAACGGCGCGCTGAATCGCTGGACCGACACTGCATACTCATCGGGCCGCCTCTTTAAACATGCGGCTTCGGTCCAGCGCCGGTGCGGTTCTGGTGTCGACCTCACGAAGCTGTCAATGGGTTTCATATTTCACTATTTGGGTACGGACATGTCCATTTTCGATTGCATTCTATCGATATCAACCCCTCCCTTACAATTTCTAGCAAGGCGCTAGAGTGCACTCGATCCTAGTCTTCCCTGATCCCGCTTGAGACCCCCTCCTGGGATTTGCACCTCTTGTCTGTGCCTAAATAATCCCCCGGCGCGAGTAATTACGTTGCAGGGTGAATTCGAAGGAGTTGTAGTTGAAGACTTGTAAATGTCTAATGATGATGTACATAACTTTGGCTTCCTTATTTTTAACACCCGACGAATAAGAGGTGTTATAATGTTGACTTCTATGTCTTAACAAGTTACCATTACTGAAAATATTTGCATTTATTCGATATATATAACAATTGATTCAAAAAATTCAAATTACTGAGGAGATATTTTTACCGAGGTCGACTAGGTCGACTCCAAAAATATGTTATCATGACATTAGACTTACCTTAATAATATCTGTTTGTACTGGTCTTATAGGTATTTATTTAAGTTTATTTCTAATACCACTGTTGATCTTGATTTCTGTAACACAAGTGCTTATGCTACTTACCACAGAGTCAGATCAATGTATGTAATTTTGTTGTATATTATTATAGTATTATTATTATACATTCTGCTAAACATATAAATACATATATAAACTATAGATATAAATATAACATAAATACATATAAGTATTTAACTTACAAATTATGAAAATATTATTAGTTTATTTTTAAAGTTTTTTTTATTTTGTGTCAAACACCCCAAATACTATGCTTCTACGTAATTTGACATCTAAGCAGTCCAAGTCTAAAGGCAAAAAAAAAATTCTAGTTAGAACATAATACCGCACCGAGCCCGCGTGGTGGAGTATGGCTCGAACCACACTCGTAACTAAGGTGAGGACTGTGCCCAGCAGTGGGACGAATATAGGCTGATGAGATTAATAAACAATTTACCCTGCTAATAGTAAAAGAAGTTTTCTAGTAAGATTGTTTCTCGTCATGGCATTTGCGCAAGACGTATAATTTTATGACATTACTTTCCCTGCTTAAAATATCATAAAACCAATGGTAAATCATGTTCCTGGCTCAACCAAACAAAGTAAAATAATAAATATTTACCCAAAGCAAATATGATAAAACGGCGTAATTAATATTGTTATTCACGTCGATTCATTCAATGAGAATTAATGAGGAGCTTAATATGACTTCATGAATAACAAACTAAGAGTTAATTGTACTGAAACTAGTGATGACATGAATGACAATTTATTTATTTAATCAATCGAGTTATTCATATTTCAGTGGTTAAATATTGCCAATTCCAATATACCTAATTAGAATGAAAAAGTTTGACCTATGATCATCATCATCATCATCAGCCTATATACGTCCCACTGCTGGGCACAGGCCTCACCTCAACTATGAGGTGGTGCGAGCCATACTCCACCACGCGGGCTCAGTGCGGATTGTAAATAATTAATTGAATTAAATTAAATGTCAAACGTTTAAATATTAATTTATATACAAATGTCATATTATTCAAAACTGCTTAATTATTTAATAATTTCAAGCAATCGACTAAATTATCCTCTCGATTCGATTCCCAACACTCGGACGTTTGAGCAATACAAAAACTTCTTCGAACAAAATCAATATTATTCCAAACATATAAAAATACCTATCTAATTTATTCAATGAAAGGTCCTATTTTTTCTTCAAATAAAACGATAAGAGAATGGAAGAGCAACGTTATACCAAACATCTACCTAATTGTCTTTTTAGAGATCTCGTCGTTTATCTTCAAAGAAGAGCTGTTATCGTCTCAGTAGAAATAAATACATGTTCAGTAAGATTATTTCTCTTTCTTTTGTACTAACTTTGTTATAAAGTACCTACAGTTGTGATGAAAAACGCGATTTAAAGCCAATACAAACCAAAAACCAACTTTTGATCAAGGTTTCTGCTTCTTAGGGATGTAAGATAGTCAGATAACTTTTTGATTACAGATAATACAGTTAGAGTTAGGTTTTAGTAAGAAAAAAATACTTTCCAGTTGAAAAACCCGCACTGAGCCGGGTAAAAACTGGACGGTTTGACGGATTTAGATCAGCCATAGTTAAGAATCACCATGATTAAATTATCTTTCATATAAAAAAAAAACCGCAGTGACATCGGTCTGTCCGTTCGGGACCTACAATGCTACAGGCAGACACACACAAAAACATAATTATACACACACTAACCGACATGGAGACCGAACTTAAAATATTTCTCTCCTTTCATCGGTTGTTAAAAATGTACAGTTCAGGCGGTCTAATCGCTAAAAGAGTGATTTCAACCGCTATGTAACAAAGAGGATTTTGCTGTCATCATAGATTTGAACCCGAGACTTCTTCATCATCGTTGTATACGACTATAACTATAACTTATCTGTAAATAAATTAAAAATCTTAGCTTTATCTAGAACTTTAATTTTCGCAATAACATTAGAAGTTAAAAAAAGAAAAATTTCTTACAAAGTTTTCGGTCAGTGATCTTTAGTAGAAAAAATAAAGCTCAAAATCTTGGGAGCGTTAGACTCACAAATCTAGTTAGTATGGAACGAGTAAAGAGATTTCACATTTTGCCCGAACCATTCTCGAAATTGGATACAATAAAACGCTGATCAAGGAATGCTTAAGGTTTATATTATAAACCTTAAGCATTCCTTGATATTTCATTGATGATATTTCATAATGATATTTCCATAATGATATTTCATTTGTAAGGTTGCTTTACGACCACTTTGGTGTAACAGTCAAGAAGTTGACTATTAACCAAGAGGTCGCGGGTTCGATTCCCGCAATGTACAAACATTTGTGTGCATGATCATGTCTGTTTGTACTGGTCCGGGTGTTATATGTATTTATTTACGTTTATTTGTAATACCACTGTTGATTCTGATATCTGTAACATAAGTGCTTTAGCTACTTACCACAGAGTCAGATCAATGTAGGTGATGTTGTTGTTGTTTAGGTACTTATATCATGGCGACTTTGTGACACTCTTATCAGCACACCTCGATTATGATTTGATTGTCAATAACAATGGTACAGGATGGAGACCACAACACGACAAAGAGTAATTTGAGTCTGCTAAATATGTGGATCATTAGGTTTAAAAAAAATTACGCGATAGGATAGCAATGTGCAATTCAGCACTATAAAGTTTTGAGACTTTAAAGCCGAGACCGACGGCACACTTGCAGCATACAGTCGCAGCAACTATCAGCGATTTAGCCGCGGCCCTTGGTTGACACGCTTTCAGTTGCGAACAGTCAGAAACAACTCGGAGTCGGGAAGTTGGCGGTGTTACACCCCCGTGTCTCGGTGCGCACGTTAAGCCGTTGGTTCTGCGCCTGATCTCCCACCGGCCATGTCGGATTGCCGTCTCACCGAACTTTGAGGGTGAAGGAACAGTGAGTGCACCTGTGTATTGCGCTCACACTTGTGCACTATAATATCTCCTGCGTAGTTGGCTGATCTCTCTTGAGATTGGCCGCCGTGGTCAAAAACGGCCAAGAGGACTATTATTATAATAATAATTATTATTATTTCAGTCGCGAGTCTGGGCGAAAAAAGTCGCATCTGTGCCCTATGTCGCATATGTGTTAATATGTGTTATAGGAAAATCTAACAATCGACCATACCTAAACTTGAATAAGTGCTCGCAAATCTCGAAATAAGTCACTCTCACGTCGTCATCCGGCATGGATAGAATACCGGTTGAATCCCGGCTTATGTGATCGATGTGTGGAATATGGATGATACTGGAATAAATTATGAATGCAAATGTTTGTCAACAAGTATCGGGATTCGCGCAAACATATCCCTCCCTTGGGGATTCGAACCCAAACACCTGACCCTAAGTGGGGACCACAACACACATTTTTACAAATCAATACTACTCGTATATACGTGTAAGAGGGTAATTTCGGGAAATACTTTCTAACTTTATCGCAACCGTCATCACATTATAGATCTTTCTTTAACAGTTCGTCATATATATTTTTTTAACTTACTGTATATTAGTATATATTATGTGTATTTTAAAATGTATGTAGTCTTGTATAAATGTATTGTTTACTATATATTTAATCTCATGCTTGATATTATTGTTTTTTTATATTTTTTTATTTTCTCTTTTATTTACTTTGTCGCACCGCTGCCTATCCATTTTCATCCATCCAACCAGTTAGACTGGTAGAGAATGCCTGACGGCATTAAGTCCACCTTTTGTACACAGTTTTGTTGTGCAATAAAGCTTCAATAAATAAATAAATACGGAACCGACAAAAAAATCACCAATTGAAAGTTGCGTCATCTACGTGTGTTATAATTTTTTTTTAATTCTATGCGTGTAGGATTAAGGACTCGAAGGGAAACTAAGTGATTGGCTTCAACTTCTTATTTATTTATCACCAGCGTCTCCATACCGTCTTTCGCTCTGTCAAACTTTTTTCATATCTACACTAATATTATAAAGCCGAAGAGTTTGTTTGTTTGTTTGTTTGTTTGTTTGTTTGTTTGTTTGTTTGAACGCGCTAATCTCAGGAACTGCTGGTTCGAATTGAAAAATTATTTTTGTGTTGAATAGACCATTTATCGAGGAAGGCTATAGGCTATATAACATCACGCTGCAACAATTAGGAGCGAAGAAATCATGGAAAATGTGAAAAAAACGGGGAAAATTATTCATCCTTGAGGGCTTCCGTTGCGAACGCTGCGAAAACGGTTCAAGATACCAAAAATATTTGTATGAAAGAATTATTCCTCTTAAAATGATCTAAAAAAATGTCTGCGACAGTATATGTCTATCTTTTAAGATCAAGTCACTAGAACCGTTTTTGTGGTAATCAAATTTGGCCAAAATTAATTCATTATTTGTTAAGAGTTGTATCAACGTAATAATATTAATCTTTATCCAAATAAATGTATTGTTGATTAAAAGTATTTAATTGTGAACAAAATTGTCCTTGACATCACTTAATTTCAATGAATATCTTAGAAGATATTACAATTTTAAAATAACACCAATATAAAATTCACCCGCGCCGCATGATATGCAAAACATGACGCTGCAAGGAAGAGAGGCGACGCGGAGAGGGGGGTGTAGCTCTACGAGGTACCATGATGAACCAAAATTAGATTTAATTAATGACCAGGTGCGTCATATCTTCACGTCAACCCTGCCGCAGTGCCTAAAAAGCCGGTTGTTTAACCAATGCGTCTTAACTGTCTTAACCCACGGAGCTGAAACGTGGAACATGACAGTCAAGCTGGCTACCCGACTACACGTCACTCAGCGTGCTATGGAATGGTCTAGGTTGGGGATCTCATTAAGGGATAAAATCCGGAACGAGGTCATACGACATAAGACTAAGGTAACATATGTTGTCCAAAAATGTAGCAAGCTAAAGTGGCAGTGCGCTGGCCATGTCTGTCGCAGAACCGACGAGAGGTGGAGCAGGAAGGTTCTTGAATGGAGACCACTTTTAGGTAAACGTAGTGTGGGACGCCCCCCGGCTAGATGGACAGACGACCTGAAGAAGGCAGCTGGTAGTGACTGGATGCAAAGAGCGGGAGATCGGGCGCTGTGGCGGTCCTTGGGGAAGGCCTATGTCCAGCAGTGGACTATAACAGGCTGATACGATGAATGACCAGGTGACCGCGTTTAATAATCTGGGACGAATGTTCCATGATCCATAGAGCTCATGTAGAGGGTCTAGATAGGACTCTTAGAGATATAAGAAGCTGTGATAAAATCATCATCATAAAATTACTGTTATGTTTGCGGGGGACTTTCGAAAAACTGTACCAGTAATAGTAAGGGGAACAAGGGCAGACATTGTAAAGTCTTGCCTTAAAAATACCCCAATATGGAAGTTTGTAAACATCTTAAAATTAACTACAAATATGAGAGCACATTTCGGGGGAGGTAGAAATAATCCTCCAGGCCGATTATATACCACGGCGGCCAATCTCAACAGAAATCAGCCAACTACGCAGGAGATATTATAGTGCACAAGTGTGAGCACAATACACAAGTGCACTCTCAAACTGCACTGTTCCATCACTCTCAAAGTTCGGTGAGACGGCAATCCGACATGACCGGAGAGAGATCAGGCGCATGACCAACGGCTTAACGTGCGAACCGAGGCACGTGGGTGTAACACCACCAACTTCTCGACTCCGAGCTGTTTTTGAGAGATTCATGACAAAAAATCTCAGAAACAATTTTGGCTCAACCTGGGATTCGAACCCAGGACCTCTTGGATGTTAGGCAGAAATTTTGCCACTACACCAACGAGGCAGTGGTAGGGAGGTTGTTTAACTTTTCCTTCAAAGTTACTTTTAATAGGAGACGGGAAAGTACCTCACTTTGAAAATAAAATTGCAATTGAACGAGACAAAGGATTAAGAGTGAGTAACATTAAGGACTTTATATCGAGAGTGCACCCTAAAATATGCAAAATAGAAAAAAAAAGATCATCAATGGATGTGTCAAAGTGCAATATTGGGAGTAAGAAACTGTAGCGTAGACGAAATTAAAAAATAATTATTTGAACACAAGTGGCCTTCCCCCATTATTCCCTCAAGTTGAAAATAGGTGCACCAATAATTTTACTTAGAAATCTTAAACCACCGGGACCCGACTTCAAATCTAATTTCTTCGCAATATGTAACGTGATGGTTGCAATAGTTTAGACTGGTTTAGCAGTTGGTCAAACAGTGCTTATACCTCGCACCTCAATGATTACAAATTATTTACCTTTTAATTTTAAAAGAATTCTATTTCCTTTTATGCTATCTTTCACCGTTACAATTAATAAATCACAGAGGCAAACATTTAAACACATAGGAATTAATTAACGTCAAGACTGCTTTTCACACATAATAATGTCGCGTTGTCAAGATCAGACCTACAAACGCGTTGCGGACAAAACTGATATGTTCTTCTGACACAAGAAAATGAAACTAGAAAAATAATTAACGCAGAAGTACTTTAAGCTAATTATGTTCTTTTAAAAACTTAAAAAATAAATTGTCTAAAATAATAACAAAAAAATTAATTTGCAAAAAGAAAATGATGCCCAAAATAAATATTCCACGCGGACGAAGTCGCGGGCACAGCTAGTAAATATATAAAATCCTTTCTCACACAGGTAAACAACGCCCATTAACAAAAATAATAAGTAAAAAGTGTATTGATCAGTCTTGCAATCTTTACACACGTGACATTGGCGGAATTAAAAAATAATACCATTATTATTACACATTGCCAGGAAGAAGAAGAAGTAAACAACGCCCTTCGTCATTCAAATTGAAAGCTATCTTTCTTCTTGGCTGTCACTCACTTACTAAATTATCTTTTATGAACTGCGTTTCGGACACAGAAATACGAGCCATACTATAACACTCCTCTTTTTCATCGGGGGCTAAATATAACGAAATAAGATATAATTTTACTATGTAGAATAGTACGACTACGTTAGGTTATTGTAAACTTCATAAAGATCAAAAATTAATTTTACTGGAATTAATAAAGAACTGTTTCATTCACTCTATCATTCCATCGTTGACAATGATCAGGATTTATTGTAAATAATTAATTGGAACTGTGTACGAATGCTACGATTCTGACAACAAGTGAATGTATTGATTCAACACTACACAACTTTCCGCCAGCGCACACATTCAGCTTACAGTCGCTGCGACTCGCGACTGACATCGTGTCAAATCGCAGGTTTGCCGCATGTGTCCTCTGGGCCTATGTTACAGCCAAAAAATATATTGAAACACATTTTTGTAACCGTATGATCCCAGTTCACTTATAGGGGAAGAGGAGCATTGGAACCGGATGCCTTTGACCTGCGAACCGGAGAGTACAAACAGACAAACGCTTTTTGTCTATAGAGGCACGTTGTGGCAATATTGACATGAAATACTAAAAAGAAAAGTTTAAAAATCTATTTTTTTAGAAGGCTGTATAACGGACGACACTGTAAAGGGCAGTGCCCGGTCTATCGTAGCATAAATATACGTATATGTAACAAAATAGCCTTCGTTGAATACTATAAGGATTGTACTTGATGATTCCCGTTTGTTGAATGCATCATACATTGCTAACTTACTTATATTATATTACTAGTGCCCTCCCGCGACTTCGTCCGCGTGGAATCCCTTTGTTTTCACAATAAAGGGATTAAAATAAAAAAATCAATAAAATTCATTTATTTCTGTAAGTAGGCTAAGAACTAGCACTTTTAAAAGATTAAAAGTATCCTTTGTCCGTTTCCTGGTTCTAAGCTACCGCTCCACCAATTTTCAGCCAAATCGGTTCATCCTTTCTTGAGTTATAAATAGTGTAACTAACACCACTTTCTTTTATATATATAGATATTATATTTTAGTAACCATAGTTATAAGTGATTTTATATACTAACATAATATGGGTTCTGATTATCTGAGCATTTTTTGAGCAGTTTTGTTATGAAATAAAGTTTAAATAAATAAAACATTTCCTGGTATGGCAGTTTTAGAGATAAGGTAAACAGACACAATTTCCAGAAAGTAAAACACCTGCATTGCGAACTTTGTGGAATGCACTCAAAATACTTTCCAATATGCAGTACAGATATCGAAAATGTCACACCGGTGTACTTCAAAAGAAATTCCTGGCACGACATACTTGCATATTTACCTATAGGGAATGGCTCGCAACTGAAATTCTGGAATACCTGTAGATCTACAAAATATTAATGTTACTGTGTTAAACAGAAAATACACACACACTTAGTTTTATTATGAAATTGTAAATATAAATATATTAGCTTTAGATTTTAATTAACAGAATTATAAAATTGTTAAAATAAATATGGTTTTAATTTTAGATTTTAATTAATGTATTAGTAGTTATAGTAGAGCGATGTCACCTGTCACAGGCATTATGCTTAAAAGGTGACTTCAATTACAAGTTTTGTAAATGTTTTTTTGTTTATGAAATATATTATTATTATTATAATTTTTATGTTTTTATTTTTTTCTCGGGACAGACATAAAGAATTGTTTCTGCCTAAACCAAGTGGGCCTCATTACCTAAATGTTGTGTTGTGTGGTCATCCTGTAAAAAATTCCTGAAGATACGGCACGTGTTCAGTATGGCCGCCTTTATTATTATTAGCATTTATCTTATTAAATTCAGGCCACACTTGCAACTGACTTTCTGTCGCCGCGTGACTGTTCTGACAGCGTGTCAACAAATCGTCGCGCCTCAGTACATCGCGACAGTATGCCGTGGGTGTGGCCTGAGCCCTTCGTTTCTGAGAAAAAATCGTCATATGGTTCAATTAAAACGGTGAATGAGCACTTAAGTGCCTTTCAAAAGAGCCGTGAGAACTCTGAAAGCGGTTTTTCATTTGAATGTTGAATTAAAAAGGTAAATTAAGTAAACCTAAAACAACCTACTTAAGAAACCCTTAACATTCAAGCCACGCTGACCAATTTAAAAATCTGGCCAAGTAAAAAAGTCCGACTCGTGGACTCGCGCACGAAGGGTTCCGTAACATGCCATAAATAAAAGAATCTATCAAAAGTTTGGGTAAGTCCTGGTTGGAATAGTATTTTCAAAAATTCAAGTGGCATGTAAAGTAACTGCCTACTACAATAGTTAATAAATTAATTATTGACATTAGAATTATTATTGACATTTATCTTAAATTTAATTGTAGTATTGATTATTTTAAGAATTTTTAGTTTTTAGCGTTTTTATATTATTTTTTTAGTTTTATTTTGATGTAATATTCCACACAAAGATATTGTTATGAATAAAGAATTGAATTGAATTGAATTGAATTGAATAATAATAATAATAAATCTTTATTATGCATAATATACCATAATATACCATATGCACATGGTATTTGTAGGTGGTATAATAAAATAAGTGCAATATGTTTTGCTTATGATTAGCATGCAAATTTAAATTTAACATAAATAAAATTAAATGAATAAAAATAATATCAATTACAGTTTAGTTCACAAAGTATGTCAATAAACTATTACTTAATAGAACTGTCCATAAATTAATACAAAGTCATAGTGCAAGCAAATTACAATCAGTACAAATCAATTAATATTAAATTTTCATGTCAAAAAACTCTTTAATGTCATACACTTTTCGTTCAATCAGCCATCTATATAATCTTGATTTAAATATATTCATTTTAAGGTTTTTAATGTCATTGGGTATCTTAATGTATATCTTTACACCCATTGCTAAACAACTTTTTTAAATTTAGCAGATTTCAGAATGACGCTTAACACTAATCTATCCGGATTTCTTTTCAATCGTGAGTTAATATCACGCCAAGCCTTTCGAGTTAGAATTTTTTTTGATGTCAAAAGGTAAAAGCTGTTTCCCAGACAAAATTTCTTTTCCATGCGATTTGGTTTGACGTACTGAACGCGTGGTTGACGGCTTCAGTAAGGTTTATTTTACACCCTATACAGGGTGTGAAATCAGGGTATCTGTGAAATTTTCAAAAACGACAGACAGACACACGGTCTGACAAGTTTCAGTAAAAGGTTTCCTTTTTCACCCTTTGAACACGGAACTCTAAAAATGTCCGGACAATTCCAAGATGTCTTGCGCAAACTGAATAAAAGTGCTCCCAGGTTAAACGTAGTAACTTCGCGACACTTAGTAAGTTCTTCAGATAGTACACTCCACAGCATTGCAACGTGAACACTGCGGCATCTTAAGCTCTTCTAGTATGAGCGATTTTGCAACAAATATAGGTAGCCTGATATGCTGTTATCTGTGCTTGAGAGAATTGAATCGAATTGAGTCCGGAGCGAAACAGAAATGTCTCAAGCGTCGTAAAGTAATGAGTAAAACGCCTCATCATTTTCACACTTTGAACGAAACTGAGGAAGTACACTTGTACCTTTCACTTTAAAAGATCGGGAGCGAACGTCCTTAAGGAAGACAGACTAGGAAGAGACAAGATACTAGATGTAATTGGTAGAACTACTGGAAAGTAGGTAGCACGTGGTTCAAACACTTTTTTTTCCTCAGTCGAAGCCCTATGTACAAAAAGGTGATGGACTGCCTCGTTGGTGTAGTGGCAAAGTTTCTGCCTTACATCCGAGAGGTCTTTAATCGTTTCTGAGACCAAAATTGTTTCTGAGATTTTCAAAAACAGCTCGGAGTCAGGAAGTTGGCGGTGTTACAGGCGGTCCCAGTGCCTCGGAAAGGACGTTAAGCCGTTGGTCCTGCGTCTGATCTCTCTCCGGTCATATCGGATTGCCGTCTCACCGAACTTTGAGAGTGATGGAACACACATGGAGTGCGCCTGTGTATTGCGCTCACACTGGTGCACTTTAATATCTTCTGCGTAGTTGGCTGATCTCTGTTGAGATTATTATTACAAAAAGTACCTCGTACTAGGTATATCCTTTGACCTCAAAATCCATTTTTCAGCAGTTTGCGTTCAAGCTGTCGGTCTTTAGGAATGATGGTTTGATAGTTGGCTCTGATATTTTTTTTTAAACTAGGTTATATTTGAGATAAGATATGGACATGACGGAAAGGCAGTATTTATCCCACCTTTTTTGTTGTAGAGCACATGCTTTATGCATTGTTGCGGTGAGGTTAGCAACGGGTTATGTGGGCCTCCCTCGTCCAGATTTACCAATGCAACTTCCACGGTTTCCTCAGGTCGTTTCAAGTAATGCAACAGAGGATCGCTTGACGCATGCTCTAGGTGGTACTTCATACAGATCAGTACACAGTGCACCAGTGTAAGATCATTAATTTAATTGACGAATTCTATGTTTACATGTTATTAGGCTGATTAGGCTAATGTGAAGAATTTAAGTTTATTCGCTTTTCTTTCAGTGCTCAATCGCAGGGATATAAACAGTGACGATGCACTTATTGAAAATGAAACCTTTAATCACCCGTATAAAAGTTCAATTTCACGAATGTACAATTCGCGAGGCAAAAAGACGGGAAAAGCGAAAATCATTTTGATCCATTCCGCACAAGGTGGAAATTATTTTTAGCGGCAAATGTTTATCAAAAGCGCCACTCACGGCGGTAATGTTCCGAAAAAATAATATCACGCGTTGAATTTAACCGTTTATTTGTATTGGAAATTGGGACGAAGTTGCCCAACGTTTTTTGTGTAATCCTTGCGTCATTTCGGCCTGAAATGTGTGAGGAGTTTGACGTAGTGTGGATAGCCTTTGCCTTATCGGAATGTAACGTTTTATGTTGCTTCTTTGATTTATAAACAAATAAAACAACAAGATCACATACATTGATCTGACTCCGTTGTAAGTAGTTTAAGCACTTTTGTTGTAGATATCAAAATCAAACATTAAAGCCTGATTAAAACACTTTTCTGTTTGCCTATCAATACCCTGTTATTTAGGAATGAAAGAGAGAATACTGAACTGACTGAAAAGGTGATACTTCTTAAGGCTCTCAAGTAAGTCTGTGATTTGGTAGAAACGCAACTATAAAATGCGATTGTAAATATTGATGCGATTCTACTTCGAAAAATATCTCGTTGGTTGCCGGTTTTCGACTAAATAAATTATTTTTATGAAAAATTGTTACAGGGGGTCTTAATTACCGTAATAGAAGCCAAAACAACAATTTTTAAAATTTTTGTCTGTCTGTCTGTCTGTCTGTCTGTCTGTCTGTCTGTCTGTTTGTCCGAGCTAATCTCAGAATCTACTGGACCGATTTTGACGGGACTTTTTTTATTTGACTCAGTATCACCTGGAGAGTAAACTGGGATATAAATAATCACGCCGATGAACTTAGGGGGCAGGCAGGAAATTGAATCTCGGAAACTACTAGGCCGATTTTAATGGGACTTTTTTTATTTGACTCAGCATCACTTGCAATAAACGGCGTAGCGGGTACCGTTTTAAAGATCGTGGCGAGAAGACTGGGCCATAACTCTAACATTTGTTTGAACTTGAACGCGGACGAAGTCGCGGGCGGCCGCTAGTTTCCAAATAATTGGCAATGAACTATGGCCAGGTAATGAGAAGTAAATAAGATTGTTTTCACAGGAAAAAACATAAACAGAACGGGAACTAGCAACATCATCATTCGCTTGCCTTATTCCCAGGATATCTGGGGTCGGCGCAGTTTAAAAAAAATTTGGTGATAGGTTTGCTCTTATTTTTTTATTTATTTAAGGTTTATTGCACCTCAAACTGTGTACAAACCTACAGTCATACCTTTGGGCTAAGCAGAAATGATTAGTGGATGGTGCGACAAAATAAGTAAAAGAGAAAACACACAAATATTAATACTAAAGAGACATACACATGAGATTAAATATAAAATATACAATAAATTTATATAAGAATACATATTTAAAAATACACATAATGTATACTAGTTTACACTAAATAAATAAATAAATATGACGAACTGTTAAAGAAAGTTGCGATAAAGTATGAAAGTGGGTGCGAATGAGTCTCTGGAATGATAGTTCTTAGATAGCTTGACCCAAGACTAAGCCCAACGTTGCAAAGACTGAGTCTACGATGGAGCGAGCTCACCTAAAAGATGCCTGTTCACTCTAGCTTTGAAAAATCCTAGGTTTTAATTGCAGGGAAATTATTTTTCTCTTTCATACCGTCCGGAACGGGAAATAGCTACGAATGCTCAAAATGTCACGCCCAGAGGCACGCCTTAACAGGTCCCTAACTTTAACTTTGATTGAAAGTTAGAAAACTGTCAGTTTTATGCTGAAAACTATCTACCTGAAAATTTAATTTCATAGCCTTTAGATACATTTAAAACAGTTGTAAAAGATGTATTAATGTCGAAAGGATGTTATAAAATTGATGATTATATAAATGGCAAAGATATATGGAAATGTTTAAATGCAAACAATTACAATTATTGTAAATCAATTTTGAAAAGAGGCAATGACAATAGTGACTGAGTTTCTTGCGCCGCTTCTTCTCAGCACTGGCCCAAATTGTCCCCAAGCGGTGGTAGGGTTAATTTATATGTTGGGACGTGTAAAAGTGCTAGTTGTTAGCCTACTTACAGAAATAAATGGATTTTATTGGATTTTGTCTGCGGAAACATCGGTTTGAATGTAATTGACAGTTATCTGTCTTCCAGTCACAGGTAGATAGAATGTTGAGACCGGCTAGGCGCGGCTGTACGCGGGTATTTGATAATCGGCACTGTGAAACGTCCTTCGGGTCCTGTTGAGGAGTGCGTCTCGTGTGCTTGTGTCATGTGTATGTTCAAACGTAGCCTTTACATGTCCGCATAGCACGTAACAGATTTTTGTTTGCCTTGAATAAAAACTAATACAACATATTTTTTTTCAATAAAAAAAAAACCACATGCAAGCTTACTGAGCAAGTTCAAAACGCTAACAGGTCAACTTTAACATAAGAAACCCATAAGTAACAAGTCAAATATTATAAAAAAACAAATAAATTTGTTATAAGTACACACATAAATTAGGTAAACATTAAATGTCAAAGTAAATAATAATATGTTAAATAATGATAATAATGTTAAATAATGGTAATAATAATGTGTAAAAATTGACGACACTTGTTGTTGAAAGAATAATTTGTATGTTATTGAAAATGTATATAATGTTAATAATGTGCATGAACTTCTTTTTTATGTTAAAATATAAATAAGTCGATAATAGAGTTCATTTAACTAGGTACTGCATTCACGGCATTCGCTGATCCGCAATTTTTATACAAGCAAACTGAAATCAGTTACGTACGCGCGATGCCTCCGATGTGGAACTGTGAACGTTCACCTTTCACGAGCATTTGTTCATTGCTTCCATACTGATTCAGCTTCTATCTATACTGTGCTTTTATTTAACTCGACATCGGCCGAAATCGAGTGCAAGGGACCGTTATTACAACACTGATTAAGCAGTTTAAATAGTAATTAATATATGTTTGAGGATCCGAACTTTTTAAAATATTATAAACCGGTTTGTTATTATTGGCAGTCGTCGTGGAATTAATTATAAACCGGTTTGTTATTATTGGCAGTCGTAGTGGAAATATCTTATTATTAGCCTGTAGGCTTTATGAAATTCATACAAATTGAATTCATCAGATAGAAGTAACATTATTTTTTTAAGTTTAGTCTGATAGAAGTTATCAGTTGGTTTGAATTCTTTGCAAAAAAATTGTAGGTTCAGTTATATCTATGGAGCAATTATTTTTATTTTCGCAAAACTTTCTTAATGTCCCTCGTATAACCCGTTTACAAGTATGTCGGTAAATATAAAATCAAAAGAATCAAGGACTAAACCTAAATCAGAAATAATATTAAGATTGTTTTTTGTCTACCGTCAACTTTCTATTACCTACCTACATAAACTAGAAAAGCAAACCGCCGTATCAGTAAAATGGACCACAAACCTGTAACACTGTCAGAAAACTGTGTACAAATTCAAAACTTTTTTGTGTATATGTGTACGGTACAGTAGCCAGCACGTCAAACGGGCGATATTGCAACATGAATGGGTACTTAGCCTGATTTGTTGGCCACTGTACCTAGTCCATTTCAAATACTTTTTCCCTTTGAGTCGCGGATCTGAGGATCAAAAAAAGTATTGCAACAGAAAACACAGTTATGTCCACGTGATACAAAGCCTCCTCAATTTGCAGCCTGACCACAAATAAACAGGACTGTGTTGAAACCTTGTTTAATATAAAACAATTTCGCCCTCTTGAAGAAACAGTCTATCTTCACACTAGATTTAAATCGCGTTCTGTCACTGTCGATTGTTTTTATCTTTGAATAGTATCAAGAAAAATGTGCTTGGTTCAAAAAGGCCTTAAAGTCTACGATTGAATTCAATAACAAAAATAGTGAAATAATAACCTATTTTTTGTTTCTTTTTTTAATTTGACAACATCACATACATTGTTCTGACTCCGTGGTAAGTAGCTTAAGCAATTGTATTACATATATCGGAATCAACAGTGGTATAACGAGCACAAACAGACATGTTTATGCACACAAATGATTACGACATAGCTCCTTCCTGAAAAATTTATTAATTCACAAATACATAATATAAACTGTTAAAACGCGTTTCCTTGTAGCACCTCTGTGTACATGTTTGTTTGTTTGTGTACTTGCTGAGCATGGAAACGTAAATACCGTCTAGCGTGATGTACAGTTAGTTGCATAAATTTGCATTTGATGCTCTTTAGCATGCATATAATTGAAGTGTAAGCGTATACGCTGGTCTTTGCTGTTTGCTAAACAAACAACTCGTGTGTACTGTTTTGCTAGTCAGGTATTTTGTCCCGATTTTTTAAGTATTTAGGAGTTACAAAAACCGGTCAAGTGCGAGTTGGACTCGCGCACCGAGGGTTCCGTACAAATCTGTAGGTAGATAAGGAGTAGTAACTTTGAAATTTTCAAAATTGCCAAAAAATTTTTTTTTTATAATGAAACTGTAAATTACGGTTTTCGTAATTTTTCCTATATCTGTACTATAAGAAGTGACTTTGTACTAAATTTCAAGATTTTAAGTTTACGGGAAGTACCTTGTAGGTTTTGATTCCCGTGCGAGTTTCGTAAATTTGCGGCCTAAATGGCTGAATCTTTTGATTGCGTTGGTTTAGAAGGTTGATTTTTCTACAGCTTCCAGGGACAGTAGACCTAAGTATCATATAGAAATTTCAGTTTGATACCTCCACGCGTTCCTGAGAAAAAACGGTCTTAACAGACGGACGGACGGACAACAAAGTGATCTTATAAGGGTTCCGTTTTTTTCTTTTGAGGTACGGAACCCTAAAACCGGTATTACTTTATTTAGTTTTAACACTTAGAAATTCATTGATTGATTTTTAATTTAACGATTACTCTACACACACACATCCGTGGCATCTTATCGCCCGAGCAGGTGGACGTATTTAATCGAAAGATAATTTTATCACGGTGGTTCTTAGCTCTGGCCGGTAAAAATCCGCCCAGCCGTCAAATCAAATCAATCATTTAGTTGTCAGAATACACAAAAGTATGCAAGTTACAAACTGCAGATCCTAAAAATGGGTAGTAACTGTATTAAGCCCGCATACAGGCGTGCAAATATTAATAATCATTTTGACAAATCAATTAACTGAATAATCAAACCGTTCATACTGAATAATCAAATAATTTCAAAATTATAATAATGATGTCATAACTTTAAATTGTCTATGTTATGAATTCAAAGTCAGGTAAAAGTAATGTTTTATAAAAAAATATAATAACAATTTATATCGCCATTATGCGCAAAATAATCGGGTCCTTGATGCGCAGGGTGCGTGGGACCGCCAATTCCATCTTGAACACCATTGCATTAAGGGAGGACAGTCCCATATTAAGGCACTGGGTGGCAGAGTATTTGTCACCCACCGAATTAATTATGTATAATTTTCAACTTTTTTCTAATAATACTAACGTAGTTTTAAGTCATCTGTCACTAACACTATAGGTATGGATTTATGGTCCGAAATAAAAGATTTTTTAATTTAATTTATAACACATTAATTGTCAAATTTAAAATAATCTTTAATACTATCAAAATTCTCTTATAATAACCAGTCAACCAACTTTTTCTTACATAAATTTCCTTCAAGTTTTTTCAGCTCCTCGGGTAAGTTGTTATACGAGTATATTCATACTATATCAAGGCTGATCAGCTGTTTTCCTGGCTGAAATCGGCCCATCCCTTCGGGAGTTACAATGTGATAGACAGACACACACAAAAACACAAACACATATACACATATAAACAGACACAGGGATAAAACTTATAACACCTCTCTTTTACGTCCACGGTTAGTGACAAGGATGGCTGCATCCAAAACTGCGGACAGTGGCTCAGAGTAGGCCTACAGTTAATTTTTCGAAGTGCACGTTCGATCGCGGCGGTTACGGAATTTCAAAAGGTTTAGTAAAGGACGTTTTTCGTCTGAATCATCATCATCATATCAGCCTGTTACAGTCGGTAACCAGAGGGCTACCACGGTAGCCGCTTTCTGGGCAAGTAAGATTTAGCCCGTCCTGCCGACACGAAAGAAGAAGAAGAAGCCTGTTAAAGACCACAGCTGGACATAGGCCTCCTCTAAGGAGCGCCACAGCGCACGATATCCCGCCCTTTGCATCCAGTCACTGCCAGCTGCCTTCTTCAGGTTATCTGTCCACCTAGCCAAGCGTCCCACACTACGTTTACCTAAGCATGGTCTCCATTCGAGAACCTTCCTGCTGAATAACGCAATATATTTGTATGGACTATTACTGAAACTAGTTATCTTGTAGAGAAACATACAGCAAGGTATACGCTGTAACTGAAATACTGAAAGTGCAGTTGCAATGGCTTCTGTCAGTCAGAAAACGTCTTATAACTTAAAGTGGGTTAAGTAACTAATTGCAGAGTGAGTTAAAAGCAATGTTAGTGTGCTTAAATTTTATCGTTTTGAACTTTCTCAGTGTTTGTCGTAAAATGGAGGTTTTGTGTGTATAGTTAAATAAATTTTAATAAGTAACCCTAAGTTATAAGGTTGTATGAAACCAAAAAAAATATTGGATTTTTTGGATTTTTTTGTATGATTTAGCATCAAACACTTAAGTCAACATCTCGTACAAACAGTTACATATTTTGTAAACGGTATTAGTTCAGACCAACGTCTGCTTGGACTTGCTAGTTTGCTTATTTAAGAAATTCTGTTTTGTGGGGATGTCTCTTTAATGCGTCTGTATAACGTATTTAATAAATAAAAATCACATACATTGAACTAACTCCGTGGTAAGTAGCTAAAGCACTTGTGATACAGATATCAGAATCAACAGTGGTACCACAAATAAACTTGAATAAATACATATAACACCCAGACCAGTACAAACAGACATGTTCAACAAACAAATGTTTGTACAGTGCGCGGATCGAACACGCGACCTCTTGGCTTAAAGTCAACTTCGCGACCATTACACCAAAGTGGTTGTCAGCGATTTTCTTAATAAGCACTGACTGTGCGAAATAAATTTATGAGTTCAAAAGAAAATCGAACAGAATGATATTTCTGCGGCGGACTGTGTATCAAACGACAGCTATTTACATACTATTTCCATCCCTTTTTCAACTTTAAACGTAACTAGTTATATTTCCGTAGTAGCGGGATATTCGAGCTGTTTTAAGAAGCGGTATTTATAGTAAAAATATTATTCATCTGCCATCGCACGTTGGTAGAAGATAAAATCTACAAACGAAGTTCGATCGTGGAAATACAGAAACAGTTTTGGATACTACTTGTATGGTTGCAAGTAAATTATTAATTAATTAATACAATTATTATTAGGATAATAATTATGGATTTATTTAGCTGTACAAATAATGTCAGTGATTAGCGACGATAGGATATCGTGTAAGGCGTGGGCGGCTGCTAGCGACGATGTGTCTTAGGAAGTTTTTTTTGAGTAGCAGAATCAGTTACTTATCCAAGTAAGTAGGATAAAATAATATAAGAGCAGCGCTGCTGTTGAGTAAGAAAAAAAAATCGTAACATCGCTGACGACCACTTTGGTGTAATGGTTAAGTAGTTGACAATTAACCAAGAGGTACGTTTCCCGCATTGTACCAACATTTGTGTGCATGAACATGTTTGTCTGTACTGGTGTTATAATATGTATTTATTTCAGTTTATTTGCAATAACACTGTAGATCCTCATATTTGTAACACAAGTGCTTTAGCTACTTACCACGCAGTCAGATCAATGTATGTGATGTTGTTGTACATAATTTATTTATCGTAATAAGAACATAACGCATTGGGCGACAGTTGGCGTCAAACTGTTACGAGCCGCTAGTGTTTATTATAAAGTAAATTATCGATGTTTAGGATTGCACATTCATTATTCTTGCATCTACTATACACTATACACTCGTATCATCATCATCATCATTATCAGCCAAGGGACGTCCACTGCTGAACATAGACCTTCCCCACAGTTTTCCACATCGACCGATCACAAGCGGTCTGCATCCAGTGTGATCCTGCGATCTTCACAAGGTCGTCTGTCCATCTTGTCGGTGGACGTCCTACGCTGCGCTTTTGGTCGAAAGGTCTCCAATCAATACACTCGTATATATAGTAAGTAGTTTGATTCACTACTTCGGGGATGTAATAATCTGCATTACATTAATCGATATAAAATCTTCCCGACTTCGCTGGCTAGGACATGTGGAGAGGATGGGAGAGGATCGAGCCACAAAAAGAGCCTATCTTGGACAACCTTCCGGGCGCCGGCCGGTGGGGCGTCCAAGATATCGCTGGAAGGACGAGGTCGCCAAAGACCTCAGAGAGCTAAAAGTGTCCGACTGGTCAGATCTGGCACAGAATAGGGAAGAGTGTCTGTGTGTGTCACTTTAATGTCGGAGGCCAAGATCCACTTCGGGTCGCAGTAAGTAAGTAGGTAAGTACATTCATTAATCGTCAAAACGCAGACGCTCGCCTATACACAACCTAGCAAGTAACGTCTTCCAACGAAAAAGAGGGGTGTTATGAGTTCAATCCCTTTGTCTGTTTGTGTGTCTGTAGCATCGGTTCAAAGCGTTTTTTTTTTCGGAAGATAGATAATTTAATCAAGGTGGATCTTAGCTATAGCATCAAAATCCGTCCAAGTGTTGAATCTCATGTTGAATGTTAATTTAATATTACTTTATCAGAAGCTTTTTTGGACGAGATCGCTACTAGCGATAAGATCACCTAAATTGTACATCATTCTTTGTTAAACTTGTCTGTAATTTTGTTTTGTGGTGTACAAGACAGTGTTGATCTATCTATCTATCGTACCAGCTGTTCTTCTGGCTCATTCGGGAGGTTTTTATACTGGAAAGTTAGTACTTGGACGACCGCATGGTGCATTGGTCCGCATGTCGAACTTCTAAACCAAGGGTCGCCGGTTCGATTCCCGCACAGTACAAGCATAAGTGTGCATGACCATGTGTGTTTGTACTGGTCTGGGTGTTTTCTATGTATAATATGTATTTATTTACAAAAAAAAAAAGTATTTAAGTATGTTTATCCGTTGTCTAGTACCCATAACACAAGCCTCGTAGCTTACTTTGGGACTAGAGAATTGGTGTGATTGTTGAGAAATATTTATTTATTTATTACTTTGCTATCCAAATAATAGCCATTGATGACTGTTAAAACTTTACCGTTTCACTCGCCTCAATAATAAATCGCCTCAAAGATTTTGTCACACTAAACCGTACTAAAACTCGCATTGAGAGCGCATTAAATATGTATATAGGAAACTCATCGAGGTTACATCTAAATGATAGTTCAACGACGTGTATTATTCAGCACTAATCGACCGGGATTATGGAGTCGGTTTTACTAGTGTTGTACAGATAAGTATCGATATAGTTTTAAAAAAAGTTTTTTCTTAAAAAGTAGCATACGTTCAAATTTCTTTATTTTGCATTCTTTTAATTGCGTTCTACCTCAGGGCAGATTTTTACTTTATCTTATTACCTTAACTGTACTAATTTTGTAATTCAATTTAACTTAAGTTACCGTGCCCTAGCCGGGCGTCCTGTACTAGTTTACTCATGAGACTGTAACACCTTATTGTAACGTGTGACTTTGCAATAAATATTATGAATGAATATGAATACGTCATCTGAGAGATGGTTAATACAACTTTGATATCCAAACTGTCATTTACATATACTTACATACTCTATTATATAAATTGTACTATTATTGTTTTTGATTATAGTGTGGCATATAAATATTAACTTTTTACTACTGAAGAACTAACTTTAATATTAGAAAAGTCTTTGAATTTATTCTGTAACCAAAAACAATTTAAGAAACCTATAACATTAATAATTGATTTTTTTTTTCATTTTATTTTATGTGCACCGCCTGAATTTTCTCTACTTGGACCTGTGGTTGATTGGTAGAGAATGCCTTCGACATTAAGCCCACCATTGTAAACATGTTTGTGCAAAGATTCATCATCAGCCTATATACGTCCTACTGCTGGGCACAGGCCTCACCTCAACTATGAGGTGGTGCGAGCCATACTCCACCACGCGGGCTCAGTGCGGATTGGTGGAGGGTTTGTGGGTAAGGTAAGTGACCAACCTTACTGTCAGATGTTATTAAGCCGCCCGAGGGCCTCCGACCAGGCTTAACGACTAATATCTATCGATATTAACCGGGACCAACAGCTTAACGTGCTTTCCGAAGCACGGAGATGCTTGTAAATAGACGTCCCTTTTATGTTCAGAATGGTCACCCATCCCAAACATGAAGCTTAAATAAATAAAAAAAACTATAGTTTAGCTCTGTGATGTGATATTGACTTTTATTAAAAAAATATTTACCTAACAGATTTAAATTCGGAAGATTCAATAGGCCACTGTCCAATGCCTTGTATTTATTCGACTATAAAAAACCAGTCCTTATTTTTTTATCGACAACATACACCGTCAGCCGACCGACTAGCAGTTAGCACGATGGAAGCTCAAAATCTGAATCAAAACATATTCATAGCATTTTTTTTTCAAAACAGCTTCGATTTTCTCTTGAATGCTATGTATAAATCGTCAGTGTTACAGCTGAATTGAATTAAATAATAGAAAATTTTATTTAATACGAGCTTCGAATTAAATTGGTAATGCGAGTATTAATTGTCAAACTATGTTTACATTTCTATTTTAGAACAGTTATTTCAGAAGCCTTATTGTTTCGACTGATTGGGCTGGTCGTGGGCCTGATCTTACAGTAGCAGACATTCAAGTGTTATTAAAAAATTGAATTGCGAAAATTGTACAGCAGATATTAAAATGTTATTACAATACTGCAATAATTTATTGTAGATTTTTAAAAGCTTTAATTGGCTAGTGTAAAGGCAAAAGGTAAGCGTAACATTAACGTAGGACACTCTTAACCGTAACCATAACTCGCAGAATTTGTGTCATCGGCTGTTACACATACTTCGTTCTGGTCTTCCGATCTATTATTAAAAAAAAAAATTGGTTGCCTGTAAAGTCGGTATACGGGCGAAAGTTTTACGTGACAACGACTTGTGGTAAAATAATTTTAATGTGAATATTCATTCGTATAACATGAACCGGTGTGTATGCCTATCTCTCTCACTCTCTCTCTCTCTCGCTCTGTCTCTCTCGCTCTTAGGCGGGCTAACTGTGCTCGAGTGGAAGGGACGCGTGCCTTTCACTTTTTATGTCTGTCTCACTCGCTCTTAGGCGGGCTAACCATGCCCGAGTCGAAGGGACGCGTGCCTCTCACTCACTCTCATTGTGAGCGCATAACGTGAGCGGAGCGTAACGCAGTTTCTTGAAGTGTCACCCGGCAAACCAATTTATAAGACGTTGTCACGTCAAAAATATGTTTTCCAGTTAGAAAACCCCCGAAAGGCTCAGGAAAAAAGCTAAGCTTCAACGGCTAGACATATTTGACCAGCTGTAGCTAACAACCACCGTGATTTAAATATCTTTCGATTAAAAAAAAAACGTTTTGAAATCGGTCCATCTATTCGAGAGCTACAATGCCACCCACATAAACAAACACACACTCTCACATATACATACACAAACAGACATAGGGGTCAAACTTATTCAGCAAAAAAATATTGCCCAAGAAACGATTCTAAAGTACGATTCTAAGTCAAAGAACATTTTTTTTAAATAATATTTGTATATATATATATGTTTAAATTATTTTATATTTTTTTTGGATACATATTTATTTTATTTTGTTGCTAACGTTCATCATGTTATAGCAATATTAATATAACTTTGGCACCAAAC
The DNA here is from genome assembly GCA_963921415.1 of Pyrausta despicata. NCBI lineage: Eukaryota > Metazoa > Arthropoda > Insecta > Lepidoptera > Crambidae > Pyrausta > Pyrausta despicata. The sequence continues at coordinate 13,644,923 of OY992862.1, read as the reverse complement.
TCCCCCTTCCTGTAAATAACAAAATCCTTAACCCGCTAACAGCGATCTTTTCCAGACAACCCGTCTGGAAAAGATCGCTGTTAGCGATAAGACCGCCTAAATTGTGCATCTTTTTTATGTTGATTTTGTAATGTTTTTTGTTGTGTTCTCTATCTATCTCTATGCTAACCGGATAAAGAGAGTCGTGCTAATTTAATTTGCAGCTCGAGCGTAAAAATCACTTTACAGCAACAACTGGTACGTTAGTCGCTAAAACACGGCACTTGTCACTATAAATTGTGAAGCTTATCCTGCTTGCCAAGCCAGCGGAATATAATGAAGTTCAAAAAATCCTTGCACTACAATACTGCTGGTGTGATAGCCAAGTTAGATCAGTAACGATTTAATCCTTTTAAAACTATTATAGGTTTTAAAGAATTTTTAAAATAATTGTATGCCGGGTTTTCCATAGGCAGATAGCACTCCGATCAAATTCGAAAGCTGATTCAATATCACAAACTGTGCTAGTCTGTGGCTTATGCTGAGTAGTTGTGGCCTTTTTAGTACTGTTAGAAATTAAAAAACACTAAACGTTCTTAATATCCTAGGAATCTTCAAAGCTAGAGTGAACAGGCATCTTCTAGGTGAGCTCGCTCCATTGTAGACTCAGTCTTTGCCTCGTTGGGCTTAGTCTTGGATCAAGAGCAAACCTATCCCATTTTTTTAATGTATTTTTCAGTATGAATAAAGCTTTTTCTATTAAAGTCTTATCTAACTGCATTATGCAGAAAGTCAACAAATGTAATTTTAAATTTGGTTGACTTATACTTAACAGTAGCACCGCCCACTTATCATTTCTGCTTAGCTCAAAGGTAATCCACCTTTTGTTCATAGCTTTGTTGTGCAATTAAGCTCAAATAAATAACTATTTATCTGTCTATTGAGAAATCAGCCCTAAAACTAAGGATGCCGATACTTACGTGGACAACCTTGTTGGTCTAATAATTAATTTGCTGGCCAGCATCCAAGAGGTCCCATGTTCGAATCCTGAACAAAATTGCTTCTGATATTTCCTATCGAGGTTTTTTCAAATATGCTATAGTCTGAACTAGCATCATACATCTACGAAGTATAAACATCATAGCTGATTTACTGCTAATTACGTACGAGTAAATAATAATGAGTCAATAAATAATAATAAGTAAATAAATAATAATAATTCAATAAATAATAATAATGAATTCTCATCACTTATCGCATTACTCGCAAATTCTTGTCCTCCAGGTCTACAGCTTTACACCCTCTGACGCTTGGTTGAGACCCGCGCAAGAGAGGAAACATCAATCTTAGATGGAGAAAAGTTTATCTTTGAAACTAATAATAAGGATGTTTAATACTGTTTTATAACCGAATTAAAGTTAAGTTTCGCAGTCGTTCAATAGACATATTTTGAAGTGATCTGAGTAACTATGAACTTAGTTTCCCAATACCACAAAGCGCCTTTATTGAACAAGTGTACAGAATTCGCTGAAACTGAAATCTTCTCTTTGAGTGAAAGCCGCATGTTTCATCCTAAACTGCAAATGCTGAGCATCTATGGAATCCTGAGAATTCTCAGAAGGATGGCAAAATAGCTTTATCAAAACAAGATACATTAACTACATTTTGATTTAAAAATGAACCTTACCGCAGACTCGCAATGTGATTTTTCTGATATTTTTTGCAACATTATAACAATTTCCGAAGTGATTGTTACTCGTATAATAATTAAACCTTATCGCGGGTCGAACAAATGGATGAGTAGTCGACCTTATCAATGGGGATCAGCAATATCAATAGTCCTCCTGGCCGATTTCGACCACGGCGGTCAATCTCAACAGAGATCAGCCAACTACGCAGGAGATATTATAGTGCCCAAGCGTGAGCGCAATACACAGGTGCACTCACTGTTCCTTCACTCTCAAAGTTCGGTGAGACGGCAATCCGACATGACCGGAGAGAGATTAGGCGCAGGCGCTAAGACCAACGGCTTAACGTACTTTCCGAGGCACGGGGGTGTCACGACGCCAACTTCTCGACTCCGAGCTGTTTTTGAGAAATTCATGACAGAAAATCTCAGAAACAATAAAATTTTGGCTCGACCTGGGATTCGAATCCAGGACCTCTCGGATGTAAGGAAGAAACTTTGCCACTACACTAACGAGGCAGTTATCACCATTAATAAGTAAGTATTAACAATACTTATTGCAGTCATTTGAAGTACTGTTTGCAGTAGTCAGGCCCCTACAAGGTGCACCGGCGATCTGGTGCGCGGGCGCAGGAAGGCGCTGGATTCGGGAAGCGCAGGATCAATAGCGGTGGAGATTCTTAAGTGAGATCTATGCTCAGCAATGGGCGTTGAACGGCTGATATGGTGAAACTGCTCAACTTGCACTACGCTCCAGTAACTCTAACAAAACGAAACGCAAAACGATAAGCGGATAAAAATGGAGTAGAAAGTGAACTTTCTTGCAGTTGTAATTAAAAAGTAAACGCGTTCCGGTTATAAAGCGCGCCAACTGAACACCAAATTGCAAGTCCGAAATCTTTCTTATAGATACTATTAAAAATATCTAGAAAATTAAAACTATCTAGAAAAGTGTTCGCAAACTTTTTGAAGACTAAAATAATTAATATACAAATATATCACATGCATTGTTCTGACTCCGTGGTAAGTAGCTTAAGCACTTGTGTTACAGATATCAAAATCAACAGTGGTATTACAAATAAAGTAAAATAAATACATATAACACCCACACCAGTACAAATAGACATGTTCATGCACACAAATATTTGTACAGTGCGGGGATCAAACCCGCGACATTACAACAAAGTGATCGTCTGTTAGCGGATATAATATGCGGTTGCGGGACTCTGTAGCCACGACTCGCGACTGACCCGTTGTGCTACTTACTTAAGTGCGAAGCGACAATATCAAATGTATGTACGTTTAAGATAGAGCCCTACGTAACGTAGCGCGGTTCATACATCGCATCGCGTCACGTCGCACTTGTCGCGTTGCGTCGCACTGGTCGCGTTGCGTCACAATTGTCGCGTTTCGTCGCACAGATCGCGTTGCGTCGCATTTGTCGCGTTGCGTCGCAATTGTCGCGTTGCGTCGCACTTGTCGCGTTGCGTCGCATTTGTCGCGTTGCGTCACGCTTGTCGCGTTGCTTTGCATTTGTAGCGTTACGTCGCACTTGTCGCGTTGCGTCGCACGTGTCACGTTGCGTCGCACTTGTCGCATTGCGTCGAACTTGGCGCGTTGCGTCGTACTTGTCGCATTTGTCGCGTTACGTCGCACTTGTCGCTTTGCTTCGCACTTGTCGCGTTGCGTCGCACCTATCGCGTTGCGTCGCATGTTGCGTCGCATTTGGCGCGTTGCGTCGTACTTGTTGCGTTGCGTCGAATTTGTCGCGTTGCGTCGCATTTGTCGCGTTTCGTCGCACTTGACGCGTTGCGTCGCTATTGTCGCGTTACGTCGCACTTATAAGCGTTGCGTCGCATGTTGCGTCGCACTTGTCACGTTGCGTCGCACTTGTCGCGTTGCGTCGAACTTGTCGCGTTGCGTTGTTCTTGTCGTGTTGCGTTGCGCTTATCGCGGCTCTTAGAATATATTGATTTCTTGGTTGATTGTAATCAGCATTTAGAAATGAAAATATAAAGTTTACTTAAATTTACTGCATCGACGTGTGACGAGACTCCTTGCCGACTCTTTGACTGACTCGTTGGATTCTTGCCTTGGTGTAATCAGAATCTTTCAAAAATACACTTGTGGCGCAGTGGTTGAAGCGCTTTGGTAGTGATACCGAATGTTTAGCAACCTTTAGACGCGGTCGTGTTTGGGATGGGTGACCATTCTGACCATTTAAGTGACGTCATTTTACAAGAATTTTCGTGTTTTGTAAGGCATGTTAAGCTGTTGGTCCTGGTTAATATCGATAGATATTCATCGTGAAGTTCCAGGGACTTGATAACATCAGCTGTCAGTAAGGTTGATTACTTCCCTTAACCACCCCTCCACCTGAGGCCGCGAGTATGGTCCCGACCCGTCCATTGTTGATGAGAAGCCTGTGCCCAGCAGTGGGACGTAGGCTTATGAAATGAGATGAGATGATTTTTCAAGCCAAGGTGTCGGTAGACGCTGTCATACCATCGCGTCTGTTAGTTCCCTTAGAGCCTGTTCCAAACTCCAATCGAAAGTATGAAGAGCTTTCAACGGTTGTGAAACCTAACAAATTACTAGTTTTTGGCGAATTCGTTGGAAAACGGAATTGTTCTAGCATTCTGACATCAATTGCGGAACTGAGAACAAGTTAGTACCAACAAAACCGTGTTTGTTTGGCCCTAATGTTTGAGATTTGCCTTTACTACTATTGTATATGCCGTGATTATTATTTAATGTGGCTTTTTGGACTTTGTATAAAGGCCAAAGTTTGTTTAGCTATTATTAGAATTATTATTTGCTGTTGCTATTTTATTTTTTAAATAAACATCCCTCGTTTGTGTTGGTTTAAGGGAGAATCAGGGCAGACAACAAACCTACGAGACAAACCAATTATGTGATACGTTTCTGCAATCAAAACAAGTACTAATTAAACTTATATCCAAGTCTTGCCATTAGCCATCAGAATTCATAGGTCAGATTTAACAAGCTTAGCTTAGCTTTTTTATTTTTAGCTTTAGCACTGAAAGGCGGTCTTAAATTATTAATTATTTTAGATAAATAGAGTTTTTGAATATTTCTCATATAACAAGCCTATTTGACATTATGCCACTTATCGCAAATATTTTCAAAAACTTTGCATATTTGAAACATAACTTTATAAAGCTAGTAGAAAAAAAATTAATTACCAATTAAATGTCAAAACTGATTGAATAACGCAAAATTCAATAAAAATAGGTCAACTGACTTCAATTTATGCAACATAGAAACTAAGCCACATCACAGTTGTGTGTTCCAATACAAAATGTATGGTGATACATGAAGATCGATGATACATGCAATAAAGAATATGTCAACGCTTCGTTGTATTATCTCATCATACATAGTCGTCCAGTTTTTCGATCAACATAAAAACTTTTTTTCTAAATTTCAAACAGAATGAATCTACGTCTCACAAAGCCGTAAAGAAAAAAAAACAATTTAAAAAAAGAATAGTCTGTCCAAAATTTAAATCAGTTTACGAACAGCGTGCATAACTCCAAACACCACTTGGTACAAAACCTCATTCTAGTTCCATTTTTGAGTTTGACAACTAAAATAATTTTCCTTTCACCCACTATTCTCATTGTGGTTTTGTGTTGTGTGCGTGGTAAATTTTTAATAAACTCTTATAACTTATAACTAAAAAAACCATCGTGTGAATTATCAGCCTACCTGGTTGCACTAGAGATCGAGAAAGTAGTTAGCAAGTAAATTACAAAGCGTCACATGTAGCAATATCAATTAAACTTTTATACCAACTTGATGTAATGTGCCATGCAATAAATGATTTGAATTTGAATTTACTGTTTTTTTTACTTCCGACAAAAAAGTCACCTCTCTTTTTCGTTATAACTAAGCCCCTATGTATGTTGTGTTTGTATTTGTGTTGTGTATGTAGCATCCTACCGTCTTTGGCATCGCAGCTCCCAGAAGGATTTCAAAGCGGTTTTTCAGAAAATTCAAAAGATATTTTTTTTATCCGTCCAGCCGTTGATGCTCACCAGCTGTGTTTCCTGGGTCATGTTGAGGGTTTTTTTAAATGCCTGTATCCGCTGGCTTGGTTTCTCGGTGTTAAAGTCTCAATCATTTAATGCAACACCTTTTTACGTTTTGTTAAAATCATGACAGAAAATCTTAGAAACAATTATTGGCTTGACCTGGGACTCGGATAACCTCTCGGATGTGAGGCAGAAAATTCACTACTACACTAGTAGTGAATCTACTACACTACTATCACTACTACACTAGTAGTGAATCGTGAAACTACGCCTCATCGTTGTACGACGCGATTTAGTATCGTGTTTATGTGTGTGTGTTTATGTGTGCCCTGAGCCCCGTATGGTGGAGTTTGCCTCGTACCACCTCATAGTTGAGGTGAGGCATGTGCCCAGCAACGAGACGTACATAGGCTGATAAAGTGAGATGAGATGCCGCTGTTTTCACTGTTGTTGTTGTGGTCGCGTTTCATCATATACGCCTGTTACAGTCCACTGCTGGACATAGGCCTCCCCCAAGGAGCGCCACAGCGCACGATCTCCCGCCCTTTGCATCCAGTCACTACCAGCTGCTTTCTTCAGGTCGTCTGTCCATCTAGCCGGGGGGCGTCTTCCACGATTCAAGATTCTTCCTGCTCCACCTCTCGTCGGTTCTGCGACAAACATGGCCAGCCCACTGCCACTTTAGCTTGTTACATTTTTGGACAACATCAGTTAGACCTTAGTCTTATGTCGTATGACCTCGTTCTGGATCTTATCCCTTAATGAGATCCCCAACATAGACCTTCCCATAGCACGCTGAGTGACGTGTAGTCGATGAGTCACGTTTCGGCTCTTTAGGTTAAGACTGGTAAGGCGCATTGGTTAAACACCCGGCTTTTTAGTTGCAAGGTCGCGTTTGCATTTGCCAAATACATACGTTGTTTTAATCAACAATCAGTGCGGGTTCGTTCCCCGCACTGTACATTGGTGTGCATGAACATGTCTATTTGCACTGGTCTGGGTGTTATATGTATTTATTAAGTATATTTGTAATACCAGTGTTGACTATGATATCTTCAACGCAAGTGCTTAAGCTACTTACCACGGAGTCATATCAACGTATGTGATTTTGTCGTATATGTATATATCTTTTATCTAAGTAGCCACAAACAATAAATTGTTTGTTTAATTAATTTATGTTGGCATTCAAAACACTAACTTCTCAAAACAAGTACTCAAATTGGTTGTTAACATCCAAACGAAGATTGATATCTACAAATTGGGCACAGTGAGGAGTAATTGAAAATATTTAACGGCACGCGATGTGGAATGATTGCTGTGTATACTTTTATTAAAATAAATATACGGCAGGTATGCCACTTGGCCGTCGAAACTCGGACATTACAAAAACAAACTTTTCAGTTAAGAAACCTTCAGATGAGCCAGGAACACAGCTGATGAATTTCAACGGGTGGACGAATTTTGAATAGCTTTACTCGTAGCAAAGAACTACCGTTATAATGACATTTTAAAAAACGGTTCTCTGTAAAGTCGGTTTACTGACGATAATTGAACGTGACAACGACATAAGATTGTGCCACTTTGTCGCTCGTTGCGCGCTCTCGCTTGCACTGCAAACCTTAAATGGAACGCCTCAGTGCGAGGTAACGCCGCATGCGTCATGTTTTTTGGTGCGTGCAGCCGGCTCCATCGAGTTATAAGACGTTGTCACGTCAAAAAGAACTTTCGATTAAAAACACCAATTTCAAATCAGTCCATCTGTTTGGAAGCTACAATGCTACAGACACACATAAAAATACAAACACAAACAGACGTAGGGGTCAAACTTTTAACATAACTCTTTTTTGTCGGGGGTCAGAAGAAACACAGCGCCCATATTCGTACAATCACATTTTTTTGTTGGGAAAAAAAATGTGATTGTATGCTTAAGCCAAATGAATGCATTTTTGTAACTTTTTTTGCACTACGAATATCTACTAATTAAATGCGTATTGTAAATGTGTAAAATGTTTCAATATGTTATTTTAATAAAAGTTTGTATCGATGTTATTCGACTTAAATTAGGTTTTACTACGGGTTGACATTCATTATATGTTTTTTGGATATAAAATCCAATTTAAGTCGTTGAATACAATGGGGACAGTACAAAACGTACTCACAGAATATGTACCTAGTTTACAATTATAAAACTAAGCAACTAGTATCACAGATTAAAACTGAAAGAAAGAAATGATCTGAATTGTTCCGAAAAATAAAACCTGAATTAAAATGTTATTTTGCTTTTCTTTTCAAATGCTACTTTTGAAGCAATTACCCTTGTAAGTTCGTTATAAGTAACCTGTTATTTCTTGAATAACATTGCTATTATCGTAGGTAAGCACTTAATTTTGTTTACAAATATAACCAAGCGCTTAGACTCACAAGTATGACGTCAACCATATTTCATATTCATAATTAAATAGCATGAGTCAACACAATAATCCAATCCCACAAATTGTCGTGGTATAAATTGCTTCACCTCGCCGTTAATATTAGGTAATCATTTAATAAAATCTAAGCACCGAAACGTGCTTTCCTTTGGCGTAAACGGCTCTATCGTTTGGCAAAACAGGAGCCCTAGACAGAGTTACATTTGCATAGTCGATGATGATTGTCGCGATAACTTCATTTGCGAAATGGACATGACGTTTGTCTTCGTTTGGGCACATGACAATTTAACGTTCAATAGTCGATTGACAAATAATGTGTGACAGTGACATTTGCTTTTGCCATGTCACGTGACAACTTTGTATGTATTTGTTTACCTTTAATGTGTTGTCGGAAGTAAATGACGCAAAATCGCCATGAGTGGTGCAAAAATGACAAGAAGGCTGACCCCAACTAGGGAAGGTGCAAGAGATTGATGGATTTATTTCACTTTTTCACTTTTAAAATAGTAACTAAAATTTGTTAAAATAGACTTTTGTCTTTAGTCGTTAGTCATTTTTCTATTATATTCATATTCATATTCATTTATTGCATTCATGAGTATATATATAGTAGGTGACAAATACAGCTTAAGTAGGTACATCATGAAGCCCATTTGGGCATGGCAAATTAAATAAGGCAATATAATTCAATGTCAATAATAATAAAACCAACAACAATCAAAGGTATAAGACCAGTCCAGTACTATTAAAATATAATCAATTATTCTAATCCAATTAAATACAATTAAAATTTAAATAAAACATGTCAAAATTAAAAATTAATATCAAATAAATAACATTAAATTGTCCAGCCAGTACTATTTAAATAAAATCAATATGTCAAGTCATCTACGGGCGGGACCTGGTGACCTGTAGCACCGGTTTATTGCAAACCTATTTTAGGCACCAGCCTCTCGCACCTTAGGTGCACATACTTAGTTTAAATTTTATAGATATTTAAAAATTAACGTACCTATTGTGCTGAGGAGAATAAATAAATTTGAAAAAAAAAAACTGTCTTTATTAATTTTGCAAACGCCAATCGCGATGTTTGCCGATCCAACATAACATTGACTAGTGACGAAATAAAACGCACTTGGACACGGTATATGTATACCCCCTGCAGGGGGCCAGTAATCTCATATCTGTGCATTTGCGAACGGGTGCAGCGCATAATTTAATTTTATCGGTTCTAACGCGGCGGCGGCAACGGAAGCAGTGCGCTCAGTACCACCAGTAAGTCCTTCAGCTGTGGTTGGACATATACGGGAAGATAATTGAAGCTGACGCGTTCAAAAGAGCTAAAAATATTTTGCTATAAATTTCCACATTTTAAACGACGCCAGCGCAGGATCCCAAATACATTCAAATGCAACCACTTGGAAAAACTAGAGCTGGAAGTCGCAGGACTTACAATTCAACTCACAACGTGACACAGAAGGTGCACCTGGAATCACAACAAACGTTTGAAAAGAAATGGTCTTTTCAGATATTCAAAATCTTGGTCTTTAGATTAGAGATTGAATACGGGATTTTTACCATGTACCTAGGTCAGGACGTCACGGTTAACACTGCCGTATCTTATGCGCTTGTGATGAGGTCGGTTTGCAACAATTTTGTTGCAAACTGACCTCATGTACATGTCACCGAAATGTATAGCCTGATGTGCTGGCCACTGTATGTATTTGTTCTTGAGTTCCCGATATTTCGGCCCTGTTGCAAGGGCCATGATCACGGAGTAGCTGAAGATTTAAAAGATTTTTTGGGGCTATTTGAAATAATATCCACACAACTATCGCGTTGGAATTTATTCTGTAAAGATAGCTGTATGTATGAAATAAATATAAAATAAAATGAAAAAATAATTATATATGATTTTTTAAATTCAATTGCCTAATAAGTTATTATGTGAAATATGCTCAAATCTACCTTAGAAATGAAACAAAAAAACAACATGACGTTCCTATTTTCATGTACACATGGCGCTTTTGTTCTACCGAGACGATATCAATCTCAGCGTCTCATCGCAAAATGGGTACCCGTATGTGTTCGTTCGTCCTTATCTAGGCAACGGCCGATCGCTAAGCCAGATAGCCGGGAAGGTAGTCACCACGCTGTGGCGGTTATGGGGAATATGGTTTACCTATGAAATGTTATTAAATATCTTATCTATGCAGATTGGTCTAGGGTGGCCATGCATAGGCGATGTGAGAGAAAAATTGCAAATAACCCTTTCTTGGCAGTCGGGAAAAAGTATTGTTTTCAAATCAATCGGTACGTCGGAAGTCAGGAATCTATTCTTCACGGAAAACAACTTTCTTTACGGAAAACATTACAGAAAATGCAATCAAGCACGGGATAAGAATTTTAAATACACCAGCTGTTACATTACAGTCAAGTGTTAAATTCATAGTTAGAATCTCATGAATACTAACTACAGTGAAATCGAAGATTACATCTTCGATTAGATAAATTTAAATATCTATAAAAAGATTACATCTTCGATTTCACTGTAAGCTTAGACAGTAAGCTTGCTTAGAAGTAGAAAAAATATTAGAAAATAAAGATAGATAGAAAATATAAGAACCGCCATGAGTTGTTATTAGTATGGGAAAAATAATAATAAAGGCTTAAAAATAATAATAAATAAATAATAATAATATAGGCATAAAGGCTTGTTATTAATTAGTATGGGATTCGTAAAGGCTACTGCCGAACTCTAAAAGGACACCTTTTTAAATAATAGTAATAACCAAAAAAAAACATGATAATGATAACTAAGTAACGTAGTTTTCTTAATACAATAACCACTTATAAGCTGTTCAAACCATTAATATTTCAGGTTATAATGTTTCCTCCTACTTTCCTAACTTCAATTGGGCTATTAAATATGAACTACTGACCCAAATACCAAGGTCGGGGTTTTATCATACCGGAGATTATATGGTTGTAGTTAGATTGCCATATAAGATTTTCCGTGATCCGCCCGGGTTGCCATATAAAGTTTAATGTGCGAGATATACTCGTATGAATGATTAGGTCTTCATATTTTTGATTCGATTTTCTCTACCTATTCGTAGATCTACAACAAATCACCGTTTTGAGATTTGTTTCTTATACTTAACAGGTAAAGTTTTTTTGATGTTGTAAAGATAAAAAGTAAATAATCCATGAGAGTCACAATTCCTTGAACTACACATTTAATTTGAAAAAGAAAGTAAAAAAAAAAACTAACACGGGTTGCACTCCGGGAGTGCCGGCAGAAGTGAAAACTTAACAACCGTCTTACGGTTTTTCGATCAGCATCACGTGACCTGACGCGAGTTTCACAGTTTCTACCCATGCCACAAAAGTGCTCAACGCCGCTAAAGAAGTTTTCACTTCAAAAATTGGTTGCCTGTAAAGTCGGTATACGGGCGAAAGTTTTACGTGACAACGACTTTGAGTGGTAAAATAATTTTAATGTGAATATTCATTCGTATAACATGAACCGGTGTGTATGCCTATCTCTCTCACTCTCTCCCTCTCGCTCTGTCTCACTCGCTCTTAGGCGGGCTAACCATGCCCGAGTCGAAGGGACGCGTGCCTCTCACTCGCTCTCATTGTGAGCGCGGAACGTGAGCGGAGCGTAACGCAGTTTCTTGAAGTGTCACCCGGCAAACCAATTTATAAGACGTTGTCACGTCAAAAATAAAACCCGTATACTCCTTAGAGTATTCTTATTGGTTACAATGTTACAGTCATGGTCGAAGGCCACTTTCCCTTAACATTAGCTAAAGTTTGTTTCAGCAGAATGTGTGTGCTCAATCACTTGGCTCATAAATATAAATATCTCTAAGGTGTATTTTGCAGGGTTCGAAAAAATCCGATTGTTAGTATAATAAAAAAACAGTTTTTTAATATATATCCGATTTTTATCCAAGTATATGTTATGCACCTTATTTATACGCTGAAAATATTTAATATGAATGCTTTTACTAGCTATGACGAATTCCAATGATGATGATGATCAAATCAGTATAAATATCGTGATATATATCCATCGATATACATCCACTAACCCTGGTATTTCGTTAGTGTCAGTGTTTGTAATGTCCCAAATTAATGTATGTTTTTCTTTCTTTCTTTCTTTAATTGGAACCACTTTTTATTAATATGCTGAGCATCTCATATCCATTTACACGACAGCTTAACGATTCTGAAATGATGGTCTATGATTATTTCTGCAACTTTCGTCGATTCATAAAATGTCTGCTTAACATATTGCCTGCCACATGCGCGTAGTTCTATGAAAGAGACAAATAGACGTGTGATGTACGGCTGCTATGCAACACAGGAAATAAATTATTATAGAACGTGAAAAGGAAAAGTCGGCTATTTTGTGGGAACGCAAGACGTCAACGTGTTAAGGTTTTGGTCGCTTATTTTTGTGTGTCTTTTAGGAAATCGAAAAACAGGGGTTTATCTTGTGCCTCTATTGATGTAAGAAGTTGCTATATAAAAATATTTTGTAAGAATAACAGCCCATATAGTGCCAAGTAATCTTTACTTAAATAAGTGTGTAAGATACGCTACAACTTGAAAGATATAAAACAAAAGGCAATAAGTGTAGAGATAAGTTGAAAATCTGAGCTACGAAAATCGTAGCTCTTCTCGTAGTCCGTAGCTCGTAGCCATGATTATTCACACTTGACTACGGTCTACGAATCGTCGCTACTCCACTTAACTCCTGAGTGAGCATGATTAAGTTAAAGTTAGTTAAGTACTTCAATAGTTAATATGGTTTGCTCTGACCATTAGTTAACTCGTAGAGAATGCCATCGGCTTGAAGTCCACACATATGCTAAAATGGCAAAATAAATTAATAACTAACATGTTTAGTTTAGTATTGCATTGAAATGATACACTTTTTACGGATTACTTCGCAATTTTTTACATTTCTTTTAACCTGACGTTTCGGACCCTTTTCAGCATCCGTGGTAACCACAATATGTATTGCATTATTTATTTAATCTTTATTCTCTGACTATCACACCAAACATCCAGTGAATTATTCCTTTACTTGAAATTTGTCAGGAAAAGATTGCTCTTAGCGATAAGATAGTTTAAATTGTTATCTATCCATTACAGTTAATCGTGGTCACCCTAGTCGCGTGTCCCGGCCCACTCAAGGCGGTGGTCACCGTTCGGTAACGCGGTGGTATTTAATTAACCTCTATCTATTACCATTTCCAAGCTAGAGCTAGGGGTAGGCTTTTGTCCAGTAATATAAGAATATCAATAAACATGGACCGTTTTATAACTATATTCCTAGTGAGATAGTAATGAATTGCTTTCGTATAACTATGTTACGGTATATAATTATATCCCTCCACTTTATCTACCTTACTGCGACATCTAAATAATCATTTCTACAGCCTTTTGGAGCCCACTGCTGATGCTAAGCAGGCCTCCCTCAAGGATCTCTAATGCGACCAGTCCTGCGCTTACCCTGACCTTCCACCAGATCGTTGATCCACCTTGTGTATGTTTGAAGGCTTCTGTTGTGGGACTTACGATGTACGAGCGCGCTGGCCGGGCCGCCATGAACGGTGCGTGTTGGGAGCGAAATGATACAGTTTAAAAAACGATCATATTAAATAAATAAACAACAGCCCGCTAAAAACCCTAATGACCGAATAATACCCGTACCTCACTCCATCATTAATAAATACAACGCAAATAAATCAAGCAACATCGTCACTACGAACGAAACCGATCAATCGAACGTTCAATGGTGTTGAAATTACAATCTCTTCCTTACTGGCATGAGAAAAAGGCGCAAACCGCCATTAGGATCATCCTGGCCGGAGATCCAGAAATATATTTCCAATTTACGTACAGTCGGGTGCGAGAGACTTTAATTATCCGTGTATTTTATTGAAAAATCTTTATTGCAGGTGAATTCAATGCTTAAAGCATTTCTAAGCCTAAGTTAAGCCTGGTCGGAGACCCTCGGGCGGCTTAATAATATCTGACAGCAAGTTTGGTCACTTACCTTACACACACTTTCCACCAATCCGCACTGAGCCCGCGTGGTGGAGTATTGCTCGCACCACCTCATAGTTGAAGTGAGGCCTGTGCCCAGCAGTGGGACGTATACAGGCCGATGATTGAAAGCATTTCTGCCAGTCAACCTCAAGTTTGTGTAGAAATATGGCAATGGGTGCCGTTAAATTTATAAAAGATATTTAGAAGTTAGTTAGTTAAGGAATTAATAAGTTTTTTTTACACTGTCAGTTTTGATAGGTATAAAGTTGTTTTTTACACACGACGGGGTAGCACGTAGCCAATCTATCACCTGATGGTATGTGCTGATAAGGCCAAGAGCTAAGGGCACTACTCTTGGAGTTTTCAAGCAAGGAGGCACTGGCTATTTTATTTTTAGCTGACGGACCAAAAGAATTTGACAACATTATCGTTATGGCCTCACTTTGTTATAACAATAGTAACGTATTATCGTACTAAGTTTACCTTACTAACATAGTTTTTAAGTCATAAATTGTTACTAACAAATGGATGTTATTGGTCTGAAATAAAAGATTTTTAATTTTTTTATTTATCTATTTTATTATTAATTGAATTGGACCACGTTTTATTTCAAGACCTTTTTTTTTTTTTTTTTTTTTAACGTCAGGAAATGTCGATTACGCACCGTACCCCTCCGTCGGGGACCGGAGGGGCGTGTGTGGGACTCCCCCGGATACGGGTATACCCACTAAAACCTGACGAAGCCCGCTGCGTGTGGCTGTGACAGCAGGGGCCGCGGTGTCTCAACAGTCCCGCGACCCTTGCCAGCAGCAACGTCCGCCCTCTAAGCAGGAGGGCGGATCTCCACGGAGTGGGGTGAGGAGATCTCATCCCACTCCAGACGGTACACTGGCGCCGTCTCTCAGGAGAGATGTCGAGACCGGTGTGACCCCACCAGTCATACGCCCCAGAGCCCCTCTGCGTGACTCTGGAACTAGGGGTAACTTTTTATTGTGGTTTTCTACCACTCAGCCCGTAGGCTCCTGGCCTCTCAGTGAGGTAACAGGGGGGCTTTTTAGTGAGGATCCCCCGCCTCTCGGCCCGGACAAACGTCCCGACGACCACCGGCCCCACTGGGGTAACGGCTTGCCCGACAGGCCCGCCGAGTTGACGAGACCTGCCGCGCCACCGCACTTCGGACCCGGGCAGATGCCCCGTCGGCCCTACTTGCCTCGCAGGCTTAACCTGCTGAGCGCCAAGCGCTCCACCAATTACGGGCCACTCCGCGCGATCCTCTCCGAGACGAGAGAAGGGGAGTAGAACCCAAGACCGGGGCGTAGAAGCCCCGCGGGAGCCCAGCTGGATGTGGGCTCAACCGCCGCCGCCGCTGTCAGACCATCAGCCTGACGCCGAAAACCGTTCGACGCCAGTTGCCCGGGGTGCGCCACGAGGAGGCTGTCTGACCTGGCACCCCTTATTTCAAGACCTACGGAATTTTCCGTAACTTTTATCAAAAGGCATAATATATTTAAACAAAACTTAAAAGTAGGTTTACAAATAAATCTCCTTACAGATAAGTCCTATTAGATATCTCAAATGTTTTAACTATATAATAGGAGGTAATAGATATTTCAAATATATTTTTTTTCGTTACGTGACTTTTCATACGTGATCTACAAAAAAAATACTATAAGAGCATTTTTTCCTTGAACTGTAATGTTAAGATAACAACTAATGGTACTGCAAGACAAAATACATCACTTATAACATTTTCAACCTGACTGTACACCATTTAACAATTGAATATCGTTAAAATGGCGCTGATATCGCCTTCTCGTTGAAAATTGAACTTTACGTCATAGTAATACGGCCAGCATAAATTAGTTCCACAAAATTTCGGTAGGGTCAGAGCTATTGTTTTAATTTATGGACAAGTGAGTTATGACTTAGTTATCTAAGTGAAATATTACAGGCATTTCGGGAGATTATTACTTTTCCGCTGGCTTTACTTAAGACTTTAACTTGAGTTAGTGGCATGGGGTTTGATGGCTTCATCTCGGCGAATCATTTAGCTACTAACCATTAACAGGCTGTGGTTGAAAATGTTCAAGTAATGCGCATGAGCATTAATTATTAATTGTTCTTTTGTACCTTATTTTATTACATTGTAAATTTGTTGCTTGTTAAAAATAAATTAAAAATATCCTTAATTGTATCCTATGTTTTAATGTACCACAACAAAAGTAGTATACTTATTTTGGGGTTACAATGTTTTAGTTGAAGTAAAGTTAATAAAATGAATTGTAAAAAAAGATAGCATGAGCATAATTTCAAAAAGGTTGAGGTACTATTTAATATAAGACTTTTATTTTTTAAATTAGGATTTGGTAACGATATGATAATAAGCTTTTTTAACTAAAAAATAGGAAAGGCTTAAGCGTTTGAAATATGGTAGTGAAAAGGATAAGTTGAACACTAAGTGTTACAAAAGAAGAAGTAAGTTGATTTATTGATTTTATTTTATTTTGATTTTAAAGCAGGATTAAGGAGGGAGGGGGAATGATAATGGGTCACTTGCTTATAAGCCAAAATTGAAAGAAGAAGCGGAAGAAGACGACCAAAGGGGAATTTCATTAAACAACTAAAGGAAAAAGATGAAGTCAGATCGTACGAGGAAGTCGAGGACAAGGCGCACGACATATAACAGTGGTGATTGTTTGGACATCATAGACGCACAAAAACGTGGGCTGGCTGACTTACACTGCAAAAAAATTATAAATAAATAAAAATTAATTTATTGTAAAAAGTCTTTTTACAACCACATTTGTGTTGAGAATAACTCAATAATAATAATATTAATGTATTAAAAATTTATAGAACCTTTTTATCTTATGTTTGATTCTTTTTCTGTGTATATGTAAATAATTGTTATTGTATAGTTGGGTCAAAATCACCAGGGTGGCGAATTTGGAGTTCGGAATTTCGTGAAATTGTTTTTGTTCTATCTATTTAAAAATAGGTTTAAATGATTGCGAACTTTATTTCATTAACATATTTTGAAGGAGCACGCATAAAAATATTATATATTAATTTGCATGACTTTTCCTCTATACCGTAACTATGCTAAACTATATTTTTTTGTCGTTTATTCGGTCTTGTTTTCTTTTTTCCATCTTTCTTTGCTTGCTTCTTTTCTTCTTTCTTGTCTTCTTTTTTTTTAATATTTTTAATTAAAATTATATAACTTGAACATCAAATTATCATTTCGGGACCACTATGATCATTCTGGAACGTTCCCGAAATAAGCATTCTCGGAATGACGTTTTGAAATCTTCATGTGCTTGACACCGGCGATAGCCGTTTAAAACACAACATTTATAGGTGAACGACAAGTAAACTACGAAAATTCTACCGATCATTCTATAAAAAAGTATATTTACAATATTACAAACAATAACACGTGTTTCCGTAATGACGCACTATTGATGTACGGTATGAAAATTTAACATAGAAAACGACATAGCACTTATTTTTCAATAATTTGTCGAAAATCTCACGCTATACACACACACACACGCGTCCTTTACGTCAGGATGGTGCTTCTGAATGATATTTTTATAAATAAAATATTAAAGTCGGTTATTGATGTGTTCTCGAAAATGACGTTAACTTTTCCGGACAAACTCTTTGTCAGTTTTTAGGCTACAAATATTTTTAAAATGTGACCATTAAATTCAATTGTGCCTTTCTAAGAAAATAAGTATTTTATATAGCCCAATAATTTAATAATATGACATTAAATACTTCGTGATTTAGATACGTGTTTTCCGGCAATAGCATTTCGGGACGCGTTCTCGGAATGACTATTAGCACAAAAATTTTATGATACTAAACAAAATAATGCATTCTAACGAAAATATATTAAAATACGGATAGATAAAATCAATTTCCATCATTTAGAGCACAGATATTTGAAATTTCACAACTATTTAATACTTTTATTTCATGCAAAATGTAATTTGCCACCTTGGTGTTTTTGACCCAGTCAATTTTAATAAGTTAGTGTTGGTGTTTCTTTTTTAATTAATATTGTTGTCAATGAAATTGTGTTTGTAAAATAAAATGTATCATTAATTTAGTCAAAAAATATTAAAAGTTACTCGTATTTTGTTTGTTCCTTTATTTCGTTTGGCCCTCACTTTTGTAATTTGTCTGTGGATCTTGTATCTGTTTATACTTTTAATTTCGTTCTGTGTATGCGATGTTTAAATCAACAAACGCTTTTCTTTCTTTCTTTCTTTCTGATTGCTCTACCGACAAGAGCAATGCTCTTTCATTTAAAGTAGAGCATTGAGGGTGTCTTACGATTACCGGAAGCTCAAAAATAGTTTAAATCCTGTGTAGAGCCTATGGCAGGGGTTAATCTTGTTCAACTCGCGGAGCAGATTGGAGATAAGCTAGTTTTGGCGCCCTACTCAAGCTTGCTATTTTTAGGGTTCTGTACCTCAAAATAAAAAAACGGAACCCTAATAAGATCACTTTGTTCTCCGTCTGTCGCGTGTGGGTGGATTTATCAAACTGAAATTTCTATATGATACTTAAGTCTACTGTCCCTGGAAGAAAGTAGAAAAACCAACCTTCTAAGCCAACGCAATCAAAAGATACAGCCATTTAGGCCGCAAATTTCCGCAAATTTTCGACACTCGCACGGGAATCAAAACCGGGTAAAAGAGAGGGTACTTCCCGTAAACTTAGAATCTTGAAATTTAGTACGAAGTCACGTCTTATAGTACAGATATAGGAAAAATTACGAAAACCGTAAATTTTCAGTTTCATCATATTAAAAAAAAAATTATGAAAATTATTTTTGACAATTTTGAAAATTTCAAAGTTACTACTCCTTATCTACAGGTTTGCACGGAACCCTCGGTGCGCGAGTGCAACTCGCACTTGACCGGTTTTTATATATAAAACAACAGCATATACATTGATCTGACTCCGTGGTAAGTAGCTTAAGCACTTGTGTTACAGATATCAGAATCAGCAGTGGTATTACAAATAAACTAACATAAATAAATATGACACCTAGACCAGTACAAACAGACATGTTCATGCACACAAATGCCGGTCTCAACGTATACGTGACACTCACGCCCATTGTCTATTTCAGCCTAATCTTTACATAACCAATGCTGGAAAACGTGCACCACTTCACCGTTTAATGAAGTCCTATGATATGTATTTCTCAGATGTCGATTTGTTTAAGCTTACATCCACGGCATTTAAAAAACAAGTAAAACTCAAACTACATGAAATTATGAATATTAATACTTAAGTGTCTAACATTGTTTCATAATATACTTCCATCAAAATCTGTTTTGCAGTTCCGGCTAGATTAGTATCTACCTATGTATACTTGAAATAATTTATTACCACTAACTTAAGTAACTTGTTTTCCCGGAGTGATCTCATTAAAACCAACACATACTTATTCGTTTATTTAACTTAAAATCTTTACATGTTAGAAGGGGATAATGGTGTTGGTTGTACAATAAGTAATTAATCTAAAACAGTTTGTAACCAGAAATGTACAATTATTTATTGTCCTAAATAAATAAAAATAAATAAATGTTTGCACAGTGCGGGGATCGAACCCGCGATCAACCAAAACTTCTTGACCATTACACCAAAGTGGTCATCATTGAAAAAGAAACAGTCAAAAATATAGGTAAGCACGGCCACGTCAAGTTAATCACTGCGGTATTTTATGCGGTATATATGGTACCTTGATGTGAAGCCGTGGCAGCCAACTATATACTCGCGAACACATTTATGTTGATGGACTCACAGCGCCCCTCTTTGTTTTCAACGGCGTACAGGGCACCGCGGCGCACAGTTTGGGAACCTCTGGCCTATTTTATTCAACGACATCCTGCTCCATGACCGTTCACTGCTGAGACACACTTTAATAGGTACAGTAAGTACATAATGTACCTGTAAACCGAACAGAACACAGTAAACCGATTTATGGGAAGGAACTCATTAGATGTAGGTTTGGTGTCCCGCCCATCCCAAGATTTATAGGTACGACATTATGCGGGCCTTTGATGAAAATATAAAATGAAGATACGGAAGCAAAAAGTTAAAGTAATAGAATTGTTACAATATATGGTGTAATAGAAATGCTGACAAGTTACAAGACGAACAACTAAGGAGATAAAATACTGAAATGATACACTTTTTACAGATTGTGTATGACCTAGGACGCTGAAAAGGGTCCAAAACATCCAGTTAAAATAAAATGTAAATAAATCGCGAAATAATCCGTAAAAAGGGTATTTCAATTTCAAACGGTAGTGCTGACATGACATGTAGCGAGTGAGCAAGATCAAGCATCACTGCTCATCGGCAGCTAGATGCCCCATTTGTCATGCACCCGTAAAAAAACTTGAATGTCCTCCCCGATCTTGTCATTTCATCCATTATAGATCTGTTATAATTGTTTTTGCTGAATTAGGGTCTTGAACGCTTAAGCAGGTACACAATTGCAAAAAAAAAAACATAGTTGATGGAATCAGGCGTTACTTTGCGCAAAGACTAAATCTAAAATGCTGTTGCTTCGACAGAATTTACGACAAGATCTCCTGAGAATGCCACGTGTAGTGGCAAAACGCGTCGAGTGTTTTGTTGGTCAGTGTATGTTCCCAGGTCACGTTGTGAGTTGTATTGTATGTCCTGCGACTTCCAGTTCTAGTTGGATGTATTTGGATTCCTGCGTTGGCGGCGTTTAGTGGAAATTTAAAGCACAATAATTCTCTTTTTCAGATTTAAAAAAAAAAAAAACACCCTACGCTCAAGCGCCCGGTCGCGTAATCTCTTATTTTAGTTTAATCAAAGATGCGGGCAAATCTTCGCTGTCGTGGCTAAGGCGAGAACGCTGACTGCGTGTTTGATTTGAATCGCTTTAATGTGAATCAACACACACCCGCCTTAAACACGAATTTTGCAGCGTCTTTTTTTGCAAAGACTTTACACACAGGGCAGTTTTATCGAGTAAAAATGTATTAATTATTTTAAAATCATTTTTACAACATGATTTTCAAAAAAAAGAACGCGAACTATCGTTCTGGTTAGGTTCAAGGCATACTTGTAACACACTGTCGCCATAACGTTCGATGACAGAAAGTAGCTTATGTCCATTTTTTTTTAACGAACACACCAACTACCTAACTCCAAACTAAGCGTTAGCTTGTGCTATGGTGGCTAGAATACCGGATAGAAATATTTAAATACATTTTATAAGCACCCATGATTCAGGTACAAATGCTCGTGCTCATCACACAAACATTTGCCCCTAGCAGGATTCGAACCCGCGACGGTTTTGTAGTCTGGACCTCAGACCACTGGACCAAAGCTGCCGTTAAATTAATACCTCAAATAACATACATATACAATTCTTCGTCCCTAGAAATGAGAAACTTTTACGGATTATTTCGCGATTTATTTATATTTTGTTTTAACCGTTTCGGACCCTTTTCAGAGTCCGTGGTCACAGGTAGACTAAGGTGTTAGTTGTAATTATATAGTATGAAAAAATTGTAAACTACCATCACTCAAAAATATTAAGTTACGTTCCTATCCACACAAAATGAGCTAACAGTATCTTGAGGTCTTACAGTGCGGGGTCGAGCTTGAGTCTTGGCTAAAACAGGATGCCAAGTTGGTAGAATTTTCCAACCTTCTTCTCTATTAAAAAATGACGTTCTCTTGCGAGGACTTTTGGTTGATTTTCTTCGTCCCTGTCGCCCTGCAGGACGATTGTACATTACCTTGTCTGACATTAAAGGCGATGTCGGTCCGGCGCCGGTACGGTTCCGGCATCATCTACATGATACCCCTGGATCTCAAAAGATCAGACTCGAAAATGTCGTTAAGAAAAAAGTTCGAAAATTTCTAAATGAATAAACTGCATCATACGTACATATATTTTTATTATCCATTTTAAATAATTGATTGATATTTATTTTTTGGTATATTATAATACAGGGTGAAATTTTAGTGGTGGTTTTCCCGCAGTGAGTTGATTCTATATCAGTAGATAAATCGATTGTTTAAGTTATTTTTAAATAAAATCAACAAAAATTTTCAACATTATGTATGGGCGGGCGCGTTTCATAGAGCGCTTGCAGTATGGAGAACTAAAATAGTTGATGGAATCAGGCGTTACTTTGCGGAAATCCATGACTAAAGCTGAAAAAGATGATTATTTTGCTTTAAATTTCCACTAGACGACGCCAGCGCAGGACCCAAAATCCATCCAACTGTAATCACCTGAAAAAAGTAGAGCTGGAAGTCGCAGGACTTACAATACCTACAAATCACAACGTGACACAGAAGATGCACTCGGAATCACAACACTGACACCAACAAAACACTCGACGCGTTTCGCCACTACACGTGGCATCCTCAGGAGATGTTGTCGCTTCGACAGATTACGAGCGAGTCGCTCGTGTGATTACAGTTGGATGGATTTTGGGTCCTGCGCTGGCGTCGTCTAGTGGAAATTTAAAGCAAAATAATCATCTTTTTCAGCTTTAACTAAAATAGAACCTATTTAAAAATAAAAAGAACTACCATGATTCGATATTATTACAGAAAGTAATTCGTTCCGCAGCGGGGAAACATCCACTAAAATTTAACCTTGTATCATAAAAATTTACTTCTATTCATTGATATTATGATATAATATCTATAAACGTATTATTTTTATTTATTTTTGCTTTATTAACAACCATTTATTTACCTTTCTCATTTAATTTTCACTGCACCCATTGCTTTCTTTCTGCATGACCTTGAGGTTGACTGGCAGAAAATGCTTTCAGCACTAAGTCTACCCTTTGTACATTTCTTGGGCAATAAAATTTTTAAATAAATAAATAAAATGCCTTACAGGTGACTTACCTACTTTTGCTCGTCTAGTGTAGACCCATCTTTACACAGTTGTGGTCGCATCAGATTCGCAATAACGGATAGATGTCGTTACTGCGGTTTATTCTATTAGCCTCGTTTCGCTTATATTTGTGAAACATATTCGCATTTTCAGTGCGGTTTTACATAGCGGCACGTGAAACGATCCAATTGGTTCTGACGATAAGCTCATCAAAATGTGAATATTCTGTTTATGATATGCATTTGTGCGATGTCAAATATTTAAGTTTGGTTTTGAATTGAATTTTATTTATTTCGAGTAACAAAGACTCATTGCTGTCAGTAAAACTTATAAACTATGTTAGTACTATATAATAAAATTAAAATTAGACGTCTAATCAAAAATGCGAAACTAAAATTACTAAATCATTAAAGCGGCCAATTCTGCACCACACCCCCCGCAATGGTACAGGATCGACCGACGTATAAGCAGTCCAGTCTGCTGGCAATTATGTTCAGGATGCTATTACCACTCGCTCGCACCCTGCGCACCAGAGACGCGCAACGCTTGCGCATTGTTGCGTAGAAGCAGTCTACTCCCGCTTCAGCAAACATCCCTGATGCACAGAAGCGAGGTAGCCGCAACAGCACCCTGAAAGCGTTGTTGTACTGGACACGGAGAGCGCTGTAAGCCTTTTGAGTATATCTAGCCCAGAGGCTGCACGTGTAAAAATATGTACAGTACGCCCTGAACAACGTTCTTTACGTCACGTGTACAGCGTGCAAACCTTCGAGCTAGCATGTTCGCCTTGACTGACAGCGCTCTCCGTTTCCTGTCAATATCTTCGTCGTCCTTGAGGTCAGGAACTTTTGACCTGAAATTTTTGGTTATTATTCAATTCATTTGTAATGTGAAGTCAATCAAAAGTGATTTAATTATTACAGCACTTGATTTTCAATTATTTAATTTTTTTTTTGTTTTTTATGATATTCCTTAAAGTACGGGGATGGGTCTTACGAAAAAAAAACGTCTGCGAGGTCTGCTAGTAGTCTATAAAATATTCCAAAATATTTATTTGTATACTTAATTAACAATATACAGTTGAATCTGCAACCAGTTTCATACCGTCAAATGAACCTTTCTCTCTTATCTTAACCCACCCCTGTACCGTCGGCGATAATCACGCCCTCGGCCTTTTGAATTAAATCGCGGAACGCAATCAATTACAGAACTGTCCGATCGGAAATTATTTCACCGTTTTTCGTCTGAATTATGTTGTTAATTCCTTTCCCGACATAACAGTGTAGATAGAAGATAAAGCAGTACGAAAGGGAAAAACAAATGCTTGAAAATACACAAGCACAAAAACGCACGCCGTATTCCGTGACGATTCAACCTTTTTTTCAGTCAGGGTTTGCCTGCTTGCCCGCACATTCAAGCTAGTACCTACCTAAAACTACAGATAATGATTGAATAGAGAGGAGGGCTTCAGGGCCCGAAAGCAGTCACTCAGTAAGTATTACCTATACCCGCTGAGTTCACCAGAAGAGATATGTACCTGTATTCTGTATGTATGTTTCATTTTGAACATTATTTGCCCGCAGCTTCTGTACTGCTTGTATCTTTGCTGTGACCGTTGTGATTGGCCTCTGAAGTCCCGATTGTTTACGTTTCAAGGTTCATTTGTTTTTAAATTGGTTTACTTGACCAGACGTCCCTTGTTTTTTTCAATTGTATTTTTAATGGTTTTAAAAAAATAGAAGTAAGCGGGTAAATTGTTACTTGTTAAAGTATTCTCGTTGACTCAAAATTTAATTTTATCAATGTTCGGTACACAGTTTAAAACACTCACTTAAGACATCACAAAATGCAGAAATTATAACATGAAGTGAAAAAGAAGTATGATACAAATTCAGGTAAGTGTCTCGTTTGTGTGGTGATTATATTATGCACCGAGACAGTAAAATCGAAAAGTATTTTATTCCATTCATATCGTTAATAAAAAGTTGAAATCGTAAGATTTTCAATGCGTTCGACTGGCAGACAATTTTTTTAACATTCAATCCGTCTTTTGTTATCATATCAGCCTGTTACAGTTCACTGCTGGACATAAGCCTCCCTCAAGGAGCGCCACAGCGCACGATCTCGCGCCCTTTGCATCCAGTCACTACCAGCTGCCTTCTTTAGGTCACCTGTCCATCTAGCCGGAGGGCGTCCCACACTACGTTTACCTAAGCGTGGTCTCAATTCGAGGGCCTTCCTGCTCCACTTCTCGTTGGTTCCGTCTTTTGTGCTACTTTTTATTGTGCAATAAAGTTTTTAAATAAATTTAACAAAAAACAAATCCCACAATCATTAAATCTCAACTCCTTACAAAGTACACAAATCTCCTCAACTCTTGAGATCTAATAGTGATCTGAAAGACCGCAGACCACCGTTTAAGTACCACCAATTTATTAGGGTACGGTGTAAGGGTTGAACCATAAGTTTCACCGTCGCATCCCGTTCAACAGTCCATCTTTTGGTGAGGCCTGGCCAGTCTCATCTTTGCTTTGTTGGCTTGAGTTATGAGCTGATAAGGCCTTTGGATTAGGCCGAGTTATTTTCGTACGTAATAACTTTTAGTTTGAGTATGTGTTGAATTTGTAACATAGGTGTATTTAAATACAGACTGTGTGTTTAATTTGTTGTACAAATATTGCTTCAGAGTTTTATTTTATTAATTTTTGGGAAACATATAGTTTCAATATTACATAACAAAAAAATCGGTAATGAAAATAACACATAAACCAATTAAATTTCCTCAGCTTAAATAATACATGGAACAACCAATTAACATTTTGCTGAGAAGGTTTAAATATTTGAAACTATCTTTAATATACAAAAATGAATTGCTGTTCGTTAGTCTCGCTTAAACTCGAGAACGGCTGAATCGATTTCAATAATTTTGATCTTGAGATATTCGTGGAAGTCCTAAGGGAAGGTTTAAAAGATCAGAAATTTAAAAAAAGCAACGGGCAGGACAACGTCTGCCGGGTCCGATAGTAAAATTATAAAAGGTGACATACAACATTATAAGTAATATTTTAAAAATAAATTCATAACTTGCCCCAATAATAAGTTATTGGGGCAAGTTATGAATTACTTTTTTATACTTAACAAAAGTTGACGCAAAAATGTCACCTGACTGTAAATTATTATTATAGCTGTGACGGGGATGTAAGGGATTTAAATAACACCTATAAATCCAAGCCAACCTCACCTGCTCGCGGTGCATCCTGCCGAATAACGAACGAGGCTCTGACGTTCAATAAAACCTGCCAACCCGCATTGGACCAGCGTGGTGGGTCATGGTCCAAAACCCCCCAAACAAAACAAAAATGCCAGTTCAGTCAAAACAACGGCCCCAAGTTCCCGGCGGCAACAGAGGTTGTCCTAACAATGACGGTAGTGGCGACACTTCTGGAGCCAGGGGTGCGAAAAATCTCCGGGCGGGATCGATTTTCCGTCAAACGACCCAGGCTAACGATAAAATGGACACCGATACATTGAATATATTAACATACAATGTTCAAACGCTTCTTTCCGACGAACGCCTTTTTGAGTTGGAAAACGCACTGCAGGACCTTAAATGGGATATAGTGGGTATGTCGGAGGTAAGAAGAAATGGGGAACGAACCGAAGAAAGAGAAAATAGCATTTTCTACCATTTTGGCGAAACAAATGGGCTTTACGGCGTAGGCTTCCTAGTATCTAAAAAATGGAAGAATAATATCATAGAGTTTGTTGGTTACTCTGAAAGCACCTGTGCAACCGGAGCACTATCAACGACACCAGGAGCCGCACTAAATGCCTTGTTGGATCTTATACCACTGCATATGCACGTGGAAAAAGAAGCCAAGCAGAGCATATACAGAATCTTCACCCGCTCGAAAGTCAGATGGGCTTCTCAAATTCTGATAAGACTCAAGGAATCAGTATTTGAAAACAAACTTCTAAGCATGCCTAGTGACGACATGCATACGGAATGCAACTTTTCGAAGTTATACTCCGTAAACATACCTCCTAGAGACAAATGGCTAGAAGGTCAAATGTCATTTAAGAAAGGTAGTCACGTCTGGTATACGGACGGTTCCAAAAAGGGAAATGATGTGGGCTGTGGGATCTACGGAGAGAAGCCTAGGCTCAAAGTTAGCATTAACATGGGGACTGAAGCTTCAATCTTCCAAGCCGAGGTCTTTGCCATAAACAAATGTGCAGAGATAAACCTAGAGAAGAAACTCCGGAACCAACACATCTACATCAACTCAGACAGCCAAGCAGCACTGCTGGCTTTAAAATCCTTTGAACATTCATCAAAACTAGTGCAAACGTGCACTGAAACACTAAATGTACTGGGAAATACCAACAAAGTCATACTCACGTGGGTACCAGGACATTCGAATATAGAAGGAAACGAAGTAGCTGATAACCTCGCCAGAGAGGGCGCCGATAACCCTCAAATCGGCGTAGAACCGTTCTGTGGCATCACCAAGCAACGAGCCACTACGCTACTAACCATTCTCTATAAACAAGAGGCAATTGAGTGGTGGAAGTCTACTTCAAGACAAGAACACTCAAAAGCACTCATTCAGGGATACAGCAACAAAGTAACTAAAGAGCTGTTAAAGTTCAAAAGATACAAAGCTTGTGCTTTGACCAGAATACTAACAGGTCACTGCAAACTAAACAAACACATGGCAAACATGAATATGACAGAAGACGCTCTGTGCAGATTCTGCAACACAGAGGAGGAAACGGCCATGCATATTCTCTGCTCATGCGGCCCGCTTATGAGCAAAAGAAGTATCCATCTCGGGCGGCACATCATGCGCCCGGATGAGATAACAGAAGTCACGCTCCAAAGAGTCTGGCAATTTATAGACTCAACGGGACTAAGCAGTGAACTGTAAATACAAAGGGCTGCCACAATAGATCAAATTGGTCGAGTTGGCGATAAGAAGGCCCATAAACCCAATAATAATAATAATACTCTGAAAGAGTTGCAGCTCTTAGATTGCGTCTGACATCCAAAAAGTATTTAACCCTCATCCAAGCATATGCTCCGACTTCTGGTCATAGCGACGAGGATGTGGAAGACTTTTATGATATCCTCAACAGAGCCTGCGACCAACAGCGGGGATCGTGGACCCTAGTTCTTGGAGATTTTAATGCAAAAATCGGACTCAAGCAGCCTACAGATACTTCTGAAGTAATAGGGCCACACGGACTAGGAGATAGAAATGATCGAGGAACTCGACTGATGTCTTTTGCGTTTGGGCAGAGCTTTAAAGTGGCCAACACACTTTACTACAAAAAACCACAACGTCGTTGGACCTGGGCTTCACCTGGGAACAAATATAAAAATGAAATTGATTTCATACTAGTATCCGACCAAAGCATCATAAAAGACGTCAATGTAGTGAACAAAATAAAATTCAGTTCAGACCACAGGCCAGTACGTGCTAAAATACGTTTTGATTTTAAACTAGACCGAATCAAACTCTTTAAAACAAAAATAAAACCACTAGACAAACAAAGCATCTCAAATAACTATGAACATTTTAATCTAGAGCTCTCCAATTGTTTTAACAAGCTAGGTACCATAAATCACATTGATGTTAATAGCCAATACTAAGCAATCTTATCAAGCATAAAAACCGCAAGTAGTAAAATTGTCATAGCAAGAAAAAACGGTAATAAGTTAACAACAAAAACAAAAGATTTAATTGAACAAAGGCTCGCGACAAAGCCTGGGACAGACGAGTACAGGGTTATAAACAGACGAGTAAAGAAGAATATTAGAAAAGACCTAAGAAACTACAATACCCACTTGGTTGAAACAGCTCTCCAAAGAAACACATCGCTGAGAGCAGCAAAACAGGGTTTCTCGCGAAGCAAGACTTGGATTACTAGCTTGGAAGATACAGACGGAAAAAAGCACAGTAGCAGAGATAAGATCATGGATATATGTACACAATTTTACAAGTCCCTGTACTCAGCATACACATTATCCACCCATCAGCCCATCGAGTATCAATGCAGCGATAATATTCCACTGATAACCGAACAAGAAGTCAACGCCACCATTAAAACCCTTAAATACGGTAAGAGCCCCGGGGGAGACGGTGTCACCACAGAAGCTCTAAAGCTGGGAAAACGAATTTTGCGACCACATCTTGCTAAATTCTTCAATACAGTTTTACTAACTGGTTCACTACCACGAAATTTCTGCCACTCGAATATAATTTTGCTGCACAAAAAAGGTGACAAGTCCGATATAAATAATTACCGTCCGATCAGTCTGATATCCCATATTTATAAATTGTTCACCAAAATAATCCAAAACAGAATAGCACACATATTAGACAAACATCAGCCCCCTGAACAAGCAGGTTTCCGCTCACACTTTTCTACCACCGATCATCTACATGTAATTAATCAAATTATAGAGAAATTTAATGAGTTTAACAAACCATTATACCTAGCCTTCGTCGATTATTCCAAGGCGTTCGACAGCTTAGATCACGGGTCGATCTTTAATGCGCTTAGAAACCAAGACATTCCACCTACTTACATACAGCTTCTCCAGCTAATCTATGAGAAAAGCACTGCCGACATAAAGTTACATGCACCTGGACCATCATTCCAAATAAATAAAGGCGTCAAACAGGGAGATCCACTGTCACCAAAGCTATTTACCAGTGCCTTAGAACAGGTTTTTAGACGGGTAACAGACGATTGGAGCAATAAAGGAGTAACCATCGAAGGCAAAACGCTCACAAACCTCCGATTCGCTGACGACATCGTACTATTTGCCAATACGTCTGAAGATCTCGAGACCATGCTCAAACAGTTGAGATCAGCAAGCCTTGAAGTTGGGCTGAGGATGAATAGGTCAAAGACCGAAATCATGACAAACGCTACCAAAAACACTGTGGTATTGGATGGGCAGGCGATGCGATACGTTGACGAGTACGTATACTTGGGCCAGATAGTCTCCTTCGGAAACAGGCACGATAAAGAAATCGAGCGCCGCATCGATAACGCCTGGAAGAGCTTCTGGTCCATGAAAGCG
This sequence comes from Pyrausta despicata, assembly GCA_963921415.1. Lineage (NCBI taxonomy): Eukaryota > Metazoa > Arthropoda > Insecta > Lepidoptera > Crambidae > Pyrausta > Pyrausta despicata. Next base: position 13,614,676 of record OY992862.1, on the reverse strand, counting down.
TATATGAAAGGCAACTTGCCTATATCGCTGAAACGGAAACTCGTCGACACTTGCATTCTGCCCATTCTTACCTACGGGGCGCAAACCTGGTCATTGACTGAAAGTCAAAAGCAAAAACTCAAGGTCTGCCAACGGGCCATGGAGCGGAGCATATTAAGTATAAAACGGAGTGATAGGATCCGAAATACTACCATCCGCTCCAAGACTGGTATCGCTGATGTGGGCAACAAAGCCGCGAAATTGAAGTGGGAGTGGGCGGGTCACATCTGCAGGATGCATCCAGAGAGGTGGGCCCAAGTCGTCACCAAATGGGTGCCTACAGACGGCTATCGCCGAAGAGGCAGACCCAAGAAACGATGGTGTGACGACTTGGTCAATACAACAAGGGACTGGGAAACGTTGGCAATGGACAGGGACAGGTGGAGAGATTTGGGGGAGGCCTTTGCCCAGCAGTGGGATGACATAGGCTAAATTAAAAAAAAAAAAAAAAGCTGTGACAAGTTTAAATCCTTAGAACTATTATGCTACTAGGAAAAAAATTTAATAACATTGGATTTAGACGATAAAATGTAAACAAGTAGTACTCCAAGTTAACTTAATTGCACCGTAAGTGTTCAGTTATTGGCCTTAGGGCCCTACCAGCCAACCAAGTGGATATTTTGTTGTTGATTGAATAATAAAATAAGTAATCAGTTACATTTTTGTAAAGAACAAATGACATTGTAAACCATTACCCTGATAGTAATAAATTTTAATAGCCCTCAAAATTAAAAATATTTACATCTTTAACATAGTTCTTTATCATCTTTATCAAAGTGTCATAAACAAACTCTTATAACCAATATTTTCAACGGCGAAGAAAATCAGGTAAACATTTTAGGTGCAAAAAGGTATTGTGTACGAACAAAGTAGTTTGCTATAGTCCAAGTATACCGTTCCTTTCCTTTCAATACATCGCCATTGTGACGCCACAAACAACGGGGACCTTTTGTTGGGCGAGATTCAATTTTTTTTTCACTCCTGTTCATTTTTTGTTCAATTTCTCCTCCGTTAACTGATAAATATTAAATTAGCTCCGGATAGATTGCGTTTCGAAATTAAAAGGACGGACGGTATAGCCCAGATAGGTTTGGGAAAGTCCGAGGGTTTCCAATTTCGGTTGGCATTTCTCTGAATTTGACCACCGATCTGTTACGTGAGAAATGTTTTCTGAGAATTTGAACGTAGATTATGCTCTGTCGGTCTGATTGAGATATGGTTGAAATATATACGCTCACGGGCACCAGTTGGATATGAAGATAGCTCAATTAGAGTGTTACATGGAAACTCGAACAGCTTATGATATTACCAACAGTCAATTTAATAAGGAAACCTACAAAGCATACACCACACATTGATATACACTGATCATTAGGGGTAATTTTAGAGTGTTCCCTTACTTGCAGGCTGCCACGGCACGCACAGATAACATTGTTGACAACAGACTAGGGCCAGATTTTTCAATAGACAAATAAATAGTTATACGAGTAGGACTGGTATATGTAAGTTACAGATAACTTTAGTTTTAAGGACGAGATCATATTCCGCAGCTAAGCCTCCGGTTAAGCTTTAACTCTTTTTTAAAGAAATTTATAGAAAATTAGGAAATAGTGCATTGTTATAAGAATGCATAAATTTCGTTTTATTTTCCAAGGCATGTGCTTGTACACAGGTAGTTGTATAAAAATAAAAACATCTACAAATATGAGAAGTAACTAAAGCATTAGGTGCAAGAAAAAAAATACGAGCTAATCCCTCAAAAAGATGCAGAAATTTAATTTCAACATGCAGAGCGCCCTGCTAAGTCGTTTCGACCCAGGTGTCATAGTTTCATGGTGTGTTTGTGCGCATCTCCATCAAACCGCACAAAGGTATTAATGCCGGTGCTAAGTCGCCTTCACAGCTTGAGACCCGAGAATAGTGATGTTCATTTGGCAATGTGTGGACTATCGCTAAAAGCGTTTGTATGATATCTAAAGGTTACCGAAGAACCGACATGGATCCAATCCAACACTTAAGTTGCTATTCAAATTAGAGTGTTATGGTGTGAGTCGTACAATATATTTTGCAATATAAATATGAAAAAGCCAATGGTGTGCAGTCAGCGCGCTTACTGCTCAACTGCGCCTCATCTCGCATGCTTACAGCGTGCTAACGGCTTGCTTACAGCGAGCCGGCTGCGTGCAGCAAGCGCGCCGACTTTGAGTCGCCAGCAAAACAACGAACCTTGTGGCTGATGTGCAGACTGCGTGCTTGAAAGTGTGCGACGACTTATTCACAGGATAATAACGCAAGAGAACTATAATGACAGATATTACTCGAAGGATTGCTCAGCTGAAGTGGCAGTAGGCGGGACACATAGCGCAGCGAACTGATGGCCGTTGGGGCGGAAAGGTTCTAGAATGTGGTGAAAAAGGTGACGTTCTATAAGCAGGCTCCCTACATGGTATACCGATGATTTAGTTAAGGAGAATAGATCCTTGGAGGCGCAGAGGGCAATGTATAGTTGATGGCAGATAGCTGATGCGGATACCTGAAAATACTTTGTCTTGAGATATCAGTCGTAAAATATGACAATAGCATTGATCTAGCTAGTGATTTGCACTTAGGACTAAAACTGCCTGTTGCGGTGTGTTGAGTTCGACCATATGTTTATGAGTAAACAAGTAAAGTATTTCTGTCCGTTTTCCTAGAAAAAAAATTGCTGTAAAACGATTAAAGTAAGCATGATAAACCAATCAGGACATTTAGTTTAATCCTGTAACATTCACAGGTCCGTTATCATGATCTAACATATTTGGTCAAATATCTCTAATCTAGAAATAATACAATTCACGGTAGATTTCCTGTAAATATAGTATTACAAGGACAGTTAATATCAAACTACAAACATGATCTTGAATCGTATGGCCTCACATGTAACCTGACTATCGATATAACATACCCAAACCTAAAGAGACCCAAATTGAATTTCGCAAATTAACTGAAGTTCCGCCGCGATGCATCACACCGGGTATTAGGGGCTTGCGGACAACGATATTGGGCCGTACATTATATACGAGCTCACCAGCTTTCGGCTAATTCGAGAATGGTGGTTAGATGAACACATTGAAAAATACTTTATTGTGTGCTTCATATGATTTTGACGACCGCTTGGTGCAGTGGTCCACAGGTTGGACTTCTAAACCAAGGGTCGCGGGTTCGATCCCCGCACAGTACAACCATAAGTGTACATGAACATGTGTGTTTGTACTTTTCTGGGTGTTTTCTATGTACAATATGTATTTATTTACAAAAAAAAGTATTTAAGTATGTTTATCCGTTGTCTAGTAACCATAATACAAGCCTCGTAGCTTAATTTGGGACTAGAGAATTGGTGTGATTGTTGTGAAATATTTATTTATATCACAAAACCTATAAAGCATTGTCCTAGGTAAGTGACACCACGCGACGATAGCGACGCGACGCGTGTTATTTATTTATATAAAAAACTTCTGCACAAACTTGTTTACAGTGGCGGACTTAATGCCGGAGGCATTCTCTACCCAAATTTTACGACTCGAATCGCCTTAGGTGTTCACACAAATAAAATCCTCTGGACAATCTGAGGACTCTTTAAGGGTGCCGTTTTACAAATGCGAACTTAAAGTATGCAAGCTTAGAACAGTTAAATTTTGAAAAAAATACTATTCCTCTGCCGCATGGCTGAAAACACAACAGGTGTGTCATCTAATCGTATGGCGTTAAGAACGCAGGGCATACCACGTTTTTTTTTTTCAGAATTACAATGAGAAGTTTTCAAAATTATACATTGAAAAGAATTGGTCTCTAACTCCATTGCATTAAGGCTTGTCGTTAAATTAACCAGTAAGAAATCATAATGGTTTATTATATTTTTAAGTTGAAAAGGGAAGTTAATAAATAACATCGTTCCATTCAAAACGGAATTATTAAACTGTGATCACTACTCCAACCGTAGCTTATTTTGCTACGATCAAGGTAGAACCACACATAATGCACACCTACATGCTAATTAATACACGGGGAATGAATTTTAGAACGATTTATGACGTAATGATAGAATATGTGCAAGTGAGAGGTACGATTTAAATATGTTTCAAACATATTATTAAACCTCTATTAGTGAAACAATAGGGTTTTGTGAGAAGATGGCTGCAAGACGAGCAAGGCGAGACAAGGAAGGCGTGTTGAAGATGTAAGGCGATTGCTTGTTATTATTTATGGTGTTTTATATGTAAAGAAGTTGAACAACAACGGTGTTTTCTTAAAGAAAGCCACCTTCTACATGCATCAATGAAATTCTACAAAAACATTATGGAATGGTTTGTATTAATGGAAATTTCCTTTTTGCACACTAAATACAGATAAAATTTTCACAAAAGTTGCACAATTTTGGCTTTCATTCAGTTTGGACGCTTCATTGAAGGTTTGTACGCTATAAAGTAAATAAGTATACAAAATAAATACTTCTGTATCTTCCTCTGTTATTGTAACAACTAAAACGGACAACAAATAACATCAAATTGCAACCCAATCAATGTAAAATGCATTCAGTTCGATATTTAGTCCAACATTATTGAAATATTGGAACTTATTCGATTTCAAATATTAGCAATGTTATGAATTTAATACTGTTGATGAGCGAGTTTTGCTGTGAAATATTTGAAACATACAGGGTGTAATCAAAAGAGTGCAATTTCCGGGACTTTTTGATATGAAATATTATAAGCTTATAAAAATATACCTTTGCCAGATGTAATCTGCTGTGTTATGTTTGTGTTTGTGCGTGCAAAACTTGGACGTTAACTTTGAAGGAGGAGTACAAACTCTTAGTGGCAGAACGAAAGATATTGCGGAAAATTCTGGGACTTTCTTCAACAAGAGGAAAAGACAGGTTACATCGTAGGTACAACCGAGAGATAGAAGATCTAGTGTCTGAGCCGAAAATTATCGAAGAAATGAAATCTTCCCGACTTCGCTGGCTATGACATGTGGAGAGGATGGGAGAGGATCGAGCCACAAAAAGAGCCTACCTTGGACAACCTTCCGGGCGCCGGCCGGTGGGGCGTCCAAGATATCGCTGGAAAGATGAAGTCGCCAAAGACCTGAAAGAACTAAAAGTGTCCGACTGTCAGATCTGGCACAGAATAGGGAAGAATGGCGCACTTTAATGTCGGAGGCCAAGATCTACTTCGGATCGCTGAGCCAGCGAAGTAAGTGTTATGTTTGTTGTTACTATTTTTATAACATCTTTTCAGTGTGGGTAGAATATCTTTGATTAAGTCATACAAAGTTTAAAGTGTTGCCGCTTGCATAAATATAAACAAATGCAATAATGAATTGTTGATGGAATCAGTCGCTCGAAGTCTATCGAAGCTACAACATCTCCTGAGGATCCCACGTGTAGAGGCAAAACGCGTCAAGTGTTTTGTTGGTGTCAGTGTTGTGTTTCCAGGTGCATCTTCTGTGTCACGTTTTATTTGTGTTTTATGTCCTGCGACTTCCAGCTCTAGTTTTTTTTTAAAATTAGAGTTGGATGTATTTGTGTTCTTGCACTGGCGTCTTTTAGTGGAAATTTAAAACAAAATACCTAATTATCTTTTTCAGCTGCAATAATATTTTTTTGTTATGCTCATGTCATTTATAATAATAGTTGATAATTTTAATTGTTTCAACGAACGAACACCAATTACCAAGCCCCAACTAAGCATGCGTTAGTGCTACGCACTATGGTGACTAGGATAACGGATATAAATACTTAAATATATTTACAAACACCCATGACTCAGGTGAAAATTCTCGTGCTCATCGCATAAACATTTGCTCTTAGCAGGATTTGAACCTGCAACATCCGGTTTTATAGTCTGTACCTCAGACCACTGCCCAAAGCTGTCATTGAATGTTAATCTTTAATTCATTTGCTTAAAGTGTACGCATTTGCCATATTGTCATGACCTAATTGCTTTCAAAGTAGAAATCAGTTAGGTCGAGTTACACAATAAGTCATATCAAAAATAAACTTGCCTCAGTCTTTCATATTCTGCAATATTATATTTCGAGCATCCACAAATTCGTCTTAAATTACCTTCGCACGACACAGAACGGCACTAAAAATCAGTCGACGAACGAACTCCATATAGAAACCGTAATTTCGTCACATTTTCAAATAAAGCCGGTAATTTTCACCAGAAATGTACATTTCATTGCGGGACTATTCAAATTTCAATTTAATAATTGTCGTCGCGCAAAAACTTTGTGGATAGCGATTAATCTTTCGCGGCTCCGCTGTGACACCCCTTTGAGAAACTCAATATAAGCCGAGTGTTTTTTACGAGTTCTTTATTCTATTATGTCTGGGTTTTTAATAGTAAAATAATTATTTCAAATAAGGAAGTAAAATGTTTAAATCCATTTTAACCAATTATTTCTCTCAAGGCTCTCTCAGTCGGAAGTTGTGTTTAAAATATGAATCTCTTAGTGTTTAGTTAGCTATCCCAAAGGAGTTTAGTAAATAGTCGTTATTTTATTTCATTAAAGCAGTCGGTTTCCGTGAATTACTCCTACGCCTAGACAAGAGAATTCTCAAAAATAGTTTTAATTCCATCCTGTACAAAACTAAAATTAAACATTTCTCTAAAGATTTAATCTGAACTAAAGGCTATCGTACCTTTTTCAAATCGTTCCCAGCAAAGTTGCATAAAGTTTTTTTTGCTACTCTCCCTCAAGCTACTCTTTAGGATTTGAAATCAAACGAAGTTCAAACCATTTCATTTTTACCTATTTTTATTCCTTTTCGGGAATTTCCTGTTTAGTTTCAGTTTCTATCCATGCGACAGCCAATATGGGTCGTATACATTTCCCATACTTCTATCTCTCTCTGATCTATCCAGGCCAGCTCAGAAATAAATTGGAACGCTTAAACAAACAGCAGCACTAATCGTGGCCGCTCTATTGATTTCTTAGCCTCGTATTTACGCGTGATTACGTCACAGCTGGTGGGGAAAGAAAAGTTTAGAAGCTGACTGTTTGATTGATACGTACACGTTGAGATACCCACAACACATAATATATATAAAGAAAGAAAACGCAGCTTGGCTAACATATTACATCTGATTTAGCATCAAGGTGTTCGACTAGCCTAGTCTCAAAACTATCCACACACCTCTGAATAGTTTGTCGCCATTCCGGTCTAAGAAGCGCCCGATCCTCCCACGTATCAGTTGGTATATCGTACGCAAGAAGTTTGCGTGTCAGCGTGTCACAGTCACAGCAGGGCCCATCTCAATAAAGATTGAACCTGGAAATTTGACAGGAGTCACCGTCACCGGATACGGCGAGGACGACATGACATGACATCTGACTTACTCGTAAAAACGATGCCACATCAAGCTACAAATTTTCGTTGCAAAATCACCTGTATAACGTAAGCATAAGACACCGCAGCAGTGATTAGCGTGACGTGTAGCCGTACGTTCGTGTAAAAACTGTTATGGTTGCAGTGAAGAGCCGTAGGCTCTGACGTAGTTACTTACTTTTATAGAAGTCTAAAAAGCTGAAAATCTCTTACTAAAGGTTTCAGTGAAATTAAAGTAACATTTTACAAAGAAACCTTAAAATACATAATAATAGAAAAACTACTACGAGTATTACGTACTAACATTTTTAATAATGAAAATGTGAGGGTGGATCTGGAATTCTGGAAACGGTGGCCGCCCCGAGCAGACGACGCCGCACGCCATCAGTCAGCTCTTGACCACGGCTGTGTGCAATCCAGCCGAAAAGTCGAGCAGTGAGTACCTAATACTCATTTAAATATATCGCGTTTAGACCCAACAACAAGTAGGTAATTAGTGTTACAATGCAACGCAAAAGTTTAAAATAATATAAATAGAAGAAGGTAGTTTAGGAGAAGAGCGCTCGTCTCTGTGTTGCATTTAGGTATTTTAGATAATTTATTTTTATAAACCGAAATATGGTAACTTATTGTTATTAATTTTATTATTATAATCTATTTTTATATTTTCCAAATTATTTTACGGTTCTTTCTATATTATAATCGTTCGTATGTTTGTCGCTCTATATTCTTAGCTCAGAAACCCGTTGTGAGCCTGCGGTAGGTTAGGGTGCCTGTCCACGAAAGCGGAGCGAAGTAAGCGAATATTCTGGCTGTATTTTTCAGTGTGCTAGCCTGCGCCTACACTGCTTCCCCGCTCCGCTAGTCAGCTAAGCTACCCCGCCCCGCTTACCCGTTTTGTATGAATTTTAAAATTAGTATACGTATTTCCCTGTTCACTAAAGAGGAGCGGAGATTTTGTGCAATCCCATTTAATTGAATAATGTATTTTCATAGTATTTCGTTCTGAGATTTTGTTAGCACGTAAGTAAAAATAGGTTACCATATTTACTCACGTGCTAAAAATATTCTCACAATTTTATCTGGTACACAAAAAAGAGCGACAACAAAACCATTTTATATTAAAAACTACCTTCATTTAATAAATATTGATGCTGTAACTCTACAAATATATGTTCATAGCACGGGAGGCTTAACATTTATCACTTTCAATGTCAGGGTCTGGGTGGCCGAGTGGTCAAGGCACACGGGTTAGATTCCCATGGACGCGGGTTCGATTCCCGTCTCAGACAGTTGATGTTTTCTACGTAGTAATTATTTCGCAGTAAAACTAGTTTCCTTTTCTGTGGCATTATAGTCTGTGAATTATTTTGCAACACTAGGTATAAAAAGTAAGCCTTAATCTTCGTTTCATTTTTAAAAAAATTACTTTGCATGGCGGTTTTCTTAAAAAATAGACACAGAAACCAAGTGTCAACTTTTTTTTATATATCTTTTTATCATATTTATTAATTACAGTTTGTACCCAAGGTCGTACAAGATATGTTACTTCCAAATATTAAATTTGTGACAACCCTTACATAATTCCGTAAATACCTACATAAGCGGCGGCATCACCCGACATCAAAGGCGTCGGACTACTGTATAAAATCGTTATACTGTTCTATAACTACATAGTTTGCATATTTACAAATATTTGACGTGACAACGTCTTATGATTCGATGGAGCCGACTGCACGCACCAAAAAACATGACACATGCGGCGTTACCTCGCTCTGAGGCGTTCCATGCAAGGCTTGAAGTGCAAGCGAGAGCGCGGAGCGAGTGACAAAGAGGCAACGAGACAAAGACGTTGTCACGTTCAACAATCGTCAGTAAAACGACTTCACAGACAACCGATTATTTGAGTACTTTATTATATTAACAAAGCTAATTATTACTATCATTTAACAATAAAATACGAACCGGAATTTAAATGTTACTATTTTATGGTTTCTCTCACTATCGAATTTCCTTTTCTTCAAGGGTATATTTTCTCTAAAATAGCTTTGAATTTCGCATGCGAATTTTATCTTTAACCAGATTTTTCCTATTCTGGCAGAGTACGGAGATCATTCCATTAGTTTGAGCAGGTGTTTTTGGTCCAATATTAAGATATAATCTCAATTTGAGCTGCACTTAAGCAAATTAGATCCAGCGTTTCTTGTAAGAAGGGAGCAGGTTATATTTGTATAAGGCAAAGTTTCGATTAACAGGTTTACCGAAATACCGCCAGTGCACACGTGCGGAAACAGTCGCCGCGACTCACGACTGTCAGCGTATCATTCAACCAAATGGGAGGATGAAGGGGAGCAGGAGAATTTATTTATTATTTTTGAAAGAAAAAGATATGTATACATTTCGACTGCGAGCAGTTTTTCCTGGATTTAATTTTATGAGCACGCCTCATCTTTTACAATAGTTTTAAAACTTTTTTTTTTCATTGTAATTAATCATTGAGAAAAAAAATATGCTATTTTGTTTGCAACGAGATGTCAAATTTCATATGTTAACGTGTCTATAAAATTTATAGGATAGTCAATGTACCCCGCAAAATGACTCAAAAATATAAATTATTTTTTTGCAAATTTCACATTTTAGTTTACTATAAGTCACGGGAACCACTATCAGTAATGTATATACAAGTTTGCAGCTTTCAAATACCTGCGTCATTTTTGTAGCAACAGATATTTAAAAAAAAATTGCATCGGAGCTTTTTGTCTATGTCATTTTTACTATGCGACTAACGTAACGCATGATTACGAGTTAAAAAGAAGATTTCATTTCTTACCACTTGGTTCCAAAACCATTTCAGCAGGTGCAGAGGTCGCCAAGAAACAACCGTCTCAAAATAAAGCACTTTTCTCATTAAAGTATAATTTTATGACTGGTTCTACTTTGGACCTCGGCATCGGAGAGTGTCTACTTTAAAGTTTCAAGTATAGTATTGACATTAAAAAAATCATAAGCTTTGATTTAGTCCAAAATAACATGCAATTGCAGAATTAGCATTTCATTTGTTTAATTTTTGTTTTAGATTTCGCCTATATACCTATGCATAGTTGGTGATATTTAATATGTGCACTTTATGAAGACTGACACTGTATGCAAAAATAAATGACTGTTTCATGATTAATTATAGCTGCAACATGTATTGCTGAATTTCTCTATCATAACTACATTATAATTTAACTCTCTACTTTTCCTTAATATTCCGAAAGCTCGTCTCGGTAACGAAGCGCTTGTAGTTTTAGCGGAAGCACTTTAAGTATTCGGCAAGTTTCACAGGATTTGGTTTTCAAGCACTAACTACCGTCCCAATGGTTTTAGGGAACCACTGAATTTCATTTCGGAAGTGAACGTCTCTCCTGAAACTTGTGGAGATCGGTTACGCTGTGAAGTTGGCGACTAGTTTTATGGATAGGATGGGTGGAAATATAAATATAATTATACAACAACATCACATACATTGATCTGACTCCGTTAATAAGTTAGCTTAAGTTGCCTCGTTGGTGTAGTGGCAAAGTTTTTGCCTATCATCCGAGAGGTCTTGGGTTCGAATCCCAGGTCGAGCCAAAATTGTTTCTGAGATTTTCTGTCATGAATTTCTCAAAAACAGCTCGGAGTCGGGAAGTTGGCGGTGTTACACCCCCGTGCCTCGGAAAGCACGTTAAGCCGTTGGTCCTGCGCCTGATCTCTCTCCGGTCATGTCGGATTGCCGTCTCACCGAACTTTGAGAGTGATGGAACAGTGAGTGCACCTGTGTATTGCGCTCACACTTGTGCACTATAATATCTCCTGCGTAGTTGGCTGATCTCTGTTGAGATTGGCCGCCGGGTTCGAAATCGGCCAGGAGGACTATTATAATTATTATAAGTAGCTTAAGCACTTGTGTTACAGATATCAGAATCGACTGTGGTATTACGAATATATTTGAATAATAATTATATATTGTACTGGTCTGGGTGTAATATGTTAAATTGTACATGCGCTCTGTCTCTTAGGAATTCTAAAAATTAACATTATAACAACTACTTTAGCTTAATATGAAGTCTTATTTATGCCAAATTTGATATTGCTTATTAAGTGTTAGATTTTGAAAGTGGGCTACGTTGGGGAATGAGCTATCTTCAGGCACATTACGTTTGTTACTCTAAAAATCAACACAGAATAATTATTTACATGCCTAAATCAGAATTGTTTTTTTTTTTGGGTGGAATAAATGTCGTGCAATTTTGTCATCCTCTGTTTATTCCTAAACTTTTTATGTAAACCAAGTGTCGGTACACGAGTCACTTTCCTTTTTTTCCCATCACCACGTGTTCTACACAGAAACAACAACCGTCTAGTTTGCGGTTAGTACAATACGCGCTGGTTAAAACTTTTAACGAGAGGAGCTAACCAAATTGGCTTCGCGCTGACTGTACGATATACTGGCAGGAGCGGTCTGTTGTACTGAATAACTGCGCTTTCCGTAAGCTTGTCGTGGTTGGGTGTGTCTGGAGGGATAAACCTCAGTCAACATTATATTTATAATATACTAGTGGCCGCCCGCGACTTCGTCCGCGTGGAAAGCCTTTATCTTAAAAATTCTTTATGAATTGTAGCCTATATGTTATTCTGATGTATAAGCTATATTGTGGTAAAGTTTCATTCAAATCCATTCAGTAGTTTTTACGTGAAAGAGTAACAAACATCCATACATCCATACATCCATACATCCATACTTACAAACTTTCGCCTTTATAATAGTAGTAGGATAATACTAGAGACAGCATGGACAAGTGATTTAGAAACATTAAACCAATTGTGAATCTTTTTTGACATGACAACGTCTTATAAATTGGTTTGCCGGGTGACACCTCAAGAAACTGCGTTACGCTGCTCCGCTCACGTTTCGCGCGAGAGAGACAGAGCGAGAGAGAGAGAGAGAGAGATGGGCATACACACCGGTTCATGTTAAACGAATGAATATTCACATTAAAATTATTTTACCACTCGGAGTCGTTGTCACGTAAAACTTTCGCGCGTATACCGACTTTACAGGCAACCAATTTTTTTATATAAGGCCTTTTGTGAATCTTTTTGCCCGTGTATACTCGTATCACCCGTGTGTTCACCTTGTTTGAAATTAAACAGCAAAACGATTAAAATCATTAACCTTCTTACAGTTTTATGAACATAATCGTTCCACTGGGTACAGGCCTATAATTTTTTTTTAGCCTATATCATCCCACTGCTGGGCAAAGGCCACCTGTCCCTGTCCATTGCCAACGTTTCCCAGTCCCGTGTTGTATTGACCAAGTCGTCACATCATCGTTTCTTGGGTCTGCCACTTCGGCGATAGCCGTCTGTAGGCACCCATTTGGTGACGACTCGGGCCCACCTTTGTGGATGCATCCTGCAGATGTGACCCGCCCACTCTCACTATAATAATAATAAATTTTATTGATTCTTAAAAAAAGTACAGATTATCTACATAAAAATATATGTCGGAGCCAAAATTCTCAAAAGAAAGATAGGGATTATAGACGTCTATACTAGTTTATTTATAAACTGTGTGACAGACGCCAATACTTATCTTCAGGCCTCAATTTGACTACGTTTGACGTTGTTGATGTCAACTGTATCTGCTATGTAAATATGAATGATTAATATTGTTTATGTACTACCTTATCACCTTATCTATCTACTGAGGTAGCAATAACGACCCATTGCAAATCACTTTGCTCATTTACCTGAAGGGAATCCGTATCCTCTTTGATAAGACAGGCGACCTATTCTGTGTAACAATTTTCATTGTATCGACTCTGTTTAGAGACATATCTCTTTCACTCCATCCAGAGTGGAAGTGTCAGGAAAATAGTACTGTTACGCCGGTGGGCTAGTGCTAAAACTTTGATCGTGTTTTTCCGTGCCTTGGAGGCGTTTTCAGCAGGCTGAAATACCATTTCAGGCCGTTTCAGAGAGTGCTCTAACACATACTAGTTTATCGAAATTTCACCCAAGTTGCCGTTGTTTTCAGGCGCCTGAAACATGTTTTCAGTCCGTTTCAGGCCACCCTCTATCAGATGACGCCATAACCTGAAAACCCGTTTTCAGGCGTTTTCAGGACCCCTTATGGGCCTTTGAAGCCCACTTCAGTATATGACGTAATTTTTAGTAGGAGTGAAAGAGATAGCACGATTAGAGAGAGACAGCTATACTGAGAACATTCCAGAAAGGTGTGACAGAGACAGCACAAGACAGGGATAGCACTATGATGCCGAACATTCGAGAAAGGTCTAGGCTAGGCAAGACGGCATTTGGAAGGATCCCGAACAGTCTCGTACTGGGTAGTAGGTACCTACCGAATATTCGGGAGTCCTTGACGGCCGGTATATAAGGAGCCCGGGAATGCGACCGAGTTGGAGTTTAATTTGGGAAAGCGACGAGTAAACATCGAAGCGAAAACTGCGACAAGAAGATTTTGGAGTGCGATATAAGTGTTTGTGTACTAAGTGTTGTAACGTAAAGTGTGTACAATAAATCCTACTCTACTTCATCGGTTTAGAAGTGCATTTCAATCTAGATCCCACACCCCTAGAACGTAACATTTAGTGTCAGAAGTGGGATTGAAAATGCCGATTACTCCGCGAGAAGAAGAGAAGGAGGGGATGCAGACCCGAAGCCGCACCGCTGCTGGAGACTCTGCGGGCACCGCCGGAACGTCAGACACAGCGGTACCAGCTTCAAGGACGCCGGAGATAGACGTCAACGCCATTCTGATCCTCCTGAAAGAACAGGCTAGAAGGCAGGAGGAACAAGCTAGAAGGCAGGAGGAACAAGCTAGAAGGCAGGAGGAACAAGCCAAAATCCTGCAACAAGAGCTACGGGTTCAGCAGGAGGAACAAGCCAAAATCCTGCAACAAGAGCTACGGGTTCAGCAGGAGGAACAGACCAGAAGGCAGGAGGAACTGGCTAGATGGCACGAGGAACAAGCCAAAATTTTGCAGCAAGAGCTACGGGACCAGAAAGAAGTCCTCCGTGAGGTACACGAAGTAGCTGCAGAATGGAAAAAGGAGATGGCTGAGGTGCAAGACAAAATTGTGGGCGTTGAAATAAAAGTTGAAAACCACGAGAAGCGCCTCAATGGACTGAATGAAAAAGTGGAGGGCCAGGAGAATCGCCTCCAGAAGTTGGAGATCAAAGTGGCCAACGGCACCACCAGTGTATCAGGTGCACCAGCCACAGGAGGTGAAAAGTTAAAGGTACCTCCATTCGATGGTACCTCTTCGTGGGCCGCATACAAGCTCCAATTCGAGATGGTTGCCGAAGCGAATGGCTGGAGCAAGGACTATGCTAAAACGGCACTGAGTTTGGCGCTGCGGGACGAAGCTCTCACTGTCCTGGAAGCGTTAGGAAAGGAGAAGACATACGACCGTCTTCTTGAAGCTTTAGAGGCACGCTTCGGTGACAGCCATCTAGAGCACGTTTACAGAGCTCAGCTGAAGAATAGGACTCAGGGGCATAATGAGTCGTTACAAAAGTGGGCACTTGAGATAGAGAAGCTCGTCCGGAAGGCGTACCAAGGTTCCGCAGCGACTTTCATCGATGGAACGCTAGTACAGGCATTCATAGATGGGATTCGGGACTTTGAAGTGAGGGCTGCTGTACGGCTGGGACACCATGGGACCTTGAAGGATGCGCTCGCCCATGCCCTGGAGGTGGAAGCTGTACGCCAAGACTCAACAAAATCCTTTAGGGTGCGCAAAGTTGCGGCCAGGGAGCCGATTGCTCCACCTCGAGAAACTGGGCCTCGATGCTACAACTGCGGGGAAAGAGGACACATACAATCAGGCTGCCCAAAAAGATCTTGGAGGCAACGGGACTCGGACCGAACGGAGAGGCCAGCAAGCTCTGTTAGTTCAGAGCGGCATCGCAGTGGAAAGTCACATGGCAACGCAGATGCCCTCTCTCGAAGACCTTGTCCTGATGATTGCAAACACTGCTTAAGGCAAGAGGGTAAGGACTGCGTGAAGATGTTGAGGACAGACACTGTTAGCGAAGAATGGAGTGATGAAGCAATGCAAGAAGCACAACAGGAAGATTGCGATGTAAAGCCCATTTACGATTGGATCAACGCTGGGGCGCCCAAACCAAGGTGGTGTGAGGTAGCTCCGATGAGTACCGTGACAAAGAGCTACTGGGCGCAATGGGAAAGTCTGGTTATGCACAATGGCGTACTGTGCAGGAAATGGGAGTCAGAAAACGGAAAGGATGCTCATCTTCAAGTGGTTGTACCAAGAAAGAGAGTTAGCGATGTTTTAAGATCCTTTCACGACGGCGCTTCCGGTGGACACCTAGGAGTAAAAAGGACTCTGATGAAGATTCGGCAACGTTTTTACTGGATAAACTGTCGGGACGACGTGGAAGACTGGTGTAGGAAATGTACTAGCTGTTCGTCAGTTAAGGGACCACATACACGCAGTAGGGGTGCGCTTAAAGTTTACAACGTAGGAGCGCCTTGGGAAAGAATTGCTTTAGACGTCGCAGGCCCGTTCCCGACCTCTGACCGTGGAAACAAGTACATCCTGGTGGTCATGGACTATTTCACCAAATGGCCTGAGGTATTTGCCATTCCGAATCAAGAGGCAGTCACAGTAGCGGAAACTGTAGTGTCTGAAGTGTTTTGTCGGTATGGTGTGCCTCTTGAGATCCACAGTGATCAGGGAAGAAATTTTGAGTCTCTGGTGTTTCAGGAGACTTGCCGAGTCATGGGAATTCATAAAACTCGGACTACGGCCTATCACCCACAGTCAGACGGAATGGTTGAGAGATTCAATCAGACTCTGGAACGACATTTGGCCAAAGTAGTTGACAACCATCAAAAGGATTGGGACAGGCATATTCCGCTCTTTTTAATGGCATATCGGACAGCAGTTCATGAAAGCACGGCCGTAACTCCTGCGTGTGCTAATTTTGGAAGAGAACTACGTTTACCTGCAGATCTTCTGACCGGACGTCCTCCAGATGCACCAAAGACGGTTTCGGAGTATGCAAGTGAACTGCGAAACCGGCTTGATGATGTTCACAGGCATGTTCGTGAACATGGATTGCAGGCCAGTGAGAAGGTGAAGACCAGATACGACCGGAAGTCTAACCAGACGAGGTTTGAGGAAGGATCATTCGTGTGGCTACATAACCCTATGCGTCGAAAAGGAAAGTCACCGAAATTGTCGCCGAGTTGGGAAGGGCCGTACAAAGTAGTCACAAGGATCAACGACGTCACTTATCGGATACAGCGCAACGCACGTAGCCCCTGTAAGATTGTTCATGTGGATCGGTTGGCCAAGTACCATGGAACGAATGATGCTCGGGACGAGCATGTCTAAGGAGGGGGTAGTGTTACGCCGGTGGGCTAGTGCTAAAACTTTGATCGTGTTTTTCCGTGCCTTGGAGGCGTTTTCAGCAGGCTGAAATACCATTTCAGGCCGTTTCAGAGAGTGCTCTAACACATACTAGTTTATCGAAATTTCACCCAAGTTGCCGTTGTTTTCAGGCGCCTGAAACATGTTTTCAGTCCGTTTCAGGCCACCCTCTATCAGATGACGCCATAACCTGAAAACCCGTTTTCAGGCGTTTTCAGGACCCCTTATGGGCCTTTGAAGCCCACTTCAGTATATGACGTAATTTTTAGTAGGAGTGAAAGAGATAGCACGATTAGAGAGAGACAGCTATACTGAGAACATTCCAGAAAGGTGTGACAGAGACAGCACAAGACAGGGATAGCACTATGATGCCGAACATTCGAGAAAGGTCTAGGCTAGGCAAGACGGCATTTGGAAGGATCCCGAACAGTCTCGTACTGGGTAGTAGGTACCTACCGAATATTCGGGAGTCCTTGACGGCCGGTATATAAGGAGCCCGGGAATGCGACCGAGTTGGAGTTTAATTTGGGAAAGCGACGAGTAAACATCGAAGCGAAAACTGCGACAAGAAGATTTTGGAGTGCGATATAAGTGTTTGTGTACTAAGTGTTGTAACGTAAAGTGTGTACAATAAATCCTACTCTACTTCATCGGTTTAGAAGTGCATTTCAATCTAGATCCCACACCCCTAGAACGTAACAGTACTTAAACGATTGTGCGACTTAAACGGTTTCAATGTTCTGTCTAACTCTGGCTGAAAGTAAAAAACTGTCAGTTACATACTAAAAAAGTGGCAATTATATATATATATATATATATATATATATATATATATGTCTGAACGACATTGTTTTCGACTGTGTTTTAGCACGAAGTTAGCCGAGTAACTACGAAGTGACGACAGTGGTGCCACCTCTCGAGACTTGTGCTACGTGTCGTTTTCCGTCCGTACTAGACGTAGGTAAATAGAAATTTGAAACCGGCTGTCAAAAGCATTGTCGTATTGTTTGCAATTAGTCAGCGTCGTTTGATACGAATTGCGTCGTGTAAAAGTACGAGTATATTGTAAATACATTCTGTATGTTCATGAATCGAATCCGGAGTTGCAAGCGATTTTAATCTGTTTTCCTACGTGAGAGACAAACACGACAAGTGCGATGCGACTTAATGCGATGCGACAGTATCAAATAAATAAATAAATATACAACAACATCACAAACATTGATCTGACTCCGTGGTAAGTAGCTTAAGCACTTGTGTTACAGATATCAGAATCAACAGTGGTATTACAAATAAACATAAATAAATACATATAACACCCAGAGCAGTACAAACAGACATGTGGACAACGCGTCACAGCTAACCCTGCGGTTTCTTATGCACTTGTGGTTTCAGCGATTTTGCAACAAAAATGGGTAGCCTGATGTGCTGGCGTACGTTTCTGACCCTGTGTCCAGTTAAAACAAGTGTTGGTCGCATCGCATCGCATCGCGTCTCACTTGTCGCCTTACATCTCTCACGTTTGACAACGCTAAAACCGGTATATACTTATCTTACAAAGTAGCCCCCCTAGCCTTGACTAACCCGAGGAACTAATTAATGACATATTAACTTCATATTACACGAACGATCCGCGTTGTTTAAGGGGAGGTGCTCGTTATGAACACGGTAGCGTGATTTTCCGTCACGCCACCCACACCACCCTTAATTGAAAACAGGTGAAACGATGCTGAAGGCTTGAATGAACAGGCATAAACAAAGTTACACTGAACGACCGATTTGGTCTACTGATCTGAGGTACGGACTACAAAACCGCCTGTTGCAGGTTCGAATCCCGCTAAGGGCAAAAATTTTTGTTATGAGTACCAGCACTTGTAACAGAGTCATGTTTAAAAATGTAGGTATTTCTATTCGTTATGTTAGTCGACAGCATAAGCTAAAGTTTAGTTTCCATTCCTCTTGGAAGCGATGCGTTCGGTCGCTTCTTTAGCGACATGTGCATTTGTAACATTGTTTTGGGCTCCTGGGCTCTCAAGATTAAAATTAAAATTTGAAAAAAATCACAATCTAGCCTTTTTGGTAAGAATGTTAGTGAGTACCTTACACTAAAATCATACATCTTGCTTCAATAAGCCTACACTGGCAACTTGAAGCTGTTGAATAATGAATGAATCGAGCCCTAATGTTCAAGGAACTTTGACTTGTAATTTATTCGGCTCGGCGGTGCTGTCGCATTGACTTGAGTTACTTAAATAGTACCTCAGTTGATTGCAGGCCTGCCCAACGGTTGTCTGGTTGGTGGCGTTAAATGAAAGAGGTGAAACTTAAGTGCAATGACCTCAAGTCGTCGTCTTCTATAATTATGTTTGAGTCTCTCTATTTGCACTGTAAATTTTGCAGGGTGTACCTTGAAGAGTTTTCAAGGTAGGTGATTAACGTTTTAGCTTGTACATTTTTGGTGTTTAAATGTCGGGGCATAACTTTACTCGGTCTTTGAACTTTGAACTATGGCGAAAAAATCATATTCTGCCCTTGGCAAATAGACATTATATAGCTGATATTTCATACCTTCTCAAAATTTTAACATCTCAAATTGACTGTTCTGAACTTCTTTCTGAATATAAACTTTCATGCACTTAAAAAAGTTCTGCATCTCAATTATCTATTACAAAAAAAATACAAAAAAAAAATACAAAAAGTTTATTTCCTTGACTTAATCTAGGTACAGGATATATCCCCCCTGTGGGATCTCCACCTTGTCGTGGTGGGGGGGTGGTTGGGCACCTTATTATGTGACCCAAATTAACTTTAAATATTTATTTCTACTAGACCTAAGTAATGGGTATTTTCTTTATCAATAATTAATTTCTTTTCAAATGGTTTCTATAAGTTAGTATCTGAAACTATTTGGTCTGCGCGCCATTAGGACCGCGCTTTTGGATTCGCTGAACTAGGCGACACCAGCGCCATAGTTTTGGCTTCCACACACCGATCGCCGACTAATCGGCGTCATTCAAAAACTTTTCGAAATCACGGGCGCGTGTTTTTCACGTAATTTTGGTGAAAAGTGCATAATTTTCCCCGGGATGGACATATAAAGTTAAAGAAACTACCCAGCAGTGATTACCTACTGTGTCTCGTGCGTGAAAGTGTTTCACGACGGGAGCTGAGTGAGGACAGTGACTTGGTGAGGCGTTCCTGAGCTGGTCTGAAGGTAAGTGGGCCAATAGTTTTCGGGTCTAACGGCGAAACCATTTTTTCTAACTCTCACAGGGTGGGTTTCTTAGGAATCATCAACATAATTTTTCATAATTGAGCTCCCCGCGTGTAGTCGGCTATTTACACGCCGCTGCACCATTTCTAATGGTCCTTCGAGCCGGATATAGTACTAGCATACTATATTTTCCTTCTTAATACTTATTATAAGTATTATTTTCCATATAAATACTTGGATGTTCGCAGATTTACGTAATTTTTTGGTAAATTCTCGAAGTACCTACAACGTACCGCCATTGTGCGCCGGTTACGCCATTTGCAAATTCCACATATTTTTACGTCATTTAAAATAATTTCACTCGAAATAATTATTTTCAATTTTTCTCATATTCGTTGTGAATTAATTACTTAAAAATGTCTACGAATAAAGACAATACGTCTAGTGATTCGATTGATACGCAGTTCGTCCTTTTAACTGCTAAAAAAGAACGACTTTTTTCGCGGATGAATGATTTGTTTAATCTTTCAACAAACATTTCTAATTACGCGTCAAGAAGTAATGAATCTTTCATGGCCAAGTCTGAATCGATTGATGAGATGCGTAGGCAGTTCGAAACGATAATTGACGATTTAAATAGCCACCAGTTATCACTTGATTCGACATTTAAGCCAGATTACAAGCCTTTGGATGCGTTTGACGATTTATACCTCCGAGTAAAGCACACCCGAAATAATATTGGTCAGGCGTTGCAATCAGACAAATCATCGTCGCGAAATGACTCGTCTAATTCTAATGTTAAATGCCACGTAAAGTTGCCACCAATAGAATTGCCAAGTTTTGATGGCAAAACACAAAATTGGCCTAAGTTTTACGAAAGTTTTAAATCTAATATTCATAATAATAGTCAGCTGACTGACTCGCAGCGCGTGCAGTATTTAGTAGGTAAACTTACGCACGACGCACTCAAGTTCACGGCAGGCATTGTGCCTACGGGTGAAACCTATAATATTATATGGGAAAGTTTAGTAAAAAAGTTTCAGGATAAACGTGCATTAGGCACGCATTATTTAAATAATATTCTTGACTCCAAAGGTTGCATAAATACGGCTTATAGTCTTGATACATTTATTGGTATGTATACCTCTTCCGTGGCGGCATTGAAACAATTAGGTATAGAGGATTTGACCGATTTTATCTTATTTCATTGCGCACTTAGGAAAATCGATTCACAAACGGTACAAGCGTTTGAGTTAGCGTTTCGTAATAAAGAAATTCCGTCTTATAATGACTTGGTATCTTTCATACAAGATCAAGCAAAAATATTGCAACGTTCGAACAATAACTCGACGCGGACATCGAACAGTGGCGCGAGCGCAAGCAAGCCGTCCACTAATCAGTCGACCCGGCCTCATACCTACAAGTCGTTCGTCGCGAGTAATGAGAGTGTGCCTACTACTTCGCCGACTAAACTGTGCGAATTTTGTAACAAAACTGATCATTTAATTTACGCTTGTTCTCAGTTCAAGAACTTAAGTTCACCGCACGCGCGTTTTGAATTTATTAAATCAAAACACGGTTGTGTTAATTGTTTAAGTGGGTCTCACACAGTTACGTCTTGTAAATCTACACATGTTTGCGATATATGCAATAAAAAACATCACACTTATTTACACTTTGATAAAAAAGATCATAATATTAGATCAAATAATTACGTTCAAGTGTCTCAACTCCCTACCGGTCAAGGGTCATTGACATCACCTGTGGTTCCGTCGCGCGCTTCGTCCGGACAGATCGACGTAAACACAGATTCGCGCGTTATGAAAAAATGCTTAGCTGATAATAGCGCACCTGTCTCGCCTGCGTTGCGCATCGATAACTCGAATCATAGTGTTGATGTTTCCTCCGGTATTCCTTCGCTGTCATTAAGTGCAGAAATTAGACCTACTTCTTCTATCTTACTCTCAACCGCGCAAGTTTATGCGAAATCTCAGAATGGTAATAAAAAATTAATACGATGCCTTATTGATAATGGCTCTCAAAATAACTTAATAACCGTTGATTGTTGCAAGGCGCTTAATTTAGTTATAATTCCTTTGAGTAATTCTTTTGTCAAGGGAATTGGCTCAGCGTCTCGGCCGATATTAGGGTACGTTAATTTAGACATTGAGTCTCGCGTATACCCAAATAATAAATACACGATACATGCACTCGTCGTTGACTGTATAACAGATCAGCTGCCTACTCACTATATAACCAAGGGTGATGTCGGCTACTTAGAGGGATTGCCCCTTGCTGATTTGACGTGGAATATCCCCGGGAACGTGGACGTCGTTCTAGGCGCGCAATTGTTTCCGTATATTTACTTAGGTAATAAAGTGGAGTCTGGCACTAGTGCGCCCCCCGCTTTATTGACCGCGTTCGGATTCGTGTTGATGGGTGACTATCCCTGTAATGCGTCTCAAAATAAAATAAATAAGACTTCTTTTTCTGCACTCGCACTTAATGATTTAGTTCAGAAATTCTGGCAGCTGGAAGAAATACCTAATATGCAATTTTTAAGTCCGGAAGAGACTGAATGTGAGAACTTGTTTACTTCCTCGATCACTCGCGCTGAAGATGGGCGGTATTCTGTCGCGTTACCTTTTTCTAAGGACCCGAGTGCACTGGGTAATTCTCGCACTGCTGCTCATCGTCGACTGATGGCCTTGGAACGCAAGTTCAAACAATCTCCTGACTTACAAGAAAATTATAATTACGTATTGAATGAGTACGTCGATAAGGGTTACTTGTCACAAGTCGCCGAGTCCGATATTACTGACGAGGGATACTACATCCCGCATCACGCTGTTACCCGTCCGGATAAGCCGATGCCTCGGATTGTACTTGATGCCAGTGCCGCAACTCACACCGGATTGTCATTAAACGACGTGTTATATACCGGTCCTAATTTGCAGGCAGATTTATTCTTGCTATTGCTTGATTTTCGTCTTTTCCCTGTCGCTATGACTGCGGATATAAAGCAAATGTATTTGCAGATTGAAGTCCCTGATGACCATCGTAAATATTTAAGAATCTTATATAGATTCAGTCATAATGATTTAATACGAACCTTCCAATTTAATCGAGTCCCGTTTGGACTCAAGTCAAGCCCGTATTTGGCCATGCGGACCGTCCGCCAATTAGCCCAGGATATGAGACCACATTTTCCGGGTGCTGCCACTGTGGCAGAGTCTAAACTTTATATGGACGATTTGGTTCATTCTATTGCAGATGAATCCAGCGCCATTCTTCTTTCACGAGAACTGATCTCGTTGTTCAAGTCCGGTGCCTTTGATTTAGTAAAGTGGACGAGTAATTCTCAAGTGCTACTTGATAACCTTCCGGATTCGCATCGCACTACGGTAGACTTTTGTGATGGTTCTTCTAGTAATGTTTCAAAGGTATTAGGCCTTTCATGGGCACCAGTCGACGACAGCTTTTTCTTCACGACTCATAATGTAGAAGAGAAGTGCACTAAACGGAGCATACTGTCGGTAGTCGCCCGTTTATTTGATGTCCTCGGCTTAGTAGCCCCTATAATTTTATATGCCAAACTGCTTATCAAAGAGCTGTGGCTGTCTAATATTGGATGGGATGACACTCCTCCCGAAAGCATTATTAAAAGGTTTTCGGCGTTCATACAAGAATTTCCGTTAATTTCATCTCTGAAAATTCCTCGGCATGTAGGCGTCTTGCGTGATAGCACTGTGCTGATCGTTGCCTTTTGTGACGCTAGTATGAATGGGTATGGATGTGTCATATACCTACACACTACTGATCCTGCTGGGAATATCACAGTGAGATTATTGTGTGCGAAATCAAAGGTTTCCCCTACCAAAGTGACTACACTTGCTCGCTTGGAACTTTGCGCTGCGGTTCTTATGTCCAAGCTGATACGTACAGTTCATGAAACTTATCGTGCGCGTCTTCCTATTGCAGGAACATACGCGTTCTCGGATTCTACCATCGCTCTTTCATGGATACATTCTTCACCGCATCGGTGGTCTGTATTTGTTAGCAATCGCGTTGCCCAGTGTCAGGAGAATTTGTCTCCTGAAAATTACTATCACGTCGCCGGGTTTGAAAATCCGAGCGATTGTCTTTCGCGTGGTATGTTGCCTTCGCAGCTCATGTCACATGACTTGTGGTGGAACGGCCCGTCGTGGATTCGGAACCCACCTTCGGAGTGGCCCGTAAAACCCTTTACTCCTTCCAATGCAGGTCAATTGCCTGAACTCAGGGCGAAGGTACTTACGGCGACAGTTCAATGTGAACCATTGATCCTTAATGAATTAGCTCAGCGTATATCCTCTTGGGATAGGCTTCTTAGGATTGTCGTTTATATCCTTCGTTTTATAAAGAAGGTTCCCCCTTCTTCTGGCATTGTCAATAATCTTATGACTGCAGAAAAAGCTGTGATTCGTTCTGTTCAAAGATTTCACTTTGCAGAAGATATCAAAGCTCTTAATAAAAATAAACTACCTTCCAAAAAGCTGCAAAGCTTATTCGTGTTCCTTGACGAAGATGGGCTGTTGCGCATAGGAGGTAGGCTTTCTAATTCGGACTTGCCATTTGAGGCTAAACATCCTCTTTTACTCCCTAAGCATGACCCTGTGGTGGATCTTTTAATTGATCATTTTCATGTCATGAATTGTCATACAGGCCCAGGTCTGCTTATTTCCATTTTGCGCCAACGTTTCTGGATATTGAACGCCAGGACTGTTGTTAGGGCTAGAATACGGAAATGCAACTACTGCTTCCGAGTGAATCCATCACACTCCACGCCCATGATGGCAGATCTGCCGTCATATCGTGTGTCAGAAGCGAAAGCCTTTGTTCACACAGGCGTTGATTACGCAGGCCCTCTACGAATAACGCTTACTCGAAGAAGAGGACAGCATTCGCAGAGGGCATATATCTGCCTATTTGTTTGCCTTGTAACTAAGGCCATCCATATCGAGTTAGTCTCGGAGCTAACTTCGGACGCCTTTTTAGCTGCATTTAAGCGGTTTATTTCTCGGCGTGGCCCTGTCTCATGCCTATACTCCGATAATGGCACCAATTTTGTGGGTGCGAAGGCACAATTGGACAATATCTTTCAAATGCTGATTGACTCCGAATTTCAATCTGCTCTAAAGCAGGAGCTTAGTAAACGCCGAATAGAGTGGAAAATGATCCCACCCCGAAGCCCACACTTCGGTGGGATTTGGGAAGGTAATATTAAAAGCTTAAAAACTCACCTTCACCGTGTGATAGGAAACCAGCTTCTCACTTACGAGGAGTTGCAGACAGTATTGGTACAGATAGAGTGCATTATGAACTCTCGTCCTCTTACTGTTGTGTCTTCTGATCCTTCACCAGAAGTTATAACCCCTGCGCATTTTTTAATGTCAAGCCCACTGCAGTATTTGCCTGCCGTGGATTTAAAAGACGTGCGTATTAATCTTACTCAACGCAAGCAATTGCTAGATAGCATGGTTCAGTCTTACTGGAGAAAGTGGCGTTTGGAATATCTGCACACGCTGCAAGTTAGGCAGAAGTGGACTTCTCCTGACCGTCCCATAGAAACCGGAACTGTCGTACTTGTTGGACAGGATGATTGCCCTCCTTTAAGTTGGCCATTAGGCGTAATCACGGAGATTCATCCCGGTTCGGATAAAGTCGTTCGTGTCGCGACGGTTAAAACTAAATGTGGAGTTTTCAAGCGTCCGGTTGTAAAACTGTATCCCATACCAACTCAATAAAAACGTTATCTTGACTCATAAACATTTAGTTATAATTTTATTAATTTAATAAACATAATTCTAATTCCATACTCATTCAATTTGTCTTCTTTTGAAAGTTCTGCGAACTTCCAAGGCGGGCAGCATGGTTGGGCACCTTATTATGTGACCCAAATCAACTTTAAATATTTATTTCTACTAGACCTAAGTAATGGGTATTTTCTTTATCAATAATTAATTTCTTTTCAAATGGTTTCTATAAGTTAGTATCTGAAACTATTTGGTCTGCGCGCCATTAGGACCGCGCTTTTGGATTCGCTGAACTAGGCGACACCAGCGCCATAGTTTTGGCTTCCACACACCGATCGCCGAGTAATAGTAATCGGCGTCTTTCAAAAACTTTTCGAAATCACGGGCGCGTGTTTTTCACGTAATTTTGGTGAAAAGTGCATAATTTTCCCCGGGATGGACATATAAAGTTAAAGAAACTACCCAGCAGTGATTACCTACTGTGTCTCGTGCGTGAAAGTGTTTCACGACGGGAGCTGAGTGAGGACAGTGACTTGGTGAGGCGTTCCTGAGCTGGTCTGAAGGTAAGTGGGCCAATAGTTTTCGGGTCTAACGGCGAAACCATTTTTTCTAACTCTCACAGGGTGGGTTTCTTAGGAATCATCAACATAATTTTTCATAATTGAGCTCCCCGCGTGTAGTCGGCTATTTACACGCCGCTGCACCAGGGGGCTCAGTAACCGTGGCTTTGCCACCCACGGTGAAGCTAAGCGGGATCCCGGGAGGGGACGCTCCACGTGGGCTAGCTGCAGGCCTGCGCAGGATGCGTCCAAAGGTGCGGGTGTGGGAGACGGTTTTGGCTGTCCCTCGCAGTCGGGTGCGGTCGCGGGAGGAGAGACGTCTCGGTGTGTCGTTGCCGTGCGGCCTATCTCCCGCGACCAAACGGGGGCGCACCGTTGGATGGCGCTGCGGTGGGGCCGCAGAGGAAGAGGAGATGCGGTGTGTCGTTGCCGTCCTCCCTATCCTCTGCGGCCGGGTGGTGGCCCAACACCTTACTCCGCCGCCAAGGAGTTTGTGGCCCTCGGGCTATCCGCCGGGGTGCCGTGGTGAATGCTCACGCGACCCCATGGCACCCCCCACAATGGCGGAGTGGTGGAATGCGCTGTGGTTTTAGTTGGTATTACGGCCTTGCACGCCAGCCGTTGAGTCCCACATACCCCCCTGCAGATGTGTGGGGGGCATGCGTAAAAGCATTTCCACAGCGAAAAAAAAAAGGTACAGGATATATAGGGAACTTCCTTTTAGGCAAACAACAGCCTGTGTTAGGAAGAACCGCTCTTCTTAACAGTTTTGTAACCATTTTCTTACATTCAGGTAAGTTCAAGGGATAAATGAAAAGTAGTTTATTTATCCTATTATAAATTCTTGCAGACTGATGACAGTACTGCCGTCTAGCAAACTCAGATCTTGTCAAGGGAACTACAGAAACTTTATCCTTTCTTCTCCTTTTAAGTAATCGACTATCATAAGGCAGCAATTTGTGCATTTTGAGGACGATGTTTAAGACATATAGTTTCCTGACTGACAAAACGCTGGCCTCTAGGTATAGATCTTCAGTGGGGTACCTATATGGTTTTGAGAGCATTACTTTTAATAATGACCTTTGAGCTCGCTCCAGACCGAGATATACAGTTTTGTTAGCTGAGCCCCAAACTGATATACAATAAGTTAGCACTGACTGAGCCAAAGCAATGTAGGTTTGAGTGATCAACTCTTTACGTGCGACGTGGCGCAGACTTTTAAAAACCCATATAAGTTTTCGCACTCTTTTTGTAGTCAGTTCTATATGCTCATTCCAGGAGAGACGTTGGTCGACAAGGACCCCAAGATATTTTACATATTTTACTTTAATTATTATTGTGCACGAGCAATTTTTAGTGTTGGGAATGTTACGACACGAGTGGGTTTTTATGTAAAAGTTTGGAGGTGGTTGAGTCGTATTATATTTACTAAAACAGACGTAATGTGTCTTACTTGTATTCAAAGTAAGGAGACTTGATTCCAGCCAGTACGCAACATCTGCTAAACCCCTTTCAGTTAGCGTTTTTACCTCTGACCATGATTTACCAGAGAATACAATGGCTGTATCATCTGCATAGGAAAACACGTTACCATCGGAGATGTCTAAGTTACAGAGATTATTGATGTAGATTAGAAAAAGCGTTGGACCCAACACACTACCCTGGGGAACTCCGCAAGTAACAGTAACATCTTTGCTAATGTGGTCACCTAGTCGAACACGCTGTTTTCTGTTAGAAAGATAATCCTCGAATAATCTAAGAGAGATCCCTCTCACTCCAATTTTTTCGAGCCTTTTTAGTAAAATGGGCACCGATACTGTATCGAATGCCTTCTTAAGGTCCAGGAAAATTGCTAAACATTTATTTCCTGAGTCCACCTTTTGTGTAATAAGAGATGTCAGTGCTAGCACTGCGTCTTCGGTGGAAAGCCCACTTTGAAAGCCAAATTGGTTCTTTGCTATGATGTTAAATTTTGACAGAAATTTTGTTAGTCTCACGTTAATTAGCTTTTCTAGAAGTTTAGACAACGAAGTCAAAACAGAGATCGGTCTATAGTTGCAAGGGTCACTTTTGTTACCATCTTTATAGACAGGTGTTATCACTGCCTGCTTGAAAGCCGTTGGGAAGACACCTTGGTCAAAACATAAATTTGTTAGATGGGTGATAATTGGAGCTATAACACTGCTGGCAAACTTAAGAAAGGAAGTTGGGATACCGTCCCAACCCGAAGAGCTGTTTTGTTTCATAGTCTTAATTACATCGCATATTTCAGAACAGTTCGTGTCAAAAAGGACTAGTGATGACACCTGGGAATGTTTGGTTTTATAATTTAAAGAGTGAGAATTGGGAATGTAGGATATTTTTTTTGCTAACTCTTTGCCAATGCTTGCAAAATAAGCGTTTGTTAAATTAACAGACTCTTGTGGTGAGGTTGTTGCATGAAGTAAATTATTGTTAAGTGATTTAGGAGGCTTACGTTGGGTTATTCCATTAATTGTGTTCCATAACTTTTTTGGGTTATTACGGGCTTTAGCTAATTGGTCTCTGTCGTAGTTCCTTTTCAAAGTTTTTAAAATGGAATTACAGTGGTTGCGGTACCTTCGGTATGTTATTCTTAAGATTTCATTGTGCGGATCATGTTTCAGATTCCTTTGCATATTATTTCTATTTCTGATGCATCTTAGTAAGCCGGGCGTTATCCATGGTTTTAAGATCCTATTTTTCCCAGGGATAGAAATGGTTGTGGTATTTTCTTTTAAACTCTCCTGTATTTTAGTTATAAATTGTTCGGCTATGATGTTAGGGTCAGTTAATTCTAATAAATTGGACAGATTGGTTGTTTTTAAGAAGTCTAGGGCCTTCTCAAAGTCGGTAATGGTTTTAGTTTTGTTATTATAACTTGTTCTTTCGGGAAATTCCATTTTAAGAAAAATCATGTTATGATCAGTAATAGTTGTATCAAGTACCGCTATTGAGACATTTTTTTGGGTTCAATCAAGTTTTAGTACAAAGTGGTCAAGACAGTTGTGTCTTCTCGTAGGTAGGGAATGACCTGGAAAAAAGCCCTGCGACTCCAGCATTTCTAGGTAGTTTAATCTGTTACGACGTTCAAAAGGTTGTTCGTCTTGCCAAGGGATGAGATTAATGTTTATATCTCCGGTTAGGATTACGTTACTAGTGCCTTTGATAAGTTCTAGATGGGCATTTAGGGAGTTGATAAATTCATCGGCGTCTCGATTCGAGGGAGAACGGTAAATGCCAAGAATGGTAAGCTTAGGTGTAGAAATTTGCAAGCACGATGCATGTTTTAGATTCACTTCAATTACGTTAGCCGAAAGAGACGTTTTTATATAAGCAATGACTCCATCGCATTTGTTTAGATGACAAGAAGTTTGAGAGGAACTGTAACCTGTGATCTGAGGGATATGTTTATTAGGATTTAACTGGCATTCGGTAAGTATGAAGAGATCAGTATCGAAGTCAAGTACAGATATATTTGTTTGAAAATCATCAAAATCAGCGTAGACGCCTCTGATGTTTTGGGAAACTAGTGTAAAGTCTGTCCTTTTAACTGTGATGAATTTTTGGAGATCCTCGATTTTGCAAACATAATTAGAACACGTCTCAGATTCGTCTATTGCGTATAGGTTATTTAGTACGTTATTCATACGCAAATTTATAAATGTTTGTGTCAGTAGCAATATAGGGTATATTTGTGTGGCAAGTAATACCTAATATATTAAAACTCCCATTGCTGGCAAACAGTGACGTCATACTTAGTGTTAGGTGAAGTATTGTGAAATAATAAAAATAGTGTGTTGTAAGAGTGAGTATGGTTGTATAGTGTTGGTTGAATTTTAACATGAGATGAATTAGAGTGTTTGTGTGGTGTTTGAGAATTTGGTGCGAATAATATAGACCGTCTTTAAAGTTATTTTTGAGCTTTGTTGCATGAGCTGTACATAAATTGAGAGAACATATAAATAAAATCAAAAAGTTGGCTTTGCATTCTAGTCATTTGGTTAGTAATAGTTGTTGCACTTGCTGTTCATTTCTCACTAGAATTATGGGCGAGTCCTCATCTCTCCTCACGTAGACTCGGCCATGGGCTGTCCAGCAGAATTAGTAACCTTTTGTTTTTACAAGGTCTCGTGAAATAAAGTGAAGTCTAGCGCCTTTTGCGGTCAGCTGCTCAGAGACATATATAGGCGAGTATTCATTTTTAGTATGGCCCAGATGCTTCGCACATAGCTTCTCCTTATGTCTCACGTTGAATGTCTTGATTGATCTCAAGAAATCCTTCTTCAGAATTGTGGACGACAGTTCAACTATAATCGGGCTGTTCTCCTCTCTTTTATTTTTGATTCTGTAAATATCTTTGACGTCTGCATTAGTAATAGGGCGGCCTACGTGCTCAGATCACTTCACTACCATGTTGATAAGCTCCTGTTCATTTTCATTATTCGTTTTCGGAACATTTTTAATTTGTATGTTACTTTTCCTATTTTCCCTTTGCAGGTCTTCAACTTTTTGTTCCAAGAGAGTGATATACTCCCTGTCCTTCCTGGCCCTAAGCTCAAATTGATCTAACTTCTTCTTTAGCTCTTCATTTTGTTCGGCGAGGAAGGCCATCGATTTTTCGATACTAGAGTTCGTTGTTTTGATTTGATCTAGGACCGGGGTAATTTTTTTGAGCTGTTCTGCTTGAGCGGTCAGCATAGAAGAAATCATAGTTTACATTTCCTCTTTGAAAACACTGAGTTCGCAATCTAGTACAGGACTGCCTTTTCTCTTCACACGCCGACTTACAAAATTTGGGGGAGTGCATTCATCCATCTGTTTAGGGATGTTTGACTCAGACAGTGACTTAGTCATTTTGGAATAGTTACAACCAAAGCTTCTCAGTACTTACACGATAATCCAGCTGCGGCGATAGATGTTGTTTACATTAATAATAGGTTCGCGTAGCACTCGAGTTCGCAGGCACCCAGGGATTGTCGTAGCTTCGTCGTAGCGCGTAGTTGGGGGCGGGGCTTAAAGCGGTCGTCGTAGCACAGATGTTGGAGTGAGATCAAAAATGACAACTGTTTGTTCTCGCGGGGGTGAATGAGGTCTCCCCGCTCGCTGCAGCTTGCCGTCGACCGTACACTGTTATTTTAATTCCATTTGTTATATATGCAAGTGTGAGCTGATGTAGCACTTGGCAACTTGATTTTAATTACTTATTTTGCTTGGCGAGTTAGGTGATTTTTAAGTGAGCACGACACACGTCTGCACGCAATTAAGTTCTCGGGCGAAGAGGAATCTATTGCTATTACCGACGGTGAATATAGGCAAAACAGCTAAGAATAAGGCTGAAAAGAGGATTATTTTGCTCTTTTTCACCTTTAGTCATAGATTTCCGCATAATAAAGCCTGATTCCATCAACTACAGCTAAGAATAGTTGAAGATACCGGTGTTGACATTTTCCATACTAGTGATACTGCAGTGAGGTGCTGTTGAGTGGACAAAAACTCTTTAGAAGAATATCTTTACCACTAAAGATTTTATCTCTAATGTATCGTTTTTGTAACTATCATGCTTACTTATATTTTGCAGTTTATGCTCGGTAAGTATATATTTTTATGTTACCACTATGTGTAATACCTGTAAGTGGTTCATTTGTTGTTTAGTACAGTTATAATAACTAATTGTAAACCCAAGTTTTACGTTGAATAAATAATAATGGCCGCAGGGGCTGCATGTGGCGTGTAGTGTGCTGTTACCGTATAATTAACACGCACACACTCTTCCCCATCTTTAGTATATAAGCACATTACTATTATAATAAAGGCTTCTTAGATCGCAGTCAGTATCTTATTTCCCGTCGCCCTAATCACGACATTGCATGGCGACCCTGCCAGTGCTGCCTTATGGCGGCGCTGAGCAGATGGTTTACAAAAAAATATTTTAACGTGAAGTGTTTTAAAAAAAAGAACTCTTTAAAAACATTTAAAAACAATGCAGTGAATTAAAATAGACTAAAAACATCGTAGTTATAATATCTTCAATAAAATCAAGACGTTCAAGTGATTGGACTTAAATAACATTGGAATGGATTGAAAAATGCTGGATTATGAATAATACTGGATTGAAAAATGCTGGGCGCTGGGAGACGATGGAGCCAGATGTGGTAACAACAGTGAGCTGGGCGCCGGGAGATGAAGGAGTCAGATGTGGATGTTAACAGCTATGAGCAGGGTGCCGGGAGTTGTTCGTGTCGGAAGAGGGACGCAGCCGGGAGAACATAAACATCGAGTCCCCGAGCAGAGAAGTTTTTTGTGCCCTCGAACTACGTGTCCCGAGAAGAAAAGTCCTCTTGTCCCTTTTGAATTCAAAATCCAAAGAAAGGTTAAAATAAGGTGATCATTCTTTCTTTCTTTTTTTTAAGTTATCATAACAGGCTAGTATTTCTTTTCCATATTTAAATCTACAATCTAAAATTACATAAACATTCAAAATGTTATGAAATAATGTACTTAGGAGTACTTATTACTTTATTGAAGATATTGTATATTTTTAAAATATGTAATCAAATAATTTTAGTTACCTATAACGTTTGTTGACGACTTAATAACAGCATTTAGTTTAAATCAATAGGTATGTAGAAATGTTTTGGGCTATATAGAAAGTCAAGATTTTTAGCAGTTTTAATATTTTTATATGTACACACATTGTAATGGACTGCCAATGATATTTTACAGCCATTTTTTTTTCATTAATGAAATCCTTAATTCTGATCAATTACTCGTTTGTTTTTCTAAATGAATATTTCCTATAACATAAAGTTTTAAGAATCTAAAAATAGCAAAACTATAAGTAGGTATTGTTTGTTCTTGATCATTCGATGCACCGTGTTAAATTCTGAAAATCAGCGAAACATAGCAGCGCCTTGTAAGGTTGTCGTCAGTCAAAAATGTTTTCTATGTGATTGATTTACAGTTTCGAACAAATAATAAAGTAAACTTGAACATATTTCAAAAACATTTCTTTTCCGAACCTATCGTGTATACCTCAGGTTAGTTTTTTTTTCAAAATTTAGTGCATAGTTTTGATTTTCATAATTGGTAACATAGGTATAAATTAATTTCACTGCCTGTAATGTTAAAGTATCATATAAAAAGTAATAATAAATCAATTTAATAAGTCCCGATAGGAATAGGTACAGGTCGTTTTGCGTTTCACACAAACATGGGATTGCATGATGCAATGCATGCGCACAGAGTCACAAGAGTCCGGTGTCGGGCGAATCTAGCGAATCAGCGGATTCCTGTGTGCCTTTCTGCACCCAAGTTATGGATGATTAATAGTATAAAACTTGGTTTTGATTATTTAAATATATTTAATTCAGTATGACTTATCAATCTTGTATTCCTTTACAATCAACTTTATTAAACATCTCTTATTTGCGATTCATATACTATCATTAGGTATTAAGGGCGAACGTAAAATATCATTAGGCATTATACACATTTAGGTATTCCAAAAGTTTATTTAAAAATGAAGTCATTTGTTTTTGATTCACATAAGTGGATTTAAAGTATTTTTTTAAGTTGTTTTTTTAGGGAAATTTTGGTACTTACATATGATTTGATATGAAAAACTATTTTTACTAAATGATATATTGATACTAAATGTAAAAGAATATGACACGGATTAGACGTAATGTAATATGGAGTGATGAGAATAAGTACATAAAGCAAGTACTAAACTATTTACTATAAAACGACGTTATAATACTCGTATGAAGATATGATATTGAGTTAATAAAAAAAGAGGTGTAGGAATGTTATATTGTAATTAAATGATGAAGGCTTTTAAGGGTTTGTTGTTAAATGATAGGATTTTGTTTGATGATATGATAAAAGGTTTGATTAAAATATTTCGGTATTGTTTGTATAGATAAGTTAAGATAGGCTTACATTCATACATAAGATGTCTTAAACGATTGGACTGATCACCCAAAAGTTAAATGATATTCTGAAGTATGTTTGTATAGTTTGATTTTGTTAAGTGCTTTGATGGATAAAGAAAGAATAAATCATTATAATGTAAATGTTGAAATTAAATAAATAATGTTAACATGGTACAAAAAAAATAGGGGAATCATCCTTCATTCGATCATGGTGCATACGAGTTATCTCTGTGAGAATAGTTGGAGACATAAATAAAGTCTTAAAATTGTCCCTTTACTTATATGAATCAAAGAAATATGTTATATTATTGTAAAGTGCGCGCACATGTTAAAAGTACCATGATAAAAAATATATTAAATAAATAAGTCGACTATTAAATAAATATAATAAATAAATGTATATGAGGAGTCATGCATGAATACTTGTAAAGGTAGATCTACATACATTATGATTTGTGACTATGGGATCCCACTCAACACATTAAATGTGACATGAGTTACACTTGGAAATGACAATCGTTATAAGTAGTACTTTGTACCTACTATGGATTTGACGTGAATTTAAAAGAGTAATAAGTTTGAATTTGACAATGTAAAGCTAACAGCTTAAGAAGTTGAGATATGGAAGATTAGACGTATGAAGTAAAGTAAAATTGTTAATTTTTGCAAAACCAAACTGAGTTGAAAAAAAAAAGTAGCTATGTATAGTTAGGTCGTCAACAACACGTTTATGTATGTAAGTTATGTATAAGTGACACTGTATGTCAATGTATGTTATCAATCATATAAAAAGCATAAAGATGCAACTGTTTTCAATTAATATATTTTGTTTATATTCTCTAAATTGTCCTACCTAATTAACTTTTGTTAAAATACTTTAAAAGTTATAGCCTTAACAATGTACTGTGTAATAGTTGATTTTGTTATTTAATTGGCACACTAGATTTTTTTACTACTTAACACAAACAAATAAACTATGTTTATTTTTTTATATTAAGTAATAGATTCAAATTTGTTAAGAAAAATAGAATTGCTTTGCAAATACAAAACAAAATTGTTATTAAAAATAAGCTTTTGCATATTTTGTAATCTTAAATAACGGGGGAGGTGTAGTGTGCTGTTACCGTATAATTAACACGCACACACTCTTCCCCATCTTTAGTATATAAGCACATTACTATTATAATAAAGGCTTCTTAGATCGCAGTCAGTATCTTATTTCCCGTCGCCCTAATCACGACATTGCAGGCGTGCTGTAGGTGCGTGGCGACACATCGGACCCCGACTCCCGAGGGCCTGGTTTATCTTATTTGGCCCTTGCCTCATGTGCTTGCCTTAACTTGATTTGACGACCGCTTGGTGCAGTGGTCCACAGGTCGGACTTCTAAACCAAGGGTCGCGGGTTCAATCCCCGCACAGTACAAGCATAAGTGTGCATGAACATGTGTGTTTGTACTGGTCTGGGTGTACGCAAGAGCAGAATCTGTGCTCCAAGTTGGAAGTGTAAGATGTCATAACAGCGCCGGGGGAGTACTGGCCGGCGGCAACCTTCACCCCGCAGACTTTCCTCTTGACAATTTTCAGTCGCTCACACCAATGATGCTGCCTGACTACCATCTGGTAGCTACTCTGGCCTACTTAGTGAGCGACGAGTCACCTTCTGCCGTGATTATCAAGATGAGACATTTAATATAGCAGGCGTCCCGTTGTCTCATCAATATCCCAACAATTTCCCACCCGAGACTAAGCATTAGTTTCCATTTTTTCTGCAATAGTCCATGTACCTAGCGGGTTGACTGTCTCTCCTAAATAGTGCAAGCAGAGATAGTATCCGCTAGGTGTTCATATCCCAACATACATTAAGGTATCTTATAGGGGCCTCTTCGTGCTGCATCTATTTCCCCACGTTCGCCTTCCAAAAGGACCGGCCTTACGCCGTGCTATCCCGACGGAAAGATACATAATTATTATATTATATATATAATATTATTTACTTGAAAAAGAAGAGTCAACGTTGACATAACTTCAACGATATAGTGGTTAAAACAGTTCCCAGCTAAACTGAGCAGTGCGATATATTCTAAATCCGAGTCGAAAACTTGAAGTGGCTCAGCTAAAAGCCGACAGAGTCAAGTGCCCAACATTTTTAGCATAGTTCCAAATTTTATTGTGCGTTGTGAAGTCTGTTGCTGGATTCTACTAACGAATTTAACTAAAAGTTGGACAATAGACGTCACCATTTTACACTTTTATTTACGTATCAATACGGTTAATACGAATTGGATGATACATCGGAACGAGATTTGACAGCTGTCAGTCTGGCGGAGCATCGTGTCGATGGTCAGCGCCGCCATATTGAACGACACTAACTTTTATTCGAGTGTTAACGGCGAGCGTACCACGATGGTACCACGGCTGCGACTAATCGCTTTTGTTCCGCGTAATCCATTGCTCTTTGATATTGGCGATTATCTTTAGTCGTTAATCAAGTGATTTCCAAATCAGTAGCGAAGATAGTTTTTTAAAACTTCCATAATTAAATGACTTGTGTGATTTGACTGATTATTTCAATTGGCTCCTTCCTACTATCATTTCTGATGGCTGAATCTGAAGATGCCGGGCATTCGCCCATAAATTTAATAGGTAACCCTTAAAATTATTTTTGTAGTAGTCGAAGCAAGACCCACACTCATTCCACTAATAAGAATACGTGTGAGTCCCTTACAATATAAAAGAAATGTGACGACAGCTTTGGTCTAGTAGTAGTGCAAAACAGGCTGTTGCAGGTTTGAATCCTGCTAGGGCAAATTATTAATTGTGTGATGAGCACGAGCATTTATAATATGACACATTATATATTATATATTAAGGTATTTTTAAGTATTTTCAGGAAGCCTCGTCACCATAGAACAAGCTAACGCTTAGTTTGGTGCTAGGTAATTGGTGTGTTCGTTGAAATGATTAATTTATTATTTATTGCGTCACATAAATATTTCATTTTAAAGTTTTTGAAAACAGTAGGTTAATTAAAAATGAATTGTTTAATTTATTTTTTCCAGACAGAATATCGCAAAGAAACTAAACTTCTTTTTAAAAGCAGCACGTATTGACCAACGACCTTTATTTGCCATTTAAATAAATTCTGTTGTCTGTTGCCCAGGTGATTCTATGTAAAAGCAACATTACAAAATGTACTGTAAGACAAGTACAGCCACGATCCAATAGTGCTTACCACCATAAGGACCGCAATAGCTTGCTCTAATTTAAGTCATTATTGGTTCTAAATGTCAATTTAACATTTTCCAACGGGAATCAATCTTTGCTGTAGTAGTTCGACGGACACTATCTAGATAGCTGTCATCATCATCATCAGCCTATATACGTCCCACTGCTGGGCAAGGGCCTCACCTCAACTACGAGGTGGTGCTATTCCACCACGCGGACTCAGTGCGGATTAGTGAGGTAAGGAAAGTGACCAACCTTACTGACAGATGTTATTAAGCCGCCCGAGAGCCTCCGACCAGGCTTAACGACTAATATCTATCGATATTAACCGGGACCAACAGCTTAACGTGCCTTCCGAAGCACGGAGATGCTTGTAAATAGACGTCACTTGCATTGCATGGTCAGAATGGTCACCCATCCTAAACATGACCGCGCCGTAGGTTGCTTCACTTTTGGTACCACTACCAAAGCGCTGCAACCACTGCGCAACAAGCACCTCTTTATCAATTATCACTATCGATTTAGCATTTTCGACTTAAGTGAAAAGTATAAGTATAGTATAGTATTGTGTGTGGTATATAATCTAACTGAAAAAGTAGTAAACATTTTCTGATCGCGAGCGTACAAACGCGTTGTTATCGTGCCGCAATCGCGGCTTCAGTGTAATCACGCGTTTAATGCGCAGTCAGTCGGACGGGCACGAACTGCGGTGAGTCGCACCACTGATGTAGGAGGTTATGTGAAGATGTAATCCAGAATGAAGCTTCTGCAATCAATCAATAAATAAATAAATATACAACAACATCACATACATTGATCTGACTCCGTGGTAAGTAGCTTAAGCATTTGTGTTTATCAGATATCAGAATCAACTGTGGTATTACAAATAAACAGACATGTTCATGCACACAAATGTACAAACAGACATGTTCATGAACACAAATAGTCTCTTGGTTAATAGTCAGCTTCTTGACCATTACACCAAAGTGGTCGTCAATAAAGCTTCTGCAACCAATCCCAATAGAAATTAGCTAACTATGCATGAGTCGGTATGAAGAAGAACAATCCGTTCATTTACCCTCATAGTTGGTGTGACGGCAAAGCGCAAGAGAGTGATTTTGACTACCACTTTGGTGTAATGGTCAAGAAGTTAACTATTAA
Organism: Pyrausta despicata; assembly: GCA_963921415.1. Taxonomy (NCBI): domain Eukaryota; kingdom Metazoa; phylum Arthropoda; class Insecta; order Lepidoptera; family Crambidae; genus Pyrausta; species Pyrausta despicata. Next base: position 13,575,903 of record OY992862.1, on the reverse strand, counting down.
CCAAGAGGTTGCGGGTTCGAACCCCGCACTGTACAACATTTGTGTGCATGAAAATGTCTCTTTGTAATGGTATAAGTGTTATATGCATTTATTTGTAATACCACTGTTGATTCTGATATCTGTAACACAAGTGCTTAAGCTACTTACCATGAAGTCAAATTTATGTATGTTATGTTGTTGTATCGGTAATTATTTATTTATTTTGTAATCAGAAGGGCTACTCCAAAAAACAAAATCCGTCAAAACGATAGCGTGTGCAGATGACAGCAATTTTTTTTATTGCATATTTGCCCTTACTATCTACAGTTTTTACCTTAACGTTACTTTGGGGCGGTGAGATTCACAAATGGGCACCGCGTGCCGGGTTTCGTTCCGTGGGCAGGTGGAGAAATGATCTGATGGGTGAAGGTCACGTGGAGTAGCTAAATTCGCAGGACCGACCGCAGAGATATTAGGGGGAAGGCCTATGCTCAGGCCTTCGAACGGCTGATATAATAAACTTGATTTTGAAACACGCTAATATTAATAACAATAATAATAGTCCTCCTGGCCGATTTCGACCACGGTGGCCAATTTCATCAGAGATCAGCCAACTACGCAGGAGATAAGTGTGAGTGCAATACACAGGTGCACATCACTCTCAAAGTTCGGTGAGACGGCAATCCGATATGACCGGAGAGAGATCAGACCGCAGAACTAACGTGCTTAACGTGCTTTTCGAGGTACAGGGGTGTAACAACGCTAACTTCCCGACTCCGAGCTGTTTTTAAGAAATTCATTACAGAAAATCTCAGAAACAATTTGGCTCGACTACCAGATTCAAATCCAGGACCTCTCGGATGTAAGGCATAAACTTTGCCACTACACCAACGAGGCAGAAACACGCTAAGATATAGATAGAAAGGCACACTTACTTAAGTTGTATTACCCCATAAGCTTCTCTTTACTCATTGTCAGTGCTTACACAATAAGTCTACACATCTAGATTAAACTACACGTATAGTCATGTATCCTAAGCTGCTAGAGGCTAACGCCATGTTAATGGAGACATAGTTCCTTCATTGCTCACAGAGGTGGAATTGAATTAGGTGAATTGCACGCAGTTGATTGCAGATTATTAAAATAGACTACGGGAATCAAAAGGCGTCCTTTGCATACTGGAAGTACGAGTCTGTACTTCGGTCACCTAGTCATGAGTAAAGTTTTTTACATGAGACCGCAGTTTTTTTGGAAGCCTAGGTAAAAAAACTGCGGTCTAATGGTATCACTATTGATTTTTTTATATTGCGCTATTCAGACATATTCATAATTTCACCTGATGGTAAGTAGCGTTGTGGCCGAAGATGAATCTTATCTATCTAGTTAAAAATAATTCACTCTTCACTAGAAGAAAGTTATTTTCTGAAGGGAAAACTTTAGCCGGCAGCAAATTCCATTCCGTAGCCGTAAGCAACAGGGATGTAGGTTTAAACAGCTTACATTGGAATATTACACTCCAAGCGCAGCCCTGAAACCATCATAAAAGAGAACAAAAAAGTGTTTCACATTAATTAAAATGCCTACAAAATGCAGCCGACCGCAATCGCTACCCGATCATGCACTTTGAACCCTTTTATCTTGATGAAAAACCGGTGTGAGCCCGGCCTTTACCGCTGCTATGATTAAAAATCTAACGTGATTAAAATTAGAACGTATCGTGGAAATGCAATATGGTGCGATAGGGGAATGGAGAAGGAAAATGTAAGAAAAGTAAATATGGGCCAACGTTATGATTAAAATGAAATAGGAAATTTAATAGAGAATAAATTGTTTAATTCTTATGCGTGTACCGTACGACGTTGGTCACTTTTAACGATTTGCAAAGTTTCCAGTTGGTTATCAACGGGTCGAAAGTGGACCGTGTGGAAGAACAGTAGTACCTCGTCCTCCCGTATATATGTGTATCGAATTTGTATTTACAGTCCAATTGAGTATATAAGTGGGCCCTTTTTTCCTTTTTTTTATTGTTAGGGAAATGCTGTTACGCATACCCACCAGCCACGGGGGAAGCTTTGGGTTATGTGGGACTCCAGACCTCAGAGGGAGAACCCGCTTACCCACTAAAAACCTGACGGTACCCTCCGGTGCTTTTGAGTCGGACACTTACCATATACGAGTATACCTGGGCCCCTAGACAAAGCAACGTTATAATGCCGATCGAATAATCACACGATCGCCTAGTTTTCAAAATGTGTGGGCATTCATTCGCTAACGTTTGTGGTCACTTGACCTTAGTGAAGGCAAATGTCATATCCTGTCATTTTTTTTGTTTTTAGCGAAGAGTTACTATTTGAACCTACATTATACTCGTATTAGTATTCTATGCCTAAATTTTCCGTATATTTAGTACGAGTAATATAAACTTAAAGGCGTATCTCTCACGCAAAATCTAAAACGGTCGTTACTTTCTCTTCAAGCTGCTCGCCTTTATCGCCGGTAGTTTCCCAATAAAAAACAAGTTGTCCACAACAATATACGGGGGTGGTCTGAGCCGGCATTAACCGTCGAAAACTGCCCATCGCGGTAACGATGGCAATGCTAGCGCCATCAACTCAACATGTCACGGTAGTGTTATAAAATGTATCTGGAGCTTGTGTGACACAGTGCACAGGCGGATGGAGAGCAAGTGTAGTATTCTTCTTATTAAGGATTAACATTACAGAATTCCAAGCTGGAGGATTTTTCTCTATTAGAGAAGATGGTTGGAAAGTTTCACTAGCTTGGGATCCTGATTTAGCCAAGACTCAGGCTAGACCCCTACCTGCTGACCCACTGCAAGACCTCAAGATACTGCTAGCTCTTTTTGTGTATATTATAGAACGTAACTTAACATTTTTGAGTGATGGTAGTTAACAATATTTTCAAAACTAGTAATGACAACTAACACCTTAGTCTCCCTTATACCACGGATGCTGAAAAGGGTCCAAAACGTCAGTTAGAAATAAAATGTAAATAAATCACGAAATAATCCTTTTAAAAGTGTATCAATTCAATGTCTACTGTTCGCGTAAACCGAAGAAACAAATATCCTTACACAATAGTTTCTGAATGTCCACAACTAGGTATGAATTACAAGAATTACGCCACCTTGTGTAGTCTGTGGCCCTGGGCTCGACTGGCAATATACTTTTACGAGCATCCACGGCAGAATGTTATTAAGACCGTGACACCGGCCCGGGCCACCTCATCAAATAATTCCCGTAATGATCATGTTCCAAATAATAACACACAACAATGCAACGAATTAAAACTTTATTTTGAAACTTTCTGCAGTTGTTTTGAACGTTTGCTTGCGTCTACCAAAAAGTATCTTATTGTAAAACCGGCCGCAAGACCTCCATAAGCTCTGGTTCAGTCGTAATATCAAAGGGTCTCTAGCTAGGTTTTTTCTGCCCCAGGTCAACAGTGCTTTCCGTTCCGACTTTAACTACTGTCCTTTAATATACAAACTTTTAAATTCAGCTGAAGATACGAAGACTACGAACATACTTGTGAAAACTTAGTTCTTCTTTTCGTGTCAATGGTTATACACTCAATTATCGTCCTCCATTAATTAGCAACGTCAATCGAAAGTTGATTTGCCACAACTAAGTCTTCTGCGGAGCAGGAAACAGGGCTAGGGCACGATAGCAACTTAGTTGAATCTATGATTTACAGCGATAACTAAAATGTCAGTTACATATTAAGGATGATAAGATACCATCCTTCAGTTTCAAATGTACCTACTCATACTTCAACAATAATGAGTAGGTAATAATATTTCGTCATATGTAGTAATATTCGCTGCAATGAAAATATGGAATCTATTCGTCCACATATGAATATTGGATATTCCTTTTCCGGGTCCTACCAAAGGTTTGTGGTGTAAAGCCAACCCTGGAGCGGATTTGAAATTAAGGTAATTGAGTCGAATTATCTTCTTAATTGTTCTTAGCGTGTTACAACTATCAGTTTGTATTCTTATACGTGTTACCTTTTTTTCGACTCCAGCATTTATTTATTTTATCCAAAATCTTTATTGCACAAAAAGTGTACAAAATGTGGACTCAAGCGAAAAAATGTGAACGTGACTTAGCGTCAAGTTCACATTTTTTCTGCATTCGATTCGCTCAAACGATCGAGCTTGCAAGAGACTCGCATCATGCGAATAGCCCCAATCGCTATGCAATATTCTATCGTTTAATTTATATATAAAAATTGTAGAAAGTCGTCACGTGACTTATCGATGTCAAATGTCAATTTCATATATCGAACAAACGATGGTGATCGCGATTTGCATCATCTACATTGTTTAGGGCCCTGGTGCTCAGTTTACCTGATTGAATTCTAATCACGTTCAGATAGTTTGTTTTTAATTTATTGTTCACGATACCGAAAGATATGATTATCAACAATCTTACTATTAAAAACCCAATTGGGTAGCAGTACGTGAGATCGCAACATGATTAGATTAAATACATACATCTACGGAAAACGTCAAAGGCTGTTCTTAAAAAATGTGTCACTCAAGAACTCAGTCTTCTTTACATTATACCTAAGCTCGTGCTTCTTCGCATAATCCTCGCAGACACCTAACAGCTTTCTAAGGCCGCAAATATGTAGAAAGTCAGAGCAGCACCACGTCGTTTGCGTAGCTTATGTAAAAATCTTTATTGGTGTGATTGTTGTGAAATATTTATTTATGTTGCTTACACTAACATTTAAAGCTTATCAAAGTGTGACAAGTGTGTGGACATGGCAGTTTAAAGAAAAACGGAATTTACAATATGATTTTGCTGTAAATATATGACTATGAAACACTGTCTACTCGGCCAATGTTGAGGTCCTATCGATAGGTTAAATGGAATAGCTGTTATTAAAAGGTGCTGTAATACGCCGTCAAATAAAACAGAGAATAAAATCTTGGATCAAAATCGCGACTATAGTGGAAGTAGTCCGAGTGCTTGAAGGCGAATGTGAAGCGAAAGTTCGGCTCGGCTGCGAGCTGGTCGGGCGTGATTGTGCAGACTCGGATGACATCGGTGTTCGCCGCGCCCGATGATGCCAACGATGTTGCGCGACGTCCCAATACATAGGCCTATGTGTAAAAAGTCTCTCAAAGCCTAAGCATCTGCAAAAGTTTTTGATTAGTTAACATATAAGTTTTGAACAAAAAATCAGGCGGCAGGTTATGGTGCCACATTTTTGAGAAAGAGCCCTACGCAAAATGTGCCGTGTGCTGATACTTCAAGAGTCATAAGGTTATGACTTACACATCACATTCGAGGTGGAATGCAGGCCAGAGCAGGCATGACGCTTCGGAAGGCGGGGATTTTGTGCAATATTATGGGGAAATTTCGACAATTCGTCGGCAGAATGTAATGGACTTATTTAGCATAAAAAATTCATGTTGACCTACATGGAGGTAAACTTTTCAAAAAGTATTAAGGTAAAACATGTACTTTGGATGTAGCAATAAATTGGCTCTTTTGAAGCACCTACGTAAGTAGGTTAGTTTCGATGTAATCGATATGTCGCAGTCATCTGGTTGAATCCGCTATTTGATTGAATGACTAGATCAAGATTACATTCAAAGAATTGACGATTTGTCCTTTAGTCGTTCAATTAAATCGCGGATTTAACTAGATGACTACGACAGATATATCGACATAAGATACTTGAAACGGTAACTAAAATTACAAAATTATCAAACTTGCACTTGCAAGTCAATGACAGACTATTCGTAGAAATTACTTAGATTTAGATTACACTGCCTTTAGACTGCGTGACCAATCAAAAGCGCTATTTAATCCATCTATGTAGGTAGTAGCATTTTCTCGTTTGCCTTATCTTATGGCTTCTGATAAAGAACATTAAGCTATTTAGAAATTTCCGGTCTAAATTCCAAAAACCAAAGTAATCTGCATGTAAAAAGACCTCAAACTTGAATCTCTTAAATCAGTGGTGTCGTTCCTATACTTTTACCAGCGTGCATTAAGGCGCATACTGGATTCGGAATTATCAGCTGAGACGGGAAGGAAAGAGAGATTTATTGCCAGCCGAGAGAGAGGGGTTGATACGTAATTTACGAGTGCAGGAGTGGGGAGAACGGATTCTAACGTTGCATGTGGCTAATAGCGACAGAGGTCCTACTGTGTGAGCCTAGTAGGCTTCTGATACTCCATACAAACCGCCCGCTTGAAATGTCTATGTGAGGACATTGTTGATGAAATCGGGCGTTACTTTGTGAAAATCCATGACTAAAGCTGAAAAAGAGGATTATTTTGCTTTAAATTTCCTGTAAAAGATGCCAGCGCAGGAACCCAAATGCATCCAACTGTAACCACCTGAAAAATCTAGAGCTGGATAGTCGCAGGACTTACAACTCACAACGTGACAGAAGATGCACTTGGAATCACAACACTGACACCGACAAAACACTCGACGCGTTTCGCCACTACACGTTGCATCCTCAGGAGATATTGTCGCTTCGACAGACTACGAGCGACTCGCTTGTAGTCTGTCCTCCTTTTTAGCTTAGTCCTTTTTTTAGCTTTATGTGAGGACACTTTATTAAATGCTAGATCTGTGCGTGGGCTATGTAGAAGTGTCATCAGCCGCGGTCAGTCTCTTATTGCAGCTAGTTGTTCGATTTGACACGATAAAGTGTATTTGTTATACATTATCGAGCCGTTTCAATTTTTGAGTTTTATTATCATATAGATTCATAGGATTAAGTGGTGAAGCGACAACAGTATTGCAGTATTTCTGCAGTCTGTCGCGGAATGCCACCTTTAGGTAGATGCTCCATTGTCTCTTGCTATCGCTGACAAAACAAGATGGCTAAGGTCGAAAATACGTATGTGTTACGGAGTAGGAACTCCGATAAGATACGTTTGGGGTTAAGATGTAAGATTGTGTAATGGGTGCCATCGGATAGCAGTTTATTGGGAACTAGTGGAGCAAAAGCTATTTAAAGGTGCTAAGGGAGTTCATTTCATGGATTCAGCGAAATCAGTTTCGGTGAAGTCTGGTGTGTAACAAAAAGGCCAAACAAAGAGGGATGATGAAAATGAGTAGTACATAGTGTTTTATGTTAGGCATCAATAAGTTAGTGCCCGCAGCTTTTTTAGGCAGTAACGTGTTTTTTTGTGAATTTTAGAGCATGTTTATAACATCAGAACATGGGATAATCTAAAGAAATCTGTCCTCAATTTATCAATACCAAAACTTATTTTTACTTTTCTTCATATTTTTACATAACCTAACCGAATAGTTACAATCTAACCTTTGTACCTTTAGGGCCTACTTCATCTAGATATCTGTGAAGCTATCTTGAATAAGCAATAGACCGACTGATGTAAACCAATACTTTGCTTTTAGTTTACCAGCTTTTGTTCTTTACAATGATTAGATTAAATTTTATAATCAAAGTTCATCCAAGAAGAAAGTTTTTTCGCTTCGTATGTCTTTACAACTTAAGTTCGACTTTCTAAGTGGATTATGTCCGAAAGGTACGAACGAACATTATGTTCAAGCACCCGAAGAACAACTGACCTACAAAATTAGGGATGACAACGCCAACAACAACGCGAAACTACATAATTATGTTTATATCCGAAGTTTGGCTTGGCTCCCCTCCAGTTTACCTGTACTAGGCTAAATGTGGATGAAAAATATAGTCAGCAGACTCGGTTCAAAATAATGGATACTTTGAACTGGTTCCTACATGTGATATCCGATAATGAAATAATAATCCGGAGAAGGCAGACGATAAGTAGGAACGGCATTATATTGGCATTGTAATGAGTAATTAAATAAGTGAAATAAATAATTAGTTGAATTACGTATTGAACTCTTGGCATACTTGCGATAAATCGTCTCTGCGATTCGCGTCTAGGAGCGCGTATTCAGCCGTGGTTGTTGGTTGACGCGCTGTCAGTTGCGATACGCGGTTGTTGGTTGACGCACTGTGTCAGTCGCGAGACGCGGTTGTTGGTTGACGTGCTATAAGTCGCGAGACGCGGTTGCTGGTTGTGGCACTGTCAGTCGCGAGACGCGGTTGTTGGTTGATGCGCTGTCAGGTACGACACGCGGTTGTTGGTTGACGCGGTGTCAGTAGTCACGTCTCGACGTGGCGACACAAAATCGCAAAATTATGTGCCGATGGTAATTCAGTTGAATAAAGATTGTGATTTGGCATACCTAAATTCTAACATAGGCCAATTGATTCTTTTTGTATTAGTATTTAGTGTCAATTTACCAAAAAAAGGTGTGTAATGAATAAAAAAATATAAACTTGTTGAAAGTAGAGTAGACTTACTACATCACTTTGTTTCATGATTTTACTGAAGCTGAAATGGCGAAGTTAACCTTAAAATTTATAGGGGCAATTTTACAGACCAATTTGCAGACAGGCGCGGCAAAAGGTGCATTACTTTAGGGCGATTAAGTGATGGGAATCTCACCGGTCGGTAACGTTATGTAAAAGTGTAAAAAAGTTTGGAATAGGTTTAGTTTAAAGTAAATTTTAGTAAGTAAATTTTTTTTTTTAATGACCTAATAACATTAACTTGACACTTGCGTTGTGTCTGCGTTGGTGTTGTGAAACACGATTGTAAGTAAACAATTAAACTACCGTTAATATCAGTGAATTCACTTATATTAGCGCAGACTTAACTCATTATACAACATAACTCATATCATAAGTTGTGGTGTAATTTATCTTGCAATACACTTAATTCATTATTTTAACGATGATTAGCTGAAACGGTTATTGTTAGCTGTGTTATAGAGCCTTTATTGAATCACTTTCTAATAATTCAATTTCCAGAACAATCACTGAATTCTAAAAGATTTCTAACAATTTTTAGTGTCAATCTGGTATTTTTTGATAATCTGATGACTTAACTCGAGGTACCAAATCTCTTTATTCGTTACTAGTGGACACGGCAGACTTCGTCCTGCCCGCTGTTTACGCAATTTTTCCATATTATTTAGTATCTTTCTAGCTGCAAGTCTTCCAAAAATGTAAAATAAAATAAAATAACATTTTCTCAACGTTTAACGTTTAAACCTTCCTTGAACTTAACAAATAATTCAAAACCAATATTATCAAAATCGGTACAGCCGTTCTCGTGTTTTAGTAATAATAAAGAACAGCAATCCATTTTAATATAATAGATCAATGTTATTAAAAATAATAAGTTTCTCTCTGTTGGTATTTTAATGAGTCAAAGTCAAATACTGTAATCTGACTGATATTGAATTTCACACTCCTTCAGTGTGAACCTACCCTGGAAACAACTCGCAACAAAGTTATTCAACTCGCGATGTATGTGTATCAGCGTAAATCTTAGATTAAACAGCAAGATGGAACATGTTAGATAAATTGAAACAGAATCTTTGTATTCAACTTAATTTTCAAGTAAGCACGTAAATTTTTAATTGAAGAAGAAGAAGAAAACATTTTTATTCAGTATCACATTTTTACCAAATAGAAAAACACATTTAAATATCACATACACAAGATACTAAGACAGTGTGCCACTTAGCATGTGTCGTAGCATCTCAGGAATGCCACGTCTTCCGCGGACACCCAGACAGAAAGATAGCACTACTTTGCACAACAATTGCTATATTCAAAATAGGTACTTTTACAGTATAATTCATTAATCTTCTTAACATAGGTATTTATTTATTTTCCTGACAAAAAAAATTGGGTGTTCAGTTATCATTGATGTCAATAGAGTTTATGATTTTCAAAGTGCTGTAACATTGAGCTACTGTGGTAAGATCCATTTATTAATTTGCTCTCATAATTTATTAGCATTTTGAATGTTATGGTCTTAAATACCGTACGATGCGAAAAATCAAACAACTCGGCTATAATTTACATATTTTATTTGTCTTATGTTATCTTATTAAGCTTATTATAATTGATTTTTTTGCAAATGTTATAAAGTAGTTTTAATAAGTGGTTTATACACTCTTTTGCAAAAAAAACGGGCACCTAAGGAAATTTACGTTCTAAGGTCGATTTGAGTTAATTAAATGAAATTTATTTCTTTGACGTGGTCTGTATACTTATAATCGTGTAAATTAATGCGCGTGAAGTGAGTTCGGGCAACTAAAAGAAAAAAAAAACGATGGATTCTTTAAAACCGATGTACACGCCCAAACAATAAGAAGTCGTCGGCAATAAAGATAAGATTTTTTTTTACTTTTTTTAATTAAATAAAGTTACAAATGTAAAAACCTAATACCGAATGTGACCTCCTCTTGCCAAAATCACAGCTTGAATCCTTCTGGGCATGCTTTCCACGATGTTTTTAATAACGTTTTGAGGAATTCGTTCCCACTCTTCTGCAATGACTCTTTTTAGCTCCCTGATGTTTTGTGGAGCAGGTTGCACTGATCTTACACGTCTCTTTAGAACATCCCAGACATGCTCAATTGGATTGAGGTCAGGACTTCGAGCTGGCCAATCTAAACGACGGATCCCAACTTCTTGCATGTACGCTTCCACGTCGCCAGAACGGTGCGAGCGAGCATTGTCGTCCATAAAAATGGAATCTTCCCCAAGTGCAGTCAATGTGGGTTGTGCATATGGAATTAGGACTTCCATTATGTACCGATGTGCATTTAATGTTCCATTTTCTATGAAAACTAACTCCGTACGCTCCGTCGAATTAATTGCTGCCCAAAACATAACGGAGCCTCCGCCATAAGGAGTGATTTCTTCGAAACACACTTCCGCATAGCGTTCCCGTGGTCTTCGCAGCACTCGCCGGCGTCGGTCCTCTCCACACAAAGAGATTCTAGCTTCATCAGAAAACAATACTTTATTCCAGTCCTCCAGAGTCCATGAAGCACAGTTCCGAGCAAACTGAAGTCGAGCAACACGGTGCTCACGGAGTAATTTAGGGCCCCGAGCTGGGCGGTAACTCCTGATATTGGCAGCCAAAAGCCTCCTCCTGACCGTCCACAAGCTAACTTCTACTCCTCTTACTTCTTCAAGGCTCTTCTTCAGGTCCACACTTGACGCCTTACGATTCCGCAACGCCTGACTCACCAAAAAGCGGTCATCTCTTGGTTCTGTGCATCGTTTTTTTCCCGAACCGGGTCTTCTTTTGACCGAACCGGTCTCTTGATACCGTTGCCAAGTCCTCTGGACAGTTGAACGACTCACATTTAGCCGCTGAGACACGTAAGTTTGCGAACAACCTTCTTCAAGTAGGGCTATAATTTTACCGGCCCTTATCGCTTTATCACTCATATCAAAAAGTGGTATTTAATGTAAAAATAAAGATTAAATTGTTTAATTTGCAGAAAATGTCCAAAAAGTTTTAAAATATCGTAATCAGTTAAAAATCGTTTCAGCAATTCGCGCCATTAGTAAAGCAATTTTAGAATAATCCACAATAATCATTATTTTTCTTTTATTAATTTCAAATTTTAAATTTGGAACGTAAAGAATCATGCCAGGATGCTTCAAATAACATGCCAATACATCGTCAAATTAATAAAACCTATTTCTTGTTCTTCTTCATTAAAGTAGAGGAAAAAATCTAAAGTGCCCGTTTTTTTTGCAAAAGAGTTTAGTTAATTTAAAGCACATACAACACAAGTTTGTAAAACCTGAACATTAAAACAGTCAGCCCTACAAACCAAACCATTGTTCATTTATAACGTCTATTTAAAACGGAATGTTATATATTTGTTCGTACAAACTCTTTAAACGTTGGTCCTCCGAGCCGGATGGAGGAACAAAGAACAATTCAACATCAAACTATTTGCTATAGCTTTGAAGGTAGTCATTGGCCTCGTGTATCCTTCCGGGGGTTCTCCTTGGCTTCCTGTGTACGTCCTAAGTACGTTTCCGATTGTGTAGTAATGTGTATGTGTCGCTTGTTTTTCATCGATGTTGGACTTTAAGCGCGAGTAGATAAAGATAAAGATATTTTATTTGCAGAAACATGTGTAAGAATATAACATTTCATACAGTAAATTCTTGATATTAATAGTTAAAAGTGTCAACATGTCTGACCAATATTTGGCGTGCAAATTTTAAAGTGCTTGTCATTAACATAAAAATACAGTGAAGTCAGAATTATTATAAGAAAATAAATTATTACATAATGAAAATAAAACAATGTCAAACTTTATCATTTAAAAAGTCATATAAGCTATAGTAGCACTTGTCAAGTATCAATTGTTAAAATTTCTTCTTAAACATAGTGTCATTCAAGGATTTATAAGCCTGAGGAATTTTATTATATATTATCGGAGCCATGCATATTACACTCTTTCTCATTAAAGCCATTTTTGCCCGTTGTAAGCACAGTTTACTACCATCACGACGGTTACGAACAACCCTATCAGATAACCGTGGAAATGGATGAGAGTTAGTTCTTACAATAAATAGTTGAGGAGAAGCAGTATAAACTAAAGTTTTTTAAACTGCATTTGAAGTAATTGTTAAGAATCCTACATATGGTCGACTTGTTGTACTAAATTACCTAGTTTACTACTTATATCATATATGAAATAAAATAAGCAAATGCGCTATAGTTACGCCGTGAACCAAATGTCTCAGAGATAATACCTTGAATTGTGTAGAATGTCTGTGTTTACTTTTTGTTTTAAGTTGATGCGATGCTATAAAGTTAAAAAAATTTCGTTGTACCTTTTCAGTTGAGTTTGGCTCTATAATTATCTATCATGTCGATATTATATTTCGGCAACACTACCGTTAGGTTGCTGGACACGTTGCTGTTCACTTCAAGCTACTACTCCATAACGAGTAAGTACTTACTTGTACGTTTAGTTTGTGAAATGTTTCACTCTGATCTTAAGAATAACAAAAGTTTGCAACTTACGAGCAGAAGGTACATTTAAATTTCTGACCACATACTTTTTTTAAATACGAGCATATAATATTTTTGATGATTTCTATGCTTAATTGATGATGAGTAAGTGTCATGGTAGATTAATTGTTTAGAGTAATCGCCCTGCGAAAGGTTGTGGGTTCAAGCCCCTGGTCGGGTGGAAGTGCGATTTTTTCTCAAAGTGTATTTCAATTTCACTTTCTATAATAAAGCCTTGTCTGGACTAACCTTGGCCACATAACAAACAGCTTGTTATTCGACACAACTGCAACAGTTGATGCATGCAAGAGTCGTGTTTACGTGTTTACTTACAATGCTTCGTCGGGTATGAATTTTGGGGTACCACATTTTACAGATCGAAACCAAAGAAGTGAAGAAAAACAATATATGCAGGTGTTTTCGGCTTAATATGTTGCTTATCTGAGACTAGCTGTGCCCGCGACTTCGTCCGCGTGGATTATTTATTTTGGGCATCATTTTCTTTTTGCAAATTATTTTTTTGTTATTATTTTAGACAATTTATTTTTTAAGTTTTTAAAGAACATAATTAGCTTAAAGTACTTTTGCGTTAATTATTTTTCTAGTTTTATTTTCTTGTGTCAGAAGAACATATCAGTTTTGTCCGCAACGCGTTTGTAGGTCTGATCTTGACAACGCGACATATGTGTGAAAAGCAGTCTTGACGTTCATTAATTTCTATGCGTTTAAATGTTTAGGAAATAGAATTCTTTTATAATTAAAAGGTAAATAATTTGAAATCATGGAGGTGCGAGGTATAAGCACTGTTTGACCAACTGCTAAACCAGTCTAAACTATTGCAACCATCACGTTACATATTGCGAAGAAATTAGATTTGAAGTCGGGTCCCTGTGGTTTAAGATTTCTAAGTAAAATTATTGGTGCACCTATTTTTAACTTGAGGGATTAATGGGGCAAGGCCACTTGTGTTCAAATAATTATTTTTTAATTTCGTCTACGCTACAGTTTCTCACTCCCAATATTGCACTTTGACACATCCATTGATGATCTTTTTTTTTATATTTTGCATATTTTAGGGTGAACTCTCGATCTAGAGTCCTTAATGTTACTCACTCTTAATCCTTTATCTCGTTCAATTGCAATTTTATTTTCAAAGTGAGGTACTTTCCCGTCTCCTATTAAAAGTAACTTTGAAGAAAAAGTTATACAACCTCCCTACCACTGCCTCGTTGGTGTAGTGGCAAAGTTTCTGCCTAACATCCAAGAGGTCCTGGGTTCGAATCCCAGGTCGAGCCAAAATTGTTTCTGAGATTTTCTGTCATGAATCTCTCAAAAACAGCTCGGAGTCGAGAAGTTGGCGGTGTTACACCCCCGTGCCTCGGTTCGCACGTTAAGCCGTTGGTCATGCGCCTGATCTCTCTCCGGTCATGTCGGATTGCCGTCTCACCGAACTTTGAGAGTGATGGAACAGTGCAGTTTGGGAGTGCATTTGTCTATTGTGCTCACACTGGTGCACTATAATATCTCCTCCGTAGTTGGCTGATTTCTGTTGAGATTGGCCGCCGTGGTATATAATCGGCATGGAGGATTAGTTCTACCTCCCCCCAAATGTGCTCTCATATTTGTAGTTAATTTTAAGATGTTTACAAACTTCCATATTGGGGTATTTTTAAGCCAAGACTTTACAATGTCTGCCCTTGTTCCCCTTACTATTACTGGTACAGTTTTTCGAAAGTCCCTCGCAAACATAACAGTAATTTTATGATGATGATTTTATCACAGCTTCTTATATCTCTAAGAGTCCTATCTAGACCCTCTACATGAGCTCTATGGATCATGGAACATTCGTCCCAGATTATTAAACGCGGTCACCTGGTCATTCATCGTATCAGCCTGTTATAGTCCACTGCTGGACATAGGCCTTCCCCAAGGACCGCCACAGCGCCCGATCTCCCGCTCTTTGCATCCAGTCACTACCAGCTGCCTTCTTCAGGTCGTCTGTCCATCTAGCCGGGGGGCGCCCCACACTACGTTTACCTAAGAGTGGTCTCCATTCAAGAACCTTCCTGCTCCACCTCTCGTCGGTTCTGCGACAGACATGGACAGCGCACTGCCACTTTAGCTTGCTACATTTTTGGACAACATATGTTACCTTAGTCTTATGTCGTATGACCTCGTTCCGGATTTTATCCCTTAATGAGATCCCCAACCTAGACCATTCCATAGCACGCTGAGTGACGTGTAGTCGGTGAGCCAGCTTGACTGTCATGTTCCACGTTTCAGCTCCGTGGGTTAAGACAGTTAAGACGCATTGGTTAAACAACCGGCTTTTTAGGCACTGCGGCAGGGTTGACGTGAAGATATGACGCACCTGGTCATTAATTAAATCTAATTTTGGTTCATCATGGTACCTCGTAGAGCTACACCCCCCTCTCCGCGTCGCTCACAAGTAACGCCTCTCTTCCTTGCAGCGTCATGTTTTGCATATCATGCGGCGCGGGTAAATTTTATATTGGTGTTATTTTAAAATTGTAATATCTTCTAAGATATTCATTGAAATTAAGTGATGTCAAGGACAATTTTGTTCACAATTAAATACTCTTAATCAACAACACATTTATTTCGATAAAGATTAATATTATTACATTGATACAACTCTTAACAAATAATGCATTAATTTTGGCCAAATTTGATTGCCACAAAAACGGTTTTAGTGACTTGATCTTAAAAGATAGACATATACTGTCGGAGACATTTTTTTAGATCATTTTAAGAGGAATAATTCTTTCATACAAATATTTTTGGTATCTTGAACCGTTTTCGCAGCGTTCGCAACGGAAGCCCTCAAGGATGAATAATTTTCCCCGTTTTTTCCACATTTTCCATGATATCTTCGCTCCTAATAGTTGCAGCGTGATGTTATATAGCCTATAGCCTTCCTCGATAAATGGTCTATTCAACACAAAAAGAATTTTTCAATTCGAACCAGCAGTTCCTGAGAGTAGCGCGTTCAAACAAACAAACAAACAAACAAACAAACAAACTCTTCCGCTTTATAATATTAGTGTAGATTAAGTGATGTCAAGGACAATTTTGTTCACAATTAAATACTCTTAATCAACAACACATTTATTTGGATAAAGATTAATATTATTACGTTGATACAACTCTTAACAAATAATGCATTAATTTTGGCCAAATTTGATTACCACAAAAACGGTTCTAGTGACTTGATCTTAAAAGATAGACATACACTGTCGCAGACATTTTTTTAGATCATTTTAAGAGGAATAATTCTTTCATACAAATATTTTTGGTATCTTGAACCGTTTTCGCAGCGTTCGCAACGGAAGCGCTCAAGGATGAATAATTTTCCCCGTTTTTTCCACATTTTCCATGATTTCTTCGCTCCTAATAGTTGCAGCGTGATGTTATATAGCCTATAGCCTTCCTCGATAAATGGTCTATTCAACACAAAAAGAATTTTTCAATTCGAACCAGCAGTTTCTGAGATTAGCGCGTTCAAACAAACAAACAAACAAACAAACAAACTCTTCCGCTTTATAATATTAGAGTGTAGATAATGATACACCTGGGTGTCCCAAAAAATAGTGTCAAGCGGAAAACTAGAGATAGACCACCCCATGGGGTATCCGAAAAACCCCCATGTATGTTCCGCGATTTTTTGTAGATTTCGAGTTATAATTTTTTTTTTGTAGAAATTTGAAAATGTTTGACCAAGTCAACAAATTTTTTTTTTTCAAAAAAGTATAAGATTTTTTTCGAGATTTTTTTTTTGCAACTTAATCCTCATGAATTGTACTTTTATGTGTAAAAAATTCGTATTCGTAACTTTGATGTGAGTTTGAAAAATGATGGTACAAAATGAAAAAATTACGTTCAGTGAGTTATGTCTTAAAATTTCAACTGAAAATTAAAAATATTAATAGGTGGTTTTATGGATTCTAAGGTAGTCTAAAAACTGCGCCAGACTCTCAGCTTTCATAATCATAAAAAAAGTAGTACTTAACGGTCTACTTTTGCTAAAATCTGACTTCGAAGACAGAGAGGTGGAAAAAACTTAAAATTTTCCATTTCATAAAGAAGTATTTTTTTGGGCATTTTATCATTCCTAGAGTACATTTTTGGGCATTTTATCATTTTTAGAGTTAATTAGGTTGTTAACTAATCGAAAATGATTAAAAAAAAAAAAATAACAAACAATAACTGTTATTCATTATTTATTACAAAAAGTTCTCAAAGTGCCTTCCTTCCTGCTCAATACAAATTCTGCACCTTCTAAAAAAATTGTCTTTAAATTTAATAAACGCAATTCTGTTCTCTTTTATTGTTTCTTCTGCGTTTCGCAATTTTGTACGTAATTCTTGAATGTTTCTTATTTCTTTAGCATACACTAATTCTTTATAATATCCCCAGACAAAGAAATCAATCGGGTTTAAGTCTGGGGACCGTGGGGGCCACGCAATGGGCCCTCCTCGCCCGATCCACTTGTTTCCAAATCTTTCATTCAAATGTTGTCTCACAATGCTCGCAAAATGACATGGAGCGCCATCGTTTTGAAAAAACATGTTCCTCCGCGTTAATAAGTCCACATCTACAAGTAAGCCGTTGAGATCTTCTCTTAAAAATTCTAAATAGGACTCGCCGTTCAATCGGCTAGGTAGTTCGAACGGACCAATCAGCTGTCCGTTTATTATGCCCGACCACAAATTCACACTGAATTGTTCTTGGAAATTTGAGTCACGAGTCACGTGTGGATTTTCAATGTTCCAGGAGTGATAATTGTGGATGTTAAAAATTCCACACCTTTTGAAATGAGATTCATCAGTCCACAAGATACTTTTGAAAAAATTTTCGTCTTCAGCTTGACGACGCAACATTACTTGACAAAATGCCACTCTTCTTGGGTAATCTTCGGGCTTGAGCTGCTGCACTCTTTGAATGTGGTATGGGTGAAAACCCTCGTTCACGAGTATTCGATGTGCCTGTGACTTTGAAACTCCAATTCTGCGTTCTATGGTCCTCACACTAACCGATGGATCTCTAGTCACTTCTTCGAGCACGGAGTCAACGGTTTCTGGGTCATGCATTTCACGTGGACGGCCGGGTCTTGTGCCTGGTAGACGCCCTTCCATGTAAGAGTTATGGACTCTTAAAATCATTCGATGATCAGGCCAAGTTTCAGGCTGAGGTCCACCTCTATTTTCTACTTGCTCTCTGTACAATCTGGCTGCTTCAGAAGCGTTTCCTCTTGCATAGCCATAATAGTAATGCATAAGAGCATAATCACTTTGAGAATAAGACATGGCTCACCAAATTAATAAGCTCGAAAAGTCCGTTGAGAAAGCCAAAGTCGTCAAAGTCCGTGACACAACACAACCAAATCGTAATCGCACTCGAAGTCCGTAAAGAAAGCCAAATTCGTCAAGAGATCACAAATGAGGAGCGTTTTCGCGGCGTAGCGTATCGTAAGGCGCAAAGGCAGGCAAACGACTGGACGAACGCAGGCACAATACAATAGACCGGTGCTCGCGCCGCACCCCTCACCCCCTGAATTTACTACCTGAGTTACGGGTAGACAACTCAGGTAAAATTCCGATCATCGCATAACATTTTTAATAACAATAGGGTTTGTTCTGGATGGTGTAAAAGCATTACTGGCGCACTGAAATTTAAATTACAGAAAATTACTAAGACGTCCAAATTTTTACATCTTAGCGTTCCTGCAGTAAATTTTTGCAACCTAATTAACTCTAGAAATGATAAAATGCCCAAAAATGTACTCTAGGAATGATAAAATGCCCAAAAAAATACTTCTTTATGAAATGGAAAATTTTAAGTTTTTTTCACCTCTCTGTCTTCGAAGTCAGATTTTAGCAAAAGTAGACCGTTAAGTACTACTTTTTTTTTATGATTATGAAAGCTGAGAGTCTGGCGCAGTTTTGAGACTACCTTAGAATCCATCAAACCACCTATTAATATTTTTAATTTTCAGTTGAAATTTTAAGACATAACTCACTGAACGTAATTTTTTCACTTTGTACCATCATTTTTCAAACTTACATCAAAGTTACGAATACGAATTTTTTACACATAAAAGTACAATTCATGAGGATTAAGTTGCAAAAAAAAATCTCGAAAAAATCTTATACTTTTTTGAAAAAAAAAAATTTGTTGACTTGGTCAAACATTTTCAAATTTCTACAAAAAAAAAATATAACTCGAAATCTACAAAAAATCGCGGAACATACATGGGGGTTTTTCGGATACCCCATGGGGTGGTCTATCTCTAGTTTTCCGCTTGACACTATTTTTTGGGACACCCCACAAAAAGTGGAGCTATGTTTCTAAATTCCAGACGTACAATATATGCAAGAGCAGTAAGCTACATCGTCAGCTAATAGGCATTTGCAATTAAAGGAAAATAGGTAGGCTTTATATCATATGTCAGTGTCAACCAACCTTGTTACGGACATCCCTCAATCAATATAGCATCCGACAGCACCGCACCGCGTTAAGCCCGCGTGGTGGAGTATGGTTCGTACCACCTCATAGTTGAGGTGAGGCGTGTGCCCAGCAGTGAGACGTATAAAGGCTGATGAGACAAGTTAGGCTTTGAACAGTGTCTTACATTTTAGTAAGCCTGAATAATGATTTGTTCCTTCTGATACCGAACTTTTATTTCTACTTGTATGAATCTGCTCTCAATTCACGACCTTTTTGGTGTAATGGTCAAGAAGTTGATTATTACTGTATACGCACTGTATATGCAATTATGCGCATGAACATGTCTGTTTGTACTAGTCCGGGTGTAATGTATTTATTTAAGTTTATTTGTAATACCAGTGTTAATTCTGATATCTGTAACACAAGTGCTTAAGCTACTTACCACGGAGTCAGATCAATGTATGTGATGTTGTTGTATTATTATGTTATATGTTATTCAAAAACTATTAATATATATTACTAACACTCAGAAATATGAACATAAGTACTCTCACAAATCCAGGCAGACAAACCAGCCTAATCTAGATGCACAGAATAATCTAGCCTTCAGTAGGCACTAGATCCGCGCATGACAACTTGTACCGGCCAGGGCTTACCGAGCCGTTTCTATTAATGCCAAGTGTTTCAATAAAAACACGCGCTGACGATACAATAAATGGACCTGCGGGTTAAGCACGAACAACTATCGTAACATATTCGTATCGTTAACCTGTGGTTAACTTGTCAAAAAACATAACTGCCTCGTTGGTGTAGTGGCAAAGTTTCTGCCTTACATCCGAGAGGTCCTGGGTCCCAGATCGAGACAAAATTGTTTCTGAGAATTTCTGTCATGAATTCTTTAAAAACAGCTCGGAGTCGAGAAGTTGGCGATGTTAAAACCCCGTGTCTCGGGACGCACGTTAAGCCGTTGGTCCTGCGTCTGATCTCTCTCCGGTCATGTCAGTTTGCCGTCTCACCGAACTTTGAGAGTGATGGAACAGTGAATTCACCTGTGTATTGCGCTCACACTTGTGTTCATGTTCGTTTTAATCGATCGATAACTATAATTACTAACTTCTTCGATATTTAAAGTATAATCTTCTAATAGAAAACTAACCGCCGTACTCAGAGACGTCTATTAGTTTTAATACTCCATTAAAATTGGTGGTATCTCTTTCTTTTCCATAAAAACAAAAGAAGACAGAATGATGTTTAATGAAGCATTAAAAATAATTGACGTATCTGAGTGCGGCGGTAAGGCTATTAAAATATTTTTAGATTTTAGTAGTAGTTTTAAAACTGATTACCAACTTATCGGAATAGTAGAAGTTATTAATGAAGGTATGCTTTTTTTGCAACCGTTCGCTTAAAACGAACATTGTCTAAAAGCTATGATAAAGGAAATAGTGGAACAACGGTCAGTAATATATAACGCGTAGCATTTCAAATACTTTTTCAAGCTCAGCGTCGAAATGAGCATTTTTTTAGAAAAAAATGAGAGCTTATTTTACTAGAAGGTAAACGTAAACACTATTATTTTGTCGATGTGTCACTGTTCATTAGAAAAATGTTACATTATCGATAGGACATGGATAGGCATGGGTTGTGTTATAGTTGTGTTGTAGTTGAACTGTACAACTTTAATGCAAATAACGTACTAAAAACAAAACTGCAATGAATAATGTTTGTTCTTCAGTTGGAAACATCAATTCTAGCAGTGAGAAATATCATCAATCTTGAAGACAGGCTCCCAATAATGATGCAGGTTAAAGTTTGGAGCACACCGACGTAAAATCTTAGTACATTTCAGTGTTTAAGTGGAGCTAAAATAAATAAGCCACTTTTGACCTTGTAGTCTTGAGATAGTTAAAAGCCAGCGCACATTTTGCGGCCTCAGCGCTGTCACACAGCATGCCTATGGCTAATGCTGGCTACAGACAATCCTTTTAAAATCCTTTTTATCGTCAAATAGGCATGACGCTTCGCTAGACTGGATCTTTTTCGTTTTTAAGTTTGTCTAATTAATATATGTAATTAACTTTATTTGATGCTTTTACATTTGCATGCTATTGTATATGGCTAAATAGGAGCACTTTGTCATTTACTACGATCAACATTTATTTGTACCCACCCTATTTAATAACAAATAAAAAAATTGATTTGATTTGATTTTATGGTTTTGACAGTCAAACTTGATATCATAATCCACGCCAAAATACTATTAGTTGTTACTGATCCAATCAGCTGCGACATGCCAATTGGACGATAGGAAGTATGGTGTGTGGCCAGCATAAGTCGCTGACATACGCGAATCGCTGCGACAGTAATAATAATAACACTGGTCTACAGTGTTTTTGTTGCCCTAGATATGAAAATTATTTTGGATCTATTTTTGCACACAATTCATGAAACTATCGATGATTTGCTCAATTTTTTTTTTAAATCTTTTTTTTTTCATTTTATATTACAAAAATAGAAAAACAAAATACAAATTAACCGATATATTTATAATGTTAGTTCTGTTGTGAGAAATTAGGATACATCGAAGTAAATAAAGAGGAAAATATCGGAAATATGTTTTATATTTCCATAAAAGCGCAGTTGCGCAGAAGCCTTTTAATCATGACTGAAGAACTTAATTTTATTTCTAAGAAGCCGATAATTGTTTAAAACATAAGACATGCAAAAATCATAAAAATACGAGCACATTGAGAACTTTCATGAATATATTCGAAATCTGAACACTTGTACGAGTAAACATAAAAATTCGCGATGATATCCAGGGCAACAAAAAAAATTGTTTTTTGTAGAGCTGTGTAATAATAGTCCTCCTGGCCGATTTCTACCACGGCGGCCAATCTCGACTGAGATCAGCTAACTGCGCAGGAGATATTATAGTGCACAAATGTGAGCACAATACACAGGTACATTCAGTGTTCCATCGCTCTCAAAGTTTGGTATGACGGCAATCAGACATGACCAGATAGAGATCAGGCGCAGGACCAACGGCTTAACGTGCTTTCCGAGGCACTGCCAACTTTCCGATTCCGAGCTGTTTTTGAGAAATTCATGACAGAAAATCTCAGAAACAATTTTGGTTCGACCTGGGATTCGAACCTAGGACCTCCACGAGGACCTCCACCAACGAGGCAGTCAGTACTTATGCAGCAAAATGTGCGTTTGTCGACTCATCCACGTCAACATGAGGCAAACATGTTTCCTCATTTGCGACTTTTTGTTGTGAAATTACATGTCTGGTTGTCATTAAACTGTGATACAAGCTAGGTACTTGGTTTATATCACGATACCCGTTTAGGTTGTTACTAAACATCGCTACTGGCATGCATCGCTACGTAATTGCACGAAATCGCTGAGTTAGTGCCGAAAAAAAATCCTTTTACAAATAGCTTATGATTAGTGGCTCTGCTGTGCTGGGTATAGTTAGGCGATGGTACGGTAGCAACCTCCGTAGCTGTACTTTGAAGTTTTGAACAATTATGTACGTGTTTAACTAACCGCACCTTAGGTTATGATTGGATATCTCGATATTGCATGTAATTCAAGAGGTATTGGAGTATGGTACGACTTTACAGCCACAATAATTGAGAAGCTGGAAGCGTTTTACGTGACTCAAACTTCTGGCTTAGCAGCCGTGTCGCACAAATAAAATGAATAAAAAAATATTTATATTTATATTTATGTGTCATATTTATTTATTTGTATAACCATTGTTACAAAATGTGGCCGAGACTACCCAGTAAGTTGTCTAAGACACTTGTGTTGGGGATGACTTGCAACTTCCCTTACGGCTATCTTAGGTTATGGATTTTATAACTAGTTAACAGTTGAATGTGTGTGTGCGCGCGCGCGCGCGTGTGTGTGTGTGTGTGTGTGTGTAACCTTGTGCAGGCGTGTGTATATGCTTGGGCGTTTGTATGCTGGTGAATGTGCTTTTGGCTGTTTGTAACATGTTTGTCGCATGTAAAATAAATTAAGGTTTCTTGCTTATTCATACTCGACAAACCAACCGACCAACCAAGTTCTAAAACGTAGGTACTAACTCAACATCATACTTCCCCTCCTCCTAATTCCTGTGCAAACTTTGCGTGTTCTAAGTTGTGGCCGTTTCTTACGACCTGTGTCTTCGGCTGAAATTTACAACCACCCAGATACACCGCAGCAAATATAATAATAGGGCGTTGTGAGATATTCCGTTTGTGTTTTGCATAACAAACATGACCCCATCTAGTAGAACATCTAAGTACAACGCTTGGTTCCACGTTACGACTCGTAAACTAAGCTTACTAATGTACTTAGACTGTGGTACAAGTTTGAATAAGTCTTTGCCGTTAGTTATTCAAAGATTCGGTTAAAAATTTTGTATTAAGTTCAAGTTATACTCCTTGTGGTTTTGATAGAATCGAAAGCGAGACTGTTCTTTTGAAGTTCTGTCAATTAATCGTTCTAGTGAATATGATTCTGAGTAGGTAATTCTAGTGTTACTTATAGATTAAGCCTTTTTGTCTGGTTAAACATAATGATCAGATGATTATTCAAATTGACGACCACTTTGGTGTAATGGTCAAGAAGCCGACTATAAACCAAGAGGTCGCGGGTTCGATCCCCGCACTGTACTCGGTCTGGGTGTTATGTGTATTTATTTTACTTTATTTATAATACCACTGTTGATTTTGATATCCGTAACACAAGTGCTTAAGCTACTTACCACGGGGTCAGATCAATGAATGTGATGTTGTTTAAAAAAAATACTAAATTGCTGTTATGTTTACAAATTTACGAATAAATAAATCAAGTTCACAATTTGTGGGTGTTTGTATTTTAGTTTTAGTAATTGTAGCGTTCGGTTCGTACGTGACAAAGGATTTGACTCCGTTAGTAATTCTTATTACTTCATCAAGAGATCTGAAGTTGTATGGTCACTATTATGGGTCTTAGTATCCTGAAATAAATGAATTTTAATTTAATTTAATTGCCGATGAGCGATCCGAACGGTGTGGATCAGTGGAGACTGTTGTATGAGTTTTCATACAACGCAAACTAAAATCCATTACGTGCGATGCGTCCGATGCCGTTCTGTAGACGCTTGCTCTAATTTGCTGCTGTCCGTACAAACGTAGACATACGAACTGTCGTCATGGTACCTAACCGCTTATTTCTTAGACCAACCGCCAAGTTTTAGTTAACCCCCTAATTGCGCAGCAAACGCAATGCTGATATTTTAACGAGCATCGCGACACAGCTCTTATTCCTTAACCTCTAAACTCTCTTGTCCGTTCACTCTCACAGTTACGTACCAGGACCGACAGAGATGGCTACATGGCTTTCAGAATAGACCTTCAGAGTTCAGACAGGCTAGATGATACGACGGTGCTGTTTCTTGTTTCCAATCCGATTCTGTTGTTCTCAAGCCTAGCAATCGAGTTACGTTCGCAAAGGCTACGAGATATGCTGTTTGCAAAAGCAAAACTTGAAACTATAGGAGGTGAGTTGCAACTTCTCGATATCTGATCCGCAGGTCTTATTGTTTGTAATACAGACACGTGTATTACGGATTTTGGATTTGTTATTTTTTGAAATCTAACGGGGAAACACTTAACCTTAATCATACCTATAACATGGGTGTAAATGATTTTACATGTTAGCTGTAATTATTACGCTAAAATCAATACAGTATCTACAACACTTTAATTATTAATCGGTCAAATATCTCTGCTTGTAGATGGGATCCTATAATATTTTTCATTTTGACAGAATTATACATGAAAAGTGTGAATGTAAAAGTATCAATTTGTTTTCTTTTTCTCCAACACAAAGGATCCACGAACAATAATCGAAGATTTATTACTTGTTACGTTAAAATTATTTTTACATGGTCTAGCTAGCATATTTTTGGTCGTTGTTTTTGTTAAACTGTTGTACCTATATTTAAAAATATATATATATATATATAGAATTATATAATGTGGAAATCGAAAAATTTCCGATGAGACTCTATCCTTAGCCCTTCGCTATCTGGCTCTAAGGTTTCCACACTCAAGGTACGGTTCGAATCACAAAATTTGACGTTGCATTAGTTAGTGCTACACATATGCGTATTATATACTGTATTCATTGTTATGGAAGAAAAGATCCTCCTTTTTTTTGTTACGCTGGAAAATGCTTTACGCATACCTGCTTCCCTCGGGGGAGGGCAGCAGGTTATGTGGGACTCTCCCCAGCTGGGGCATACCCACTAAAAACCAGCGGCGTTCTCAGGAGCCATGAGTTCGAGGCCACGAGTTAGCGCGATCCTCCTAACACAAGCTTGTCGTAGCTAAACGGAGTTTCTAACCAATGTGATGTAACTATTTTTAAGTTGATAAAATAAATTATTTGTATTTACTTAAGAGTGGTTATCGATCGAACTTTTTAGGAATGTGAACTTTTTCGATTGCACGACAATAGGCACGATGACACCTATCGTAAATATTTTCAAGACCATGGTGTTTTAAAAACATAACCTCCATAAACTAGTAAAACCAATTTATTTCTAAAAAGCTGTGGAAATCAATTTTTATTTACATAGAATTAAATAAATATTCAGTCAATTGACTTCGATTTCTGATACTATATTATG
Organism: Pyrausta despicata; assembly: GCA_963921415.1. NCBI lineage: Eukaryota > Metazoa > Arthropoda > Insecta > Lepidoptera > Crambidae > Pyrausta > Pyrausta despicata. Next base: position 13,549,872 of record OY992862.1, on the reverse strand, counting down.
ACGTAAAATTATAGTATTCCCATACAAAATCTATGGAGGAAGATCGTTTTGTCAGATGATAAAAAGTATGTCGACGATTGGTGGTGTGATCTAGCCTATTGTCTTGTATTGTGTAATAGGTCAGTGATAAGAGTTTCACAGATAATGGATTTTACATACCTGCTGCAAGCTTGAGTCGCGTTTGGCACGATTTTTGTGACTTTATCACAGTGCATACTATTAGACAGTTCGTAGTTACGATAGCATACCTACATTATTTATTAATTATTTATTTAATTTTTACCCTATTTTAACTAACCCAGTGTCTGAAGTTAGCGACGTCCTATTCTTAGTTCTAAGTGACACAAATATTGGTTGAGTCGTGTCGCATCGCACTTGTTGTGTAGGACAACGCTTAATCCTAAAACGGTGTTGATAATGCAATTGTTGCAAAATAATCCTTTCTCATATTAAAACACACAAAAGTGGCACCTCGTCTGAAAGTTTTTAACGAATGTGCATAAACATTCAGCTTATTTGAGTGAACATTTAAAAAAGTTGTTTGCAACAGGCATCAAAAAATGGCGGGAAAAGGGCAAAAAATATGTGATATACGTGTTTGTAACGCCTCGGGAAGTATTACTCTATAGACCTTGTGTCAACAGAGCGAAGCTGCAACGTAGCATAGATATGTTCAGCATGTTCACCCAGTTTAGGCATGATGACTGTTGGGGTCCAATCAATAATGTACAAAAACTAGCGGACTGTAACAAAAAGGTTAGTTTAATTCGACCCCAAATACACAGAGAATAAAATCTTGAACAATATTAAAAGCGAAAGAGGTGTAGGAGATACGAGTGCTTGTAGGCGAACGTCAAGCGAACGTTTGGCTCGGCCGTGAGCTGGTCGGCCGCAATCGTGCAGGTTCGTGTGACCTCGGTGTTCGCCGCCCCTGAAGAAGCAAACGATGTTGCGCGAAGTCCCAACAATGTCATTTTTATTTTATTTTTTTTAGTTTCCTATGAGCAATCGTATAAACGTAGATCGAAAATTACAGTCCAGTACAACTGGTTTGGAATATCGCACACGCTTACGATTCTTTGACGATTCTACACAGTTGTGACGTAGAGGGCCCCACTCTGTAACTGTTATCTACATTGAAGGATATTATTTCTGACTTGACTGACAATAAAAAAACATATTTTATATTATTTAATTCACTTACTGATTGAACTTATAACATTTTGTTTTTTGTGATTTTCCTACTCGTCATCGTGACTGGTGGGACTCTATTACGATGGTGCAAACCGCCCAATAGCAGCTCTGCGGGTTCAGTGAAATAGGGTAAGATTATCAAAAACAGCATTGCTATTGAGCGGAAACTAAAATATCTGCATTTTTTGTTTATCGGAAAATAAAGACGACCTTATTGATATTCGTGTAACTAAGATTGTTCTCTGTCTTGCCTTAGTGTTTCTGATCTGTGATTCATATTACGACAGACATTGCAAATGGTCTACATCGAGCAAAACGTTCCGATAAATAATGTCGTACGAAATACTGTCCTCAGAAATACTCACTTTTAACATTGTTTTATTATTGTTTGTGCTTAAGACAGTTAAAATCAAAAATAAATCTATTTGGTGCGACAATAGGTTAACATTCTTGCTTTCCCTCACATCTCTTTCCCTCTCATGAATCTTTCTTGACCCTTTAACAATAGGATGAACACTCAACCTCTGGCTAGGGTATATTGAACTGATAGAGTATATAAAAAAAACATATAACTTTGACGTCAGAATTAGAAGAGAAGGAGTGTGATATTACATTGAATTTTTATTTCCTCTTTAAGTAATGTGAGCATACATATAACTACTAAGTGGAGTTACTGAACATTTTTATTTTGTGCTCGAAACGATGTTATAAATAAGGGAAAAGATAAACGTATTTTTCAAGCAAAATGTATTTAGTAAGTAGATTTGCTCTCGACAATACAATCAGGTTGTATGGATTTTTTATTAGCCTCGCTCGCTTTTAGGTCCCGAGATGCTACATTTGAACGAGTCAAGTTTCAGTTCAGTTGTTATTTCAGAAGCTTTTTCAACGGGCACTGAATACTGAAAAAGCCAGAGTTAAAGTTAATATTGTATACGGCTATTATATGTATTTTAGGTGCTATTACCTACCTTAGAACCTTTGTGATTTTTAATTACTAATTAGTCAATTCACTGTATATTCGTTGCCTTTAGTGTTTGGGAAATTTAGTTGATTTTTTCAAATTGTTTTTTAACGAGCACATCAATTACCTAGCCCTAAACTAAGCGTTAACTTGTGCTATGGTGGCTAGAATAACGGATATAAATATTTAAATACATTCATAAACACCCATGTCTCAGGTTCAAATGCTTGTGCTCATCACACAAACATTTGCCCCTAGCAAGATTCGAACCCGCGACAGCACTTGTTGTAGTCTGGACCTCAGACCACTAGACCAAAGCTGTCGTCTAATTATACTTACCTTACCTTCTTTATGGTATCGTTGATCGTATTGACATTTAAAACTAATTAAGTATGCCATTAAAAGTGCATCATGGAGTTTTCTGCACCCTGTTTTGCCAACTTTATACCGTCTATTATGAACGATAAACGGTTTGTACTTGGAAATTTTGGTAATGCTCACCGTTTCCATAGAAATGTTAATTAAACATGTTCATTTGTATTGTTTTCGTAAGTGTTACAAATAAATAAAACAAAAATAATGCATTCAAGAGTTAGCTATTATTATGAATTATTGTACTGCATAACTGTAAAATAATGGAGTTTGAGCATCTTTTGTTGAAAACAAATGGCGCAATAGATTTAGAGTAAGAAAGCTAAATGGAAGCGCTTCCTACCGACCGGGTGTTATGGTCGGGGACCAAGGTCCGATAGACATTATCTTGATTTGTCTATCTATATAATTCTGGATCTAAATCTTATATGCCGCAGTTCATGTGCGGTACTAGGCTAACAGCGCCATCTAGCCTATGGAGCTATATCAGCGCTCGCTGTGGTGCTTGCCACCGTCATGCGCTTGTGACGGCGAACGATTAGATGTCGCCACAAGTTCTACTTTGAACATGTATGTGTAATATTAATATAATATAGCAAAAGGAAAACATATAACAACAGATTGTAATACTAGATGACGCAGGTTGGCGCTGTCGTCTAGTAATAAAAAAAAAATCTTTAGTTGCGATTTAAAATCTGAATTTGCATAATTCCTTTCAGTTGTACACTAAACTTAACTGAACTAGTGCAACGATTGAGAGTTCAATTTCATCTCCATTTTGTTTATCGAATATTTATTTCCTAGAAAAGTGCCCTCTGCGCCTAACTTAGTAAGGCGCTTGTTTTTTCTTCTCTGTATCGAGATAAATGCAAAGTGCCGTAATCGTCAAAAAAAAGTAATACAACTCCCAACCTAGAATCAGTCCCGCGTCTGACCCTGTAAAGAACCTATGAATAAACTTTCCACTCTTCACTCACACATTGACAGGCGAACTTTAGGGTACAGCCAGAAAAAAATGTAACTTATGAATTGTATCTACAGTGAAATATAATTGGTTCAGTACATTTGAGTTATGAAAAGACGTAAAATTTTATACACAGTTTGAATATTCTAAATAAGACTCCTAAATCTTCCTTGCTTAAAGTAAATCCCAGTGAAAAGTATTTTGAAACCGCCAAAATTAATGGCCATCCCTTGAAAGCATTTATTGATTTCGGCAGTGAATGTTCAATGATAAAATTATCATGTTTCCAAAATATTGATAGCGAATATACGGTTGACGGTCTTCCAACCCTTCGAGGTTTTGGCAATTCCATTGTTAGCTGTATTGGTAAAAAGCAAGTAAGAATAGAAATAGATGGTGTCGAGGCAAACTTAGATTTGTTAATTGTTCTCGATGATGTAATGAGTACTCCCATGAAGCAAAAACAAAGAGGAGTCGTAACAGTCAAATTTCTTTATGAAACGACGCGTGATATTTTGCGGGGTGCGGGGTTGTTCAGCTCTGCCCGTGGCTCCGCCCACTTCGCATTATTTAATCTATCGGCTAATAGCAAAACTACTAGTTTATGTGTATGTTGATGTTACTACTAGTTCAGCTATCTCACACTAGATGTCGAAAGTCTTGAATATGATGGGACGTACTCAGAACTTTAAGCTTAAAAAAAATGTAACATGTATTTTTTTTCTCTTTATTATCATGTAAATAACCGTTACATTACAAAACACTTAACTAACATACTTAGTACAAGTGAACCACTTGGGTTTGTAATAATTATACTAAGGGTTACAAATAAAGTTAATAAATACATAATTCAAGAATTGTACAAATAATATATGTAAGCCGTTTGGTTAATAATTTAATAATTGCTAATTACAGGAAAGAGAACCAAGAAAGTTAAGCTTTAATTTAATATTTTTTAAAGATAAATTATCTCGTAATTCTCTTGATAGTTTATTTATTAGGCGAGGCACAATAAAATCAGAAGTTCGCTTACCGTAGTCATTATTTACGCGACTCGAGCTGCACCTCAACTCACGCCGAGCTACCGATCGTGTGTATACAGGGTTGTTTGTTTGTGGCTGATTTTTACACGTCTTGAAGAAGAGTTTTTTTAGCAAAATGAATTTAACTTGGATTTGAACAGGTTGATTACTTTACAATATTCAAAAAGGCCGGAATAGTCATCACTATATTGTTGCCTAATTCCTTTTGGTACTATATTCTTTAGTATTCTTACTTGAAGATCGTATATTTTATTTAAGTATGTATTATAGGTGCGTCCATAGCTGCATAAACCGTATTGGATGTACGATTCCGCTAGAGAATTATACAGCATCATCTTCACCTTGTACGGGATCCGGTTTTTAAGAATAATTATGTTTGCCAAAACCTATTTCAACTTATTACACACATATTCATTATGATTGTACCAGTTAAATTTATTGTCAATCTGTAGACCTAAACATGTTTGGCAATCTACTATTTCTACGGAAGTACACATACAATTAAGCGAAACAGATGAGTGAAAGTATTTATGGTCATGAGCCAGAATGCCCTTTAAGGGAACGCTTTTAATATAAGGTTATTTGACCGGCAGTAATTTTGTTTTTGAAGCGTTGACAACTAGTCCTACATCGTGACACTACATCAAAAGAGCGTTAAAGTCCGATTGCAGCATAGCCCATGCTTCATTAGGGCCACTATGGGCAGCCACTAGGCAGGTGTCATCAGCAAACTGATAGCATTTACTATTTTTATTGTAATTGTTCATGTCGTTGACATATGAAAGAAAGTGTGGCCCCTACACTTTCTTTAAGTGTAGGGGCCACACTTTCTTACTACTACTACTGGTACTTTCTCTAAGACCGATCCTTGGGCCTAAATAAGAGATGGTTTGACATTTTGACCGAGTAAACTTAATTTTAAAATATTTAGAGTAGATTTAAAAATTATAGACAAAATTTTATTCCAAACATAACTTTGTTTAAAAAAATCAATTACCAGTAAAAATAATAGTTTTGGTTAGTTGTTGTCGGTTAGTTGCCCGTTCGTTTTGTATTGTTGCAAAGTGCTTAAAACGAATATCAATATATTTTTCTGCAATCGATTTCATCAGAAGTACAATATGATTAGCTGTAGGTGATTGGTCAAACATATGATTGGCCGATTGTTTGAAACAATCTTGTCCAATAAGAGATTGTAATGTATACGATACAATGGTATATTTACGAAAGTTAGGAATTCAAAGATTGCGATTTTACAGAACGAATACTGCATTCGGTCCGAATACATATTTTTATGACATCTCTAGATGGCAAAGTAAGACCTCCCTTATTTTTTGTATTTATCAAATCCAGGTCACTATCATTATAATTATCAGCATATAACTCTTTGCCTTCATTTACCTCATTTACCTACTTTTTCAAGCGCTCAACTTGCATTTGTAGTCTTATGATTTTTAATCCAGCCCTTTTTTCTTTAGATCGAAGTTGTCCTATTTCTTGCTTTAGCTTCTTTTTTCTAGGCGAATCATTTAGTATCAGAAATTCATTTAAATCACTTGTGGTAGGGTGAGGCACAGATGATTTTACAGGCTCTGGTAATTTTCTTTTAAGCTGTAATATAAAAAAATAAAATTAAATAGTTATTTTTTCAAAATAAATAAAACTCGGTCACGCAAATAATATTTAAACAAACCGATAAATCCAGTTTTAAAGTAGGTAAAATGCCCTTTTTCAATTTTTTAAGGCCCTTTTTTGTCACTATGAAGTCCACATCAATGAAATGGCCAGAACAAATCTTGGTATATTTTGTTGGTGTCCAATCCGGTCTATTAAGTTTTAAAATCCATTGCTATTTTAAATGTTGGTCAGATGGAAATCTGAAACGAACATATAAAAATAAATATTTTTTCACAGGATCATTTAATTCTTAATACGGCCCTGGATATTTGTTTATATTTAAAATAGTTATTCTAGACGACGACAGATAGCGGCCCGTTAGTAATATAATAATAAAAGCTATAAAAGTACTGTTTTAGCTACTAAAAGGTATTTAATACTAAGTTTATAACAGTTTTCAGTTTAAACGCATGGGTATTACAATATACTACTGCAAAATGATACGTAAACTTATGTTTTTACTTCCCAAAACTGTCGCCATCTAGTGACAAATAGAATAATTTGAACTGAACTGAAGCTGAAAGCTGAGAATGTTATAGACTTTTTATTTTTAATTTACGATTAAAATTACTTACAAATGAAATGTGATGCCATCCATATTATCAGAACGTCTGTCTGAGTAACTTTGACATTGTAAAACACAACACTGCATCCTTTTTTTTGTTAAAACGCAAAAAACACACTTACAATGCGAGTCTCGTTACGTGTGCATCTGACGAACGCTGACAACATACTAAGCTAGGCCCCGCCCACAATGATGACGTCAGGACCTAGTTGAAAATCACAGTGCACAGTTGCTTAGGCCAGCTCCTCTTTGTTTTTGCTTCATGGATCGGACAGACTTTCGTAAACAAATACAGACAAATTTGTCACGTGACATGGCAAAAGCAAATGTCACTGTCACACATTATTTGTCAATCGACTATTGAACGTTAAATTGTCATGTGCCCAAACGAAAACAAACGTCATGTCCATTTCGCAAATAAGGTAATCGCGACAATCATCATCGACTATGCAAATGTAACTCCTGTTTAGCCAAACGATAGAGCCGTTTACGCCAAAGGAAAGCACGTTTCGGTGCTTAGATTTTATTAAATGATTACCTAATATTAACGGCGAGGTGAAGCAATTTATACCACGACAATTTGTGGGATTGGATTATTGTGTTGACTCATGCTATTTAATTATGAATATGAAATATGGTTGACGTCATTCTTGTGAGTCTAAGCGTTTGGTTATAGTTGTAAACAAAATTAAGTGCTTACCTACGATAATAGCAATGTTATTCAAGAAATAACAGGTTACTTATAACGAACTTAAAAGGGTAATTGCTTCAAAAGTAGCATTTGAAAAGAAAAGCAAAATTACATTTTAATTCGGGTTTTACTTTTCGGAACAATTCAGATCATTTCTTTCTTTCAGTTTTAATCTGTGATACTAGTTGCTTGGTTTTATAATTGTAAACTAGGTACATATTCTGTGAGTACGTTTTGTACTGTCCCCATTGTATTCAACGACTTAAATTGGATTTAATATCCAAAAAAACATATAATGAATGTGAACCCGTAGTAAAACCTAATTTAAGTCGAATAACATCGATACAAACTTTTATTAAAATAACATATCGAAACATTTAATTTATTATTTAATTAGTAGATATTCGTAGTGAAAAAAAAGTTACAAAAATGCATTCATTTGGCTCAAGCATACAATCTCATTTTTTTTCCCAACAAAAAAATGTGATTGTACGAATATGGGCGCTGTGTTTCTTCTGACCCACGACAAAAAAGAGTTATGTTAAAAGTTTGACCCCTACGTCTGTTTGTGTTTGTATTTTTATGTGTGTCTGTAGCATTGTAGCTTCCAAACAGATGGACCGATTTGAAATTGGTGTTTTTAATCGAAAGTTATTTTTGACGTGACAACGTCTTATAATTCGATGGAGCCGGCTGCACGCACCAAGAAACATGAGGCGTTTCATTTAAGGTTTGCAGTGCAAGCGAGAGCGCGCAACGAGCGACAAAGAGGCACAATCTTATGACGTTGTCACGTTCAATTATCGTCAGTAAACGGACTTTACAGACAACCGTTTTTTAAAATGTTATAACGGTAGTTCTCAGCTATAGCTGTTCAAAATTCGCCCGTTGAAGTTCACCAGCTGTTTTCCTAGCTCATTCGGGGGTTTCTTAGCTGGAAAGTTTGTTGTTATAATGTTCAAGTTTCTAGTGCCAAGTGGCATACCTTCCGTATTTTATTTTAATCAAAGTATACACAGCAATCATTCCACATCGCGTGCCGTTAAATATTTTCAATTACTCCTCACTGTGCCCAAATTTGTAGATATCAATCTTCGTTTGGATGTTAACAACCAATTTGAGTACTTGTTTTGAGAAGTTAGTGTTTTGAATGCGAACAGAAATTAATTGAACAAACAATTTATTGTTTGTGGCTTCTTAGATAAAAGATAAATATACAAAAAATCACATAAATTGATCTGACTCCTAGGTAAGTAGCTAAAGCACTTGTGTTACAGATATCAGAATAAACAGTGGTATTACAAATAAACTTAAATAAATTCATGTTACACCCAGACCAACACAAACAGACATGTTCATGCAATTGTTTGTAGAGTGCGGGGATCAAACCCGCACTGATCGTTGATTAAAACAACGTATTTGGCAAATGCAAACGCGACCATGCAACTAAAAAGCCAGGTGTTTGACCAATGCGTCTTAGCAGTTTTTACCTACGGAGCCGAAACGTGGAACATGACAGTCAAACTGGCTCACCGACTACACGTCACTCAGCGTGCTATGGAAATGTCTATGTTGGGGATCTCATTAAGGGATAAGATCCGGAACGAGGTCATACGACATAAGACTAAGGTAACTGATGTTAACTAACTAAGTGGCAGTGGGCTGGCCATGTCTGTCGCAGAACCGACGAGAGGTAGAGCAGGAAGGTTCTTGAATGGAGACCACGCTTAGGTAAACGTAGTGTGGTATGCCCCCCGGCTAGATGGACAGACGACCTGAAGAAGGTAGCTGGTAGTGACTGGATGCAAAGGGCGGGAGATCGTGCGCTGTGGCGCTCCTTGGGGGAGGCCTATGTTCAGCAGTGGACTATAACAGACTGATATGATGAAACGCGACCATAACAAGAACAGTGAAAACAACATCATCTCACCTCATCAGCCTATGTACGTCTCGTTGCTGGGCACAAGCCTCACCTCAACTATGAGGTACAAAATCGTGTCGTACAACAATGCGGCATCGTTTCACGATTTTTTTACAATGCTCATCGTAGACTGAACAACCACACGTTGTCAAGTCACAAAGACTGGTGATACTTTTGAGATATCTCAATTAAGTCACAGTATTACCACTAGCAACAAAACTAACTTGCAAGTTTAAGCAAGGAAGAAAACACTATAAGAAAAACATGTATGAGAGAAACATTCTATGAAGACACTGACTGAACATTGCAATATAAAACATCATTCTTTACACTGCATTAATAGAAAGTTCATTGTGTTACTTATTTTAAATTTTGATAACACAGGCACAGGCTTTATGCGAAGGGCAAATACATGTAAAAATGCAATATAAGGGAAGGTTTTTAGGCAAAAGTATTATATGGATTTTTATATTAATAATCACGCAGTTTATATCTTGAAGCGTTTTGTGAAGATTCAAAAATATAAAATATTAATTTTAGTTAGCTCCAAAATGATTTAGTAGATCACAATAGGTAGGTAGTAATAAGCCTTTTTTATCAGAATGATGTGCAGAACAAGTTGTAATTTAAAATTCAAGTTCAAAAAGAAAGAGGTACCGAAGCTAATAATTATCGTCAAATGACTCATATCAATAATCAAGTAAATTATACATTTCTTTTGATTTCAGCAGGTAACTGCAGCCCAGTGCTTTTACTTTTGTAAAGGTAATGGTTGTTAGAGACAAGTTTCTACTGTTGAGTGTCGTGTAAATTTAGTGAGATGAATCGTCAAATTACTTACCGTCGGCGATGGTCACGTAACAACCAGGGACACAACACTTTTTTTGAGACATGATAACTTAAAACAAAGAGAATACAAAGGTCCAGAACTCTAAATGAGCGGCCAATAACACACGCAATACAGTCCATGGAAAAATAACTTGAGAGCGGAGGAATCGAAACTCACTCAACACAAATGGTGATTAGCACTTAACACGGAGGAACGGAAGCTCAACTCAACGTAATTTATCATAAAACACCGAAAACTCAAGAAAAATTTATTAGCAATTGCGAACATTCAAAACAATTTGACATTTTGCAACGTATGAATTGAAGCGGAGATAAGGGTTGAAGATTCCCACACAATCATTCACATTAATATCCAAGAAAAAAAGAAAAAAAGTTCTCAAATCATGCAATATATAGTTTTATGTATACAAACTTATTCAATTAGTAGTTTTAATGCTTATTTACTTTTATTCTTTATAATTATTTTATATGTAATCGGGTAAAAATTCCTCACTTTTGTTTTGTTTTTCAAAACTAGCAACACCTTAATTTTAGTACCACATCTGCCACATAGATGGCGCGGCTGGTTGAGAAAAATGTTTTTGTACTGAGGTTGCCGCAGCATGTTTGGAATTACCGCAATACAAAAACGTAAGTTAGTGTTTTTTTTTTACTTCAGCAAAGCCCTGCCTATTTTATACTAAAATATTCAGACCCCTCCTGAATTTCAGTAACCGATAATAGTCTCAGGTCTAAGTGCTAACACTTGGTCTAGGCGCCCTTTTATGGTTCGAACAACATATCCGCTCGGTTTAAATTAGTAGAAATCATCTTGCCGCCATAAACAATCGTATCCGATTCAATCGAACCATTTTTACTCACATTCATTCGTTCACTTCATTTTGTCATTAAAACATTATCATTATCATCACGTTGGCCCCTGCTTCATCCAGCATTGGATATGGGCCTCTTTCCTATTATTCTATTTGTGGCGGTCTCTTGCCCGTCTCATCTAATCATGACCTCCGTGTCTTCAGATGTCGTCGACCTATCGTCGTGGTGGTCCACTTCTGCCGCGGGAATTGGCCCTGGGTCTGTATCCAAGGACTCTTCTGGTCTATCGGCTTGGCTATATGCGCGCAATGTTCCCAGCCAATGTCCCCTTCTTGTGTGCTATAGCGGATATAATCATCATCATTGTCTACATCATCTTAATAGAGTATTATTGCGGTGTCTAGTGCTATATTTTTATGGTTGCATCGTCTTCTGTGACTGAAAAGTCTAAAAGCAACACGACATCTTTTGCCAAATCGGTCAAAAACGTAAACATGAGTCAAGCGAAGACGCAGCAATGCGCAAAAGCCTTTTTTGCTGTAGGTTTTTTTTATCATCATCATCATATCAGCCTGTTACAGTCCACTGATGGACATAGGCCTCCCCCAAGGAGCGCCACAGCGCACGATCTCCTGCCCTTTGCATCCAGTCACTACCAGCTGCCTTTTTCAGGTCGTCTGTCCATCTAGCCGGGGGGCGTCCCACACTACGTTTACCTAAGCGTGGTCTCCATTCAAGAACCTTCCTGCTCCACCTCTCGTCGGTTCTGCGACAGACATGGCCAGCCCACTGCCACTTCAGCTTGCTACATTTTTGGACGACATCAGTTACCTTAGTCTTATGTCGTATGACCTCGTTCCGGATCTTATCCCTTAATGAGATCCCCAACATAGACCTTTCCATAGCGCGCTGAGTGACGTGTAGTCGGTGAGCCAGCTTGACTGTCATGTTCCACGTTTCGGCTCCGTAGGTTAAGACTGGTAAGACGCATTGGTTAAACACCCGGCTTTTTAGGCATTGCGGCAGGGTCGACGTGAAGATATGACGCAATTTCCCAAATGCTGCCCAGCCAAGCTGCACTCTTCTGGCAATTTCCTGCTCAAAGTTGTCTCTACCGAGCTGCAGTACTTGCCCAAGGTAGACGTACTCTTGGACAACCTCGAGCGTAGTGCCCTCGATGGAAATTGGTTCTGGCATGACATGATCGTTGAACATTACCTTTGTCTTGTCCAAATTCATCCCAAGCCCCACACGTCTCGAGGCAGCATTGAGACTGAGCAGCATTTTTTGCAAATCCTGCAGCGATTCTGCCATAATAACTATGTCATCGGCAAAGCGAAGGTACGTAAGATATTCGCCATTTACATTGATGCCCAGTCCGTTCCAATCCAGCGTCTTGAACACATCCTCCAGTGCGTTGGTGAACAGTTTTGGAGATATGACATCTCCCTGTATAACACCTCGAAGCAGCTGGATGGGTTTTGTTCGGTGGTTTTGTACTTGGACGGACATTGATGCCATACTGTACAGGCTTCTTAGCACCTTCACGTACCGCCAATCGACTTGGCATCGCTGCAAGGATTCCAGAACAGCCCAGGTTTCGACCGAGTCGAAGGCTTTCTCATAGTCCACAAAGGCAAGGCACAGGGGCTGGTTATACTCTTCGGTCTTCTGTATAACCTGTCGCACCGTGTGAATGTGGTCCATGGTACTATAACCTTTACGAAACCCAGCCTGTTCCGGTGGCTGGAAAGCGTCAAATCTTGCGGAAAGACGGTTTGTGATGACTCTCGAAAACAGCTTGTTGACGTGACTCAGGAGCGTGATTGGTCTATAGTTTTTCAGGAGACTTTTGTCTACTTTCTTGAAAGGTTTTTTTTATAAATAATAAATATACAACAACATCACATATCTTGATCTGACTCCATGGTAGTAGCTTAAGCATTTGTGTGAACATCAGAATCAACAGTGGTATTACAAATAAACTTTAGTAAATACATATAACACCCAGACCAGTACAAACAGACATGTTCATGCACACAAGTGTTTGTACAGTGCGGGGATCGAACCCGCAACCTCTTGGTTAATAGTCAACTTCTTAACCATTACATCAATGTGGCCGTCAAACATTAAGCAATGCAAGCAGCAAGTAGGTGATCCAGCCAGGCTTCATATTGCCTTCGGAATAGCTGATATCAGAACAATTGTTACCTATGTCACCAAAATTCCAAATATTATCTCTGTACGGAATCCTAAAAAACTAAAAAGATTTAGGTAAAACTTGAGGCGAGGATCCTGAGAATTTCCCCGGGACGAACAGATGCGCGCTAGGAAAAATGGTTGGGCTACTTCAGAATGCGAGTTTTCAGGTTTTCAGAAGCTAGTCTGTGTACTTACAGGTGTTTGTGTCTGGGGCCGTTTGTTTTTCAGGTTTATCTCTTTGGCTGGCTTGTTTAAGAACTCTTTTGATCAGTTTTCAGTAGAAACGTATGGTTGTTTGTGAAATAAATTCGCAGAGGCGGATTCAATGTTTGTTTATTATCAAAGCTTACGAAAGTAGATATAATAAAATTGTGAAATACTGATGAAAAAACAGTTTCTTGTAAATCCACGCAAAAGTTACATATTTCTATCCTTATGGTACAACCTTCTTATTTATCTCTTCGTGTCAAATATAGTTTTATGTATTAACTCTCATCTAGCTTTATATTTTTATAATCATAATATAATATATATAATAATATAATCATTTTTATAATATATAGTCTGATAAGCATTCACGTTACGAACTAAAGATGAGGCGGGAATATATTTCGTGGTACTTTGTGGGATGAAAACAGTCGCAGGCCTCCTCTGGGTTCTGTGCGGTACTCTAACATTTATTAATGTAAGGAACTGTGGCGAATCTATTTTTAATGAGCTATTTTAAATAAAAAACACTAAATCTGCAAATTGCATGTAGGTTTCTCCATGTAGGTTCTGCTCTTGTACTGCAAAAGTCTCATGAACTCACGCTGTGTGCGTACTGCGTATGTTTGTATTTTTGCATTCTATCCTATCGATGTAAATACCATACAGTTGGTTCCGAACCTGTGAGCTGTACTCGAGGATGCTGCGAACATATGTTATAATAATAATAATAAATATATAACAACATCACATACATTGATCTCTTTCCGTGGTAAGTATCTAAATCGTGTCAGCTTGTGTTACAGATATCAGAATTAACAGTGATATTACAAATAAACTTATATAAAAACATATAACACCCAGACCAGTACAAACAGACATGTTCATGTCACAATTTAATGATTTTGTTAAACATTAGTCTCACAGCTTTACTCTAATTGTTATTTAAGGAAAACCTAGAATTGACCTACTTATAAACTAGTACTTAACAAATTAGCATAAGATATTGTTGCTGTTGGTTTTCTAAAATAAATCAATAAAAAAAACAAATGTTTGTTCAGGGCGGGGATCGAACCCGCGACCTTTTAGTTAATAGTCAACTTCTTGACCATTACACCAAAGTGGTAATCATAATTAATGTTCATACATTTGATATCGTCGCGTAGCACTTGTCTCGTTGGTCGTTCGTAAGGTAGGACAACGGATTATCCAGCGCACTGCCTATTAAGTTAATCGCAAGCATCCCGTACTAACGTCGAGCGTAAGTTGGCCATCCGTCTGAGCGCAACCCGGCGCTATTTGTTACGCTCGCTGTCTGACCCACTTGCATCCTTTAACTCAGTGGGGTTAGGCCTCAGTGACAGTGGAGGTGCTAATTAAATAAATCATTATTAGGTGGCTATGTGTCATGGCTACGTACCATGTGTCACTCATGCTAGCTAGACCAAGTACGCAAGTGAGAAAATGAAGTGAACTGAAAAACTTCATCTGTCATCTGTAAATTCCTGGTAAAGAAAATACAAATGACATTTTTAATTTCACTTCATTTACTCATTTGCATTCTTGGTCTAGCTAGTATGATTGACACATGGCTTCGTCCTGAACTACAGTTATCGGTTAAGAAAGGAAGGCTTTGATTAAGGTACGCAAGGTTAAGTACCAAAAACAAAAGAATGCTTATACTCTCTTACATTCACTTACTATTTAAATGTATAAGTCCATGACTAGAGCTGAAAAGAGGATTTTTTTAAATATCCGCTATAATAATAGTCACTCATAGTCTGTCGACGATAACAACATCTCCCGAGGATGCTACTTGTAGTGGCGAGACGCGTCAAGTGTTTTGTTGGTGTCAGTGTTGTGTTTCCAGATGCACTTGTCTTCTGTGTCACGTTGTGAATTATATTGTAAGTCCTACGACTTTAAGCTCTTTTTTCAAGTGGTTGTAGTTGGATGTATTTGGGTTCCTGCGCTGGCGTTGTTTAGTGGAAATTTAAAGCAAAATAATCATCTTTGTAGATAAATCCTTCATTAATTAAACACCATTTTTTATCACTTTAGGATCGAGAGAATGACCTCTGCATTGTAACTAATTGTAAAATATGAATAGTATCCTTTACCGTGTATAGTGAATTATACTATACACTTCAAAACAAAGAGAAATCGCGTATGTGAACATTTGGTACTGCAATTCCGAATGTTACACATTACAAAAAAAAAACAAGTTGAAGGATTAGTACCCGCTGCAATTGAAACCCCACCCTCAGGTAGTCTGGAAATCTCTGAACACTCGGCTAACTGTAACCAACTTGAAGTTTTCAACTTTGACAACGTTTTTCCAAGAAATACTAGAGTTTGAGCTTTCGCGTTCCTCCTGAGTTTTCCTGAATAGATAAAAAACCTTCGAGTTACACGGTTTGAATTTTAAAAAGTAAATTTTAAGCGTATTTGTTTATTCTCTTGGGTAATAAGAAATAATGAAAAGCTTGCTAAAGTTGCTTCACTAAAGTCTTAGTTGTCTACGTGTTCAAGTTCGGAACTAACTTGATAAACTTTAAATAATACGAACGCATAACTTTAAATGCATTTACAAAGGCAGCAGCTGGATTGTACATATTAGTCGTATTTTACACGATGTTTATTTTATTTTATTTAAAACTTTCTTTTATAAGTAATGTACAAAAGGTGGACTTAATGCTAAAAGCATTTTCTGCCAGTCAAACTCAAGGTCATGCAGAAAGAAGGCAATGGGTGCAGTGAAAATTAAATGAGAGAGGTTAATTGTGGTTTATAACGTAAAACATAAATAAACAGTAAATATAAACATATTATTATAATATTAATAAATAGACGTAAAATTATACCATAATATACAAAAAATAAATACCAATCAATAAATTAATATGGATAGTAAAAATATATAAAAATAAAAAATATCTTTTTTGCGTTATTAACCACAATTTACCTTTCTCATTTAATTTTCACTGCACCCTTCATTTCTTGTGCAATAAAGTTTTAAATAAATAAATTATTAATTTGGCACAAATAACACATACAATGAAATAACAATAGAAAAGAATTAATAAAATCATAAATAAATAAGTTAAATAACAAAAGAAAAAAATAAATAAAACAAATTAACAATTCAGAAGGGACACAGACTAAACGGTTTTCCTTAAAAAAGTACCTAAGCGCCTTTTTTGAACTTACTTGAAACAACTTCACTATTTAGCAAACGTTGTCTTCATCACTCACTTCGTGTTTTATTAATAGTTCGCCTTAGTGTACCATCAAAACCATCGCGAGCTTACAAATGGGTGCAATTGTGTCGTGATTGCGAGAACTCAGTCAACGCTCGCTGTTGATGCCTATCAACGGATATCAACAACTCTTTAGTTCATAACGAAATCTGTTGATAAGGTTGACTTGTTGTGTAGTTGACAAATATAATTATTTTGCTTTAAATTTCCACTAAACGACGCCAGCGCAGAAACCCAAACACATCCAACCGTAACCACTTAAAAACTAGAGCTGGAAGTCGCAGGACGAAACATAAACGTAATCCAATATTGCGTCAAATGGGGATAGGGTCACGTCATGTTTATTTGATCCCATGGGAAGTAATTGAAATTGAAAATTATTTTTATGGCACTCCAAAAACATACAAAGTGAAAAAAAACATTTTTTAATTATTGATATGTGTTTTAAATATAAGTATAATAATTGTACGTACATAATGTAATCTTACAAATTATCGGTTGTTATGACTTGAAAATTTTATTTTTACTTTTTTTATTTTGTTTTTAAATAACTAAGAGCCAACAAGGTCCCTGACTTAGCATTAGTCGCGGCAAAAGGAGACTTGCCACGACGCTCGTTTTCAGCGGAGACCTTGGAGGGTTTACAAATTAAAATACAAAAAAGTTAACTAAAACTTAAATTTAAACGTTTGTTTGCCAAGAACACAGTAAATAAGGATAACATGTAAAAGTAAGTCGCGCATGTTCAGTCTGTTCGCAGAAGACTTGGTTCTATTTATAAATAGGGGAACTGAATCCGAAAAAGTTAAATCTATCGGTGAATGGGCTAGATGACACCGCCAATCGTTGACATAATCTTTATAATCTGCCAAAACGATCTGCGTCCATAGATTTTGTATGGGAATACTATAATTTGACGTCATAATATAGTATCACAAATCGATGTCAATTGACTGAATATTTATTTAAATCTATGTAAATTGAAATTGTTTTTTTTAGCTTCATAGTGGTTATGTTTTGTAAACACCATGGTCTTGAAAATACTTACGTGTTTTATTCAAACTCCCTGTCCAATTCAAACGGCAAAACGATTAAAAAAAAGTTTTGTAAGGTATGTGAAAAGGTGGCTTAGAACACGGAAATTCAGCTCATACCTGCTTTTTACTCCGAGGTTTAGTAATAATAGTCCTCCTGGCCGATTTCGACCACGGCGGCCAATCTCAACAGACATCAGCCAACTGTGTGGGAGATATTATAGTGCACAAGTGTAAGTGCAATACCAACACAGGTGCACTCACTGTTCCATCACTCTCAAAGTTCCGTGAGACGGCAATCCCTCATGACCGGAGAGAGATCAGATGCAGGACCAACGGCTTAACGTGCTTTCCGAGGCACGGGGGTGTAACACGGCCAACTTCCCGACTCCGAGCTGTTTTTGAGAAATTCATGACAGAAAATCTTAGAAACAATTTTGGCTCGACCTAGGATTCGAGCCCAGGACCTCTCGGATAAGATAAGGCAGAAACTTTGCCACTACACCAACGAGGCAGTCTTCGAGGTTTAGTACCGCGTAAACTTTAAGGCTATCGCTCGGCTCGTTAGCGGCTGTAAGTCTTGCGGTAACACAACTAATGGTTACTCGGCACGCTATCGATATTTGTTTTCGGCTTACGAGCCTTAGATCAAACTAAACGGAGGAAGATACGGTACGTCCCTTACAATCTCTTAGTAAAACCGAATTAGTAAGTAAAACAACTAATGAGCTTCAACAGCTGGATTTTGACCAGCCATAGCTAAGAACCACCGAGATTTAATTATCGTTCTAAAAAAAACGCTTTGAAATCGGTCTATCAAGTCGGATGCTACGATGTCACAGATATACACACACAAACAGACATAGGTGTCAAACTTATAACACCCTTCATTTTCTTCAATTATCGGGGTTAAAAATGTGCCGTTCACGCATACGTACGCAGGTGTAAACAACTCGCAGTGCCGACGACGACTAGCAGCGGAGCAGGTCGGTCCTTTGGACCCGGATTAATAACACCACGCGCGACTCGCTCATACCGTATCTTCCTTTTTTTAGTTTAATCAAAGTTACGAAACCATTTTTAATGTCTCTTTGTTGAATTTGGTACTAAACAAAGAGGTAGTAAGCTGAATGGAACAAAACTGTTCTTTCGTGTTTAACTTGATATTGTGAAACAAAAGAGCGTTTTTGTTTCATGAATTAAGGTTGCTTGGTTGTAGAAAAATAAAGATAAGTGAATTTTGTTCATATTTAACAGCAGATATATTGGACTTCAACTTTGGTCTAGTGGTCTGAGGTCCAGACTACAAAACCGGCTGTTGCGGGTGCGAATCCTGCTAAGGGCAAATGTTAGTGTGAGGACCACTAGCATTTGTATCTGAGTCATGGGTGTTTATTACATAAATGTATTTAAGTATTTCTATCCGTTATTCTAGTCACCATAGCACAAACAAAGCTTACTTTGGGGCTAGGTAATTGGTGTGTTCGTTGAAACAATTTATTATTATTATATTTCGCATAAACATTCCTGTTACAAAATTCGTCCGTGAGAGGTCGAAAAAATGGTCGAGTTTTGACTCAGTCTACTCGCCGAGATCTTTAGAACGGTACCTCAATCATATTTTTAGGCCCTAGCACCGCGACAGGCTGGTGGAAAAGGAAGGCTGTTGCACAAATAATACAAAGATATATTTATTAACGAGACTTCTATCATATACCTGTAGTGTGTGTGCACCTCACCCATATATATGCAATAGTACTAAAGCTCATGGCATTACTTATTTGCACATTATATGCATACCTGTATATTTTTAAGTTGAATATATGCTTAATACATAAGAGACCTGACCGGAAAACTAGTAGGTATACAATTAAATATAACTTATCTACATAATGCCAGCTTGCTGCATATCTTTATGTAATATCCAAGCGTGACTGTACAAAGAATTTTGTTCTAAAAGCGTTTTAAATTTTACTTCTTGTTTAAAAATCACTACGATTTCCGGGTCCACTAAAAAGACGATTATAGAAGATCAGATATCAAATTCCGAAAAGCGAAAATATAGCCAATTAAGCGATTTAGTAAGTGTTGATAACGTCAAAAACAAGGGATTTTCTGAAATACCAATTAGGCGGATTTATTTCCGCCGTAATCTGCATTAAGGTAATGAGTGTCCCTTACAAATAACTTTGTGAAGGCGGATTTTTCCGGACACTTTGCTTGTATTAAAAGCGGTATTTCGGAATTATAATGAACACTAAGCCTATTGAGTACGTTTATTGAGTATTAAATGGTTTAGTAAAGTTTTTTTTTTTAAATAAGCTACAGTTGAATTCACCATTTTTTGAAGCCGTTTTTTGCTGATACCAAGAAGTGAAACTAAAATAATTATTTACATGTGACAAACAAATACTTGTCTTAGTAACATCTAAGTGGTTATTTTGCAATAAGTGTGACCGGTAGAGGGTGCCACATTTGTTATTTTGTTATAAAACAACCTGAGTTCTATTAACAACATCAAATATGTTTTTAATATACGTCGCATACAATTAGAAAGGTATCAAAGGTTACCAAGTCGTTCATTGATTTAACTTTACATAAATCTTATTAAAGTAAACTAATTTGTAAGCAATTGCTGATGTAAAACACACTTGATGGATAGGCTATTTTCGTAAAATGTATAGGTATGCGAAAGCAGTAAATTTATAAATCAATTTATCAGATTAGATTTATGCGACGCATGTGATGAGAAAAATTCAAATGAAGCGCTCAGTATAGATAAAATGGGATTAAATTTGGAATACTTTACATACTCCTAGGGCATTAATAGGTCGATAACGTCATTATTAGATCAAAATCTTTATCAATTGCGTATCTACAGGCTGTAAAAAAACCTTAACTAAGCCGTCAACCACGCGTTCAGTAGTCATCAAACCAAATCGTATGAAAAAGAAATTTTGGCTGGGAAACAACTTTTACTTTTTGACATAAAAAACAAAAATTTAATTCTACCCCGCAATGTACAGCGCGCACGCGGAAAAGTGACCGCGGGGCGTGTTGCTATGCGCCGCCGCGACGCGGTTCGGTTCGAGTGTGCGCTGTTCATTGCGGAGTGTGCCATTTAGAGGCTTTTTATGAAAGTACTAGTGAAAATTTGTATCATGTTTTTCTAGATAAAAGTTAAGTTATAACGGACAGAAGACATTTCTGTAAAATTTTGACGTGACAACGTCTTATAAATTGGTTTGCCGGGTGACACCTCAAGAAACTGCGTTACGCTGCTCCGCTCACGTTTCGCGCGAGAGAGACAGAGCGAGAGAGAGAGAGAGATAGGCATACACACCGGTTCATGTTATACGAATGAATATTCACATTAAAATTATTTTACCACTCAGAGTCGTTGTCACGTAAAACTTTCGCGCGTATACAGACTTTACAGGCAACCAATTTTTTTTTTCAAGATTTAACCATCAATACTTCAGTAACCGTTAACTTCCCAGGTATGGTGTAAAGGAAAAAAATGATCGTAACAATTGGTAGAATATGTGGTATACGGCTTCGTTAAGTTTTTTTTTACACTCTGTATATCTATGATTAATCTATTTTTTAGTTACGCGTGGTTCATGACATTAAAAAGCTATAAAAAATGACATCAATTCAAGCAAGAGTCATGTCGTATGAAAGATAAAGTGATCCATCAATCAAAGGTTACCAAGGCTTAAAAATAGGAGCTAGTTTTTGAGAAATAAAATACTTAAATCTTAATAAGGTTCATTCTTCATAACACACAGAAGATGGTTTTAATGCTCTCAGCTTCAGTACCTGAAAATGAGAGCTACGTACTGAAAGCACGTTAATTCTTCTTAACATTTCCAAGAAAGTAGATGTTAGAGGTCTTATTTCACAAGATCTAACCATGAGTCGTAAAACGAGAATACCTTCTTCAATTACACATAGAACGAAATAAATCCATCAAGACTTTTAAGAAGCACTCAAAGATAAAAAATCAAATTACAAAACACGAAAGACTTTTTAATTTGTTTGCTTTTTGTGTAAAACTAACATTAACATTGTTAAATAGCGAAGATATATTGCTAGGTACGACAAAGCCAAGGTGTTTTTACACTGTTTACCGAACAAAAAAATAACACTTTTAATTCCACAAATGAAATAATAAAAGTATTCAGTGAATGCCGAATTCGAATTCGAGTTGAATATTAATGAAAACGAATACAATTTCACTAACGAATATTATAAAAGCAATCGTGATTCTAAAAATATTTTTGGGTTCAACATGCGTGGGCAAAACCGAATTTTATGTTTCGTTATGTGCGCTGTTAGAATAAATATCATAACTTTGACAAACTTGATGTACCAATTTTAGAGCCAGATGGAAATTTCATAAGTCTAACATCTTACCAATGCTAAAATTTGAGTTTCTGAGGCATTTCTTACTCAATTCTTTTGATTTTAGAAACTAGCTTTATATATGGCAAACGCTCCCGGCGGGATCGTTGACAGAGACAATTGACGACTTATTACAATTATGTATTCGTTAATCTATCATCAGTCCTGTAAAATTTAAGGAAATAAACATTACAGTAATTGAGAGACAGACTCGACCGAAGCCATGAAGATACGGCGAAGATACATCTCTCTTTCCCAAATTATAAAGATTGACATCAATTTAACAGCTTACAGAAATCATATTGTGAAATTAATTACGCCATTCAGCACGTAAGCTGTTAATAGTATTTATCATTAATGAGATATAACTAAGCCTGATTAGTATTTATCATTAATGTTTGGCGCAACAGATTTAGAGTTAGGAAGCTAAAGGGAAGCGCTTCCAACCGACCGGTGTTATGGTCGGGGACATCATCTTGATTTGTCTATCTATATTATTCTGGATCTAAATCTTATATGCCGCGGTTCATGTGCGGTACTAGGCTTACAGCGCCATCTAGCCTATGAGCCGTATCAGCTCTCGCTGTCGTGCTTGCCACCGTTAGGCATGCGCTTGTGATGGCGAACGCTAAGAGGTCGCCACAAATGTTAGTGAGATCTAACTAAGCCTGTTAGACAGTTTGCTCTTGGTAAGTTCTTGATTTTTCTAAATTGATATATGTATTATTTTATTAAGTTGTGTTTTTTGTAATTGTCAGTCGCAATAAGAATACTTTAGATCACAAAAAAATGCTTATTGTTTCGAATCACATGCATTGCGTTAAAGTTTTTATTTCAATAGGAATGGCACATCGTATGGCTTACATTCAAACAATATACTAACACTAATTATCCACTTATCGACAATGTTTCTAGTGTACGTATTCCAGCCAATCTCATTAAATATTTATGCTCTATCGGACACACGGAACCCAGATAGCGCAGACGCGCACCCGATTCCTCTATGTAAACATTATTCCACTTTTTCGTTACTTTTCTAACTAGATGTTTGCCTTTAAATTTGCGCGCTCAAATATCCAATTTGCATTTTATCCCAGAGGAGATACAGTTGGAATTAGTTGGCGTGGGTTTCGGCCAAAATCCGTGTGACGATGCCATAGGAATAAGCGATAAGGTTAGTTCCGAAGTGAGTTTTATTGAATGGCTGCACGCGATTCGGATGTCGACCAGCGTTACTTGAGACTGGATTACTTATATAATGTATGAAAAGAAAGGTCTGTCTCTTCAAAAGATTAAGTTCCCCTAACATTGCGCTAGAATGTGGTCGATTCGCGGTTGATTTTTCTTTATTTGTAGTTTTCTCTGTAAGAGGAAATTGCTCTTTAAATACACAGATTGGAAATTAAAAGTTGGTTGGTATCTTAGATCAAACCATAAAAAGGAAGATAAGGTATCTCCTTACAATCGTCAATCGTGTAGTGGCAAAGTTTCTGCCTTACATCTGAGAGGTCCTGGGTTCGAATCCCAGGTCGAGCCAAAATTGTTTCTGAGATTTTCTGTCATTAATTTCACAAAAACAGCTCGGAGTCCGGAAGTTGGCGGTGTTACACCCCCGTGCTTTGGAAAGCACGTTAAGCCGTTGGTCCTGCGCCTGATCTCTCTCCGGTCATGTCGCATGGCCGTCTCACCAAACTTTAAGAGTGATGGAACAGTGAGTGCTTGCGCTGTGTATTGCGCTCACATTTGTGCACTATAATATCTCCTGCGTAGTTGGCTGATCTCTGTTGAGATTGGCCGTCGTGGTCGAAATCGGCCAGGAGGACTATATACAATCGTCAACTTAAAAATGGGCACACCCGTGTAAACAACTCATAGTACTGACGCGACTAGGAGCGGAGTAGGTTCAATGCACATGGTTTAGTAGGACCACGCGTGATTTGCTCATACCGTATGGCAGATACGTAGTACTATACGTTGTTTACACGTTTGCGCGTGTGCGCATGCGGCACATTTGTTTTAAGTTGACGATTGTAAGGACTTACCTTATCTTCCTATCTATGGTTTGATCTAAGGTTGAAATAAAATTTGCTTCTACAATCTACCTTTATCTTTATCCCCGAAGCAAAACTATTAAAAGTAGATTTTTAATGGTATCCTTGTTTCTGGTTCTTCATTAAACCGACTGTACATCAAATTCTACTGTAAAATAACTTTGGCGTTATTTTTTAAATAGTTTTGATTCAAAACTTTTAACTATTATAATTAGGAATTGAGCTCGTTTGATGACCGCTCACTCAGCGCTGTTGTTTTCTATTATTTTCTGACACTTAACGAAAAAGAGGAGTTTCATAGATTTGATCCCTAAGTTTAATTGCGTGTGTATATATGTGTTCGTCTTTTTGTGTGTGTCATTGGCATCGTAGCTCCCGATCGGAAAGACCGATTTCAAAGCAGTTTTTTCCTTCAAAAGATAATATAATAACGGTGTTTTTAAGCTGAGGCTGTTAAAAATCCGTCCAGCCATTGAAAGTCACTAGCTGGTTTTCCTGGCTCATTCGGTTTTTTTACCTGGAAAGTTAATTTAAGTTAAGTTCTTACTTTTCCTTTTTAGTTCACAAAATAAATAATCAGTTAGATTCAAGTACTCGCAGCAAATCCAATTACAGATTGAAATACAAAAGCCAGTGTGAGCCCCATCTGTTTTCATGGTGGTTCTTTACCTATAGATACACAAACGTGTACTAAAGGTTTTTGAATTGAAGACTTACGGACCAGTTCCTTTGCCAAACATAAAAAAGATTATACGATCACCCTGTATAGTTTAAAGGACCTAAATTAAAGGTAACTTATAATTATTAACTAAATAATATGTCTATATTAAGAATATAAACATTTGTAAGCAAAACAGCTGTCAAACGCAAACTCCTTATTTAATTAAAATCGATCACAAGACGTTGAATGAAGCAAATAATATCAACTTAACCCAGATTATACCCATCTTTCGATTTGATATTTTTTCTTCTGTTTATTTGTTTCTTCGGCTTATGCGACCAGTAAAAAAAGACTTTCATTTCAATGTTCCGATTTGATGTCAATTATCTTGAGTTAAAAATTCATTTTTTTCCTCAAAATTAGGGTCTGGACGTGAAGAACTAATTAAATATTAATAACGCATTAAACTCCTCAGTTGTGTTTTAATTTGTGTAAGAGATACGGCCGTGTGTTCGTTACTTCGTACGGGTTTACGTCTTGAGCAGCGAAGATTAAAGTTACACGTTTATGGTCTTGTAGTTAAAAAGGACGATTTACATCGCACGATATATATTTTTTTAATCTTTATCATCCCACTGCTGGGAAAAAATCTTCCCCAAACTTTTCCACCCCCTATCTTTCAAGTAAAGGCAACAAAATCGTCACACCATCGCTTTTGCTTAATTACATACAATTTTAATTTGATTAAAATTAGGAGAGCAAAATCACGAAAAGTATTGCTTCATTTAAGCTCAATCTAAACTGAAATATAGTTTGATATTATTTATTTATCAGAAAATATCAACACAAGAAAGTCCACTTGAGATTCTTAACATAAAATTGATTTAGTGCACTTTTGCATGCAACTTCCAATTGCTGTCGTAACCTAAATAAAAAATCGGTTAGATTCCCCGTCGTGTCGCACCGTGTAAGTCCCGCTCAAGTTTAGTATACGGTTATGGGCAGTCTTAAACGTTACCGCAAGCGTTCCGTACAAGCGAGCCGACACGGGCGGCGCCGCGGCGGTGCAAGCCAAGTCTTTGTCGTTCACACTCTACGACTTTGGTGCGGACTTCTTAATTTTCTATTAGATAAGTTGGCCGGAAGCGGGTGGCTTTTGTTGAAAGTTTTCAATGGAAGTCGGTCGGAGCATATTTAGGATAAAATCAAGTTTTTAATAATGACTGTTTTTGAGGCTACGTAAAGGTAAAGTAAAGGTTGACGACCATTTTGGTGTAATGGTCAAGAAGTTGACTGTTAACCACGAGGTCGCGGGTTCGATCCCCGCACTGTACAAACATTTGTGTGCATGAACATGTCTGGTTGTACTGGTCTGGGTGTTAAATGTATTTATTTAAGTTTATTTGTGATACCACTGTTGATTCTGATATCTGTAACACAAGTGCTTTAGCTACTTACCACGGAGTCAGATCAATGTATGTGATGTTGTTGTATATTTATTATACTTATCTTATCTTATAGTTACATAACTTAGTCAAGCATCTCACTATTTATTGATATCACTTTCACAGTAGGTACGTAAGAACCCGTACAATCTATTTACATTTTACATCAAGAGCATAATAAATTCAAGTAAGAAAAATAAATCCGGTTACGATGTTTCTTTAATATAGGAAAATATGAAATAAAATTTCAATTGCTACTTTCAAAAGCGTATTTCTGTGCTTTGACTGAATCCTTTAAGATGCTCGTGGCGCAGTTGGTGCAGCGCTTGGTTGTGTTAGGGATGGGTGACCATTCCGACCATTTAAGTGTCGTCTATGTACAAGTATTTTCGTGCTTCAGAAGGCACGTTAAGCCTAATGGAGGCACAAGCTCTAAGGCGGCTTTATAACATCTGACAGTAAGGTTGGTTACTTACAATCATTGATGAAACATACGCTGGCTCAAAGCGTTAAAAAGCACTTACAAAATTCAACGACTCAAGTCGTTGAACAAGTGAACGAAGTCGGGGGTTCGATTCCTCCCCGATGACCGGAGCCGAAAAAAAATTTTTAAGTGTTGTCTTTTCGAAATCAAAAAATAGCGTTGTAAACGCGAAAATACTTAACAAATAAAACTATAGCCTGTTTCATCTTAAACGATTGTTAAATATTTGTAAAAATATTTCTCTCGGGTGATTTGAGGGTGTCGCCCACAATCATTGATGAAACATACGCTAGCTCAAAGCGTTAAAAAGCACTTACGAAATTCAACGACTCCATTAAGGTTCTCGGTAGCTCAGTGGTCAGAGCATTGGACCGGACTTCCAAAGGTCGGGGGTTCGATTCCTCCCCGATGACCGGAGCCGAAAAAGAACTTTTTAAGTGTTGTCTTTTCGATACTTACCTTACCCTACAAACAGTGCTGAGCACTGGGACGTATATAAGCTGATGAGATGAGAACTGAAATACTCGTGCTTGATAACATGGGTTTATATCTCAGTATTGTTATTAAGTAAAAATAAAGAATTCGTTATTGTCTCTCGATAATATAACACACAATGCAAGTGGATACATCATCATCAGCCTATATACGTCCCACTGCTGGGCACAGGCCTCACCTCAACTATGAGGTGGTGCGAGCCATACTCCACCACGCGGGCTCAGTGCGGATTGGTGGAGGGGTGTGTGTAAGGTAAGTGACCAACCTTACTGTCAGATGTTATTAAGCCGCCCGAGGGCCTCCGACCAGGCTTAACGACTAATATCTATCGATATTAACCGGGACCAACAGCTTAACGTGCCTTCCGAAGCACGGAGATGATTGTAAATAGACGTCACTTGTATGGTCAAAATGGTCACCCATCACAAACATGACCGCGCCGTAGGTTGCTTAACTTTTGGTATCACTACCAAAGCGCTGCAACCACTGCGCCACAAGTACCTCAGTGGATACATAGGTACATATATTACAGTAGAGTAAAAAGCGTGGAGTGCTTGGTACAGTATATATTAAAATCATTCTATTATTGGCAACTATAAAAAGAGAACTATGAAAACTAATCATTTCTGCTTAGCCAAAGCTATGATTGGCGACTGAGAATGACTAACGGCGTTAAGTCCACCTTTTGTACAAAGTTTTGTTGTGCAATAAAGCTTAAATAAATGAAACGACATTAAGTGCACCCCTCGCTTTTCACTTGTATTATTTTCTTTTTTTTAGTTAGAAATAAAAGCGTGTTTTTTAGTTTTTGAACTATTCTTTATATTTGTTAATAAGGATAATGGAAAACTCTAATAAAATATTGTATTGCCTTTAATACTTGATGAGTGTACAATCATCATCATCATCATCATTATCAGCCAAGGGACGTCCACTGCTGAACATAGGCCTTCCCCACAGTTTTCCACATAGACCGATCACAAGCGGTCTGCATCCAGTGTGATCCTGCGATCTTCACAAGGTCTTCTGTCCATCTTGTCGGTGGACGTCTTACGCTGCGCTTTTGGTCGAAAGGTCTCCAATCCAGAACTTTTCTGCCCCAACGGCCATCAGTTCTTCGCGCTATGTGCCCTGCCCATTGCCACTTGAGCTTACTGATTCTTAAGGCTATGTATGTATATGAGTGTACAATATTTTCAAATTAATCCGATTTCTAGAAGTTGGTGAATAATGAGCTCAAAGATTCCGTTACATGAATATATATACATGCAGCCCTAGCTAATAAAAGCATGTTCAAAACTAGTTTCCGGTGTTGCCACCTGTTGGAGTTAGTATCTATACAATTTTGATATCATAAAATCACACTAAATTACACACAGAATTATTTAGTACACATGGAAACCAGTAAACCCTTTACACATGTTTCAATACATGCTCAAGCCAAATGAACGGGGAACAAGCATTAATTATCCCTCCACATTTAATAACTCATTACGTTTTTTATCGAGCCAATTAAGAGCGTGCTCACGTAAGCAATAGGGTAGTTAAGGGTTCCACGTAGAAGAAGAAAATCCAAGAAATGTTCAAATCTTCGAGTGATCGAAATGGGTATAGGCTCTATCAAATGTACATGTCATTTTTTTATGATATAGTTTCTTTGAAACTATTGTTTTTGGAAATGTTCACGATATATGGTTACTCGTATTTTGTATTATAAACTTCATCGCGTAAACTTAAATTAAAGCACAAGTAAGATTACAAAAGAAAGGTTTTTTTTTGTGACTAAATTCTGTCACATTACTACGTTTAATGTGCCTAATTATAAATATTTCATTATATTTTTCACTGATATTTCATATTTTTTAAAAAGATCATTCACCACAGTCGCAAAAAAGTCGGAAACGTCAGGTTTAAATATTTTTTTAAATAAATTGCGAAATAAATAAGTGTATCATTCCAAGATCGTTCGTTTATACTTCCACTAATAATGTCTGCTTAGCCTAAAGGTATGACTGGTAGATAATGTCCTACGGCATTAAGTCCACTTTTTGTACATAGTTTTAATTAATAAATTGAAGCTTAAATAAATAATACGCCGTGTGTGGTATTTACGTGCGCGCCTTAACTTAAGGCAATTCACACACTTTATTATACGAGAAGCGATGCTAATTCTTTATGACCTATAAAACTTTTACAGCTCCAAATGTGTTAATATAAATGTATGAATAATCCCGCATACCCCTCTTTTATTGCTTCGGTATAATTTTTATGGGCAAAATATCTTTAGAGTAATTTACATACGGTGTTTTTAATTTAAAATGATCACGCATTTTGATTCACGCACATTTATTTATTTATTGAAAACTTTATTGAACAAGAAATGTAATAAGGATGGACTTAATGCTTAAATCTTTTTCTGCCAGTCAACCTCAAGGTCATGCAGAAAGAAGGCAATGGGTGCAGTGAAAATTAAGTGAGAAAATAAATTGTGGTTGATAACGCAAAAAATAAATAAACATAATACATAGATAATATTATATATTATATTATAATAATATAAATAACTTATATTATTATATACAAAAAAAAACAAATATCAATCAATCATTATTATAGATAATAGAATATTATATGCAAAATATTTATTTAGAAATTTTCAAACTTTACTATGACTGCTACATAATAGAATTTAAGGTTTTTTTTCTACACTGTGGAGCTTTGCGTGATTATTGTATGAAAATCACATTGTCAAACCATACCATACCTACAAGCGCGTGCAAGATGTTTCCGCGTGGTCTTTGCACAGTCAAAGTTGCAATGTCAAAAGATGTCATGGTCAAGATTCACTGAGTACCAAATTTCAAATAAACTAAGTATTATTTAAAAGTTCTTTTAATTTGTGCCTTAAGTTGAATAAATTTTTGAAGTGAAAACTTCTTTAGCGGCGTTGAGCACTTTTGTGGCATGGGTAGAAACTGTGAAACTCGCGTCAGGTCACGTGATGCTGATCGAAAAACCGTAAGACGGTTGTTAAGTTTTCACTTCTGCCGGCACTCCCGGAGTGCAACCCGTGTTAGTCTTTTTTTTTAACTGTCATATCGCTGCAGCTACCACCACTGTGTCACAAGCATCTCTTATTTACATATTCTATGTTCTACGTTTCAAATAAAGCTTGAATTTCAGCGTTAGCTGTGAAACGTCAATATCCTGTATTCTCCGGGTTTCGAATAAAGCCAGCTTGAATTTCAGTGTGAACTGTGTGGTTTCAGCGGGTTTAAGGCTGCGATCTGATAGACAGGTTTTATCATCTGTGTCATGGGTTTATTGATAAATGAAACAATGGTTAAACAGCGGCTAACAATCTGTTAAAATCGTATTCGATTTGAATTTTAGGAACAGTTTACAGGAGAGTCGATATTATACTTTGTTACTAAACTGATATTGTTATTAAGAATATAGAGAATTATATTTAAATGCCTAATTACTCCATTAGTTAAGCTACATTGCGCACTACCGACGCGAAAAAATAATACAGTTGATAGAATCACGCGTTACTTTGCGGAAATCCATGAGTAAAGCTGAAAAAGAGGATTATTTTGCTTAAAATTTCTACTAAACGCCGACGTGATGCCAGGAACACAAATACATCCAACTTCAACCACTTGAAAAAGCTAGAGCTGGAAGTCGCAGGACTTACAATACAACTCACAACGTGACACAGAAGATGCACCTGGAATCACAACACTTACACCAACAAAACACTCTACGTGTTTCGTCACTACACGTGGCATCTTAACGAAAACTAAAAACCAAGAGCAACAAAATCGCACTTGTATATTACGACAAAATTTCTTGCGTAGGTTTGATTTGATTTAATTTTATAAAATTTGAAAACATATATGTAATTACTAACACCTAGTTTAAGCGACATTGTATTACTAACCCATGGATTTTTGTTGTCCGATAAATAAATAAATTGAATTGAATTGAATTGAATTGTAGGTTGAAGAGAATGAATTGATGTTAAGCAATAAGGTTGTGTCCAGGACCTGAGGTCTCTTCTTATAGTGTTCTTCTAACCTGTTTTTCTGGCGACCAATTAATTATCAATGTCAATTATTTTTTGACAGTTGGGGTGTATTATTTACCAAATTTTTTAACTTAATTAACAAAAAATTGACATAGATGTATTTTATTATTTTTCTACTAGACTTGCTAGATTGTATATTGTTTTTTTTTTTTGATTTGGTTGTATTGCTATTATTATTTTTCATTTATTGACTATAATTTGTATTTATATTAAAATTTATTTGTGTACCTTGACCATTTTTCTAATTATGTATTTGGTATTGTATTGCATGTATGCGCTTTGGAGTGATCTGTGAGCTTACATGTTGATCTGGATAAATTAAATAAATTGGTGGGCCCAGGTTAGACTAACAGAATTCCCTGGGATCGATAACTTAAGTGTTGTTTATTACAAACGAACAGCATACCCTGGGCGTTATAATATTAATTTTGATAAGTATTTTTGGCTCGTTTGAGGCCCTGAAGGTGGCGGACCTAAAGGCCAACATTGGCTTCAGAAAGGTTCAATTCAGAGTCAAGGGTCCTGTCACCATGACTCAGAAGTCCAAGCCCCCAGCTGAACCCTCGACTTCCGCCGCAATCCCTGCCACCACGACGTCCGTACCTACACCCCCAACCACATCGACCGAAGGTACCGTGCAGGTCCGAGCAGGACCACAACGGGATAACCCTCCTCCCACTACCTCCACCACCTCCACTTCCACAGGACCCAACAGGGGAAAGGGAAAGCGGTTTCCTCTCCACAGGGGGACCACTAGGGGCGCACATCCGCCCAGAGGAAGGGGGCAGCACAGGGGACCCTTCCGAGGGCGGCGGGGCCTACAAGGGCGCCGCGGCTCCCAATGTCAGTAGGCCCCTCCAACCTCGATGCCCAAAGGGGCTGGCGGTGCTCCAGGCCAACCTACACCACGCTATCGCAGCATCTGCGGTAATAGAGAAGATCTTCAGCGAAGGTGGCCTGGACATCGCTCTCATTCAAGAACCATGGATAAATGCCGAATCCGTGGTAGCCGGTCTGAACAACGCTGGTAAGATCCTTGTATACGAAAAAGGCCGTAAACCTAGGGCCTGTATCGTGTTTAACAAAAACATTAACTTCTTACCTGTTCCAGAACTCTGCAGCGAAGATACCGTCACCGCATATGTAGAAGTCAAAGGGCCGAACAGGTCCAAAGTACTATTCTGCTCGGCATATCTTCCTGGTGATCAGCAAGATCCCACTGAAGAACTGACTAACGTCCTAGAATATTCTAGAAAACAAAAGTCGGAACTGATTGTGGGATGCGATGCTAACGCCCACCATACCATCTGGGGGATCTCGGATACTAACAGAAGAGGTGAGATACTATCCGATTTTCTCCTAACCAACTGTCTACGGGTGCTGAACAATGGCCACACGCCAACATTCGTAACAAAAACCAGACAGGAAGTAATAGATATAACTTTCGCAACAGAAAATGTGTCAAAATGTGTAACAAAATGGCACGTCAGTAGCGAAAACTCAATGTCTGATCACAGACATATACTGTTTGATGTTTCAGGGTCAGTAGAAACTCAAAATTCAAGAGTAAGAAATCCAAAAGATACCTCCTGGGATATGTATAGAATCCTGCTCAGTGAGAATCTAAAGGAAATACCCAAAACTATCAAAACACCAGACTCTCTAAATGCTGCGGTCAGAATGCTCAACGATGGCATAACTTATGCCTACGAACAGAGCTGTCCCGAAAGAGAATTAAAACCCAACAAGGTACCAATGTGGTGGAATAAGAAGCTGGAAAAGCTCAGAACCATCACACGTCGTATATTCAATCATACCAAACCGTGCGATTGGGACAAGTACGGCAAGGCCTTAACAGAATATAACAAACAAATCAGAAAAGCTAAAAGAGCCTCTTGGCGACGATTCTGTGAAGAAATTGCCCAAACACACAAAGGAGCAAGAATTCACAAAGTCCTCGCTAAGACCCCTAACAACTATCTTGGACTACTAAAAAAGCCAGATAACTCATTTACGAACACTGAGATGGAGACTCTGGATCTCCTTAGGTCTTCACACTTTCCGGGTTCGTACCAAATCAATACAAAAAGCTGCACCCAGCATTTGAATGACAAATTCCATAGGGCTAAATGCTCAGACTGGAATAAGGCCACCAATATCTTTAGGCCCAACCAAATTAGATGGGCTTTGGATAAATTCAAGCCATTTAAATCAGCGGAAGAAGACGGCATCTTTCCTGCTCTGCTACAGAAAGGAAATGACTTGCTTCTTCCGCATCTGGTAAAAATATTCAGAGCAAGTTATGCCTGGGGTATAATACCAGAACCATGGAATCGGGTCAAAGTGCGTTTTATACCTAAAACAGGGAAAAGGGACTACTCACAACCCAAATCCTTCAGACCCATAAGTCTAACATCCTTCATGCTGAAGACCATGGAAAGGATAATAGACCAGCACATTAGGGCCAAACACTTAGTGGAAAGACCACTAAGCACCAACCAACATGCATACCAAAAGGGAAGATCCACTGAAACTGCCCTACTCGATCTGGTCGACAAGGTGCAAAAAGCCCTAGAGGACAAGCAAACGGCCCTATGTGCTTTTCTAGATGTTGAAGGTGCATTTGATAACACCCCTATAGAAACCATTCTGAAAGGAATGGAGGCAAAAGGGGTAGATACAAGCACCATCAGATGGGTTAAAAGCTTGCTCTCCAACCGAGTAGCAAACATCACCCTCAATGCCACAAAGCTTGAATTCCTTGCCACAAGAGGATGTCCACAAGGAGGCGTACTGTCTCCACTTCTATGGACCCTAGCAGTAGACCAACTACTCGCTAAGATGGCAGAGAAAGACTATGATACACAAGGCTATGCTGATGATATAGTAGTAATCATCAGAGGTCCCTGCCTAAGCACAATTTCATGTCTGATGCAAGGAGCTCTCAACACCATAAGTAGGTGGTGTAGAGAAAACGAATTATCCATTAATGCAGATAAAACAGTGATAATACCATTCACAAGGAAGAGAAAACTAGAAAGACTCGCGAATCCGAAGCTAAATGGTAAAACTCTTCCTTTCTCGAGCGAAACCAAGTATCTAGCGGTAATTTTTGACCAAAAGCTTACTTGGAATTCGCACCTAGACAATATCATTCAAAAAGCCAAAATGGCTCTGTGGAGCTGTTGTCGAATGGCGGGGTCAAGATGGGGACTCAAACCCAAAATTGCCCTATGGCTGTACACAGCGGTCGTGAGACCTATAGTATCTTATGCCTCCGCCGTCTGGTGCAGCAAGGTCAACCAAGCGACAACAATACAGAAACTGAGCAGCCTACAGCGGCTAGCCTGCATCACAGCAACCGGAGCACTATCAACGACACCAGGAGCCGCACTAAATGCCTTGTTGGATCTTATACCACTGCATATGCACGTGGAAAAAGAAGCCAAGCAGAGCATATACAGAATCTTCACCCGCTCGAAAGTCAGATGGGCTTCTCAAATTCTGATAAGACTCAAGGAATCAGTATTTGAAAACAAACTTCTAAGCATGCCTAGTGACGACATGCATACGGAATGCAACTTTTCGAAGTTATACTCCGTAAACATACCTCCTAGAGACAAATGGCTAGAAGGTCAAATGTCATTTAAGAAAGGTAGTCACGTCTGGTATACGGACGGTTCCAAAAAGGGAAATGATGTGGGCTGTGGGATCTACGGAGAGAAGCCTAGGCTCAAAGTTAGCATTAACATGGGGACTGAAGCTTCAATCTTCCAATCCGAGGTCTTTGCCATAAACAAATGTGCAGAGATTAACCTAGAGAAGAAACTCCGGAACCAACACATCTACATCAACTCAGACAGCCAAGCAGCACTGCTGGCTTTAAAATCCTTCGAACATTCATCAAAACTGGTGCAAACGTGCACTGAAACACTAAATGTACTGGGAAATACCAACAAAGTCATACTCACGTGGGTACCAGGACATTCGAATATAGAAGGAAACGAAGTAGCTGATAACCTCGCCAGAGAGGGCGCCGATAACCCTCAAATCGGCGTAGAACCGTTTTGTGGCATCACCAAGCAACGAGCCACTACGCTACTAACCATTCTCTATAAACAAGAGGCAATTGAGTGGTGGAAGTCTACTTCAAGACAAGAACACTCAAAAGCACTCATTCAGGGATACAGCAACAAAGTAACTAAAGAACTGTTAAAGTTCAAAAGATACAAAGCTTGTGCTTTGACCAGAATACTAACAGGTCACTGCAAACTAAACAAACACATGGCAAACATGAATATGACAGAAGACGCTCTGTGCAGATTCTGCCACACAGAGGAGGAAACGGCCATGCATATTCTCTGCTCATGCGGCCCGCTTATGAGCAAAAGAAGTATCCATCTCGGGCGGCACATCATGCGCCCGGATGAGATAACAGAAGTCACGCTCCAAAGAGTCTGGCAATTTATAGACTCAACGGGACTAAGCAGTGAACTGTAAATACAAAGGGCTGCCACAATAGATCAAATTGGTCGAGTTGGCGATAAGAAGGCCCATAAACCCAATAATAATAAATAAAGTATTTTTGGCAGGTTTTCTACAATTTGGGCGACAAGATTGTTGCTTAATGCAACGATCGTGCAAGGCGCACGCGATTCGCACACCACCGAACAACGGCGACATACCAGTGTTGCCACTTTTTTATGATAGACACAAAAAGTTTACAACAATTGCTTTTACTTTTAAATCTAATTACTGCCTGACCAATACCAAACAATATTTTTGAGCTACACACACATAGCTACAACATAACAAAATCTTGTACTCAGTTCGATAAATCATTATTAATTACGAGTAAAATGCAAATATTACGCACAATCAATCAAAATTATTATACAAAAGCGAACTTTCACGCTCAATTCAGAAGTATAAACACACTTGATTTACAAAATTTTACCCTTACAAGTATAAGATCCGGGATAATTTCATAGGATTAGTTCAACCCACGCAGACAGGGGATTAGCTGGTAATTAATCTATTAAAAGGTTAACATATTCCGTTTATTAAGGCCTCGATCAGTTATTAATAGGATTTAGGTTTTTATTATCAACGAACGGGATATTAAAGTTTTCTTTGTAATTACTGTTGCACAACTTCCGCAGGAAGTAAAAAAAATTTAATTGTATGTAAATAAAATTATAAATTACAAACATAGGTTTAACCCTTCATAACTAATAAATTATGAGTCATGTAAAATTATTGACTTGGGGTGAGTAGAGTCTTAATTTCAAGACTCGCGTTTTGTTTCAAGACTAGGACTTGTTAGTCACATGAGTTGCAATTCTAGCAATGCAAGAGTCTCATTTCGAGTACCAAGTCCTTTGAACCAGACTGAGTCTTGAGTCTAACTCCAACTTGAGTTGGTGTATTACATTATCCAACATTTCAGCTCAATCGGACACTGGAAAGTGGGATATGATTTTAAACTTTCGCGTTGCTTTGTTATCCTGTTATCGCAATACACAGGTGCACTCACTGTTCCAACACTCTCAAAGTTCGGTGAGAGGGCAATCCGACATGATCGGAGAGAGATCAGGCGCAGGATCAACTTAACGTGCTTGCCGAAGCACTGGGGTGTAACACCGCCAACTTCCTGACTCCGAGCTATTTTTGAAAAATTCATGACAGAAAATCTCAGAAACAATTTTGGCTCCACCTGGGATTCGAACCCAGTTCCTCTCGGATGTAAGGCAGGAACTTTGCCAAAATAATGAAGTTAGTGGTTTTATGTAGGATCTTGATTACATACAGAGAACAGACGAAGATGCGTAGATTAGTTTGGAAACTTTAGTTTAAATGTAGTTCAATGTTTAATTGTGTTGTGTTTCAGTTGTATTCTGGAAAGATAAATTAAAGCACTGAAAATTATAGTGTTCTTTATCTGCGTCTATTTAAGAACGGCGATTCGAACACTTAGTTAAGGACTTTATGAAGATCTAATCAAAACTACTTATTGAGAAATCGTATTCCGCTACCACAAAATAATAAAATGCATTTCACACAACAGCCATCCAGGTGACCCATTTTTCTTGAAAACTGTCCTTATTACAAATAAAATAATATCGCATAATAATAATAAATAATAATAATTATTTGTTTGCACCCAACATGGTATAAATAGATCTCCGTTACAATTTGAGTCACATTATGGGCTACAGGAATTAGCATGTAAATGTTACAAGAAATAAAGAAGATACAAGAAATATATGGACATGCACATCCAGTAGCATTTTTTTTGTAACGAGCATTGGTATAATTTTTGAAAAAAACTCTAAATCTTAAATTTATAATGTTTATATTTAAATAATTAAATACAATATTGTTAAATAATTAAACTAGGATATGATAATACAACTAGCCTAATACTATAGAACAGATACTCAATAAATAAAATAAATAAATTAAGGAAACAAAAATTTAAACTATATGTAAAAAGTATCTCCCCCTGCACTGCCATTGGGTATGGTGCCCAAAAGGCTGACAGCGTTTCCTCTTTGTATCTTAAATTAATCCTATTTGATTCTTATATATTATTACTGCACGTAACAATTTACCCAAAAACACAACTTACCCGCTATAATACCAAAGCCCATTAAAAACTCAACGACCGCGATTTTCCCGCTTAAATCCGCCAACTCTAAATAATTCACTGGCTAATCATATTGTTGCGAACATATTTTCATGAAACGATTAACCGGTAAATGTTTCGGTGATATACAGCCAAGCTGCACACTTTGTTATAAATAATTTACGGAATATACAAGGACATCTTTTATTACACGCGTTAAAAACTTATATAATGGTTAGGTTTTACATTGACAGATGTACAATTTATCCGGTCACATATATGAGAACAACATTTTCAGACAGCTTTACTAACAAAAAACAAAATTAAAAAAAAAACCCGACATGAGCCAGGTGAACGGCTGGTAGGATTTTGAAATAGCTAAGAACCACTGTCATAAAAATATCTTTCAAATAAAAAAAAAACGGACTTAAATGGGTCCTTCCGTTCGGAAGCTAGGGTGCCTCAGATAAACACACACAAAACACAAAGAAAAAACTTAAACAATTAAATACCCCTCTTTTTCCTCGGGGGTAAAAAAGCACTTAATTAATCGCCGCAAACAACGGAAGACAAATAATATTGCTGGCAGTTGTCGAGCGAACAAGACGAAGAGACACTGCTTGCCTCAGATAAACACACACCAAACACAAACAAAAAACTGTAACAATAAAATACCCCTCTTTTTCCTCGGGGGTAAAAAAGCACTTTATTAATCGCCGCAAACAACGAAATACAAATAATATTGCTGGCAGTTGTCGAGCGAACAAGACGAAGCGACACTGCTTGCATTCGGCTTCCAGCTAAGGCAAAATGTTTTCAGCCTATGTTTAAGCGAGATATTGCTTATCTTTCCTTTTAATAATAATAATAATAATAAAATAATTTATTTTCTTCACAACCGTAGGTTATACAAATGTTGTTTCAAAACATTGTGTAATTGCTAAACTTATTGTGAAGACTGGTGCTTGTGATGGATTGTGAAACAATTTGTAGTACAAGACACCAGGTCTCCACCTCCTGGACTATATAGATGAACACTGTTAAATTTTGAATTAGGCACCTTGTGTAGATTTACAAGTTTAAGCTAAGCACATACTAGTAAGGTTAAGTACAAACCCAGAAAGCTAAGCAAAGCTTTTTTAGAACAAAACTTTTTTAGAAAAATTGAAACACAAGTTCTTTTACACTACTTTTAACTTTAATCAAAGGCTGCATAACAACGGCAGATGCTGTATAAACAATGGCCGTGTGATTTACAAGCTATAGTTTATAAAATTGCAGTTTACGGCGAAATATTTCTAAAGGCCGCTGTGTAGCGTTTCATGTTGTAAAATACAGCTTTAAGTTTTTTGTTTAGTGAAACAATTGTGGCTGGCGGAATAAGTCCTCTGTTAATTTAAAGGAACAAAACAAAGAATCATAATCTTCTCTGCTTAACTACACGCATCAACGTAGCAAACGCGTAAAATCTTATCTAACGTGTTGGAATCTCGCATTATTAATTCCCCAAAATTAATTAGCCCACTAATTTGACGTTACATTTTTGCCCCACCATCGCGATTAAATTTCGAAGTTGGTACCGTGAAACTGAGCCCAACATACCAGAGGCCGTACTCCATAACTTTAAATCGTTTCTTGGATGTAGCCAATGCGTTCGCACGGGCAAGCTGGTAAGAGTGACGGGGATGGCTATATCCGGAAAATCCGACGGCTTAAAGAGTAGATCCCCAGTTTGGAAAACTCGCCGCAAGCAACAAGTTCTACATCGCAAAGGGCGAAACTTTGAAGATTTTGCGCCGGGTGCAAGCTATGAAACATTTTTATTCTTTTTTTTTAAACGGGCACTGCTTGTCATATCTTTTATTGAAACAGTTGAAGACCGTTTCGGTAGAAAAGTTTGGAAAAGACATCGGTCGTCCACTGCTAAACGATGGCACAGTCTAGATATTGCTTCCTATGCAGTCTCACAACTACGCCTTTTTTTAATATATACTAATGCTTTAATGGTGCATGTGTTGTGAGTGCGGCACGCGCGAACATCAGTTCCCTGGTTATCACTGAGATGCCTCGTAGAGACGTGGGTCTGTGTGCGTATGTCATTTTGAGTGTTTGGTCTGGTGTAGAAAAATAAGTGCAAACTATTAACATGTAGGTATTCTTCAAACATACTTACACATTCACACACACCCTTGATTAATTGTGCATGTGAATTACGATTACTGTGACGATAAGACTTCCGACAATGCAATTGGTAGTACGTCATCCAACCTTTCGGACGCTCTATTACGTAATAATGATCAGTGGACTCAATATTTTTTTTTTGCAATATGTCTCTATAGGTTTTTACATATTATTATGACAATAGTACGCTCCATCACCTTTTTCTTCTTCTC
This sequence comes from Pyrausta despicata, assembly GCA_963921415.1. Classification (NCBI taxonomy): domain Eukaryota; kingdom Metazoa; phylum Arthropoda; class Insecta; order Lepidoptera; family Crambidae; genus Pyrausta; species Pyrausta despicata. Next base: position 13,509,462 of record OY992862.1, on the reverse strand, counting down.
TCAAATAAGCATCGATAATAGCCCTTCTTATAGCTCGTTATGTGATCTTGAATGTTCTCAAAAGACTCATAGAGTCTTATAAAAGAAGGATTATCCTTCTATTTATAAATTATTTATATTTGTATGAAAACCAACAGTGGTAACATGAATATTGACAAATAGAAGAATTTTACAAATATTAAGACCAATAATAGGATTTCCATAAGTTAAAAAAAACAAATGTTGTTGGATGAAGAAAAATAATGTTTGATTTCTTTAAGTTGGCTAATTAACCAAGACAAAGGTGAATACAGTATAGGGTAATTTTATTTTAATGTAATTTTTTTTTTCTTAACTTAATGTTTTAATTCAATAATTTCAATCGTGTAATATAATGGATTTGTGCAAAATAATAACTTATCTTATCTATTGACACAACCAGCCTATGTCTTAGACCAAAGAAGCTAATCACTGCCATACAAGTAGAACACAAACTCAGTCGTACGATGCGGGTTTTCCTCTGTATGCCACGCTGACTTTTATAGTCAACCATATTCTTTACATCGTCAAACATAAGGTGCAATTTATCTGGAAAATGTTGAAAGGTGTATATGTTGGCAGTAAACTGATTTACTAATTCGTGATTGATGATATATCCTTCAGAACATGACTTATATAATTGGAACGTATACTAAGCTAATTTTGCAATCAGGAAGGTTTAGTAAAGTACAAGAGAGTATGAAAATTCATCGCTACTAATATTATACATAGAAAGTAACTCTGTCTTAAACTTTTTACGCTTTGTTGAGAAAGCTACTGATATATATATGAGAGAGTAGGTTTCGCTTTCAAAGGTTAAAGGTAGATAAAGAAGGTAAATAGATTATTTTAGAATGGGAATCGTAAGCCATTGAACAGATATGCTTTGATTGAAATACTGATATGATATGATTGACTGCCTCGTTGGTGTAGTGGCCAAGTTTCTGCCTTACATCCGAGAGGTCCTGCTTTCGAATCCCAGGTCGAGCCATAATTGTTTCTGAGATTTTCTGTCATGAATTTCTCAAAAACAGTTTGGAGTCAAAAAGTTGGCGGTGTTACACCCCGTTGAATCCTGCGCCTGATATCTCTCCGGTCATGTCGGATTGCCGACTCACCGAAACTTGACAGTGATGGAACAGTGAGTGCACCTGTGTATTGCATTCACACTTGTGCACTATAATATCTCCTGCGTAGTCTCAGTTGAGATTGGCCGCCGTGGTCGAAATCGGCCAGGAGGACTATTATTATGATTGAAATATAATGTTATATATTATGATAAACTTTACTCCGAACTAGCGGACGCGGCAGACGTCGTCGCTGTTTTTTTAAATATTTTCTCACCGTTTAAACCTTTCCTGAACTTCCACGAATATTTCGAGACTAAAATTTCTCAAATCGGTTCAGCCGTTTTTAAGTTTTAGCGAGACTAACGAACAGCAATTGGTTTTTAAATAAAACAGAGATAACTATAGAAATCAGCAATATCAAGGTTTTAGAAATAATTCCTCTGCTATCGATATCTTTTTGTTTATCCACTATCTGAAAAAGACTGTTCTTACTGAATTTCTAGTTGGTTTCCTGGCTAAAGCCCAATGGGTGAATAGATCCAATTTGGGTCAACCAATTTCATACTGAGTTTTTCTCGCTTCTGTCTCTAAGTACTTAAAAGTAACCCAATAGAAGTTGGTTATAGTAGCCTAAATAGATATTAGTTGTAATGCCTGGTCAGTGGCCCCAGGGCGGCTTAGTAACATCTGACGGTAAGGTTGGTCACTTAACTTACAACAACCCTGCACGAATCCGCGCAGTACCCTTACCGCTCAAACAACCTCACAGTTGAGGTCTGTTCCCAGCAGTGGGATAAAGGTTGATGAAAGAGTATTATAGCTTACATTCTAATGCTTTGAAAAGCAGGGCAAAACTATTAGCGTATGGTCAAGGCGTATGACGACCGCTTTGTACTGATGTGCGCACCAATTTTCAGGGTATCGCTCCGCCATCTTTTTGTTCCCCGGTTCGATCCCTGCACGGAGACATTGTAGAAAACCAATTACCTATGTAATTACGGGACCGAGTGAGTGTTATACCTTCGTTGTTTTTAATATTTATAATACTAGTAAAATGATACACTTTTTACGGATTATTTCGTTTATTTTAACCTGACGTTATGGACCCATTTCGGCGTCCGTGGTCACTGGTAAATGTAAATAAATCGCGAAATAATCCGTAAAAAAATGTATCATTTTAATGTATACTGTTCGCGTAAACCGAAAAAACAAATATGATACAAGTGCTTACGCTACTTACTTTTGGATCGGACAAATGTAATATGTTGTTGTACCTCTTTTTATTCATAATTTTTATATTACAAGGGCATGTTAAAGGCACCACACATTAAGTCAATGGTAACTAGGCGTTCTTTTTCGAACTTATATCAGGGTCTCCAAGCAAATTGCGGTGAATGCCTGTAGCCTCTCGGCCTACGGTAAACCCGCCACGTTCCGATTTACATGGCACCGGAGGGCACCGTCAGATTTTTACTGGGTAGGCGGGTTCTCTCTCTGAAGCCTGGAGTCCCACATAACTCCCAGCTGCCCCCGCGGCTGGTGGGTTGGCGTAACAGCATTTCTCTGACGTTAAAAAAGGGTCTAAAAAAAAACTTAACAAATAAAATTATAGCCTGTTTCATCTTAATCGATTGTCAAATATTTGTAAAAATATTTCTCTCGGGTGATTTGAGGGTGTCGCCCACAATCATTGATGAAACATACGCTGGCTCAAAGCGTTACAAAGCACTTACAATATTCAACGACTCCATTAAGGTACTCGGTAGCTCAGTGGTCAGAGCATTGGACCGGACTTCCAAAAGTCGGGGGTTCGATTCCTCCCCGATGACCGGAGCCGAAAAGAATTTTTTAAGTGTTGTCTTTTCAAAATTAAAACAGGGTCTAAAAGCAAATTGAGAGGTTAAAATCCACTGACGTGTTTTTCACATAGTAGGCACATTTGAAAGTAAAAGCAGCATGTGTTTTGAACTAACGAATGGTCGTTGAAAAGCTACGCGTGAATACTTTAATGTATGAAATATATGGATTTGTTTTTGGTACGGTTTGCGAAATACTTTATGTACGTACATAGCTAATAAATAAGCTTTTGAAAATAAACGATTTATACATAAAATCTAGCTTAATTTAAGACTATGTACGTCATTTTCCTGCGACAAAATTGCTTGAATTTAATATATGAGAGAGCGATTTCTATCTGAGATAAAATTTTAAAAAAGGTTTTCTTGTAATAAAGATTCTAAAAAGACTCGAGAAAAAGTATATTTAAAGTTTTGTTGAAGCCCTCAATTATGTATTTATTATAGCTATCACACAAAAACGCTTTGTAAAAAAAGTTGGAATTAAGGCCTCTGGCAGTCTCTACAAGACATACTTTCGGGCCGTAGTATAATAAGTGAAATGTTGACGGTCGGGAGTGCTCTTGAAGAGGCTGTTCTCGTATTATTTATTCACCGGACATTATTGTTACTGCCTGTTAAGGACCTTAAAATGCTTCCATAATTTTGCTGACAAGGAAGTAATATTTTCCCGTATCTACTCACTCTCGTGTCCAAATTTAAAGTACGCTCTGAACTTTTAAGTGACTACTTAAACTTCATCTTTACAACTTCACCTATTACGGTTTAGACTGTCGACCCTATATAAAATGTTAGCTTTAAGTGTTGCTATATTTTACTTTATTAAGATATAAACGGTGTAATACTAACGTGAGTTGCTTACAACATCGCCGTTATATAAAAAGTTTAACGGTCGAAATCTTTAAAGGAGAATAAAGTGCGATTTATGAGTCAAAAACTTGAAGTGGAGAGGATTATGGGTCGTAAATGAATACCCTAATGGGGCATCGCTAAGCACTAACGGCTATACTTGTCTTAATCTTCCGAGCTTTTGGGGAAAATATTGCTAAAAATATTATGTTGGCGGTAAGGAGTTCACGTGGAATATTTTGGATAAAGGGAAGAGTATTTTTAATCGACTTACTATTAGGCAGGTTAATAAATAGCAATTTAATAACGCGGCGGGCCTTTTTCGACCTCCGCCGCATAAAATACAAAACAGTTAGACCGGGATCAGGTCTGTTTTGGTGAATGACCGCTCGCTACCCGTTGCCGCACTGTGCAGATGCATGCGCGTTAAGCCGCCAGTAATAAAAAAAGTCTTCCTGGCCGATTTCGACTACGGCGGCCAATCTCAAAAAAGATTAGCCAACTACGCAGGAGATATTATAGTGCACAAGTGTGAGCGCAATACACAGGTGTTCCATCACTCTCGAAGTTCGGTGAGACGGCAATCCGACATGACCGGAGAGAGCCGCCAGTAATACCACCCAGAGGTGTTAGGCAGAAAGGGCCTGCCACGCACCTAATCATAGTCAATTGTGTGCTTTTTTGGACTGTCACACGTGTCGGACGGATTAAGTCCGACTGGACCTATTACTTCCGATTGCCGATATGAATAGAATTTTAAATCCAACACATTTTCTAAGAAACTGAAAAGTGAAAAATATTTTGAAATTAGCAAGCTACTGGTATTTTTTTAATGTAACATAGTCTAATGGCTGTGTTGCATTATATACCTATTTGTTTATAAGCTTTTATATTCTATCACTTGTCACATGTCTGTTTGTCTGTTATCAAATCTCGGAAGCTTAATTTTACCCACTTCCCCGTGTCCGACTAAACTGAAATTTTGTATATACTTACCCTTAGTTTTGATGACCATACACAACTGGACTCTAAAAGTACTTATTTTACTTCTCTTTTATTGTTTTTTTTTTTTGTTGAAACTCCAAACAACTACCTACTCAATCTTCATGCAAATACCGTACGAGTATTTTAAGCCCCAAACGACTCGCATTTTACGGCGCGGGACAGGTCATTAACTTATCGTGGCTCTAGTCCCTGCCTTGTTGTCAGAGAGTTAAAAAGATACAAGATATAACTCTTACAGGTAAAACCCGATTTCAGGACAAACTAGTTTTGCCTAGGTTACACTACTTCTTCATAAATAAGATATTATGAATTGATATACTCGTAGCCTTGGAGAAACTAATTTGTTCCGAAAATGGATTAGACTAACTACCAAACCTTTTAGAAACGCCGCCGACTTAAAAACCATAATAATAATTACGTACTTGTAGCTTGAAACTTCAAACACCGTAATACATAGTAAAATAAAAACTTGACAAGATATTTCCAGCGACTCTATGTAAGGTGTCTACAGTTTGTATGCCGTAGCAGTTCGTAGCACCGTAGCGTGTTCTACGAGCGAAGAGCTACGACGAATGATATGACATTAAGGCCGTAAGCGGGCGGACGTCTTTGATGAAAACTGAGGTTGGTTCTACTAGTTGAATGTAGTTTAATACTCGAGAGTATAGCACAAATGTAGAACATAACTCGATTCGCTAAATAATTACTTGTTGTGTGCTACCTTAGGCTAAGACTGCAGCCAGCCATGATTCCTCACTGTTACGGTTAGATACCCACACGCAGCCTAAGGAGCACTTTAATAAGTTCAGACCGATGAGTAATTGTCGGTAGCTAAAATAGCTCAAATGGAAGAGCAATCGCTCGGCTTGCTAGAGGTGCGGGTTCGACTCCCGCCTGTGGCTTGGGTTTTTCTTTTAGTGTGTTTTAATGTCATATTATAAAATAATTTGCATTGTTAATGCTAAAAATATAGTAGCTTTCTAAATTTATTATATTTTCAGGCCCATGGGCTTCACAGATTAAATAGTCTTGGGCATAGGACCATGGTTCCACGCCATGGGTCTAGTTGGGACGTTGGCTATGTTCAACCTCGGGATAACGAATATATTCCGCAAACTATCTTAGTTGCAAAGCTGTGGACTTCCAACCGTATGTATAACGACCAGGTGAACATTCAAGAGGTATACCAAGGGTTCCCAAACTGAGACGGCATTGCGCGTGTTCCTGCGCACCGTCTGTTATTTATGCGACGGGGACGAGTTTCACCGGTAGGAGCTCGCTGCAAAGTGAGTCGGCCGAGTCCGGGGAATTGCGGTGAATGCCTGTGGCCTCTCGGCCTACGGTGAACCCGCCACGTCCCCGACTCACATGCCACCGGAGGGCACTATCAGGTTATTAGAGTATTCGGGTTCTCTCTCTGGGGCCTGGAGTCCCATATAACCCCCAGCTGCCCCCGCGGCTGGCGGGTATGCGTAACAGAATTTCCTTGACGTTAAAAAAATCTGTGTGTCGCGGCGCACTATCCACATAATTATGTTCGCGAGTATATTCTTGGTACCTATATTTTAGGCTGTTTCTTTTTTAAATAGCAAGCTTTATGGCGCCGTGACAAGAGACTTAACTTGAAACTGCGCCGCGAGTTGAAAAAAATTGGAAACCCCTGGGTGAAGAAACTTACAACCAATTTTAAATACACTTTAACAACTGAATCGCTGAAGGTATAAAAGAGATATTTAAATATTATTTATCCGAAAAAATGGTGATGTAACCTCAGTCATGAAAATAATATTATTTCACAACAGAACCCAAAACGCTAGCAAACAACGCCACGGGCGATCACTAGCTACAGGATCGCTCGGCCGCTGTGATGGTATTCCTATTGTGCTTTTCACAATGGATTATTTTATTTTCGATTTGTGTTTACGTTATTATTTTATTTTCTATCTGTGTTCACGTTTCACGGCATTCGACAGGGACGGAATTAGTTAATAAAATATTTTTAAAACGGCCAGTTTTCTTTTTCAAATAGATGTGTCATAGTGAACGCGTTGATTTTGGGTTTGAGCTCAGATTAAAAGACAACTGGACATTTTTTGGTTTATTTCCAACATTCGATTTTCATTTTAAAGAAGGTCACCTAAATGGTTGGAATGATCACGCATCCCAAACGCCTAAGGGTGCTTAACTTTCAGTATATCTACCAAGGAAAAAACTCTGCACCCACTGCGCTACAAGCACATTTTTATTAAATACAAGCAGACCTGGCAGACGTGGACCTGCTGTTTTTTTTTTTTAAAAAAAAACATATTTTCTTACCGTTTAAACCATACCGTTTAAACTTCCACGAATTCAAAATCAAAATTATTCGAATAGGTGCAGCCGTTCTTGAGTTTTGGCGAGACTGACGAACAGCAATTCGTTTTTATATATAAGATTATGGTATAAAAAAACTTATTAAATGTTTTCATTAAAAAGGTTACTTTTATTTAAAGGTTGATCGTTACAAGACCCTCCACTACTTCCCTGCGCTCTCACTCGGCTCTCATCCCTCATATTACATTTGCGAGACATTCTGTACCGTCTCTCTGGATAATCTCATTGTTTGATTTTATAAGATTGTTTCCGTTTCCAGCCTGTATGTACGAGCATCGTACAATAGGCTAGATGACACCACCAATCGTTGACATACTTTTTATTATCTGTCAAACGGTCTGCCTCCATAGATTTTGTATGGGAATACAAGAACGTGACGTCACGGTCATGTATCAGAAATCGGAGTCAATTGACCGAATATTTATTGAATTTTGTGTATTTAAAAATTTGTTTCTACATCTTTTTGGAAATATACTGGTTGTGTTAACTTAATAGAGGCTATGTTTTTTAAACACCATGGTCTTGAAAATATTTAAGATAGGTGTCATCATGCGTATTGTATGTAAGACCTGTTAAACACTGCGACTAAAGCGGCAGTGCAGTCGAGATTGTATCCATGTACACGTGTGCTAAGACACGAAGTCGGTATAGTGGCCAGCAAATCAGGCTAGCCAAAATACCATCACAACGCATAAGATACCACAGTGTTCGTTTTTTTTTATAAATATACAACAACATCACATACATTGCTCTGAATCCGTGATACAGATATCAGAATCAACAGTGGTATTACAAATAAACATAAATAAATACATATAACACCCAGACCATAACAAACAGATATGTTCATGCACACAAATGTTTATACAGTGTGGGGATCGAAGCCGCGACCTTTTGGTTAATAGTCAACTTCTTGACCAGTACACCAAATTGATCGTATTTTATAATTATCTTGTAACAGTTGTGTAATGTATATTTTAATATATTTTGCTAATTCTGATCGAAATGGCTACAGGTTAATATCGCGTGCTAATACTTATTACCTACATATGACAAATGACTTAAAATTAACTTAACTACATTTGACAAATGTTAGTGATGTAATTATCAATCACCTTTATACTCGTAATGGATGGGGTACTGTACCAAAATTTGACATGAGTCATAATAATAATAGTCCTCCAGGCCGATTTCGACCACGGCGGCCAATCTCAACAGAGATCAGCCAACTACGCAGGAGATATTATAGTGCACAAGTGTGAGCGCAATACACAGGTGCACTCACTGTTCCATCACTCTCAAACTTCGGTGAGACGGCAATCCGACATGACCGGAGAGAGATCAGGCGCAGGCCTGATATCATAATAAGAATCATTTATTTCGCTTGAAAGTGGTACAAAGATGTCATTTAAGTACAAAAAGAAAAAGAAAAATACGCGTTGGATGGATACTCTCTTAAGTGTGTTTGATATTTAACAACACGATCTTTATTCTCATAACATCTACATGGTAAAGGAATTTAAGTCTCGGAAGCGAAAAACTTCACTTGGTAAGTTCGTCAGATCGTTTAATAAAAACAGAGAAAATACACAATATTTCTTGCTTAGATTTGATTTTCCAAGAAATTTTGTGTTTTTCTCGTGTAATCACGTGTAAAACTAATACTCGCGGTAGCGGAATTCCGTATTGTATTGTATTGTATTATTTATTTAGCAAGTTACAATGACTTATCTTGTTAGTAGAACTTAGAAACTATGTTAGTAAGAATCATACATTATTAATGGTTTAAATAATTTAAAGTGGCCACTCCTGCACCGGTCCCCCCGAAATGGAGCAGGAACGGCTTACATAAATACAGTCAAGCCGACTAGCGATCATATTCAGGATGCTGTTACTGCTCGCCCGCACCCTGCTCACCAGGGATGCACACCGCTTGCGCATAGTTGCGTGGAAGCAGTCCACACCAGCTTCAGCAAACATCCCCGATGCACTACAGAACCGAGGTAGCCGCAGCAGCATCCTGAAAGCATTATTAAACTGGATACGAAGAGCGCTGTAAACTTTTAGAGTATACTTGGCCCACAGGCTGCACGTGTAGAAGGTTGTGCAGAAAGCTCTGAACAGTGTGATTTTCACTTCCCGCGAATACCGTGCGAACCTACGAACTAACATGTTCGCTCTGATAGACATACACATATAAAATTTCAATAACATCAACTAATACAACCTGACGTTTCGTTCGATAATAATAAATATATAAAATTGTTTATGTCAGATAACTAAGGTTCATAATATTAGTAAAAGCTTAATGACTATGTAAGTATGTATATCTTTTAAACGAATTTTGTCCTATTAATCATATAGCCGAACAGTGGACATCCCCACTTTCGACCATCTCCTTCACCACGCTGTGGCGGCTGCCATGTACCCTGTATAAGAACGAGGCTGTCTTTTTATGCATGATAGCTTCAAAACTATATACGCCTGCCAAACATCAACATAATTAGTAGCATGTATGTTTATTAATTGTTCTTCTTTTCAATTTAAGTAAGTAAGTAGGTACCTAACCATTTTATTTTCATTTTCTTTTTTATCTGTACATGCACCGCCTGTATGTTCTCTGCTTGGACCTGTGGTTGACTGGTAGCGAATGCCTCTGGCATTAAGTCCGCCACTGTACACAAGTTGTACAGAAGTTTTTTAAATAAAATTAAATAGGTAAAAAACATCGCACCAAGCATTACACGATTCGTCTGCGAAGGAGGATCCTCTTTCAATTCTTACCTACTCAGTTAGAGATAACACTGATAAGATTTTGAGGTCAGTTCTAATTAGGGAGAGGTCTATTTGGTTCATGCCATAAAAAGAGGTTAATAAAATTAATTAAGCACCTGTCTGTCCATTAACATAAAAAGTATGAGAAATGAGGTATTATTAATTCAAGTGCGTAAGGTTTTAATAAGGGAATCAAAAATCCACCTCCGCTACTGACTATTTGTACCGGTATAATAGTCCCCCTGGCCGATTTCGACCACGGCGGCCAATCTCAAAAGGTATCAGCCAACTACGCAGTAGATATTATAGTGCACGAGTGTGAGCGCAATACGCAGGTGCATTCACTTTTCCAGTGAGTTCGGTGAGACGGCAATCGACATGACCGGAGAGAGATCAGGCGCAGGACCAACGGCTTATCGTGCTTTCCGAGGCACGGGGGTATAACACGGAGAAATTCATGACAGAAAATCTCAGAAACAATTTTGGCTCTACCTTGGATTCGAACCCAGGACCTCTCGGATGTAAGGCAAAACTCACTACACCAACAAGGCAGTGTAGTGGTACCGGTTTCAAACAGTCTTTGCCTCATTTGGGCTTAGTCTTGGGTCAAGAGCAATCATCAGCCTATATACGTCCCACTGCTGGGCACAGGCCTTACCTCAACTATGAGGTGGTGCGAGCCATACTCCACCACGCGGGCTCAGTGCGGATTGGTGGAGGGGTGTGTTTAAGGTAAGTGACCAACCTTACTGTCAGATGTTATTAAGCCGCCCGAGGGCCTCCGACCAGGCTTAACGACTAATATCTATCGATATTAACCGGGACCAACAGCTTAACGTGCCTTCCGAAGCACGGAGATGCTTGTAAATAGACGTCACTTTTATGGTCAGAATGGTCACCCATCCCAAACATGACCTCGCCGTAGGTTGCTTAACTTTTGGTATCACTACCAAAGCGCTGCAATCACTGCGCCACTAGCACCTCAAGAGCAAACCTATCCCAAATAAAAAAAATGGATAGCCTGATGTGCTGGCTACTGTACCTATGCGTGATACTATCTAGCAATGTATGTTTTTATACTACGTAAACCTTACAGGCTCTGCTGATAGTACTCTAGCTAGAGGCTTAGTAAGAATCTGAGTAAAATAAAACAAAAAAATTAGGTTTCAATACAAAACCTTGTCGAGTACCTAGATTTCGAAGGTAAGGCTGTGTTCACAAAGGTATAGCGTATCAAAGGCCTCTCTTTTGTAACTTACACTTGCTGTGTATTCGCTGGAAGTTGATAGCTATCAGGATATATTGCATAAAATGGTATTGTAATGGGTAGTCGCGGGTATGCAGAAGACTTCAATCACTTTTATTGTGCCTGCTATGTTTATCTATCTATCTAGGTTAATTTGCTGGTGGTTCCGGTTCTTCTAATTATTGTGTTGACTTAGGCATGATAATATTTTTGAAGACCAAAACTTAACCACAGGCAAAGTATTGTCAGTGGCCCTACTGAAGTCCTCGCGGTCCCGTATAATATCTACGAGTATAGATATAAGTAGGGAAACCTGGTCCGAGGCAGTCGGGCTTCATAACAACTGACAGTACCCAAGGTTGGTCACTTACTTAGTTTATAAGAGTACCCAATGTTGGTTACTTTACAAACAACCCCTCCAACAATCCGCACTGAGCCCACGCGGTGGACACACAGGCCTAGCAATGGACCGTTTAAAAGCTGATGAGATGAAGCTGCAAAATTTACAAAGCAATCATTATCAGTTATACCTACCCATTATCTACGTCGTTTTTTATAAATATTTCGTTATTTATGTACTACCTCAATAGCTTTCGTCTGCATATTGTGGTTTTGATTACATGTACTCCTAATTCACCAAACAGTGAATCAAATTAAAAAAAAAAAAACACTTTTATCAAATACCTTTTTATAACCTAAAAAATAAATTAAGAAAAAAGCGTTAACATCTCAATAATGCATTCATTTGCACCGCCCATATTTGTTTTTTGTTGACGCCTGCTTCGTTCCGTTGTAAAAAGACGCTGAAAAGCCAAATTCAAAATGGCGAGCACTTTTATTTCACGCTTGAATGCTCCGCTCGTTTTTATTTCGGAAACACCTGAACTCTAAAGATTTTTCAGAAGGCTGATGGATGACGTCTGAAAAGTGGTAATTAATGTCCGACCTTTGGTCGTATCGCCAATGGAAATCACAGTGTTTTGGTGTTCCCAGCTTGTTTGTCAAAAAGATGGTGTTTTTAACTCTCGACTAAAAAGCGGCGTGTTATTAATAATATTTTATCTCCTATCATGTTTATGTGTAATGTGTGTTTTTTGTGTTTTTATCGGTGTCTATCTGTGGCATTATAGCTCCTGAACGGATGGACAGATTTCCGTGCGATTTGTTTTATTTGAAAAATAATTTAATCACGGTTAACTTAGCTGTTTCTCTGGGTAACATTTCTGGGTTTTTAAATTATATTCTTGGTGGGACTCCATGGCTATAAATTGTCAGCTATTACTAACAATCGCACTATCAATTATGCTTAGAAAAATCAGTATTCATCCAAGAATGGTATACCGAATGCTGAATTGCTTATTTGATTTTGTTCAACTAGCTCTACTTGACTTCTTTAAACAACTTGAAAAAATCACAACATTATCCTGTAAAATACCCGGGAAAATTGAAATTTTCATTGTTTTGGCTAATTATTGTAGCTAGGCATTAGGAGTCGTAAAATGGCTGAAGCATTAGGTACACATTTTTACACCCAACTCTCACAATCAGAGCGGCTGAAGTTTCTTCAGGCTGTAAATAACAGTCCTAACCAAACAACGAGTCAGCAACACTGTGTTTCGTGAGCACTCCGTGTAAATAAATAAATCATCGTGTTTGTGTCAGGACGTTTAAAAGAGAAAGGTTAAGGAAAATAAAGGTATTAATTTAAATGTTTGTGGAGCGAGAATTAATGCCGAAGGATGATAATAATACCTAAAGGGGACAACGTCAAATACATTGCTCCGATCCCACAGTAAGTAATTGGAAAATTATAAATAACGAAGGTACCACAAACACCTAGACACGCGACAATATTTTAACACTAGATTGCCGCTATCCGGCGTTCGCGGATCGTAACCAGAATTTCAAAGAAAGCGGCACATTAGAGCGGTGCGAAAACCACGGAGATCGTCATTTTTAGAAATAAATACATTTGCCTGGACTAAGGCTGTGAGTAGTTTCACGTTTATTCCCGTAAGGCAAGAGTTTGCAGAAATATACAACAACATCACACACATTGATTTGACTCCGTGGTAAGTAGCTTAAGCACTTGTGTTACAGATATTAGAATCAACAGTGGTATTACAAATAAACTTTAACAAGTACATATAACACCCAGACAAGTAAAAACAGACGTCTTCATGCACACCAATGTTTGTACAGTGCTGGGGTCGAACCCGCGACCTCTTGGTTAATAATCAACTTCTTGACCATTACACCAAAGTGGTCGTCTTTAATCGTCCAAAATTATTTTATTTTTTTGCTCCATCCATTCTCCTATAAAGATGCAATAGCATTTTGAACGAGGAAACCTAACGCCAGCGCACATATGGTGCAAGTCCTGGAATAGTATGCCAGAAGTGTGACCTGTCTCTTAGTAAGTGTTAAATTTACGAATGAAAAAGATTATAAATAACAAATATCTAACATGCAATAAAGAACTTACGACTTAGCATTGTATTAACTTGTACAATTTACTTGGCAGTGATGTGCGCAAGTTAGTGTGTCATTTCCATAACAATGTGGTTAAAATCCTTTAAATTCTAAAGACCCCGAGTAAACTAAGGCATTTAAAATGCCACACTACAATTTTATACAACGGGTTCCACTCTATTCCATAACTAGTTGATATATTTTTCTCAAATATTCCATTAAGCGGTCAAGCTTAAGGATTAAGCTTGTTAACCAATAGGATTGCACAAAATCTCCGCAATCTCCTCTTTATTGGGCAACCCTTAATGTTTGTACAGTGCGACCACTTGGTTAATATGTAGTCAACTTTTTGACCATTACACCAAAGTGGTCGTCACTTTCTATCTGTTAATCTTTCACCACTACACTGATGAACAGATTTGAATAAAATTTAATATACTTACAATGGTGACGACCATGTATACCAAATTTCATCCAAATCAACAGATTTGGATGAAATTCTGTCTTTTATGGTTTCACGCCTAACTACTGAACACAGTAGTTAGGCGTGAAACCATAAAAGACAGAAAGTCAATTGTCGTATTGTGTCTACCGTGTAGAACTGGACATTTATTTATTTATTTTATTTAAAAAACTTCTGCACAAACTTGTGGACAGCGGCGGACTTAATGCCGGAGGCATTCTCTACCAATCGACCACAGATCCAAGCAGAGAACATACAGGCGGTGCACATACAGAGAAAAAGAAAATGAAAGTAAAATGGACATTGGCTATCAGAGTAGAACCGCTAACCAAACCCAGCCCGATGAAGTCACGTTAGGTGTTAAATAAAGGCCGTAATTACTAAACAACGCATGCTAACGTTTTGAAATAGCAATTCGTCTGCTGTATCTTGGAGAAATATCGCCCTGAATCACGCACGCGATTATATTTAATATAACTATGAGGTAAACCATGAAATTGCGTGCATAACTAACACGCTAGCGGTGAATACGGAATACGAATTGACGTGGAAGCTTATGATGTCCCTGATTCGCTTTAGTCATCTGTGAGTTCAACTTCTTTAACCCCCGATGAAAAAGAGGAGTGTTATAAGTTTGATCCCTTTTCTGTTTGTGTGAATATGTGTTTCTTCGGTTCACGCGAACAGTAGACATTTTTACGGACTATTAATTTAAATTTTATTTTAACCTGACGTTTTGGACCCTCTTCAGCGTCCGTTTTCACAGGTAGACTAAGGTGTTCGTTGTCAATACATGCATTAGATACACCCAACCACTTCATACGCTTTGACCCATCGAAAGTCCTCGCAAGAGAACGTCGTTTTCTTCCTCATATGCTCCGTGAGGCCATTGAAATTAGAAGACACCCTAATTTTAATAGAGAAGATGGTTGGAAAATTCCACCAGCTTGGGATCCTGTTTGAGCCGAGACTCAAGCTAGACCCCGCACTGCAAGTCCTCAAAATACTGTTAGCTCATTTTGTGTAGATAGGAACGTAGCAACACCTTTAAGAACGTAATGACAACCAACACCTAATTATGTAACCACGGACGCTGAACAGAGTCCGAACCGTCATCGCGTCAGGTAAAATAAAATGTAAATAAATCGCAAAATAATCCGTAAAAGTGTCTCATTTCAATGTCTACTGTTCGCGTAAACCAAAGAAACAAATACGAAATATGTTTTTGTGTGTGTCAGTCTGTGGCACCGTAGCTCCTGAACGGCTACCGTTTTAAGTGCGGTTTTTTTTTATTGAAGACTAGCTGACCCGGCAAACTTCGTACCGCCTTAGCGTTGCAATGATTGAACAATGTCATCGAATGACATTGACATTAGTTACGCGCGATTTTTAAAATATGCAAAAGTAAATGTATATTTTTCAATATTTCTGAGGGATTTTCTTAATATTTTTTTCCGTAAGAACCTTCTCCTAATAATAACAAATACAACAAAAAAAGAATTAGTGAAATCGGTCCAGCCATTCACGCGTGATGCCGTGACCAAGGAAAACGGGTTTCATTTATATATATATATATATATATATATACTCGTATAGATTATTTTATCACGAAGTTTCTTAGCTGTGGCTAGTCAAAACCCATCCAATCGTTGAAGCTCAGCAGCAGTTTTTCTGGCTCATGTCGTCAATTTTAAAATTTGAGGTACACATTGTTTCCAATCATTGGTGAAATTGGTGAAAACCAAAAAGAGAGGTAAAGTTTATAATTATACGATTAGTCATTGGTAAAACTGGTGAAAAGTAAAAAGAGAGGTATAGTTCCAATCCCATTAGTCATTGGTAATATTGGTGAAAAGTAAAAATAGAAAATATAATAAAAAGTTGTTATATTATAGTTTTAACGTGTAGCTATTTGAGAGGTTGAACTTACCACATTTGTTAGTGATTATTACCTAGTCAAAAATCAATCCAAAGAAATTTAATTGTTTTTAACACGCTTTTTTAGCTTGACCTGTATGTAACTATGTATGTAACGGAATCTTTGCACTTCATTTTCACCTACTTCTAGGAGTCTGATTAACATGGAAATTTGCACAGGGGTCAAGGACCGATGACAATGCAATAATTTGATAAGAGTTTTCGATTATCCTTATTAACTAAAAAAATAAAATTAATTTTAATATTGCTGAAATCGCCTTCTTACATTTTCCGCACGGCGCCATCTCTTTCACAAATATTACGAAAGTATCTAGTAGCGTTCGCTTAGCTAGTTAGTTTCGATAGCAATCATTAGATGTCGCTGCTAATGCTATGCAGTTTTAACTGATGCAATTGATTTGCACTAGCTCTGTATTTTGCCAATAGATGTCACTATTAACTAACACATTAAGTGTAGTAACTATTTAGTAATCTGTGATTAAGTACCAATGACAATGCAATAATTTGGAGATTTAACAAAAAAAAAATAATAGTTTAAAAAACTAAAAAAACACGCTTTTATTGCTAACTAAAAAAGAGAAAATAATTTCTGAGTACACGGAATTTATATTACAGTAGAGTAAAAAGCGTGGGGTGCTTCGTATAGTAGTATGTGAAAATCATCCTATTATTGGCACGTATAAAAGTATGAAAACGTCATAAAGTGCACCCCACGCTTTTTACTCTACTGTAATATAAATTCCGTGTACTCAGAAATTATTTTCTCTTTTTTAGTGAGCAATAAAAGCGTGTTTTTTTAGTTTTTTAATGTCTAATAAACCCCCATTGAGTTGCCTCTTTTAAAAGTGCTGCTAGGAACTAAACCATATATGTTTGTTATTCAAAAAATCGTTTATTGTGTGATTATTGAAACTACCTTTAGACATTCAGGTATTTTTATAACTGTTTTAAATTTATTTTTTCAGAAAGACTAGAATTCTTTATCTTTATCTTTAAATATAGTCTTACATTTTGACTAGATAAGACTTTTTGGATAAAGCAAAGGCCATGTACCTACTTTCTTTGTAAAGATCAGAGTTGAAAATGTGAAGAAACAACAAAACCGTGTTATCAAAGTGCAAAGAGCAAGGAACTTTGTTTTAATGAAGTCATAAACGACTTCAATCGAAAAGGGTCGAACACTTGTTAGTTCTGTGTCGTAGGATAATTACTCAATCCGGATTTTTGTGATCAGTCTAGTATGTCATTGGTCCCATGGTTGACTGCCCCGTTGGTGAATGGGCAAAGTTTCTGCGAGAGGTCCTGGGTTTGAATCCCAGGTCGAGCAAAAATTGTTTCTGAGATTTTCTTTCATGAAAATGTCAAAAACAGCTCCGAGTCGGGAAGCAGGCGGTGTTACACCCCCATGCCTCGGAAAGCACGTTAAGCCGTTGGTCCTGCGCCTGATCTCTCTCCGGTCATGTCGGATTGCCGTCTCACCGAACTTTGAGAGTGATGGAACACTTGTGCACTATAATATCTCCTGCGTAGTTGGCTGATCTCTGTTGAGATTGGCCGCCGTGGTCGAAATCGGCCAGGAGGACTAATATAAGTGGTCCCGCCGCTGACGCAGACCGAAAAGCGAGTACAGCCTTAGACCCTCACTCATTGCGTCTTTTTGAAACGATTCGAAGACATCATCGCGTTACCAGCTAAGATTTTTTTAGCATCGATGCTGCCGCGTGTTAGCTTCGCGACAGCATCTATGCAGACGCAGTTAAAAATTGCCGACCACTTTGGCGTAATGGTTAAGAAGTTTACTGTTAGACCAAGAGATGACGGGTTCGATCCCCGCACTGTACAGACATTAGTTTGCATGAACGTGTCTGTTTGTACTGGTCCAGGTGTTATATGTATTGATTTAAGTTTATTTGTAATACCACTGTTGATTATATCTGTAATACAAGTGCTTTAGCTACTTACCACGATGTTGTTGTTCATTAATAAAATATAATAAAAATGTATCTCGTATCGTGACTAGGGATTGCAATCCAGCGGCGTTTTCAATCCAGCGGAATTTTTGCTGGATTGATCTGAATCCAGCTGGATGCAGCGCGGATCCAGCAAAACGTGGAACGAAAGTAAAAAGACGACATTTTTAAGACTTATTTTATTAATTTGTACTTCTTACGATAATCTTTGAAATCTTCCACTCATTTGGTGATATCTTATATTAATTTGCTTTGGTTTTTAATAATTTGAGATCAAAATAATCAACATAAAATTAAATAACAAACATATAACCTTATATTAATATAACATTTAAGATAATGTTTCTAAGTAAGCACTATCTTATTAATTACGCTTATGTTTAATGATAGGACGGCTAATCAGTAGCAATCAGTCTCACAAATTCTTTTAAAATTAACTTAATTAACATTCTTTTAAAAAAGGACCGTAACAATAACACTATTTTAATTTTCAATAGTATTTTTGCATCAAACAAAAAAAGCTTTAAAATAATCTTCTCTCCGCTCGTTAATAAGCCGTTTAAAGTCTGACGATAAGAGACTAATCCTTTTTTTGAATTCTCTGAAAGTAAGACCTTAGAAAACAAATTTTATCTATAGTCTTATCTCCCAACCTGCTTCGCACAGAACTGCATATGTAGCCGGCTGATTTATTAATTAAAATATCGCATACCTAAGCCTGTTAAAGTATGAAGGGAGGATATCAATCAACAGTCAGCAAAAAACATTAAAATTCAATTTTCAATTGCATTTTTAATACTAGGGTTGTATCTATTCAAAGAAAATTAATTTTAAAGTAATATTACATGAATAAGTTAGCAATAGTCGCGTCAAGTATGATAAATTACTACGTACTAGGTGGAACAGGTATTTGGAGGTATCAAAATTACCTAGTAGGTACAACCCATCTCAAACGGATACGTTTGCGGATCCGCATCGCTGGATCAAGATGTATGCTGGATCCAGCATGTTTAAAAAGGCGCTGGATCCAGCTGGATTGCTGTATGCTGGATCCAGCAATTGCAATCCCTAATCGTGACGTACGTTATTAGTTATCCAGACGCGCGTGAATTGCTTCTATACAACCATGCGCAAGAGGTGCATATCCCTGGGGCGCAGGGTGCGGACCAGCTCAAACACTCTCCTGAGAGTATTTGCCGAGCGCTTTGGCAACCAGTACGTCTATCATCTTGGCATGGTGCATAATATTTGTTAGCATTGATAAAGCAGCAATGCTGCAACAAAACCGTCATCATCATATCAGCATGTTGCAGTCCACTGCTGGACATAGGCCTCCCCCGAGGAGCGCCACAGCGCACGATCTCGCGCCCCTTGCATCCGGTCCTACCAGCTGCCTTCTTCAGGTCGTCTGTCCATATATCCGGGGGGCGTCCCACACTACGTTTACCTAAGCGTGGTCTCCATTCGAGAACCTTCCTGCTCCACCTCTCGTCGGTTCTACGACAGACATGGCCAGCCCACTGCCACTTTAGCTTGCTACATTTTTGGACAACACCGTACAACCGGACAACAAAACCGTATCGATGCTAAATTAGTACAAATGTGTAAAGGTTGACCATTTGCGACTGTAGCGATACTGCATTGCAAAAGCCTGCTGACTGTGTCGCTGTTATCAGTCGCAGTGTATAAATGGTCTTAGCGACTAGATAATGTCAATGCTTTAGTCAACCACAGTCAAAGAAGCAAAGCGATTTTTTTTTTCCAATTTAGAAATTATCCTAGTGCTCAAGCTCAGCTCAGGTAATAGAATTGAGAATGCAAAAAATTACACTTTGTAATTTTTTAATTAAAAAAAGAAAGAAGAAAAAAAAAGAAAGTCCAAACAGACTAGACAAAATATTTTTTTACTGATTCTGCTACGATCCTGTGACTAAGACATTATGAAACTTCACTACTGAAGGGAATGCTTGGAACTTTTAAAGTTTTATTTCACTGTAGTCATGCTTGCATAGTTCCTGATATTGGTTAGTTTAATTTAACTTGTTTGATTAAAAAACCTTTAAGTTTATACTGATTATTATTTACGAACGTAAACTAACCTAACTAATGAACAATGTACCTACCTACTTAAACAACATAAGAAGTAACAAGGCTTCGTTGCTTTATATACAATTACAATTTAGCTATGGGCAGTGTATAACGCACTTGTGATAAGCCGCTAGATTCTATGTTAGCTCACTGTTGTACCAATAGATGGCGCTGTGCCCGGTTGACTCGCGGTACAGTATGCTTACACCGACTTGCTTATAACACTGAGGTTCGCTGTCGTATATTTAGTGCTGTTACTGACTTTGTCGTCACGAAAAAACCCTTTGTGTGCTACGTTGGGCTTTTATTATAAGCAAGTACACCCTCGACCTTAACTCCCAGGGAGTTGTACAGGCAGACAAACTAGACAAACATACGTAACGCGTTAGGGCGCCGCAAAACAAAACGTTCCACTGCCGACCTGTAGGACGCCTTGTTTTACAGTAATGTTTTTCGACCCTTATAGCACGTTTAAACTCTTTTGAATAAATCGCTGTACTAGTCAATAACCTGTTATCTCACTCTAAAGAAGCTTAGGCCCAGCGCACACACTAGCAACTAGCGACTGTCAGCTATTGAGGCGAGGCGATTGATTCACACGTTGTCAGTAGCGAATCGCGGCCACATTATACCGCAGGTGTAATAATAATGAAAATAATAAATATACAACAACATCACATACATTGATCTGACTCCGTGGTAGGTAGCTTAAGCACTTGTGTTACAAATGCCAGAATCAACAGTGGTATCCAAAAAAAACTTAAATGAATACATATAACACCCAGACCAGAAAAAACAGATATGTTCATACACACAAATGTTTGTACAGTGCGGGGATCGACTCACGACCTCTTGGTCAATAGTCAACTTCTTACTTCAGATTACGAGAGACGTCGCTCGTAGTCTGTCGAAGCGAAAACATCTCCTGAGGATGCCACGTGTAGTGGCGAAACGCGTCGAGTGTTTGTTGGTGACAGTCTTGTGATTCCGGGTGCATCTTCTGTGTCACGTTGTGAGTTGTAGATATTGTAAGTCCTGCGACTTCCAGCTCTAGCTTTTTCAGGTGATTACAGTTGGATGTATTTTGGTTCCTGCGCTGGCGTCGTTTAGTGGAAATTTAAAGCAAAATAATCTTCTTTTTCAGCTTTAGTCATGGATTTCCGCAAAGTAACGCCTGATTCCATCAACTATAGTCAACTTCTTAACCATTACACCCAAGTGGTCGTTAAAAGTGTACCCTCGACATGACGACTGAAATCCAATTCTGTTAACTGTATCACCTCATTCAGTGGTTACCTGCAGTAAATGCAAGTTGTATTCGAAACTAAAAGCTAAACACCGCAACACAATTTTCCCCGAGTTAGTCGCGCGGGTAATTTTATTAACAACGCGTTTTGCCGAATGAATTTATGCTGTTTGTACACTTCGTTTAAGCGGGATAGTTTGCGCATTTAGCATATTTTGGTCCGGTACCTGCGTATTACTTTAGCCCGGCGGGGAGGGGTAACTTTGACCCATATTTATTTTATTTAGATAGCAATGGTAAAAAGTATATACGTCATCCGGTAAATGGTGTCATAAACATTCGGTAAAACAGTGAATTAAACACAGTAATCAGTGTGTTTGTTCATTTTTTTTGGTTTTTAAAGAAAAAAAAAGACATATATCCGTTTTTGACAGGGGAAAAACAACCTTATTTACTACGACAAATTCAATCATCGACTTTGTATTTTCTGATAAGATAGTTTGTCACATTAAAAAAAAAAATTATATTTTAATATTAATCTCAAATGAACTAAAATCAAATTCCACGGAAAGCGTACGTTTAGCAAATACCTACATTACTTATATTAATTTTGAAAATAATTGGTCTTATTTTTTATTTTTAAATTCATTAATTCTCAAACTTGCCACACCTTCTTGGTAACTAGGTCAATAAGTTCGTTTTTAAGCATTATAACTACCATCCATATAATGTAACACACCTAGTATGCAAATAAATAAATGAAATGAAATGAAAAGCATAAAAATAAGGCGTTCTTATTGCCTAAAGTAGTTTCTTTCAACCATTAGGTACTTTTAATTGGAATATTTGATGTGGATTGAATGCAATTAACTAAGTTTTGATAAAAAACAACGTATTTTTTCTATTTAAAATTTATTTTTAAAAACAAACCTAAGAGGATGTAAATATATATTGTATAATTATATATTTTATATATTATGGAAGTTGGAAACATGATTGATGTACCGGTAACACTCATATTAGTGACAGCATACACAAATATAGTGTACTATTTTGCCCCGTCTGGGAATACCCGGGACCTTAAACTTAAATACCGGTGACACACGACCACAGAAGTCTTCAAAACTACAACTGTAATTTACGCATAATGACAGTTTTCTAGAGACCCTGGCCTTATTATACTACTACCCTACTGTAGGGTGTGTCTACAACTAAGGGATGTGTTGAGTGCTAACGACTTGAGAGGGAAGTTGTAGTAAGAAACAAACCCGTTGTATGCCGTTCTAACACTGTCGGTTGATATCTGTTTTATTAACGTAAATGAACATGTATTTATAATAAAGTAATTGATTGTAAACAAGTAAAGATATGTAGATGTGTGCCGTCGGTGTAGAGTGCCGACGGTGCTCGTTGAGGGTCCATCGGTCAGCCGCTGTATGTGGGTCGCTGACGCCGCTCCGAGGTTGGGCAATTTCCATGTACGATGCTAGCTCGTAAATATTGGCAGCTCCAAAAGATGAGGAAGATGATGCCGCCCCCGGGTCCTGGCGCACGCTGCTGAAGTGTGGATAGATCCAATGTATGGCGTGGCTCGTACATCCTAGCGTACCGGAGAAGTGAGATGCTGCTGATGTGGATGTGGTTGGCGTCAGTCTGTTGCAGACCCGCTGCGGTTGTTGGGCTAACCCGATTGATTGATGTGGTTGTGGTTGAAGTCTTCTGACTCGCTCTGAAGTGGGAAGCCGATGTCGATGACCTTCTGTCTTGAAGTGGCAACCCCGGCTCTGCCGAAGTTTCCTTTTGATGGAGTTCGCTGATGGAGCTCGGTAATGAAGCTCTCCGATGAAGCTCGCAGATAGAGCAGCTGATGATGCTCGCATTTGGAGCAGCTAATGAAGCTCGACGATGGAGCAGCTGATGAAGCTCGACGATGGAGCAGCTGATGAAGCTCGACGATGGAGCAGCTGATGAAGCTCGACGATGGAGCAGCTGATGAACCTCGACGATGGAGCAGCTGATGAAGCTCGACGATAGAGCAGCTGATGAAGCTCGACGATGGAGCAGCTGATGAAGCTCGACGATGGAGCAGCTGATGAAGCTTGACGATGCTTCTTGCTTGAGGACTGACAGTATTGGTGGGATTTCAGCTACTGGTGAGACCCTCTTCTGGGAGGCCAGTAGCCGAACCGCTGCTGCCAGTGTCTTGATCTTCTGTCTTCTCGATGTTGTTATGTCTTCACGACGACTTGACTGTCGTTTTGTTTGTAGGCTTCATGAGACGCCCTCCGTCGGTCGGTTCTCAGGATGTTGGAAAGGACAAGGGAAGGGATAGGTTGATAATGTTTAAGTTGGCTACCTACCTATTCATAGTCCCTACTAAGCCCTGTAATGTTCTTGTCAATGTTGTGTTTTGGTAATGATAATGAAGTCATTGTAAGATATAAGTTGATGCAATACGTACCTTCCAACTGTTAATGGAATTACGCAGTATAGGATTCGTAGATCACTGTTGTTCTCAAGTGTTGATGAGAAGTGGTCCACATTAAAATTACTGTTGCGTCTAACAGTTTGCCTGTTTGATAATCTATGTTTGGTAGTTCTTTGGCCCTTGATTGATTGAGTGCATGGATATTGTAAAGCTGGGATGTCGTCCCCGTCTGCTTGTGTGTTAATCCTGCCTCCTTGATTGAGCTCAAAGTTAACGATAAGTTGGGTGGTGGTTGTAAGGCACCGACCCTGTTTGATAAGTTTAGTTTGTTAGATCCTTGGCTACTTGTTTGAGCCCAAAGAAAATGAAAAGTTGGGATGTTTTCCCTGCTTCGTAAATCTTTGGCTCCTTGTTTGAGTCCAAGTTAATGATAATGCTAAATGTCATGTCAATTGTCAGTTAATTACTTGAGAAACCCCTTGTTAGGCCACATGCTTAGCTACTTACTAATGTCAATGCTTTGTCTGTCTTTGTCTGGAGTGGTGGTTGTAAGGCACTACTCCCGTTTGTTTGTCATGTTTTAATTTCCTTAACCTACCCTACCAAAGTTGTAAAATGTGAAAAAGTGTGTCTTGGCCGCAGCGGAGGGAAATGAGAACCAACACTGTCGGTTGATATCTGTTTTATTAACGTAAATGAACATGTATTTATAATAAAGTAATTGATTGTAAACAAGTAAAGATATGTAGATGTGTGCCATCGGTGTAGAGTGCCGACGGTGCTCGTTGAGGGTCCATCGGTCAGCCGCTGTATGTGGGTCGCTGACGCCGCTCCGAGGTTGGGCAATTTCCATGTACGATTCTAGCTCGTACACCTACTAAACTGTAGATTGCACATCAACATAAACATTGTGACGCCATACATAGTTGGAATAAGAGCCATTATGTACCAAAAATGTAAGCTACGACTTGCAAACAACTGTACAACTTTAAAGTTTCGAAACTTCCCGTAAAGAAACCTCGTAGTACGTAATTACACAAGTCATTATAACATCATCAGACACGGATGAACCGGATCCGCTGGAGTCTCTCGTTAAAACTTGCCTGGGTTAGTGTAACTCTAGTGATGTCAATTCTATCGATAAAAGAAACAATCGATAGTTTCTACGTATACCATACAAAAAAAATGGTAACGATTGGTGCTAGTACATCTCATTAATTGTCCCACTGCTGGGCAAAAGCCTCATCTCAGGTTGTTTGCAAGGTAAGTGACCAACCTTACTGCCAGATGTTATTTAGCCGCCCGAAGGCCTCTGAATCGGCTTAAACACTTAATATCAATCGATATTAACTAGCACCAATTGCTAAACGTGCCTTTCGAATCAAGAAGATGCCTGTAAATTGATGTGACTTATATGGTCGGTGTATATACCCATCCCAAACACGACCGCGCCTTAGGTTGCTTAACTTTGGTGTTACTACCAAAGCGCAGCACCGACTGCGCCACGAGCATCTTAAAGGCATAGAAATACGCCTTTGAGTAGCAATAGATATTTTACATGCACCTGGTGCCATGTGTTTCCACGGAAATGAAGGAAATAAAGCATATTTAAGAAAGGAAAAAAAAATGTTTTATATCATATTAAAAAAAATTGGTATTCATAATATTCCTTTTTGAGCACTAATAGTGTGATTGCGATACTTTTAGGAGCTCGATTGCTACATCTCATATTTTTACTTTCATTGCAGTCATCCATCCGCAAATATAATTCATATGCGATTGATAAAATGACCTAATGATACCGGCAAAATGTATAGTACTGTTACATTTACATTACATTACATTTTACTGCTGGTGACCGCACCTTACCACTTTTGTTGGCTGCTGCTCGCATCGCGTCCGATTAGTTATTTTTAATTTGTATTTGTTAATATGTAGACATTGTGTTGACTGTATATTTATTAATTATAACATAAGTCTATGATTCCAATTGCGTTAGACTTACTTAATTCATATGAAATGGGATACATTCATATATTTATTTTGTTAAAAAAACAAGGTCAGCAGACGTCTTCTCCACCGCAAAGACGGTATAATATAAAAATATCATTAATTTACTTAGCCGAAGATAAAACAATGTCACCAAATTATGTTTCGACTATGCTGATGGACTCTCTGTACACAGAATGTAATGATTGTACCACGATAAAGTATGTAGTTGTTTGCTATCCCAAATAAAGAAAAAAAAACTATTGGGTCGTCTATCGATATATTGCTAACCTTTTCATGTCACTAGCCACTGCCCATGTTTGATCCGGCCCATTCGTTAATATCGTTATTTTCGTTATTAACGGCTTTGAGTCGGCGGTCTAAGTTTGATATGTTAACAAGGTAGAGTTTGTATGTATTTGCAAAATCGAACTTAGATCATGGAATATAACATCGATAAAAGCATTATAAGAAAACTTTACATACTTATGTATAGACATATGTTATAGGAATTGTAATTTATAGAAATAATCATTATAATAAATAAAAATAAACTAATACAATAGACAGACGGTTTAGGAACAACCTTTTTTTTATATTTTATTATTTTATTGAGAAACTCAACAGCCCTTTTTACATTTTACATTGCGTAGTACACAGTATTCTAATGACTTAAGCCAATAACAGAGTTTCATAGCGTGCATTTAGTTCCATACATTTAAAATATTTAAAAAACTTGTGGTATAAAGACAACAAACAACACAAGACATAAAACAAAAAATAGATGGATTCAAATTTATTTAAACTAAAAGGATTTATCAAATCGGTTGTAGACAATTTTAAAAATATGATGATTTCAACAAAGATCTTTTCTTAAATGCACTTTTGCTCATGTTGAAAAGGTCAATATGGCTGTACTTAGCATTGTATGTTGAGGGGTAGCCGAGTCATAACAGCATTTGAAGCGTAGTTGGTATGGTTTTTGGGTATACTGAATAATGGGGTGTGTCTTGTACGATACTTAGGTGTGGAAAAATTCAGACTTGACAACAGTTTAGATGATTCTATATTATTGCGCAGAATATCATACAAAAAACATACATCCAGCACTTCACGTCTTGCTTCAAGGGACAAGAGATTATAGTGACTACAGTCTTCCAGATAACTGATTGACCTCCTATGTGTCTTATAGTTTAGGTGCTTAATAAACTTTTTCTGGATTTTTTCTAAATTACTTATATACTTAACATATTGAGGAGACCAAATTGCACTACCGTACTCTAAGATACTGCGGCAGTACGCATAATACAGCGACTTAAGGGTCTGTATATTCCTGAATGGTTTGCATGTTCTTATAATGAATCCAAGACCTCGATAAGCTTTGTTAACAATATGGTCAATGTGCATAGACATTACCATTTTGGAATCAAAGATAATGCCCAAGTCCCTTACATCAGATACTCTTTCGATAAGTCTACCGTCGAAATTGTAAGGAAATATTATAGTCTGCTTTTTACAGGTAAAACTGATGCATTGACATTTACTGATACTGAGAGAAATGTTATTCCTTTTATA
The DNA here is from genome assembly GCA_963921415.1 of Pyrausta despicata. Lineage (NCBI taxonomy): Eukaryota > Metazoa > Arthropoda > Insecta > Lepidoptera > Crambidae > Pyrausta > Pyrausta despicata. The sequence continues at coordinate 13,482,101 of OY992862.1, read as the reverse complement.
GTAGTCTTGGAGCCTGATTAAGTCATTCTGTATAAGCTCACAATCTGCAAACGACGTTACCTTCATGAAGACTTTTTTGTGGTCTGCGTATAAAAGATGATTTGAATGTTGGAAGCATTTATGTATGTCATATAAATAAGCACAGTAGAACAAGGGCCCTAAATGGGACCCCTGCGGTACACCCGAGGGAACCTGAACAAAGTCTGATTTGTACCCACCCATCACAACAGATTGTGACCGATTTTTAAGGTATGATGTAATCCACCGCAGTAAGTCACCCCGGATGCCGAGTTCGAAAAGCTTCCTTAGTAGGATGACGTGATCCACCCGATCGAAGTTTTTTTGGAAATCAGTGTAGATCACGTCAACCTGTCCACCCTTCTGCATTTGACTAAGCACGTAATTGCTAAATTCAGCCAAATTCGTTACAGTAGATTTACGTCTCAAAAAGCCGTGTTGGTGCTCTGAAATTCCATTCGTTACGGTATGATAGATACTGTCATATACAAGTCTCTCTAGCATCTTACTTAAAGTATTCAAGATGGATATAGGCCTATAATTAGTGATTTCAGTCTTAGAGGATTTTTTGTGAACAGGAACATTATTGCTTTTTTCCACAAAACTGGACAGACACCGTTTTCTAAAGATAACTTAAACAACCGGTATATTGGATCAGTTAATACATCAGCACAACGACGGAGAAAAACTGGCGGTATACCGTCACATCCAGCCCCCTTATTAACATCAAGAGTTTCTAGCATTTTCTCGATTTTGCTAGGTGTGATTAACACGTTAGTTACGGTATCTGTAGAACAGTCCTGGTCGTCATCGTATTTTTGCGCAATGCTAGATGTGGTGCTCTGATAAAACATTGTATGAAAGAACTCATTAAATTTAGTGCAAATGTCTGAGCCGTCTGTAAGTGTTTCACCGTTATATAAAAATTGTTTTGGATATTGAGAGCCTCCTCTTTTTGATTTGACATAGGACCAGAATTTTTTAGGATTTTTTGCGATACCACTTTCAACGCCAGATACATAGTCGGTATAACATTGTTTCTGTATCGCATGCTCTAGCCTACGGAGCATTGCGAATACGTCATAGTCACGCGGATTACCATAACGCTTCCATTTTTTGTGCATTATACTTTTTTCACAAAACCTTTGATAAAAAGAAAGAAAATATAATATTACGAGTGTGAATCAAAAAATTCTTGGAATCAATATTAAAAAAATGCAAAGATTTAAATAATAATATTTTATTTTTCTACATAATCGCCCTCCAATGCAATGCATTTAGAATAACGCGTTTCTAACTTCCTTATTCCTTGTGAAAAAAAAAAAATTCTTGACTCTCGAAAAAATCCTCTACGGCAGCTATAACCGCGTCATTATCGTGAAATTTTGTTCCACGAATTTCCTCTTTTAATTTTGGAAATAAGTGAAAATCACTTGGGGCTAAGTCCGGAGAATATGGTGGGTGGTCAAGGAGATTGAAGCCAGCACAGCGGATTGCGTTGAGCGCAACTTCCGATCGATGAGCAGGAGCGTTATCTTGAAGGAACAACACGCCCAACGACAGTTTTCCACGACGTTTTTCTTTAATCGCTTCACGCACTTTCGGGATTAAATTTGCATAATAGGGTCCAATAATCCTCTGGCCTTTTGGCATGTAATCAATAAAAAGGATTCCTTCACTATCCCAGAACACAGAGGCCATAACTTTGCCAGCGGTAGGAGCAACTCGAAATTTCTTAATGGATGGAGAGGATGGTCGTTTCTAAGACATGCTTTGTCTTTTAGTTTGAGGATCAAAATGGTGGACCCACGTTTCATCCATGGTGACAAGACGACGGCAAAAATTATCCGAATCACGCTGGAACATTTCGAGATTACGCTTGGAAATTTCAAAACGTCGCTTTTTGTTTTCGTTGGTTAACATTCGTGGCACCCATCTTGCAGACACTTTTTTGAACCCCAGTGAATCAATTAAAATGGATTGAACGCTACCAAAAGATATCTTTAGGATCTCAGCTATATGTTTTATAGTCATTCTTCTATCTTCCAAAACCAGATTCTCAACCTTTTTGACATTTTCTTCTGTAATGGAGGTTGAAGGCCGCCCAGAACGCGGGTCATTACAGCATGATCTACCTCTTTTAAATTCAGCCAGTACGCAACCGTAGAATAGGGTACAGCATCACCTCTAATGTCTGCTGAATGTCCAAAAAAATTTCCTTCGTAGACATTTTTTTCAAACTGAGATATTTTATCACCGCACGTAACTCACTTTTATCCATAATTTTGACTTTTTAGCAACTCGTTGCACAAAAATTTTTATTACATGCGAACGAACTGACAAAAACAAGTGACAGTCTGCATAAATATAGTGTGATAGACACTCTTTAATTTGAATATCGAACTTGATCCAAAAAGGTTTCATATATATGCACTTCTAAGAACCTTTTGATTCACCCTCGTAGGTACGTCCTACCAATAAGAAAAGTAAGTTCCTTTTTAAATAAGTATTTTAAACAATTTATAAGAATGTAGTAAAGAAAAAATTCAGAGAAAAAAGGATAAATTACAGTTATATTGATGTAGGTAATTAAATTGTAAGTTGAATTTTTTTTGGTCTAGTAGTTTTATAATTGCATATGAAAAGGTTATGTTTCAATTTACTTACTTATAAGTAATGTCACTCATATTAAACAAATGTTATTCGAGCGCTTATCTCAGTAAAGGCATTAATATATTTTGATGGACGTGTGTCGTGACCGCAAAGGTTCAAGGTTCGAATCTCGGTGAAGTATAGGTTGCGTTATGTGCCAGTATGGATAAACGGGTAGAAAACTGTTAAATATATTTAGTTTTTTTTTAAAGTGTTTTATAAATTAATTTGTGAGCTAACGCGAAAATTGTCTTTTCATCTTCCTACGAAAAAAAGCTTTTTTTGGTACAGTATTAAAATTAGATTTGCATTACTAATAGGTAAGTAATATAGTAATATTCATAAGACTTGCTTCGTTACTTTGCACTTTGTAACAGAACTAGTTTGCTACCTCGTTAAAAAACGCCATCCGGTGTTTATCATCAAGAGTAATTGTTTAAACAACTACAACTAAAGGTTTTTACTTTTCGTTACATTTTCTCGTTAAAGTTTTGACGTGACAACGTCTTATAATTCGATGGAGCCGGCTGCACGCACCATAAAACATGACGCATGCGGCGTTACTTCGCTCTGAGGCGTTCCATTCAAGGCTTGAAGTGCAAGCGAGAATGCGGAACGAGCGACAAAGAGGCAACGTGACAAAGACGTTGTCACGTTCAACTATCGTCAGTAAACCGACTTTATGTATTTACTTGTACCTACATATAAATTTTACCTATTTCCACGATTTACTCAAAAATGTAGGTCACAAGTCTTAAACTCCCTTTTAAAACCTACACAAAAGAAAAATGCAGCATAAGACTCAATGGCTTGTTCAAAATGTATGGGATTGATCGGATTTTTCAAATAGTACACACGATAGCATGTTACGGTACGCACTGTGTGATCTTATGATCTCGTAATAAGGTTGGTTTTGCAATGAAATTGAGTAGGCTGATGTGAAACTTGTAAAATATTTCGCGCGTCTCATAATCTAGGTTTGCTATCTTTTCTTCTGGTATGAAGCAATTTCCCCGAATGGGCTGACCTAAATTTTCGTATTTATTGATATCGGATAACGGTTGTATAGGTGTTTTCGATATAAACGGGCTGTTTCAGTTTTTGCTTTGTTTCTGTGGACATACAAGTAATATTACTGGAGCTGGTATTGAACAAATTGCATTATGGATCCTGTAGTTGTTATTGTTTTTTTTTTTTAATTTAATCGATATGTTATTTATATTGTTACGCCGGTGGGCTAGTGCTACAACTTTGATCGTGTTTTTCCGTGCCTTGGAGGCGTTTTCAGCAGGCTGAAATACCATTTCAGGCCGTTTCAGAGAGTGCTCTAACACATACTAGTTTATCGAAATTTCACCCAAGTTGCCGTTGTTTTCAGGCGCCTGAAACATGTTTTCAGTCCGTTTCAGGCCACCCTCTATCAGATGACGCCATAACCTGAAAACCCGTTTTCAGGCGTTTTCAGGACCCCTTATGGGCCTTTGAAGCCCACTTCAGTATATGACGTAATTTTCAGTAGGAGTGAAAGAGATAGCACGATTAGAGAGAGGCAGCTATACTAAGAACATTCCAGAAAGGTGTGACAGAGACAGCACAAGACAAGGATAGCACTATGATGCCGAACATTCGAGAAAGGTCTAGGCTAGGCAAGACGGCATTTGGAAGGATCCCGAACAGTCTCGTACTGGGTAGTAGGTACCTACCGAATATTCGGGAGTCCTTGACGGCCGGTATATAAGGAGCCCGGGAATGCGACCGAGTGGGAGTTTAATTTGGGAAAGCGACGAGTAAACATCGAAGCGAAGACTGCGACAAGAAGATTTTGGAGTGCGATATAAGTGTTTGTGTACTAAGTGTTGTAACGTAAAGTGTGTACAATAAATCCTACTCTACTTCATCGGTTTAGAAGTGCATTTCAATCTAGATCCCACACCCCTAGAACGTAACATTTGGTGTCAGAAGTGGGATTGAAAATGCCGATTACTCCGCGAGAAGAAGAGAAGGAGGGGATGCAGACCCGAAGCCGCACCGCTGCTGGAGACTCTGCGGGCACCGCCGGAACGTCAGACACAGCGGTACCAGCTTCAAGGACGCCGGAGATAGACGTCAACGCCATTCTGATCCTCCTGAAAGAACAGGCTAGAAGGCAGGAGGAACAAGCCAGAAGGCAGGAGGAACAAGCCAGAAGGCAGGAGGAACAGACCAGAAGGCAGGAGGAACAGGCTAGATGGCACGAGGAACAAGCCAAAATTTTGCAGCAAGAGCTACGGGACCTGAAAGAAGTCCTCCGTAAGGTACACGAAGTAGCTGCAGAATGGAAAAAGGTGATGGCTGAGGTGCAAGACAAAATTGTGGGCGTTGAAATTAAAGTTGAAAACCACGAGAAGCACCTCAATGGACTGAACGAAAAAGTGGAGGGCCAGGAGAATCGCCTCCAGAAGTTGGAGATCAAAGTGGCCAACGGCACCACCAGTGTATCAGGTGCACCAGCCACAGGAGGTGAAAAGTTAAAGGTACCTCCATTCGATGGTACCTCTTCGTGGGCCGCATACAAGCTCCAATTCGAGATGGTTGCCGAAGCGAATGGCTGGAGCAAGGACTATGCTAAAACGGCACTGAGTTTGGCGCTGCGGGACGAAGCTCTCACTGTTCTGGAAGCGTTAGGAAAGGAGAAGACATACGACCGTCTTCTTGAAGCTTTAGAGGCACGCTTCGGTGACAGCCATCTAGAGCACGTTTACAGAGCTCAGCTGAAGAATAGGACTCAGGGGCATAATGAGTCGTTACAAAAGTGGGCACTTGAGATAGAGAAGCTCGTCCGGAAGGCGTACCAAGGTTCCGCAGCGACTTTCATCGATGGAACGCTAGTACAGGCATTCATAGATGGGATTCGGGACTTTGAAGTGAGGGCTGCTGTACGGCTGGGACACCATGGGACCTTGAAGGATGCGCTCGCCCATGCCCTGGAGGTGGAAGCTGTACGCCAAGACTCAACAAAATCCTTTAGGGTGCGCGAAGTTGCGGCCAGGGAGCCGATTGCTCCACCTCGAGAAACTGGGCCTCGATGCTACAACTGCGGGGAAAGAGGACACATACAATCATGCTGCCCAAAAAGATCTTGGAGGCAACGGGACTCGGACCGAACGGTGAAGACCAGATACGACCGGAAGTCTAACCAGACGAGGTTTGAGGAAGGATCATTCGTGTGGCTACATAACCCTATGCGTCGAAAAGGAAAGTCACCGAAATTGTCGCCGAGTTGGGAAGGGCCGTACAAAGTAGTCACAAGGATCAACGACGTCACTTATCGGATACAGCGCAACGCACGTAGCCCCTGTAAGATTGTTCATGTTGATCGGTTGGCCAAGTACCATGGAACGAATGATGCTCGGGACGAGCATGTCTAAGGAGGGGGTAGTGTTACGCCGGTGGGCTAGTGCTACAACTTTGATCGTGTTTTTCCGTGCCTTGGAGGCGTTTTCAGCAGGCTGAAATACCATTTCAGGCCGTTTCAGAGAGTGCTCTAACACATACTAGTTTATCGAAATTTCACCCAAGTTGCCGTTGTTTTCAGGCGCCTGAAACATGTTTTCAGTCCGTTTCAGGCCACCCTCTATCAGATGACGCCATAACCTGAAAACCCGTTTTCAGGCGTTTTCAGGACCCCTTATGGGCCTTTGAAGCCCACTTCAGTATATGACGTAATTTTCAGTAGGAGTGAAAGAGATAGCACGATTAGAGAGAGGCAGCTATACTAAGAACATTCCAGAAAGGTGTGACAGAGACAGCACAAGACAAGGATAGCACTATGATGCCGAACATTCGAGAAAGGTCTAGGCTAGGCAAGACGGCATTTGGAAGGATCCCGAACAGTCTCGTACTGGGTAGTAGGTACCTACCGAATATTCGGGAGTCCTTGACGGCCGGTATATAAGGAGCCCGGGAATGCGACCGAGTGGGAGTTTAATTTGGGAAAGCGACGAGTAAACATCGAAGCGAAGACTGCGACAAGAAGATTTTGGAGTGCGATATAAGTGTTTGTGTACTAAGTGTTGTAACGTAAAGTGTGTACAATAAATCCTACTCTACTTCATCGGTTTAGAAGTGCATTTCAATCTAGATCCCACACCCCTAGAACGTAACAATATCACTAAATGGTATTATAAGCAAAGTTGCTTCATGCGTCTGTCCTTATGTTTTTATGTATGCTGAGATGTCTTTTACTAATTAACGGATTTGTTGCATTTTTTTTTATAGATAAAGTAAGAAAGGTTATTATGTATAATATAATGCTTAATATTAGGTCCTTACCTATGAAATTGGCGTTTTGTATGGGAGGAACAAAAAGTCGAATTTTTTTTATATAGCATATTTATTTAATCAAAGTATGAGCCATTGTAATCTATGCACTTTTGCCATCTCATAGGTAGTTCATTGATCCCTTTACTAAAAAAACCATTCGAACGGGAATCAATAAAATCTTTGAAGGCGACTTGGACTGCCCCATCTGAGTTGAACTTTTTCCCTTGCAAGAAGTTATCCAAATTTCGAAAAAAATGGTAATCTGTTGGAGCAAGGTCCGGGGAGTACGGTGGATGCCTTAGAGATTCCAATTGAAGTTCTTCTAATTTGCTAGCCGTCTGTTGTGCAGTGTGTGGTCTAGCGTTGTCGTGAAGCAGCAGTGGCGTAGAGCGATTGACCAGCCTTGGTTGTTTAGCAACTAGCTTTTCCATCATGGTTTGCAATTGCTGACAATAGATATCTGCCGTAATCGTCTGGCCAGATTTGAGAAAACTGTAATGAACGACACCGGCGCTAGTCCACCAAACGCTTACAAGTAACTTTTTATTGGTCAATTTTCGCTTGGAGCAGGCTTTGGCTGGCTTGCCAGGGTCCAGCCATTGCGATGAGCGCTTCCGATTATCGTAGAGAATCCACTTTTCATCACAGGTAATGATTCGATTTAAAATCCCTTCGTTATTGTGCCGGTCAAGTAATGTAACGCAGCAGTTGACGCGCGTTTGCCGGTTTGCTTCACTCAATTCGTGAGGAACCCACCTTTCAAGTTTTTTAATCTTCCCAATTTGCTTCAAGTGGATTAAAACATTATCACTAACGCCAAAGCCTGCAGCTAACTCGGACGTGGTTTGCGATGGATCCGCTTCCACAATAGCCTTCAATTCTTCATTATCAACTTGGGTCTCCGGCCGTCCACGGGGCTTGTTTTGCAGGTCGAAATTTCCAGAACGAAAACGTTGGAACCAAAAACGCACTGTGTTTTCTTTTGCAACACAACCGCCATACACATCATTAACCCTTCGAGCCGTTTCCGCAGCACTGGTGCCACGGTGGAACTCGTACTCGTAAATAACGCGATATTTCAAATTTTCCATTTTGTAAATTGAGCGATGCAAACAGAAAAAAGATAAGTAAAAAAACAAATGAATGACGGTTTACGAAACACAACTACATGTGGAAATAGCTGTATAAATTTGAATTTCGAATTCCTAACCAAATAGGAAAAATTTGTGATCAAAGTGGCCAGTACGACAAAACGCCAATTTCATATGTAAGGACCTATTATATTAGACAGGGCCAACGACTTAACGTGCATTCCGAGGCACGGGGGTGTAACACCGCCAACTTACCGACTCCGAGCTGAGAAATTCATGGCAGAAAATCTCAGAAACAATTTTGGCTCGACCTGGGATTCGAATCCAAGACCTCTTGGATGTAAGACAGAAACTTTTCCACTGCACCAACGAGGCAGTCTGATCTCTTTCCGGTCATGTGGGATTGCCGTCTCACCGAACTTTGAGAGCGATGTGTGAGTGCACCTGTGTATTGCGCTCACACTTGTGCACTATTATATCTCCTGCGTAGTTGGTTGATCTCTGTTGAGATTGGCCGCCGTGCCCGAAATCGGCCAGGAGGACTATTATTATTATAGGTTTATAGAACTTTTATTTCTCATAAGAAATTTTACATTTCACTTAGAATGAGATACAGATAAATTATATTACTTATTAGGTACTAATTGTTACGCTTCGGTACATGCTGCTGCTATATGTAACTTAAGTTTATTTTTAAAAATATTAAAATTCTCACACTCCTTCAGGTCGTTTGGTAAATCGTTAAATAGCCTGGCTCCCTCAAATAGTATCGTTTTTTTGCCATAGTTAGTCCTTGGGGTTATTGTTTTGAGTTTATATCTATTTCTCAGGCTATGTGTATTACTCCTAATATTTAGTTCTAAGTTACTTTTAATTGTGTTACTTAATGCTTTTTTGATAAAGATGCATGTGTTATATCTATGTAGTTGTAATAAATAAAAATATTTCTGTTTTTATGTATAGTTCTTTTGTAGGTGTGCGGAAAGAGTAATGAAACAAGACTTTAATAATTTTATTTTGCGTTCGCTGCAATGAGTGGAGATTGGTCTCTGCTGCAGATCCCCAAATTTCGATAAGATAGTCCAAATGTGATTTTACCAGAGTGTTATAGATAATATACTTAATATGTTTTGGTATGTAATGTGTAATTTTTCGTAAAGCTCCTAGCACAGATACCAGCTTTGATTTAACATGGTCAATGTGCGGTCTCCACGTCAGCTTGTCATCAATGATTAACCCTAAGTATTTTTCCTGGTGGGATCTTTTTATTGGTTCATTATTTATAATCAGAGGATCATACTCGGGTATCACTTTGTTCTTTGCGGCCAGAATCATGTAAGAAGTTTTTTGTGTATTCACTGTTAATAAATTGTGTAAAAACCATTCATTTAGTAAATTTAAGTCGTTTTGAGCTTCAGTAATAATGTTATGGATAGACTTACTAAAGTAGAATAAACAGGTATCATCAGCGTAAAGTGTGAGATATCCAGTTAATCCAACTTTGTTGATGTTATTTACATAGATTAGGAACAACAGTGGCCCGAGTATAGATCCTTGAGGTATTCCGAATGAGATATTTTGAGAAGTACCGACGAAATCACTGATTTTGACAACCTGACGTCGGTTTTCAAGATATGATTTAAATATATTTAGTGCTCTGTTTTGAATACCAATGTCGCTTAGCTTCATGAGTAGCTTTTGATGGCTAACAGTATCAAAGGCCTTCTTCAAATCAATAAATATACCTAGCGCAATATTTTTTTCATCGATACAAGTTTTGATTTTTGTAACTAAGTCTATAGCTGCTGACAATGTACTAGATTTTGGACGAAATCCATATTGCTCGTCCATAAAAAATTTCTTTGCTGTGAGATAGTCACTCAGGCGGTTATATTAGGTCCTTACCTATGAAATTGGCGTTTTGTATGGGAGGAACAAAAAGTCGAAATTTTTTTATATAGCATATTTATTTAATCAAAGTATGAGCCATTGTAATCTATGCACTTTTGCCATCTCATAGGTAGTTCATTTATCCCTTTACTAAAAAAACCATTCGAACGGGAATCAATAAAATCTTTGAAGGCGACTTGGACTGCCCCATCTGAGTTGAACTTTTTCCCTTGCAAGAAGTTATCCAAATTTCGAAAAAAATGGTAATCTGTTGGAGCAAGGTCCGGGGAGTACGGTGGATGCCTTAGAGATTCCAATTGAAGTTCTTCTAATTTGCTAGCCGTCTGTTGTGCAGTGTGTGGTCTAGCGTTGTCGTAAAGCAGCAGTGGCGTAGAGCGATTGACCAGCCTTGGTTGTTTAGCAACTAGCTTTTCCATCATGGTTTGCAATTGCTGACAATAGATATCTGCCGTAATCGTCTGGCCAGATTTGAGAAAACTGTAATGAACGACACCGGCGCTAGTCCATCAAACGCTTACAAGTAACTTTTTTTTGGTCAATTTTCGCTTGGAGCAGGCTTTGGCTGGCTTGCCAGGGTCCAGCCATTGCGATGAGCGCTTCCGATTATAGTAGAGAATCCACTTTTCATCACAGGTAATGATTCGATTTAAAATCCCTTCGTTATTGTGCCGGTCAAGTAATGTAACGCAGCAGTTGACGCGCGTTTGCCGGTTTGCTTCACTCAATTCGTGAGGAACCCACCTTTCAAGTTTTTTAATCTTCCCAATTTGCTTCAAGTGGATTAAAACAGTTTTATCACTAACGCCAAAGCCTGCAGCTAACTCGGACGTGGTTTGCGATGGATCCGCTTCCACAATAGCCTTCAATTCTTCATTATCAACTTGGGTCTCCGGCCGTCCACGGGGCTTGTTTTGCAGGTCGAAATTTCCAGAACGAAAACGTTGGAACCAAAAACGCACTGTGCTTTCTTTTGCGACACAACCGCCATACACATCATTAACCCTTCGAGCCGTTTTCGCAGCACTGGTGCCACGGTGGAACTCGTACTCGTAAATAACGCGATATTTCAAATTTTCCATTTTGTAAATTGAGCGATGCAAACAGAAAAAAGATAAGTAAAAAAACAAATGAATGACGGTTTACGAAACACAACTACATGTGGAAATAGCTGTATAAATTTGAATTTCGAATTCCTAACCAAATAGGAAAAATTTGTGATCAAAGTGGCCAGTACGACAAAACGCCAATTTCATATGTAAGGACCTAATATAAGAGTTTTTCAAAGATCTTCGATATGACGGGCAACACCGATATGGGCCTATAATTGTTTGGATCTGATTTAGGACCAGATTTGTGTATTGGACTGACCTTGGCCATTTTAAGAGTGTCTGGAAAGGTACCTAGCAAGACAATGACAAATTGTAATTGAATTATTATCATTATTAATTATTTACCATACGTTTGTTTTAAATTCTTATTAAATAAATTTATATCAATTTTCTCGCTAACTGTACCTGTGGTTGAAGCATGTGTTTCTCAGTGAATAAGACCCTTCTACAAACAGCTTATAATTTACCTGAGACCTAATTAAATACGATTTTAGACGCAAATAAATGTATTTCAGCCTTTGAATTATAAATAGATGTGTGGAAACCGTGGTCGTTTTAAAAAGGATTATGCAGGTTTAAAACGTTTTGTTGTTTTAAAATTTAATGCAGCAATTTACATATTTTTGCAAAGTTATTTTATAACAGCAGGATTAAAACAGTTTGTGTTAAGGGTCATATCACAACATTTCGACAGCTAGGCAGTTTAAAAAAATATATATATACAACAACATCTCATTTATTGATCTGACTCCGTGGTAAAGAGCGAAAGCACTTGTGTGACAGATATCCGAATAAACAGTGGTATTACAAGTAAACTTAAATAAAAACATATTTTTGCCGAAAACTTGTACTTCAAAGGATATATTAAAAATTGGAGACCACTACAAAGAGAAAAACGAAGAGCAAGACGAAATAACAATCTTCTTATGCATAAGCATGTATCTAATTACAAAACTTGTACTTCCTAGCGGCCTCCGATTTTCGATTTATCCTTTAAAATTGAAGTTTTCGGCCAAAAACTGCTATGCTTTCAAATTATTGTAGTAGGCCTCTTAAAAACATTTTTAGATTAAAATGACGACTGCTCACATGCAACGACATAAACATTCAATGTCATATCAGCTTTATCAGAGAGAACCATAAGCTGAAACAATGGGAAATTAAAACACACGGAAAAAGTCGATCACAAGCAGGACCTGCAAACCTGTTTTGCCTGTGGCAGTAAGTTTTTTTAAAATTAAATTTTTCCCTTTAACTCTATCTTCGAAGCGTACACCATAAAATCGCCTAGGCGACAATGCGTGTGCCGCAGTCAGTTAGCGCGTGGATCGGCGACAAATGAAGACGAATCGCTGGCACTTCCATCCCCGGCTGGGTGCTTTACTATCGGTTCTCGAATTTAAAATAATAGTTTAAAAAACTTAAAAAAACATGCTTTTATTGCTAACTAAAAAGAGACAATAATTTATTCTCAGTGCTTAGTATAGTATTTATTAAAATCATTCTATTATTGGCAACAATAACAATAGAATTATGAAAACGACATTAAGCGCACCCCACGCTTTTCACTTTCATCATCATCATCAGCCTATATACGTCCCCCTGCTGGGCACAGGGCTTCCGAAGCACGGAGATGCTTGTAAACAGACGTCACTTTTATGGTCAGAATGGTCACCCATCCCAAACCTCTTTTTACTCTATTGTAATATAAATTATTTGTACTCAGAATAAATTATTTTCTCTTTTTCAGTTAGCTATAAAAGCGTGTTTATTTAGTTTTTTACACTATTTTTTTTTAGTTAATAAGGATAATGGAAAACTTTTATTAAATTATTGCATTGGCATCGGTACTCGATACGTGTGCAAAGTTTCAAATTAATCCAATTTCTGGAAGTTGGTAAAAATTGAGCTCAAAGATTTACATACCTACGTACATACGTACAGCCCGAGCTTATAAAAGCATGTTAAGAAAAAAAAGGCCTAAGCCTTTGTTTTCACTATTAAATTCAAGTATAAATTCCATTCGGCACACTGACACTCGACCTATTGCCGGATTTTTTTTGCTATTTAGCCGAAAATCTTACGAACTATACAGTGCATTGATATACAATTCACTAACAGTGTTAAACAGGGGCCATGTTACTATCTTGCTTCCTGAAAACTCACAGCGTTCTAATTGAAAAAAAAATGTTTAGCAGTGCTTCTATTGAGCTTAAAGTAAAATGTTAATTGCCCTTCTGGTAGGACCAGGAGACAAAACATTAAAATTAAAATCGGTTCGATTTTATCAGGTCTTAAAGAAATCTGACGTCAGCGAACAGGGTTATGGGCATTATGCAGTCAGTGGACCTACCTACTGGAAACATCCTCTAGCTAAGTCTGAAGCCACAGCAATAATGTTTTCAGTATTATTTGGTTTCGTTGGTACCCTAAAAATGAGATAACCAGTACTTGAATTGATATTAAGTGTTACAGGAGTAGTTAGTTCACTGCCCTCTTTGGAAGTCTAACAGTCTTGTTAACAGTTAATTATTATTTTTTTTGCACAAGAAATGAACAAAGGGTGGACTTATTGCTAAAAGCATTTTCTGCCAGTCAACCTCAAGCTCATGCAGAAAGAAGGCAATGGGTGCAGAGAAAATTAAATGAGAAAGGTAAATTGTGGTTACTAATAACGCAAAAACTAATAAACATAATAACAACATAATTTAACATGAGAACTTTAATAGTGTGATGCAGACACTTTAAAAAAAAAAGCAAATTGCACTCTTTTTACATACATATATATTCAGGACTATGGTAGGGGCCACCACAATCTCTCGATTGAAAACTGGGTTGTAGTTTCTTACCTTTTTTCCGCTCTTCCTTTATTTAATCTATTTTCCCTCGCTTATTTGTTGTGAAACCCGATGCCGGAGGCTTTTGTCATATTCAGGGAAGTAAAATTATAAGGGGAAATTGAACTACCGATCTGTTGTTATTTGTGTCACAAATTCCTTATTGAATTATGTCACAAAATCTTGCCGTAATATTTATTTTAAGTGAAGAATTTTTTGTCGAAATATTGAGGTCAGGATTTTTTTTCTGACAATGTGAAATGAACTTTACTTTTATTAGGGTCTTAGCCATTCCTATGTTCATATGTGAGCTGTTGAATGTAGTAAACGTTATGTAGTTTCACCGAACATATATACGCAAATAATTAGTTTAAATCAACCACCAAAACTTACTGATTGCAGCAATGGACACATTGACAGGCATTTTGCATTTATTTCTCAATGGCTATTAAAAAGGCAATATTTTTTTCTTTCTTACTTGATAAATTTGTTAATTTATTCCAAAACTACTCATTCAGTATTCATGGATATATACAAGTCACAAATGACTTTAAATAAACACAACTGGAAACCTATTTGATATTAGGTTGTCCACAGTCGAGCGACCATAAGTTTAGCTATATGTAACTGTAGGTATACACAATATAGACGACCACTTTGGTGTAATGGTCATGAAGTTAACTATAAACCAAGAGGTTGCTGGTTCGATCCACGCACTGTACAAACATTTGTGTGCATGAACATGTCTGTTTGTACAGGTCTTGTATGTATTTATCTAAGTTTATTTGTAATACCACTGTTTATTCTGATATATGTAACACAAGTGCTTAAGTTACTTACCACGGAGTCAGATCAATGTATGTGATGTAGTTGTATATTTATTTATATTATTATACCAGGGTGAAATTTTAGTGGTTGTTTTCCCGCAATGACATGATTCTATCTTAGTCAAGTAGTTTAAATAAACATGCAAGACTCGACAGCGCTACTAAAATCAAACAGTTCTGCCGCAAGAAAACAACTACTAAACTGTCATCCTGTTGGTATAGATAGTAACACCGTGTGTAGTTATGTATGTATCGGCAACATGGCGTGCAACGCGCCGTCATAAGGGGGTATTCCCTGAGTACCTCGATCTCCAAGGTTCTGTGCCGGTTGACACCGATTTATTTTTATCTTGATAAACTCAAAAGCCATCTTCGGGGTTCTCTGGAACGGGGACCTCGGGGATCGGGATACTCACGTTACAACCCGTTATAAGTTGGAGGACTGTAATCGGTCATTATCACCTACCCGTCGAGCAGCCACCGAGTCGCATCCAACCATTTAATGGAATATAGTTGATGGAATCAGGCGTTACTTTGCGGAAATCCATGACTAAAGCTGAAAAAGAGGACGCGAGTTGTAGGTATTGTAAGTCCTGCGACTTCCAGCTCTGGCTTTTTCGGGTGATTACAGTTGGATGTATTTTAATTCCTGCGCTGGCGTCGTTTAGTGGAAATTTAAAGCAAAATTATCCTCTTTTTCAGGTTTAGTCATTTAACAGAAACCAATTACACACCATTTGAACTCGTATTTGGTATACCAAGTTACACTCCTTTTAGAAATACGAGTAGTAATTATATCGAACCATTGCATTATCCTGAAAGTTATCCTTTAACTCGGCTCTGGCAACACCATTACAGTATACTTATAACCAGTATGGAAGAAAAGGAAATATATTCGAAACACACAAACGTGGTACGCGCTGATTTTAACAGAGCATTTAAGTAGCTATTTGTAATAATCAATACGCAATAGCTACTATATTAATTAAAATGCCTACCTTTACTGCACCACTAACATTTTAATTCTGCTCAGCCCCAATAGTGTGATTTGTAGAGAATGCCTAATAACGATGAGTCCACATTACGTATATATTTTTTATCCCATCTATTCGAAAAAGACGATTTTGGTCGCCTTTAAGTGCGCCCAAAGGTGATGCTTCTAAGCGACTATTACTCTACTCTTTGCCACAGACTGTCCAGCGGGCAGAAATGAGATTTTGGTCCTCTTTATTGAAATAAGTGCGACCAAAAATTCTTTTAAAACATCTTAGAGTTTCCCGCTGAACGCAAGAGACTGGCTGGTTAGACGGCACGTCCGTCGACCATCGCCCCGCCGCCGCCGCTGGCAACTGAGTAAAAAAAAAAACGCGCGAACTACGGCCCGCGTTTTCATAAATTTTCACATTCAAGTTCTTGGTTTTGATAAATTATATAAAAATGAGTTCGTCAAGTGACAGTGATATGGAATCTCCTGAAAGTATAAGAACCGACGCAAAAAATGTGATGGATAATCTGTTACCTGCAAAATCCCGGGAGAAATATATGAAGACCTATGACAATTTCATCGAATGGAGAAATGAAAGAGGAACTAAAAATAATTCAGAAACTGTGTTATTCAATAATTAAATTTTATTAAAACTGAGCCGCTTTTTATTTTCTCATAGAGGGTGATGAAAAGTAGAGTGTATCATTTGGACGCAAATATATTTTTGGCTCGGCGACGTACTTTGAATCCCTCGCTTCGTTCAGAATTCTACTTTAGAATCCCTCGTTACGCTCGGGATTCTACTCTAGAATCCCTCACTTCGCTCTGGATTCAAAAAAGCGCCCTCGCCGTAAAAATATTATTTTGCTTCCTCATGATACAACCTACTATTATTGTGCTACGAGTATAAAACTTAAATAATATACCCGCTTTGGGCCCTATTTAGTAGTCCCCACTAAATAAGGTAATAACTATAGCTGCTTTAAAGCCCTAGGGCCGTATTGCGATCTTGCTTTAAGCTCACTCGCAGCGTTCTTATTTCAAAAAGCACTTCTGTTAAGCGGTTAATAGTTGAGCGTAACACAAACCCTGTTGAGACGGTGGCTTATTTGTGTGTCATCTCGAACTTCTTTGTTTGTAATACTTCTTTTTCATTTCTGTGCTTCATTTCAAACAAGTCTTTTTTGCTTCCATACTGCATTAACTACTTATATCTATTCTGTGCTAACGCAGACACATATTCACCCGTATGTGACCTACAACTGCGAGCCAAATGCAATGTGTGACGTAGGGCGGGGCCGCCCAGTCGCCCCACACTAGAATTCGGTAAAAGGAAATTCTCAGGCGCATTTCCGAGTGGAGTTAAACGTTCTTCGCTGCTGTAATGGAGATACGAGCGGAGCGGAGTTTGTGAATAGACCGTGGTAGAATCTAGTTATGGTAATCTCGGAAATAGATGGTCATGGGCGTTTTTGTCGATACTACTTTTTAAGGTAGCATTCGGATGACTCATGACGTGCCGTGACGACACGAGTCGCGGCCTCGAATACGAATGCTAGTCTTTCATTGGATTTTTTTTATGCGAATTTTCTAAACATAACAATTTCTTCGTTATTTCTGTAAATGAGTTTAATTTTATCAGTTAAATAAGGTACCCTATATCATTAGACGGTGTAAATGTTGACAAAATTATAGTTTGACCTACAATATTGCTTTGATATAAATTGTTGTTACTCGTTCTTTTTGTTATTTTGAATGAATGAATTAATCAATCAAAGATCGAATACTTTACCAACAATAAAACACTAAAAACCATGTTTTATTACAGTCTCGTAAAGTTGTCATTTTCGCTAAAAGATTAAACACAAAATCTACATAGACTACAAGCTGAATGTTTTTGTACACATTTTCTCGTAAAATCATAATATTAAACACGCTAGGAGCACTTTTAGGATTAACAATATAGTTATCTAGTTTAAGCTTAGTTCATGATATTGTGATGTTATGCGGGTTGTACTCTGTTTGTGTTCTTTGGATAAATAAATCAAAATAAAAATATTTACCGCTAAATACTGAACACTATGCACCGCACCCTGTGTAGGTCGCACAGTTAAATCTTCTTTCATATTCTACGTAGGAAATCGACTTGCGAACCCTCTTATCTGACAACGGCTATTTTGTCACAATATAAAGTGAAAATCCCGACGTATATATGTCCGACCATAGTTGGTTCAATACAGTGGGCTCACGTATTACACAGCAGTGGACAATATATATTTTTTTCATTTTTTGTTACAACATCATCGGCTTTATTGATCTGACTCCGTGGTAAGTAGCTTAGGCACTTGTGTTTCAGATACTAACAGTGGTATTACAAAAAAACTTAAATAAATACATATAACACCCAGACCAGTACAAACAGACATGTTCATGCACACAAATGTTTATACAGTGCGGGGATCGAACCCGCGACGTCTTGGTTAATAGTCAACTTTTTGACCATTACACCAAAGTGGTCGTCAATATTGGAAAGTATTTCATCATTAAGCGCACACCTGCGAAATATTGTTGCCGCGACTCACGACTGACAGTGTGTTAAGTAATGATCGCGGTCAAATCGCTGTTTAGTCTGTATCTGGTAGATATTGCCCTTAAGCGTTAAGTCTAACTTTGTTGTGCTATAAAGCTTTAATAAATAAATGTCTTATAGTTGCGAGTTGCAACGAAAGGTGTGCATATAAAGGCCATAAAGTAACCCCCAAATCAAAATAAACCGAATAATTTTGGAGCTAAATTATCACAGTAATATATCTACTGGCTAAATGTAATTTCTGGTAAATAATACTGGGCTTTTATTAAGTAGTTTTCTTAATTAAAAGAATTGTGCTTAATTATAGGTAAATTAAATTATTGATGACGACAAATTATATGATAGGATACATTTTTAATGCTGGCTTGAAATTTTTAATATTTTTTGGGTAGTCATGATAAGATATATTTTTTTAAATAGCCTATACAATACCAAATACTTATTCAACTATGTTTCGAGTCATTGATGTGATATAATATGATCTCAAGGTTGCATTTAACATTACCGAGCTTACCGAATCATTTTATTTGTCTTACATACATCGAAATTTACGAGTGAATAAACAGAGAGTTTCACCATTTTATTTGTTTTACTGTTTGCCCTTTTCGTTGTTGTTACAATGAAACAAAAAAATGTAAACAACTCTCCGTTATTAACAACCGTTTGAACGAATTTAAATAATATTCAAGCGAATCAGTAATATCATGACCATTTCATTCTTAAAGTAACACGATGCAACTTGTAGTGACCACTAATTACTTATTTAAAAGAATAAAGTCTGGTTTATTAATAAGTGGGTAATTCCGGACTATTAAAAATAACGTAAGTACCTGTTAGCGAATTTGAATAAAACCGAAATTGTTTATTTTAAATGTCATATCACATTTTTAAGTATATTTTAAGTCCAATATTTCTATTTTATAAATTAATTTGCAATGATTTGACGATTTTAGTTCGAAAACTATATTTGCAGGCAAGTAATTTTGGCGGAAAACTAGTGCCGCCGCCATTTTTTTTTTGTAAAAGTAATCATTCGCACGCACTTGGTTGGTATCCAGCTTTCGATCTGAAAGCACGGTTGGCTCGGTTATATAATATTTAAGGATATTGGTGAATTATAATTATATTGGAAGGTTATTTTGATATTGAGTTGTTTATTGTAACGGTGTTAATAAATCGAATATCAACTTATTGTAAATTGGTGTATCAATTCCTGCATATTCCTGACCTGAAAGTATGGAAGATTCAAGATACCTAATACAAGTTGGCTTCATTTATGTCTAAAAATGTTATGCTGAATTTTAAAATCAGCCATTTTGAAATTTGTGAACGCTCAATCCCAATCTAATGAAATGTCTGCTCTATAGAATTATTTGTAACTTTTATTTAAGCGAACAATAGACATTAAAATTATACACTTAAAAAGACCTAAAGACTTTGTCAGATATAAAATATGTGTCGATTTTCTCAAAATTATACTCGTGCTTAGACAAAAAATATTGTTGCATTTTTGAGTCAAGATTTTGAAGTGGAAGGTACTTATTACCTTATGCAAAGTATACAAATAGTTTTGTTACTTCTAGCTCTAGCTATGAGAAATAGCGTTGATTTCCTTACGTTTCAAGTTGTGGTTTCTATACTGTATAACAACTAGGACGTATTATTACATGTGGCATAGTTACCGGAGAACCAATGATGTTAGATACAGGGCCTCTTATTATCTTTTATTTTGCAAATGAACTCACATATGTAGTTTAGTTGAAGCTCGCATTTAACATGCTTCTCATATAGTGGACTATAGGGTAAAACCGGGATATTTGCACCACTTCTAAAAATCGCTCTTTAACTTCAATAATGAAAATCAAAACAATTTATTTATGAAACAAATGTATTCTTAGGAATTTTGTCTACAAATTTATGAAAACTAAAAAACGTTGTCTTTGATATATTCTAAGTATTGGAGACTTTTGCGACATCCATCTCATTCCCGATGCCCGACCCGTGGTAAATTGCGTTTGGGATGAATGACTCATCGGGAAAATGGGCATCTAACCTCCAAAATGTTTGAATTCATTGCATGGATTCATTGCATGAATTCAATGGCATTGCATGCTGTCGCAACGAGATATACAACTGAGTCAATTAAGATAA
Source organism: Pyrausta despicata (assembly GCA_963921415.1). Classification (NCBI taxonomy): domain Eukaryota; kingdom Metazoa; phylum Arthropoda; class Insecta; order Lepidoptera; family Crambidae; genus Pyrausta; species Pyrausta despicata. Next base: position 13,461,628 of record OY992862.1, on the reverse strand, counting down.
AGTAAGAGCTATAAATATAAAGTAAGATTATTTTGATAGATATGAATAAAAGTTATCGAATTTATCTGCGAAACTAATGTAATCAAAATCGAGTCATCTATATCACTGGGGCCATCCATCTCGGACAAAATTTATGTGTTTCAAAACTACGACAGATATATTATATTTGTGAATATGTATTTAATTTGTCTTATTATCTATTGATAAAACTGTTATAAATCTTTCAAAAGTCATAGAACGTAACTAACAGGCAATTGTGTCCTTCGCAAAGCTTCTAAATAAGTTCAGCATGACTTGAAAATAACTTCTTACGAAGTGACATCTCACTACCAAAACAAGTCCAAACTACTCAATCTATCGTCGCAATAGTTTGACGGAAAGCACCCAAAAAGTATCTTTAACAAGACGTTGTTCCCAACTAGTGGTGTCATCTTATAATTTATTTTAGTTGGTACCTGAGTTAAAATCAGTTTTTACAAGCTTGTGGTATACTTAAGTTCATCATCATCATCATCAGCCTATATACGTCCCACTGCTGCGCACACGCCTCACCTCAACTATGAGGTGGTACGAGCCTTACTCCACCACGCGGGCTCAGTGCGGATTGGTGGAGGGGTGTGTGTAAGGTAAGTGACCAACCTCACTGTCAGATGTTAATAAGCCGCCCGAAGGCCTCCGACCAGGCTTAACGAATAATATCTATCGATATTAACCGGGACCAACAGCTTACCGTGCCTTCCGAAGCACGGAGATGCTTGTAAATAGACGTCACTTGTATGGTCAGAATGGTCACCCATCCCAAACATGACCGCGCCGTAGGTTGCTTAACTTTTGGTATCACTACCAAACCGCTGCAACCACTGCGCCACAAGCACTTTTTAAGTTAAAAGTTTTAATTTTTTATTAGCCCGTCGATGCCTTCAAGAACGATGTCTGCACTGATACTGTTTCCCATTCAACTTGGCTAAAATAAATATGTAAATAAAAATTATTTTTAACCCCCAAAGATAAAGAGGAGTGTTAAATGTTTGACCCCTTTTCTGTTTGTGTGTGTCTGTGTGTCTGTGGCAGCGTTGCTCCCGAATGGGTTGACCAATTTCAATGCGGTGTATTTTATTCGTAAGATAATTCATTCACGGAGGTTTTAAGGTATGGCTAACGTGACCATTTATATTTTGCGTCAGAGCGGGACACCTGAGGAATTTTGAACAAAATAAGAACTAATTGTTTTTTTAATTTGTTTTTATTTACTAATAATAAGGAGATCAATGAATAAATTTAATTAATGTAACGTCTCTAGGCACTTGTTTTATATTTGTCGGCGGAGCAAATCTGTTTTAAAATATCGGGTCTCGTTTTCAAGTAAGAATGAAGCTGATTACATGATTTGTTGATGTTTGTCTTGGTAATCAATATAGCTTTCAAAACTGGAACACTTAACTGTGTTTTTTCACTTGTCCATATTTTATTCATTAGAGAAAAAACTCTTTCGACAGGTGCGTTACTTCCAGGCAGACATAAAACGTACTCAGAAATTATGCGAAAGCTCGTGCATCTGAGATTATTAGCACGGAAGTGGGTGAACAATTCCACCCAACGGTCTTCAGCAGCAACATTCTCACTGTTCCAGCTTGATATTTTTGCATCTGTGACATAATTGCAAATGAGCGAAAACTCGTCGAACACTTCCGTATCTTGGCTGCTGTTAAGAAATCCTTGCGTGATCAGCAAATCCGTCTCATTCTGTACTTCTTCCCAGGTAGGTACTTTTGCCAAATTTGTCCATTCAAATACTTCTAGCTCTGCATTAAACTGACACCACTGCTCCAAGTATTCCTTGCTTGTCTTATAAAACTCAGCCGCCGAAGTTTTCACATTCTCCTGATCAGTTTCCTGTAATTTTAACAGTAGGCTACGGACAGCGTGAGGAAGGAAAAGTGAACTCTCTTTAAGTGCCAAGTTATCTCGTAGACGATTAATTTCCTTCGAAGTTTCTATCGCAGATACCTTTTGACCCTCGATTTTCAACACCACTTGATGAAAAGTCGCTGCTTGTGCATGCAAAAAATATAACCACAATTCAGAGCTGGGATTTTCGAAGAATGTTCTTAAAATGTTTGGACATTTTTCAATGCCCAAAAAGTAGCTTTTTAAGGGTTCAAACATTTTCAAAACTCTCTCAAGCGCCGGCATTAACGCGAGCCACCTTGTTTTACTGTAGCCCAAGAGTTTCTGATACTCTGTGTCAGTGGAGTCACATATCTCTTTCAGAGATTCCACTCGAACGCTGTAGATGTAGAAAAATGAATAAATTTTTACAATGATGCTTTCGAAGTCAACAGGAAGGCAGTCGGCGGCTGTTTTGATCGCGTTGTGAACTATGTGGGCCCCACATCCAATTCCAATGAGTTGTCTTCCGAGAGACAGGTTCAATTTTGCGTAAACATTATTTGTCCCTTTTCTGTTCTTTCCTCCAAAATTGCAGTTCGTATTGTCTCCACAAAATGCTACAATTTTCTTATTCAAATCATTGAATGATAAAATGTCCTTTAAATAATCAACAATTATATTGGATGTTTCGCCTGGCTGGTTTCGAAACTCTAAAATCTTGACGTTCACGCCTTCGTATGGTAAAAAATAGCGGATCAAAACAGGGAATAATTTTATTGCGCCATGATTTGAAGCATCGGTTAACAATGTTATGCAGTGTGCTTCGCGAAGGTGCTCTTTCAATTCATCCGTCGCCATAGGTGCCAGTACATTTACAACAATAGCCTGAGATTTTGTACGAGCACATCTAAATTTCTGCTCAAAACATGTTTGTATTAAATTAGAAGCACAGTCATTTGAGCGAAAGCTGTGATTTTCTTGCACCGTGTGATCACCACGCCACGCACCCTCCGCTGCAGCTATATCCAAATCTTTGGAAGTCGGCAAATCGGTTCTTTTAAAGAAATCACGCAGTGACGAGCTTGAAGCAGCAGCTTGATCGGAAAGCCTGTGTTTTTCCGATTTCAAATGTTTCTCAATATCGCTGGCGCCACCATGCCCAACACTAAAATCAGTGCGACACTTTTCACACGTAACATCTGCTGCACTACCCCTTTGTTTTATAAATGGATACTTATTTTGCAAAGTAATATTGAAGGTACATTTGCGTTTCGGCATTTTTGTGTGTTAAAATGTGTTATTGTGCTCCGACTCCGAACACTTCCGCGCGTGAACTAAAACAAAACCTTACGTTGTTGTGATTGTTCGCTGAGTGTAGGTAAATAAACAAGACGGCCATCATCTATCCCGCTCTCGCGCATTCGGAATCAATCACTCCTTTCGCTCTCTCCACATCGCCCGCTCGTGGGTTCCGCGCCGCGCGTTGTCACGTGGTTGACACCCGCACTGTTGTTACATTTATCGATAGATGCGTGCCTAAAACTAAAGCGGGACATTTTTGCTCTTACTGGGGACAGCGGGACAGACAGTCCGAAAGCGGGACAGTCCCGCCCAAAGCGGGACGTATGGTCACGTTAGGTATGGCTGGTTAAAAACAGTTCAACCGTTGAAACTCACTAAGGGTTTTCTGACTCATGTCGAGGGTTTTGATGAAACCGGCTGCAGATCATATTCTATATTGTATCCTTACTCATTGGTTCCTAGAAAGCGCGCTAGTCAACTGTCACAATTCTAAGATTCACACAAACCAAATACAAATTGCGTCTCTAGAGTACAGTTGGGTTGGGAAATATCTATTCATTTTGCTTCTTCAACATCAGTTTTGCAGTACTGTACATAATACCTAGACAGCCAGCGTTACAAATATAGTAGCACCTTAGTATCAAGTCAAAATAATAAAACACTGAACAATTACATTCTATTCGTTAATCTGTTGAAATCTGTTTTTGTTATTTTGACATAAATAAATAAATAAACTACAACATAACATACATTGATCTAACTCCGTGGTAAGTAGCTAAAGCACTTGTGTTACAGATATCAGAATCAACAGTGTTGTTACAAATAAACTTAAATAAATACATGTAACACCCAGACCAGTACAAACAGACATGTTCATGCACACAAATGTTTGTACAGTGCGGGAATCGAACCCGCGACCTCTTGGTTAATGGTCAATTTCTTAACCATTACACCAAAGTGGTCGTCAAACGTCAGTAGACATAGTACTAAAGTGCGACTATGTTTTTGATGGTGACTGTACTATTCCAGTAACTTGTGTTGGGTTCTTGTTTAGGAGATGTATTGCGGAGTCTTGACATCCATTCATAAAAAAATTGAAATGTCGCCTTCAACAAAACACTTTATATCTATTTTTATAGCTATATCTATTTGTATTTATGTTTACTGAAATGGGTGACTGAGCTTTTTAACCTTTTTGGTATAGACACGATTTGTATATTTTAAGTTTTTTTTTTAAATATTTCGTAAAATCAGTGTAATCCGATTAGTGATGCTTTACTTGCTATCATCTTGGGATTAGCTTGAAGTTTAACATTTGGAATTTTGTATAAAAAGTTATTCAAATGAAATATCATCTCTTAAGACGTTTTTTTTTCTCTTTAGCAGACTGTATAGTGTTATTTAAGAAATCGTAATTTTAAAGTTGCGAAAAAGTTAAAATGTTAAATCATTCAAATAAGACTTAAGATTTAATTCAACTTAGACTAAAATGTTACATTTCGTTTTTTAATACCAAAACGAAATGTACTAAACCTTGTCCCAAACTTGTATAATCCTAGTTGTAAATCAATACGTTCAAGATTAAGGTACATCCAGGTGAAATCTGACAGATGTGACAGGTGACCAATGGCCGCCCGCCGCAACCGATTACCGCCATTTTGATGGCCGCCATCTTGGAGTCGATCGCTCAAACACGCAAAGGCGATTACTCATTCGGCCTTGCCACTAATATTAATAACATTTGAACATTAATAAACCCAGTGTGTGAAATATTTACGTGTAGCAACGAAGCCTATATCATAGAAGGCTTTCATGATGTGATTACCTCCATAAGTGAATTGCACTATATCCAACTCGATGTCATAAATTGTAAAAGAAGAGAAATTAGATGCGTTTAATTTATTCCTAGGCACACTTAAGACAGTTACTATACTTACATGAAACAAAAGACTTAGGTACATGCAGTAAAATAGAGTAGCTAATTGCACTATCAATTAAAGGAGTACACAACATGCTAGATAACTTAAGCGTTACAAAATATGATAAAAATAATAATCAATTTCGACAGAAATGAACTCTCTAAAGTAGCAAAAAGATTAAAGACAAAAAATAGGATTACATGAAGTAAAAGCAAAGACAAGCTAAAACAATAACAATAAATAACGAATGCACTCTAAAAGTTTTGATATTGAGTTGTTACGACAGCAAAATGATTGAACAAAAAGCTTTCTTTACTTTGTTTTGAAGAATACCTACTCGTAATATTTATGTAGCGTAAATAAATAAATTAATATAAATATTCCACAACAATCACAACAATTCTCTAGTCCCAAATTAAGCTACGAGGCTTGTGTTATGGCTACTAGACAACGGATAAACATACTTAAATACTTTTTTTTTTGTAAATAAATACATATTATACATAGAAAACACCCAGACCAGTACAAACACACATGTTCATGCACACTTATGCTTGTACTGTGCGGGGATCGAACCCGCGTAAACATGTAATTACATTCTTCAATAAATAATCTTGAAGCATTTGTGATGATAATGCTGTTAATTGATTCTGATAATTGGCAAATCGGATTTCAATATATGTAATAGATAGTTGATGAGTTAGTCTAGACCGAAATTAAATAAGGAATTCTGTAATTTATGTTTTATTAGATATCGTTAACAATTACTTTCATAATAAAAGTTATTAATTTATTAGGATTATATATTTTTTGTGTATTTGTATTGGAAATGTTTTATTGAAATTGAACTTGACGAAAGGAATTACATCTCATCTGGCTCAGTTCATTATGATTGAGTGGCATCAAGTTTCTTTTGTCTTAGAGGTCATTAATTAATAAAGAGCGTACTGAAACGCATTAATTTCTAAAGATCGGAGGATTGAACCAACATATCGCTTGTGACCGCTAGAATTCTGTTTTAAAAGAAGTGATGACATAAATCGAAATCTTAGCCTAAGAGTTGTTGTTTGCTTATAAAAAATACCACAAGACGAAATGTTGGTTAGTAAATTTAGATTTGTGCCTGACAAAAATATAAATGAATCTTTAGTTTCAGTATAATGCGATCACTTTCTTGAACAAATAGGGCTACAATTCTCATGCATTCGTACTTTTTCCGCACGGTAATTAGTATGTAACCAAATAAACCTTAGAGTAATAACTTCAAATTAATGTTAACAGGTGCATTTCATGACACCTAAAATATATTTCGTATGCGAATTTTAAACTTCAACTGGTCAATCTAACATTATATTGGAGTGGTTATCGGTAGATTTTTTTGATTGCACGATAATTAACACCTTGAGTTATGTCATTTCTATTTTAGGCGCAGCGAGCGAGTCTCGGTCTGGGCTTATCAGTGGACTTATTGCGGCTGTTATTATGACATTGCGTTTCCTTCTTGTTTTGACATCTCATCAAGTACGAAAAAGTATAAAAATAAATAAATATCAACAACATCACGTACATTGATCTGACTCCGTGTTAAGAAGCTTAAGCAATTGTGTTACAGATATCAGAATCAACAGTGGTATTACAAATAAACTTAAAAAAATACATTTAACACCTAGACCAGTACAAATAGACATGTTCATGCACACAAATGTTTGTACAGTGCGGGGATCGAAACCGCGATCTCTTGGCTAATAGTCAACTTCTTGACCATTACACCAAAGTGGTCGTCTGTTGTTTATAGTATTTCGAATTTACAATGCAGCCTCGGCATTTCAATCAAAAACAAATCTCCAAGCTGGCAACACTGCGCTAACGTTGTACACGAAATAAACAACCAACTCCATCATCGTCATAGCCGATGCAAATTTAAAATATCAAAATGAGATTTGAACAAAGTCCTTCAGGAGATCTCAAATTGAATTCAGACGCGTTTCGGTCTTGCATTGTAGCAAAACTGAAAACTAAAGTTAGCTGTCGACCTGGCCGTTTCAAAATGGACTTTGGGAGTTGGCGACTAAGTGTCATAAACGAGTAGAGGTACCGGAAATAGCAAGTTTTAATCGGATCTTGGGACTGAGAGGCGACTAAGTATTTATTCTTCCGCTGAGTTTGTTCCCATAAATTTGCAAAATAGTGAATTTCGCATAACGGAACGGTTATCACCTGCCGTAGTTATCGGCTTATACTCGGAAAGTAGTTGGTGCTTATTTTGTGAACTACTTGGGGGTTATTTGTATTTTAAGTAGACTGGAGTTGTGAGGCAAGTTATAGTGATGGTATGAGTAGTTAATGTCAGTAAAACTCATCAGAAGATGCTACCAATCCAAAATAAAATATTCGAAATTATGTCCTCAGTAGGTTGTTTCTCTGTTACATTAACTGTTTTTATTTAAAAAGCATATAGTCTCATTTATATGGCAAAGCTGTCAATAGTGGTTTGAAGCGTTGAAAAGTATTATAGACCTAGATAACTAGAAAGAGTCCCAAAAAGAGAGTTAAGAAGACTAACAAAAGAAGGCTCTAAAATCAATGATACCTCGTATCAAAATGTTATTATTCATTAGATGAATACTTTGACGATTAATAAAAAATTCTGTCTGCTCTATACGTTCAGCAAATACCTACTTTACTTACATTAGTTTTGGATAATAATTGATCTCATTTTTTATTTTTTTATTCATTAATTCTCAAACTTGCATCACCTTTTTGGTAACTAGGTCAATAAGTTCGTTTTTAAGCATTATAACTACCATCTATATAATGTAACACACCTAGCATGCAAATGTCAATAAATAAAATATTGTCTTGAATTAAATAAATTAATTCAGAATAATGACGATTGTTCATACATATTTAGTTTACCATTTCGTCGCACGCGTGTTCAGTTAATCATTTAAGTACCTACCGAAGTGGTAAACGCTCAGAGCCATGGCGAACCACACCCACCATTAACCCCGTCAAAATGGCCGTTATATCATCACGTAATGACCGCCACTGCCCCCTTGTCGCCATTGCACTTCATATTTCATTGTACTAATGCTAACTGATTAGTTTGTTCATTCACTGCCTTTGACTGCCTCGTTGGTGTAGTGGCAAAGTTTCTGCCTTACATCCAAGAGGTCCAGGGTTCGAATCCCAGGTCGAGCCAAAATTGTTTCTGAGATTTTCTGTCATGAATTTCTCAAAAAACAGCTCGGAGTCGGGAAGTTGGCGGTGTTACACCCCCGTGCCTCGGAAAGCACGTTAAGCCGTTGGTTCTGCGCCTGATCTCTCTCCGGTCATGTCGGATTGCCGTCTCACCGAAGTTTGAGAGTGATGGAACAGTGAGTGCACCTGTGTATTGCGCTCACACTTATGCACTATAATATCTCCTGCGTAGTTGGCTGATCTCTGTTGAGATCGACCGCCGTGGTCGAAATCGGCCTGGAGGACTACTACTAGTTTGTTCATGTTTGTTGACTATAATGATGCTTAATGTTTATGTGCTTACTGGCTAAAGTAACTTTTTGACGTGACAACGTCTTAAATTAGGTTGTGGCTCGGAGTCACTCATGAAAAACCGACTATACGGGCAACCATTTTTTTCCATTGATTTAAATATTTACCTACAATGGAAAGTAATAATACCCCTTTTTTCGTCGGGGGCTGAAAATAGTTTAGTATGTGGTTGATGGTCGCAATCAAAAGATACAGCCATTTAGGCCGCAAATTTTCGAAACTCGCACGAGAATCAAAACCTACAGGATACTTCCCGTAAACTTAGAATCTTGAAATTTAGTACGAAGTCACGTCTTATAGTACAGATATAGGAAAAATTACGAAAACCGTAAATTTTCAGTTTCATCAAATAAAAAAATATATTTTTGACAATTTTGAAAATTTCAAAGTTACTACTCCTTATCTACAGGTTTGTACGGAACCCTCGGTGCGCGAGTCCAACTCGCACTGGACCGGTTTTTACTCTCGACTTTAATTTGTTTTTTGTTTTCTGTTTCAAATATTACGATCACAAAAAATTATCCTTCATGTGACTCTCAGACCTACAATCCTTGTAAGCTTGTCCTTGGATATCCTAAATCATTACCCGAAACATTTCCAACACGAATTTCCAATTACATCATTTCAAACATTAGTATTTCTATATTAATTCAATTAAGAAATGTCTTTCATACGATAGCGTTTGGAAATTGAATATCGGCGCATTTAAATTCGTTATCCGTGGCATTAACACTTCGTTAATTGATACTCGATGGTAATAGTTACGTGCGGTTGTTAAAATTAAACCTCTTTGATCTTCGGTTATCGAATTTCAGATACATTTGCCTGAATGGTTATGTATGACGCTATTTGCACGAAAACGACTGAATTTCATGAATTTACAGAAATATCGCAATATCTGTGTATGAGCGTGGTATGGCATGGTAAATAATGCTATTCTCTTCAGTAATAATTATTTCATAAATGTGTATTGTAAACCACCTCTGTTTAAATTTGCATGTCTGACAAGACAAAACATGTTAAGCTTGTACCTGTTTGTGATATCAGAATAGGCATGATGACACCTATCTTAAACATTTTCAAGACCATGGCGTTTAAAAAACATAGCCCCTATGAAGTTAATACAAATAGTATATTTCGAAAAAGCTGTAGAAACCAATTTTTAAACACACAAAACTCAATAAATATTCGGTCAATTGACTCCGATTTCTGATACATGATCGTGACGTCACGATCATGTATTCCCATACAAAATGTATGGAGGCAGACCGTTTTGACAGATAATAAAAAGTATGTCAACGATGGTCATCTAGCCTATTGTCACCATGTTGTGCAAATAAAAATATTTCATTTAACATAATTTTGCAATTAGCTTAATATTTAACTCATGACTTCTATTTCTCAAATTAGGTCAGTCGGTAACCATCATACCAAAAGCTACTACGCCTTTTATAATCAGAAGCACTACATTACGATCACGATAACCTTCACTCACACACGCTTTAGCGTATTTGATTTAACTCCACTAAGTGGGGATGCTAGACGTCACTCGTTTGATGTGACACATCCCTCGACAAATACCTCTTGCCTCGCGCGATACAGACTTTCTTCGCTCGCTTTTAATTAAAACGAACTCGAGTCAAGCCGACAACACGCCCTCTCAAAACAAAGACGTGGCGTAGCTAGAGGTAGAACAGACAGCACGTATTCATGTTTTATAAATGATAAAAAAACAATATTTATGTCCAAGATATCGCTGGAAGGACGAGGTCGCCAAAGACCTGAAAGAGCTAAAAGTGCCCGACTGGTCAGATCTGGCACAGAATAGGGAAGAATGGCGCACTTTAATGTCGGAGGCCAAGATCAACTTCGGGTCGCTGAGCCAGCGAAGCAAGCAAGCAAGCAATATTTATTTTCGGCCATCTTTGAGATCCGTAAATTGTTAGTAAGATTATACCTATATGTGTTAGTACTTATATTCTACAAGCAAAACTGTTATTATAATCCCCGCTGTCATCTAACGCCTTCAGAACACCTTTGCTACTGCCCCGAATACGGCGTAGTAGTGAAGCCGCTGTTTTACGTAAACATAGCTGATGCTCTATAAAAACAGGGCAGATTCAATAGTGCCCTGATGGTGTTGTTGTATTGGATCCGCAGAGCGCTTTATGATTTCTTCGTGTAGTCTGCCCACAGACCACCCGAGTAGAGCGATGTACAATATGCTTTGAAAAGCGGTATCTTTATTGTATCCGAGCATCTCGCAATGAGCCAAGTAATCAACCGATGAGCTTCAATGGTTAGACAGATTTAGAGCAGCTATAGCTACCAACCACCGTGATTAAAATATTATTTTGCTATTGAATAAATGCAATAATATCGGTAATATCCATTCGGGACCTATAATACCACAGACATACACACACAAAAAGACAAACAGAATAGAGATCAAACTTATAACCCCCTCCTTTTTCGTGGTGGGTTGAAATGATCGTTATCTACTGCCATCAAAAATTTTGTTATGCAGCGTGAATGGAGGGCGAGAGTGCGGAGTGACTTTTCCGTAACGTGTTTGTCTAAATATATAAAAATCAAAGGTGATTGACTGACTAACTGACATACGAGTAGTGATCTATCATCGCACAGCCCAAACCACTAGACGGTGCTGGCTGAAATTTGGCATGCAGGTAGCTACTATAATGTAGGTATCCGCTAAGAAAAGATTTCCCGAAATTCTTACGGAAACAGGACAGACGAAGTTGCGCGCGACCACTTGTCTTTTATAAATTGCAACTGTAATATTAAAAACAGTGAAAGCCAATCAAGTCTGATAACTCTCATACTATATTGCTAAGGACAGGTTTTAAAGCTTTGTGTCAAAATTTTTCATAAATAAAAAATATTTTTTTATAAAAAATTAAATTATTAAAATTTTTTGTTTAAATTATTTTTTTTATTATAAAATAAAATTTATAAACAATATAAATTTTAAAAATTTCAAATATAAAAATTAAATATAATTATAAAAACTTAGTCAAGCTTAGCACCTACATAAAATATAGTTGCTTACAAAAAGCTTCACAAGTTCTTAAATAGAGCTATGTTTATATAGTTTTTTTTTATATATCGATAACAGAAGTATGAATTAAGGTAAGGGACAGTTTGGCCAAAATGAGTTAATATACCGTTGGATTCGGAATTTTGCGCTTTATCAACTGGCGTACTTAGAATTTCAATATCGAGCAAAAAATGTCCCTTACAGTACATATTTTTTGATAGTCTAGACTGATACTTCACTAAAAAAATGCTTTAAGGGGCTTGAAATTGTTACCCCTTTACGAACAAATAGAGTAACTTACCTTATAAAAATTTGTCGAACTTTACCTTATACTCATATTTATAAATTCATAAATCATGACCATTACGCCTTTTTGCAAAATGGAGTTTTTATATTGCAAGTACCTTACATTAAAATGTCTTACAAAAACATTCACAGAATGGACTTACGCTAATATGTTTAAAGTTTATTATCGTCTCTTGTGTCCTTTACATTACGCTGGCGTCTGCAAATTTGGTGCTTACATTGTTTGACCATAGTTTTTTGAGTGTAAACTGGCGCGGGCGAGATAGCGTAAAGGCGTTTAAAGCATTAGAACAGAGCAATTACGAAAAATTACGCGCTCTTCTGGCCCGAAAAGAAAACCTTATGAACTTGAAGAGAATCATACAAAGGTAAGTTCTAATAAGTTTTTGCTTCTTTTAAACGAGTAAAGGTTTATTTTATTTAATGTGAACTTTTCTACTTTGTAGTACGTTGTCAGTGCCCTATTCAAAAAACCATAAGGTTTTTTGAATATAACTGCGTTAATTACATACATTTTTAGTTACTTGAAGTCCTTGTTATGGTTTGTATCAGTGAGTGGGTTTTATTAAATCCGGTAATGGTATTTTAAATCTAAAAGATAACACGAAGGTATAGTACAAAAATTCATAAAAAAATGTAGTAAACGAGTACTGGAAACTTTCCTGTTACAATTTTTGTTTAAATAAAGTAGAAAGTAGAATTGGGGTTTCTTTATCTGCTGGAGCTATTTAAGAACATTGGCGGTAAAGACGATATTTGTGTCATTTCTACCATTCAAAACGATACTCCACTGCCATTTTGCCAAGTAAAACGCTGTCATTAACTTGAACTACAGCCCGTTTACGTTAAAATCAAAAATTTACTTGTGACATACACTATGTCAGTTTTGTTGTAGATCGTTACAAAATAGTGTAAGGGACAAAGACGGTTAAAAATAAAGTGCAAATAAAATCCGTTGGCTTGGTGTTCTATAATTTTATATTGAATGTGCAAGATACAGGTTGATGATGTAATGAAATGAAATTTGTATAAAATAATTATTCGGTTTTTTATTTTGGTTTTCTATACCTACTAAATACTACTATTTAAAATACTACATTTCATTTTTAACAATATAAATGTGGCAATTCAAATATGATGATAACGGATGGTTACCAATATATTTTATTAAAATATTATTACCCTAGTTATAAGCACATTTATAAGGGTACGATAGGACTGGTATTACCTGTGGTAAAAGTCCCAAATTTTTTTGAGAATTAAAATAAAACTACGTAACTAGTACAAGTCAGTGACTCATTCATTATTTTATCACCTCTTAACTTATACCCTCCTTTCTTTTCATTGTTTTCCTGTTTTTTTTCTTTTATTTGTCTACTTAATGTTAATTTTATATAAAAAGCATCACTTTAAAAGAAACTCTAAAATTACAATATTTTCTATACTGGCTATACCTACTTGCTCTTGATATTAGGTCCTTACCTATGAAATTGGCGTTTTGTATGGGAGGAACAAAAAGTCGAAATTTTTTTATATAGCATATTTATTTAATCAAAGTATGAGCCATTGTAATCTATGCACTTTTGCCATCTCATAGGTAGTTCATTGATCCCTTTACTAAAAAAACCATTCGAACGGGAATCAATAAAATCTTTGAAGGCGACTTGGACTGCCCCATCTGAGTTGAACTTTTTCCCTTGCAAGAAGTTATCCAAATTTCGAAAAAAAATGGTAATCTGTTGGAGCAAGGTCCGGGGAGTACGGTGGATGCCTTAGAGATTCCAATTGAAGTTCTTCTAATTTGCTAGCCGTCTGTTGTGCAGTGTGTGGTCTAGCGTTGTCGTGAAGCAGCAGTGGCGTAGAGCGATTGACCAGCCTTGGTTGTTTAGCAACTAGCTTTTCCATCATGGTTTGCAATTGCTGACAATAGATATCTGCCGTAATCGTCTGGCCAGATTTGAGAAAACTGTAATGAACGACACCGGCGCTAGTCCACCAAACGCTTACAAGTAACTTTTTATTGGTCAATTTTCGCTTGGAGCAGGCTTTGGCTGGCTTGCCAGGGTCCAGCCATTGCGATGAGCGCTTCCGATTATCGTAGAGAATCCACTTTTCATCACAGGTAATGATTCGATTTAAAATCCCTTCGTTATTGTGCCGGTCAAGTAATGTAACGCAGCAGTTGACGCGCGTTTGCCGGTTTGCTTCACTCAATTCGTGAGGAACCCACCTTTCAAGTTTTTTAATCTTCCCAATTTGCTTCAAGTGGATTAAAACAGTTTTATCACTAACGCCAAAGCCTGCAGCTAACTCGGACGTGGTTTGCGATGGATCCGCTTCCACAATAGCCTTCAATTCTTCATTATCAACTTGGGTCTCCGGCCGTCCACGGGGCTTGTTTTGCAGGCCGAAATTTCCAGAACGAAAACGTTGGAACCAAAAACGCACTGTGTTTTCTTTTGCGACACAACCGCCATACACATCATTAACCCTTCGAGCCGTTTCCGCAGCACTGGTGCCACGGTGGAACTCGTACTCGTAAATAACGCGATATTTCAAATTTTCCATTTTGTAAATTGAGCGATGCAAACAGAAAAAAGATAAGTAAAAAAACAAATGAATGACGGTTTACGAAACACAACTACATGTGGAAATAGCTGTATAAATTTGAATTTCGAATTCCTAACCAAATAGGAAAAATTTGTGATCAAAGTGGCCAGTATGACAAAACGCCAATTTCATATGTAAGGACCTAATATTTTTGTTCTACGATACTTCCGTTTGCTGATAACCGTATTGTTTTTAGATCATCAGCTCAAGGTGAACATTTGGATTCCTCTGTAAGTGTTATGGAAAACAGGGATACAGAAATGGAAATACCGTTGATCACAGATGGAAGTTCAAGCATACGGAATATCGTTATTAACAGCTGCACAGAATCTATAGGCACTGAAAATGAAATGCTAATGACATCAACTATTTCTTTATCTCGGTCACATTCATTTTTCAATAAGCCGGATGAAAGTTTCTCCGACACCAATAACGGCAACTATGAGCCGCAATTGAATAATAAAGCTGAAACGGGCTTTTCATTTATAACAAATTCAGTTAATATTATTCAGAATGAAAAACTCTTGAATGATGTTACGAGAACTGATAATTCCATCTCTGGGGACTATTATTTGCCACAAATGTCACTGGAAGTAAACAATTTTGTACCAGTTGAAAATGTACAAAATCTATCGCCCCTCATTCTGATAATAAAAGCTGATGGTACCGCCTCTAATCCAAATATCAAAGAGTCATCTAACACCATACGAGGAGAAACCATCCCACACGAAGATGTGCACACACAAGAACTATTGTCTCGTAGGGTTGATATGGATATATGTAATCAATACAGTCATAATTGAGACTTCAGTATTACAGATTGATAGAAATGACACAGAAATTGATAATACTACAGTATTGCAAAAACAAAATTATAAAACCTATTTTAACCAGGAGCCTGTCGATGTGTCAGTTTCAAACGGTGAAAATAAAACCCCTGATATACCTTCCTTTCTGATATACCTGATACACCTTCAATACTCGCAAAAGAAATAGAAGTGGACTCGCAAAACACAACGGCATTGAAAGGCACTCCAAGCACATCAAAAAACTATAAATATGAGATACGGACACATACGAATCAATGTGAGCCGACATCAAAGTTTTCTAAATCATGCATCAATTAATCATGCATGGATTTCATTACGGATGAAGACAAGTATTTCTCCGAATGCTCAGACATTTGGTCAGAAAAAGAAAATTTTAGTGAATCAGATGCAGAAAATAAAAGGAAGAAACGAAAAAAACGAAAAAAACTAAGTCAAATAGTGAAAAAAAGAGAATGTAACAAGCGAAATAGATGTGATACCCATTAAAAAAAGAAGTCTGAAAACAAGCGTAAAATAAGGAAAATTTAATAAAAAATGGCTTAGCTTATGAAACATCATCCGGTAATATAAGATCAGCTCGGATGTTGCAAGAAAATCCCTGTGAAGAGAATAAGTGTGCTAGACAATGTTTTGAAATAACAGAAGAAAGAAGAAAAACATTATTTGATTATTTCTGGTCACTGAGTGATAGAAATTAGAGATTATTATTCATTATTCTTTGGAAAATACGAAAGTTGATTATGATAATATTTGTTTTTATTGTTTTTTTTTTTGTTGATTATGACATAATTTTAAAAACAAATTTGTAATTTATGGCACTTTTTAAAAATAAACACATCGCCCTGTCTACAGAAAACACTTCTTTTGAAATTTAGCTTTATTAAATAACCTAATATAAGCTGTATTGCTATACAGTTAAGGTCCTGAAGTGCAATCTTTATGTTATACATTTGTACTTACATAGATTTTTTTTAGTAGAAGTTATTTACCTTATTTTATTATGCAATTTCTCGAATCTTTGTGTTACTTACATTATTTTGACTTTGCCTTGAACTCAAATTCGACTAACGTAAGGGATAAGTGATTCACATTTTTTAAGGTAAGGGACAAGCTATTTTCTAAACTATAAGATTTTATTGTATTTAGCTTTTATAGCATAAAAGAACATTAAATTCTAAGAAACTTTGCCATAGACCTCATCTAAATCGGCCTGTAAACAAAAAAGTTATACACAGATTACAAAAAACAAAAACCTTTTTTCGCTCTCCTGTAAAGTCATGTTTTGTCCCTTACCTTAATTCATACTTCTGGTATCGATATACATAATAGTATTAAAAAAATAATGTTTTGGTGCTCCAGCGTCATTAAAAAGCACAAAATCCTAATCAATATTATTTTCTGTTTCACTAAAATTAATCTGCCACTGCTTCTTATTTTTTTGTATTGTTACGCCGGTGGGCTAGTGCTAAAACTTTGATCGTGTTTTTCCATGCCTTGGAGGCGTTTTCAGCAGGCTGAAATACTATTTCAGGCCGTTTCAGAGAGTGCTCTAACACATACTAGTTTATCGAAATTTCACTCAAGTTGCCGTTGTTTTCAGACGCCTGAAACATGTTTTCAGTCCGTTTCAGGCCACCCTCTATCAGATGACGCCATAACCTGAAAACCCGTTTTCAGGCGTTTTCAGGACCCCTTATGGGCCTTTGAAGCCCACTTCAGTATATGACGTAATTTTCAGTAGGAGTGAAAGAGATAGCACGATTAGAGAGAGGCAGCTATACTAAGAACATTCCAGAAAGGTGTGACAGAGACGGCACAAGACAAGGATAGCACTATGATTCGAGAAAGGTGTAGGCTAGGCAAGCAAGACGGCATTTGGAAGGATCCCGAACAGTCTCGTACTGGGTAGTAGGTACCTACCGAATATTCGGGAGTCCTTGACGGCCGATATATAAGGAGCCCGGGAATGCGACCGAGTTTGAGTTTAATTCGGGAAAGCGACGAGTAAACATCGAAGCGAAAACTGCGACAAGAAGATTTTGGAGTGCGATATAAGTGTTTGTGTACTAAGTGTTGTAACGTAAAGTGTGTACAATAAGTCCTACTCTACTTCATCGGTTTAGAAGTGCATTTCAATCTAGATCCCACACCCTTAGAACGTAACATTTGGTGTCAGAAGTGGGATTGAAAATGCCGATTACTCCGCGAGAAGAAGAGAAGGAGGGGATGCAGACCCGAAGCCGCACCGCTGCTGGAGACTCTGCGGGCACCGCCGGAACGTCAGACACAGCGGTACCAGCTTCTAGGACGCCGGAGATAGACGTCAACGCCATTCTGATCCTCCTGAAAGAACAGGCTAGAAGGCAGGAGGAACAAGCCAAAATCCTGCAACAACAGCTACGGGTTCAGCAGGAGGAACAAGCCAAAATCCTGCAACAAGAGCTACGGGTTCAGCAGGAGGAACAGACCAGAAGGCAGGAGGAACAGGCTAGAATTTTGCAGCAAGAGCTACGGGACCAGAAAGAAGTCCTCCTTGAGGTACACGAAGTAGCTGCAGAATGGAAAAAGGAGATGGCTGAGGTGCAAGACAAAATTGTGGGCGTTGAAATAAAAGTTGAAAACCACGAGAAGCGCCTCAATGGACTGAACGAAAAAGTGGAGGGCCAGGAGAATCGCCTCCAGAAGTTGGAGATCAAAGTGGCCAACAGCACCACCAGTGTATCAGGTGCACCAGCCACAGGAGGTGAAAAGTTAAAGGTACCTCCATTCGATGGTACCTCTTCGTGGGCCGCATACAAGCTCCAATTCGAGATGGTTGCCGAAGCGAATGGCTGGAGCAAGGACTATGCTAAAACGGCATTGAGTTTGGCGCTGCGGGACGAAGCTCTCACTGTTCTGGAAGCGTTAGGAAAGGAGAAGACATACGACCGTCTTATTGAAGCTTTAGAGGCACGCTTCGGTGACAGCCATCTAGAGCACGTTTACAGAGCTCAGCTGAAGAATAGGACTCAGGGGCATAATGAGTCGTTACAAAAGTGGGCACTTGAGATAGAGAAGCTCGTCCGGAAGGCGTACCAAGGTTCCGCAGCGACTTTCATCGATGAAACGCTAGTACAGGCATTCATAGATGGGATTCGGGACTTTGAAGTGAGGGCTGCTGTACGGCTGGGACACCATGGGACCTTGAAGGATGCGCTCGCCCATGCCCTGGAGGTGGAAGCTGTACGCCAAGACTCAACAAAATCCTTTAGGGTGCGCGAAGTTGCGGCCAGGGAGCCGATTGCTCCACCTCGAGAAACTGGGCCTCGATGCTACAACTGCGGGGAAAGAGGACACATACAATCAGGCTGCCCAAAAAGATCTTGGAGGCAACGGGACTCAGACCGAACGGAGAGGCCAGCAAGCTCTGATAGTTCAGAGCGGCAGCAGCAGGGAAACGAGTAAAAGCCAGGACTGAGGGACGAGTGCTGGCTGGTGGTCAAAATGTCCCAGTTATGATCTCGCAGGCGAACGACGGGAACAGTCTGGCTGTCAAAGGAGAAATTGGTGGAGTACCATGTCACCTTACTATTGACACCGGAGCTTCTCGGACCGTGATCAGTTCTCGACTGCTGAAACACCTGTCCAGGGATCATCTAGTCCGACCAATGCATCTTCAGCTGCAAACGGCTACCGGCCAGTACATCTCCGTCCAGGGGGAGCAGGAAGTGTCAGTGAAGATTGGAGAAAAGAAGTACTGGCACAAAGTCATCATTGCTAACATCGTAGATGACTGCATTATTGGTCTTGACTTTATGAGGAAGTACGAGTGTAAGATCGACATGAAAGGAGGCGTGCTGAAATTTGGGGCTTATGAAGTTCCTATGGAAGGTGGAGTGAGTGGACATGTCTTCTGCGCTAGAAGGACTACACTTCAACCGAGATCGCAAGCCCTAGTTCCGGTGACATTGCCGCACGGTGCGAGACAAGGATCTCATTCCTGCGTGTTAATAGAGAAAATGGACGGCAGTAAACCATGGATGCCAGCTCGCACAGTGGTAACGACGTCATCTGCAGCATTTATAAGGGTGCTAAATCTAAGTGACACTCAACACGTCATAAATAAAGGAACCCTTATGGGAACATGCGAGGCAATCTCTTGGATACGGAGTTGCCATGGGTCGAAGGAGAACAAGTTACAAGAAGAAGTTGTGGAAATTGGAAAGTTATTGGAAAACTGCCAAAATGATCTCACAAAGGAAGAACTTCTTAAGGCACGTAATTTGCTAAAGCGCTATAGGAGCGTCTTCTCTGCACATGACAGTGATATCGGGAGAACTGGAGTAGTACAGCACGAGATCGACACCGGAGATGTCATGCCTATTCGACAACGACCGCGGCGAGTTCCAGTAGCTCGAGAGAAGGAAGTGGAAGACATGATCAAGGAAATGAGGAGAGATAAAGTGATAGAACCGTCGACAAGTCCTTGGTGTTCTCCAGTAGTCTTGGTGAAAAAGAAGGATGGAACCATGAGATTTTGCGTAGACTATCGTCGACTCAACGATGTGACTAAGAAAGACAGTTATCCATTGCCTAGGATAGATGACACTTTGGACACTCTGCATGGAATGAAATGGTTTTCCACGTTGGATTTGAAAAGTGGCTATTGGCAAGTGGAAATAAAAGACAAGGACAAAGAGAAAACAGCCTTTTCAACCGGTAAAGGACTTTGGCAGTTTAATGTAATGCCGTTTGGATTGTGCAACGCACCAGCAACGTTTGAGCGGTTGATGGAGCAGATACTGGCTGGTCTCCTGGGTGATACGTGCCTAGTGTATCTGGATGACATCATAATTGTAGGCAAAGATTTTGATGACCACCTCAAGAAGCTGGAACAAGTTTTGTCCAAGTTGCGCGATGCTAACTTAAAACTAAGTCCGAAGAAATGCTCATTCTTCAAGCGCAAGGTTAACTACTTGGGACATGTGATTTCATCAGATGGCATCCAGACAGACCCTGTGAAGATAAGTGCAGTTAAGGACTGGCCGACACCGAACGACAAGACAGCAGTACGTGCCTTCTTGGGACTTTGCTCGTACTACCGACGATTTGTAAAGAACTTCTCAGATATAGCAAAGCCTTTGCACCAGCTGACAGAAGAGAAAAGACAATTCAACTGGGATGATCAGTGTGCAGCAGCTTTCTCAGACCTCAAACAGAGACTTTGTGAAACACCGATTTTGGGATATCCAGACCCAGAGAACGAGTTTGTTGTTGACACTGATGCAAGCAATACTGGCATTGGAGGAGTCTTGTCACAGAAGAAGGGTGATCAGGAAGTTGTGATCGCCTATTTTAGCAAGTCGCTATCGAAGCCGGAGAGAAACTACTGCGTCACTAGGAGAGAATTGCTGGCAGTCGTCAAAACTCTGCAGCATTTTAGTAAATACCTGCTTGGACGCAAGTTCCGAATAAGAACTGACCACGCTGCTCTAAAGTGGTTGTTAGAGTTTAAGAACCCTGAGGGTCAGGTGGCACGCTGGATCGAACAACTGCAGGAATATGACTTTGTCATCGAACATCGCAGTGGAAAGTCACATGGCAACGCAGATGCCCTCTCTCGAAGACCTTGTCCTGATGATTGCAAACACTGTTTAAGGCAAGAGGGTAAGGACTGCGTGAAGATGTTGAGGACAGACACTGTTAGCGAAGAATGGAGTGATGAAGCAATGCAAGAAGCACAACAGGAAGATTGCGATGTAAAGCCCATTTACGATTGGATCAACGCTGGGGCGCCCAAACCAAGGTGGTGTGAGGTAGCTCCGATGAGTACCGTGACAAAGAGCTACTGGGCGCAATGGGAAAGTCTGGTTATGCACAATGGCGTACTGTGCAGGAAATGGGAGTCAGAAAACGGAAAGGATGCTCATCTTCAAGTGGTTGTACCAAGAAAGAGAGTTAGCGATGTTTTAAGATCCTTTCACGACAGCGCTTCCGGTGGACACCTAGGAGTAAAAAGGACTCTGATGAAGATTCGGCAACGTTTTTACTGGATAAACTGTCGGGACGACGTGGAAGACTGGTGTAGGAAATGTACTAGCTGTTCGT
Source organism: Pyrausta despicata (assembly GCA_963921415.1). Lineage (NCBI taxonomy): Eukaryota > Metazoa > Arthropoda > Insecta > Lepidoptera > Crambidae > Pyrausta > Pyrausta despicata. The sequence goes on along the minus strand of OY992862.1, from coordinate 13,440,074 downwards.
CAGTTAAGGGACCACATACACGCAGTAGAGGTGCGCTTAAAGTTTACAACGTGGGAGCGCCTTGGGAAAGAATTGCTTTAGACGTCGCAGGCCCGTTCCCGACCTCTGACCGTGGAAACAAGTACATCCTGGTGGTCATGGACTATTTCACCAAATGGCCTGAGGTATTTGCCATTCCGAATCAAGAGGCAGTCACAGTAGCGGAAACTGTAGTGACTGAAGTGTTTTGTCGGTATGGTGTGCCTCTTGAGATCCACAGTGATCAGGGAAGAAATTTTGAGTCTCTGGTGTTTCAGGAGACTTGCCGAGTCATGGGAATTCATAAAACTCGGACTACGGCCTATCACCCACAGTCAGACGGAATGGTTGAGAGATTCAATCAGACTCTGGAACGACATTTGGCCAAAGTAGTTGACAACCATCAAAAGGATTGGGACAGGCATATTCCGCTCTTTTTAATGGCATATCGGACAGCAGTTCATGAAAGCACGGCCGTAACTCCTGCGTGTGCTAATTTTGGAAGAGAACTACGTTTACCTGCAGACCTTCTGACCGGACGTCCTCCAGATGCACCAAAGACGGTTTCGGAGTATGCAAGTGAACTGCGAAACCGGCTTGATGATGTTCACAGGCATGTTCGTGAACATGGATTGCAGGCCAGCGAGAAGGTGAAGACCAGATACGACCGGAAGTCTAACCAGACGAGGTTTGAGGAAGGATCATTCGTGTGGCTACATAACCCTATGCGTCGAAAAGGAAAGTCACCAAAATTGTCGCCGAGTTGGGAAGGGCCGTACAAAGTAGTCACAAGGATCAACGACGTCACTTATCGGATACAGCGCAACGCACGTAGCCCCTGTAAGATTGTTCATGTTGATCGGTTGGCCAAGTACCATGGAACGAATGATGCTCGGGACGAGCATGTCTAAGGAGGGGGTAGTGTTACGCCGGTGGGCTAGTGCTAAAACTTTGATCGTGTTTTTCCATGCCTTGGAGGCGTTTTCAGCAGGCTGAAATACTATTTCAGGCCGTTTCAGAGAGTGCTCTAACACATACTAGTTTATCGAAATTTCACTCAAGTTGCCGTTGTTTTCAGACGCCTGAAACATGTTTTCAGTCCGTTTCAGGCCGGCATTTGGAAGGATCCCGAACAGTCTCGTACTGGGTAGTAGGTACCTACCGAATATTCGGGAGTCCTTGACGGCCGATATATAAGGAGCCCGGGAATGCGACCGAGTTTGAGTTTAATTCGGGAAAGCGACGAGTAAACATCGAAGCGAAAACTGCGACAAGAAGATTTTGGAGTGCGATATAAGTGTTTGTGTACTAAGTGTTGTAACGTAAAGTGTGTACAATAAATCCTACTCTACTTCATCGGTTTAGAAGTGCATTTCAATCTAGATCCCACACCCCTAGAACGTAACAGTATTTAATTTTCCATACAGTATTCTTAAACTTTGAAACGAGAACTGGCTGATAAGATTTGGTCACTGTGTGTTTGTATAAATAAAGAAGCAAAGCGTGTTAATGTTAAACTACGTTAGGTTGAGTTCTTGAAGTATTGAAGCAACATTCGGAGGGTGAAGCCGGGAAGTTTGTTTTTGGCGACAGGTATGTTTTAAACGAAAACATGCGAAACTTATCTATCACCGAAGAGGTGAGGATTGGGTCTTTAGAATTTCAGAAAAACTACATGGAGATACAGTCGATAGATATTTGATAAAAAGAAGTTTTTTTTAAAATAAACATACAATAACATCACATACATTGGTCTGACTCCGTGGTAAGTAGCTTAAGCACTTGTGTTACAGATATCAGAATCAACAGTGATATTACAAAATAAAATGATTACAAATAACATTGATTACTTAAATGATTACATATAACACCAGTACAAACAGATATGTTCATGCACACAAATGTTTGTACAATGTGGGGATCGAAGCCGCGACCTCTTGGTTAGTATTCAACTTCTTGACTATTACACCAAAGTGGTCGTCTGTAAACTGTTACGATTTACATGACACTAGGCGTTGTTTTGCCGACGTTACGCGACAAGTGCGACGCGACGCGACCAGTACTTCAAACGCCTTGTTTCAATGTCAATGTCGCGTCTCGTCCCTGTGTTGCGTTGTCTCACTCGTCGCAATTGTCGCGTAGCGTCACTTACTTAACACAACTGGTAGGCCCCACATAAAAGAATAATATCTTTATATCATGTTTACTTATTTTTGCGTTATTTACCACAACTTACCTTTCTCATTTAACTTTTACTGCACCCATTGCCTTCTTTCCGCATGACCTTGGGTTGACTGGCAGAAAATGCTTTAAGCATTAAGTTCACCCCTTGTATTTTTTTTGTGCAATAAAGTTTTAAATAAATAAATAAAATAATAATATAAGTTTTATTATACTAGCTGTTATGATCGCGTACTTCGAGTAGGTAAAAAAAAAAAATTCAATTCCGTGGCATTGATTTTCAGAAATGTCTCTTCAATAATGTTAAGCTTCTACATTATAGGATTAAAGAAAGCACTGCTGATATATGCGAAGGACGTATGAATAAGAGCATGTCATGTCAAGTCAAACAATAAAACAAAATTAAACTCATCCAGTCCAGTCAAAAACATTTTTGATTGCAAAAATCAGCCAATAGTAATTTCGACGGATGTTCATTGGTCTACTCAAAACCAGTATTGACTTAAATATTTTGTCAATAGGGGAAAGCTTACATTGTATTTTTTTAAATGCTAAGAAACTATGGAAAGCTTATATTGTATTAATATGGGTTCGCTCTTGACAACATTCTCCCTCTAAGAGGTAAAGAAGATGTCGACGATGTAGTATATGGAGCTCATGATCACACTCCCCGAAGTAGAGTCTGTAGAATGCCGACAAGCAGGAATAGAATGAAAAAGCTAAGAAACTATGTGACACATAAATATTTTATCAGTACGACCCCGCTGCGTGCTCACACATATTTTTAATTATGAAAATTGCTGCGTCCACCTATAAAACGAGTTTTTTAATTAAGAATTCCTTGCATTCATTAATTCCTGTAACGTTAATAAAGTGCAGAGAGAGACACAAGCGTTATTGCGAGAGAGTTCTAAGCCACGCTTTAAGGGTGCGTGTCCACCGGTGCGGAGCGGAGACACGGAGAAATATTAATAGGACTTCACAAAATGTCCGCTCCCCTTCAGTGGACACCGAGTTGCGTACTATTTATTTATTTAAGCTTTATTGCACAACAAAAGGTGTACAAAAGGTGGACTTAACGCCGTAGGGTATTCTCTACCAGTCATACCTTTACTAGTTTAAAAATTCAAACAAAACGGATAGCACGATACTATACTTACATAAGTGTAATATATAAATATAAAGATATAATATATCTAATTTTTTATCTATATATACATATAGGTATTTCATTTTATAGTGGAGCATGTTAAATATAATAAATAAAGTAAAATAAAAAGGTGCGAACCAAGTGTCGGCAGTTGTAGTTCATGTATATATAAAAAAAAACGGTTAAGCGGAGCGGGGAAGCGGGTGCAATCTCCGGACACTTAAAAATACAGTCATCAACTCCACCCACTCCGCTCCGCTACCTCTCTCCGCTTTGATAGACAGCCATAGTACGCAATCACGGTTATATTATCTATACAGTATTGTAACTCGACCGTGTCCTTGAAATAATTGTCTACGACATTCAACAGCCACGCGGTACGTAAGCATGAGATAGGGCTGTCGCTGTCGCCCACCTACAGCGTTTTAATGGCATCTGCCTACTTTGAGTTTCTATCTAGATTTGAGATTGAAATTTTATTACTTTTTAATTATTAGCACTGATACCTAGTAATAATATAAAATATTAATATGATTACATAAAATACTTTGTGAATTGAATAGAAAGTGTTTAATAAAAATGCAAGTTGTTTTTTTATTGACAGATTTAATTAAAAAACTATGATTATGTATGTGATATTCTATTTGTCATGTTAAATAGCTACTTGCATATATTTATAAAATAAATAAATTTCGCGCAGTTACTCATTAAAAACCAGCACAACGTCCATTCGCCACTGCGGCACACCCGCGACTGTAGCATGCCAAGCGCATGCCGATATCAGAGCGCGTAGGTATAGCTCGCGCATCGTCTGTTCATACGAAGTTGGAATACTGTATAGATAATATTACCGTGACGCAACTCCGCTCCGCCATACCACGGTTCTCCGCAACACAACCTCGCTCCGCGACGGTAAACAGGCACCCTGAGCCCGGTGCCGCCCAAAGCGGAGACTCGCTTTTGTGTAATCGGTTAATATTCCTCCAACCCCCCGCTCCGCTACCTCGATTCACGCTGGTGGAAAACCAACTTTGTATAGAATAATACATTCAGTAAACATTTAAATAATTTTGTCATAAAACGGTCATGTTAAATTGCCATTATTGCAAATGGAAGTAAACTGTATGTTAATTAGGAGTATATCAAATACGATACATTAAAGCTAGCTAGTGGCCATTTATTATCATATATAGGGTGGTAGAGTTAACAAGTTTTGAAGCAGACGCGTGTTTTTTGGAATTTTCTATGCTTCTAGGAAGCGAGACCAAAAAATAATGACATAATATGTCATAAATTAATGACACCATATGTCATAAATTGATGACATAATATTTCATAAATTAATGACATAATATTTCATAAATTAATGACATAATATGTCATATTTTTTATTTATAGACCAAAAATTTATTACATAATATGTCATATAGACCAAAAATGTATAACATATTTTTAATAAAAACTGTCCAGACATAAAGTGTAAGTTACTTCTAAACTTTCGCATTGTATTTAAGTACTTAAAATAAACGGGATTTAAATGCAATACCAGTTACATGCTTACTTAACCCAATATTTTCCTGACGATTCGTAGCACCTATCGCGGTCACGTGATGACCGGGATTGCGTTGGTTTCCCCTTTTATTTTAAGTAGCTTAAAAAAAAAGTATTGTTTTTTGAAATAATAAAGAATTGTGTTACCCAGAGTGAAAAATGTAAGCTTCTCACTTTTAGAGTCAACACATTTTCTTTGAGTATCGTTTTACTATACACCCTGAATTTTAGATACGTAGAAACTCTTATGTCTAATGTATTCGAGGTGTTCATTGTCTGAAATGCACCCTCATGAATTCTTGATGGCTTTGATAAGAGCACAGCTTCAGTGCTTAGAATCTGAACCTAGCTTTGCACAAAGAGACAAACTAAAAAGATTGACCGTATTGTAAAAGGTTAATGGTTATTTTTAGTTGGTTATTTTAATCTCAAAAAGCCTGCTAGTCAATCAAACAGCGATGTTTAGAAAAATATAAATAGTAATAATAATAAAAGCCCTCCTGGCCTATTTCGACCACGGCGGCCAATCTCAACAGAGATCAGCCAACTACGCAAGAGATATTATAGTCCACGTGTGAGCGCAATACATAAGTGCACTCACTGTTCCATCACTCTCAAACTTCGGTGAGACAGCAATCCGACATGACCGGAGAGATCAGGCGCAGGACTAACGGCTTAACGTCCGAGGCACAGGGGTGTAACACCGCCAATTTCCCGACTCCGAGCTGTTTTAAAGTTGTATCAAATGTAATTAAATATTTTATTTACACCTATAAATACTTTAATATCTACTTTAATCGAAATTTATCAATCACAATATCGATGCGTTTGTTACCTTAAAGGCCCAGAGCACACCTGCGATATTCTGTCGTCGTGATTTGCGATAGTCAGCGGTTTGGCCGCGATCATAGGCTAGCACGCCATCAGTCGCAGGATTGCGATGGTGGGTAAGCATTTTTATGAACCGAAATAATTATGATCTTTTAGAAATATACAAGGACTAAAACTCTTTTTAAAGTGGAATATAAAATCGTATGAAAATCAAAATGCGGCAAAGTCCAACCGAACCTCTTGTATTTACATAAGATTTCGCCATAATAGAAATCGAGTAACGTCAAATAAATTTTCAGGTCGGAAACAATAAGAGGGAGGTACACACAACACTACATCAAGGTAAACACTCCGGCACCTTATACTTTGGTGATGAGGGTGATTTTGCAACAGAACTGGGTGACCTGATGTGTTGTTGCAGGACAAAAGATACGTTGGTCTCGCAGCGGAAAATTATACAAACAGCGAACTATACAGGCACATATTTACACGTATGTGCGCGCACAGATGTAGGGAGGATGAAAGTGGTAAAATTTATTTAAGCCAAAAGATAAATCATCAGCCCATATAAGTCCCACCGCTGGGCACAGGCCTCACCACAACTATGAGGTGGTCCGAGCTATACTCTACCACGCGGGCTCAGTGCGGATTGGTGGAGGGGTGTTTGTAAGGTAAGTGACCAACCTTACTGTCAGATGTTATTAAGCCGCCCGTGGGCCTCTGACCAGGCTTAACGACTAATATCTATCGATATTAACCGGGACCAACAGCTTAACGTGCCTTCCGAAGTACGGAGATGCTTGTAAATAGACGTCACTTAAATGGACAGAATGGTCACACATTCCAAACATGACCGCGCCTTAGGTATCAATAGCAAAGCGCTGCAACCACTGCGCTATAAGCACCTCTCAAAAGATAAATAAATAAATATAAATATACAACAACATCACATACATTGATCTGACTCCGTAATAAGTAGCTTAAGCACTTGTCTTACAGATATAAGAATCAACAGTGATTTTACAAATAAACTTATATAAATACATACTAACACCCAGACCAGTACAAACAGACATGTTCATGCCCACCATGTTTATACAGTGCGGGGTTCGAAACCCGCGACCTCTTGGTTAATAGGCAACTTCTTGACTATTACACCAAAGTGGTCGTACAGCAACCTTACGAATGATATTATAAACCTTAAGCATTTCTTGATCAGCGTTATATTGTATTACACCAATGTGGTCGTCAAAGATGATATGACGGCTTTAAAAATGTCTAAGAGGTGTGAGGTTCACTATCAGTAATGTGTGCTTGAAGTTAGTGTATCAAAAGTAACGTCAAAAATAAAGGCACAAAACGTTGGACGAAGAAAAATTTTAAAAACCTTTGTGGTTTTTAAAAATTATCCTAGGCTAAAAAAAGATGCAATTAACATCAGTTAGAATGGGCATGTTGAAAATAATAAATTCACATTTCAACTCGCCACTTCAAGAAACAAAATAATGGTGTTTAATCTCCGAAGAATCCTCTCAAGCGTAAAAAACGCCATTATGTTGAATTATTTTTGATTTAAAAAAAAAACCTTTGATTTCATGCCACGTTTAAGGATTTTCAACTATATTAAAAACATTTTGAAACTAAAAACAGCTCTCAAGTAAAGCCTTTTAACGGAGCGGACCGTTTTAGCGGCCGTCGTAGTCCGTAGCACCGTAGCACATGTCTACGGGGTGCTACGACACGCGACCGAGAGATTGCTACGAGACGTAGTATAAGATGAGATGTTAAAAAAAAATCAAAGAGTACTTGTAGATTATATTTTTGTAGTGTTAATTATAAATAATCAACCATCATACATAATATTTTTATTTAATGAAGATTATAGGTACTAAAAAAAGAGGACAAGTCCTGAAAAAAAAACTCGAAAAAATTTAAATTTGGAATCTTTTTTTGCTCATCCACGCTATATGAAATCTGATTTTTCTAACGTGAAAGTCAATCAAATTCAACTCCCGCCGCAACTTGAAATATGAGACGTCGACAGAGTCGATATCACATAGAGTGACACTTGATGACCGAGTGTGCCAGTTCTGTACCTGCCATTTGTGTAATGTCAATAATTGTATATTAATGTAAATAACTATAAATTTCAATGCCATATTGCAAAATGGCCGAAAAGAAAGAAACTTAAATCAACACCTCCTCCTTGTCATTTCAATCTCCGGCGTATTGCACACGAATTCGATAAATAGAAAATTTAAACGTCAAAGATTTTTTTTTAAAACCGTCTCTCTTCCAGTACCGTATTTTTCTGCAATCCAAGTTGTAACCTAATAATGTCGTGCGGCGGCGGCAATAGATCACCGCCAGTGACAAATAAAGATGGATTATGTGGCAATATTGTCAAGTGCGCTGGCCACCGGATAGAATATGCATGAACAAAGTAAATAACAGGAAAGTTTCCGCGCCGTTGGATAGTTTTAGTTTGGTTCGCAGCCGGCTGCGGCTTTCGCAGGGTTAATTTGGAACGTCAATATTTAAATTAGGTACAGATTGTTGATTTTATTTATGAAATATATAATGTGTGTGTCGGTTTGTAGCATTGTAAGTAGCTCCTAAATGGATACACCAATATTTGTGCCGTTTTTTATTCGAAAGATAATTTAATCACGGTGGTTTCTAGCTATGGCTGGACAATATCCAACCAGCCGTTGCCGTAGTTTTCCTGGGTCATGTCGAGATTATGTGGTCGGTTTTTTTTTACATTTTATGGGGATATGCGAGTAAAGTTGGTCTATTTAACTGCTATTTGATGGGACGCGTACAACTGTTTATCGAAGGACCATTTTTTTTGCAACACTTGTACAAGCCAGTACTAAAAAAATAGGCCAACTTACCAGACGGCTTTTTTTAATATAACGAACATATGATTCCTGATGCGCACTGCCAAAGAGTGGAACTCACTATCTGCGTAAGAGTTTTCTAGCAGTTACCACCTATTCTTTTTAAAGCTAAAGTGAAAAGGAATTTTTTTTTCGAGTTCGCTCCATCGTAGATTCAGTCTTTGCCTCGTTGGGCTTTGTCTTGGGTTAAAAGCAAACGTACCCCAAATAAAAAATAAAATAAGATTTTGATTGCAGAAACTGTAGGCAAAAGCTGTTTTATTCACTGCTAATAAGAATTCGAACCAAGCTATCTTTTGAGTTTACTCAGCGATACCAGAGCTCAACCCAAAAACTGTTTGGCCAAAGGAAGAAATCAAAACGGGTAAACACGAAAGCTTTTAGGCAGCTTTCGTTTCGTCATTAACTCAAAGCTTTCGGCATCCTCTGTCTCGCTTCAGCCAGTGTTGACGAAACTTAGATATCGATGTTTTGGTATAAATATTTGTTAAGGATGACTTGATCTCTTTGCTACATCATTAGGTTATAGAGATTTTTTTTTTCATTATTGAGTACGTATATAAGGTTTCCTGGGGCGAGGCCGAGAATCGAATGTTTCTATAAATTAAAAATAGATGCTGATTACATTTTACAAACTTACAACATTCATTTATGTATGAGCTCGGAAAAATCATCAGTCCTAAGGATTTAAAAAAGGGCTTGCAGCTTTCTATAGGTTTTAGTCCACGACACGCTCTGACACAATTCTTTTGTGCTCTGAAAATAACATCACTATATAACGAATTTCCCCAAAAAATTATACCGTAACGCAAAGTAGCAGAAATTTGAAATCGCTGGTAAGTGAAATATTTACCCCCAGCAAACAATAATAAACTTTCCTTATTACGTTTTTTAACAATTTATTATTTCCAAGTATTTGTTAATTTCTAGTAACAGCACTATTCGCGCGTGGCATGTGAAGGCTGCATTTCAGGTATTTCACGCTGAAAAACGTTTTATTTCAGCGAACTGGCCGTATTCATGCAATTTTTAATAGTTTGTTTGCTTTGCAGCAACTGTTTAACTTACCGTTAAAATTCCTATGTTTGAATCTAAGTTTGTTTGCACTTATAGCAATAATAGAAGTACATTTTATTAACTTATCAGTAATCAAATTGTATATAATATATAACCTTAATGAACATGTCATTTACACTATGAAATGGTCTGTTTGGTCACAATTTTAGTCAATTCATTCGACTACAAGTTTGTTTTTAGTGATAAGCATTTACTTGGTAAACTTTAGTTAAGAGTTTTCACCACGCATAGGTGGGATACCCAATGGACCCAGATCCGATTCCTGGCCCATAAAGTTAATTTTTCTTCTGAAAAATTTTTATTTATGAATTTCACTCGTGACTGACGTGAAATAACATATTCCGCACTACCATATGACATTTTCTGTGTCACAAAGTCTAATGTAGAAAACGTCAGGGCGTAACGTTGCACATAAATGTTTAATGCAACGCGAGGAAATGAAATGCCATTATTTTACATGACACATAGCTTCTTATAATGCTGGTTTGGAATTAACTTTACGGTGAGGTTTCGGTCTTGAGGTATTGAGATCGTCGAAGAAATTTCACTTGAAAATCCTGAGCGAGCATTTGTTTATAAAACCTTCAAGTGGTAATAAATGAGAGGTAACGATTGTTTTATTATGTGCTCATGTGTTTGAGAGGTCAAAACTAATTAAAACTATGTACTTGTTACGATTGACGACCACTTTGGTGTAATGGTCAAGAAGTTGACTATTTACTAAGAGGTCGCGGATTCGATACCCGCGCTGTACAAACATTTGTGTGCATGTATATGTCTGTTTGGTCTGGGTGTTATATGTTTTTATTTAAGTTTATTTGTAATACCACTGTTGATTCTGATATCTGTAACACAAGTGCTTAAGCTGCTTACGTTGACGTTGCTGAACATGGGATGACTTAATGATATTGTTGCAATGAAACCCGACTTTGCCATTACAGACTTGAACAGATGATATCAGTAAACAGTATTTTTTTGTCGCTTCGTATGGGGCTTACAGAGAACTCACGTTTTGAATTATACTTCTAAACACTTTGAACACTATCCTCCTTATCCGTAATACTTCTAAGTACTTTGAAATTGCTCAAACTTTCCTTCTTTTCCTTAAAGACTGTTTTAGACTTTTCTGCTTAAAACGTTGTTTGTGTGTACCGTATAAAATCTAAACAACAAATCAAAAACCGCTTAAAACTACCCATATTTTTCTTCAACTCTACCAAACAAGGACAAAAATCTTTGACGACCTAACGGGAGATTTCCGCGAATTCAAATCGCGACCGATTTAGTGGAAACGCAAACCGAGCCGGCGGCATCCGTAGCGCAAATTGGGATGTTCGGCAGCGCTGGCAGGTGTGGAATATTACAGCGTGTTTGCAAACACGGTCATATTATTGTCACACATGCAGCGTTTTGTTTTTATGACGACCACTTTGGTGTAATGGTCAAGAAGTTGATTATTAACCAAGAGGTCGCGGGTTCGATCCCCGCACTGTACAAACATTTGTGTGCATGTACATGTCTGTTTGTACTGGTCTGGGTGTTATTTGTGTGTATTTAAGTTTATTTGTTATAACACTGTTGATTCTGATATCTGTAACACAAGTGCTTACGCTACATACCACAGAGTCAGATCAATGTATGTGATGTTGTTGTATAATTATTTTATTTATTAAATAAACAAGCAGTCTTCGTCTTCTGTTAATCGCGTTCACCTAGGTATAATCAATAAGGTATAATTATGTTATTGAAGACCAAAGCATTTTCAGAAACCTTGTACAGGTCTTTACATGTAGGTGCAGTTCATGACACGAAGGGCAGGACAACAAGTGTGCCATTGTCAGTCACCGCACAGGCATGTGCTCTCCAAGTTGTATTAGCCCCACCTTTGCATGTTCTCCTAACTTGGGTTCGTAGCCTGTTTACGGACTTCAAAGTTGCCTAAGGTAGATCGTATCCAGCAAGGAGTTGTTTCCACAAACCGCAAGACGTCCACTACCGAACATAATTGTCACCCGAAGATTTCCAGGCTTTAAGGATTTAAGGGGCAGGCCACATCTGCGGTGTCAACTCATCGCACCTCAATCGCTGACAGTCGCGAGACGCGGCGACGGAAATATGCGTAACCTAAGCCTAACATCTGGTGTGACAAGGCATAAGTGTTACCCCATTGTGTGTAAGATTTACTAAAAAAAATATGGATATTTTAAAATTAAAATTAAAATTCATTTATTTTAGGTTACTAAGATCCAAAATAGCGACCATACAAAATTATCAAATATTCATAATTAAGTTATATAAATAAATTACAGTGATTAATTTGTTTTAGTTTTGCGAATCTGCATGAGTTTACAGAAGACAGAATTCAGTGATTGTTATCGTGTTAAAAATTTTTGCTAAGAAAAAACGTCGTACCCTCAAAGAGACCCATAAACAAACACTAGCCATCTAAAATCCATTAAAAATTTTATTGTCTAAATATCGATTTTCCTCGGCTTACGCGAACAGTAGAGATTGAAATGATACGCTTTTTTACGGATTATTTCGAAAAAGTCATAATCATAATATTTATTTGCATAAAAACATGGTATTTAAAGATGGTACATATAGATAATTAATGCACATGTTATTATTATAATTACACAATTGTAGCGACCGTGGTCACGGGTAGACTCTAAATCGCGAAATAATCTGTTAAAAAGTGTATCATTTTAGTATCGGTTTTCCTATAATATACCTATACATCCGGTACTACCTGTAATAATTTTAAAGTATCTGAAAGACTAAGAATTCGAGTATACTTTACATACTCCACAGTATCTTGTCTTTCCCCCCACCTATCTAAGCATCCTCTAAATTTAAGTAAATAAAGCAATTAGACTTATACTACGAAAAGGGTGAAATAAATTCGCCGACACGCCTCGGGGAATAAATATCCCGTTACTAGACCGAACGCGTTGCGCGGTCGCGGATTCTGTTACGGAATTAAAACGTTTTGCTTTCAAAGTATTTATATTTTACACGGTAGGGTAGTTGATGAGTCAAGCTGAGTTCAATGCAAAAGTTTATTTAGTTTTCAGTTTATTATGCCAGGTATATATCACTTGTAGTATGTACCACTCAGAGGCAAAAAATAAGGTAGCAACTCCAACGTTACTTTTATATTTTTTTGTTTTTTTTTTTGACGTGACAACGTCTTATAAATTGGTTTGCCGGGTGACACCTCAAGAAACTGCGTTACGCTGCTCCGCTCACGTTTCGCGCGAGAGAGACAGAGCGAGAGAGAGAGAGAGAGAGAGAGATAGGCATACACACCGGTTCATGTTATACGAATGAATATTCACATTAAAATTATTTTACCACTCAGAGTCGTTGTCACGTAAAACTTTCGCGCGTATACCGACTTTTTTATTGAAGCTGGTTCCATCAAGTGGACAGTCTATCTTATCATACGTCTCTCCCATTTATCTTACAATTGGCAGTCAAAACAAAAACCCTAAGCATCAAAACTATTCAATTGAAAACATACCGTGAACAGGCAACCTAGTAGTGATTGCAGAACCATATCGTGTGCAAGCAACCAAGCTGTAAGACAATTTTTCCTTAATAGGCATATCAAAAAAGGTTTTGATATCTCAGCAGTTTTTTTTTTCAAAGCATAAATACCGCAGTTATTAACTAGTCGTGTTGCCTTACTTACAGATCGTGTTTGAAACGTTAAACATTGCGGTGTAATCAAATCACTCGCAAGTGCCTTTAAGCAAAGAGTTATAAAAACTCCATCACAATTCCTCATCAGTGCGAAAATAAACTTAAATTACAGCAAATGTTAGAGCCGAATCTCCTTTATTAAAGCAACTCGGCAAACAACGCTGAGAAACAACCATGAATACTTAACAACCACTGTGTGTCGAAGTTTGCAGGCTCGGAAGAGTTGCGTTTAGTGAGGTGACACTGTTATCTAGTAATCGACAAAAATCCGATCAATAAAAGGTTTTTACATGGTGGGGAAATTCCACTCAAATTTGTGGAACGGATAAAAGATATTTTATTAACAGCAGACATTTTTACTTTTAACAGTTTGATAAAATAAAAAATAAAACTCAACAAAATAGTAACACGTAAATTTATAAAAAAAAACCTTTTGCTCTTTGCCTCTGGTAGGTAAAAAACCTTTTGATGAAAACTGGACTTTATTTACACAAACCCGAATAGAACTTAATATCATAGCTCATACATGTTTGACTGATTATTTGATATAAACTAATAGTTAGTTTCACTCCCTTCTAATACTCGTAGTAACAAAAACTAGTAACCATCGATAAAAAAAATAACAACCCTTCTCCACTTCAGGAATTTGTCAGTATTCTGCAATGTTTATACAGAATATTAATAAAACTTGTCAGGCATAAGACTCGGACAATAACGACTGAAGACTCAGCCAATTAGTGCAATTGCAATGCAAGCTTCCGTTTTGTGATTTATAAAAATTCTAAGAATTTTTTGCGAGGTTTGAACCATGGAAAAAAACTAACTATGGAAAAAATTTCACTTACATTTATACCAGACTTCTCATATATCCGCATCTATTTTGCCCACTACAAGTATATGTAATATTACATGTAAATAACTTTAAATGAGACTCACTTGATCCTACAGACAAACTGTGTAAATAGTTTTGTAGGACTTTGTTTATAAAAATGTACCATGTTGTTTTCATAATAAATAAATAAAAATAAATAAATATTTCTCAACAATCACACCAATTCTCTAGTCCCATAGTAAGCTACGAGGCTTGTGTTTTGGGTACTAGATAACGGATATACATAATTAAATACTTTTTTTTGTAAATAAATACATATTACACATAGAAAACAAAATAATAAAAATGTGCAGAAGAGTCATGTCAGACATGTGAAGATGAATTCTTATTTGCATTGTAATTTGCATTGTTAATGCTAAAAAAAAGTAACTTAATTATTTCTTGCTTAATATTTTTAAGAGCGTTAATAATGGTATGTAGTTGGGTTATAGATTTTTTTTCTATTTTACCTAGTCTTAACGTCAAAATGTCGCATTAGGTATCAGTTATCGTTTGCTCTAACAAACCACAAAAATAACATTTTTCAACCGCCCCATTCTTTTAAAATTAGAAAATCCGTTTTCCAGACCCCATATCTTTTCCCATAACTAACTGGCAAATCCTCAATAAATCCACGCTTTAATAAAGTCCAGTTGTAGAGGTATATTCGGTTTATCGGTAACAAACGGCTGGATTGGGTAACAATCGGAACCTGATTTAGTTGGTGTGACTGCTGGTGTGGGGAAATTGAGGATAACGGATTTCTAAGAATCTTGTCTGTACTATTTTTAGATTACGTTACTTACGCGTGTTCTTTGGGATATTCGTGTTATGTTCGTGTTTATCTACTTATGTCTCAATGAAACAGCATAAATGTGTGATAAGACAGAAAAAATTGGTTGGTTTACGTTTCTGATTTTCACACGCATTTTGAGGGATTCACACAAGTACGTATAACTAAAAATGTATCTTAATAAGATTATACTGTATAGTACCTTTAAAGATTTGAATTTAAACTAATGACTACTTAATAGTTTAGAAAAACCCAGATAAGCCTACTGTCCTATATTTAGAACAGTAGAAATAAAAAAAAATATCAGAATACCCTCTTTATCTAAGATTATTTAGTCTTATGATTTGCAGTAAGAAACGTGTCAGCTTTATTAGAAAAAATAAAAAGACAGTTATTTTAACAGTTTTTACCTTATATTTTACCTTATAAGTGTGTAATAAAAGTGCGTTGCAGACATGGCAAATGACAGGTATGTATAAAAAGTTATATTTTACTCGTGAGTTGTTTTTTTCTGTGTTAATATCTAGTTGATAACCTTAACTTTTGTACTAAATAAATATTCTAGCAAAATAATATAAATAAATTACGTATAACTTGTTACAAATACTAGCGTACTATATATAGGACAGTAGGATAATATACATGATTTTAGTACAATAATACAACTTTTTCTTTACAGACCGTTAGCTGCGCATGAAATTTTAGATGCTTTAGAAAATGTTTCTGATAATGAAGAAGATTATAGAGAACGACTGATATGTATTCTACCTCCTCCTGTTGATCCTGACTGTCTCACTGACGAAGATTCGGGTGAAGAAGATAATGTAACTTTGAATAATTTGCCACGAAACATTCTGCTTCAACCGGCTGAAGTAATGATTCAAGGGCAGATTATGGTGAGTGATACAGAAGAAGAACCTTCTGATTCTACAGGTCGAACTAAACGTAGGCGTACCTACGCATGGAGAAAACGGGACTTGGCAAAAAATCCCGTGAATTGGCCAGATGTTCAAGGCGCTTGCCAAGATAAGCGCCCAATTGAGTGGTTTGAAAACTTCTTAGATGAAGATGTTATTTCGTTGTTGGTGTCAGAGAGCAATAAATATGCTGTCAAAAAGAATTTGCCTGGAGACATAACCACTGAAGATATGAAATGTTTCATCGGCATATTGTTGGTTAGTGGTTATTCATGGCTCCCCCGTAGAAGAATGTATTGGGAAAACTCCCCTGATACAAAGAATGAATTGATCAGCTCGGCTATGACTAGGGATAGATTTGACTTTATTTTTCGCCACCTTCATGTCAATGATAATCTGGATTTGCAAGACAAATACACAAAAGTACGCCCCCTAGTTACACTTCTAAATAAAAAGTTCTTAGAGTTTTCTCCTCTTGAAGAGCATTACAGTGTAGATGAGGCCATGATCCCCTACTATGGTAGACATGGCTGCAAACAGCACATAAAAGGTAAACCTATTAGGTACGGGTTCAAAGCTTGGGTTGGTGCTACACGGTTAGGGTATGTTTTATGGATGGAACCATACCAAGGTGCTACAACTATGTGCAATCCAATATATAAAGAATTAGGGCTGGGTGCAAGCGTTGTTCTCACTTTTTGCGATGTGCTGATTTCACGTGGCTTCGACCTTCCTTACCACGTAGTTTTTGATAATTTTTTTACTGGGACGCCCTTGCTGGAAGAGATAACAAAGAAAGGCCTTCGTTGCACTGGGACAGTTCGAGAAAACAGGACATCTAGTTGTTCTCTGATTACATCGAAGTTACTGAAAAAAAAGGAACGTGGTGCTGTCGATTACAGAACGACACATGACAACACGTTCATTATTGCTAAATGGCATGACAATAATATATTCAGTATTGCTTCTAATGCTGTAGGAATAAATCCTAAACAATCTGCCAAACGCTTCTCACAAAGTGAAAAGAGAAACATTGTCATAGAAGAACCACATATGGTGTCCATCTATAACAAATATATGGGAGGAGTGGATCGTTCTGATGAAAATATTTCACATTACCGAATCGGTATACGAGGTAAGAAATGGTACATGCCGTTGCTCACACACATGATTGATCTTGCCGAACATAATAAATGGCAGTTATATAAAATAAATCATGGAAAACTGGATCATCTTGGCTTTCGCAGAAGGGTAGCAATTGCTTTGATTGAATCAAACAGAAAAAATGCCAAAAGAGGGCCTAGCCGACCCTCCCATCATGAACATGCTGATAGTCGTAAAGACCAAATGAATCATCTGGTTATTACTCAATCGAAGTAAACACGCTGTTGTCAATGTCACAAAAAATGTTTGACACGTTGCAAGAAATGTGATGTTGGAGTGTGTGTCAAGTGTTTTGAAACATATCATTCATAAATAGTGTTAATCTAGTAAATTACATATAACAATGGGTAATATAATCAATAGTTATCTAATAAACTACACTTTTTGATTACATTCTGTTTTGTCATAAATGGTCTTTTATTTCCTCTTATTATCCTACTGTCCTACATATAGGACGGCTGTTTCCCTGAAAGCCTTACACTTAATTTTTTTTCATAATTTTTTTATGTTGCATAAGATCTAATAAACTAAATAATGTAACTTTTTTCAAAATTTTCAGAAAATTTTAGTTTCAGGCTTATCTGGGTTAATAGTATAGAGAATCATTTCTGTAATATGTATTGATCTTGTGCAATTTGATATGTTGTACATAAAGGAACGAAAAAGGTTCGCATGATGTTCAGTTTTGTAAATTAATGAAGTAGATTTAACGTAGGTATTAATATAAAAACGTGACAATGATGAAACTAAAGGTTTGAATGCAGCGTAAACTGAGCACTCAAAGGACGTAAAACTCAAAGTAAAACTTGAGCATAAAATACGTTAATATACCCCTGAATGCTAACAAAAGAGAACTTAATTAGCCTCCCGAACTCGCATGAAACTGCGCAGAACTAAATAGTTGGTAAGGCAATACTAAATCCCACGGAACTGAACTGCAAAACTGTATTTTCAGGACGGGAAGTGGCTTCGCTTATTGAAATGAAGCTCTGGTTAAGTACGCTTCAGGATAAATCACGCCAGGTCAGTGTCTTACCCGTTGTCCTACGTAAAACGCGACTAGTGCGTTGCTACGTGACGCATCAATATCAAGTGTATACGAGTATACCTGTACGATATTGTCTTACGTGTCGAAGCGAGATTGACATTAAAATAAGCACTGCTCGCATTGCGTTGCGTCACACTTGTCGCGTTGCGTCGCACATGTCGCGTTGCGTCGCAATTGTTACGTTGCACTTGTCGCGTTGCGTCGCACTTGTCTCGTTGCGTCACACTTGTCGCGATGCGTCGCACATGTCGCGTTGCGTCGCAATTATTGCGTTGCACTTGTCGCGTTACGTCGCACTTGTCGCGTTGCGTCACACTTGTCGCGATGTGTCGCACTTGTCGCGTTGCGTCGCAATTGTTGCGTTGCACTTGTCGCGTTGCGTCGCACTTGTCGCGTGGCGTCACACTTGTCGCGATGCGTCGCTCTTCTCGCGATGCGTCGCCCACGTTACGTGATGTAATGATAACAATGGTTAGGAGTACAGTTACATTGCATTAAATAATTGTTCTCCTGGTTCATGTCAAGTGTTTTTACGTTTAAAATTTCATGCAAAATGCATGGTTGAAATTTATCAAAAAGTTATGCAGGTATGAAGTTTTATTCTTATTCCTATGATGCGTTAATCAGTTGAGATTAAAGCTAGACAATAAGACATTTTCGCACTGTATTAAAATAGAATTTTCAAGAATGGCATACCAAATTGTTGAGACGGAAATAACGGATAGATACAAAATAAAAATCACAACGCTTTATGTTGTTTTATACTAGAATTCGTCAATTTTTTGCCTGCTATAACATATGTAATAGAAACGTTAACAATAATATTCGCAAAAAAATCTCTAGTTCGCTTAATCTTTTAATATTTTTTCTCACTGCCCTCTTTTCACCTGATGGTTTGATTGGTAGAAACTTCATACGACGTCAAGTCCTCCTTTATGAAGTGTTTTCGTGGATACAGTATTTTTTCTTTCAATTACAAAATATTACAGATCAAAAAAAATATTTCAGACACTAAGCAATCTCGGATAACCGTTTCCAAAGTATTGTTCTTCAAATGATTTCCAGCGATTACTCGGATAGTAATAACTACAGCCTCGCAAGTTTCGAGTTTCAGAGGAAATTAAATGTGCTTGAGTCCCACTACGTTGGACTACGTAAACGTAAGTTTCGGAACTAAGGCTGCATTTAAGTTTATGGTTACGGGTTATGTGAAGCGGGGTGTTGGGACTTCGCGCTACATCGTTCGGCAGCTTCGGTGGCGGCGAACACCGAGGTCACCCGAGCCGGCATGATCGCTTCCGACCAGTTCGCAGCCGAGCTGAGCGTTCGCTACACATTCGCCTACAAGCACTCGGACCCCCTACACCTTTGTCGCTTTTAAGATTAATCCAAGATATTCTCTATATATTTGAGGGTGAATTACAGCACCTTTTAATTACAGTCCGCAATTTTACTTAACCTATCGATAGGACCCCAACACGGGGTTCAATACTGTATCTGTCTAGCAAAACAAAGCGAGTAATACACGGTGAAACTCGAGTGCAACGAAACCATTTTGAAATTATTAGTTATTAAGGAACTGATTCGCGACGCGTTTCTAACCGGTTTCAAAATGGTTGAGTCATGTACAGCCCCTCAAATGAGTCAATGGCATAAACTCAAATGTATGAGAAATTAAAAATGTAGTTTCCTGCAAAATTCTGCTCATTTCTTCTCTGCCGTTTTTTTTAAAATTCAGAACTCATGGTACTAATTAGGTCGTCTCTATCGTCGGTCGAATCTATTTAATCTATTTAATTTTCAATGCCTTTCTGTTCATTTGTTACAGAGACGGCTGCATTCAAAACTAGTATGTAAGTATATCTATAATGCGTGCTACGACACCTCACGAACGTTCCCGATTAAGCCAGTGCGATTCGAACAGCTCAAAGTTTCACTTGTGTCCACGTATAAATCAGTGGCGACGAGGATGCGATGAACATCGACTTACAGAATAGGGACTCCGTTGCCGGAAAATCAGACTGGATATTTTTGTTGCGATATCGCCCTTGTTGCCAATGTTGCTTTAAGATGCCATAGTGTCTACCTTGATATGCTGTTGTTCTGACATGTAGCGAGAGGAACAGTGACTATTTCCAGGTCTTTCTATCAAGGTAAAAGTATCAGTAAAACTGAATAGGAGAACTACGACCGTCTGTCGAAGCGACAACATCTCCTGAAAATGACACATGTAGTGGTAAAACGCGTCAAGTGTTTTGTTGGTGTCAGTGTTTCCAGGTGCATCTTCTGTGTCACGTTGTGAGTTGTATTGTAAGTCTTGCGACTTCAAGCTCTAGCTTTTTCAAGTGGTTACAGTTGGATGTATTTGGGTTCCTGTGCTGGCGTCGTTTAGTAGATAGAAGCAAAAAAAATCTCTGTTTCAGCTTTAGTCATGGATTTCCGCAAAATTCCATTTAAAGTATCAGTGTTTGTTTATAATAGGTTCTTGGGTTACGCTGAAACAGGGTGATAGCTCCTTGATTACGTCAAGTATTTATTAATTAATCAGGAAAATGAACTTGGCATTTGTTATTTCAAGCGTATAACAATTACTATTATATTTTTGAAGACCAAAACTCGACCAAGAAGCATTGTCAGTGGCCTTTTAGAGGTTCTCGCGTGTATAGGTACTGGAACTGGACAACCAATGTACCATTGTCTGGGGGGAAACACCGAACAGGCATGAGCTTTCTGAGCTGTAGCTGCCATCTTTGCACGTTCTAGTTACTTCAGCCTACTAAAGAATGTACTATAGAATAACTTTGTATTACTTACTGCCTGCGTATCTGTCGTTAAAAATAATATTGTCAATTATGTATGTGTTTTGGGAGGTTGGAGCTTTTTGTGACTTGATACAACACTACCAACCTATATATTTATTTATTACGGTACTGTTTCATTTATTTTATTATTGATATGAAATACCTAATTCATTGGCGACATTGTAAACATAAGGCATTTTCTCAAGTTGGACGGGTCTAATAAAAAAAGTGCTCTCAAGAGGTGCTTGTGGCGAAATAGTTGCAGGGCTTTGGTAGTGATACCAAAAGTTAAGCAACCTACGGCGCGGTCATGTTTGGGATGGGTGACCATTCTGGCCATACAAGTGACGTCTATTTACAAGCATCTCCGTGCTTCGGAAGGCACGTTAAGCTGTTGGTCCCGGTTAATATCGATAGATATTAGTCGTTAAGCCTGGTCGGAGGCCCTCGGGCGGCTTAATAACATCTGACAGTAAGGTTGGTCACTTACCTTACACACACCCCTCCACCAATCCGCACTGAGCCCTCGTGGTGGAGTATGGCTCACACCACCTCATAGTTGAGGTGAGGCCTGTGCCCAGCAGTGGGATGTATATAGGCTGATGATAATAAAAAAAAGTTAGGCTATCTAGCAGTCAAAATGATCATACAGGTAGCCCGAAGCACCGCGATGCGTTCATAGTGGGTTGTAATAAGACAAAAACTAACTTTCCGATTTATAACTTCCAAATGAAGCCTATCAGTCAGCGGCTGGATGGATTTGACCATAGCTAAGAACCACAGCGATTAAGTTATCTTTCGCAATAAAAAAAAACATACTGAAATCGGTCCATCCGTTCGGAAGCTACGATGCCACCCACAGGCACACACAGGGGTCAAACTTATAACACCCTTTTTTTCGCCGGGCATTAAAAAACGTGATAAAATCTTTAACATGCAGAAACTACATTTTAAATAACTGAATCAACTCCTACTTTTCTTGCACTTCCCGTTCATCAGTTCTCATTATTTTAATTAACGTAACCCAACCCTTTGGAGGAGTAGCCAACAAGAACACATAAAACTAGACAATAGCCGCGCTTTAATTATGGAGAGCAGGAAACTTTCCAGTTAATAGAACACATTTTATCAGGCCAAGAGGGAACCTGTTCAGAAGTCTTGCTAGACACTAATTACTTGTATTCGGGTCAAAATGCGATATATTTTAAATGAGTATTAGGTACTCACTGCTCGGCGTTTCGGCTGGATTGCACACAGCCGTTGTCACGAGCTGACGTCTTGCTAGGCTGTGTTTTTGAGAGATAGAATCTGCCTTCAAACAGTTCGAGTAAATTGTACTTTGGCACAGCAAAATAGACGGAGGGAAAGAATTGATGGTCTTCGTAGAAGCGAACTGGATTTCGGAAAAGCCCTGGTTGAGTAACCGGTTTCTTTCGGCTCATAACGACAATATCAGTAGAATTAATAAAGCATGTCCATCATTTACTCAGTTCAGGTAGGTTGGTATAATGGACGGAGAGAGATTCAAGATAATTATCTCTAATTTTTGTTTTCAAAATTAAAGTTAACCGTATCATTTATTTGTGTAACAGTCTTTTCAAATCTGCATATTTATTTATTTAAATCTTCAGCCTGACAGACGTTGACAGGCCAGAGATAAAAAAAACGATAATTATTCACAAGTATTTTTTCCAAGTTCCTGAGTAGTGAGTAGTTTCTTCGATTCCTTTGTGTCTTGTAGTCGCTGGGAAATGAAAAATTCGATACTGGCTAATAAGGCGATTAAGGCTATCCCGCTCTACTGTTGAGCATTCCGTTTGACAAGAAAAGCCGGGGGATCTTGCTTATTGGATCTAACGGCGAGTATCTTCAATTGTTTTTACACGAAAAGACGTCCAGTTGAAATAAGCTACAGTGGCCTCGTTTATATGGATCTTTAACATAAAAAACATGCAGCTTTCCCACACAGTAGTTATTTGAGTTTGAAAAGAAATAGAACTGTCCGTAATTTGGTGTACAGGTCAGGAAATTGACTATTAACCAAGAGGTCGCGGGTTCGATCCCCGCTCTGTACAAACATTTGTGTGCATAAACATGTCTGTTTGTACTGGTCTGGGTGTTGTATGTATTTTTTTAAGTTTATATGTAATACCACTGTAGATTCTGATATCTGTATCACAAGTGCTTCATCTAATTACCACGGACTCAGATCAATGAAAGTGATGTTGTTGTATATTTATTTTTAAAAAAACCATCATCCGTACAAGTTAGGTATGTAAGTGGGTAAATTTTATGGAAATAAGTAATTGCATCAGAAATTCTACAACCCTTCCATGAAGTATCAAATAATAATCTGATAAAATTTACATTGCAATGCACGTGTAAAATACGTTGAAGGTATGGTAATGAAAAAAAAATTAACTCCAACCTAATTGGTCAGCTTCTGTCCAACTCAAGTTATCAAATGTTTAATTAACTTTAATGGTACTGTACAGTACAATTTATGTATTATTAGTCTAAGTGACAGCTCCCACTGACATCAAACTTATTACTGACATTAAAGCGAAGCCTCCATTACTTGTGTTTGCTTCTAGTGCCCGAAATGGGTTTACATACATAATGAGATGTTGAATGAATATATGTATGATACAGTATCGTAAATGCAAACGGTTGATTGCTCGGTTGATGTTATATCAAGGGCTATGAACGTGTGTCGTCAAATATTTAATTGCAGTCTGATTGTA
This sequence comes from Pyrausta despicata, assembly GCA_963921415.1. Classification (NCBI taxonomy): domain Eukaryota; kingdom Metazoa; phylum Arthropoda; class Insecta; order Lepidoptera; family Crambidae; genus Pyrausta; species Pyrausta despicata. The sequence continues at coordinate 13,416,317 of OY992862.1, read as the reverse complement.
ATAATTAGATTATAATAATAATAATATAATAACAATAAAGTTTATTTGGGAATGAAACAAATGAACATTAAATATTGTGCACGAAAATAACCGCTATAGTTTATAAAACTGTGTTGCAGCTATTAAAATTACATAACTATTTATAGCACACCAAAGAAACACACACAGATAAGTTGTACAATGTAGGCGGTATTATTGCTATGAGCAATCTATTTCAGTCATCATTTGGTAAAGGAATAATACATATAACTCACTAACTTATCAGCAAATGAGTACTTACTTATCACGTGTCGCTTACGATTAGATATTTCTGAATTTATCAGTGATACACAGAATACTTAAACAGATTCTTACACAAAAGAAAATGCAAACCTTGTCCTTGCATTAATAACAGTCATAACAATAATGAAGCAAATACCCAATACATCGATACTAAATAAACTTTAGTCACGACACTTACGGTTCGGCAATCGATCTTAACAGATGATGAAAAACATAATATATTCGATCGATATAAGATCGCAACGTAACACATATTGGAATTTGTTATAAATGCCACGTCGCATATAACATAACATTTTGATATTATTGTACATTATTTTAGTGTCTGCCCTTCATCCCATACAAACCGGTATTATTTTAGGTACATACTTCATCAAATCTATGAAAAACACCACGTAGGTATTATCAAAGAAGCAGCATCTAACGTCACATCGATTGAAGGACAATAGGGCATCGTATACTGAAATAAAAATCGGTAGACAAAAATATTTATTTGACGAAATTCTGAAATACATCATAGCAATAAATAACTAATTTATGCGAAAACCTCAAAAAAAATACAACTCGCCTAATAAAAGTATGAAAACAGATAAACAAAAAAAGAAAACAAGAAAACAAATATTTAAAAGAAAATTATACATTTTTTATTTATTTAAATTTTTAATGAAAATCTCAGGCTCTAAAAAGCAACCACTGACCGGACAACTTCGCTTTAAGTGGCCGATTTAATTGAACTAAGAAGCAGCAATACGGTAGTTGACACCACCAATCGTTGACGTACTTTTTATCAACTGTCAAAACGCTTTTCTTCATAGAGCTTGTATGGGAATAACACGCTTTGACGTCATCGCGTGCAATGCCGACTGAGTGACTAATTATCATTTGAATTCCAATTAAAAATCAAATAATACGAACTGCAGACAAATATTAGTGTAAAGGCATCTGAAATTATGAATTATTTTAGAGAAAATCAGTTTTTGAATATTTCTTTCATAGTGGAAACAAGCCTATTGGATTAACGAGAGCATTTGAATATCGAACAGTGTTTCGTTTTTCCACAAAGAGCTTTTGAGATAAAGCTATTTGCTAAGAGCAGAGAATGGGGAATGATTGCGACATTTGATAAACCTATTTACAATGCACTGTTGATTTTAGTTTAGAAATAATTTTGTATTAACCTTCTTGAGTTAAACTTGGTTTAATATAAAACTTAGGAATATTAATTATTGGAACGCAATGTGTGAAAAAACATGTGTCTATTCACATCCTGAAAAAGTACAGATAAAATGGATAAATTGATTTGGTTATATATAACTTTTAATGTGTATGAAGGTTGCTATATTCAGAATTGAGACCACAATACGACAATAAATGAAAACATCGACATTACTAGCTCATTAAAATATGTTTCTACTATTAAAAAATGCATATATCAAAGTAAAAAAAAAAACTTTCAAACAAAATATGCAATACTAGCTTTTACTCGCGATGTCGTCCGCATTAGGTAGTTTTTTGGAATGCATTGTTTCCCCGCGGTAAAAAGTAACTCATGGTCTTTCTTAGGTCTCAAACTATCTTCTTACCAAATTTTCAACTTGTCATCTGCGTGGAATCCGGTGATTACAAAATTTAAACCGCGTTTTAGGCCGTCTCAAAGAAACTCGGACATTGTTAGTGTAGTTTGTCGGACTGACTGTACTGCAGATATAAATACCCAACAAATGCGGGTGGAAGAAGAAACTCGACGCGCGCGAGTGGACGACGCCGCCAGCCTTCAGTTCGCCCGGGACCATGATCTGTGCAACCAGATCGAAACGTCGGGAAGGTAAATACTAAGTTTTACCTTTTAACAGTGTTTGCGTTACAACACATAAGACACACTTCACTAATCATTCAGGAAATATTGTCCTGTGACTCAACGATTGGGTAGATTTGATAGATTTTTGATATGAAGATAAGGTTCATTATAAAACCTGTACGCACGGCAGCACGTCAAGTTAATCACTGCGGCATCTTATGCTTACGGAATAAGGATAAATATACAACAACATCACATACATTGATCTGCTGACTCCGTGGTAAGTAGCTTAAGAATCAAGAGGGGTATTACAAATAAACTTAAATAAATTCATACAACACCCAGACCAGTACAAACGTCTGATTGTATTTTAATCTGTTGTGTTCATGCACACAAATGTTTGTTCAGTGCGGGGATCCAACTCGCGACCTCTTGGTTAATAGTCAACTTCTGGACCATTATAGGCTGAGAGGGTATTCTGCGCCATATACTTCTGACTATCCGTAATATTATTTGGTTGGTACACTAACACTAACAAATATCTGTAAGGAAAACATATTTTGATTTACAACTGATACGATAAAGCCAAGATATATTATACGATACGATGTATGCATTGTATCCATTTTATTTCATCACACAATTATGTCTCAATTTGAGTTGAGAATGGTTGTAAATTCCAAAAATATTTTTATAAGTATATCATATCGTTCTAGGGTGATTCTCTCCACCACCTCAATAGAATTCACCTGAGTGCCGTTCTAGTTCTGGAAATGACTAATTGACTCGAGTGACCAAAGTGGACGTCAGTATGATTTTGCTATGAAAATGAATATTTTAATTTATTGCAGTATCGGTCTACACCCTGTATATTTAAAGGGGTATGAGATTGAATTTTTCTTATTTCTCATTATCAAACCCATTTTTGTTATACGCTGAAAAAGAGAATTATTTTGATTAAATTTCCGCAACCCGAATACATCCAGCTGTAACCACTTGAAAAATCTAGAGCTGAAATTCCATCAACTATTTTTATTTACTGTTATCAGTTCAACAATAGTAACTATGTAGCACAAAGGTTTCTTACAGCCTGAATATTTGATTTCAGCTGGCGGAAGTTTTTGTCGATTTCGAATTACGCAGATATATTCAAATCGTGTTCAAACACAAACGTGGGAAGAGATGAACTATTGTTCTGTTTTACTTTTTTGTTTTCAATATTCTTTAAAAACTGTGTTTGCAAATATACGAACGAACCAAAAATTTGTAACGATTTGCCAATCATGCATGAATGATATTTGTATTCGTAATTTTCTTCGCTTATTATAATGTGTGCGAAAAACTACCAAGAAAACATTTTTCAGAAATGAATCAGGTCTTCAAAGATTGCTAGGGTAAAATAATATTTATTTTTTACATGAGAACTTAATAATAAGATAATGAAGGGTATGATAATAATTAATAACTATTTCGAGGGGCGCGAACTACTTAAAGTAAGACAGTGGAAGTAAAACATGCAGAATTATCTGTAAATAGGTAAGTACCAATAATGAGAGGACGAACAGCGAGCTCATAATTGCTCATAATTAAAGTTTAACACTTAGTTCACAAGAATAACAAGACCTAGTCTGAAATACAAGACAAATAAGAAAAATTAAACTCGTGTTCTTTACTTCATGAAAACAACTTTTAAAACATAAATTTTCACGTGTTAGCCACAAAAACGCATAATCTAAAACTGAGCTGTGTAAAGCTCGCTAAGTGCACTTAAAGTAAAGTGAGACCAGGTTTTTAAGCTTGCATCTTACGGTATCGGATGCAGTCGACACTCAAGACATGTTGGGAGTAAGCGGTACTTGGAAAATACTGGGCGAAACCTATTCAAAAGGTTTGCAAACAGAAAAAAGTTGATTCATTTTTTTCAATGTGAAGAACAAGTTTTATTACTGTATTTATCTGCCTTAGTAAGTTTACTAAGGCAGGCTTAATCAGGACGTCAAAGTCACCGACTCTCGACGAAGTAACTCATAAAAAGTAAATCATTATGTTCCTAATGTTGTTATTTAGTTTCATCTGTCCCGGTTTTTGGTTGTTCATAATCAAATCACGATTCCCAATGTCCAATTCAGTTGAAATTTGGTATACGATTAGTTTGGAAGACAGAATACACAATAATTTTAGTGTAAAAGTTTGTTCAAATAAACTTTTTTAAACCGTTTTATTTTGAAACGGTTGTCTGAAAAGATGGTTAATAGAAAAATATTTTTACTGAATTGACGAATATTTTAAATCATTTAAATCCTGGATGTTGTAACTCATTTATTTTGCATTATGATAGATATTATGATAGAATTGACATTTTAACTAATTAATGAGTTGTTATATATTAGGTCCTTACCTATGAAATTGGCGTTTTGTATGGGAGGAACAAAAAGTCGAAATTTTTTTATATAGCATATTTATTTAATCAAAGTATGAGCCATTGTAATCTATGCACTTTTGCCATCTCATAGGTAGTTCATTGATCCCTTTACTAAAAAAACCATTCGAACGGGAATCAATAAAATCTTTGAAGGCGACTTGGACTGCCCCATCTGAGTTGAACTTTTTCCCTTGCAAGAAGTTATCCAAATTTCGAAAAAAATGGTAATCTGTTGGAGCAAGGTTCGGGGAGTACGGTGGATGCCTTAGAGATTCCAATTGAAGTTCTTCTAATTTGCTAGCCGTCTGTTGTGCAGTGTGTGGTCTAGCGTTGTCGTGAAGCAGCAGTGGCGTAGAGCGATTGACCAGCCTTGGTTGTTTAGCAACTAGCTTTTCCATCATGGTTTGCAATTGCTGACAATAGATATCTGCCGTAATCGTCTGGCCAGATTTGAGAAAACTGTAATGAACGACACCGGCGCTAGTCCACCAAACGCTTATAAGTAACTTTTTATTGGTCAATTTTCGCTTGGAGCAGGCTTTGGCTGGCTTGCCAGGGTCCAGCCATTGCGATGAGCGCTTCCGATTATCGTAGAGAATCCACTTTTCATCACAGGTAATGATTCGATTTAAAATCCCTTCGTTATTGTGCCGGTCAAGTAATGTAACGCAGCAGTTGACGCGCGTTTGCCGGTTTGCTTCACTCAATTCGTGAGGAACCCACCTTTCAAGTTTTTTAATCTTCCCAATTTGCTTCAAGTGGATTAAAACAGTTTTAAAACATCACTAACGCCAAAGCCTGCAGCTAACTCGGACGTGGTTTGCGATGGATCCGCTTCCACAATAGCCTTCAATTCTTCATTATCAACTTGGGTCTCCGGCCGTCCACGGGGCTTGTTTTGCAGGTCGAAATTTCCAGAACGAAAACGTTGGAACCAAAAACGCACTGTGTTTTCTTTTGCGACACAACCGCCATACACATCATTAACCCTTCGAGCCGTTTCCGCAGCACTGGTGCCACGGAGGAACTCGTACTCGTAAATAACGCGATATTTCAAATTTTCCATTTTGTAAATTGAGCGATGCAAACAGAAAAAAGATAAGTAAAAAAACAAATGAATGACGGTTTACGAAACACAACTACATGTGGAAATAGCTGTATAAATTTGAATTTCGAATTCCTAACCAAATAGGAAAAATTTGTGATCAAAGTGGCCAGTACGACAAAACGCCAATTTCATATGTAAGGACCTAATAGCTTAATTTGCTTGCCAAACTCTGGTGAAATGTGCGATCTTTTTCTACTTTTTCTGATTCTGATTCTGATACATTTATCGGCAAATTATCTACAACTATATCATGTGGTACTTAAATACCTACAACTTTCATTCTTTGTTAAATTTGTCTGTAATTTTACTTCCTGTTGTACACAAAAGAGAGTTAATCTACGAGTATTTTTCTCTCAACACCTTTTTTTTTCCAAACCAGTTGACCATAGCAAGGTATCGAACCGTAAAACCGTGATCGAAGCAGACGCGTGTGTGTAATGTGGCTGCATTAAGCATGGCTTACAGGATTTCAGGAGTCTAACAGGGGCTTATGAGAGGATTTTCAGTGAGTATACCGAATTTGCAGGTGGTTGAAAAGTTAAGAATGGCAATTTGGTAACATGCGTCTCGTCAATTTTCTTGACGAGACGTGTTTTTTCTGGCTTACATCAATTTTGTGCTTAACTAAATGAACCTATTCCTCTTAGAAACTATGTAATTTTCCCGTTACGTGCTACCGTAACCGGATTTTGCAATTTTCAAATTTCTGTGTCTGTCAAGTTTACTTATAATTATTTTTTCTTTTGTAACGAATAGTCCAACTTAAACCAATTCAATGCGAAAGTTTTGAATCATAATATTAAACGAATTCACTTACACGGTACAGATAAATGTTTCTTTACTATCATTTGAACTTAAGGCTTGACATAGAAGTGACGAGAATTATTGTTTTATCTTGAAATTGGCATTTACATATATACGTTAGTTCTGTGTTTATTATTAATGTTTATTTTGGAAGCACAAATCTTTGGTAAAGTACTAAAATTTACATATCTAAATACTAGCATAAGCTCCATGCTGAAGCGAACTAAACTCAGATAGTGATCGACCGATAATGAAACCCGACGCGTTGCGGAAAGCCGACAACAGCCTTCACGCGTTATTTGACAGAGCATCGATGGTGTCACGACGGGTTTATACGCTGCGGATGGGACAGTCATCTTAACACCACCGTATAACCATGTACAGTAGGGTATTTTTAACTTTTTTCTTACTTATAAAATTATATCGAAAAATGAGAATCCTAATTCTATCAATTTCACAACTTCTCCTGTGACGAAAAGTCACAAGGATACTCGCACCACATTAGTAATTTTCATAATAGCATTGCTTTTTAAGGGCAAAGTCACACACATACGGCAGAATGTCGCCGCTACTCACAATTGTTCAGAGATCGCTCAATATGCCGCGTAAATGTGAGCCTGCGTGAAATGGGCAAAAAGAGTAAAATTAAATGAAATATTTTTAATATAGGCTTTTATTTTGTTTTTCCTCTCTTGTAGATTCAGGTCAAATCTTGGTTTGTTAACAATGTTATGTTTTTTTTGTTAGCACCAACCTTTGATAAGATGTTAAAATTTACGTATTTAACACACACACGCTCAAAATTTATTTACTATCACAAGCTCTATGCTGAGGCGAACTAAACTCAGATAGTGATCGACCGAAAATCGAACCCGACACGTTGCTGAAAGCCGACAACAGCCTTCACGAGTTATTTGACAGGGCATCGATGGTGTCACGACAGGTTTGTACGCTGCGGATGGGGCAGTCATCTTAACACCACACTATAGGTAAATTCAGCAGGGCTAATAAAACGGTTCACTATTTATTAGGCTGATCAAAAACGATATGAGATGTTGTGGTCTCAAACAACCAGTAATCAATTTTATAACTTCTCTTACTCTACTTATAAGTAATTCCCAAACTATCATTAAAGATCGCGCATTGATGGATCTGAAATGTCATCTCATCCGTCTATATACGCTAATGCTTCACCTCACCTATGAGAAGGTATGAGCCATACTCCACTACGCGGGCTTAGTACGGGTTGTTCATCTCATAACCACATTTACCCCTTGAGTACCTCGACAATTATTTTTTTTTATCATACCTAAGCCAAAAAGTATCTTTTTTTGTATGTAAGCACAGTCTCACGTCAAGCTAATCCAGTGAATCGCAGGTCATTTTGCAAAGACAATGAGTAGTTTGTTGTGGAGCCGTGTATACTAAGCTTACGATGCTAATATTAACTTTGCTTCGTTCCAAAAATCTTAAAAGCCATAGTTATGAAAGAAAACAATTTTTCTTTGATATTTTTTATTTATTTAATGACTTTGTTATTTTGTAGCTGCATTTCAACGGAGTAAGCCTTCTTCATTACTCTTCCCTGTGGCTTCACAGGTCGCATGTTTCAACGTCAGTCACCATCAAAGCTTTGCTATATTATTTCCTTGTCACATTCCCGTTTCGGTTTGATGGTTTGTTCGGGACTTGTAACAACTGAACATGCGTTTGAAGGCTCTACTTGCTGTTTTATTTATCTCAAGTGTTTTCCTATCTAATTAAATAAAACTAACTAATTGATTGACATAGTGATCTCTCAACGCACAACCCAATGCACTGGACAGATCGGGCTGAAATTTGGCATGCAGGTAGTATTTTTGACGTCAGGTATCCGCTAAGAAGTCATTTTAGATAAATTGTACCCCAAGGGAATAAAATAGGAGATAAAGAGTTTGATTTAGATAGGTACATCACAACAGCACATGCACTTCTGATATCTATACAAAAATATGTATAATGTCTTCTCCAAATGAATTAAAATATTTTTTTGCAAACGAGACATTAAACACATTTAAGATTCGTACAAAACATGGTTTAAAAAAAAACCTCAAACATCTGTTTACCCGTTCGCAAACATATGTTTTCGTTGGAACTTTTTTCTGATTCTGGTTTTCCTATGACGTAACTTTTTTATTTTTATTCTACTGTTTCTCAATATTTAATTATCGCTTCGCTCGCTATAAATATCGCTTTTAATCATACTTCATAGTATTCCGTACATAAGTTTATGATTGATGTCCAGATGGTGTCACGAGAAACGAGATAGACTTCATCATGACCTCCAAGAGACGGTTATTCAATGATGTCCCGTGATCAACAGGGTGAAAACCGGTAGCGATCACCGAATGGTTCGAGGCACATTGAATATAAATGTCAAATTGGAAAGGTCCCGACTGATGAAGTCAACGTTCCGACCTACTCGTTCCCATATTCAAAATCCCGAGAGCTTTCAACTCGAATTGTCAAACCGTTTTGATTGCCTAGAAAATTGCGTTTCAGTGGACGATATAAACAACGGGTTTGTTGAAACTGTCCAAACGGTAGGGTCGAAGTTTTTTAGACCTGGCCGTAAAAATAGACCAAACAAACTCTCGGTCCATACTCTCGACCTTATGGCAGAACGTCGATCTATGGCACTGCAGACCTCCGTTAATGCTGAAAACTACAGGCAGCTCAATAGACGAATATGGAAGTCCTTGTGACACGACATTCGTTCCTTCAACACGAACAGTGTTAAAGAAACAATAGAGAGGAACCAAGGCTCTAAAGTGTTTGCAAGGGACATGTCTATTGGGCAAAGCCTGTTGACGAAGCTTAAGACGGAGGATGGCAGTGTAGCGTCGACGAAAGCAGAGGTTTTGAGGGAGATTGAGAAGTTCTATGGACAGTTGTACACCTCAGTTTCTAAGCCCGTTGATAGTTCGGCCAGAGACCCAAGAGCTATCCTGACCCGACACTATACCGAAGACATCCCGGACATCAGCCTCTACGAGATTAGGATGGCCCTGAAACAGCCTAAAAACAACAAGGCACCTGGCGAGGACGGAATCACAGCAGAGCTTCTGAAAGCGGGTGGAACACCGGAACTTAAAGTCCTTCAGAGGCTCTTTAACTCCGTACTGTTAGAGGGCGTCACACGTGAGGCGTGGAACAGGGGCGTGGTGGTGCTGGTCTTCAAAAAAGGAGACAAAACCTTGTTGAAGAACTATAGACCCATCTCACTCCTGAGTCATGTCTACAAGCTGTTTTCAAGGGTCATCACGAATCGTCTCGCATGTAGGTTTGATGACTCCCAGCCTCCCGAACAAGCCGGATTCCGAAAAGGCTATAGTACCATAGACCACATTCATACGCTAAGGCAAATTATACAGAAGTCCGAGGAGTATAATATGCCTCTATGCTTGGCGTTTGTGGACTATGAGAAGGCCTTCGATTCGATCGAAACTTGGGCGGTGCTTCAGTCTCTTCAGCGGTGCAACATAGACTATAGGTATATAGAGGTGTTGAAGTGTCTATATAATAACGCCACCATGTCCGTCCGAGTACAGGAGCAGAACACGAGGGCGATTCCATTGCGGAGAGGTGTGTGACAGGGAGATGTTATATCTCCGAAACTGTTCACAGCGGCATTGGAAGACGCCTTCAAACTCCTGGAATGGGGCAGAATCGTCATCAACGTTAATGGCGAATACATCACACACCTCCGGTTTGCCGATGATATAGTCATTGTGGCAAAGACGCTGGATGATCTGGGCAATATGCTCGAAGACCTTGACCGAGTATCCCAACAAGTGGGTCTTAAAATGACCATGGAAAAAACGAAAGTTATGTCGAACTCCCGTGTTGTACCCACTCCGGTATCGACGAGTACGTCTACCTGGGACAAGTAATCCAATTAGGTAGGTCCAACTTTGAGAAAGAGGTCAATCGACGAATCCAACTCGGCTGGGCAGCGTTCGGGAAATTGCGCAAGAGTGTCATCTCATCTCAATTACCTCAGTGTCTGAAGACGAAAGTCTTCAACCAGTGTGTGTGACCAGTGATGACATACGGATCCGAAACATGGTCTCTGACTATGGGCCTTATAAAGAAGCTCAAGGTAACACAACGAGCGGTGAAGAGGGCTATGTTCGGTATTTCTCTACGAGATCAAATCAGAAATGATGAGATACGTAGAAGAACTAATGTAACGGAAATAGCCTTGTGAATCAGTAACCTCAAGTGGCAATGGGCAGGGCACATAGCGCGAAGAACTGATGGCCGATGGGGCAGAAAAGTTCTTGATCGACACTTCCACCGACAAGATGGACAGACGACCTTGTGAAGATCGCAGGATCACACTGGATGCAGACCGCTTGTGACCGGTCGATGTGGAAAACTGTGGGGAAGGCCTATGTTCAGCAGTGGACATCATTTGGCTGAAAATGATAATGATGATGAAGTTTATGATATGGATACACTTTGATTGAGAAGTTTTCGGTTTAAATAACTTAAGCAACGATAAAGTTGTTCATCCAACTTTATCTGAATTCTGCACTAGTCAAACACTGTATAGTTTAGCTGACGATTTATATAATAACTCGACACCTGAGTTCAAAAGTTTATTTTTGTAAAGATTAGTTTAAAAAACGTAAAGACGTGTCGAATCTAAGAGGTACCTATCGGTGTCTGTGTAGTATAAATATAACGACAACATCGCAAACATTGATCTGACTCCGTGGTAAGTAGCCAAAGCGCTTGTGTTTCAGATATCAGAATCAAACGTGGTATTACAAATAAACTTAAATAAATACATATAACACCCAGACCAGTACAAACAGACATGTTCATGCACACAAATGTTTGTACAGTGCGGGAGTTGAACCCGCAACCTATTCGTTAATAAATAGTTTATTTCACTACTTACTAAATTTAGTTCACTGTTTTACCGACCTTTTGACCTTACCTGATGACGCAAGTGACGTGAGTTTTTTTTTCTGTGGGCGTATATTTTTCAAGAAATTCTTTGTATCGACCAATTGTTCTTCCTCACCAGGCTTAGAATATCGTTGATTTATACAGTGTCTTGTCAACCCCTGTCCTTGTGGGCTTAGCGGCGCGGTATTAATGTTGTCAACGTACTTTATTGTTATTCTAAGCACGTATGTAAGACTCGGCACTTTTAGCTTGCGGACGCAATAGCTACTCTATTCTGTTTATCTGGGAAACAAAATTTCGGTTAACAACCCTTTGGTACACACATCACTGGCTTGTAACGCAGCGGAAAACTTTTCTCGGAGAAAACTCTTCGATAGATATAGAGTGATGCGATTGTATTGAAACAATAAAAGAGATTGAGACCTGTTTACACACATCACGTACCAAAAGAGATTCAGGAGTGGTTTTATACCTACTTGTTAAAGACACGCCTTTATTAAAATGTGGATAAGATTTTGGGGCGCGTTTACAAAGAGAATAAAGTAGTTGCTTACAAATTATGATACTAAACGTCGGCTGCAAACATTTTTGATGATATAGAATGAAATTTATTTATGTTGAACGCTTTGAGCATTTGAATTTGTTGTGATAGAATTAGTCTGATCGAATTAGTTTGAATGCGTACGCATTCAAAGAGACACTAATTCGATCAGATGATTTACGTTTTACATTAGTTTACCTTCTTAACATTTTTATCAAGAAAAATTGTAAAATGTTTAATGTAGCGTACCGTGCTTCAGATAGCGCCATTTTTATGCTGATTTATTACTCATTTTGATAAATTATTGAATTCAGATATGCTCGACTAAAATTTTTTCGATGGCTGAGGTGTACTTTATGCTGATTTTAGGGTGTCGGTTCGCAGGCAGGCACTTCTTTAGCAAAGAAAAAGAGGAGGGTTTTGTGTTTATGTATCTGTGTGTATGTCTGTAGCATCGTAGCTTCCGAACGGATGAACCGATTTCAAAGCGTTTTTTTTATTCGTAAGATAATTTAATCACGGTTATTTTCAGCTATCTTTGATAAAATCCCTTCAGCCGTTGAAGCTCACCAGGCGTTTTCCTGGCTGATGTCAGAGTTCTCAAAATGTTAAACTGTAGTCTTGTTACATAACTATAACTTAAAGAGGTTTTTTTCGTTTTTAATTTATACGACAACTTTCATAGACGAACCATATAATAAAAATAATAGAATTCTCTATATATACTATGTATCCTATCAAGAATGTAAAAAATCTGTCACAAAATGGTTGTTAACACTTACGTTTGAAAAACGGAAATGTTATTGTTGGAGACTTAATTCACACCAGTGTAAATTATATCTAAATCACTCGTATTAAACACTCGCACACGCACTCTCGCTCATTCACTTTCATTCACTTACTTCACACTCAAGCACTCACTCAACACACTACCACTCGCACGCACACCACGCACTCACAACACAAACCTCACAGACACACCACGTACTCAGAACACACCACACATCTTAGTTTTAAGAATGATATATAAAACTTATATTAAGTATACTTAGCATACCTTGGGCGTATAAGAGCGGGATCCTCTAACACAAGCATTAAGCTTAAAAGGGGTATCCCAAAACTTTGTAAAATTTATTTGTAAACAATAAAGAAAATTTTGAATTTGAATTTTTGAATCTGACTTATGTATAAAGAACAAAAATGAATTATATCAAATGAAGAACTCAGAACTTCACACAATGGGGGTGAACAAAGTGTACACGCAAATTGCGTCGTAGTTAAGAAATAATTTGCACTCGAGTGGCGAAAGCACTTGTAACTCATCACGTCATGAAAGATTCTCATAACGAGGTAGGGGTGAGGTCACATTATTTTATTTTTAAAATTAAATTTTAAATTTTCAAAAATACCTTCAAAAAACACATAATAGTACCAAACGATTTCCATTTACATACATCACTGTTGCGTTTGAAAAAGGAACTGAATTTGCTGCCAGCTGATATACAGCAGTACCTTAGGCCAAATAATAGATGTCAGTCCTTTAAAAATAGAGTGAACTTTACAGCAAAGATCCATCCAAGACGTCAACGTGAGATTGAAGGTAAATTTATGGTCATTCAAGAAAAAAAAACTTCTGATATTAAGCTACGAGGCTTGTGTTATGGGTACTAGACAACGGATAAACATACTTAAATACTTTTTTTGTAAATAAATACATATTATACATAGAAAACACCCAGACCAGTACAAACACACATGTTCATGCACACCTATGTTTGTACTGTGCGGGGATCGAACCTGCGACCCTTGGTTTTAGAAGTCCGACCTGTGGACCACTGCACAAAACAGTCGTCTTAGATACCTACTCGTATGTATGGCTCATTTTATAAAAATCCTTAATCCGATTTACAAGGTTTATCTAACATGTTTTTACTCTTATTCCAGTGAAAAATAATTAAAATTTGTTAAATAAATTTGATTGCGTTATTTTTCCAATAACTTGACTTTGTACGTTAAAATTTAGTTCACAAACACCTCAAATATATGTTAGGCTAAAACCGTCGACAACTATAAATAAGGCTCTTTGTCGAAGATGCTCACAGCCTAAATACCATGGATCGTTCTAATATACTACAATACACACGTGAGTATAAACCCTTATGGGATCAGGCTTGGAAATAAGCGTGTTCAAAATACCCACACCACAAAACCAAGATTTGACAGAATATGATCAGCACAGGTGCTTGTGGCTCAGTGGTGACAGCGCTTTGATAGTGATACCAAAGTTAAGCAATCTTGAGAGGCTTGTTTGTTACTATGTAAGTGACGTCACTTACAAGCATCTTCGTGCTTCGGCACGTTAAGCTGCTGGTCGTGGTTAAAATCTATAGATATAAGTCGTTGAGCTTGGAAAATTCCTCCACCGCACCGCACTGAACTCGCGTGATGGAACATGACTCGTAACCATCTCATGGTTGAGGTCAGGCCTGTGCCCAGCAGTGGGATGTAATAATAATAGTAGTCCTCCTGGCCGATTTCGACCACGGCGGCCAATCTCAAAAGAGATCAGCCAACTACGCAGAAGATATTATAGTGCACAAGTGTGAGCGCAATACACAGGTGCACTCACTGTTCCATCACTCTCAAAGTTCGATGAGACGGCAATCCGACATGACCGGAGAGAGATCAGGCGCAGGACCAACGGCTTAAGGTGCTTTCCGAGCTGTTTGTGAGAAGTTCATGACAGAAAATCTCAGAAACATTTTTTGCTCGACCTGGGATTCGAACCCAGGACCTCTCGAATGTAAGGCAGAAACTTTGCCACTACACCAACGACGCAGTCATTTAATGTATAAAAAATGTGATCAGATGAGCTCAACAGTGCTGATTATGATGATCTAAGCTTACCCGCTGGTTCCACGGACCATCCCTAGAATGCAATTGGCGGCTGAATACGCCGCCAATACTCCCTTGGCACACATGCCACATTCATTCTATAGAAGCCGTCACATGTACACATGTACAACATGCCACATGTACGACATGTCGTGGCAACTCACGACTGACAGTGTGTTAAACAATGGCCGCGTCTTAATCCGTGACAGTCGCGATTCACAACCACAGTATGCTGCACATGTCCAGCGCACATGTGCAATTTTTAATCACGCTTGTGGTTGTCCTTTTACTTATCTGCTGTTGTTTGTCGCAGCGACTCGCGACTGTCAGTGATTTAATCATAATTATTGGATATACTTATGTAAGTTATTAGTAGGTATGTATGTTTATTAATTGTTCTTTTTTTAATTTAGTAAGTAATAAAAGTCCTCCTGGCCGATTTCGACCACGGCGGCCAATCTCAACAGAGATCAGCCAACTACGCAGGAGATGTGATAGTGCACAAGTGTGAGCGCAATACACAGGTGCACTCACTGTTCAATCACTCTCAAAGTTCGGTGAGACGGCAAACCGACATGACCGGAGAGAGATCAGGCGCAGGACCAACGCCTTAACGTGCTTTCCGAGGCACGGGGGTGTAACACCGCCAACTTCCCGACTCCGAGCTGTTTTTGAGAAATTCATGACAGAAAATCTCAGAAACAATTTCGGCTAGACCTGGGATTCGAACCCAGGACCTCTCAGATGTAAGGCAGAAACTATTACAATTAGACAATTTGCTAAATAGGTAACCATTTTACTATTATTTTCTTTTTTTTCTGTATGTGCACAGCCTGTATGTTGTCTGCTTGGACCTGTGGTTGACTGGTGTGGAATGCCTCCGGCATTAAGTCCACCATTGTACACAAGTTTGAACAGAAGTTTTTAGATAAATAAATAAACACGTTATCAGAAGCGAGTCACAGTGACATGAATTCGCTGGTGTAAGTCCTCGAAAAAGAAATCCATCAAATGCCGTTTAGATTTTTTTTAATCAACAAAAAGACACTATCCTAATTTATTAAAGCTTTGTTTTACAACAAAATTTGTACAAAAGGTGGACTTAACGCATTAGGGTATTCTCTATCAGTCATATTTTTAAATGATGATTATCTCAACCGTCCCCGCTGTTTCCATGGCCCATCCCCTAGAATGCAGCCCCTATTCACGCCGCCAATCTTGCCGGCTGAATACGCCGCCAATACGCTCTCGGCACACATGCCCCATTCACTCTATGGAATGTCTATGAATAAACTAGCGACGACCAGGTGAGAGGGGGTTTTTTAAATTTTAATTAGTGTCTCGAGCGACACTTTCGGTTTTGGTGTCATACTAGGCTATTATGTATGATGAATGAGGATGTTAACAAAACTTTAGTTAGTGGGGTGTTATGGATGTTATTCAAGCTTCAGGTCACTGCTTCTACCTTCAGCGGTGTCAAGTTAAGCTAAGATTGGTACATTTCAGTGTTAACATTTTGATGATTCATGAAAAATATTCTGTTTAAATCGTTTATGACTGCTCGTTAATTACGCACGGTTTCCGTCACTAGTGAAAAATATCGAATATCTCTATTGCTGATTTATCAATCCCTACCGCAACGTTGTCTTTGATAAGTAGTACCAAGGTGATCAACCGAAGCTCATTTTCGTCACTTGTTCTGTTGCCGAATTACGACCTAAGTAATCATTTCTATTTACGTGGTTTACATATCTTGTAATTTCCGTTACCTCTTTTAATGAATGTTGTAAAATGTCGTAAAATGTTGTAAAATGTTGTAAAGTGTCTAAACATTAGGTAGTTAATAAATATTTAGAAAAAAAATATTGTCGTGCCCCTAATTTCCATCACGCTAAGAGTGATGCAAATTAGAAAGTACCTAACAACATTAGTTTTTTTTATGTTTTTACCTAATGTAGCCAATGCCTACTAAAAGCCATTTGGTATTTATGTTGCAGTCGAATTGTATAAATCACCATATAACATTAAGTTTCCAAAGCAGGGCCGTTTTGTATTACAGCGGGTCAACGATTCAATGTCAGCCAGTTTTAACAGTTTTATGACCACAAAATATTTATTTTTAAAGTAGTTTTCTAATTTCCACCACGGCGAATCTAATTTCCGTCGCACTCAAAAACCAGAAAGGACATTTAAGGCCAAATGCATAATCTTGTCTAGTATAACATCTTTTCTAAATGTAATTGGCAGTTTTTGACATTTATTGAGAAACTAGTGGCCGCCCGCGACTTCGTCCGCGTAGAAAGCCTTTATCTTAAAAATTCTTTATGAATTGTAGCCTATATGTTATTCTGATGTATAAGCTATATTGTGGTAAAGTTTCATTCAAATCCATTCAGTAGTTTTTACGTGAAAGAGTAACAAACATCCATACATACAAACTTTCGCCTTTATAATAGTAATTGAGAAATAAAAACCGTCACGGAAATTAGACGAAGAACACCATAACGAAGAATAACCGAATAAAATTTAATATAAAACTATTTTAGTTAATCGCTTTAAATCAATAACAACTATTTTGGTCAAGAATTGACATTCATTTTGATTTTTCAGGGAACTATCTAAATGAAACAATGTGTGTATAACTGGATAACTCATACACAAAATAAAGCATTCATTGATTCCTAAAAGTAACATTTTCAATCATTTTGTTATTCTTGAATCACGCAAAACACGCATCGCACATACTTTGTCAGCCTTAACTATCACGTATAGTAAGATGATATTAAGTAAACAAGTACTCACAACACAATTTTCCCTATAGTCTAAATAAACTTAACGTTACCATTCCCATCTGCGCCGTAACACCGAAAGACAACAAGGTTTAAGCCGCAAAAATTGTTTGCGCGCGAACACGACAGATGTGTCTGTGTTTATGCTACTGATTCCATTACACCTTCGTTAGTACCACGAAAGCACATCAGGGCGAACACTGCGGTACCTTGAACACTTGTTATAAGTGCGCTTATGAAACAGAAATGGATTGCCTGATGTGCCGTTAGTATCAAGGATACACACCTGGATACAGAATATATTTGGAGTTAGGTAAGTGGAGTAGGGAAGGTTGTACGAAGGGTAGGAAAAAGCGATAAGTAGCGATCGTTTTAGGAGACTCAAGCAGGGGGCCAATTCCGTTAATCAATCGTAGCACTAGCGTAATCAAATAGCCTGTTTTGACAGTCCTAGTGTGGACGAAATGTCATAATCGGGCAATTCAAATACTTACGAAATTAGGCCCCATAAACCTTATCGAAGAAGTTTACTACGTGATGTAGAAATATTTTATTTTATTTTATTTTACATTTTTGGAAGACTTACAGCTAGAAAGATATTAAATAATAGTTTAAATGAAAGAAGGCCAGTTACATGTCTTCACTGGTACAATTAAAATACAATATGAAAGTAAAGCGCTGGTAAATCAAGACATTGAAACTTAAATGTATAAAGCTTACTCACTTAACTTGCTTAAGTTGATGAAAAAATCGTGACAAATATGTTTCTTAACCTGAATAACACTAGTACAGAACAAATCAAAGTCATAATATGCTATGATTTATGATAAAATAATAATAAAGATATACCGTCATAAAAATATTTAAATCGTTAGATATTAGTCGTTAAGCCTGGTCAGTCTGAAAGTATGGTTGGTCACTTACCTCACAAACACCCCTCTACTAATCCGCACTGAGCTCGCTTGGTGGAGTATAGCTCGCCATAATAAAATAACCACCTCTTGTTGAGTTGAGGCCTGTGCCCAGCAGTGGGACATATATAGGCTGATCATGATGAATATTTTTGTTGTTTTAAAAAATGCTGCAGGGCAACTTGATCTTATTTAATTTAAAACAAGATTAAATCTCACCGTCTAAAACCAACTTTCCAGTAAAAAAAAACGGTCAAGTGCGAGTTGGACTCGCGCACCGAGGGATCCGTACAAACCTGTAGATAAGGAGTAGTAACTTTGAAATTTTCAAAATTGTCAAAAATATTTTTTTTATATGGATTTTTACGGTTTTCGTAATTTTTCCTATATCTGTACTATAAGACGTGACTTCGTACAAAATTTCATGATTCTAAGTTTACGGGAAGTATCCTGTAGGTTTTGATTCCCGTGCGAGTTTCGAAAATTTGCGGCCTAAATGGCTGTATCTTTTGATTGCGTTGGTTTAGAAGGTTGATTTTTCTACAGCTTCCAGAGACAGTAGACCTAAGTATCATATAGAAATTTCAGTTTGATACCTCCACGTGATTCTCAGAAAACGGTCTTGATAGACGGACGGACGGACAACAAAGTGATCTTATAAGGGGTCCGTTTAATTTCTTTTGAGGTACGGAACCCTATAAACCCCGAATAAGCCAGAAAAACTGCAACGGCTAAACAGATTTTGACCAGCCACAGCTAATAACCACCGTGATTTAATTGTCTTTCAAATAAATTAAAAAAAACGCTTTGAAATCGGTCCATCCGTTTTGGAGCTACGATGCCAGAGACGGACACACATACACACACAAACAGACATATGGGTGAAACTTAAAACATTGCAACACCACTCTTTTTCTCCGGAGGTTGAAAATAACAAATCGCAAGACTTATCTCTCTCAAAATCTGATAAAGCCCATTTTAACCGTAATTTATCTCGGCATACAGTTCAATTGAAACGCAAGCGATGAGCCTGTAGGAATTGTTCGGTAACGGGCGGCGATTACCTTGATAGCCGCCCAAAGTCGGGAGACCTCGTTTGTCAGGTGGATGGATGGCGCAGAAACTTGCCATAGAGCAGATAGAAGCGCTAATCCATCCACGTTTAAAGATGTTGTTTTCAGCGCATTACCATATCAGCTGTTCGACGCACAAAACTTGCTATAGAGCAGATAGAAGCGCCAGTTCAATCCCGTTTAAAGGTGTTGTGTCACCATATCAGCTATTCGACGCACAAAACTTGCCATAGAGCAGAGAGAAGCGCTAGTTCAATCCCGTTTAAAGGTGTTGTGTCACCATATCAGCTGTTCGACGCACAAAACTTGCCATAGAGCAGATAGAAGCGCCAGTTCAATCACGTTTAAAGATGTTATTTTCTGCTAATCATCGTATCTGCCGTTCGACGCACACGGCTTAGCATATGCGTCCCCCTACCGCTACCTAAGGATCTCCACCGCAATGGGTCCTACGTTTCCCGCATCCAGCGACTTCCCGCGACCTTCACCAGATCGTCGGTCCACCTTGTAGGGGACCCTCCCACGGAGAGTCGTCCGCTTAATAGCAGCTAATCAAAACCTCCATTGAGCTGCATCGGCTTGATACAGGTCTACGAAAATAGAATATCAATTGTATCCGTGATTTGCGGCTCAATGCTTTGTTCTAGTCTGATCTGAGGTGCAGACTGCAAAACTGGCAAACGTTTGTGTGATGACCACGAGCATTCGTCCCTGAGTCATTGGTGTTTATAAATGTATTAAAGTAATTCCATCCGTTATTCTTGTCTCCGTAGTTCAAGCTAACGCTTAGTTTGGGGCTAGGTAATTGGTGTGTTCGTAAAAGAAGTAAAGTTTGTTTCTAAATAAGAAAACTGCCATTGATCGAAATCAACATCCCAATTATTGAGCTCGGCCAGTTTGGTCTGGGATGTAATCTGTCAGTAATAGACGCTTAGGAAAAATATTTTTACCTCTAAGAAACTCTTTTTTCATTGTCGTAGCTAGATTTTCACACTCTATAGAGTCCGTGCAACACTAATAGACAGGCGAAAAACAGAGGCATATTAATATAAAATTACTCTTTTCTATAATTTCAAATGTATAGCTGCGTAAAAACAAATGTAATAAACTTAAAAAAAAAGAGGTTGGCTGTAGATTTTGGGGTGTGGCATTATAAAGCGTGGACCATTTAAAATACAAGTCATGATCGGTGGATAATTTATACCTCAAATGAAAACGAATGAAATTAATAAGTAACAGTAATATACTTTAAAAGTTATATTTTTTTTCTTCGGGAATCCAGTCTTCTTGTTACCAGAAACTTAAAATTATATGCGTTAGTATTTTTACCAATTCCTGATTTGGAAGACTAACAGTTTCAATATACATATTTAATACTAACAATTTATGGGCATGGTCTGAAATAAAATTATTATTATTAATATGCAGTTTCAATATATCTGTAACTACGAAAAATATCACGTTCCTACATATTATTAACTGAGTTAGTAAAATTAACCGTCAAAATTGAATCTCAAAACAAGTACTAAGTACTTCACTAGAAGGTTTTTGATTAACGTTCAAGGTTCACAACAAATAATGTACGGAAACACTCTCGTATTTAGCAACATCAACAAAATAACATGGTGTCCACGATTTATGGGCCAATTTCGCATTGTTATGGAAATAAAACGTGAGTTCACCACTTCGTTACCAAACTTAGTATAAGGCCATAGGCGGCCAAGACTACTAATATTTTAACGCCAGTCCAGTAAAGCTGGGTCTAGACTAGTGTGAGAAATATGACGGAACATGTGAACGAGCATACGATGTAATGCATTTAATTGAAATTCAAAATTTCAAAATCATTTTAGGACCAAGATTAATCCATATTATGTGTTGGATAAAGAAAGGAAACTTATTAGAAACAAAAATTAGTGAACATAAAATTTTTATTAGGGTGCGGACAATCTTTTTTGAACTCGGAGAATAATGATTCTCCGCTACTGTTCTTAGAATGCTGTGTTGCGACTATCTCTCACTCTTCCGAGCAACGATGCTGTTTTCTTGCGAATAATCGCGTAGAAGCCGTCAGTGTGGGCTTTCGCAAATATCTTCGATGCAATACAAATTCGTGTAAAGTTTTGTTGCACGTACCACTGCTGGGCCGTGAGATGGTTCAAGCAATTCTATGTCATGCGAACTCAGTGCGGATTAGTTTTGAGGGATTCGTTCGCAAGTAAAGTGACCAGCCTCAATGTTAGATGCTACGAAGCTTCTCTACGCTCTTACTTAACGACCAATAGTTTTAGCGTTATGAGACGGTATTATTATTGTAGACACAGATGCTTGTAAGAGACGTCACTCTTATGGTTGTAAAATCCTCACAGAAATGCGCCGTGGGTCGTTTAACTTACCAAAAGCCTGCTTCCATTGTGTCACAAGCATACAGGTGCCAAGCAATACATCAGGTTATCATTCATCAGGCTCGTGTGGTCACAGCTTCATACGATATGGTGCAGCTAGCAAATTTAATTTCGTTAGTATTATGTAACACTCTTGTTACTCGAGAGCCGAACAGCTGAAAGGAAAGTGATGACTTGGCAGCTCAATGCTTGATTTGGCAGTAGAGTTTTAAAGCAATGCGAAAAGTCGAAAAAACATAACACTTACTAAAAAAATCTTTTCGGCTCCAGTCATCGGTGGGGTGAGCACGAACATTTTCGTAACGAATACATACAAATTGACAAGTTAACGATAGGTAAACGCTACAAATACGTAACGATAGTTGTTCGTGCTCACCCCATAGGGAGAACCAGAGCCGAAAAGTTTTTTTTTTAAGTGTTATGTCTTTTCGAATTTAAAAGTAGCGTACAACAAGCAAGTGAGGTATCATGCTCGTATTTTGATTTAGGTAGTTCCATTGCTGGCTCTTTGTTATATTTAGATCACATCATACTTGTAGGTATTTGGACATCTGATAAAACCGATTATATAGTTGTGGAGAAAAAAAATACCCCCCACTTTATTTGTATGGTAAAGTGGAGATATGTTTTTCTCCACTTACCCATCGTTCGTCGGTAAACAGGTATTGTAAACGGTTGAGAACACCATTACTACCAATAGGATTTAAAGTTTTGTTTATTTTTAGTTTGCAAGTGTCTTCCCCTCATTCTTCTCATCGGCTACACGTGGATTCGTGAAAAAATAACAGCAGTTATTTTTTTATAAAACGAAGTTTAAAGGAAAACTATCAGAGCTGAGAAGTAAATAAAAACTAATAAGTTATTGGCGACCAACTTATAAAATGTAACTACGCGGAAAATTTATTTAGTTACCACAGACCTATATATGCTCGTTTTTAGATATTTGTGAGTGTGAACTTAAAGTTGCCACTCATAACGAAGGCTAACTCTACAATGCGCGTGGGCAGACACGCACTTCACCGGGATTTTTACAGAATTTCTATTAAAAACTCGGTGAAATGTCACCCGGTGAAGCTAGTATTTACTAGCTTTTACCGGCGACTTCGTCCGCGTTAGGTAGTTTTTTTGGAATGCGTTGTTTCCCTAATACCAATTTTATCTTAATTGAATTCAAATATTTTATAATTCAGGAGTGAAAGCGATGAGATTCCCCGGTAAGTAATTTTTCCATGGGAATGAGTTTTTTTCCCGCGGTCAAAAGTAACTCATGTCCTTTCTTAAGTCTCAAACTATCTCCTTACCAAATTTCATTTTAATCTATTCAGTAATTTAGGCGTAAGAGCGATCGGCGCACCTGAATTTTCCCATGGGAATGCGTCATTTTGACAGACAGACAGAATTACTTTCGTATTTATAATATTAGTATGGTTTTTATAGAAAAAACATACTCGTTAAGTGTATTTTGTGACTAGTTTAGCATTTACCTTCTGAAACAATACTTGAAGTTACCATGTGAAAACGGAATGCCACACTCTCAATGATTTCCAAGTAAGACTGTCTTGTCGTGTATTCCAATCACGATACTTGTGATTGTGTTATGATGAGCCACACACAATTCATACCCTGCATTCGATATTCGCCAGGTCAATGTCCTTGGAATCCTCGGATTCATATTACAGCGGTTTGTTTGGTGATTGCATCTGTAATTACTGCCTGGAGACACAGTATTGATATGCAAAACAGTATTGAAGTACGGAAGCAAAAAATTAATAGTCAAAATTATTTACTATTTATTTAAACTTTAGTGCACAACAAAAAATTGTACATAAGGTGGAGTTAACGCCTTAGGGCATTTTTACCACTCATAACTTTGGACTAAGCGAAATGACACGTATGCACGTCTCAATAAATACATTTTCACTAGGAAATCGTCCTTAGTTTCGACTCTAGCCACCTCGTTTGCTCGCACGGTAAACCTGACATAGGTGGCAGGGACGGATTGCGGTGAATGCCTATGGCCTCTCGGCCTACAGTGAACCCGCCACGTCCTCGACTCACATGGCCCCGGAGGGCACCGTCAGATTGCCAGTGGGTAGGCGGGTAATGCGTAACAGCATTTCCCTCCAGTTCGAATGTAGCAGTCCCTGCCAACATTGCCGTTAAGATAACGTCGCTTCAGCGTTAGCTCAAATAGTAGAGCCTCAGAGGCTTAAAGCAGTTATCGTAGTACCACTACTGACTTTTGCAGCAGCACAATTTGACGACCAGTTTGGTATAATGGTTAAGAAGTTAACTAATAACCAAGAGGTCGCGGGTTCGATCCCCGCACTGTACAAACATTTGTGTGCATGAACATGTCTGTGTGTACTGGTTTGGGTGTTTTATGTTTATATATTAGAGCATTTATCCTGAGCTTACAAACTGCGTATATATCCATTCTGTGCTTGAGATCTAGATCTCAGATTACTATGCCGTTAACACATATACAGGGTGTGTATGAAATCGTACACGGTGCCCATTCCACGGCCAATTATGCAGACTAATAGCCGGATGGATGAAAATAGGGGTCAAGTTTCAGTAACCCATTTACTCCTACGGGGTGTTATAGCAACCACACAGAAACATCCTGAATTTAAAAAATATACCCACAAGAAATATCCTCAATTTCAAAATATTTTGAAAGAAAGAAAACATGTTTATTTAGTATCACATACTTTACAAAATATAAAAACTCTTATTCAAATGCACACACACACACACAAGATACTGAAAAGTTGGGCCACTCAGCATGTGTCGTAGCATCTCAGGAATGCCACGACGCTGGTTTTCCGTGGACACCCAGACAGAGAGAGAGAGCACTACTTCGCACAACAATTGCTTATTCAATATATACACTCTTTTGCAAAAAAAAAGGGGAACCTAAGGAAATTTACGTTCTAAGGTCGATTTGAGTTAATTGAATGAAATTTATTTCTTTGACGTAGTCTGTATACTTATAATCGTGTAAATTAATGCGCGTGAAGTGAGTTCGGGCAACTAAAAGAAAAAAAAAACGATGAATTCTTTAAAAACGATGTACACGCCCAAACTATAAGAAGTGGTCGGCAATAAAGATAAGATTTTTTTTTACTTTTTTTAATTAAATAAAGTTACAAATGTAAAAACCTAATACCGAATGTGACCTCCTCTTGCCAAAATCACAGCTTGAATCCTTATGGGCATGCTTTCCACGATGTTTTTAATAACGTTTTGAGGAATTCGTTCCCACTCTTCTGCAATGACTCTTTTTAGCTCCCTGATGTTTTGTGGAGCAGGTTGCACTGATCTTACACGTCTCTTTAGAACATCCCAGACATGCTCAATAGGATTGAGGTCAGGACTTCGAGCTGGCCAATCTAAACGACGGATCCCAACTTCTTGCATGTACGCTTCCACGTCGCCAGAACGGTGCGAGCGAGCATTGTCGTCCATAAAAATGGAATCTTCCCCAAGTGCAGTCAATGTGGGTTGTGCATATGGAATTAGGACTTCCATTATGTACCGATGTGCATTTAATGTTCCATTTTCTATGAAAACTAACTCCGTACGCTTCGTCGAATTAATTGCTGCCCAAAACATAATGGAGCCTCCGCCATAAGGAGTGATTTCTTCGAAACACACTTCCGCATAGCGTTCCCGTGGTCTTCGCAGCACTCGCCGGCGTCGGTCCTCTCCACACAAAGAGATTCTAGCTTCATCAGAAAACAATACTTTATTCCAGTCCCCCAGAGTCTGTACCGACGTGCATACTCACTTGGTATACTGTAAATAATTTGTTCCGGTTTGGGTTTCCAGTCATTTTCATTCTCACAATATATGCATGTTGCGTGTATTATTATTCTTTTCCGTGGAATCTGTTCACTTTTTACTGAAAAAAAAGGAATTTCTAATTACGTGTTCATAAACGTCAAAGTTTGTATCACCTATAAATGTGATATTCCGCTGTAAAATAGGGAAAAAGGGTTATAACTAACTTTTAAATGGTTTTTCTCTCCTTCTCAGCATAATTATTTCTTATTGTGAACACAATTTATTAGTATTTTTCCGAATTTTGTACTTTTTGACACTATGTTTGACATTTTGAGTGACGGGAGTCTTATTATTTTTTTTCTGAAAATTGACAACTTTTAGCAAAGTTTCAATACAATTTCCATTACAAACTCTGCAAAGCACGAGTTTTATCGCGTTTTATCCACGCTCTAAATTTGAACGGCCGGCCCTATATAAGCCCATACCATCCAGATCTGACTCATTCGAATCCTGGCTTCGATTACACAACAGTAAACTCTTTACTATACGATACTTCAAGAAGTACTACAGGAAGACCAGGACTTCTCTACCTCCGGAAGGCCCTCACCCTCTGCAACACTGAGGACTGACCCCTCCTTGACTGAGGAGGAACTGCGAGGGACTGAACCCTCCTATTCTGAGGAGGGCCTGCGAGGGACTGACCCCTCCTATCCTGTGGAGGGTCTGTGAGGGGCTATCCTCTCCTAGCCCGAGAGACTGCGAGGACTTGCCCCTCCTTACTCAGAGGAGGGATTATTCTTCTTTACCCCGAGGAGGGATTACCCTCTTTGCTACTCGCTCCTATTAAGGAGGATTTTCACTTTACTCCCACGGAGGGAGCATTGCCTCCTCCTAAATTTATCTACATCGGATACATCAACTGCTTGCCTTTGCTGACAGAGCCATCGCAGCTACCTCTGCTGATCACCGGTGTCTTCACGGTCTCCGGCACAGCTGCGCTCGAGCTTCTACACCGCTGCGCATCGACGGACTTCTCCAAGAACGCTTCGCTTCACTTCGGTGCCTCCGGACCCGCTTAATTTTGGGAAGACACCTACCCACGCCCACTCCACTCACTACACTCACTCATTTTCACTCAATCATTCCTCTCACTTGTCTAGGTTTCTTTTTATTTTTATCTGTTTTCCTTTAAATATAATTTGTTTGATATTTTTAAATTCTTTTCGTTTTCCTTTTCCCTTCCTTGTCGCTCCACGACAAGCTAAGTCATTTTTTTTTAAAAATTGTCACTTCACGACAAGTCCATGAAGCACAGTTCCGAGCAAACTGAAGTCGAGCAACACGGTGCTCACGGAGTAATTTAGGGCCCCGAGCTGGGCGGTAACTCCTGATATTGGCAGCCAAAAGCCTCCTCCTGACCGTCCACAAGCTAACTTCTACTCCTCTTACTTCTTCAAGGCTCTTCTTCAGGTCCACACTTGACGCCTTACGATTCCGCAACGCCTGACTCACCAAAAAGCGGTTATCTCTTGGTTCTGTGCATCGTTTTCTTCCCGAACCGGGTCTTCTTTTGACCGAACCGGTCTCTTGATACCGTTGCCAAGTCCTCTGGACAGTTGAACGACTCACATTTAGCCGCTGAGACACGTAAGTTTGCGAACAACCTTCTTCAAGTAGGGATATAATTTTACCGGCCCTTATCGCTTTATCACTCATATCAAAAAGTGGTATTTAATGTAAAAATAAAGATTAAATTGTTTAATTTGCAGAAAATGTCCAAAAAGTTTTAAAATATCGTAATCAGTTAAAAATCGTTTCAGCAATTCGCGCCATTAGTAAAGCAATTTTAGAATAATCCACAATAATCATTATTTTTATTTTATTAATTTCAAATTTTAAATTTGGAACGTAAAGAATCATGCCAGGATGCTTCAAATAACATGCCAATACATCGTCAAATTAATAAAACCTATTTCTTGTTCTTCTTCATTAAAGTAGAGGAAAAAATCTAAAGTGCCCGTTTTTTTTGCAAAAGAGTTTATAAGTACTTTTACAGTATAATTAAACATCATAATATATTTATTTATATTGTTTACAAAAAAAAAAAAACAATTTGGCAGTTAGCATACAGTTGAAACAATACAGTCATGTCTAGTGAAATGAGAAGCTTAGGTGAAGTGAGTGCATATTTATACTTACATACTTACCTACTATTACTTTTATATTTATCCTTATTTTGGTGTCCTAGAGTATGCCCTTTTGAATAGTTTTTAAACATCTAATTCCATCCCCATGCCAGTTACAATGTATCCAGGTTTGCGTGCAGATGTTGTGTTTTAGTTTTTCAGGATTTCATACAGTTTTATACATTTGAAAGTAGGGAAATGCTGATCCCTCAAAATGCCCTCAGAAAAGCATGATTTATTTGCAATTTGTCAATATCAAAAAATTTTGACTTATATTATTACGGCAATAATAGAGAGCTATAGACAAGAGTAATTTTCTTTGTAGTACTGCACATAACTACTGCCATATTTGACAGAAACTGATCGTGGGTGTTATAACACCCGGTAGAAGAATCGACGTCTATCATATTTTCCTACTATTTTGAATTGAAATGTGCGAGAATTATTTCATTAAAAGCAAAATTAAGTATTTATCCTTAATGTAAAGGAGTATCTAGGTTAAGCTCGAAAGTACCATTACAATATATAAAAAAATATGATTAATTGACTTAAGTATTAGGAATGCAATCAAAAGAGCAGCTAAAATAGTCATTTGCTTTGAAACAAAGAACACGCGTATAGTTCGCTAGTTATTTTGTGAAAATCAAAATCTACACTAATATTATAATGCGGAAGAGTTTGTTTGTTTGTTTGTTTGTTTGAACGCGCTAATCTCAGGAACTGCTGGTTCGAATTGAAAACTTATGTTTGTGTTGAATAGACCATTTATCGAGGAAGGCTATAGGCTATATAACATCACGCTGCAACTATTAGGAGCGAAGATATCATGGAAAATGTGGAAAAAACGGGGAAAATTATTCATCCTTGAGGGCTTCCGTTGCGAACGCTGCGAAAACGGTTCAAGATACCAAAAATATTTGTATGAAAGAATTATTCCTCTTAAAATGATCTAAAAAAATGTCTGCGACAGTATATGTCTATCTTTTAAGATCAAGTCACTAGAACCGTTTTTGTGGTAATCAAATTTGGCCAAAATTAATGCATTATTTGTTAAGAGTCTTATCAACGTAATAATATTAATCTTTATCCAAATAAATGTGTTGTTGATTAAGAGTATTTAATTGTGAACAAAATTGTCCTGGACATCACTTAATTTCAATGAATATCTTAGAAGATATTACAATTTTAAAATAACACCAATATAAAATTTACCCGCGCCGCATGATATGCAAAACATGACGCTGCAAGGAAGAGAGGCGTTACTTGTGAGCGACGCGGAGAGGGGGGTGTAGCTCTACGAGGTACCATGATGAACCAAAATTAGATTTAATTAATGACCAGGTGCGTCATATCTTCACGTCAACCCTGCCGCAGTGCCTAAAAAGCCGGTTGTTTAACCAATGCGTCTTAACTGTCTTAACCCACGGAGCTGAAACGTGGAACATGACAGACAAGCTGGCTCACCGACTACACGTCACTCAGCGTGCTATGGAATGGTCTAGGTTGGGGATCTCATTAAGGGATAAAATCAGGAACGAGGTCATACGACATAAGACTAAGGTAACATATGTTGTCCAAAAATGTAGCAAGCTAAAGTGGCAGTGCGCTGTCCATGTCTGTGGCAGAACCGACGAGAGGTGGAGCAGGAAGGTTCTTGAATGGAGACCACTCTTAGGTACACGTAGTGTGGGGCGCCCCCCGGCTAGATGGACAGACGACCTGAAGAAGGCAGCTGGTAGTGACTGGATGCAAAGAGCGGGAGATCGGGCGCTGTGGCGGTCCTTGGGGAAGGCCTATGTTCAGCAGTGGACTATAACAGGCTGATACGATGAATGACCAGGTGACCGCGTTTAATAATCTGGGACGAATGTTCCATGATCCATAGAGCTCATGTAGAGGGTCTAGATAGGACTCTTAGAGATATAAGAAGCTGTGATAAAATCATCATCATAAAATTACTGTTATGTTTGCGAGGGACTTTCGAAAAACTGTACCAGTAATAGTAAGGGGAACAAGGGCAGACATTGTAAAGTCTTGGCTTAAAAATACCCCAATATGGAAGTTTGTAAACATCTTAAAATTAACTACAAATATGAGAGCACATTTGGGGGGAGGTAGAAATAATCCTCCATGCCGATTATATACCACGGCGGCCAATCTCAACAGAAATCAGCCAACTACGCAGGAGATATTATAGTGCACAAGTGTGAGCACAATAGACAAGTGCACTCCCAAACTGCACTGTTCCATCACTCTCAAAGTTCGGTGAGACGGCAATCCGACATGACCGGAGAGAGATCAGGCGCATGACCAACGGCTTAACGTGCGAACCGAGGCACGGGGGTGTAACACCGCCAACTTCTCGACTCCGAGCTGTTTTTGAGAGATTCATGACAGAAAATCTCAGAAACAATGTTGGCTCGACCTGGGATTCGAACCCAGGACCTCTTGGATGTTAGGCAGTTAGTGAGAAACTGTAGCGTAGACGAATTTAAAAAATAATTATTTGAACACAAGTGGCCTTCCCCCATTATTCCCTCAAGTTAAAAATAGGTGCACCAATAATTTTACTTAGAAATCTTAAACCACAAGGACCCGACTTCAAATCTAATTTCTTCGCAATATGTAACGTGATGGTTGCAATAGTTTAGACTGGTTTAGCAGTTGTTCAAACAGTGCTTATACCTCGCACCTCAATGATTCCAAATTATTTACCTTTTAATTTTAAAAAAATTCTATTTCCTTTTATGCTTTCTTTCACAGTTACAATTAATAAATCACAGAGGCAAAGATTTAAACACATAGAAATTAATTAACGTCAAGACTGCTTTTCACACATATGTCGCGTTGTCAAGATCAGACCTACAAACGCGTTGCGGACAAAACTGATATGTTCTTCTGACACAAGAAAATGAAACTAGAAAAATAATTAACGCAAAAGTACTTTAAGCTAATTATGTTCTTTTAAAAACTTAAAAAATAAATTGTCTAAAATAATAACAAAAAAATTAATTTGCAAAAAGAAAATGATGCCCAAAATAAATAATCCACGCGGACGAAGTCGCGGGCACAGCTAGTATTATATAAAGAAGAGTTTGTTGGTAAACCATTCATATGATTGACTTAAAACTACAAGCATTTCTTTTTTTATGACAAAAAAGCACTTTAGATACAACCATATAAATGAAATTCAAGATTTACATTTTTCATTTCATTTTCACTGCACCCATTGCCTTGTTTCTTGCATGACCTTGAGGTTGACTGGCAGAAAATGTTTTCAGCAATAAGTCCACCCTTTGTACATTTCTTGTGCAATAAAGTATTTAATAAATAAATAATAAAATCATCGCTTCAAATTATAAAATCGTTTTCAATACATTTGGACCCACTTGTACTCATCATCATTTGTCACTGGCACTCACATTAATATAGACTCTGATTTGAAATAGATTTCGCATTATTTTCACTACACAGTAAAAAGCAAAGTCGCTTCCCGCGTCTGTCCCTATGTCTGTATGTTATGTATGTATGATAGATAGATTAACACTTAATTATACAACACAAAACAAAATTAGAGACAAGTTAAACAAAGAAATATGTACACTTTAAGCGGTCTTATCGCTTGTAGCGATCTCTTCCAGACAACACAACTTTCTATTATCTTAGATAGCTTAGATCTTAGATAGCAGAATAATATGCTTCGATCTTAAAAACTACTTAACGGATTGTGATGCAATTTTTCTTATAGATAGAGACTGGTAAGTAAGGTTAACATATTAAATAACACAGGTGTTGTCCTGCCGGGTTATCTAGTCGAAACTATAATGAAAAAATGGAAAGTTCAAAGTCAACAGTTCAACATTTTTATTTGTTCGCTTATATTCTGACAAAAAAGCTGTAAGTGGGCATTGTACTTAATAAGAGCTTATTGCATGGTAACAAAGATTTTTTGGACAGGTGGTAAGGAACAATTGAGGTGGCATTTCTTGAAAACAGAATATTAACATTATATTGTTTATACACTATATTATACATAATATGTTTAATATTTATGTAATGTATCGTAATTCACTGGAAAAAATCAAGAATATTGAACTCTAACACACTATCAAAGATAAGTTAGTTATTTTGTAATTATAAGACCACTAGCGGGGTGGTGGGCTACTAACCTGAGACACAGAAATCATCCTAGTTCAGGTATCAGCACACCATAAATTATTTTTAAACTTATTTTTTTATGTTCTTGATATCTATGTATGACGACCGCATGGTGCAGTGGTCCACATGTCGGACTTCTAAAACCAAGGGTCGCGGGTTCGATCCTCGCACAGTACAAGCATAAGGGTGCATGAACATGTGTGTTTGTACTGGTCTGGGTGTTTTCTATGTATAATATGTATTTATTTACAAAATAAGTATTTAAGTATGTTTATCCGTTGTCTTGTACCCATAACACAAGCCTCGTAGCTTACTTTGGGACTAGAGAATTGGTGTGATTGTTGTGAAATATTTATTCATTTATTTATTATGTATTCTGGTGAGAATTAAATGATTTATTA
The DNA here is from genome assembly GCA_963921415.1 of Pyrausta despicata. Lineage (NCBI taxonomy): Eukaryota > Metazoa > Arthropoda > Insecta > Lepidoptera > Crambidae > Pyrausta > Pyrausta despicata. The sequence goes on along the minus strand of OY992862.1, from coordinate 13,383,796 downwards.
AAAAAATGTGACATCTATTGTCCGCAGTAATCTGTGCATATCGTAAACTTACTAACGAGCCTGTCAAAACAATATTCTGTTTGTGCAATTCGTCATTTGCAGACTGGACTATGTTTAAAAAAAATGGTTTTGTGATGAATACTTACATCAGTCGAATAAGAATATGAATAAAGGTTGTCTGTGGAGATTGGTCGGGTCTTTAATTTGATGCGATATAATAATAGACCTCCTGGCCGATTTCGACCACGGCGATCAATCTCAACAGAGACCAGCCAACTACGCAGGAGATATTATAGTGCACAAGTGTGAGCGCAAATACACAGGTGCACTCACTGTTCCATCACTCTCAAAGTTCGGTGAGACGGCAATCCAACATGACCGGAGAGAGATTAGGCGCAGAACCAACGGCTTTACATGCTTTCCGAGGCACGGGGGTGTAACACCGCCAACTTCCCGACTCCGAGCTGTTTTTGAGAAATTCATGACAGAAAATCGCAGAAACAATTTTGGCTCGACCTGGGATTTTTGATGCGACATAAATATTTGGTAGCAGTACCAAAAGGTCAGGATGAATTGGTACATAACATTTGTTTTAAGATTAAATGACTGACTAAGGCTTCGTTCACACGGCATTTGTCCTGCAGAGTGATCTCTTACTCTTAGCAATAAGACCGCCTAAATTTTGCATGTGCATTGTATGTGTATATTTGCATTTTTTGTTGTGTTCAATAAAGAGTTCTCTATCTATCTATCGTCAATAGTCTGCTAAGTCCACATTTAACACATATTGCCAGTGCTTCGAACAGTCTCCACTGAGATATATTAGATTAAGTACAGACAGCGTCAAAATATACTGACGCTTTAGCACCTTGCCAAAAAGGTAACCTGTCCACCAGCGCGGCGCGAGGCTGCGGAGCGGTAAAATGGAGAAATATTAACTAATAGGATTGCAAAAAATCTTTTCTTCTCTTCAGTGGTCAGGTGGTGGCGCACTAGTTTTAAAATTCTTAAAAAAAAAAGGTAAACGGAGCGGGGCAGCGAATAAGCGAATGCAGGTGTGGGCTTTGCTCCGCACACTGAACAATACAGCCATGAACTCCGTTCACTCCGCTCCGCTAAGGTGCACAGACACAGCACGCAACTTCGCTCCGCCACACCACGGTTCTCCGATTGCACTGCAAATAGACGTATACCGCAGTGAGTGCGCTTGTGTATCGCGCTCACACTTGTGAACTATAATATCTCCTGCGTAGGTTGTACCGACGTGCATACTCACTTGGTATACTGTTAATAATTTGTTCCGGTTTGGGTATCCAGTCATTTTCATTCTCACAATATATGCATTTTGCGTGTATTATTATTCTTTTCCGTGGAATCTGTTTTCGTTCGCTTTTTACTGAAAAATAAGGAATTTCTAATTACGTGTTCATAAACGTCAAAGTTTGTATCACCTATAAATGTGATATTTCGTTGTAAAATAGGGAAAAAAGGGTTATAACTAACTTTTAAATGGTTTTCCTCTCCTTCTCAGCATAATTATTTCTTATTGTGAACACGATATATTAGTATTTTTCCGAATTTTGTACTTTTTGACACTGTAATTGACATTTTGAGTGACGGGAGTCTTATTATTTTTTTCTGAAAATTGACAACTTTTAGCAAAGTTTCAATACAATTTCCATTTCAAATTCTGCAAAGCACGAGTTTTTCGCGTTCTATCCACGCTCTAAATTTGAACGGCCCGGCCCCTATATAAGCCCAGACCATCCATATCTGACTCATTCTATTCCTGGCTTCGATTCTACAACAGTAAACTCTTTACTATACGACACTTCAAGAAGTACTACAGGAAGACCAGGACTTCTCTACCTCCGGAAGGCCCTCACCCTCTACATTTCTGAGGACTGACCCCTCCTTGCCAGAGGAGGGACTGCGAGGGACTGAACCCTCCTAGCCTGAGGAGGGACTGCAAGGAACTGAACCCTCTTAACCTGAGGAGGGACTGCGAGGGACTGAACCCTCCTAACTTGAGGAGGGACTGCAAGGAACTGAACCCTCTTAACCTGAGGAGGGACTGCGAGGGAAGAAGGGAGAGAAGTCCTGGTCTTCCTGTAGTACTTCTTGAAGTGTCGTATAGTAAAGAGTTTACTGTTGTAGAATCGAAGCCAGGAATAGAATGAGTCAGATATGGATGGTCTGGGCTTATATAGGGGCCGGGCCGTTCAAATTTAGAGCGTGGATAGAACGCGAAAAACTCGTGCTTTGCAGAATTTGAAATGGAAATTGTATTGAAACTTTGCTAAAAGTTGTAAATTTTCAGAAAAAAATAATAAAACTCCCGTTACTCAAAATGTCAATTACAGTGTCAAAAAGTACAAAATTCGGAAAAATACTAATAAATCGTGTTCACAATAAGAAATAATTATGCTGAGAAGGAGAGGAAAACCATTTAAAAGTTAGTTATAACCCTTTTTTTCCCTATTTTACAACGAAATATCACATTTATAGGTGATACAAACTTTGACGTTTATGAACACGTAATTAGAAATTCCTTATTTGTCAGTAAAAAGCGAACGAAAACAGATTCCACGGAAAAGAATAATAATACACGCAAAATGCATATATTGTGAGAATGAAAATGACTGGATACCCAAACCGGAACAAATTATTAACAGTATACCAAGTGAGTATGCACGTCGGCACAAGGTGGCTGGCTGATCTCTGTTGAGATTGACCGCCGTGGTCGAAATCGGCCTGGAGGTCTATTAATTATTTATACGTTTACTGCAAAAAACGTGCAGGACAAATGCCGTGTGAACGAAACCTTGGTCATTTTAAATCAAATGTTATGTACCAATAACCTCCTGACTTTTTGGTATTGCTACCAAATATTTATGTCGCATCCAATTAACAGACCCGACCAATCGCGACCTCAAATTACCTGGGTCGAAACGCTTTTAAACTTGCAGTTAAGTTAACCAATCAGAACTTGCCCAATCACCCGTCAAATGCAATACCGAGCAAATAAGATAGCTGTGAAGTCTATAAGTCTTATTGATTCTGTTAACAGATTTCACGAACGACTGAGCGAGTGGAATCGAAGTCTTTGAAGATAGAAATTCTAGATGAACTTAAAATGAATTGCGTTTCAGTTGTTTGCTTGGTGCTATTTGTGTTGATATAAGTGTTTTTGAGTGAAATTTAATCGAAAAGGTATATTTTTTAACTTTATTTGTACATTTTAAGTTTTATAATATTTAGACACATTTTATTTATTACATACGATAACCTTTGATAATTAAGTAATGCCTAAAATTAAAAAAAAACCACTCCTGTTTCTTATATTTTTACCGTAAGTCTTTATAAATATTCCTGTTTACGACCATAAATTAGTCTCTTTTTGGCTTCTTTGATGAAATGCTGGCTATATTTTCGTATAAGTTTGGTGTAATAACCGTAACCGGATTAATGATTGTATTAGCTTTTCATGCCAATAGGACACCGTTTAAGAGTAATATAACAAATCTTTTTAATTTTTTTTAATATTTATTTATTACGAAACTCTAAAGCTTTTTTACAGTTTGTTGACACATATATACTATAACATAAATCACTTAAGCCAATTACAGAGTTCCAATACATGGTTATTTCAAGAAATCATACATTTTGTGAAATGTAACTACATCTTGTTATAATTACTATATGCATTGAAATTAATAGCATAGATACTAGCGCCACTCGGTATTTACTTGTACTACATGTAATATGTTATCTGTGGAGATGAATAAAGTTAGTCTGTGTCAAACACTTCCTGCGTATATTATTACATCTTGATGGGCTAAAAAAAACAGATTATGCATCGATCTGTGAAATATCAATGTTTTTACGCAATAGATTACAAAACATCACCTAGATTTTGGCGCATCTTGTTTAACAACTTACTTTAGGGTTGCACCGACTTAACTTGGAAAATTACTCGATTCATAAAAACTTGTATTGCTATCAAAAATATTATTTAACATAGTGTAAACTTATAACTTCTCAACTTCAAAACTATTTAGTAATATGTGGATATCGTATTTGATGTCACAATAAGTACCTACGTCTTTTGTACAGCTTTTTACCTAGTGTCATCTTATTGTAATATTGTTTGATGACCCAAGAAATAATGAAAAAAACATGTATGTATTTCACTTTACTTCACTTCGTTATTTCTTCGTCAACAAAAACTGCTTAGCTGTTAACATTTTGTGATATGCCTCTACAGACACATTTTTTTAAAATATAAAACCGAACCATAGCATAATAACGTTAAAAAAACTAAAACGGCATTATCGCTGTAACATTAATGCGTACTCTTAACGTATTTCCCGTACACAAATAATGACATCACGTTAAACCTAAAGGTCGGTTTAATAACAACGCCATACATAAGCGGTACAAGCCCGTCAGCACATAAAGAAAAATAAAATTCCTTATCCCTGTTTTTTAGGATTCGTATGCGTCCACCGTGCCAAACATTAATGTTGGTTTGGGGCTATGAAGAACGCGGGTTCTTTAATAAATACTTATGATGCCTTTTTTTTAAATATTAGGAATGTTTGAATGCTGCTATTAATAAGAATTTTTTAAATATCATAAATAATTCCTAGTTTTTAGGGTTCCGTACCTCAAAAGAAAATAACGGAACCCTTATAAGATCACTTTGTTGTCCGTCTGTCCGTCCGTCCGTCCGTCCGTCTGTCAAGACCGTTTTTTCTCTGGAACGCGTGGAGGTATCAAACTGAAATTTCTATATGATACTTAAGTCTACTGTCCCTGGAAGCTGTAGAAAAATCAACCTTCTAAGCCAACGCAATCAAAAGATACAGCCATTTAGGCCGCAAATTTCCGCAAATTTTAGAAACTCGCACGGGAATCAAAACCTACAGGGTACTTCCCGTAAACTTAGAATCTTGAAAGTACGAAGTCACGTCTTATAGTACAGATATAGGAAAAATTACGAAATCCGTAAATTTTCAGTTTATCATATAAAAAAAATATTTTTGAAAAATATATTTGACAATTTTGAAAATTTCAAAGTTACTACTCCTTATCTACAGGTTTGTACGGTGCGCCCTCGGTTTGTACCCTCGGTGCGCGAGTCCAACTCGCACTTGACCGGTTTTTTTTTTTCGTGTATGGGTTCAGTATTTATAACTAATAGGTGATGAGATATTTTCTGTCTTTGTTTCAGTTGACTCAGCTTAGTACAAAGAGATGTGGATACAAGTAAGTGATTTGTATTTCTATTTTAAAGTTAAAACCTGTAACGTGAGACGCAAAAGTTGCACATGCCAGGAACAACAGTATTAGTTTTTTTAGTATCTACTGTTTTTTGGTCATTGCAAATTATTTAGCTTATTTCATTATAAGTTACTAACGCATTTAGTTCTTTCATTTAGTTATTATTGACATGGAAACCACGAAAACAAAACAGACGACCACTTTGGTGTAATGGTCAAGAAGTTGACTATTAACCAAGAGGTCGCGGGCTCGATCCCCGCACTGTACAAACATTTATGTGCGTGAACATGTCTGTACTGGTCTGGGTGTTATATGTATTTATTTAACTTTATTTGTAATACCGCTATTGATTCTGATTACAGAAATACAATTGCATAAGCTACTTACCACGGAGTTAGATCAATGTATGTGATGTTGTTGTATATTTATTTATAAAAATAAAAATAAATAATTGTAAAGCTTCTTTCGTGGCCACAAACTTAACCTTCCCCAGTCCCCGAAAGGATAATCGTTGATTTATGGGTAATATCGCACACGATTTACCAGTTTTTACCTTTGAATTTTTGTTCTCCGCTTTGCTAATGCGTGAATTGAATTTTATGAGTCGCTTTCATGGTCCCTTTAGTGACTACTGATTGAGCCCCACGAGGCCTTTTGGACCTCAAATGACATTTGTAGGGTTTGTAATACGATTCTATTGACTATTTGAGTGAGTATTTTTGTATGGTATTTTATAAGTTAGCGAATATTTTATTTCACGGTTTCGATCATGATAAAGGTGATATTTAGGACAGTAGTAAATGACTTTCTTAATGCTTAAGGTGTGGTTCAGTTAAATATACGCCGTAAGTACGAAAAGTCGAAGGATGAAATTCCGAAAGTACAAAATGCCGATGCACGAAATCCCGAAAGCTCCTTTTCGAATTATATCAAAGCTCGCCGTGGTCTTGCGCCGTGCTACTAGTCTGCCGATACTAGACTAGTAATTCCTCGGATGGCCGTCTCACCGAACTTTGAGTGTAAAGGAACAATAAATCAAAATCAATAAAATCAATCTATTTCTGCAAGTAGGCTAACCAGTAGCACTTTTACACGTCCCAACATATAAATTAAACCTTCCACCGCTTCGGGACAATTTGGGCCAGTGCTGAGATGAAGCGGCGCAAGAAACTCAGTCACTATTGTCATTTCCTTTTTTCAAATTGGATTTACAATAATTGTAATTGTTTACATTTAAACATTTCGATATGTCTTTGTCATGTATATAATCGAGTCATTTATATAAATTAAGTCATTTATATAAACAGTCAGTGCACATGTGTATTGCGCTCACATTTGTGCACTATAATATCTCCTGCGTAGTTGACTGATCTCTGTTGAGATTGGCCACCATGGTCGAAATCGGTCAGGAGGACTATTAATTCCTGAGCCGGAGGCGCGGAGAGAGAAGAGCCCTCGCCCGCTGTAGCAAATCGCAGGCGCCTGCGCAAGCTGGAGCGCCTGATGTCACCGAATGCGACCAGTAAGCCAAAGCTGCTGAAGCGAGCTTGCAAGGCTGCTTTTTGATACGCAGGGGCAAAAGGGCTGCACTTCTCGCAGCGCCGGAGATGTGAAATTTTTAGTTGTTTACTTGCATACTGCATGCATTCTCTCTTGCATGCTTACTTAACCGTTTGTACGCTTACCTGTCAATATATTTTGTTTGAAAATTTTCAACAATTACTATTACCTATTACCCATTTTCCACCCGAAACATTTGAGCTTCGGGATTTTGAGTTTCGGAATTTAGATTTTCAGGAAATCGACTATAGGGATTTCGTGCTTTTGGGATTTTGACTATCAAGATCCCAAAAGATGCCTGTTGCCTGATGCAAATAAATAAATAAATAAAAATAAATAAAAGAAGTGTGTTTTCGATCAATTGTTCTTTCGGTATTTTGATATTCGGCATTCTGTCTGTAGGTATTATGTATTTCGGTATATTGACACGTACTCATATAAACCTTTCTCTTAAATCACTGTATGTCGAGTTTTTTTTTTAAATTTTATATATTATAGTAAATTTTATATATATAGACTACAGCTGTCAGTGAAAGTAAAAGCTGTATGACCTAAGCTTTACTGAAGATGATAGACATCTTACTTTGTCGACGTCGTTCAATTTCATGCTGATAAATTGTATTTACAAGTGTTGTTCCCTTCGTGTCAACATAATTGGTACTGATTTGTTATCAAAGTCCTTTTGAGTGGAAGGGTAAACTTTCCGTTATGATTGCCTTGGTGTAATTAAGTTTGATTCAATAAATATCCAGTAAGACGCAAGTAACTCCAAACTTAAGAATGGTTAAGAGTTGTTTTCTTTCATACTTATTATTTTTTACTCGTAGGCAAGTATTAGTGATCAGAATTAATTTGCTTTCGAAAAGTACAAATAATGTTCTGTGTTTTTGCACGTACAAGAGTTCAAATTGGCCTAGTCCAGTTTTCTACTTGACAATATTATCATAATATCATTTAACATCCTGAGTGCTTAGTCGTGGTTTGACTAATTGACGACCACTTTGGTGTAATGGTCAAGAAGTTGACTAGTAACCAAGAGGTCGCGGGCTCGATTCCCACACTGTACAAACATTTGTGTACTTGAACATGTCTGTTTGTACTGGTCTTGGTGATATAAGTATTTTGTAGTTTATTTGTAATACCATTGTTTATTCTGATTTCAGTAACTCGAAGTGCTTAAGCTACTTACCACGGAGTCAGATCAATGTATGTGATATTGTTGTATATTTAAAAAAAAAATGAAAAATAAAGAAAAAAATTACTGACGCCGCTACTCACGGTGAACTAGGCACCTTCTGGGTAAGCTCGCTACATCGTCGACATCTTCTTTACCTCTTAGAGGGAGAATAATGTCAAGAGCGAACTCATATTAATTTAAAAAAAAACTAGATGCAATCAAATCACGAGACGCGGCTTAAGTTAAAAAACAGGTTTTCTGTGTAGCTACGAGTACCTTTCGTAAGTAAATGACCTTGTCTCGTATTGAAGTATTTAAAAAATTACTGTAAAAGAAAAAGTAGTATCATCGTTTAAACATTAGCCAGTAAAAGGCACCGTCACAACCAGTAGCTTTGCATTTTAATAATAAATTATTCTAGTCCATAACTTTATCCTGGATAAAACCTAGAGTAGCCACAAAGTTCCAGTCTGCTTTGTGTCTGGGCTAGACAAATAAAAAAGTGTAAAATATTACAAAAGTTCGGACTACATTAATATACTGTATTTATTTTCTTTGCATTGAAGATTTTAAATAGTTTTTTTAGAAGTGAGCGAATAGAGTTGTCTTGCGTGATCAATGCAACGCGACAACTGTGATGCGACCATTAATTATTGTGTCACTGTCAATCGTGCTTCGTCATGTTGGGAACTATGATAGACGTACATACATTTAATATAGTCGCGTCGCATCGCACTTGTCGCTGGGAGACAAACCCTTGGATACTATTAACTACACAACTTTATTAGGAACCACTCAAGATTCGAAATTGCAATGGAGTTCTCATATTGAGGCTCTGTCAGATAGACTTAGTTCAGCCGCTTTTGCCGAACGAAAAATAAGACACTTAACGGATATACAAACGGCCAGATTAGTTTATTTTAATTACTTTCACATCTTCATGTCGTAAAGTATCCTACTATAAAGCTCAGCTGCTGACATAGAATCGATCTTTGTACTACAAAAAGAGCGATACGAGCTATCTATAATTGTAAACCTCAAGATTCTCTACGAGAAATTTTTGAGGGAAATTAGGATGCGTACGGTTGCTTCTTAATATATTTATGAGAACATAATGTACGTTCGGAAAAATCTATACTTATTTTCTAAATAGTGATATGAATATCACTATTTTGGACTTTAAAAATAACAATAAATAAAAATAAGCTTGCCATTCCTAAATTCGGGTTTCAAAAGGTTGGTCACTCGTTTATGGGGAACTGCATTATTTTTTTTAAATATTTTACCAATAAATATTATAAACTTACCTACTTAAAAAAAAATCAAAGCATTTATAAATAAATACCCTTATGTCTAAAGGTTACTACAAAAAGAGTCTGTGGTTGCAATTTTTACTTAAAAAAATCTGTATACAAATTCAGTGCATCGAACGGCCTCTGCAGGCCGCTCTTACTTGTAACTATTATGAATAGTTATTAAATATCTGCATATTTAATAACTATTATAAATATAGAAATAGTTATTAAATATCTGCATATTTAATAACTATTTATTACAGCTTTTTGACTTCTTGAACCTGAAGTGACTACCAAGAAAACATTTTATATAAAAGTCAAAGGCTTATTTTAAGTTGAAGCAATTATATATTTCATTAAAATTAAAAGTCACATTTTCGAGATCAAACTTTGAATAATTTAATGACAAATATTGTCTCTAAATGACGTATATTTTTTTAAAATGAATCTCTGAAATGAAAATGTATGTTATATAGGTACCTGGGTTCGGAGACCGACTCATTTAGATATAATCTTTATTATTTACTTTTGTATCTGTCTTACAAGCATGCCGATAGAGGCAACAGTAAAAGGGATAGCTGAAGATAAAACTATAGTGTTTAGTTGCAGTATCTCAGCGTTTCCTGCAAGCGGCGGCGTAATACAATTTTCAGACTAGCATAAAGCGGCTTATGCACTGTGACTACAGTGTAATCTACGCGTCAGGCACTGGACGTCCCGTATGTCGGCGGTTTTAGTCTAGATAGGGGGTTTTAGAGAACAGGATACGTAAGACAGGATAGGAAGCTTAGCTTAGACAAGAAAAACAGATTTCAAGCTTTTTTATTTGTTCTACCTATAAAAATAATAATAATAATAAATATTTCTCAACAAGCACACCAATTCTCTAGTCCCAAAGTAAGCTACGAGGCTTGTGTTATGGGTACTAGATAACGGCTATACATACTTAAATACTTTTTTTTTCTAAATAAATACACATTATAAATAGAAAACACCCAGACCAGTACAAACACACGTGCTCATGCACACTTATGCTTGTACTGTGCGGGAATCGAACCCGCGACCCTTGGCTTAGAAGTCCGACATATCTACATATATATCTTTATTGTTTTTAACCCCCGACGAAAAACAGTTGTGTTATGAGTTTGACTCTTATGTCTGTTTTTGTGTGTATATAATATGTATATGATCTTTTGCTTTTGTGTGTGACTATCTGTGGCATCGTGGCTGCCGAACGGATGAACCGATTTAAAACTACGAGTATATATTTATATATTTTTTATTCGCAGGATACCTTATTTTATCATGCTGTTTCTTAGCTACTTATACTGCCTCGTTGGTGTAGTGGTAAAGTTTCTGCCTTACATCCGAGAGGTCCTGGGTTCGAATCCCAGGTCGAGCCAAAATAGTTTTCTTTAAGTAGTTAGTTAGTTAGTAGAATTTCTCAAAAACAGCTCGGAGTCGGGAAGTTGGCGCTGTTACACCCCCGTGCCTCGGAAAGCACGTTAAGCCGTTGGTCCTGCGCCTGATCTCTCTCCGGTCATGTCGGATTGCCGTCTCACCGAACTTTGAGAGTGATGGAACAGTGAGTGCACCTGTGTATTGCGCGCACACTTGTGCACTATAATATCTCCTGCGTAGTTGGCTGATCTCTGTTGAGATTTGCCGCCGTGGTCGAAATCGGCCAGGAGGACTATATATATATAGCTGGTCAAAATTCGAACAGTTGTTTAAGCTCAACAGCTGTTTTACTAACTCACTCGGAGTTTATTTTAATTGGAAATTAAGTTTTTGTTAATGAAAAAGGCGCATAAGATGTGTCTGCCTCAAATGCTCGAAGGACGAGGTAACACGATATAGCTTTATCGCGGCTTCGAGTGTCAAGAAAAGTACACTGATCGCGCTTTGCCCTTCCCCGCGGCACTGCCCGCCCCCCACTTAAATCTAAGTACTTGGATGACTTCGTCCCGCCAACATTCTGTCACCCCGCAAGAAGACTGCAACATTTTGTCGATTTGTTGTATCATAAGAATAAATAAGTGCAAAATGCGAGTTTTACTTAAAAGACGCATAGATATATCGTCGGTGTTGTATGTACTACATTCATATTAATTTTTTTTTAACAGCGGCCGCCCCGAGCATACGCCGCCAAGCGCGGTAGTCGGCTCGTGACCAAGGCTGTTGAAATCCATTCGGAACATCAAGCATAAGTACAATACGGTAGTTGACACCACCAATCGTTGACGTACTTTTTATCAACTGTCAAAACGCTTTTCTTCATAGACCTTGTATGGGAATAACACACTTTGACGTCATCGCGTGCAATGCCGACTGAGTGACTAATTATCATTTGAATTCCAATTAAAAATCAAATAATACGAACTGCAGAAAAATATTAGTGTAAAGGCATCTGAAATTATGAATTATTTTAGAGAAAATCAGTTTTTGAATATTTCTTTCATAGTGGAAACAAGCCTATTTACTCATTATTACGCGTTAAGTGCTGTATAATTGGAGTATATATTGGTTTATAGTATCGCTTTGATTGACTATCTTGTGACAATACCGCTAGAATATCACTAGACACAGTTTTAACTTATGTTAAATAATGTTTTTGTTTATTATTAAAGTATTTAAACCCCCAAGTTGGTAAGCATCAATAACAAGTGACCAAAATGAAAAGAAAAGGGATAAAAACGTATGTACCGCCAGCGAAAACCTGCATAATACTATCGCTGCGTCTCGCGACTGAAGGCATGGTTTGTTTAAAGGGATTTAAACATGTTATTTTAATACATCAAACATGTGCAATGGTGCGCATGCATCAAGTTTGGTCGGTAATTTATAAACAATTTTCGCAATATCACGACAGATTTTAGTTTTTAGAGTTGTACCTACTTGTAACTATTGTTATTTATTATCACAAAAATTGCAAAACCAATAAATAGGTGGAAAAACCTGAAAAAAATACCCTAAACTAAGCAAATCGTAGATCACACATGAGTGATTTGGATACACCTTACTCGTAACATATTTCAATTTTAGCTTGCACCCTGTATTAAAGCTATGCTTCATATTTGTATCCATTTCGCAGTTTTGGAATTGACAGACGAAAGTCACGCTGGTCACCGAAGTAATAGGACGTTGGTTCTCAGAATCCAAGTTTCACAGAAACACGAAACCTCAAATCTACTAGTGCTAGACAATTTTGCCATTTGATCCGTAAAGGCGCATAAGCTTTCAAAGAAGCGACAGGGTAATAAAATTATATACCTAGTATATCAAACATATTTTATTTGTACAATTTATTTAACTTGAATTACTTGAACAAATATCACGTTATCTATCTTCTAGTAAAAAAAAAAACACATAAAAATGTTCGCTACTGCTAAGAAAGTTCCACTATGACTCATATAGTATATTTTTTCGTTTAATTTATTTAATCTTGAATTGCTTAAACGAACATCACTTTTACTGACATTGTGATGATAATATTATAATGCGCATTTTGATAAAATTGTAAAATATTTGCATGCTATTTCTTTTAGCTGGCAAAGCTGAGCCGAATCATTTATAAAATTATAACCTACAAAAATGTTCCCTTTTCTAACAATAAATAAATATTCATTTATTCATTTATTTTTATTTATTCTATTTTCTACAGAAAAAAAACATAAAAATGTTCGCTACTTCTAAGAAAGTGCCACTATGATGAACCATAATATAGTATATCAAACATTGTTTTCTTTCAAATTGTTTAATGTTAAATCGCTTAAACAAACATCACTTTATCTATCTTCTAGAGAAAAAAAAACATAAAAATGTTCGCTACTTCTAACAAAGTGCCACTATGAATTAAAGTTTGCGCTAACTATTTACGGCACTGCAACGAACTAATAAAGGTTTATTTCATTTTGTTAAAGGCGAAGATCCATCCAAGTTTCAAATGAGTTTTATTTCACGCAAACTTTTTTTAACTCTTTTAATTCGTCCCTGTATTTGATTCCAACCAATAATGGTTTGTGATTAAACACTCACTTTCCAGTTTAAATAAAACCGGTCAAGTGCGAGTTGGACTCGCGCACCGAGGGTTCCCTACAAACCTGTAGGTATATAACTCTTATACGAGTATAGTAACTTTGAAATTTTCAAAATTGTCAAAAATATTTTTCAAAAATATTTTTTTTATATGATGAAACTGAAAATTTACGGTTTTCGTAATTTTTCCTATATCTGTTCAATAAGACGTTACTTCGTACTAAATTTCAAGATTCTAATTTTCCGGTAGTACCCTGTAGGTTTTGATTCCCGTGCGAGTTTCGAAAATTTGCGGAAATTTGCGGCCCATGTGGCTGTATCTTTTGATTGCGTTGGCTTAGAAGGTTTATTTTTCTACAGCTTCCAGGAACACTAGACCTAAGTATCATATAGAAATTTCAGTTTGATACCTCCACGCGTTCCTGAGAAAAACGGTCTTGACAGACGGACGGACGGACAACAAAGTGATCTTATAAGGGTTCCGTTTTTTTCTTTTGAGGTACGGAACCCTAAAAAAACGAAATAGCCAGGAACACAGCTGGTGAGCTTCAACTGCCCGACGGATTTTGAGCAGCTATAGCTAAAAGCAACCATGATAAAACGGTTTAACTAGAAAGCTGAAAAAGAGGATTATTTTGCTTTACATTTCCACTAAACGACCCCAGTGCAGGAACCAAAATACATCCAACTGTAATCACCTCAAAAAGCTAGAGTTGGAAGTGGCAGGACTTACAATACCTACAACTCACAACGTGACACAGAAGATGCAACTGGAATCACAACACTGACACCAACAATACACTCGACGCGTTTCGCCACTACACGTGGCATCCTCAGATGTTTTCGCTTCGACAGACTACGAGCGAATGAGGTTTAAGAAGAACTTTACTTCTCAAAAGAATTACAGATAATTCACTAACTGAGAAATAACATTTCATAACAATTTACATAACGCACTTACATCTAAATAAAACCACTTTTATGTATTTAAGTAGTTATTACTAATTACAAATATTATATTAGGTCCTTACATATGAAATTGGCGTTTTGTCGTACTGGCCACTTTGATCACAAATTTTTCCTATTTGGTTAGGAATTCGAAATTCAAATTTATACAGCTATTTCCACATGTAGTTGTGTTTCGTAAACCGTCATTCATTTGTTTTTTTACTTATCTTTTTTCTGTTTGCATCGCTCAATTTACAAAATGGAAAATTTGAAATATCGCGTTATTTACGAGTACGAGTTCCACCGTGGCACCAGTGCTGCGGAAACGGCTCGAAGGGTTAATGATGTGTATGGCGGTTATGTCGCAAAAGAAAACACAGTGCGTTTTTGGTTCCAACGTTTTCGTTCTGGAAATTTCGACCTGCAAAACAAGCCCCGTGGACGGCCGGAGACCCAAGTTGATAATGAAGAATTGAAGGCTATTGTGGAAGCGGAGCCATCGCAAACCACGTCCGAGTTAGCTGCAGGCTTTGGCGTTAGTGATAAAACTGTTTTAATCCACTTGAAGCAAATTGGGAAGATTAAAAAACTTGAAAGGTGGGTTCCTCACGAATTGAGTGAAGCAAACCGGCAAACGCGCGTCAACTGCTGCGTTACATTACTTGACCGGCACAATAACGAAGGGATTTTAAATCGAATCATTACCTGTGATGAAAAGTGGATTCTCTACGATAATCGGAAGCGCTCATCGCAATGGCTGGACCCTGGCAAGCCAGCCAAAGCCTGCTCCAAGCGAAAATTGACCAATAAAAAGTTACTTGTAAGCGTTTGGTGGACTAGCGCCGGTGTCGTTCATTACAGTTTTCTCAAATCTGGCCAGACGATTACGGCAGATATCTATTGTCAGCAATTGCAAACCATGATGGAAAAGCTAGTTGCTAAACAACCAAGGCTGGTCAATCGCTCTACGCCACTGCTGCTTCACGACAACGCTAGACCACACACTGCACAACAGACGGCTAGCAAATTAGAAGAACTTCAATTGGAATCTCTAAGGCATCCACCGTACTCCCCGGACCTTGCTCCAACAGATTACCAAGTTTTTCGAAATTTGGATAACTTCTTGCAAGGGAAAAAGTTCAACTCAGATGGGGCAGTCCAAGTCGCCTTCAAAGATTTTATTGATTCCCGTTCGAATGGTTTTTTTAGTAAAGGGATCAATGAACTACCTATGAGATGGCAAAAGTGCATAGATTACAATGGCTCATACTTTGATTAAATAAATATGCTATATAAAAAAAATTCGACTTTTTGTTCCTCCCATACAAAACGCCAATTTCATAGGTAAGGACCTAATACTAATGACGTGCAACATGCAAAAAACAAACCTTCGAGTCAAAACCCGAGCGAGTGACAAACAAAACACGTCTGTCTACCATGGATGTAAATCGCATCGAGCGTACTTGATTAATAGATGTTATGTGATTTAATTATCTTTCGATGTAACAGACAGACAGACACAAAAACACAAACATACACAAGCAGACATAAGGGTAAAATGTATAATACCCCCTTTTTAATCGCAAGTTAAAAACGTACATGCTTGTCACGTGTTCGTTAAACAAAACTAATATTTCGTCCCCAAAATTAACTCAAATTTACCTTGAACAGGCTCAAACCCTCGTCACCTCGTAATTTATAAGCAGGCTCAAAACACCAAACGTTAACATTGCTGGATTTAGTTAGCGCCGCATAAAAGACAATTTATTGCCGCTAAGGTAAACGCTCACTTGTAAGCGTCGACTGCAAAGAACGGTAGTAAGCACGGCTCCGCATGAACTGATTTCAAAGCGGTTACTTTTTATTCAAAAGAAAAAAAAATGAAAAATCTTTTTTTTCGTTGCAAAGTAATATAACAACAATATTAGATGTAGACTCGATCTAATAAGTGCACCTCTACCTGTAAAGTAATCACTATAGCTAGCTAGCTAGTCAAAATCTAATCTAACAGGAAAGGTCGATTCGACTCTCGATCGTCGTGGAGTATAAGATGTTGCGTGAGTTTGATATCACATAACGAAAGTCACGACAGACGACGAAACAAGCCGATGTACTCCGGCTCCGAAATTTCGAATGCTTCTTCTAATTTTCGAAGAGCCACACTTTGCCGACGATATAATAAACTTTCCGTAACACGGGCATGCTCTAAAAAGTTTTCATAAAGCCCTAAATCTGACATTATTTACTTTTTTAATAAAACGCGCGAGAGATGAATCGTAAGATGTTGCTCTTGAGTAACTTCTTATGAATCTGCTAACATTTCTTATCCCAAGCAATTCCTATTTTGCGGCCCATTTTACGGTTTCTTATACACAACTGTCAAATGAATTAATTGCTGATTATGATTCATATCTGAATAATATGGTGTATTGCCGAAAAGTGACCATTGTATGATTTGAAATCTAAATCATAATATGAATCCAAGGATAATTGCACGAAACGGCCTTTTAAGGTCCCCTGAACACCAAGGGACTAGGATGGAAGGAGCCAGAGAAAAATCCCCATAGATACAATCTCACTGTGGTTAAATTACTCATAGGATCTGGGCGATTATTTAATTCGTACTCATGTTTAGGTACGAAGCCAAATGCACGAGTTACAATCAATTTTTTTTATAGATGACTTCTAAAAAAGTCAGTTCGATCCATTCCACACTACATTATTTCAGTATTTACCTTCTGTCATAACTATTAACCTCTGTAGGTAAAGCTAGAGTGAACAGGTACTTTCTAGGTGGTATGTTATAGGTTCATGGTTGGTGGTATGTTCGTCGTTTGGTTTAATCTGTATTATTTCAGGTAAAAACAAGTGACGTTCAAAAATTATTCTAAGTCCGTTGCATGCACTCGACGCGGGATAGTGGTCGCGTACCTCAACCAGGGCCTGGCCAAATTACCTGCGAACTACCGAACGACTCCTCTGGGAGACGGTCGGCCGATTGACCTCGGGTTCAAGTTTTAGGACGAGATTATAAAACAGAGCTCAGATGCTTGATATAGGGTAAGTGCCCATATACTTTTATAGTTTCGAATATATAGCCGTCCCTGTCACCCTTACAAACTAGTCCGTGCGAGCGAACGCACTGGCTAGACACGAAAATACGAACGAAACTTTAAGGAGTACGGCCTCTGATTTGACTTTAGGCAAAATGGAGATAGAAATACTCGTTATGAGTGGAGGTAAAAAGAATTTGCCTTAATCCGAAGGTGAGTGACCGCCCAATTGTAAAATATTTCATTCACATGATTTAATTTTTGCGTCATGTGTAGGTATCAAAAATGTATCTATCGATCTATCGGCCCTCGTTTATCTGGCGTCCCGATCACTTTGACTGCTTGCATTCATTTTCAATAAATTAATAATTGTTAAAATGCAAATTCTTTATTTGTTCTTAAGTAGGGTTGTACATGTTTTGCCTACCTTTAATTCTCATCATTGCTATCAAAATTGTAAATATTATAATCCGCATTTCGTGTTTCCGCAATCCGCGTTTGTTAGTTAAGTACCTGTTATGGGGTGGAGGGTTGATGGCCTGAGACACAGGATTTTTCCTAGTTCGGGGGTCAACCCACCATAGTCTTTATTAGTACTAGATTCATTAAGTCTTAAGGTACATGTATTTGTTATAGTTGTGTTATACTAAGATTATGGTGTGGAATAAATGATTTATTATTATTATTGTGTGTTGTGTGTTGGAGTCCTATGGCACCCCCGTGGTGCAAATGGGCCTTCGTGAGTTGTCGTTATCTCCCCCTGTCCTGCGCTTGACTCTTGACACCCTCCCATAGTAGGCCTGCAGCTGTTATTTCCTGGTTGATGGTTCGTCTCCACGAATGTATGGGTCGTCCGCGTCTTCTTCTGCCATCGGGCTGCCATTCGAATTATTTAAATAATCCTGACATAGGAATTAGACTTCTAAATTAAAACCTAGCTTTACAAGCTTAGCTAAACGAAGATGACTACCACATTACGAATTACAGACGTCTATCCACATTCCCACTTTAAGTTTCGCGTTACCCGCGACAAAACCGAAACGCCGAAATGTAAAACCCACATAGTGGTAACTTTAATCCGACGAAATACGTAGAAAGCGTATGAACGTAGTTTTATGTTAACTTAAAAACTTATTTTTGAAGTAGAAAATAATTAAGCGAGGGTCCAAAATTATCACAATGAACTTGCTGAAATGAAATGAATGAAATGAAATGAATGAAATGAAATGAATGAAATGAAATGAAATGAATGAAATGAAATGAAATGAATGAAATGAAATGAAATGAATGAAATGAAATGAATGAAATGAAATGAATGAAATGAAATGAATGAAATGAAATGAATGAAATGAAATGAATGAAATGAAATGAAATGAAATGAATATTTATTTGCTTTTGGAAAAGGGTACATTTTTGTAGGTTATAATTTTTTAAATGATTCGGCTCAGCTTTTCCAGCTATAAGAAATAGCATGCAAATATTATAAAATTTTATCAAAATGCACATTATAATATTATCATCAGTAATCCTCACAATGTCATAATATTCCAATTTAAGTCACAAGTTGAACTAATTACATTAAAATTACATTATAATAAAATTATTACAATAAAATTAATAGAATTTTACAAAAATGTTAATTGAAATTAATTACCTAGTTATGTCAAATTTAAAAATTCATCCACCTTATAAAAACATTTTTCTTGTAGCCACTTATAAAGGACACATTTAAATCTATTTAAGGGCAAGTCTTTTATGTTCTGGGGTATTTTATTGTAAATGAGCATGCACATCCAGTAACAATTTTTTTAAACCTTGCACTTTTTGGTATGGCATCTGCAACAAGTCTATTGCCGTTTCTGGTATTACGCAGGAAAACATCTTTTGCTTGCTTAAAATAGAACATATTTTGTTTTACAAACTTTGCAATTTCAAAAATGTACAGACTTGGAAGAGTTAGGATATCCAGAGACAAGAACAACTAACGTTTTTTGAAAGCCTGACCGAAAGGATGACCACTCTTTGTAAGTATACTTCTTGTGCGCACTTTGTTTTGGCAAACACGTCAATTTCTGCAGACGGGGCTTTACTGTTTTAATTTTGAGTCCTCAAATAAACTAATCACTAACATCATGCTGTGACTATAAATGGTATATATTAATTAGGACAAGTTAATTTAACCGCAAGATACATTATTATAACCTACTAGCCGACCCACAGACGTTGTCCTGCCCGTTGTTTTATTTATTTATTTTATATCTTTTAAACCTTCCCTGGACTTCCACGAATAGTTCAAGACCAAAATGAGTCAAATCGGTTCAGCCGTTTTCGAGTTTTAGCGAGACTAACGAACAGCATTTTATTTTTATATATAAAGAAGACTAGCGGAGCTGGCAGACGTTGTCCTGCCCGTTGCTTTTTTATATTTTCTTATCTTTTAAACCTTCCCTAGACTTTCACGAATATTTCAAGACTAAAATAAGTCAAATCGGTTCAGCCGTTCTTGAGTTTTAGCGAGACTAACGAACAGCAATTCATTTTTATATATTAGACTAGCGAACCTGGCAGACATTGTCCTGCCTGTTGTTTTTTTCTGTTTTTTTCATCGTTTAAACCTTTCCTGGACTTCTACGAATATTTTGAGACTAAAATTATTCAAATCGGTTCAGCCGTTCCCGAGTTTTAGCGAGACTAACGAACAGCATTTCATTTTTATATATAAGAAGATTATATATTATTGTGGTTCTATAGCCAACTTGGTCCATTATAGACCGATCTCTCTGGCCAATGTAATAGCTAAAGCGCTGGACAGCCTGCTTGAAAAACACTTAGGCACATCGAACTCCACGATTTTCAATTTGGCTTTAGATCCGGTCTCTCGACGGAGAGTGCTATCCTGTGTCTTGAGCAGACTGTCCAGTACCATACAGCCTAAAAACTCACCGGTCTATGCAGTGTACTTGGACTTATCCAATTATTTGGTATCATATGATGTTCTGTTTAGAAAGCTGAGGGAAGAGACCAATGTATCACCTGACGTTATTTCGACCTTAAAATACTGGTACGGTTATCAGGAAAAAACTGTACATGGGCGGGAGAACACTCTGATGTTCATAGGCTTGACTGCGGTGTAGACAAGGAGGTATTTCTTCGCCGAGGTTGCTCAATCTATACATTAACAGACTGGTGGGTGCGCTGAGCAGCACCAACATCATGTACGTGGTAACGATGATAATATGGTGCTGCATGGAATGGCATCATCGCTCAGTGCTATGCGTAGGCTGTAACGGATCTGCGAAATAAATGTAAATGCCTGTGGACTCAGAAACAACGCCTGTAAGAGTGAGCTAATGGTCTTTAGAGCTGGTCGCAGAAACTACACTTAAGTACTTTCCTTACATCTGTACGGTAAATAAAGTGGATCGGTTCAAGTATCTGGGTCACTGGGTGTCAGAGGATCTGAGTGATAACTTAGACATAGAACGAGAGCGCAGGGCGCTGTCTGTGCGCTGCAATATGCTGGCCCGGCGGGTTGCAAGATGTACGAATGCGGTAAAAATTACTCTATTCAAAGCCTACTGCCAAACCTTCTACACTTGAAGCCTATAGATTAAGAATACCCATTGTGTATACAGCGAGCTGAGCGTGCAGTATAATAATGCGCTGAGGGTGCTGTTCGGGTTCTACTATGTTCGCGGAAAAGCACATAGATGGTTTCCTCGCAATTATAAGAAAGCGGTGTGTAGCGGCCTTGAATCGGTCGTGGAGCAGCTCAAACCGCATCTTGGGCGATGGGACTCACCAATGCTGCGACATTGGATACGCCTGCAGGGTGGGTAGACGCTCCATATGTGCGCCGCACACGTATATTTTTAAAATGTTAATTGTAATACAAACATCAGTTTGAAAGATTCTGTGTAATATTAATTAAAATATGGACATGGTCTGAAGTTAAATGTATACTATTATACTGTTATTGTATAAAGCCCTTTAATTTGGCTCTAACGATGATATTGGAAACCTTACCACGAACCGCCTCTTTACATTCCAAGATCGTTGAGTGTTAAGGGTAAGCTATTGGCTGAATTTTAATCAATTTTCTTAAGCTCCGATGCAATTATTAGATTTCCATAGCTCCATTGCAATTTTATCGTAACAAACAGTTTGACAGTAATTTAAAAAAAAAGATAAATGAAGTTAGTTTAAAACACATTCATGACATACTTCATATTTTGATGTTGTTAAGATACGACAAAAGGAATATTAGTATTGTGCTTTCCTGATAAGGCCACCAAAATAATGACTCCCGAGGCTGACATCATCATCAGACTGCACTTTAATATACTACACTCAGTCACTTAGTCTCAAACTCAACTTATTTTTTTAAACTCTCTATTAATAGTTTTTATACATAGAGTACATGCCAGTCGTATATAATAAACTAATTTGCAACTAATACTTACTTAAACGATCAAAAAATTTTAATATGCATTTTCAAATAAGTCTTTGTTGCATTGAAACGTTTGATTAAAACTTAAACAATCTTAGATTCGTGCATGCCAATCGCAAAACAAAGTACAAAAAATTAACACAACAAATAAAGTGCCTCTAAAACATTACAAGTTTAATATAAGCTTGTGCTTAAATAAGGCCAAGGGCGCAATCCTTAAACTGCTTAAGTAATAATCATTTAAGGCCCGTTGTCTTCTCCTTAATGCTTGAAATTCCTCAACCAACACTTTTAATGGCATATCTAATAGAGGGCTATTATAACTTTATGCTACATTAATTACTGTTTCAAACTTCTGCGACGATTGTTCTGTTGTTGAGGTTAGATCATAGAGTTATAAGTTATAATAGAGGTAAGAGAAATACATGTTTTCAAAAATGAATTGTAAGCATGTTAAAAGGATTTCAGAAGGGATGGATCGGCGACGATTTTACAGTCGACGAAACTAGACCGTTAAGTTCTGTTTTAGCCAAGACTAGCTAAACCACGCATTGCAGCACCTCAAGATACTGTTAGCTCGTTTTGTGTTTACAATTTTTTCAAAACTATGTAATGACAACCAACACTTTAGTCTACCTGTGACCACGGACGCTTAAAACGTCAGGTTAAAATAAAATGTAAATAAATCGCGAAATAATCCGTTAAAAAGTGTATAATTTCAATGTCTACCGTTCGCGTAAACCGAACAAACAAATATAGACTGTAAATTTCGTTATTTGATGGGTCGATCAACTAGTTGAATTCGTCGACTAGTTAATGTGTTGTCTCGTCGGCAATTATCGTCGTATTATTCGTTAGACTACATGACACGTTGACTCAACGCATTCTCTCTCTTTCGCATCCGCTACATTACCGTATTTCCCATCCTTTTTAGTTTAAGTTTAACGCGGGACTACAAAGCCTGTCTTCTTAGAGCGTTACCTTTAATAATAAAAATCTTATCACTTTACGTTTAGAGCTTACTCGTCGCGACAACTCGGTCGGTCACCCGTCTTGGGATAATGTCGTACCTATTGCGTTAGAAGTAGAGTTTTTTTAACGGAGAGTAACGTAAGAACCAGCGACGTTAAAGAGTTGTATCGCGCCGTGCTCGTTGATAAGAATGAAGGGACTACTCGTTTTAGCCATTTACGAATTCAACCCTTAACAACCCAGTAAGCTTTTCGAACGTAACTGACCAGAAGTTTTTTTTTATATAAATAAATAAAAATTTAACAGCTATCACACCAATTCTCTAGTACCAAATTAAGCTACGAGGCTTGTGTTATGGGTATTAGACAACGAATAAACATACTTAATTACTTTTTTTGTAAATAAATACATATTCACGGAGACACGGAGTCACTAACTCAGTTACAACTTCAATCAAAAAAACTTTCTTGAGTACACACTTCTTTCGTTGGATCCAAGTAGGATAATATACATTTTTCCATATAATTAGTGATGCAATGCCAACCACATTTATAATATTTTGGAAAAATGCTACAGGCCATCTGTTTGTTTTAAGTCGACCTGTGTATCGTTCCAATTGTATAGTATAATAGTATAGTTACTACTTAGTAATTACCTATATAATATAAAATACATATTGCATAGTTAATGACTAAATTCGCCATCGATTCCGTTTTTTGATTATTTCGCCATCGCTAAGCCACGTGCCTTCTTCCCGTCAGTTGACTGAAGGGATAAAACTAAGGTGTTATTTAATAAGACGATCCAATAAATAATTATACTGTATTTCACTGGTGAAAAGCCACCTTTCTATATTCATATCATCTAATTTATAGTTCCGATATCATCAATGCAATGTTCCAAGCCCAATTCAGAACTCGAATACGTACGATAATATTATAGTGTCGGTTAGAACAATAAGTTTGACACCGACACAAAAGTGAGAAAGTACCTACACTCTATCTAACTTATTTGTGGCTACGTCAAGTTTTTGCCTCGCTCCTAGAGTTTTTAAACATATCCGGAGCAGCTAAACGTCGGTCATTAGGAGGATTATGAAAGCTGTTCCAAAGAGATCTTTAGCGGTTTTATATCAACGAACAAGCAAGATTTCTGAACGAGGATTCCAATGAGAAACACCATCTGCCGAGTATCGAAAGTTCTGTTTAAATTCAGATTTTAAATCGCTTTGAAGTGAGCGCTCTAAGGGTTGTCAGATTCAGAAGAGTGAATTATCGTCTTCGTATCTTATTATCTATCTATCTACATATTATTAAGCTATTGCATAGCTTCTATCGCGGGCTTTGAGCGCGGCGACTGAATCAAGAAATTCCCCAAAAAAATAAACCTAACACATCGGCTAACGTCGTTTCAGTTCGGCAAACTTCGGAACTATGTTTGTGTGCGTGCGTGCGACTAGGCGTATGCGTGTAGTCTTGCAATAGCTTAACCGCGGCTGTCCTTTGAGTTTTTCATGGTATCGGGGTCGATAAATATGGGGAAAAAATTTAATTGCTTTGATCCTCAAGAAAGTAGTTAGAGTATTTGTGTTATAAGAATCGGAATCAATGAAGGTACTACGAACACCCAGAGCATCTTCTTTTTCCTAGACCTGTCCCCATATTCTATGGAATCATCCTTACTCGTCCTCATTTTCTATGTGGCAAGGTTTTGTGCGTGTTTCAGATTTTTCTTGATCATCAACAACCTCCAGGTGTCGGTGGTCAGAGAAGAACACCGAGACACAGACCAATGTGAGAAAACTACTTTTCAATTCCTTTTTTACAAAGTTGCACGTACTTGTAATAATTATAGTAGGTCTAGCAACCCTGAGTGCTCTACATGAAATTATATCGCGAATTGCAAATCTTGTATTCGCTCACGCTCAGTTCACTTCGAGTTTTTGATTGAACGGTATATGTTATTGAAATGAGAATAAAAATTGAAAAAGTAACTGATGAAGGATTCTAAAGTACGTTGAATTATTAACGTATTCCCCTAGGTGAGCGATTGCAAAGTGAAGAATGCGGTTTTTGACGTGACAACGTCTTATAAATGCGATGGAGCCGCCTTCACGCACCAAAGAAAACATGACGCATGCGGCGTTACTCCGCTCTGAGGCGTTCCATTCAAGGCTTGAAGTGCAAGCGAGAGCGCGGATCGAGCGACAAAGAGGCAACGTGACAAAGACGTTGCCACGTTCAACTATCGTTAACCGACTATCAGATAACAGACGTTATTTATATTCTTAGTTCAGCTTAGTTGAAGGTATTTCAGTGGTGCTTTAAAGACGAAAGGAGAAAAAGTTTAAAAATCAAGTTTATAAATATTTTTTTTATTTCTTAACGTCTATGGTATGAGAGTGTATTCCTTCCGATGGGATAATTTTAGAATAATAGCTGCTGATACTCATAATATGAACGAATAATATTGCGTAGGTTTAGAAGCTAAAAATTAAAACGTTATGAACTAAATTAGATTCGTAATAAATATACTCGAAATCACGGCAAGATCTCCCACGCGAATAATTTTACTTCATTGAGATTTATTTTCGGAAGAAGCGTTCTAAATTCATTAAGCAAGTACTAAATTCAATGGTCGTTAGTATATATATAAGAATAAAATAGGTACATGTGTTAATGTGATACGTAAGTAGAAGTTTAGTAGTAGATTTTTTCGTAATGATTGTTCGAAATTCAATGAACGTTGTCTTTATATAAGCACTTTTTCAGGACACTCTGAAAATACGGGAGTTCTCTTTCAAGTTTATTTCCATACGCAGGTACGACGTAATATTAGGGTTCCTACAAGCGTCATCTAAAACTCAGTGTAGATGAAACAACTGCATTAATTTGGTTTAAAAAATAAACATTAGTAGGTTTGTTCAAACAATCAAGCTACGAACTTATTCATGCAAAGTTGCCCCTATTACATGCGTATAATATGACATAGTGTTTAACTTTCAATGTGCTATGATGACAGCTTTGGTCTAGTGGTCTGAGGTCCACACTACAAAACAAGGACCGAAAACCTTTATAAATTACGGTACAGGTATCGAAGAATTTTGGTTACCCCTTCGATTAAGGTAACCGTAATCCGGGTAATCCAATAAGAAAAAAAATGTAACCTTTATTTAAGTTACCGTTTTTATACCGGTTTCCTAAAAAAATTACATTGATTATGGAAAAAAGATAGAATATCGCAATGCCGTCAATAATTTTGGCATTGGAAAATACATTACCAGGGAGATGGTCATGCGTACTGTACCAGTACCTACTGTTTACGTTTCTTTTGTGCGAGCTTTGACATGACGACACGTCGACGGTAGGTGTAAAATAAAGGTAATTTTTATTTCGGTAACCGGTATTAATACAGGTTGTATTCAATATTTAAGAATTAAGGTAACCTTTAAAAATACCTGTAAAAAAATAAAGGTTGTAACCGAAAAATACCGGTATTGCTCATACCGGTTTCGGTCCCTGCACAAAACCGGCTGTCGCGGGTTCGAATCCCGCTAGGGGCAAATGTTTGTGTGATGAGCACGAGCATTTGTACCCGAGTCAATATGGGTGTCTATAAATGTATTTAAGTGTTTCTATCCGTTATTCTAGCCACCATAGCACAAGCTAACGCTTAGTTTGGGCTAGGTAGTTGGTGTGTTTGAAGAAGAAAAAAAATGTGCTGTCTGGTATACATGAAATCTATATTTGAAAAAATGTACAAAAAATGAAGTCACGTGAACTATTGAACCTGTTTAAACAGGTCTTGCTCACTCTTTACTGATTTATTTCATGCTAACCCGTCCCTGCCCCTTTTACCTAAGGTAGTAAAACAGACAGATGTTGGTTGAACCGTAAAGTTTTTACGGTATCGCGGTTACTAAGGAAAAACAAAAGCCTTTTTAAAAGTACTGAACGTTGAGGTAAAAAGATTGGATACCTGTAACGGATCTTTACATCAGCCGTGCTGTTTTTTAGTGGCTCACGTTGTGGTGCTTAAGATAGGTACAATTAATTTCGCTATCTGAGGCTTGATTTCGCGGTAGTGGCGAAACGCGTCGAGTGTTTTGTTGGTGACAGTGTTGTGATTCCAGGTGCATTTTCTGTGTCGTTTAGTGGAAA
Organism: Pyrausta despicata; assembly: GCA_963921415.1. Taxonomy (NCBI): domain Eukaryota; kingdom Metazoa; phylum Arthropoda; class Insecta; order Lepidoptera; family Crambidae; genus Pyrausta; species Pyrausta despicata. The sequence goes on along the minus strand of OY992862.1, from coordinate 13,356,857 downwards.
TTTAAAGCAAAATAAACCTCTTTTTCAGCTTTAGAGGATATCTACCTTTGCGATAATTTTAAGTCCTATACTTTTTTAGGAAGAGTGCAATCATTGTAAAGTAATTGTCAAAAAACTGTTTTTTTTAAGAATGTAGGGGGGGGGGGGGGGGGGATGGTTGATTGATTAACTTATTTTAGTCTTGAAAATACAGATGTTCTTGCATACTAATAAGCAAATAAGCGATCAAGCAATTGTTCGTCGCTCAAATGAAATTTAAAATGATCATTAAGTATTTATTTATTATTATGAGTATTTATTCATTATGTATTTCATTATGTATTTTAAAACAATGTAAAAGCTTTTCCCATCGCTAATAATAAAACTACATGTGCAAATTGCATTTAAACTATCCTGGAAGAGTTCTGACTAATAAATTTTAATTTGACATAAAATTATTGCCAATTATGTGATAATTCCGGCAGCAACGAGAGATAAACAAAAAAAATCAGCAAAATTGCGGTCTCATATTTGGTGCAAACAATACAAAACAAAAACCTTAAAAAAATGGAAAACCTCAAGATTACTGAGCAAAAATTAAGCCGCAGACCCTTTTCTGATGATTTTTGAGGAGATTTAACAAAATTTGTGTGGGACCAATCAGACACTACTCTTTTGAATGCAAAAACATTTTTTCAAATTGGACTTCAAATGCCAGGGATATGCGGTAATATACATAAAAAATACGGTCAAAGTGAGAACCTCCTCCTTTTTTTCAAATCGGTTAAAAATCAAATTTTGTATGGTCCACTTTCCCTTATAACATTTTCACACATTAGTGCTCAAGAAACAAATGGCATACGACCACGGCTATCATTTAGACATCAATGTGAATCTTCTTTCATACTTTTAAGGAGTAGTCGGGATCTTGTTTTTAACCCGCAATGCAAAAGAGACTTTTTTAGTTTACAACTTTGACCCCTATGGTATCGTAGCTCTATAATGGTTGGATCGATTTCAGCGCTGTTTTTAATTCCAAAGATAATTTAATCACGGTGTTTCTAAGCTATAGCTGGTCAAAACCCGTCCCGTCGTTGATGTTCCAGGTGTTTTTTTTGGCTTCTCGGGGGTTTTTTAATTGGATAGTTAGTTTTAACGTGACAACGTCTTATAAATTGGTTTGCCGGGTGACACTTCAAGAAACTGCGTTACGCTCCGCTCACGTTCCGCGCTCACAATGAGAGCGAGTGAGAGGCACGCGTCCCTTCGACTCGGGCATGGTTAGCCCGCCTAAGAGCGAGTGAGACAGACATAAAAAGTGAAAGGCACGCGTCCCTTCCACTCGAGCACAGTTAACCCACCTAAGAGCGAGAGAGACAGAGCGAGAGAGTGAGAGAGATAGGCATACACACCGGTTCATGTTATACGAATGAATATTCACATTAAAATTATTTTACTACTCAAAGTCGTTGTCACGTAAAACTTTCGCCCGTATACCGACTTTACAGGCAACCAATTTTTAATCAGGGTTTACAGATTGGCTTTGACCTTTGACTTTCCTTACTACTACTAAAAAATAACAATATTGGCTCGATAGATGTTCATAGGCTTGACTGCGCTGTGAGACAAGAAGGTATTTCTTCGCCGAGGCTGCTCAATCTATACATTAACAGACTGGTGCCGTGCGCTGAGCAGCACCAACATCATGTACGTGGTAACGATGATAATATGGTGCTGCATGGCATGGCATCATCGCTCAGTGCTATGCGTAGGCTGTAACGGATCTGCGAAATAAATGTAAATGCCTGTGGACTCAGAAACAACGCCTGTAAGAGTGAGCTAATTGTCTTTAGAGCTGGTCGCAGAAACTACACTTAAGTACTTTCCTTACATCTGTGCGGTAAATAAAGTGGATCGGTTCAAGTATCTGGGTCACTGGGTGTCAGAGGATCTGAGTGATAACTTAGACATAGAACGAGAGCGCAGGGCGCTATCTGTGCGCTGCAATATGCTGGCCCGGCGGGTTGCAAGATGTACGAATGCGGTCAAAATTACTCTATTCAAAGCCTACTGCCAAACCTTCTACACTTGAAGCCTATAGATTAAGAATACCCATTGTGTATACAGCGAGCTGAGAGTGCAGTATAATAATGCGCTGAGGGTGCTGTTCGGGTTCTACTATGTTCGCGGAAAAGCACATAGATGGTTTCCTCGCAATTATAAGAAAGCGGTGTGTAGCGGCCTTGAATCGGTCGTGGAGCAGCTCAAACCGCATCTTGGGCGATGGGACTCACCAATGCTGCGACATTGGATACGCCTGCAGGGTGGGTAGACGCTCCATATGTGCGCCGCACACGTATATTTTTAAAATGTTAATTGTAATACAAACATCAGTTTGAAAGATTCTGTGTAATATCAATTAAAATATGGACATGGTCTGAAGTTAAATGTATACTATTATACTGTTATTATAATGTAAAGCCCTTTAATTTGGCTCTAACGATGATATTGGAAACCTTACCACGAACCGCCTCTTTACATTCCAAGATTGTTGTGTTAAGGGTAAGCTATTGGCTGAGTTTTAATCAATTTTCTTAAGCTCCGATGCAATTATTAGATTTCCATAGCTCCATTGCAATTTTATCGTAACAAACAGTTTGACAGTAATTAAAAAAAATGATAAATGAAGTTAGTTTAAAACACATTCATGGCATACTTCATATTTTGATGTTGTTAAGATACGACAAAAGGAATATTAGTATTGTGCTTTCCTGATAAGGCCACCAAAATAATGACTCCCGAGGCTGACATCATCATCAGACTGCTTTTTAATATACTACACTCAGTCACTTAGTCTCAAACTCAACTTACTTTTTTAAACTCTCTATTAATAGTTTTTATACATAGAGTAAGTCTCAAACTCAACTTACTTTTTTAAACTCTCTATTAATAGTTTTTATACATAGAGTACATGCCAGTCGTATATAATAAACTAATTTGCAACTAATACTTACTTAAACGATCAAAAAATTTTAATATGCATTTTCAAATAAGTCTTTGTTGCATTGAAATGTTTGATTAAAACTTAAACAATCTTAGATTCGTGCATGCCAATCGCAAAACAAAGTGCAAAAAATTAACACAACAAATAAAGTGCCTTTAAAACATTACAAGTTTAATACAACCTTGTGCTTAAATAAGGCCAAGGGCGCAATCCTTAAACTGCTTAAGTAATAATCATTTAAGGCCCGTTGTCTTCTCTTTAATGCTTGAAATTCCTCAACCAACACTTTTAATGGCATATCTAATAGAGGGCTATTATAACTTTATGCTACATTAATTACTGTTTCAAACTTCTGCGACGATTGTTCTGTTGTTGAGGTTAGATCATAGAGTTATAAGTTATAATAGAGGTAAGAGAAATACATGTTTTCAAAAATGAATTGTAAGCATGTTAAAAGGATTTCAGTAGGGATGGATCGGCGACGATTTTACAGTCGACGAAACTAGACCGTTAAGTTCTGTTTTAGCCAAGACTCTAGCTAAACCACGCATTGCAGCACCTCAAGATACTGTTAGCTCGTTTTGTGTTTACAATTTTTTCAAAACTATGTAATGACAACCAACACTTTAGTCTACCTGTGACCACGGACGCTTAAAACGTCAGGTTAAAATAAAATGTAAATAAATCGCGAAATAATCCGTTAAAAAGTGTATAATTTCAATGTCTACCGTTCGCGTAAACCGAACAAACAAATATAGACTGTAAATTTCGTTATTTGATGGGTCGATCAACTAGTTGAATTCGTCGACTAGTTAATGTGTTGTCTCGTCAACAATTATAGTTGTATTATTCGTTAGACGACATGACACGTTGAGTCAACGCATTCTCTCTCTTTCGCATCCGCTACATTACCGTATTTGCCATCCTTTTTTGTTTAAGCCTAACGCGGGACTACAAAGCCTGTCTTCTTGAAGCGTTACCTTTAATAATAAATATCTTATCACGTTACGTTTAGAGCTTACTCGTCGCGACAACCCGTCGGTCACCCGTCTTGGGATAATGTCGTACCTATTGCGTTAGAAGTAGAGTTTTTTTTTATAACGGAGAGTAACGTTAGAACCAGCCACGTTAAAGAGTTGTATCGCGCCGTGCGCGTTGATAAGAACGGAGAGACTACTCATTTTAGCCGTTTACGAATTCAACCCTTAACAACCCAGTAAGCTTTTCGAACGTAACTGACCAGAAGTTTTTTTTAAATATAAATAAATATAAATTTCACAGCTATCACACCAATTCTCTAGTCCCAAATTACGTTTCGGGTATTAGACAACGGATAAACATACTTAATAATTTTTTTTTGTAAATAAATACATATTATGCATAGAAAATACCCAGACCAGTACAAACACACATGTTAATGCACACTTATGCTTGTACTGTGCGGGGATCAAACTCGCGACCCTTGGTGTGGAAGTCCGACCTGTGGACCACTGCACCAAGCGGTCGACAATAAGTATCAGTCGTCAGTAAATCAAGAAGTGTCCTACAGACACACATTACATAGGTACATATAAATATTTGAATTTATTCAAATTAATTACATTTTTATTTACAAACATTACAAATATTTTTTTACAGATTACTCAGAGCATACATTTCGGTTGCTTTTATCGCAGTATTGTTCAGATGTTCTGGATATTTTTACAGGACAAATGTGACAGCGCTTCTTTTTTTTGGAGCCAGTTGAGAAGCTTGACCTGCTTCTTGCTTCATCCAACTACACCTTCAATATCTGCTAAATGATAATTTGTCAGGCCCTTCTTTTTACGTCTCCTTATATGCGGTGTCACTAACTCAGTTACAACTTCAAACCAAAAAACTTTTCTGAGTACACATTTCTTTCGTTAGTAGATATATATTTTTTTCATTTAATTAGTGATGCAATGCCATCACTAATTGCCACCACATCTATAATATTTTGGAAAAATGCTACAGGCCATCTGTTTGTTTAAAGTCGAACTTTGTATTGTTCCAACAGTCTACATGAAGCCTAAATATTTGTACTATTTTAATATTAGTTGTAATTTGATAGAATGTAATTTAATTATGAAAAAAAGACGTGTGGCAATCGGGGGACTGCCGTGGTAAAGCTATTGCAAGACTACACGCATACGCCTAGTCACACGCACACAAACACAGTGCCGAAGTGTGCCGAACTGAAACGACGTTGGACGATGTGTTAGGTTTTTTTCGTTACGGAATTTCTTGATTCGGTTGCCGCGCTCAAAGCCCGCGATAGAAGCTATGCAATAGCTTAAAAATATGAAAGGATTTTTCTAGTAACGAACAAATTGTTATCATACAAATCCATCTTGTTGACCCAATTACTACACTTGAATCTCACTCCCTACGGGTAGCTTAACCACGTCCAAAGCTGAATTACATTACGTTCCTTCCACCAAAAAGTCATACAAAAAGAATATGATTCTCAGAAAAGGTGCACAAGCAAATAAAATATAACGGAATGCTTGGTACAAATTGGATTATGGAGCAGACGACTAAAGCCAGGAGCTAGAGCTAGTTTGATAAAGTAAAGAGCAAAAGAGCGAAACCACAGTGTGAAAAAGATCAGTAGTTTCAAACCTATTTAGAAATTTTACGTATATGAGGAAACCACTATTATTAATTTTAATTGAAAATCGGGGTCTTTTAAAGAAAGTAAATACTTAGACGAAATTAATAGCTAATTTCGGCATCAACTTACCTGACCTTAGGTAGTTACTACTTAGTAATTACCTATATAATATAAAATACATATTGCATAGTTAATGACTAAATTCGCCATCGATTCCGTTTTTTGATTATTTCGCCATCGCTAAGCCACGTGCCTTCTTCCCGTCAGTTGACTGAAGGGATAAAACTAAGGTGTTATTTAATAAGACGATCCAATAAATAATTATACTGTATTTCACTGGTGAAAAGCCACCTTTCTATATTCATATCATCTAATTTATAGTTCCGATATCATCAATGCAATGTTCCAAGCCCAATTCAGAACTCGAATACCTACTTACGATAATATTATAGTGTCGGTTAGAATAATAAGTTTGACACCGACACAAAAGTGAGAAAGTACCTATACTCTATCTAACTTATTTGTGGCTACGTCAAGTTTTTGCCTCGCTTCTAGAGTTTTTAAACATATCCGGAGCAGCTAAACGTCCGTCATTAGGAGGATTATGAAAGCTGTTCCAAAGAGATCTTTAGCGGTTTTATATCAACGAACAAGCAAGATTTCTGAACGAGGATTCCAATGAGAAACACCATCTGCCGAGTATCGAAAGTTCTGTTTAAATTCAGATTTTAAATCGCTTTGAAGTGAGCGCTCTAAGGGTTGTCAGATTCAGAAGAGTGAATTATCGTCTTCGTATATATATCGTATCTTATTATCTATCTATCTACATATTTTTAAGCTATTGCATAGCTTCTATCGCGGGCTTTGAGCGCAGCGACTGAATAAAGAAATTCCGTAAAGAAAAAAACCTAACACATCGGCTAACGTCGTTTCAGTTCGGCAAACTTCGGAACTATGTTTGTGTGCGTGCGTGCGACTAGGCGTATGCGTGTAGTCTTGCAATAGCTTAACCGCGGCTGTCCTTTGTATTGGGCTAGGTCAGAAAAATAAGCTTCAGCAATAATTTCACCAATTTATTCCCATAGTCTATGTACAATCAGCATAAATATAATCAGCCTGACACAAAACACTCTCACAAAACACTGTTGCTCTGTTCGAAGCTCAACCTCGACTGCCACACTCACCGCCTACCGAAAGCCTCGCTCAGTCACCCCACCACATAGCGGTGGGCTGTGATTGGCCGATGCCTCCGATTGGTCGACGTTTTTGATTGGCTTTTACAAAATAGTCAAGTTGACAACTAAAAACGAAAACAGTAATCAAAGACTAAATATTTATCAAGTTAACATTTAAATAAATACTTTTATTATTAATCAACTCGTAAATTATACAAAATAATAATAAATAAATAATAATTATAGTCTTCAAGACCTAACAGCTCGGCCATCCTACGTAAAGCGAGTCCCATCGCTTTTTTATTTATTTTATATTTTACTAAAAATGTATAAATACATTTATATAATCTTTAAGAGACAAAAATAATGTAACTAATTCTAAAATATGTTTACAGAATATGCGTAACGCAAGATCACAACTACATTTGATCCATTCTATTAAATATGATAACTGACATGAGTAGTAAAAGTGATTCTACAATTCTTTACTTCATTTTGGATACTATAAAGGTCTATACGAAAATTGAAGACACAACCCGACCCTGTTTAACTATTACTCATCTATCTTGTTATTACTTTCAGATGATTCAGATTCAAAGTTCCTATTGAAATTCATACAAGATTGGATTTTATCTAAAGCAACATCGGCTTCTTATCGTCGACCACATTTTCGAGTCAGGGGTGTGTCCTCAATCAAAAATCTGTCATTATCGAGCATTTTTACTATGCGGTAAAGTCCTTGATACTTGACAATAGGTTTCTGAGATTTACCATCGTGTGGAATCTGCCTCTCAACCCGTACAAGGTCTCCCACCTGATACTGCGTAGCCGGCTTTCTGTGCTTGTTGTAATAAGTAGCATCTCTTACCTGTTGTCGTTTAATTTTCTCTCCAGTCACCAGTCTAAGCGCGTTCAACTCTTCCGCCGGGATTTGGTTCAACGTTTCGTTGATTTATTTACTTAACTTACCTTCTGTTTTTCTAAAAACATTGAAGTCGAAAAGTAATTCAGAAGGGATTTTTTTTTGTGTCATTTTGTGTTGATACCTAATGTGCTCGTCCCAGGACCTGTCGTCTTCGCCATGGTTGGATGTAGATAGAGCATCTAAAATATTTCGGTTGAATCTTTCAACCTGACCGTTAGCCCTGGGCGTAGCAACAGCATTTTGAATATATTTTATAACGTAGGGTTCGACGAAACCAATTGTGTTTTTTAATAAATCCGTTAATGGAGCAGTTATTATAGCATATCCCTTTATAAAGCGTCTAAAGAAGCCTGAGTTGAATTTTTTTCGGTGTCGGTAACAGATTTATCTGTATTTTTAAAACAGTAAGAAGTTAAATGACCGATGCGACTGCATATAGAACACTTGGAAAGGGGTTTATCACACTTATAACTACGATGACCCACCTCATTGCAGTTATGGCATTTCACGGAAGAAGCTGTTTTATCGCATTTGAAACTAGGGTGACCGATTTCGTTGCAATTATAGCACCTAATCGTGGGGTTAGTGTAACCTGTTATTGAAGACTCATTCCTAATTGCAATGTTACCGGACCTACCTCTTTGAATGACATCTTGCTGGTCCCTGCTTGGCCCACTTTTAACGGTCTTAAAATAGTTGAGTACCTGTTCTGGTTCTCGAAACTGAGCTGCCTGGGCGCCAACTTTTACTGCTCGGTCCTCTATCCCATACAAAATACAATCTACTGCTTGTTTACCGGTAATCTTACACCTATTCAACAAATTAACCTTGGCATAATAATAATGCTCCAATGACTCACCATACCTTGCCTTTTTAGCCAACATTTCGGTAAGAAGTTCGGCATAATCTTCTCTACATGGAAAAGATTCTATGAGTTTATTTTTCCACTCAGACCATGTGTGTAATATCGAAGTTAGACCCTGATACCAAGTCTTAGCAACACCGCATAATTTCGGCAAGGAATAGTGGATGATCTCCCTCTCTTCCCAACCATAAATCTCGGCGGATTCCTCTACTTTAGTAATCCATGTCAATATAGATTGATCTTTGGTAAGGGGGTCGAACTCCGGTATCACATTTGAGTTAAACATAATCTTTGGTTTTTCACAACCCTTTAACGTTTCTAAAAAAGACATAAATTTATCAAAAAATAAACCATCCCGCCCCTCTTCCTTACCTTCCGATAGTCTGACTCTTTTTGGACGTGGTACCTCGCTGTCCGAATCAGGTGATGAGAGAACCACGCGTCCCCTGCGTTTGATGGCGACAGATTCGTGTTTCCTCTGTAAACTTCGTTTTCTCCGCATCTGAGCGGGAACAAACTCTTCTTCTGTTTCAGAGAACGTATAATCGTGCTGCTTTTCCGATCTTGTCCGGGACAGACGCTTCCTCTTACTACGTCCTTGATCTTGAGGGTGTCTCAGCTTCTGGTACTGTCTACATCCCTCCTCTTCCGTTGAATTTCCTCCTCTAATCCATTCCTTTGGTTCTTTTTTCGTACCGAGACCCACCCCCTTGGGTTTTATTTCTCCGTTTAGACCTTCCGCCTAGGGTATCCCTACCTTTAGACCCTCCACCTAGGATATCCCTACCTTTAGACCCTCCACCTAGGGTATCCCTTCCATTAAACCCTCCACCTAGGGTATCCCTTCCATAAGACCCTCCACCTAGGGTATCCCTTCCATTAGACCCTCCACCTAGGGTATCCCTTCCATTAGACCCTCCACCTAGGGTATCCCTTCTATTAGACCCTCCACCTAGGGTATCCCTTCCATTAGACCCTTCGCCTTGGTCATTCCTACCTTTACGCCCTCTACCTTGGGCACCTCTCGCTTCACGTCCTCCATTTAGCGCATACATATCGCTCGATTCACTCATCTTCCTTTCATCTGAAACTTCCAAAAATAGCTTAGTATGCTGCCAAAACCTCTCCTTTTTAATATTGGGTTAAAAAAATACGTAAGCATACATTGCAACATATTTATTTTCTGCATAAAGTGCTATTGAACTTTACTAAAGTAGAGCAGTATAGTATAAACTCAATCGTATTTTAATGAAATATATTCATCAAATACCAATAAATATAAAACTGAGAAAAAAAAAATATTAAAAAAAAAGCTCCAATGTAAATAAAATAAAATAAAAATATTTCGGTCTTTTTAGAGTCTATGGCAAAACGTCAAAATTAATATTTAAGTCAAATTGTATCAATGATTATGAAGTATTAATATCATTTTAACAATTCCAGTTTAATAAAGATTCACTAATTTTTTTTTTCTAAATATTTATTTCATTCGTACCAGTTCCCAACTAAGTATAAAAAATGAGGTTGGTAATTTAATCATAGGGTTAAAAAAAAAACTGAGCTCTAGTTATGTACTTTAGGGATAGGTGAAATTCCTAAACACCTTTTTTTATAAAAAGGACCTCATACCATTTTTTTTTGTGCGAAATAGCATTATCAAAACTTTAAAAAAAATTACAGGTAAAGTTCTAGTATTAAGTGATTGCATTTAAAGGGAGGAAATAAAGGTAGAATAAAAAAATTACTTACGTTTTTAGGGACTGTGATGTGGGCGCAAGAAAATATGAAATTTTCATGGTAATCCCACTTCTGAACTATTGGGCTAGGTCAGAAAAATAAGCTTCAGCAATAATTTCACCAATTTATTCCCATAGTCTATGTACAATCAGCATAAATATAATCAGCCTGACACAAAACACTCTCACAAAACACTGTTGCTCTGTTCGAAGCTCAACCTCGACTGCCACACTCACCGCCTACCGAAAGCCTCGCTCAGTCACCCCACCACATAGCGGTGGGCTGTGATTGGCCGATGCCTCCGATTGGTCGACGTTTTTGATTGGCTTTTACAAAATAGTCAAGTTGACAACTAAAAACGAAAACAGTAATCAAAGACTAAATATTTATCAAGTTAACATTTAAATAAATACTTTTATTATTAATCAACTCGTAAATTATACAAAATAATAATAAATAAATAATAATTATAGTCTTCAAGACCTAACATTTGAGTTTTTTATGGTATCGGGGCCGATAAATATGGGGAAAACATTTAATTGCTTTGATCCTCAAGAAAGTAGTTTAGGTATTTGTGTTATAAAAATCGGAATCAATGAAGGTACTACGAACACCCAGAGCATCTTCTTCTTCCTAGACCTGTCCCCATATTCTATGGAATCATCCTTACTCGTCCTCATTTTCTATGTGGCAAGGTTTTGTGCGTGTTTCAGATTTTTCTTGATCATCAACAACCTCCAGGTGTCGGTGGTCAGAGAAGAACACCGAGACACAGACCAATGTGAGAAAACTACTTTTCTGTCCCTTTTTTACAAAGTTGCACGTACTTGTAATAATTATAGTAGGTCTAGCAACCCTGAGTGCTCTACAAGAAATTATATCGCGAATTGCAAATCTTGTATTCGCTCACGCTCAGTTCACTTCGAGTTTTTGATTGAACGGTATGTTATTGAAATGAGAATAAAAATTGAAAAAGTAACTGATGAAGGATTCTAAAGTACGTTGAATTATTAACGTATTCCGCTAGGTGAGCGATTGCAAAGTGAAGAATGCGGTTTTTGACGTGACAACGTCTTATAAATGCGATGGAGCCGCCTGCACGCACCAAAAAAAACATGACGCATGCGGCGTTACTCCGCTCTGAGGCGTTCCATTCAAGGCTTGAAGTGCAAGCGAGAGCGCGGATCGAGCGACAAAGAGGCAACGTGACAAAGACGTTGCCACGTTCAACTATCGTTAGTAAACCGACTATCAGATAACAGACGTTATTTATATTTTTAGTTTAGCTTAGTTGAAGGTATTTCAGTGGTGCTTTAAAGGCGAAAAGAGAAAAAGTTTAAAAATCAAGTTTATAAATATTTTTTTGACGTGACAACGTCTTATAAATTGGTTTGCCGGGTGACACTTCAAGAAACTGCGTTACGCTGCTCCGCTCACGTTCCGCGCTCACAATGAGAGCGAGTGAGAGGCACGCGTCCCTTCGACTCGGGCATGGTTAGCCCGCCTAAGAGCGAGTGAGACAGACATAAAAGGTGAAAGGCACGCGTCCCTTCCACTCGAGCACAGTTAACCCGCCTAAGAGCGAGAGAGACAGAGCGAGAGAGAGAGAGTGAGAGAGATAGGCATACACACCGGTTCATGTTATACGAATGAATATTCACATTAAAATTATTTTACCACTCAAAGTCGTTGTCTCAATAGCTGCTGATACTCATAATATGAACGAATAATATTGCGTAGGTTTAGAAGCTAAAAATTAAAACGTTATGAACTAAATTAGATTCGTAATAAATATACTCGAAATCACGGCAAGATCTCCCACGCGAATAATTTTACTTCATTGAGATTTATTTTCGGAAGAAGCGTTCTAAATTCATTAAGCAAGTACTAAATTCAATGGTCGTTAGTATATATATAAGAATAAAATAGTGTGTTAATGTGATACGTAAGTAGAAGTTTAGTAGTAGATTTTTTCGTAATGATTGTTCGAAATTCAATGAACGTTGTCTTTATATAAGCACTTTTTCAGGACACTCTGAAAATACGGGAGTTCTCTTTCAAGTTTATTTCCATACGCAGGTACGACGTAATATTAGGGTTCCTACAAGCGTCATCTAAAACTCAGTGTAGATGAAACAACTGCATTAATTTGGTTTAAAAAATAAACATTAGTAGGTTTGTTCAAACAATCAAGCTACGAACTTATTCATGCAAAGTTGCCCCTATTACATGCGTATAATATGACATAGTGTTTAACTTTCAATGTGCTATGATGACAGCTTTGGTCTAGTGGTCTGAGGTCCACACTACAAAACAAGGACCGAAAACCTTTATAAATTACGGTACAGGTATCGAAGAATTTTGGTTACCCCTTCGATTAAGGTAACCGTAATCCGGGTAATCCAATAAGAAAAAAAATGTAACCTTTATTTAAGTTACCGTTTTTATACCGGTTTCCTAAAAAAATTACATTGATTATGGAAAAAAGATAGAATATCGCAATGCCGTCAATAATTTTGGCATTGGAAAATACATTACCAGGGAGATGGTCATGCGTACTGTACCAGTACCTACTGTTTACGTTTCTTTTGTGCGAGCTTTGACATGACGACACGTCGACGGTAGGTGTAAAATAAAGGTAATTTTTATTTCGGTAACCGGTATTAATACAGGTTGTATTCAATATTTAAGAATTAAGGTAACCTTTAAAAATACCTGTAAAAAAATAAAGGTTGTAACCGAAAAATACCGGTATTGCTCATACCGGTTTCGGTCCCTGCACAAAACCGGCTGTCGCGGGTTCGAATCCCGCTAGGGGCAAATGTTTGTGTGATGAGAACGAGCATTTGTACCCGAGTCAATATGGGTGTCTATAAATGTATTTAAGTGTTTCTATCCGTTATTCTAGCCACCATAGCACAAGCTAACGCTTAGTTTGGGCTAGGTAGTTGGTGTGTTTGAAGAAGAAAAAAAATGTGCTGTCTGGTATACATGAAATCTATATTTGAAAAAATGTACAAAAAATGAAGTCACGTGAACTATTGAACCTGTTTAAACAGGTCTTGCTCACTCTTTACTGATTTATTTCATGCTAACCCGTCCCTGCCCCTTTTACCTAAGGTAGTAAAACAGACAGATGTTGGTTGAACCGTAAAGTTTTTACGGTATCGCGGTTACTAAGGAAAAACAAAAGCCTTTTTAAAAGTACTGAACGTTGAGGTAAAAAGATTGGATACCTGTAACGGATCTTTACATCAGCCGTGCTGTTTTTTAGTGGCTCACGTTGTGGTGCTTAAGATAGGTACAATTAATTTCGCTATCTGAGGCTTGATTTCGCGGTAGTGGCGAAACGCGTCGAGTGTTTTGTTGGTGACAGTGTTGTGATTCCAGGTGCATTTTCTGTGTCGTTTAGTGGAAATTTAAAGCAAAATAAACCTCTTTTTCAGCTTTAGAGGATATCTACCTTTGCGATAATTTTAAGTCCTATACTTTTTTAGGAAGAGTGCAATCATTGTAAAGTAATTGTCAAAAAACTGTTTTTTTTTAAGAATGTAGGGGGGGGGGGGATGGTTGATTGATTAACTTATTTTAGTCTTGAAAATACAGATGTTCTTGCATACTAATAAGCAAATAAGCGATCAAGCAATTGTTCGTCGCTCAAATGAAATTTAAAATGATCATTAAGTATTTATTTATTATTATGAGTATTTATTCATTATGTATTTCATTATGTATTTTAAAACAATGTAAAAGCTTTTCCCATCGCTAATAATAAAACTACATGTGCAAATTGCATTTAAACTATCCTGGAAGAGTTCTGACTAATAAATTTTAATTTGACATAAAATTATTGCCAATTATGTGATAATTCCGGCAGCAACGAGAGATAAACAAAAAAAATCAGCAAAATTGCGGTCTCATATTTGGTGCAAACAATACAAAACAAAAACCTTAAAAAAATGGAAAACCTCAAGATTACTGAGCAAAAATTAAGCCGCAGACCCTTTTCTGATGATTTTTGAGGAGATTTAACAAAATTTGTGTGGGACCAATCAGACACTACTCTTTTGAATGCAAAAACATTTTTTCAAATTGGACTTCAAATGCCAGGGATATGCGGTAATATACATAAAAAATACGGTCAAAGTGAGAACCTCCTCCTTTTTTTCAAATCGGTTAAAAATCAAATTTTGTATGGTCCACTTTCCCTTATAACATTTTCACACATTAGTGCTCAAGAAACAAATGGCATACGACCACGGCTATCATTTAGACATCAATGTGAATCTTCTTTCATACTTTTAAGGAGTAGTCGGGATCTTGTTTTTAACCCGCAATGCAAAAGAGACTTTTTTAGTTTACAACTTTGACCCCTATGGTATCGTAGCTCTATAATGGTTGGATCGATTTCAGCGCTGTTTTTAATTCCAAAGATAATTTAATCACGGTGTTTCTAAGCTATAGCTGGTCAAAACCCGTCCCGTCGTTGATGTTCCAGGTGTTTTTTTTGGCTTCTCGGGGGTTTTTTAATTGGATAGTTAGTTTTAACGTGACAACGTCTTATAAATTGGTTTGCCGGGTGACACTTCAAGAAACTGCGTTACGCTCCGCTCACGTTCCGCGCTCACAATGAGAGCGAGTGAGAGGCACGCGTCCCTTCGACTCGGGCATGGTTAGCCCGCCTAAGAGCGAGTGAGACAGACATAAAAAGTGAAAGGCACGCGTCCCTTCCACTCGAGCACAGTTAACCCACCTAAGAGCGAGAGAGACAGAGCGAGAGAGTGAGAGAGATAGGCATACACACCGGTTCATGTTATACGAATGAATATTCACATTAAAATTATTTTACTACTCAAAGTCGTTGTCACGTAAAACTTTCGCCCGTATACCGACTTTACAGGCAACCAATTTTTAATCAGGGTTTACAGATTGGCTTTGACCTTTGACTTTCCTTACTACTACTAAAAAATAACAATATTGGCTCGATCAACATAGGCTAACTGTGCCTATGCATAGCATACCTAGGGTAAAAGCCGGATAGTTGCCTCGGTGGTCATGTCCCGGTTTCTAATTTACAATGTTAAGAAAATAAGTTCATTTGGCTCTGTACTACAATAAGTGCCGACCCCCACAGGCCTTATTTGCGCATAAGCCATCGGAATAAGTGCACAGATTTTGTCCTTGTGAGCAAAAATCTTCCGCGGCGAAGCTTTGCTTAGAAATTACTTACCAAAATAATTACAACCCGCCCGGTTGTAATTATTTTGGTAAGTAATTTCTATTCTATGTCTCTACTTTTGATCTTGGTTTCGGTCAGCTGTTTGTTTCTTTGCACGCAAGTAAAGTTAAAGTACCTTATTAAAACTAAAAACTATTGAATAATGTTGATACATATAACAAATAGTTCTATAAATAAATTATCTCAATTAAATTGATAAATAAAATTTATTTTTATCCAAATTAAAAATCATGCCGAGGGTTAGTTTTAGGTACTATCCCCGCGAGAATCATGTATCTCATTCAGCATTTTACACTCTAAGCGACTATCCGCCATGGTAGGCAACTATCCCTTTCTTGAGAGGTGAAATCAAACAGTTTTCATTTCAAATTTATTTAAAGCCATGGTTAATTATTTTTACAAAAATATGCTTTTATGAAAGTTAAAATACCCATGTTTCGAGATACAAACTCTATAATTTTCAGGAGGGTCTGATGTTTAAGAAATAAAGTATTTGTTTAAAGTGGGGTAACTATCTGGCTTTTACCCTATGCTTAATCATAAAAGGACTAAAATCATCAAACCATTCCTTACATAACCTTTCGACTCTTAAACTAAAAATAAAATAAAATAAATACGAACTAAAGAGCTTCATAAACGAAATACGCGAAAATATTCCTTGGCTGCACTATTAAAAAACGTCAATCATTCTGTCTGTCCAGATATTTCGTTTTCATTACAAATTGGGTCCAGTTTAACTGAAATTGGATATTGGAATGATAGATGGCAAATAAGAATCGCACAAGTGGGTCTCTGGTATAATTCGTTTCGATAAATTGGGTAAATAACTTTATTTTTTTGAAAGTTCGATGACCTGTAAGAAGCTTTGTAAGCATTATCAAATGTAAATATATTTTAAATACGAGTATTAAGAGTTACTAAAAAACGTGATATTTATTGACTAATTATAATATTTATTATTCATTAATTACATATTATTGAGGTGCTTGTGGCGCAGTGATTGCAGCGCTTTGGTAGTGATACCCAAACCTAAGGCGCGGTCATGTTTGGGATGGGTGACCATTCTGACCATTTAAGTGACGTCTATTTACAAGCATCTCCGTGCTTCGGAAGGCACGTTAAGCTGTTGGTTCCGGTTAATATCGATAGATATTGGCCGTTAAGCTTGGTCAGAGGCCCTCGGGCGGCTTAATCACATCTGACATTAGGGTTGGTCACCTACCTTACAAACACCCCTCCACCAATCCGCACTGAGCCCGCGTGGTGGAGTATGGCTCGGACCACCTCATAGTTGAGGTGAGGCCTGTGCCCAGCAGTGGACGTATATAGGCTGATGAGAACAGCCTATCAAACTGGGCTGGCTACTACAAAATGATATGCTATACTATTTATGATCCCCATCTTAATGGATAGATGACATCAAAGTCTGGACCAAACTACGTTTTTATGACCAGCTAAAAAGAGCGGGTCAAGACCGCATCGGTTTCTACATGCTGACCTCCAAACTTCAATTTGAAGATGGCACCCCATCTTGATCTTAATATATTACGTATAATTTAAAATCACACCTTATCCTTATCCTAAGCCACATTTCAGTAGTATAAAGTTCTGCAGAATCTTGTTTTTAAATAATAGTCGGTTTCTCATGTAAAACGAAATACAACAAAGGAAAACTAGTTCAATCATCTACTACCAGTCAAATATATTGATAAATATTGGACACTGAAACTGAAATATCATTTAGAGCTTCAAGCTTCAACTGCTTACAAATAATCAAAAAGCAAAGTACACTCAAAGTAGACTTTAAAAAAAAATATCCATCTTAATCATCAACGATATCTATTATTAGGTACCAAAATGTGATTTTATTCCGCGCTGCGCCGCCCTGGGCGACACTAGCGCCACGGCGCGTTTCGACCGCAGTTTCGCTTCGACCGTCCGTATGTGTGCACCGCGCCGTACGCCGCACGGAAAAAGGAACGAAACATCGATTTGAAACTGTGCTTGTGCTGTGATTGTTGTGTGTTTCTGTGATCTGTGTGTGTACAGGATTGTTCGCATGTAAGTGATTTTTGAGGTAAATTAAATTGACAAATATTTTTTAACGACATCGAAATGTAAAAGCTAAATGGTTGGTGAATAATGAAGTTGTATTTTGAAGTGGGAACGGTTATATTGTCGACAAGATTGGCTGGAAACTAATTATTGGGGCAATAATGCAAATTGTAGGTTAACACTTGACGTGATGTTTTATTGCTACGTTAAAGTACCGTTTTGTTAAATGGAATGTCGTTTGATAACATTTTCTTTTAGGTGATGTGTGCTTAAGTAGTTTTAGATTTGATAAAAGAACACACTGAGGAAATAAATTGAGTCTGAAAATTAAGAAACGTTACCACCAAGTTATTGAGCAGTTTTCCCCGGACAGCCTATCTGGAATTTTCGCAGTTGAATAGGTTCGAGTCAATTTGGATCAAAGGTTTTCGGTTCAGATAGGTACTCCGATTAAATAAACAACTTTTGGAAATACCGTTACGTTGGAAAAGTATTCGAACAGTTCATTTTATGCTAGCCAGTTTTGAAATAGTAATTTTGAACGTTGTTTATTGTGAAATATAACTTCAAAGCTAGAGTTAACAGGCATCTTCTAGGTAAGCTCGCTCCATTGTAGACTCAGTCTTTGCCTCGTTGGGCTTAGTCTTGAGTCAAGAACAAACTATACCCAAAAAAATAAAATAAAAAAAACATTGCATGGTCCGCGTATAAATACTGTTCAATTAATAGCTTTTATTTACGCCTTTTAATTATAACGGATAAGTAATATGAACAAACTTCTTACGTTTTGAAATTAATTGTAAAATATCCAGTGAAGTGCTAAAAAGCCTGATTGTAATTTTTTTTACTCAAGCAAGAAAATATAAAAGCACAATATATTACATTAGCTTATAGAAAAACAATTTTCATTTACCAATATTTAATCAAGCAGCAGTAAAATTTTAATTTTTCCCCTTAATTACTGGGAAAAGGCAATAACACGGTACTTAATTTACGGTAAGTAGGTACTTCAAAAGAATTTTCTGTTAAGTTATTACACTAGGTATGAGGTAGGTAATTTTTTTTTATTACAAAAGGTTGTTGTCTTCTTTTATGTTTTCAGGGCGACTTCATTGACTATTAGTTTTTTTAGAAACATAGTTTTCCGGAAATACGCTTTTGATATTGAGACGTTTCAGTTATATGTCAACCATTTTAGGTAGTAATTTAGATATGTGCATAGGACACTGTTTTGATACAACTGCTCTATATAATTATTATTATTCGATGGATATAATTGACAAAATAATATCATAATTAAAAATACATTACTACAATATACTAGCGGCACATCCCGGTTGCGCACGGTTGGACAATGCGTGCGTAGTCCGTGCGTAGCTGGGGCGGGTCGCTAGTGTCAAATTTAGATAAAAGATAGGATTTAAATACTCCATACTTTACTAAAATATACAAGCGGCATGTACCGGCTGCGCACGGGTGGAAAATTATACCAACCGTGCGAAGCCGAGGCAAGCCGTTTGTATTAAATATAGCCCACGTTCATCAGGGATAATGTAGGATTCTAATGGTAAAGTAGTTTCGGAGCCTATTCAATTCAAACAATCAAATCTTTCCTCTATATAATATTACGAGTAGTGTAAACTTACCTCTACATGCTGGAACTTACTAATGTCATAAAATAATATTATAAACGACAGACGCTGTCCTGTCCGCTGTTTTTGAAATTTTTCTCATCGCTCAAACCTTCCCTGGACTTCCACAATTATTTCGAGACTAAAATTATTCAAATCGTTTTAGCCGTTCTCAAGTTTTAGCGAGTCTAACAATCTGCAATTCATTTTATATATAGGATGAGAAAGTAACTCTGTCGGTCTGTAACGCTTTCACGCTTACATTACTGAACAGATTTCGGTGACCCGGAAACCATACGCGAGGGGGAGAGCTGAAATAAATAAATATTCATGATAAGGGCAGGTTTTCCGTTTAAAAAACCATGTAGGTACGAATATTAACAATGGGACAAAAGATAAACTTGACTTTTACTCGCTAACTTTTGACATTAAACAACCATAAAAGCATGACCATTACCTAGTTTTATTGGTCGTTTAACAATTCAAATGCAAGTATTGCTACTCAACCTTTCGTGGCATATTTGCCCCAAATAGGCCGTCAGGTTCGGTAAAGATCGCGTGTCAGAAACGCACAGAAAGAAACATATACTAGCTACACATTTCTGTAGTGAATTCACCCTACCTACAAGCAAATAAGGTTCCAAAGTGTGCTGTGCTGTGCTTACCTGTGCAGACTGTAAATTTTCCGTCAGTCTCTTAGCAATACACGTCACGCTGACTAACTTACGATTATATGAAATATAAAATATTGGGAAATAACCAAAGAAACTGTGGAGATAGTCAACTTAATGTGACGTAACGTATTCGAACATCATTTGAATAATATTTTATAAATATACAAGTGCAAAAGTAGAATTATTAAGGTGAATAATCAAATTGAAAATCCTGAAATTTTGGACGTACACGCAAATGTGTTATGATTACGTTTGATAGCTTCCGATATATTAGATTATGGGAGTCTTTTTAATTTTGCTCTAGCAACATTACTTTTTTGTATATGATTTTAAACTTTCGCATTGCAATTTAACACTAACTAGGTACTGGTTATCGGGTCTAAAATACTAATACTCATTAAAATATATAGCGTTTAGACTCGATTACCAGAAGATAACTTTTTTGTGACGCATTTTGTAACAGTTTTTTTAGTGACGGTAACCTAAAGTTACTTTAACATTAAGATAGTGAAAGCCAAATAGACACAAACCTACAATTAATTATAACCAACAAGTTCTATATAGCCCCCGTCTGATAAAATGTTTTTATCTTCTTTAATTCTATATTTAATTTAAAAATGACTGCCTCGTTGGTGTAGTGGCAAAGTTTCTGCCTTCCATCCGAGAGGTCCTGGGTTCGAATCCCAGGTCGAGCCAAAATTGTTTATGTGATTTTCTGTCATGAATATCTCAAAAACAGCTCGGAGTCGGGAAGTTGGCGGTGTTACACCCAAAGCACGTTAAGCCGTTGGTCCTGCGCCTGATCTCTCTCCGGTAATGTCAGATTGTCATCTCATCGAACTTTGGGAGTGATGGAACAGTAAGAGCAACTGTGTATTGCGCTCACACTTGTGCACTATAATATCTCCTGCGCAGTTGGCTGATCTCTGTTGAGATTGACCGCCGTGGTCGAAATCGGCCAGGAGGACTATTCTATGATTCAAAATTAATGCTGAGAATGAAAGTTTAAAGTAGCTTTTAAAGCACGTATAAACTTGTGATATCCATCACATATTGGTCGCAACGGTTGCCCGGATGGGCGAGGTCTTTGTTCTGCAGTGGGCGTCATACTCGTATGACTGATATGATTACAGTTAAGTCTAAATCGTAATATTATTAAGCTGTGTATGTCATGTTAGTTGTTTTGTACTAGTTCGCTATACTAAAACTTGATGAAAAAACGCGACCTTACCGTTTAGAAGCAGAACCTTAGTAAAAATTATGGTAAATCTATGCATCGAATTTAACTTTTGAAATTAAATAATAATAATAATAAATAAATAAATATTTTACAATAATCACACCAATTCTCTAGTCCCAAATTAAGCTACCAGGCTTGTGTTATGGATACTAGATAACGGATAAACATACAAAATACTTTTTTTGTCTACATAATAATAATACTAATATATATTATACATAGAAAACACCCAGACCAGTACAAACACACATGTTCATGCACACATATGCTTGTACTGTGCTGGGATCGAACCCGCGACCCTTGTGTTTTATTTATTTTAGTCCGACAAGTAGACCACTGCACCAAACGGTCGTCATGAAATTACACGAACTAATAATTATTTTGACCTCCTCACGAGACAAAGTATTAATCTTTTGGTGCTGAATTTGAAATTATAATTCGGCGTTGGAATACGAAAAGTTTTGGAATTCTCAATAGATGTCAGTCGCTATGATATCTCAGTTTCGCTGGTAAAGTTAAATTTACATGCTATTATGTACATCAAATGTTTTTTTGGGATGAAAAAATATTAAATAAATTATAGTTTAAAAAACAATAAAACATGCTTTTGTTGCTTACTAAAAAAGATAAAAAATTTGAGTACAAATAATTTATATTACAGTAGAGTAAAAAGCGTGGGGTGCACTTTATGTCGTTTTTCCAATAATATAATGATCTTCATATTATATACTACAACAATCTAGGTATTGATGGAATATCTTATTCTTAACGATTTTCTCATCCTGTCATGCGACTAGGTCTGCTTTTCTTCTATTGTTCTTTGCTCTATTTTGAACGTAGGTACTTAATACTTATTTATGAATCGGTTAAATTATCAAACGGTACTGTTGAAAGGCAAATAGTTATTAACCCCTCAGATAATTTCAGGAACTTCAGGAGCTAGGTGGTTTGATTTTAACATAGGAGTTTTTTCTGAGAGTAAGGCGCTAACTTTAATGGAATTTCGAAAAACGGCTTAGGTTACATTTTGAGGTAATTTGTTAAAATAATAAACCGTTGTGTGCGTCTTCTTGTGTAGCCATTAAACACGGTGAGTTATTCAACACAATCGCTATATTTTGGAGCGGTTAACATTTGTAAGCATACAATAGAAGTCTTGGAGATAACAATGTGTGGATGCTTTAAGAGATATGTGCTTTCGTTCCGGTGGCTTTGTTTGCCGTGCCCAAGTTACAATGGCGATTAATCTCTCGTGTTACTCTGTTGTAGTTATTTTTAGATACAAATTATGAGTAAAAAGCAGTGAAATTTTAATGTTAAACTAGGATTAATACTGCAGAATACATACTTTGTATTACTGTTCTTGTATATCACGCATGTAAATTGTAAATCAAGTTTGTTTTATAATTTCCCTAGCGAAATTATAAAAACCGGGAAATTTTTAACGGGTCCAATATCTTACAATTGAACGGCCTCATTTCAGTGATATTATATGATAATTTCACTAGAGCAATTAAGTTAAATTGTATTGTTAAGAAGCCTATTTTAATATCCCTGGAGCGTCCCTGTGAAATTTTATCAAGGAAATTATAAAAAAATCCCATATATAATACAATTTTACAATTTCCCTTGTATAAAAATTAAAATTCAATAAAATTCATTTATTTCTGTAACTAGGCTAAGAACTAGCACTTTTACACGTCCCAACATATAAATTAACCCTACCACCGCTTCGGGACAATTTGGGCCAGTGCTGAGAAGAAGCGGCGCAAGAAACTCAGTCACTATTGTCATTGCCTCTTTTCAAAATTGATTTACAATAATTGTAATTATTTGCATTTAAACATTTCCATATATCTTTGTCATTTATATAATCATCTATTTTATAATATCCTTTCGACATTAATACATCTTTAACAACTGTTTTAAATTTATCTAAAGGCAATGAAATTAAATTTTCAGGTAATTTATTAAAAAATGATACACATCTACCCATAAATGAGTGACCAACCTTATGAAGCCTAAAATGTGGAACGGCAAGCCTATTTTTTTGTCTTGTGTTGAAGTTATGCAAATCGCTATTTTTAGGAAATAAGTGTAAGTTTTTTCGAACGTAAATTAGGTTTTCGTAAATATATTGCGAGTAAACTGTAAGTATTTTAACTTCTTTAAACAATTCTCTAAGTGTTTCATTTGATTTAAGTTTATAAATAGCCCGCACGGCTCTTTTCTGCAATACGAAAATTGTCTCTATATCTGCAGCTGAGCCCCATAGTAAGATGCCGTATGACATGATACTGTGAAAATAACTAAAATAAACTAGTCTTGCCGTTTCAACATCAGTCAGAAACCTTATCTTTCTTACAGCGTATGCAGCGGAGCTTAGTCTCTTTGATAAGGTCATGATATGAGGACCCCACTGGAGCTTATCATCTAAAGTAATTCCCAAAAAAGTTGCAGTATTTGAAGTAACTAGTTGTTCATCCTTAACAACAACCTTTGTTGGAACTTGTCGGACATTGGGCATTGTAAACTTAATGCATTTAGTTTTGGTCGCGTTAAGCAATAAATTGTTAACGGTGAACCAATGAAGTACTCGCGAAAGAGTACCATTTACATCGTCAAACGATTCTTTACCCCTTGGAGTTTTAAAAAGTAGTGACGTATCATCAGCAAATAACACTATCTCACAAGCACCGTCGACAAAGTATGGAAGGTCATTAATATATATCAGAAACAGTAAGGGTCCCAATATCGAACCCTGGGGCACACCCATAGTGAGAGGTGCTCCAGGAGACTCTGCTCCATTGATAGAAACCTTTTGTGTTCTCTCAGTGAGATATGAATTAAATAAGTTACATGCATCAGTTGATACACCATAATGGCGTAGTTTTCTCAACAGGGTCTCATGGTCAACACAATCAAACGCTTTAGAGAGGTCACAAAAAATTCCCACAGCATCATGCTTACTATCATAGGCATCAAATATATGTTTCAACAGAGCGACTCCAGCATCAGCAGTACTGCGACCCTTTGTAAAACCAAATTGTTTATTATGCAATAAATTGTTTGATGTGAAGTGAAATAGTAGCTGATTGAATATAATCTTTTCAAAAATTTTACTTAGAACCGGTAAGATAGATATTGGTCGAAAATTTGAGGGGTTATTTTTGTCACCAGATTTAAATAACGGTACTATTTTACTAAATTTCATTAAATTTGGGAATTTTCCTTCATCAATACATTTGTTAAAAATGATCGCTAAAAGAGGTGCTATGAATTCAATAATAGTTTTAATGATACATACGGATATTCCCCACAGATCCTCGGTTTTTTTCATATTTATTTCATTGAATGCGTTCATAATTACATCGGTGCTTACGTATCTAAAGTATAGTGGTGAATCACACTCATCAATATTGGATTTGAGAATGGATTCAGACAGTTCTGCAGAAGAGTTAAGTTCTTTAGTAGTAGATGGTGCTATATTAGCAAAGAACTTTTCAAAAATATTAGCTACTTCTGCATCAGATTTAACTAGTTTACCTCCGTCTTTTAATGAATATGAACGATCTTTTGTTTTATCTTTACCGGTTTCTTTGTTTATGATATTCCAGGTAGCTTTGGCTTTATTTTTTGAACCTGAAACTATCCTACGAAGATGATTCGTCTTTGCTTGGGCACAAACTTTTTTAAAGATTTTTGAATATTTTTTAACATATTCTATAATATGTGGGTCCTGAGAATGTTCTCTAATACTATACAGATCATATAACTTATTCCTGCTTTTATAAATACCTGGTGTAGCCCATTCATTAAACTTACTTGTAAACCGATTAGACTTAACCTTTTTTTTTGTGAAAATTGATGCGAATTCGCTTTTAATTAAGTTAAAAAGATCTTCGTATAAGTTGTCTACGTTACTACTGCTGTTTGGAATTAATGTTTTCACACCATCAAAAATCCTATCCTTAAATCTATTTATCCTGTTTGCAGTGACTGGTCTATAAACTATATCTACTACGCTCAAGGCCGGACCAGACGGAAATGTGACCTTTTGTCCTCTATGGTCGGAGCTTAGACATTGTAAAATAGATTTATTTGTTATTTTGACATCACAAAAAATATTATCTATGCAAGTAGCCGTTGTTGGAGTCACTCTGGTAGGTTCTTCAAAAACATTATTTAGGTTATACGATTCAAAGAGATTAAGAAATCTCATAGAAATTTGTGTTTTTTTTAATATGTCTATATTAAAATCACCGCATACTACTAAATTCTTTTTTGATTTTGATGTTTTTGATAAGACTTTATCCATAGTGTCTTCAAAAAGTTGGTAATTAGCGTCTGGCGGGCTATATACGCTTATGACAATATATTGATCTAGTTCAACACATGCAAGTTCAATAGTTCGCTCAATGGAGAGAGATACAATATCTTTTCGTTCTTTACAGTTAAATTGATTTTTCAACAGAATAAGTGACCCACCTCTAGTTGTAGTCTCCCTTGTGAACGAACTACCGACCTTATAATTGTCAATACTTAACATTAATTCATAGTCCCTATACCAGTGCTCAATCACACACATTACATGGGCATTTAAATCTTGCAAAACTAATGATAATTCTAATTCTTTGCCAGCTAGGCCTTGTATGTTTTGATGTACAACAATAAAACTAGACCCAGCCTTTGTCTTCCCCCTTAGTTTAAAGTGTCAGAGGTTGTCAAGTTAATAATATCTAAATTAGTACTATTACTAATATGTTGACAACCATGTGATATGGTTGAGTTTAAAATACAATTAATATTATAAGCTAACAGAGTAGCTATTCGTTTTTTAAATTTAATAGGCAAGTGTAAAGAGCTGCCAGTCAAAGAAAATGAATTATTAATGAATTTATTTGTGTCAAAAAACACAAATTTGTCACTGTGACGCTGAGATAAATTGAATAATAAAGTATTCAGCATATGAATACTGTTATTTTGTGTTGCTGTATAATATTTTGAAAATGGTAGGGAACAGAGGATAATTTTTTTGACATTTAAATTTGTCAAAATGTTCCAACTCTTTATAATATTTTTCTTACTAACGTTTTGACTGTTCCCTAACATTAATACAATAATCGAGTTTGAATTGAAAGAGCTGTTTCGTATACTATTTACAATTTGATCCAGTGATGTGTCTGGCATACAGTTATTAATAATTTTGCAGCTCAATGACCTATTCAATAAGGAACCATAACCAATTCCTAGCTTATCTGAATATACATGAACATTAGCACATTCGTGAGTAGGCTTTTGAGAGACAACATCATGAGTTTTTGAGCAGTTTAAATTTAAACTTTGTTCTAATGGACATAACTGCAAGCTTAAATCACTTGAGTCCAGTACAGTTTTCAAATTAATGTTTGGCAGGGATTTATAAATTTGGTTAGTGGAGTTTATGTTCAAAAGTTTATTTGCAGCTAGGATATGCTCAGAGATTTGTTCCTGAGAAGAGTTATATTTATATGTCATTGATTGCAATGACTCCTGCAACCGAGAGATGTCTACCTGCAACTGCCCTACTGCCTGATCATACTGCAACCTACTTTCAAGTAACTTATTTTGATAAATTTCAAGGCTATCTAACAAATCAATTTTTTCTTTTCTTAACTGTAAATTTTTAGTATAAACTTTCTGCTGCTTTATCATGTTTTTTGTTTTATTTATGAATCTATTAATTTTTATGTATTTTTTTAATCTATTTCTACCTGTCATTTTTGTTTGCCTACTACAATGTTCAAATTGGCTGTTAATATTTGTGTATGAATTGGGAACTGCTACCTGGTCGTTAGGGGTCCCAATGAGCTCCTCGTATAAATTCATGGTCTGTGAGTAAACATGATCTTGTTTCTCTTCTTCCATATGCAGTATGGTTTTGTTGGCGTCACGCAGCTCACTTTCCAACTCATTGTTCCGGATCAGTGTCTGCTCGAAGACGCTGCTGCACTGGTCGAAGGTGCTGATGGTATGTAGAAGCTCCTCTCTGTGTTCAGTGACCTCGTGGAGACGGGCATGCAGTTCTACCAATTCTTTCTTTAATTGCGCGTTAATTTCGAATGTTTTTTTTATTTCCAATTCACATTCATCGCGTTCCCTAAGGAGCTGGTCACAGAAGTCCTTAGATTCTTTTAATTCTTCCAGCGCATTTTTTAGTTTAAGGGCAGTTTCCTGGGCAGTCATTCTTCTGGTCATGGTTCCAGTTTGGGAGGTCATGTTTGATTGTAAGGTTGGAAATCTCACCTGAAATTTTTGTTAAAAAGAGTGTACAACAGTTGCTTTGGTAATATTCTAAGCAATGGGACGCAGAGGATACCTATTTTTTATAATTTTGTAGAATATTAAATTAAATGTTAGTGTTTACTGTTTAATAGAAAAAAAAAATTGATTTCAGATTAAACCTATACTTTGTTATTTTAACCTATAAGGATTATTTTATTTAATTTGAATCAAGATTAAACAATAAACATTAAGGACTACTCAACATAATCTATTAGAATAACAACCCAGGACCGAGCAAAAATTTACAGTCACCGCTATGTCTACCGCTGCAAATGTAGGTGTAAGTAGGTTCAGACGAGGTGACTGCTTAGTGTTTGCGTGTTTTTTTGTCTGCGGCGTTAGGTTGTTATCTTCAACTTTACTTCCACATATACGTCAAGTAAAGAGAGGCACAACAGGACCGAAATGTTGTGAATATTGACGTAGCTCACATCGGTGAGCGTTGTGCAGAGTAGAAGTGTCAGTGTTTTGTATTCCACAGCGATAAACTAACGGCAAACAGTTATTCACTTGGACCTTTGTTGACTTGTCACTTTTTACTATCAAAATAACCTCAAAAAGTATCTTGAGATATATGTTCTTGCACTGATTTTTGATTAAATTTGTATAAGTAATTAGTCTTAACAAGCGTTGAAGTAAGTCAAAAACAATACTCCCCTGGTTTTAGTTTCCGTTGTCCACACTTTTAAACTCACAACGTAACGGTTAGGTGAAAATTTTTCAATTGAATTTTATGATTCAAATCACTTTGGGTTTGTGTTGTCTTCAATTTTGCTTGCTATACACGGATTCTATAATATTAATTAAGCTTTTATTTACAGTTTAGACGCGAAATTTTCGTGAAATATAAGCAAAATAAGATCAGCTGCTTTGCATGACAGCCCTTTTTTTTTTTTTTATTAAGCAACTAATGCGAAGTTAAAGTGTGTATTTGTTTTAAGGGGTTAAGTAAAGGAAAGCGGTAGATTTATGTGCATGCTTTCTTTTTTAAATGGATGAATGTCATTTAGTGTTATGAAATCAAAAACATTTAATGCTCACCAAATTTTGATTCCAATAGACGTACCCCATTTGTTCCTGAAAATATTAAACCACCAAAACCCGAAACAAACTTCAAAACGCAAAATAATAACAATCGTTCACACCAATTTACTGAAGCTGCTTGAATTTATTATCGGTAAATAACCAACAAAGCCTGTTTATAAATAAGAGTGAAATGCGTAGATTAAAATATAGAACCAACGGCGTTATCAATCAGGGCCTGGTGACAGGTCTTACACGCAAAGTATACATTAACTGGGCTTAAGGGGAAACGCAGACGGGGCGCAGTCACCATCAAAAGTGGCTTAGCACTCTCTACCTGGTTGACAATCGAATTTGTCGTTTTAACTTTAGAACTGAAAGTTTGTTTTTTGATGCAGAATAATATTAATAATAATAAATATACAACAACATCACATGCATTGATCTGAATTCGTGGTAAGTAGCTTAAGCATTTGTGTTACAAATATCAGAATCACCAGTGGTATTACAAATAAACTTAAATAAATACATACCTATAACACCCAGACCAGTAAAAAACAGACAAGTTTATGCACACAAATGTTTGTACAGTGCGTGGATCTTTTGTACTTCATTTTGAGACCAGATCAGTGAAATGATAAAGAAACAGAGGCCGTATTATAGGTTTCCACTTACTGACAGCGTACGAACTCCAAAAAATTAAAACAAAATTCAGATTAACAGCGCTATCACTACTGTTGAGCCTAAAGAAAATTGTAATAGGACTGTGGTTTAGTATCAGCTATTCTGTTCTCACTAGACAGCTTTTTATAGCTTTAATTTTCCAAATGACTGAAAAAAAATTAACCTCACCGGATATTTCAAATAAATATAAAACTTTTATCTTGAAGATTCTGTAGTGCATTATATGTGTTGAATGGTTTGCTACAACTGTGAGCTTACAACGAAATTTTTTGAGACAAGATTTTTTGTCAAGGAAAATTTTAGGATTATTTTTATAGAATATCTAATACTAGCCAGTATCGTTTGCGCTACGCCTTTACTGGCATAAAGTAATAGTTTAACCGTCTTTGTCAAGGTAATTCCGCAAACAAGATTGTTAAATAGTTTTATAACTTGGCAACGGTTTTTGTTACAAAGGAGGTTTACGTTTACCAACCTTATTTTCAAATACTTAGTTGCTTGAAAAAATAATATGATCAGGCTATAGAATTTTAAATGGAATTTGACGAAAAATGCTCTATGATTTTTCGTTCAGGAATTTTAAGATTTTGTTTATGCATGACCTGTTTAGGAAGGTTTACACCTTCTTTAATAAAACGTTGTCGTGCAAACCAATTAATAAATAGTTTAAAGTATTTTTTAACGATTGAAACTACGCCTCTATCATTTTCCCTAGTTTAGAGCAAAGTCTAAAAAACAGATACTAAAATAACAATTTGATAACTTTAAAAGAAAAAAAAACTATTTCAAATATAAAATAGTTTTTTTTTTATATAAGTAAATTTACAACCGCAGTCTTTCGTCCGTGACTCTTTTTGAGTTGTTTTTTTTGTGCTGATGGATCCATTATTAATTGCTTCACGTTAAATGACGCACATTTCTTACAAAATATAACTACACATTTGAAAAGGGCTTGAAAGCATTTTTGCCCCCATTTAAACAAAATTTGCCTGTCCTTGGGAGTCCGCTCTTCTTTAACTATATTTTATTTTAACAAGGCAGTATGGTGAACATGTTTCTTTCTATAGCTTAGGGTTAGAACCGCTTACACTCCTCACGCGTGCTCCGTGTATATACCTATTACCTGTGATTTAGAGTTAGGAAGTTAAAGGGAAGCGCTTCCTACCGACTGCATGGGTGTTATAGTCGGGGACCAAGATCCGGTAGACATCATCTTGATCTCTATTATACTAGATCTAAATCTTATATGCCGCGGTTCATGTGCGGTACTAGGCTAACAGTGCCATCTAGCATATGGAACCGTATCAGCGCTCGCTGTCGTTCTTGTCACCGTTAGGCATGCGCTTGTGATGGCGAACGGAAGATGTCGCCATAATCCGTTTAAATTAGTTTAAACACTTACTACTGGTCCATATGACCGTTAACAAGTAACAACATTCAACATCCAAAGAAGAAGGTTTAACAACCGACTATAATTAGTACTGGCTGGCTATAAACCAATTTTAAAACTTAATTTTAAATACAAAATACAATTGCCATTTATTATCATCAGCCTATATACGTCCCACTGCTGGGCACAGGCCTCACCTCAACTATGAGGTGGTGCGAGCCATACTCCACCACGCGGGCTCAGTGCGGATTGGTGGAGGGGTGTGTGTAAGGTAAGTGACCAACCTTACTGTCAGATGTTATTAAGCCGCCCGAGGGCCTCCGACCAGACTTAACGACTAATATCTATCGATATTAACCGGGACCAACAGCTTAACGTGCCTTCCGAAGCACGGAGATGCTTGTAAATAGACGCCATTTAACGGCTGCAATATATTTCATTGAGAAATCTTTTAACGAAATACAACAATGCAGACTGTAACATCAGAATCGTCACCTTTCGATACGAATCATCATTCATCTGAATTTGTCCTGCTGTATAAAATTGTTTTCCATTTCATCATGCGAGTGCGACATCTAACAGACGAGCAATAGGAGTCGTACGTTAGCAAAAAAATTGTCTTATGATTTGTCGTGTCAAACATTCACGTTGCAACCTTAACCCTTAATTTGTAGGGTAGGTTCTAGAGACTCGACTTTTTTCAATACGCAGGTAAAGTTAAGGTATGCTCTCGAGTAGTTAGCTTTCGTAAGAGTCACGGCCGATTCACGGTTAAAAATTCGGCACATGCGCAACACAAAAAGGTGAGTGTCGATACACTTGCGAAGTCCCATAGACACCACAATACACTTTATTTTACCAAGAGAGCTTTACTTATGTTATGGTGATTCGCAAATGAATGCGATATTGCTTGCTTTAGTTAGATCGTAAATATTTAATAGAATAGTCACAATAAAATACTCAAACATTCCAGATAAAAATTTGCCCTCATTTATAAGTCACTAAAATAATAAATAAGGATATAAATAAGGAAATTTCGTGAACGTAACGCAACAGTGGCCAACAAGCATCTACCTTTATTGATAGTTAGTGCCAACGTTCTATCGCTCGTCTGTTCTATACAGACACTACATTCGATACATTTCCATTGATTCTATTCCCGCCGTATTCAATTGCAGTAAAAGCGCATCTTTAAATTGAATTCGAAACTAGGTTCTGTGTGTGTACAAGGCGAACATGGTTAAGGGCTTTGAACGAGATTCAAAAGTGATGTTCAAATCAAATCAAATCAAATGTTTTATTTGCAAGAATACAGTAATCAAATACATCAGTTGACAAAGATAGCGTGAGTCCCGTGCATTCTGCCTTATAATAGCGTGCAAATATAGAGTAGTTAACAACAAATATCAATAATTATACTGAACAGTCATGGACATAGTATTACAATTTGATTTATTACATTTATTACATAACATTACACGTAAGAGCTGCGGTGTAATATCAATTATATTATATCAACACAGACATGCACAAATTATAATTGTCAAATAGTTCATTTCTCATTATTCATAAATTCATCTAAACTATAAAATCTTTTTTCTAGCAACCATTCATGCAATTTTGATTGAAAAAGACTAGGTCTTAATGGTCTTAAATTTTTAGGTATTTTATTATATATTTTTATACACATGTTCAGACAATTTTTCATTAACAAAATAGTTCTGGGTGCAAATTTTAGGACAAGTCTATCAGAGTTTCTCGTATTTCTTAGGTAAATTTCACGAGCCGTATGAAACAGACTAGGGTTATTCTTAACAAATTTACAAATTTCAAATATGTAAAGACTTGGCAATGTTAAGAGCTTAAGTTCGCTAAAAAGTGGTTTACGCGTCTGATACGGTGGAACACCATATATAGCCCGCAAGCATTTTTTTTTTTAATTTTAAACCAACTAATTGATCAAGACCTACCTCTCGACCAACATCTATGGAGAGATGGGTGTGGCTGAAAACCAGCGCTGTTTGGGATCATATCCATAGACAGTAGAAGCTGACCCACTTTCAACTGCTTTGCTGTCTTTATGTTTAATCGAATGTTAGATTTTAAGATGAAATCAATATATATTTTTAATAATATTAATATGTTTTTCTTTTAATCTCGGGACAGACCGAAAGAATTGCTTCTTTCTGTCAGTCTCGGTAGAAAAATGAGACTCACGGGCCTGAGCCATGTGGGCCTCATTACCTAAATGTTGTGTTGTGTGGTATTATTAATAATATTGATGTGACATTATATTATGAATGTAACAAACATACATTTTGTATGGTACACACTTAGCTTAATGGGTAAATGTAGAACATCGTTCGACAGTTCCATCTTCTATTCCGGATCTGGATTTCACTTTCACATAATCGTAATATTCAAATACGAATTTTCTGAGAGCTTTAAAAAGTTTTTATAAGATCATGCGGAATGACAAGAATAGTCTACATTTGTTACAAAATGTGTACAAAAATGTGAACTCTAGTGTGTGGTTAGGTGAAAAAAAGGGTAATTATTCGTTAGCACTTTCCTTTCTTACAAACATTAGGTGGCATATGCTAGTTACTAAATCGATACGGTGTATAAGTAATGAGGTTGTTGGAAAAGTCTGACATTTGAAACGGAAAAATTATTTTGTCGCAGACATCGTTCAATATTAAAGGAATGATTCACAAATTACAGACGTTCTTTTAATAGAAGCATTTTTGAAGCTAAGTGATGATTAGGATGAGGTGTCGTGTCATGTTAAAGGATAGATATATTTTCTGAATATTTAAATATTTAGGCATTTTCGAAAGTAAATGAGTTTGATACCTTATCATTCTGACACCGCTAATTAGTGTAATGAAACTCTGTAATTAAAAGTAATTGAAAAGTGAAATAATAATAATTGATTTAAATTTTTGTACGTTTTACCTAATAAATTAAACTCATCATATAGTAGGTTAGGGTTACACACAGTTGTTTTAAATTAATTGTACAAAATTTAATAAGTGTCTGATTTTCACGCAGTAGACGTGATATTAATTTAATTTGTTTTGATTAACCTTTGAAAGATTTTCACTTTAATTAATAATTTACCAAAAGATATTGCGACTTTTTTGACTTTGCGTCTAGAACGCGGAGGTTAGTCATCCGAGGTTACGGTTTATTCACAATGTCACAGAAAACATACTAAAGTTCTCATGGAACGTTTTCAGCGTCGCATTTGGTATTGAAACGGTCACCGTTCATCAAAACAGGTTTATTGGTCCCTTTTCATTAAGTATTTTTAAGCATTCAAAATGCAATGCAAAAATACACTTAAAGAAAAATGGACTGCTACAGGCGGAAGTCGAACCCGTAACTGTCGCAAACCGGGCGATAAAAAATTGGTTGCCTGTAAAGTCGGTATACGGGCGAAAGTTTTACGTGACAACGACTTTGAGTGGTAAAATAATTTTAATGTGAATATTCATTCGTATAACATGAACCGGTGTGTATGCCTATCTCTCTCACTCTCTCTCTCTCTCGCTCTGTCTCTCTCGCTCTTAGGCGGGTTAACTGTGCTCGAGTGGAAGGGACGCGTGCCTTTCACTTTTTATGTCTGTCTCACTCGCTCTTAGGCGGGCTAACCATGCCCGAGTCGAAGGGACGCGTGCCTCTCACTCGCTCTCATTGTGAGCGCGGAACGTGAGCGGAGCAGCGTAACGCAGTTTTTTGAAGTGTCACCCGGCAAACCAATTTATAAGACGTTGTCACGTCAAAAGTATTTACAAAATTTCAGCTCAATCGGATACCGGGAAGTGGATGAAATTTAGCTTCCAAGATTTGTTACAGACACACAGCAGAATAACAGCATGTAAAAATATATGACGTATTCCACTTTATTTAGAATTATCTACAAACCAGACATTAGAACGAAACAAATCTACCTTAGAACGGTTTATACTATAGGTTCAGGCAATTTTTTTTTCATTTGTATTAAATATTAGAGTTCTACTTTTATTACTTCACTTTGAATTCATATTCGTAACAACATAAGATTTGTTTCCCTCCACAATATTAAGCCGTGCTTGATTTTCCTCGAACCATTTACGGTGCCATTTCTCTTTGTATTCTGGGAAAATTCAAGGAGCTCATTTCGTGTCTCATGATTTATACAAATGTCATTCTCTTGATTCAATTTCGTTTCCTTTTGTAGTGAAGCATGGGGGCGGAAGCGTGGCTTCGCTATGGTCGATATATTGTGGAATATTCTTGTTGTAGACATACAGGGTGACTCCAAATATTTACCTCGGCTCGGTTAAGGCTTAAACAGGTAATGGACGCGGCTAACGGACGATGGTGTCAGTGAATATGCGAGCTATATAAAATATCGGACGCTAGTCGTGGAAGTTTCATTAAGAGTTATGTTTGTGACAGAGACTTGTCAGGCCACGTTCTTAAGGACCTGGCACAGTGAACACTTAAAAGCCTAAACTAAACTTAAGAAAGAATCATTAAAGGAATATAATATTAAATTACACTAATTTTATGAGCGAAAGTTTATTTACGTGTCCGTCAATCACGCTGAAATTGCTGAACGGATTTTGATGAGATTTGGTATACAGACAGGATATGAGCTGACTTGGGTGATAGGATACTTTTTATTCCGATTTAATAGTCCCTTGGGATGAAACAGGAAGGAGGAAAAATCCAACGTCTGCGCGGACAAAGTCGCGGGCGAGCCGCTAGTGAATAAGTAAAAGTTTGCTAGTGCATTTCTTCCTACAAAATAAGATTCGGCAAAGAGCATAGAATAGAGACTGGGGATTGTTAGTTCAAAAGATAACCACGTGAAAGAGATAAGAGACTAGTCTAGACATAGACATATTGACGACCGTTTGGTGCAGTGGTCTACATGTCGGACTTCTAAAACCAAGGGTCGCGGGTTCGATCCCCTCACAGTACAAGCATATGTGTGTTTGTACCGGTCTGGGTGTTTTCTATGTATAATATGTATTTATTTACAAAAAAAAAGTATACAAGTATGTTTATCCGTTGTCTAGTACCCATAACACAAGCCTCGTGGCTTAATTTGGGACTAGAGAATTGGTGTGATTGTTGTGAAATATTTATTTATTTATTTATAGGTCACTAATTTTGTTCGATAAACCTGAGTATAGATGCGCGTTAGAGTTAAAATAAACAATTTATATTTCTCAACAATACATTCGTTTGTGACTTACAAAATAATTAAGTCTTTTTAGGGTTCTGTAACCAAAGTTACCCAATTACGCAAGTAAATGAGTGACACAGCGCGACAAGTGCGATGCGTGTGACCAATAACTTGTGTCAATGTCAATCGTGCTCACATAGGGCACTATCACAAACGTATTAACGTGGTCAGCACCGCGTGAACACCTTTAAGGCGAAAATCATTTGCGCATCGCGCGCAATCCCGCTTGCTAATTGCTCCGTGTGTGTCGAAGTGCATGCAGCAAACACTTTACAACATTTCGTTATAAAGTGTTCACTCGGCGCAGACCGCCGCCGTACATACATTTGATATTGTCGTGTTGCGTCGCGACGCATTCGTCGTGTGTTTGTCCCTCAAGTAGGACAACGGGTAACATTTCGTATCTGACAGTAGGTCGTATCCTATTAAATCGTGATAACTAGACAGCTGGTATTCCCTCAGATGATTAATATCTGTTGTCGCTATATGAGAAACCCTATAATAATAATAAATCTTTATTTTCTCATCAAAAACACAGTTGGACAACAATTGAGATACAATTAAATGAAATGTTTGTATGAGACTGGTGACTATGCTAGGTATAAAATACCTGTGTTACCAGCCTCTCACCTCCTCCGACAGTCGTGCAATTATGTAGACAAATGATGAAGAAAATTAAATAAAAAATGATATACTGTGTAACATTCTAACTTATGTATGTAGTGAATTTATATATATATATATATATATATATATATATTTATGTGTGTGTGTGTGTGAGAGAGAGAGTGTGCGTGTGTGTGTGGGGGTATGGGTGCGTGCGTGCGTGTGCGCGTAGATCGGGAGATATTAAATAAAAAATGTCTTATAGGAAACTATTCACTAATTTCGGATTTCCACACACATATATATATATATATATATATATACTCGTGAATAAAATATAAATAACAAAATGTGATACAAAATTTGTAGAATAAATAAATAGATGATTTTAACTAAATTTATACAAAAATAAGTTCTATGAAATTATGTTATTAAATTAAATCAATACAACTTTTGTGTTATGTGTTACGCCACAGCTATATTATCATATAGTGAAAGCTTAGTGAAAATATTTCAGTAAGGATGTCAGCAAAAAACAAAAAAAAACTTAATTGACTTTGTTTTAATACGTTACTTTGTTACGGTAAATCGTGCATCGTATGAAATCGTGGCTCGAACGGATGGACCGATTACAGTGCTGTGTTTTTTGATTTGAAAGATAATTTTTATTCCGATTGTTCTTATCTATATAAATAATCCATAAAATTTTCAATTAAAAAAAACCCTCCACTTGAGTCAGCGGCTGGACAGATATTGATCAAGCATCAATATCTGTCCAGCCGCTGACTCAAGTGGAGGGTTTTTTTTAATTGAAAATTTTATGGATTATTTCCTTTACGCGAGTTTAATAAGTATAGCCTTTGGTAACTTGAGTTCATCCTATCTATAAAGCCATGGTGTTTCGCCTTATTTTTCCTATAGCACGAATTTTCTGTATATTGAGACAGTAGCTTTTCCGGACGATCGGTCTTTTGGAAATGTGCCCAATGACGACGCGCTTGGCTTACCGACGGGCATTACGTGAGATTGCGAAATTCGTATATTGCATGTAACAGTAATTTAATTGTCGCAATTCGGTCAAGGATTGCCCTATATTGATAGCGGTAGAGACAGTTTTAAATTGGAGCGCCGAATTTACAGATAAATATTTTATTCAGTAATGTTTTTTTTTTGTGTATTTTAATATTTTGCATTACAAATACCAACTGATTACTGTAAACTGTTTTTATCTGTTGAATATGTTCTGGTTCGTTAATTATATTGCGATTACTGTAAAAACAAAATTTGTGTTCGGGCTAAAGAAATAGGCATGATGACAACTATCTCAAATATTTTCAAGACCATGGCGTTTAAAAACATAGCCCCTATGAAGTTAATACAACCAGCATATTTCCAAAAAGCTGTAGAAACTAATTTTTAAACACACAAAATTAAATAAATATTCGGTCAATTTACTCCGATTTCGGATACATTACCGTGACGTCACGTTTTTGTATTTCACCGCAGGGCAGACCGTTTTTACAGTTAATAAAGAGTGTGTCAACGATTGCTGGTGTCATCTAGCCTACTGTCAAATATAAGAAGTTAAGGTATTATTAAACTTAGAAAATGTATCAAATAATAAAACTAGGAATCCTTCAGTTCACAGACTCGAACCGGATTCAGCTTCTGCTATGACTAGTGAATGTGTTAGTCTATGGTTATAAGAATAGGTATTCTAAACTCCCAACTTAAATTTTATTCTGAGCTGAAAATACGGTAGTTGACACCACCAATCGTTGACGTACTTTTTATCAACTGTCAAAACGCTTTTTTTCATAGAGCTTGTATGGGAATAACACGCTTTGACGTCATCGCGTGCAATGCCGACTGAGTGACTAATTATCATTTGAATTCCAATTAAAAATCAAATAATACGAACTGCAGAAAAATATTAGTGTAAAGGCATCTGAAATTATGAATTATTTTAGAGAAAATCAGTTTTTGAATATTTCTTTCATAGTGGAAACAAGCCTATACTAGGCTAAAAATCTTTCTCAATAATTCTTATACTTAGCAATCGTATACGTAGCAATGTACAATCGAAACGTAACACTTTCAAGTGGCACCTTTCCAAATATTATTTCAATAAAAAATACCTTTCATGACCCAATAATCCTTCAAATGCTAATGCATTTTAGTCCAAATCCATCGGGAGGTTCCGTCGTAATTCTGTCATTGGAAATATTTTGGTACTTCTTCGGGGTCAACCGTACCCAACCTGAGAAGGGTTAAATCTGTGATCCCAAATCCGGGACAAACGGATCGGGAAGTCTTTTAATATAACAGGTATATACAATTTAAGCTCCAATTTAGTTGTAATTTGACGGCCTAGTTGGTGTATAGGCAAAGTTTCTGCCTTACATCTGAGAGGTCCTGGGTTCGTATCCCAGGTCGAGCCAAAATTGTTTCTGAGATTTTCAGTCATGAATTTCACAAAAACAGCTCGGAGTCGGAAAGTTGGTGGTGTTACAACCCCGTGCCTCGGAAAGCACGTTAAGCCGTTGGTCCTGCGCCTGATCTCTCTCTCGCTGTCATGTCGGATTGCCGTCTTACCGAACTTTGAGAGTTATGGAACAGGGAGTTCACCTGTGTTTTGCGCTTACACTTGTGCACTAAAATATCTTCTGCGTGGTTGGTTGATCTCTAATGAGGTTCGCCGCAGTGGTCGAAATCGGCCATTAATTAATTTGGTTCACTCCATTCTCTCTCCACTCTGACAAACACTTTGGTGTAATGATCAAGAATTTGACTATTAACGAAGAGGTTGCGGGTTCGATCGATTCGAATATTTGTGTGCATGAACATATCTGTTTGTACTGGTCTGGAAGTATTACTTATGTTTTTATTTAAGTTTATTTGTAATACCACTGTTGATTCTGATATAAAGTGCTTAAGCTACTTACCACGGAGTCAGGTCATTGATCTGACTGACTAAACCGAAAAAAAAACAAATGTACGTGAAGTTTTTTTTTTGTTTTGCTTACATGGCTTGTGCGTAGCCAGTTTCATGTGAAATTATGTGATTTTGATGTTAGTGAAAAGGTTTGGTTAATTTAAAGCATCAAAAACGGAATTAACAATAACATAAAAAAAACTTAAATAAATACATATAACACCCAGACGAGTACAAACAGACACGTCCGTGCGCACAAATGTTTGCACAGTGCGAGGATCCGCGACCTCGTGGTCTAATAGTCAACTTTTTAACCATTACACCAAAGTGGTCGTCGAATATTCACATACTAAATTTAAATGGAGTAATTTCCGTATACGAAATAGTCATAAAGAAACATCAAATCAACAACAAAATTTAAAGACAACATAATTAAGACTTATGTTTGCAATGTCAGTGAAAGTTAAATCACTTCACTTAAACATCTGTAATTTTGTATCTGAAATCTTATCGAGATCGGATAGTTTCTGAGATTACCGGCCAACTCCTAAACTAATATTGGTATAGGTTTTACATAATTTCACCGGGACTCGGGTCTAATTTTACTATCACTAGACACAGTTGTGTGGTAAGTAGAAGGCTTCTAAGCTTGCTCTTAGAGCAGGTTTGCACGGAACAATCTTATTACATAGTAGATTGTTAACCAAGGGTGGAAAAAAAACAATTACCATACGAGGTATTTAGACGCACGAGCGAAGCGAGGGCGGCTATAGTCCGAGTGGGAATTGATGACTTCCACCCGTGTTAAACACTCTACTTTTCATTTCAAATATAAGGAAAGTAAACAATAGTAGTTTTTCTAAAATATTTATTGATAGTAATAACATGAGTCGTACCTATTTAATAGTCTTTTTTAATTTAAATTTCTAATATGGAACACACCGCCCGCGTCACCGCCGCGGGCCATCCCACTTTAATAGGTTTTTTTTAATTCACATTGGCCGTATACACTCACAAGACCGCAGCATTTTTTTTAATCGATATTTTTCTGGAGGGAAGCAATTACTATGAGTCTTTCCCGCCTAAGGGAGGGAAGCATCGTTTTCGACCCGCTGCTCTGATCAAACAAACACTACTTTCCGAGTATGAGAAATGAAAAAAATATGCCTTAATACGGGTTTAAACCAAAACTTACCGATCCAGGATTGTTCATTATCAAGGTTAGTTCCAGGCCTATAATGTGTTCTTTTTAAAAAAAAAACAGTTTTAACAGAGTATTAGTTAGTCTTACCTTAAACCACACCGTGTACACCCGGATGCTTGTTATGATTGACAACTTGATTGTGAAGATAAAAAATATATAATGTGTGTTGTACTCGTAATGTTGTGATAAAAATACAAAGAACAAGTAAAGACACCCTGCGGTTTTATTCACGACCTCCCTGTTATTGCAAAATAACCTCAATGAACAATAAAACCCTGCGCAATAATCTCAAAAACATCTGTCAGAGTTAGTCCTCAGTTAAACTAGGGGTCGCACGGGTTTAACTTTAGTACCACAGATAATTCAGGGCTAAGAGATAAACTTCGTTTTGTTATAAGGTATACTTTAAACCATTGATTGATCCTAGTTTAAGCCTGGTACTATTTTTGAACCATGTTTTGCAATAAGACGGATAATGTCAAAACGGCTGCTTAAACTTTTTGTAAAAATTACCATTTTCAAACAATCCAATTTACCTCTAGAATATAGTACGGATTTACGAGTATATAAAGGAATAAGTTTCTTGATCTCTAAAGTCTAACTAGACTAACTGTATCAATCATGCATTAGACTTTCGGGAGTCTCGCCTTATGTCCGTGTAATACGGTTCAACATATAGATGATGACTCGACCACTTGATATACTAGATGTTTATAGCCACGAATAGGAGAGGAAATTCAAAACAGCGATTGTGATTTGCAAATAGTATGAAGTAGTCTTGTAGAGATGTATGGTGTAAGTTTTTGCGTTTTATGGTTTATTTTTTATAGCCATAAGCG
The DNA here is from genome assembly GCA_963921415.1 of Pyrausta despicata. Lineage (NCBI taxonomy): Eukaryota > Metazoa > Arthropoda > Insecta > Lepidoptera > Crambidae > Pyrausta > Pyrausta despicata. Next base: position 13,315,451 of record OY992862.1, on the reverse strand, counting down.
GGAGACGAATAAAAAAATATGTTATGGAACAATACCCATAGTGTGGAATAAGAATCATACTTTATTATTTCGCATTATCATAAAAGTTGTACAGTGTAGTAGTTTCAATGAGTAGCTTTAGTCTTTCCACATTTTTTATCTTCCACGTTTTATTGTTTTGCCTAAACAAATAGAATAATCATTGATTTCCATAAACATAAGTGTTCAAACGTTTCTTTTTAAATTTGTAGTTATAGATAGATAGATATAGGTAACATTTAATTGCACACCACGAAAAATAGTAACTACTGGTTATCGGGTCTAAACGCGGAATCATACACAAAAAATAGTACAAAATCAACATACAAAGAAAGATGCAAAATATGTGCGCTAAGAGCGATCTCTTCCAGACAACCTTCGGTTATCTCTTTGTAAGTTTTCTCTCATCTTGTGATCCTCATGCATTCGTACTTTTTCAGCATGGTTATTCATACGAGTATGTAGCCCAGGTTTATAATATAAACTTTAAATGAAAATGAAAACATTACATTTTTGATTATCTTGATATCTTTGAATGAAATTTAATGATTTTGTTAAACATTAGTCTCACAGCTTTACACTAATTGTTATTTAAGGAAAACCTAGAATTAGCCTACTCGTAAACTAGTAATTAACAAATTAGCATAAGATATTGTTGCTGTTGGTTTTCTAAAATAAATAAATAAATCACTGTTGACAGGTGCATTTCATGACAACCACAAGAAAATAATATTTCGTACACGAAATTGAAATTTCAAGTGGTCAGCACCACACGTTGCGTTTGAATAGTAATCGAAAGAACTTTTTACGAATGTTAACTTTTAAATTGCACGAGAACAGCCCCCCCAAAAAGTTTGCATATTTCCAATATTCAAAGTCACTTGCCAGATTTTAATGATTGTGTCTTTGAAATAATATAACATTTACGTGAACACAATCAGGCAGGAAATCACTAGCATTTTGAAATCGTTGCCACATTACACACTCGTAAACACATTAAAGGCAGGAAGCCTGAATTTCAGTAGAGAACGACATTCAAAACCTTTTACAGTGCGTAATCCTATCCGAAACGTAATTCAGCGGAGTGTCTAACCTACTTGACGTCATACATAAGTTATGTGCTTTGCTAAGGGCGTTAAGGTTATAGTGATGGGATGTGAGTCGATAAATATTTACTAATGCCTGCTTGTTACTTAAGCCCAGACAGTGGTGTAACTTTGACCCATACAGTAAAAAGGTTAACCCGCCTCGTCTGTGTATAGGCACACGATATATACTATGTGTCAGTTTATCAGTAAATTAATATACAAAAACATCACATACATTGATCTGACTCCGTGGTAAGTAGCTAAAGCACTTGTGTTACAAATATCAGAATCAACACAAATAAACTTAAATAAATACATATAATACCCAGACCAGTACAAACAGACATGTTCATGCACACAAATGTCTGTACAGTGCGGGAATCGAACCCGCGAACTCTTGGTTAATAGTCAACTTCTTAACCATTACACCAAAGTGGTCGTCAGTGAGGATATTATTAATATCCTAAATTATTATTTTAATTACTGTAAGCTTTGTCACGGACAGTCAAAGCTCCTCGTTAAAAATTACAGGGCTAAAATACGTTACACCGCCTATACACTAACAACTAGTTTATATGATTTAAAACTTTCGCATTGCATTTTAACACTAACTATTGTTGTTGGGTATAAACGCGAACTATTTTAATGAGTATTTAGGTACTCACTGCTCGACGTTTCGGCTGGACTGAACACATCCTTGTTCAAGAGCTGACTGGTGGCGCTCGGCGTCGTCTGCTCGGGGCGGCCGCAGTATCTAGATCCACCCTCACACTTTCATTATTAAAAATGTTAGTACAGTCATCGCAACACCGCGACCGGCTGTGTGCAATCCAGCCGAAACGTCGAGCAGTGAGTACCTAAATACTCATTAAAATAGTTCGCGTTTAAACCCGATAACAATAGTTAACTACTAGTTTGTCAAAGTCTGTAACATTTTAACACACTTCAGGATAGCTCACAAAATTTTTCGTATTAACCAGAAACACATAAAGTAGAAATTACACCGTGTTACTTTCGCAAACTTTTTTAATCCAAGTACTTACAAGGAATGTGTATTACGCCATCGCAACATAAAGTTGCGAGAAATTAATTTGCAAGAACAACACCACATCACCCCAATACGAAAGTTTGCTTTTCAAATTAATCCTGAGAGGAGTCGACACGACCTTTTAAGTGTGCGTCCACACTGTATGCGCAGTGACGGTGCGGCGAGCGAGCGCACAGAGGTTCCGATCTTTATAATAGTCGACGTGTATACAAGATTCGAATTTCGCCTCGCAAAAACATTGGTCCTGATAGTAAATTAAATAAATAAATGATAAAAATACAACAACATTACATACATTATTCTGTCAACGGGATAAGTAGCTTAAGCACTTGTGTTAGAGATATCAGAATCAACAGTGGTATTACATTTAAGATTAAATAAATACATTTAACACCCAGACCAGTACAAACAGACGTGTTCAGGCACACAAATGTTTGTACAGTGCGGGGATCGAACCCGCGATCTGTTGGTTAATAGTCAACTTCTTGACCAATAGTGTGAAGGAGACATTTAATGAAAAACTGTGCACTTCGGCGGAATTCGAATCATAAATCATTAGTCCACTATTTTTAATTTGTTGAATCTAATTACGATAGTCTCCCGCCAAAAATGGGAAGGAAACGCGCGTTTAACATGTTTGATATTTCCACACCCGCCGTCGCAACCGCGCTAGCCTCTCAGTGTGGACTTACACTTATCGTGTGATCCATCACTATCATGTCGGTTATTTCTTGTTACTTTCATTTTATCCTGTATTCGTTATGTAACTTATGTTTTGTATCACTCAAGCTTCTTTTTATGCTTTTTATTTTGACAACACAGACATTGCATTAGTTTGTTTCATAGCATAAAGTCAGTGTCAATATTATAGATCAACTAGCTGACCCGGCAAACGTTATTTGCCACATAAATTGTAGTGGACAACCCTTATCACTAAGGGATATGAAAAAAAGAGGTTGGCCGATTCTCAGACCAACTCAATAATTGCTCACAAAATTTCATAAGAATCAGTCAAGTCGTTTCAGAGGAGTACGGGAACGAACATTGTGAAACGAGAATTTTATATAAATACTAGCTGACCCGGCAAACGTTGTTTTGCCATATAAATGTAAAGTGTGGACTACCCTTATCACTAAGGGATATGAAAAAAAGAGGTTGGCCGGTTCTCAGACCTACTCAATAATTGCTCACAAAATTTCATAAGAATCAGTCAAGTCGTTTCAGAGGAGTACGGGAACGAACATTGTGAAATGAGAATTTTATATAAATATAGATATAGAGGTATTTCCATGTCTAAATAACAAAAGCAGATTTCAACAGATTGACAAGGAGAATGCATTACATGTACAAAGCTTGATTAGTGGTCAGCTGCTTTGGTTTAGTTGTTTGAGGTTGTTGCGGGTTCGAATCCTGTTAGGGACAAATGTTTGTGTGATGAGCACGAGCATTTGTACTTGAGTCATGGGTGTTTATAGGTATATGTATTTAAGCATTTCAATCCGTTATCTTAGTCACCATAGCACAAACTAACGCTTAGTTTGGGGTAATTGGTATGCTAGTTGAGACCATTAAAAAAAAGCCTTATTTTAGAAAAAACTAACCACAAGTTAGCTTTTGCTTTTACTGCTATATATTCTTCTCTCCGTCATTTCATTTACAAAAGCTTCTTCAATCTTACTGTAAGTTGTCTACATAAAACCCCAGTCGTAAAAAAATTGCGACGCTCTTTATTCCTACGTCAAATTTGCACGACCTTTAATAAATCACGATCCGATTTAAATTAAAAAAAAGGATTCCCACTAAAGACAAAGGACTAAGGTGAAGAATTCCACAATCACTCGACAGCCACTTTGGTGTAATGGTCAAGAAGAATAAATAGGTCGCTGGTTCGATCCCCGGACTGTACAAACATTTGTGTGCATGAACATGTCTGTTTGTACTGGTCTTGGTGTTATATGTATTTAGTTGATGGAATCAGGCGTTACTTTGCAGAAATCCATGACTAAAGCTGGAAAAGAGGATTATTTTGCTTTAAATTTCTACTAAACGACGCCAGCGCAGGAACCAAAAATACATCCAACTGTAATCACCTGAAAAAGCTACAACTGGAAGTCGTAGGACTTACAATATCTACAACTCACAACGTGACACAGAAGATGCACCTGAAATCACAACACTGACACCAACAAACACTCGACGCGTTTCGCCACTACAGGTGGAATCCTCAGGAGATGTTTTCGCTTCGACAGACTACGAGCGACTATTATTATTTATGTTCATTTGTAATACCACTGTTGATTCTGATATTACTGTAACTTAAGTGCTTATGTTACTTACCACGGAGTCAGATCAATGTGTATGATGCCCTTGTATATTTATTTATTTTATTAGCGGACCCCGCAGACGGTGTCCTGCAGACGGTGGACAACCCTTATTAATCCCTTATTAATAAGGGGTATGGAAAATAGATATTGGCCGATTCTCGGATCTACTCAATATGCTCACAAAATTTCATGAAAATCAGTCAATCCATTTCGGAGGAGTACGGGAACGAACATTGTGACACGAGAATTTTATATATATATATATATTACACAGATCAAAGTTCTGGTTCCGAAGTTGTAAACCCAACGTCCATTTGCAGGCTGCACAGGAAATTGAGGCAAAGTTTGCTAGATTTGCAGCTATTTATCGGCCAGTACTATGGTCCGAGTTTGAAACAATTTGCTTTGTTCTATCCTTTGGTTAGCAATCAATATTATAGCAAATTGCAACGGTCGGATGGATGTTATTAAATGCTGCAAAAACTACTTGTTCAAAGCTAGATGAAACTAGTGTTAATTTCCCATCAGTTGCTTCATTATTACTTAATTTTAACTTAGTTTGTTGTTTGTTCAGGTTGTGCTATATTTTGTTATGGTGTCCCAGAATTTTTACGTACCCTTTCAGGTAAACTGACAAATTGATGCAGCATCATATGGATTACTCTAAAGTGCACATCAATTTGTGCCAAATTGACGGGCTCAATGTCATCGCCAACCAATCCCATCAAAAGCGCCTACAAAAAATTCACTCCACTTTTGTTTGGAAAATCGGAGCTTCAATTTTTTCGCTCAACAAAAACTCTATTACGTCACAGCTCTCGGGAAGATAGAAATCTTCGCTGCGCAAAAATTCCTCGGAACGGGCTCCAGCTAAATGTCTGTCAGGCTGTACCGTGAGAATCTACCAAGCCTTGTTAGATTGCTAACCTTTGCACACACTTCTGGTTCGGTACGTTTGATTGCGTATTCGGTCGGTTCTTAACGAGCGATGGATGCTTCGTAACTGGTGGGAGGCGGGACGTACGTGCGATTTTTGGGAAAATTCTCGTTGGTATTCAATGGGAAGGTTTTATGTCATCAAGGCGCAAGAATTGTGTAGGCGCGAGCGTCTGTTAACTCCTCTCCAATCGTTTTTGATGGATGACTGAATTACATTGTGCCCGAGAAAAGAGTGGAGTATTGTTTAATCTGTCCCAGTGCTGAAGACATCCATCACGGGATTCAAGGACAGTACTTATTAAAATATTCAACTTTTGGCACTGTAAGATAAGCGCTTTTTAACGAGCTTATTAGTTACCTTTTCATATCTAAGATTCTTTACTTTTAATAACCAAACCCCTTGCGTTCTGTATGATTCTGCCATTTAGGTATATTTTTGAAATGTTTTATGCTATTTTATTTTAAGCTGACATGGTCACTTATTCGGGACTTTAACTTTTTTGTATTCTTCATGTACCTTTTTTGAGTTTCCGATATGATTATGATCATGAATGAATGGATGAAATTTATTTGCGTATGAAAAAGGGTACATTTAGGTGGTAGGTTAAATATTGTGGTTCAGCTTTTTCAGTCATATTAGTACAGCATGCAAATTAACCCATTTTAGACTAGCGGTACTGTATGGTACCATTTTTTCTTATGTTCAAATTTACCGCGTTACGTCAGCATGCGACTCGACAGAGAATGCTGATTGGTGCAAATCATAGCCAGTGGTTGTAGTCTATGCATCCAGGAACCAACATTGTGCAACATTGTTTTTTGTTTTAAGTGATCGATGTTTGAAGTGAGTGCATTAAAAATTATTCGAAAAAATGGATGCGCCGTTCAAGTAAGTACTCATATTGTTTATTTAATAATAGTAAAATAGCAATATTTTTACAGTTATGTTTTCTTAATAGATGTTTTTATTATAAAATGAAGTAACATACGGATATTGTAATAATCTTAGAAAAAATTGTATTTAAATGTTGTCGGTACCGTATGGTACCACTAGCCGCTTACCGTGTCTTTACACATTTTTAATTCTTATTGAGTTTATATTGTTAACTTTGGTATTATACGCAATATTTTACACATTTTTAGAAGTTTTATTTTTACATATTATTTAACTATTTATATATAATGAAATAGGCATAGAAAGTATAAGTTTATAGTCATATTTACAAGGTGTTTTCTTTGTTTTAGTTGCAATCTACACGAAGCACTAGCAATTTTGGAAGATAATGAGGATCTAGAACCTCTTCAGATATTCATCGAACCTCCAGATCCTGCTGTACAGTCGGACGAAGATTCAGGAGATGAAGATGCTGGTGCTTTAATAAAAAATCTTAGTGGTCGGCAGTGCCCCTTGTGAGGTTGTATTAGCGAAAAGTTCGCAACCACATCGAGCATGTCGTAAGAGAGCACGCAATGCATCTCCACCTGTAACAATATCTGCCAGGGGTGATTCTACACGGCGGCGCGGTGTACGTGCTTCAAGAGGACGAGGTCGTGTTAGCTCACGTAGCCGTGGACGTGGTTGCGGCAACACTAGCACTGCCAGGGCCGAGGTATCTAGTTCAAGTTATGGGGAATGATTTACATGGCTCTGACGTCGAAGAACCTGCACGAAAGTAAACAAAGTCTGTACGTACCTGGGTAAAAGAAGACTTATCAAAGGCACTCCCAACTTTTCCCGATGGAGGTTATTCTAGCTACAGAGGCAAATCTCCACTAGAAATGTTTGAGATATTTGGGGGTGAAGAAGTTATCAAATTATTAGTAGATCAATCGACGAAATATGCTGCATTCCTAAACTGCCCAAGCCCGAATATAACGCACGATGAAATGAAAGCTTTTATAGCCATCTTAATTTTTTCAGGATATAATACCGTACTCTAAGCTACTGACACGATAAGAGGCTAGCGGTACCATATGGTACCAGAGTTTTTTTTCTAAATTAATAGTCTGAATAAAAAAATTGTAATTACATATCGTCAAGTAGACCATAATAAACAACATATGAAAAAAAAACCGTAATCAATCACCTTAAAGAAACTCAGTCTAAAATGGGTTAATTTAAATCATTTTAAAATACAATATTCAAGTATTAATGGCTCTTGTAGCTGGCTTAAATATCGGGAACTAAAATACAAAAAGATACATGCTAAAAATACCTAGTCTAATATTTCATCTCAATCTCATCATTGATATAAATTAGTGAGTCTCTTTTACCATCCCATAATAATAATAAATTTAGTCCTCCTGGCCAAATTCCAATACACGGATGCACTCACTGTTTCATCACTCTCAAAGTTCGGTGAGACGGCAATCCGACATGAGCGGAGAGAGATCAGACGCAGGACCAACTGCTTAACGAACTTTCTGAGGCACAGGGGTGTAACACCGCCAACTTTCCGACTCAGAGCTTATTGTGAGCAATTCATGACAGAAAATCTCAAAAACAATTTTGCCTCGACCTGGGATTCGAACCCAGGACCTCTCGGATGTAGGGCAGAAACTTTGCCACTACACCAACGAGGCAGTCAACCATAATATACAGGCACTCCAGCCACTCAATGTTAGTGTGTAGGGTATACCTAGAAATCTATTTGTACTGTGGCTTAAAGGCTACATCCTTAAGACATACCGCAATCCGTAACCCCCTAGTGATAATACTTCCTGATATTGAATTAAGATAACCCAAAAATAAGGTAATCCGTATGTAAATACATGTAATCCCAAATAACTTTAACCTCTCAAGCCCATGTATGTTTCTCATTCGTCAAACCAATGGTCTGAGCCTACATTTAACGAACCGAAGCCATAATAGCCCTTCAGCCAATAGTGAAAAGGGCCATAATGGCTTACTCATTACCCGCTCCATTTCGCCTTAGGTCGGGTACGATGTCGCTGGGAGCGATTCGAAGACCCCATTTTAGTGATGGCCACCAATCGATGGTTTAAATGTCGATGAAATATTTTATTAAGATTATCTTATAAAATAAAAATTGAGAAATTAATAGGTGATCCCCAGCGGCGCGTTTTCTGTGGCTAATTTTGGTGACTCACTTTCTCTGATATGGTTCAGGGCCCCTGAAGTGTCTCGGCAATTGACACGTGACGTCACCATTTCTTGTGTTGCTTCATACGATGATAAAAATTATGAAAACTTAGCAAGTAACCAATTCTGACAGTTTGAATCATAAAAAATAATACGAGAATCGTAGAAAATTTTAGATAAAGCAGTGGAAGTATCAGTCAACAAGTCACGTGCCAGGCATAATCTTGAACACAATTTCTATGTTTTTTACCTACTTTTCGTATTTGTTTTATAGGTATATGTTTAGTAGAATATATAAATACAGTTATTTATATAGTAAAACATATTTAGTATGTATTTAAGAGTTTAAGTAGTTGTATTAAAGTTTAGTCCTATATATCTTATTTATTTCGTGAAAATTGTGTTTTACATCATCCATATAGGTATATTTTGTTCAAATTCCCCATTCCTGTTAATTAAATGTTCCTTTAACCGAAGGTTGTCTGGAAGAGATCGCTACAAGCGATAAGTCCTCCTTAATTTTACATCTTCCTTTGTTAAACTTGTCTGTAACTTTTGTTTTGAGTTGTACAATAAAGTGTTAATCTATCTATCTAGGCACACCTTAGCACAAAAAAATATTTAACTATTTTTTGGTTAGCAAGTTCGTAAACTTGGCTTTATCGATACGCTACGTTCGCCTGTCGATATTGTTTTGTGACACATCACTATCAATTTCTCCCGGGGCAACCTTCAGCATTGGCTTAACTGACGGCGTATTAGTTTTATTATATAAGGGCCCAAGGTTTTAAAATTCAATTACGGCCCTTTGGAAACAGATTGTCAGCGGGGTTTAAGGAAATACTCAAATTCGATATGCTTGGGATTAATTTAAAGCCGCAAGCTTATCTGAAAGTAGATAAAATTTATTACTGATCATGTGGATTTTTGGGACGTACTTTCCATTGAATTTGGTATATGATAGTGTACTTATATGTAATGTATGGATATGACAAGGCAAGACATGATTAGATGACATATTACTATTTTGTTTTAACTTCCTAACCTAACTTTTCTTTAAATGCTGTTACGCCAACCTACCAGCTGCGGGGGCGGCTGGGGGTTATGTGGGACTCCAGGTCTTAGAGAGAAAACCCGCCTACCCACTACAAACTTTACGATGCCCTCCGGTGCCATGTGAGTCGGGGACGTGGCAGGTTCACCGTAGGCCGAGAGGCCACAGGCAATCACCACAATTTTCTAACCTAACCTAACAAAAGCACTGTTAATCATGATTTTGGACCAAAAACGCTGCCAGTAAGCGAAAGTAATATTGTAATACGATCCCTTATCTTTTTAATTACATTAGTAGGTTGATAAGTACGACCACTTAGGTGTACTGGTTAAGAACTTGACTGTTAACCAAGAGGTCGCGGGTTCGATCCCCGCACTGTACAAACATTTGTGTGTATGAACATGTCTGTTTGTACTGGTCTGGGTGTTTTAAGTATTTATTTAAGTTCATTTATAATACCACTGTTGATTCTGATATTTGTAACACAAGTGCTAAAGCAACTTACCACGGAGTCAGATCAATGTTTGTGATGTTGTTGTATAATTCTTTATTTAATTTTCTTTATTTTAATTATTTGACAATAAGTAGGTATGTAGCTAAATAAAATGAAGTAATTGATTAACAAAATAAGATCAAAAGCTATGTTGATAAAATCAAAACGTTTGTGCGAAAACAGCCTTACTCTTAAAAATGTAAATTAAAAAATATCTCTTTTGTAATAAAATAAATTGATAGAAATGAAATATAAAACAATATAATAAATTAAATTGTTCTTTTTAAATTGTCCTTCTCAAAAGTTGCGTGAAAATTAATTTTTCGTGTTGTTATCGCGTATTGTCGAGTTTTTCGTCTCTGATCGTTTATTTGTATTTGAAAATGACGATGAATATCTATTTTCCAAAAAGGTCGTTCTTGCTTCAGAAACATGGTCTGTTAAGTTCACTTGGTATGTATTTTCAAGTGTATTTGCTGTGCCACACATATCATATCTATTCTAAAGTTTACCGTTTTCGAGCATTTCGACTTTTAGTTTATTTTATAAAATTGTCGATTTTTAGGCTGCTAAATTACTTACTAACTTACTTCGCTGGGTCAGCGACCCGAAGTGGATCTTGGCCCGCAACATTAAAGTGCGCCATTCTTCCCTATTCTGTGACAAATATGACAACCTTCCGGATGCCGGCCGGTGGGGCGTCCAAGATATCGCTGGAAGGACGAAGACCTGAAAGAATTGGAAGGTTGCTAAAATTAATTTTGTTTATTTTGTGTGTCTTATTATTATTATTGCATTTTTACATTGTGTAATAAAATGTTCTAGGACGTCAATCATTAAAATAGTGGAAAGTTAATTGAATAGTCCGTATTAGATAGGTACCTAAGTGAAAGTTACGAAGTAAAACAAAGTATGAGAAAGTATTTTTCTCAGGGGGATATGTAAAAAGTGTGTAATTTGGGAGCTACTACAGGTTATACGCGTTATATTGCGTTTACTCTTCCTTGTTCTGAGGGATGTCCCTTGAAAGCTTTTACCTTATTTAATCACTTCAATTTCATGTACACAAAATAAATAAAAAAAGTAAATTTTTACATTTCCTAAATTCAGTAACTAAAGTCATAATTTTTTGCATGGGTGACGGTTGGTGCAAACAAATAACTGCCTCTACAAAATATCAAGGGGGACTCAGTACTACTCTAGCTGAATATTTCTGTAGTCTGCTATTATACAAAGACAAAAAGATCAAAGTCAAAAATACTCTTTCACCAATCCAACGCTATTCAATCGCTAACAGTGCCTTATTCATTTATTTAAGCTCTATTGCACAACAAAACTTTGTAAAAAAACTAACCATTGGGCATTCTCTACCAATCATACCTCTACATATAGGGGTGCGGGTGATAAATGTCCGCGCGACCGCAACCACGACTCGTAACGTCACGTCACGTTAAAGGCGACCTTCAAAAGCGAGTCATATTGTGCCGGTCGCTAGGATCTGATTGTCACCTTTAAAAGTGACGTCACTTTGAAGAGTACCTTCAAAAGTCACGAGTCTATGCCTTTTGTCGAGGTCGCATCGGTCGCTAGGAACCGATCGCTACCTTTAAGATGTTGGTCGAAGTTGTGTGATGTCAAAACCGCGTGACACAATGACGCAGGCGTCCTCAGATAAACACAACATTGCTTGACGTAAGTATATTGGTGTCACTAGACGTCACAGCTAATGTCACACGAATGTCTGCAGCATAATTAAGACGGTTCTTAAATCCAAGGTGGTCTACCTTATCCGTCATTATCATTATTTTGGCCTACGAATCATAATCTCAGTCCTTCTAGCCGATTTCGACCACAGCGGCCAATCTCAACTCTCTAACTCTCACAACTGTGCAGGAGATATTATAGTGCACAAGTATGAGAGCAATACACATATGCACTCACTGATCCATCACTGTCAAAGTTCGGTGAGACGGTAACCCTACATGACCGGAAAGATCAGGCGAAGAACCAACGGCTTAACGTGCTTTCCGAGGTGTAAGCACCCCCCGTGGGGTGTAACCGCCAACTTTCCCGACTCCGAGCTGTTTTTGAGAGATTCATTACAGAAAATCTCAGAAACAGTTTTGACTCAACCTGGGATTCGAACCTCTCGGATGTAAGGCAGATACTTTGCCACTACACCAAAGAGGCTGTCAATCATATCATAATCTAGAGATGATTGAATTAGCATTCGCATTCGCGCGTGGCAACTGTGCTCTTGGGCATGTAGTCCGATTCGGGGGTGTATCTAGCGCAATTCAATTTGGCATCCATAGACATTAGACTTCACCCGAGGTCATAAGGTTATCTGTTCTGCAACATAGTTGCACGACATTTCACCTTTTGTAGACGTGACTTTATGAACTCAAGAATAACATACCAAACGGTTTTCCTGTATGGTAGAATTTAATACCTTACGTCTTTTATACTCCCACTCTTATTTAAACCCTCAGACATGAGCAACTCAGATTTGCATTTTCTACCCTACGTCTCGAATGATAAAGGACATATTATAATGCTCGTCGGTAACTTGTTTGTTAGTCGAAATTTTATTTTGTCGCGCATATTTGGACAAATTTTCCGCTTTTTTCCTTTGTGACAATAGCAATTTTCGTACACTCGTTTGCCCGTCTGGTTTTTGCGTGACATGCGAGGAGTCAATTTATTTGTTTTCGGTGCGTATTAGGGCTTTGTCACTCGGTGGAGCGAGGCGCAGCGCGACGCGTTTTGACATTCAGATTTTCGTACAAAAATAATTTCAAGAACGCTTCGCGCTAACGAGATTCCTCGTACTTTAATTTGACTACTTCTATTCAAGAACTGATAGTCGATTTTTTAAACCCGAGTACTTAAGTGAATTGGGGTAAGTTGATTTTGGTATTTTTTTACTATGTGTAATGTGGTGAGCTTAAGTAAGATAATTGATATTCAAATAAATAATTGAAATTCATTTATTACAGGTTATTTAGACCCATAATAGTAACTATACAATACAAAATTAAATTATATAAATAATGTCATAATAATGTTAAAGATAACTTTTTAAAGGTACAGTAAGTACGTAAAAAATATTACCTCGTATGTAATCGTGATATTATATTAAACACTACTCGACGAAACCCAACTGAGCTTCTTGTTCTGGTTCAATTATTAAATATCTAAGTATAAAAGCCTTCAGTAGGTAATCATGTCTCGACAAATCTTTTATACTTGATTAATAACCCTCCTCTTGATAATCGTCGCAGTCGAGAAATTTATCAAAACACGCTTGCCAAAAATAGCCATTTTAAGTGTCATTAGACACCCCTGAAAATAATTTCCCTTAGTCTTTCGTGTTTTTCCGCTGAACATTTCGTCTTGATTGTTCAATCTCTTGATTGACATTCCCTCTTATAGTTTGTGAAGTTATTTTGTATCTGCTTTAATTTGTCCTTCACGTATAACATACTTTTAAGAAGAGTCGACGGAGAGAAAGACCTGGAGAAGTCTATCATATTTCGGATACGCTTCTTCATTTTAACACAAACTACTGGTTATCGGGTCTCAACGCGACATAAATAATTTAATGAGTTTTTAGGAACTCACTGCTCGAGGTTTCGGCTGCATTGCACACAGCCGTGGTCACGAGCTGACTGGTGGCTTGCGGCGTCGGCTGCTCGGGGCGGCCGCAGTTTCCAGATCCACCCTCACATTTTTATTATTAAAAACTAGCGGCCCGTCCCGGCTTCACACGGGCATTAAACATTACATTTAGATTTGTTAATTTTAACACATTCATAATAATAATAATTTAAAAATGTTAGTACAGTCATCAGTCAACTATTTAGTAATCTGTGGTACAGTCACCGCGACAAAACGCTCGTGCAAAATGACGCGTTTCTTCATTTGTTGACGCAATGTCGCGCTTTTTCCTGCTTCTACCTCAGGTACATCGCATTCATAGTGAATGGACCATAGAAATAGAACAAGTTCTCTTCTCATTTAGTGGTTCTGATGTTTACTTCTATATTAATTTATTTATATAAAACTTTATTGCACAAGAAATGTACAAATGTGGACTTAATGCTAAAAGTATTTTCTGCCAGTCAACCTCAAGGTCACGCAGAAAGAAGGCAATGGGTGCAGTGAAAATTAAATGAGAAAGGTTAATTGTGGTTTATAAAATAACGCAAAAGTTAATAAACATAATATATAGATATAGTATCATAATATCAATATGCACAATGTGTTAGGACTAAGAATTAATCACACCTGATGTTAAGCGTTAATATGACTGAAGGTAGACCCCTTTTAACCCTCAAGACCGTAGGCATTGGCTATCTAACCTATTACACGAGATGCCCAGGACACACCTTCAATATACTGTCGTCGTCCCGTGACTCGTGACTGTCAGAGATTTGGCCGCTGTGATTGATTGACAAGTAGTAACTAACTACACTGCTCAACAAAGTCTAGGGAACAAGCCAACTATATGACTTTATTTGTAAAATCTTCTTTAAAAAAGTACTGATCTCTTTGAGGTAAACAGGTAGGCTGAATGTTTATCAAACGTTGTTCGAATTTAAAAAAAAAAATTAGAAACAAAAGAATTTTCGTAAAAGGCGGGAATCTTTCACTTTGATTGCTGTGTAGTGATACTGTATGAGAATTTTAAAGATAAAAATTTGTTTTATTGTTTTATGATTTTATTGAAAAACAAAATTAACTGTTGTTATTCGTAACTTTTGCGACTACGGCCATTATGTCACGACGTCATTTAACGCGGGAAGAAATGATTCGAGCTGTAGGAATGTTGGAAGCTGGGCTACCCCAACGCGAAGTTGCAGCTGCTCTGAATTCTCACGCGAGCGTTATCTGCAGACTGTGGGCACGTTACAGACTTACTGGCGATGTAGCCGAAAGGCACAGAGGCAGGTATAGGGTTACTACGGAAAGGCAAACCGTTTTTTGCAAAATGTCGCAAGGAGGCAACCCACCATTACGGCTCGTCAGTTGGTAGAAGACCTCCAGTCGCAGCACCAGGTTGCTATCAGTGACCAGACTGCTCGGAGGAGACTCCATGAAGCTAATCTTCGTGCTCGCAGACCACTAAGAGTGCCCGCGCTGCATCATGGAAATCGAGGACGTCGATTATTGTGGGCACGTGAACATTTGCAGTGGACCGTAGATCAGTGGGCACATGTACTGTTCTCCGATGAATCTCGCTTCGGATTTCATCCAGATTCAAGAAGAGTGCGTGTTTGGCGGATTCCTGGTCGGCAGAGTCGGCTTCAAAACCCACAGGAGGTGCATCCCTACCAAGGTGGTACAATCATGGTGTGGGCTGGAATCCGCCTGGGTGGACGGACGGATCTCGTTTTGATCAGGGGAAATTTAAATGCAGAGCGATACTGCGCACAGGTAGTCCAATTCGTGGTTATCCCGCACCGACAAAATCTGGGCGCAGATTTTATTCTTATGCAAGATAATGCACGACCACATACTGCGAGTCAGGTGATGGATGTGTTCCGCGAGTACAACATCGAAGTGCTGGAGTGGCCTGCTCAGTCCGCGGACCTCAATCCCATTGAACACGCGTGGGATTTACTAAAGAGAAGGGCTTTTAGAAATCTCCCTCAAAATTTGAACACAGTAGATGAACTTTTTTCACATCTCTCCAGAGAATGGAGTCTTCTTCCACAAGAGACAATCGATAGTCTCGTAATCAGTATGCCACGACGATGTCAAGCTGTTGTTAATGCCTTAGGGGGTCCAACTGATTATTAAAAAAGTCCCCGCATATTTGTTCTTAACTGTAATGTTTTAATTTTTAAGAAATTTTATTAAATTAAATTTCTTTGTTTAGTTCTGTAATACACTTTCTTTGTTTTTCATTAAAATTACCTCGTAATTCAAAAACTGAATCCTTTATTTATATACGCAACTAATTAAGCATTAAATTGCGCATCGATTGGTATATAAACTTTAAAACAAAAATATATAAAAATAAAAATATTCCCTAAAAACCTCCTGTTCCCTAGACTTTGTTGAGCAGTGTACTTGTGTGTTAGTGTTAGTGTTAGCGCTAATGTCAGTGCACTGACGGTTAGTGTTTAAACTGCTAATATATAAGCCTGTCTACTCAAAAGAACTAGGCAGTGATTAAAGAATGACAGCCCAAACGACAAACCTAACCTAAAGGAGGCATAAATTTCAAGTTGGTTGGATATTTTTAAACAACTGAAAAATACTATCTAATAATAGTCCTCCTAACGAATTTCGACCACGGCGGCCAATCTCAACAGAATCAGCCAACTACGCAGGAGATATTAAAGTGCACAAAATTGTGAGCGCAGTACACAGGTGCACTCACTGTTGCATCACTCTCAAAGTTCGGTGAGATGGCAATCAGACATGACCGGAGAGAGATCCGGCGCAAGACCAACGGCTTAACGTGCTATCCGAGGCACCGGGTTGTAACACCTTCCCGACTCCGAGCTGTTGCAAAGAAATTCATTACAGAAAATCTCAGAAACAATTTTTGGCTCGACCAGGGATTTAAACCCAGGACCTCTCGGATGTTAGGCAGAAACTTTCCCACTACACCAACGAGGCAGTCTATAATATAGTAACTATCTATTTCTTATGTAGTAGAGGGGTATAGGCAAGAGATTATTTTACCTTGTAAAACCTACTATGACAGTATTGCATTGAAATAAACGACATAAAGAGATTAAAGATAAAACGAGAACGATACAGGAAACCGGATAGTATCATGTCGAATGTAATAAACATTTCACGTTGAAATGTGCTTAATATAACCAAAGACATTCGTGACGTTAAAGGAAACAATGCGAATAATGTAATTATTGTACAATTCAATATCGGTTTCAATTTAAAGCTGAAATAAGTTTATTTTTATTTTTACGTATCGGAAGGACAGTTTGAATTTACTTTAAATGTAAGTGAAACTTTAATAATAGTCCTCCTGGCCGATTTCGACCACGGCAGCCAATCTCAACAGAGATCAGCTAACTGCGCCGGAGATATTACAGTGCACAAGTGTGAGCGCAATACACAGGTGCACTCACTGTTCCATCACTCTCAAAGTTCGGTGAGACGGCGATCCGACATGACCGGAGATCAGGCGCACGACCAACGGCTTAACGTGGTTTCCGAAAGTGAAACTTTACATACCTGGTGTCTCAACAAAAACAGGTTTAGAAGTGTTTTTTTAATGTAACGACGTCCAGTTATTCTCGTTTAAATTCTTTACCTTGTTTTAAGTGGATAAAAGAGACTGATTTACTACATTTTTTAAAAGTGCTAGAGCTCATCAATGTTGTGTATTATTAGGTACCTACCCTATGTATCTCCGAAAGTTATTCAATTAAACACATATGTCAGAAGTGTCGTGTCATCATGCCCTTTGCTGGTGTTTCATGTTTTGATTATAATGGGTTTGCAACTTGTAACCATAATCTATCCTGTTTTACCTAAGACTCAAGCTGGACCCCGCACTGCAAGACCTGCAAGATACTGTTAGCTCATATTGTTTTATAGGAACGTAACTTAATATTTTTGAGTGATGGTATTTCACAAATTTCAAAACTATGTAATGACAACTAACACCTTAGGCTACCTGTGACCACCGACGCTAAAAAGGGCCCAAAACGTCAGGTTAAAATAAAGTTTAAATAAATCGTGAAATAATCCGTAAAAAAGCGTATCTTTTTATGTCTACTATTCGTGTAAGCCGAAGACACAAATAATAAAAAAAAACTAAATTATTTTGACAACACTAACGAAATAAGAGTCACGATTTCATTGTGCTCTCCTTTTCCTTTGTAGAAAATGTTTTTTTTTATTGATAAAAGGAATGTCCTTATTACCTATATCACTATTTAAGGTAAAAAGGTCCTTTGAAGACCCTTGTTTTGTTAAAGCATTTCCTTTGATTCGAGATGAGTGGCCGAATTTGGGAAACCATTGTTACTATTTAATTTTGACGATTACTTTTGAGTAGAAAGGAAGTTGTCAAGAAGGTTTACAATAAAAGTTTGGCGCAACTGATTTCGAGTTAGGAAGCTAAAGGGAAGCGCTTCCTACCGACCGGGTGTTATGGTCGGGAACCAAGGTGCGATAGACATCATCTTGATTTGTCTATCTATATTATTTTGGATCGCAATCTTATATACCGCGGTTCATGTGCGGTACTAGGCCGGTACCATTTGGCCGGAGTTAGGCTAACAGCGCCATCTAGCCTATGGAACCGTATCCGCTCTCGCTGTTGTGCATAGGCATGCACTTGTGATGGCGAATGGTAGAGGTCGCCACAAAGCTAAAAGGCCAGACAAAATGCTTTGACACACACAAGTTATGTCAATGACAGCGTGGCGCGCAATTAGAGGATCTGCTTGCTTTTTATAAATGTTATTATGAGATAAACTTGTGTTAAATCGTAAATTCTTATTGCTTTAGATGCGATCAAAATACACTGCACTCACAAAAAAAACACATTGTTGGACTGACCTGACAGCTTGGCCAAGCATGTAATTTCTTTTAAATTCTTTCTTGGGTTTACTCAGAGGACAAACAACGAAATCCCATGTAATTTGGTGCAAAAAAGCACGTGACACGAATGAGTAACTTTAATTATTATGTTATCTTGTCTCACCAGCCTATATACATCCCACTGCTGGGCACAAGCCTCACCTCTACTATGAGGTAGTACGAGCCATACTCCACTACGCAGGCCCACCGCACCGGTGGAGGGTGTGCATACCTTACTGTCAGATGTTATTGAGCAGCCTGAGCGCCCCTGACCAGGCTTAACAACTAATGATGAACAATCTATCGATATTAACCTCGGCCAACAGATTAACGTGCCTTCCAAAGCACGGAGATGCTTGTAAATAGACCGAATTAAACTACCACAGATAATTTCCTTTTTTTTTAATTTATTTGGGTTAATCAAACAACATCACAGTACTTATACAGTTAATGACTTTAAAAAAAACCTAATAATACTAACTGTGACGTCAACCACGATAACCACGACTTACTTATAAAGTTGAGAGTTAGTAAAAACAACTACTCGTATTATATATGAAAGTACATACCTGTTAATGCTGATCGATGAGACAGCTATAAATATATGAAACAGAAAGATAACAGTTAACAGTATTACAGTGTGTGCTAATTGCATGTATCAAGCAGGCTGGCTATCCTAAGCTTCTGTAAGCTGACCTACTGACGTGTTTCGTTGTTTTTTGATCAGGAGTATAATTCAGGTATTTAACCTGCACAAAAATGCTTAAAAAATCATAAAAACATTCCTTTTTTCGTCTCAAATTTTTCAACGACCGACTTTGTATTTCGGAGCTCAATCTGCTTGTCCAAGATCGCCAAGTCCGCCCTGGACGAAATAAGATCTTTTAGGCCAAGGACGAGGTCTCTTAAACCAACTCAAAACTAATATTAATAATAGTCCTCCTGGCCGATTTCAACCACGGCGGCCAATCTCAACAGAGATCAGCCAACTGCGCAGGAGATATTATAGTGCACAAGTGTGAGCGCAATACACAGGTGCACTCACTGTTCCATCACTCTCAAAGTTCGGTGAGACGGCAATCCGATATGACCGGAGAGAGATCAGGCGCAGGACCAACGGCTTAACGTGCTTTCCGAGGCACGGGGGTGTAACACCGCCAACTTCCCGACTCCGAGCTATTTGAGATATTCATGACAGAAAATCTCAAAAACAATTTTGGCTAGACCTGGGATTCGAACCCATTCGTACTTTGCTATCCTAAGCTCCTGCAAGCTGACCTCCGGATTCCAACCTCGCATTTTTCAATTTTAAACCACTAAGTCCATAGTGCTAAAGTTTTACAATAGGAGTGCTTCAATAGGGCTTAACTCAGTATATCATTATGAACTGCCTCCGTAATAAAAATGAGTTATGGATATAAATGCGCCGGGCAGAAACATGGGCGATTATGTTCGCGGATTTTTGGCAGCAATAAAAATCCTGGTGAACTTTTATTACGAATAAATAGAAGGGGAATGGGTCATGATAAATAATATGAGAGCACTCCACTTAAGGTTTATTGGCGAACCGTCAATTACGATGTATTTATGCTTATTTCGTTAGCATTTTTGTGTATTGCTTTGGGCGATATTAAATGCTTTAAATTATATAATACATAATTTGACGACCACTTTGGTGTAATGGTCAAGAAGTTGATTATTAACCAAGAGGTCGCGGGTTCGATCTCCGCAATGTACAAACATTTGTGTGCATGAACATGTCTGTTTGTAGTGGTGTGGGTGTTATATGTATTT
Organism: Pyrausta despicata; assembly: GCA_963921415.1. Lineage (NCBI taxonomy): Eukaryota > Metazoa > Arthropoda > Insecta > Lepidoptera > Crambidae > Pyrausta > Pyrausta despicata. The sequence goes on along the minus strand of OY992862.1, from coordinate 13,295,019 downwards.
ATTGAATTGTATTTGTAATACCACTGTTGATTCTGATTTCTGTAACACAAGTGCTTAAGCTGCTTACCACGAAGTCAGGTATGAGATTTTGTTGTGTATTTTTTTAGTTTATATAATTTGTGTATGAGTATTCCTTTCCCATCAGCCTTTGTCGTGGTGCTAGGGCCTATAAATATAATATAGGTATCTACCTTTTACTGGAAGTTACTGTTAACTATTATTTTCATAGAATTAACGTCTATACCCTTAGCTTCCAGTAAAAAAATTGGTTTACTGTAAAGTCGGTATACGGGCGAAAGTTTTACGTGACAACGACTTTGAGTGGTAAAATAATTTTAATGTGAATATTCATTTGTATAACATGAACCGGTGTGTATGCCTATCTCTCTCACTCTCTCTCTCTCGCTCTGTCTCTCTCGCTCTTAGGCGGGTTAACTGTGCTCGAGTGGAAGGGACGCGTGCCTTTCACTTTTTATGTCTGTCTCACTCGCTCTTAGGCGGGCTAACCATGCCCGAGTCGAAGGGACGCGTGCCTCTCACTCGCTCTCATTGTGAGCGGAGCGTCGTAACGCAGTTTCTTGAGGTGTCACCCGGCAAACCAATTTATAAGACGTTGTCACGTCAAAACTGACAGTTTTACCATTAGAATAGGTTATAACTACGTAGAAGTGAAACTTCTTTGTCGAGGTTCAAAAGCCGCGTTTTACATACCTTCTTCCCCCCTCAGTCCTTTACCCCCGCAGACTCCTGGACTTTGTGATAGGGCTGTCACCTGAAAGCTAGCGTGAGCTTATCCAGCTTTATAAATAGGTATATGCAAATAAAAGAGGACATCTATAAAAGTAGATACAAATTAAATTCACTAAATTATCACTAACCTTGGTTCATGACGTGGCAATGAAAAATAACTAAGATGTGGGATCTTTTCCGCCACTCCTACACCCTCTTACAACACAATATTTCACCATCGTTAAATTATAAAATGCTTATAACCTAGGGAATATAAATATTCGTAAAAAATGTGACATATAAACAAAATACTTTCGTAATAATATTTGATTCTAAAAAGAACAATTAGACCGGACTCTCAGTGGAGTTTCGTTTGCAAAAATAGCGGACCTAAATCTGACTTCTGATATATATTGTATAGATCCCAGACATCCTATAGACAGATGTTGCCAACCAGTTTTGAATTAAATTATATTAACCTCATAAGGTTGCGTACCAATAGCAACGCTAACAACTGCAAGCGTTCAAGGGGCCTGGACCATCTCTGACTGACTAATCCCTTCATTTCATAGCCAACTGTCAAACGAAAAACGACAGTTGGCTATGAAATGACCTTGAGTGCGATTAGTGCGGGAGTTTCGCTTCTACATAGTTATTACTTAATCTTGTGTTTTTTTTTCAGTCATAGATAAATGTGATAGGACATTGAAAGTGGCCTTTTATCAATATTATCGAGTATTTAGTATAATATTTAGACATTTTTGATTTTTTTACTAATTAATAAGTGCTTACGTTTAACTTCACTTACAAGAGCTCTTCTGAGAGAACAAACGACAATGCTATAAACCTATTTATATGGAGAAACAATCAATTTTTGTTTTTTGCAAGGAAAAATGCTATTTTTATACCACTCAAGTTGACTTTCACGCTCGCTGCACCCTAATACAAGGGAAGGAAGGCATATAATCGAATCTTCCGATGTGCCCAGTGATAACCAGCTTAATGCGAAAGGTAATCTTGTGCTTTGAAGAACTAATTGCACGTTAACTCAAAGAATATAAGGTCTATTTTCCAACGATGCTTTGATACGACAATGCCTTTTTCGTATAAATACGACAGACGGCAGCAAATCAGGCAGTCTCTTTTTGTGGCAAAAGCGATCTTATTACAAGGGTATACGATGCCGATGTGTTTACATCGACGTGATGTTGTGTATACTTTCGTTTTTAGAATATTTTCTGTGGAAATTTAATGAAGATGAGAATATATGCATCTGAAAATTGTTTTATAAAACAACAAGGTATGATAGCTCAGATTATTTTGCAGATATTGTTTTCCGGGTAAATGAGATTCTTTAGTCCGTAAACGCAACAGGAAGGCCTTAGAAAATATATGTATTTTTTACTATAAAATATTGTTTTGAGTACCTTGGTATACCATTAAGTCATTTATTTATATTATTCCTCTAGGTCTTGTACACACGAAAGCACAGACTCACAAGAAATAAGTGACCTAATTTATCTTTAATATTTACATTTCAGAAGGTTGTTTTGGGTACCTTAGTATACTACTACATGATTTAAATGATTTTAAGCTTTCGCGTTGCATTGTAACACAAATTTCTTGTTTTCGGGTCTAAACGCGTTATATTTTAATCAGTATTAGGTACTCACTGCTCGACGTTTCGGCTGGATTGCACACAGCCGTGGTCACAAGCTGACTGGTGGCGTGCGGCGTCTGCTCTGGGCGGCCGCGGTTTCCAGATCCACCCTAATATTTTCATATTAAAAATGTAAGTATAGTCACCATGACAAATTCATTAAAATATGTCGTCTATAGACATGAATTCTGCCACCTGGTATGTTTATTGAGGACTAGTTTTAACATATATATGTCGCAGTCATCTGGTTCAATCTGCTATTTAATTGAATGACTAGCGCGTTCGGTGAATGATAACATGAAACATAGCCCCTTGAACAGGGAATAAAAATAGAAAATCAGTCAAGTGATTCAAATTTAGTTCATTTTTTCTCACTGCGGCGCTAGTAGTCACCAAAACAAATATGGCGTCCAACAACTCGCACAAAAAGCAGTGTTTTGATTATTTTTTCTTTGAATTCCTTGAATTAGTTGGTAGAAATAGTCACTATTGCTTATCTTAAAGATTAAAATACAATATAAAATCATAATGAGACGTGTCATGTCTTCATTTTTGTTATCTAAAGTGAGACAGACAGACATTTTATAATTCATTTATTTTTATTTAAAGTAAGGTTAACTTTTAAGTTGCTAACTCATGGTCACCGTAACTAAACATTACAAAGTCGGCTACATCCCATTCAACGATTTCGCTAAATACCGTCCAGTCAAGACGCTGAACGTTACATTCAACGACTTGACGAGTTGTCCTTTAGTCATTCAATTGAATGTCGTCATTCAATGAAAGGCCTAGTCATTCAATTAAATCGCGAATTCAACTAGACGACTGCTACATATATATGTTGTCCCTACATAATACTATGAGTTAAGTTGGTTATCTTTTCACAATACAGTTCACATTTCCGTGGATTTTTAATAGATTTTCCCGACCTCCTGTGTTCCGCACAATGGCTGCCTAAAACCAATTTGCAAATGCATTCTCTAAAAAGAGATTCGTCACTTTTTCCTTCCCGCAAATGTTTTGGCTCGTAATTCCATTTTGCAGAGAAACCTCAACGTTTCAAACCATTGTGCTGTTTTCCTCAGATTTAATGGTGGAAATGGCCTGTCGCGGGTAAAAAAAGTTTCACAAAAAGGCTTCTTTTCTGTGCATTACGGTGATAAGTTTTTAATAGATTTTTCCTTATTTGATTAGCCGTCCTCAACCGCGATTTATTCATTGCTATACCAAGAGACTAAAAAAAAGTATTTATAGCATATAATTATTTGGGATAGGTTTGCTCTTTGACTTGCTCTTTTGCCAAGACTAAGCCCAACGAGGCAAAGACTGAGTCTGCAATGGACCGAGCTCACCTAGTAGATGCCTGTTCACTCTAGCTTTGAAAGTTTCTAGCAGGTTTAACATTACTAGTTCCCTATCACGGCAAATGATATGAATTTTCAAAGCTAGAGTGAACAGGCATCTTCTAGGTGAGCTCGCTCTATCGTAGACGCAGCTTTGCCGCGTTGTGCTTCATCTTGGGTCAAGAGCAAACCTATCCCAAAAAAAAATTATATCCAGCTGGATTAATCGCCACCTCAAACCTGTTGCAGACTGTCGCCACAACTCTCGACTGATAGTATGTCAAGCAATCAGCACCGTGGCCAAATCACACTGTCGCGACAGTCGCGAGTCGTGGCTACAGTAATGCCACTGGTGTACCCTAAACGTAATTACAAAACCAAGGCTTCGAAACAGGTGAATCTTGCGAACTGATCTCGCCCTAAGTACATAAGAACGAAATGATTTCGTTTTTGTTCTCCGAAACCGGTTTCTGAAACGTTATTTTCACCATAAAGTTTTCGGTTACGTTTGCGTGACCATTCTGACCATACAAGTGACGTCTATTTACAAGCATCACCGTGCTTTGGAAGGCACGTTAAGCTGTTGGTCTCGGTAAATATCGATAGATATTAGTTGTTAAGCCTGGTCGGAGGCCCTCAGGCGGCTTAATAACATCTGACAGTAAGGTTCGTCACTTGACTTATACACACCCCTCCACCAATCCGCACTGAGCCCGCGTGGTTGAGGTGAGGCCTGCGCCCAGCAGTGGGACGTATATGGGCTGATGTTGTTTGCGTTTTTGAACACTATTTTAACGGTTTATTTAGGTTGAACCGCGCAGCGGCAGAGAGCCCACGCGCAGTGAACCTACCCACCCACGTTTTCAAAACTTGTCGCTGCAAGTTTGCTGCGCGTGGCTTAAGCCGGTTTATTTGGGTAAGAGAACGAAATGATGTTCGGTTTTGCTATGAGCAGAACATTACGGCGAATAACGCTTTTGAACATGAATTAACCGTTATTTCTCAAACAACTTCCGAGCTTTGTACAAAACAGCTATGAAAACAACCGAAAGAATATGAATTATATCCTACAGCATAATAACTAACAAATTCTTTTTGTTAGTTGAACTAGCTGAACTTCAGCCAAACACAATATTTTTCCATTATTTATTCCTCACGAAACTTAAACGTAGTTTAGTAGAAGAGTATAAATTATTCTGCTATTGAATAACAAAAAGCGAAATTCACCCTATAAACTGTGTTTATCTCGTTCCCCAGATATTGGAACGGAATACGTAGTGTTGTGACAAGGTGTCGTGTTTATCAAATATCGATTATGGAAGGAGAAAATATTTATCGTTTTATAAAAGGTTCTTTAATGCCCTTAACTATGAGCGCACACCTGCGGCTTAATGGCGCCGCGAATCGCGCCAAAATCTCCGACGGTCGTGAGTTGCAGGCCTTATGGTGTAGCCCGTAACCTTCACCATACAATTTTGTGATAAGGGTGAAGGTACCTACAACTCCTACTCACTTCAGGAGTATTTCGCAGTAGTCACACTCGAGACTGGCTATCGCATCTCGAACACAAAAATGCTGAAAATATCATCGTTATGACGTCATACTTAAATAGAGCGGTGATTAAAAAATTGTGCCTGACAGCCTAACTAAACACCACAAGGGCTGTTTTTATCGTTTATATTAATAACATTTGGTTGAAAAAATAATGGTTTCCAACTAAACTCAATAGCACTTTAGGCCACAAGTTGTATTTTCGTTACCTGCTGAATTTTATTTGATTTATTAAGCACACCAACGACGGTTACTATTCATCAAACAAAAGACTTACATGCAGTAAAATAGTGTAGCTAATTGCACTATTAATTACGGGTGTAAACAATATGCTAGATAGCTTAAGCGTTACAAAATATTATGATTGAAATAAATAATTTTGACAAGAAAAAACTATTTTGACAGAAATGAAATATTTAAAGTAACAAAAAGATTAAAGATAAACGCTTAATAAAATTTTTGGTATTGTAAAATATAAAAGAAAATAATTTTTAAAATATCGATAATTTCCATCGTGGACATCACTAAACCAATGTAACCAAAGACAATTCGGTCCGAGATTTATCGGCATCCTTTTAACACAAATACAGTGAGCATTGGCTTCTATTTAGTAAATTTTATTTTCGACTTTATCGTGGTATTCAGTGAAACCAGAAAAAGTGTATTCACCTGAATGGTGATTCATTTGGGGCAATGCTTTTCTACAAGTGAGCCTATATACACAGTCAAATTACTATAGTCGACGACGTAATGAAATGAAAGTTAGCACGGCGGCTAATCTTAACAGAGATCAACCAACTACACAGGAGATATAATAGTGTACAAGTGTGAGCGCAATACACAGGTGCACTCACTGTTCCATCACTATCAAAGTTCGGTGAGACGGCAATCCGACATGACCGGAGACAGTTTAGGCGCAGGACCAACGGCTTAATGTGCTTTCCGGGGCACGGGGGTGTACATTAGCAAATAATTCTCTAGCATTGATATTTTCATTCAGCTTACATACGTTCTTAGTAAATTCTCTAATAACTTACTAAAAAAAACAAAATCTGACAAAACAATAATTGTTTTTTCGTTTTATGACACAAGTACACATGAGCTCGTCAAGGGAAAACTATAGCTCTAGTTATTAAGCTCTGGTCACAGTTGAATGTATTAGGCGAATTCCTGCGATGGCGTCGTTTAGTGGAAATTTAAAGCAAAATATTTATCTTTTTCAGCTTTAGTCATGGATTTCCGCAAAGTAACGCTTGATTTCATCAACTAAAACAATACCATCTTATGCGCAAGTAATAAGTACGATAAAATTCGTAGTGTGACTATAGTCTGTACACGTTACTAAAACTGTTTCTTGTATTAGGCCTTCAGGAACGTAATATTTCTTAAATTTGTTTGAATAAATTTCGTTTTGGGGGCATTGATTTTTAGTCGTAATTTAGGTCCAGGGAACACTTGCGGTGTGTGTCGCCGGGACTTGCGACGTTTAGCAATTTAGCCGCTATATCTTGGTTGACACGCTTCGGAACCATTGGTTCGCACACAATCACGAGTAGCGGTAAAAGATAGTTGCTTAATGAGCCCTTGCAGTTCATCATCATCATCAAAGGCCTTATTTAAAACGATTTAACCAGCTGCTGCAAGGGACTTTTTATTATGGCTGAATAAGCCAATCCGGGAGCGACAAACTTTTCCGCATATAAGGCAAGGGAAGGCAGCGGCAGGTGGTTTATCGCCGCTCTGATGCCTTCTTTCCCTCCTGTCAGCTAGCAAATTGTACCAATGTGCCCTGGCAGTTAAGTAATCTATTTCCAAAATTTTATCATATTGTCAACTATCTGTACTAGAACTTCTATTGAGCTTCTTCTAACTTAAAGTGCCAAGCTTTAATACTAATTGTTCTCGCACAATGACATACCCTTAATAGAAATTTCGATGACACATTATCTTCCTATGAGTACCTATCGTCAAACACAGTGTTATTGTATTAATGCATGACAAGGCTAGAGGAACTAAGTTTGTTAAATGCTTAAGACCTTTTGATGTCAATACCGGTTGGATAAATCAATAAACAGTATTGTGTCTACACAAAAACACCTACCTTGTTGGGTCTCATGAGATTTGAAAATTCGCTTAGGTAGGTATAATAATAATTATGGATCTTAGCCTTTGCGTGTTCATCTAGCGTTTACTTTGTCGTCACAAATATTAACCAAAATTTGAGATTTGACGACTTTTGAAGATGTCGACTATTAACCAAGAGGTCGCGGGTTCGATACCCGCACTGTACAAACATGTGTGCGCATGATCATGTCTGTTTGTACAGGTCTGGGTGTTATATGTATTTAATTAAGTTTATTTGTAATACCACTGTTGAGTCTGATATCTGTCACACAAGTGCTTAAACTACTTACCATAGAGTCAGATCAATGTAAAAAATGCTGATGTCAGTCATGCCAGAGTCATAAAGGCTTTTGCAGCTATATGTTTTAAGCATGTCCTTTACTGCCAGGACACATGCTTTGCTATCTATCGCTGCGTCTCGTGACTGACAGCGTGTCAGTCACGAGTTGCGGCGATTGTATACCGCAAATGTACTTCTGTCCCTAGATAACTGATCTGAAGTACCTAAGGTCAATCTATTACAATATAAAAGCGCGACTATTCCTGTCCTGTCTTACAGAATTTTAGTTACTCATGATGAATGTGACTAAGCACTAAGCCTAATTGAGTAGTCGCGTCTTTATCTAGACGGCTGGCGGTGATCCAAAAGCGAAAACGAAACGTTAATTGATTACGTAACGATTCATCGGATAGATTAGCTTTTTATTGCGGCAGTACAATTTTTTTGCCTATAATGCCTAATCATGGCACGCTTAATTCAAAAGTTTAAATTCATTTGGCTCTATCTGATCATTATCATCACATCAGCTGTGCAGTGTGCATTGTACGGCCACTAACGAACAGTGGTTGGGCGTTGGCCTCCTCCAAGGTTCTCCTGCGTCCTGTGCTCCCTGAATCAAACAGGTTCCTGGCAGTGGGTTTCTTACGGCTGAATGATGATAAACCATAGTTCTAAAAAAAAACAGTAATTTTTACAAATAAGATAATATCACCCGTCAACGTTCAAATTTGCGAAAGAAAACACAATCTCTCCCCAATAGCCAATCATTACGCAAAACTTTTATTTTTATTTGCAACTCGATATTTTGCCGCAGTGATTCTCTGATAAATTATTCTTAAGATGTACTTTCCTTTTACTGCCCATAATATTCTAGCTTAATTTATATCTCTGTCCTCCTTCGAACGTTTTCCTTGGAATTGTGAACAATAAATCCTTCCCATTGGATTCCCATCAGTAGGTTGGATGGCGAAAATACGACATATTCTGGCCTACTTTGTCTGTCATCGCATCTTATTGGAGCCTGATAGCTAGAATAAGCCCGAATTCACAGATTTACGGCGACTCTACAGAATACAACGCATGCAGTACGTAAGAAGCAAATGATCGAACTCGAAATGATATAATATAATAGTCCTTCGGGCCGATTTCGACCACTGCGGCCAATCTCAACAGAAATCAGCCAATGACCATATTACCTCTATAGTGTTCAAGTGTGAGCGCAATACACAGGTGCGCTCACTGTTCCATCACTCTCAAAGTTCGGTGAGACGGCAATCCGGCATGACCGGAGAGAGATCAGGCGCATGACCAACGGCTTCACAGATATGTTCATGCGCACAAATGTTTGTACCGTGCGGGGATCGAACCCGCGACCTCTTGGTTTACTAACAACTTCTTGACCATTATACCAAAGTGCTCGTCAAACTTTTTTTTATATCCGATGATGAAATTTGCTATAGATTTCGGCTTTTTAATGTATAGAAATGACTGAACACGTGTCTTAAATATGGCTAATGACATTACCATGCATTCAACAGACGAATTCAATTGCATTTTTCGTTATTGACTAGGTAAGAGGCTCAGATTACCAAGCCGGGTTTTGGTAGTAAAAACTGGTCCCGCGATAACAACTGCGTTTGTGACGGGTGTCTTTACGCGTGGGTGTCATTTAGAGTAATTGATCTTAGCCTCCATACTGCACTAGCCCATATCTATACTGTGGCGACTGGAAATATCGACAGGAACTTTTTACAAAGATTTTAACGAGCTATTTTCAATTAATTGCGATGAGAAGTTGAAATTTTAATTAAGCGATTTATTCTCGTGTCACAATGTTCGTTTTCGTACTCCTCCGAAACGGCTTGACCGATTCTTATGAAAATTCGTATGCATATTGACATGGTCTTGGGTCTGAGAATCGGCCAACTTCTATTCTGCATACCCCATAGTGATGAGAGAAATTATTTATATAGCAAAACAACATTTGCCGGGTCAGTAATATATAAAGTTACTCTGAAATAAAAAAATAGATCATACAATCCTGTCTCATTATAATTCCTAACCCCCTTTTCCTCTTTGTCCCTGTTTCGAACTAGTTTAAAAGGTTAACGTTTAAATTATATTCAGGGTCCTCTCCCTAAAACCTGTTCGCCTAACTTAAAATTACATCTGAGTTAATTCAGGCCGAGTTCTAAAATAAATAAATTTGTTATGCCTACACGTTTTCAGAATAAAACTAATCTATGTTCACAAAGTCTCACAAATAAAAAATGCAACTCCTTGTTAGTGGAAAGTTTTATACTTGATTTTCTGAATTTTTTGAGTAAATAAAGATTTCTATCAAGCAAAAACCTAAAATAATTTAAAAGTTTAGTACCTACCTAGGATGGTAAGGTTGTGAATTAATGTAAAAAAGAACATTCTTTTTGAAGTCTCTAAGGAGAAGATAGTATAAACATGGCTTTTGACCCATTACGAGTAATATCTTCAAGAGAACCGTTTGAAATTAAGAAATGGCATTATTTCCATGGCTGTCTTTTTACCAATATTCGGTAAAAAAAAAACACCATAGATGATCAAATTCCAATCCGAACACCCACCGACCCATCAGTTTTCATCCCGAGCGTTCAACTAAACGCCATAAAATAGGAGACTTCCTTTTTACGCCGCCTCTATATCTATATTTGTACAGTCTATGCGTAAAAAATTGTGTGTTTTTCGCACCAGAAAGGACTTTTCCCATTGGATTTTGCATTTTTGCTTCAATTAAAAAGTTGTTTTAAACGGTATATGTGTCTCTTCGATTGACGCGAATAGTAGACATTGAAATGACACTCTTTTGTAGATATTTTAAGTCCTGCGACTTCCCGTTCTACCTTTTCGGGTGATTACAGTTGGATGTATTTTGGTTCCTGCGCTGGCGCCGTTTCGTGGAAATTTAAAGCAAAATAATCATCTTTTTCAGCTTTAGTCATGGATTTCCGCAAAGTAACGCCTGATTCCATCAACTATGTGATCAAGTACGCTAAAAAGGGTCCGAAACTTCAGGTTAAAATAAACCGCGAAATAATGTGTAAAAAAGTGTATGATTTCAGTGTTTTAACGGTGCTAAAAATTACAATTTACTATTGAAATGCGTGACTAGATGAATCAGATCCGGAGATACAAAGATTTTAAAAAATACATGTTATAACCTCAAAATGAACTAAACACTTTCTACAGTTTTTTTTAACTTAATTAAAATACATTTAACGTCTTTATACTGCATCTGTCAACAAATGAAGTTTTACAGTAACTAACTGACAGTGACGCTTCATATATAGTTTATTTTAGTCATTATTATAATATGTCTCATTATGAATCACGGTTCAAAAACGTTTTTACTTTGGTTCAAATTTCTATTTCACATCGTAAATGAAATTCAAAATAAAATAAGCGTCCTAGCGCCGCTCAAAATATTCCAAATCCACCGAGCGGAAAAGGGGTTTTCTCGTAAAAAGTAAGGATGAATATATTTTTGATGCTGATTGTACAAAAACGCAACCTCCGATCGCTCGTCAATTTTATACGGTCTTTCAGATTTTATACGGCACCGGGCCTTTCCCTTTTGTTTACGCAGCGAGATATAGTTTCTGATTGGAACCTTTGTTTTGCTATTTATTCGTTTCCAAATGGGGTAATACAGTCGACGGTTTGCACGGCAGTTTTTCCAGGATATTTCGGGAACAACAATGGAATTGGTAATTTACAACTCAGATTATATACAAGTATATCAAAAGTGAAAGGATATCAACAAAAATAAAATATATTTTTCTATTTTATATGTGAAATTATAACAATCTTTTATTTGTTTTCCGGTTCACATTGAATTGGTAATTTGCCGTAAATGATTTTGAGTTAGGAAGCTAAAGGGAAGTGCTTCCTACCGACTGGGTAGTCCGATAGACATCATCTTGATATGTCTATCTATATTATTCTGGATCTAAGTTTTTATCGCAGTTCATGTGCGGTACTAGGCTAACAGCGCCATCTAGCCTATGGAGCCGTATCAGCGCTCGCTGTCGTGCTTGCCACCCTAGCCTATGGGGCCGTATCAGTGCTCGCTGTCGTGCTTCACACCTTTAGGCATGCGCTCATGATGGCGAACGGTATAAGTTGCCACAGTAAGATTTTTAAAAGCCGTTAAGTCTGCCAATTGTGTTACTATGGCCTTTAATCAAAGAGACTCTCATCCTTAAAGCTCTACGAAAACCTGCTACTTTCTGTCGCCGCGACTCGTTTTTGCGCGGCAACTAATCGCCACTGTTAAGTCGCGGATCGTGACGTCAGTATGCAGAGATGTGCCCTGAGCCTTGTTCACTGTTAATATTGACATGAAGTTCATGTAATTGTTACTCACAATTTTTTTCCACAACTGTCTGTAAATGACCTTATTATGGTAAAACATTTGTCTAAAAAACAAATTTAAATGTATTTTCCAATGTCAAATAAAATCTTTAGCAAGACAGCGAAATACCTTTAGAATTAATTTTCAGGTCATTTTGGGAAGGTTGGCCTAAAATGCGGTTTCGTGGTCGTTTTTAAGTGGAGCAATGAGGACCTTTAATACAACCCGACAACAGCCCGTAGGGACATAGGTATATTCGGTATTTTTTATCGATAAATTCTTTTGCATTAATTAGTAGACATCAATATTTATTTACATACTCGTAGTATTATTGTTTACGAATTGTGTATATCAATGTTAACATGATTGTGTCCGTAATTACCCAGAGCAACGTATGTGTTGCTGTACCCGATTCATTAAAAAAATGCTGTAATAATCGTTAGCATATTATTATACACACCGTTTTTAAATAAATTTGTTAAGTAGATATCATAAATGTAATATCATAATCTTTTTTTTTAAATTATATTGTTTAATTAACATTACTTTAAAAAATCTTGCTCGTGATAATCTGAAGCTCAGGTAAACCCTAGTTCAGACAGAAATAAAACTTTCTAGTCTAAGATAATTTATATTTTCCTTTTTGTTTCTATTTTAATTTCCTTTGTTTCTGAACTAATGACTTTTATTATTAGTATCGTTACACTGCAAAGTGTAACGATACTGAATAAATACGATAATGCAAAATCGACTACCACATTTCCGAAGACCCATTTATCGATAAGAAATAAGTCATCTCTAGTCACAAATGGAGTTTAATGGTGTGTCCTTGAGCGGAGCGGAGAGCGGAAACTACATAAAACCGCATCAAGAATGGAAGCTCTTAAATTAATAGTACGTGGTTGTATTGAGTGCTCAGTGCAAATGTGTGTTCGTTGAAACGTACAGCGAAAGCATTGTTCTAGTCGTCATGCAAGGTAAATGTCCAGCTTACAAGCTTTTTAAACCCCCGGAAAAAAAGGGAAAACTTCATTCTCATATTTATTTTTAAAGGGCTTGTTGGCGAGGCTATGTATCTACCTTTTTTGACCTACAAGGTACTATATTGCGTAAAATATGACCTCGGTGGCCGCGAAGCAATTTTTTCATACTTTCTATGTTCTAAATAGATATCTATCTACTTTGCCAATACTTTCCCAATTATAGAATAAAATCGGTCTATCGGTCGATCTATTAGTGACATGATTAATTAACCCTATCGGTCAAATTGTTTTAGTTATTCGGACGAATGTAATTACTATGTTATCAGTCAAATTTATCAAACTTATGTGGTACCTCATCATTCGTACCTATGCAATCTTAATATCTTACATTTAAAATATACCACTGTGGCGGCAACAGTTTTCAGTGCTTTTTTTTTAACTCAAACGATCTTATTTTTTATTTAGCCTATATCATCACACAGCGGCGATGATCCACCTGCCGCTGCCTTCCCTTGCCTTAAATGCGGAAAAGTTAGTCGCTCCCGGATTGGCTTATTCAGCCATAATAAGAAGTGCCTTGCAGCAGACACTGCTTGAATCGTCTGCTATAGACGAATGAGGCCTATGATGATCATCACACTGCTGGGCAAAGGCCTCCCCCAAATCTCTCCACCTGTCCCTGTCCAGTGCTAACGTCTCCCAGTCCCGTGTTGCATTGACGTCACACCATCGTTCCTTGGGTCTGCCTCTTCGGCGATAACCGTCTGTAGGTAGATCTTATCTTAAAACATTTAAATGACATTATCATCTTAGTAATCATAAACAATGTACAAATAAATTTTTCACCGAAATGTTTTCACTTAGAATAACGAATCATGGATAAAAGTTGAAAAACAAAACTCGTGTTATCCTATGGTTATTCGAAAAAAAAAGATCATTGAGATAATAATGTCGTTATTATAGCATTCTGTTATTGCAAAAACTTTTTTGTGGAGTCCGCGATAATCGTGAAATATTTGCGAACCGTTGTAACTTCAGGCCCGCGGAGTATTTCAGAAGATTTCGTCGGTGAAAACTTTCTTAGCATCTCATTTTAGGTGGCAAATGGAAAGATATCTCTGTATCAATGAAATTAAATGAAATTGTTTGGGAATATGCAGTTGAGAAAAAGAAAAAAAACTACGAAGTTACTATAGTATATTTTGTCGTAGACGGTCATTAGTTTGGACACTAATCGGAACGCAAGCGCGCCCTCTAGTGGTGTACTTCGAGCAACTATACTTTGGGTGTGCTTGGACAGAGTCGTGATGTCAATGACGAATTCGACCGAGCTCAGTTTCGACCGAAAAGCCACGGAGGGAAGTAGTGGTCACGGAACTGTCCTACGTTTCGCTCAGTGCCTTGTGCCAGTGTTCAAACGTTGTTATTAAATAGTGTTTAAATCAAACGTATTCTCGTTGCACGATACCCAAGTCTGCCCACGCGATGTCTGAAGGTTCGGATCGAAATCTACGTTTCCGATTATACGTCGAAAAGACAGATCAAACATTAAATACATAAATGCACCTTATCAGATTTAAAAGAATGCATCAATTGGATTAATAATAAACAATGCAAATCATCTCATTGTTACACATCTTCGAAACAAATACCTATATTCTTAAAATGTATCTACAACTTCTTGTGCTAATAATACAATATTTAGTACGACCCTATCACATTTTTCCCTACAGTCCACTCCTATTTGCTTTGCGCACAGCAAAAGAGAGTAAAGAAAACAATATCCTCTCGAATACAACTTGTATCTCTTATAGCGTACAAACACCACAAAACAAGCTACTTTGCCAAAGTGACTGTTGTTGGTTTGCTTCCAAAGCTAAGACGTAGATGGATGACAAAATATCTATAGGAGAAATGCTTTATTCGAAACGACAGACAATATTTTAGGGTTCAGCTCTTGATCGGCGAGATTAGAAGACCACGTAATAAAAAAGTAATTTAGTCATACTTTTTTTAAATAAATATAGAACAACATCACATACATTAATCTGCCTCCGTGGTAAGTAGCTTAAGCACTTGTGTTACAGATATCAGAATCAACAGTGGTATTACAAATAAACTTAAATAAATACATATAACACCCAGACCAGTACAAACAGACATGTTCATGCACACGAATGTTTGTACAGTGCGGGGATCGAACCCGTGACCTCTTGGTTAATAGTCAACTTTTTGACCATTACACCAAAGTGGTCGCCTAACTTTCTAAGTATGACGTAATGATATTTCAATAACTTATTATTTTTGTTTTTAAGACGTGTCTAGATGGATGACGAAATATCTAAATAAAAATGGTTTATTTGAAACGACGGACGATATTGTAGGGTTCCGCTCTTGATCGGCAGGATTGGTGACCCACATATTATTGGTATTATTAAAATTTTAAAGCTCATCATTATAATAATAATTAGTTCTGGGCCCCTTAGCACAGTTATATAAAGTCAATAACGATTATTGCAATCGCTATCGTTAGCCGAATGTACTATATACTTGAAGGTAACATTCGCCATCGATGAGTTGATGAGACGATAATTCAAGACTTTTCAATGTAATTTTCTTACATTAAACAACGATTGGTATTATCGTCAATGTTTATGCAATGTTACTTGGTCTAGGACTCTTATTAGTTCATAATGATTAGGTTAAAAAAGTGTGTGTGTCAGATCCGAAGCACGACTGGAGTTAGTAGTCCTTAAGAACGGTTGTAAAAAGTAAATAGCTTAGGGAATAAGGATAAATGAATGCATTTCTTTGATACTTAAAGCAAGTATGATACATTTATTTTTATTAATTATACTTTGAATCCGTTAGAATACATAACAAAACCAAAAATATAAACAATAGTCTCCATAATACATAATATACTACAATACACTTATACAATACTCGGTTGAATGTGTCAGAAAATTACCGATGCATTTTCGGGTAACATCGTGTGGCATCGCGTGACATCGTATAACATCGGGAATTAGATTTTACTCCCGTATATTTTCATACCCCGGCCTTATATATGAAACTCGATTCTTAAGGAGTAAACTCCAAAATCTATATGACAGCTAAGTAAGATATATAAGCCTATCTAGGTCTTTCAATACCTGCCTAATGAGTATGACGAAGTGTATTAAAACAATTACTTATTTTATTTTTACATCCGTGAAGCCCAGCTTGAGTTTTTCTTCATAAAGCTGCTAACTACAGCCTTTTATTTTCTTCTTCTTCTTTTTTTATTAATGGCGACAATTTAGTGTTGAGCCGGTGGTATTTCACTAAATTCCGCCAATGTCACGTAGGTAGCTTTTACACAGGGGAGAACGTAAGCGGAATAATTAAAAGCTAAGCAGATTTATCAACATAAAAAAACACATTAGGACAACACCGAACGAACAAAGGATATTATTAGAAGTATATCAGAAATAAACATAAATTAAAGGAGCCACACAGAGAAAAGGTAAGTAGGAGGAACTGAAGAAATACAATTATCTGAGAGCTTGGGACGACTATAAATTAATTTTACTAACATGTATAAATTTTGACAGTGATTTTAAAAGGTGGGAATTCATAGAGTGAAGAATAAATTTAATAGAAGCAGGACGGGGAAAGTTTTTAGGGAGGAAGTCAAATAAAGAAGAACCAACCGAAGGACAATTAAACAGAAGATGGTTAGCTGATCCTTCATCGAGGCCACATTCACACAAGGAGCTATCCTTTATCCGCAGTTTTGCTAAGTGCACTGGAGTGGAGTAATGCCCTAATCGTAATCTACAAATAATAGAAACAGTCTTTTTAGGAAGATGCGGATATTTAAAAAACCATGGTTTGGTAGGTATTGTTTGCTGAATATCCGCAAAATATCTACCGGCTGAAGGCTTTGTATTTTCCCAGTGGGTGTTCCAAGATTGGTACATATGAGCACGAGGTAGAGTCAAGACATCATGCGAGAAGAGCTTGCTATGTTCAGAAGAGCCTATCATGATAGCATTCCTGGCGCATGAATCTACCGTCTCATTGGCCTTTTATTTTCATTTATTCGTTAAAGTTGACAGTTTGAACTTTGCAACCAGACGAAGCGAAACATTTTATTTATTAAAACACTTCATACAGTGCAGTGAGACGGGACATAAGTAGTTGTTATTCACTTTAAAGGCTTTTGGCGAGCCTCATTCTCTATTATTCGAGATCATGCTATTAAATAACGAAGTTCCAAATTTGGCACGACCTCCCATACAAACAGCCTTCTATACATATGGGATATGTCTTCTTGTTCTTACAAATAGGCTGGTGTTAGCTCAAGAAATACGGTTGCTTTCATATCTGAAATTGTTTATTGAACAACACACAGTACTGGTCCTTATATCATGGACATAAAGGCGACATTGGGTCGCTATTGTTTCTCACTGAACAGTCAGCTTCAAAAGTACATAATGACACTTTACCTCTAATATAATTATGTGAAAATAAGATAAAAAATACAGATTTCGACAGATTGACACGTAGATTGCTGAAAAGGTTGATTTGGCGTGATGCTAAAGTGAAAATTTAACGATTTATTTTGTATAAATGTTAAGGAAGATGACTATTAAACCTAAACGATGCGGCTTCGATCACCGTAGACACGTGGTGAACACACCCGTTTGTACTGACCTGGGTGTTAAAAGTATTTATTTAAGTTTATTTGTAATACCACTGTTGATTCTGATTTCTGTAACACAAGTGCTTAAGCTTCTTACCGCAGAGTCAGATCAATGAATGTGATTTTAATTAAAAGAAATTCTACTATTTTTGGCACTGACGGTACACGGCAAGAAAATATTATGTGAGAGAAAGTTTGCGCTGTTTAGTTATTGTTCTTACAGTGTTCGCGCCAAGTTGTTTTCATATGTTGTTAATGTCAAAAATAGTTGTTAGTTATGTGGACATATTACCTACCTAAACTATGCTGGGAAAGCTAAGCTTTTATTAAGGAAAGGAATGTTCTTCATCCAGACGAAATGCCTAGGACAGCTTTATCAAAATTATTTTTAACCCCGAACGAAAACCTTTTTTATGTTTTTATGTGTGTTTGATTGTGACCGTCTGTGGCATCGTCTCCCGAATGGATGAACCGATTTTAGTGCGTTTTTTTGTTAGATATATAATTTTGAAGTTGACTTATAACCAAGAGGTTGCGGGCTCGATCCCCGCACTGCTGTACAAACATTTGTGAGCATGAAAATGTACCAACAGAGTACTGGTCTGGATGTTAATGTATTTATTTAAGTTTATTTGTAATACCACTGTCGGTTCTGATATCTGTAATCAAGTACTTAAGCTAATTACCATGGAGTATGATCAATATATTTGATGCTGTTTTATATTCATTATTATTATTATTTACCCACCGATGACCGGAGCCGAAAAGAATTTTCGAAATTGAAAATAGCGTTGTGAACGCAAAAATATAATATATAATAATATAATATTTATTATAATAGTTTTCATTGATACAAAAAATATATATATGTAAGGAACCGTCATAAACTTTTCGCTTCACGCAACCAACACGTAATTTCGTTGAGTGTCCGCGGTCTCGGTTCGTTCGCACTCGATGAGCGCCTCCGCTCGGCGACCGTCTCAAGAGACATGGGATTTGTATAGCGTTGTACGAAGAGCACTCTTAATATTGTGGATGCTAGCTGTAAGATTGAGAAATATCTGTAAGGTGGTTTAAAGAATGAAAGTAAAGAAAAAAAGTAAAGCCGTTGGTCCTGCGCCTGATCTCACTCCGGTCATGTCGGATTGCCGTCTCACCGAACTTTGAGAGTGATGGACAGTGAACAGTGTGTGCACCTGTGT
Organism: Pyrausta despicata; assembly: GCA_963921415.1. Lineage (NCBI taxonomy): Eukaryota > Metazoa > Arthropoda > Insecta > Lepidoptera > Crambidae > Pyrausta > Pyrausta despicata. The sequence goes on along the minus strand of OY992862.1, from coordinate 13,276,070 downwards.
ATTGCGCTCACACTTGTGCACTATAATATCTCCTGCGTTGGCTGACCTCTGTTGAGATTGGCCGCCGTAGTCGAAATTGGCCAGGAGGACTATTATTATTACACCTGCGGCATGCCTACTTACGCCGTAAAACGACAGTATTCCGCTGGTTTGCCCTGGGTCTTGTGTATACGGTGATATAATTTTTGCGTTGGGTTAAAAAATATTGAGGACATCTAGCAAAGATTTTTAACCTTACCATGCTCTCCGCTCCCACGATTTTTTTGTAATTAACTATCGCTGAAGCCTTAGACTAACTTAACTTATTAAGGTAACTCTTTTTTGCCTCTTACTTGTCTTAGCTATCTTCTCTATATATATAAAATTCTCGTGTCACAATGTTTGTTCCCATACTCCTCCGAAACGGCTTGACCGATTCTAATGAAATTTTGTGAGCATATTCAGTAGGTCAGAGAATCGGCTAACATCTATTTTTCATACCCCTTAGTGATAAGAGTTGTCCACAATAATTTATATGGCAAAACAACGTTTGCTGGGTCAGCTAGTAATATATAATTTTCAGTCAGTTGACATTTTTGCGTCAACTATTGTTAAATTAAAAAAAAAACTTGCTGCAATAATAAGTAATTGTTGTTTCTCTCCCATTATGTCATATTTTTATAATTTAGTAGTTTCACATATTTGAATGTGTAAAAAAATGGTTTACTCTATGTATTATTCAAGCTGAGGAAACTTAATTGGTTTATGTGTTATTTTAAATCCCTATTTCGTCATGTAATGTTATAAGTGTATGTTTCCCAAAAAATAATAAATAAAATAAAAATAAATAAAACTAAAGCAAGGGAGCCGGGTAGCCGGGGAGAAGAAGAAAGAAGCAGCCGCCATTAAATTAGCTCATATTGATTACAACTAGTGGTCTAGTTGGTTTCGGAGGTAACTATGGGAATACTAACATTACCGGCCGGTGCGAAAAATAAGTAATTTTATGAAACCTTCTCTTGCCAAAAAAAAGTATCACCCAATTCGGTGCCGTCTGTCTGAAGTTATGCGCGTCCATACATTTCGGATTCATTTTTATTAATAAAGATTTTGGTAGTGTTCACGTAAAATATTTGATCTGTGTCGATTGGCTATTCCGGCAAACAATTCTAAAATACATAACCTCAACTAAGCTCTAATAATTCAAACGTAACATCATCAATTAAGTAATTATCTACAACCTATTTTAGTATCTCATAACCTTTCCTAATGACCTCAAACCCTAGATGTGGGCGTAAGTAATAAAACTTATAACAAGAATAGCACAGACCCGGGATATATTACAACGGTAGTTCATGTGTCAGTTATACAGAGCGTGAAGGGCGGAAATAGCTACAGAACTCGTTTAGTATGAAAATATGTTAATAATAAAACAGTATTATGCACCCGTGCACGATACTTTTGCATCGCGCGAATGTGCCATTGCCAAAAACCATTACTAACTTTCATTTTCAGATTTGACACATTAGAATCACAATTTTATTAAAATAAGCTCAACTGGAGATATTGGTTTTGACTTTGATCTATTACTATCTAGCTACTTAACTATTTCTTTTAATAATAAATAAATAAATATACAACAACATCACATACATTGATCTGACTACGTGGTAAGTAGCTAAAGCACTTGTGTTACAAATATCAGAATCAACAGTGGTATTACAAGTAAACTTATACAACACCCAGACCAGTACAAAAATACATGGTCATGCACATAAATGTTTGTACAGTGCGGGGATCGAACCCGCGACATCTTGGTCAATAGTCAACTTCTTAACCATTACACCAAAGTGGTCGTCAAAGCTATCTACAGTTACATATTGGATATGGCGACGATGTTAGCATAGATACAAATTAGTTCAACGGAGAAAAATCTTTGTAGAGACCAAAATGTGCAAGTCAGTTTCAGCATGTGAACCATCTGAAGCTTAAAAAGAAAATTATTTTTCTTTCAATTTCCACTAAACGACGCCAGCGCAGGAACCCAAATACATTCAACTGTGACCACTTGAAAAAATTTGAGCTAGAAGTCGCAGGACTTACAATACAACTCACAATGTGACACAGAAGATGCACCTGGTAACACAACACTGACACCAACAAAACACTCAAACTTTAGTTATCTATTTAGTAATCCATCAATCCATATCCATGTCGATTTCCGCAAAATAACGCCTGATTCCATCAACTATATTAACCATCGTTAATTCAAGCCAATATATCCTGTTACCAAGCACTCCATATAGTTATTATTAGTAGAGATATTTGTGAACATACCCAAATTCGCGTAAGCATATCTGAAGTTATTATTATTATTGGATCTGTCCCCTACTGTCACTGCCTTTGTCCGTGGTTTCGGATGTGCCGTCCCTGTCACACTTACGCGCTTGACAAAAATACTAATCAATCGTTAGGAAGAAAAACCTCTTGAATGCCAAACTATTAGACTAGGTAGATATCCAGACGTGCATTTAAAAAAAATGATGCTCCTTTTAATTTGACATGACACCTATTTTATCTTATACATAAAATTCTCGCGTCATAATGTTCGTTCCTCTACTCCTCCGAAACGGCTTGACCGAGAATCGTCTCATGAAATTTTGTGAGCATATTGAGTAGGTCTGTGAATCGAATTTTTCATTCCCCTTAGTGATAAGGGTTGTCCACCCTTAACATTTATATGGCAAAATAAAGTTTGCCGGGACCGCTAATTCTATAAAACATTACAAAGTTAACTATGAGGATATTACAAGTATTTCTGAGGATTTCAAGTGTATTTGGAGATGAATAATTAGTTTGCAAATTTAAAACCAGATAGAAAAATTGCACCCCAATAAAGGTTATAAAATAACTTGTAATAATAGAGACGCCTAGGGTACACTTGCGGCATATCAACTGTCGCCTCAACTCGCGACTGCTTACAGGGATTGAAGCGCGGGGATTGACAGCAGCAAGTCATGGCGACAGAAAACAGCATATGTGCCATGGTAGAAACCCGTGCAATTTATCCACTCTGAATCTATCCACACATTTGTAGATGAAATGTAGGCCATGATCTTAAACAGGGTGGTGACCACAATACGACAATTGAATTTTTGTCTGTTACCCTCTTACGCCTAAGCGGCTGAACAGATTTGAATGAAATTAGGTACACACACATGGTCGTCAACATTATATATGTGTAATAAATTTCATCCCAATCTGTTGAGTAGTTTAGGTTTTAGGAGCGTTACAGACAGAAATTGAACTGTCGTATAGTGGTCGCCTCCCTGTATAATTACCAGTCTTAGTGTCTGTGACTTAGTTTTGCAGTGAAGATATTGTGACAAATACCTACTAAAAACCCTATATATCAAAGGCAAAAACACTTAGAATTATTTCCATACGAACATGAAGCTTGCATGAAATTATCTTTACGCTTCTACATAACACTGAAGATTTATGCTTATGCGCGTCTTGCATCACGTTTTTACAGTGACTCGTGTCGTAACTTTTACGACCGCCAGTGGATGACATAACCTCTGTTTTGTAAGTCAAAAAATACGGGCCACCTAAATACAACCGCACCGGTGTGTTTCACTGAGTAACGGAATTTTCAATCACCTTTTTTGTGACAAAATTCAGAGGCCAGTCTGTATTTCTATATTATTATGGTAGCTTTTAACTAAAAAATAACATAAATAATAATAATATAATGTAATAATATAATGTAAATACACCTAGCTAGTATGCAAATGTGAATAAATGAATAACTGGTGCAATAAAAAATAAGTCATGACCTTTTTTGTGTCAAATTCAGAAGCCAGTCTGTATTTCTATATTATTATGGTAGCGTTTAACTGCTGCAATAGAAAATAGGTCACGAGATTTAAAACAAAAGCCATATATTTCTCTCAAAAATTCAATTTCTTTCTAGTCTCAAATTTGTGCTGTCACATTCTTTGCAGGTATATATGTGAAACATCGACTAAAATAAATCATGAAAACGAGTCTGAAAATAGTCTTGTATTTGCTGACTATCAAATTTCACTTTAAAACAGGTGTCTATAAAATCGGTTGCAGTTGCAGTATTCGTATATAAACTATACGAAGCGGACTATTGCTGAAAGGGTTAAGGAACTTAATAAAAGTCCTCCTGGCCGATTTCGACCACGGCGGCCAATCTCAATAGAGATCAGCCAATTACGCAGGAGATATTATAGTGCACAAGTGTGAGCGCAATACACAGGTGCACTCACTGTACCATCATTCTCAAAGTTCGGTGAGACGGCAACCCGACATGACCGGAGAGAGATCAGGCGCAGGACCAACGGTTTAACGTGCGCACCGAGGCACGGGGGTGTAACACCGTCAACTTCATGACTCCGCGCTATTTTTGAGAAATTCATGACTGAAAATCTCGGAAACAATTTCGTCTCGACCTGGGATTCGAACCCAGGACCTCTCGGATCTAAGGCAGAAACTTTGCCACTACACCAACGAGGCAGTCAGTTAGTCGTATTTTTTTTAAGGAACTTATCGCCGCTGTAAAAAACTGACAGATCAACAGATCAGCGATTGCAGAACATCTTCTCAAAGCTGACACTAATCACTGGATCAAATTTCACTAAACGCAAGTCCTCCACCGCCATTCCTACTATGAGTTGTGCAGGAAACGCGTATTGCGTTAATTTCCGTTTTTCAGTAGTCTTATTTCACTTTTAGTCAGAAGAGGTGCAATCAAAGTAGGTCGGTGTGCTAGATAAATGTAAAAGTTGACTATTAAGCTTTTCACATTACTAAATGTTGCATAAAACGTGTCAAAACTTAAAACTAAAACTACTTAGCTGTTAAAAACTAATCTACCGAGCCAGTCAAAAGTTTTTGAACGTTACGTGCAAAACGGGCGTTAGCGTATTCGAATTACTTGTGAAAACGCTGAAACGCGTATTTTTCTGTTTACACAACATTTTGGAAAACGCTGCAAGCGGCTTACAAAAACAACTGCTAATATGGCAACAAAAAACAAAATTAGAAGCAGTGAGACAAAAGTCAATCCTAATTATTTGGTTCTGAACAAACTCATTTTGTTTGTTTTTTTTTTAATCTGGCCACGTATAGCAAGCATTGAACTGATCCTGAATCCTAATTAGATGAACTGGGGTTACGGAAATATTAAAGGTACCACAAAAAACCGTGACATCAACGAACTTATCCTGACCGGGATCAAACCCCAACAACACCTTGAAAACTGTACCATAGGCAGTTGACCTCACGAATTTTCAGTTTTACAATTTAAAGGACATGGCAAGGCCCTGTATTATGTCTTGTTTGGCATAAACAGAAGTAGAACCTGGGATATTTGCGACCACATTATTTATATCAACCTGATAGTCTAACTCAGATATTATCAATTGACAAGTGAAAAGAAGAATAAGCACTGATATACACACAATAATGTAAAGGTTTGTTTTTCGCACTGTACAGCGGACTAAAATGAACACAGCGTTGTAAATCCTGGAAACACAAAACACTGCGTTGTATACGAGTAATCACATATTTTAATAATTCATCAGAGCTGTTTCGGAAACGCACGCCTTTTGATGAGCCGCCATTTTGTTGAGGCGCCATTTTAGCCGGAATGTAAAAGAGATTTGGCGGTTTTAGCCAGAGAAAGAAATGCATGTACATTTTTAGAGAAGTAGCCTAATGGCCTTAAATTTCGTACTCAATTCATATATATAGTTTTTATAAATCCTACTCGCGATCTTCTAAAATTAGTGTTCCTTTAAAACAAGACGAAGTTCCATATCACTTTGGCGTAATGATAGGCTATAATTGTGTGGTGGAAAGCTTTACATTAATTAGTAGAAGTATGAAATAATTGCAGAAATAATCTAATAAATATTAATCTAATAAGTCTGTTTACTGTATAAAAAGCACATGCGACTCACAAATCAACCAGATTTAGTATCTGGTTGCTTTTCCAGATTTAGTATTTATCGCTCCTTAGCGTTAGCTATTCTGTCATTTCGACCATTCAACGCGTCGACCATTTCATTTCGTCCGCCATTTTGAGAAGCATCTAATGGCGCCTACCTCTCTATGTTATAGTTCTCGCTGTAGATTCTACCACATTTATAGCTTGAGACGTCGTAAATGAACGGGTTTGTTATTTGCTTAATCGTCGGTTCAGCGACATTATAATAATTTGAGAAGACGAGTAACATTACACTGGGGATAATGATGTTGATGTTTCATTATTTCAGTATGTGGTTTTGTGAAATAGGCGTGTGACAATTGCATGAATAAAACGCAAATTTAATTCGAAATTCATATGAGTTTGACTTTTTTTTTTCTAGCAACAGAAATTAATGATGACGGGCTACTCCTTAATGCAGAAAAATAATGTATCTTATTTTCAAGTACCTACATAATAATTAATTGTTATTTGCATTAACCTCACTAAAAATGTTAAAAAAGGATTATAACAATAACACCCCTTTTTTCGTCGGGGATGAATGTATGATTGAATGCGCAACAAAAATACTTTATTGGAAAATACCCTTTGCTGACCTCAAATCTTTTCAGACATCAAAATAACATATCATTCGACACCCACAAAAGGATTTCAGACGAAAAATATCCAAATCTCGAAATCAATCAAGGAAAAGCGTTCGCATATTCCCAAATCGGTGCCGTGATACGAATCTGGTTGGGAAATAAGTGGTGTAATATATTTAGTTTTAAAAAATCGTGAGCAATAAAGGTATCTAGATGTTAGTGGACAGGCGCAAGAGAAATCGCGAAGTGATCTAAGTGATTTGTCATTCAGGGGAAAAAGTTGCTTATCTGGTGGAGTGTAATGTTACCACTTTTTGCGTAAGCTGATAAGAAAGTGATTGGTTTTTTCGTTTGGGTAAAAAGTTAAACAATTAAATATCGATTTAAATCACGATCTTTTTTTTTCAAATTTATTTATGCACACGCTTATCAAATACCTAAATCATTAGAAGCGTTTCCTTTAAATAAACGCAAAAAAGGTTAGTCATCGGTACGTTATATTATATTATCATCATCATCATCATTATTATTTTATATTTTATTTTATATTTAATTAATGATTGACATGTATGTACAGATAGTTCAACTCAGTTGTGCGCGCGGCCTTATGTGTGGGTAAACCACACGACACACGAACACGGACACGTCTTGCTCGGACGACGACTGCCGCGTCACTGCCACACGAATGAAAGTTGTATATTTACAAGCCCACGCACACATAGGGCCGCGCGCACAACTGAGTTGAACTATCTGTAAATTATGGATAATGTTTATCTGAAATAAATAAATTTTAATTTAATTTAATTATCATGTCAGCAGTTCGACGCCCACTGCTGAGCATAGTCCCCCCCCCCCCCCAAAGATCTCCGCCGTGATCGGTCCTGAGCTTCCCGCATCAAAGGCTTCCCGCGACTTTCATTAACCAGATCGTCGGTCCATTTTGTAAGCGGCCTGCCCACGGAGCTTCGTCCGTCACGCGTTCGCTATTCGAGAACCTTTTTGCCCCAACAGCCATCGTCGCGCTATACTTATAGCGCCCACTGTCACTTCAGCTCAGCAATCCTTTGAGCAATGTCGGACGATTTAGTTCTTCTGCGTATCTCTTCATTTTTGATTCAATACTATATTATATACCCAGCATACCCGTCACAATTTTTTTTCTCCGAATCACAAAATCATCTCTGACACAGTTTATAACACAAAAAACGTATGAAGGTATCCCATCTCAAACGCGCGCGCCTAATGTTGCTTAGCTTGGTATCACTACCCAAGCGCCGCCACCACTGCGCCACAAGCTCCTTATCGACCTGGGCATCGTGATCCGTCGCCTCGTGTCTCTCCTGAGGTCTTCACTAATTATAGTTTATTGATTTGAGTTTGTTATATCCGTCTTGACCTCATCCGACACAAAAACTTTGAAACTTTCAGTTTTAACAGCCTGAAAATTCTAGTTTTATTTACACAAATGTAAATCGTAACCAAATCCCAAACTAATGTTTCAGTTTAAAAAAAAAGCAACCGACATGAGCCAGTTACAGATATCAGAATCAACAGTGGTATTACAAATAAACTTAAATAAATACATATAACACCCAGACCAGTACAAACAGACATGTTCATGCACACAAATGTTTGTACAGAACGGGGATCGAACCCGCGACTTCTTGGTTAATAGTCAACATCTTGACCATTACACCAAAGTGGTCGTCAACATTCAGAACCACCACCAATAACACAATTATGCACTTAAAACGATTTTTCCGTTCTGGAACTGCTATGCTATAGAGAGACTTAGCCCCACATTTTGCTTCCACATCGGGGTCAAAAAGAGGACCTGTGGGCGTATTTATTGAAATTCATAAGTTAGTACGTAGTCTCGACCCAAATCATGGTTACAGCAGCTCACAAAGATCCCTGATTTGCCGATCACGGTCCATCCAGCGATTTTTTTTTTACAAGGAAAGGTCCAATGAGGGATTCTGATTGCTCGGAACCCGTACAGGGCTTCCCTCTCTGAATGTTATTATATTTTATTTTTATTTTAAAACTTTATTGCACTAGAAATGTACAAAGGGTGGAACTAATGCTAAAAGCATTTTCTGCCAGTCAACCTCAAGGTCATGCAGAAAGAAGGCAATGGGTGCAGTTAAAATTAAATGAGAAAGGTAAACAAATAACGCAAATTATTATTAATTATTGTAGCGATGAAAAATTTTATGAACTTACTTTTGTAAGGCATTATTGCAGAGATTGTTATAAAGTTTTCAAATCAATTGTTACCTCCTCCTCATTCTGTATTTTAACAAAAGTTTCGCTATGGCGAGTGATTTGGCTTATTATAACTTTAAAAACTTAACATGTTTACTCATTTCAAAAAGTTTAGCTTTACATTCTATTATAATATTCTGTTTGTTCTTGCATGGCTGTAAAATGTCTTGTATAGTAATTAAATAAAAGTATTTTCCAGTATCTCAAATATCCATTAGTATTTCAGTGTAAAAAGTGAAATATAGAGATTACATTACACATAATATTGTGTGATAAACTAGCGCTGTTTGGGATCATATTCCAAGTCAGCACAAGCTGAGCCACATCCGATTGCTTTTTTATGTTTGTTTGTCTCATTGAATGTTGGTTATGTAAGCAATTAAGATTTTATTATTATTATTATTTTTGTACAGGTAACTACTCGTATAGTATGCTTTTCGAAAAGACAACACTTAAAAATTTGTTTCGGCTCCTGTCATCGGAAAGGATTCGAACCCTCGACCTTTGGAAGTCCGATCCAATGCTCTGACCACTGAGCTACCGAGAACCTTAATGGAGTCGTTGAATTTTGTAAGTGCTTTTTAACGCTTTGAGCCAGCGTATGTTAACTATATAACTATAGTATTCTATTTAATTTCTAAAGTATTCACTAGCGCGACAAGAACAGCCCTCTAATAAAACATGGTAAAACGTGGCCATGCAAATGTTAACTGCAATGAATACTAAACCAATAAATGGTTGAAAACGCGAAAACACAAGAACTCATTTCGAAAACTAAACAATGCTTTTTAAAACACTCGAACAGACCTAAATTAATGTATGCAAGTTTCATTACGGCATCCGCCCAAGTTTTCATAATGTCTGCAGCATAAACGCTCTGCACTGAATGTGGGAGTGAAAAACCTGAAAGTAATCCGCATGTTTTAACATACATCAAAAATGCTGGGGAATAATCGGATGCGTTGGTAGTGCACGTGTATGCAGTAAGTGCACCAAACAGCCACAAAATACACCTCAACTATAATAATAATAATGGTAATAATAATTCTGACTTACTTAATTGATATAGCAGTCCCTAACACTCGCAACATTAACAATACAATATCTGAATAAATACATAAATATACCGAATTAGAAGAAGAAGATTCAAGAAACTGGAGTCTGAACAAAGTCTTCATAGTGCCATTAGTACTCTCCAGCACTGGTGTTGAACCGAATTATTTGGCCACCGAGCTATTGAGTGTAGCCTTAAGATTGATCTTCCCCATTACTATGCAGTACGTACGTTTCCTTCAAGATAAACCTATCCTTGCTTCATAATTAAAATACAGTCATTTTCATTTACTTTTCACATTCAACAAAAAATCAAAACAAACAACTTTAAACAAAAAAAAACATTTATTACCCTTACCCGTACCTGATTCTAGAGGTGAAATTACCAGCTAGTAAGCTGAGATAGCAAATATAGAAAAATATAAATAATAATTATAGTAATTATTTAATAATTTGTAATTATACAGTAACTTAAAAACTAGTATTAGTAACAAAGAGAGAAATTAAGAATACAAAACAGTGCAGGACTGGCACTCTGGACTACTTAACTGCATGCAGTGTAATGCAGGATGTTAGCACAGGGGAGTCCCAGCGGTCCATCAACGCGTTTAAGATCATGTTGGGGCTGTCGTGTGCGCATCGTGACATGGAAGCGCAGCGCTTGCGCATGATAGTTACAAAGTAGGTCGTGCGCACTTCTGCGAGCATAGAAGATGCGCTGATAGCAGATGTTCGCAACTATGTGGTAGTGCAAGCCAAATGTCACCGTGCAGGCTCAGTACATTGGTGGAGTGTATGCAAGGATAAGATTTCAACCGTATTATCAGAAAAACCACGGCGATCGCGTTTATTAGTAAGGCGGTTAATTTCTGTACACATGTGTCTTGTAATTTTGAGATATCTTTAAAATATAAGTGCAATATTGAACAACTAAGTACTAGCACTAAGTCAAGAGGTAGGCACTCCAATATTTAATTACTTCCTGGAGATGTCTCACCGTACCAATTATTTAAAAAAAACAATGTAATAAAAATTTGTTTACATTTTATTATTAAGATGAAATGCAATTTTTAAGCAACCTTTAGAATTTCGTCCATCACTTTCACACTTCGTGGTGTTATTTAACTCGAAAAACGAAAATTTACGGTTTTAAAACATCATCTACCGTCAAAAGCACTTTCTGACTTTCTGACACTACTGAATACATTTCAATTGCAACGCTTGTGACACGAGTGTGTATGGCGGGGTTTTAATTATGACAATGCATTGTTTTTTCTTGCCATTTACACAATGGGATGTTTTGATTCCACTCTGAGTTTGCTTGTTTTGGTTATTATAATTTATGTTGTTCTAGCTTAGTAAATGAGTTGGTGCCTAACAGCGCAGAATATGAACTTAAGTTGATATAAAAATTAACCAATATTTATTATTATATTATTTGCTTTATCGTCAGAGAAATGCTGTTACGCATACTTGCCAGCCACGGGGGCAGCTGTGGTTTATGTGGGACTCTGGGCCTTAGAGAGAGAACCCGTCTATCCACTAAAAACTTGACGGTACCCTCCGGTCGGGGACGTGGTGGGTTATATAACGATATAACTTAACCAACCCGTTAAAAAGCAGTGGCGAATTCCAACAGGCTTTAGCAATGTCTGAGTAGCGTCGAGACTTGATTCCAGCGCACACAGTGAAACGCAAGTGCAACTTTTGAGTTTCATTTGAGTTTATGCAACCATTTTGAAACCGGTTTGAAACGCGTTGAAAATCAGTTCCTTAGTATTGAAATGATACACTTTTTAGTGATTATTTCACGGTTTATTAACATTTTATTTTACCTGTGACCACGGATGCTGAAAAGGGTCCGAAACGTCAGGTTAAACAAAATGTAAATGAATCGCAAAATAATCCGCGACACTGTATATCATTTCAATGTCTACTGTTCCTTAATAACTAATAATTTCAAAAGGGTTTCGTTGCACTCGAGTCTCACTACTCGTATGTGATGTGACCTAACTGATTTTAGAGCTAAAATGCTTATGTTAGAAAAAGGATAACAAAATAGCACCGACAACACTATAAAATTTCAAAGTAAGCCTGTTACATCTTTTATCGCATTTTGCAACAATTTTAAACTTCAAAAGACGATGACGGGCGAACAGAACTCCTTGAAATATCTAGATCTTTATAGAGTAATAATGTAGACTAAATGCTCTCAAGACTGCACTCCGTGGATGCACGTAATAACTTATGATAAAGTGCCTTTCGTGAGACATTAGGAGAACAGGAGCTTACAATACGAGCACTTTTCAGGAGTAGAGAAGACTTCAATAACTTAATTCGCGGATATGAAAAGGAATTTTACTTTTGTGCTAGACTACTTAAAAAAAAAGACTGAGTTCGTGTAGGAAGATATTATGTTTAGATAGAAACCGCATAGCTATACCGCATTTCCTGTTGCATTATTACCCTGGACACTGGTTTTCAACGGGTTTTACGCAACACAGACGTTTTTTAATGATAACACTAAGTATTTACCTTCCCGAAGTTTCAATCTGGTTACACAGATCATGGTCGAAACGTCGAAAATCTGTGTTTTACTATACCGTATAGTTGGTAAAATTAAACTATTTTATTATTATTTTCCTGCCTCGTTGGTGTAGTAGCAAAATTTCTTGCCTTACATCCGGAGAGGTCCTGGATTCGAATGCCAGGTCAAGCCAAAATTGATTCTGAGATGTTCTTTCATGAATTTCTCAAAAACAGCTTAGAGTCGGGAAGTTGGCGGTGTTACACCCCCGTGCCTCGGAAAGTACGTTCAGCCGTTGGTCCTGCGCCTGATCTCTCTCCGGTCATGTAAGATTGCCGTCTCACCGAACTTTGAGAGTGATAGAACAGTGAGTGTACCTGTGTATTGTGCTCACACTAGTGCACTATAGATATCAAAATATCTATAGGTCTCAAAAAAGATCAGCCAGTTGGCTGCCGTGGTCGAAATCGGCTAGGAGGACTGCTACTATTAGTTGGTAAAATTGATTAAGACTCAAACACACCTTTCTGTTGTCGCGACTCTCTTTTGACAGCGTCTCAATTGCTTACTCGGAACTGATTTAACTAATAATTAAATCCATATTTACAAAAACAGAATGCATGTTATGCATTCTCTTCCCCTTTGTGCTCTTGCATAAGAGCACAAAGGGGCATTATTTTAGACTTAATAGCATGCGTCAAATTATCAAGCGAGGCATGAGACTGAGAAATGTATGAATGTGACTCTGTTGTATGAGGTTACCATAACAGTATAAAGTCCAGGGAACACCTGCAAAATACTGTCGCCCCAATTCACGACTGTCAGCGATTCGGCAGCAGTGATTGGCATCCGCGCTATTAGTCGCGAGTCACGGTGACAAGGCTTTGTCACAACTAGCGTGAAGAAAAAAATATCACGCTAGAAAGTGTAATATGACGACCCCTTTGGTGTAGTGGTCAAGACGTTGACTATTAACCAAGAGGTCGCGGGTTCGATCCCCGCACTGTACAAACATTTGTGTGCATGAACATGTCTGTTTGTACTGGTCTGGGTGTTATATGTATTTATTTAAGTTTATTTGTTATACCACTGTTGATTCTGATATCTGTAACACAAGTGCTTAAGCTACTTACCACAGAGTCAGATAAATGTATGTAATGTTGTTGTATAATTATTTATATATTTACCTATGTTATTATTATAATTACCTATTTTATTTATATATTTCTAGTATTAACATTGAAAAATTACTTAGCTTTAGATTTCCGCTCAGTTACGCCGGCATAAGTACCCAACTACACTACCTGTGACCACCGACTATGTTAGAGAACAAGCACATGCAAAAAGCACCGCCCGCCCTCCCACAAATCGCATGCAAAACAGATAATGCAATAATTAGTACCAACACCGACGTGCAAAAGAAAACCTCAACGCGTTTCGCCGCCTCACGCGGCATCTTCAGGAGGAGATGTTGTCGCCTCGGCTGCGCTCCGACCTGTTAATACTAATTATGGATTTCCGCAAAGTAACGCCTGATACTATTAATTATATATTTCTTCAAAAACTAAATTTCCAGTACGAAAACCCGAATGAGCCACGAAAACAGCTGCTGAGCTTCAACGACTGGACTGATTTGAAACAGCTATAGCTTAGAACATCCCTGGGTAAATAATGTTTCTAATTAAAAAAAAAATGCTCTGAAATCGGTCCATTAATGACCGAAAAACACACACACAAACACCCCTCCTTTCTGTCGGAGGTTATAAAAGACAATGTCAAAACGCGTTCCGCTACTGTGACAAAGCCTTTAAATACTACCTTCTTTACTTACAATAAGAACTGTATGAAGACACGGCAATTACTGTGGTGTTAATTTGTTTATGTTCGCATAATGGTTCGTGGCATTAAAACAGTCGGCGACAATTCATTTTGAGGAATCTAGAACAAAGGGATTTCGCTTTAGGTGTTTAGTGTGCTTCACAGTTTTGAGAAAACGAGGTGTTTACTTAATTTGTTGGATGTGAACGTGTAAGGTCTTACTGGGGTTGGTGTGATTTTTAATACAAAAAAATAAATAAATAAAAAAACACGGGTTGCACTCCGGGAGTGCCGGCAGAAGTGAAAACTTAACAACCGTCTTACGGTTTTTCGATCAGCATCACGTGACCTGACGCGAGTTTCACAGTTTCTACCCATGCCACAAAAGTGCTCAACGCCGCTAAAGAAGTTTTCACTTCAAAAATATATATATGTCGTAGGACAATTAAAAAAAACGGATTTTTGCGAAAATCCTAGGACAATTGCAAAAAACCGGATAATTGGAATCTAAGAAGAAATTTCGTAATCATCCGAGCTATTTTCAGAATTATTGCAAAAATCCGAGTTTGTTTCGGACAATCAGAAATTTGAACCCTGGTTGGTTGTTCTATGAGTCGACTTATAACGTCTTTATTCTGGTTTGGCAGAACAGGCTCATCACAGAGGACTATAGAGATAGGAAAGCGAAGAAGTGATAAAGCAATATTTCTTTGGGTAACGGATTTTAATGTTAAAATTAATATCTAAATACGAATATCTTCGCTAGGAACTATTTGAATCACAGGTGATAGATGATTATGCCTTTTTAATATAAGCTTTTCATCTTTATTCTACAACTTTTTCAGCCCCCACACTCATCACATCATATTTTCTTGAATTACGATATTGTTGTTGAGTTTTTGGTTGATTACGTAAGTTTGTCGAATTGAATTCCTCAATTGAAGTTTTATCATGATGAATTCGTTCCAATGTCCATTCTGGCTTTGTGCATTTATTTTGGTGAATACTGTACGACTTTTGTAACTCTATGTAAAAAAGTTATTTTTCCGTCATAACCTTTAAATTCGCTGCAATATGCGACTCCGGCACTTGTTTTACAGAAGCTGCAGTCACTTCATTCTTTTCACTGGTATAATTTAAAATCTGTTATATGAATGTACACACTCAGCGGTTCACTTTTCTAATTAAATAACGCATAACACTCACAAAACAACGAAACAATATCCAAGAATAACAAATGCAGAAGTTGTGTAAATATTAGCCAATCAGCGCATCTGTCAGTGGACAATGTTCATATCAGCCAATCAGCGTTCATGACTTACGATACGTGAGTCGTTATTCGCGAATATCCTACAATGAGCCGGATTTTTGCATAGATCCTGAACACGGCACGGATAATTAAGAAATTCATTCCTAGATTTCAATTATCCGGTGTTTCGCAATCGTCCTAGGTTTTTCGCAAAAATTCGTTTTTTGCAATAATCCTACGACATATACAACAACATCACATATATTGATCTGACTCTGTGGTAAGTAGCTTAAGCACTTGTGTTGATATCAGAATCAACAGTGGTATTGCAAATAAACTTAAATAAATACATATATCACTCAGACCAGTACAAACAGACGGGGATCGAACCCGCGGTCTTTTGGTTAGTAGTCAACTTCTTGACCATTACACAAAGTGGTCGTCTATGATATCTCTATAGGCGATAGGCATTGTCGCCTTGTGGTTAAGCTTTTGGTTTTTTAATATTTTTTCTTTCTTTCTTTAGTCATACCGTATGTACCTACCAAGGATCATGTAAAAAAGTAATCTTTCTGGCATATATTTTGACTTTGGAGTCAAAAATATTTATTTCTGAGAATCTAACGATTTCTAAGCAATCTGTTAAGTGGAAAAACTTTGTTATTTCGTTTCCCGCCATCCCATATGCCTCACCCTAACTTATAAGGTTGTATGAGACATACTATTTCACACAGAAAAATGTTGTAGGTGACTTGAAATCGTTACTGTAAAACTAATAGGAATTAAAAAATTCCTCAAGTACGATGATTCCCTAACATTAGAATTTATCGCTACTTTTGAAACACTTACTTGCTACTGAGAATTGAGTTCCCTAATAATAGTAGATCATACAATAGAAAAGCATGATTCATTTTCCACAAATTCCCAATGAAGTTAATTTGCGTTTTTGCGCATAATATTTGGATCTTAATTCTGAAAATTTCAGTCCCTCTGAAAATT
Source organism: Pyrausta despicata (assembly GCA_963921415.1). NCBI lineage: Eukaryota > Metazoa > Arthropoda > Insecta > Lepidoptera > Crambidae > Pyrausta > Pyrausta despicata. Next base: position 13,259,574 of record OY992862.1, on the reverse strand, counting down.
CTGTAACGATGTCCTCATTCCACACCATCGGCACATCAAAGGATGAATTTTAAACATGCGGCGTAGTTTGCCCATTTTTCCAGCACGATGGGCTATGGAAACGTTGTATACCAAATCTGTGTTGACAAAGTGAAAATTCAGGTTTTTTGGCCGTACCCTGTTCGTTAATTCATTTTTTAAAGTGCAAAAACAAAGTCTCCTATAATAGAATCTCAATGCCTCGTTTTTTTTATCCTGACCTCTAGGCTTTAAGCTGGTTAATTCATTGCTATAAATGTATCTCTGCTTATTTTAGAAATTTACGTAGCAGGCTAGATATTTAAAAAAGTTTGTAGTTAGTCTAATTTGCTGACTAATTGTTATATGCGTCGCAAAATTGCTATTAAATACTTTTTAAAACGAAATGAAATAAATACTTAATACTATGATATTCCGATTGAAAAAAAAAAGATTTGAATCTTATGAAAAAGTACAACACTTTAAGCATTACTCGTACACTCGTAATGAGCTTTGGCAGAACTAATATAGCTTCTAGATATTTCGAAATATTGTGACTCTGAAAATAAAGACCATTGGAACTGCATTTTAAGTGTGGCTCAATATGTAGTGCTTTATGATTCTGTATGGCTGTACATCAGAGTAGTTATGCTAATGCTAGCAGAGTAACTAGTGTTGTGACTCAAAAGTAAAAATATCGATAGATCTATTGTAAATATTACCAAAAAAACATCAGTTGTAGCCCAACACTCATGACTTTTTTTATTTTTATTTTACAATAGTGTTCTGATGTGCAATAAAAAAATAACTAATTTAACAGGTAACCTTAGACTTTAGGTTTTAAGTCATTAAAGGTAAAAAAACTACACACTAATCCTCCGGACACTCTCCGGAATCCTCAAACTTTAAGTCACTGTATATCACTTTACACAATAATAAACACAATAATGCTGAATTAATCATTTTCGCGAGGAAAGATTTAAATAAATGTGTAAGAACTTAACTTACTACCATCAAATTGAGTATATCGCTGGTTTCAAGTTGTCTACTGCTGAACATAGGTCACCCTGGTAGATTTTTAGATCAATCGGCTACAAGCTGCATGATGTTATAAACGGCGATTCATTTATTTAAAATTCATTTCACAAAACGGGGAACGCCAAAATGTTTTGTTTTTCAGTCAAAACCTTAGGTCATGCAGAAAGGTAGCAATGGGTGCAGTGGGTGCAATTTACTCTTTTAACAAAGAGCGGAAATCGAGTGATTGAATTCCATCGATGCGGTAACAACACTAGCTACGAGTTTCTCTCTGTATAGCTTCCTGAGGACGCTTTTGATTTAGGAGCGACATTTAAATGTCTTTATTATGCGATGACACATCTCGTTGTACTAGTAGAAAGCGTGAGCTAGGTTATACTTGTGCCTTCAATGGAGAATATCAAGTGCAAACAGTAAAAATATATATTACAGGAATGAACTGTCTCTCCAGTTTCAGTGATATTGTGTTCTTACCATGTGTACCATCCTTATTATGTATACGTAATACTGTATGTCAATGATATTTATGTATTGTTTTTGGATTTTATATAAGTAATTAGTTTGTTTATTTATAAATTTTCCTAGTAGGTAAATAACTTCAGTTACATTGTTTGTATTCCTTGTAATTTTTGTGCACCGCCTGAATTTTCTCTGCTTGGACCCATGGTTGACTGATAGAGAACGACTTCGGCATTAAATCCCCTATCTTACACATATTTGTACAGAATTTAAATATAATAAAATATGTTTATTTTATTTTATCATTGTTACAAATACACACTTACACGTCAATCTTGTAAAATATCTGGTGATTTCGTTAAAAAAGGCAACAAATTTATTAGCCATAAAATCAAACGTGCTGAAAATGAATATTTATCATCATTACAGTTCAATTTTTTTTAATTTTAAATGTTTTTAGAGTCTGAATATATTACAACTAGCTGTGCCCGCGACTTCGTCCGCGTGGAATATTTATTTTGGGCATCATTTTATTAGCTTAAAGTACTTCTGCGTTAATTATTTTTCTTTCGACTGCCTCGTTGGTGTAGTGGCAATGTTTCTGCCTTACATCCGAGAGGTCCTGGGTTCGAATCCCGGGTAAAGCCAAAATTGATTCTGAGATTTTCTGTCATGAATTTCTCAAAAACAGCTCGGAGTCGGAAAGTTGGCGGTGTTACACCCCCGTGCCTCGGAAAGCACGTTAAGCCGTTGGTCCTGCGCCTGATCTCTCTCCGGTCATGTCGGATTGCCGTCTCACCGAACTTTGTGAGTGATGGAACAGTGAATGCACCTGTGTATTGTGCTTACACTTGTGCACTATAATATCTCCTGCGTAGTTGGCTGATCTCTGTTGAGATTGGCCGCCGTGGTCGAAATCGGCCAGGAGGACTATTATTACTATTAATTATTTTTCTAGTTTTATTTTCTTGTGTCAGAAGAACATATTAGTTTTGTCCGCAACGCGTTTTTTGCGATCTTGACGACGCGACATATGTGTGAAAAGCAGTCTTGACGTTAATTAATTGTAACGGTGAAAGATAGCATAAAAGGAAATAAAATTCTTTTAAAATTAAAAGGTAAGTAATTTGGAATCATTGAGGTGCGAGGTATAAGCACTGTTTGACCAACTGCTAAACCAGTCTAAACTATTGCAACCATCACGTTACATATTGCGAAGAAGTTAGATTTGAAGTCGGGTCCCGGTGGTTTAAGTTTTATAAGTAAAATTATTGGGGCACCTATTTTTAACTTAAGGGAATATGGGGGAAGGCCACTTGTGTTCAAATAATTATTTTATTAATTTCGTCTACGCTACAGTTTCTCACTCCCAATATTGCCCATTGATGAACTTTTTTTTCTATTTCGCTTATTTCAGGGTGAACTTTCGATATAAAGTCCTCAATGTTACTCGAAATCGGCCAGGAGGACTATTTCTACCTTCCCCCAAATGTGCTCTCATATTTGTAGTTAATTTTAAGATGTTCACAAACTTCCATATTGGGGTTTTTTTAGGCAAGACTTTACAATGTGTGCCCTTGTTCCCCTTACTATTACTGGTACAGTTTGTCGAAAGTCCCCCGCAAACATAACAGTAATTTTATGATGATGATATTATCACAGCTTCTTAATAGGACGTCTAAATAGGACTATTTAGACCCTCTACATGAGCTCTATGGATCATAGAACATTCGTCCCAGATTATTATACTTGGTCACCTGGTCATTCATCGTATCAGCCTGTTACAGTCCACTGCTGGACATAGGACCACCACAGCGCACGATCTCCCGCTCTTTGCATCCAGTCACTACCAGCTGCCTTCTTCAGGTCGTCTGTCCATCTAGCCGGCGGGCGTCCCACACTACGTTTACCTAAGAGTGGTCTCCATTCAAGAACCTTCCTGCTCCATCTCTCGTCGGTTCTGCGACAGACATGGCCAGCCCACTGCCACTTTAGCTTGCTACATTTTTGGACAACATCAGTTACTTTAGTCTTATGTCGTATGACCACGTTCCGGATCTTATCCCTTAATGAGATTCCCAACATAGACCTTTCCATTGCCCGCTGAGTGACGTGTAGTCGGTGAGCCAGCTTGACTGTCATGTTCCACGTTTCGGCTCCGTAGGTTAAGAGTGGTAGGACGCATTGGTTAAACAACCGGCTTTTTAAGCACTGCGGCAGGGTCGACGTGAAGATATGACGCAACTGGTCATTAATTAAATCTTATTTTGGTTCATCATGGTAACTCGTAGAGCTACACCCCCCTCTCCGCGTCGCTCGCAAGTAACGCCTCTCTTCCTTACAGCGTCATGTTTTGCACATCATGCAGCGCGGGTGAATTTTATAATGGTGTTATTTTAAAATTGTAATATCTTCTAAGATATTAATTGAAATTAAATGATGTCAAAGACAATTTTGTTCAGAATTAAATACTCTTAATCAACAACACATGTATTTGGATAAAGATTAATATTATTACCTTGATACAACTCTTATCAAATAATGCATTAATTTCGGCCAAATTTGATTACCACAAAAACGGCTCTAGTGACTTGATCTTGAAAGATAAACATATACTGTCGCAGACATTTTTTTAGATCATTTTAAGAGGAATAATTCGTTCATACACATATTTTTGGTATCTTGAACCGTTTTCGCAGCGTACGCAACGGAAGCCCTCAAGGATGAATAATGTTCCCCGTTTTTTTCACATTTCCCATGATTTCTTCGCTCCTAATAGTTGCAACGTGATGTTATATAGCCTATAGCCTTCCTCGATAAATGGTCTATTCAACACAAAAAGAATTTTTCAATTCGAACCAGCAGTTCCTGAGATTAGCGCGTTCAAACAAACAAACAAACAAACAAACAAACAAACTCTTCAGCTTTATAATATTAGTGTAGATTATTGGGGCACCTATTTTTAACTTGAGGGAATATGGGGGAAGGCCACTTGTGTTCAAATAATTATTTTATTAATTTCGTCTACGCTACAGTTTCTCACTCCCAATATTGCCCATTGATGAACTTTTTTTTCTATTTCGCTTATTTCAGGGTGAACTTTCGATATAAAGTCCTCAATGTTACTCGAAATCGGCCAGGAGGACTATTTCTACCTTCCCCCAAATGTGCTCTCATATTTGTAGTTAATTTTAAGATGTTCACAAACTTCCATATTGGGGTTTTTTTAGGCAAGACTTTACAATGTGTGCCCTTGTTCCCCTTACTATTACTGGTACAGTTTGTCGAAAGTCCCCCGCAAACATAACAGTAATTTTATGATGATGATATTATCACAGCTTCTTATATCTCTAAGAGTCCTATTTAGACCCTCTACATGAGCTCTATGGATCATAGAACATTCGTCCCAGATTATTATACTTGGTCACCTGGTCATTCATCGTATCAGCCTGTTACAGTCCACTGCTGGACATAGGACCACCACAGCGCACGATCTCCCGCTCTTTGCATCCAGTCACTACCAGCTGCCTTCTTCAGGTCGTCTGTCCATCTAGCCGGCGGGCGTCCCACACTACGTTTACCTAAGAGTGGTCTCCATTCAAGAACCTTCCTGCTCCACCTCTCGTCGGTTCTGCGACAGACATGGCCAGCCCACTGCCACTTTAGCTTGCTACATTTTTGGACAACATCAGTTACTTTAGTCTTATGTCGTATGACCTCGTTCCGGATCTTATCCCTTAATGAGATTCCCAACATAGACCTTTCCATTGCCCGCTGAGTGACGTGTAGTCGGTGAGCCAGCTTGACTGTCATGTTCCACGTTTCGGCTCCGTAGGTTAAGAGTGGTAGGACGCATTGGTTAAACAACCGGCTTTTTAAGCACTGCGGCAGGGTCGACGTGAAGATATGACGCAACTGGTCATTAATTAAATCTAATTTTGGTTCATCATGGTAACTCGTAGAGCTACACCCCCCTCTCCGCGTCGCTCGCAAGTAACGCCTCTCTTCCTTACAGCGTCATGTTTTGCACATCATGCAGCGCGGGTGAATTTTATAATGGTGTTATTTTAAAATTGTAATATCTTCTAAGATATTAATTGAAATTAAATGATGTCAAAGACAATTTTGTTCAGAATTAAATACTCTTAATCAATAACACATGTATTTGGATAAAGAATAATATTATTACCTTGATACAACTCTTATCAAATAATGCATTAATTTCGGCCAAATTTGATTACCACAAAAACGGTTCTAGTGACTTGATCTTGAAAGATAAACATATACTGTTGCAGACATTTTTTTAGATCATTTTAAGAGGAATAATTCGTTCATACACATATTTTTGGTATCTTGAACCGTTTTCGCAGCGTACGCAACGGAAGCCCTCAAGGATGAATAATTTTCCCCGTTTTTTTCACATTTCCCATGATTTCTTCGCTCCTAATAGTTGCAACGTGATGTTATATAGCCTATAGCCTTCCTCGATAAATGGTCTATTCAACACAAAAAGAATTTTTCAATTCGAACCAGCAGTTCCTGAGATTAGCGCGTTCAAACAAACAAACAAACAAACAAACAAGCAAACTCTACAGCTTTATAATATTAGTGTAGATTAACACTTGTTTTTTTACAGGTCAAATAAATTGCTGAAGCTCAATCATCCATTATGAGTTTGGTAAGTCACCTTTTCTTTATTATTACGATATAATTTTATTGAAGTAGCTGAAAATTGCCATGCCATCGATAAATTATTTACACCTAAATTGACGGAATCATTAACCGTCAGGATAAAAATAATTTAACGTCAGGAATAATTTGTATACACTTTACTTAGGAACAATACCCTGTATTATGGTATCCTGAACGGAAGGAAATAAAATTAATAATCGCGAATACGGTAGTGGTAAATGAGAATAAGCTTGGTAGATGTCTATTTTATTATAATATTATTTGAGCTTATATACTATTCTATTAATACATATCTTATCTCTAAACGTGAGGGCACGGCATCTTTAAGTTTGCGACTATATTGTTTTTCTTCACGAACAAGTTACGTTTGAGTATAATTATAATCAAATCGAGTTGCTACCTAATTAACAATCAAATATAGCGTGACACTCGCTCTTCTTACCAATGTTTATATTTAATTATACATGAAAACGCTTCATGAAAAATCTCCAACATTGACTTCCCCACGCTTGATGTAAGTATGGCATCATTTTGAATGCTTCGCTTATGGTGACAAAAGTCGTGCTGCCGACTCAAAACACCCCCTATCCCGTCATGTATACGGTCGAATTCGCTTTAAAAGTCTCCTTTAATATTATAATCTTGAATGTTTTTATAGATCAGTAAGATAAAATGGTTCTCCATTTGAGAAGATGGCAAACATTTCTCTAGATTTGTTGGTACAAGGTTCTATTTCAATTTTGCAATGGAACGTTTTTGCGGTTAAATTGCGCTTGCGAGATAAATAGTCATTTGTTATTTTCTTTGATGGGCATAACCGTGGTATTGACGTTTATTACGGACGAAAAATTCACTTGTTATTTTTTTCTTATAATACGGGAATTTGGGAATGTTATTAAAAGTTAGTTTATCATGTCATCAGTATAAAATAAAGCCGCTTTCCGAGTTTTTAAGAGTCTATAATATGCATGTATTTGTAGATAACATAAATCAATATCTTGAACTTTAAAATAAATTGGTGTTTTTAGATAAAAAGGGTTTTAACTTACAATAAAATAAATATATATAACAAAGTGGAATTGCTACTACAACTACTTAAATATAACTACGCTTGTTGTTTGGAAACGCGTCGTAGCGTGTAATATTAGTAGTGGAAAACTAAATATGTACTACGTACCAAGCGATTGAATAACTGTTTGTAGTTTCGTAACGCGTCGTAGCACGTAGCACTCGTAGTTGACTACGGCGTAGCAGCTACGAGGAAATATACGCAAGAATTGGCAAGACTGTTTGTAATATACTTGTAAAATGTCGTCGCACCATATGAACATGTGGGATACATTTCTACGAAGTTTATTCGTTGCAATTTCCTTTGTGGAAAAAAAAACATTTGTGTACAAAATTGGCTTGGGTAAAGTCCATTTTAAAATTAAACTTTCCACCTAAGCAAGGAATGGAAATTAAAGGGTTTTGGCTGGAGATGGGACAGCTTAGTCTATTTTTGTTTGTTTTAGAAAAAAAAACTTTTGAATACAAAATAAGTGGTTTAACAGCGAGACAGTGAATAAGTTACAATTTTCAAATACAATGATACCGTATAAATTTTAAGAGGTCTTAAATTCGCATAAGCGTGAATTAATCTTTTATAATTAGTTTTGTTCGCACAAAAGACAAAAATTATTATGATTTGGTCAGTGACACGTTATTAGTAATTGATGAAATCGCAACATCGATTTGAATCCGTAATTGTTTTGTTAACATTTGCATATCAAACAACCCAGTTGTATTCGAATGTAACTAGGTCATTCATATCAAATGATCCGTAAAGAGAAAAGAGTCTGGAAATAAAATTTAAAGGAAAAATATATCTTTAAAATTATTTTTAGAATAAGGATATCTTCGCCTTAAAATAATGATCTGAAGACTAATTCTGGTTTATATGCTTGACTCTTTCTCTCTTGCTTACTTTAGGCAGCATCTCAAGTTGCGAAGAGAAGACAGAGAATTTTGAAAACGCGGAATTCGTCAAATTGAATAATGACGGTCCAAATTAAGTAAGTTTATTTAAAAGGAGGTGAAACCGAGATTCCAAGGGAAAATCTGATTCAGGAGTTGATTTTCTTAAATAAGAAATGGTGTTGCAACAGATAAATTTAAATAGATAAATAGATAGAGATAGAGAACACTTTGTTGCACCCCACAAAAATAATGCAAAATCAACATACAAAGAAAGATGCACAATTTAGGCGGTCCTATCGCTAAGAGCGATCTCTTTCAGACAACCTTCGGGTTAAGGATATTGGTTTTTTTTACATGAAGGGGGAGATAACACTATAACAGGATGAACATTAGCAAAAAAAAATATTAATATATTCACATAAACATACATATATACAAATATTAATATATTAACTAAATATACCTTCATATAACAAACATACATTTACATAAATTTAAATGTAGGTACACATGTCTGGATTCACTGCTATAAAGCAATCGATTATAGGACACACAACTTAAAAACTTAAAAATATCAAAACAGAGCACTCTTTTCTTTAACGTTACACAAGTAACATTCTGCAGGGCAGTAAACTAATAGCTCTACGGTCTAGGTAAATCCGAAGACAAGACACCCTAAAAACAGAGAATATAAGGTCACCTCGATTTAAAAGCAAATATTTTAAGGGTAGATTCTATGCATTAAGTTAAAAAAATAATCTTTATAAAAAAATGGTGTAAATACGCTAGTTTTTGTGATAAACATTTTTATTGAAACGCAAAAAAAGTGTGCGAATTCTACGCGCTGATACGATTACGTTGCGTGCGAGAAGGAGAGAAAACCCGGTCAATGAAGAGGCGGCGCGTGGGCGCGTACTCCGGCGGGAAACTGCTGACCGCATGAGTGCGGTCAACAAAGTCAGTCAAGTCGCTGCAAGACCTTACGCAGCGTGATAGATAAAGCCGAAAAAATCCGATTCCGATTGATAAGTGCATTCGATCGAAGTGACGTTTAAACTAATTGATCATCAATTTCAAACCAATGCATCATAACAGCTCTAGTTCACTTTTAATCGTTAGTGTACCTAACGCGTGACATTTGCAAAACTTTATTACCGACCAATTAATGTCTGTGACTTAGTAAGGTGTAAATTTTCCTGATAAGCGTTGAAAATTCATTAAATTTACTAAAGTCAGTCACTAGCATTCATATTGACCAATCGATACAGCTAACCCGTCTTGCCTACCTAGTAACCGACTTAAAACCGATGAGAACTAGGCCACCCAATAACAGAATCTAGTATTCTGTATAAAATACACAAACCGAGTATTGTGTTTCGAGACGGATCGGTTGGCTTTGACCAGCTGGGCAAATGATCAAATCTCTTTGCGTGAGTTTGCGATAACAATGTTCGAGGAAGTTGTCGAGAAACGAACGATTTATGGTTGGTTACCTATGGTTTGCTATTAGTTGAAAAATAACATTTTATTTTAATTGTTCGATAAAATTCCAAAATATCTACTTCAAAAGAAATACCACATTTCATTTGTAGATATAGTTACAGGTATTTTGGTTTGTAATTGACTGTCTGGTTATTTTTTTCCTGATTTGTTTTTTAATAATTGTAACTGAAGTATTCGAGTGTTATAGGAATACGCTTCATGATACAATTCATTCGACCACGTAAATGGTGAGTTGATATATTTATAAGAAATCCGCTTCCGCACAGGCTATTATACAGGAGCTATGAAAGATATCTATAAAATTTTAAGTGATATCGAAAGTAAGTGTATCTTCGGTATGGCGCTCGCTGCTTCGCGAGGTGGGTGAGAAGAAATTTTCGTGACAAAAAGGGGAAGGACAGGGTCACGGTGACCCTTGTGTAGCAAGGACAGGTGGTAAATTTGCAATTAAAATATTCTATGACAATTGCGTATCATAAATTCAAGGACATTTAAACTGCATCAGCCTAAAATTTGATCCAGTTGTGTCCAATGTGGCATTTAAAAGGAAACGTTGCTATATTTGCCCTATACAAAATGTCGCCAAACTAACCACGTTTGTTTTCCAACATTCGACATAAATTAATGAACAATTTTCATGAAAATTTTTAATTTCCCATAAATTGTAATGTCGTATACCCAAGTCTTGAATAACTCAGAAACAAACAAGTTTCGTCTTCTTCAACGTCTTTCTCTTTCACTTTGTTGTCAATGGTGTGCAACAATAATTTATATTTTTTATTATCTCTACGAATGACGAAAAAGTACCAAATTGTCATTCATCGCTACCCACAACACCAACAAATCTCAGTTTACTGGAAAGCGATCCTGCGAACGAAATTTCGTCGGTCGTCACGTAAACAAGAGATTTGCGAATTCTCATCAGGACAATACTAGCGAGCTCTGTACAATAAATTTTAATCAGCGACCAGATTGCTCCGCCAATCGTCCGCTTTGTTTTTCTCCGCTATTAGACGGGAACATCTATAAGGGTGGGCTCACATTGATTATACCCCATCTTACACAGTTCAAAGTCACGCAACGAGCCAACACAGAGAGAACTTTTTAATAACTTGCTTTACCCATGCTATTAATATATATTTTTAAGAAAAATGTTTATAATATATCAATGGTTTTTATGTCAATCTATATATTTAATAAATTGCCTGAAAGACTTAAATCACTCGAAGAAATTATATTTAAGAAAAAATTTAATGAATAAATATTGGCATCCCCGTACGCAGACTGAATACACAAGATTATTGTCTTTATTTCTAATATCTTTGTAGAATTGCAAATTTGATGAATTCTTGCAAATAAACGATTTCTATTCTATTCTAGAGAGGACTATGCTCAACGTTTTTCTACGAGATCGAATCAAAAAATAGGAGTTACAAAGAAGAATGTGTTATGTGTAAGCGAGATAGGTGGTGAGCACAAGATCGGATGTCCCTTAGAGCAGAAATATTATACATTTTTATTTTTGACGTGACAACGTCTTATAAATTGGTTTGCCGGGTGACACTTCAAGAAACTGCGTTACGCTCCGCTCACGTTCCGCGCTCACAATGAGAGCGAGTGAGAGGCACTCGTCCCTTCGACTCGGGCATGGTTAGCCCGCCTAAGAGCGAGTGAGACAGACATAAAAAGTGAAAGGCACGCGTCCCTTCCTCTCGAGCACAGTTAACCCGCCTAAGAGCGAGAGAGACAGAGCGAGAGAGAGAGAGTGAGAGAGATAGGCATACACACCGGTTCATGTTATACGAATGAATATTCACATTAAAATTATTTTACCACTCAGAGTCGTTGTCACGTAAAACTTTCGCGCGTATACCGACTTTACAGGCAACCAATTTTTATTTATTAGAAAAACTATGTACCTACACAAAGCATTATAAATAAATGAATTAAATTAGAAACGATTTGATAAGAAGCGCACCGTCCGCAGGCGAGATGGCTGAAGACCTTGAAAAGATTGTAGGACCGAACTGGCGGCGTGTCTTAATGCCCTATTATTTTAATATGTTAAAAATATGTATATCACAATTCACACTAATGTTATAAATGTGGACGTGTCTTTGTTTGGATATTTGTCCGTCAATCACGCTGAGTTTTGACGAAATTTGGTATGCAGACAGAGTATGAAGTGACTTGGGTTGCTCAGCGCCGCCATAAGGCAGCACTGGCAGGGTCGCCATGCAATGTCGTGATTAGGGCGACGGGAAATAAGATACTGACTGCAGTCTAAGAAAGTATTTATTATAATAGTTATGTGCTTATATACTAAAGATGAGGAAGAGTGTGTGCGTGTTAATATACGGTAACAGCACACTACAGGGTGATAGGATACTTTTTATCCCGATTGAATGCTCCCTTGGGATAAAACAAGAATCTTGGCCAGTCACATTTTTTTTGAAACAACGGACAGAAGAGCGTTTGCCGGGTCATTTAGCTGCAATCTATGATAACCTCCTAAAAAAACTAAATCAAACAGAAACAATGAATTTAAATTACGAGTATATATATCAATTTACGTTGAAGAGAAACTCGCTGTTCCATTGATTGGCATAGAGTAAAAAAATTAAATATATAAAATATATGATATTTTTTTTCGTAAAATTATTAGCAAATCTACTTGATAAACTAAATAAGGCGTGCAATTTTCATAAAATAACTTTGTATATGTTTCCATCATTTTAGAGTGATTTGTAAAACAGGCACTTTTAAAAGGTGTCGAACGCATCTACCCAATTGAGAAAAGTATTTCCGTTTCACGTTATAATTACCACCCGCTATTTCAAGAGGTTCACGATCTCCTTAGATGAAAGAGATAATAAATAGCCTTACGGCGATTGGGCCCATAATGTAGCCCGGGCCTTACTCAATTCCGAATTTTAATATCCCACTAGGGGCGGCTTAATTAAAAGTGGCCTTAGGCATCGGGTATTCTTTTCATGAGAGCAGCTGGATTATTTATAACGTCCAAGGTCACGGAGGTACAATAGGTTATGAAATGAGGGTTCGGGGATTCCTTATTAATTGAAAACGATCGAGTTTAGTTTGTTACTGTCAACCGAGAAACTTATTCATGGTGAAATTTTAGTGGTTGTTTCTCCGCAGCGGAACGATTAACCTGCAGTAGTAGGTACTGTCGAAGCATGAAAGTTTTTTCAAAAGATAATTTTTGGTTTTCTATACTCGAAAAACCCCGTGAACAGTTGCCGCTCATACGAAGCATTGATTTTTTCTTTTATCTACACTAATAATAATATTATAAAGAAGAAAGATTTGATTGTTTGTTTGAATTGAATAGGCTCTGAAACTACTGGAGCAAAAAAAAAACATTTTACCATTCAAAACCTACATTATCCCTAATGAACATAGGGGCTGATAATGTGTGGTATAAATGTCCACCCGTGCAAAGCTGGGCCTGGCCGCTAGTATTATTAATAAAACTTCACGAATGTATAAAATTACTAAAGTAGAAACATTTAAAAAAAATCAACCTGTATCTTGAGACACTTTGTTTATTTACCATATGGGGATAGCGAGCTTCATTATTTTTTACCTTTTTATGTAGGTAAGTACTCTCTTACTTTAGTAAATTTACTCAATAATTGTTCTAATTCTTAAGATCCTCTCGCGCCCTCTAATATAGCCGGTTAATTTTATAGGCCGTTTATTAAATGTCAAAGTTGATTTTCATCAAAAATTACACCAAAAGGGTGTTATTTAAGCCGTCGGTTAAACACCTTGGTAAAATTATCTTCACTTTACCCTTAATCAGGGACCTGCTATTTTTTTTCAGTCGTTGTCTCATCTGTTTACAGTTTACGCTTTGCCCGAAGTACAAAGGGTTCGCGTGAGGTATTCAAATACAGTTACACATACATATAATATACTTTGACGCGGTGTTCCTTAAGTCTCTGTAAACTCGCAGTAACAAGCATAAGTCTGTTATTACATAAAACGCTCGCTCACTGCTGAAACAATAAATTAAGCACCTTATAATATAACGGGATTTCAACAAACGCTTGCGTTCTGAAGCATTTTACTGTCACTATATTGTTTCAAATGGCATTTAACGTTTACATACATACATACAACTACACATTTAGCATGTAAAGTGTAATAATAATAATATATTTATTTCATCTATTACAAACACCGGTACACTAAGATTATATTTCATGAATGAAATTGATTAGATTGTGAGGGAACTGGAGTCTGAACTAGGGTTAGGGCATGTACAAATCCATTGCGTGCGAAATCATGCTGTGTGTGTGTGTGTGTGTGTGTGTTTGTGTGTATGAGTGTGTGTTTGTGTGTAAAATATTGTATGTTAGTTGTCCGAGGTTAAAACGAAAACAATTCAAAAACTGCTTAACATATATCGTTTTAATTTTGAATGTCACTTGAGCTGTCTTTGATTTTAAAATATATTTCATTTTGACATGGTTTGAACATAGTTTTATTTATTTGTGGTAAGTTGCTAGTGTTGCTACATTACCTACTCATGAGAACTCAGTTATTTAACTGAGTAAGAAACTCTGTAATGTAACACAGCTTTCCAGAAACCACATTTTATTTGCCCACCGCCTGATCTTTATGGAGTTCTAGGAAGAACTAATATTAATACACATGTACTGAAAAACTCTCATATAACAACCAAAGAAATGATTAACTTTACCGTCTTACTTACGTTATAAATTGTACATCTTTCTGTGTATGTAAATAATAAATATTTCACAACAATCACACCAATTCTCTAGTCCCAAATTAAGCTACGAGGCTTGTGTTATGGGTTACACGGACAACGGGACAACGGAATAACATACAAGCAAAATTCTGGTGTTTCACTCACAAAGTCTTAGCAGGAATCGCTAGCACGTTGTTTTGCGGCGGCACAATTAACAAAGAACCCGTGTTATTTACACAGTGTTGTACGTACATACATAATATCGATAGTTCAAATATCGACAGCCTCTTATAAGTTTGAGTTAATGAAATTATATAACAAAACATTTTATATAGATTATTATAAGAAACTACACAGTAACTAATAAATAAATAATAAATATTTCAGAACAATCACACCACTTCCCTGGTCCCAAATTAAGCTACGAGGCTTGTGTTATGGGTACAAGACAACGGATAAACATACTTTTTTTTTCTTGGAAATAAATACATATTATACATAGAAAACACCCAGACCAGTACAAACACATATATTCATGCACACATATGCTTGAACTGTGCGGAGACCGAACACGCGACCCTTTGGATTTAGAAGTCCAACATGTAGACTACTGCACTAACGGTCGTCAAAATTAGGTTTGAAATCGCTAATTCAGGTGAACTTGTTTTCAAAAATTGACTTCATGCATCTAAGAATGATTTGATCAATTTGGTAATAATAAATTGGAATTGCTTCCAAAATATGGTATCGATCACCATCATCATCATCAGCCTATACACGTCCCACTGCTGGGCAGAGGCCTCACCTCAACTATGAGGTGGTTCGAACCATACGCCACCACGCGGGCTCAGTGCGGATTGGTCTCCACCAATCCGCTTACTCACTTAGCTTACACACACCCCTCCGGGTGTGTGTAAGCTAAGTGACCAACCTTACTGTCAGATCTGTTAAGCTGTTGGCCCCGGTTAATATCTATCGAGATATTAGTCGTTAAGCCTGGTCGGAGGCCCTCGGGTGGCTTAATGGTATCGATATAAGTTTTTTGTTTTTAAAAGTACCTATACACCACTAGCAATGAAACCGTTAACAAAAACCGCTTTGATTTCATCCGAAGCGGAAGTGATTCACGGATCGCTTAGGCTTCATACTTTTAATTACAGGTTTCAGGGAATATTGTGAGAAATATTTATAAGCTTTACGAAGAAACCTTCAGCTATGGAAATCCGTGCAAGACTTGGCACGTTTAATTAAAGCCTAGTAGTCTTTCATTTTTTAATGTAGCGAGCGATAGTAATATGATTTTTTGATGGTCATATCTAATTAACCAAACCTGTTAAACAGATTTCATTTATTATTGAGAACAAGTCATTTATCCGAAATACGACTGTCTTGATGAATGACTTGTTTGGTTAATACTTCAGAGTAAAAACAAAATTTATCGGAAGACTGTATATTTGCAAAGAATATTTATTAGTTTGGGATATATATATCAAACAATTAAATACTTGATTAGACCATAAAAAAAAACCATATAAGTGTCGCTCGTTACTTTTTTTACTTAATTTTTTATTTAAGATAGGTTTGCTCTTGACCCAAGACTAAGCCCAACGAGGCAAAGACTGAGTCTACGATGGAGCGAGCTCACCTAGAAGATGCCTGTTCACTCTAGCTTTGAAGATTCCTAGTTTGTAATTGCAGGGAAACAATGACGCAGGTAGTGAGTTCCACTCTTTAGCAGTGCGCATCAGGAATGTAGATGAGATGCGCTTGGTTCGTATCAGTGGAACATCGACACGGTACGGATGGTATGCCGCGATACGTCTGGTGTAGGTCTTACTTTAAAAAAAAGGAAGACAGCTTTAACTAAATCGATATAAACAGCTTATACCACAACATAACTACACTCGGTTCCAAAAATAACGGGTCAGTCACATAAACCCGAATATCTCCCGAACTACGTATGCCATCCTAATGAAACGAAGACTGTTCAATTGAGAATTTAATTATACAGATAAAAAATAAAATAAAACTTAGTTACACCCACAATATTAATCTTAAATTAAAAAAAACTAAAGTAGTCATATTTTTCTTAAGATTACATTTTTTTTATGATTGTTTTTTTGCTGTTTTTCATCACTTTCTTCATTTAATACTTTGTATTGCCTCCACGAGCTCTTCTGACAGCTTCCAGGCGATTAGGCATGCTGTACACCAAATTTCGGAGCCGGTGCTGAGGAATACCTTCCCATTCCTCCACCAGTGCTTGTATGAGCTCGGGAAGCGTGATTGGTGGAGGGTTTCGACCTTTCACGCATCTCTGAAGCTCGTCCCAGGCGTGCTCGATGGGGTTTAAGTCCGGGCTTCGCGCTGGCCACTGCATGAGTTCGATACCGACCTCTTCAAGGTAGTCATGTACAATTCTGGCGGTATGGGGACGCGCATTATCATGCATTAATATGCCATGCCGGTCCATCCTGGCCATGAAAGGACCTACATGTTCATTGCGGATCTCTTCCACGTACCTCTCTGCATTTAGAGTTCCATTTTGAATGAGCACCAGCTCGGTGCGGGCCTCAGCAGAAATCCCAGCCCATACTTGTACGGAGCCTCCACCGTACGCCACTTTTTCCTCCACACACGCTTGATGGAAGCGCTCCCCTGGTCTTCTGTACACCAACTGCCTACCATCATGCTTATAAAGCATGAATTTAGACTCGTCCGTGAACATTACCCTAGACCAATCGTCTAGTGTCCAGTTTAGGTGTTCGCGCACGTATCTCTGTCTTGCAATTCGATGTCCCCGTTCCAGTTTGGGGCCATTTGCGGGCCTCAATGGTTTCAAATTTGCTTCAGCAAGACGTCTTCTTACTGTTTGAGCGCTTAAATTGCCACCTCCAAAGCGAATAAAGTGAGTTTTTAGACCAACAGCAGTTTGAAAACGATTTCGGAGCATTGTAGCCACCAGTTGTCTGTCTTCCCTGGCCGTTGTGCATCTTGGTCTGCCATTTCCTGGTCTTCTAAGGTGTGATCCGGTCTCTTGGTACCGCTGGACTACCCGCTGAACAGTCGACAAAGATACACCAATGTTTCTGGCTGTTTCACGCTGGCTCCGCCCAAGTTCCAAAAAAGTTAGGATTCTGGTACATTCCTCTAGCGTGACTGCCATGCTTCACCTCACAGAATAATAATTATGCACGTGGAAGACGTTCACGATAATTTTTTTTGTGACAGAATAGAAATGGAAAGCATCCATAATGACATGAAACAAAAATTTTGTTTTTAAAAATAGTCATTTTTTTAAATTTTGTTTTTCTAATGAAGTTTTTTTCATCAACCAGTTTAAATAATATGCTATTAGAAGCGCAACTAAAAAGTCTTTATTCTGTTTTTTATTTCATTGATCTAGCTTGTACAGTTCTGGAGGTATTTCAATTTTTGTGACTGACCCGTAATTTTTGGAACCGAGTGTAGATAGAAAATCGCACTAATAGCGCTGTGGGACCAAATAAGAACTTTTAAAGTCGCGGCCGCCAACAGAATAGCTAAACTTTTAGTGTCGTGTGTAAACTTCGTGAAGTGTTAAGGGAAAGCAAAAGTTCTTAGAGACATGATGTCCCTTTCAATAACCAGTGTACAGAGAACAGCACACCAGGTAATACTTACATTTTTCTTGCAAAACGACCCTTACTACACGTGAATAAGATGCCGCAGTGTTTAAC
Source organism: Pyrausta despicata (assembly GCA_963921415.1). Classification (NCBI taxonomy): domain Eukaryota; kingdom Metazoa; phylum Arthropoda; class Insecta; order Lepidoptera; family Crambidae; genus Pyrausta; species Pyrausta despicata. The sequence goes on along the minus strand of OY992862.1, from coordinate 13,241,469 downwards.
TTGATATGCTGTTCTGGAAACGTGAGAAGACTGTAAATTTTTTCTATCCTTGAGCAAGCTTAAATAACACATGTAAGAAAGTAATAGCAAGCCTTTAGATAGACCGATAATCTTATATATAAAAATGAATTGCTGTTCGTTAGTCTCGCTAAAACTCGAGAACGACTGAACCGATTTGAATAATTTTAGTCTCAAAATAATCGTGGAAGTCCAGGGAAGGTTTAAACGAGAAAATATGTTTTTATTTAAAGAGTGGGCAGGACATCGTCTGCCGAGTCCACTAGTCTTTTATATAAATATGAATTGCTGTTCGTTAGTCTCGCTTAAACTCGAGAACGGCTGAACCGATTTTGATAATTTTAGTTTTGAAATATTTGTAGAAGTAAAGCAAAGGTTTAAAATAAAATATAGAAAATTAAGAATAATAAAATATAGAAAAATTGAGAAAACAACGGGCAGTACAGCGTCTGCGGAGCCACTAGTAATTATTACGAAACTACCTCTAGTGTAATGGTGTGTAAAGTTTTTGCTTTACATCCTTTCAACCCAGGACTGGTTTTAATCCCAGGTCAGCTGAAAGCATCCTTAAACCCATGTCAGCTTATACCCTGTCTGTATACCAAATTTAATCAAAATCCGTTCTGTGGTTTTAACGTGATTTACGTAAAAACAAACTAAATGTTAGGATGATCCTAATTTTGTTTACCAAAACCTCGTCTGATTATCTCAGATAGATTCTGAGTGTGAGTTTTTTAGGATTGTTTGATCCTAGACGTACCTTCAAAGATAAATGTATAAAATGTTTGTATGAGACCTTTGTGAGTGTTCATATCGTTCAATATCCACAGCTTTCCAAAGCAAGGGTTACTGATATTCCTATTTGGAATGTTTTAGATATACAATGAGTTCCATTCTAGATATTTCGACTAATATTTTTCTCCGTATAAAGTGGAGAGGGATTACGTGGGCCAAACTGAAAGTTTTGCGTAACTCATAAATAAAACAATTAATTTGTATAATATTATATTTACTGCTTTTCAAAGTATTCTCCGTTGCATTTTAAACACTTTTTCATCCGTTCAAACCATTTTTGGAAACACGAGGAGCATTGGTCTGAGGGTATGTTTTCTACGTGCTGGTTGAACGCAATCACTGCCTCTTCTGGCCCCGTAAATGTCAAACCTCTCATTAAATCTTTGATTTTTGGGAAAATGAAGAAATCGCAAGGTGCTAGGTCTGGACTGTGTGCGGGATGGGTCACGAGCTCTATGTTTTCAGAAGCCAAAAATGACTTTGTTTTTTTCGCGGTGTGCGCCGAAGCATTGTCGTGGTGCAACAAAATGCGACTTCTAGGTCGTTTTTCCCTTACTTTTTCTGAGACATTGGGTAAACACATAGTGGTGTACCATTCAGCATTAACGGTTTTTTGTTGCTCAAGTGGGATCGTGCAGACAGGACCCGTCTTGGAGAAAAAAAACGCAATCATTTGTTTGCCCACGCTTCTCGTTTGCCTCAATTTTGTTGGTTTGCTCTCACCTTCAAACACCCACACAGAAGATTGTTGCTTTTTTTCTGGAATATAACAATATATCCAAGTTTCATCACCTGTTACGATGTCATACACAGCATTAGAATGTCCGTGATTGTACTTTAATAGCATTTCTTTACACCAATCCACACGATTCCGTTTTTGTTCTGGAGTGAGTTCGTGAGGAATCCATCGGCAACAAAGTTTCCTAACTTTTAAATGATCATGTAAAAATTTCTGAATTTGGCTCATACCAATCCCCAAATGTCCTCGAATCTCCTCAGAAGTGATACGCCGATTTTCTTCAATTAGTCGTCTGACTGTAGCCACATTTTCCTCCGTGATCGCAGTTGAGGGTCGACCTTCACGAATTTCATCATGGAGAGAAACACGGCCGCGATCAAATTCAGCATACCAACGCCTTACAGTGCTCAGATGTGGTGCTTCTCTCCCAAAAGCATTTTGAAGACGAGCAGCGCAATCTTGCGGAGAAAGCGAACTTTTAAAATCATAAAAAATCATCGCCCTAAAATCTTTTCGTGTTAGTTCCATTTTTGCGACGGACAACGAACTTCAATTTGAGAGAAAAAACAATTGACAAGTGACATCCCGCCAGAATTTATTTTTATTAACTAATGAGATTTCATGTTTTAAAAAAATATAACATTCGAAATTCAAACATTTACGGGTGGCCAGCTACGCAAAACTTTTAGTGTGAACTAGGTACAATAATAGATACAATAATTTATAATAGAACGTGCACGACGGGGTGGCGACGCGCAATTTTGGTTAAAAAGTTGCTGTCAAATAATGTCCTGTAATATTTTTACAATTAAAAACCAATAAAAAGACTAAATGGTACTTGTATGTGTAACTGACTTTATTTGAGTGCAATTTATTGAATAGTTATATGTGTGAATGGGATATAATCAGAAAAAACAGGTCCGAAAGTATTACACATCATGTAAGTTTCCAACCACAAAAAGTGATAAAAGACAAATAATCTAGATGTAGCGGCAAGAGTTACTTAATACAATTCCAAGTGATTTGCCAGACATTTGTGACACTAACAATCTACAAAACCAATTTAATTTTATATGTGAATTATGTGATGTCATAACGCTATTTTTCTTGTAATTTCTAAATTACGGTACTATTTACTTACCTGTATGCTTTTTATCCTGAAAAAAATGATGCTCGTGTCGGCATTACATAGTGTAAAATGTGACTGTGTGTATGTTGGTGCTTTGATATCTTATGTTAACAACATTAATAGCTTATTTATTTATTAATAGCTTATTAAGAACAAGTAATGGACAAGAGTACGGTAAGCCCAGTATTCGTCAATTTGTTCAAAATAAATATTGTAAGGGAAAATACTTAGAAGATATGATCCTGCTAGCAAAGAAGAAATGTAATCTAGTGCTTTCAGTAAAATATAGTAAGCTACACTCAAATAAGTCAACAAGTATCATTTATTTTTTTGTGTAATAAAGTCTAATTTACGTTTCACCAGACCTGTTTTATTTAGATAGATAATATAGATAGATTAACGCTTTATTGTACAACACAAAACAAATTAACAGACAAGTTTAACGAAGAAAGATGTACTATTTTAGGCGGTCTTATCGCTGTTCTTATTTAAGTACAATTTTTAATTATTACATACTATTATACCCAGCAGCTATTCATTTTATTCGTTGTTCCAGTTGATATATAAAATTTGCAAGAGCTATTTCTGCCACTATTTTTGCATTTAACAACGCAGCAATAGTCGTAATCCATTTCTTAGCTGTGATGTACTGAAATACTTCTATTTTGACAGCCAGTCATCCCATTTAACTTCTATTTTTTTTGCCAATTGTCGTACACTTATCAACCGCTTCGTAAATAGCGAATTATACCTTTCATCTACCAAACCATCTTTTCTTTTCTTTTCACCGAGACAAAGAGAGTGTAATATTGATACCTGTTTTGTAATAGTTCTGTGTTAATCTAATGTAGGTGAAAGAAAATAGTGGTGTAAGCGTCACAATTGTGTTAATATCGATAGTTGTATTTTGAGTAACAAGTTCAAGGCGGTAGAGCAAAAAAATTGATGAATCGTTAGCAATATGTCGAAAGCAATGAATTGTTAGCAATAATAATTCTCGTTTTAAAGCTAGTAATCGGATAAATTACAATTATATTGAAAGAACTTCGATTTATAATTTGTAACACAAAAACGTTTTTTTTTATTATGTGGAACCCATTTGCCCCTTAATTATTTAGTATTTACTAACAGTCATAATCAAATCAATTTCCATGGTTTCTCATGTTTCACATGCTGTATTATTTTTCAAGCTATTATCGATACTCTGTATCAAGTTTTGTATCGTTGAACAACACTAAAATAATATTCTTTATAGTTGTCGTATAATTGGATGTGCCCTAGAAAACAAAGGCATCTTGATTGGAAATAATGAAATTCGTAACAATGGATTCGCTTCTTACGTAAGGGATCTCACAGACGAGCGACTGTATTTGTCGGCGACAGCTTGCGATAGTTAAGGCGACGGTCTATAGCAGACGTCATCAACAATGACAAGAGGCCAGGGCCCTTAGACAAGATATCTGGAATAGTCTATATCAACGAAACGAGCGATCGCTTCGATTGTTGATTAATTTTAGCACAGAATATACTTTTAAATTGTCATTCGTGTGTGAGCTACTTATTAGGAGACGCAACAAAAGCAATGGTTTCAACGATTGTTAACTATAAAGTTGCTCTGTGATAATTTATTTCATTTGTAACTTAGATAGGTACTTCTATCGCTTAGGATTGGAGGTCGTTGTGTGGTCAAAGTCTGACCGTGTCTCTATTGTGGTATTTCTCATATGTTACTTTTGATTATTTATAGTAAATTAAATATACTTGTATATATATAATTTTTTTGTAAAAGCATTCCTTTCCCACCAGGGAAATATGATTGAGGTATTATTTTAAAGAACTCGGCGAGTAGACTGGGCGAAAATTCTAAAAATCGAAAAAAGAAATAAATAGACAATTTTTTTTCATTTATCGGTCAGGAATACTTCTGTCAACTTCGGTATTGAAAGTTGTTTCCTCCCAATTTCGTCGTTACCATGTTTTTTTATTTCAAAAAGTTTCTCAGCTAGTTTAAATATTAAGTACTTCAAAAAAATTGTAACAAGAAATTCATGGAAAAATAAGCAGCCTCAATAACGGAATAGCCCAATTTTCGTAAAGTTTCCACTGAATGACGATACAAATTCTGAGTTTGTTATACATACTCTTTGTTACTGCTACAGAAATGAGGTTCCAGACATACAAACGGAGTGACTTTCAGATTCATATTAATCTAGATACAATGCCAATCTGTGCCATATTAGTTTCTTGTGATATCACGGTTCATCTAACTTCAGAACATAGGCAGTACTCCGTAGCGTTTCGCTCGCATTTTCTGGTCTATCCAGCGCGTTCGCTCGCATGGTAAAGCTCGTAAGGGTGACAGGGATAGCTTCATCCAACCCAACGGACAAGGACTCAGAAAGTAGGGCCTTAGGATTGCATTAGCCTAATCAGATGTAACTGGGTAATCAGTTCATTTGTATTCATGGATGTGATTGAACCACCCAATCTCATTTCGGTGTCGATTTTTACGAAGATTAAAAAATATTGGAGATGAAGATGTTTTGGATACGAGAAAAAGTTGATTATTCCACGAATGTAATTTTGATACTCATTGCTTGGTGCTTTTTGGAGTTTGATAAAAAACATCATATCTTAAAGAGGAAAAATTAAATTATAATACGTGGGTCTGGTAAAACATTATTTTGTCTTACAAGGTGCATGGCTCACTTTTGGCGTTATTTTCGTATACAAATTGCACTTCACAGTGCGTGATAAGACTTTTGATTGTTTTTTTATAAAAAAAATCATCCAATCCTTAAGATATTTATGGAAAGCTTTATGGACATTTAGATTTAAAATGCTACATAGAGCATTCAGAAAAAACTCAGCTCATTAATGCAAATGGGAACATCGGTTAGGAGAAAGTTCCGTCATTAAAAAAGCACCGGAAGCGAGCTGAACTGTGATTCCGGTTAAACATCAGAAGTCTTACTCTTTAAGCCGTTGTCCGAAGATTCATATGTTGGCATCCCTGTCACTCTTACTGCAATGGCCGTGCGAGCGAGCGGGCCGGTTAGACCTGAAAACACGGAAGAAACGTTACAAAGTATAGCCCTAGGATTAACATATTCAACAGAGTGCTTCAACATGAAAACGGCTACAGTTAAATCGTAGAAATTCGTGCTGAAATACTGTTTAGGTTTAAGTTTTCGTTCGCTCGCACGGTCATCTGATCCACTGTGCAGTAATTTACGCATTTGTTTACCAAAAAGTTTTGTTAGCTGGTAAACATTTATAGATGTGCATAAAACGTTTTACATGACAGACTATCTCTACCGAAAGACTTAGCACCTACCAAAATTACGTGGAAATTGTTTAATCTTTCCTCAGAAAATTGTACATGCCTACGATACATGGAAATAACTTCTTAGTAAGTTTACATTACCCCAAACAGTCGCAAGTACATTATTCCACCCAAATACTCCACAGTTATTACGGCGTACATAGTATAGATAGAAGCTAATCCAGTAACAAAACAATGAAAAGATGCTCGAAATGACACACACGCACGTCACATCAAGAGAGTCAGTAGCGGTTATGCGTAGGTATCTGATATCCGTTTAGGACCTCAAACACCCCTTCACCAATCCCACCTCATAGTTGAGGTGAGGCTTGTGCCTAGCAGTGGGACGTATATAGGCATCAGCCTCATGATCCGTTAAAAAACCCTGGGATTCTTGATAAAGTCATTTTGCATGGTCGATGACAAGGTGTAATGTCAAGAAATGAATGAAAATAACAATTGCCAGTGTTGAGTCATGTGGGAAGTTATTGATGGCGTATGCCAAATTCATTTTTGCATTTCGCTTTTGAAGACGTGCGTATGTAAATATGTGTGTGTTATTCAAGCTTTTGATCTTCGTTTCGCAACTTTTTTTTAACGTCAGAGAAATACTGTTACGCATACCCACCAGCTGCGGGGACAGCTGGGGGTTAAGTGGGACTCTAGGCCTCAGTGAGAGAACCCGCCAACCCACTAAAACCTGACGGTGCTATGTGAGTCTGGGACGTGGCGAGTTCACCGTAGGTCGAGAGGCCACAGGCATTCACCGCAATTCCCCGGACTCGGCCGACTCACTTTCACCGAGCCCCCCTACTGGTTGCGACGAGGGAGAAACTCGACCCCGTCGCATAAACAACAGACGGCGCGCGGGAACACGCGCACAGATGACGTCTGAAGCCCGAAGTCCTTGTTTCGTTACTGCTCTAACGTATACCTATCCTGTGCACATGAGGCTGTCGTCTAAACGCGTCGCTTCCCGGAACGCTATTTTAATTCAGAATATCAAAGCAGCACGGAAATTATATCATCAACGGCGGATGTTCACGAAACGACCCCGGCCTACATGCGCTACCAATTTGTTTACCTCAAACGAATGTCGCTAGCGCTCGGCCTATTTTGCAGTTGGATTTAGTTTAGTTTTGCGAGCTGGAATTTGATGGTATTTACTTGTGTACAAGTGGTTCTTGGTAGCGGAAACCATTTTAAAGCGAATCGAAAGTTGCGCAAGTTATTGAGTGTTTGAGCCTTGGCTGAAACCGTATCCCAACTTAGTGGAATTTTTTAACCATCATCTCTATTGAAATAAGTGTGTTTAAGAATTTTTGCGCAAGTTAACTATTCCTTGAAGCACATCGCCTTTTAGTTGAATCTAAAAATAATTGATTGTTCTGTGCTCTCTTTGAAAATATACTTGGGAAGAACGTTACTTGGTATTTTTGTTTTAAAATATGGAAGGTTTTATGTGTAGCACAGTATTCCCAGAGACCTCGGGATCAGACATGTTTTACTGACCCCGAAAATTGAAGTATTAGTTATGATAGTCAATTATCTAGAAGTAACCCCAGGTCAGATATGGACAGTAGTCCAGAAAAAAAATTGTAAAGTTGGCTGTTTGGAATAGGTTAATAAACAGAATTAGTTTTGTTGCAAATTATTTTTTGTATTTTGTGCCTAATTATTTATGTTTAAGAGTAATTAGAAAGTAGCAATTGTTAAATTTTATAACAATTACCTACATGTTCTTTGAGTACCTTTCAGAAAGTCTATTAATAAAATCGTAAAAGACTTCTTGAGCGAAAATAAAAATAAATATATTCTGCTACCGTTCAATTTGGTAACCAAATTGACGAGAAATTGTCCTTTGCCGTTTAGTGAAGTAGCGAACGAAAACGATAATTTCAATAGCATTTAGGTGTTAGATTAGTTTTTCAGGTTATTCCCTGAATACACCGATCCCCGAGGCCCCCGTCCCAGACGATCCCGATATCTTTTTTACTGGTTGAACGCTGTTTATTATGTTTGGTTACGACACCTCTCAATAGATGTCGCTGTACCGAGTTGCCTCACGCTAAGCTTCGGAATTTTCTTGTTTGCCTTATAACTCCTAATTTCAAATCATTTTTAAAGTCCTCCCGGATAAGGGTTTCGAGGATCGGGGTACTCAGAGAATAAACCCATTTTTCATAGTATAAAGCTTTATTTCATATTATTTTATTTGTATGAAAACTAACAGCGATTACATAAATATTAACAAACAGAATTTTACCAATATTAAGGCCAATAATAGGCTTTCCATAATTTATAAAAAAACAAATGTTGTTGGATGAAGAATAATAAATAAATAATGTTTGAATTCTATAAATTGAATAATTAACCAAGGCAAAGGCGAAGACAGTATTAGGTATAATAAACGCTAGATAATTGTTATAAGGATCGAACAACTTGCTTACTACGGCTAAATTTAGTTATAAGATTTTGATGTAGTAATTAGTCTTAGTTAATTAATTATTAATTATTCATTATTCTAGTAGGTACATATTATTTAAGTTTAATTTGACATGATATCAATTTATGAAGGTACGAGCACACTCGACATATTGATGACACGGTGAAGAATCTCGACACTTGCGTCACATGTCTTTGTTTCAATATTTTATACTGTAATTTCTAGTGCAATAAACGCTCTCCGCGGTGACGGTTACTTTTATTTGCATTCCGCTCCCGTGCCAACATTTACGTAACTACTTAACTTCAACCTTAAATCTACTACCTAATTACTTCAAATTACCTATAAGTAAGAGGCGAAGCCCTTACAGTAACTATCGATACTGGCTCATTAAAATACAAATTTGATTTCAAACACTAAGCAATTCTTTGATAAACTTTTATTGAACACTTGCAAATCTGTTATTTTTTATAGACGTCACTTTTATGGTTAGATGTTAGGTAGCAACTTAAGGCGTCGTGTTACCGAGTTAAGCAAATCAATGGTATCACTACCTAAACGCTGCCACTACTGGGTCAGTACCTTAAGAATTTGTAGTAACAAAAATGTAGCAGCGGACTACCACTTTGGTGTCATGGTCAAGAATGGTCGCGTGTTCGATCCCCGCACTGTACAAACATTTGTGTGCATGAACATGTCTGTTTGTACTGGTCTGGGTGTTATATGTACTTATTTAAGTTTATTTGTTATACCACTGTTGATTCTGATATCTGTAACACAAGTGCTTTAGCTATTTACCACGGAGTCAGATCAATGTATGTGATGTTGTGTATATTTATTTATTTTATAATAACATTTTTAAACTAAATATTATTAATTCCCTATACTTAATATGAACTAACTTTCTGTCAAGAATCCTTGTTATTACGTAGATATAATATGATCCGTCTGAATACGTTTAGGGAAATTAATATTCACACAACGATATTCAGTTCCAAGGGCATCCTTAATTTATTGCTGAAAACTAAGGAATAAAGCGCTTAAATTTGTAGATGAATTTTATTACTTAGATAATTTTTGGAGACATGACACACCATCTTAAGTTATTATTTTATTAGTAAGAGTATGTTATTAGAGCGTGCTTGTGGCGCAGTGGTTGCAGCGCTTTGGTAGTGATACCAAAGGTTGGTACTAAGGTGCGGTCATGTTTGGGATGGGTGACCATTCTGTCCATTTAAGTGACGTCTATTTACAAGCATCTTCGTGCTTCGGAAGGCACGTTAACCGGTTGGTCCCGGTTAATATCGATAGATATTAGTCGTTAAGCCTAGTCCTCGGGCCCTCGGGCGGCTTGATAACATCTGACAGTGAGGTTGGTCACTTACCTTACATACACCCCTTCACTAATCCGCACTGAGCCAGCGTGGTGGAGTATGGCTTGGACCACCTCATAGTTGAGGTGAGGTGTGCCCAGCAATGGGACTTATATAGGCTGATCAGATCTTATTAGAAACGATCTTAAACAAAGAGGATTAATACATATTAAACCGAAGTAAAAGAGAGCAAAATCTTGGTAGAGTCGAATTCCGTAATACAAAAAAAAGTTTTTTTATTCAAAAAGGTATAAACTTCACCAAAAGAACCAAAACATTTTTCATAACAACCTTAGCAATGTTCATAAATCACGAAATCTATTTTCAAAACACACTATCACACGTCTCATAACCCTCATGAAATATAATAAAAATGTCTGCACTTTCCCAAAGGCAGGTGACCTCCGATAGCACCCATCAATATTTCATACGGAACCCTAAAAACAAGGCCATTAAGATGGGAACATCGTTAAGGTGTCTCCAAGCCCGTATCTGGCTTGTCAGCCTCGTCCCACGATTCAGCAGGTTGAACGAAATAATGATAAGTGTCGAGAAAAATCCTAGGGAATTTCGCCGGGATTTTTGGGGGGAAAAGCGGTTTTAATTATGTGAAAACTGTAAAAGGTTGTAGTAGAATTGATGATTTAGTCTTGATTTACTGTGCTTTAATGAACGTTAGAAATTGATTACGTTTAGTTGCATAGAAAGCAATGATGATATCTTCGTTTTACATGGTTGTAGTGACTTAAATGAAAAACACTTTTCTTCATACAACGGCTTACTTGGCATCGTTGATGACATGATTACTAATTGTGAATGAATCATTGGTTCAAATCTATGAAAACTAACCGTGTAAATCTAAGAAAACTATTTACACCTTGTGCTTGTGCTACAGTGTTCTTACCTAATCATGAATAAGTCTTGGAAAACTAAATGAAGGTTTGTGCTTAAGCTGTGCTCACGCAATAGGTAATATGAATATATAATATCAAAAGGAAAACCGGAAAAATACCGGAAATATATAACAATTACCGACGCCAATCTCAATCAATATCAATAAAGTAATAGCGAATCCATTGAAAGCAAAGCTTCATAGTCCATTTATAACCAAAATGGCCAAAAAAATAAAACTGCTCCACATAACAAGCCTGTATATCTGGTGAACGATACGTTTAAATTCGAGCAAGCTCACTGGCATTCGCTATCACTCCTGTTACGCTGACTCTGTGCATCTGTGCCACTATTGAAATGAACACAGAAGGTCCATGTTAAAACATATGTTTAAACATAGTGTGACGTGACGTATTTAGGCACAGTTCAGTCGCCAACTCAAAGTATATTATCATAAGAGACTTCGTTGTAACAGCCAAACTCTTGCTGTACCGAAAGATGCATCAAGAAAGAAAGAAAAAAAAATTTTTATATGGCATGTAACTACGCTCGAAAATTGGCTCAGGACTAGGACTAAATATATTATAAAACTTAAATGAAAGAAAACTGTAGGTATAACCAAATTGGCCCTCACTCAGCATTTTTGCCATGGCATACGTGGCGCTGGTTTTTTGGGTACCATTGAGGTTAGGAGATGGTACCACGAACAAAACAAACTAAATTGACTTTACATGTAATAACTAATTATATATATCACATAACTTAGTAACAAATAAGATGAAAGGAAATAATTTAAAGCTACAAAAATAATTCAAAAGTATTTTTTTTGTGTGCGTGTATGAATGCGTATATACTTTAAACGGGTACTGTGTTTTGACTCTAAACGCTGACTTCTTCTTTTAATACGGCCTAAAAATACTGATTTCGATGCGTTGCAGTGTCACAAGACTCAGAAATCGTGGCAAAAATATAAATCTCTATTTAAATAAAATTCTCGTGTCACAATGTTTGTTCCCTTACTCCTCCGAAACGGCTTGACCGATTCTCATGAAATTTTGTGAGCATATTGAGTAGGTATGAGAATCGGCCAACATCTATTTTTCATACCCCTTAGTGATAAGGGTTGTCCACTTTAAACATTTATATGGCAAAACAACGTGTGCCGGGACAGCTAGTATATATATAAAATTCTCGAGTCACGATGTTCGTTCTCGTACTCTTCCGAAACGGCTTGACCGATTCTCATGAAATTTTGTGAGCATATTGAGTAGGTCTGAGAATCGGCCATCATAAATTTTTCATACCCCTTATTAATAAGGGTTGTCCACCTTCAGCAGGACAACGTCTGCGGGGTCCGCTAGTAATAAATATAAGGGTCGATTTCATATCTTTAGATTAAAAAAGTTAACGTCTATTTACAAGCGTCCCCGTGCTTCGGAAGGGACGTTTAATATCGATAAGTTTTAGTCGTAAACTGGTTAGAGGATCGGGCGGCTTAATTACATATGAAAGTAAGTGACCAATACGTTACAAACGACCCCTTCACCAATCCGCCCTGAACCCAGGTGGTGGTTTGGCTCGTAACATTGAGGTGAGGCCTGAGCTCAGCACTCGGACGTAAATAGTCTGAGAAGAAAAAGAAGGGAATACACATTTTTACACTAAAATTTCCAGCGTCTTCTCCGCTTATATCAGCAAAGATTGCCAGGGAGCCAAATTTGGCAGGACCATATTATTTTATGTCTATTTATGTCATACCGAGTCTACTATTTCCGTTCCATTTGCGCCCCTATCTCGAAGCTCCGGATATCCCTTAAAATAATAAGGAATGGAAACATCCCAGCAAGCAGGGAGGTTTTTTTTGCATTATTCATAGTGATAAATTGGTTTCCCACTCTCAATTCTGTTACAAGTAGGGAGCAGGTTGTGTTGATAACGATTTCGCCCCTGTAAATGCCATTTTGGAGGTCAAACGATATGAGAAGATGAATCCTGAGTTGGTTTGCTGCTCTTATATTTATGAGTCATTCGATACGTTCCCCTTTCTGTGAGTTGTAGGTCAAAGATAAGACGGTTGGCGATATTCTGTGACAAATATTTACTATTCGAAAAATATTTTAAGTCAAAATCGTCTAACTTTATTAATGTGCAGGATAGCTTGTAGAAACTAGGGCTATTTCGGAAAAATATGTAAACCCATCTTCCAGATGACAACTCATTGTTTGTTTTGAAGTCAAAAAACTTGTACAAAAAGAGTAAAAACATAGTTCGGAAAATTGCTCAGCTGTAGTGCCAGGACAAATAGCGCGGCGAATCAATGGCCGGTGGTGCGAAAAGGTTCTCGAATGGCGATCGTGTGCTGGACGACCCTCCTTGGGCAGGCCTTACCAGGTGGCCTCCGTGGAAATCCTTGGGGGAAGCTTATTAACATAAATATACAACCACCTCACATACTTTAATCTGACTCCATGGTAAGTAGCTTAAGCACTTGTGACACAGATATCAGAATCAACAGTGGTATTACAAATCAACCTGAATAAATACATATAACATATTTATAACCCTGTAAGCTGTATGTGTCGCTTGTATATGGATCTTTCGCAAGGATCCGACGAAATCGACGTATTTATTTCTAATCCAAATATCTTCAAAAAAACAATTAAAAACTGATCTCTGTGAAAATAATAATTAAGCTAATCTGTTAACTTTAGGACTTTTATTGAAAAAAAAATGTCTTTACTAATACCTTCACTGTTAAACACAAAATATGATCTTGCTTCAAACTCAGATACATATTTTGGGTTGTAATCTAGCGAATACATTTAGTTGTCTTATTGTATTCTTGGTTAATATTCAACTACTTAACCATTACACGAAAGTGGTCGTGGTGGCTTTTTCTCAGCAGCGGCGATAAAAGGCTGATATGATGCTGATGATGATATCCCAATAGTATTAACAAGATTTGCATTCGGCGTAATTAACTTATTGCTTTTTTACATGCTGTTTATTTTGAGCATACAATTTTACAACATGTGACTTAGCTGTGAAAAACTAGAATAGACAAAGATGTGCTAAAAATTGTCACGTTAAAACGTTTTACGCCATCTTCCTACGTACGTAGACGAATCGATACTTGTGCGGCTCATACAAGAATATAAATAATATTATAACTTCTATTTTATTGTCCAAAAATAAGCTTACAAACGCGATAACATCCTTATATCTGTCATACGGACTTCCTAACTCCGTATTTGTTCCGACGAAACCATGTAAATAGGACCTGGGGATAAATTCAAGTATTTTATTGGTCTGTTTTTGTATTGCACATACTCACAAGAATTAGGAAACTTTCCTGAAATGGCTGTGTCTCAGAACGAAGTTAAGCCGAAACGAAAGTGCTTTTTGTAATGACACAAGTTTGTTTTATTCGTCCAACTAAATGCGTTAGGACATTTTTGCTAACAATCTTGCTAACCGTTATGTTGTATTTGAGTCCTGAATTTATTGCAAACACAATTTATTTTAGCGATAATTTTGAGTTGACATAATTCTAATTTATAACGTTTTTCTTAACGCTTTTATTTCTGTCTGTGTAACGTAAATGAAGTTTTAGCGTTAAAATGTCAGTCATAGTAGTGATGTTTTGTGTGATCAAAATTTATTGGAATATATTTCTAGTAAATTAAATCTGTATCAATATCGCTTTTTGAATATGATTTCCCATCAGACCTTCAGAATGATACATTACGTTTTCATGAGCAGCTGTCTATCTGTCGACACTAATTTGTATGACATATTACACATACACAGATTTAACCGAAATTTAGTAGTCCTACTTTGCAAGACGCTATTGTTTTCGACTCTAGATTACACACATGTGACACATCTTTAATTTTTAACGCAAAGTGTCACGATCACCAACTTAAAGGATATAAAAAATATTATTTGGTACGCAAGTCATTACACAGAGAACTAGTAGAAGATACGAAGGAACTTAATTCGACCTTCACCGAGCTGATAAAAGAATGTAACATATTTTATAATAAATTAAGTATATTAGATAATTACTTTAAAATAGTCTGTTCAGGATTTTTTTAGCGAACCCATTTTTAATATATTATCTAATGTATTAAATTTGTTATAAAATATGTTTTATTCTATTATCAGCTCGGTGAAGGTCGATTTAAGTTTGGATCTTAAACTAAACGACTGTAACGTTAGCGTAAATACATTTAAAAAGCAGTTGACATTTGAGAGTGACAGAGATGGCAAGAAAATAGAATGCGAATATTTGATGCAGGGTTGGGGCCCTAAATATTATTCAATTTAGATCCAATCAGATGACAGATGGGTAGGTTTCCCATATGCATTGAAGCATATATATACAGAGTTGATTCCAAAGCCGAATACTAAATCAAATCAAGAAATGTTTTCTATTTTGTTATATGGGTTGGAATTTCAAACTATCTAGAACGCACGAGACAAATTTTAATAAAATGTAAGTGCTATATGTGTCATATACTTAGTAACAAAATAACTTGATAAAACATATTTATAGCTTGTCTAAAGGACATCCAACCAATATATTATATCTATACCTAATTTTAATGAAATGTTCAACGCAATATGTATTTTGCTCTGAATAAATGAATTGAATTGAATAATCAATGTATGTCCCCTTCGGCTGTCACAGTGCCTCTGGAGCTGTCATTTTGGATTCGCCGTCTTATACCGGTAATTGAACAAGCGTTAAGCACTTATGAGTTTACTTGAAGAAAGCGGGTTTATCTTTAAAGTAGGAACTATGACTTAATTACATCAAAAGTAGCGCAAAACATTGCGTTGCGTATTTATATTATCATTATCAGCACACTACGCTCCATTGCTCGTTGGCAAACCCCAAGTCTGAACCTTTGAGCATCCGTCAGAGAACAAGTCTGTGCCCCGTATGTCAGTATTGGGAGAATGCATACATCCATGATCTTGCACTTTAACGATAGATAGATAGATAAACATTTCATTGTACAACACAAAACAAAAATTACAGACAAGTTTAAGAAAGAAAGATGTGCAATTTAGGTGGTCTTATCTCTTGTAGCGATCTCTTCTAGACAACCTTCATCATTAACGATTTAGATTAGATAGATAGATAGATAGATAGTTTAACACTTTATTGTACAACACAAAATAAAATTGCAGACAAGTTTAACAAAGAAAGATGTACAATTTAGGCGGTCTTATCGCTTTTAGCGATCTTTTCCAGACAACCTTCGGTTAAAATACATATTAAAAGTTGACCAATATTATTCAGGCTAAGCTCACCCATCAAAGCGTTTCAGCCGCATTTTCTAATCGAACGGAACAATTTTCTCGCGCTCTATACCTGAATTTCAGCCGTGCAGCAAAATCTATTCAGCACGTCCTGAATAGCTTTCTGATGTGAATTGAGCCGTGTTGTTTTGTAATTTGCTGTTGTTCCGCCGATAGTGATGCGACTGATAATCGCCTTTTGTCGACGGTCGGATGTAAAGCAGCGATGGTTGAGCTGGGAAAGTTTTACGTCAATCGGGTTTATTTTTATCGAAATTGTTCATCCTGTAACTATTTTTTTACTCAGAGTCAGTGATTTACCCCGGTGATTAGTTGACATGTTGTCAGTCGCGAGTCGTGGCGAAAGTATGCAGCATGTGTGCACTGACTGTGCTACTGTTTTGACAACAGTTTTGCAGTAGCGTTAATTTATTTTATAACCTACCTTAAGGGACCTAATCCAAAAAATGTTTGTAATTGAAGTTGTACAAAGCTTGTGTAGGTACCGCAGATTTTGAGAATTGCATAAAATGAAAATTTTCTTTTGCACGTTAAGTTGTTTACCACGACGATAAAAAGACGTAGCTTACCAATGCATAAGGTAGGTTTCAACACGGATGTGTTCTTTTGTGTTTTGTTTTTCATTCAATCAATAAAAGAAATGGAGAACAGGAAACCGACCATGTATTTAAAAATGGTCGTGATAAAGCATCGATTATAATTTTCGATAGAAACATTTTCGCATCACTATTCGCCAACCGTTTGAGCGCTCAGCTGGGAAATAACCTATTTTGCCAAATTCGTCTTCACATTCAATTGGGAGGTGAATCAACCTTCCTGTCAGTCTATTAGATAGGTATCAAAAACAGAAATTCAGGTGGATTTGTTTTGCGTTTTGTAACGTTATTCAAGTAAATACCTTCGTTATTTGAAAACATAATTTGATGAATACGTTTGATTAATATTTTGACCGGAACTCGAATGCCTTTCAAAAAATCAATACCTAAGTATCGACCTACCTACCTATTATGGAAACAATCATATGATTTGTTTTATACCCACAATTCGAAAAAAATAGAGATTTTTCACACACATTTCACAAATGCTTATATAAAAATCTTTGTGAAAATTTTTGCATGCTTCTGCATTATCTTTTAGAATTATCAAAATCCAGGTTGAAGAACCACTTACTTTCACATTGCTATATAATTTATAAATATATTTTTTTCAAATAACATACTTACTTTTTTAAATTAATTTATAACATCTATCTAAACTTATTCTAATTAACAAGGATTTCTACTCTAAAAACTTCAAGTGGGTTTATCTCGCAGTAGGCGAGTTCGGCATACTCGAGTTCGAGTATTGTATTAGTTGATTGCATCACTAGTTTTACGAAACGCAGAGCAATAGTCAAAACTCCATTTCTAATAATCACACAACTTTTAAGTGGTCACGCAACAAACTCATTTCGCGCTCACACTTACAGCTGTAAAAAACGAATAAAAGTTAGAGATCCGTCATAAAACTAGGCTGCGATACGGCCTGTTTTCATGCGATGAGCAAAACCCTATGTGTCTATATCCACAATTTTACAGCTCATAAAATGCTTGTACAATTAAGGCTTAGACCAGAAAAAGAAAGGACGGTAAGGTCTTTTGAAAATATGCGGATTTGAGGCGAACAATGTCTATCGTATGACTTTGATCGGTCTTTGAAAAGTATATGACAATTTTTTTTTCACGAAGAAAAAAGGTTTATTTATTCATTGAATACGCACACCCGAAGGACAGTTTGACGACCGCTTGGTGCAGTGGTTTACATGTCGGACTTCTAAACCAAGGGTCGCGGGTTCGATCCCCGCACAGTACAAGCATAAGTGTGCATGAACATGTGTGTTTGTACTGGTCTGGGTGTTTTCTGTATAATATGTATTTATTTACAAAAAAAAAAGTATTTAAGTATGTTTATCCGTTGTCTAGTACTCATAACACAAGCCTCGTAGCTTAATTTGGGACTAGAGAATTGGCGTGATTGTTGTGAAAATATTTATTTATTTATCTAGTTTCAATGTGTTATTTGAATTACCTAATTTGTTATGTAATGTTAAAACTGTATGTTTTATTTTTATACATAACTAGCGACAAGCGAACCCGACAGACGTTATCCTGCTCGTTCTTTTCTTATCTTTTAAACCTTCCCTGGACTTCCACGAATATTTCAAGACTAAAACTAGTCAAATCGGTGCGGTCGTTCTCGAGTTTCAGAGAGACTAACTAACAGTAATTCATTTTTATATAAGAGATATTACATATTATTATACAAAAACATTGGAATTGGGCATTAAACTCTGTTTTTAACAATTGTTTTTAATGCAAAGCGGACTTACTGATTATTATTTTTAGTTAGACTGACGACACAACCAAACCGTTTCATTTTATAGCGAGCCCTCAAATCCATTGCTTTATCGTCTAGATATAAATGTGGAACAAAAAATTTTGGCGCTTATAAGATTTTTTATCGCTCTTACATTTTACAGTGGTTGAGCTGAAAATTTCTAGGATGGTTTTCAGAGTTACTTGGGCTGTTTCTAATGCTTAAATAAACACTCTTTCAAAATAATTTCTCAATAAAATGGAAATAGATCTGCTTAAGTTTGACATTTAACAGTGGTTGAGCTGAAAATTTCAAGAAAGGTTTTCAGGCGAGGCTATGAGTTATTTGGTCTGTTTCTGATGCTTAAATATAATAGTCTCTTAAAATCTTTTCTCAAATAAGTGGAAATAGATCTACTTAAGTTTGACTAATATAATGATATTAATAATAAATGTGAATTGGAAATTAAAACAAATAAATTTGGATAGCCACAGATAGAACTTGAACCCCCAACCTTTCACAAGCCAAGCGATTGCTCTTTCAATCTCCCTAACTTGTGATTCTGAAAAATAATTCATTGCATATTTTTTAAAACTACATTTTCAATTTCCAACGAATAAGCACACAACACGACCCTATCCTTTCTTCTCCTTGAACTTAAGAGCTGCGCCCTTGTCGGTGAAGTAATCGCCATTCATTCCTTTTTTCTGCCTTCTTTTTGACCTCCTGGTACGACATGACCCTGATTTTTTCCTTTACTTGGTCAAAATAACTTCTTCTAGGCCTTCCTCTTTTAGGGGAACTCTTTCCTCCTACCCTATCTTTTATTAAGCCCTTAATCATTTATCCAAACAAAGTATTATTTGTCGTCTAATATTTGCAAGCCAGTTCAAATATTCCACATCACATAAATTTTCTTTTCATCTCAAACACATACAAATAAGCAAACAGAACCGTTTTCCAAGATCATCTTAAAGGCGTGTATACACTTGAGTTCTTCTTAATTAAGAATTTATTTAGTTTAATTTAACATTGAGTTTTTGCTATAGACAATTGATTGTTATTCAGTCAATCGTATGATTCCAAGAATATCACAAAAAATTGATCATATCCATCGTAGGCATTTTATAAATGAACCCCTTCATGTTATGTTAAAAAATTGTCAATGTTCAGAGATAAAAAAAACATGTAGATTTATCAAAATAAGGAAACCAACGTTCAATCCATAAATAGATAAACATAAAAAATTTAGATAAATTATAACTATTTTGAAATTGTTGGGAAAAATGTAGTGAAAGAAATCGCTTGTTTTACTTTACATATGAATTTTGTTACAGGTAAGTTGTCACTTGTCGTCTCAAAAGTTTCCAAAAGAAAATTCAATTAGAAAAGCAGGAGAGCATAAAGGTATGTTTTCCCCATAGTTTCTAGTCACACCCAATTCTTTACTTCTTTCTAGATGACCTAGAAACTATACCGAGCAATGCTGGTTCGTCATCACGAGCCTGCATCAGGTTTACATCAAATTACACACGATCGCTGTAGTCGCCACGCACCCTATGTTTGCGCCAAGATAATCCTCGTAATAGGAAAACTGTTTTTACAGACATTTGCAAGCAACGACAGGGAAACGCAAATGTGATGTGTGACAAAACCCGTTATTGTGTTTTGGGAATGTATGCGTAAAAAAAAGATCGGGTTTTTGCCTAAGCCAATGCAATAAGGCCCAAAATGGGGTACATTTATGCGTTTGACAGTCGTTTCACAATGGAATGGATAATATGCGGTGTTCCGTGCCTAACATCGCTTTAGGCGAATTTTGCTGTCCTATTTTTGTTGCTAGTTTGTTTTTCCGTTACGTATTAAATATACTTTTTTTTTCTATACTTACATAAGACCATGGTTGTGTTAATTTATTTTTAATTTACACGCTGTCACTAAGCGGAAAGCAAGCTCGGGACAGGGCCTCAATATTACAATGAAAATGTAATTTATAAATCGTTTGAACACAATCAAATGAGCGAAAAAATTGTTGGTTTTTGAAAAGAAAATTCGTTTTATTCCTATATGTTTAGGGTAAAAACAATATTTACCTATTTCGTACTTCCATGTCAATTTTTTATTCAATTTTAAATGAATGCGTGATTTGCTTGACGATTTCAGTTGCTAGCACAACAGTGCAAGCAAGTAGACTCATGCCGATCGTGTAAAAAAAAAACAAAAAAAGTAAAAAAGTTAAGAATAAAACCTGAAGCGGAGTAGACAGTTAGAACGGGTCACTGGCTCGGTATAATCGTTTACTGACTCTTTTTGAGGCTTAGTTTACTCCATCCACCGCACCTTTGTGGAAACAGATGTACCTATTTGTCTGTAAACAATTTGTGGAGACAAAATTTTAGTACTAAGAGAATGGCGTTGAAAATTTAGTTTCTATGAGAGCAATCAAATGTTGATCTTTTTTGACATTTTGTTTTTCATTGAAAATAAATCTGAAACACAGGGCTCTGTTATCGTACGCACTGGCCTGAGAGTGATTTTAATCATAAATTGGCAGGCCAAAGCAGATTTTGTCCTGCCCGATAAATGTAGAAAAAATATGTCTTTAATATAATTAGTACACCACTTTTTTGTTTTATTATGTAAAAATAATACAGCGTTTATAATACCATTTTATGGGCTTTAGTCTTTGATATCAATTGAAACTAGTTTTTTATATTATATTTTGGCTTATTAAGTGCAAGTATCCGTGCTTAGTCGATATCAAAATAAAAATGGCTGACATTTTGACATCTTTGGCACAAAAAAGGATCGGATTTTTGTCCACAAAATGGTTTATATTTTTTACACTTAACACACTATATATAGAAGATTTCATAAATATATCACGTCAAAAACGCGTCGCACTAATTGCGTGACAGAGCCTTAACGCGACACGCTTTTTTAAAAAGATTCAAGCTCTGCAACTTCAGTGCTTTCCATTCATAATCACTCGAAAGTTTGAGCTCCAACAAATTTGAACGTAACGAGATCTGAAGTAGCATTGTATATGTAATTCATTACAATTTGCCGAAGACTACTTGTCTATCTGTGCTAATGGTGATGAATTGGTGCGGTTTTCAGTTGGAAGTGCCGGGTTTTCGTGTTGCCAGCAAAGTTTGTTGGTACATCCGAGATGTTAATGGCTTAGACTTGCGAACAGGAGGTTGGATAACGATATTTGTATACAGGGTGGAATGTAATCAGTTGATCTACGACGAAATTGGAAATTCATCAATTCGATAATCGTTCTCACGTTCTGCTTGCAACGAAACACACATTTATAAATGTAGTACACTATACTTTGATGAATTGAAAAACGAAAATGTTTGTACGGAGCAGGCATATATTTTTTATTTTAGGCAGCTTTCACCGTTCTCTGCGATTTGACATAATGTTTGTATTTTAAGCATGTAAATAATCTAGGTAAATATAATACGCGCACATATGTACTCGTTCTAAGTAAGCTTAAAGTTGGTTTTATTAAGGAAAAATAAGGACCGAAAGTAATATTCTACCTAAAACTACCTAGCTAGATGTAGTTATTTAAAATATTCTACATCTCCATCCTTGAATATTGTTGACGTTTCATTTTCTCGTAGCGTTCCCTCCATATTGCTACGAGATGCTGCGCTACGAAAACTCGTAGTATGTTGCTACGAACATACTACTTTTCGTAGCGTGTATTTCGTGTTGTTGAACTAGTCGCGGTGAATGTTTTAAACTTAAATGCGTTATTCCTTTACACGAAATCAACTTTTTTTTTATTTATTTTTTCTTGTGTACTTTAGATTAAATCAAAATTAAAACGTGATATTTCTCCTCCTATTGGACTGAATATATTAATATTTCTACTATTTAAGATGAAGGTGATCGGGGTAGTGTCAGGGTGAAGGGTGCCTCTAAGAAATGCATATTTAAATGATTTCCTAAATTATAATAATCTTTGATGCATAATTTTAGAAGTGTGCACATAATCATTTGTGATCATTCTTTGAGCTATCTTTACTGTCATTTACTTGACAAAAGTGTTCCATTTTTAGGATTTAAAGAAAGCATTTGATTCAAACCGTGTCCAATCCTTCGCTTTCCTGCTTAAACACTCATTTCAGAAGTGCTTCTAGACGGATAGATCAATATTTTTTCTTTTTTATACACCACACAAAAAGAAGATTACAAAACAAGACCAATTACTTAGTTGTGTAACTTACTATATCTTATTCCTTGAAGCAAGTTCTTCCTGACAACTTTTGAGCAAAAGACATGCTCATTTTTAAAATGATATAGAATATAATATTTATTTGGCAGAAAAAAACAATTATTTACCTTCTACACTTTTTTCTTCACCACCAGGCAAACGCTCGTGGCTTGGTAGGCGTCCGATATGAGAAACCTTCGGAAAAATTTCAGCTTTGAGTTGAAGCACGAAGCATGATTTTATTATTGAACTGGTGTAGAGATTCCTTTAATAGTGGTAGCAATCAAATATTTTGTATTAAGGTTTTATGTTCTTTTCATAAAAATCCAGTTATTTCAGTTACTTCTACCTACGAATGCACCTTTTTTAATGAGGCGCTCTTCAATTAAATACAAGTACAAACAAGTTATTTACAACAAAGAAAAAAAAATATTTTTATTAACCTATTTACTTTTTATTTTAGTTTATTTGTAATACCATTGTTGATTCTGACTTTTGTAACAGAAGTGCTTTAAAATGTTTATTCGTTCCACGGAGTCAGATCAGTATATGTGATGTTGTTGTTTATTATTGATATTATTAAAGTTTCATAGTAACATGAAAACAACTATTGTTTCTTGTTGCCATGGATTATCGTCTGTCTATAGAAGTAAGGCTTAAATAATAGAAAGTTTAAGCTTGTTTAATAAACCAACGAAATCCATCCTAAACTAAATCACCTTTCCGTAGTGATGTAACGGGCCTCGTGGTTACTAAGTATTTAGTCTGTAAGTTTTACTCGTATAAATAACATAGATCTACTCCTTATTCATTAGCTCGTCAGCCGAAATGGAATTTAATTCAAAATAAAATAATTAAATTTGATTGGGAGTTGAATGGAAGTCACACCAAACCAATTGTTTGATGTTCACAATGTTCGCAGAAACAGTTTTTTAATTATTTTGTATCTGTTTCCCACTTAAATTGTAAAGCAAAATATCACACTATTTTCTTCGTTTTTCTTCAAAATGTCTATATATATCTTGAAGATAACATTTCTACGAATTATTTGTAATGCACTTTAAACATTTTGTCCACTTTTACGGTAAGTAGTGTCAATTTACTAAATTATTTAATTTTTTAAGCACGCAGCCGATGTTAACTCGGGCACTAGGTGGCACCACTTTGTTTGTTTAAAAAACGTATTTTTTCAAACTCTTAAGTCACGTAGTAAGTCAGTGCACCTGTGTATGCGCTAACACTTGTGCACAATAATATTTCCTGCGCAGTTGGCTGATATCTTTTGAGATTGGCCGCCGCGGTCGAAATCGGCTAGGACACTATTATTCCTGATTAGATATCACGGATATTTATTTCTCATCAGCCTATATAAGTCCTACTGCTGGGCACAGGCCTCACCTCAACTATGAGGTGGTTCGAGCCATACTCCACCATGCGGGCTCAGTGCGGATTGGTGGAGGGGTGTGTGTAAGGTAAGTGACCAACCTTACCCTCAGATGTTATTAAGCCGCCCGAGGGGCGACCAGGCTTAACGACTAATATCGATCGAAATTAACCGGGACCAACAGCTTAACGTGCCTTCCGAAGCACGGAGATGCTTGTAAATAGACGTCACTAGTATGGTCACCCATCCCAACATGACCGCGCCGTAGGTTGCTTAACATTTGGTATCACTCATCACCAAACCGCTGCAACCACTGCACCACAAGCACCTCATTTATTTAGCACTGTCAAATTTATTGGAAGTAACATGAAAAAGAGGTGCTTTTAGCACAGTGGTTCCAGCGCTTTGGTAGTGAAACCAAAAGTTAAGCAACCTAAGGAGCAGTCATGTTTGGGATGGGTGACCAATCTGACCATTTAAGTGACGTCTATTCACAAGCATCTCCGTGCTTTGGTAGGTACATTAAGCTGTTGTTACAGGTTAATATCGATAGTTATTAGTCTTTAAGCCTGGTCAGAGGCCCTCGGGCGGCTTAGTAACATCTGACAGTAAGATTGATCACTCACCTTATAAACGCCCCTCCACAAATCCGCATTGAGCCCACGTGGTAGATTGGCTCGGACCACCTCATTGAGGTGAGGCTTGTACCCAGAAGTGGGACGTATATAGGCTGATGAGATAAAGAAAGGGAAAAAATATGTTAATACTTAAGAAGGACTTCAGTGCTGGTGTTTTAAGAAAAATAATCATGATTGATTTTATTACAAATGATTTAACACGAAAATGAAATCTTTAAGCTTCCCTTCAGAAAACATTTCATTTATACAATTTTAAACTGCAATTACAATAACGAACGAAACTTTACGTCGTTACCGTAAGAATCAATTTGGACTCTTAACCGCGAAACTTGACTTAATAAATTCAAAATGGCGTCCTCAACAAGATGGCCGAATGATTTTCACCGTAACTAATTGAGTACAAGGCCGTTGCTAATAAAAAACGTTGGGGTCCCTTGAAAAGAATCTTTTGTTGACCGCCGTTGAGTGGTCTGCCTCACTCAATCAAAAACAGACTTTGGAGAGTACATGAGTGGACATACTTGACCCAGTACTTAGGTTCAATAGATGTACTTTTAAGTATTTGTGTAATTACTAGCTTAAAATGTCATAGCTGTTTGGAACCTTTTTTTGTTTGAAACTACACGCTTAACTAAATTCAGTTACGAGTTTCGAGTGGTTACCAAAACACCTCAAAGCGTTCGTAGAGAAATCATTCCAAGAATGCTGAAGATTTAGAATATTACAGGAGAACAGAAAGTGACTGATTTAATGTTTTAAAAGATAGTCATTTAACCTTAATTATCAGGAGCAATCATATTTATGATTGGGCTGCATGGCGTCCTTCTACAAGTTACAAGCAGCCTGTATCCATCCTGCGACCTTTTTCTATTTTTCTGTATTTCTTAAAATATGGTATAATGAGTGTTTATCCAGATTTATAAATATGTTTGTAAGAATACGGTAGTTGACACCACCAATCGTTGACGTACTTTTTATCAACTGTCAAAACGCTTTTCTTCATAGAGCTTGTATGGGAATAACACACTTTGACGTCATCGCGTGCAATGCCGACTGAGTGACTAATTATCATTTGTATTCCAATTAAAAATCAAATAATACGAACTGCAGAAAAATATTAGTGTAAAGGCATCTGAAATTATGAATTATTTGAGAGAAAATCAGTTTTTGAATATTTCTTTCATAGTGGAAACAAGCCTATTGTAATAATACAGAATAAAGGCATATCACTCGTTTGTTGTGGGCAAGGAAAGCAATGACAAACCTTCTGGCTCCAATTTACTTTTATTTTTTTGTGGTATGCTCCTTAATCCTGCTAAGTAGGGGTCAGATGAGATTAATAGTCTATTTAGGAGATCTGTACTTGTACCAAATTTAGAAAATTTGCCATTTTGATAGCTATGCTGATAAAAATGTATACCCATAAAAATCCACCCGCACAAAATCGTAGATTACATCTGTTAGCCTAGACTATTAGCTTTATTATGATGGTATACACCTAACCATATTATGGTCTATAAGTTGTTTTTAGACTACATGAATTTAAAACATAAAAATTAAAAATTAATTTCGTGTCCTCATGAAAATGGTAGAATTTAACAGACATTACCCATTTATAATCGGTCAAAATGTATACTCGTAGGTACTTACGTATGAAATACAATCAATATAATAAGTAAAGAAAATAACACTATTGACTTGTAAATAGTAATCGTAATTCACTCAAAGTAAAGATGCAAAACGCGTTATAAGTGTGACTCAGTTTAGCTGCCGATAAAAACATTTTTCATATTTTTGTTACATAACACAACAAAAAAATAAACGGTCGTTTTTAGTAGTTCCTAAGGAATAAACCAAACATAAATCATATATATAAAGGAATTGCTGTTTGTTAGTCTCGCTAAAACTCGTGAACGGCTAAACCGATTTGACTGTTTTTAGTTTCGAAATATTCTTGGAGATCCAGGGAAGGTTTAAACGATGAAAAGAAAAATAAAAATCAACCGGCAGGACAGCATCTGCGGGGTCCGCTAGTTTTTAATACATAAAACAAGTTTCAATTTTGAATTCAATCCCGCTAGATAGCGATTTTCTTAAAGTGTGCGTCATTCTTCACACGGTTGCTATTCGAAAACCTTTAAGCCCTAACGGCTATCAGTTCGCCTCGCTATGTGACGCGCCCACTGCAGCACTTTAGCTGAGCAATCCTTCAAACCATGTCGGTTCTTGTGCGGATACCTTATTGAATTTATAATAGTACAAGTTAATCCCATAACGAACAACACGCAAAGCGTCAAATTGTACCGACGGCCAACACAAACAGAATTTGTTTTCATTCACAACCTTGTTATACTATGTCAACTCGGAATTACCATTAACAACTGACATGCATACGTAATTACGCCAAATAGTGTAAGTTGGTACAGTTTCACGCGTGGCTCGATTAGCATACGACGGGTTGTCATAAAGCCTTGTGTAATTCAATAAACATAACTCGATTTGGCATAAACCACATTATTCAATTCACCGAATTACTAGGAATAGGTAGTCATGTATAGAAGATACAAGTATGCAACAATTTAATTCATGTTACTATTTAACCCCGACGAATAATCCGGACGTTATAAATTTTACCCCTATGTCTGTTTGTGTGTGTATATTTGTGTGTGTCTGTTCATGGCACCTTAGCTCCCGAACGAATAGACCTATTACAAGGCATTTTTATATATTCGAAAGATAATACTTAGTTATAACCACGGTGGTTTTTAGCTACGGGCGATCAAAATTCGTCCAGCCGTTGAAGCTTACCAGCAGTTTTCCTGGCCCATTTGGAGGATTTTAACTGGAAATCTAGTTTTTTATGAGATGCATTTTAGGCCCTATTAAACTACTTAGTGTCTTGTATGTACCTCTGAGAACTTTATCGGACATGCAAGTATGGGCTTCACGGTAGCGTGGCGTTTATTACTTATTTACATCAAAAACATACTTATTGGAAGGCATATAGTATAAGGTTTTCTCAAAAAATCACTGTATTTCACTATTCCTTTAATTCGTTGCATCGTTCATACACCTTGGCTTACACCAACAGGTGCCGAGCCAGCCTCGAGTTTCAGCTTTTTACTAACTTTTTTTCCCTTCAGTACGCGATGGCGATGTTTTAAAAGATTTAATAATGTATTAGTCAAACATCTACTGTTATTTGAAAAACATGCCCTCTGGTGGAATTTGAACGGACTAATATTTAAAATAATCAAAACAAATACTTGTTTCTTCGGTTTACGCGAACAGTAGACATTGAAATGATAGACGGAACACAAAGTCTGCAGTGTGTGAACACGCGTCAGATAAACCCAACCACTTCATACGCTTTGACCAACCAAAAGTCCTCGCAAGAGAACGCCGTTTTCTTCCTCGTATGCTCCGTGAGACTATTGAAATTAGAAGATACCCTAATTTTAATAGATAAGATGGTTGGAAAATTCCACCAGCTTGGGATCCTGTTTTGGCCAAGACTCAAGCTCTACCCCGCACTGCAAGACCTCAAGATACTGTTAGTTCATTTTGTGTGGATAGGAACGTAACTTAAAATTTTTGAGTGATGGTAGTTAAAAAAAATTTCAAACTATGTAATGACAACTAACACCTTAGTCTACCTGTGACCACGGACGCTGAAAAGGGTCCGAAACGTCAGGTTAAAACAAAATGTAAATAAATCGCGAAATAATCCGTAAAAAGTGTATCATTTCAAAACAAATACTGTTTAATTTTTAATTAAACTCATAAATTTAGTAAACGATCATGGGTTAAAATTAAAACCTAACACTAGTAAGAGAGCGATGTTACGTGTAGCATTCCGACTACGTCAAAATATTATTATAACTATAGTTAATGAAAGCATTTATTTAACGAAAAAAATACGTGCTTAAAAAACCTATCATCATCCAGTTGTAATATTTTCATCAGGTCCAACCCTTGCATGCTGATATAGCCATTCTCCTACAACTTTTCACGAAATTAACATATTATTATACCGCCTTCTACGTCATTTTGCTTCGCTCTCGCATACTAATGAGTCGTTTATTTTTGTAATTATTTCTAATATCTCTTTTGTTACTTTGAAAGGAAAACTTCTTTGTGCGCACCATTTGGTATGCGAGCCATTGTTTAGAACTACTTAGAAGTCTGGAACCCTCAGGAACTGGCGAGTTGTTTTCTCGTAACTAATGATTTAATTTAGTCCACGCAAGAAGTCAGTTCTTTATTAAAGTGTTTTTTAGGTCTGCAAGTTAAAAATACTTTGTACTGATACTAAAAGGTCAACTGATACTAAATTACTTCGCTGGCTCAGCGACTCGAAGTGGAGTTGGCGTCCGACATTAAAGTAAGCCATTCTTCCCTATCCTGTGCCAAATCTGACCAGTCGGACGCTTCTAGTTCTTTCAGGTCTTTAGCAAATTCGTCCTTCCAGCGATATTCCGGCGCCCGGAAGGTTGTCCGAGATAGTCTCTCTTTGCGGCTCCTAAAATAGGACTAACTATTGGTTATCAGGTCTAAATGCGAACTTTTTTAATGAGTATTTAGGTACTCACTGCTCGACTTTTGTCGCGGTGACTGTACTAATATTTTTAATAATGACAATGTGAAGGTGGAACTGGAAACTGCAGCCGCCTCGAGCAGACGACGCCGCGCACCACCAGTCAGCTCGTGACCACGGCTGTGTGCAATCCAGCCGAAACGTCGAGCAGTGAGTACTCATTAAAATAGTTCGCGTTTAGACCCGATAACCAATAGTTGTGTTAAAATGCAACGCGAAAGTTTAAAATCCTAAAATAGAAAAAATATAATTTCTGTATCACATATTCGTCACGCCTATGACCCCGCAGATGTTGTCCTGCCCGTTGCTTTTTTATTTTTACCCTATATAAGAACGATACTCATACTTCAAGCAATTGATATTAAAAAAAAACTTTTCAGTTAAAATACCCCCAAATGTGCCAGGGAAACGCTGGAGAGCTTTAACGACTGGAAGGATTTTGATCAGTTATGGCTAAAAACCTCCGGAGATTAAATAATCTTTCGAATAAATGAAAAACGCTTTTTAATTGGCCCATCTCTTCGGAAGCTATGATGCCATACACAGACAAAGACACACTTACAAACAGACATAGGGTCAAATTTACAACACTTCACTTTTATCAGCTGTATCAAATTTTGCGCTTTGCAACACATTCAGCGAATAATTTTCATACTAAACAGGTCAGATACACCTGCATCTACTTTGATCCTTTCATGTTTCAAATCTTCAGTTCATCATACCAGTAGTTGTTTTTTAGCCATCCTCAAAGTAGACACTGCTTACATATAATATTTTTTCTTTTTGTATTTACCAAGGGAAATTCACAAGAGGAAATCACTACAATACGAGTATATAAATCCACCTATCGTAGATGTAATTTAACAGACTTGTGAAGTTTCTGAGAAAATCCAATAACAACCTTATAAAGGTTATTCAGAACAAGTTGTTGCTCGCTAGAGAAGAAATACTTAGTCGTGTTACTGCTGTAAAATGAACAGTATATTAACAAAAATGCGGAAATTAAAAAAAAAAACAAGATTAAACCAACTGTGTACACAATTTGTAACATAACTAACGAGCTCAAAAATAATAACGAAATAAATAGTACAAGGGCTGAATTATTTTTTTCAATATTTTTTTTTATTATTATTATTTTTTATTATTTGCTTTTGAATATGGTACATTGACAGATAATAAATAAACGACATACAGTTCAAACATATTCAGCCATAAAAATACGGTATAGCATGCAAATATAGCGAAAAAAATATCATATACAAGTCATCATAAAACAATTAAATTTCCATCGCTAAACAAATTAAGTCCCATTATATTATACATTACATTATTACATTACATATTATTCATTAAATTAAACGTCAATCTTAGAGTCTAGGTATTCATTAACTGAGTAAAAACATTTAATTTTTTCTTTACCCAAAAACTTTATAAATTTACCACCGCCATTTTTGTGTGCTCGCGCCTGAACACATTTTTTCTATAACAAAATTAATTTCACATGCGTTACTCGACGCCCGCAATAGAAAGTGAGCGATCGGCTTGAATACTCTTACCCTAAATACACACACAGTATAGATACAAGCTTAAGCAGAACAGAAGAGATAAACTCAAAAGAAACAGATGCATTCATGCATAATCATAATCATATATTATTTATTATTACATAGAGTTGGTCATAGAATTTGGAATCACTTATGCCTATTTAGCCGTAACACTACAGCATGCAAATGTGTGCGTCTTAAAACTAGTATTATTAATATATAATTTACACAATTCGTCATTATAAATCAAATTATAATCTATGCATCTACCATTAATTTTATAATTCATGTCTCCGGAATTCCTATATTCATAGAGACATTGGCTGTTATTTGAAATATCAATGTTAAAAGAGAAATCAAAACCATCGATTGATTTTCCTCTTGTAAACTTCAACCTACTTACGATATGACTTTTTGTTATTAACTTTTAACGTATTTAAATTCGTAATTTTCTAAGCATTTTTTATTAGCTACAATCTCTATAGTTCTTCAGCTATTAGCATTTTTACCAGCACGGTCACGGACCGGTCCGATACCGGCGCGGCGCCAGCCGACCTTGGCCAGTTAACTCTACATGGTTACTAGACTTCGTACTTATTCTAGCAACACCCGAGAAAGTTAAATTACATGGTATATCACTATGAAATTATATTTGCATTTGCTTAGTAATAATAATAATAGTCCTCTTGGCCGATTTCGACCACGCGGTCAATCTCAACAGAGAACAGCCAACTACGCAGGAGATATTATACAAGTGTGAGCGCATTACACAGGTGCACTCACTGTTCTATCACCCTCAAAGTTCGGTGAGACGGCAATCCGACATAACCGGAGAGAGATCAGGCGCAGGACCAACTAACCTTGCTTACTAGGTACTCAAGCTTCTGTGCAAAAGCATAATTAACTTCCATATTTGAAAACTAAGTTGTTAGTGAATTTCGTCTTCGATTGTGCAATAAAACTTTGACTAAATTCAAATTCCAATTATTTATTTTTGATACATAGGTGAACAGATGTCAATGTACAAATACAGGTAAAAAGAGTGCGCTGTGATCAGCCTTGTCGGCATACAAATGTACTAGACTGGACAAGACTAGAGACCCTTTTTAAAAGTGCGTCTCGTCTGTACGCTATTTGTCGTCGCGAGCAATTGTTCTTTACTTCGCTACTGTTTTTGCTATTCTATACTGTGCTAATACACAAGGCAAGGAGCAGACGCATTAATATGTGTCGTGTTAAAGCTTCGCCCAAATCCATGTACCATCTGTAAAGGGACACAGGGCCTTAAGGCATTCCTTTTAACCGCCCTGCCATAAATCAAGTAGTAATGATAGTCACGTTTTTGGGAACCCCTTGGGTTGCTGTCCTTTAGCCTAAAGATGTAACGGAATGTTGAGAATAAAGCCGCTTTTGGAGAAGGATTGGAATTCGGTAGTAAAGTAACATTCCAGGCTAAAAAATATAATCGATTTTCATCGGTTTAGCACTCAAGTCGTGAAAACGTAACAGACAGCCAGACGAAGTTACTTTCGCAATTATAGTATGGAAAATTAGTACATAGCTCAACGATATCGCGTGTCACAATATTATTTTGAACACGTTCATACTCAGTATATTATTTCATAATATAAACAAGATAATTATTTTGCTTTAAATTAAAAAAAAAAACTAGAGCTGGAAGTGGCAGAACTTACAATACAACTCACAACGTGACATAGAAAAGGCACCTGGAAACACAACTCTGACAACAAAAAACCCTCTGTTATGGGCAGTGTACAGTTGGATATATATAGGGTTCCTGCGCTGGCGTCGTTTAGTGATAATTTAAAGCAAAATAATTATCTTTTTCAGATTTAGTCATGGATTTTCGCAAAGTAACGCCAATTATATCAGTAAATTATGTTATTCGTTAACCATACCATAGGCCTTTCTTGCATCATGTTAGCGTAGATAAAACTAGAATGTCTTTACAGATTGCCACTATACGTCGTCCCATACTACGAGTACAAGTTTCAAAACCTTAATATCTGTTTAGTTTTAACTCACTCCCGCACTCGCCGAGATGGCGTTAGCGGAAGCATCGAGTTCACAGAATGCCATTCACTAGAACTGACCGCGGATTTACTAATTAATTCAAGTATGAGTTCTAACAGAATCGCTCTGCAGCTTGCTGGGTAATGGCACAGTTTGGGTACTACCCTAAGGTAGTGGCTCTAAAGCCAGTGCATATTGTATATAGCATACTGCGCCACGACTTGCGTCTGCGATTTTAGCGGCAATGGGCGCATGATTAGCCGCAAGTCACCACGACAGTTACTCACAGCCTATATATTTCCTATATGCCTAATATGTTGCTGATTCTTACAATATTTGAGTGGTGGTAAATTATTACGACTTTATAACGAATTAACAAACTAAAAAAAATCCTTGCGATCGTGACAAGTGGACCCCCAAATCATTTTCATTAAACGTTCTCTATCTTATTTGTTCTCTATCTTACCTGTTTACGGAAAATAGGTACCCAAAACCCACCTCAGACAATATTCCATTGAAACAAAGTATCACTTTTCTAAATTGAAATTTCATATCGTCGAAACCATAAATTATGTTATAACATTCCGCATTTCCGTGTGAATATAAATTTTGTTCTCGTACGGAAAATTTCTCAAGAACTAATATTGTGTTGTGTGAATTTCAATTATGTTATGTGTTTGCGTTGAAAACGTGTCTTGTATCGCCGCGACGTAAATTTTGTGTCAGCGTTAGCCACTTTGTAATAATAATTATAATAAAATTCATTTATTCAAGCGACCATTTGACTCATTTTTGTTAGTAACAATACACTTATCCTATGTTAGTAATTCATAATTAATTAATTTATAATTATTTACTTCTGCACAACTCCTGCCGAGGTTGTGCAGCAATAATTCAAAATTCGACAATCCAGTCTGCTCGCTATCATAGCCAGGATCATGTTGGGGCTGCTCCTCACCCTGCGCACCAGGGAGCCACACCGTTTCCGCGTGGTTGCGTAAAAACAGTCTACCCTCGCTTTTGCAAACGTCCCTGATGCGCTACAGTACCTGGGCAGACCCATCAGGATCCTGAAAACGTTGTTGAACTGGACCCGCAGAGCGCTATACGACGAGCCCATAGGCTACACGTGTAAAAAGTAGTACAATACGCCCGGAAGAGCGTAGTTTTTACGTTTAATGAACAACGTGAGAACCTACGAGCCAACATGTTCGCCCTTACCGCCAGCGCTCTGCGATCCCGCTCAACATCATCATCATCCCTGAGGTCAGGTGTCAAGACATGGCCTAAATATTTAAATTTGGTCACCCGTTGTAACGCACAGCCATTTAAAAATGTATACCTATGTTTATATTTTTAGGATTTTTAGAACTCAAGTACCTGAACCTCAAGCTTATGAAAAACCTGACCTTAGCCCTCGTATATCTGTACATATGTATAACTTTGGTGGAAAGCATTATTGTGTTTGCATATTTAAATTCCGTTTTGCGTGACATCTTCCAGACAAATAAAATAGCATATCCGTGAACACTGTTCGGCTCTTCGGCTCTTGTATGGCCATCAGTCCACGGATCATATGACTTTCTTGACGGCGCATTACGTGCCCATTCTTTTATTTGTGTTATCTGTTAATTTTATTTGTAGGTAAATCAGTTACCTTGAAGGACTTACAGATGTATTTGTTCCTTACCTCATAATGCGCACAGCCAAGGAATGGAATGCGCTTCCGCCGACGGTGTTCCCTCTTTCTTATAACTTGAGCTCATTCAAAGCGAAAATAAATAGTCACCTTCTGGGTAAGCTCGCTACATCGTCGACATCTTCTTTACCTCCTAGAGGGAGAATGATGTCAAGAGCGAACCCATATTGATAAAAAAAAAACCTCGTTAAGTCATGTAACACTCCCGGTCCAAAGGAGCATCTTTATGTCTGTTACATGTAGCTTTTTGGCATCTGGTTTCTTGCATACCCACATTTTTACCACAAGTCTTCTTTCGAGTCAAAAAGAAATAAATCGGCGGGTGATTGTGAAAATTGTGTGTTTGTTGTTTTCCTAATATTTAGAGACCCTCGATTTTGAAATCGCACCTTTTCAAAGTAAGAAGACACGTGTTTAGTTATTTCGGTTTTTGTTTTTAAACTGCTTTTAAAACCTAACAAAATCTTAGATCAAAACTCCTATTTCTAAGACTGGCATTAACATTGTGAGATTCGCAACTTTAACATTTATTGAAACTTCAACACCCAAGCAGACTTTTAATGATCTACGTCGATGTTAGAAATTCTGTTTCTGAATATGGAAAAAGTTCTCACAAAGAATGGAGAGTAATGCCATGTATTTATAAGGTTATTTCTAATAAAATAACATCTTATAAAATGTTTAAAAATAGCTTAAATTGCCTTAGTCACAGCTTAGACAAAATACAGTTTTGGTTATCTAATAAATTTCAGAGATGGCTCGTCTAAATTGTTTCATTTGAATACAGTCACAAACAATATTAAGGTTAAAGTTGAAAGGCTCATTTTAAACAAACGTTATGGAAGATCAGCCTTAAAGATTAATATAATATGTAGTAAAATCAGAAAAGGTATTAAGTAAAGTAATGAATAGATACATAAGATACAAGTATAAACACTCCTAAGATATGTACATTTTTTTTGAACTGAATTGTCAGTTGAAAACAGTGCCAGTGTAGGGTGTGTCTACAGTTTGGGGATGTGTTGAGTGCTAATGACTTGAGAGGGAAGTTGTAGTAAGAAACAAACCCGTTGTATGTCGTTCTAACACTGACGGTTGATATCTGTTTTATTAATCTTAATGAACATGTATTTATATTGAACTTAAGCTATGAAAACATGTAAAGATATGTTGTTGTGTGCCGTCGGTGTAGAGTGCCGACGGTGCTCGTTGAGGTCCATCGGCCAGCCGCTGTATGTGGGTCGCTGACGCCGCTCCGATGTTGGGCAATTTCCATGTACGATGCTAGCTCGTACATATTGACAACTCCAAAAGATGAGCAAGATGATGCCGCACCCGTCTCCTGGCGAACGTTCTGAAGTGTAGATGTATCCAATGTATGGCGTGGCTCGTACATCCTAGCGTCCCGAATGCTGCTGATGTGGTTGGCGTCAGTCTGTTGTAGACCCGCTGCGGTTGTTGGGCTAACCCGATGGATTGATGTGGTTGTGGTTAAAGTCTGCTCTCGCTCTGTAGTGGGAAGCCGATGTTGATGACCTTCTTCGTTGAAATGGCAACCCTGGCTCTGCCGAAGTTTCCTCTTGATGTAGGATGATATTGTTGATGGAGCTCGCTGATGGAGCTCGCTGATGAAACTCGCTGATGAAGCTCGCTGATGAATCAGCTGATGATGCTCGCAGTTGGGTCAGCTGATGATGCTCGCAGTTGAGCAGCTGATGAAGCTCGACGATGCTTCTTGCTTGAGGACTGTCAGCATTGGTGGGATTTCAGCTACTGGTGAGACCCTCTTCTGGGAGGCCAGTAGCCGAACCGCTGCTGCCAGTGTCTTGATCTTCTGTCTTGTCGATGTTGTTATGTCTTCCCGACGTCTTGACTGTTCAACAGTCAAGACGTTGTTTGTAGGCTTCCTGAAACGCCCTCCGTCGGTCGGTTCTCAGGATGTTGGAAAGGACAAGGGAAGAGATAGGTTGATAATGATAAAGTTTGCTACCTACCTATTCATAGTCCCTACTAAGTCCTGTCATGTCAATGTTGTGTTTTGGTAATGATAATCAAATCATTGTAAGATATCTGTTGATGCAATACGTACCTTCCAAATGTACATGGAATTACGCAGTTGAGGGGTCGTAGATCACTGTTGTCCTCAAGTGTCGATGAGAAGTGGTCCACGTTAAAATTACTGTTGTATCTAACAGTTTGCTTGTTTGATAAATCTATGTTTGATAGTTCTTTGGCCCTCGATTGATTGAGTGCAAGGATGTTGTAAAGCTGGGAAGTCGTTCCCCGTCTGCTTGTGTGTGAATCCTGCCTCCTTGATTGAGCTTAAGGTTAACGATAAATTGGGTGGTGGTTGTAAGGCACCGACCCTGTTTGATAAGTTTAGTTCGATAGATCCTTGGCTCCTTGTTTGAGTCCAAAGAAAATGAAAAGTTGGGATGTTTTCCCTGCTTGGTAAATCTTTGGCTCCTTGTTTGAGTCCAAGTCAATGATAATGCTAAATGTCATGTCAAATGTCAGTTAATTACTTGAGAATCCCCTTGTTGAGCCCCAAGAAAAGCTTAGCTACTTACTAATTTCAATGCTTTGTCTGTCTTTGTTTGGACTGGTGGTTGTAAGGCACTACTCCCGTTTGTTTGTCATGTTTTAATTTCCCTAACCTACCATACCAAGGTTGTAATGTGAAAAAGTATATCAAGTTAATATGTTAAAAGTAGTTAATGTTTCTACCTCGATAAAATTCGAATATGATGCTAAAGTTAGGTATTGCTGAATTGCATTTGATAATAATGCGAGAATTCTTGACTTCTCACATTTCACTTGCGATGTAAACAAGCGAAATTTAATTTGACTAATATAAGTACTGCACGGAATAATGTTTTGTGGAACGGCAGACTTAATTTTCGAATAGATTTTCTACCAGTCAACGTCTTTGTCACTACTGCAGTCAGTCAGTATGTCTATGAACGTTGGTAGAGGATAGGTCACTGAAGGTGTACCTATCCGGCTCGAAGAATGTACGAGACGGGAAGAAGTCCCGTCTGTTAAGTCTATGACGTCAGGAAGGAAACTAACTCCCTAGTGAGCGTAGCTGTCCCTTTACCCCAAGACACTAGGTCCTTAGAGCCCTAGCCCCGCCTAACAATATATACTTAGATATAATACGGAGATGATGAGTGATGACTGCACCCAGGTCGGCCAGGTAGCAGCATCACGGACCCGCTGCCAGCCGGGCAGACTCACCAGGCTGATCATAGTGACGGCTAAGGGTGTCTTGGCCGCAGCGGAGGGAAATGAGAACCAACACGGACGGTTGATATCTGTTTTATTAATCTTAATGAACATGTATTTATATTGAACTTAAGCTATGAAAACATGTAAAGATATGTTGTTGTGTGCCGTCGGTGTAGAGTGCCGACGGTGCTCGTTGACGGTCCATCGGCCAGCCGCTGTATGTGGGTCGCTGACGCCGCTCCGATGTTGGGCAATTTCCATGTACGATGCTAGCTCGTACAGCCAGGTTTTTTTGAAGTTATGTTTTTTTTGTAAATCAGGATAATTCTGATTAAACTTTAGGTCTTCTACTAAGTCGTTAGTTCGTTTCATGATTTTAATATAAGTACCTATTCATCACCCTATTTTGTAAGTAATCAGTCTCACATTAAATCTTACACTATCAAGTTGACAATGAAGAGAAAATGGACTTACCCCCTCCAATAGAGGGAGGGGGGGGGTAGTGAATTAATTCATTTCCCCTTGTCTCCGGAATGAATGAATGCTTCTGATGCCTTAGCGACAATCTAGGAGGCTTTTAAATGTAATTGCTACTGATGGCTTGCATATAATTAAGCCTAATTGTTTATTTATATGTATATATATATATATATATATATATATATATATATATATATATATATGTTTATTTCGAACCAGAGTCCATACTGTGTTAGTAACAATGCAAGTATTGAAGCCGTGACTTTTTTTTGTTTTTTGTTTGTCATATAAATAAAAAATTATCAATACAAAGTAGTACAAGACATTACGGCAAAACATAAGCATTGGTCTTGAGACAAATATGGCCACCTAATTCTGCAATAACTACCTTCGTCCTATAGAAACCATAGTAATATTCAGTTCATTACGTTCTTCGCTGGGTTATAAATTTTTGTGTAAAAGCTAGGTAGGACGATATTTTTGAAAGCCAGCATAGTTTAAGCCTTTCGTACTTAAGAATAAACATAACAATATTCATAAAGCAAATTAAAATGGTATTTCTTTAAACTTTTAAGTGACTTTATGGGGTTTACTTTAAAACAAAAGTTTTTACTGCAACCATTTCAAACGAAATGGACGAAACAAAATAAAATCCACACAAGGATGAGTGGGAAAAGTTTTTGAAATCCCGAGTTTTATCTGTCTATCACGGAACAGTGACAGGATACGTAGAGATACAAAAGTATAAACGTGGAAGTACCTAAAGAAGAATATAATTTAAGAATAAGATAAAAAAACAACATTAATTAAATTTAACAAAATAATTATTTTAAGATTTTTTAAAATTTCATTTATGTAATTTTTTTAAATATCCAATAGAATTAAAACAAAAAAAAATGTTTCTTATTTTCAGGGTAATAACGTTGGCAGACCTCAAAAAAGTATAGATGTTTGACACTGACTACATTTAATTTTAAGTACCTTTTAAGTATAAAACCTAAACCTAAACAAATTAAAATTACAAATGACTTATTATCAGGATCAACATCCATTGATATGTTAATTCCGTGACTGTCTCATATAAACCTTATGTACCGGTCCTATATTCTTGTAAATTTGTTCAACTTAGGCAGGTTAGCAAAACATCATCAGTAAATCTTTTTTTTTTTCTTATATTAAAAAAAACCATGTTTAAATAAGTCGTTGATAAACATTTGTTTGGTTCTGATACCCCGATAAGTGTTTTAAATTTTTTAAATAACCTTACATGTAAACCATTATTTTTTATAATTTAATTTGTATTTATATAAATAAACACGTTTTTGAAATGATTCACTTTTTAAAGGATTATTTCGCGATGTATGTACATTTTATCTTAACCTGACGTTTCAGACCCATTTCAGCGTCCTTGGTCACAGGTAGACTAAAGTGTTAGTTGTAATTACATAGTTTTAAAAAAATTGTAAACTACCATCACTCAAAAATAAAGTTTCACGTGTATTGCGCCCACACTTGTGCATTATAATATCATCTGCGCAGTTGGCTGATCTCTGTTGAGATTGGCCGCCTTGTTCGAAATCGGCTCGGAGACAATTTAACGGTTTATAAAATAGTTTTACGGTTCTAAATGAGCTACGGATAGGTGGTAACGTGTATTACAAGGCTTACATTAGGGCAAGGACTTACCCTATGTAAATTTGGAAACACGGGTAGTTGTGGTACTTTATCCACAGCCGAGCTTAAACTTTTGTATGGCAAAGTTTATCTGCAAGAAGTGCAAATTGTAATGTATGTTACATTACAATTTGCTCTTCTTGCAGATTTTTTTTTGTTTCCTCTTATCACGATCACGTTTAACTCATCACGCTTACAAGCTAACTGTGACTACGGCTGTGTGCAATCCAGCCGAAACGTCGATCAGTGAGTACCTAATATTTATTTCTATATATCGCGATTTGACTCAATGACAAGTAATTAGTGTTATAAAAATATAAAAATATATATGTCAAGGAATTCTTACAAGATTTTATTATAAGCGTAGCACACATTATAACAGTACATATTAGTCCTTATTGCCAAAGCACACCTTGAAGCGTTGAAAGAGAAAAAAAAATTTGGTAGATGTTTAGGATAGATAGTGTGCATTGATATTGATCGATCCCGAATTGTACAGTTTTCTTTGTAGGTATGTTGATTTTTGTATTATTTTTTGTGGTGTGCAATGTTATGTTGTCTATCTATCTATCTTAAGGATAATGTAAGAACCGGAAAATAATAATTTAATCTGAAAATTTCGTTTTATTAAATACATTTCCAATCATGGCCTATTGCGTTGTACATGCGTACTCATAGCCTTCTGTGAGTTTAGAAGGCCATCTATGATGGGGTGGTAAAGAGCGCTTAGTATCGTCGTAGTTTTTAGATACATACTGGAAGTAAGGTTAATTGCACAACTACCTTCAAAATGGGGTTTTATTTCCTCAACCGTTTTTACGTTCGGAAATTTGCCTACCGGTAGAAAGTTCGCTGGCCAGTCAAAGGTGAGTTTGTCGTACTGTCGTGGCGACTCGCGACTAACAGCGTGCTAGTCGCGATCACCGACCAAATCGCTGACAATCGAAAGCCGCGACGATAGTCTGCTGCAGGTGTACCCAAGGCCTTTGTTTTAATTTTCAGGCGACAATTATGTAGCCGATGTCATCATGACATTTGCAAGACAATATTGTAGAATATCGGTATTTGTTGTTTATAACAATATATCATATCATCCATCATATCCGCCTTTCGACGCACACTGATGAGCATAGGGAACCCAAGGATTACCACCGCGATCGGTCGTGTGCCTTCCGCACGTCGTTGTTATATAAAACTTTCTCTTTCAACATAAATAATTATAATGTTTGATATAGTTTATTTGTTTGTCCCCCATTGAAAACTATTTCAATACAGGTATATTCAAAGGAACAAATTTCTACAAATATTTCTCATAAAATACGACGAGAAAAATATTTCCCATTAAGCGTCTAATATTTGTAATATGTCGGCTATATAAAGGTATTATCTTACTTTGTGATAAAAATCAAAACGCTTTGAGTTTGAAGGTGAACTTTGTAAGAGACTCTAACAATACTAACAAGGTTTTAAGGTTTTCTCTTAAGCAGAAATTGGGACGGTAGCGCTTTCTTCGGAAAAAATAAACGATACATGGCCTTAAGCGTGGTCCGACACGCACTTGGCCGGTTTTTGAATTCTAAGGTCCATTTTATTTTATAAAACTCAGTCAACATTTTGGAGATAAAAGATCAATTTAACCTTTCGAAATCTAAAAAATTTAAATACTTGTTTAATTTGGTTAACCTAAGAAATCCAATCTTAAAACTTTAAATTGTATCAACTCACAAAAAGTTATTTAAGTTTCTGTAAATGTTTAAATCTTTTTCAATTTGAAAATTTTAAAACCTCCACTCATTTATTGCTGTTTATCACAAATTTAATTTGAAGACGTAAAGATTTGGACAATTTTAGTTTCACAAAAATATTAAGTAACCTATTTTTTTTAATGCTTATTTTTAAGTGTTGTACGGACTATTCTAGGATTAGGCAGATTTACAAGCCATATCTGCATTTTGTTTGAATACTGCCATTAAATAGGCACAAATTTATCTAAGTACGTATTTTACAGGCCTATATCTGTTACTTGTACGTGCGACGTTTGAAAAACAGCCTCAAGGTAAGTTCAATGACCGGGCGAGTTTCAGTATGAACAACCTCTGAAGTAGGACCTATGAGACCACATTAAAAATAAATCATAATAATAAATATACAACAACATAACATTCATTGATCTGACTCCGTGGTCAGTAGCTTAAGCACTTGTGTTACAGATATCAGAATCAACAGTGGTATTACAAATAAACCAAAATAAATACATATAACACCCAGACCAGAACAAACAGACGAGTTCATGCACACAAATGCTTGTACAATGCGGGGATCGAACCCGCAACCTCTTGGTTAATAGTAAACTTCTTGACCATTACACCAAAGTGGTCGTCCACTAAGACAAATGTGTTCCCTTTTTTACTGTCCACGTAGCGCTTCACAACACATTACACGTAATTTGTTCGAAGTCAAACATTTGGTTTGGAGTATCTCTCGTTACTTTGTTTGCCAAAGGGACTGCCCCCTACTCTCTGAGCCGTTCTCCGTAAACTCGGATCTATCCATCTCTGTCACTATAACAAGCTTGACAGTGCGAGCGAGCGAGCTGACTACATCCGAAAGTTAGAATGAAATGTAAAGGAGTACTGCCATTGGTCATTTATGTTTGTAACGTTATACAAAGTACCCTTTTGCGGAACACATGAAAAAGACAAACTCACCTTTGACTGGCCAGCGAACTTTCTACCGGTTGGCAAATATTCGAACGTGAAAACGGTTGAGCAAATAAAACCGCCTTTTGGCGGTAAATGTACAATGGAAACATGTGTGGTAGGACCCTGTCTAACTTTAATAATACTCCTCAAAACTATGGCGAAACTTAGCGACCTTACTGTTCCTTTTTAACACTCCTTCACAGATTACTATGACCCATGTACAACTTGATAGGCCATAATTGGTAATGTTATATGTATATCGACATTACACTACGGAGGCCGTATAACGATTTTTACGTCGTTTTCATTTCAAATTATTTCATTAAACAACAAATTTAAAGTTACTCTTGCACAGTACCAGAAAATATCTTGCTAAATTGACACAGTGTAAAACGAAAATATCAAATTAAAACTATGATTATTATACTCCGAATCTCACATTATCCGAAATATCTACAAAAAAAATCCCCTTCTAGCGCTTTAGGACAGGATCAATTACAAAATCAATTAGGTCAATAAATTCATTCAAAATGGCATATTAAATAATAAATAAAATAAATAAATTGTCTCAACAAACATACCAATTACCTAGCCCCAAACTAAGCGTTAGCTTGTGCTATGGTGGCTGAAATATCGGATAGAAATACTCAAACACATTCATAAACACTCATGTCTCAGGTACAAATGCTCGTGCTCATCATACAAAAATTTGCCCAAAGCAGGATTCGAACCCGCGACAGCCGGTTTTGTAGTCTGGACTTGTGTGTTGTAAAGTATAAAACCTAGACTTTTTACGTAGAAGAAACACAAACTATCTTAGCTGCACTCTCAAGAAACTCTTTTAAACAATTTGCAGAGCAATACATTTGAATAGTTTATTACATCTAGCGCAATAGTGCCATCGGGGCCGACCGTTTTGCATAAAACTGTTCTTCTAGATTGCTCTGAGTCTTGGAGACTTGTCTCGTGATAAAGTGTCTCATTCGATAGGTCTTTTTCCTTTTTCGTCTAGAACTGTTCAATTTTGTGAGATAAAAGATACAGCACGAGAGATCACATTAAGTTTAAAGCTTGTTTTTTTTCAATCGTCGGGAAAAAGATACCAAAAGATATGTATGTCGGAGGGTACTCTGGGCGTTCTTGGTGCATCCGGTTGTCGTCCATGATGAAAGACCGAAAATACGACGCGGAATCACTTCGACAGCGCTTATTCTTCACAATGGTTAAAATGTCAATCCAAGATATCCGCGCGTACGTCGGATGGAACCGGATTGTTATCGGAACGCGGTGTGGTCAGCACGTGGACGACAGCACATCCACACCGTTTGAATTCTCAATCATAAG
The DNA here is from genome assembly GCA_963921415.1 of Pyrausta despicata. NCBI lineage: Eukaryota > Metazoa > Arthropoda > Insecta > Lepidoptera > Crambidae > Pyrausta > Pyrausta despicata. The sequence continues at coordinate 13,197,506 of OY992862.1, read as the reverse complement.
CCAGCAATATATTTTGCAACAACTCGCCTACTGATATCTGTCATTTCAACTGTCGACTGACATCTGTCGTTCTAGCTAACATGGTGCTGCCATCCCCGTTTGTGAACGCGCCCAAGTCTGTTCCGACTTGACGTTCCGTTTTACGATCCACGACATGTATAAGCAGACTTATATAAGATGACTTGTTAGTTTCGGACTGCCTGTAATTTTATAGCTGTTGACAAATCAACCCCACATGAAGAAAAAACATTTTCACAAAAAAAAAATCTTTCCATTCGCTGCCTAGCGTTTGCCACTTGTCTAAAGGCCCAAGTATCACAGTTAAAGGAATTTTGTTTTGATGACATTGTGCTAATGATATAAATTAATTTGGTCACATTTCAAAGTCTAGATACGAGGCTGGTAAGACAGTGGCAGAGCCTGTATCACACTTGATATTATAAATGTAAAAGCTTATTTGTTTGGATGTTTGTCCAAACATCACTCATCAACTACTGAACGGATATCGAAGATTTTTTTTCATAAAGACAGGGTATGAGCTGACTTGGGTGATAGGATACTTTTTATCCCGATTAAATGCTGTCTTGGGATTAAACAGGTATATTGGCAAGTCACTTACTTCAAAAAAAAAAAAAAACAACGACCAGAACAACATCTACGGGGTTGTCTAGTATGTACATATTTTTAACTATCCACTATCGTAACATCAACTGTAATTTTATTTATCAATGAAAAAACAATTAAAATTGCGTCGACGTTGACAATTTAATATCAACGTTTTAATAAGATTCCGGAACCACCTCTCACGAGGCTATGTAGAGAAAATGAGTTCACGAACATGCAGTTTTTAAGCTAAGCGAATCTCGCTTGCCGTTTGTGAGGTTACTATAGTGTACGCTGTTAAAGAAAATTTATATGTAGTTAGTTTATTTATTTATATAATTTAAAAGGTGGACTTAACGCCATAGGGCATTCTCTACCTCACTGCGATCTTCCAATTTAAAGGGTTTAATCATCATGATGACGTCAAATATTAGATAGAGTAGATATTTTTGAACACAAAAGTATTTTGTGTTTCAACTATTAGCCAACGTAAGCGGAGAACATTATTTCGAATTGAAGTAGACAAAAATCTAGGTTTATGGTTTTGGCAACCGTTACCACCAACTTAATTACCTATTAAAAGCGACACACTAATAACTTTTACAAGCGTAGATGAACTATTATATTCAGAAACTAATATAACACGGCATATTTCAGTTTGACTCATATTAAATACGGCAAACACTCGTACGTTGCGTTCGCAAGTTTATTATTAATTAATAGCCTGAAAACCCGACCCTTCAGGCAAAACCGGCCTTTTGTTTTCAACTTGCCTTAATTTAGGTGTCACGACCGCCTATTGTAAGATGAATGCTGAAATTTCCGTTTGCAATACCAAAGCCGCATTCGCAATTACAAGAGCCGCATTCGGAATTAAATATGGTGCTACGGTTAAATGGTTATGCCATGAGGTTATTTTAAGTGTAATGTTTGTTGAATTTAACTTATTCGGTATCGAGATTACGGAGTTATGGTGCCAGCTAAAGAAAGTCTTGTCTAAGGACACGGCAGTGCACTCGCCAAGTCGTGATACTTACTTCCACTAACAAGAATAGACATTAACGACCAAGCCAAAACATGCAGGTGTGTCCAAAAATGTTTTTTTTTGAGCAAATCATGCGACACTTGTTGTCATAAATTGTTTTTTTTTGTAATATTTACGCAGTATAACTAGACTTACTCGTGTAGACGTAGGTTGAGGTAAAAGAAATATAAAACTTATGTTACTTATCATATTTATTTTAAACTTAATTTCACAAGATAAGTACAACAGGTGGACTTATCTCGTGCAATAAAGTTGAAATCCTATAAGCATTTTTGCCAGTCAACCTCAACGTCGTGCAGAAATCATATTCCCTATTAAAATACTGGCTAAAGTTGATTTGTAGCAAATTTGCCACAACATAAACCTTCCCCTCAAAATATCTTCTGCTAAACTGAACTACACACGCGAATATAGTATCAACAAAATCGATGAATGGCACGAACCGAGCCATATGACATACTTATACGATCAAAGCAAATAATATTTCGGGACGAAATTTCCATACGGCTAATGTAACAGATACATATAGGAAGGGCCCGAGGAGAGCTCCTTGCGAGAGCCTTTTAGTGGTCGGTCATAAATCAGGTCCTAATGGAGTGTGTGAGGTCCTGGGTACTCGGAATTTTAGACTGACCAGAGTAAATGGAATATTGATAAAATACACTGAATGATTCTGCATGTTTTTACTTTTTTGCAAATCGATTTCGATGGAGCGTTCGTAAAAAGGTGTCATAAAGTTTTGTGACGCTTATAAAGAAAGCGGAACTTTTTACATGAGCAACTATTATGATGCACTGGAATTTTATTATTTGTGAAAATGGAAGTCAACGTTACACATTTAGGTAAAAATGTACATCTAAAACAAAAAAGGCCAGTCACCAGCACTTTGTCGAACGAATCATATTATCTAAATTACGGGCTAAGATATCGAATGGACAAATGGAAATAATTACATTTCGCTTTGTGAATCCAATTTCGCAACTTTGAAATTATACAAAACGGAGTTTACAAAGTCATCCGTCAAGGACGGCTGGTCACTCTGAAGTGTTTGAAGTTCTTGTTTAAAATTCTGAACTAATTAATGGTTCTTTTGGCAATTTGGGACAGGATCCTTTTAATATTGAAAAGGATTATACCCTTGTGATGTATAGAGAAAGAAGCGGCATCAAAGTGGTTTCCAGTTAAGACAATGTTCGTCATAAAACGAAAAGTTTAACGCTTAAAGACGAACAAGTAGAAACTGCTGTTAGAAAAGTACGTAATGATATTAAACACGGTGGTAAGGATTGCGTTTTATTTTAAGGAAGCGTTATGACGGTCGTATGGATTTGTTAAGAAATTTCATGGGCCATTTTCTTGTTTAATAGCATGACCGTGATCCGATTATCTATTACTTACTATTTGTTAAAAAATATTATTTTTCTTACTACTTATTGATGAAGCACAATATCTAAAACCACTTTGACTGTTAAATAAGTAGTCTGACTCATTTTTTTTTCTAAGAATGTACGATCAAAGAGTTTAAGATGGTATTCAACCACCATGTGTTTTTTGAAGTTCGAAAAGTTATAGAACGTCGAATTTACGAAAATTTAAAAAACTGGCCAAGTGCGAGCCTGACTCGCCTATTAAAGGTTCCATAGCAGCAAGTTACATGATAAAAAAACTTTCGATTTATGACGTATAAAAAAAATACTTGCTAATCTCGTTTAAAACGAATTTTCGATGGAAGATCATATGGTAATGTACACCATGGATACTTTTTAGTTTTATCATTATCTTGTACTAGGAGTTGCAGGAACACACATCTGACCGTGTTGGAAGGGTATCTTGCGCAAACTATTCAGATAAACCTTAATATCATTTTTGAAGACCTTTCTATACACATATGGGTTTAATGAAAAAAAAATCAGTTTCAGTTTCAAGTACGGGCAGCCCCGATTTCTTTAATCTTAATGCGGTTCACAGGATACATCTACTTACCAATAGCTGAGACATATGGATGAACAGACAGACAGACGGACATGACGAATCTAAAAGTCATAAGTATGAATGGATCTATGTAAATTGAATCACTATTCATTCGTTAAGAACTATACTGCAAAAAAACGTACAGAACTATGACGTGTAAACGAAGCATTAGGGTTCCTTTTTTGACCTTTTGGCTACGGAACCCCAAAAAATATTTATTCAGGTAATAATAATAATATATTTATTTGTTTCCTCATCACAAAGGGTACATAGTATAAATATTGTAAATTTATAGCAATAGAGAGGTGTACCCAAGGTGTGAGAGGCTAATGTCTGAAATAGGTTCTATAGGTCACCAGGCCCCGCTCGGAGATAACCCAAAAACTATTACATGATAAGACTCTTACATTATAGGAAAAAAGGTGTATGGACGTCAAAAATTACATTGTAATTATGCCTTTTACAGGCTTAGTTTATTCCACTTTCAAACTAGTACATAAATCTTCAACTGCTTAACGGAATAACTATAACATATAAAATAAATATTTCACAACAATCACACCAATTCTCTAGTCCCAAATTAAGCTACGAGGCTTGTGTATGGGTACTAGACAACGGATAAACATACTTAAATACTTTTTTTTTTGTAAACAAATAAATATTATACAGAAAACACTCAGACCAGTACAAACACACATGTTCATGCACACTTATGCTTGTACTGTGCGGGAATCGAACCCGCGACCCTTGGTTTAGAAGTCCGACATGTGGACCACTGCACCAAGCGGTCGTCAAAATATGACATGTGAGTTCTATTTAGCCATTGCTCCCAAAGATTATATCTAGAAACTATCCTAAATTTACACTAAGGAACTACAGTTCCTTCCCTATCTTACACTCCTGTGATAAAGACGAAATTCGGCGGAACATCTTGCGATCGCAGTGGGGAAACTTGCCGAACCCGTTTATATGGAACTGTTCAGTTCTCTAATTGTCTGAATATGCACAAGTTGGTATCTTGAACGTTCATTAACGAAGTTGATGATGCAATAATAAATGATTATTCAAGTTATGAGCTATGATTACGTATTTGAAGTGTGACTTCTTGCAAGTGGGTAAATTAAGTAGGTAGGCACATGTTTATATAATTTAAACAAGTTGTGAAAACCTATAAACACTTCGATTTATATAAGCTTTGTAGCATAAGTGTATCTAATGTATTATGTGGTTGGTTATCCAATAAATAAATATTCTGATATGAAGTTTTGAACATCATAACAGGTTAAGTTTGCTTTTTGGCAATCGATTATATCGATTTGTTTAAAAAAAAATACAACTAAAAGCTGGAAGCAAAACTTCTTAATTTTTTAAACCATCATCCTTACGGCCTATTTTCTTAACACTGGTCTACAAAATAAATGTTTTTGAATGCAGAATGAATCTCTCATAACACGAAAAAACTTTCGTTACACACCAAATGTGTATTGTCCTTTTAGTTCTCAAGAGGTTAAATCAGCCACTTTTAGAGTATGAGCCGGATGGCTAATTTTAGCAAAAACAACATAATAATAGCAAAATCTTTATCTTTAGCAAAATCAAACATAAATGAAACCAGATTGTTTGAAATTTCAATGTCACCTTCAATCTAAAGAAATATGACGCAATTCGATCCCAAAGCAAAGTCTGCTTACACTTTGGCTTACAAAGAAAGTTGGTGAAGTATTGATGGTATGATCATAAGTACTGAAGCCAAATAATTTTTACTTTCAAATTTATTTTCTGAAGTAGTCTCCATGTTCTAACAGCCAGCAGGACGGGGCTTGAGCGTGTAGCAAGGTTTTTTAGTGTAATTGATTACTTTTTATTTCCACATTTAATAGTAAGCACGCCACTCCTCCGTCAATCCAGCGTCATAGTATCACAAAGTCATAAGATGCGACAAATACCTAAGTCTTATATTACTTTTTCGCTCAAACGCATAAAACATTGTAAAACGTTTTTAAACTTGACTTGAAGCTCCTTGCAAATGCAGTAAAAACACTTATCTTTGCATTTTCCAGTCAGGTAAACATCTTAGCGCACCTGCACTCGAAAAATAACAAGAAACTCGGGACATTTAAACGCCTAGTTCCGGTCCTTATATAGGGTGGCAAGTTTGTTGTATCTAGCATTAAAGAGTTATTTAAGACTAGCTTTTACCCGCGACTTCGTCCGCATTAGGTAGTTTAGGTAGGTTTAGTTTAGTAGTTTAGGCGTAAAAGCGATTTGACTTTTTCCATGGGAATGCGTCATTTTTCCACGGTAGAAAGTAGCTTATGTCCTTTCTCGGGTATCAAAATATCTCCATACCAAATTTCATGCATATTGGTTCAGTAGTTTAGGCGTGCCTAAGTAACAAACAGACGGACAGAGTTACCTTCGCATTTATATAATATTAGTATGGATCAGTATTGATGAGAACAGAATTTTAGAAGACTTTTGACTATACGATGTTGTATGAGTATCTTTATGAGATGGTCTTTGTCAAACTAATCTAGCGAAGTACTTGATATCTTCTCACTTAAATGGCAAGCAAAAGGTAAATACAATTTTATTAAAAAATATTTCTATGTATAGATTGTGACCAAAACTGCAGATGTTGTGAAGATAACTTAAATTTAATTCTTGTCCCTGATTTAGTGAAATTGATTAAATCAGGGTTTTAGAAAGATGTTCAGACTAACCAATATCTATCTTTATAAATTAACCTTTTGACTTGAATCACCTTGTGCTTAAACTTTTTGAATTTCACTCTCCTAGACAGTTTTTACCCTAGATAAATCTTTAAGTGTGCCAGCCTGTATAAGTCAAGAGTAACTTCCAAGAAAAATTGCACAAAGGACGTTATACTCGTATTCAAGAACTTTCTAAATTACGACTACGCTATTTGAATATCGCAAAGATATTGCCTGAAAAATGTTCAGTGAAGTTTCAGACCATAATTTTGGAACATACGCCAAAATCCACTCTCGGAAAAGTCGGTCGTGTAACACTGCGTGTGGCGAGCGAATTGCCTTTTCTATCTACACAGAAATACGAGCTCTGAGGTGCTATTGAAGGTAATATTAAATTTGGAAATGATATCCCTCACGGTTCGCGGCTTCATCGCCTTTCATCAAACTTGGAGGTAACTTATGAGCTGTTACCATGCGAAATTTTATTAGAAAATCTTCTGTTTCTTGGCTTTAAGGGAAAGTAAAAAAATAAGTAGGAAAGGAATTTTATTAGGGAATAATGTTTATGGAAACTGATTTGATTAATATTTGATTGGCGGTCTGACAGTAACTCGCACCAAAAAAAACTATCATGGGAAAGATTTTTTGTGTTAAGTTAAGCTTAGCAATGGTATAGGTACTTAATCTATAAACTTTGCTAGGTACTTGATTTAAATGTGAGGGTCTATATTTTTCAATGCCGAAAAAGAGGATTATTTTGCTTTAAATTTCCACTAAACGACGCCAGCGCAGGAACCAAAATAAATCTAACTGTAATCACCTGAAAAAGCTAGTACTGGATGTCGCAGGACTTACAATATTTACAACTCACAACGTGGCAAAGAAGATGCACCAAGAAATAACAACACTGACACCAACAAACACTCAATGGATTTCCGCAAAGTAACCCCTGATTCCACCAACTATCTAATTTTTTCATCATCTTTGAGTATAAAATCAACAAAAACGTATTCCAAACCTTTCTTGTGTGTAAATCAATACATTCCAGAGGCAAAGGGCGATGACTGACAGACAGACAAAGGAAACGTGATAGTATTATTTTATTAAGGCCCTCTTTTCTTTGAAAAAGGATATGACATAGCTGAATAAAGCCCCCAAATCCACCCTTTACTCGAAATGAGATGAACATAAGATTAAAAGTTGATTTGAGGTGTTAAGAAGGATTCTTTTGTCTAACCAATAGCTTTAAGCATTAATACTTTGATAAACTTTTTTATTTAATTACTTTTTTTGAAATATACAACATCATATACATTGATCTGAATCCGTGGAAAGTAGCTAAAGCACTTGTGTTACAGATATCAGAATCAACAGTGGTATTACAAATAAACTTATTTATTTATTTATTTATTTAAGCTTTATTGCACAACAATACTTTGTACAAAAGGTGGACTTAACGCCGTAGGGCATTCTCTACCAGTCATACCTTTGGGCTAAGCAGAAATGTTTAGTGGGCGGTGCGACAAAATAAATAAAAGAGAAAACGAAAAAAAATAAGAATTATATGACACATAAGATAAAAAATATATATATATAATATATATATGATTACATATTTAAAAATACACATAATATTTACAAATATACACTAAATAAATAAATAAATTTGACGAACTGTTAAAGAAAGATCTATAATGACGGTTGCGATAAAGTAAGAAAGTGGGTGCGAATGAGTCTCTTGAATGATAATTTGCTGGGAGCCTGTTTTATATTTTCGGGAAGAGCATTCCAGAGTCTGATGGCCTGAATGTGGAAGGAGTTGGCTTGAAAATTGGTGCGGTGAAGTGAAAAGGCCAAGGTCAATTTATTAGAGGAACGGAGTTGACGCGAATGCGTCGAACTGAGAAGTGAAAATCGAGATTTGAGATAAGAAGGGGAATTGGGATCGTTAACTTAAATAAATACCTACATATAACACCCAGAACAGTATAAGCAGACATGTTCATGCACACAAATGTTTGTACAGTGCGGGGATCGAACCCGCAACCTCTTGGTTAAAAGACAACTTCTTGACCATTACACCAAAGTCGTCTTCAACAATTAAACGTTCCTTCAATTTAAAATGTCCCACGAAAATACCTCTTTGAAGGTAATATTTAAACCCCATTTTTTAAACATTTCCATCCATTAAACAGCTTTAATTTATCTCCTAGACATTTTTACTTGTTAGAATTTAAAGATTCCGCTGAAAATGTCCGTTCCGAGCACTTAATGCAATCGATTCAAAAGAAATATTGCAGGCCACGTCGATTCATTACGGTGTTGCATAATCTTGCCTTCGCAGTTGCAGGAAATTTAAAATTGACTTTTCAAAGTCGTTATTTGCAAAACCCCGTTTAATGGTCACAGTGATTAATTTTCTCAGAGAGATCTGACAGGTTATAGTCGCTGGATTCGACACTTCGGGGCGCCAAAATTTTCATTAATATAGCCCGAAAATGTTGGTCAATTTACGTGTAGTGCGTCACTAGAAGTTCTTATTTAATTAAGGTACCCTTTTAGTTTAAATTTTGTTTTACCCCGTGTATAATATATTATACATTATTAATATATAATACAATATATATATATATATATAATACAACAACATCACATAAATTGATCTGACCCCGTGGTAAGTAGCTTAAGCACTTTTGTTACAGATATCAGAATCAACAGTGGTATTACAAATAAACTTAAATAAATACATATAACACCCAGACCAGTACAAACAGACATATTCATGCACACAAATGTTTGTACAGTGCGGGGATCGAACCCGCGACCTCTTGGTTAATAGTCAACTTCTTGACCATTACACCAAAGTGGTCGTCATAATATTCATTGTAAGTGATACAGAGAGACAGAAGAATAACACGCTTATTGTAAACGTATGATAAAAGTTTCATCAATTCTTCGCATAACTAGTTAATAAAACTAGTTATGAAAACTTAAACTCATTATCACAATCATGTTTATCTTTTCTTTCAACATGTCCATGAGTTTTGTTTAAAAACCTTAACTAATATTATCAATATCGAATTGTCAATTCGCTAACTTATTCTTAACATCTTGAGCCAACTTTGACCCGCAATAAAACAGTTTAAAAGGTAATATCCACCTCAAAATGCCAGGTGAATATGAGGCATCTTTAAACTGCATAATTTAAACTAGCAAACTGTACAAGAGGAATTTAAATACAACTTTTGTAAGGTGTCGCTATGAAATAGTTTTTTAAGTTTTTTCTCCGTCTTGAGTACAATAATACCGCCTTTTCAGCGACACAGAACTAGGTTTGTTAAATTCTCGAAACATTTCTTGGAAATAGCTTTTAATTTGTTAAAGAACGCTTTGTGAGGCAAAAAGGGAATTATTGTAAGTGAAATTTACCCGCCCTGTTGAAAGTAGTTGTTACTTTAATGTGACATATAATTTTGATAAGTTTTGAATGGTCAACACTGACATTCCAATGTCAATCTCCGGACGATACAATATGTGTTCTAAAGTGGTTTTTTGTTTTCAATTTTGAGTTAAAAATGGATTTCCATCACTATTTACTTTGGATCAAACCAATATGATTATATGCGTTTTATTTATTCTAAGACAAATTTATTACCAACTAACGACAATCTTTCTGTTACAGGTGAAAAGCAAATGACTTTAGTGGTAAGTGAATTATTATATTTGTAAAAATAATACTCAACCTAGGAGAAAGATGCGACTGATAACCTTACCTTAAGGTTCTCATGGTCAAAGTAGACGCATGCCGCTGGTAATCGATAAATCTTCAATTGATGACTGTTGGTATAAAAAAGTTTAAAATTTAAGACCATTTCATGAGAATTGTCCTTCCACTGGTTATATCGACTAACGACTCGTGGATCCGAATTGGGGCCTGATTCGATTCCACGATTTAATTCCACACTAGATCTGTCAAACTAGTTTTGACAGATCAAGTGTGGACGAAGTGTCAAATTTGAGCAATTCAGTTACGATTTTGTTTCCGATTGACTAGCAAAATGAGGTCCCTGGATGTAGGATGCTGATAACCAATCGACCTGGAAATCTTTTGGAATGGCCTGGATATCCTATTCAATGGACCACTTATTGCCTTTCCTGCCTGTATACAGAGTGTCCCAAAAAGAGCATGCCAAACTTATAGAGATGATACTATTGGATGAGATTTTTGAATTAACATGAAAAAAATCGTATCTATGCAATGGTGTCTTTTTGTATTAATGGTAATTTATTATTCTATCATCTTCTTAAGTTTGGCAAGCTCTTTTTAGGACACCCTGTATAATCACAAACTTATTTGTTTTAGTAATAGCAAACAACAAAAACATTTATATGAAAAAATACACCATTATATAATCATAATCATGTTTTCTTAGACAAGGGAAATACATTGGAATCAAACAGAAAAAAATAAGAAATAATCTTAAGCTAGAAAGTATTCTCTTTGTCTGTACTTGGATTTACCTGTGCTTCAGACTATCAAGAGCAAGATTTTCTAAGATTATAATGATGATGAATAAACTTGACTGACTGGGTTGATTTAATGTACAAAAAAAGAAGACCTAATTAGTTAAAAAAAAAAACAATACAATTCCATGTTACCTAATGTCTGAAGTTTGTGTAACAAAACCGATCATTATTACAGAACGAACAAAAAAGTTTTGAGCGATCCGATCGGTGTATACATGCAATATTGTGATCAATATGGCTGTTATGTAATTTACCGTACACAATGGTACTTTAATAGTTGTTATACATTGCAGCTGAATAACTATTTTAGTTTATAACTTCAATAAGTCAATCCTTTAAACAAGTTTTAGAACTTGAAAACCGCATCATAAGCATTCTAAAATACATTAAATTTAGGCTCGGGTTACACCTGCGTTATAGTGTCGCCGTGTCTCACGACTACCAGCGATTGGGGCGCGGCGACCGATACCAATAGTATACCGCAGGAGGGCGTGCGCGACTAATATATATAGTATTTATAACCTATTTTTTTGTAAATAAATATACAACAACATCATATACATTTATCTGACTTCGTGTTAAGAGTAGCTTAAGTACTTGTGATACAAATATCAGAATCAACAGTGGTATTACAAATAAACTTAAATAAATTCATATAACACCCAGAACAGTACAAACAGACATGTTCATGCACACAAATGTTTGTACAGTGCGGTGATCGCACCCGCGATCTCTTGGTTTATATTCAACTCCTTAACCATTATACCTTAGCGGTCGTCAAATTTTGGTATTATTTTTTATTTTGGTCAAGTCATAAAAGTAAAAACCAAAAGTAAGATTATTGTTAAAGCAAATGAATATTTATTTGAGTGCCCGTAACTTAAGACAGCGACAATATCACAAAATATAAAAGACTTTATTATTTCCTTGAGAAACTCAACTCGAAAAAGACAAATACCAAAGATAGACACAACGAATTCATACGTCAGACTCTTAGTAAACAATCAATAAATATACCCAACTTTACTTTGTCGTCTTAACTGTTGAAAAGTCACCATTAATCGCGCAGACACAGTTTTGTTCGTAACTTTGTCCTTTCTGACCCCGTTTGTGTCGCTTTTGTCATAGACTAATAAGCAAAATAGATGGAATATTTATTTTATTTTTTTATTTAAGCTTTATTGCACAAAAAAAAACTATGTTTAAAAGGTGGAACGCCGTAGGGCATTCTCTACCAGTCATACCTTTGGGCTGAGTAGAAATGATTAGTGGGATGTGCGACAAAATAAATGATAAAGAAAACACGAAAATAAAAATACCAATAAAACATATGACACATGTTTTAAAATATAAAAAAAATATATAAGAATACAGCATATTTTGTATAATTTTACGAATTTACTTCAGCTTACTCTTAGCGGCTCAGCTCAAAACCCGATAGAACTGCTTGTTAACCTTAATACGTTTTTGCGAATTACTTGTCTTGAACTTAACTAAAAACTAAACATTTTTCTTGATCCAATCGATCAGGACTTCAATTTTGTCAAAGTGAATCGAACCATACCTATTTATTTGCAAAAATTTTATGAGGTGTTCAAGTATATTGATGATTTAAAATTTTTTGCACAATTGGGTAGGAATTTCACCACGAAGGGTATTTTTTTTTTCATATTAGAGGTAGGGTCTGAAATTCTAGCAGTCTGAAGCCGACGTGGAAAATTTATCTTTTCCTTTAGAGTAGTTTAACTGGACACAATATAACTTGTAAGGTTATTGGGGACACGGCATTTCCGAATGCGGATTGAGATTTTGCTTGCGATACCGCCTATCGTAAGAAATTATAAAAAACATTAAGATAGATGTGGAATTTAAAAAAAAATTGGTTGCCTGTAAAGTCGGTATACGCGCGAAAGTTTTACGTGACAATGACTCTGAGTGGTAATAGTAGTTTATGCAACTGATACATAATGAGGGGCCTTAAAACACGAGTGTGGTTTTATGAAACGAGCGTCAGCGAGTTTCATAATAGCATCACACGAGTTTTTTAAGGCCTAATTATGTACAGTTGCATACACTACTTTATCTACACACATATCATAAGTACTCTAAGATGGGTTCAGAGGTCGTAGGGAAATGACCTGCATTGCTACTAGTGATTGCTACAATCCTCCGTCACGACGATTTTTTTTATATCATAGACAAACGAATGAAGTCCCTATCCTCATGTCACTCGTGATCATATGTCGTGCGATTTGGATTAAAAAACATACTGAATTTGACGTTTCATATCAATAACTGCTTTAATATCAATGGATACTAGAATAGAGACCTACTTCAGTTTTGACAGCTGTTCCAAATTTAAAGTCATAACGATACAGAAATTGATACTGTTATAACATTACAGTACAGATTTTACCTACTGCCACAGATAAGAAAGTTCTCATAGTAAAATTGGTTGTAGTAATGCTGGTCATTTCCTACGGTTTCTGAACGCATTTTAGAGCACTAATGATATGTCCGTAGATAAAATAGTTTTAATGTGAATATTCATTCGTATAACATGAACCGGTGTGTATGCCTATCTCTCTCTCTCTCTCCCTCTCTCGCTCTGTCTCTCTCGCGCGAAACGTGAGCGGAGCAGCGTAACGCAGTTTCTTGAGGTGTCACCCGGCAAACCAATTTATAAGACGTTGTCACGTCAAAAACACATTCAAAACTTGGTTGCAACAATATTCACGCAACTACCAAGTTTACAATAAAAATTGACTAATTAATTTACTTAATTTCTGATTACCAATGCAAATTTCTTTACAATGTGAAATTAACACACCCTAAGAAAAAATGGACTGCCGTCCTGTGCGTGTGGCAGTTCATTTTTCTTTAAGTGTGTTTAATGTCACAATTGACTAATTCTTTAATGAACGTCAAAATAGAACTAAAATATGAACTGTTGCAATATCAGTGTGCGTTCTGAAAATATTTTTATTCTCTCTAATCTCAGGAGGAGAAATTTATTTTATTTATAATAACTATAATAATGCAAGGAAAATTCTATTTAGATCTTCTTTACAAAAGTTTTCCAAAAATGCAGGAATTGGATACAGCACACACAATCCTGAATTCCCAAAAGGAATCTCTAACTACCTCTGTGAATGTTACTCTGTATTTTTCTTTTGCCGCAATTTAAGTTAATAGAGAAAGGGTTTTGCTTTGTTCTGAATACTTTGTGAATGTTATGTAACGTATTTTTTCTGAACGCACAAAAATAGTATGTTGGTTTATGAAGCCCCTAAGGTTACACTTTTTCTAGGAGCATAGAATTTGCTAAAATATTTTCCTACCCAATCTCTGTATTTTGAAAACTTACTTAAATATAACGTTATTTTTGATAAATGAAATATTTTTGAAGAGCCGTAAATAAACTTAAAAATTAAAGTAACATAAACATTTTTGAAGCTTAAGGGCGCATAAATAATTATTCACGTTTTTATTTATTTAGGACAAAAATATTATTTTTGTACAAGTAAAACAAAACAGAAAAACCTGTGGCGAACTCTACCGTTCGCCATCACAAGCGCGTGGCTAGCGGTGGCAAGCACGACAGCGAGCGCTGATAAGCTAGTTGGCGCTGTTAGCCTAGTACCGCACAGGAACCGCGGCATATAAGATTAATATGGATAGAAAAATCAAGATTATGTCTATCGGACCTTGGTTCCCGACCAAAACTCCCGGTCGGTAGGAAGCGCTTCCCTTTAGCTTCCTAACTGTACATCTGTTGCGCCAAAAACCTATTCAAATACACCAACACTAAAATGGTACTTATTAAATATGATTGACAACATAGCATTTTCCACAATTAAATTATGAACGATTAAAACATAAGTTTGTCTAACAGGTAAGGTCAGTAACCCTATAAATTAAAGTGGTTCCATATTGAAATTCAATTACCTCATTTCGAAGTTGACTTAACATTCTCACTTACCCTGGGGTATTCTAAACCTTATTTCACCGGCCCTTTGAAAAGGTTAAACGGTCGCCAATGTAAATACTTTCGACATTACAAACGAATAAATGTTTATTTAAGCTTAATAGGTACTTAAACGACAGTTATGGAGCCTCACAGAGTTCTATGTAATTAATAAAGTTGGTACTCAATATAAGTCGGCTACGGTTAATTAAATATACTCTTCGGATATCCGAAGTTTGTATTAGTGAGGAAGTTTTTAGACATCGCTCAAAATTGTCCTTATAATCAATCAATCAAAAGCCATGGAGAGGTTTATGCTCGGTGTTTCTTTGCGTAATCGAACCAAGAATTATAAGATACTTTGTACCTATATTAACTTACTTACCCCCTTGCCTCGGAAAGCACGTTAAGCCGTTGGTCCTGGGTGTGTGTCCGGTCTCACTAGGTCTGTCTATCTCTGTCCGGTCATGTCGGATTGCCGTCTCACTGAACTTTGAGAGTGATGGAACAGTGATTGCACCTGTGTATTGCGCTCACACTTGTTCACTTTAATATCTCCTGCGTAGTTGGCTGATCTCTGTGGACATTGACCGCCGTGGTCGAAATCGGCCAGGAGGACTATTATTACTTACTTAGTTAGCTCATGGGCAGTGGGCTGAAACTCAATCAACCCATCAGACTCTAACCAGCTACAGGCATAATTCAATAAATACAATTCTCGTGTCACATTGTCGCAGTACTCCTCCAAAAAGCTGGACCAATTTTATGATTTGTTCGTATCTCATGTTTGTGTCTCTCATAGTTTGTTTGTTCAATGAGTATGAAAATCGGTAATAAGTAATTATTTTGTACGTCTTAGTGACTGGGGCAACACCAAAAATGTTATGTATTTTTTTATTCTGCTTTTTTTATGACTAGCGAACCCGCGGACGTTGTCTTGCCCGTTGCTTTTTTTTAACTTCTGACCTTTCAAACATTTTCTAGACAACGTGAAGACTTCCATGAATATTTCGAGACTAAAATAAGTCAAATCGGTTCAGCCGTTACGAACAGCAATTCATTTTTATACATATAGATTTGGGATTCTAAGATTTTTGAGGTCCCAATTTTTAAAGCTACAACCACATAACCCTATTTTGAAGAAGCTACAACCATAGAATGAAGAATCCCCTTTGCCTTGACTATCGCTGCGATCGGGCAGGGCAACGTCTGCCGCTCCTCCCCCTCCCCCTTCTAGTGTCTATAAATTCTAGCGCCGTAACCGCCGACTTTGTAGTCAACAACACCAAGACGATCGTTAAATTAAATAAGTTTACTTTTATTGCTGTGCGAATGCGTGCTAGTGTACTTATTTTTGTTTTTATCGTTTTATATGTATGTAATATCGTGAGTTAATAAAGAAAGTCCAAAATATTGAAAGGGCATATTTTTGTGCTATTTTAGCTGACATACCTATTTATCTGTTTCATTATCTCTCTCCAACTTAATTGAAAAAAAATATATAGTAAGTACGTGAATCAAAATATCTATAACTTCTTAACAAACATTTACTTGAGGAACGCAAAACGGTCCCGAAAATAAGGATTTTTAATTTTTTATATTGTTTACTTTGCGCTAAAATTAATTTCATTTTAAGCTCGTAATTCTTATCACTCTTCTACACGGTCAGGTGAATCTTATATTTTTCCGGGTTAACCAAAGCAATATTTTTTTATTAACTACATCTGTGTCGTACAATACCCCTTGTTATACGGTACCCCATAAACATATCAATAGAATTGCAGTCACGTATCAGTTTTGTCCAGGGTGAACTGGTAATAACTAGATCATTGTTCAATATGTATGTGTCCTGAACCTGAACACAGACCCATCGGAGGCTTGGTAGTACAAACCTACAAAGTGCTTTTTCATCCCTCCATCTCGGAAAGAGTATTTTTGGTCTTCAATATCTGAGTGGAAAAGCCCTTTTTTATTCACTACAGGTGAAAGTAAATTTGAATTTAGAACATCGTGTGGACTAAGCTTGTGAATTAAAAAAAAACACGGGTTGCACTCCGGGAGTGCCGGCAGAAGTGAAAACTTGATTACCAACGCAACGCAAGAAATCAATCATGGTAAAAAAGTAAAATGTAAAAAAAAATTCAAAAGGAGATTGACCAAGTGACTAAGGGAGTTGGTATCGCTGTCAAATCTGTTGTATCATAATCTATTAAAGCTTAATTTATAGTATGTTTATTGGGCTTTTTGATACAGTTATATATTTTTTTGTAAGTCTCCGCATTTTGTCGTAATTCTGTTTTGAATTATAGCCTTAAAATCGACTTTGCGGCGCTGCAAATCCGATTTTATAGCGTTATCGTTTCCACTGCCGACCTTCGTAGCCTAGAGGCGAGTATGACGAAATTGGTGTCGCCTTCTTTCAGGGCCCTGGGTTCAATTCCCGGTCGAGCTAAACTAAGAAATGAAGTTCTCACGACCATCTGAACGTAACCTACATAGAAGTGATTTAGATATGTGCGAATTATGTGATCTTGTGTTATATTTTATTTTCGACTTTTCAATTTATTAAGTACCTACTAAGCTAGAGTCACCTTAACGCCACCGATCAGTTATGAACTCAAAACAAAATGACGTATCTTTGTTATATTGTATTATTTTGCAAGGGGAAGGAGTATTCCAAAAAAACGTATAGATATACATATGAATAGGTTTTATTTCATTGTCAATGCTTCTGGTACAGATCTTTGCACGGCTGAATCCTTAAAAGCGTTAGGCGAGAAAGGTTTGCAGGAATGTGTACATCTTCTGTTTCAGCATCAGTATCAGCAATCCCTCGATGTGCATCCTGATGTGATTGTCGTTTTAAAATATTTCTCCTTGCAGCCATCCAACAAGCTCAGCACACTCTCCCTAGATGTGAGACCTGAAAATAAATTATTAGTATTCTAAACTCAAAATCTCTTTAACTGCATAGAATATTCAATGACTACTTACAAATCGTCAACATAAAATAAAAGTATTATGAAATTGGTTGCCCTGAAGGGGCCTTTACATTTCTTCATAGTTTTGGGTTCTACAAGTGCTTCAATATAATACATAGACAATTGCTGAGAAGAAACCCTTGAACAAACTCAGTAACCACTAGATACTTTGTGATTTTTTATGATAGTAGCTAAGGATGATGAAGTCACATACTCTTAGCTTAACATAATCAAGTGACATACTTGTAATAATTTTTAATGCAATTAAAAATAAAGTAACTAAAAATAATAATAGTCAATTATGTCTCAAAAAAGTTTTTTCATTATGTTACATTAATACTTATTTTAAATGCATTTGCATGTCATGCATGACAGAATAATACTAAACATAAACCCACTATTACAAAACATGGACTATGCTTAACACTAGGTTTAAGCTTGGTTTAAACCAAAGATTCTATTGTTCAATCCAAGTTTAAACCTGGTTTAAGTATAGTGCGTGTTTTTGTAATAAGGAATAAATAGTTTGAAGTAAAGGTACTAATATCTATCTAAATAATTTTCAAAGTCACAACAATTCTTTAGAATCATTACTATTGTCAGTAGTGTGTATAACAGTTAATTCAGAATCCAAAATTAATACTGACCAAATGAGGGGATATCCAACTAAGAATGACATTCCTTTCTTCGCAATCTGGAGGCACTCTTGAGGTATGCATACATACAACAGATATTCCACATGCTGAGCATACACTGGTATGCCCTAATGTAGGAGTTAGTGTAGGCCTTGACTGGAGAGCATTTTGCAGTAAAGCAAAACACTCTCGGCAGATGACACTTTCACGAAAAACCTAAAAATTAAAATCATGAGTAAATATATCAATTATACTAAGCATAGTTTATTAAAACTTTTCATTATCATTTTACCAATTGAGATAAGTTTATTATGAGGTACTAGTATCATATATTGTAGTATCTTTTTAATAAAACTATAAAAATAATTTGCCTTCTAAAATGAACTTCCTATCATAAATATTGGGATTATTTATTCTATGAATAGACGTAACAAATTATAATTGAAGACTTATGGTAACTATTTGCATGATTACACAGTATTACTAGCAATGTATAAGACATCAAAACATGTGTTAATTCAAATGTACGATTTTAGGCAATTAACTACCTACTCAGGTTAGTGAAGGATATAACCGTAATTAGATGAAGGTAGGTATATATTCGCACAGTGATTGCTGTACCGTTGACTAGAGAAATTCAATATTTATACAGAACTAGACTTACAGCAGTTGATGAAATCCAAGATGCCAGGGTATTGTAGGTTTCATCGTTCACTTCCCGCAAGGACTGCCAGGAAACAAATAATACACTTTCTTCCAGGATTTTCCATGACTAACTTAACTAGTAAGTCTCTATCTTACAGTTACTGAATTACTAACAAAATAAAATACACGAAATAAACTTAATTAATGGAGTCTCTGTCTCGCTACCTACTTTGGTTTATGATAAATTGAAGAAAAACAACTAAACAAACACAAAAATGTGCGCCCAAACCAATATTTTTGTGCACCGGTCGTAACAGGTAACGATAAGAGCAGACATTGACATTTGACATCCAGTGCTGCCAACTGTCAACTGTCTTATTAGAGCATAAATCAATGTAATCGATTCTTAAATCGGATGTTTGGGGATCGCATCATTCGTATCTTTCACAGAAATAATTTTAATGTTAAAATGCACTTAATTAATGTTTTTTATAGATTGTTATATATGTTAGTTGGAAGAAATTGTTCACTCAAGCCGTATAATCTATGGGTGTACACCCATAGAAAGCTGGTTCACAGTGTCGGTTTATTAACGCTTATCGTATCTGAAGCTGGCTTTTCCAGGGTTGACTATGAGTTGTAGTGTGCTTTATTTATTCATAGTACATACATTGACCCTGTCGGGGTATGGCAAATCAAAACAATAATTAAGTAGCAGTCATTAGAATTACATGCTAGCTTAGTAGTATAATATATTTATTTGTGCTATACTAACATTTTTCTTTATTTGGTAGAAGCGCAGTTTATTTTTAATTGCGTTGACATTATTTTAATATACACAACTCAGTAGTAGTCATTTAATTAACAGAATCGGACATATTGACAATCGTTTTGACTGAATCGATGTTAATGAAGTTATATTAATGAATATTTTTTACATCTGCAACACTGAACCACGACCTCGCATTCCGGAAAATAAACAAAGACTTTTAAATCATCCGTTTTTATTCCGGAGAAGTTATGGTTTTTATTTATTTACAAAATTAACTATAATTAAAAAGAAGGATTATAGGTGTCACTTATTGATGACACAACTAAGATTTCAAGCGATACCGTCTGTGGTCATTCTCTTTTCATTTTATAATTCTTTTCAATTTTTTTTTTCATACTTTAAAATTATTTTTTTTAACCCATTTTTAATTAATCGAAACCCTTACAATCGATTAAAAAATATCGATAATCGAAAAAAACTAATCGATTGTTCTATTAATCGATTTCGATGGTACAACACTACTCTCCAACCGTCTTACGGTTTTTCGATCAGCATCACGTGACCTGACGCGAGTTTCACAGTTTCTACCCATGCCACAAAAGTGCTCAACGCCGCTAAAGAAGTTTTCACTTCAAAAATCATTAAACCTATTTATTGCTACTTCTATGGTGCCAAATATATCATAGAACATTTTTTTAATTTGTTAAAAACTCAAACTCGGAACCTTCTTGGTGTTCTTTTTTCAATTTGCTTTGTAGGCGGTTCTTTACGCGGCATTTTTTCACGTCATTGTTGAACCTTATTTAAAAACAAGAAACTTGAAAACAAGTGAAAAAACTAAAATGAGTGATTCTAGCGACGAGGAAGTTTGTTTGTCGCCAACAGAATTGACTGAAACTGTTAATAATGCGCAAATGAGCTTTCTCCCTCAACAATCACGCGAGAAGTATTTAAAACAGTAGTTATGTTCAACACGTGGCGACTAGCAAAAGGAGCCAAAACTTTCTCAGAAAACGTTTTGCTGGCATATTTTCTGGCTGGAATTATCCGAGAACAAGAAAGCAAGCACTCGAAAAACAGTACACAAGTGACTAACACCAATATTACAGTACCCAACAAAAATATTACACTCAATTTAAATAACTGTAGCAACGTTACTTTCAATTTTTATTAATTATACCTAAGTATTATTTTGTTATAAATTAAAGATTATTCTGTAATATTTACCTGTCATAATGTAGTAGTTAATACCTAAAATGAAATAAAAGTACCTATCTTGTGATTGTTAACGGTTTTTTTTACATTTAGTTATTTCCTCGCTAAGGTGGAATGAAAAGTTACGTGTTGCACTCGAGTGCAAAGATAAGATTTTTAACCTCGTACTCTTTTGATTCCCTCGCTAACGCTCAGGATTCTAATTTTGAATCACTTGCTGCGCTCGTGATTCACTTTTAAAATCCTTCGCTTGCTCGGTCATCAAAATTGAACACGCGGTTAAAAAGCAACTTTGCACTCTTGTATAACAAATAACTATTATTCGTTTTATATTTATTTAATAGACAAAAAAGTAGAATTAGGTTGGCTAAGTGATTTTCAGTACTTTTTATACTTGTGTTGTTGAAATGGCTTCGATAACTCGTTCGTCGACTATGTATAACTTTATAGCCAATATTTGTTTGTAGCCAATGGTAGTCAAAATAGGTACCTAGTAGCCAAAAACACTGGGGTATCTTATGCGCTTGTGATACGGACGATTCTGCAACAAAAATGGGTAACATGAAGTGCTGGCCATTGTACTTTTTATTTTTTTCTACGTTTTTGTCTCCGATAAGAGCACTTCACAATCAGATGCAATTTTTGTTTTTGCTAAAGTAAACAAGCCAAGGCAAAGACAAATTTGCACTGCAATGTAACTTCAATTTGTACTGCACATAAACATTAAAAAAATAAACTTACCTTCTACACGTCGCACGTACACGTCGCAGCCTTCGACATGTATGTATTAGCTATGTCGTATGTTGAACATGTACCGATGACTGATCTATGGGGAATCGAATACAACCCCATTGAATCAGTCCACTTGTGTTATTGATAACGTTGTTAGGACGTTATCAGTACATGTAATACATGTAATATCTACGGACTGTGTGTGGACTTGTATTGTTCTGAGATTTACATGTACATAGTTCTACTTGTGCATTGATTAATTACACTACGAGGGATAATTTTACAAATGTGAAAAACACCAGCAATATTTTGTAAAAAAAAAAACTAGCCCGTTTTTACCTGAGTGCTTAACCCTGGAACGCTACACTGTCTTGCGCATACAGTGTTTCTACAGCGGGGTACTGGAGTACCCTAAAATATAATCAATCAAAACCTATAATAAATAAATAAATATTTTGCAAAAACGTTATTTTAATCATCACAATATGAGTATGAATCAGGCAAATGATCTGCATTATTGTGGTAATTTTAGCATCTTTGGCATATTTTACATTGGCGATACAAATATTTAACAACTTTCTACTTAGTGCATCTTTTGCGCTATCCTGATTCTTATCGTAGGCAGAAGTCATAACGCTTGAGTGAGTATTCTTTAAGCCCGGGAGGATCGACAGGCATAAGTTTTTTCAGTATCATCGATATAAGTTCCTGTATATCCCGCCTTAAAGTATGAGTGTTTTTCCATACATTCTGTTAAGAGCTTGAAGCCCAATTCACTTATAAAATTGCGATTATGTACTTTTTCGAGCTTATTTCATACATTTGAGCACTTATAGAGCACCCAGGTATTTTCAAATTAATATTACTTAGCTTTTTGCGGATTTTCTTGTCGAAAATTACAAGAAAAAACCTACATTATTCGTACCCTGGGGTCTTGGGGTACCGCACACGTTTATGAAGTCCGGCTGATGCCGTTTCACAAGCTAATATATAGTGCGTGACCCCAATGCAATATAAAGTTGCAAAAGAAATTACAAAACAAAAGCTTGTGGGGTACTCCAAGACCCGAGTTGGGTTCTAGGGTTAAGGAATCCGGGAGAATTGCGCTTCCACCTTCTGCTTGTCTCTGTGTAATTACGGCTAAGTGCTACTAAGATAAATTAAAACTATGATTATGGATTGCAACTTTTAATGCGTTCATTGTCATAGGGTTTACTTTAGCAAAGGACTTATTGGTTTTTAATCTTCAGCTTTTCCTGATGTTTGTATCCAGGGTTACTGGCGACTCGACGTATTCCTTTAAAAGAGTTATAGAAAAGGTGATTTCATACAAAGAAAGGTCCCATCAACGCGAGTAGGGTAGGGGTCAAAAAATTTTATAGGTAATATATTGCACTTTAACACCCCATAACAAGAAAATTCGCAATCTTAAAAGCCCGATATCTTAAGAATCAATTGCTTCTAACCCTTAGTTGATGGAACCTTTTTTGTTGCTGATAACCTGTTTTTTGTCTCTTTTTAAGGACAAGTTTCAAAAGGAACACGTTTACATGCCTATTTGACTTGAAATTTCGACCTAATAATTCGTTAACCAAAAGTTGATGTTGACCAAACAACAAATTTTCATGTTGATATTGCACCTAATCAACGCAGGGCTAAATCAACTAATTAACAAACATTACAGCTTTGGCCTGGCTAATTACACGTGCGTTTGTGTCGACAAAAGGAGTCCTACTACTATCCATTCTTAGTGTCGAATACATCCATCCCTTTCACTAGCAAAGTGAAGCTAAAACTCTCAGTCGTTTTACGCGTAGTACATTTGACATCGGTGCAGAACCGCGTCACTTGTGACCTAGTTTACCTAAAATTATGAACAGTCGAATGTCCCAAATTTAAAAAAAAAACGGATTTTCTTTAAAGTTCCTGTTTACAGACAACAGAACTCAAGGCTACCCATTTTGGTGGCACAATCACATTACATAGATACATTCATGCTGAAGATGTCGTATTCAGATACTGAGAATCTCCTTCATACATAATATCCATCATAGGACCTATTTTTAGGTTCTCCCTCTCTCTCACACACACAATCTCGCAAACACACGTACAAACATGCTACATTTGTTATTCCTTATAATTTATTAGTAATTATGTTTAAAAAATGTCGAAGAATCACTGACACTGAAGATACAGTTTTTACTAGTCTCTTTGTAAGGGGTATAAATCATATGATGCAAAATGTTTCAATTAACCCTGTACAACCCCAAGAAAGATCTGTAAACCTGAGGTTATCAATAAATGATTATTATTATTATAGTAGAGGTGCTTGTGGCGCTGTGGTGGCAGCGCTTTGATAGTAATACCAAAAGTTAAGCAACCCACGGCGCGGTCATGTTTGGGATGGGTGACCATTCTGACCATACAAGTGACTTAATAACATCTGACAGTGAGGTTGGTCACTTACCTTTCAGACACCCCTCCACCAATCCGCACTGAGCCCGCGTGGTGGAGTATGGCTCGCACCACCTCATAGTTGAGGTGAGGCCTGTGCCCAGCAGTAGGACGTATATAATGATGATGATGATTATTATTCGATTCCGAAGTGTTTACCTTATTGTAAAATCTGAGTCTGTATGTACCATAGGCATATCACTTGGTATTGTGATCAGCTTGTGGAACAGGGATGGCTTATATTCAAGCAACGGTCGGTAGATTACAGAATAATCCCTTTGGGTAATAGTAACGACTGCTAATCGGCTTTACGAGGGCTGATTAAGCGTTAGGACTAAACAAGATTATGTGGCAACAGTATATATGAGGATTCATCAACCAAAATGCACATAATTCTCAAATCGGAGCACAATAATTTGGCTCGTGAGTGTAAGCCGTAAGCACCGCGAGTCCAACATAGCCTTGTTGGAAACATACAAAAATAAAGTATATTTGAGGATTCAAACTCGATTATTATGAAGCTTTTGGTTAGCGTACAATTTTAAGTAAAGAGATAACCCGGAGGAACAGGAATATATACAGTCTACTGATTTTTAACCCTTTCTCGTCTGGTAGTGTCTGTGTACTTGTGTTTTTGTGTTTCCCGCTAATTCCGGCTGATTACGAGTCTGAGCAGCCAGCGCGAACTGGGCGCGCGCACATATCATTCGAACCTGTCATAATTAATTAATAAGCATTCTCCGATTGTTATTATCGATATGCTTTTTACCACTGTGTTAACTATCGCTGTCTACTAAATTAACTTCTCTAAACTCTTC
Source organism: Pyrausta despicata (assembly GCA_963921415.1). NCBI lineage: Eukaryota > Metazoa > Arthropoda > Insecta > Lepidoptera > Crambidae > Pyrausta > Pyrausta despicata. The sequence continues at coordinate 13,172,427 of OY992862.1, read as the reverse complement.
TGTGTTCTATGATGTGACTGTATGCGCTTTCGTGCGTGCGTGCGTGCGTGCGTGCGTGCGTGCGTGCGTGCGTGCGTGCATGCGGGCCTGCGTGCGGGCGTGCCTGCGTGCGTGCGTGCGTGCGTGTGTGTGTGTGTGTTTACTGTGGATCGGAAAATATACCTACCAATTGAAACCGTGAGTCAGTTTTAATTATACAGGGTGGCGACTACATATACTTTAAATGACTTTCTCTCTGTTACGCTTTCACGTCTTAATTACTAAACAGATTTGGATGAAAATATGGTACACATACATGGTCATAAAAATTCTGTATGTGTATTAAACTGTATCAGCCCCACATCTTCACCACCCTTATCTTCACCTAGAAAAGTAGTTTTTATCGCGTCATTCATGTAAATTTCCGCTTCCTTACTATTTGAGTCTATTATATTTTTGTTTGTTTTTGGTTTCGATTCGAAAATAATATATTTAACGCAGACTTACAAATGTATTTTTACTAAGTATATTTGGATAATGGCAATTGTTCATCAGGTAGCCGTGCAAAAAATAGTAGAAGACTCTTTATTGAGCACTTCAGAAAATATAGTTACAGGGGGGAGGTTTTCGAAAAAATAATGTCATCGCTAAGAGCGATGTCTTCCATATAGCCTCTGAAGAAAGAGAACATTCAGGCTTGTCGTGATTGGACTCATACTTTCACCGGTAGAAGCATAATAAAGGCACTAAGGAATAACTTAAAATTATCATGACTGCTAATTTTATTTGTTATGATAAGGAAATTACTGCTTCTTTATTTTCTTCATATATATTTAAAATTTTATGTACCCTTTATTTGCACCAATGTAAAATAATAAAATAATTTATAAGAATCATAATAATATACACGCTAGGAGCACTTTTAGGATTACAGTCTAGTTTAAGCTTAGTTTATAAAATTGTGATTTTGTAAGGGTTGTACTCTGTTTGTGTTATTTAAATAAATAAAATAAAATAAAATTTTATTTATACGAGAACCAACGTCACCAAAGTCATACATGTACCTTATTTAACAACTAAGAACTCTTGAGTTTTTAGTTGTAAATGATAGCGGTTACAAAACAGCTAAGAGCAAAATAAAATCCAGTAACAAACTTTTTTTTTTGATAAATTTATTACCTACTCTCGGTTTCTGCACAAACTGTTTTGTTAATATTTCTTACTGTCATGCTCCGAAAGCACACCCAAGTGCGCCTTACAGGACCTAGTTAGTTAATATCGCCCAATAACGCCTTTTATTTTATTTATTAATTTATTTAAAACTTTGTTGCACAAGAAATGTACAAAAGGTAGATTGAATGCGAAAAGCATTTTCTGCCAGTCAACCTCAAGGTCATGCAGAAAGAAGGCAATGGGTGCAGTGAAAATTAAATGAGAAAGAATATATAAGAATAATTTGTGGTTAATAACGCAACAATAAGTAAACAAACATATGTAATATAAAGATATAAGTAATATCATAATATCAATAAATAAAAGTATTTATTACATTATAATAAAATATACAAAAAAATATCAATTAATTAATTAATACGGATAACAAAAATACATAAGTATTTAAACATGCAATATATCTAATATATAAAATTCTCGTGTCACAGTTTTCGTTGCCATACTCCTCCGAAACGGCTTGACCGATTCTCATGAAATTTTGTGAGCATATTGAGTAGGTCTGAGAATAGGCCAACATCTATTTTTCATACCTCTAAGTGATAAAAAAAAATTAAATGGCAAATCAACGGTTGCCGGGTCAGCTAGTTTATTTAGAAATTTTCGATTTTTTATTGTTACGCAGTAAGTAGTTTCCTTGATCTATGAGTAGGTGTTTGTATGGATATCTTGTTAGTAGGCCAGGATTAATTCAAAACATGCGAGAATGCGTTATCCGGGCCAGGTCGGTCTTAGCGGTCAGCTGATCGCTTTGATGATCTAACCTAGTGAACCAACACAATGCTCGTTATGTCAAAACAACGTTAGTCGGATCCTTAGTGTCATGGAAGCCTAGCGGTATTTAGTTTGCCTTGCGAGCGGTCTAACAGGGGTGTAGACGAAACTGAATTAACTAAGCCGGAGTGAAGGTACAGATGACAATATATTGAGGGTAAATAATCTAATAAAGTGACTTTTTGCTGTTGAAATAAAGGCGATAATGTTAACATTCTTATTTTGTATTAGTTTTTCATTACAAAAACAATCACTTGATTGAATACGCTTAATAAGAGCCGATTTTCAATAGTTATATAGCGCTAGGCGTAGGTGGCGCACAATACTTTGCGTTAATTCGATAAATTTATTTTTGTGTCGCTTTTTAACCGGCAAGTTATCAGAATCAGAATCATTTATTTCGCTTGAAAGTGGTATAAAGATGTCATAAAATTTGTACCGGCCAGTTACTCTTTTTATTTGTTTATTATGAAATCGTATTTGATTTGGTCAGATCTCGTGATTACTGGGACAAAAGCAGGCTTAAATTGATTATGTAGGTACAAAGATTTATATCCTTTCAAATCATACAGCTAATTTGCATTCAAGCTTCAAGTCAAGTTTCTATTAAACTGATCGGTGTCTAAAAGGAATACCTATTTAAACTATAAACGCTATAAAAATTCCAGAACATCTTCATTACAAATCCTTGAGATACTTTCCAGAGGATAGCGCGACAATATCGAATTGGTGTCTCTCCTAAAGATTTCCGATAAAACTCCGAGACTATACAAAGGCACACTTGTTACTGCTAGTAGTGTGGAATGGTCGTCTTTCTAAACGTTACTCTCTAAGCTGTTGGCCGTAGTTTTGGCTGGAGCCATCTCTGTCACTCTTACAAGCTCGAGCGTGCGAGCAAACGAGTTAGATAGAGCCGAGAATACAAACGAAACGGTAGGGACTACGGCCTCAGAACCCGAGGGTATACTTTGTGACACACGAGCTGATGTTAAAGCAAACACGTTGATTAAATGGTTGGTTTTACGCTGCGTTTTTCATTAACGTCATCATCATCATATCTAAACCTGCATCTTTGGATATTTTTTCATGTAGTTTGTACAAATTCAAAAAAGAAATTAATAGGACCTCTAGGACTCTCTTGCCATGTAGGTTAAATCACCATTTGTATTTACTTGTGTATAATTCAGTAAGGTATTCACACTTGTTCTTGTTATTAGTTCCTTTTTACTATATTACCAAGATAAATAATAATAGTTGATAAACAATATAAATATCTGTACTTTTAAGTAACCCTCTAACATTTAATTAAAGCTAGAACCAATTGTGCTTACATGTTTAGAGTTTCAGTCTAGCTTTGTATACTGCTTTACTTTTCGTGATTCACTGACTGACTGACTTATTTACTTGTTTTGTGAATCATGAATAAATAAAATAAAAAATATCAGCCTTTCCAAGCTCACTGCTGAGTATAGCCCTGCCCCAAGGATTTCCACCGCGATCGGACCTGCGCTTCCCGCGACCTTCACCAAATCGTTGGTCCGCTCACGGAACGTCGTCCGGCACCAAAGTGTTTTCAATATATAATGCTCTATTAGCATTAAAATTTTCGGGCCGCCACGTGAATTAATATTACCTTTTCATTTCTTGTTTGATTCAGCTATATTAGGTCGCTGGATTTGACAGACATCTTCTAAAGTCACCGGGTCGAAAAATACCCTGGCGACTTGCAAAAGATTTTGAAATTAGAAGCGGCCATATTAGCTTATAAACATAGTGTGGGACGCCCACCGGTTAGATGGACAGATGACCTGAAGAAGGCAGCTGGTAGTGACTGGATGCAAAGGGCGGGAGATCGTGCGCTGTGGCGCTCCTTGGGGGTGGCCTATGACCAGCAGTGGACTGCAACAGGCTGATATGAAGATGAAGATATTAGATTACCTTATGCTAGCATTCGGTCACTAGTTGTAGTCTCGCGATCGTGTTAATCTGAATGCTAGATTCACTGACTAGTCTTATTTAGCATAGGACCTCAGATATTAGGCTTGAACTTGGGTTAAAGGAATGTTTGTGGTCATTATTGATGAATCGAATTTAGTTCAAATAAGTATGAATGCGACATGGATGGCTAGGCTCTTACTAATCACAAGTGAAGCTTGCCCATTATAGAACATCACTACATAGTATAATGCAAAGGCGCTTCCCGCGTCTGTCCTTATGTATGTGTGTGTAAATATACTTAGATCTTTAAAACTACTCAATGGATTTTGGTGCAGTTTTTTTTTAAATAGATAGATTGGTTCAGGGAGAAGGTTTATATCGTCAGTGGAAAGGGAAAACGGCTAGCTAATGCGCCAAAACGGTACTCGTGGAATAAAAGGTTTAAAGTTAAAACTTTAGAAGTCGTTTTAACTTTAAACCTCTTTATCTATATATTATAGCAGAGCTGCTGGCGGGAAGCTAGTTAATACTAAGGCACTCAATGAGAGTAATATTCTTGACACATTTCTTCTGTGTGTCCCCTTGCTTCTCAAATTGTGAACAAGAGAGCATCAAACAAGTGCGTCACAAGGGTTACACTCCCCCCGGCACGAATCTTTTGTCACACTCGTTCCTATGCGAAAGCAATAAAGTCTTTTTTACAACAACTACATTCCTTCATACACCATTTGGCAGCTTTTAAAAGGAAATTCAGATACCGGGAACATACAGCCCTGTTTTATCCGCATTTTTGCATCGAGATGTTAAGTGCGATACATGACACTCTTTTTTGAATTCTGTGAAAGGAAATGTATTTCCAATAAAAGTATATAAAGTCTTATTCCACGAAAAATCGTTCCGTGTTCGATGGTTGTCAGTTTTTCTCTTTATCCGTAAGCCTTCAAGTGAAATAAAGATATTGTAAAAGTATCTTTATTTCATTATTATTACGAGTATTATATTCATTTATATAAGTGCACGGACATACCTACTTTTTAGGATTGAAAGAAGAATACATATTGTCTTTTCCAATCGTAAAACTGTTGGAGTTCCTTAAAAATTACTAGGTACCTACAACAGTTCCAAATAAACCTCAATAGTGAGTTAAACATGCTTTTGAGTACAGTCCTAACTTGAAATCTTATAATCCCAACAAGGTATTGTCAGATAATCTCGCAACGTATTTCAAGTGGCGAATTCAATCAGTACTGGGATTCGATTCCCGGGTAGACAACGGCGGTATTTATCTGAGGAAATTGATTAGTTCTAGTTGTTGTAGAAAAATGAGATGTCGAAAATTTTTTCACCGGCGCTTATTCCTTTTAAAGTATTTGCCCAGAATCGAGTCCATAGTGAGAAATACTAGGATCGGAATTCGATTTCGAATAAAATTTGGTTTAAGGCTTATTCAGAGGATGATATGGAAAAACGAATCGCTATGCACGGTTCAAAAGATCAGATTACTTTTTTTCTGTTAAAGTCGATATCAAATATTGGCAGTATTTGATTATTTTTTTCGTTTCATACGCATCGAAAAAAATATTATTACGTGCTAAGAAATAATTCTTGTTAAGTTTAGGGTAATGTTAATTTACATGTGTATATTAAAAGACTTTGTTATAAATTAGGTTTCTATCTATAATGATTTTTGCAAAAGCATATTAAGTCGTTGCAAAATAAAAATATCTTCTTTATAAGCAAAGATGCCAAAAAATGTGTGATACTAATTATTGGAATACCCAAAACTTGTTTGTAAATCGAAATGCCATGGTGTTTTTGTGGAAAAAATATACTAAATTCTGAGTATTATTTGTATATTACACATGCACATTAAAAAACCTCTCACACTAATATCCTATTTGGAGATCAAAACGCAATTTCAATTCTAGCGCAAAAACAATAAAATAATCAGATACACCACTTCGCGCTGTGACAGCCGACATAGACAAGGGAAGTTTCTCAAACTTTTCACACTACTCTATAGCTGACTGAAAAATAAAACCTAAGTCACGTGGTCCAGTTCAAAACCAACAACGGAACTTTTCTTCTGCAAAACGACTGCAAAGTTTGGCGTCCACTGTCCGACTTGTAGTCTCTTTTAGTGGAAGCAAAAGTTTGAGAATAGAGATTGAGTCACTTAGCCCACTTGCGATAATTGGCTCTTCTTGTGTAACTTTTTAAAGTAGTTTATAGTCCTGAGACTCATTCGTTTCTTTGGTTTAAGCGAACAGTAGACATTAAAATGATACACTTTTTACGGATTATTTCCCGATATATTTTCATTTTATGTTACCTAGACGTTTCGGACCCTTTGCAGCGTTTGTGAACACAGTAATGGAAGTTCTTGGAAGTATAATTTAAGCCCTGATTTTTCAATAGTTAATGCAAAAAAATCTAAGACAGCTAATTTGAAAACTCATAACTTCCTTATAAAAAATCAAAACTAAATCTTTTAAATGAAGCCGGTTTGTATTTTAACAGTTCGACAACTATTTATTTGTCTATTGAAGAATCAGCCCTTAGTTGAAAGTATCATTAATATCTGTTATCTCTATTATTAGAAACACCTATAGGTATGAATTCTGTTCTGCCAGCCAGTGAGATTCCGACATTAAAATTCTTAAAACAATCTTTAATTTGTAGATACAAAACTATTTATATCATGTTTTTATTGTCAATATTCGCTATATATAAAATCTACGCTTAAAAAGCTTGTTTTTTTCCAATTCTGATTAATTTATTTTAAGTAATTGCAATCGAGAAAATAAAGCTCTATTCCAGGAACAGCTTGTTAGATGATTGTGATCTTTTCAAACAGTTTTTCGTCACAAAATAAAAGTGTTTTTGTTTTATGGATATTCTGTGGTGATAGCTGAACGTTTGGTGGTTCCCCTAATATTATGTCATACCTTAAAAATAATTAAGCGATGAGGCACGAAAATGATAACCAGTTAGATACGTTTTTTTAAATTTACAATTCACGCTTAACATAATTCATAATTCTTTATTTGCATAAGAATATGGTATATTGATTTTGAAATAAATACAGAGCACATGTCTTGCCAAAACTGTTAGCATGCAAATACAAAAGGGGAAAATAATTAAAATTAACAATGTCAATAAAAAAAATATTCTAAATTCAATAACTTAAATTCAATTATTATAAAATTCAATGTTTATGTAACATAATTAAGGCTCTTCTAAGAATCTTTAATTTTCATGTTGCCGTTTTTATACGTATAAAAATATTCTCATTAGAAAGTATTACGCAGTCTTATGTTATGTCACGAGTTTGAATCCATGTTTTCCTCCCTGAAACACGCTTGTACATTTTTTGTTTCCCTTATCCTTATTTGACATCGAAAATTCAACTTACACCATATCGACATTAGGGTTACATTAATATGCTTTACGTCACCAGATCGTTAACTTTAGTACACACGATACTCAACCTTGTTCTCGTGTTATAAAGAATGTTGTTTTTTTTTCTTTTTTCCTTCCAATCACGCTTTTCGAAATTAGACTCTGTATTTTAAGTAATAAGGTGGTTTCTTTCGCAGGTATACAGGGTGTAACGGAGTATGAAAGGATTATGCACGGACACGTGAACTAGCCATGGCGACAGCGTTACTCCTAGGGGGTGTGTTAGCCCTCGTAACGAGAACAGGTGAGTTAATGTTGTGACTTCATTTGTGTGCATGCACCTTTAGGCTTCATGTGGGATAAAGCCGAGATAGATGCCCCAGCGGTATATATGACCTGATTTTAGTCAGTTTCGCAAAAGAATTTGAATACTTTTTCTTATTACAAGAATCTCTGACTTTGTCGTAATTGACTCGGTTGTATGTCTCGTAGCGACAGCATGCAACGCCAAAATGAATTCAAAGATTTTGAATGATAGATGCCCACTTTTCTTGTGAGTCATCTATCCTAAACGCAATTCTAATGAGTCGGGCATCTATCCTCTGTATGGGATAGATGTCACAAAATGTAGAGGTCCGCAAAAGTCCGAAATACTTTGAATATATCGAAGACAACGTTTTTTACTTTTCATAAATTTGTTGACATAACCCACGCAAAATTTATTTGTTTCATTAATATATTGTTTCGATTTCGACATGTTTTTTTTTAAACTTTTGAGCGAGACAATTCTTTAATTTATTTTTTAATAAATTAAAATAGCTTGTGTTTTTTTTCAAGCTATAATAGCTTTCATTCACCTGTTTGTAACAAACGTTTTTATGGTAGATAAAAAAAAAACATTTAAAAAGTGAAATTAAAACACTTAAAAAACGAGCTGACACAGGCGGGACTCGGACCCGCAAGCGCGCTTCAGGAGTCCCTCAATACGCTCAAGATCCAACGCCCGGGACATACGACAGTCAGTCCTTTACGCCCTCAGTACATACATAAATAATAAATAAATAAAATTTTATTTCTATATAAAGGCTTATATGGTTTACGTTATTTGGTACACATAATAATTAGGTACTTAAAATGTAAAGAACTTCTGCGTTCTAAACTAGGACTTTCGTCCTGTATCTTAGACTGCAGCGTTACATACATAGGTGCTTCAGACTCGAGTCCAGTCAAACGAGTTAAAAAAATTGGTTGCCTGTAAAGTCGGTATACGGGCGAAAGTTTTACGTGACAACGACTTTGAGTGGTAAAATAATTTTAATGTGAATATTCATTCGTATAACATGAACCGGTGTGTATGCCTATCTCTCTCACTCTCTCTCTCTCGCTCTGTCTCTCTCGCTCTTAGGCGGGTTAACTGTGCTCGAGTGGAAGGGACGCGTGCCTTTCACTTGTATGTCTGTCTCACTCGCTCTTAGGCGGGCTAACCATGCCCGAGTCGAAGGGACGCGTGCCTCTCACTCGCTCTCATTGTGAGCGCATAACGTGAGCGGAGCGTAACGCAGTTTCTTGAAGTGTCACCCGGCAAACCAATTTATAAGACGTTGTCACGTCAAAAATGTGAAGAACTTCTGCGTTCTAAACTAGGACTTTCGTCCTGTATCTTAGACTACAGCGTTTCATACATGGTTGCTTCAGACTCGAGTCCAGTCGAACGAGTTAAAATAGTCACGCCAAGTAAGTTTTACTAAAGTTTGTATTTGTTATACTGATTACATTTTGACTGTGTGATTGCTCCGCCATAATTCAAGCTTAGAACAATGGACGTTCTACTGAATAGACGTAAAGGATCGGCCCTAAGTTGGATCCCTGTTTAATAACCAATGTTTTGTTCAGTTTAACGCTTGAATCGGTGATTTATTTGGTTCAATTTACTTTCAAGAGAATAGCAGTAGCTAGGACATTAGAATACCTATACATACTAATATTATTAATGCGAAAGTAACTCTGTCTGTCTGTGTGTTATTCAATCACGCCTAAACTACTGAACCAGTTTGCATGAAATTTGGTATGGAGATATTTTGATACCCAAGAAAGGACGCATTCCTATGGGAAAATTCAAGTGCGCCCATCGTTTTTACTACTGCTTTAAATATTGAACAGATTTAAATGAAATTTGGACAATGAACAGCAAGCTTTAGGGATATTGGGAGATGGTTAGTATTAAATTTTAACTAGCTTTTACCCGCGACTTCGTCCGCACTAGGTAGTTTTTGAGAAATGCGTTGTTGTCCCGTAATACCAATATTATCCAAATATAATTCAAATCTTAATTCAGGAAAGAAAGCAATCAGATTTCCCGGAAAGTATTTTTTCCCATGGGAAAAACGTTGTTTTCCCGTGGTGAAAAGTAACTCATATCCTTCTGAAACTATTTCCTTACGAATTTTCATTTCAATTTGTTCAATAGTTTATCCGTGGTTAAGTAACAAACATACAGACAGAGTTACTTTCGCATTTTTAATATTAGTATGGATTCCGAAAACGAATAAAACAAGTAAAGTGGAAGTAATATTGCATTATGAAGAACAGACAAACCGTATAATTCAAACAACATAAACGCTCATCTCCGATGAGTTTTTCAAAAGGAAATTAAATTATTTCTGAGCTCCAACCGTATAAAAACAGGTTATCCTTTAAAAATAGATACGAAAGAGCCACAACAAAAGCGTTCAATCAAATTATTCTACATCAAAAATTCCAGTCAATACAAAACAGCCTGTATATATATTTTTTTTATTAAAATTCAACATGGATTTTAAAACCTGCACGAGATTCGATTGAGTGAAAAATTGTTGGAAAAAAGTTTAGATTTTAAACGTTCGTAGGTAATTGACTGCATGCGGCGGATCAATTTGAAACAATTGCTACAATTTTTTCGTTTACATGTTTTATTGTAAGCACTGGTTATATACCTGCTAGATTCTGTATCCAATCAGGAATAATATACAACACAAAATACAATAAAAAAATACAATAACACAATTCAGAAAGATTACAATTTAAAATAAAGATTAAACTCAAATCTTTGAATAATTAAATAGTATCGCGTTTATCCTCATAAAATTATTTACTCTCATTATACATACATATTTTATCCTTTTAGAGATATTTTTTGAAGTGAAAACTTCTTTAGCGGCGTTGAGCACTTTTGTGGCATGGGTAGAAACTGTGAAACTCGCGTCAGGTCACGTGATGCTGATCGAAAAACCGTAAGACGGTTGTTAAGTTTTCACTTCTGCCGGCACTCCCGGAGTGCAATTTCCAATTTAACAGTCCCGTTAAATAAATATAAGCTTTTCTTTTTACATATGACAGTTATGTTTAGAAATGCAGTAATGACTTTATAAAACTGCCGTTTTTGATTTACTTTGAAAAATCAGCCTTTAGGAGGGAATAATATCTTGAGAAGAAATGACAAGCTTGAGGCTTATTCTAATTATTAAGACATGATAAGACAGACGTAATACTACTGTACTTTTTATTATTATGTTAGCTTTCAAAGTCTTATTGCAAATGAGAAAGCAATTCCCTCCAGCAAAATAACATGATCCATTTTCATGTTTCATATTATCCTACTACTATTATAAAGGCGAAAGTTTGTAAGTATGGATGTATGGATGTATGGATGTTTGTTACTCTTTCACGTAAAAACTACTGAATTGATTTGAATGAAACTTTACCACAATATAGCTTATACATCAGAATAACATATAGGCTACAATTCATAAATAATTTTTAAGATAAAGGCTTTCCACGCGGACGAAGTCGCGGGCGGCCACTAGTGTTTAAATAAAGATACTCACCATAGTCACGGAAAATAAAACCCGTACAGTCAAGATCTGATAGTGTTTACCAACATATGGCTCACAGTAGCTTGCACACATTGAAGTCGTAAGCTCTTAATGTATATTATGTTTAATTTGATTGACCATAGATTAATCTTTTTTCGAAACGAGAATCAATCATAGCTGTAAAAGTTTGACAGACACTGTCGACATAACTGTCATTTCCACAAATAAAGGAATTAAGGTTGTTAATCAAAAAGTGTACAAAATTTTTTTTTCTGTTCTCGTTGAATCATAAATGTAACGCCAAGCCTCAGCCACCATAGCCAATCATAGCCAATCCTAGCCAAGCCATGCCAAGCCAGCCAATCCGAGCCCAGCCAAGCCAAGCCAGCCAATCCGAGCCAAGCCAAGCCAGCCAATAGGAAGCCACCGCCATGCCAGTTGACGCTCCCCACTACAACTTCCGCTAGCCGTGCGCCTTGGGTGGGAGCAAGCCCTTATAACGGCAGACAGCTCAGTCTAGCCACTTTTGCCCTCTTAGCCACTGATTAGGCCGTAACTCTGCCAATTTGTATTTTGATAGTTGATTATAACCTTATTTAAATAAAATCTGTCTGCTTATCGTTTAGCCTGGTTTTTTTATTTATGCCACTCATTACACTTCAGAAGTGGGATAAATAAAAAGATTCGGCCATGAAGCACAATCACACCGATATACCTGAAAACGGAAGGTCTGTTCGCCCATCCAGAAGGATGGATTGAATCTTCACGGACTCGCAGCGAAAACGTAGAAGAGGATTCCGAAGAAGTACACCACCAGCCAGGAAGATTCTGAGAAGGCTTTTGGAGGACGAGGTGCAGAAGGCCATGCGTGAGCTGAACGAAGAAGTACCCGCAGCAATCAAAATAAAGGTGCACCGTGCAGCATCCCTCATACCTGAATTTGACTCGGATAGCGACGATTGTACAGCGGTGACTGCGTGACTCAAAAAGATTAACCAACTGGGTGAGATACATGGATGGAACGACGCTACCAAGGCATTTCACCTGCAAGACACAGATTTTTTGAAACGTATGAACGTAACGGAAATACGCGAAAGATTTAAGGTTGTCACTACATGCAAAGAATGCCTTCTTCCTGGGACATCAATCATTAAGGTTTACATAGAAGACAACGACGAGGATAACGATGTGGTCACCCGGCCGTAACAGTGCGAGCTATCAAGCGTATCCTACTCCATCCCTGCTACGCTGTTGCGTGGCTACGGTCAACGGGCTACATCAAAATCGTCAACACTGGCACCAGGAAGATCGTCTGGCAGCGCGGCGAGGTGCTGACCAGAGCAGACAGCTGCGACGCCACGTCTCTTGCTGATACACAGGTCAGTAAAAAAGCCAATAGTATTTTGCCATTGCCACTCAAGCCATCAGCCATAATTAGCTCGCCATACTATTACATAAGCATCAGCCATAATATTGTTTCAACGGTCTTACATACGAGCTTAGCCTATATTAGTACCATAGGAGGGGTTTATAAATACAATTAAGACAGGACCACTAAATAAAAACGATTATGATCATTTAATTAATTTATTAACCGATTACAATGATTGTTTGGCAAGTAATACAAACGAAATAAGGTGCACTGATTACACATGAAAATAAATTTAACAAATTCACAGCCGATATATAGACAACCTTATCATATGTCGCACAGGGAGCAGGAGAAAGTTAAAACGAAAGTATCCTAACTATTAGATGCGGGTATTGTCAAAGAATCCGAGTCCAGTTTCGCTTCTCCAGTAATTTCGGTAAAGAAAAAGAACGGCGATTATAGGCTTTGCGTAGATTACCGGGCGCTTAATTCCATCACAGTCAAAGACAGATTTCCGTTGCCACAAATGATGGTCAGGTCTCAAAATTAGCAGGCTTTTATTACCACCAACTTAAAATAAGCCCTGAAGACACACATAAGACTGCTTTTGTTACACCTCAAGGTAGTGACCTTCAAGTATACACGCGTTCCGTTTGGTCTCGCAAATGCATCGTCTGTCTTCATGCGGTTGATGAATAAAATAGTTGATTCCATAAAAAAAGAATACTGCGGGGGGAATTCGAAAACTTTATCACACACCGGTCATATCGATGACCCGAATAGATTTTCGCACGAATTTAATGTCTTAGCATTTCTTGATGACATTTTACTACCTTCTTGTGACGTTGCATCGGGGTTCACTGTATTAGAAAAAGTTCGTTGTAAACTCAGATCTGAAAATCTTAAACTTAATATGAGTAAATGCGAGTTTTTGCAAAAAAAATATATTACCTACTTGGGGCACGAAATATCATCGGATGGTATTCAACCGGGTCAAGCTAAATTGACAGTTGTGTCACAGTTTCCTACTCCTACCAATGTTCATGAAATAAGACAGTTCTTGGGATTGCGTAGCTATTTTCGCAAATTTATAAAGAATTTTGCAGTTATTACGCGTCTTTTGTCCGATTTTACAAAGAAAAACAGTGTTTGGGTTTAGGGTTGTGATCAGTGTCAAAGTTTTAAGGAGTTAAAACGTTGTTTATGTACAAAACCTTTACTTGCGTTGTTTGATCCTACTTTGCCTACGGAGATACATACGGATGCATGTAAGTTAGGTATTGCAGGCATATTATTACAACGACAAGCCGATGAGACATTACGCCCCGTTATGCACTTTAGTAGGGTTACAAGTAAAGAGGAAAGTATGTACCTTAGCTATGAACTGTAAACTCTTGCCGTTGTTGAGTCATTGCGTAGGTTCAGAGTGTATACTCGTATTGTAGGTAAACAAGTAAAAGTATTCACCGATTGTACAGCGGTTCGAGCAACTTTAACTAAGCGCGAGCTTATGCTTCGTATAGCTAGGTGGTGGTTATCAATACAAGACTACGACATTAGCATTGATTACCGGCCGGGGGATCGCATGAAACACGTAGACGCACTGAGTAGGAACCCTGTTGTGTATACTATGAACATTAGACGGCTTTAAATAACAGACTGGTTTCATACTGTGCAATATCTAGATGAGAAACTTAAATGTATCATTCACTAACTCAAGGGTGGTAGTGCTTCTACAGGTATTACTAATAACAGTGATCTAATAAATGACAGATTATATCGTAAAACATTACTTGGAAATCGCCTAGAAGTCCCTTTTTCGGCTCGATGGAAGATAACACAGATGCACCACGATAATATCGGACATGTAGGCTTTCAAAAATGTTTAGAGTTAATAAAACAAGAGTATTAGTTTCCTAAAATAACCTGCTTTATTCGCAAATATGTAGATGCTTGTTTACACCGTGCTTATGGCAAGGAAAATCAAGGTAAAAGGGAAGGGAGACTTTTCCCAATACCTTAACCTTCTGTGCCAATGCGTATGGTGCACATTGATCACTTAGGGCCTTTTTGCAAGACCTTAAAGGGTTATCAGTACATGTTGGTCCTGACAGATGCTTTCTCTAAATTTGTCATAGCAGAGCCCACTCTGACAGTAAATGCAGTAGAAACAATTCGAATTATAAAAGAAGACGTTTAGCTTATTCGGGTATCCAGACAAAGTAGTAAGCGACCATGGAAAAGCCTTAAGAGTAGAAATTTTAAGCAGTTTTCGAATGATAACAGTTGAAGCACATATTAACCTCTATTGCTTGTCCAAGAGCTAACGGGCAAGTTGAACGTACTAATCGAACCATACTTAAGGCGTTGCGAGCCACTGATCCTAGTGAGGCTACAAATTATTAGGCTAAATGCTTGCCCGATGTCTTGTGTAGAATAAATAACACGCCTAACGTTAGTACAACTTACAAGCCATAGGATTTAATGTTTGCAAGGAGCTCTAGGCCTCGTTGCGATGTAGGTCTTAAACCGTAAGACTGACTCTGTTGATGATAGGCGTACAAAAGCTAGTACCCAGTTAAAGAAAGCTGGGGAAAAGATGAAGCGTGATTTTGATAAAAAGCGTAAGCTCAGCCGGGTTTATAGAAAGGGAGATTTAGTATTGTGGAGACAGGCTTCTACAAGTAGTGCAGCTAAAGTCAATACTATCATATCTAAGGTTGTTGGCACCGTACCTATGTCTGACAGTGCTAGCAGCTCTGATGAGCAATTGGAAACCGAAGACCTCATTGATTTACTTAAGAACTAATACAACCCTTCCCCATTGCGGGAGCAATCATTGTTTCAGGACGGCCGAATGTAACGCCAAGCCTCAGCCACCATAGCCAATCATAGCCAATCCTAGCCAAGCCATGCCAAGCCAGCCAATCCGAGCCCAGCCAAGCCAAGCCAGCCAATCCGAGCCAAGCCAAGCCAGCCAATAGGAAGCCACCGCCATGCCAGTTGACGCTCCCCACTACAACTTCCGCTAGCCGTGCGCCTTGGGTGGGAGCAAGCCCTTATAACGGCAGACAGCTCAGTCTAGCCACTTTTGCCCTCTTAGCCACTGATTAGGCCGTAACTCTGCCAATTTGTATTTTGATAGTTGATTATAACCTTATTTAAATAAAATCTGTCTGCTTATCGTTTAGCCTGGTTTTTTTATTTATGCCACTCATTACATAACAATAACTAGTAATGACTTTGGGGGAGTTCGTAACTTGATTGGTAAGGGACTAAAGCAAAACTGGTAAACATTTTCTGACCGCAAGAATACCTAACAACTTTTAGTGTAGTATTCAAGAAATCATAAACGTGTTTTTTATTTTTCTTAATATTACAAGAATATGGGTGCTACTTTGATCTGAAATATCTCATGAAGTCACGTCTGTGTACGATCCTTTGACGATTTGACACAGTTGTGACGTACTTAGAAAACCCCTACTCCGATAGTTGAAGCTGTTTTTTTTTTAAATAATTTCTGACTGGATCGAAAAAAAAAACCTAATATTATTTAATTGTTACAGACGGATTATTTGCATTTTGTTTTCTTCGACCCTGTCATCATTTCTATTGTAGCTTCTAAAATAATTATACTGAAATTGCTTTAACATTTTCATCTTAATAACCACTCAAAGTTGAACCGTAACAGAGAAGTGAAGGAGCTATTTTTCTTCAGCACTCTTTCCACTTCTAAAATAAAAATAAAGCAAAGTGAAAAATGCTGAAAAAACGTAATATTATACCCTCGCATATTTCTGAAACAATATTAATGTTCAGTACGTCATTGTATTTCATCCAAGAATGTTCGCATTTTCCAAAAAAATATGCCTCTCATTTTAGAGATGTCATTTAAGTGCCTTAAGTTATGTTTATGTTCCATGAGCGGAGCGGGAAGCGTTTCTAGGGCAAAAATTACCTAATTGCTTCGCTTCTGCAATTTCCTTAGGAAAGATACTATCATAACCTTGGAGTTAGTTAGGGTTTCGTCTGTTTTCACGTGAAAGCCAATGTCTAGAAAGATATAGCCTACCTAGTACTAATAATTACAATAATTGATTTGCTTAGGTAAGTTACCTGTTTAGGTACCTAAGTTTTTTTCGGTGCGTACTTAAATTAAAACACCATGGTAAAATTATCAGGGTATAATTTTACACTGACGAAAATTGTTAAGTCCATCTTCTGTATAAAGTTTTGTTGTGCAATAAAGCTTAAATCTCTATATATACAAAATTTTCGTGTCACAATGTTCGTTCCCGTACTTCTCCGAAACGGTTTAACCGATTCTCATGAAATTTCGTGAGCATATTAAGTAGGTCTGAGAATCGGCCAACATTTATTTTCTTAACTCTTAGTGATAAGGTCAGTCCACCCTATACATTTATATGGCAAAACAACGTTTGTCGGGTCAGCTAGTAAATAAATAAATCCTTGAATCTGCTAACCAACATTTTTTGTAAATTATCTATTTTAAACTTTAAGTCTTAAATTCTCTAAACATTTCTATAGGATACTTAAGTACCTTCAGTGTTTAGTTTTTTTTTTAAAACGAGGCTCTAGTACACTGGCACTTGCTTCGCTCATCACCATATCCCCAACCAAGCCAGCTATAGCGACCATTCCAACTGACATTTTTTTCATCAAACACAGTGAATCTTTAAGTCCTCTTAATAGCTGGAGCTTGATTAAAGTGGATCTTTGCAGTAATTTGGGGGGTCCAGGATAATAATACGACGGCGGTACTTTGCTCTGATATCCGTTTAAATGGATACGCTTTTGACTTTAAGATGAAACAGCCTACTTTTTTTTAGGCGTTTAAATTTTAAGTGCTCTCGAATTGCGGAGTCAATTTGAGCTGAAATTGACCAGTTGTATAGAGATATATTGTTTGTAAATTACGTTCGAGTATTTTAGTAAGAATTCTTAAGAATCTATTTTGAAATTTGTTATTATAAGATACGATGTTGAAACAATTTTTTGATATTTGTTTCAACATCGTATCTTATAATAATTCATTTATAAATAATTAAAAAAAATGATTCAAAAATATAAAACATTTGGATAAAGACTTCAAAATAAAAGTATATAACTGTATAAATACCTAAAAATAATATAAAACAACTAACCTTATAAAAGTATAAAAAAATAAACAAAAAAGAAAACAAATATTTAAACTACATAACATTACATTTCAGTTACATTATAATTTTACTTACTGAGTTCAGTAGATCATAATGTTAAATCACTAATTATCTCCTTAATTTCAATAGCTAAAAGAACTAAAGACATGAAATTTAATTGCGCGTTGACGATAAATGCATATACAACAACATCACATACATTGATCTGACTCTGTGGTAAGTAGCTTAAGCACTTGTGTTACAGATATCAGAATCCAATAAAAAATCCAATAAAACCATTTATTTCTGTAATTAGGCTAACAACTAGCACTTTTACACGTCCCAACTCATAAATTAACCCTACCACCGCTTCGGGACAATTTGGGCCAGTGCTGAAAAGAAGCGGCGCAAAAAACTCAGTCACTATTGCCATTGCCTCTTTTCAAAATTGATTTACAATAATTGTAATTGTTTGCATTGAAACATTTCCATATCTTTTTGTCATTTATATAGTCATCAATTTTATAATATCCTTTCGACATTAATACAACTGTTTTAAATTTATCTAAAGGCAATGAAATTAAATTTTCAGGTAATTTATTAAAAAATGATATAGGTACCTAAAATGTGGAACGGCAAGCCTATTTTTTGTCTTGTGTTAAAGTTATGCAAATCGCTATTTTTAGGAAATAAGTGTAAGTTTTTTCGAACGTAAATTAGGTTTTCGTAAATGTATTGCGAGTAAACTATAAGTATATTAACTTCTTTAAACGATTCCCTAAGTGTTTCATTTGATTTAAGTTTACAAATAGCCCGTACGGCTAGTTTCTGCAATACGAAAATTGTTTCTATATCTGCAGCTGAGCCCCATAGTAAGATGCCGTATGACATGATACTGTGAAAATAACTAAAATAAACTAGTCTTGCCATTTCAACATCAGTCAGAAACCTTATCTTTCTTACAGCGTATGCAGTGGAGCTTCGTCTCTTTGATAAGGTCACAATATGACGACCCCACTGGAGCTTATCATCCAAAGTAATTCCTAAAAAAGTTGCAGTATTTGAAGTAACTAGCTGTTCATCCCTAACAACAACCCTTGTTGGAACTTGTCGGACATTGGGCATTGTAAACTTAATGCATTTAGTTTTGGTCGCGTTAAGCAATAAATTGTTAACGGTGGACAAATGAAGTACTTGCGAGAGAGTACTATTTACATCGTCAAACGATTCTTTACCCCTTGGGGTTTTAAAAAGTAGTGAAGTATCATCAGCAAATAACACTATCTCACAAAAACGTCGACAAAGTATGGAAGGTCATTAATATATATCAGAAACATTAACGGTCCCAATATCGAACTCTGGGGCACTCCCATAGTGAGAGGTGCTCCAGGAGACTCTGCTCCATTGATAGAAACCTTTTGTGTTCTTTCAGTGAGATATGATTTAAATAAGTTACATGCATCAGTTGATACACCATAATGGCATAGTTTTCTCAACAGGGTCTCATGGTCAACACAGTCAAACGCTTTAGAGAGGTCACAAAAAAATCCTATAGCATCATGCTTACTATCATAGGCATCAAATATATGTTTCAAAAGAGCGACTCCAGCATCAGCAGTACTGCGACCCTTTGTAAAACCAAATTGTTTATTATGCAACAAATTGTTTGATGTAAAGTGAAATAGTAGCTGATTGAATATATTTTTAAGGGGTTATTTTTATCACCAGATTTAAATAACGGTACTATTTTACTAAATTTCATTAAATTTGGGAATTTTCCTTCATCAATACATTTGTTAAAAATGATCGCTAAAAGAGGTGCTATGAATTGAATAATAGTTTTAATGATACATACGGATATTCTCCAAAGATCCTCGGTTTTTTTTCATATTTATTTCATTGAATGCTTTAATAATTACATCGGTGCTAACGTATCTAAAGTATAGTGGTGAATCACACTCATCAATATTGGATTTAAGAATGGATTCAGACAGTTCTGCAGAAGAGTTAAGTTCTTTAGTAGTAGATGGTGCTACATTAGCAAAGAACTTTTAAAAAATATTAGCTACTTCTGCATCAGATTTAACAAGTTTACTTCCGTCTTTTAATGAATATGAACGATCTTTTGTTTTATCTTTACCGGTTTCTTTGTTTATGATATTCCAGGTAGCTTTGGCTTTATTTTTTGAACCTGAAACTATCCTACGAAGATAATTTGTCTTTGCTTGGGCACAAACTTTTTAAAAGATTTTTGAATATTTTTTAACATATTCTATAATATGTGGATCCTGAGAATGTTCTCTAATACTATACAGATCATATAACTTGTTCCTGCTTTGATAAATACCTGGTGTAGCCCATTCATTAAACTTACTTGTAAACCGACTAGACTTTACCTTTTTTTTGTGAAAATTGATGCGAATTCGCTTTAAATTAAGTTAAAAAGATCTTCGTATAAGTTGTCTACGTTACTACTACTGTTTGGAATTAATGTATTCACACCATCAAAAATCCTATCCTTAAATCTATTTAACCTGTTTGCAGTTGACTGGTCTACTCGTATAAACTATATCTACTACGCTTAAGGCCGGACCAGACGGAAATGTGACCTTTTGTCCTCTATGGTCGGAGCTTAGACATTGTAAAATAGATTTATTTGTTATTTTGACATCACAAAAAATATTATCTATGCAAGTAGCGGTAGTAGTAGTAATCAACAGCGGTATTACAAATAAACTTAAAAATTACATATACCTAACACCCAGACCAGTACAAACACACATGTTTATGCACATAAATGTTTGTTCCGTGGGAGGATCGAACACGCTACCTATTGGTTAATAGTCAACTTCTTAACCATTACACCAAAGTGGTCGTCAGCGTAAGAGGTTTGGTTTGTAACTCTGTCAGTAGAATAAGGCTCTCAATAATAATGGTCATTTTAATTTATTTGTGCGTTCAAAAGACGAATTTAGGCCAATAAAATACTGTTAATTTACTTAAACTTTAGTTTTTTACTTTTTGTAATTAAAAGTGACTGGGAAAACATCGAAATAAATTGTACATTTAGGGCAATTAGCACAGTAGCCAATTAATACATAAGGCTACGAAGTAATTAAAATTTTCGTTTCGAATAAGCGTTTTCGGTACAAAAAAGTATCGCTTGAACAAAATAAGCGTTTGTTTTTCTTTTGCCCAGCTTTAATTAGTAGAAGTTAACATTGAACTCTGATACGCTAATTAGTTTGGGTCTTATTTTTGTTTCTGTTGATCGTTAAAGGTGGGGTTTGAAAAAAATATTATTTAGGAGTAGATGTTAGACGTCTTTGCTTCAAACACTGCACATTATTTTTTCTTCCGGTAATAATATTTTTATTCCGATAAATACAATATTGGTGGTTGGGGACAAAAAGGGTCATGGTCCTTTCTTGGGTCATGGGCTGTGCTTCCATAGATCATTTTGTTAGTCAGTCAGTCAGTTACCTTTCAGTTTTATATATTTAGATTATTGTATTCTTATTTCACTCACAGTACTTTGACGACCACATTGGTAATAATAATAATAATAATAATCATTTATTTAGTTTCAAATGGACAATAGTAAATTAATATAAGCTTAAGATAAGATGTAGACCGAAGACTTTCTTTACCTGAACTAGGTTATAAACCTGTGTCTCAGGCTAAAGAGAGCACAAATATTATTTCTTAAGGTATTAAAAATTAAAACTATCTTGAAACTACTATTAGTTTTAAAAAAAAAAGTAATTATCTAAGGTATGTCATATTATAACAATTTGGTACCTACTTCATTAGTGTATTTAACAAGTCAGCACTTTGCTAAATCACAAAGAAGTCAAGAGCGTCAGCACTTTTTTCGAACTTTAAACTAGGCTAAATATATTATTGTTTACATCACGTTCTTTAATTTTATTTGTATACA
Organism: Pyrausta despicata; assembly: GCA_963921415.1. NCBI lineage: Eukaryota > Metazoa > Arthropoda > Insecta > Lepidoptera > Crambidae > Pyrausta > Pyrausta despicata. Next base: position 13,150,782 of record OY992862.1, on the reverse strand, counting down.
AGCAATATATATTTTTGTCTAATTAGCTATAAGTTTAGGTTAGGAGGACAACATAGAGAGGTCAGAACTTATTTTCTAAGTTAGTAATTTACATGCTAATTACATAATCAAAACATTATAGGTATACAGAGTCTGAAAGGTTTATTAGGTAAGGTATTAAAGTGATCTTAACGTAGATTAAGTGCCCTCATAATCGATAGAGCTAATGTAACGGGACTCGGCAGCTTTTCTGGCGGGACATTCAGTATCTCCCGTTTTGTGCGCGCTTGGCTTATTGAAGCGTACGCATGTAGCGCACTTCGACGGCTCGGCTTTCTGCGCACAATCCTTCATAGCGTGGCCCATTTCACCGCAGTGGCCACAGGTGATAGCATCTTCTCGACATGTCTTTGCCGCATGGCCGTACTGTTGGCATTTGTAACACCTTGTGACTAAGGTGAAATCTCTCACTGGGCAAGAAGACCAGTTCACAAAAACTCTATCATTACTTAATAGGGCCTTACGAATTAGTGCAGAGACTTGTATAACATAGTTGCACGTGTCGGCATTCTTTCTTCCGGATTTGTGACTTAGTTTGATCGAGGCCAAAAACGACTCTAATGATGTATCGGTATCTTTCAGTTTATCTGCTAAGTTCTGGTGGTAAATGCAGCGGAAAACTTCAGTCTCGGGCATTGATGAGGGGACACCGATGACGACGATTCTGGGCTGGCGTTTGTGCTGGTCATCCACAGTGAGCCCTGAAGTAGTCAGTTGCGACGACTGCTTCAGTTTCTCGATATCGTCCTTAGAATCGGTGCTGATTATGACGCCACCATTCCTTGTCTTTCTCAGGCCTCGCACGTGCAGCTTCATTTGTTCAGGTCTGATGATTTTTTGGACAAGGGCCTTAGTGGACTCGCTCGATACACTTTTATCAGTTGGATAAATGGCCACCGAACTAACTTTGCTGACTTGGATAAAGTTATTTGAACTTTTCTTTACCACATCGGCGAAAGAGACTGTTCCAGGAGAAGATTTTGGAGTTTCCACAAACATTTGTTTGAGACTGTCGATTCTCTGGGCTAGGTCACATTTTTCTTGTAGGACATTTATTTCGGAATGCGCTTGAATAGCCTTTTGTTTTATTGATTGGTAATGCACGGCTAGTTGTGATGTCCCGTGACTAACTTTTCGGCACAAATTGTGGATTTTCACTTTCTGGTCAGAGTTGAGTTTTCCTTCTGCAGCGATAGTGCACACTTCGTTCAGGCACTGCTCGATGGATTTCATCCAGTTCTGTATCTCAGATGTAGCCACATATTGAAGGGGCTCGTCTTCCACGGGGGCGGGCGGCGGCGGCGGGCACGCGGGCGTAGGCGGCGGGCTGCGGCGGGTTATTCCACTCCGGTTGAAGGGACTTCCTTCCATTTTCTATAAGATTGCACTTAACATAGTAACGCGCAAGAAATAAAATCAGATGACACGGATAACGCGTGATGTCAGCAAAACTGGGTCGCGATTTTGCAGATATTGTTAATTTTATTGCATTTGTTATAATTAAATTGACACGTCCGATCGCATGGTCGGCTAGAAACGATCCGATTGGTGTAATGATTAAGAAGTTGACTATTAGCCAACAGGTCGCGGGTTCGATCCCCGCACTGTACAAACATGTGTGTGCATGAACATGTCAATTTGTACTGGTCTGGGTGTTATATGTTTTTATTAAAGTTTATTTGTAATACCACTGTTGATTCTGATATCTGTAACACAAGTGCTTTAGCTACTTACCACGGAGTCAGATCAATGTATGTGATGTTGTTATACGAGTATATTTATATATTTATTATTATATATATTATTTCCTTTCCCAGGATGCACAGACAACGCGAACGGTCTCGGTTCAGACGGTGTCCCAGAGCTGGACTACACAGACGTTGACTTGGGGCTCGCACACCGGGGGCCACACTTCGACATTGCGTACTCGAAGAATGTGACAGCCCTCGTCGGGAAGACGGCACAACTGAACTGCAGGGTCCACGATTTGGGGAACAGGACAGTGAGTATCACTTTGATTTACAAATACATTACAAATACGAATAATCTTTTTCATCAACTTAAAAAATAGTTAACATGACATTGGTTAGAAACCCCTTTTAAGCAACGACAAGCTTGTGTTAGGAGGGTCTGCTCTTCCATAACAATAAATACATTACATTAGAAATTTTATTTTATTTAATTTAACACACATTTTTTATTTCTTTAGTCATCAGTAACAATTATATAAATTAATATGTTTTATTTAGTAGTAGTTATAATAAAAGTGTGTGTGTGTGAATGTTTGTGAAAGAAATTGTTATTTTTTATTTATTTACTGTTTTTGTTGTTGTTAGCCCTACGACAGCAACAATAGGCTTGTTTCCACTATGAAAGAAATATTTAAAAACTGATTTTCTCTAAAATAATTCATTATTTCAGATGCCTTTACACTAATATTTTTCTGCAGTTCGTATTATTTGATTTTTAATTGGAATTCAAATGATAATTAGTCACTCAGTCGGCATTGCACGCGGTGACGTCAAAGTGTGTTATTCCCATACAAGCTCTATGAAGAAAAGCGTTTTGACAGTTGATTGTCTGACAACCTAGTAGTTCGCCCAGGTAAATACTAGACATCCCAACGGCTGCACGGTTTATAGGTTCTGTACTTTCAGACAGGACAAAATTATAATGTATATGTTGATGTTGCAAAATTTAATAAAAAAAACTTTTTTTTATATATTTAAAATAGTCATTTCAGGATTAATTTAGCAAACCCATTTTAATATCTCTATAAACCTATCATATCCTCGTCTCACAATGTTCGTTCCCGTACTCCTCCGAAATTGCTTGACCGATTCTTATCAAATTTGGTATGCATATTGAGTATGAGGTCTGAGAATCGGCCAACATCTATTTTCATACCTCTTAGTGATGAGAGAAATAATTTATAAAGCAAGACAACGTTTGCGGGGTCAGCTAGTATTATCTAATATACTTATTTTTTATAAAATATGTTTCATTGTATTATCTGCTCGGTGAAGGTCGATTTAAGTTTGGACCTTATACTATTAGTAATCTTCGACGCAGTCGTGTTTGAATGGATGACCATTCCGACCAATTAACACCTAAAATGAGCAACCTTGTACTTTGGACGTCACGTTCAGCTGTTGGTTCTGGTTCCTAAAGCTAAGACGGAGACCCTGAAGAGGTTGCTGGTCACTTACATTACAAACTACAGTAGAATCCCGAATCAATTAAAACCAGTGGTGATTCGGATAATAGAAAATCCGGAAAATCGATTTCGTAGTCAAACCAATCAATATATTTGTTTAAATGTTTATTATGTAGTGAGTTTGATATATGTACCTACGTCGTTTAGAAAAACGATATAAAAAACAATTATATATGTGGTTCAAATATAGTGAATGACATTGTATATTATGTCAGCTATTTGAGCGTTATAAAATTTCAAGCAGCAGCTAGAGCCGTGACTTGAGTCCGGATATTCGGATGTTCGGATGATCGGGATTAGAATAGTCGGGATTCTACTGTAGTAGACCCGGCAGACGTTGTCCTGCCCGCTGTTTTCGCAATTTATCAATATTTTCCCATTATTCACACTTTCCCTGGACTTCCACAAATATTTCAAGGCTAGAATTATTGAAATCGGTTCAGCCGTTCTCAAGTTGTAGTGAGACAAACGAACAGAAATTCATTTTTATGTATAAAAAAGCGATCGGCCCTCCTGAATTTTCAAATGGGAATGCGTCATTTTACCTCGGTAAAAAGTAGCCTATCTCCTTTCTCGGGTATCAAAATAGTTTAGTTTAGGTTTAGTAGTTTAGGCGTGATTGAGTAACAGACAGACGGACAGAGTTTCTTTCGCATTTATAATATTAGTATAAATAGTGCTGTCGACCAATCCTCACTGAGACTCCCCGTGGCGAAGTCTGGTTTGTTACACGCCATAGTTAAGTGAGGCCGGTTCGAGTGCAATGCTGAAACATTACATCGTGCTAGCTGAAGTTATATGGCTGAATCCTATACACGTTCGTCATGCGATTGAAATACAGCTGCTATTTTTACGTTCTGCATTCGGCATGATAAATTTTAATGTCCTCAGAAATTCAAATGGCATTGCAGGCGTAGACAATCATATCGAAATTCGATCGCAAAACTATGACATAGTACCTAAAATAGCATTTGAAGAATGGATTACGCGCGTCTTACGCTAGTTTTATATACACGGTGGCGACCATAATACGACAGTTGAATTTTCGTCTGTTACGCTTCTACGCCTAAACTACCTACTGAACAGATTTAGATGAATTTTGGTACACATACAAAGTCATACTGTATGTGTATTAATTTTTATCGAAATTTGTTCTGTAGTTTAGGCATGAAACAGACAGAAAGCAATAATAGTCGTATTGTGGTCGCCACCCTGTATGCTTCGTGTCTAATTGTCGACTAGGTTATAGAAACCAAACTCAGCAGATTATTAATTTTTAAAGAGAAGGCTAACAATAAACAAAGTTGATGCAAAGTCAATGGAAACAACGACTCAATAATTTAGTTACCCTCATGTTAATAACAAACATATTCAACGAACAATAAGCGAAATAAGCCTGTCCGCACACGGAGCTTACTGCTGATAAATTCATTTCGAAAGCCCCTAATCCCCGACCCAAATGTAAATGGTTTTTGCTATATATTTTGCACTTACTGATATAGGGATTGTGGTAGGACCCTAGCAAATCGGGTTCAAATGGGATTTGAGTTAGGAACTTTGCTATTAGGTAAATTAAAGGATAAATAGATAACTAATCTTTTGTCAGTGGCTCTGCTTGAGTTGTTATTTGGGTTATCAAGATGTTTTAACATTTAAAAACTTAACCAAAGCGTATACATTCTACTAATTAGATTTAAATGTTAGCCTCTAAACAACCTAAAAATTCAGCCCTAATTTTAATATGTCCAAAAGTATCTCGCCTCATCCATTCTATACTAATATTATAAAGCTGAAGAGTTTGTTTGTTTGTTTGAATGCGGTAATCTCAGGAACTACTGTTTCGAATTAAAAACATATTTTAGTGTTTAATAGACCATTTATCGTTGCTGCCCATTTGCGCTTTGCGGATGACATTATCCTCTTTGCCAGAACACCAGCGGAAATTGCAATAATGCTTGAGCAACTCTACAATGCCTCTATTACCGTTGGACTGAAGATGAACATGGATAAGACCAAAATCATGTGTAAAGGTGACGACATCACACACACATCTCAGTACATGGTCAGCGAGTAGAAAGGGTTGCCAAATACGTCTACTTGGGACAGATCACTACTTTAGATGGGAGCGGACAGGAGTTGGAAATAGATAGGCGTATCCAACTGAGATGGGCTGCTTTCAGCAAGCTTTCGGATGTCCTAAAACATAAGAAAATCCCCTTATTTCTCAAGAGACGTATATTCGAGCAGTGCATCCTTCCCGTTATAACCTACGGAGCCGAAACCTGGACACTCACGAAGAAGTACATTAGCCAACTCCAAGTAGCGCAGAGAGCTAGGGAACGTGCTATGCTGGGCATATCAATTTTGGATCGAGTTCGCAATGTAACCATTCGGGAACGCACCAAAGTGACCGACATAGCCTTAAGAGTATCCAGATTAAAGTGGAGATGGGCTGGCCATATGGCTCGCAGAACAGATGGCAGGTGGCCCCTTAAGGTTGCTGAGTGGAGTGGACCCTGATTGGGACGTCGAAAAGTCGGGAGACAACCCACCCGTTGGGTCGATGACATCGCAAAAGTGGTAGGGAGGGGCTGGATGCGATTGGCACGGAACCGTAACACTTGGCGTGCTCATGAAGAGGCCTATACCCGACTATGGGGGACCACAGGCTGAAGAAGAAAAAGACCATTTATCAAGGAATGCTTAAGGCTATAAAACATCACGCTGCAACTATCAAGAGCGAAGATATAATAAAAAATGTGAAGAAACGGGCAAAATTATTCATCCTTGAGGGCTTCCGTTGCGTGCGCTTCGAAAATGGTTTTTTTTTCATACCAAAAACTTTTGTATGAAAGAATTATACCCCTTGTAATGATCTAAAAAATGTCTGCGACAGTATAACCATAATATGTCTATGCCCAAAATAACTATTCCACGCGGAAGAAGTCGCGGGCACAGCTAGTGTGTAATAAAGATAGGTAATTAGACGATGAAGTCTAACAATAACAAGAAAACATAGCTTGATGAGAAAAGGATAGCTACACCTTCCGCTTTTCATATCAAATTATCATCAGACATGTAATTTCATACATGTCTAACCTTCTCAACCTCGGTTCTCATCTCAATTTTCACTGCCAAAGTATTTTTTACGTCACAAGCTTATATTTTAATCTTACAATTCAGAATTCAGTTCTAATTATATTTTTCTATATAATTAGAACATGAAAATGATATCACGTAAAGGAACACCAATGACGTGATACACTTACAAATGTTACACCCACAGCGTTATTTTACACCCACACATGCTTTCATATGAAGAGTCAATATTGCGTAGAGTAAAATTGCTTAAAAATATTGATATTCTATTTCCATTAGTCTGTTGTCAGCCTTGTAGTATGTTCCATTATTTCCTTGATACCAGATAAAGCTCTGCTCTGTTAGCAATTGGATAAATACTTGTAGCCTCGTTATTAATATCAAAAACTGTTTAAAATAACGATTGTTTTCTTATACTAATCCATCACTCACTCAGAAAGAAAAATGGACTGCCAAAGGCGGGACTCGAACGCGCACCTCTCGCAGCCGGAGGATTTTTCTCCCAATTGAGCTTCCTTGAGCGTACTTATCAGTCCGAATTTCTTCAAGTGCTCCTTAAGCTGTAGCCAGCTATGATTCATCAATGTTGTGGCAAAATACTACAACATCCGAAAGAAACACATTTTCAGCTGTTTAACAATCGGTTAAGATGGATCAGCTAATTTAAGAAATTACTTTATTTTTTTGCATTTACGATGCTAAACTTCTTTACAATATGAATCAAAACAAGAAAAATGGACTGCTACAGGCTGGACTCAAACCCGCACCTCTCGCAAGCCGGGCAATTGCTCTCCCAATTGAGCTGACGATGACACGACAAAAAATAATTTTAAACCAACCAACTCTATGCTCGGCCATAGCGTTTATTGAATCACAAAGAATTATCACAATTAAGGTCCCACTATAACAACCGATATCCGTAATTTCGAATCAAGCTATCGCTTTCACACCTTTCATTATAACCGTGCGAGCGAACGCAATAGCAAAACTCACAAACATGGATGTAAAACCTATATAACCTCTCTTCCCAACTGGATATTGCATAGATAAAGCATTTCATATCTCCTCGAGAATAAATGTGGGTAATAAAAACAATGAATGTGTTAAATTCAACGTAGACCTTACGCGTAACGAGCCCCAGGGCATCATAGGTCATGATAATGTAGCTCATGGGACTCCATGGTTTTTGATCGCAAATCACGGGAATAATACGTTTTCACGCACTTTCACTGTTTCGACCCAGTTTTTTTTTGTAGGTTAATAGAGGACTACTAAGAAGTAAACATATTAGTAAATAAATAAATATATACATACAACAACATCACATACATTGATCTGACTCCGTGGTAAGTAGCTAAAGCACTTGTGTTACAGATATCAGAATCAACAGTGGTATTACAAATAAACTGAAATATATTCATATAACACCCAGACCAGTACAAACAGACATGTTCTTGCACACAAATATTTGTACAGTCCGGGGATCGAACCTGCGACCTCTTGGTTAATAGTCAACTACTTGATCATTATACCAAAGTGATCGTCAAAGTATTGTGAGTGAAATAAGAATACAATAATCTAAATATATAAAACAGAAACTGACTGACTGACTAACAAAGTGATCTATCAAAGCACAGCCCATGACCCAAGAAAGGACCATGACCGTTTTCGTCCCCAACCACCAATCGTGTATTTACCGAAATAAAAATATTATTACCGAAAGAAAAAATAATGTGCATTGTTTAAGGCAAAGACGTCTAACATCTATTCCTAAATAATATTTTTCATACTGTACTGTACTGTATTGTATTGTATAAACTCTTTATTGCAATAAGAAAATACATTTAAACATATCAGAAATACATTGATGAGCAAGGGCGAGCTTATCCCTGGCGAGATCTCTTCCAGCTAACCCAGAAAGGGCATGCAGAGGAGTTACATTGGGCAGGGTTCATACAATATTCTACATATTCATTAACTAAAAGAACTAGGTATACTATAACATAATATATATACATAAACATACATACACACATATACAAAATACATAATGTATAATAAATATTTATTTGTATAGACTTACTTAAACTAAATATAATATATACTTTATATGTATATCATCAAAGAAAATTAATTTATTTTATTCCATTTTATAGCTCAGTTCTGTGCTGTAAGAAGTACCTTTTTAAATTTGCTTTAAATGCTGCAAAGGAAGGAGCTTGCCGCACCGTGTCAGGCAAAAGATTCCAACGCCGAGCAGCCAACACCGCAAACGATTTATCAAACGACGAAGCATTATGATTAGGTATCTGCAGAACAAGATCCCTGCGAGGACGCAGGCGAGCATCGGGCGCAGGACGAAAATTAAACATATCACTGAGGTATCCGGGGGCAGTAGGGTCAAACAGTGCTTTATAGAGCAGACACAGAATATGGCACTCCCTCCGTTGGCGTATAGGCAGCCAATTCAGTTTGGTTCTGTATTCCGACACATGGTCGTACTTTCTCAAACCGTAAATGTATCGAATACCCAGGTTTTGCAGTCGCTCTAGCTTGTTAAGCAACTCCTCACCAGCGTCCAAATAAACTATATCCCCGAAATCTAATAGTGGAAGGATAAGACTATTAGCCAACATGAGTTTAGTTTGGAAAGGAAGAAAGTTTTGTAGGCGCTTTAGGGAGTGAAAAGCAGCAAATACCTTACGACTAACTTCAGAAATATGAGCCGACCATGAAAGTGTCTGGTCCATGATTATGCCCAAATTCTTCACTGTAGTGTTGAAAGGTAACACTGTACCGGAGAAGAGAACATCCGGCCACACTTCCGACTTAAACTTTGAGATGAAGTAGGGACTCCCAACTACTATTGCTTGTGACTTCGCTGCATTCACCTTAAGACCAAAGTTGTTGGCCCAGGATTCTAGTAACGCTAAATCGGAATTGATATTTATAGCGTATATATATCGTATTTATAGCGGAAGTAAAGGTGGAGAAAGGGGCAGCGGTATAAATTTGCAGATCATCTGCGTAAAGATGATATGAAGACAGCAGAGAAGAGGTTATACTATTAATGAAGATTGAAAATAAGATCGGTGAAAGGATACCGCCTTGAGGTACGCCAGAAGATATAGTGCACCAATGAGATTGGTTGTCGCCGATTTTGACCAGCTGAACCCGGTCCGTCAGGTAAGACTTAAACCAGGACAGCGCTGTAGGAGAAAGGTTGAGCGATTGCAACAAAGCTATGAGGATATCATGGTCAACTGAGTTGAAGGCACTGCTGAAATCGAGGAGTATGAGTATAGTTAATTCTTTGTTGTCAATATTGCGTCGAATATCATCAGTTACCTTCAACAAAGCTGAGACGGTGCTGTGCCCAGCGCGAAAACCCGACTGGAACGGGTTCAGCAGATCATGGCGAGAAAGGTGGCTAGTGAGGCGCTGCTGAACAAACTTCTCGAGTATTTTTGAGAGTAGGGGAAGTATAGATATCGGACGGATATCCGAAAAAGAAGATGGATTTGGTTTTTTTGGCAGCGGAACGATATGTGCTCTTTTCCACGTAGACGGGAAAACACCAGATCTCAAAGAACAATTGAGAATGTGGGCTAAGATGGGTGCCAAAGTCGATTGGATCGGTTTAAGCATGTCTAAACCCAAACCATCATCACCGATGGCGCCGGATTTAATAGTGCTTAAAATTTTCACCACTTCACTAGGCGAGATGTCGGTTAGCTCGAATGGTTCCGATGCAGATACAGGCATATTCATGATACTTGAGAGTGTACTCTGCTTGACGACCGGGTCTAAGTTCACAGGAGTAGCGCTAAAATGCTGGTTAAGCTGATCTAGATCCATATCAAGACGTGAATTTACCGTTGAAGCTTTACCAACACCCAGTGATCTTAAAAATCTCCACAACTTTGTAGGAGGACAGTTTTCAATAGAGGAGTGGATATAACTACGCTTGGCGTTCCTACATCTTCGGTTGCAGAGATTGCGGATGTTGATATAGGCTTCTCTATTGTAAGCAGAAGGATCTTGGCGAAATTTTAATTTGGCTCGGTCACGTTTAACCATCAAAGCTTTTACTTCACTAGTTAGCCAAGGGGCAGGTAAATGTCTCACTCTGACTGGATGCAGAGGAGCATGCTTGTCATACAGTGAAGTGATAATTTGGTTGAAAAGCGCCAGTTTGGTGTCAACGTCTTGAGCTGAGTATACTGAGTCCCAGTCGGCTTCCTCAAAATCCTGCATGAACGCTCCCATATCAATTTTGTCAAAATTACGTACCAGTATAAATCTGTGACTACTTTTGGGAGGCCTTATACGGAAAGAGGCAAACACTAGATCATGACGCGAAAATGCAGCTGCGTTGAACTGCCCGTGACTTTCCACCAGATCAGAACAAGAAGTGATAATAAGATCTAACCAGGAAGGAGAACCATTATGAGGAAAATGTGTTGGACCAAGGGGCAATAACTTGAGATCAAGCGAGTTAATCAACGAAAGGAGAGAATTGGACCGATGGTCGTTTTTTATAATGCAAGTGTTAAAATCACCCATCACAATGGTGTTATCATATTGTGTAGAAAGATCTGCCAAAGTACTTTCCAAATTATCAAAGTAATTTACGTGGCTGTCGGGGCTATAAAAAACTCCAAGAAGATTTTTAGTATGGTGAAGGGAGACTTCTAAGAACAGGTGTTCGGCGGTATTGTGCACTGGTGGAGATTGAGAGACAATTTTATAGGGGATGTCACTACGAAGATAAATGGCAACACCGCCACAACCAACCATCCGATCGCCAGTCCCCCTTACACAGGTCCTGTCGTTTCTGATGAGTTGATAGCCTGGAAGAGTAAATAAAGTGGAGGGAAGCGACGGTTTTAGAAACGATTCCGATATAAGAATAGCGTGAATATTTTGGTCCGAAAATGTAACCAAAAGGTCGTCAAAATGCGCAGCTATGCTTTGAGCATTAAGGTGCACGACATTTAAATTCTTTTTATATGGAGAAAAACAAACATGCAAATTTTCTTTCAAGGTAGGCATATCCGAAACATCACTCTCAGCACTAAAAAGCAAACCATCTGAAGAGGATGAAAGAGAAAAGTACTCTTCATCTGAAATATTACTTAATTCGTCCGACATTGAGCTAAAATTTATATAATATATAAAATAAATAAAATACAAATATAAAAATATTATTAAATAATGAAATAACTATGTATGTATCAGTCTATAACTGAATTCTAAACTACTTATTCCGTTGTCACCGGTAACAGTTAACAAAACAAACAGAATCAAAAACAAAACATTATGTAACACAGTCAGCAAATTACAAGTACAAAGTAAGTACATAAAAAAAAAAAGAAAAAAAAAATTTAATTTAATTGGAAGTTCAACCACGAGAACAAAATATTAAAAATTAATTTTAAGTATATTCAAGTGAAAGCCTATAGCGTAAAACAGAACGCACCCGGTATGACAACTGCCTGCTGTCAGCTGTCAGATTGTCAGATTGTCATGTCAAATTGATACAAAATAAATAGTGAGATATTTTGATTCAACCGACTAAACTAAAAGAAAACATTTTAATTCCACCTTCGTTCTAAACTTGTATAGCAATCCAAAAATACAACTATCTATAACTATATGCTACTTGTTATGAAAGACTTGAGAATGTTGTCATACACATGCAACCTATACAACAAACTACAAAAGGTAAGTAGGAGAAAGAAGCCTTACTACCATTATTACACTTAAACAAAAATTTATAATTGATGTAATGTAAAGGAAAACTATGGATAACTAAATACTAATCTTTGTTCTTAGATGCTGTCTTGGTTTTTGATGCGGCAGTCATTCCTCCTGATGTAGAACTGCCAGCGAGGGTGCCTCTGCTCTGCAAGCCGTCCTGCCCATCCTGCTGACTCTGATCACGCGCAAGAAATGCCTGCAATTGTGCCCTGGATACAAGCTTGTGCCGGGTCCCATCCGCCGCAATGACTACAACCCTGCCATCACTGGTCCAGCAACGGTCGATGCCCACTGCCTTCCGAGCAGACAGGAAGACTGCATGCCTTGCAGCAGTTAGAAACTCCGAAATGGTGTATCCTGTGCGTTTCAGTTTTTTCTTCGCTGACCAAACCATGTTCCGGATTCTCAAATCAACAAAACGAAGAAGAATAGGCCTGGGTTTCTTTTGCTTGATCTTCTGGCCCAGACGGATACAGGTCACAAATGAAGAAGCTGCAACCTCTGGAACCAACAGTGTGTCTCGACATAGCTTCACAACAAAGTCAGAGAGACTTACACCATCACTCTCGGCTACTCCATGAAGTAACAGGACCTTGGCTCTTGATCTCATCTCCACTCCATCCAGTGCCTGTGCAACCATGTCCATCTGTTGTCGCAATGTAGACACTGCATTCATCATGAAGGACTTGAAAGACTGGAACTCACTCGCGAGGGATGAAACAGTCACCTTTGTAGCTGGGGCAGCCAGTGATTCCTCAAATGTCTCCATTCTTTGCTTGAATAGCTGCTCCATGTCACTGAGACTTTTTTGTAGATTTGCCAAGTCATCCATTGTGATGTGACAAAGTGATGATGTGTTGATTGTGATAAAAGGTGACAATAAATGTTGGAAAGGTGAAAACTGCTACCGGTAGGTGTTAATTAAGGACTAATTAGTACTGTATATATAGTCCTCCTGGCCGATTGCGACCACTGCGGCCAATCTCAACGGAGATCAGCCAACTACGCAGGAGATATTATAGTGCACAGGTGTGAGCGCAATACACAGGTGCACTCACTGTTCCATCACTCTCAAAGTTCGGTGAGACGGCAGTCCGACATGACCGGTGAGAGATCAGGCGCAGGACCAACGGCTTAACGTGCTTTCCGAGGCACGGGGGTGTAACACCGCCAATTTCCCGACTCCGAGCTGTTTTTGAGAAATTCATGACAGAAAATCTCAGAAACAATTTTGGCTCGACCTGGGATTTGAACCCTGGACCTCTCGGACGTGAGGCAGAAACTTTGCCACTACACCAACGAGGCAGTCACTGTACTGTATAGTACTCTATTCTATAAGTATGTGTGCGACCTTATAAGCGATGACAAGGTATTCTTAATCAACAGACACAGAAAGGTGTACAATCTAGGAAGCCTTGAAAGCAATCATTTTTGGAGAATATTTGTGTCAAGATTTTTTTTATCACTGGGAATGGACTGTGGTGCAGAATTCATAGATTATTTACGTTATTTGCATTTGAAGCGTAGTGTTATTACTTGTTATTTATTTATTATCAAGAAAACTAAGATCTGTAACGTAGAAACAGCAGCAGCTAAACATGGTTATACGATCTCCCTTCAATTGTTTTCCAAATTGCGTTATGCTCATGATTCTCCAAGATGTAGAGATATTCATATGTTATTGTCTTAGGATTCAACTTTCAAGTAAGGCTTCTTATATTAATTATCTTATTTATTTTGTCTCACCGCCCACTAATCGTTTCTGCTTAGCCCAAAGGTATGACTGGTAGTTAATTCCCTATGACGTTAAGTCCACCTTTTGTACATAGTTTTGTTAAAGCTTAAATAAATAAATAAAAAATAAGGTAATGGGAGATCGAAGATCTACAAGTTAATTTAAAAGTAAAAATGTTCGCTTTTCACCTCAGGTATCATGGATCCGGCATCGAGACATACACCTGCTCACGTCAGGCAGGATGACGTACACCTCCGATCAGAGGTTCATCAGCGTCCACAACCCTCACACTGAGGACTGGATACTTAAAGTGAGTACAAATATTCATTCGAGCTTTAAAATTGTTGTCATCATATCAGCCTGTTACAGTCCACTGCTGGACATAGTCTTCTCACAAGGAGCGCCACAGCGCACGATCTCCCGCCCTTTGCATCCAGACACTACCAGCTGCCTTCTTCAGGTCGTCTGTCCATCTAGCCGGGGGGCATCCCACACTACGTTTACCTAAGTGTGGTCTCCATTCGAGAACCTTCCTGCTCCACCTCTCGTCGATTCTGACGACAGACATGGCCAGCCCACTTTAGCTTGCTACATTTTTGGACAACATCAGTTACCTTCGTCTTATGTCGTATGACCTCGTTCCGGATCTTATCCCTTAATATAAAATTGTTGTGATAAAATTATTTGTGGCGATATCTAAGCGTGCGTTCACTGAGGCCCGTTTTCCAACAAAAAGCGGAGAAGAGAGGAAAGATGTATTTTGAATAACCAATCAGATTTCGCCATTTCTCCTCTTCCTTCCGATTGATCCATTTCAACCGAAGCTAAGCGGAGAGGAGGTGTGGAAATAACGGAATCTGATTGTTTATACAGACACATCTCCTCTTGTTTTCTCTTTTCTCCGCTTTGGTGGAAACCGGGCCTGAAGGTGCGCTGACGGTAACTAGGCGGGCGCGGCGAGCGGGTGCGTCAAATTGTATGACCTTAGTAACTACTCTATGGACGGAAAGGCGCGTTTCATACGCTTGATATTTCCGCACCCACTTCAGACCTCATTCGCAATACCACATGTTTTACATTGCTTGAGATTGATTTGATACGGCCAGATAAATATAGATGTCACGGTTAGCTGCTACCGTACATGAATCGCGATATTAGGGATACATGTTAAATTGAATATAACAGAACAAGTCAATGTACCGAGTAGACATTCGTCCTTAATAAATAGTACCTGAGCAAAGTAGCAAACCCGGTAATAGTAGCAAATTCAAGTAAAATTAACCTTCTAAAAATTCCTTTGGCGGTCGGAAAGATATCTCAACATCAAAAAATATTCATTTTTCGTATATTTCATTATCATTAAATATATATACTTTTATTTATCGATATTATGATATTATATCTATATAAATTATGTTAATTTTTTTTGCGTTACTAACCACAATTTACCTTTCTCATTTAATTTTCACTGCACCCATTGCCTTCTTTCTGCATAACCTTGAGATTGACTGGCAGAAAATGCTTTTAGCATTAAGTTCACCTTTTGTACATTTCTTGTGCAATAAAGTTTAAAATAAAATAAAATGAATAAATAAAAAATCCTGTGAAAAAACCAAGTCTCACAGCTCAGATTTTCTTCCGTTAAAAGTTGTGAGATCCATGTAATACCAAGTCGATGAATTTATTCAGTCCCTACCAATATTAAAAATCTTGTACGTTTCGAATAAATGCATTAGCTTCGGAATTGGAAACCTGTAAAAATACGTAATGAGAGCTTTCCGGAAAATCTATATAATAAAATATACATATGGCACTTTTAATATAATTACGATACAAAGAAAATTATCTATGATATCGCTTCGATTTCAGCGAACTATGTCAATAACGTTTATAAAGGCTTTAGTCTCGATATTAAATGTTTTCATAAAAATTAAGTTTGCAAACGAAAATTCCCAAAACAGGTCAAACATTTCCATAACAAAGAAAACCTCATCAAACTATTTACAAATTCTTTTGATATGAGTTTTCGGTTCTCGGAATCTGTCGAAATTGTCTTTGTCTCGTAAAACCAGCCAAAAAGTGGTTTACTAACATAGAAAGTATTTAAAGCTGAAAAAAGGGCCAATTTTGCTTTAAATTTCCACTAAAGGCCAGCGCAGGAACCAAAATACATCCAACTGTAATCACCTGAAAAAGCTAGAGCTGAAAGTCGCAGGACCCACAATACCTACAACTCGCAACGTGACACAGAAGATGCACATGGAATCACAACACTGACACCAACAAAACACTCGAGGCGTTTCGCCACTACACGTAGCAGCCTCAGGAGATGTTGTCGCTTCGAGAGACTACGAGCGCTCGCTAGTGGAAATGTAAAGCAAAATAACCCTTTTTTAGCTTTACTCATGGATTTCCGCTAAGTAACGCCTGATTCCATCAACCATAAAGTATTTAAATTTTTAAAAATTACTATTTTATGTTAAAACCACATGATTGATGAGTTATTGTGGTTGACGGGTCTATCTAATTTGACGTCGAAATATTTAAAAAGTGTGCACTATGCAATGCCAACATCATAATACTCCATGATTAATCAATCATAATCACTTTCACTGTTAATATAGGCAGTGACTACAATGTGCAAAAATTGAATTCCGTGAAGAATACGTAAATAGTATCTAGTTATATTAATAAATAACGAGCATCTTAAGTCACAAGCTAAAACATTAGAGTATTTACCATCTATGAAACAAATTAAATATTGGATTTTTTTCCAAAACTGTCATTTTTTGCATAATTCTCAGGTGACAATAAAACACACTTATCGATTCCATGGTTGGTCTGTCACAGGTAGGAATTGAACTCAAAACTTCTTGCAAGCTCTTACCTACCAATTGAGCTATCATATTTCTTTACATGCTCTTTGCACTGTTAATGCTGAAATATAATAACTTAATAGTGCTGAGGTGTTCAGTTATAATAGCTGGTGAACATGCTAACCTGGCCCTAGGGCTCAGGTTAACCTACGGCATATAACTGTCACCGCAACAGGCAAATAGGCACCACCAATCGTTGACGTACTTTTTATTATCTGTCAAAAGGGCCTGCCTCCATAGATTTTGTATGGGAATAAGTCAACCGAATATTTTTTGAATTTTGTGTAGTTGATGGAATCAGGCGTTACTTTGCATATCCATGACTAAAGCTGAAAAAGAGGATTATTTTGCTTTAAATTTCCACTAAATGAATTATAGGAATTTTGTGTGTTTAAAAACTGGTTTCTACTGTTTTGTAGAAATATAATGGTTGTATTAACTTCATAGGGGCTATGTTTTTTAAACGTTATGGTCTTGAAAATATTTAAGATGTCATCATGCCTATTGGTTTACACGCTGTCGGTCGTGAGTCGAGGGGACACTATGCCACAGGTGTGCTATTTATTCAAATTCTTCCAAAAACCGTTCGTCCCGATTACTTTTTAAAATTTTATCAGAGACAATTGAAATAAACCAGCCAGCGACATTCACCTCGATAAATCAAAGTATCCCAAAACTTCGTTCCAAATTCAATACAAATATTGCAAGTGCCGGAGTTCTGATCGTATAAATCGCTCCACAGATAAGGTTCCCGCAGCGGAGAGACTCCGGCATTTACGAGTGCCAAGTTGGGACCACGCCACCTATCGGCCACAGGATGTACCTGTCAGTTGTCGGTAAATCACTTTTATATTTACTTTACTTTTTTTAAAAATTAGTTCCAAATAAGCAGGCTTAGAAATTTTAGTATAAAGCCTGAGATCTTATAAAAATTTTCGAACAGCTTCCTGGTATCGTTCTTATTGAAAAAAGAAAAAAAATAATGATCGCAATAGGGCTTTTGGTGAATTTAGTGTCTACCTTTTTTATTTCAAAAGATTGTAAAAAACTTGGATTACAGCTATATTAAAGCAAATTAAAGAAAAAGAGGCCGTATGGACAGTCGAAATTTGATGATAACGATATAATAACGAGAAATAACAAAGACCGTTGTCAAAAGTCTATCGACCTGCTAAAAATCAACTCAGACTTTACTTTGACGTTGTAAATCATCTCAATCAATGAGAATCAAACTATATTCAGTTGAGCGACCATAAACCAATCACAATAGTTAACAGCAAATGTAATTGGATTGCCTGATATCAGCTGTTCTATCGTTGTAGTAAATTGCTGTAAGCTTAATAACCTTGTTAAGATGCTGCCACAGATGTCATAAATCATCAATTAGGCATTATAGACGAATTTTAGCAGATGTATAAGATTGAAGGAAACCTGTGTGTCACAACATTGCAGGTGCAAGTTTATCGTGCAAAATTTTAATAGGCTTACTAATAGCCTCATTTGTGTAAGGGTCCTTGCGAGAGAAGAAACAAGATAAACTATAGAAATTTGCTGAGTTTTTTTTTAAATTGAAAAATCAGGGGTATTCAGAATATTTAAGTATCGTAGATTTAATGTGCATAACCATAGATCATGTTTATTTATACTTCATTGAATAAGAAAAACAAAGTAACTTAACATTTTTTTTGGGAATCCTGTTAACGTTGAATAAAAGTTAAATCTATTGCTTACAAGGAATATTAAACAAATGAGTTCATATTGGCTATAGCGACTAATGCTATACCAGCTACAAAAAAAAATATGATGATGCCGCTGCAAATTAAGCTTAACTTAATCTTGTTCCCAAGCATTAAGGTGTTTTTATGTGGACCTTAATATCATCATTATTTTAATACCCTTCTTTAGTCACATCTTTAGTACGCACCATGAATGCTTATCTATCAAGAATAATCATAAAACTCATCTTAACTGTCTAAACAACTGTGTGTATCTAACTAAATCAATTTCTATGTTCAAGCAGAACCTCTGACGACGATACTGGGCGGGCCAGAGTTGTTCATCAACACGGGCAGCACCATCAACCTGACGTGTGTAGTTCAGCACTCCCCTGAACCACCCCCGACCATACGGTGGACTCACAATGATGAGGTAAGGGTAGGTTCCATGGCTAAACTAATGGCAGTGTAGGAAGAAGCCAGAGAAGATTCCTTGGACCCCTTTATTACCTATTAACTCGTGTCTGAGAAAGTAATGGCAGTTGATCAAAAGCGAAGCGTAGGGCGTCAAATGGCAAGAAACACTGCCAAACTTGTAGATAAAAGACGCAGCATGAAACAAAATTCAGGTCAATTTTCTATGAGTCTTTTGCGGTGCCGATAGTTAGTTAATTTTGAAGGTTAAGCTTTAATAGACTCAGACGAAGATTCTGGGCGAGCCGGAGTTGTTCATTAACACGGGCAGCACCATCAACCTGACGTGTGTGGTGCAGCAATCCCCTGAACCATACCCGACTATACGGTGGACTCATAACGATGAGGTAAGAGTTCCTTGGATCCTATCACCATAACTGGTGGCCAAAAACTGATGGCAGTCAGTACTAAATACCTATATAGATCGGAGGCAAGTCGATCAAAAACGCAGTGTAAGACTGGACACTCGTTAGATGGAACGGTGACCTTCAAATATCGCAACCTTATTGTGAATGCAGGCTGCTTGTGATCAATGCAAGTTTCTCAACCTAACTGGGTTCAAATTCTATAAATCCTATCAGTGGAACTGCCGGCCGACTATCTGATGGTCGTTGTGAAAGAACATTTCTAGGTGTGAGAAAAGTTCATCAAAATCGCAGCGCTTTGCGTCCGATAAATAAAGGTTGGATGGAACTTGTGCAGGCCAGGTTTAGTTTATTGTAGGTTCTGTTAGCTTAAACCCGACAGTTGTTGAGTGAGAAAAGTAGCCGATTGGATACTGATTCATCAAAACCGTAGCCTAGGGTATCTTGTGGTAAGATAATATAGACGACCCTGAAAAAGTGTAAGGATTGACCTGGATACTGGCCAACTTCTAACAACTATTTCCCGGTACCAGAGGAATTGTTTTTTAAAATAGTAGCTCCACTTCTCCTTACATATAGAAACCTAAGGATTGCATTCTTAACTAAGATTAGTTATTTGATGCAACGCCATCATCACAGATGTTGTCACTACCGTACCGTTTGTGTTGTATCCCCTTATTTTGCCACTTTTTATTTGATACAACATCATCACACACATTGATCTGGCTTTGTAACACAAGTGTTACAGATATCAGAATTAACAGCGGTATTACAAATAAACTTGAATAAATACATATACCACCCAGACCAGTACAAACAGACATCTTAATGCACACATATGTTTGTACAGTGCGGTGATCGAACCCGCGATCTCTTGGTTAATAGTTAATTTCTGAACCATTACACCAAAGTGGTCGTTAACATTAGTCAAACAAACTTTTCCCTAAACACAAGCCGTGTTCAAATTGCATGAACAATCCTGAACAAATCGCAAACGAGACGAAACCGTACGACGAATGAGATCGCAATCTCTTAACATTCAACCTCGGCTTTCTGCGCTTTGCAAATTGCCTGATGTAACGCGATGGGAACGATTAAACTGAAGCGGTAGCGAGAGCGATTTGATAAGCTGTAGCGGGTTCGGCTTCAGGCGTTTGTTTTTAGAAACAGACTTTAAACTGTATATAAAAAATGGTAAGCCAAACAACGGTCTTAACAGTTGAAACTTCTGAAAAACGGTAATATGCGAAAGTTTAAAAGTTAAGTTTTTTCGTTAAAATCATTCTGTTTGTTGCTTTTTGTATTTTATTTAAAAAGTTACGTCGTAACATTGTATGCGTTGTGTATGTATATGTGCATGTTTGCTTTTTCTCCTGTTTTGTTTATCCCACATATAAAAGACGCATGTTGGTTTTTACCCATCATGCAACTTCTTAAATTTCCCTCTTTCTCCGAAATTCTTCAAATCCCGCTGCCGCTTAACGCTTACGCTTGCATTGCGTAATGGGTCGCATTCGCCCCCTTTGGCGAGCGGGTTCCAAAGTTTTATTTACAAGGGGGTGTACCAGGCGATTTGAAACGTTGCCAAAATGAGCTGCGACCGCCCCTGGATTGGCTTGCTAGTGCTGAAGCCTCTACTGTGCAAGCTGATGTCTATTATGTCGAAAATCGACGTCCCTGTCACAAGAACAAGCTTCGTCGTGCGAGCGAACGGGATTGCTCGAGTCGAAAATAGGATAGAAAATTACATGGTAGAGACCCGGATTTGTTCCCGCAGATATCTAATGGCCTAGTTTTAAAGTCGCAACGATTGGTTCTGTCAAATCAAGTGCCATTGACAGATGGGACAGCTCGAGAGCCTGACGATCCGGAATGGTGAAGCCATTTTGTGATCCGATTGACTTGTTTGTGAAAAAGTGGACATAGTTTCGGGCGAAGAGAACTAGAACTAAAAGCAGTTTTTTTTTATATAAAAAAGATATTTAGTAAATGCAACGGACTCAAAAACATATAAGGCTCAGGTCACACGTAAGACTTACTGTCACTGCGACTCGCTTCTGACAGGCAGCGTGTCAACCAATCGCTAACTCGCGACTCACGAGTTACGGCGACACTATACCCCTAAAAATACATATCCATGGTGTCTCAGGAAACCTGTACCTGAGAAAGTCCTAAGATTCATAAACCTAACGTTTGATAATTATTTATTTTTTCAAAAAACATTTTTCTTGAACTTGAAATCAAGTGTGAATTTTAAATCCTGCTAGTTGAAAGAAAATTTTGTGTTTTTTTATTCGCACAGTTGCGCACAGTCTTCAGCTAAAATATTAAGAGAAAGAGAAAAGAACTAAGAGAAACACCATACAGAAACAGTTTATAGCTATTAAGCTATTCATATATATTTAAGCTATTTTAGGGGGATTTCCCCTGAAATTTATATAAACAAAAAAAACATAACTCGAGAACAGTTTAATATCGCGGAACATACTTAGTACATTAGGGTAAAACGTTTGGTATTAGTGTTCCCTAACTCCAGATCTTTGCTGGTACATGTTTTCTGGGACAGCCTGTAGATCGCTACCCTAATTTCTTCGGTACACAGTTATAATTTTATTCTGAGAGAAAACTCCTCGTACAAAATTGAAATATACACACAGCTATATTCCAATCAATATTTCCGTTTTCAAATAAAACGCTGCAACAAATTGGTTAAGCACTGGTCCTAAGTGTACTTCTGTTCCTTTACGTTCTGAAAATATTCAGCTGTAAGTCTTTGAAACTTACAACAAGAGCACCAATCTCGTTTTCAGTAACCTTTTGGATGGTACTAAACGATGTCACAGCATGAAAAAGGAAGCGATTTATATTTTAATTCGTATCAAGACTTCTGTTCAGAATTATGAAGGGATTTTTTAAGGCAACTTTTGACGTTAAAGGCTGATAGCCTCAGTTTTATTGTTATCTGTTTAGTTCCATATTAGAGAGAAAATAAATAATAATAGCAAGAATAATCATTTATTTCGTTTCAAACGGACAATAGTAAATTAAAATGAACTTAAAATAAGATCTATAGATCGAAGACTTTCTTTACCTAAACTAGGTTTCTTTCTTTCGTCTTCGGTTATTAAATTTTGTGTCTTGTTTCAGCCTTTTCAGTAGATTATTTTGACTGTTTTTTTTAAGCAGGCGGGTTTTTAATTCGTAAAATACGAAACTGTTTTAATAGATTAAGCTTAGTCTTGCTAGTGGTCTGGTCCTATGTAATAAACAATACATACGCGTAATAAAAATCTACTTTAGAGCTGGCTGATCTATTTCGGCGTGCAGTGCGCCATGGAATTAGCGCACTTTGGTGTCAATTAGGTTGTAATGCCAATGACATTTACAAAGGCGTTAGCAACGTCCCTTGTGCTGCTTAGAACTTAAAAAGTTCTTTTTATGGGGCTACATTAGAACTTAAATAATAAAAAAATTTGGAAAAATACTTTTGCTTACTTTTGCTTTCGAAAGCGGGCCGCCTCAATGCACTGCAGGGTAAGGCAGAGCAATAACTAGAGATAAGCCTTGTTATCTTATCTTTAGACATTGGACCAAGTTGCAGAAAAGAGGGTCGTGTAGGGGTATGCCTTAGACTAAGTAAACTAACATAGATTTAAAGTATTATTGATTTTTACTAACTTTATCTTTGGATCTGAAATAAATAATTATTATTATTAACCTAAACTTTTGTTTGAAGTAAGCACCCATATAAAAACATCTTGAAATTTCTGACTGAGCTTTGTATACTGTAAGTACATTTTTGTCTTAATGTTTCAGTGTTTTCCAAAAAAATGTTTTCAACATACAAGTAGAGCGTGCCTACCTCCTAGTGAGGCTCGGTTTAATTTATCCCTATGGAGCGCTAAGTTACAAAGTTTTAGTATGACTAGAAATCTCTCAGAATCATCGGAGTAATAAAAAAAGACTGTTTATTTTGTAAGTTTTAGTGAGTATCTGTGTATGATATTGCAATTACTTATCTTTAAACCACTCACTTCCTATATACAAGTAATTAACACCTATAAAACATACGTATAAAATATTTTTTGAGGTATTACGAGACTACCTTGTTTTTGATTTAGTTTCTAACAAAAAATCATCTTCCCAGGAAATAAACTACGACTCCCCCCGTGGTGGGGTGTCGGTCATCACGGAGAAGGGGGAGACGACCACCTCCCACCTCCTTGTCCAGAAGGCGAAGTCGCCTGACTCTGGGCGGTATACGTGTGCGCCTGCTAACGCCAACCCCCGGTCGGTGCAGGTGCATGTATTGAGTGGTAAGTGTGAACCTATATGTCATTCAGACCAATAGATGATGGTAGAGATAACGGGTCCTTGATGCTAGGGAGAGGAAAACGGTGCAGCGGCAAAGGACAGGGCGTGCTTTGAGTGGTTTGTTTATGAGAGCTCATATTCTGAAAGGTAACCATATAACATCTTCAGACTTCAATATATGATGGTGAAGATGAGGTATACTTGATGCTAGCTGAGAGAGCACGGTGTAGCAGAAAAGAGTAGCATATTCTACGCGTGGATAAGATATGAGAGCTAACCTTTCCAAGAGTAATCAACTTCCACATTTAGTCAAAATTGCCTAGATGCTGGTTTCTAGGCTGACTGACCTGAGCGCCTGCTAACGCCAACCGTGGAAAGTTCAGGTGCATTTTAGAGTGGTAACTGGTCTTATGGTCTTTTCTCTCCTCACCTCTTCCCTATTTTTCTACCTTGTTCTTAATGCAAAACTGGATTTTGAATGATTAGCCAGAGCAGCTGCATAATCTAACTTACGACGATACGAATACAAGAACTTGTATGGTGTGGTATGGCTATCATCTCATCTCATCAGCCTATATACGTTTCACTGCTGGGCCCAAGCCTATGAGGTGGTCCGAGTCATACTTCACCTCTGCATGTATGGCTATGTTGTAGGTGAATTGGTCAACCTGTTTAAAAAGATCCTGCATGATGACATACGATGACGTTGATGAAATATTCCTGATTTTGTGGATCAGGGGATTGTGTAGCCACCAAAATGATCTTCACAGAGTGTTATATATCTTTAGATTTTAGAGATTAAACAACCTTAAATTGTAAAAAAAAACTGATTAATTGATTGATTTTTTATTTTTATTTTTTATTGATTAACTCTTTATTGTACAAGAGTTTGAAAGAGAAAGACGTACAATTTTAATAATCCTATCGCTGACAGCGGTCTCTTCCAGACAACCTTTGGGTAAAGGAACATTTTAACTAATAATTTAGATTTGAAGAGGGAATTTAGATCAAATATATACACACCTATATATGGATAATGTGAACCATGCTTTTAATTAAGAAAATATACACTCAAAATAGTACTAAAACCGCAAGTAATTTTCGCCATATAAATAATCCCTAAAACGATGATCGATGAAGCATCCGTACGGATTTAAGTTATTATAACTGGACCCTTTAATAATGCGCCGGTTAAACGCTCGGATGCTAACTGAATCTTTAGATCTTCAGTTTCAAGGTCGGTATTTGCCAAGGCCCCAGGCTTGGACAGGCACGGACTTGGGATTTCGAGATGATAATGAATGTGTGATGATTTCGAAAAGCCATAACACTTTAAAAAATCTTTTCGGCTCCGGTCATCGGGGAGAATTTGAACCCCCGACCTTTGGAAGTCCGGTCCAATGCTCTGATGGACAATGTGTGCTGATTACCAATCCACACTGAGCCCGCGTGGTGGAGTATGGCTCGTATCACCCTAAAGTTAAAGTGAAGCCTGTGCCCAGCAGTGACACGTATATGGGCTGATGAGATGGATGATAATTATTATTATCAAAGCGATTGATATAGCATTGGCATTCCATTAATTTTAAAACTTGACTGACTTAATATAGATTATCTCAGGAAAATTAATATCCCGACAACTTGTTCAATTTTGCAGTACAAGGTTAAATGGCTTGATGAAATGCAAGTAAAAACATTACTCGTAGTTTGGCTTACATATGATGAAAAAAAAAATATATCAACTTAAACAAATGCAACTGATTTGTAATTTATTCTGCTCAGTACCAGTAAATGGTCATGTATCTTCACAGCCGAACAAGTAGTTCCGTCGCCAAATTAATCCCATCTAAATTATGTAGGCAGCATGGTATAAATTATTTCACATGAATAATACACGAAAGCGAGATAAAGCCTCCCAAAGGCAACACTCAAAACTGAAAATTTATGGCTGGCCTCAAGAGCCCCGAACGGTGGCCCCTTGCCAACCTGAGTACGTCTCTGCTCTCGCCTAAGGCCGGAGCGAAGTTTTACTAAGTCCATAAGTCTAGGTTATTGGAGGTACGTTCGCGACAAAGTAAATGGGTACTCCATAATCTTCGTAGGAATATCTGAATCGATTTGCTGATAGGCGTAAGGGTATATTGGTTGAGGTGGATTTAGAGGGATTAGGTAAGGAATGGCAATATATATTGGTTTTATTTATATTTAAATTCGACATTTAATTTTCATGCAGGTAATTATGCTATAAGATGTACAGCCTTTTTGTAATCTGAAGTCAAAACGGCTTTGGCTAAATACTAATTTTGTGGACTGTGTAAGCAAACAAAACCTTATTTTCTATTGTAATTTAAATGCAGAATATAACGGTATTAACGGCTTATTCTCTTTTTATGATATAAAATAACAGCTGTCTAAAGAACATAAAAATATTCGGCTTGCGTAAGGTTGCGACATGTTGCGGGTCAAATCCCCTCTGTAGCAATCAAATTCTTTTAGTGTTTTTTTTTCTTCAATTTCAATAAATATCAAGAAGTTGACCATCAACCAAGAGGTCGTGGGTTCGATCCTCGCAGCGTACGAACATTTTAGTGCATGAACATATCTTTCTGTATCATTCATATCCCTGAGTAATAAGGGTTGTCCACAATCATTTATATGGCAAAACAACGTTTGCCGGGTCAGCTAGTTTATTCATAAAAATTAACATCATAGTTGAGGTGAGGCCTGTGCCCAGCAGGGGGACTTATATTAGGCTGATGAGAGAGAGAGAGAAAAATTAACATGTATTGAAGATATCTTTTTCCCGCAGGTGAGCATCCGGCGGCGATGCAGCACGGAGGTCAGCTCCGCCTTCAATACCCTCTATCAGCAGCATTGCTAAGTGTCATCGTAGCCCTCATGGGCTGCTAGTATACCAAGACTTCACCGTTTTGTATTGCCTACCTACACGAATAGTGATAACGTAGTGTGAAATACATTTAAGGTTGTTAAGTCATACTGGGTGTACAAGCTTATTTTATGTTCACAAATAACTCTTACCCGTCGTCCTACGTAAGTGAGGCAATGTCTAATGTATGAATGTTAATGACAGTGTCCTACGAGAAGAGCGCGATTAAAATTGATATAACTATTGGTCACATCGCGTTGCGTTGTTCATGTAGAACAACGTTTTAGTATGGGTACTAACTACACTGCGAGCCAAGCGCGGTGAGTACGGTGGGGGCCGAAATATTTGACAAATGAAACGCGCCTGTGCGTCCATTACTGTAGTGCTTAAGCTAGAATTCGGATAAATTAGCGTACGAACCGCGACGCGTGTTGAAGGCTACCTTCAATGATACATTTAATTAAAAGATGAGCACGAGAAAGCCTGCCGACAAACTGTTTAGCAGTTTGGTAGTTTAGCATTAAGTAAAATAATATAACTTTCTCCTATAAAAATAAATAAATTTGAAAAAAAGGAGTCGCGTGATGTCACTAGTCGCTATCTCGCGGTCGCGTAGATCCAAATGCCAGCATATGGCGGGAGCCAAATGACAAACGCTTTGAGGCGACCGCTCACCACACCCGTCTTGGCCCAAGTCATCGTGCATTCGGTGTTGAAGCACACTTAGGAAGCTTTTTCGGTATTACTCATAGCTTGTAAAGTTCCCAGGACATAACTTGCTTGACATGGACCTGGAAATCATATTGATGATCATGGCTATCATAGCTTGAATAGGTTTTTTAATCTCCGAAATAACACAGCCGCATATTGATTTCGAGTTTCCACCATATTTACTGAGACGGTTTTCAGCCAAAAATGTAAGCCTGTACATCCAATTTTGGCTGGGAAAAAATATCATAAGGAATAATAAATAGCAGCTTGTTCAAGAACCCAAAATATTGATATTGTAAAAATGAATTTCGACTTTCATTAGTAAGTAATAATGTTGTATATATACGTAAATTGCTGTTTATGTACAAATAATATTTTAAATATCAATTTCTCTATTTGTTCTATTAAGACAAAATTTGGACTAGTTTGATCAACTCGAACCACAAAAGATGATATGGTATGACACGGATACCACAATTAGACCTTAACATTTTAAACGGTCGGTCGAGACTTAACTAGCATTTGCAACATCTTAATTTACTGAAAACTGGTTTTATAACATAATGCATGACATATTAAAATTTCATCGTTAGGAGGTTTTGTGTATATGCCATACATATGTAATATCATCATCATCATTATCAGCCAAAGGACGTCCACTGCTGAACATAGGCCTTCCCCACAGTTTTCCACATCGACCGATCACAAAGCGGTCTGCATCCAGTGCGATCCTGCGATCTTTACAAGGTCGTCTGTCCATCTTGTTGGTGGACGTCCTACGCTGCGCTTTTGGTCGAAGGGTCTCCAATCCAGAACTTTTCTGCCCCAACGGCCATCAGTTCTTCGCGCTATGTGCCCAGCCCATTGCCACTTGAGCTTACTGATTCTCAGGGCTATGTCAGTTACCTTAGTTCTTCTACGTAATCTTATATGTCATGCATTATGTTATTATCATGCCGATGCTGATGTAACTTGTAAAAAAAAAATAAGAGAGGATTTGAGTTTAAGAACGATATTCGTTACAAATTAACATAAACAGGAAATTTAAAAATAACTTTCTTACCTTCTGTAGTGTAATCAAAGGCAAGTCTGGTTCACAACTGTTTTATTGATAAAGCACGGTACACGCATATTTTACTATTAAGATATACCCACAACATCTCCTTCCTTATAAATGATTTAAGCCCTGTATGAATAGGTCAATATCAGAAGCAATACTTATACAATTTTTAATATTAATTAAATAACTACATATATCCTATTTTTTCCTCCACCAAAAGAGTTTATGAATAATTTTTCAAGACTTAGTGTCACACTAAAACATTACTCCATTGCAATATAATAATAAAATAAAAATGTAAACCTTTTAAATTAATTTTGACATTTAGTTTTGCTTCGGGTTATCGGAGGTGAATATGACCCTGGGCTACTTAAATTTTTGCTAACTTCATACTCACTATCCTCCCTACCCGAAACATACTCCTCGTCATCTAATTCCTCAGTCGAATTCACCTTTTCATTGCCATAAGGCTCATTCTTTATTAAGTGTCGACGGTTACGGCGATAAATACCTCTTTTGTTTTTTACAAGGTAAGAGCGCGGAGTGGAGGCTTTGCCTACCACTGTGCCGCGGATTCGCTCACTGTTATTTTCTAACATTATGACTTTATCACCGACACTCAACTCAGGCAGCTGTTTAGTATGACAGTCGTAGTACATTTTACTTTTATTTTGTGTAGCTAATAAACGTTCATGTTGTACAGCGACATGCTCGGAATTATTTTGCATTAACAATTCAGGATGTACTGGGAGCCTACATTTGAGCCGACGTCCCATTAATAGTTGTGCAGGAGAATTCAAATTTTCCCGCGGAGTATTTCTGAGACTTAATAAATTTATGTAAAAATCAGTACCACTTTCCAAAGATTTTTTTAAGGTTTTTTTAATAGTTTGTACAGCCCGTTCGCTTTTTCCATTTGATTGGGCATAATAGGGAGACGAAGTTATGTGTTGAAAATCCCATTCCAATGCAAACTTTTTGAAATAATAACTTGAAAATTGGGGTCCGTTATCACTTATAACAATATCTGGAATACCATATCGAGCAAAATTTTCCTTTAATATAGTAATCACGGAATTTGCAGAAGTATCTTTTAAATTAGCGACTTCAATAAATCCTGAAAAATAATCTACCAATATCAAATAGCTTTTTTTTCCATACTCGAAAATATCGGTCCCAATTTTATTCCAAGGCAAAGTCGGTATTGAAACTGGTATCATAGGTTCTTTACTTGGTTTATTTGAATTCTCCTGACACACTTTACACTTTTTTACATAGTTTTCAATATCTTTAACTATACCAGGCCAAAATAAAACTTCTCGAGCGCGCCTTTTACAGCGATCAACTCCCAAATGCCCATCATGTATAAGATTTAACATCAAGGTCCTTAATGAATCAGGGATTAGAACTTGTTTATTTTTAAAAATAACGCCATCAACACAAAAAAGTTCACTTCTCATAGACCAAAAGTATCTTAAACTATCTTTTAACTGAAATCTGTTATTAGGCCAGCCTTGATTTATATGTACGAGTAATTGTTTTAAAAGTTCGTCTTTAGCAGTTTCTCGTTTTACTAAAGTAAGTTTGTTTTGAGAAATCGGCAAGTTATTGATTACCATTTTTAGCTGATTTAATATGGCCACACTTAATTTATCATCATATAAGTCTGGCAAAGGCGCACGCGAAAGCGTGTCAGGTATGTACATAAACTTCCCTGGTTTGTACGTAATTATTAAATTATATCCTTGTAGTTTTAGCATCATACGCTGCAAGCGTGCTGGGACTGTATCTAAGGGTTTTTTAAATATGCTTTCAAGCGGTTTATGGTCTGACTCGACAATTATTTGGTTTCTACCGTAGATATACTGATGGAACTTTTCGCAAGCAAAGACTATGGCCAATAATTCCTTTTCGATCTGCGCATATCGAGTCTGCGCGGGAGTGAGAGTGCGCGACGCGTATTCGACCGGCCGCCCGCGCTGCGTCAGCACCGCGCCTAGCGCCACGCTGCTCGCGTCCACGGACAACAGCACAGGGCTGTCAACATCGTATAACGCTAAAACTGGAGCCTCACTAATTAAATCTTTTAATTTCTCGAAGGCATTTTTGTGACCCAATTCCCAACACCATGTAACATCTTTTTTTAATAGTCTAGTAAGCTGAAATGTGTGTTCGGAATAATTTGGTATGAACTTAGCCAGGTAATTAATTATACCTAAGAATCTTTCTAAGCTCTTTCGATCATTCGGTTCTGGCATGCTCTTTATAGCCCTAACTTTCTCAATATCCACCTTCATGCCATCTTTGTTGAAAATATGACCAAGATACGTAACTTCCTGCACACAAAGACGACATTTATCTTTATTGAATTTCAAATTTATTTCTCGAGCTCTTGTAAATAACGCTTTCAATCTTTTATCGTGTTCATCCTTGGTCTTACCCCAGCATATTAAATCATCAATAAATGAATCTACCCCCTCCAGCCCTTCCAGCAGTTGTTTTATCTTTGCATGAAATACCTCAGGCGCACAGTTCAAACCAAACGGTAATCTTAAATATTGATATCGTCCGAACGGCGTATTAAACGTACATAAATCTGAGCTCTCACTGTCTAGTTTAATGGACCAAAACCCAGAATTTGCATCCAGAACCGAAAAATACTTAGCACCATGGAGTTTAGTAGCTAGTTCATTTATTGTAGGCAACTGAAAGTGCGCACGCCTTATTGCTACGTTAAGAGGACGCGGATCTAAGCATACACGTAGTTTACCATTCTTTTTAGCAACGACTACTAGCGAATTAACCCACTGTGTAGGATGTGATACCTTTTTTATCACCCCTAGCTGAGTCATTCTATTTAACTCCTCCTGCAACT
The DNA here is from genome assembly GCA_963921415.1 of Pyrausta despicata. NCBI lineage: Eukaryota > Metazoa > Arthropoda > Insecta > Lepidoptera > Crambidae > Pyrausta > Pyrausta despicata. Next base: position 13,119,652 of record OY992862.1, on the reverse strand, counting down.
GATCGCGCAACCCTAGCGGCACCTTGCGCGGAGCGCATACCACTGGCGACACATTTTTATCGATTACAATATGATATTCGCCCGGTAAACAACCTAAACCTGTAAACAAATCGTTATGTTCTGCCCAGTTTATGTTATGCATTCTCATAACTAGCCCCAAAGACGTACAAGCATTCAGTCCCAGCACACTTTGACAATCAAAACAAGCAATAGCAAATTTAAGATCATACGATTTATCTTTATGATACCATGTTAGGTTACATATTCCTTTGATAGGAATTATATCGCCACTATAGGATTGCAGTTTAATATTACAGTTAGCATTAATGATTTTTGTTTCATAACCTAATTGTAAAAATCGGTTATAAGAAAGTACATTAATATCCGCACCGGTATCTAATTTAAACTTTTCAGAACCATGTTCGCATGTAAGTGTTTCACACCAATCCTCGGACAGAGCATTAATTTCCGAAATGTTCAACAGCGTAGATATATAAAATGACTCACAGTCTTGTTGCTCCTCCATCTTTTCTTCCTGCATACCAATGTCGTATAATTTTTTTACACTTTTGTTTAACTTACACATTCTCGCAAAATGCCCATGATTTTCACACACATAACACTGCACAAATATAGCCGGACACTGATTTGTTTCACCACACTGAGCCCCGCCGCACCTGGGGCAATTACGACCTGATCCAGAAGGGAGATCACGCCGTTGGGTACTGGGAGGCCCCGCGGCGCCGCGGGCCCGGCGCCCGCGCCAGCCGCGTCCTCGGCCTCGGGCTGCGCCCCCGGCGCCGCCGCGCACACTAACTGCGTCCACCTGCGCTGGCCCCTGGCCCGCGCTCCGTGTTTCCAGCAAGCGGCTGCTATCCACTGATATTTCGTCCACTTGACATATCTTTATGGCTTTGTCTAATGTCAAATCGTCGGTTCTTAATAAACGATCTCGAACAACGGTGTTTTTTACGCCGCACACTATTCGATCCCGAATGAGTTCAATCTCTAAAGCCTGAAAATTGCAATTTTTTGCCAACAGTTTCAATGCAGTAACATATTGATTGATAGACTCGCCGGTATCTTGATTTCTTGTAAAGAAATTGTATCTTGCTAAGGTTATGTTAGGCTTGACACCGAAGTATTCGTCGAACTTCGCCAATAATTTGTCGACGTCATCCTTGTCGGTTTGGTTTTCAAAGTTGAAAGTCTCGTAAACATCGAAGCCTTCCGGTCCGATCAGGTTGATGAGAAGACTAGCTTGCACACCACCCTCCTCTTTATGCACCCCAGATGCTTTCAGAAATAGCTTGAATTGTGTTTTCCACCGCTTCCATGCGTCGGCCCGGCCGACGGAGCTGCCCTCCAGACTTAATTCTTGCGGTGGGCGAGCGTGTTCCATTATAAAACGTAAACAAGTGAATCGTTTTGCTCGCACACGTCATGCAGTCACAATAATATAGCAAAATTACTATTTTATACACGTTTAAACGCACCGCTGTCACCATGTAGTGTAATCAAAGGCAAGTCTGGTTCACAACTGTTTTATTGATAAAGCACGGTACACGCATATTTTACTATTAAGATATACCCACAACACCTTCAAATTGAGTGTTTATTGAATTCACATTTTGAAGATTTTTCTGTTGTTTATGTGTTACTGTTCATCAAGTTAGATACCAAAACAGGACCTTAAGACATGTCATAAGTCGATGACGAATGTCTGTTTGATAGATGTTTGGAAATAGCATTTTCCTACGCCGAGTAGCCTTGGTAACAATGTCATGAGTCAGGAAAACCGCTGAGCTTTAAAGGCTGAACGAATTTTTGACCAACCATAGCTAAAAACCCCCGTGATTGAATTATCTTTTGAATAAAAAAACCGCTTTGAAATCGGTCCGTTCGTTAGGGAGCTATGATGTCACAGACAGACAGACACAAAAACATACCAACACAAACACATAATATACACACAGAGGCATACACACTTATCACACCCCTTTTTTGTGTCAGTGGTTAAAAATATGACACACTAATTAATTATGGTAATGAGACATCTACTAAAATGACGATATCATATCAGCCTGTTACAGTCCACTGCTGGACATAGACCTCCTCCAAGGAGCGCCATATCGCACGATCTCCCGCCCTTTGCATCCAGTCGCTACAAGCTGCCTTCTTCACAGGTCGTCTGTCGTGGTCTCCATTCAAGAACTTTCCTGCTCAACAAAACAAAATGATAACACAGCATGAATACTGAAACTACCTTCCAATACTACTTTCTCGTTAAAAAACCGGTCAAGTGCGAGTTGGACTCGCGCACCGAGGGTTCCGTACAAACCTGTAGGTATATAAGTAAAAGTTCACCCATCACGGGTATTATAGACTTAAGTATTTAATATAAATTTTAATTTAATATCTCAACGCGTTCATGAGATAAGGAGTAGTAACTTTGAAATTTTCAAAATTGTCAAAAATATTTTTTTATATACTCGTATTTTCAAACTGAAAATTTACGGTTTTCGTAATTTTTCCTACATTTGTACTATAAGACATGACTTCGTACTAAATTTCAAGATTCTAAGTTTACGAGAAGTACCCTGTAGGTTTTGATTCCCGTGCGAGTTTCGAAAATTTGCGGAAATTTGCGGCCTAAATGGCTGTATCTTTTAATTGCGTTGGCTTAGAAGGTTGATTTTTCTACAGATTCCAGGGACAGTAGACATAAGTATCATATAGAAATTTCAGTTTGATACCTCCACGCGTTCCTGAGAAAAACGGCGTTGACAGACGGACGGACGGACGGACGGACAACAAAGTGATCTTATAAGGGTTCCGTTTTTTTCTTTTGAGGTATGGAACCCTAAAAATCACCCGAATAATTCAGAAATACAGCTGATGAGCTCCACCAGCTGTACGGATTTTACACGACCAGCTTTAGTTAAGAACCACTGTGATTAAATTATTTATCAAATAAAAAAAAACCGAACAGACACACGAATTCATACACACACAAATAGACATAAGGTCAAACAAATAACACCCATTTTTCGTTGGAGGTTAAAACTAAATGTTTGAAGTAGAAACAGGGCAGAACAATACATAAATAAAGAAATACCAACAAGTTCAAAGATTCATATTGTTTGTATTGATAAATATTGGGTTTTAGTGTTAATAAATTTCATTACGGAGAAACACGATTACTACGATTTTCGTCATCGACATATGACATGTCACTTTGTCTGGGGACCCAGGGGTGCCCAAGCATGAAATCAGAGTGAGGCAGCCTTGTCCCATTTTCCGTCTGTGTGGATAAAGGATAAGCCACACGGATCTCATATTTTATGTGTATTCGAATCGGATAAGCAACTGGGTTATGTGATAGATTTGAGTCACATTTTTTGTCTGCTGAAGTAAACTATTTTTTACCAGTAGGGGTGAAAACTCCACAACACATACCGGAAAAGTTAGCAAAATAGAAAAAAAATACATAATAAACAATGAATTCTTAGTTTTTTTTTTGTTATTTATTAAGTCTGAGAAATAACGATAACTTCATCTGGATAAAAAGTTTTGATAAAGTAAATCTTTACTTTTTATTCATTATAAAGGACTAGCGGACGCCCGCGCCTTCGTTCGCCTTTTCGGATATCGAATCGAATCATCATATCGTCAGTGGAAAGGGAAAACGGCTTAAGCGCCAAAACGGTACTTGTGGAAAAAGAGAATTAAAGTTTAAACTTTAGACCTCTTTTTCACCACCACCAAACTCGACTGACGATATTATACTACCAACGCGAGTGGAACTGTATTGTGTGAACCGTCACGTTCACAAAATGTTTATTTAGGACTGTCACAAAGTCAATACTATGATTGGAAAAAGTCCAATGAAATGATTTTGGTCCATAAAATTGCCATGCGATCATTCGTTTAAATATCAGCATGTGTGGGTTCATTTTTTTGTGAATATGTTTGGATGAAAAGTTATAACGCTTTTTGTTGCACGATTATCTTAAAAATGTATTAGAAATAAACAAAATAAAAAGTTGTTTAGCTGAATCGATTAAATCAACTTAAGAGTGACATACACATCCTGGTCCACAAAAAAGACTAATTATTATATATATTTTTAGCTTACATCAATAAATTAGTTAAAAGTTTAGATAAATGTAGATGGAAATAATTTTATGATTTCTAGAAAATATCGTAATTTACGCAATTTATATTGTAAATAAAAATAAGTGTTAAAACTACTTTTTTGTGATTGACGCGAAGAGTGAGTGAACTTTGAACTCATCTCTAAATTATACTTAAAGATGGAAATCATACTTTTTTATGTAACCATATCGTTTTTTTAAACAAATAACCTTTTTGTTTTTGGCTACTAGTGTTACTTCGCCTTAATGTTTGATTATAACGATGTAAATAATTAAAATAATAAAAAATAATTTGTTACATTCGTCTTACGCATTTATGAAATCTAAAACTAAAATTAGATTTAGTTGTAACAATATTATAAAGTTATTACTTACAAAGTATAATGTACTAGGCTTAAATGTAATTATAAAGTTGACTAAGATATTATAATGCATTAATTAATTAATGTAAACCATTAAGAACCAGATGATTTCGAATAATTTTTATTATTATTGGATACGGTTGTGTAAATAGGTAAAAATGTTATCTAAGAAAATAAATAAACTTATTGATCGTCTACTATGTTATTTGTTGATCTATTTTATTTAAGTTTTTGCCTCACAATACAATATAAATATAAATATACAACAACGTCACATACATTGATCTGACTCATATTCATATTCATATTCTTTTATTTGCCAACTAAGTGTTAAATACATACATAATTATCGCAGGTCTTATGCTAGACAATTACACTTATAACTTAGTAACCCTTTCAGTTTGGGTATTGCAAAAATTATTGAAAATGATTTGAGGGCTATATCTAATTATTATTAGTAGGTATCTTATAATAATAACACTTACAAATATTGCCAACTTACGGTTATTAAAGTTATTAATTAAATAATTGGACGACCGCTTGGTGCAGTGGTCCGCATGTCGGACTTCTAAACCAAGGGTCGCGGGTTCGATTCCCGCACAGTACAAGCATAAGTGTGCATGAACATGTGTGTTTGTACTGGTCTGGGTGTTTTCTATTTATAATATGTATTTATTTACAAAAAAAAAAGTATTTAAGTATGTATATCCGTTATCTAGTACCCATAACACAAGCCTCGTAGCTTACTTTGGGACTAGAGAATTGGTGTGCTTGTTGAGAAATATTTATTTATTTATTTATTTATATTAAGTTACTCCGTGGTAAGTAGCTTAAGCACTTGTGTTACAGATATCAGAATCAACAGTGGTATTACAAATAAACTTATATAAATACATATAACACCCAGACCAGTACAAACAGACATCCCCACGCACACAAATGTTTGTACAGTGCGGGGATCGAACCCGCGACCTCTTGGTTAATAGTCAACTTCTTGACCATTACACCAAAGTGGTCGTCAACATTTTTTAATTGGTTCTATTTAGTAAATAACCTCTACAGTTATTCAAATTTTAATTAACATTACAAACACAGATACACACGTCCCAAGCAACACTTTAACACACGCGTGTAGTAAATATTCTAATTATGTCTAAATCCCACTACCCCGATAAGCCGAACAACTTATTACCATGGTTTAAGGTTGATTTTCAAACTACGTTGTATTATCAGGGTTCAGTAGAACCTTTATGCTAAACAGTTTCATTAAAATTACAAGAGAAGCCACTCTATAGCACTTTAACCACATTTATAGTCCAACCCGACAGGATTAAATGACCCTTTATATAGTTTAGTACTGGAGTTGAAAGATTTTAAATTACATACCTACTACGTAGCTTACGATTGTTTTAATGTAAGTATTAAAATGTGTTTAAAGTCGTTAGTTAACGTCTGTTTACAATACAATCGAGGACGCAATCTCGTCTTCTAATTTTTAAATCTGAACATCTGAAAATGTATCCTTTAGGCTCTTTACGTTAAATTTTAGCTATCCCATATTTTTAAAATATTTCCCTATTTATTTATTTAAAAAAAACTTCTGCTACCAATCTGCTTCAGGTCCAAGCAGAGAACATAAATATTTGTTCAAATTGTTTACAAAATATACTTTTGTATCATGTAAAAATAAGCAGGAAGAATAACTTAAAGCATCTTAGTTGGATTAAGGCTAAATTTTAAATCATAGATTTTTTTTTTTTTAAGAAAGTTTTGGTAAAAAGCAGAACGCACAAAAATAAACAAAACGCATAGGTTGACTTACTTACATACCTATCAATTACAGTATCATGAAAATAAAACATTAAATATATTTATTAGAAGAATTAAATTTCTATTTATTGCAGAGTTTTAGTGTGTTGTGCGTCTAAAAGTGATTTTGTGATTGCAATCGTGTTTATTGCACCATTTCGAAGTACCTTTCGTCGAATGCTAAAGACATTCAATGGAATGAACCATCCATGTAACGTCTTTCGGGTATATAACGCATCGTTTAAACAAATAATCGACTTGTTGTCATCGATGTATTGTAATTCGACGAAACATATTTCGAAATGGAGTAGTGAACCCTTGCAAGCAACGGTTTCGGCAACGTTGTACCAGTTCCTGTAGCGGAGGGAGCTCATCGGAGGCACGAAAGCTGCATACATACATACATACTACATACCTACTGGTGAGTTCTCGACAAATGGCCGAGATACGGGTGGGAGATTTGTTTTTGACATGAGACACGTCTTTTACACTCTTGCACACTAAGCCAGCACCGGGTACTGGTTTGACAGCTTGATTATGATGAAAAGCAAGAATTACTAAGTTTATTCGTTATGACATATTTAAATTGTATTAGAATCTTCGAAAAGACATAACACTTAAAAAAATCTTCTCGATGACCGGAGCCGAAAATAATTTTTTAAGTGTTATTTCTTTTCGAGATTAAAATAGTGTTGTGAACGCTAAAAAAATACTTAACAAATGAATATTAGAATCGTCAAATATTTACAAAGTTTTAAAATAATTTTCCTGCCATTAAATCGGAGTTGACGCAGCTTGAGCAGCGTCCGTCTTTGTATTACTTACAAAAATAAAAATAAATAAATCCAGGGGGCTCGGGTTCGATTCCCAGTGGGGGTTACCTATTGGGGTATATTAAATTCTTTTTGGCTTGTGGTAATGCTGGTTATATTTTTTATGTGAATATGACAACATAATAAAGGTGTTTTTGTCATTGTCTTTGTTTTAGTCAGTAAGAGATAATTATGATAGCTCAGTGCTTGAGAATTCTTGGAGTTTTAATATGGAAACGAGTTCAACCTTGTCACCACCTAATATCTAGCTGATGTCATGTCACATCTTTTGTGGTTATTGGTTTAGGCTTAGTGCTACGCCGTTATGTGTAAAAAAATACGTGAAATGTTAATATCTGCGCTAGCTGGGTCAATGACTTCAAATGGCAATTTTTACAACGCAAATACTCTTTCAGTAACGAAGATAACGCCCAGCGCACACGGCATATAAGCGGCAGACTCGCGACTTAGAAACCGGACAAATTATCAGGGATTTGGCCGCGGTTTTTGGTTGACAATTACGAGTCAAGACGACAGTCTACCGTTGGTGTGTCTTGGATTAAATATCGATTCATTTTCGCAGTTTCCACATTAATGATAATTATTTTGTTTTAATTTTTGTTGAATAGGTTCAAAGTCCAAAAGGGCAGCGAATGGTGTTGAAGTTCATTGACAAAATTATTTCATGCATAAATTCCTTTTGTTATGATCAGACTCTGTAGGTGTATCCAAATTGATGTAAATGTAACCATAATATTTTCAGATAAACAACTTATTTACCTCACGGTTGTTCAGGAACAGCCGTAATTACAGTTTCATAGTGTAATTGAAAGTGTGTATATTGAACCCTAATGTTACCCATTTGGCTCACTGAACATTATAATCACTCATTTGCAAACACGCAAAATGACCGACGTCACTCGCACGGCGTTGCCGCTCCGTCAGGTCCCAGATCCCCTACTCTCTAACAGTCGACCGCCTCGTCGGTGTAGTGGCAAAGTTTCTGCCTCACATCTGAGAGATCCTGGGTTCGAATTCCAGGTCGAGCCAGATTTGTTGCGGAGATTGTCTCCGACTTTCATACAAATATCTAAGCTTATTTTATCCCCTTGGGGGTATAATTTATCAAAATACTTTCTTAGTGAATACCTACTTCATAACATCTACCTGCATGCCAAATTTTAGCCTGATCCATCCAGTGGTTTGGGCTGTGTCCAGTTTCTTGTATCACTATGTCAGTCAGTCCGTCAATCAGTCACCTTTGAATTTTATATATCTAGATCATTAGTCATGATTAGAATTCACGTTGCAAACTTAAGATAATATTTTTGCAGTAGACAAAATCAACTGTCTGAGATGGGGATTGAACCCGCATCCATGGAAATCCGGCCCGTGTGCCTAAACCGGTTTACGGCCGTGGTTCAAAATAAATCCAATTTAAGCACTGATTTTCGCTAATGTTCTTTAAGCTTACTGCGTTGCTTAAGCGTTGAATTATGCATCCATCTCATAAGCGTTTTTCTTTTGTTTTTCAGACAACAAGCATAAGAGGTTTAATTTGAAAGGTACCCATTGCATAATACCTGTTGTTGTCGTTGAAAATACCCGATTGTAAGAAGTTTTTATTTTTCGAAGATTCATATTCCCATGTTTTCAGTTTATTTTTTTAACGAATGAATCAAACAAAAATAAAATATGAAAAAACATCATTATCGAAGACAATAACTAAATACAGTAATAACAGCGTGTCACTAAAACGCAGCATGAGTCGTCAAGCGACAGGGGACGGTGAGTTCTCCACAAATCTGTTAGGCATTAACGTGGGTTTGCCACTCTGCATATACTTTGCGACGGATTGTGTAGGCCGGGACGTGGGTGGTAGATTTTTGTTATATACTTCGTTGATGACGAGACCCGTCTTTTACACTTTTTCACACTAATCCAGCACCGGGTACTGGTTCTTAGTTCTTATGTCCTGTTTGATCGCTTGATTATGATGAGAAGTAAAATCGAGAATTGCTAAGTTGATTCGATAAGAGATATTTCAATTACATAAGGATAGTCAAATATTTGTTTTGTTAGTTTTAGATTAAGTTTCCTGTCATTAATCGGAGCTGACGCAGGTTGAGCAGCGTCCAACTCTCTATAACTTACAAAAATAAAAATAAATAAATCAAGTGTTTTTTTATTTTATTTTTCTTTGGGTATCGGGAAGACAACAGTAAAATAAGAATTGACGTACAGCATTAAAAAAGTTATTAAAATCGGGGTTTTAACCATTTCCCTATCTGTTTACGAGTTCCCTATATTTCGGCCCTGTTACAAGAGTCATAGTCTGTACCGACGTACATACTCACTTGGTATACGGTTAATAATTTGTTCCCGGTTTGGGTTTCCAGTCATTTTCATTCTCACAATATATGCATTTTGCGTGTATTATTATTCTTTTCCGTGGAATCTGTTTTCGTTCGCTTTTTACTGAAAAATAAGGAATTTCTAATTACGTGTTCATAAACGTCAATGTTTATATCACCTATAAATGTGATATTTCGCTGTAAAATAGGGAAAAAGGGTTATAACTAACTTTTAAATGGTTTTCCTCTCCTTCTCAGCATAATTATTTCTTATTGTGAACACGATTTATTAGTATTTTTCCGAATTTTGTACTTTTTGACACTGTGATTGACATTTTGAGTGACGGGAGTCTTATTATTTTTTTCTGAAAATTGACAACTTTTAGCAAAGTTTCAATACAATTTCCATTTCAAATTCTGCAAAGCACGAGTTTATCGCGTTCTATCCACGCTCTAAATTTGAACGGCCCGGCCCTTATATAAGCCCAGACCATCCATATCTGATTCATTCTAATCCTGGCTTCGATTACGCAACAGTAAACTCTTTACTATACGATACTTCAAGAAGTACTACAGGAAGACCAGGACTTCTCTACCTCCGGAAGGCCCTCACCCTCTGCAACACTGAGGACTGACCCCTCCTTGCCTGAGGAGGGACTGCAAGGAACTGAACTCTCCTAGCCTGAGGAGGAACTGCGAGGGACTAAACCCTCCTATCCTGAGGAGGGCCTGCGAGGGACTGACTCCTCCTAGCCTGAGGAGGAACTGCGAGGGACTGAACCCTCCTATTCTGAGGAGGGCCTGCGAGGGACTGACCCCTCCTATCCTGAGGAGGGTCTGTGAGGGGCTATCCTCTCCTAGCCCGAGAGACTGCGAGGACTTGCCCCTCCTTACTCTGAGGAGGGATTATTCTTCTTTACCCCGAGGAGGGATTACCCACTTTGCTACTCGCTCCTATTAAGGAGGATTTTCACTTTACTCCCACGGAGGGAGCATTGCCTCCTCCTAAATTTATCTACATCGGATACATCAACTGCTTGCCTTTGCTGACAGAGCCATCGCGGCTACCTCTGCTGATCACCGGTGTCTTCACGGTCTCCGGCACAGCTGCGCTCCAGCTTCTACACCGCTGCGCATCGACGGACTACTCCAAGAACGCTTCGCTTCACTTCGGCGCCTCCGGACCCGCTTAATCTTGAGAAGACACCTACCCACGCCCACTCCACTCACTACACTCACTCATTTTCACTCATTCATTCCTCTCACTCGTCTAGGTTTTTTATTTTATTTTTATCTGTTTTTCTTTTAATATAATTTATTTGTTATTTCTCAATTCTTTTCGTTTCCCTTTTCCCTTCTTTGTCGCTTCACGACAAATTGGCGCCCAACGTTTAAGTCTTCAGTCTCTCTTTCTTTTCTCTCTTTCTCTTATTTAGTATATTGCTTTTCATTCCTCATTCATTTCACTCTCTATTTTCTTCTAAATTCTAAAACAACACTTCTTCTAGTGTTCTTCACCTAATCATCCTTATTTGGCTTTTTCTTTTAACAAATCTTAACCCCTTCATTGTCATCCTAAATCTTAACCCCTACTCTGTCATCTCGAATTTTAACCCCTTCAAATTAGAAAACACAACTTCACTCTACAATCTAGAAGAAAACGAGGTACTTCATTTTTTTTTGAGCTTTATTGAATCTTGACTTTCTTTCTAATTAACATTTTTACAATGTCTCGATTAATTAAATTTGACTATCTTAACAAAGCCGAACTTATATACGTCGGTACATTCAATTAATACCTCTCTTTATTTATTTTAATTTCTCTTTTAATTAGGATTTCTAACCTTTTATCTTAATCTTTTAAGGGACTCTTAACCCCTTGTCTTAACATGAGGGACTTTAAACTCCTCTTTTTAACTCTAAATCCCTTATCTCTTTAGGGACTCTAAGCCCCTTAACTTGAGGATCTTTACTTGGTCTTCTTAGTACTAACTAGTACTTTCTCTTGAGCGGTTGACTACTCGTTAAATAAGCCATCAATCCGAGCGGATGACTACTCGTTAAACAAGCCTTCAGTTCGAGCGGTTGACTACTCGTAACGAAGGCCTAAGTCGTATATTTTTTTTTTCCATATATGGAGCGGTTGACAACTCCCTAAATAAGCCTGTCGTCGTTGAGGAACTTCCTTCTAGAGTGGCAGTCATTGAATGTGAACTCCACCCTAACAGTTTGAAGATGATGGTATGTTAGAAGAAGAATAAACATTTGTATTAAAGGTTGTATGCTTGGTGAAGTAGGATTCCTAAGATTTCTTTAGGCTTTTCTTTCATAAATTTTCTCTGAGTCGACAATTTTCTGGGGTCGCGGGGGAAATGTACCGACGTACATACTCACTTGGTATACGGTTAATAATTTGTTCCCGGTTTGGGTTTCCAGTCATTTTCATTCTCACAATATATGCATTTTGCGTGTATTATTATTCTTTTCCGTGGAATCTGTTTTCGTTCGCTTTTTACTGAAAAATAAGGAATTTCTAATTACGTGTTCATAAACGTCAATGTTTATATCACCTATAAATGTGATATTTCGCTGTAAAATAGGGAAAAAGGGTTATAACTAACTTATTATGCTGAGAAGGAGAGGAAAACTCTCCTTCTCAGCATAATTATTTCTTATTGTGAACACGATTTATTAGTATTTTTCCGAATTTTGTACTTTTTGACACTGTGATTGACATTTTGAGTGACGGGAGTCTTATTATTTTTTTCTGAAAATTGACAACTTTTAGCAAAGTTTCAATACAATTTCCATTTCAAATTCTGCAAAGCACGAGTTTTTCGCGTTCTATCCACGCTCTAAATTTGAACGGCCCGGCCCTTATATAAGCCCAGACCATCCATATCTGATTCATTCTAATCCTGGCTTCGATTACACAACAGTAAACTCTTTACTATACGATACTTCAAGAAGTACTACAGGAAGACCAGGACTTCTCTACCTCCGGAAGGCCCTCACCCTCTGCAACACTGAGGACTGACCCCTCCTTGCCTGAGGAGGGACTGCAAGGAACTGAACTCTCCTAGCCTGAGGAGGAACTGCGAGGGACTAAACCCTCCTATCCTGAGGAGGGCCTGCGAGGGACTGACTCCTCCTAGCCTGAGGAGGAACTGCGAGGGACTGAACCCTCCTATTCTGAGGAGGGCCTGCGAGGGACTGACCCCTCTGGTGGATTTCGTATCTTGCGTTTTCATAATTACATATTTTAGGGTAGATTAACACTTGCAAAATACCTTAATCCTGTCTATCGCCCATCCTTTTCCAACATGTACACTTTTGTATATGGCCGTCTTTGTCGATGCGTCGGCTGCTTTCGGTGCATCGGACATTAAAAATCTCTCTTCTGAATTTGTGCCTACTCTGAGACGGACGCATCCGCGTGTGACAAATTACTTCTTGTGATATTTTTCGTGATCAAATCTTATGACATTTTTATAATTGTGAAATAAAGCGAACCACCTTGCAAAACTGCCCTGGAGAACGCTCGACTGGTGCTGGACGTGCCAACTGACTTTGGTAAGTGTGCATGTTCCTTCCAAATTTTTCCTTGTGTCATTTCTTCTTTTCTTCGTCCTTTTTATATGGTGTTTTGCAAGTGGTATCTCTGCTAATTTCACAATTAAACCGCAGAGATACAGTCCACTTTTATAACCCAGCCTAAGGGTTCGAAACATACCCTATTTTTTCAAATATTCCACCCGCACCGTAATTGTGTGAATTTAGGCGTCACCACAATTATTTTTGGTCACTTCGGCCGAATTTTTAAGTTAATCTGAATTATTTTTGGCCATATTGGCCGCACTCTCAAATAAAATTTAATTTTTCGATCGCGATAATACGTAATTTCACATATTTTTCTAAAAACCCGCACCTTAGGTATATAACTATACGTTCATTGTGATACGCAAATTAATAGTTTGTTGATTTATTCTTTATATTTCACCGCATCGGCAACTATTTCTTTTTACTTCCGCACCCCGCATTGCGTATTGCAACATATCGTGGTTATTCCTAAATAACTCATTTATTCTATAACGCTTTTTGTATTGGATTTTATATCGTATAAGTTACCGCATTCCATTGCATTCGTTATTCAGTTGAGTCATTTTTCGCCAACTCATCCACGCGTGATACGTCTCAGTGTTCGCTACCCGCAAACTTTATTTTTACTAACCCGCCAATTCTTATCTTCGATTGACCGCCAATTTTTATTTCACTTGACCGCCAATTTTATTCACCCGCTTCTTACACGTAACTTGTGTACTTTCATTTATTTTTCCGCTACACTTCTTTGTAACTATTTACAATGGGCAAAGCGAAGAGGAGAGAAAGCGAGCCTTTCGTAGGAGAATCTGTTGATATTAATAAAAATCAACTGACTATTTTTATTGTCAAACGCGATGTAATTTATAAACGTTTGGAAAATATTTTCAATCTCGCACAAAAAGCTGAACAAAACCCTCAAATTCGTAAGGTATTTTGTGCAAATGCCTCAAATATCGATAAATTACGCAACGATTTTCAGGAAGTTTTGGATTCTTATAATATGTTGAATTTACAAATAAACCCGCAGTCAGATGTAGATTATGATTCTTGGACTACATTTGAAGAAATGTATTGCTATATCAAACAAGTTTTACTCGATATTGAAAAATGTAATTTAAATTCTTTTTCGCAACCGCCACCTCCTACGAAATCTCAGCCTCGTCTTCCACCCATTGACTTGATGTCATTCAATGGAGACATCAAGAACTGGCCCTTATTTTATCAACAATTTAAAACTATGGTTCATGATAACGCATCGCTCACTGATAGTGAAAAGGTATTTTACTTGGTAAACAAATTAACCGGGCAGGCGTTGTGCGTATGCGCAGGGTTGGCTCCTACCGCTGAAAATTATATTGTTATTTGGGACGCCCTCGTGCAGAAGTATGACGATCCTCGCTCACTCGCATGCGCATACCTTAATCAGTTGTTACATTTTAAACCGCTAAATAACACAACTTCAAGCGGTTTAGATTCATTTATAAATAATTTTGATTCTTCTGTCGAAGCACTCAAGCAATTGAAGCTTAACGATTTAACTGATTTTATTTTCTTACATTTAGCCCTCCAAAAGTTAGACACGGAAACTATTAAATTATTTGAAATAACATATCGCAAAGATAAAATACCTACATATCATAATTTAGTTGAATTCATTAAAGAACAAAGTAAAGTTTTGTCTCGTTCTGTGCCTAACAATAAATCAGTTAATAATTTTTCGCACCCGCAAAATAAACCGCACTCTAAGCACAGCCCTACACCTTGTACAAAATCTTTTGTGAATACGGAGTTAGGGTCGGGCTCGAGTAACACAAGAGTAAGCGATAAATGTGCTTTGTGTAACAATAAACAACACGAACATTTATATTCGTGTCCTTCTTTTATGAAGTTGACCCCGCATGATCGATTTACCTTTATTAAAAATAATAACTTTTGCAACAACTGTTTAAGTGTAAAACATAAAACCTTTTCTTGTACCTCTAAACATAATTGTTCTCATTGTTCTATGCGACACCATTCTTTATTGCATTTCCATATGAACGTTAAATCGAATAACTGCAATATTGGTGCAGCGGTGGTGTCCGACCCCGCTATTATTTCCGCTACCGCCCATGACTCCGCCCGCAATGTGCCGAGCAGTCATGTCGAGTTACATAATATGACTCACTCCCGCGCCGGTATCAATCCCCCGCACTCGTTTGAAAATAATGCATCTGTTTGTACAGTTTCGTATGATCGTGTTAATCGTTCTCAAACGACGACTTTATTAGGAACCGCTAAAATTAAAGTTATTGATTGCTATAATCAGACTCATTACTTGAGATGCCTAGTGGATCCTGGCTCTCAAAGTGATTATATTTCTATTGATTGTTGTAAGCGATTATCGCTTCCTATTTGTAAACAAACCCGCTATGCGGAAGTTCAAGGTATAGGAGGAGCTTCGCAAAACATTATAGGTATCACCGCGTTTAAATTCACTTCTCGCTTTGATAGCAAGTGCGAATATTCTATAAAGCCCATGATAGTGAACCAGATTACGTCACAGCTGCCCGACTCGCGCGTCGACGCATCGGCTTTGCATTTTTTAAGTAACCTACCGCTCGCTGATGACGATTTTTCACAGCCTGGACCTATAGATGTGCTTTTAGGTGTTAAACTTTATTGTGAAATATTACTCTCAGACAAAATTAAAAGCTCAAATGATCAAATGCCCTCCGCCTTTGAAACGACCTTAGGTTACCTAATTATGGGTGACGCTCCTATTATTTCTCCGCAACCCGCTACTCGCACACTTTGTGCTTTTACTTCTGACCCGCTACATCTGGTTGTCGAAAAGTTTTGGGCCGTTGAGGAGGTACCCTCGCGCAAGTTTTTAAGTCCTGACGATCAACAATGCGAAAATATTTACACTTCTACAACTGTACGTAATTCTGACGGCAGTTATTCTGTTGATCTCCCATTTAAAGAGGACCCCCAAAATTTAGGCAATTCATACAACCGCTAAGAAACGCTTCTTACTTCTTGAAAGGAAGTTCGCTAAGGATCCAAATTTAAAAATTAAATACGATGATATTTTTCTTGATTACCAAAATAAAGGCATTCTTTCCCGCACCGCACCTGAGGAATGTGACAGCCCAGGTTTTTATTTACCGCACCACCCTGTAGTGCGCGACGACAAGTCGACTACTAAAGTTCGCCCCGTCTTAGATGGCAGCGCTAAAACTGATACCGGCCTGTCACTAAACGATATCTTACATATTGGTTGCAATCTACAGGCTGATATTTTTCACATTCTTTTGAATGTTCGCATTTTTCGCATTGCCTTTTTTGCAGATGTGAAACAAATGTATTTGTGTATTCATACAAATTCTCCGCACCGCAAATATCAGCGAATTCTTTATAGATTTTCTGATACTGACCCGCTAGAAGTTTTTGAGTTCACTCGCGTCACATTTGGGCTCAGATCTTCTCCATTTTTGGCGCTCCGCACTTTACGTCAACTCGCTAATGACGAACGGCACAATTGGCCGAACGCAGCCTCCGTTTTGGAAAGAGACATGTATATGGATGATCTGGCTTCTTCTGCTTCTTCTCTGAATGAAGCAGTCAAGATAGCTCATGAGTTAATCCAGCTTTTCAAATCTGGTGGGTTTGACTTGGTCAAGTGGACCTCTAATTCACTCGAACTTCTCGAGCATATACCTGAGTCGCACCGACAGTCTGAATCTATTTCCTTTGATGACGGAAGTACGTTTAAGATCTTAGGTTTGCGCTGGTTACCCGCACAAGATACTTTTGTTTTTGAAATTTCGAGTCCGCCATTAATTTGTACTAAACGCGCCATTTTATCCGCCACCGCACGTCTGTACGATGTTTTAGGACTCGTCGGGCCTATTATTCTTTTCGCAAAATTAATCATAAAAGAGCTTTGGCTTCTCAATCTTGACTGGGACGATGTGCCCCCCTCCCGCATTATTAATTTATGGCAACAATATATTTTTGAATTACCGCAAATATCTCGCATCGCATTTCCGCGCCATATTGGCATAGATCCTGATTCTAATGTTTCTTTAGTTGGTTTTTCGGACGCCAGCGAATCCGCATACGGCTGTGTTATATACCTACACGTCGTAAACGGCAATATGCCTCCTATTGTTTCACTTTTATGCTCAAAATCGCGAGTGGCATCCGTTAAACCCAAAATTACTCTCGCACGTTTGGAACTTAACGGGATCCTTTTACTTTCACGGCTTCTTAAAGAAGTATATGACACTATGTCAAATAGACACAAAATTAATAACATTTTTATTTTCTCAGACTCTGAAGTCGCCCTATGTTGGTCGATCGCTTCGCCGCATAGATTTAATACGTATGTTGCCAACCGCATTTCGCAAATTCAGGAAAATATTTCGCCTGACAATTTATATCATGTCCCTGGTGTACAGAACCCCGCGGACTGTGTGTCCCGCGGACTTACACCTTCGCAATTAGTTCAGCATGAACTATGGTTTCAAGGACCGTGTTGGCTTTCTTTGCCTATAGATAATTGGCCTATTCAAAATTTCTCACCTAACAAATTTTCTTTACCTGAGGAAAAAACTGTTTCTCACGTAACTAAAAATGTTGATAATGTGGAAAATCCACTTTTGATTCTCGCTTCTCGCTGTTCTTCGTGGAACAAGCTTCTTCGCACCGCAGTTTATATTTTGAAATTTATGAAAAAACTACCGCGAAATAATATAATTACCGCTGATGATTTGAATGCCGCCGAGTTAGAAATAATTCGTGCCGTGCAGTCTGTCTATTTTTCGGAAGAAATTAAAAATATTTCTAATAGCCAATCATGTTCTCCCAAATTAATAAAACTTTTCCCGTTTGTGTGTGACGGTATTTTACGCGTCGGAGGTCGCTTATCGAACTCGACATTGGATTATTCATCTAAACACCCCATATTATTACCTAAACAGGGACATATTATTGAACTTTTGATTGATTCTTATCACCGCGACAATTGTCATGCTGGACCTCAGCTATTAATTGCCATTTTAAGATCTAAATATTGGATTATTTCCGCTAGACGCGTTGTAAGGCAGCGCATACATAAATGTAATACTTGTTTTCGGTTAAACCCAAAGTCAAGTTTCCCGCTAATGGCTGATTTGCCAAAGTGTAGATTGGAACAATGCAAGGCGTTCCTACACACGGGCGTAGACTACGCAGGCCCGCTGTATATTACTCCTTATCGCAAACGCGGCGTTCGTAGTGTGAAAGCCTACTTATGTCTTTTTATTTGTCTCGTGACAAAGGCAGTTCATCTTGAACTTGTTTCTAGTTTAACTTCTATCGCTTTTATTGACGCATTTAAACGATTTATATCGCGACGAGGCCCTTGTACGTTCTTATATAGCGACAATGGCACAAACTTTGTGGCATCTAAAACTTATTTTAATGAACTTTACGAGTTTTTGAAAACTGATGAATACTACCAAACATTCAGTCAAGAACTCGCAAAAAACCGTATATCTTGGACCATGAACGTTCCCAAGGGAAGTCATTTCGGCGGAATTTGGGAATCTAATATTAAGAGCACTAAATCGCTATTATTTCGTGTTATTGGAAATCAAATTCTCACTTTTGAAGAGATGTCGACCGTTCTTACTCAAATCGAGGCACTGTTGAACAGCCGACCTCTTTATGTTTTAAGCTCTGATCCGTCGGAGCCGCTCGCGCTTACACCTTCCCATTTTTTATGCACCGCTCCGCTTGAGTATATTCCCGCGGCTGACTTAACTGAAAAACGAACCAGTTTATTAACCCGCTTCTCATTAATGGATTCGCTTGTTCAGTCATATTGGAAACGATTTAGATCGGAGTATTTACATAATTTGCAATTGCGTGAAAAATGGAATACGCCTTCAAATCCAATCAAAGTTGGTACCGTGGTTCTACTAAATGTAGAAAACGCTCCACCCTTACAGTGGCCTTTAGGAATAATCACAAAATTATATCCTGGAAAGGATGGAGTTACTCGCGTTGCGGAAGTAAAAACGAAAACTGGCACGTATAAACGCCCAGTGGTGCGGCTATGCCCGCTTCCGACTCAATAATCGTTTCTTATAATTTGTTTTTGTCAACTTTAGACAAAGTTGACACAACTTAGAATTAGTAATTTTTTTAATTTTCTTTACTTTTAAATATTTGCACAATTGAAGTGCTTCGCTCTAAAGTTTCTACTTTTGGAGCGATTTCTTTCTCTTTGTTTTGAAGGGTTACTTCAAGGCCGGGGGGATGGTGGATTTCGTATCTTGCGTTTTCATAATTACATATTTTAGGGTAGATTAACACTTGCAAAATACCTTAATCCTGTCTATCGCCCATCCTTTTCCAACATGTACACTTTTGTATATGGCCGTCTTTGTCGATGCGTCGGCTGCTTTCGGTGCATCGGACATTAAAAATCTCTCTTCTGAATTTGTGCCTACTCTGAGACGGACGCATCCGCGTGTGACAAATTACTTCTTGTGATATTTTTCGTGATCAAATCTTATGACATTTTTATAATTGTGAAATAAAGCGAACCACCTTGCAAAACTGCCCTGGAGAACGCTCGACTGGTGCTGGACGTGCCAACTGACTTTGGTAAGTGTGCATGTTCCTTCCAAATTTTTCCTTGTGTCATTTCTTCTTTTCTTCGTCCTTTTTATATGGTGTTTTGCAAGTGGTATCTCTGCTAATTTCACAATTAAACCGCAGAGATACAGTCCACTTTTATAACCCAGCCTAAGGGTTCGAAACATACCCTATTTTTTCAAATATTCCACCCGCACCGTAATTGTGTGAATTTAGGCGTCACCACCCTCCTATCCTGAGGAGGGTCTGTGAGGGGCTATCCTCTCCTAGCCCGAGAGACTGCGAGGACTTGCCCCTCCTTACTCTGAGGAGGGATTATTCTTCTTTACCCCGAGGAGGGATTACCCACTTTGCTACTCGCTCCTATTAAGGAGGATTTTCACTTTACTCCCACGGAGGGAGCATTGCCTCCTCCTAAATTTATCTACATCGGATACATCAACTGCTTGCCTTTGCTGACAGAGCCATCGCGGCTACCTCTGCTGATCACCGGTGTCTTCACGGTCTCCGGCACAGCTGCGCTCCAGCTTCTACACCGCTGCGCATCGACGGACTACTCCAAGAACGCTTCGCTTCACTTCGGCGCCTCCGGACCCGCTTAATCTTGAGAAGACACCTACCCACGCCAACTCCACTCACTACACTCACTCATTTTCACTCATTCATTCCTCTCACTCGTCTAGGTTTTTTATTTTATTTTTATCTGTTTTTCTTTTAATATAATTTATTTGTTATTTCTCAATTCTTTTCGTTTCCCTTTTCCCTTCTTTGTCGCTTCACGACAAGTCACGGGGTAACTGAAAATCTTAAGTGTATGTTGTTATGGGAAGTCGTATATTTTTTTTTCCATATATGGAGCGGTTGACAACTCCCTAAATAAGCCTGTCGTCGTTGAGGAACTTCCTTCTAGAGTGGCAGTCATTGAATGTGAACTCCACCCTAACAGTTTGAAGATGATGGTATGTTAGAAGAAGAATAAACATTTGTATTAAAGGTTGTATGCTTGGTGAAGTAGGATTCCTAAGATTTCTTTAGGCTTTTCTTTCATAAATTTTCTCTGAGTCGAAAATTTTCTGGGGTCGCGGGGGAAATGTACCGACGTACATACTCACTTGGTATACGGTTAATAATTTGTTCCCGGTTTGGGTTTCCAGTCATTTTCATTCTCACAATATATGCATTTTGCGTGTATTATTATTCTTTTCCGTGGAATCTGTTTTCGTTCGCTTTTTACTGAAAAATAAGGAATTTCTAATTACGTGTTCATAAACGTCAATGTTTATATCACCTATAAATGTGATATTTCGCTGTAAAATAGGGAAAAAGGGTTATAACTAACTTTTAAATGGTTTTCCTCTCCTTCTCAGCATAATTATTTCTTATTGTGAACACGATTTATTAGTATTTTTCCGAATTTTGTACTTTTTGACACTGTGATTGACATTTTGAGTGACGGGAGTCTTATTATTTTTTTCTGAAAATTGACAACTTTTAGCAAAGTTTCAATACAATTTCCATTTCAAATTCTGCAAAGCACGAGTTTTTCGCGTTCTATCCACGCTCTAAATTTGAACGGCCCGGCCCTTATATAAGCCCAGACCATCCATATCTGATTCATTCTAATCCTGGCTTCGATTACACAACAGTAAACTCTTTACTATACGATACTTCAAGAAGTACTACAGGAAGACCAGGACTTCTCTACCTCCGGAAGGCCCTCACCCTCTGCAACACTGAGGACTGACCCCTCCTTGCCTGAGGAGGGACTGCAAGGAACTGAACTCTCCTAGCCTGAGGAGGAACTGCGAGGGACTAGGTTTAAAGATATTTATTTCTCATAAGAATTACAAAGAAATTCACTTACTGAGAAAACAGTTTACAAAAATTAAATACAATCAAAACAGATGAGCGTGCAATATTATAAAACTAGAGGGTAAGCAGGTTTTTTTTTTGTTAGACGAGCGGACCGTTGACTATTCAATGTGAAACCGACAAGTTATTGTCTCAAGTTGTAAACAAGTACACCGATGTATGTGCGAGACGCGCGAAATGGATGCGGCATTGATGAGCGTAGTTGAAGTAGATGAGTAAATTTGGATTAGTTTAAATTATTTTAAAACATTTTATTATTTTTAAGTATTTTAAGTGTATTAAATTGTTTCTAATTTTTTTAATTTAAGTTATCGTAACGTAGTATAGATGTGTTTGCAAAATTTTAATTTTCTTCTAAGATATATTTTTTGAGATGCTTTTTGAAAATATTTAAAGTTTTTGATTCTTTTATGTAATTCGGTAGCGCGTTGTATAGTTCGGCACCTTCATATTCTATTGTTTTTTTCCGTAGTTAGTAGGTGATTTGTAGGTGACTAAATGGTTAGAATTCCTCAATTTCATTTTGTGGACATTGCTTTTTTTAATAAAATTCAAATTAATTTTTATGTGCTTATTCAAAATCTTATGTATTAATATACAAGTAAAATACCTATATGATTGCTTTACATTCATAATTTTTGTCTCATTATAAATTTGATCAGTGTGTGTTAAATGGTTATAATTAAATAATCTTTTTATTAACTTATTTTGCGCTATTTGAATCATATCAAGGTTTTTTTTCGCGGCTGCGCCCCAAATCTCGATCAAATATTCCAATTGTGGTTTGACCCAAGAGTTATATACTTGATGACGTATTTGCCTAGGAAGACATTTTGTAATTCCACATAACATAGCAGTGAGCGATGCTAATTTTAGTTTAATTTTATCTATATGTGGCCTCCATTTAAGATGTTTGTCCAGGATAAGGCCTAAATATTTTTCGTTTGATTTTTGGGTAATGATTTGCTCGTTAATTTTGAGCTGTATAATATGGTCTCCTTTATTTTTATTTATGGCAGAAAAAACGACAAAGTTGGTTTTGCTTGCGTTGATCGTTAATAAATTATAGCTAAACCATTCATTAAGCTTATCTAGGTCGCTTTAAATGACCGGTATCAAGCTATCAGTGGATTCCCCAAAGTAAAAAATTGAAGTGTCGTCAGCATATAAGGTTAATTCTCCAACTAGGCCGATCCGGTGAATGTCGTTTATGTATATGAGAAATAAAAGTGGGCCCAAAATTGATCCTTGTGGAACGCCACATGTGATAGGTTTAACACAACTTTGGTATTCATTGATTTTAACTATTTGTTTCCGATTACTTAAGTATGACTCAAAAATTTTCAGAGCACTACCACTTATTCCTATGTTTATCATTTTTTTAATCAAAATTATGTGACTGACCGTGTCGAAAGCTTTTTTAAGTCGATGAAAACACCGATTGCTAACTGTTTTTGATCAATTTTGTTTTTAATTTTAGTGACAAGAGTTGTGGTAGCTGCAAGGGTGTTTGATTTACGTCTGAACCCGTATTGGTTTTCGAACAAGATGTCATTTTTGTCAAGGTATGATTCGAGACGGCCGTGCAGAATTTTTTCATAAATTTTCGAAAGAACGGGCAGCACAGATATTGGCCGATAATTATTAGAATCTAATTTAGAACCAGACTTATGAACAGGACTGACTTTGGCAATTTTTAGATTTTCTGGAAAAATGCCTTGTTTGAGACAATCGTTTATACTAAGCGCTAGATCAGACTCTGTAGGTGTATCCAAATTGATGTAAATGTAACCATAATATTTTCAGATAAACAACTTATTTACCTCACGGTTGTTCAGGAACAGCCGTAATTACAGTTTCATAGTGTAATTGAAAGTGGGTATATAGAACCCTAATGCTACCCATTTGGCTCACTGAACATTATAATCACTCATTTGCAAACACGCAAAATGACCGACGTCACTCGCACGGCGTTGCCGCTCCGTCAGGTCCCAGATCCCCTACTCTCTAACAGTCGACTGCCTCGTTTCGCAAAGTTTCTGCCTCACATCCGAGAGGTCCTGAGTTCGAATCCCAGGTCGAGCCAGAATTGTTTCTGAGATTGTCACTGAGTTTCATACATATATTCAACGCTTATTTTATCCCCTTGGGGATATAATTTATCAAAATACTTTCTTAGTGGATACCTACTTCATAATATCTACCTGCATGCCAAATTTCAGCCCGATCCGTCTAGTGATTTGGGCTGTGTCCAGTTGTTTGTACCACTTGTCAGTCAGTCAGTCATTTTTGAGTTTTATATATTTAGATGATTTTTCATGATTAGAATTCACGATGCAAACTTAAGATAATATTTTTGCAGTAGACAAAATCAACTGTCTGAGATGTGGATTGAACCCGCATCCATGGAAATCCGGCCCGTGTGCCTAAACCGGTTTACGGCCGTGGTTCAAAATAAATCCAATTAAAGCACTGATTTTCTAATGTTCTTTAGCTTAATGCGTTGCTTAAGCGTTGAATTATGCATCCATCTCATAAGCGTTTTTCTTTTGTTTTTCAGACAACAAGCATAAGAGGTTTAATTTGAAAGGTACCTATTGCATAATACCTGTTGCTGTCGTTAAAAATAGCCGATTGTAAGAAGTTTTTATTTTACGAAGATTCATATTCCCATGTCAGCTCATTTTTTTAATGAATGAATCAAACAAAAATAAAATATGAAATATCATCATTATCGTAGACAATAACTAAATACAGTAATAACAGCGTGTCACTAAAACGCAGCATGAGTCGGCAAGCGACAGGGGACGGTGAGTTCTCCACAAATCTGTTAGGCATTAACGTGGGTTTGCCACTCTGCATATACTTTGCGACGGATTGTGTAGGCCGGGACGTGGGTGGTAGATTTTTGTTATATACTCCGTTGATGACGAGACCCGTCTTTTACACTTTTTCACACTAATCCAGCACCGGGTACTGGTTCTTAGTTCTTATGTCCTGTTTGATCGCTTGATTATGATGAGAAGTAAAATCGAGAATTGCTAAGTTGATTCGATAAGAGATATTTCAATTACATAAGGATAGTCAAATATTTGTTTTGTTAGTTTTAGATTAGTTTTCCTGTCATTAATCGGAGCTGACGCAGGTTGAGCAGCGTCCAACTTTCTATAACTTACAAAAAAAATTGGTTGCCTGTAAAGTCGGTATACGGGCGAAAGTTTTACGTGACAACGACTTTGAGTGGTAAAATAATTTTAATGTGAATATTCATTCGTATAACATGAACCGGTGTGTATGCCTATCTCTCTCACTCTCTCTCTCTCTCGCTCTGTCTCTCTCGCTCTTAGGCGGGCTAACTGTGCTCGAGTGGAAGGGACGCGTGCCTTTCACTTTTTATGTCTGTCTCACTCGCTCTTAGGCGGGCTAACCATGCCCGAGTCGAAGGGACGCGTGCCTCTCACTCGCTCTCATTGTGAGCGCATAACGTGAGCGGAGCGTAACGCAGTTTCTTGAAGTGTCACCCGGCAAACCAATTTATAAGACGTTGTCACGTCAAAATAAAAATAAATAAATCAAGTGTTTTTTATTTTATTTTTCTTTGAGTATCGGGAAGACAACAGTAAAATAAGAATTGACGTGCAGCATTAAAAAAGTTATAAAAATCGGGTTTTTTAACATTTCCCTATCTGTTTACGAGTTCCCTATATTTCGGCCCTGTTACAAGATTCATAGTCACGGGGTAACTGAAAATCTTAAGTGTATGTTGTTATGGGAAGACATAACGGTCTACCCTCTTTCTCAGTCTTTCATTACATTACATTTTTATAATGAGTTAACAAACTTTTGTCTAGACCGGAAATGGCGTTGCGTAGACGTAGAAATACTAGGTTTACCGTCGATGACGTATACGTTTCTAAGTGAAGCGCACGGGTCCAAGAGGTGGCTCGATCATTGTATCACAACAGAAGCAGCGGCTCACTCTGTGCAGAGAGCCTATGTTAGACATGACATTTTTTGGTCGGATCACTATCCCTTAGTTATGGAATGCTGCCTAGATGTTATATTACCGAAGAAGTCAAGTAGACCGATGGCAATTGATAATATGTTTTTATGGGGAGATAGAACACCCCTCGAAATAGACTGGTATAGAAAAGAATGTCATAGTAGGTTAAGTTTAATTGATTTTCCATGTGAACTTCAAAATTGTTGTGATGGTGTATGTAGTGATTCCACTCATAAGCTTGTTATTGATAGGTTGTACGATGACATTGTAAACGCCTTACGTGAATCTTCTGTATCAAGCCGTGTAAATAAGAGACGTGTAGGGAGAGTAGTGGTGGGATGGAACAAGTTTGTAGCTGAAGTTCACGAGGAGGCCAGGCTGAAGTATCGTCTTTGGGAGTGGCATGGCAAACCCAACGTAGGCTCAGTATATAAAGACATGTGTGATGCTAGGCGTCGCTTTAAATCACGTCTTAAATGGTGTCAAAATCACGAGACGCAAATAAAGATGGACAAGCTTGCCTCGCACCACGCCAAAAATGATTTTAGATCTTTTTGGAAACACACAAATAAATTACAGAGTAAGCCCGGTCTCCCCGTGAGTGTGGCTGGCAAAACGGAGCCCGCGGAAATCGCCAACATGTTTAAAGACCATTTTACTGTCAAATCCCCCTTGGGACCTTCCCACCATTATTTGCAAGGTACTGAGTCTGGCATGAAAAGGGAAACCCTAATTACTATAAATGAAATTGCTCATACAATAAAGTCCATGTCTAGAGGGAAGTCTCCTGGCCATGACGGACTCAGTATAGAGCATCTTAGGTTTGCTGGCCCGCATTTGCCTAGACTGTTGTTTATGCTTTACAACTTTAGCCTGGGACACGGACACCTGCCGGGCAGAATGCTGCAGACTGTGGTGGTGCCTATAGTGAAAAATAAAACTGGTGATCTATCTGACAAGGCTAACTATAGGCCCATTTCTTTGGCTACTATAGTATCTAAAGTATTGGATAGCGTGCTTAATGCACAGCTCAATAAATATATCAAACATCACGATAACCAATTTGGGTTTCGACAGGGCCTGTCCACTGAGGTAGCTATGCTGTGTGTTAAGCATGCTGTTACTTATTATACTAAGCGTAAAACACCAGTGGTAGCTTGTTTCCTTGACCTCTCTAAGGCATTTGACCTGGTTTCCTACGATTTACTATGGCGAAAGCTAGAAAATACTCAAATGCCGAAAGATATTTTGAACATCCTTAAATATTGGTATGGAAGCCAGGTCAACAATGTGCGATGGGACGGGTGTAGCATACAGATTGGAGTGCGGGGTGAGGCAGGGGGGGTTGACCTCGCCATCGCTCTTCAACCTGTATGTAAACGAGCTAATAGAGGAGCTCAGCAGCACTAGAGTTGGTTGTTACGTAGATGGCGTGTGCGTTAATAATATAAGCTACGCGGATGATATGGTGCTGCTGAGCGCATCCATATGTGGAATGAGAAAGCTCATTGCAATATGTGAGGCCTACGCAAAATCTCATGGACTAGCATATAATGTGTTGAAGAGCCAGGTCATGATCTTTGGGGAAGGACAAAAGCGCCCGTATGTATTTCCAGACGTATTTTTAAATGGCTGTGCGTTACAACGGGTGACCAAATTTAAATATTTAGGCCATGTCTTGACACCCGACCTCAGGGATGATGATGATGTTGAGCGGGAACGCAGAGCGCTTGCGGTAAGGGCGAACATGTTGGCTCGTAGGTTCTCACGTTGTTCATTAAACGTAAAAACTACGCTCTTCCGGGCGTATTGTACTACTTTTTACACGTGTAGCCTATGGGCTAATTGTTCGCGCTCGTCGTATAGCGCTCTGCGGGTCCAGTTCAACAACGCTTTCAGGATCCTGATGGGTCTGCCCAGGTACTGTAGCGCATCAGGGATGTTTGCAAAAGCGAGGGTAGACTGTTTTTACGCAACCATGCGGAAACGGTGTGGCTCCCTTGTGCGCAGGGTGAGGAGCAGCCCCAACATGATCCTGGCTATGATAGCGAGCAGACTGGACTGTCGAATTTTGAATTATTGCTGCACAACCTCGGCAGGAGTTGTGCAGAAGTAAATAATTATAAATTAATGAATTATGAATTACTAACATAGGATAAGTGTATTGTTACTAACAAAAATGAGTCAAATGGTCACTTGAATAAATGAATTTTATTATTATTATTATTATTACGCTCGACGGCAGTGCCACTAGTCGATAACTCACTATTCACTCGCACTTGTTCTCAATACACGACACTAACAGTACCAGCGCGCGGCCTATGCAAGACGCGGGACGCGCGGGGACCCAACGTTGCGCCCGCGCCGCGTGCTGGCGATCGCGACACACTCCCATTCGACTATCATTCGCGGCGCCCGTGTCGCACCTAACAATATTTTATATCCCTCATTTACGACAATAAAATAAAAATAGTAATAGTCCTCCTGACTGATTTCGACCACGACGGCCAATCTCAACAGAGATCAGCCAATTACGCAGGAGATTATAGTGCACAAGTGTGAGCGAAATACACTGATGCACTCATTGTTCCATCACTCTCGAAGTTCGGTGAGACGGCAATCCGACATGTACGGAGAGAGATCAGGCGCAGGACCAACGGCTTAACGTGCTTTCCAAGGCACGGGGGTGTAACACCGCCAGCTTCTCGACACCGAGCTGTTTTTGAGAAATTCATGACAGAAAATCTCAGAAACAATTTTTGGCTCGACCTGGGATTCGAACCCAGGTCCTCTCGGATGTAAGGCAGAGACTTTGTCACTACACCAACGAGGCAGACAATAAAAGACATCGTCTAGAAATACGGTGTTTTTCTCATGACTAGCTCATACAGTGACCATGTAAGTTTAAAACAATATATTCCGTAAAAGTCACCAAACAGTTTATACCCATAGATGTAGTACAAATTATATCTCGTCTCCTGGTCTATATCGAATATGCATGGTCTCTAATGGATGGCTGGTCACCTGAAGGGCTTACTTGAGGCATGTAGGCGATGACTGATTACAGTATTGAGGGGTGGACTATTAAAGGGTAAGTCCATTAGCATGCAAGGACAAGAGAATGGGGCTTAGTATCTGTATTATTGTTCTAAGCTAAAAAAGTTCCGTACACATTTCTTCGCGACCGTCAGTCCAAAAACATTGGCTAAAGTATCGTTTGAAAGTCATTTATCAGTCTTGATACTATACACAATATATAGTTTTACACAATATATTATATAGCTTAATATAATATATTGTGTAAAACTAACAATTTATGGTCTGAAATAAAATTTATATTATTACTTATATGTTTTTCTTTTTATCTCGGGATATACCAAAAGAATTGCTACTTTCTGCCAGCCTCGTTAGAAAAATGAGACACACGGGCCTAAGTCAAGTGGGCCTCATTACCTAAATGTTGGGTTGTATTTAATTATTATTATTACAAGGCTAGCAGATTAACACCCAAGACCACAAAGTTAACCAAAATATTGACAATATTTTCGTTAATGCTACTCTCACCTAAAAGATTATATCCCATACACACTTTATTATAAACGATCAACAGATTACAGCTTCAATACACAGACCAGTGATCTGATACAATATTTTTGCTTAAAAAAGGCCGCCTAAAAAGGCGCAAAAAGGGTTTGAGTATTCCTTTTGTTACACAATTACAGGCTGTATAATTAACACGTTAAGGGTCAGTGTTAAAAACACTCAATGTGGCAGTTTACACCCTGGTCCAGAATATCCGGGCGGTTCGAATCATTTTATTTTAAAATGTTAACCCTTCGCGGTCGATGGTCTGATAGGTCTGTATGGTGACCACACAATAATTTTTTTTTTTTCATAAGAAAAAGGAAAAAAAGCTGTTAGTCAAGTTACTTATTTTTTTTTGCAATAATAATTTACAATGTGAAATTAAAACGCACTTAAAGTAAAATGAGCCTTAATTCGAATTTTTTCAGCCTAAAGAGCGCTTAAAGAAATTCGGACCGATGAGTAAGTGTCACGGTAGTTGAATTGGGATAGCAATCGCCCGGCTTGCGAGAGGTGCGGGTTTGAGTCCCGCCTGTGGCAGTCCATTTTTGTTTAAGTGTGTTTTAATTTCACATTGTAAAGGCAAATAACATACTCGTATACGCCAGCATGTAGTTAGTTTAATTTATTACAAGGTACATTTCTCAAGTAATATTTCTACTGAAAAGCAAATGGATTGTATTTAAATATTTAAAACTAATCTACTGAATTTGTTTGATGCCGTGTTTCCGTTAAAAAGTCATTATCTATCTAATGATTCTTTTGGAATTGTAAACTATCATTAAACGTTTATTTCACATTTAAGCCTGAACTAGTACTCGTAGTTACACTTTTATTAATTACAGTATCTAATTTGTTTCACAGTCGAAAGCTTGTTGCATAGTTTTTGTCGTTTTTGTTGTTTTTGTAGTGTTTGTCAGGTAAACAACACTATAGCATTAGCTGAAAAGTTTAACTGAATTTATTAGGTATTTTCTATCAGCCAGACATAGTCTATTGACAAATAAAAATTAATATTGTAAGCACCAAACAACAATAAAAGTAATAATTTATGTCATTGTACCACACTATAATATGATTGATCTGTACCTACGATATCGGTCGTACGACGCCCAATGATCTCAGCCCAAGCCCCCAAGTTCTCAAGCAATCTCAAGAAGCCCCCAAGGATCTCAACCGCTATTGCCGACATCGCACTGCCCGCATCCCGCGACTAAAACCAGGTCGTCAGTCTATTTTGTAGGTGACCTACCTAAAGAGCGTCACCCGGCATTCTAGAACCTTTCTGCTCCAATGGCTACTGGTTCATCGCGCTGTCTGTCGTGCCGTATATCTGTACCTCATCATCATCAAACTTCTTCTGCGCTTCATGCATCCAGCGGCTTCCCGCGGCCTTCAACAGATCCTCGGTCCACCATTAAGGGAGCCTGCTGCCCACGAAGCGTCATCCGGAACGCGGTCGCCATTCGAGAACCTTAATAATAGTCCTCCTGACCGATTTCGACCACGGCGGCCAGTCTCAACATAGACCAGCTAATCACGCAGGAGATATTATAATGCACACGTGTGAACGCAATACACAGGTGCACTCACTGTTCCATCACTCTCAAAGTTCGGTGAGACGGCAATCCGACATGACCGGAGAGAGATCAGGCGCAGGACCAACGGCTATACGTGCTTTCCGAGGCAGGGGTGTAACACCGCCAACTTCTCGACTCCGAGCTGTTTTTGAAAAATTGATGACAGAAAATCTCAGAAACAATTTTTGCTCGACCTAATATTCGAACTCAGGACCTCTCGGATGTAAGGCAGATACTTTGCCTTACATCCGAGATCTGCCATTCATGGAGAACCTTATTGCCCCTACGGTCATCGGTTCGCTGGCTACGCTGTGTTATGTGTACCGCCCACTGCCGATTCTGCTGAGCAATACTTCAAGCGACCCATCTGTATCTACTTAATAGAAAACCCCAAACCGACCCAAGGTTTGAGGTCACCCTACTTCACCCTTTTACGGGCTAAAAACTCTCTGGTCGGCTCGTGATGAGCTTTGGACGACTTGCCTCTCTTCAAAAAATCCGCTTCCAAACACCATTCGAACTTGAAACGTATTTTCTTCAAGATACGAATGCTTGTTAAATGACAAAAGTAAGACATGATTTCTCGGTCCGATGTATTCGGTAGGTGGCCTCAAAACGGTTCGAGGAAACTTCAAATCAAGTCTTAATTAAACAGGAACGAAAGTTATAATGTTTTTTTGACAGTCCGAATTTAGGTGGAGCAGTAAGTTCACTGATTTTCTTTTGTTTCATTTTATGGTTCTTTTGAAAGGGTTTCAAGGTGAATAAAACATCTGCTCCGTTACTTAAGATCCTAAGATTTACCTCTAGTTAAGGTAAATAGCAAAGTGTGAGTTCGCTTAGCCAAAAGATTGCCATTCATTACTTGGCGTTTATGAAATTTGAGAATTTCATAAACGCCAAGCCAGCCTTGTACTGGGGCTGGCCCGTTAGACGTCACGTACCAGATTTTTTTCTCTTTGTATTCGAGTTTTTTTTAGCTAATTCGTGTTTATTTCGCTTAACTTAATCGTGATAATCATACTCATAATCATTTCATTACACGTAGGTAATACAAAGGTTAATATAAAATTTCTATTGAACTCTATGTTTTAGTTGCTTAGCGTTTCAGCGTTATGAAATTTTTGTATTTTCCGGGCCGGCCCCTGTGATGTCACATAGCTGAAGATCTTTTTCTCTATTTTCACGGCTTATTTAACTGATTCGTGATATTTCAATTTCTTTATTATACACTTTGGTAAATAGGCTTTTGTTGACATACAAAATTGTGCTTCAATTGCGCATAAAGAATCGCCTGATAGCACCGCTGATCCCTTCGTAAGACCCATTATTGTCCAAATATTACATTTAAATAAAATAATAAGTAAAAGTGGTTCAGCAGTTCTCCAGACGAAATTCTGTTATCAAATTTACCATGTTTTAAGCAAATAAACATATTCTATTCTATTCTATTCTATTCTATTCTATTCAGATTTGCGCTTAGTAAGTAATGCAACACGTTCATTTTTAACTCCCGACATAAAAAAAAAGTTTTATTATATTGAGTGTTTGTGTTTTTGTGTTGTCTGTGGCATTCCAGCTCCCGAACGAATGGACCGCTTTAAGTACGGTATTAGAAAGATAATTTAATCACGGTGATTGTTAACTATGGCTGCTCAAAATCAGTCCAGCCGTTGAAGCTTAGCAGCTGTTTTCCTGGATCATGTCGGGGATTTTATAATTCTTATTTTAATATCAAAGAATACAGACGCTGCGCTTAGAGGTCTGATAAGCTATGTCTCTTTGCTTTCGTCAGAATGTCGGTTAACACCTATCCTTCAAACTATTCTAGTAGTTTAAGAATGGATCCATGTCTGATCTAGGTCAGTACAAACTTTTTTTTATTTGGGATAGGTTTGCTCTTGACCCAAGACTAAGCCCAACGAGGCAAAGACTGAGTCTACGATGGAGCGAGCTCACCTATAAGGTGCCTGTTCACTCTAGTTGTTCTATCTGTGGGATAAGTAGCTCTTTAAGTACGGTCGAAGTCTAGTCTTCGCCACGCTATCGCAGGACAGAAGATCATTAACACGTTTGCAGCCAACTGTGCGTTTATCTTAATTAGGGTGGTGTAATCAGTGTTGTTAATTAAACGGACCATTCCGAAGCGCCGGCTTTGCTCAGTCCATTTGCTATTGGTTACGTTATTAGGTACGTTATTTGACTTAATATTATACAAAACAAGTATGTAACTTTTTTAAATACTGATAAATAAAAATACCTAAAATATGTTAACTTATTTTATAACATCTTTTATGTGTGACTTTTGAATGCAAAGTTGCGCGCTGATAAAATAAAAAAAACATATATTTTCACTGCACCCATTGCCTTCTTTCTGCATGACCTTGAGTTTGACTGGCAGAAAATGCTTTTAGCTTTTTCTTGTGCAATAATATTTTAAATAAATATATAAAATAAATAGGCGTTAAATTTCAGACATAACTGCGTCACTCGAGTTAGAAGAGACGAAAATAAATTTGATGATTTGAATGCCAATTTGACAAAAAAACCGGCCAAGTTCGAGTCGTACTCACCCGTTGAAGGTTCCGTAGCAGCAGTAACATGATATAAATTTAATTTTCCGTGAACATTTTATGAGTCGGTCGCCTAAACTACTATTATATATTTACTATTAGCTCTGATAGTTTCCCTTTAAGCTTAGTTATATATACTACTACGGTAATTTTTTTCTCAAATCGAGATATGGTACTCCCAACTTCATAACGTTTTCAAAAGACATATTCAACGACACTCACACGATAAGAATTACCCCCTCTTTACTTGTATGGGAGATAACATTTGAAAAAATGTTCAAGGTTATTTTTGTCTACGACTTTTTTGCAATTATTATAATACATACTCATACCAAATTACAGATTTCTACCACTTAAAGTATCTGAGTAAAACTGCGGACAGACGGACTGACGGACGAACAGACATGGCGAAAGTTTGTGGTTTCTTTGTTAACTACAGAACCCTAAAAAAGCCCCTTCCTCGTCTTTGCTACCATAGTAGTTCACCAAGATTAAAAAATATTACATATTTTGCGAGAATAATTCACAAAAATAGCCACTTGGTACTCTTAAGTAAGTAGTACAATTAAATCGTATGAGATGGCACAATAAATATTTTAAATCCAATTAAAACCACAATATACATCCGTTAGCCTCTCCGAAATTAGGTGGCATTAGGGGTACCGCATCATAGCTAACATAGAACAGTAATATATAATTATATAATATACAACAACATCACATTCATTGATCGGAATCTGTGGGAAGTAGCTTGAGTACTTGTTTTACAGAAATCAGAATCAACAGCGGTGTTACAAATAAATGTAAGTAAATACATATAACACCCAGACCAGTACAAACAGACATGTTCATACAACTTTTGAGGATTCTTCTGGTGGACACGCAACTATCAAAACTCGTGACTATCATAATTAGTCGAAGAACAACACTCAATATCCACTGTTGAAAATTAGCATACCCAATAGCTTTCCTTACTACAACGGTATAATAAAGGTGTTATTTAGTTCTTCACTTAGTTGAAATTATTAATTTATTTACGCGAACATTTGATCGTTCTTTGTTTGAATCAAACATTGTATAAATATATATTCGTTACAATTTGGGTCACATGTTAGGCTACAGGAATCAGCATGCAAATGTTACAAGAAATAAAATAAAAAGTTACAATTCATTAACTAATTTGATACAAGGCAAAATGTCCTTTTATTATTCTTATATTATAATACCATGTCTAGTTTCCCATTGTTAAAAAACGCCGTCATCACTGTTAAGTCCAAATATGTCTAAAGCTACTTTTAGCTTATTTATAAGCTTCATTATTAAAAAAAACAATATTGTATTTATTGTAACCACAGCACAAGTTTGAAATTAACAAAAAAAAACTGTAAAAAGCTATAACATGTATTGGTAGTCTCTGAATCAAATGTAAGGTAGAAAATAAATAAAAAACAGCTACATTTTCAGAACTCTTAGTTATCTGCAACATAAAAAACAATCTTTAGTTAAAATTGATCATAAATTTTCGTGCCATCCAGCAACAAATAGGAAAAGGATAAGCTTTTGGAAATTAAAACCGGTGCAAAACCCCTTACATATACCTACCTAACTGTACCTTACTTACTTCTGTATTTATTTATTTATTTATTTAGGGATTATAAACAAACATGTTACATTAGATGACTTAAATATAAACTTATGTAATATAAATAGTAACATATCCTACCACATAATCCACATATAGGCGTGACAAATAGTACAGAGGCAGGGTGAAATGCGCGAGTATAAGAATTATACAATATTTTACACAAACATAATTAATAATGATTTTGTTAAGTAAAAAACAAATATAAAAAATATGATATTAAATTTGATAGTTTTAGGGTAAATAGAATAGACAATTTCTTAAACAACGAATTTTTTAAGTAACTTGAGTTAGCAACACATTTAAAGCAAGCTTTTTAAATTGTGAGGGATTCTGGGAAAAATCGAGGTTGTGGAAGAACTTGTTGAAGTCGGATAGCAGTCTGTACAAGGGGGCTCGCTTTCCAGCGTTTGTTTTACAAATATCGACATGAAAAGTCCTATAGATACGCGCACCTCTGCGCAGGGTGCAACGCGGGACGCTGAAGTGGATTAGGTTGTTAAGAGTAATGCAATCAATTCTGCTATTAATCAGGTTGTACAGAAACATCACAGACAAGAGCAGACGTCTTGATTCAAGGCTCAGGAGATTGCATTTCTTCAACAACTGTTTATCTTTATATTTACTGTATTTATCATTAAATAACTGGGTAAACTGTTCTTGCCGTGCTTTCATCTCGTCCAGTCTAAATTCTTATTAAAGCTTAAATACGAAATGCTGTAGGCCTCCATAAATGTTAATCCCGCTAAAGTATTCAGAGGTCCAGCCTTTTGTATGAAATTCGGCATTTGTTTATTGTGATGACAGCTCGGGTTGGCCTCGAACTGTTAAGATAAAAAGATTTTAAAATTTCATTGGAAATGAGAGATTCGTTGGAAAAAATTTAAAAATATATCTTAATTTTAAATTGGCTACCTCTGTTCATGTCGTATGTTTCACGATCATGGCGCAGAATGTGTATCTTAATTAATTATTATTCTTTAGCTTGATTAAAACCGAACAAATTTTGGCAATTTTGACAATCTAAACTTTCAACATGAAAGTTATACCAATTTCACTTTCATTACATACTATGGATTTTCCATATTTGTGTTTACTTCAAAGTCCCATTTACGAGTACTACTTAGTTATTTATTTTAAATTTATCATGAAAAATAAACACATTATAACATAACATATTATAGGTACCTGGATTTAAATATTGATCTGAATTTACATAATTACCTACTTATTCGTTCCAAAACGTCATATTTTAAGTCTTCAAACTTATATACCATACAAAATAAAGGAGGTTCTCTTAAACTGGACCCGACTGTACGGGTCAAGTGTTTGAGACCGTCTCTTAATTAATTTCCCAAGTATTCATTAAAACATAACTCGAATAATGACATTATAATTAAATTTACACTTTGATCTACGACCTTTGAGTAGAGATGTTATAATTACAAACATTTTCTATCGATGGTTGAGTTACGTGCCAAAATGTATGTAAGTACACATTATCTTTTATTTTCACTCTTGATTGAACAATCAGGCATTAAAATACTAGGTATTGTGACTTCTACCGAACAGATAAGAGCTAGCTGATTAAGTAAAGTTCCTCCTAGCCGATTTCGACCAGTGTGTTACGAGTTACGAGTATAGTGTACAAGAGTGAGCGCAAAACACAGGAGCAATCTCTGTTCCTTCACTCTCAAAGTTCGGTAAGACGGCAATCCAACATGACTGGAGAGAGATCAGGCGCAGGAACAAACGGCTTAACGTGCTTTTCGAGGCACGGTGGTGTAACACCGCCACATTCCCGACTCCAAGCTGTTTCTAAAAGAAAATAATAATGAGAAACAATTTTTCGACTCAACCTGGGATTCCAACCGAGGATGCGCCACTACACGTACAGTATCCAATAAAATCAATAATAAAATCAATAAAATCAATTTATTTTTGTAATTAGGCTAACAAATTAGCACTTTTACACGTCCCAACATATAAATTGACCCTACCACCGCTTCGGGACAGTTTGGGCCAGTGCTGAGAAGAAGCGGCGCAAGAAACTCAGTCACTATTGTCATTGCCTCTTTTCAAAATTGATTTACAATAATTGTAATTGTTTGCATTTAAACATTTCCATATATCTTTGTCATTTATATAATCATCAATTTTATAATATCCTTTCGACATTAATACATCTTTTACAACTGTTTTAAATTTATCTAAAGGCAATGAAATTAAATTTTCAGGTAATTTATTAAAAAATATTACACATCTACCCATAAATGAGTGACCAACTTTATGAAGCCTAAAATGTGGAACGGCAAGCCTATTTTTTTGTCTTGTGTTGAAGTTATGCAAATCGCTATTTTTAGGAAATAAGTGTAAGTTTTTTCGAACGTAAATTAGGTTTTCGTAAATGTATTGCGAGTAAACTGTAAGTATTTTAACTTCTTTAAACAATTCTCTAAGTGTTTCATTTGATTTAAGTTTATAAATAGCCCGCACGGCTCGTTTCTGCAATACGAAAATTGTCTCTATATCTGCAGCTGAGCCCCATAGTAAGATGCCGTATGACATGATACTGTGAAAATAACTAAAATAAACTAGTCTTGCCGTTTCAACATCAGTCAGAAACCTTATCTTTCTTACAGCGTATGCAGCGGAGCTTAGTCTCTTTGATAAGGTCATGATATGAGGACCCCACTGGAGCTTATCATCTAAAGTAATTCCCAAAAAAGTTGCAGTATTTGAAGTAACTAGTTGTTCATCCTTAACAACAACCCTTGTTGG
Source organism: Pyrausta despicata (assembly GCA_963921415.1). Taxonomy (NCBI): domain Eukaryota; kingdom Metazoa; phylum Arthropoda; class Insecta; order Lepidoptera; family Crambidae; genus Pyrausta; species Pyrausta despicata. The sequence goes on along the minus strand of OY992862.1, from coordinate 13,081,889 downwards.
AACTTGTCGGACATTGGGCATTGTAAACTTAATGCATTTAGTTTTGGTCGCGTTAAGCAATAAATTGTTAACGGTGAACCAATGAAGTACTCGCGAGAGAGTACCATTTACATCGTCAAACAATTCTTTACCCCTTGGAGTTTTAAAAAGTAGTGAAGTATCATCAGCAAATAACACTATCTCACAAGCACCGTCGACAAAGTATGGAAGGTCATTAATATATATTAGAAACAGTAACGGTCCCAATATCGAACCCTGGGGCACACCCATAGTGAGAGGTGCTCCAGGAGACTCTGCTCCATTGATAGAAACCTTTTGTGTTCTCTCAGTGAGATATGAATTAAATAAGTTACATGCATTAGTTGATACACCATAATGGCGTAGTTTTCTCAACAGGGTCTCATGGTCAACACAATCAAACGCTTTAGAGAGGTCACAAAAGATTCCCACAGCATCATGCTTACTATCATAGGCATCAAATATATGTTTCAACAGAGCGACTCCAGCATCAGCAGTACTGCGACCCTTTGTAAAACCAAATTGTTTATTATGCAATAAATTGTTTGATGTGAAGTGAAATAGTAGCTGATTGAATATAATCTTTTCAAAAATTTTACTTAGAACCGGTAAGATTGATATCGGTCGAAAATTTGAGGGGTTATTTTTGTCACCAGATTTAAATAACGGTACTATTTTACTAAATTTCATTAAATTTGGGAATTTTCCTTCATCAATACATTTGTTAAAAATGATCGCTAAAAGAGGTGCTATGATTTCAATAATAGTTTTAATTATACATACGGATATTCCCCAAAGATCCTCGGTTTTTTTCATATTTATTTCATTGAATGCGTTCATAATTACATCGGTGCTTACGTATCTAAAGTATAGTGTTGAATCACACTCATCAATATTGGATTTGAGAATGGATTCAGACAGTTCTGCAGAAGAGTTAAGTTCTTTAGTAGTAGATGGTGCTATATTAGCAAAGTACTTTTCAAAAATATTAGCTACTTCTGCATCAGATTTAACTAGTTTACCTCCATCTTTTAATGAATATGAACGATCTTTTGTTTTATCTTTACCGGTTTCTTTGTTAATGATATTCCAGGTAGCTTTGGCTTTATTTTTTGAACCTGAAACTATCCTACGAAGATGATTCGTCTTTGCTTGGGCACAAACTTTTTTAAAGATTTTTGAATATTTTTTAACATATTCTATAATATGTGGGTCCTGAGAATGTTCTCTAATACTATACAGATCAAATAACTTGTTCCTGCTTTTATAAATACCTGGTGTAGCCCATTCATTAAACTTACTTGTAAACCGATTAGACTTAACCTTTTTTTTTGTGAAAATTGATGCAAATTCGCTTTTAATTAAGTTAAAAAGATCTTCATATAAGTTGTCTACGTTACTACTACTGTTTGGTATTAATGTTTTCACACCATCAAAAATCCTATCCTTAAATCTATTTATCCTGTTTGCAGTGACTGGTCTATAAACTATATCTACTACGCTCAAGGCCGGACCAGACGGAAATGTGACCTTTTGTCCTCTATGGTCGGAGCTTAGACATTGTAAAATAGATTTATTTGTTATTTTGACATCACAAAAAATATTATCTATGCAAGTAGCCGTTGTTGGAGTCACTCTGGTAGGTTCTTCAAAAACATTATTTAGGTTATACGATTCAAAGAGATTAAGAAATCTCATAGAAATTTGTGTTTTTTTTAATATGTCTATATTAAAATCACCGCACACTACTAAATTCTTTTTTGATTTTGATGCTTTTGATAAGACTTTATCCATAGTGTCTTCAAAAAGTTGGTAATTAGCGTCTGGCGGGCTATATACGCTTATGACAATATATTGATCTAGTTCAACACATGCAAGTTCAATAGTTCGCTCAATGGAGAGAGATACAATATCTTTTCGTTCTTTACAGTTAAATTGATTTTTCAATAGAATAAGTGACCCACCTCTAGTTGTAGTCTCCCTTGTGAACGAACTACCGACCTTATAATTGTCAATACTTAACATTAATTCATAGTCCCTATACCAGTGCTCAGTCACACACATTACATGGGCGTTTAAATCTTGCAAAACTAATGATAATTCTAATTCTTTGCCAGCTAGGCCTTGTATGTTTTGATGTACAACAATAAAACTAGACCCAGCCTTTGTCTTCCCCCTTAGTTTAAAGTGTCAGAGGTTGTCAAGTTAATAATATCTAAATTAGTACTATTACTAATATGTTGACAACCATGTGATATGGTTGAGTTTAAAATACAATTAATATTATAAGCTAACAAAGTAGCTATTCGTTTTTTAAATTTAATAGGCAAGTGTAAAGAGCTGCCAGTCAAATGAAATGAATTATTAATGAATTTATTTGTGTCAAAAAACACAAATTTGTCACTGTGACGCTGAGATAAATTAAATAACAAAGTATTCAGCATATGAATACTGTTATTTTGTGTTACCGTATAATATTTTGAAAATGGTAGGGAACAGAGAATAATTTTTTTGACATTTAAATTTGTCAAAATGGTCCAATTCTTTATAATATTTTTCTTACTAACATTTTGACTGTTCCCTAACATTAATACAATAATCGAGTTTGAGTTGAAAGAGCTGTTTCGTATACTATTTACAATTTGATCCAGTGATGTGTCTGGCATACAGTTATTAATAATTTTACAGCTCAATGACCTATTCAATAAGGAACCATAACCAATTCCTAGCTTATCTGAATATACATGAACATTAGCACATTCGTGAGTAGGCTTTTGAGAGACAAGATCATAAGTTTTTGAGCAGTTTAAATTTAAACTTTGTTCTAATGGACATAACTGCAAGCTTAAATCACTTGAGTCCAGTACAGTTTTCAAATTAATGTTTGGCAGTGATTTATAAATTAGTTCATCCAACTAGTTAGTTTAGTTTTTATAGTTCAATCCAACTAGTTAGTTTAGTTTTTATAGTTATTCTGCCCGTTGATTTCGCATTGTTTTCCATATTTTTGTTTATATAAACTTTCCTTTTGAATCACCATATCTATTAAAAAAAACTGCATCGAAATCCGACGAGTATTTTAAAATAAAACATACATATAGACATAAGGACAAAAGGTTGGTTGATATCACTCGAAGTTTCGGTAAGAGGTTGTATCGGATAAAGTGATTTAAATTAATTGGCATTGAAGTTTTTATGTAAAGAATATCGATATGGAATTAAACATATATAAATTGCCAATACTTCCCACTAAAAAAGTACTTACTACTTGTATAGTACTACTGGTACTATAAAATTTATCTATGAAAGTAGTTGTCAGTAAAATATTTGAAGGTTTATTAACAAAAATAATTATATTTTAGGTTGAAAAGTGCCCTAATCCTAAAAACCTGTTGTCCTGAAATTGTACAAAAAAAATTGGTTGCCTGTAAAGTCGGTATACGCGCGAAAGTTTTACGTGACAACGACTCTGAGTGGTAAAATAATTTTAATGTGAATATTCATTCGTATAACATGAACCGGTGTGTATGCCTATCTCTCTCTCTCTCTCTCTCTCGCTCTGTCTCTCTCGCGCGAAACGTGAGCGGAGCAGCGTAACGCAGTTTCTTGAGGTGTCACCCGGCAAACCAATTTATAAGACGTTGTCACGTCAAAACAAAAAAGTTATATTTCACCACAGGTTAAACTACCTAGAGGTTGAAATAATCAAAACACGCTAAATATAAACAGTAAACGATTAATTTTAACCCCTACGCTCCGTTAATATTATTGGAAATAATAGGAGGTGGTTCATTCTATAAGGGTTTAACTTAATCTATCGACGCAAAATGATTGGTTCAATCGCTAAGCCTGGTGTAATTAATTGTTACGCTTAGGTTATTACTTGTGTTCTACAAATACACTCGTTGTAAATGTTTATTCGTTATGCGTTTCAATCAAATGAGTATCGATATAAAAATACCGTTTAAAGCAATACGAATTAAGGTTTTTTCATTTTACCTGTAGCGCGACAGAGTGCGACGTGTTCTTAGTGTGTCTTGCTTATGAAAATGTTATATATAAACTCTATAGGTGATAGTGATAAGACAGCGTGACAAGTATTGGCGGTGATGTTTCTGTAAAAAAAATATTTTTTGTAATATACATCGTATTGCCGGTGTGATAAAGTCTTTCAAAATGTTCGCAAGTAATTACCAAAGATAAAACACATACACCGTGGTCTTCACAAAAACCATAACAAATCCACCTAAATCTTGTAACTTTAGCAAAAATATAGTGGCACGTTAGTACTTTGTCAAAATAACATTTTGAAAATTCTCCCAGTCAATCTGCTGAAACCTGTCAAGTTTATATATTTTTTACGCTGACTGCCACAAAAAGGCTCAAAATACTGTCACGAACGAGCCGTCAACGTCGCGCCAATCTAGCCGTTAAAAACCAGTAAGCAACTGGCTGGAAATTTCGTCAGCCGCCGATAACAACGATTGGCCTAGTAGCTAAGAGTGCCGGGTAACACGCAGCAGACCCCAGATAGAATCCCGGTCCCGGTTTCGAGACGTTTTAAGGCATGTTCAAGATTTCTATTTCACATTTGGGCATGTATAAGAAAATTCTAGTCCATTCGGGGTCCACTTAAAAATTGAATAAAAAAAAGAACATCGAAATGAGAAAGAGAAAAATAGAGGTCTAGAATTTTCGACTGAGGTATTCTTGAAGGTTTGACCGGGGTATATAAAAACCTGCGCGACGCCTATATTCTTCGGCGCGGGGCCGTTGCCCCGTACGTAAGACTCGCAGTGACTGCCTAGTTGGTGTAGTGGCAAAGTTTCTGCCTTACATCCGAGAGGTCCTGGGTTCGAATCCCAGGTCGAGCCAAAATTGTTTCAGAGAATTTCTCAAAAACAGCTCGGAGTCCGGAAATTGGCGGTGTTACACCCCCGTGCCTCGGAATGGACATTAAGCTGTTGGTCCTGCGACTAATCTCTCTCCGGTCACATTAGAATGCCATAGAGTGATGGAACAGTGAGTGCACCTGTGTATTGCGCTCACACTTGTGCACTATAATATCTTCTGCGTAGTTGGCTGATCTCTGTTGAGATTGGCCGCCGTGGTCGAAATCGGCCAGGTGGTGGACTATAAGACTCGCAGATATAGGGACAGTTAGTAACGGACAAGCAAAGAAGCGAGAACAAGAAGAAGTGGAAAGAAAAGTAAATAGTAAAGTGCTAGATTAAATATAGAATGCTAGGTTAAAAATAGATATAATAAAACAGTGAGTGCCTAGTTATGCAGTGCATAGTGAGGCGTTCAGTGTTAACTGTGGCCATAGAAGAGGACTACGTCGGAATTGTAATTTACACATAGTCCCATTGAGGGAGACATAAAATCACTTATTCTATAAACAATAATAAAATCGTATTGGAAATCATAATTATAAGTTTACCATATTTATACCATATGTAATACCGCTGTTGATTCTGATATCTGTAACACAAGTGCTTAAGCTACTTACCACGGAGTCAGATCAATGTATGTGAAGTTGTTGTATATTTTTGCTACTTCGGATTTTGCGCAGAGGGCTTTTGCGCTGCTGTGTGCGAGTGCAGTTGTAACGTAGATATAAATTGTCACTGTTTCAAGACAGGCGTTTAATTCCAATCCCGTAACCACTTCCGTAACAACTGTAATTACATACATTCATGCATATACGGTACCGAATTATTCACATACTTTTAACGCCGACTGTAGGCGTAGGCGATAATACAAAGAAACGTTCAAAATTACGGGTCACATTTGACCCAAAGTCTCAATCAGGGTACTGTGTTCCGGTCTCAGAGTGTCCTTTCAGGGAAATTTGTCAGCGACAATGAAAGAGTGAGGAGGTCGGCGAGTAGGATAAACCAATCGTTAAATTTTTCCCGCCTAAAGCTTGATGTGAGAGGTAATTTCCGGTTAGGGCACGGCCGAGAGTTCGCCCCGGTCTATTAAGATGGCTGTGTGTTACACAGTGGTGTATTCGTAAGCTGGGATTTGTTTCAGCTCATATAGCCAGCGCACACTTGTGTGTGACAATCCTCAATCCAAACATTTCTTTGTTTCTCCGCTTTGCGGAACGAGGTGCAAAAGCAAAAACAAAAGCTTGCGAAAGAGATGATATCACAAAAAACATTACTACACGTAGTTATGGAGTCAAGATTTTGGCTTAACCTACCAAACCCCTATAAACCTCAATTCCATCTAAAAACATCATTTCAACAAACAAGAAACCGGGTTTTTACATACAATTTTTAATGAAAACTTTATTGTAATACATATGTACAAAGGGTGGACTTAATTATAGACTCCTTTTCTGCCTGTCAACCTCAACTCTACATAAAAAGGTTACTTATGTCTTATTTATTCATATACAAGATTACGGTGTAACAGTTCCCCGTCTTCTATCCGGTATCTCCCCTGGCTGTAGTTGGGCGTTTCAACCCTTCACCCTAATGTCACATGTTTAACTCAACCCCTTCGGGAATCTTCGAGAAACGCGCGATTATTGGGCCCCAACGGGTTAATGCCGACAGAATCAGCGACGCACAGTGGTTCGAAAATGCTACCTATTTAAGTTTTTTTGTCCAATATCTAAAAAAAAACAGCTATCGATCGGGCACAATAATTATTTAATACATTTTTTCCCTAAAATTGATGATTAAATTTTTCCATAGTTAAAAATCCATTTTCGTTATATGGAATGAAATATAAACTGCTCGATTTCGATTAAGTTTAGACCGATCCTGCCTTCAAACTACTTGGACCTTATTTAAAAGCATATTGACTATGACCCTACACTATCAGCACGCGCCCAATCTTGCCCGTTCAGTAGTTATGAGGATCCGAAAAATGACGTTGTATGGAATGAAACCGGCCGACCATCAGTTTTAAGTTAAAACTGTATACAACATTGTTCCTTGGAATATTGTGACCGATCGATGAGTAATTTTTAGACGGATATTGCACAAAAACCCCTAAGTCCCACATTACTATTTTCAGACCACTGTGCGACGTCGTAAACGTTAATGGATTTAGAGAATGTCCCGTAAATGTGAAAGCAAGTTGTTAAAATCATTGAGTGTTGTGTAGTTATAGTAATTTATTTATTGAGCTGTGTCTTTGAAGCTGATTTTATTGCCGAATTAAGTCGAACTGGAATATTTAGACACTTAACACATTTCAATGGAAAACTAGTTATGGTGCAAGTTACGACGCAATCAACATTAGTTCAAAGTTCTATCGTCATTAACGTTTGTCTAAAAGCTTTCGTTTAGCTACGATTTTTAATTTTAAAAGGCTACTGTCCAATGCGTAACCACTAAAATGGTAAATGCATGCAACCACGGCGGCGTAGCCAGTGTGTAGCGTTAATATGAAATCATGTGAAATTAAAAACACACTTTTTTATTTATTTGGGATAGGTTTGCTCTTGACCCAAGACTAAGCCCAAAGAGGCAAAGACTGAATCTACGATGGAGCGAGCCTAGAAGATACCTGTACACGCTAGCTTTGAAGATTCCTAGGTTGTAATTGCAGGGAAACACTGACGCAGATAGTGAGTTCCACTCTTTTGCAGTGCGCATCAGGAATGTAGATGAGAAGCGCTTGGTTCGTATCAGTGGAACATCGACACGGTACGGATAGTATCCCGCGGTACGTCTGGTGGTCCGATTGTAAAAAGGGGCCGGCGGAATAAGTTGATGTAGATCATGGCCACACTCAAAGAAAAATGGCCTGCCGCAGGTGGGACTCGAACCCACGGACTCGAACTCGGGGCGATTGCTCTTCCAATTGAGCTACTGTGACACTTACTCATCCGTCTGAATTGCTGCAAGTGCTCTTTAGGCTGCAGCCAGCCATAATTCATCACTGTTGCGGTTAACTAATGCGAAACACCTTTTCAGCTGTTTCAAAAATTTGGACCGATGAGTAAGTGTCACGGTTGCTCAATTGGAAGATCAATCGACCGGCTTGCGAGAGGTGCGGATTTGAGTCCCGCCTGTCGCAGACCATTTTTCGTCAAGTGTGTTTTAATTTTACATTGTTAAGAAATTTACATTGTTAATGCTAAAAAATAAAGAAATTTTATTTGAAAGCATTTTCAAAATCACCAAAAACTATGTTGATATTCAACGTTTTGTTACATCTTTACTTAGTTATCTGTTATTGCCTTATTTCGTTAAAAGCAAGCAAATTGTTCATTCCTACTACATTACCTTAATTTCAACGTGTTAATCCCAAATTGTTAAATCAACTAAGACATAATTGCCAACGAATTCAGCTTTAAAAAACAATGGCTTGACAAATCGCCTTTTAAACTCTTCAGAAACACCTTCCAAACCAAAACGACTTATTTTCCCTAGCCTCTAGCTACATTTTAATACAGCAATCGTTTCAAAGGTAGGAAAAGTTGGCGCCAAGCCGTCAGACCTATGTCAGACCGATTAGGGGCAAGTGGGGCAACCTCAGACGAAATTAACCCTAGGAATGGAACGTCCACTTTGGTTTTGGCTAAAGTATAATACGGTGTAAAGGGGGAAGGGTTAGAGAGGTTGCTGCAGCCTAAAGAGCACTTGCAGCAATTCAGACGGATGAGTAAGTGTCACGGTTGCTCAATTGGAAGATCAATCGACCGGCTTGCGAGAGGTGCGGATTTGAGTCCCGCCTGTCGCAGACCATTTTTCGTCAAGTGTGTTTTAATTTTACATTGTTAAGAAATTTACATTGTTAATGCTAAAAAATAAAGAAATTTTATTTGAAAGCATTTTCAAAATCACCAAAAACTATGTTGATATTCAACGTTTTGTTACATCTTTACTTAGTTATCTGTTATTGCCTTATTTCGTTAAAAGCAAGCAAATTGTTCATTCCTACTACATTACCTTAATTTCAACGTGTTAATCCCAAATTGTTAAATCAACTAAGACATAATTGCCAACGAATTCAGCTTTAAAAAACAATGGCTTGACAAATCGCCTTTTAAACTCTTCAGAAACACCTTCCAAACCAAAACGACTTATTTTCCCTAGCCTCTAGCTACATTTTAATACAGCAATCGTTTCAAAGGTAGGAAAAGTTGGCGCCAAGCCGTCAGACCTATGTCAGACCGATTAGGGGCAAGTGGGGCAACCTCAGACGAAATTAACCCTAGGAATGGAACGTCCACTTTGGTTTTGGCTAAAGTATAATACGGTGTAAAGGGGGAAGGGTTAGAGAGGTTGCTGAAATATGAATACTTAAGTATGTCTAAACGTCTCAACGAAATAAAGGTGTTATTGTTAAGTTGGAGCCGAATATTATGTTATGACGACAGCTTTGGTCTAATGGTCTGAGGTCCAGACCACAAAATCGGCTGTCGCGGGTTCGAATCCTGCTAGGGGCAAATGTTTGTGTGATGAGCACGTGCATTTGTACCTGAGTTATGGGTGTTTACAAATGTATTTATGTATTCTATCCGTTATTCTAACCACCATAGCACAAGCTAACGCTTAGTTTGGGGTAGGTTATTTGTGTGTTTGTTAAAAACAATTTATAAAAAATATATATTTATTAATTTTAAAACTTTATTGCACAAATAGCCGACGCGGCAGACGTTGTCCTGCCCGTTGTTTTTTTCACCTCACCTCACCTATGAGGTGGTACTAGCCATACTCCATAATGTTAACCTGCGTCTTAAATGTCACTCTAAATTTGCAATGAATAAGTACGATTTGTGTAAAATATTATGTTACACTTGTGCTATCGTGGTCCGCGTCCCATGAACACCTTCATCCGTGGTTATTGGACTGGTTGTGCGTAGATATGTCAATTTCTTCCAAGAAAGGCCAATTACTAAGATGAATCCAGCTAATGGAAGATAAATAATATGTATTAAATCTAGCTAGTTAGTTTTTACATCAAAAAAGTTATTATTCGCTTATTTATGGTACTTTTCTTACCCCAAAAGCTTACATGAGATCATAAGGGCTGCAAAAAACCGGTATGATTCTAACCGAAATTGCCACATTTTCTCAACGTTTCCCCAAACAAGTTTCCTTGTTATTTCACTAGCAACCCCTAAAACCAATAGTTTACGATCATGATACGGATCGGGGAATATTAACGATCCGAGGCATCACGCTCTACCAAAAATCTCGCAATCATTGGTGGCAATTCGACCGACCTACGTTAGTGCGTAAGGAAAAGTGGACAAGACATACGTTTTGAGCGTTCACGGTAGTAAAAATAATAATATACAGCAACCTCACATACATTGATCTGAATTCGTGGTAAGTAGCTAAAATACTTGTGTTACAGATATCAGAATCAACAGTGGTATTACAAATAAACTTAAATAAATACATATAACACCCAGACCAGCACAGACGCACACAAATGTTTGTACAGTACGGGGATCGAACCTGCGACCTCTTGGTTAATAGTCACTTTCTTGACCATTACACCAAAGTGGTCTTCGGGAGTAGATATTGATTTTATCGTGTTAAGCATTCACATTGCAAACTGAAGAACAACATTTTTTGCAATATAAAAAGTCAACTGCTTACACGTTAGTTACTAATGTAGTAGCAGATTTCAACAGGCTATGCCAATATCCTGGCTGACCCGACAGCTTGAGTCGACCCATCCCTTAGTTTGGTTTTATATGTAACGCATTCCATTCCCCGCGACCGAGTCGCGCGACCGCTACCATCAAAGGTATAACGCGTGACGTCACAGGTCGCGGTTTCGCGTCGCGATCAAACCGGTCGTTGGAAACAGAATCCTTTAGATTTGGGTGTGGATCCAAATAATATAGCGCACGGTGCTCAGCAATTTTGACAAATTATGCAGTCGTAGAGCCATGTTCAACAGTGGACGTAGGATTCATTTTTTTGTGCTATAATAAGGATCTCTTGTCAAAGTATTGCGGATTTCCCTTACAACACTTGGACCACGCAAGCGTGCGAAGATATAGTTTCTGACAGTACATTCTGACGTCCCAGGGCGACCCTTGTCAGTTTCTTGTTATTTAATTACACCGTACGCCTCTCTTTTTCTATCGACGGTGATGTACTCGTATATCGTAACGGATTGCGAGTAACTTTGACAGATTTTATTAGAATTGAGCTAGGAATTGGTTTAGTGATATTTGAGTAACCGGTTTCTATGAAGGTAGAGATCAATATAATATTCGATTAAGACAACACTGTTCGTAAAGTTTGCGGTTATCGATATTGGATTGCTAAATGTGTCTTGAGTTTTAGAGGCTCTGTCTGGGATTGGCTGAATTCTAGAGCTTTCATACATACTTATTACTCATATTTTTCGTACATAAGACATACATACACATACATAGACATTTCATCATAATTTTAGAATAATAATAGGACATTTTGTATTGTATCTACTTAATTAATGAATTGTAACTTATATATATCGTGTAACATTTGCATGCTAACTCGCGTAGCCTAACATGTGAGTCTATGAACGAATCTATTTGAAACATGTTATAGGATCTTGCCCATTTATGGTGCTGACTTTTCTCAAGTATCAAACGGAAAACTATTTTTTTTTAATTATCGCATTGAGTTTGGACAAGACAAAGGTAATGTTCAACGATCATGTCATCCCAGAACCAATTTCCGTCGAGGGCACTACGCTCGAGGTTGTCCAAGAGTACGTCTACCTTGGGCAAGTACTGCAGCTCGGTAGAGACAACTTCGAGCGAGAAATCGCCAGAAGAGTGCAGCTTGGCTGGGCAGCATTTGGGAAATTGCGTCATATCTTCACGTCGACCCTGCCGCAGTGCCTAAAAAGCCGGGTGCTTAACCAATGCGTCTTACCAGTCTTAACCTACGGAGCCGAAACGTGGAACATGACAGTCAAGCTGGCTCACCGCCTACACGTCACTCAGCGTGCTGTGAAAAGGTCTATGTTGGGGATCTCATTAAGGGATAAGATCCGGCACGAGGTCATACGACATAAGACTAAGGTAACTGATGTTGTCAAAAAATGTAGCAAGCTGAAGTGGCAGTGGGCTGGCCATGTCTGTCGCAGAACCGACGAGAGGTGGAGCAGGAAGGTTCTTGAATGGAGACCACGCTTAGGTAAACGTTGTGTAGGACGCCCCCCGGCTAGGTGGACAGACGACCTGAAGAAGGCAGCTGGTAGTGACTGGATGCAAAGGGCGGGAGATCGTGCGCTGTGGCGCTCCTTGGGGGAGGCCTATGTCCAGCAGTGGACTGCAACAGGCTGATATGATGATGATGATTGAGTTAAGAAGTCGTTCTGCAAATTTTTTGCTTGTTTTTTAACCGGGATTCATAATTTTTTTTAAGATAAAGTAACTCGTAAAATAAATTACGTGTGACACTGTCACAGTCAGTTCGTGTCTGTAAAACTTATTTTTATTGACAGATGCAGTAGACGTTAAAGGTACTAATTCTAATAAAGTATAAAAATAGGTTAAACTACATGATTGCATTCATTTTGAGATTATATCATGTATTTAAAAAAATCTTCGAATACCCGGATCTGATTCATCTAATTACTTAATTTAACACTAAACTGTAATTTTAAGCACCGTTTAAAACATTTTTTTTTTGTTGAAGCATCTTCTTCTTCTTCTTCAGCCTGTGGTCACCCATAGTCGGGTATAGGCCTCTTCATGAGCACGCCAAGTGTTGCGGTTCCGTGCCAATCGCATCCAGCCCCTCCCTGCCACTTTTGCGATGTCATCGACCCAACGGGTGGGTTGTCTCCCGACTTTTCGACGTCCCAACCAGGGTCTACTCCACTCAGCAACCTTAAACCTTAAACCTTGTTGAAGCATAAAAGTACCGTATTCAATACTTCGATGGGCAAAATTCTTTTCAAAGTTAAGTGTTCACTGTAAATTATTTATAGAGTCGGCAATAAAAGAAAAATTTGCTACCTTGTTTGTATGATCCATCGTCGTCATGATTTCTCATTTTATTTTATTCATTTACTATATAAATAAATAAAATGAAGTTTGAAATAAAATTATTTTTATTCATTTTATTTCTTACTAGCTGTGCCCGCGACTTCGTCCGCGTGGAATTTTAACTGTTACCGCCTTCACCGCGTGGAGGTACTCCCAGCCTATGCTACTGTTTAACATGACCCAAATGCAGGCATACCTGCGACTCTATAACAGGTACACACAATGAGTTCCCTTAGTTAGGTAGGGTGATTAATTCATCCCAAGTTTAGGCCAGTTAACACTTAGTCACTTGGCGTGAGTTATTATATATTTCACTGTCTAGGTAAAACTCAATCAAATGAAAAAATCCCATCAAATTCAGTCCTGTAGTTTCTGATATTCAATTTCCTGCCTACACTCTTAGTCTATTGGCGTGATTATTGCAAGTGATGCTGAGTCAAATAAAAAAAGTCCCATTAAAATCGGCCCAGTAGTTTCCGAGATTCAATTTTCTGCCTACCCCCTTAGTCTATTGGCGTGATTATTTCTATCCTTCATTACCTTCCAAGTAATGTTGAGTCAAATAAAAAAAAGTCCCATTAAAATCGGTTTAGTAGATTCTGAGATTCAATTTCCTGCCTGCCCCCTAAGTTCATCGGCGTGATTATTTATATCCCAGTTTACTCTCCAGGTGATACTGAGTCAAATAAAAAAAGTCCCGTCAAAATCGGTCCAGTAGATTCTGAGATTAGCCCGGACAAACAGACAGACAGACAGACAGACAGACAGACAAAAATTTAAAAAATTGTTGTTTTGGCTTCTATTACGGTAATTAAGACCCCCTGTAACAATTTTTCATAAAAATCTTCAATGTACAGAAATCGATCTTTTACAGTCTTATTATATGTATAGATGTATAGATGGGGCAAGATCCTGAATTTAATCATTTTCATTTTTTTTATATTTTATTATAATCAGAATCAGTTGAAAAGAAGTTAACACTGAACATAGACCTCCCATTGAGACTTCCTATAGGCCATAGATGGCATGCATAGATGCTGCTACTCACGACTGATAGCAAGTAAATCTATCACCGCGGCCAAATCGACTGAGAGCCGCAAATCGCACCGACACAGCAGGTGAGCCCTGGACCTTAACCTATCGGCCCTAATAGTTTACTATATTCACCCTTTTTTTATCTGCTTAGATATATGTTTTTATTAACTCTTACTGTTGATCAGTTCCTCATAAACTCATAAAAACAAAGACATCAAAACAAATGTAGGTTAACCACCAGATATATAAGGGCTGTCTTCTGGGACAGGTAATAAACTAGACACTGTAATTTATTGGCAGAATTGCTAATCTGGTGAGTGATAAAAATACGCACATAAAATCTATTTTATTCTATTTTGCATACCACGAGAGCACTGGTGACATGGTACAAGAACAAATAAATGTATAAAACTAAAAATATTTATCCCAGGAGGTTTCTTTTTACATGATTATGCCATCCAGACATTTAGCTACAATTCTATGTGATGGTTAGTGACGATATAGCCGAGTGTAAATCATGTTTGCCACGTACATACAACCTATTCACTATTCTCTTGAAAGGACAATGATATATTTTTATTTTATTTCTGGGTTTATGTGCTATGTTTTTAAGATGTTCTGGCACAATCCATTATTCCACCATACCAAAAAGGATTTGTAGGAGGTTGATTACCTTGTGAAATCAAGACGCGTTTAGAACACCTTTATCAAGATTGACTGCTCCGTTTTTGCTTTTTAGCTTGAAAAGAACATTACAATTTCAGGAAAATACTTTATCTCGAAAGATAAACTGACAGTTTGAGGTCTGCAAAATAATAAGTTTGCTCAATAAACAACAATATATTTAAGTAATGCGTGTAAACCAATCCTTCCATTATTAATCTTACTAGCTGACCCGGCAAACGTTGTTATGCCATATAAATTATTATCACTAAGATGTATGAAAAATAGATGTTGGCCGATTCTCAGACCTACTCAATATGCTCACAAAATTTCATGAGAATCGGTCAAGCCGTTTCGGAGGAGTATGGCAACGAAAACTGTGACACGAGAATTTTATATATTAGACTAGCTGACCCGGCAAACGTTGTTATGCCATATAAATTATTATCACTAAGGTGTATGAAAAAATGATGTTGGCCGATTCTCAGACCTACTCAATATGCTCACAAAATTTCATGAGAATCGGTCAAGCCGTTTCGGAGGAGTGTGGCAACGAAAACTGTGACACGAGAATTTTATATATTAGATGTACCTACACATATTTGTTAAGATAACATGTCAAGAACAAATAAATCTATTATTATTATTTTTTGTGCTGTTCATTTATTACAAAAAAAAGCTGTACTACGAGATTAACATCTTGGAAATCTTTGACAGTATTAATTATAATAAAAACGCGGGTGTTGTCTACAAACGCGCGGTCGTCGCCATGCGGGCATTGGGTGCTGTTTATCTCGTTGTTTTTGGGTAAAATAATGTGATTTATTTCCAGAAGCCCTACTCTCTAAGCCGTAGTCCGTAGTTCTGAATAAAGCCATCCCTGTCACTCTTACAATCTGGACCGTGAGAGCGAACGTGTTGGATAGACCTGGAAAATGCGAACGCATCGGTACGGAATACGGACTTAGATTATGACTAAAGTGTGGGTGTTTTAAACGCTTTATCATTTTTAACGCGTTCCACATTGCACAGTAAACTTGCTAACGCTGTTTTGTTTTTTGAATAGCTTAATATTGCGGCTTTAACTCGGAAACTGGATTTATTTACGCTTAAAATAAGCTTTGTCTTTCTAGGACATTGGCCGAACATCTTTTAGTGCTCATCAGGCTGCAAGCCAGCCAAACTTAATTAATGTTGCGGTAAGATAGCGTAATGGTTGGAGCTATCGCCCTGCTTGCGAGAGGTTGTGGGATGTAAGTTCAAATTCCACTTTGGGAGTCTTGAATGTTTTCTTAGTAGTGTTTTATCCTCCTGCCTACTAGAGGCACTTTTTTGTAGTGTTTGTTTGGAACTTTGAAATGTTATAAAATAGTGAAACAATTGGGATGATGACACCTATCTTAAATATTGTCAAGAGCATGGTGTTTAAAAAACATAGCCCCTATGAAGTTAATACAACCAATATATTTCAAAAAAGCTGTAGAAACCAATTTTTTAACACACAAAACGCAATAAATATTCGGTCAATTGACTCCGATTTCTGATACATGACCGTGACGTCACAATCATTTGTTCCCATACGAAATCTATGGAGGCAGACCGTTTTGACAGATAATAAAAAGTATGTCAACGATTGGTGGTGTCGTCTAGCCAATTCTCAGTTTAATTATGTCCTTTATACAGGACAGTGATACGTTATTACTATGTTATTTATGTAGAACATTAAATTGTTTGTGGGTATAAATTATGCATAAAATAATAAATTTGAAGTACCTAAAGTAAATAACTACCTCTACTTTGGTTTTAGAACGTTAAAGAAACGGTTGCCATACATATTGAATAGTTTGCCCGGAGATCGTATATCTCATATAACATAAAAATGTTTTTAATATAAAACTTAAAAAGTATTTTCTATCTAACTTTACTTAGTTTTTAAGATTTGATTTAATATGTCAGAGACTCGTGATCCCACAGACAAACTATATAAATAGTTTTGTTTGTTTAATAAATAAATAAATAATAATAATAATAATTGGAGCTATTAACGATACAGAAGTTTCTTACGCTTCTGTTACATAGAAAACATACAAAATACACGTTTGATTTGAAAAAGAAACATAATATTGTTAATTGTGAAAATATCGGAAAAAGATTTTTTTTATTGTTATAAAGGAGGGTAATTTTATATTTATACAATTTTTTAAGCCAATTAAGCTAAAATAGTCACTGAAATAAAAAAAAAATATTTATTCAAATGTCATGCCATGTCATGTCAATATTGCAAATATTTTGCTATCTTTAAATTGTTGTGCCTGAAATAGGTCAGTTACTTAATTACAATTAAACATTAGCGCAGACCCTTTAAACAAAAAATAAGCTCGTGGAGATTTTGCTTTCATCTCAGCAAGTACAAACTTTAAACTTAAACTTTCGGGCGCTTAAGAATTTTGGGGTCAGCTATTTTCTTTTTGTGTTTCTAAGAAAAAGTTTTCAGGAAATGTTTTGCGTAAATAAAATCACGGGATAAGATTTAATTTGAATGCTTTGGACCGGATGAATGACTTTTAATAAATTATTTTTATATTTCTGGTGTTTTTAACTCAATTTGGTTTTTTCTGTTTTTTTTTTCTGTACCTAGCACAAAAGTTTCGTTACTCAATTGCAGAAAAAAAATCTATGTAAATTCAATATTTTTTATTAAAAGTACATACCTGTGAACTTAGGAAAGGTATAAATTAATGTACTGTAGTTATGTTCTGGACTTGTGTTATAAAGGCACATTACACAACATATGTAGGTACTACAAATAAATACATGTGATCCGTTTTCAACATTGTCCCGTCCAATAACGTTCCAGATTTTCACGAGCCGGTGACATTAAAAACTATATAGCTGTACGGGCTACGTACATTATTTCATAAATCGCGGCGCATCAACGCGCTGTCAGCATTTGTCAGGTCATTCATCAAACTTTCCATTCATAATTAGTTTGAATATTTCACCAGTACTCGACGAACTACTAAACCTTTCGCGTGTGCCCTTCATACCATTTACCATATTAGAGTAGTATTGTACCAGAATAGAACAATTTATTATCTCGTACCAATGACTTTCATTCAACCACAAAATTTATTTGAATGTATCCCTTACAATAGCTTTACTACAGCCTAGATAGGTATTTTTTTCTATCATCATCATCATCATATCAGCCTGTTACGGTCCACTGCTGGACATAGGCCTCCCCCAAGGCGCGCCACAGCGCACGATCTCCCGCTCTTTGCATCCAGTCACTATCAGCTGCCTTCTTCAGGTCGTCTGTCCATTTAGCCGGGGGGCGTCCCACACTACGTTTACCTAAGCGTGGTCTCCATTCGAGAACCTTCCTGCTCCACCTCTCGTCGGTTCTACGACATTTTTGGACAACATCAGTTACCTTAGTTTTATGTCGCATGACCTTGTTCCGGATCTTATCCCTGAATGAGATCCCCAACATAGACCTTTCCATAGCACGCATTTCTTTCTGTACAGTCTAGCAACTAGGCCTTTTTGTTAAAAAGTGCACCTATGCGTCATTTGTGCATTATGTGTGTACCAAACGCGTCACATGCGATAACAGTACCCTGAATATCGCTGAGCACCCTCGTTGAGATATGTGCGTGCGTCTGTGCGCGTGTGTCATTTCAAGCATTTCTTCTTAGCGTCCTTATCTGTATGTTATATAATAACTATGGCTTCGCGCTACCTGACCAACGATCATCTTGAACTCATCTGACGACCACTTTTTCATTCATTTCATTTTAATGTAATGCATACACTGCCAAAATGCTGCCACCACTGCCCCTAAGCAGCTTAGAATCACCTCTTCCTGCAACAGAATCTGGGCAAAGCGAAAATTTAATATCGCAAGCAAAGTAATTATGCTCAGTGTGGCCAGCACGTCACGGTAAACACAGCGGAATCTTATGCATTTGTGATACGGACGATTTTACAAAAAAAATGAATAGCCTGATGTGTTTGCCACTGTACCTGCGAAGCAAGAGCACACGCGCTGCAGCTGGCAGGCGCGTTGCAATCTGCATAAAAGTTTTATGCACATATTACAGTTTTGCTCACACGCCTGAGCGACAATCGTGGCCATCTGCGGATGGGCGAGGGCTGCCACCATTATCTCTATATATATAAAATTCTCGTGTCACAATGTTCGTTCCTGTACTCCTCCGAAACGGCTTGACTGATTTCATAAGATTTCGCAAAATTTCATAAGATTCTTATGAAATATTGCGAGCATATTGAGCAGGTCTAAAAATCTGTCAACATCTATTATTCATATCCGTTAGTAATAAGGGTTGTACACAATGATTAATATGGGAAACGGGTAAAAATATGGGAAAGTTTGTCGGGTCAGCTAGTTTTTATAATAAAATTGCAGATTTTTCGTAACATTACATATTTTAGTTATCCCTTTCGTTTCCAAGCTAGGTCATTTAGTTTTGTTCTGCCAAATAATTTACTTAACCCATGGATTCCCATTAAGTTGGATGAGCAGACACCCCCCTGTCGGATCTCCCCCCTGTCGGATCTCCACCTTGTCGTGGTGGGGGGGCTCAGTAACCGTGGCTTCGCCACCCACGGTGAAGCTAAGCGGGATCCCGGGAGGGGACGCTCCACGTGGGCTTGGGGAGGCCTGCGCAGGATGCGTCCAAGGGTGCGGGTGTGGGGGACGGTTTTGGCTGTCCCTCGCAGTCGGGTGCGGTCGCGGGAGGAGAGACGACTCGGTGTGTCGTTGCCGTGCGGCCTATCTCCCGCGACCAAACGGGGGCGCACCGTTGGAAGGCGCTGCGGTGGGGCCGCAGAGGAAGAGGAGATGCGGTGTGTCGTTGCCGTCCTCCCTATTCTCTGCGGCCGGGTGGTGGCGGAGCCCAACACCTTGCTCCGCCGCCAAGGAGTTTGTGGCCCTCGGGCTATCCGCCGGGGTGCCGTGGTGAATGCTCACGCGACCCCATGGCACTCCCCACAATGGCGGAGCGGTGGAATGCGCTGTGGTTTTAGTGGGTATTACGGCCTTGCACACCAGCCGTTGAGTCCCACATACCCCCCTGCAGATGTGTGGGGGGCATGCGTAAAAGCATTTCCACAGCGAAAAAAAAAAAAGCAGACACCAATCGTTTACTTTCAGTTGTATAGCTAAGCTGAAATGTAATGTAATTTATTTTTTATAAAAATGTGGATTCGAGTACATAACTACGTGTTACGTATCAACTTCGTCGGTCATTTATCGTCCAAAACTCAAATTATCCATCTGTTGTCAATATCGTTACAATAATTAAATTGCTTATATTCACGAAATTCTAAAGAAGTATTATAAAAACTTGTTTCTTAAAAAAATATCGAATTTCAAGTACGAAACAACAGTTAAGCAACCCTAGCATAAACAAATTCAATTTTCATTTTTATGTTTCTGAAATAATTTTACGTAATTAAAAAGCAAATGTAAACTTTGCATTTGATAACTATTTTACATTAACAATAATCATGCCATTACTTATTTGATGGTATTACTTACTTCTAGATTCTAGATTTAAATTAAGTGTGGCTAAATTAATTAAGGTAAATGTAAAATTGCAAAATTAATTCATTGAAAAAATTAAATGAATTGTTTTTTGTACCTAGAAACTCGTACATGCTACTTTGCGGAATATAATTCATATACTTTGTCTAACCCTTTTTTTACCTGTCCATACTGAAGCTTATTCCAATTCAAACCTGTTTAAAGATGATGTACGATTTATCATTATAAACGAAGACAAAGTAAGTTATTTTTAGTAATGGATAGGTTTTAATTTGTTATTGAAAAATAAATGACAGTTGTTTTACTAATAATTTTAATATTTTCATACGTATTATTGTTCTCTTTTCAGTTTATTATGTTTTTCTTAGCCGTAAATTTGTGTTTTAGGCATTACAAAAAAAAAACAATGACTTCCCCTTTTGTTGTAAAGTAAACCACGCGAACGCGAACTAAAAAAAAGGCGCAGAAAAATTTGGCCTTGCAAAATATTCTTTCGCGAACTTCTCACCAACGAAAGAGTTAACAATTGTTAGAAGCTCATCAAAAATACGCAAGTTAGCTACGCCCGGTGGCCTCAAATTCAAAAGAGATCTACCCCGATCGTAAATCAAAAAAGTTTCGGCCGAGGTTCGAGGAGAACCTACTAGTGGACGTAGTGGAAGTATTTGCAGTAACACTAGTGGTACTATCAGTGCTTGAGGTATGCGACATTAAAATAGAAGTAGTAGTAGTCCTCCTGGCCGATTTCGACCACGGCGGCCTATCTCAACAGAGATCAGCCAACTGCGCAGGAGATATTATAGTGGACAAGTGTGAGCGCAATACACAGGTGCACTCACTGTTCCATCACTCTCAAAGTTCGGTGAGACGGCAATCCGACATGACCGGAGAGAGATCAGGCGCAGGACCAACGGCTTAACGTGCTTTCCAAGGCACGAGGGTGTAACACCGCCAACTTCCCGACTCCAAGCTGTCTTTGAGAAATTCATGACAGAAATCTCAGAAACAATTTCGGCTCGACCTGGGATTCGAACCCAGGACCTTTCGTATGTGAGGCAAAAATATTGCCACTACACCAACGAGGCAGTCATTAAAACGAGGCGACATTCAAACACACTTAAACAAAAACTCGGACTGCCACAGTCGAACCCACACCTCTCGCAAGCCGGACGATTGCTCTACCAATTGAGCTACCGTGGCAATTCTCATCCGTCTGAATATTTCAAGTGTTATTTAGGCTGCTAGATTTATCAATGTTGCGGCTAGATACCTAAAACATCCAAAAAAAAACACTTTTTCAACTTTTTAACAATCGGTCAAGATGCTTCAGCTTATTTATTAAGTTACTTTATTTTTAGCTGTACAATGTGAAATTGAAACATACTTAAATAAAAAATCGAACTGCCACAGGCGGGACTTGAACCCACACCTCTAACAAGCCGGGCGATTGCTCTGTCATCAAATCGAGCAATCATGACACTCACCCGTCCGAATTTTTATGAGTGCCCTTTAGGCTGCTAGCCAGAATGCGCTTTCTAGTGCCTCACCTCAAGTATCAGGTGGTACAAGTTATGCTCCACCACTACTTCTTCAAATTGATGAGCCTTAATCTTGTCTGTGGAGCATTCGCCACTGTATTCTGTCGTGCACCTTCTCCTTGACCTCCTGGTACGACCTGACTCCCAACTTTTCCTTCAGTTGTTCCACGAAATTCCTCTTTGGTCTTCCTTTTCCTGCTGTAGCATTACGATAAAAGAACATAGATTTAGTAGCGTAGAAAGTAGGAAGATTAATAAAAATGCATAGCTCTTCTGTATGAGTAAATATTAATATCTTTATTATTATTTCTTTAATTCTTAGTGCATTCTATCCACTGGAAAAATAATTGAAAAACTACTTTTTACGATAAAGCGTTAAGCTAAAAACCTACTAAGTGTGGCTAAACCTGACACCGCCAGGGCGTATGCCGCAAGTGTCCAGTGGCTCTTAGATGTTCTGTAACAGAAATATTTAGAAACAAACTGGCTCAGTATCTGCCTCGTTGGTGTAGTGTCAAAGTTTCTGCCTTACATCTGAGAGGTCCTGGGTTCGAATCCCAGGTCATGCCAAAAATTATTTCTGAGATTTTCAGCTCGGTGTCGGGAAGTTGGCGGTGTTACACCCCCGTGCCTCGGAAAGCACGTTAAGCCGTTGGTCCTGCGCCTGATCTCTCTCCGGTCATATCGGATTGCCGAACCGAACTTTGAGATTGGTGGAACAGTGAGTGCACTTGTGTATTGCGCTCACACTTGTGCACTATAATATATCCTGCGTAGTTAGCTTATCTCCGCTGTGGTCGAAATCGGCCAGGAGGATTTTAAACTCATGCTGTTTGGAGTTAGGTCTACAAACTGACCGCAAGACAAGCAAAGCATTGCTAGATAGTTCATGCTGAACGTGCGTTGATTGTGCCAAGTCAGAGTTGAGTTTTTTTATTGCCAGTGTGTGATTTGAATACGACTGAGGTTTTGTTTGTTCCGGAGGATTGTGTATTGTAGACATAAACATTCCAGCGTAACGTCATCGGGCTCGGAAAATATGCAGTATGGTGCTTACTGCTTATTCATTTATGTGGGAGCCGGGGGATGAAAGGAAATAACGAGATTGCTGGTAAACTTGTGATTTATTGTCGTCGTAGTACCGATTTTTTATCGTCAGAAAATTTATCTGCCTAAATAAGTTAATAAATGATATGACAGTGCTGTGTAGTTATAACAATTGTCAAGTCATGTCAAGGTTACGAGTATCAACATCTTCTAACGTTTCCTTGAAGTGTGTCGATTATAGTGTGTATGCTTCTAAGCTTAAATCTAGTAAGTAAGCTCCATTATAATAACTATGTTTTGCTGACTCTGGCAAATACACGCTATTAACGTATTCATGTACGATTGAGGCAACAAATAACTTTTATAGTGAATGGTTGTCATATTTATTTAGACTGCGGAAACCCCAAAATTTCATGGCGACCCTGCCAAAGGGCTCGGCCAAGGGGACCTAGGAGTGAGTTTTTAAATTCTTCATCATAGTACGTTGGCAGCGACAAAATGTGTAGATCAACGGTTAAAAAAGAGGATGTCTTCCTTAACCAAGGCATTGGAAGCAGCGTGGACCAGCTGAGTATCGTGATCTTCGTTTCATTGGCCATCCTCATGTTAGTCGCCGTCTATTTTGCTGCGCGTTTCTACAAGAAGTGCCATCGTCAATGGATTCGAGAGGAAATGGGTCTTCAGGCGGTAAGGCGCATTCGAGCTTCATTGCGAGGACGATCCCAGGACGAGGAATCAAAAGCATAAGGAAGTGTGTGAATCTTTATTCACACACTTCGTACGTACATTCTTTAATGTACGTACGATTCAATTTTGAAAAAGTGATTTTTTTTTCAAGGGTGGTGTGTTGGTTCGTTCGTACACGACTTATGGAGGCTAAAATAGGTTAGATTAATGGGAACATTTAAAAATTAGTGTTAGTATTTAATATAAAAACGTGGTTAAAATAAAGTAGGTCAATGCATTTTATAACGCATTATATTAAAATTAGCTAAAAGAGGGTGCAAATACATTGCGAATATGATACCACGCGGCGTAAACTGTTAACGTTGCACATCTTTGTTCGTGAACTTTGTCATTACTTGTTGAATGTGAATCTATTTTTAGACTATAATTACGAAATGCTTAATAAAATGTAAAGTTAAAAGATATGATTGAAAGTTTAATCTTATTGCATGATGAATTGGTAGAGACACGGAAATACTTAAATAAGAAAGGTAAAAGCAGACATACCTGTAAAATTACTAAAAGTAAGTTAGATGAAGCTAATTTGATATACGACAAATGTGAACAAATATTTTCTAGTTTGGAGGAGAAAAAAGATGCAAAGGTTGTTTTATTAGCCACTAATTATTTTGAGCAAACAAGAAAGTTAAGTGAGGAAATAAATATTTTATGTATTTCGCCTGAAACAACCAGTGACAAAATGGAGTTTAGTCTAAAAGTGGCGTGTAGTTTGATTCCAGTAATGGACGGGTCAGAAGCGACAACAATACGGTTAATCGATGCTGCCGAGATGTACGCAGATATGCTGGATGACAAAGATAAATTATTGCTTATTACTTTCGTTCTAAAGAGCAGGCTTTCTGAAAATGCCAAATAACGTATGTCGAATACGTACACAACTGTACAAAACTTAATTTCAGATTTGAAAAAACATTGTCGTACTAAACGATCGTTTATGGCCTTACAGATGCAATCAAATAATATAAAGGAGGACTCAAAAACCATCGATAAGTATGGAACTGCCATTGAAAAATTATTTACACAGTTAACTATTTCACAGGCAAATGGAAATAATGAGGCGTTTACTGTGTTAAAGCCAATCAATGAAAAATTTGTCATTAAACGGTTTTCAGACGGGCTGCGCAACTCGAGGCTGGCTACCGTCATTTCCGCGCGCGACTATAGCAGCTTGAAGGACGCTATCCAAGCAGCCAAGGACGAAGAGATTACGTCTCAGCCACAGGCAGGTAACATCATGCATGCATCTAAGCAAGGACGAGGTCATTTTAATAATGCAAGATATGCCCGTGGTAATCGTTACCACCGTGGTAATTATAATAACTATTATGAACAATATCATAATGATTATTCTTATGGCCAGACAGGACAGGGTTTCACGTCTAAACGTGGAAATTTCCCAAAATTTACAGGCAATTATAGACGCGACTTACTCAAATAGAGGTCAGCATAGTAGATTTTCTAGAGGCCCGAATTTGAATCGTGGAGGCTCTCGAAACGTTTATACTGCGGAACAAAGCAGCGTATACGAACAAAATAAAGCTGTAAATACAAGTTGCGATATGTAATACAAATAATAATCAAATTAATCAGTTTTTTCGATCTTAGCCATTTTGTGTTCTCATGTAATGGTAATGCTAAGTATGTAACTTTTTTCATAAATAACATAAAATATTACTGGCTTATTGATACAGGCGCCACACTATCGATTGTAAAAAGTGCAGTACTACCAAATAATATTTCAGTTAACAAAGATGATACTTTAATAAATGGCATTGGAGGACAAACGCGTTCTCAAGGTTCGGTTAATTTACTACTTAAAAATAATAATAATACAACATTCCGACATAATTTCTTAAATTTTGATACATTTGTTTCTTTAGAACTAACTACTGACTGATCTTTAGCCGTTCTGAAAATATATTAACTGCATCAAAGTCGTGTTTTATTTATAGGTGCAGGCAATTAATCCACGTTAACCAGAATCCGGCCTTACAAGGCTGAATGCCTTGTAAGGCCGGATTCGGCTCTGTAACGTTTGGCTTCAGTACTGACACGTTAAAGCTCGTTGCAATTCTTTTAGCATAGCCTTATCTATACTCGTATATACATAAAAAAGTGGTGTTAGTTAAACTATTCATAACTCCAGAAAGAATTAACCGATTTGGCTGAAAATTGGTGGATAGGTAGCTTAGAACCAGGAAACGAGCATAGGATACTTTTTAGCCCGTTCGACCGTTCCCGATTTTGAAAACAAAGGGATTCCACGCATTATGACGCGAAGAACCAAAAAACGTAACAGTTAAAAAGTTTTAGGGAATAGATCATAGGATCTAACTGATATAAGTAGCGATCTATGATGTGTAGCGGCGTGTGCACCGGTCTTAAGGTGCTGGCATCTCTCTGAGTCACGGTTCTAGGAGATTGTGGTCTTCGTTGTTTCTGATTTCCATGTCTCAAGGTTTTATGTTTCAAACTTAGGGATCAGG
Source organism: Pyrausta despicata (assembly GCA_963921415.1). Taxonomy (NCBI): domain Eukaryota; kingdom Metazoa; phylum Arthropoda; class Insecta; order Lepidoptera; family Crambidae; genus Pyrausta; species Pyrausta despicata. The sequence goes on along the minus strand of OY992862.1, from coordinate 13,055,807 downwards.
GGAATGTCAATTAATTTGTCCCTAATCATCAAAATTTTATGACGGAATCTCGTGTTCAAGCGGAATCTTACATTTTATGACTAAGTCAGCTTGCGAATTAATTTCAACAGTTTTCTCAAGATCTTCCTACAATGAAACCTGCTCAAAATTTGGTACAAACATTTTGGCAAACTAGTACAACCTTGTCTATCTCCGAAGCCGTATACTACAAGAGATTTCCAGGCCGAGTTAGAGGCGAAGTACGGTGAAGTTTGATAGGACCCGCATCACCGCACGCGTCCGAACTTTACTGATTTATTACCCGCAGCCCCAACTATTAATTCGGGCCTTAGGCCCTACTGTGTAAGCTTGGGGATCCCTGTTCTTTTTTTTTACGTGAAGGAAATACGTTACGCATATTTACTACCCTGAGGACGATAGTAGGTTATGTAGGACATTAGCAGGTGCGGTGCTTACGCCCGGGGGATAATAAATAAATATACAACAACATCACATATATTGATCTGACTCCATGATAAGTAGCTTAAGCACTTGTGTTACAGATATCAGAATCAACAGTGGTATTACAAAAAACTTAAAAAATACATTTAACACCCAGACCAGTACAAACAGACATGTTCATGCACTCCAATATTTGTAAAGTGCGGGGATCGAACCCGCAACCTCTTGGTTAATAGTCAACTTCTTGACCATTACACCAAAGTGGTCGGCATTGCCTCGGCAACCTTGAGGCATCACCATCGTCTGCTTGCCCCAAGCTAAGGATCCCAGCCCTAGAAAAAAAAACGAATTCGAATCGAATTGCATAGTCAAAGACGGAGTTAAAATTAAAAAAAAAAGACACAACGGTGCCTCACTTAAGCCCATGAGGTAACTTTGACCCATTCAGTAAGAAGCTTGTGCCTCCGACAATGTTATATTGATAGTAAATGGCGTTAGCAAATGGCGTATTACGCATATACGACAGGCACAGATGCGAAAGTTACGCTGGGGAATGTCATGTCTCTTTTTTTTTCATTTTGCTTCGTCATCAACATAGAAATAGAAAACAAAATGGAGTTGACTCTAGCCATCCTTTACAGACAGAGACAAAACATTTGAAATCGGGAATACTGTTTATAGAGTAGGACAACTTATCTGGCATAGTTAGGATAGCGAGTAAGAGTACCTCTATTATTTGTTGTGGTATTTTTCTTCGATTTTAATAGTAACGCAAGGAAAAGCTGGAATGATTTTACTATAAAAACATCGCAGTTAGTTGTATATATTATGGTTAAGTGGGCCTTACTTTGACTATGAGCTTGTACGAGCATTACTCGATCACGCAGTCACAATTTGGCTTGGTGTTTATTTTTAAGATAAGTCCTCCTTAAACGTTACTAAGGAACTCATTGTAGATATTGTTAAAAATTACAAACTTTGATAGTTGAAATAAAACACTAACCAATAAATTTCGAAAAGACAACACTTAAAACATTATTTTTCGGCTCCGGACTTCCAAAGGTCGGGGGTTCGAATCCTTCCCGATGACCGGAGCCGAAAAAGAATTTTTTAAGTGTTGTCTTTTCGAAATTAAAAAATAATAATAGCGTTGTGAATGCAAAAAAGTACTTAACAAGTAAAATTTTAGCCTGTTTCACCTTAACCGATTGTCAAATATTTGTAAAAATATTTCTCTCGGGTGACTTGAGGGAGTCTCCCACAATCATTGATGAAACATACGCTGGCTCAAAGCGTTAAAAAGCACTTACAAAATTTAACGACTCCATTAAGGTTTTCGGTAGCGTGTGTCAGAGCATTGGACCGGAATTCCAAAGGTCGGGGGTTCGAATCCTTCCCGATGACCGGAGCCGAAAAAGATTTTTTTAAGAATTTTTAAGTGTTGTCTTTTCGAAATTAAAAAAGTAGCGTTTTGAACGCAAAAAAGTACTTAACAAGTAAAACTAACCAATAAAATTAAGTATACAATGAAAATTATTTACATAGAATACAAAAAAAATAAAAATCAAAAAGGTTTATCTTGCAAACCCACCCCAATGTCAACAAGCTACTATTAGGGTGAAGTAACGTTTAATTGTATTTAAATTACAATAAAATTAAAAAAGACGGATAGCTGTAAAACTCATTTCATTGACTTGAAAACATTGACTTTACCCTGCCATTAAAGAATATATTATTGTTTCTGACCACGCACTCATTTTACTCTGTTAAAGGACTTTTTAATACATATTAAATTAAACTTGACACATCCGCTTGATTGCTTGCCTCTAAATTAATTTCATTGACATATTATATTTTATTTTTTATTATTAATTCAACTATCACCCATTTTGACAAACTATGACGTTGTGCATTTATGTACTACATTTGTATGGCGACGAGGCTGATCACAGCGCACGCTTTTCACCCGTGTATCACAAATAAATATTTTGACTTTGCGTTTGAGTTTAAGTTGCTTTAACAGCTCTGTCTTAGTATGCTATGCCTTTGTATGTATAGTAGTTAGAATCGACTAACATCTATCTAATCTGTCACACGTACATACCTATGAAATCGGAATGATCACCCATCCTAAACATGACCGCGCCGTGGATTGCTTAACTTGAGAGTATATGGAAAACGATAAACAGATATGACTAAATGAATTCCATGAGTAAAATGGCTTACTTACTGTCTCCGCAGAACCAGTCCTAACATAGTAATAATATTGCACAAATTAGGGAGGCTAAGAAGAAATGTTCAAAATGACGCAAGCACACGGACTCATATACCAACAAAACAGCTCGGAGAGAGTCAGGGTATGGCCAGTCGCGCGTAACGCGTGTGGGACAAACACATGCACAATTGGCTAGACGACACCACCAATCGTTGACATACTTTTTATTATCTGTCAAAACGGTCTGCCTCCATAGATTTTGTATGGGAATAATGAACGTGACGTCACTAGAAATCGGAGTCAATTGACCGAATATTTATTGAGTTTTGTGTGTTTAAAAATTGGTTTCGACAGCTTTTTGGAAATAAACTGGTTATAATTACTTCATAGGGGCTATGTTTTTTAAAGGCCATGGTCTTGAAAATATTTAAGATAGCTGTCATCATGCCAATTAACGCGTAGATGTCTATATTTATATAAAACTAGCTGACCCGGCAAACGTTGTTATGCCATTTTTTTTTATCACTAAGGCGTATGAAAAATAGATGTTGGCCGATTCTCAGACCTACTCAATATGCTCACAAAATTTCACGAGAATCGGTCAAGCCGTTTCGGAGGAGTATGGCAACGAAAACTGTGACACGAGAATTTTATATATTAGACTAGCTGTGCCCGCGACTTCGTCCGCGTGGAATATTTATTTTGGGCAACATTTTCATTTTGCAAATTAATTTTTTAAGTTTTTAAAAGAACATAATTAGCTTAAAGTACTTTTGCGTTAATTATTTTTGTAGTTTAATTTTCTTGTGTCAGAAGAACATATCACTTGTATCCGCAACGCGTTTGTAGGTCTGATCTTAACAATGCGACATATGTGTGAAAAACAGTCTTGACGTTAATTAATTCCTATGTGTTTAAATGTTTGCCTCTGTGATTTATTAATTGTAACGGTGAAAGATAGCATAAAAGGAAATAGAATTCTTTTAAAATTAAAAGGTAAATATAATTTGGAATCATTGAAGTGCGAGGTATAAGCACTGTTTGACCAACTGCTAAACCAGTCTAAACTATTGCAACCATCACGTTACATATTGCGAAGAAATTAGATTTGAAGTCGGGTCCCGGTGGTTTAAGATTTTTAAGTTAAATTATTGGTGCACCTATTTTTAACTTGACGGAATAATGGGAGAAGGCCACTTGTGTTCAAATAATTATTTTTTAATTTCGTCTACGCTACAGTTTCTCACTCCCAATATTGCACTTTGACACATCCATTGATGATCTTTTTTTTTCTATTTTGCTTATTTCAGGGTGAACTCTCGATATAAAGTCCTTAATGTTACTCACTCTTAATCCTTTATCTCGTTCAATTGCAATTTTATTTTCAAAGTGAGGTACTTTCCCGTCTCCTATTAAAAGTAACTTTGAAGGAAAAGTTATATAACCTCCCTACCACTGCCTCGTTGGTGTAGTGGCAAAGTTTCTGCCTAACATCCAAGAGGTCCTGGGTTCGAATCCCAGGTTGAGCCAAAATTGTTTCTGAGATTTTCTGTCATGAATCTTTCAAAAACAGCTCGGAGTCGAGAAGTTGGCGGTGTTAGACCCCCGTGTCTCGGTTCGCACGTTAAGCCGTTGGTCATGCGCCTGATCTCTCTCCGGTCATGTCGGATTGCCGTCTCACCGAACTTTGAGAGTGATGGAACAGTGCAGTTTGAGAGTGCACTTGTGTATTGTGCTCACACTTGTGCAGTATAATATCTCCTGCGTAGTTGGCTGATTTCTGTTGAGATTGGCCGCCGTGGTATATAATCGGCCTGGAGGATTATTTCTACCTCCCCCCAAATGTGCTTATTGTAGTTAATTTTAAGATGTTTACGAACTTCCATATAGGGTATTTTTAAGGCAAGACTTTACAATGTCTGCCCTTGTTCCCCTTACTATTACTGGTACAGTTTTTCGAAAGTCCCCCGCAAACATAACAGTATTTTTATGATGATGATTTTATCACAGCATCTTATATCTCTAAGAGTCCTATCTAGACCCTCTACATGAGCTCTATGGATCATGGAACATTCGTCCCAGATTATTAAACGCGGTCACCTGGTCATTCATCGTATCAGCCTGTTATAGTCCACTGCTGGACATAGGCCTTCCCCAAGGACCGCCACAGCGCCCGATCTCCCGCTCTTTGCATCCAGTCACTACCAGCTGCCTTCTTCAGGTCGTCTGTCCATCTAGCCGGGGGGCGTCCCACACGACGTTTACCTAAGAGTGGTCTCCATTCAAGAACCTTCCTGCTCCACCTCTCGTCGGTTCTGCGACAGACATGGCCAGCGCACTGCCACTTTAGTATGCTACATTTTTGGACAACATATGTTACCTTAGTCTTATGTCGTATGACCTCGTTCCGGATCTTATCCCTTAATGAGATCCCCAACCTAGACCATTCCATAGCACGCTGAGTGACGTGTAGTCGGTGAGCCAGCTTGACTGTCATGTTCCACGTTTCAGCTCCGTGGGTTAAGACAGTTAAGACGCCTTGGTTAAACAACCGGCTTTTTAGGCACTGCGGCAGGGTTGACGTGAAGATATGACGCACCTGGTCATTAATTAAATCTAATTTTGGTTCATCATGGTACCTCGTAGAGCTACACCCCCCTCTCCGCGTCGCTCGCAAGTAACGCCTCTCTTCCTAGCAGCGTCATGTTTTGCATATCATGCGGCGCGGGTGAATTTTATATTGGTGTTATTTTAAAATTGTTATATCTTCTATGATATTCATTGAAATTAAGTGATGTCAAGGACAATTTTGTTCACAATTAAATACTCTTAATCAACAACACATTTATTTGGATAAAGATTAATATTATTACGTTGATACAACTCTTAACAAATAATTCATTATTTTTGGCCAAATTTGATTACCACAAAAACGGTTCTAGTGACTTGATCTCAAAAGATAGACATATACTGTCGCAGACATTTTTTTAGATCATTTTAAGAGGAATAATTCTTTCATACAAATATTTTTGGTATCTTGAACCGTTTTCGCAGCGTTCGCAACGGAAGCCCTCAAGGATGAATAATTTTCCCCGTTTTTTCCACATTTTCCATGATTTCTTCGCTCCTAATAGTTGCAGCGTGATGTTATATAGCCTATAGCCTTCCTAGATAAATGGTCTATTCAACACAAAAAGAATTTTTTAATTCGAACCAGCAGTTCCTGAGATTAGCACGTTCAAACAAACAAACAAACTCTTCCGATTTATAATATTAGTGTAGATACGACGACCGTTTGGTGCAGTGGTCCACAGGTCGGACTTCTAATCCAAGGGTCGCGGGTTCGATCCCCGCACAGTACAAGCATAAGTGTGCATGAACATGTGTGTTTGTACTGGTCTGGGTGTTTTCTATGTATAATATGTATTTATTTACAAAAAAAAAGTATTTAAGTATGTTTATCCGTTGTCTAGTACCCATAACACAAGCCTCGTAGCTTAGTTTGGGACTAGAAAATTGGTGTGGTTGATGTGAAATATTTATTATATTTATTTATTTTATACTCGTTCCCGTACTCCTCCGAAACGGATTAACCGATTCTCATAAAATTTTGTGAATTTATTGAGTAGTTCTGAGAATCGGCGAACATCTATTTTTCAAGGGATATCCACCCTTAACTTATAATAATAGTTTAAAAAAAACTAAAAAAACACGCTTTTATTGCTAACTAAAAAAGAGAAAGTAATTTCTGACTACACAGAATTTATATTACAGTAGAGTAAAAAGCGTGGGGTGCACTTTATGACGTTTTCATACTTCTCTTTTTATAGTTGCCAATAATAGGATGATTTTCACATACTACAATACCAAGCGCCCCACGCTTTTTACTCTACTGTATTTCAAATTCCGTGTACTGAGAAATTATTTTCTCTTTTTAAGTTAGCAATAAAAGCGTGTTTTTGTTATTCTTTAAACAATTATTTATTTTTATTTTTTTAGTTAATAATGTAGGGACATAACTATGTAGTGTGAAAGATGCGTGTCAGCGATTTGAGTGGATGTGTGACGAATGAAACAGAGAGTCGGCCAGTTACTGCGCACTGGCCGGCTCGGGTGAACGTAATTAGCTATTGGGAAACTTTAGTAAAATAAAATTCAGTTTTATCGGTCATAAATATTTTTATTGAAGGTCAGTGGCAGTAACTCTCTGGACAGGAATAGGATCCTCACACTTTACACGTAATTATTAGAAATTAAATCAGGTAATCAATACATCTTACAAACACACATAAGAGTAGGAACACAAACACGTGGGAACTGAAAGATGAGAACCCCCCACGTGTACTATAAGGATAATGGAAAGCTCTTATCAAATTATTCCATTGTCATCGGTACTTAATACGTGGGCAAAGTTTCAAATTAATCCAATTTCTGTAAGTTGGTGAAAATTGAGCTCAAAACTTCCATTACATACATACATACATACACCCCGATCTACACCCCGATCTAATAAAAGCGTGTTAAAAAAACAACGGGCAGGAAAACGTATGCGGTGTCCGCTAGTGTTTTAATAAAAAGGCCTAGTTTTAGACTGTATAGAAAGAAATATCTAGGCTGTGGTGGTAATGATTGACGTAACGGGTGTTCGCGGCCGGCGTGATCGAATAACATCCAACAGTCTTCGGTGTGACAGGTCGATTATTCGCAACGTAATAAATGCGCATACTTTGTATAACTTATTTTTTATTGCTTGCCACGGGTTTTGTTTCGCTTTTTACGATACGAGGCAAAGGTATTGGAAAATTTTTACGTATGCCATGTTGAGTGGGAAAACGTATCTACACGTCACATGAATGTAACTGGTTTTAACTTAATGATAATTCTCTTTTTGCATTGATAAATAGAATGATGCAATTTGCGATGTTGGCTTCCAGGGCTATTTAAGGATAAAAATAATGTGATAATCAATAATTATAAATTTATTTTGTACGTAAATAACTTCAGTTAAATTGTTTGTTTTTCCTTTTTACTGCACCGCCTGAATTTTCTTTGCTGGGCCCTATGCTTGACTGGTAGAGAATGCCTTCGGTATTAAGTCCACCATTGTACACATTTTTGAACAGAACTTAAAATAAAATAAATAATGTTTATAACATTAAATCTTATCTCAGTACGAGTTGAAATTTGGATCTTTAGTAGCAGAGTTCGTGGACTGCCACAAGGTATTTAAAGAATCATTATTTTATTGATATTAATGAAAGGCTTCCCATTAACGTTTGATGTAGACTTAAGCCTTAGTTAATCGATTTCAAGGCAAATCCAATTCAGATTTCCCCACGTTCCTTTCTCAGCTATTCCATCAGAAAATGACTTACGATTTGACATAAAAAATCCCTTATTTTTCATACGAAAGCACAAGCTAAAACAAAAACAAAATTATATAAAAACACTTTATCATATCCCACGTCACAGAAACCTATCACATATACAGGGTGACACCCTAACAGAGAGTGACAGCTTGCAAGATTCCAGACAAGGGGTCTAGGGTTCTACCCTGTATTATTTGTATGCGTTTATTCCAACAATTTTAACGTGACAACGTCTTATAAATTGGTTTGCCGGGTGACACTTCAAGAAACTGCGTTACGCTGCTCCGCTCACGTTCCGCGCTCACAATGAGAGCGAGTGAGAGGCACGCGTCCCTTCGACTCGGACATGGTTAGCCCGCCTAAGAGCGAGTGAGACAGACATAAAAAGTGAAAGGCACGCGTCCCTTCCACTCGAGCACAGTTAACCCGCCTAAGAGCGAGAGAGACAGAGCGAGAGAGAGAGAGTGAGAGAGATAGGCATACACACCGGTTCATGTTATACGAATGAATATTCACATTAAAATTATTTTACCACTCAAAGTCGTTGTCACGTAAAACTTTCGCCCGTATACCGACTTTACAGGCAACCAATTTTTTTGTACAGCCTTAGCACTGCTCTTTAGCGCCGAGCAACTTTTTCTTTCTCTATTAATTGATTATCGATTTAATAAGGACCGGTTTTTAGAATGACAATAGTTTTGACTTTCCTACATGCAGTAATGACTTTAAAACTTTAATTTCTGGTAAAACGGTGGACTAAAAACAGTAAATAGTTAAATAAACTTATTACTGGTAAAAACTCAAAGTTACCCTTGGGCCACAATATTTGCGGGCATGGTCCCCGGCTTTTTAATTGTCTGGATATTCTTTATTTTTATTAATATATTTGATTTATTAGATAACAAACCATATAATACATTACACTTATGCTATATAGCTTATGTAAATCGAAGTGTTTATAGGTTTTCACAACTTATATAAATTATGTCATCATCAGCCTATATACGTCCCACTGCTGGGCACAGGCCTCACCTCAACTATGAGGTGGTGCGAGCCATACTCCACCACGCGGGTTCAGTGCGGATTGGTGGAGGGGTGTGTGTAAGGTAAGTGACCAACCTTACTGTCAGATGTTATTAAGCCGCCAAAGAGCCTCCGACCAGGCTAAACGACTAATATCTATCTATATTAACCGGGACCAACAGCTTAACGTGCCTTCCGAAGCATGGTGATGCTTGTAAATAGACGTCACTTTTATGGTCAGAATGGTCACCCATCCCAAACAGGACCGCGCCGTAGGTTGCTTAACTTTTGGTATCACTACCAAAGCGCTGCAACCACTGCGCCACAAGCACCTCTATAAATTATGTGAACGAGCCGAAATACGTTCTCTTAAGCGAGAATATAAAAAATAACAAATAACTTTAAACTAAGCAAAGCAATCATGATTATATTCCTTAGAATATACATTAATTAGCATTCTAAACTTAAATTCCTTGAATGAATGTGTTTCCTACGGTTCTACGTCCACACGCGTGGAATTTGGGCCTCTTATATTTTAAGTCCTCTAATATATTGATATGCGGAATGTATTTTCGTGACATATTGCTCTCATAGACTTGCAAAAAGAAAGCCTAATTCAAAAGTCTAGACATCTTGTAGAGTAGCTCTGACTGAATTTATTTTAATTTACTCAATTTTTTTTTTATTTCCTAAATTGGCGTCTAGACCATTCATCGAGATTAGTCCGAAGATATCTAGCCACTCCGTATTCTAGCTCAATGTCTGACAATTAGCAGTCTGGCGATTTTTGGATCTAGCCTTGCATTGGAACTAGTTTAAGACTCGGCTTGTGATGAGATGAAGAAATTAGGTTAAAGGAAATTAAAGATCTCGTAGTAGGATATCTTTCAAAATGAAATGAAAGAAATCGTTTTTTTTGTACTAACTAGCTGCCCGTCCCGACTTAAAATATAGGTATACTAACAATATACCCAATGTTTATTAGGTATAATGTAGGATTCTTATGGTAAAACCAGTATTATTCAATTCAAACTAACAATCAAATCTTTCCTTTTGATAATATTGGTGTAGTAGATAGAGGAGCTCCTTTGATAAATAATAATAATATATTACAACTCCAACTACAATGATTTGACTCTCTGCAGTTACAATCATTAACAACAGTGGTATTACAAATAAACTTAAACAAATACATATAACACGCAGATTAGCACATACAGTCATGTTTATGCACACAAATGTTTGTACAGTGCGGGGATCGAACCCGCGACCTCTCGGTGTAATAGCCAACTTCTCAACCATTTAAACCAAAGCGGTCGTTAAAAATAAATGCTCGCAAATATACGATCTGTGATAAGTAAATGTGTACTCCCTCATAATTATGAGTAATTTAACGAGTTAGTTAAGTGTTCAGATTTCTGTAATTAACATAATAATACTAGTAAAGCTTGAAAATAAATACCCTTACACAGAGTTTGAAATCTTAACTCTTTACGTTATTCTTATGTTCTAACCCAGTCGTAGCCACTTCGCAGACACAATTGAAAATTCGATTGTTATCTTGCACACCGGTGCGTTTTATGGCAAAGGACGTGTTTAATATTTGAATTCTCATTGAATTAGCCTTTTTCCTGGGAAGATTTAAAAACGATCCGCTAGGGGCAGCACTGGTGGGGGGTACATATGTTTTGGATTCTCTATTGACAACAACATCAAACGTATAGATTTATAATGGAATTAACGGAAGATGATGTACCTGGAGCGAAATTGAAATTTGCACAAGTGCAAGATCATTGTGTCCGGGACTTAAAACGATGGCTTGCATGTCGTGGCTTAACCGTGTCAGGTAATAAAAATATCCTAGTTGAAAAGTTGAAGAAATTTAAATATTTTTTTTCGGAATAAAACTTATAATTCTTCTCTAGGTGTTTGCGTTTGGTGTGATAGCTAATAGTTAAAATACTGTCTGGATTATTTCCTAGTTTTTTGCCTTTATTCCATTCTTTTCATTTTGATGTGCATGTAAGTGCATCATAACCGTAACGTACAGTGTAATCCTCAAGTTTATAAAGTAATGCAACAATATGAGAGCAGTTCTTCGAAGAAGATGCTGGACACTGACACTGTGCATCTATAATTTTGCTAATATTCTTATCCAAAGCTATACTTATTTTGTACTTCACTTCACAGTGACTCGAAAAGAAGATTGTACTGTGGCGTACCCTGAAAGAAAAATATAAATAAGTAAACAATAAATAAATAAATTAAATAGAATAAACTTAAATAGATATAAAAGATAGAAACTAAAACAAATATAAAAATTAAATCAACTCACCTTTCTAATTCCATCCCGATCGTTGAGCGATCGTGTCATGCCTCCAAAAAGTCGTCAGGACAAGCGTCCCCGAACCTGCTAGAACGCCTGACGTCACCGCGGCCGGCCATCTCGTTCGTCGACTAGTCGCCTCGGGACCTCTCGTCTGCGCACCCGCCGCTCTGGCTTTCTAACGCATGAACTTACCTGTGTTTACCTTTCCGTCGCTAAAAACTGCTTTTCAATTACATTCTTCTTCATCTCCCGTTGACTCTCATACTATCGCTGTGCCTGTGAATTCTGTGCTTCTGTGTTTTGTTGCTACTGTGAACTCGTAATAAAAAAGAAAGTGAGTAAGAAGAACCGTGTTATCTTTTGGTTACCTACTCGCCTCAGTACATCTGCTCTTAAGTAATATACTAAATCCAAGGGCGCGCATTGTTTTTTTTTTTTGAAGTAGGCACATACAAATTTTGAGTAACAGCTATGTGAAATGACGGCGTAACACCATCAAAACAAAAAATGACTTACCAAGTTTTCTTGATCTGTGCAACTTATGGATGAAGCATGAAGTTCTTTAATTGATTATTTAATTAACCACCACAGGCATCAAGGAAATGAATGAATAAATACATAATGACATATCATTTAACTGATACCCATAGCGGCTTTGAGAAAAGCCGTTGATAATTGTCACTTTCTGCGCGTAACTTTTCAAGACAAACACTAGAATTGCCATCACAAACGGTACACTGCAGTTTCTCCATCGTTTTGAATACAAAACAAAACTTAGAAACACTTTCCTACATTTGAAAAGAACCTAATAACCGAATCTTTAATAAATTAAAATATTCTAAACACTAGTGGAGATGAAGTCGAAAGCAACTACATAGAAAAAAATGGCCGGCGAAAAGTTTCTTTAAAAACAATTTTTGCATTACTTTTAAACGAAAAAATCATAGTAGTGCACCTTAATTTCACAAAAAAATGATTAGGATTTAAATTATAAAATTATTATTTATTTTGAACATAGAAATAAATCATTGGTGAAGTTTTATTTCATAAAAGTAAGAACATTCTAGGCGAAGGAAACAGCTGCAGTCGTGCCATCTAGTATCGGGTAGCTACTATTATAGGGTAGTAACTATTAGCTCAATTACCCGATACTAGATGGTGGTTTTCTAGATTTTTTTTATTAGACTCCGAAGTATTCTACGTCACTGCATGAGTAGGACAAAAATACTTCTCAATAGTGAACTGACAGAGAAAGAGGATAGTATGCATGCCTACTTTAGGTGTATAAAATGCGTATGTCACCTATCACCTTGAGTTGTATGAACAATGTGTCATTTTTAATTTGTTCGGGTTTTTAATTTGTATGTGTGTCGTTGTAGGTATGAGACGGGATTTCAAATGTGTGCGTGTATCTAGCAAGCAATCACTCGGCAGTACTGCCTGAAAATATAAAATTGTAATATAAAATAGGCATAAATGATGAGGTAGGCACTGCTTAACTGCCTGTATGGAATGCACACCCTTGACTAAATCATTCGCATTATTTTCCATATTTAACACAAAGTCACTCAAACAATATTGTCTTCCTCTTTGAAGTGCTTTCGAGTTACCACAATTCGGAAGCTGTTCGTCATCGTCAGATAAAGTAGCATTCAAATCTAAAATATCAATAGGACCAGTAGTTATATAATTATACATTATAGCATAGCAAAAAGAACGAGGAATAGCTTGGGATGGAAAATTTGTCCAGTTTGTAGTAGCAAAAGTGCATGATGTTGAACTTGGTAGAGATGGATTAAGTAATTTCATGCGTTGCTGTTTATCCGTTAGACATTTACTTACCACCATCAATTCCAATGATTTTTTTTTATCATTACCATTTGCAATGCATTCTTACATAAAATAAAAACTAACACGGGTTGCACTCCGGGAGTGCCGGCAGAAGTGAAAACTTAACAACCGTCTTACGGTTTTTCGATCAGCATCACGTGACCTGACGCGAGTTTCACAGTTTCTACCCATGCCACAAAAGTGCTCAACGCCGCTAAAGAAGTTTTCACTTCAAAAACAAAGTTTATTTGAAATTATAAAATTTTCAACATTACAATGACATACGAGAAAATTTATAAACCAACTAACCTTTCAACTAGGATATTTTTATTACCTGACACGGTTAAGCCACGACATGCAAGCCATCGTTTTAAGCCCTGGACACGGTGATCTTGCACTTTTGCAAATTTCAATTTCGCTCCAGGTACATCATCTTCCGTTAATTCCATTATAAATCTAAACGTTTGATGTTATTGTTAATAGAGAATTCAAAACATATGTAAGCCCCCCCCCCCACCAGTGCTGCCCCTAGCGGATCGTTTTTAAATCTTCCCAGGAAAAAGGCTAATTGGCATGATATTAAATTTAATAGTAATAATGATTATTTTAAGAATATTTAATTAAGAGAAGCGTTTTTAAATTATTTTTTAATTTAATTTTGCTGTACTATTCCACACAATGATATTGTTTTGAATAAGGAATTGAATTAAAAATTGAATTGAATTGAAAGTTTATTTTTAAATTGAATTTGGTCTTTATTCTACGCTCCTCTTACAAAATGAACCGACGATCTGGTGAATGTTGTGGGAAGAGGCCTATGCCCAGCAGTGGGCGTCAAACGGCTGCTAAAACAAGGCTTAAGCGGTCTGTTGTTGTTTTGAGGTGAGGATTTTTTAGCCTTAACGAAAACTACACCTTGTATAGATTTTAAACGTTTTAAGATTTTGGTCATATTATGATATTTGATATCCCATTTCAGACATCGTAATTAGGATTCGACTTTATATTTTTGATTTTATCTCAATAAAAAATGTAAATCTTCTCCGAGGGAGCTGAAGCAAATAAAAGGCTCTTTCTAATTACAAATCCAATTAATGTCGATCCTTTGTGGCGTTCAAGGCGAGTACCAACGGTCCGTGATTGGTACGTCCAGTAGGTATAGTTGGAAGGGGCGATAAGGCAATTATCACACTGCGCGCACTGCGGCAATTATTAACGCGCTCCGCCGTGGATTCTGCTTGCTCGGTAGAAATAGCACAGCGTAGTTCACTGCGCGTTTTCATATTTAACAGAGATACTTACTACTACAATAATTAAATCTGTCGCTCCGCGGACCGCGGCGCAGCGCGGCTTAGTGTGAATATCGCCTAATAGTCAATGTAAATAGATTAACAACTGTACGTGTGTATCTTTGTAATAAGACAGGCTTTACTAAGGAAACGAGCTAGAAAACTGATAATACTATCTTTTGCCTGGTCATCCGTCAAAACCCTTTTTGCCTAAGAACATCGGTAAGGCTCAAGCCCAGGTCAGTGATTAAAAAAAAGAAGAAGAAGCAAGAAAAAGAAGTCTAATACGGGCCGCAACCTATGCGGAACTGCATTGCACTCTCCGGACCGAACATGCTGCTGCGTGCTGCGATTCCAACGATGCAGCTCTGTGTATCTCGCCTACACTACACTACGAAGGCTGAGCACGTGACGGAGTATGTGCAGAAGAAGACCAACTTGACCCTGCGAGTCGTTAAGTTGGAGCCTAGTCGCAACGTGAATTTTAATTCATTTGTTATAAGAGATCCAAACGAGAAAATGGCGACCTTCATGAATGCAGATTTTTGGCCGAAGGGTGTCGTGTTCCGGCGTTTCCGCGGAAGGCTACGTGACACACCGAACAATACGTCAACGACCTTGCGTGTAACAGAAACATTTAAAATAAGTTCTGTTATATTTTTATATATCTTAGTTTATAAGGTATATATTCTATGGGCCTGTATTTAATTGTAAATCTGTTGCCTTATACAAATAAATAAAATAAAATAATTAAGACATTTTGGTTCATAGAAAATCACCTTAAGTCGCATAATAAAACCCTGTCAAAAGTGGTTTTGACGGGATATGATGTTTGGCTGGAACACAATAAATTCTGTTTAACCACGCGTAACGAGACGCAATATACATTTTTTTAGGGAGAATATAGTCATTTTGTTCTTCAAGAGGTAAACGAACTTGTGAACACATTTTTTTATTAAATTAACATACACTTCCTTAACCCCGTAATTGAAGAAAAAAATTTCCAACGAAAAAACAAAACGCCAAGGTCATTCCCCTCTTATTTTATTAGCGGAGCTTATTACGGACCGACAAACACACAAAGTATGATTCGTAAGTGAAAACAAATGCCTTTATCATATCGTCTGGGCTTCGTTATTTTGCTCACGTTTCAAAGCTCCTTTCACATGCGACCCTAAAGAGATACGGAGATGAAATAATTATTAGGGTATGGTACTATGTTCAGAAGGATATATGTTTTCAGCCGACTTATGATACAAATCTGTTTTGTTTACGTTCAAAACGGTACGTAACATTCTGTTCTAAAAGTCAGAATGTTAAAAAAAACAGTTGACGACCACTTTGGTGTATTGGTCAAGAAGTTGACTATTAACCAAGAGGTCGCGGGTTCGATCCCCGCACTGTACAAACATTTGTGTGCATGAACATGTCTGTTTGTACTGGTCGGGGTGTTATACGAGTATGTATTTATTTGTATGGTATTCCACTGTTGATTCTGATATCTTTAACACAAGTGCGTAAGCTACTTACCACGTAGTCAGATTAATGTATGGAATGTTGTTGTACGTTTATTAATTTAATTTATTAATTTAATAGTTTCACAAAGTTCAATTACAATTAATTTGGGCTAAGGATCAAACTTACAAGCTTATTACTTTCTTTACCTGAATTAGGTAAGATATAACCTGTATCTCAGTTTAATTAATAATAACTTGAAACAACATACTTAATACGCTTTAAAACAAAGAAATGATCTAAATTATGTCAGTAACTAATTGACGACCATTTGGTGCAGTGGTCTACATGTCGGACTTCTAAAACCAAGGGTCGCGGGTTCGATCCATGCACAGTACAAGCATATGTGTGCATGAACATGTGTGTTTGTACTGGTCTGGGTGTTTTCTATGTACGAGTATAATATGTATTTATTTACAAAAAAAAAAGTATTAAGCATGTTTATCCGTTGTCTAGTACCCATAACACAAGCCTCGTAGCTTAATTTGGGACTAGAGAATTGGTGAGGTTGTTGTGAAATATTTATTTATTTATTTTATTTTATAACTAAGCGCCACTACAAAGTCATACGTACGGCTTATGAGTTTCTAGAGTTCTACCAAACCCAGCTCCGATCCTGTATGGGGTACTGCTGCCACCATTGGAATGGATCCGCCATATACCAACTTGCTGTTTTGGATTCCATTGAAAAGCGTGCCTTTAGGACTATATCTTAGTTGTTTCGTAAAAATTGTGTTTTGCATCATCCATATACTTTGCTCAAATTCCCCCTTCCTGTTAATTAATGTTCATTTAACCGAAGGTTGTCTGGAAGAGATCGCTACAAGAGATAACACCGCCTAAATTGTACATTTTTGTTTGTTAAACTTGTCTGTAATTTTGGTTTTGTGTTGTACAATAAAGTGTTGTTCTAGCTATCCATCTATCGGGGACGATGTACTTTATCAACAAAAGCATCTTAGCTCCAAGCATAGAAGCAAAGTAGCATGCCTCGCGGTGTCTTGCAGGCTACATTTTGGACAGTGTCCAAAGGAATTGCACGATTGAATTCCACCGGTCATCACCATCGGGACACAAGACGCAGGCGAGGCTTCCACTCTTATATCGTAGATATTTCACCTTTTCCTATCAAGCGCTTTGAATATACATTCCTGATGCGTGCGGCTAAGGATTTGAATTCGCTGCCGGCTGGAGTGTTACCTTTAGAATATAACTGGGATCTTTTTAAATAAATAAATGAATATACAACAACATCACATACATTGATCTGACTCCGTGGTAAGTAGCTAAAGCACTTGTGTTAAAGATATCAGAATCAACAGTGGTATTACAAATACCTAAACTTAAATAAACACATATGACACCCAGACCAGTACAAACAGACATGTTGATGCACACAAATGTTTGTAGTCAACTCTTGGTTAATAGTCAACTTCTTGACCATTTCACCAATATGGTCGTCAAAAAAAGAGTGAGTTTCAAGACAAGAGTGTACGAGTTACTCACCGTCATCATTAGCCCCGGCATCTTAAGGTGATTTTTACAGTGCCACGGTGCATATTTGACGGGTTGTAACGTCTTCGTTGTTTGAAAAGTCGGATGACAGCTCAAAATCTTTTACCACCCCGGTTGCAGACGAAACGAGAGTCAAGGGAAGTGGAGCACTGTCCTGAAACTTTTATTGCTTTAGGTGATCCAGCCAGGCTTCATCGTGTCATTCCGAGGCGTCTATATCATGACATCATTTTTGTCTCGTGCTGTTACTAGACAGACGTGATCCATCCTAAGCCAGATCGTCACTTACCATCAGGTAAGATTGTGGTGGAATGTCTGGATAGTTAAATATTTAAAAAAAACTGACGCCGCCCGATGTCAGCGGCTTACTCATTGTCCTACGTGATCAATGCAAAGCGACAAGGCGACAAAGGAACGAGGTGCGATTTACATTGACACAAAGCCTTTGAGGTGACGGTCGCGTCACATTGCTTCTCTCACGTAGAACAACGCCTTAGGTTTGGTTGCTGTTTGCAGCAAGTCGCGGTAACAGTATTCCTTACACGGAGTAAATATAAATTTTATCACAAATATGTACAGAAAAAAATTGAGTGTTGGTTTACTTAATTGCTATGGTATTAAGTGGGTTTGTTCATTTTCGTATTTGCAAAATGTAGAGGCTATATTTATATTCAATTACATGGAAATTTCCCAACAGCTATTAAGGTAGCGTCGCCTTAGGATAGGTACGCATGTTAGCAAGAATGTTGAAACATGATAATTTAAACATTATACATTGAACAAACTAAATGAACTTTACACCTATAAATTTCCTTTATTACCTTCTTTCAAAAACCGAATAAAGTACCTCATAAAAAAATACTCCCCATACTCCCTTTGTGCGGAGTTTCTAATTTTTAATTATATATTTTTTTTGTGTAATACATATATTATACCAACCAACCTTAAGAAAATTAACCTTAAAATTCAATAAATATTGACTCCGATTTCTGATACACTACCGTGACGGCACGTTTTTGTATTCCCATACAAAATCTGGAGGCAGACCGTTTTGACAGGTAATAAAGAGTATGTCAACGATTGGTGGTGTCATCTAGCCTATTGGGCTTTCCTATACAAAATCTATTGAAACAGATCATCTTTACGGATTTTCAAGAGTATGTCTACAATAAGTGGTGTCACTATCCCTATTGACTTAATTTCTATCCTCGTAAGACCGAAGGTATATTTGTGCCGAGTTCTACTTAACGCCTAATGTACTATAAGAAGAACATATAATTTGTAGTCGGTAACGCCGAGCGCTTCAAGGGAGGATTTGTAGATGTTATTGATTTCCTACTGTACTTAAATTTACAGGCAATAGGTTTTTTTTTTTTTTTTTTTTTTTTTTTTTGTTTTCAAATATTTGCAATCAGTCTTTGGACTATGAGCGAATCTGTTCTGTGATGGATAGTGGCTTGCTGAGCTGCTTCCCATTGGAAGCATCTACTCATCTGCTGCCCAGAGCTACTGACGGTCTTCTAGCTCTAGGATATGGTGACGTTTTAGTCGTCTCACATAGTGGTCCAGGGTGAGTTGGCGAGCAAGTTCGTTAGGGTGATGGATTAGCCGCTCTTTGTACTTAGCTGCCAGACTCCGAATTTCTTCCTTTATTGTTGTCATTCCGAGGTGCTCGTGGATTTCATCGTTGGTAATATACCATGGTAATTTCGCAATGGATCTTAGGATCTTGTTCTGTTGGCGCTGAAGTATGTTTAAGTTGGTATTGCTAGCGCTGCCCCATAGCTGCAGACCATATGTCCAGATAGGCTTTAGTATAACTTTATAGATTAGTAGTTTATTGTCAATAGACAGTCTCGAGTTCCTTCCCAGCATCCAGTATAGGCTGTTGTACTTAAGTTGGATCTCTTGCTTTTTACACTTGATGTGGTGCCTCCAGGTTAGTGTGCGATCAATGTGCAAGCCAAGATATCTTACATGGTCACTGTGCGGTAGAGTACTTTGGCCTAACTTTACAGGTGGGCAGTCTCCTCTTTTTAGGGCGAAAGTTACCTGGACTGATTTTGAAGCACTAGCCTTGATTTTCCATATTTGGAGCCATTCATGTACCTTATCCAGGCCCTTCTGCAGGTTCTCTGACGCCAGTATTGGATCTTTGTTGCTTGATAATATAGCAGTGTCGTCCGCGAATGTAGCTGTGGTTATTCCTTCGGTTAGCGGTAAGTCCGCAGTGAACAACGTGTAGAGCATTGGACCAAGAACAGATCCTTGTGGTACCCCGGCGTCAATATCCTGGAACTTGGAGGTGGCGCCACCTTCATTTACATAAAATATGCGATCTTCCAGGTAAGATTTGAACAAAGGGAAGTATGAGTGGGGGAGATTCTCTTTGATCTTACATAGCAGGCCCCGGTGCCAGACTTTGTCAAATGCCTGCTGGATGTCCAGAAACGCTAAGGCAATAGGTAGTAACATAAGAAACACATTTTTGGTAAAAAAAGAAAAGAAAAATTGTTCTTTTAAAAGAACATCAGGCATTTCTAAGTATTAAATGAAAAAAATACTTAATCGTTTTTTTTTTAATTAAAAAGTAAAGGATTTGCAAACAATTCATAGTAAATAAATTCTACATAAGTATGAGGTTCTGTAAGTAGTAAATTTATTTCAACTGATATTTCTTTTAAAATTATATTTAATGGTTTATTTTTTGTTCTTTTGAAAGTACTATCGGTCTTAAAGATGTCTTTATTAGTGTAATTAGTTATAGATATCGAGGAACTTATAACTGAGTATATTAGAACAATGACACACACTCTTTTTTCATAGCTTTATTAATTAAAATAAAAGTATTCTCGACAGAGTGACATTAGACTTATATTAAGTCTAACTGGCAGAAAATAAGTCAATGTAAGCACTTCTATAAAACCGATAGTTCTTTGCAAGGAACAAATTAATTAGTTATTTTGTTCTCGGAATTCCATATTGAATTTAGTAATGTAATCTTTATGTTTCGTTACATCAAATACGATATTAATTCAATCATAATGTTTTCTATTATATTCATATTTTTTAAAAGAAGAATACACAAAAGCTTACTTAGTCACGTCCGAATGTTCCTTTCAATGAACTATTAATGTTTAAAACGAATTCTTTAGCTGTACACGACGTAAATCAATAAAATTTTTAGTTTCAATTGTTTAGTAGTATAATTATATTTTTCAAAATATACTAGCTGATTTAGTAATCAGACTACGTTAACATACAAAAAAATAAATAAATTATGTACCTAGTCTTCGTGTTGCGTCATTGCGCGTGGCATCTTTAAGGAAAAGACTGATCATTACACATTTGACATTTTGTTTTTTTGCGTAAAACCGTTCGGAAACATAAATTCAAAAATTGTGCGCCATAGTCTAAAGTGTTTTTATCAATTGGCGCGATTTTTTGAACTCAAAATCAGCGTTAAAGTTTTAGTGCCTCTGAAGGCACATCCGGCGATACTTCTAACTGTGTCCATCGGAGGTCTCGGTCTTAACGACTACAAAGTTTTTGTTCCTTCAAAGGTACATTAGGGCTTACGAGGCTATATCAGTTAAGAGTACTTGTAATTGTGTCGGATGTGATGCTACTACACCTAAATCAGTCACACAATCAGTCTTTTGGAAATCAGAGCTTGTTTAACAAAAGCAATGTGTCGTGAGCTCAAGCAATGTGTGAGCTCTGGCAATGTCGCTTCCGGCTAATTCGTCACGTTTCCGTTTTGGGCTATACTCTGTTACGTATCTTTCTTAATTTCGGGTGTAGCCATCGCGTTTGCTCGCACGGTTATGCTTGTAAGAGCGAAAGAGATGGCTACATCCGAAACTAAAGATGTCACCTTAGAGAGTAGGAGGGCTGCGTCGGGTGCTAATTAAATGTTTGCAATGAGAATAATGCTGCGGAATACAAGAAAATTATTTTCTTTATATTTATTTTTTGATATATCTATTTCCAGCCAATTATTTTTAACAAGTGTGTGAGGGAGTGAGCTTTATCGCAGTAGTGTGCGAGTTCAAGAGCGATTTTGGCAAAATTGAAAGGGTGGTTATGTCAGTCAATTCTTTTAATAGGGATGAAGACACCACGAATAATAGATATACTCTTTATCGTCAGTCGAAATAACCTGCTTTTTTAGATTTTAAATGGGAGTACATAGTTTTCACGTTGTAGCCCGCTCAGCCTACTCTATGCTGCAGTTTCATTCATATTTGTTTATTTAAGTTGTGCACAAAGATGTGTGCAATGGTGGACTTAATGCCGAAGGCATTCCCTACAAGTTAACAATGAGTCCAAGCAGGTTAAATTCATGCGGTGCACAGAAATTAAAAGGAAAAACATACAATGTCACTCCAGTTATTCACGTACTAAGAGGAATTTATAAGCGTACAAACTAATTAATTACATACAATACAAAAAAAAGCATAGACATACATCATTACGTATACATAATAAGGATGGTACACATGGTAAGAACACAATATCACTGAGACAGGAGAGTCAGTTCATTCCTGTAGTGGAACTGCAGTGACCTTCTTCGTTCCTAATGTTTATCAGCTCACACATCAACATTCATACTCCTTTAAAAGCATTTCACCTCTTTAATAATACCACCGATAATTCAAACAATAGGGAGTTTAACGCGGGAAACGAAGGGAGTAAGATGGGCACTGTTTCTTAATTTTCTAAATTGATTATTGTGATAGTGAGGTGGAATTATCATCATATTGTGTTACTAAAAGAAAACAATGAAGTATATGCAAGAAATAGAGTAAGGTGTTCCGTACTGATCAACTAGATATTCTCGCGTTAAACTCCATTTCTTGAGTATTGAAAAGTGAACCAACCTCGCATTTCAATGAGTTAGGTTCAGGCTTAGGATAGGTTAGTTTATAAGTAGTAGTTTTAAGCATTGTAATAAATGAAGATTAGGCTGTATAGCTCTGACCTTTGGGGCCTTTCCTAGCCTTATATAGCCTTTCCCTTTGGGGACAATATTCCTACTCAAACAATGGACTAACAGAAATTTTTCTTAAACATTCATCTCTCAGACGCCGCGTTGAGTACCGATTACCGGTAGCTGTCGAACAGACCCTCTGTCCTCCGTTCCTCCGTCCCTCCTTACCCTCTTTTTTATCGGCGTGTAAATACCGTTTGTATTATAAATTGTACAAAACTTAGTGTGGATAGAGTTTTATTTGGGTCCCTACACGCCAAAATGTCATTTCTATGTAAATGAAAAATCGGAGGCAATTGACTGAATCTTTGTAGAGTTGATGGAATCAGGCGTTACTTTGCGGAAATCCAGGACTAAAGCTGAAAAAGAGAATTATTTTTCTTTTAATTTCCACTAAACGACGCCAGCGTGGGAACCAAAATACTTCGACAGACTATGAGGGAGCTACTCAGTCGCTCATAGTCTGTCGAAGCGACATCATCTCCTAAGGATGCCACGTGCAGTGGCGAAACGCATCGAGTGTTTTGTTGGTGTCGGTGTTGTGATTCCAGGTGCATCTTCTGTGTCACGTTGTGAGTTGTAGGTATTGTAAATCCTGCGACTTCCAGCTCTAGCCTTTTCAGGTGATAACAGTTGGATGTATTTTGGTTTCTGCGCTGGCGTCGTTTAGTGGAAATTTATGCCAAAATAATCCTCTTTTACAGCTTTGTAGAGTTGTATGAAATAGTGAGTTACATACTTCATATATTAATTTACACTATATTAGTTTTTAGAGCTTTATGGGTGTTGCGTGTATTTATTTCGCTAGTGCATGGTTTTAAAAATATTTGCGATAGTTTCATGACAGACATGTAATGGAGGTAATGTCCTCCATTTGCTTTGCTGATTGAATTTTTCTTCATCGGAGTATTTTAACCTGTGCTTCTTCTTATCGTGTTGATTATAGTTATATTTATAAGCCGCGTTTCCACTAGGCAACAATTGACGCGCAACATGTTGGGCGACAAGTTGCCCAACATGTTGAAAATCAGCGCGGAACTTCTGTTGAACCACGCGGTCCGTCCACGCTAGGAAAAAAAATGTATTCAGTGAACTCCGTGTGGTTGATGGATCTTTTACGAATTTTACCCGAATCAGCAAAACAGACTTTGAAATACTCTTGCAAAAAAATTCGTTTTATAGTACCTGTGAGCAGTATCCCATGACCGTTCATGGTTTTGGTACAATTTGATTAATTTGAGCACTCGTTCATTACACCATACTACGGACATTGTTGCGCATCACGTCTCCACTCTATTTAATGCTCAACTGACGATACTTTTAAGCAAACAACAAGCCACCCGTCCCATGTCGCGAGCCAGCTGGCAACGTCGCGCGCTGTTGTGCAGCGTTGTCGTACATGTTGAGCGTCACGTGTCGCGCGCTATAGGCTGCCTAGTGAAAACGCGACTTGTAAACTAAAACTCAGCCACCGACAAAGCTTTGTCAGTGGCTTTGTAGAGGTCATTGCTGTGATAAAAAAGGATTTATTCGTCAGTAACATTCGTAAGAATAAAAAGATTGATTGTAGCTACCTAAGTATACCAAATAGCTCTTGACAAGAAAAAGTTACCCAGAATGCCCTAATAATAACGTGGCTATTAGGTTTCATGCGAACATTTCCTTGGCATTCGTCTTATTTCTCGTGCTAAGTGTCCAATTTGTATTTCTCGTCCTATTATCACTTTCCTCGTTTCATTCGTCAGGACAAATTAAATATAACCAATAGTAGCGAATAGAAAACGAAGATATTTGTGATATCTTGGACTTCAAGGCGTTAACATACTTTTGCATTTGAATCAACAGTATGGAAAATATTTTGTATAGAAATAATAATAAATAAATAAATATATAAATATTACACAACAATCACAGAAATAATGGTTTATCACATCATTCAACTTTTTTTAATTAAGCGAATATTAGATAACTACGTATTTTAACGATTGATAAACTATTCAGAGGTGTTACGTTTTTGACATTGTAATTTTATTTGTCTTTGAAGGTTTATCTCTGGAACTACTTAACAAATATTAAACATTATTGCAACAATAGAAAACCATCTTTTTCGTGAGTGCTAATACTTATCATTCTTGCTGATGGCTGGTACAAAAATTTGATGTGCAATAAAGCTTACCTAAATTAATTATTAAAGATAAAACAAAGATTTGACTATATTTCGATAAAGTCGAGTACGTATTCCGTTTATAGTTTTGATGAATTATCAATCAACAATTTAATTGAGCAAAGCATTATTAGCAGACTGTTTTCCAAATCCACCAGTTCTGCACTTTATATTCCTTGTCTTAATAATAAATAAATGCGAAGAATTAATAATTTTCCTTGTTGGGAACAATTGGTCCAATTAAATCTTGCTTCTGTCAATCATTATATTCATCAATTGGGATCAACTAATTAAAGAAATATCAGGAGAAACTTTAATGACATCGGACGAAAGAGGTTTTTTTCTTATTTACCCTGCAAACAACTTTTAACGAACTAGTTAAGAGAATTAAATTATATTTTTCAAAATTCAACATTTTCTTAACTTAATTAACAAGCAGCACTTATTTTGATATTAAGTGTTGCTTGTTAAAAACAAAAATGTCATATAAATAAATTTATATTTATTTATTTTAAGATTTATTTTAAATGTAAACCTATTTAACCTGCCCTCAAACTTGCCACACCTTCTTGGTAACTAGGTTAATAAGTTCGTTTTTATGCATGATATTATACTCTATATAAAATTAATACAACTAGTATACAACTGTGAATAAATGAATAAAAAACAACAACATCTCATACATTGATTTGACTCTGTGGTAAGTAGCTTAGGCACTTATGTTACAGATATAAGATCAAAAAATACATATTACACCATCGATGTATTACACCTAGACCAGTACAAACAGACATGTTCATGCACACAAATGTTTGTACAGGGCGGGGATCGAACCCGCAACCTCTTGGTTAATAGTCAACTTGTTAACCATTACACCGAAGTGGTCGTCAAAAATATATCTTATCCTGTATTGAAATGATTGATGTTCCATGTAAAGGCAAAACAGAGCAACTCACTTCGAATAAATATCTCTCCCTACCATAAATGGCAGCCAAAATCTCTACATAAAAGTCCAGTGACCAAACCCTTTCACTATAAATGAAGACAGATGGCGCTGTTATTCTCTTTCTAACTCAGGGTGCTTTAAATAAACTAGATATGCACTAGTGATGTTTATTTATTGATTATCGATTGTTTAGAAGGAAAGTGTCTTTTTTGCGACTTGCAAAAGACATGTAAGAAAAGATCAGCGAGAAACATAAGTGGCATCTATCTATCAATCTATCTATAATAATGTACACGTAATAGAAGTGGTTTCATGTGCTGCTGTCATCTGTGCATAAAACAGGGTGTTTTTAGCCACCATTGTAATATTGGCAGTCAAAACTTGGATGGTGTAAAAAGTCACCCTGATATAAAAATGAAATTGAGGAACTACCTACTTAATGATAGAACAGAAAAGCTCTTAACTAGAATATCAATCAAATCTTTGTCAAAAAAAGATACCTGTTTACGAGAATATAATCTACAGCAAACAACAATATATGACATTATGCTACTTGAGTTATAAAACGCGTAGGTACTTTTAATTGAAATATTCCATTCAATCGTTACATTAGAGCGGACGCTATCGATAGTCGATGCATTTGTATTTCATGATGCCACATCACTACTTTGCAAGAAACCCTAAGTCACACGTATTTATTTTGATTTACTATGTGAATGCACCTACAAGAATATCATAGTGATCGCGAATCGAAAACGAAAACATACAGGGCTATTGATGCATACGGACATGCAAGCACGCATATCTAACAACTAAACTCTATCTAAAAACTAAATACTAAACACACAGGCACGCGTAGCCTGCGTGCACACACACACACACACACACATACACAAAATCACACACAGACACACACACCACAAATAGTTAAGTAATAAATTCTTTTTATTTCAAGCTTTTGATTGTAAATCCCAAATATCACAAGCCCCTGTGTACAGAGAGCGGGGCCTCCTGCCACAAGTATATTTTTTACTTACTAGGTCGGTCCCAGCAACTGAACATATTTTTGTTACCTAGTTGATGAATAAAGATTTATTTTATTTTATTTACTTTTATTTTATATCTACAGTCATAATTCAAAGTATAGTCAAAGTAGGCAAATGAGAGTAGAAAAAATTAGAACTACCAGGTAAGCTCTGAAGTTTAGTATTTGATTGTACAAGTACTTTATTCTACACAGGGTTAGTGGTAATTAGATGTGTTCCTTCAAATCGGTAAAGGTGATTTCCTACAATGAAGGAATATCGTGGTTAATGGAATCGTTTGTTATGAAAAAATATAGCTTTTTTTTTCAATAAATTTTTCTTCCAGCTTATGGGATTTTTTTCAGGAAATAGATAGGTACCTAACGTCTACTTTGAAAGATCACGTTAAATTTATCAATAACCTTGCTTAAAATATATTACACGAACAATCAAGCACTTCAGAGCTTTCCTGTTTGAACTAAAATATTCGTTGTACTTTGCCTACTATCTATTTTGACTTCTCTTCCACTATGGTGCATACCAACTGTAGGATACTCCTAGTACACCATACACTGGCTTGACAACACACGGTGTGCGCAGGCGACGCGTCCGCTCTCGCCGATGGCTCGCGCAGCAATGCCCCGCGCGCCCCGCCACGCCGTAAGCACAAGATAGTGTTTAGCTATAACTATGATTATAACAATAAAAAAAACAATTTATTTCTGTAAGTAGACTAACAACTAGCACTTTTACACGTCCCAAAATATAAATTAACCCTACCACCGCTTCGGGACAATTTGGGCCTGTGCTGAGAGGAAGCGGCGCAAGAAACTCAGTCACTATTGTCATTGCCTCTTTTCAAAATTGATTTACAATAGTTGAAATTGCTTAAAGCACGTTAAGCCGTTGGTCCTGCGCCTGATCTCTCACCGGTCATGTCGGATTGCCGTCTCACCGAACTTTGAGAGTGATGGAACAGTGAGTGCACTTGTGTATTGCGCTCACATCTGTGCACTATAATATCTCCTGCGTAGTTGGCTGATCTCTGTTGAGATTGGCCGCCGTGGTCGAAATCGGCCAGGAGGACTATTATTACTATTAATTGTTTACATTTAAACATTTCCATATATCTTTGTCTTTACATAATCATCAATTTTATAATATCCTTTCGACTTTAATATATCTTTTACAACTGTTTTAAGTTAACCTGATACAAACACTACGCTAACCACTGGAATTTTAATACAAAAACGCTTTCCGAAAACAATAAAAACTAATAGCCAGTGAAAATACCAAAAAGCCGTGAAGGTGCTATCGAGCCATTTCGCTATCAAACTATAGCCCGTTGGGCACCCACCAAAATCCCCCGAAAGAACTTTTAACGACTGCTTCATAACTTACAAAATCGCCACCTCGTTTGAACAAACAAAATTCGCCTTTCCGTTATTCATAATACGCGTTTCTCTAACTGCAAATCGATTTCAAACTCGCTTATGAATTGCCAATCGCAGCTAAACTGAAATTGAAGAAATCCCTCTCTTATTTCCTATAGGGTTAGAGTCAGCAGGGGTGCATGAGTAAGGTTGTACGAGTGTATGACAATAGTAGCAATCGAGACAATTCATGAATAAATGGATGAACGGTTTTAGAATAGTTTTCCTATATGAAGGGTGTAGAGGGACAGTCCGTTTTTTCCCATGAATATTGTTTCTTAAGTGATTTACGATTCTTTCACAGTGTTTATGTGAAATTGATGTGGTTGTCAGAAGTTTTGTTACTCGACTCATGAGGATGGGCTGTTTGCATGACGAATACTGATTGAATTGACGCCTGAGTATAATGGACGAAGAAAAAGAAGGTTCTCTTCACGTCCGCGTGCTAACTATTTGTCGAAAGCTGGCGTCAAAATCTTCTCAATTTTCTGTTTAAATTTTTGTTTAATTTCACCTGTCCCGGTATTTAATTGTTTGTTATAAAATCTTGCAAGCTAAATTTCACCCACTTCCAAATTTAATTTAAATTTAAATTTAATGTCCGATTGTATTGAAATTTTGGGTGTGTTTCATTTTGGATGACAATTCATATTTTAAAGCTTGTTCGAAAAATAATAAAACTAAATAAACATGAAAGCAATTAGATGCGGTCCAGCTATTGCTGACATATGACAGCGTTGCTTTTAAGCCGCACCCACTCCTTTTTTTCGGTTGTTTTTTTTTACAGCATTTTATGATCTAACAGTGGCCCAACTTTGATTGAGGGCATTTTCAATGAGTTAAACACACATATTTAGAATTTTCTAAAAAGTAAAGGCTCCTCCTGAAATCTCTCGTTTCTATTAAAGTTAACGTTGCAATCCTATTTTAACTCGATCCATACAAAAAAAAATTACCTACAGCACGGCAACATAATATCTACTGTTCTTAACCCTACTACTCACAAACTAATTGTGACTCATGTGTTACATAAAATATGTGCGTTGTAACTTTTTTGTATCATATTTTTGGGTGATATATAGCTTATTGCTTGTGATTTGGTTAAGAGCCGGGTTTGGCTGTATGCCATTTTCTTGTCCATATCGTGCAGCTTTAGTATTTAATAAATAAAAGCAAAAAGTTTAAACTGCACATACATTTGGTTTTGCCACAATTTTTTTAATATATTTCCGCGTGGTTGAATGGCAGCCTTGTGTATCCATAATCCATACCGGAGCATTAAAAGTTTAAATATAAAACCTCTCCTCTTACCAAATTTATTTGTTAATTTTAAGTGTGTTAATTTATTTTTATTTATTTATTTGCAAAATCCGCAGCTCTTAAAATAAAATGCGTCAAGCAATATCATAACACTAAACCGTTTATTTCATGATAAAAAAAGTAACGTCAGTGTATCAATTAATACCTAATTAATAATAAATAAATAAATAAATATACTACAACATCACGTACATTGATCTGACTCCGTGGTAAGTAGCTTAAGCACTTGTGTTACAGATATCAGAATCAACAGTGGTATTACAAATAAGCTTAAATAGATACCTACATATAACACCCCGACCAGTACAAACAGACATGTTCATGCACACAAATGTTTGTACAGTGCGGGGATCGAACCCGCGACCTCTTGGTTAATACTCAGCATCTTGACCATTACACCAAAGTGGTCGTCAAATTATATTAAGATGTAACGAAATACTGTACGTAGGTATAATTTTGAGAAAATTATATACAAGCCAGCGAATGGAGCTTGACAGTAGTACGGCGTTTATTCTATGATCTGCTTACGTCACGCCGAAAGGGTTCACTCCTCCATTTCGAAATACGTTTTGTCGAAATTAATAAATAATAAATATAAATAAATATTTCACAACAATCACACCAATTCTCTAGTCCCAAATTAAGCTACGAGGCTTGTGTCATGGGTACTAGACAACGGATAAACATAGTTATATACTTTTTTTGTAAATAAATACATATTATACATAGAAAACACACAAACCAGTACAAACACACATGTTCATGCACACTTATGCTTGTACTGTGCGGGGATCGAACCCGCGATCCTTGATTTTAGAAGTCCGACCTGTGGACCTCTACACCAAGCGGTCGTCTATTGTTGTCTAATTGTTTCTTATAAAAATCTTGCAAGTTAAATTTCACCCACTTCCTATGATATTCAATTTCTATATTTCAATTTCTTTTAACATTCGATAAAATGAACCACCGATGTAAAGTCTTTCGGGTAAATAACGCATCGTTCAAAACAAATTATCGACTTGTTGTCATCGATGAATTGTAATTCGACGAAACGTATTTCGAAACGGAGTAGTACACGCCACCCCGTAAAATGTACAAAAAAATCATCATCAAACGCGTAAGTTATGATCTCATCATTATCATGAAATATGTTCCAGCAACCACACGCTTCCCCGTGACTTAGACATCAACAGCCTAGCGCGAGTTTTACAAGGATACAGCTATGGACAGCTCCAAGATGGTTTAAAGAACTTCTTGACACCAGAGCTTATTGTCAAGTAAGTTTGCTTCTTGTTTTCTGTGTATGTGATAAATCATTTATTTCAAGAAACAGAAACGGTGACACGAGGCACGACTTAAATTCGAACTTTCAACGCAAGTCTAAAACATTTCGTTCTTCACCACAGACATTTGCTAAGATCTTAACAAAGTCGAGACACGGTAGAATTAAAACGGCGAAACTTCGCTTGATGTATTATTTTAAGTATTCACATTAACAATGCGAAATTTCCTACATAGTTACGAGTTTTTGAGTTAACAAATAACGAGATGAAATTCGTAAATGTTCGCACTCCGTTGACGTTGGTTTGTTATAACGATCGTTTTTGTTGGTGATAAAACTTTTGATTCGTACACCTGTATATGTCGGAAAATCATGAATTGCTAGGTGAACTTTTCCTTTTGCTTGTTACTGTAAAATGTTTACGGGAGAATTGAACCACAAGCTGCGTTATACAGGGTGGTTTATATGATTGTTCTAGATAAATATATTATAATAAAGTAAAGTAATACATATTTTACAACAATCACACCAATTTTCTATTCCCAAATTAAGCTACGAGTACGAGAGTGAGTACTAGACAACGGATAAACATACTTTAATACTTTTTTTTATTTTATTTATTTAGAAAACCAACGGCGTTACAGTTTTATTTGCTAGTTGAGAACTTATGCTAAGTAAGGCTAATTATAGGTTTCCCTTAAGATAACCATAGATACTGAGGAATAAAACTAAGACAAACATTATACACTATCTCTATCTCTAATTCTATATTAATATTTATATATTATACTGAAAACGTCAGATTACTTAGTTATGTCCAAAAACTATTGAGAAAAACAAGCGAAAACCGCATCAAAATCCGTTGCCTAGTTTAAAAGTAGCACACTTAGATAGGCACATTCACATACTGAGCGTTACTCGACATTGTCTTTACACTATGTAGTGATAACAGCAACAAAGGTTACGCCAAAAATCAGTGTATTGTATAAAAAATTGCCTTAATAAACAAAGTGATTCTAACAGTCATAACAGCTGTGTTCGAAATAATTTTAATGTTAATGTATAATTATAAAATGTACATCGAAACAGCGACAGAACTAGGTGCGCCGTTCTTTTAGGGTATCAGTAAAAAGCTTTTTTAATTGGTCTTTAAAACAATTGAAGTCTTGTCTTGATTTTTGTAAATAAATACATATAATACATTAGAAAACACCCAGACCAGTACAAACACACATGTTCATGCACACACATGCTTGTACTGTGCGGGAATCAAACCCACGACCCTTGGTTTTAAAGTCTTACATGTAGACCACAGCAACAAACGGTCGTCATTATTGAAGGTTTTTTTGAATTGAAAAAAATAAGATTTGAAAATCAGTATGGAGTACAAATGAAAGATTACTATAA
Source organism: Pyrausta despicata (assembly GCA_963921415.1). Classification (NCBI taxonomy): domain Eukaryota; kingdom Metazoa; phylum Arthropoda; class Insecta; order Lepidoptera; family Crambidae; genus Pyrausta; species Pyrausta despicata. The sequence continues at coordinate 13,023,711 of OY992862.1, read as the reverse complement.
TAAATGAAAATAAAAAAAATAATTTACATGACTCGAAAGTAATACTAAAGGTACTAAGTTCTGCTGCCGGAAAACAACTACTTAAATATCATCTTGTAGATAGCGAGTTACTTTGTATTTCTGATGAATATATATAAATGATTTAGTAAAATGATTATTTCGAAATTAGAAAGGAAGGAATTTATTGGCATGATACAGGGTAGCGACCACAATAAATAAATAAATAAATATTTCTCAACAAGCACACCCATTCTATCACCCAGTCCCAAAGTAAGCTACGAGGCTTGTGTTATGGGTACTAGACAACGGATAAACATACTTAAATACTTTTTTTGTTGTAAATAAATACATATTATAAATAGAAAACACCCGGACCAGTACAAACACACATGTTCATGCACACTTATGCTTGTACTGTGCGGGAATCGAACCCGCGACCCTTGGTGTAGAAGTAAAATACGATTAATTAAATTAAATTAATTTAATATATTTATTTATTTACAATACGACAATTGACTTTCTGTCCGTTACGCTATCATGCCTAAACTACAGAATAGATTTGAATGAAAATTAATACACATACAGAATGATGACGACTTTGTATGTGTACCCAAATTCATCCAAATCTGTTTTGTAGTTTACGCGTGGAAGCGTAACAGACAAAAATTCAATTGTCTTACTATGGTCACAACCCTGTATAAAATAAAATAAACATTAAAATTTTGTTAGTCTTGCTATTATTTGGGTATGCGTACTTGAAAGTCTCAAATATCACAATTTCAAGACTAGAAAAGCGATACGGTTTCTTGGGCAATTTTTTATCGGTCTACAGAACACGCTTTTCAACTCACATTTTACCGTGCATTTTTATGATTTTTATACAAATACTCGTACAGCAAAACCATGACTAGGAATAATTTAAGAGGTTGTAGGTATATGTAGCACGTATCTTTAACACGTTTTTTATAATAATACAATAATTCAAATTCAAATCATTTATTTCGAGCAACAAAGGTTCAATTGGTTAGTTACAAAAGTGACTTAGCCTAATGTTAGTATACAAACACACAGTAATAAATAACATACAAATCAAATAATAAAAACCAAAAAGATATTTTGGTAGCACAACCGGTCAGACTGCCACCACGTGAACCACTGCAGCATGGTTCCTGTCGGCAAATGCTTTTAGGACGCTGCTAGAGCTAGCCCGTACCCTGCGCACTTAGTATGTACACCGCTTTCGCATGGCTGTGTAAAAACAGTCTACCCTCGCGTCAGCAAACATTCCAGAGGCACTACAGCGAGGCAACCCCATCAGCATCCTAAAAGCATTAATGTACTGCAACCGTAGTAGTAATAATGTTTGCTTGTATTAGTCTGTGCTATATATATTTATTTAGGTTTATTTGTAACCACTGCTTAGACTACTTACCACGAAGTCAGTTCAAGGTAAGTGATGTTGTTCATTTTAAAAAAAATCACAATAATAATATGTTGATCTATTTAACCAATTGTTTAAAGGCATTAAAATCTTGATGTAAAGGAGAGGGAAGCACCTTTGAACACTTTTTAAATTTGTGATATCTTCTAAACTTTTTTACTATTTCATTATGCTCAATCTGACTATTAGGCTATAAAATCGATATACATCATATGACGAATAATATGCTAATGTCGGGCTGTAAACGTCAGTGACAACAAGTGACACTCGTGCAGGTTTGTGTTGTCACTACCCAAAAAAATCACCACAAGATTACCATCTAAAATAGCTTCGTAAACTGAAATGTTCAAAGCTGCCCCTGTTCAAAGGTGGCACCCTCCCTCCCCTCTTTCCCTTACTTGTGTTTACATTTGCGTGTCAACACTGTTGATTGAAATGTTGTAAGACTTTAATTTACAAAATATCACGTTTACATATTTGTGCATTCACGTGAATACCCATCTAAATCTGACGCGGGAAGTGATCCCAAAAATTTAGTGAAGTCACTTTACCACTGATATGAAGCTGGTATATTACAAGGCCTACTACACCGAGCACCTACTCGCTCGGAAATTATTTATTACTGCGCAAGCGATGATTTATGTGCATTTTGTTCAGAAAAAGGTTGAGAAGATTGCAGAGTGGCGATCTCTGGATCTGGATTCGGTGCCGACCCCTAATAATTTCGATTCCATTTGGATTCGCCAACGAATACAGATTCGGTGTCTTATGTGTTAATTATCAGAGAGGACAAGAGAAATACGCTTTTCCCAGTAATTTATAGATTTGATCGATCGTATCATGGAAATGAGTAATTCCCAGAATGTGGTTGTCCGATCGAGTTAAATATATCATCAAATAAAATGTGCTAGATAAAATAATAAATGAAAACTCATTTAGTTACAAAAAGCATAATTCGATAAGTGTGTCTTAATTTCACATTGTTAAGAAATTTGCATTGTGAATTTCTATATAATGTGAATTGCTAACTTAAGTAAACTGCTAACTGCTAAATAAAGTAACTTAATTATGCGATAAATCAATAAAAAATATTCTAGCTGCACTAGTGAGTCTAATAATCAGTCTTAATATTTTATCTACCTTGACTGCAAGGTTAATGACTGACAGTTTTCTAATAAAATCTTTCTGACTCTAAAATATTGCTGCCGTTTCTATAAAACTGACAGTTATCCAACATTTAGTCGATGGTAAATATAATTTTGCGACCGGCCATAAGTAGCCCATAGGTAGGATACAAGCGAGGCAAACGGAACATATAACTCTTCACTACTTACTTTTGACTCACTCTGCTAGACAAGCAAAACGATGCAATGTAAAAATATAATGTTCTTCCACTTGCAACTATTGCCAAAATAAAATGCTTGTCCTCCATTATCCACATTTGACAAATAGAACGACTACAAGAGATCAACCTGTCGCATCAAACAAGGGGATATTTCACCTGCAAAACGGTGCAAGAATCCGTTTATGGCTGTAGGAAACAAACGCCACAGTACACACGTATGGAGTAAGTTGTTTAAAAACACACTATGAAATCGGAATTTTTATATTTTTTTAGAAATGGTTATGCACGCTGTTGGTAAAAATGCATATGGCATTAACATAAACAACATCATTTTTATTTTAACTGCTCAAATTTGGGAGTCATCAGGCGAGAAATTAAACAATCTGTATAGTAAGAACAAGTTATTATTATTTGCCTTAATAATTTTACCTTTTATTCGCAAGACTGTTAACATTAAGCACACTGAGGATATATGATGGTAAGGAATGAAATGGTATATATGATATCATAAATGCGGGCATCAATTTATATTTATTTTCAGCAGATTTTTGTTTTAGATCAGTGAACTTCTAAGTATGTATAGCTCAAACAATCTTCTTCTTATTCTGCGTTCTCTGTGCCCATTTTAGTTGTGGTCGGGTCTCCTCACTTTCATGCGCCAAGCAAATCTGTTTCGGGTTGTCACTACGGGCAATTAGGCTTTTTCGAGGTCTTTTTTCATCAGTTCATCACCGACCATTGGGTCAACGTGTGTAGTCAATGTATAGCTGAAACAATTTTATTTAGAAATTATTTAAGTAGATGTATTAATTTAGTTGTTTCCTAAAAATTGTGTTTTGTATTATCCATATATAATTTGCTCAAATTCCCCCTTCCTGTAAATTAAATGTTCCTTTAACCGATGGTTGTCTGGAAGAGATCGCTACAAGCGATAAGACCGTCTAAATTATACATCTTTCTCTTTAAACTTGTCCGTAATTTTTGTTTTGAGTTGTACAATAAAGTGTTAATCTATTCATCTATCTAAATAAATAGTTTCAAGCACTCTTACTCATCAGTACTTGACTGTGACTCATAGCCATTTGTCCCAAGCTGGGGCGTAGCCAAGAGCGCGAGATTTGCACCGTACATATCTCAGGCCAGTCTTGAATACATAAATTGTTACTTTAGTACATCAGTCTAGACACGTTCGTTGGATGGACAGATTCTTTATTGCACTGCGAAAGTTTATGCAAGAAAAAAGGAGGGTATTTAATTGCATGCTTGTGAGACAATACAGATGATGAAAAGTACTCGTAAGTTAATAATTGATACGAAGTTTAAAAAAGTTTTTTGAAGATATTTTGTTATATGTTTTTGTTGTAGATATACCACCTTTACTTTTTAAGCGATTCAAATGTACATTTCTGTTGCGTACGCCTATGAAGTGGAATTCGCTGCCAGGTGAAGTGTTCTCCTTTGTTAGATTAGATTTATTTAAGAAAAAAGTGAATGGGCTGTTACCATCCTTGGCCACATCGGCACTTACCATCAGGTGAGATTGTGGCCAAATCTCTGGATAGCTTTTTATAAAAACAAAGTATTAACCGAATAAAAATTTGTCACAAGAAGGGTTTTTTGGTGCAACTGATTTAAAGTTAAGGAAGTTAAAGGAAAGCGCTTCCTACCGACCGACACGACCGACTTGTTATGGTCGGAGACCGAGGTCCGATAGACATCATCTTGGTTTGTCTATCAATATTACTCCGGATCTAAATCTTATGTGCCGCGGTTCATGTGCTGTATAAGGCCGGTACTAGGCTAACAGCGCCATCTAGCTTACATCTAGGTTATGGAGCCGTATCAGCGCTCGCAGTTGTGCTTTGCCACCGTTAGGCATAGGTAGAGGTCGCCACAGTTTTAAGCACGTCTACCGTTCTTACGTTTGAAATTAGTTTTGAGAATAATAATTCAAGTCTAATCTTCTGAAAGCAATTAAATACTTAAATTTGCTCCTATGAAAACAAAAAAGCAATCTCTCTTGAAGGATGATGATGTTGCCAGCATATTAGTTTCTTGTAAAACTAATCAAGACTTAACCACAGAAAAAGTAACTACATTTTTTAATCTAGAAAACTAATTGCTCCTCGTTTTGAAGCCAGATGTTATGAGTCCTGTAAAAAATGTCTGGAATTTTAACTAACAAAGTGGTTAATTAGAAAACTGATTAATTTATACCTCTTTAGCTCGTTCGCGTTGTATTTTTGTTTTGGCTGTAAGTTTGTGAAAATGATTTGGAGATTTGACTAGTAATTGAGCATTAGTATTTATTATTCAAAGTGTTCATTTAACGATTCATATTTTAGCTCGTTTTTTAAGTATTGTCGCACCCTTTTGTTAATTCTACTTCTTGATTGTTATCTTAACATAAGCATCAGTCGATGCGCAGCTAAATATTATACAATTTCACTGCGATTTTTGAACGCAGTGCGATTACGTTTAGGTTAGTTCGATTTCGATAATCGATTTTATTGTGGAATTAAACGACCGTTCTCACCGAGTTTGATAACCCTCTAGCCTTAAGGCTAGGCTAGGCTACTTAGATGCATTCTCGCTATTTTGGTTATGACATTGCCGAATTAATTCGTTCTTATTAGAAGCTTGATTTGTAGCGATATTTTATAGGTTTTTTTTATTTTATTTATAGGGAGTAATGTCATAAATAACCTGTACATAAAAGATTGCGGATTCAAACCATTATTACCCTTCTTACTATCCACACGCTCTCCAACTTTTTTCCGTAGCAACCAACTGTCGTAGTATAAACAGTCGTAGCGTCGTAGCATTCCGTAGATGCTACGCCGTAGCACGCAGGTAGCGGTTACTACTCGTAGCTTATTAATATTCACAGTTTGTACGTAAATATGACTTTGTTCTAGTTGAGCTTGTTGATTTAATAAACCGTTATTTAAAGCACAGTTCGACACAAGTGTAACGGTTTTTCAAAATTATTTTTAGAGCTATTAAATAATCATAACGATAAAAACTTTATAATTGGTTTAGGGCAAGATTCAGATTTTATTAGGTAAATTGAAAAAAATAAGTACACTACTTATCTTATAACTACGCAGTTTTTATGGTCTTGCTTAAATATAATAAAATCCAGATCATGAAGTTCTTTTAAATTGGCATATAAATATTTCCACTTCCATAGAGCATTTAAATTGAGTACTACTGAAATAGAATCTCCAAAAAATTCCGCAAAATAGTAAAGCAAAGCTTAAAATTCTATTCACTACTCAACAAGGTGCAGTTATACCAGAAATTGTAAATTACCAATATCCAACGAAAGGAAACGTTGCAATTTTAAATGCCAATAGCAAACCAGACGGAAAGTGGAAAACCGCGCCAATAGTCCGCATATTTGCGAATCAACTTTCGCCGGGATGTAGCTGGAATAAAACAGACAGTCCTAGCCACAATTTGGTAACCATTGATTTTCTTGTTGACGAACACTTTGGTGTAATGGTTAAGAAGTTGACTATTAGACCAAGAGATTGCGGGTTCGATCCCCGCACTGTGCAAACATGTGTGCATGAAGGTTAATGGAATCAGGAATTACTTTGAGGAAATCCATGACTAAAGCTGAAAAAAGAGGATTATTTTACTTTAAATTTCTACTAAACGACGCCAGCGCAGGAACCATAGAACATCCAACTGTAATCACCTGAAAAAGCTAGAGCTGGAACACGACTTATTATACGCGTGGCATCCTCAAGAGATATTGGACTTTTACAGTCTCGTAGTCTACAACATCTCCTGAGGATACCACGTGTAGTGGCGAAACGCGTCGAGTGTTTTGTTGGTGTCAGTGTTGTGATTCCAGGTGCATCTTCTGTGTCACGTTGTGAGTTGTAGGTATTGTAAGTCCTGTGACTTCCAGCTCTAGCTTTTTCAGGTGAATACAGTTGGATGTATTTTAGTTCGTGCGCTGGCGTCGTTTAGCGGAAATTTAAATCAAAATAATCCTCTCTTTCAGCTTTGTGTGTGTATCATACTTGTTTTGAGTGTTATACTCGTATGTATCTGTTTAAGTTAAATTGTAATGCCACTGTTGATTCTGATTGCTGTAACACAAGTGCTTAAGCTTTTTACCAAGGAGTCATATCAATATAGGTATGTAATGTCGTTATTTAGTATAATTATTATTTGTCGGTCATTTCCAGTCTTGGGACTTTGCCGACATTTGCTTCGGCAGCCATATGCACGCCGTGGCCCGTAAGACAACGTTACTCAAAATGTTATGTGTAACAAGCCGGCGACTATCCCTGTATGCACAATAAAAGTGCACCCAAGGATAACCCCCGGTCAGTGTAGGACTATTGTCAAGAATCGTGAAATAATACAGCCTTACAACTACAATCACTTGCTTCCCTGAGAACGGCATTATGTGTCCACTAGCCACTTGTGAACAAAATCCACCTTTGAGCATCACGCTCTCGCGACTCTACACTGGCCGGCCGATGAAGGCGAGCCAGAAGTGAGAGTCCTGCAAGCGCCCTTGAGTTCCACTTCAGCAACGCCTAAGACGAAGGCCTTGACCGACTCTCAGGAGCACTCGGATTAACCCCGTGGTGTCGCTACCCACCACAGCTGCCCTGCGGGACATATTATTATTATTAAATACAGGAAGCACTAAGCTCTGATCACACTTAATGCCCTTACGGTAAGGAGAGATCCTTACCGTTGTTCCAAGTTGTCAGCGAGTACGCTGGATTCACTCGTAAATGCGAACAAAATTTTAGGGAGTATAGTATAAGTGTTGATAGTGCTGAAGGTGGAAGCGCTCTATATGATTATAAACTTTCGAGTTGCATTTTAACACTAATTACTGGGTCTATAGCGATATATTTGAATGAGTATTAGGTACTGACTGCTCGAGATTTCGGCTGGATTGCACACAGCCGTGGTCATGAGCTGCCTGGTAGCATGCGGCGTTGGCAGCAGTTTCCAGATCCACCTTCACATTTCCATTATTAAAAATGTTAGCACAGTCACCGCGGCAAATAACACTGACTAACTTTGTGTCTTTTAAGGTAAAACTGTTTTTAGGAAGCGCTCTGCTCCGAAACCCGTAACCAATTTTAAGCTCAGACTCTGGCATAATTATCTATTTATGGCGGAACACATGATAGTAAATACATTATTTGTTACGGCGACAGATCTAAGAAAAAAGTTGGTCACTTTATCGTACAAACACACCACAACCAATTTCTACCGAGCGCACTTGGTGTGAAATGGTTTGTCTCGCGTGTGCGTTGCAGTTGGTAGGCTAAAGACTGAATTTCCTTAACGGTAACTTGAGTACGCTACACCACCATAAGCTGAATCGTGTTTGTTTGTTTTTTAAACGTGAACATATTGCACATTTAGTTTTTTAAAGTCATAAATGTCAAAAAATTTAAAATTAAGTTAATTTTTTATTTTATTAGGAAAACACTATGTACAGTATCTTAAAAACTAAATTACTTGCTAGACTTATCACTAAACACCATTTACGTCCACATATGCCTCACACATGCCTCAGGTTTCCTTTTTTACGAATCTGTTGAGTGCTTAAATATCGTTTTTATTATTATTATTATTAATATTTAATCCTTGCACTTTTAACTTGCCTGTCTGCACTTATTTAGGCTATGGGCAAGGAAGGAACGCATTCCAAGATGGCTGCCTTCGATCTCGATTCGAATGCACCGATTGTGGCATGCAATAAACGCTCCGCTGAAATAAGAATAGTTTTGCTTGACGCCGTTTTGAGAGACTACTCGTACTGCAGGGAGGCGTGTATTTTAAATGGTTTGTAATCGTTTGAAGTACTACAAGGAATTGTTTGAGGCAATAGCAGAAACTGAAACGTTATTTATTTTATATTTTAATTAAGTCATTATTGAGTTTAAATTACGTTGCATCTGTACTATTTGGACTAACACAATCCATCAATAATGATTATTAGTTTTGTTTGAAATCTGATATTAATTACATATGAAATTTTATCCGAAACAAAATGTAGACTTTATTTTAGGTATGCGATAGTCATTAAGCATGTTAACGATAGTAAAATATTTAAATAAATTGACTTAAAGCTGTCTGAAAGAAGTGCTAGACAAATAAAAATTAAACATTTAATTATTATCAATTACCGTTGAGTTTAATGACCAATTTATAAAATATATAAAAATTGAAAGCTCCCAATAGCTAATCATACTCGTATTTATTTTTGAAATTGCTTTGTAATTTGAAAAGTTTGATAGCTAAATATTTTCAATAAATTTTGTATAGTTTTCTTCGAAGTAAAAGCTATTACAGGACAAAGTTATGTACCAAATCTTTTGATGTACGAAATGCTTAAGATTATTTTGTTTTTATTTGTTAATTAAATTAAAGCTTAGTTTTATATTAGCGCCTTACACCGCTTTGCACGGGTGCAATATTGTTCCTTCTCAACATATAACACTTTTATTTTATTATTAGACGAGGTCAATTTTGAAAGAGCGACATAATTTGATTGGTATAAGAAAAACACTCGGCGCTGTATTGATTACCCTGACAGGGAACATTCACCAAAAATGGTCCTCCATCGAAAACCGTTGCATTCAGGACACAATAGGTGAGATAAAGCCAAGGCAGTGGTTCTACCCCCCTACTCTCTAAGCCATCGTTCGTAGTTTCGGATGTAGCTATCCCTTTTACCCTTACAAGCTTGACCGTGGGAGTGAACGCGATGGCTAGACCCGGATACACGAACGAAACGTCACGGAGTAAGGCCTCTGGATCAAAAACCCATGGCCGGGGTCCAGTCCATTGTGGCATTCCCCCTACTTCCTAGTGAATGGGGATTATGGGAACACCCGATACAGGGTATATTGTGCACTGTTTGGCTGGGAAACGATGAAAATATTGGATTTTAGCACTTGGCGGTACAGTGTGAAATAGTGTTGCCTGGAATTTGATTGATAGCTAAAGCGTTTGGTAACATACAACGTGTTAAAATTATTAATTATTAGGGTCCCACTCTAATAATTATGATATTTTATTGGCTAACTCAGTTGCTCGTTAATTAATTTGTTAATTTCGTAAGTAGAATATCGAATGAAATTGTTATTTATTTTTAAATATGACTGCCTCGTGCGTAATTGTTGACGGTTGTTATTACCTGGAACGACCTTTTCCAAACAAATGTTAAAGCGCTGAAATAAATAAAAATATTATTTTCTTTATTTCAAACCAGTCAGTTCTCGCTCAGTGTTTCTCTATTGCAAAATAAATAGAGAAATATACATATATGGAAAAACATATTCTGAATGTAAAAAACTTATTCATGAATGGCTAAGAACTAAAACCTATGATGAAACTGAATTCCTGTTGTATCGCATCACATAACTTAGCTTCACATACACGCACATTTTCACTGACACACACACACACACACACACACACACACACACAAATAAATGTATTATGTAGATTTAAGGCTGATTTTGTTTTGTTTTTTTTAGTTAAATTTGGGTTTATATTGTTGTTACGTGTATGTAGATAAGGAAGAGCGAGGTCTCCAAACACAGGCATAACTTGCTTAAATGGAGACCTCAATCAACTATGTAATTAGGTATAAGTTAAAAATGAAATAAATTATTTATTATTTATTATTATTATTATTAAACCAAAAAACTTGACCATTTTTTTTTCTTCTAAGCGATTTTTTATGTTGAAATAATATTGAAATCGATTTTCAAGCCCACAAGCAAAAAAATATACCAAATAGAGCAACTTCATGAAAAAAACTAAAATGGTACCAAATAAAGTACTCTATAATTGCAAAAATAAAACAGTCACACTCATTTTTTTTATCAAATATCAAAACACAGATATTTCGGTTGAAACCGCCTAGTTTTCTATACTGACCGAAATCTAAAACGCAATGGCATTTTCACGATTTCGAGGCTAAAATTGCGTATGTTTTTTTTACACTGAATGTGAAATATGTGCAAAAAATGAGGCTGCGCTAGAGATGACGGAATGCCGGTCTGATAAACGAATACAGGGTGATTTTTTCAACAGCACAGGGCTAAACCATGAAAAGTAGGGTGACCATGGAAACTGAAGATACAAGATAACACAATATACATAAGGGTAATGGTAAAGCATTGCATCCATTGAGACTCGTAATGGTAAATTTACAATCAGCATTTTGTCCATTGAGACTCGTTCAGCCACATCTGCTTTTTAACAATTGTCAAATAAAAACAGCAACTTGATGAAACTGGAACAACTTCTAGTAAAGCAAAATGAAAAAATAGACCAACTCCTTCAACAAATTAGTACCCTGATGGGACTATTGACAACAGTCATAAACAAACTGGCCTAGATGGCGACCCTAAAAGTAGCGTCCTGGAACATCAATGGCTTAGCCCCCAACATCCACGAGCTTGAATCCATTATAATAACTAATAAGCTGGATATAGTACTGATATCAGAATCACATGCTACTGCAAGAAGCAACTTTCGCGTTAAAGGCTACAACATCTACTCCACCCCTCACCCTGATGGAACAGCGCACGCTGGAACATCCTTTGTCATTAGAGCTAACTTGAAGCACTCAATTCTAGAGTCCTATTCCACACCGCATCTCCAAGCGACGTCCATAAAAGTCGAAGACCGATTTGGGCATATTACGTTCTCCTCAATATACTGCCCACCTAGACATAGGATAACCTCTGAAATGTTCACCAACTTCTTTCAAACTTTGGGTTCGAGATTTGTTGCAGGTGTTGACTGGAATGGTAAGCATACCTATTGGGGTTCTCGTTGTACAAGCACCAGAGGCCGAGAACTGAAGCGCTGCGTTGATGAAAATAATCTAAATCCATTATCAACGGGTGAACCAACCTATTGGCCCAGCGATCTACAAAAGTTGCCCGACCTTTTAGACTTTTTCATAACGCATGGCATATCCTATCTATACACTAGTATCGAATCTAGTCTTGATGGATCTTCAGACCATACTCCAGTTATACTAACATTGGGTGTAAGTCCACTCGTAAGAGAGAAACCCGAATCCCTTACTAACCGAAAAACCGATTGGGAAGGTTTTAGAAGATATCTTGATGAGAATATTAATCTCCGATCCCGCTCAAGACACGAGACGAAGTTGATGACGCATGTAGATATATAACAAATTTATTACAAGTAGCAGCCTGGAGCAATACGCCAGCTCAAAATGAAATCAGAGCCGCCTTCACTAATCCACCAGATATAAAACAAAAGATACTAGACAAACGTCGTTTGAGAAGGATTTGGCATCAATCGCGCCACTCGATGGATTTAACAAGGTTAAACAGAGCAATAAAAGAACTTAAGGTCACCTTAAAAAAATCGGTCGATGAAAGTGTGAGGAAAAATCTCGAGTTAATGTCTCCGTCTGGAATTGGTGTACATTCACTTTGGAAAGCAACAAAAAACCTTTGCAAGCCACAACAGTCCCATCCTCCGATAAGATCACACAACTCATGGGCCAGGACTGGTGCAGAAAAAGCAGAAGTCTTTGCAGCACATCTAGCTAAAGTCTTTACACCGAATGAAAGCTCCGTTGATGAATCCGATATCGACGAAATCCTCGACCAAGATCTGCAGATGAGCCTCCCAATAACTCCAACCTCAACAAGAGAAATAGCTATGACTATAAAGGCACTCGAGTCTGGAAAAGCACCAGGCTATGATCTGATTACCCCGACCATACTAAAAAATTTGCCCAGAAAGGGTATCGTATTCCTTACAATCCTATTCAACGCAATCCTGAGAACCTGTCGCTTTCCAGCCCTCTGGAAAACTTCCCAAGTAGTGATGATTCACAAACCAGGAAAACCAGAACATGAGCCATGATCATATCGACCAATCAGCCTCACACCCATCCTCTGTAAACTATGGGAAAGGATATTCCTTACAAGACTCAAAATTGTATTAGACGATTGCGCTGTCATTCTTAACCATCAGTTTGGCTTCCGCAAGTCTCATTCAACAGTCGAACAAGTTCATCGGGTATATCACACCATTAGGCAGAGCTTTGAATGCAAAAAGTATTGCTCAGCCGCCTTCCTCGACGTTCAACAGACTTTTGATCGTGTGTGGCATAGGGGACTGCTGGGGAAAATCAAAGAAAACCTCCCACTTTCAATGTTTACGCTTCTGGCATCATACATCTCTGAGAGATCCTTTCAAGTCAACCAAGGAGAATCGCGATCCAGCCTTCAACATATAGAGGCTGGTGTACCTCAAGGATCGGTTCTTGGACCAGTACTATATAACATATTTACATCAGATTTGCCTGTAAATACCAACATTACCGTGGCGACATATGCCGATGATATAGCCTACTTGTCGGTTGACGATGACCCAGCTAATGCTAGCCACAAATTGCAGGACCAACTAAATGCAACCCATAAATGTCTACGCAAATGGCGTATACGTACTAGTGCGGCTAAATCAAATCACATCACATTCTCGCTAAGAATAGGACAATGTCCCCCTGTAAGACTTGGCGATGAAATTTTACCCCACTCAGAATGTGTAAAACACCTTGGATTGCGCCTTACATGGAAATATCATATGCAACAAAAGAGAGATCAAATCAACCACCAATTTCGCAATATGTACTGGCTCATGGGAAGAAACTCTGCACTGCCAATAGACAACAAGCTTCTTATATACAATTCGGTATTAAAACCAATTTGGACCTACGGAATCCAGATATGGGGTGTTACAAGCAAAAGTAACATACTCTGTCTACAAAGAGTACAGAATTACATTCTGAGGGCAATGGTGAACGCTCCCTGGTTCACAAGGAACACAGAAATTCACCATTATCTCAACTTGCCGACAGTTGCATCTGAAATCGAGCGGTACAGGAAACCATACCTAGAGCGGTTATCCCTGCATCAAAATCCACTCGCATCACATTTACTGGACCGTGCTCAGGTGGTCAAGAGACTTAAACGGGACCACATTGTTTGATTGGTAGGGGCGGCGCTGGCTACCCCACCAGAAAAGCCACAAGACATACAACCAATTCGCTTATGGTCCAACGACCGATTGCAAATTTACAATGGAAAAAAAAACTTGATGAAAATCAATACTAACAAATTAAGTAGTAAATTACTGCTGATTAAAACTTTTGCAATACAATCAACCACCTGTCTAAACTATCAATAGGTATTACAATGAAAAAAAATGAATTGAGAATTTGATGAGACCTATTCTGTTTATTATACCTCTATGATGTATTTTTTTGTGTTACTTAACTCATAGAAATATATCTAAAACCGAGCTCTTGTGATAACCACAATGTAGACTAGGAAACGTAGTTATTTTTTTATTTTAGTCTCTTATGAAAATGTATTTCCTGGTCACCACTCAAACGTTTTCATATTATATAAGCCACTGCTCTTTGTATGAATATTTTCGCTGTTTCGCTTTTTGCTTGCTGCTCACCTCGATTAAATGGTACAATAAAAACCATGATGTTAACCATTTAAAAAATCGATGGACTCGCTAGAATTTTTCATACTCAAGTGTTACTCGAGTGAAATATATTTTTAGGCGATTGAGTGAGGGTTGAGTGTAAACTTGGCATCCAATTTTGTAATCTTATCAACCCTTCGACTGTTGCCATTTAATATATAGAGGTTTCGGAGAAATGAGTTTAGATGTAAGCTAGGCACAATACATAAGTTGAAAATCTACTTACGTACAAAACATATATAAATATATGTATAATCCTACACCAATCTAAGTCTCTTGGAAATGGGATTACGAAACATAAAATAATGGTAATAGTGATCTTTATAATATATTTTTAATAAAGTGATGAATTATGTTTGTTAGTATTGGTTTTCTATTTTTTATCTAATACGGTTTTAATATAGCGCAGCTGCATTAAAAAAGTAATGTAGACTCCCAAAAAAAAAGGTAAATCACTGAGAAAAAATGTCGTAATGTAAAAAAATGATGAGACTCAAATGAAAATTTCTTTTCAACGTATAAAACGTTTTTGTTTAAATGTTCGCATTTCAAAAAAATGAGCAACACAATTTTCTAATATTTAAGCTCTAGAAAATCCGTGTCCTATAAAATATTCATGCCTTAATACAGGGTTAAATCGAAAAATACTCTGTGTCCTACCGAAGGGTGTTTGTTTGCTACGTAAAGGGCGATATGTAGGATGTGTAGGCAACCGAACCACAAGAAAAATAAATCAGCTAGTCTTTTAAAATTGGGTATTTGACATCACCAAATATTGAAATGTTTTTAAAAACTGTCATTACGCCTGTCCGACATAACAGCGACTAGTTTCACTTTCAAGCTTACGAGCGACAAGCGCTTTTTAACTGACTCTTTAATTTTTAATACATTGTAGTAACGTGTCATAGTCAAAGTCTATGTTATTTATTTCTGTTTAGAAAATATCCATTTAACATTTTTTGCCCACTATTTGTGAAGTTTTTTGGTTTTGTACATTTTTTTCTCTACTTAATTCTTCAGAATAAGTATAATTTGAAAAAGCCCTTCTAGACGGTCGAACAATTCAAAGTTAGTGACTATTATCGTCCCTACTAGCTAATCCGTTGTCCGTGGTTTCGGATTTGACCATGCCTATTACTCTTACACTCAGTTAGCACGGGTTTATTATGATCCCTATAATTATCCTTATTAACTAAAAAAATAAAAATAAATAATAGTTTGAAAAACTAAAAAAACACGGTTTCATTGCTAACTAAAAAAGAGAAAATAATTTCTGAGTACACGGAATTTATATTACAGTAGAGTAAAAAGCGTGGGGTGCTTGGTATAGTAGTATGTGAAAATCATCCTATTATTGGCAACTATAAAAAAAGAAGTATGAAAACGTCATAAAGTGCACCCCACGCTTTTTACTCTACTGTAATATAAATTCCGTGTACGTAAATTATTTTCTCTTTTTTAGTTAGCAATTAAAGCGTGTTTTTTTAGTTTTTTTTTTTAATTTTCTTACCTTTTAAACATTCCCTTGTCTTCCACAAATATTTGGAGACCAAAATTATTAAAATCGGTTCAGTTGTCGCGTTCTAGCGAGACAAACGATTTTCGATTATATTAATGATTCTCCGTACTTGCTAAGTAAAATGTCTATGAAGTGTCCCAGATCCAACCCCCGCCACTTAAGTACTTTTGTTACACCAATTTGCTCCACAAATTACAGAAGCAATAGTTTTACTATTAGAACTTGTAGAAAATATAACACTGCGTATAATTACATCGATATATTTCATGAAAAATTGAACCGCTTTCGTTACTTGTTAAAAAGAGAGGCCACCTGATGAAGGTGTGCCCTAGTCCATTATTGTAGACATTTTATTTTGTCAAGATTAAAAAAAAATACTTTCTGTTTATATAAAATTAGTAAATTTAAATTTGTAAACGCGCTTACGATCTACGTCTCGTCAACATCATAATTGTATAACTAATTGTGAAAACTGTATTGATAATGAACGACGCCTTGTTTTATAAGCTTTATGTACTATAACACAGCTGTTTGTTTTCCTGAATAAAGAAAATAAAAATAAATAAAATAAATTATAAGAAGAAGATTTGAGTGCTATGAACTGGCTACTTCCTCCAAGCTACACAGTAACATGTAGTCAACTAGCCTGTTCTATATTTATGTCACGAACTGTATAGAAGTACTTTTCCCCGTCCTTCGAGCTAAGGGCGTGAGTTGGTAAGTTTAATTCCAGAGAAAGACGCTGCTTGTTAGTATGAATATATTTTGTATCTGAGTTTATTTAACGAGTGGCTGAGTGTTTTTAAGGTTATTTTCTTTTGGGTATTTTCCAAAATTTTATATGTGGGATGATTTAAATTACGATGGTATGTTTTCTTTTTGTTTGTCTTCTTAACTTTGTCGGGATGAAATAAGATCGGGTGAGTTTTTTTTTTGATTACGTGAAAGATTTGAGTACGATTAAGGGTGTGTTCCTTGTTAAATGATTTCTAAATTAAAAAAAAAATCTTTTAACAATCTTTTATAATCAAAATGTGAATACCGGCACAAGTAAAATTAAATAAATGCTGGGAAAATGGCATCAGTCTAGGTCTTATCAAAGTTCAAAGAAAACATAAAGTTTCTTTACTTCATCAAAGTAAATATTGTTCCATAATCTAAAGATATGTTTACTTTGAAACAAACAAGGGTAGCAAGATAAATGGATACGATTTATAAATCAAACATAATCTAGGTATTTAGACGGTAATTAAACATTAAATAGAGTAGAACTTTGATTTGAATATTGCTTACTTGTTTAAGTCTCTAGATGCTATTGAATCATTATTTTAATGTCATCATTGTAGTATTCTCTAGCAGGATGTATCCTGCTGACCGGTTACAAGCGAGCTGCATCCAGTTCGATACAGCTACCTTCAAGTCAAGAGTCAAGCGCAGGACAGGGGGAGATGGCGACAACTCACGAAGGCCCTTTGCACCACGGGGGTGCCATGGGACTCTAAAACACACACACACACACACACACACAAATACTTGTTCGCAGCTCGGAAAGCACATTAAGCCGTTGGGCCTGCGCCTGATCTCTCACCGGTCATGTCGGATTGCCGTCTCACCGAACTTTGAGAGTGATGGAACAGCGAGATCACCTGTGTATTGCGTTCACACTTGTGCACTACTTATAATATCTCCTGCGTAGTTGGCTGATCTCTGTTAAGATTGGTTGGTAAATCTCAAGTTATACCTTTGACGCACCGCCCACATTTAATTTCACTCGAAGTCTGCTAGCGGTTTGGGTAACGTTGACGTCATTGGTCAAACCTGGCTGCCACTCTTCAAACTAAGCTATTTTGAAAGAACACGTATAGCGTATCGGATTGTACGGTGTTTGTATCGGAGCTGAGATATGAAGCATTTTAAATCAAATCTTTATTTTTGCTAGAACACGGTACATAAATGGTGTTACAATGATATAAATAAGCCAGGACATTCAATTGATCTTGTCAACATTCAAAGTTTTAAAACATAGTAAGCGCAGTTATTAAAATTTAAATATAACAGTTACATTTTGATAGTTATCAAACAAAATAAAGATTATTGAATATGTAAGTTATTAAATATCATTCTCATTATATAATATTATAAGTATTTATGTCAATTAATGAATAAGTTAAAATTTCATTATTACTACGAAACGATCTATAGAGACTGCTACTTTCGTTGTTTTTCGGCGGAATTCAATCAGGAATGAAGAAGACTGTAACGGACATAATTCAGCGTATAATTATATTTTTATTTATTTATTAAGGTACAGCAACAAAACACAAATCAAGACTTATAATCTTAGCTACACTGGTATAGAATATCACGTTCAATTTGCATTTCGATTAGAGCTGAACACAACGGTTTCATACGGCAGTTAAATAATAAAAAAAACGTTAATAACGTTAAATATCTATCAGTTTCATTGTTAGTGGGCAGGTCACATAAGGCGGTGAACTGACAGGTGGGTAAGAAGAGTTCCACATTGGAGACATGCATATTAATTGGCACCGCAGAGTAGGTCTTTTACAGAAAAAAATTGACTGACGATCATGTAAGGGTAGCAGAGCAGTATCGAACTGGATGCAGCTCGCTTGTAATATATTTAATTTTAACCGCCTATCTCAGCTTTGTACTGGTAGAATAATTGTCCAACCGTACGAAGCCGGAACGGGCCGTTAGTGTTTTACCTGTCTTTGCTTAAAATATGTTATTGTAAAGAAGAATCTATCCACCTGTCTTACTAGATAGATTGGTAAGCTAAAAGAATGAAAAGAGGAGTTATAGTTAATTACACTGCCTTCAAGCTAGAAAAGCAATATAAATGCATATTTGAGTAAGCTGCCTTATCACCACGTATTTATAGGATCATAAAGATGCTTTCATGATTCCTCTTTCTTTCACATTTACATCTAAATCAAACGATATATCTTCAGAACATGCTATTATACATTCAATATCCTTGAAATTACAGATACTATCGTATCTGATGTTTCGAATATAAAAAAATGTAATAAAAATATAATGAATATAAAAAAGGCGTAAAACTTATTTTTATTAATTTATTTATTTAAGTTCTGCACAAACATGTGTACAATGGTGGACTTAATGCCGAAGGCATTTTCTTCCAGTCAACCATAGGGCCAAGCAGACTACGGCACTTAACTCGTCACGGTTTTATCACAAACAGAGTCAGCAGGAAATAACACACACACACACATACGTACACACAAGCAGAAAATAGGTAAAACTGATGACATCCCTCATTATATTTTATTAGGCATTTAGTTATTTATGTAGTAGAACATATGCTGTATGTATTTATGAGTTTAAGTAGATGTATTAAATTTTTGCCATATATATCTTAATTGTGTCGTAAAAATTGTGTTTTGTTTTATCCATATATATTTTGCTCAAATTCCCCCTTCATGTTACTTAAATGTTCCTTTAGCCGAAGGTTGTCTGGAAGAGATCGCGAGAAGCGATAAGACCTTCTAAATTGTACATCTCTCTTTGTTAAACTTGTCTGTAATTTTTGTTTTGTGTTGCACAATAAAGTGTTAATCTATCTATCTATTTATCTCTCTTTTCACCGGGGTTTAAAATACGATAGGTATCACATTTCAACTCTTTATTTTTAACCGGGAAATGACCAGATTACACATTTTGCCCTTATCATTAAATAAAATACGGAACACAGTACACAGTATTTCCATATTTGCAAAATGGCGCATTGGAGCTCAAACGCACAAAAGATCTTTTCAATAAATTCGAATCATAAGGATTTAAAAAGTTTGCAAGGGGCTTTCCGATATTGGTCCGCGAACCAAGCTTTAAGCTGTTTTTTGCGATAGTGATTTTAGTTCAAAACGGTTCATGAAAGAAGCTTTTATAGAGTCTCTGGGTAAATAAATCATAACTCTCCTTTTTGCTTAAAAAAGTCGCTAGTCGGTAAAAAAAATGCGCTACTTGTGTGTGGTGTCGCAAGCGGGGTCCGTACAAATTTAGCGAAGATCATTGTGACTTGAGATTACTGATCCGCAAATCACTGTTTATTATGTAAGTCTTTCTAGTTTTTTTTCATTTCAATTATTCGACCATGTAGACAACCAAAAAAATTGCCGTTTCCATAGTTATTTGCATAACTAATATTCTTCCTATACATAATAACATTTACAAACCATCACCGGTAGCTCCTAGCATGTAACTTAATTATTACATGTCATTAAATGCTAAAAACTGTTAATATCCAAGATTAACCAACATAAGATAACCAGAAAATACACTCGAGTAAAGGGATTCCGTCGCGTAGAATGTGGTATATGTACCTTAACGTAAATATTAACGAATAGGCCCTCGGAGCCTTAGAAGTGTCTCATTTCTGCGTTTATGGACTTATGAAGAAATCGCTTGATGCAAAAAAAAACCGTTAACATACTCTTCGACATGTTTACACAATTTTTTTTTTCAAACCAAATAACAAAAGGTAGTACACGACTGGCCGGTAACATTTCGCGAATAAAAAAAAACAAACGCATCAAGAGACAATTCAGAATCACGGCATTGTTTTGAAATGTTTGAATAACAATCTGGTGGAAGTGGTACGTGTTCGAAATATGAATAACGTTCCTTGTCTGGGATTACTGGCGGTTGCTAGCGAGAATACCAACTAACGGTATAGATCGGCTGGAATTATCAAGGTTTTTCTTTGAGACTTCCTAGATATTCTATTTTTTCCTCGGCTGTGGCGTTGAATTTAAAATTAAATATAAGCCGTTTAAAGTAGACGTACAAAGGTAAGATCTTGAAATCGTCTCCGACATACTTAAATGTGTGTCTCTATACAGATGACGTCTTATTTCACATTGAAATTAACATAAAATACAGACTTCTTAACACAGGCAGAAAGTTGCATAATTTAAACTATTAGATCACAAAAACGACGACTGACTGACGACTACTTTGGTGTAATGGTAAAGAAGTTGACTATTAACCATGAGGTCGCGGGTTCGATCCCCGCACTGTACAACCATTTGTGTGCATGAACATGTCTATTTGTACTGGTTTGGGTTTTATGTGTATTTATTTAAGTTTATTTGTAATACTTGTGTTGATTCTGATATATGTAACACCAAGTGCTTAAGCTACTTACCACGGAGTCAGATCAATGTATGTGATGAAAATTAAGAAAAAACAGCGATCCTTGAGACAACCTTGAGAAACCTACAAGATCGTTATCTTTAACACGGAGCGGTTTTTAGTCAACAGGTATTATTTAGCGTTGCTGCCTCGTTGGTGTAGTGGAAAAGTTTCTGCCTTACATCCGAGAGGTCCTGGGTTCGAATCCCAGGTCGAGCTAATATTGTTTCTGAGATTTTCTGTCATGAATTTCCCAAAAACAGCTCGGAGTCGGGAAGTTGGCGGTGTTACACCCCCTTGCCTCGGAAAGCACGTTAAGCCGTTGGTCCTGTGCCTGATCTCACTCCGGTCATGTCGGATTGCCGTCTCAATGAACTTTGAGAGTGATGGAACAGTGAGTGCACCTGTGTATTGCGCTCACTCTTGTGCACTATAGTATCTCCTGCGTAGTTGGCTAATCTCCGTTGAGATTGGCCGCCGTGGTCGAAATCGGCCAGGAGGACTAATATTATTATTATTTAGTGTATAAAGTATCCTATTCTACTTTCCTTGATCATAATACAGACATTTTCATTTTTCCTAACGCAATTCCTACTGTTCTAAGCTAAGTTAACCACTTCCTAACGTGAATCGCTAAGTTACAGTGATAAATTTTAACTTGCCCAGGCAAGTTTTGAGCCGGCACGACTGACGGATAGGGTAACTACTCGCACTTGTCTAAGTGTGCGTCTAACTTGTGTGCTTATAGGTGATTTATAGGTGTGTGTTCGATTTTGAATTTATAGTTTTAGGCTGTAGACTTCAATGTCAGTCAATTTGCTTAAAAGCCAGGGCACAACGGTCGAAGACTGTCGCCGCGGTTTGCGACTGTCAACTGTCATGAATTGTATTGATCGGCCATTGGTTGACACGCTGTTCGGCGCGTGTCACCGTTGCATTATGACGCAGGTGTGCACTTGCCATTACATATTTTATTATATGCCCACTTATACTGTTTTCGTTAGTTATTGTAAGCTTAAAACAGTGTGTTTTATTTCAAAAGCTATGCTTTGTGCTTATTTCATGAAATTATTTATTTTGTTGATTAACAATTTTATGTTTCCTTTACCCAAAGTTTGTCTATAAAGATCGCAGATAAGGCCGTCGTTTCAATTGTACATCTTTCTGTGAATTTTATTTGAGTTGATTCCCAAAATGATGAAGGTACAGTTAAGTATCTATAATCACTTAAAGAAAAAATACAGACTGCCACAGACGGGACTCGAACGCGCACCTCTCGCTGGCTGTAGTCTAAGAAGCATTTAAAGTAATTTGGATTGATGAGTGAGTATCACGGTAGCTCAATTGGGAGAGCAACCCCCCGGTTTGCGAGAGGTGCGGCTTCAAGTCCCGCCTGTGGCAGTCCGTTCTTTTCAAAGTGTGTTCTAATTTTATATTGAAGATAAAGTTGTGTATATTTTGATTCTTTAACTGTCTTTATATCTTTAATATATAAAATTCTCGTGTCACAGTTTTCGTTGCCATACTCCTCCGAAACGGCTTGACCGATTCTCATGAAATTTTGTGAGCATATTGAGTAGGTCTGAGAATCGGCCAACATCTATTTTTCATACATAATAATTTATATGGCATAACAACGTTTGCCGGGTCAGCTAGTTACATATGTAATTCGACAAATATGCAAGTGAATAATATTTCGTTGAAAAATTAGGAGTTTAAAGTGTTAGCTGACAGCGGGGATAGTTCGTTTGTCGGCCACCTTATGACACCTTATAACACTTTTCCTTGTAGAATATAAGTACTAAACACATCTAGGTATAAGCTTACTAACAATTAATGGATCTCTTAGTTGTCCGAATATTACTATGTATTCTTATTTTATTATATTTTAAAGCGTGCAGATGTTAAACCACGATGCTTGACTGCACGTAATTGCAATTGCGCAAAAACTCTTTAAAACAGCGAAAACAGTTGCACTGTTTGATTGTACTCGTAATGGCCGGAAAACCTACCTACCTCTGTTACGGCGGGCTCCACTTAGCACATTTTTATAATTTTGATATTTTTCGTCGCTTGTGGCGCTAAACTGGCGAGAGAGACCATAGTGTCCAAGATTATTGACCAAATCACCACAATGACAACGGTGGAGGTGAATTAATTGTGCGAACGCCAAGTCTTAGGGACACACATAAAGTAAAGGAGATTTTGTCGAGCAGAGTCCCGACACTGGGAGGAGGGAGAGCTTGCAGCCAGTATCCAGACTCTGCCCGAAATAGAGCCTTAAGGCGAGCACGCTCTGCATCGCATCCCGAACGAGCCAAAAGCTCGCCTTGGACACGCAAACGAAAAGTTTTGTCCCACTGTTTTTGGGAGGGCTGAGCGGTGGGAAGGTCTGTCCTCTGGCAAGCCACTAACCACGCATTTGTTACTTTGGGAAGGCTAAAGAGACCAGCGGTACCATGCGCCGAAGAAAGAAATGCTGGAAGGGCAATATCAGTGACTCGTCTGGTACCAAGACCTCCAAACCGAATGGGAAGCGTAGCATGATCACAGGAACTATCAGAAAAGTTGCAAATTAATTCTGGATAAATAATAAAAAGTTATGCAACGAAATCATATTTTTTGTGGCGTAAAACTATGTTTAGATTCGTGGATTTGTGTTAAAGTTTTTTTTTAAAACTTTTGTGCCGAATTTAATCCGAAACTATCACATCTGAGACTTGCCATATTCGGCAGTGAAATCTCAAGGAGATTTGTCATTAGCTGCGCAATGACTCCGATCCGATTGAAGGTCAGTCACGTAAATATATCAGAATTAGGCAGGTTCCAGTAAATAGGTGGGTTAGTTCTTTAGTTCATAGTGGAATAAACTTTTGCAACGGTGAGCACATCGCGTGAGATCGCACTGTCTAGGCTGTGTTCATGGGTTATGGGAGGCAAGCACGTTTTTGGTCTAATTTTGAGCTATTTTTGGATTTTGATCCTAGATGAAACGTGCTTAGTTATATGTAACTAGCTGACCCAGCGAACTTCGTACCGCCTAACAGTCAATGAATGTCGTATTACCTTTTAGCTGAACTAATTTAGGCTTTGATGAACGTAATACAATGATACAAAATAATAGAATTATAAAAGTATTTTATTATGATGAATGATGATGAATACATACAGAATGAGAATAAAAAAAATAAAATAATTTAGTACTTCAAACACATGTCAGAAAAAAATAATTGAAAACTATGTTGTGCAGATTGGGATACACTCAGATTAATTCATTAATGGGATGGAAGATGTTGTCGCTTCGACAGACTACGTCGCTCGTAGTCTGTCGAAGCGACAACATCTCCTGAGGATGCCACGTGTAGTGGCGAAACGCGTCTAGTGTTTTGTTGAGGTCAGTGTTGTGATTCCAGGTGCATCTTCTGTGTCACGTTGTGATTTGTAGGTATTGTAAGTCTTGCGACTTCCAGCTCTACCTTTTTTAGGTGATTACAGTTGGATGTATTTTGGGTCCTGCGCTGGCGTCGTCTAGTGGAAATTTAAAGCAAAATAATCATCTTTTTCAGCTCTGGTCAGTGTTGTCGCTGGAGGTGTTTCGGCACGTTAAGCAGCATTCGACGCTGTGAAATATACTCTCTGACCGTTTCTAAATGCACCCCCAAATGTCCAACAGTGGGATGACGTTCGTCAATAGGGAATGAGAATATACGCCAAATTGCTTCATTGCAGTTCACATATCTACCAACTTGATAGCGCGTGATTTCATCGTTGATATTGGATATTTGGATACCAAAAACCGCCATGTGAGCGACATGACATATTTGCAAATAGTGTTTGAGAAGCACGAATTAAGGCCCTTCTTTGCTCCATACTAACGCGGCGCTCTTCTCGTGCAATTTCTCGTTCTTCATCAGATAATTGACTCACAATATTCCGTTGGCTAATTGTATTACGGCTCAGCTGGGAAAGATTGGATCTTCTAGGACGCGGCAGTGTTATTAATAGTAATACTGAATATGCACTCACAGACGCACAAAACCACATAAAATCACCAAATATAAAAACAGTGCCTGAACTTTGGAGACATAGACATTAGCTTAACAAGAAAAATCATAGACAACCTATAAAAAGACATTTACACTTTTGTTAACCTGTAGAATTTAATCTTAGGTATTATTTTCGGAAATAAAAAATTAAATAATTAATAAATATATTACACAAATTATTCTCTAAAGCAAACAGATATAACAGTATCTAAACTTTCGAGACATTTTACACAAAATAAATTTCTGAACGCACACATGAATAGTTGTTACAGATTAGGCTTAAAAGGACTTGTCTCCAGAGCCGTTAAACCATTAATAATAAAAAAATGTTTCAGTATTTGACAGGTTGGACAACAAATGTTTGACATGTAATAAAGAAATGAGCATTTATTGAAATGATTAAGTATTCATTACACATAAGTTTTCATTGTTTTTAAGATGTATTCTGCTATTCGGGACGGAGACATATCCAACGAATCAATAACCATGAAAATTGGTTCAGCTGATCTCGAGTTATAAGTGTTGTAACAAACCCGTCTTTGTTATATATAGATAAAAAATAAAAGCGGTTATGTTATGAAAAAAAAAATCAACACAATATGAAACTCTTTAGGTTCGTAAGCTGCGATGATCCTAGAAAAGGTGATTTCCTTT
Source organism: Pyrausta despicata (assembly GCA_963921415.1). Lineage (NCBI taxonomy): Eukaryota > Metazoa > Arthropoda > Insecta > Lepidoptera > Crambidae > Pyrausta > Pyrausta despicata. Next base: position 12,997,975 of record OY992862.1, on the reverse strand, counting down.
TCTTTTTCTTGAGATAGGATTTAAACCAGGCATTTCCTATATTAAGTACCTACAGGGGCATTTCACGCCAAACGGACAACAAAAAAAAAGTGATCTCGTGAATTTTATTTATATTCTGCCCAGTTATACTTCTAGTAGACATGAATGTGTATACACGAAATTTTTTTCGTATTATGTTTTGTTCCTGAGTTATGAGCTTTTAAAAAATTTTCAAATTCGCGCGCGAGCCGCTTACAACAGTGTTAGTTACTGCTCTCTGTGTTTATTTAATTAATATATAGTAAAACGTTTAATAGTACGTTAAACACTAATATAATTTTAAAGCCTGTGAAGTGAGTGTCAAAAATATATATGGCTCGTCGTATTCGGTCGTGTAATTGAAGAGAAAACTTCGTATTTGTCTATAAAAATATTCCGCTAACCCGGACCTACCTCACATAACATCACTGGAATCGTGCATGCAAACGGGTTTCGGTGCGGCTGCCTGCGCGCTTATCAGCTACGCTACGTCACACGGCCCGTCTGCCAGGGTACTAGCGACATTTAAGCAATACGATAATATTGTTACAACATCTTGAAGTGAACTGTGTCAAAATGATGCCAATGCAGAGATCACCACCTAACAAATCTACAAAATCATCTTCTACTCCTAATTTAACTAAGGAATCTGATGTACAGAATGTGTCACAACGAAAACGAAAGCAGCCCGACTGCGAATTGACTGAATCTTTTAAAGAATTCACTAATGTGATGCAAAATATGATTAAAGATTTAAAAGAGGATTTAAATAGTAAAATATCAACAATCAGTGGAAATATTGATAGCATGCGGTCAGACTTGGATGCGTTATCTGGGGCAACAAGGGAGATTAAGGTAGAAATCTCGTCTCTGCGGGTTGAACAAATTAATATAAATAAAAAAATTAACCTTATAGACAGCAAACAGGATAACCTTCAAGGGGAAGTGCTTGAGATGCAGAAAACGTTGGACTTTGCTTGTGACAAAAGCGAAAAATTGGCACAACGCGTCAACAAGCTGGAGACTGAGCATGTAAAGGGTAACAACGCCAGTGCAATTATAACCTCTCTTGAGTCGAAGATTGAAGCTCTGGAACAGCATGCTAGGAGCTGTAACATTGAGATCTGTGGTATTCCAGAAAAAAGAGATGAAAACTTGATGGAAATAGTGGCTAACATTTGCAGTCATATTAATCTACCCATTCGTCAGAATGATGTTGTCAGTATTCATCGTGTCCCACAGGCACAAACTCAAGCAAATCGCCCAAAAAATATTATTATGAAGGTAGCCTCACGTTTATTAAGAGACAACTTGCTTAGTACATTTCGCAAGATTAAAGGTGTTACAACCAATGACGTTGGCATACCTGGTGTGCCTAGGTCAATCTTTATGAATGAGCATTTGACTCTGGAGAGGAAGAAGCTTTTTCGTGACTGTCGTGAAACTGCGAAAAAGGAAAACTTCCAATACGTCTGGATTAAGCATGCTACTATTCTTGTGCGTGAATCTAACAATCATGCGGCTATCGCTATTCGTACCCAGGCAGACATTTCTAAGATCAAAGCCGGCTCGAATAAAAAACTTAGTTAAACTTAATAGTTTAGTTTTAAATACACTTACCTATCGCCGTGTAATAGTATTTTCTTCTGGTTCGGATCTTATTCTGTGCATTCGTACTTTAATATGTGTAGGTATATTGTCTAAGTCTTATTTAACAAACTTAAGTGAATCTGCGGTCAAAATGTTGAAGATGTTTTATCGCCATATTGGAGTTGGGAGTGTATTCAATTATTATCAGTTTTGCAAGGTTTCATATTGTGCTGGGCTTAAATATATTAATTGTTCCATAATTTGTCCTCATTCGTATTATACTTCTATGGTAAAATGTATTCATTATTTTTACGTTACGAATGGCTAACTTAGTGTGTTATTATCAAAACTGTAGCGGAATTCGTACAAAATTACATACGTTGTACATGAATATTTTATCTCATGCATATGACCTTATTATTCTGACGGAAACCTGGTTAATGCCTGAAATTGATAATTGCGAATTTATAGATCAGCGTTACACTGTATATCGTTGCGATCGTGATCGTGTGTTATCAAATAAGAAGGATGGGGGCGGTGTTTTGGTTGCGGTCCTAAAAAGCTTAAAACCTATGCCTATCATCTCGTGGTGTAATAACGCCATGTTGAATAGCATAGAGCATGTGAGTGTTTGCCTTCCGAGCTCATGTGGTTTAAAGCGACATATTGTTGCTGTAGTTTACATACCTCCGAACACTAAATCTGACACGTATTTGGCTTATTTTGATTTATTGACAACTTTACTTGAAGATACGTCTGTAGTTAGTTTCTCCCTTTTTGGGGATTACAATTTGCCTGAGATCACATGGGTTCCAAAAGATTCAAGTCCTGGTGCATTGGACTTCGCTGCAACGACTGAGCGATCTAACCATCTGTCCCAATTCATGTCACTTCACGATGCGAGTCAATATAATTTTATCACAAATGCACGGGGTAACATATTGGATTTAATGCTGTCCAATATCGAATGTAGTATAACTCCGCTTACGAACACTCTTTTATCCAAGGTCATTCATCACCCGCCGTTTAGTGTAAATTTCATATTCAATACCGCACCACAACCTCCCATGCGTCGTCGATCACTTGTAAAGTTTAACTTCTATAAAGCTAATTACGAGACCATTAATGAAGAGCTAAATAAATTGGATTGGTCATCCTTACTCAATACAAGTAACGTGGAGGTTGCAGTTGAGATTTTTTACAATTTAGTTTTTAGTATAATCAAAAAGCATGCCCCACCGGCATCCTCTAGATCTACAAGATATCCCGTTTGGTTTACATCTTCATTGATTCACATAGCTAAAAACAAGCAAAAATCATGGATTAGATGGAAAAAGTATAAAAATGCATCTGACTACGAACAATTTTCTATGTATAGGCAACGTTTCAAACTAGAATCTCGTAAATGCTTTTCAAAATATATCGGCTCAGTCGAAAATAGTATTTGTGCTAACGTAAAACATTTTTGGTCTTTTATTTCTAAAAATAAAACTTCAGCCAGTGTTCCCTCACCCATGTTTTATAACGGTTCTTTAGCCAGTGAACCTGATACAATCTGTAATTTGTTCTCTGAATTTTTCCACTCTGTTTATGAGCCATCGACTCTGTCTTTGGATAATTGGTCTGAGCCCACGACATCTGCTCCCAATAACAATATACACTTATGTGATCTATATTTTAGTGAAAGTATGATCCGCAGAGAACTTAAATCCTTAGATCCATCGAAAGGTTCAGGCCCCGATGGACTTCCGGCAATCTTTCTAGTCAAATCAGCTGAAAGTATAAGTAAGCCCCTTTATATTATTTACAACCAATGCATTACATCTGGAATCTTTCCTGAGATCTGGAAAAGGGCTAACATAGTGCCTGTGCATAAAAAGGGTTCGAAGCATGAAGTGGAGAATTATAGACCAATATCTATTTTGTCTGCCTTGTCGAAGCTTTTTGAAAGACTGGTGCATAATGAAGTTTATCCAGTTTTACATCAGAACATTTTGAAAGAACAACACGGCTTCGTTAAAGGACGATCCACTATTACCAATCTGTTATTATATGTTTCTTCTCTCTTTGAAAACATGGATAATAACACTCAAACAGACGCCATATATACAGACTTTCAAAAAGCCTTTGACAAGGTAGACCACGAACTGCTCTTAATGAAAATTGCCTATAATGGCATTCGTGGAAACTTATTGAGATGGTTTTCGTCATATATCATGAATAGATGTCAAAAGGTCGTTATCAATGGGTTTCAATCTCATAGTATTCATGTGACTTCAGGGGTTCCGCAGGGGTCCATTCTTGGTCCCCTCTTGTTTATAATCTTCATCAATGATATTAAAAAATGTTTTTACAATAGTAACTTTTTAATGTATGCTGATGATTTGAAAATTTTTAAAACTATTACATCGATCTCTGATTGCGTTTTATTACAACAGGATTTAAACAGGCTTTCTCAATACTGCATTGACAATAAATTGCATTTAAGTTTGCCAAAGTGTAGTTGTATATTTTTTTCAAAAAAACATAGTGTAATAAATTATGACTATTCTCTTTGCAATGTTTTATTAAATAAAGTCACATCAATGCGTGATTTAGGAATCATACTGGACAATAAGTTGCATTTAGACCTCCACATAGATAAAATTGTTAAAAGAGCGTATCAAATGTATGGTTTTATAATGAGGTCATCTAAACACTTTAAGAAGCCTAGTACGTACTTATATCTTTATAAAACTTTGGTCCGCTCCCAACTTGAATATGCTATACCAATATGGAACCCACTGTATAAAAAGTATGCTGAATCAATCGAAAGGGTGCAATGTAAATATTTAAGATCAATGCACTATAGGTGTTATGGCACTTACATGTCTAGTGAGCAATTGTTAGATAAATATAAATTATTCCCTCTTCAATCCAGGCGAAAACTTCTTGTATGTATGGTACTTCATGGTATTGTTAATAATAAGTTTGATTGTACTGATTTGACCAATGGTATATGTTATATTGTCCCAAGAACTGTTTTTAGGCGGCAGGTGCGGCGCGCGCCTAACCTATTTGCAACTGCCAAATATCGTACGAATGCGGGTCTTCGCTCACCTCTACGACAAATGCTAGATCTGTATAATAATAACTTTATTAAATCTGACATATTTCATTTATCCGAAGGTCAAATCAAGCGTTCTATCTTAAGTATGCTAAACCCTCTTTAGTGACCTAATCTTATCCGACTTCTAAATAATTACGAGTATTTGTTGTTTTTTTTTAACTTGTCAGTAAATGTTAATTATGACTACTTCCTTATTGCAAAATTTTTTTTTGATCACTTATTATTTTATGTAGCATGTATATTAGTTTACATGAGCATATATATAGTTAGTTAGTTATAAAGTTAGTTCCACATATTACACTACTGGTGACTGCACCTTACCACTTTTGTTGGCTGTTGTTTGCTTCGCGTCCGATTATTTAATTTAATTTGTATTTGTATAATATGTGGATAGTGTGTTGACTGCATATTTATTAATAATAACATAAGCCTAAAATATTGTACCACGATAAAGTATGTAGTTGTTTGCTATCCCAAATAAATAGAAAAAAAAAAAAAAAAAAAAAAAAAATTACCAATCAATGAAGTCCGCTATTTTTGGATTGTAATAATTTGTATCAATTAATTTGTAAATAAAAATACAAGGTATCGTTTCCTATAGCTAAAAAGTGGTCATTTTTAATTATTTTATCGAATTCTAAATTTGAATATTTTTACGTATAGAAAACCGGAAGTGATCATTTCAAATCGAGATTTAAGAAATTTCGACCATTTAAAAAATATATATTTTATCCTTGAAATAAAGCTTTATTTGTACTAATTCTTTATCAAAAAAATTAGAATGGGATCGCCAATAGTTTAAGATTTATGGGGGTTCATTCATTGATATTGAAACAAGCAGTAAATAAATGAAGTGTTTTATTTAGTATTTTTTTCAATTTTACTATTTGAACTAGCACTAAATCTCACATAGGCCTTCGTTGGTTGGAATAAAACTATGCAGTTTTTTAGTTCCTGGAACGGTGATAGCAGAAGCAAAACGGTCTCGTAAAAAATTTCTCTCTTGTTGAATATTGTCATTCGAGCAGTAGTATACAGGGTGAAAACGAAATCGTGTAATTTCTTTAAACGACATGATCAGCTGCTAATAATATAGAACGATTCTGCAAGGGTCATTTTCCGATCAGAATTCACAAGAATAAAAATCAATTCAAAATCGCAGTAGAGAAGATGAGTGCTTACTCAATCATATCATATCATTTAATGAGAAAAAAAGTAAAAAAATAAAAATTCCTACCAAACTAATTCAAAATTATTCTCAATTTATAACGCGCAGTGGCCGGTTACCTTTCAATGATTTCATTTTGTACTAACATTATTAATATTACTATTTCTTTTACAAATCCCCGATAGATCACACAAGTTATCTAGAGTATCTTCACATATAAAAATCCCTATTGCTAAGTTCATAAGATCTTTAGCAAAAAGCCTGTCGGCAAGTGTTTGAAGAGATGAATAAGAAACAACTGAAATCACTTTTATTGCCTTGCAATAAGGTATTTTTTGCATAAACTTAAATAAAATTTAAATTGTTACTGGTTCGTTTATTTGTTGTTGTTGTACGGTGAATGCAGTAGTGCAGATTGGAACGTCGCGTTGCATCTCGCATCTTGAGATTGTCAGTTTGTAAAAAAAATATTAACAAGTCGTAATTTGACAGTGCACTGCGCCCGGAAGCCCGCGTCGCTTGCGCAGTCGACGTAAATTTAGTGTGTTTTAAAGGTTATTGACTAGTGCTCCGAGGTATAATTTCTCATCATAAGATATGTCACAAAAGGACCTGCACGTGTAGTGATGATTGTATAAGTGAATATTCCATTTCACTATATGTGAGTATTTTGTGTGCTTAATGACTAGGAACTAGTCTGTGTTGTACGTGCTCAATCGGTCTTATTTTACCGTGAGCTGAGCTTTTATTCCAGCTAGGTTTATTTCGAAGTTAACGTTTAGCTAAAGTGAGCAAAATTTAGAGATTGTTTTGCTAAGCAAGGTGGAAGCAGGCATTTCATTAAAACAGACGTTCTTTCTTGCCACTAAGTATTAAGCACTAAGATTCTTGTTTCGAAACACAACTTGAGACTCTAGCTTGACGATAAATTACTTGAATCAAGGAAGTTTATGGTATTGTTTATTTTTTGTGGCTTTATAAACTCAGGAACTAGTAATTAGTCGTATCGATAAGTTACACATCAAAAGAAAGATCTGAAGACAGTTTTAATCATTGTTGTCTTGAAGATGTGAGTTCGCGCGTGACCCCCGCTTCTCGGCCTGTCATACGCCCGAGTACATTGAACTCCAAGGTCATTGAAAAGGGAAGCGGCCACTGCTCTTAATATATTGAGAATAATTTTGAATTAGTTTGGTAATCATTTTTTTTGTCTTTTCTTCTCATTAAATGATATGATATGATTAAGTAAGCATTCATCTTCTCTACTGCGATCTTAAATTGATTTTTATTCTTGTGAATTCGAAAAATGACCCTTGCAGAATCGTTCTATATAAGCAGCTGATCATGTCGTTTAAAGGAATTACACGATTTCGTATTCACCCTGTATACTACTGCTCGAAGGACAATATTCAACAACAGCGAAATTTTTTACGAGACCGTTTTGCTTCTGCTTACACCGTTCCAGGAACTAAAAAACTGCATAGTTTTATTCCCAACAACGAAGGCCTATGTGTAAAGAGATTTAGTGCTAGTTCAAATAGTAAAATTGAAAAAAATACTAAATAAAACACTTCATTTATTTACTGCTTGTTTCAATATCAATGAATGAACCCCCATAAATCTTAAACTATTGGCGATCCCATTCTAATTTTTTTGGTAAAGGATAAGTACAAATAAAGCTTTATTTCAAGGATAAAATATATATTTTTTTTAAATGGTCGAAGTTACTCAAATCTCGATTTGAAATGTTCACTTCCAGTTTTCTATACGTAAAAATATTCAAATTTAGAATTCGATAAAAGAATTAAAAATGACCACTTTTTAGCTAAAGGAAACGATACCTTGTATTTTTATTTACAAATTAATTGATACAAATTATTACAATCCAAAAATAGCGGACTTCATTGATTGGTAATTTTTAAAAGCTCATAACTCAGGAACAAAACATAATACGAAAAAAATTTTGTGTATACACATCCATGTCTACTAGAAGTATAACTGGCCAGAATATAAATAAAATTCACATCACTTTTTTTTTTGTTGTCCGCTTGGCGTGAAATGTACAGTTAGCAGTAAAGTAGTAGTCGACTTACAATTTTGGATTCAAATCTCATAAACAACAACAACAACAAAATAATCATTAGTGTGAAATTTTATTGTCTAGCTGGTAAAGTTTACAAGATACATTCTAGCCTGGCCTACGGCTACAAAAATATTTTCATAATTTTGTATTTTTATAATAACTTATGTGGTCTAAATTTGAATTTAATTTAATTTTGTTTTTATTGGAGGTGCTTGTGGCGCAGTGGTTGCAGCGCTTTGGTAGTGATACCCAAAGTTAAGCAACCTAAGGCGCGGTCATAATTGGGATGGGTGACCATTCTGATCATTTAAGTGACGTCTATTTACAAGCATCTCCGTGCTTCGGAAGGCACGTTAAGCTGTTAGTCCCGGTTAATATCGACAGATATTAGTCGCTAAGCCTGGTCAGGTGCCCTAGGGCGGCTTAATAACATCTGACAGTAAGGTTGGTCACTTACCTTACAAGCACCCCTCCACCAATCCGCACTGAGCCCGCGTGGTGGAGTATGGCTCGTACCACCTCATAGTTGAGGTGAGGCCTGTGCCCAGCTGTGGGACGTATAGAGGCTGATGAGGTGAGGAGATGAGGTTGTTTTAATTACCTCATTTAAATTGAAATTTTACTTATTATTATTATGGACATAGTCTGAAATAAAAATATTTTATTTTAAAAATTCAGAGCGTTACTTGCAGTGTTGCAAAACAATATTCCCATAGCTAAAACTTATGGAAACGTTGATTCGATTATTTAATTACGAGTAAGATAGCGCTTACAATCAGTCGATAAAATTCCAAGACGGCTGATTTGAAATGTCGAATTTGATTATTCAGAAAGGTCATACCGAATGTCATCTTGAATTCGGTCAGCTTATATTTAACAGTTCGATAGCTATTTATCTGACGATTGAAAAGTTAACTCTTAATAGGACTGAAATGTCAATAAAATACCAAAGTCTTAAGCCAGCCCCGTTTTCATTGCCGCGCTTAAAGTAGCAAAATTTGTCAAAATAACAACTATTTAGCAATAGCTATAATCTACTTACGCTAATGCCACTGAATGCAAAGTGCATTTAAAAGTGGAACACACTCATAGTTTCCAATTACAATGCCAGCTCTTGTTCTCATTTCAAAAACTATTTTGTGCCCCCAAGATTGCGCTCGGCGAAATTGCGATTCCCTAATTCCTACTAAACAGATTCACCGAAGTTTCTACCGAGCACCGAACGGGAGAAACAAAAGCTACCAACTCGTCCAATTTGGTGGTGTACTAACAACTGGACTGTTATCAACAAGAGAGAGATGGGTGTGGTAGCATCACTTAGTGACTTATGACGACCGCTTGGTGCAGTGGTCCACAGGTCGGACTTCTAAAACCAAGGGTCGCGGGTTTGATACCCGCACAGTACAAGCATAAGTGTGCATGAACATTTGTCTGGTCTGGGTGTTTTCTATGTTTATCCGTTGTCTAGCTAGTATCTACCCATAACACAAGCCTCGTAGCTTAATTTGGGACTAGATAATTGGTGTGATTGTTGTGAAATATTTATTTAATTAGTATTTTCATCTTATTAGAAAGCAGCTACATTAATAACCTCGACCACCCGAGAAATCTGTACGAATAGCAAACGACACATGAAACACTTTAAGTTCTTAAGGTGCGATGATCCTAGAAAAGGTGATTTCTGTTTTCTTCTTTTTTGGGAAATGATTTAAACGACGCTTTTCCCATATTTAGGTCCTGAAGGTCATCGCCGACAGTGGGGACTGTCCGCTTGTCGTGCATTTATGTAACGTAACTCTCTCACTTTTAGTTATGAGGTACTAAATACTAGTTATAAGCTTTTTGATACATGTACTTACACCCAAATAAATAAATAAATAAATATTTCACAACAATCACACCAATTCTCTAGTCCCAAATTAAGCTACGAGGCTTGTGTTATGGGTACTACACAACAGATATACATACTTAAATACTTTTTTTGTATATAAATACATATTATACATATAAAACACCCAGACCAGTACAAACACACATGTTCATGCATACTTATGCTTGTACTGTGCGGGGATCGAACCCGCGACCCTTGGTTTTAGAAGTCCGACATGTGGACCACTGCACCAAGCGATCGACAAATGGTTTTATGTTGTCCGAAAAACTTAAAAAAAAAATAAGTAGGTATAGTTAGTTAAGTAGTAGTTGTTTCACAATTTTGGGTTTAAATCTCATAAACTTGAAGCCTGTAAGCTCATTTCTATGATGATAATATTTGCTTAATACCATTTCAGCACTTGCAATAATTGTGCTAGGTTACCCATTGCGAATCATCTCTATATATTATTTGCGTAAGAGCATTCCTTTCCTACCAGCCTATGTCGCGGTGCTATGGCCTAAAATATTAAGGGGGAACCGTTTTAAAGATCTCGGCGAGTGGAATGGGCGAAAATTCTAACCTCTGTTCGAACTTGAACACGTTTGCGTGGACGAAGTCGTAAACACTAGTAAATATTTATCCATGAACCTTCTTCATTCGTGTACATTGTATCTCGTCTATTATCAGAACGAGTTAATTTTCGAGGATGGCCAGAGAAAGAGTGCTACTTTATCTGTGGATGCGTGGCAGTATAGGTAAGGCAGACTATTTTCTAGTTGGATTACAACTATTATTGCCATTAAATTTGTTTTACAATAGTTGTGGTGTAATTGTATGCACACGATAATCAATTTAATTGTTTAGAAAAAAATATGGTAGCTAACTCGCTTTTAAAGAAAAAAATTTAGAGAAACAAATAGAGATTCTATTTTTGGCGAAATAATTAATATATTACACACTTTTTTACTTACAGCTAATGAAAGACCAAAAACAATAAACTTTTTAATCATATTTTTCAACCCAACCTAACTATGTTCAAGTATTTTGTGTCATTGCAAAATAGCTTTGTACATGAGTTAGTTAGTTTAAATCAAGCATTGATTTAAATCCTTTCCCATTACTAACCCCTGACGAAAAAGAGGAGTGTTATAAGTTTGACCACAATGTCTGTTTTTTTTGTGTTTTTATTAGTGTTTGTCTGTGGCATTATAGCCCGAACGTATAAACCGATTTCAAAGCGGTTTTGTTCGGAAGATAATTTAACTGCGTTGGTTCTTAGCTATAGCTGATTGAAATCAGCCCAGCTATTGAAGCTCACCAGTGTTCCTGGCTTATCAGGGTTTTTTTTAAACTGGAATATTAGTTTTCGTCGTGTTCGTTGCACCTTTTTCCTAAAGGGCATGCATAGTGTACTAACATGAACTTCGTTAACTGACAAAAGTAATGCGCTTACATTTTGACGTGACAACGTCTTATAAATTGGTTTGCCGGGTGACACTTCAAGAAACTGCGTTACGCTCCGCTCACGTTCCGCGCTCACAATGAGAGCGAGTGAGAGGCACGCGTCCCTTCGACTCGGGCATGGTTAGCCCGCCTAAGAGCGAGTGAGACAGACATAAAAAGTGAAAGGCACGCGTCCCTTCCACTCGAGCACAGTTAACCCGCCTAAGAGCGAGAGAGACAGAGCGAGAGAGAGAGAGTGAGAGAGATAGGCATACACACCGGTTCATGTTATACGAATGAATTTTCACATTCAAAATTATTTTACCATTCAAAGTCGTTGTCACGTAAAACTTTCGCCCGTATACCGACTTTACAGGCAACCAATTTTTTTAATGTGAAAATGCTGTCGAGTTATTGTTTGAGTTCGTACTGAATATGAATTATTACGACATAAATTTATCTACTTTATTATTTTTCGCATAATTTTTAACAATATATGAGAGCGCTTATTTTTGAATAGTTACTATTTTTTAAGTTTTTCATTATCTTGTTCTGTCTGTTAAGCCTTCACAGCTAAAGTACAGACCGATTTGGAAGGAATGGTAGGTACACATATAGAGTGAACCTTGTATACGCTCAAAGGATAGTTTTACATCCTAAAATTTTACTGTACCACTCCTTGCAATGAAATTCAGTGTGCCGGGTTGCTAGTTGAATATACCTAAATTTTATTCCGAGATATTTCTAAGCTTTTGGTCGTACCACAAGATAGTTACGACGAAAAGCAAATCACATAAGACAAGTAGGTGCCGACCTATTTAAATATTCATAATGTTTCTCCCAAGTCACAGGCTCTGCCTAGTTTGGGGACCCCTGCAAAATTTCGTGCGTTGCAATCTGCTCTAAATTTACTTCATTATAATTGTATTTTGTATTATATTGTACTTGTGCAATAATGAAATATTATTATTATTATTACCTAATACTTAGTAGATTTTCTCTAAAATATTTAGAGCTATTCTACAAGACTGAGCAAATTAAAGTGCAACAACACAAAGTACTCAAGGTACATTCTTAAGTACCAACTCCAATAAGGTTGTATTCGTACCGCACAGAATTTCGTAAATACGCCGCCACATAACCATTTCAGAAAATTCGTACCAAAAATTACCGAATAGTGCAAAACGTTTTACACGGTTGACATAATTTGGTTCAAAAACTGCACTTTTGTGCCATTTCGTTTTGTCTGAGAACGGTTGGCGATAGTTTCAGGGTGCATTTTATTTGGACTGGAGTTTTTGTCGGCTTTTTATGAAGTGCCATCCGATTTTATGCAGTTCGAATAAACGGCGGTGAAGTTAGTTGAGGCAGTTTAATGGGTCGTTGTAGGGTAATTAGGGTTGTTTTTAGTAAAGTAGAAAATTAATACTACGAAAGAAGAGCTTATAGGCCACAAATAGTTTTTCTTTTTAATTAATACGTACGTACATGTCAGCGCCATTCATGTTGTGGCGACCTCTACCGTTCGCCATTACAAGCACATGTCTAGCGATGGAAAGCACGACGGCGAGCGCTGATACGGCTCCATCGGCTAGATGGCGCTGTTGTTAGTCTAGCACCGCACATGAACCGCGGCATATAAGATTTAGATCCTGAATAATATAGATAGACCAATCAAGATGATGTCCATCGGACCTTGGTTTCTAACCTTAACACCCGGTCGGTAGGAAGCGCTTCCCTTCAGCTTTCAAACTCTAAATCTATTGCGCCAAAGTGTCATCATAGCAATGATTACTACGATGTTAACAATTTTCTCGTAGTCTGTAGCAAAATTGTAGCACTAAAATGTTTTTATGTATGGTAATTGCAGCCCAATAACAACCTACCTTATACCTTCTGTCATGCGCGGGATGCGCATCTGTGGGGCGATAGATGCTTGCATCTGCAAAGGATGAAGACATGTCGTACGAAATTGATCAAGATCAATTGATCAGCTATCTAATAAATATATATAAATATATACACATACATTGATCTGACTCCGTGGTAAGTTGCTAAAACACTTGTGTTACAGAAATTAGAATCAACTGTGGTATTACAAATCAACTAAAATAAATACATATAATATCCAGACCTGTACACACAGACATGTTCATGCACACAAATGTTTGTATAGTGCGGGGATCGAACCCGTGATCGTATATTAAAACATAATGTTAACCCGATCTTATGCAATTCACTAACTTGTCAGACTACGCGCTCAACAAGCTATGAATAAAACATGTAGGAACATACGTAAACATGGGTCGAAAAAATTTATTTATTTATATTTCATACATACATCTATCTTTACGATGTGAAATGTGTGTAAATTGTGCGATGGTGTGCTAGGCAAGCCGACTGATAACAGTAATTGGTAGTTCTCACTGCGAGCCTGGTGATGGTGGTGATGACAGGCGGCGTGGAATTATCTAATACTAGCAGCCGTTCGCGACTTCGTACGCGTGGAGTTTAGTTTATAACCTAGTGGAGCCCTCTATCGGTAAGCTTTAATTTGATTTTTTAACTTTTAAATAGGATTGAGTTATTTTGTTGCGGAAAAATAGTTGCCCATGTTACTCTCTAACCTCATACCTACCTCCACATAAAAAAACTTACCATAGCATTGCTCCGTTGCGTCGTTAATGACGGAAAAACAAACAAACTGACTTTGCCATTTATAAAATTAGTGGGGATAGGGCTATGAAACGCTTCTTCGTGTCCACACTGGTGTGACTAGGACGGGAGCCTGACGCGATACCGCGTCAGTCACTGCGCAATCAATCCCACTTGCAAGACATAGACATCCCTCCCTCTCATTATTTGCGACCGCTATTTGCATCATTGTTGTAAGGACGTTTTTTAAAAATTATTATTTGGGATAGGATTGCTCTTGATCCTAAACTATGCCCAACGAATCAAAGACTGAGTCTTCGGTGGAGCGAGCTAGCCTAGAAGATGTCTGTTTACTCTAGCTTTGAAAATTCCTAGATTGTAATTGCAGGGAAATATTGACGCAGTTAGTAAGTGACAAAACATTCACTTCGCAATTTCATTGTATCAAAGCAAATAATACATTAACATGATATTATCATGTTTTTAAAGAAAAACACACGCCAGCTGCATCTATGAAGTAAAAAGAAAAGTTTGAATATCGACATAAATAAAGTATCAAGAAGATTGAAAAACCACGAAATTCCCGGAGCAACAATTTATTTATTACCAAATTCTGAGGGTAGAATTTAATGGAACCCAGCATCGTTAAGGCAGCTTCACACCAGAGCGCTCGGATGTAATGCACGAAGTGTCCTCTTTCCATCGTGATAAACTTTTAATCGGCTCTGGTGAATTCTGGAAGACTAAGAAAATTATACAGATCCTTGGATTTTTTTGTCGTATTTTTTCATAGCCTGTAAATAAAGTTGTAGTCAGTCAGTAAGTAGTCTTATTGATACATAACTTTTTTGGTAAAGGTTGGCATGATATAAGGCCATAGCATGGTCTTAGATTTAAGTCCATTAAGAAAAAAAGAATTTAGGTATCATTTCAATGTGTACTGTTCGCGTAAACCGAAGAAACAAAGAATTTAGGTATATTACAGTAGAGTAAAAGCGTGGGGTGCACTTATGTCAATACAATACCGAGCACCCCACGCTTTTTACTTTACTGCAATTCTTTGTACTCAGAAGTTATTTTATCTTTACCGATTTGTGGCCGTTGGTGAAAATTAAGATCAAAGATTCCTTTACACACATACAAACATCCCGAGCTAATAAGAGCGCGTTAAAAAGATTTTTTATTACAAAACTACAATCAACTGACTTACCTAATTCGGAATACGAATACAATCTGATCCCCCATCGCACTAGTCCTGCATCTTTTAATAAAACAATCATCATCATATCAGCCTGTAACAGTCCACTGCTGGACATAGGCCTCCCTCAAGGAGCGCCACAGCGCACGATCTCCCGCCCTTTGCATCCAGTCACTGCCAGCTGCCTTCTTCAGGTCGTCTGTCCATCTAGCCGGGGGGCGTCCCACACTACGTTAACCTAAGCGTGGTCTCCATTCGAGAACCTTCCTGCTCCACCTCTCGTCGGATAATAATAATAAAACAAAACATAAGTCATATGAGATATATGACTTATGTTTCAGTGAACGGACTCCCTAAAACACAGAGTGAGCACCGAAACTCTCGTGTAATATTTCTTGTGAACTGTCAAAGTCTATTTTCACTTCCCAATAAAAAGTTAATCTTAGACAAAGTTAAGGGAATCTTCGTGAATATAAAAAGTTTTATTTATCTTACGCGTCTTGGGGAAGTTAAGTTAATACGCGAAATTAAGTTCTCAGTTTGTTGTTGGAAGATTTGGAGATAACGATGTTGCTGATATCAAACATGTACTAATAATAAACATGTACTGTATTATATTTTAGATTTAGGATAAGACAACAGTAATAGTCATGATGACTTCTATCTTAAATATTTTCCAGACCAGGGGTTTAAAAAACATAGCCCTATGAAGTTAATACAACCAGTTTATTGTGTGTAGATTTGTGAAGGGACAATAAATATTTCTAATTTAATTTATTTTATTTCCAAAAAGCTGTAGAAAACAATTTTTGAATGACTCCGATTTTTCATTTTCATGGGATTGAGATGTATTTTTCATAGGATTGGATTAAGTACTGATGTAGGGAAATGAAATTAAATATTACCCCGTCTTTAGATCTGTCTATGTTCTTGTTTGTAGCTTGTTCCATGAATATGCATCATGCTAGCCATTTTACAATAATCGCTTCTGTTACAAATGCATAAGAAACAATAGTGCTTATTGAAAAGATACATTTTTTTACAATAAAATGTAACTAAATTAGTTACATTTTATTTTAACCTGACGTTTCGGACCCTTTTCGGGGTCGCCTGCGACCACGGACACTGAAAAGTCATCAAGTATCATTTTCAAAAATAAATCGCGAAAATTCCGTAAAAAAGTGTATCATTTCAATGTCTACTGTTCGCGTAAATCGAAGAAACAAATAAATAATACTTTGATATCTAACGGGAGCCGTTAAGATTATATAAAACTTATCGTTTTGTAACACGAAAAAAATACTAACTTCGTCGTGTTCCGAAGTTTAATAGAACATGATTAAAATGTTTCGGTATATTGCTTTATGTTATATTTTGATCAAATAAAAATACCAACAAATATTATTACAAACAGTTAGACCTCCTTTTCACAGTCAGTAAATAAAAGATAAACAACTTTTTGTAGCTATACCGCCATTTAACTTGAAAGCAGCGTTCAAGAGCATGGAAATCTTTAACGCCTGGACGTGAGCCCTTAATATTTTAAACGCAATAAAAAACAAACGGAAAAAGTATTAAAAAGCATTTATTTCTAAATCATAGCAATAGCGTATTTCACTCGACGTAGGATACGGTCGCTGTGACGATGTGATTGATTGAATACAATCAACGAAGGTGTGATGAAAAATAATGTAATATTTTCTATTTAATATTATTATTAAAATTATAATACTATCATTATTTATTTAAAAGATGGAGCCACGATTATCAATTTTTAGAAAAGTAACTACAAAATAAAAAACAATATTTATTTTTATGGGAACATTGGCCTGTCTGCACCTAACTTAATTAAGCCACAACCCAGTTAAAGTCGTAAGTACACTTAGCAAGCGTTTTACTGTTTTTTTTTATAGCCAGTTTAACTTAGTAGCTTAGTTGGAATAGAGTCGAATTTAGTGTTGTAGTGGATGGTCTATCGATAGTATCGTTACCTTGTAAATCAGTTATAATATCGATTCCCAATCATTAATCTATATTACGAATGGTGCTCCGCAGACACTCAGCACGACGTTAAAAAAGTTACCGCACAATATCTTCGATCACCAAATTATATCGAGACTGAAGATATGCTTCACACACACACACACACACACACACACACACACACACACACACACACACACACACACACACACACACACACACACACACACACACTTTAGTCTAGAAAATCTAGATCTAAACTATCGAATGTTGACTAAAAGTATCTACATATATTTTTGATATTCAACGATAACATTTACCTATATAAAAGTATAAAAAACGTCGAAAGATTAGTTTTAAAGCACGTTAAGCCGTTGGTCCTGCGCCTGATCGCTCTCCGGTCATGTCGGATTGCCGTCTCACGGAACTTTGAGAGTAGTAGAACAGTGCGTGCACCTGTGTATTGCGCTCACAATTGTGCACTATAATATCTCCTGCGTAGTTGGCTGATCTCTGTTGTGATTGGCCGCCGTGGTCGAAATCGACCAGGAGGACTATTATTATTAAAGTGTTTGCCCACAAGAGGGAAGCGATGCCGTGGAGCGGAGAAACGGAGAAATATTAACCAATAGAATTGTCCACTGAAGAGGATTGCCTTCTTTCAAAATCAACAAACTGAAAATACTGTGTATATTGTTTTTCGTTATACAAGTCCTAAAAACTTATAATTCATTTTAACAGAAGTCGTTCAAACACAATTTCATTAAAACTGTTATGATAAATTTTATCAATAAATGTACAATTAAAAGTTTGTTTAGCAGTTTTCTTGGATATTTAATACTATTGCTGAAGATAAAATGACGAAGTCTGAATCCGTTCAGGAATGAAATTAGTTTTCAGTTGGATCATCCTTATGCTTAAACATTTGGCATCGCTAGAAATTCCACTTGAAACACTCCACTTTTTAGAACATGATGAATACACAATCAAAATAGATACAGTAAACTATAGACTACTGGATTTATTTTAAGTACACATTCATATCTCATCAAAGTGATTAAAGGCTAAATATATAAATCGGTGTCCTAAATTAAGAATTTGTCGCATTCTTACATTCACATTAATAAAACGAAAACTAGCGGCTGCCTGCGACTACCTCCGCGTTCAAGTTCTAACAAATGTTGAGATTTGACCCAGTCTTGTGCGGTGCCTACCTCAATCACATTTTGGGCCCTAGCACCGCGACACAGGCTGGTGGGAAAGGAATGCCCTTACAAAATATTATATAGAGACTAGCGGACCCTGCAGACGTTGTCCTGTCTGTTGTTTTTTACATGTAAAGGGTAGACAACCCTTTTCACTAAGGGGTATGAAAATAAGGGGGTACTTATTATGCTCACAAAATTTCATGAGAATCGGTCAAGCTGTTTTAGATGTACGTTATTATATATTGTTTTAGATGTGTACGGGAAGAACACTGTGACACGATAAATTTATATATATAGAGATAACTTGCTTTAGAAGGTTCGACAAACTTCTGTGCGGTTTGAGAAAATACAAGATATAAATACCTATTGTATATCTGTCGAGAATGTACTTATATTTGTGTTTTCCTAGCTCCATACACAATTCAGGAGGCTGCCTTATCTCTTCTAAGTTAAAACGGTGATATTCCTAATTTAATAGAAAATATTAACACAATGGTTTATCAACCTGACCTAGACTAGGTTAAAACCTAACCTCTAACCATTGTGTCTCTAGCAAAACTGCTCCATAGTTACAAATGTTTTTATTAAATCTTTTCAAAGTACTCTCCCTTAGCCTCGATACAAAGTTTCATGCGTCTAAACCAATTTTCGGAACACTTTTTCCAGTCCGCTCCAGACACTTCATTAACACTCCGCTCAAACGATATTAGCGCATCTTTCGGCGACCAAAATTTCATTCCTTTGAGCTATTTTTATTTTATTTTTGGGACTAAAAAGAAGTCACACGTTGCTAAATCAGGGCAGTAAGGAGAGTGACCCAAAAGTTTAATCGACGTGCTGTCCAGGAAATCCATTGTTTTGAGCGCGGTGCGCGCGGGCGCGTTCGTGGTGGAAGCAGTTGCCCGCGGAGCCCTGTGTTTGGCCGCCTGTTCTTCTCAACAGAAAAAACTTCTGGCAAGCATTTGGTAGTATACCATTCAGCTTTGATCCCGTAAAGGAATTGATACAATTTTGAATTGAACAAACTCGCGATCTAAATCTTCCTACCGCTTCTAGACCGCTTCACTTTGGTATGATTTGCTACGTTTTGAAACGCCCAAACCGTTGACTGGCGCTTTGTATCTAGATCGTACTGATAAATCCAGGACTCTGTAAAGATATCATGCCACGACGAGCCTGCATCATATTTAACTATCACGTCACGGCACCATTCCACCCGGGCCTGTTTTTGTGCCTCTGTGAGGTTGTGCGGCACCCAGCGTGAAACTATCCGCCTCACTTGAAGATAATTGTGTTTAATGTCGTTCATGCTTCCTGATCCAATCTGCATAATGTGCTGAAACTCTTTATACGTAATTCGCCTGTTGTCTTAAACTAAATTTTTCACTGCTAGCAAATTTTCTTCTGTAACAGCTGTCTTAAACTTCTTTCTTCATCTCCCAAAGTAAAACGACCGCAATTTAATTCGTTATACCAACGATAAACAGTTGCTTTGAAAGGCCCTCATCACTAAATGCCATTTAAAGTTTATCGTAAGGCGACATTTGAAATCATAGAAAATTATAACCCGAATAATGTTACAGTCCGACACGATAATTTGAAATGGCTCGAAAAAAAGTGAAGCGAAATTAAAAAATTGGAATGTGTCTTTTTTTACTAAAAAGGATCATTTTTTAAAATAAATTATAACCAGCAAGTCTGTCATACAGGAATACTTTTTTTCGCAAATTTTTCTGAGTGGCCTGGTACAAGTTTACCTTAAAGGTTTTACTCAAGTAGCCCTTCTACTCGTTCTTGCTTTACCGCCCCACGTCTAAACGTGCGTAATAAAATATTTAAGGCGAGTATGTTCCTTATAAATTCGTCGTTCCATACTAGGCATTAAACCGGGCGCCGCTTGCGTCAATCCTCACTGAATTACATTAAGAATTCATTGTATGTACTCAGACTAAACTGAAAGTGCCCAGTGTTACCTGAACTGGTTTCACTTGTAGTGTACTTTATGAAAGAGATCAAGTTATAGTGGAGGTTAGAACCGTGTCTTCAGATGCGTGCATGCATTGAAGTAACTGTGATGTTTTGAAATAAGATAGGGTTTTATCGTGATGCATACTATTAGAAAGAGGCACTCATTATTTTTCAGGTAATATCGTTAAATTTAATTAATCAAATGAAAAGTTATTTACTTAATGTTTTTCTTAATTACCGCATATTAACAGAAAAAACCGCTCAAGTGCGTGGCGAGCCACGCGCATTGTAGAGTTCCGTAGTTGCGAGTGCCAACTTTCAGTTCACACTCAAAAATGACAAAATCGAGTCCACATAGAACGGTTTATACCTTGATTTACATAACTATCTACTATTAACTAATTTTCAATAAAATTTGTATGAAATTTTATTTTCCGTAATCATTTTTAAGTTTGTTAGTTTTTATTTATTAATCAGCACTGATTGGTTTCTTTAACTTTTGTTATAAACACAACTGCTGTATTTTTTTTCACGAATTTGCCGTTGAACAGAAATAATGGGGGGTGGGGGACACTTACCCCTAACAAAAACCAAATATTTCAGAGACGGATCCCTTAATCGAGAAATGGTGAACTCAATCTCATAATGTCTTTAAAAAAAATTACCCCCTCACTTTACTTATAACCTAAAAAACAATTTAATGTGTAACTCACACTAACACCAAATTACTACTGCTTTCTACCACTTACAGTCAAAATAAAACCGCGGATAGACAGACGGACAGACATAGAGAAACAATAATGGTTCCTTGTTGACTGCGGAACCCTAAAAAGAAGAATCACGCCAAGAATCACTTGACACTGGTCACTTGGTATTTGCATATTGGTTAAGTTTTAGGTATATTGTATATGTATATGTATACTTGGTTCACTATACTGAGATTATGTTCTGTAGGAAGAAAAATGAGAACGACAAATGGATTCTAAGTGAGAGTGTTCTGACTCTTAGATGCTTAAGCAAATCCATTTATATTTGTTAGTGGTAATTCAGTGCTACTTAGGCTTGCGATGGTACTGTAAATATATATGGTACTGATAGTATTGTATGTTCACGTCGCATATGACATGTCAACAAGTACATCGTGAATGTAGCAAGTCTACTTGTTGGCAAATCCTACCTATCTTTCCCAAAAGGCACTTGTACACTTGTGCAGGAAATGTTTGATCCATTAACGGATATAATTAATTTTTATTCAATTTTATATTGCTCTGAACTCTGAAACTTTGGTACAGGCAATACTATCATGTACGATCTCCGTTCAAAGTATCGGTACCTTTTTGAAACCATCAAAAATAACTTATCATTTTCTTTCAACGTGATACCAAAGTTTAAAGATATTTCTTTTTGAGACTGGCACACGAGTGGCTATCGATGAAATCATTCCATTTCAGCTGCAGTATTCTTACTTGCCATTAAGTTTAGCAGTGTTAAGCTATTTATATATAGGACTAGCGGCGCATTCCGGCTTCGGGTGTACAATTATTTTTTCACACAAACACATTATATTATTTTAATGTTACCTCTATGTTCGTCAGGAATAAGGATTCTAAAGGTAAAACATTTTTTTTAATTGGTCCATTAGTTTCGAAGCCTCTTCAAGTCAAACAAACAATAAAAATCATCTTTTCTCTATAGTTGATGGAATCAGGCGTTACTTTGCAGCAATCCATGACTAAAGCTGAAAAAGCGAATTGGCTAGACGACACCACCAATCGTTGACATACTTTTTATTATCTGTCAAAACGGTCTGCCGCCATAGATTTCGTATGATAAGAAATGATTGTGACGTCACGGTAATGTGTCAGAAATCGGAGTCAATTGACCGAATATTTATTGCGTTTTGTGTGTTTAAAAATTGGTTTCTAAAGCTTTTTTTTAAATATATTGGTTGTATTAACTTCATAGGGGCTATGTTTTTTAAGCACCATGTTCTTGACAATATTTAAGATAGGTGTCAACATCCCAATTGTTTCGTTGGTGTCAGTGTTGTGTTTTCAGGTGCATCTTCTGTGTCACGTTGTGAATTGTATTGTAAGTCTGCGACTTCCAGCTCTGGTTTTTTCAAGTGGTTACAGTAGGATGTATTTTGGTTCTTGCGCTGGCGTCGTTTAGTGGAAACTTAAAGCAAAACAATTTTCTTTTTCAGCTTTAATCTTTTCTCTGTCTTATATTAGTGTATAGATAAAGCTGAGTGATTCACGTAGTAATGTGTGTACACCCTTAGCTATCTCCCGAGCACTTAAATGTAACCGCACCTAAGTCTGAATCCGATTACAATGTCAGTTAACGTCACAATGATTTATCGATACTCGATACTAACTGTCAGTAAGTGTCAATCAGTAATCGATTGTAACTGACTAGTTAAGTTTCGTGAGAATATAGTTGAATTTACTCTAATAGCTTCTGTTTGTTATACTTAAGAGGCATGTCACAACAATTTTGTCAGTTAACCAGTTTCTTGCTAAAATCTTGGTTTTCAAAGGATCTATCAAAAATCGGAGGTCGCTACGAAATACAATTTTCGTAATGTTCAATAATCAATTGCGTTAAAACATTTAGATGGGCTGAAAAGAAAATATAGGAAAACACATTTCAGTGCAGATTGGTGGAGGAGTGGGTGTTTGTAAGGTAAGTGACCAACCTTACTGTCAGATAGCCTCTGACTAGGCTTAACGACTAATGTTTATTGATATTAACCGGAAATTACATCTAAAACGTGCCTTCCGAAGCCCGAAGATGCTTATAAAATAGACGTCACTTAAATGGTCAGAATGGACTTAAACAATGGCCTTAGGTTGCTTAACTTTTGGTATCACTACCACAGCGCTGCAACCACTGCACCACAAGCACCTCTTTAGCACCTCTTAGCCAAATAGAATGTGAAACTTCACTAGAAACTTTTTTTTACATTAAAAATCCTTCCTCCTTAGATAAGTGCTAAGAAAGTCTCATTTTGTAACAATAGTATTGTAAGCTCCAATAAAAACACTGTCTTAAAAATACACCCCATATCACAGATAAACTGGATGCTGCTGTTCATACAATTAATTATATTCTTTAAACTCAACTTAAAATTCTTGAATTTAGCATTTAGCCTGCAGTCTTCACAACAGTTAAGATCTGACACGATTAGGGCTAAGGCCAAGTACACACTTGCGGTATACAGTCGCCACGACTCGCGAGTGTCGTTGATCTAGCCACGGCCATTGCTCGATACGATGTCAGTCGCGAGTTGCGGCAACAAAATGTTGCATGTTATTTTTATCCCTTGCAGTAAACGCTACACTAATACAAACACAAACAATACAAACAAAAATAGTTACATGACATTGGTCAGAAACTCCTT
The DNA here is from genome assembly GCA_963921415.1 of Pyrausta despicata. Classification (NCBI taxonomy): domain Eukaryota; kingdom Metazoa; phylum Arthropoda; class Insecta; order Lepidoptera; family Crambidae; genus Pyrausta; species Pyrausta despicata. The sequence goes on along the minus strand of OY992862.1, from coordinate 12,974,273 downwards.
TTAAGCCACGACAAGCTTGTGTTAGGAGGATCTTACCTTCCATAAGAATAAATACAGGATATTATCATTCATACGCATAGGTGTAGCACTAACTAATCATCATTATAAGTTGATACATACAATACAAGGTGACTTATAATTATAACAAGGTGATTTATAATTATACAATATGACTTATAATTTAAAACACTACACCGTTTGTAATAAGGAAATATAAATCTTATTCCTTTTTACGAGGATACTTCAAATATAGATCTCATTTTTAAAAATACGAAAAATTAAAATTACCCCCTAATTTATTTTTTTGAGTGCACCCCCTTGTGTGGGGTATCGTTGAAAAGAAATAAGGTAGGGTTTTCATACAACACTTTTTTATCAGCTTTACCATTTGCGAGTTATAGCCCGCCAAAGTCGTTTACACGGTGCCCCCCCCCCCTCTGTAACTTCTAAAGTCACCTATAAACTTCAAATGTCTCACGTAAAAAAACAGGTACGGGAACTCTTATTTAAAATTGTTTTGGGTGTGATGAACACTTTCGAAATTATAAATAATATAAAAATATATACTTTACAATGATGACATTGACGGCTAGGGAGATAATGATGAGATGATGCAAGAAATGCAAAACAGCGCGATGCCAAAATTGACTACGGAACTCGACTTTATGCGTAATCCGACACACACTTGGCCGGTTTTTATGCTAACTCAGATTATACGACTGAGCCTAAATATTATACGACTGTTTGATAGTAAATCCGAACTTGGTGAATTCGAAAAGTTTCAAGTGCCATAATACCGTTGAGTTATCGCCCTCTGAGTCGTAATTTTGGCTAGGCAATAAGTAAGACAATCCTACCAGATCAACATAAGAGATATGGAATTCAGAAGGTGCACTAGGAGAAGAGTGCAGTGTTTGTCTTGACAAAAAAACAACCCATTTTAGTAATTGAATTTAACGGTTTTTATTGCTCGCTCGCGCGTTCTAATTTTTAATGTTAATATTATTTAATTTATGTTCTCATGTAAGAGAAGAATATGTTTTCTTATGAGAATAAATCATCTCAAAACCTAAGAGTCAATTTAAACCGGCTGTAACAAATTGAGACTTATCATATTGTTGCATACTTTATGTATCTGATATTTTAGCCGCTCGCTCTTTGTGTTATATAAGCTTGATTTCACAAAACGTGGACTTAACGACATGAGTTATTCTCTACTTGCCATACAGTTTGGCTGAGAACAAATGAAATATTACTTTCCTTTTTTTTACTTTGTACGTAGCTGTGCCATTATGAAGCAAATTTACTACGATTTAATATATTGTGCAAATAATACACCTTCCTACAATTCCAGTTTTAACATCATTAAGGGTCATATCACACAATTTTTGACAGCTATGCAGTTTTTTGCTGAAACTTGAATTCCAAAGGGTAAATCTCGTAGCGGACCCGATTTTTGGAGTTTAGTAAGGTTCTTTATCATGTTATTACATTTTTTTATTTATTTAAGTAAATTTTATCCCCATGGTTCTTAGCTATGGCTGGTCAAAATTCGTCTAGCCATTAAAGCTTACCAGGGTTTTCCTGGCTCATGTCGGTGGATTTTTGATGAAGATAAAATGATTAACAGTTCCATTTCATTAATTACCTACAATAACGAAACAAAATTGACTGTCCGCTTAAGCCCACCGGTAAACTTATGTTGTAAGGCTTTGCTGTTATACAAAATGACCTTAACACTATTCTTATTTACACAAGATCAGTAGTCCGTATGGCACTATGTCTATATGCCAGGGCCTCATAAAGGGCCCGGAGCAAGTATGCGGGCTAGGTTGCTCACAGCGAGCGACCGCAGCGCGCTGCCCCTTGAATTATTGCGTGTAGTCCGTCCCTGTTGGGATTAGGGCTGTCGACGATTGTGGTATTAGAATTACTTTGGGTGTCGAAGTTGAAATTTTTAACACATTGAAGAAATTTATGTAAGATTTTTTTTAATTTCTGCACAATTAAATTTGTACGTACAAAATGTGGACTTGACGCCATGAGGCAAGACATAGATTTGGGCTTAGCAGAAATGAAATGTTGGCGGTGCGATAAATGTCACCGTTTTCGCTCTAAGAAAGAACCTTATCGCATAGATCAGTCTAATACGAACGTGTAAGTGGATAAGAGATTCGGACCTTGTGTGTGTAGGATGCCAGATTTGATAAAATTTGCCTTTTGGAATGTCAATAGACCTTTAACTTCCAGTAATATAACATAAGAATGTCAATATCGACATTCTAAATTACTGTTAATATAACATCAAAAATGTTAAATCAGATTTAATCATTGGTTCATAAGGTAAGTTTAAAACGACTTTTCACCGACAAATCATCAAAATTGATTTATCTAATCATAATAAAAAACATCAAACTATTCAATCCAAAAAGCACGTAACGGTTAATACCAAGTGAACTAAAATACCGCCTGTGGCACTCGGATTTTAAGAGTATTACACGTTTACCCATTTCATTATAAATGCAAATAATATAGTGACATAGTGAAATAATTATCTACATTATTTTCATTGTTTTCTATATCTGGTGTAAGTAGTGTCAACCCTAGCACCCCGACCACAATTATTTATCCAAATCGATGTCGGCACACTAATGTCGGTTTCAATGGCTGCTGGTGCGATGCTCGGCCAGAGACCACGGTTCAACGACCTTGCATCCCATAGTTAGAGGATCGTCAATTAACTCACCGATTAGCTTCTTAATCCATTTTATTTGTTTAGTATTTTTTGCGTTCACGGAGCTATTTTTAATTTCGAAAAGACATAACACTTAAAAAAATATTTTCGGCTCCGGTCATCGGGACAAAGCTGACTCAAAGCGTTAAAAAGCACTTACAAAATTCAACGGCTCCATTAAAGTTCTCGGTAGCTCAGTGGTCAGAGCATTGGACCGGACTTCCAAAGGTCGGGGGTTCAGGTAATAAAGATTTTTTCAAGGGTTATGTCTTTTCTTAATCCATACTAATATTATAAATGAAAAAGTAACTCTGTCTGTCTGTCTGTCTGTTACTCAATCACGTCTAAACTACTGAACCAATTTGCATTAAATTTGGTACGGAGATATCTTGATACCCGAGAAAGGACATAGGCTACTTTTCACCGCGGGAAAATGACGCATTTCTATTAAAAAATTCTAGTAGGGCAAACGCTTTTGTGCCTAACTACTAAATAGATTTAAATCATATTTGGTAAGAGGTTGAGACTTAAGAAAGTACATAAGTTACTTTTGACCGTGGGAAAACAACGCATTCCCATGGAAAAAAAATATTTTCCGAGGAATCTGACCGCTTTCACTCCTAAATTACCAAAAGTTATAATTATATTTGGATAAAATTGGTATTACAGCAAAACAACGCAAAAAAAACTACCTAATGCGGACGAAGTCGCGGGTAACAGCTAGTTAATAATAAATTCGTAATCCAGAGACTGTAACTATAGATACATATATATATATATATATATATAATATTATATATATATATATATATATATATATATATATATATATATATATATATATATATATATGTATATACATACAGTCAGTTTTCTACATAGGGGAGTTAATCGAATCAAATCATATTGAATCCATCAATCACGGTTCTATTGACGTTGGGTACGTAGGTACCCACTGATCATCTTTTCGAGGGCAGAAGCAGTTCTCACCACAAATTTTTAAGCACTACTTTACATTTAATTTACTTTAAATATAATATGCGTACATTATGTGTACATACTTTTTAAAACGCTGTATGGTTTCTCAATAAATAAAATAAAAAATAAAAAAATAAAATAGCCGTTAAGTAGATCGCTAATCTCAAAAATAGCTCAGAAACGAAACTGGGCAAAGGCCTTATCGCAAGTTTGAGGTAATGCGAGCCATATTCCACTACGCGGGTTCAGTGCGGATTGATGATATTATTGAAACTCTATCCTATAATATAATCTCTATATAATCCAATGCAACTTTTTTTCACGTTAACGCTTTGTCAAGAATTAAAAAAAAGGAACTCACTAAGTACCTGCATCGGTGTTTCCCTGCAATTACAACCTTGGAAATATCAAAAGCTAGAGTGATCAGGCATCTTCTAGGTGAGCTCGCTTCACCAAAGACTTTTTACCCGACTACGGCGAAGCAAAAGGAGGGTTATGATTTTGACCTGTATGTATGTATGAGGGTATGGATGTTCATCTGTTCCCTCGTAACTTCTAAACTACTTATCAGAATTCGACAAATGACATATCATTAGAAGCGTCTTAATTGTCCGCTGGTTATAGGCTATATGGGATTTCACAAAATCTAATGTGGCGCCCTCTGGCGGACAAAACATACGAAGTAAAAAAATAAAGTTAAGATAAATATGCCGTGTTTGGTATCATTTGAAAGCGCTTTACTTGTACATTTTGAATATATATATATTACTAGCATTTGCTTGTGACTTTACCTGTATTCATGGGCTGATTGTATATAATTCACATCTTTTTTACCCGACTATATATGTGGCTCTTAGCAGAGTAAGATCCATAGATGGATTATGGATTAGTTCACTGGAATCTAGCAAATTACTAAAGAATCCACATGACCAAAGATCGTTCGAGGAGTTGGAAAGATTGAGAAATCAATGAACCCAAGATTTACCTATTTAGAACTCCAAAATATGTTAAATAAAAATAAAGTTTAAAAACTAACACCCGACTACTTAAAAACACGCTCTAAAAAGTACGAAACAAGAAAACACTCTCCAATGAAATTACTTAGTATGTACAAACTATTAAATATTTACCGTTATTAAATAAACTAACTTACACATATTATTATATACCACTACCTACTACTATTGTATACCACTTTTTTTAATTTATTATTCTTATGGCATACGACCACGGCTTTATCCTTAAAACATTTCTCTATCAATATTATAAATTGAAAATATATTAAAATATAATAATATGTGTAAGTTAGTTTATTTAATAACGGTAAATATTTAATAGTTTGTACATACTAAGTAATTTCATTGGAGAGTGTTTTCTTGTTTCGTACTTTTTAGAGCGTGTTTTTAAGTAGTCGGGTGTTAGTTTTTAAACTTTATGCCTCGTTGGGCTAGGTTTAGACGTAGACTTGGGTTAAAACCAATCCTATCCCAAATAAACAATAGTTTAAAAACTAAAAAACACGCTTTTATTGCTAACTAAAAAAGAGAAAATAATTTCTGAGTACACGGAATTTATATTACAGTAGAGTAAAAAGCGTGGGGTGCACTTTATGACGTTTTCATACTTTTCTTTTATACGTGCCATTAATAGGATGATTTTCACATACTACTATACGAAGCACCCCACGCTTTTTACTCTACTGTAATATAAATTCCGTGTACTCAGAAATTATTTTCTCTTTTTTAGTTAGCAATAAAAGCGTGTTTTTTTAGTTATTTAAACTATTATTTATTTTATTTTTTTAGTTAAACCTCTTATCAAATTATTGCATTGTCATCGGTACTTAATGTGTTAGTTAATAGTGACATCTATTGGCAAAATACAGAGCTTCTAGTGCAAATCAATTGCATCAGTTAAAACTGCATAGCATTAGCAGCGACATCGAACGATTGCTATCGAAACTAACTAGCTAAGCGAACGCTAAAGGTTACAAAACTCGAACCATTCAAGTAATTGACTAGATACTTTCGTAATATTTGTGAAAGAGATGGCGCCGTGCGGAAAATGTAAGAAGGCGATTTCAGCAATATTAAAATTAATTTTATTTTTTTAGTTAATAAGGATAATGGAAAACTTTTATCAAATTATTGCATTGTCATCGGTTCTTGACCCCTGTGCAAATTTCCATGTTAATCAGACCCCTGGAAGGAGGAGAAAATGAAGTTCAAAGATTCCGTTACATACATACATACATACATTCATACATACAGGTCAAGCTAATAAAAGCGTGTTAAAAACAAGCATAAAGCAAAAAGAGAAAATAATTTCTGAGTACACGGAATTTATATAACAGTAAAGTCAAAAAAGCGTGTGGTGCACTTTATGACGTTTTCATACTTCTCTTTTTATAGTTGCCAATAATAGGATGATTTTCACATACTACTATACCAAGCACCCCACGCTTTTTACTCTACTGTAATATAAATTTCGTAAACTCAGAAACTCTTTTTAAGTTAGCAATAAAAGCGTGTTTTTTTGTGTTTTTAATTATTATTTCTTTTCATTTTTGTTACTAATGATAATGGAAAACACTTATCAAATTATTGCATTGTCATCGGTACTTAATACGTGTGCAAAGTTTCAAATCAATCCGATTTCTGGAAGTTGGTGAAAATTGAGCTCAAAAACTCCGTTACATACATTCATACATACATACAGCCCGATCTAATCAAAGCGTGTCAAAAAAAAGAATGCTTCTGTCTAAGAGATCGTTCTTCGAAAAAATCTTTTTAGCCTAAGCAAAAACACACGATAAATGTGTCTTGGTGCGACGCAGCCATTGTAATTATTAAGTGTTGCCAAAATTTACTACCCGCCAAACTGTTAGACGTTATCTGAATTTTAGTGTGCTTGTAAGTCTAAAATATATTGGACAGCACCGAAACCATAACTAGCCACTGTTACGGTCAGTTTAAAGGCATTAAACTCCACTTGACAAGACTTATTTGGATGTTATACAAATAAACTGCATGTTTTGAACTAGGTTTAACTAAATACGGGACTGGATAACACCGTGTTTTGCGCTGGTTTTAAAGATAAGGGGTAAGGTTGCCATTATTGGACCACTTAACTTTGAAATGAAATATCGGTGAAATTGTGATGCAAGAAACATGAATGATTTAATATTTTAATAAACTTTCCATATTATATATAAGAACTTGCATTTTGTAATTATTGTTTTGTATTACTATCCATGAAGTGAAAAGAAAAGATAAATTGCTTTGCCATGGTTGCTTTTTTTGGACCTTGGTTTCCTTAATTGGACCATTGTGTTGTTGTCATTGGACCTAGGAATTTTCTAGCAGTGGTCTAAGTATTTGATGGGACCATAAAATTTTAAAAAAATCAACAGAATAATTTTAAAAGCAAGATTAATTCTGTTATTAATAATCGTGAATCGCTTTTAGAAAATACAATGAAGCACAGGAACATTAATTGGTTTTTAACATGAATACTTCGTTTCCGAAATATCAAAGCGGTCCAAAACCTGTTTTAGGAATATTACACAATGATTAAATATCAATGTAGTGACATATATAATCAGAAACCTTTTAAAGGCTTTAGTGCAGAAAGTAAAAACAAATATTAAATAACGTTTAGTTTCTTAAAATACCTTTTTTCATGTGGAAAATAATCGTAACCTGTTTTTATTGGCACCGTCACAAATAGTCTGTGGATGTTTAAACCAAAAATTTTGCTCGCAGAAAGCAATAAAGGTTAGAGCATTAGTTAGACCACATAATGCACTCCACACTTCCGTGGTCACAAAATAAGTTAGCCGTCCAAGCTTAGTGCTTAGCAACTGAATTGCTGTTAAGTAAGCTTAGAAAGGAAATAATGTGTAGGGTATCTAAAGAATAACAGAAATAAATATTAGGTCCTTACATATGAAATTGTCGTTTTGTCGTACTGGCCACTTTGATCACAAATTTTTCCTATTTGGTTAGGAATTCGAAATTCAAATTTATACAGCTATTTCCACATGTAGTTGTGTTTCGTAAACCGTCATTCATTTGTTTTTTTACTTATCTTTTTTCTGTTTGCATCGCTCAATTTACAAAATGGAAAATTTGAAATATCGCGTTATTTACGAGTACGAGTTCCACCGTGGCACCAGTGCTGCGGAAACGGCTCGAAGGGTTAATGATGTGTATGGCGGTTGTGTCGCAAAAGAAAACACAGTGCGTTTTTGGTTCCAACGTTTTCGTTCTGGAAATTTCGACCTGCAAAACAAGCCCCGTGGACGGCCGGAGACCCAAGTTGATAATGAAGAATTGAAGGCTATTGTGGAAGCGGATCCATCGCAAACCACGTCCGAGTTAGCTGCAGGCTTTGGCGTTAGTGATAAAACTGTTTTAATCCACTTGAAGCAAATTGGGAAGATTAAAAAACTTGAAAGGTGGGTTCCTCACGAATTGAGTGAAGCAAACCGGCAAACGCGCGTCAACTGCTGCGTTACATTACTTGACCGGCACAATAACGAAGGGATTTTAAATCATTACCTGTGATGAAAAGTGGATTCTCTACGATAATCGGAAGCGCTCATCGCAATGGCTGGACCCTGGCAAGCCAGCCAAAGCCTGCTCCAAGCGAAAATTGACCAATAAAAAGTTACTTGTAAGCGTTTGGTGGACTAGCGCCGGTGTCGTTGATTACAGTTTTCTCAAATCTGGCCAGACGATTACGGCAGATATCTATTGTCAGCAATTGCAAACCATGATGGAAAAGCTAGTTGCTAAACAACCAAGGCTGGTCAATCGCTCTACGCCACTGCTGCTTCACGACAACGCTAGACCACACACTGCACAACAGACGGCTAGCAAATTAGAAGAACTTCAATTGGAATCTCTAAGGCATCCACCGTACTCCCCGGACCTTGCTCCAACAGATTACCATTTTTTTCGAAATTTGGATAACTTCTTGCAAGGGAAAAAGTTCAACTCAGATGGGGCAGTCCAAGTCGCCTTCAAAGATTTTATTGATTCCCGTTCGAATGGTTTTTTTTAGTAAAGGGATCAATGAACTACCTATGAGATGGCAAAAGTGCATAGATTACAATGGCTCATACTTTGATTAAATAAATATGCTATATAAAAAAATTTCGACTTTTTGTTCCTCCCATACAAAACGCCAATTTCATAGGTAAGGACCTAATATGAGAGTGCAGAGAGCTCATCAAAATATAACGGTAAACTGTTGAATTCATTTGAACTGGCATTTCAAGCGTCATGATTGATCAATGGCTATGCGTCGGTATATCTACTCGTATATGAGGGTATAACTATAATAAATATGTTCACATAATAATTAATAAATATTTCACAACAATCACACCAATTCTCTAGTCCCAAATTAAGCTATGAGGCTTGTGTTATGGGTACTAGACAACGGATAAACATACTTAAATATTTTTTTTTGTAAATAAATACAAAATTATACTTAGAAAACACCTAGACACTGGTCTAGGTTGCACTGGCAAACACACGTTTTCATGCACACTTATGTTTGTACTGTGCGGGGATCGAACCCGCGACCCTTGGTTTTGGAAGTCCGACATGTGGACCACTGCACCAAGCGGTCGTCAAACACATCTCATCTTATAATTAATAATTCTCATAATTAAAGTTTATTAAAATTGGCAAAATACTGATTAAAAGTTGGTGTTCCGTAGTGAAATTTTAAGAAACGGATACTTACCTATAATTTACTAATACTCGTAATACATGACATGTTATATATTATATATTATATGTGGTAAATTGAGACCCGTTCGGCTGAATTCGGCTTCGTAACGATAGCATAAGGGCGAACTGATGGCCGTTGGGGTGGAATAGTTCTCGAATAAACTACGCTCATCAATGGCGATGGGCTGATGTCTGTCGCAGAACCGACGAGAGGTGGAGCAGGAAGGTTCGCGAGTGGATACCACGCTTAGGTAAACGTAGTGTGGGACGCCCCCCGGCTAGATGGACAGACAACCTGAAGAAGGCAGCTGGTAGCGACTGCATGCAAAGGGCGGAAGATCGTGCACTGTGGCGCTCCTTGGGGGAGGCCTATGTCCAGTAGTGGACTGTAACAGGCTGATATGATGATGATGATGATAATCAATGCCGCATCCATTTCGCACATACATCGGTGTACTTGTTTACAACTTGAGATAATGACTTGTCGGTTTCACATTGGTCAACGGTCCGCTCGTCTAACAAAAAATTTTCTGTTTAACTTCGAGTTTTATAATATTGCACGCTCATCTAATCTGATTGTATTTATTTGTTGTTAAATGTTTAGTCAGTAAGTGAATTGTTTTATAATACTTATGAGAAATAAATATCTTCAAACCTAATGACGATCACGTGGACTGTCCCCCTCTTCTACAAGGGTTCATTTTGGGGGCGACCTGGTGAAAATGGCGCGTTGCCACTATATGCGGAAAATGCAAAACCGATCGCAGTGGAAATCTTATGCTCAGCAGTGAGCGCCGAAAGGCTGATGATGAACGACAGCATATTGTCTGTCTGTGATCTTCACAACTGACTACCTACTTAAAGGTTTTGCTACCATAGTACATATGTACGTATAGTAGTAGTAGTAACACGTACAACATATGAAGAATTTTGACCATGTAGAGTTAGAGGCCGCTGCATACGTGACGGGATTTTATCCAGACGGAAGGGGGAGAAAAGTTGTGAAAACATTGTCTCATACAAAATGTATTCAAAACGTATATGTCACGTGTCTCGGACGGCACGGAAACGTGGCACGGACGGGGCGGGAACGTGACGGGAAAAATACCGTCGGCGACGATGTGTAGCATGTACCCGTCTTGCTAGGTGGTGCTTAGATCACTACATGTTTACCATCTGTCGTTTGAAGCAATTAACAAATTGGCACAATAGTCGTATTAACAGGTAATCAAGCTTGCCCGCGAGGAATTCAGTTTTCTAATATGTTAAATTTTATCTCTCAACTAGCTGTGCCCGCGACTTCGTCCGCGTGGAATACTTATTTTGGGCATCATTATCTTTTTGCAAATTAATTTTTTAAGTTTTTAAAAGAACATAATTAGCTTAAAGTACTTTTGCGTTAATTATTTTTCTAGTTTCATTTTCTTGTGTCAGAAGAACATATCAGTTTTATCCGCAACGCGTTTGTAGGTCTGATCTTAACAACGCGACATACGTGTGAAAAGCAGTCTTGACGTTAATTAATTCCTATGTGTTTAAATGTTTGCCTCTGTGATTTATTAATTGTAACGGTGAAAGATAGCATAAAAGGAAATAGAATTCTTTTAAAATTAAAAGGTAAATAATTTGGAATCATTGAGTTGCGAGGTATAAGCACTGTTTGACCAACTGCTAAACCAGTCTAAACTATTGCAACGTTACTAATCACGTTACATATTGCGAAGAAATTAGATTTGAAGTCGGGTCCCGGTGGTTTAAGATTTCTAAGTTAAATTATTGGTGCACCTATTTTTAACTTGAGGGAATAATGGGGGAAGGCCACTTGTGTTCAAATAATTATTTTATTAATTTCGTCTACGCTACAGTTTCTCACTCCCAATATTGCACTTTGACACATCCATTGATGATCTTTTTTTTTCTATTTTGCTTATTTCAGGGTGAACTCTCGATATAAAGTCCTTAATTTTACTCACTCTTAATCCTTTATCTCGTTCAATTGCAATTTTATTTTCAAAGTGAGGTACTTTCCCGTCTCCTATAGGAAAAGTTATACAACCTCCCTACCACTGCCTCGTTGGTGTAGTGGCAAAGTTTCTGCCTAATATCCAAGAGGTCCTGGGTTCGAAACCCAGGTCGAGCCAAAATTGTTTCTGAGATTTTCTGTCATGAATCTTTCAAAAACAGCTCGGAGTCGAGAAGTTGGCGGTGTTACACCCCCGTGTCTCGTTTCGCACGTTAAGCCGTTGGTCATGCGCCTGATCTCTCTCCGGTCATGTCGGATTGCCGTCTCACCGAACTTTGAGAGTACTGGAACAGTGCAGTTTGAGAGTGCACTTGTGTATTTTGCTCACACTTGTGCACTATAATATCTCCTGCGTAGTTGGCTGATTTCTGTTGAGATTGGCCGCCGTGGTATATAATCGGCCTGGAGGATTATTTCTACCTCCCCCCAAATGTGCTCTCATATTTGTAATTAATTTTAAGATGTTTACAAACTTCCATATGGGGGTATTTTTAAGGCAAGACTTTACAATGTCTGCCCTTGTTCCCCTTACTATTACTGGTACAGTTTTTCGAAAGTCCCCCGCAAACATAACAGTAATTTTATGATGATGATTTTATCACAGCTTCTTATATCTCTAAGAGTCCTATCTAGACCCTCTACATGAGCTCTATGGATCATGGAACATTCGTCCCAGATTATTAAACGCGGTCACCTGGTCATTCATCGTATCAGCCTGTTAGTCCACTGCTGGACATAGGCCTTCCCCAAGGACCGCCACAGCGCCCGATCTCCCGCTCTTTGCATCCAGTCACTACCAGCTGCCTTCTTCAGGTCGTCTGTCCATCTAGCCGGGGGGCGTCCCACACTACGTTTACCTAAGAGTGGTCTCCATTCAAGAACCTTCCTGCTCCACCTCTCGTCGGTTCTGCGACAGACATGGCCAGCGCACTGCCACTTTAGCTTGCTACATTTTTGGACAACATATGTTACCTTAGTCTTATGTCGTATGACCTCGTTCCGGATCTTATCCCTTAATGAGATCCCCAACCTAGACCATTCCATAGCACGCTGAGTGACGTGTAGTCGGTGAGCCAGCTTGACTGTCATGTTCCACGTTTCAGCTCCGTGGGTTAAGACAGTTAAGACGCATTGGTTAAACAACCGGCTTTTTAGGCACTGCGGCAGGGTTGACGTAAAGATATGACGCACCTGGTCATTAATTAAATCTAATTTTGGTTCATCATGGTACCTCGTAGAGCTACACGCCCCTCTCCGCGTCGCTCGCAAGTAAAGCCTCTCTTCCTTGCAGCGTCATGTTTTGCATATCATGCGGCGCGGGTGAATTTTATATTGGTGTTATTTTAAAATTGTAATATCTTCTAAGATATTCATTGAAATTAAGTGATGTCAAGGACAATTTTGTTCACAATTAAGTACTCTTAATCAACAACACATTTATTTGGATAAAGATTAATATTATTACGTTGATACAACTCTTAACAAATAATGCATTAATTTTGGCCAAATTTGATTACCACAAAAACGGTTCTAGTGACTTGATCTTAAAAGATAGACATATATTGTCGCGGACATTTTTTTAGATCATTTTAAGAGGAATAATTCTTTCATACAAATATTTTTGGTATCTTGAACCGTTTTCGCAGCGTTCGCAACGGAAGCCCTCAAGGATGAATAATTTTCCCCGTTTTTTCCACATTTTCCATGATTTCTTCGCTCCTAATAGTTGCAGCGTGATGTTATATAGCCTATAGCCTTCCTCGATAAATGGTCTATTCAACACAAAAAGAATTTTTCAATTCGAACCAGCAGTTCCTGAGATTAGCGCGTTCAAACAAACAAACAAACAAACAAACAAACAAACAAACAAACAAACTCTTCCGCTTTATAATATTAGTGTAGATATAGCCTACTAGCTGACCCGGCAAACGTTGTTTTGCCATATAAATTAACGTATTGTGGACCACCCTTATCACTAAGGGGTATGAAAAATAGATGTTAACTCAGACCTACTGAATATGCTCACAAAATTTCATTAGAATCGGTCAAGCCGTTTCGGAGGAGTATGGGAACAAACATTGTGACACGAGAATTTTATATATATATAGAGATGTTCATTTCATCAGGGATAATGTAGAATTTTAATGGTTTTTTTATCGATCCAGTAGTTTTGGATTCTTTTCAATTTAAACAAACAAAGAATCAAATCGACCCGATTTACTGCAACCTTCCAACAATAAGAAAATTATATCCTCAACTAAACGAAGAAGCAAAACAAATGTTGTTTCCTGAAAAAAACCTAAATGCAGAGTTTCCTACAGTTTATCGTGTGCCGTCCCACAAAACAATGTTACAGTAAGCACATTTGCGAAAATGAGAAGGCACTAAAAGCATTTGTCGGAGTTGCTAGCTTTCACTGAAAACAGAAAGTTTCACAAACTACTCTGTAAGCTGAAAAACGCAGTTTCAAATAAAGCCATCTCTGTCGCTCATGTTATTTGACCCGCGCGTGCGAACAGCACGGCTAGAAGCGGTTTGAACTAATCGCTACCTACGCGATAGTTGCAAGAAAAGTTTCATGTTTTTTGTCCTGAAAACGAATTGAATAAGTGCATTTTTACCGTTACGTATTTTGTTCTGAAGTTAACCAGCTTATGCTGCTTTTTATTTTGTTTAGTTTCGCTGGAAGTTACACAATAGCGTTTCATGAGTAAAAGAATTAATTAATTTTGAAATGCTTCTAGCTAGTGGTCAGAAATGGTAAATTTTTATTCCAATGGTAATTTTTATTAGTAGGTAATCAGTAGGTAAGCTAATAAAAAAGTCAACACAAATTGTAAGAATGCCAAAGAATTTTTGGCGCAACAGATTAAGAGTTAGGAAGCTAAAGGGAAGCGCTTCCTCCCGACCGGGTGTTATGGTCGGGGACCAAGGTCTGATAGACATCATCTTGATTAGTATATCTCTTTTATTCTGGATCTAAATCTTATATGCCGCGGTTCATGTGCGGTACTAGCCTAACAGCGCCATCTAGCCTACGGAGCCGTATCAGTGCTCACTGTCGTGCTTGCCACCGTAAGGCATCGCTTGAGATGGCGAACGGTAGAGGTCGCCACAAATGACAAATATTATCTCTTCATAGCTTGAAATAAATAGTTTATTTCAATCAATTTAAAATACTCCTATTATTACTTGCTAAAATCTAAACGCCTACATCGACGTTGATAACGCTCGAAATATATATTGTTCCTAGAAGTCTAACCCATGTAAAGCTTAGGTATTTACACGACAGGCCAAACTCACTTCTGTAACAGAAGGACCCAAAGCAATTAAACATTTTAATTGTTAGGTGTACCAGTGGCTTTAGGGTATTTCTCACTTACATGTCAGTAGCGAATACAGCACTTCCAACGAAATGTTAACAATTTGATGGCGGGTTGATACTATCAAGTAAAAAATAATGAATGAAAGTTCTTGAATAGTTTAAGTTTTATACATCGGTATACTTTATACATCGGTATATTTTTATGTTAATTTAATTAAAATTAATTGACTGTCATTGTCTTGAATTTGATATTTATATTGACAATGACATTGACTACTAACAGAAATACAAATAAAGCTTTTTTTAGAGAGTAGTACTTTTTTGAGTACAGATAACAGCACATTGGGCTTCCCCCCTTTGACCTTGAGACCGCCTCTGTTCCCTTCGCAGTTAAAAACTATTTTGCTTAGTTGACATGACGTGTTGCCGTGTGTACATCTGAATTAAATTACTGGTATCTAAATAGCCTGTCTCTCACTATTTCAGGTGTTAGGGTGTCGGTTTATGGACCGTTGCGATGTCACTCTGATGAATTTATGGTCCAAGACGTCGTTCCCGTGATGCAAAATGTTCTGTCAATATATTGTGAACTAGCGGTTGCCTGCGACTTTATCCGCTTGGACTAGAGTTTTTTGCCACCGAGAGATATCTATATATATAAAAATGAAACCCGTTTTCCTTGGTCACGGCATCACGCGTGAATGGCTGGACCGATTTTACTTATTCTTTTTTTGTTGCATTTGTTATTATTAGGATAAGGTTCTTACGCAAAAAAATATTAAGAAAATCTCTCAGAAATATTGAAAAATATACATTTAATTTTGCATATTTTAAAAAACGCGCTTAACTAATGTCAATGTCATTCGATGACATTGTTCAATCATTGCAACGCTAAGACAATACGAAGTTCGCCGGGTCAGCTAGTTAGTTATATTAAGTAAATCTTTGAAATAAACATTTTAGAAAAAAAAATATAATACTTATAATAAATATGTAATAAATAAATAAAAAATTTAAATAACACCGAATCCTGCTACATATAAACACTCTCGCGCACATACAAGCACACATACAACTCACATACATAACACATTCGCACACACGCGCGCACACACACTTCATCATCATCAATTTATGCATTACACATTGTCACTTGCATCCGACGCAATCCTGTAAGAACCATCGGGTGCCCACGACACAGGAATTTCCTAGTGTGGGGCCTACAGTTAATTGCTAAATGTATTGTTGTTGGCATAACATGATTTGCGTTGTGTAATAATATATTCTATAGTATAATATATTCTGTACCTACCTTATATATATTTATAATAACAATAATCTTGTTGGCGCTGACGACACAACTATAAATTCTCGCATAAAAGTTATATAAGAAGGATGTTAATGTATCAATTCAAAAACATATCAATTTCAATAACTAAAAGGTATTCGATTATTTTACTCTCGGTTCGGACTAGAAGATATTTTTCACTGCTAATGTCCGATTCAATTAGTTGCTGGCGACTTTCCAAACGTTCGATATTATTTTGATTGAGATCTCTCATTAACAAAACGTTTGGTTGAAATATAAAACGAGAAATTAGCGGAGATATTAAAATAAAGTAATGATAGGTTTTAATAGTTTTGTAGGAACTTCGGTTTCCACAAGTGATAATGAAATTAATATCCATTAATTTATGAAACATTAATCAACTCCAGAAAACTATGAATTGAAAGGGATCAAATTCTCTTCCATCTCATTTACAATGATAACATGATACTGTGTAAGCCTTTACAAAGTTTACATAAAATATGCGAAACCACGTTCAAATTTATCGACATAAAACGTATTTTTTTTTGTAGTATAGTTTAAGCATGGTTTCTTATTTACACCTTCTTTAATACTTTCAAAATTGTAAATTTTTTAATCTAATGATTATTCACAATGGAACTTTAAAAGTATTGGAAAATTGGAGATTTAATGTCCTTAAGAAATAACTATCGAGAAAAAAACCGCTGGCAGTCGAAATTTATATCTAGATATTTTTGTTGAAAAATTGTTTTTTTTTTAAGTAATTGCCAAAATAAACAATAGGAGTAAGATCTTCTATTTTAGTTTCCCCCTTTTTCTATGAAAATAAATAACATGAGAAACTGAACATTGTATTAGCTATCTGCTGTTAAAAATGTCATGTAATTATCTCAATCACAACTCATGAATAAAATGTTTGTTTGCTTATTTACTTAACCAGAACATATTTTAACCCTCAACATGCATGTTTCTTATCTTTTCAATGCCAACCAAACATGGTCCTAACTTTACCTACATACATTAGCAACTCGCATATACATCTTCATCGCAAACTTAAAAAAAGTACATCTTATGTAGTTGTTACAGGGGTGACTTTTCAATAAAAATGTTAATTCTGATATGCTGTACATACACCATAGGGAATATAAACCCTCCGACAATCCATCATATCATAACAACTTGTACTGACAGTGATGTATTAACTTATTTAATCACGCAGCCATATTTTATTTTTTTAAGCCTGATGAAAAACCATTGAGAAGCGGGAGTCAAATTATTTAAAATTTCGAATTGGAACAATAACTGAAGCGAAAATACTGTAAGCCAATAAATGAGAATGCTTATTAGTTCTTTTTTTGAAAAGAAAAGCTTACTAGACTACATCAAAAAATCTAGGATGGCATATAAAGTTAACTCAAAGCTTTATAACTTAACTGAATATCTTTTTTGGTCGACCACTTTGGTGTAATGGTCAAGAAGTTGACTATATACCAAGAGGTCGCGGGTTCGATCCCCGCACTATACAAATATTTGTGTGCATAAACATGTCTTGTCTGGGTGTCATAGGTTATGTTATTTATTCAAGTTTATTTGTAATACCACAGTTGATTCCGATATCTGTAACACAAGTGCTCAAGTTACTTACCACGGATTCAGATCAATGTATGTTATGTTGTTGTATATTTATTTACTCATTTATTTATTAAGGTGGTGAGGAAAAGTGAGACTTAAGAGATATCTCAATGTTTATAGTTAGGTAAAATAGAGCACAATTCTCATCAAAATGGCACGTCAAATACAAGTATAAACAATTACAAAAGATTAATTAAATGTCATCTTAATTCAAATGGGACTATAACTACTTTCATAATGCCTACACATGACTGAAAATGATAGATGAGCAATACATAGTATGTAAAGTTGGTGCCATATCTAGAGTGAACAATGTATAAACATTTTGTGAAACAATAGCACTAGAGATTGAACTAAAAACTTACTTGTTTTGTAAGATGAAAAGTGACGTTATTTTTAGCATTAACAATGCAATTTTTTACCATATGAAATTAAAACACACTTAAAGACAAATGGCTGGCTGCAGCCTTGGAAGTACTTAAAGAAATTCGAACCGATGAGTTAGTGTCACGGTACCTCAATGGGAAAGCAATCGCCCGGCTTGCGAGCGGGTTCGAGCCCCGCCTGTGGCAGTCCATTTTTCTTTAAGTGTGTTTAAATTTCACATTGCAAGATGTTGTATACTTTACATGGTTTTCTTTACAATGACATGTCGGTGAATTACAAAGATTAATTTTAGCGTGATCAGAAATCCTTTACACATTGTGATAATAATATTTCGTTTAATCAAAACTAAGCTAGTGAGTAGTGATTTAATTATCCAGCCATTGAACAATGTAATTCGTCGTGTTTTTCCATTAAGGTGTGTCCCTGATTTCCATAAAACCCAGCGGCACAAAAATCAAAGGTCGCCTAGTTTAATTCAGCGCGTTACATTCGGATTTTATTAACGTGACACCTAGAAAAAAGTTCAATCGAATATAGCCCGTATCAAAAGAGAGTTTAATGTCATTATACAGTGGTGTGATACAGTCGTAGGCCGCAGAATACCTTAAGCCATGAAAGTACTTTGTCAGAGACAAATGTGCCTCATACATATCCAACTATTCAAGAGTTTATAGAGTAGCGAATAATTCGCAGATGTTCCACTTTGAAACAGTTTTAGCTACATTTTAAGGTAATTCAATTAATTCAAATATTTTATTTCAGAACAATACAATATTCCATACAAATTGTAAGTAATCCTTAGTTTAGATTAGTAAATATAATTGTAATTTTCAAATAGCGCAATATATGCAACAATGCAAATATATAATTATTGAGGGAACGACAAATAAGAAGAAAGAAATAGATCTTATGTTTGAATCCATGCTTCACTTTTTATTTTCATCCTAAACTATCACATAATCCTATTTTTTTTAATTTATGGCCCATTTATGTTATGGCCCCAACTAATGAGTTAGTTATAGCTTCCTCTGAATTTAAATTTCGCGGTTTACGTAAAACCCATCAATGTTGATTAGGAATTAGACCAATTAAGTTATGTTTTAGCTAAAACTATTACTATAGAGAAACTGATTAATTTGATGTTATGAACAAAATCATTACTATCTCAAAGCAATTTTGAAATGTATAACTTGCTATTTGGGAATTAATTTTATTACTTATAAAATACGTTAAACTAATCAGTTTTTAATTAATCATCTCGTTTAAGAGTTTAATTAGATTTAACTTACCCCATTACCGATGTAGTCATGGGTTAAAATACGCATTGCTCCCTGTTTTTACCCGACTACGGCGAAGCAAAAGGAGGGTTATGATTTTGACCTGTATGTATGTATGTATGTGGGTATGGATGTTCATCTGTTCCCTCGTAACTTCTAAACTACTTATCAGAATTCGACAAATGACATATCATTAGAAGCGTCTTAATTGTCCGCTGGTTATAGGCTATATGGGATTTCACAAAATCTAATGTGGCGCCCTCTGGCGGACAAAACATACGAAGTAAAAAAATAAAGTTAAGATAAATATGCCGTGTTTGGTATCATTTGAAAGCGCTTTACTTGTACATTTTGAATATATATATATATTACTAGCATTTGCTTGTGACTTTACCTGTATTCATGGGCTGATTGTATATAATTCACATCTTTTTTACCCGACTATATATGTGGCTCTTAGCAGAGTAAGATCCATAGATGGATTATGGATTAGTTCACTGGAATCTAGCAAATTACTAAAGAATCCACATGACCAAAGATCGTTCGAGGAGTTGGAAAGGTTGAGAAATCAATGAACCCAAGATCAACCTATTTAGAACTCCAAAATATGTTAAATAAAAATAAAGTTTAAAAACTAACACCCGACTACTTAAAAACACGCTCTAAAAACACGCTCTAAAAAGTACGAAACAAGAAAACACTCTCCAATGAAATTACTTAGTATGTACAAACTATTAAATATTTACCGTTATTAAATAAACTAACTTACACATATTATTATATTTTAATATATTTTCAATTTATAATATTGATAGAGAAATGTTTTAAGGATAAAGCCGTGGTCGTATGCCATAAGAATAATAAATTAAAAAAAGTGGTATACGACCACGGCTTTATCCTTAAAACATTTCTCTATCAATATTATAAATTGAAAATATATTAAAATATAATAATATGTGTAAGTTAGTTTATTTAATAACGGTAAATATTTAATAGTTTGTACATACTAAGTAATTTCATTGGAGAGTGTTTTCTTGTTTCGTACTTTTTAGAGCGTGTTTTTAGAGCGTGTTTTTAAGTAGTCGGGTGTTAGTTTTTAAACTTTATTTTTATTTCGTGTATGTTTCAAGAGCTCTACTAAACGATTCAAAATTTTATCAGATGTAATTAACTTCAATGCCGATGTACTTATCGGTTAAAATACGCATTGCTCCCTGTTTTTTCGTGTATGTTTCAAGAACTCTACTAAACGATTAAAGTATAAATAAAGTTAATTGTAATATATAAAAAAGTTCATGTTTTAACGAATTTAATACAATAAAAACTCGATAACCTACTCTAAAAATAAAAAATAGTAATGATTTTGTTTTGTTTTATGCAGTTTGTATAATGAAATTAAACTCTCTCAGCTACAGAGGAAATTCGATTTGCGCAGGCGAGATAGCGAATCGATAGTTGAAAATAATTTAGGCATAAAATGAAAGTTTCTTCTGCGATATCGCACTGGAAACTATGTCGATCATCTTTGACGTTTGACGCCTCTCGCCTTCGTCTCGACGGAATGAAAATTAAATTGTCGCATAATTGACAGAAAAGTGTTTCTGAGAAGAAACACTTACAGGAGAAGTGTCAGTTTCTGTCTGAAAGTGTAATTACACTTGGCTTAATAAACATAAGTGTAAAACACACTTACACTGTGAAAAAGTGTGTGTGCACTGCATATTTAGAGTCTCTATCTACTAAGTTAGAGAAAATGTATTAGACTGAACGTGCAATAGGCATGATGACACCTATCTTAAATATTTTCAATACCATGGCGTTTGTAAAACATAGCCCTATGAAGTTAATACAACCAGTTTATTTCCAAAAAGCTTTAGAAACCAATTTATAAACACACAAAATTCAATAAATATTCGGTCAATTGACTCCGATTTCTGATACACAACCGTGACGTCATGATTTTCTTGTGTTGTTTCACGATGGGAATACTTCCATACAAAATCTATGGAGGCAGATCGTTTTACAGATAATAAAGAGTATGTCAACGGTTGGTGGTGTCATCTAGCCTATTCGTGATGTAGCATTGTCTCATATAAATAACTACCGGACCTTACAGACGTTGTACCGTCCTTTGTTCTGTATAAAATATCTTATTCGATTTTAGTCTAACGCATACCTGTCAAATTATTATTATTTAACTAGAGGCCGCCCGCGACTTCGTACGCGTGGACTTTATTTTTTTGCCACCGAGTTTCATACAATCTTGCAACCCCTAGCTTATCCCTTTAGGGGAGGAATTCATCAAAATCATTCCATAGCGGATGCATAAGTCATAATATCTAACCTTTACCTGCATGCCAAATTTTAGCCCGATATGTACAGTGATTTGGGCTGTGCGTTGAAAGATCACTATGTCAGTCATCTTTGAGTTTCTTTGAGTATTGTATTAAGATGTGTATCAGTAGATAAATTATTGTACACGGATAAGCAATTGGTTCTTTCATCCTTAAATACAAATTTTCTAAGCTCTAGGAACTTTTTACTTATTTATTGTAACGCTATTTTTGGAATTTAGAAAAGACATAGGTATTATTGAAAAAAAAATGATGACTGGAGAGGAAAATGATTTTTTAAATGTTATGTCTTTTCGAAACTGTTTACTTTGATTACAATATGATTCTCCATGTCGTGTGACTTGAATGAGTGTTTAAAATCATGAGGGTTGGAGTGGTGGAAGGTGCAATAATCATAACTATGCTTACGTGTCATCTTGGATGAAATGACGCTTAGAAAAATAAAAATCGTAAAATATGGCAAGTTTGAATTTCACAAATTCATTTCAGAAATGACTACCCTTTATAACGTTCAGGTTAAGGGGTTACTTGTCAACTTGAAAAATAAATATTTTAACAGATATTGTACTGCGATGTTATAAAATGCATAACTATAAATTGAGCCACTCTATAGTTCTGAAATGTGCCTTATTAATTAATTTACCTAGCATGTATGTATATTATATACATTGTACGTGACTGCCTCGTTGGTGTAGTGGCAAAGTTTCTACCTTACATCCGAGAAGTCCTGGGTTCGAATCCCAGGTCGAGCCAAAATTGTTTCTGAGATTTTCTGTCATGAATTTCTCAAAAACAGCTCGGTGTCGGGAAGTTGGCGGTGTTACACCCCCGTGCCTCGGAAAGCACGTTAAGCCGTTGGTCCTGCGCCTGATCTCCCTCCGGTCATGTCGGATTGCCGTCTCACCGAACTTTGAGAGTGATGGAACAGTGAGTGCACCTGCGCCTGCACCTGTATTGCGCGCACGCTTGTGCACTATAATATCTCCTGCGCAGTTGGCTGATCTCTGTTGAGATTGGCCGCCGTGGTCAAAATCGGCCAGGAGGACTATATACATTGTACGTACTCCCTGGCATTTTTTCCAACGTAAACAATACTCTCTTCCTATTTAAAGCAGTAAAAAGACCAACCAAACAAACAGTGACAGTCACAGCAAATCAGTCACGAAGAGTAATAGCTAACATCGAAATACCGAAAGTGAATATTCTAAAATTAGCACCAAATTAAGTGTCTCTCTTATAACGACGTGTGGAGACCAATAAAGACAGGAATGAAGAGTGAGCGTAATAAATCAGTGTAGTTTGGGAAACAGTGGGCGTAGCTTGGCTTAAACAGCCAGGCCGTTGCTATTTATTTTCATCTGTCCCGTGTATATTCAAATCTTGCAAGCTAAATTACTCCCCTATAACTCGCCACCTTGCCAGGGTGTTGGTCAAAAGAAATACCGATTGACTCGCAGCGGCTATGTGTGGTATCTCGCTATTGTGTTTTTTTCCGTTACTAATAACTTGTAAAATAATGTTAGTCACAAAATGGACCTGCGTTGTCTGATTTCCTAAGATAAAATAATAAATAAAATAATTTTTTTACCTGCTTCCCAGTGTCCAATTGGGCTGAAATTTTGTATACATTGCAGTGTTCGGAATTTGGAACGTTTAGTTCCAATGACAATGCACAATTTGATTAGAAAAGCTTGTTTAAAAAAAAATAACTGATTTTAAACGGCGAAAATAGCTAAGAGAAACAGGATTAATCAATTAAACGTTTTTTAGACAGTGCTGGATATGTCGATCAGTGAGTACTCATTAAAACATTTACGTAATTAAAGCCGTTTTGGTTAACCCTAATTAGCATGCATCATTCAAGCTTACGACCTCACAATTTTGACGCCTGACGAAAAAAGTAAAGTTATAAGTTTCACCCCCATTTTGTTGGTGTGAGTTTTTTGTGTGTTTGTCTGTGGAATCGTAGCTCGATTCCAGTGCAGTTTGTTTTATTCGAAAGATAATTTAATCATGGTGGTTCTAAGCCATAGCTGGGCAAAATCCGCCCAACCATAGAAGCACACTAGCTTTTTTCCATGTCAGGGGCTTGTAAAATGTAATTTAATATTTGTTTTGTCTGCTTTCATTTGGCTATGTCTTGTATAAGCGTGATACGATGCGTCGCGGTTGGCATAGATATATTGACACTCCACGATCATTTTCAAGGGCTTTTGAGTTTGTGTCTTTGGTATTTTGACAAAAATAGACTGCAAGATTGATGAGCTTAGTAATTTAATTTTGTGGAAAAGATCAACTGTACACTTTGTGTGATGTTTAGTCGGCATACTCGTTAATAATATAAACGACTATTGAACCAAGCTGCAATGCTCGACCTGAATTTGTCAAACAAAGCTTGGTTTTTAATCTTTACTGACAATAAAATCTATCTTTTGAATGGCTTGTAGTCTAAAATGCAATTGAATTGAACAATCTTTTCATCAGTCGTTTTAAGTTCCTGATATTATTGATACACATCCAATCAAAAAGATATTTAACATACAGGGATTAATTTTCACTGAATATGACAAGATGACACATGGTTTGCTGATTGCAAATAAAATGACATCCAGTAAGGATGAATATGACAAAATGACACATGCTCTGCTGATTGCAAATAAAATGACATCTAGTAAGGATGAATATTTATATATTAATCATTAAATTATCCTGTTTTCGCCTCCAAGACTTAAATCCCTAACCATGTAGATGCTTAGAAAGTAAAGATTATGTTGTTAAAATACCAAAAGAAAAACACTTTAGTAATCGTCAGTTTAACAACTGTTCCTGTACCAGTCTATGCGTGGATGAAACAAACATATTAGAATAGAATTGTATAGAGTAGACTAAATATTATTTTTTTCTTCTTCTTTTTACTACGCTGAATATGTGCGTCGTACTAGGGTACTACATGGTAAAGGTATTTAAGTCTCGGAGACGAATACAGGGTAATATCGCGGCCCCTTTCACTTGTGGCGTTGGTTTGACTGTTGCGAATCGCGGTGATAAAAAGTAGCATACTGTGTCGAATCGAATGAATTATCGATTGGAATACTAGAATTTTTGCAATTCGCGATCTAGACTGACAAATAGATGTCTCCGACTAGACGACAATCAATTCAGAAAATGACCAAGGATGATACAAATATCTATTCGTTTGCCAATTGAAAAACTTTAGTAGTTGTGAAACATTTTAACAACTTGCAACTTGAATGTTTCAATTTATTTGATAAAGCATTCATTGATTCGAATACAAACTAGAATACTGCTGTTTTGCTGAAATTGCTTCCAAAAGTATACTCATCAATCTTAAAACAGCTCAAAGAGCTGTTTCTAAAGTTTTCACCTTCAAACCTTTGTTTTTCCCTACTTTTGGTTTTTACCAATACCTACTGTCAAGTATTAACAGCTCGTCAATGTTTTATTCTTCAAACTATCATAATAAATGATAATATAATTTTAAGTAAAAATTGTTACTAACAACGATATGGAAATGTAGTTTTAATTGAATGAATTTCTGAAATAAATGAATTATTATTATTATTATGTCGGTTATTTCCAATCTCGTGACCACAGGGTCCCGGACCTTTGGAAGGCATGCGTGGGGCCGAAGCCAACACACAGAGGCCCGTTAGACACTTTAATCAAAATGAAGTGTGACACTAGCCGGCAATTATCCCTGTATGCACTATGTGAGTACACCCAAAGACAACCCCCGGTTAGTGTAGGACTATTGCAAGGTATGGTAAAATAATACTGCTGCTAGCTGGTGGACAAGGTAACTGGGACTATGGATGGAGAGACTACGGGACACCTGCCTGGTTCATAGCCTCGGCTGAAAAAATTGGCAGGTGGTGACTCGCCGACAACTAAATGGCCCCCCCCTGGCGCCGTGGGTCGTCTAGACCGGACTGAGGGGCAACACTATCGGCTAGAGATGGAGAGGTGATTCTGGACTTTCAACGACAATCACTTGCTTCCCTGAGGGTCCGGCATCATGTGCCCACTCGCCACTTACGAACCACATCCACCTTCGAGCATCACGCTCTCGCGACTCCACTCTGGCCGGCCGGTGAAGGCAAGCCAGAGGTGAGAGACCTGCAGGCCCTCTTGGGTTCCACTTCGGCAGAGCCGAAGACGAGGGCCTTAACCGACTCTCAGGAGCAATCGGATTAACGACTGACCCCGTGGTGTCGCTACTCACCACAGCTCGCCACAAAGCTGCCCTGCGGGGTTATTATTATTATTATTATAATGCAACAATGTCTCATCTCTTATGATCCCAGTCTACCTAGCCGTAGGCTAAATCGCGTGGTTGCTAGACCATCTCTATCC
The DNA here is from genome assembly GCA_963921415.1 of Pyrausta despicata. Taxonomy (NCBI): domain Eukaryota; kingdom Metazoa; phylum Arthropoda; class Insecta; order Lepidoptera; family Crambidae; genus Pyrausta; species Pyrausta despicata. Next base: position 12,948,136 of record OY992862.1, on the reverse strand, counting down.
GCTTTTATTGCTTTCTGAACCTTTACAGTTATAATCTGCTGAATATAATGATCACATTAACGTACACTCGTCACCTTACCTTGGATTTTTATTTTCAGGAATTCACAATTCTATAATATCTAGTTTTACAATTTTACGAATAGGACAAGCACAAATAACCTTAATTCTTTCTATCACTTCACTTTAAAGAAAAAAGAGAAATAGACAGTACCATTTGCTATTCCCAGATTTGTTTATGTCAGTTTCACCCTATTTACAGCAGTTTGAGGGCAAACAACTTGACACTATGTAAAGTCTGGGCGATCTCAGTTGAGAAAATGAACATTGCTTTAAAATGTTTAGGGCCTTTGAGTAACTACTCTATGGATAAAGCTGCATAAACTCAAAATCTGACTGTACTGCAGATATAAATATCCAACTAATGCGGGTGGAAGAAGAAAACTCGACGCGCCCGAGTAGACGACGCCGCCAGCCTCCAGATCGCCCGCGACATGCCCGCGACCATGATCTGCGCAACCAGATTGAAACGTAGGGAAGGTAAATACTAAGTTTTACCTTTAAAAAAGTGTTTGTGTTGCGTAAAACCCGTTAAAATCTGTGTTAACTAAAAATCTGTCAAAGTTTTCAACGAATCGTTGGCGCGTATTCTGTCAAGCTGCTTGAAAGCTGGAGTTAAGCGCTGATGTCCAAAAATATAAATAAATACTGAGCCTGAAACGCTAAGAATGAAACTGCTTAACGGCAAGCTACTGCTTGGCAAAAAAAACACAGTTATCGAGTGAATGTGCTAGCCATTACCACTATATGCTGAACCATTGACATACCATAGACGACAGCCTTGGTCTAGTGTTCTGAGATGCAGACTGCCAAACCGGCTGTTCTGAGCACGTGCATTTGTACCTGAGTCATGGGTGTATTTCTATCCGTTATCCTAGCCACTATAGCACAAGCTAACGCTTAGTTTGGGCCCAGGTAATTGGTGTGTTCGGTGAAACAATTTATTATTATAAAAATATATATAAAAAATTAATAAATAGAGTTATTAAAGAAAAAACCGAATAATCCTGCTCAAAAAGCACGAACCGTAAGAAAGAGCTACAATCACGATATCCTATCAGTGTTTCTATATTAATGCATTTTTTCGATCTGGCTTTTTGTTGGTTTTTTGGTCTCTTTTTGACCATTTTGTCGACAGAAACTTTTTTTTTTCAACGAACACACCAATTACTTTCCCAAACTAAGCGTTAGCTTGTGCTATGGTGACTAGGATAACGGATAGCAATACATAAAAACATTTATAAACACCCATGACTCTGGTACAAATGCTCTTGCTCATAAACACAAACCTTTGTCTCTAGCAGGATTCGAATTCGCATCATCCGGTTTTGTAGCCTGGACCTCAGACCAGTAGACGTGAGCCTCATTTAAGAGAGATACAGAAAGGGTGCTGCGATCAACGCTTTGACGACAGCTTTGGTCTAGTGGTCTGAGATCCAGACTACAAAACCGGCTGTCGCGGGTTCGAATCCTGCTAGGGGCAAATGTTTGTGTGATGAGCACGAGCATTTTTCCTGAGTCATGGGTGTTTATAGATGTATTAAAGTATTTCTATCCGTTATCCTAGCTACCATTTTTTTTTTTGTAACGTCAGGAAATGTCAATTACGCACCGTACCCCTCCGTCGGGGACCGGAGGGGCGTGTGTGGGACTCCCCCGTCTTCGGGTATACCCACTAAAACCTGACGAAGCCCGCTGCGTGTGTCTGTGACAGCAGGGGCCGCGGTGTCTCAACAGCCCCGCGACCCTTGCCTGCAGCAGCAACGTCCACCCTCTAAGCAGGAGGGCGGATCTCCACGGAGTGGGGTGAGGAGATCTCATCCCACTCCAGACGGCACACTGGCGCCGTCTCTCAGGAGGGTCCGGGCGGTTAGGCCAAGACCCTAGTTTCGCCACGAGGACCAGAGTCCCAAGGACATCCCCTGCCTCCTCTGATAAGCCAGAGGGGTGCTGGGAGCCACAACCACTTCGGTGAGCCGCCGCTCGATGCGAGACAGACGCGACTCACTAGTGTCTCTGCCGCCCGATACGGGAACAGACGCAGAGGCACTCTCCACAGAGCATCTTGGCTTCACCTGTCGCTAGATTGCGACAGGCTACTGAGCCCCCTCGCCACGGCAAGGCGTGCTCTATTCGAGGGGGGTTATCCTAGCTACCATAGCACAAGCTAACGCTTAGTTTGGGGCTAGGTAATTGTTGTGTTCGTTGAAACAATTGATTTATTTATTTTATTTATATTTTGCTTCTGCACCTAGCACATGTCTGTTTACTTGCTCTCTCACAATTTATTTATTGTAACAACACGTGACAATCATGTTTAGAATGTTGAATTTTCTTGAGTAAAGTCCATGCCGAATCCACTAGGGTACTTCGTCAAAGTCGATGCCAAAACTACGTAATGTGAAATATTAGAAAATGGATATCAATGACAAAGAATACCTAATACCATCGATCACTGGAACAGAAAAGACATAAAAGTGTTATTGTTTGGTATCTAAATGTATTTGTAAACGGTTTCTTTGTTATGAAGTACAATTTTGTTGTTATCTATCTTCCATTAAATATCTACGAACACAAAAGGTATAAAAGGTTTACGTACTTTGCTTAATTGAATGGCTTTTCAAGAGAAAATATTTAGCCTATGCTAAGTTGATTTTGACACTAGGTGCTATGAAATTCTTCTAATAACAAAACTTATATGTCACATTAAAATACAAAAAAGTTTTATTTAGCATGCGCAAACAGCGATGCTTGAATGGTTGGCTGGTGCTAGATATACATATAACTATATTTAAGTACATAGTTATAGTTTTTTTGAAGTGAAAACTTATTTAGCGGCGTTGAGCACTTTTGTGGCATGGGTAGAAACTGGGAAACTCGCGTCAGGTCACGTGATGCTGATCGAAAAACCGTAAGACGGTTGTTAAGTTTTCACTTCTGCCGGCACTCCCGGAGTGCAATTTTTATATTTTTGAAGTGAAAACTTCTTTAGCGGCGTTGAGCACTTTGTGGCATGGGTAGAAACTGTGAAACTCGCGTCAGGTCACGTGATGCTGATCGAAAAACCGTAAGACGGTTCAAATAAATCAAAAATGCACAACGTTAATAATCAAGTTTTCACTTCTGCCGGCACTCCCGGAGTGCAACCCGTGTTTTTTTAAATATAAGCTTAGTCTTGGGTCAAGAGCAAACCTATCCCGGTTTGCTCTTGACCCAAGACTAAGCCCAACGAGGCAAAGACTAGAGTCTGAGTCTAGAGACGATGGAGCGAGCTCACCTAGAAGATACCTGTTCACTCTAGCTTTGAAGATTCCTAGGTTGTAATTGCAGGGAAACACTGACGCAGGTGAAAAATCATGGAAAATAGTTTTCTCTGAAGTAAATTTATTTATTAATAGGCTATTATCAAAATAAAAAGAATGTGTTTACTATCTAAATAATGTGTGAGATGGTAAAAAGTGCATCGTACCTTGGTGTTTTTCTTCAAAATCACAACTACCTGTTGCAACAATGGGGTTATTCATGTCTTATGCCTCTTTTATGTCATTTTCTTTTTGGTTAACTTACTTTTAATTTTGAACATTAACAATGCAAATTTCTTTACAATGTGAAAGAAAAAAAAGAAAGAAAGAAATTCTGCCTAAAGAAACTCGGACTGATGAGTAAGTCACGGTAGCTCAATTGGGAGAACAATCGCCCGGCTTGACAGGGTCCGGTTCGAGTCCCGCCTGTGGCAGTCCAGTTTCTTTCACTGTGTTTTAATTTCACATTGACTTTAGGTTTTACAATGCAACCATAATCTCATTAAACATCATTCTTCTAATTACAAAGTTGGTAAAGTATTGACCGCCCAAACAGAAAAAGGCAAAAGCAATTATGTTCGTTTGCGCAGCTATGATAATTAAAAGTAATAGAAATAAAACGAAAAGTCAGCACGCAAATACCACAATTGACTACTGAAGTGCACAACGTCCAATAACAGTTTGGTTTTACGTTGTACATTTAAATCGGTGGCCGAATCGAAATATTAAAATTAATTCAAATATCGCAGACACGCATCGATTATACTTCAACAAATTCAGTAGGCTCTCTCTTCACCGGTATAGATATAGTTTTACATAACATTTTTTTGTCGAGTCTGAAATGTGAACGAAATCTTCCTAAGTAGGTAGATATCCTAGACTAGGTTTTTTATTCCTATTCCGCAAAATTCTCTTTGAAACAAACAATTAAAACCTTTTTAAGGAGGAGATACTTTGTGACACATTTGACACATTGCACCTTACTGTAGCGTTTTATTTATTTTTTTAGTTTTATTTTATTTATTTCATAAACCAACAGCTTATTACAGTAAAACATATGCAAAGTAGGTACTTATAAATAACTAAGCCAATAATAGGTTTCCTGAACTTATAAAAGCATAAAACGCACAGCATTTTCAGAGATGTATGATAACAAATTAAAATTCCTGTAATAAATTCCTGTAATTCCTGTTTCTTAGTAATAAATAGACCAAAAAACCCCCAAATTTACAAAAACCTAATGTACGTTTTTGACTATACTGCCATCTCGTGTAACCTTCATTTCTTCTTTCGTTTGGTAATTGAGTACATTTGTACCTAATTTTGAAGACATTAATGGGACAATAATATGTTTATACAGTACTAGTGGCCCCCTGCGACTTCGTCCGCGTGAAATCCCTTTGTTTTCGAAATCACGGTCGAACGGGATAAAAAGTATCCTATGTCCGTTTCCTGGTTCTAAGCTACCGGGTTTTCAGCCAAATCGGTTCATCCGTTCTCGAGATAAATGGTGGACGGTAAAATATGCAATGTGTTCCTCGGTAGTTCTTTTCTATAGCATTTACACACACCGATCCTTAAAAAATGCAATAAAAACTAACATTTCAAAAAAAGAACCCCCGAATGAGCCAGGTAAACAGCTGGTGAGCTTAAAAAGCTGGACGGATTTTGACTAGCCATAGCTAAGAACCATCGTTTCACCGTCTTTTAAAAATAATAAAAAAATGCTTTAAAATTATTCCATCCATTTGGGAGCTACGATTCAACAGACAGCCATACACAAAAACACACACCAATAGACATTGAAGTCTAACTTATAGTACCTCTCTTTTTCGTCAGCGGCTAAAAAACAAGTGGTTCTACCGAACCTATTTATCCGCACATCGAGTGTCCGCGAGAGCCATAACCCTAAAAGATAATAATCGAACGCGGGCAATATGGCCGCCATTAAATTGGCGGGAACTGCGTTTCGTTAATTTGTAGTTCGGCAAATTATTTAGGGGCGATTTTAATTGGTCGATCCTATGGTAATTAGTGAGTGTACAAGTATAAGCGACTTAGCGAGATTGACATGTTGTCTTAAACGTGTGTGACGCGATAATATATAAAATGTATGAACGTCTACGACAGTGTTCTACGTGACGAAGCGCGATTGATATTGACACAAGTATTGGTCGCATTGCGATGCGTCACACTTGTCGCTTTGCGTTTCCTCACGTACGACAACGCCTGAGTATTCAAAATAATGAAACGTTACATAGAACCTTGGCAGTAAAGAGATGATATGACAAATACTAAATATTGAGAAATAATAACATAGTGAACACGTGTTAGTTCGCTAAACGACAAAAAATAGATAGATAGATAGATTAACACTTAATTGTACAACACAAAAAAAAATACAAGTTTAACAAAAAAAATACAATTTAGGCGATCTTATCGCTTGTAGCAATCACTTTTAGACAACCTTCGAAAAAGATAAAATTATAATTATAAAAGAAAAGTTCGTTAACAGTTATTTGTTATACAAGAGTGCAAAGTTGCTTTTTAACCGCGTGTTTAATTTTGATGACCGAGCAAGCGAAGGATTCTAAAATTGATTCAAAATTAGAATCCTGAGCTGAGTTAGCGAGGGAATCAAAAGAACACGAGGTAAAAAATCTTTGCACTCGAGTGTAACACGTAACTTTTCATTCCACCTCAGCCAGGAAATGACTAAATGCAAAAAAAAAACGTTTGCAATCACAAGATAGGTACTTTTATTTCAGTTTAGGTATTAACTACTATACAGGGTGTCCAGGAATTAATGGATAACCCTTTACCTGCGGGTAGCTTGACCGATGCCCTACTGGTAAAAAAATTATGACCTTAGTAAAAGTGTCACGGTTTTCAAAATATCGCCCAGAGACAATTTTATGAAAAAAAATCTCCCATTGCCCAGTAATTTTCATGCCATTTCACCAAATATCAACATTTTTGAGTTCTGTTTTTTTTAAATACATCTTAATAGCTGGCGCATAAAATTAGTACATTATTTCAGTGCCTGTGAATAAGAAAAAAAAATACAAAAAAAAAGATTCTGAAAAATTTTCTCACTTTCCGTATTACTTCTGCCTTTGACAACGTACGGTGAAAAAAAAGTATGGAGCTCAACGTGCCAATTATTTTAAAAAGTTGCTTGGTTAATACACTTTCTAAAATGATATTAACATCGATATTTCCTCTACTAAAACTGTTTTTATTGGTCTTAGTATCCGAAAATGGCTATTTTGTTATTTAATGAAGACACTATTAATTATTGCTATTTACAAATTTTGTGGTGCTGAGTGAGCTTTGAATGATGTGTAACTGGTTTTTGTAGGGTCTGACGTCATAATCGGTGATTAGATTACCTGCGCTCGGGCTTAGTCACCTAGAAAGAGATAGAGTCATTATGTGTACTGCTGAGAAAAAGAGAGGTATGCTTTATGTAGTTTTTAATGTTGGAAGCCAGCGTGGTAATTTTAAGAAGTTTATTGTGAAGGTATGACTTTTGGTTGGTGTATTCCAGGTTTGTGTACACATGCCTAGGCATGGTGCCAGGTAAGGGTCCAATGAAACTTTTGTCCGTAGAAAAGCCAAGTCGTCGTTGAAATCACCGGTACTAAGTCCAAATTTCACAGCACAAAAACGTCAAAGTAAACTGAGAGCAGGGAATCGAATCGAGATGCGCGTCACAACTAGAGCAGGGTCAAGAAGGACACTGATTCATTGAATTGAATAAACCCTTAGTAAAGTTAACCGAAACATGCCTCTCTCTTTCTCTACAATATCTCTAATAACTCTTTCTATCTCTTTCTAGTCGGCCCAGCGCGAGCGCAGGTAGTCACCGAGGATGACGTCATACCCCAAAAAACAGTAACAAATCATTCAACGCTAGTTTAGCACCACCAAACTTGAAAATAACAATGAATATTAGGGTCTAAGTAAAATTACAAAATAGCCCTCTTCGTATTCTAAGACAAATAAAAACAGTTTTAGTAGAGGAAATATCGATGTTGATATCATTTTAGAAAGTGCATTAACCAAGCAACTTTTTAAAATAATTGGCACGTTGAGCTCCATACTTTTTTTTTTTCACCGTACGTTGTCAAAGGCAGAAGTAATACGGAAAGTGAGAAAATTTTTCACAATCTTTTTTTTGTATTTTTTTTTCTTATTCACAGGCACTGAAATAATGTACTCATTTTATGCGCCAGCTATTTAGGTGTATTTAAAAAAAAACAAAACTCAAAAATGTTGATATTTGGTGAAATGGCATGTAAATTACTGGGCAATGGGAGATTTTTTTTCATAAAATTGTCTCTGGGCGATATTTTGAAAACCGTGACACTTTTACTAAGGTCATATTTTTTTTACCAGTAGGGCATCGGTCAAGCTACCCGCAGTTAAAGGGTTATCCATTAATTCCTGGACACCCTGTATTATGACAGGTAAGTATTACTGAATAATCTTTAAATTACAACAAAATAATACTTAGGTATAATTAAGAAAAATTGAAAGTAACGTTGCTACAGTCATTTAAATTGAGTGTAATATTTTTGTTTTGGTAATGTAATATTGGTGTTAGTCACTTGTGTACTGTTTTTCGAGTGCTTGCTTTCTTGTTCCCGGATAATTTGATAAAATATGCCAGCAAAACATTTTCTGAGAAAGTTTTGGCTCCTTTTGCTAGTCGCCACGTGTTGAACATATCGTACTGTTTTAACTCGCGTGATTGTTGAGGGCGAAAGCTCATTTGCGCATTATTAACATCTTCAGTCAATTCTGTTGGCGTCAAACAAACTTCCTCGTCGCTAGAATCACTCATTTTAGTTTTTTGTACTTGTTTTCAAGTTTCTTGTTTTTAATATAAGGTTTAACAATCACGTGAAAAAATTACGCGTAAAGAAACGCCTACAAAGCAAATTGAAAAAAGAACACCAAGAAGGTTCCAAGTCTGAGTTTTTAATAAATTAATAGTTATTTGTTATACAAGAGTGCAAAGTTGCTTTTTAACCGCGTGTTCAAATTTGATGAACGAGCAAGCGAAGGATCCTAAAATTGAATCACGAGCGCAGCGAGTTATTCAAAATTAGAATCCTGAGCGTTAGCGAGGGAATCAAAAGAGCACGAGGTTAAAAATCTTTGCACTCGAGTGCAACACGTAACTTTTCATTCCACCTTAGCGAGGAAATGACAAAATGCAAAAAAACTGTTGACAATCACAAGATAGGTACTTTTATTTCAGTTTAGGTATTAACTACTACATAATGACAGGTAAGTATTACAGAATAATCTTTAAATTATAACAAAATAATACTTAGGTATAATTAATCAAAATTGAAAGTAACGTTGCTACAGTTATTTAAATTGAGTGTAATATTTTTGTTGGGTACTGTAATATTGGTGTTAGTCATCTATCTATAGTATAGTGTTACGCCGGTGGGCTAGTGCTAAAACTTTGATCGTGTTTTTCCGTGCCTTGGAGGCGTTTTCAGCAGGCTGAAATACCATTTCAGGCCGTTTCAGAGAGTGCTCTAACACATACTAGTTTATCGAAATTTCACCCAAGTTGCCGTTGTTTTTAGGCGCCTGAAACATGTTTTCAGTCCGTTTCAGGCCACCCTCTATCAGATGACGCCATAACCTGAAAACCCGTTTTCAGGCGTTTTCAGGACCCCTTATGGGCCTTTGAAGCCCACTTCAGTATATGACGTAATTTTCAGTAGGAGTGAAAGAGATAGCACGATTAGAGAGAGGCAGCTATACTAAGAACATTCCAGAAAGGTGTGACAGAGACAGCTCTAGACAAGGATAGCACTATGATGCCGAACATTCGAGGAAGAGCTAGGCTAGGCAAGACGGCATTTGGAAGGATCCCGAACAGTCTCGTACTGGGTAGTAGGTACCTACCGAATATTCGGGAGTCCTTGACGGCCGGTATATAAGGAGCCCGGGGATGCGACCGAGTTTGAGTTTAATTTGGGAAAGCGACGAGTAAACATCGAAGCGAAAACTGCGACAAGAAGATTTTGGAGTGCGATATAAGTGTTTGTGTACTAAGTGTTGTAACGTAAAGTGTGTACAATAAATCCTACTCTACTTCATCGGTTTAGAAGTGCATTTCAATCTAGATCCCACACCCCTAGAACGTAACAATAGTATAGTATAGTAGTCATCTATCTATCTATAGTATCTTGTGTACTGTTTTTCGAGTGCTTGCTTTCTTGTTCTCGGATAATTCTATAAAATATGCCAGCAAAACGTTTTCTGAGAAAGTTTTGGCTCCTTTTGCTAGTCGCCACGTGTTGAACATAACGTACTGTTTTATTTTATTTTTATTTTATTTATTCATGGCTCACATAACAAGTTACAGTCAGTGAATAACAAAAAGTAAAGCAGTATACAGAGCTAGACTGAAACTCTTAACATGTAAGCACAATTTGTGCTAAGTTAAATGAAATGTTAGAGGGTTTAAACTTAAAAATACAGATAATATATAGTCTATCAACTATATTAGTTGTGTTAGTATTATAGTAAAAAGGAACTAATAACAAGAACAGGTGTGAATAACTTACTTAATTATACACAAGTAAATACAACTGGTGATTTAATCGACACGACAAGAGAGAATCTTATTAATTTCTTTTTTGAATTTGTACATACTGCATGAAAAAATATCCAAAGATGTAGGTTTAGAGAGGGTTTCATTATACAAACGGCACATTCTAGAAATAGGGTTGAAAAATGATTTGTTATTTTTGTAAATAGGGAGGTCGAACAATTTAGGTGCAGAGTCACGAGACCTGAATCTGATGTTGAAGCTTAGCAAAGAAAGAAGAGACGGTGAGTCAATCTCCGAGTGGATAATTTTGTAGAGAGTAACCAGCTCATTGCATTTACGGCGGCAAGCAAGGGACGGTATTTTAAAGTGATCGAGTCTAGAGTCGTATGATCTATATCTGCGGCCCAGACCTGTTCTGAATGAAAGAATATTTAAAAACTTCTTTTGTACTCCTTCGAGTTTGTTAGCATGCACCTCATAATATGGTGACCAGATCACTGAACCGTACTCAATGACGCTTCTAACTAGAGAGAAGTAAAGATGAGTAAACGATGATTGATTTTTAAAATCCTTGGTGCAGCGAGAAATAAAGCCGAGAAGTTGAGTGCATTTCGAAAATATATGCTCATAATGATCGTTAAAGGTAAGACCCTTGTCAAAGTAGACCCCCAGATCCCTGGCAACCGTCTCACGCCTCAGGACAGAACCACTTAGATTGTAATCAAAGCATATTTTATGTTTAGAGGAACCAAACGAGATTACAAAGCACTTACTTGTATTTAAGTACATCATGTTACTAGAGCACCACTCCTCCACCCAGGACAAGTTCAACTGCAGTTCAATGCAATCTTGAAGGTCCGTGATCTTATGATATATTTTTAGATCATCCGCGTAGAGTAAGCAAGGAACTGACAGTCTATGAGCCAGATCGTTTATGAATAATATAAACAGCAATGGACCCAAATGTGAGCCCTGAGGGACACCAGAGGTTATTGTCACAGGTAGGGAGAGATGCCCCTGTATGCTGACCAACTGGCTCCTGTTGTCCAGGTATGATACAAACCAGCGCAGCAAGCTTCCATGGACGCCGTATCCTTTGAGTTTTTGGCAGAGCACATAATGATTCACTTTGTCAAAAGCCTTTGCGAAGTCGGTGTAAATTGAGTCAATATGGTGTCTCTGGGCAAATGCAGAACAAAGGTAGCTCTTGTACTCCAGCAGATTGCTTACCGTTGATCGCTTTGGAATGAATCCATGTTGAGAAGAAGATAATGTAGGGCGAGTATTGGGAGATGAGTGAAACGTCCGAATTATGATATAAGACTGCCTTTATTGAAATAAGATTAGTATATATATGAAGCATGATTGGTTATATAAGTATACATACTACACCATCCATCCAAAAGAAAAAAAAATGTAAAGACAGATACATTTTTTTTTAGCTTAAAATAACACATGAAATTTAATACACGCAAAAAAAAACTTAGGTAGCTAATAAAGTATACACAGTACAAAATTACAGAGTACATTTTTATAATAATTACTGAATATACAATTTTGTGCGATTTTTGTGCACTAAATCATTTTTTCCATTTCTAATAATTTCTACGTTTGGTGGCTTATCTTGCACTACTCTATATGGACCGGAATACAAAGAACTAAGCTTATTTCCTGTTTCATTTTTCACTAATACTAAATCATTTACATTGTATGTTATAGGGTTAGTATATTTATCATACATGGTTTTCCTACTCTCTTTTGACTTTAATAAATTATTTCTAGCCTCTTTTTGAGACATTTGTAACCGATATTTAAGTTCACATGGGTAATGTTCATAGTTATAAAGTGGCTCTAGATCTGTGATTAAATTACTTGGTAGTGAACATTTTTTACCAAATACCAGTTCATATGGGGTAAAGTTGGTTTCAGTATGAACTGTTGTATTGAATGCGAATGACCAAAATGGAAGCCAGCTGCTCCATGTTTCTGGATGATTATCCGTTTGTATACGAAGAAAAGAATTTAAATTTTTATGTGATACTTCTAGCGCACCCAAAGACTGATGGTGATAAGCAGTAGAGTTTAATTGTTTTATTTGTAGTAATTTACATACCTCTTGAAAAGTCGCTGCAATGAACTCTTTCCCTCTGTCTGTAGTAATTTCTCGTGGCACTCCATATCTGAGAATAAAATTGGTGACGAAACATTTTGCTACTTCTTCTGCTTTTTTAGAAATTAAGGGATAAGCTTCAACGTATTTGGTAAGTTCACATTGTAAAGTTAGAACGTAAGAGTAGTTATTATTATCAACTTCAAATGGACCCACTAGATCTAAATATATTTTTTCAAACGCTGTACTAGCAGTTGTTGTAATATTCATTGGTTCTTTTATTGGCAAAGAATGTTTTTGACGCTGACATTTGTCACATCGCCTTACATAATCTCTAACATCATTATCAAGACCTGGCCAATAATAATACTTTTTAATATTATTGACCATCCTTCTCATGCCTGCATGGCCACTGCTAGGCAGGAGATGGAAATCATTTAAAATAACTTTTCTATCGTCTTTATCATATATACTTTTTACATTATTTATAATACACACGCGCGGACCGGTCCATTCTTTTATAGATTGAATTTCCTCAACTAATTTCTTAATAAACTCTTTATTATCATCTCTTTTAATTATGCATACTTCATTGACATTTATAGATTTACAGAAAATGTTAAGTTCTCTCACGAATTCGCGTCGCGGCATTCGTGAGTCAGAGCTTAAATATTTAATAAAAATTATATTTTTCTGTTCATCATAACAAAACGTTTTATTTTCTCTGCTTATATTTCCTAGTTTCTTCATTTTATTTAAATTATCATTATTTACCATACATAGTTCAACTGATTCTGCTGGTTTGACATGAGTACTTACGACTTTTGGTTGATCAGGCCTCAAGTCTGTAGGTATCACGTCCAACGAAGAAGAATCAGGTATGGTAATCTTTTTTGATTGTGCCCTCGTCATAACATTTATAATATTATTATTCATTTCTTTTAATTCAGTTGATGTCAAAGTGATTCGAGATAAAGCATCTGCAGCTGCATTATCTGAACCCTTAACATATTCTACATCAAAGTTATACTCTTCTAATAGCAATCTAAATTTCATTAGCCTGCTGGAAGGGTCTTTCATACCAAACAGGTACACTAAAGGTTTATGGTCTGTCCTAATTTTGAAATATTGACCATATAAGTAAGGTCGGAAATGTTTAACCGCCCAAACAATAGCTAACAACTCTTTCTCTATGACAGGATAATTTGATTCCGCTTTATTAAGTGTTCTACTAGTAAAAGCTACTGGTCGTCCATTTTTATTCGACAAAATTGCGCCAATTGCCTTATTAGACGCGTCAGTTTGCAATATAAAATGATTATGTTTTGAAAAATCTGGATAGTCTAAGATTGGAGGTGATATAATACATTTTTTGAGAGTTTCAAAAGATTCTTGACATTTTTTGTTCCAGTTAAAATCTGTATTTTTTTTACAAAGTTGATTTAATGGGTGAGCAATTTCAGCAAATTGAGGTATGAATTTCCTGTAATAATTTGTAAATGCGACAAATCTTTTGACTTCGTCTGCATTTTGTGGACAGGGATAATTTTTAACAGTATTTACCTTATCGGGATCGGGCAATATTCCTTGATTGGATATAAGATGGCCTAAATATAATATTTGTTTTTTAAGAAATGTACATTTTGAAGGATTTAATTTCAAATTAACCTTTTGCAATCTGTCGAAAACGTCATGTAAATTTTTGTTATGACAATTTAAATTGCGGCCAAAAACGATCCAGTCGTCGAGGTATATTAGGCATTTTTCATTATTTAAACCTGACATTGCTAAATTCATCATTCTTGAAAATGAGCTGGGACTTGTTTTTAAGCCCATAGGCATTCGAGTCATTTGGTACTGGCCCGAATTGAAAGCTGTTAATTTTCGACTATTTTCATCTAAATTCACATTATAGTAACCTTGGTACAAATCTAAATGTGTAAAATAGACGCTTCCTGCCAATGACTCTAATATTTCTGTAATATCTGGAAGAGGATATTTGTCATCTTCGATGCAATTATTTAATTTTCGGTAATCGACTACTAATCGCCATTTTTTCTGACCCGTTGAATCAACTTTCTTTGGCACTAGTAATATAGGACTCGACCAGTCGCTTTTGCTAGGTTCTATTATACCTTCTTTGAGCATGTTGGTAATTTGAAGTTTAATTTCTTCTTTTTGACTAATGGGTAATCTATATGGTTTTGAAAAAATTGGAGTTACATTTGATTTTAAGGAAATATTATGGGTGTAAATGTTCGTGGTCTTTAATTTATCTCCAGGTAAATAAAAAATATTTGCATATTTAGCACAAATATTTCTAATACTTTCCATTTCTTCCGTATTTAAATCATTTAACTGTAATTGAGAAAACAATTTTTTCACTCGATCTGAATTATTCTCGTTTTTGTCAAAAGTACAAATATTATATTCATTAAGTTCATGTATCATAGGATTGATATTCGATAATGTAAATGCATTTTCTGTAACGTTCAAAATTTTAATCGGTATCTTTCCATTAATTGGAGTCGCTACTGAACTTGCTAAATATATACCATCATGTAATTCTTCCGAGCAAATAACACAATCGGTCTTTAATTCGGTTTGAATATAATGTATCGATTCACAGCGTGGCGGAATTTCCAAAACATTTACACTATGATTACTTGTAATTGGCAAAGAAATATTTTGATCCGTTCCTATTTTTAACGTAATAATGTTTTTTCCAAAATCTAAACGTACTCCAAATCTATTTAAGAAATCACGACCTAAAATTCCATTCGACAAAATAGGCAATGAATTAAACACAAAAAACTTGTGACTAATTATGTGTCCATCGAAAGTCAGTGGAATGTAAACATATCCAATAGTTTGAACTTTGCCACCTAGTCCATTTATAGTTACACTCTCCTTATGGAATGGAATGTTTAATTTGATCACATGTGTGTATGTTATAGCGGACAATGACGCACCTGAATCGACTAAGAATGAATAAGTTTTATTATGTGGTGATATTAATAGCTTAATAAAACAATTGCTATTACTTGCTAAGATTAAATGATTTTGTTTAGTCACGAAAAAACTCGTCTAGCTTTGGTTCTTCCGGTGTAACATCGGAATTTTGGTTAATGACGTTAACTGTGTTGTTTCTCATCCCTCGATTTCCGCGAAATCTATTAAACGTACCTCGATTATAACGTCCTCGCTGTCCTCGTCCTTGTCCTCGTTGCCCTTGGCCACGCGAGTTTGAGTGATTCCATGTATTCGTACCTTGCGAGTTTACTTGAAACGCATTGTGTTGTCCCCGATACGAAGACATGTATCTGTTACGTCCTCCGCGTGGGTACCTAGAGCTGTTATGAAAACTTCTGAAAGAATAAGAATTTTTTTTGTACATGCCCATCACTTCACCTGCGGTGGATGTGGAAGTATCCTCATCTTGAGCCGCCTGTATCGCGTCTTTCAGGGAGCTATAGTTCCTAGCGGAAATGATAGTACTGAGCCTACGATTTCGTAAGCCATCTGAAAACTGCTTGATCGCTTGTTTTTCATTAATAGGTTTTAAAATATTATAGCATTCCGTGTTTCCATTGGCTTGCGATATCGTAAGGTCCACAAATAGTTCTGTTATTTCCTTTCCGAACTCAGAAATTGACATTTCATTTTGTCTTATTTTTTGCAATTTATTTTGAATGGCAGTTGCGCCTTTTTTTGGCAATAATTCTCTATTCATGTCACTTATCAGCTCTGTGACGCTAGAGTAATCGTCTTTAAGACGTAATTTTGCAGCTTGTGATAGTCTGCTTTTTAAGACAAATTTTACTAAATTCTTTTTGCACTCGGGCTTTGTGAGCAAAGAGTCGTAATAATGAATATTATCTATTAATTGTTTTATACTGATTTCGTCATCTGACATAACAGGCAACAAAGTCAAAGCCGTCTTTAAATCAAAAGTATCCATTTTTGTAGGTGATTCGCTTTCAACACTTTCTAGCTGACACAATTGTAAAATACTTGTATAAAGTGATTCAAAGTTCTTACAATAGTTTTCATAAAATGGAATATCTTCACTTTCAATTTTACCTTGACTTACTTCGTCTCTAAAATTTTCTAACCAGTTAGAATAGCAAGTAAATAACTCTTTTGATTCATTAAGTTTTACTTGTAATATATTTCCTTCACGACGGCTTGGGCCGATCTTAATTAAATATGTTCTTACTTTTTTTAATTCTTCATACAATAGTTGTAATTCTAAAGTCATAACTTACCACCAAGACGTAGATAAAAAGATTGAATAAACACGAAAATATTTTAAGCTTATTTGAAAACACTATAAATGAGATTAAATACTGTAGTATACGCACTTTTACTTCTTAAAGTTCATTACTTAAAATAAAGTCTAATTCTTGACATAAACGATGATTATACGATATACGACACTGCACGATTCACGTATTTTATATGCACGTAGACGACACTTATTACTTAAAACGCATTCTTCACTTCACCGATTTTACACTTTAGGAGCATACGCCTGTGATTGACTCGCCTCGTCTGTAGGTGCTGGAAGCTGCCGTTGTCGAAAAATGGACCTCCGCAAATTATTCCTGGATATCTCCGATGTAATCCATTTAGTATGACATCGCTTGTACACCCGGTACACACAGTACAGGAAACCCAAACAGATCAGCAACACGATGATTGATAATAAGATATTTGTCGTGGTGAGGTGGAAACGAAATTGTTCAATTCCAGCTTCATTACTGCCGGCTGCATTTTGAACTATCACGGTCTCCTCCTTTGATTGAGATTTGCCCATTTTGTCCAAAAAATATAGTGGAGTTTTGATTTGTTAAGTTTACGTGCACTTGATGATACGACCGAAAATAGAGTTCCATTGTTCAATTTAATTCGCACTTCAGTAGCTGCACAAAAGTTCCACACCAAATACGGGAGGTCTCATATTCGCGAAGCACATTCCGCGGGCAGGGTCGCCATGTAGGGCGAGTATTGGGAGATGAGTGAAACGTCCGAATTATGATATAAGACTGCCTTTATTGAAATAAGATTAGTATATATATGAAGCATGATTGGTTATATAAGTATACATACTACAATAAGAATGGCTTAAAATAAGAGTATAATATACTGTAGCATACTGTTTCAAATAGTTTTGCAAAACATGATAATATGCTTTTAAATACTTCTCGCGTGTTTGTTGAGGGAGAAAGATCATTTGCGCATTATTAACAGTTTCAGTCAATTCTGTTGGCGTCAAACAAACTTCCTCGTCGCTAGAATCACTCATTTTAGTTTTTTAACTTGTTTTCAAGTTTCTTTTTTTTAAATAAGGTTCAACAATGACGTGAAAAAATGCCGCGTAAAGAACCGCCTACAAAGCAAATTGAAAAAAGTAGGTTCCGAGTTTGAGTTTTTAACAATTTAAAAAAATGTTGTATGATATATTTGGCACCATAGAGGTAGCAATAAATAGGTTTAATGATTTTTTTAATTCACAAACTTGGTGCACACGATGTTCTAAATTCAAATTTACTTTAACCTCTAGTGAATAAAAATGGCTTTTCCACTCAGATATTGAAGAGCAAAATGACTCTTTCCGAGATGGTGGGATGAAAAAAAAGTTGTATGATACTCGTATATTCGGCACCATAGAGGTAGCAATAAATAGGTTTAATGATTTTTTAATACACAAACTTCGTGCACACGATGTTCTAAATTCAATTTACTTTATCCTCTAGAGAATAAGAACGGCTTTTGCACTCAGATATTGAAGAGCAAAAATACTCTTTCCGAAATGGTGGGATGAAAAAATAATTATGATTGCGAACTAAATAAACTCTTTTGCAAAAAAAACGGGCACTTTAGATTTTTTCCTCTACTTTAATGAAGAAGAACAAGAAATAGGTTTTATTAATTTGACGATGTATTGGCATGTTATTTGAAGCATCCTGGCATGATTCTTTACGTTCCAAATTTAAAATTTGAAATTAATAAAAGAAAAATAATGATTATTGTGGATTATTCTAAAATTGCTTTACTAATGGCGCGAATTGCTGAAACGATTTTTAACTGATTACGATATTTTAAAACTTTTTGGACATTTTCTGCAAATTAAACAATTTAATCTTTATTTTGACATTAAATACCACTTTTTGATATGAGTGATAAAGCGATAAGGGCCGGTAAAATTATAGCCCTACTTGAAGAAGGTTGTTCGCAAACTCACGTGTCTCAGCGGCTAAATGTGAGTCGTTCAACTGTCCAGAGGACTTGGCAACGGTATCAAGAGACCGGTTCGGTCAAAAGAAGACCCGGTTCGGGAAGAAAACGATGCACAGAACCAAGAGATGACCGCTTTTTGGTGAGTCAGGCGTTGCGGAATCGTAAGGCGTCAAGTGTGGACCTGAAGAAGAGCCTTGAAGAAGTAAGAGGAGTAGAAGTTAGCTTGTGGACGGTCAGGAGGAGGCTTTTGGCTGCCAATATCAGGAGTTACCGCCCAGCTCGGGGCCCTAAATTACTCCGTGAGCACCGTGTTGCTCGACTTCAGTTTGCTCGGAACTGTGCTTCATGAACTCTGGAGGACTGGAATAAAGTATTGTTTTCTGATGAAGCTAGAATCTCTTTGTGTGGAGAGGACCGACGCCGGCGAGTGCTGCGAAGACCACGGGAACGCTATGCGGAAGTGTGTTTCGAAGAAATCACTCCTTATGGCGGAGGCTCCGTTATGTTTTGGGCAGCAATTAATTCGACGGAGCGTACGGAGTTAGTTTTCATAGAAAATGGAACATTAAATGCACATCGGTACATAATGGAAGTCCTAATTCCATATGCACAACCCACATTGACTGCACTTGGGGAAGATTCCATTTTTATGGACGACAATGCTCGCTCGCACCGTTCTGGCGACGTGGAAGCGTACATGCAAGAAGTTGGGATCCGTCGTTTAGATTGGCCAGCTCGAAGTCCTGACCTCAATCCAATTGAGCATGTCTGGGATGTTCTAAAGAGACGTGTAAGATTAGTGCAACCTGCTCCACAAAACATCAGGGAGCTAAAAAGAGTCATTGCAGAAGAGTGGGAACGAATTCCTCAAAACGTTATTAAAAACATCGTGGAAAGCATGCCCAGAAGGATTCAAGCTGTGATTTTGGCAAGAGGAGGTCACATTCGGTATTAGGTTTTTACATTTGTAACTTTATTTAATTAAAAAAATTAAAAAAAAAATCTTATCTTTATTGCCGACCACTTCTTATTGTTTGGGCGTGTACATCGGTTTTAAAGAATCCATCGTTTTTTTTTCTTTTAGTTGCCCGAACTCACTTCACGCGCATTAATTTACACGATTATAAGTATACAGACTACGTCAAAGAAATAAATTTCATTTAATTAACTCAAATCGACCTTAGAACGTAAATTTCCTTAGGTGCCCGTTTTTTTTGCAAAAGAGTGTATTTACGTATGATGAGTGTTGTCAGGGATGTCTCATGAGACTTTTTACAAAATTAAAACGTCAGGGTTCAGGAAACATAAAGCCAACATAGGTTTTGAACTACTACCTACTAGTTTTAAAGATTACCATTTTTTTAAATGGTTTATAGTTATAAGTAAAGTTTGATTACTTCTTAGTATTAAATTAGAAAGTATAACCTGGAAACCAAATCAAAATTTATCGGTCGAGGAACGAACAACATTCGAAATGAAAATCTCCAAATCCTATTACTGTCCCCGAAAGCCGATGTTCTAAACCAAAACTAATTTAAGCTGACTTTACTTCGCCCAAAATAGCTTGTTTTCGTAACAGTAGTAAATCTAATACGATCCAATAAAGTGGACAGACGAACAAATGTACCTCCGTTATAAAGGGAACAATTAAAATTCTTCGGAGGCCGACTCATGTGTTACGTTCAAAATAACTTTAATTTCATCGTAAAACTGCACTTTGGGCATGTTCGTAAGTTTAGGGTTTTGTGAGTTTAAACAAATAGTTGTACTTACATTTGAAATGTTCTATCAGTCTTCACCTAAATCTGTTACGTGTATGGCGACCTCTACGGTTCGCTATCACTTGCGCATGCCTAACGGTGGCAAGCACGACAGCGAGCGCTGATGCGGCTCTATAGGCTAGATGGCGCTGTTAGCCTAGTACCGCCAACACTGTGAAGCCAGCAACTGGGACATCATCATTGCAGCAGACTGCAACGCACATCACACTCTGTGGGGAAGTAAGGATACAAACAAAAGGGGTGAGCAACTAACTGAATACCTATTCCAAACCAATCTGAACATTATAAACAGAGGCACAGAGCCCACCTTTGTAACGTCCAGATGCCAAAGCACTATCGACATCACTCTGGCAACACACTTGGCGGCAGATCTCATCGAAAGATGGCAAGTATCCAACGAGCCGTCCTTCGCAGACCACAGACGCATCTGCTTCCAAATAAACATTAAACCACCAAACCCCACCCCATATCGTAACCCCCGTAAAACAGATACAACAAAATACACAAGCACACTAACCAAAAAACTAAATGACTTCGAACCCTCTGACGTGACACTCAGCACAGACAACATAGAAACCAATGTACAGTTCCTGACCGCTGCCTTAACGAGCAGTTATGAAGAAGCCTGTCCCGCCGTCATACCTATCGACTCGGATAAAAATCGATGGTGGGGGCCAGAGCTTGAACGGCTCAGGAAGGCACTCAGGACACTTTTCAATCAGGCAAAAAATACCAGGACCACTGAAGCCTGGGACAAATACAAAACAGCACAGAAACACTACAAGAAACGTATCAGATTCAGGAGGACGGAAGCCTGGCACAAATTCTGTAGCAGCATAAACTCAACAAACCAAGCCGCGAGAGTCAAGAAAATACTGTCCAAAGGGGGTACTAATCTTCTGGGCTCTCTCAAAAGAGAAAACGGCACTTACACAAATACAGACCACGAAACCTGCAAACTACTCCTAGAGACCCACTTTCCCGGAAGTCAGATTGCATCAGACTCCGAATGGCAAGATGAACACAAAAAAGCACCAACTATCCAAGAATGGGAAACTGCAAGTAGAATCGTAACCACGGATAAAATTGGCTGGGCCCTGAGAAGCTTCCAACCATTTAAATCCGCTGGACTGGACGGCATATTCCCAGCGCTTCTACAATGGCATTCGAACCAAATCACTCATCACCTACTACAAATTTATAGAGCCTGCATAGCTTTCAAATATGTACCGAAGCAATGGAGGGAAGCAAAAATAGTCTTCCTGCCTAAACCAGGCAAAGAAGACTACACCCTAGCCAAATCCTTCAGGCCTATCAGCCTAACCTCATTTCTCCTGAAAATACTAGAAAAACTAGTTGATAGACACCTAAGAGACGATGTCTTAAAAACCAGATCTCTTCACCCACAGCAACATGCCTATAGGAAAGGCAGATCAACAGAGTCAGCGCTACACATGGTAGTGCATAAAATAGAATCGGCCATTAACAACAAAGCATCAACACTTGCCGCTTTTATTGACATAGAAGGGGCATTTGATAAAACAATGCACAACAGCATCAACCATGCCCTACAAAAACTGAAAGTAGAACCAGTCATAACGGAATGGATAAATGAGCTGGTCAGTAAAAGGGCGGTCCAAATTGCGTTAAAAACGATCACCCGTGCAAGGGTGGTCAGGGGGTGCCCCCAAGGGGGCATTCTGTCACCACTCCTATGGAACATAGTAGTAGACAGCCTCTTGAGGACACTGAACGAAAGAGGCTACACTACCATTGGTTATGCAGACGACCTAGCAATTCTGATAAATGGGAACGCAGAGAACATCCTCTGTGATGTAATGCGTGCTGCTCTTCAGATTGTAGAAAAATGGTGTGAGGAACACCAGCTGTCAGTCAACCCCAAAAAAACAGAGCTCATCCTTTTCACTAACAAAAGGAAGCTACCAAATCTAAAACTACCAAAATTATTTAACACCGAATTAACCCTATCAACTCAAGTAAAATATCTGGGCATCACTCTCGATAGCAAGTTGAACTGGGGAATTCACATTGACAACAAAATTAAGAAGGCCTGTATAGCATTCTATCAGTGTAAAAGACTCCTTGGCAGAAAATGGGGTCTTAATCCAAAAATCACACTTTGGCTATACACATCAGTTATCAGACCCTCCTTAACCTACGGATCAGTTGTGTGGTGGCTCAGAACGCAACTGTCCACTATCAAATCCAAACTACAAAGCTTGCAGCGCCTAGCGAGCGTAGCAGCTACAGGATGTATGAGAACCTCTCCATCAGCCGCCCTAGAGTTCCTATTGAACCTTAGACCTCTTCATCTGGTCATACAGGAAGAAGCAAAGGCAGCTGCCTTAAGACTAAGAGCAAATGGGCTATGGAAACAAAACACTATGACAACGCACTCCAAAATCATGGAGAACATCACGAAGGAAAGACCCCTTCTAGATGCACCCATGGACAGGATACCATGCCACTACATCTTTGATCGAGAATACATTATCCAACTTACCGAAGAACGGAAAGACAACTCTGGCGTCAAAGAAGTTAGGATATACACAGACGGCTCCAAAACCTCACAAGGAACTGGAGCCGGAGTATTCTCATACGACTTAAACATCAACATATCAACCACCCTGGACAAACTAAACACAATATTCCAAGCAGAATGTATCGGAATTATCAGAGCAGCACAGGCGGTTGCAGCCAGAGACGTCGGAGACCTCAACATCAAAATTGTCTCGGACAGTGCATCCGTACTTCAAGCTCTACAAAACAACACCATAACCTCTGCCCTCATATTGGAATGCCACAACGCACTCCAACACATTGCAAGGAAAAATAAGATAACCTTGCAGTGGATCAAGGGACACAGCAACTCTCTCGGCAACGACGCAGCCGATGAACTCGCGAAAAAGGGATCCGCGACAACAGTGTTTGGCCCAGAACCGCTACTACCTATACCGCAGGCCCAAATAAAAATATGGCTGCGAGAAGACACCGCAAAAAACCATCTGCTAGAATGGACGAACAGTGAAGGCTGCAGGCAAACTAAAAATGCAATTCAGATGCCATCTAAAAAGCTTGCCCGCAACCTCACCAAACTAACGCGCGACAATCTACGCAGAGTTATAGGGATAATAACAGGCCATTGTCTCCTAAACAAGCACCTATTTAACATAGGTGTAACAAACAGCCCTCGATGCAGAGGATGCCTCGAGGAAGAGGAAACGCCACAGCATGTACTCATGGAGTGCACAAGCGTGGAAAAACAGCGAGCAGACATTCTAAAAAACCCAACATCATTCCCGGAAATCTTTAGTGGCCTAGGCAGGCTGCTAGCCTTCTGGGAAGACTTGGGCTGGTTGGAATAAAGGCAAACACGCACAATGGCCCAATCGTGAGGCTAAGTGCGGAAAAAGCCCTGCAAAACTAACTAAACTAACTACAGATAGTTTAAATCAGTTGTGCGCGCGGCCCTATGTGTGCGTGGGCTTGTAAATATACAACTTTCATTCGTGTGGCAGTGACGCGGCAGTCGTCGTCCGAGCAAGACGTGTCCGTGTTCGTGTGTCGTGTGGTTTACCCACACATAAGGCCGCGCGCACAACTGAGTTGAACTATCTGTAACTAACTAGCCTAGTACCGTCCTAGTACCGCGCATGAACCGCGGCATATAAGATTTAGATTCTGACTACTCGTAATATAGATAGACAAATCAAGATGATGTCTATCGGACCTTGGTCCCCGATTATAGCACCCGGTCGGTAGGAAGCGCTTCCCTTTAGCTTCCTAACTCTAAATCTGTTGCGCCAAACGTGTGTAGCGACACCATTGTAATTACATGGTTATTTAATGACGTCAGCGACACGTCAGTAGGCACCTCATGGTTCTCCGCCACGCCAGTCTTCTCGCCTCATTCATACTAGCTGTGTACGTGTGTTTCCTTATTGTAATTCTTTTACTCGGATACGAGTAAAAGAAAGTAATGTAAATCAGTGTATTATTAATTAACTGTTCACCTAATAATAATTGGTAAACGTGTATTAAGAAATAATAACTAAAAGCACTGGCTTCTCGCCGAAGCCTATTTCAGGCGCCAGCCCTCACTATTTTGGCTACATCTTGCATTGTTTTATATAGATTTTTATGTTTTCACATTAATTAATAAGTGGCCATTTTGTGAAGGGACAATAAATAAAATTTCTGAATTCTGAATAGTTTTTCTTATTGTTTTACACTACTACTGTTTTTCGTTTTTCGTTACGAACGAAATGTTAAAAAATTGATTTAATCGGTTTATTCTATTTTGTGTTACGGTCTTTTCCCAAATGTATTTATTATATTTAACATCAGTTAGTCTAAGAAATATCCAGAATTTGCCCTCATGTAACCTGTGTCAGTCTGACTAGTAAAGTTTTCTCTATTTTAATGTTAGATTAGAAAATTAAAGGATGTGAACATATACGGAATAAATAAATAAATATTTCTCAACATAATTCACACCAATTCACTAGTCCCAAATTAAGCTACGAGGCTTGTGTTATGGGTACTAGACAACGGATAAACATACTTAAATACTTTTTATGTAAATATATACGTATTATACATAGAAAACACCCAGACCAGTACAAACACACATGTTCATGCACACTTATGCTTGTACTGTGCGGGGATCGAACCCGCGACTCTTGGTTTTAGAAGTCCGACCTGTGGACCATGCACCAAGCGGTCGTCGAATCAATGAACCTCACATCAGGTAATTTTAATTTACCATAGCCACAGGAAATTCAGCACACTCCCACCTCAAGTTTAGTATGCAGCTGGAGGTTGTATAATTAGTTCAGCGCCAGCATCCGGTGTCAAAGCCACTTCCTAATCGCTGCATATAAGGAGCTTGTCGCGTAATGACTTCGCGTAAGTGAAACTTATAGGGTATACAAATATATATATACAAGGTCGTGGAACAAATGTCCCCTAGTGAATACGAGGCTTAAAGCTACTCATGAATACTCATTAAGCGACAAAGTAGCTCAACATGTCGCGAGCAGTCGCGGGATATCTACGTGCGACGGTCTGGCTACAATGTCAGTCGACATTTTGCTCGTCCACACTACCAACGTTGTGGTCGCGATCTCACTCGAGGAGGTAGTGTCGCGGATGTCGAGCAACACAGAGCGACATGCGACCTCACTAGCCAAAAGCCGTCGGGCGACTGTCGAGGGACACGAAGTCCGACGCTCTCAGAGCGTCGACATGCAACATGTCCCGCGACACGTAGATGTCGCCTGCGAAGTCGGGCGACGTCTCCGGCGACAACGCGCGACACGTAGATTTCGTGTCGGGCGACAAGGTCGCGGAACAAATGTCCCCTAGTGAATACGAGGCTTAAGTTTCAAAAACTTTTGAACAAAAATTGATTAGATTTATAGAGTTGGGTGTTTGTTCAGGCGGGTAAGTCAGGCTACTGCATGTAGATAAGGAGCTTGTCGCGTAATGACTGTGTAAGTGATACTAAGCTTTTGAACACCAATTGATTGAATTTATAGAGTTGGGTGTTAGTAAAGGCATGTAAGTCAGGCTAACTACGTCGCTCATATTTATGAATATTATTTAAAATAATGCAAAAGTAAATCTGTCTGTCTGTAACGCTTTCACGCCTCAGCTTCCTACCCGATTTTAATTAAATTTGTCATTTTTACGTATAAAATTGGACGGTAATGGCATGTGTTTTACTGCTTCTTCACGAAGCTAAAAACTTGTTCTTGTACTTGTCTTTGTAAGTAACTTTGATTGATTAAGTATTAAGAATAATTTAATCAATCAAGGTATAAAACTTTAACAATGCACCATAAAAGCAAAAAACTTAAGCACTTGTGATATGGAAACAAAAAAACAGCGAATGAACCACAAACGCCCAGGACCGTGAAAACTAGTTTCGAACATTGCCTCTGTCCAGGAATCGCACACGGGACCTCATAGATGAAAGCACCTAGAAACCGATACTTACACCATGAAAACAGTTATATAACTAACCACTCTGCCTCTGACTGCCTCGTTGGTGTAGTGGCAAAGTTACTGCCTTACATCCATGAATTCCTGGGTTCGAATCCCAGGTGGAGCCAAAATTGTTTCTGAGATTTTGTCAAAAACAGTTCGGATTCGGGAAGTTGGCGGGTTACAACCCCGCACCTCGAAAAGCACGTTAAGCCGTTGGTCCTGCGCCTGATGTCTCTCCGGTCATGTCGGATTGCCGTCTCACCGAACTTCGATAGTGATGGAACAGTAAGTGCACCTGTGTATTGCGCTCACACTTTTGCACTATAATATCTCCTGCGCAGTTGGCTGATCTCTCTTGAGATTGGCCGCCGTGGTCGAAATCGGCTAGGAGGACTATTATAACTAACCAAAATACCGTCAGAACGTAGACATACAACGCACCTATTCATCGGTATGACTTGGGGACTCACAAGTTCAGCGTGGCTTCCTGTGTCAAAGCGCATTCTTAAAGCCTGTTCATATGCAGTGTTACTTCAAAGAGTTTTTCCGTTTGAGGTTTGCAGCAGACTGCCTTCGATTGTGTCTGTGGAAAGTTACGTAATTAATTAACGCAGTCATAGGTTCAGAAATAAAGATTTTTGGGGTTTTCTGATCATTGACAAGATAGAAGTGTATGTGTAAGTAAGATAATATACTGATTGGCTTCTAAACTTTATTGTGTGTTTTAGAGATAATATGATGCAATCTTTTAATGCGAGTCCAATTCGTGATCGGTTTATTATTTAAAATGCTATTGTTTTTTTTTTTTATTTTGTATTCCTTTTTTTTAAATAGATTTTTTATAATGACACAAGTGCTATAGCTACTTACCACCGAGTCAATCAATGTATGTGATGTTTTTATATATTTATTTAAAACAAAACAATAGCAGTAAGCTGGTGAGTTTATTAAAAAAAAAATACTTATATGTCCTGAGTAGATACTTTCTTACCAGTTCAGTACTAGTGAAAATAATAATAAAACCTAGACATAAATACATCTGTTCATAGGTATGACTCGGGAACTCACAAGTTCAGCGTGGCTTCCTGTGTCAAAGCGCACTTCCTAATCACTTAGAAGTTGCATTATAAAGACCTGTTCATATGCAGTGTTACTTCAAAGAGTTTTTTCGTTTTAGGTTTGCAGCAGGCTGCCTTCGGTTGTGTCTGTGGAAAGGCTGTTACGTAATGAAAGGTCTGTAATGCAGTTAAAGGCTCAGAAATCAGGTACTTTAGAGTTTCCTGATCACCGAACAGCGAAAAGATAGAAGTGTATGTGTAAGTAAGATGAGTATCTGATAATTTACAAATTGCTGATATGCCTTTTAACGTTATTTTGTGTGTTTTAATGACAATATGATGCAAACTTTTAATTCAAGTCTCATTCACGATAGGTTTAACGTTTGAAATGCTATTGATAAAATTGTGATCGCTATCCTATCTTACTGATGTAAATGTATAAAAACATTTGTGACAAGACGACCACTTTAGTGTAATGGTCAAAAAGTTGACTATTAACCAAGAGATCGCGGGTTCGATCCACGCACTGTACTAACATTTGTGTGCATGAACATGTCTGTTTGTACTGGTATAGGTGTTATACGTATTCATTTAAGTTTTTTGTAATACCACTGTTGATTCTGATATCTGTAACACAAGTGCTTAAGCTACTTACCGCGGAGTCAGATCAATGTATGTGATGTTGTTATATAATATTAAAAAAAACAGTAGCAGTAAGCTAGTGAGTTTCTTTTGTTACATCATCATCATCCCACTGCTGGGCAAAGGCCTCCCCCAGACCTCTCCACCGATCCCTGTCTAGGGCCAGAGTTTGCCAATCCGTTAAAAATCCCTAAGTTTATTTAAAAAAATAACTCATATGTCTTGAGTAGACACCCCCTTACCAGTTCATCCCCGATACCAGGGAAACAGACTTCCTTATAACTGTGTGATGACATTGTGCTGCAGAGCGGTAGTTTTAGTTCATTACCCGCTTTGATGTTTCGAGTTTAGAGTTTATAACTGTTTGTGGACCGCTGTAACTTGGTTTATTTGCTGAGATGAAACAGTACTGACAAACTATTATTAGTCTTTATTAGCGCAGACTGACATTGGCTGAAAAAAATGCATACGTTTTGGCAGCGATTACCAAAGGATATAATAGGGTACTTATTGAAACTGGTCGGACGCCCTCGGGTGGTTTAATAATATCTGACAGTAAGGTTCGTCACTTACCGTACACACATCCCTCCACCAATCCGCACTGAGCCCGTGTGGTGGAGTATGGCTCGCACCACCTCATAGTTGAGGTGAGGCCTGTGCCCAGCAGTGGGACGTATATGATGATGATGATGACTTATTGAAATATTTAAAGTTACATTCGTGGTTAATTGAGAATATTTTTTATAATACTTGCGGACCCCGCAGACGTTGTCCTGCTGACGGTGGACAACTCTTATCAATAAGGGGTATGAAAAATAGATGTTGGCCGATTCTCAGACCTACTTAATATGCTCACAAAATTTCATGAAAATCGGTCAAGCAGTTTCGGAGGAGTACGGGAACGAACATTGTGACTAATGACATTGTGATTAATGAATATTTCGCTCGCTAGAAATATATTTAGTGCAGTGGCGATAATTTCCTTTACTGACATAATTGCAATAATTTTAATTTATTTATTAATAAGCATAATCATATTTGCACGCTTACTAAAATGTAGCAAATTTTGGTGAACTTTAACTATAACTTTATCCTCAAGACCTTTAATGTAAAGTGAGTTGAAACAAAATGTTTATTTTTTATGTTATGTTTGTTTTTACATATTTGTATTGTTAGCCTGGTGAATTTTCTAAACATTGTATTTTATAAACATCTATCTATATATAAAGAAAGTGGTCTTAGTTACACTATTTATAACTCAAGAACCGATGAACCAATTTGGCTAAAAATTGGTAGAGAGGTGACTTAGAACCAGGAAACGGACATAAGATACTTTTTATCCCGTTCGAACGCGATAGTGAATCCAAAGGGATTCCACGCGGACGAAGTCGCGGGAGGCCACTAGTATTTAAATAAGCGCAAAAAACAAAACGGTTGAAAAACATGTCTGACCACTACAGTGGCCCTATTAAATATGCATAGATAATAATATATTTTACTCTATAGCCACCAATAAGGTCATATGTAAAAATCTGTATTTATATGAACCTTTTTTTTCTGTATGACTGGTTGTTGCCTTAAATAAAAAGAAAAAAAATAACACCCAAATTACGCAAATTAACGTATTTGTATTTGTGCTACACAGTGGGGTGAGCATGAACAATTATCGTAACGTATTCGTAGCGTTAAACCTATCGTTAACTTGTGATGATCTAATTCATAATGCTTTGTCTCAGCCTATCGCTGGAAAGTTGGGCCGAGATTAATAAAAACGTTAAACTGCATTTAATGACGAAGATCTTAATCTATACTAATTAAATGATCAAACGAACTTACCAAATCACGATCGATCTTAATTATCCTTTTTTCGCCGAAAAGACAAAAATTTCTTTACTATGTAGTATCCTTAGTTCGACCAGCCAGTCCGCGTACAGTTTCAGCGTAGTGGAAAAAAGAGTGGGAAAAATCCCCGCCCTTAGGAAAAAGCCCTTAATAGAACTTTATTTTTGAGTAAGTTAATATTTATCGCATTTACTTTAAGGCTAATGTCAAATTGTGGTACAGTACCCTATCCCCTATTAAGGTGATTGATAATTACTTTACAAACATTTATAATATGCGGGTAATGTAGATTATAAATAAAGTTATTCGTTTTTTTTTCAATTATTAATGTTTTAACTTTCAAGGACAACTTTTTAATGTGCATGTATTTGTATTTTGACATAGTAATTTAATTCAGTGATCAATATCTATTTAATTATACAATATTAAAAATATGGCTATAATATGGCTAAAAAAGCTGACCCACAATATAAAACCTATCACCTAAATGTAGCCTTTTTTATACGTAAATAAATTTTAATTTCATTTAGTTAAAAACAAACATCATTGTGAGGTACGCGGAGGTGCGACAGGAATAAAAGAAATACTTGAAATCACGGTTCGGATATATTTTATGATAGATTTTACACCATTGCGACATGCGGTATCACTCGTGGATTGCTTTGATTGAACTGAACAAAAGATGTACTAACAAATGACTCATTGCATGACATGTTCTAATATTTGAAATTTAAATAGAAACATTGTGGCCAGGACTAGGTGGATGGATACAAAAAGGTTCATATCGTCGCTTACAATCATTTTAAACTCCATTAAATTCTTTTCCAAAACGTCTCGTCCGTATAAAACGCAAGAGCGCACCTGCTGCAGAAATAAACAGAAACCAAAGTTCTATTGTATTCTATAAATACGAGGTATGTACTACGGCGTTGCGCGATATGCAAGCTTCGCCGAGTGACGACTAAAAATAAAATTTACATGCGAGACACACGGCTGTGTATACAGGGCGGTGACTATAATACGACAATTGAATTTCTGACTGTTACGCTTTCACGCTCGGATGTCTCTCCGGTCATGTCGGATTGCCGTCTCACTGAACTTTGAGAGTGACGGAACAGTGAGTGCACCTGTGTATTGCGCTCACACTTGTGCACTATAATATCTCCTGCGAAGTTGGCTGATCCCTGTTGAGATTAGCCGCCGTGGTCGAAATCGGCTAGGAGGACTATTACTATTATTATATTATGTCCCATTTAAAGAACACGGTTAAAAGAAATCACTTTGAGCATTGGTCAGCATTTCTGTCCGTGTGTCACCCCACAAAATTAGCTTAATCCCCTGGCGCCGGCTGTTTCGTTTTGTTCGCGCTGAAATATCTTTACGTCTGGGCGGATTATGTCTAATTAATTGTGAAAGATGACTGACCACGGCTTAGCAAAACATATCCATTTGAATAAACATTATGTTTTGTGCGGTTTGGCGGTGGTTACTTTGGCTAATGGGTGGGATATGGAAACAGGAATCATATTTGTTTAACATCATTCTTGAATCAATAGCTATCAATGAGGAACATCTCCAAGATATATTCTGTTTGTCCAATCTTCGGTCTTTGCATTTAACAAAAATCGAACTATGTACCTATCTCTAGTTCGGTATTTTGCTATCAATCTGCTTTGTCTAATTTTATTTGAAGCAAAGTAAAATCCATACTCCATACTAATATTATAAATGCGAAAGTAATTCTGTCTGTCTGTCTGTTACTCAATCATACCTAAACTACTGATACCAATTTGCATTAAATTTGGTATGGAGATATTTTGATATCCGAGAAAGTACATAGGCTACTTTTTTCTGCGGGAAAATAACGCATTCTCATGGGAGAATTCAGGTGCACCGATCGCTTTGTCGCCTAAAACACTGAACAGATATAAAATAAATTTGGTAAAGAGATAGTTTGAGACTTAATAAAGGCCATGAGTTACTTTTGACCGCGGGAAAAAAGCGCATTCCCATGGGAAAAGTCACTTTTTTTTTTCATTTATTTGGGTCATCAAACAATATCACAATAAGATAAAACTAGGTGAAAGTTATACATAAGATGTAGTTATTGTGACATCAACTACGATAACCACAGATTACTAAGTAGTTTTGAAGTTGAGAAGGGATAAGTATACACTATATTAAAAAAAATTGGTTGCCTGTAAAGGTGGTATACGGGCGAAAGTTTTACGTGACAACGACTTTGAGTGGTAAAATAATTTTAATGTGAATATTCATTCGTATAACATGAACCGGTGTGTATGCCTATCTCTCTCACTCTCTCTCTCTCGCTCTGTCTCTCTCGCTCTTAGGCGGGTTAACTGTGCTCGAGTGGAAGGGACGCGTGCCTTTCACTTTTTATGTCTGTCTCACTCGCTCTTAGGCGGGCTAACCATGCCCGAGTCGAAGGGACGCGTGCCTCTCACTCGCTCTCATTGTGAGCGCGGAACGTGAGCGGAGCGTAACGCAGTTTCTTGAAGTGTCACCCGGCAAACCAATTTATAAGACGTTGTCACGTCAATAATAATTTGTTTGATATCGAAACAAGTTTAGAAACAAGTCAATGTAAGTGTAAGTACTTTCCGGGGAATCTTATCACTTTCACTCCTAAATTACCAAATATTTGAACTATATTTAAAAATATAAAACTGGTAACTGATAAAATTGGTATTATGGAAAACAACGCATTCCAAAAAACCTACCTAACGCGGACGAAATCGCGGGTAAAAGCTATTAAATAATAAGTAACAACTTATAACAATTATTTAAATGAGTTTTTCAATTTTTTGTCAAGGAAAGTTAGAGCGTCATTATTATTTTACTCGTTTTAATAATAACGGGGCAAGCTATATAAAACCATTTAAAACAGCAACCTTTTTATATTTTGATTACGAATTTCTTGTAACTATCCGTGTTCTGCGTACTCTATGAAAATTATTAAGTACTTTCTTGGAAAGATTTCATTACTAATAAAAGGTGATGCTTGTAAACATTGCCAAAGCAGGTTAATTGCCAATGTCATGTTCCAGAAAAGAGTCCTTATTTTCCAAGAGGCAGGAGTAATTACTAATTTGGTGAGTTTTCGCAACACCTTCTAGTGTAGTCAATACCTATTTAGTGGAGGTTATCTAATAATACTTACAGCTTAACAATAAGGCCTAGTTTTAATTCGACTTGAAATGAGAGAAAGTGGTTGAAGAAAGATAAAGAAAAATTCTAAAATGCTGAGTGATTTACACGTCTTCTACTGTTCTATGTGTAAGTATTATTTCTTCCAGGATCTGAATCACAATCATAATAAAAGGGAAGTCGGCGATGGAATCAAACATGTATGTAGTTCGAATGAATGTTGATTTATTGCTAGCTCGATTATAAAGTCATACAGTTTTTTATATACTTATTTTTACATTAGATATACGTCACCACAATTGTCATCATTTGTTAGACAAAATATGCCTGTCAGTAATGCCTAATTTTTAAGCCATCTAAAGCCCCTAACTAATAATAATAATAATAATAAGTGTTTATTCCCAAAGAAACCCTTAAGTGTATAACATTTTTGCGGCGGTCTCTGCACTAAGCTATTGCTTGTATTGCAGAGGCCAAGAAGAGTTGATAGGTGACAATACATATTAATATTATTTTAGGATTAACAATGGAGAATAATTTAAAGAAATAATGTTTAAATTAATGATGATAATTTTATTTAAGTGTGTGTGTGTGTGTGTGTGTGTGTGTGTGTGTGTGTGTGTGAGTGAGTCTGTTACTCAACCACGCCTAAACTACTGAACCAATTTGCATGAAATTTGATACCCGAGAAAGGACACGGGCTACATTTTACCGCGGGAAAATTACGCGTTCTCATGGGAAAATTCCGATCGCTTTTTATATATAAAAAAAATCTGTTCGTTAGTCTACCTAAAACTCGAGAACGGCTTAACCGATTTCGATACTTTTAAAGGTGTAAATTATAATGATAAAATATTGAAAAAATGCTAAAACAGCAAGCAAGACACCGTCTGCCGGGTTCACTAGTTTAAAAAAAAAAATCGCCTTTATGTCCGAAAACAAGTATTTAGTGTTACAATGCAACGCGAAAGTTTAAAATTATTAATAACAAAACACTAGCGTGTTGTCGATTGAAACAAATGCCTGTGTCTACCTGGCACTGAAAGTCGTTGTCCTACGTGAACTCAATCGCGTTTCGTCACCTATAATCAACGTAAATAAAAATATATGCAAGACACATACCTACATTGATCTGACTCCGTGGTAAGTAGCCTCAGCACTTGTGTTATAGAAATCAGAATCAACAGTATTATAAATAAACTTAAATAAATACATATAACACCCAGACCAGTACAATATAAATAAAATAAAATAAATATTTCACAACAATTACATCAATTCTCTAGTCCCGAAAAGCTACGAGGCTTGTTTTACGGGTACTAGAAAACGGATAAACATCTTAAATCCTTTTTTTTGTAAATAAATACATATTAAACATAGAAAATACCAAGACAAACACACATGTTTATGCACACTTATGCTTGTACTGGGCGGGGACCATTACACCAAAGTGGTCGTCATACATTTGACATTGCCACGTCGTGTATCGTCGCACTTGTCGTGTTTTTCACTCACGTAGGACAACATTTGGCTGCAACATTAAGTCGTTCATCGCAAAATCTCGCAAAAAGGAAGCTAGCATTTTGTGACAATTGTTCCCATTTGTGGTTTTGTCCGGGGCAACGGATAAAGTATTTTCGTGCTCACTTAAATAGCAATAAAAATTCATTTCTGCTAACTTCGCCTTAACAAAGGGCAGTTTTATTTCGTAATCTTATTTGCATAAGTCCCTCTCTAACCTAAATCTGGGCACGATGACAGTGATGAGGAACGGTAGGCTTATTCCCAATTGGTAACTTGGATGTCATCTTTTCTTAGATGTAGGTGGACTAGATTCCGTACATTGCTTTGACGTCAAAGCATAAGAATAGGTAATAACTACGTAGAAGTGAAACTCCTTTGTTGAGGCCCTAAAGCCGCGTTATAAATACCTACTTCTCCCCTCAGCCCGTTACCCTCCGCAGACTTCTGTGCTTTGTGATAGGGATGTAACGTACTAGCTAGCGTGAACTTATTCAGCTTTAAACATCATTAAAACAGTAGGTAGGTATTTAAATAATCAAGGACACGATGAAAAGTAAATGAGTATTAAAATCACTATATTATCACTTACCTTTTCTCATTATTTGGCAATGAAAAATAACAAAGATGTGACCGCTTTCTTCCGCTACTCCTACCTACAACCTCTTAATCTACCAATTCAATAATTCAAAATCGTGAAATAACAAAAAAAAGCTTCAGAACTCAGAAAATATCGCCTACGCGACATGTGGGTATTCGTTAAAACTTTATCTTATGAACAAAAGACTTGTACAATTGTGTTCGTTTCTAAAGAGAAGAATTACGAGGGTGAATCAAAAAGTTCTTAGAAGTGCATATATATGAAACCTTTTGACGTGACAACGTCTTATAAATTGGTTTTCCGGGTGACACTTCAAGAAACTGCGTTACGCTACGCTCACGTTCCGCGCTCACAATGAGAGCGAGTGAGAGGCACGCGTCCCTTCGACTCGGGCATGGTTAGCCCGCCTAAGAGCGAGTGAGACAGACATAAAAAGTGAAAGGCACGCGTCCCTTCCACTCGAGCACAGTTAACCCGCCTAAGAGCGAGAGAGAGAGAGTGAGAGAGATAGGCATACACACCGGTTCATGTTATACGAATGAATATTCACATTAAAATTATTTTACCACTCAAAGTCGTTGTCACGTAAAACTTTCGCCCGTATACCGACTTTACAGGCAACCAATTTTTTTTGGATCATGTTCGATATTCAAATTAAAGAGTGTCTATCACACTATATTTATGCAGACTGTCACTTGTTTTTGTCTAAAAAGTCAAAATTATGGATAAAAGTGAGTTACGTGCGGTGATAAAATATCTCAGATTGAAAAAATGTCTACGAAGGAATTTTTTTTGGACATGCAGCAGACATTAGGGGGTGATGCTGTACCCTATTCTACGGTTGCGTACTGGGTGGCTGAATTTAAAAGAGGTAGATCAAGCTGTAAAGATGACCCGCGTTCTGGGCGGCCTTCAACCTCCGTTACAGAAGAAAATGTCAAAAAGGTTGAGAATCTGGTTTTGGAAGACAGAAGAATGACTATAAAACATATAGCTGAGATCCTAAAGATATCTTTTGGTAGCGTTCAATCCATTTTAATTGATTCACTGGGGTTCAAAAAAGTGTCTGCAAGATGGGTGCCACGAATGTTAACCGACGAAAACAAAAAGCGACGTTTGGAAATTTCCAAGCGTAATCTCGAAATGTTCCAGCGTGATTCGGATAATTTTTGCTGTCGTCTTGTCACCATGGATGAAACGTGGGTCCACTATTTTGATCCTGAAACTAAAAGACAAAGCATGTCTTGGAAACGACCATCCTCTCCATCCATTAAGAAATTTCGAGTTGCTCCTACCGCTGGCAAAGTTATGGCCTCTGTGTTCTGGGATAGTGAAGGAATCCTTTTTATTGATTACATGCCAAAAGGCCAGACGATTACTGGACCCTATTATGCAAATTTAATCCCGAAAGTGCGTGAAGCGATTAAAGAAAAACGTCGTGGAAAACTGTCGTTGGGCGTGTTGTTCCTTCAAGATAACGCTCCTGCTCATCGATCGGAAGTTGCGCTCAACGCAATCCGCGGTGCTGGCTTCAATCTCCTTGACCACCTACCATATTCTCCGGACTTAGCCCCAAGTGATTTTCACTTATTTCCAAAATTAAAAGAGGAAATTCGTGGAACAAAATTTCACGATAATGACGCGGTTATAGCTGCCGTAGAGGACTTTTTCGAGAGTCAAGAAAATCATTTTTTTTCACAAGGAATAAGGAAGTTAGAACCGCGTTATTCTAAATGCATTGCATTGGAGGGAGATTATGTAGAAGAATAAAATATTATTATTTAAATCTTTGCATTTTTTAATATTGATTCCAAGAATTTTTTGATTCACCCTCGTATGTCGGATGAGGTTGCGTAGCAACGCTAACAACTGCAGGCGTTCGAGTGGCCTGGACCACCCCTGACTGACTTGTCCCCTAAGTGCCTCGTTTGACAGTTGGCTTTGAAATGATATGAAATGACATTGAGTGCGTTTTGTGCAGGGGTTTCGCTTCTACTTAGTTATTAAATATTCTTATGGTCAAAGTAAAGAGCTAGATCAGTTGTGTTACGTAAAACAGAAACACCATTTGTACCAGAAGCAACTTAGGTGGTGGTGGTCCCATGGTCTGAACTTGGTTTTTTTTTACGACTACTTTGATGTAATGGTCAAGAAGTTGACTATTAACCACGAGGTCGCGGGTTTGATCCTCGCACTGTACAAACATTTGTGTGCATGAACATGTCTGTTTGTACTGGTCTGGGTGTTTTATGTATTATTTAAGTTTATTTGTAATACCACTGTTGATTTTGATATCTGTGACACAACTGCTTAAGCTACTTACCACGGAGTCCGATTAATATATGTGATGTAGTTATATATTAAAATATGTTTTTAAAGTAACAACTGCAAAATAATGGTTGCAATGTTCTCTTTAACAATTTATTTACTTAGAGTTTCGTAAAAAAGGTACAAAGGGATAGCACTTGCCTTAATTACACCTGATGTTAAGTGTTGATTAGGCTGACGGTGGAAAACAACTACTCCTGAAATCAGTAGCTAATCACAATTTAAGGTTTAAGCTCAATTATTTTGATTACGCGGCCCTACTTAACAGTTTTATACTGTGAAAGACAATGGATTACACTTATTCCTTTATCCTCATGAGTTGATGACTATATCTTTGCGAAGATAAAAATGGATTAGGGGACTTTAACTATGTAATTAAATACTAAATCAACGTCCGTTCAAATACAAGATGAAACCCCTAATGCGGTTTTACGGACAAAAAGTCGGACATTTTGAGTAATTAGACTCTGAAAAGTACCATAAAGTTGTTTTAAAAGAGATTTACTCCTTTTGCTTGGGTTTCCTTTTGGTTTTGGGAAACAAAAAGTTTGTGTTTTGAGTAATGAAAAGGACTTAAAAAGGTTATGAGTATTTACGAAGTGCTTTAAGTAATTTAATAACTTAATCTTTACCATTAAAAACGTTATAAAATCGGTTGTCTGTAAAGTCGGTTTACTGACGATAGTTCAACGTGACAACGTCTTTGTCACGTTGCCTCTTTGTAGCTCGTTCGGTGCTCTCGCTTGCACTTCAAGCCTTGAATGGAACGCGTCAGAGCGAGGTAACGCCGCATGCGTCATGTTTTTCGGTGCGTGCAGCCGTCCATCGATTTAAAAGACTTTGTCACGTCAAAAAAACACCTAACAAAAATGTTTTTCAAATTGACAGGAAAATTATGTGTTAAGTAGGTTTTAAAAAACGTCTTATTTATTCCAAAAATAATTAAAAAGGAACCTTGAAGGTAAATCGCAGACAATTATAACGAAGATAAAATCATCAGATAAGTCAAAGCGATTGACTGGAGCAGCTGTATAACACGTTGTTTAAACCTGTTCTTCTGGTTAAGAGAGTTATCCTCACTTAAGTTTCTAATCTATAATATATTAGGGATATCCTCGAACACCGAACTGGTCCTAGTGCCTCTAAAGTTGGAAGTTCTGAGTTATAAGGGTTATCCTATTACGTCGGTTCGTCTTTGTCATAAAACTTAGGAAAGTTGAAACCTTAGTCATGCTTAATCCAACACGACTGGGATGAGGGTAGTAGGTACGCTTCTTATGTTACGCCAACTTATCGAAAGGTAGACCAGTTACGATCAGCGGACTTGATTGTGTTCTAAGCATTTTTATGTGTTATTTTATAATGACGACCACTTCGGTGTAGTGGTCAATAAGTTGACTATTAACCAAGAGGTCGCGGGTTCGATCCCCACACTGTACAAACATTTGTGTGCATGAACATGTCTTTTTGTACTGGTTTGGGTGTTGTGATTTATTTAAGTTTATTTTTTGATACTACTATTAATTTAATTAAAAATTAAATACCACTGTTGATTCTGATATCTGTAACCCAAGTGCTTAAGCTACTTACCACGGAGTCAGATCAATGTATGTGATGTTGTTGTATATTTTTTAAAGTCTCTAATACATGGAAACAGGTATTTTGTAATACCTAAAACATTGTGTTTTTTGGAGCAATCAGGGTTTTAGTAGATTGAAAATCTAGGGCTATAAAGACTTTAAACTTAATTCTGACTCCGGATCTATCGCTCCAAAGAGTTTGATAGAGGTCTGACAGCAGCATGACGTTATTTGAAACTTAAGTGCTTACGCTACTTAAGATTTAACAAACAGGTGATGTGTACTAAGTGAAGAACATTTCTCATAATCTATAATTAAAATGAAATGAAAAGTGCCACTAGACGTTACCACATGGAACGAAAAAATTGTCAAATTGAGTTCCTAAGCGACTAAACGTAACATAGGTTCACTATTTTTCTAGTTTACGAGAATGCTAAGTAGGAAACCCAAACTAAAGAGAGGGAACCCACTGCCATTGTCTTGTTTCGGTCCAAGGTAGAACGTAGATTGAGGAAGTTCCCAACTCCAGTCCTGAAGTCAGTTCAGAAAATCGGATTGTACTAGTTGGTTAGTAAAATTGGGTAAAGAAAAAGTTTGGTTACCACTTCAACAGATTTTCGAAGATTTTCCGAATGCTCGAACCGAAAGATTTTAATGCTTGTAGCTATATATTTTCAAACCCTGGAAAGTTACTTAAAACAGTTCGTAAAAAGCCACAAATATCTAATAAAAGTTGGCTAATTCACTAAGTTTTAATTCTAGTCTTAGCGCCTCCATAAACGGGGAATTCGATCGTCAAAGTGTACGTAGTAAATGTAAAAACTTAAATTTGTACGGAAACAATTAAATTTGTAACATTACAACCCTATAGATAACTTACTCTTTGACCTATAGTCTCTTGTCTGTGGCATTTCCTGAAAAATATGTCGTCGAGTAAGTACCAAGTTAGGAAGAATTAATTGTAAAAGTAAGGTTTTTATCAATAAAACGAAGATTGAATATAAATAAGGATTTAATTGATCTCCCATAGCTGTAATAGTACAAGTAAATATTACTTATTATTAAATACGTTTTTTTTTAAGTAATGATAATAGTTTTTAATCTTACAATCTGTAAATGAAGTTTTTTCTGACTTAACAAAATAACTCATGTTGAGACATACATTTCATGTTCGATAAGTTAAATGGATCAGCGATAGATTTCAATTATAAGATCCAGATCCATGACAATCTAATTTATTGTCCCGCGGCTCTACGATTGCCTGATGGTGTCACTTTTTGTCTGTCTTTCCTTCTACTCTTTAGTCAAGATCTTTTCTGATTTATGACCACACACTGTGTTTATTTCACTATTTGACTGCCTCGTTGGTGGAGTGGCAAAGTTTCTGCCTTACATCCGAGAAGTCCTGGGTTCGAATCAAAATTGTTTCTCATATTTTCTGTCCAGAATTTCTCAAAAACAGCTCGGAATCGGGAAGTTCGCGGTGTTACACACCCGTGCCTCGGTAAGCACGTAAAGCCGTTGGTCCTGCGCCTGATCTCTCTCCGGTCATGTTGGATTGCCGTCTCGCCGAATTTTGAGAGTGATGGAACAGTGAGTGCACCTGTGTATTGCGCTCACAATTATGCACTAAACATCTCCTGCGTAGTTGTGCGAGATTGGCCGTCGTGGTCGTAATCGGCCAGGAGAACTATTATTATTATTACATTTCACTAAACGCTATGTGAGTTAGTACTGGACCATGATAATACGTGCGTCAACTTCAGCCTATAGATAGGGTTAAAAATGCAGGGAATATTAAGTGAAAAGTGGAAGAGTCAAACAATTTTCTAAAGGAAATAATACGATTTATTTACTCGTATCTATCGACAGCTGAACAACAAATTAAAAGGAAAGTATTGAAATGTTGTATCAAGTTTTAGGGTTGTTTTTAACTTTGATGGTTGTTATTATCGTTTATCTTCTACTAGATTGTGTTTGTTTACACACAATAAACAGTCACGAGACGCAAAAACGTTTGATCTCGATCATTATGCCGAACATTTATGACAGCAGTCCAACAAATAGACATTCCATCTTGCATCTCGGCCATAAAACGAGTCATTAATAACATGTAGTCATTAAGCGCCGTATTAGTCATTGCACAAGCCATTACTTGCACACTCTGTCCACCAAGATATATTGTACTGCATAAGTGTTTGCAATACATGTGCCGTCTTTGTCCGTCATCTTAAAAGTTCTCTATCTTTCCAATCCATCCTATCATACATATTTTTTTATTAAATAAATAAATATCCAACAACATCACATACATTGATCTGACTCCATGATCTAGATTAAGCACTTGTGTTACAGATATCTGAATCAACAGTGGTATTACAAATAAACTTAAATAAATGCATATAACACCCAGACCGGTACAAAACAGACATGTTCATGCACGCAAATGTTTGTACAGTGCGGGGATCGAACCCGCGACTTCTTGGTTATTAGTCAACTTCTTGACCATTGCACTAAAGTGGTCGACATCATATGTCATCTTATCAGTGAAAAAGCTTAAATTTGTTCAACAGGTATGCAACATGAACAGAATTATATCAGAGTGAGAAGACATTTGAAACCGTAGAATTGAGTTACAACTTATCTTCGATGCTGATAAGAATATTGAATACTTATAATAACATGGCTGAAACGTTCGATGAATCGACGAGGATATAGTTTTCCTCTTTAGCCTTATCATCAATTATCATATGGTAAGATTGCGAGTAAATATCAGGATAAAAATATTTAAAAAAAGAACTTTGTAGTTAGTTTTTCGGCAAGGTCCACCGACAATATTAATATGACAAGAACATGCCGATAAGGGAACTAAGAGAAAAAAACTATAAAAATAAAGCTTTTACGTGTATTAAAAAGATGTAGGGCACATTAACCTGTTTAACGTCTCCTATGCAGGTGATGATCATACAGAAGAATTAATATTATTATGACCAGCAGTGAACGGCTTTTGGACTGCAGCCATTTATTCATGCCGAATCTAAAACCCATCTTCATCTTTACTGACAACGGAATCGAACCACTGGCATTCCGTCATTTTTAACATCACATCATTAAGGCAAGCATTAGTCACGGGAGGAGCAATTAGTTCAAGCACACTGGCCATTCGTTAGGTCGGTGCCACTCTGTGTGAAATGTGTCAATCTCTACCGTTCGCCATCGCAACATCACAAGCGCATGCCTAACGGTGGCAAGCACGACCGTGAGCGCTGATACGGCTCCACAGGCTAGATGGCGCTGTTAGTCTAGTAACACACATGAACCGCGGCATATAAAATTTAGATCCAGATTAATATAAATCAAGATGATGTCTATCGGACCTTGGTCCCCGACCATAACACCCGGTCGGTAGAAAAGGCTTCCCTTTAGCTTCCTAACTGTTGCGCGAAAACACTTCCGATTCCTCAAGCTAAGAATCCGCTTCCAGCTGCTATGAAGATGTTTCAGCCAATCATGGTCTATTTCATAAAATAATATGCGCTGCGCATGTCCCAATTTTTTCCGAAGCAATGGTCAGTAAGGGTAAATATATATGTTGGGACATGTAAAAGTGCCCTTTGTGGGTCTAAAATAAATTGATGTTATTGATTTTTATCACTATTTTAATTTACTATCAAGTTAGATGGCAGCCAAATGACAGTCTTAGAAGTTAATTTTTTTATTTTATTTTGAGACTAGCCATCATCTGCTAAACAGCTCCACTATCAATTAAAGCTACGTATAAAAACTAATTCAGTAGTGTTGGAAACTCTCAATTTCCTATAACAAAGTGAATCTCCAGAGGCGTACACAAAGAATGGAATGGGTCGTAATTTCATTGTTGAGCACGGTTCACACTGGGCTATTTTCAGCTCCTACTGTTTAACCCTTAACTCGCACTTTATATTCTATCTATCCTGTTCGCTCGCACGGTGATCTCGGTATGAGTGACAGGGATGGCTTTATTTGGAGCTGCTCATAGTGGATTTTCAGAGTAAGGTGTCAGGTCCACACCACACTGATCAATACTGATTAATTGGAGGCGAAGCGGTACTGACCGATGCGGTATTATTGTGGAGAGCAGGAAAAGGTTTGGTGTGGATGCGGCATATTTGCTATATTTAGTTAAGTTACAAGACAGTTTTTTCCTTTTTCGTAGCGGCCTCAGATTTTTGATTTATCCTTTGAAAACCCAGCATTCGGCAAAAAGCTGCTTAGCTGTCAAATTTTTGTGATATGCCTCTTAAGAGCTAGCATGGTTAACACCCACGCATTGAAATGTAACTTCACTTGGTATATTTGCTTGATAATTGACCAATAGTGGCCGACCGCGACTTCGTCCGTAAGGAAACCGTTAATCTTCACGATTCTTTAGAACGTAGCTTATGTGTAATTTTGATGTATAAGCAAAAGATATTCTGGCAAAATTAGATTAAATTTTATACAGTAGTTTTTACGTGAAAGAGTAACAAATAAATATGATTACACATTTTCTCGTTTATAATATTAATGAGATAGAGATTTATTTTATTTTATTTTACTTTATTGGCATACACAACAGGTAACAATCAACAGTATCAAGCATGTAACTAACATAAGTAGCGAACGAGATTGCAACCTAAAAACATGTATACACAGCATTTACAGGCAATACGTAAACAAAGACTACATAGCAATTAGTTCACGAAGACAAAATGCTATAAGCTGATTAACGGACAAACATCAAGTACAGATAATAGTAATCTTATATATAAAAATGAATTGATGTTCGTTAGTCTCGCTAAAACTCGGAAACGGCTAAACGGATTTGAAACATTTTAGTCTCAAAATATTCGTGGCAGTCCAGGGAAGGTTTAAAAGATCTAAAATTAAAAAAAAAAAACAACGGGCAGGACAACGTCTGTCGGGTCAACTAGTATTATATAGAAATGAATTGCTGTTCGTTAGTCTCGCTAAAACTCGAGAACGGCTGAACCGAATTGACTAATTTTAGTCCTGAAACATTCGTGGAAGTCCATGGTAGGTTTAAACGATGAGAAAATACGGAAAATATCAAAAACAGCGGGCAGGACAGCGTCTGCCGGGTCCACTAGTCTTATATATAAAAATGAATTGCTGTTCGTTAGTCTCGCTAAAACTCGAGAACGACTAAGCCGATTTGAATAATTTTAGTCCCAAAATAATCGTGGAAGTCCAGGAAAGGTTTAAACGATGAAAATTAAAAAAAAAACAACGAGCAGGACAACGTCTGCGGGTCCGCTAGTATTTTATATATATTTAATGTAGATTGATATCTACTAAATTAATTCTGAAACTAATACGCTTGATAGTCTTCCAACAATATTATGAAGCTTTTACTCACCCCTAACGAAGCACTTAGTTAATGACGTAGGTCCTCGATAGCTGATTGTGTAGGGTTTCAAAAGATTTCGTCTTTCTGAAACTTGGTCACAAATAGAAAAATCCTTAGACAGATCCATTTTACATTACGGAACCAAAACACAAAAACACGCCATATCCATATTTTTTTCGTTCATCTCTCACCAGCATCATAATAAAATTAAATGAATTCCCGAGAAGTGAAAGGAATTCAAGATAACGGACAATTATTTGCTATGTCTAACTGAAGAACACATCCAGCATCTTATTTCATTTGACTATAATATTCTTACCACGTAGACTATAAGTCTAACAACTTTTACCTAATAGTC
This sequence comes from Pyrausta despicata, assembly GCA_963921415.1. Taxonomy (NCBI): domain Eukaryota; kingdom Metazoa; phylum Arthropoda; class Insecta; order Lepidoptera; family Crambidae; genus Pyrausta; species Pyrausta despicata. The sequence goes on along the minus strand of OY992862.1, from coordinate 12,903,558 downwards.
ATTATTTAATTAGTTATGCACACTTCACAGTATTATATGCTGTAAAACAATCCACGTCTCTGAAAATTACTAGTGGATATGGCAAGAAAGTCCTTAAAACTTATTGTATTCTTAGTACTTAACTTTTCTTGGTAACAAAAGTGCAAATAATATATTTAAATAAAAAAACCGACTGCACTCAATTGAATAATTCTTTTTAGGGTTCAATTCCTCAAAAGAGAAAAACGGAACCCTTATAAGATCACTTTGTTGTCCGTCCGTACGTCCGTCCGTCCGTCCGTCCGTCTGTCAAGACCGTTTTTCTCAGGAACGCGTAGAGGTATCAAACTGAAATTTATATATGATACTTAAGTCTACTGTCACTGGAAGCTGTAGAAAAATCAATCTTTTAAGCCAAGGCAATCAAAAGATACAGCCATTTAGGCCGCAAATTTCCGCAAATTTTCGAAACTCGCACGGGATTCAAAACCTACAGGGTACTTCCCGTAAACTTAGAATCTTGAAATTTGGTACGAAGTCACGTCTTATAGTACAGATATAGGAAAAATTACGAAAATCGTTAATTTTCAGTTTCATCATATAAAAAAATATTTTTGAAAAATATTTTTAACAATTTTGAAAATTTCAAAGTTACTACTCCTTATCTACAGGTTTGTACGGAACCCTCGGTGCGCGAGTCCAACTCGAACTTGACCGGTTTTTTTTAAATGTTCTTTATTGTCAAGACAAGGGACAACGTCTGTGGAGTCCTTTAGCTTTTAATAATTGTCTTACATAGCTGCGAAATAACAATAAAACAATATTTTATTTGCCTACATTAATGATGATTCATTAAAGCATAAGAATCGATATTTAATGTATATATATACTAAATTCAATTCATTTTTTATAATTGGCTGTTAATAACGGCTGAGTAAGTAGAATGTCTTAAAATATGTCATCTTCAGTGTACCTTATTCATAAGCAGATAATGAATTTTCATTTCTTTAAAGTATTATTTCGTCTATTCCAGCTATCACTTTATAGTGGACCATTAGGGAACTCGGATGTCGACAAAAACTTGAAATTCGCTTCAGACAAAGAAACACCCTTTTTGTCGGAACCAAACCATCCATTTAATCTTCTTTGAAAGTCCGGGCGAAACAATTCTTTATTCTTGATTGCTCGCTGCCTTCGTTTGGTCAAAGATACGTTTACACGAGCAAATGTCTTAGTTTTTTATTTTTATTGAAAGAAACACAAACAAGTTAACAATAAGGGAATTAAGGGATCCGGCGAAATAGACGTATTTATTTCTAATCCTATCTTCAAAAAACAATTAAAAATTGTTCTCCTTGATAATAATAATAATAAATAAATAATAAATATTTCACAACAATCACACCAATTCTCTAGTCCCAAATTAAGCTACGGGGCTTGTGTTATGGGTACTAGACAACGGATAAACATACTTAAATACTTTTTTTTGTAAATAAATACATATTATACATAGAAAACACCTAGACCAGTACAAACACACATGTTCATGCACACTTATGCTTGTACTGTGCGGGGATCGAACCCGCGACCCTTGGTTTAGAAGTCGGACCTGTGGACCACTGCACCAAGCGATCATCGATAATTAAGCTTATCTGTTAACTTTAGGACTTTTATTGGAAAAAATGTCTTTACCTTCACTGTTAAACACAAAATATGATCTTGCTTCAAACTCAGATACATATTTTGGGTTGTAATCTAGCGAATACATTTAGTTGTCTTATTGTATTTAATAATCTTACCTGATTGTGACCTGTTTTGTGTCTACATAATAAATAAATAAATAAATAAATAAATAAATGTATGGTATAGAATTGGCTAGACGACACCACCAATCGTTGACATACTTTTTATTATCTGTCAAAACGGTCTGCCTCCATAGATTTCGTATGGGAATAAATATTGTGACGTCACGGTCATGTGTCAGAAATCGGAGTCAATTGACCGAATATTTATTGCGTTTTGTGTGTTTAAAAATTGGTTTCTACAGATCTTTTGAAATATATTGGTTGTATTAACTTCATAAGGGCTATGTTTTTTAAACACCATGTTCTTGACAATATTTAAGATAGGTGTCATCATCCCAATTACAAAACAAATCTAACTAAACTAATAACTAAATTTAACCTCCCAACATGAGCCAGGAAAATTGCTGATGAGCTTCAATGACTGAGCAGGCTTTGACTAGCCATAGCTAAGAAGTTCTATGTTTGTATTATATTTATTTTATATTTGCTTTGCATAAAATAGTCCATTATAATAATATACATTTGAAAGTAACTCTGTCTGTCTGTCAGTCTGCTACGCTTTCACGCCTAAACTACTGAACCGATTTTGATGAAATTTTGATACAGATGTAGATTAGACAACAAGGAAGGATAAAGGCTTAGAAAATTTTGTAAATAATTCAGCGCGAACGGTGTCGCGGGAAACATCTAGTGACATATATATTTACTAGCGGACCCCGCAGGTGTTGTCCTGCTGACGGTGGACAACTCTTATCACTAAGGGGTATGAAACATAGATGTTGGCCGATTCTCAGACCTACTCAATATTCTCACAAAATTTCATGAGAATCGGTCAAGCCCTTTCGGAGGAGTACGGGAACAAACATTGTGACACGAGAATTTTATATATAAGATTTTATTATTCGGTATTCGGCCGGAAAGTGAGCTACTATCCGGTATCCGGCCGGATAGTGAGAATCGGTCGGATAGGCCGGATATCCGTTTCATCTCTACTAAGAACCACCGTGATAAAGGAATCTTTGTAAAAAAAAACTGCACTATAATTGGTCCATCCATTCGGGTCCTCCGATGCCACAGATGGATGAACACAAACACACACAAACAGTAGCGATTTAGTTACTTTACTGAGTTACTGAGTTTACTTCTCTCATAGGACTCATTGGTATTAAGTTATTGCAATCTAATTCTTGACGACCACTTTGGTGTAATGGTCAAGATGTTGACTTTTAACCAAGAGGTCACGGGTTCGATCCCCATCATGTACAAACATTTGAGTGCATGAACATGTCTGTTTGTCTGGGTGTTATATGTATCTATTTAAGTTTATTTGTAATACCACTGTTGATTCTGATATCTGTTACAAAAGTCCTTAAAGCTACTTACCACGGAGTCAGTTCAATGTATGTGATGTTGTTGTATATTTATTTAATACTTTGGTTTACACTCGTATCGTAATTAGTGACTTTCCTATTATTAATCTAGCGCTGTTGCATTTGACGAGCTTGTTGCCAAAATTGTCAGTGAAATAGAGATTACTTGAATCTAATATTTAAAAAAAAATAAAATTGCTAGCAACAGTTGCCGAGCAACAAATTCCTAAAGAATTGTCCGCGTACCTTCTAAGGGCTGTGCGGTTATAAAAACATTCAAATGAAGGGCTTTGTCGTGGAAAAAATGATCATCTGACCTTAGCCAATGACACAGTTTGCGGGAATTGAGAAACACGTTCTTGTATTCCCATACAAAATCTATGGAGGCAGACCGTTTTGAAAGATAATAAAGAGTCTGTCAACGATTGGTGGTGTCGTGTAGTCAATTGAGACGTTGACCGCTTCAAAGGACGAAAAAAGGTATGCTACATTTTATTCTCTGCTATCTACGTGTTTGGTTGGCGTCATCACCTTAAAAATGATGGCTGAATATTTTACTCAGAATATCTGCACGTTTTCACAAACTTTATTAAAAAAGAAAGCATGAATTCTTCCCTCCTTTTCATTCCGTTGTTCTTCGTTTCCTTTCACACGAATTAATGCGAGTTTTATTATTATTATCCCGGTTTAGCAAACAATAATGAAGTTAGGACATTTATTTCACAAATCAAAAGCGTATTAACAGTTGTTTGAAATTTGTTTTGGTGTTAAATAATTTCGCTGTGGAAAGTTAAAATGAGAATTATCTTTGACAATAAGTATATCAATATGCGTGATGTGTTGATATAACGATTTAATAAGATTTTATTCGATTTCAAAGGCTAAAAACCAGTATTGTTAAAAAAAAGCTATGTAAGATGATAGGTGCTCATTATAACTAACACCGATATTTCGTTCAAAAGGTTAGATGACACCATAAACCGTTGACATATTTTTTATCATCTGTTAAAACGATCTGCCTTCATAGATTTTGTATGCATAAACGTGACGTCTTGTTAAAGAATCAGGAACCCAAGTTAATTGACTGAATGTATATTGTTTTTTGTGTTATCAAAAATTGGTTTCTACAGCTTTTTGGAAATTAATTGGTTCTACTAACTTTATACAGGTTAAGTTTTTAAAAACGCCATGATCTTAAAAATATTTCGAAAGGTGTCATCGTTCAGTAGACTGATTTTCACATAACGTTCATCAGAACCAATTATAGCAAAAGTATCCAATTCTCAGCGTTTAAAAACGCATCACAAAACCGCGCTGGTTTTGCTTATGGCAACAGCATCCTCAAGACTCTGGCTGATCGGTGTACCCCACCTATCTGGAAGTGTCTGGTCCGTAGGGTAATTTAATTATTTGAATTTCATTTGAACTGTCTGTCTGTCTGTATTTTAATATTTGATTTGTGATTTATATTTAATTTTAATTATTTTAATTTTGTGTCTGATTATAATTCCAATTCAAATTGTTAATCTAATATTAGGTCCTTACATATGAAATTGGCGTTTTGTCGTACTGGCCACTTTGATCACAAATTTTTCCTATTTGGTTAGGAATTCGAAATTCAAATTTATACAGCTATTTCCACATGTAGTTGTGTTTCGTAAACCGTCATTCATTTGTTTTTTTACTTATCTTTTTTCTGTTTGCATCGCTCAATTTACAAAATGGAAAATTTGAAATATCGCGTTATTTACGAGTACGAGTTCCACCGTGGCACCAGTGCTGCGGAAACGGCTCGAAGGGTTAATGATGTGTATGGCGGTTGTGTCGCAAAAGAAAACTCAGTGCGTTTTTGGTTCCAACGTTTTCGTTCTGGAAATTTCGACCTGCAAAACAAGCCCCGTGGACGGCCGGAGACCCAAGTTGATAATGAAGAATTGAAGGCTATTGTGGAAGCGGATCCATCGCAAACCACGTCCGAGTTAGCTGCAGGCTTTGGCGTTAGTGATAAAACTGTTTTAATCCACTTGAAGCAAATTGGGAAGATTAAAAAACTTGAAAGGTGGGTTCCTCACGAATTGAGTGAAGCAAACCGGCAAACGCGCGTCAACTGCTGCGTTACATAACTTGACCGGCACAATAACGAAGGGATTTTAAATCGAATCATTACCTGTGATGAAAAGTGGATTCTCTACGATAATCGGAAGCGCTCATCGCAATGGCTGGACCCTGGCAAGCCAGCCAAAGCCTGCTCCAAGCGAAAATTGACCAATAAAAAGTTACTTGTAAGCGTTTGGTGGACTAGCGCCGGTGTCGTTCATTACAGTTTTCTCAAATCTGGCCAGACGATTACGGCAGATATCTATTGTCAGCAATTGCAAACCATGATGGAAAAGCTAGTTGCTAAACAACCAAGGCTGGTCAATCGCTCTACGCCACTGCTGCTTCACGACAACGCTAAAATAAAATAAAATTCGATAAAATTCATTTATTTCTGTAACTAGGCTAAGAACTAGCACTTTTACACGTCCCAACATATAAATTAACCCTACCACCGCTTCGGGACAATTTGGGCCAGTGCTGAGAAGAAGCGGCGCAAGAAACTCAGTCACTATTGTCATTGCCTCTTTTCAAAATTGATTTACAATAATTGTAATTGTTTGCATTTAAACATTTCCATATATCTTTGTCATTTATATAATCATCAATTTTATAATATCCTTTCGACATTAATACATCTTTAACAACTGTTTTAAATTTATCTAAAGGCAATGAAATTAAATTTTCAGGTAATTTATTAAAAAATGATACACATCTACCCATAAATGAGTGACCAACCTTATGAAGCCTAAAATGTGGAACGGCAAGCCTATTTTTTTGTCTTGTGTTGAAGTTATGCAAATCGCTATTTTTAGGAAATAAGTGTAAGTTTTTTCGAACGTAAATTAGGTTTTCGTACGTGTATTGCGAGTAAACTGTAAGTATTTTAACTTCTTTAAACAATTCTCTAAGTGTTTCATTTGATTTAAGTTTATAAATAGCCCGCACGGCTCGTTTCTGCAATACGAAAATTGTCTCTATATCTGCAGCTGAGCCCCATAGTAAGATGCCGTATGACATGATACTATGAAAATAACTAAAATAAACTAGTCTTGCCGTTTCAACATCAGTCAGAAACCTTATCTTTCTTACAGCGTATGCAGCGGAGCTTAGTCTCTTTGATAAGGTCATGATATGAGGACCCCACTGGAGCTTATCATCTAAAGTAATTCCCAAAAAAGTTGCAGTATTTGAAGTAACTAGTTGTTCATCCTTAACAACAACCTTTGTTGGAACTTGTCGGACATTGGGCATTGTAAACTTAATGCATTTAGTTTTGGTCGCGTTAAGCAATAAATTGTTAACGGTGAACCAATGAAGTACTCGCGAGAGAGTACCATTTACATCGTCAAACGATTCTTTACCCCTTGGAGTTTTAAAAAGTAGTGAAGTATCATCAGCAAATAACACTATCTCACAAGCACCGTCGACAAAGTATCGAAGGTCATTAATATATATCAGAAACAGTAAGGGTCCCAATATCGAACCCTGGGGCACACCCATAGTGAGAGGTGCTCCAGGAGACTCTGCTCCATTGATAGAAACCTTTTGTGTTCTCTCAGTGAGATATGAATTAAATAAGTTACATGCATCAGTTGATACACCATAATGGCGTAGTTTTCTCAACAGGGTCTCATGGTCAACACAATCAAACGCTTTAGAGAGGTCACAAAAAATTCCCACAGCATCATGCTTACTATCATAGGCATCAAATATATGTTTCAACAGAGCGACTCCAGCATCAGCAGTACTGCGACCCTTTGTAAAACCAAATTGTTTATTATGCAATAAATTGTTTGATGTGAAGTGAAATAGTAGCTGATTGAATATAATCTTTTCAAAAATTTTACTTAGAACCGGTAAGATAGAAATTGGTCGCTAGACCACACACTGCACAACAGACGGCTAGCAAATTAGAAGAACTTCAATTGGAATCTCTAAGGCATCCACCGTACTCCCCGGACCTTGCTCCAACAGATTACCATTTTTTTCGAAATTTGGATAACTTCTTGCAAGGGAAAAAGTTCAACTCAGATGGGGCAGTCCAAGTCGCCTTCAAAGATTTTATTGATTCCCGTTCGAATGGTTTTTTTAGTAAAGGGATCAATGAACTACCTATGAGATGGCAAAAGTGCATAGATTACAATGGCTCATACTTTGATTAAATAAATATGCTATATAAAAAAATTTCGACTTTTTGTTCCTCCCATACAAAACGCCAATTTCATAGGTAAGGACCTAATATAATATATTTGCATAAACAAGAACTAACATTAGCTTTTAAGATTTTTGTCACTTACTAACCACCACACTATGAGCTTCAAGTTGCTCGTATTTTTTTTTTTATCACTCTAGGCTTCTAGGTTGAGAGATTATTTGATACGGAAGCGGAAGACGATAAATCACAAAAGATTAGTCTGTCGCCTTAATTAATTTAATAGCCTTTGATACACCTGTTTTTTATGGACAAATTCATAGCTTATCGTCTCTTCAAATATTTGCTAATCTTAGACAGCTTGTTTTAGACAGGAAGGGAAATTGGACGCCGTACTAAGTCGTTACACCCGTAATGAAATTTCCAATCAGATTAAACGATGAAATCTGATTAAACAAAATTAATGTGCGCGCCCTGGTCATAATTGCCTACAGGTATTAATTAAGAATGCTCATTTAAAACACCGCAGCCTAATTTCATTTTTTTATTATTTTACAACAGTTTATAAATTGGTTTCAGATTAAATTTAAAACAATGCAAAGTTTTTACAATATATGTGTAATGAAAAATATATTTTTCTTTAATTTGAATTCCGGCGCAATATTGGTTAGTTAGTTTTACTTTTAAGTCTAATCTGTGATAAAGAAAACATTAATGTAATCTATGGACCTCTCCAAAAAGCACTCGTCATTGTGGATAAAATTACTATTGATCCTTTATTGTGATTTAATTAAGAAACGACACAATTATAAACATTAAATGTTGTTTCTTTATTGACAGGTACGATCTTATGTTGGTACCTACTAAATATGAAGTTGTAAATCATATAATAATAGTCCTCCTGGCCGATTTCGACCACGGCGGCCAATGTCAACAGAGATCAGCCAACTACGCAGGAGATATTATAGTGCACAAGTGTGAGCGCAATACACAGGTGCACTCACTGTTCCATCACTCTCAAAGTTCGGTGAGACGGCAATCCGACATGGCCGGAGAGAGATCAGGCGCAGGACCAACGGCTTAACGTGCTTTCCGAGGCACGGGGGTGTAACACCGCCAACTTCCCGACTCCGAGCTGTTTTTGAGAAATTCATGACAGAAAATCTCAGAAACAATTTTGGCTCGACCTGGGATTCGAACCCTGGACCTCTTGGATGTAAGGCAGAAACTTTGCCACTACACCAACGAGGCAGTCAAATATTGTAATATATATATGTAATAAATGTAAATCATATAACTATAACCTATCTAAGCTAATTGCAATAAAAACTTTATTTACAGAGAAACTCAATTGTGTTTTGTATCGCCTAAAATTTGGGAAAATACCTTATATCTATACAATTTTCATTGCCTCTTGCAAATAGATACCTTAACTAATTCAAGGTCTTGAAAGTTTTGAGCTTCTTCACTATTTTACAGTCAGTCTCAACTCAAGTCACATTTTGACGACGGCTTTGGTCTAGTGGTCTGAGGTACAGACTACAAAACCGGCTGTTGCGGGTTCGAATCCTGCTAGGGGCAAATATGTGTGATGAACACGAGCAGTTGTATCGGAGAAATGGTTGTTTATAAAATAAATATTAGTATTTCTATCCGTTAAACTAGTCACAATAGCACAAGCTATAGCTTTGTTTGGGGTTTAGATAAGTGTTGTGTAAATAATTAAATTTAATAAAATATAATGTTTTTTCTACGCGAAAAATATTTCTTGTTCACTCCCATGAAATAGGTGAGCGACAAGATATAAGTAGAATATGCATGAAGAATATGCAATTTTTCATGACCTCTATTCTAAATACCAAAGGGATTCAGAGATTTTAGTCGTATGGAGGTTAGGGGTCCTACTCCTTGAGCCGATTATCGTATTCAATTTTTGTCACATTGATTTTTCGGAAAATTCCCAAGTCAATCTGTTGGGCATGGCCTGTATACCTACTTCCTACTAATAATACCAACATCGTGCTGGTGGACGTGTTAAATTGTTTTTTTTTTTTAAATAATCACCATCGTCTTCACGCATTCTAGAATGAAGCGTAACAGACCTATAAATTTTAAATTGCTAGGGAATCATTTTGATCAGCACTAACGAACCTTATTCTATCTATTTTTAATAATACTGTCTACATGCGGGACTCGAACGCACACCTCACGCGAACCCACAATATCCTAATATCCTCTCTAACCATAATATTGATGAATCATGGTTGGCTGCAGCCTAAGGACCACTTAAAGAAATTTGGACCGATATGAGTAAATGTCACGGTAGCTGAAGTGACCTGTGGCAGTCCATTTTCCTTTAAGTGTGTTTTAATTTCACATTGTAAAGAAATATGCATTGTAAATGCTTAAAAATATAAAGTAACTTATTACTGTCAATGTAAGCATTTTTATACAGCTAGCTGTACGGTCTCAATTTAAAGAAAAACAAAACCTGCATTTCACTGTATTTTTACCTCTATTTATTTAATCACAGCATCGCCCCCCGCGTACTACGCAAGCGTTTTCTTATCTCGCCGAAGCGAACGCGTGTCGTTAATCGTTGACGAAAGCGATGAGTCACGGTTGTCGAGTTTGGTAAATAGGATCGAGGTACCGCCAATATCGGTGGCATTTACGCGGTTAGTGCTCTGATAGGGGAGAATAATGTTTATGTTATTATAATATTTGGGGTATCAGAGGTTTGATTGAAGTCGAATCATGTAAGCGCTGGCACGAATAAAAAATGATTAGTTTTTTCTGTGTAAATTTATGGTCAAAAGGTAGCTTTAAGCAGTAGGTACTGACATAAAGGGAGATGTTCGGACTATTGATGTGCCGGATTGTTAAAAATCTTTATCGCGTATACGGCTCCGAATATTTGGTGTAAAGATCTACGGATACGGATCTTTATTTCTATCGGATATCCGCGGATACGGATACGGACACGGATATCCGGAACATCACTAGGTCGGACCTTAAAATTATTGGTTTCACATGATGAATCTGTATCAACGAAATTATGACAGTGTCTAATTCCATACTAAAATTTCACAAATACCGGCTGTTTAGTAAATAATACTTTGGCCTTGCTTAATTTTCCATTAGGTACTTTTATACTTTGGTGAACTACTACTTTGCGAAATCAGGTCTAAGAATATTGTTTCCTATAAAAAACGGTTCCTAACGGAACTAGGATGACACTAGAACATTGACATCTTACATTACATTCACACACGTAAACTGCACCTATGTACTTACTCTGAAGGCACATAGAGAGTACCGAGAACACCCTACAATGGGTCTTGAATTTAGAATTTTTTTTTTTTTTTTTTTTTTTTTTATTGTTATAAAATTCACAGCTCTTATTACAAAAATTAAGCTTATCTTACATGCTAAACTTACAGCCAATAACGAATTTACATTATATAAAAAGAACAAATAAAGATCTAAGTTGACACGGGTTGACATAATACACAAGTTTTATAATGTGTATGTGTAACTTGCTAACAATGGTCTAAAAATCACATTGAACTAATTTAACATTAATTTTATATATATGTATATATTTATTAATTATTTATATATGAGTAACAAGTCTTGACGCGGATACAACTGTTTACAAACTTTCACTTTAAATTTAAAAATAAACAGAAAACTACAAATTACAAATTATTCTTTCTCACACTGAGAGAGTGGCTCTAGTACGCTTATAACCCCTTTTTTGAAAGCTGCCTTCGTTAGGTGAATAGAGAGCGAGACCTTAAAATTTTAAAGGTTTTTGCTTCATAGACCACTTGATTGTTACACTGGCGATTTCGATACTCTGTGCTTCTAAATAAATAATAAATAAAAAAAATACGAAACCGTAACACCAAAATTAATTATAAATTTATAATTTGAAATAACCCTGCAACTGTAGCGACACGTTAAAATTACATTGTTATCAAATGACGTCAGCGGCACGTCAGTAGGCACTTCAATGTTCCCTGCCACGCCAGTCTTCTCACCCCATTCATACTAGTTGTACGTGTGTGTCCTTATTGTAATTACATATTTAACTCGGATACCAATAAAAGGCAGTAATGTTAATCGGTGCATTATTTATTAATTCTATACCTAATAATAATTGGTATACAACAGACAATAACTAGTGCTTTTACCAAAAACCAAACATTTATACAAGCTCACCATTAAAATTTCGGGGTATTTGCTCTAAAATCCTACTTTGTAAGCTGATTTCCTCAGTTCCTAATCTCACTGTCTTTGTCATTAGTACACACGTTGACTAGATTCGGAAACACGGAATGCTCGCAATAGACCCCCTGACGAATAGTCAAATAAAACAACGAAAAAAAAACATTTTAATTTAAAATATCTGTACCGTAATCCCGATAATTGTACTCGTATAAATTCAGTGCGATTGCACAAACAATTTTCATCAGCCATCACTGCCCAGAATACCGTAAACCAACCCTAATAACTTTGGGACAAAAAGCGCGGGAATATTCGCGTGCCACTGAGTCTGAGTCGCGGCCATCTTTTTTTTTTTGTTGAACACATAACAAATACGTCGCATAAAACATTAATGCTCTGCCGACTAAAGTGAGCTTTCGATAGTTTTTTTTTCTAGTGATTTCTCATTGCTGTGATAAAATTCGTCAATCACATAAGAGCACCTTCATCAAATTAACAAAATATCCCCATCAAATATCATTGCCCCATACCGTCAAAATTAGATTCTTTACTTACTCACGGCGTTATTCAAATACAAATACAAATGCGTTTCTTTGCGTATTTTGGGTGTTACAATATCTTCTTATAGTGGATAGTATAATATAATGGAATCGATCAATCTTTTCGTACTTTAATTAATACTATTTTTGACGTGACAACGTCTTAAATTAGGTTATGGCTCAGAGTCACTCATGAAAAACTGTAACGCCCGCCGGACCGGCGAATGCCTTGCGTCTCTCTCCCACTCAAACATGATCGGTCCGCCGCGCGCGCAGCACTAGAGAATTAGGCGCGTTGAAAAGAAGTTGTCACGTAAAATCTTCGCCCGTAAAACCGACTTTACAGGCAACCATTTTTATCTAACTAACTGATGTTGTCCAAAAATGTAGCAAGCTGAAGTGGCAGTAGGCTGACCATGTCTGTCGCAGAACCGACGAGAGGTGGAGCAGGAAGGTTCTTGAATGGAGACCACGCTTAGGTAAACGTAGTGTGGGACGCCCCCCGGCCAGATGGACAGACGACCTGAAGAAGGCAATGACTGGATGCAACGGGCGGGAGATCGTGCGCTGTGGCGCTCCTTGGGGAATGCCTATTTCCAGCAGTGGACTGTAACAGGCTGATATGATGATGATGATGTTTTTTATCTGAATTTAATTCAATAACAACATCAATTCATATAAAATACCTATTCAGTTTCCAATACATATTAAGTCAATATCAATTTTAAACCAGTTAAACCTCTCGTTTTTCTAAATATAGCATTTAGTTAGCGTTACCTACTGCCTGATTAAAGTTGTGCGAATCCTTTTTACATTATTTTTTATTACCAAGTGCTTACTGTACTGTTCCTTAAATTTTAATAATATTTTAACGATTTTCACTCTGGTTTATCGATAAGTATTAAAACACTCGACAACACTATAGTTTGTACACTTTGCATATTTTTTTTGTTAGTTTAATTGAAATTGGCACTTCCTGAAATGAATTATCTCAGATAAAACTCTTTTTATTTCAAAATCTGACCAAAAAATATACTTGATGTGCTATTTCGTTTTCATTTTGCTGTATAAGATTATTTAATTAGTATTTTTGAAGTGAAAACTTCTTTAGCGGCGTTGAGCACTTTTGTGGCATGGGTAGAAACTGTGAAACTCGCGTCAGGTCACGTGATGCTGATCGAAAAACCGTAAGACGGTTGTTAAGTTTTCACTTCTGCCGGCACTCCCGGAGTGCAACCCGTGTTAGTTTTTTTTTGATTATTCGTTTTTTGATTTTTTTATTAGGGATAGGTTTGCTCCTGACCCAAGACTATGCCGAATGGGGCAAAGACTGAGACTACGATGTAGCGAGCTCACCTAGAAGATGCATGTTCACTATAGCTTTGAAAATAGTAATCCTACTACTATTATAAAGGCGAAAGTTTGTAAGTATGGATGTATGGATGTATGGATGTATGGATGTATGGATGTTTGTTACTCTTTCACGTAAAAACTACTGAATGGATTTGAATGAAACTTTACCACAATATAGCTTATACATCAGAATAACATATAGGCTACAATTCATAAAGAATTTTTAAGATAAAGGCTTTCCACGCGGACGAAGTCGCGGGCGGCCACTAGTAGTAAATAAATATTAATAATATTAATAGATTAACACTATTAAATCGGGTGTAATCACCTTAAAGATCCCTTCAAGCGTCGTATTTTGATCGATAATGTTAACCCTTTGCCACCCGCTAGCCTCAGACACAGACTAATTGGCTTAGTATCACCCCATGCGAGTAGAAACACGTCTGGAAAATTACAGCAAATATCAAAGTGATTTAGGTGCATGCCACAACATGAAACCAAGTTTTGACTAAGACTACTATTCGATTTTCAGTAAAACACGCAAATCAAACAATTGTTTGTTTGATTTGCGTATTTTACTGAAAAGTCTCATACTCGGAGCACGAAAAATTATAGTGTGATGAGATGAATATCTATAAGAAAACGAACACTTAGGTAAATAAGTAGATATTTGAACTGCCGCATAAGCTAAGTTCCATTTATTTGTTTCTTCGGCTTACGCGAACAGTAGACATTGAAATGATACTCTTTTTACGGATTATTTCGCGATTTATTTACACTTAAGTTCCATTGTTTAAAAAAGTGTGTAATAAACATCTGACTTTTTAAATGGAATGTGTCAGAAGCAGCTAAAAATATTGTAAATTAGTAAAACTGACCGATCAGTGATCCCTTCTCGTTGAAACCTTAGCTAATTAGCATTGAGTAAGTAAGCATTTACTTTTGATTTATTATTTTTTATTTTACTAAGACACTTTTAAATTTATGTATGTTCTAACCAAATCTGTAAAAGCGAAGATACAATGGGACTGGCGTGTCCATGTGGATCAAAGCAACAAAAATATATTAAAAAAACTGACTTTTAAATATGTATATTATATTATACTAGAAATTTAAAAGTCAGTTTTGCACTAAGGTAAATAAGATTTTGGTGCAACTCTGCTGGATTGCTTTGCTGACTGTGTGAATGTGTGTAACCCTTCCCTAAACATATTGTATTTTAGTTTAAAAATCAATATCTACCTACTCGAATAAATTGATTTGTCAGTACCAAAAGCTACTCGAAAAAAATTAATAAGCTGTCAAAATTTTGTGATAAGGCTCTTTATTAAAAATGAAAATAGACTATTTTATCTGTATTGCTTGATAAACAAAAGTATTTTCTCTCTCTTCACAAAGTAGGTATCTTTGTTGCCGGTAAGTGGTCGTACTTACTAAGATTTCAACAACAAACTCCCAATGGAAAACAATATGAGAGAGAAAATCGCAAATAATGTCTGAAAGGATTCATGTCAAACGGCTCTGTTAAAGTAATGAGTGGGTAAACATTTGATATAATTGGAAAATTTTCCACGAACTTAAGCCACATGTAATATGTATCTCTTATACCTACATTATGTATGTACCTGACACATCGGTTTTTATAAACGCATAGTATTTCTCTTCGCTATCCTAGTCACTAATACACAAGCTTACGTTTAGTTTGGGGCTAGGTCGTTGGTGTGGTCGAGGAAACTATTTAATAAATGTGGTATTTTGAACAAAAAAGTAGCTTTTGCTAATCACCCAGCCCTATAAAGCAACAGAGAAATAAAATAGCAGAATGAAAGCAACATACTAACAATAATAAAAAATACGACCACTTTGGTGTAATGGTCAAGAAGTTGACTATTAACAAAGAGGTCGCGGGTACGGTTCCTTCACTATACAAACATTTGTGTGCATGAACATGTCTGGGTATTATAAGTAATTATTTAAGTTTATTTGTAATACCACTGATGATTCTGATATTTGTAACTTAATTTGTAACTTTAAGTGCTTAAGCTACATACCACAAAGTCAGATCAATGTATGTGATGTTGTTGTATATTTATTATTTATTTATTTATTTAATAATATAGAACAAGAAAGAACTGACTTTGCGGGAGTCACAAAAGCGTTCTCGAATTTAAATTATTATGGTTTGGATGAATTTCTTGCAGATTAAAATTAATATTTGTACAGTACGTTAAGGTTCACTTTTGAATGAGGGCTCGGATGTAAAACACGGAACGTCCACTCGCTTTGATTATTTTATTTGCACTGTTTTGAATAAGTATCGGACATACCGCCCACCAAAAACAATAGTTTTTAAGTTAACATCTCAATAATAAAAATAACAATAGAAAAAATGCAATGGACTGTAACTTACAAATTTCCAAACAAGTAGTTAAGTATCTGATCACACAAACACCAACACATAGCAAAAGATATCACCACTAACACCTTAAATATTTTGAAATGCATTTTAAATACACAAATCACTGGCACTAAAGTTACAACAATTTTATCACTTACAATAACACTACACATACCGCCCACCATGGCTCAGTTCACATGTAATCATCATTCTTGGGTAGTGGTATTAGTTTCGATACAGGTCTTTTCAACTCATGGTTACCCTTGCATTGTACTGTGACCACTCTTACAAGGTTGTCTGCTCCTGGATGTAAATGCTTTATCTTGCCAAGTAACCATTTTGCTGGTGGAGTGTCTTCTTCCTTTATTACCACGATATCCCCCACAGTTGGCGATGAAATAGGCACTTGCCATTTATGTCTCTGCTGTAGTGTGTGTAGATATTCAGTTTGCCAGCGACGCCAAAAATCTTGTGTCATTCTTTGAACCATTTGCCACCTGGTTAATAAACTAATCTTCTGTTGTTCATAGTTGACGTCAGGAACATTGATTAAAGGCTCGCCAACAAGGAAATGCCCGGGAGTTAGGGGACTTTCTGTAGTATTGTCTATTAGGCAGAGTGGTCGAGAATTGAGGCAGGCCTCGATCTGTGCTAACAATGTGGCCATCTCTTCGTAGGTTAATTTGGTGTCTTTATTAACTCTTGCCAGGTGTCTTTTAGCTGATTGGACGCCAGCTTCCCATAGTCCGCCACACGTTGGCATTCTCGGAGCAATAAAGTGCCATGTTGTTCCTTCATTAGCCAAGAGACTTGCTACTTCGGCGGCCAGGTTATCTTTGCCTGCTTCAAAAAGTTGTTTCAACTCTCTGGCGGCGCCTACGAAGTTCGTGCCGTTGTCGCTCCACAAGTGCATACATTGGCCTCTTCGTGCTACAAATCTTCTAAATGCCGCCATGAAAGCTTGAGAACTAAGATCTGTTACAGCTTCCAGGTGAATAGCACGAGTAGCCATACAGACGAATAAGCAGATGTAGCCCTTCGTAGCATGGTGTCCACGGCCTTTTGATGTTCGGATAGAAACGGGTCCAGCGTAATCAACTCCGCTGTTGTAAAATGCTCGATGTGGATTGACTCTTACAGCTGGCAGCTGACCCATAAACTGGTACTTCGTCTTTCCTTTATCTATAATGCAAGTTTTGCAGATTCGTATGCATTTTCTTACAGCTGACTTAAGGCCAATTATCCAATATTGGGTTCTCAAGTATGACATCATCAATTGTATACCACCATGAAGTGTTTTGGTGTGAGCTTCATTTACTAGCAATTTCGTTATATGTTGATTGCACGGTATTATTATAGGACACTTCATATTATTAGGTAATGAAGCATTTTGCAGTCTTCCTCCCACTCTTATCAAACCTTTCTCGTCTAAGAAGGGTGACAGTGTGATCAGGGAACTACTTTTTTTGACTCTTCCATCCCTTTTGAGCTCTTCTATTTCCTTTCCATAGGTTAATTCTTGATAGTATCTAATACAATCTTCTAGGACTCTTTCCAATTCTTTAGGTGTTAGGTTTTTCTCTCTCTTCCCTGTATCTTTTTCTTTCAGCATTCTTCTGCAATAGGCTAGTACTCGTTTCATTCTTGACATTGTCGAAAATCTTTCCCAAATTGGTTCTTCTTCGTCTTCTTCTAATGTATTGTGAAATGAACTCTTTGCTTCTAATTCAGTTTGTGGAATTTCTTCTCTATTGTTGTTTGAAATATCTTCCTTTAGCCATTTTGGTCCAGTCCACCAACTCTCTAGAGCTGCTATATCGCATGCTTTTACGCCTCTTGTAGCGAAATCTGCAGGGTTATCAGCAGACTGAACGTGTCTCCACTGGCTGTTATCTATGACTCTAATGATATCTGCTACTCTGTTGGCTACAAATGTTCGCCAACGACTTGGTTGAGATTGAAGCCATGCCAAAACGACCATTGAATCAGTCCACACATATACCTGGTCCTTTTTGACATCTAGTGTTTCCATTACATCACTGATGAGTTCAGCTAGTAATGCAGCACCACATAGTTCCAACTTCGGGACAGAAATTTGTTTCAGAGGTGCAACCTTGGTGCGGGAAGCAACCATCACGACGTGAACTTCATCATCTTCAACAACTCTAAGGTAAGTTACAGCAGCGTACGCTTGAGTAGATGCATCTGCAAAGCCATGTAGTTGTATTTGTTTGTGATTTGTAGATGTAGTTTTAAACCATCTTGGTATTTCAATGCTTTGCAAATGTGTCAACTCTTGTCTAAACTCTGTCCACTCTTCACGAAGTTCAGAAGGCAATTCATCATCCCAGCCCAGGCTACACAACCACAGCTTTTGGATCAGGACTTTAGCAGTGATCACGACTGGCGATAGCCATCCGAATGGATCGAACAAACGAGCAACATCGGAAAGTATGGATCTTTTCGTTATAGGATTTCTCATTTCAGGTAAGTTTACTGTAACCTTGAACGTATCATCTTTTCTGTCCCATGTCAAACCAAGAATCTTTATTATTTTATCAAGTTTTATTTCTAATGTATCTTGTGTATTAGTCTCTCCTTGTATATGTTTCAAAACTTCTTCAGAATTACTTGACCATTTTTGCATGTTAAATCCTCCTTTTTTCAGAACTGTCTTAATTTCTTCACACGTTTTCTTAGCTGCTTCTATACTTTCGTTGCCTGCCATTAAGTCGTCCATATAAAACGATGTTTTTATTACAGTTGCAACGTCTGGATGAGACTTGCATTCGTCATCAGCAAGTTGATTTAAAGTTCTTACAGCCAGGTATGGAGCAGCAGCCGTTCCAAAGGTGACTGTTGTCAAGTCATAACTCTCAAGTTCTTTTTCAGGATCATCTCGCCATAGTATGCGTTGTAAACTGGTGTGTTCTGGTGTCATGTTTATCATTCGATACATCTTCTCAATATCTCCGACGACACATATCTTGTGTTTACGCCACGCAATGATTAGGCTTCTTAAATCAGGTTGTAGAACAGGACCAACCATCATTGTGTTGTTCAAAGATTCTCCGTTAGAGCCTTGTGAAGATGCATCATATACAACTCGAAGCTTGCTCGTCTCTTTATCTTCGCGTACTACCGCATGATGAGGGAGATAAATTGAGTGTTTGTCATCTTTTATGTCAGATTTCTTCATATGACCCATATCTTTGTACTCTTGAATTACCTTTGAATAGGTTTCTTTAAATTGTTTGTTGTTTTGAAATTTCTTCTCTAAACTCTTGAATCTATTTATTGCTTGTTGTTTTGTTTCTCCACATAATTGAACAGTTTCTTCTTTAGTTTGTTTCAGCGGTAAATATACTATATATCTTCCGCTATCATCTCTTTTTGTAGTTTGTTTGTATAGTTCTTCGCACATCTCTTCTTCTTTTGTCAATATTTTCTTCCTTTTGTATGAATCTGTTTCAATTTCCCAGAACCTTCTTAGTAAATCGTTGTCTTCTTGTATTGTGCTAGTAACATGCAGTGAAATGAAATTGTGTTGATTGTCTTCGCTGTCTCGTTGACCTGAGAGTATCCACCCCAAACGTGTCTTTTGAGCTACTACCCCATCTTCGAATTTCACCAACCCCTCTTCAATTATCTTACAAAAGATGTCAGCGCCCAGTAGCATGTCAATCTTCGCAGGCGTGTGATAGGTAGGGTCGGCTAATTGTAATGTTTGGAGCTTCGGGCAGTTAATAACTATGTTCTTAGAGGGAAGACTTGTAGATATTGTTTTCATGACATAAGCCTTCACTTGTATAGTTTCTTCGTCGTTGTACAGAGACTTGACTGACATGTGGACTATGTGTTTAAGTTGTATTTTTGTTCCTTCTCCTACTCCAGAGACTACACCGCTGATATTAGTCCTTTTCAGGCCTAACAGATCAACTACTCTTGCAGATACGAATGAAGCCTCTGATCCCTGGTCTATCAAAGCACGAAGCCGATGTGTTATACCGTTGCTCGCTGTGACATCAACTTGTGCTGTTGCTAACAAAACTTTTAGACCCGGTTGTTCATTAGAGAAGTGTGCAGTTGTAATCGTTTGTTCTGGTTGTATGTTTTCTTCTTGTGTTGTATCTTTAGCTTGGTGTAAAAGCGAATGGTGTCTTCTATGACAGACTCGGCACGATGTCTTCGTTCTACATTTGTATACGCTGTGATTTGGAATAAGGCAATTGAAGCAGAGATTTTTCTTCTTTACGAATTCGTGTCTCTTATCAACAGATTGTTTCGCAAAGTCCTTGCAACTGAATATGTAGTGGCCAACCTCGTCACAGTAAGCACATGATTGTTGTTGTGAATTTGATAGTGAAGTATGCGCTGACTGTACCTCTTCGTGTTCACTTCGCTCAGAAGTTGTGTGAAATGACCTTTGAGTTGAGGACTTTGTAGTCGTTGTAATAGGAGCTATCAATTCTAAAGTTCTGAATTTAGCTTCAAGGAATTTCTTCATTTGCGACCAAGTTGGCAATAAGTCAAAATCGTCGGTTTGTGTATGTTGTTCCCAGTCCTTTAAAGACTCTGTATCCAATTTCTGCCCAACCAGAAACACAATTAATGGATCCCAAGAATCAGTAGTTATTTTCAAGTTATTCAGACTAGATAAACATTCTGAAGTAGTATCAAGTAGCGTTTTAATTTGACTTGCCGACTGAGTTACGACTTTCTTCTGTGCGAACAATCTTTTTAGAATCGAGCTAACAATCATTTTTTTATTTCCAAATCGTCCCTTAAGAATGTTCCAGGCCTGTGTATAGTTACTTCCTGTTGTTTGTATATTGCGTAACAACATTTCAGCTTCGCCCGAAACACTCGTTTTTAAATAATGTAGTTTCTGTACATCGGTTAATGACGTGTTGTGTACGAGGGCTTCGAATAAGTCCTGATAGGTAGGCCAATCTTCATATTTCCCTGAGAATGTAGGTAATTGTATCGTAGGTAATTTTGCGAAAGGTTGTTGTTGTTCATTTTGCGTAGATGTTGACATATTTGCAGACTCGTTAGACCGCTTCTGTAAAGTTTTTTCGTCTAAGATATCCGCTAAGTCCGCTCGTAAGCCATGATACAATTCCTCAACTTCATAGTATTCCTCGTTTAAGAAATATGGAAAATTCCCTCGTTGTTCACGCGGTGTGCACCTTGTAAGGTTGTTATGAGCTTGTTTGAATAAGTTCCAATCATCTTCAACTGATTTTATTCTTGTTTTTAAGTAACCTTCAGTTAATCTTTGTTTCGGACACTTCTTGATGTTTATTTGTGCTTTATTTAATATCTTGGCTACATCTTCTAGAGAAGATAAGAACTTTTTTTGTTCCGCAGTTGGTTCAGTCATTTTTTAACGTTAAATTAACTCACAACACCTTAACACGTCAATTGTTAATTACAGTTCACTTATAACTTCGTATTACAAAATTCGTAAACAAGTGTTCAATATTTGTAAAAAGTCAGTCTTCTTATCTAAGGAATGCGGCTCCCTATTGTATTCGCGCTGCCGAGTTGTCTAGCCGAGCCCTCCACTAATCCGGCTCGTAATGGCCATTATGTACAGTACGTTAAGGTTCACTTTTGAATGAGGGCTCGGATGTAAAACACGGAACGTCCACTCGCTTTGATTATTTTATTTGCACTGTTTTGAATAAGTATCGGACAATATTAAAATTGACATACACTAATTAATAACTTTACTATAATTTAATTGAACTTAATTTTTAATTTTGACATGTTTTATTTGAATTTTAATTGTAAATAATTAAATTAGATTAATTGATTTTATTTCAATAGTACTGGACTGGTCAATTTAATATTATTTATTTGATTTTAATTTTTAATTTTGACATGTTTTATTTGAATTTTAATTGTATTTAATTGGATTAGATTAATTGATTATATTTTAATAGCACTGGACTGGTCTTGTACCTTTGATTGGTGTTGATTTTATTATTATTGACATTGAATTATATTGCCTTATTTAATTTGCCATGCCCAAATGGGCTTCATGATGTACCTACTTAAACTGTATTTGTCACCTATTATATACTCATGAATGCAATAAATGAATATGAATATGAAATATCTTACAGTTCAACCGATCGTGCTCTCTCTATCAACCATTGACCCAATGCCTTAACCACCCAAGGCAGCTCGGTCATCCAAGTTGACGGGGTAAATTGCATTTCCCAAACGCATTATCTCTCTCAAATGGCGGCGGGCGTCGTGCCAGTTCATATAAATACAAGATAAAATCATGCTTGCTTAGCATAGTGCAGTGGTTCGGCCATGACACTGGCGTAGAAGGATCAACTTCAAGAGATTCACTCTTTATTGAACACCACAGAAATTTAAAATACAGACACGTTTATCAAAGAAAGATGTCAAGTCCCTATTCAAGACATTCCGATCTATACAAGACAACCTTTAAGTTTCAAGATTGTCAGCTAGTAACCTGGTCGTGGGCTAGAAAACTGACGTGAAGCGACTAATTTCAAGAGTGGACTAACGGAATAACTGAAATACCAACCAATGTGGTAACAGTGGTAAGGTTAGTTTACATATTGGGACGTGTTAAAATGCTCCTTGTGAGTCTATTTATTCGTTTTTATACTTTTAAAATTCGTTGATGCATTCTTGTCAAAATACTACTGAAAACCAAATTTCATCGAAATCTGCCCGAAAACAAAAAAGTTAATGGCCATGAAGATTTTTTTTCATACTTTTAACATTGCGTAGTTGCATTCTGGTAAAAATACTACCGACAATCGAGATACAAAAAAAACTCATATTTCACCTTCTTAGATTTACTAAAACACTATATATCAATAAGTAACTAGTGTTGCCCAAATGCAAGAACAAGACGAGACTTAGCCAGTCTTGGTCTTGGTCTTGCGCCAATACACCTGGTCTTGGTCTTGGTCTTGGTCTTGCGCTCCCAGTCTTGGTCTTGGTCTTGGTCTTGCAGCAAGAGTCTTGCAAGTCTTGCAATTACCTATTAGTCTATTACTATTTATTAAAGTTTACTTTAAATCTTAGAAAAACGTATTAGAATTGGAACATTGTGAGCTTGAATTAACATAGCCATAGTAAAGATCAAGCAGATTAATAAATAACTGAAGATTTGATAAGAAATTCGAAAAATCAACTGACCTATATGTCGTTTTCCATGGAAGTAACTGTTTCTTAATAAACATTTATGATTTATAAGCTTACATTTGCTAAAACATGTAAAAAAACAAATTAATTACAATAACTTGACTGTATTTTAAAGAACAATACTTATCTGTCTAGAAAGAGATTGAACCCTCAACTTATAAGAAATTTAATAAAAGAGTTTTACGATTTATCATTTATTTGAATATTCGAAAATTCGAAATTATTTTGCATGAGTATACCTACGCCCAATGGACCCTATGGCGGCAATCAAATAGTGTCAAATGTTATGATTTCGGCGTGGCGGCAACGATTGTTTTAGATTTCAAAAGAAGCCGCCGGCGCGTGTATCATAACCATGTACTTCCGAAAAGCGGCAAATTTACTGTTTTAAACTTTCCTGTTGCATTTTTACAATAAACACAGTTTTTTCACGGGTTTTACGCAACACAAACACTTTTAAAAGGTAAAACTTAGTATTTACCTTCCCGACGTTTCGATCTGGTTGCACAGATCATGGTCCCGGGCGGCAAATTTCTTTGAGAAGTAAGTACAAAACCTTTGATGCCGCATTATCAAAGTGCCGATGGTTAAAACATAACTATGCATGCACTCAGTTTGATTTTAATAGATATTTTTTATTCGCTATGTTTATGGTATTAGTAGTAATGCGCATAGGTCCAGTTTTTCATATTCTTTGATACAGTTTTTTGCGTCTCATAGAATTCCTAAGCGTACCTACCTATACACCGAACTGTTACACCTAACTACTCAGTGAAATAGCGCTAAGTCCTAGCTGCAAGACGCAAGAGTCTTGCAGGCTATGTCTTGTTCTTGCTCAAGTCTTGCACGGTCAGTCTTGGTCTTGGTCTTGCTAAAAATACGCGGTCTTGTTCTTGGTCTTGGTCTTGCAAAAACGCAAGAACAAGACCAAGACTGCAAGACCAAGACTGAATTTGGGCAACACTATAAGTAACACATTTATTTCATTTCTCGCCCAGCGAGAAAGGGTTCAATGGCTTTGTTCTAAGCTCTTTTACCCTTTTTGTGTGAGTATATATTCAGTTTTAAAAAAAATGAGATGGGTTTGCTTTACTGCAAGACTTAGCCCAACAAGGCAAGGACTGAGTTTACGATGGAGCGAGCTCACCTCGAAGATGCCTGTTCACTCTAGCTTTGAAAAGAACACTACTTAATAACATTTCTATAATAATTATATATATTTTTATTATTATATTATATATTTTTATGCTTAGTCATAAGATATTATACATAATAAATATACATATAATAATATCTTATGACTAAGCATGAACATAACGAATTACTCAAAAATCAATCATTGAGTAAGGAAGAGCAGATTCAAATTCATTAAATAACTTGGTTCATAATATGGTTTTTCTGAATTTAAATTACGTATCGCACTTTCTATGGCCCCAAAATCATGTAACTTTCTATTCGGTAATCTCTTGTCCGAAATCTCTTTTCCATTTTAAATTCTGCCATAAAGGGGATAAAGCCGTGAATCGTTTGAAATCGAACTAAGAGAGGTTTGGAAGCTAACATTCCACCATGCTTTTATTTTCCATACTTAGACCAAAATGTTGAAATCAGAGCATCGACTTACCTACATTAGTTTTTCCTTTATTCAACCGATTTCAAAAAGGAAGGAAAACGTTTTGTATTCGACCAAAAAAACAGTTCTGGGATAATATACGACGGAGCAATTTCACATAGATAGACGTACAATGTAGGCGGTCTTATCGCTAAAAAGCGATCTCTCTCAGAAAACCATGTTTATTTGTCACTTTTTTATCTACCTCACTATCATCAGCATTTGAACTCCTCATCATCATATCAGCCGTTCGACGCCCACTGCTGAGCATAGGTCTCCCGCAAAGATCTTCACCGCCACCGGTCCTGCCATTCCAGAAATTTTAATGTAATTCAATTCAAAGAATCATACATGAATATTTTAATCACACTTAATTTCGTTCTTACAGTTCTTCTAATTTGGGTAAAGGTACAGTTTCATCAGAACAACTTTGGTCTACATTTCTTAGGGAAAAGTACTGACAGCGAAAACTACACGGAATCTTTAAAAGCTTTTTTCCCTTGTTTTCGATCGAATTGGAAAATATTTACTTGTACTTTATTTATTTATTGCACAACAATACTTTGTACAAAAGGTGGACTTGACGCCGTAGGGCATTCTCTACCAGTCATACCTTTGGGCTAAGCAGAAATGATTTGATTAATAAATTACAACGTTCCTACCTAGTTATGTGCTTCCCTGAGCGAATAAACTTCAATCAGTCATGTCTAGAGATGGGATTATAACCCTTTTTGCGCAGCTGGGTAAAAATCGGGCAAAAATGTTTTAACCCGATTTTAATCCGTTTTTGCCTATTTCGTTGGGCACTAACTTTTTGTAAATGAAAAACTGGACGATGAAATATCTTTACGATTTCCTTAATAACAAAATCATGAACAATCACAACGTTTGAACCCCTTAAGCATCAATAGGACGATATCGTCCGAAATAACATAAAATATATGAGAAAATCAAAGATGGTGGCCTAATATTTTGATTAGGACCTATTTCAATGAAATTCGGTTTTCAGTAGAATGATGATAAGAATGCAATGTTGAAATTCTGATAAAATCCAAGATTGCGGCCAACTTTTTTTATTTTTGGGCCGATTTCTATAAACCTCGGTATTTTGACATGATGCGATGCGAATACGATTCGGTATTTTGATTGTTGCATAATGCGATGTTGAAAGTATGAAAAATCCATTATGGCGGAACTTTTTTCTTTTTGGGTTGTTTATGATTAAACTCGGTTTCGGCACGGTAATATTATCTATACAGTATTCCATCTTCATATAAACGGACGACGCGCGAGTTATACCTTCGCGCCCGGATCTTGGCATGCGCTTGGCATGCTACAGTCGCGGATTGCCGCAGTGACGAACGGACGGTGTGCTGGTTTTTAATCAGTAACCGCCCTAATTTTAACTCGAAATAAGTGCAAGTAGCTATTTAACATGACAAGTAGTGCTGTTTTTGGATTGCGGATTTTTTATACACTCAAATATAATAATAAAGCTTTTCGTTCATACGAGAATAATATTAGTAATACAATCAATGTGCAAATATTTTTCGGTCGCAAATTTATTAGACCGATTTGTTAGCAAGTAGCTATTTAACATGACAAGTGAATATATTGTGCTGTTTTTGGATTGCGGATTTTTCATACACTCGAATATAATAATTAAGCATTTCGTTCATACGAGAATAATATTAGTAATACAATCAATGCGCAAATATTTTTCGGTCGCAAATTTATTAGCCCGATTTGTTAAAAAGTCACATAATCATGGGTTTTAATTAAATCTATCAATCAATAAAACAATTTGCATTTTAATTGAACACTTTCTATTCAATTCATAAAGTATTTTATGTAATCATATAAATAATTGTTTCTAAGTATCTGTGCTTATAAATAAAAAGTAACAAATTTACAATCTCCAAACTAGATAGAAACTCAAAGTAGGCAGATGCAATTAAAACGCTGTAGGTAGGCGACAGCGAGTACAGCGACAGCCCTATCTTATGCTTACGTACCACGCGGCCGGATAGGTACTTATTTTAAAAACACGGCCGAGTTGGAATACTGTATGGATAATATTACCGTGGTTTCGGGTCGTATTTTGACAAGAACGCAACAATGTTGAAACTATGAAGAAATCAAAGATGGCGGCCAACTTTTTCCATACTTATGATATTATCAGTTGCATTCTGGTCAAAATACTACCGAAAATCGAGATACAAAAAAATAATACATACATCAATAAGTAACAAATTAATTTCGTTTCCGCCCGGTATTAATCGTAAACGGGCTGAAACGGGTTTGAATCCTACGGTGGGTTTCAATCCGGGTGTTTACCCATCTCTAGTCATGTCGAACCCGCTTTTGAATGCTTATTGTAAGGGCGTAATAATATCTTATCAATTTTTATCCGTAAGGCCGTAATTTTCTGCAATATAAATCATCTACACTAATACTATAAAGAGGAAAGATTTCATTAATTGTTTTTTTCATTGGAATAGGCTCCGAAACCACTGGACCAATTAAAAAGAATCCTGCACTATCCCTGATTAACATAGAATATATTTGATGCTTAAAATAAAAGTAATTAATAGTCCTCCTAGCCGATTTCGACCACGGCGGTCAATCTCAACAGAGATCAGCCAACTACGCAGGAGATATTATAATGTACAAGTGTGAGCGCAATACACAGGTGCACTCAATGTTCCATCACTCCCTAAGTTCGGTGAGATGGCAATCCAACATGACTGGAGAGAGAGAAGGCGCAGGACCAACGACCTAACGTGCTTTCAGAGGCACGGGGATGTAACACCACCAACTTCCAGACTCCGAGCTGTTTTTGAGAAATTCATGACAGAAAAGCTCAGAAACAGTTTTGGCTCGACATGGGATTCGAACCCAGGACCTCTTGGATGTAAGGCAGAAACTTTGCCATTACACCAACGAGGCAGGATGCTTAATATATTAAGGAATCGAAAGCTACGCTAGCGAAGCCGGGAAGCTAGTATAAAAAACAGCAACAGATCCAAACGTTCGCGTAACCCCCGAATGCTCGCTCCCACGAAACCGTCACAACATTTGAAGAACAGTTACCCTGGGGCTCATTCCGGAACATTTTTATCTCAGGAACTTTTTCTCCTGACAGCCCCCTGTAATTTCCCGGGGGATTCGAACGTTATGAGGACATCAGGGTAACGCTAAGGACAGGTTTATGGTAATGGAGTATTGTTAAAGGATCCTTATTTATCGATAGTAACATGGTTATCGGATAAGCTGAATATTATTATGTAATCATTACATTTTTCAGTGATAAATTTATCTATATTATAAATACGAAATTAACTCTGTCTGTCTGTTTTTTACTCAATCACGCTTGAAATGCTGGACCAATTCGCATGAAATTTGGTATGGAGATATTTTGATACCCGAGAAAAGGCATAGACTACTTTCTACCGCTGGGAAATGACGCATTCCCATGGGAAAATTCAGATAGGCCGCTTTCCGCTTTTTTTCTCTATAAAAATGAATTGCTGTTCGTTAATCTCACTAAAAACTCGAGAACGGCTGTACCGATTTCAATAATTTAAGCCTTGTTAAAGTTCAGGGATGGTATAAATGATGAGAAAATATCGATGAATTGCAAAAACAGCGGGCAGGACAGCGTCTGCTGGGTCCACTAGTATCTCTATATACTCCTAGTAATAATTATATATACTCCTATGTATATCAATACCAGCCTGTGCTCGGTGATTGGTTGAGCTTTGACGACGATGACGGTACCCAATGCTGTCATTAGGTACCGTCATCGTCGTCAAAGATCAATAATCGTCGACCCGTAATGGTTAACAGTCGCCAGTCGCGATGGCAGTATGCAGCAGGTGTGACCTGAGCCTTACAGTCGCAACACGTCTTTTCAAAAAGTTATAAGTAGAGTGACTGGTTACAAGTAGGCCTGCATCCTTTCAACCAACCTTTTAGTTTTGAAAAGTTCTTCGCGATAAGTGTTCTGTCAATTTTTAGGGTTCCGTAGTAAACAAGGAATACTCATAGTTTCGCCATGTCCGTCCGTCCGTTCATCTGCCATTTTACTCGGAGAATTTTTTAAGTTATATAGAGGGTCATTTTTTGCCTGCATTAACCTATCGCGTGAAGTGTCGTTGAATAGGACCTTAAAAAAAATA
This sequence comes from Pyrausta despicata, assembly GCA_963921415.1. NCBI lineage: Eukaryota > Metazoa > Arthropoda > Insecta > Lepidoptera > Crambidae > Pyrausta > Pyrausta despicata. The sequence continues at coordinate 12,874,636 of OY992862.1, read as the reverse complement.
TGAAATTGTAAACACTACTTCCAGGATCCGTTTCTGAAATATTTAATTTCAAAGTTAATTTTTTATCCCATCATGCCGCTCAAGGGCTATTTGTAGATTCGTGAAACAAATTATAGCAGTAGTATAGGAGACCAACTTGTAAAATTTAAACGGAAAATAAATTGGTAGTTATATAAAACAAGTATTTATTGGGTATTTGTGAGTGTGAACTGAAAGTTGGCACTCGCAACTACGGAACCCTACAGTACGCGTCCCGACACGCACTTGACCGGTTTTTATTATAACTACCTCGTGTGTTCATAAGTTTTGAGACAAACTTTGTGCTAAAAAAAAGAAATAAAAAATTACTGGCTGCTATTTATTTCTTTTTCTAATTTTGAATTTCGAATGTTAACTTTTAATTCCTTTGATTTTCAAATTCATTTCTTTTAATTTTCTCGTGATGGAGAGAACATAAGAATTGCGTGCGACCGTGATTTCGCTATTTAAGGCGGGAAAAAAAACAATGGAGATTTTCCGTAAGGTGAAAACTTTTGGTGTGAGCCGTAACTTCGTGTATTACACTATTAAACGATATAAGGAGACAAGTTCTTTGCAAGATCGCCAAAGGAGTGGTCGGCCGCGCTCTGTAAGGACGCCTGCGAACATCAAAATCATCCGAGAGCGACTTCGCCGAAATCCATGGCGAACTCAGAAAAAACTAGCTCTGCAGACTAATATTTCGCGCGTTTCAGTCAACAGAATACTGAAATATGATCTTAAGGCGAAGGCGTATAGCCGTAGGAAAGTTCATTTTTTAAACGATCGCCTTCGTAAATTGCGACGAGAACGTGTCCAATACTGCTTAAGAGACACGATGCGAGGAAAATAATCTTCACCGATGAGAAAATCTTTACTGTCGAAGAAAAGTTCAACCGACAAAACAATAAAGTGTATGCAAAAAGTAGCAAGGATGTCCCAGCTTCAGCACGGAATGTCTCGCGAACTCATCATCCGGCTAGTGTGATGGTATGGTGGGGAGTTTCGTATGAAGGTGTCACTCCGCTCCTTTCTGTCAACAAGGCGTCAATGTGAAAGCCAAGAACTATCAAACAAACATCTTAGAGCCTGTTGTGAAACCCCTGTCCCTTACTTTGTTTCACAACAAGGATTGGGTTTTCCAACAGGACTCAGCGCCATCCCATAAAGCAAAAACCACCCAAGCGTGGTTGAGGGAAAATGTGCCGGCCTTCATCGCGGCGAACAAATGGCCCTCTTCCAGCCCCGACCTCAACCCGCTGGATTATGCTTTATGGGCTGAGCTAGAGCTTAGGGCCTGCCGAAAGTCCCACCCAAACTTGGAGTCACTGAAGCGAGCTCTTGCCTGAGAAGCAAAGCGAATCCCGCTGAAAAAGATTCGTGCCGTCATTGATGACTGGCCAAATCGTCTAAGGGCCTATATTTAAAACAAGGGTGGCCATTTTGAATAATAATAATATTTTTTTGTTAATTATTATCTACTAAATGTTTACTAAAAATTTTTGAAATATTCGTCTCAAAACTTATGCACACGCGAGGTAAGAAACACAATAGGTGGTAATGGGTAATGTGATAACTTCCTAGAAAGAGCTTGAAAAATAGCTTATTCGCAGTATTTCAAGCCATCTCACATCTTGTTTCGAAACTTCTTCATATCTGACTTCATTTATTAAGGTATTAGAAATACTTCAGTTTTTATGTTAAAATGAATTGTAGTAATAACATAAAGTAGAAAACATGATGTATTGTACAACAAAGTAATGTTTGTGGTAAATTATCGAAGAAAAATATGTAGGATGTATAAAAATTGCATAATATCATATACTCCATAATACTTAAATCTTGAATATCGCATAAATGGACAAATTCCTTTGTTGTGAAATTGATTTAAATGACTGCAAATAATCTCTTCCTCAACCTCTTTTAAGGAATGTCTCTATGTAAACGAAATGTCTTTAAAATGTGAAATAAAAACACACTTAAAGTAAAAAAAAATGTTTTTACTTTATTTGCAAACGAGTAAGTTGAAATGCTAACCGACAAATATTGTTAAAGTAGTTCCGAAACTAATAAATTGTTTGTTTCATAATAAACTTAACTCGTACGCTAGCATACGTTTAAAACCAGTTTGTGTCTGTAATTTCTAACAAATTAAGTTGGTCTTGCCACTTTGTCAATTCCAAGTTTCTTGGACTTACACTACTTTGTCTGTTTATTTGAACTTATAAATTTAAAGTAAGACTGCTACAATGTTCAAGCTTCTTAACTGAGACGTTTTAAACTTAAGTACCTACTAGTGGACACGGCAGACGCTGTCCTGCCCGCTGTTTTCGCAATTTATCAATATTTTCTGATCGTTTACACCTTCAATAGACTTCCACAAATATTTCAAGTCTAAAATTATTGAAATCGGTTCAGCCGTTCTCGAGTTTTAATGACACTAACGAACAGCAATTCATTTTTATTTATATACTAGCTGACCCGGCGAACTTCGTACCGCCGTAACGTTGTAATGATTGAAAAATGTCATCGAATGACATTGACATTAGTTACGCGCGTTTTTTAAAATATGCAAAAAAAAATTTTTTTTCTTCTAATAACAACAAATACAACAAAAAAAGCATTAGTGAAATCGGTCCAGCCATTCGCGCGTGATGCCGTGACCAAGGAAAACGGGTTTCATTTTTATATATATAAAGATTAAAAAAGCGTTCGGCCCACCTTAATTTTCCCATGGGAATTCGTCATTTTCCCGAGGTAAAAAGCTGCCTATGCCTTTTCTCTGGTATCAAAATATATCCAAAGCAAACATGTTCAGTAGTTTAGGCGTTATTAAGTAACAGACAGACAGACACAGTTGCTTTCGCATTTATAATATAAGTATGGATGTTTCTATTAATGAAAAGATAAAGAGGGAAAAACATCAAATCGTTACCGTTTCATGTTTTTTTTTATCTAGATCCGACTACGGCAAAGTGAAGAAAAGACGCTTTTAATAAATATAATCGATGCTTTTATAGTAGTTTATGCAACTGATACATAATGAGGGGCCTTAAAACACGAGTGTGGTTTTTTAAGGCCTAATTAATTAATTTAAGGCCTAATCACACGAGTTTTTAAGGCCTAATTATGTACAGTTGCATACACTACTTTATCTACTACTCATATTTATCACTAAAATGCAATTTGTTTTAACTTTTCACAATATTTTCGTCACAGCGAAAAACCAACAAACAAATGAATGACAACAGTAATGGCGGGTAATTCAATCCTCCGTCACTTCTAAACCAAGGGTCGCGGGTTCGATCCCCGCACAATACAAGCATATGTGTGCATGAACATGTGTGTTTGTACTGGTCTGGGTGTTTTCTATGTATAATATGTATTTATTTACAAAAAAAAAGTATTTAAGTATGTTTATCCGTTGTTTAGTACCCATAACACAAGCCTCGTAGCTTAATTTGGGACTAGAGAATTGGTGTGATTGTTGTGAAATATTTAATATTTATTTATTATTATTTATTAACTGCTTTAATATCAATGGATACTAGAATAGAGACCTACTTTAGTTTTGACAGCTGTTCCAAATTTAAAGTCATAACCTTACAGAAATTGATACTGTTATAACATTACAGTACAGATTTTACCTACTGCCACAGATAAGAAAGTTCTCATAGTAAAATTGGTTGTAGTAATGCTGGTCATTTCCTACGGTTTCTGAACGCATTTTAGAGCACTAATGATATGTCCGTAGATAAATCAATATAATACGTTTGTCTGTGATTTTTTTTTACCATAAATCAAATGAAGTATATACATTCTTAAATAAATAGAAATAAATATTTCTCAACAATCACACCGATTCTCTAGTCCCACAGTAAGCTACGAGGCTTGTGTTATGGGTACTAGATAACGGATATACATACTTAAATACTTTTTTTTTTGTAAATAAATACATATTATAAATAGAAAACACTCAGACCAGTACAAACACACATGTTCATGCACACTTATGCTTGTACTGTGCGGGAATCGAACCCGCGACCCTTGGTTTAAAAGTCCGACATGCGGACCACTGCACCAAGCGGTCGTCAAATAAGGTAAGGTCGTCAAGTAATTAAGTATACATAATTCAACAAGGTCATCGCCGACAGTGGGGACTGTCCGTACGTCCAACATTTATGAAATGTCACTCGCTCACTTTTAGTAATTAAGTACTAATACTAGTTTTTAGCTGTTTGATACATGTACTAACACCCAAATTTATGTTGTCTGTAAATAAATGTTTTTTATTTTATTTTATTTTTATTTTATAATGATACACAAAATCTAATATGTGTGTGTATGGTGTATATGTATATATTTTCAGACAGTTTTATGAAATCCGACGTGAAAATTTTACTTCTAAGTATATAGGTATTTAAACTGTGATAACGAAGAAACAAAAATTTGGATGTCCTCCAGACTAAATGTAGGTAGGGGAAGAGGTACAATGATTGGCACCTAAAGCAATTTTCTGACTTTTAACGCTTGAATAAAATCAACCGTTTATAATAGTGACCTACACTTTATGGCATTTGATTGTAAAATATATTAGGAACCATTTCGAATCAAAATTTAGCTGTATTAATAAGACTTTATATGATAAAATTAAACAAATATTGAAAAAGTCCCCAGGGCACTATTATTGGCACTCGTTGGTATAGTGATTAACATAGTGAAAGGTACAATGACTGGCACTGCCAATCATTATACACATGGTATGCCAATCAATACGACGGAGAACAAATAGTGTTGGGAATTGAATTGGATTGTAATAATAAAATGCTGCAACAAATAGTAGCTACCTACCTATTATAAGCCATGCAGATAAATAATCGAATTGAAAATGGCGTCCGCTCGCTTTGTGATTGGTCCGCCTCGCATACGTTCTCGCTCTCCCTAATAGAGATTGAGCGAGAAAGCATGCGAGCCGTCGCCATTTTCAATTCGATTCTTTATTTGCACGGCTTATATTTATGTTATTTTTAATAATAAATAGTGTGTGTTTGTTTGTGTGTGTGTATGTGTGTGTATACGTGTTTGAATGTAATGTAGTGTTTTAATGAAATTATTTAGATTTGTAACATTTTCTCCTCTTAACCTTACGGGTATGCATGTGTAAACAAAGTAAATTTGCAAATTTTTTAATAGTTACTTTATTAAATAAAAATTAAAATTATGACTAAGAAAATTATTTAAGAGTTATTAATGAAATCTTCAATTTCTTTTTCGTTTCGAAACGTCGCACGACGCTGTAAGACTCTTGCGAAATTCGCGCGCCTTTCTAGTACATGTTTCGTTTCAAGGCTCTGAAGATGAAGATCGTCCGGCTCTAAATCATAGCAATCATCAAGCTTTCTCTTCTTTGAAGTGTTCAGTAAAGCAGCCTCATACTTATCGTTATTTTGTCCCGCTTCAGTCTTTATTTTTTTAACTTTAGAAATTATTTCGGTCTTATTAATTCTTCCAGGTTCCCTGTAAATAACATTCAACTCCCCCGGTTTATTTGTATTCAACAATCTTTCACTTGCATTTCGATTTGGGGTTTCTCTGTTGAATTCAGCAGTCTTATTTGCTTTAGTCTTTATGAAAATCGTATCCTGAGGTTTCATTATTATCAAAGATGTGTTAGTCTTTTTTAGATCTGTCTTTGTTTTAGTGTTGCATTCGGTGTCTAAAAATAATTGTTTTTTTACCTTTTTAAGTTCAGCTGGTAATATGTTTACTGTTGAAATTATATTAATTTTTTTTCCAGAACTAATATTCTTTATTCGATCAGTCTCATTTTTATTAGCACTAATAGTGTAGTCATAATTTTTTGTCAATACAGTGTTTCTTGTTAATAGCAGTTCTTCCTCTTTGGTTTTACATAAAGAAACGGATGGAAAATTAATTTGTATTCGCTCAGTCTCTTTTTCTTTGGCACTTATAGGTGATTCACATTTTTTTGTTAATTCAGTCTCTTTAGTTTGTAGATTTTCTTCCTCTTTGGTTTTAATTTTAATTAATGTGTCGGTTTTGTTCAAAGTATTTTTTTCTTTACTTACTCTTTCTGGTTCAAAACTTGTTTCGTTTAGTTTTTCATTTACTTTCTTATTATTATTAGATTTTATTTTATTAGATACTTTAACATTTCCAGGTTCATCTGAAATATTGCTTTTACTGTTTATTATTTTAATTTTTCCCTTATTTTTTTTACTTTTATTTGCATTTTCCTGCTTTTGAGCTATTTTCAACTGTTTTGCTTCTTCTCTTATTCTTTTTTTCTTTTCTTTTTCTTCTTTTGCCTTTTCTTTTTCTTCAAGTTTTAATCTTTCTCTTTCTAGCCATTTGTTCCCCGTTAACAAGTACAGAGGTGATGATAAATTTAACTTCTTTTTTTTACGTGCTGGTGTTGGTGGCATATCTAGAAAGCTTTTGATTTGTGTGTTATCCTTTTCTTGACTCTTTGCATCACTGATTATTTGACTGATGTCTTTATCTTGAGATCCGATTTTGACTAAGGGAGTTTCCAAAACAGAATCGTCTTTACAATGTATGTTTTCGATGTTTTCAGAAAGTTGAGGTGTAGAAATATTTTCTATAAAAGCATTGTTGTATGAATTTTCATGTTTACCTACAACAAGTGGTGATTCTTTTCCAGTGTCCAAAACGTCATGGTATTCGATTAAAATGTCATTTTCTATATCATTTGCCAATATTTCATCAATGTTTGAAATACCACTGTTTATATCTTGTAGTGCTTTGTGGTTTTCAGAGGTTTTTTTTTTTGCCGCAGCACCATTTTCGCAAACATCTTGCTGGTCAGCGGTTTGACATACAATAACAGGTATATCATTAATGTTAAACCAAGTATCTTGAACAAGTAATTGTTCCTGGGGGTTTATTTTATTTTTTAACTCAACGTCTCTAGCAGATGATCGGACATGTTGTTGTTGTGGCTCCGTAATCGATATATTATTATCATTGTCGGTACTACTATCGTCCTTCAAGAATTTGTAAATGTTACTTAAACCTCTGTGAAAACCATTTTCTGGGTCTGGAATCTCATTTTCAAGTCTGTTTAAAGTATTCGAGTCCACGAGTTCATGGAAATCTGCCATTGTTAGGAATTTCCCAAGTACTGGAACTGGAACAGCATTTTCATTGGTGGTCGGTTGTTTTTTCCCTAAGCATTTGGTATATTTAATCGCATCAGGATTAAAGGGATACAGGCCACAAGCTCGGAATCCATTTTTTATCACTCTTGCACTAATGTATTTCTCCACGACGATTTGGAGTACATATCCGAAGTCAACTTTGGTGAGCTGCTTTGTGACATTCGTTTGCCTCCAATCTAAAAGTGCCTTCCTCCATCCATTTTTTATTGGTCTAAATGCAGCCACATCTGCCGGTTGCAGAATCCTTGTCGCATTTGGATAAAGTGCTATCAGTACAATACCCAGCTCTTTACATTTCATACTTAAATCATAGTTCATATGACTTTTATGACCGTCAACAAACAGGATTATGGGCAACGTCACCTTCTCAGCTATAAGATAAGGGTGTAGGACATTTACTATATATTTATAAAAGAGCTCTTTCGTCATCCAACCATTCTCCGAAGGGGAGACTCCCCAATGCCTAGGAACTGAGTTATAAATTTCAGCACGCATTTTCTTAAGCGGGTATATAACCGTGGGTGGCGTTATAGCACCTGAAGCTGAAAATGTAAACATCACGGTAATCGAGGATTTTGCAGGTGCCATATCAACCTCATACACGTCTCTTGCACCCCTTTCAGCTAACACCTTGCCTTGTTTGGGGCACAGCTGAAAACCGGTTTCGTCCCCATTAAAGATTCGAGTTGGATCGTCAAGAATTTCAAATAGCTGTTCTTCTTTTAACGTCGCTTCAATTTGTTTGAACCACTGTCTTATATTTTGTTCTGAAACATTAGCACTGGCTGAGGTCACAGCCTCAGCCGTTCTGGAAGCAATATTCGGATGTCTTTTTAGAAATAGTTTATACCAGCCCTCACCAGGTTTATTATTTATGAACGGTGTTTCTCGGGGATTATTTTGAAGAAACTGCTCCACACTGTGCAAAACATTTTCCTTCCGTCGTGGAAAACCTTTTTTGCTCGAATTTATTATCCAATCTTCTAGGTCTTTTTCTTCGCTTGCTGTAAGAGCAGTTGGTGGACCGGGTTTAGGGTCAGTCACTTCGCATTTCGATCTATACTGCAGTGTCGCTCTTGGCACTCCAAACCTGCGGGACGCTTCTTTTTTGGGCATTCCATCCTTTATAGCGTCAAGTGCCTGCTGTACGTCCTCTTTGCTATATTTCTTTTCATATTTTTCTCCAGCAGCGGGTGGTTTCGGCATAATTTCACTGTAACAAAGTATGTTAAACTAGATAGGTAGTTAGTTGAATAACAATAAGAAACTCTAACTTAGTAGGTATTATAACTACGAGTATACACGGTTCTTCTTTAGTTCTTAAATTTTGGGTACTGTTTCTTAATTGTATTACAGAGCATTTACAAAAAAATACAAGATGTAAAATGATTTATCTTGAATATCTTTGTTGAATTGAATAATAATAAAAAAATCTGGATTAATTTACACAGCACCATCCAACATTGTGTTTACTAACTAAATTAAATACCTTTTTTTAATTACATATTATTATACCTACATGTTATAGCACCTTAGACACAACATGATTTTGTTATGAAGAAATCAAATTCAGTTCCTTCTGCGTATATCTGAATTAATAAATCACATATTAGCACATCACTACTACTCCTCACTAAAAGTCGGTATAATTATTGGCACCATAGGAGTATAATGATTAGCCCTGCCAATCGCCTTAAAAGTACAATAATTGGCCCTGCTAAAATTTGGATGCAGACTCACTATCACCATAGTATGGCTTTTTATGAATAGAACTTTTAATACACGTCTTATAAAGTCCAAAATCTAACATCGATAATTGTTAAACCGTTATCTATTCATTGGCCCCCGTGCCAAAAAACTGTACTCTCATACAAAACATGGGCATAGTCATTGGCACCCCAAGAACTCAATAATCAACAGATTTTTATGACAAATTTTGCTTTAAAACTGTAATATTATAACTCATTAACTAGTACAAACAACACACCAATCATTTATTAATCTAGTAACAAAGAAAAACAACCTACAAACTTACCCAGTATTAGCAAAATTTGTTAAAAAATCACGATAAAGTTGTTGCGCTCGGAACCATGACAGAAAAGATTCTTTTTCTCAGTGTTACCAGTTATTAAAATTCATAACTACCATTTAGTGTTGCCAATAAATAATGAGGGCATTATTTGGTAAATTTTATTTTTGGCAATTAGTCAGCGAACCTTAATATTTGTATATTAAACCTCAAAGTGCCAATCACTGGGGGGGTGCCAAGGTTAGTACCCGTTCCCCTACGAGTATACCCAATAGATTAAGATTATTTTCTAAAACCATTTCAAGTTTTCTCAAGTTTATATTTATCTGGATCTCTATTCAGCTTTTCACACTCTATTTTAAGGGTTAAAATTTCATGAACTAACATACGTCATAGTCTTTGATAGTAGAAGGTTGAAAGGGCATCCTAGGCCGATAACCGGAGTGCATCGCACTCTTTAGGGTTCCATACTAATAGAAAAGGACCGGCGACGACGATAGTCACGAGATAGATTAGACACTGGAGATTTGTACAAAATTTTGCACGTTTCATCTTAACCGATTGTTAAATATTTGTAAAAATATTTCTCTCGGGTGATTTGAGGGGTGTCTCCCACGATCATTGATGAAACACGCTGGCTCAAAGCGATAGAAAGCACTTACAGAATTCAACGACTCCATTAAGGTTCTCGGTAGCTCAGTTGGTTAGAGCATTGGACCGAATTCAAAGGTCGGGGTTCGAATCCTCCTTGATGACCGGAGCCTAAAATTTTTTATTTTAAATGTTACTATGTCTTCTCGAAAAATAGCGTTGTGAACGGCGGTGATTATAAATAAAAATAGTAAACTGAAAATGCGTCGCACTTAAATATAATGCAGAATATCATTTTTAATAAGCAACAACTTTTAATTTTTTAGCTAACGTTATTTACGAAGAGTGTGACAGTGTCACATTTTTTTTTCAGTAGGTAAAACTTACTTTTACAGTTCTTTAAAAGGCTTATTGACATAACGAATAGCGGAGACATAGGCTAGGCATCGATACTCGTATACAAACTTTGATATACTATCTTTCATAAGGAACCTTTAGCTTACAGACAAGACTCACACTTGACCGAATTTTTTGTACATTCTGGCTTATGAGAACTGAAGTGCACCAGACACACAAAAGTTTAGCTTGAAGTGATTGCTTAGATGTTTAGAATTGACAGGTATTTATTTACAAAATCCTGAAAATATATTTCATATTTTTGGGACTGAAATGCATTATTGTCTGTTTTAAAAATGAGTTTGTGTTGTTGTTAATGAATTACATTATTTTTGCTTCGATTGGCACCAAATAAATTACAAGGAGTATATTCTTTGCAATAAAAAATACAATAGACACAATATGGCAGAAAATTTCAACGAAATATGAGATGGTGGAAATCTTGAGAAAATAACTAATATTGATTTGCTGCTTTGCTTTTTCATTAGACTTGTGCCCATTGTGCAACTTTAGTTCAAGTTGCTTCGACTAGTAGAGTATACTGCCTCGTTGGTGTAGTGGCAAAAATTCTGCCTTACATCCGAGAGGTCCTGGGTTCGAATCCCAGGTCGAGCCAAAATTGTTTCTGAGATTTACTGTCATGTATTTCTCAAAAAACAGCTCGGAGTAAAGAAGTTGGCGGTGATACACCCCCGTGCCTCGGAAAGCACGTTAAGCCGTTGGTCCTGCGCCTGATCTCTCTCCAGTCATGTCGGATTGCCGTCTCACCGAACTTTGAGAGTGATGGAACAGTGAGTGCACCTGTGTATTGCGCTCGAACTTGTGCACTATAATATCTCCTGCATAGTTGGCTGATCTCCGTTAAGATTGGCCGAAATCGGCCAGGAGGACTATTTAGTTCAAGTTTGAAATCGCTTGTTTGACATACATAACTACTTAAATGTTGCAGAAGTACTTGCAGTGTTTAAAGGAAAATAAAGTTCTCATCTGCATGTATACAGAAGTGATAAAACTACGCCTCACTTTAAATGTACTCTAGCCTCTAACCCTACCTTATGGGTGTCGTTTTGTTGTTCCACCATCAAATAAAGCACATTCTACTCTCAATTGTCATCATCATCATATCAGCCATTCGACGCCCACAGCTTTAAAAAACCTCACTTAAATTGGTCCATTCGTTCTGGATCTACGATGCCACAGACAACTACAAACATACAAACACTTAAAAACAGAACAGGGGTTAAACTTACACAACTCTATTTTTCAACGGAGGTTAATAATACAAGTAAAGAGGATAATGGTGATGGTAATCATTTTTTTTTTCTTTGAGCTGAGCATAGGCCTCCTCCAAGGGCTCCAAGGATCTCCACTGCGGCTTTCCACGACTTTCACCAGATCGTCGGTTCACCTTGATTATTTTGTAGATGATGTACTCGTATTATGTTATTTATTTTGGATGCAGACATTTATCATTAATTCTGTCATGTATTTTTATGGTTCCGTACCTCAAAAGAGAAAATCGGAACCCTTATAAGATCACTTTGTTGCCCGTCCGTCCGTCCGTCTGTCAAGACCGTTTTTCTCAGGAACGCGTGGAGGTATCAAACTGAAATTTATATATGATACTTAGGTCTACTGTCTCTGGAACCTGTAGAAAAATCAACTTTTTAAGCCAAGGCAATCAAAAGATACAGCTCGCAATTTTGAAAATTTCAAAGTTACTACTTCTTATCTACAGGTTTGTACGGAACCCTCGGTGCACGAGTCCAACTCGCACTTGACCGGTTTTTTTTTCACTACATTTGTATGCCGACAAGGCTGATCACAGCGCACTCTTTATACCTGTGTTTTTACATTGACATCTATTCACCTGTGTATCACAAATAAATTATTTGAATTTGAATTTTGACCTTGTAGAGGGCCTGCCTACGGAACGTCACCTGGCACGCAGTCACCATTCGAGAACCGCTCCGATAACCCTCAATTCTAACGCTAATCAACCGTGACCCGAACCAGCCATGCAATAGAACTATGATCTGATTATGAATATCGGTTGCGATTGTGAAGTTAATCCCGAGAGCATTTAGGTAGGTAGCCAAGTTGCCAAATATGGATGTTACGTATACGGATAAGTTAAAGCCTACCACAAAAACGAAACAATAATCGTTCTTGCCCTGTACAAACGACAACACATTAAATTTCCCTTTTTACATGTGCTTATGATGATTTTGATTTTCTAATTAATAAAAATTTAAAAATAAATAACGGGGAATAATATAATACAACTAACCTAATAAATAAGGTGCTTGTGAAGCAGTGGTTGCAGCACAGTGCAGGATGGGTGACCATTCGGACCATAAAAGTGACGTCTATTTCAAGCATCTCCGTGCTTCGGAAGGCACGTTTAGCTGTTGGTCCCGGTTAATATCGATAGATATTGGTCGTGAAGCTTGGTCAGAGGCCCTCGGGCGGCTTAATAACATCTGACAGTAAGGTTGGTCACTTACCTTACACACATCCCTCCACCAATCCGCACTAAGCCCGCGTGGTGGAGTATGGCTCGTTTTTTAGAAAATAATCACCCCCATTGGGTAAGGTGCCCAAAAGGCTGGCATCGTTTAAGGAACGCTAAGGATCAGCCTCGCCGTACAGGGAGCTGTATGGCCTCCTATGTAACCTCTTCTTCAGCTCTCTGAAGGTGATAGCCCTAAAGCCCCAGGAGCCTATTGTAGTATAGAATTTATGTACACACATACACACACACAAACACAGCTGTTTTGTTTTTTATTCCCCTTTTACGTTGTCTAGGTAGTAAAATATCTTTTATTGTTTAATTAGACATTTTGTAATTATTTTGTGTATTATTTTAACTTGTTAATTTTAAGGTTACATCAATCAATCTCAATGGTTCCCACTAAAAACCAGCGCCATGGGTCACCATGGCAACAACGCTGAGTAGGATCCGATTTGGTTCTATTAATAATATTTTATTTTTTTATGTGAATTTTATACCAAAAAAACATATTTTTCTTTCTTTCTAATTTTAAGGTATTTATTTATTTAAATTTGATTCTGCCTTTATAACGAGGAATTGAAATCTTGTTTTACTTCTTTTATATAGTTTAATGATTTTTCGTTGCAAACTAAATATAATATTTTTAATAATAAGCCGTGATGAAGTGAACGCGGCCTGCGCGTTAGGAAAGCAGTAACAAATTTCAAATGTTTGGGTGGCCGAGTGGTATAGGCACATGGACTAGATTCCTATGGCGAGGATTCCTATTCCTATTCCTATGGGTTCGAATCCCGCCTCAGACGGTTGATTTTTTCTTCTGCAAAAATATTACTTATTTTAGTTTCATTATGAGTTGCACTTTACTATTTATGATTAAAAAATACTATGGCTTTTGCCTGTCGATCTCTGTGGAGTGAACAAGAACAACTATCGTAACGTATTAGTAGCGTTTACCTATCGTTAACTTGTCAATTGGTTTGGGGAAACTGTCCGTTTCTGACGTTTAGACGACATGAATACGTTACGATATTGTTCATATGGGGTGAGCACGAAGAACTATCGTAACGTATTCCTAGCGTTTACCTATCGTTAACTTGTCACTTTGTATGGGGAGACTGTGCGTTTCATCGGGGTGAGCAAGAACAACTATCGTAACGTATTTGTAGCGTTTACTTATCGTTGACTTGTCAATTTGTATGGGGAAACTGTCAGTTTCTGGCGTTTGGACGACACGAATACGTTCCGATATTGTTCGTATGGGGTGAGCACGAATAACTATCGTAACGTATTCGTAGAGTTTACCTATCGTTATTTGTCAATTTGTATGGGGAAACTGTCAGTTTCTGACGTTTTGACACAAATAAGTAACGAAAACATTCGTGCTCACTCCAGTGCTCGCTCCACTCGATCTGTCTGCCCTTTCTGTGTCTGAGAAAATAAAGATAGCTTATTTTATACCTATAAATTATTTTAATAACGAAATTATAGTGTCTGATTTGCTTATGCGGAATTCCGAAAGACAAGTCAGCTCTTCAAAAAAAGCATTTAATAAAAATCCGCGTTTCTTTTATCGAAAATCTTTAGATCCTAATCTCTAGGCTGAGATAACGACGTTGGAATCGTTAGTCTTTAGGCGTAGGGTAAGCATTACCAGTCCCTGTCTTAGTTTTATTATTTTAACAAATGGCCTACAATTTTATTTCAAAAAAATCTATTTTATGAAAAAAAAGTATTTTTAGAAAATAACCGCCCAATTATTTAAATATAGTAATATGTACTTTAAATTGAACACTTTATCAGCTATCACCCGCTCAATACATTTTTTTTAACGCAGTCTTAAGATAAACAACTGGGTAAAATACCCTAGTAAGTAGTGTTTTTTTTTAATTTATTGACGTGACAACGTCTTATAAATTGGTTTGCCGGGTGACACTTCAAGAAACTGCGTTACGCTGCTCCGCTCACGTTCCGCGCGAGAGAGACAGAGCGAGAGAGAGAGAGAGAGAGAGAGAGAGATAGGCATACACACCGGTTCATGTTATACGAATGAATATTCACATTAAAATTATTTTACCACTCAAAGTCGTTGTCACGTAAAACTTTCGCGCGTATACCGACTTTACAGGCAACCATTTTTTTTTCTTGATAATGTTTGTGAGTGCGTATAAAGTATCATTGGTTATTGTAAATACTTTCTGGAACTACTAAACCATTTTGAATAGAAAACATCAATTAGAACTAAAGTTATCCAGGAGTGCCATAGGCTATATTTTATTTTGATAGAATTCGTACGGTAATGTTAATTTTTCTTCGTCTCGGACAAAATCGCCAATGACCACCTTTTTTTAAATAAATTCAAGGCTGACTTCACCAATTTAAAAAGGAAACATCAATTAGAAGTAACATTATTCATAAGTGCCATGGACTATATTTTATTTTGATGTAATTCGTATAGAAATATTGGTCTCGGACTGTTTTTAAGTGTTCTTATTTTATTTTATCTCTTTATAGTTGGTTTTAGGTTAAGAATGTATGGAATAAATGTTTCATTTCATTTCAATACTAATTTTCTCCCGTGTCGGACGGCTTTTTAAATAAATTCAAGGCTGGCACTGGTGATGCGCACCCTACGCGTTAAAGATCTGAACCAGTGAACGGTTTCCACCAAAACTGATCCGGCCATTTCGTATCTGCATAATTCATGAGGCAGGTACGTGTAATAACTGATAACGAGCATTCCCGGGGGAGCCGAACATGTACCGAACGATATCCACCCTGTAATCTAGGTACGACGACTCATTTGTGGTTGGAAGCACCCTTACTCTCTAAGCTGTTGTCTCTGGTTTCGAATGTATCCATCCCTGTCGCGCTTATTAGCATGGCCATGCGAGCGAATGCGTTAGCTTGGTACGAAAATGAGAACGAAACGTTAGGGAGTAAGACCTCTCTGGTCAAATTAGTCTCCAAAATCTAGTTAAAGTTCAATCGTTAATATTATTTAAATGTGAATGTAATGGTATAGAAATGCGATGCGTAACTGTCTGAGATATTTTTTTACGATAACCTCAGACAGGTACATAAATTTATAGATGTAACATTTTAAAATTTAAAATATCCTCGACATGAGCCAGAAGAACAGCTGGTAAGTTTAAACGGCTTGACGGATTTTGACTAGCCATAGCTAAAAATCACCGTGCAGTAGCTTTCGAATGAAGAAAACCACACTGAAATCGGTTCATCCGATCGGGAGTTACGATGGCACAAATAGATACACATAAACTTATAACACCTCTGTTTTTCGTCGGACGTTATAAAGTACTTATTAGAAAACTTAACCAATCATAACATTTTGCATTTTTCTTTAAAATCAATGTGTCCTTTACATATTCACAACTTGCTTTAGTAGAATTCATTTTAACATCGGCAGTTTGTAAATATTCAACGCAAGGCAATCCAGTGAATTTTTAAAGCCTAGAACTACGTTCGAAAATATGCAAATATCGCAGCTTGGAAACTCATAAATTTCGAAGCAAGTTGTGAGAGATCTTTGTCTTACTGATAAATATGATATTGGAATGTGATTTTTTTGTTACAGCTCGGTATATGATAGAGGTTACTTTATTTGATCGAATCATGTACTTACATTGGTGTGAGTAGCATGTGTTTCAGGCTTAAATAAATACTAGCTGACCCGGCAAATGTTGTTTTGCCATATAATTTTTTTTTGGACAACCCTTAGCACTAACGACGTTCTCTTGCGAGGACTTTTTGTTGACCAACCACTTCATACGCTTTGACCAACCAAAAGTCCTCGCAAGAGAACGTCGTTTTCTTCCTCGTATGCTCCGTGATGCTATTGAAATTAGAACACACCCTAATTTTAATAGAGAAGATGGTTGGAAAATTCCACCAGCTTGGGATCCTGTTTTAGCCAAGACTCAAGCTCTACCCCGCACTGCAAGACCTCAAGATACTGTTAGCTCATTTTGTGTGGATAGGAACGTAACTTAATATTTTTGAGTGATGGTAGTTTAAAATTTTTTCAAACCATGTAATGACAACTAACACCTTAGTCTACCTGTGACCACGGACGCTGAAAAGGGTCCGAAACGTGAGGTTAAAACAAAATGTAAATAGATCGCGAAATAATCCGTAAAAAGTGTATCATTTCAATAGATGATGTTTGCCAATTAAGGACTGAAACAAGTATTATTGATCTCAAGTAACTAGAGGGAAGGATTAAACTTAGTTCTTAGTAAAACGTCAAAGTCCCAAATTGCAAATTGCATCCTTGTCTTTATCCTCTTAATCCATCCCCTTAAGGATCATATTTGTCTAGCACGTGTTTTCACAAGAAGACCGCAAATTTGCATAGTTTGAAGTTTTTACTTAGTTCGAGATGCGAACTAAAACTAATCAATACTAAAGTTTGATCGTTTGACCTTAAAACTTGAAATTAAGATGTTGCAGTTTATCAGTATTCAAATAACTTGTGTTTCAGACACTTCTAACATCATTAAAATGGCGTCTAAAAGATCGATTTATATATTTTTGAACTTTACTTATAAAACAGATTAGTGGATTTAACACAAAAAGGAGGATTACAAGGAATTGCTTTGTTATGCAATTATTATACGCAAAAAACGCATCGCTCCAAAATACAAAATTGAGGTTAGGCTACTCTAGAGTATGTAGGTATGTGATGGTAAATTAATTACGTTCTGATTATGTATGTTATTGAGAAACTTAAAGTTGTCTGAAGATGTCGTATTTAGAAACGGAAAATCTCCTTTATACATAATATCCAACATATGACTTAGTTTTGCCTTTCCCTCTCTCTCTCTCTCTTTTTAGACACACACACACACACACACACACACACACACACACACACACACACACACACACACACACACACACACACACACACACACACACACACACACACACACACACACACACACACACACACACACATAAACACACACACATGCTAATTACGCCATCGCCCAATATGCAGATCGCTGAGTTGCTGCTCCACTTAAGAGCAACGGTTCGAAGTGCATTGATTGAGATTGCAAGATCAGTGAAAGTGCTGTGAAAGTGACGTCAATCGACATTTTCCTAAATACTGTAAATCATTATTCTCTCATTCCATAATCTCACTTCGATTAGGTTTCATCTCCGTAATTATAAGCAATTAATGTAATTTTTATTTAAATCTTTAAATTAAATATCTTGTTAAGTAAATTTGGTTTTTTTTCGATCCTCCGATTGCAGCTAACGTAATTGGCGCAGTCGGTAGGATACTCGCGGGCCGGTTCGCGAGGTCGGGAATAGGTAGCTAGGCTTCGTAACTAATCGCGTCGCGAGTCGCCCGGGTGACTATCAAGCACCGTCGTCGAGTATCCAGAATCTACGGACCTGTTGCAGACCCGGAGGAGAATCCAGACTTCGATTCACGGCAGAACCAGATATGAAATCTATGTGAGTACACTTGAATTGATCTCGTGTTGCTTCCTTTCTATCATAGTCTACCCTTAGTATTACTTTAGTGTGTTAATCTTACCACTTCAAGATTTATCATCCTAGAGCCAATAGTTCTAGCGAGTCTGAATCACGTCAGGCTCGCCAGCAACGATTAGATAATCATAGGAACTTAGAATTAGATCAAACCTTAAATAAATCCTTTGACGAGATGTCTCACGAACCAGATACAATTTTCAAGGCCCTCCGCCTCGTTCCAGACTTTGATGGAAATCCTAATATTCTGACAAGGTTCATAAGTATTTGTGATCAATTAGCAGCGAAATATTTAAGTACCGATGCAGGTAGTGAATTTTCTAATCTTTGTCTTATTAATGGCATACTGAATAAAATAACAGGACCCGCTGCATGCACAATAAATTCCAACGGGATACCTAA
Source organism: Pyrausta despicata (assembly GCA_963921415.1). NCBI lineage: Eukaryota > Metazoa > Arthropoda > Insecta > Lepidoptera > Crambidae > Pyrausta > Pyrausta despicata. Next base: position 12,855,960 of record OY992862.1, on the reverse strand, counting down.
CAGCTGGCTAGGGATTAGAACTGCTCTTATTAATAACTTTTCCGATCAGCGTGACGAAACGGCCCTGTACAATGACCTCTCACTTGCTACGCAAGGAAATAAGACCCCGCAAGAATTCTATGACCATTGCCAAACGTTGTTCAGTACGATAATGACTTATGTAACTTTGCATGAATCAGTGCTAACTACTGTTGAAGCTAAACGGGAATTATATAAGAAAGTTACCATGCAGGCATATGTTCGCGGCTTAAAAGAGCCCCTAGGTTCTCGCATTCGTTGTATGCGCCCCGCCACTATAGAAAAGGCCTTGGAATTCGTTCAGGAAGAACTTAATATCATGTACCTTCAACAAAGGAATGAGCCCACTAAAACTCACTCTGTCCCAAAATTGTCACTGCCAGGACCGTCTTTATTCCCTCCACCACCGAGAGTACATAATTCACCAGTACCTAACTGGCCCGCTCCCATAGGACAACAACCTATGAGGCCCCCGCCTCAGCCTTTTAAGTTCTCGGTCCAGAACCAGCAGCCTATGCGCATGCCTAATAATACTCAAAGGATATTCGGTGCACCACCTCCTAATTATAATCCTCGCAGTAACATGTTTCGTCTCCCGCCTCGGAACAATCCACCACAATCTCAAGCCCCTCAACCTATGAGTGGAGTCCAACGATTTACCCCAAGGGTTCTTCCGCACTCCCAAATGACAGGACATGACTGGACAAAAGCAGGGAATCCGCCACCCACTAATTATTTTAAATCTCGAGAAATGAACGTAAACGATTGCGCGACATATGATGACCTACATTATTATAACAACTACGAACATGAGCCGGCGTACAATTACTATACTGACTATTCTTACTATACTAGCGATACGCCCGACTTTACTTCCGAATTTAATTATTATACCATGACCAACGAAAATCAAATTATTGAAGAGGTTCAATCACAGCCGAGTCCCAGCCATACTGAGCAGGATTTTCAGGAAACCTCGATATTAAAAAAGCCAAAATAGAATTAAATCTTCAAACACAAAGGCAGTTACCATATATTCAAATAGCTCATCCTCCTTTGAAATTATTAATAGACACCGGAGCAAATCAGTCTTTTATCAGCCCCGAGGCTGTAGAACAATTTTTTCCCGACTTTCCTCTCAACTTTGATCCGTTTGAGGTGACAAACATACATGCTACTAGTAGAAATGATTATTCGATTACATTACCTTGCTTTCCCGAGTTTAATGACCAAGATGGTATGAAGTTATTTGTATATAGATTTCACGATTATTTCGACGGACTTATAGGATTAGATTTATTAAGCAAATGGGAGGCGCGCATTGATTTAAAAGAGGGACAGCTGGTTACTCGTTTTGCATCGAATACTATTAAAATGTATAACTCGCGGAACGTGAATCTGTACGAGGACATTATACCAGCATTTTCCTCGAAAATAATTAAGGTTCCACTCGATGTGACGGAAGGTAACGCATTAATTCAGGAACAAATCATATGTAATTGCATTGTCCATGAGTGCCTCACTACAGCAAAGAGTAACCGCGGCTATTTAGAAATCGAAAATCCGACCGCGAATGATATTATATTTTCACTCGATAGACCAGCGCATGCGGAATTACTTAATATCGAGTGCACGCGCACTCAACAATTAGTTACGCGTACTGAAGACGTCATTTCGCGCTTGCGTACAGAACACTTGAATGAAGAGGAAAGGGCAAACTTAATTACTCTATGTTCTCGCTATGCAGATGTCTTTTATATTGAAGGTGAACAGTTAACTTTTACCAATAAAATCAAACACCAAATAAAGACAACTGACGACGTGCCAGTGCACGCTAAAACCTATCGTTATCCATATGTGCATCGAGAAGAAGTTAGGAATCAGATACAAAAAATGTTGGACCAGGGTATCATTAGACCTTCTGACTCTGCTTGGAGCTCACCTATATGGGTTGTGCCAAAAAAAATAGATGCCTCTGGTAAGCAAAAGTGGAGACTCGTAGTTGACTTCCGCAAACTGAACGAAAAGACAATTGATGACAAATATCCCATACCAAATATAACTGACGTACTTGACAAGTTAGGGAAGTGTCAGTACTTTACCACCCTCGATTTAGCAAGTGGCTTCTACCAGGTAGAAATGGACCCCAAGGATATTTCGAAGACAGCTTTTAATGTTGAGCATGGACACTTTGAATTTCTCAGAATGCCCATGGGACTTAAAAATTCTCCATCCACATTCCAAAGAGTGATGGATAATGTCCTTAGAGGTCTCCAGAATGACATTTGCTTGGTCTACCTTGATGACATCATAGTGTTCAGTACATCCTTGCAAGAGCATATGGTAAACCTGGAAAAGGTATTTCAGAGACTTCGAGAGTCAAACTTCAAGATTCAGATGGATAAATCGGAATTCTTGAAGCTTGAGACAGCTTATCTCGGGCATATAATCAGTAAGGATGGTGTGAAACCAAATCCTGATAAAATCTCAGCTATAATGAAGTATCCTATCCCCAAAACAACCAAGGAAATCAAGCAGTTCTTAGGTCTTCTCGGTTATTACCGAAAATTTATCCCAGACTTTGCTCGTACTACCAAGCCCCTAACCCAGTGTCTTAAGAAAGGCAGAAAGATCATTCTTGATCCTGAATACGTCCACTGCTTCGAAAGGTGTAAAACCTTACTCACCAATGACCCAATCCTCCAATATCCAGATTTCACCAAGGAGTTCAATCTTACAACCGATGCTTCAAACGTAGCGATTGGAGCCGTGTTATCACAAGGTCTAGTTGGTTCAGATAAACCTGTGTGTTATGCTTCCCGAACCTTAAACGATAGTGAAATGAACTATAGCACTATCGAAAAGGAACTTCTAGCAATAGTATGGGCCACAAAATACTTCAGGCCTTATCTATTTGGAAGGAAGTTTAAAGTACTGACTGACCACAAACCCTTGGAGTGGATGATGAACTTGAAGGAACCAAATTCACGTCTCACCAGATGGCGACTAAGACTGAGCGAATATGATTTCACTGTACAATATAAGAAGGGCAAAATAAACACCAATGCCGACGCTCTTTCTCGAGTAGAAATCCACCTCGGTGACACTAAATCTCTAATGGAAGAAATAGACGAACTTAATTCCATGTTAGGTAATCCTGCGGAGACCGTACTAACCAGACCAAACTCCTCGACCGAGACAGTACATACTAGTAACGAACATCCTATACTCGAAATCCCAATTACTGATGAACCACTAAATAAATTTAACCGACAGATTTGTTTGACTGTAGTTAATGGAGTAAAACGAAAACCTACCGTAACCAAACCGTTTGATACTCACACACGCACAAGTATACAACTGTCAGAAACCAACCTCGAAGAAGACGTAATAAACGCTATAAAGGAATTTGTGAACCCTAAAGTTAGAACAGCCCTCTTAATCACTCCTCGACTCGCAATGTACTCTATCATTCCAATCCTTCAAGATAAATTTAAGGGGTCATCAATGAACCTAGTACTTGCTAAATCTGAAATCGAGAACGTGAAAGAATATCTTCGCCAACAAGAGATAATTCGCCATTACCACGATGGTAAAACTAACCATCGCGGCATCAATGAGTGTTATCTGGCCTTATCCCGTAAATATTTCTGGCCTAAAATGAAGGATCAAATCACTAAATTTATAAATGAATGCATCATCTGTGGTCAAGGCAAATATGACAGGAATCCCGTTAGACCACAATTCAATGTTGTGCCCCCAGCCACTAAACCTTTCGAAATAGTCCACATGGACCTCTTTACCGTCCAATCAGAGAAATATGTTACCTTCATAGATGTCTTCACAAAATACGGCCAAGCTTACCACTTGCGTGACGGCACTGCTCTGAGTATACTTCAAGCTTTATTGCAATTCTGTACCCACCATGGGGTGCCCATAACCATAATAACTGATAATGGAACAGAATTCACCAACCAGCTTTTCTTAGAGTTCACAAGATTGCATAAAATTAATCATCATAGGATTCTACCCCATTCACCTAATGACAATGGCAGCATTGAAAGATTTCATTCAACAATCCTTGAACATCTTAGACTCCTGAAACTGCAGCATAAAGAAGAGCCGGTGGTGAACCTTATGCCTTATGCACTCATAGCCTATAACAGTTCCATCCATAGTTTCACGAAATGTAGACCATTTGACTTACTGACTGGACACTTTGATCCACGAGACTGTTTAGACATTGACTTGACCCAACATTTATTACAACAATACCTCCAAAATCATAGGGAACAAATGAAAAAGGTTTATGATATCGTAAATAATACATCTCTAGCAAATCGTACAGCCTTAATAGAAAACAGGAATAAGGATAGAGAACCTGAAATACAGTATGCACCCGAACAACAGATATTTATAAAAAATCCCTTAGCTAGTCGTCAGAAGACAGCCCCTCGCTATACACAGGATACAGTTTTAGCAGATTTGCCAATTCATATATATACTTCTAAAAAACGTGGCCCCGTGGCCAAATCACGCCTGAAACGTATCCCTAAAGCAGTAAATTTGTTGCAGGATACTTCTAACAATGATCCTTCGGATCACCCAGCCTCAAGAAATAAGACTTGAAAGCTTAGCTGACGGACCAGGACTACTACCGTACAAACTTGGATCTATGAGATTGACAACTCATTATCATACGTTCATACAATATGTTCAATTGAATGACATTGAAGACAGGGTTGACTCCCTACAGATTCAATTAAAAGGTTATAGAAATCGACTATCCAACCACACTTACTTGTTATTTGAGACACAAATCGACTATTTAACTGACAAACTTGGCAATGTAATAAAGCAATTGAAATCTTTAAAACCAAATAGAGTTAAACGAGGTATTGTAGATGGCCTAGGGTCAATTATAAAGAGCATAACTGGTAATTTGGACCACACTGATGCTGAAAGATATAATAAAGCAATCAGTCTCTTAAAAGAAAATCAAGATAGAATAGTCTCTGAATTTAATAATCATATAAGCCTAAATAAAGAATGGATTGCCAAGCATAATAATATTTTAACACAGCTGGTAGAAAATCAAAGTAAACTCAATACTTCTCTTGAACTAATATTAGACAGTAACGCCTACAAAGAAAATAGTCTGACTAAATATGCCAGACTTGCCCAGCTCTTAGAAGTAATAAGTGAAAATATTGAGACCCTTGCTCAAGAATTAATTAGGCTAGAGAATAGTTTAGCTTTTATTCGCGCATCAAGCACGCATCATTCTATGATAGATATAGATATTTTAAATTCAATGATAAGTAAACTTAAGAATACTTATGGTGAGGAACAAATAATTGATCTGGAATTGAGACAATACTATGATATAATCAAACCAGGCTCTTATTACTGCAAGAATCAAATAGTTTTTATATTTAAATTTCCAATCATATCCAAAGACATATATGACTTGTACCATCTATCAATAGTTCCTAATAAAAAAACACAGGCTCTAATCCCTACCTATCCTTTCCTAGCAACCAATGAGATTTCATTCATGTACATAGAGACAGAATGTCCGAAGCTTAACAACTGGTTCCTGTGTGAAACTACCACCCATCATCAGCTACGAACCAAATCTGATTGCATCCACGAACTCGTTGTCAACCAGATCCTGAAAGAGACCTGCGAATTTTCAACAGTTACATTGAAGAAAGAAGCCATAGAAAAGCTGGACGACCAACATTACGTCCTATTTTTCCCACATTCCACCAAAGTTCAACTCTTCTGTGGAAGGCAAGACTACACCACTCTCCAAGGGAGTTTCCTCGTCACCATCCCTATTCATTGTCGTTTGAGAACCACGGAGTTCGCCATCACTAACGACCACGACGAAATAAAAGGACAGCCTCTTAAACTCATGGAGATTCCATTCGACACAAAAGAACAAATGAAGATATCATCTCACATAAGTCTCAACTCTATTGACCTGCAAGAACTACACAGAACCCAGGGCAAGATCATGATGCAAGCTCCGATACAAACTAATAACGATCAAATCGACAGCTTATACCATACGACTATACCCTTTTATGTCGTATTAATAAGTGCAGGTGCACTTATCATCATCATGCTACGCCGACGCTGCAATATCTGCGTGCGCAGTAACTCTACAAAGGACGAACAATCGCCGACATCACCTGATGACCCGAAAGATCTTGGAGCCACCCCGTCAACATTTTCACTCAACGTGCTAAAATAGTTGACGTTCTCAGGGGGGAGGAATTACGCCATCGCCCAATATGCAGATCGCTGAGTTGCTGCTCCACTTAAGAGCAACGGTTCGAAGTGCATTGATTGAGATTGCAAGATCAGTGAAAGTGCTGTGAAAGTGACGTCAATCGACATTTTCCTAAATACTGTAAATCATTATTCTCTCATTCCATAATCTCACTTCGATTAGGTTTCATCTCCGTAATTATAAGCAATTAATGTAATTTTTATTTAAATCTTTAAATTAAATATCTTGTTAAGTAAATTTGGTTTTTTTTCGATCCTCCGATTGCAGCTAACGTAATTTGCTACAATTGTTATTTCGTATATATATATCTTTTATTTTTATTTTATTTTTTTCTAAAGTAATTCAGTTTGAAAAATGTCGAGGAATCACTGACACTGAAGATACAGTTCTTACTAGTCTCATTGTCAGGGATATAAATCTCATGATGCAAAATGCTTAAATTAACCCTGTACACACCCAAGAAAAATCTGTTATCATGTTATCTGTAATAAGGTTATGAATAAATTATTATTATTATTATTATTAAGTGTAAAATATATATGTGTCTAAATAATTATATAAGACTCAAAGGTGACTGAATGACATAGTGATCTAACAACGCACAGCCCAAACCACTGGAAGGATCGGGCCGAAATTTGGCATGAAGGTAGCTCCTATAATGTAGGCATCCGCTAAGAAAGGATTTCCCGAAATTCCAACGGGAACTGGAAATATACGCATACGAAGTTGCTAACGCTAGTAAGAGATAATTTAAAGTACTAAGTAAATATAGGCAATACACATTACTTATATCTTCACTACGGCAACTATTGATTACGAATGCAAAATTTTTGACCTATGGGTACAAGAAAAGCATAGTTAATACAATTATTCCTTGTGTTTTGTTCTAGATATATTGCTTTGAAAGGAAACATTTGCTTAATACGCAAAGCATATTTGTGAATTATTTGTAGTTTAACATATAGGTACTTTACTCTACCTAGATATTGGTGCATCTTGTATGCAAATAACATACTTTGGAGTCATATCGACCCTAATAGCTTAGATCCTTAGAAAATTACATGAATCATTCAAACTTTTATCGCTGTCAAAAAAATATTAAACATAGTGTATACTTAACCCTTAATTTGAGTATGTTAACTGTGGTAAACATTAAATTCAAAAAAATAATGTGACGAGTGCATACGTTTTAATTATTGGTAAGTTTTTTTTTTCACTAGCAAATATAATTTAGTGTTGGTAGAAAATTATTTTATGCGCTAGCAACACTCGAAAAGTGTTCATTTTAGCCAAAATGGCGGCACGGCGAGGATCAGCGTTTTGTGTCAAGGTATTTATTCAAGCTTTATGTGGTTTTTATTATAATTGGGTTATGACAGTGGTTTTAACGTATTGCTTGTTGTTTTTTCTCAATAACTTGATTGAATTACAATGCTCATTTACTAAAAAAGCCATTTTATGCCAGGTCAAAGTCGAGTGTTTATCCGAGTGAACATTGACAAATAGGCTATCAAACGTTTATTTTTGCTTAATTTTATTTCACTGGACTAATTTCTTTATTTAGAGCTAATTTTTATTTGGTTTTGGTTGTTGGCAGCTTAATACGCATAAAAGAGCTTCAAGAATATTATCGCTTATACCAAAAGAGCACGCACCATCTGAAACTAGTGATAAATCTGGCACCAATTCAGACGATGAAATTCCACCCACACCTACTCTTTCAAGTATTGCTTCATCTCCTCCACCCTCCATAAACTCAAGTCTTGAACGCCTTCATTTATTAAGTAGTTTCGATGATGAAGTACATGCCGAACCTGAAGAAAACCACGCTGACCACCAAGATCTTCAACAGGACCCATATGAAAACATTCAACTCACACCCATTTTTCAAAATATATGCCCACTGTCTCCGAGACTTACTAACTACGACAATATTCCGTCCATTTCTTCCATACCTTCACTGCCGTCTGTAGAGCCAACTCCCACTACATCAGGAACTCGTATGACTAGAAAAACTAAATCCAGGAAACAAATTGCTCCAGTTGCAAAGAGACCAAAGAAATCTAAAAAATTTACTTTGGCATACAAATGGAAAAAGGCTGTTTTTCGCCATAGTGTTGATTTCGAAAATATCGACAACAATGATCTGCAGGTTGATGAAAAACTTTCTTCAATTGAATATTTTTACAATTTTTTTTCAAAGGATGTAATAAAACATATAATAAACCAGACAAACTTGTATTCGGTACAGGCAACAGGTAAATCAATTCAACTTACAGAAAATGAATTACAGGACTTTCTAGCCATACACATTATCATGGGAATAGTGCAAATGCCTTCTTATTTGGATTACTGGAGCCAAAACTTTCGATATGGTCAAGTGGCAGATATTATGACGCTGAAACGTTATCAGCAAATTAGACGCTATCTTCATTTTAATGATAATACTTTAGAGGATTCAGACAGATTTTACAAAGTGAGACCCATTGTAGAACAAATAAGACAAAATTGCCTAAACGAAGATAAAGGAAACCAGTACAGTGTGGATGAGATGATGATCCCCTATAAGGGTAGAAAAGCTGGAAACAGAAAACAGTATATGAAAGACAAACCAAACAAATGGGGCTTTAAAAATTATGTGAGAGCTGGAGTAAACGGAATGATTTTTGATTTTATTCTTTACGGAGGAGAGGACACTTTTCGCTACCACAAATTTACGGAAGAAGAGGTGTCTTTAGGGTTTGGCGCACAAATCGTGATTGCCTTGTGCCAAAGTATCCCAAGAACACCTGCAATAGTATTTTGTGATAACTTTTTTACCTCACCAGAGCTTTTGTATATATTAAGGAAAAACTATGGCATCTTTGGGCTTGGAACGATCCGTAACAACCGGATTCGGGGTGCTGAAAAGCATTTGCCGGATGAAAAGACCATGAAAAAGAAACCTAGAGGTGCCTATGCACAAGTTGTCTGTGATAAAAGTAAGCTTGCAGTAGTTCGATGGAACGACAACAAACCAGTAACCCTTATAAGCTCGTTTGTTGGGGCAGAACCGTTGCATCAAATCAAAAGGTACTCTAAAGAACTGAAGAAGAAAGTGAATGTTGACTGCCCTCAAATAGTGAAAGATTACAACAAGCACATGGGGGGAGTAGACCTGGCTGACATGTTAATCTCGCTGTATAGAATACCATTTAAATCGCGCAGATGGTACATTGGTATATTTAGCCAACTGATTGACATTTGTCTGAACAATGCGTGGATACTTTATAAAAAGGATAACGTTAAAAGTAAAAAAATGTTGTTGAAATCTTTTAGATACGATATATACAATTGTTTAGTAAAGAAAGACAGATCACAAGAACTGGAAAGAGGAGAAGAATCGACAGTAAAAAAACCGAGATCAGCTAGGCCTACAAGCCCTGTAAGATATGATAATGTTGGTCATTTTATTTCCACCAAAGATGATATGGGACGTTGTAAATTTTGTCAAAAAAACACAACTGTATATTGCATGAAATGATTTATCAGATTATGTTTTGTTACTGGTAAAAGTGGGCGTAATTGTTTTCTCAATTTTCATGCAAAATAATTTATGTATTTTAATTTAGCAGTTGTTTGGAGATGTTCCAAAAATATTTACTGAATTTATCTTATTTGTGCTTTTTTATTTAAACTCTGAATAACATATTTAATAAAAGTGAGGAGTATTTTTTTTCTTTTGTACGACGTTTAGGTTATAAATTAAGATTTAAGGATTTAATTTTTGGTTAAAAACATTAAACATTGTATCACATCAACGATCACTCAAAATTATATAGTGAAAGTTAATTATTTACTATTTTGTACTTCAAAAAGCGTTTCATAAAATAAATTTAATTTTTATACAAATAATTGTTTTCATTTAATACCACTACCCTAAATAGGCAGTGTTCACCCCAATGAACAGTATCATTGTATTAATATTATCCATACATTTGGCAGTGTTCATTGCGATAAACATTGTTTTTTTCCGATTTGGTGAAGTTTAGATTTTTTTGTTAATTTTTTGTGACCTCTAAATAACCCTTAGAACATAAATCTGACGAAACAAATTTAGTTTTTGATAAATAATGGCTCTGCCAAATTAAGGGTTAACACTTCTCAACTTCAATAATATCAAGTAATCTGTGGTTATCGTCCGTTAAGTTATTTGACTTCCTATAAATACTGGACATTCACCGGAAAATATTTCGGTCGCAGAGATGCGTTAAACTATGGGCGCCTCTTATCTTTATATTACCCATAAAATGTTGGGACACGGTATTATTGTGTTGCCAGATAAAAATATTTAAGTGTCATTATCACCGTGTGATGGGAATTCGTGGGGAGGTCAGGTTTTATTTTATAGTAAAACAACACTTCAAAGATAATAAAGAAAGTCAAAGGGTATTTTGTGTCCATTTCAAAATTGTTGTAATGGCTTTCGCTTTAGTCAGTTTAATTGCCAATGTGTTGGGCACAAAGTGCGTAGAGATTAGTGCCGTTGGAACAGAAAAGTTCTAGATTGAAGACAGTTTGATAAAAACACATAGCAAAAGTCGTCGAACTTATAAATATCGTGGAATTGAATTGGATGCAGGTAGCCAGGAACCGCTTAGCCTGAAATCCATGATTATGTTATGTAGTAGATGCTTTGCGGACATCTATTTATATATAAAAATGAAACCCGTTTTCCTTGGTCACGGCATCACGCGTGAATGGCGGGACCGATTCTTTTTTTGTTGTATTTGTTATTATTAGGAGAAGGTTCTTACGGAAAAAAAATATTAGAAAATCTCTCAGAAATATTGGTAAATATACATTTAATGTTGCATATTTTAAAAAACGCGCGTATCTAATGTCAATGTCATTCGACGACATTGTTCAATCATGGCAACGCTAAGGCGGTACGAAGTTCGCCGGGTCAGCTTGTAAATAAATAAATGAATATAAAACATCACATACATTGATCTGACTCCGTGGTAAGTAGCACTTGTGTTACAGATATCAGAACCAACAGTGGTATTACAAATAAACTTAATTAAATACATATAAAACCCTGACCAGTACAAACAGACATGTTCATGCACACTAATGTTTGTACAGTGCGGGGATCGAACTCGCGACCTCTCGGTTAATAGTCAACTCCTTGACCATTCCACCAAAGTGGTCGTCATGCTCAATTATGTTAAGTCAAATTATGATGATGAGGTTTATTTCAATGAGAAATAATAAGCTCGTTCATGTTCCAACAGTATCGACATGGCCGAAGACTTTAAAAGAAATCATATTTTAGTATGTAAATAAAAGTAATTTTCATGATATATTATTATTATTACTGCTTGGGTTTATTACTAAGGATCCAAAATAAAATACTTTAGTTTTATTGAATAAAGAGGAGCACTTATCCATTAGTTTAGTTCCTTTGTTAAACTGCAAATATGTTTTTCTCAAATAAGTGACATGTAATTGTCTTCTTGAGCATAAAATTCTTTAAACTGATTATTATATATTATTTCATATTATTTTTTATTATATATTATTTTATTGCCATTATATATTATTATTTTTATTTTTCATTTTTTTTATCCTACACTGTGTACAAAAATAATCACCTTCAATTATCCTCAACATCTTGAACAGAATACGAGTAGTTTGATTCCCCTGCCGACTTAACAATGCCTACCTAACTACGTTCAGGGACTATTCTCTCTCCATTTAGCAAGGTGGATTAGTACCTAAATCCGAGCGAAACGTCTTTTGCGAATCACCCGGGATCTTAGGTCGTTAACAACTGATTCTAGAATCAATTAACCTTTGCCAAATCTTTACTGCGAATTGGGGAATTATTGAAAATTTTCTGCGAGCTAATTATTTTGATGAGATTTTTTTGGAGGCTTTTTCTTTGACGATGAAGATATATATGTAGTTAGTCAGAATTATGCATACAGAACGAATTAAAAAAAAAACTTTGTGTGTTGGATCCTGCCCAGTGTTTTGAAATCTGAAATGAAATTAAAATTTATTTGCGTAAGAAATAGGGTGGTAGGTTGTAGGCATTTAGGTGATTGGTTTAACATTGTGGTTCAGTTTTTTCAGCCAAATTATAACAGCATGCAAATTATATTAAATCACTTTAAAATACAAAATTTAAGTTCAATTAAATAGATAATTATCCCAAAATTAAATTACTATGTGAAATTACTAATTACTACGTCGTCCTTTCTCGTTTTATCGCTGTCACAGCTGACAACAAGGCTTCTCCCAAATTCGAGTACAACTGGTACAACATTACTCATTTCGCATGCTCTTTGTTTCGTAAACTATGCGGCCCGCGTTGGTGTTGTTACTTTGTGGGATTCAAGGTACAGCTTTACAGCGGATTAAACACTTGTATAACTTGTTTGGGTCAAAAATAGCGTTTGGCAACATTTTCAGAATTAGGAAGCTAAAGGGATGCGCTTCCTTCCGAACCGGGTGTTATGGTCGGGGACCAAGGTCCGATAGACATCATCTTGATTTGTATATCTATATTATTCAGAATCGAAATCTTTTATGCCGTGGTTCACGTTCGGTACGAGGCTAACAGCGCCATCTAGCCTATGGAGCCGTATCAGCGCTCGCTGCTGTACTTGCCACCGTTATGCATGTGCTTGTGATGGTGAACGATAGAGGTCGCCACAACCGTTTTGCCGCAGCATCACAAACGTGTTAATAAGTGTTAATAAAATGGTTTTAAGAGTCTTTTAATTTTTATCCTAAGTCATTCCACAGCTGACTTAAAGGTCAACCAAACTTCTCTACCGATCTCTTTCCTTACCCAGCAGTTCCCAGTCCCTGACAAAGGCAACCAAAGGGTCACACCATCGCTTCTTGGGTCCAACTCTACGACGGCGACCGTCAGCTGCTACCCATTGTGTGGTGACTAGAGCCTATATGTCCGGGTGCATCCTACATGCTAGGCCTGCCCACTCCCACCTCAGTTTTGCGGTCTTGTCGCTGACATTAGACATGCCTGTTCTGGAAGGTATTGTTGTATTATTCAAGTATGAGTTTGTTTTAATTAATTACTAGCGCAACCGGCTGATGTTGACCTGACCGTTGTGTTATTATACATATAAACCGTCCTCTTGAATCACTCTATTTATTTAAAATATACTGCATCAAAATCCGTTAAGTAGTTTTAAAGTTCTAAGCATACATACATAAATATTACCGACTTAAGGAGAGACGCAGGAATTGACTTTGCTTCATGCTTTGTAGTAATTTATTAAAAACCATATTGCCCAAGAAATGTCGAAGGGTGGACTTAATTCTTAAAGCATTTTCTACCAGTCAACCTCAAGGCAGTGAAAAATTACCAAGAGATGTAGTTATCATTAATAACAATGAGCTGTCAATTATAGTATATAGTATAGTAGTAGTTGCAAGCTAATTACCTAAAGAAGTTTTTAAGCGATCAGTTTTTCGTTTAATTCAAAGCTTAATCCCTTTCACTTGGCCCATGAAAAGAATCCTGGGAGCAAAACTTGGTGCGCACTGATAAACGGATAGTTCCGCGCCCCCGCATACTTCCCGCGTCCGCCATCCGGAGTTCCGGGTGGCTTGTTTTAAATTTCTCACTCATTTGCATAACCCCGCCGAGGAATGTAAGACTGAGATGAATTGGAAATGCTGTGGGTTCGATTCATCATTCATCATCATCATTATCAGCCAAAGGACGTCCACTGCTAAACATAGGCCTTCCCACAGTTTTCCACATCGACCGATCACAAGCGGTCTGCATCCAGTGTGATCCTGCGATCTTCAAAAGGTCGTCTGTCCATCTTGTCGGTGGACCTCCTACGCTGCGCTTTTGTGGGTTCGATTGGAGTCTACTAAGTACTCTTAAGGAAAAGGGTCTTTAGTAGCTATAGTAATAGTCCCTAGTCACTTAACATCGTGCCCGGCGTGCCCCAACACCTGCAAGCTAGCGGATTTAATGAACTGCAGCCGATCCGCAATACAAGTGGCTGAATTCTGGACTGCCACGGTGTAATTCCTCGTGTTCCATCGACACGCTCAGAAGAAGAAGAAGTAATAGTCCTCCTAGCCGATTTCGACCACGGAGCCAATCTCAACGGTGGTCAGCCAATGCGCAGGAGAAATAGTGCACTAGTGTAAGCGCAATACACAGGTGCACTCACTGTTTCATCAATCTCAAAGTCGGTGAGACGGCAATCCAACATGACCGGAGAGTGATCAGGCGTAGGACCAACGGCTTAACGTGCTTTCCGAGGCACGGGGGTGTAAAACCGCCAACTTCCCGACTCCGAGCTGTTTTTTAATGATTCATAACAGAAAATCTCAGAAACAATTTTGGCTCGACCTGGGGTTCGAGCCCAGGGCCTCTCGGATGTAAAGCAGAACCTTTGCCACTACACTAACGAAGCAGTAGCTATAGGTGCATTTATTGAAAGAAAGAAAAAATAATTAAATATTGCACCAATGGTCACTCAGCTTAGATCGATTTTACAAGGTCAATTTTGCTGTCTTCCGGGTTCCTTTTCAGAGTTTTTTTCATCAAATGGGCATTAATAACCCTTTTACCCCAACGGCAATGAATCAAAAAAAAAAGAAAAAGTATTATGTCCTTGGGCGATTTGCCTTAGAACCGCTTGAGATTACTGTTCCAGTGGGCTGTTTTTACGATTTCTCTAATTTCTGATTCGATACCGAAAAAAATATTTTACTTTATACTCATTTTAAGACTTAATTGAACCTTTTATCGTAAGCTTGTCTTGTAAAACAGAATTGTGAGGTTTTCCAAAATAAACTACTATTAATTAATCTGTTGGCCGACACTTCATTGTTGTGCAATTAAGTAAGTTTCAACCAATGGGATCAAAGCAACAGTTAGTACTAGTGAATGTTCCTAATTGGAGTGTGACCTTCAGTTCAGAAGGCTATCCAAATTAGCCCCTTTCACTCATAATCTTATTAGTAACCCTTTCAGTGTTCGCGACGAATAATACATTGAGTGTGAGATCAAAGAAAAATGTAATCAAATACCTCTTGTGCATAAAACCTAAATCTACTTAATAAATATACAACAACATCACGTACATTGATCTGACTCCGTGTTAGGTAGCTTAAGCACATGTATTACAAAAATCAGAATCAACAGTGGTATTACAAATAAACTTAAATTAATACATGTAACACCCAGACCAGTACAAACAAACATTGTCATGCACTCAAAAGTTTGTGCAGTGCGGGGAACGAACCTGCGACCTCATGGTTGATAGTCAACATCTATTAACTACTTGATAAACAACAATAGCCAAGCTAGATATATCGGGGCATTTAAGGAATACATTTATCTGAAGCTGATTCGATTTAAGCTAATACTTTTTTTAAATAATATTGCTTGTAGTACGAGTATTGTGCTTTCGGAATGGAAAAAAAACAACAGGCAGGATACTGTCTGCGGGTTAACTACCTCTAACTACCTCTAACATACAGTCCAGTCATGACAGATGACCATTGTAAGCGAACTGTTAAAAACATGTTAAACGTGATGCACCTAAATCTTTTACACTGATTTCACTTGCCAGTAAAACGGCAACACAAATTGTTGAAAATAGCAACTGCAATTCTAAAATCCAATCTGAAGTAAGTATTGTTGTAGAGACGTCAAACTCAGACAAATGCACCCCGGTCTTTAGAACCCAACCCCGACAAGTTACAGGTTTACCAAGGCCATTCGCTGTTCAACGTTTTGTCAGCACATCCAACTGAGTAAGGCTCTTATGCAGTTGCAGTAGATGCGTTATTGCAATGGCGTAGTTTGGGCTATGTTGAAGCTGTATGCCCAAGTTTGCCTTTTGCTGATAATATGAAACGTCTCAAGTTACAGAAACCGATTTGCCTTGCACTTCGGTTTTGTTGAGGCGATGTACAATGTTTTGTTGTCCTTAATAGACTTGTATTCAGAGTGGAGTGTTTCATTCAGAATGTATTTTCACATGTAAAAGTCATTTTTAAAATTAATTAGTTATTACAACACATTTTGGCGTCGTTTGAATGACTTGATATGGTCGTGGTGACATAAGATATGAGTCTTAATTCGCTACCTAATGCAATCGTTATAAAATCGTGAATGATCATGCTTAATTTTTGATATTCCGTCTATATTAGAACTACGGTTGTGTCAAAACTGCACAAGCGAAGTTAGGGCGCGGGCCTTCACCAACAATCAACTTTTTAATTTTTTTCGCCTCTTAGCAATATCTTATGGTCCTCAAGCACAAAGTGCCTGTGTGTAAGATACCTACATAAAATAAATTTCATCTCAATAATGTACCTGAGACATCTTCGAGTATATTTTTTTTCATAAATTATTATAATTTCCAATCATCAAATTGTAGTTTCCTATTTTCATTAAAATATTACCGGTTTGAGATTAATAGGAAGCCTTCGCGTGGAAATGCAAAAAAAACTAATTAATTTTGAACCTCATCCTATCCTCTAAAGATCGCTTTAATAAAACGTTTTTCGACCGATAAAATTACCCTCAAAAAATATACCTCATTCAACCAAAATCCTTTCACTGTAATCAAAGGAAGAGTAATTAATTTTATAATCCACGTTATCTAAGTCACATCACGATAAAATAAGCCAGTACTTATTTCATTGAGTATAGTAATGATCTAAAAGAAATAACTAAGCTTAGAACTTCATTTACACGCTACACGAACATTTTAGAATTTTCATTTTGATATAGTTCAAAACTGAATTTGGAATATCGAAAACGCCTGATTTACTGCTCAATATTTCAATCAAGGTTTTCAATATGAGGCAAGAATAATATTTGTAGTGTTTCGGGGTAAAAGATGGACGCAGAGACGTGTGAACAGTAGCGGCATTTATTCCAACTGGACGTTACAATTTAATACATGAATACCCTCAACATATGAATAATACAAATAGTCATCCCTCTACGCTTAACTAATGCTTACTCCAATAAGTCGATAACATATATTTCATTTATATTATTTATTTAACTTAAATCTAACCATCGCCCTTATAAACTAAACAATTCATTACTATCATCTAAAACTTTTCGGGAACCACTAGCCTATATCCCCACATGATGCACCCTAGTTCTTCGTATAGTTCATGTTTTCTATTATAAAATGGTTGCAAATTTTTAATCTCACATTGAGGTGGCCAACCGTCTCGTATATAGCTAAGTATTTTTGATAATAACGGATCACGTGAAGATTCTCTCTTAATTTCATGGTAATCTAACATCAAGGCATCTTGGACAAAATGTAAATATGTTTGCTCTGGTGTGCTTTGTTTACAAATCCCTTTATCACCCACAGGCAAGCGAGAGAAACCGTCCGCAATATTATCATCCGTTCGTACGTATTCTATGTCAAATGTATACGCGGATAGAATGATCGCCCACCTCTGCATGCGACTGGCTATCATAGTCGGTATACCGGTATTAGGACCAAAAATTGAGACTAACGGCTTATGGTCTGTTTTCAAAGTGAAACGACGTCCGTACAAATATTGATGGAACTTGTTGACAGCGAATATGATAGCGAGCGCTTCTTTGTGTATCTGTGAATAGTTTCTTTCGGCTTCGGTGAGCGCGCGTGACGCATAGGCCACCGGGCGCTGGCCGCGGCCGCCCGCGCCGCACTGGCTCAGCACCGCCCCCACCCCATACGGGCTCGCGTCACAAGTAACAACTAACGGTTTTTTTGGATCGTAATGAGCTAACACTTCTGCGCCTGACAGTGCACATTTTATTTCTTGAAATACCTTTTCACATTCGGACGACCAATACCATTGTTGTCCCTTTTGTAACAACCTATACAATGGCATTAATTTACTGCTCATATCTTTCACAAATTTACCGTAAAAATTTATAATACCTAAAAAGGATCTAAGTTCCTTGACGCTGGTAGGGCTTTTTATTTTCTGTATCGCCTCGATTTTTGAGGGGTCAGTTTTAATACCTTCTTTACTTATGATGTAGCCTAAGTAACGCACTTCGTTGACAAGAAACACACATTTGTTACTTTTTAATTTTAAACCAAATTTATGCAAACGTTTAAAAACTGCCTCCAAGGCTAACAAATGGTCAGCCTTACTACAACCACCGATAATGACGTCATCAAGAAACACCTCCACATTGGGGATATCCTTTAACAAATTACACATTATTCTTTGGAATATTCCCGGGCTCGAAGATAGCCCATAAACCAATCTATTGTACCTATACAAACCCCTGTGGGTGTTAATTACTGTTATTTCTTTCGTATCATCTAGTTCAATTTGATTGTAGGCCTGCGAAAGATCAATTTAAGTTTAAAAATATTGAGCCCCGCTAATAAGGCTAACAATAAGGTCATCTATTTTGGGTAAGGGGTAACGGTCAATCAGTAAGGCAGGATTTACAGTAGCTTTATAGTCAGCACAAATTCTCAGAGATCCGTCAGCTTTGTTTACCGGTACAAGCGGAGAGGCCCAGTTCGAGCAGTCGACGGGCTCGATGATGCCGTCCCGCAGCATTGCGTCGAGCTCGGCATCGATGCGCTCGCGCAGTGCGAATGGCACCGGCCGCGCGCGGTGGAACACCGGCTGCGCGCCCTCTCGGAGTCGCAGGGTCGCCTTCCCGCCCGTGTAATGACCCAAACCCCCGCTGAACAGTTCTTTATATCTGTTAATTAAAACATTTATTTCTTGTGACATTTTAACGGTATCATGGTGTAAATAATGACATTTTGTAAACGCCGGGATTCTAATATTTAGCTCGGTCAGCCATTGTCTGCCTAATAAACCGGTTGTACCCCCGTTGATTATACACAATTCTAAAGGTTTACTAAGGCCACAATACGATACATTCGGTTTGATAGTGCCTAGTGGTTTAATTTTTGACCCATCATAAAAATTCAATACAATATTACTATTTTTAATTGTAAAATGTTTAAAGTACATATCGTAGGCCTGTTTACTAATACACGATATTGCAGATCTTGTATCTACTTCCATTCGAATAATGCGATTGTCTATTTTAACCGGCAAACTCACCGCTCTGTAGTTATTCAAACACAGTTGATGAAAATTTTCTTCATGAGATCCTCCTTCATCTTCCTCACTCCGTTCCTGCGTTTCGTTGTAATGGAACCCCCGATCCGAGTTCCCTGGTCTACTTCGTGAACTCGAACTTTCTCCGTTGTTTGCACAAACGCGACGCAAATGACCGACACGGCCGCACCGGCTACACTCGTAGCTCCGGAACCGGCACTCGGTGTAGCCATGGTTTGTTGCTCCACAAGCTCCGCAATGTCGCCCGCCTTGCTCCGGTCCGCGCGCCCCGGCGCCGGCGCCCCGCGCCGCACCCGCGCTCCCGGCTCGCGCTCTGCTCGCGCCGCGGCGTGCGCCCCGCGGCCCGCGCGCCCTGGCGCCTCCGCCGCCGCTGCCGCCGTACACTGCCTGCACCGAATGCACCGGTGCTTTTCCGGCCCCAGCCGTATCGCTCCCGCGTACTTCCACTGCCGCGGCATCGCGTTCCGCCGCCTCCAAAGATGACGCCAACTTTATAGCCTCTGCGTAGGTCAGCGAATCGTCTTCTGCGAATAATCTTTGCCGAATGACCTCGCTGCGTAATCCGCAAACAAATTGGTCGCGAAGGTTTTCGTTAAGATTTTGTTCAAATTTGCAGTTCCGAGCTAACTTCTTCAGTTCAGCGACGTAGTTAGCGATGCTTTCTCCGCTGAGCTGTCTGCGCTGTCGGAATCGGTAACGTTCGGCGAGTGATGATGGCGTCGCTTCTAAATGGCCACGTAATATCTCGACCGCTGCCTGATAAGTCGATTCGAACGGTTTTTTCGGGCTCGATAAATTCACCAACAGTTCGTACGCGTTATCACCCATAACGGATATTAACGTTGGTAATTTAAGTTCGTCGGGTATTTTATTTACAAGAAAGTACATTTCTAGGCGGTCCACGTAGCACGACCACACCCCGTTCGCGACATCGAACTCACTCACTTTTCCCACTGACATTGTCTCGTTTCGGTTCTGCACTGCACAGGTTAATCTTAGCACTAAATGTGTCCTTGCACGCGAAATCACCAGCCTCGTTAGCCAATGTAGTGTTTCGGGGTAAAAGATAGACGCAGAGACGTGTGAACAGTAGCGGCATTTATTCCAACTGGACGTTACAATTTAATACATGAATACCCTCAACATATGAATAATACAAATAGTCGTTTGCAAGATACCTACATTACAATATTAAAAAAATTGCTGCATTCACAATCGTTCAACCGGGAAACCAGGACTCAATTATCACACTACTGGCGCGCTACTAAAAAAAATAAGGTTATTGATTTGGATATTAGAGAACACGGTCAATATTTTTACTCAGCCATGTAACTTATAAGGTATGACTGGTACAGAAAAACTAATGGCGTGCAAATTATATTCACATACAAATTTTTGAATATTTTTAGTTATAAATGAAATGTCCATGTCGTAACTACAAAATACAATTCAAAAAATAGAATGAAATAATAATGTCAATATTCAAAATTATAAACTTCTTCTAACTGATGGCCATTGGGGCAGAAAAGTTCTGGATTGGAGACCCTTCGATCAAAAGCGCAGCGTAGGACGTCCACCGACAAGATGGACAGACGACCTTATAAAGATCGCAGAATCACACTGGATGCAGACCGCTTGTAATCGGTCGATGTAATGTAATACTTTGTGGAAGGCCTATGTTCAGTAGTTGACATCTTTTGGCTGATAACGATGATGATGATGGTGATAAATAATTTCTTAATGGTGTGGCCGATCTCCCACGAGCTGTGACCGTCGATGAAGAAATCGCCCAGAACCGGTTAGACCCGGTAATTACTCAACCCCCGAGATTCCCCTGAATGCTGTCCAGATACGTATATCAGCGTAAATGATGTTGCGGTCTTGTAAAGATTGTAAAATCCGATAGGAAATATTTGTAAGGGTTTGTCTTTGGTCCATGTATAGCAAATTTGAGAGACGTTAACGCATATGTGTGTGTATCTCTTTTTTTAATAAAAATTCGGTCGAATTGATAAATGTAAGAGGACCTTAGCAACACGTAACATGATACAAAAGTTTTTGTTTTTATGACATATTAAGAAACTACTTACTTGATCATGTTAAAACCAATTTTCGGTGGAAGTTTAGATGGTGATGTGCATCATATATGTATATCATAAAGTTTTTTCATTCTCTTATACTGGAAGTTACACACAGTTATAAAACTTTAGAAGTGACTCTCGCGCAAACTATACCGTAAAAAATTATATTAGAAGACTAAATATCATTTTTGAAGACCTATCCATAGATAACCCACACGTATGGGTTAGATGAAAAAAAAAAACAGTTCCAAGTAAGGGGAACCCCCCAAATTTTTTTTCCTATTTTTATGTAAAATATTCATGCTGGTCACAGAATACATCTACTTACCAAGTTTCAACAGTATAGCTCTTATAAATTCGGAGAAAAGTGGCTGTGACTTACGTATAGACAGTCAGACATGATGACGTACCTTTATGGGTTTTATTTTTTACCTTTTGGCTACGGAACCCTTAAAATGGGTAACCTGATGTATTGTTTTCTGTACATCAAGTTATATTAGGCTCTAATCTATTTTTCACAGTTTCAAACAAAATTATAGTTCACCAAACATATTCGTGTGGCATACAAAAGTTAATTAGTAGCCTGTGATGGCATTAATAAAATTTTAATTAATAATATTCTGACAGTGCAAGCGAACAAAGTGAAACCAATATGATTTTCAATGACAAACTTCTAAATTACTATCCGAGCGTCGTTTTGTTAGCATGATTAATAAAATTACCATTAATGAGAAGATTTTACTTTTAGTGAGCGAAGCAACGCAACACCTGTGTCAATATCAGTCATCACGTAGATATTTGATATTTTGACGACCACTTTGGTGTAATGGTCAAGAAGTCGACTATTAACCAAGAGGTCGCGGGTTCGAATCCCGCCCTGTACAAACATTTGTGTGCACGAACATGTTTGTTTGTACTGGTCTGGGTGTTATATGTAATTATTTAAGTTTATTTGTAATACCACTGTTGTTTCTGATATCTGTAACACAAGTGCTTTAGCTACTTATCACGGAGTCAGATCAATACAAATACAAATATTTTTATTGCCAACAAGATTATTGTTATTATACATATATAAGGTAGGTACAGAAGATATAATACTATAGAATAAATTATTACACAATGCAAATCATGTTATGCCAATAACAATACATTTAGCAATTAACTGTGGGCCCTACACTAGGAAATTCCTGTGTCGTGGGCACCCGATGGTTCTTACAGGATTGCGACAGATGCAAGTGACTATGTGTAATGAATGTATTGAAGATGATAAAGTGTGTGTGTGTGCGCGTGTGTGCGAATGTGTTGTGTATGTGAGTGGATGTGGATGTTTGTGTGTATGTGTGCTTGTGTGTGCGCGAGTGTGCCAATGTAATTTCATGGGCGTATGAATCTGGAAAATGCGAACGTGTGTATTAGTGGGTACCTATATAACGTGCTTAATCAGGTCCTCTGTTTGTATTTGATGTTGTTGTATATTTATTTATTTTATATTGTCGCGTTTGTCACAAACTTAGGGCAACGGATCAGTACTGCAGAAGTTCAACTTCAGACCTACTTCCATTGAAACAGCATTCCACTTCGACATTATTATTTTCAGGTACTGAAAAGACGTGAAACTTTCACGAATAGGTAAGTTTACTTAATTACTGTTTTCGTAATCAACCTATACCTATTTATTTGGGCTATCTATTACATTCATAATAATACCTTTAAAAAGCACCTTAAGCACGCTAATGATATTGAAATATTGTATAAAGCACTTATAATAAGCCGCTAGATTGTAGGTTAGGGTAGTTCACTATTTTACCAATAGTTGGCGCTGTGCCCTGGTTGACTCGCGGTACAGTATGTTTAAACCGGCTTTCTTATAAGATCGAGGAAGTAACAATCCTTTATTGCTGTTACTGACTTTTCATGACTTGATAAACTCGAGTGATACTTTGGGCTTTTGTTTATAAGTTCGTACACCCTAGATAGAGACCTTAACTCCCAGGCAGTTATGCACTATTTTAGCGCTCATTAGTTTTTTTTTTAATTACTTTTCATCTAAAGAATGTAGTACATCCAGATAAATACTCGTACATATTTTTTAAAAACGCTTCTGCTTATAGTCTTTGATAATTCAATAAAACATAATCGTTTAATAATATTATCGCAAGGCTTATACAGGCTTTATGAAGCTTATCGCGTCCCTCATATAAAGGGATTTTTCCTGATTAGACCTGCCGAATCGCTAAGCAGATGTAATTCTGTGGATAATAAATGAGAATCTTATTAGATTATTTAACCATGGAACTGATTGAGTAAAACAAACAAGATAAGACAGGTTGTAAATTGTATTTGATTTTTTACGGAACAGTGACATCATAGTGGATAATAAAAAATAAAAAGTTGGTAAACATTTTTTTTTTCATATACAGTGGTAATTTAAACCAAGGTTATTCAACAGTTTGAAAAACAGCCTCCTATTGTTCTTTTTTCGTGCGGAAATTAATATGGAGACTGACACTTTCATTAAATCTTAATTGGTCATTTTATTATCTATAATTGCCTTTTTAGAAAACTTGAGTATAGGTATATATATGCAAGTTATTGTGTTTGTTTTTAGATAAAAATAGCGACGTCTAGTCCTAAGAATACTGATTAAAAATATGCTGCCCTGGCTAACGAAATAAGTACATTCCAAACTGAAATTAAACTTTAGATATAGTTATATACAATAAGAGGCGTAAATACTCGTAGTAGTAAGTTTCGTTATCCAATAAAAATACGTTTTAACATTGCTAGTGAGGCGCCCAGAGGCATCTAACTCAAAAGGCTTTATGTACAGTTCCAACCAAAATTAGTAGGACCCAATTGAAAATACTCGTAACATTTTAAATATTCTCAAAAAATTGCCTGCGCCATAAATTTGAGTTGATTTGTTAACATTGCTTTTCAAATTATCTGTGAGAGTTGGATGTGGAAGTAAGCATACATATAACTAACTTCCGAATCTGTTTGCCTATCAGCCAGTTCATGATAATATCTGCGACGGGGTCGAGCTTCTCGCTCGTCACAACCGGTAGGGGCTCGCTGCAAAGTGAGTCGGCCAGGCTCTCGGCACCGTCAGGTTTTTAGTAGGTAGGCGGATTCTCTCTCTGAGGCCTGGAGTCCCACATTACTCCCAGCTACCCCCGCGGCTGGCGGGTATGCGAAACAGCATTTCCTTGACGTTAAAAAGTCTGTGATCATGTGCTAATCCTGTGTATGTCTGGTTGTGAACGGGACACATAGCGTGACGAACCGATGGCCAATGGGGTT
Source organism: Pyrausta despicata (assembly GCA_963921415.1). Lineage (NCBI taxonomy): Eukaryota > Metazoa > Arthropoda > Insecta > Lepidoptera > Crambidae > Pyrausta > Pyrausta despicata. The sequence continues at coordinate 12,831,126 of OY992862.1, read as the reverse complement.
GTGAAAGGTTCTCGAACGGCGACCGCGTGCCGGACGACGCTCCGTGAGCAGACCCCTACAAGGTGAACCAACGATCTGGTGAAGGTTGCGGTAATCCACTGGATGCGGTTAGTCACTGGATGCGGTAAGTCACTGGATGTGGTAAACCACTAGTTGCGGTAAGCCACTGGATGCGGTAAGTCACTGGATGCGGTAAGCCACTGGATGCGAAAAGTGCAGGCCCGATCGCGGTGAAAATCCTTGGGGTCTGCTTAGTGGGCGTCAAACGGCTGAAATGATGATGAGAGATAAAGTTTTTTTATCATATTAAATAAAATAAAATTTTCGGCAGCCATATCAGACAGCGTGTATTATCCGTCAATATTAAAAAATGGATTTATTAAATAGTTACTCTCTGATTAAGACAAGAATAAAACTAGTGTTATCTGAATTAAATTATTTTATGTTCAACAATACGATATCTATAGGTAGATGAGTAGAGAATACTTTATTACACAACTGCAATACTGCCTCGTTGGTGGAGTGGCAAAGTTTCTGCCTTACATCCGAGAGGTCCGAGGGTTCGAAACCCAGGTCGAGCCAAAATTGTTTCTGAGATTTTCTGTCATGAATTTCTCAAAAAGAGTTCGGACTCGGGAAGTTGGCGGTGTTACATCCCCGTGGCTCGGAAAGCACGTTAAGCCGTTGGTACTGCGCCTGATCTCTCTCCGGTCATGTCGAATTGATTGCCGTCTCACCGAACTCTGAGAGTGATGGAACAGTAAGTGCACCTGTGTATTGCGCTCACACTAGTGCACTATAATATCTCCTACGTAGTTGGCTGATCTCTGTTGAGAGTGGCCGCTGTGGTTGAAATCAGAGGACTACTGCATACCACAAAAAAAAAACTAATTCAACATACACCGAAAAATGCATAATTTAGGCGTTCTTATGGCTGATACTGAAAAAAAAATAGGTCCAAAACTCTTTTTTTTGATGATTTTTCAAATATCCACGTAATCTTGCCAGCAAGTGTATAATACCTCAAACAATAGATCAGCGCAGAGGCGTCGGGTAACGAGCGATCGCAATGAATCGCACCTTCGGGAGACGAGGTGAAGAATAAAACGGAAAGCTTTGGAAAATTTGAGAAAACTATTCTTTTCTTATTCGCAAAATCTGGCTCTGGCTCTATTAGTTTTGAAGTTTGACTTAAGGGTGTTGTTTGGAAAGGTTAAAGTTAAAGATTAACGAAAGTCGTTACCTGAGATTCTATCAGGGTGGGTGTCAGCTGGTTTAAGAAAAAATCAAAATGGCACGAAAAAAAAACCTTTTTTGACTTGAGAATATGTGAAAATTTATATTACTATAAAAAAGAAGATCGATAAAAACATTTATTGTAAAATGCAGAACACGTGTAAAATAGTCACAAAACATGAGCCAAATGAAGAGCTTATTTATTACCGAGCAAAATAAATCAGAATTTTCTAAGTTGAAATTCTAGATAGTTCAGATCATCTATAAACCCTCGTTATTTTCCCGAATTCATTCAAGATATCATCTCTATTTAATTTGTCTGGGCATAATTTAAAGTACTCAGACATATTATTACTGCTTTTTCAATTTTTCTCGGTGATTTGGTGTAGATGAATATCATAATTAAGACTTTTTTTTAATTATTAGGGCAAGTAAATGTAAGAATTGTTGATTGTTTTCGTCGTGAGTGTGTGAACAGACTAAAACACATCAACATTTTTGTTGCAAAATCGCCCATGTTACAAGAGCACAAGATGCCGCAGTGTTTGCCTTGACGTGCCGTCGTGTGTACCCAGTCCCTAAAACGGCGTCATCAAAGAAATAATTCCGTAGCTATTTGCCACGGGACACAAATGAAAACAACTAGAGTAGACTTACAAAACAGTTTCATTCTACCACGGGCACCAGCGATCCACATCCTTAACTCTTTTTTCTTATTTTATCTTCTCGCTTGAGAAGTAGCTCTTTGTATTTAGGCTCGTTTACTTAATTTGTACAAGTTGTGAAAATCTATAAACGCTTCAATTTTCATAAGCTCTGTAGCATAAGTGAAATGTATTATGTGCGTTTATTATCCAATAAATAAATAAAAATAAAATTTTATATGTACTACAAGTTGTTTTTAGTTTGTGAAAAAGATCATTTAATATGATCTTTTTTTTACTTATTCCAGTAAAAAGTAGAATACACATACTAATAACTCATAGCTGCGACCTCCTATCACAAAAGTTTGAGGAACTTTTTCATTTTGTAAATCGCTTTTTCGTAGAGAACTCTTTAGAAAAAATAACAACATTTCACATTATTTCTACTACTACCTTCTGATATGACATCATCACAAATAAATTACTTATTTGTCTAACTACTGACTTACTATTCATCGATTTCAAAACGCAAACAAGTAACAGACAAAAAGTTTTTTTGACACGGCCATGGGTGTTTGTGGTAACTCCGTAGATTCTTATTATCATAACACGTGCTTCAGCTACTTGATTTGTGATCAGAGTAATGTATGTATAATGCCTATATACGTCCCACTGCTGGGCACAGGCTTCACATCAACTATGAGATGGTGCGAGCCATACTCTACCACGCGGGCTCAGTGCGGATTGGTGAAGGGGTGTTTGTAAGGTAAGTGATCAACCTTACTGTCAGATGCTATTATGCCGCCCGAGGGCCTCCGACCAGGCTTAACGACTAATATCTACACTAATATTATAAAGCGGAAGAGTTTGTTTGTTTGTTTGTTTGTTTGAACGCGCTAATCTCAGGAACTGCTGATTCGAATTGAAATATTCTTTTTGTGTTGAATAGACCATTTATCGAGGAAGGCTTTAGGCTATATATCATCACGCTGCAACTATTAGGAGCGAAGAAATCATGGAAAATGTGGAAAAAACTGGGAAAATTATTCATCCTTGAGGGCTTCCGTTGCGAACGCTGCGAAAACGGTTCAAGATACCAAAAATATTTGTATGAAAGAATTATTCCTCTTAAAATGATCTAAAAAAATGTCTGCGACAGTATATGTCTATCTTTTAAGATCAAGTCACTAGAACCGTTTTTGTGGTAATCAAATTTGGCCAAAATTAATGCATTATTTGTTAAGAGTTGTATCAACGTAATAATATTAATCTTTATCCAAATAAATGTGTTGTTGATTAAGAGTATTTAATTGTGAACAAAATTGTCCTTGACATCACTTAATTTCAATGAATATCTTAGAAGATATTACAATTTTAAAATAACACCAATATAAAATTTACCCGCGCCGCATGATATGCAAAACATGACGCTGCAAGGAAGAGAGGCGTTACTTGTGAGCGACGCGGAGAGGGGGGTGTAGCTCTACGAGGTACCATGATGAACCAAAATTAGATTTAATTAATGACCAGGTGCGTCATATCTTCACGTCAACCCTGCCGCAGTGCCTAAAAAGCCGGTTGTTTAACCAATGCGTCTTAACTGTCTTAACCCACGGAGCTGAAACGTGGAACATGACAGTCAAGCTGGCTCACCGACTACACGTCACTCAGCGTGCTATGGAATGGTCTAGGTTGGGGATCTCATTAAGGGATAAAATCCGGAACGAGGTCATACGACATAAGACTAAGGTAACATATGTTGTCCAAAAATGTAGCAAGCTAAAGTGGCAGTGCGCTGTCCATGTCTGTCGCAGAACCGACGAGAGGTGGAGCAGGAAGGTTCTTGAATGGAGACCACTCTTAGGTAAACGTAGTGTGGGGCGCCCCCCGGCTAGATGGACAGACGACCTGAAGAAGGCAGCTGGTAGTGACTGGATGCAAAGAGTGGGAGATCGGGCGCTGTGGCGGTCCTTGGGGAAGGCCTATGTCCAGCAGTGGACTATAACAGGCTGATACGATGAATGACCAGGTGACCGCGTTTAATAATCTGGGACGAATGTTCCATGATCCATAGAGCTTATGTAGAGGGTCTAGATAGGACTCTTAGAGATATAAGAAGCTGTGATAAAATCATCATCATAAAATTACTGTTATGTTTGCGAGGGACTTTCGAAAAACTGTACCAGTAATAGTAAGGGGAACAAGGGCAGACATTGTAAAGTCTTGGCTTAAAAATACCCCAATATGGAAGTTTGTAAACATCTTAAAATTAACTACAAATATGAGAGCACATTTGGGGGGAGGTAGAAACAATCCTCCATGCCGATTATATACCACGGCGGCCAATCTCAACAGAAATCAGCCAACTACGCAGGAGATATTATAGTGCACAAGTGTGAGCACAATAGACAAGTGCACTCCCAAACTGCACTGTTCCATCACTCTCAAAGTTCGGTGAGACGGCAATCCGACATGACCGGAGAGAGATCAGGCGCATGACCAACGGCTTAACGTGCGAACCGAGGCACGGGGGTGTAACACCGCCAACTTCTCGACTCCGAGCTGTTTTTGAGAGATTCATGACAGAAAATGTCAGAAACAATTTTGGCTCGACCTGGGATTCGAACCCAGGACCTCTTGGATGTTAGGCAGAAACTTTGCCACTACACCAACGAGGCAGTGGTAGGGAGGTTGTATAACTTTTCCTTCAAAGTTACTTTTAATAGGAGACGGGAAAGTACCTCACTTTGAAAATAAAATTACAATTGAACGAGATAAAGGATTAAGAGTGAGTAATATTAAGGACTCTAGATCGAGAGTTCACCCTAAAATATGCAAAATAGAAAAAAAAGATCGTCAATGGATGTGTCAAAGTGCAATATTGGGAGTGAGAAACTGTAGCGTAGACGAAATTAAAAAATAATTATTTGAAGTGGCCTTCCCCCATTAATCCCTCAAGTTAAAAATAGGTGCACCAATAATTTTACTTAGAAATCTTAAACCACAGGGACCCGACTTCAAATCTAATTTCTTCGCAATATGTAACGTGATGGTTGCAATAGTTTAGACTGGTTTAGCAGTTGGTCAAACAGTGCTTATACCTCGCACCTCCATGATTTCAAATTATTAACCTTTTAATTTAAAAAAAAAAATTCCTTTTATGCTTTCTTTCACCGTTACAATTAATAAATCACAGAGGCAAACATTTAAACGCATAGAAATTAATTAACGTCAAGACTGCTTTTCACACATATGTCGCGTTGTCAAGATCAGACCTACAAACGCGTTGCGGACAAAACTGATATGTTCTTCTGACACAAGAAAATGAAACTAGAAAAATAATTAACGCAAAAGTACTTTAAGCTAATTATGTTCTTTTAAAACTTAAAAAATAAATTGTCTAAAATAATAACAAAAAATTAATTTGCAAAAAGAAAATGATGCCCAAAATAAATAATCCACGCGGACGAAGTCGCGGGCACAGCTAGTCTATCGATATTAACCGGGACCAATAGCTTAACGTGCCTTCCGAAGCACGGAGAAGCTTGTAAATAGACTTCACTTGTATGATCAAAATGGTCACCCATCCCAAACATGACCGCGCCGTAGGTTGCTTAACTTTTGGTATCACTACCAAAGCGCTGCAGCCACTGCGCCATAAGCACCTCCTGCACCACAAGCACCTCCAAGTGTTGGTAGGGAAAGTAACTGTAATTTAGTGCGCTCCTAACTTCAGCACAGAGACAGATAAAAACTAGACAGTCAGTAAACCCCAAGAAACGCGGTTGACTAGTAGAGAATGCCTTTTGACATTGAGCCCGCCAACAGTATCCCTATCGGTGCAATAAAATTAAAATTAATAAAACCTGCTGCACCTACCTCAGTTACATCAAGACGAGATAGAGTAATTTCACAATGTTTATGGCCTCCATTACCAATTCTCGTTATGGGCAATAAATGTGTCGGTGTGTTTACCATCCGTGGCTTGGTTTAGGCATTGGGCTTTTCTAATCCAGTTGATAAAAGAAAAAACAATTTAATAAGGTAAATCATACTCATCATCATCAAGTCAGATGGCTGGCAATCTCAAGTGGAAAGCGGGCCATATCATACGAGCGCGATAAAAAGTGATTAAAAATCGTCACCTACTGGCTGTCTACCGATGGACGTTTGCCGAAAGACAAACCTCGAAAGCGAAGGCAAGACTATCTTGATAACTTCAACGAGAACTTAAGAGTAAGAGCCCAGACCGCCGACAGGGACGAATGGAAGACAGTGACGGCTAGAAAAAAAAAGATCAATGCTTTTTTAAGCTATTGCATAGCTTCTATCGCGGGCTTTGAGCGCGGCGAACAAATCAAGAAATTCCGTAACGAAAAGAATCTAACACATCGCCTAACGTCGTTTCAGTTCGGCAGACTTCGGTACTGTGTTTGTGTGCGTGCGACTAGGACTATGCATGTAGTCTTGCAATAGCTTTACCGCGACATTCCCCCGAGTCCCACATGCATTTTTTTTAAATATAATCCTTATTTTTAGACACATCATCAGCCTATAGTATGTATACGTCCCACTGCTGGGCACAGGCCTCACCTCAACTATGAGGTGGTGCGAGTCATACTTCACCACGCGGGCTCAGTGCGGATTAGTGGAGGGGTGTGTGTAAGGTAAGGGACCAACCTTACTGTCAGATGTTATTGCTACCCGACAGCTGCCCGAGGGCCTCCGACCTGGCTTAAAGACTAATATCTATCGATATTTACCGGGACCAACAGCTTAACGTGCCTTCCGAAGCACGGAGATGCTTGTAAAAATAGACGTCACTTTTATGATCAGAATGGTCACCCATCCCAAAAATGACCGCGCCGTAGGTTGCTTAACTTTTGGTATAACTACCAAAGCGCTGCAACTACTGCGCCACAAGCACCTCTTCATTTTTAGACACCAAGTCGTTAAATAATGATTGTTGTATTCAAAACACTTAGTACCTTAAATTACGAGACGATTTGATTACTTTTCACCATGTTTGTTACGTTACAAGGTTAACCGAAATCCCAACGTTGTTTCCAAATTAATTAAATTGTACTCTTGGGTGTCGAAGCGATGAAGGGAAAGGATTTCGTATTACAAATGTTATCCCATAAATTCATATGGGAAATTGTCAGGGATGGTAAATGGAAATAAAATGTAAAGTAGGTACGTAGTAAGTAAGACAACTGAATTAGTATTTAAACAGTACAATTTTTAATGTTAGACAAAAAATGATTAAGAAAAAATTTAAAAAATCAGATACGCCGTCTTAACGTCCAACTCACGATGGATGTGGCATACGAATTGAAATTAAATTGATTTATTTGCTCAATTAAATAGATTTTTTTTAAATTAAGGGTTAGTTCAAGGACTAAAGCCCCAAATTCACCGCCTTCTGAACAACTGATTAGTTTCAGTGTCATTTTAGTAAACTGTCACTTATTTACTAATGACTGTAAAAGTAACAACATTTTTTTTAATTATACAACAACATTACATACATTGATCTCACTCCGTGGTAAGTAGCTAAAGCACTTGTGTTACAGATATTAGAATCAACAGTGATATTACAAATAAACTTAAATAAATACATAAAACACCCAGACCAGTACAAACAGACATGTTCATGCACAGAAATGTTTGTACAGTGCGGGGATAGAACCCGCGACCTCTTGGTTAATAGTCAACTTCTTGACCATAACACCAAAGTGGTCGTCAACAACACTTGCGACATTATAAAAATACAAATAGAAAATATTTATTTCCTTTTACAAAGATAAGCTTAAACAAGACGTAGCCAGTATCTCCTTTTAAGCTTGATTAAGCCTGTGCCAGGCAGGAGTTACTGCTCTTCCTTAAAAAGATAGAACTATCTAAGTAACATGTTATTACTCTAATTTTTTTTTAAAACATAATGTGCCTGAGAGTGAGTACGACGTGTGTGTGTATAAAATAATGTTTTATTCTGACCAAGTCAAGTATATCGTTGAGCAAAAATGCCTACAGTAAATACATTTACATCTGCCAAAATGTAACGAAAAACATGATCCTTTCCACCAACTCTCAGGTAAAACATCACAAAAATCCCGCCTAAATAAGGAAACTCAACCTGGAAGGTATTTTGCCGGAATCTTAGTAAAAACAAATACACTCATTGCTTTTGTTGCTTGGGAAATTCCAAACGTTGTTACAATAAAGGCTTTATCAAACAGCGTGCAGAGCACTAGTGTTTGCGTAGCGTGAAAATAATTTCTGAGTACAAATATTTTTTATTACAGTAGAGTGAAAAGCGTGGGGTGCTTGTTAAAGTATAATACATTAAAATCATTCTATTATTGGCAACTAGAAAAAGAGAACTATGACAGGACATAAAGTGCACCCCACGCTTTTTTACTCTACTGTAGTATAAATTCTTTGTACTCAGAAATTATTTTCTCATTTTTAGTTAGCATCAAAAGCGTGTTTTTTTATTGTCTTAAACTATTTTTTATGGTTTCATAAAGCTGGATACTAACGCAAGTTTCTAGCTTTGCCGTCTCTTACTTTTCTTAGGGTCAGGGCACACTTACAGCATACTGTTGCCACAACTTTCGACAGTGATTGGTTAACACGCTGTCAGTCGCGGTTACAGTACCTATGCCACAGGTGTATGTTCGCGGGTAAAGTATTTTTGCGATTTCATCAACAACAGGAATTAATATTTATGATACATACAAGCAGCCGCCCGCGACTTCGTCCTTAAGTTGTGCTCGTCCTGCGTGGTCTAAAGTTCTTTGCCACCGATATGAAACTTCATACAAATTTGCAACCCCTACTTTATCGCCTTGGGGGAATAATTTATTAAAATCCATTCTCAACGGATGCTTACGTCATAACATATCTACCTGCATGTCAAATTTCAGTCCGTTCCATCCAGTGGTTTGGGCTGTGCGTTGACAGAACACTATATCAGTCAGTCAGTCACAATTGCTTTTTTGGTATCAGTATTGATCCCTAATCACGCCCTGAGAGTTATTTTGGAAATATATTTCATATACAAAATTGACCTGTCTAAGGATTTATTTTAAGTATATAAACTTCTATATGGCATATTCCGGTAAAAAAATTACCGAACTTCCTTTTCTTAATGAATTTACGGAGAGGTTTACAATTCCGAAAGCCTTACTGCTAAAAATAATCTCTTAGAATCATACCACAATAAATAAATGTCAGTCCATAGATAAAGCTCTGCTGAAAAATAGCACAATCATATAAAAAGCATCCGAACCTACCGCCATCTATAACGAAAATAAATAATAAGTAAGCAAAACTCCATTGTATTTATTTTACTTTATTACTTTGAGTGTTCTCTTACTGGCCGAACGTAACGAAATTCCTAGGGAATTCATAGATTAGGAGCTGGCATTTCCGTTAAAAATAACCATCACGTTATTATTATTAAATAACTCGTTTTTCACAAATCTGGAAGTACCTACAAAAAATAATAATAGTTATTCCACCATCCCACCATCTCGGAAAGAGTATTTTTGCTCTTCAATATCTGAGTGCAAAAGCCGTTTTTATTCACTAGATGATAAAGTAAATTGAATTAAGAACATCGTGTGCACTTAGTTTGTAAATAAAAAAAATCATTAAACCTATTTATTGCTACCTCTATGGTGCTGAATATACCATACAACTTTTTTTAATTTGTTAAAAACTCACATTGTTAAACCTTATATTAAAATCAAGAAACTTGGAAACAAGTAAAAAAACTTAAATGAGTGATTCTAGCGACGAGGACGTTTGTTTGACGCCAACAGAATTGAAACTTTTTATAATGCGCAAATGAGCTTTCTCCCTCAACAATCACGCGAGTAGTATTTCATGCTTCATCGATGTTGCGGTCAGATACCTACAACATCCGAAAGAAATTTTAATTTCACATTTATAATAAATTTGCATTGATAATCCTTAAAAATAAAGTAATTTAGCTTATATTCCAAGGTCTATAAAAACGTGTAGCATACGGATCTCTATCTCTTAGCCTATCAAGTCCGGCATTCCGACCGAAAATCCAATACAAATAAAATAAAAAAAACCTGAATCAAACAGCAAAGCTGAACACTTTACTTTATGGCCAAAGAAAATACATCCATCATATCGAACGACCTCCACCATATCCGGCGAACAAAAAAAAGAGGGATATAAGAAGGAATTACATCAATCCAATTTAAGGAACGACTCACATTACGCACATTCCCGAATCCAGAAATTATGGCGGGGCTCAAGAAGGTGACTGTAAGCGGAGAAAATTTCATTTGTTTTTTTGTTTAAAAAAATCTTTATTGATTTAAAATACAACATTGAGCATTAGTAAAAATAACATAATTTAGTTTTGCAGATGACTATTTAAAACTTCATGTAAAGTAAGTAATAGTTATTTTAATGACAAGGGAATATCAAAACAAAAGATCTTACTTACACTGTATGACGGTAATTATGCTCACTTTGTACTAGTTACAACTTTTAATTAAGATTATATCTATATTTTGTACTAAGTTTTTTTGTACACTGAATTTTACATAAAAATATTTTAAAAAACTCTTCGAGGTCATTACTCACTTTATCATTGTGACTGAATTTAGCTAGAGAATAACAAAAATACATCACAGCATACAATGGTTATCATTTAAAAATCATTTATTTGTTTTGGAGAAACTTGAGTCTACTAGCCAAATAAACCGTTTTGACATAGCTTGTTTATTTTCAAGGTATGGCATAAATATTCGTAGCAAATTTCGTAGCACGTTCCGTAGCAAGCCCGTAGACCATCCATAGCGCCGTTCGTAGCACTTCCGTAGCATACTGTGCTAAGATTTAGTAGGGGCTAACACGTTAAAATAACGAGGTATTTAAAAAAAACATAGATGCAAAACCTAAAATGATACATTTTAACATTTTTAGCCTCCTAAGTAATTCATGTTAAATCGGTTTGAAAGATTCTATTCTAATTCTTCTACAGTTGTACCATCGGTCGAACCGAAGGCCCACAGAATAAAAATGAAATGTTGGGCAGTAAAAAGTAAGATCCCACGATTGTCCGCACTCAAGACTGACAATATACGCAGCTTGAACCAAATTGAGACATTCCTAATTCCAGATTCAACAGGATAGACAAAAGATAGAATTGAAACCATTCCCCTTTAGGGTGCTTGTCCACCGCCGCGGAGTGAGGGTGCGCAGCGGAGAACCGTGGTATTTGCGTACAGTGTCTGTCAAAGCGGAGCGAGCCAGCAGAGCAGAGTTCTTGACTTTATTTTTAGTGCTCTTGCTTCTCCGCTCCGGTACTTCCTTCTCCTCTTAAATTTTTAAATTTGTACGCAACTCCTGTCCACTGTAAAGGAGCGGAGATTTTGTGCAATCCTATATGTAAATATTTCTCCGTTTCTCCGCTCCGCGGCTTCACTCTACGCCGTTGTACTGGCACCCTTAAAAAACCACTGACCCACTTTCGTGGATTTAAAAAAAGACATTAAGAATGTAGATACAAGAAGATTTATTAACTTTTCAGTAATTACTTGGAAAGCACTTAAAATGCTTTAATATTACTGGATTGTATTTACGTTAGAAATGAATTGAGATGCGGTTGCAAAAATCTCAGAGTAAAAACTCACCCATACTGACTTGCATTTAAATAAAGGATGGAGCTTTTTAAAATCATTTCCCGGTTTTTCTATCATGAGATTATTCAGAAACGGCTTACAGTCAGGAAGTTGGTGGATTTATACCATCGTGTCAAGGAGAGCACATTTTTGCTTATAGGTATAATACACCTGATCTCTCTCTCTCTCTCATGAAATTTTGGACGCGTAGCGCAAGGTAGAATTTATAGAGTCAGGAAAACGGTGATCCAAGTCCTATATAGAATTAAGTGTAATTCTTTATTCATTTAAGTTTTATTTCATAATGAAATTAGGACAAAAGGTGGACTTGACGCCGTAATGTATTTTCAACTAACCACACCTTCGGGTTATGATTATAGAGCATTAATTATTAGTTTCATGTTTTTACATTAAAATTATGAGATTATCGTGCTTGATTATTGGTGCTCTTCGCTTAATTGGGTCACATTTTTTCCTCAAGTCTTTTCAGTAATGTATAGCGCATGCCTGCGCATGTTGAAAAAACAAGCTTTAGGATTTTCTCGACTTCCTCGCTATTTACTAAATTCTTTGATGAAAAAAATAACAATTTAATTTCCTTTAACGTTGAATTTCCACCATAAGAATTACACATTTGATTAAATTCCAAAGGCTGATTTACAAATTAATTACCCACTACTCGTATATACGTGCATTACAAAGTTAAAACTAATGCAATCTTAAAATGTGATATGTACGAGTATTTTATGTCTAAAACTGTATTTTTTTCAATCGCAAGCAGGAAAATCAGCCACCTTAGAGAAGATTTAATGTGACGTCACTGTTGAAGCTCAACAACTACTACTAAAGCTAGAATCAACTACTAAAAGAAAAATTAAAAATCTAGTCATATAAAGAATATAATTTACACACCAATACCAACAGGAAATATGCACCTTCCAACGTCTGCAAAACAACAAACAATACTTGCTTTCACCAGTTAATACGGGTGCAAAGGCGTTATTTTTACAGTCCCCGAATCGCTTCAGCTCGTTCGGTGTCGCGTCTAATGGATTGCGAGTGAGGGCGTTCGCGCGGACGAATCTGCCTTTAGCAGGCGATGGTGCAAGGTAGAAGAGGTGGCAGTCCTCCAGGATTCAGCAGAACTACCGCTAAAGCTATAAAAGCGTTAAAGCTGAAAAAGACAACTAGTTTGCTTTAAATTTCCACTAAACGACGCTAGCGCAGGAACCCAAATACATCCAACTGTAACCGCTTGAAAAAACTAGAGCTGGAAGTCGTAGGACTGACAATACAACTCACAATGAGACTGAGAAGATGCACCTGGATACACAACAGTGACACCAACAAAACACTCGACGCGTTTCGCCACTACGCGTGGCATTCTCAGGAGATGTTGTCGCTTCGACAGATATAATCTCTCATCACGATGTAAGTTGTATTGTAAGTCCTTTGACTTCCAGTTCTAGTTCTTTCGAGTGGTTACAATTAGATGTTTTTGGGTTCCTGCGGAAATTTAAAGCAAAATATTTCTCTTTTTCAGCTTTAGTCATAGATTTCCGGAAACGCCTGATTTCATCAACTACATTAAAGTGTTGTCCTCGTGATCGGCGCAACGCGACAAGTGCGACGCGACCAATACTTCAGACGCCTTGTGTCTTTAAGTCGCATCTTTTCCTTTTGTCGCGTTTGTCACACTTTTAGCGTTTATCGCAATTGTCGCGATGATCGTTCACATAGGACAACGGTTTCGGACAATTTCCACATTTTGAAACTGTCGCGTAATGAAATCATAAGGAAATGTGCAATTAGTAACAATAATGTAGTTGAATTGGATTCCTTCTAGATGTGCTATCAGTCCTACGACCAAATAGTTTGAAATTTGTTGATTTGCGTCAGTGTTTCCCTGTAGGTACAACCCAGAAATTTTCAAAGCAAGAGTGAACAAGCATCTTCTAGGCGAGCCATTGTCGACTTAGACTCTGCCTCGTCGAGCTTAGGTTTGGGTCAAGAGCAAACCTATCACGAATTATTAAAAAAAGACCTGATGTATTACCTACATACATTTGCAATGTTTTTAATTTTGCAAATGTGAGCTTAGTGACTAAGGTTTATTGACATAATAATATCATCAGCGAAACACATAACAAACAAGTTGGTAGGTTTTTGTCTAAAAGATATTGAAATATATTAAAACTAGGTAGAAGTAATTGAAAACAACATAATAATATCTAACTTCTGTCATTCTGAAATAAGTCCAAACTCTTCGCTTGTCACTTGCTCCGATTTCTAGTTCACACTACTTTCTCGAAGCCAAGTCGCCTCTGCACTCAATATGGCATCTAATGCAAGAGGAAGACAGTGTTTTTCGCCTTTAGTATTAGTCGTTTTATTTTATTTTTATTACATGGTCAATCTGATAAGGCAGCTTATACTTAGCGAATTCAGATACCTACTGAATTCGCTAAGTATAAACCGTATTTATGACGACCACTTTTGTGTAATGGTCAAGAAGTTGACTATCAACCAAGAGGTAGCGGGTTCGATCCCCGCTTTGTACAAACGTTTGTGTGCAGGAACATGTCTGTTTGTACTGGTCTGGGTGTTATATGTATTTATTTAAGTTTATTTGTAATATCACTGTTGATTCTGATATCTGTAACACAAGTGCTTAAGTTACTTACCACGGAGTCAGATCAATGTCTGTGATGTTGTTGTATATCTATTTTGTTATTTTTACATCACAGACTGATTTGTCAAAAGACAGATAAATAGTTATAAGAGTATTGTCCTTTTTCTGTGATCAGACTAATTCAAGATGACATTTGCTTTGAGTTTCTGCATAATTTAGTTAGCTTTATTAAATCAGCCAGTACTCTGGTTTTCCTTCGAAACGTATAAACCTTTATTTCAAATCAGCTATCATAGAATTTTAATGACTGTTAGCGCTTTCTATCGAAAAATCGCCACTTAATGTAATTTTTAAGCACTGTACCTTAATAAACTCATAAATTAAGCATCATACCGATGTTGCTTCATGATTTAGGTTTGATAAATGTGCAAAAAATATAGACTTTTTCATTGAACAAGTAAATGTGAGTGAAACTTTAGTGTTGTAACTTGTAAGCGAATCGAAGTACAAGTAGCATTTCGTGTGTCCATAAAACGAAAAGCAGACCAATTTACAAGGTACACATAACCTCACACCAAACTTCACGAGTTCGTTGCAAAACAACCTTTATCTCGAGTGCATAAGCTGAAACTGTTCAGCTTGATATGCTAATCAATACCATCTGAAAGTGTATGCAAATTGTATAATAAAAGAGATGTCAACGAACTACGGGCTATACATGGTGGTAATAAATCGAGTTATTGGTTTAAGGAATGCAATTGCTTTATATTGATTGGATTAAGATAAGACCGACGACCGTATAAATGTCGCAGACGCAGGCTGCTGTATTCAATCTTTGGATGTGGAGGGCTTATGGTTAAATGTAGAAATTTGTGGCCAGTGATATTGATGAAGGTAAATAAAATATAAAATAAATTAAAAATCACAACAATCACACCAATCACACCAATTCTTTAGTCCCAAATTAAGCTACGAGGCTTGTGTACTAGACAACGGATAAACATTCTTAAATACTTTTTTTGTAAGTAAAAAGGACATATAATACCACCCAGACCAGTACAAACACACATGTTCATGCACACTTATGCTTGTACTGTGCAGGGATCGAACCCGCGGCCCTTGATTTTAGAAGTCCTCCGAACTGTGGACCACTGCACCAAGCGGTCGTCAAAAAGATGAAGGTGAATGGGATATGTTATTAAAGGATTGTTTAGCTTTAGTGGCAGTGGGCGGGACATAGAGATAGCGATATGAACTGTTGGCCGTTGGCTCGAAATTGTTCTCGAATAGCGACCGATCCAGTCGACGTTTGGTAGGCGGGCCACCGACAAGACGGACCGAGGACCTGGTGAAGTTTGCGGGAAGACGCTGGATGCGGGAAGCGCTTGACCGTTCGCGGTAGAGATCCTTGGGGGAGGCCTATTCTCAGCTAATATGATGATGGTGATGAAGTGATATTAATTGAACAGGGGAAAGCAATTCAAACTTCTAAGCCGACTAGCTGGTATGATGAGCAGAAGATGCTATGCGAATAATTATTTTGACTAGGAAAGACAAACGAACATAATGATCACCATCACCATTTTTAACCTTCGTTGAACAATAGGGGTGCTTAAGTTTGACCCCTGTTCTGTTTGTGAGTGTTTGTCTGTGGTATCGTAACTCCAGAACGAAAGGACGGATTTTAGTGCGAGTTAAAAAAAAAAGAATTAGAATAGGTAGTTCTGGTCAACTCAATTTGTCCAGCCGTTAAACCTCGCCAGCTGTTTTCAGGGCTTATGTCTTAGGTTTTTTTAAATTTAATTTTTGGTTGACTAGTATGTTTGTGAAGAGGGTAAGTGTAAGTAATAAAGTTTATCCCATAATACTTTCCCGCCACTGCCAATTCTATTTAGCTAGGTTACACAGTTTGGCAAAATTGAAAAACCCCAGTGAACTTTAGGTATTCCTATTCGAAACTCGTACATCAAAAAAATGAGTCTTGAACAGAAAGTAAGTAGGTGGAGTTCGTTCAGTATTTTATTTGTCTATACCTAATAATTTTATAAAGAGGGAAGATTTGTTTGTGTGTTTGAAGTGAATAGGATCCGAAACTAAAGGACCGTTTAAAAAAATATATTTTACCATCCAATCCTACATTATTCCTGATTAACATAGGCTATATTTCAGACGAGAAATAAATAATAAAAAATTGTCCACCCGTTCGAAACCGGGAAGAGCCACTAGTTTTATTAAAAAATCAACACGACTTAACATTAATAAAGCATACTCATAGTTTATATTGCCTTCTGGATTTAGAGAGGAAGACTGATGCAGTGGAAGTACTAAAATGTATGATGAAAGTGAAGAAAAATTAAGAAGAAAAGATTTATTTTAGTCCAGACTAGAGATGGGTAAACGCTCAGATTCGGATCGTAAAACCCACCGCTGGATTAAAACCCGTTTGCGCCCAGTAAATACCTGACATTTACGTTAAACGCCGGGCAGAAACGAAATTAATTTGATATCTATTAATATAAGTAAAACTATAGTGAATCTTAGACAAACGAAGATACTATGAGGATGGAATGTCAAAATACTACCGAAAACCGACTTTCATCGAAATCGGCACAAACACAAAAAAGTTAGCCGCCATCTTGGATTTTATCTTACCTTTCAACATCACGTTGTTACATTTTTACGAAAATACTGCCTAAAAACTGAGTTGTATCAAAATCGGTCCAAATTAAAACAGCACCCATCTTTGATTTAATCATAGATTTTAATTTTAATGATATTTCGGGGGATATGGTCCGAATGATGCTCAAAGGGTTCAACAGTTGTGATTTAAAGAAATCATAAAGTTATTACTTCGTCTTGCTTCTAGTTCAAATAGGTAGTTTATGCCGCAAAAACCAAATAAAATCGGGTTAAAACGTTTTTTTCCGATTATAACCCAGTTGGGTGGAAATTCTCATATTATAACCCACTGCCATCTCTAATCCAGACTAATATTTTACGCAATGTCACATGTCTGTTGTGCAAAACCAGATGTACGGAGTTTATCTCACTGCGATATTTACGACGTCGGTATAATCAACCAAGTTTTGGACTAGTGCTGTACCCTTGTACTCAAATGGTTGGTAAATAAATAATAGCACTTATTTTAAGTAAATTTAATTTCCTATAATAAAAGGAAATCGAAATGGAATATGTGTGTTTCTTAAACAAATAAATGTGAACAATGTTCACCTGGTTCTAAAGTATAAACACTTAGGTTAAAATATCATAAACAACACCAGCACACTTAAACAACTGACAAGATAGAAAAACACTTTTCCTCGAACATCACCATTAGGAATTGGAATCTGGGAATTCAGAGACCTTTAAAACCAGTGCATTTACTGTCTCATTTTCCACTAAAAAGGAAGAGATGTAAAGCAAAGCCTTTTAGCACCTCAGGTGTCTAAAAACTCCTTGCACAAAATTTGACAGCTAAGCAATTTTTTGGCGAAAGCTTAGTTTTCAAAGGATAAATCAATAATCGGAGGCAGAAATAGGAATTCCGTAATTGGGATGATGACACCTATCTTAAATATTGTCAAGAACATGGTGTTTAAAAAACATAGCCCTTATGAAGTTAATACAACCAATATATTTCCAAAAAGCTGTAGTAACCAATTTTTAAACACAGAAAACGCAATAAATATTCGGTCAATTGACTCCGATTTCTGACACATGACCGTGACGTCACGATCATTTATTCCCATACGAAATCTATGGAGGCAGACCGTTTTGACAGATAATAAAAAGTATGTCAACGATTGGTGGTGTCATCTAGCCAATTACATACACAAAAACATTGTCCATGTACAGATCGATTCACCTAACTGAATTTTCATTTTGGCTTATGGTTCTGTACAATGGCAATGATTTTACGCAATAGATTACTTATATAAGTAATTAAGTACACATGCACGTAATTACGAAATGACTAAGTATATCGTTACGGCGTGCGATTTTCGATTTACCCTTTGCAAACCATTTTTTCGGCGAAAATAACTGCTACGCTGTCAAATCCTGTAAGCCTCTTAAGACTTTTGCGACGATGGTTCTCAAAGTCACGACACTCATCTCAGGTCAAGCCAAAATTGTTTCTCAGATTTTCTGTTATGAATTCCTCAAAAACAGCTCGGGGACAGTATGTTGGCGGTGTTGCACCCCCGTGCTTCGGAAAGCACGTTAAGCCGTTGGTCCTGCGCCTGATCTCTCTCCCGTCATGTCGGATTGCCGTCTCACCGAACTTTGAGAGTGATGGAACAGTGAGTGCACCTGTGTAGTGCGCTCACACTTGTGCACTATAATATCTCCTGCGCAGTTGGCTAATCACTGTTGAGATTGGCCGCCGTGGTCGAAATCGGCCAGGAGGACTATTACTATTAGTCACGAAACTTTTCCCAGCTTGTATCACATCACTAGTAAGATTCAATGACCTACGAACGTATGAGTACTTCTGTTCCTATCCCATAAAGTAGACGGGTCAACGCTCCAGGATTAGGGGCATAGACTAAGTTGATCATAGATTAGCAGTAAATAACGTATGTTAATAATAAGGAGCAATTTTGTTATTCCTTGTTGTGATGTTTGTGAGAGGAATTCAAAATGGGAAGGATTATACTTCTTCTTCTTTCTTGAACTCACGTGTCAGCCGCGAATATTCGCGCGCAAACGTGATCATTTTTAAAATCAGCTGAATCGGAATCGGACATCTGAAAAAGCTTATTCAACATTACAACTACCGACCTGGTAATTATCCACCACTCAAACCGAGGTGACGTCTATTAAAAAAATATTTATCATAAATATTTAAATGTTCTATTCTTATAACTGTTTATTATTGATATATTTATATTTTAGGTAGGCTTTTTTGAGATGGTAAATAAAAAACGATCCGAAACAAAAGTGCAAATACTGTTTATCCGTGAGACTAACCAAGTTATATCGAAAATTTTAGGCACTTGTTTCAATTATTTAGTTACTATATTTTTGGCATTAACAACGCAAATTTCTTAACAATGTAAAAATCAAAACACATTTTAATAAATAACGAACTGGCGGGAATCGAACCCGCACCTTTCGCAAGCCGGGCGATTTCTCTACCATTGAGCTACCATGACACTTACTCATCTTCTTTCAGGTCTTTCGGCTGCAGCCAGACATGATTCATCAGTTCATCGTGGTTGTGGCTTAATGTTGGGTACAATTTTTTCTAAGTTTTACGGCCTTGGAACTTGCCAATCAGCCAATTCGTGCATGAAGAAAATGAAGAAAAAAAGTATTATGACAACGTCAATGCCACTTCAAATGTCAATAACTGACAGCTGTGCTTTCAATCTTTAAAAAAGTGAGGGAAAGCGCGGGAACCTTGAACAAGAAAGGCGCCCAATTTTGTGCTAGTTTTGAAATTAATTTGTAAAATTGTATATTTTGTAGCTTTCTGTGTAAATATTGTGTATTATAGTTAGTGAAATAGTTGTGCATGTAGTTAATACTGTGTTCTGAAGATGGGTGGAGTCAAAAAGCGGAAAAAACAGGATCCACCTGATGGGCCAGTAATGGAGACTTCTTCGGATGATGAGGACACTAGTAAAAAGTACCAAGTTTATAAAGTGCCAGGATACACACGAAAGTATCCTGAAAATACTAAAAAAACTGAATTTATAGTGTTTCTATCACACATTGACGACAAAAAGACATTTACCGATAAGGACCGCCTCGCCATTTCACATGCCATACGCAAATACTGCGTTACCGGCATACTTCATCTAAATTCGATCAATAAATACAAGATAGGCATAACTTTTGATCTTTCCAACAACGCAAATGTATTTTTGCAAAACAAAAAAATGCTTGACGAATTGGGCCTAAAGGCCACTATACCGGCTGTCGACACAGAGGTGACAGGGGTCATTACCTCAGTCCCTATAGATTTATCTAACAAAATGATCTCTTCCTTAATTGGTAGCTCTCGAAACATAATCCAGGTAAGGCGATTCATGCGTCGTGTTCGGAGCGAGGATGGTGCGGTCTCGTACCAACCAACGCCGACAGTCGCCGTCACGTTCGCCTCAACAGAACTCCCTCAGTATGTTTACTTGGATTCCTGGAGGCATGAGGTAAGCGTGTATGTACCTCCAGTAAAGCAATGTCTTCGATGCATGAAGTTTGGCCACATTGCACAATATTGCAGAAACGCCGAAGTATGTTCAATATGTACAGAGAGTAACCACAATTTTAAAGCATGTAAGGTGGACCCCAAAAATACTAAATGCGCTAACTGTGGTGGAAAGCACATCTCTATTTCTAATACTTGCCCTCAAAAGAAAGCAAAAATTGAAGAAAATAAAATAAAATCCAGAGCAACAAAATATTCAGAACTTTTCAATGAAAATGCATTCCCACAACTAACTTTTAGAAATATCGAAACCCAAATACAAAATTTAACAAAATCTGATTTCTTTATGAATTTATTGACAAATGCAATCACAAAAATTGTTTTAAACCAAAAAGAAAATCCTATTAATTTCACTTCAATAAAAGACATCTTACATCAAACATTCAGAAATACCACTTCTTCTCCTGATAATGGATCTTAACATCATGCAGTGGAACGCCCAGAGTATTATAAGTAATAAGCTTTCACTTACCCAATTTCTTTATGACCACAATATACATGTAGCAATAATATCTGAGACCTGGCTAAGCCCTATAAAAGACTTTACCATAAAAGGTTATCAAATAGAAAGAAACGATATTGGCAATAAGCATAATGGCGTAGCCATTCTAATTCATCATAGTTTAAGTTACAAAAAAATAAACACATATTCAGACAATTCTTTACAAAACATTTGTGTAAGAGTTATTGTAAATAAGAAAGAAATAAGTATTGTAAGTTTTTATTGTCCACCAAACTGTACACCACCTTTTAATAAAGGTAATTTTGAATCTTTAATACAATCAGTACCTGAACCAATGATATTTGCTGGTGATTTTAATGCTCACCACACAGCATGGGGATGCAATTTCGTTAATTCAAGAGGTAGAGATATTTTGGATGTTATTGATAACAATGGTTTGATTTTATTAAATAATGGCGAAGTGACAACTGTTGGTTCTTTGACGTGGCGCCCAAGTGCCCTAGATTTGTCTTTGGTTTCTCCATCGTTGGCTCTTTCTTGTGACTGGTCAGTACATAATGATCCTCTGGGAAGCTATCATCTTCCTGTAATTATAAAAGTTTCTGTAAATATTAATAATGTAAATAATGGTCTTGTAAATAATAGCACACTTTTGCCAATCTACCCTAATTTTAAAATGGTAGATTGGAAAATGTATGCGCAAAATGTAGATTTAGAGTTGTCTAATTTTCAGGTTCAAAATTTTCTTCCAATAGAAGCATATGCTGCCTTTCTTAAAATTTTGCACTCTTCTATTGATAAATCTCTGCCAATTCAGAATGTGTCTGTCTCTTCTTCTACTAACCCTTCCAACAGGAAGTCTTTTAAAAACCCTCCTCTTCCTTGGTGGAATAAGTCATGTTCAGATGCAGTACAAAAGTCTAAGTCTGCTTACGTTAATTTTAAAAATAATCCATGTGACAAAACTTATATAGAATTTAAAAAATTGCAAGCTTTTAAAAAACTTACTTTAAAAAAAGAGAGATCTAATAGCTGGATTGAATTGTGTAACTCCTTTAACCGATGTACTCCTCTGTCGAGAATCTGGAATTATATGCGAAAATTTAACAGAACATATTCTTGGAGCAATACCGATGATGACTGGGTTCCAGATTTTTTGAAGAAGTATACCCCAGACTATGTAAATAAACAATCAAATCTTTCACAAGACAGCAAAAGTAACTCTGCAAATAACTTCTTAGTCAGACCTTTTTCCTTACAAGAGCTAATGACTGCTATTTACTCTAGAAAGGATAGTGCTTTTGGTTTAGATGGTGTTCCCTATATTATGTTGAAAAAGTTGAGTGAAAAGGGTCATCACATTTTTCTCGAAATATTGAATAAACTTTGGCTGATAAATGACATTCCTCATTCATGGAAGACTGACTGCTTAGTACCCATATTGAAACCTGATAAGCTGCGGTCAAATCCTGATTCTTATCGTCCTATTGCTCTAACATCTTGTGTAGGAAAAGTATTTGAACAGTTGCTAAAACAAAGGCTGGAATTCTATGTAGAACAAAATAGCCTATTACCTGCTAATCAATTCGGTTTTCGTAGGGGGTCGTCAGCTCGTGAAAGCATTTGTCAGCTTCAACTTGATATCCAAAAGAGTAAAGATAAAAAAGAATTTTTAGTGTCAGTATTCTTTGATGTCGCTGGAGCTTTCAATAGTGTCAATATTGATGTACTATCTTCAGAATTGCTTTCTGTTGGGATTCCAAACAAAATAGTTCATTGGGTTTATAATTTTTTGACTGAAAGGGAAGTTTACGCTAAGCATAATAGTCAATTGCATGGTCCCAGATTTGCTTCAGTTGGAGTTTGTCAAGGTGGAATTCTCTCTCCTTTATTATTCATACTGTATATTCGCCGTCTTAATATGATTTTGGGTTCAGAAGTGAAAAGCCTCCAATTTGCAGATGATTTGGTTGTCTATGTGTCTGGAAAAAAAATAACAGATATTACTAACATTCTCAATAGGTCATTGGAAGGGTTGTGTAAATATTTCTATCATTTGAATCTTGATATAAATGCATTAAAATCTAAAATGGTAATCTTTGGTAAGGATAGCAACATTATTCCTTCTGTTTATTACAATAAAGTTCCAATTTCTGTCTCCCATGATGCTAAGTTTTTAGGTGTAACTTTTACTCATAATGTCTCTTGGAAAAATTACATTGATTTAATAAGTTTAAGAGCTAATAAAGCATTTAATATCTTGAAATCATTGTGTAGAACGTCCTGGGGAGCTGATCCCAAAATATTGCTGCTATTGTATAAATCTTTGATTCGTAGTCATTTTGAATATGGTTTTCTCTGCTTTGCTGGTGATAGTAGGTTAGTAGATATTTTGGATAAAATTCAAAACAAAAGCTTGAGACTCATAACTGGAGCATTTAAAAGCACTCCTATCAATTCAATGCAAGTTGAGTGTAATTTACCTCCACTAAGTATCAGATTCTCTTACTTGAAGGAACGGTTTTTATTAAAACTATATAGCAAAAGTAATAATCACCTACTTTTAAACTTAAAAAATTCTCCTCCACCATCCATTCATCATCCTCTCTATATACTTCAGGGATTCCCACAATTTGTAAATTTTCTTGATACTCTGCTTATCCATAGATCATCTTTGCTTCCATGCTACCAGGGAGTCTTTCACAGCAAATTTCCTGCAATGAACATTATTATTGATCACAGTTTATCCTCAAAAGAAGATGTGTATAGTAAATTATCAGAGTTTATTGATTATAGATTCATGTATACTGATGGGTCTAAAACTGAGGGTGCCGTTTTATTTGCTATTTTTGACAGGTTTCTAAATACTGGCATTGGGTACAAAATAAATTCAAATACAAGTATATTCACAGCTGAGGCTGTGGCTATTCTTGCTGCCTTAAAACACATAAAACTCAAAAATAATGGTTGTCGTGAGTGGTTAATAGTCAGTGATAGCATGAGTGTTCTTGTAAGTATGAGAAATAACAAGTTTAATGCTAACACTAACTATTTAATTTATTTAATTAAGGAATCTTGGCTTGAATTGTTCACTATACACAATATTAAAGTTGAATTTATGTGGGTTCCTTCTCATGTTGGTGTGTTAGGAAATGAGAGGGCTGACTTTTTAGCTAGGACTATAACAAATTTTTCTACCACTGTCCCTGATTCTAGTAGTCATCTTGATATCTCTGTACCTTGCACAGATATAGTCCCTCTCCTAAAGAAAATGTTTATCGATATTTGGAAAATGCATTGGAATTACACAGTTCAAATTGAAAACAAGGGCCTGTGGTATGCCACATATAATGTCCCCATAGGAACCATGCCATGGTTCTGCAAATTTAGTTCTTATTTTAATAGGAAATTTTATACCACCATTCTAAGACTTCGTTTTGGACACTGTCGTTTAAACTATCATCTCTTCCGCTTGAAAATAGTCCATAGTCCTTATTGTGATCATTGTAACTCCCAAGTAGAGCAATCCCTGTCCCACATATTTTTCCGTTGCTCATCCTTTGGCATTCAGCGCCTTGTGCTAATGGATGAGTTGATTGAAATTTATGGTAGATCGAACTTGGTACCGCGCTCTATCCAGGATCTTCTTGTAAATAGTTTGACATATGTTCCTTTGTTAAAATTTGTTCATAGCACAGTTGGACAAATCTAGATTTGTCCAATTGTATTGTGAATAAAAACTACCATAAGATTATAAACATCGCCTGTTTGTAATTATATAGTGGTTTTGTGTTAAAAGTTATCTGATTTTAATAATGTGTTTTTCGTCTTTTCTTGTTTTGTTGTCTAATTTGGTTACCAAAGGGTTCATAGTTTACTTTGGTTATTGGTTTTGTTTTTGTACAGACTCTGTGTGAAAAAGGATTTGACATTGACATTTATCGGACTTGACTGTTGGTTGTTCCAAACACGACGTTTTTGTTTGTTAGACGATCAAATATTATAAATTATTACAAAAGATTTTCTAATCTGAATAACTGTATGTTTTGAATAATGGATTTGACTGTTGTACTATTAGGTTTTTTTTTACTGAAGACGTAAACTTGGATTATATTACCAAAGAATTAAATACTATACTAATGACTAGGCAGCATGGTCCTGGACCTTAGCCTGTTCCTTGCGGAACAAAAAAAAAAAAAAAAAAACTTTAAAAAAGTGTTTCGTTTCCCCAAACATATTTTCAAATCAATATTTTTTTACACATTTACCATGAACGTATTGAACATAACAAACTTTTAATATGATTATAGTTTGTTAAATGTCCATATGTTCATGGTAAAATTCTTTAATTTTCTAACAATTGGTG
Source organism: Pyrausta despicata (assembly GCA_963921415.1). NCBI lineage: Eukaryota > Metazoa > Arthropoda > Insecta > Lepidoptera > Crambidae > Pyrausta > Pyrausta despicata. The sequence goes on along the minus strand of OY992862.1, from coordinate 12,805,897 downwards.
ATTTCTTTAGTGATTTGGTTTTCAATGTGCTTCGAAAACGATCGATTTTTTGCTTGAAACTCTTTCTAAGAAGAAAGAAATATTTTACTGGCACATTATACGATTTCTTCCGTTCTTCTTCCTTAAAAAAGTTGAACTTAACATGTTCTTTATTCAAACCTTCTCCCTGTTTACTTAAAAATAAATAATCTCCATCCAGCACACTTAATCTCGCATTAGTGTTTAACATTTTTCCCTTCGGCCGCGTTTTTTGTATCACCACCGGTGAAATATTCCCCGCGTATAATTACGCCGGGCTAATTGCACCGGAGCCAGTGTGGCGGAATGCCGTGATAAGCGCTAAACGACCGAGACATTGTAGCGAGAATTATAAGCAAGTTGCCTTTGTGGTTTTTGGTGTTTATTTTTATTTTATTTATTTAAGGACAACCAACAAAGCATACGCCACACATTTTCACACATGATCAAGAAGTTGTCTATTAATCAAGAGGTCGCGGGTTCGCCTCGCACTGTACAAACATTTGTGTGCATGAACATGTCTGTTTGTACTGGTCTGGGTGTTATATGTTTTTATTCAAGTTTATTTGTAATACCACAGTCGATTCTGATATCTGTAACACAAGTGCTTAAGCTACTTACCACTGAGTCAGATCAATTATTGTGATGTTTTTATAAAAAACGTTACACATTAATATACACTGATTATTAAGTTTATTAGGAATCTATTTCTTACGTTTTTTATTATCTTAATGTATATAGCTTAAGATGCTGCTTTCGCGAGTTGTCTAATCGAAACGTGGACTTCTTGGAATTTAGATTAGAATAGCGTATTGTAGAGGTATTTGTCCATAACTACTCAACATCAGTATACATTTTTTCATACCAACAAAAAGAAAGTTACTCGTATCTACGAGTATTCCATACTTTCCAAATATTATAACAGCTGGTTCTACCCTACTCCATATCGTTTCGACATATTTCGACTCTATCCATCCCGCTTGGTCACGAGAAGTTCAACTCACCACGTTAAACATGGTGGCTCCTTTATATTTTAAGTTAGGTACAGTAGCCTACCCATTTTTGTTGTAAAATCACCCGTATCACAAGATCGCAAAAGTTATCGCAGTGTTTAATGTGACGTAGAGGCCACTCCGTAACTACTATCCAGAAAATTGGATGCACGCAAAACCTCCGTGGTGTAGTGAACCTTACCAGTTTCCAGTGCTACAATCTCTGAAGTCCTGGTGTAGAAGACCAATTGTCTGTGTTGTCACATATCTGGGTTTATATTATATATCATCTGGGTTTGTTGTCTCTGATTGCCATAATACAAGTGCTAAACGCGCGGTTTTAATATTATATTTACCTTTGACTGATAGTTAGAGTTCTATCAATTTCATTTTATGAGCTATCTGAGGTTCAGTAGTTTCTACAAACTGAATATGATACTATTGAATTTAAGTTACTTGTAGCGCAGTGATGGCGGCGCTTTTCTAGTGATTACCAAGTTAAGCAACCTAAGGTGCAGTCGTGCTTGGGATGGGTGACCATTTCGAAGTTACAAGTGACATCTTATTAACAAGCATCTTCGTGCTACGGAAGGCACGTTAATCTATTGGTTGCGCTTCATATCGATTGATATTAGTCGTTTAACCTTATCAGAAGCGTTTGGGCAGCTTAATAAAATCTGACAGTAAGGTTGGTCACTTGCCTTACACACACCCCTCCACCAATCCGCACTGAGCCCGCGTGGTGGAGTATGGCTCGCACCACCTCATTGTTGAGGTGAGGCCTGTGCACAGCAGTGGGACGCATATAGGCTGATGAGATGAGATAACTGTAAGTAAGCTACTTCATTTTGGATCAGGACAATGTATGTGATATTGAAGATCAGCGTTCAGAGTAGCCCCTCTATTTTGATACAAGGAAACATAACTGGGACATGATTTATAGGGGTCAGCCCGACCTCTGCGTCCGCCATTTTTTGGACGCGAAAAAATATGCTAAGCGCTTATTCGCGGTTCATATTTTAGAGAACGCGTTCCGACGTTCGTATTGTATATTTATTTTGTAACGTTTTGTCTGTGTACACGAGAAAGACATTTATATAATCGTGTAACTGGGTTTACTTAGTATTGGGAAATTGTTGGTTTCTTTTGTAAATGAAAAACTTTCTAGTAAAAAAATTGGTTGTCTGTAAAGTCGGTATACGGGCGAAAGTTTTACGTGACAACGACTTTGAGTGATAAAATAATTTTAATGTGAATATTCATTCGTATAACATGAACCGGTGTGTATGCCTATCTCTCTCACTCTCTCTCTCTCGCTCTGTCTCTCGCGCTCTTAGGCGGGCTAACTGTGCTCGAGTGGAAGGGACGCGTGCCTTTCACTTTTTATGTCTGTCTCACTCGCTCTTAGGCGGGCTAACCATGCCCGAGTCGAAGGGACGCGTGCCTCTCACTCGCTCTCATTGTGAGCGCATAACGTGAGTGGAGCGTAACGCAGTTTCTTGAAGTGTCACCCGGCAAACCAATTTATAAGACGTTGTCACGTCAAAAATCCCTGAATGAGTCAGGGTTACGGCTGGTTAGCTTCAACGGTTGAACAAATCTTGACCAGCTATAGCTAAGAACCACCGTGATTGAATTATCTTTTGAATAAAGAACTATACCAGCTAATTCCGCCGGCTCCCATTTACCATCGGAGCACAAGACGCACCGAGGGATACCATCCGTTCCGTGTCGATGTTCCACTGATACGAACCAAGCGCTTCTCATCCACATTCCTGATGCGCACTGCAAAATAGTGGAACTCACTACCTGCGTCAGTGTAATCCTGCAATTACAACCTAGGAACTTTCAAAGCTAGAGTGAACAGGCATCTCCTAGATGAGCTCGCTCCATCGTAGACTCAGTCTATGCCTCGTTGGGCTTAGTCTTGTTGGGTCAAGAGCAAAAAACCTATCCCAAAGAAAAAAAAACTGCATTGAAATCGGTCCATACGTTTAGTAGCTATGATGCCACAGATAGACACACACAAAAACACAACAACATACAAAAAGACACAGGCGTCAAACTTATAACACCACTCCTTTTCGTCGGGGGTTGAAAAACAGTTTTAGCGGAAGATACAATACATACAATACTTATGACAGGGTTTAATTTTTTGATTCGATGGTCGGAATGTACAAAATTCATGCCGAGTAGAAAGAAATGAATATCGACTTGATTTGGCATAAAATAATCATTTTCAAATATATATCTGTCTAAATCTATTTTACTGATAAATCTCACTTTACTAATGCCTAGGCATAGGCTACAAATGTAAATTCATAATTAACAGACAAATTAAATCACTAGTCTGTGTTATATTATAAAAATCACAGTATTCTAATAATAATATTAAGTACACTTAAGTAATAAATTGCTATAAAATCTGCTTTACTCATTTTATGCTCGACATGTACGAGTATGTATGTAAATATTCAGTTTCGTTTGAATCCATTTTCAATTTTCAATGAGCTAAAGATAAATGAATTCACAATTAAACCACTTAATCCGAGTTACAATTTAATCCAACATCGTATTTAAAAGAACAATACTTCGAAAAAAAATATGTTTATAAGGTGCATATATATTCTGTAGCGCACCTCAACACAATACGAGGAAAGCGGCGCTGCCTTTAAAAAAGAAACTAGATTTTATCGCTATTATCGTGTTGGATACATTCGTCAAAAGAATGGCTGATGATGAAGTGGCTACATGCAACCTGCACCGGTCCATATTGCCGGTAGACGCACTACAATTCGCATTTTATCTCAATCAATCAAGAAATCTTCTACCCTAAATGATCATTTGTTGTTTCAAACGCCAGTAATGTGGTCATAAATTATTTCAAAGCCAAGCGTCTAGGGTTCAATTCCCAGTCGGTTTGCTTGTTGGCAGGACTTATTGTTAGTCCGATTGGCTAGATATGATTGGAAGTACATTGAAACTTTGTCGAGTCCTTTGTCTTGGTGAGAACAGTTCATTAGAAATTTTAGGAAACCTTGATTGTAGCTAAGGGTGGACATTTTGACAGTTTAAAAAATATATTTTTTATATATTTTTTTAATAGCTACCTAGACATATGACCACAATGTCACCTGATGATAAGTGATGATGTACCTAGCTGAGGACAAATCATGTCTGTCTAGCAACAGCCTAATCACTGTTTATTCCTGTAATTAAAAAAAATATATATTTCTTTGCTACCGCTTCGAAATTCTGTTCAGATATTCTCGCTCGTTGCTGTGATACAGGCTTGGAGCTTGTTTTACGAAGTAAGTTCACATCCAATAATTTCATCAGTATCGAATTGCGCTCGCATCTGAGCAGTGGCACTTGTCTAGATATTGATTTAGTCTTGTTGCTTTCAGAAATGTTCCTATTGGAGCCATAGATTCATGTGCAAAGAAAAATAAAATTAAAAAAGATTTAAACAACAACATAAAATACACTGATCTGACTCCGTTGTAAGTAGCTAAAGTCAACTTTTTGACCATTCGTCGTCATAGGTCGTTAATGAATGAATGAAATATAGTTGATGGAATCAGGCGTTACTTTGCGGAAATCCATGACTAAAGCTGAAAAAGAGTCAGTTCAGTCGCTCGTAGTCTGTCGAAGCGAAAACATCTCCTGAGGATGCCACGCGTAGTGGCGAAACGCGTCGAGTGTTTGTTTGTCAGTGTTGTGATTCCAGGTGCATCTTCTGTGTCACGTTGTGAGTTGTAGATATTGTAAGTCCTGCGACTTCCAGTTCTAGCTTTTTCGGGTGATTACAGTTGGATGTATTTTGGTTCCTGCGCTGGCGTCATTTAGTGGAAATTTAAAACAAAATAATCCTCTTTTTCAGCTTTAATGAATGAAATGTATTAAATATAAGTGAAATAAACAAATTATTCAATCCTGCTTTGTCCAAAATTACATGTAAAATGGAAATAACTAATTAAATTGCTTAAAATATTGATGCATATGATTTGCATTTTCAGCATTTTCTACAGGCCTTTAAGCATGATTGCGAAACATTTTTTTTGTTAGAAATAGGCCTTACTTAATAAACGTGTCACATTTGTCACAGTGGTCATGTTTTGTTACGTCACTGAGAAAAGTGATGTTAGGGGATTGATAATTAATTATCCAAAGCTTTTCTAAAATCCAATTTTAGTATAAAATTTTAAATAATTTTATTTTTTAAAACCTAGAATACTCAAGCAATAAAGCTATTTACAGTCCAATCGTAATACTTTTCCGGATCACCGAATCGGAATATTAACTCCAAATTGGTAGCAGCGCAGGTGCAGAGCGGAGCGCAACGCTCCGTCGAGTTATTAATTAATCTCTCGCTCGCCAACGCACTTGACGCTCCCGAATTACAGGTTGATTCGTTATAGACGTGCCGTTTCATTATTTTCAGAACACCCAAGGGTCAGTGTACACGTGTGACGAAATTGTGTAGGTGTAGATGATGAAACTATACATAGTTCCTCCATTACATAGTTGTCGTATTGAAAGGGACCCGTTTTTCTGTCTTTTTTCTTCTATTTCCAGTCAAATTGCTGCACAATCTTGTTGACTCTCCTTATCTTTTAGCTAATATTTTTATTAGCTGTCCTCGTTTAGGTGCCCATCATCAGTGACTTTTTCATGTGCCACTTTATAGGATTAAGTATGCTGGTAACTCCTTTTTGCCTCGTACTTGTCATAGTTATAATAATAATTTTCAGTGAGTTAACATTTTTGCGTCAACTTTTGTTAAGATTAAAAAAGAAATTCATAACTTGTCCCAATCATAAGCAATGTTGTTTCTTTTGGCATTATCTCGTCTTTTTATAACTTTATAATTTCACATATTTTAACCTTCTCCACAATTTTGAATTGGTATACTCCATGTATTATTTAAGCCGAGGAAACCTACTTGGTTTTTGTGTTATTTTAATGTGTGATGCTCTGCAGCAGAGCCTATTACCTATTTTGTTATGTAATGTTAAAACTGTATGTTTCCCAAAAAAATATAAAATAAAATGTGAGTACGTGTGCCGGTCGTCGCTCCGTGGGCGTCGAAAGGCTAATTTGATGAACAATATTTCAGTGGTTCCAATGATAAACTTAATTGCAGATTTTTTCATACGTCTGATTTAAGATCTATGTACCGAACGTACCGTACCATGATAAGCTGTCCGCTGTTAGTTTTATCTAACGTAGCTAAATGTAACGAAGTTTTAGTAAGGCTTATTAAAATTTGACTGAACGCCATCGTAACTCGACACGTAGTCGAGTTACATATTTGTTTTTTCGTTTTACGCGTCATTTTCTTCCTCGTATGCTCCATGACGCCATTTAAACAAGAAAAAATCCTTTTTTAATAGATGATTTTTGGAAAATTCCACCAGCTATGAATCCTGCTTTAGACCAGACTCAAGAGCTAGACCCCAAAGATCTTAAGATACTGTAAGCTCATTTTGTGTAGATCGGAACGTAGGTTAATATTTTTGAGTGATGGCAGTTTACAATTTTTTCAAAACTATGTGAAATGACCACTAACACCTTAGTCTACCTGTGACCACGGACGCTGAAAAGGGTCCGAAACGTCAAGTTAAAGTAAAATGTAAATAAATCCCGAAATAATCCGTAAAAAAGTGTATAATTTTAACGTGTCGAGTTGTTTAGTTGTCTCTCTTCCGTTTGTAGGCACTTAACGCTTTCGAATCAAAACTTTATTACACTAAGGTGGGTATAATTCTCATCCTGGCCGATTTCGACCACGGCGGCCAATTTCAACAGAGATCAGCCTACTACGCAGGAGATATTATAGTGCACAAGTGCGAACGCAATACACAGGTGCACTCACTGTTCCATCACTCTCAAAGTTCGGTGAGACGGCAATCCGACATGACCTGAGAGAGATCAGGCGCAGGACCAACGGCATAACGTGAGCACCGAGGCACGGGCGTGTAACACCGCCAACTTCCCGACTACGAGCTGTTTTTGAGAAATTCATGACAGAAAATTTCAGAAACCATTTTTGGCACGACCTGGGATTCGAACCCAGGACCTCTCGGATCGTAAGGCAGAAACTCGTTGTTAAACATATTATTTCTAACTCAAAACAAAATTGGGCCCACCCTGTTTTTGTTCCATACTTTATTGGCATACAACTTGATTTGTTTTTTTTGAATAGGCAATGGTAATTTAGGGTTTCAGTCGTTAGATAAACACAAAATAACGCGAATATCGTTTAATTTGATGACATTACACAATAAAACACGTTTTTTTAAGAATTTAACACTAAATGTACTGTCAATGTGAACCTTGAATATTTGTGTTTTTTGTAATCAATTTGACGGAATTTTTTTCTTTAGTAACGAGTAAGGCCTCTTCTGCTCCGTATGCACTTTCTGAGCCTGTCTGGAACACTTTCGATCAGATGAGTAATGTTTTGATCCGGTATTCGTTCCCAACAGAGTTTAAGTGCGTTTATGAGCTCCTGTTGACTGTTGACATGAGTATTCGTCTCTTTGAGACTTCTTTTCAACTGATCCCATAAATGTTCAATAGGATTGAGATCGGGACTCATCGCTGGCCAAGGTAACACCGCAATATTGGCCTCAGAGAGTGCTCTCTGAGTGACTCGAGCTGTATGCGCACGAGCATTGTCTTGCATGAGAACAAAATTATTGCCCACAAAATGGGATTACGTGAGGTCTGATTACCTGCTCGACGTAACTGGCAGCAGTTACTGTCCCTTCATTTAAGATTTCCAGCTCAGTTTTGTCAAACAAGCTTATGCCACCCCAAATCATTACACTTGGGCCGCCAAAACGATCGGTTCCATGCATACATGGTTCAGTAAAACGTTCTCCTTTCTTTCTCCAGACACGTACCCTTCGATCATCGCTAAAAAACTTGACCTTACACTCATCTGTAAAGAGTACAGTTCTCCAATCGTCCATAGTCCAGTCCAAATGCTCACGTGCGAACCTTAAACGTGGGCAGCACGTTTAAGGTTTAAGAGATGAGCTCTCGTCAACTTAAGACGGATAACACGCATTCTGGAACAATGTTGTGGTGGGCCTTATTTTGTTTTGAGTAGTATATTATTTGTCTAATTCAAAATAGTAGTACACCCTTCTTCGCAACGGTTTGTCTGAAGAAAAAAGGTTCAAGTATCGTTTGAAAGGTCTTACTGCATCTGAGCAGTGAAGACAATGATCTATTTGAATAAGTTTTTGTTTATGGATACGATCACAAATGCGCGAATGGGAGACCCACTTCTGTTACATTGCACCTCGTAACGTTGGTCAGTACCCACCTTTATAGTTCGCATTGGATAGTTTCATAATTTTCAGCAGATGCGAGTCAAAGGTCAGTGCATCATACACGTGTCGCAGAAATTGACGAGATTTGGAAGAATCTTTTAGTTGTTTTCTTATGCCAGCATAAAAAACCAGTACATTAGTAACTCAAGAGCTAACTAACATATCCGAAATGAATTGCGACTGCACTGAAGATGTCTACTGGAAGATACTCAATTAACTAATTAGTCTTTGCCGAAACTGCAATCACGATATGCTGTGTGTATGAGATCTGAAACCCTCATAGGTAAACGTAGCAAACGTATTGACTCCGAGTTGCTTTAGAGTAATTTCATAACGGGTCACAAGAACAGTATGAAACAGTTTCAGCCGTCGAAACTAGGAAATGTATTTGATTACAACACAAATATGTGCCGTCATCAGCACCAATGATGTCCAAGTGAAGTGGTTAGTTCCCTAACAGGTGGGTGATCTGTGAGGTGGACCGACGATCAGGTGAAGGTCAGACAGGACTGATTGCAGTGGAGATCCTTGGAGCACTGGGCTCAGCAGTGGGCGTTGAATGGCTGATATGATGATGATGAAGTGGCTACAAGCAACCTGAACCCGTCCATATTGCCGGTAGACGCCCTACAATTCGCTTTTTATCTGATAATCGTCAATCTAGATCTCTTCTTCCCTTAGTGACCATTTGTTGTTTTAAACGCCTGTAATGTAGTCAAAATGTTTTTTTTTTAAAACAAACTTGCTTAAGTGAGTAAGCTTTATATATTTAAGTTTCAATGTCTTGATTTACCAGCGCATTACTTTCTTATGTACTCTAGTGGAGAAATGTGAATGGCCTTCTTTTTATTTAAACTATTATTTAACATCTTTCTAGTTGTAGTTCTTCCAAAAACGTTAAATAAAATAAAATAAAATAATTACTTCAAACCCAATGGTCTAGTGTTCGATTCCCAGTGGGGAAGTCGATTTGGTAGTTAACATGCAATTATTAGCATTAGCATTATTTTTAGTCCGATTTGCTAGATACCACCAACATATCCACTTGTGAGTCTGACACCAAAACAATGTTGTTGTTAAAAATAAGGAACCCTGTGCTTGTAGTTTACTATCCAACATGAAGTAGTGCATTTCCACTTAGCACACAACATTTGGTGTGAATATGGCTCAGTGCTACGCCATTGGGAGTAAAAAAACATAAGTTTAGACTTTTCGATAGCTGAAAATGTGAACAAACCTTAATAATTATGGTCAAGGCGATTCCATGCAACCTTTTCCAGTAATCCGGTTAGGTTTAGTAATACCGTACATTTTAGCTCACTCCTATTGCGTTTTGTGGTCGTTTGGCTCTAAATGTCCGTTTTGTACAGTCAAGTGCGATACTTGACCAATTAATGTATGCAATTTGGTCCAGTTAATAGATAGCTGTTTGGAATTTTGGGCGAATTTATTCTGTATTGGATATTGACTAGATATCGCGCTAATAGGATCGAAATGTATATGAAGTGGACAGGGAATAAAGTTAATTTAAAACGACCAGAAAAGTACTTTAATTTAGTTATTTGTCCGTGAAGTATTAAGTATTTATATACAATAACATTTGGGGTTAATGGCTCGATGGATTTTGACCAGCTATAACTAAGAACCACTTTGATCAAATTATATTTTGAATAAAATAAATAATAGTTTAAAACACTAAAAAATATACGCTTTTATTGCTAACTAAAAAAGAGATAATAATTTCTGTGTACCAAGAATTTGAAGAGTAAAGCGTGGGGTTCACTTTTTCATAGTTCTCTTTTTATTTTATTTAATAAGGACAACCAACAAAGCATACACCACACATTGATATACACTGATCATTAGGGGTCATTTTAGAGTGTTGCCTTACTTACAGGCTGCCACGGCATGCACAGATAACATTGTTGACAACAGACTATGGGCTGATTCTTCAATAGACAGATAAATAGTTATACGAGTAGGACTTGTAAATATGAAACGGCCTAGTTTAAGTTTACTTTTGTTTTGACTATTACTTTTAAAATCACTATAGTTGCCAATAATAGAATGATTTTAAATACTATACCCCGCACCCCACTGTATTAAAATTCTTAGTACTCAGAAATTATTTTATCTTTTTAGTTACCAAAAAAAACTTTTTTTTTTGTTTTTTTCTAAACTATTTTTTTTTTATCATTTTCATAGTTAATAAGGATAATGGAAAACTCTTATCAAATTATTACATTGTCATCGGTACTTGATACGTGTGCAAAGTTTTAAATTATTCCGATTCCTGGAAGTTAATGAAAATTGAGCTCAAAGATTCCGTTACATACATACATACATTCAGCTCGAGCTCATAAAAGCGTGTTAAAAAAATACAGCTACGATTCCACAGACAGATATACATAAACACACACACACAAACAGACATAGGGGTCATACTTATAACATTCCTCTTTTTTTACGGGGTTAATAAGTCCATCCGTGCATAGCAGCAATAGTACGGTCGTCGCCGACGCCGTGCCAAAGCAACAGTCTTATTTGAACTCTCTAAGCTTCTGTCAATTTAAGAGGCCCATTGCTATGCAGATTGCGAACCATTTGTAAACATTGGACGGGGGCCTACTCAAGACGTCTGTTTTTTAAGCCAACACTGTTACTTTATTGTCCGTTAACGTCTGTATCGCATCGCATCTTCCCGGTCTTCTTGAAGAGCGGTGTAACAGCAAATTGGTACTGTGTTAATAAAAACTACTAGGAATACAGCTGGTGAGCTTTAACAGCTGGGCGGGATTTTGACCAGCTATTACTGAAAATCACCAAAATAACATTATCTTTCGAATAAGAAAAAACGCTTTTTCTATTAATTACAACATCACATACACTGATCTCAAGCACTTGTGTTACAGAAATCAGAATCAGCAGTGGTATTACAAATTAACTTAAATAAATACATATAACACCCAGACGTGTTCATGCACACAAATGTTTGTACCTACAGTGCGGGGATCGAACCCGCGACCTCTTGGTTAATAGTCAACTTCTTGACCATTACACGAAAGTGGTCGTCCAAGTCGTAGCTTTGAAATCGGTCCATTCGTTCGGGAGCTACGATGTCACAGACAAACACACACAAAAACACACGCACAAACAGTTATAGGGTTCAAACTCATAACACCCCTTATTTTCTTCGGGGGTCAAATAAAGATAAACAATGGTTACTTTGCCCTGCTCCTGTGCTATCTTTGTGTTAACTAAATAAATAAAATTATAAAAAATGTGACTTATTAACATGTCAGTCAGTCAAATTGACTGACATGTTCAGCTTCAGCTCAGGAACCCTTGACATGTGACATTGCATAGTCGATGATGAAAATCGCCATCGACTTCCGTTTCTTAATGACTAGGAATTATTACGTTAGATTAGAAACTTAATGCTTACTTAAGTTTATACCTTATGGCGTGTGGCAAACAGAGTGTCAGCAACGATATGTACCTTTTTGTATCCACCGAGTCCTGGCCACTGTGTTTGAGTAAAATAATCCTAATATTAGAACGTGTCATATAATGAGTCTTTTGTTAGTATATCTTTAGTTCAATCAAAGCACTCCACGAGTAACACCGCATGACGCGATGGTGTAATCTATCATAAAATATATCCGAAGGGTGATGTTCAGTATTTTCGGACTTTTATTCCTGTCGCACCTCCGCGTAGCTCACACAGATGTTTATATAAATCCTCTTTAATTTAAAAAAAAAACCTCAATTCCGTATCACATGGATATCGTCCAACAGAGTAGAGACCCTGTATCGATATTGAAACGTGTAGAATTAGTATCGTCATCCATGTCGTGCCGTTGAACTGGGTGTAGCAAATGCAATTTGGTTCATACAATCACATGCAAACGACTCGACGTACGATGAATCGTTGATTCGTGTCGACACAAATGTATATTGATTCTAATACCTGTTGGTACTTTGGGTACGGTTCCCAAAGGGAATCCTGACTATGACTACTCCTGGCCGATTTCGACCACGGCGGCCAATCTCAACAGAGATCAGCCAACCACGCAGGGGATATTATAGTGCAAAAATGTGAGCGCAATACACAGGAGCACTCACTGTTCCATCACTCTCAAAGTTCAGTGAGACATGACCGGAGAGAGATCAGGCGCAGGACCAACGGCTTAACGTGCTTTCCGAGGCAAGGGGGTGTAACACCGCCATGCCTCGGATGATGACTATTATTGACGACATCTACTTATCTATATTATCTCTATACGCCGACAGCTTTTGTCTAGTGGTCTGAGGAGCAGACTACAAAACCCTCGGTTGCGTGTTTGAATCCTGCTAGGGGCAAATGTTTGTGTGTTGAGCGCGAGCATTTGTACCTGAGTTATGGGTGTTTATAAATGTATTTAAGTATTTCTATCCGTTATTCTAGTCGCCAAAGTACAAGCTAACGCTTAGTTTGGGGTTAGGTTATTGGTGTGTTCGTTCAAAAAAAATATAACATTTTTTTATATGTTTTTCTTTTTATCTCGAGACAGACCAAAAGAATTGCTTCTTTCTGCAAGTCTCGGTAGAAAAATGAGACTCACGGGCCTTAGCCAAGTGGGTCTCATTACCTAAATGTTAAAAAAATTATGTAGTAAAGTTCAACTGTCGAAGCAGAAATCAACGTATTAGACCCTGTATCCCATGAAAAGATTTATCTAAGTTGCCTTCCTAGACGGTTGAAATTATCTTCAAAAATGTATCTGTTAGCTCTTTAAAAACAAATTCGTCTATTAAAAACTCGAGATCCCACCTCGTGATCACAACCGATAGATAGAAGATCTAGTGTCTGAGCCGAACATCATCGAAGAAATAAAATCTGCCCGACTTCGCTGAGGCTAGGACATGTGGAGAGGATGGGAGAGGATCGAGCCACAAAAAGAGCCTATCTTGGACAACCTACCGGGCGCCGGCCGGTGGGGCGTGCAAGATATCGCTGGAAGGACGAAGTCGCCATAGACCTAAAACAACTAAAAGTGTCTGACTGGTCAGATCTGGCACAGAAAAGGGAAGAATGGCGCACTTTAATGTCGGAGGCCAAGATCCACTTCGGGTCTCTGAGCCAGCGAAGTAGTACATAGTAGTAGTCAAAACTCGAAATCGACCGCCGGCTAACTAAAAACATCAGAACGTTTCATGCTTCATACAGAAACACAGCATATTATTTGAAAACGAATACAAACCAAAAATTTCGAATGTAAACACCTAAATGAATACTGTCCAAAAAGTACCCCAGCGTCCCATTTTGGGGCAATCATACAAAAACTAGTGCGCGAATGTCCGCCATGCCACTTTTATTGTTATGTGCGTCCTTTACTGTTATAGCCGCGCCGCACCATTCACTCGACTATTGTTTTCATATGCCTTTTTCCCGGCCTTTAACCCTCCAAACGGCAGGCTCGGTCTAAACGAACTAGACGGAATATTTAAAATTTTGTTAACTAATTTTTGTTTTCCAAACTTACCACCTCTTGAGGACGATATCATAGACGTAGAATAAAATATTTACTGTGTCGCGTCGGCATAGTTCAAAGAACTGTTCTAAAATGGTATTTTGGCCAGGGATAAATTTGAAATAGTCAATTATCCACATTATCAGTAGTACTGAACCGCTTCGAAAATTCTTATTCTTTGAATTTATTTTATGGAAAATTCAGTTAATATTTTTCAGGACTAATTATTCAAAAGTTGCAAATAATAATAAAATCCGGGGAAAATGCCTACTTCGAAATTATCTTTGTCCAAAACACCATTTTGGAAACAATGAGTGGGTTAACAGGCACCGATATGGGACAGCCTTACATACCTATCATGTAATGCAATTCGCAGGTAATGTTTGCTACGGGCTTAACTTTTTTTGTTAATTGGAACAAACGTACATACGTTCGTTTGCGTTTTCAAATATGATTTTTATACCGGTATTTTTCTCATCGCCTATTTCGCACGAATCCTAACAGTTTAATTTCAAACATGTGTTTTTTTTTCTGTTTGGATATGAATGGAACCATTGTACTATTATGGCTTTGCGGGTGTGTTAAAATAGATTTCAGATGAATAAAAAAAATGTGTATAAATAACAAAAAAGGTTTCATGACATTTAAGGGTCAGATTAAATGAAAATATATATTACTCATATCGTAATCGTGGGACGATTACGATTAATGATTACGATTCATTTGTGATTAACACATATTTTTTTAAATGTAAATAAAATAAAACATTTGCATTAGTCTATTGATTTCGATATACGAATTGAATATTAAATGGCTGAGTTTTAAAATAAACAGGAAAAATTGTAACGCAATGCAGATTTTTTTTTAAATGTGCATGTCTGGATAGATTTATTTTACATCATCAGTCATTCAAATTGGATTTGAATGAAATATTTAAATTGCTAACCGGATCCCGAAATTGGAAATAAAAGTGCAAACACATTCGCAATGATTTGATGTAAATAATAAATATTTACTTTAGTAGTTTGATGGTAATATAATATTGCACTCAATAATCAAATTTTGCTTTTTGAATTTATCGATTAAAAGTGTACATAAACTGCTTTAATTTTTTCGTTGTTTATATTATTTAATTATTCGTTTCACTATTTTCACTCCTGCGTTAAAAATCCGCTATAGCCGCTATAATTTGGTCAAGACTTAATTAGGAAAAGAGACGGAAGTATACACCCTGTGTGGCAAGAAAGAGAGGGTAGACCGTAACTCTTGCCTGGATGGAGACGTCTCAGTAACATTGGATTGGTAATTTGCATTCAGCTTGTAGCTTCGCTGTGGAATTGTTTTTATTGTTCAGATAAGGTACAGTCTTCTTTGCGTTTATGGAACTCTCTTTAAGGTCAACGCATTAGATGCTGATTTTTTTTAACATTTATCAGGCATTGCATTTTTGAAGACCGATAAGGAAGTAGAAGAAGTTAATTTTGTGTACATTCATGTTGTGTTAGTTTATTTATTAGTTAGTAAGCGTAAGGCTGTACCAAAGATAATGGTATTTCCATTATCTTTGGGCTGTACGATCGAGCGTGAATTTAGATTGTTATTTTTTTTTCTTATTTTCTTTAATAATAGGGTAAAAACTGTCACAAAAACCCTTCAAATTGAAACTGAGTTAGTTTACCGTTTCACTACGGTTTTTCTTACTGTTTTTAGGGTTCCGTACCTCAATAGGAAAAAACGGAACCCTTATAAGATCACTTTGTTGTCCGTCCGTCCGTCTGTCAAGACCGTTTTTCTCAGAAACGCGTGGAGGTATCAATCTGATATTTCCATATGATACTTAGGTCTATTGTCCCTGGAAGCTGTAGAAAAATCAACCTTCTAAGCCAACGCAATCAAAAGATACAGCCATTTAGGCCGCAAATTTCCGAAACTCGCACGGGAATCAAAACCTACAGGGTACTTCCCGTAAACTCAGAATCATGAAATTTAGTACGAAGTCACGTCTTATAGTACAGATATAAAAAAATATATTTTGAAAAATATTTTTGACAAAAAATAAAGTAATAATAATAACAACTTTGAAATAATAATAACTTTGAAATTTTAAAATTTCAAAGTTACTACTCCTTATCTACAGGTTTGTACGGAACCCTCAGTGCGCGAGCCCAACTCGCACTTGACCGGTTTTTTTAGTTTAATTTAATTTATTTCCTATACATTCATAGGAGTGTATGAATGTATGAATATCAATTGAAGTCAAACATTCATTCTTTCAGCCATATCAACACTCAACATCAAGTGTGATTAGGGCGAAGTACCACCACCCAGTTGAGTGAAATCAAAATTGTAAAAAAAAGATAGCGTCCAACGCGTCGAACATAACGCGAATACCAACCTCACTCCCAGCTTCTTGTAATGAAATTGCTGCAACATTGGCCCATTTAATCTAGACATGCCTGCGTGTAGACGGTCGGCAACTTTGAGAGTACTCGCACAACTTAATTAGTATCCAACTCGTATGTAACGGGAATAACATTGATGCTGGGGTCGATCTGACACTGATAAGTATAGTGAGGATGACCGAGTAAAGATTGCAGACTAAAACTGGATTCAGGAGCTTGAAACCGCTTGACCTTGGAGTCGGTAGATGAGGTTTAGAAGCTGCTGATGACGATGATAGATTGGTGTTTAATATAATTATCTGATAGCCAAAACCAGACGTAAACACTGCGTAAACGAGGTTATTTTCTTATCATTATTTATTTATTTATTTAGAAACCATACAGCGTTTTGAGAAATATGTATACATATTGCTAATTAATTATCAATAAATAAGGCCAATTACATGGTTTCCTTATTTGTGTAATACTCGTAGGTTACGCATATTATATATCTCTCACAAATAACAAAAGTGACAATTCATATGTAAATAGTACTTATATATTTTTGGTAAGAACTGCTCCTGCCTTCAAAATGAGGAGTGAGGTACCCAACAGAACCATGATTGTCATGGATTCAATGTAATTTATTCATACCCTCATGTAGAAAACTGACTATACATAATAATATTTGTTGTTTCGAATGGTTCATAATATACATACGATACATTTCAATATTATTAAAAATTTAGTAGAATAAGTACTCGTAGGTAATATTACACGATACAGAAAAGTTAACTATGTAGGTTTTACTAATGATATTAGGTTACTAATATTAAAAAAAAATGTAAATTCTCCCATCACCCTAACCCACCAAGGCTGGGCTTTACTGGTACGAGCCACACCCACCGCCGAACCAACCCAGGCCCAGGGCCCTTCGACAAAGTTTGTTAACAAAAATGACTGTAATTTCCGCTTATTAAAAGAAGAAGAGAATCGGTGAAGAGATCGCTACAAGCGATAAGACCGCCTAAATTGTACATCTTTCTTTGTTAAACTTATAATTTTTGTTTTGTGTCGTGCAATAAAGTGTTAATCTATCTATCTATCTAAATGATAGACAAATGAAAAATGTTTACCTAACCTCAAAAACAAGGTCGCAGAATAAACACAGTCCTTTAAAAAGTCCTTATTAACGTATAATTAAAGAAAGGACGATGAACCATCATAATCCCGGGCTAAGCACGGCTGACGATAAGCCACGGTTTCATCAATGCGATTGCTTACGGCTCGTTTCGTTTTGATCGAAACAATTGTATTATTCTGAGTTTTACGGTTCAGCTGTGACATTTATGTTTCTTTTTATTTATTTAAAAAAAAGCTTTTTCTATTTGCGTTCCAAATGAAGTCTTCGAAACGGCTACGTGCGAGTGCCTGTCAAGAGGACTATGTCGGAGCTCTGTCACTCATAGGGACTACGAGTGAGTGCCTATAAAGGGGACTACGTCGGAACTTCGTCACTCAGAGGGACTAAGAGTGAGTGCCCATAAAGAGGACTGCGTCGGAGCTCCGCCATTCAGAGGGACTACGAGTAAGTGTCCATAAAGAGGACTACGTCGGCACTCCGTCACTCAGAGTGACTACGGGTGAGTGCCCATAAAGAGGACTACGTCGGAACTCCGTCACACAGAGGGACTACGGGTGAGTGCCCATAGAGAGGACTGCATCTGACACTGCGCAGAGGGACTGATGCGTGTGAGTGTTGCTATAAGGTGGAAATAGATTGTCATTCAAAGACAGACAGTTTGATTCCAATTCCGTACCCAGTTCCGTAATAATATTATTATACAGATTTCTAACTTTATGGTTGTTAGATTCACTTTACCTACACATAAACCACTTTTTAAGACCACAAGTAATATACCATATAGTAAGAAGTAATTTACATTTAATTTACAATGAAAAAAACAGGTAATCCTCTGGCAAAGAACACTTCCTTTTGTAACAGGAAAAAAGTAAATTTGCTACCCAAAGAGACGCAAAGAACAGACATCAATAATTCGTTAAAAGTAGGTGAATACGCAACTCACGTTTACGATAAAAAAGAAAATACTCTCCTAGACCCTACGCCTAAACGACCATTCCGATCTTCATTTTCATTTGTACTTAAGTTAACATTTAAATATGGTTCTATCATAAAAAAATTATAATATTATAATTTTATTATAAGACCTCTAAAATTTACGGTTTAAAGATATCACAAAATGTTGACAGCTAAACTATAGTATTATGCCGGAAACTTGGTTTTCAAAGAATAAATTATAAATCTGTGGCTGTGTGTGTGTATGCGTGTGTATCATACAAAGATTCCAACATTCGCTTGTTGTACATCAAAGCTTAAAAACTTTTATCGAACGAAAGATCACAAACAAAAAAACACCCAAAATAAAATAAAAAAACTAAAGCGGAACGCAGCGTTTCGCAAACTTAATAATTAGCGGGCTCCAAGGGAGATTCTCTTAATGTAATTATTCATGAAATTCAGCAATTATCCTGAGTCAGCCAGAGCGAAAAGTGCTGATAAGCGCCCCAGGAGCGAGATATACTTTCGACTCAGTGGAGCTGGATCTATTTGTTGGTTTTACTGTTGTAGTACAGGATACGGAATATAACACAACCTGCATGCACCTGGTTAATGGATTAACAATAATAATAATAATAAATTAAGTTATTGCTTCCAAAATAACAAACACTTTTGTCACAAAATATAAAAACTGTAAATGGTAAGTCTAGTCAGCTATTTCAGCAATAGCTTTTACGTTATATGTCGGTTAAATTTATGTGCCAAATAAATTGAATTTATTATATAATTTGTATCTTACATTAAAGACAACTTTTTAAACACAGTGTTATTTTTTATATTTTTTTAAACACTTTTACAGACACTATGCCAGGCACATTTATTTTATTTTAACAGCTATAGCCGTTGTCTGCCTGGAAAATTGTTAACTGGATATTTTCACAAATCTTTTCATCCAATAACCAGCTCGATTATAGTATAGTTGGATTTCGGACTATTGTAAAATAATTGGATATCGCTTCGAGAGTACTGTTCTAGAGTTCTTATTTCTGTACATTTGAGTAGTTGTGTAAAATGTCCACAATAAGGCCTGTATACAGAAAAAAAGGTTTGACAGATAGCGATGCTCTTATCGACTTTGTGTGTTAGATTAGATGTGTTTAAAGTACTTTTTGATACTTAAATGTCAAATTCATACATTTTTGTCCTGTTTTAGCGTCCTATCGTCATCAACTATGTAATGTTACTTAGTCTTACGGTCCATGAATCTACTTATAAATACTGAAACTGTCGAGGTTATTTATTAATAAGTGTATAAATGGCACATAATTTGGCTTCCGACATAAACAGATTCAAAACAAGTGAAAAAAAAAGTTTAAAAAAGCTTTTTAAATCAAATCGTTTCCTTCCGAATTAAACTCAAAAAGTATTTTGAAAATAAAATGGAACTTTTTGAATCAAATCACACCAGCTAAACGTAGATGTACCTAAGTTTTAGCTTAAAATTTCAGCTCAATCGATGTTTAATTGGGAAGTGATTTCATTATAAACAAACAAATAATCATCAGGACAGGTAAAACTAAAAATTAAAAAACTTATATGAAAACATTTTCCTTTATCGCCGGAAAACATTGACCTATATCGTTAATTTTTCACGTTGCTTCTCGCGCTATGAGCTCAGTTTAAAATTAAAAGTGTAATCGCGCGAGGAAAAATTAAAACTAAACTAAAACATGATCATGTTTAAGTGGAAATATTTTTAGGTACATACGAGTATAGATCAAAACGTGGCATATGATGAGCGTGTAAAGATAGCCTTAAAAAAATCTTTAAAAAAATCTCCATTTTAAGACTCTGACTAATCAAGACACAAATGCAGACTTCATATATTGATATGATTAGCATTTGGCGTCTATTAAGTACTTTGTTATTTGTTTTACAATTAATTACTTAGTTTAACTAAAAAAATACACATTATACTCCTTATAAACCATTAATTACCTTATAAACCATCCATCCAAAAATCCGCGCTGAGCCCACATGGTGAAGTAACTACAAAATTCGATATCGTCTCAGTTGTCAAAAATAACTTTCTTCATATATATGTCACATGACGACTTAACAAATTTTGGTGTTATGGTCAAAAAGTTGACTATTAATCAAGAGGTCGCGGGTTCGATCCCCGTACTGTACAAACATTTGTGTGCATGAACATGTCTGTTTGTACCGGTCTGGGTGTTATATGTACTTGTTTAAGTTTATTTGTAATACCCCTTGATACTGATATCTGTAACACAAGTGCTTAAGCTACTTAACACGGAGTCAGATCAATGTATGTGATGTTGTTGTATATTTATTTATTTATATATTTAACAAACGAAATCAAAAGCGATTTTCAGCCTCAACTACGTTAATACGATTATAAGATAAGTTGTTTCGGGGTCCTGGCCTATCTTTGTCACCATTACCGCCAAGGCGCACCTGCCACTTTCTGCCGCAGCAACCGGCCACAGAGAGCGTGCCAGCCAATCGCCACGCCTCGATTGCTGACAGTCGCGAGTCGCGGTGACATGCCGCAGATGTGCCCAGAGCCTTAATACGAATCAAAGCGATTTGAAATCACAAACTTATTTAACCTCAAACAGTTTCTAGCAAGGGAATATTCAACGAAGCCCTTTGAAGGTGCGTCACGTGATAATCGCTCTCGCATTGGTAATACTGCGTTTAATTTAATTAACCGCACACACGTTTGGTTTATATTTAATACTAGTGAGCCGCCTGCGACTTTGCTCGCGCTAATGGTAGATTTTACAACAACAGTACTCGATGGATAAAGTTAAAAGTAAAACTGACGTCAAACAAACATGGAACATCCTCCCCGATGACAGGAGTCGAAAAATATTTCTTTAATTGGTATGTCTTTTCTAATTTAAAAATAGCGTTGTGAAAGCAAAAAATACTTTATAAATAAAATATGGAACATACAAATGTTGGCGCCCTTAAAGGGGTAACCGTTACCTTCACACAAAAACAGATACTTATCATACCATTGCCCCTTTGCACCATGATAGAAGGACAAACAATCGTGACTTTTTCCTATTTAATTCGCAGTTTAATTTGATTTAATCCTCAAATTTATTTCTTAAAACAATTAATTACCTTCTACTTCAATTAGTTCCTGCCCAATCATATTATAATTATGCATTGAATCAAACACACAAACATACAACATAAGAGCATTAAGGATACAGAATATTTGTTTACTTACTGTAACTAGGTATAATATCCCTCAATGTAACCGAAATTTGTTTAAGTTAAATTAAATTAGTAGTTTATATCGCATGTAAGAAATGCTCCAACTCGAAAGCTAAAATCTATAATTAGCTGTATACTTATACACATTATCTCATGTCAAACAAAATGTATCGCTGTTGATTTCCTGAACTAAAATAAAATCAAAAGAAAAAAAATTACAACATAGAACCAACGTTCGGCTAGGAACTGCGTATCGCCGTCAAAACCTAACCGAGTGGCGCGCCATCTATCGGTAAGTTATGAGTTGATTTTTCAATTTTCACATGGGATTGAGATGTTTTGTCGCGGATAAAAGTATTATATATCACTCTATAGCCTCTTTCCTACCTCCAAACAAAAAAGTTGTCTGTAAAGTCGGTTTACTGACGATAGTTGAACGAAGGCGTTGTCAACGCCTTTGTCACGTTGCCTCTTTGTCGCTCGTTCCGCGCTCTCGCTTGCACTTGAAGCCTTGAATGTAACGCCTCAGAGCGAGGTAACGCCGCATGCGTCATGTTTTTTGGTGCGTGCAGCCGGCTCCATCGATTTATAAGCAAAGCAAAAACATATCGTAACTGTAGGGTTCGCTATAAAGGTACTTGGTAATGATCAATCAAACACAGAGAACGATTCGTTTCACCCTTACTAGCCCGGCGCCATGGCAGTAAGTGTGCGGGGCGCGCCCCACTCCCCGCACCCCTACCACAGCACGCCCTGCTAGCGTGTTCCTCTTTATTAACTAAAGGCATACGCTACAGTAACATTGTTCCATTGCGCCTTGGAAGAAGGACAAACAAACTGACTTTGCCATATGTAATATTAGTAGGGATGTTTAAATGCGAAATTAATAGCGAGTGATGTAGCGTTCCCACGCTTAGTATTAGGTCGACAGCGGTTTACTGATTAGATACCATCGTAGGTAATTAATATTTGATTCTCTTACCGTTTGACAAATCTTATTTATAAGGGACACAACACAGAAAACAAATAATGAATATTTAGCTTACATACTATATTCAATAAAAAAAATTATTACATTCCAATTCATGCATGCCAGAAACATTGAAGTAGCGGTCAAAAATATTTTTTCATATAATACATAAAATTACATTTAATTAAATCGAGGATAGTGAATAAAAATTTAAATAATGAATTGATGAGTAAATTATGAAGTAACTTAATTAATTGAAATTGACTATCTTAATAGTTCGGGCAAATCTCAATTAATGATCTCTTAAATATAGATATATTTGAGTCAAAGATGTCAAATTTCGGGTTATCGGCCTAGCTGTTGTACAGACGACACATTCTGACTATAGGGTTATATGCCGAGATATTCATAAATGTTATAAATAGAGCTCTATGAAACGAAACTGTTCGATCGGTTTGAATGTTACGTCGTCATCATCATCTTAATAAGCCGCAAGAAATTCACTGCAAATATAGACCTCCAACCTCTCAATAGTGTGGGTCCACAATGCGAGCCTAGCGCGGTGGCGGCGGGGGGTGCGGAAATATCGAACATATGAAACGTCCTCGCATCCATACTGTAGTAGCTAATGACATGCATGACATGAAGCGACCACTGGCCGCGCCCGTCTAGGCCCCTCATTGCGCATTCAGTGTGGACTTTCAGGTCAATTGGGTCCACACTGAGAGCTTAGCGCGGTGGTGGCGGAATACAATAATTTGACGTCATAATAAGTATCAGAAATCGAAGTCAATTGCCTGCATATATTTTTTTAATTCTAAGTAAATTTAAATTGGTTTCTACAGCTTTTTTAGAAATAAATTGGCTTTACCAGCTTCATAGAGGTCATGTTTTTAAAACAAGGCTTTGAACATTCAAGATAGGTGTCATAATTTCATTAACGTGATTGTCAAAAAAGCGTTTAGTGTCTGTCGCAAGCTACTTGCGAGTGAGGTGACTCATTGACGCTATCACACCGTTAAAGACAACACAAACTAAATTTCCCGTAACATACAACAGTAACCTCATGCGATCAAATATTTCCACTTCAAGTTTTAAAAACCGTAGCAAAAGCAAACACATTCGGCTGTACACTGCAGTGCATGGAAAATGACACGCCGCCGAGTTTCCGACAACAACAATATTTTGGCACGTACACGGTCGAATACACGCAATCGAACCGTTGAAATTGAATAAAACCGGTGTCAGCTACCGTGAAGTGGAAAGTGGCAAGTGCCCTTGCACCTCCTTCCGTGTTATTACAAAACATTGTTCAAAAACTAGGCTTAAACTAGGATCAATCAATGGCTTAAAGTAAACATCATTACAAAACGAAGTTTATATATAAGTCCTGAATTATTTATGGTAGCTTCTAATAATAAACATGTGCGACCCCTAATTTAACTGTGGACTTACGATTGACAGCTGTTTTTGAGATTATTGCGAAGGGTTCTATTGATCAGTAAGGTTATTTTGCAATAACAGGGAGGTCGTTAATACAACCGCAAGGTGTACCTTAATTTGTTTCTTGTATTTTTATTACATTATGACGAGTACAATACAATTTATAATTTTCTATCTCCACGGTTAAGTTGTCAATCATACCAATCACGTCGCCGTGGCAACCGAGCCATGTAAATGAATAGTGACTCTTCCAACCTCTTTTCCTACCACGCAATAGTTTCTATCACCAATATATGTTCGTAGTTCATAATTTGTCAGAATTGTTCACATATTATTTAATAGACTAAAGAAAACAAAACAGTGTAAAATATGTTTTATTCATTATCAATTATTATGCCACTTAAATTGACAAAAAAAAATTCGAGAAACGGAACGTTGTGTCTGTATTATCTGATATAAAAGAAGGAAGATCCTTACCCCTTGGTGTAGTTTTAGGATAGCACTAACTGATTTTCTGTTAAAATTGTTTTTGTAATAAGAACAAATTTTAGGCGCGAGGTGTTTCGAACTTTTACTTTCACTCAAAGAGTGTGTGTGTCCATAAATTTTGTGTATAATACCCTTTACTTTAAAATTTTGTATAGTCAGCTCTACTTTACCACTGCTCTGTTCAAAGCCAGAATATCATTTAAAGCAGACATCCAAATTGGTCGTTTTGCACAATTACAAGATTTTTTTTATTGGTGCTACTGCGCCAAATATCGGCCCTATTAATATTAAGATTCGAAAATTTAAGTGATGTTTAATCTTCGAATCTAAATGGACAAAGCTTTACCCAAGTTAATGTGTTTCCACAAGTTTCCAATATTATTTGAGACGGAAGTAAAATATTATTTCACTTAAAAGTACTTATTTACTCACTGATAGAAACTCCAAATTGCACCTACCCAATTCTACTTCAACACAATGCATCGCGAATACGAGTCGAATTCAGAAGCCGATTTTAAAATGGAATCACCAAAGTTTACCCACCATTTTAACTGGCGTAGACATTGGCGAAAACGAATAGAGATACCAAACTTTAAACACTCTGATAGCTCAATTAACTTTTTGCGGCAATGGCCTGCAGGTTAAGTTTATTTGTTTGTTTCAAAAAATCTTTATTGATATAAAATATAACATTGATACTAATTACTAGTGTACATATTTATTCCTAGCATTAGTAAAAATGCAGGTTAAGTGATTTATGTTTCCTGGTAAAAAAAATACCCACCCTTCAATTTTCAGACGGTGGTTAAAGAAAAAAAAGTGACTTTACTACTATGAGTATATTGTTTCATAATACGGTAGTTGACACCACCAATCGTTGACGTACTTTTTATCAACTGTCAAAACGCTTTTCTTCATAGAGTTTGTATGGGAATAACACGCTTTGACGTCATCGCGTGCAATGCCGACTGAGTGACTAATTATCATTTGAATTCCAATTAAAAATCAAATAATACGAACTGCAGAAAAATATTAGTGTAAAGGCATCTGAAATTATGAATTATTTTAGAGAAAATCAGTTTTTGAATATTTCTTTCATAGTGGAAACAAGCCTATTCTAAATAGGTAATAAACATAAAACTAAGCAGATATTCACAGAAAACTTTTTTGCAATTTGTTGTTTCTCTGGTTCTCTGTTTGTACCATATTTTACCTAAAATGAGATATTAACATTACAATTTAAATTTATA
The DNA here is from genome assembly GCA_963921415.1 of Pyrausta despicata. Classification (NCBI taxonomy): domain Eukaryota; kingdom Metazoa; phylum Arthropoda; class Insecta; order Lepidoptera; family Crambidae; genus Pyrausta; species Pyrausta despicata. The sequence continues at coordinate 12,780,163 of OY992862.1, read as the reverse complement.
ATAAAAAAAATCAAAAAATCAAAATTATAATTAACGTTATATGGGCTCTGCCTGAAATAAAATATATTGAATTGAATTGAATTAACAACTTTTAAGATCACATAAATTTAAGCAATATTTTCAAACTTATTTCTGCATTTCACTAATCTCGTTCTAAACAAAGTGGGTAAACGTAAAAGCATCGTTTCCGCACACATTTCCACGACCGCACGGGATCCGTCACGTCATGACGTGTCCACAAAAATGGACGCTTGTGTCTGACGGGACAGGACGACAGCTCGAGTGCACACCTGCCCTTAATCGCTTCAACAAAGGGTGGGCCATGAAAAACGTGGTCAGAGTACGAAAAATACCAACGGAGGTACAGACGCGTGTAGAAGATTTATTTATTCATTTTAGGGACTACAAACAACCATGTTGCAGAAGATGGCTTAAATATAAACTTATGTAATATAATGCACGTATAAGGTTGCGGGAAGCGTATATATACGTGCATTATGAGATCCGAGGAGGAGGCTCAGCAGTGGGCATCCAAGTTGACTATGATATGACGATGATGAGGTACAGACGACAGCACATCCAGGTCGATAACAATGGATATTAGACGTTAAACCTGGTCAGAGGCCCTCCGCACTCGGCATCCGCACTGAGTCCGCGTGGTGGAGTATGGCTCGACCACCTCAGAGTTAAGGTGACTGCTGGGCACATCCCAGCAGTATATAAGCTGATGAGATGAGATGAGATGAAACCTTGACGTGCTTTTGTCTGTTTAGTCTCCCGCTCGAGGCTACATTACAGTTTTGTTAACAGGAAACTATATCAGGGTTTAATCATTTAAAAATCTTGACGAACGTCTTAGGTTGTCTATGTCTTTTGTTATTATTATTTATATATTATTTTCTTATTTATTTTTACTTTTATATTTTTTTTAATGCGGAACCGCCACGTTCACCCACCCTAATAAAAAAAACTCACAAGTAAATATAAAATTATTCACAAAAAATCTGATATTACTAGCTTTTTAGCAGGTTTATATACTATTTTTTTTATATGTATACGCACGGCTATACATCAAGTTAATCACTGCGGTATTGTTTTATGTTATGATTTGGCAATAAGGGAGATTTCGCAACAAAAATGAGTAGCTTGAAGTGGATTAATTATTTGATGATATCAAATACTCGTTTTTTTTTCAAACCACTGCTTTCGTGGCCACACCAGCCTATTGTTCCGGGGGTAATTAAGCTAAATCTCTCTTATTGTGCGCGCGAAGGCTGAATCGCTACGTCATCGGATACTCTGTTTGTTGTATCTGCGTTCTGATATACATAATCCTACTAGTATAAACGCAAAAGTTTGACTGTATGGATGTTTTTTTTTTGTTTTTTTTACCCTTTCACGCCAAAACTACTAAACCGATTTCACTGAAATTTGGAACATAGATATAATGTACCCTGGAATAACATAAAGGATAGGTACCCTATGAGGTATCCCGTAAAAAATCACTGTTCCTGTGGGATACGTAGCAGCACGACGCCGCGCGCCACCAGTCATCTCGTGACCACGGCTGTGTGCAATGCAGCCGTGATTTTGCAACGAAAATAAGTAGCTTGACTTCGAGCAGTGAGAACCTAATACTCATTTAAATATATCGCGTTTAGACCCAAATGGTGGTGTCCATTATAAAAACCCTCCGTTTTCCTTTATTTCATCTCTTGAGAACCACGAGGACAATATCGGTGACGTGTAACATTAATATCTATTGTGGCTTGTTTACATGACTCCAAATATAAAAACAAAAATAATACACGACCTGAACATAAATTCAGATAGTAGCGCAATTAGTAAATCATCTTTCTTTGAGGAAAGTGGACCATGGAAAACGCTTAACGCTCTTTATTTGTTCGTTTGGAAAATAGGCGTTGTTTTAGGGATGTTTATATCGACAAACTTAGGAGAGCAATTATCGATAAACATTTTGCATTGGTTTAAAATATCTAATATTAATTGACATTAACATGTAAAAAGAAAACTCGGAAAAACATTTGCTCACAATTCAGAAAAATAGGTATTATTTAACAAGCAAGGTTTTTCTCTATCAACCAAAAAATATTAAGTAAATGAATAGGCGTATATTTCTCGTAGTTTTGTTTTAAAACGACAAACAAAAATAGTGAGGAAATGCATAGAAGAAGACAAAACTCGATAATTAAGTTTATGATTGATATCAAAGAAAAACAATGGCATCCTTAAGTTGGCGTTCATTGTTCACAACTTTGCTAATTAATAATTTGTAATGTCCGTGTCGTTGACATTTTAATGAATAACGAGGACCAATTGACTGGTTTTGAGTAGTCAGGAATTTCGAGGGCTTGTTTTTAGACAAAAAAATTCGTTATTCGTTTGTTTAACCTGCCTCAACTTGACCAGTTCTGACTTCACCAATGCACTATAGTTAGTAGGTATTTAGTCATTTGTGACTACACTTAACTGACGTCACATAGTTTTAAGAATATTTTGTGGATGGAAGTATAATGTAGCTGTACGGAATGATAGAATAAACCTTAACATTTTGTAATAGAACTTATCCAAATTACGATTTAAAAAACATACCATAACTGAAGACCTTTAAATTGAACCACTGATCGGATCAACATAAAAATATCTACCAATATAATTATAAAGAAATATGTTTGAGGTAATTATGTTTTGAACAGAATGGTCAGTAAACAAATACAACAAGCACCATGTTCAAACAGAGACCTACACAAATGATCGTCAATGTTAAATATCATTATAACGCAGACTCTACCGATGGTATATCGTCTTTATAGCATAAACAAACCCTGTTTAAAATTTTGTCGTCTCCTTGCAATACCGTTATGATGAAAAATGGAAGTAAAGTCCGGCACATACCAAAAGATGCGTACGAAACCATGACATCGGTAAATTTTCTGTTAAAGCTTTTCTCTCTGACCACCCTATGCCGCGACAACAAAAAGTTGAAGATAAACTACTGCTGGCCTAAACGAATTTTGATAATCTCAGCTGTCATCCTTGGAACAATACTCATATCCGTTTTGAAAGTGCTTAATTACTTAAATTACAAGAGCGAGCATAATTTCAGAATCAAATTCACTCATGCGTTGCAGATTACTTATATAATGGAGTTCGTACACTACTGCGTTGATTTAAACTACGTCTTCAAATTCGGCGGGTATATCAGCTTGAAGTATTTCAAATTGTACGAACAAATTGATGAGATCCTCGGCATGACGTACAATGGAATAGTAAAGTCTAAAGTACTGTTTGCAACGGTTTCTGTGTCTACCCTAATTATAGTCACATCGGTTCTAGATTTTGCGGCTTGGTCTTATTTCAATGGAATTCTATCACATGCCTTGGCCTCCATAGATTACTTTTTCTTCTTCGTCAACACTCTTACCATCATCGATATGTGTGCCAATGTCATCCAGGTCGAGTTCAGACTTAAAACTATTGGAGACATCCTTCAAGATCTTTATGCTTCTACTAATAATTCTCTAGCTGTCGTCAATGTGGTTGAAGATAAGAATTGGCTGTATTACTCCAAAGATAAAGTCACTGCGAGGAAAGTCTTGAGCTCATCTCAATTCTTGGAGTCCAACCATTTGAATGATATTGTGTGGCTGAATAAGTGTTACTTGCTGCTGATCGAACAGACGAATTACATCAATGAAATCTTCGGTGCTCGGGTCAGTATTTTTTGAGAATGCTGCCAAATTCATTGAAAGACAGCATCTCAATGGTACATTTTGCTAGTGCATCATTTGACCAAAACCTCATTTACAACTTTAGCTGAATGTAGACCATGTATTTAAGTTGTATTGTTTTGTTTTTTTCTAGATTTTGTTAAATAACTCTATCCAGCTTTTCAACATTGTTAACTTTATAAACTTGGCCATTCGCATCTTCACTGGAGTACTGGTAAGTAACAAAAATGTATAGTTGATGGAATCAGGCGTTACTTTGCGGAAATCCATGACTAAAGCTGAAAAAGATGATTATTTTGCTTTAAATTTCCACTAGACGAAGCCAGCGCAGGAACCAAAATACATCCAACTGTAATCACACTTCGACAGACTGCGAGCGACTGACACGTTGTGATTTGTAGGTGTTGTAAGTCCTGCGACTTCCAGCTCTACCTTTTTCGCATGATTACAGTTGGATGTATTTTGGTTCCTGCGCTGGCGTCGTCTAGTGGAAATTAAAAGCAAAATAATCATCTTTTTCAGCTTTACAAAAATGTATTTTTTGTCGTTTCTGTGTAAATGAAATAGGTAACTACACTTTTATCAAATTATGAGCTTTTGTTTTGAAGAAGTGTTAATTATTCATAATAGTGTCCCTGGTTTTTTCGAGTCATAGCCTAATAGACATTTAAAATTCTTTAGCAATTTCCACACGAGAACTTATTGACAACTTTTGTACAGTTGCCAAACGGTCCACCAGACAACTTGTTCTTCCTGACCGTCACCTGCATCTTGAGGACCATCTGCAGCTCGGTCAACATTGCCTGGCTGGTCTACCGCTGTGAGCAGAGCTACGAGCAACGAGAGAGCATCATCAGCATTGCTGATCACATTCTTGTGGATAAGAATATTAGTACGTAATGGTATAATTTTGTAGATAAATATCAAGTTTAGTGCTGGACACTGTTCTCGAAGTAATATCTCTACTACCATTGAATATGTTACCTTACCTTCATGTTGCAACCTAGGATATTTCAAAACCTATGAACAGGTATCTTCTAGGCGAGTTGGCTCAATCGTAGACTCAGTCTTTGCCTCGTTTATCTTAGTCTTGGGTCAAGGGCAAACCTATCCAAAAAAAAAGAATATAACTTGTTTCCAGGCGAATCAATGAGACGCACCCTCTCCGAGTTCCGAGACCTGGTCGACTCCAGGCCCATTGAATTCAGTGCGATGAACTTCTACCCATTGACCTATGGCTTGGTGGTTTCCTCAGCGTCAGTGATCACCACTCTAACCATCATAATGCTGCAAAGTTTGCAGTAGATAGTGATGAGAGAAAATATTTTGTGATTTTTAAAGTTGTTTTGTTATGCACCAACTGTGTGAAGGTTTTTAAGCACGTGATTAAAATGAAGAAAATGTTGTACCCACCCTACTTCTTTTAATGGTGACTTTTCGCTTCTGTAGTGATTAGACTGCAAAAAAAATCAGGCGTTCTAGTCAATCGAGTAAATAAAAAATCTTGCACATAAGCATAATACCTGAACTTATGATTGAACGATGTTGGGTCTGATGCAGAGTCCAGTAACAAGTCTGACAACGACGGCCAGACTCTACATTGGAGGTCAGCCAAAATGCACAGGTGGAAAGTGCCAGACTGCAGCACGCACCAGAGTGAGACTAAGCAATAAATCTTTTTGTTTTGTCTGCGAAGTAGCAACGTTTAAGGTGCTTTCCAAGGCAAAGAAGTGGAACAACACCAATGGTTTACTGCGAGCTGATTTTAAAGGGATTCTTAGCCAGAATATCCAAGAAAAAACCAATCGTGATGTAGGTGACCACCAGACCGACGATGCTTTCAAATATTCCATCGATGCTGGATTGACATGTCTTGAACTACTAGTAGATGATATGCTTTTGCTACACTTAATCTCGATTATCAAGAAAAAAATCTAGGTATTTTTGTCAAAGATTAAAATATACAAGGCGACAAATAAAACTTACTAAATTATAGCATTAAAACATTCGGGTTCTGAAATTAAAAAATATTTATTTTAACTGAATCGGGACATGAACTAATGAAGATGAACAGAACGCTAATAAGTACCTACTTATGTGTATTTAACTAGCGTCTTAACTAGAGTGGAATTCGGCTCTCTTATATGTTATGCATGTTATTATAAAAAACGGTATCAACATCCGTTGAGTAGTTTTCAAGATCTAAGCATACAGACATAGGGACAGACACGGGAAGCTTTCTGAAGACTTTGCTTTATACTACGCATGTTCTTGTGACGAACAATTACAGATTAAATTCTTTTGTTAGCTAATTTGCTCATATTTTTATTTTTACACAAAAATAAGGAAAAAAATCTTTCAGTGTAAAAATGAAAACAGCATCAAACTCCGTTAGTAGATCTAAGCATACAAACATAGGGATAGACTTTGCATTATACTATGTTCTAATGACGAATACATACAAATCAAGTGATTATGTGAGCACACGACTGAAATTAAAGTGTGACCTTTAAAGGCACAAAGTTGATTTGCTCATATTTTTGTTTTTACACAAGAATAAGGGAAAAAACTCTTTCAGTGTAAAAATGAAAATTATGTCTGTATTTTGCAGTAAAAGCCTCAAGAGCAGGATAACTCTGAAATACCTAAATATTCCTGAAATTATTTTACTAATGGATCAATCGAAACTTAATTACTTTTTAATTTATTAGCTCTTTATGCTACTGTTACCACGGAACTAAATTAACTAGGTACTTGCGCAATTAAAGTATCTCTATTTTGTGCCACTTTCGTTAATAAAAAGCTTTGTCTTTGTATTTTATTTTAATCTCCTTCCATTAGTGTGTGTATGTACGTGTAATTAATTTCTATATTGTCAAGGCAAAATCTGCATCTTGCTACTAAGAAAAACGTTTAATTTAAACGGTTTAAATGACAGTTTTAAAGTACTAAAACATAAAATTAATTCGATAGGTCCCATAAAATAAAACAAAAGGATTTTTTACATAATGTTACTGATTTTTCCCGGTAAGGACCTACAAAATTATTTATTATCTTTCAGTACCTAATAATAACTGTCGATAAAATAGTTTAAATTAAAAGTTTTTTACTCATTTTTTGTTTTAATCAACGCTATCTAACCGAAACTGTAGAAAAAAAACATGCAGATACTGCAGCCCTTCATCGCAAACTACATGGCACAAATACTTAGGATGCCTGTCCACCGGTGCGGATCGAGGCTGCGGAATGGAGAAACGGAGAAATATTAACCAATAGGATTGCATCAAATCTCCGCTTCTATTCAGTGGACAGGGAGTTGCGTCCTAGTCTAAAAATTCATACAAAACCGGAAAGCGGAGCTGGAAAACGGAGCGGGTTAGCTAAACGGGGAAGCTCCACTCACTGAAAAATACAGCCAAGAACTCTGTTCACTCCGCCCCCGCTGCCTCACTTCACTAAGCTAGACAAACACAATACGCAACTCCGCTCCACCATACCACGGTTCTGCGCTCCGCACCCTCGCTCCGCGCTGGTAGACAGATACCCTTAGTATGTAGGTTACGTATACAGGGCGACTACTAATACCAGTGATTAAGTAACATAATAACAGATGTATCGATAAAGACGTCGCTCCACCGCGATAAGGCTGCACTAATGCAATTTTGATGACCTCTCATGATGATGTATAGCGAGGACGTCGGATGGGGTTAAGGCAAGCTTGAATAGAGTTAGTGGCTTTAAAGTTGAAGTGAGGTGACTGTGATTTTGTGTAGAGTAGGTGTGAAGTAGGGCTTGGGCTACATCAGAAAGAAATAATCGTAGTATTAGTATTACAACAACATTCAACAACATTCACATACATTGATCTGACTCTGTGATAAGAAGCTTAAGCACTTGTGTTATCAGAATCAACAGTGGTATTACAAATAAACATGAATAAATACATATAACACCCAGACCGGTACAAACAGACATGTTCGTGCACAAAAATGTTTGTACAGTGTGGGAATCGAACCCGCGACCTCTTGATTAATAGTCAACTTATTGACCATTAAACCAAAGTGGTCGTCAAAAGGTTTGTTTGAAAAGATCGGTGTATTTTTTTGGTTTCAATGAAGCAGAAAGTCGAGTTAGTTAAATTAATTACTTACATCAGAAACACATCTCCACCAATATGTCATTTATAAACACATAAAACTGTTTTTCAAAGAAAACAACTTACATAAAAACTACATTTACAGTTTAAAAAAAACCGAATGAGCCAGAAAAAACAGTTTCAACGGCTAAATGGATTTCGACCAGCTGTAGCTAAGAACAACCGTCATTAAATTATCTTTCAAATAAATAATAAACAGCTCCGAAATCGGTCCATCCGTTCGGGAACTACGACGCCACAGAGATACACACACAAAAACACATAATATACAAGCACAAACAGACATACGAGTAAATTTTATAATATCCCTCTTTTTTATCGGGAGTTAAATATTTCAAAGTGAGTAATTTTAGATTAATATTTAATAAAAATGAAATGATACTACATCCAATCGCTTTAATGTACTGGGAAAAAGTAATTCCTAGTACAAAGATAAGTGGCCCCAAAAGATGATAATAAATTGTAAGGAGATTTGCTAAGCGAATGTCGCTTCTTCTAAGCTTAGCCGTATTCAATAAGTTTAATGGATGTTCCGGTTTCACAGTACAATTAATCTTAGAATATCTAAATTAAACCGCGATATAGCTAAAAGCCGTACCATGTTCGTGAAAAATATGAAATAACTAGCGGTTACCCGCGACTTCAACCGCATTAGGTAGTTTTTTTGGAATGCGTTGTTTTCCCGATAGTACCAATCTTAAATCTTAAATATAATTCAAATCTTTGGTAATTTAGCAGTAAAAGCGATCAGGTTCTCCGGAAAGTAATTTGTCCCATGGGAATGCGTTGTTTTCCCGCGGTCGAAAGTAACTCATGTCCTTTCTTAAGTCCCAAACTATCTCCTTAACAAATTTCATCTAAAACTGTTAAGTAGTTTAGGCGTAAAAGTGATCGGCCCACTTGATTTTTCCCATGGGAATGCGTCACTTTCCCGCGGTAAAAAGTAGCCTATGTCCTTTCTCGGGTATCATAATATCTTCATACCAAATTTCATGCAAATTGGTTCAGTAGCTAAGGCGTGATTAAGCAACAGACAGACAAACAGAGTTACTTTCGCAATTATAATATTAGTATGGCTTATCACGATTTTTACTGGAAAATAATCGATCCTCAGCAATGGTTTGAATCTCGAAAGACAGGTAGTGGGGCCTAAAAAAATTAGGAGACATGTTCCTAAAACTATTAAAAACTACGACGTTCACAAGTGATACCGTATATCCAATACTGAATAAAGATAACAGGCTTAATGACACCACCAATCATCTATCAAAACGATCTGCCTCAATAGATTTTGTATACGGCGGGTTCCTTACGTCCATACTGTAGTAGCTAACGCCATGCCTTTGGCCGCGCCCGTCTTGGCCCTTCATCGCGCATTCAGTGTGTACTTTCAGGTCGAATGAGCAGATACAAACTGCAAGTAACAAGTTCAGTCCTGCGATACAAGGTCAAGGTCAGTCGACCGCTTCGCTTTTCATCAATTCAATACATAATAATACATAACACACTTTTTTTTAAGTTTCAGATTGTAGACTAACAATGTGAAACTTTTTTATCCAAATTGTGTTATGTACTAGCTATCACCTGCGACTTGTCTGTGCGAATGTAAGACACCCATAAAACCTCGTGTAGTGTTTTTTTTAATACTTAGTCCAAAATGCAAACATAACCTTCACGAACTAATGAAGACTTACGGGACGTAGGTACGATTATGAAATCCATAGTCAGTCATTAGAACACCATCACCGTATGAAAACAATAACCGTATGTTTTCAAATAGTCTTTGACTCGATAAAAATAGAGTATAAATTGCATTGAAAAACTTAAATAACTTTATAATCGCTTCAGTAGTTCCAAAGGTATAATTACCTAAAAACTCACAAAAATAACATACCATAAACCTTTATACATTGAATAAAAGATTTCAATAACTGGTTGTACTATTATTTAGCCTTTGAAATAAATTACACAATGAAAGCTTACGCCACTTATTTCGCTCGTGTAACTCCTAAAACATTTTGCAGCGATTCCCCAGATTGATTTTCCGGTTGAAAAGAAGTCGTCTTAGCAATTAGCTGAGTAAACAAAATGTTCTACACTGGGACATATAATGTAGCTGGCTTTTTACTAGGTAGACTACAAGTTTGGAACATAAGGGATTTTCGCACATTTGAGACTCGTTGTCGCCGTGACTGGCGGCCGTGTCAACCAATAGGCATGGGGCCACCTATCATAAATATATTCAATAAATATTTAGTCTATATCAGCCTGTTACAGCCCACTGCTGGACATAGGCCTCCCCTAAGGAGCGCCACAGCGCAAGATCTCCCGTCCTTTGCATCCAGTCACTACCAGCTGCCTTCTTCAGTTCGTCTGTCCATCTAGCCGGGGGGCGTCCCACATTACGTTAACCTAAGCGTGGTCTCTATTCAAGAACCTTCCTGCTCCATCCCGTCAGTTCTGCGACAGACATCGCCGGCCCACTGCCACTTCAGCTTGCTACATTTTTGGTCAACATCAGTTACCTTAGTCTTATTAAGTCTATGAAGTGAATAAAACCAATTCATTTCCAAAAAGCTTTACAAAATCCCATTCAGTCAATTGTGTCTGATTTCTGATATTTAAAACGTGACGTCACGTGAGAGTATTCCACATAAAAAATCTTTTGAGGCAAATCGTTTTGACAATGTTAAAGTCAACAATTGGTGGTGTCAACTAGCCTATTGCCGCGACCAAATAAATAACAGTCGCGAGTCGCAGCGATAGTCCTCTACAAGTGTGCTGGGCCGTAAGCATTGTTTTGTTTTAAGAAACTTTTTTTCGGTAATAATTAGGCTGGCTAGCGATAAAACTATCATTTACTTCCTAATTTCCTATCATACCAACATTTTGTAGTTCATTAATTGTATTAATAATAAAGATAAGTTATAATATTTTAATCATAGAAAGAAATCAGTAGAATAAAAAATTCTTTCTAATTTCGGAATCGTAAGTGTGGTCACCTTACAAGTAAATAAAAGAGGAATTTTTCCGGTATTTACGCTACATCTTCTCGTGTTTGCCATAAAGAAACGGTTATTCTTCAGTAACAGAGAATACACATTAGGTACCTGCACCCCACTCATAGTCGAGAGAAAACATACAAATGGAAATTTAATGTAGCTTTTATGTGACAGTTTACTTTTAATAAGCTATTACTATTTTAATAGTCAGTATTTTTATACATGTAGCCTATGGCTAAGGTAACCGCAGCGGGCATCCAGCGATCTGCGCGTACAGTATAATAATGCCTTCAGGGTGCTGTTGGGGTTGCCATGGGGATGCAGCGCTTCGGGCATGTTTGTGGAGGCAAGAATTGATGGCTTTGCTGCTGGCTTTGCCACGGCACATCTTCGTGGCACCTCTAACAGTATCTTGAGGGTCTTTGTGGATCGGTGGGAGTCACCACTCATCCAAAAGTGGGTGGTCGCTCACACCCATCTTTAATTTATATTCCTAATTATCATTAGTTTGTTTACTAACCTTAGTTATTAGTGATTTTATATACTTATATTATTGTATTATTAAATTTCAATTCAATTATTTGAAATAAAATAAATTGAATTAAATTGCAAATAATAGGCCAACAAATTTGTACGCGACTGTCTCTGCAAAAATTAGTTAAAAACCCCCGAATGAGCCGGAAAAACATCTGTTAAGCTTTAACGGTCGCAAGAATTTTGCCTAGCTAAGAACCACCGTGATTAAATTATCTTTCGATTAAAAAAAAACCGTACTGAAATCGGTTCATCTCAGCTACGATGCCACACACAGACACACACAAAAACACAAACATGTGTATGTTACAGTGAATGTTAATACTTTCACATTAATTACTATGTTTTTTAGCATTAACTACTAAGGTCCTATTCACTAACCAACAATTGTCACCTGAAGACAGTGAGGTTATTCGGTAGTATTACTTAGTTTTATATAACGCCAAAAATAACCCCGCAACAATACCATCTATTTTCCAAGCAGAATGAGTTGCTTAGCAAAAACATTGAATAAATTATCATTGGGGAGGTGGGGAGCAAATAGTGTGGGCGTAGACCCTTTTCAAGACTCGTCATTTGAGATCAAAATGTTTGCTGGCAATGAGTGATGAGATAAAACTTGATAAGGACCTGGGCAACCCTGCAGCATTCTGTCGTCGCGTATCGTGACTGTCAGAGAGTTGGCCGCGGTGATTGTTTAACGCAAATCGCAGCGAAAGTACGCTGCAGGTGTAAACTGGCGATAAAGTAGTTAAATCATCAAAATACCCTGCAATTAATTACTTAGTATATTCACTTTTAGGCTTACCCGGTTCACAGTGGATGTGTCACCACCTTATTGCGTCTTTAAATCTGTTGGAGTACTAACTTACTGCTGTAAGAACATCAAAATAAACGAAGTCATATCCCAGAGAAGACTGTCCAGTTCTATGACCTAGCTGAAATTAGCTTAAATCGGGTAAAAAAGGGGGACAAGTACCTTCTTCATTATTCACGCGGACATAGTCACGGGATTCACCGCCATAATATTAAGAAAAAAGTCCGCATCGATGCTTTAAAGGCTCCGCTTTAGCACCTGCAGTCTCCTGTGTGTCTTTAAAGACCAGTGGGACTCCCCACTGCTAAGAAGTTGGACGAAAGTCCACGCCGTAGTAATACGAGTATTAAGTCACTTTGAAATAAAGAAAAGAAGAAAAGCGTTTATTGATTTAGGACATCACATACACAGAACAAAACTAAAAGTATAAACAGATACAAAATCTACAGAATAATATAAACAAAAAAAAACAAACAAAGAGGCCAAAACGAAAAAAAGGAACAAACATAACACAATTAATTTAAAATTTTAAGTCCGCTAACCCGCCTCTTTGTGTGTCAATGATGTCTAAAGCAAGAGAACCTAACTCAGTGTTATTCCAATCCCCTGTGGGTCCTGGCGCTGGTTTTCAGTAGGCCCCTGCTGAGGGAGGTGCACGGACAGTGACGCCGACGTATTATATAAATAAATAAATGAGCAAAATATAATAAATATATCAATTATACCTACGTAAACAAAAAATAATAATACATACTAAGCGTACTAGGACCTCATCTGTTTTAATTAATATTAATAATCTCCCAAATGTGACTAATCATCGAGTGATCCCATTCGCTGATGACATATCTGTAATAGTGACAACTGATAATAAATTGACATTAAATCACCACAAAAATGACATCAATAAAACAATAATTAAAATAATTGATTGGCTTAGAAATAATAATTTAATTATAAATATTGTCAAAACGAATTTAATTAACTTTAATATACAGGAATATTTCAATTGCGATAGAAGATGATAACTAATAATTTTTTATTTATTCCATGATGACTTGTTGCCATTTTGTTATTGTTTTGATAGACATTTTACTATTTAATTTTTTTATCCCAATATAACTTTAAGATTTGCATGCCATTGTATAATTGCTGATTAATAACTATGACCATTTTCAGTGTACCTTGACCAAATGCAAATAAAGATTTCTATTTATATTTCATAATACTTTAATATAATACTCGTAGTGTGTCTACTCAATTTTATTATACTTTTATGTTACTTTGTTTTTATTATATTTTTTACTAACCATAAAGTAAGGATTTTTTGTTTATTACTAATTATTTTGTTTATTAATCTTGGTGTTCTGTAATAAATGTTGTGATTTTATTAGATTTAATTTGGTACTTGGACTTTCGCCTTTTAAAAGGCTCAGCCAGAAATAATGCGGAAATGTCGCAAAAAAATCCAACTTCACCTAATTACTTCCGCCAGGGATTATTTGCTATTAATCAGCCCTTATCGCCTGTCTATCAAATTAATTGAATTGTAGCCCTTTCAGTTCAACACGTCTGTCAAGCTACAGAGTTCTACTAATTGCTTTTTTATGTCGGACATCCGATTACAGGGTGTTCTTTCGCGCTTCAATTTAAAAGAAGTACCTGTGTATTAATTTAGCTCAGGGGGTAACTTTGACCCATTTGGTCAAAAGTTTGAACCTTAAATAATTTTACTATGATAGAAAATGGTGTATAAGTAATACGTCATCTAGTAAATGCAGTAAAATAAGGTTTTCACTGGGTCAATGTTACCACCCACCTGGCCTAAAGTACGCAGGCACGGTAGTTCCATGATTCTGGACTAGGAACTCCACAACAGCTCATCGGAACGATCTATTACCCGATACTATGATGTCTGCTGTCAGAAACGTTACCCAGAAGTACCTATGATTGCTTCTTTAAAATCTTATGGTCGCATACCCAAGATAAGTTATTTTTTTATTTTGGATAGGTTTGCTCTTGACCCAAGACTAAGCCTAACGAGGCAAAGACTGAGTCTATGATGGAGCGAGCTCACCTAGAAGATGCCTGTTTATCTAGTTTAAAATCCTAGGTTCTAATTGTAGGGAAATACTGACGCAGGTGAGTGGAACTCACTCGCAAGTCTTTTGCAGTATACTTAATTGCATCCACAATTATGTGTCTGTTTTAAGTTGTGATAATGATATAATACCAATACCTCATCATCACCAATCGTATGACGCCTACTGCTGAACATGGGCCTCCCCCAAGGATATCCACCGCGAGCGGTCCTTTGCTGCCCGTATCCAGTGCCTTCTCGCGACCTTAACCATATCTTCGATTCCAATTCCTACTTCTTATTTACTTTCTTAATGTGTCCTTTAAATTGTATTTATGCAAAACAAAATCTTGCTTTAAATGATCCAGATCATGTCCATCACCTTTAAGTTGCAGAATTTTAAAATTTCATACACAAGAGGAATAGGTTTTCTGATAAATTAAACGTCGTAGTGAGTTCATACTGTATAACAAACATTAAGCGTAAAGAAATTAAACAAATGTACACCGCACTCACCACTGCCATTAAAACAGACACTCTATAAAGTCATTCAGCTTTTTTCCAATATGAAAACTGAAAGGAAAAGTGAAAATGTGATAAAAACTGCAAATCTACCCACAGAAGATGCATTTGCAACCCTAACTCCAATAAATTATTTGCTGAATATCTTTTCCTTGTTAAGTGTTGAACGTGATAACAAATATTTGAAAATATCAAACTCCGTTCCAAGAAGGATTTCAGTTTTTATTTTAATAGTGATCATCACAATAATAATATCTGTTTGTAAAATAATTAACTTCATGCATTTATATGTGCCTATAGAAAACAAAATTAACTTCAAGTTTACAGATTCTATCCAAATGACGTATTTTATTGAGTTTATTCAGTATGTGACTGACTTTGTTTTGGTTTTCAAGTTGGGCGGTTATAAATATCTCAAATACTTCAAGTTGTATGAGAATATTGACGGCATTCTTGGAATGAACTACAACTCTATTATTACGGCAAAAGTGTTAAAATTGACCGTCTTCTTGTGCACAATTTGCAGTGTAGGATCTATCTTAGATTATATTGCTTGGCTCACGACTTTTGACACTTACGAAGTCCCAACATTGTACACCATCGAGTATATTTTCTTCTTCATAAATACGCTTACCGTCATAGAATTGTGTGCGAACGTTATTCAAATCGAGTATAGACTAAAAACCATTGGCAACATACTTGAGAACATATACTCCTCATCTGAAAATATATTATTGAATACGTTTGATGTAATCGGAGACAAAAACTGGTTGTATGCTTCGAAAGACAATGGTATTGTGGTAAAAAGTCGTCGGTTACTTGGAAAATACGATTGGTGTCGGGATATTATTTGGTTGAACAAATGTTATTTGTGGTTGATTGAGCAAAATAATTTCTTGAACGAGTTATTTGGCGTTAGGGTAATTTTTTTATTACGTATTTAAATCACTTTTCTTAAATCCAAAAATCAAACATGGGTTATTTGTCATTTAAGTCATTATTTTCGTCATAAAATTATTAATTTAATAAACATAAATTAATTGAAAAGCGATAACTGCATTATTGTCTAGATATTTTTCAAATTTTTAAAAATAGATAATATATTATCTTATTCGAATTTTGGAAAAAATTGCCCATAAAATAATGACAGTGTTTTGGATTCTTTCAGATTTTAATAAATACAACGTATCAACTGATCAACATGGTTCACTCAATAAATTCAGCAGTTCGAGTTGTTAATGGGACATTTGTGAGTATTTAATGTTTATTTATAGAATTTCATATCACAATGCACAAGTGATTATTGTTTTCAGAACTATTATTTTTGAACTAAAATTTTTTATCAAGAATTTGGAGTCTACCAGAACTTTTAGTGTAAAATCAAATACTATAAGTTGCTTACCTCGTTGTTGCCTCAACTGAGCGCCATCTTGAATTGATTCAAATTCAGAATGTATTTAGTGAATAACGAGCATGTAGCTAGATGGACTTACTCTAGTGAACCAATTATAAAAAGACTGAAATTCTATATTAGATTTTTTTAAAGCGCAATTTAGAGTGTCCACTCCACTTCTATGGACTCTTGCAGTCAACCAGCTCCAGGTTAACATGGCAAAGTAGCATTACGACACACAAACATATTCAGATGATCTTGTAGTATTCATCCGAGGTTAGGGATCACGGATGATGACTCCTTGCATTGGACTGCCACAGGCTGGACTCAACCCGCACCTCTCCCAAGCCGAGCGATTGCTCTCCCAATTCAACAACAACAAGCAATCAAAATTGGGAGAGCGATCGCCCGGCTTGCGTTGTAAAGGGTCAGATGCAAGAGACAATACTTCTGTCCACGGCGCACGGCGCGCATCGTCCGGAGGTTTCTCTCTCTGCAGCCTTAACTGCGGGTAGCTTGAGCCCCGCCCCGCTGCTGGCAGCTTGCTAGGGTTAAAATTAAGGGTTTTTGTAATACTTTTATGATTTGTATACATTTTTTTATTATTTTACTTTTATATTTTAATTGTTTTCTAAAAACCATCCCTAAGAAAAAATTAAATATAGTGTATAATAGTAACATTTACATTTTACAGGGCTACCCACGAGTTATTTATTTTCCAGCCATCACAAGTTTCCTAAGAGCAGTGGCTAGTTTAATCATACTCATAACTATGGTATACAACTGCGAAAGAACTTACAAGGCGAGAGATAAGATTATTAGTATTGTGGATCACATAATAATTGACAAGAAAATCAGTAAGTATAAATTAATATTAATAATAATAACTTTATTTGTTCTTGACAGTATACATGTTATCTTAGCAATATGGGTGCATAATATCATTTTATGAAGGACTCAATTTTAAGATGGGGATAATTGGGATGATAACACCTATCTTAAATATTGTCAAGAACATGGTGCTTAAAAAACATAGCCCCTATGAAGTTAATACAACCAATATATTTCAAAAAAGCTGTAGAAACCAATTTTTAAACACACAAAACGCAATAAATATTCGGTCAATTGACTCCGATTTCTGACACAAGACCGTGACGTCACAATCATTTATTGCCATACGAAATCTATGGAGGCAGACCGTTTTGACAGATAATAAAAAGTATATCAACGATTGGTGGTGTCGTCTAGCCAATTGACGTCTATACTAGTTTAAACATTTGCCTTACCATAAATTAATTTGGTCTTGGGTTATCTCTCTCCATTTTTTAAATTCCATGCTCAAACATAAGCCAGTCTAGTTATTAATTAAGGCTGTATGCAAGAATGAGGCACTGTTAGAACTTCTGGCATAAGAACATGACAACGCTTCCACTTTTTTCTTTTAATCAAAGACTAAAAATAATGTTTATTACGGATAACGTTCATCTCTATATATATAAAATTCTCGTGTCACAATGTTTGTTCCCATACTCCTCCGAAACGGTTTGACCGATTCTCATGAAATTTTGTGAGCATATTGAGTAGATCTGAGAATCGGCCAACATCTATTTTTCATACCCATTAGTGATAAGGGTAGTCCACACTTTACATTTATATGGCAAAACAACGTTTGCCGGGTCAGCTAGTATTGTATATTTTTCTCTTCTCTTATACTATATGAAAATGAATTACTGTTCGTTAGTCTCGCTAAAACTCGAGAACGGCTGAACCGATTTGAATAATTTTAGTCCAAAATATTTGGGGAAGTACAGGGAAGATTTAGACGATAAATAAACTAAAAAAATACAAGGGGCATGACAACGGCTGCCGGGTCCGCTAGTCCCTTATATTATTACGTAGGTAATTCTCACGTTCAATGTCGTAATGTTTTTATTCATTGCTTTTCAGATGAACCAATGCGGAACGCTATCCTCGAGTTCCGAAGCTTAGTTCATTCAAGACCAATCAACTTCACCGCCATGAATTTCTACAGACTTGACTATGCTTTGATCACTTCTGCCAATTCTGTCGTGCTTACTGTCTCTATCATCTTATTGCAAAACCTTCAATAATTATTATAATCATATAAAATATAGATATAAAACAACATCACATACATTATTTATCTGTAACACATGTGCAAAAGCAACTTGTATTACAGATATCAGAATCACCAGTGATATTACAAATAAACTTAAATAAATACATATAACACCCAGACCAGTACAAACAAACATATTCATGCACACAAATGTTTGTACAGTGCCGGGTTCGAACCCGCGACCTCTTGGTAAATAGTCAACTTCTTGACCATTACACCAAAGTGGTCGACTAATCTAATATAATCTATTCTATAGAAAAGATTCACTATTGAAGAACAATGTAAGTCTTTTATTATTTACATACCCTAAAAAATATGATGTTCGTTCACATAAAGTTGTAGGTATTTTACCTTACCTGCATCTATGTTACTTATATTTGACGACCTCAATGGCCGGTAAGCGCTCTCATTGGTATTGTTACGTTCTAGGGGTGTGGGATCTAGATTGAAATGCACTTCTAAACCGATGAAGTAGAGTAGGATTTATTGTACACACTTTACGTTACAACACTTAGTACACAAACACTTATATCGCACTCCAAAATCTTCTTGTCGCAGTTTTCGCTTCGATGTTTACTCGTCGCTTTCCCAAATTAAACTCAAACTCGGTCGCATTCCCGGGCTCCTTATATACCGGCCGTCAAGGACTCCCGAATATTCGGTAGGTACCTACTACCCAGTACGAGACTGTTCGGGATCCTTCCAAATGCCGTCTTGCCTAGCCTAGACCTTTCTCGAATGTTCGGCATCATAGTGCTATCCTTGTCTTGTGCTGTCTCTGTCACACCTTTCTGGAATGTTCTTAGTATAGCTGCCTCTCTCTAATCGTGCTATCTCTTTCACTCCTACTGAAAACTACCATAAGGGGTCCTGAAAACGCCTGAAAACGGGTTTTCAGGTTATGGCGTCATCTGATAGAGGGTGGCCTGAAACGGACTGAAAACATGTTTCAGGCGCCTGAAAACAACGGCAACTTGGGTGAAATTTCGATAAACTAGTATGTGTTAGAGCACTCTCTGAAACGGCCTGAAATGGTATTTCAGCCTGCTGAAAACGCCTCCAAGGCACGGAAAAACACGATCAAAGTTTGAGCACTAGCCCACCGGCGTAACAGTATTTATCTCTAACGTCACAGGTTCCACAACGTTTTTTTTAACACAAATATTTTTGCTGTCGATGTTTAGATAGCTTTGTTGTTTCTGGATTCCTTTACAATAAATAAAATAAAAATTGTTTATTCCGAGCAACTTGTAGCAGGTTAGTAAAACCTAAAAAGCTAATGTTAGTCCTAATTTTAAAATTATATTAAAAATTTGTATAGAAAATATTAATAATTAACAATATGTAAATACTTTAGCTGCTTGTTGTAAGATCTGGGGTTCAATTCTAGTACAATTGAAAAAAGGTTTGCTTTCGTAAAAAGTTCTATCGATCACCACTTGCACGCAACGTGTGATGCTGAATAGTCGAAGTTGGTGAAATTACAAATTATTATGTAACTGTTATATGTTTAGCTGGCTACATACAAATTACCGTGCGGAAAAAGTACGAATGCATGACAATCGTACCCCAGAGCAATATACAGGGTTACTGGTAACTCAACGTATTCCTTAAAAAGAGACAAGGAAGAAGAATCAGCAACAAAAAAGGTTCCATCGGCTAGGGGAGCTTTTAAGATTGTGAAATTTCTTGTTAAAGGGAAATTTTCATGTGATTTTTTTTGACCCCTACCAAACCTTTCATTGATGGGACCTTTTTGTAGGAAATCACCTTTACTATAACTTTTATAGGAATAAAAGAGTTATAGTAAAGGTGATTTCCTACAAAAAGGTCCCATCAATATGGACGTAAATGTGGACATCATCACATAATACAGGGTTTTATTATGTGATGATGTCCACATTTACTAACTTTAAAACCATAAGTATAAGTTCGATCCCTAGATTATCTACCATTAGGATTATCTACCATGTTTGTAATGTAAACAAACGAATAAGTTAGGACGTAATTTTTTTAGTCTAAAAACAAGCCGTCGAAATTCCTGACTACTGGTTCCTGAAAACCAGTCAATTGGTCCCCGTTATTCATTAAAATGTCAACGACACGGACATTACAAATTATTAATTAGCAAAGTTGTAAACAATGAACGCCAACTTAAGGATGCCATTGTTTTTCTTCGATATCAATTATATATGATCAAACGAACTTACCAAGTGAAGTTCGATCAATATAATATGAGTGGTTTCATTTGAAGATACAAATCAACACGTAGTACTTTCAACCTACAAGGTAACACTCGCACGCTTTTAAAGTAATATTTTCATTTATCTTTTGTATCGATTCTTTAGTCGATATTCAAATTTATCGATATCCCATCCTCCCTACGCCTCGCTCGTTGCTAGTTCATTCTGTTTAAAGTAAGTATAACAATATTATTTCAATTATTCGTGTTTTACAAAATTGGGATTTGGGTGGGTGGGTGATTTGTATCTTCAAATGAAACCACTCATAT
Organism: Pyrausta despicata; assembly: GCA_963921415.1. NCBI lineage: Eukaryota > Metazoa > Arthropoda > Insecta > Lepidoptera > Crambidae > Pyrausta > Pyrausta despicata. The sequence continues at coordinate 12,759,258 of OY992862.1, read as the reverse complement.
TATATTGATCGAACTTCACTTGGTAAGTTCGTTTGATCATATATAATATTTCGTGGTTTCATTTTCGATACAAATCAACACGTAGATGTTTAGAGATAATTTTTGTCGTTTGTTGAGTATCTTAATTCAACAAATAAAACACGAACTATGATTGAAATATAACCGAATTATATTATAAAAGAGTACAAATCTTTTAATAATCAAGTTATTATATATCCACTACGTACATATTACATTATTATAATGCCACAAAACAAAATTAATTGGACTCATAATCATTCGAGTTTAAGGGTAAACCTTGGGGTAAACAAACTGATTTGGCGAAATTAAAATCATTGACAATAGGTCTTTGATAGAATTTGGCAAATGTCTGGGAGGACGCAAGCCAGCCGGCTGTTTTGCGGATTTGATCTACGCTGAGGCCGGCCGCGCGCGCGGCGGACGTGGCGGCGTGCCGCGTGCTGTGCGCGCCGAACACCGACACGTCCACGCCGCTCGCGCCCAGCGCTTGTTTGATCCATCTACTTATTGACTGTGCTGTCGCGTTCTTATGTGGACGCTTCACAGTTATTAAGAGATGATCACAACTCGAAGGTCTCAAGTCTCGAGTCATAGACATGTAGTCTATAATCGCTGTAGCCGGACAGATGGTAATATTCTCGCGAAAGTAGGGCAACAACAGTATCGGCTGGTCTCGTCCTATTCCTGACGTTTTAATGATATCTGATATAATTATTTCAACGCCGTTATCATAGATTTTAATGTTTGATAATTTAACTAACGAATACGTTTGCACCCTGTGTGCAAACCTAATTCGCTATTAGGGGTCCTTTGTGAAATGTGAGTCAGAACTAATTGTGGATCCCAAGTACTCGAGTACTTTGGTAAGGAAGGCCTTAATCTAAACACTCCTTTCAGCAGTCTTTTAATACAGTCATTTGACCCCAGATCATTTCCCAACAGCAAGGATAGTGGTGATCGGTGACTATTGAGCGTACCGTAGGATGCGCCTTTTTCATATAGCTCTGACAAAAAGGATACTACATGTGAAACAGAGGTATCGAAAATATCGTAATCATTATCATTACAATAGGACCACCACAATTTGTAACAACGGTGTTTGTTACAAATTGTTCTAACGTGTTGCTGGACAAAGACGCGACCATTAAGTTTAGGGCGCTGGATGGTATGCCGCGGCGGGAGAACGCGCACCGGAGAGCACCGCTGCTCCCAGGGTAAGTGTCCGGTGGAGTGGATGTTGCCGTCTGAAACGGGACAAAACTAAATTGGGACGTGGTTTTAAAATAACTATGTCTGTAACTAACAAATCTTTCAACTGTGGGTACCAAGCTTGTGCGGGCCACATGGGAAAAACTAAGATACCCGTAGCTTTGTCTTGAATAATCTTTTGTATGCAATTTAATAACAAAGAAAACGGCGGGAAAGCATAAAATAATTTTTCGTTCCAGCATATTGTGAATGCATCCACACTTATGGCATCGGGATCCTGTCTCCAGGATACATGCTCGTCGCATTTATCATTGGTTCGGGAAGCGAACAAATCAATTTGAGGTTCACCTAACTTTTTTACAATGTAATTAAATTCAGTTCCTGACAATTCCCATTCCGCATCTGGATTAATTTTACGCGATTCTTCATCAGCTTCTATGTTATCCTTTGTATTGATATATGAGGCAAACAACCACAGTTGTCTCGTCTCGCACCATTGCCAAATGTCACGAGAAAGTGAGTTTAGGTGCGGGAATTGAATGCCGCCCATGCGGTTAATGTAACTTATGGCCGTGGTGTTGTCTACGCGGAGTAGGATAGCACAGTTCGCACGAGCAAAGCATTTGAGGGCCAAAAGATGGAAAGCAATTCTAAATAATTAATGTGGAATTGAAGCTCACTTTTTTTTCCATGCCCCATTTACACGAGAACCATTACAATAGGCGCCCCAGCCGGTATGTGACGCGTCAGTATAAATTTCCATGGCAAAGCTAGGATTTTTTATAGGACTATTTGAATTATGAATATTTTTATTTCACCAGTGTAAGTCTTCTAAAATAATAGTTGGAAGTTTAATTTTTGCTTCAAAAGAACCATGTTGTTTAAGTAAAATATATTTTTGTCTTTCTAATATTTTCGTATAGAACCATCCATAACGTACTGCTGGACAAGCTGCTACAATGGTACCTATGAGCTTTGAATATTCTCGAATTGAAATAGTGGGTAGTGTCGAAAATTGTTGAACCATACGGGCCATACCTAACCATATTATTTTGTTCTACCGGTAACGATAAGGTCATTTGAGCAGAGTCATAAATAAATCCTAAAAACTTACAAATTCTTTGTGGTTGTAATTGACTTTTTTCGTAATTTATTACGAATCCTAGACACTCAAATAACGCAATCGTTTTTCTAACATTACAAAGGCATTCATCATACGTTTTTCCCAGGCAGCAGAGGTCATCTAAGAAAGAAACTGATTTATAACCTTGATTACGTAAATGTGCAACCACTTCTCTAACTATTTTAGTAAAATACCTGGGTGCCAAAGAAAGTCCGTATGGCATAGCGTTAAATTGGTATGTAATTACATCGGGCGAGTTTGGCGCGATGCATTGAAATCGTAAGTATTTCCGAGATTCTAGATCAATAGGTATAAGTAGATACGACTCCTTCAAGTCTATCGTTGCCATAAATCAATTTGGTTGTAACAATTTGCAAGATGTTCGGTAATCTTCCATTTTAAAATGCATCTTTGGAATGAATTTATTTAACAATTTTAGATTTAGAATAAACCTTTTACTACCATTAGGTTTCGGGGCTAAAAATGTGCTAGAAACAAACTGGTCTATGCAAGGATCGACTTTCGAAACAGCACCTAACACAATTAAATTTTCTATAGCCTGCAACATTTCTTTTTGTTTCTTAGATGAAGACGTAATCCGAGGTACAATACATTGATAAGGTTTCTTGTCAAACGGGATAGATATGCCATTTTGGATCCAATCAAGAACAACTTCATTATTAGTGATGTGTAACCAACAGTTGAAGAAAAATTGAACGCGGCCTGAATGTACCTGTATTATGGACGCGGTGGGGCACGTGACTTGCCCTGATTCGGCCGGGACTGCGTTGACGTGGTCGTTGTTGCCGCTGGTCGTCGCGATGATGTTGGCAACCGCCTCTGGCTCCCTCGGCCCCCCCTGTTCGACGGGTAACGAGGAGACCCGGCCCAGTTTCCCTGGAACTGTTGACGAGCCGTACTTGTGCTAGGAACTGTTGGATTAGACCTTGGCGGAGGAGCAGATTTTTTGATCGGCAACCCTTGTTTCTCGATAGTCTTCGAAGCCTTAATTTTCTCAGGAAGACTGACACCAAACAATGTTTCATCACGCTTACTGTCTTGAATAACGTTCAAAAAGGGCCTGGCCAGTCCAGGTGTAATCATTTTAATCCTAGCCTGAGTTTCAGAGTGATGTAAATCACAGAGTATGCGACAACCGTCACTAAGCATTCTTATAGCGTCAATTTTATTGTCGCTTGTTAGTAATGACGTCATTGCGCTGCTTATAGCTGTGACGCCGATGCCAAGTTGTTGTTGGATAGCCTCAACTTTTTTATCGCGTAACCTAACCATCTCCCCGATTGCCGCCGATATTTCAATGTTGAGTTTTGGCGCTTGAAGCAAAGTACAATTACTCGGGATGAGATATTGTTTAAATAACTTATCTTTAGTTTCTTTCTCCATTCCTTTTTTGAGTAAAGGTAGCCAAAGCTGGCTTAGGTTATTGTGTACCTCTTGGCCCCATACCGGCCCCGAATCAGTCGCTTCCCCAAGAGCAGATAAAACTTCTGGATCCAATTGTGGAGGAGCCTCGGTATCCAATGACGTCGACGGCACTGGTGGCAGGTCATTTTGTGGAGATGTAGCCGAATCCATCAAGTGTTTCGGTTACGAGTACTTCGGAAATAGGCATAACGATGGTACCAGTCTCTTCGAGATCAGGCCCCATTGTTTCGTCTTCTGGTGGACAAAGACAATATATTTTGGTATATTGAGGGTAAAAATACGCTTATTATAATGGTTCATAATAAGAATCCATTAAAACAATCGCCGTGTTCACTTCGGAATCTATGGCGGGTATCTTGAGTTTTTGCCGCGTTCTGATTAGAATCTATGGCAAAATATCGTGACAAGACTTTCAACTTGAACAGTACTCACACGATATCAAGGTGAAATATTAACAAACTCCTTAAAACTTACCTTTATTACTATTATTATAGTGATGGGCATCAATTTCTTCCAAGTCATTTTCAGATGAAAAGGAATCCAATCGCCGTCGTTTACGACGGTGTTTATCCCTCAATTTTTCCATCTTTCGCAAATAATAATCCATTTTTTCGTCGAACGTTCTTTTAGGCATTGTTCAAAATCAAGGAGAGAAAAAAAAACCTGTTTCGCAACTAAAGTGAGGAGCGCGTGCACTCGTTACCTCGCACGAAAAAAGAATGAACTAGCAACGAGCGAGGCGTAGGGAGGATGGGATATCGATAAATTTGAATATCGACTAAAGAATCGATACAAAAGATAAATGAAAATATTACTTTAAAAGCGTGCGAGTGTTACCTTGTAGGTTGAAAGTACTACGTGTTGATTTGTATCGAAAATGAAACCACGAAATATTATAGGCTTGAATATCGAGTTTTGTATTATAAGATCATTTCTTAAATGCTTTCCTCACATTTTCTTTGTTGTTTCAAAACAAAATTACGTGAGATATCTGCCTGTTGAGTAGGTTGTTTCAGCCCCATCGTACCTTAATCTATTACATACAAACAGTTGCGCAAGCGACAGGTTCTCAAGGGTTCAAAATCATTTCTGCTAAACCTTTTGCAAACTGAGATTTAGGGTCAGCCAGAATTTTAATGAATACACCTAAATCATACATGTTTATGTGGAACTCTTGAACCATTGCGTCCCTTCGCCTCTGATATTTTTCACATACTGCAAGAAATTGTTGGACGTCGTCTATAGTGCCACAAACATCACGATTTGGGCAAGGGGTTTTCCTCATAAGGAATACAAATTTGTTGGATGGATAATGTACAGATCGCAGTCTGTGCAGTGTAACAATGTGTTTTTTACTTAAATTATTATGATAAAACCATTGGATCCGAGGAAGCTGACTTTGAATAGTTTCAAACCAGATTCCTTTTTCTACACTCCTTGTGTCAAATTATTCTTTAAATTTAGTAAAACATTTTTTTTTAATTTAGGTAAAACTTCAGTGTAAAATGGTAAGATATGAAAATTACTACCCGTAGAACAGGCAACATTTGCTAGTCTGTAAGCCTCCTCATTGCCATTTAAACCTACGTGGGATGGAATCATGACTTTACCAAACTCTCTTATTAATTGCTTAGAGATGGTTGTAATGACAGTGACTTGAACTAATAAGCTAAGCAGTGGCTTAGCTTAGTAGTTCAAGACATGTCAATCATCATCATCATGTCATAAAAGCATCGATGCAATATTTGAAAGCATCGTCGGTCTGGTGGTCACCTACATCACGATTGGTTTTTTCTTGGATTGGCTTCTAAAGGGATTCTTAGCCAGAATGCTAAGAATCCCTTTAGAATCAGCTCGCAGTAAATCATAGGTGTTGTTCCACTTCTTTGCCATGGAAAGCACATTAAACGTTGCTACTACGCAGACAAAACAAAAAGATTTATTGCTTTGGCACACTCTGGTGCGTGCTGCGGTCTAGCACTTTTCACTTGTGCATTTTGGCTGACCTCCAATGTAGAGACTGGCCGTCGTTGTCAGACTTGTTACTGGACTCTGCATCAGACCTAACATCGTTATATTATTATGCTTATGTGCAAGATTTTTTATTTTACTCGATTGACTAGAACGCCTGAATTTTTTTGCAGTCTAATCACTAAAGAAGCGAAAAGTCACTATTAAAATAAGTAGGCTGGGTACAACATTTTCTTAATCTCAATCTCGTGCTTAAAACCACAGTTGGTGCACAACAAAACAACAATTGAAAATCACAAAATGTTTTCTCTCATCACTATTTACTGCAGACTTTGCAGCATTATGATGGTGAGAGTGGTGATCACTGAAGCTGAGGACACTACCAAGCCATATGTCAATGGGTAGAAATTAATCGCTGTGAATTGAATGGGCCTGGAGTCAAACAGGTCTCGGAACTCGGAGAGGGTGCGTCTCATTGATTCGCCTGGAAACAAGTTAAATTAAAATTCTTAAAGCACAAATTTTTTATTATTTTTTTATTTAGGATAGGTTTGCCCTTGACCTAAGACTAAGATCAACGAGGCAATAACTGAGTCTACGTCTACGATAGAGCGAACGCGCCTAGAAGATGCCTGGTCATAGGTTTTGAAATTTCCTAGGTGGCAACGTGATGGTAAGGAAACGTATTCAATGGTAGTAGAGATCTTACTTCGAGAACAGTGTCCTGCACTAAACTAGGTATTTATCTAAACAATTATACCATTACGTACTAATATTACTATCCACAAGAATGTGATCAGCAATGCTGATGATGCTCTTTCGCTGCTCATAGCTCTGCTCACTGCTCTGCTCAGCGGTAGACCAGCCATGTTGACTGAGCTGCAGATGGTCCTCAAGATGCAGGTGACGGTCAGGAAGAACAAGTTGTCTGGTGGACCGTTTGGCAAAAGTTGTCAATAAGTTCTTGTGTGTAAGTTGCTAAAGAATTTTAAATGTCTATTAAGCTATGACTCGAAAAAACCAGGGACACTACATATTGTAAATGGTTGTCACTTTTTTAAAACAAAAGCTCATAATTTGATAAGAGTGTAGTTACATGTTTCATTTACACAGAAACGACAAAAAATACATTTTTGTTACTTACCAGTACTCCAGTGAAGATGCGAATGGCCAATTTTACAAAGTTGACAATTTTGAAAAGCTGGATAGAGTTTTTTAAAAGAATCTAGAAAAAAACAAACAATAAAGGTTAAATAGGTACATAGTCAACATTGAGGTAAAGTTGTAAATGAGGTTTTGGTCAAAAGATCCACTAGCAAAATGTTCCACTGAGATGCTGTCTTTTTATGAATTTGGCGGGCAGCAATCTCAAAAAATACAAACCCGAGCACCAAAGATTTCATTGATATAATTCGTCTGTTCGATCAGCAGCAAGTAACACTTATTCAGCCACACAATATCATTCAAATGGTTGAACTCCAAGAATTGAGATGAGCTTATGACTTTCCTCGCAGTGACTTTATCTTTGGAGTAATACAGCCAATTCTTATCTTCAACCACATTGACGACAGCTAGAGAATTATTAGTAGAAGCATAAAGATCTTGAAGGATGTCTCCAATAGTTTTAAGTCTGAACTCGACCTGGATGACATTGGCACACATATCTATGATGGTAAGAGTGTTGACGAAGAAGAAAAAGTAATCTATGGAGGCCAAGGCATGTGATAGAGTTCCATTGAAAAAAGACCAAGCTGCAAAATCTAGAACCGATGAGACTATAATTAGGGTAGACACAGAAACCGTTGCAAACAGTACTTTAGACTCTACTATTCCATTGTACGTCATGCCGAGGATCTCATCAATTTGTCCGTACAATTTGAAATACTTCAAGCTCATATACACGCCGAATTTGAAGACGTAGTTTAAATCAACGCAGTAGTGTACGAACTCCATTATATAAGTAATCTGCAACGCATCAGTGAATTTGATTCTGAAATGATGTACGCTCTTGTAATTTAAGTAATTAAGCACTTTCAAAACGGATATGAGTATTGTTCCAAGGATGACAGCTGAGATTATCAAAATTCGTTTAGGCCAGCAGTAGTTTATCTTCAACTTTTTGTTTTTGTGGCATAGGGTGGTCAGAGAGAAAAGCTTTAACAGAAAATTTATCGATGTCATGGTTTCGGACGTATCTTTTGGTATGTGCCGGACTTTACTTCCATTTTCATCATATCGGTATATATCGGTACATCATAGCGGTATTGCTCGGAGACGACAAAATTTTAGACAGGGTTTGTTTATGCTATAAAGACGATATACCAACAGTAGAGTCTGCGTTATAATAATGTTTAACATTGACGATCATTTGTGTAGGTCTCTGTTTGATTATGGTGCTTGTTGTATTTGTTTACTGACCATTCTGTTCAAAACATAATTACCTCAAACATATGTCTTCATAATTATATTGGTAGACATATTCATGTTGACCCGATCAGTAGTTCAGTTTCCGTTCATCAGTAGTTCGGGTTCCGTACCCCAAAAGAAAAAAACGGAACCCTTATAAGATCACTTTGTTGTCTGTCCGTCCGTCTGTCAAGACCGTTTTTCTCAGGAACGCGTGGAGGTATCAAACTGAAATTTCTATATGATACTCATGTCTACTGTCCCTGGAAGCTGTAGAAATATCAACCTTCTAAGCCAACGCAATCAAAAGATACAGCCATTTAGGCCGCAACTCGCACTGGAATCAAAACCTGCAGGGGACTTCCCGTAAACTTAGAATCTTGAAATTTAGTACGAAGTCACGTCTTATAGTACAGATATAGGAAACATTACGAAAACCGTAAATTTTCAGTTTCATAATATAAAAAAAATTATTTCTGAAAACTATTTTTGACAATTTTGAAAACTTCAAAGTTACTACTCCTTATCTACAGGTTTGTACGGAACCCTCGGTGCGCGACTCCAACTCGCACTTGACCGGTTTTTTTTAAATCGTATTTAGATATGTTCTATTACAAAATGGTAAGGTTTCTTCTTGAGAGGTGCTTGTGGCGCAGTGGTTGCATCGCTTTAGTAGTGATACCTAAAGTTAAGCAACCTAAGGCGCGGTCATGTTTGGGATGGGTGACCATTCTGAACATTTAAGTGACATCTATTTACAAGCAATTCCGTGCTTCGGAAGGCACGTTAAGGTTCCGGTTAATATCGATAGATATTAGTCGTTAAGCCTGATCATAGGCCCTTGGGCGGCTTAATAACATCTGACAGTAAGGTCGGTCACTTACCTTACAAACACCCCTCCACCAATCCGCACTGAGCCCGCGTGGGGAGTATGGCTCGGCCTCATAGTTGAAGTGAGGCCTGTGCCCAGCAGTGGGACTTATATAGGCTGATCAGAAGGTTTCTTCCACCATTCCGTACAGCTACATTATACTTCCATCCACCAAAATATTCTTAAAACTATGTGTCGTCAGTTTAGTGTAGTCACAAATGACTAAATAGCTACTAACTGTAGTGCATTGGTGAAGTCAGAGCTGGTCAAGTTACTGATACAAGTCAACTGATACTTATTGTCTTTTGTCTATTTACCATAGAGATAACACATTCTTTTCAAAGATTCAATAAGCTTAAATAGCACAAATCGAATAAAATGGACCGAATAGGCTGCACGTTAGAGACAGTTGTGTCAGGCGAGCAAAGCACCCCCCTGTCGGATCTCCACCTTGTCGTGGTGGGGGGGCTCAGTAAACGTGGCTTTGCCACCCACGGTGAAGCTAAGCGGGATCCCGGGAGGGGACGCTCCACGTGGGCTAGCTGCAGGCCTGCGCAGGATGCGTCCAAGGGTGCGGGTGTGGGGGACGGTTTTGGCTGTCCCTCGCAGTCTGGTGCGGTCGCGGGAGGAGAGACGTCTCGGTGTGTCGTTGCCGTGCGGCCTATCTCCCGCGACCAAACGGGGGCGCACCGTTGGATGGCGCTGCGATGGGGCCGCAGAGGAAGAGGAGATGCGGTGTGTCGTTGCCGTCCTCTCTAACCTCTGCGGCCGGGTGGTGGCGGAGCCCAACACCTTGCTCCGCCGCCAAGGAGTTTGTGGCCCTCGGGCTATCCGCCGGGGTGCCGTGGTGAATGCTCACGCGACCCCATGGCACCCCCCACAATGGCGGAGTGGTGTAATGCGCTGTGGTTTTAGTGGGTATTACGGCCTTGCACACTAGCCGTTGAGTCCCACATACCCCCCTGCAGATGTATGGGGGGCATGCGTAAAAGCATTTCCACAGCGAAAAAAAAAAAGTTAAACAAACGAAAAAACGAATAACGTTATTTTTTTTGTCTAAAAACAAGCCGTCTAAATTCCTGACTACTCAAAACCATTCAATTGGTCCCCGTTATTCATTAAAATGTCAACGACACGGACATTATAAATTATTAATTAGCAAAGTTGTGAACAATGAACGCCAACTTAAGGATGCCATTGTTTATCTTCGATATCAATCATAAACTTGATTATCGAGTTTTGCCTTCTTCTATGCATTTCCTCACTATTTTTTTGTCATTTTAAAACAAAACTACGAGAAATATATGCCTTTTTATTTACTTAATATTTTAAGATTGATAGTGAAAATTTTTGCTTGTTAAATACACCCTACCTACATACTCGTATATGTATTGTTAGCAAATTTTTTTCCAAGTTTTCCTTTTGTAAGTTAATGAAAACTATTTTTTTATATATAAAAATGAATTGCTGTTCTTTAGTCTCGCTAAAACTGAAGAACGGATGAACTGATTTTGCTATTTTTGGTTTTGAAATATTCGAGAAAGTTCAGAGAAGGTTTAAACGGTGAAAAAATATATTTAAAAAAAAACAACGGGCAGAACGATGTCTGCCGGGTCCGCTAGTATTAGATATTTTTAAACCAATGCGGAATGTTTATCGACAATTGCTCTCCTAAGTTTTTCGATATGAACATCCCTAAAACAAAGCCTATATATTTTCCAAATGAACAAATACCTAAGTGTTGAGCGTTTTCCGCGGTCCACTTTTCTCAAATTCAGATCAGATTTACTGCGCTATTATATGAATTTATGTTCAGGTCGTGTATTATTTCATGTAAACAAGCCACAACAGATATTTTAGTTTCACGTCACCGATATTGTCCCCGTGGTTCTCAAGAGATGAAATAAAGGAAAACGGAGGGCTTTTATATGGACACCACCATTTGGGTCTAAACGCGATATATTTAAATGAGTATTAGGTTCTCACTGCTCGACGTCAAGCCACTTATTTTCGTTGCAAAATCACGGCTGCATTGCACACAGCCGTGGTCACGAGATGACTGGTGGCGCGCGGCGTCGTCTGCTCGGGGTAGCCGCAGTTTCCAGATCCACCCTCACATTTTCATTTAAAAAAAATGTTAGTACAGTCACCGCGTCATACGCATACGCTGTTGACAATTTAAATCCGTATTCCCGATTGCAATTTTTGAATTTCTTGATTTCAATCGCTTCACTATCCTAGGATAGTAATAACGATAGGATTTGGATCGTGTGTAAGTCCATCCATTGATTAAAAGTTCGGCAGATTTCAATCAAAAATGTAAGCCTGCATTCTTAACAAGGAGTCATTTCATGACGCCAGATCTATGAAATCAGAAACCCCTAATACGAAATGGTCTCCAAAAAATACCTTTTTGAACACCCGAAATAAGATAGGGTTAAATTTTAGGACATTTATTTATTTATTGGAAATATAATCATAGTGTTTCTTAGCTTATGGCTGTTCAAAATCCGTTAAGCCATTTTAGCTCACCAGCTTTTTTCCCGGCTCATGTCGGGGGAGCGGTTAAATGACGTCACATAACTAACAGTGTCCTTTTTTTTTCGCTGTGGAAATGCTTTTACGCATGCCCCCCACACATCTGCAGGGGGGTATGTGGGACTCAACGGGCTGGTGTGCAAGGCCGTAATACCTACTAAAACCACAGCGCATTCCACCACTCCGACGCATCCCGCGCAGGCCCCCCCAAGCCCACGTGGAGCGTCCCTTCCCTGGATCCCGCTTAGCTTCACCGTGGGTGGCAAAGCCACGGTTACTGAGCCCCCCCACCACGACAAGGTGGAGATCCCACAGGGAGGAACTAACAGTGCCCTGCGTTTTCACCCACATACAACCCGTTTTGCTACGTATCCCACAGGAACCGTGAATTTTTACGGGATACCTCATAAGGTAAAATTCACGGTTCCTAGGGTCCATAGGGTACTTATCCTTTATGTTATTCCAGGATACATTATATTTTTGTCGAAAAGACAACACTTAAAAAATTCTTTTCGGCTCCGGTCATCGGGAAGGATTCGAACCCCCGACCTTTGGAAGTCCGGTCCAATGCTCTGACCACTGAGCTACCGAGAACCTTAATGGAGTCGTTGAATTTTGTAAGTGCTTTTTAACGCTTTGAGCCAGCGTATGTTTCATCAATGATTGTTGGAGACACCCTCAAATCACCCGAGAGAAATATTTTTACAAATATTTGACAATCGGTTAAGATGAAACAGGCTTTAAATTTATATATTTTTATAAAAAAAAAACTTAACAAATTAAATTATATATATGTTCCAAATTTCAGCGAAATCAGTCCATTAGTTTTGGCGTGAAAGGGTAAAAAAAACAAAACTAACTATTCATACAGACAAACTTTTGCGTTTATACTTAGTAGGATTATGTAGGTATATCAGAACGCAGATACAACAAACAGAGTATCCGATGACGTAGCGATTCAGCCTTCGCGCGCACAATAAGAGAGATTTAGCTTAATTACCCCCGGAACAATAGGCTGGTGTGGCCACGAAAGCAGTGGTTTGAAAAAAAAAGCGAGAATTTGATATCATCAAATAATAAATCGTTTGATAACAGAGGTCAGGGTGGCGAAATAATTACACTGCACTTCAATAATTATGTACCGCTGTTTATTCGGGCAGAGTTACCCCGTTACAATTTGAACAGATATAAATTATGATGGTATTACAACACGACACTTCATTTTATATGCTAACAATTACCCTCTCTCCAATTATAACTCAAAAATAATAATAGCAACTATTAATGACGAATAAATGTAATCTAAACATATGAGACTGATTAAAATTGATAAAAAGGACATTCAAACAGTTTAATTAACCTTAATCTTGCAAAATCAATTTATAGGGCACTATTTAATTATTTATAATTATCAGCGGAAGTGTTGTAGGTGGCGCGAGATGCTCCGCCGGAAATGTTCGTTAACACGTTACAATAACGAATCACGTTAGGTACACACCACTCTACGTCAAGCTACTCATTTCCTTTGCAAAATCACCCTTATTGCAATAACATAACATTAAACATAATACCGCAGTGATAAACTTGATGTGTAGCCGTGCGTATTACTGAAAAGCAAGTAATATCCGATTTTTTCATTGCAAAAAAAAAAAAAATTCATTTACTTGTGAGTATTTATTGTATTTATTGAAGCGGGGGATTCTGCATAAAATAATATTTTTTTAACTTATCAAAAAATATATATTTATGGGACAACCGAGTGTGGAGGGCCTCTGACCAGGTTTAATATCTAATATCCATCGATATCAACCAGGATGTTCTGTCGTCTGTACCTCATCATCGTCATATCATAGTCAGCTTCGATGCCCACTGCTGAGCCTCCCCCTCGCATCTCCAGCGCAATCGGTCTTGCGCTTCCCGCAATCTTATACGTGGGTTATGTAGGATGTGTTACTATTTATATTACATAAGTTTATATTAAGGCTATCTCATGCAAAATGGTTGTTTGTAATCCCTAAAATGAATGAATACACGCGTCTGTACCTCCGTTGGTATTTTTCGCACTTTGTCCACGTTTTTCATGGCCCACCCTTTGTTGAAGCGATTAAGGGCAGGTGTGCACTCGAGCTGTCATCCTGTCGCGTCAGACACAAGCGTCCATTTTTGTGGACACGTCATGACGTGACGGATTCCGTGGTGTCGTGGAAATGTGTGCGGAAACGATGCTTTTACTTTTACCTACTTTGTTTAGAACGAGGTTAGTGAAATGCAAAAAAAAATAAGTTTGAAAATATTGCTTAAATTCATGTGATCACTAAAGTCGTTAATTTCTTACCAAATTTTGTAAGTCAACACAACCAGAGAACCAGAATAACAAAAAATTGCATGAAATTGTTTACCATTTGATGTCTGTTTAGTTTTATGATCATTTTATACAATAGTCTATGAGACAATTTATTCAGAGTAGTGAAGTCACTTTTTTACTTTAACCACCGTCTGAAAATTTAAGGCTGGGTATTTTTTTACCAGGAAACATAAACCACTTTACCTGCAGGATATTTCTGCAAAAAGTTGATTGAGCTATCAGAGTGTTTAAAGTTTGGTATCTCTATTCGTTTTCGCCAATTTCTATGCCAGTAAAAATGGTGGGTAAACTTTAGTGATTCCATTTTAAAATCGGCTTCCGAATTCGACTCAATCGCGATGCATTGTGTTGAAGTAGAAATGGGTAGGTGCAATTTGGATTTTCAATCAGTAAGTAAATATAGAAATACCTAAGGGTATGTAGATTGAAAAATAACTTTACTTCCGTCTAAAATAATATTGAAGAATTGTGGAAGCACAACCACTTAGGTAATGTTTTGTAGTATTTAGATTCCAAATTAACACTTAAATTTTCGAATCTAAATACCTATCAATAGGGCTAATATTTGGCAAACTAGCACTAGACAAAACCAATGAAAAATTTCTTGTCACTAAGCAAACCGACCAATTTTGATGTCTGCTTTAAATGATATTTTGACTTTGAGCGGAACAGTGATAAAGTACGTCGTCATCACCTATAACACAAAATTTGAAATGCTTCCTTATATTGAGTATATGTAAGAGCACTTGCCACTTTCCACTTGACAGTAGGTGACACCGGTTTTATTCAATTTCGACGGTTCGATTGTGTGTATTCGACCGTGTACGTGCCAAAATTATTGTTGTTGTCGGGAACTCGGCGGCGTGTCATTTCCATGCACTGCAGTGTATAGCCGAAGGTGTTTGCTTTTGCTACGGTTTTTAAAACTTGAAGTGGAAATATTAGAGGGCAGGATATTTGATCACATGAGGTTACTGTTGTATGTTACGGGAAATGTATTTCGTGTTGTCTTTATCGGTGTGATAGCGTCAATGAATCACTGGACTCGCAAGTAGCTTGCGAGAGACACTAAACACTTTTTTGAAAATCACTTTAATGAAATGAATAGACATGATGACAACTATCGTAAATATTTTCAAAACCATTGTTTTCAAAACATAACCTCTATGAATTTGGTAAAACCAATTTATTTCTAAAAAGCTGTAGAAACCAATTTAAAGTTAAATAGATTAAAAGAAAAAATATTCAGTCAATCGACTTCGATTTCTGATAGTATTATGACGTCAAATTATAGTATGCCCATACAAAATCTATCTGTCAAAACGATCTGTTTTATTTTGAGCAAATCTCCTTACAATTTATTATCATCTTTTGGGGCTACTTATCTTTGTAATAGAAATTACTTTTTCCCAGTACATTTAAGCAATTGGTTGTCGTATTTTTGCAGTTAAAAGTAACAGAAAACTAAAATTTGAAATATTTAACTACTCATGAAAAAGAGGGGTTTTGTAAAATTGACTCGTATGTCTGTTTGTGCGTGTATATTTAATTGGCTAGACGACACCACCAATCGTTGACATACTTTTTATTATCTGTCAAAACGGTCTGCCTCCATAGATTTCGAATGGTAATAAATGATTGTGACGTCACGGTCATGTGTCAGAAATCGGAGTCAATTGACCGAATATTTATTGCGTTTTGTGTGTTTAAAATTGGTTTCTACAGCTTTTTTGAAATATATTGGTTGTATTAACTTTATAGGGGTTATGTTTTTTAAACACCATGTTCTTGACAGTATTTAAGATAGATGTCATCATCCCAATTGTGTGTTTATCTCTGTGGCGTCGTAGTTCCTGCACAGATAGATCGATTTCAGAGCTGTTTATTATTTATTTGAAAGATAATTTAATCACAGTGATTCTTAGCTATAGTTTTTGACGACCACTGTACAAACACGTGTGTCCATGAAAATGTCTCTGGTTTGGGTGTTTTATGTATTTATTTATGTTTATTATTAATACCACTGTTGATTCTGATATCTGCAACACAAGTGCTTAAGCTACTTACCACGGAGTCGGATCAATCAATGTGATGCTGTTGTAAGTTTATTTTTATTTATTATTTATTTATGGCTAGTCAAAATCCATTCTGCCATTAACGCTGTTTTCCTTGCTCATTCGGTTTTTTTTTAAACTGGAAATGTAGTTTTATGTAAGTTGTTTACTTAAAAAGACTACTTTGAAAAACAGTTTTATGTGTTTATACATATAATTATGACATATTGGTGGAGATGTGTTTCTGATGTAAGTAATTAATTTAAACAACTTGACTTTTAGCTACAAATAAACAAAAAATTACTCTTTTTTTTTAAACAAACCTTTTTGAAAACCCCAAATTACGCCATCAGCATTTTGTAACAATCTATTTTCCATTCAATGATTCGTGAGATGTATCAAGTGCTTACCCCGGACGGACGATTACTTTAGTGTAATGGTCAAGAAGTTGACTATTAACCAAAAGGTCGCGGGTTCGATTCTCGCACTGTACAAAGATTTGTGTACATGAACATGTCTGTTTTACTGATCTGAGTGTTATATGTATTTATTCATGTTTATTTGTAATACTACTTTTGATTCTGATATCTGTAACACAAGTGCTTAAGCTACTTACCACAAAGTCAGATCAATGTTATGTGAATGTTGTTGTAATACTGATATTGATATTTATTTATTGGAGAACACAGACAGATTTCTTTCTGATGGAGCCCAAGCCCTAGTTCACACCAACTCTACACAAAATCACAGTTACTTTACTTAAACTATAAAGCCACTAACTCTATTCAAGCTTGTCTTAACCCCATCCGACGTCCTCGCTATACATCATCATGAAAGGTCATCAAAATTGCATTAGTGCAGCCTTATCGCGGTGGAGCGACGTCTTTATCGATACATCTGTTATTATGTTACTTAATCACTGGTATTAGTAGTCGCCCTGTATACGTAACCTACATACTAAGGGTATCTGTCTATAGCGCGGAGCGAGAGTGCGGAGCGCAGAACCGTGGTATGGCGGAGCGGAGTTGCGTATTGTGTTTGTCTACCTTAGTGAAGTGATGCAGTGGGGGCGGAGTGAGCGGAGTTTCTGGCTGTATTTTTCAGTGTGTGGAGCTTCCCCGCTCCGCTACCCCGTTTAGCTTCCCTGTCCCGTTTCCCGGGTCCGCTTACCGGTTTTGTATGAATTTTTAGACTAGTACGCAACTCCCTGTCCACTGAAAGGAAGCGAAAAATTGATGCAATCCCATTGGTTAATATTTCTCAATTTCTCCGCTCCGCCGCCTCGATCCGCGCCGGTGGACATGCACCCTAAGTATTTGTGCCATATAGTTTGCGATGCAGGGCTGCAGAATCTGCATGTTTTTTCTACAGTTTCGGTTAGATAGCTTTGATTAAAACGAAAAATTAGTAAAAAACTTTTAATTTTAGGTAACTATTTTATCGACAGTTATTATTAGATACAGAAAGATAAAAATTCATTTTGTAGGTCCCATGAAAATGAATAGTTGCATTTCCATCCAGTCAAGTGAGTTTATGCTACGCCACGGTCCAAGCGGTTTTATTTTATGGGACCTATCGAATTAATTTTATGTTAAGTACTTTAAAACTGTCAATAAAACCGTTTAAATTAAAAGTTTTTCTTAGAAGAAAGGTGCAGATTTTGCCATGACAATATAGAAATAAACTTCACTTACGTGTGTAGGACTAATGGTAGGAGATTAAAATAATAAAAAAAACCAGGGACAAATCTTTTTATTAACGAAAGTTGCAAAAATGTATACTTCAATTGCGCAAGGAGGTAATACAAATACCTAGTTAATTAAGTACCGTGGTAATTGTAACATACAGTGCCAATAAATTCAAAATGTCATTAAGGTTCGATTGATCCATTTGTAAAATAATTTCAGGAATATGTAGGTATTTCAGAGTTATCGTGCTCTTGAGGCTTTTACTGCAAAATACAGGCATCATTTTACATTTAATCACTGTAAGAGTTTTTTCCCCTATTCTTGTGTAAAAACAAAGATATGAGCAAATTAACTTTGTGCTTTAAAGGTCACACTTCAATTACGAGTACAGTCGTGTGCTCACAAAATAACTTAATCTATATGTTTTCGTCACTAGGACATAGTATAAAGCAAAGTCGCTTCCTGCGTCTATCCCAATGTCTGTATGCTTAGATCTTTAAAACTACTTAACGGATTTTGACGCCTTTTTAAAAGCGATTCAACAGGAAGAGTTAAATGTATAATAACATGCATAATATATTAGAGAACCGAATTCTACGCGCGCAATGCCGGTGGCGAAAAGCTTGTTAAATACACATTAGTAGGTACCTACTTATGAGCAGTCTGTACGTATTCAATATCTTCATGTCATGATCCAGTTATACTAAAAACTCCTAAAATTTCAGAACCTGAATGGTTTAATGCTATAATTAAGTTAGTTTTATTTGTCGGCTAGTATATTTTAATCCTTGACAAAAATACCTAGACTTTTTACTTCATAATCGAGAGGAAGTGCAGCAAAAGCATAACATAAACTGCACCATCTGCATTTACTATCCAAATAGCTAAAGCTTGACATTCTGGCACACTATACCAGTCAGCATTAGGACTATACCAAACTCTCTTGGGTACTAATCGTTTAGAGATGGTTGTCACTGCTTAGCTTTGTAGTTCATAAGATGTCAATCTAGCATCTATGGAATATTTGAAAGCATCGTCAGTCTGATAGTGACCTACAGCACTCTTTGCTTTTTTCTTGGATATTTTGGCTAAGAAGGAGTTCTTAGCCAAAATATCCAAGAAAAAAGAATTTAGAATCAGCTCGCAATAAACCATTGGTGCTGTTCCACTTCTTTGCCTTGCAAAGCACCTTAAACGTGCTACTTCGTAGACAAAATAAAAAGATCGATTGCTTTGCCTCACTCTTGTGCGTGCAGTGGTCTAGCACTTTACACCGGTGCGTTTTGGCTGCCCTCAAATGTAGAGACTGGTTGTCGTTGTCAGACTTGTTACTGGATTCTGTATCAGACCGACCAACCAAAGTCGTTCAATCAGAAGGTTAGGTATTATGCTTATATGCAAGATTTTGTATCTACTCGATTGACTAGAACGCCTCGATTTTTTGCAGTCTAATCACTACAAAAGCAAAAAGTCACCTTTAAAGGGATCCCTACTTGGTGAAGTAGGGTAGGTACAACATTTTATTAATTTCAATCACGTGCTTAAAACCTTCACACAGTTGGTGCGTAACAAAACAACAATTCAAAATCACAAAAAAAATCCCTCATCCACTGTCTACTCCTGCAAACTTTGCAGCAATATGGTGGTAAGAGTAGTGATCACTGAAGCTGAGGACACCACCAAGCCATAGTTCAATGGGTAGAAGTTCATCGCTGTGAATTCAATGGGCCTGGAGTCGACCAGGTCTCGGAACTCGGAGAGGGTGCGTCTCATTGATTCGCCTGGAAATAAGTTAAAGTAAAATTCTTAGAGCACTATTTTTTTTATTTTGGATAGGTTTGCATTTGACCCAAGACTAAGATCAACGAAGCAAAGACTGAGTCTACGATAGAGCGAACTCGCCTAGAAGATGCCTGGTCATAGGTTTTGAAATTTCCTAGGTTGCGACGTGAAGGTTCTCTAATGTATCCAATGGTGGTAGAGATTTTTTTGGAGAACAGTGTTCTGCACTAAACTAGATATTTATCTACAAAATTGTACCATTACGTACTAATATTCTTATCCACAAGAATGTGATCAGCAATGCTGATGATGCTCTCTCGTTGCGCATAGCTCTGCTCACAGCGGTAGACCAGCCAGCCAATGTTGACTGAGCTGCAGATGGTCCTCAAGTTGCAGGTGACGGTCAGGAAGAACAAGTTTTTTGGTCGACCGTTTGGCAACTGTGCAAAAGTTGTCAATAAGTTCTTGTGTGTAAGTTGCTAAAGAATTTTAAATGTCTGTTAAGCTATGACTTTAAAAACCAGGGACACTATTGTAAATAGTTGACACTTTTTCAAAATATAAGCTCATGATTTGATATGAGTGTAGTTACCTATTTCATTTACACAGAAACGACAAAAAATACATTTTTGTTACTTACCAGTAATCCAGTGAAGATGCGAATGGCCAAGTTTATAAAGTTGACAATGTTGAGAAGCTGGATACAGTTATTTAACAAAATCTAGAAAAAAAAACTATAAAGCTTAAATAGACGGTCTACATTCAGGTAAAGCTGTAAATGAGGTTTTGGTCAAAATATCCATTAGCAAAATGTACCATTGAGATGCATATCCATACCATTGGCAGCAATCACAAAAAATACTGACCCGAGCACCGAAGATTTCATTGATGTAATTCGTCTGTTCGATAAGCAGCAAGTAACACTTATTCAGCCACACAATATCATTCAGATGGTTGAACTCCAAGAATTGAGATGAGCTCATGACTTTCCTCGCAGTGACTTTATCTTTGGAGTAATACAGCCAATTCTTATCTTCAACCACATTGACGACAGCTAGAGAATTATTAGTAGAAGCATAAAGATCTTGAAGGATGTCTCCAATAGTTTTAAGTCTGTACTCGACCTGGATGATATTGGCGCACATATCGATGATGGTAAGAGTGTTGACGAATAAGAAAAAGTAATCTATGGAGGCCAAGGCATGTGATGGAGCTCCACTGAAATGAGACCAAGCCGCAAAATCTAGAACCGATGTGACTATAATTAGGGTAGACACAGAAACCGTTGCAAACAGTACTTTAGACTCTATTATTCCATAGTACGTCATGCCGAGGATCTCATCAAATTGTTCGTACAATTTGAAATACTTCAAGCTAATATACCCGCCGAATTTAAAGACGTAGTTTAAATCAACGCAGTAGTGTACGAACGACATCATATAAATAATCTGCAACGTATCAGTAAATTTGAATCTCGTATGCTCACTCTTTTTATTTAAGTAATCCAGCACTTTCAAAACGGTTAAGAGTATTATTCCTAGTGTGATAGTTGAGATGATCAAAATTCGTTTAGGCCAGCAGTAGTCTATCTTCAACTTTTTGTTTTTGCGGCATAGGGTGGTCAGAGAGAAAAGCTTTAATAGAAAATTTATCGATGTCATGGTTTCGTACGCATCTTTTGGTATGTGCCGGACTTTACCTCCATTTTTCATCATAACGGTAGGAGACGTCAAATTTTAGACAGGGTTTGTTTATGCTAAAAAGGCGATATACCATCAGTAGTCTGCGTTATAATGATGTTTAACATTGACGATCATTTGTGTAGGTCTCTGTTTGAACATGGTGCTTGTTTATTTGATAACTGACCATTCTGTTCAAAACATAATTACCTCAAACATATGTCATATTTATATTGGTAGACACTTTTATGTTGATCCGATCAGTGGTTCAGTTTAAAGGACTTCAGTTATGCTATTTTTTTTATTCGTAATTTGGATAAGTGTTATTCCAAAATGTTAAGGTTTCATCTACCATTCCATACAGCTACATTATACTTCCATCCACCAAAATATTCTTGAAACTATGTGACGTCAATTTAGTGTAGTCACAGATGACTAAATAGCTACTAACTTTAGTTCATTGGTGAAGTCAGAGCTGGTCGGTCAAGTTGGGGCACTTTCTTATGGCTAACTCCCAGGACTCTTCTGACCTGAACCATTCTACAACTGGCACCAGAAAATGTCTTTAGGTTTTTAGTAGACAAGTTTTTTGAGACCCGAAGGTCTAATTCATTGACTGTCCCGTGGCAGATATCTTAAGGTTACCGCATTTTTCTGACAAGAAAAATATAGCACAGAAAATGTTGAATCAGGAACTTGACTCTACATGACGATATATTTTATATTTTTATTGAAAAAAAAAGACATAGAAAGAACTTTTGGCTTATGGCGTGTATATATTTTCTAGGGTTGATTTTTTATTCGTAATGACTTTGTACTTACCTAGGGAAACATGTCGTCGTTACCTATTTATTTGTCTACAAATATAAATAATGGTACAATACGAACGCATACACAACACATTATTACTACTAGGAGATTGGTTGTTTAATTTTATGAATATACTTTTTAGGGCTCCGTAGTCCGACAAAGAACCCTTATAAGATAATTCAGTCCGTCCTAGTCTGTCACAGCACAGCAGAATATCTTCTACGTTTATGGACTGATTTTCATGTAACTTGGTTCGAGGATACTTCACATATAGATCTCATTTTTCAAAATACGAAAAATTAAAATTACCTCTTTTTAAGGGTATCTCCCTATACATGTAAAGGGGGGGGGGTGAATTATTTTATTGAGTGCACCCCCCTGGGTGGGGTATCGTTGAAAAGGAATATGAAAATAAGATAGGGTTTGCATACAACATTTTTTTATCAGCTTTACCATTTGCGAGTTATAGCCCGCCAAAGTCTTTTACACGGTGTCCCCCTGTAATTTCTAAAGTCTTGGACCTATAAACTTCAAATCTCTCATGGAAAGTCAAAACGCTCAGCGAAAGCGCGCAGGATACTGTTCGGGCTGGCCCGCACCCGGCGCACCAGGGTTGTGCACCGCTGGCGCATGGTTGTATAGAAACAATCCACGCCCGCCTCAGCGAACATCCCCGAGGCGCTACAGAAGCGAGGCAGCCCCAACAGAACCCTGAATGCATTATTATATTAGACGCGTAAGGCGCTGTACTGTTTCCGCGTATAGTTCACCCACAGACCGCTCGCGTAGAAGGACGTGCAAAATGCCCTGAACAGGGTAATTTTGACGTCTCTTGAACATCGAGAAAATCTGCGGGCTATCATATTCGCACGAACAGACAACGCCCTACGCTCTCTTTCTATGTCCGAATTATCTTTCAGGTCAGGGGTAAGAATGTGCCCAAGGTATTTAAATTGTTGGACTCTATTAAGGGGGCAGCCATTCAGTCTGAGTGTAGGCGTTTGAGTTAGGGACCTTCCCCGAGCCTGAAAGATCATCCACTCACTTTTTTTAAAGTTATAAATCAAACCGTGTTGCTTAGCATATTTTTCACAAATGTCAAGCAGCTGCGACAGACCACTTACAGAGGCACTCAGCAGCACCATGTCGTCCGCGTAACTAATATTATTAAGGCAGACACCACCAATATGGCAGCCGACATGAGTGCTGCTAAGCTCCTCGACAAGTGCGTTTACATACCAATTAAAAAGTTTTGGCGAGGTCAGCCCACCCTGTCTCACGCCGCATTCCAACCTGTATGGTGTCGAATACGCCCCCGACCACCGAACAACGTTGATCTGGTTCCCATACCAATATTTAAAAGTATGGATCAATTCCTCAGGCAACGATGTTTTATAAAGTTTCTGCCATAGAATATCGTAAGTAACCAGATCAAACGCTTTCGATAAGTCAAGGAAACACGCAAAAATGGGCGTATTTTTATCAGTGTAGTACTTGACAGTTTGCTTCAGACACAATATAGCCGTTTCAGTAGAGAGACCTGACTTGAAACCAAATTGGTTGTCATGTATATGAAGGTGCCTATCAAGCTGAGTGTTAAGCAAACTGTCAAGCACCTTCGCGAGAACAGTGGCCAGGGAAATTGGACGATAATAGGCTTGTTTCCACTATGAAAGAAATATTCAAAAACTGATTTTCTCTAAAATAATTCATAATTTCAGATGCCTTTACACTAATATTTTTCTGCAGTTCGTAGGTATTATTTGATTTTTAATTGGAATTCAAATGATAATTAGTCACTCAGTCGGCATTGCACGCGATGACGTCAAAGTGTGTTATTCCCATACAAACTCTATTAAGAAAAGCGTTTTGACAGTTGATAAAAAGTACGTCAACGATTGGTGGTGTCAACTACCGTATTACACTTGTCACTAATATCACTTAAGATAAGACTTAATATAGCTTAAAATTTTATTACTTTTTAACCTGATATTTATTTATTCCATTGGTTCTGACTATCTCTTCGAAACCAGACTACGGAAATACCAAAATTGACTACGGAACCCTCCTTTATGCGTGGTCCGACACGCACTTGGCCGGTTTTTGATCACTGATCAAGTAGGACTTTGGACTGTAAACACATTTCTTTCCCTCCATGGAATGGGAGGAGATACTTAATTTATTTTTTATTATTGGGTGTTTGTAACCTTGCAAAAAGAAAACACCGAATAAACGAGATAGGTTCCTGATGTTTACCTGTGAAGATGGGAGAATATTATTTTTGCTCTGCGTGGGAAGCGAACTAGTGATGAGATGCTTCTTGTAAATTTAGTAATAAGTTCTTTTCTTAGAAATTATTTATTTATTACTTATCATTTTATGCGATTATCGATTTTCATATTTCATCGTACTTGGACATGAAGACTTTCAGCAAGGCGACTTTGATTTAACACCTTCTTACAGACAACGTTTTACGGATAGGTAGGCAGGCCAGAGGCCAAACTCCGTTACTTGGTCCGTATCTTCGGGTCTAGCCAGTGCGTTCGCTCACTCATTAAAGCTTGTACGTGTGACAGGGATGGCTACATTCGAAACTACGGACAACGGTTATACTGCGCGCATGAATTAGCATGATGACACCTATCTTAAATATTTTCAAGACCATGGCGTTTAAAAAACATAGCCCCTATGAAGTTAATACAACCAATATATTTCCAAAAATCTGTAGAAACCAATTTTTAAACACACAAAACTCAATAAATATTCAGTCTATTGACTCCGATTTCTGATACATGACCGTGACGTCACGTTCATGTATTCCCACACAAAATCTATGGAGACAGACCGTTTTGACAGATAATAAAAAGTATGTCAACGATTGGTGGTGTCATCAAGCCCATTCTGCGATAAGCGTGGCGATGGCGACAGCGACAGCGTGGCGGCTGACCGCGAACGAAAATGAGCGATTGAAGAGCGATGAGCATACTAGTATATCGTGATACGAAGAACGCAATACTCAATTTAGACAGTTTTAATATCGATCTTTTGGTCTAGCGGCAAGGATGCTGAGCTCACTTCTAGGAGTCTGGATTACGATCCACAATACCCTTTTATATTCGAAACATAATGTTTGAATTGTTTTTTTCATTTAAAGTAATTTTCAATTAAAGTAATAATTTTGAGATTTATACTATTATTTTCTTAAAAAATAAGACTTTTTTCATAAAACATAATATGGGTTAAGTTACCTATTTTTTGTGTTTGTTACCCAGGTATCTGTGTGTAATCTTATAATTGTAACAACTAAAAACATTAATTTAACTTCTCATCCTGCTGATGAGAAGAGCTTAGTTCGCATTAGCGGAACAGCAAAACGTTTGGATTAAGTATAGAAAATATTAAATGACTTACACGTCGTCCCCTCCCTACATCTATCTCTGATAATGAATCTGCCACTTGCAATAACGCCCACCTCCACATAATGAGGCTTGAGAAAATCAATTAGCGCAAGAAATATCCCTCGCATTCGTATTCTTTCGTTTCGCTTTGTCTTCGATTGCGTCGGTCATCGGTGGTGTGCTGCGATTGTTAATCATTTAATAACTATCGGTGGAGTCACTGCGTTGTGCGTGCAAATTGATATAGGTTGACCTACTTCTTTATTGGTATCGGGAAAATCTGGTTTGATTCTATTTGATTTCAGGTTGCTCTGGGCATTCGAAGAGCATCTTAGAAGTACCTGCCCATGTAAGTATCACAGGCTGAATTCACGAAGCATAAAACTGTAAATGCAAATTTATATTCATACGAGCGCTCAGCCTATTTTTAACCGACTTCAAAAAAATGGAGGAGGTTCTCAATCGACCGTATTTTCTATTTCTCAATAGTGAATGTCTTATAATGATGATGTCCGGCCGGTGCTCGCGGTCAGTCCGAAGACACGAGTTCAAAGTTACAAAAAAGTTATCTGAAGTATATTCAGATACGCTCCTACAAAGTATCTATTATTTAAATGATTTTAAACTTTCGCGTTGCATTTTAACACTAACTATTGGTTATCGTGTCTAAACGCGAACTATTTTAATGAGTATTTAGGTACTCACTGCTCGACGTTTCGGCTGGATTGCACACAGCTGTGGTCACGAGCTGACTGGTGGCTTGCGGCGTCATCTGCTCGGGGTGGCCGCAGTTTCCAGATCCACCCTCACATTTTCATTATAAAAAATGTTAGTACAAGCACCGCGACAAACAACACTCACGGTATCACTTCGTGTCTTTTTTTCGCGATTTTTACCTAATAAAAATAAAGTTTAAAAACTAACACCCGACTACTTAAAAACACGCTCTAAAAAGTACGAAACAAGAAAACACTCTCCAATGAAATTACTTAGTATGTACAAACTATTAAATATTTACCGTTATTAAATAAACTAACTTACACATATTATTATATTTTATATATTTTCAATTTATAATATTGATAGAGAAATGTTTTAAGGATAAGGCCGTGGTCGTATACCACTTTTTTTAATTTATTATTCTTATGGCATACGACCACGGCTATTTGGTAGATATTTGGTAGATAAAAAGTTTATTTAGAGAAACAATTAGTATATGTGCAGTTAGTAAAATTATAATTAACTGCTTTTGATGGCATAGCGGTCTCATCAGATAGATTATTTATTGAAATACTTTCATGTTCTATTGTAATTTGAGATGGATTCGTGTAGGTAGGTGAAATCCAACCATTGGATGTACTTAGTGTTTCGTCAGTAGGAAGCGCCTTAGAATCAAGTTTAATTCTTTATTTTCCGCGCATAGGGGTTGCGCCTATTCTGCCACGTACAAAATGGGGATATTTAAGTTTTTTTTTAAATCTATAACTAACTAGTGAGTTATAGCAATGAAAAAGTCACAGTTTGATTATAGGTGTCATTATTAGTCTACCTCTAATTGCAGTGAAATTACAACCATTTTTTGAGCAAGTGTGTTGAAAACTTTTTTTTTTAGTTTTTCATGCTTGTGGTCTAAGCCCAGTTCTGGCTAAACCAAATTAACTTCATATCTCGAATAAATTTTTTTCAAGCTTTAAGACTAATTTGAATTTTTAAGTCCCACCCAGTCCGAAGATATTCAAGTGCAAAGTAAAAAAGGCAATTTCATAGGTAAATGTTACCTATCACTTGCACTTGTATCCTAAACAGGGATAAAAAAAGAAAATCCTTATAACTATTCTCCGCTGTTCATTTTATTCGTTTATGATGAGAATGTGTGACTATCCTCCCTTAAATGACAAAAGGGCCACGCCAGTAATATTAAAGTCTTTAAAATGAACAAACATGGCAAAATAAGTTAACTTTTATTTCACGCTTGTTTAAAAAAACTACAACATCTAAATGTAATACTTCAGTCGTCCCTTATAATATTCCTCATCTGGGTAAAAGAACTGTGCTAGATAAGATGTCCACTCATACTGAGACGCTTCATCCCTGTAACACACCGCTGCGAAACTGGCTAGAGCATAGCTAGCCACGAACACCAGTAATATCATAAAGCAGAGGTACAATCGGTTAAGTCTTCTTAAATTTGACATGGTTTTGCACAATTTCGTGTTCTGTCTCCCATTGTGTTCCTTGATTGGGAGTTCCCATCTTGCGGTATCGAAGAAAGGCATAATTATTATGCCTCGAAAGTTTTGAATTAACTAGTTGGTACCTAGGTTAATACAAAGTTGTGGCAGACAGTCAGACGCGATGATGGAGCGAGCTAAACCAGAATTACTCGTAGGTTCACAATTACTTTTCAGATATGAAAAGCAAATCACACGGAAGAATACCTATCTAGACTTAGAAAAATTAGGATCTCAGTAACTGTTACTCTTTTTTGAACTAGTGGGCACACTGCAGTATGTAGGTACTAAATCAAAGGACGCATCTTTAGTTTCGTTGGTGTTTACGCTTTAACTTTAATCACTTTAATCGCTGGTTTAATGTTCCGCGACCCAAAAATATTCAAACTGTTTAGGTTTCAATTCAATGTGAATTGATGCCGGGATAAATAATTATTTAAAAACGTGATGATTCGATCTTTATGATCAATACAAAATAAATATGATACCATGACACTGATGTCACCTGAGTATGTCACTTGGTGTTTTTTAAGAAAAGGCAATAAAAAGTTATGCCACAGCCTTGATGTTATGGTTTGGGTATGATTCTGCATCATAAGCTCTAACACACGCCCAAGGGGCCAATCCTCGTGCAATCGAAAAAAGTTCACATTCGTAAAAACTTCGATCGGAAACCACTCGAACGCAACTTGTGATGCTGACCAGTCGAGGTTTGAAATTCGTATACTAAATATCTTGTAACTGTCTTGAAATGCATCTGCTCACAGTAATTTGAAGTTATTATCATACATCTAAGTTTAGTTGGCTTTATACAAATAACCGTGCCGAAAAAGTGCGAATGTAATCGAAACCCAGGCCCTGGCTTAGGCCACGGCCATATAAGGTAGCTCACAGGGGAGCGACCAACCAACCAACCACCCACCATTGCTCATTTAAAAATTCCAAACTCCAGCGTTGGGACTTCGCGCAACATCGTTGGCATCTTCGGTGGCAGTGAACGCCGAGGTCACCCGAGCCTACACGATCGCGCCCGATCACTACACCTTTATCGCGTTTAAGATTGATCCAAGATATTATCTGTATATTTGACGGCGAATTACAGCACGTTTTAATTACAGTCATTTTATTTAACACTAGCGGACCCCGCAGACGTTGTCCTGCCCGTTGTTTTTTATTTTATTTTTTTCTACGTAGGAATTATCCCCGTAGTTACTTTAAGGAATATCGTTAAAAAAGAATTGTCAAAATTGGTCCAGGCGTCCTTGAGTTATGCGCTTACCAACACATTTCGCGATTCATTTTTATATTATAGATATCGATAGGACCCAAACATCCAGCGTCTCTGAAAGCTCAGGCGTATCCCACGAAAAGTAGACCAACTTTAACAATAGTAGAATAGCCAATACATCAGGCTACCCATTTATGTTGCAAAACCGTGACGTTGCCGTGACGTACTGACCACCGGACATCAAATTCAAGGGCTTTATCTAATACACGGTATTACGGTTGCCATACGTATTAAATAGTTTGCCCGGGGATAAACGACGGGAACAACATAAAAATGTTTTTAAAAGAACACTTAAAAAGTATATCTTAGCTAACATAACTTAGTATTTAAGATTTGATTTAATATGTTAGAGACTCGTGATCCCACATACAAACTATGTAAATAGTTTTGGGACTACTGTCATTTCACTTTAAAACGTTGTTTTTTTTATAAATAATTAAAAATTAAAAAAAAAGAATAATCGTCAGTGAGTAAAAAAGGGAAGAAATAGAAAAAAAACCGCTGCATTCATTTCATTATTTATTAGAACTTAAAAACAAACAATCACAGAACTCAAAACATTTTCTTGCACCAATACTAAAGAAAATACAGCCAAAAAACAATTGACTTACAACCCATTTTCTGTGATGTACCTACTCAGCTTAATTTTACGTAACTACTGACCCGGCAAACGCTGTTTTGCCATATAAATGTTAAGAGTGGACAACCCTTATCACTATGAAAAATAGATGTTGGCCGATTCTCAGATCTATTAAATACGCTCACAAAATCTCATGAGAATCGGTCAAGCCGTTTTGGAGGAGTACGGAACGAACATTGTGACACGAGAATTTTATATGATACTAACACAGTTGCAAACTTACAAGGCTAACTGGTATTTAATATTACCAGGCCTCTAGACATCTTCACGTTGCATTGTCAATGACGAAATTCGCTTGCAACTTCGTTTATTCAATGTACTGCCATCGATAAATCACGTTTCCTTCTTTGACATTTTCATACAAAGTCCATATACAGGGTAGAGTCCACAATACGACCATAAATTAAAACATCTACAATACTAGTTTATTAATATGATTATGATCTGGCACGCTACTTTGAACATTTTTTTTAGTACGAGTACACAGGACATCCCTCATGATAACTTTGGAATATTTTTTTTTAAATTTTATTGCTCAAGAAATGTACAAAAGATGGACATAATGCCTTCGACGACCACTATGGTGTAATGGTCAAGAATTTGACTATTAACCAAGAGGTCGCGGGTTCGATCCCCGCACTGTACAAACATTTGTGTGCATGAACATGTTTGTTTGTACTGGTCTGGGTGTTAATTGTATTTATTTAAGTTTATTTGTAATACCACTGTTGATTCTGATATCCGTAACACAAGTGCTTAAACTACTTACCACGGAGTCAGATCAATGTATGTGATGTTGTTGTATAAAAAAAATGCTAAAAGCATTTTCTGCCAGTCAACCTCAAGGTCATGCAGAGAGAAGAAAATATTGTCATGTGACTGAACCATAGGGTAAGTAGATTTGATTGTTTTTTTTTTGTATGTAGACTAGATTTATCATGAGAAATGTTATGTTATTGAAATGATAGTCGCTTTCACGGATTATTTCACGATTTAAACTAACACCTTAGCATACCTGTGACCACGGACGCTGAAAAGGGTCCTAAACGTCAGGTTAAAAAAAATGTAAATAAAACACGAAATAAGTAATCCGTAAAAAAATGTATCATTTTAATGACTACCGTTCGCGTAAACCGAAGAATAAAAAATGAATATTTTAATTTACTGTCGTATTGTGGTCTCCACCCTGAAGATAGACGTCATAGAGGACAAAGTAACTAACATTGAATAGACTGTGAGCATATTACAATTTATTAAAGCACCTTCCAATTTGTAATATTGGGGCAAATATAATGTGATTAATGACATATTAAGGAATACAAGAAAACTAAAAAACACCATTCGATTATACATAAATTTTTTCACATGGTTGTATTAAAGATTCTAAAAAAAAATTTGCTACTACTAAAATGTTACTTTAATCATCGTTATTTATTATTGAACAAAGATTTGTTTTACTTAAATTGTAGCGCATCAGTAGACAGACCACGGAAAATGATTAGGTACTCATTGGATTCGATTCCCGGTACCAATGTCATAGATTTTTGTGTCTTCTTTTTTTGAAAGTGAATATTAAAAGAGAGAGAGAGAAATATATTCATAATTGACGAACAAAATAGAACATTCTTTTTTTTAATGTAAGTTTATATTATAAGTAAATGATTGCGTACAGGACATAGCTATCCTTTTCATATTAGTCCTGAACGAGAAATAGAGAAAGGTGACAACGATAATAGGCATGATGACACCTATCCAAAAAGCTGTAGTAACCAATTTTTATTTACATAAAATTAAACAAATATTCAGTCAATTGACTTAGATTTCTGATACTATATTATGACGTCAAATTATAGTATTTTCATACAAAATCTATGGAGGCCAATCGTTTTGACAGATGATAAAGAGTATGTCAACGATTGGTGGTGTCATCTAGCCTATTCTTAGTAGAGTCAGTACTGGGAATCGCTTTAATTAAGGCTGGTATTTGCACTTATCCATAGAGCCTTAGAAGTAGTGAATCATATCGCTATGGGAGGTAACACAACTTCTGTGTTCACACGACAGCACGTCAAGGGAAACATTGCAGTATCTTAAAATCTTGCAATAAGGGCGGTTTTGTAACAAAAACGGTTAACCCGATGCGCTGTTGTCTTATTTCAGAATAACCGAAAACAATTAAAATATTGATTTAAAATTGTGTGATGATTATTCGTCCCGTGTATGGAAGTTCTTTAACAGTTCAGTGGGGTGAGCCCCAACAATTTCCGTTACGTATTCGTAGCGTTTACCTATCGTTAACTTGTCAATTTGTAAAGGAATACTGTCCGTTTCTGACGTTTGGACGTCGTGCTCACCCAAAAGATTTACAAATGTTGCCCCCTTTTACTAAACTTACGGTTCGCTTTATACTAAACTCTATCCGAGTTTCAGCCGTTTCTATGCAACTGTCAGTTATCTAACTTTCAGTCACAGGTAAATAAAAAATCCTAGAATCCAGCCGTTAAATATGCGCAAATTTACAATGCTGCTAATCCTGAATTGAAAGATAAGTTTAATACCTAGCCGTTTTAAAAGGGCATGCTACCATATTAGACAGATGCTGACGTATTAGATATTATTCCTTTTGAAGTAGCATTTTCTGTACACAAACCATCTACAGGTCACAACAGGTCGAGCCAAAATTGTTTCTGAGATTTTCTGTCATGAATTTCTCAAAAACAGCTCTGAGTCGGGAAGTTGGCGGTGTTACACCCCCGTGCCTCGGTGCGCACGTTAAGCCGTTGGTCCTGCGCCTGATCTCTCTCCGGTCATGTCGGATTGCCGTCTCACCGAACTTTGAGAGTGATGGAACAGTGAGTGCACCTGTGTATTACGCTCACACTTGTGCACTATAATATCTCCTGCGTAGTTAGCTGATCTCTGTTGAGATTGGCCGCCGTGGTAGAAATCGGACAGGAGGACTATTATTACACAAACCATAGATATAGTATATAAGTTATAGATTCGCCACCGGGCGTAAGAGAAAGATATATATTCGTCTATTCCCGTTGTCCCCGTATGCCGTGTCCTCGTCACGGGGACAGCGGGAAGTGATTAAATTTCTTTCCCGCTGTCCTCTTAACGTAGATTCGGCTAACGGGGACAACGGGAAGTAAACATTTCACGAGTCGTTGTCCCCTTAAATCTCTGAAACAATTTTGTCTCGACCTGGAATTCGAACCCAGTTTATCTCGGATGTAAGGCAGAAATTTTGCCACTACACCAACGAGGCGTGCAAATATAGGCCCAAATTGTCCCGAAGCGGTGGTAGGGTTAATTTATATGTTGGGACCTGTAAAAGTGCTACTTGTTAGCCTACTTACAGAAAAAAAAAAACTAACACGGGTTGCACTCCGGGAGTGCCGGCAGAAGTGAAAACTTAACAACCGTCTTACGGTTTTTCGATCAGCATCACGTGACCTGACTCGAGTTTCACAGTTTCTACCCATGCCACAAAAGTGCTCAACGCCGCTAAAGAAGTTTTCACTTCAAAAATTGATTTTATTGATTTATTGATGATTTTATACGAAATAGTTGGTAAATCTTATCGGCTTAAATTCAAGTGCCTTGCAAACAGAAGAAAAATATTTTTGTGGTCCAAGCGAATAATTGGTATTTTATACTGAAAATTTTAAATGTTCTGAATAGCATGTCCTTTAAAAAACTTATAAAATAAGGCGTAAATTTGAAAACTAACTATTATCCTATGATTTTTAAGTCTTTATATTTCGTATTTGTTCTTCAGATCCGCAATTTCTTCGTCGCTTAGTTTTTCTACGGTTTTGCAGTAGTCTAGGAGATCGGTCAGCACTGGAACGAGGAAAATAAAAATCATTATATACTTATATTGTAAATGCGAAAGTAACACTGTATGTATGTTACGCTTTCACACATAAATTACTGAACCGATGGGGGATATAGGACCGTTCAATCGTTCACCTTCCCTTTAGCTTTCTAACTCTAAATCTGTTGCGCCAAAATACCTTATATTGAGTACCTAAACATGGTACACCCTTACAGGGTCCGTACCATTAGTTTGTTATGTAAAACTACTTACACACACGTACATCGCGCGCAAGTAGCACTTTCATTCAGTCACTCTCATTCACCCACACAATCAAGAAAGAGAGAGTAAGAGCAAAATGGACAGAGAGAAAGAATGAGACAAGTTATGTATAATACTTACATTTCTTATCGCTCTCAGTGAGGAACATAGCGAGCGCACCGAACCGTTTGACCCGACACATCGCGCGTAAATAACCCGCTACGCCCGCGCTCGTAAACTTGTTCGGGTGCGCGTGAAGGATCTTCAGTACGTCGGCGAGTACGTCACTTTCTAGAGCGTTCTCGAAGATGGCCGGGATCTTCTTCGGATCTATGATCTGTGGCACAAAATATTGCATTAGAAAAATAAGTCGGTATACGGGCGAAAGTTTTACGTGACAACGACTTTGAGTGGTAAAATAATTTTAATGTGAATATTCATTCGTATAACATGAACCGGTGTGTATGCCTATCTCTCTCACTCTCTCTCTCTCGCTCTGTCTCACTCGCTCTTAGGCGGGCTAACCATGCCCGAGTCGAAGGGACGCGTGCCTCTCACTCGCTCTCATTGTGAGCGCGGAACGTGAGCGGAGCATAACGCAGTTTCTTGAAGTGTCACCCGGCAAACCAATTTATAAGACGTTGTCACGTCAAAAAACTTTTTTTTAAAACCCAAATTAAGCGGCTACTACACTTCTATTAAGCCGTTATATGGATGAATGAACCAGAAACACCAAGACCTATTTTGTATAATATGTATTGACACATCGGAAATCAGTTTTCGAATTTGTCCCAGCTGTGTATCAAAACTGGGACCTAATAGACAATATGCTTAAACTGGTAAATACTAGGCCATTTAACCTGGAGATTGGTAGCTTTTGTCTCTCTCATTTTCAATGTAAACTAGTATAACTGTTTCTTAATTAAAAAAATATATATATATAAACTCTTTTGCAAAAAAAATGGGCTCTTTAGATTTTTCCTCTACTTTAATGAAGAAGAACAAGAAATAGGTTTTATTAATTTGACGATGTATTGGCATGTTATTTGAAGCATCCTGGCATGATTCTTTACGTTCCTAATTTAAAATTTGAAATTAATAAAAGAAAAATAATGATTATTGTGGATTATTCTAAAATTGCTTTACTAATGGCGCGAATTGCTGAAACGATTTTTAACTGATTACGATATTTTAAAATATTTTGGACATTTTCTGCAAATTAAACAATTTAATCTTTATTTTTACATTAAATACCACTTTTTGATATGAGTGATAAAGCGATAAGGGCCGGTAAAATTATAGCCCTACTTGAAGAAGGTTGTTCGCAAACTTACGTGTCTCAGCGGCTAAATGTGAGTCGTTCAACTGTCCAGAGGACTTGGCAACGGTATCAAGAGACCGGTTCGGTCAAAAGAAGACCCGGTTCGGGAAGAAAACGATGCACAGAACCAAGAGATGACCGCTTTTTGGTGAGTCAGGCGTTGCGGAATCGTAAGGCGTCAAGTGTGGACCTGAAGAAGAGCCTTGAAGAAGTAAGAGGAGTAGAAGTTAGCTTGTGGACGGTCAGGAGGAGGCTTTTGGCTGCCAATATCAGGAGTTACCGCCCAGCTCGGGGCCCTAAATTACTCCGTGAGCACCGTGTTGCTCGACTTCGAATAAAGTATTGTTTTCTGATGAAGCTAGAATCTCTTTGTGTGGAGAGGACCGACGCCGGCGAGTGCTGCGAAGACCACGGGAACGCTATGCGGAAGTGTGTTTCGAAGAAATCACTCCTTATGGCGGAGGCTCCGTTATGTTTTGGGCAGCAATTAATTCGACGGAGCGTACGGAGTTAGTTTTCATAGAAAATGGAACATTAAATGCACATCGGTACATAATGGAAGTCCTAATTCCATATGCACAACCCACATTGACTGCACTTGGGGAAGATTCCATTTTTATGGACGACAATGCTCGCTCGCACCGTTCTGGCGACGTGGAAGCGTACATGCAAGAAGTTGGGATCCGTCGTTTAGATTGGCCAGCTCGAAGTCCTGACCTCAATCCAATTGAGCATGTCTGGGATGTTCTAAAGAGACGTGTAAGATCAGTGCAACCTGCTCCACAAAACATCAGGGAGCTAAAAAGAGTCATTGCAGAAGAGTGGGAACGAATTCCTCAAAACGTTATTAAAAACATCGTGGATTTTGGCAAGAGGAGGTCACATTCGGTATTAGGTTTTTACATATGTAACTTTATTTAATTAAAAAAAGTAAAAAAAAATCTTATCTTTATTGCCGACCACTTCTTATTGTTTGGGCGTGTACATCGGTTTTAAAGAATCCATCGTTTTTTTTTTCTTTTAGTTGCCCGAACTCACTTCACGCGCATTAATTTACACGATTATAAGTATACAGACTACGTCAAAAAAATAAATTTCATTTAATTAACTCAAATCGACCTTAGAACGTAAATTTCCTTAGGTGCCCGTTTTTTTTGCAAAAGAGTGTATATATTTCACAACAATCACACCAATTCTCTAGTCCCAAATTAAGCTACGAGGCTTGTGTTATGGGTAACGGTGTGTAACGGATAAACATACTTAAATACTTTTTTTGTAAATAAATACATATTATACATAGAAAACACCCAGACCAGTACAAACACACGTGTTCATGCACACATATGCTTGTACTGTGCGGGGATCGAACCCGCGACCCTTGGTTTTAGAAGTCCGACATGTAGACCACTGCACCAAACGGTCGTCAATTGGTATTGGTATTAGTGTAGATTCTTTCACCAACCAAGTAACGTATTGGTTAGAGCAATAGCCGGCTTGCGAGAAGTGTGGATTCAAGTTCCGACTCCGGCAGTCAGTTTTTTTTTTTATCTTTAAGTGTAAAAACATTGCATTGTTAATGTTAAACGGCTAATAAAAATCAGAATATATTCTCACACTCAAATATTCGCTTCTAGCGTCTCCTTTCCCCTTCAAATATTTCCATTCCGACATAAATTGAACACTATTCACTGGTGGCACCAAACTCTTTATATCTTTCTCGGTAACCGTTGTTTCTGTGATCAACTTCACCGATTCCGGTGAGGATATCACATTCTTCTCGGGCATATCACCTTTCCCATTCTCACTGGAGGTTCTAGATTCGTTTTCCTTTTCTAATTTTGATTCGTTGTTGTTCGAATCGCCGTAGGCTAGTTCATCGTCGAGTTCGATGATTTTTAGGCGGGTTGGCGGCTTTTCTGGGGACGTTTTGCCTAGCTGGATCTCTTGGATTGGTATATGTTTTAGTGGTCTCTGAAATGAGAGAGAGATTGATTAGCTACACTAAATTACTGCATGTAAGTCTTTTGTTTTGATGAATTTCAGCTGTCGTACCAACGATACACCAGTGCCTTATAAATAAAATAAAACAAGTAAATGTTTATTAAAATTTGTTCCCTGCTTTTCAATTACTTATTCAAACAATCTATGGACAAATTTCATAATTAACTGATTTTTGGATCATAGTCCAATATATACCAATTATTATTGACACAGATATTTTCGGGTTTTGGTAGCTGTGGAAGGTTTCAATAAAGATTTTTTTTAGCAATCTTGGAAATGGAGCACACAAAAATAACCATGACCATTTTGGTCCTTACCCACCAACAGTAATTATATGGTATTTAAATGGTTGATCTCAGCGAGTAAATCATTTTATAGAATTGTGACATTGAGCAAATCGATGTAGTTTCCATGATATTCAATGTTTTGTGGAGTCATTTTGCCTATAAAATGTACAGCTGACGCTTGGGCTTGGTATCGCGCCAAGGGCGCGGCGCTCATGCCAAATCCGCATTTAAACCTTTTTGATGAATAATCCACTATTGTGATAACTTTTTTAGACTGAATTTTTACGTGTATGTATGTATGTAAATGTTTTAATCACCTGTACTGGAACTAATTTTGTATGGAAATAATAATTAAAAAAACGATTTTTCTGAATAACCCCATCGTTTTTTTAAATAAAATCATTTAGTCAAGTAATGGGATACTACTGATCACTTCGATATCAATTTGTCTATTGGTTGGCGGGGACAGTGCTATATATTTTTGGTCATGATCTTTAATCACAGCTAAATGCTTTATGTACAACTAGTGGCCCCCCCGCGACTTCGTCAGCGTGGAATCGCATTGTTTTCGAAATCGCGGTTGAACGGGATAACAAGTATCCTTGGTCCGTTCTAAGATACCTCTCCACCAATTTTCAGCCAAATCGGTTCATCCGTTCTTGAGTTATAAATAGTGTAACTAACACAGCTTTCTTTTATACAGGGTTACAGGAAAAGTCGACCTAGATCCGTTAAGGGCGTGTAGTACACATCATTTCTGAATGATTTCACTATGGAACCCCCCATCCTTAACTTAACCGTTTTCGAGATTTTCGAGTTTTAATTTTTTTTATGAAAATGCCCAATTTTTCGGCTATTGAATTGAATATTTTGATTTTTTTTGACTCTTATGATTATTTTTTTGGTTTTTTACATGAAGAATGAGATGCTTAATGACCTCAATGACTAAAACTGCACGTAAGTTAACTAAATAGGTCGTTGTAGACGATCGAAACTTTAAAAAATAAGTACAAATTAAATAAAAATATTTTTCTTTTCTGTATATCGCAAAAAATTATTATGGCACTTGCTCTGCAGATATGCTTAAAAACATCTACATTTTATCAGCTATCCAACTAGGTATAACAACCTAGGGTTGTATTTAAAGTCATAGAAAAAAACATAGTTAAAAAGGTTCAGGTAGTAGGTCTAACGGGTCCCTCGGCTATTGTCCCGAATTCCCTAAAATTAATATTGTGGACAGATGAATCCAAATTCTATAAGGACGGGATTACTAATTACCATAACGCACACTATTGGGCTCCTAAAGAACTAGGCAATCCAAATAAGAAAAGAGTAAAGGGGTCACAACGACGATTTAGTGTAAATGTGTGGATGGGCATCATTTCCAACCATTTGATTGGGCCTTACTTTCTTCCAGACAATCTGAATGGTGAAACTTATGAAAATTTCTTAAGAGGTGACTTAGGTGACCTACTAGATGATCTCCCATTACAATTACTGCGGGACATGTGGTTTCAACATGATGGCTGCCCTGCTTATTTCAGAAGAAGCGTTAGGGAATGGTTGGACACTAACTATCCTAACAAATGGATTGGACGAGGTGGGCCTTTACCCTGGCCAGCCAGAAGTCCCGACCTGACCCCCATGGATTTTTATGTATGGGGGCACATGAAGAGCCTCGTTTACAGTGAGCCCAACCCCATATCGTCAGTGGAAGTTCTCAAAGAAAGGATAATTAATGCTGCTAACGACATAAGAAGAACATTAACCACTGGTGTAGTGAAAAGTGGACTACGTGAAAGCATGAGAAAATGTGTGCGAAATAGAGGTGGACGCGTAGAACATGAACTATAAAAATTTATTCAAAAACATTAGGTGAATAACTGTTATTTTCAACTGATTTATTGTTTCATTTAGCTTACTACAATCACCGACGATCTGTACGCCAACTATGAGTTGAGCGTGAGTGACTTTGTATGCGAACTAGCGTTAACAACGCACCGATTACGTTATTTTCCAAACAAAAGCCAGTAACTAGTCACTTACGCTCAACTAATGGTTGGCGTACGGTCATTATTTGTACGATCGACGATCTGAACAAAAAAAAATGCTATAAAAACTGAATGTTCTCCTAGGTCAGGATAGCGGGACATCGATGGATGCATGAAGGTTGTACCTAGCCGAGGGACGCCTATGTTCAGAAGTGAAAGCCAGTAGGCTGAAATGATGATGCTGAACTTAAGTCAAATTAATCAGATTAAATAAGCGCTATTTATTCTGACTGCCATGTAGCCTTAGAAACTAAGTTTCACCTTTGAGGTTAATAAATACCCTAGAGTGTTATACCTCGTTGGATAGCTGATAAAATGTAGATGTTTTTAAGCACATCTGCAGAGCAAGTGCCATAATATTTTTTTGCGATATTACAGAAAAGAAAAATATTTTTTTATAATTTGTACTTATTTTCTTAAGTTTCGATCGTATACAACGACCTATTTAGTTAACTTACGTGCAGTTTTAGTCATTGAGGTCATTAAGCATCTCATTCTTCATGTAAAAAACCAAAAAAATAATCATAAGAGTCAAAAAAAATCAAAATATTCAATTCAATAGCCGAAAAATTGGAAATTTTCATAAAAAAAATTAAAACTCGAAAATCTCGAAAACGGTTAAGTTTAGGATGGGGGGGTTCCATAGTGAAATCATTCAGAAATGATGTGTACTACACGCCCTTAACGGATCTAGGTCGACTTTTCCTGTAACCCTGTATATGTTACGGCTAATAGCCGAAGTGCGGCTACACCTAGTTTTAGCCGGCTACAACTAGGTGCAGCCCGCTACATGCGGTTAATCTTAGGTGTATCCTACTTATCTTCGGTTACAACTTAGCCGAGGTGGATAGCCTGTCAGCAATAATTAGAAAACGCATTGCGTCGGTAACGCAGTGGTTGCGTGGCAGCGCCAAAAGCCCCCTGAAGATGGTAGCGGCGAGGCTGGACGTAGACAAGTGCCATAATGCAGCACTGGACACAGGTACAGCTCGCAAAGGACTCCAAGATCAATTTTAACCCGTATATACCGACACTAACCAAGTTTATAAGTTTTGAACTAACAATATATAATAATAATATCAATTTTATGGCATATGCTGAAATAAACCTGTTTTAGTTTTTTATTTCATGTACCAGCAGAATTAGCTTTAAGGGTTAGAATCTATTTTCTTTACTTAATAAATAAATAAATATTTCACAACAATCACACCAATTCTCTAGTCCCAAATTAAGCTACGAGGCTTGTGTTATGGGTACTAGACAACGGATAAACATATATAGTTTTTTTGTAAATAAATAAATATTATACATAGAAAACACCCAGACCAGTACAAGCACACGTTTATGCACACTTATGCTTGTACTGTGCGGGGATCGAACCCGCGACCCTTGGTTTTAGAAGTCCGACCCGTGGACCACTGCACCAAGCGGTCGTCTAATATCAGCTAACCATAATTATTAAATTCTCTCACCTTAGACCTCAAATGCGGTGGTTTCTTCACCGGCTTGATCACAGTGATCCCCTCCCCAACGCCATCCCTCCACTTGTCTGTAGTGTCGTGCGCAGGCGCCGGGTCGTCGGGCAGTTCTATGATCTTTGGGGTCGCTTTAGTGTTTGGTATGATTGGTCTGTTCTCTATGGTTGGCGTGCTAGACGGTGATGACTTGGATTTGGACTGTAACAATTGTAAATGATAATGTTTATTGCAATACTAGAGCAGTGTAGAAAGTTCTGCTTATATCTAAGTCACTAAAGAGGTAACAATTTTACTTTGTAGTGTGTGTGCACCACACTTGTCTGCTTGTTTTATGTACATGTATCAATTA
Organism: Pyrausta despicata; assembly: GCA_963921415.1. Taxonomy (NCBI): domain Eukaryota; kingdom Metazoa; phylum Arthropoda; class Insecta; order Lepidoptera; family Crambidae; genus Pyrausta; species Pyrausta despicata. Next base: position 12,718,164 of record OY992862.1, on the reverse strand, counting down.
AACATATAATTCATTATAATTGAAAATAAACTTTTGCAATGTTCATTTTTTATTGTCCTTAATAATATCAAAATTACATCAATAATATTTTATGGCACTATCCTTTTGTGATTAAAGAAAGTAGGAAGTTGTGAAATAGTAGGAAGTGCTTCCCTTTAACTTCTTAAATTTAAACCTGTTCACTGAAAAGCTACAAAATCAGCCCTTTGCAGCCCCCATTGCAATCAGGTCCAGACATGGATACGTCGGATCCAGGCGTTTAGGTTTTAGCTCCAGTATCGAAGCTACTGAGCTTGACTGCCTCGTTGGTGTAGTGGCAAAGTTTCTGCCTTACATCCGATAGGTCCTGGGTGCGAATCCCAAAACAACTCAGTCGGGTAGCTGGCGGTGTTACACCCCCGTGCCTCGGAAAGCACGTTAAGCCGTTGGTCCTGCGCCTGATCTCTCTCCGGTCATGTCGGATTGCCGTCTCACCGAACTTTGAGAGTGATGGAACAGTGAGTGCACCTGTGTATTGCGCTCACACTTGTGCACTATAAAATCTCCTGCAAAGTTGGCTGATCTCTGTTGAGATTGGCCTCCGGGGTCGAAATCGGACTATCTAAGCTACAGACAGGCAGCTACAAACTCACCCCTTTAGTCCCCATCCTAGCCTTGATGGCCTCCAGCTGTTTCCTCGCGGCGTTGTTGTGTGGCTCGAGCCTCAGCACGTCGGTGAGGTCGTGCGAAGCGGCGCGCAGCGAGCCGAGCCGCTCGCGGGCGGTGGCGCGACGCTGCAGCGCCTTGACGTACGTGGGGTCCAGGCGAAGCGCTTCTGTGCAGTCGTTCTCCGCTTGATGGAGGCTGGTTTGATGAAAAAGTCATGAAGAGAATAATATGTGTCGTTCATTGTAATAGTGAATTATCTCCTTGTAACTGAATTTTGAAATGGCGAGCTTTTTGCGAATTAAAGTGTAGGAAAAAAGAAATAAGCATTCACTCACTGTTTTATATTAAATATATTATTAATTTTGAAGTAACTATTGGAGTTGCTTCACTTTTATAATGAAAGATATGACTAAATATGATACCATTGAGCAAAAAATTAAGTATTTTAAAAATATGGAGTTGCATCACTTTTACAATGAACGACACATATGTAGGTATAACCTAACCTAACCTAACCTACCCATTATGGGCTTGTTTAGCGTCAATAGAACTTCTTCGATAGCACTGTAAAACGAAATTGTAATAATTTTTTGAAATAAAAACGCTACCTTTAAGCGTAAAGCAAGATCTTTATACGGCATATAATTTCACTCAACTTTCGATTTTTTTTTTCAAAGTACATCTGTAACAGTCTAGGAACCACATTTTTACCTTTGAAATTCGTTTTTTTTTAATAATATTGTGTTTTTTGTTTCCATGGAATAATTTAAATAAGTTAATGATAAGGACCAGAGCTTGCTTGAACAGAACTTTTATTTAAAAAAGCAACAAAAAATTACTTACTACATCTTTGTACTCACTAAAAATAGTAATGAAAATTTCGATGATATTTACACATACAGATTTCCAATTTAAGCGGCCTTACTATCAAATCACTACAAGCAATTTCTTCCAGGCAACCTTTGTGTCAAAGTATTTGTGGTATTTTATGATAATTGTATGTTTTTTTTAGTTAAAAACTATTGACTCTCCAATAAACGTTATGGGACAGCCCGTCTTTTCTCTAAACCCTTTTCATTAGTTTTAAATATAGCCAGCCTGTCACTCTTTCAAGGTTGCCCGCGCGTGCGATAGCGCAGACTAGATCCTCAAGTAAAAACGAAACATTACAGAGTACAGCTACTGGCCAAGACAAGCACTAAGTACATAAGCATACCTGTCCTTCTTAAGATAGCAAAGTCCCCTGTTGGCGTAGTAGATGGCGTCATCCTGTACCAGTTCAATAGCACGGCTGTAGCACGATATAGCTTCATCCCATTTTTCATTCTTTACAAAAGTGTTGCCCTGTAATTATGGAAAATAAACTTTAGTCTAAGAAGCTTGGCGGTTGTTAGGAAATCTGATCAACTACCTACTCTTATACAAATCATAAGTTAGTGATTTAATTTTTACAAATATTACAGCACGGACAATATATTTTCCGTAAAGGTTGAACTCAAAAAACACTATTTCTTCTTAACAAGTAGTTATTTGACCAATGGTCTTCATCATATTTCTTTGCATGAGCACAAGCTATGAGCCTGGCGAAAATTGTATTACACCATGACAAAAATACCTCGATTATCTCATAAGCATGGCTAAGTTCTAATTTGTAATCAAGAAATCAACAAAGAACAACAGGTGCTAAAATAGCTGCCCTATTAATGAATGATGATTGTAAACAAGATGTGGGTCTTGTTTACCAAACTAACATTTTCTTTGTGCATATCAAGGTCAAGATAGGACCCAGCAAACAAAATAGACACGAGGAAGGCCTAATGCAGGTCAACAAAATAAATTGGTCATAAGTATGATAGGTACCAAGCCAAATACTTTACTATGATACACATATATGAAATTAGGATTAGAAGTTGCTTGTAAAATATTGAAAATTATGTTTGATGGACACTTTTGCTTAACACTGAGATTTCTCATCTCATCAGCCTTTTTACAGCCAACTTCTGGGCAAAGGACTCACCCCTAATAAGAGGTAATACAAGCTCTGCGCTGGCTCAGTGCAGTTTTGTGGAGGGTTGTTGGTAAGGTAAATGACCAACCTTTCTGTGAGATGTTATTTCGCCGCTTAAAGCCTCTGACTAGGCTTAATGCCTAATATCTATATATAACTAGGTGACCTGGCAAATTTGTTTTGCCATATAAATGTAAAGTGTGGACTACCCTTTTTACTAAGAGGTATAAAAAATTGATGTTGGCCAATTCTCAGACCTACTCAATACACTTACAAAATTTCATTAGAATCGGTCAAGCCGTTTGGGAGGAGTATGGGAACGAACATTGTGACACGGGAATTTTATATCTATATAAATAACCGGAATAAAAAGCCTAACACGCCATCCGAAGACCACAGTCCTTGTAAATAAACATCATTAATATAGCAGGAATGATAACCTGTTCTTAATGTTGATTACCTTTGGTACATCTACCACAGTGCTGTCACCACTGCGTCAAAAGCACTTTAACAATGGGATGACATGCATTAAAAAAAACTCACCCTCTCTTTCTCATACTGAGCCTCTTCGCGTAACTTTTCCAGTTTGGCCGGTTGGCTCTTCTTGCTGTCCAACGATACAGGTCCTACTTCTGCCATTTCAACGTCTTCACATGCTTTATCCTACAATAAATAAATGGAGACAACATCAAATACATGGCTCTGATTCCAAAGAAAGTAAAAAAATGGTGTTTTACATTGCTTTCAAAAGGGGATTGAATCCAGAACATGCCGGCAACTGGTGCGGTGAGACTTTTCCCATTTGTTATTCATAATATCTTTGAACATTGTACAACTAATATTTCTGATAACGTCAATGAGTTAATTTTTATGCACAATATATAAACAAACATGGTGGCTTACTTAAATGTTTTAATTGCGAAACTATTTAAAAACACATGGTTATTGTTTTTATATTGTTAAGCAGTTTATGGTAATGGTGCTCTAATTTACTTTCGACTGATTTCATAATCATATGTCCCTTAAATCTTCAAATTCTTAGATGATTTGTTTTCATTTTGGACTGAGTGTTAATAAATAGACTATAGTTATTATATCAATAGTGATTGTTTACACTAATTTCTATAGAAACAACCTTGCAGATATCAAAATATCAAACAAACAAAATGTAAGTATTATGAGCAATCCATACAAGTCATGCTCAAGATTTTCTGAAATAAATAAGTCCTTTGTCTTTGCAGGGTCATTGAACCTTGAATGTGTGAACTTGAGAGTGCAAAATGGATTGTACTTACAACATCAAACTTGTCCCAGGCCTTGTAGTCAAACGAAGAGATTCTTTTCTCAGGCTTCTTTTTCACAACAACAGGTTTTTCTTTTTTCAACTTACTCCTAACCGGCGGCAGATCCTAACCTCAAAACATTGCACCAAGGTTAATAACCCGAAGTCTTAAGTATTTTAACAAAGTTACCAAATACATCAACACTAAAATCACGAAATACAGAACGTCGACCACAATAATATGTGGCGCTCCTACTACCAAAAGCATTGCGCTATTACTAAGCAAAATGTACGCTTATATTATCAAAGTTACACTGCTATGTATAGATAATGATACATATTTTATTCTGAACTGATTATTACGAGCGTAAATCAATTTAAACCTGCTCAAAAACACCGTTGAGCGCGGCCTCTTTTCTTTTCATCTCGGCTTCCCAGTTTTCCAGGTCTGTCAAGTATGTTTGGAAGGTTTTAACATTATCGCGCACTTGTTTCTGTACTTCGAAAGCTTTTTCCATTATTTAGCAGTTTTTTATAAAGCGTAAACCATGTAAAGAATTGAATTTTACCTGTTTGATCAATAACCTTATTTTGAGGTTGTCAAAAAAATTATCTGTCAAACATTTTTTTTTCACGTTGTCATGGCGCTTTTTTGTGTGTGACCAGTATTTTGCAGTATTTGTTCGTGGACCAAGGAAGCGGTATAGGAAAATAACGACAAATACATCTTCTGTTTTTTTGCACTGCATAAAATTAGCAGCAGCGAACATTTAACTGAAATAAAAATTACGTACGATTCAATCGCACACTTCTTAGTGATGAAATAGTAAAGTGATTTGATTATAGTATTTTTTCTCAGTGGGTTTTTTTTTTTCGTTTTATCCCGCTCGCATTTGTTATATTTTTATTATTATTTAGATTCAGTTTTGAATACCCTGAATAAAAGCCCTGGTGCAGTGGCCCTTAAACAATTTTTTTAAGATCATGTTATTAGTTGCGAATTTCAGAACACAGCAGAGGGAAACTACTTGTACTCCGTAAGGGTAGAAGGCATAAGTGGGCGGGGCGCGATTGATAATAATTGGCATGATGACAGCTATCTTAAATATTTTCAAGACCATGGCGTTTAAAAAAATAGCCCCTATGAAGTAATTATAACCAGTTTATTTCCAAAAAGCTGTCGAAACCAATTTTTAAATACACAAAACTCAATAAATATTCGGTCAATTGAATCCGATTTCTAGTGACGTCACGTTCATTATTCCCATACAAAATCTATGGAGGCAGACCGTTTTGACAGATAATAAAAAGTATGTCAACGATTGGTGGTGTCGTCTAGCCAATTGCGCACTTGAGCTCAAACTTTTTGATATTAAGCATGCAAAAAACATTTCAAACCACCTGTAAGCATAATAATTACCAGATATAATTATGTACTTAAAAAGAAATCAAATGCCGCTAAGTCGCATTTTACAAAATTGTTATTGTAATGTATTGTAACTAACGAAGCAGAATGACAAATTGTGTAACAGAATTGTGACAGATAACTACTTTTATTCTTATTTTGTTGTTCTTTGTAAATAAAATGTTACTCCTTTTAAACAAGCCTTGTTCTGATCTTGATGCTTACCTATACGTACTCACTCATGTATAATTTTAGCAATCTAAATATTTGTTGCGTTGGCTTGTTAATTTACATGTTATTCAGTGATAAACTTTACTCTTTAAAAAATATTTTAAAAATACGAAATGGACACGTACAAGATTAAATTAATCAGATTGATTTACTTCAGTTCCTATCATACTCAAAATAGTAGGTAGGGTAGCTATGTATGTGTTTGAGGTGTCTATACGTTAAAGTTTCGGCGACTACTGGATAGAAGGCGCTACGTTTCTGGTCGTCATTAAAGGCGAGTTTCCTGACTATCTCCAGTATTTATAGTAGTCTTTGGTGTCGACTGTAATTTCGTTACTGTTTATATTATTCACAGATTAATAATGAAATTATTTTAGTATGGCAAGACTGCCGAGCCGGCTTTTTAGCTCGGTGTTTCATCTGGTTAAATCATAGTTTCAGGTTCGATTAAAGATTGATCAAATTGGATTACAATGGAGCATTTTTTTTAAAGGTTTGTAATGATGAATAAAATAGTTTCGGGCGTAAGTACATAGGTGTAGATGATGGTAGATGGCATGATTGTTATTCATATCCTTGACCTACGCTAACGTTACGAAAATCCTTCCGATCCGATTAATCACGATCACGAACACCTTCGTTAAACTAAACTACGTAATTTGGTAATTTAGTATATAATAAACGCATTTAGCAAAGTAGGAAATATACCGATTAAGGTATTAAACTATAAGTTAAGTAGGTATTATTTAAATGGGTACGGAGATGAGTAGTTAAGATCCTACCTAATCTATAACTTAAACGTGATAAAGATTAAGTAGACCTTCTTAAGTCTGATTTCTATTGAACACTGATCAATCCCGACGTCCGGGTCACGCGACCACTACCTTCAGAAGTGGGTCGCTGGCCGTGATTGCGCCTCACGCTAGGAACCGAATGGTACTTACTTTCAGTATAAAATATAGTCCTCCTGGCCGATTTAGACCACGGCGGCCAATCTCAACAGAGATCAGCCAACTGCTTAGGAGATATTATAGTGCACAATTGTGAGCGCAATACACAGTTGCACTCGCTGTTTCATCACTCTCGAAGTTCAGTGAGACGGCAATCCGACATGACCGTAGAGAGATCAGGCGCAGGACCAACGACTTAACGTGCGCACCGAGGCACGGGGGAGTAACACCGCCAACGTCCTGACTCCGAGCTGTTTTTGAGAAATTCATGACAGAAAATCTCGGAAACAATTTTGGCTCGACCTGAGATGATTCGAACCCAGGACCTCTCGGATGTAAGGCAGAAACTTTGCCATTACACCAACGAGGCAGTCTTTCAGTATTACAATAGTAATACTAAAGGTAACAGGTTCCCTAATACTTATAGTACCTTCTCTGACCGCATAATATTTTAATTATATACCTAGTTTAGATCGCTAATACTAATGCTATTCCTTCATTTTAATTCCAGGGGAAGTCTACTGTACATTTAAAGGTAAGTCTGAATGTCCATACCGCCCCCAACGATAGCTTTTCTGACTGTAAAACTTAATCTATTTTCTGTAATCGAGTCAAAAAGTAGGTAAGATAGTTGGTAGCTTTGGGAAATGGAGCGCATGCGACGAGCGATTCTCCATCCGCGTCCGTTGCCCTGCTAATACATACTAGATGTCACCACCAATCGTTGACATACTCTTTATCATCTGTCAAAACGGTTTGCTCCCATAGATTTTGAATGGGAATACAAAAACGTGACGTCACGGTCATTTATCAGAAATCGGAGTCAATTGACCGAATATTTTTGAGTTTTGTGTGTTAAAAAATTGGTTTCTACAGCGTTTTGGAAATATACTGGTTGTATTAATTTCATGGGGTCTATGATTTCAAAACGCTATGGTCTTGAAAATATTAAAGATAGGTGTCATCATGCCAATTCAGTCTGTCGGTCAGAAGAGGTTTTAGTGGGTAGATATAGGTTACCTATCGTGATTTTTGACGGTCATTTGCCGTTCGTCACGGAGTCCTACATAACTTGCTATTGTCATCAGGGAAAAGTAAAAAGTAAAGTCCCCGTAAAGCATTTCTTTCGCGTAAAAAGGAAGGTGAATGGATAATAGTTAATAGTCCTCCTGGACGATTTCTACCACGGCGGCCAACCTCAACAGAGATCAGCCAACTATGCAGTAGATATTATAGTGCACAAGTTTGAGCGCAGTACACAGGTGCACTCACTGTTCCATCACTCACAAAGTTCGGTGAGACGGCAATCCGACATGACCGGAGATATATGGGGCGCAGGACCAACGGCTTAACGAGGCACGAGGGTGTAACACCGCCAACTTCCCGACTCCGAGCTGTTTTTGAGAAATTTATGGCAGAAAATCGCAGAAACAATTTTTGGCTCGATTTTTGTCTCGACCTGGGATTTGAACCCAGGTCCTCTCGGGTGTAAGGCAGAAACTTTGCCACTACACCAACGAGGCAGTCGGTAGATATAAGTAACTTATCGTGATTTGTGACGGTCATTTGCCATTCATCAAGGAGTCTTACATAACCTGTAAAAGTGAAAAGTAAAAACCCCGTAAAACATTTCCTTCGCGTAGAAAAAGAAGGCGAATAGATATTCCTACCTAACGAGTGATTTACCCAAAAAAAAATCACGGAACTTCGGTTTAATATTTAATTGCCCGGATCATGTTATTCTTAATTGGTAACTGGATATTGTCAAAATATTTAAACAAAAAAATGCGTCAATAATAGAGATTAAAGTAGCTCCTTGTTAATTGAAATGATTTATGGATATAACTCATCGTCTCTTGTAATAAAATAAGTAGCAAAAACACTACAATTGTACCTTTACAGTCTAATTAATAATTATCGAAATGACTGACATTCAGGATGTGATCTATGTGAGGATATAATCTGCTTCTTTTCTTAAACATAAATATTTTTTATTGTCAGCTACTTTTTTTTCTTTTTTATTCTTTATAAACCATAAACACCAATGGAATCTCAATAATAATTTAAATAATATACAACAACATCGCAAACATATATCTGACTCCGTGGTAAGTGGCTTAAGCACTTGTGTTACAGATATTCAGAATCAACAGTGGTATTACAAATAAACTAAGTTAATACATATGACCCCCAGACCAGAACTTTAGTCCGTACTTGAATTAAGTACCTGGGTATCACATGTCACATACATCATATCAGCCAATAGCCGTCCACTGCTGGACCACACCGTTCGCCTCTGGTCTTTCGCATCCAGCCCTGACATTCAGCATGTCGTCAGACCATCGGCCGGGGGTCGCCTTAGCGTTTGCCGATACGCGGTCTCTACTCAAGGCCCCAAGTCTCATACTTGTGATAGCTGATGGAATCAGGCGTTACTATGCGGAAATCCATGACTAAAGCTGGAAAAGAGGATTATTTTGCTTTAAATAGCGCTGACGTCGTTAAGTGGAAATTTAAAGTAAAATAATCCTTCTTTTCAGCTTCATACATGTCACTCGTGTCACATACGGCTTAAATATTAGTGAACCATTTTTGCCCAGGAACCATAGTGATGCTGTTTTCCGCTCAATACTAGCGCTGCCTGTCCAAGAAAGCGGGAGATACCGACTGAAAAAGTAAAATTCAAAACACCTCCAATATGAGTCAGGAAAACACTTGGGAGGGAAAACAGCTGGTCGGCGTCAAGGGCTGAACGGTTTTTGACCAGCCACAGCTAAAAACCACCGGAATCAAATTATGACGACCACTTTGGTGTAATGGTCAAGAAGTTGACTATTAACCAAGAGGTCGCGGGTTCGATTCCCGCACTGTACAAACATTTGTGTGCATGAACATATCTGTTTGTACTGGTGTGGGTGTTATACTCGTATGTATTGTATATGTATTAAAGTTTTTTTGTAATGACACTGTTGATTCCGTCTTCGACCACAGCGGCCAATCTCAACAGAGATCAGCCAACTACACAGGAGATATTATAGAGCACAAGTGTGAGCGCAATACACAGGTGCACTCACAGTTCCATCACTCGGTTCACACAAAATTCGGTGAGACGGCAATCCGACATGACCTGAGAGAGATCAGGCGCAGGACCAACAACTTACCGTGCGCACCGAGTCCAACTTCCCGACACCGAGCTGCTGAGAAATTCATGACAGAAAATCTCAGAAACAACTTTTGCCCGACCTGGCATTCGAACCCAGGACCTCGGATTTAAGGCAGAAACTTTGCCACTACACCAACGAGGCAGTCAGTTTGGTATTGTACGCTAATAGTTAACGTTGTAATGTATTTAGTAGGTATTTACATCACGATTATTATCCAAGATTACTTACTAAAGTTACTGTACAATATGGATGAGATATTCTCCTCAATGTGACGTGATTTGAAATGAAATAATACTGAAATAATTCACTTTTTTACGGATTATTTCGCAACTATGAGGGTTGTGTTATGGGTACTAGACAATGGATAAACATGCTTAAATACTTTTTTTTTTGTAAAATATTATACATAGAAAACACCCAGACCAGTACAAACACACATGTTCAAGCACACATATGCTTGTACTGTGCGGGGATCTAACCCGCGACCCTTGGTTTTAGAAGTCCGAAATGTCGACAACTGCACCAAGCGGTCGTCAATATGTAGATATGCCAAACATCTTATTTGACGATACCTCAATTACACACACAAAAATATTTTTTCATCGCATTGGGACCCAATTCTGTCTTGTCCAAGGTGAGGATCAGTAGCGATGTTTTCGTCCCGATAATCGATCACGATCGTTTATTGGCCTCAATATCGATGTAAAATATAGTTTATTTGTTGATAGGTGGGCGGGCTGCGGCAAGGTGCTATTCTGGGTCCACGCGACTTTGTTTTTGTTTGTAAAGAAGGTGCTTTGAAATGTGTACCTACATGCGTTTTAGTTGCACATTTTAACTACACTGTAGTCTTTTTCGTCGGTGTGATCGGGTTAATCAACGCTATTTGCAAATATTACGGTATATATAATCGGAGCAACTACTTTGCAATCAAATGCAATCAAACCAAAACATAAAACATATGGGTAAATTTCAACAAGTAGATTTTTTTTATCACTTCGGTGAGATTTTTTATTTCAATGCTATTCTACAGATTTTTGATGACAAATAAAAGTTTAATCCATTATATAACACGTGTGAGAGCGGGCAACAAATATCATTAAAATTCAGAGAAATATTCAAGATTGAATTTTTATAGGTCCACCGAAGTTAAAAGTATCCTCCGAAATGATAAAAATGTCCACCGAAATGAAAATTTGTCCACTGAAATGATATAACTCTACACCGATATTATTAATGACCACTGGAATGATATAGCTAAGAGCAAACCGAAATGCAAGTTGGGGTTTCTTACATTGTTATTTATTCAGTTTATACTAAAACGCTCTGATTAAAAGTACGATTTTTACAGGTATGTACTGTAAACTATTCTTATCACCTACCGGTGATATAAATAAAACTTCTAAAATAATCAAATCAACTTTTTTTATTTTTGATCACAGCGATTATCTCTTTATTTCACTAATCAGCCTTTTTTTACTATATATAGGTATGTACTCGTATGTATTATTATTTACTCGTTTGCTTATAGATATTTAAGTCGCAAGTATTATAATGCTTTAATAATATGTTCTATAAATCCTACTTAGCAAGTGTTCTTTTTGTTAATCATATCACGATGAATTTTTACCATAACTAAAATCTTTTCTTATTAAAAAAATATGGTCTCTTAAAAAACCTCCACTTATAATTTAATAGACTTGTTTACATTTTCATTATTAGTAAGATATCAAACCACCAAACACGCACGTCACGAACAAAATACCAAATAAACACAATAATTCTGACTTCTTCTAGGTTAAAATACATTTCGGAACCATGAATAAATATTTGAGACCGGGATCCCTGATTTATCATTTCAGAGGTGCATTTCATTTCCGTGGACTGTTATCACAGTATTACAGTCCACCGAATCCTCTGAAATGATAAAACTGAAATGATAAAATGTACCTTAAATTTACATTATCTCTAGAACCAAAATCAGTATCAAAATATCAACACTTCTCAAACTAGCAGTCCTTACGGCGAGTTTAATGCACAACTTTGAAATAAATTAAATAAATCTAACACGAGTTATAACGGCTACCGAAATAAATTTTTTTTTGTCCCCACATCACTGAAATGATAAACTTACGTTTTTAGCGGGAAACCACAGCACGTCACGACCGGTGCGTTCGCGCCGCGGGCTTAAGCCGCACTGATCCGAGGTGGGGAGAGGAAAGGGGAGCACAACAGGCGCCATGTTGACGGAATATTCTCTACGAAAAATACTGTCCTCTAAAATGATAACTTTTCGCCGGACAAAAGTTGACTGGTTGTCAAATCTATAACAACGTAGTTAAATAAACAAAAATAGTTTTTGTAGATAGATAATATAAACTTCAATGAAATTAAACTATACTTTCATTCAATTAATTATTCGTATTTGCAGGAAAACTTATTTTGTGAGTCGAATAGAGTTTAGGACAGGTCACTGTTATGATAAAATGACACTTTCTAATTTTTTTTCGCATGTTATCCGATATTGTAAATCAACAAATTTTTTTGCCAAGGTAGAGGAGGTCTTATTCTACTAAGAATAAATATACATAATCCTATATCAGCATCTTGTACACCCGTTCTCACGTTTGCCGTGTGTTTTTTCTGTTTGCGCAATTCACCCATATATTGTCATTACTGGAATTGGTCATTAGAAATACGTGAATATAAAGAGGTGACGATACGTTCGAGAAAAGCTAATCCTCAATTAGAACGCGCGACTCGCCAAATTTCGAGCGGTTCCAAGATAGACACCTCCTCGGAAGTCAAGTCAAGGTAATGACAATGAACCCTGACCTGATGCATCCAACATTGCGATATCACGCGACTTCTCTTGCGCGTGACACCCGAAAATCACCTTAATTTTGAACTCTAACTGACAAGTTTTATGGAAAACCAATTTAAAACATTTACAGCCAATTATAAGTACTCCAAGTTACAAATAACTGTGTAGGTTAAGTTATAGCTGTAATAAATAGGATGTTTGTTTTTAATTATTCATAATTTTTATGGGTTGTAACGTTTTTATTTAATTAGGCCCATTGGAAGTGCAATTTGGAAGTAATTACTGGCAACATTGAGTGGGTATATAAATTATACACCCTATATTAAGCTACGAAAACAAATTATTTCAACACCTTATTATTTATAGTATTTCTCAGACAACATTTATGGAAGCTCAATAAACATTTGCTTTAAATGACGCTGTACTGCACATTGATTAGATTCGGTATCCATTAAAATTCCGCAAGACGTCCACTGCTGAACATAGAACTACTCCTGGGCTCTGTGATCGGCTAAGAGCAGCCTGGTGGACAAGGTAGTCCGAAGATCTGGCTATACTTAGTCGTAGGAAGCCGCTGGTCGATAGTGGGTTGGAGATCCTTGCCGGAGAAGTAAGCTCAGCAGAGGACGTCGTACGGCTGATATGATGAAAGCCTGCAACCAAATTTCGCATTTTTGTAAAGAGGAAATGACAATAGTGACTGAGTTTCTTGCGCCGCTTCTTCTCGGCACTAGTCTAAACTGTCCCGAAGCGGACGTGCAAAAAAAATTTTTGGTTTTAAAATTATTGAATCTTAAAAAAAAAGTGTTATCTCTATGGTAAATAGACAAAAGACACTAAGTACCTCTATTTATCAGTAGTCGTTCAGTTATTATCTCTTCTCTCAAAAATCTGGGTTAAAAGCCTATTATTGACATTAATATCTAGCAAATATTGTTTCAAGTCAGTGATCATAGATAGAGTCAAATGGTAGATTAGAGCAATTAATTAAAAATAAAGTAACCTGATATCTAATATTTAATTTTGACAAGACCGTTTTAACGGTTTATTTTTGAGGTTGTACTACTTTGAGAAACGGATAGGTTAATGACATTTGAAAATAAAAGTAGCGTCATTCCATAATGTGGGCCTTTATACAGGGCGTCTTAATATTAGGTCTTTAATACCTATGAAATTGCCGTTTTTACATTGCACTTGAACATCTTCGGACTGGGTGGGAGTTTAAAATTCAACTTAGTCTTAAATTAAAGCTTGGAATAAATTGTTTAAAAATATGCGTTTTAATTGTTTCATATAATTTGGATAAGCCAGGTTTGGGCTACGACCACAAGCATGGAAAACAGAAACGGTAGAAAGTGTTTTGAGCCCTTATAAGTAAGGCAAAGCTACCCATTGCATGACTTTTTGTTTAAAAAAAAAAAACTATATCATACTATCTATGTCAAAATAAAATTTCTCTCTCTGCTAAAAATATTCTTATATGTACTGAATATTGACAATGCATTTAAGCAAGAACTCTAGCTAGAGATACTTGTGTGAAGCACACGTCTTTATCAATATGTCTCGTTTTGTCTGATTGCCAGAGCTATATCATCTGTGAAAATTATCAGATAGAATTTAAGACTATGCAAATATTTGAAACTGTTCAAGTACGAGACAACAATATTTTAGACGAAAGTCTACAGTAGTTTTCACTACTGTAGACTTTCGTCTAAAATATTGTTGTGGCGTCCTTTACCGTTCGCCATCACAAGCGCACGCCTAACGGTGATAGCTAGATGGCGCTGTTAGCCTAGTACCGCACATGAACCGCGGCATATAAGATTGAGGTCCTGATTAATATAGATAGACAAATCAAGATGATGTCTTTCGGACCTTGGTCCCCGACCATAACACCCGGTCGGTAGGAAGCGCTTCCCTTTAGTTTCCTTACTTTAAATCTGTTGCGCCCAAATGTGATCAACCATAAAGCTCAACCTATCATCTTGTATATTCAACTCGGCAGTGAAATTACTGAGCATCTATTCCTGTTTCAGTATATGCAGATTTATCAGGCAATATATTTGCACCTAGATTGTTGCAGTAACGTTGTGCATTTTTGCAGTGATTTATAATTAATTGCTATGATTTTATCTTAAACAATGTGGCAACAGCCTATTAAGATCTCTTAAGTTTAAACAAACATTAATATTCATCTGCTAATAATAGATATGAGCAGAAAGACTAATTTTGAGACTACCTTCTCTATGACTATGTCACACAAATCATCTTCTTTTGCGCCAGTAAAATGTTATTTTAAGCCGAACCGCTCGTATATTAATCTCTCTACAAACTGATGACAAAGTTAGACGAGTCTAGTGAATTAGGCTCAAAGCGTGAGCCTTGATCATTCTTAAGAAAAAAACATTGAGACTATATTAAATATCTGAGGATTAATTGATCGGATCTGCGTCCATCGGGTTTTCGGCCCGAACGTAAGCCACTACACAACCCAAACATTGAAAGCTAGCCTTGCTAACCAGAGAAGAACCGGAGTACAGAGGACCAAACTTCCATCACAAACTCTTGCAGCCAGGTACTCTACAGTTATAGCATATAAGGCAGGTTCTCCTAGATAATTATCCTTTTTTAAGTGTGTTTTGACTGCCTCGTTGGTGTAGTGGCAAAGTTTCTGCCTTCTATCCAAGGGGTCCTGGGTTCGAATCCCAGGTCGAGCAAAAATTAAATAAATAAATAAGAACAAGTTGCCAATGTTACGACCCCGTGCCTCGGAAAGCACGTTAAGCCGTTGGTCCTGCGCCCGATCTCTCTCCGATCATGTCGGATTCCGTCTCACCGAACTTTGAGAGTGATGAAACAGTGAGTGCACCTGTGTATTGCGCTAACACTTGCGCACTATAATATATCCTGCGTAGTTGGCTGATCTCCTGACGATTGCTCTACCAATTGAGCTACCATGACACTCACTCATCGGTCCGAATTTACTGTTGCGGTTAGGATTGGAAGAGCAATCGACTGGCTTGAGAGGTGCGGGTTCGTGTCCCGCCTGTGGCAGTACTTTTTCCTTTAAGTGTGTTTTAATTTTACATTGTAAAGAAATTTGCATTGTTAACGCTAAAAAACAAGTTAAGAATTTAGCTTATAGCCAGTGTGCCTCTAGGCGCTCTACTAACGCTGCGGCCTAAGCAAATCACAAGAAATTTGCTAAAGCTCAAACTGGATTTATAAATGACAATAGCCATACTTAAATTATAAAAAAAACAAGATAGTATTATTATATCGCCTGATGCATTATCTCTTTAATTATTTCACATATAAACTTTAAAGAACGTTGGAGCACTTAAAAATATCCTTTTTAAATAACAAAAGAACAAATTGGCGAGTTTAATTAACCATTAAAAAGCTTCCATTACGAAATATGAACATGATAACTCATTATCAAACATCAAAATTGTACACACGACTGCACATCAAGACATACACCACAGCATAATCTTATAACCATACAAATAAGGACGATTTCGCGACAATAATGGATAGCCTGATTTGCTTGTCCGTACTATAAAATAATATTGATGAGTTAATACCGTATGCTCTTCGGGTATAACAATGATAAATTACTATTATAATATTCACACACGTTTAATTACATTACAATAAAACATTTACATGCATTTTAATGCTTCTATCGCCGTTCGTGATTAATACGAAATCAATCAAAGAGTTTAACAATGTTTTGTGGTGTGAGAAAATAAGTTGTTTCATTAAATATCTAGCTGTGAGTTAATTTCCGAAGTACCTACCTTGTCATCAGAATGGAAAATTAAAACATTTTCGTTTTTTTTTAGTACTTCTTCTTATTCTACTAAAATTACTACCATGACCATGATTGGCAGAGCAGTCATGGTCGTGGTAGTAATCAAACATCAGTGGCTCGCCACTTAGTCAGTTTTCGTTTAGTTTCAGTACTTATATATGCTTACACTAAAGTCGACCAATGTGTCTTATTCACTATAGCTATGTTATATATATGTTATATGTAGCTAAATTCTTAAGTTGTTATTGCAGGGAAACACTGACGCAGGTAGTGCGTTGCTTGGTTCGTGTCAGTGACACATCGACATGGTACGGATGCTATCCCACGGTACGTGTGGTGGTCCAAAGGTAAAAGGGGGCTGTTTATAGTAATGTATCCTGAGTAGCTAGCGATCATTAAAAGTTCTTGTAAATCTCTTTAATACATATCTACTCATAATCGAGAATTGCCGATTGTGAAACTTCTTACCTTATTTTTCTTACAGATTTATTGAAGATTACAAATCCCATTAAAATGATGTAGAGTAAGTGAACAAGCAAGAAGAAGCATAAACAATACAACACATGAAAATATACCTCCACAAAAACAGCTCATTACTCGTAGTTTGCAATCTGGAGCAATGTTAAGTATTCTGTGGCAATGTCGGATTTACCAACCTATCCGTAACATAAACAAACCAGTTTTAAATGGACTCTTAATCTATACAATTTTGACCATATCAGACTTCATGTTACGCCGGTCGGCAGTTTTGATACCAAAATACATAACCTGTCATTTCTAATTACTCTTAAAGTAAATAACGACTCTTCAATCTTGAGAGCTTTTGTTATTGCGTTTACGTAGACCCTGTGCCTTAGCAATTTAGATGACATTCCTTTGGCAAGTTTAATTTATCTTTGTACCAAAACACAATCAGTGTGAATCGAATAACCTTAGTTGCCAAAAGCTCACGTTTCGATACGTCGATATCATTTCGATGGATTGTTGAATTAAATCGATTAAGCTCATTCATGACTTTGGTTATTTCCTTAAGTTAGTTAATGAGGCGTTTGTTATGATTGTGGTCGAATGTTATGTAATGCGATATCTATTTTTAGCTCGCTTTGGAATGCAGAAGGCCTATTCCGAAAAACGGATTCCGTCAAAATGATAACGATAACGAATTACTACAGCACATCAAGCTGCTAAGTTATCGCTCTAATTACATGCGCATAAGATACCACAGTTTTTGAAGTGAAAACTTCTTTAGCGGCGTTGAGCACTTTTGTGGCATGGGTAGAAACTGTGAAACTCGCGTCAGGTCACGTGATGCTGATCGAAAAACCGTAAGACGGTTCAAATAAATCAAAAATGCACAACGTTAATAATCAAGTTTTCACTTCTGCCGGCACTCCCGGAGTGCAACCCGTGTTTTTTTTTATAAAACCAGGATGGATGCCCCACTTTTCGAACAACTTCAATAATGAAAATCAAAACAATTTATTTATGGAAAAAAAATATTCTTCGGAATGTTGTCAACAAATTTATGAAAAGTAAAAAACGTTGTCTTCGATATATTCAAAGTATTAGGGACTTTTGCGGACCTCTAAATTTTTTTACAACTATTCCACACAGGGTAAATATGTCCGACCCATATAAATTACGTTTAGGACAGATGGCTCACAGGAAAAATGGGCATTAATTCTCCGAAATCTTTGAATTTATTTTGGAATTGCATGCTGTTGCTACGAGACATTAATAGACAACTGAGTCAATTAAGATAAAGATTCTTTTGATAGATAACTGGGGCATCTATCTCGGCTTTACCCTTCGTGTGTCATTTTACAAAAGACGATTATCGTTTTGTAGATGGATTTCGTTTTCCGGAATATGCCTTCAGCATCGCTGCATGTTTATATTTTGACGGCTGAAATGCTATCTGTCACAGAGTGCGACCATGAAACCTAAGTTTTGTATATGAAATGTTAGTAGGTATACAAATAGGTTTATAACAGGATTAGTACCACCAGGCTACCAATTTTTGTTGCATAATAATAATAGAAAATCTATACATATAATAAGACTGTAAAAGATCGATTTCTGTACATTGAAGATTTTTATGGAAAATTGTTACAGGGGGTCTTAATTACCGTAATAGAAGCCAAAACAACAATTTTTAAAATTTTTGTCTGTCTGTCTGTCTGTCTGTTTGTCCGGGCTAATCTCAGAATCTACTGGACCGATTTTGACGGGACTTTTTTTATTTGACTCAGTATCACCTGGAGAGTAAACTGGGATATAAATAATCACGCCGATGAACTTAGGGGGCAGGCAGGAAATTGAATCTCAGAATCTACTAAACCGATTTTAATGGGACTTTTTTTATTTGACTCAACATTACTTGGAAGGTAAAGAAGGATAGAAATAATCACGCCAATAGACTAAGGGGGTGGGCAGAAAATTGAATCTCGGAAACTACTGGGCCGATTTTAATGGGACTTTTTTTATTTGACTCAGCATCACTTGCAATAATCACTAAGAGTGTAGGCAGGAAATTGAATATCAGAAACTACAGGACTGAATTTGATGGGATTTTTTCATTTGATTGAGTTTTACCTAGACAGTGAAATATATAATAACTCACGCCAAGTGACTAAGTGTTAACTGGCCTAAACTTGGGATGAATTAGTCACCCTACCTAACTAAGGGAATGCCTGCATTTGGGTCATGTTAAACAGTAGCATAGGCTGGGAGTACCTCCACGCGGTGAAGGCGGTAACAGTTAAAATTCCACGCGGACGAAGTCGCGGGCACAGCTAGTCTATACATATAATAAGACTGTACAAGATCGATTTCTGTACATTGATGATTTTTATGAAAAATTGTTACAGGGGGTCTTAATTACCGTAATAGAAGCCAAAACAACAATTTTTAAAAATTTTGTCTGTCTGTCTGTCTGTCTGTCTGTCTGTTTGTCCGGGCTAATCTCAGAATCTACTGGACCGATTTTGACGGGACTTTTTTTATTTGACTCAGTATCACCTGGAGAGTAAACTGGGATATAAATAATCACGCCGATGAACTTAGGGGGCAGGCAGGAAATTGAATCTCAGAATCTACTAAACCGATTTTAATGGGACTTTTTTTTATTTGACTCAACATTACTTGGAAGGTAAAGAAGGATAGAAATAAAACGGTTTTAGATACCAAAATATATATGAAAGAATTATTCCTCTTAAAATGACCTTAAAAAAAATGTCTGCGACAGTATATGTCTATGCCCAAAATAGTTTGGCAGAATAGTGCAAATAAATTGTGGTATATACATTTGAAAAATAAACTTAAAAAAAAAACTATTCCACGCGTACGAAGTCGCGGGCACTGCTAGTAATTAATACTTTTTCAGCGTAATAATTTAACAAGTCTCCGTAAAATCGTTCAAAATGTAAACAAATAAATAAATTCTAATCATAGGTACTAAAGCGCTAGATTAGCGTGAATTGTCAAATCAATATTATATATGACTTATTTAATAATGTGAAGTTTGTATGCTGTTTGTGTTTTTGTTTAAATAAAAATAAAATAAAATAAAATATGAGGTTAAATTCGACATAAACTAGGAGTCTAGCTTGTCTAACTTGGAAAGTGTTTAAAATAGGTTGTTTAGTGCTAAACATGATTCTGTGCTACAAAAATTTTGAGTTACTGGATAAACAGCGTGCGAGCCAGTGATTATTTCTTTTTTAGTAAGAGGGATATTGTTTTAAACTTCCATGGTCACTGGCATTCGAATCATAAACAAGAAGTTGTATGGTAAAAAGACCGCATTCAATAGGCTAGATGACACCACCAATCGTTGACATACTCTTTATTTTCTGTCAAAACGGTCTGCCTCCATAGATTTTGTATGGGAATACAAAAATGTGACGCCACGGTTGTGTATCACAAATCGGAGCCAATGGACCGAATATTTGTTGAATTTTATGTGTTTTAAAATTGGTTTCTACAGCTTTTTGGAAACGTATCTGGTTGTATTATCTTCATAGGGGCTATGTTTTTGAAACGTCATGGTCTTGAAAATATTTAAGATAGGTGTCATCATGCCTATTACTATAATTCTAAAGATGTAAAGGATTCGGAAAACAGTGGAACAACCTTGTTAAGCAGTGGAAGCAAAATGAAAGCTTTCGATTTTTAAATTGATATCCCAACAAGCTTTAACATCATAATTGGTGTTAGTACCCTAATCACATGCTTTGCTCTCTACTATGTCTTGACAAGAAAAAAGATGGATGACCGAAATAAAGTAAAACCAGTTCCAAGGGCAATGACCGTATCGTTTGTAAATAAACTTGTTTGGTGCAGTCGGCTTGTTAATATTAATGCTTTAGTGATGGCTATATGATTATGTCATATGAAAATAGCCCTAAGTTATAGGCTCTTCCTGACTTGAATCTGGCTTCTAAAATGCCGCCTCAGTAAAGTTAAGAATATTAGGAGGCAAGGATCTCTACCGCGGGTAGGGTCCGCGCTTTCCGCATCTATGCTTCCTGCGATCCTCCGACCTGAGCTCCGACCTTCACTTCAATTTGAATGGGGAAACTGTCAGTTTCTAACGTTTGGTCGACACGAACACGTTACGATAATGTTCGTGCTCACCCCATAGATCGTCAGTCAAACTTGCAGCGGACCTGCCCACGGAAAGTCACCCGACACGCGGTTACTATTCGAGAACTAGCTAACTATATATTTTTCATATTAAAATTGGGAAAGTCAGTTTGTTTGTTTGTGTCCTTTCTCGACACAACGGAGGAATGTTATATGTTTTTTTTTATGTGGATGTAGTAAGTAGGCTACTTTTTCCGCGACAAAACATCTCAACCCTATGTAAAAATTGAAAAATCCATTATACTCGTAGCTTATCGATAGATACCGATATATGGTTAAATTTTAAGGGCTATGCGCAGTTCCAAGCCGAACGCCATAATTTATAAAGAGTTGTGACGATCAAACTACGATGACTTACCAGTTTATAACAACCACTTTGGTGTAATGGTAAAATTGTTACAGGGGGTCTTAATTACCGTAATAGAAGCCAAAACAACAATTTTTAAAATTTTTGTCTGTCTGTCTGTCTGTCTGTTTGTCCGGGCTAATCTCAGAATCTACTGGACCGATTTTGACGGGACTTTTTTTATTTGACTCAGTATCACCTGGAGAGTAAACTGGGATATAAATAATCACGCCGATGAACTTAGGGGGCAGGCAGGAAATTGAATCTCAGAATCTACTAAACCGATTTTAATGGGACTTTTTTTATTTGACTCAACATTACTTGGAAGGTAAAGAAGGATAGAAATAATCACGCCAATAGACTAAGGGGGTGGGCAGAAAATTGAATCTCGGAAACTACTGGGCCGATTTTAATGGGACTTTTTTTATTTGACTCAGCATCACTTGCAATAATCACTAAGAGTGTAGGCAGGAAATTGAATATCAGAAACTACAGGACTGAATTTGATGGGATTTTTTCATTTGATTGAGTTTTACCTAGACAGTGAAATATATAATAACTCACGCCAAGTGACTAAGTGTTAACTGGCCTAAACTTGGGATGAATTAGTCACCCTACCTAACTAAGGGAATGCCTGCATTTGGGTCATGTTAAACAGTAGCATAGGCTGGGAGTACCTCCACGCGGTGAAGGCGGTAACAGTTAAAATTCCACGCGGACGAAGTCGCGGGCACAGCTAGTCTATACATATAATAAGACTGTACAAGATCGATTTCTGTACATTGAAGATTTTTATGAAAAATTGTTACAGGGGGTCTTAATTACCGTAATAGAAGCCAAAACAACAATTTTTAAAAAATTTGTCTGTCTGTCTGTCTGTCTGTTTGTCCGGGCTAATCTCAGAATCTACTGGACCGATTTTGACGGGACTTTTTTTATTTGACTCAGTATCACCTGGAGAGTAAACTGGGATATAAATAATCACGCCGATGAACTTAGGGGGCAGGCAGGAAATTGAATCTCAGAATCTACTAAACCGATTTTAATGGGACTTTTTTTTATTTGACTCAACATTACTTGGAAGGTAAAGAAGGATAGAAATAAAACGGTTTTAGATACCAAAATATATATGAAAGAATTATTCCTCTTAAAATGACCTTAAAAAAAATGTCTGCGACAGTATATGTCTATGCCCAAAATAGTTTGGCAGAATAGTGCAAATAAATTGTGGTATATACATTTGAAAAATAAACTTAAAAAAAAAACTATTCCACGCGTACGAAGTCGCGGGCACTGCTAGTAATTAATACTTTTTCAGCGTAATAATTTAACAAGTCTCCGTAAAATCGTTCAAAATGTAAACAAATAAATAAATTCTAATCATAGGTACTAAAGCGCTAGATTAGCGTGAATTGTCAAATCAATATTATATATGACTTATTTAATAATGTGAAGATTGTATGCTGTTTGTGTTTTAGTTTAAATAAAAATAAAATAAAATAAAATATGAGGTTAAATTCGACATAAACTAGGAGTCTAAAGTGTTTAAAACAGGTTGTTTAGTACTAAACATGATTCTGTGCTTCAAAAATGTTGAGTTACTGGATAAACAGCGTGCGGACCAGTGATTATTTCTTTTCTAGTAAGAGGGATATTGTTTTAAACTTCCATGGTCACTGGCATTAGAATCATAAACAAGAAGTTGTATGGTAAAAAGACCGTATTCAATAGGCTAGATGACACCACCAATCGTTGACATACTCTTTATTTTCTGTCAAAACGGTCTGCCTCCATAGATTTTGTATGGGAATACAAAATCTATGGAGTTGGGGTTGTGTATCAGAAATCGGAGTCAATGGACCGAATATTTGTTGAATTTATGTGTTTAAAAATTGTGGTTTCTACAGCTTTTTGGAAACATACTGGTTGTATTAACTTCATGGGCTATGTTTTTGAAACGTCATGGTCTAGAAAATATTTAAGACAGGTGTCATCATGCCTATTACTATAATTCTAAAGATGTAAGGGATTCGGAAAACAGTGGAACAACCTTGTTAAGCAGTGGAAGCAAAATGAAAGCTTTCGATTTTTAAATTGATATCCCAACAAGCTATAACATCATAATTGGTGTTAGTACCCTAATCACATGCTTTGCTCTCTACTATGTCTTGACAAGAAAAAAGATGGATGACCGAAAAAAAGTAAAACCAGTTCCAAGGGCAATGACCGTGTCGTTTGTAAATAAACTTGTTTGGTGCAGTCGGCTTGTTAATATTAATGCTTTAGTGATGGCTATATGATTATGTCATATGAAAATAGCCCTAAGTTATAGGCTCTTCCTGACTTTGAAAGGGAATCTGGCTTCTAAAATGCCGCCTCAGCAAAGTTAAGAATATTAGGAGGCAAGGATCCCTACCGCGGGTAGGGTCCGCGCTTCCCGCATCTAGCGGCTTCCTGCGATCCTCCGACCTGAGCTCCGACCTTCACTTCAATTCACTTCAATTTGAATGGGGAAACTGTCAGTTTCTAACGTTTGGACGACACGAACACGTTACGATAATGTTCGTGCTCACCCCATAGATCGTCAGTCAAACTTGTAGCGGACCTGCCCACGAAAAGTCACCCGACACGCGGTTACTATTCGAGAACTAGCTAACTATATATTTTTAATATTATAAATGGGAAAGTCAGTTTGTTTGTTTGTGTCCTTTCTCGACACAACGGAGGAATGTTAATGATAATGTATGTAAGTAGGCTACTTTTTCCGAGACAAAACATCTGAACCCTATGTAAAAATTTAAAAATCAATTATACTCGTAGCTTATCGATAGATACCGATATAAGGTTAAATTTTAAGGGCTATGCGCAGTTCTAAGCCGAACGCCATAATTAATAAAGAGTTGTGACGATCAAACTACGATGACTTACTAGTTTATAACAACCACTTTGGTGTAATGGTCAATAATACTATCAACCAAGAGGTTACGGGTTCGATCCTCGCACTGTACAAACATTTGTGTTCATGAACACGTCTGTTTGTACTGGTGTGGGTATTATATTATGTACTTATTTAAGTTTATTTGTCATACCACTGTGAATTATGATTTCTGTAACACAAGTGCTTAAGCTACTTACCACTGAGTCAGATCAATGTATGTGTTGTTGTTGTATATTTATTTATGAATCTCTTCTTAACGTACAAAACAATTATCGTTTCAACACGGACAGGCTTAGCCAAATTTTAATCGTGGAGTTCCGATTTCCTGTTACCAACTTGTAGTTTACTAACTTAGTGAGAATCGAGTTATAGGTCTAACTTTTGCTTTAAAGTGCATCCAAGTAAAAGTTTTATAATAATAAAAACCTTACAAGCCAAAATCAACTACGACGGTTTATTGACAAAATAAGACAAATGTTATCTAATATTATCTATTTAACCATCTGGTTGTTCACTTAGGTACACAAATAAACTATGCATATCAGATTTTTTATTTGACTTCCTTACTCGACTTCATAAAAAGCTACGTTTTCAAGTCTAAACCTGATTCTTTGTCTAGATGAGCTGGGACTCATTAAGCTAATTAAAGTAATTCATATAATTCAATTCTTATTTAGGCAATCGTATCCCCTTTCTCTATAATAACAATTATAATTTTTTTTTGGTCAAATAACTATGTTAATGCGAATTCAGTGGTTTAAGTACTCGTTGCGATCTTTTGCGAAACATTATCTTTTATTTAGGCAATATTATTTTACCTATTTATGCTCTCTATATTTCAATGTCATTGTAAAATCTATATTAGTATACTATTATTGCCATAGATGTCCTTCTATGGCACTTGTCGCCAATTTTGTGTTTCACAAAAATCTCTGACACAGGAAATTAGATTACATAGGTCTAATTGGCTTCTTGCATGTTGTCACCAATTTTTATTACGTTTACCAACGGTATATCTATTTATGACTCTTATGGTATGTTATTTACACAATAATAATTATTTTTTGAAACCAATTCATTTGCTCAACGTACGATTAATTATTACATACATAACTGGTACAGTTTTGCAAAAATTTTTCGTATATGGGTATGTATTACCTGTTTTGTTCTAAACATCGACCTTGTTACTAAACTAAATAATGCTTGAATAATCTTGATATACTTACATGGATTATTAAGAAAGCCAAAATAATTTGTTATAGTTTTCCAGAGATTTAATTCATTATTTATTTATTACACTTAGATAGTACGGTTCTTAGTTTGTTTTGTATTACGTACAAAAAAAAGTGGAGCGATATAGAAAATAGACATTTCTTAAATATAAAATTCTCGTATCACAGTGTTCGTTCCCGTACTCCTCCGAAACGGCTTGACCGAATCTCATAAAATGTTGTGAGCATATTGAGTAGGTCTGAGAATCGGCCAACATCTATTTTTCATACCCCTTAGTGATAAGGGTTATCCACCGTCAACATTAATATGGCAAAACAACAATTGCCGGGACAGCCAGTGTTTAAATATAAACTTTATTGCATGCTAGCGGACCCGCAAACGTTGTCCTGCCGGCTGTCTTAGCAACTACAAAAAAATCTCAACGTTTACCTTCCGTGAACTTCCACAAATAATTCAAAATCAAAATTAGCAAAATCGGTACAGCCGTTCTCGAGTTGTAGCGAGACTAACGAACAGCAATTCATTTTTATTTATAAGAAGAAGAAGAAGATGCATACTTGCCTAGACTTAAAAAAATGCGTTTAGTATTAAAATATGTCATTAATAGAATCGTCATGTAGAATTGTAGATGTAGGTAACGATGACCAAACAGACACAGCCAATAATCATTTGATTTAATGTTTATTCCGGATCTTTAATTAAGGATTCGTGGTGAAGGGATTAGTTTGTGATCCATCATCACTTTTTTAGTTACTTTGGGCATCACATACTCTTAAAGTTAAGCTGCAATTTCCGCAACCAATTTGGGATAGTTTATTTAGTTAGACTTGGCGCCGGGAGTATTACGTAATGTTAATCCAAAGATTTTGTCAAACACACAACAACATGGCGACATATTCTTGGGGAGATTTTTTATGACATTTTACATGTCGTCAAATCCCGGGCTAAGCGAAAACTGAATAGTTTTGCCCGGGTTTTATTTAATTTTAGCTAATTATTTTTAACTTTAGCTGTTTATTTTTGGCTACAAAATATACATTAAATTTTTTATGTGAAACATGAGAGAAGAGGTCTAATTCCATTATTCTTCTATGCTTCTGTATTTCTAACAAGTAATAAAGTCATTTTTTAACAAAAATATAAGGAGATCCTTTTTATGTTTTTTGCACAAGCTTTTATATAGGTAAAACTATTCCGGTGTTTGTTTGTTTGTCAAATCTTACGAGCTAAATTTTACCCACTTTTTACCAGTGTCAGATTGTACTGTACGCACGTTTAGTTTCGATGAAAAGGCACAATCCATACTAATATTATAAATGCGACAGTAACTCTGTCTGTCTGTCTGTCTGTTACTCAATCACGCCTAAACTACTGAACCAATTTGCATGAAATTTGGTATGGAGATATTTTATTCCCGAGAAAGGACATAGGCTACTTTTTACCGCGGGAAAATGACGCATTCCCTTGGTAAAATTCAAGTGAGCCGATCGCTTATACGCCTAAACTACTGAACAGATTTAAATGAATTTTGGTAAGGAGATAGTTTGAGGCTTAAGTAACGACATGACTTACTTTTGACCGCGGGAAAACCACGCATTCCGATGGGAAAAAATACCATTTGAGATATCTTATCGCTTTCACTTCTAATTTACCTAAGATTTGAATTATATATGGATAGAATTAATATTACGGGAAAACAACACATTCCAAAAAACTACATAGCACGAATGAAGTCGCGAGTGAAAGCTATTCGACTATAAAAGCTTGTTAAAAAAATCTTTAGTACTTCTTTATTTGCTAATTCATTAATTAATGAGTGGAAATGTCACAGGTCAAGCCAATTGAAATCAACAGAACTTTCAACCCACATTACACCGATGCCATAAAGTACATATGATATGTCTTTGATCTGGCCCTAATTATAACGAGCGTGTTTTGATATTTCACGTATTGGGATTTAATATCGGTTGTTTATTGTTGCATTAAAAAGGCAAATATTAACGACCCGGATATGCAGAAATGCAGAAAATTGTTTGAGATGATAATTTCACTGACATTTATAGTAATTGTCAAGTGTCCAGTGAAACAATATTTTTGGAGTTCCACAGTGATATTTATATTTTAGTTTTATGATTATTAAAAAAGCTTACTATTAAGCTTGCTATGTACAATAAGTGGATATATTAAAAAAAACAAAGATAAAAAATTATCTTCTTTAGTTTGATGTCAAAAGCTATTCTTGGTTTTAGCTATTATCATAAGGTTTTCTTATTTCGTTTACTTACAAGCATAACATTAAGGTGCTCCCTCACCGGGAGCATTCGCGTGTAATGTATCACAATAGATTCGTCATTACTCGGAATATTTCAATTCTTATGAAGTACAGAGTAAATTCAATCTTTGTAAACTCTTTTTCACTCAACTTTTTTGTTTATTTCAACTTTGTAATAACAACAAATAAATTTCGACTGAGTATTCTACAGAACCCTCTAGAGGTCAAACCGCATAGTATTATCTTCTTTGAAAAATAGTGAGAATCACAGACCTCTTACTTTTTTATGTCTACAAGTTTAAGTAATGGATGTATGCACACAATTGATAAGTGAGAGTGATATTGTATCAAGGACAATGCCTTAAAGGTCCCTTGTTTATGAAGAGATGCATAAACAGAATCATTGCGCTTGTCAACAAATATGGTATTGGATATCAATGGAGAAGCTAATATGTAATAAGTATGAGTACTTCAATGTGAATAATTTTAAGTCTCATTTAGTTTTCAAGAGGTATTTGATTCCCAGAGCTTGACAAGAATATTGTTCTTTTATTTTTTCTGCAATGTTGTCATTCAAAACCACGACGACCAATTTGGTGTAATGGTCAAGATGTTGACTATTATCCAAGTGGTCGCGGGTTCGATCCCCGCACTGTACAAACATTTGTGTGCATGATCATGTCTGTTTCTACTGGGTTGGGCATTATATGTATTTATTTAAGTGTTTTTGCTCGTGAATACATTGATCCTGCCATGCGGTAAATCTTACTCCAGTTATGCGGTCATGTATGAAGGATTGACTTATGTTTGACTCCAAGGTTTAGGCTGTTTAGGCTCCGATTCTTTACCTGTCTTCCGAGGTTGCGTTTTCGAATCCCGGTCGAGACTTTGCAGAAAATCATTTGTCTGATGTCACGGGTCTTGTTATTTATGGTACCATCGTACTAGCTATTGATTTCTATACAACTAGTTTGTAAGTTTTGGAACAAAAGCCATGAAATGTGATGTCCACCATATTTCATATATGGTGGACATCACATATCACTAGCAGTCGCCTGCGACTTCATCCGCGTGGACTTTAGTCTTTTGCCACCG
This sequence comes from Pyrausta despicata, assembly GCA_963921415.1. Lineage (NCBI taxonomy): Eukaryota > Metazoa > Arthropoda > Insecta > Lepidoptera > Crambidae > Pyrausta > Pyrausta despicata. The sequence goes on along the minus strand of OY992862.1, from coordinate 12,689,304 downwards.
AGTATCATACAAATTTAACAATCCCTATTTCTTATTATCAAAATCTATCTTAGCGGATACTACGTCATAATATCTCCCTGCATGCCAATTTCATCCCGATCCGTCCAGTGGTTTAGGCTGTGCATTGATAGATCACTATATGAGTCAGTTAGCCAGTCAGTCAACTTTAAGATTTATATTAAGCTGTGTGAGGAGTATGCTAAAGCACATGGCTTAACATATATAAGAAAAGTGAATTCCTGGTCTTTAAGGCCGCTGGTGGAAAATGTCCAGAGTCTGTTCCAATTATTAAGTTAAACGGTGTTGAGCTCAACCGTGTTACGAAATTTAAATATCTGGGACACATAGTAACTGACGACCTTAGAGACCATGAAGATATTGAGAGGGAACGTAGAGCGTTGGCGGTCAGATGTAACATGCTGGTGCGCAGGTTTGCACGGTGTGGTCGGGCAGTGAAGATCACTCTTTTTAAATCGTATTGCCAAGTATTCTACACCTGCAGCCTGTGGGCTAGCTTTACGCAGAAGACCGTAAATGCTCTGCGTGTCCAATATAATAATGGCTTTAGAATGCTGTTGGGGCTGCCCCGATTTTGCAGTGCCTCGGGAATGTTTGCTCAGGCACGAACTGACGATTTCTACGCTATCGTGCGGAAAAAAGCAGCGTCGTTGCTCTGCAGGATACGGGCCAGCTCCAACTCCATTCTGAGGACCATTGCGGGGAGATATGACTCCCCTTTAACTCGCCACATGGCTAGGGTGTTGGTCAAAAGAAATACAGATTGACCCGCCGTGGCTGTCTGTGGTATGGCTTCCCTATTGTACATTGTTTTTGTTTTTTTTTTGTGTTTTTTTTCTGTTACTAATATAGCTTGTAAGATTAATTTTACTAACAAAATGGACCTGCGTTGTCTGATTCTAAAAATAAAAAAAATAAAAAAATATATATATATATATATTTCGATGACTGAGAGTGTTATAATCGTAGGAGTAGACAACTATAATCAGAAAGCTTCGAGCTGCTAAGCTAACGGGGGTTACAGTATTATTGTGAGTCAGTAAAAGATAGACATATGCTGCCGTGGGAAATTATTTATATATTTCTAAGGATAACATTTCCGTCATAAATGATTTCTGTATATTTCTGTCTGACACGCGACGAAAGCTTAAAACATGGAGTAACTTCTCCCGTTTTCCCAACATTTCCCTTCACTACTCTGCTTCTATTGATTGTAGCGTGATGAAAAGTAAACTATAACCATCACAGGATTTTGAATAATAATTGTAGCTAGTTTCGTTAAAATCCGTCGAATAGTTTATGTTTCTATAACGGTTATAGAGACAGACATACAAAATTTTTAAAGATTACATTTTTGGCATCAGTATCGATTCCTAATCACTCCCTGATAGTTATTTTGGAAATATATTTCATGTACAGAATTGACCTCTCTACACATTTATTAAAAGTATAGATATCAATACTTTATTAATGTTGCAAAGAGACGAATGAATAATATCTTTCGTTAGCTAATCTTCGTTGAAATTGAGAGCTGTTCTTGTATTTCAGCTATGACGATATTATTATTTGGATGGCTGAACAACTGACTGATGTTTGCTACTGGATATACTAAAGATGAGATAAAATCAGGTGTGAGTAGAGTAGAGATCATATACAGGGACACGTTTACGCTCTTATTTTTCTAAAAGGAGAAAAATTTACAACTTTTTTTTAAAGAATAATGGTTCTAGAGAATTGAAATAACATTGTAAACAAATTTGCATTGTTAATGCTAAAAATATAGTAACTTTATAAATTAGCTGATTCATCTTAACCGAGCTTTTAAACAGCTGTAAAGGTGTTTCATTCGGATGTTGTATGTATCTAACTGCAACAGTGATTGACAAGAAATTTGGACCGATGAGTAATTGTCACGATAGCTCAATTGGAAGAGCAATCGCCCGGCTTGCGAGAGGTGCGGGTTCGAGTCCTGCCTGTGGCAGTCAGATTTTTCTTTGAATGTGTTTTAATTTTACATTTTAAAGAAATTTGTATTGTTAATGCTAAAAATATAGTAACTGAATAATGGTTCTTTAATGAAAAGTTGTTTTTTTTGATCATTCTTGTCACGTTAATATACAGTAAAAATAAAAATTTACAATAACATAACTCCAAACATAATTTCCAATATTAATCACCGAAAGCCTGAAATCCAAAGAGATATTATAAAATAACTTCGAACGAAAAACTTAACTTATTATGAGTTAATAATAAGAAGCTGAAATAATTTTGTATGAAGCACCTTAGACAAGTTATTACAATGCATACAATATTGAACTAAATTACAATTGAATGACATTTACCTTGACCAAGCACTTTGTTATCCGGAAAAGAAATTATGTGAACGTAAACATCTTCAATATCATTGCCAATTCAACCTTACGACCAAATTTATAGTATCTAATAAATAATCAATATATGAACTATTAACATGCGTCGTGCCCTACGCTACATCTAATCACGTAGATCGTCCAATATCGTTGTATTACGACCGAAAATTAAGACTTATCCAATTAAACTTATAGTCATGCCAGACTTGAATCTAAGCGTGCATCTTTGCAAACTTAAACTGTGCTGCTACAAAATTTACAAACGACTAGAGTCTCGACCTTAAAATCAAGAGTGGTGAAGACATCGCGCCAGTCAAAAGTCGTGTCGCGACTTTGAAATTTAACTTGCGAAGAGTACAGAGCCACGTTTTTCGGACGACTTTTCTACAGGTATAAAAAGCAATTGCGTCTCCTCAATAATCATCAGTTTCATTTGACCCATCGGAGAAGGAGCATCCTGTAGCTAACACATAGGCGGCACAATATGAATTTGGTAATCCCTCTTCTAAGAATTGGTGGGAAGTGATTAACGAGCGCGTTCTGTTTTTGAATAAGGGTAGTTACATAACGGCTAATGGTTTAACGGTTAAGGATGTGGACAGTCGTGACAGTTGCAGAGCGTAAAACAAAAACGATTGACAAATCTAGTGGTGTATCTGTGATTGATTGTTTTTTTCTAATATACTGACTTCAAGTTTCATTACGAGTATATACTTACTTCAAGTTTTAATACTATTTTTAATTTGTTTTTTCTTTGATGCTCTAATTATTTTCTTTTTTTATTAAAATTATTATATTCAAAACAATTGCCGAATTTGGAAGATATAATTTTTTTTTAAATTGTACGTTGCTAAGTAATTACACAAATATGCACTACATAATAACAGGTTGATCAATAAATACCGATAATTTTGTCAGTGGTTAAAAATGAAGTGCAAAACATGGACATATGACTGCACATTTCCGCGTTTTTTTAACGCAAAGATAGTTTCCTTGACTTAAAAGTCAACAGTAGGTCTCACACGTTCACTCGTAATATAAACCACTATATCATTGTTTTATTTCACACCTGCATTTATTGTTACAGATAATAATAGCCGCCGTGGCAGCGATGTGTGGGGCCGCAAAGTTGGACAGGACCTACCTGCCTCCAAACTCCGCGAAAACCGCTGGAGGAAGCCCTGGATCTCTACAGACACCTTTCGCTGGAAACTCCTTCAATGAAGGAGCCAGAAACTTCCCCAAAGGCAGCTTTACAAACGACTTCCAAGGAGTAGTGGTCGATGCCGCAGCCCCTGGTACTAGAGCATCAGGTGAAGGAGCAACAGGATTGGGAGGACCCAGGATATCATACGGTTCAACTGATTCCAGAGTCGGAGAGGCTGCTTTCAGGGATTCTCCCAATTTCAACAACCGCCCCTTCCAAGGTCAAGGATCCAACCAGCAAACTTCTGACGGTCAGACCGCTACTTCTCAAGTTGCTTCCGAAGACTTTAACCAGAACAGATTTGCTCCTCAAACCAAACCTGAACGATCTCAAGCAGCTTTTGACCGTGTGGCTAGCACTCTGAGATTCGAAAACGAAGTTGGGCCAGACTCGTACCATTATGCCTTCGAAACTGACAATGGAATATCAGCTGAGGAGAACGGTGTTGCTACCAATGGTGTCCAAGCTCAAGGTGGTTTCTCGTACACTGGTGATGATGGTCAGGTCTACACTGTGACTTACGTTGCTGACGAAGGTGGCTACCAGCCGAGAGGTGATCATCTCCCGACTCCACCTCCTATTCCTGAGGAGATCCTGAGGGCTCTTGAGAGGAACGCTAAGGACGAAGCGGCTGGAGTTGTTGATGATGGTAAGTGTTTTAATTTATACTAATTACCAACCTAAGTGCTAAGAAAATAGATGAAAATATGTAGTTAGTTTCGTAACACTTATTGGCCATAATATAAGGAAGCTTGAAAAGCATTCTGTTCTGAGATACGACATGCCACATCCAGAAGTTCCCATTAAATGCTTCGTCATTCGCCATTACACTTTCGTCATAACGTTAGAAAAATTTGAAATTACAGCATACAACAAACAACTTATTTATAAACAATTGACGATTATCTAAATGTTGCGAAACAAATATACGATGCCTTTGTAGGTTGTCTTGAAAACAAAGATTAAACAATTTTAAAGAAAAAAATACCAAAAAATACTACACCAAAAAGCAGATCACTTATACTTTGCAAGTAAAAAGGCCTTAAGACATTACTCTAGTAATAAATATCAAATAAGGTAAGACAGCCTTACTTTTTGGTTATCTTGTACACCTACTAAAGATATAATATTTATCTCTTATTAATCCAATTACGACGCTCAAGGTTATTATGACTCGTAAATATAATTCCTAAAAAAATACTTTCATTTCACTATAAATCGATCAAAGATGCTACTCCGTTAGTTAGTTTTTATCAAATAGCATGGGAATAACTTTCACTGTTCATCCAAGCATAAGTGAAACGCGTAACTTCAATCAAAAAAACAAAAATCGTTAACTGAAGAAGCCCTCATACTAGACGAGAAATGGCTCATCAGCTCATTACACATTTTTACAAGGTCAAAGCCTTGTTGCGTAACACAAGTACGCTTCTTAATTATTTAATAAGTCGTATGAAGCATACCAAACGATCCCAATAACATGACATGAGCACATTAGTTATTGAAGAATGCGCTTTTGAGATAAAAACTGGTCAAGTGCGACTCTCTTCCGAGCATAGTAAATTCCCTATAAACGTTCTTATATTTGTATTTTTCTTGTATTAGTAGCCTCAACTAAATACAGAAGGGATTAATATTGTCAATTACTAATGGAATCCTTTAAAATCAAACGTTTGAATAATCTTTTATTTCGAATCTAATGCGTTAGCAATGCCTATAGGAACCTGTTTTGGCTGGACCAGTTAATGGCCAGCTGATTGGCTTGTAGATAAATCTCTTTGCATGACTTATGGGTTTGACTGATAGAAGACGCTTTTCAGAATTGATTTATACCTTTTGTACATATTTGTTTTTTCGGTTTACGCGAACAGTAGACATTGAAATGAGACACTTTTTGCGGATTATTTCGTGATTTATTTACATTTTGTTTTAACCTGACGTTTCGGACCCTTTTCAGCATCGGTGGTCACAGGTAGATTAAGGAGTTAGTGGCCATTACATAGTTTTGAAAAAAAAAGTAAACTACCATCACTCAAAAACATTAAGTTACGTTCCTATCCACACAAAAGGAGCTAAAAGTATCTTGAGGTCTTGTAGTGCGGGGTCGAGCTTGAGTCTTATAATTCGTAAAATGCTTTTTGTAATTTTTTTTTACTGTGCATCAGAGTTTTTAAATATAATGAATTATAAAAAAAAGTCTAGTACGGGACCCTAAAATGTACATTTTTTTCAAACTTGACAAGTCGATTGAGTAACCTCTGATACACATACTTCACAAAAAACAGGTCGTTTACCTTTTGATTGTAACACTTAACGTCATTATTTCGTCACACTGTGAGCCCAAATCAAACGCAGGTGATACAGTATTGGTACTACGTTGCGTTTCACTTGGTCTCTAATGACAATATCAGGTTACATTGTGCGGTATTGTAAGTTTGTATGATACATCTCTATTGATGAGAATGGCAAATGATGGCAGTTCGCACTTTTAGATTACGCAAGATTAGGCTGAAAAGATGACAATGTGTTACTTAACATGATGTCATGGTTAGAATATGTAGTTAGTAAAAAATAAGTAGGGATATTTTATGTTTAAGCTTATTCCTTAAACATTTTTCAAAGCATTGGTTAGTACTAAAAGCAAGTGCAGATTCCGGAATGAATTGGTCGACTTGTCAAAATAATTAAAAGTACTTCTACAGTTTTACACTTAGTTCTAAAATCGCTTGATTGTCTTAATTATGTGGCTCTAAGTACGTACTTAAAGCTCTTAAAATAAGACATTGAGATAAAAAAAAAACATCTCCTATCTCGAAATGCAACTTTTTTCAATTGGGATGATGACACCTATCTTAAATATTGTCAAGAACATGGTGCTTAAAAAACATAGCCCTTATGAAGTTAATACAACCAATATATTTCAAAAAAGCTGTAGAAACCAATTTTTAAACACACAAAACGCAATAAATATTCGGTCAATTGACTCCGATTTCTGACACATGACCGTGACTTCACAATCATTTATTACCATACAAAATCTATGGAGGCAGACCGTTTTGACAGATAATAAAAAGTATGTCAACGATTGGTGGTGTCGTCTAGCCAATTGTGTGTGTAAAAATTGAGACCAATTCCTTTTCTCGGAACGCCCCAAAAAGCTTCCTTTTAAGAAAACCGTACCATTACCGATTAGCTGAAGTCTATTGTGAGCCGTGATAAATGTATTGCCGACTGATACATCGCTTGCGCTCGGCGTTGACAAATGATGAACAACTTTCGTTTTTTATTTACAGGCTCGTACGACGCTCAGAAGTACAATGCTGGTGGAGATTATTCGGAAAGTGACAGTAACACTCAATACAATGACCGGGAAACATCTAAGTTTGGGAATCGACCTGAATCTGATGCGACTGCTAGCGGTACCTTCATTGACCAGAACAGACAGGCGTTCAGACCAAGCCCTAATGCACTGCCAGGACAAGAGAGTTCTCAAGCCAACGACTCCGGATCAAGTGGCTCCGGAGGAAACTTTGGTCAGGCAGCTCAGCCCAACCGCGGATCTGTAACAAACAACTTTGACTCCAGGAAAGAATACTTACCACCTACTAATGGTTTCAACCAAAACGGAAGACCACAGCAGCCATTCGCAACTTCGGGTAATGCTCAGTCCCAGTTCAACAGATTCAAGGGCAATCCTCAGATTCCTTCTACATCTGGTGCCAGTGCTTCCCAATTCAACAGGTTTAACGGCAATCCCCAAGTTTCTTCTACCTTTGGCAGTACCCAACCACAAAACATCCAGGGATCTCAATCACCTTCAAACTCAAACTCTCCTAGACCAGGCTTAAACAGATTAGATGTGCTCGCTCAGACAGCCTCTAAGGAACCGTCCCTGGAAAATAACGAATTTGTGCAGCCATCCAACAACTTTGGACAGAGAGGGCAGAATGCTGCAAGCCAGTTTGGATCTAGGAATGAATACTTACCTCCTGTTAACCGATTTGGGCAGAATGTAGGTCTTCGTCCTCAAAGACCAACAGCCTCAGCTGAAGTATTAACCACTCCCAGTTTCAACGCCTTTTCTCAGTCTGGTGCGTCATTCCGATCTAACAATGATGCCGGTGAGCAATCCAGCTCTTCATCCGACTTCAGTTCCAAGCCTCAGTCGCAATCTTTCAACAATAGGTATTCACAAAACCAATACCAGTCTGCTCCAGCAAACCAAGGTCAGTCCGACACCACTTTTGGAGTCAACTCACAGCGTCCCACCTCTCAACCCAGTATTGAATTGACGACGCCCGTAGAATCTAACGAAGAATCTCAAGACATTTCGAGTGGATCTTCTGTTTCATTCAATGCTTTCAACTCTCAAAACTCTCGCCCATCTCAGTATGCAAACCGGCCTACTGGACAAGCTACTGTTTCACGCCCTCAAAACCAGCCTTCTGTAACTAAGCAACAAAGACCCTCCTTCTCTCAAGCCCAAAACCAATTCAACCGACCTACACTTTCTTCTAACCAACAATCTGTGGAAGAACCTTTAAACAAAAATATTCGTGATGGAAGCGATGCCCAATTCGCCCCAAGTACTGTAAGACCATCATTTGGTCAAGCCCAAGGCCCTGATGACTCGTACTACTACAGACAGCCCTCAAGGCCTTTCAACACCCCTTCAGGATCCAGATTTCCGAGCCCGTCATCTAGTCAGTTTGATAGAGTAAGTCCCCAATCATCAGAGGGCTCAGGTCGATTCCCTTCTGAAACTCAGAAAAACTCTTTCCTGCCACAGAACAACTACAACCAAGCAACTATCAAGTACCCTGAACCTCCAACCCTTGCTCCTGCTACCCCAACTATATCATTCGAACAATACCAAGGAAGCACTACTGCTACTCAGCCTCAGTACACTGAAGCTGCGGTCAGTTCCTTCGAGCCTTTGAACCAGGATACGACCAACTACCCTAGACCTACTAGCTTCCCCACTGTACCTACTCAATATAACGAAATAACTCAAGCCACAGATTCTTCATTTACTGCCCCCACCAGCTCATTCGGTTCAAGGCCTTCATACCAGCAGTCTGGTCAGTTCAACTTCCAAAACAAACCCCAAGCATCTCAGTTCGCTCAACAATCATCCAACCGGCCAGAATCTGAAGATGGTTCTTCCCCCCAAGTAGCTACTCAGCAATACAGCGGCGAGATTTACGACTACAGCAAACCACCTCAGGTTTTCCCTGCGGCCGACCAGAACGACTCCTCTGCTTCTCGTGATCAGAACCCTGAGCCTCAACCGACCCGATCTCAATTCGATGCCACAGAAGGAAATAGCAACGTTCAGGAGTACACTCAGCAGCCTACTGGTGCTACCTTTGGAGTGGGACCATTCGATTCTCAAAGGCCACAGTTTGCTCAAGGGTCAAGTTTGTCCCAGTTCAACGCGCAGGCGTCTGACGCTGAGGAATACCAGGCCAAGCCTGCTGGAGCTCAGAGCAACAGGTCTAAATGCTGTCAGTCACTAGACTCTCGCTTGCAGTCCTTCCGAGGACAGCAGGGCGCTGCTCCAGCACCCACTCAGAGTCAGTTCGGTGGAGCGTTTACTGCACCAATTTCCCAGACTGTTAGTCAAAACACCGGTTTCGGTGAGGTCTTCGGAGGACCAAGACAACCCCCCAGTTTTAACCAAGAAACCGGCTATCATTATTGATCCTGTGCCATTAAAATGAATAGACTTTAGTTACTAGTGGTCTCTGGTGTTTGACAAAAAGTGATAAAAAAAAATGTCGGGAGATTCGTGTGATGGATTTAATTTATGATTTATGAATGTATATTTTTTTAAGGTGGTGATGACAACATAATTATCTATTTATTAGAATGATACTTAATGTCATGTGATTTTGTACAGAAACATTTCTGTATATTGTATTCTAATAAATTATTTACAAAAATATTCGTGTAATTATTTTATTTTCATTTTAAAAAGTTTATATTGCACCAAGTTACATATCTGCATATAAACCTGATCACAGTTGTAAAATTAGTAAACCGACCAATTTAAAATGGTGTCTACAAATAGATAGTTCTCATAAACAATCTACGATTTTTACTCATAAAATTTTAGTCGATCATGAGATCCTGATATAAAAAGTCAAGGACAAATTGATAAAACTTTATGTGAAACCTTGACTCATGTCAAAAATCTGCAACATAATTTGACTAACAGTTATATCGCTATTTTATTCAAAAACTGCCAAACTCATCAAGTATCATATCAAAACAACGCACTAATAGTTTTTATTGAAACAATAAAACATTACACTGTTAATGGGATATCACTTTTCATTTAGTTATCTATAAAAATAAATTGACCAAGGTCAAATGAAGCACACATAATATTAACTATTTGTTAAGTCGGACAGTTATGTTTGAATCATGCATGATAGGTAGCTGTCATAGTCAATTTAATTTCTTATAAGGTTATCGATAATGTACACGAAATGCCAATAAAAGCTTCATTGATTAATGCTTTTAATATTGTCGGTCTGACTTGAGGAATCTTTACCTCTAGTTAATAGTTTATGGATTTGCCGTGAGATGGCAGTGTGACACATTGATCAGTTTCTTATTAGTAAAACAACACTAAATATCGGTCATTTGTAAATATAAACAACTTACATTAATTTTATTATTTTCTTAAGTGTTGCTATTTTGAGTAAAAATATTCCTGAAAATCTAATCCAAAGGCAGACTAATTGAAACAAGTTAACTCTAATCATCCTACATACGTCCCACTGCTGGGCACAGGCCTCAGCTCAACTATAAGGTGGTATGAGCCATGAGCCACACGGGCTCAGTGGTTGGTGGAGGTATTATTTGCAAGTGACCAACTTTACTGTCAGATGTTATTAAGCACCCGAAGGCCTCTGACAAGGCTTAACGACTTTTATATATCGATACTAACCGGGACCAACAGCTTAACGTGCCTTTCAAAGCACGAGAAAGAAAGAAGTTAACAACTTCGTTATTTTCACCAGCTATCGATAGTAATATAGCCAAAGCATAGGGTAACGCCGAAATAGTTGCCCCAACGGTATATATGGCATGATTTTAATAAAATTAGTTTCGTAGATAAATTCGATTACTTTTTTTATATCAATCGAAGGAATCTCTGACTCTTCCTAATTGACTCAGTTGTATGTCTTGTTGCGGCAGTGTGCAATTATAAAATGAATTCAAAGATTTTGGAGGATAGATGCCCATTTTTCCGGTGAGTCACCTATCCCGAACGCAATTTATAAGGAGTCGGGCATTTATCCCCTGTATTAATAATAGTCCTCCTGGCAGATTTCGACCACGCCGGCCAATCTCAACAGAGATCATCCAACTACGCAGGAGATATTATAGTGCACAAGGGTGAGCGCAATACACAGGTGCACTCACTGTTCCATCACTCTCCAAGTTCGGATCAGGCGCAGGACCAACGGCTTAACGTGCTTTCCGAGGCACGGGGGTGTAACTCCGCCAACTTCCCGACTCTGAGCTGTTTTTGAGAAATTCATGACAGAAAATCTCAGAAACAATTTTGGCTCGACCTGGAATTCGAACCCAGGACCTCTCGGATGTAAGGCAGAAACTTTGCCACTACACCAACGAGGCAGTCATCTAGTCGAGTTATCCCCTGTAAGGAATAGGTGTCACTAAATTTAGAGGTCCGCAAAAGTTCCCAATACTTAGAATTCATCGAGAACGTTTTTTTACTTTTCATAAATTTGTAGACAAAGTTCCCAAGATTTAATTTGTTTCATAAATAAATGGTTTGGTTTTTATTATTGAAGTTTTAGAGCGATTTCGAAAAGTGGGGCATCTATCCCGGTTTTACCCTACATAGTACTTTAAGTAAACATGTCCGATTAGTCATACAAAGTAGTAGGTAATAATGACCAAGCAAATAATATTTTTTCACTCTCAGTATCGACCTTCAACACACAAATGAAAGCTCCTGGTTTATTTGCTCTGAACTTATTTTTAAATGTAAACAACATTTACTTCAGTATAATTTACTGCTTCGAAATGTTTCCATTTCAAATCAATCAATTAAACTTAAGGAGAGATACTGATTTAATTTATGGGTTGAAGGTAAAGTCTTTTTTGCCATCGTCGTTTGAAACGACCGGTATGAATAACGTTGAACCTAACAGAATTTAGTTCTTACCTTACCTTTTGATGCATTTTCGATGTAGTACTTTAAAATAAGCAGGAGAGATCTTAACTTTAAAAATGTTCAACTCAGCAAGTAGACGAAAAATTTAATCATTTTGGCGAGTATTTTACAAATGGCTGATTAATTATTGTAGGAAGTCAATGCTGTTTAATTTTGTAATTATATTTTGATTATGATATTTCGTGGAAATATAAGTAAATATTTTTATTGTGTCAATAATATTTTAACAGTATAATGCCCGGTTCATTTATGGCAGTAATTTGGGACGTCAACGATTAAACGATACCTAGGAATAACTTTTTATGTAGCAGTTAGGGATGTATATAATTTTTATGTTGTGATATTAATAGTCTTTTAACGTTAACAAACTATTGCTAAAAGTTTGGATTATAGATGCTTTTCAATAGGTTCATAGTTTGTTGCTGAATGCAAGTAGCGTGGTACCGATCGTGGTGGAGATTCCCGATGGATGCTTTTCAATGATCAGCAGTGGGCGTTGGAAGGCTGATATGACGAAGCTTGTCAATTTTCATAGACTCTAAACCAAATAAACATGATTTCATGCATCATTAAGCCTTGTAAACTAAATCAGATTCACTCGATAACTTTACTCCGTTTATTTTCAAAATACGACATGTCAAGGTGAGTCCAATTAAAACGATTTGCTTGCATTAAACTTATTTTGCTAAGTTACGATAAGACGAGGTTAGTTACGCGAAATAATTTAGGTTTATTTGGGCCGTATTACATTTTACAAGTTACGGATAACATCACGTAGTTGACTTTTGGAACCTTTTAATTAGGTTTATGAACTGATGAGGTGGTGAAACTGAATTGCAAAGCAATATGTATCAGTAAGTGCTCTAACCGCCAGTGCACATATGCGACGTAATGTCGCAACGACTCGCTGCTGTCAATCAATAGATGCGGCGAATACCTGACCCCGTGCAAGAATTCTGCGACAAGCATGGCGATGGCGACAGCGTGGCGGCAGACTGCGCACTAAAAAGAATACGTTATTTTGTTCTCAAGACATGCTATGTAGCAGTTTTAGCTAACATTACGCATTTCACTGTAACAATTAGCGAAAAAAAATATCTTTTTGAATGTAATTTCGCAGTGCGATGAAGTGCAGGCGCGACTTAACATAAACATTAACATGCAATAACATATTTATTGCGCTCATTTCAATAAATAAATCAATTCAGTTGCGGATCCATCTTAAAAATTTGCTTGTAATATCGAATTATGGAACCGATCATAATTACTTATTAGCAAAACTCATAATGCATTAGATTGACTCATAATTTATGAGTATCTAAAGATGTTGCCTTTGGCCAACATGGTATTATGAGTCGTTCATCCTTTCAACACATGGTAGTTCTTAATTAAGCTTTTAATTACAGCTTACAAATTACGCTGCATCGAAAAAGAGATGGGATGGAGCAATACTTTAATTGTTTGATTTATGAGGTTAAGTTTGTTAGGGTCACTATGTAGGATGAAAATAAAAGTAATGTGTGAGCAAGTGGAGTATTTTGAAATGAGAATCAATTGGTTAGATCAGTGATATATGGATGGTTCAATTGAATGTGGGCAAAGGGTGTTAACAGGCGTATTGGGAAATCAAATGTGGAGAACGAAAGTTTCTCCACATTTGGATTTCTCAATTGATTGTTTTTATTTGTAAAATAACAAAGGTAGGTTTGAGTAACTTAACAAAAATAATTTGTCTGGGCAGGACGCAGCTAACCCATTGGTCTACGTGAGCGCCAACGCGACAAGTGCAACGCGACACGACAATATCAAATGTACGTACGGTGGCGGTCAGCGCCGCGTGAACACTGTTCTAACGAAAATTGTTTGCATGCGCTTCGACACATGTGGAGCAATAAGCAAGCGAGGTTGCGCGCGGACCGCGATAGCACCTCTACGACCGCGTCCTACGTGACTAAGTGCGATTAACATTGTCACGGGGTCAAGTTAATGACACTCTTCTTTTTCGTCGGGTATTAAAAATAATAAACGAAAAATTTAAACCAGATTTCATTTCTAGTTTTAATAACGATCGAAAATCTCACCCCAATAATTACAAAACTTCTTACTTAATTTCTTGACTTCGAAGCATCATAATACAGACGCCCTACTCTATTTACCAACATTTCGTTCGTAATTTTCGGTGTAGCCAGCGCGTTTGCTCTCACGACCAAACTAGTAAGAGTGACACGGCTAGCTACATCTAAAAACTACGGAAACAGGCTGAGAGAGTAGGTCCTCAGAATTTTTAATATCTAAATCAATCTCAACCAAAAGCATTTGATAATATGTCAGTCGGAATGCACGGGGATTCCGCCATTAGGAAATCGGTGATTGTATCTCGTTAAGGAGTCGACGAAGATTACTTGAGTTCAGAACTTATGAAGCTAGTTGTGATTTATTCATCAAATCTTTGGTTCCGTAGACTTTTTTAATTTAACTAGGCTCTGATGGAAACAGATAAAGTTGTATCACATAGTATAAAGAGTAGGTAGATACGATGCTAAACCGTCATTATATACGTAGATATTTCTTAAACAGTTCGTCATATTTATTCATTTATTTAGTGTATATTAGTATACATTATGTATTTTATATTTAATCCCATGTGTCATATACCTGGAATGATTATTTTTGTGTTCTCCCTTTTATTTATTTTGTCGCACCGCCCACTAGTCATTTCTGCTTAGCTCAAAGGTATTACTGGAAGAGACTGCCCTACGGCGTTATGTCCACCTTTTGTATATAGTTTTTATATGCAATAAATAAAGCTTAAATAAATGCTATTTCTTTCATCGATTTGCTTTCATGTAGAAATTATGTACATTCAAAAACCGAAGCGCTACCGTCGCATTTTCATGACTTAATGTCTTGAGTTATCGGTAGTACATATACAAAGGCTCAGGTCACACCGTCAACTTTTTGTCGCTTGGACTCGCTTCTGAAGAAGAAGGCTGCGCCTTCTTCTTCTTCTTACTTCTCGAAGGTCGCGAGTCACGGCAACTGTATGACGCAGGTGTGGCCTGAGCCTTACTTGTGAACTGACTGTGACGTAGTAATCAATAAATGTATAGTGGGCGCACGGCGCATCGTCGGCCGCGCCCCTGTTGCTATCAGGCGGTCGGATCGTGCGGACGTGCGACCACGAGTATAACGAAATTCAATCTCTTGTTTCATTCCAACGTATCCTTACCCGTGTGTGTGACTGCAAGACGTCACCTACTTATTTATATTATAAATGCGAAAGTAACTCTGTCTGTCTGTTATTCAATCACGCCTTAACTACTGAACTAATTTGCATGAAATTTGGTAAGGAGATATATATTTATAGATATATTTGATACACGAGAAAGGACATAAGCTAATTTTTACCGCGGGAAAATGATGCATTCCCATGGGAAAATTCAGGTGAGCCGATCGCCTTTTTTAATTAAATATAAAAAATATATAAAATTCTCGTGTCACAATGTTTGTTCCCTTACTCCTCCGAAACGGCTTGACCGATTCTCATGAAATTTTGTGAGCATATTGAGTAGGTCTGAGAATCGGCCAAGATCTATTTTTCATACCCCTTAGTGATAAGGGTTGTCCACCTTAAACATTTATATGGCAAAACAACGTTTGCCGGGACAGCTAGTTAAATATAAAAATGAATTGCTGTTCGTTAGTCTTACTAAAACTCGAGAACGGCTAAACCGATTTCAATGATTTTGGCCTTAAAATATTTGTGGAAGTCCAGGGAAGGTGTAAGCGATGAGAAAACATTGATAAATTGCGAAAATAGCGGGCAGGACAGTGTCTGCCGGGCTACTTGTAACGATATAAATAAGAGTTAGAGCACCTATTTCACTGACAGCAGCTAACGAATGCAGCAAATGTTTGCTAAGTCCAAATCATTCATTCATTATTATTAATAATTGTGTTTTTATAAAACATGGTACATATATTTCTTGTAGTCGCGCATTTCACCCTGCCTCTGTATTATTTGTCACGTCTATACGTGGATTATGTAGTAGGATGTGTTACTATTTATTACATAAGTTTATATTTAAGCCATCTAATGCATGTTTGTTTGTAATCCCTAAAATAAATCAATAAAATAAATAAATCATTTATTATTAATCGAATGTTCCATCTGCTCACCGAGCCCTAAACATCACATGGTACTGGGCCTGTATCGAGGTCATTCAATATTCTTCTGCTTACGATGAGAGCACGCTGAACGACCGTGCACTTGTTTCATTTGGCTGTTGTCTGTATGTAATATATGTCTGCCTCGTTGGTGTAATGGCAAAGTTTCTGCCTTACATCCGAACGATCCTGGGTTCGAATCCCAGGTCGAGCCAAAATTGTTTCTGAGATTTTCTGTCATGAATTTCTGAAAAACAACTCGGAGTCGGGAAGTTTGCGGTGTTACAGCCCCGTGCCTCGGAAAGCACGTTAAGCCGTTGGTCCTGCGCCTGATCTCTCTCCGGTCATGTCGGATTGCCGTGTCACCGAACTTTGAGAGTGATAGAACAGTAAGTGCACCTATGTATTGCGCTCACACTTGTGCACTATAATATCTCCTGCGCAGTTGGCTGATCTCTATTGAGATTGGCCGCCGTGGTCAAAATTGGCCAGGAGGACTATTACTATTATTATTACTACAAAGCTTGCTAAACGTGAACACTGGCGAAGGCGAAGGCTTCAAAATGTGTCTTCAAATTTTGACACATGTCTGCAATAACGATTTAACTTTTTTTATTAAAATGACTCTCTTGACAATGTTTCTACCTGCAATAAAAATGTCTGCGTTTTTACAGAATGGAGCTAATATTTCTAGATCATGGTGAATCGTACTTCGAGGACTGAATTTTATTTACGCAACCTTTATTTAATCCGTAACCTTTATTTGAACGAAAATTATAATTTACTTTAAAACTGTGTCTATTATATCACGTGTCAAGATAGAGGACGTGTTTCAGATGAAGTTATCTTATAGAAGAAATTAGATAAGAGGCAGCAAAACAAATTTAAATCGTATCTATAATTTCACATTCTTAAGCAATAAAAGAATATAATCAATTTATCTTGTAAATAGACTCAAGGAGCACTTTTACACGACCCAACATATAAATTAACCCTACCACCGCTTCGGGACAATGTGGACCAGTGCTGAGAAGAAGCGGCGCAAGAAACTGAGTCACTATTGTCATTGCCTCTTTACAAAATTGATTTACAATTATTGTAATTGTTTACATTCATAAATATCATACATCTATGTCATTTATAAAATGATCAATTTTATAATATCCTTACGACATTAAAACATCTTTTATCATATTGAATAGTGTAAACGTAAAATCTTTGCTCTTTCGAAAAAAAAATAGGATGAGATAAGACTGTCAATTCAAAATGATGCACCTAAATTCCTCGGTCATTCTAATTACATACAAGTTCGACAGTTATTGCGTTTCAATCATGATGTGCCGACAGGCAGACGTTACTCATAGAGTTCATAAAGGTTTTGAAATTTAAAAATTGACTACAGCAAATTCAAGCGCAGAGGTTAAGTGTGACGAAATAAATCTAAATCATGGGTTCATCTATTACAAATTAGGTACAATCTTGTGAAGTTGAGATGGATCACGACTTTGAATGAACTTTTTGGAGTGTATGAAAGGACGTGAACATTTTATGGAGATGGAGGCACAAGGATTAAAAGTTCATTTGTTTTTAGGGTTCCGTACCTCAAAAGGAAAAAACGGAACCCTTATAGGATCACTTTGTTGTCCGTCTGTCCGTCCGTCCGTCTGTCAAGACCCTTTTTCTCAGGAACGCGTGGAGGTATGAAGCTGAAATTTATATCAATTACTCAGGTCTACTGTCCCTTGAAGCTGTGAAAAAATCAAACTTCTAAGCCAACGCAATCAAAAGATACAGCCGTTTATGCCGCAAATTTTCGACACTTGCAAGGGAATCAAAACCTACAGGGTGCTTCCCGTGAACTCAGAATCTTGAAATTTGGTACGAAGCAACGTCTTATAGCATAGATAAAGGAAAAATTACGAAAACCATAAATTTTTAGTTACATCACATAATATATATTTTTTTAATAATTTTAAACTTACTACCCATTTCCTCATAAACGCGTAGAGGTATTAAATTGAAATTCATACCAAATACTGAGGTCTATAATACCTTTAAGCTGTAACAAAATCAAACTTCTATGTCAACGCAATTAAAAGAAACAGCAATTTAAGCTGCATATTTTGAAACTCGCAATTACTCGCAAGGGAATCAAAACCTAAAGGGTACTTCCAGTCGACCTAGAATCTTGAAATTTGGCATGAAGCAACGTTTTATAGCACACATAAAGGAAAAATTCCGAAAACCTTAAATTTTTAGTTACATTACAAAATATATATTTTTAAATAAATATAAACTTATTACTTTTTTCCTCATGAACGCGTAGAGCTATCAAGTTGAAATTCATATCAAATACTCAGATCTAATTGCCTTTAACCCGTGAAAAAAAAATCTAAGTCAACGCAAAAACGCAAAACGCAAAAGTACAACCATTGATACCGCATATTTTGAAACTCGCAACTACACGCAAGGGAATTAAAACCTAAAGACCACTTCCCGTTGACATAGAATCTCGAAATTTGGTAAGAAGCAATAGCTTACAGCACAGGTAACAGAAAAATTCCGAAAAGCTTAAAATTTTAAGTAGTTATACCACCAAAAAAATTGTGATTGTAAACATAATTGTAGTTACAGCAATGACCGCGAGTTATTATACTATGTATGGGGAGGGCAACATTTTTCAAACGGCAAAGACGACCTCACTCATCGTCATTCAATCCCGATGTTTTGGTGAATGTAGCTGTATAATCTAAATGCGTCCTAACTGCTTAAAGTGTTATACTTATAATTAAATTCAATGACATTATTATAAACGATAAAGAGATCTTTGTCTTAAATTAATGCTCCTCCATCTTTCCCCATTGTAATGTTATGAATTTCATTTTGCAATAAAAATACCATAGTTATGACTCGATTGTCGTAATGAACGAACTTTGTAAACCTTGCAGGTTTGTACGGAACCCTCGGTGCGCGAGTCCGACTCGCACTTGGCCGGTTTTTTTAAAATGTTTTACTACATAATTTTCGTACTAAAATTCAAATAGCACCCGACTTAAGCCAGAAAAAACTTCAACGGCTTTCAAGCTTCAACGGCTGGACGAATTTCGATCAACTGTAGCTAAGTACCACCGTGATTAAATTGTGTTTTGAATAAAAAAAACCGTACTGAAATCGGTCCATCCGTTTGTCAGCTACGATGCCACAGACAGACACGCACAAACAAAAAAAGGGTATTTTCTACTTCGGGGGTTAAAATATTATGTTGTTTCATAACTATAATGACTGCAGGCCAGTTATACCAATGATCTCCAGTCATGATAATGAGCTTCAAGATGTCAATCGCGAAACATTGATTGAAATTCAGATGAAGTGGTTATGAGCGACCTACAACCACTTGACCTTGATCCAGGTCTTCAGTCCATCACAACGGTGGGCTGATGTTCATGATCTTTTAATAATAATAATAAAAATTCTTTATTCAAGTGACCAGGACTCAAATTGTTAGTAACATTTAAATTTAACTTAAGCAACTAAGGTTAGTCAGAAATATATTTTGATTAAATATGACTTGTGATTGCTACTATACGAGAATCACCCCTGCTTCATTCCATAAGCAGTGGCGCAGCAATGATTCACTTATACACATTCGAGCCGGCTCGCAATCATGGCCAGGATGCCGTTGCCATCGCCCCTGACTCTGCGCACTAGTGAAGCGCATTTTTTTAATGTCATTTTGAAGCGACCCCTAATTTTGTCACCTGAAACAGCGAAAAACCTTAAAGGCCAAAAAAGAAGGTGAAATTTAGAAAAGAGATTTTACACGAAAATGATTTCGCGTCTTACCTTGAAATTCTTATGATCCCGGAAATAATTTTGCAATATATAAATATACATCCTTATACGAGTGCCAATTGAGATAATTATTACATCATATGTTAGAAATACCTCTCGTAAATGTTTAATTGGCAAAAACTGACGAAGTGTTGACTGGATAATTGTCTTTAAGTTATACGGTGTTACTTACCGACCAGTTGGCTTTTGGCCTCTGTTTTGGCCTCAAATATTAAAATTAATGTATTGGAGTAACACTTTGGTTTTAATTTAAAAGCTATTTTTATAATGGAACATTTATTGTAGAACATTCGTCCGATCTTCGTCCGCGCATTTAGGATTTCCGAACCACTTTAGCTTTAGGTTGTGTAGCTTTATAAATAGTGTAATAACTTAAAATTGTTGTAGTAGTTTCGAAATTTATCTATCGAAGTCCTAGGTCATCTTCATCGTATCAGCCAAACGACGCCCAGAATACTCTCCCAAGGATCTCAACCGCGACTGGTTCTGCTCTGCCTACATCTAGTAGCTTACAGCTTAAGTAACATCTTAGCTAATTTATAGCTATCTATTAGCGGCGCATCCCACAAAAGTTCTTTACAAACATACTTATATAAATAAATATACAACAACATGACATACATTGATCTTACTCCATGGTAAGTAGCTAAAGCACTTGTGTTACAGATATCGGAATCAACAGTGGTATTACAAATAAACTTTAATAAATGCATATAACACCCAGACCAGTAAAAACAGTCATTTTCATGCATATACAGTGCGAGGATCGAATCCGCGAACTCTTGGTTAAAAGTCAACTTCTTGACCATTACACCAAGGAGGTCGTCCAACATAAGTGAAGATGATTGTAGATTTATCATCAGATAGCGTGGCGTGACTCGTATTAGCTATCCTGATGAGATGACAATGTTAAAACACGCGATGCGAAACATGTAATGTTACATGCTCCGCGGTTCTCATAATGCCTCGTTTGCCTAATTGAAGGTGGTACTTACCAAATTACCGATAGAACTAGAGTTTTTGCTTGTCAGGGAATAGGCTAAAGACAACAAGTAGCGCAGTAGCGCAAACTTTCACAATCTTTATGAGTCTATATAGCCTAATTGACGTGAGTTACCACGCCTAGACTTGCAAAATATGGTGAAAAAGTCTCAGTTTTAATCGGAACCAAAATGTTGTTTAGTATTACGGTAAAAATGTGTTTTTTCTCCATCCATTATGTGTTTTTTTTTCTCCTATTAAGTTTGGAAAAATCTGTTGGTGTTACAAGAAACCTATGCTAATGTATTTTTTCTTATTTTTAAACAAAACTCTGTTAAAACTTAAAATTTAATTACCAAACTTTTGATAATGTTAGGTTCAGCCTCTATTGTGTTGCTTTTGTTAGTTAATACAGTAGGTTTCATAACTGGCACGACTTTATACAAGCACTAAAATTACAACTACATTAAGAGGTACTGCTTAAAACAGAAATTAATCACATAACTTTAGATTTAGAGAAAAAAAAACTATGACTTTTTCATTCATGACAATCATGACACACTATTAGTGTGTGTTAAAGCCATATTTTGCAAAAATAATCTTTAAGTATTGTGCCACTAAAAATTTACTGGTATATATACCAATGAAGAGCTGATTAATATTAAATATATCTTTGAAATTAATAAACTACCTATAGAGCGTATTTTTTATGTCGATAACTAAAGGAACATTTTTTTTTGTTTTAAACGCTGTTAATTTCTAGGATCAGATAAGTATGTACCCTCACCTTATTGTTTTATGAAAATTAGGCTATTTTCATGATCATCATATCATCCTTTCGACGCCCATTGCTGAGCATAATCCTCCCCCAAGGGTTTTCCACACGGTTGGTCCTGTGCTTCCTAAATCCAGCGGATTCCCACGACCTTCACCAGATCGTCGGTCCACTTTGTAAGGGGCCTGCCCACGGAACGTCGTCCGGCTGTGGTCGCACTATTTTGTCATCATCATCAGCCTATATACGTCCCACTGCTGGGCACAGGCCTCACCTCAACTATGAGGTGGTGCGAGCCATACTCCACCACGCGGGCTCAGTGCGGATTGGTGGAGGGAAGTAACCAACCTTACTGTCAGATGTTATTTAGCCGCCCGAGGGCCTCCGACCAAGCTTAACGACTAATATCTATCGATATTAACCGGGACCAACAGCTTAACCTGCCTTCCGAAGCACGGAGATGCTTGTAAATAGACGTCACTTGTATGGTAAAATAGTGACCCAAACATGACCGCGCCGTAGGTTGCTTAACTTTTGGTATCACTACCAAAGCGCTGCAACCACTGCGCCACAAGCACCTCACTATTTTATAATTAAATAACATTTTCCTACACGTATGTCCTCACACGCATAAACGGATACATCATACGCATGCGCACTGATTTCCGGGATCGTGATAATAATTGATACGAACGATTAACTATGCCTGCGCTTTAAGGGAAGTATTTAACCAATCAACGCATCATCTGCTGTTCACTCGGATTGATGACTCAATTGGTTAATTTAATTTTGTAATAAATCAGTGTTTTTATTCATCTTGTTGTTGTCGGTTCATTGAATCGCAATGCAATTTCGATTGATATTTAAGACCATTTATCAACTTCAATTCAAGAAAAATCCACCATTTTGATATTTTGGCTGTTTTTGCACCCGCACTCTCATTTATCTATTGTCTAAATATATTTATCGCGTTATCGAGATGAATCTGAAGATACCTCAAATATAATTCTTTGGGCCATTTTGGTTGTAGCACGGGACATAGAAATCTACTAACATACCCACGTAAGTATTTACATTGGTAAAACATAACCTTCCTTATGTAACAGTAGGGTTTGACCCTATAATGTAAGCAGAAGGGTAAAAAAAGCTTTTTTTATATATATTTACTAAACTTAATACCTATATTGTCGAAAGCAATTAAATAGAGAGAAAAAAACAACCTACTAAACTTTTGGCTGTTTCAGACGCGTTGATGTCTTTTGTATGGAAAATTAAAAAAAACTATTTTACCCTATTTTCTTCATGAGTAAAGTCTTCAAAACACCTTTCCTTCAAAGTAAGTTAACAAAAAACTACAGACGTTGCTTTTTATATTTTTAGTAATATGTATAAAAAGGAACTATCAAAATTCCGTGTAGCCGTAGATTATTGCTAACAATAAAATACGAGGCTTTAAATCTTAAAGCCGATGGCTGTTAAAATATCAGATGATCACAACATTCACAACACAAACGATTTTCACGATGTATCTGAATTATTACAAGCTTAAAGGTTCAGTTCACACTCTAGACAATAATTGCCAAAAGTAAATAATAATAATAAATAAATAAATATAAAACAACATCACATACATTGATCTGACTCCGCGGTAAGTTGCTTAAGCACTTGTGTTACAGATATCAGAATCAACAGTGGTATTACAAATAAACTTAAATAATTACATATAACACCCAGACCAGTACAGACATAATTTTTGTACAGTGCAGGGATTGAGCCCGCGATCTTGATCTACGCAAATAAATAGTTCAAGTCTGAATAGAATCCCTACTAGGATTGGTAAAGCACAAATGAGGTAGGAAAAACAACCCATTGTGCGATTATGGTACCAAAGCCCTAACCATGGACAACAGCGTGAAGCGATACCCGTAAAGACGATACCAGCGTGACCTAAAAGACTTGTTTGGTCCGACACCGAAAGCAGTGGATTGGTGTGGATTTCTGTATGTCTTTTGTTGTTTTATATTAATCTCTATACATATAGAATTCTCGTGTTCCAAAGTTCGTTCCCTTACTCCTCCGAAACAGCTCGACTGATTCTTATGAAATTTTGTGAGCATATTGAATGGAGACCACGCTTAGGTAAACGCTGCTTGGGATGCCCCCCGGTTAGATGGACAGATGACCTGAAGAAGGCAGCTGGTAGTAGTAGTAGCGCTCCTTGGAGGAGGCCTATGTCCAGCAGTGCTATGATGATAATATTAAGTTGGTCTGAGAATCGGCAATCATCTAATTATCATATCCCTCATCGATAAGGGTTGTCCACAATAATTTATATGGCAAAACAACGTTTCCAGCTAGTAATTATTATAAAACAAATGTGCCATACAATAAAATAAATGTATACTCACCCTTAAAAACCGTGACTATGAGGTTTGTTAACTCAAGTTAGCTCATTTAAGAGTTACTACGTGACTACTGGACCTATTGCTAACTTATGACACAGTTGATCATCCGTCAGTTAAGGATTCGTCAAGTAAACGACATACGTGATAGGTCTCAGTTATTAAAAGTGCGTTAGCTGCACAGAAGTGAAGTGCTAGCATCACTCAGATAGTCATCTTACCTTAACATCACAAGTTCCTAATGGTGTGGTGCTACATTTGCCATTTCAACGACCGCTTGGTGCAGTGGTCCACAGGTCGGACTTCTAAAACCAAAAGTCGCGGGTTCGACCCACGCACAGTAGAAACATAGGTGCGCATGAACATGTGTGTTTGTACTGGTCTGTGTGTTTTCTATGTATAATATGTATTTATTTACAAAAAAGTATTTAAGTATGTTACTCCGTTGTTTAGCACCCACAACACAGGCTTTGTAGCTTAATTTGGGACTAGAGAATTTGTGTGATTGTTGTGAAATATTTATTTATTTATTTATTTATTTACCTTCCCCACGACCGCTTTAGTCTAATCGTCCATGCTCCAGAATTACCGATTCATTGCAATGTTCCTTGCAATCTTATGTGGCGCTGAACAAAACAAACGAGTACATTAAATGACACGCTGCTTGTGTCTTCAGTCATGTGGAAAATATAAATATACAACAACATCACATACATTGATCTGACTCCGTGGTTAGTAGCTTAAGCACTTGTGTTACAGATATCAGAATCTACAGTGGTATTACGAATAAACTGAAATTAATACATATAACACCCAGACCAGTACAAACAGACACGTTCATGCACACAATTGTTTGTACAGTGCGGGGATCGAACCCGCGACCTCTTGGTTAATTGTCAACTTCTTAACCATTACACCAAAGTGGTCGTCTTACATCATTTACCTAATTGTTTGTCGTTACGGATACTAACGGAGTGCAAAACTTGAAAACCAATATCGATCAAGGTGGCCTCATGATCTATAAGCAACTAAATATTTATTGCAGTCGTTTTATACAGTTGCAAAGCTAAAAATGTGTAGCCCTAACTTTGTGAATAAGGCTCAGGCCACATCTCTTTTTCTTTTCTTTCTGTCGCCGCGCCTCACTAGCAGAAATTTTCGAGTCAATAATTTATTTTTTATAAATAGACTCACAAGTAGCACTGTTACACGTCCCCACATATAAATTAACCCTACCACCGCTTCGGGACAATTAGGGCTAGTGCTGTGAAGAACCGGCGCAAGAAACTCAGTCACTATTGTCATTGCCTCTTTTTAAAATTTGATTTACAATAATTGTAAATGTTTACATTAAAACATTTCCATATATCTTTGTCCTTTATATAATCATCAATTTTATAATATCCTTTCGACATTAATATACCTTTTACAACTGTTTTAAATTTATCTAAAGTCATTAAATTACATTTTCAGGTAACTTATTAAAAAATGATAACACATCTACCCATAAATGAGTGACCAACTCTATGATGCCTGAAATGTGGAACGGCAAGTCTTTTTTTGTCTTATTGAAGTTATGCAAATCGCTATTTTTAGGAAATAAGTGTAAGTTTTTTTCGAACGAATGTTAGGTTTTCATAAATGTATTGCGAGTAAGCTGTAAGTATTTTAACTTTTTTAAACAATTTCCTGAGTGTTTCATCTGATTTAAGTCGCTGCGACTTATAATGTGGTCTCAGCTTTAGTAACAGCGCTGGTATTTGTTACTCGAGATGGCTCATTTGTGAATTCTGCCGATCACATCGAGATGTTCTCATCTCAATTATTGAAAGGTATTGCGGATTGCTAAAGGTCAGAGGGAATTTGAAATAAAATGTCTCACTTATCGATGAAGATTCCTAGATGGGTTGGGATTGGTTTGTTGATGGTTTATATTCTAAATAATGACGGTATAACCTGAGTGACTTATTCAGTTAAAGGAATATATTCCGTTTCTCACTAACTATACCAATAAAATCAATTTATTTTTTTGTAAAAAGACTCACAAGTAGCACTTTTACACGTCCCAACATATAAATTAACCCTACCACCGCTTCGGGATAATTTGGGCCAGTGCTGAGAAGAAGCGGCGCAACAAACTCAGTCACTACTGTCATTGCCTCTTTTCAAATTTGATTTCTAATAATTGTAATTGTTTACATTCAAACATTTTTTTAAAGATAATTTGATCACGGTAGATCTTAACTATGATTGGTCAAAACTCGTCTAGTCGTTGAAGCTCACCACCCGTTTTCCTGGCTCATTTGGGGTGTTTTAACGGGAAAGTTAGTTTTAATGAAAATGGTTAACATTTTATTCAAAATTCACAACAAGGCATTGCACAGAGGATCGTTCATACCTCCTGTCCAACATCGATTCACTATTTACATAAACAAATTCAAATCATAGTGAACGGTGAACACTCCAGGCAGCAAATTCTTCGGCGTACCTACGCAACAGAAATGTAAATGTAGAGTTAACGGTTATATTTCAACATTAGAAGTATGCCGACCCAATTTTGAAATAATGAGCACTGATAGGTTTTCAGGAATAATAAAAAAAACATTGTTAAGAGTGCAGTGAAAAATGTTGTTAAGGAAAACAGCCGATGAGCTTCAATAGCTAGACGGATTTTTTACGAGATATTTTAAAAACCACCGTGATTTAATTATCTTTCGAATAAAAAAAAACACACCGAAATCGTTCCATCCCTTTGGGAGCTACGGTGCTACAGAGAGACACAGACAAACAAACATACCCACAAACAGAATATGGGTCAAACTAACAACATTCCTCTATTCGTCAGGGGATAAAAAGTAGGGCACCCCGGGTGCCGTATTGGTACAACGGAAAATAACACTAATGATAAATAAGATCGATAGTAAACATTATAATAATAATAGTCCTCCACGCCGATTTCGACCACGGCGGCAAATCTTAACAGAGATCAACCAACTACGCAGGAGATATTATAGTGCACAAGTGTGAGCGCAATACACAGGTGCACTCACTGTTCCATCACTCTCAAAGTTTGGTGAGACGGCAATCCGACATGACCAAAGATCAGGCACATGACCATCGGCTTAACGTGCTTTTCGAGGCACACACCGCCAGCTTCCCGACTCGTCGCTGTTTTTGAGAAATTCATGACAGAAAATCTCGGAAACAATTTTGGTTCGACTGTATTTGACTTGGATGTAAGGCAGAAAATTTGCCACTACACTAACGAGAGAAAACATTATAACGAACTGACTATTGAAAAATCGCTCTTTAATCAGCATAACTACTTACCTACTTAAACTACATACACGCAAAATGACTAACATACGCCGCAGCCACAACTTTTATAACGAACACGTCCTCTCATGTCCTGAACCGCATCCTGCCACAACCTGTTTGCAATTAAAACTATGATCAGACTCATCATATTCAGATGATCTAAATACTTTGTTAATTACATAGTTTACGTATGGAAAATAAATAAATATTTTTAATACCGATATTGTATCACGACTTAACGTGTACTATGTGACCCGAGTGAGTGAGCATTTATTGATTTTTTACATGCGCATCACGGCAGGACGAGACTTTAATTATGCCATGGGTTCTGTATCATTTTTACTTAAACTGTGGTATAAGAAAGAAAGAGAAAAAAATAGGTGAAGAAAGTGCTTTTATAGCTAGCAAAAAATTAAACTTTTTTAAAGACCTAGATGAGTTATTATTAAATAAACCCGAAATGAATCAAGTGCAGCGCAATAATTTCCTTTAAATAGGTAGATAGAACCGGTAGACGGGTTCTATTTTTGAGTTCTCCTTGAATGAATTTCAGTGAACTTCGTTAAATGGGAGTCCATATTTTTCTGATAACGGAAAACTTTATTAATTTCATCAACTTTAACATAAAAACATTCAAGGGACTGATCAGTATTAGATGAATATAGTTAAAATATTCGTACTTATTTATTGAATTGAAACCAATAGGATGCATGCAATAACACCGATGTAGAGATTAATGCAGGTAATAGTGTGGAACAACAAAATCGTGTCTATGGCATTACTCTCAAAGCTTTTGTCCATAGTCACAAATATAGCCATCTCTGTCACCATTACTAGCTGTACCGTGCGAAAAAACGCGATGGCTAGACCCAAAAATACGGACGAAATATTACGGAGTGTGGTGTCTGTTCCATAGAATCGTGATTATTTTGCAGACTTTGACACGTAGAGACTTTCTTGGACTAAAAACAGCGTTTGCGATGGGTGATGGCGTCATTTGTCTATGAGTTACTTCGCTTATTTAGCTATCACGATTTTGTAACAACCGTGAAGATTTTAGTAACTAAATAAGTAACAGCGACTGAAAAACGGTATATTTATCGAAAGGCTAATAACTTTAGGTGGCATCAAAGTTAAAATTAACCTATACTTCATCGCTGGTAATGCGCAACAATAAGTCATACTTCAGCTATGACAATCGCAAAGAAATGTGACATAATGAATAATTTTTACCTGAGCACCGAGCTTTTTGTTACGTTTAGTAACAAAAAAAAGGGTGCTACTGACCAGATATTTTTTTTTAGAATTAATTGCTTATCAAGAAGCTCCTATCATAGATCCTAGATTTCAGTTTGTTAAACGATTTTTAAAGGTTTTAAATCAAAAGCATTACTAATATCAGAGTTTAGAAAGGAGCAGCGTAATTGGTACCCGAAAAGGTCTTTCATTGGTCCTGTGCTAGCATCCTATTGTTTTGCTAATTCACTAGAATGTGGGTGTATACCTACTAGTTATTCTTGCCCGATTTTTTTTCTATGTATTTGCCTTATGCCCTAGTTTAATATCGGCTTAGTAGGCACTGTTTTACCATGCAAATGCTACAAATAAAAATAACTTCTTGTTTTAGTATTTAATAGTATTTTATTTGGCTATACAGTAGCATATTAAGAGGTTTTGATTCAAAGCAATAAGTTCAGTAAAAAAAACGTCTCACTCGGTTAGTCCAAAGGGTCTTACCACCGCGGAACCCTAATATCCGCTTAAATAAACAAAGTAAATCCGCCAATACGAGCACGCACACACGCGTACAAATAATTAGTGTATCGATACTGATCTACGTTGCAACACACACATACACAGACAGCCCAGTCAAAGGTTACAGCGTGAGCAGTACTTTAAGTAACTCACAGTGAACGAAATTTGTTTCATATAAATAGGGTGGGATTCTGCAATACGCCACATTCGAGACTCATCTTCAAGGCGTCTAACAGCTTTTGATATGAAGCTGGTAATGGTTTATTACTATCTAAAACTAAAATCGGATAGCTTAGGTTTAATTGATTGGCTAATAGACGCTATTAGTGGAAACCCTTTGATCGTTTGGTTAACAAATTATAGTTTATCTATTACAGTGATCAGTATCTTATTAGTTTAAGATTAACGACAGATTAAAAGTCTGTGCATCTTTTAAAAGGAAATTTCGGAAAATTTTAAGCAAATATTTTGTTTCAGATAATAGTCCTGTCGGTAGTAGCCTTTGGCTATGCAGCTAAATTGGACAGGACGTATCTACCTCCATCCAGCGCTGCGACCGCTGGTGGAAGCCCTGGATCCTTGACCGCGCCTAAAGGATCAGGCCCTTCAGGATTTTCCGGACAACCCGGCCAGTCCAGTTTTGGCCAACCAGCTCAGTCAGGATTTGGTCAAGCCCCTGGATTCGGACAGCAATCTAGCCCTACTTTTGGACAACAGTCTGGTGCTAGTACTGCTGCTGGTTTCGGGCAGTCCAGGCCTACTGGTGGATTTGGACAGCAAACCGGCTCTTTTGGAAACCAGGGTGCATCTGCTCCTAAACAAGGATTTGGTCAGGCCTCCCAAGGGTCTTTTGGACCAAACCAGCCTGCTACGTCAGGTTTCGACCAGCTGTCTGGCCCTGCTGGTGCTAACCAGCCTTCAACTGCCTATGGAGCTCCATCTGGTGCTGCTGGCCAGCAAGGATTTGGCCAGGGTTCCCAAGGATTTGGCGCTCAAGGATCTTTTGGCCAAGGCCCTCAGGCATCTTCCAACCAAGGCTCCTTCGGCCAGGGATCCGGTAGCCCACAACCCGAACGCGCACAAGCCGCTGCTGACAGAAACGCCGAGATCTTGAGATACGAAAACGAAAATGACGGCGAAAGGTTCTCGTACAGTTTCGAAACTTCTAACGGAATATCGGCTGAGGAGTCAGGAGTTGCTACCAATGGTGTTCAGGCTCAGGGTGCGTTCGCGTATACTGGTGATGATGGCGAGTCTTACCGTGTGACGTACACTGCTGACGAGAACGGATACCAGCCCCAGGGTGATCACCTGCCAACCTCCCCGCCAATTCCTGATGAGATCCTGAGGTCCATTGAGGAGAACGCGAGGGCTGCAGCTGCTGGCACACAAGAAGGTAATATTTAGCTATTTATTATCTAATATGGATGTGAATAACAATTGTAGGAGGCACAAAAGTTTTAAATAATTTTGTGCTCGGTTTATACCAATAACAGTTTTAAATTTGAAATGCGGCATTCGTGTATTGCTTATTTAGAGTTAAATAGTGCGATGATAAAATAAAATAAAATAAATAAAATGATCATTATTTAATCTTCTAGAAATGATTGTATTAGCTACCATACTCGTAAAATAAATTCAACGTCTTACACTTTTACAGCCGAGCTTTTTAAATCTGCATTTGTTGTAAAAGTGTTGAAATAACTAAAAACATAGCTATTGGATTTAATTTGAAGTCTCGACTTCAACCTCTAAGGCCATAAAATCCTTAAGAATAATAATTTTGTTAATACAAAAATAATTTAAAGATTTTATCTGACGACAAGTGCTTTTAAGTAGTAAATATATTTTTTTATTGTTACAGGCGCTTACAACCCTGACGAAGACAACTCTGAATCTCCTCAGTTCAACCAGGCCCCAGGTCAAGGACCTTCTTCACAGTATGGTGCTCCCAACGCCGGTTTCTCTGGTCAAGGTTTTCAGCCTGCTGGACAAGCACAGGGTCCCTCTTCCCAAAACGGAGCCCCCAACGCTGGGGCTAGGCCTTCCGCTCAAGGTTTCCAACCATCTGGCTCTAGCCAAGGCCCCTCCTCTCAATATGGAGCACCCAATGCCGGACCTAGACCATCAGCTCAAGGTTTCCAGCCAACTGCTCAAAGCCAAGGACCTTCTTCCCAATATGGAGCTCCTGCTTCTCAAGGCTCTAGGCCCTCAGCTCAGGGCTTCCAATCATCCGGACCTAGCCAAGGACCTTCTACCCAATATGGCGCACCTAACACTCCTGCTTCCAGAGCCCCTGGTCAATCAAACGGATTTAACCAGCAAGCTAGTCTACCTCAAGGTCCATCATCTCAGTATGGAGCTCCTAATGTTGGACCTGCAGCCTCCAGGCCTTCAGGATTCCAAGTTCAGAACCAAGGACCTTCATCCGCTTTCGGCGCCCCCACCTCTGCTGGTGCTGGATTCAGAGCAACTGGCCAATCTACCGGTCAAAACTTCAACCAACCCGCTGCTCAAGGCCCCTCCCCTCAGTACGGAGCTCCAAATGCTGCACCATCTAGGCCATCAGGTCAAGGATTCAACCAGCCCTCAAACCGTCCCACCCAATTTGCTTCTTCTTCCCCAAGCCAAGGTCAGTTCGGCCAGAATGCCCCCACTCGCGCACCTCAGGGTGGAGATGATGGTTACAACTACGAAAGGCCCCAGGCTAGCGCTCAATTTTCCGGTAGCCAGACCAGGCCAGGTCAAAGCAATGGATTCCGCCCTCAGACTGGTGCTTCTCAACCAACTGGACCTCAGCAATACAACCGTCCCCAAGGTCAGGCTGGATCTGGACTTGGACCCACTTCTAATGGTCAGGGCTCATCTCCCACTGCTCAACAGTTCGGAAGGCCCGGTGCCTCTTCTCAGGAATCTTTCGGCCCCTCAGCTGCTGCTAAGTCCCCATCGGGAGCATTCGGACCCTCTTCTCCTGCTGGTCAGGGATCATTTGGACCTGCTGCTTCTGGACAAGGATTTGGGCCTGCTGCGTCTGCTGGATCATTCGGACCATCTGGATCTCAAGCTCAGGGCTCATTCAGACCTAATGGTCCTGCTGGACAAGGAATGACCCTGCAGTCAGCTCCCTACCAGTACAACCGGCCAGGCTCTCAAAGCTCTCAGCCGCAGAGGTCTCAGGCTGGACAGCCCCAGCGACCAGGTAGCTCTGGCTCCTCCTTCAACCAGCCCAGACCTGGCCAGGAGTTCGGTGGACCCCGTCAGCCCCCGAGCTTCGATGAGCAGGAAGGCTACAAGTATTAAACCAAAGTCAATGATCTTAGCTAGCGAAATAAACGATTTATTATAGAAGGCATTTGAAAAAACGAAAAAAAAAGCTGCAAGGCAGAAGTGAAATGTTTAATTTTATTTTGTACAGTAATGTATAGAATTAAGAAAGAATCACTGTGTGATACTGTAAATAAATAAATTATGAGAATAATGTTTGGCTTTTTTGTTATTCACTATTTTGATCAAAATTCTTGTTACTTTTAAATGATGATAAGTATTGCTCGAACATTAATACAAGCGTAAGTAAGCCACGTAGGTACCTAAAGAACTAGTCACTCATAAAACTTCGTCTCGAAAGTAATTTAACCGCAAACAGGTACTTATTTGACTTTTTTACGAATATTCATGAAAATTCTAGTAATGTGCATGATTTCTTTTTGTAGTCTACGTAAATTGGCATCAAAAGGAAACTAATTGAGCAATTTAATTCGATTAAATCATTGTGTGAGATTCACATGACCCCCACGGCCACACATCTTGCCATCTCGACCCATATATACCCACCATTACACTTAGCATGTAATTACAATGACGACATGTGATCAGGGTTGTCTACGATAAAAATGCACTATGAATTGTAACTACGTCATCATAACTGCATAGTTGATAAAAGGGTTAAAATGTAATAACTTGGCTGTCCTTAGAAAATATGACAATGAAAATATGAAGCAAATGGTCCGTAGGCTCTCCGATTCATACAAAGGCCTTCCTACCCTTCCACACAGAAAATACACCACAGGCCTTGCTCTTTAGGAATTTCTCTAAGCTCTACATGCAAGCAAAATATGCAGAACAGTCCATTTTATCAATGTACAAATAACAGCTCATCAGGATACCCCATTTTGAACTTGAGACCGCCTCTTTTCGCTTCGCAATAAAAACTATTTTCGTAGTTGACATTTGTAACATCGCGTGCTATCGACCGTACATTAGATGAAAAAAAAAACGTTTTCTTTAATTTTGTGAAAACATCCAGCTCCAGCGAACTTGACAGACGTGATGCTGTTAAATGAAATGGTAAACGACATAGAAAAGTTTATCAAAATATTGAACCCTGCTACCGCTAGCACAGAACTGTTTCATTGTTCAAGGGCTGAGTTCGCAAAAGTGACATTAAACATAATATGTTATCGTTTGTAGTTCGTCCTATTCATAAATATATATTTTTTTAGAATGTATTGTATTATTTAGAATTTAATTTATTTGTAATTAATATTACATTTTTATTGATTTATTTATTCTGGTCTGCACCTATCGCATAGAAATTTACTCTATAAAGATAGATGTATGTATGAAACATAAATAAAATAAAACAATAAAATAACGTTCAAACCTTTATTTAACAAAACATCCACAGACTGTATAAAAAGGTAAGTAGCCGTAAATTTTAATTAAAATGAAACAGCGGAAGATGTTTCGTGTTACGTTCTTACCATAAGCACAATAGTATAACGATTCTATCGAATCGTTACACTGTGCCATAAGCATTCAAATAGTGGTTCTATCAACACATACTTGAAGACCACTATGGTGTAATGGTCAAGAAATTGACTATTAACCAAAAGGTCGCGGATTCGATCCCCGCACTGTACAAGCATTTGTGTGCATATTTATTAAGTTTATTTGTAATACCACTGTTAATTCTGATGTCTGTAACACAAGTGCTTAAGCTTGTTACCACGAATTCAGATTATGACTATGAATGTGATTTTGTTGTATATTTAAAAAATATATACTTATAACGAAAATAAAAATGACAGGTGGCGAGTGAGCAAGACGAAACATCACTGCTCACGGTTGGATAGGCACCACCAGGTGACATTTCTTCTGCTATATTATTTTAACCAAGACTCGAGTTTTCTAATCTATCTAAGAATACAAAGAGTATTCTTAGATATTATGTGCCAACCCTACACATACGTGTCGACATGTAGATCGCACAGTTTTTGCGCGACACCATTAGCAAAGGATTTTATTACATATTTAGTTTATAACTCAGGTAATAGTTAAGTGTTAATTCTTGCTTTTTGTGCGCCAATTAAGTAAGTTCTATTTATTGATTTATTTATGGTAACTCGTCCTTTGGCAAAGCATGTGAGGAGTTAAATATCACGTTCCATATTAGATGAATAACATAAGCAAGATCATGAGTTTGCTTTAGTTACGGGAGTGCCTTCTCGGTTTTCTCCACCGCCAATCCCGCGATATTACTTAAATGTGGATATTTCATAGACTTTGGCTAAGTTATTTTAATAACACGTTTTTTTAGTGATTTATACAGGGTGGTGAACACGATACGACAATAGGCGTGATGACACCTATCTTAAATATTTTCAAGACCATGGCGTTTAAAAAACATAGCCCCACGAAGTTAATACAACCAGTATATTTCCAAAAAGCTGTGGAAACCAATTTTTAAACCCACAAAACTCAATAAATATTCGTTCAATTGACTCCAATTTCTGATACACTACCGTGACGTCACGATTTTGTATTCTCATACAAAATATATGGAGGCAGATCGTTTTGACATATATAAAAGGAAATGACAACGATGGGCGGTGTCATCTAGCCTATTGACTTTCTGTCTGTTACGCTTTTATGCCTAAACTACAGAACAGATTTCGGTGAAAATTAATACACATAGGGGAAGGTTGGCTATATCGTACCGGTTGATAAATCGTACCATTCTCATATTTTCTACCATTGTACGTATTTTTTATTCCGGCAACACTAAATTATAGTTTGCAACATTTAGGAAGCCATATGTTGCAAACTATAATTTAGTGTTGCCAACAGATTTGGTTTGACAAATAAAGACGTACAAAAGGCAAGATGACACCACTTATCGTTGATATACTCTTTATCACCTGTCAAAACGACATACCCTCCATAGATTTTTAATGGACTCCAAACGTGTCGTCACGTTAGAGTTTTATAAATCGTACTCAATTGATATTTATTTGATTGTAATTAAAAATTGGTTTTCTTGAACCTTTGGAAAACTTATTGGTTGTTTTAACTTCATTTTAACGATAAGTGTCTTTTATTTATTTTAGTTCTGCACAAACATGTGTATAATGGTGGACTTAATGCCGAAGCCATTCTCTACCAGTCAACCATAGGTCAAAGCAGAGAAAAATAAGGCGGTGCAAATAAAATAATAAGGTAAAACTACTACTACTTCCTCTACTATTGGTACTAAGAGGAATTTATAAACATAGGTACAAAATAACTTTTTACATAAAGTCCAATAAAAATACACAAAAATCATAGACATACATTATTACGTATACATAATAAGGATAGTACACAAGAACACAATATCACTGAGACAAACTAAGATTGAGACATCATTCCTATTTATACGAATTTATTCGGGTTTGATTCCTGCTAGGGGCAAATATTTGTAAGATGAGCACGAGCATTTTGTACCTAGTCATGGGTGTTTATAAATGTATTTAAGTATTTCTATCCGCCACTATATATTCTAGCCACCATAGCACAAGCTAACGCTTCGTATGGTGCTAGGTATTAGGGTGTTCGTTGAAACAATTTATAATTTATTAAGCCAGTCTCAAGTCAATATGCGCAAATCTTTTAGTGTCGTTCAACAAATGGATTCATGCTACTTCATTATAAAAGATCGTTTTAACCAGTTCATTGAATTAGGTATATCGTGTACGTAATAATCCGAAAATTATGGCTCGGCTTAAACACCCACATTATACGTTTAGTGTAATTTTGATAAATGGTTTACGAGTATCAATGAAGTCGGTGAGGTCAGATGAAGATAGCTCTATTTGTGTTTTGTGAGTGCAATATGTGTTGTTAACTAAACGATTTTGAATGTGTTTCTCAATGTGTGGTCTTTATAAATTACAGTGGAGTCCTTATTTTTTATAACTGGCCTCAGTTCTATAAATTTTAGATAGCACATTGAACGTAAGGTCATGTTCACTATTTTTTGGCGCAAGAAATATTTGGAATGAATGAATGATGTTTGTTAAGAGGTGTACACTTAGAGAATTTTTATTCTCGTAATTAAAGAGAAAAAGTGTGATTAATTGGGAGTAATTGTATACGATGGTTATTGCCATAAGCTCGTTATTTGTTTTGTTTTAGCAATTACTCTTTGTAATTTCCATGTCTTAAATTTGCCACGACGTTTTACATACGCTCTCAAAGGTGATTTTTATAATTATTATGTTATATTATACAATAAAAATAAAATAATTAATATAAAATATAGTAAAATATATAATCATTTTAAAAATCACATTTGAGAGCGTATGTACAAGTATATATCAATTATAACAATATTTTTTTTATTGTATGGACAATAAAAATAAAATAAATATAAAATTCACAGATACAACGTAAACTAGTATGTATTCATTTAGCATAACAATGTGTTGTCAAAATTTGACAGCACGTTCGATATAATAATCTTATCAAGATAGATGTTGCCCAAACCTTATCCTTAGGCTAACTAAGGCACCGGTCAGATATACGTGTGAACGTCGATACGAACAATTTGACACGGCGGGTCGGCTGACGAAATGGGTAAAACGTCGTGTGAACTGCCATTGTCGGGTTGGTGAGTATTGGACACTGCGGTCTGTAAAAACAACTCAGACTGATAGATTTTTGACATGTAAAATCTGTTTTATTACTTTTTAAACAATTTAATTTAGTTTAAAAATCTACGGTGGCCAGCACGTCACGGTAAATATTGCGGTATCTTATGCACTTGTGATACGGGCGATGTTGCAACAAAAATGGGTAGCCTGATGTGCTAGCAACTGTACAATAATGCATGAAATTTTTAGAATTTGTACTGCAATGTGTTAGTTATAGCTTGTTGTATTAAGGGCTGCAAATTTAAAAATATTTTATGTTATTCCTAAAGTTAGTTAATGTATGTAGTTAAGTTACTTTATTTTTTAGCATTAACAATGCAAATTTATTTATTCATATTGTAGGTAAGTTGTATTTAATTTTTTGCCTGTAACCTGATTTGTAAATTTAATGAATAAATAAATGCAAGAAAAATAATAACATCAAAACCAACGTCGCTCTTTACGATAACACCGAAACATTACTGTTGAGCTACTAACAAAGAGTTTGAAACATCTATAAACACAGCTTCAACGACTCTCTTCTAACGAGAAAATCTTAAAATACTAGAGCTATGTATTTGAATTGTATAGTTTCTTGGTCAATTGTAAGGATATATTTGGTTTACTCTAGATGAGTTTCTATACTCTGTTAAATATAGTTAGAAAACTCTTCGTTTCTGTAGTCGGTTACTAAGGGATAGTAGCCAATACTTACCAGCCGCCCTTCTCGGCTAAACATAATTGAACGAGGCTCGGCGTGAAGCATCGCCCTAATAACAGTCATCGAGTATCGGCGCTAGTACTGCGCACACGCACCAGTATTGGTTGTAAGGGTGCGCGGACACGATGCTTTTTGATGAAGCGAATAGATTTGTGATATGCAGGACTTTAAAGCAGCTTCTTTTCAGAAGCAGCCTACAAATTGTAACATTGACTTTTGAGACTTCTGGTGATCACGTTCCACGTTTGTCATTTGAATTGGGATGATGACACCTATCTTAAATATTGTCAAGAACATGGTGCTTAAAAAACATAGCCCCTATGAAGTTAATACAACCAATATATTTCAAAAAAGCTGTAGAAACCAATTTTTAAACACACAAAACGCAATAAATATTCGGTCAATTGACTCCGATTTCTGACACATGACCGTGACGTCACAATCATTTATTACCATACAAAATCTATGGAGGCAGACCGTTTTGACAGATAATAAAAAGTATGTCAACGATTGGTGGTGTCGTCTAGCCAATTACACATTGTTTTTCTTCAATTGTTTTATTTCTTAAATAGCGGTCGCCCGCAAATTCTTCTGCGTATATTTCCCGTTCCCTTGTAACTTTTTGGAAATCCTTTCTTAGCGGATGCTTACATTATAGTAGCTACCTGCATGCCAAATTTCAGCCCGATCCGTCCACTTGTTTGGACTGTGTGTTGATAGATCACTATGACAGCCAGTTTACCTTTGAGTTTCATATACGAGTATAATAATATGTATATTTAGGATGATAACTGTACGTAGTCTAAAATAACACAGAAATACAGAAAGCTCCTTATCAATTTATATTTATGTGAACTCAGCATCAGCGTTTCCCTGCAGTTTTAAACTGGAAATTTTCCAACGTAGAGTGAACAGGCATTTTGTAGGAGAGCTCGCTCCATCGTCGACTCAGACTATGCCCCGCTGGACTTAGGTCAAGAGTAAATCTATCCGAAAGAAAATAAAAATGTACAAAAGTCAGTTGTTCGGAAGCTTTACTAGGAAAAGCTTGCGTCGTGTCCGCTCACCCTAAGACTCCATCAAACCCTGTTAACTCCAATAAACGGCGCACCATTCTGTCGGCACTTACATTTTATAATGAGCTGGATATCTGACAAGTTGTGAAACGATTAAGACGTTTAATTTTGGAAGCTATTATTATTATTCAGATAAGATCACTAATTAAAGAAAGAATACGTTTCAGACAAAAGGTTTTTAGGTATGCAAGTGCATTGGTTAGGCTATTAGGTGGTCTGTTTCAGGTTTTTATTGCATAAGTATTTGTAAGAGATATTAATTGTAATATAGCTCATGAGTAATGACTGAGGGTCGTGATCATTATGTGGACGAAACACACGCAATGTCTTTGGCAAGTCCTGCAAAATTGCTTTTACCATCCGTTTCACGTTTTTTCATCCGTTTTACACACAAAAAATATTTTTTCATAATTGACCCGTCGTCCTACGCAACGACAATAAACTTCAAAGTATTTGTCGCGTCGAGATCGAATCAGAAATGAGGAGATACGTAAAAGAACTAAGGTATTCGACATAGCCCTGAGTAACCCCATCAGAAAGCTCAAGTGGCAATGGGCAGGGCGCATAGCGCGAAGAATTGATGGCCGTTGTGGCAGAAAAGTTCTGGATTGGAGACCCTTCGACCAAAAGCGCAGCGTAGGACGTCCACCGACAAGATGGACAGACGACCTTGTAAAGATCGCAGGATCACAGTGGATGCAGACCGCTTGTGATCGGTCGATGTGGAAAACTGTGGGGAAGGCCTATGTTCAGCAGTGGACGTCCTTTGGCTGATAATGATGACGTTTGTCGCGTCACGTCACACTTGTCGCGTTGCGTTCCTCACTTAGGACAACAACTAAGTGACTTTAGTGCCAGGATCTATGGTTGGTTGAGTAAAAATTTCAACAGGTCGAGGTTAGGTTGTGTTGGGAGAACTTCGAACTGTATCGGGACCTGCAAGATTTTATTTAAAAAAAAATCGAAACTTAAAATTTTTGTGGACAAATGTGCACTTCATGACAGCTACAAGATATTTCGTATATGAATTTCAAAGTTCGACTGGTGAGTACCACACGTTGTTTTCGAGTGGTTATCGATGGAACTTTGTACGAATGTAAATTTTTTTCGTTTACACAAAAATAGAACCCTGATAGCATAAGATGACAAAGCACTTTAAATTATAGTATCGCCGACGTATGAAGAATAATTTGTCATTACGGCTTACTATACACCAAGTTATATCACTACCTAAATCGTTTAAGTCAAGGTTCTGATGTTCATAACATCTAATTGTGTGCTCCATTTATTGCATTGCCTTCTTTAATATCTCACGTGCGATAAATCATGTGAGCCTTGTCTCGCCAGACTCAGTACAAAAGTATAATTATAGAATGACCTAGGTAATTGCTTTCATTAGTGCTCGTAAAAGTTTGATTTAGATATCTGGTAATTGTAACATATCTTAACTGAAAAATAAAGAAGTTTTGTATACATATCTGCATAGATACTTTTTTTTTCTTAAGGCCTTCCTTAAGAAAAAAGGTCAGATAAAAAATATGTAATGTTAAATATTACGATTCGCGGCAAATTCTTATTTCTCTTATTTGCAAAGAAAGTACAATTTCCACTTTTGGACATCAAATGTAAATTATTGCCAATAGGTACAAGCATCACTAAAGATTTATTATCAATAAAGATATTCTTTTTTATATAATTCAAAATTATTTTGTTTATATAGAAACACGGTAAAATACAATTGTAACAAACCTATGGAAATAAAGTTCCATCTTTTTATAATAGTGTTTTACAGGGTAAATATTATGTGGTTGTTTTACCGAATCATAAAGTCTTTTTTAAAATAAAAGAATGATTTTGTACGGACGGCACAACTTTACGGAGTAAAGGAGTGCTTGCAATATGGAGAACCAAAAATGAACCTTTTTGAAAGAAAAACACTTTTAAGACTCTATAGTATAAAGCAAAGTCTCTATATCTTTATGTATATTTAGATCTTCAAAAAACTACTCAAACGATTGTGGTGCAGCTTCTTAAAAGGTAAAGTGAAGCAAGAGGAAGGTTTATACATTAATTTATAAAAAAATACAAAGCTAGTATACATAAATTGATTAGGCAATCTTGTTCTGCTGCGGGGAAACAACCACTTTTCACATTGTAAAAATATATTTCCGAAATGAAGCTTTATTTTGAAGAACACTAACAGTATACGCAAACAATAAGTCCAACATTTTAGATGAGTTTCTATGCATTAGCTAAACAAAAGCAAACGTAAAAATCAAAGATATCGACACAATCGGAAGCTATTCTAATTACATTTGAACGTTTAAGGTCGGGTTAAGTAAAATGTTTCACCCAAGGGCGAATCGGTATGGAATGCTCTTGTTGGTAATACGGCCATTCAAGTGAAAGGATGGGTTCATGCGAGAATGTACAAGTTATCTGTGTTTGCATCACCTGTTATTATATGAAATCAAAATTAGAACGGAGTAGATTTTTAATCGGAAAAATAAATATTTTTATTGGACTCAATATTAAAGAGCT
The DNA here is from genome assembly GCA_963921415.1 of Pyrausta despicata. NCBI lineage: Eukaryota > Metazoa > Arthropoda > Insecta > Lepidoptera > Crambidae > Pyrausta > Pyrausta despicata. The sequence goes on along the minus strand of OY992862.1, from coordinate 12,647,955 downwards.
GTTAACTTAAAACAATTAACTTCAAAGGTTTAGAATCAAAAATAATCATACACTATGAATACGTGACGGATAAAAAGATTTTTGATGTAATAGTACAAGTAAGCTGACGCGTTGATGTCTTTTGTACTGAACTGTAATAAATTACAGTATGGAAAAGCGTGAATACCGTTGGGTATTTATATTAAACTTTTATTGATTTATTACAAGATTTATGTGACAATCAAAAACCATATTTTTTATTTAAAAGATTATAAGGAAATAAATTAGTGATAAAATCTTTGAAATGAAGAGTATTTCTTACATTATCTTTACTAACAATTGTTATTAGGAAATTATAACTATATCAAAATTGTTTGTCAGCAATCACACTGCAAAACATCACAGACAACCTAACCGCTTTGCTTGCAGATCATCAATCATTCAGACTAATATCCTTACCGTATAAACCCATCCTCCACAATTAGACGGAGTCCATCTTCGTGAATTATATTTTGATTAAGCAACACCCGACCACGATTTTTAAACGAGATCTTCTTCAAATGTAGATCGATAGCCACAGTAAGCATTAGTATAAATATTGTAATAGACGATACACATTATCAGTTCACATTCGTTGATCAGACGAGATACAAACATTGTAAAAAAATATGAAGCTGGTGAGTTCAAAGGTCGAATCGATTTCTGATCGATATCGAGTTGGTTATTGAAGATAAAAGTGTTGTTGAATGTTCGGTAGACAATAGTGACGTTTTTTGAGTAGTGAAAAGTTTATGCAAGGTGTTTGGAAATAGTCAATGCAATACAAATGTTGGGATCCAACTTCGTAGACTTTAAAATGAATTTAATTGGCCGTTTTTTGACAATACCGATCTTGATTTAAAAATTGCAAAGGAAAAAGAATTAACATTTATATACAGTAGTTAAAAGTCTGAACTTCCATAATCATTTAGAATTAAAATTTCTGATTTGATGACTTTATTTATTTTTCTATTGCAGTTCATAGTCCTAGCCGTGGTCGCTTGGTCAAGCGCTGCCAAGTTAGACAAGACGTACCTGCCTCCATCCAACTCCCAGACCTCTGGAGGTTCAGCCTTCCTCCAGACCCCTCTAACTGGTCCCAAGGATTACCAAAGCCAAGGCCAAGGTTTCGGCAGAAACGGCAACGGGTTCCCCCAACGTGGTAACGGTCTTTCCCAAAATGGCAATGGATTTGCTCAGAATGGCAATGATTTTGCCCAGTCTGGCAACGACTTTGCCCAAAACGGCAATGGGTTCGCCCAAAATGGCAACGAATATCAGCCTGGGAACAGTTTCAACAGTTTTGGAAACTTCGAGAACAGACCAGAACGCGCTCAGGCCGCATTTGAGAGGAACGCCGCTATACTTCGTCAGGATAACCAAAATGATGGAGAAACTTACTCTTACGCTTATGAGACTGAGAACGGTATCTATGCGGAGGAGAATGGAGTAGCCACTAACGGTGTGGAGGCTCAGGGTAGCTACTCTTACACTGGTGATGATGGCCAGGTTTACAGCATCAGGTGAGATTTCTTGAACACTTGCAATTATTTTTTTTACATTACGTCATCCTTTTTTGTGAATATTTGATTTAATTTTGACAGTGACAATAGGCTAGATGTCACCTACAATCGTTGACATACTCTTTTTTATCTGTCAAACGGTTTGTCTCCATAGATTTTGTACGGGAATACAAAATCGTGACGTCACGGTTGTGTATCAGAAATCGGAGTCAATTGACCGAATATTTATTGAACTTAGTGTGTTTAAAAATTTGTTTCAACAGATTTTTGGAAATATACTGGTCGTATTAACCTCAGAGGGGCTATGCTTTTAAACGCAATAGTCTTAAAAATATTTAAGATAGGTGTCATTATGCGTACTACCCGTTGTCATACCTGAGCGATGCAACGTAACAAGTGCGATAAGTGCCAAATAGAAGAAACGGGATTGACATTGTCATAAGGCGTTTGAAGTATTGCGTCACGTCGCGTCGCACTTGTCACGTAGGACAACGCCTTACCTTACGATTCTATGATTTTTATCTGTTCTGGGGATTCATGATGAGTATAGGCACTGTCTTGTCATTCTTAAAAGTCCTACGAATATTATGATCGCCGATTTGGACGGAATTTGAAGCATATATAGATTATAATCTGGAATAACTCATAGAATTACTTACCGGATCCAGTTGAATATGTAAAAATTTTGTTCACTGCAGGTTAAACCGCAGTATCTAATAAAAAATACTCTGCTTGTTATCTTTTAATGCAAAAGCTGTCATATTTCTACACTCAACAGTAGTTTAACTGAGGCTTTCACAATTTCAGGTACACAGCAGACCAAAACGGCTTCGTGCCGCAAGGTGACCACCTCCCCACTCCTCCTCCCGTCCCTGAAGAGATCCTGAAGGCTCTGGAGCAGAACGCTCGTGACGAGGCTGCTGGAATTTACGATGATGGTAAAGAGAAGCTTTTATTTAATCCATCGTCGAAATATTCTATTGTTAAGCTATTCGCAAGGTTGTTTTCTATGTGGATTTTTATTGGTTCATCTGAAATCACCTATCCTTTTTTTATTTTCCAGGCTCTTACAGCGAAGGGAAATACAGCAACGACGAAGACCAGTACAACAGCAACCAGTACAACGGCAACTTCAACAACAACAACGCTTATAACAACCGGAATCAAAACAACTTCGAAGCTGATGATGACTCCGTTGTAACCACCTCTGCTCTCTTCCGTAACTCTAACAATGGTCAAAGTTACACTGACGCAACCAGTCAGGGTTTCAACGCCAACCAGGCTACCAACAAGGCATACCTACCCCCGAATCAGGGCGGTTTCAATGCTGCTTCGAACCAGGGATTCAACAGGGCGAGGCAGGGAGGTTTCAACAACCAGGGCATCAACGGAGCGAACCAAGGCGCTCTCAATAGCAGGGCTAACCAAGGTTTCAACAGCAGAGGCAACCAAGGATTTAACAATGTAGCGGCTAACCAAGGCCCCTTTAACAGTGGTTCGACCAACCAAGGATCTTTCAATAGTGCGACACAGGGTGCCAACAAGGCTTACCTTCCTCCGTTAGCTGGCCAGAGGAACTCTGACTTCGGAAGCAGGAGCAGACAGCCAAGTTTCAGCGCAAGGAACGGATACAGATACTAAAAACGACTGCTAGCTATGTGATAACATTGTGATTTAATTTTTATAAATATTTAATTCCTGGACCTATACTTTTTATTTCATTCAAATGTCATTGTGTGATGATTATATAAACCAATGGAATAGTAGAAAATGGATACAAATCATACTTAGGTACAATCAGTATTGAAAAAGAGAAAAAACAAAGTATTTCGTTAGTTAAAATCTTACTAACGTACTTTAAAAAAATCTTTTTAAGATCTACAAAAACGAAACATCACAAGTCAAAATAATATATGTAACATCAATTTTATTTGAAAAATCAAGCGTTGAAATCAATATTTCAAAAATTAAGTGTTATAATTAAGTCTTTGAATCGATAGTGCATCATCAATGGGTTAAAATTAACCTTAAAGTGAAGTTAAGTTGACATAATTTCGAGTGAATTATTGAATTGACTAAATAAAGATGTTAACGTCCAAAGCGCGAGCAACACAAAAGATAGCGTCGGAGATAAAATACACATGAATAAGAGTTGACTTAAGCTTTGTTCTTTTATAACGTTACCAATCGCCTCTTCATTCATAAGCTCAGTAAAGGGGAAGCTCACACTGGTGCACTATAATATCTTCTGCGTAGTTGGCTGATCGCTGTTAAGATTGGCCGCCGTGTTCGAAATCGGCCAGAAGGACTATTATTATTAAAAAGGAAGCATAATTAAGTTAAAAAAAATCATAGGAAACTTATAAAAAATTAAAATTTCATAATTTTGTTTGTAAAATACATACAAAAAATTCTTTTCGGCTCCGTTCATCAGGGAGGAATCGAACCCCCGACCTTTGGAAGTCCGGTTCAATGCTCTGACCACTGAGCTACCGAGAACTTTAATGGAGTCGTTGAATTTTGTAAGTGCTTTTTAACGCTTTGAGCCAGCGTATGTTCATCAATGATTGTGGGAGACACCCTCAAATCACCCGAGAGAAATATTTTTATAAATATTTAACAATCGGTTAAGATGAAACAGGCTATAATTTTATTTTGTTAAGTTTTTTTTTTGCGTTTACAACGCTATTTTTTAATTTGGCAAATACATAACACTTAAAAAATCTTTTCGGCTCCGGTCATCAGGGAGGAATCCAAAGGTCGGGGGTTCGATTCCTTTAAGCCAAAAATAAACAAGGGTGGCTTAAGTCCAACTGAAATTTTTCTTGAGTAATAATTATATAGTGCAGTCTTTGCATAACAAGAGTACCTAGATGACACGATTGTTTGAGAAAAAATGGGGTGACATATTAATGTTTTTCCGTTAATTTTATACTTAAGCATGTATATGTTACGTTAAATTTTGGGAAAATCTACTGATCCAATATTCTCAAGACGTTGACTTGTAGATAATACCAGAGATAGTAATTTTCGTTGACTATTCTCAAGATTTGTAGAAGCTTAGCTCTGTAGCATTTAAATTTCTACTGTAACTTTTCTTATTAAAGCCGCACCCGCCGCATCCGCCGCACCCGCACTACAAGTGAGTGTACAACCTGAAATAGAAAACGTTGTAGTGTGTGTCACGTCCTCTTACAAGCTGCAATAATAATAATAATAATAAAGTAGCAAATCTTTCGGTCTCTTTTGCAAAAAAAACGGGCACTTTAGATTTTTTCCTCTACTTTAATGAAGAAGAACAAGAAATAGGTTTTATTAATTTGACGATGTATTGGCATGTTATTTGAAGCATCCTGGCATGATTCTTTACGTTCCAAATTTAAAATTAGAAATTAATTAAAGAAAAATAATGATTATTGTGGATTATTCTAAAATTGCTTTACTAATGGCGCGAATTGCTGAAACGATTTTTAACTGATTACGATATTTTAAAACATTTTGGACATTTTCTGCAAATTAAACAATTTAATCTTTATTTTTACATTAAATACCACTTTTTGATATGAGTGATAAAGCGATAAGGGCCGGTAAAATTATAGCCCTACTTGAAGAAGGTTGTTCGCAAACTTACGTGTCTCAGCGGCTAAATGTGAGTCGTTCAACTGTCCAGAGGACTTGGCAACGGTATCAAGAGACCGGTTCGGTCAAAAGAAGACCCGGTTCGGGAAGAAAACGATGCACAGAACCAAGAGATGACCGCTTTTTGATGAGTCAGGCGTTGCGGAATCGTAAGGCGTCAAGTGTGGACCTGAAGAAGAGCCTTGAAGAAGTAAGAGGAGTAGAAGTTAGCTTGTGGACGGTCAGGAGGAGGCTTTTGGCTGCCAATATCAGGAGTTACCGCCCAGCTCGGGGCCCTAAATTACTCCGTGAGCACCGTGTTGCTCGACTTCAGTTTGCTCGGAACTGTGCTTCATGGACTCTGGAGGACTGGAATAAAGTATTGTTTTCTGATGAAGCTAGAATCTCTTTGTGTGGAGAGGACCGACGCCGGCGAGTGCTGCGAAGACCACGGGAACGCTATGCGGAAGTGTGTTTCGAAGAAATCACTCCTTATGGCGGAGGCTCCGTTATGTTTTGGGCAGCAATTAATTCGACGGAGCGTACGGAGTTAGTTTTCATAGAAAATGGAACATTAAATGCACATCGGTACATAATGGAAGTCCTAATTCCATATGCACAACCCACATTGACTGCACTTGGGGAAGATTCCATTTTTATGGACGACAATGCTCGCTCGCACCGTTCTGGCGACGTGGAAGCGTACATGCAAGAAGTTGGGATCCGTCGTTTAGATTGGCCAGCTCGAAGTCCTGACCTCAATCCAATTGAGCATGTCTGGGATGTTCTAAAGAGACGTGTAAGATCAGTGCAACCTGCTCCACAAAACATCAGGGAGCTAAAAAGAGTCATTGCAGAAGAGTGGGAACGAATTCCTCAAAACGTTATCAAAAACATCGTGGAAAGCATGCCCAGAAGGATTCAAGCTGTGATTTTGGCAAGAGGAGGTCACATTCGGTATTAGGTTTTTACATTTGTAACTTTATTTAATTAAAAAAGTAAAAAAAAATCTTATCTTTATTGCCGAACACTTCTTATTGTTTGGGCGTGTACATCGGTTTTAAAGAATCCATCGTTTTTTTTTTCTTTTAGTTGCCCGAACTCACTTCACGCGCATTAATTTACACGATTATAAGTATACAGACTACGTCAAAGAAATAAATTTCATTTAATTAACTCAAATCGACCTTAGAACGTAAATTTCCTTAGGTGCCCGTTTTTTTTGCAAAAGAGTGTATTTATTTATTGAAAACTTTATTGCACAAGAAATGAACAAAGGGTGGACTTAATGCTAAAAGCATTTTCTGCCAGCTAGCCTCAAGGTCATGCAGAGAGAAGGCAATGGGTGCAGTGAAAATTAAATGAAAAAGGTAGGTAAATTGTGGTTAATTTTCTTAATGTTGGATCATATGTTGTGCAGAAGTTGCGTAAGTATCCTCTCTTTCACACTCTACGGTTATTCCATTTTGTAAAATGCATGAATATAGAAGAAACTTTTTCGCTGTTTTCCACACAATGCCCCAGCTCAGATATTGACAACGAAATATATAATTATATAAACAATCATATTTTTTTGGGAAGATAATTTTACGATTTGTAAGCATGTAGCAGCTTATACTCGTAATATGGTAGACGCGGCCTTACTTTCTTACATGAAACTAAATATTTTCAGTTTTTTGGAGTTCTTTGACCGTTTATCTTTCTTATTAAACGTGAAGTACTTAGATTTTTCTAAATTACATATAAAGCGATATAATTATGATTATTGAAAATATATACAATATGAATTTTTTTTATGGTTTGCAAAAAAATATAAATAATAGTAGATTTTACAACGAGTGCATAAAGCAAGTCATTTTTATCCGAGATCGTTATATGCCCGAGCCCGCAGGGCGAGGGCAGATGATGAAGTCGAGGATAAAAATGATTTGTGCACGAGTTGTAAACTCTGCTTTTCACTTCGATTGCGAGAAAATAAAACAATAATTTGAGAAAATTCAATACGAAAAGTTCACGGCTTCTTTCCCGCTACTTTACTTTTTTTAATTTTCCTGCATAATTTTCGGGCAAAGAAAAAAAATATACAGCCTATTCTTAAATTATTTTGGAATAATGTTTTTTTTTGTGGTAAACACGTTTTGATATTTAGTTTCTTTTTCGTATTATCTTATTATAAATCAAAAATGCAAATAGGGAAGGAAATATTATAAATTGGCAAGTTTTATCCATGTACAATTAATTGTTTTTGGCTGTATGGGCTAAATGGTCACTGCCTTAGTGTAGACACATTTAAAAAGCTACTTTTATGCACAAGTGCATAAAATTCAACTTTATGTCGCCTAGATCCTGCATAAAGTAGTACTTTTTCGAGCATGAGAAGTGAAAATAATATTATTATTTAATCTAGAATTGAATTATTGTACAAACTACAGCTTTATTATACTACACATTTACGCTGCAAATCACCCTTAGCAAAAAAAAACTTATATAAAAACAAAAAAAATATCTATTTATTTGAATTTAAATAAAAACTACCACCAAATAACAAATAAATAAATAAAGATTAAAACTAAAAAAACTTGCTCTGCTATCCTCTTCCTTATCAGATGGCATAGCAACGATTTAAATGTGTGTGTGTGTGTGTGTGGTTTCGGCACTCGGCCCAGATTCCCATGGATGCGGGTTCAATCCCCGCCTCAGACAATTGATTTTTTCCACTGCAAAAATACTATCATAACTTTGCAACGTTTGCACGAAAAATCATAAAACTTAATGAACATTTAGTAAGAGATACATCCAGCGAATCAATACGAAGTGCTTGCCCTTAACAAGTTCACAGTTCACGGCACCAAAGCAATTACTAAAACAATGGCGGTCATGTATCGGCTGTGCTGATTGCGATCGTGGTCTGTGTGACCTCACAGAACGCTATCAAGTGCATGTCAAAATGTTTGGATGGGTACACCCGGTGTAGCTGAGGTTTGAAGGACCAACAATGGATATTTTGCTAATGCAGTTCTAGTTGATCCTTATTTATTTTAAGCTTAGTTGATGACTGGATAGAGCTCACTACTACAGCTTTTGACTAAGCGTAATGTCCAACTCTACTGATTGCTTTTTATTTTTTCATTATTATTTCAAAAGTTAAAGTCAAACTCAATATGTATAGAAGTCATTTAGAATTTATATGTGGAAACACGTAAATGGTGTTTAGTGACAAGTCTAGCTAGTAATTTAGTTTTTAAGATACTGTAGTGTTTTCCTAATAAAATAAATACAAATATTGACATTCAATATTGACGACCACATTGGTCTTATGGTCAAGTAGTTGACTATTAACCTAGAGGTCGCGGGTTCGATCCCCGCACTGTACAAACATTTGTGTGCATGAACATGTGTGTTTGTACTGGTCTGGATGTAATATGTATTTATTTAAGTTTATTTGTAATACCACTGTTGATTCTGTAACACAAGTACTCAAGCTACTAACCACGGAGTCAGATTAATGTATGTGATGTCGTTGTATACAGGGTGTAAAAAAACCTTAACGAAGCCGAATACCGCATATTCTACCAATTGTTACGATCATTTTTTTCCTTTACACCATACCTGGGAAGTTAACGGTTACTGAGATATTGATGGTTAAAGTTTGAAAAAAAAATTGATGATTTTTACAGAAATGACTTCTGTCCGTTATAACTGAACTTTTTTCCAAAGAAACATGATACAAATTTTCACTAGTTCTTTCATAAAAAGCCTCTAAATGGCACACTCCGCAATGAACAGCGCACACTCGAACCGAACCGCGTCGCGGCGGCGTAAAGCAACACGCCCCGCAGTGACTTTTCCGCGTGCGCGCTGTACATTGCGGGTTAGAATTAAATTATTTTTTTTGATGTCAAAAAATAAAAGTTGTTTCCCAGCCAAAATTTATTTTTCATAAGATTTGGTTTGATGTACTGAACGCGTGGTTGACGGCTTCGTTAAGGTTTTTTTTACACCCTGTATATTTATAATAAAAAAAGTAACTTATCTATAGAAAATACTAGGTGACTGGACTAAATCATGGTTGGTTTAGCATTTGGTAGGCGAATGAAAATTCCAGGCGAATTAAATCCAAATGTTCTGTTGTTTGTAGAATAAACGGATAAAGATAGGCACTGTAGGTAATAACTTAAAAACATTCAATGTCAGATCAATTATGTATCGATTATATTATTAATTTGAGTAGATCTTCTGTTCAAATCTTGTTATCCAAAAACTCCTTTACAGAATATAAGGTTTTCTCCATAAGCCATCTACGCAATGACTTATTAAACATTGGGGTGGGCAGTTTCTTAATAGAGTCTGGGATAATAATAAAGTCAGTGTGCCTTATCTCTGTCGCTTAGATAGCTAAAGACTACGAAAGCTTTCAACTACAATAGCAAGCAATAAAAAAGTAAAGGCTTTACTTTTTATGAAGAAATATTTATTATACATATTAATAATTTAGCGAGAAATGCGGAACCAGGGTTTTGAGAGTTTCTGATAACACCAAACCAACCAAGAAGAAAAATCAGCCGGATATCCGAGATGACTGAAAATACTATGTTATTATACTCGTACTGTAAGTAAGATCTAAGCCGTTAAAAAAATTCAAAAATTCAAAATTATTTATTGTTTCAAACATGTACACAGCTTAACAGTAGTTGGGGCCTCCTTTTAAGCATAACAATGCCTGTGCCAGGAGACTCCGCTCTTTCTAAATGTATATTATAATGAATTGCTGTTCACTAGTCTCGCTAAAACTCGAGAACGGCTGCACCGATTATGCTTATTTTGGTTTTGAATTATCCGTGGAAGATTTGAGAAAGATGATCAAAATATGTATATGTATAATATAATTATTTTATACATGATATAACCATACACATATGCATGCATGTGTACATATACATACATACACACATACACATATATATATATATACACACACACACACAAACATGCATATAACTATTCACACTGTTATATGTTTTATGTATATATTTTAATATAATTTTATATATGTATACCATAATATAATGTAATACTTATATATATATGTGTTACATTTTATAGGATAACCTGTAGACTAAACTACCTGCCTGTTAAACTAGCCTGTAATTTTTGTTGAGTGTTGTGCAGTAAAGTGTTAATCTATCTATCTGTATCTACTCTAAAAGTTCCTCAGCTTCGTCGTAACTAAGCTGTTTTAACAATTTGATAACAATGGTTTTACATTCATAATAACATTTATTGCATATAAGCACCTTCTTATTAATTTTATTGTATAAGACAGCCGCTCGCGTTTCAAATTGAACACATGCAAATTTAGTTCTTCTGAGAGGTATATCGACAACATTCTTTATTCTTCTGCCCACTTTGCATATTTTGATACTAAGTTTTTTGTGTTTTTTTAATATAACATGTAATATATAAAGCTTACGCACTGAGAGTAAATCACAAATTTTGTACAGATCTTCAGTCGGAAAACATTTTTTTTTAAAATACATTAATTTGAGAAGACTACGTTGTGCCCTTTCTACATCCAGAAATCGCGTCTTGAGAGCACCACCCCATGTTGAGATACAGTAGGTCAGAACAGACTGCACCAGTGAGACGTATACTTGATTGAGAAGGTTTTTAGGAGTACTGGTGCCATTAGGCACGTGTCTCGGGGCAATGTATCTCAACTTATGGAAAATCCAAATAAATTTACGTAATCTCGATATAATTTGTTCGATTTGGTGATACCACGAAAGCCTTTGGTCAAAAATGACTCCAAGATATTTTGTATGATTAACTTTATTTATTTGTGGACAATTACAGTTATTATATATTAAAGGATCACAAGTATGTATTTTTATATTAAGCTCCTGACCTGGTTGCGAATTATTATAAATAGAAAAACATATATATTCAGTTTTATTTGCATTAAGAGTCAGAAGGTTATTTTTGAGCCAAAGCGCTACCTGGTTAAGACCGAGTTCAGTATTTTCTTTTACATTAGCCCAACTACTACCAGTAAAAACAATTGCTGTGTCGTCAGCATAGGAAAATATTTTTGCATCATTAAGCGACATGTTGCACAGGTCGTTTATATAAATAAGAAACAGGGTTGGACCCAACACACTGCCCTGGGGGACACCACATGTTACTTCGATATCATCACTGACATACTTTCCTAGTTTGACTTTTTGTTTTCTATTGGCTAAGTAGTCTCTGAAAATTGCTAACTGAGTGTTCCTAATGCCAATTTTTTCTAACTTTTTTAATAAAATTTTGTTGGAAACTGTATCAAAGGCTTTTTTAAGGTCTATGAAGACCGATAAGCATTTTGTACCTTTGTCAAGTTGTTCAGTAAGCAATGTACTTAAGGCAGTTACTGCATCTTCAGTTGAGATACCACGTCTGAAGCCAAATTGGTTTGGGGATAGTAATTTATATTTTTCCAGGTAATTCAACAGCCTAATGTTAAGGAGCTTTTCTAAGATTTTTGCCAAAACGGGAAGTACCGAGATAGGCCTGTAGCCGTATGAGTCATGAATGAACTCTACCCAAAGAAAAGGCTCCAGACCGCGCGTGTTCACTTTCAATGCATTATGTCACCGATACGTCTAATTCCTCTCGGTTTGTCACCAATTACACTGCCGGCCACGGAAATGTCAAGGCTGGGTAATATCCACCTCATGATCAAACGGAACATAATGTGATGAAATAATAAAAATAAACACTCTTAATAACTTGTTCAGGCATTTGACAGCAACAATTAGAGTTTGTCACGCTGGACGTCTGTCACGTACGTGCGTACACCTAAATAGTCATTAGACGATTTTAAGGATGGTATAAATAACATTTTTTATCGGGGAACATCACACATCTCATCTGGATCCTGCATTGGACACATCGAAGATGAATAAGTTTTTGGTTGGTTGTTTTTTTTGGCTTGCAGTGTACAGTGAATTTGTAAATGAAAGTGATTAGTGTTTAGTGACAATAGTTGTTAACAATGAATTAGTTAAGCTGGATACTCGGAGAAGAGAAAGTGAATAAGGATAAAAAGTTGTTTATTTGTTTCAGGTATTACTAGTGCTGGCCTATGCTAGGGCTGATAAGCTGGATTTGAATTATCTACCGCCTCCTGGCGCTCAATATGCTGGTGGAAGGCCTGGAGATATTCAGGTCCCTTTGGAGTTCCCTAAAGAGACTTACACCACTACCTTACGACCTGAGAATATCGACAGTGAAGTGACCAAACCCGAAGACTACCAGGCAACGATTGGCATCGACAGGGGACAACCAATTGAAATTACAGATAGTGATGTGACCACAGTAACAAAGGCACCGTTTTCGTATTTCCAAAATACAAACAGAGTACCTACCACTACTGTTTCATACGCGTTCACACAAACAACGACCCATCCTCCACCTGAAGGTTTTGAGACTACGATTGTTCCACAACTTGCAGGAGCTGACTATCGTGGTCAAGACGGTTTCCATAACTTTCAGTCTCAAGAACCTGGTTTTACCTATCAAGGTGATGACCAACAGCAAACTCAGCTTGCTGGACAACAACCAGTCCAAGGACTATTGAATCAGTACCCTAGTTTTGGAAATCAAGAAGGATCGATAGTAACAAATGAAAACCAACAGGCCCAGAATCCCGGCCTCCAGCAAAACGGAAACGGCTTTCGTGGTCAAAGACCTACCAGTCCTTCATCTGGTTCCGTTACCCTGCTTCCTGAAACTGCACCTCAGTCTCAAGGAAATCGTGTGACTTATCAACAAGATCTGCAAGGCCAAAATAGAACGGGCATTAACCTAACTGGAAATCAGTATGGAGAACAAAACCCAACATCAGCACCAGTAAACCAATACTTTAACGCCCCTTTACAAAATCAAGGAATTATCAAGCAGGACATTGGAGACCAGGGTCAGAACAATTTTAACCAACAGCAGCAAGGATACAGGCAACCAATTACAGGAGTCCGTCCTGGACTTCAATTTGGGCCAACACAGTTACAAAATCAGACGAATGATGCAAACAGATTGGTTAACCAGCCCGGTTTTATATCTTCTACTACTACGGCTCCAGTTTTTCCTTCCACCACTGAACCAGGCTTAGCTAATGGTAACAGAGTTGATATTGTGCCAGGATCTGTAGCAGGTCGTCCAAGAGCCCCTCAAGCTAACTTTCCAGCTGAAATTGGAACAGATCGAGATGTTAATGAAGAAGATATTTACCAGCAACAGTTTCCTCAGTCCCAGATCAATGGCGAACAAGTATTTAACGGGAACCGACAAAACATCATTCGACCTTTGTCAACAGGTGCGGCTCCAACCTTGCTTCCAGGTAGCCAAAAGGTACCGTTTCCAACAGGAACATCTGTTGCTCCTGGATCTTATCCCACACCCGGATACCCTGATACCGAGTATACTAACCTAAATGGAGGAGAACCAGACATTTACCGCCAAAAGCCTGAAAGACCTCAAACCAATGACGATAGGAATGCTGTAATTCTAAACTATGAAAATGTGATCACCCCAGATGGTTTTGCTTACACTTTTGATACTTCCAACGGTATTCATGCTGATGAGAGTGGTACAACCACAGATGGAGTCAAAGCTAAAGGTTCATACTCGTACATCGGCGATGATGGAAAACTATACTCAATAGTTTACACGGCTGATGAAAATGGATATCAGCCACAAGGAGACCACTTGCCTACACCTCCACCGATTCCAGAGGCTATTCAGGAAGTCATAGAAAAAATAATGAAAGAAAAAGAAGCTGGAATTTATCATGATGGTAAGAATTATTGTTTGAAATTCGCCCAATCGAAAAAAAAACTGAAACTTTAATTTACATGATAATAGAACTTTTAGTAAAATTAATTCTTTTTTCACAGGTTCTTATGATGACGACAAATACGGATATAAAAATTATGAAGGAGCACTGCGGTATAGGCCCCAAGGACCGAAAAAACAAATTATGAACGGTGCTGTAATTCCTGAAGAATACGCTACTGTACCTTCTGACAAACAAACGGCGGCTAAGAAACCAATTGTATCATCAGCTGGTGAATTGTCTGACATTGATATTTCCAATCAAGAACCCAGCCAATATGAAAACGAAAGCAATGAAGGTTATGCTCAAACGCCTGGTCTTATTTCCACACAACGTCCGGTCGATAAAGTTACCGTAAGCGATGGCAGAAATGAAGAAGGCATCCAAGACAATGAAGCACAAAATGAGTACATCGAAGTTTCATCTAAACGACCTTTCAAACAACCAATGAGAAAACCATTAAACAAAATTCAAGATATCAGCAGCAATGTAAATAAGGGACTTAGCAGTTATAGAAAAAATCGTCCTGGCAACGAGATTGTTTCAGAAGAAATAGAAGATCAATCATTTTCTGACTATGGATTGGAAGAGCCCTCTGTTACTCGTATCTCGAACAAAGGACCAACAAGACGTCCGCAATATAATCAGCAGGATGATACGTCGTTAGAATATGATACCAGCTCAAAACGTCCACTGAGGCCAGGATCATACAAGCGACCAGTGTTAATTAAACCTGGATACACAAAAGAGGAGGTACATGATGAATATGAAACCCCTGAACCCACTAGTAAGTTACCAAGCAGACGTCCTTCAAATAAATCAGTGACAGAAAATATCCGAGACCAACACAAAACTGAAAACAGGTATATCGAAAATAGCGATAATGATAAACCGTTAAAATATGATAACTCTAATGAAGAAGACTCAAGCAGAGTAACTAATGACTATGGCGACAATGAACTTGTTACAAAACAACCTTCTCGACTCAGGCCTGGTAGTAGAAAGCCTTCGTCATCTCGTGATCAATCTACTAGACGCCGACCAGCATACATTTCAACAACTCCTAGCACACAAAACGAAGGGATTGACAACCAGTATCCTGAAACTAATGACGAATACGTTGACTCTCAAGTATCTGATTATACCCCATCTCAAAAGTATGGAATCCGGCGCCCAGTAACTGGAAAGCCTACTAAGGCTGATGACCAAGATGTGGAGTCTGAACAAGATTACAGTGAAAACGCAGAAGAAGGTTACTACAAACCTGCTACAACAACAGTAAACTACGATAAAACTCGGACCAGACCCCAAGGTTCAACCATTCGTGGTCAACCTAAAATTCAAAACATTCGCGGTCAGTTACAGATAGGAGACAAACAAATGCTTAATACGTCGAATTCCAAGTTTGGTCAAAAACTTGTCAGACCGTCTGTTAACCAACAAAATATTCGCATCGAATATGAAGATAATCTGCGTCCTAGTAATGAGGCTGGATATCAATACAATCCACCACAAATAAAGTTTAAGCAAGAAAAAACTCAAAGGTTCCCGGTCCAAAATACGGGATCTGCTCAAATAACGTCATCGAGAAGACCACAACCGGCAAACATATTTTCTAACAAAAGCAAATTAAAAAGTAAACCATTTATGACTCCTAATGTTTCACGAGATCAAACCACATTGGTTTCAGAAGATGAATATGACCAAGAAGAAGAAAACCCACATACCATTCCTTCTACAGGTCAGAAGCAACAGATAAATTACGATGGTCAGTATCCTCAGTACCCAGATAGCGAAACTACTCCTGACCAACTAATTGATGATGGCATGATATCGTCTACAAAATCTCCAAACAACATAAGATACGGTTCTACATACGGCCCTTCTACAACTACGGGTCGTCAGTCCACACCTCAGAACAACCGAAATGAACCTAGCTATGTTACCAGCGTGACAACAGGCAATCGTAGACCAATTCAAGGTATTGATCGTAACAATGGAACTAAGTATCAGGTACCCTATAACGGAGTAACATCCACTACTACTTTGCCATCAACTAGACCTTACTACGGATCAATCTATAGACCATCTTCAGTCGAAGACCAAACCAATTATATCACTGGAAGCTCTCAGACACCAGGTCAAGATATCGTCTCCTCTACAACACCCTTTCCTTCTAGAAAGCCAGTGATTGTGGGAGGATACCGCCAAAACACTAACGCGCCTCAATACGAAACTACGTTCGGACCAGTGACACGACGACCAGGAACTGCAAGACCTACTACTGAATACGTTGAAGGTACCACTGCTCAAGGATTACCTGATGTGACTTCCACTTACTCGCCATCGAACGTGGGTCAAAACCAGAACGTTCAATACGGAAGTAATCTTCCGAGCACAACTTACCGTCCTAACTACACAATTACTGGGCCCAAAGGACCAAGTTTTACAACAGCACCAGAACTTGTTGATGGTTTTGGAAGACCCATCAAGCCAGGCTACAGCTCAACGGTCCAAGATAACACACCTGGATCTATGACGCGTCAACCAATCAGAGACCAAACTGATGTACAATACCAGCCAGCCGTGCCTTTTAACCAACAATTTTTAGGGCAGAGGTATCGTCCAGGTACGAAATTGGTACAGCAAGATGGAACTCCCGTTCCTACCTTCCAATCTTCAACACAGAAGATTATAGGAGAAGACTTCAGTGGACCAAAACAGCAACAGAAGTTTGATCCTGAAACTGGTTACTATTATTGACGAAAGATATTTTTTTAATGTCATTTATTTATTGGAATTACTACTGAATTGTTAGCTTAATTATTATAAGCATGTAAAAATAAAGGGCAAACTTGATACTCATTGTGTTTTCATTCGTTAAATGTGGGGAAGAGTTTTTTTAAGCTTTGACTGACATAACTTCTTAATTATTTCATTAAACGAAGAAAGATAGACTGAATATGTAGATAGATTATTGTTTATTGCACACCACACATAATGGAGATTACAAACAATCAATTTTACAGAAGTTGTACAATTTAGTTAGGCGGTCTTATGCTAGAAGCAATTTCTTTAAAATGCTCATGAGAACTAAGTACGTTTTCAATGAAAAACGTTTCGTAAATAGCGCTTACAATTAAATTAAGGTAGTAACTTAAAACTTACAGAGGTCTCAGTAATTAGTTTTGTAAACTGTTAAATCAACTAGGACAATATACATGTCCGTCAGATAGTTTTGGTTAAATTAAGTTCTACTTACAGAATCTACAACTTACTAAAGAGCTTTTACTATAAAAGTAACCAATTCAGCGACCCCGAAAAACAGTTTGCGATTGCAATACAAAATATATTGAAGTTAGAAGAAAATCTTTACAAATTAGAATGATGACTTTAATTTACATGCTTTCATATTAAGTCCGACCAAGCGCCACCTACAAATTTACAAGTGCACTAAGTAAGCCAAGAGCTTAAAGCTTTGGCGATCTAACTGCTCGACCAATAAACCGTTAACATGTCTTCAAAGTTCTGGGGTCACAACATAGATGGCGTTCACTTAAAAAAATGGAAGACCTCAATTGATCTAAGAGTAATCGAAGCAAAAACAATATTACATTATATAGCCTACAATAAAAAATAATCAATCAATACTTCGACATAGCCAATGAAATATGTAAAAATAACATTAATGATAGTTTTTGCGTGTCTGGTTTTTAGTACGACCCTAATGGCTATAGGTCAGAGGGGACCCGGATTCGATGCCTGGGATTTGGTCATTAATCGACAGGCTCAAGGTTTTTATGAGGGACATTTTTTTTTTGTTTTTGTAATCATTGCCAGCCCACTTAACAAAATCGGGATAATGAGGTAGATAGATAGGTATAGGTATATCAATCGATAACTACCGGTTGATTTGTTCAAAATTTATAATTTAATTAAGTTTTTGTAATAATAGCTTCGCAATTTTGGACGCGAGTGTTTGGTGTGCTCAAACAATTGCGAATAATTGCAATAAATCTATTAAGCTTCTTTTAGCATTAGCAATGCAATTTTTTTACAATGTAAAATTAAATGCTACACAGGCCACAGGGGCAGTCCATTTTTCTTTAAGTATTGTAATTTCAAATTGCAATAGATCTAGATTACCTACAAAGAAATTATACTTACAGAGGAGTTCTTTGTTATAAACAGACTCTGAGCATAGCAGAGCATGCCTATCATTTTATTATTTATTCATAATCGTATAATAATATCTTCAACATCACAATACAAAGTGAAGACCTCAATTCAAACGCAACAATCGAATATTCTTCGCGTGATTCTCGTTGCGCACCCGATATTTATCCGTGTTGTAAGTTCGACAGCTTTCAACAATTACGCCTGAAGCTCTTTCTGAACAGACAATAAGTAATATTAAAGCATACTAAGTAAAGACTGAGTCTGCGTTATTTACCTAAATGTGTACCTTTTTTCGTTCGATATTTGATTGTTAATAACCAGGGACCGCAGTTACTTTAACATACTTGTTTTCACAGTTCGTCTTAGTTGTTATGTGTATATTAGTATATACCTACAAATATATTATGTTTACAATTTTAAATTTTATGTTATATAATATATTATGTTTGTAAATATTTATATGTTTGTATATTATGTATTCTTATATATATTTATTGTATATTTTATATTTAATATCATGAGTCATATATATATACATATTGCTATTATTATTTTTGTGTTTTCTCTTTTATTTATTTCGAGTTAGGTTTTCCTGCACCGCCGTACCGTATGACTGGTAGAGAATACCCTTCGGCGTGAAGTCCACCTTTTGTATATAGTTTTGTTGATTATTGCTGAAATAAATAAGACCGGATTGTATGCAAAAAGATTGCTCTAACACCAAAAATTCTGAAATATCCAAAATTTGATAATTTGTTAAGAAAAATCATATAAATAATAAAAAAACTAGATACAGCCTACCTGTATTAACTAATTACAGGTACAATACATTCTACCTGTAATCTGAAGTGCTGTTGTCTGTTCAATGGCAGAAAAAAGTTTTATGCTACACTTATTTCTAGAGCGGTTTTGTATTACTCTCACTAAGTATTTTTGTAAAGTTTATATCAAAATATTTTAAACAAAATGAAAGGGTTTGTAGGGCCTTAGGCTAACAAGGCTGCTCTTATATTGTTATGGTATGATTTATTTATGCGAGAATGCGTGATAACTGACATTACCAATCAACTCGAAACGATTGGTTTTTGTAGCGTGTTGCAAAGTTAGGCATTACCTCTATTTGAGTGTATTTGTGTTCTATGCTTAAAATAAAAACTTCGTACAAAAGAAATGACTGATAGAGAATTCCTAAAGATATTAAATCCGCCATTTGTACTGCACTGCCAGTGAAATAAAGATAAAATTGAAAAAAAAAACCTATTTGTCTATCTGGTTTTCTGGAAAAGATCGCTACAAGCGATAAGACCGCCTAACTTGTCTGTAATTTTTGTTTTGTGTTGAACATTAAAGTGTTAATCTATCTACTCGTATTTAACTCGTTATAAAAAAGAAACTTTAAAAGCAAATTTGTTATCAGCCTACAAATATCTTATCTAATTAAAAATAAATACTTTTGATTTCAACCTAACATAGAGGTTTCAATACAAATATTACAAACGTATAACACTTAAATGTTATAAGGTTCCAACCTCAAGCACTAAATAGCATGTACTAAGTAAGTGCCTTCATAGGTTAGAAAATAAAATCAATTAAAAATGCCGATAAGAGCAATATCAACTACAAAAGACAAGAATTTCTAAACGTCATTTAAATTTAAAACCATACAATGAAGTTATTAGGTCTAAGTACTTCTTAACCTCTGCCTTATCAATGTAATATTAAAGGTTAAGTATGAATTGTAGAACATCTATCAGAACAACTCATACAAAAGATTTGGAAAGGAGTTGTAATACAAATAAAAGGCTGGTAAGACAATATTGGCGTGGAGTGAAATATCAAGGTAATAAAAATGATTGTTGTAAAGGCCCATTGTATTAGATACCTACATTTTATAATACTTTTATTGCGCTTGACCCCTCTACTAAAAGGTACTTTATTTTCGGCTTAGAAAAATAAGTCATGGTTATGATATTTCTTCAATGTTGTCCTACTGGGACGAAACATTACATTTACAACAAGGATCTCTCTACTGCTAAATGCTAGCTTCTGCTTTCCAAAATTACCACTTGTAACCCGGTCTTAATAGTAGTCCTCCTGGCCGACTTCGACCACGGCGGCCAATTTTAACAGAGATCAGCCAACTATGCAGGAGATATTATAGTGCACAAGCGCATGAGCGCAATACACAGGTGCACTCACTGTTCCATCACTCTCCAAGTTCTGTAAGACGGCAATCCGACATGACCGGAGAGAGATCAGGCGCAGGACAACGGCTTAACGTGCTATCCGAGGCACGGGGGTGTAACACCGCCAACTTCCCGACTCCGAGCTGTTTTTGAGAAATTCATGACAGAAGACTCAGAAACAATTTTGTCTCGACCTGGGATTCGAACTCAAGACCTCTCGGATGTAAAGTATAAACAATGCCACTGCACTAACGAGACAGTTTTTTAACCCGGTCTTATGACCAAAACGGAGGGATAGTTGCATTAATTTGGCGTTTACGAGTAAAAATTTTACTTTCGTTTTATCATTTAAAAAATCGCGTCGCACTTTTCTTATTCTCAATTCGTGTCGAATCCTGTTCAAATTAATTCATCCATATCATTTTGTGGATTAGACTTTAATGTTATTATCGCAACTATGTAGAAAGTTTTTTTCAGCACTCGTCGTAGAATTAAATATATCCATTGTTTTTAAATTCCTGATCTTATAAGTAAGCCCTCAAGACCTACCTCTCACCCAACATCTATGGAGAGATGGGTGTGGCTGAAAACCAGCACTGTTTGGGATCATATCCCAAGTCAGTACAAGCTGAGACACATCCAATGGCTTTGCTATGTGCTATGTTTGTTTCACTGAATGTTAGTTATGTAAGCAATACAGATTTTATTGTTATTATTAACTAATAATCATAAAATCGAGAACTCACATCCTCTATTTTAGTCAACTTCACTTTTATGTCCTAACAATAGATACCAGGTCGTAACAATAGAAATGACAGGTGTCGATCGTTCGAAGATACACCGTGAAGGAAGATACCTACAGTCCAGCCTGGTTGAGAGCTGTGACGTAATAGGTCATGTTGGGTAACCTAGACAGAACGATAGGCTCAACCTACGTTGATTGTGGGCGGTGCAGACGAGAGACTCGTGAGGTGGCTTGAGTATTAAAATCAATGAAAGTAATATCTTTAATACATGTTAGTAAGTGGTAAAAATACCTAATTATTTTCTAAGAAGCTTGTGTAAGGTTAGGTTAGCTTACTATACAAGGTGTTATCGTTAGGTGTGCAGAGATGAATAGTCCTAAACTATAAGAGATACTTCTGTAAAAAAGAGATGTCAAAAGTCTTTTACATAGTAAATTAAATACCATCGATAACATTATCAGATTTAAACGTTCGATTTGCATTATTACAATGTACTAATAATATTAAATATTACAATGTAATAATTATTATAATAAAGTACTAATATATGGGACTTAAACGCGTTATATTTAATGAGTACCTAATTATGTTAGTACTTACTGCTCGACGTTTCAGCTGGTGGCGTCGTCTGCTCGGGGCGGCAGTAGTTTCCAGATCGTCTCTCATATTTTCATTTATAAAAATGTTAGTACAGTCACCGCGACAAACAACACCGACGGTATCACTTTGTCTGTTTATATTAGATTGACCTTGTGGTTAGAACTTATTAGGAACTCATTTCAAAATAATGCGTTTAAGTCCCGTGTATCAGTTTACATTGTAATCAATAACACTTTTTTAAGTAAGACATCAAACATTACAGCACCCAACACACAATATTATTAATATAATATTTATATTGCATTTCTAATATAACCACAAAAATAAAAGTAAAACTTGAAAGCTTGAATCAGGCTTATAAGGTGCGCTACCATAAGAAGCAAATGAAAGTGAAATACATATAATATTTTAAGTACCTTTTTTGTGGTACAATCTCCTCCAATTTTGTAGGAGTCTCCCTCAATAATAGTGACATGCCTAATACATCGATTCGATCTTTGTAATAATTATATATTGTGTGTGTACTTATGCTTATTTAAAAATCGTCCGTCTGCTAAGCCCAAACGAGTGATCATCGATCGATAGCCTAAGTTGCGGCAACCTATGTAGATCATCGCTGTTTAGATATTAAACGCGCTGTTTGACATTAACATAATCATGTGTTTAGGTCTTCGCTTTAAGTTTTCGTGGTTTTACGTTAGAGGGTAAATTTGTATTGTAATAGCTTCATTGAATGTCAAACTTTGGTATGATGATTGTAATGTGTAAAATTAATTTAAGTAATTATAGTCAGAAATGGGCTACAGTTCCTTTTTAATGACAACGAGCAATAAATTGAAAAAAAAGTCTTAGTCTTTTTAAAATGAAGCGATTTTTTTATTTACTTAGTTATTGCTGGTAACTAATGTATTTAGAAGTAAATCTTGAACAGTGACACTGAACCTTGTATTTGGTCTTAAGATTTAGGGCTTACCGCCAAATCACATATGCAACTTTCTATCGCCGCCACTCGCGACTGACAGTAAAATAAATAAATATTTCACAACAATCACACCAATTCTCTAGTCCCAAATTAAGCTACGAGGCTCGTGTTATGGGTACTAGACAACGGATAAACATACTTAAATACTTTTTTTTTGTAAATAAATACATATTATACATAGAAAACACCCAGACCAGTACAAACATACATGTTCATGCACACATATGCTTGCACTGTGCGGGGATCGAACCCGCGACCCTTGGTTTTAAAGTCCGACATGTGGACCACTGCACCAAACGGTCGTCAAAGTGTGACAACCTATATGCGCGGCCAAATCACTGACGCGATGACGGTCACGAATAATTTTTTATATCGGTTCAGCTGTTCTCGAGATTACGATAATATTTAATATAGATTTAGCCGAGCAAAGCCGAGATAGAATATGTCCCAGTGGTATAGATGACCCGATTTTAATTACATTCGTTTCGCAGATAAATTCGATTATCATATCTATCAAAGGAATCTCTAACTCTATCTTAATTGACTTATTTGTATGTCTCGTTGGGACAGCATGCAATGCCAAAATGAATTCAAAGATTTTATAGGATAGATGCCCATTTTTCCGGTGACTCATCTATCCCAAACGCAATTTATATGGGTCGGGCACCTATCCCCTGTATGGGATAGATGTCTCAAAATTTTGAAGCCCGCAAAAGTCCCCAATAGTTTTAATTTATCGAAGACAACGTTTTTTACTTTTCATAAATTTGTAGACAACATTTTCAAGACTAAATTTGTTTCATAAATACATTGTTTTGATTTTTATTATTGAAGCTATACAGCAATTTAGAAAAGTGAGGCATCTATCTCGGTTAGACCCTAGGTAAATTTAGTTCCCCCCTGTGGGATCTCCACCTTGTCGTGGTGGGGGGGCTCAGTAACCGTGGCTTTGCCACCCACGGTGAAGCTAAGCGGGATCCAGGGAGGGGACGCTCCACATGGGCTTGGGGAGGCCTGCGCAGGATGCGTCCAAGGGTGCGGGTGTGGGAGACAGTTTTGTCTGTCTCTCGCAGTCGGGTGCGGTCGCGGGAGGAGAGACGTCTCGGTGTGTCGTTGCCGTGCGGCCTATCTCCCGCGACCAAACGGGGGCGCACCGTTGGATGGCGCTGCGGTGGGGCCGCAGAGGAAGAGGAGATGCGGTGTGTCGTTGCCGTCCTCCCTATCCTCTGCGGCCGGGAGGTGGCGGAGCCCAACACCTTGCTCCGCCGCCAAGGAGTTTGTGGCCCTCGGGCTATCCGCCAGGGTGCCGTGGTGAATGCTCACGCGACCCCATGGCACCCCCCACAATGGCGGAGTGGTGGAATGCGCTGTGGTTTTAGTGGGTATTACGGCCGTGCACACCAGCCGTTGAGTCCCACATACCCCCCTGCAGATGTGATGGGGGCATGCGTAAAAGCATTTCCACAGCGGAAAAAAAAATGGTAAATATAGTTTCTCTTGTAAGATGGTGCTCACTTTATACTCGTAATGAGTTGTGCCCTGGGAAAGTTGACATTTTCCATGTCTCTTTACCAAAATTTAAAAATGGGCTCTATAAGCTTATGAAAAAGGATTAAATTACTTGATCTGTACAGTGTTTCAGCTGAATATATATCTCTTTTTTATTAATATGTATTTAAATTGTCCATAATTTACCTGTAGTTTTCAACATAATATTTACTGTTATTGTTTGTCACGAATGTTGTGTTCACCTATATTAAGTATACATATAAGATTTAAATACTAAGGTTTAAATTTAAGATGAGCAATGTATATATATGTATACCGTTGGTGTTCCTTTTTAAGTAAATAAATTAGCAATACTCATTGACCCCGGTCACCCATCCCATTTCGACCTAAGAGAAAGGCACAGCTCCTCACGACCAAGCTACCATACAAAGGCACTAATTAGTATAAATCTAATGTAGAACAAAAAACTGAGCAAATCAAACATGCAAACGTGAACCATTTAAAGAAACCTTCGGCTTGATCTTCTTTTAACTAGCTTATTCGTACTGGTTTGCTTGCGATATTTTTTAAGTTTATTTAATTAATAATACATTTATATTTAGCAAGGGCTCATTGGATGATTTACTGTGGCAGAGGTCGTCGGGTGGCTTGATTAATTACATATAATAAGAATCAATTATTCAGTTTCCATGAACAAAAGTTAGATAGATAGATAGATTAACACTTTATTGTACACCACAAAACAAAAATTATGGACAAGTTTAACATAGAAAGATGTACAATTACGGCGGTCTTATCGCTTGTAGCGATCTCTTCGAGACAACCTTTGGCTAAAGGAACATTTAATTAACGGAGAATACATTAGAGCTTAAAATTATACCGATATAGAAGACTTTCTTTGCCTCAACTAGGTTGAACCTGTAACTCAGGCTAGAAAGAGCTTATATTTCTTTCTTTTGGGTAATATGACAGTAAGGATGGTCACCTACATTACAAACCACCCGGACCCGTCAACCAATTTACACCGAGCCCGCGTGGTGGAGTATGGTTCGTACCACTTCAGAGTTGAGGTGAAGCCTGTGCAGCAGTGGGACGTATATAGGCTGATAAGATGTCTGATCGTTACTGATAATAAAACTTACGAAGACGTACAAACATAAATCGTCTATTTAGGTTAAAGGTAAATAAAAGGTAAAAGGTAGATAAATTTCGTCCTAATTAGGCACTCCTAGATTAATAGTAGAGCACAGTACTAGATTTATTGAAGAGGCCAATCTAGTACCTAGTGATTACATATTATAGTGACTATATAGAGGTTGAGCAAAAAGTACCTAAGCAAAAAATAAGCAGGTCAAGTAGAGAGAAGGTACCTATGCAAGATTTAAATAAAAATCAGTTTTACTTACATAATTTAGCGACATAAATAATATTATGTGTGGTGTCATTTTTCAAACTAATTTTATAAGAGCATTTTAGGTACTTAGTAATGCGAAATCGGTTAGCGTATCTATGAAACATTTAATAATAATAAGAATACCTAAATAGATATTCTTAATTCTATTGTTTATTATTTTCTTTATTCTTATTTTTGTTTCATGTATGTTATCAAAAATTTCACAACATACATTAAACAGGCACTTACATTATATTTAAACAAAAACCTGTCAATCTCTTATTAATTAAAAAAGTTACTAAATTAGCGCTTGGAAAGAATTGTATATAGGCAAAGAGATTAGAAAATACATAGCTAAGTGAGAAACCACCGTGGACTTAATATTCAATCATTAGCTAATTTTACACCCTGTATAACTTGTAAACATAATAAGAACACATTGAGTATTGGTTGAGAAATGAAGCTAGTTGAGAGGTCAAATATTTGAACGTTACTGTAACACCGAAGCTATCAATTGGTGTAATACTTGTATAATACTAGGTTTTGATAGCGCGTGGGAAGTGGTTAAGATGAAATTTATACGTCCAATCATAAACGTAGAAATATATTATGACACTTTATAGACAATACTGATTTAATATTAGTCCATGCAGAAGGTAGGAATCTGTTTTTATTTTAGTGCTCGCAGGAAGTAACTTTAGGTTTTAAACAAACAGTAAATATCACCTAACCAATACACAGGGTGGTTTAATCTTATATAAAAAAAATCTCGTGTCACAGTTTTCGTTGCCATACTCCTCCGAAACGGCTTGACCGATTCTCATGAAATTTTGTGAGCATATTGAGTAGGTCTGAGAATCGGCCAACATCTATTTTTCATACCCCGTAGTGATAAGGGTTGTCCACAATAATTTATAAGGCAAAACAACGTGTGCCGGGTCAGCTAGTGATTAAATAAATTAATATACAACAACATCACATACATTGATCTGACTCCGTGGTAAGTAGCTTATGCATTTGTGTTACAGATATCAGAATCACCAGTGGTATTACAAATAAACTTAAATTAATACATATTACGCCCAGACCAGTGCATCACACAAATGTTTGTACAGTGCGGGGATCGAACCCGCGCCCTCTTGGTTCATAATCAACTTCTTGACCATTACACCAAAGTGGTTGTGATCACCAAATCTTTTTTATTAGTCGCTTTAGTCGAATGTTACTTGTGAACCTGAAACATCCTAACTTTTTTATTGTGTTTGAAATTAGTGCCAGCACACATATTCAGCATACCATCGCCATGACTGGCAACTGACAGCGTGCCGACTTATAGCCGCGGCTAGATCATTGAAAGTAGTGAGTCAGTGGGGTGAGCACGAACATTTTCGTAACGTATTCGTGTCGTCCAAACGTCAGAAACTGACATATTCCCCGTACAAATTGACAAGTCAACGATAGGTACAGGCTACGAATACGTTACGATAGTTATTCGTACTCACCCCACTGGGCGACAGTACGAGTACGTCATAAGCATGCCTGGCTCTTGATACTAAGAAAGTAAAGAAGAACATAACCATTTGGGTGAACAGTGAAATTTATTTTATCTTATTTAAGTTCTGTACAAACACGTGTACAATGGTGTACTTAATGTCGAAGGCATTCTCTACCAGTCAACCATAGGGCCAAGCAGAGAAAATTCAGGCGGTGCACATAAAGTAAAAGGTAAAAACAAACAATTTAACTAAAGTTATTTAAGTACAAAATAAATTTATAAACATACAAACTAATTACTTACATAAAATGAAATAATACATAAAAAATCATAGACATACATTATAACGTATACATAATAAGGATGGTACACATGGTAAGAACACAGTGTCACTGAAATTTACAAGTAAAGGAACTAAGCAATAACCTAACCCAGTTAAGTTGTGCTCAGTCTAATATTACAAAAGTTTATATCCGCATTGCAGTGAATGGCGAGTTATATTTCACTAAAGATGTCTGGGCGTCGAAAAATGTGAAGGGAGAATGCATTTGCAACTATTGTATTAGTTCACACAATTGTGAGTCGTTTCGTTTACGATAATTTAACAAAAAGGATAGTTTAAATATATTTAAATTGTATGTAAACTGTAACATTTTAGACATAGCACTTGAGCTAGTAAAATTGCTAAAAGGGGGAGTCATAATTATAAAGATCTAAACTAGTGAATCAATCGATCATTTGACGACCGCTTGGTGCAGTGGTTCGTATGTCGGACTTTAAAACCAAGGGTCGCGGGTTCGATTCCCGCACAGTACAAGCATAAGTGTGCATGAACATGTGTGTTTGTACTGGTCTGGGTGTTTTCTACGTATAATATGTATTTAATTACAAAAAAAAGTATTTAAGTATGTATATCCGTTATCTAGTACCCATAACACAAGCCTCGTAGCTTACTTTGGGACTAGAGAATTGGTGTGATTGTTGAGAAACATTTATTAAATATTTATTTATTTAATCAGCCCAAGACTATTACAGTCCCCAATTCCTGAGGAATAATACACTACTTTTCTACTTTTCACACCTCATGCGAGGCAATACGAGTATCAACAGGGCATTTGCGGCGTTAGCCTTTAGGTATTAATCTATTGATTTTTCCGGATTTAAATTATTCATTACTAGCTGTTATCCGCGACTTTGTCCGCGCAAATGTTATAATCGCGAAAATGATCGTAAAAACTGTAAAAGAGGATTTTGGATTTTGCTTTCAATGTCTACTATACGCCGCCAGCGCAGGAACCCAAATATGTCCAACTGTAACCACTTCGTTTTACACACCACTCTAGTTTTGCTCTAGCGCGGGCCGCTAGTTAATAATCAATAACACCTACGAAATTAAGGGAATGAAGATAAAACAAAAAGAAAAATAATAAAAAATTTCGACAAATGTTGCACGAATATCTTCTTATTAAGGACATGGGTAAAATCATAAGAACTGTTTACCGTTCAAGTATGAATATATATATAGTCCTCCTGGCCGATTTCGACCACGGCGGCCAATCTCAACAGAGATCAGCCAACTACGCAGGAGATATTATAGTGCACAAGTGTGCGCGCAATACACAGGTGCACTCACTGTTCCATCACTCTCAAAGTTCGGTGAGACGGCAATCCGACATGACCGGAGAGAGATCAGGCGCAGGACCAACGGCTTAACGTGCTTTCCGAGGCACGGGGGTGTAACACCGCCAACTTCCCGCTCGAATTCAGTGGGCTGCCAACAACCGTCGGACGCACTCACGACGCACTATAATTATTCGTGTTACGCTTACGATCAATTTAGTTTTCATACAAACCAAATAAGTAATCTGTATAAAAACAAACAAATTAGTAGGTTGTACCTACGTAGGTAAATTGGATAAATTCAGGTAAATTGGGGTTCGGCTTTATTGAATTTAAATGTCAGTTACTTTATCGAAATAATACCTAAGTACTTATTATACCTATTAGTCTACTTTTTATGGGCTGCGCACCACCTACGAACTGTGCATACCTACCTACTCGACGTGGTGGTTTAGTCGACTAATGACTAATTAATTATCGAAATGAATAGGTAAGTAGGCAGGTACCTACGTAGTTGACACAAAAATTGACCGATTCTCGATTTCTAATTAGATTAATTCATGGAGACCGCTACCAGTTAGTGACGTCACATGCTCATAGCGCCATACTCTCACCGTAGAAAATTAAGTAGCTCATAATTCGCTTGTTATACCTAATACAGGCTGAATTTCTTATTTCACATTTGTTATTCAATAATGTTATATTATTTCAACAACAGTCAATCAAATACCATTTTAGAAAAATGTGGTTGAAATATTTTTACCGAAAGTGTCGACCCTAGTTCGATTGTCGCTCGGTCTCACGTCACGTGGTCTCGCGCAGCTGCGAAAATAGTGACTTTATACTCAGAGCTGTAGGTGCATTTTTGTACGCGGCAGAAAAAGTAGTCTACTAACGCTGTAGGTATCGAAATTTTTCTATGGAGTGATTTATCTGTTACGTAGTAACTATTTAGTAATCTGTGGTATAAGTAATAATAATAATGAATAAAAATACAACAACATCACATACATTAATCTGACTCGATGGTAAGTACCTAATGCACTTGTTAACGGATATCAGAACTAACAGTGGTATTAAAAATAAACTTAAATAAATACATACAACAAATCAGCACAAACAGACATGTGCATGCACACCAATGTTTGTACAGTGCGGGGATCGAACCCTAGACCTCTTGGGTAATTGTCAACTTGTTGACCATTAGACCAAAGCGGTCGTCGGTGATTAGTATTAATTAAATTCGATTAAGTTAAATCTTAACGAGGGTCATCCTTGAGCGAGCCCTTCTATCGTAATGGCTCAAGGACACCTGTGGATCACTGTCACAGCCTCGTCTGCCGCTCACGGCGCCTGCGGTTCGGACGCGGTTGTTGGTTGGCACATCCGTTGGTCTCACGTTGACAGTCGCGAGTTGTGGCAACAGAGTCGCGAGCCGCGGCGACAGCACGCCCCTGGTGTTTGCTGGCGGAAAGCTCGCTTGGGTTTGAAGTAAAAGCTTCAATATTTATCAGACTAGGTGTAGCAAAAATGACTGCAAAGTGATTTTTGATATAGCCAATTTAGCGTGAATAGTAGACTAGTAACAGTTAAAACTGACGATTTCTGCGCAACTAAAAACCAACGTAGTTGCCCAGCAGGATACGGGCCAGCTCCAACTCCATTCTAAGGACCATTGCGAGAAGATATGACTCCAATATTACTCGCCACCTTGCCAGGGTGTTGGTCAAAAGAAATACCAATTGACCCGCCGCGGCTATGTGTGGTGGCAACAGCGAGCTGTTGTGTATTTATTTTTCTGTTACTAATATAGCTTGTAAGATTATTTTACTAACAAAATGGACCTGCGTTGTTTGAACTCGTTATATAAATAAAAAATAAAAATTGAAGGTATATATAAGCTTTAAGCTTAACCTTACACCTAAAATAAGGCATAAACTAAGACTGATTCCGTTGTGAAATATTCTGAATGAATGGTGCCTGGATGCACAAACAACAATTTTATGTTCTAAAATCTCTACATAAAATCATTTTATAACTCTGTCTAAATAAGTAGTCAATGCAAATTCAACCCTTATGTCACTGTCTTGTAGCTCTACTATTCCATTGCTCAACACATACGAGTAAAGACTAAATACAAGCTAAGGACCTGTCTCTATTAATGAGTCAGTGAATGATGGCCCTTAACTATTGATTAATGACTACAATGAAAGTGTTTACTAAGTGTTAAAACTAACCATAATATCTGAACGTAACGTGTGTCACAAGGATGTGCAAAAATATTTCACATGACATATTATTTAGACTGAAACACAATTCCCTTATTTTTGTTTCAGTAGGTACATTTTAACTAAACAAGTAAGTAAGTAATTTGTTATTAATATAAAACATTAAAATTAATTATGATTATACTACCATGTTTTCCAAAGCTGACAGAAAACACTCCCCGGTGCAAGAAGGGGTAGAATTTGTTACATTTAAAAATAACATAATTATGACCCGCTAAGAATAACAGCTGACTATAGCATTTCATATGATATAGTCAGCTGTTAATCTTAAGTTAACTTAAGTTCTTGACTGATCTTGTTATGTAAAATCGTTGTACATATTCTTTCACTGACAAATTACTTAATCCTATTCATTATTTAGTTACTTTTATCGTATTTAAAATAATAAGGTTTATTATGTCATTGTATTGACCGCATTCTCCACTAATCGCCAGTACAAATTATTTTGATGTGTTTTGATACATTGGCAGAGCCTTTTTTTGGCCGTAGAATGGGGGAAAGAAAGAAAAAAAGAAAAAGTTTTTATTAGGCACATATTACATTACAATATAATGAAACATAAAACTAAAACTAAACAAGAACAAAAATTAATGAATGTAATAATATGACCAAATTGGTCCCCACTAAGCATTATTGCCACGGCAAGACATGGCGCTTGGGGAAACTTTCCTGCGTATATTACGAGTATTATGCCTGTTTTCAAAAAAAACTATAATATGTATTTGAAGACGGTTTTAGGCCACACTTGTTCCGATCTGTCTAACGATGCTCAAGCAATTGAAACATGGTTATTTTGCTATTTGCACGGACTCACACATGCGCAATGAAAATTATTTAAACGGCCACATTTTAAAATATTGAAAAACAAAAAGGAAATTTTAGGCGATCACTTATCTGTTAGCTCATTAATATAACTTTAGGATGCCACTTCACTGCATAGTATAAAACAAAGTCTGTTCCTATGTCAGTATGCCTAATACTTAAAAGTACTCAACGGATTTTAATGCAGTTTTTTAGAATTTCTTAGATAGAGTGATTTAAAAGAAAGGTTCACGAAGTCACTTTTAATAATATTAATAACATGCAACATGAGAGAGCCGAATTTCGAGAAGGCGAAGTTGCTGGCGGGAAACAAGTTTTTTTAATCATTAACTTAGCGGTTACTTGTGACTTCGACTGAATATAATAGTGTATTCAAGTCCTTTTACTAAGTATTCCATGGATTGCGGCGTCAATACTTATCTAGTTTGAGCAACTCAATATAATGCGGCCCTTCATGCTCAACTATAATTATGCGTACACGCATTATATATGCTTGACTGCCTCGTTGGTGTAGTGGTAAAGTTTCTGCCTTACATCCGAGAGGTCCTGGGTTCGAATCCCAGGTCGAATCAAAACTGTTTCTGAGATTTTCTGTCATGAATTTCTCAAAAACAGCTCTGAGTCGGGAAGTTAGCGGTGTTACACCCCCGTGCCTCGGAAAGCACGTTAAGCCGTTGTTCCTGCGCCTGATCTCTCTCCGGTCATTTCGGATTGCCGCCTCACCGAACTCTGAGAGTGATGGAACAGTGAGAGCACCTGTGTATTGCGCTCACATTTGTGCACTATAATATCTCCTGCACAGTTGGCTGTTGAGATTGGCCGCCGTGGTCGAAATCGGCCAGGAGGACTATTATTATTATATATGCTTCACGCAATATTTATGTTTGCAGAAATCATTTAGGCGTAATAATGTCATATTTTAACGCCAGCGCACATGTGTGCAATGCTGTTGTCGCGACTCGCATCTGACAGTGTGACATACAATTGCCACAGCTATCAATAAGAGCCGTAAGTTTCGGCGACGCAAGTGTGCCCTGGCCCTTAATTTTTATATATAAAAAAGAATTGCTGTTCGTTAGTCTCGCTAAAACTCGAGAACGGCTGAACAGATTTGAATAATTTTAGTCTCAAAATATTCGTGGAAGTACAGGGAAGGTTTAAACGATATAAAAACTAAAAAAATACAAAGGGCAGGACAACGTCTGTCTGATCCGCTAGTCTTATATATAAAAATGAATTGCTGTTCGTTAGTCTCGCTAAAACTCGAGAACGGCTGAACCGATTTTGCTAATTTTGGTTTTGAATTATTAGTGGAAGTTCAGGAAAGGTTTAAACGGTGAGAAAATGTGGAAAAATTGCGAAAACAGCGAGCAGGACAGCGTCTGCCGCATCCACTAGTCTATATATACAAAAATGAATTGCTGTTCGTTAGTCTCGCTAAAACTCGAGAACGGCTGAACCGATTTTAATAATAATAGTCTTGAAATATTTGTGTAAGTCTAGGGAAGGTTTAAACGATAAGAAAGAAGAAAATATGTAAAAAAATATGCAAAAAAAACCAGCAGACAGGACGACGTCCTGCCCGGTCCGCAAGTGTCATATAGTATTCTCCGGAAGTAAGAATAGCCAAGTCTTTGAAATAACAAGCCCTTATCCTTATCATTGAAGTTACCAAAATAACAAAACTGTTTTTTTTTATAAATATATATTTTTTAAATATGGAAACTACATTACTTTGTTCTGATACGATGATCCCATAAAGCCCTTATGAATCGTAGCTTATTAAATCAAATAGATATAACTCATAAGCACACAGACAGTGTACTTTTTCTCATTAGTTTGTAAGGAATATTCCATTCAAGTCTAAGACACATCGACGCATCTCACTTGCCCAAACACGCCTTGGTCAAGGCTCTGACTAACGAGACGCATTGATGTCGTCTGCTTCTATGTTTCATATAAAACATAGGTACCTAAAGTAAATATTTATAACACACACACACACACACACACACACACACACACACACACATATACACACTAATAATGTAGTATTGTTAATTAATTTTAGTAGGTTAATTGTAGTATTGTTTTAAACTAGAAGCCCGTTAATTTAGAGGTAGATAGATTGATTGTAAAAAATTTGGTTACTGCAATAAATAATTTTTAATTTTATTTTAATTTTTTTATATGTATGTGTTGGCAAGTGTAATAGATAAATGAGTTTAACTTACGTTTAAAACGTCAACTTTAATATACAACCTCTTTATAAGTGATGAATAAGTAAGACTAAAATGATAAACTTTGCGAATCAATTTTGAAATAAAACACTAAAAGATTTTAACGATACCTTGATAGGAATGCCTTTCTGAAAAGCTGTGGGCTTTTTCATTGCTTCAGAATTGGCTAGATGACACCACCAATCGTTGACATACTTTTTATTATCTGTCAAAACGGTCTGCCTCCATAGATTTTGTATGGGAATACATGATCGTGACGTCACGGTCATGTGTCAGAAATCGGAGTCAATTGAATGAATATTTATTGAGTTTTACGTGTTTAAAAATTGGTTTCGACAGCTTTTTGGAAATATATTGGTTGTATTAACTTCATAGGGGCTATGTTTTTAAACGCCATGATCTTGAAAATATTTAAGATAGGTGTCATCATCCCAATTAAAAAGTTGAACACACATAATTTATTAGTAATTAATAAGCATATACATAGTTTAATCTGATGTACGGATTATATGAAAGTAAATTGAATTTAAATAATCATCACGTTAAACTAGATGCTAGATAGCTTAATTGAATTATATTTATGCCCAGTTTTCTAATTAATAGTTATTCAAATACTTCCGTTTGACAAACAAAGGCTTTATTTGTGATATCATAATCCGTAACCGTATGATGTATGAATGACTCACTAATGACTGTAAAGATTTAAATGATTGTATTATTTATCAGGCATTTCCATCTATCAATCGTGACTTGTGGAATGAACCACTTATGGTCTCCACATATCAGGATTTAACAATACTAGACTACATCTGTGGATAAGTGTTAGACCGTTGTGGATCAAATTTAGAAATATTTGCAAGTTTGTTTGTGGGCTTACGAAGTCGGGCGCGAAATATCAAAAATGTGAAACGCACCTTTGCGTCCATACTTTTTATCGTCCAAAATACGCACACAATTCTCAGATTCGAGCACAACGTTGTAAGCCGTAAGCACTGCGAGTCCAACATTAGCCTTCGTAAGAAACATACCAAAAAAAGTAAGGCGGGAGCCATACGCAATTCGTTTTTTTTTAAATATAATACATTAATAATACAGTATATAAGTTACAATAATAATAGTATACAACAACATCACATACATTAATCTGACTCCCTGGTAAGTAGCATAAGCACTTGTGTGTGTGTTACAGATATCAGAATCAACAGTGGTATTACAAATAAACTTAAATGTGAAATATAATAAATACATATAACACCCAGACCAGTACAAACAGACATGTTCATGCACACAAATGTTTGTACAGTGCGGGGATCGAACCCGCGACCTCTTGGTTAATAGTCAACTTCTTGACCATTACACCTGAGTGGTCGTCGATTTGACACGCAGAGTCACCGCGCTCTCAGTGTGGACACACAGACACACCATTGGGAAGGCCTATATTCACCATTGAACATCTTGTGGCTCAGTTTTGATGATGATTATGGTGATCTGTGGAAATTATATAAAAATACATAGAGATTATGACTTATTACCATAGTAGATAGCCATCCAATCCCATAATGTGGTCATATTGATGGCTGTGCTGATGACATTGACGGTTTTAAATATTTCAGTAATCACCAGTGATAAACTACCATTTGAAATCTAGCCGAGAAATCTTAGTTGTAAACCTGAAAAGGTGAATTATTTTGCTTGTTATTGAAGTGTTTACAATTGGATGTATTTGGGTCTGTACGCTGGCATCTTTGAGTGGAAATTAAAAGCAAAATAATTCTTCTTTTCAGCTTTGACATGGATTTTCGCACAGTAACGCCTGATTCCATCAACTATAAATCTTGGTTGTTAAACAGTGCTACATTCTCGTGTGTGATTATCAAAAGCTTCAAGTGTCATTTTAATACGATTTCCTAGATAGAATACTTAATTTCCTATATTATTTCGATTTAATATTATGTGTGTAATAATAACTGACCATGTCTATGTTTTAGTAAATAAATAAATATTTCCCAAAAATCACACCAATTCTCTAGTCCCAAATTAAACTCCGAGGCTTTTGTTATTGGTACTAGACAACGTATAAACATACTTAAAAACTTTTTATTTGTAAATAAGTATTTATTTATGTATTGTTTAATATGTATATATTATACATAAAAAACACCCAGACCAGTATAAACACACATGTTCACACATATGCTAGTACTGTGCGGGGATCGAACCCGCGACCCTTGGTTTTCGAAGTCCAACATGTAGACGGCGGTCTTCAAATAATATAAATAAATTATAATAAATACGAGTAGAATAGCTCGCGGTATTTACCTTAATTACAAACCTTAGTGGTTTTAGTTGCTATCATTATGTTCATATGTTTGTAGTGTCTTTTATACGATATATAAATTTAAAAAAACCTAACAGCAATAAATTTGCAGATAAATTCATCGGCAGGATGTGTTAAAAATCAATTACGGATCCATTTTAATCAATACATCTTTACTTATTTTGTTTGACAAATTGAAACGTATATTTTATGATGTACAGATAAGTAACGTAAAGGTCATCTAATTGATTTTATTTACAACTTATTTATAAACGTGTCCCAATCACAACTTTGAAATCATTTAAATGATCGTCGGTATAGATTCCCAGGAAATAATTATGCATGTATTGGATATAATGAACAAGTTACATTAATATAATTGCACTCGCATCATTTACCAGGATACGAATTATCTGTGTCAGAACAAAAGCATAGCTGCTATCTAGGAATCAGCTTGCAGTTTGCAATATGTGACGTTTTGTATAACATTACTAACATTAGGTGTTTGTAAACAATATGCTGTTTTGTAAAACCACAACAGGCAATAATAAGCAAATCATGTTCAGTTTTCTCCGCATAAAGCAAATTAGTTACTGTATTTTGTGATTCTCTATGTATTATCGATTGTAATAAATAATATATTGGAAAAGGTATTAGTAACAGAAGTACCTAATGCAATCTATTTTCGATCTCTCTATATTAATTGTTGTGTGATTGTTTCGTTTAATTCCAATTACCGTTACCATTAAGGATACTATGACAGACTTAAATATAGGTATGCTCTTTCTTTTTTACGTGCCCTTGTTTAGGTCATGGTCTTAATCATCCATACTTCATAAAGTTACATAAATTAACTCTGGATGTCTGTCTGTTACTGAATTACGCCTAAACTACAAAATCAATTTGCACAAAATTTGGTATGGCGATATTTTGATACCCGAGAAAGAACCAAGTTTACTTTATACCGCGGGAAAATGACGCATTCCCATGGGAAAATTCAGGTGCGCCGATCGCTTTTGCGCCTAAACTACTGAACAGATTTAAATGAAATTTGGAAAGAAGATAGTTTGAGACTTAAAAAAAATACATGCGTTACTTTAGACTGTGGGAAAACAACGCATTTCCATGGGAAAAATTACTTTCCGGGTAACCTGATCGCTTACACTCCTAAATAAAGATTTGAATTATATTAGGATAAAATTGGTATTACGGGAAAACATTGCATTCCAAAACTACCTAACGCGGACGAAGTCGCGGGTAAAAGCTATAGTGTTTTACAAAAACAGACCTCAGAAGTCTTCTTCTACACCATCGTTGTTCACCAGTGACAGTGAGGTATCATACCAGTTACACTGCCTTCGAAACCGCAACGATGACCTTACGTTTAACTTTGGCATCTGCAACTTTGATACATTTACGCGTTGCATTCACTTCGGGAATGTGGGCACTTCGATTAGTGATGCGCCAGAAATTATATCTATAAATCGGTAGAGATAAGGTTGAGCTAAAAAATTATAGGTTAGCGTTATAATCTTTCGGTGTTGATGAGTTGTATAACTATCCGACAAATTGATAATGCCTTCTTTCTGCATGACCTTAAAGTTGACTGGCAGAAAATTCTTTTAGCATTAAGTCCACCCCTTTATCTTTTTTTTGCAATAAAGTTTTAAATATATAAATAAATGATAATCGACAAAATTAGGCACCGTATTTTAAATACCACATAAACTACATGTTAACTTATCTTTCCACAAAATAAACGTGTCACACAATAATTAGAATTTACTACAACATTAAAAAGGTAGAAAGTACTACGACATAAGGTAGTAGAAAGGGTAGTAAGGTAGTAGTGAAAAGGATTTTTAAATCAAGAGTTATTTTATGTACAGCTAAATCTGTTAATTACCTACCATATTTTTCTAAGGCCATGATCCCATGCACAAAAAACAAAATTAATAACTACCGCATTTGTATGCGTCTCTCTATCTAAATAAAAAAAATATGTTGCTTTAAATTTCTGCTTACTTATTACTGCTTTACTGCCAGCGCAGGAACTACATCCAATTGTAACCACTTGAAAAAAAATAATACTAGAGCTGGAATTCACAGACTTAAAATACGACTCACAATGTGACACAGAAGATGCTCATGGAAACACAACACTGACACCAACAAAACACTCGACGCGTTTTGTGAGTACACGTGACGTCTCTATAATAGTCCTCCTGGCCGATTTCGACCACGGCGGCCAATCTCATCAGAGACAGCCAATTAAACGTGAGCGCAATACACAGGTGCACTCACTGTTCCATCACTCTCAAAGTCCGGTGAGACGGCAATCCGACATGACCGGAGAGACATCAGGCGCAGGACCAACGGCTTAACGTGCTTTCCGAGGCACGGGGGTATAACACCGCCAACATCCCGACTCCGAGCTGTTTTTGAGAAATTCATGACAGAAAATCTTGGCAAAACAATTTTGGCTCGACCTGGGATTCGAACCCAGGACCTCTCAGATGTAAGGCAAAACTTTGCCACTACACCAACGTGGCAGTCTGTATCGATAAATAGTGAAATACTATCGACAAATGCCCCTCACTACCAAATGTCATCAGCTCATCGTCTGCCCATCTCGAGTCGTAATGTAGATCGTATCAGCTAATAGAAAATGAGTGGCCATATACAGCGAGCAGATGTCTTGATCCGCGCCGTTATGGCAACATGTAGACCATTTGATCTTGAGTAACAATTAGATTCCAAGCTAAGTGCAAATATTGTATTTGGTTACATAACATTAGGAATGATGATATATTGAGTCATCAAATTGACTGAAGTCTGTAATGAACCAAAAAAAAACTCATGATTTAACAGTTATTTCTATGTGTGTTATAATTTATAATAATATACCTCAGTAAGTATATAAAAGTTTAGTCGTTTAATGAATTTATGAAAATATTACATAAATGGTTAACAATGCGTGGATTCTATTCGGTTCAAGAATTTTTAAATCACAAATATTAAAAGTCAATGACATCTAAAATAGTTTATCATGTACTTATAATGTAAAATTATAATTAATCTTTAAAAAAAAAACATATTTCAATAATGATTTTGACAGTAATAAATAGGTTCAGTATTTGCACGCTCTTGACAGT
Source organism: Pyrausta despicata (assembly GCA_963921415.1). NCBI lineage: Eukaryota > Metazoa > Arthropoda > Insecta > Lepidoptera > Crambidae > Pyrausta > Pyrausta despicata. The sequence goes on along the minus strand of OY992862.1, from coordinate 12,608,392 downwards.
GGCTGGATAGGCGCTCATTTGCTAAAATGACATCTTCTGCACATCCTATACAAAGGCAAATAAAAAATATTTAATTTCAAAATTTTGTCAAAATTTTAGATACAACAAGTTGGAAGCCTGCAAGTCCTGCAACATTAAGCAGCATGTCGGCGACACTTCTTGTTGATTTGTGATCGAATCACGTGGCTAACTTCACGTCGCTAGCTACGGAGGGTATTTTCTCTAATATTGTACACGTAAACAACACCGACGACCACTTTGGTGTATTGAAGAAGTTGAACATTAACCAAGAGGTCGCGGGTTCGATCCACGCACTGTACAAACATTTGTGTGCATAAACATGTCTGTTTGTACTGGTCGGGGTATTAAATGTATTTATTTAAGTTTATTTGTAATACCACTGTTGATTTGATATCTGTAACACAAGTGCTTTAGCTACTTACTACAGAGTAAGATCAATGTATGAGATGTTGTTGTATATTTATTGTAATTATTTATTATGAAGGAGCATGCCAGCAGTGATACTTCTGCTTGGTTTGTGTTCGAATCACGTGGCTAACTTCATGTCGCTAGCTACGGAGGGTATTTTCTCTGATATTTTACACGTAACTTACCTCTTGAATCACTCTATCCATTAAAAACTGCATCAAAATCCTAGTTACGTCTAGGAAAATGTGGTGTAATGTTGTAATGTTCAAAATATTCGCAAATAGGAAGCGATCCTTATGCAGAGAATGTGCTCTATATTTGATCCTTGGTCTTTGCCATTGCCAACTCGACCAGAGTTAATCTTTTGTGGCAATATAATTATTTTTGTAAAAAGACTCACAAGTAGCACGTTTACATGTTAACCCTATATAAATTAACCCTACCACCACTTCGGGACGATTTGGGCCAGTCCTGAGAAGAAGCGGCGCAAGAGACTCAGCCACTATTGTCATTGACTCTTTTCAAATTACATTTCCATATATCTTTGTCATTTATATAATCATCAATTTTATAATATCCTTTCGACAATAATACATTTTTACAACTGTTTTAAATGTATCTAAAGGCAATGAAATTAAATTTTAAGGTTATTTAAAAAAAATACATACATCTACCCATAAATGAGGCAAGCTTAAATGTTTAAATGTCATTGCTTAGCTCGTTGAATCCAGGAACTTTCTTATTCCTTGGCGAGTGACGTTAGTTTATATGCTCAGACTGAAAACCATTTAAGTGTTCAGCGTTAAAAAAAAAAACTCAAGTGCCAACTGTCAAGATCACCAGACCATCAATCGTTCACAGAATCTTACTTTTTGCCGGTCAACTTAATTGGCTTATATAATCCGATGCGTCGAGATTTGACTAAGCATCTTTAAATGGTACTTGTTCATACATATTCATTCAGAAGGTTCTACGCCGTTTACGGGTATTTAAGTTATCTGATAATCCTAAATAAACTCGGTACATATTAGCGAGTACATAAATAAAATGTGGAATGTACAGTGGTAAGCATATCAGGCTATCCATTTTTGTTGCAAAATCGCCCGCATTACAAGCGAATAAGATACCGTTAGGTATAATTTTTAATAAATAAATATTTCACAACGATCACACCAATTCTCTAGTCCCAAATTAAGCTACGAGGCTTGTGTTATGGGTACTAGACAACGGATAAACATACTTAAATACTTTTTTTTTGCAAATAAATACATATTATACATAGAAAACACCCAGACCAGTACAAACACACTTGTTCATGCACACTTATGCTTGTACTGTGCGGGGATCGAACCCGCGACTCTTGGTTTTAGAAGTCCGACGTGTGGACCACTGCACTTTGATACACACTGCACATTGTGTATTTTGATAAATACTTAAATGTTAGTATTTGTGTATACTCGAATATTTGCCCTATCGTAAAGTTCATTAAAGTTGAGTCTTTTTTTTTAAGTAACAAATATTGTAGGCTCAAAGAAACATGTTAAATTAAGAATCAAGTCTTTTTATCGTCAGTACTTCAGTTGCAAGCGTGGTCTGAGCGTTAAGGACACGTACAAGACTTTGTTACGGAAACGTCATTTTACTTCGTAGAAGTGAATATCCAACATTCGCGGACAAATCCATTAAAAGATACTATGCGTTTCATATTAATCAAGATCAGCATTTATCATTCCAATTCTTAATTTGAACCGTTTACTCAACACGTGACAGAAGAAGGCTAATGTGTGCATTTACTTCGGCGATTCTAATTACCCTAACCGAGTAAGCGGTTGTCTAGGGCCAAGTTTTGCTTCTAAAATATTTTTGTAATGATATTGTTGAAGTGTTTTTTTTATTTAAGTCAAATTACTTAAATTAAAAAAAAAACTTTTAAGGTAAGCAAGGACATAGATTCAATATAAGACAGTCACCTTTCTTTCGTATTTTTGGTATGCAGTTTTTTAAATTATTCTTAGATTAAATCTTGAAATTATCAGTAGTTCTCTAACATATTAATCATGTTAATTATAAAAACGGCATCAAAACCGTTGAATAGTTTTAAAGATTTAATTTTTTATTTATATTTATTACAGACAAAGGGAGTGACGCGGACAGTGAATTTGCTTTACCTACACTATGTAGTGATGATAGTGGTCCTCTCTGAAATTCAGCGTCGTGAAATACTATTCGTCTGCTGTACAACGCGCCAGGTTGCCACGATACCTACGCGTTTCGCACCGTTTTCGCACGAACAGTTAATTTTAAATCTAAATGTTGTATGTTCTGCACGACAAATTACCATTATGAGTTTTTTGTGCCGCTTTTTCTCACACTTTCTTGTCATTGGTCCAAATTGTCCCGAAGCGGTAGTAAGGTTAATCAATATGCTGCGACGTGTAAAAGTGCTCCTTGTGACTCTATTTTTTAAATAATAATAATAAATAATTTATTACAAGAATTCACTCATAGAAACATACACAAATACAAAGAGGGCTTACCTGAAACAAAGACCGAAGATTTGCGCGGTATACTGCTCAAGATTGGAGAAGTTATTGGTGTGAACATCACAGCGGCTGACATCGATTATGTCACCAGAGTACAGCCCCAAACTAAGGTTTCCGGTCGGCCGAAATCCATCATCGCTCATCTTAAGTCTGTTCTTGTCAGGGATACACAGATACAAAAACACCGTCAAAGTCATAAATTCATAAGTCATTAGTCATTCATATTTACAAAAATAAATTGATTTTATTGTTTTTATTTTATTTATCAATTTTATTTCGACATACACTTGGCTCCCTTTTTACGGTTACATTGTATAGGATTAGTCTTTGTCTCACTGGTCACGACTCTTCAATGTTTGACATAAAGTAGCTCAACGGTATTGTATCTCGAATAGCCAAGTAATAAAGCACTATCTATTTTAGTCTATGCTTGTTTACAAACTGGTCTTTGTATCACTTGTATGTCTTTAACACATGATTATAGAATGCAATAGCAGAATTGAAACAAAATATAAATATTTTAACTTGGTAGAATCTTTTATTTATTTACCTTAAGAAAACTTACAGCATAATAGATTAACTTCATAATTAAATAAATAAATAAAATAAAATTGTTTATTTCAGACTATGAAGCGTCCATATAGTTATTAGTAACACAAAAAAGCTTATAAAACTAAGTTAATGAAAATTAGACATTTCTACAATTAATTTAGATATTTGACTGCACTGCTCGACACCCCGGCTACATGTGTACATAATAACACATATTAATAAATAAAAATTATATAGACACTAGCATTTAATGTTTTCAAAGTTGCCAAATTGAAAATACGAAATCAATGAAATGGGGTATTTCGTTGTTTTCGTTGCATGTCCGCGTCTCACGATTAATTTAAATATTAATGTTTAGTATTTTAGATAAGTTTCGAGAGACAACACAAGCCAATCGCTAGTAAAAGATATGGAGATTATGCTACCTAAGAGTAACCCTGTGACTTTGTCTTCACCATGAGGATTAAAAGATTTTGCAAATGAAGTGTGGGCCGAAGCGCGCCTTGAGTTATCTATTTGAAACCATATAAACAAAAAACCTGTGATAGGGGTCAAAGTGGCGGGGGCCTCTATCCCGGCATCAAATGATTAAATCTCGAAGGATCCTTAAAAATTAAGGGTTGGTATTACCTCGTCAGAGATATAGTCAAGGCTACACCTACGGGGCATAGTCCCAAGTTCTAACCAAACAAGAAACAGCGTGAAATGAAAGCAACTCTGAAGTTTCTCCTATCAAGTATGTACTACCTACACCAGAACTGCTTAAGAGGTACATCACAAAATATTGACAGCTAAGCAGTTATTTGCCGAAAACTTGGTTTACAATGGATAAATCTGAAATCGGTGGCCGCTACGTAGTAGGAATTTCGAAATTTCATACATATTAAGCACATCCATATCACATCTTATCCAAAGCACATCTATTGCGCTCAAAAATTGTCAATGTACAGAACGGTGAAGAGCCGAAAGGAAAATTCATTTAAGTGCATCGAGTATTAATTATATTCTGCTTATAGTGACTGACCTCCGAAGAAAACACCCACCCAGAGCGTGGCCGAAACATCTATCTAGTTCTTGGCGTCTGGCCATTATTACACATAAAATATTACATGTACCATAAATTAGTTTTCGTAAGTATAGCATGAGACTACAAGCTCTTCGCAATAATCAACTACTACGCAATTGAAATATATTTTGAGTTATTTATGAATGGGTATCTACAACGGCACATAGCCAATAATTGAAATAACCTTTATGTTTGACTGCATTTAGTGCCTAATTATGACAGTTGCAGAAATGAGTGTTGCAACTAAATGAACAATATCTCATCTTCTTTTGGGGTATCAAAGTAAGCATCACTAGTTATTGAACGTATGATGTAAATGTTTCTAAATCCTAACTAGTCTTCTCCCATAGGTTAGGTAGGTAGGTAGGTAAGGTTAGGTAGGAAAATCTCTTATTGCGGTGAATGCCTGTGACCTCTCGGCCTACGGTGAACCCGCCACGTCCCCGACTCACCGGGGCGGGTTCTCTCTCTGAAACCCGGAGTCCCACATAAGCCCCAGCTGCCCCCGCGGCTGGCGAGTATGCGTAACAGCATTTCCCTGACGATAACAAAGGTAGGAAAATCTCATTAGGTTTTGACACATATGTAGCGCAAACGAGTGCAACGCATAGATCCTTGAAAATGATCATGTCAAAAATCATCATTGTCTTTGCGACAATGCCTGAAAGCTTAAGCTTTAGTATTTGCGTCTAAATAAAAGTTTAACTACTGGATTACTTAAATAATAATAAGCTCAAAAAGACGTAACACTTGAAAAAATCTTTTTGGCTCCGGTCATCGGGGAGGATTCAAACCCCCGACCTTAGGAAGTCTCTTGGACCGGACTTCCAAAGGTCGGGGAGATAATTTTTTTAGTGTTATGTCTTTTCGAATTTAAAAATAGCGGTGTAAACTTAAGGAAAAAAAACTATACGCTTTTAATTATTGACTTGTAATAGATCTTTAGACTATTCATACTCGTACTGAAAAACAAATATCCACGTCAGATCTTACGTAAAAGATACCTAATTCTAGAATATCCGGTTTTGTTTTAACTCTTACCAGATCACAACATTGGCATTAAAGAAAATTCAAAAGCATCTATTGAATGTCAAATTTTGTCAACAATAAGATACCTACATTCTTTGATGCATTGTTAAGTTTGATGTGTTCTGTTATGGCCTGTTGTTGCTCCCCAAAGGTCAAAGGTTCGACTCCCGCTCGGGGCAAATCGACGAAACTCACAACTTATTTAGCGCTAACTTTCGGCGATCGTGATGGAATGCAGCTTAAAGCTCAAGGTGAATTAGGGTAGTTTCAAAAATGGAGCAAATGTCATAACATTGCACTGTAGGTTATTTGGATCGTTTTTGGGCTTGCTTTACTAAAAAAGGTCAAAAAACTTATTTTACTTAACATTGGATTTTTATGGCTATTTTAATATTGTTGCAGTAGAAAAAATCTACTGTCTCACCTAGGATACGCCCCACTGTTGGGCACCGGTCCTACCTAAATTATAAGGTGGTACGTACTTCTAAAACAAACTTCACTGATATTAAATCATTTTGCAGTAGAAAAAATCAATTTTATCAAAAAATCATCAAAAAATAAAGCAGTAGCAAATTTCAACAGGCTTTGCTAATGTCTAGGTGGCCGAGTGGTATAGGCAGACGGGATAGATTCCCACGGACGCGGCTTCGTTCCCCGCCTCAAACAGTTGGTTTTTTTCTACTGCAAAAATATTATCTTTAGTCAAAAATATTATCCCTTCCATTATCTTTGCTTTAGTTTACAACGTGAATGCTTAATACGAAAAATCATAAAAATATTTATGGCATTTGTCTGTGTCTTGTCTTGTCTGTCTGATTTATTCGTACCTAAAAAGGAACTCATTATGGCTAATTAATAATTACTAGAGGGGCTGCTGCAACTTCGTCCACGTGGACTTAGACTTAGGTTTTCACCACCACGTTTCATACACATTTGCATGACCTGTTTTATCCCTTTGAGGGTAGAATTTATCAAAATCCTTTCTAAGCGGATGCCTACGTCATAAAATCCACCTGCATCCAGAATTTCAGCCCGATCCGTCCATTGATTTGGGCTGCGCGATGATAAATCACCATGCCAGTCAGTCAGTCACCACCTTTTAGTTTTATATATTTAGATAATTAATTATTCTAGTAATCGAAAGCAGTAGAAAAAAAATGGCTCCGCCTCGACCAATATGGAGGGGGCATTTTTGAACATAACTGTAGGGTGTCCTGCCCTACCCTATGGGTATAATAATCAAGTGATCAGGTGACCATGTAAGTTAAAGTCAATATATTATGTATTGTCCACCGACTAGATGAACTGAGTCGACCTCTTAAGGTTCTCTTAAGGACCTCTAAAGATTTTAGAGATCAATATGAATGACGATCAGGCCTCTTCTAACTGGAAATTTTAAAATCTATGTTGGAGGCCTATATTTAGCTATGGATGTCCTGTGGCTGAATATAATGAAGATTTCAAGTTTCTTTTATTTAAAAAAAACCGGTCAAGTGCGAGTTGGACTCGCGCACCGCGGGTTCCGTACAAACCTGTAGATAAGGAGTAGTAACTTGGAAATTTTCAAAATTGACAAAAAAAAAATTTTATATGAATAAACTGAAAATTTACGGTTTTCGTATTTTTTCCTATATCTGTACTATAAGACGTGACTTCGTACTAAATTTCAAGATTCTAAGTTTACGGGAAGTACTCTAGGTTTTGATTCCCGTTCGACTTGCGAAAATTTGCGGCCTACATGGCTGTATCTTTTGATTGCATTAGCATAGAAGGTTGATTTTTATACAGCTTCTAGGGACCGTAGACCTAAGTATCATATAGAAATTTCAGTTTGATACCTCCACGCGTTCCTGAGAAAAACGGTCTTGACAGACGGACGGACGGACAACAAAGTGATCTTAAGAGGGTTCCGTTTTTTTTAAGGTACGGAACCCTTAAAACCTAGTGTTAGTAATAATAGCATAGGCAGTAATACCCCTGGGGATAATTTTTCGAAAATCTAATCTTATACGAGCTGACCCGGCAGACTTCGTACTGCCTAAATCGATAAATTGAATGAATTTAATATTGGGACGTCGGGGCGTATATTAAATGTTTGTCAGGTAGGTTTCTAAGGAAACGACACTGAAGTTCTTAATATATTCCTAGCATTTTTATGATATTTTCGTTTTCGTTTAAACCACAAAAAAATCAAAACCAAAATAAGCAAAATCGGTACAGCCGTTTTTGAGTTTTAGCGAGACTAACTAACAGCAATTCATTTTTATAAATAAGAGAAGAAGAATAGTAGATTGTATCATGAGGAAACAAAATAATATTTTTACGGCGAGGGCGCTTTTTTGAATCCAGAGCGTAGCGAGGGATTCTAAAGTAGAATCCTGAACGAAGCGAGGGATTCAAAGTACGTCGCCCGAGCCAAAAATATATTTGCGTCCAAATGATACACTCTACTTTTCATCACCCTCTATGAGAAAATAAAAAGCGGCTCAGTTTTAATAAAATTTAATTATTGAATAATAATATTTATATAATTTATCAAAACCAAGATCTTGAATGTGAAAATTTATGAAAACGCGGGCCGTAGTTCGCGCGTTTTTTTTTTTTTACTCAGTTGCCAGCGGCAGCGGCGGGGCGATGGTCGACGGACGTGCCGTCTAACCAGCCAGTCTCTTGCGTTCGGCGGGAAACTCTAAGATGTTCCAAATTCAATAAGTGCGAGCAAAAGAATTTTTGGTCGCACTTATTTCAATAAAGAGGACCAAAATCTCATTTCTGCCCGCTGGACAGTCTGTGGCAAAGAGTAGAGTAATAGTACCTATGTCGCTTAGAAGCATCACCTTTGGGCGCACTTATAGGCGACCAAAATCGTCTTTTGCGAATAGATGGGATGAAAAAGAAGTTTTGTCAAATGGAAAAAGTTAAATTAATTAGCCACAAACGATGTCATTTCACGTATTCACCGAGACATGCCAATATTATTGATAATTTCATCAAAAACAATCAATCAAAAAAAAATCAGTAATAAAACAATCTTTACTAGACAAAATCAAACAAGTACAATATACCGAAGATCTCACGTCTTGCAAATTGAAACCTGTTACTACACAATATAATAAGTTCATATTTAAAATCAATTGTTGTCATTACGTTTAGGCAACGGCTACTTCCAAATAACCACTTAGGCAGTGAATAAAAATATTTCATAATGCATCATTCTCACGTTATTAGTGAACATACGGGACTACATTGCGTCGAGCTCACAAAACTTTTTATGTCTAATGGACTAATAATAAAAAACTTGATTCCACATATCTGTGAAGCTTTAATTCCGTATCAACCTTCTCATTCTCTAAGCTGTATCCATAGTTCCAGATGTGGTCATCCCGGTCACTCTTAAAAACATCACCGCACGAGCAAATGCGCTGGCTAGACTCGAAAATACAAACTAAAAATAAAAGAGTACGGATTCTTCTGATACGATAAAAAATATTCTCACATATTTTAAAAATCTCCAGATGTCGCTGCCTTCATTCCTTAGATATATTGTTGTAATGACAATTGAAAATCGTCTCACACTTTACCGACTCGGCAACAGTACGGCGGCAGCACGGCGTTGCCTCGAATTTAGGCTACGGTATTCCGCCAGCGCGCTGCCCGCGGGCTGAGAGCTCATAGCCCGCGCGGAAAATACGTTTTGTTGTTGTTTTCTTGGCGACTCGATGCCGATTAGCTGTAAGCATGCCGTTAGCGTGCTTTAAGGACGCAAGCTGGGGGTTGAGTTGTAGTTGAGCGGTAAGCGCGCTGACTGCACGCCGCCGGGCCTTTCACATTAATTCCGCAAATTACATTGTAAGGCTCAAAACCCAATGCTCCAATTTGAATGACAAGCTATTTTCCGAGTTGGAGTGGTACTGGTACAGTATACCATGACGTTGAGATTTAGGCCACACGTACGGCATACTGTCGCGGCAACATGCGAAGACTGTCAGCATTTGCGGCGCGGCGATTGGTTGACACGCTGTCAGAAGAGTGTTTCGTGGCAACATAAAGTAGCAGGTGCGGCCTGAGCCTTATTAGCACAACTGCCAGTATTATTGAGTCAAATCTCTAGTCAAAGTCAAATTTGTATTTTAGCTTTTATTTACTCAAAAACAATAAAAATGTTTGAAGACATGCTAGCGAGGATACGAAAACGTATGTCTTCACATAGTCCACTATAATTATTTACAACAATAGCTTAACATAAAATCCTAGTCATTGCCCAACGTGCCATATAGTATTACAGATTATTAAATCAGAGCTAATAAAGTTATTACCGGTGAATAAAATGAACAAACGAAAGCGATGTCGATTTTGTTACCGTAAAGTAACTTTATCTTGGGGCCTGAATTTCTATGGCTATACAAATATTAAAATGCAATTTGGTTTCTGTGCACGGTACTTAAGCACAGGGCACACCTGCGGCATAGGTACTGTCGCCGCAACTTACGACTGTCTGCGATTTGGCCTCGGTGATTAGGTGACACGCTTTCAGAAGCGATATCCGGCCACAGAAAGCCTCAAGGGTTAGGTTCAGGCCTAACACTTGCTTTAGCTAATGTTGACAACCACAAAACATCGTCTTAGGCCATTTCATTAGATTTAATTAAATAAATAAATATACAACAACATCACATACATTGATCTGACTCCGTGGTAAGTAGCTCAAGCACTTGTGTTACAGATATCAGAATTAACAGTGGTATTACAAATAAACTTAAACAAATACATATAACACCCAGACTAGTACAAACAGACGTGTTCATGCACACAAATGTTTGAACAGTGCGGGGATCGAACCCGCGACCTCTTGGTTAGTAGTCAACTTTTTGACCGTTACACCAAAGTGTTCGTAATTATATGTCCAATTTAATTGACAGTAAATAAAATGTTTATTGCACTTAGCATTTACGAGTGTGTTAATTGTAACACACATAATGACATCGTTATTCTTCACATCATACTGGTTCGCACTATATAGAGCATTTGTATACAAGCATTTTTGCTACGAAATTATGACGGCGAAGGTTATGATGTAGTTTTTTTTTAATTATTTTGCCAGTTTATCTCGTCTCCTCTGCTTATCCAAGATTACTATTACACAAGAATATAGTGCAAAAGGCTCGGTCTTGATGATTAGATTGTATTAACGACACCATTTTATTTCCTGATGAAAAATGGGTAAAATGTGCTTAGTATAAAAATTGCGCGTAGTTATAAATTAAAAAAAATTGATTGTTGTATAATTTAATGAAATAAATGTATGTAATTTGTTATAAAATGTTGTTATAAAAGTGAATTCCATTTATTTTAAGTAAACCGCCTTTGTGTTTGCTGTGCCCTTTCAGGACTTCGATGTATGGGATATTTTATGATACCTCATTTACATATGACTTTGCAATATATCTGAATCTGAATCATCACTTTAATTAAAGTAAAACTAAACTAAGTTACCAACGGCATGCAGTCTGGTCTGTTTTCCGATTTTTAAAAGATGGTCAATCCATATAGACCATAGATACCTTTCATTCATGATTCAAGAAGTAATATAATATAATATGTACAAAAACATCACATACATTGATCTGACTCCGTGGTAGGTAACCCAAATGTATGTATAGTGCGGAGATCGAACCCGCGACCTCTTGACCTAACAGCCAACTTCTTAACTATTACACCAAAGTGGTCGTCAAAGAAGTTGTGGAAAGATTAGAGATGAAAGATTAAAGCAAGACAGTGTCAAAGCTCCTAGAAGTTTCTGACAGAAGTTTTCCCAAGGTATCTAACAGAAATATGGAAATCATGCTAGCACATTAGTCAAATGTAATCCGTATGGAGTGAAAATATCCTTTTAAATAATCAATTTACCTTTCTCATTTAATTTTCACTGCGCCCATTGCCTTCACTCTGCATGACCTTGAGGTTGACTGGCAGAAAATTCTTTTAGCATTAAGTCCACCCTTTGTACGTTTCTTGTGCAATAAAGTTTTAAATAAATAATAAAATTTTGTGAGAGTAAACCTACTGAATCATAGTTGTGACTTATGTGAGTGACTAGCCGAGTAGCGTACAGCATCAACAAAATATAAATCAAATTAAGCGTCCAATTTAGTTTATTGCGCTATTTGGACCAAGAAGTAATATTTCAGTTGCTTAATTACATTTGGCTTAAAACGTTACCTTGCCAAAGGTCGGATTAGTTTCGAGATTTACGCGGGTGGAGCCGGGGGCAAAAGTTGTATGTAATTAAAGATTAGCAATATGTGTAATCTTCAATGAGTGATAGGTCATTTGGTCCGGTGGTCAAGTTCCTCGACTAAGGATGGTTTCCCAGAGTGATGTTGAGAAAAGAAAAGTATTTTGAAAAAATAGTAATAATAGTCCTCCTGGCCGATTTTGACCATGGCGGCCAATCTCAACAGAGATCAGCCAACAGCGCAGGAGATATTATAGTGCACAAGTGTTAGCACAATACACAGGTGCACTCACTGTTCCATCACTCTCAAAGTTCGGTGAGACGGCAATCCGACATGACCGGAGAGAGATCAGGCGCAAGACCAACGGCTTAACGTGTTTTCCGAGGCACGCGGGTGTATCACCGCCAACTTCCCGACTCCGAGCTGTTTTGAGAAATTCATCACAGAAAATCTCAGAAACAATTTTTGGCTCGACCTGGGATTCAAACCCAGGTCCTCTCGGATGTTATACACTTTGTCACTATACCAACGAGGCAGTAAAAAGGCAGTAAAAATAATAATAATAAGTGTTCTTAAGGACATTTACACCAGTAACATACTTTCAAAGTAATAGAGTAGGTACTTGTAGCCTCTCACGACTTCGTGCGCGTCGAAACCTCCTAACTTCACATTTTTTATGAATTGTAGTTTATGAATTATTCTGATGTAAAAGCTATATTCTGGTATATTTTATTAAAGTCCAATGGATTTAGTCCATACAGTATTTTTTTACGTGAAAGAGTAACAAACATGAACACTTACAAACTTTTGCGTTTATATTAGTAGAATTAAAACTTTTTTTTAAAGTCAGGGAAATGCTGTTACGCATACCCGCCAGCCGCGGCGGCAGCTGGGGGTTATGTGGGACTCCAGGCCTCAGAGAGAGAACCCGCCTACCCACTAAAAACCTGACGATGCCCTCTGGTCCCATGTGAGTCAGGGACGTGGCGGGTTCACCGTAGGCAGTAGGATTAAAACTAGATTAACTTGAACTCTAAATCTTTAAAAAACCGCTCACAACATTTTAGAATGGTCATAGTGTTATATAGAAAACTTGGGTATTCTGTCTCTAGTCGACAAATCGTTAGTACTCGTAAGCTTGCATATACATATATTTCACACTTCTTATCACAATAAGTTTCTTCTGCTTCGTTTAAACAAGATACCGATCTAACTTAATCTATGTCAGTACAGTCAACGTTAGAAACATCTCAATGTTAGAAACAGCCTCGTAGCTTAATTTTGGACTAGAGAATTGGTGTGATTGTTGTGAAATATTATTATTATTTATTTATTCATTATTTATCTTACAGACACGACCAGCTGGATAGACCGGCAAACTTTAAAAAAAAATGTCTTGTGTGCAATATGTAGTAACTTGGTAAAACTAGACAAAGTAAGAAGGACTGCAAAATATTCTGAAAGGCTTTTTTTACTAGAATTACAATTAGTAGTTTATCGAAAAATAAGAGAGCGATAATAATCTCTCGAAATACCTGTAACAAGACAATATACCAAATTTTTTATTATCATATTCTACACACAATTTTTTAGTTACATTATTATGGCATTGTTATAAACCGCTGAGGTTTCTCCACAATGACATGGTTCAATCTACCTAATAACTTTTTTTTCACAAACAAATAATGTTATCGCAAAATGCAGATATTTATAGATACATACTTTCATTTACTGATACGATATATTGAAGGTCGAGTACGAAATAAAACTAAAATATTACATTTCAAAAACCCCTAATATGAGCCAGAAAAACAGCTGCAGTGACAGATTTAAATGATCACCGTAATTAATTCATCTTTCCAATGTAAAAAAAAACCGCACTGAATTCGGTTCATCCGTTCGGTAGCCACGATGTGACAGACACACAAAAACACATAACACACAAACAGAATAGTGTTCACATTTATAACACCCCATTCCTTTACGTCAGGAATTAAAAATAAATTCAAAGCAGACACCAACATTACACAAGCAGTTCTCCAAAAAGTATCTTACCCACTTATTTGAGTTAACGCTGCCATTGAACTTATTTTCTACTAGCTTTTACCCGCGACTTCGTCCGCATTAGGTAGTTTTTTTGGAATGCGTTGTTTTCCCGAAATATCAATTTTATCCAAATATAATTCCAATCTTTGGTTATTTAAGAGTGAAAGCGATCACGTTCCCTGGAAAGTCATTTTTCCCATGGGAATGCGTTGTTTTCCCGCGGTATGAAGTAACTCATATCCTTTTCTTAAGTCTCAAACTATCTTCTTACCAAATTTCATTCAAATCTGTTCAGTAATTCAGTTGTGAAAGCGATCGGCCCACTTGAATTCTCCCATGGGAATGAGTCATTTTCCCGCGGTAAAAAATAGCCTATGTCCTTTTTCGGGTATCAAAATATCTCCATACTATATTTCATGCAAATCGGTTCAGTATTTCAGGCGTGATTGAGTTACATACAGACAGACAGAGTTACTTTTGCATTTATAATATTATTATGGATTTAATAAATTATTATTATATGCTACATGTTTTTGTAGAATTTGTGTAACTGATTGTACATTATGAGTGTGATGAGTGCTGACCCGACGTACTAAATCAGGTTATAGTGTAACCGTCAATAACATTTTAATTGTTATTATTTCCTCTGTATAGTTGCACTGTTGACTTTTACATGTTTATTTGGTGCAATCTTAATCAATTAACTCACGACGTATCTTTGGTCACATCTCAAGAAAAGTTAAATAGGAATTTTGACACCTTTAAATTTTCCACCTTTTTTAAATACCTTTTACGTAGTGCACATGAAAATCTGCGCGTACGGCGAAGTTTATAACTTCCAGAGCAGTTTTCTTAAAAAAAATTAACTATTTTTTTTTTAAATTCATGATTCAGTTAAGACATGATTTTCTCAAATATGACTTAAATTACCCGGAAAAAAAATTACGCATAAAGTCCAACGTAACATTTATTTTAACTGAAAGAAAACTCTTCAGTTTACCTAAAGGGTACTAAAAAAACATAAATTAAATCGTTAGTATGCGAAAGACCTTCTTTTTAACGGATCTTAATCGCTGCACTTAAAAATTACGAGCGAACAGTACGCATTGCATTTTTTTATGAACTGCTCTTTCATACTCATCCCATTTGTTCACATATACTAAATCCGCATTCCACCACATTAAAAACTTTACAATTAAAAATTAAAAAGGTCGATTGTCACAAAAATAAACTACGATACGAATAATAGGAAGACCCAACCTGTCGGCTTTGCAATTCGACCGTGATACAATTCAAGATGACTCTAGGCCCGCGATCGTATATAACGGAGCATCGCACAGTACCCATCACAGTCTTCACAGAGCTTCCAACGATAGTCTTAGTACATTAGTTTATTTAAAAAATAATAAAAATGAAATTGGTGAGTGGCATTATTTAAGGGTGCTATATCCCGGACTAGTATAGAGTTGTAAGTTCGATTTGGGAGTGGCCGTATTGGGGTAGAGTAGGGTGTGACCTAGTTAGCCGGACCGTGGATAAAGTAGTTTTATATATTTTGATCTAAAATCACATAACATACATAATTATTAAAACTACAATCCCTTAACTTTTAAACTTTACTATGACTAGGTTTTGGGTAGCCTACTGACAACTTTGACAACTTTTTGACTTCTTCACTTACAACACTTCAGTTTACAGTAATGCCTTAATATTAAATTGCTTAGTTGTTAAATTGTTACTTATTCCTTTTCTTCAAACAAAGAAGGGTGTAAAACCATTTAACTAAAGCATTATTTTTGTTTAGTGGGATCCGAAAAACTTTGAACATCATTGATCATGTTTCTTTATTTGTAGTTTAATGCTACAATGAAAATTTATTTACAATGTGAAATTAAAACATACTTAAAGAAAAAACGGTCTGCGGAAATCGAACCCGCACCTCTTGCAAGCCGGGCAATTGCTCTACCAATTGAGCTACCGTAACACTTACTCATTTATCACGTCTGAAGAAGGACGCAATATAAAGTTAAAAATTATCTTATTTTTTTACTTCAAATTACCTATTCAATGTAATATTTTTTGAAGTTGTTTTTGTGATTAGGAAGGTTTCAATGAACAATCTATTAAAACTACATTATTTTTAGCTGGGTATCAAGTTATTTTTTGGATTTACGCAGTAACTTCAACTAAATATAAACTTTAAATAAAATCTTATCTTATCTTTATGTTTTTTTCAGCTCGTAGTTGCCGCCATCCTCGGAGTCTGCTTGGCAGACCGCCTGGACAACAAGTACCTTCCCCCTAGAGGTAACCAGGGCGCCGGATTCGGGGCTGGTTTCAATAGTGGCTCCAGTGGCTTCGGAGGCCCGGCTGCTGGCGGCTTCGGCCAGAGAGGATCTGGCTTCGGCCAAGCGGGAGCTGGTTTCGGCCAAGCTGGCGCTGGTTTCGGTCAAGGAGCAGCTGCATTCGGTGCTCAGAACACTGGCAATGCTTACGGCGCTCCCGCTCAGCAGTTCGGTGGAGCTCGAGGTGGAAACTCCGCTGATGCGAGCGCTCAGATCCTCAAACTGAACAGCGATGTGACGGCCGAAGGATTCTCTTACGAATTTGAGACGTCCAATGGAATCCGCGCTGATGCGTCTGGTGTTGCTACCAACGGTGTTCAGTCTCAAGGCAGCTTCGCGTACAAGGGTGATGATGGTCAGGACTACAGCATCACGTATACCGCTGATGAGAATGGCTACCAGCCCCAGGGTGCCCATCTGCCCACTCCCCCTCCGATCCCAGAAGCTATCTTGAAGTCTCTGGAACAGAACGCCCGTGACGAGGCCGCTGGAATCGTTGATGATGGTAAGTGAATTTTATTTATTGGCGTTTCTCTTTGATTAGAGAAAGAGTAGCCCATCTTAAAATCCAATACACTTCTTGAATAACTGGAAAAATATTAAAGGCAAACCTGGTGTCGTAAAAATTGCAAACCAACTTAAAAAAATATTTTTGCCTGAAAAAAGCAAGCTATTTGAACGTAAACTAATATTTAACTAAATATACAGGTTAAGTTAAAATGCTGCAATATTGCCTTAGTAGAGCATCAACTTGTTGCGATACAAAGTATGACGTGTCATAAATAATTACTGTGAAGACTGTCTTCCAGATTCAATATCGAACAAATTACCACACTTGTGAAATGTTAACTATGTTTAAGTTCGCAACCATATAAAATTTTAATAACTATTTTCATAAAAAGCAAAGGTTCATACAAATCCATAAATAACATGAAATCACCTTGTTACAAAACAAACGAAGACTGCTAATGTAGGTAATCTTCATTAGAACCTTATTCAAGCTTTGGTTTGCAAAAACGCGAATGTGGTCAAATCGCGGGTCATCAGACATCCTGAACATAATGCAACCACAACCTAACCTTGCCATTGATGGTCAAAAATTTGAGAGTGGCCAAAAAACAGCCAAACAAAAAATAAACATTAAAGATAAAAAAAAAGTTTCAATATTTTTTTTATATCAGCCAAGTTGATCGATAATTATCTACTTATGCATCAATAAAAATAAAAGATTAAAAAATGTTCCGTCATCGACTTTTAAACGTTTTGATTGGTACTTCGCGACTTTTCACAATTCTAGCAAAAACATACTCAACCCAAAAATCTCCCAAAAACCAACTCAAATGGTCACCTTACAGACAATAGTTCCCAGCTTTTGACGGGTTACAAAATGACGTGAGACCATTGCAACAGCTTTCGTGATGGCCCAGTAATAGGCCTACTATTTATAACCAAAATAAATTGGTTACTAGCGGGTAAATTAAACGGGCATTCACGAATTAAGGATAAAGATTATATTTATTTTAAAAACTTGAAAATTAATGTCTTCAAAACTTACTCTTTTTAATTCGCTCTGTGAACAAAAACGGTAGCACCTTAAAAACGCCTTGTGTCAATGTCAGTTGCGTCTCGTCTCTTTTTTTTCCCCTGATTTTTCATTCACGTTGGACAACGGGTAGTTCTGAAAGGATTAAACGGTATTAATTTTGGATAAATCTTATAAAAAATTAATCTAGATTTATTAAAATCAAAACAATTTTTAAATTGTATCCTATGCGCCCTTTAGTAGAATTTCTGAAATTCCAATAGCATACCTGATCTTAATCGTTAAACGAAGGTAAACTATTCTCTTGAAACGTAAAATCATGGTCACCCTACCAGCTAGATTACATCTAGACAGCCCAATCTCAGCTGGTGCTGGGCCCAGTCACGCATACATTCCTAATGCGTTATATCGCACATTATGTGAGGAAATTCACACTACAGTATACCTTGCTTAGTGCCTTAGAAAACGTTATGAAGGTAAACCACATTAGTTAATATAATGTTCTTACAACGTCTCTGGAGGAATCACTGTTCTCTAAGATACAGGATCTATCCTAGTTTAGAGGGCAGGGGCTTGCCATTCTACCGACATGTACTGCACTTAAAATTCTTATGTATTATTTTCTTAACTCTGTGTTAGATGTTTTGTCTTTATAGTTAATAAATATTATTATTATTATTATTATTATTAAAAAAAACCTTACACTTAGACGATAACGAATAAAAATAAGTACTTTGTTCAAAAATACGCATCAAATACAACCAAAAAGGATTTTTTTTAAAATTTTACTTTATCGGATCTGAATAATTGTTTTTACAGCCACTAACAGAAAGCAAATATGTCCAAATTGGGGTACAGGACTTGCTTTTTATAAAAAATAAATAAAATTCATTTATTTCAGGTTACTAAGACCCATAATAGTGACCATACTTTTTTTTTACTTTTGCTTGCTTGCTTTATTTCTCTGCTTAAAGTAAATACGAGCTACACCGGTTTAGCCCATCTCTATCTCACCACGTTTATGTAATTGTATTTATTACAGAAATTATGATATCAACTTCAAACAACTGTTTAGTAACCTTTGAATATGTCAGTCGTAATCACTCAACACCATCTAATTGGTACAACACGTCTTGTTCGCCTCTCACGACATAATTCAAGACAAAATAAAATAACACACTTAATCCTTCCTTTGAAGCTTAAAGACTAAGTTAACTTCCATATTAAAATAACTATTTATTCAGGATAATAAAATCGTGACTAAAAAAAATACGATTCCATTCATCAACATTTTCATAAGATTTAGATTTTACGCTTGATGTTTTGTTACATTTAGTGCCGATTTTATAATAATCAGATAGCGCTAATAGCGCTGAGGTGCTTGTGGTGCAGTGGTTGCAGCGCTTTGGTAGTGATACCCAAAGTTAAGCAACCTACGGCGCGATCATGTTTGGGATGGGTGACCATTCTGACCATTTAAGTGACGTCTATTTACAAGCCCTCCGTGCTTCGGAAGGCACGTTAAGCTGTTGGTCCCGGTTAATATCGACAGATATTAGTCGTTAAGCCTGAGGCCCTCGGGCGGCTTAATAACATCTGACAGTAAGGTTGGTAACTTACCTTACAGACACCCCTTCACCAATCCGCACTGAGCCCGCGTGGTGGATTATGGCTTGGACCACCTCTTAATTGAGGTGAGGCCTGTGCCCAGCAGTGGGACGTATATAGGCTGAAGAGAGCTAATAGCCCGATAACATTCCAAGATGGCTAATTTTAAAAGTGATGGCAAAAAACATAATATTTATATCGAAATTCTATTGTCACCTTAATAAGAATTGTTTTATATTTAACCAGCTCTACTTAAATTTATTGCAAACCGATCAAAGATAATCAATTACCACAGACTTGGCAAATGCAAACACCAATTTTCCAGTCATCATACCTTTGAGGGAGAATAATTTATCATTCTACCATTTATGGTAACTATCAGACTAAGCTCATGATAAATATTGATTAAATTATTTACTTGTCATAGTGCTAACTGTAATATATCTCAGATTATTTCACAAACAAAAATAAAAGTACCTACTCATACGAGTAGATGACCAAAGATGGATACTTTTTCCGCCGAACCCTGCCAAACGATTTTTTTTCTCTCTTTTGCACACAGTTAATTTTAGTTGATCAAGCTATTTTTAACCTTTCACCAGGCTGAAAGAGGTTTGCTTAATCAATCTCGGCTGCTAAAATCACCAATATTTGCATGTACACACTGCTCCACATCAAGCTGCTCATTCTTGTTGAAAAACCACCCCTTATTGCCTAAACATAAGATTGAGCGGTGATTAACTTGACATGTGGCCGTGCGTACATTAGCATATCCACCTATTTGTTCTCGTACCCAGCTACCAGTTAAGGTCTTACTATTCTCACGCAGTTAATGTTTAGACCGGTCCATTGTGATCGATGACAGCTATTTGTAAAGAAAATTTAGAGTTACCGTCACATATAAGGTACATTACTTGTCAAATTAATTATTTTCCTATTCGATGGTATAATATAAATGAAGCAACAGAATACAAAGTGGATTTAGGCTGGATAGTTTTAATTAATTATAAAGTTTGAACTCAAAACTCGAACTCAAAACTTAAACTCAAAACTCGAACTCGAAACTCAAACGTTTATTTGCCAAGAACACAGTAAATAAAGATAACATTTAAAAGTAAGTAGCGCATGTGTTCAGTCTACATTGAGACAAATACGTCCTGTATTTTTTACGTCAACATTCAGCTTAAAATTGAATATCCGAGATGGGCATGCGTGGACCGCTAAGTCCTGTTCTGTGAGAATTAAATATTGAAACATCATAATAACTAAGTATCAATTTTAGCTTTTCGATGTTTGTTTCAATTAGCACACGCGATCAATTGCAATACTTTACATAACTTAGTTAAGTGGCGTGGGGGTCAGATTGAACTATCGCAACCGACAACCTAATACGATTTTAATGTTACGAGTTAGTACACGCACATCTATCGCTTTGCCTCTTGATATGATCTATAAGGGTGTTGTACACTATAAGATAAATTGGCATCGCAATCTCACCTACGCCGCTAAAATTACAGATATAAGTGAATGAATTCCTCGGCCTTCGGCCTTTCGCCGAATCCCGGGAAAATAAGATATCTTAAGCCTCCGCTATAGTTACAGATATAAGTGAATGAATTTGGCCGAATCCCGGGAAAAATTATATCTTAACGCCTCTTTTCGCGTGAAAATATATCTGTTAGTAACCCACAGGGCCCATACGCAACTCTCTTCTGACAATAAATCCCTTAAAAACTTTTACAGTTAAATTGTTACATTAATTTATCTAGAAATAAAAAAATCACAGTGCATTAGAAAAAAAACTTTCCTCTGTTTGTGATCTGATGTGCTATAATGTTTTTGTGTATAAATGACTGAAGTTTTTTATTAAAAAAAAACGGTTGCCTGTAAAGTCGGTTTTACGGGCGAAGATTTTACGTGACACCGATCATGTTTGAGTGGGAGAGAGACGCAAGGCATTCGCCGGTCCGGCAGGCCTCTCTCTCGTTCGGTGACTCATCGTTACGTTACCGGGCGTTACACTTTTTCATGAGTGACTCCGAGCCGCAACCTAATTTAAGACGTTGTCACGTCAAAAGTTAAATCTTTCACCTAGCATATGTCCCACTGCTGGGCACAGGCCCCAACCTAAATTATAAGGCGGTACTTCTGAAACAAACTTTTCTGATTTTAATATTTTTTGCAGAAGAAAAAAAAACAACTGTATCAAAAAATCATCCAAATCAGAAAGCCATAGCAAATTTCCACAGGCTTTACCAATGTGTGGCCGAGTGGTATATATATGGTTCGATTCCCATCGAACAGGTGTGAGGTGGGAACCTCAGACTTGATTTTTTCTATTGCAAAAGATGTTATCTTTAGTTTGCAGCTTGAATGCTTGTCACGAAACATCATAAAACTATTTCCTGATCTTTGCAGATATTCCGTTAGATACCGCGAATATGCGTTAATCTTACACACGGGTTACATAATCGTGTTATTAGAGCAATAACATTGGAAAGGCACCGGCCAAGTTCAATGCTGCCGCCAAAGACAGTCCGTTAACCGATTATAATTGTAGATATGATATTTTAGATAAAAATTGTATTAATTGCTAGATTTTTTGCAAAAACGGTGAGTCAAATCATTCGAGATCAGTCAATCGAAAGAAATAATGAACTCATAATTGGTTACTATAGCGTAACAATAAAATGAATTATCTTTATTCAGTCTTGGATTTTACAATATCATTTTTGAACGTCATATTTGAAACAGGTATTAGGGTCATGTCTCTTTGTTTTTTGGGCCCTAATAGCGAGAGACTACTTAGCGAGCTTTAGTTTGGTAAAACTTCAAAGAAAGAAATACTGTTAATCTGTTTTTCACAGAGCCTTCATATTGCTGACCGGTTTTTAAAGACTTAAGATTGATTTGCACTATTTAATCATGGTCATAGGTTTATTATTTTTGATACATCTCAAAAGAAAAATGGCAGAAACAATGAAGGGTTTCACAAACAAAGCCTCATTCGAACCCATTTCGCCACAGTTCAAATGAAGCAAGCAGTAAGTAATCTCGGCCTAAACGTCGGCATGAGATACTAATGGCGCGCGCCTTCGCTGTGTGGCCTGTAATCCCAGATATTAATGACCAGTGGTAATGCCTTCACCGAGGTCTGTGGTTCTCAACTTTAGTTCGAAGGATCATGTTGTAAATAGGCGAAGTAACTTTAATTTGTAGCAAACGTGAAAATAACTTTACAAACTCCTAAGCAATACCACCTTTCGTTACGTGTTCTGTTTTTTATCTAATTTACTACTGAAAGGAAGTAAGAAAATTACAACTCATGATATTACAGATAACAATTATATTCTCATTATTGCTTAAATAACAATAAATCCCCAAATATTTTAGTCAAAGCCATTCTGATGAAAATCAAAAGATTATGACCAACTGTTATAACTGTAACAGTTTTAATTTTATTATTCTTCTTATTATGAAAAAAACCGAGGTTTAATGATTTAAGTATTTATCACTTTTCAAATTATATATACGTACTTATTTAGGGTCATGTTTCAGCTGTTGTTGAAATTCCAACTAATATTTGGAGTCCTCCCCACAGTTTCGGAAACACTGGTTTAGGACTAGATGATCGTTGCGACATGCGCACGAGTTCACGTTTTGTAAGGCATTCGAGGCAAAAGCGGCCGATAAATTAAGAAATTGAGAACTAGGATAGGTCATCTATCAGCATGATGCGCTTTAATTCACCATCCTAATTGATTTCGGCTTGCGAAACTTAAACGACGCTTCAAGTCGTCGAAAAACTTAGTAGCTTTAGCTATTTATATATTTTGCTTTAACTTTCCGGTAAACGACGCCAGCGCGGGTACCCAAACACTTAAAGAACTAGAGCTGGAAGTCGCATTTTTTGCAATACTACTCACAACGTGGCAAAGAAAAAGCATCTGGAAATACAACTTGGACACCAAAAAACCACTTCGGTTAGTAGCTCAAACCGAGTCATGTTTTCACCCATGGTGTATTGCTTCCCTCGTTTTGTATCTATAACAACGGGTAGCACTTAGTCCTTGTCACTTGGTGTTAAGTGGCAGTGAAGCTATAAGTAGCATTGGCTATCTATGTGCTGAAGATAATAATGCGGAAAAGTCGTTTTATTTTTTATTTTTTTATTAATTTATTTCAGGCTACAATAGGGCCATATTATAAATAACTTACTGACGCACACACATACAAAAATAACTTATAAAAATGAAACAAATTAATACACTATTTAGTCGGCGTAGTGTTGGGTATCCGTCCACGAAATCGACGATACACGACACCCTTCAGCCAAGATTCTTCCTTCGTGACGGTCGACAGCTGTTCGGAGTCATGGAGTTAGAGTAATAACTTACTATCCAAAACTAAATTAAAAAAGCGTACGCGTAACATTGTTTCTTAATAAGTTGATAATGTTTCTAGATTGTTATAATTACGATAACAATCGCATGTCTTGTAAATTTAAAAAGCTACAACTAAATAATTGTCTTGCCATCTTAAGACAAAATTAACACACATTCTTGTCACCTCTTGGTCTAAATGAAAAAGACATTGATTTATAATAAACCTCGGTAACCTTATTATTAAATTGATAAGGTTCATTTTCAAACAGAACATTCTGGCTCCCATAGACTTGTGAAAATCTTGTGAGAAAATACAGACAAAAGATTGGGACATTAAGATTTAAGCCCTGATTGTCCATTTATGTTATTTGAATAGTACATAAATGCGTTTTTGTAGTAACAATTTCAGATCCATGTACGTATATAAATGCCTTTATGTAGTAAAGACATCAGATATCTGAAATTGTAATAAACTTGTGCATGTTTTGTGGGCCTTTATATTTCGGTTAACTAGTTCTGTTTTTCACGGGTACGCACTGGTGGACAATATTTTTATTTATTTGTTTAAACTTTATTGCACAACAAAACTATGTACAAAAGGTGGACTTATCGCCGTAGGGCATTTTTTACCAGTCATACCTTTGGGATAAACAGAAATGATTAGTGATTAGTTTTAGATATACCTATACACTACATTATTAGGTTATGTTTGTCAGGAAAAATTGTAGTATTCTAATGGTGGCAGTTTTTTTCTTATATCAGTTTATTCGTTTCAGAGCCCATTCAATTTAAACAAACAATTACTTTTTTCCTCTTTTAAAAATTAGAATAGATGCTTTGTTACTGCTTATCTTGACTTCTCAATTCACTTACATCTATATATTTTGTTTGAAAGTAAATAATTGACCACTAGGCAAAAAAAAACTTGAGCTCACTCCATCCTACTTACTTCACTGTTATAACTTAACGATGATATAATATAAGGAATCATCTCATACAGTTAGGCAAGTGATAAAAAGTTGATTGATAGCTATACAATATAACGAATGACAGCTAGTGATGCGTTATTTATTTTTTACATAAGCTTTTAGGCTGTGTTGCACAAAGTTGTTGTAACCATGTGTATTTCTATGTCGAGTTTACTTGTGAAAAAGTTTCGGATGAGATCGTGTGACGAGGCTTTTTATTTAGTCTACATGAGCAACAAATGCGACTAGTGCGACGCGACGCGACAATATCAAATGTATGTATTATCGCGGTCAGCACCGCGTGAACAACTTTAACGTGGAAATCATTAGCACATCGCGCGCAATCCCGCTTGCTAATTGCTCCGCGTGTGTCGAAGTGCATGCAAACAATTTTCGTTATAAAGAGTTCACGCGGCATGGTCCGCCACGGTACGTGTATTAAAGTGTCCTCGTGACGATGCGCGAGTGACATTTGGAGACAAGTGTTGGTCGCGTCGCGTCATATTGGTCACGTTGCGTTGCCTATGTAGGACAACGCCTTAGATGAATATAGATCTAGGGCACCTACTTTGTTCTATAAATGTATTAATTTTTTGTTGAGACTTAAGCTTTTTTCGTTTTTCCAATATTTTTTGCTAGTTGATAACATTAATTTTAATGTTTAACGAAAGCTAAAAAAAAACACTTGGTTTAAATTGCCACTAAACGACAAATACAGCCAACTGTAACCACATAAAAAAACTCGAATTGTATCGTCGTCACGTTGTGAGTTGTATTGTAAGTCCTGCGACTTCCAGCTCTATTTTTTTTCAAGTGGTTACAGTTGGATGAATTTGGGTTCGTGCGCTGGCGACGTTTAATGGAAATTTAAAACAAAATAATTCTCTTTTTCAGCTTTAGTCGTGGATTTTCGCAAAGTAACGCCTGATTCTATTAACTATTTACGATTTACGATGTAACTTTTACGATCAACACAACACATCTATTGTTGCCAATACAAACGTTAATGTTCATTTCGTAATAAAGTAGTGATGTATATAACAAAAAGTTCGAATCTCAAGTTCGCGGAAGACGGCCGCGACCTTGCGAACTCTCCGATGTGACCGTTAGTGTGGGGCCTCGAAAATAACATTTAGAGTTGATTATTTATATTCGATAAAAAAAAAACATATTAAACATGTAGATAGATTAAAGCAGCTATAGTCAAAGTCATATAGGTAGGTCAGACTCTTATAAGAAGGCGGAACAACATGTGTGACAACAGGATTTTTAATAAGTGAATGACTTACACGCCAAAAACAATGCTCATTGATGTCTCATATAAATGCAATAGATTGAATAGACCAAAGACTGTCGGTTCTATTGCGTTGTTGCATTCTGCTAAACAACAGACCTGCTATTCATAATTTTGTTATAGTTTCTTGGATCAGTAGGACAATTTATCGCACTATTAAGCGATTAAGTTCTCCGAACAATTATTAAAAAATAAAAAATATTTATGAAACCAACTAGACAGTACAAGAACGTCTAGTTAAAGGCTAATTACATGGTAGCAAAAGCCATTACAATTTTGTGAAAATAGTTCTTCGTTTTTGGTTTAATTGATTATTAATTTGACATGGTTTTTATTATAAAATCAATTATTGATTTTATAATAAAAACCATGTCAAATTAATAATCAATCAATTATTGATTTTATAATAAAAACCATGTCAAATTAATAATCAACTAAACCAAAAACGAAGAACTATTTTCACAAAATTAACTGTATAATAACAAAACAATCTGCCCAAAGGTATGAGTGGTAGAGAATGCCCTACGGCGCTAAGTCCATCTTTTGTACATAGTTTTGTTGTGCAACAAAGCTTAAATAAATAAATAAAACAGTATTATATCGTAATCGCCTATTTCGTGGCCCAACAATGCAAGACCGTGCGTGCATTTCGCTTGCGCAATATGACCGTTTCGAGATCACCCGGTGCAATTACTGTGAGATTGTTTTACAATCGCTATACTAAGTGCATACCAAAACTGAGGACCTACTCTATAAGCTATGAATTTTTGATTATATCACACATAAATCAAAATAACTCGGCAGTGATATACGCTGGTTTACACATAAAAGGGGCTATTCAAAGTGAAAGACGGCAGATACCACATTATCTTAAGGAGGCGTACGTTTCAAGTCAGTTGGATATTATTGAGACAAGCGTTCAATACAGCCAGTGTAGTGGCCAAGTTTTTAGTAGGTACACCCTAATCTGTCCAAACGCCTCTGTAGCTTTGTTCACATAGCACACAAGATCTTTAGTTCGATTCCCAGTTAGTCCCGGATTACCCTGTTTTTTTTTTTAGCTTGATGAAATTAATTAACAGTCATCTTCGGGGTTCCGAATACCCCATTTTCAATACCACGGTCAATGTTGTAATAAGTGACAAAGGAGAGGTAGAGTCAAAATCTAAAGCAGGTTTTTAGCGTAGAGTCTTTAGGTATAATAACGTTTAAACGGTTTTACGTTAACACGAAAACCGCTGCCGGCTGTGTCTTCACTAACGATGTTTTAAATGCATGTTATTAATGTTAAACATCATAGTACTTATTTATTAAGTAACCGATATTTTTAATGTCATATATAAATAGAGAACTCTTTATTGCACACCACAGCAAAAATACAAAAAATCAACATTTAAAGAAAGATGTAAAATTTAGGCGATCTTATTATTTCCTATTTCATGACAAAAACATTTAAGGACCTACCTCAACACTGCCTGTAACACACAT
The DNA here is from genome assembly GCA_963921415.1 of Pyrausta despicata. NCBI lineage: Eukaryota > Metazoa > Arthropoda > Insecta > Lepidoptera > Crambidae > Pyrausta > Pyrausta despicata. The sequence goes on along the minus strand of OY992862.1, from coordinate 12,580,860 downwards.
AAATATGTATAATCAAACGAACTTACCATATGAAGTTCTCGTTCCAATAACATTAGACAATTACATTATTCACTAGTTTTACGAATGAATATATTTAAAAAAAAACCCTTATTTTCGTGCCGAACATGGCATTATTTTTAATATAATAAATCTCTATATATAAAATTCTCGTGTCACAATGTTTGTTCCCATACTCCTCCGAAACGGCTTGACCGATTCTAATGAAATTTTGTGAGCATATTCAGTAGGTCTAAGAATCGGCTAACATCTATTTTTCATACCCCTTAGTGATAAGGGTTGTCCACCCTTAACATTTATATGGCAAAACAACAACAAGCTAGTAATAAATAAAATGGAGGTATTCAGTACTGAGCAAGATTTTCAAGCAATCACAAGACACAAGATTAATTATTTGATAAATAAAATCTGTACCTATCTCTGCAATATGTATCCTGTTTATCACTTCACGCAATTAGCACAGTTTTATTTTACAAAGGACATAATTGAGGAAGATGCATCAACTCACGTACTGCTGCTAGTAAATAATGTAATCGTTGATAGTTGACACACAAAGTATAATGAAAAGCAATAAGATATCTATGCCAATACGTGTGCCAACCTTCACAATCTTTGCATTCTAGATCCTTAAGACTCATTATCGTATTATTTTGGTATTTGTAGTGAGGATGACACATTGCTATGTCGATTGCCGACCATAAAGGCCCTAATTAAAACCAATGTGTCGGTTTATAGGCTTTTTAAGTCACCAGCAAGTATTTGATTACTCTTAAATTCATTTAAAAATATAAAACGGCTGATTTCTTGCTCCGAGTTCATTTATTTGGTATGCTAAGGTCAAAATGTTAACTACTTATTACACTTTGTCAACTTTTTTTATTCTAAAACATCAATAATTACACTTAAGTTTTTGTAGTCTATGACCAATCGATTGACGTATCTGTTTAAAGAAATTAAAAATATAATTATACCTAAATTTCACTTCATTTTAATATGTGATCCATATTAAGATGGGCTGTCAGCATCGAGATAGATATTCTTATTAATAGCTTTTAATATTATAAAAGTTTTTCAAATCCACGAAGTAAAGCTTGAGAAGTTCATGCTATACCTAATACCACATTTCACTCTTAGCTTGACAGTCCATATATTAAAACACCAAACTTTTCTTTACATTCCAGGTACCTACCGCGGTGAGGGCGCTGGTGCTGTTGGGTCCAACGGCTACTCCAGCGGCGGTCCTGGTGGATATTCCGGTGCTGGTGCAGGAGCTGGTGGGTTCTCCGGAGCTGGTGCTGGTGGCTACTCCGGTTCCGGAGCAGGAGCTGGTGGCTACTCCGGAGCCGGGGCCGGCGGCTTCAACTCCGCTGCTGGTGGCTTCGGACAGAAATCTTTCGGCGGTGCTGCTTCCCGCCAATACCTGACCCCCAACGCTGGCCCTCGAGGCTCTGGCTCTGGAAACTTCAACTCCCAAACCGGCTACAGATACTAGGCCTCTTACAGTGACGATCGAGGGCTCCGTGTAGTTATTCATTTTATTGAACTTCCGACGCGCCTGTACAACGGGTTTCGTTGAGCTATTATTTTCAATGCAAATCTTTTTGTAAAAATATTCAAAAGATCAGATTTGCTTGAAAAAGTTATTTTTGAATTAAGAATAATTTATGTTTCGTATCACTTCATCGGATAATTTAATATCATTTGTATGTTTTTATTCACTTTTTCAATTCTATTAGTGACCCTCTTTTGTCATTCTACAATGTTACCATTAACGATAAAACGCTGTGAACTGATCTTGTGATGATATTAATGTAATGGCTATTATTATTTCTATAATAATAATTGTTATACAAAATAATAGTAGTATTTTCTTGTATAAACACGATATGCTTCGTTAATCTTATTCTTTGCTGTCTTTGAATGTGATCTCAAACGGTTTCATACAATCTTTCTTTCTGTGAAATTATTTTCTTGTTAATATTTTTAAAATGTGTAGTTATTAAGGTTTTACATACAGCAACGCAAATGGACAGTACTAGAGCTAAGAAGAAAATGTATAAAAAAATGTTTTGTACAATGACTTATGTAGATATAAGTTTGTAAATACTACCCAATATACAATTTAAATGCAAGATTTGGTTTTATTTTATTCTTAAAACAATTTTTTATTTTAGTGAAATGAAATATTGCAATAACAAGCTTATCCTAGCTTTAACCGACGTAGGCTAATAAAAAGAGTTTAGGATTAAAAGCAAATTTCCTGAGTTGAATTACTATGCTTAATCACTTTGGCCACAATCATTTTTTTTTTATTTCTCTACTTTACTTCACACACTTGTATCGTTGTATTGCATGTAACCGTCACAACTGAACTGAAAAAATAATAAAGTAAAATGAATTTGAAATTATAACACACTCAATGGAAAATGGACAGCTACAGGCGGGACTAGAACCCGCACCTCTCGTAAGCCGGGCGATTGCTCTTCCAATTGAGCTACCGTGACACTTACCGATCACTACCAAAGCACTGCAACCAGTAATATCTGAACTAAATTGAGTTAATTATGACAGAATTATCTAAATGACTGTAAATGTTTGGCATTCGAAATGACAAATTGATCAATCAGTGCAATTAAAATTAGTTAAGATTTGTAATTGCTTAGTTCTTGATCGAGATAAAGTTTTTCTTAAATAAAACTATACATACCTGTCAAATAAAGTTCAAAGTAATTCAGTGTTTTAATTGAAGATATCCTTTATAAATTTATCTTATAAATAGATATATAAATATATAAATTTATATTAGGGTAAGGTTGCCACTATTGGACCACTTAACTTTGAAATGACATAACAGCGAAATTGTGATAGTTAGAAGAAACAAGATTCAATATTTTAATAAAACTTCCGTATAAAAACTTGCATTATGTAATTAATGATTTTTTCACTAACCATGCAGTGAGAAAAAATAACTAAACTGTTTTGCCATGGTTGCTCTCTTTGGACCATGGTTTCCTTAATTGGACCATTGAGTTGCTATTATTGGACTTAAGAATTTTCCAGCAGTGGTCCATTCGATGGGACTATGAATATTTTAAAAATAATTGAGAATAATTTTTGTAAGCAAGCTTAATTCTGTCATTGGTAATCGGGCAACGCTTTTAGAAAATACAATTAAGCACAGGATGATTTTAACTCAGTTTTTACTCTATTGAATGCGTACGTTATTTGATGTAATTTCATAAAACAGTTTTTAGCTGCAATTTATGATAACATCCTAAAAAAATATCTAAATCAAACAGAAGCTATTAATAAAAATATATATATCAATTAACGTTGCTTTGGTTGGACCAGTCCAATGAAAGAGAAACTCACTGTTCCATTGGTGGCAACTTATAGCATAGGTATGAAAATTGATATACATAAAAATACATGAATTTTTGCGAAAAATTATTGGCAAGTCTACTTGACCAACTAAATAAGGCGTGCAATTTTCAAAAAATAATGTTGAATAACTTTAAGTAAACCATATCACCCGATAAACAGTGTAACGCGGTATTACATCAATAGCGCGGGAAACAAGTGACAATTTTATTCTTCCACAACCAAGCTTACGGCTACAGCCAAGATAACAGGGGTTAGAATTAGTTCAAAAAGCTAGCGTTCTGGACCGTCAAATGATTTTTAAAGTACTTTGTTTCTGAAATATCAAAGCGGTCCAAAGAAAGAGCCGGTCCAATGATCGCAACCTTACCCTACTTAAATGCTCCGTAACGATTGCGATCATAAAAAGATTATTACTTTTTGTCTCGAGGAAGTGGTAAATCATTAATTTTATTTATTCATCTTTTATTCAATCATTTTTACAGCTAGAAGCAGCTTTTGCAAAAAATTTGGATTTCAAAGGATAAACAGACAGTATGCCGACGACTTACAAACTGAAAATACATTGACAATAATTTAACGTATGACAATACTTAATAATGTATGTAATTCCTACAACATAGCCGCTTCCGATTTCAGATTTACCCCTTGAAATACTAGTTTTCGGCATTAAACTGAACAGCTATTAAGTTCTTGTACTTACATTCTCAGGCTCTTAAAAAGAGGGCTAAGTATTATTATTTATTGATTAATTCATTTAAAACTTTATAGCACCAGAAATGTACAAAGGGTAGACTTAATGCTAAAAGCATTTTCTGCTAGTCAACCTCAAGGTGACGCAAAAAGAAGGCAACGGGTGCAGTGAAAATTATACGAGAAAGGTAGATATTTTTGTTACTAACCAAAAACTACATTTCTTTCTGATATCTTGATTCAACTATTCAGTGTTCAAAGTTATTCCATCGATATCGCGAATCGTGAATTTGCAAAAGACAAGTTATAAAATTAAGCATTAGGGCTTCGTATAAAATGATGGTACTTTTCAAAGAGTTGCTTAAACTAATTATCAAATGGTTTTGTATAAATTATTTGATTAATCCAACCATTTGAAGCTCATAAATGTCAATTTCAGCATCTATAATTTACATGACGTTTATTAGATTAAGATTGGATCGTTCATAAATGCGTTAGAATTTCAAGAGAATTTCAAAAAAATTATAAGTTTAGTAATTGGTAAATATTTTTTTGCAAACTAAAGCAGAGCTGATGTATTGTGGCGGTGTTGAATCCAGGAATTTTCAGATTCTTTGGAGAGTGACGTTAGCTATCTTCTCTTGATGCATGATAATTATGTTGTTGCTCTAGAAAGATACTTCTTTTGCTCATAAGTGTTTTCTTCGTGGTTTGTCAGAATCTACATCTACACGGAGTCTTCAGCCATTTTTTTACCAATTTGGTGTAATCGTCAAGAAGTTGACTATTAACCAAGAGGTCGCGGGTTCGATCCCCGCACTGTACAAACATTTGTGTGCATGAACATGTCTGTTTGTACTTGTGTTATATGTATTTATTTGAGTTTATTTGTAATACAACTGTCGATTCTGATATCTGTAACACAAGTGATTAAGCTACTTAACACGAAGTCAGATAAATGTATGTGATTTTATTATTTAAAAATATATATATAAAGTAATCATAAAACAGGAACTTGGATAAAACAGGTATTCAAAGAAAATCTTATCCAATCAATAATGAATTAAAGTAGGTATTACGAGTATAGTGATGAGTTATTAAAATAAACATTTGCCTTTTCGAAATCGTAAAATGTTTTAGTAATTAAAAATAATGTGTTTATAATAACTAGTTAACAAATCTATTAAATGATAAATTACGCATCACGATCTATATGCCGACACTCCTTGATTATGGGATCTAAAATCGATCATTGCCAACCATCTTGGAATTCAATTTAACATGAGGTAAAGGTATGGTCTTCAAGCAGCGGGTAATACAGACCAAAAAAAACACAGAATTAAAAGTGATGTTGAACAATATATTTTTTTGTAATAACTTTAAAAATAAAATGCTATTGAAGTCGGCCACGTGTAGAAGATAACTACACTGTTATGTATTGTTGATAAAATGCAATTAATAGTTGAATCTTCGCTTCTTAGGCCTAAGGGATAACGTGTCTCTGATCCGCCATACGTATATGTCAATAACTCCGTACTCGAGATAAAATATTAAATAATACGGTAGTTGACACCACCAATCGTTGACGTACTTTTTATCAACTGTCAAAACGCTTTTCTTCATAGAGTTTCATAGAATAACACACTTTGACGTCATCGCGTGCAATGCCGACTGAGTGACTAATTATCATTTGAATTCCAATTAAAAATCAAATAATACGAACTGCAGAAAAATATTAGTGTAAAGGCATCTGAAATTATGAATTATTTTAGAGAAAATCAGTTTTTGAATATTTCTTTCATAGTGGAAACAAGCCTATTATAGTTGACTAAGAACCTAATGCATGCAATGCCTATGGTCTCATTCTCAAAAAATAATTACTTATTGGTTTATAAATTTCATAAACTATTTATTAAGTTTGGAAAATAATCTCATTTAAAACCAATATTAACAAATCCGCTGATTCACTAGCTGCAACTTAAGATGATCTCTAACCAGTTGCAATTAAAATACATGTAAAAAGAAGATTAATTTGCTGACCTCAGACGAGTAGCCCGCCGTGTCATCCTCCTTACAAGGTGTGTGCAACATTCAATGTATCGACCTGTATTTTTTACTAACCCTACTTAAAACAAGGTGAGGCGTACACGTAAGCTTTTTTAGGGCTCATATGTATATGCATGTATATGTATTTGTCGCTTATGTATGTAGGTATGATGTATTTGTCGCTTAGCATACATTAGGCTATCACACTTCAACGTATGTTTTATGTGCAACGTGTCGTTATGTCATATGTTTGTTTATCAGAACAATAATTTTAGAAAATGAAAACCTGCTTAAGACCATGCAGATGAGAAAAAATGAATAGCTAATACCCCGTTTTTGAAATATCAGCAATAGTAGTCTAACGAGAACACTATTTTTTTCCGCTTATCCTGTGCCTACCATTTAAAGGTAGTAGTGTTCTTACCGTTATTAATATACAAGGAAAGGTTTCCTTTACTGCGATGTTGATTTGGCCTGGAGCTTGGGATATTAATTCATAAACAAATAGTTTTATGATTTATCGTAATATGCCTTCACGTTGCAAGCTAGATAGAGGAATAAAAGAAACTTCAAAATATTTTTGCAGTAGAAAAAAATTACCGTCTGAGACGACGTCGCGGCTTTCGCGTTAAAAAGCAGTAGGTAGCGAATTCCAACAGACTTTGCCAATGTTTGGGTGACCGAGTGGTTTAAACAAACGGGCCGGATTCCCATGGACTCGGGTTCGATCCCCGCCTCAGACACTTGATTTTTTGATTAGCAAGTCCAATAATAGGCTAGATGATACCACTAATCGTTGACATACCTTTTATTATCAGTCAAAACGGTCTGCCTCCATAGATTACGCCGCACTTAAGGCAAGATAATTTAATTCAAATCGTAATGGTCAAACAATAAAGCCGGTTTATATTTAACCGATATTTATCCGATAACCATTTATCTGGCATAAATCCGACACATACGCATCATACACACACACACACACACACACACACACACACACACACAAATAGATTGGGAATCCTTAGCAGTAACGGATTTTGCCCAGCTGTGGGATGATATAGGTTTATATAAAAAAAGTTTTTTTATATAATATATCGGACATTGACAAACTTTAGTATAGCTAAACATTTACCTATGTTAATCAATAGTCTAAAGTGTATGTAAAAATGTAAGTGTGTTAATGAATAAATAATTATATGCTGTACCATGCGGCTAGGTCGCAAGCAGCTTTATTTTAATATTTAAGATCACATGTATGTAATACCCTACTTTAAAACAAATAAAGAATTTTAATTTGAATTTGAAAAGCCAAAAAACTGTAGCGACCATAGAGTTGTATGCAGCCGACAAAGATACGGACCATAGACTAACAGACCTCTGACAGTTTCTAATAAATCATAGTACACACAAGCGTATCCATCGCTGTCTTAAGTCCAAATGAAGCTTATACGTATAGCTCATCGCAATAAATACTAAACCACAAGGTCATAAAACAATAGTCCTTAGTTTGTGGCAGTTTCGCAAATCGTAAAATGCGTGCTCTTCATTAGGTGATATCAGATCTCTGTGTCCAATGCGTGACGAGAATTCTGTGTCCTATTCGGATACGACTTTTAATCGGATACCTAGTAGGTACATGAAATTGTCTTTCCTACTTAACATTTATCAAGAAGATGTATAAGCCGATTTCGAGGTAAACTTTGTAATGAATCTTATCAGTAGGTATTTTAAACCGAGTATATACGGCACTGCAAAGATAGTAAAATCAAATAAAAATTATACATTTCTTCCAATGACTTGCTGGGGATACTCATCATCGTATTACTAAGCCGCAAGACCACTGACGATGTCAAGTAGTTACTGATTTCTAGATGATAATAGTCCTCCTGGAAAATTTTGACCACGGCGGCCAATCTCAACAGAGATCTGCCAACTACGCAGGAGATATTACAGTGCACAAGTGTGAGCGCAATACACAGGTGCACTCACTGTTCCATCACTCTCAAAGTTCGGTGAGACAAGCAAGAGCAAGCAAGCAAGAGAGCAATCCGACATGACCGGAGTGAGATCAGGTTACTGATATACTGAGAGGGAATACTGATTTCAAGATAAGCCTGTAATAAATAGAAAAAAAAGCTTATTCAGTACAAGGACGTAACCATTTTTATTTTAAAAGTACTAACACTGAACACAGGACTGAAATGGATGGGATATTTTTATTTTTTATTAATTTGGTTTCGCTGTTGACCTCATTCTCCCTCTAGGAGAAAGAAGATGTCGACGATGTAGCGAGCTTACCCAGAAGGTGCCAATTTATTTTCGCTTTGAATGAGCTCAAGTTATAAGAAGGAGGGAACACCGTCGGCGGAAGCGCATTCCATTCCTTGGCTGTGCGCATTATGAAGGATGAAGCGAAGCGCTTAGTGCGTATAGTAGGTATATCAACCAAGTATGGATGTTGACCCGCCGTACGTCTGGTGGCCCTCTGGTAGAATGGACTTGGTGGAATGAGCATATGGAGCTCATGAGCACACTCCCCGAAGTAGAGTCTGTAGAAAACCGACAAGCAGGCAACTTTACGGCGGTGGTCTAGACTATGAAGCATAATATCCATGATGCTGAGTGGACCTCAGTATTAGCCACAGAACCGAGGAATCTGTGGTGCGAGTGATAATAGTTTCGGCTATACACTGCAAAGTTTCATTCATCAAATATCGAACAGTGGAAACACACAACACTCAAATGCACGATTTTGCAATGTTTACCTTTATGGACCCATTTGCTTCTAGTGATTTACTGTTATGTGAAACCTAATTTAGTTAACTAATTTTAAATGACTATTTAAAGTTATGAGCTATCTCGTCAAATAAGAATTTAGCATTAATTAGTTTAGTAACAATAAGATTGGAAACATAAACTGACTGTATCGGGACATATCAATAAATGTTGAATATTTTAACTGATATCGTGCTAAAATTGTTGCAAAAAAAGGACTTAAAGATAAAGGACTCATCAAAGTTATGTTAAAATAGGAACTAATAAAAATGTTAAGATATTTTGAACCACTTATATTGATGTAGAACAAAATATTCGATAATCCAATAAAGAACTTATAAATAACATCACCTAATTTATAGCTTCTATATTGAATGAAATATAATAAGACAAGCCATAAATATTGATGACATAATAACTAACTTGAAATAAATCAAATCCTGTCGATACAGTCATAAAATATGAAAAAAACTACCGAACGCGAACAAAAACATATATCATTAATTTTGATTGATCATTAGAAACTGTAGTCATAAATTTTTATGTACGACAGAATAACCTTAAGATGACGTGTACTGGAAAATTGATTCAAAAATAAATTTGCTAAATAAATAAAAACCGCGCCTTCAAATTTCAAACAACTAAATAAATAACTGAAACGAAGCCTAAAGCCAGGATTTAACGGTCTTTAAAATGTTTATTTATCATTTCAGTGTGCAAATTCAAATTTCTTTACTATTTTACCCCGAATGAAGAGGGGTGTTATATACAGGGTGAAATTTTAGTGGTTGTTTTCCTGCAGTGAATAGATTCTATATCAGTAGATAAATCGATTCTTCAAGTTATTTTTAAATAAAATCAACAAAATTTTTCAACATTATGTATGGACGGGCGCGTTTCATGAAGCGCTTGCAGTATGGTGAACAAAAAAAAAGAACCTATTTAAAAATAAAAAGAACTACCATGATTCGATATTATTACAGAAAGTAATTCGTTCCGCAGCGGGAAAACATCCACTAAAATTTAACCTTGTATATGTTACTAGCTGTCCCGGCTAACATGGTTTTGACATATAAATGCTATGGGTGGACAACCCTTATCACTAAGGGTATGAAAAATAGATGTTGGCCGATTCTCAGACCTACTCAATATGCACACAAAATTTCATGAGAATCGGTCAAGCCTTTTCGGAGGAGTACGGGAACAAACATTGTGACACGAGAATTTTTTATATATATATAGAGATATAAGATTGACTCTCATGTCTGTTTTTGTGTATCTGTCTGTAGCTCCAGAACGGATGAACTGATATCAAAGCGTTTTTTTATTCGAAATTAGAATTTAATAACGATGGTTCTTAGCTATGATTGGTCAAAGCGTTCGTCCAGCCGTTGAGGCTCACCAGCTTTATTCCTGGCTCATTCGGGGGATTTTTTAACTAAAAAGTTACTTTTCTTAAATTTATATACCAAACTAGCTGACCCGGCAACCGTTGTTTTGCCATTTAATTTTTTTTTTATCACTTAGAGGTATGAAAAATAGATGTTGGCCTATTCTCAGACCTACTCAATATGCTCACAAAATTTCATGAGAATCGGTCAAGCCGTTTCGGAGGAGTATGGCAACGAAAACTGTGACACGAGAATTTTATATATTAGATATTCAGATGTCAATTACAATAACAATCCCTTACAATTTACCAGACATACAAAATGTGTATCGTTTAATGTCACATAACTTCTGTCGTGTACTTAAAGATTTTTCTTTTAAAGGAAAAAGTTATAGGTTTTTAAAGTTCTATAGGTGTTTTCTAAATTCAAGTTTATGCCCCTTGTCATATCAGAAGATGTAACTTACATAAAGCGTTTTCTAATCACTCATCTTATTATTGGCATGATATATGTATAATTATTTAATCAAATGTTGTTATTAGCCGGTGAACTTAAACTATTTACACTAGTTTTTGTGTTTTTGTGTCTGTGTATCTCTATGTAACAAATGTATGATTTATTATTATTTTTATAATTGGATAATCACATCCATTGATGGCATGAGAAATTGAGGGTCGACCGTGTAACATTTACCACAACTTACCACCAGGTAGGACACATAATGTGGCATTAATAAATAAACTTTAATAAATACATATAACACCAAGGCCAGTACAAACAGACATTTTCATGCACACAAATGTTTGTACAGTGCGGGGATCGAACCCGCGACCTCTTGGTTAAAAGTCAATTTCTTGACCATTACACCAAAGTACACATATGTGACAATCTGTGGCTGCGAGTTGCGAGTGACAGCGCGTCTCAACCAATGGCCGGGACTAAGGCGTTTGCCCAGGTGAGCGTCGCAAGGCGACAAGTGCGACGCGACGTGATGCGACGTAATGCGACCAATACTCCGAACGCCTTGTGTCAATGTCAGTCGCATATGACAATATAATACTACACTACACTTTGATCTTAGCCAAAAGGCCGAGAAGCGATTGACAATATCATAAACGACCATAGTAAACAACAGCTGTATGTCACGTATCATTGGCAGAATTTAGTGTCAACTCCGTACGCTAATTTGTTGCCAAAAAAAAAAATGGTTGCCTGTAAAGTCGGTTTTACGGGCGAAGATTTTACGTGACAACGTCTTATCAACGCGCCTAATTCTCTAGTGCTGTGCGCGCGGCGGGAGAGAGACGCAAGGCATTCGCCGGTCCGGCGGGCCTCTCTCTTGTTCGGTGACTCATCGTAACAGACGTGAGCGGGCGTTACACTTTTTCATGAGTGACTCCGAGCCACAACCTAATTTAAGACGTTGTAACGTCAAAAAAAATAAGAAGAAGAAGAAGACAGCTGTATGATATTTATGCGTCGTGTCAAACGCCTTCTGTCAATGTCAGTCGCATAGGACAATATTACAAACGACCATAGTAAACGACAGCTGTATGTCACGTGTCATTGGCGGATTTTAGCGTCAATTTTGTACGCTAATTATGGCCAAAAAAATAAGAAGAAGACAGCTGTATGATATTTTCGCGACGTGTCGCGCAACTTTGTTGCGTTTGTCGGTCAACTAGGACAAAGGGTCAATCGCTGATAGTCGAGTTTCGTTGCGACATTTTGCCGCACGTGTGCCCTGGGTTTAGCATCAGAAAATATAGGAAAGTATGCGTTGTATGCAAACACACCAGCTACTACCAACCTGGAGAAGTCTAAATAGGCTGAGGACCCAGGTTGATCGAAGTAAAGATAACCTATGTCGGTGGGGGTACTTAAGCAGCGCAGACGTCATCTGTGAAGGTGGAGAACCCCTGCAAACCATGGTCCACTTCATGAACTGTCCCGCGCGCCCGACCACCTGCTCGCGTGAGGACTTATTAGTCAATAACCAGAGGGCTATCACGGCAGCCGCTTTCTGGGCAAGTAAGATTAAGCCCGTGTTCTTGCCGACACGAAAGAAGAAGAAAAAGAACAGCTATTATAAATAAACACTTTAATACTACATACTAGCCATAATACTTGAATAAATAAATTTAAATAAAATATTACATATAAATAATACACCTTATAAATACAAACAAAACTAAAACCCAACCGCACACCTGCACACTTTAAACGTACACAAGTTCCGTTTCCTTCACCTTCAACGTTATGGCGATATCGTAAAGAAATCAATAAACGACCGAAAAAAACATTAATTGATTCCCATCAGTAATTAACGTGCCATGACCAATCATCGCGGAAGCTTTGGCAAAAAGCTGTCGTACGATTTGTTTTATTTGTTGCAGTCAATAGTTGGTCAGTTTAAAATAAAGTTAAAGTAAGTACTTTTGGTAACCGGACTGAACATTAAAAAAAAAACATTTTCAACCCACCATCTCGGAAAGAGTATTTTTGCTCTTCAATATCTGAGTGCAAAAGCCGTTTGTACTCTCTAGAGGCTAAAGTAAATTGAATTAAGAACATCGTGTGCACTAAGTTTGTGAATTAAAAAAATCATTAAAACTATTTATTGCTACTATGGTGCCGAATATATCATATAACTTTTTTTTTTGCATTTAGTCATTCCTCGCTGAGGTGGAATGAAAAGTTAGGTTGCACTCGAGTGCTAAGATTTTTCACGTCGTGCTCTTTTGATTCCCTCGCTAACGCTCAGGATTCTAATTTTAGGATCCTTCGCTTGCTCGGTCATCAAAATTGAACACGCGGTTAAAAAGCAACATTGCACTCTTGTATAACAAATAACTTATTTCTTTAACTATTGTTACAAAATGTGGACGATACTACCCAGAAAGTTGTCTAAGACACTTGTGTTAGGTATGACTCGCAGCTTGCCTTACAGCTATCTTAGATTATAGATTTACCAACACAAGTGTCACAATAGCAAACTAAATCCTTATTTTTAGATTTTTGGCCAAGAAGTTTTGTTAAAGTCAATGATTTGTTTCATACCCATGTGATACGTAAAATAATGACAAGTAAAATAGTTATGATTTTGTATGTGATGTTTTGCTAAATTTGACTCGTTTCTTAAGAATAATATCAAGATGTTAGTAACGTAGAGAGTGACTTTGATGAGTTTAAGTGTCTTTTTTCTGGAATTACTACATAATATAACCTTTTTTCAGAAATTCCTGCTCCGAAGGCGATACAATGCGTGCGACTAGCTGCGCCAATTACGAACACATTCATACAAGTATGACTTTTGACTTTCATTTTCAGGCAAAATAACTTGTGTCCGAATAGAACTATAAACGGTAACGAATGCACTTTTTGCCAAACGCCCCCACAGTCCAGCAAAGGTTACGTAACAAATGATGTGACTGCACTCTAGTTGACGTTATTAATTAACAATAGTTACACGGTTCTCAGAGGTTCCGCACAGTTTGATAAATGGTATCGCTCTTAATTATGCGTCTCTCAGCGTAGCAAGCATTGTGCTAGGTTTGCTCTTTGCATGGTTTTGTATGTAACGTTTATAAAAACATTCATTTTTTGTTTGAGTTTCTGCATAATTTGTAAATATAGTTGCTAAGTCAGTAAGCGTTAAAGTCATTTTTCAGTCATGGAACCTTTAGAATTAATACTTTGACTTTTCATATGTAGTAAGACATAGCAAGTATTATTTTTGAAATAAAAAAATCTGCCTCGTTGGTGTAGTGGCAAAGTTTGCCTTACATCTGAGAGTCCTAGGTTCAAATCCCAGGTCGAGCCAAAATTGTTTCTGAGATTTTCTGCCATTAATTTCTCAGAAACAGCTCGGAGTCGGGATGTTGGCGATGTTACACTCCCATGCCTCGGAAAGCACGTTAAGCCGTTGGTCCTGCGCCTGATCTCCCTCCGGTCATGTCAGATTGCCGTCTCACCGAACATTGAGAGTAATGGAACAGTGAGTGCACCTGTGTATTGCGTTCACACTTGTGCACTATAATATCTCCTGCGTAGTTAGCTGATATCTGCTAAGATTGGCCGCCGTGGTCGAAATCGACCAGGAGGACTTTTATTACAAGTGTACTGTTGTGTATGTTGTATGTGTGTATATACAGTGTATGTTGACTGTAAAATAATTTTATTAGAAGTTTACTATTGTCAAACAAATATTTTGCATGCTTTTTGTCAATGGCTAAATGGGCCGAACATCAAATTGATTGTAAACCTTCTTCTTGTACCCCGTTTAAACGCAAATAAATGATTCTGATTCTGTGTGACAAAGCTTTTATCGTTATTGAACTGTCTCTATCCGCAATGTCATTATTGAAGTCTAGTGGTCGTCCAAGACTAGTCACTGGCAACATAATTTAGGAGGTTAAGTTTTAGGCAATGACCTTTTATTCAGAGACCATCAGTATGGTTCTCATGTGTGAGTAGGTTTGTCGATTGTTAAAAATGAAAATACCAGCAGCTCTGCAATGCAGTTTTGACGCGTACGTTCATGTACCTATGCAGAAATCTCAACTGCACTCATTCATTTTTTCTCATTAAGTCAATTAATCATATTGCATCGCATTCCCACCAGTGCAAGATTGCATTTATGCAAAGTAACGACCCCACGTAAAGTTTTGAAAGAGTTCACGTTTGTTCTTAGCGGGAAACAGGTAAGATATATAGATAAGATATTGCAATAGAAAAATCAACTGTCATTGAAGGAAATGAGACTTACATATTTTGCATAAAGAGCGCGTACACATTAGCGTATGTTTAAAGATTCATTTGAACGTGAATTTTATAAGCGTAAGTAGTTGTATGAGCGAGTTCACTCACACTTAATACACTATTCCGGATTCAGTATCAGATCAGTCGGAAATACCGATCTGACAAAGTAATCAGCAGTCTGTTTTACAGCTCCTTTAAAACGTATGTGTTATTAGCTTACATTAGCTAACTAATAACTGGCTTACTAAGCTTACTAATAACACTCACAATAGTTCGGATCCGTTAATCGGATCAGTACTGTACTGTGCTGTGTGAATACCATATCCAGTAGCGATCGATCCGTTAAAACGGATCCTGTAAAAACGGTAGTTATATACAGGTTGTCCCACGAAACCTGTATCAGCGAAAGTCTAGGGTCCTTAGGCTCAAATACCTAACGTTTGACACCATTTAAAAAAAAAAACTTATTAAGTGTATAATTTAAACCCAGCTAGTAGATAGAATTTGGGTGTTTTTCATTCGATCCGGTGAGCACAGACTCTAAGAACTACTAAATAAAAGAAACACCATACAGAAACAGTTTAAAGCTAAGTCCCACTGAAATTTAAATATCCAAAAATCATATCTCGAGAACTGCTAATTATCGCGGAAAATTAAGGTCAAACGTTTGGTATTAGTGTCCCCTAACTCCAGACGTTCGCTGGTACAGGCTTCCTGGGACACCCTGTATAAACGCGCTCTTATTCGTTATAATAATATACATGAGAACTAGCTAGTTAATTTGAACACTAGACATTCATCCGACGTTTGAAAGAAGTAATTTAGGTCGGTGTTACTTTTTCCTCCCTCTAGTACGCTCTACAGTAGTTTTCGACATTGAAAACGAGTGCAAATAATTACTAAAGATTTGGTTTTTCTCTGTCGTGATATAAGTAAGATCATGAATGATCTGATACGGTATATTCTGGGCTGGCTATTGCGAGTTTGCATAATTCAATATTCGTACTTCGTGCTTCACTTCTAGTGCTAAAAAGCTTTATTGTGTTTCCAGGATAAGAGCAAGATAATCTGTAACTGATAAAGCTTCGTTTGTCGCAAGCCGGGATGTTTATTAAATTACAAGTCGTATTATATGAAAAGTAAAAGTTATACAGCTTGTTGTATAACTTTTATAGAGAACACTTTATTGCACATCAAAAAATATAATACAAAATCAACATACAAAGAAAGATGCACAATTTAGGCGGTCTTATCGCTAAGAGCGATCTCTTCTAGACAACCTTCGGGTTAAGGATATTGCTATTGACAGGGTAGATCACAAACACGTGTAATCATGCTGGTAAAGAGGAAAAGTTTATAAACATAGCCGTAGTAACTTTTTTAACCCCCGACGAAAAAGAGGAGTGTTATAGGTTTGACTCATATGTCTGTAGGTATGTCTGTTTGTGCGTTTTGCGTGTGTGCATCGTAGCTTTCGAACAGACTGACAGATTTCATAGCGGTTTTTTTTTTATTAAGAAGATAATTATATTTTATAATTTGGATTATGACTTATTTAATAATGTGAAGTTTGTATGCTGTTTGTGTTTTTGTTTAAATAAAAAATAAAATAAATAAAATAAAATCACAGCGGTTCTAAGCTATGGCTTGTCAAAATCCATCTAGCCGTTGTAGCTGACCAGCGATTTTTCTGTCTCATTCGGGAGTTTTTTTAAAGGTTAAGTTACACACTTTCCTTTCGAATCACTCATTGAAGAGTAAAAATACAGCCTTAAGAACAACATTAACTTAGCGCACGTAAGCTTTGCGAGGCCTGAAAGGTTAAGTTTCCTATTTCAGCGATATTGTGTTCTTACCATGTGTACCATCCTTATTATGTATGTCTATGATTTTTCAAGGTATTTTTTAATATTTTATGTAACTTATTAGTTTGTATGTTTATAAATTCCTCTTAGTACATAAATAACTTGAGTTGCATTGTATGTTTTTCCTTTTTATTTTATGTGCACCGCCTGATTTTTCTCTGCTTGGACCTATGGTTGACTAGTAGAAAATGCCTTCGGCATTAAGTCCGCCATTGTACACATGTTCGTGCAGAACTTAAATAAATTAAAGGAAATTTGTTATTCTCACATAGATGGGCAGACAATGCTATATTGCATCAGACAGCTTATCATTATTTAGACAGATTGATGATAAACGTAACATACAGAATGTTGTACCATTATCACTGATGTAAATCCATAAGAAAAGGATATCGTACTCATCAGCCTATTTTAGGCAAGATATTAAAGCGTGGCCAATGCAATTAAACCGATGTTCCAAGAATAAATTGATTAATTGAAATTTTATAACAGGATTGATAGGAATTAGATACAGTACACTTTTTCAATTTTAATGAAAATACACTACTAGCAGTACAGATTCACCGAGGCAATTTTTTCTCACTCTGTTGGCCTTAGTTTTCAACAATACTATCGATTCACTATCTAGCTGTTCATTTTTAATTAATTTCAGTAACGTGTTGTAACTTTTTTATTTTCATTCTTAGTATATTTTACCAAAATTCTTCCATTTTGCAGCATTAGCAGGAAATTTTTTAAAATAGTCTTTAAAAAATATATGATAGGAATTATTTAAAACACCCATGTTTTTTTATCTTTCTTTTTAAATGTCTAAACTAGCGTATTCAGCAGAACCTATCAATCATGCAAGACAAAGCTTCGTTATCACTCAAATCGCGAATTAACTAAACCTAATTAAAGTTACAATACGATAGCCTAGCTTTCATCCAATTTTATTGGATCCATTATTAATTAAACAGAAGCCTTGAGTGTGTCCATTGCTCTTGTTTGACAGACGAGGTCGTGGTAACTCAAAAAACTATGGCTAAGTAATTACTTCGCCGTGCATATCTTTAAGTTTCTCGTTTATTATGTTCCATAAATATTACGTCAGTTATGCGTGAGATGGTACAGGATTAGGTGATGCTCAGACGGTATATAATAGATCAATTTGGGCGGTATCTTCACAGTTTGGACTGAGCTTCACATTTGGTAGTCACTCCTAGCAGCAAGGATTCAAAATGAAACTGGTATTGTGATATTGTGATTGTTTGACGGATTAGATTAATTGTCGTAAAGAATCGTGGCTAAGACATTAGAGCCTCGGTTTAGGACTAGATTTATGGATAACATAGAATTTGATCAGAATTTTGTGTTCTAACATTAAGTTCCCATGAACAATTACAACAATTAATGTGTTTTAAAGGATCTTAAATGTTTTAATAAATATTGTTTCTTCATAATTTTATGTAACATTTTAAATTTTAAGTTTGCCTTAGTTTTTCTTTTCAACTTTTATAACTTTGTCCTTTCGTTTCCAGTTCATCGTAGCCTGTCTTATTGCCGTGAGCGCCGCCGGTCGCTTGGAGCATCTGGAGCGTGGCTACCTCCCCCCTGACCAGAGTGGAAGCCAGGGCTTCGCTCGGGGCTCCAACGGAAACGGCTTTGGATCAAACGGGAATGGCTTTGGCGCGTCAGCTAAATCTGGTGCCTCGTCGTTCCACTCCGGTGCCTTCGGTAACGCAGCCACCTCCAACCAGTACCTGCCTCCTGATCATGAACACTCTGAATCCGGCGCTTTCGGTGGATTCGGTGCTCAATCTCAAGGTTAGTGGAGCTTATAGATTTATATTCGATTAAGTACAATTTGCAACCAATGAACTGCCCAAACAATCTACTTGAGGTTGCAAATTGCAAGGGGAGCAAGGAATATTGTGAATGAAATGGGTTCGATCCCCGCACTGTACAAATATTTGTGTGCATGAACATGTCTGTTTGTACTGGTCTGGGTGTTATATGTATTTATTTAAGTATATTTGTAATACCACTGTTGTTCCTGATTTCTGTAATACAAGTGCTTACGCTACTTACCACAGAGTCAGATCAATGTATGTGATGTTATCATTATTATAAATTAAAATCATAAAACATCTTGAATGAGTGCGATGCACTCACGATGCCAATTGCATAAGTTAATCCCCCTGCACTCTTTGTTATTTGAGGCGTACAACGTAGAAGGTTGATAGTCTGTGGTACTACTGGTGTTGAAATCAGTTCGATCAGGCTTTCAAAAGATATTGATAATAATTCAAATGATATTGGTCATTTAACATACAAATTCTGAAAACAGGAATTAATTTTGGGCATCATCATTGTCGTGAATAGAAATAATTCATCTTCTGAGCTAATTCATATAGATAAAAATTAACGGACAAAGCTATTTTGTATTTTGAATTTGAATACTTCGGTTGGATGTTTACCCATGGGAAGAGGAAAACCTTGGGCTAAGTAAATTGACTAAAATTATACTGCCAAAACATTGAGGTCGTCGAATTACGCTTATCATAGTTTGTACTTGGACAAATATAATTGCGAATTATGTGTGTCACGGTCCCATAAGATGTTATCATCACAAAAGGGTTTGGCTCACCCAATAGAGATAAGAACTGTACTTGCAAAGACATTGAAATTTTAGGCGATTATCACACTACACCGTGCTCAGTCACGATACATGGGGCTACAAACTTATTCATTGTAAGCCAGTACCTCGCCAGTTAACAACCGATTGGTGCGGTGGTCTTCATGTCGAACTTCTAAAACCAAGGGTCGCGGGTGTGCATGAACATGTGTGTTTGTACTGGTCTGGGTGTTTTCTATGTATAATATGTATTTATTTACCAAAAAAAAAAAGGATCTAAGTATGTTTATTCGATGTCTAGTACCCGTAACACAAGCCTTGTAGCCTAATTTGGGACTAGAGAATTGGTGTGATTGTTGTCTAATATTTATTATTTTTATTTATTATTACCTCAATTTGTATGAAAAACACGCGCATTACAACATACTGACAATGCGTTGCGGCGCATTGCTGTTTGCACTACACAAGCAGAATTGCGACAAAGCGTGGTGCAGTGTGATAACCACCTCTGGCAACGATACTGTAACTAAGACAATGTCTTAGATAAACTTAATGTGATAAACTGAATTAATGTGTCATATTAATTCGGTTTATCACATTTTAATTAAATTTAAAGGCTTTGTCACAAAGCGAGTATGTTGATAGTTTGAAGCCTTCTAGGCAGTCACAGTATGATAATTACAATGTCGCAAGACGCCCTGTTACTGCTAGCTGGTATCAGTGTTCATAAGCAAACTATAAGTGCTTGTTCACATATGAACGCGCGGGTGCAAGCGCGGGCTCGCTACTTAGACCGCACGTGCGTTTCGTATGCAAACACTTGGATATCAGTTCATATGTTTGATATTTCCGCAACCACGACCGCGAGTATAAGTGAACAAGCACTAAGGCTCAGACCACACCTGCGGTATACAGTCACCACGCCTCGCGACTGTCAGCGGCGACAGAATGTGTAGCCTTAGTGTCTTTTTCTCTATGAAAATGACAACACCAAAGACGCGTTGTGCTAAAAATCCTTAATAGTATGCTTTTTGCCAATGTTGAAAAAAGCTCAGGTAGTAACAAGATTAGCAATATTTTTTCAAGCGGAAATCGATTCTGGACGTGATTCACTTAGTTAATCGACACATAAGATTTATTGATGAGCGACTGATGAGTGCCAAAAAAAATATTTATGATCGACAAATTGTAAAGCAAAAAAGACTTCGACTTTTTCAACAATTAGAGTATCCGTATCCATACCACGTAATGTTGAGTCATCTTTTTATTTTTCTTAAAGTTTATTTTTATTTTTTCGGTGGGTTTTGATGGTGGGATGAATGGCTAGCTTAAAAACTATTTGAGTTTTGATTGAGGTTGAATACCCACGTATTGGCTGTTAACGCTGGATTATGACACTACTGAAATTATTATGACGAGTTGATGCATAGTTTGTTATTTATTGTTGTATTTTTCGATTTTGTTATAGCATTAGAAATAGCTGATTTGTAATTTTAAATCTTTTTAAGTAAGTAAAATTTATTTTTTATTATTGGGTATTCACATAGTTGTTTATAATGGTTCTCCCAAGTCACAGGCTCTGCCTAGTTTGGGGACCTCTGCAAAAGTTTCGTGCGTTTCAATCTACAATTTGCACAATGCAATCTGCTTAAAGTTTAATTTATTGTTATTGTATTTTATGTAATATTGTACTTGTGCATTAAAGAAATATTGTTATTATTATTATTATTATTAATCAACAATCCATGACTGTACTAGAAGCAAAGTTTCCCCGCAAAAACTTACTGTACTTAATATACACGTTATCGTGAGGTTGTTTATTCAAACTTCCCTTTATTCCCAACTTCTTCATAAATTGTTACTAACAAATGGACGTAATTGGTCTGAAATGAAAGATTTTTATTTTTTATTTTATGTTTTTTTTCAGCCGGATCCGGATTCGCTTCTCAGCGTAGCCAGCCCAGCCAGCAATACGGTGCACCATCCAACCAATTCGGTGCCCAAGCTCAGTCCCCTAGCAGCCAATACGGCGCTCCCAACTCTGGCTTCGGCTCCGCTAGCAGCGGATTCGGTCAGCAATCTGGCGGTTTCGGTCAGCAAGCTGGTGGTTTCGGTCAGCAAGCTGGCGGTTTCGGTCAGCAAGCTGGCGGTTTCGGTCAGCATTCCAGCGGATTCGGCCAGCAATCTGGCGGTTTCGGTCAGCAATCCGGACGGTACGCTCAGCAGTCCCAGGGCTCTCTCGGTGCTGCTAGCCGTCAGTACCTCGCTCCGAAGACTGGCTCAAGCTTCCAGAACATCCCTCAACAAGCCTTCGACGAGCAAACCGGCTACCACTATTAAGAATAGAAAGCTTAGAAAAATTGTGTTCTGTAAAGCAACTTATGTGTTCTCAAATGTAAAATATATATAACGAGTATGACTGGAATGTGATTTTTTAATTTTGTACTCCCGACAAAAAAGCGGTGTTATAAGTTTGACCACATTGTCTGTGTGTTTATGTGATTTTTTATGTTTCTTTCTCTGGCATCGTAGCTACCGAACGGATGAACCGATTTCAAAGTAGTTTTTTTGTTCCAAAGATAGTTTGATCGCGGTGGTTCTTAGCCATGACCAGTTAAAACTCGCCCAGCCGTTGAAGCTCACCAGCTTTTTGTCATGGCTCATTCGGGGTTTTTCTAAACTGGGAAGCTAGTTTTTTAAGCCTTTGACTGCCGAGAGACTACACACAACAGAAATAATATTGTTTGGGGTGACCACCATGGCGTGCAATGTGTTAATATCTGCTATACTGTTTGTTATCAACTGTAACAGTATTAACTTTAAGGGCCAAGGTACAATTGCAAATACTGTCGTCACTACTCGCAACTGACATAGATGTAGCATCAACTATCATCGAATTTGTACCCTGGTGGTAAAGCACGAGCTTGCCCAAAAAAAAAACGTTTATTTTGGTTTGATTACCGCCATCTGCAAATATAGAAACATAAAAGCAAAGAATTTTTTACAGACAGTTAAATTTAATCGCTAGGTAGTCTACTAAATTCTTTGTTTTTTTTTTATAGCACCCTATATGTACCCTATACACGACTATCTGTCGCCGTGACTCACGAACGACAGCTTGTCAACCGATGGCGTCGTTGACACACTTTTTATTATCTGTTAAAACAGTCTGCCTCCATAGATTTTGTATAGGATCACAAGATCGTGACGTCACGGTCACGTATCAAAAATCGGAGTCAATTGACCGAATATTTATTGAGTTTTTTGTGTTTAAAAATTGGTTTCTACAGCTTTTTGGAAATATACTGGTTGTATTAACTTCATAGGGGCTATGTTTTTTAAACGCCATGGTTTTGAAAATTTTTAAGATAGGTGACATCCCGCAACTTCATAGGGGCTATGTTTTTTAAACGCCATGGTTTTGAAAAATTTTAAGATAGGTGACATCCCGCCTATTGCGAGTCGCTACCGCAGAATACCACATTACGAGCCCTAGACATTACTCTACCTACAAGAAAATCAGTCCAGTTCTCACAATAGGTAGTTATAATTAAGGCAATCTACATATTTTTTGTTTAACCACGCGATAAAGAAGCCACATCTCGTTTTTACTTGATCACAGCACAAATTATCGATATACATAACAATAATCAATTTTAGACAAATCGATTATCGTTTGGATACGGCCAATTTTGTAAAACGTTTTTTGTTGGAACACCTGTCTGAGAATCAGTGCTAGTTTATGTTATACAATGTAAGTTATACCACTGTTGTTTTAAAATGGTTTTAGGATGGGATAAGCAAGCTGAGAGATGAAAAAAAATGGATTCAAAATTTATTTATTTGAGCTTTATTGCACTTAACACCCTTATAGTGGACTTAACGCCCTAGGGTATTCTCTACCAGTCATACATTTGGGCTAATAAACACCCTTATAGTGGACTTAACGCCTTAGGGTATTCTCTACCAGTCATACATTTGGGCTAATTAACACCCTTATAGTGGACTTAACGCCCTAGGGTATTCTCTACCAGTCATACATTTGGGCTAATTAACACCCTTATAGTGGACTTAACGCCCTAGGGTATTCTCTACCAGTCATACATTTGGGCTAATTGAATTGAAAAATCAAAGAAATAAATGAAAATTATAACTGTCATTATTTTTTAAATTACGTTCTATTATATATACACGATAGCGAACAGTAACGTCAAATTGTGTCTAAGGCCAAGATTCACTTCGGGTCGCTGAGCCAGCGTAGCGTAGCGTAGTAAGAAAGTATTACGCTACTGGCATTTTTTGAGGTTTCATTCCTTTGTTATTGCTAAAAGAAACCTTTCACGTGTTTTGCACTTAGTTACACTGTTTTACACTAGTGTTGTAAGTATTTATTTAAGTTTATTTGTAATACCACTGTTGATTCTGATATCTGTAACACAAGTGCTTAAGCTACTTACCGCGGAGTCAGTTAACGTATGTGATGCTGTTGTATATTTATTTATATTTATTCTAGTCGTGTTAAAGCTGATCCAGCGGAGAAAATAAGTATTACGCTAATGACGACGGCTTGGTGCAGTGGTCCACAGGTCGGACTTCTAAAACCAAGGGTCGCGGATTCGATCCCCGCACAGTACAAGCATACGTGTGCATGAACATGTGTGTTTGTACTGGTCTGGGTGTTTTCTATGTATAATATGTATTGATTTACAAAAAAAAAAGTATTCAAGTATGTTTATCCGTTGTCTAGTACCCATAACACAAGCCTCGTAGCTTAATTTGGGACTAGAGAATTGGTGTGATTGTTGTGAAATATTTATTTATTATTATTTAATGTCATTCTGTGAGTTTTCATTCCTCAATAGTTGCTAAAAGAAACCTTTCACGTGTTTTGCAAAACGCTTGGTTAATATATTGATTTCTGAAACTGAGCTGCTTGTTATTTATTTAGTGGCAAAATACCCCAGAATAAAAAACAACCTGGCTTAGCTACTCTTGGTTATAGCAAACCGTCAAAAGCAGTTCTTTTACATCTTCTAGTCGTGGTAAAGCCATAAAACCTAGCGGCCTTACCACAGGTCAGAGGCTTATTGCCTTTATAATAAAACTGCAGAAAAAAATTCAAGTTCAACGATCAATTATAGCCACACTCCATCATTTTCTTACCGTCCAATTTATTTTAAATTCATACACATTTTTAACAGAACTTTTAAGGGTAATTGGAAGTTAGCACCTGAATAATTGGCTTTTAGTAAAATTCGTTTGGAAGTTATTATTTAAATTGTCGTTAACAACCTCCGAAAATAGCATGAAGTTTTGTTTAAAAAAAATGAGAATGTGAATTTTTACAATGATTGCCTTTTCCACTCTCAGAAAAAAATAAAGTGAAATGCCGATCAATCTCTTAAGAACTCAAGAATTTCCATCCTTCTTGATAACATCATTTAGTATCCGCAATAAAAATATTCAACAACATTATACATTGATCGGACTTCGTGGTGTAGCTTAAACACTTGTATTACAGAAATAAGAATCAGCACCTTTTACAAATAAACTTAAACAAATACACATAGCATCCAGACCACTACAAACAGACGTGTGCATGCACACAAAAGTTTGTATAGTGCGGGGATCGAATCCGCGACCTCTTGGTTTAATAGTCAACATCTTAACTATTACACCAAAATGGTCGTCTAAATAGCAATAATGACACTGAAAGTTAGTGTCCCTTTTGCACAAATGCAGATATCAAGTTAAAAGACGCATACGCCAACAAAGAGATGGGCTTTAAACCGCGAAATAAAAATCGGACTACGAGTATCTCCATGGTCAACAAGCCTAAGGCCCAGTACGAGTACAAAACTGTGGCATACTGTCGTCGCGACTCGCGACTCTCTACTGGTTTAGTTGATGGAATCAGGCGTTACTTTGCGGAAATCCATGACTAAAGCTGACGACCACTTTGGTGTAATGGTCAAGAATATCAACCAAGAGGTCGCGGGTTCGATCCCCGCACTGTACTAACATTTGTGTGCATGAACATCTGTTTGTACTGGTCTGGGTGTTAAATGTATTTATTTAAGTTTAATTGTATCTACTCGTAATACCGCTGTTGATTCTGATATCTGTAACATGTGTGCTTAAGCTACTTACCACGGAGTCAGATCAATGTGTGTGAAGTCTTTGTATATTTATTTATTTAAGGCTGAAAAAAGGATAATTTTGCTTTAAAGTTCCACTAAACGGTAAATCTAAAGCAAAATAATCCTTTTTTCAGCTTTTCTCTACTGGTTGACGCGCTGTCAACCGTGAGACACTGACAATTTGTCACAGGTGTGCACTGGCGGTAAGCTACGACTTTTATTCATTTATTTAAAACTTTATTGCACAAGAAATGTACAAAGGGTGGACTTAATGCTAAAAGCATTTTCTGCCAGTCAACCTCAAGGTCATGCAGAAAGAAGGCAATCGGTTTTAACGTTACTTAACGTTACTTTCAACGTTTTAGTCTCACTTATCCCAAGCCTTTCCCACTATCTTTGTCCCTGTCTAATATACGGCAACTAACTTTGTTTGGTTTTGCCAGTCACAGCAGGGCCCGTCTTGATAAAGATTGAACCTAGAAAATTTGCAGGTCTATAAGGCGTTGTCCTACGTGAGCATCGCAAAACGATGGGACTAACACTTGTGTCAATGTCAATCGTGCTGCATAACGTAGGACACTGTCATAGACATACATACATTTGACATTATCGCGTCACGTCGCGTGGCACTTGCCGCGTTTTTCGCTAATGTAGAACAGGTACCTAACACAAGCGCTACTAACTTTGTTATCACAGCAATGTATGTGTCAGTGTTACATAAACTTCTTTATCGGTGGAACAACTTGGAATCATCAAAACTATCCCAAAAATAAATTTTATAATGACTATATTTTACTAAAAAATCTCTCTCGTGATCAGAATAAGCCAAAAACTACCTTAAACACAAAATGAGTAGGTAATCTATGATCTCATTTTGATTTATTATTAAAGTAATTAATGGTAGCCGTTTGGCAATATGAAATAAATCAACAAAAATAGGTTAATGTATCATTTTGTTTAGATAAATCTAAATTATTATTTACAACAGTGTAAATATGAAATAAACAACACAATTAGGTAACCTCCAATAAATTTTACGACAAACTAGTAATTTAATTCAATTAACACTCGAGGAAACTTTACTTAATTGTAATTACGATATGGCGTGTTAGTCTAGATTAGTGTTGTACTTACTATTTTTTTTTTAAATATTGATTATTCTATTCTAACAGCAATTATCAGTCAGCGGTTAAATAGTAAATAATTTTGTCAAACAAAAAATAAGCCCAAAACTTTTTGGTTTTGGCCTCCGGATTAGGTTCAGAAAACCTAAACGTAAAAACTATTTGAAACTTAGTTTAAAAAATTACAATAAAATAAAGAGAGGTGTCTTGTCTGGCATACCAAAGATACCGATGCGTCGCTAAAGGAAATAATCGTGTTAAGTTCTAAAAGTTCTTCACACCATACATATTGAGTTAGTGTATATTAAAAAAAATATCGATAGTTTTATAACTTTTCCCCTCACTATTGATAGACAGATGTTAATTGTTTAAATTCACATCAGTTGTGTGAACTTGACCTGCCCTCATGTGTAACATTAGCCAAGGTCATTTATAGAAAAATGAGTTTTGACACGCCTCCTTTGTTTGTTTTTTGGAAAAAGAATTAGAGTGATTAACCAAGCAACCTTAAAACATGTACAATTTTTGAACACAGATTTAAAACAGGTTTTAAAATTGTAGGATAAACAAACAACTTGATATTGACTAAAATCTTACGTTGTAATACAATTTCGATAAAATTATAATAATATATTTAACTAGAACGCTCTAATTGGGATTAAATCTGACCATATCGTTCCTTAAACAGTTGTTGTTGTTACTATTTTAATTTCATTTTTATACAGAGTTTTGAATCCGACCTTTGCTCAGCAGTGGGACACAATAATAATAATAATAAGAGGCTCACGCTTGATGGTTGGGTCAAGGGTCAAATGCAGAAGGCAGTACTTTTGGACACGGCGCGCATCGTCCGGAGGTTTCTCTCTCTGTAGCCTTAACTGTCGGTAGCTTGAGCCCTGCCCCGCTGCTGGCAGCTTACTAGGGTTAGGTTTTTATAATATTTGTATAATTTTATATTTTACTTTTATAATTATATTGTAAAAATCAACCCTAAGAAAATGTTTAAATAAATAGTAATAATAATATTAAATATTTCACAACAATTATACTAATTCTCTAGTCCAAAATAAAGCTACAAGGCTTGTGTTATGGGTACTAGATAACGGATAAACATACTTAAATACCTTTTTTTGTAAATAAATACATATTGTACATAGAAAACACCCAGATAATAAGCTAGATAAGATGATGATACTAAATATCTTGTAGCTGTTATGAAATTCACCTGTCAACAGAAATTTGCAGTTATGACCCCATAGCTAAATTATACATCTTTCTTTGTTAAACTTGTCCGTAATTTTATTTTGTGTTGTACAATTGGGGTGATGACACCTATCTTAAATATTGTCAAGAACATGGTGTTTAAAAAACATAGCCCCTATGAAGTTAATACAACCAATATATTTAAAAAAAGCTGTAGAAACCAATTTTTAAACACAAAAACACAAAACGCAATAAATATTCGGTCAATTGACTCCGATTTCTGATACATGACCGTGACGTCACAATCATTTATTCCCATACGAAATCTATGGAGGCAGACCGTTTTGACAGATAATAAAAAGTATGTCAACGATTGGTGGTGTCGTCTAGCCAATTGAGTCTTAATCTATCTATCTCTATCTATTTTTCTAAGTTTAGTCGGCCAGATACGAAGTACCGTCTGGAAAAAGTACGAATGCATGCGAATCGTACCCAAGTCCAACAGAGCTTTCCGGATGCACTTTTATAGAAACACTTAGAAGCACTTTTGTAGCGCCAAAGTTTAAAATTCTTTATGATTCTGTTTTATTATTTGATAACAACAACAAATATTTTAAGTCTCTAACCAGGATTGAACTGAACACAGCCTTATGATAGACTTAAGGATGCACATTTATGAAAACATCGCCAAAGTTTCAACTTCTATTAGCTTCTAACTTTTTTCTGATAACAATAACAAATATTTTAAAGCTCTAACCAGGATTGAACTGAACACAGCCTTATGATACACTACAAAATTTACCACTAGACAAAAAGGAACAACTGAATATTAAAGTAATTTCGTAGAAAGTCTGAGGCGGTGAGCGTGGACCTTCAAGGATTCAATTAAACCGATGTCATCCGATTGGAATCTTCATAAACGATCATTTTAGAGTTTTCGTTAAGTATAAAAGTGGATAATTCGAATTTTTATGTCGCAGTGTTAAAGAAGCTTGTTCAGTAGTACGAGACATTTCACTGGACAGGATGAATTTGGTATGTATTTTTAAAAAGGTGTTTAAATATTAAAAAAAGCTTTGATTCTAAAACAGACAAGAGTGAGTGTTCACCTAACACACAAGTTTAAAAAATTCTTAAAACAGGTAATTTAAGTTAAAAAAAGATTTTTTATTTATTAACAAGGTAAATACCTAAACGTGAATAACCCTAATGCAGCGCTGGGGCTGGTGTGCTTTTTTGATGTACAGTAAAAAAAAAAAAAATTATTTAGGTTATTAGTGTTACATCATATTTTAATTTGTATTATATTACTTTATCTAATTATATTCATTGAGAAACTGTAGTCAGTTTCTTACCAAGTGGTACCTATCTGATATTTACGCAATGCGTGAATAATGTTATTTTGTTTCGGTGTGCGTCGTGTACGGTAGCCAGCACGACCCGGTAAACACTGCGGTATCTTGCACGATTGTGATATGGGCGATTTTGCATCAAAAATGGTTAGCCTGATGTGCTGGCCACTGTATACCATGTCTCTACCAAAATAATTATCCTTATATTTTGGTAATAGCAATTCTCCACAACTGTAGATTCGAACATGTGAGAAATACTACACAAGAGCTTTAAGCTCAAGAATTAAGCTGGCTTTAGTAACCAGTATTTTATAGGTAGCTCTACCTTTTTGGCTTTGTGTTTTTAAAGTGTGTGTGAAATGCTTCATGAGGTGGAGGTTTGTCTGTATTTTTTAAAACATTTGACGTCATACGAAACTTAAATACTTTTGGAAGGGATTTGCGATAGCCCACATTCACTTTTGAGGGTGCAAATAAGTATTAAATTGATAAATTGCTATGTCAGTCGAAGTAGGCACTATAAAATTTTCTGAAAATATTAAATTCAAGTTATCATATAAGTTGAGGGGTTGTTAAATTGTGGAAATTGCTGGGGTATATTGCGATGCCAAAATACAAAAAACGGAACCCTTATAGATTCGCCATGTCTGTATGTCTGTCCTCCTGTCTGTCAGTGTGTTCAGATAAACAGTTATCGGACTTTTAAATATGAACCGACCTAATTTTAGATGACATTAGTTTAGACAAAACACATATGCGGTCATGACTTCTGAAATCAGTCACCTTTTAAATTTTATCGAAATGTTAGCGACTATTGGAAAATCGCCCCTTTGATAACTTGACGGAGTTTAGCCAGTCAATTGAAATTTTTTGCTTGCGACGTTTAAATACCCACTTCGAGTAATACAATATTTATCTTTCAGATATACTTCTCAACGATGATTGCTGTGGCATCAGCAGCCCAGCTACCTTCAAGTTCTTATCTTCCCCAAAACCAAGGAGGGTACCAACAGGGCGGACAGGGAGGTTCGAGCGGGTTCCAAGGAGGTTCAGGGGGATTCCAAGGCGGTTCAGGGGGATTTCAGGGTTCTTTCCACCAAGGCGGAAGTGGTAATGGGAACACAAGGCCACAGCAACAAGTGGAAAAGAACGCCGCCATTTTGAAGCAGAATCAAGAAATAAATGATAATGGTAAAAGACATAGGATATTTTTTGTTATTTTATTTACAATCCATTTGACAGTTCTTTTAAGTTTTTATGAATTGGCATTCTCGGCCATTTCGGATCTGGATGCATTTTTGAATTTAAATTCATAAACTCTCTATCACTTACAAACATTAGTAATCAAAGTTTTGCCATCTCTAAGGTGCCAGGTATAATTCCTGAATGGAATACTGTTGTCCATTTGTCTATAATATTACGGTAAATACGTTGCACCTGCATCCGTAGATAGCACAATCTAGAGCCCGTTCAAATAGCATCCGTCATTTTTAATTCGTCCAAATATCCTATACGATTTTTGGGGCCTACGTCATAAATTGTATAAAGATTTTTGGGCGGACCGTCAATGGTGGATGCCGTCTGAACGGACCTGTGGCGACCTCTACCATTCGCCATCAAAAATGCATGCCTAACGGCAAGCCAACAGCGAGAGCTGATACAGCTCCATAGGCTACTGTGGAAATGCTTTTACGCATGCCCCCACACACGCAGGGGGGTATGTGGGACTCAACGGCTGGTGTGCAAGGCCGTAATACCCACTAAAACGACAGCGCATTCCACCACTCTGCCATTGTGGGGGGTGCTATGGGGTCGCGTGAGCATTCACCACGGCACCCCGGCGGATAGCCCGAGGGCCACAAACTCCTTGGTGGCGGAGCAAGGTGTTGGGCTCCGCCACCACCCGGCCGCAGAGGATAGGGAGGACGGCAACGACACACCGCATCTCCTCTTCCTCTGCGGCCCCACCGCTGCGCCATCCATCGGTGCGCGCCCGTTTCGTCGCGGGAGATAGGCCGCACGGCAACGTCACACCGAGACGTCTCTCCTCCCGCGACCGCACCCGACTGCGAGGGACAGCCAAAGCTGCCTCCCACACCCGCACCCTTGGACGCATCCTGCGCAGGCCTCCCCAAGCCCACGTGGAGCGTCCCCTCCCTGGATCCCGCTTAGCTTCACCTTGGGTGGCAAAGCCACGGTTACTGTTCCCCCCACCACGACAAGGTGGAGATCCCACAAGGGGGTGGTGCTGTTAGCCTAGTACCGGCCTAGTACCGCACATGAACCGCGGTATGTAAGATTTCGATCCAGATTAGTATATAGGTCGGTAAGAAGCGCTTCTCTTTGGCTTCCTTATTCGAAATCAGTTGCGCCAAAGACCCTTACTCGTTTTCTTGTAATCAGAGACAGATATGTGATGGAACTTTTCCACATTAAATCTTCTTCTTCTTCAAATTGAAGAGCCTTGTTCTTGTCGGTAGAGCATTCGCCACTGTGTTCTGTCGCGCGCCTTCTCCATGACTTCCTGGTACGACCTGACTCCAACATTTAATATTTACTTTCTAGGATTCCACTACAGCTACGAAACATCGAACGGCATCAGAGCTGAAGAAGCCGGCGACGCGTCCCGAACCCAAGGCGGGTTCTCGTACAAGGGTGATGATGGGAAAACGTACACCATAGTCTTCACAGCTGGAGAAGGGGGTTTCAGGGCTCAGGGCGACCATATACCGGTGGCACCGCCTACGCCCCAGGCTATACTGGAGGCCCTGGACAAGAATGCTAAGGATGAGGCTGCTGGGGTTTTTGATGATGGTAAGCAAATGTTATTCCACGTGTATTGCAATGCGAATCTTTTTATCATTTGCCATTGATTTCGTATTTTTTTATTTATTCAAATCATATGTGAGGCCTATTTTGCTTTAAAAGAAATAATGGAATTTGGAGTTGTAATGATAACTATTTACAAATTGATTGCGGCACCTGAAAACTGTTCTCTTGTACTACTCCACGGAGATCGTCAATTCAATACAATCACTTAATTTAATTTTATCAATTCGTGATAACTTCAAGCCATCTTGAAACTGAGCGTGAACGTACTTGCAACAGCGACTAAGATACCCATAGATATACGTCACTTTTAGATTAACAACAGGTATTTTGTTTCAAAAGATTCTAACGATCCATTCTTTTAGGTCAATATCGCCCCGACTCGAACGGCAAAGGCAGTGGAGGAAACGGAGGCTTTGGATCAGGAGGATCATTCAACCATCAAGGAACCTTCAATTCTAACACCGGGTACCGTTACTAAACTTTTGAACTTAAATAAAAGAAGTTTTGAGAAGAAAGACAACTGACAATTTCCATATATAGGCATTATTAGGCACACCTATTTTAAACATTTTTAAGACCATGGTGTTTAAAAAAACATAGCTATGAATGAAGTTAATATAATATTATTAAATAAAATAAATAGGAAATATTCTGTTAACTTTAA
Source organism: Pyrausta despicata (assembly GCA_963921415.1). Lineage (NCBI taxonomy): Eukaryota > Metazoa > Arthropoda > Insecta > Lepidoptera > Crambidae > Pyrausta > Pyrausta despicata. The sequence continues at coordinate 12,547,995 of OY992862.1, read as the reverse complement.
TATAATATATTAAAGTTAACATATTTCCAAAAAGCTGTAGAAACCAATTTCCAAAACACTAAATTCAATAAATATTCGGTCGATTGACTCCGATTTCTGATACACTACCGTGACTTCACGTTTTTGTATTCCCATACAAAAACTATGGATGCAGCCCTGTTTGCCAGATAATAAAGAGTATGTCAACGATTGGTGGTGTCATCTAGCCTATTGCAGCTGTTGCACCTGTTACTGTATCTATAACTTACGTCAAAAATCTTACAGGCTCTCTTTTGACGTTAAGTTTAACGATTAACTAACTTTTATTTATTATTGGGTTTATGGGCCTTCTTATCGCCAACTCGACCAAATTTGATCTATTGTGGCAGCCCTTTGTATTTACAGTTCACAGCTTAGTCCCGTTGAGTCTATAAATTGCCAGACTCTTTGGAGCGTGACTTCTGTTATCTCATCCGGGCGCATGATGTGCCGCCCGAGATGGATACTTCTTTTGCTCATAAGCGGGCCGCATGAGCAGAGAATATGCATGGCCGTTTCCTCCTCTGTGTGGCAGAATCTGCACAGAGCGTCTTCTGTCATATTCATGTTTGCCATGTGTTTGTTTAACTAACTTAGTGCTATGCGCTATTAGTGGATTCGTGTGCGCTACCAACGATTGATATTTTAGAATACATTTGTAATTAAAATGGTAGACCATAATGTATGTAATTAGATTGTAGGATCTTGTAAATAGAAGTACGCTACAAATAATGAATAAAGAGGATCACAGCTGCAAGTCTTATTTTGTCCGTTATTTTCGCTTTTTTTTTAATTGTCTTAAACCTTCCCTGAACTTTCACGAATATTTCGAGACTAAAATAATTCAAATCGGTTAAGCCGTTCTCGAGTTTTAGCGAGACTAACGAACAGCAATTCATTTTTATATATGACTAGCGGACCCGCAGACGTTGTCCTGCCCGTTTTTTTTTTAATTTTCATCGTTTAAACCTTCCCTGGACTTCCACGATTATTTTGAGACTAAAATTATTCAAATCGGTTCAGTCGTTCTCGAGTTTTAGCGAGACTAACGAACAGCAATTCATTTTTATATATAAGAAGACTAGTGGACCCCGCAGACGTTGTTCTGCCCATTGATTTTTTAAATTTTCTGATCTTTTAAACCTTCCCTGGACTACCACGAATATTTCAAGACTAAAATTATTCAAATCGGTTCAGCCGTTCTCGAGTTTTAGCGAGACTAACGAACAGCAATTCATTTTTATATATAAGAAGATGACTAGCGGACACCGCAGACGTTGTTCTGCCTATTGCTTTTCTTAAATTTCTTATCTTTTAAACCTTTTTTCCAAAAATATTTTAAGACTACATTTATTCAAATCGGTTCAGCCATTCTCGAGTTGTAGCGAAACTAACGAACAGCAATTCATTTTATAAAGATAAAGCGCATCAAGCCTTTATTTGTAGTTGTAAGCAGGGTTCCGGGTTCAGGTATCCTTCCAGTAGTGAAAAAATATGCCTTTAATGACACGAGACATTCAAATGGTATCTACATGAAAAGTTAGCTTCATGTCAAATGGGTCGTAGACTGTTCCTTTTTAAACTAATATCGTTAGGAAATATCTACTATGCGTTTTGCGATAAGTCTTTTAATACTTTTCACACTTAATTTTGCACTCGAACAAAATCCCTTTAACTAATTAATTTCAAGTTCAAAGGTGTTCCACACAAAGCCAAATTGGATCTAACTCGGAATGATCGTAAAAAGCGAAAGTCTTCTATGTTCTTTTTTTAGTTACACTCTCACTAGCATCTAAATGTGGAACACACATTTACCATTGACCCTAAAATGTAGATGTGAGTCAAGATCAAGCCTCACATTTGGTTACACAATCGTTGTTACCAAATAGCATTGTATAATGAGCTCGTTGCATTGACTGCCTCGTTGGTGTAGTGGCAAAGTTTCTGCTTACATCCGAGAGCTCCTGGGTTCGAATCCCAGGTCGAGCCAAAAATGTTTCTGAGATTTTCCGTCATGTTTTTCGCAAAAACAGCTCGGAGTCGGGAAGTTGGCGTTACACCCCCGTGCCTCGGAAAGAACGTTGAGCGTTGGTTCTGCGCCTGATCTCGCTCCGGTCATGTCAGATTGCCGTCTCACCGAACTTTGAGAGTAATGGAACAGTGAGTACACCTGTGTATTGCGCTCACAGTTGTGCACTATAATATCTCCTGCGTAGTTGGCTGACCTCTGTTAAGATCGAAATCGGCCAGGAGGACTATTGTATAATGAGCTTCAATTTGCTAAAGCTCTGTCTTCAAAACATGATATTATAAGTAGTATTTTATTAAATTTTTAATCAAAACTACATTAATTCTATTAAGATCAATTAGGATACGTTAATTATCAAACGGTACCCGTCAGAGGACATATGCGGCTTTCTGTCGCCATAAAGCCATGCTAACCAATGGCCGCCGCTAAATCACTGTCAGTCGCGAGTCGCGAGTCACGACGACAGTACCTATGCTTTAAGTGTGCGGGCTTAATCTATATATGTTTAAAATTCTCTTGTCACAAAGTTTGTTCCCGTACTCCTCCGAAATGGATTGACCAATTCGCATGAAATTTTGTAAGAATATTGAGAAGGTCTGAAAATCAGCCAAGATAAATAAATATGAATATTTCACAACAATCACACCAATTCTCCAGTCCCAAATTAAGCTACGAAGCTTGTGTTATGGGTACTAGACAACGGACGGAAACATACATAAATACTTTTTTTTGTAAATTAATACATAGTATACATAGAAAACACCCAGACCAGTACAAACACACATGTTCATGCACACATATGCTTCTACTGTGCGGGGATCGAACCCGCGACCTTCGGTTTTAGAAGTCCGACATGTAGACCACTGCACCAAACGGTCGACATCTATATTGTATTACCGTTTAGTGATGAGGGTTGTCCACTCTTAACATTTATATGGTAAAACAACGTTTGCTGGGAGTATATGATTTGATTCCAAATAAAAAAAAATTACTGCTTCAATTCGAAAGCAAACTCATTAATATTTTGATAGTTCTAATGATTCCTTTAAATTGTGATTGACAAGAGACACGTCAAAAAGAGTAAGGTAAAAATAAGCTTTTTTAAAGATAAACCTCGTTTATTCATAGAATAAATAATCTTGCTCCTCATCATCTCACTTGGTCATTATGACTACAGTAATAGATCGATACAAACATCCGTACACAGTATCAAATTGAGTATTAAAGTATACACTCGTTAATTAGTTCAAGTAATAGAAATAAGACTGGAAGCAGTCAGTCAATGCTTCTATAGTAATATCATCACAGGTAAAGGCTGAGAGTAAATCTTATCATCAACAAAAGAAATTAAGGACACTCTACGACTTAGGCTAAAGTAAATAATCTTAAAGATTTAAATCGTTTTTACAATTCGGAGTCAATTTATAAAGGATTTCTCTTTCTTAATTCTAAGCATCAACACATCTCTAATGGCAATGAAATCCTTGTGAATTATTTGTACAGTCGGCAGCACATCTGGCTAAAGAATATCGCCCTTAATACAAGTGCTTAAGATGCCGCAGTGGTGCCCTAATTGTGCTGTCGTCTAAACATTTCATAACTTATTTCTAGTAAAGATAAAATCTTTAAGCCTATTCACTCTTGCCTTCGTACTCAGTTCTAATCGATCTTATGTTACTGTTAAACTACGGTGTTAGTATTTATTGTACTGCTGTCTGTATCCGGCGGAGGCCTGCGCGCGCGCATACTGCGGCTGTTGGCCGAAGCCGGCAGGGGCGCTGGCGTCGCCGTATTTGGCGGGGTTGTAGGTACCTGGAATTTTAAAAAATAATTTTAATTTCGGTTTGAAATAAATGTATTAATCTTATAATTTGATTATGGCTGTGGACTGATTGGGCCATCATGTGGCGTTGGAAGTCGTGGCCATAATAATGAATTTAGGGATATGAAATAGTGATAAAAATACTTATTAAAGGTCAGCTGGCTTAGGTGCTTGACGACTAGATTATAATTGTTTAATAATTAACTAAGTTACGATTTGTACCAACCACGCAACTGTTTACATATGTTGTCATCGCCTTTAATCTATTTCATTTATCTTGAATAATACCTAAATTACGCTAATATTTGTAAACCGGTAAAAGGAGCTATCATAAACTTGAATTCTCATAGAAACATGTGATGTATGAATGTCATTACATATACCTATAAAATATCAGGCGATGCAAGCGAGAGCAAGTGATACAAATGCGAAAGTAAAAATATTTCTGAGGCTAGCATCTTGTTTTATTCAAGTGACCTTAGATCCTGAGAACCTCCCCTTCACTATAAGTAGTTACGTACTATTGTCAAACAAACACTGGCCATTATGTTTTGTTCTACCAAAATACCGTGTATTACCTATACCAACATAATACAACATTGCATCAAGAGAATATCGACTCTAAACTCTCTAAACTCCGTGGTAAGTCTAAAGCACTAATATGACCACTGAGGTCTTCCCAGGAACATTAGTACAGTACGCAAAAACTTCGAAGACCATTTTGGTGTAATGGTCAAGAAGCAGACTATTAACCAAAAGGTCGCGGGTTCGATCCCCGCACTGTACAAACATTTGTGTGCATGAACATGTCTGTTTGTTCTGGTCTGGGTGTTATATGTATTTATTTAAGTTTATTTGTAATACCACTGTTGATTCTGATATCCGTAACACAAGTGCTTTCGCTACTTACCACGGAGACAGATCAATGTATGTGATATTGTTGTACATTTATATATATTTATATTTATGAGGTATCAATAAGACTGGTTATACACTATAAGGGCGTGGCGTAAATATAGCGTATGTTGCCCAAGCGTTGAATAGAGAGAATAGGTCACCATGAAATAAAGGCCAAAGTGGTTTAGTGGCACATAAAATACGAATTACGGCTATTTGAGATGTGTCGAAATTGGTTGGATCTAATTTAAAATTAACTAAATTTGATAGATACTTTTGCAATATTAAGAAAGTAATGATTGCATACACTAATAAACAATCAAACTGACATTTTGTTGTCAAAACTTACTCTGAGAGAACGAAAACAGTAGTGAATTGACTGAATTCGTCTATACTTATAGATACCTACTTATAACATATGATAAATTTTTTGTGCGTATTACCGTACAATAGAAATAAATTAGCTAAGTCCATGACTCTGTAATTTTGGTCAAACTGCCTATACATTAATAACGTTATAATAAGTATTTTATTTATGCACACGACTAAATTCCGTACTTTTGCCAATACATCATATTTGTAAAGTTAATAAGTCTGATACGGTGAAAATGAAGGTCAGTGTTAGAACGGCATACAGCGGGGTGGATTCTTACTACAACTTTCCCTCTCAAGTCGCTATCACTGTAGACACACCCTACATTTTTAAATTGTAAAAGTCACAAAAGTTAGTTTTCATTTTGTGTAACAGCACACTATCCTTCCTACGCTTAGTAAAAACATAACATAGTCAACTAATAAAACAGATAACACTGCTTTATAAGGTCGTATCGTAAAACATTATTGTTAACGTCAGCAACTCAATCAAATCCGGCAATTTGACTGCAATTGTTGCAGACCGTACTGGCGAAGGTGTGGGCTGCAATTTATCTAGATTTTGTAACCTACACGATTCTAATGGGTTAAGCCTTTCTAGCGTAAGCGTGGGATAATAATTCCAGAGATTATTTAGATACTTGATCAGAAGAAGTTTCTAGTAGGTATTAAATTAAATGCAGTCATGTATTTACTTTCACGACCACTTTGGTGTAATGGTTAAGAAGTTGAATATTAACCAAGAGGTCGCGGGTTCGATCTCCGCACTGTACAAACATTTGTGTGCATGAACATGTCTGTTTGTACTGGTCTGGGTGTAATATGTATTTATTTAAGTTTATTTGTAATACCACTGTTGATTCTGATATCTGTAACACAAGTGTTTAAGCTACTTACCACGGAGTCAGATCAATGTATGTGATATTGTTGTATATTTATTTATTTACTTGACTGTGGTGAACTCAAATAATAATAAAAAAATATTAAATAGCTCATCGGTCGGTAGAAAGAAAGTCTGACCTCGACATAAATAAAACAAGAGCATGCATTTTTAAGCTATTTCATAGCTTTTATCGCGGGACCAAATCAAGAAATTCCGAAACGAAAAAAACCTAACACATCGTCTGTCGTTTCAGTTCGGCAGACTTCGGCACTGTGTTTGTGTGCGTGAGACTAGGCGTATGCGTGTAGTCTTGCAATAGCTTTACTGCGGCAGGCAGTCCCCCGAGTGCCACACATCTTTTTTTACTATCTCACAACTTTCGGTCAGCTATTTAATAATTTGGCTGAAATGCTGTTTCGTTTGCAACCAATCTTTCTCGTACATTTTTCAGTGGACCACAATTCACATTATTCCTTGAAAAGTGACCACCACATCAGGTTACCCATATTTGTTGCAAAATCGCCCGTTTCTCTAGCGTATAAGATACCACATGTTTACTGCGACTTGCTGGCTACTGTACACACGGCTCCACATCAAGCTACTCATTTTCGTTGCAAAATCACCTTTATTACGTAACTGTAAGATACCGCAGTGATTAACCTGATGTGTGACCGTACATAGCTTTCGATCTGACAGATAGGTTTATTATACAATAGGCAAGATGACACCACCAATCGTTGACATACTCTTTATTACCTATCTGTCAAAACGGTCTGCCTCCATTGATTTTGTATTCCCATACAAAATCGTGACGTCACGGTCATGTATCAGAAATTGGAGTCAATTGACCGAATATTTATTGAACTTTGTGTGGTTAAAAAAAGCACTTACAAAATTCAACGACTCCATTAAGGTTCTCGGTAGCTCAGTTGGTTAGATCATTGGGCCGACTTTTACTTTACTTTCAAAGGTCGGGGGTTCGAATCCTCCCCGATGACCGGCGCCGAAAATATTTTTTTAAGTGTTATGTCCTTTCTAACTTCTGTTACTTGCGATGCGGCCAATGCGTGCAATACGGACCTCTTGACGCTTACATTAAGACCCCAAAACACTCCAGCTCAACACTTACCATCGTCAATGATGCCAGCAGCCTCATCCGCGGCGTTCTGCTCAAGCGCCTTTAGGATGGCCTCAGGGGTAGGGGGAGCGGTGGGCAGATGGGCACCCTGGGGCTGGAAGCCACCCTGGCCGGCCGCGTAGCTGATGGAGTAGACCTGGCCATCGTCTCCGGTGTACTGGAAACCACCCTGAGCCTCGATACCGTCGGCCTGGAAGAAAGAAGAAGGAAAATATTTAAGGAAATGGATTTTTTTCAGCATACTATTCTTGTTTTGGGACAGTATCACATTTACATTACTCTGAGCGCGAAGTAGCATAAGCACTTGTGTGATGGGAATCATAAACAACGGAGGTACCCCAAACACCCAGACCCGTGAAAACAAAAATCGTTTTCCAAAATTGTCTTCGTCCGGGTATTGAACCCGGAACCTCATAGATGGCGTCACTTTGGCTCTGATACTTACGCCACTACACCACAGGGGGCGTCGATATTGAAGTAAATGGTAAGAGATACACTTAAAGTCATAAAAAATATTATACAATTTGAAAGTAGGATATTTTTATCTAGGATATTATTACTATTATATCTAGGATATTTTTGGTTAAAAAAAGTTTATTGTCGTGCCTCTAAGATTTCATCAAATACATTTCAGGAGTCTTAATGCAATTTTGCTATCAGTTTAATAGCAATGCTACTTATCAAGAGGAAAACAAATAAATTATGAATTTTAAGATAATACCAGCTATATAATATGAGATGTTATACCCCATACCAAAATGGTTATAACTTGGCAGAATTCAATTAGAAGACAATACTCTAACTGCATGGCTTCATAACCAATCACATTTTACTACAACTACCTAATCATTAACTTCAGTTTCATAATGGGATATTATGAGCCTCTCTAGCGTAGTATAGTAACGAAATTTTAAATGAAGAAGAAGAACAAATGTTGTCCTACCTACCTAAGTATAGATATATATGCAGTTATATGAAACCTCTTCGTATTATCTTTTGAACTTTAAAAAAAAATAAGACAATTACGTTATTGCATTGGGATTACCAAACTAAATTGAAACGTCAAACTGACACATGTGATTTATCTTACGAGTATTACGGTAGTTGACACCACCAATCGTTGACGTACTTTTTATCAACTGTCAAAACGCTTTTCTTCATAGAGCTTGTATGGGAATAACACACTTTGACGTCATCGCGTGCAATGCCGACTGAGTGACTAATTATCATTTGAATTCCAATTAAAAATCAAATAATACGAACTGCAGAAAAATATTATTGTAAAGGCATCTGAAATTATGAATTATTTTAGAGAAAATCAGTTTTTGAATATTTCTTTCATAGTGGAAACAAGCCTATTACGTTATTGCATTGGGATTACCAAATTAAATTGAAACGTCAAACTGACACATTATCTTACGAGTATTTCTAATCCGAACAAAAAAAGGTCATCATAAATATTTAATCCAATTGCAAAATTTTCCATTCAATGGGATACTTAACATAATAACCATTTCAGGGACAGAGATCATCATCGTTGTGACACTATAATTTGTTTAATTCTAGGTCAATCGAGCAAAAAGATATACAACTAAATAGTGATGTGCATGTTGCTAGTATTTCACTTTTATGAGTACCGTGTTCAAGTATTTTTAAATTTGAAAATGTTAATAATTACAGGTTAGATAGATATTTGGATACTCGACAACTTATTTTAGTTGCTTAACTAACGAATTTTTAAATAAAAGTAAAGAAATAAAACTTTATGATATCAAACAATAGTATTATGTGATAGATGCAGACATACAAACTTAAATGAACTTTTTTCCTTTTTTATGGTTTAAATCTGTGATCAAATAAGAAATCCCTGATGACCGGAGCAGAAAGGATTTTTTTAAGTGTTATGTCTTTTCGAAATAAGCATTTGTTTCAGCATCCGAATTCAGCGGTATATTATTCTTTAAAAAAAACCTTTGTACGTCGACGCAGTACCGATAACGTAATGAGTCTTATAAAGATATCAGTAACATCACTATAATAGAGACGGTCTGCACCCGTATATCTCCACAAGGTGAGGCTTTTGCATAAGTGTCTGACCTTTCGAGATGGTCACTGCCCTTTGCGGAGATTGTATAGACCAAGTTACTGAAGCTGCAGTCACACTGACAATTCGAATGGTATCTATATTTATTTAGACTTACTAAAAATAACATTCGAAGCTTAATTGACACTTTTTGCGCAGCACTAGAAAAAATATCAATGAATCATTCATCGAATAGAATGATCACTATAGAACGAATTTATATTTAATATAACTCAAACAATGATACTTACGTACATATATTAAATACTAGTTGACCCGACAGACGTTGTCCTGCCCGTTGTTTTTTTTTTTAATTTTAGATCTTTTAAACCTTCCCTGGACTTCCACGAATATTTCAAGACTAAAATTATTCAAATCGGTAGATACCTAATCTTCTTCTCTTATATATGAAAATGAATTGCTGTTTGTTAGTCTCGCTGAAATTCAAGAACGGCTAAACCAATTTGAATAGTTTTAGTTTCAAAATATTAGTCCAGGGCAGGCTTAAAAGATGAAAAAATAAACAACGGGCAGGTCAATGTATGCCCGCTAGTCTTATATATCCAAATGATTATAAAACTCAAGAACGGCTGAACTGATTTGAATTATTTTGGTCTTGAAATATTCATGGAAACCAGGTAAGGTTTAAAGATCAGAAAATTAAAAAGAGCAATGGGCAGGACAACGTCTGTGGCTCCGCTAGTATGAAATAAAATCTTTTATATGAAGTAAAATAAAGTGGTGACATGTGGAGGCAGCCTTAATTTAAACCTATTAGATTCGGCATTTTAGTCTGAGTTCTAGAATTTCCTATACAGTATTTGTATGTAGTGCGCGCATATAGACATTAAATAAATAGATTTAAGCTTTATGAAGAGATAAGTTTAAGAAAATGAATTCTGAAACCTAATAAGGCAATTTAAAAAGTTCTGATAGATAATCTCACTTATCGAATTTTATCGCTGAGTTGGAAGTTTCTTCCTTTCATTGACAAAAACAACTTTTCCTAAAGCACTATATTCTAACAGTTTAGCTGGGGTGTAACACCAGGTACTCCAGATCTTTATTTTTGTTATTTGGATGAAAAGAACTACTCATGCGGACCAGTTTTTCCTTTGCCGGTAAATTTATAACTCTTACTGTTAAGCTAGGCTGCTGGGCTTCCAACTCTGATATTCAGATCTACGAAATAAATTGTAGCCTATAACCAGGCCGGGAATTTTATTTACAAAATTTGATAAAGTTTTCATTTAAATCCGTTTAGCCTTTTTACAGGTAATGCGCGTACATATACACAGATAAACAGAGTCACGGACAAACAGACATAAATTCTAAAAAGTACCAAATTCCACGCTGCCTAGCTAGTCATGCTTGTTCAAGATATTTTTATAGACCTCTGAGTATTTTCCTGATAATCACGCTATTTAGGCTGTATCTTGCTATTTGCTTTCCGGCAGTGATCTTATGTTAAATAATTAAATCAAAATTATGATTAGCAGAACTATCGAAGAGCTTCTGTTGAGCCTTAACAAGATCAAGCCCCCGATAAATTTGATCATTCTGGTTTGATCACCCTTGATCAAGATATTTTTGCCTCTAAGTTTGTTTACGTACCTCACGTCCCTGCTCCTCAGCCTTGATACCATTCTCAGTCTCATAGTTGTATCTGAAGGAGTCTTCCTTGACGTCAGAGTCCAGGGAGAGGATCCTCGCGGTCTTCTCGAAGGAGGCCTGGGGGCGGTTCGACTGCTCAGGGTAGGACCCGAAGCCGGCGGCGGCGGCGTAGCCGAAGAGAGCTGTGATGAGGAGCTGGAAGGTGGAAGTCAGGGTTATGGACACGATTTTTTATAAATATCGATAAGTGTTACGGTAAGCACCGTTAATAATATAGAACCCTTTAGTGCCACATAAAAATAATAAATTTTACATGTCCCTACAGATTGGCAAGGACAATGAATAAAAACTAACACCCGACTACTTAAAAACACGCTCTAAAAAGTACGAAACAAGAAAACACTCTCCAATGAAATTACTTAGTATGTACAAACTATTAAATATTTACCGTTATTAAATAAACTAACTTACACATATTATTATATTTTAATATATTTTCAATTTATAATATTGATAGAGAAATGTTTTAAGGATAAAGCCGTGGTCGTATACCACTTTTTTAAATTTATTATTCTTATGGCATACGACCACGGCTTTATCCTTAAAACATTTCTCTATCAATATTATAAATTGAAAATATATTAAAATATAATAATATGTGTAAGTTAGTTTATTTAATAACGGTAAATATTTAATAGTTTGTATATACTAAGTAATTTCATTGGAGAGTGTTTTCTTGTTTCGTACTTTTTAGAGCGTGTTTTTAAGTAGTCGGGTGTTAGTTTTTAAACTTTATTTTTATTTAACATATTTTGGAGTTCTAAATAGGTTAATCTTGGGTTCATTGATTTCTCAATCTTTCCAACTCCTCGAACGATCTTTGGTCATGTGGATTCTTTAGTAATTTGCTAGATTCCAGTGAACTAATCCATAATCCATCTATGGATCTTACTCTGCTAAGAGCCACATATATAGTCGGGTAAAAAAGATGTGAATTATATACAATCAGCCCATGAATACAGGTAAAGTCACAAGCAAATGCTAGTAATATATATATATATTCAAAAGGTACAAGTAAAGCGCTTTCAAATGATACCAAACACGGCATATTTATCTTAACTTTATTTTTTTACTTCGTATGTTTTGTCCGCCAGAGGGCGCCACATTAGATTTTGTGAAATCCCATATAGCCTATAACCAGCGGACAATTAAGACGCTTCTAATGATATGTCATTTGTCGAATTCTGATAAGTAGTTTAGAAGTAACGAGGGAACAGATGAACATCCATACCCACATACATACATACATACATACAGGTCAAAATCATAACCCTCCTTTTGCTTCGCCGTAGTCGGGTAAAAAGAAAGTATTACTATATTATTGACGCTGACGGTATGAAGCATCACCACTAGTAAAATAGGATGAATACTATTTCTATACATTCTGTGGATTATTAGGGCAGGGCACATTTACAGGAAACTGACGCTGCGATTTGTCGGCATGCAGTCAATGAGTAATCAACACTTGAATTCCAAAAAAACCTTTCTTGGCAAATATTTTAGAAGTTATGGTCAAAGCTACTTGAAACTTAGTCACTAGATTCTCTTTGGCGGCTTATACTCCACTACTGACAAGAAATTAACTGATCAAAAAGTTAGGCTAAAAATAAAACATTGTGACACGGTAGGCCTGTGCAATCGAAAGCATCGAACGATTGATAAAATCTAGTTTACGTAATAGCAAGCTATCAGCCACAAAGATTGACAGGTAAATATGATTGATGATGTTCTAATATATCTTATTTCCATTAATATATGTATCCAGGTCCAATAAAAGGTCATTGATACATTTTATGCAACAAACTAATGAAAAATGTAACACTGTCAAAAAGTTCTAAATATCAATTCATCAAGTTGTAAAAAATAATGGTAATTTTAATAACTCTGAAGCTCTAAAGTATATGAAAAATGCAATAAATTTTAAATACGTTAAAATGCCAATAATAAAGTAAAGTTTAAGTAATTTCTAATTAAAAAAAACATTGTTATTAAAGTTATTTGCTACCGTGCATTCAATATAAAAGACAATGGCTTGTTAGTAAGAGTTTTCCAAAGTCTATTCATTCCAAAACCGTGTCATTATGATAACAAACTTGTGGATTCTATGCAAATGTATAAAACATGCATTCTTTCAATACGTCATTTGGCCAAAAGTTCCCAAACTATGATGAAACTATCATAACCAACGTCTCACCCACTCGGCCATTGTTCTAAAATTATGTCAATGAGCCTTTTCAACCACTTGTCTCACAACCGACCAACGGAAACAATTAAAATGTCATATCAAAAGAATTATGTTTCAGAAAAGCTTTTAGGGTGAAAAATATTAAAATTAGTTTCTAATGAAAACAGGCAAAAAAGTAGGTTAGCAAAGCTTCCCTGAATTATTTGTAAAATTAACTTATTAAAATAAGTTATGCTTAGAAAAAGTATAAATACTTATTACTTAGTAAGCTTTACTTTATATATTAGTGAAGAGTCAAAAATAAAGATATTAAAAGATGCATTCAAAATGAATCCAATAAATAATCTTAATCTTAATTTTGTAATACGTTAACCCAAGCACATTAATTGGAATCGTAAGTTACGCCTACCTTATGCCAATACCTATCTTTTACGATCTATCTCTGACGCAACATTTCAGGCAATGTTTAAAAAAAACTTACCAGTTTCATCATTGCTATGTATGTGTTATGTCGGGTCGGAGTTTAAACTACGAATGTACGGACAGACGGATCCCCTCTTATATATATACTAGTCATAGCAAACGTTACAAAATTCATTCTACCACATAATGATGCTACTTTTCTCAATAAATATGAACAGATCAAACTCAGTATTTTTTTGCGTAAGGCAATATATTTGGGTTAGTTTATGACCTATTGTATGACCTATGACTGATATGTTTATCGTAATGTAAGGTCTTGTTAAACCCGAAGAAAGTCTGTAAAAACTTGAAAGATAGCAAACCTTTTTTGATAACTGATAAAACTAAAAAGGTTTCATTTGTCGTAAAGGAGGTTTCGGATTTTTAAAATGTGTGCTATTAATTAATGCAATGTATGTACTGTATTATTGTGTATGTAGTGGGTAGCTTCATTTTATTTATAAGGGTAGAGATACAGTTTTTGACGATGAGAAAAAGGGGTTCTTGCCAGCGAAGAAAGTAATTAGGTATTTCATATATCAAGTTACTTATCAATTAATCTGTTTAGTTTTGAATGTAATCTTCATGATAAACTGTAGATATATTGTCGATAATACGGTTTGTTTAATTTCATATTTTAATAAGTTTTCTAATTTCTAGTTTATACCCAATTATTTTGCAGTTACTCATATCGAGTGTCTTAATCTAAATTTACCATAGTGCAGACATAAGTTTAGTCACAGATAATATTAATTTAATTACATTTGCACAATCGTAATTATGGTTTAACATTTGATTGTAAAGCTGAAATGACATTGCATATTGCAATAAATTGTATATCTTCGTCGATCGATTTCAGATTTATATAAAACATGCCGCGTACCCGTTATGCTAATCGTGAGATCTACATAACCTAATAAATAAGACATGAAATTGTTACAATAATTTAGGAGGTCAAAGTTTTGAGCAATTTTTTTTGGTGAGGCATTGAATTATTAAAGTAGAATACAATTATGATGATCATCTAGCTAGCAGTTGGCAGTTTGACGACTGTTTGGTGCAGTGGTCTATCGGACTTCTAAAACCAAGGGTCGCGGGTTCGATCCCCGCACAGTGCAAGCATATGTGTGCATGAACATGTGTTTTTGTACTGGTCTGGGTGTTTTTTATGTATAATATGTATTTATTTACAAAAAAATATATTTATCTATGTTAGCCGTTGTCTAGTACCCATTACACAAGCATCGTAGCTTAATTTGGGACTACATAGAGAATTGGTGTGATTGTTGTGAAATATATAGTTTCCCTAAGGCTGAGATAGCATTGAATGCGACTGGGTCGGACGACATACTGCTTAGTATTGAACTATTTAAGTATCAATATTCGCGAGAGGCCGCTATACTCAAAACTGGGTCACGCGACGTCACGGGTCGCGGTCACTTAGAACCGAATGCTACCTTAAGACCCCCGTGGTCATCTGGTGATTCAATTCCCGGTTTGGGTGGTTGTACTACCTAGTTACTTCTTATTTCCATTTAAAAAAAATGATGATATTGGCAAGGCCTGTTTTTCGTTTATTTTGATTCACAAAGTAATTTTGAATACTTTCTGAAATAATGGCGTTCTTCAGTTATTAATCGTGAGATTAACAAAACCTAATAAATAAAACATGAAGTTGTTTTAATTGCATTTTTTTGGTGAGACACTGAATTATTAAAGTAGAATATAATTATGATGATCACCTAGCTATCAGTTTCCCTAAAGTTTAGATAGCATTAAATACAACTGGTTTCGGTGACATACTGCTTAGTATTGAACTATACAGGGTGAAATTTTAGTGGTTTTTTTCCCGCAGTGAATTGATTCTATATCAGTAGATAAATCGATTGTTTAAGTTGTTTTCAAATAAAATCAATAAAAATTTTCAACATTATGTTTGGGCGGGCGCGTTTCATGGAGCGCTTGCAGTATGGAGAACAAAAATAGAACCTATTTAAAAATAAAAAAAACTACCATGATTTGATATTATTACAGAAAGTAATTCGTTCCGCAGCGGGAAAACATCCACTAAAATTTAACCTTGTATAAGTACCAATATCGCGAGCGGCCGCTATTCCCAAAACTGGGTCACGCGACGTCACGGGTCGCGGTCACTGGGAACCGAATGCTACTTTAAGACTACCTTAAGACCCCCGTGGTCAATTGGTGTACACAAGGGCTTTCAAGGTTTCACCATCTGGTCTTAGATTCAATTCCCTGTTTGGGTGGTAAGTTGCTTCTGATTTTCATAGGAAAAAAATATAAAATAATGACGATGTTGGCAGGGCCTTTTTTCGTTTATTTTGATTCACAGAGTAATTTTGTATAATTTCTGAAATAATAGCATTCTTCAGTTATTAGGTACATGAACAATACCAGCGATATTTTACCTAAGCCACACTCATCTAAAACATGCTGAAAACTGCTTCTTTAACTTTCTTTATCTATGTTCTGATAAGACCGACGTTACGTATACTTTATCAAAGGATAATAAATTATAATTTCGCGTTCGCGTAGTACATTTATCAAATAACTCACATCTTGATTTCATAACAAAAAGATTATGTAAATCAGTCATAGAAACAAAGTTATCTCAGATCGTAGATAACAGAATGTTCTTACCTGCTTATGCTAAGTTAGATAATAAGAAAAAACGAACCAATAAGTTAGACAGAGACAGTCTTTGAACTTAAAATTTTAGTTTCATCAGCTGATAAAATTTGACCGCCAGGGCACATATGCATCTTTCTGTCGCCGCGACTGAAAGCGTGTCAACTAATGGCCGCGGCAAAATCGTTGACAGTCGTGAATCGCGGCAACTTAGTACCGCAAGTGTGTCCTAGGCCAAAAGTCTGTGAACTGGGACTTATGCTGCTTTGCTCTAGCTGACAACTTTAACTTTTTTATATTACTTAACTGAACTTGAAGTAAAAGTATCGAAACAGTGAACTTGATTTTGTACAACATTTTTGTTGAAACCTAACGCGTTGATGTCTTTTACTTGAAAACTATAGCGCTTCCTGATTTAAGCAGACAAATATACAATAACATCACATACATTGATCTGACTCTGTGGTAAGTAGCTTAAGCACCTGTGTTACAGATATCAGAATCAACTCAAATAAATACATATTTTTTTACACCCAGACCAGTACAAACAGACATATTCATGCACACAAGGTTTGTACAGTGCGGGGATCGAACCCGCGACCTCTTGGTTAATAGTCAACTTCTTAACCATTACACCAAATTGGTCGTCAGGTAATGCAAGGAGTTATAAGGTCTAACATACTTAAAGTAATAGAATCATACTTTAAGCATTTTCGATATAAACTATTCAATTTGTAACGGCTGTTACAAATTGAATCCTAGATTTCCAAAAATTAATGACAATTTAAAATGACATTAAAGTTAAAAGTGATATCCTATATTGTCGAGTAAAAAGTGTAATAATAAGAATTACTCATTTTGCATAAAAATGTATCACTGCCCTGGTGCAATCCCGCTACCCAGAATATCTGATCGCTTAGTTGAAATTTCATTTAGCAATAAGATTGCCTTAATTTACATTCAAATTTAAATTTAAGCTCACACCTTTGACCTGCAAACCGGATGTACTGATGTAACTTGGGAAAGTCCTAGACCGCAAAGTTATCTATTTGCTTATTAACAGATTGACTGACAAGTGACATGTGAAAAATTTCACAATAACATTAATATTGCATCAGCAATCAGCATCAGGTTTTATAAAGAGTTTGATGTAAAATGTAAAAAAGTAACAATAAAATACCCAATGCTAAAAATTCATTCGACAATGCCATTTTTATTATCTGCTAACGTTTATTTCATTCTTACAAAATTATTCAGAACAGTCAGTAAAATAAATAATAGTTTATAAAACCAAGTGAGGTGTACTTCATGTCGTTATCATAGTTCTCCAAGCACCCCACGCTTTTTACTCTACTGTAATATAAATACTTTGTACTCATACATTATTTTCTCTTTTTGTTGGCAATAAAAGTGTTTTTTTTTAAGATTTTCAAACTCTTATTATTATTTAGTTAAAAGAATACTGGAAAAGTCTTATCAAATAATTGCATTGTCATCGGCACTTGATACGTGTGCAAAGTGTCAAATCAAACCGATTTCTAGAAGTTGGTGAAAATTGAGCTCAAAGATTCCGTAACATACATACCTAGATACAACCTGAGCTAATCAAAGCGTGTTAAAACAGTATCATGAACATGATCGATGACATACATTTCTTTTAACGTTTGTGTATTTTTTTATTCTCATTTCTTAAGGGCCTAAATTTTCAACTGAAAAAGATTCATCAACGAGTACCAAGTTGATTAATGTTAGAGCTTTAGCATCATTTTCTATGCCTAAAATGGCAATACAACTCGAGAATTAAATATTTTCACATGCACAATTCGTTGATCGTAAAATCATTTACCCTGATAAATAAACTTATAAATCAAAAAATATATTTTATTCGTAAGAGGAACGTGACCGCACTATTTGTCAAGTGTGTCTCTTATCAGTTTTATAGTAGCCTGTGGTATTAAAATAGCCTTTGACTAATCTTCAGGGGTGCTACTAGCAATGGGACCAAAACTAACCTGGTTTTGGTTTTAGCGACAAACGCGACACAACAGCGCGACGCTATGCGAAGAAACTCGACGCGAAAATATCACAGCCATCTTTGTAACGCAGGCAGCGTGATGGGTAGACGCCGTTTTTCATAGAGTAACTTACGTACATACCCACATAACTAACATTGTCTCTATGCGTAATACATTTCCTCCGCGGAAAAAAACTCGTGATGGGTAGCATGGTTTTTTTGAAAAAGAAATATTTAACACAGCCGCAGACGCTAGACTGCTATAGCAGTTGTAACGAAAAAAACTTCTATTGTGTTTGTCATGGTGTCCACGCCACGATAGACAAAAAACGATACAAAGTGAGTACAGAGCCGACTTGATCTGATTTTGCTCTGAAAATTACTTGGCAAAAACACACTATGCGCAGTTCATCATCGTGTGTGACAAAGCTATGACAAATTTACCTTTGTTCTAGCACCCATTCAACCTTATAAAATGATTCAGTATTTTACAAATCAATTTTGAAGTAATTTCATACTCCTTTTATTTTTAATTAATTTAATAACTGGCTCATGGATGGTATTAAAACACAGCGTGCATTTTGTCTTTATTATTTCAACATTTATTTAATAAAGGTATTATCATTATACATTTTTTTAAGAATTTACTTTAGATCTAAAGACACTAGAAAAGCAGAAGGGTCGTGTAGAGCATAATTTTTAAATAGTCTGCAAGTTTTGAGGTAGGTTTTCTTTCTGAATCTGCTCGACAGCTGTCAATTTGTTTCTTGAAATCAAAGTCAATTAATTTACATTTTTTCCTATACACATTAGATGCCTTACTCTATTCACCTTAGTTTCTTTTTCGTGTATTGAACGTGACAACATACCAAGTATCACTTATCAATGATTTCTGGAGGTTTAACCTTTCAGAGCCCTTTCCCTTGAACTTCGCCGCGTAGCCTTTGCGCGTTAAAAATAAAACAAAAGAATGCGACCTTTTGTTTAACATGTACATTAGAGTGTATCATCTAACTGAAGGCCGTTTTTGTCTGGCAAAAATAGTATTAGTCCTTTGATCCATGATAATGAGACACAATTAGGGTTGCCAACCTTTTTTCCGCGAAATAAAGTATTAAAAAAACAAATTTAAAAAATATAACAACTCTAAAAAATATAGTATTTTATGTAATAATAAAAAAATTGACAATGATAACATGTGGAATTTGTTATTTTTATAAAAACTATACTTTTTTGCACTGTTAACCAAAGAAAAAGGAATAAAGATACGTTCGGATACACCGTAACATAAAAAGCATAAAAGAAAGCAAGCAAGTAGATAGAAGTTTATGTAAGAGTGCGTTCATAAACAAAAAGTATTTGTTTGTTACATTTTGGTATGCAAAATATAGTATTTTTGCGTACTATATAATACTTGAACAGTATATAGTACGCAGACCGGAAATATAGTACAATATTTTATAGTTCGATTGGCAACCCTAAGTATATAGGTATAAGTAATAAGTAGGTATGAATCCTTTGCTACGGTAATGAGACATAAAAAATATTTTTGTGTTAAGTCTCATTGCCGGTATCGTTATTTTGGTTCTCAAGCGGTGTAAAGCTGTGATTATATTACGTTAATAATGTTCTTATTTCAAACGACTAATTATGATGTTAAAATTGTTTGCAACTGTATCGCTATGGCCTAAGTACGGGTAAGGCCTAGGTACGGCAGGATTCTCTACTTGCTTTTTTGTTGTAAATTTTAGGAAATGAAGAAACATTACATTATTGTAAATTAAAAATAAACGTAACATTAAATATGCTGCCCTCTCAAAGAGCTAAATATTTGTGCCTTTCGGTGTGGAGACCATGGGCTCCTGGGGCTCCAAGACCATTACCTTCTTCAGAGAACTGAAGAAGAGGTTAGCTCAACACAGCATCACTTCACAACAGCTACCTCGGCCAAATTTTAATTTTATTAGTTATTAATAATTATAATCATAATATACAATAATAATCACTTGTAAATTAGTGACAGTCAAGGCTTTTTCTCAGAAATGTGGCACCGCTCGAATAAATTTCTCGATTTTTCAAAATATGTTTTTTGTGAATGTAAATCGATTTTGTGATTATTTCTTTATAAGGGAGGTTAATTTACCCACACATATGGAAATTACAGGCTTTCAAAAAGTCTGTCGCACAGGTTAAAGAGGTTTAATACAGGTGTGATGTAAAAGAGCTATTTAATGTAACTTCTGAATCTTCCTAAAACCGTCTGTTTTTACTGATTCCGTAATTTTGACTATTGTTACCTATTTAAGTTTTGTTTTTAGGGTTCTACCTCAAAAGAAAAAAACGGAACCGTTATAAGATCACTTTGTTGTCCGTCCATCCGTCCGTCCGTCTGTCAAGACCGTTTTTCTCAGGAACGCGTGGAGGTAACAAACTGAAATTTCTATATGATACTAAGGTCTACTGTCCCTGGAAGCTGTAGAAAAATCAACCTTCTAAGCCAACGCAATCAAAAGATACAGCCATTTAGGCCGCAAATATTCCGCAAATTTTCGAAACTCGCACGGGAATCAAAACCTACGGGGTACTTCCCGTAAACTTAGAATCTTGAAATTTAGTACGAAGTCACGTCTTATAGTACAGATATAGGAAAAATTACGAAAACCGAAAATTTACAGTTTCATCATATAAAAAAAATATTTTTGAAAATGAATTTTTGACAATTTTGAAAATTTCAAAGTTACTACTCTTTATCTACAGGTTTGTACGGAACCCTCGGTGCGCGAGTCCAACTCGCACTTGACCGGTTTTTTTTCATTTTTAATCAATATTACAGACAAATAAAAGAGCAACTAGTTCTTTTACTTTTTACAGCATCTCTTTTTCTTCTTTTTATTGTTTTATTCTCTTATTTTCGAGAAAGAGCCTCAAAATTTTCCATTCCCATATACTCGTTGTATTGTGAAACTAGATCGAATGGGATCGACTTGTAAATATCACATGTGACATTTGGTGTCGACATGTCTGGTTTAAATAGATTATTTCAAAACTTTCGTTAAGTTCCGATAACCACTTGTGTATAACTTAATTTGTAATAGAAAATGTCCTAATAGATAGGAAGTTATTCTGGAAGATGAAATTGTAAAATCGAAAATTATCATATAATGTAGATAGCTGAAGGATACTGTTGAATAGATATATTTTCAGCCTGCATTCCGTTTGATTTTAAGTTTTTTACACGGTCTTCGGTCCATCTGGTATCCACCTGGTCTGGTCTAGGTACTGGTAGCAAGGGTATAAAACTGAGCTATTATATCATTTTTTTCTATATGAAAATGTCCCATCGCAAAATATACTGCTAGATGGGCCATTGACATCAATTTTATGCAATATTCTAGTGTTTTGTGTGCATAAACTGAAATGTCTAATTTTTAAGTTTTTTATTTTTTTTCATTAAACAATGCCAATTTCTTAACAATGTGAAATTAAAACACACATAAAGAAAATAACGGAATGCCACAGGCGGGACTCAAATCCGCACCTCTGGCAAGCCGGGCGATTGCTCTTCCAAAAGAGCTACCGTCACGGTAGCTTAATTAATAGGACTTACTCATCGGACCGAATTTCTTTAAGTGCTCCTTACCTATATCGGGGTAAATGCCTTCCTAGTATCAATTTCATAGAAACTTATATCAAGGCAGTATAGTCGAATATATTTCGACAACATTTTGATACCACGGAAGATGATTGATGACAAATAACACTGAATTACAGATCGTTTTGCTATGGTGCATAAAGCAGTGTTAGTGTTATACATTTTGCAACATAAGAAATATTTCATAGCCATTTCATAGTTTGATCCCATATATATGTTGGAAAAGGTTGAACATATTGTTTTTCGTAGCTCTGTTTATCTTAAGTAACATAGTTAACTTAAATTTTGGGCATTTGACCCTAAACACATTTCAAAAAAATAATGATACATTTTCAAAGATATTGTTCGATCCAGTTTATTACATTGATAGTTTCTAAAGTTCCTTATATTCTCAATTGTAATTAATTCCAAATACAAGTTAATAGTTTATGTAAAGCACTTATATCCGTACCTAATAAAGACTATGACATTTTGGTCAAATCTATACGTTGACTTCATTGTCTAATGCTATATTTGGTAATGTAGAGTAGGTAAACTCACTTACCTATTGGCTTATTTTGTATAAGTTGAGAAAGTTGCCTAATACAGTCACACCCATGATATAAGTAAGTAATCATTCGAATTTCACATTGCATACTTTACCATAAATTAATTATAACTGTTTATTCCATGAGTTGTCTTTGCGACTCCGCAGTGTCACCGGTGACTCAAGGGCTGGCTGCTACGTTGGCCAAAGAATTAGCTTGGCCATTCAGCGAGGAACCGCTGCTAACGTTCTTGGCAACGTTTACATTGGAGTGAGTCTGCAAGATGAGGCTTTTGGATTCTTTTGTTGTAATATATGTTAATGAATTTTATTAACGATCTTGTATTAGTTTCTTTTTTTTAATTAATAATGGAAATGCCAGAGAAACAACATTCATTATTATAACGAAACATCGTAGTTTTTTTATTATCTATCTGTGTTGCTGTAGATACATGCGTATAAGAATTAGAAATTGTAATAATATTAGGTAGCACATTCTATAATATCGATCATAATTAATGCATTGTTCTACTAAGATTTAAAAGGTTTTAGTGTGATAATTTTGTGGATTGGATTTCTAAAAGTCTATAAATAGTTTAAATATCTTATTATGTTGAGGATTTGGGCAGGTAAATGTTGTTTTAACAATAAATCTGCTTAATTTTCTTTAAAGACGATAATAGTATAAAAAATACCTACAAACAGGATTCAAGTAGCTATTGAATCTCAATGTAGCTTACATTTGCGGTAACATAAGCTTATTTTGTTATGGGCTGCCATCAAGACCTCATTATTAGGCATCAAATATCATACAGCGGCCTTAACCCGCGCAAGCGCCGAACCATACCTAAGTGTTGACCTAAATTTTTTAACGTCTGCAATGCATCTATGACTAAGGCTGACAGTCAATAGACTTAGGTATGCATCATCCCACCCAAATATCATAGTCGTGTCCTTGGAGGGCGTATCCGATGGCGCGGTGGTTTCTACTCTGCACCAATGATTTGTACCAATGTTGATTATTTATTTATTATTATGTTTTTTTAATGACTCAAGCGACGCGGGTACCTAGAGTTGATAGCTATACTGCCAATTGCTTGTATCTTTTGTTGACCACGGAACCATACAGGCACTCTGTATCAGTCCCTGCCCCGTTAGGAACATCTGACCATTGTCTGGTTAAAACTGTGTCTTCCTACACCCCTCCAGCCGTCCACCTGTGCCTATGCGGTTGTAGACTTAATACGGCAGGGAATGGAATATTACATTCCATTCTCCGACTTGTCGCTCATATCAAAAACCAGGCCTTGGTATAATGCTGACTGTGCCCGCGCTGAGTCGTGTAAGGAGTTAAATGGGATAGGTTTGCTCTTGACCCAAGACTAAGCCCAACGAGGCAAAGATTGACTCTACGATAGAGCGAGCTCACCTAGAAGATGCTTGTTCACTCTAGCTTTAAAGATTCCTAGGTTGTAATTGCAGGTTGAAATTTCGAAATTAATTCACATGCTTTTTTGTTTTATGATAGGCATAGATACCAAGAAGTCAAAACAACAACACAACATGTAAAAATAGAGTAACAAAATATAAAACCTACTCATGTTAGTTTCAATTCCTCTCAGTACAGTACGGAAATAAAAAGCTTTTTCAGTATTTTACAAATAAAAGTACTTTAGTATTTAATGAAATAGAATAAGCATCACTTTTTAAGAATTACAATTGTCTTTAAGACAAAACGCTTTCACTAATACCCACTTCTAATTTTAAAAAAAACACCTTACTGTGCAAATGAAATAAACTACGTTACAAAACAATAGTCAACTTTCAAAACCATTCACTGGGTGTCATTTTTTATTAATCAGTAACTAAGAACAAGTTAGGCCATTTACTTGGGTATTACAAATTGTTATCGCCAGAGGCGGCTCGTTACAGGTAAAACTGGTATAATGTCAGTGGGTCAGAGTGCATCAAACCAATGTAGAGTGTGGAATGTCGGGTAGTGCCGGTAAATGTCGATATCGATAGCCTTATCGAAACTAGCTAGTTTAGTTCAAGTAGTTGCAAGTTAAAACTTGTTCCGGTGTATATTTGTTTGTTTGTGTTTATTATAAGCTAAGTCTAGCAAGTTAAATTCCACCCACTTCCCCATGTTCGATTAAGATGAAATTGCGTATGAAAACTTTAAATGCATCTTTTGGTCGCCTGGATGGTTGGTATTCTAGACTAGATACTAGATTGACCGTATTTTCCGCCTCTCATCCGAGAGGCACATCCTAATGGGTTCGATCCAAAGTCATGCCGAAAATTGTTTCTGAGAATTTCTTTCAGAAACAGCTCGGTGTCGGGAAGTTGGCGATGTTGCACACGGGAGTGCAACACCGCCAACTTCCCTCGGAAAGCACGTAATGCCCTGCGTCTGATCTCTCCCTGGTCATGTCGGATTGTCGTCTCACCGAAATTTGAGAGTGAAGGAACAGTGAGTGCCTCTGTGTGTTGCGCTCGCACTTGAGATTGGCTGCCGTGGTCGAAATCGGCTAGGAGGAACTTTACTTTACTTTATATTAGTAGTTTTATAAATTTCATCGACAACTAACCTATAAAGGAGTGGAGAGGGTCTATACCTTTTCGTTTTCTTCGCCAGTCAAACCTTTTTTGTACAGCAATATTAATACAAAGGTACTGAAACACTAATTGCGGTTATTAAGGATAAAATAAATTACCACTTGCTGTTACTTAGGATAAAACATATTACAACAAACATTGAAAAAAAGTCGAGACGATACTATATTTTTTTCGACTGAGTTACATCACTTAATGTTCGATAAAATCTATTACAATAGATCTCATGATACGTGGGTTGAATTTGTCTTGTGTTACATGTTCATTATTTTATTGAAGGTTTGAAGAATGATATTTAAGAAAAGATCAAACGATTTGAAAGAACTCTGGTTTATTCACTACTAGCTTTTAGGCGCGACTTAGTCTGCATTAGGTAGTTTTTTTGGAATGTGTTGTTTTCCTGTAATACCAATTTTACCCAAATATAATTCAAATCTTTGGTAATTTAGGAGTGAAAGCGATCAGATTCCCTGGAAAGTAATTTTCACCATGGAAATGCGTTGTTTTCCCGTGGTCAAAAGTAACTCATGCCCTTTCTTAAGTCTCAAACTATCTCCTTACTAAATTTCATTTAATTTTTTTCAGTAGTTTACCAACTGAATTTTTCCATGGGAATGCGTCATTTTCCCGCGGCAAAAAGTAACCCATGTCCTTTTTCGGATATCCCCATATCAAATTTCTTGTAAATCAGTTCAGTGGTTTAGGCGTGATTAAGTAACAGACAGACAGACAGAGTTACTTTCGCATTTATAAAATAAGTATGGATTACATTAGGTCTACGTTATTCTTTAGAACTAAATTGTATCAAATGACGTTGACATCATGTAAGGTTATTCGGGCTGTGACAAGCGTACCTATTCACTGTAAAAAAATGATAAATGGGGGAAAACATACCTACATTGCTCTGATCCCAAAGTAAGTAGCTTAAGCACTTATGTTATGGGAATCAGACACACTACGCATGCACCTTTAACACTCAGACCAGTGACAACAATTGGCTTCAACATTGGCTCGAGATCGAATCCGCCCACGCCGTTGACGCAACTACGCCACGGAGATCGTCTGATATTGAGTTATAGTGATATCTCCACCATTGACGACAACTTTGGTGTATGGTCACGAAGATGACTATTAACCAAGAGGTCGCGGGTTCGATACCCGCACTGTACAAACATTTGTGAGCATGAACATGTCTGTTTGTAATGATCTGGATGTTATATCTGATTATTTAAGTTTATTTGTAATACCACTATTGATTCTGATATCTGTAACACAGGTGTTTAAGCTACTTACCACGGAGTCAGATCAATGTATGTGATGATGTTGAATATTTATTATTATTATTATCTCCAGAACGACTGAAGCTTAAATAAAGTAAAGGCTTTGTTACAAATCTGGCGAAAGACAGCGTTTCCTTAGCGAGAAACATCTAATATATAAAATTCTCGTGTCACAGTTTTCGTTGCCATACTCCTCCGAAACGGCTTGACCGATTCTCATGAAATTTTGTGAGCATATTGAGTAGGTCTGAGAATCGGCCAACATCTATTTTTCATACCCCTTAGTAATAAGGGTTGTCCACCTTAAACATTTGTATGGCAAAACAACGTTTGCCGGGACAGCTAGTTGCATATATATGAGTTATCGTTTGTTTTGAGGCGTTTGTCAGTACAGCAAAATCGTGAGTACTTAAACAAACAACAACACCTTGACTAAACCTTTATTATAGTTTAAAGCTGTTTAAAGCACTTTATACTTACGCTAACTGCCTGTTTGGCTCAGTGGTCAATTTGCTAGACAATTTCATCAAAAGCCCCAAAGTCGACCTGATAATCTATATTCGGGGCCGGAAGTTGGAATGCTTTGACTCACGATAACGACACAATAGTTTATCTTATTATATCGTTGTCGATGTTTACGATTATGGAGCCATGCTGTCAATACAGCGTACAAAACATTTAGGAAACAAAAAATAACTGAAGACGCCTGAAAATTAAAATTTTGCAACCTTCTAAAATGCATCTAAGATGAAACAATCGTTAATCTTATTGTAACAATTTTATTTTATTTTTTACCTGTTAAAATCTTTTTACATTCATTAACCAAGATTTCATTCTCTTTTTTTACTATCTCAGCCTAGTGAGTCTAGGGCTCATATTATGTTAAGCTATGGTAAACTACGTTTCAGAATAAACTACTTCGTACAAAAAAAATATTTAAAATAAAACAAACGGGGTGAGCTAAATAAAACCGTTTAAAAAACCCCGACGTGAGGCAGGCGATTTTTACGAGACGGATTGCGACCAGCCATAACCTAAAAACCAGTAGGTTGGTTCAGTAGTTTAGGCGTCCCCCCTGTGGGATCTCCACCTTGTCGTGGTGGGGGGGCTCAGTAACCGTGGCTTTGCCACCCACGGTGAAGCTAAGCGGGATCCCGGGAGGGGACGCTCTACGTGGGCTTGAGGAGGCCTGCGCAGGATGCGTCCAAGGGTGCGGATGTGGGAGAGAGTTTTGGCTGTCCCTCGTAGTCGGGTGCGGTCGCGGGAGGAGAGACGTCTCGATGTGTCGTTGTCGTGCGGGCTATCTCCCGCGACCAAACGGGGGTGCACCGTTTGATGGCGCTGCGGTGGGGCCGCAGAGGAAGAGGACATGCGGTGTGTCGTTGCCGTTCTCCCTATCTTCTGCGGTCGGGAGGTGGCGGAGCCCAACACTTTGCTCCGCCGCCAAGGAGTTTGTGGCCCTCGGGCTATCCGCCGGGGTGCCGTGGTGAATGCTCACGCGACCCCATGGCACCCCCCATAATGGCGGAGTGGTGGAATGCGCTGTGGTTTTAGTGGGTATTACGGCCTTGCACACCAGCCGTTGAGTCCCACATACCCCCCTGCAGATGTGTGGGGGGCATGCGTAAAAGCATTTCCACAGCAAGAAAAAAAAAAGTAGTTTAGGCGTGATTAAGTAACAGACAGACAGACAGAGTTACTTTCGAATTTATAAAATAAGTGTGGATTAAATTAGGTCTACGTTATTCTTTACAACTAAACTGTATCAAATGACGTTGACATCATGTAAGCTTATTCAGGCTGTGACAAGCGTATTCACTGTAAAAAACTAATAAATGGGGGACGCGAGGCAGGCGATTTTTACGAGACGGATTTAGACCAGCTAAAACCTAAAAACCACCGTGAATAACGTAAATTTCAAATAAAAACCTCACTGATATCGGCCCATCCTTTCGTGAGATACGATGACACGACAGTCCCAACAGAATATGGGTCAAACTCACAGCACCTCAACTTTTCGTCGGACGTTAAAAAACAAAGTATCACACTGGATGAGAGAACAACCAGTTGGACATTACTGCTAGGCATATGAAGATGAATTATAAACTTTTAGCATATGATGTTATAAGCCTAAGTGATTTATTACTTATTTGGAATAAGATTACAAAGGCCAACAAAACGACAATTTAAGCCTAAGTATTATTATTATTATTTATTACTTATTTGGAATAAGATTACAAAGGCCAACAAAACGACAATTTAGCAAATGTATGACAGTTTACTATAAGCTTAACGCAATGTCCAAAAGTGTAGTTTATCACAGTTAAATGTGTTAAAGGTGAAAATTGCTAAACCGATCACATGCAACCTTAACTAACTTCTGTCTAAGATTAAGCTGCAAAAACAGTACCCGTAAAACATTTATGTTGCAAACCATTTACATTGACGAGAAGTATTCATGTCTTGCAAATTGAATTTTTTAGTTTTCTTCTTATGTTTAATGTATTTCTTTTCTCATCAGCCTATATGTATACGTCCCACTGCTGGGCACAGGCCTCACCTCAACTATGAGGTGGTCCGAGCCATACTCCACCACGCGGGCTCAGTGCGGATTGGTGGAGGGGTATTTGTAAGGTAAGTGACCAACCTTACTGTCAGATGTTATTAAGCCGCCCGAGAGCCTCTGACCAGGCTTAACGACTAATATCTATCGATATTAACCGGGACCAACAGCTTAACGTGCCTTCCGAAGCACGGAGATGCTTGTAAATAGACGTCACTTTAATGGTCAGAATGGTCACCCATCCCAAACATGACCGCGCCCGAGGTTGCTTAACTTTAAGTATCACTACCAAAGAGCTGCAACCACTGCGCCACAAGCACCTCTGCTTGTAAAGCAATGTATTTCTTACATTTATTTAAGCCGAAATTAATGTCTAATGGGTTAAATATCAAATGAAATCAATTCTCAGTATTATTTTTGTTATCACAGTTGTATTTGATCAATCTTTATCAGGTACACTAAACAAGTAAGTATTTATATTATGTTAGTACACATGTAATAATGCCAAGTTATGTACCAATATTCACTTCAATTTTATTGCCTTTAGATAAATTTAAAACAGATGTAAAAGATGTATTATGTCAAAAGGATATTATAAATTTGATGATTATGTAAATGACAAAGATATATGGAAATGTTTGAATGTAGACAATTACAATTATTGTAAATCAAATTTGAAAAGAGGCAATGACAATAGTGACTGAGTTTCTTGCGCCGCTTCTTCTTAGCTGGCCTAAATTGTCCCGAAGCGGTGGTAGGGTTAATTTATATGTTGGGACGTGTAAAAGTGCTCGTTGGGAGTCTGTTTACAAAAATAAATTGATTTTATTGATTTAACCGTTTCATAATCTAAACGTAACTTAATAAATACCTTTTAATTAACTTTCTAGTAACAACCATTTGTATAGCAGCATTAACGAGTACTTTATCGTCTGAGGAACTGATGATGCTGAGCAGCTATCTGTGAGTGTTGGTCTTGGAAACCAAGGTGCTGGTACTGGCTCTCGTATTCATTCTGCTGATGCTGGAAGTCTTGATGTTGAACACCTTCAACTCCTGACTCCTGGTTGTATTTTCCTGAAATAAGGACACCAAGTTAGCATCAGGTAGTACTCATTTTATTTTCTATGTCGAGTTACTGTCCAAGAAGTTATATTCAGGCCGTATTTTCCTAAAATATGGACACCAAGTTTGCATCAGGTAGAACTCATTCTAATTTCTATATCGGGTTACTGTCCAAGAAGTTATATTCAGGCTTAAGTCACTGGGCTGATTGTAATGCATTACGCAAGCACTAATAGAATACCTTATAGAAAGATCGGAAAATTGTCTTGGCTGCTTGGTTTGACAAGGATTGAAATCGGAGACGAATATGAATACTTAGGAGGAAGATAGTAAAACCAACACTTTTGCACATGAACTAAAATAACATTTAGGTATAAAATCGGAAGCAAGACTTTGGAAGTAGGAATGCACACAAAAGTTTTGTAGACGAACTGATACAAGATGGAGAAGTTCTTACCATTATTAAAGGTCCCACTGGACTCATTCTGGTCTTCCTGTTATGTGACTTAGTTAAAGCTTCAGGTAGGGGTGTTGGTAGAAGTGCACTAAAGCCGTTCTCGTTTGCTATATAGCTCACTTAGCTTATTCAGGAGAACCAGCAATAACCATCCTAAAATAGAAAATGTCCTTACCATCGTCAAAGATCCCGCTGGCCTCATCCTGGGCGTTCTTCTCTAAAGACTGAGCGATGGCTTCGGGTACTGGTGGGGGTGTCGGCAGATGTGCACCCTCAGCTCTAAATCCGTTTTCATCTGCTGTGTAACTCACTGAGTAGACCTGGCCATCATCACCAGTGTAGGAGTACTGCCCTTGCGCTTTCGTGCCTTTGGAGGTTTGGCCGACTTCAAGTTGTTTTATGCCTGGGAGATTTACATTGTATCAACATCAAGAAAAACACTCAGTGTGTAACATGGGTAACATTTGTACTTTCGTCAGTACTTAATAAAAAAATTAAACATAGAGGCTTGAGGTTGACTGGCAGAAAATGCTTTTAACATTAAGTCCACCCTTTGTACATTTCTTGTGCATAAATAAATAAAATGCTTATTTATTTTTAACTTAAAGATTCTTTTAATAAAAAAAAACCATTCGTAGAGATTTTTTTTGGTTTTATTGAAACCCTTAAATTAAAAACTATCTCCAAATCTTCAAGTTGCGCTTCACAGATATCAATCTAGACCTATATAGACCCATAATATTAAAACAATCGCAGATGTTCTCTAAGTACTGGAATCATTATGTTACTTTATTTTTTAGATTTTTTAATTTAAATTTATTAATCAAAATTTCAAATTAAGAAAAATGGACACTCCCGCCTGTGGCAGTCCATTTCATACTGCAATCATAATAAGATAAACTAAACCAATAGGATTCAGTAACGATGGTCTAAGAACTGTGCCTTGAACAGCACCTTACCGTTTTCAGTCTCATACGAGTACTGGTAGTTGTGGCCGTTGCTGTTCATGTCAAGGTGAAGTATTCTGGCAGTCTTCTCTCCTGATGGCCTTTGGTACGAACCTTCTTGATGGCCAAAACCTTGTGAGAGTCTGAAATATGCAAGTATGAGTGTTGTGATCACATTATGTCGCGTTTATCTGTATGATTATTTACCAGCCCCAAACATTTTTTTGTCATATAATAGTCCTCCAGGCCGATTTCGACCACGGCGGCCAATCTCAATAGAGATCAGCCAACTACGCAGGAGATATTATAGTGCACAAGTGTGAGCGCAATACACAGGTGCACTCACTGTTCCATCACTCTCATAGTTCGGTGAGACGGCAATCCGACATGACCGGAGAGAGATCAGGCGCAGGACCAACGGCTTAACGTGCTTTCCGAGGCAAGGAGGTGTAACACCGCCAACTTCCCGACTCCGAGCTGTTTTTGAGAAATTCATGACAGAAAATCTCAGCAACAATTTTGGCTCGACCTGGGATTCGAACCCAGGACCTCTCGGATGTAACGCAGAAACTTTGCCACTACACCAACGAGGCAGTCATATATCACATATAACAGTTCAACATTTCAAGGAAAAAAAAAGCCAAGCAAAATGTTTAATACAGTAGTTTCAGGCAATGGGCAATGTATAGCATTTGGTCTAAGAATATTACTTACGACCAAATGCTTTTTATATTGCTGTGAATTGCCCTTCTCCAAAGGTTTGATATGGACATTACAACAGCAATGGCTATTCGATACGGCACCTTTTTAGGGTTCCGTACCTCAAAAGAAAAAAACGGAACCCTTATAAGATCACTTTGTTGTCCGTCCGTCCGTCCGTCCATCTGTCAAGACCGTTTTTCTCAGGAACACGTAGAGGTATCAAACTGAAATTTCTATATGATACTAAGGTCTACTGTCCCTGGAAGCTGTAGAAAAATCAACCTTCTAAGCCAATGCAATCAAAAGATACAGCCATTTAGGCCGCAAATTTCCGCAAATTTTCGAAACTCGCACGGGAATCAAAACCTACAGAGTACTTCCCGTAAACTTAGAATCTTGAAATTTAGTACGAAGTCACGTCCTATAGTACAGATGTAGGAAAAAATACGAAAACTATTAATTTTCAGTTTCAGTTTCAAATATTTTTGTCAATTTTGAAAATTTCAAAGTTACTACTCCTTTTCTACAGGTTTTTACGGAACCCTCGGTGCGCGAGTCCAACTCGCACTTGTTTAAAATGTAAGTGGGCTGGTTGATGTATTTTTTACTTACAGACCAACTTACAGGCCTTTATTTTAAGGTCAGATCTACTAGTCTATACAAAATAATAAAAATAAATATACAAAAACATTACATGCGTTGATCTGACTCCATGGTAAGTAGCTAAAGCACTTGTGTTACAGATATCAGAATCAACAGTGGTATTAGAAATAAACATAAACAAATACATAACATCCAGACCAGTACAAACAGACATGTTCATGCACACAAACATTGTAGGTACCTATGTAAAATCCATTATTATGCCAAATACCAAAAATACTATGTATGTAGAATCTCACCCAGAGTACAATCCTTGCTGCTGGAACTCCTGCGTCGATTGGTACTGCTCAGCGGTACTCGCATAGTGTTCTATCGGTTGCACTTGGTACGACTGCTGGTACACCTGGGTGGCTGACGCTGATGCCAAGATGGCGGCTAGAGTGAACTGTCGAATTGAAAAAGAGTTATTACTTAGTGAGATTATGATAGCAAATTACCTTCATACTGGAAATAAACTTGACGGTGTTGAACAGTTGACTAAATATACACACTCTCTATATAAACTCTTACGAAACATACGTACGTGCATACACACACACCCACACAAACTTACCTCTACAATTACCTATTTATGTTTATATAATTTTTCTTACTGTTTTGTACTAGGCAAATGTACTAGGCATTATTACTGAACTTTGTATATACTTTAAATTTATTATATAACAATGTGAAAGAATTGCGTCTGTCACACAGTTTATTTGTTAATTAGTATATAGTTACGTCAATTGTATACGTATATTATATTGCTAAGATAACATGTATACTGTAAAAACGAAAAAAGTAATTATTTTTATTATTATTTACATAAGGTTTTAATTTTCTCCATAATGGTTAGTTATAGGTATTTTTAGGGCATATTTTAATATTTTCCAATAACTAGAATTATATGTATCATTAAGGTTATTTCACAAGTGCTGTCAATCAATTTGAATTTGCAGACTTATATATTGCATAGTCTACGTTTCAGAACGGTAGGGCTCATTTGTAATTTAAAAGCAGGTTAATGTTTGAAACTACTTAGTCTGGAAATAAATTGCTCTTTTATATTATAAAGCAGTCATTATACGTGTTCGACTCGTACCACCTCATAGTTGAGGTTAAGCCTGTGCCCAGCATTGGGACACATAAAGGCTGATGAGAGCGAGTACTTCCTTGATAGCCCAAGTTTTTGATATTTCAAAACGATGTGAAATATTGAACTAATTTATCTACCGGTGTTCCTAGTTGTTGTTGAATTCAAAAGTTAGGTTGAGATTTGCGAACCATTTGTTATAAACATATAATTATCTAATATTTTAGCATTTTAGGAGGTCGTCTGGAAGAGATCGCTACAAGCGATAAGACCGCCTAAATTGTAGTTTTTGCTTTGTTAAGTCTGGTATTTTTGTTTTGTGTTGTACAATAAAGTGTTAATCTATCTTTCTATCTATTTTATTTGGCATGAACAATAATCTACTTAATTCTATAATCATAGTTTACAAAGGAAAACTTTAAAACCTCAACCATCATGACACTATATGATTCCATCTCAGATAATATTTTGTTAAGGAACGAAGAACCCTTTCTAAAAAAGAATCCAATTAGGCACTTATCCGACGTAATAATAATACAACACTTAGATTTCCAAACTTATCGTATCGTAAAACAATGACTTCACTTCACACACCAAAAAACACAGTTTTCACTTAATAACTTTTCCAATTTCAACAATCACATGGAATTACGTACCAGCTTCATTTTGGTAACAGCTGTCTCAATGGCTGATGGTCAAAGAATGTGTTAAAAAAATCACCGATTCGTTTTTATACTTCAGAATTTCCTTATAAGCGCCGTACTATGAAAAGTCACATTTATTTTGGAAACTTACAAAGAGTATGAACTTGAGACATTTTTATACATGTGCTGCACCTATTTAATCGTTATTTGGTCATACTAAATTCCTAGTATCCTGTACTTTTGTTACAATTTGTAGAGAAAGAACATCGAAAAATCAGTAAATACGGTCATGTAGCCGTATTGCTTCTAAAATGTGAAAGATATTTAGATAACTATTTATTGCACACCTAAAAAAAAAATTTTTTTATTTTCAAGGCTATAAGCAATATTTGCCAATAGAGTAGATATTTATTAAAGTTATGACTTTAAGTTTGACCA
This sequence comes from Pyrausta despicata, assembly GCA_963921415.1. NCBI lineage: Eukaryota > Metazoa > Arthropoda > Insecta > Lepidoptera > Crambidae > Pyrausta > Pyrausta despicata. The sequence goes on along the minus strand of OY992862.1, from coordinate 12,513,141 downwards.
GCCTATTGATAGTTATTAGAACTTACACAAAAGTAATGTCTTTGAACCTTTGTTCATGAACAGGATAGTCAAAAGTTTATCTACGATTCAAGTTTCTAGCTGCTGTTAACAATCTTGAAGATTGCCAGTAGCAATATTAACCAAACTAGATATAAAAATATTTAGAATTTTAAAACTAGATGGCGCTTATCTCCCTAAAACGGCGGTCCGTTGTTGTTGTGCATTTTCAGGAGAGAGACTTTCCGAGAGTCGCTGTAATTTTGGTCAATTAACTTCAGAGGCGAGCTGACCTCTGATATTGAAAAATATCGTATGTTTTGGAGTTTTTTTTTTCAACTTATACCCGTCTGAAGACTTCGGTTGCACACTACCTCTTTCTTCCCCTTTAAATTAAAGAGCATAGCTATTTTCGGTGGATCATTAGCCACTGTGTTCTGCTGTTAGCCTTCTCCTTGACTTCCTGGTACGACATGATGATCCTTCTTGATCTTCCTCTTCCTCTTTTTCATCATTCAAGGAGTTCTGTCGTAACAAGTTTCGCATCATCAATCACCACCACCTCAGATTAGCAGTAATTTAAAAAAATATTTTTTTTACATACCTATGTCTCAACTCATAGTGGTCAATTTGCAAGTTGTGTGTGAAGCCCGGCGCGAGTATTGTTGGGTAATGCCCACGAAATGCACTCGCCGATGCACAACTAGGCCGAGATTTAGGTAGAGCTATGGCTCTTATAGACGTGACATTAAATATTGCTGAAATTTTATTTATTGTTTTTCACGAATAAATAAAACTAGCTAACATTTAAACTAAATCAAGGACATAACGTACCTAAGTTATATTACTAATCGGAACAGCATTTCAAAGTCATCACGAAATGGGAAAAATCGTATCATCGGTAATATTCCTGCAATCGGGTTACGTGTTCGAAATTAAAGATAATATTTTTGCAGCAGAAAAATTAACTGTCTGGGGTCAGGTCAGGATCAAACCCGCGTCCATGTGATTTTAGCCCTTGCAAGTTGAATGCTTATCACGAAAAGTCATAAAAATATTGTTTGAAATTACCTACTTACTGCTCAAATTGTATTCTAATGATGACAACTAATACTAACGATAAAAAAGTTAATTAAACCGATGATCAAATGATAGGAAATTCAAAGTTAAATACATCAGTTAGTTATAAACAACTTTGTTTCGTATTTTTTTATCACGATGACAATGCAAGACATGTTTCAATGATTTAAGTGGTAGCAGATCTATGCATGCATAGCTCTATGTAAACTTTCTTGTAAGATGTCCAATATCATCAAACTAAATCACGTTTTGGGCTTAATTATAATAATTACACTAGTTTACATAACCAACACACAATACATCATTCTAACGTTGTAATAACTTCGTTCATACAATTACCAAATTGAATTAACAAAAATGATTGTACTTGTTTTTTTTTTACTGAACGGAATTACTTTAAATTTTCTGTAATAATGTACAATATAACTCCTACTTAATTGGAGTATCGTGTCCGTAAATCTGTCTTTATTTATTGGAGCAAGGTATGACTGGTCCCTTTATTTATTTAAAAAAAATATACAAAATGAGAAGATGAGATGATAGCAAAGCAACTTCGACTCACTTAAGTAACTTTCTATATTCTATTCCTATATTAAGTCATATTACAGAGTCACCTCTCATGACCAAATAACTAGCTGATGTAACTATTACACGGTGTTACAATTACCAGATAGGTATGAAATCATCATACAATTGCCATCTTTGCGAAACTATAGGTGCGTACTTTATTAATATATTTTATCTTTATTGCTTAAAAAAAAACTATGTACTAAAGTTGGACCTATCACCGGCATTCTCTACCAGTCATACCTTTGGGCTAAGCAGAAAAAAGATTAGTGGGAGGTGCGACAAAATATATAAAACAGAAAATACAAAAATAATAATACCAATAATATGACACATGATATTAAATATAACATAAACAATAATTTTATATCAGAATACATAAGAAAGATCTATGATGATGGTTGCGATAAAGTAAGAAAGTGGGTGCGAATACAGGGTGTTAAGCCGTTAAGCCGTTGGTCCTGCGGATGATCTCTTTCCGGTCATGTCGGATTGCCGTCTCACCGAACTTTGAGAGTGAAGGAACAATGAGTGCACCTATGTATTGCGCGCACACTTGTGCTCTATAATATCTCCTGCGCAGTTGGCTGATTCTCTGTTGAGGTTGGCCGCGGTAGTCGAAATCATGTAGGTGGACTATTACTATTATTATACAGGGTGTTAAAAAAAAAACAAGTAATAGCTGAAGGGTATTGTTGTGCCCGTAAAACTGATCAATTTTCTTAAAGAAACTAAGGTCTAAATCACAAAATCAATTTTGGACCTCACATACGAAATTGCCAATCAATTGATCGATTTACTATAGGAGAGTCTTTTTTTAGATTTCGACCTAGGTTTCTTTGGGAAAGCTGTTTAGTTTTACGGACACGACAAAACCATTCAACCATTACCCGTTTTTTGTAACATCCTGTATAATAACGTTATGGATAGGCAGGAATATTTTTACGGTCTTCCTACCCGTTGTCCTACGTGAGCAACAAACGCGACGAGTGCAAAGCGACGCGACAATATCAAATGTATGTACGTGTATGTCAGTATCCTGCAAAGCGAAGCGCGATTGACATGTACACAAGGCAAAGCCGAGATAGATGCCCCAGTGGTATAAATGACCCGCTTTTAATTACATTAGTTTCTTAGATAAATTCGATAACTTTTTTAAATATCTATCAAAAGAATCTCTAACTCTATCTTAATATGTCTCGTTGCGACAGCATGCAATGCCAAAATGGATTCAAAGATTTTGTAGGATGGATGCCCATTTTTCCGGTGAGTTATCTATCCCAAACGCAATCGATATGGGTCGGGCATCTATCTCCTGTATGGTATAGATGTCACAAAATTTATAGGTCCGGCAAAAGTTCCTAATACTTTGAATATATCGAAGACAACGTTTATTACTTTTCATTAATTTGTAGAAAAAATTCCTGAGCATAAATTTGTATCATTTTTTTTAAATTTATTTTAATTATTGAAGTTATACTGCGTTTTCGATAAGTGGGGCATCTATCTCGGTTTTACCCTACTGATCGCATCGCATCGCTTCGTTTTTGTCGCCTTGCGTCACTCACGTAGGACAACGCCTTAGATTTTATGTACTACGTATATAGGAAATGCAAAAATCTGCACCCTCCACGTCTTGTCACGCATAAAAGTAAAAATCGTATTATAATATAAGTACATTTTATTTTTGTTTGCTTCATAAACTTAAGTCTTAATAATATCGTAATGGCACAGTGCATTTTTTAAATTATCTTGTATAATCGTTTTCTATCTTTCATTCAATGTTTTACAGCGATCGTTGTACTAAATATTGGTGAAAGAGTTTTATAGGGGAAAAGGCACCAAGACGAGAAGCAAATAGATAGCCTTTTTAAAATCATAATGGTTAAAGAGTTAAAAAAGTACTTTTGGTCGTATCATGAAATGGCAAGATATCACAATATTATTGATCATTTACTATCAGCAAACATGGTCAGATAATATTTTAGAAACTAACCACTGCATTGTAGATTCAAATAGACGTATTTTACGTACGCCATTTTGTTTTGTGTTGGTGTCAATGTCATTGATACGGACCGAAATATAGTTAATTTGGAACCTAAGCTACGCTAAGCCATTTCATAATCGGTTTATCATGCCCATTCCATTATTCTTGCTATTCGCTTATCGTCGTTGATGGAACAAGTGCCTTAGGTAATTCTTGACGTCTTAGAAGCGATAGGGCTGGGCTCTGAACGCGGGACCGGCAAACTGCCTTGTAGGCTGGTACTGGCGAGCCACCACTACTCCTGGACTGTATTTACCCTCGTTGTAACTGCCTGGAATGTGAAAGAGAAATTATGAAAATATTAATATCACAATGATTTTATTGAGAAATTTTCATGATAATATGTTCCGATTACTTAAAAGATATAACTATAAAAATCAAGAGCAAAACGCTAACGTGAGTGTAGATTTGCTACACTAATAATATAAAGAGGAAAGTTTAATTGTTTGTTTGTTTGAATTGAATAGGCTCCAAAAACATTGAACCAATTTCAAAAAATATTTTACCATTCAAAAGCTAAATTATCCCTGATGAACATAGGCTATTTTAATAAGACTTTTTTTAAATAGAACTCTGAATGACAGACCCTTGCGGAATCCAGCGCGTAATATTAAATCTTTTTCGTTCGCGGATGCGCGCCTCAGATGAGAATGCAGCTGGTTTACTGCATCCGACAGTATTGCTCAATGCTAGATCTAGCTGTATTGCTAAGCTGCTGGATCCAGCTGTATTGCTGGGTGTGGATGCTCCTGGAAAAGATAGTGTACTCATGACTTCACTAAGCGACTAACCGTCATCAAAGATGCCGTTAGCCTCGTCTCTGGCGTTTTCCTGCAGCGCCCTGGCGATGGCCTCCGGGACCGGAGGGGGGGTGGGCAGGTGCGCGCCTTGCGCCTGGAAGCCGTTCGCGTCTGCTGTGTATCTTACACTGTACACCTGGAATACATAAAATGAGAGTTTCTTATTCACTTCACAACTTTGAATACATGTAGACTGAGTAAATAGTGAATACTGAACTATTTACTCAAACCTAGCTTTTCTTTAAACTTAAGCTTAAATCAGGAAGTGGATTTTCGTTGTTAACTTCAAAAATAAACTACAATTGTTTACTGTTTTATAGTCATCTATACATTAGAGCAGCCATACTCAAGAAATTATAACGATCTAAATAAAACAACAATCAAAGGTAACAACGTACCTATTCACATTATTGATGAGAAAAGAACCATATAAATTACAATTTTGATGCTATACTGGTATTTGATACTGTGAACGCTTTATCACAATTTTATCAAGATCTGGATTCTTGCTACACGCTACTCTTATAACATTATGCAGATGAGAATCTGTGAGTTTATTTCTGTATTCATTCTTTGTATATTTCATTTAAGAAAAAGAAGATTCGCACACATACGTAGACCCAAAGAATGTTAGTAAGATTTGAGCACATCTTTGTACATTTTTATATTTTTGGGGAACAATGCTCCAAAATTCTACATATTCTCTGTTCTACTTTTTTTCTTTAAACACGACTTCTAGATTGGTGTCGTTATTCAAATCAATAAATTCATCAAGTTGTTCGTACAGCCGTTTCAAAAATATAATAGCAATTTAGTACCTTGTCAAAATAACAAATTGTCAGATTTAACAAATGGACTCAGAGACGCTCAAAATGATACTTTGGAAAGATATTTAAGTGCCACTATGTTTTTGACGTTAACTATAAGCATGTAGTTTAAAATTGCCCTGCTACCAATTGAGGTAACGGGCTGTTTTTTAAGACTTTTCGTGTTTTCTTTTTAATAAGTTTGAATTTACTGACCTGGCCATCATCACCAGTGTAAGAGTATCCTCCTTGAGCCTGGATGCCGTTGGCCTCAACTCCAGTCTCATCAGCATGGATGCCTGGAATAATAAGTACGAGATGTCTTGAACACAGAAAAAAAAATTGCATTCACTTGCGCATCTTGCACATAAATTAAATTTTTGGACTATAAAAGTCGCACACGTCACATTTTCTTCATAATTATGATCATGCTGGCACCAACTTAAAATTCCTTGCTTGCGACGGTTTTTTTTTATAAAAGTTTCAAATATAACTTTTTAGTGGCCACATATGAATCATTTTTATAAATCAGACTATAAATGCCAGAAATATGCGTGAACATACATTTAAAAAATACGGTCGAATCGATTATTCTCTTTTAGAAATCGATTAATCAAAGCAATTCGATTCCATTCAAAACTCACCATTCTCAGTATCATAAGCGAACTGGTATCCCCGCTCATTGACATCCGAAGTGGAACGCAAAATGGCTGCGTTTCTCTCTAGAGCCGCCCTAGGCCTGACTGACTCCTGGTAGTACGTTGGGGCGGTTCTGTACTGGGGCAGGAAGCCCTGAGGTAGGGCGGCGCAGGCGCCGAAAATGAAGGTGATGATTATCTGAAAAGATTGAATGCAAACTTTTTATACTTAAGATGGAATATTTCCCGACGTTTTCTTGTTTTTGTGAATTGAATACTGTACTGTTGAAATAAGTCTTATTTTATCGGAATATTTTTTATATAGCTAATTTATTAACGTAGTAACAGATATGCGAGTCAATAAGAAATTAATTCTTTCTGCATTCATGCTACGTGTTTGTTGAAAAATCCGTATGAATTTAAAGTTCCATAAAATAAAATTGGATTTAAATGCCTATTTCATTTAATGTTTCATTAAATCATGTAAAACTGCTGGACCGTCTTTGATGAATTTTCATGAAGATGTCATTATATTATTGAATAAAAAAATATATCACGATACTAAAATTTCAGGGACGTATTATATACACTAGGAGTAGTAGGAGTACTTAAATAGAATAAGAGAACTTTGAACTGTCGGGAGTTACACATGTTATTGTGAGTCAACCATAAAAGATAGACACATTCTGTCGTGATTTTTTTAATTAAGATTGCACACACGACGGAACCTTAAAAAATTGAGTATTTTCCCTGCTCTGCTTCATTGATTGTAGCATAATGAAAAGTATGCTGTATCTAGTTCAGTTGTATGAGAAATAATTGTACCAATTTTTTTCAAAATCCGATAAGAAGTTTTTGTTTCCATAATGGTTATACAAAAATTTTACTGATTTCATTTTCAACATCAGTATCCCTGATGACCCCCTGATAGTTATTTTCGAAATATATTTCATATACAGAATTGACCTCTCTATATATTTATTATATATGTCAAAAATCCATTGAAAATTTTCGCGGATTAGCCTCAAAAAGTCTTGCTTTCTTGAATGTGATATAAAATGATTAAGTATGGTAATGCAAAATGATGACACACTTCAATATCTGGTAATTACAAAGCAAGTTACACAACAACCGATAATAGTCGCCGTAACCCAAACTATTGTCCGAATAATTGTCACAAAAATCACGATGCACTATCGGTTCACTTCCTAGTCGTGACTAAAACTAAAACTGAATTTACTAACCAATTTCATGTTGATGAATCTAGTACTGTTGTTGGAATGTGGACCGGCAGTTCGGTTTTAGCTTATATAGGTGGGTACTAGGCCCTCAGTGTCATGGTCAGACGGTAGGATGGCAGGTGAGCCTCATCTGTATTGATCACATTGTGTATGAACTTGTCACATTTTGAAGATATATTCTTATTGACAATGTTAAAAAAAAAGGCTTTTAGGGGTTGTCTAGATTTTTTTAACCAATTAAATAAATAAATAATACAACAACATCACATACATTGATCTGACTCCGTGGTAAGTACCTTAAGCACTTGTGTTACAGATATCAGAATAAACAGTGGAGTTACAAATAAACTTAAATCTATATTACATATAATAAGACTGTAAAAGATCGATTTCTGTACATTGAAGATTTTTATGAAAAATTGTTACAGGGGGTCTTAATTACCGTAATAGAAGCCAAAACAACAATTTTTAAAATTTTTGTCTGTCTGTCTGTCTGTCTGTTTGTCCGGGCTAATCTCAGAATCTACTGGACCGATTTTGACGGGACTTTTTTTATTTGACTCAGTATCACCTGGAGAGTAAACTGGGATATAAATAATCACGCCGATGAACTAAGGGGGCAGGCAGGAAATTGAATCTCAGAATCTACTAAACCGATTTTAATGAGATTTTTTTTTATTTGACTCAACATTACTTGGAAGGTAAAGAAGGATAGAAATAATATTACATATTGATAAATTCTGCCCCCAAAGGGATAAAATAGGGGTTGCGAATTTGTATGAAGCCCGGTCGCAAAAAACTAACATCCACGCGGACGAAGTCACGGGCGGCCGCTAGTAAATACATATAACATCCAGACCAGTACAAATAGACATGTTCGTGCACACAAATGTTTGTACACTGCGGGGATCGAACCCGCGACCTCTTAGTTAATAGTCAACTTCTTGAGCATTACACCAAAGTGGTCATAGTATTATTCATTATACGTAGTAGTATTTATTTACACTTAGATCAATGTGCAGTGGAAGTCATTTGACTGTATCTTATGAATCGTGGATGGAAAAGGCAAATAAAACGCATTTCCATAGACATTACAAAAAAAAATCATTCAAGTAATTGTTATTCCTGATATTTATAGACGGTGTAAGAGAGACCTGGTCACATCGCATCAGTGTGGATAGGTCTCCTCCTGATATGAAACTTGAGATGGTTTTTATTACTTAACTCTGACTGAAAAAAATATTTTCTTATATTAGCAAAAAAAATCTCTACTCGAATGTTTTCGTGGTTTATATTGTTAACTTGTTGTCCTTGTGGACTAAAGCTTTTTTGCACGTATTTACCTCAACTAACTTGACATTTTTATTTTTCATTCTGTATTTTTCATAAAATTCAAGATTTTAAAAAGTTATAAAAAACATCTAAAATTTCTTAGCAGGAGTTTACTCAACCACATTAATGTGATATACACCCTGTGTATTGCAACTCTATTTTATTTTAATTAATAAGTAAAATGAGTACACCAAAGGAGGATGCACTGAGTTGTATGGCTAAATTGTTCTAGTAACATTATTCAACCCGAACGTATTCATAAAAACAGTACAATGTAATCTGAGATAAGAATAGCTACCTACTTAAAGTTAACGTTCGCTTCGTCTCAATTTTAATCCTAGAAAAAACAGCAAATGTTATTCAAGGATGAATATAGGTCAATTGTCTAAGAAATTACAATTCGGTCAGTGATTTCGAGACTGTAGAAGATACACGCTTCGATCGTTAATATTTGTAATGTGTATCGTGGTTAGCACCTAGAAATTAAACAAAAGGTCAGATCGACTACGAATTATATTGAAAGAACATTTTGTATAATTTTTTTTTCATTTATCAACTTTATAGCTTATATCTTTTATGGCGTTAATTCTTGGTATTTTTTATGGTTTGAAATAAGCTTTACACAAAGAAAAACCTTAAAAAATGAACCAAACCAAACTGACGACCACTTTGGTGTAATAGTTAAGAAGTTGAATATCAACCGAGAGGTCGCGGGTTCGATCCCCGCAGTGTACAAACATTTGTATGCATGAACATGTCTGTTTGTACTGGTCTAGGTGTTATATGTATTTATTTAGGTTTGTTTGTAATAGCACTGTTGATTCTGATATCTGTAACACAAGTGTTTAAGCTACTTACCACAGAGTCAGATCAATGTATGTGATGTTGTTGTATATTATTATTATATTAAACTTTTCCTGTACTATTCATTGAATATCATACTCAGTAATAACCAAATTTCTGGCATGGAATAAAGTAGGTACTCTTTATTGGCTACCATATCAACTAAGCAATTTACACAGAAACACCTAGGTACGAAGGCTAATGTAGCGTTTCTAATGTGTATAAACGTATACGATCTATCGAATGGCGCAAATCACATAAAAATAAATCACTTATTTAACCTTAGTATTTTGATGTGGAGAATATAGTGCAGATGGTATTTAGAAATCTAGTTCACACAATATGGCCAAATGTGTTTCGAAACCAACTCATCTCTCCCATTTTCGATTTTGATTCTTATCTGTATTGTGTTAATTTTATAGCTTTTAAAACAGTATGTAAATCACAGAAGATTAACGATATTGGACTGTTTTAGAGGGCTGGTCCAATGTTTCGACAACTGGTTTGAATGAAAATAAGTTAAGTTCTTATTTAATCATTGATGTAAGTAATAATTGATGAATTCAATTAAATTTAATAAAAAAATAAAAATATATATATTACTTGTATCAAGAAAAAAAAATATTTTCATATATTTTGACAAAAGATGTCAAAATATATGAATTTTATTAAATTCATTAATTATTACTTGTTTCTCGAAAAAAAAGATTTTTCAGAAAAATCTGTTTCTTAATTTAATTAAATTTATTTAATTTTATTTAATTTATCAATTATTACTTGTTACACGAAAAATAAAGATTTGTCAGAAATTTTTTTTTTCGCTGTCCTTTTTCTCTTTGGACGGAATATAACATGTAATATACGTTAATTTGAAATACCAAATCGTTTTTCGATTAATTCATTTGATGAGTACAAAATTTACTAATTTCAAAGAAAACCTGATGTAAAGTAAAATTTTTGCAATAAAAGTTATAACATATGGTCGAGTAAAAACTAATAGGTACTAGCGATTCGACGCAGTTGACAGCGAGAGACGCTTATCGTTAAGCATTTGTATGTTTATTAAATGGTACATTTTCCTAAGTTCCAATTCTATCAACTCGCAAAACAATAGCTTAATTATTTCGTTTAGGATCACTTGTGCGGCTAATAGTATTGTTCCTCCCACGGCTGTGTCAAGGATTAACTGACTCAGCGTTGTATGACTGTTTGGTCTGTTACGGGAAGTTAGTAGGTTTTTATTGAATGTTATTGATCAGGTAGCTACGGAAAAACCAAACCTAACATAACTTAAGAGCGGATCATTTCAGTCAAGGTCTCCACCCTTATGTCGTAGACATGCCTACATTACGTACAAAACGTTTTGCATCTACGTTCCTTATGCGTGCGACTAGGGAGTGGAATTTGCTGCCGCCTAAAATATTTCCGGAACATTATGATTTGGATGCTTTCAAGAAAACAGTGAATAGGCTGTTAATAGCAAGACATGATCCATCTTCGGTCGCATCGTCGCTTACCATCAGGTGAGATCGCGGCCAAATGCCTGGTTATTCATATTAAAAAAAAACCCTCAGTCACTAGTTCCATCTTTATATAACAGGCATTCTGACTGACTGAAAAAAGTTATTATGACTTATGATAAAACCTAGTGCTGTGATGCACGCATGCACAATAGGCTAGAAGACTCCACCAATCGTTGACATACTCTTTAATATCAGTCAAAACGGTCTGCCTCCATGGATTTTGTATCATCATCATCATCATCATCCAGCCTATATACGTCCCACTGCTGGGCACAGGCCCCACCTCAACTATGAGGTGGTGCGAGCCATACTCCACCACGCGGGCTCAGTGCGGATTGGTGGAGGGGTGTATGTAAGGCAAGTGACCAGATACTGTCAGATGTTATTAAGCCGCCCGAGGGCCTCCGACCAGGCTTAACAACTAATATATATCGATATTAACCGGGACCAACAGCTTAACGTGTCTTCCGAAGCACGGAGGTGCTTGTAAACAGACGTCACGTTTATGGTCAGAATGGTCACCCATCCCAAACATGACCGCGCAGTAGGTTGCTTAACATTTAGTATCACTATCAAAGCGCTGCAAACACTGCGCCATAAGCATCTCTTCCCAAAGATTTTGTATGGAAATACAAAAACGGTATTGTATCAGAAATCGGAGTCAATTGACCGGATATTTATTGAATTTTGTGTTTAAAAAATTATTTCTACAGCTTTTTGGAAATATACTGGTTGTATTAACTTAATTGGGGCTATGTTTTATAAGCGCCATGGTCTGGAAAATATTTAAGTTAGGTGTCATCATGCCTTTTCTGGGCTTTATCTTACTAAGGATACCACGGATAGAAAAATCTGAAATGAGACACTTTTACGCTGAAAAGGGTCCGAAACGTCAGGTTAAAACAAAATGTAAATAAATCGCGAAATAATCCGTAAAAGTGTCTCATTTCAATGTCTACTGTTCGCGTGAACCGAAGAAACAAATATAGAAAAATCTGATACAAGGAAGTTGAAAGTGACATCACTTAATATAAACTCTGGGTCCTGTTTATCTTGAGTGGTGGGGACATTTAAACCCTGATTCAATCAAAAATTTTTGATTGACTCAGGTTGATTTTTTCTGTCGCGAAACTCTTATTCGTTTAAAAGCACATTAAACTGTTTTTTTCTTTACCTGATGGCCCGTGTGTTTCTGACGGTATAATATCTATTTGGTTTTATGACTCAAACATTTTAGTTTTATGTCATCTAACCTAACTGTAACTTTTTAACCAAGATTCACTCAGGCAGACACGTACATATGTTTTTCCGTTTAGTTAATATTAAAGTAAATTTATACCACACACGTAGTGATTTCATTCAGTTAACATCCAACAGACATTATTACATGTATTTACTACTGGGAACAATAACGTGGGCTCACTATTGCTTGCTCACTTCGAATCATAATTAATAACATTTTATGGTTCAAATTACTTTGGTTCCAGGGTTTTCCTGAATATTCATGGAAACTTACACAAAAGCATCTTTAGAATATGATTGATTGACTGATTACCGTGTGTAATGATAGTGATTAATTAAATTCTTAGGTTTCATCTTTGTGTAGTAAGCTGATTGGTATGCAATCGTGGGTCGCTTTGATAAGTGTACGTCCATCACCTGTTTCATTAAATAAGTGCTGATTTCACCAGCTGGAAAACAAGCGATGAAAAATACCTATAAATTTACACCTAGTTTATGCACATCGATTTGACCACCACTGTGGTGTTATGGTCAAGAAGTTGACTATTAACCAAGAGGTCGCGGGTTCGATCCCTGCACTGTACAAACATTTGTCTGCATGAATATGTCTGTTTGTACTGGTTTGGGTGTTAAATGTATTTATTTAATCTTATTTGTAATACCACTGTTGATTCTGATATCTGCAACACAAATGCTTTAGCTACTTACCACGGAATCAGATCAATGTATGTGACGTTTTTGTATATTTATTTATTTTATTTATCTCCCACTATTCTACCCATAGGGCTAAGATGCACTCAAAATGATGGATGACACCATCTAACCATAACTGCTTAGTTATGCCTGCACTTTAAATCAACTCCTACAGAGTGTTATAATCGACGTAGCCTTCGTACGATCACTAATCATCTAATCATTTGTTCAGAATATAATTATTGTGTTAAAAGGATGATTTATAGTGGATTTTACAAATTTATTTGTAGTGAAGAAGAGGACACGCTTGTATGGTCAATCGGGTGACATCCTTAATGGATATTTTATTAATTATGATAATTATGTTAGTTAGTAAGTTTATACTACGCTTCGATAGAATGTTTAAATATATATAAATAAATAATTACAAGTTTCCATCAGACTTTTTTTCCTTTATCTAACTCTAACCTTTTCTTCTCTAGTTACATAAAGTTGAGATCGGAATAAATTAGCTTTATTTAATTCTAACTCTGTTTTAAGTCAATTGTTACTAAAAACTAAATGGATTCAATAAATGATTTTTGATTGTGCTTACTTAAATTTCAATAAATTAATCTGGGGGCCAATTCTCGTGCAATCGTAAAAAGTTCGATCGACAACCACTTGAACGCAACGTGTAGTGCTCACCAGCCAATGTTTGAAATTCGTATACGAAATATCTGATAGCTGTCTTAAACCGCATCTGTAAACAGTACATATTTTGAAGTTATAATTTTGCACATAGGCAATTAATTATAATAATTATGTAAATTAAAATATTTTAAAGTATGGTTTTTCAAAATATATTTCTATAAGTTGCTAAAAAAATAATAAATAAAAAATAATTTTTGAATTAACCATACATAATTTCTTTACAATGTTTTAATTACACTTTTTTATTTATTTCTACATATACTTCGGGCGATAATATTTTGGAGTACTCCAGTACCCCAGTGTAGAAACATTGTTTGCGCAAGACTGTGTAGTGTGTAGGGTTCAAGGGTTAAGAATAAAACTTGGATCATTTCAAGAAAAGAGTAAATAAGTTGTTACCGGACAAACATGTTCCATCCTTGGCCACATCATCGCTATTTCAATTAAAATAACAATGCCAAAACACTGGCAAAATAAAATAAATAAAGAACCCTGATATGAGCCCGGAAAACAGCTGGAGAGTTTCAACGGCTGAACAGATTTTGACGAACATAGGTAAGAACCACCATGATTAAATTATCTTTTGAATAAAGAAACCGCACTTAAATCGATCCATCCGTTCAGGACCTACGATGCCTCACACAGACACACACAAAAAAAGAATAAGAGTCAAACTTCTAACACGACTCTTTTTTATCGGGGGTTAAATAGATGTTAACTACTGGTTATGGGGTCTAAACCCGATTCATTTTAATGTTCAATAGACGTCACGATACCTACACGCTATCAGTATTGCCTGTTGCCTTGTTGGAATGTCAAAATTTCGTATATCTAGAAACGGGCCAAATGTCAAAATAAGACCATTCATTATACTATTTTATTGTGATCTTATGAGCGGGTCTATCTTTATGTTAATTTGACGTACCCTTAATTTGAGCTAAATAACGGCAACACGTCTATTTAAATTCTAATTCGGTAATTTATGAACCATTTTCCAAGTATGTAACATTGCAAAACAAGTTACAACGTGTAAGTGTAAGCTCTATTGGCATACTGCGTTAAGGATTCTATCGATATTACCACAATCAACAAGGATTCAGTTGTATCATCTGACAATTGATGTTTGAAAGAAATAAAGAAAGAAAAGTGTTTTATTTGGTATAAAATTACACAAACAACAATGAAAATAGAACATTATTAACAGAACCAAATTGGATCCCACACAATGTTTAATACTTGCTTAAACAGGGAAATTACGAATGTGCTTCATACTTAAGAAATTTCGTAATTTTTAAACACCTAAATTGTACATCTTTGTTAAACTTGTCTGAATTTTTCTTTTGTGTTGTACAATAAATTGTTAATCTGTCATCTATCTATCTGGCATAAAAATTTCGAAAATTCTCCAAATGTAAATACATAACTTTATTAATACTTCTAATTGTTCTCATCAAAATTCATAATTTAGTTTTTGTTAAAATAACTGATGGCAACGCAATATTGTAAAGCCTTTGACTAGGCTTGACATAACTACGCTTACCTAAAAGATCACAACTTCATGACATGTGTCTTACCTACTCATAAATCACAATACCCCATTTATAGTTGATGGTATCAGGCGTTACTTTGCGGAAGTTCATGACTAAAGCTGGAAAAAAAGAATAGCTGGCTTCGATTAGTGGAAATTTAAAGCAAAATAATTTTCTTTTTCAGGTTCATATCCCATTTAGCAAATTTGCGTAGTAAGGTACCTAAAATATAAGCTCACTGCATTCGATGTATATTGTGATTTAAATAGGGCTGTTTGAAACACATTAGGTTTGAGTGGTCCAGATACCAAAAATTCATATCAGATAATGAGCAAGCGCACTGTCAAATCATTTATGTCTTAGAAGTGAGCTTTGAACTGAGATTTAGGCTCTCAATTAAATCAAATGAACATTTGCGTCACTAGATATAACATCTGAGTCCTTAAACAAAGTCAGGCGTTATCCAAAGTGAGCAACGCAATGCGACAAGTACGACGCGACGCGATGCGACAAATACTTTTGTCAATGTCAATCGCGCTTTTTTTTCATTTTTTCCTTTCCTTCTTTTTTTTTCTTTTTCTTCCTTTTTTTTCTTATTTTTTTTTTCTTTTATGTTCTTGTATTTCTTTCTTTTAAAATTTTATGCTTACATTTGATATTGTCGCATCGCGTCGCACGTTGTTGCGTTTATCGCTCACTAAGAACAACGGGTCACACAAAGTATAATCGATTTATTTTTGCGTAACCCACAAGGAATAAAGAAAGAAACTGCAATTACCGAATTGCAGTTTCTTTCTTTATTAGTCAGTGTGAAACAAACCCATAAAATTGATACAAAAAAGTAAAGTAGCGTCTTAGACCATATACCACCACGATTTGATTGCTTTTGAGTCAAATTAAGCGAAATAAAGTAATTTGAATGGTAATTAGATACATAAAACTACATCCAACCGAAAAAACTGGGTCATTTTAGAACAGAATAGTTTTTTTTACAATGTGAAATTAAACCACACCTAAAGAAAAATAGACTGCCTCAAGCGGGACTTATTTTTTTTTATAAATATTTGGTTTAACATATTTATTAGGTCCTTACCTATGAAATTGGCGTTTTGTATGGGAGGAACAAAAAGTCGAAATTTTTTTATATAGCATATTTATTTAATCAAAGTATGAGCCATTGTAATCTATGCACTTTTGCCATCTCATAGGTAGTTCATTGATCCCTTTACTAAAAAAACCATTCGAACGGGAATCAATAAAATCTTTGAAGGCGACTTGGACTGCCCCATCTGAGTTGAACTTTTTCCCTTGCAAGAAGTTATCCAAATTTCGAAAAAAATGGTAATCTGTTGGAGCAAGGTCCGGGGAGTACGGTGGATGCCTTAGAGATTCCAATTGAAGTTCTTCTAATTTGCTAGCCGTCTGTTGTGCAGTGTGTGGTCTAGCGTTGTCGTGAAGCAGCAGTGGCGTAGAGCGATTGACCAGCCTTGGTTGTTTAGCAACTAGCTTTTCCATCATGGTTTGCAATTGCTGACAATAGATATCTGCCGTAATCGTCTGGCCAGATTTGAGAAAACTGTAATGAACGACACCGGCGCTAGTCCACCAAACGCTTACAAGTAACTTTTTATTGGTCAATTTTCGCTTGGAGCAGGCTTTGGCTGGCTTGCCAGGGTCCAGCCATTGCGATGAGCGCTTCCGATTATCGTAGAGAATCCACTTTTCATCACAGGTAATGATTCGATTTAAAATCCCTTCGTTATTGTGCCGGTCAAGTAATGTAACGCAGCAGTTGACGCGCGTTTGCCGGTTTGCTTCACTCAATTCGTGAGGAACCCACCTTTCAAGTTTTTTAATCTTCCCAATTTGCTTCAAGTGGATTAAAACAGTTTTATCACTAACGCCAAAGCCTGCAGCTAACTCGGACGTGGTTTGCGATGGATCCGCTTCCACAATAGCCTTCAATTCTTCATTATCAACTTGGGTCTCCGGCCGTCCACGGGGCTTGTTTTGCAGGTCGAAATTTCCAGAACGAAAACGTTGGAACCAAAAACGCACTGTGTTTTCTTTTGCGACACAACCGCCATACACATCATTAACCCTTCGAGCCGTTTCCGCAGCACTGGTGCCACGGTGGAACTCGTACTCGTAAATAACGCGATATTTCAAATTTTCCATTTTGTAAATTGAGCGATGCAAACAGAAAAAAGATAAGTAAAAAAACAAATGAATGACGGTTTACGAAACACAACTACATGTGGAAATAGCTGTATAAATTTGAATTTCGAATTCCTAACCAAATAGGAAAAATTTGTGATCAAAGTGGCCAGTACGACAAAACGCCAATTTCATATGTAAGGACCTAATATTTATTTCTTTGGTTTAACATATTATAAGTAAATGTCAACATTCTTAAAACCTTTTATTGCAGAAAGTTATTTTAGATGATTAAATTCCTTGAGCATTCCTTAATAATAAAGTCTATCATACTTACATTTACTAATTGTTATAGTTTGAAATAGCCTCACATTTTCAGCTTGACATTTCCTTAGATTTGAATGCTTGCAAAACTCAGGGCACATTAGCGTTTAAATAAGGATTTACTTTATAATAAGCTACACCTAAGAGTAAAGCCTTTGCGTATTGTATTGTTATTGTTGTTGCATTTTCATCAGTTTTTTACTATTAATTTTGGTTTATTTAAATTACATTTCTTTATGTATTCCAGAAGCTTATTGTATGCCTTTGTGGTCACTTTAGTAAAACTCTTATGCATTAGTGCGGTTTTACAGATGTCAATACAAATTATTTCATTTCGAGGGCGTAAGTTTTTAGTTCTTTTATTTTAAGTCAGCTTCAAGAAGGATGTATGACATACTATATCCTCAGGTGTAATATATATTAGATTCTAAGTGGTAAACTATTGTGTTTTATTGTACTCGTCAAGATAGCACACAATCCCAATGATATGTAATTTTATCGATGCCCCATTACTCACGATATTTTTTAAATTATTGCTAATCGATTCCGGCTCGTCGGAAAAACTTATTGAAAATTATTACAGTATAATCAATCGATTATATGATAATAAGAAAATTATACAAAATTATTAGTTGCAATGATTTTGTAATGAGAACAGCAAGAACTTTGTGTGTATACATCGTGATTTTTTACTATTTATTTAAGCTTTATTGCACAACAAAACTTTGTACAAAAAGTGGACTTATCGCCGTAGGTCATTATATCCCATAACTTCTAGGTTATATTCTATAGATTAAAAACCTGTGGTCTAAAATGCTTAGTTTCGGAGATATCATTAAACGTAACTAAATTAAAATAATAATAATCACCGTTAAATTATTTCCTTATTTTTGCACTGTTGCAAAACTATACGCACTTAAAAATGAAATAAAGTTGTAATAGTTGTCATTCATTAATATTCAAAGATGGCGTTAACCAATTCATTGACTAATAATACTTTCATTGATAAATTATTTCATATTTTGATGGCCGGAAATGCAAAGTTGTCATATTTTACATAAAGCTGTTATATTAGAGTCTTAATTATATTACATAAATTATTTTGTATGAAAAAATACAAATTATTATTTTAATGAAAATAAAAAAAGATTTTTATGCGATTCAATTTTATTTTTAAGTCTCATTTAAACCCTAGAGATATGGGATATGAAAAAAAAACGGTTTAATGGCAACTTCAAGAATCGCTTTTTGTGCTATCATACATATATTTTTTCTATTTTATAACAATAGCAGTGCGTGTCAAATAAGATGTATAAACATAGTTCGTGCAACACTACTTATCTTACCAAAACTCATAATCCTAAAAAGTATTGGAAGTAGATTGCTAACCCATATTTGGACGACTCTAAATGTGAATGGTATGATACTTAAAGTGTTTTTTGTTTTAAATTCGCCATGAACTTTATTACAGATTCTACATCCGTGTCACTTGTGCGTCCGTTATGAAGACATAAAATCAATTTTAAACAATTTTAATTAACAACCATAATTGTTATTAAGACCATGACATGTGGAGTTTGTCAGTTTTAGAGATTTTTTGGGAAAAAGGGTGATCATGGTATTATTTTGTCGTAAAACTACTAAATTCAACTACCTTTTTTGTGAACTGTACTCCCTGTGATACCTGCAGATTTTTTTTAAATTCAAGAAATGTTTGGTGTAGTGGTCTGAGATGCAGAATGCAAAACCGGCTGTTGCGGGTTCGAATCCTGTTAGGGGCAAATGTTTGTGTGATGAGCACGTGCTTTTGTACTTGAGTCATGGGTGTTTATAAAGGTATTTAAGTATTTCTATCCGTTATTCTAGTCGCCATAGCACAAGCTAACATTTAGTTTGGGGCTAGATAATGGTGTGTTCGTTGAATATATATATATATATATATATATATAATATATATATATATATATATATATATATATAATATATATATATAATATATAATTAGATATATATATAAGTTAGTACATAAGTAGAAAAGTTTAACCATTCATAAATTTAACTAAAGTTGTTTTTAAGTGCAGTGGCTGATGGTTTAATTTCATCATTTGTAAGTGCAGAACCCTAATCCAAATCAATAATTATAATGCAACCAAAAAACAATTTTTCTATATGCTATACGTATTTGGCAAATGCAATTACGATAAAAATACACCATTAAAGCGATTAGTATGTTAGAATTATAAAGTTTCAATAGGAGTATTGTTATGAGTAGGATTTTTTAATAACGAGATCACATTAGACATAATGGTCAGTTTAATAGGATTTTTTGTTAAGTGTGTAGGTTGAATGACACACTTTTTACGGATTATTTCGCGATTTATTTACATTTTGTTTTAACCTGACATTTCGGAGTCTTTTCAGCGTCCGTGGTCACAGGTAGACTAAGGTGTTAGTTGTCATTACAAAGCTTGAAAAAATTGTACACTACCATCACTCAAAAATAATAAGTTACGTTCCTATCCACACAAAAATGAGCTAACAGTATCTTGAGGTCTTGCAGTGCGGGGTTGAGCTTGAGTCTTGGCTAAAACAGGATCCCAAGCTGGTCGAATTTTCCAACCAACTTCTCTCTTAAAATACGGTGGTGTCTCTAATTTTAATTGCCTTACGGAGCATACGAGGAAGAAAACGACGTTCTCTTGCGAGGACTTTCGGTTGGTCAAAGCGTATGAAGTGGTTGGGTTTATCTCATGCATGTTAACACACTGCAGACTTTGTGTTCCGTCTATGTTACGTCTAAGTGTGTAGGTTGGTAGACTACCTTTGTAGTATACAATGGACAATTAAAAAAATATGTTTATTAACGTAGGTATCAATTGCCAACCGCAGCTGAAACGAACCATTTTCAGGGTTCCGTACTATCGTCTTTATCATGTTACTTGCTGCTTCGGAACCCTATGTGGGCGCTTCCAACTCACACTTGGTTGGTTTTATGTTAGGTTTGCGTTTTACTTGACTCTATCTATTAAAAAAAATCCATTTCATCAAAATCCTTTGAACGGTTTTAAAGATCTAAGCATATAACAATAATAGTCCTCCAGGCCGATTTCGAACACGGCGGCCAATCTCAACAGAGATCAGCTAACTGCGCAGGAGATATTATAGTGCACAAGTGTGAGCGCAATACACAGGTGCACTCACTGTTCCATCACTCTCAAAGTTCGGTGAGACGGCAATCCGACATGACCGGAGAGAGATCAGGCGCAGGACCAACGGCTTAACGTGCTTTCCGAGGCACGGGGGTATAACACCGCCAACTTCCCGACTCCGAGCTGTTTTTGAGAAATTCATGACAGAAAATCTCAGAAACAATTTTGGCTCGACCTGGGATTCGAACCCAGGACCTCTCGGATGTAAAGCAGAAACTTTGCCACTACACACACGAGGCAGTCTAAGCATATACAAATGTTTGAATGTAAACAATTACAATTATTGTAAATCAAATTTGAAAAGTGGCAATGACAATAGTGACTGAGTTTCTTGCGCCGCTTCTTCTCAGCACTGGCCCAAATTGTCCCGAGGCGGTGGTAGGGTTAATTTATATGATGGGACGAGTAAGTAAGTAAGTGTACATTTACAAAAAAATAATTGATTTTGATTTAAAGACGCGGGAAGCGACTTTGCTTATACTATGTAGCGATTATAAACATAAAAGCGATAAAGAATTGACAAGTTAACATTTCGCACTAGGGTGGGTGGCCCGCGGTCAAGCAATTCCACTAATTATGATTTATTCATAGGCAGAGGAGCGGACCAAATATAAATACCAGTTTGAAAAGGAACTAAGATACAAGGCTGTGACATTTGCAGCGATGGGCTCGATGGCTGCTCTAGTTACTAGAAAGGTACGGAGTGTGTGATAGGCGGAGCGGTTATGGCATTAGCGGGGCGGTAAGCGATTATATAATTATGAATCATTATGAAAAAATAATAAAATATCTTATTAAGTGTCGATTTTAATGAATGGTTCAAGATCAAACATGACACCAAAATAGCATTGAGACTTAAGAACCCATGTAACTTCTGAATAATCTTGATGAAAACGCTTTGGGCGGGACACATAGCGTAACAAACCAATGGACGTTGGGGTGGAAAGGTTATCGTACGTCAACCGCGTGCCGGGTGACGATCCGTGAATACGCCCCCTACAAGATGGACCGAAGGTCTGGTGGAGGTTGCGGGAAACTAGCGAACGCGAGAAACGCAAGACCAGTTGCGGTAAAGATCCTTGGGTAAGGCCTATGCTCAGCAGTGGGCATCGAACGGCAGATATAATGATGATGATGGTGGAATTATCTATTCACCATAGTACAAAGATACTACCTATCTTGGTCGCGTAGTTTGATGGGTTCTAAAGATATGACACTAATATTATAAATGTGAAAGTTTGTTAGTTTGGTTGTTTGGTTGTTTGTCCGTCAATCATGCTGAAACTACTGAACGGATTTTGATGAAATTTAGTAAAATGCTCCCTTGGGATAAAACAGAAAACTCAACAAGTCACTGATATATATTATTTCGAAAAACAACGGGCAGGACATGTCATGTCTGTGGGGTCGTCCAGGAAAAAGTCATTCAGTCAGTCCTTAGGGCTACGTACTCCTAAGATGTTTGCTTGCCGCAGGCTGAAATATTTTATTATTTCGTTTTTTCGATGTTTGTTAAAATCAAAGATCCGCGTTACAATCGCTCCGCTCCGCCTATCACATTTTCCATAACCCATTACAAGCAGTGTGTCCATCTCAATTACCTGAATACCTAATTTAATTAAATCCGAGCGTAATGATCAACAAATTACTATATCATCTAGACGTAAAGGTCACGAGGAAATAAAGGACGCTTTTTGCAGATAACGACATTTGAATGAGATATAGGAGCAGTTCTTAGGGGTTCCGTACCCAAAGAATTAAAACCCTAAGGGAAAAAGTTTAAAAAAATTATCATATTAATACTTTACTTTACCTAACATTAAATTATCACGAAATTCAATTACATTTTTTTTAGAACAAGGAAACTAACTAGTTACTTCGGTAGAATAGAAGGTGCATGTGGCCGGGCGAGACTAAATTCTGTAGGTTATAACTTAGCTGCGTTTTCGAAGACGCATTGATGAGAATTAATTCAACGCTAGAGTGAACAGGCATCTTCTAGGTGAGCTCGCTCCATCGTAGACTCAGTCTTTGCCCCGTTGGGCTTAGTCTTGGGCCTAGAGCAAACCTATCCCTAATAAAAAAAAAACGATGTGCGCGTTTAGAGCGTGACAGCAAAATAAAGAAATATTACCAGTTTGTAACAGCCGACAGTGACTATTTTACAAAAAACAGAAAAAAATCTCTCATTCAAATTCGTAACGGTACTACTAAGAAAGATAAGTTAGAATTAACGGGCTTGTTTTATAAGCTCTTTTGTACCTAAGCATTACTCAAGGGTTTGAGTTTGGTAACATTGGTTCTAGTACAAATCAGTCTTCATTTCAAATCAGTTGTACTATTGCCTATTACTAAGACTTCTCTGTCTGTCAGTCTGTCTGTCACTATGAACTGTCATAGCTAGACAGTTGAAATTTTCACATATTCTGTATCTCTGTTGTCTTTAGCAAAAATACTGTTAACAGCATAAAATAAGTAAAAAAAATGAGGCGCTCATACATCAAACGTGATTTCTAGTTGAGGCTTAAGGCACGTTCCGCAAAGCTTAGTCTGTACACTGTATCAAGTTGATTTGTGGAAAGATCAGATTTTTAACTCTTTTTTAGTACTTAACTCAACAGAATAATGGTTTTACTCGTAAATGCAGCTGGTGTTCCTTATCTTTTTTTTTCTGTGACCCTAATACAACTTTGTTTAGGCTCATATTTGTTTCTTCGGTTTACGCGAACAGCAGACATTGATATGATTCACTTTTATTAACGTATTATTTCGCGATTTATTTGCATTTTTTTGAACCTGACGTTTCGGACCCTTTGCAGCGTCCCATCATCGTCTTTGTTCATTATTTAGTGGAATTGAGGCCCAGGACTATGAAAAATAAACTTTTACTCGATATTTTTTATATTTATATTGACATCGTACGGAACCCTTTGTACGCAAGTCCGACACGTACCTGGCCGTATTTTGCGTATGATCTATTGACGCTGATATTTTTTTATCGTTTAGCTCAAGATTAATGGCTAATCCATACTAATATTATAAATGCGAAAGTAACTCTGTCTGTCTGTAAGTTACTCAATCACGCCTAAACTACTGAACCGATTAGCATGAAATTTGGAATAGAGATATTTAGATATCTGAGAAAGGTTACTTTTAACCGATGGAAAATGACGCAATCCCATGAGAGAAATCAAGAGGGCCGATTGCTTTTACGCCTAAACGATTGACAAGATTTAAATAAAATTTGCTAAGGAGAGAGGTACTTTAAACCGCGGTAAAACAACAATTCAATTCAATTCAAATATTTTATTTCAGAACATTACAATATTCCATATAAATTGTTAGTAATCCTTAGTTTAGGTTAGTAAATATAATTGTAATTTTCAAATAGCGCTCAATTTAATACAAATAAATTTAAAACAATAATAATTAAAATCCAAATGTCAATTATCTAATGTCAAGTAATATAAGTAATGTCAAAATAAATATAATATGTAGTTTAATTTGAATTTATTGATTGCTTACTTCTTTAAGCCGATCAAAAGGGCCGTCCAATGATCAGCAATAGGACACTCGGGCCTACCCCCCACCACCCTCAAGATGGCATTGGAGCTACCGCACACTCTGCTCATCAGCAAGGCCACTTTCTTACGAATGATGGCGTGAAATGCGTCAGTGCGTTCCTCAGCAAACATACCCGACGCGCTGCAGAAGCGCGGCAGCCCCGACAACATCCGGAAGGCGTTGTTGTATTGGACCCGCAGGGCGCTGCAAGCCTTCCGCGAATATCTCACCTATAAGCTGCTCGTATAAAATGATTGACAGTACGCCTTAAACAGGGTTATTTTTACTTCTTTCGTACAACGAGCAAACCTACGGGCAAGCATATTGCTTCTGACCGCCAGCGCCCCTGCGTTCCCTCTCTATATCGAGAACAACGCATTCCCATGGAAAAAAGGGTATCATTTAAGCTATCACCAATTTAAGTAGTTTTGTGTTTCTTAAATAATAGGGTTTGTCCTCAAAATAGTAGATCTGTCACCAAAATGTAGTCACCAAACAATGCAAAATCAGTTCCACAATAAATCACCTAAAATCCTGAGATATAAGGTCTAGTACCAAATAAATGTTTTTGTATGTATTATAATAGGTGTGTCCTAATAAGTATTTAAGCAAACTAATTTAAAGAGATCACCAATAAATCATATTATGTTACTAGAAAATTGTATTAAGTTCAAATAAAAAATTAGGGTTGTCATCCTCGTTTCAACCAAAAGATTCTGCTACTTAACTAGACTCCCAAGGTTCTAAATTTCCACTGGTAGTATAAATTATATTTAAATAAAAATTTTAGCAGAGTAGTAAATAAAACAAATCAAAATAATCAATATTTATTGTTTAAAATAATTACCACTGAACAATCAGCGCTGGTTTAAAATAGCTGGCTTATGGCTAGCAGAATAGTAGATAAAACACTTAATTAAAGTTAAAATAATCAATATTTATTCTTAAAAATAATAACCACTGAATAATCAGCTCTGGTTTAATGGCTGGCTTATGGCTAGCATAATTGTAGATAAAACACTTAATTAAAGTTAAAATAATCAATATTTATTGTTAAAAAACAATAATCACTGAATAATCAGCGCTGGTTTGGATTTCGAAGGGCGCCCCCTTTTTCTTTTCTGGCCGATAAGCACATTTTTTGCTTCTGGTGGGGGGTTGGCCAGCTTTAAGCGTATGGCTAATCCGATAATATGTTTGCACATATATTCTTGTAAAACGCAGGGCAGTTGCATTTCCCATGCATCCAATCAATATTGTGCGGTAGATCCACTCTCCATTTGCTGAAGCATTGGACTTTGTATTCATCAAAATCAGTCCATGTATTTTCAAAGTTTTGTATTTTGTTTGCCTTACCAGCCGGTACTTCGTAGTGTTTAAAAGCATCGTCACTATACGTCAGTATTACTTCTTTAGGCAACTTAGCCAATTGGTAGGCTTCTGTCCAGTCTTTCAGAGTCATAGTTGGTAATCTCGCAAATACTTCATCGACAGCTAACGACCATCCATTTACAAACTCTGAAGCAACTGTCAAAAAACGAGACAGTGGCAAACGTTCACGGAGCGTGTATTCATCTTTGATTACTCGGTTATGTGATTCTAGTGCATTATTAGTCGCTGGTGAACCCATGTGAGCCCCCAAATACCAGTTACGGTTTTGTATGAGCCATTGCTCCTTAAAATACTGGATGAAAGTTGTCTCATCCTCCCATTTCTTCAAGAATGCTTGTGAAGCTAACTCGAACGTTTCTGAATCAGTCACTGCTTGGAGAGAATCCACATCCGTCAACAAATCTTTGTGAACATTTTTTCGCGTATCTTTCTCTACATGAGCTTGAATTTTTTTTTTAGCATGTTCCCAACACATTCGAATTGTGACATCTTCACCAAATACCTCTATAAATGCATTTTGTATTGCTTTCGCTGCGTCACATACTAGAACTTCTGGTTTGAAGGTTTGTGAGTACAAGTTAAAGATATTAGTCTTGATGGCATCGAACAACAACTTAAAATCTTCTTTTTCCTCATTAGTGGCAACCCCAAGCCCGAATGGATGAAATCGTTTATTTTTGTCTGTACTTCCAACGACAAGAACGGGGAATCCTTGCCACACCAACTTGTACGTAGCATCAGCATGAATAACTTTTACGTCACGTGCTTTTTGCAGCAAATATTTTGTTGATAGTACAAATCTAAAGCGTGGTGAACTAGTTGCTTCAATCACTTCATACCCAATAACATAAACTTCATGTTCGTTGTCAGGAATTGGTGAATGAGACCTTAGCCAAGCTTCCAATTCGCCTAGGCTGATCGTGGGCTGTCCGTATTTACAACGGCGTCTGTCAATTAAATACGTCCTTACCTGGGACATTTTTGGCACTTTAATACCATCAATTTTAGTCAAATTTGCAAGTATGGCTTTTGGTTTGAGATGTAAGTCGTATTTTTTTTTTTTTTTTTTTTTTTTGTTAGCCTACATCATCCCACTGCTGGGCAAAGGCCTCCCCCAAACCTGTCCACTGATCCCTGTCTAGGGCCAGAGTTTGCCAATCCGGTAAATATTTTGCCAAATCGTCACACCATCTTTTTCTAGGCCTTCCCCTTCGGCGAAAGCCGTCCGAAGGCACCCACTGTGTAACGATTCGGGCCCACCTGTCGGGATGCATCCTACTCACGTGGCCGGCCCACTCCCACTTCAACTTGGCAGTCTTCTCGCACGTCATGATGTTTAAAGTATCGGTATCCGTTTTAACGTTTGCCTGAGTCGTTTGACGGGTAATCGATCCCGCCCGGAGATTATTCGCACCCCTGGTGTCAAGAGTGTTCCGGCTACCGTCATTGCAGGGACAGCCCCTGGCACCGCCGGGCATTTGGGGCCACTGTTTTGTTTGTACTGGCATCTTTTGGTTTAGGGGGTTTGGACCTTGTCCCACCACGCTGGTCCAATGCGGGTTGGTGGTAAGTCGTATAATTTGTTTATTTCTTCCTTTACTCTGTCACTAAGCCCATAACAAGCGAGCGTTTTTGAATCGTGGTCATGATCAGAATCTGTCCGAAACAACAATACTTCATCCGAGAATGAGTACATGAGTAAATACAACTGAGCTGAACACTGTGGTCCCTTCCGCACCACTTTATTACATCTAAAGTACTTTTTTCTCCCTTCCTCTACATCATGCGTTCGTAGAAAAGACCAAATTTTTTCAGCCTTTATATACTCCTCAGCACTGTGTTTGTCTTCAAATTTTTTAACGAAAATCCAATCCTTGCTTTGCGACCGTTTCTTCTTTGGTATGGTGCCTTCATCAGTGTCAGTACCTTCCTCATTTTCCTCATCAGACTCCAATATCGGCACTTTCTCCACGAATGATTGCTCGACAAACGCCGATAAACTTTTTGAATGACTTGCATTACCTTCACCACTACTTGATGCCATAATCAAAAATAAACATTTAAGAAATTAACTAAAACAACAAATTATCCAAAACGATAATAAAATGCACCTACAACAATGAATGTGAAATCGCGAATGAAGTAAACTTGCATCTCTCTCGCACGCCGCCCGCGTCGCGCATCGTGTGATCGAACCAACGAATTTATCGTTGGATCGAACCTAGTTACCTACTACCCATGGTTGAGGCCGGATTGGTCAATTTTTAAAGCGCGCCAATTTGTCTCCGCCTCTTTGATCATTTTTTCATTAAAATTATAAATTGATGTATTAAATTGGTAACGAATACTATTAATTTAATATATGAACGAAATAAAATGTTACTACGGTATTGGTGACAAAATATCAAATAAAAAGGAGTCGCAGTCAGGGATCGATAATCGATTTATTTGGTGACAGATCTACCATTCTGAGCACAGAGCTATTATTTAAGTAAAAAAACTGTTATTATAAGAACGAAGTTTATATTCATGTAATGCAATATAATTTTATTGGTTATCGATCTCTTATTTTACACATATATTAACATTAATTTGATAATTCATACCTGGGAACAATTTTTGTTTATCTGAGAACGAAAATATTTCGTGGCGATAGATCTATTTATTAGGTGATACAACTTGATGACAAATATAAATTTTAGTGATAGAAAATATAGTTCCCTGGAAAAAATACTTTCCGGGGAATCTGATCGCTTTCACTCCTAAATGATTAGAAAAGAAAGATTTGAATTATATTGGTATTACGGGATAAAAACGCATTCCAAAAAAACTACCTTATGCGGACGAAGTCGCGGGAAAAGTTAGTTGATTTGTAAATCTATTCGTGTGAACCGCAGAGTGTGAACACATAAAGCGAACTTAAATAACGACACTATTTTAATTGCTTCCCGGTTTAAAAGACAAAATACAAAAATGTGTACTATGCAAATTATTACACCACACAAACATTACAAAACGGCAAGTGAACATCTTAATTTATCCATTGTTTACAATTACATGCAACTCGTTAGTGTAACTTGACCTCTGTATGACCTTAATTGAAAATTAATTAATCAAAGTAACAAGATCGTATTGTTTTAGTATTTTCTTACATGGACTTTATTTATAGGTGTTATGTTCGGTACCTACGTCATTGCACACATCAGACAAATGATTTGATAGATAACAATTTGATCATGTATGTCACTGTGTTTTTAGGGTTACCTCTCAAGGGATAAAATGAGAACCTATTACCACAGGGTATTACTATATCTGTGCTAGAACTAAGACTTCGCTATCCATCTCCCTGTCTGCCCTTTTGTCCAGACACATCTGGGACAGACGCGCAGACTGTACCTCTCTCATGGGCCGATACCTAGACGTAACCTTACGTAAAATTATCCTTAACCGATAGGTTGTCTGGAAGAGATCGCTCTTAGATATAAGACCGCCTAAATTGTGCATATATTGTGTATGTATTTTTTTGTGGCGTGCTTAACGATTCCTATATATGTATACTAGCTGACCCGGCAAACGTTGTTTTGCCATACAAATTATTGTGGACAACCCTTATCACTAAGGGGTATGAAAAATAGATGTTAGCCGATTCTCAGACCTACTCAATATGCTCACAAAAATTCATGAGAATCGGTCAAGCCGTTTCGGAGGAGTAAGGGAACAAACATTGTGACACGAGAATTTTATATATATTATAGAGATCTATCTATAGTAAAAATAGTATTCCATATTCATTTATTGGGTTAACTGGCACAAATGATACGGAAAAATCATAATAAAAAATACAAATCCTTGATTAATCGCAGAAAACATGGACACCAGTTAATTAAATTAACAGCAGAATTGATCTATTACCCTTGAACTGGTGCAAATCACTCTAGACCTCTTTCTATTCCGATAGTTAAGTTATGAACCCACATACTTGCAAAATGCAAATTTTAATGTCAGTTGCAATTTCACGCATTAAAAGATAATCTGTACATTTACAATAATTAAGCAACATTAATGAATATTACTCTGACCGTTAAATTAATTCTGCATTTCAGATCCTACCCATAAAGTTGTATATTGTGGGGCCTAACCACTTCTTAGGGCATAAGCAGACAGTGTATTTCGCAGTGTGCGCAGGCAGGAATACCTATTAGGAGTATTTTACCAATATATTGTAATATTGAAAACCTGAGCCTATGTGAAAATAAATTGTTAGTTTATTTCGGCATTACAGAATTTGTACACAGTACGCTTTTTAAATTATAATAAATAATAATTAAATTCATTTTGAGTTTACTAAGACCCAAAATAGTGACCATAAAATACAAAAATTAAATTATATTAATTATTAAATAATTATTAAAAACTTTTAAAATTATAATTATAAAACTTTTAATAATTATTACGTGCTGCACTTTTTTTCCTCATGAAAGGTCTTTTGACTTAATTAGATCATCCCTGTAAAATAAACTTAATTTTAACGTACATTAAAAAATAACACCTGCGTCATTGCAAACACAAATTATACAATAAAAGTAACACAATGTTACAATTACGTTTTTGTAAGTGATGTAACGTGTTCGCACTAGTTACCCACATAGTACAAACACAGTGATAAACTCACTGGCAGTGGTAGGCAACATTTTTTGTTTTTTTTTTGTAAAAAAGGGATGCCTAAATTCACTAATTTGTTTGCAAGTTAATTCAATACTCGTTTTGTGTTACGTAAAGATGTAGAACAATTGCCGTCTGTACCATCAAAATCCATTTAAAAACGTTGATATTGATCACGACATGACACATACTAAAAAAATATGATTATAATAAAATAAAACTTACTGTTGCTTACTACTCACTACTCAATTATTATTATTAAGCTGTTATTATATCGCATAATTTATAACTGTTTTTTTTAATATTGACAATAATTGTTAAATTAATATGGAGAGCGGGGATATTCTACCACAAGTAATTATTTTCTTAAAAGAAATCCTCGATTATAATATACAAATGTAATGTAATAAAGATATTTGTATTTGTTGAAATTCATTATTAAAGCAAAGTTTTCAATAATATTATAGAGATAAAAATATTTAAAAAACAAACCAAAAAGGGTGCCTATAAATGCACACACATTAGTTATTGCAGCTCATTTCATTCCTAATTAGACATAAGTCGATGATCAGCTTTATGACATTAGTCTTGCTACCTTAAAGCTAAAAAACTAACCTACCTAATAAATTCATCGAAAATGTTATACTACACTCCAGCGTGTGAAAGGTCGGTGTCTGACCGATGAGTGCTAGGTGCGGTCGCTCCGCCTATTCTATCAATACTAGCCAAGGATTTGATTATTTGACGTATTGGGGTTATACATTTAAAACTGATGATGAAAGATATCTCCAGTTACAGTCTTGTAATTTCAATTTAACAAAAATAAGGTGAAATTGCTTGAAAAATTGCAGAAACTGAAGCATTTTAATTTTTGAAGCTTTAGAGGCAGATACAAAATGGGTCAATAGGCTTAAATGTTATAGAGGATGCTAAAGGTCCGGACCATAGCCTAGAGACCTAGAGCAACATAAATGCTTAGAAAATAATAAAATGCAAAAAAGAATAACATTTAAAATTTAGGCATATCGATTAACAATCAAGAGTAAAGCAATCTGTCAAGCTTTAATTCCCTAATAATGTAACATGTATTTGCTATTTAGTACTAAAGTTCTATTGAGTTCGTCTGATTAAAAGACTGCAAATTACATTATAAGTACTTAGTTTGTTCTAAAATACCAACGACCTAAACCCAGTCTATACCTAATAGTTATTTAGCTATGACAACTCCATCTATCGTGATATATCGGAACTAGCAAGACGGCTTCGATAGACTTTTATCGAGTGAAGCTTTAAGATAGAGCAAATAATACAATTAACCAATAGATGGCGCTACGATACTTTGTGCGGAGCTTAAAAGTTAAATGTGTAATAGGAAGCTTTTACGCAACAAAACATTTAATTCCATCCGTTAGGTGACCTTCACAAGGCCGTCTGACCATCTTGTTGGCAGATAAACTTTCGCTGATAAACATAGAGAAGGTGATGTAGAAGTTACGTAGAGAGTGGATTCAAGGGTTAAGAAAACATGAAAGTATAAAAAAATATTTTGAAGTCAACTGTCTTAAAAACGAATGAAAGATTTTGAGTGTGCGGTATATGGTTTACCCGTTGTCCTGCGTGTGCAACAAAAGTGACAAGTGCGATGAACGCGGCAAACAGACGAGACGCGTTTGACATTGACCCATTGCGTTTTAAGTATTGGTCGCGTCGCGTTGCTCACATAGGACAACGCCTTACGTAAGGCGATTGGGCGCCCTGCAATAAGTGTACCTAAATTGATAGATTTGCTGAGTTTTTGGTTAATTTCTACACTAATTTCTTTAGATGGAAGGACAGTACAATTTTCTGTATTAAAAGAAAAAACAAATTAACACAAAGTTTGCAATCAAATTATAGGAAAACTATTTTAAAAAACATAACTAAACTCTTTTAGTTATATTTAATACTTGGCTTGTACTTTTTTACACTTTTAGAAACATAAAAGTTATACAATTAAAAGAACTTAACTTGTAAAATTAAGCTAGCTAAAGTTGTAAAATTAAATAAAAACTAAAAAAAAATGTTGAGAAAGCTCAAAAAATTGAAAACTGCCATAATGTACGTGTTAAGGTTTAAGTAAGCTTCATGGTGGGCGGTCATTGTATGGTCAACAGATTAAATACATAAATTAATAAGCTAGCAGTAATATATTTTGAGTAGCTTTAAGTGATCTTTGTTCCTACACAAAAAACTGTAAAATATTGTGTTCTAATATCTGTATCACGAGATGGCGCTTTACATTGCGGTATGTAAGTATTTTTCCGGAACCATAAGTACAAAATTAATCGTGGCTTATTCATGGAAGTAATTAACATGATTAATACTTTGACTCCTGTTTAATAGTAGACTGCCAATTTTTGTTTAAACAGTAAGTAAGTGTATTCTGTCAAGATGTCCTTACATTTAGGCGTCAATCCACTTGAATCACATCCTTCGTAAAGAGCGTGCTATTGGCCCGGTATGTGCGCGTCGTGACGCTGCGTGTGCGCATCCAAGTGTTGATCGACATATTGATCTCTACAGGATGTTTAGTCTTTAAACTCAGTTTTTCTTATTGATTTAGTTTTATTGTGACATTCATTCAAGATGCAAATTTAAGATAATATTTTACAGTGTAGACAGTTGATATTTTAAACACATGGTCTATTTCAGTTTTGTTCTAGTCGTGTCGTTTTTTACCTCGCAGGTAAAAAAAACATAAGTTTCAACTGGTACTTGTGTACCTAATCACAATATCATTCTTGTAGCATTCCAATATAATAAAAAACCTTATTTGTCCTCGACAATAATCTCATTTGTAGCTACCATTCCGGCTTTCGACCAGGGCATAGTACGAAGACTGCTCTTCATAAAATAGTTGATGATATAAGGGCGGGCATGGATGAGTCGCGGTAGACCGTGCTCGTCCTGATCGACTTCTGCAATGCCTTTTACACAGTTGACCATGACACTCTTCTTGCTATCCTTTCTCACTAGCGAATGTCATCATCTGCTGTAGGTTGACGACCGCTTGGTGCAGTGGTCTACAGGTCGGACTTCTAAAATCAAGGGTCGCGGGTTCGATCTCCGCACAGTACAAGCATAAGTGTGCATGAACATGTGTGTTTGTACTGGCCTGGGTGTTTTCTATCTATAATATGTATTTATTCACAAAGAAAAGTATTTACGTATGTTTATCCGTTGTCTAGTACCCATAACACAAGCCTCGTAGCTGAATTTGGGACTAGAGAATTGGTGATTGTTGTGAAATATTTGTTATATTATTATTATAGTGGGTCACTTCGTACCTACGCGGCCTTCAGCAGGCTGTTCGTCTCGGTAAGTCCTATTGAGACTGGAATGATCTGACTGTTGGTTACCGCAAGTTTATTGCAAGGTTTCCCTATTTTGAATGAAGACACAGACCCGCGTAAGTACGAGTAAAGTTCTGAACTTCCTAATAATCTGACAGAGCTAACTTACTCCAAGGAGTTGATACTAAATATATCAAAAAATAAATCACCCTGTGTAAACAAATATGCATTGCAATTTGGCACTTAATTCTAACCTTGTGTTTGATACGATTCCATCCCAGTGCATTAAATATTATTTACGTGGAAGTCAAACAGAGTCACGTTTTGTTTTCGAATATAAACTTTATATACCCAAAGTGCTCAATAAACTGAAGTAATTATTTACCTTGTTAATTAGAACTAGTTTTGATTGGTGAATTAATGTTATTAAGATATTAAAGTATATTTCGAGTGAATGGAAAAATCATAGAGTCTTACCTAACAGTAAAAAACTTTTAGAAGATTTGAAAGTCATTTTAATAATAGTAATAGTCCTCCTGGCCGATTTCGACCACGGCGGCCAATCTCAAGAGCTACTATCTTTCTTTAGACTTTACCAATGAATGTATATATATATTTTTTTATGTTTAAAAAATATTTAACGTCAGTTTGAGACTAGAGAGTCCTCAGTAAAAGGAATACTAAAAACCTAAAATGGTTTATATAAAACAATCATACCACTCTACGCCTTTTCATCGATTGATGATTACTTGAGGATATCGCTACTTTAATAAAATATATTCTTCATCCAGGATATACCTAGATTTTATAACCCGTGTTTTTATATGCAACTTCAATAAATAATTGTAGCAATAAATCAATGTAGGATAAACTTATGTTAATCTGTGATACAGTCGACAGTAATAAGCCGACAAAATAATTAGTCATATATTTTATTGCTAGAGGTCCTTGTGACGCAGTGGTGGCGACGCTTTGGTAGTGATATCAAAAGGTAAGCAACCTTAGGCGCGATCATGTTTGGGATGGGTGACCATTCTGATCATTTAAGTCTATTTACAAGCTACTCAATTCTCTTATTACAAGAATATAAAAGTAAGCCGAGTTTTCCGTCCTGACGCTATAACTCCAGAACGCACGAACCGATTTCCACGGTTTTCTATTCGTTGGAAAGGTCTCGAGCTCCGTGAGGTTTATAGCAAATAAAATTCAGAAAAAACTTAACAGAGAAGCAGGAAAACAGGGATAGTCATTTTTCACATACAGCGCCATAATGTTACAAAAAATTGGTTGCCTGTAAAGTCGGTATACGGGCGAAAGTTTTACGTGACAACGACTTTGAGTGGTAAAATAATTTTAATGTGAATATTCATTCGTATAACATGAACCGGTGTGTATGCCTATCTCTCTCACTCTCTCTCTCTCTCGCTCTGTCTCTCTCGCTCTTAGGCGGGTTAACTGTGCTCGAGTGGAAGGGACGCGTGCCTTTCACTTTTTATGTCTGTCTCACTCGCTCTTAGGCGGGCTAACCATGCCCGAGTCGAAGGGACGCGTGCCTCTCACTCGCTCTCATTGTGAGCGCGGAATGTGAGCGGAGCGTAACGCAGTTTCTTGAAGTGTCACCCGGCAAACCAATTTATAAGACGTTGTCACGTCAAAACGAAGTCATCTGGTGGCGAAACGGAGTTGGCCGGTTTTCCTATACCATATAACTGATGCAATAAAAAAAATATGAGTATGATTTAATATTTTTGTACTTAATTAGTAGAATCCAATCACCTCACACTTACTTTTAAGACCGTTACGTCAGCATAAAATATATTACAGAACGATTTGACTAGATGCCTTTGTTCATACCTCTCCAATCTGGTCTATGTTAAAAGACTTAAGCTAGTATGCTAATAAATCCTACTATCCTACTACTATTATAAAGGCGAAAGTTTGTAAGTATGGATGTTTGTTACTCTTTCACGTAAAAACTACTGAATGGATTTGAATGAAACTTTACCACAATATAGCTTATACATCAGAATAACATATAGGCTACAATTCATAAAGAATTTTTAAGATAAAGGCTTTCCACGCGGACGAAGTCGCGGGCGGCCACTAGTATTGAATAATTTCGTTTTTGACTATGAAATTGCAAAGCTAAGTGCATGTGTCTATTTTAACATTGAGTACTTGGTAAAAAAAATATTTGTTTATTGATTTAATACAAGTTATTAACTATTAAACATTTCCTATAAAATTACTGAGGTGACGGTTTAAACATACAGCCTAGCAATACAGCATTCAAATAAAGGGACCAAAAACTCTCTATCATATTGATAAACTTATAACAAAATAAGCCATCAGTAACGAATTAGAGTAATTTGTGTGAAATAAAAGTGCAAAAGTGCTTGGTGCAACTCACCCAAAATCGCTATCGCTGCTGCCTATGCCTTGGCCCCTGGGTCAAGGTTCAAAGCGTTCAACACTCACTCCTAATGAGTGCTTCTTAATCAAACCACTTACGAGTGCATTATGCAATTAAAATTAACGTCATCCATAGTGGTAGCGAGATTAATTAGAAAAAAATACTAATATTCACAATATAAGTAGTAATAGTGTAGTAAAGCAATTAAAAATTTGTTGAAAGAGTTAAAATATGTGTCACTATAAAATCTATAAAGATAAGATAAAACCAAAGAACTTGTAATTGAGACAAATTATGCATTTCTTTTTTAAACTTAACAAAAGTTGGCGCAAAAATGTCACTAGACTGTAAATTATTATTTATACATATAATAAGACTGTAAAAGATCGATTTCTGTACATTGAAGATTTTTATGAAAAATTGTTACAGGGGGTCTTAATTACCGTAATAGAAGCCAAAACAACAATTTTTAAAAATTTTGTCTGTCTGTCTGTCTGTCTGTCTGTCTGTTTGTCCGGGCTAATCTCAGAATCTACTGGACCGATTTTGACGGGACTTTTTTTATTTGACTCAGTATCACCTGGAGAGTAAACTGGGATATAAATAATCACGCCGATGAACTTAGGGGGCAGGCAGGAAATTAAATCTCAGAATCTACTAAACCGATTTTAATGGGACTTTTTTTTATTTGACTCAACATTACTTGGAAGGTAAAGAAGGATAGAAATAATATTACATATTGATAAATTCTGCCCCCAAAGGGATAAAATAGGGGTTGCGAATTTGTATGAAGCCCGGTCGCAAAAAACTAACATCCACGCGGACGAAGTCGCGGGCGGCCGCTAGTTATACCTATGACAAGTACGAGGCAAAAAAAGTAACCAGCATTAGTCCTATATAGTGGCACATGAAAAAGACACCGGTGATGGGCACTAGTTTTAAAATATTAGCTAAAAGATAAGGAGAGTCAACAAGATTGTGCAGCAATTTGTAAAGATAAAAAAAATTGGTTGCCTGTAAAGTCGGTATACGGGCGAAAGTTTTACGTGACAACGACTTTGAGTGGTAAAATAATTTTAATGTGAATATTCATTCGTATAACATGAACCGGTGTGTATGCCTATCTCTCTCACTCTCTCTCTCTCGCTCTGTCTCTCTCGCTCTTAGGCGGGCTAACTGTACTCGAGTGGAAGGGACGCGTGCCTTTCACTTTTTATGTCTGTCTCACTCGCTCTTAGGCGGGCTAACCATGCCCGAGTCGAAGGGACGCGTGCCTCTCACTCGCTCTCATTGTGAGCGCGGAACGTGAGCGGAGCAGCGTAACGCAGTTTCTTGAAGTGTCACCCGGCAAAGCAATTTATAAGACGTTGTCACGTCAAAAAGCTGGTCCCTTTCAATACGACGACTATGTAATGGAGGAAGGGTTTCAATGTCTAGCTGTCATGAGACCGGTCGGTTTAGCCGGCTACATACGAATTACCGTGCGGAAAAAGAACGAATGCATGAGAATCGTACTATCGTATCGTATTATCATAGGATTATGTAAGTCATATTCCCTGTTTATAATATACTAGCTTTTACCCACGAATTCGTCCGCGTTAGGTAGTTTTTTTTTGGAATGCGTGGTTTTGCCGCTATAACAATTTTATCCAAATACATATAATTCAAATCTTTGGTAATTCAGGAGTGAATTCGATCAGATTCCCAGGGGTAATTTTTCCCATGTAAATGCGTTGTTTTCCCGCGGTCAAAAGTAATTCGTGTCCTTTCTTAAGTATCAATCTCTCTCCTTACCAATTTTCATTTAAATCTGTTCAGTAGTTTAGGCGTAAAAGCGATCTGCGCACCTGAATTTTCCAACATCATTTTCCAGCGGTAAAAAGTAGCCCATATTCTTTTTCGGGTTGCAAAATATCTCCGTACCAAACTTTACGCAAATTGGTTCAGTAGTTTAGGCATTGAGTGACAGACAGACAGAGTTACTTTCGCATTTATAATAATAATATTAGTATGGATACCCACGTTTTCTATTTGTATTGTTTGACTAACGTCTCAATCAACAGGTGATTGTAAAGTTTAGTCTTTGTTAATGATTATATACGAGCGCCTATGTTTAGGTCAAGCGGAATCGAGCATTTATCAAAATGAGAATAGCAAAGGTTATTGGTGTTTGTTTAATTTATGACCAGCGTTGATTTTCGACGACCTTCATGGTGTAGTGGCGTGCGCATCGGTTACAAGGTGCCGTAAACACTGAGGTCCCGGAATCGATCTCCGCACTGAGTCAATTATGGAAACCAACTTTCTAATATTATCACGGGTTTGGGTGTTGTGTTTTCGTTGCTTATGATTTTCATAACACAAGTGATGCTGTCCAAATTTATTTATTAAACTCATTTTCAATAGTCAGATAAATAGTTCTTGGACGGGCAAATATAAGCTGATCGACGTAAAGATGACATTCTCTTTAAATTTCTGCATTATCAAGTTTGACATTTTAAATCAGCCATCATAGAATTTTGTTCGACTGTTAGCGCTATATGTCAATTTAAAAATCGGCCCTAAATGTCATTACGATGACGCATCTAAGGAATCCATATTTTAAACCGTCCGTCATTAACCACATGCCCCATTAAGAATAGTGTATTCATAGCATCAACCAGCAAAATAGATTGGCGGCCTTCCTAAGATCACAAAACTGAACCAAATACAGGCAGGTCGCTTGGATGTTTACGCCTTTTTTATTTAATTCAATTTAAAAAATAGTTTACACTGCAATCCCATTCTTAACATAAGCATGTCCTTTGCTCAATGGTTTGTTGGAAAATATAGCCTTATGCAATAACGGTTAAATTGTACAACGTCAGTAAATTGATTGTTTCGTTATCTTCTTTATGTGTTGTGTGCATTAAAGAACTTTTTAAATATCTATCTACGCTCGATTCGAAAGTCTATGGCACTTTGGACGTCTTTCTTCTTGATGCTGATAAGAATCTACTTTCATGACTTTCTAGTAACATTCATGACAATCTGTTACCCTATCACGAAATCGTGCCTTCTCCCAAATAAAAGTTGGTACCTCCTACTGAAAAATTTGGCCTTGGCAATTGAATAAGTGTCATCGCGTCTTCCATTCAGTTTTCGTGATCGGAGTTCCGGCCTATCCCTCTTTTGGTATGTGATCTATATCCTATCAAAAGTTCATCTGTACCCTTGCCAAGTGAGAAACAATTCTATAAAATACTATATGAGGTTGATTGTCAAGTTTGTGCGAGAAGAATCGCGAGAAACTTGTCGCATTGTAGTTTAAAGGTTAATAACTCGAACTAAGGTTGAATTTCAAACGTGACACGTTAGTAAAAGGATTCACGAAGCTGTCGTGTATGTCGTTGCAATGGGTGAACGTGTAGTAGGCTCTCAAAAGCTATACTCAGTGTTTCGCTAAGTAGGTAACTATGAAATCGTTTCAGGAATGAGGAGATACGTTGCTTAAGAGAAGGATTACTTCAACAGCCATAGCCTAGAAGCTTTAAAAACTGTGGGGTGAGCAAGAACGTTATCGAAACGTACCTACGCGTATTGTCACAACGTTTAAACCTGACAGTTTTCCCATACAAATTGACAAAAAATAAACGCTACGAATGCGCTACGATAGTTGTTCGTGTTCGCCTCACCGATGGCCGATGGGACAGAAACTTTCATCTCATCCATCGGAAACGCCTAATAAGATATAGTCTATTCTAATATACTCAGATAATTATTATTGTGTAAAGTTAAGACCGTGATAGGTACATAGCAATGCCGTAACTTCTAGTCTGTAAAAATATCATATCTGGCTACAGACGAGTAGTCATTTTCGTTTACCAAATTGCCAGGAAGATGAAAAGTATTAATGTTTCTAATGATTTACTTTAATTTACCGCTATACTTTTGGCACTTAGGCAGTACTTGTTCCTATCCGTGATCAGAAAGCATTGATAAATTGTTAAGATTAAATGACTATCGCCATGCGATACTACAAAGTATCATTTTGCGACTTTAAGAACTACTGATCGTGACTGAGCGAGATTTGAATAAGAGGTGCTTAGGCATACCTTACTCTATATTTATGTACAACCTCACTGACTTATTTAGTACGTTTGTAATAAGAGTGATTTTGCAACACACTGGTGCCTGATGTGCTGACGTCTGTATTATTAGACAAAAAAACGGTTTAAAAAAATTTGGTAGGTAAACTAGAAAAGCGCCTGCCTTACTTCGAGTTATAGATACTCGTATTAGGAACTTGAATTTCTGCACAAGTTTCTTTGCTTAGACATTTTTTGAATAAAACTTTGGGCTACCTAAAGTAAAATAAAGCTGAAATTAGCTAAGCTGAAATTATTTATTAATTTGTTATTAAGTACATTGCGTGCAGGGTAAGCCAAAATGCACGGTTAGGTAAATTCTTTGTAATTTTGCAATGTGCCTTAAGAATTGAAAATATTGAGTCTGCAGTCGTCACCATTAGGTTTTGTACTACTTACAATATAAAGAATAATATAATACTTTATCGAAATAAATAAAAAAAGTACAGAAATAGGTCCTTCTTCTACACATGACCCAAGGTTTCTTACAATTATAATCATAATACTTTCTGCCATCTTAGCAAGTTGTATCTGTTAGATAAGAAGTCAGCAGGGCAAGCACATGTCAGTTATCTTGATCTGCTAGATAAATTGGCTGTTACACACGTAATGTTAAAATAACACTCCTCTTTAATTCAAAACCGTCGCATAATCTTAAGGTTGTGCTTTATATTCCGCGAAACGTAGCAATACTCGTATGTGTTTTTTACGTTTAATTCATATGTAGTACTAGTGGACCCAGCAGACGCTTTTCTGCTCGCTGTTTACGCATTTTTCCATATTTCATACATTTAAACCTTCTTAATGAATCACTGTATTCATTTAAAAGAAAACTGGTTTAAAATCCGTTAAGTAGTTTTTAAGATTCAAACATTCATACTTACAGACACAGGGACAGATGCGGGAAGTGATTCTGCTTTATACTAAGTAGTGATGTAGTCTGACATCTGCTAATTGTCAAGTCCTTATTACCTACGGTTACCTTTTTTGTTGATGTGACATGATTTATAATAATAATAATTGCATTTATTTCAGACAAGATCCATATGTTGTTAGTATAAAAATTATTAAAAAACTAAGTGTTAGTAATTTGTATTTGAAACTAAAATCTTTACATGTAAGAAGGGGATAATGGTGCTGATTGTACAATAAGTAATATTAATGTAAAACAGTTTGTAACCTAAATTGTACAGATGTTTATTGTCCTAAATAAATAAAAATAAAATAAATAAACCTGAACTAGGATGATTCCTGTATCGCAGGTTATCAGCCCTCCACCCCATTCGTAGTAATTATGTATTATTGGTAAACAGATTTGGCAACTCTGTCTCTAATTCTGTATTGCATGTACATTCAGTTATGTATTAACTTTTACCAAGTTTCGTTTGATAACATATTTTATGAGTGTAATGTAAAGTAATGTTTTATTGTGTCGAAATTTCACTGCTAGATAGGCTTTGTAAGTTCAATTCAATTTAAACACGTATTGTGATCATTTGAAGTAAGCGTAATTTAGTGATAATATAAGTTTAATATCTTTACTTTAAATTGTAATGAAATCTCACATCTTAATGTTGATTTCGTAAATTAGATTTGAAAAATAGGTCAGTTGCGAGTCCATTCGTCTCATCTTAAAAGCGTAACTAAAGGCATGGCAAAATTTAATTTTTAAGACACATTTTCCTCATCTCAAAGTAACCATGCGCGATGATAACGAACAAACCACAAATACCCAAACTCGTGACAAATGTCAACACAAATGAAAGTGTAATAGTTCGACACTTTTGGTGCAAAAAAGTTGAAATAAATAAATCATTATATTTTGCTTGTTCATACTTACATATATATTCAGCTTTCCGTCATTTAAAATAAATGAAGCTGATATCAAACTGGTCCAAGGTTTTAGTATGAAAGTGCTAAATCCATCCCAATCACATTACATATCTCTTAATGACAAAGCGGCAAGGACTAGAATCGATAAGCAACTCAGACATGGTTACCGCATTCGCAAACATAAAACAGTATCGTCGCATAAACTTCATACATTTCGGGCTACATTTAGGGGAGTGTGCGTAGGAATTGCACGAATTAATTCCACCAGCCCCTTTTCACTGCTGGGACACAAGACGCAGTCGAGGTCTCCATCCTTATGTCGTAGACATGCCTACATTACGTACAAAACGTTTTGCATCTACGTTCCTTTTGCGTGCGGCTAGGGAGTGGAATTTGCTGCCGCCTAAAATATTTCCGGAACATTATGATTTGGATGCTTTCAAGAAAAGAGTGAATAGGCTGTTAATAGCCAGACATGTTCCATCTTCGGTCGCATCGTCGCTTACCATCAGGTGAGATCGCGGCCAAATGTCTGGTTATTCATTTGAAAAAAAAAAAAAACTTCATACGTGATTTGAGGATATTAAACAGGTTAGTGAGGTATCTACTATGATTTAATTTAAAATTTTAAAAATCCCTGACATGAGCCTGGAGAACAGCTGCTTAGCATCAACGGCTAGACCGATTTTGACCAGCTAAAGCTAAGAACCACCGGTATTAAATTAAATAAAAGGTATTTAATTAAAGCATTATTTTATTAAATATATTGTAAACATGTGGTGTACACTGATCCTTGACTGCCTCGTTGGTTTAGTGGCAAAGTTTCTGCCTTACATATGAGAGGTCCCGGGTTCGAATTCCAGGTCGAGCCAAAATTG
Organism: Pyrausta despicata; assembly: GCA_963921415.1. Taxonomy (NCBI): domain Eukaryota; kingdom Metazoa; phylum Arthropoda; class Insecta; order Lepidoptera; family Crambidae; genus Pyrausta; species Pyrausta despicata. The sequence goes on along the minus strand of OY992862.1, from coordinate 12,470,219 downwards.
TTTCTGAGATTTTCTGTTATGAATATCTCAAAAACAGCTCGGAGTCGGGAAGTTGGCGGTGTTACACCCCCGTGCCTCGGAAAGCACGTTAAGCCGTTGGTCCTGCGCCTGATCTCTCTCCGGTCATGGCGGATTGCCGTCTCACCGAACTTTGAGAGTAATGGAACAGTGAGTGCACCTGTGTATTGCGCTCACACTTGTGCACTATAATATCTCCTGCGCAGTTGGCTGATCTTTGTTTAGATTGGCCGCCGTGGTCGAAATCGGCTAGGAGGACTATTATTACACTGATCCTGGATTTCTGTACTGTTTGTAATTTTTTTGGTTTATGTGTATTGCATACGTATTTACAGGTATCTGCTTGTGTATCAAACTTAGATAAATAAATTATATTTCCAGTAAAAAAAACAGCACCGAAATCGGTCCATCCGTTCGGAAGCTACGATGCCACAGACAAACAGACACACAAACAGAAAAGGGGTAGTCGCATTCTGAGACTGCTGATAACCGATCGACCTGTAAAATTTAGGAGGAGAACATATGTATATTCAGCAGTGGACGAATTGCGGTCGAGTAAAATAAAAATATAAAAAGTTTTTTTCAGTTCATGCAGAGCATTTTAATACATGACTTTGACGACCACTTTGGTGTAATTTAACATGATTTTGACGCCCACTTTTGTGTAATGGTCAAGTAGTTGACTATTAACCAAGAGGTTGCGGGTTCGCATTTGTGTGCATGAACATGTCTGTATGTACTGGTTTGAATGTTATATGTATTTATTTAAGTTTATTTGTAATACCACTGTTGATTCTGATATCTGGAACGCAAGTGCTTTTAAGTTACTTACCACGGAGTCAGATCAATGTATGTGATGTTGTTGTATATTTATTTATTTATATTTATATGATAACGGATGACGATAAAACTGGGACGGCGACCCCACAAGACACGACCCATCTCTCTGCCCTAAGCATATTAAACTCTTAATTTTTCTTAAATTTATTTTCTACACACTTGAAACTCTTTACTGCAAATACAAACGGAGAAATTTCACATAAAAATATGACTAGCTTTACCATCGATATAAGGAAGATACTAATATGTATAATATGTTGGCAATCTCATTAAAGAAGTGTCAAACTATGTACCTGCTTGTTATCATGAGTTTCGTAAAAAATAAGTTACACGATGACCTACTGTCACTGACTTTTAACATGATAAGGCTGTAAATAACTTTGAGAAAATGTAACTATTGAATGTACTAGGAAAAATCATTTCTTTTGTCATTAAAGCAAATAAATAAATATTTCACAACAATCACACCAATTCTCTAGTCCCAAATTAAGCTACGAGGCTTGTGTTATGGGTACTAGACAACGGATAAACATAATTAAATACTTTTTTTTGTAAATAAATACATATTTTATATAGAAAACACTGACACACATCCCACACATCACACACGGTCTCACACACACACATCAAATGACGTAAAGTTTATCATACAGAATCAATAGGAATATCAAATGACGTAAATCAAAAGAAAACAAAGAAACTACGAAGGTCTTGTGTAGATGAATGATAATTGTCTTGACAACATTGATCTCAATATAATATTTTAACTCATCACTGTATTATCTTACCATAAAGATTTGCAATTAAATTACTATTGATCTGACCGACCTTATTTATATATTTTTTATTTATCTATTTATTTCAGGCTACAATAGGCCCATATTATAAATACCTTACTGACTAACATAATAAATAATAAATATTTTCACAACAATCACGCCAATTCTCTAGTCCCAAATTAAGCTACGAGGCTTGTGTTATGGGTACTAGACAACGGATAAACATACTTGAATACTTTTTTTTGTAAATAAATACATATTATAAAACACCCAGACCAGTACAAACACACATGTTCATGCACACTTATGCTTGTACTGTGCGGGGATCGAACCCGCGATCCTTGGTTTAGAAGTCCGACATGTGAACCACTGCACCAAGCGGTCGTCTACATACATACAACATACATACAAAAATAACTTATAAAAAAAACAATACACTATTTAGTCGACGTAGTGTTACGTAACCTGTTATGTTTGTTACTAATGCAGTTTGCTATAATTTGATTGGGATAATTTTATCAAATTAGCGATTAATTTTATCGAATAGGTCGTTAAAATGAGATTGACTACAACTTGACATATTAATTACTGTATGTATACCGTATACCTACCGGAATAAGCTATTTATTCTTTCAAGAGAAATAATTACAGTCTTGCCATGACACAATTAGACAGTATTTTTGTACAGAACATACAAACTATTAATTCGGAAATGATGACAATACTGGTCTCGTAACCTTATAGAGACATGTACTTTAATAGAATTAGTTTTAGACATGCACTAGTCATTGTCGAATACTTTGTAGTAAGGCTGTAGACGCGTAATAAGCTAAGTTCTGTTAGTAGTTGAAGCATAATTGGTGTTATCTTTATCGGCCTCAAAAGTAAAAATCTCCTTATTTCGCCGCCTTAAAAAGCATACAATAATCTCCTAATTAAGTTTTTGTAACTATTTTTTTATCCCAAATTTTAAATTACAATTACATTGTGTACCCTCTAATCATTTTCAACAACTGCTTAAAAATGTGCACAATAAAATAGTATGATCAAGATAAACATGAACGATCATTTAACACAGCCAGAGTAAAACAGTCTATACTCTGCCTAAACGAAAAAAAATACGAATGTGTGTTATATACGTCAAAATCCTTTTTGTCGCACTAAACAAAATATTTTTTTTAAATCGTGCAATGCTTCTGTGGGCTACTTTATACGGTACTTTAGTTTAGTGCAGAAGGGTTTTTTATGACTCTATAATACCTCGAATATTTCCATTTGTACAGGAAAACGGATTTACCTGCGACTTTTTTCTCAAAGTGCTTGTAAGTTAATTTAACAAAAAAATTTAACACGACAGTATTCGAATTAAAATTATAACTAAAAAGAACACTGTGGGTTACGGATAATTAAATTAACGCTAAAGTTATCACATGTCAACAACCCTATTTGTTATTAATTCCATTTACCTATGCGGTACAGACGCAAAAATCGCGACTCATTCACTCACTCACTCATTTATTTCTTTAAAACTTTATTGCACAAGAAATGCACAAAGGGTGGACTGAACGCTAAAAGCATTTCCTGCCAGTCAACCTCAAGGTAATGCAGAAAGCAGGCAATGGGTGCAGTGAACATTAAATTAGAAAGGTAAATTGGAATAACATTTGATCGTGACTGGCTGATATTTTTGACTTCAGTCACAAGTGATAGTAATCGCTTACTACACACACGCAACAACCTAATTTATTTTGGTCATGACTCAATAGGCAGATTCGCTGTATTATCATTTCACCTGTCAAGTAAGACCACTTAGACCTCATAACATACACTATGACCTAGTTACGTGAACCGTGCAATACCTTTTTTACTTACAATCACAATCAGAGAGTTTGGTAATGAATTACTTATTACAAGTTTAAGATGTCGTCAGCCTCCTACAATTTCGATTCATCACTAATTAGTTGAATATTCTTCTTTGTTTATGCATTAAAGACTAACCGTCTTACTTCAGAATAATGGAAAATCAATGGTCTACACCTTGTTTACATAATTGCTGTCTAAAATATTAGGCAAGGCCTAGGTCAGGACTTAGCATTTCGTACCACAGAAGGATTTTTTGACAGTAACGAATTTACCACGTTCTAACTTCTATCATTCACTCACCATATTCATAGAAATAAATCGTTCTTGGCAGGTTGCATTTTTTTGGAATCTTGGAAGATATTTGAAAAATAATTTCGAATCTAAATAAGTTCAAGAAAAGGAACGTGTTTGGACATTATGTCAAATGGCGGGAAAATGGTGGACATGAGAATACGATAATTGTTAGTTAATTGTTATTAATTTATTCCTTTTCCGCATAATAATGTAAAATCAAAATAAATCTTTGTAAAATCGTTAATATGTAAACCAAATAAATACTAATGAAATAAAAAAAAATTTAACACTTATAATACCAAATCGCTTGATAAACATATTTTGTCAAATCGATAATAACTTCTGATGTTAAACTCAAGAGTTTAGATAAACTAGAGGTCTAGCTTGTCTAACTAAGTCACTGTATAAAACAGGATGTTTGGTGCTAAACATGCCACTGTGGTACAAAAATATTGAGTCACTGGATAAACAGCATGCAGACCAGTGATTATTTCTTCTGTTGCGAAGACTTTAAATGATTATAAGGATGACAACGACCCTCGGGATGAGCCTATAATTAGATTTGGTAAGGCTGATTCCATAAGAGTACTAAGATACAACTGGGAGCCCTAACGATCCTTACTTACCTAAATCTGATCTTGAAAATGTATTTACTTTCTTGATTTTTCTCTTTTATTTATTTTGAGTTAAGTTCCACAAATCATTTCTGCTTAGCCCTAAAGTATAACTGGAGAATGCCCTAGGGCGTTAAGTCCAGCTTTTGTATATAGTTTTGTTGTGCGACAAAGCTTTAATGAATAAAAAATAATATTAGTTACATAGAAAGCAATTTACAATTAGAATACAATTACCTGAATTATCTTTGTTAAATCTATCGGTAATTCTTAAACTTAGAGACGTTTAAGGTCATGACACTGTTGCGTTAAATATAATCCGATTAGTGTACTTCCTAGGTCAAATAGCGTGAAAATAATACCTAAATTATTGACCTCGATCCTAGTACATGAAAGAATGCAAGGGTTTTAAACACGTTAAGCGTTTTAACGAATAATTAATCATCGTAGTAGAAGAAGAATCTGACAATTATCCGTCTTATTTAACAAGTACCTAATTGCTTGTTATTTGTATGTAATTCATAAATCTTTCATGGTTTTGAAATATTGGACCAATTTATATGAACGCGATACATATATCATCTCTGTGTCCAATGCCACACATTTATCCACACTAATTAACAAACGTATAAATTACTAACCATTTGGTGCATATAAAAGTTCAAAAATATATAACTTCAAACTTTAAATCTGATTAAAAATGCCACGAAAACAAACTCTATCGCAATCGAGATAAGGAAACATTGTGAAGGGATGCGCAACCAATATCATCCGATAGTGTAGTGATATATCAAAATGGTATAAAGCCTCCGTGATTCCACATCTGGTCACATTTCAAAGGTAACTCTTCGGTACACCACATCGCCATGAAATACGTTAGTATTATTGCAATGTTCCTTTCTATTTGCATTCGGAATCACGTATTTAGGCCGAGTGATGTTGCGACTCGAATTATCGGCGATTTGAAAACAATTAGGACTCGCGGTAACTCGAGGGTCCTTGTTTCGAAGATTCGAGTGCGATTTCGTTAGCGCTTACAGCAGTGAAGTGAAAGAATTGCTTACTTCAATTCTGTGATTGTGTTTTGTTTTTATGCCAAATTGAAAAGTTTATCGTTTGTTACATACAGTGCGTGGGTGCAAAATTTACTTCGCTATTGAAATATAAATTACTTTGCAAAATTGTTAAGAGTCTTTAGTAGTGTCGTTTAACTACAAATTTTCGAGTTATCTCTTTTAATTTTCATTTCCCTTATTTTTACAATTCAATTTTATAATTCGTTGTTTATGCAATCAATAATCTTAACAATTTGAACCAGTTTCGTGGTTTTCTACTATTCTTCTACATAATATGAACAACGTGATATTTAACGAACAATTCGATTATCCGTTCCTAGAAATACTTTCTAAAGAAGTTAGCCCAATTATGAAAATGCGTTTATTTAAAAATAAGTTGTTGAAGACTTTAAAAGCTGACAATGAAACTATGAAATCCTAGTAAGGTACCAAATACCTAAATAACAACTTCTCTCCTTTTCAGTACATCATCATAACCCTGGCTTCCATAGCTACAGCAGCGAAACTGGACAAGGTCTACCTCCCTCCCAACGCAGGGTCGTCCAGTGGAGCCAACGTTGGACTCCAGGCACCCTTCAGTTCATCCAGACCTTCAGGCTTCGCACCCTCACAGAATACTGGCAGCCCTTCAAGTTTTGGACCCTCGTCCAATGCTGGAAGCTACACTGCTGGTGGCTCGGCAGGCAGCAATGCAGAGATCTTGAGATACGATAACGAGATAACTGATGACGGATACCACTACGCTTATGAGACGAGCGATGGCACAAAGGCTGAGCAGGAAGGTAAGTGTTCAAACGCTTTATTTGACGACCACTTTGGTATAATGGTTAAGAAGTTGACTATCAACTAAGAGGTCGCGGGTTCGATTCCCGCACAGTACAAACATTTGTGAGCATGAACATGTCTCTTTGTACTGATCTGGATGTTAATTGTATTATTTATTTAAGTTCATTTGTAATACCACTGTTGATTCTGATATCTGTAACACAAGTGCTATAGCTACTTACCACGGAGTCAGATCAATGTATGTGATGTTGTTGTACATATATTTATTTATTTGGTTCACTTAAGGCTGTGTCATGCTTGAAATACATGCTCTTTACGTGTTTTTTGGAAATGATCAAGCCAAAAAATTCCCCGTTTGTGCGCTTCTGCAGCGCGATATACAGTCGATAGCATGTCAATTACGATAATAGTTTTTATTGTGAAGGGAACAGATGTGGCCCTAATGTGTTAGGAGGTAACCTGAATGGGGTGTTGTTATCTGTGCTGATGTGTTATTTTCCCCAGAAAATGTCAACGCCAAAACACGTCGCGATGTTTGACATATCCTTTAGCTTATTATCCCGCCTCTCAATTTTTTTAATGAAGTTTCATGCTATCTTTGGATTGATAGTTAATTCGTTTTTCACAAGTCTGCATGTATCGAATCACTTTCGAACGGAATTTATTAGCAGTGAATTCACGAAACGGTTAAACTAAACAGAAACCTTTAAATTATGACACAGTAGTAACAATGATTGGATCACACAAATTCATTGTATTCGGTCGCTCTTCAGTAAGTCTAAATAATGAACATTAGAAGGTACATGCAACATCGCGATCAATCGTGATTCTGTCATCTTGCTTCCGAAATACAATCAGCTATACTGAAAACACAGTTCGGATCTGATTGCTATGATTTTACGAAATAGGTACGCACAAAAGGAATTGTGTTCACGTTGTTCCATTCCATAACCTACACCTCATTAAGGACAAAGCTATTGCATTTCGCGGTCGGATGAAAATACATTATGATGAAATTTTACAGATGACAAGACTGTTTACATTTTCACACTCATTCTGATTTTGATGATTGGATAGGACGACGCCACCAAAACTTTGAGTTTCGAAAGATAGAATTATGTCAAAAGTCAATGCTGTTTTCAGACTTAACAAAATGTTTAGAAAACAACAGCAAATCTTCCTTACAAAAAACTAATTTTCCTTTGCATATCATAAAAATACAATCGATGTTCACGTTATTTAAAGAGCAATACAGTTTCATTATATTACCGCAAATGGAATTTTCAGAATCAATCTATTGTAACTGTTCAATAAGTATAGATAGATAGATAATTAACACTTTATTGTACAACACAAAACAAAAATTACAGACAAGTTTACGTTTAAGTTTAAGTTTAGTTTTCACAAAGAAAAAAGAATTGGCTAGACGACACCACCAATCGTTGACATACTTTTTATTATCTGTCAAAACGGTCTGTCTCCATAGATTTCGTATGGTAATACATGATTGTGACGTCACGGTCATGTGTTAGAAATCGGAGTCAATTGACCGAATATTTATTGCGTTTTGTGTGTTTAAAAATTGGTTTCTACAGCTTTTTTAAAATATATTGGTTGTATTAACTTCATAGGGGCTATGTTTTTTAAACACCATGTGCTTGACAATATTTAAGATAGGTGTCATCATTCCAATTTAGGCGGTCTTATCGCTTGTAGACAACCTTCGGTTAAACGAACATTTAATTAACAGGTGTCATTGGTAAATCCCGTTTTCTTAAACGACATGAATTTTTAATCGATTTGGCATTCCATAGTTTTAATTGACTTTAATACAACCAAACGCATGCAACTAAACAGCCTTGTTTCCTAACTTGGACCTTTCATACTTTAAAAGCTTATATGATTGAACTTGGCAAACAAGTTGCAATAGTAAATCATGGCAAATGCCTCAGTTTTGATGTGAACTAGCCAATTATTTAACAAAAGGTTAACAAAGCCTTTTAACTGATGAATTTGTTTGACTTAACGAGGCTTTGCTAAAAAGGTTAGTTCCTTCATACAGGTCCCTCTCAATCTAAGTCACGTTTATGGCCGTTTTTCGTAACGTTTATAGTAGAGTAGTAGTCTGACTAACGCGTTCGCTCCCACGGTAAAACCTGAAAGAGTGACAAGGATAGCTACATCCGAATCTATGGACAACGGCTTAGAGCCAAAAATAATAATGATAATTGATCAAGTAACAAAGACTCAGCACATTACATAGACACTTTTTTTATCATATCGTTACATATTGGTCGCGCCGCCCACTAATCATTTCTGCTAAGCCCAAAAGTAAGACTGGTAGAGAATGCGGCGTTACATCCACCTTTAATACATACAACATATATTTTTTGTACATAGTACATAAGTACACCTTTGTGCATTTTGTTGTGCAATAAAGCTTATATAAAAAACAAATAGTTAAAGTTGAATCATAAATAATGTATGCATGACGATATTGCCGTAATTTGCACGATTCATTTTAATCTCCATTCCTGGAGACGATTCCACCAGATGGCAAATGATATGTACCTTATATGATCAATCTATGCATCTTCAGACTATTGATATGCGTCAATTATAGTCTCAGGAAATGCTCGGTATGAGAAAACTTTCAATGCGCTTTTTAATGATTGTCGTGTTGACTACACATAAAGGTTATTTTATTTATGTAAAATAAAACACTCTTAAATAAAAATGGATTGCTACAGGCGGGACACGAACCCGCAACTCTCGCAAGCCTGTCTGCTCTCCCAATTGAGCTACTTGAATTTCTTTAAGTGCTCTTTAGGCTGCAGCCAGCCATGGTTCATCAATGTTGCAGTAAGATAGCTACAACATCTGAAAAAAACACCTTTTCCTGTGTAACAATCGGTTGAGATGAATCAGCAATTTATTTGCAATGTGAAATTAAAACACAAAGTTTTTTTTTGTTCTCATAAAGCGAGTTTTGCAATAAAAAGGGTGATCTGATGTATTGTAGTCTATACATTGCGAAGTAATGAAGATTGAATCAGGAATTCTTATGGCAAATCCCTGCTTACACTAAAACATGACTAAAGCATAAATATTTTAACTGTAGCAATTATAAACAAAGTTGTTAGTGTTACAAGAGACTTAAAATTTATTTTTTTCTTTCCACATAACAGTGTCTTGGTATTCTATCAATCTGCTTTCTCGACTTATACTGAGCGAGGGCCATTATGGCACTTAATATTTCTATTAATTTTTAATTATCATTTTATCTAAATTATAATTATGAGTGAAAATATTTTTTTTAAAATTTTTCTAATTCATGTTATTAATTTTATTACGCCATTTCTGATGACTTTCTTCGTTTGTGATGTACATAATCAATAATAGTTTCTTTCTTTCTAATTTCTATTTCTACCCTTAGGCCGCGTCATACCAGGTGCCACTCCTGAAGAAGGCTCCCTAAAAGTTTCCGGCTCCTACTCCTACGTAGGGGACGACGGGCAGACATACACCATCACGTACACAGCCGACGAGAACGGCTACCATGCTGAGGGTGCTCACCTGCCCACCCCTCCTCCGGTGCCTGAAGCGATATTGAAGAGTTTGCAGCTTAACGATGGTGTTCGAGGTAAGCGCCTGATAGAAAAGTAATAGCAAAGTGTAATCAGGGCGATCTGGCATGGTTGTGTTTCTAAAAGGAAGACGTTAATCACGTTAAGCCGTTGGTCCTGCGACTGAGCTCACTCTGGTCATGTCGGATTGCCGTCTCACCGAACTTTGAGAGTGATGGAACAGTAAGTGCACCTGTGTATTGCGCGCACACTTGTGCACTATAATATCTCCCGCGCAGTTGGCTGATCTCTGTTGGACTTGAACGCTGTGGTCGAAATGGGCAAGGAGACTATTATTATAATTATTGTTACTAATAGAAAACTAATCAATGAAACTAAACAGAATATAGCGTCAATTAACACGTTCCGGGACAGTACGTCGAGAGGCGGGCCACAAATTCCTATATATTACGACGCAACGTCTGTCGACGGCTGATTTTGAGCTTCGAAATATGACAGCCCGTCGAACAACGGGCGTCAACCATAGAATATACAGTAGGCTGACGTATTAGTGTCGTATTACAAGAACATAGAACTATCTAGTGTCACATCGTGAAGTTTTATGAGCACACAAGTAAACTAGACGCACACATGAAAACTTGTCTCGTGTTGTGACACAACGGCCTGGGCCGGGTGCGCGTATATGCATCCCCCCACTTCAGTCGGAACTGTGTCACTGCGCGGGAGCCTCGCGTCGCTCGAGTCAACGCCACGGAATACGATTGCAAAACCGTAGGTATTATTTCATAATTACTTGTATTATATAGTTGTTTTGTCATTAAATGGGTTCACGAATAAGTACAAACGTATAAAATGTAAATATTGTTGTTAAATCTTGTCGAAATCCTTGTATTTCTTTAGTGTTACACATTATTCCGATTATCTGTAGATAGGTATGTTATTTCTGCAATCTTTGTATTACTGTGGTGTATAAACACCATGTAATGGTGTGGTGGTGGTGTAAGCAAAGTATGTATAACCATAAGGTTATATTTACTTTGCTTACCTTTTTGTAGATGTCTTCTAGACGAAGAAAACGGTCACCGGTGCCCGAAGAAGAAGTTTCAGAGTCTGAAAATCATGATCCTTTTTCCGACGGGGATGGAGAATACGCATCCGACAGAATTTATGAACCCCCGAAGACGAGTCTGACTCCAGTGATAATATTTTTGACACTCGGCCTCGATTTTCTCAAACTGGAAATCGGATGCGAAGGAGATTGTCCCAAGGCGACTCGGATGAAGAGGATTCTCAGGCAGCTGATGGTGATGATGCTGAATCTTTGCATTCGCAAGAGGATCATAGTTAAGGTACTCCTCCCAATCCTTGTGCTCAAGTAAGTGAATGTTGTAACGATATGGATGTTTCAATAGACGGCGACAATAATATTCAGAATTCTCAAAATGCGAACGATGTTGAAGGCGGCGATGCTCAGATTGCTGAATCTACCCAAAATTCTGGTGCTGAAGATGGCGTGGAGACTGAAGCAGCAGATAATAATGAAGCAGGTTATCTACAACAAGACACCGCCAGTAATAATTCAAGGGTAAGTGATCAGTCAGAAAATTTGTTTCAAAACAATGAGACACCAGCATCAGTCCGAGAACCTATTCAAACACATCACCGAAGGTGTGTTGGGAGATGATCAATTCGGATTCAGTGAAAAGAAAGGGACAAGAGAAGCAATTTTAGCGCTAAGATTGTTATTAGATAGGGGCATGGATGTAGGTTTAGACAAATTTATTTTGTTTGTCGACTTAGAAAAAGCGTTCGACAAAATAGATTGGGAAAAGATGATGAAGATACTGAAAGACACAGGATTCGACTACAGAGATAGGAGGATTATATACCAACTATATAAGGAAAGGAAATTGGAGATGAGGAAGCAAGAGCAAAGATTAGACAAGGAGTCAGGCAGGGGTGTCCACTATCGCCAATGACATTCAATATATTTATAGAAAGCGCGATAAGAAAAATTGCAGAGTCAGACAAGGGTGGGATCAAAATTAATGGAAAAATAGTAAAGTTCATACGGTTTGCAGACGATATTGCAGCTGTAGCAGAAAGTCTCCAACAGTTAAAAAACCTCATAGAGGAAATGGATTTGGTATTTAGAGAATTTGGCCTAAAGATTAACCACAATAAAACGAAAACTATGTGTGCATCAAAGACCAGCCCATTCAGTATTAAAATAAAACTCAATAATGCAGATTTAGAACAGGTACATTATTTTAAATATCTTGGAAGTCAAATAACACAAGACTCTAGGTGTACTCCAGATGTCATTTTGAGAATAGCTATAGCCAAGAGAGCTTTCAACAACAAGAAGCATTTACTAAGAGCAAATATCTCCAAGAAAATCAGGAAAAGACTTATTAATAACTATTATTTTCTTTTAAATATTTTTTAAGTACGTTAATTGTTACTTATCTGAGTTGGATTGGACATTATATTTGATATATCGGAAATAAAAATAATTAAAAAGTTAAATTTTGTTTTATTTAAGAAGAATTATGAAGAACTTACTCAAAGAAAATCTTAGAAAAACTGTGTGACTACGTTTAGAGGCGGTCACGCCGACAAACGTAGCGTCATATAACATATTTCATAGGATGTTTGGTATGACACCACGTTCGAAGGCGGCCACGTCGACAGACGTAGTGTCATATAACACCCCTACAGAAAACGCGTGATATGACACCACGTTCGAAGGCGGTCACGTCGACAGACGTAGTGTCATATAACACCCCATAGAAAGCGCGTGATATGACATCACGTTCAAAAGCGGTCACGTCGAGGGACGAACTGTCGTATCACACAATGTAAAAACTATCAAGGTATATCACAACGTCGTCAGGCGGGGGGCGAAATTGTATGGGAAATTTAAGTGTCAATTTGCATAGGAATTTGCGGCCCGCCTCTCGACGTACTGTCCCGGAACGTGTTAAGAAAATAATTACACAAATTCACCTTAAGAAATACGAGTTATCAGAGAAAACGCTTCCTGATCATACCAGTTGTCCAATAACGGCTCGTAATTATGTGCGTCGCACTCCTATCGATATATGACAGTGTGCACCTATCGATATCTCACTAACAAAGGCCTAATTCCGCTAATCAATCGTTAATGTATCGCCTATTTTTGACAGTTCTAGTATGGACGAAATGTGACGAAATGACAATTAAGTAACGATTTTTTAAGGATTGATTAGCGGAATTGGCCCTATTTCTATATAGTATTTTACTTAGTTTTTTTTTAAACAACAGCATATACATTAATTGACTCCGTGGTAAGTAGCTAACGCACTTGTGTTACAGATATCAGAATCATCAGTGGTATTACAAATAAACTTAAATAAATACATATAACACCCAGACTAGTACAAACAGACATGTTTATGCACACAAATGTTTGTACAGTGCGGAGATCGAACCAGCGACCTCTTGGTTAATAATCAACTTCTTGACCATTACACCAAAGTGGTCGTCAATCGTCAAAAGTGAATCGTGACCTGTTGTTTCTTCTGGAGTTAATCAAACTCGTATTCCAGCCAGTGCAATTGTAAATAAATGTTGCGCATTCCATACGAATTCAAGGCTCTTAGCAATTCTTTAACTTGGGTAAAATTTGCTTGTTATATTGTTTAAGGTATTTTTGACTTAGTTCAAACTTTCGAACTTTGAACAAAGTCATAAACGTATTTATTATAAAAAATATAATACAACAATAAAATTATATAAGAGCTTTATATACTTAGAACCAAGCATAGCTGCATTATTTTTGACGACCACTTTGGTGTAATGTTCAAGATGTTGACTATTTACTTTACATGTGTGTTTGTACTGGTGTGGGTGTTTTCTATGTATAATATGTATTTATTTACAAAAAAAAAGTATTTAAGTATGTTTATCCGTTGTCTAGTACCCATAAAACAAGCCTCGTAGCTTAATTTGGGACTAGAGAATTGGTGTGATTGTTGTGAAATATTTATTATTATTTATTTATTTACTAAAAGGTCGCGGCTTCGATCCCCGCACTGTAGGTACAAACATTTGTGTGCATAAACATGTCTGTTTGTACTGGTTTGGGTGTTATATGTATTTATTTAAGTTTATTGTAATACCACTGTTGATTCTGATGTTTGTAACATAAGTGCTTAAGCTGCTTACCACTAAGTCAGATCAATGTATGTGATGTGTATATATAAAAAAACTAGCTTTCGCCCGCGGCTCCGCCCGCGTGGACTAATATTTTTTGTATCCCACGGGAACTGCATATTTTTCCGGGATAAAAAGTAGCCTATGTGTTATTCCAGACTATTATCTACCCCTGTGCCAAATTTCAACCAAATCCATTCAGTAGTTTTTACGTGAAAGAGTAACAAACATCCATACATACAAACTTTCGCCTTTATAATATTAGTAGGATTAGTAGGATAAACGAGGTTTTATTTAGCCTCACTTGTCCCGGTGTTTGTCTGTCTGTTATCAACTCTTGCAAGCTATTTAACCTCTTCCCAGTGTGCGATTGAGCTGAAATTTTGTACACACATGTATTAGTTCCGATGACAATGCTCAATTTGATTATAAAAGTCCTTGTTTTTGTACTTTTTTATTAAGATTTGACGTGACAACGTCTTATAAATTGGTTTGCCGGGTGACACTTCAAGAAACTGCGTTACGCTGCTCCGCTCACGTTCCGCGCTCACAATGAGAGCGAGTGAGAGGCACGCGTCCCTTCGACTCGGGCATGGTTAGCCCGCCTAAGAGCGAGTGAGACAGACATAAAAAGTGAAAGGCACGCGTCCCTTCCACTCGAGCACAGTTAACCCGCCTAAGAGCGAGAGAGAAAGAGCGAGAGAGAGTGAGAGAGATAGGCATACACACCGGTTCATGTCATACGAATGAATATTCACATTAAAATTATTTTACCACTCAAAGTCGTTGTCACGTAAAACTTTCGCCCGTATACCGACTTTACAGGCAACCAATTTTTTACTTTATAACTTCTAAACGTATTTTTTTTCTTTTTTAGGTCAATATGACAGTCAAAAAAGCAGCTACGACGCCGATGCGGGCTACTAGGCTTGACTGAATCTCTTAGTACAGTCAAGCACGGATTAATTTAAGTTTTATATTTTATTTTTGTACATTTTTATTTTATGTTACTTTAAAAATTTTCGTGATTGATTGGACGTGTCGGCCAGTATGTGTTCAGTTTAGTCGTTAGTGTTACCTTTTTATAATACACCTGTAAATATAACTTCAAAATTTATATTGTTTTTGATTTTGGCCTCCTAAATCTAAATATGCAGTTAATTATTGATTAGAAACAGATTCATTAGGTACTGTCTCAATGAATTTGCATTTTAAACACATGTCATCACACGTGGTCGTCACATCAGGCCATCCATTGTTGTTGCAAAATGGCCCGTATCACAAGTGCGTAAGATAGTGCAGTGTTTACCGTGACGTGCTGGCCACTTACTTATAGCTTGCATTTCTAACTTCACTTACTATTTTTTTAACAAAAAATCGGTTGTCTGTAAAGTCTGATCCCTGACGATAATTGAACGTGACAAGTGACAACGAATTAAAATTGTGCCTCTTTGTCGCTCGTTCCACTCTCTCGCTTGCACTTCAAGCCTTAAATGGAACGCCTCAGAGCAAGGTAACGCCGCATGAGTCATGTTTTTTGGTGCGTGCAGCCGGCTCCATCGAATTATAAGACGTTGTCACGTCAAAAGGATATAATAAATATTGTATCATAAATTTATAATACTGGTGAAAAATATCGAATGGGTGTGAAATCGATTCGATATGTTCCAACGATATTAGCCTTCACCTATCAAATATTTACACAGTCTTTTCTGATGAACAGAATCTCTTTTTACAGTATTACTGCTCTACTGACAATTTAGGCTCGTAAGTTAGGCATCGTTATAAATAAGGCTGTCTCCGCAAAACTAAATCATGAGTCCATTTATCAATCAACTAGTGGACCCGCAGACATCGTCCTGTTCGTTGCTTTTTTTTAAACATTCCACGAATATGTCAAGACTATAATTAGTCAAATCGGTTCAGCCGTTGTCGAGTTTTAGCGATACTAACGAACAGCAATTCATTTTTATACATAAAGAAGAAGATTAGGGTGATTCACGCATCATAACGTCGATTCCTGACATTGTTAACCTTAAAAACTCATTCGAAAGAAAGGTAGCATAGCCTTTTTTTTTAATATTCTAGTTAGTAGCTATAAAGACCCGCACAAGTGACGAGGAACCTTGGCGTGTCCGGAGACAGACAGGCATGGTCTACAAGGGACCAAACGAGAACCTTTTGAGCCCGGATGCTGAAAAGTAGGACTCCCCTAATAGGGGTGTTTGCTTTGTTGAGACAGACAGGCATGGTCTACAAGGGACCAAACGAGAACCTTTTGAGCCCGGATGCTGAAAAGTAGGACTCCCCTAATAGGGGTGTTTACTCTATGAAAGAAATATTCAAAAACTAATATTCTATAACATAATTCATAATTTCAGGTTATTTTTCTGCAGTTCATTAAATTTGATTTTTAGTTGAAATTCAATAAATAAAGTCATCACATCACTCAGTCGGCATTGCACGCGATGACGTCAAAGTGTGTTATTCCCGTACAAACTCTATGGAGAAAAGCGTTTTGACAGTTGATAAAAAGTACGTCAACGATTGGTGGTGTCCACTCCTCTATTATAGCCGAGCACAATTTGACACCAATATAAAACATACATTGTGATCTGTAACTGTACATACTGAGTGTCAGTGACTCATTTCCTAAAATCACATCTTATTAAGAACAAACGGTGCACATCTGACATCACCCACGATCAATAGCCTTGGGCTATAAGCCATAACTGTGTTCACTGTGAATGTATCATTAAGGATTCGTCATGAACGATATTATTGCTTGTAGATGATTTGTTAAAGGCTTGTTAGCCAGTGCAATCTATACAGCGCTATTTGCTCGCAGAAAAAAAACCAATACGTTACATTTTAAATTTGTCTGCAGAGACTGCTTGCGGTTTCAGTCATCTCTAAACTGGGATTAAACGATTTGGAGAGAATACGACCAAATAGGTTTAAAAGTCAAACGACATTACTTGACATTCTAGCATAGTAAAAAGGATACTCGACGTTTAACTCCTCAACCTGTTTGGTTGAATCCACAATTTTGTATGTACTTATTAAAAAATTACATGATTTTATGAATCTGTGTAACGCTTTACTCATCACGAAAACTATTGCCAATATGGTTATTTCAGAAAATGATTGGTGAAAGTAGTTTCAAACCTACTCGTGAGTCTACTGGAAGAATTTAGCTTTTTTTTCGCTCATTGGGTTCTTATCAGTCGTTTAAATATTGTACTATGCATTCCTTACTCGCTAGCTATGACTTCCAGACATTTTACATCTTTACAAACTTAGCTTTGCGTCGCATGAAAAACACAGTGGATAATCATTCTTACATGAACGCAAATCGTCGATACTATTTTCGATTTTTCTTAAAATTATTTTGAACTTGCCATTGAGGCTGTTTTTACTAGACCCTTTAATTCAATGTGATAATGGTGGGATTTGCTTACTGGCTCCATAAACTAGGAACATAAAATAAATAAATTGTTTCAACGAACACACCAATCACCTAGCTCCAAACTAAGCGTTAGCTTGTGCTATGGTGGCTAAGATGACGTAAAGAAATACTTAAATATATGTATAAACACCCATGACTCAGGAAAAATGCCCCTAGCAGGATTCGTACCCGCGACAGCCGGTTCTGTAGTCTGGACCTCAGACCACAAGACCAAAGCTGTTGTCAAATGTTTAGTAGCCTTCAAATTTATGAGTAGCCGTTTTTTCGTCGTTCATCCGTCGTTTTTATAAGTTGTATTATTTAATTTTTGTCACATATTACTATAATAATTTATTAAGAATTGCTTAGATCGATTTTAACCCTTTGTTAAAATACGTCAGAGAATAATACTTACATAATCACTAATACATAATACTTAACTCTAACAATTTTCTTTAAAAAACATGATTTAAGACTGTATTCCATACTTTTTTCCAATGTTCCGTGTTTAGTGTAATAATGGGGGTCTTATATTGGCTTTTATCTTGCATGGCATGTTACATCCCTTGGTGTAGCATATCGAAGTTTAAATCAATTACAATTTACAAAAGATTCATTCTTAGAACTAACATTTGTGATTCCTTGATTGATATCTTCAGATACCGTGCCGAATTGACACGGCATGCGTCATAAATAATATGACATTTGTAAGTTTAATTTTAACATCCAGTCATGTAGGTAAGGCAAACCTTGTTGGGTTTTAACGCAAACTTCGAGCTCAATTTTCAACTTCCAGAAATCTCATTAATTTGAGACTACACGTAATCTTAAAGGAACTATTTAAAAAAAAAAACAAATTAAATTTTGATAATTTTAAAAATTAATTATATTAAAATCTATAATTATAATAATTCTAGATATTAAAATTAAAGCTAAACTAACTCGTGACATGGCACATGTATCAAGTACTGATGACAATGTAATAATTTGATAAAAGATTTCCATTATCCTTATAAATTTAAAAAAGTAAATAATAGCTTAGAAAAATACGCTGTTATTGCTAACTAAAAAAGAGAAAATATTTTCTGAGTACAAAGAATTTATATTACTGTAGAGTAAAAAGCGTGTTGTGCTTGGTTTAGTATAATATTAAAATCATTCTATTAATGACAACTATAAAAAGAGAAATATGAAGTGCACCCTACGCTTTTTAATCTACTGTAATATAAATTCTGTGCACTCAGAAATTGTTTTCTCTTTTTTAGTTAGAAACAAAAAGCGTGTTTTTTTTAAGTTTTTTTAACTTATATTTTAAACGTCATGATGGTAAGTAAATTTTGGATTATCCAACCTTTAAATAGGAAAAACAGAAATGAGCGCGGAATTTTTGAGACCAGATAAAATAACCTTGTTATTTTTCGGCAAATCTCTATCGGTGGAAACCCAATTTTTTGGCACTGTTTATCATAAAAAGTTAAAAATATACCACTTATCGTCCTGACCCCAGTCTAGACCAAGATTTCGTATCAAGCGCTAACATTTTGTACACACCATTCAAGGTTAGGTGATAAGTTTTTGACACAGTCATTAGGCCATATCAAATTGGTGGTAACAAAGTTGAAAATAACTATTGATAGCGACAAAGATGAAATGAAAGGCAATGGACTGTAATAAATGGATTATAATAGAAAAATAGGCAAATTAAAGATATGAACAAACCAGTCTCCTTGACAACTCAAATACAAAAAAAAATATATCAAAACTGACAATGACACTTGAATTTGGATAATAAGTAAATTGGAGCCAGAAAAAATATAAAAAAGAGTCCGCAACAACTATGTGATATTATGTCATACTTATTCAAAGTTTTTTCCTGTAACATTCTAATTTCAAGTCGGTATTAAATAACGCTTTTGGCACATGAAAGCATTGCACCGTTTAGATATTATCTTGTGTAATAGAGTTTTGAACAGATTTAAAATCTTTAAAAAAAATAGTTCGTTTATTGTTTGCCGAGTCACATACTGATGGCTTCCATGCCATGCCATCAGATAGCGGTGCGCATCGCTTTTTCCCCGTCTTCGAGAAAGCACCAACAGCATCCTAAATGTTTTTGCGGATAGGTGGGACTCTCCGCTGCTGAAGCACTGGATTCGCCTCCAAACGTTTGTGAAATAGGCTCAACTACACTCAGTATCGGACAGTCCTCCCGTCCAACTTTTGAGTTTTTGACACTTAATTTACTTAGTAACTTATAAATATTTTTATATTTTTTAACAAAATATGGGTTAACAAAATTATACTGTTCTGTGTCTGTTACCTGAAAATAAATGATTGAATAAATAAATAATTATTACGAGGTATTGCTAAAATGTAATGTTGGGAGCCAAAGCACAGATTACTAAATAGTTGGCCAAAGTTCTAAAGTCTTCACTGTAAGGAGCTCAACTGTCAATTTTATAATTTCTTGTCCCCATGAAAAGGCGGTCAAACATTTTTTTTTTATTGTTGCTAATTTATCTGTGTCTAGAGTCTAGACACAGATAAATTAGCAACAATAAAAAAAAATTGTTTGACCGCCTTTTCATGGCGGTCAAACATAACATTATTATTAATTTACGCATGAGCTAGTCTAGACTCTAGACTAGCTCATGCGTAAATTGAAAATAATTGGTCCCAATAGGAATAATTTGGTCAAGATTTCGGGAACGAACGAATAAAATGACTGTCCATCTACATCGATGGACGTTGCGTTCAAGTATATCTGTGGTGTCTGGAAGAAACCTGTTAAGTCCAAAAACGGAATTTTTCATTATAAGACTTTTAAGGTTCAAGTTTAATTTATAAATCAGTTAAGTAAAGTAAAGAAAGCCAACCACTGCTGCAGTAACTATTCATTAAACAGGTACCATCAACTTACCAGCAATTAAAAGTAAAATATGTTTTTTTTTAATAATAACATAGTACCAAACTAAAAAATGACGGAAATGGAGTTATCAGGTTTCTCCCAGACACCATAGATATGTAACGTCCGTTTTGACGGATCCGTCACTGCTGGAAATAGTGTGCACACAGCACATAACAGGACTGTGCGGTGAGCACAAACAACTATCGTAACGTATTCGTAGCGTTTACCTGTCGTTTACTTGTCAATTTGTACGGAGAAACTGTCCGTTTCTGACGTTTGTACGACACGAATACGTTACCAAAGTGTTCGTGCTCGCCCCACTGTACATTCGACAAGTCACTTTTTGAACCCATGAAAAGTTGCGATTGCGAAGTTTGGAACCTTTGGAGTAGGCGAAAAAAAATCGCACAGTAATAATAACATAGTACCAAACTAAAAAATGACGGAAATGGAGTTATCAGGTTTCTCCCAGACACCACAGATATGTAACGTCCGTTTTGACGGATCCGTCACTGCTGGAAATAGTGTGCACACAGCACATAACAGGACTGTGCGGTGAGCACAAACAACTATCGTAACGTATTCGTAGCGTTTACCTGTCGTTTACTTGTCAATTTGTATGGGGAAACTGTCCGTTTCTGACGTTTGTACGACACGAATACGTTACCAAAGTGTTCGTACTCACCCCACTGATTCGATAAACGGATCCAGTATCCTGGATCTTACATTATGAGTGAAATGGATCATACCAACGTCTACATACCTACACTAATAGCACTTAAATTTAACGGACCTGAAAAATGGATTGCTGCTTATTTTGTCGAATCGGTATTTTCTACTGAACCCGAAATACTGTTCAATGTATGTGTGAACTCGATCATACATAAAGGGCCAATCAACGAACTTTATATGTGAATGTTAGAGCGCAGAGCCCCCTACTCGCTAAGCCGTTGTCTGTGGTTTCGGGTATATCCCTCCCTGTCACTCTTACAAGCTCAACAATGCGAGCTAACGCGCTGGCTAGATCCGAAAACACAGTTGAAACGTTAGAGAGCCTCAGGTGCGATTTTTTTTTCGCCTACTCCAAAGGTTCCAAACTTCGCAATCGCAACTTTTCATGGGTTCAAAAAGTGACTTGAAGATGAACAGTGGGGCGAGCACGAACATTATAGTAACATATTCGTGTCGTCCAAACGTCAGAACCTGACAGTTTCCCCATACAAATTGACAAGCTAACGGTAGGTAAACGCTACGAACACGTTACTATAGTCGTTCGTACTCACCTCACTGAGGCCGTACTCCCTAACGAATCGTTCGTTTCGGGTCTGAATTGCGCATTCGTTTGCACGTTCAAGTTTGTAGGAGTGACAGAGATGGCTGCATTGGTACCGTACATTCGACAAGTCACTTAGCCAAATACTTAAATCATAAGGAAAGAATTTTGTTTTGGGTGACCGTATATTTAAGGTAATCTGTTGGGTTTTTAAGTAAATGTTCAATCGACTGTAGAAGGATCAGGAAAAAAACACTTTTACAAAAATCACATAATTTTCATTTTTTTCCCTAAAAAATTATGGAATTCAGTCGATTGAAATTTTAATGAAAGACGACTTTAATAGATAGTTTGACTTTTTATTCCTCATATGGTTTCGTCAGCCAGTTTCATCATAATTTCTTAAAAGCTTACTTGATGTATTGAGCACAGGTAAAATATCGAGTAATGGGCAGGTATAAAACGGATTGGTTTGCATAGGTTATAGATGTAGCGGACACTGAACACTAATGGGGTCACTACTTCTCTTGGTCTATTTTTTATCAACATCATTACTATTTATCATTATCTTTTAATGATATAATATAATTTGCATGCTGTTTTAATATGGCTGAAAAAGCTGCACCACAATGTTAAGATTTCACCTTTTTATACGCAAATAAATGTTCATTTCATATCATTTCAACAATAATTCAGTTTTCTTTAATCACTTTTACGGTTGTTAAGTTCAAAAACTTTAAAACAAATAAAAATACCCAAGGCCTAGTTCCACCACATGTTTATAAGTTCCTGAATGCTAATCTAGCAGGTAACAATCATAATAGTCATATTTAAAAAACAGCTAACCAGTATTATATTATCAGAGGACCTGTCAAACACTTTTCCTGAAATTGTATAAAACTTAAATTCCCCAAAAAGATAACGGAATTCGACAGAGTCATGAGCTTCGAATAGCCATTGCACTAGCCAATGACTAAGTTAGTCCAAGTTTAGGCACTGACTCGGTCGCATTCAGGCATCATTTGGTCGTAAATAGTCTTAAATTAGTTCATGATACTGGTGTTTTTGAATATTAAATTTAACATGTTATATACGAAAATGTTGTGGTGTGAAAATAAGTGTGCAATTTAGTGCGTTTACTTATTTATGTAAAAAGTTTAAGTAATTTATATAATAAGTTTAAGACTTTGTGCGTAACAATGAGGTTGTGCTTTATATTTATGCTTTTGTCCGTTAATGAAAGCTTTTCAAATGTAAGTAAAACAATTGAACTAAACTCAGTCGATAGTATGCTGTTATTGAGTTAATAACAGCACACTTACAATGAAATTACACTTTTTTTCATTAAAAAGTCAGAAAAAAAAAACATGTTCATTATATGCTTGTGTTTAACTACAAAGTGTTATACATTATACTATTGTAAAAACATTTAAAAATACTACGAGTACTTATTCGTATATAAAACTCAATTTATTAATAGACTCGTCTTCTGATGTCCAATTTTAATAAAAAAAATGTAGAGCAACTTTGTGCCTACTGCCCGTAGATAAAACTTTTCGCAGAATTCGCAGGGTTCACTTTTAGACTTTGCGTTGTAATTTTTGAGCCCCGACGAAAAAAGGGGTGTTATAAGTTTGATCACTTTGTCTGTGTGTGTGTATTTGTGGCATCTAGCTCCAGAACGGATGGACTGATTTCGAAGTTTTTATTTTTATTGGAATGATATTATTCAATCACATTGGTTCCTAGTTGAGGTAGCTGGTCGTTCCTAGCTAAGGTAGCTCAACATCCGCTTAGCCGTTAATGCTCACCAGCTGTGTTTCATGCTCATTCGGGGGTTTCAATTTACTATTTTTACGTGTTTTGACAAGTAGTGAAAAAAAAAAAAATTACTAGCGGACCGCGCAGGCGTTGTCCTGCTAAAGGTAGACAATTCTTATTAATAAGGGGTATGAAAAATAGATGTTCGCCGATTCTCAGACCTACTTCATATGCCCACAAAATTTCATGAGAATCGGTCAAGCTGTTTCGAAGGAGTACGGGAACTAACATTATATGTTATATATATATGTGACACGAAAATTTTATATATAGAGATTTTTTAATCGGCGAACGTTGCACGTGTTGCAGACTCTGTGCTTTAGACTACGTCCGGTGACTTTATAGTTATCGGTTTTAATCAGTCATGCGCTATTAAAAATAATATTTCCCATTTTCAGGGAGGTGAACCCAAACGAAAAACCTCGCATGAATCGTCCATGGAATACTTTACCAGACCAAACAGTAAATTAACTGTCCCAATCAAAATACATTTCGACAAATCCCTTACAGACCGACTAGCGAAAGAGTATAAAATAAAAACCAGGAAAAAACTCAAAGATATATCACAATCTATATTAAAAGAGATAGACTCTTATTTTAGGCATCTAAGCTTGAATCAAAGGATTAACTTTGCTCTACTAGACACAAAGTTTATAACGAAGGAACTTCAAAACGATACAAATGGATCGAACTATTTGAAAAATTATTGCACTAGACAAGGTGCTAAAAAGAAAACTAGCAAAAAATGGTGGTACTCCATCTTATTGACTGGTTTGGACTTGTTCTATGTCGACAGTTATGGAAGGGAAAACAGAAATAGCACAGGTAAATTTCAATTTATCTTTATAAAAAAAACTCGTTAGAATTTGAGAGTAAACATACTTAACACTAGAATACACGCGCTTCTTAAACGTTCTGGAGTGTTCGCACGGCTTATTTACTTTCGAAATATACTGATATAATATCGTTTCATTTGTAAATAAAATTGGAATTTATTAAGTAAACAAAATTTCGAAAAGACAACACTTAAAAAAATCTTTTCGGCTCCGGTTATCGGGAAGGATTCGAACCCCCGACCTTTGGAAGTCCGGTCCAATGCTCTGACCACTGAGCTACCGAGAACCTTACGGTAAGTAACGGGTTCAAATCCTTCCCGATAACCGGAGCCGAAAAGAATTTTTTAAGTGTTGTCTTTTCAAAAAAAAAAAATGTGTTGTGAACGCAAAAAAGTACTTAACAAAAAAACAAAATTTTAAAAATATCTTCTTCTTTTTAAATTGCCGAAATATTAACAAAACTGCAGACTTCTTAAAAATCCCAAGATTTTTACTTATTTCAGATCAATCAACCACAAGTTGATTGATTGGTTTAATAGCCACAAGTTGCACACGACATACAACCCCCCACGAATTAACGAAGAATACGTTTACAGTAAATAAGTATCATACAGGATATAAATCATATAAAAACTAACTTACATTTGAGTAAATATTTCGCTATTTAAAAGTCCAACAATTTAAATAGTTATTTTGCGCTATAGCATCAGCATCAACCACTGATGCGACACTAAATGTGACAAATAACATCCAATTGGAGCTTCGCTAAAGACTTAATGTTGTGTCACACTCTCCGTAGGGGAGGGGATCAAAATAAAAAGAAAAGATTAACAATAGATAAGAATTTATTAGGTGGGTTCCGAGTTTGACCGAATTGATGTAGTTAGGTCCCTCTCACTATCACTGTCCTGGTAGTATCTCTCCGCAGGCTGCTTCCGGCTTGCTAGGTTGAGTAGTGGTCCAGATCAGCAGTGGGGCAGAGCAGTACGCCAGTGCGCACAGTAGGAAGGGTAGTATGCGGTGACGTCCGGTACCGGGTAGGTGGGCCCTGGAATGGTGTAACAAAATATTTTACCACTATCCGAATTTCGTGGTTTGACTGCAGCATTCGGAGTTTAAGCAAGCGAAGCGGGGCGTAGGTACAGATGATAATGATTTGCAATAAATAGTGATCAATGATGAGGCACAAGAATTAACCAGAATACATGATAGTTAATGAAAAAATAATAAACTAACTAAGATCCTAAAGAAAAAATATGTTTGTGACATTTCGTAACGTCAATGCTCATAAAAAAAAACTAAACGAATTATAATTACGAAATTCCACAAACGGAAAATGAATGAAAAGACTTGAAAAGTGAGATTAAGCAACTAAAGTAAATTGCGGTAACTAATGAAGGTTACGGCAATGTCATGTCACGAAAAAAATGAGGAGTTTTCTTATAGGTGATTAAAATACGTGAAATTAAGCAAATACAATATTTTTACAGCTTAAGCGCAAGGTGAATAAACAATTATAGATAGATTAAAATTATGTGCTAGATATTAATTAACATGACACAGCATTTTTGAGCAATTTGCCCAATATGGGAGTTATCTAATTAGTTAACTAATAAGCTTAAAACTACATGTAACACCTTGCAACACTTACCCGTTTAATTGGGGAATTCACATAAGAGTTTTTATTAATTTTCACACAAAACTGAGTAGGCACAGTAGTAGCAAATATAGGTAATTGTAAACAAGAATTATAGGGACTGGTACGCGTCTTCCTCAGAGCGTGTCCGGTCGTCTAGTGTCGCAGGGACGAGGAGCCGTGACCTTCAGAATCGCTTTCACAAACCGGCAGCGCAAGAGCGTATGTCGCAGACCGTAACGTGCGTTAGGGAGTTACTTGATTCAAATAACATACTCCTCAGTCAACAGTGATAATTACTAGTTTTGTCGGGATTATTATTTGGAGTGTTTAGAATAAAGTTGAGTTAGTAAGTTTGTTTTTATTTTATTAGTGTTAATTAGATATAAGTATTTCTTACTCTTTAATTTTATGTTTTATTTTTATTTAGTTAAAAATAAATTGTTACACACCCCTCTTTTTAGGTTAGGATTTTAGCTAAATAAAATCCGTTGAATTAACTTAACGGAGCTTGAAATCTTTCACATGCCAAACACCTAATTTGTTTCCTGACATGTCTTCAAGCTCATAAACTAGTTTAGAAAGTTTGTTCGTAATGCGGCATTTGACAAATTTAGGAGCTAATTTTTTTGAGAACCTTTTGTCTTTATCGCTAAGATAGAATGTCCTCTTCCAAACTATGTCCCCTACATTAAAGTCTACGCTTTTACGCCTCAAGTTGTACGTAGAACAGTTACGTGAATGTGCTTTTATGAGTGCGGCCTGAACTTTATCAAATGTGTTCCGTAGGCTACCTAAATTTTCCGCATAGGGATCTCGAGGGGTGAAAACAATTTGATCAGCCAAGTCTGTATCAATATAGTGTGAGCCACAATCAACTAATTCACGCCCAAAGACCAAGAAAGAGGGTGTGTATCCAGTAACTTCATTAACGGCGCTATTAAGAGCAAATTGAATTTTTGGAATATGAATATCCCAAGATCTGTGATCATTATCTATAAGTGTGGATACGGCAGTGATAATCGTTTTATTGTAGCGTTCTACGGAATTAACTTGTGGCGTATAGAGAGGAGTATAGAAAACATTGGGTACATTGTAAGTAGTAAATAGATCTTTCATGATGTTACTTATAAATTGTCTTCCGTTGTCCATTATAATAGTACTAGGTATACCGTGAATAAGAAAAACTTTTTCTTCTATAATTTTGGAAATAGTATCGGCAGTAGCTCGCCGAATTGGGAAAAGTAAGCAGTATTTAGAAAAACAACAGTTAACTACTAATAAAAACGTATTTTGTTTTCTAGAAACAGGCAGTGGTCCGACTAGATCGATACTTATCATTTGAAAAGGGCGGCTACAGTCCTTAGGTCTGCCCATTGTGCCAAGAGTAGTATGATTAGGATATTTATAAGAAAGACAAGTGTCACAATTAGAAACAAAACTAGATACATCGTGTTGCATGCTTGGCCAAAAATATTTAAGTGCAATGCGTTTATACGTTTTAAAAATGCCGAAATGACCAGATGTGGCTTCACAGTGGTTTTGTTTTATAATGTTCTGACGATGCTCGAGAGGTACGACTTCTTTCCACTGAAATTCTCTAGTAAGAGGGTTAAGTGACTTAGTATAGCGGTAAAGTTTTCCATGAGAGACTTGATAGTTTAGAAAAGACGTTGGCGATGTCAGGCAACCGTTATATGTTTTTAAGTACCACGGATCGTCAGTAGTAACCGAGGGTTTAGTCTGTAAATCAGTCGCGTCACTGATAGCGGCAATAGGGACAGAACGAGATAGACTATCAGGTACTACATTGTCAGCGCCTTTGCGGTGTTTAATTTCAAAATTGAACGCTGATAGCCTGACACCCCATCGAGCTAAACGTCCAGTTGGGTTGTTCAGATTTAAGAACCATTTGAGCGAGGAATGGTCTGTGAAAACAGTGAACTTTTGACCATTCTCGAGGTAGCATCGCCAATGTTCAATAGCGGATAGCACGGCTAGAGCTTCGCGTTCGGTGGCGCTATAATTGCGTTCCTGCTTGGATAAAGATTTGCTCATATAAGCTATAACCTTTTCTTCGTCATTAAGATATTGTGTGAGAACAGCACCGATACCATGATCGCTGGCGTCTGTGTGTACTTGAAAAGGCTTAGAATAGTCTGGACACGAAAGGATCGGAGATGAAGATAAAAGTGACTTTAGTTTTTGAAAGGCATCGTCAGCTTCTTGAGACCAGGCAAAGGGTGGGCTCTTTTTGCCCTGAGACGTTAATTTATTTAGTGGCGATGCAAGGGCACTAAAGTTAGGTATGAATCGGCGGTACCAAGATGCAGTACCCAAAAAGCGTCTAACCTCTTTACGGTTTGTAGGGGTGGGATAATTAAAGATAGCCTCTACCTTTTCAGGATCTGCGTGAAGCCCATTTACGTCCACTACGTAACCTAAATACTTTAGTTGGCTACGAAAAAATTGACTCTTTTTGAGGTTTATAGTTAAGTTTGCGTTTCGTAGTTTATCTAGAACGCGTTTAAGTAAGCTTATGTGCTGATCAAATGTTTCCGATACAATTATTATATCATCGATAAACACGAAGACCTTGTGTTCAAATTCAGGGCCATAGAAAAGTAAATCAACTAATCTTTGTTGCGTAGCAGGCGCGTTAGTTAATCCAAAGGCCATAGACTTAAATTGGAATGTACCTCTAGATGGTATGTAGAAAGCAGTCTTGCACCTATCATCCGGATGGATCAAAACCTGCCAGAAACTCTTGGATAAGTCGACGCTGCTTAGAAATTTAGCGTCGCGAAGGTTGTCTAGTATTTCCGAGATGTAAGGAAGACTATAGGCATCTTTTTTTGTTACAGAGTTTAATTTTCTACTATCTAGACACAACCTAAGTTCTCCGTTTTTCTTAGGAGTGAGTAGCACAGGAGAAGACCATGGGCTCTCACATGGCTCGACAACATCGTCTCTGAGCATATCATTAAGTTGTTCAATTAGTATCCGTTGTTTTTCAGGAGACATACGGTAATAACGTTGACGTATGGGGGCAGCATCCCCAGTGTCAATTCGGTGTGTGATTACTGAAGTTTTACCTAATCCCCGCTCCTCGTATGATATATCACGGAACTGGGATATAAGCTCATCAGCAGTAGCTTTTTGTGTATCAGTTAGGTGGTCGTAAGAACAAAGAAATGCCTGAGATCCGGACAAAGAATCAGATTTCAGTTCATGGTCAGAATCTTTGTGAAATAGAATTGCATCTAAATGTTTAGGGAATAGGTTGAATTTACGCCAAAAATCGATTCCAAGAATAACAGGATTTTTTACTTCAGGAACGACATGCACATCCAATGTGTGTTTTTCGTTTTGGAAAAGTATCGGAATTGACAGCATTCCAATAGAGTAGACTGCTTCACCACCTGCAGTAGTGAATTTTAGATTTCCGGAATCCTGTAGCTGAAATCCCATTTCAAGTAATTTTTTGTGACAGTTATTTCCCAAAATAGTGACGCATGATCCGGTGTCAAGTAGACCAATCATGGTGAAACCTGATACGTCGATTTGAATGTAAGGCCTAATGCGATCAACTACGTTATTATCGATTGAAGCGACCGAACTAAAATTAGTGAAATTGCGAACGAACGTTAACCAGCGTTTCCATTCTCCATCTCGATCACTCCAATCGGGCCTAATCAGTTTTTTGAGGTTTCAGTAGAAGGTTGAGGGTGACAATCTGAGCATTCTGGATATTTCACATCTTTTTTGCCACACTTAAAACAGATAAGGAATCTATCTTGACTACAGTTTCTCAATGAGTGTTTGTCTGTTCTACAACGTGGGCAGAAAACATTTTTATATGACTGAGCGTTTATTGCTGCGATTTCAGATATTTGGTTTGTGTTATTGGTTCCAAAGTTATATTTGTTAGAATCATTATGAATTTTATTAGATTTAAATGAATTATTGTTGTAATAAGATGTGCTAGGTTTTGGCTGATCAGATCTTTTGAAATTCGTTGTAGGTTCATTTTTGTAATTAGTTAAGTATGTAGATTTTGGTTTATAGGAGAACTCTGGGGCGATCGTGCTAGACGATGCTTTTGGAGGTTCCCGAAAATTTGAAAATCTAGAATTAACAGTCTCGTAACTAAGACATACCTTTTTTAAGTCTTCAATAGTTTTAATATTAGAAGCAGGGACAGCAGCTAAGGTGTTAGCGTAGCAAGGTCGTATGTTGTGCAGTAGTATTTCTAGCTGAGCTTCTTCTGAAATAGGCTTATTAAGGCGTGAAAACATACCATGCATTATCGAAAGATAAATGATAATGTTTTCGTGTTCGCCTTGAGTGCGTGACCTAATTTCTTCAGTAAATTTATAATCGTAATCACTGCTGCTGAAATCTTGCTTAAGTAGGGTACGTAGTTCTGACCATGAATTAACTTTATCCTTGTTATAACGGAACCAGTGTAATGCATCGCCGTCAAATATTTCATAGCCCAGTGACGGTATTCTTTCGATAGGTATACCTCGGGAACAAACAAATTCTTCGATTTTTTGAATGAAGGCATGGACACAAGTAACTCCATTAAATTTTAGTTTAGTTATATCTGACGTCAGACTTCGCTCACACGTTACCGATATAGTGGTAGGATTCGAAGTATCGGCTGTTGATGGGGCGCTAGTTGCCTGGGCGCTAGATAGTTTTAAAGATGATAGGTCTTTAAATTGAATATTAAAGTTTGTTACGCAAACCTTGTATATGTCGTTTATTTCTGTTGCGTTCACAATGCGATTGATGCGGTGATACAAGTGATTTAAAAGCGTCTCTGTTCTATTAAGCAAATTTTTATCAAATTTAGTATGTAAATTAGCTAAATTATTTTGTGATTTAATGAGCGTTTCCTTGACCTCTTTTAAATCATCGGAAGCCTCTAAGTGGGACTCTAGAATGTCTTCAGACGGCAAAAGTTGTGAAAGTTTGACTATTTCTTTTCGTAAATCTTGTACCGTCTCACCACTACCACCACGAAGCTCAACTTCGTATTGAAGCTCGGCTTTTTGTAGAGAAAGAAATTTGATTGGGTGAGACATGTTTATACTGTAAATGTTGCAAAGTGGTACAAATCACTAGCTAATGATTACAATTTGTATCTAAATTATCTAGTGTACGGTGACAGTAGTGATAAAATTGAGAAAATAAAGGATGTCTAAACAAATAGAGAGAAAACTGTTGTGAGACCTGTAACCGTGCACTATATACTACGTAATTAGTACAATCAGCCTTAAAAACTAGGAAGTTAAGCCAACACCAAAGAAAAACTATCTAATGCGATAAAAACCAAAATACACAATTCGGTCAAATTTTACCTATAGTTGGGCGCCATTTGTCACACTCTCCGTAGGGGAGGGGATCAAAATAAAAAGAAAAGATTAACAATAGATAAGAATTTATTAGGTGGGTTCCGAGTTTGACCGAATTGATGTAGTTAGGTCCCTCTCACTATCACTGTCCTGGTAGTATCTCTCCGCAGGCTGCTTCCGGCTTGCTAGGTTGAGTAGTGGTCCAGATCAGCAGTGGGGCAGAGCAGTACGCCAGTGCGCACAGTAGGAAGGGTAGTATGCGGTGACGTCCGGTACCGGGTAGGTGGGCCCTGGAATGGTGTAACAAAATATTTTACCACTATCCGAATTTCGTGGTTTGACTGCAGCATTCGGAGTTTAAGCAAGCGAAGCGGGGCGTAGGTACAGATGATAATGATTTGCAATAAATAGTGATCAATGATGAGGCACAAGAATTAACCAGAATACATGATAGTTAATGAAAAAATAATAAACTAACTAAGATCCTAAAGAAAAAATATGTTTGTGACATTTCGTAACGTCAATGCTCATAAAAAAAAACTAAACGAATTATAATTACGAAATTCCACAAACGGAAAATGAATGAAAAGACTTGAAAAGTGAGATTAAGCAACTAAAGTAAATTGCGGTAACTAATGAAGGTTACGGCAATGTCATGTCACGAAAAAAATGAGGAGTTTTCTTATAGGTGATTAAAATACGTGAAATTAAGCAAATACAATATTTTTACAGCTTAAGCGCAAGGTGAATAAACAATTATAGATAGATTAAAATTATGTGCTAGATATTAATTAACATGACACAGCATTTTTGAGCAATTTGCCCAATATGGGAGTTATCTAATTAGTTAACTAATAAGCTTAAAACTACATGTAACACCTTGCAACACTTACCCGTTTAATTGGGGAATTCACATAAGAGTTTTTATTAATTTTCACACAAAACTGAGTAGGCACAGTAGTAGCAAATATAGGTAATTGTAAACAAGAATTATAGGGACTGGTACGCGTCTTCCTCAGAGCGTGTCCGGTCGTCTAGTGTCGCAGGGACGAGGAGCCGTGACCTTCAGAATCGCTTTCACAAACCGGCAGCGCAAGAGCGTATGTCGCAGACCGTAACGTGCGTTAGGGAGTTACTTGATTCAAATAACATACTCCTCAGTCAACAGTGATAATTACTAGTTTTGTCGGGATTATTATTTGGAGTGTTTAGAATAAAGTTGAGTTAGTAAGTTTGTTTTTATTTTTATTAGTGTTAATTAGATATAAGTATTTCTTACTCTTTAATTTTATGTTTTATTTTTATTTAGTTAAAAATAAATTGTTACAGTTGAATCACGCAATTTGACGAAGTTTTGGACAAAACAAATACCCTGGGCTACATATGTAGCCCGCGCGTGTAGTCTAGTGCGTGACAAAGCCTGAAATACAAAGCATGTGCATATTATGTTTCCAGGCAGAGGATATATGGGCAGTGTGTGCGCTCTAGAAAAAAGCTGTACACTGCTGGAGTGGAATCCGAATAATATTGGTTATCTACTCACACACGAGTTGGGGCATAGGTAAATATTGAAGTCGCATATGTAGTTATAAGATCCATTAACTAAATAATGTTTTGCGCTTGGCTATAGTTTAAGAAAGTCAGAAGTCAGTCTTTTTTTAGAAATCACTAGTATACACATAATAATCTTTACACTTTTGTGGACGAAATAAAGACGAATATGCGTTTATCTGTGAATACAAAAGTTTATTTTCGTAAACACTTTTCTGATCAGCCTATACATATAAGTCCCACTGCTGGGCACAGGCCTCACTTCGACTATGAGGTGGTCCAAGCCATACTCCAGCACGCGGGCTCAGTGCGGATTGGTGGAGGGGCGTTTACAAACACCCCAAAGTGACCAACCTTACTGTCAGACGTTACTTAGCCGCTCGAGGGCCTCTGACCAGGCTTAACGACTAATATTTATCGATATTAACCGGGACCAGCAGCTTAACGTGCCTTCCGAAGCACAGAGATACGTGTAGTAAGACGTCACTTAAATGGTCAGAATAGTCACCCATGACCATCCCAAACATGACCGAGCATAGTTAAGCAACCTGCTTAACTTTTGGTATCACTACCAAAGAGCTGCAACCACTGAGCCACAAACACTTTTACAACTAACTAAATTTTTGAGTAACCTAAAACTAAGCATTTACTTATCCGTGAATACGAAAGAAACAACAATTTAAGCCCTTTCTTCAGGTCTATCGTAATTAATTTCAATATACGAGAAGATTACACACAGTCAAATTTACACAAGTTGTATAATATAGGCGGTCTGTTTGCTTGAAGCAACTACTTCCAGACAACCTTCGTGCAATAACTTGCTTATGCTAAGAATTTATAAATAAACAAACATCGATAATTTTATTTAAGTCTAGCCATGATTTTATTTCAGTCTAGGCATGAAGCACGACGGGCGCCCTCACAACGAATGCCAGCCCTATAGGTACATCATGAGCAACAAGTACAATCCTAAACACCATCCCAAATCCTGGTCGAAGTGCAGCAAGAGATACCTGCTGCGATTTCTGGGGTACGTTGCTATAGAATCTTAGTCTTTAGTGCTAGTACACATAGGAACTCGAGCTCGCTACTTAGACCGCACGTGCGCTTCGTATGTGATGTGAACACTTGAATGTCTTAGCATGTGTTTGATATTTCGTGACCGCGTCGGGAGTCTAAGGTGTAAAAAAACCTTACCGAAGCTGTCAACCACCCGTTTAATACATCAAACCAAATCGTATAAAAAATAAATTTAGGCTGGGAAACAACTTTTATTTTTTGACATAAAAAAAATTTAATTCTAACCCGCAATGTGTTGCTATACGCTGCCGCGACGCGGTTTGGTTCGAGTGTGTGTGTACGCTGTTCATTGCGGAGTGTGATATTTAGAGGCTTTTTATGAAAGAACTAGTGAAAAATTGTATAATGTTCCTTTAAAAAGAAATAAGTTATTATGACGGACAGGAGACATTTCTGAAAAAAAAAAATTATTTTTCAAACTTTAACCATCTATACCTACCTTAGTAACCGTAACCGTACCTCAGTAACTTCCCAGGTATGGTGTAAAGGAAAAAAAGATCGTAACAATTGGTAGAATATGTGGTATTCGGCTTCGGTAAGGTTTTTTTACATCCTGTACAACACAATAACAAGCACTTAGTGTGCGTCCACACTGAATGCACAGTGATTGGGTCCTAGGCGGTTGCGGTGAGCGGGCGCGCGTCAAATCGTATGGCATTAGGCCTACCTTCGTCACTACAGTTTGGACGCAAAGGCGCGTTCATATTAATGTTTGATATTTGTGCGCCCGCCCCGGCCGTCCGCGTCACCACAGCGCTAAGCTCGCAGTGTGGACTCACTATTACTTAAATAAGTAAGAAAGTAATAGACTAATTAACTAAGTAATGGACTAATAAAAGAATTAACTAAGAAATAGTGTAAGTAAGGTAGTGACATTGGAATCTTCATACATTGATTATCCGAGCCTCCTCCGCGTCTTTGCTACATGAGGCGTAATTGCGGACGAAATGAAGTTGATGGCCTACTCGTATATCTATAGTTACTTAGTAATTTAAGCCAAAGTAAATTAAAACATTACCCAATAAACTTATTTTCACGGAAGCAGAAAACAGCGTCTAAAACTAAATATGGAAATCCCATTGTCCTTAATACCAAAATGGTCAAATAATATGAATAACAAGAATATTTATATACGTATATTATTAATTCAATTTCATCTACTTTCATGTTATGGTAAAAAAATAACAATACAGTGATATTGTTCTTCTTTTCAGGAGCAGGAAAGCTTGGTGCCTCAGATAATTAAATTTTTTAAATAGGGAACAAGAAATATAAATTTTTTACAACAAAGAAACTTGTTTTTGTAGCTCTTCTAACTTATTAATTGTAAAAGGGTAAAAAAACTAGAGTACTAAACCCCTGAAAATTTACTTGCCGCAAATCTGCTTTGCAAAATGTAGTTGCTAAAGTTGTTTCCTCAGGGGTTTAGCATTCATGACTTCACTTGGAAATATTTCCATGGAAAGGAGCCAACCCACATCTTTATTCAAAACGACTTAAGTAAACCAAAATGAACGACCACTTTTGTCTTATGTTCAAGAAGTTGACTGTTAACTAAGAGGTCGCGGGTTCGATCCCCGCACTGTTCAAACATTTGTGTGCATGAACACGTCTGTTTGTACTGGTCTGGGTGTTATGTGTATTTATTTAAATTTATTTGTAATACCACAGTTGATTCTGATATCTGTAACACAAGTGCTCAAGCTACTTACTTACAACGGAGTCAGATCAATGTATGTGATGTTGTTGTATATTTAAAAAAAGATCCTAATATCATATCAATAGAGGTAGGTATAGTTTTACGTTACGAACAAAGCTGTAGAAAATTTTAAACCAAAGTGTCATTTTCTTCATAAGTACTTTTATGACGACGCTTCTTTGTCATTTTTTTTAACAATCCAAAATACATGAATCTTTAAAAATTAAAAAAACATAAGTCAAACCACTTGTATAAGTTAAGTTTAAAACTTAGGAACAATCGACGGCAGCTGGTCTAGTGGTCTGAGGTGTGCTGTCGCGGGTTCGAATCCTGCTAGGGACAAATGTTTGTGTGATGAGCACGAGCATTTTTATCTGTGTCATGGGTATTTATAAATGTATTTAAGTATTTCTATCCGTTATCCTAGCCACCATAACACAAGCTGTCGCTTAGTTAGGGGCTAGGTAATTAATTGGTGTGTTCGTTGAAACAATTTAAAATTTAAATGCAGAACCAAGCATAAAACTTGAATATCTCAAAAATATGTGTGAAGGTTGGATCCTTTTCATGGAATACATCCGAAAGTAAGTAAATAATATGTTTGTAGGAGGCAAGCATCCAAGCATCACATAAAGATATCCAAGATGAGCAAAACATCACAAACATTGCTCTGATCTCAAAGTAATTAGCTTAAGCATTTGTTTTTTTGTTGATATATTTATTTATATTTATATTTTTGTATTTTTATTTTTGATTTGTTTTGTCTTTAATTTGAATTTAATTTAACAGAATTAAATACATATACGTAAGTACTATACTTGTTTATTAAGCGCCATTGTATTACTAACCCATGGATTTTTGTTGTCCGCAATAAATGAATGAATGGAATTTGTGTTATGGGAATCAGAAATAAAAAAGGTAGGTACCACAAACACCCGTGACAACATAAAAAATTGATTTCCAACATTGTTTCCGACCGGGGATCAAACCCGGGACCTCCTAGGTGGCACCGGTAGTTGAAACCAGTACTCACACCATTAGATCATGGAGGTCATCTAATAAAATAAAATAGAATTAGATTAATTATTTTTTTTTTAATCGAATTTAATATTAACTTTTATTTATTGATATTATGATTATTTATTTTTGCGTTATTATTATTAACCACAATTTATCTCTCGCATTCAATTTCCACTGCACCCATTGCCTTATTTCTGCATGACCTTGCGGTTGACTGGCAGAAAATGCTTTTAACAGTAAGTCCACCCTTTGTACATTTCCTGTGCAATGAAGTTTTTAATAAATAAATAAATTATTTTCTATTAAATATTAACTACTATTTAACTACTATTACTTAGTCTGCTAACTTACTGACTCAGTTACCGCAGACGCGTATCTAGTTAAGTATGAGGCTAGACCACAAAAAGGTCTGTTGTAACATCTAGATCCATTGAATCTGATCTGTTAACAGAAAATAAAACACAAGCAACAAGACGGCAAGTTAGTTAAGAGATTTTGGGTGCGAGAAAATGTCTCCAATAAAATCCTACTTCCACGCTTCTTTTTGCATTGACGTTGAACTAATCTTATATATAAAAATGAATTGCTGTTCGTTAATCTTGCTAAAACTTGAGAACCGAACCGAAACCGATTTGAATAATTTTAGTCTTGAAATATTCGTGGAAGTCCAGGGAAGGTTTAAAAGATAAGAAAATTTTAAAAAAGCAATTGCAGAACAACGTCTGCGGGGTCCACTAGTCTCTTATATATATAAATGATTTGCTGTTCGTTAATCTCGCTAAAACTTGAGAACGGCTGAACCGATTTGAATAATTTTAGTCTTGAAATATTCGTGGGAGTCCAGGGAAGGCTTAAAAGATTAGAAAATTTAAAAAATTCAACGGGTAGAACAATGACTGCGGATCCGCTAGTTATGTATATTATTCAGGTTAATTTCAGGTTCATGAATGAACATTCTAAAAAAACAGCTAAATAAAGTAGTTGATTGAGGGGACTTTTGAATGTTTATTACAGGCTAAAGGCTGATTTCTAGTCTATAAAGAGTTAGATAAGAACTATTTGTACATAGATGAAAGCCCTTGGACAAAGCAATATTGCATTATCGATGACGAAAATTGCAATCGACATTGTAAAGTCTATGATAGAATTCGCTATTGAATTCGTTTGTAAAAAATACTGTAAATTACATAAGCCAAGCCCCGCTAAATCAGGTGACTTCGTACTTTAGTTCTCATACATTTACCAAACATTCGTTTTGTACATGACTTAATATGCAATAAGCTTTGTGTAGGTGTCAAGGAATATCTGAAACGGTTTTCGTAACTTTGCATCTAATAATTTAGTTCATCGACAACTTTTCGAGGTGCTTATGGCGCAGTGTTGGCGAGACGCTTTGGTAGTGATACCAAAAGTTAAGACACCTAACGCGCGGTCATGTTTGGGATGGGTAACCATTCTGATTATAATAATAATATTTCACAACAATCACACCAATTCTCTAGTCCCAAATTAAGCTACGAGGCTTGTGTTATGGGTACTAGACAACGGATAAACATACTTAAATACTTTCTTTTTTTTTGGTAAATAAATACATATTATATATAGAAAACACCCAGACCAGTACAAACACACATGTTCATGCACACTTATGTTTGTACTGTGCGGGGATCGAACCCGCGACCCTTGGTTTAGAAGTCTGACCTGTGGACCACTGCACCAAGCGGTCGGCGATTATATAAGTGACGTCTATTTACAAGCATCTCCGTGCTTCGGAAGGCACGTGAAGCTGTAAGTCTTGTTTAATATCGATAGATATAAGTTGTTAGGCCTAGTCAGGGGCCCTCGCGCAGCTTAATCACATTAATAACATCTGACAGTCGTAAGGTTCGTCATTTATCACACCCCTTCACCAATCCGCACTGAGCCTGGTGGAATATGGGTCGTACCACCTCATAGTTGAGGTGAGGCCTGTGCCCAGCAGTGGGACGTATAAGCAGATAAGATGAAGAGATGAATTTAGTAAAGAAAGCTATCCTCCTTTTTGACAAAGATTTTCTTCTTTCACATTTCATACGCATCTCTCTCATTTTCTTGTTTGAAAAGGTACTTATTTAAAATACGCTTCTCTCTTGTCAGATGCTCCGTTTAATTGAACACGACTTTCGCTGCGCGCGCGCACCCCGGCATGAACAATTTGTAACGTTTCATAATCAAATTCGGGCCACGCGCTGGTATAGGCTAGGAGCTAGATATACAATCGTACGCTAAATATCGTGCGCGTGGTCTCCAAGAACTTAAACAAAAAAGCAAAAACAAAACAAAGAAGCTGTTCGATAGGAATAATCATTAGATAATCAAGTAGTCATAACAGGTATGATGACACCAACAGCAAATATTTTTAAGATCACAAAAAAGTAATAAAACCTGATGAATTTCCAATAATCTACAGAAACTGTTTTTAATAACAAAATACTTAATACAGATTCAGTTAAATGACTTCTAATTCTGCTACATAGAAATGACGTCACAACTATGTATTCCCATACAAATTCAATCGAGGCAGACCGTTTTGACAGTTAATAAAGATCAAAATTAAAATCAATTTACTCATCAATTCACAATCCCAAACCATGACAAAACCGCTTAACTTGACATTGTCAACTTTTCGACATCGACAATTTTCGATGATTAAATAAACTAGCCTTATCAAGTTCGGCTCTGCACTCTTTGAACATAATAAGCAAGTAATATCTAATCCATAATACTAAATGGTCTGAAAATCTGTCACTTGCATGCCCTTATGGTAGAAAATACCTTAAATTAAAGTTTAGTTGGTTAAATTAAGGTTTAGATGGTTAAGGACTAAAATTAATGGATTCTTGTCTCCTGGTCTATCCACCCGTATACTCTTCAATGAGAAGTTTCATAGCACTTATTTTAACACACTTAGAGTTCAATTTCTAACCGATTTATAACTAATCCCGGTCATTTGAAATAACACCATATTAGTATTCGAGTGATACACACAACTGAAAGTTTTTTGGTTTTATAACGAAAGTGCGAGATGAAGTGAAATTTTGTGTTTATTTAGTGGATTTATCAAAGTCTACTTACATACTAACAAAACTTTTCCATTTGCCAGAAAGAGAACTAATAAGATCTAGCTGGTTACGAAATTAAATGGGATCGGCTGTTACTGCAGATGTTTCGGGTAATCTTAAAATTTATTTAATTATAAAAAAAATATTCTAGGTGTTTAAATGACCACGGACGCTGAAAAGGGTCCGAAATTTTTAGGTCAAAATAAAATGTAAATAAATCGCGAGAAATAATCCGTAAAAAGTGTCTCATTCAATGTCTACTGTTCACGTAAACCATTATTTTTTATTAATTGTGTAAAAAAACGATAAACTTTTACACAATATATAAAAAATAATGGTTTGACTTTTTATAATTGTGTTTTAACTTTAATAGAAATTTGAAATGTATTTCGTATGTCATTCATGGTGGATCATTGAGTTCCTGCGTTCTATTGATGATGATATATCTATGAATTTGAATTTTGAAAACTACCCACAGCACGTATCTCTCTGGTCACATTCAGATGGAGGACGTTTAACTTAGTTCAACACCATGACATGTATTTCTCTGGTTCGTAAACCGAATCCTGCAACAATTCGAACATTTTCATAATACTCGCGATCAAATTTCGTTTCTGTTCGTTTTCCACTTCTATTTTCAACTTAATTATCTACAGACAATATTGGAAAACGGGGAAAATTATGCATCATCAATGGATTTTTGTCTTTATATGCAATAACCGCTAAGATTGGATAAAATATGCATATGCAAATATGCAATTGCATATAATCCGGTTCACCGCATTAACAGAATTTAATTGTCTTTTGTTATTAATTAACTCATTATAAAGTAGACAACGGTACCGCTTTGTTTGCGACTGGGCCACTGGGCCAACGTTAGTGGGCGTGATCGCAAAATGTGTTCTTCCATATCATCCTTCAAGCTTATAGGTAATAAGAAGTAGAAAATTTCTACAATTTAGTTAAATGAAACTAAACTGAATAATCCTTTTCACGCCCACTAACGTTGGCCCAGTGGCCCAGTCGCAAACAAAGCGGTACCGTTGTCTACTTTATAATGAGTTAATTAATAACAAAAGACAATTAAATTCTGTTAATGCGGTGAACCGGATTATATGCAATTGCATATTTGCATATGCATATTTTATCCAATCTTAGCGGTTATTGCATATAAAGACAAAAAATCCATTGATGATGCATAATTTTCCCCGTTTTCCAATATTGTCTGTAGATAATTAAGCTGAAAATAGAAGTGGAAAACGAACAGAAACGAAATTTGATCGCGAGTATTATGAAAATGTTCGAATTGTTGCAGGATTCGGTTTACGAACCAGAGAAATACATGTCATGGTGTTGAACTAAGTTAAACGTCCTCCATCTGAATGTGACCAGAGAGATACGTGCTGTGGGTAGTTTTCAAAATTCAAATTCATAGATATATCATCATCAATAGAACGCAGGAACTCAATGATCCACCATGAATGACATACGAAATACATTTCAAATTTCTATTAAAGTTAAAACACAATTATAAAAAGTCAAACCATTATTTTTTATATATTGTGTAAAAGTTTATCGTTTTTTTACACAATTAATAAAAAATAATGGTTTACGTGAACAGTAGACATTGAATGAGACACTTTTTACGGATTATTTCTCGCGATTTATTTACATTTTATTTTGACCTAAAAATTTCGGACCCTTTTCAGCGTCCGTGGTCATTTAAACACCTAGAATATTTTTTTTATAATTAAATAAATTTTAAGATTACCCGAAACATCTGCAGTAACAGCCGATCCCATTTAATTTCGTAACCAGCTAGATCTTATTAGTTCTCTTTCTGGCAAATGGAAAAGTTTTGTTAGTATGTAAGTAGACTTTGATAAATCCACTAAATAAACACAAAATTTCACTTCATCTCGCACTTTCGTTATAAAACCAAAAAACTTTCAGTTGTGTGTATCACTCGAATTAAATAGACGAAAGAGCGAAAATGTATGAAACTACAGTTCCGCTTCGTTCGGCGCCTCTCTCG
Source organism: Pyrausta despicata (assembly GCA_963921415.1). Classification (NCBI taxonomy): domain Eukaryota; kingdom Metazoa; phylum Arthropoda; class Insecta; order Lepidoptera; family Crambidae; genus Pyrausta; species Pyrausta despicata. The sequence goes on along the minus strand of OY992862.1, from coordinate 12,428,394 downwards.
CGTGGAAGAGCACAGAGATGGCGTGGAGTCGAATTCAATTTGTCTTTTTTTTTTTGTCATGAATATTGTGTTGCTTCGCTCCTGCTCGAAAAGTTAAATTCCTCAGAGGTTACGTGACACATAAATTCTAAAATAAACAAATAGCGAAGGAAAAGCCGGAAGCTGTCAGGAACTTATGTACTTATAGTGACGAAACTACGCTTTACGCCCTTAATAACATAAAACAAAATCAATCTGTCGAAAAAAGACTGGCTGATTGACATTAGTAAGAATTTAAAAAGATGATCTTAGACAACATTGACTACATCAGACTTAGAGAATTCCCTACGGCGTTAAGTCCACCTTTTGCACAAAGTTTTGTTGTGCAATAAAGCTTAAATAAATAAAGAAATAAACATTATCAGCCTATAAAATAAACGGAAAAAAAAACATGAAATACTTTTCACTGAAGTCTCCACATATGTATCTGTTCCGTTCACCGCATACAGATCGCATTCGATATGTCACACGTGTCTGTCTGTCCGTCCCATTGTTAGGCTTTTCTCTTGGGATTTTTCTATGTCTTCCGATTGCATTGTTCATGGGGTAGCGAAAGTATCGTTGTTTGCGAATTGAAAAAAGATGTTCTTACGTGTCTGTGATGAGAGTGACAGTGTATAATGTACTCTATGGAGTGACCTGAGTCAATTTCGAAATGAAAGAACTAGACGTCAAACTTTTTTTTAAGTACTAATTACTACTAGTGAAACTATTAACTTAACCGTTAATCGCAAAAATCTAATTCGTTAATTTACTACTAGATAAAACGACGTGAGGTCTAGCCCAAATTGCCCTAAAGCAGTAATAGGGGTTATTAGTTGAGGACCCTTGTTTGTCGATGGATTTTATTTTATTTTAATGGTTTTTTTCCTGACGTGCTGTGTTATCCAGCAAGTTTCCTTTTTTCTAATTTTTTTTTAATGCTGTAATACATTCGTACTACAACTACAATAAGAATTGTTTTGTTAACAACAATAAACAAAAAAATAATGCTAACTCATTTATTTGCGAGTGCTAATAATTATTCGTCATTTGAATGCATAATTTCCTCGGATAATCAAACCGGAATAAAGAAAAAAAAATAATGTCAGCTAATCACGCACTGGTTGAGTATAATGTAAATTAGCAAAATAATAATAGCTAAATGTCTATGGAAAATGTGCGTAAATGCGAGCACTAGTGTTGGGAGGTCTCACTTTCTCCCTTTTCGATAGATTATGCTAACGTATTAATTTGTGTTCAAGGTCAGGGATAAGTTATATTTACTAAATGTTTAAATTTTTGATCATCTTATTTAAAGTTATTTTTTTATAAAGGCGAAAGTTCGTAGCCTTTCGGCGTAGGTATTGTACCGACGTAGGTACATACTCACTTGGTATACTGTTAATAATTTGTTCCCGGTTTGGGTTTCCAGTCATTTTCATTCTCACAATATATGCATTTTGCGTGTATTATTATTCTTTTCCGTGGAATCTGTTTTCGTTCGCTTTTTACTGAAAAATAAGGAATTTCTAATTACGTGTTCATAAACGTCAAAGTTTGTATCACCTATAAATGTGATATTCCGCTGTAAAATAGGGAGAAAGGGTTATAACTAACTTTTAAATGGTTTTCCTCTCCTTCTCAGCATAATTATTTCTTATTGTGAACACGATTTATGAGTATTTTTCCGAATTTTGTACTTTTTGACACTATGATTGACATTTTGAGTGACGGGAGTCTTATTATTTTTTTCTGAAAATTGACAACTTTTAGCAAAGTTTCAATACAATTTCCATTTCAAATTCTGCAAAGCACGAGTTTTTTCCACGCTCTAAATTTGAACGGCCGGCCCTATATACGCCCAGACCATCCATATCTGACTCATTCTATTCCTGGCTTCGATTCTATAACAGTAAACTCTTTACTATACGACACTTTAAGAAGTACTTCAGGAAGACCAGTACCTCTCTACCTCCGGAAGGACCTCACTCTCTTCAACACTGAGGACTGACCCCTCCTTGCCTGAGGAGGGACTGCAAGGAACTGAACCCTCCTAGCCTGAGGAGGAACTGCGAGGGACTGAACCCTCCTATCCTGAGGAGGGCCTGCGAGGGACTGACTCCTCCTATCCTGAGGAGGAACTGCGAGGGACTGAACCCTCCTATCCTGAGGAGGGCCTGCGAGGGACTGACTCCTCCTAGCCTGAGGAGGAACTGCGAGGGATTGAACCCTCCTATTCTGAGGAGGGCCTGCGAGGGACTGACCCCTCCTATCCTGAGGAGGGTCTGTGAGGGGCTATCCTCTCCTAGCCCGAGAGACTGCGAGGACTTGCCCCTCCTTACTCTGAGGAGGGACTATTCTTCTTTACCCCGAGGAGGGATTACCCACTTTGTTACTCGCTCCTATTAAGGAGGATTTTCACTTTACTCCCACGGAGGGAGCATTGCCTCCTCCTAAATTTATCTACATCGGATACATCAACTGCTTGCCTTTGCTGACAGAGCCATCGCGGCTACCTCTGCTGATCACCGGTGTCTTCACGGTCTCCGGCACAGCTGCGCTCCAGCTTCTACACCGCTGCGCATCGACGGACTACTCCAAGAACGCTTCGCTTCACTTCGGCGCCTCCGGACCCGCTTAATCTTGAGAAGACACCCACGCCCACTCCACTCACTACACTCACTCATTTTCACTCATTCATTCCTCTCACTCGTCTAGGTTTCTTTTTTTTTCTGTTTTTCTTTTAATATAATTTGTTTGTTATTTCTCAATTCTTTTCGTTTCCCTTTTCTCTTCTTTGTCGCTTCACGACAGTATAAGATGTATTTCATGTATTTTTAATAAATTTGCCGTAGGTAATCAATAGTATTAGTGAACATAGCTCAGTTACGAAGCTTTCCGACACTGGATGACCCCATGACCTGGTAAGAAAGCTATCTGAAAATTCCCATCAGACAAACCGACTCGTTTATACCCTACTCCAGTTTGTAACGTTATTACCATAAATATACCACCATTCAGTGCAATATCGATACAATCGCAACACTATTCGTTCTAACCGCGTTCCGTGCCATGCTGTTTGGGCTCGCAGTCGCCGGCCGCGAAATACCGCGTTCTGTCGCTTGCAAACTATTTTACGAAAACACTGGCCGCAAACAATGCAGCGACATTAAAAAATAAAACTTTGACACTTAAAAATATGCATGTCAAAATTTCCCGCCTATAATGGGAGCCGCGAAAAAAGTTTTTGTTAAAAGAGTTCCACTTTAAAAAGTTTTATTTACAATGTGAAGTTTGATTAAGATAGGATAGTGCGTTAATGTAAATATGTATTGGAAGAGAGTGATATTGACTGCTGCCCTATCGTCGGTTTTGGATGTCAATAGCGAGACCCTATTTGGAAATAATGTGAGTTTATTTTAATTTGTTAAGTATTTTTTGCGTTCACAACGCTATTTTTTAATTTCGAAAAGAGTGTGATGTGAGTTTATTTTTTTCTATAAATATGTAAAACTAGAATAAACAAACATTAAAATAAAAACATGCTGCACGATTTCGAAACCCAGTTTCAAATACCTACAACTATAGTGCCTAGTATAATTGTGATCATTTCACAGCTCAGTGCATTGACTGTGTCCAAAATTTACCCTTTTTTGGTATAAGAACCGCTAGTTAAATCGCCACATTGCTGTTTTTATTATATTGCTTAGTTATGTATAAGCTTTCTTTATAAAATTAACAAGCTTTCATCCCATATTCGATAACTTCTAAAAGATTATTTTCCTGACAAATTTATCCTCAACCTGATGTTTCATTAAATATTTCTATCCGATCTATATAAAACCAAATATTTATTATCAAAATACGCCTTTTGAATAGCGGAAGCTGCTAATAGGAAGTGAAAATGTTTGCAATTCTACCAAGTTTTCATTTTATAGGACGTCAAATCAAACGAAGCTTTTAAAATCTCTATACTAAATCCACCACTTAAACTTCTAATTCAACTAAAAAGTTAAATTTTAAAAAAATCTCGTTATGAGTCGGGAAAACAGTTTCAACGGCTTTTTGTCCAGCCAAATTTGAGAACCACTGTGATTAAATTATTTTTGGATTAATAAAACCGCATCGAAATCGGTTCGTTCTGGACCTACAGACAATCAAACATACACACACAAATAGAAAAGGGGTCCAAATTATATCACCCCTCGTTTTTGTCGGGTTTTATAAAGTAATGTCAATCTTCTATTATATAAAAATGAATCTCAAAAGGTATTGGTAAGCGCATGTCTCAAGAACGCCTGGACCAATTTGGCCAATTCTTTATGATATTCCTTACAGTACAGGGACGGTTTTTACGAAGGAAAAAAACTACGGGCAGGTCCACGGGGTCTGCTAGTACAAAATAATTTAATTATGACATTTTGCAATACTGACTTACCTACTAGGCGTTGTAATTTTGCCATGTTATCATTATCTGAGTAGCACTCACTGTCCAAGCATTTGTCTGTGGCCGCACGCACGAATTCTGCGACAAGCGTGGCGAAAGCATGAGCGGTTTAAGAGTGATGAGTGACCGCTCGTGGTACGAGGAACGCAATACTCAATTCCGACAGATTTAGTATCGATCGTTTGGTCTAACGGTAAGGATGCTAAGCTCACTTCCAAGAAGCTGGGGGTACGTATCCCAGTACTCTGTTTTTATTCGAAACATATTATGTTTGTATTGTTTTTATTTTCAATAAAAATAATATTTTTGAGATTCATACTATTATTTTATTAAGTTACTTCTTAATTTTTAGCATTAACAATGATTTTTTCTTTCAGTGTGTTTTAATTTTACTATTATTGTCATAAAAAATAATTCTTATTTCACATAATAGAATATGGTTTAAAATTCCTATTTTAGTGCTTGTTGCCCAGGTATTTGTGTATTATTTAAACCACACGTGTTTTATTTATGGGAAATAGTTCTCCTACTGGGAATCGAACCCAAGACTGCTATCTGGTTTACCTGCTAGAATACCGAATTCTCACATGAACTCACTGTCGCTGTCGCTATCGCCCCGCTCGTCGCAAAATTCGTGCGCACGCCTGTTGGATGAATATGTGTCGCTCTTACAAGTTCGACAATGCGAGGAAACGGCTTTTCTACACCCGAAACGTTACGGAGTACAAGCCTCTGATCTATATTTTATCACATCGTATTAAACAATGTTCTGTATATCATCTGGTTTTGTCAGAAGCCCTGTATGATATAGTATAATGAGAAATGATATAAATGAAAACATTTGAAAGTGTAATAAACAACCGAATGACGAGGAAGCGAACCTGGATATCTATCTGCCACCAAGACAGACATTACTCAATGGTAGTGGTTTGAAATAATCTATACTCATATTATAAAATTGGAGAGTTTGATTGTTTGTTTGTTTGAACGCGCTAATCTCAGGAACAACTGGTTCGAATTGAAAAAATATTTTTGTGTTGAATAGACCATTTATCGAGGAAGGCTTTAGGCTATATAACATAACGCTGCAACTATTAGGAGCGAAAAAATACTGGAAAATGTGAAAGAAACGCAAAAAATTATTCATCCTTAAGGGCTTCGTTGCGTTCGCTGCGAAAACGGTTCAAGATGCCAAAAATATACGTTTGAAAGAATTATTCCTGTTAAACTGATCTAAAAAAAATGTCTGCGACAGTATATGTCTATGCCCAAAATAGCTATTCCACGATGACGAAGTCGCGGGCACAGCTAGTATATAGATATTAGCAAAAGTTATGAAAAGTATATTTAAGTCACACATTACTACCAGTTTTATTAAACTCATTCTTATCACTAGCCTACATTGCCAGTGGCAGTCCCACCACAAAATCCTGAGGTCAAGGCCCCAAACATTTAAACAATGAATGTCTCAAACGCATAAACAATAAGAGGAATTCCTACTGTCATGTTCAATGCCTAAATTGCCGACGTGATGTGGATTGTGGGTTGAAATGAGAATATGTGGGCACTTTAAAGTAAACTTGTTGCTGGCTGAAATGAAACCTGATTTACAGGGCTGTCAATTTTTGACTTGCAAAAGCTGGTAGGAGCTAGATAAGCTTTCGAAAACTTAATATAGCTTCAAAAATGCTACTAGAAAATGACTTGAATGTACTGTATAGGACAACCTATCAAACCATTCAAGTCATTTTCAAGACATTTTTAAACTGTCTTATGCTAGTATCACAGTTTTTTTTTTAACATCCTACTATACAAAGTGTAACAAAAAACCCAGTTATAACTAAAGGGTGTTGTTATGCCCGTAAACCTGAACAACTTTCGCTAAGGAACCTAGGTCGAAATCTCAAAAAATCTTTTGGCTCTCCCATAGTAAATCAATCAGGTGATTGGCAATTTTGTATGGGAGGTCCGATTTTTTTTGAGATTTTGTCCAAAGTATCATTGGGAATGTTATGCAGTTTTCCGGGCACAACAACAACCTTCAGTTATAACGGGGTTTTTTGTTACACCTTGTATGACTGTTTGTTTTATAATAGACCTTTGAACAGTTTAAAATAACTCTGTTCAGTCTTGATTACATAAAACAGTTTAAAACACTTTAAAAAGAACATCTCAACTCACATCTCTCGTAATAAATTTAAACAAACCAAGTACATATAATAAGTATATTCAACAAACTGTTTTAGAGACAATAAATCAAAGAATCTATTTCGCTTAATTATAATGTCGTCCTTTTAGATACTTATCTAGTAAAAAAGTTATGGTGGAGTTTTAATCTGATAATTTTATTTACTTTGGGATTGGTCATTTCATTTCATGAACAAGATATGTAAACCTTTTTGTTTATGATATTATATCTATATATATATAAAGTTAATTTATTTTTGCGTTATTAACCACTTTACCTTTCTCATTAAATTTTCACTGCACCCATTGCCTTCTTTCTGCATGACCTTGAGGTTGACTGGCAGAAAATGCTTTTAGCATTAAGTCCACCCTTTGTAAATTTCTTGTGCAATTAAGTTTTTAATAAATAAATAAAATAAATATGATTACCCATGATTATAAACTTTCAAAATGAAGTTAAGGGACAGAATGTTTATTCGCATTCTCAAAACTGCAAAGTTGAAGGCCAACAGAAGTTTAGGCGCCAGTAACATTTAAAAGGCTCTTTACGCGTAACCCTAACCTACTTCAAGTACACCTTTCTACCTAGTCTCCTAGAAAAATGAATAAAAATATATAACAACATCACATACATTGATCTCACTCCGTGGTAAGTAGCTTAAGCACTTGTGTTACAGACATCAGAATCAACAGTGGTATTACAAGTTATAAATAAGTACATATAACACCCAGACCAGTACAAACAGACATGTTCATGCATATACAAATGTTTGTACTGTGCGGGGATCGAACACACGTTTACCTGTAAGTGTAGGAGAAGCCTATGTTAAGATAAATGCTAAACCCCATTCACCAACAAGCATTTTAATATTATTTTATATTATACCCGTGGGAGTAGTTCTGTTAAGATATAGAGTCTAAATGATTTAAGTACATGAAATTGTTTTAAGATTCCAGTTACCTACAATAAAGTTCAATTCTAGTCACAGGCGAACAATTTTTATTGCTTATTTATTCCACTCGGGCACTATCACGAACGATATCTGAAATAGATAAAAAAGCTCGTGATTTCTAACGAATAGGGTTGGAAATTATCTGAGCTGATGCTTGTGGCAAAGTCTCCATTCCGTTTTTTTTTTGTAAACTCTGGCTCAACCTTAGTTCAAACTATAATTATTGTATTTTATCACGTAATAATTTACTAAACAATTATTATAATTGGGAGTACGAATCAGTACGTACTAATAAACGTTACTTATTAGGTGCCGAATCACAATCAATAAGAAAACAGGGGGTTAATCGGAGTCATCATCATCATCATCATTATCAGCCAAAGGAAGTCCACTGCTGAACATAGGCCTTCCCCACAGTTTCCCACATCGACCGATCACAAGCGGTCTGCATCCAGTGTGATCCTGCGATCTTTACAAGGTCATCTTGTCGATGGACGTCCTACGCTGCGCTTTTGGTCGAAGGGTCTCCAATCCAGAACTTTTCTGTCCCATCGGCCATCAGTTCTTCGCGCTATGTGCCCTGCCCATTGCCACTTGAGCTTACTGATTCTCAAGATTCTCAAGGCTATGTCCTATATCTTAGTTCTTTTACATATCTCCTCATTTCTGATTCGATCTCGTAGAGAAATACCGAGTATAGCCCTCTCCATCGCTTTTTGTTAATCGGAGTACACCGTACTCCGATTAACAAAAAGCGTTTGAAATTAATAGCGTTTAATTAAACATTATTTATTTGCATGATTAAACGTAAGTGATAGGTTTTGTTAGCAGGCTTTGGGTTTCACACAAGTAAATGCGGTTTCTTTTTGAAGTCGCACAGAAAAAGAAACCACATTTACTTGCAAAGGCGTGTTAACAAAACCATGAACGCTGACAAAGCGGATATGTGAAGATCATTAACTTCTTAATGTTTGTTTATACTACACAAAAGAAACTAACGGTATTTACACAATTTGCCACCAAGAACGTTTTACAAAACCCAAGTCTCAATGGGTGCCCGTAGAAATTACCCTGCCGCTCAAATTAAACATACATAATTGTCACGAACATGACAGATTGGCCGAAATTGTTGTAGAAATCCAAAAATCGTGGGTGAAATAGTAATATCCGCCACGGAGGGAGGGCATGAGTTGTTAAGCCAGGAGATAGGAGACGAATTTGTAATGACTTTTTACTAATTCTTATTCGGTATAATTAGTTAATAAATAATACACTGATTCACATTACTGTATTTTATTGGTATCCGAGTTAAAGAATTACAATAAGGACATACACGTACACAACTAGTATGAATGAAGCGAGAAGACTGGCGTGGCGGGGAACCATGAGGTACTAACTGACGTGTCGCTGACCTCATTTAATAACAATGTACTTACAATGTGTCGCTACAACTTTAACCCCCTTCGTACCTACACAAGTCTACATAAATCTTCGATACTCGACGATTTTAGTCGCCAAACATCTACCGTCATACAAATTCATTGAAGCTCTTTACACTAGTTGCGTCGGCGAAATTTGAAATTTGTTAGACGGTAGTCGCTTGTAGACTAAAATGGTCGAGTGTCGAAGATTGGCATAGCCTTCTGACGAAGGGGCTAACTTTAACTTGAGTGAATACAGTAATTTTTTCAATGGTTTTCGCTGTCAAACGCAAATTTTTCTACACAAACGTGGTAGCACTTAGTCTTATCCATAACCTATGTAAAGTATTGTTAAAGAATGCATGTGAACTACTCCCAGAATCCTCAAGCACTGAGGCACAGGCTATCTCATCTCTGACTTCGTTCATCAAAATAATGAATTAGGCACTGGTAGGTACTTTCAAATTTTATATGTCTCCTACATCAGACTTTTGGAAGTCAGCTCTTGGTCTAAGCATAATTTCTAATAGTTTCGCAGTTCGCAGCGCAACTCCGAAATATCTCCTAGTTGACAATCAGAGCATACAGGGTGCCAACTTGTCACATAAGCGATTAGTTGCGCACGAAGTGTACTCTATCGAGTGTAAGAATTTTAATGTATTTGTGACGGTAAACTCAACTGTTGTAAACCAGTGTTGCATGTTAGAAATTATAGTTCAAGAAGTCATTTGTTTTAATTTCGGTACTGTAGGTAGTAAATAACTATAAAATTCGAAGTTAATGTTCTTTTCGGTGGTAGTAAGTGTTTACGTGGTTTCAGCATTGGTTTTAGTAAAACCATAAGAATTTTGTAATTATTCAAAGTCAAAAATTTCCTTAACAGGGACTCTCTGTTTCTTTTTGGGGAGCCTAAATATTTTTATCATAGAGTCTTAATAATGTACTGTGTGAGATTCTCCAATGTTTTAAGCATGTTTATCTTTCGGGACCGATTTAAAGCAGGCCTACTTAGCTTAGGCTTAGAAAAGTAACTGAATAAAATATCTTAAAAATTTTACTCATCAGTTTTACCCAAAAACGCGTCTAAATTAATTTAATGATAAAAACAATGAGTCGTTAGAAAACAAACAAGTACGCTTTCTTCATTCCCACAGAAACATGTTAGGTACTTCACTGCTTTTTACTGCAACGTGTTCTGAATTTAAATACTCCCGTAGTGAAAACTAAGGAATGTTTTATACAACATAAAATTAGGTTTCCTGATGTGAATATTAAACGCTCACTTTAAGTTCTCCAGTCTCAAGTATACATTTTAGTTTCATATAAAACAAGAAATTTAAGTCCTCAGGCCTACGTACTAAATAATTCGTGCAGTTTCTACTGTCAAACTCTGTTTTCACCTTTTCATTTTATAGCATATAAATCCGGCAAAACTATTGGCATGATTAAACTGATCATATTTTCTGCAGTAGTGTTATTTTTAATATCCTTACCGTCTTGTGTAACTTTAACAACACACAAAGAACTTTAACACACAAAGCGATATTATAACATCTTGTGTTTCTTTTCCGATACCTAAATAGCCATGGTTTGTATGGAACCCATATAGCATTACCTAACAGAAAGCTCCGTAAGCCGCTTGCCGTCACTAATTGCTCTAACGCACGCTTTGTGTCAACGCACGACCGCTGGCTGTGACAAATGTTGCCACATGATCTAGGCTTCAGCCTTACAACAAATAATAGAGGTAGGACAGTGTTGCAGCCTAGTCAATAACTAACTTTCCATTTGAAAATCCCCAAATGAGCCAGAAAACTGCTGGTGAGCTTCAACGGCTTGGCAGATTTGATATGTCATGTACTGTTTTAAACTTTCCTGTTGCATTATTACAATAGACACAGATTTTTTCACGGGTTTTACGCAACACAAACACTTTTAAACACTATATTCTACTAGTATCTAGTATTATTTAACTTTAACAAGTAAGCTTTTTTGACTAGGCTGCAACACTGTCATATTCTTTGTAGAAAGGCTGAAGCCTTGATCATGTGCCAACATTCGTCACAGTGACATTAAGCTAGTATTACTCGTATCAACTTTAATTTGTAAGCCTTTTTAACCCGCGACGAAAAAAGGGGTTGTTGTAAGTTTGACCTCTATGTCTGTTTGTGTGTGTATAGGTATGTTTTTATATTTGTCTGTGCGTGGCATCGTAAATCCGAGCGGATGGACCGATTTACAAGCAGTTTTTTATTATTCGAAAGGTAACTTAACCACGTTCGTTTTTGGCTATGGCTGGTCAGCCATATCAAATCTTTTAAAAGGTAAAAACTTGGTATTTACCTTCCCGACGTTTCGATCTGGTTGCACAGATCATGGTTCGCCGCGGTCGCGGGCGATTTGATGCGTCCCAGGATGCGTCTTAAAAAGTTATTTATACAAGGTGTAACAAAAAACCCCGTTATAACTGAAGGGTGTTGTTGTGCCCGTAAACCTGAACAATTTTCGCTAAGAAACCTAGGTCGAAATCTCAAAAAATCTTTTGGCTCTCCCATAGTAAATCGATCAGCTGATTGGCAATTTTGTATGGAAGGTCCGATTTTTTTTTTGAGATTTTGATCAAGGTATCATGGGAATGTTGTACAGTTTTCCGGGCACAAAAACACACTTCAGTTATAACGGGGTTTTTTGTTACACCTTGTATAGACCTGGAGCCTGTAGGTTGTGTCAGAAACTGATAGGTATCATATTGTAATAACGAGTTTCACAAACGCTTAATTAAATATTATAATTGTAATTACATATTACTTACAAGAGATAGTTGTTCAAGTGAAAACTGCAAGTTACGACTCATGCGAGAAACTTAGTTTCCAGTGTAGATGATTGGAATTAATTGTTAGTAAATGCAATGAAATTAAATTGACTAAATTAAATTATTAATGTAAGTACGTATCTTTTTAAGACGAGCAGCGTTTAACTTTAATAAAAACTAAAGCAACATATATTATTATTAAATTATTTCTCAATTTCTCATTTCATTGTTCAAGGTTCGCTTTCCATACGATTTTTATAAAAATACAACATCTTGCAGTGTATTGAACATAATTCTGTAATGAGCTCAATAAAAACTTATCTATTGGTTTTATTAGAGACTATTAAATCATGCAACAAGGAAAAAGATGGTAAAACGAACTTATAAGAATCAAGAGGGAAATTAGAAACTAAGAGATGTGCGCACGCGCCTGTCCGCGATAAGATGCGCTGATATATGCATGCTTCCGTAGCAAAAATTAATTATAATGTTTTCAAATGTACGCAGTCATGTTTAGTTGTAAGCACATATTGAACTACTTCGAGTTAGATTCCACTTTTTATCCGCCCGAGACTTTAAATTAAAGGTCGAGGCGTTATAAATAAAATTGACCTCCTAGAACATGGATCGTTTGTCTATGTTTATTGATGAAAAAAGTATTATGCGCTTTAGGAATACACCTTACCTATATGATGATTTCATTAATTGATCAATTTATTATCTTAGACGTTAATGAACTGTTTTCCCCTTATAAAAAAGTTTGAAGGAAGGCATAGATATATTACGCAAGTTTTAAGAGTACTCGCAAATGACTGAATGAAAATAAACTGCATTGATTACAGACATAGCATTATTTAAAATCTCTCCTTAACTCTGTAAGGAAAATAGCCTATAAAAATGCTGTTAATCCCGCATAACTTCTAGATTTATTTTTAAGTAAAAAACTGGAAAATAATAGTTGGCCATTCACTGAAACGGCAAATCAATCAGTCTACTCTACCATGGCGAAGTAATTAGCCGATGTTCGTTTGATAAAAAAACTATAATTAACCGGATTAATCATAATAACTTACCATTTCCTTCCGGAGTTTGATTTCACTTTTACTTACTACCTCTGTACATGATATTTACGGGTTACCAACGTAGAATCGAAGTACGTCGGTGCGATGGACGAAGAGTCGAATAATTTTTCAGCTACCCTGTAGCGTCGAAACCAGTGGAGTCGAATGCCCGTCGGATCGAAAAACTTAATTTTGCTTTTACATAGAAAATCGTTTTTTTTTTTTGGATGAACGCATTTTTTGGGGATGAGGATTAGACCTAAGGCGTCTTTGAGTAAAAAGACACTAGGATTTTTCCCATAGTAGGTACCGAATTGTACAAAATATGTATGAGGAAAAACTCCAAGTGAGTTTTTCAGACTTAAAGTTACAGAAATAAAGTTACAGCATACGTTCTAACGAATGTACATGTGGTAAAATGTTCATGTTTATCAAAAAAACATACTTATAGTACGTTTTGCACCCTATCTCTTATGTGTAACAGATCGTCTTTTGATTACGAAACTTCCAAATATCCTAAATAGCGTATCGAGTCGTAACCGGTGCGTGGCAACTTTTTGTTCCAGACAGCTTTTTTGCCAACGGAAGAAATGGGCTAGGTTCACTCTAAGCTGTTGTCCGTAGCTTCGGATGTAGCCATCTCTGTCACTCTTACAAGCTTGATCGTGCGAGTGAACGCGCTGGCTATCCCCGAAAATATGGACGAAACCTAACGGAGTACGGCCTGAGCCAATACTGACTAAATAAACGATTATGTAACTCTCTTTGTTGTGGCTAACAATCTAGTTCAATACTCTGTGTTGACTGAAAAAGAAATGTATGGCAGCCGCCCTACTGTCTAAGCTGTTGTCAGTAGTTTCGGATTTCTATCCCTGTCACTCTTACAACTGGACCGTGCGAGCGAACGCACTAGCTAGACCTTAAAAAAGATACGAATGCCTACCTTACGACATAGATGTGACAAATACACAATACACCGAGTAGGTAAGTAATTAGTAAAGTACTTAATATTTAACAGTAGATATTTTTAATGATTTATACTTATCAAAACATACTTTTTGTCGGCTCTCAAACTAGGGTGAGATGAGGTAACAATCATTTTTTTAAACTAACTAACAGAGATTTTTATCTTCTGCGAAAATATTATCTCAAGTTTGCAACAGCTTTAAAAATAATAATAATTTATTTTATAAAAAAATTTGTAATTAAAGTCACTTTTTAAGCATAATGCCTTCATAATAATATGAATTGTGTTTGTGCGTGTGTGTGTGTGTGTGTTTGTGTGTGTGTTTGTGTGCGTGTTTGTTTGTGTGTGTGTGTGTGTGCTATTGATTCTATTCCGTGTATTTGATGAGGTTTTCTGTTTCCTCATAGTTCAGGGATGTAGTGACAATGGTTTTACACTCCCGTAGGTACTGTTTTGCTGAATATTTTGGTTGTGTTATTTATTTTATTGTACAGATGTGCAGATCAACTGTGCAATCGTAAAAAAATAATACCATTAAGAAAAACAAATCCAGAACCGTCTTAAAGTTGGTAAAAATAAATGCTAAAGTAAATGCGATCGATTATGCAGCAGGTGACGGTTAAGGCCGAGCGGGCAGGACCAGATGCGCGGTCGACGAACTGCAGATCTATACAGTGCACTATAGTAAAGGTGGTGTCACACTATATATACTGTGTATGAACCAAAAATTTTTTTTTTTTGTTGTAGGTACCTAGTGTCAGTGAGATATCGATTAATGTCCACCGGGATGAGCACGAACAACTATCGTAACGTATTCGTAGTGTTAAAATTTCGTTAACTTATCAATTTGTATGAACAAACTGTCAGTTTCTGACGTTTGGATGGCACGAATACGTTACACTACTGTTCGTGCTCACCCCCACAGAGCCCTATCCTCTTACCAATAGGCGATCGATCATTCAAGTCGGTCTGTCATCGGGGGTCTGCCAATCTGTCACTGAATAGAAGCGTAGAATACAAGCGTGTTGTGGTGTATCGTGTTTTTTTACCACGTGATTATAAATATGAATTCCATTGTTTGTTTTATTAGTGAAATCCTGCGTAATACTAGGTTATAAGCAGACTGTATGTTAACTAGCAAACATAAACTGTATGTTGCCAATAAGTCACATTTCTCAATATATGTATTCAAATCAATAAATAATTGAAAAGCTTTGAAAATCTTCAATGAAACAAAAAAAATGTTTCGTATTCCAATTGGAAGCAAGCGCTTGGCTTAATCTCGTACAAGAGTTAATATAGGCGTCTACGTTATATTAACAAACTGACATTCAGAACTTAATTAAGAACTAAATGGAAATATTTTAAATCTACATAAATGAAAATGATTCGCCGCAATATAATTATGTACGCGCATAACTTCAGACCGACCTGAACCAAATTTGTTGAGGATAAGGTTTTTATATAAAAAACAATATTATATATATAAATACTTCTTTTTTCCAAAAAAAAAACGGGCATGTTGACGTTTGCCTCTTGTAATTTTATATTTTTAAAATGGTTTCTATCTTGAAATTAAATATCGACCCATACTTATCCTCGCCTTAAGCCAACTTCCTCGCACGGAATGCTGCGCTCTTCCGAGCACGCACGCGACAAAACTTCTCGATACAAGATATGCTAAACACGATAATCGTCTAGTGAACGCAATTCCTCTCGGTTACGTGAAACGATTTCAATTAATACATCGATAAAAAGTATATCGATGATCAAATGAAGCAGCGGATGGAAATAGATGAATTGAGGACCTTGCAAAGTTCGCATAATCTTCATCAGCCTATATACGTCCCACTGCTGGGCACAGGCCTCACCTCAACTATGAAGTGGTGCGAGCCATACTCAATGGTCGCATAATGATTATTTAATATTAGGAGCCTATTATTGTAATTATTATGAAGAGTCTAATATTTTACCGACACTGGCAGAAAGAAGCAATTCCTTAGGTCTGTCCTGAGATAAAAAGAAAAACATAAATAATAATAAAATTTATTTCAGACCATGTCCATAAATTGTTAGTAGTACACAGTATCTTAAAAACTAATGCTAGTAGTGCAATTAACATAAAAACTATACGTGTGCGGCGCACATTGGCTGCATTTACCCACCTTGACGGTGTGGATCCAGACCTTGACCTTGGGACCTTGTGGTTGCAGATTCGGTGAGGAGTCCCATCGTTCAGTAAATGCGCCCAGAATGTGGTTCGGGCTAATAAGCCTTAAACATACAAATTTAAAAAAAACGGTGGACGTTTGGACGGCTTACGTGTTCGAAAAGCGGACGGCGTCCAACGGCAAGATGAGCTGAAAACTTTGAAGAGGTGGTGATATGGAACTGCTGGATCAACCAATTTGGATTTAGCCAGCTTCGTTTAACAGCTGATTATGGTGTTTGTATATGTGAGCATGAAATAATTATCCTCAAAAAGCTGCTTACCACTGCTTACCACTAGCGGACCCCGCAGACGTTGACCTGCCCGTTGTTTTTTTATATGTTAAGGGCGGACACTAAGGGGTATGAAAAATAGATGGTGGCTGACTCTCAGACCTACTTAATATGTTTACAAAATTTCAAGAGAATCGGTCAAGCTGTTTCCGAGGAGTACGGGAACGAACGCCAACGAATATATTATTCAGTTTGTTGATAGCTTGAAGAGTATTAATTTTCCTTTAGTTAGTCTTTTCCCATTTTTTATTATGAGCTATTTACGGTTATGATACGCAGAACAAAACTGAGATTAACTATAAGATAAATGGTTATTATGAAATTTTAGATTGCATTTCACTAAAACCAATTTCATCCCATCCCATAATCGAATTGAAATAACGTAACAGCGTAATCTCTTTTCAATTTAGTTTAGTGTACATGCAATCGAAAATCTCATTTTATCTTTTGCATAGTAACATGAAATAGATTTTCTGTAGTTAGCAGTAGTTAATACAGGGAGTTGTGCTTAACTTTTAGTTGAGCTCCAGTTTACTCAGTTCCCAATAGTGAAAATTAGTATTTTGCCATTAGTATTTTTTGTACTACAATTGTCGACGGATATTTTTTTTTAATTTTTAGAGGTAATTTAGAGCCATCTGTTTGTACCTAATACTGAGTAAATATGCGCCTCTTTTATGATTGCGTTAAGAACGTGTCATTCATATCTTATATGTAAAAATCAACTGTTTCTCTTATATAATAATAATCAAATCAAAATATAAAAATCTCGAGAACGGTTGAACCGATTTGAATAATTTTGTCTTGAAAGATTTGTGGAAGTCCAGGGAAGGTTTGAACGATGAAAAAATTAGGATAAATTGCGAAAAAAACTAGTTTAAAATATATTCATCTAATGGATAAAGTATTTATTGATCAAGCCCATAAGATAAGGAAAGGTTTTTTAAATCAAAATAAAGAAGCAGTTCACTGGTTCATTACCAATGACCCGCCTTCGTCATAGCTAGTCCAAATGAGCTACATTTCAGCACCACGTTGCAACACTTAGAACAATAACTTGTTGGACACACTCCGACTGATGGAATGCGAAACGTGAGACTGGTAACAAGGCCTGATGGATAAAACATGACGGTTCGATACTAAGTAGAATACTTTTTGTGTGTTTACTTTTAAGTGTCAAGATTACTATTAAGCATTATCAAGTATCATATAAGATACTAGAGATGATAATATAATGAAACATATTTTATAATAAATTTAGTATATTAGATAGTATATTAAAAATGTGTTTGCTTAAAAAATCCTGGACAGACTCTTTTTGATAATTTTTTATTGAAATTTCGATTTTTAATGAAATTTTGCAACATCAAGATAATAAGAAAGTTTTGTTCTGACTAAAAGTAGAGAACCTATAGAACGTGCAGCCGTTGGGTTGGGTTGGGTTTGAAGATTTTTTGTTATCTACATATGTTTTGTTTATCTAATATACCATATTTATTATAAAATATGTTTCATTCTATTATCAACTCGGTAAAGGTCGATTTAAGTTCGGATCTTAGACTAGTATAAGAAGGTCCTGAGCCCAGAAATGGCACAAAATCGCTATGAATAATATAATATAAGTAATAAGTCATTTTTATAATCTTCAAAAGTTCAAACGGTTGTTTTAAACCCAAATTCTATCGGTACTACTTTAGCTTATCAGAACTAAAAAATATTGAATTAATTTATTTCTAAAGTTAACGTAAAATATTTTGAACACAACCTTTTGAAAACGTACAAGGTTCTTGAATCACGGAATCGCCATAAACAATTAAAAGTTAGGCAAACAAGTCAAACCACCGAACAGTTACAATTCTAAATTTACTAAGACGTGCCTTGCATCGCGAAACCCCGTAAGTGTACGTTAATTTAACCCACATGCTGACGAAATGGTAATACTGCTTAATTTGTAAAACATAAGTGAGACTCAAGTATCACGTTTTTGTGGGAAATGGAATGGCTAACCGCAATCCTCAACAACGATAGAAAGTTTGGCCGAAAGCACGTGCATTTTGTTAATAAATAGAATTAACTTCCCGCCAACATCTTTACCCGCGTGTAATGTGTAAGATTTTTTTTTTCAGTTTTTATATTTAACAGTGTTGAAGTTGATCAATAAACACTATGAGTGAATTGTCCGCGCAAAAATTGGATTTTTATTCCAAGATAAATTCAAATTAGAAAGAAAATGACCTCCCTGCATCTCTTTCGTACATTATTTAACCCCAAATACACACTCAAGGGTGGCAAATAATGCGAAATTTATTTTCATATAGAAATTTCGTACTAAACAAAGACCATTTGCAAAAATTGAGTCTCAACACCATAATCAACACTTAAATTCGTTAATTTTGTCAACACAAAATCCCGTGTTAATGAGCCACCAACGTACGTCCCAAAAAGAAGCCCCGCTTCCGGCACTTGTAGTTTCTGAGTTTTTATTATGAGTGTGTAGCTTTTTGCTATTCTTGAACAACATTTTATCGATTTCATCTCATGTAGAGAACTCAAGTCCTCCTCCAATTAGAAAAATTGAATTGTTCAAGCTCGAACATATATGTGATTTTTGGATTCACTGCTCCATTTCGAAATACGTTTCGTCGAATTACAATTCATCGATGACAACAAGTCGATTATTTGTTTGAACGATGCGTTATATATCCTAGAATAACATTCGATAAAATCAACTATTGATGTAACGTCTTCGTTGTTATCGATGAATTGTGAATCGACGAAACGTATTTCGAAATGGAGGACATCTTTTCGTCGAGACCTTTCCAACAGTACCTAAGGCCCTATGCCGAAAAATGAAATCCATCAATACGATAATCGTTTGTTTTTCATAAAATGACACACGTACAAGTTATCGTTTTGACGGATTTAGTTTTTTGGAATAGCCCTTTTATGCAATAGCAAGCTGTGACAGTAGGATTGATCTTACAGCAATAATAGTAGGCGGTCGGATAATGTTCTCTCTTCTGCCGACAGTAATTTTTCAAACAAAAAAAAATCACGTTAAAAATGGATTTCTATGAGTAGGCCTTACATTACAGTTTACTTCTTGAATCGGAAACACATTTATATTTCCTTAAAAAATATTTATAACATTTTATCATACCGATCTTTTTCAGAGGTATAGTAGTACCTCATTGCCATCTTATATATAAAAATGAATTGCTGTTCGTTAGTCTCGCTAAAACTCGACAACGGCTGAACCGATTTCAATCATTTTGGTTTTGAAATATTCGTGGAAGTCCAGGGAAGGTTTAAAAGATCAGAAATTTTAAAAAAAGCAACGGGCAGGACAACGTCTGCCGGGTCCGCTAGTCATGTATAATTATGTCAAATTGATTTATCACTACTACGTTAAAATCATACACGTTTGTTGTCAAAAGTCGGAAGCTGTATGTAACAGTTAACCACAAATTACAAACAAGCGTTAAGAAGCCTTGAAATGCGTAGATGAATAATATAAAACGAAATATCTTGACATTACAAGGTTCTTATTTGATATTAAAAGTTTAGTTTTTCCCAATCCTAGAAAGTTTTTCTCAAGCTAGGTAATGAAAGACCGATGACGGCTACTTTGGTGTAATGGTTGAGAAGCTAACTATTAATCAAGAGTTCGCGGGTTCTATCCCCGCACTGTACAAACATTTGTGTGTATGATTATGTCTGTTTGTACTGGTCTGGGCATTATATGTATATATTTATTTGTAATACCACTGTTGATTCTGATATATGTAGCACAAGTGCTTAAGCTACTTACCACGGAGTCAGATCAATGTATGTGATGTTGTTGCATATTTATAAATATTAAACTGTACAATCACTACCAAAATAACCAGAGCACGAAATTCTTTAGAGCAAATATGGACTTTTCTTGCCATCTGTACTTACATCTACAAAACCGAGAGTTTACATACGGAATGTAATCTGCCCATGTTGTTATAATTGCCCTTTGTTAATCCAAATAAAGTCATTAGTATTCAAAATAATAACCGTACAAAAAGTGAAAGGTGTTACAAAAACCATTGTAACGCGTGGAAAGTGACGAAACCTGGCGGAACGGGATTGTATATTCATGATGCAGACAATACAGCTGATCTATATTATTATCTATGTCTATGGCTGAGGCCTGTGGAAGTCCTAGTCGAATTAAGCCCTATTCGATTATTCTTTACAACTATAGGGATTGCTAAAATCATACACGAAGCTACTTAATAAGTTAAGCTTTTTACGGTACCGTAGTAAACAAGGAAACCCTTATAGTTTCGCCATGTCTGTCAGTCCGTCTGTCTGTCCGCGGTTTTACTCAGAGGATATAAGGGGTAGTGAGCTGAAATTTGGTATATATTATTTAAAGTCAAAGTAAAAGTTAACGTAGTTTTTTTTTAAGTTATCTCCTATGCAAGTAAAGTGGCTGGTGTTTTTTATTTCTCAACTATTCACTTCGCTAACCCATAATGTGGGGTGTCGTTAAATAGGTATTTTAAAAACATTATGAGTTTAAGTACACCATTTCTCGATTTAGGGATCCGTATCTGAAATATTTGTTTTAAAGTTTTTTTTTTGTTAGGGATAAGTATCCTCCCTCTATCTGCTCAACGGCTATTGGATATGGATTCGTGAAAAAAAATTAAAACAGTAGTATATATAACGAATTTTATAAGAAATGTATCAGAGCTGAGTAGTAAATAAATACTGATTAGTTATAGGCGACTAACTAATAAAATGTACCCGAAAAATAACATTACATAAAAATGTGGTTGAAATTTAGTTGACAATTGTTAGTTATGTAAAATCAGTATTTACATACACTTCATATATGGGCTCAGTTTTAGATATTTCAAGTGCGAAGTGAAAGTTGGCAGTCGCAACTACGGAACCCTTCAATGCGCGTGGCCCGACACGCACTTAAACGGTTTTTTATTTAGTAAATAAAGCATGATTATTATGAGCCAATGAGTATTGAAAGATTTGACTTAAAATAATAACCTGTATCTTAAGGAGATAGGCATGATCAGAGTATACTTATGGGTGACTATTGAACTAATCTGAAATCAGAAAAATAATAAGGTGCTTATGCTTGAGTAAATGGCGATTAGTAAGAATGACTATCTATTTTATGGACCCTTAAAACTTGATCGATAGTTTTCACAGGCACTCATAGTAATTATTCGACCAAACTTTTACTTCGAAAGCTCCTTCGCACTTTATCTAGAATCTGCATTCTCGGTTTGAATTTCACTAAGGAAAATGTAGAAACAAGGCAACGCCTACACTGGTGTGGCTACATTTCAACTGACAAGCAAGGTCAAGCCTATATAATACAAGGTGTATATAGCGTGTAAGGCTAGCTGCACATAGGCGAATAATCGCAAACAAATCTTCAACTTTTGGAAGAAGTTATTCATCGCATCATCATCTTAAATCAGCCGCAGCACTTCTCTACTGCTGAACACAATACCTTTAAGATTTAAGCTACCTAGTTAGCCCTTGAATTCCTACGTGCGGTGTGACCTGACTCCAACAGAGCTGATATAGTTGATTAAATCAGGCGTTACTTTGCGTAAAACCATGACTAAAGCTGAAAAAGAGGATTATTTTCCTTTAAATATCCACTAAACGACGCCAGCGCTGGACCCAAAATACATCCAACTGTAACCACCTGAAAAGACTAGAGCTGGAAGTCGCAGGACTTTCAATACAACTTACAACGTAACACGGAAGATGCACATGGAATCACAACACTGACGCCAACAAAATACTAGACGCGTTACGCCATAACACGTGGCATCCTCAGGAGATGTTGTCGCTTCGACAGACTACGTAGTAGTCGTAGTCAGATGTATTTGGGTTCCAGCGCTGGCGTCTTTTGGTGGAAATTTAAAGCAAAATAATCCTCTTTTTCAGCTTTAGAGTTGATCTCTTACATAAAACTTTGTCAGGTCGTACCAGGAGTATAAGGAGAAGGCGCAAGACTGAACACAGTAGCGAATGCTCCACCGACAAGAGCTAGGCTTTTTAATTGAAAGAAGTAGAGCATTTATTTTGCTTTATCAATTCGTCATCCGTCAGAACCTAATTGAGTTATATCTACCTAGCTACTACTCGTAAGCACGTAACATACCTAGTACGTTTCAAATTTGTAGTAGGTTATATTTCAAACAAGCTTTTAACGATATCCATTCTAAACTATACTAATATTATAAATGCGAACGTAACTCTGTCTTTCTGTTTGTTACTTGTTAACCACGCCTAAACTGCTGAACCAAATTGCATGAAATTTGGTAAGGAGATATTTTGATACCTGAGAAAGGACATGCTACTTTTCAACGCGGGAAAATGACGCATTCCCATGGGAAAATTCAAGTGGGCCGTTTGCTTTAACGCCTAAACTACTGAACAGATTGAAATGATGGAAATAGATTGAGACTAGAAGGGACATGAGTTACTTTTGACCGCGGGAAAACAACATATTCCCATGGGAAAAATTACTTTCCGGGGAATCTGATCGCTTTCACTGCTAAATTACCAAAGAATTTAATTATTTTTGGATAAAATTGGTATTACAGGAAAACAACGCATCAAAAAAACTACCTAATGCGGACGAAGTCGCAGATAAAAGCTAGTAGTGTATAAACTAGTTTTTCCCAAGATATCGTCGAAACCACTTGCTTTGCATCGTGCTTTTTAATCTTGCTAATGAGCATCATTAGATTCCATTTTGCACGCCATACAATTTCATTCAGTCAAAAAAATATCTCTACATTTAGTATTTACTCAGTAACTACCGCAAACTTTGTATACAAGCCTGTATTACTTTATAAATTTAAGTATTACGATCAAATAAAACTATCGACCTACAAAAACGAGACAGCTAGCGTGAACCAAGTAAGTACAAGACTAACTTACCAACGCTAAAACTCAGTCACACGAGAACTCACTTTAATTACTAACCTGGTTTCAAAATGTTCACAATGAGCAATGAAAGGAAAGGTAAGTGGTGTGATTGGTTCATGTCTGGGTTGGTGTATGTGTCCACTTTGTTACATGCGGGGAAATTGCACAGTTGCAGCAAAAATTTAGTTTTATTTTTAGAATCCTCTTGACATTAATAAATAAATAAATATAAAACAACATAATCTATTAATTATTAATTGATCTGACTCCGTGGTAAGTACTTATGTTGCAGATATCAGAATCAACAGTGATATCACACATAAACTTAAATAAATACATATAACACCCACCAGACCAGTACAAACAGACATGTTCATGCATACAAATGCTTGTGCTGTGCGGGGATTGAACCCGCGACCTCTTGGTCAACTTCTTGACTATTACACCAAAGTGGTCGTCCTGAATAAAAATATCTAAAAAAGACGCTATCATAGCTTTAAGATACATAATTGCTTGATATTGCTTAAAATAAATAATGCTAGTGCTAGAAATCATTTTTTAACATCTGATGCAATAAAAGCCTTAGCAGTAGCAGTACCAACTAAACCTTAGTTTTGATTGGGCAATTCAGCTTGACATGCTCAGGCTACAAAGAGTTTAACAAAGCTGCATTATTTTAAAAAAAATTGGTTGCCTGTAAAGTCGGTATACGCGCGAAAGTTTTACGTGACAACGACTCTGAGTGGTAAAATAATTTTAATGTGAATATTCATTCGTATAACATGAACCGGTGTGTATGCCTATCTCTCTCTCTCTCTCTCGCTCTGTCTCTCTCGCGCGAAACGTGAGCGGAGCAGCGTAACGCAGTTTCTTGAGGTGTCACCCGGCAAACCAATTTATAAGACGTTGTCACGTCAAAAAGATTTACTAGCCCTTACTAGATAGAAACACCTGGAAATTGTGTGAGAAATTTGATTTTCAATTGCAGTAGTGCAGTAGCCTGAATGAAACAATAATTTAAGAGGCCTTTCTCTGAATCAAACCCAGAAACTTTGTTGTATTATCACAACATTCGTAATGCGTTAACAAGAGTAGGTACCTACATACAAAGTCGTATAATTGTTGTCTAACGTGTCGTTACGTTACAAATAACACTAAAGGGCAATTAACTTGCCTACACGCATTTGACGAGTTTCCATTGTAGATTAATTTTATTTTAAAGGATTCAAAAGAAGTACCTGAATGGTACAGAAAAAAAGATTATTTAAACGTTGTTTTTTGACGGAAGTGATCAATCCTTTTTACATAGGATCTGTTTCTCTGGAATCTGGTCTGGGAACACTGAAAAAATCCGTATCAAAGGTCTTACTACAAAAAACTAAAACCGTCAAAACGATATAAATAACGTTATATAACGTTATATATATAACGTTTTATACACATGAGAGCACGTTAAGGTAAACAGATTTTATGAGCATGTAATAAAGGACGTCATATCAGCCTGTTACAGTCCACTACTGGACATAGGCCACCCCCAAGGAGCGCCACAGCCCACGATCTCCCGCTCTTTGCATCCAGTTACTGCCTTCTTCAGGTCATCTCTCCATCTAGCGGGGAGCGTCCTACACTACGTTTACCTAAGTGTAGTCTCCATTCGAGACCTTCCTGCTCCACCTCTCGTCGGTTCTGCGACAGACATGGCCATAAATAATAAAGGACATGAAATTAGTAGCGTGATGTGCTATCGTCTGTAAACGTTATCGTTTTAACAGTATCGTTTATTGTAGTATGCCTTCTGATCTATAAGCCTTTGTTTTAAAAGACATAAATAATAAATAATAATAAATAAATATTTCTCAACAAGCACACCAATTCTCTAGTCCCAAAGTAAGCTACGAGGCTTGTGTTATGGGTACTAGATAACGGATATACATACTTAAATACTTTTTTTTGTAAATAAATACATATTATAAATAGAAAACACCCAGACCAGTACAAACACACATGTTCATGCACACTTATGCTTGTACTGTGCGGGAATCGAACCCGCGACCCTTGGTTTAGAAGTCCGACATGCGGACCACTGCACCAAGCGGTCGTCCAGTTACCTACCAGTTTGAGTAAGTGAATAAGACAGCGCGGTATAGCGTGAAAATGCCTGCCTAAATTGGTTTACAAAACCCATAATACAGCATTACACAAAAAGTTACAGACTTGATATTAAAGCAGAGATAACACCCGAAGAAATCTGCATAAAAGCAATGATTACCAAATGTTGATGTTGATGTAATTGCTTGCATACAAATCGCGTTGTTGTTTTAGGTATTAAATGTGACTGTAACATATGCATGTAACAATAATACCATGGATGCAAATGAACCTCTTACAATAAGAACTTAATGCATTTTCACTTTTGAGAGGAAGAAGCCGACCGAGGGAGAAATGGATTGACTGTGAGTAGAGAGATATATGTGTATGACTCAGAAAGGAAAGAAAGAATGGTATGGAAGAGAAAAACCTACTACGCCGACCCCAGATAACATGGGTAAAGAGCAAGCAAATGATGATGATTCGACAAAATTTATTTAGCTGCAGAGGTTTGCTTGGCATTATTTTACTATTATTTCACTACATTTAGTACGTATAAAATGAAGTTTTTGATGGCATCTAATTACGACCATATACATCTACTTAAGAGATATTATGTCTCTTACATTTTGTTATATTTTGATCCACTGAACAGACAGCTTTAGCATTACGAGTAAAACCAAAAAATAGTAACATGACATTTTTAACGCTAGTAAAGCTTTTGTTTATAATTGAGTCGAACTATTATTTTTCAAGGTCATATAAAATGAGATCACAAGAAAATAAGCCGCCTTTTTAAAACACGCGTCTCCTGTACCACTGTAACTTAGTAAGAAGGTTTCAACTTAATGGATTCCAGTTTTTTTTAAATCCGATTAAAAGTGCAATGGACACGCGCATTGACGACTGCCACGGTTACAGTTCTTACTTATAGTGCGTAACCTAAACTCAAGACAGGACAGTCAACTTGTTCTACGCACTTATAATGGTTTATAGCATTAGCATTATTAAAACACTAGTGGACCCGGCAGACGCTGTCCTGTCCGCTGTTTTCGTAATTAATCAATATTCAAACCAAATCAAATCAAATTCATTTATTTGCTTGAAAAGTGGTATAGGAGATGATAAAAACAATATGGGTGTTCGCACAATTCACCATAACTGGCATGCAAATCGCTTCAGGCTATAACATTATTAAAATTAACAATATGATTTCAATATTGATATTTTCTCATCATTTACACCTTCCCTGGACTTCCACAAACATTTCAAGCCTAAAGTTATTGAAATCGATTCAGCCGTTCACGAGTTTTGAGACAAACGAACAGCAATTCATTATTATATAAAAGAGCGATCGACCCGCCCGAATTTTCCCGCGGTAAAAAGTAGCCTATGTCCTTACTCGGGTATCAAAATATCTCCATACGAAATTTCATGCAAATTGGTTCAGTGGTTTAGGCGTTATTGAGTAACAGACAGACAGACAGAGTTACTTTCGCATTTCTTATATTAAATAAGTAAATGGATTAGATTTATTTTACTCGCAGGTCGATTTTTCCTTGGAACTTGATGAGAGCTTTGGGCTTTTGGGTCTTTTTTGTTTATTCGTGATAAATTTGCTCTTGTTCCAAGTCTAAGCCCGACGGTTGCCGACGAGGGACATACTGAGTCGACGATGCAACGAGCTCGCCTAGAATAATGCCTGTTCACTCTTGCTTTAAACATTTTCTTGGTTTTATCTACAGGGAAACATTGACGCATTTAGCGAGTTCCACTTTTTTCCAGTGCGCATCGTCTTGCGCCTAAGTAGATAGATAGATTAACACGTTATATAAGTACTTGAAAAGAAGGCTTAATATAAAATGAAGAGGAGTAAGGGATTGGAGAATAAAATCAGCTGTTTTGTGTAAGTTCTGTTGAGATTAATTACGCGTGATGTTGGCTCGCAGGACAGTTTTATGGGAATCAAAACTAAAATTATTACCAATTATCTAACTCTGTCAATACCAACAAAGAAATTCTAAGCTGCAACAATTCAAAAGCTTTTTCTAATTAAATAATATAAATAATAAAACAAACTAACTAACTAAGCTAACAAAAAAAAAAAAAAAATGAAATGCTATGCAAATCACATGCTGGGAAATCTACCGAGCTCGCCTGTTAGAGATGTGCAACTTTCGATTGTTCATTATACATATCACATCATTTAATGAATATGTCGTATGTATTCGATGGTATCTATGAAAGTTACAAAAAAAGTTAGTTTTTTTTTCGAACAAGCCCCGCTTGGGTGGGTCACTGGTTGATAAATAGGTCGCGCCATATAATAAAAAACGCTAAAGGTCGCCTACGCACTTTAAGAGGCTGATTTATCAGTACTCCGTGGGGACGGAGTAGGCATTTCGCGCGCCGCACGTCCGCGCCTATGAGAGCGTTCGAGATAGCTACTGCGCCTCTACGCTAGCTCCTATTATCTAGCGTTCATTTTATTTAGCTGTACTTTTACTTAACGTCGGTGTAGGTTTGGATAAAAAATTGTATGGTTTTATCGATATCGATACTCGATCGAAAGGTAACACTACACTGCAATGATTGCTCCAGCACTGCTATAGGTACAATTATACGGCCGATACGAGACAAATAGGGTTTTCTCTAAGACCGGTCCGATTTCACTGCATTTCAACGCCTGTCTAATAACAGTGCAAGTGGGACTGGCAGAAAAATTCCAGTTTTATTGGACTGCATTTTTAATAAAGTTATGAATAGGTTCTTTACCCAAGTTTAATATAAACCCTTTTTTTTATATTCCGATAGCTTTAACAGTCCGATTTAATTCCATTATGGCTAATTTAAATAGTCATCATTGTCTTCATTGCCCGAAAACACAATAATTTCTTTCACATTATAATATTAGTGTGATTTTCATAAGTTGTTCAGAAGACAGACTTAGATAATACCAAATTATCTGCCCATTAATTCAGTAAAGTAATTGCCTTTGTACAAAATCAAAACTAAAGTTTCCTTTCATTACAACGGTTCATATTGCACAGCCTGTTCATTTATCTGACTGTAAAAAAAGACGATGGTACTTAACTAACCACATACACATTTCAGTAACATCAATAATCATGCAAGACTAGAGAAGGCCGACCATATTGCAATATTCGTACTTAACAAGCAAGTTATTAAACTCCCTAATTCAGATTGACATGACATGTACCTACCATTTTTTCTGACATGACGAAGTAATGCGATGCAAACTAATTAACAATTTAAAACTTTTAATTGTATGTTGCATCATCTACGAGTGCTCTACTTAGGCACCTATATTTATTTTATGTGGCTAGTTACAAACAAAATTGCTTTAAGAAAAGAACTGAATTTAAACTAATTTTGATTCGTACTATTCCTTCAAGTGATACCTTCACTTCTTTAGGGTTCCGTACCTCAAAAGAAAAAAACGGAACCCTTATAAGATCACTTTGTTGTCCGTCCGTCCGTCCGTCTGTCTGTCAAGACCGTTTTTCTCAGGAACGCGTAGAGGTATCAAACTGAAATTACTATATGATACTAAGGTCTACTGTCTCTGGAAGCTGTAGAAAAATCAACCTTCTAAGTCAGCGCAATCAAAAGATACAGCCATTTAGGCCGCAAATTTCCGCAAATTTTCGAAACTCGCACGGGAATCAAAACCTACAGGGTACTTCCCATAAACTTAGAATCTTGAAATTTAGTACGAAGTCACGTCTTATAGTACAGATATAGGAAAAATTACGAAAACCGTAAATTTTCAGTTTCATCATATAAAAAAAAAATTGACAATTTTGAAAATTTCAAAGTTACTACTCCTTATCTCATGAACGCGTTGAGATATTAAATAAAAATTTATATTAAATACCTAAGCCTATAATACCCGTGATGGGGGAACTTTTACTTATATACCTACAGGTTTGTACGGAACCCTCGGTGCGCGAGTCCAACTCGCACTTAACCGGTTTTAATTCACTTTAGTTATGCTACTACCCAAAGCAGTTTGATTCACTATTTCTTTACTCCGAATGACTGGTAATTAGACATATGCCAAACATTGCTAAGCTTGGAATATGGGATATTTAGGTAAAAGTCCTGGACACGGGATATAACTCATTCCCGGACAGTTCCGGAAATCCCGGCCATCTGGAATCCCTAGCTCGGTACCCTCACCGAAGTTCCTACTTGTAGCGGAATTACTTGAAAAGTTCTCGCCAAAGAATAGATTGCCTGAAACATCATAATGTAAGATTAACAAGAGGTATGATTGTATTTTTATTTGGGATAGGTTTGCTCTTGACTCGAGACTAAGCCCAACGAGGCTAAGACTGAGTCTACGATGGAGCGAGCTTACCTAAAAGATGCCTGTTCACTCTAGCTTTGAAAATTTTAAGGTTGTAATTGCAGGGAAACACTGACGCAGGTAGTGAGTTCCACTCTTTTGCAATGCGCATCAGAAATGTAGGTAGATGAGAAGCGCTTGGTTCGTATCAAACGCTGATTAAACGGATCATAATCTTATTATTATAAAAACTAACGCCTTGTAGCTACTGTAAGTTAAAATAGTGTTCCCTTCGAACGAAAACAATTAAATCACGCTCTGAGCAAATATGTAGCTAATAATGCATGATAATATCTCTGTGGCCTAGTTGTCTGCTTAATTGTTAACATTTATTTGTTAAAAAATGCTTTTGACTGGCAAGGGCAGCGGTGTGAAGTGAGTTTTAATTAATTACTTTGTTCTAGTGTTATCTAAACAAAAATGTCTGAGATTTTTTTTTGGAGTTGGAAAGTGAAAGTGAAACGTCGTTATCAAGACTTAAAGCATTTTTTGTTGAGAAAGAGCTTAGTTTCAATTGGGACTCAGTACAGGTACCCAGTTTAACGATGTACCTACTATTGACATATTATTGATACCTATTATTGACATAATTTCGGACAAAAATCAAGCTACATCAGTTTAAATCTGTGTATGATTGATGATGACGGTTGTTGGTTATTATTAGACATCGGATTATATGCACTATCAATGTGCCGAAATATGCACTAAAAAAGGGCGAAATATACACGAAAAACTCAACTCAAAAACAGTTTAAAACAGGAGAATCTTTGTATATGTATTAATCCAAATGTTCTTAACAAACTTGTGACGTTTCGCGTTTGTCATTTAATATTTATGTATTTGTAAATCGAAAACTTCCTGCTACCTACTGCTCCTGCGCACACCTTCCCCTCTTTCTTGAAAATAGTTGTACACTACCTGAAGGTTGTATGGAAAGAGACGCCTTAATTGTACATATTTCTATAAATATCTACTGTCACAAAGTTTTCTAGTTTGCTTGCAATAAAGAGTTTATTAAATAAATCTATCGAGCCACGTGTTCATCACCTTTACCGCGATTTTCAGATCAGCGCGGCAGAAAGTTTGCCTCTATTTTGAAATAAACAATGTAAAACAGATCCCAAAGATAGGTTATTTGCGCTACAGCTTGTCTAACCAAAGATCGCGCTAAGTCTGAAGATCCTTTTAACTAGTTTTCACAGTTTTTTTGCCGAAATATGCACGATTGGGGAAAAAAAGCCAAAATATGCACTAACGCCG
Source organism: Pyrausta despicata (assembly GCA_963921415.1). Taxonomy (NCBI): domain Eukaryota; kingdom Metazoa; phylum Arthropoda; class Insecta; order Lepidoptera; family Crambidae; genus Pyrausta; species Pyrausta despicata. The sequence continues at coordinate 12,397,355 of OY992862.1, read as the reverse complement.
TATTAATAGAGTTATATGCATTTGCATATGCAAATATGCAAATGCATATAATCCGATGTCTAGTTATTATATTTAGTATACAGGGTGAAGCTAATCAAATGGAGCATATTTTGTGTAGTTACCAAGTCAATAAAGCGTGGAAATCCACGATGGAGTACAATTAATATTAGGTACTAGCAGACCCTGCAGACATTTTGTTTTATTTTTCTATCTTAAGAGACATCCCCGTAATTCAAGAAATATCATAAAAAAACAATTGGTCAAATGGGTCCAGGAATTCTTGAGTTATGCGCTTATTCAGACATTTTGCGATTCATTAAAACATTAAGTTGACTAATACTTGAATGAAACACCCTGTTTTATCCAACGACAATTGGTTAAGCAATCACTTGCGCGTGCGATATTATCTGCTGGATAAATTATATCAGTCACCATAATTCGTGATTAGTTTAACAAGCCTGACTGAAGTGACATTGATACTGTTGCTATGACGCCATGTAGCATAGGACATTGCACTCTTAGTATGTATGTGGGAGACTAAACTTGTAGGTGTTACGCAAAAGCAGCTTATTGTAGAAATCTATCCTTATTTTTGGTCTTTATTGCATTATATACGGTATTATGGTAGTATTATTATTGAGATAGTTATAGTAATATGTCTTTTGCACCCAACTCCCCTTCCTGTAAATAACAATATCCTTAACCCGAAGGTTATCTGGAAGAGATCGCTCTTAGCGATAAGACCGCCTTATTTGTGCATGTTTTTATGTTTGTTGATTTTATATGATTTTTGTGGTGTACAATAAAGTGTTCTCTACCTATCTATATAATTTTACATATTTCTGAGCTGGTTATGGTATACTTTTCATCACGCTAGAATCAATAGGAGCAGAGTAGTGATGGATAATGTTGATGATGGATGATGTAGTTATTGTGCCATCAACTACGATAACCACAGATTACTAAGTAGTTTTGAAGTTGAGAAGTGATAAGTATACACTATATTAAAAATAATAATTTGTTTGATATCGATACAAGTTTTGAAACAAGTAAGTGTACTAGGGCGGTTTGATAAGTCCATGACTTTGAAAAGAAAAACATATATTTTGTGTACAAAAACATTTTATTTTTCTACATACTCTCCTTTCAACTCTACACTCTTTTTCCAGCGATGCTCCAATCTCTTCAACCCATCCAAAAAATACTTTTTGTCATAGCCTGCAAAATAGGCCTCGGTTGCAGCTATCACCTCTTCATTGGATGAAAATCTTTGCCCAGCAAGCCATTTCTTCATGTTTGGGAAGAGAAAGAAGTCACAGGGGGCTAAATCTGGTGAATATGGAGGGTGCGGCAATAATTCGTATCCTAATTCGACAAGTTTTGAAGTCGCGACTGCAGAAGAGTGGGCCGGAGCATTATCCTGATGAAATAGAACTTTTTTCTTTGCTAGATGCGGTCGTTTCTTCATCAACTCTTCATTAAATCTTTCCAGCAATGCAGCATAGTAAGCACCGGTTATTGTCTTGCCTTTCTCCAAGAAATCGATGAAAATAACCCCTTGACTGTCCCAAAATACTGTTGCCATCACTTTACCAGCCGAACATACCGTTTTTGCCTTCTTTGGTGCACGTTCGCCGGTAGAAGTCCACTGCTTTGACTGTTGTTTAGTCTCTGGCGTATAATGGTGGACCCACGTTTCATTCACGGTTACGTACCGACGCAAAAATTCACTTGGATTGCGATTATACATAGCCAGACATGCCTCAGAAGTAGTCAGGCGTTTTCGCTTTTGGTCGACTGTCAGTAAGCGCGGCACCCATCTTGCAGAAAGTTTTTTCATTCCCAAAATATCGTGCAAAATATGAAAAACTCGTTCAGTTGAGATGTGCACAGCCTCAGCTAACTCGCGTATCTTTACTCGACGGTCAGCCAAAACAATATCGTGGATTTTGTTAACAATGTCCTCAGTGGTTACCTCAATCGGCCTTCCTGGGCGCTCGGCATCATTGGTTGTCGGTCCACAACGAAACTCAGTAAACCATTTATGTACCATTCCATGAGACGGCGCTGAATCCCCGTAATATTTTTTCAACTTGTCTTCGGTCTGCTTAATGGTTTTCCCGCGTAAAAAATAGTGTTTAATCAAGACTCGAAACTCGGATTTCTCCATTTTCGAAGAACACCTTCACAGCCGCCAAACTTCTTTTGTTATTAAATATTGTTTTCGCGCCATATTTGAAAATAGAATTATTTTAGGTTCGCAAAAATATTACTTTTAAGAAAATATCATTAAAAATAAAAAAGTTTCTATTCAGCCTGAAAGTCATGGAGTTATCAAACCGCCCTCGTAACTCACGTAAGTTGCTTATAAACAAGATGCGCCAAAGTCTAGGTTGGATAGGGTAAAGTATATGATAAACTACAAATGTGTTCAACGTGTTAAACAAATGTTTAAAGTAGGCACAGTCGACATCATGCCAGGCCAGAGACAGCGATATCATTGTAACTGCTATAAGAGGGTTTTGCAACAAAAAAGGGTAGCCTGACGTGCAATCGTCTGCACATAATTATTTATGTTATGAATTTAGGAAAGCTTTTCTAAAACAAGTTTTTTATACTAGAGAGGTAGAACTAAAAATATCAATATCATTAAATAATTTATTATAGGTATCGGTCAGACGAAACATGGGAGTACGCTTGCCTGCGTTCGTACGACATCTTGTATTAGTAAAGTGATTGGCAACCCGGCAAGCGCGCACTCGTGGTCTGACCGTATTGAACTATCCAGACATTTGACCACAATCTCCCCTGCTATGGACTGTAAATAATTCATTTCTATTTTATTATGAACCAAGAAGAATCTGAAAAAAGTATACTAGTTATTTATTATTATAAATGAAGTACCTATATCTACTAAAACCTACATCAGTACCTAAATTTAGGTTCGCAAGTTATGATTTGAAACTATTAGGCGCGGTGCCACTGTTCTGTGACCTACTTTAACTAAACTTGCTGTAATTTGTTATTAAATATAGAGCCCTGCCGATCTTGTTGGTATTTTAGTTAATTAAGCACCGAGTACCTATCTAAGTACCTATGAATTAGAAAGGTTGAATACCGGTTAGATATTTAACTGGGAAAATAAAGACCTGTTATTAGTTCAATCAAGGCACGCAAATTTAATCAATTAAATGCAAACAGTAAACGAAATCGAACGTTGAATAATATTCAAAACTAAACTAAAATGAACAACAATCAAAGTTTTCAAAACTTCATTCGTTTCTTTGGTTTACGCGAACGGTAAACGGATTATTGCGCGATTTATTTACATTTTCAACGTCCGAAACGTCAGGTTTATATAAAATGGTCGGAGATTCGATTCCTCCCCGATGACCGAAACCGAAAAGAATTTTTAAAGTGATATGTCTATTCGAAATTAAAATAGCGTTGTGAACGCTTAAAATACTTAACAAATGTAAATAAATAATCCGTATAAAAGTGTATCATTTCAAAACTTAATTCATTAACCACGTAAATAAGTACCTACGTACCCGATTATTAATAGTTATCGCAGAAATTGCCTCAGGGACCTAACTTCACACGGACAGTAAGTAGCAAATTATTTCAGGAACGTTGTCAGGATAGGGGCCATTTCTTTTTTTCTTAAACCACAAGTAGATAATGCAGCTGAGCCTTGGACGTCATAGTCAGTCTAAGTGCTTACATGAGTTAACAAAAATCTAGGCATGTTTCAGTCAAGGTCTGACATGTTAGGCACGTTAAGCATCAGATAACAAAATGCTGATGACATCCACCGCGTTTGCGAATCGTGGGCCGTCACGAAACATTGTTATGGAATTAGGGCTGCCAAGAAAGCAACAGATAAAATGATATTTCGTTCAATACTTTTTCGGCCTTTAGAAATGTTTTAAAAATGACAAAGAATTCATTGTTGTTAAGCAACAGGTATCACAAATAGATAGTAGATTTGATTAAATTAATAAAAATCATAACAAAAATTTAGACGACTCTTTTATCTACTTTAAAAAAAACTATTTAGAAATTTTTTTTCGTGCAACGGCTGATCATGAAGACGAGTGTCAATGCGTGCCGCAGCTGAGGGCATATTACGAAAAACAAAATTCGTCAAAACAATTATCGTTTTTTCGTTATATGACACAAGTACACATGACAGAATGTTAAGGTGAATTCTGTGGCATCTTAAGCGCATGTAATAAGGGTGATGAAATAAATAGCGTGATGTGCTGTCGTCTGCACACATTATTCTTTTGACGGATATCGTTTCTCGTAGTAGGCCTTCCGATGATGATCAGAATACTGACACGAGTTTAATCGTTCCGGCTTAAATTGTCTCCAACCCTATGGAATCAGCGCACGCGCCTAATGCCAAGCTAATGGCGCCCACAATTATCCACACGTACACAATAACGCTTTATTATTTCGACCCTGAGGCCCTACTCTGTTCACTTTATCTATATTTAAGACTGTAGCCATCTCACCCGCACGCACCCATGCGTGGTAAAACTAAAATAAAAGACAGAGGCCGAACTCCTTAAGGTTTCGTTCAAATTTTCGGGTCTGGCCAGTGCATTCAGGTATTTCAGGGATGGCTGCATCCGACAGTATAGTCCCCGGTTTAGACAGTAGGGGGGACAGTATGGGACAGGTAAAATCGAAACTGTCGATGTCGACCATTAGCTTTCAGAATAGGACCTCTGCTCCTTGTAGCAAAAAATTGAATGAACTTAGAATAATTGCGATGGACTGAAAAAATATAAACATTGCACATTATGATAAAATTACTACATTTTGAATAGGCAAGGGTACACGTCTATTCTATTCATCACCATAACTACGTTGTTATGCTTTTAAAGGTATTGTGAAGTTTTAGGTACAAAAGTACATACTCCATTTGTGATTCGATTGCGCAGAGAAATAGCAAGCATCGCCCTCTCATCCTTCGCTGGGCAACCTTGAGCCTTCCTATCAAGCCCAGTGAGGGGCCTCGTCTCGCTGCCATAGGTCATCACTGCCAACATTAACTACACTGGTCAAAGACGTTGGTCTTGAGACAGTAGGAATATTGGACGCGAATATGTGCCGGTGTTTACCGAACGCTGTCCATCCGAGCCGGACTCGACAAGGTAAAGCCATTGGATACGAAGCCAAAATTGTTTCTAAGATTTTCTGTCATGAATTTATCAATAACAGCTCGCAGTCGAAAACGGCAGTGTAACACCCCCGTGTCTCGGAAAGCACGTTAAGCCGTTGGTCCTGCGCCTGATCTCTCTCCGGTCATGTCGGATTGCCGTCTCACCGAACTTTGAGAGTGATGGAACAGTAAATGCACCTGTGTATTGCGCTCAAACTTGTGCACTATAATATCTCCTGCTTAGTTGGCTGATCTCTGTTGAGTTTTGATCTGTTGTTGAGACTATATACTATTAAATACCAACATTTCCATTTGCATTGCAGTTGTAAGTTGAACCCGCCCACTAAACATTACATTACACTATTAGCCTATCCTATCGCTCATAAACCGACCTCCAGATGGCAGAGGTCAAAACAAACAATGCAGTAAGTAAGAAATGGCCAATTTTGACGGTCAACCATGCATTGGAGATACGATTTAAAACTGCTTAAAGATGTTTAAAATGTAAAAAAATCACTTGGGAAATTCAACGAGGGTCTACAATTAAAAAGGTTTTAGGAAATGAGTACAAAAAAAATACAAAATACAAAATTTCTTTATTCACTTACGTGGTCAATTACAATCACGTAGAGGTTCTCCTTTTATGTGAAATACTTGTATTAGGAGAAGCCCGCTCTTCTAGGGTACATGTAGGTAACACTTGTAAGTGATCTTAGGATAAGTAAATTACATAGTAGTGGTTACATAACATACGTGTGCGTGCGTGCGTGCGTATGCGTGATAAGTGTATCATAAGATCATAACCTTCGCGTAGGCAGGGATCCGCATCTAAATAGAAAATTTATAATTTTCTAAGCTCCGACCGCTTAGGTGGAGATTCGAAAACTCCAGTTTCCGGATGTACTTACGTAAATCATACCGTAATTGCGTTTGTTTTAGACTAAAACTGCCAGGTGTTGGTTCACCTCGCAAATATTGGTAAGGTCAGTAGCAAGCAGAAAAAAAGACTTGGATATGTCTCTCAATCACATGAATTTTTATCTTGCACTGACACAAACGAAGTTGTAAGAAAGTTCTATGACAAACTAAACCAAATTATTCTAGAGCACACCCCTATGACGCGTTAGAAAACAAGTGGTGTACCTTTTTGGTTTAGTCCGGCTTTGAAACGGTGCATGAAAGAAAAAAATAAGTACCATAAGAAATATAAAAAGTATGGTAACGCTCTAGACTACGACACATTTAGCTTACTTAGAACACGTTGTAAACGCTTACTAGATGAATGTTACAAGACCTACCTTGAGTCAGTTGAATCCGATTTAAAGCGGGACGTAAAGCATTTCTTTAGGTTTGTAAATGGTAGGAAACTGTCCTCTTCCATGCCTGCATCAATGAAGTATGACGGGACTAATTCCTCAGATATTTTGCAAATATGTGAAATGTTTTCTTGTTATTTTGGTTCCGTATTCGAGAAAAAAGATCCCCGGAATATAGAGACATGCATCGGGACTGACACTGCTCATCACTTTAATCTGTCAGTACTGGACATTAATATTGAGAGTATCCGGGCTACCATCAAAAACCTTGACAACGATAAGGGAGCTGGTCCGGACGGGCTACCTCCTCACTTTGTGAAACGGTGCGGCAAGGAACTGAGCATACCCTTACATATCATTTTCAATAAGTCGCTTAAAACTGGCACATTCACGACGTATTGGAAGGTCGCTCACATCATTCCGATCCACAAGTCTGGTGAAAAGGATCAATGCAGTAACTAAAGGCCGATTAGCATATTATCATGTTTTGCAAAACTATTTGAAACAGTATGCTACAGTATATTATACTCTTATTTTAAGCCATTCTTATCTTCTTCTCAACATGGATTCATTCCGAAGCGATCAACGGTAAGCAATCTGCTGGAGTACAAGAGCTACCTTTGTTCTGCATTTGCCCAGAGACACCAAGTTGACTCAATTTACACCGACTTCGCAAAGGCTTTTGACAAAGTGAATCATTATGTGCTCTGCCAAAAACTCAAAGGATACGGCGTCAATGGAAGCTTGCTGCGCTGGTTTGTATCATACCTGGACAACAGGAGCCAGTTGGTCAGCATATAGGGGCATCTCTCCCTACCCGTGACAATAACCTCTGGTGTCCCTCAGGGCTCACATTTGGGTCCATTGCTGTTTATATTATTCATAAACGATCTGGCTCATAGACTGTCAGTTCCTTGCTTACTCTACGCGGATGATCTAAAAATATATCACAAGATCACGGACCTTCAAGATTGCATTGAACTGCAGTTGAACTTGTCCTGGGTGGAGTGGTGCTCTAGTAACATGATGTTCTTAAATACAAGTAAGTGCTTTGTAATCTCGTTTGGTTCCTCTAAACATAAAATATGCTTTGATTACAATCTAAGTGGTTCTGTCCTGAGGCGTGAGTCGGTTGTCAGGGACCTGGGGGTCTACTTTGACGAGGGTCTTACCTTTCACGATCATTATGAGTATATATTTTCGAAATGCACTCAACTCCTCGGCTTTATTTCACGCTGCACCAAGGATTTTAAAAATCAATCATCGTTTACTCATCTTTACTTCTCTCTAGTTAGAAGCGTCATGGAGTACGGTTCAGTGATCTGGTCACTATATTATGAGGTGCATGCTAACAAACTCGAAGGAGTACAAAAGAAGTTTCTTAATATTCTTTCATTCAGAACCGGTCTGGGCCGCAGATATAGATCATACGACTCTAGACTCGATCACTTTAAAATACCGTCCCTAGCTTGCCGCCGTAAATGCAATGAGCTGGTTACTCTCTACAAAATTATCCACTCGGAGATAGATTCGCCGTCACTTCTTTCTTTGCTTAGCTTCAACATCAGATTCAGGTCTCGTGACTCCGCACATAAATTGTTCGACCTCCTTATTTACAAAAATAACAAATCATTTTTCAACCCTATTTCTAGAATGTGCCGTTTGTATAATGAAACCCTCTCTAAACCTGCATCTTTGGATATTTATTCATGCAGTATGTACAAATTAAAAAAAGAAATTAATAAGATTATCTCTTGCCGTGTCGATTTACTCACCAGTTGTATTTACTTGTGTATAATTAAGTAAGTTATTCACACATGTTCTTGTTATGAGTTCCTTTTTGCTATAATACTAACACAACTAATAAAAGTTGATAGACTATATCTGTATTTTTAAGTTTTAACCCTCTAACATTTCATTTAACCAAGAACAAATTGTGCTTACATGTTAAGAGTTTCAGTCTAGCTCTGTATACTGCTTTACTTTTTGTTATTCACTGACTGTAACTTGTTATGTGAGCCATGAATAAATAAAATAAAAATAAAAAATCACAATAATGCCTAGGAATAAAAATTCCTCATTGCACCATCAAACTTCTGGATAAATTTGTTGTATATGAATGTCTTGTCAATTTATATGCTAATCTAGCATCTAGTTGTCAACTATTTCTCCTAAAGTACGAGTAGTAAAACTTACCTACACCAGAGCTATTAAGCCCTAAAACACATAATGCTTATAAAGTTTTAAGACATTTATCAGATACTTAAAGATACTTAGTAATAAATAATAATAATTCATATACAACAACATCTCATACATTGATCTGACTCTGTGGTAAGCAGTTCGAGCACTTGTGTTACAGATATCAGAATCAACAGTGGTATTACAAATAAACTTAAATAAATTACATATAACACCCGGACCAGTACAAACAGACATGTTCATGCACACACATGTTTGTACAGTGCGGGGATCGAACCCGCGACCTCTTGGGTAATAGTCAACTTCTTGACTATTACACCAAAGTGGTCGTCCGAAAGATCCGAGAAGCTTAGCACTACAAAATTATGTACCTACCTATAAGCAAATAAATTATCTCCGTCATAAAGCATTGAGGCCATTAGGCTCTGCGAAAACACAACAGATGCACACATGAATATTTATAAGCCTAAATTAATTAATTACAAATCTGATAATTTCAAGCGTGAGAGCTTATTTACGAACAAGCTCTACCATCGAATTAACTGATATTGCATATAAGCAAAGACCTACTTCCTACCCTACCTACGTAGGGTTATGGTACCATTCACCAACACTTGATGAGACTTAGCTACTTTACAATGATATTTAAAAAATGAGTTTAAGTTCTCTCAGTTAAATGATTTACAGTTTATTGTTAAGTTTACAGTTACAGAAGTCTAAAATATGAATTTTAATAACCTTAGCATATCTGTAATAACTGATATCTACAGTTTCAATTTAATAAAGCTATTGATTACATTTCGATAATTAGGTTATGTACTTTCGTCATTAGTTTATTAGATATCTGTTATAGCTTCAGAATAATCAAAGATTTTAGTGTTTTTGTATATTATTTTGCAAAAATATTTTATTTTTTATTGGTATTTTTTTTACAATTTCCTAAAAAAATTATACCAATAAAAATATTATGAAATCGATAGCAAAATGTCTGTTCTCTATTGCTGCTGTTGGCAACACAGCAGCAATAGAGAACAGATCTTAACAAATCTACTAAACTTATTATCTTTTGAAATTATTTTCAAATTTCGGAGGCTGGCTAGTGTCGGGCAAAGGTACGGTCACCCAGCTCTGTATCAAGATTGCATTTTCGGTCTCGCTTCGGCTGCCTTTAATTGCTTGAAACAAAGACGAAACGGTGTGTCTGTTTGTATGTTAATGTTAGGTGTTCACTGTTAGAAAGTTTATTTTGAAAACAGAAGGGTAATTAATGAGTGAAACTTTCAAAGCTGTGCAACGCACTGAAAATGTAGAATACGTATCTTAAGGTGAGTAGAGTCGCGAATGACCTTGAACTATAACTAGGCCTACTGCATTTTTTTCCATTTGGTTGTTATAGGTTTAGAAGTACCTATGTACAATATTTCCATTTCCCACGACTAACTATTATAAACTCATGTAGTTTATAAATAATAGTAGTATTTTTTACAAAAAATGCCTAATTTTAAGATGAATAATGTGAAATTGTTTGAATTAAAAAACTTTGAAAAGATCATTTGCAATTTTAGAGCAGTACTTAGTCAATTTTAATTTAATAACAGCCTCATTTCACTGTTTTTTTTGGTGCAGTATTTAATGTTCCTCAAAATTTTCAAGTGCCCAGATTAAAGAACATCAATGTCTAACATATATTTTTCTGAAACATTATGTCAATTCATTTTGGACTTTAATGGTCATGGTTCATTTTTGGTCTTAAAAGATAACCGTTTTGCTGCACCACTCACCCTAATAAATTATATTATTTACAATATTTTTGATATTGTGCTATTCAGTCATTTAGCCAATTCTCAACTGATGGTAAGTGTCTATACTCGAAATATACTAACTAGGGTCAATATCCCACAGTCCAGCTCTGTGCGAGACAAATCGTGAAAAGGCAGCTGGTATGCCAACGGCACACGTTTTGTCAAGGTAACGAGAGGCGTTGAAATGTGCCTATTTTGTTATCGCTAGAATACCAATTGTTTTATAGGTATTCGCTCAGCAGGCTTCATGTTTGAAATGTTGGTGAGCGCAGAATCACCAACATTATGAAAATTTGTTAAGAAATGTCCCGCGCACACCTGTGGCATACGGTCGCCACCAATGACGAATGTCAGAGATTTTAACAGACCGATTTTTTTTTGTTTCAACAACATCACATACATTGATCTGACTCCGTGGTAAGTAGCTTAAGCACTTGTGTTACAGATATCAGAATCAACAGTGGTATTACAAATGAACTTAAATAAATACATATGATACCCAGACCAGTATAAACAGACATGTTCATGCACACAAATATGCACACAGTGCGGGGATCGAACCCGCGACCTCTCGGTTAATAGTCCACCATTACACCAAAGTGGTCGTCAAAAAAACTGTCAGTGGCGAGGCGCGGCACAGAATGCGCTGACGGAATTAAAGACATTAAACGACTTTCGGATCTTATACTTTGATACTTGACAAACACAGTAGGTAAAACTCTACAATAGATTAAGTGAAATACCCTTCGCAATAGACCCTCTGATCTAGACATTGTTTAGGCCTAGCAACCCATAAAATAGAAAGCACGATCCTAGATAGCTTCGCCAAGACAATGGCGAATAGCTATCATATCTATGGAATACACAATTAGTAACTTTCTGGAGTCTTGTTTCTATGGAGAGATAAGTTTTCTGTTGTAGTGTTAGCAGTGGACTGTTTTAAAATACATTTCTCCTGGCTATAGGGCTGTGAACACACTCAAATGATAATGGGTGATTGACGCATGAACTGCCATTGTATTTTGTATACCGTTGGTATTTTCAGATTTAGTAAATCAGATACTATATAATATAGTCTATATAGTATACATAATATAGACTATATTTAATAATAAACAACAACATCACATGCATTGATCTGACTCCGTGGTAAGTACCTAAAGCACTTGTGTTACAGATATCCGAATCAACAGTGGTATTACAAATAAACTTAAATAAAATACGTTAAACAAACTTAAATAAATAAGTTTATTTGTATATGGAGACTATGATGAGTCCCACGGATCACGGGCAAATTATAACTTTTTAGTCGCAAATCTGTATCCTGCATTTTTACATTTGTAGTAACCTATTACACAGTAGGGCTGCAACCCTACCCTGTTCTCTGGATTTCACTTAGTATCGAATCCGTCTCGGACGAAACCGTTATCGGGAAGCTAGTTTACCATAACGCTAGAATCACGACAAGTCACAGATATAATGCCAAACCTACAAGTGGTTGGCAAATTCAATCAATAAGCTAAGTTACGCAACTCTTGCGCAGGGGGCGTGTCGGACAACGTTGAACTATTGTATTCAAAACATCGAGATGAGCCCGACGAAACGATTTTGCACTTTCGCGTGTCTGTGGTGTAGGGTCGTCGCGCGCGGATAAAATATATAAAATTTATACCTATTTTTAGATCGACTTCAAAAAAACTAACTTTACAGATAAAAACCCCCGAATTAGCCAGCAAAACCGCTGTTGGTCTTAAACGGCTGGAACGGCGGATTTTTTAAATTATCTTTCCAAAAAAACCGCACTGAAATTGGTCCATCCGTTCGGAAGCTACGATGTCACAGACAGTCACACACAAAAACACAAACAGACTTATGGGTCAAACTTATAACATCCCTCTTTTCCGTCGGGAGCTAAAAAGGAGGAGGTATGTATGTATGTATAAACTCTTTATTGCAATAAGAAAATACATTTAAACATAACAGAAATACATTGATGAGCAAGGGCGAGCTTATCCCTGGCGAGATCTCTTCCAGCTAACCCAGAAAGGGCATGCAGAGGAATTACATTGGGCAGGGTTCATACAATATAAGGAGGTTAGGTAAAGGTTAAATCAATTCAACCGTATTTTGTTACATACCGTTACGCTCCGGAATTTATAATCCGATTTGTTTCTTTTAGGTCTTCTGAAGACATGACCATTACATAAACCTGTTAAAAAAAAGCTTGAATTTTACTGTAACAATTTTTAGGCAAGGGCACTTTCTTAGAACTTAGAGACTTACCAGTTATTTTGACTGGCGTGTAAATATATCAAAGTCGTAAACAACTAGCTTAAACATCAATTTACTTTTAAACACCTCACTTGGCAGGTAAAAGAGTACTTAACAATTACATAAAACTATTGCCAACCCTACAAAGGGTCGGCAATTAGTGGAAAATTATCTAATTCACGAAGAAAGTAGGGAAAATTATGATTCTACCGCGTAATAGGGTAAAAGTAGCCCATAATGAGTCTGCAGTTTTGACGTAACAGCAAGTAATAAGTGGTAGCAATGACTGATTGAGATTACGGTGCATTTTTAAAACACTTTCGATTGTTGGCTTGAAAATTTCGCCTTTTAGGTTGCAAGTCATTCGATCTATTTTTAAGAAATCTACCATCTGCAGAAGAGGTAGATGGCATTTAGGCTTAAGTCACGTACGTAGTAGCTCAACAAACTCCTAGGGTTTGTTGGGTTGTCAATTTAGGCAATTGGGCTTTTTATTTATTTATTTTATTTAAAAAACCTTTGCACAAAATTGTGTACATGTACTTTTTCGAGCTCTCTTTTTATGACATACCACCAGGGCAAAGGCGGGCAAAGCTAAAAACTAGTTTCACTTTTAATATAAAGTCATTTAAATTAAAACAATGTTTTCCTTAAGATTCCATGAGCGCTAACATCTCAATTAAGGCTTTATTGCAGTCGTTGAAAAATACCAGGCATAAAAAGACGATTGTCTAGAAATCACAGCAAAAACTAGACCCCAGCCAATACAAAGAGTGTGCCTAATCGCCAATTAAACAATACCCCTAGGACTTCAGTGTTTTGAAACTGCAAATCTTAAGCGACGGCGGATTGTTCTGTATTTTTGCGAAAAGGAAATTCAAAAAATACAGAACACCTTTTCTTTACCAACGTTATTTGTGAGAAGTGATACTAAGAAAAGTCTATTGTGTACCCTAATGTACGTTGTAAGTAAATGTCAATTGTGTGCTACCTCGCCCCCCGAGCGTCTGTCACCCCGCATGAAGGTTCCGCACGAAATGGTCGAACTGATCTTGTTGAGGATGGCCAAAATAAAACCCGGATTTCCTTTTATGACCAGCTCACTATCGTATTTATTTTACACTGTATTTGACATATACATTTTGAATGGTAAAAAGGAACAAAAACAAAAGTATATAAAAGAAAACTAGAATTTCGAAATATTGTGGCCAAAAAGGATCTTGCGGTGCAGGTCGCCAACATGGCCCCCGACGGTGAGAAGCACCTATTACTGGCCGGCGACCAGCAACGCCACTTTACGTGTGGGACGACGCAGCACGCCCCCTTTCGTTGCAACATCTACGACCCGCACTATCCCGTCCTTGCCGGGATACACTGCTGTTACTCGTCCACGTGGCCAATAGTTTCTCGGAAGGGTCCCGTCGGCTACAAATACGAGATCGCCGATCATGAGTTGTCGGCTTTGAGGAATGGTTTTACGAGGGACGAGAGTTGGCAAGTATTCCTTGACAAAGCGTTGCCAAAAGTGATCTGCTAGTCTCTGCGCCTTCCTCCAATCGGCCCGTCTATGCAGGTCTGTGTCATCAAATGTTCCAGTGGCTGGTTCGTGGCTGGAGCAGCCGATTAAAAAAGTAAAAGGGGTGATAGCGTGCTCCGAATCGACGTCCACTGGTACATGCGTGAGTGGCCTCGAATTAATTATGCATTCTGCTTCGAGGAGTAGGGTGTACAAAACTTCTTCTTTGGGAGCAAGCTCCCTCAGGGTGATAGCAATAGTGGTTTTCACTGATCGAACTAACCGCTCCCAACAGCCCCCCATAAAAGGCGCTGAAGGTGGGATGAAGCGCCATTCAATTTTGCGGTCTGTGCAGAAATCAAAAAGCTCCGGCAGTATCTTCGCGGCGCCGACGAAGCAGGTTCCGTTGTCTGAGTAGATGGAACTTGGGCATCCTCTTCTAGCGATGAAGCGCCGAAGCGCCATCAGGGCGGAATCCGACGACAAATTATCAACCAATTCTAAGTGCACTGCTCTGACAGTCATGCACGTAAAAAGTGCTATCCACCTCTTTGCTTTCCTCCTGCAGATGGTGACGTTGACGGGACCGAAATAGTCCAAACCGACATTGGTGAAAGGGCGCTGGTGATGTGCCAACCTCGCATCTGGAAGATCTCCACACGGTGGGGTTACAGGTTTCGTCTTATTATTGCGGCAAAACTGGAATTTTTGTGACACTCCTCTCACCGCTGGTCGTAAGCCGAGGACGTAGTATCTCTGGCGCAACTGGTTGACAACGGATTCGTTGTTTGCATGATCGAACTTGATGTGCCAGTAGTGAATCAGGAGTTTTGTTATGTAATGTTTGCCATCCAGGATAATCGGGTGGGATTCCACGTCTTTCGTAGCACCAGTACGGCCAGAAAGCCTCAGTAGCCCGTCTTCTCCCAGAAAGATTGAGATATTTTTAAGTCTGCTGTCCTTAGAAACGGGAAGCGCTGTAAGAACGCGAATTAAATCGAGAGGAAATGAGTCTACTTGAATCTTTAGAAATAAGTGGATCTCTGCAACTTTGAGATCTTTTACGGTAAGTGAAATTAAATTTTGGTGATCTCGGAGGGAGTTTGAAGGAAATTTTGAATTTGGATGTGAAATTGACCGAAAAACTCTAATACACTGATGTACTCGAGCTGTGGCGCGAAGCAAGCGTAGCCAGCTACTAAAACGCTGGTGGTCCGCAACTACCGGTGAAGGCAGTTGTCGCTGTTCGGCAATCAAGAGTCCTACCGATTCCGAATCACGTTTTAGTTCTTCGGACACCGGTGGGACGTTACACACTGGTTCACATGGCCAGTCAGCATCTGGTGACAAAAGGAATGAAGGGCCAGTGAACCAACGTGATGAAGTTGAGAATTTGTCACGGCTACGCGTAGCGTCGTCAGCGACATTTAAAGCCGTGGGGACGTACCGCCAATTTTGAATACTAGTTGTTTCGGATATCTCTCCTACACGAAACGAAACGAAAGCTTTAAATACGCAGGCGTCACTACGAAGCCATTTCAGTACAGTCAGTGAATCTGACCAGTAAAAGGTTTGATCAGGCTTCCGCCTATGCGCGTCGGTTACGTACGTGCCAAAACGACAGGCGATAAGGGCGGCCTGCAGTTCAAGTCTTGGAATGGAGACAGGTTTAAGTGGCGCAAGCCGGCCTTTTCCCCCAATAAGACACACGCTTACGCTATCGTCGTCGCAAGTAAAGCGCCAGTAGGCTGCGCAGCCATAAGCTCGTTCGCTTGCGTCGGCGAAAACGTGAAGCTGGACGTTTTTAGGATGTTTGTTACTATTCATATAGCACCGAGGTACAGAACTATTACACAAATTTTGAATTTCGCAAAACCAACTTTTCCAGTCTTCAATCAACGGGCAAGATATTATTTGATCCCAATCAACGCCTAACTTCCAGGTTTTTTGAAAAAGCGCACGACCTTTCATTATAATCGGGATTAAAAAACCCAGAGGATCATAAATAGACATTAACAAAGATAGAACAGACCGTTTGGTAAATTTAGTTGGTAATTTTGGAAGAGACTGTAAAAAATGCAGCCTATCCCCACTGACGTTCCACGTCAGGCCCAGTACACGAACTTGTGAAGGAGAAGTTGGACCTAAGTTTACCTCAGTAACATCTGTGGCGCGCAGGTCAGAAGGGATCAAAGCTAACGCTTCCTCATGATTTGATACCCAAGACCGCATTTCAAAACAAGCAGCCTTGTGTATACACAATATTTCCGATGCTAGTTTGGTAGCTTCGCTGGAACTGTCAAAACTGCCCAAAAAGTCATCCATGTAATGGTCTTCGATAATAGACCGTACAGCATCAGGGTATTTAGATTGAAATTGACTTGCGTTTCTATTTTTAACCCATAGCGCAGTACAGGGGCTAGATGCAGCACCAAATATCATCGAAGACATTCGGAATTCTTGGAGTGGTAAATCAGGGCTGTCTCTCCATAAAAATCTTTGGGAGTCTCTATCTTCAGGTCTTATCTTAATCTGTGGAAACATTTCCCTGATATCCCCTGACAGAGCAACTTGACCTTCCCTAAATCGCATGGCGATGCTGAGCAGTGGCTGTAAAAGATCTGGTCCAGTCAATAACAGCGAATTAAGGCTGATACCAGCACACTTTGCTGCAGCATCATGGACTACGCGCAACTTCTTTTTGTGTGGGTGGACGACTCCAAAATGAGGGAGGTACCACGGGATATGACCAGAAGGAGGACCTGTACATAGTTCAGCATAGCCCTTGCTGATCATGCCTTGAATATTTTGTTTGTAAGCATCAGCATAAGTACCATCTTTGGCCATCTTACGTTCAAGACTCGTGAACCTAGAGAGAGCCAACTCGCGACTTTTAGGGACAGCTGTGATGTTATCACGCCACAGCAGTCCCGTTTCGTACCTACCTGAATTTTGTCGTTTGGTTGTGCCCTCGAGAATATCTAACGCGCGTTGCTCACTAGCGCTACGATGATCAATCTTTGTAATTCCTATTGAATCCAGTTTAAAATAGTCTTTAACGAGTAAATCTAACGAAAGATCGTTGTCGTCAACAGTGGTGATGTGGTTAAATGAGTCAACGTATTGAGACCTATGTGAAATGGTACCAAAGAGAACCCAACCTAACGCCGTAAGGGTAACTGCTGGCTGATTACGAGTGCCATGGCGAACTGCTTTAGGAAGCGTCATTTGCCAATTGTCTGTCCCTATGAGTAGCATAGGCTGCGCATCATCGTAGCTTAAGACGTTAACCAGGTCTGACAGATACTTATACTCGACAATGTCATCTAAAGGAACAGATTGGCTTTTAATACCTAAGTTAGGAATAGCGCGCGCCCTTATTTCAAACGTATCTGCACTGTGTCGGCCTTTCACCTTGATGTCGATGAAACTGACGTCAGCCTGTGTATTCAACCCACCAATACAGTTAATGTTTAATTTGCACTTATGCCCCTTAGCTCCCACCGAGTCCGCCACAGATTTATCCAAAAGCGTCACGGAACTCCCATCATCCAATAAGGCGTATGTATCCACACTGCCATGGGGTCCAGTGAAGGTGACCGCTATCACCTTTAGAAGTGGCTTGAGAGAAGACGAGTTTGGTGGCGAAGAACTATGGGCCACGATGGCTGATTTCGGTTTGTCCTTAGAGGAACTTGCCTCAAAAATAGTACAAGGAATTTCTGTGGCTGATTGTACTACCGACGATGATGATGACTGTACTTCTACATGAGCTGAGGTTGCTGACCGGGTTCTGTGAAGCAGTGTGTGGTGCCGTCTTTCTGTTGGGCAACCTTCAACTTCGCATCGTTTCTTACAGAACTTGTACTGATGCGAGCCTTTGCGAAGACATTTACGGCAAACTTTGTTATCCATAACCCACTGCCAACGATCATCCAAGGAAAGAGATTTAAAACTTCCGCAACCGCTTACCTCATGATTGCCTTTATCACAATATTGGCATGAATAAATACTTTTTGTAGAATCTGAAGAGGTTGCAATTGCGTAAATTTTATCTTTGTTTGTTTTGACAGGTTGACTTTTATTGACATTGATGGGTGTCGACTCTGACGTTATAAAACCGAATTTAATTTGCAAATTTGCTTCATTTTCTAAAAAGTCAGCCAAATTTTCTAATTTAAATTTGCCAGAGCCCACCCGTGCCGCCGCAAAGTCAGCCCATCTCGATCGGAGCAGCGGAGTTAACTTGCCTATTATAGTATTTGCAAGTTCGGGTGCCGCGAGATACTCGGGTTGGTTGAGAAGCCGGATGACCTCAACACAGTTGCGGACTCGACAGGCGAAGATGTTAAGCTCTCGTGGAGCCTCGTAAACAGCGAGTCTAGGAAGACCTCGAACGAGAGCAAGCTGCTGTAAAACTATATACTCAGGTTGAGCGAATCTGTTCTCCAGTGCCCTGATGATCTGCTCTGGGTCATCCGCAGACACAAGTAGCATCGCGACGGCCTCCCTTGCTGCACCATGAAGAGCTGCTGCGATCCTTGTTATGTTGTCGCTCGGCGCGAAGCTTCCTTTGGACTGCTGGAAAGCCCTCTTGAACGGGAGCCAGTCCAGTGCTCGACCGTCAAATCTAGGGATATCACTCACCCTTGTTTTCTTCTGGCCGAGGTCCGCGATTGCGTTGGCGAGCAGAATAAAATTGTCTTGTGTATCATTTCTATCTTGTATTTTATTTCTGTGCAAATTAAATTGGTCATAACTACAGTTGTGTGTACCTAGTTCTGGTGCATGTAAAGTAGTGTTTACTTGATCAGCGTTTTCTCGGAAGGAGGCAGTTTTGGCCTCTGGCCTGGTAGCAGGCTCGTCACCGGGTTGTAACACCGATGTAGGTAAATGGCGTGCTCCGCCAGGGCTCTCATTGTCCGTTTCCCTGTCGAGAGGACGCATTTGATTAAATTGATCTGAAACTACGGTACTATTATGAGAACGAACTAACCAATTTTCCACGTAGTCTGTTCTTGAGCTGCGCGAGGAACTACTAGCAATGACCGCAAGCTCGGCCTGCAGTTTAAGATCTGCCAATGCCTTCTCACGCGCGGCAGCAGCCCTCTCACGCTCCGCAGCTGCTTTGGCAGCAGCTCTCTCACGCTCCGCAGCAGCTTTTTCGCGATCTGCGTCTATTTTAGCCAAACGTCGTGCATGCTCGACCTTTGCGGCTAGTTGCTGTGCTTTTACGGTGGATGTAGATCGGGAACTTGATTTTGAGTGAGATTTCGACAGTGGATGAATAATTGGGGATGAGCTTACTGCTGGCGCTTGGGCGCTTAGGTCAGGTAACTGGAGAGGCATATCTTGTGTTTCGGCGTGAGGTATGCTGGACGGCGCTGGTGCGAGGACACCACAGGAAGAAGCACTGTCTTGAATGGCAGCAATATCACGAGACACTGATGCACTTTCACATAATTCCGGGTTACTTTTATGGACCAGCGAGCGGAATCTGGTTACCATGGGCATGGCCGTATATTTTAATAGCCCCACTTCTGACACCAAAAAATTGTTGAGGATGGCCAAAATAAAACCCGATTTCCTTTTATGACCAGCTCACTATCGTATTTATTTTACACTGTATTTGACATATACATTTTGAATGGTAAAAAGGAACAAAAACAAAAGTATATAAAAGAAAACTAGAATTTCGAAATATTGTGGCCAAAAAGGATCTTGCGGTGCAGGTCGCCAACAGATCTACTTACCTATTTTCTTTTCATGAAACACTATTTTAATTGCTTACACACATTACACTTTATTACATATTTACTGTTTACCTACACATATTACACTTTATTACATATTCGTTGTCATACCTAATGTTGTTTGTGCAAAACCTAACAATTCTCTTTTAAATTATTCCACCCAAAGATCCGATTAATCGTTTACTCCGTGCGAAACTACCCATTGTCAAAATTTATGTGTCGAGGCTACTTCTCATAATACCAATGACAGTCAAACACAATAGATTACCGCTTTTAATAATTAGCTAGCGTCAAGGTTAATGAAAATGTAAGAAGTTTTAGCACTTCCTTGTAATCTAATAAACGGTATAATTATGATAATAATTCCGGATTGTTAAATCTTGATCGCTTGATGATTTTCTTGACATGTGTGTTGATTTACAAAAGGTAACAGTACCTATATATAATAATAGTGGCCCCCGCGACTTCGTCCGTGTGGAATCCCTTTGTCTTCGGAATCGCGGTCGAGCGGGATAAAAAGTATCCTATGTCCGTCCCTGGTTCTAAGCTACATCTCCAGCAATTTTCAGCCAAATCGGTTCATCCGTTCTTGAGTTATAAATAGTGTAACTAACACTACTTTCTTTTATATATATAATTATCATTGTTGCAGGAACACTCAAAACAATTGCTGAATCATCTAACAGAGTCTGAGAAAATCTTCTTCTTCGGTGCCAACCCTAATGGTAAGCAACTTCTACTTAGCTAACCTAGACAAGCTACAGCACCACCATTGCCAGGATTTGCAAGCCGCTCGTTGGCGTAAATTATTTGACGTCAGTAGGTAGATACTAATAAAACCTTCTTTAGAGGTCTATCAGAATTTTTTTTGACAGCTAGCATTTTTTGCCAAGAACATAATTTTTAAGAGTTAATAAAAGTCATCAAAGTCGTTTATATTCTGTAAATAGGTGAAGGTGGGCACTTTTACACGTCCCATAAACTGCTTGGCTGTCAAAATTTTGCGATATGAGCCTTAACGTGACACACGTCATTACCCGTTGTCCCAGGTGGAGCAAAGAATACGACAACGTGGCGAAGCGCTATTGACATTGACACAAATATTGGTCGCATCGCGTTGCGTTGCGTCGCTCACTTAGACTACTGACTTAGTTAATCGCTGGAAAATTTTAACTTTCATTTTTTTTAAAGCTGAAAGTTCTTCTTGCAACAACTGACCAGCGCCCCTCAAAGTGCACAGTCAATAAGACGTAAATCATGGCGATAAGTCGTCATAATACATGGCAATAAGTCGTCAAGGGATTTATAGTGGTCGAACGTAATTTTTGTACATTTAACAAACGATACCGATCGCTATCTTCGTCAACTATGCCATATTAGGTACTTTTTCTAATGAACTTGAGGCTGTACGTTTCGTTCGTATTTTCGGATCAGCCAGCGCGTTCGCTCGCACGGTCAATCTTGTAAAAGTGACAGGGACGGCTACATCCGAAACTACGGACAACAGCTTATAGAGTAGGGGGGGGGGGGGGATATCAGACTCTTAACCCTTTATAGGGCATAAGCAAAACTAGTATAGCGGCTGGAACCACATGACACATCTGACTGTAAGGTTGATTTTATCTAAACCTTTCTATATAAAATGACCCTTATATGTTTTTCGCGTAGTCCTTGAACGGGCGTAACACACAATCGTACCCACAGGTGTGAAGTTGTTTCGAACTATTTGCAATGGCGCTAAATATTTGTGGTTACGTTTGTGCCTTCTGTCCATTCAGAGTTTGCGATGTGCACGTGGACTATGTTCTCCTGCTTTTTAATTGTTTTTTGTGGAAAATTGTGATATTTGAATAAAATAAGGTATGTAAATAGTTTATTTATTATTTTTCCAGCAATTTGATATATAATTCTTGCATGTAGCTTTGTGTGACAAAGTTTTATAACGAGTTAAATATGAAGAGCACGTTTCGTTAATTTTGAGGTTAGTTTTTGATTCTTTTTTTCAATTGAAACAAAAATTTACTTTTTGTATGAATTGAAAAGTTTGTTAGTTGTTATTAGTAAGATAAATAAATATATTTTACGAAAATAACATAACAATAAGTTGAGGTTTTCGGGTAAAGATGTTATTGAACACCAAAGTCAGGTTTTTTGTATGACGAGGTTTTACATTATAAAAGTACTACACTTTAGGTAATACTTGTGCAGAGTTTTGACCACATTACAATTTATTTTGTTTGTTTTAGATGTCTAAAAGAAATATTTAAAAAATGACGTACATTTTATCATAAGCACTTACTAATTGCCCACAAGAATACCTAAAGGTTAGGCATTCCTATGGGGAATTAAGTTAGGCCCTAAACGGTCATAGTCACATATGTAACCACTTAACTTATTCCCTAAATGGTCTCGGTTACATATGTAACCACTTAACTTATTCCCTAAATGGTCTCGGTTACATATGTAACCACGGCCTGCAGGTAAAACCGTAAGACACAACTAGTCAATTTTTCAATTTTCAGCATCTATAAAAGGTCCTTAACGAAACGTCATATCAAAAATATTGATATCTAACAAAAAAAATTCTGCCCGTTAAAGGGTTAACGAATCTTTTTCTTCCACAGAAGCTCAATTCGAGATAGCTCACCTAAAGCATACCAAACGCCGCAAGCGTTCCCTATTCCACGAAGATGAAGACCTAGTCGTTCTCAAAAAGCATCTTGACGTGGAGCTGAGTCCACGAAACAGCTTCCTCGACCCCCAGTTCCTGCTGATGAGAAGGTGGCTCAATAGCACCGAGGCTGTGCTTGATCAACATTCGGATGAGGAGCTCGACACTTGCTATTACAAAAGCGATAACGCAGCGTTGTACGCTTGCGATGATGTGGTAAGTTACGATGAAAAGCTATGTCAATGTTTACAGTTTTTCTGTTATAACGACCACTTTGGTTTAATGGTCAAGAAGTTGACTATTAACTAGGTCGGTAAGTTGAGGTCGCGGGTTCGATCCCCGCACTATACAAACATTTGTGTGCATGAACATGTCTGTTTGTACTGGGCTGGGTGTTGTATGTATTTATTTAAGTTAATTTGTACTTGTTAATACCACTGTTGATTCTAATATCTGTAACACAAGTGCTTAAGCTACTAAACACGGAGTCAGATCAATGTATATTGTGATGTTGATGTATTTTTTTTTAAACTGAGCTAGTCTATGTATGAGTAAAAGACGTTCATTCTTTTGTATAAATCTAAGAATGTGAATAATGCTTCCTACATAAATAAGGCACGGAGGTAGTTAAACATATATTTTTGCATGTCAGAAAGAAAAAAACCGTAGATTAAATATCATGCAATGGCTATGCTCTTTCAGTATTTTAATAAAATATTTTGTTTTTGTAATTTAAACACTCACGTGTTTTGACTGATGTCGACTAAAAGTGAGCGTACAGAATCCCGTATCGGATGCATCGTACGTAACGGATTTTAAATTGCCTTGTTGTGTATAAAAGCTGCGGATCAGTGGACGTTGTTGTATGAGTTTTACTAGGCAACTAGTATAAAACTCCAGAATCCATTTCTTGAGATGCGTCGGATGCATGCGATGCTGGCCTGTGGACGCTTAATTTTACTGTGCATTAAGTTCTTTTCTCTGTAATATAAAAACGTATTAATTACTTTCCGATTTAATTGTCTTGACGACCGCTTGGTGCATTGGTCTACATGTTGGTCTTCTGAAACCAAGGGGTCGCGGGTTCGATCCCCGCACTGTACAAGCTTAAGTGTGCATGAACATGTCTGTTTATACAGGTCTGGGTGTTTTCTATGTGTAATATGTATTTATTTACAAAAAAACCTATTTAAGTATGTTTATCCGTTGCCTAGTACCCATAGCTTAATTTGGGACTAGAGAATTGGTGTGATTATTGTGAAATTATTATTATATTATTATTATTATAATTGCCGTTATTTTTTACGTTTTCAGAGAGGTTTAGTCAAATCCAACGACAGTTACTATTTAATTCACCCACTGCCCGAAAGGTTCCACCAAACTGACTCGAAAGTACATATCATAGTTAAGCGTAACATAAACGATGGAAATAACAACGAAGAAGACGTTTGCATAGAAAGAGATGAACTCAATACCTCAGTCGCACCACAACCATCTCGAACATGGACTAAGCATAGGAGAAAAAGAGACGTCAACACTGATGCAGAAGTAACCAATACTAGTATAGACTTCTTGAATCTAGATCATAGGAATAGAACTATCGGTGCGTTCATTAAGAAACTAGTGACTGATACTAAGAGACAAAAGAGAGCGGTACTGCCAGCTGTTTTTGTTGAAACTGCAGTGTTTGTAGATAGAGATCTTTACAAGCACATGACGGTAAATTTTCCAAAAGATACAGAGAGAGAATTGGTAAGATTTGTGCTGGCGATGATCAATGCAGTGCAGTTGATATATCACGACCCGTCTCTTGGGAGACCTGTCAATTTTATATTGAAAAGATTGGAGATCCTTCACGAAGACCCAGTAAATTTAAAGAGGCCACATGACATTGATAGGTTTTTGAGTAATTTCTGCACGTGGCAAAGACTGGAGAACCCTCCAGGTGACAATGATCCGTTGCATTGGGATCACGCGTTGATTCTGACTGGATTGGACTTGTACGTTGTGAATAAGAATGGGAAAGTCAGCAGCCAGGTTGTGGGTGAGTTGATAACTATTTTAATTCCTTTTACCAACTTTATTGTTAAGACGATTAATCATTAAAATAAATTGCTTAATAGGCTATCATGAAAATGCCACATTATTTTCCTTTCAATAGACAATTTAAAAATGGCTATTACTTTCACGAGTTTCTTATTTTCTTTTAATTTATTGGTCGATACAGGACAATATTGGTAGTCTTAAGTTGCAATCACATTAGTTGGGATGCGTTAATGAAAAATAGCTGAGGGGTTTAGTGCAGACTTGACATACTATACAGGTGTAGTTTTATTATTTAGTCTGAATTGGAAACAGCAATTTCAAAACCTTATACAGTGCTATTTTCATCAAATTTCCAACATTAGCTGCCCTGTAATTAATATTAGCTGTAAACGTTACTTACGGCTAAGGTAGAAAAATGCAAGGCAACGATGGTTTTTAGAAATTATTGTTGTTGAAATATTCAAGCATAATTATGAGGAGTGCATTGCGCTACAGCGATTTTACTACGTCAGATGTATCGTGGACGATGTTAATGGGCAACACAATCAGATATACTAATCAAGTTCTTCATCATCATACCAGCCGTTCGATGCTCACTGCTGAGCATAAGCCTCCTCCAAGGATCTTTACCGCGATAGGTTTTGCGCTTCCCGCATCCAGCGGCTTCCCTCGATCTTCACCAGATCGTCAGTCCACCTTGTAGGGGGCCGATTCACGTAACTTATCAAGTTATGCTGAGAGAGTAGAACAATGTGACTTCCCCTTAACCGCGTGCGAAATACCCGAGAATTTTGTAATTCTTAACGCTCTCAGCGACGCAATAGCCGAGTTTAATGTTCAGTGTCTAATGGCGATCGCATCCATCTCGACTTCGTTATGTTTAGACACGAAGAGAGCATCTATCGATTGCGAAAGCTTGATCGATGGATTGTGCGACCGTGAAATTGTTACCGATGTGTGAAGAATTCGAATTTTATTCATGTTGCTCAAGATTGATATTAATCTTGACGGGTGTTGAATTAATATCTAGATGAGAGCATTTAAATTAATATTGATCACATGAAGCGCTGTCATTTAAGTCCATTTTTATGAGGGTCTAAAAGTCTAAAGCAATGAAGATCTTTTTAGGTATGATTGTTATCATTTCAAGGTCTCTGTAACATTACATTGATAGCTAAGCGGTAAATCGTATTTAAATCGTATTACATTTTAGTTTCTAACATTTCTAGACTCGTTACATTGCTACTCGTATTCAACGTCTTTCTTTATTCCAGGTCTAGCTCCAGTAGCAGGAATGTGTACAGTAACCAGTAGTTGTACTGTAAACGAAGGGAGACATTTTGAAAGCGTTTACGTAGTGGCACATGAAATTGGACACAAGTAAGTATATTTACGCTAATGTGTGCGAGTGTGTGTGTGTGTGTGTGTGTGTGTGTGTGTGTGTGTGTGTGTGTGTGTGTGTGTGCGCGCGTGTGTGTGTGCGTGTGTGTGTGTGTGTGTGTGTGTGTATGCGCGCGTGTGTGTGTGTGTGTCCGTAGCTGGTGTCAGATTTTGGTGTCAGAATGACGCACTTTTCGTTCGTCCTTAACTCATTATTGACTTGACGGGTATGCGAACTACACTGCGCTTGAAAGCTACTTTCTTTTTAGGGAAATACTATACTTTATGATCCACTGACTAGTAACTTCTCTATCGTTTTTAGTCTTGGCATGCGTCACGACGGGCCCCAAGCGGACAACGGCTGCGACCCGAGCGCGTACATCATGAGCCCCACGCTGGGCAGCGGCAAGATCACCTGGTCGCAGTGCAGTAACAACTACCTGCAGAAGTTTCTAGAGTAAGTGCACATTGCTGGTAAAGTTTCTCCAAGACTACTGCCTTCCTATGCACTGCGAGCTTAGCGCGGTGACGACGGGCCGCGGAAATATTAAATTATGAAAGGCCCGTTTTTTGATTTTGCTACTAAGGCAAAAGGGTCCCTTTCGCCGACCACTTTGGTGTAATGGTCAAGAAGTTGACTATTAACCAGAGGTCGCGGGTTCCATCCCCGCACTGGACACATTTGTATGCATGGACATGTCTGTTTGTACTGGTCTGGGTGTTATATGTATCTATTAAAATTTATTTGAAATACATACCACTGTTGATACTGAAATCTGTAACACAAGTGCTTAAGCTACTTACCACGAAGTCTGATCAATGTATGTGATGTTGTTGTATTAAAAAAAACACTTGATGGTAACAGACAAGCGGAAGATGAGGTACTCTGAGATTCATTCACACTTAGTTGCCAAACGGATAAGACACGTATGAAAGGCGTGGTAGCACTAGAAACACGTTCGTATTTTTCGGTCTAGCCAGCGCATTCGCTCGCACGGTAAAGCTTGTAAGAGCGACAGGGATGGCTACAATAATAATAGTCCTCCTGGCCGATTTCGACCACGGCTGCCAATCTCAACAGAGATCAGCCAACTACGCAGGAGATATTATAGTGCACAAGTGTGAGCGCAACACACAGGTGCACTCACTGTTCCATCACTCTCAAAGTTGACCGACATGACCGGAGAGAGATCAGGCGCAGGACCAACGGCGTAACGTGTAATCCGAGGCACGGGGGTGTAACACCGCCTACATCCCGACTTTGAGCTTTTTTTGAGAAATTCATGACAGAAAATCTCAGAAACAAATTTGGCTCGACCTGGAATTGGAACCCAGGACCTCTCGGATGTAAGGCAGAAACTTTGCCACTTCACCAACGAGGCAGTCATTGCTACAATATTATGATTATGATTACATCCGAAACTACGGACAACGCCCAAGGGAGTAGACGGGCTGAAATCATGCCAAATGTTTGAGTGATGACAGCGCGATTCCTTACTGCACTTTGCAAATAATCCATACCTCACTCACTTATTCGATGAGTTGTACAAATGGCGCAGTCAGACGCGCCCTCAAGAGATAATTATTGGTTACTGTTTTAGCACTGTCCAGTCCCGATGTCTGCTTGACCACGGCAACTCAGCAGGGCAGTTGGACCACAGCGCCGAAGGTATCCTACCAGGAGAGAGATTCGACGCTGACCAGCAGTGTAAGGACAAGCCAAGTTCTTATACTGTATCATGACCATCGAATTCCATGCCATCAACTCAATCACCAAGTCCTAAAGTATTTTTTTCACATTTTTGTCTTAATATAAGCTATCACGGGGAAGCTCATTCGTTTATTAACGTGGAAGGATGTGGTATGATGATAGTTAGTGCATATAAATCATACTTAACATCACATTTAAGTTTTATTCCATGGCCAGATTCGGTGTTTTTTTCTGCCTGTATAAATCCCAATTTGAGGAATTTACTACGAAAGTAATAAAATAACCCAATGACCTCATACACATCACAGGTATGCTGAAATACGGCCGTGGAAGCCGCCACTCGGCTGCTCAGAATCTGCAAGACATCTGCAGAGACCTGCATTGCCAGAGAGAGCGGTACACCTGGACGTCACACCCAGCATTGGAGGGCACGAAGTGTGGAGAGGACATGGTATGAATATGGACACTTTGAATCATATCAAGTCTTAGAGATTTCATCAAGACCCTGTACGCAGTGACGTTACTGTGGACGTCAGGTTGTGGGGCGAGGAGTCACGCCACACTGGTCGAAACGGCGCTGGCTCACTTTGCCTCGAGCGCTCGGATACGACGGACGTGCCTTCCATTGCTCTTAACTAATTTGTTGTACCCTCGTGTTAATTATTACTTTTGTAGTTCGAATAAATTCCTATTAGGTTTTTGCGCGTTCTTTTAAAAAAATAAACATTTTCACTTCTGATTTCTAAGACAAGATTACTTTGGATTTCGTAACATTATTTCGCAATTAGAAATTTACATCATGTATTGACAACTTAAGTAACGTTAAGCCTTTAACTGCCGAGAGACTAGACATAATATAAATAATATTGTTTGGGGGTCACCAACATGGCGCACAATGTGTTGCTGACCGCGTGTCGGACGGCACTCCGTGGGCAGGGCCCCTACATGGTGGACCGACGATCTGATGATAAGCATTGGACGCGGGAAGCGCAGGAGCGATTGCGGTGGAGATCCTTGGGGGAGGCCTATGCTCAGCAGTGGGTGTCGAACGGCTGATATGATGAACGATAATCTTAACTTTTTTTTCGAGTTTATGATATTTCCGCACTGATTCCTGTCATGATCAAGGAATATGTGAAGAACCCGCGAGGTTATTGGTCTGTTAAATAGATTAAAATAACAATGACATATAAAATAGTCTATCGTTATGTATAATTATAATTAATCTTCTAATAATAATAATATTAAAAATTATCATATTTTAACAATGATTGTAGACAATAGGTAATAATAAACACTGAACTATTTTCATGCTATTGACAATGGCTAGATAGGCGCTCAGTAACTACAATGTCATCTTCTGTACACCCTATACAAACGCAAATAAACAATATTTCTATTTCTATTTCTGTTAATTATGGAAAAGGTAACTGAAGATCTCAGAGCAACATGTTTCTGGCAGACATATCGGTCAACTCACTTCAAAATTCCTTTGCTCCAACAACACTGTCTCAGATCACTTGAACGTTCACCATTCCAGTACTGCCGCGGAGGCGAGTGCGTGGAGCGCGAAGGTTCCACCATCAGGCGAGGGTCGTGGGGCCGCTGGTCGGGCTGGTCGGAGTGCGCGTCGGCGTGCCTGCTGGACGACACGCACGCGCCCGCCGCCGCCGGCGTCGCCGTCGCCACGCGCCGCTGCAACAGACCCAGGTACAGCGCCGGTCAGCGCCACGTGAACACTTTCTAACGAAAATAAATATAAATATTTCACAACAATCACACCAATTCTCTAGTCCCAAAGTAAGCTACTAGGCTTGTGTTATGGGTACTAGACAACGGACAAACGTACTTAAATACTTTTTTTTTAATAAATACATATTATACATAGAAAACACCCAGACCAGTACAAACGCACATGTTTATGCACACTTATGCTTGTACTGTGCGGGGATCGAACCCGCGATCCTCGGTTTTAGAAGTCCGACATGCGGACCACTGCACCAAGCGGTCGTCGAAATTGTTTGCATGCACTTCGGCATACACGGAGCAATTATTAAGCGGGATGCCCGCGATGCAGACCATGTTTTCATGCGGCGCGGACCGCGATAGTACCTATCCTCATCACTGTCGTCAACGGCAGACGCCCGTTGCTGTCGTGAGTCCTTAATAAAAGTCTCTAAATTAAGCCAAGCAGCTACAAAGACAACGGATCAGGATGAGGTCCAAGATATGACGGCGCGGATCATTCTGAGCTACAAACAGATAGAGATCTATTTGTTGATGAGTAATTAGCCGAGCTCCATCGATCCAGGCTTGTGTCTTATAATGCGAAGCAAGTTAATAAACGGCTATCAACCTCGGTGAACGAGCTGCATATGTCTTTTGGTACACACTAGGTCGAATGAAACCGGCCCAAATACGTTTTTTCTGTACCCAAATCAAGAAATGAGCTGAAAAAAAGAGTAGCCAGATGTTCCTGCAAGACAAGTCAAGGTGGCTTATTACACCAAGCAGTTGTTAGGGCATTTACGTTATGGATCAGCTTCGCTCGTTAGTTGCACATCCGAAACAGCATCGGCTGAAGCGCAATTACCAGTATCTCATTTAGCAACTGTGTGGCATAAGAGACTGGCATGAGAGATTTGGGAAACGTTACCAAAATCTTATATATAAAAGTGAAACCCGTTTTCCTTAGTCACGGCATCACGCGTGAATGGCTGGACCGATTGCACTAATTCTTTTTTTGTTGTATTTCTTATTATTAGGAGAAGGTTCTTACGGAAAAAAATATTAAGAAAATCTCTTAGAAATATTGAAAAATATAACATTTAATTTTGAATATTATAAAAAACGCGCGTAACTAATGTCAATGTCATTCGATGATATTGTTCAATCATTGCAACGCTAAGGCGGTACGAAGTTCGCCGGGTCAGCTAGTACCTAATATTTATATGGTTGCAGGCACGACAGTGGCAACAACTGCGCAGGCCACGACAAGAAGTACCAATCCTGTCACGCTCAACAGGTACCCGTATGTTTCCAATAACTTATTCTGACATCCCATGAAAATATTCAAAGACACGTTACATTGACATAGCAAAGCTTCTTCCTTCGTATGATTCGCAAACCTGATCGTCTTTTTTGCAGTGCAACAACGTGCCAAGAATGACAGTGAGGCAGTTTGCTGATCAGATCTGCTTGAGGGCGAGGGATGTCGATCCTGACTTGATTGGCACCGGGCTGCAGAGGATAGATGTTGATGGTCAGGCTTTATTTTCACTGACGCTGTAACGTTTTTATAGTGTGTAAGGGTCTACACTCTACAATGCGAGCCTAGCGTTGCACCGACAGCGAGCGCGGGATATCAAACATATGAAACGCGCCTTTGTGGCCATACTGCAGTGAAGAAAACGGGAGCCTAAAGCCATAACCACTGTCGCCCCCGCGCTAGGTTTTGCAGTGTCCCACACATAGTAAGACAAATTCTTGGGCAGCTAAAATTAGTCTTAATAGACCGTCACCTTCTTGACCGATCTTCATGTGTTTCGATATAGATCTTGTCGGTAAGTGGGGTTTGCAATTGCTGAATCCAGAATTCAGCAATCCAGCGCATTTTTAACAATCTAAAAGCTGGAGTGAAAATGCTGCTTTGAAATTTAAGAATTTGAAGGATCATTACAGTTAAACATTACGACAGGTCGCTTCGCTCGCAAACACATTTCTGAAAAAAAATCCAGTAGGCTGAGCACAAATTACTATCGTAACGTATTTGTAGCGTTTACCTGTCGTTAACTTGTAAATTTGTATGGGGAAACTGTCAGTTTCAGAAACTTGGACGACACGAATACGTTACGATAATGTTCGTGCTCACCTCACAGAAAGGTACGTATAAAGCTCTGTGGGGTGAGCACGAACATTATCGTAACGTATTCGTGTCGTCAAAACGTCAGAAACTGACAGTTTCTCCATACAAATTGTCAAGTTAACGATAGGCTCAACCCACTGTAGGTACTACTCTCGCGACCTTTTATTAACATAAATACCGATATCTCAGGTGCTCGCTTCGGTCGCCCACTTACTACCAGCCTTTTTGTTATTCAGAGAGGTCTAAAGATTTTGCTGTAGAAAAATGTAAAAAGGTTAATTTATAAATAGTAATATTTATCGTTATATAGGGTGTCTCAAAAAGAGCGTGCCAATCTTAAGGAGATGATAGACAAATAGATGACCATTTATAAAAATAAATCACCTCAGTAAAAGTATCATCATTTCAGAGATACGATTTTTTTCATGTTTATTTTAAAATCACCAATTGTGAGCCTATCTCTTGTGGTGTGTACAAATGAACAGATATTTTTCTTATTCTTCGTGTCAAATATTCTCAAAGAATTGATCTATCTCAGGAAGGTAAAATTTTGTTAATTATTATAAGGTACACTTAAGAAATAAAATGTTAAATTTCTTCAACTTTATTAAAATGACTTTAAAGAATTAATTTAATTATAAATTCATTAATTATGAATTACTAACATAAGATAAGTGTTTTGTTACCTACTAACAAAAATGAGTCAAATGGTCACTTGAATAAATGAATTTTATTATTATTATTATAAAGAGGTAAACACTAATACCATTTTTTGTTCAAAAAAAGGAAACAACTATTTTATTATTAAATATAAATTTTTCAAGTTTTCCTTAAAATAATTGAAAAAATTTAACTTTTCTGAGGTAGATAAATTTTTCGAGAATATTGGACAAGAAGAATGAAAAAAAATATCTGCTCATTTGTACACACAGCAACAAAAGGTAGGCTCAAAATTGAAGATTTTAAAATAAACATGAAAAAAATCGTATCTCTGAAATGGTACTTTTACTAAATCACTACATTTACTAAGTCACCCAATAAGGTCACTCTATCATCTCCATAAGTTTGGCACGCTTTTTTGGGACATCCTGTATAAATATTTTTATCAACAGTTTTTTTCTTCACCTTACCTTCAACTTATATACTACATTATCATAGAGAAAAGGTAGTTTTAGCCCAGGGCCCCACAAAGACACGATCCGCCCCTGACGTCAAGATAAAACCTGTAGCATCTTAAGCGCATTTAATAAGAGCGTCGAAATTCGTAGCGCGTGATGTAGTGTAGTCTGTAGTACACGTTGTCGTTTTATCGGATTTCGTTTCGCATTGAAGGCCTTCTGCTATCGCGGGCTACATCCAACACAGTACGCCTATCAAACCATTTCTTGCTTAAGACTTGAAAACTTTCATTCAATGCTAGATTTAGTATAACAGTATCCATCTCTTTCCAGACGTGAGCAGTGCGTGCGCGGTTTGGTGCGACACGCGGGGCGGCGGATACAAGTCGCGAGGATGGACGCTACCCGATGGCACTGCTTGTTCTAGGATGTCACCCATGTTCTGCATCTCTGGTGTCTGTCAGGTAAGTGAGACAGCAATATGTTGTTTCATTTAAACACCGTCTCAGAGTATTTTTAATTGAAAACCAAAGAGTCAAAACACAGTAACCGTTTAAGGTAATATATATACGAGCGCGCACGCACACACACACACACACACACACACACACACACACACACACACACACACACACACACACACACACACACACACAAATAAATAAATAAAATTCTTACAACATAACTTTGTTACTTAGTTATACTCGTATGTTATTTCATTTTACTAAGTCCTAGTCCTGTGTCAAATTTCAGGTGTAGTTTATAAGCCAAATAAAAAGAGGTACGACACGGGCGGCGGAGCATACAAGTCCCGATGATATTAGATACCGACGGCATAGCAGGGGCAATCAGAATTTCCTTTAGAATATAGCGATTTATAGTTCAGCCCAGAATTAATACCAAAATCATTTCCCAACATTCATACCTGAACATTCCAAACGTGCCACCATATGACTCGATTCTTTTTCATCCCCATTTCTTAACATGGGGAGCAGAACGTTGGTGTAAAAAGTGCAGTCTAATAATCACTGTGAAGTGAATTCATTGTTCAACTGCCAATCAACGAACCGCTAGCTTTCGGCAGCTAATCAAGTCAATATTTCCAGAAATTCACGTGCACTGCGAGCGTGGACACAGAATTCTCGCTACGTCCCAGCGACTGCGAGTGGGAAGCGCTACAGCTGCAAACTGCCACACCTTACACTACTCCGTAAGTGTATTTTAAGCTTTTCTAAACTTGAACAATATTCATGACTCCACACTGCTACCTACGTACTGGAAAATTCAATTCTCCCACCATCTGGAAAAACACCTCTTTCGATAATCGCTTTTATTGCAATCCTAATCTTCTGGATCAAGAAACTATTAGACCCGGTTTCCACCAAAGCGGAGAATTGAGGAGACGAGAGATGATGGTAGAGGAGGATGGTGATGTCACTATTGTTACCATGTTTTGTGCAAATAAATATTTTATTCATTCATTCATTCATTGTCCAAACTGTTATATCTATGACCGCTGAAATGTGCGCTTTTAGTATTCTCAGTTTGATCAAAAACAATCTATTGTGAACTCTTTCTAGCACAAGCACGAAATCATCGGGCACCTGGCGTCGTGCTGTCGGTTCCCAATGGCGTCCCACCAGCGGCTGCCACTACCACTGCGTGACCCCGGGCGTGGGCGTCAGACTGGTGCGCACTGCGGGCGGCACGCGCAGCATACAGCTGTGCCGCCCCGACAGCGCCCGCCCGCAGCTGGTGAGACACGACACTCTACAGACAGACAGACAGCTCGCTTGCACACTGCGTGACCCCGGGCGTGGGGGTCAGACTGGTCCGCACTGCGGGCGGCACGCGCAGCATACAGCTGTGCCGCCCCGACAGCGCCCGCCCGCAGCTGGTGAGACACGACACTCTACAGACAGACAGACAGCTCGCTTGCACACTGCGTGACCCCGGGCGTGGGGGTCAGACTGGTCCGCACTGCGGGCGGCACGCGCAGCATACAGCTGTGCCGCCCCGACAGCGCCCGCCCGCAGCTGGTGAGACACGACACTCTACAGACAGACAGACAGCTCGCTTGCACACTGCGTGACCCCGGGCGTGGGGGTCAGACTGGTCCGCACTGCGGGCGGCACGCGCAGCATACAGCTGTGCCGCCCCGACAGCGCCCGCCCGCAGCTGGTGAGACACGACACTCTACAGACAGACAGACAGCTCGCTTGCACACTGCGTGACCCCGGGCGTGGGGGTCAGACTGGTCCGCACTGCGGGCGGCACGCGCAGCATACAGCTGTGCCGCCCCGACAGCGCCCGCCCGCAGCTGGTGAGACACGACACTCTACAGACAGACAGACAGCTCGCTTGCACACTGCGTGACCCCGGGCGTGGGGGTCAGACTGGTCCGCACTGCGGGCGGCACGCGCAGCATACAGCTGTGCCGCCCCGACAGCGCCCGCCCGCAGCTGGTGAGACACGACACTCTACAGACAGACAGACAGCTCGCTTGCACACTGCGTGACCCCGGGCGTGGGGGTCAGACTGGTCCGCACTGCGGGCGGCACGCGCAGCATACAGCTGTGCCGCCCCGACAGCGCCCGCCCGCAGCTGGTGAGACACGACACTCTACAGACAGACAGACAGCTCGCTTGCACACTGCGTGACCCCGGGCGTGGGGGTCAGACTGGTCCGCACTGCGGGCGGCACGCGCAGCATACAGCTGTGCCGCCCCGACAGCGCCCGCCCGCAGCTGGTGAGACACGACACTCTACAGACAGACAGACAGCTCGCTTGCACACTGCGTGACCCCGGGCGTGGGGGTCAGACTGGTCCGCACTGCGGGCGGCACGCGCAGCATACAGCTGTGCCGCCCCGACAGCGCCCGCCCGCAGCTGGTGAGACACGACACTCTACAGACAGACAGACAGCTCGCTTGCACACTGCGTGACCCCGGGCGTGGGGGTCAGACTGGTCCGCACTGCGGGCGGCACGCGCAGCATACAGCTGTGCCGCCCCGACAGCGCCCGCCCGCAGCTGGTGAGACACGACACTCTACAGACAGACAGACAGCTCGCTTGCACACTGCGTGACCCCGGGCGTGGGGGTCAGACTGGTCCGCACTGCGGGCGGCACGCGCAGCATACAGCTGTGCCGCCCCGACAGCGCCCGCCCGCAGCTGGTGAGACACGACACTCTACAGACAGACAGACAGCTCGCTTGCACACTGCGTGACCCCGGGCGTGGGGGTCAGACTGGTCCGCACTGCGGGCGGCACGCGCAGCATACAGCTGTGCCGCCCCGACAGCGCCCGCCCGCAGCTGGTGAGACACGACACTCTACAGACAGACAGACAGCTCGCTTGCACACTGCGTGACCCCGGGCGTGGGGGTCAGACTGGTCCGCACTGCGGGCGGCACGCGCAGCATACAGCTGTGCCGCCCCGACAGCGCCCGCCCGCAGCTGGTGAGACACGACACTCTACAGACAGACAGACAGCTCGCTTGCACACTGCGTGACCCCGGGCGTGGGGGTCAGACTGGTCCGCACTGCGGGCGGCACGCGCAGCATACAGCTGTGCCGCCCCGACAGCGCCCGCCCGCAGCTGGTGAGACACGACACTCTACAGACAGACAGACAGCTCGCTTGCACACTGCGTGACCCCGGGCGTGGGGGTCAGACTGGTCCGCACTGCGGGCGGCACGCGCAGCATACAGCTGTGCCGCCCCGACAGCGCCCGCCCGCAGCTGGTGAGACACGACACTCTACAGACAGACAGACAGCTCGCTTGCACACTGCGTGACCCCGGGCGTGGGGGTCAGACTGGTCCGCACTGCGGGCGGCACGCGCAGCATACAGCTGTGCCGCCCCGACAGCGCCCGCCCGCAGCTGGTGAGACACGACACTC
Organism: Pyrausta despicata; assembly: GCA_963921415.1. Lineage (NCBI taxonomy): Eukaryota > Metazoa > Arthropoda > Insecta > Lepidoptera > Crambidae > Pyrausta > Pyrausta despicata. The sequence continues at coordinate 12,360,630 of OY992862.1, read as the reverse complement.
TACAGACAGACAGACAGCTCGCTTGCACACTGCGTGACCCCGGGCGTGGGGGTCAGACTGGTCCGCACTGCGGGCGGCACGCGCAGCATACAGCTGTGCCGCCCCGACAGCGCCCGCCCGCAGCTGGTGAGACACGACACACTATAGACAGACAGCTCGCTTGTACACTGCATGATCCGCTGGTAATAGAAGCACTGGCAGTATCAAACTGGTGCGTAGCGAAGATAAGAGCGACGCAGACCGTCAATGTGAAAAAACTCTTAGAAGCAGTACCGAATTAGGACATTGGCGGGTCACTTACAGATTGAGGGTATGGCGCAATTGGATTAGGAAGGAAAAGGAAAGCGCTTCCTACCGAGCGAGGTGGTGTGATCGGGCCAATGGTCACCGTCTGGTTTTGTCTATATATGCTGTGTCCGAGGTGTAACTTATATTGCGCGATTCACGTTTGTATGTGCGCCATTTTGCGCGATGTGTGGCAGTAGATGTCGCCACTTGGGTTTCCGACGGGCTGATGGATTTATCGCCAGCGCATCGCTGAATGTCACAAGTCTCTGCAACGGTATGCCGCCCGTGTACCCTGGGAAGACATTTACCTGAATCTGAATCAAATGCCAAGCCCACTAAAAAGCAAAAAAATATTTTTTTTTCATAGGGCTGCACGCAACGGAAGTCACCATACCAGTACGCGACAATGGTGTGCACTAAGTACAAGGAGAGAGTTCGAAGACTGTCCGGATTGGGGATGCAGATCTCACCAGTGCATGGTAAGTACTAACTTCCATGCTCCCATAGAATACCTACTTATCACACTTTGCTGCCTGTCCCGCGTAGCGAAGGGGATTGCACAAAAGATGATTGGCCAATATTTCTTCCACTCCGCTCCGCTACCTTGTCTTCTTCCAAGTAGCCCAATAGCTCGTAGCGTTTGTTTTTCATTGACCTAGCCATCCAAGTAAACTATATGTACTAAGCTTGTACGGATTAGGACGTCGTACCATCGACATTGGCCATCAGTCTTGTTCTGCTTTACTGACACTCATTTTGATTCAAAACGACATAATCACCTTGACAATCAATCACCTCAATCACTTTGACGACCAGTTCGGTGTAATGGTCAAGACGTTGACTATTAACCAAGAGGTCGCGGGTTCGATCCCCGCACTGTACAAACATTAGTGTGCATGAACATGTCTGTTTGTACTGGTTTGAATGTTATATGCATTTATTTAAGTTTATTTGTAATACCACTGTTGATTCTGATATCTGTAACACAAGTGCTTAAGCCCACGACCAAAATTTTTGTCTCATAGCAATACGGCCAAAACTGCATCAAATCGGTAGATACGATTATCCTGAACTCGAAAATACCAATATCAGACATTTTCCGCGTAGCGTTTGATCTGACCGAATTTTCAAAATTGTCAAAGAATTTTACCGAACTGCATCATAGCAATATGTCTGATTTGCAGACTGTAGTTGAATGATAGTTCTGAGATACCGAAAACATATTTTTCAGACGTTAGTGGTGTAGCGCAAACCCGTAAAATCACTTAAAAAAATTAAAAATGAGACAAAAAAAATGTCTCATAGCAATACGTCTGAAAATCTTTTTTATTAGTAAATTTTGGTTATTTGATGCGAACAAAACAATTTTCAGACGGAAATGTGAACGCATTAAATTTTGAGACCGTTTTGAAAATGTTAACAAATTTTACCGATCGGTATCATAGCAATATGTCTGAAAATTGTTGGACATGATAAAATAAGTTGTCCACATGTGCAAAAAATTTATATCAGACAAATTAAGTGTAGCACCTTCTCTACCAGACAACTTTTCGATACTCAGATATCATTTAAAAATCGTATTGAGGCATCTTGAATTTTCTGTTACAAACCAATGAATACGTTGCGACCCTGAATTTATTAGATGATAATTAACAAAGAATTTACCCGAAACCTTAACATTGAAGTTGAAGGACTGAAATAAATCGCACAAAAGGAAACTGGGATGAAGGGAAGGGAAGGGGCAGGAGCGTAACAAGCGCTGAGGCTGTTGAAATTAAATACTGATTGATTTGATAGTTTTGGTTTTATTTAAAGCACACTTGAGTAACTTTTACAAAAGAAATAAGTAATGACATCTGTCATCTGTCAAAGTACATATAATAGACAAGGGAGATTCTTGAATATCTATGAAGGCTGTAAATTAAAAAAAACATTTAACAGAGGCGTCGGCCAGGCGACTCCGAAACGTTATTTTCGTTTTTGGGAGTATATTGTTACGCCGGTGGGCTAGTGCTAAAACTTTGATCGTGTTTTTCCATGCCTTGGAGGCGTTTTCAGAAGGCTGAAATACCATTTCAGGCCGTTTCAGAGAGTGCTCTAACACATACTAGTTTATCGAAATTTCACCCAAGTTGCCGTTGTTTTCAGGCGCCTGAAACATGTTTTCAGTCCGTTTCAGGCCACCCTCTATCAAATGACGCCATAACCTGAAAACCCGTTTTCAGGCGTTTTCAGGACCCCTTATGGGCCTTTGAAGCCCACTTCAGTATATGACGTAGTTTTCAATAGGAGTGAAAGAGATAGCACGATTAGAGAGAGGCAGCTATACTAAGAACATTCCAGAAAGGTGTGACAGAGACAGCACAAGACAAGGATAGCACTATGATTCGAGAAAGGTCTAGGCTAGGCAAGACGGCATTTGGAAGGATCCCGAACAGTCTCGTACTGGGTAGTAGGTACCTACCGAATATTCGGGAGTCCTTGACGGCCGGCATATAAGGAGCCCGGGAATGCGACCGAGTTGGAGTTTAATTTGGGAAAGCGACGAGTAAACATCGAAGCGAAAACTGCGACAAGAAGATTTTGGAGTGCGATATAAGTGTTTGTGTACTAAGTGTTGTAACGTAAAGTGTGTACAATAAATCCTACTCTACTTCATCGGTTTAGAAGTGCATTTCAATCTAGATCCCACACCCTTAGAACGTAACAATATGCTACACTTAAAGTGTCTGAAAACAGGTTATTGGTAATCATGGCAGCAATACGAAAAGTTGAAAAAAAAAATTATCCGTATTGCTATGATACAGGTCGGCTAAATTTGTTGACATTTTCAAAAATGCGCTCAGGCTATATGCTACGCGCAAAATGTCTGAAAACAAACTTTTTCGTAATACAATTATAAAATCTATGTACATTTTCACTATCAGACGTATTGCTATAATACCGACTGTCTTTTTTTTTGACACAGCAGAAATGGCCTCCCACGCAGTTGCTACACTTTCGACCGTTACTACACACCTAGTCGGGTTCAGAATCATACAATCTAACGATTTTATAGGGTTTTTGCCGTATTGCTATGAGACATGGTTTTGGTCGTGGGCTCTCGTACTACTACTTACCACGGAGTCAGATCAATGTATGTGATATTGTTGTATATTTATTTATTTATGTAATGATTTCGCAGATGACCCAGACCGCCCCTGCCGCATAGCATGCCAAGATGAACGCGTTTCGCATCGCTTCTACTTGGTAAACGGCCATGAAGGCTGGTTCCCTCTGGGCACATCGTGCGGCAAAAAGAACTCGTCCTACTGCGTCAGCGGGAAGTGTTTGGTAAGTTTTTAATTACTTTACTACTGTCCTCTTTTTTTTTCTTCGTAAGAACCATCCCCGTACTTTAAAGAATATCATAAAAAAGCATTGGCCGAATTGGTCCAGACGTCCTTGAGTTTTGCGCTTACCAACACATTTTGCAATTCATTTCTATATTATGGGTACATTGAATCAAGATTCAATTATGGGTATAGAAACCTGACAGTGAATCACTGCTCAGAGCACTGAACACTAAAGAAGGATATGCTAATGTCAAATTTGTTATCTTAAATAATGCAACATAGTGCCAACCTAGCGCCATGAAGCAACTTTTTTCGGTAATTATGTGGCTAGAAATGTCTTTTGAACTACGGCGACTTCACACCAAAAGTTTCGTCATTCGACACCTCCATTATATTTTTTACCATCACTGAATAGTCTGTTAGCTCTAAAAATCCAAGTGCTCTTTATTCAAACAAAAATTAAGAGTCAGAGACTTAAACTCTGAAGACCTTACCACTTCGTACAATGAACTCTTTTCGAATCTCTTCCAGGAATTCGGCCCCGACAACACACCGCTCTCCGAGATGGTGTTCACCCTGCCCCTGCTCCCCCGCAACGGGACCGTCAGCGTGACGCGCTCGTCGCGTCACAAGCGCAGTTTGCACAGGGACCGGATCACTGTAAAGGCCGCGCTGGACCAGCAACACTTGGACGATATTATCGCGAGGCTCAATTTGACGCGTGAGTTTTAATTTATAATAATAATAATACTTAACAATTTTGGCGCAACAGATTTCGAGTAAGGAAGCTAAAGGGAAGCGCTTCCTACCGACCGGGTGTTATGGTCGGGGACCAAGGTCCGATAGACATCATCTTGATTTGTCTATCTATAATATTCTGGATCGAAATCTTATATACCGCGGTTCATGTGCGGTACTAGGCCGGTACAATTTGGCCGGTACTAGGCTAACAGCGCCATCTAGCCTTATATGGAGCCGTATTAGCTCTCACTGTTGTGATTGCCGTTAGGCATGCACTTGTGATGGCGAATGGTAGAGGTCGCCACAGCAATAAACAACAATAAACTAAATAGTTAACAATAAACTACTTTCACAAGAGACAATGCATCACTAGCTAATTCTTGTCCTCCGGTTCTACAGCTTTACACCCTCTCACGCTTGGATGAGACCCGCGCCAGAGAGGAGACAACCCATCTTTGTTGGAGAAAAGTTTAAAACTAAAAAATTATAAAAATTATAATTTAAAACGTTCAGACCAAATCAACGATCCATAGCTACAGATAGTTGTAAGTAACATAAAACTTAAAATTATTGTTAGTACTCTTTAAAAATAAAAACTACCACATACAAAATAAAACTACGAAGTGCTCAGTTCTTCCTGGATCCCTGCACATGTATTTGTATCCAGTGCCTAAAGATGGAACATGATGGCCTATCCCTGATAACCATCAATATGTTTTTGGGGCTCCGCCGTATCCCTAGCAAGCATCGACGACGTCCGCTTCCGAATGATAGCGTAGAAGCACTGACCTCTATTACTACACACTGGACAGGCTGTTCCATACAAATGACAGCTAATTTTGTGTGCTAATTTGAAGCGCCACTGCGAGTGTCCCGAGAACTAATTTTGACGTTTATTGCAAATGGCCACCGTAGAAGATTGCTACAACGTTGAGGTTTTTAAGTATTTTAATTTTATTTCGTGGTATTTCATATCATATAGTGAAAGTTAAGCTAAATAATCATGAGGAAATGTGTGTTTTGTAAAATTCGCTACAGAAAAGGGAGTAAAATCACAGATTACTTAATAGTTACTACGTAAAACGTCACTAATTTTAGTTCCATGGACACTCGTATCTGCCTACAGCGCCAAAATGGCGACACTCAAATAGGCACAAAAATATTGTGACAGCAGCCAGTCCAGTGTAAATAGAGGTCAGTGCGTAGAAGTCATCCACATTATGTTCAGCGAACATCGACGACGCACTGCAGAACCTAGGCAGCCCCATCAGCATCCTGAACGCATTATTGTACTGGACACGGAGAGCGTTATAGGCTCTCTGCGTGTGCGTTTATAGATCCTTCTAATATTATATGCGCAAAAGTTTTTTAAGTATGGATGTATGGAAGTTACTCCTTTACGTAAACATGCGTGTGTGGCGACCTCTAACGTTTGCCATCACAAGCAGTGGCATACTTAGCAGCAAGAATTAGTACGGCTTCATGCTAGATGGCGCTGTTAGCCTACTACCGCACTGTACCGCACATGAACCGCGGCACAGTGGTCAGGTTATCAGCCTACACATTTTCGTTGCAAGATAGCCCGTATAATAAGCGCATAAGATACCGAAGTGTTTCCCGTAACTGGCCACCTTACAAGTGATTTAGATAAATAATAATAAAAAGTAATAATGGAAAGACATAATCAAGATGAATGTCTATTCGACCTTGGCCATAACACTCGGTCGATGGAAAGCGATGTTGTGAAATATTTATTTATTTATTTATAACTGTCGGCAGTTTACTCTTATCAGAAGAACTACTATGAAAATCTCCATTCGGCAAAACGATTATTGTTTATTCGCATTTTGACACACATGACAGCACATCAAGGTAAAACCTGTGTGTTTACTTCGGCGAGTGTGGTCATGGACTACACCTGCATATTCCGCCGGCCCCCTTTTACTATCGGACCACCAGACGTACCGCGGGATACCATCCGTACCGTGTCGACGTTCCACTGATACGAACCAAGCGCTTCTCATGTACATTCCTGATGCGCACAGCAAAAGAGTGGAACTCACTACCTGCGTCAGTGTTTCCCTGCAATTACAACATAGGAATTTTCAAAGCTAGAATGAACAGGCATCTTCTAGGTGAGCTCGCTCCAACGTAAATACTCCAAGGGATAGGCCCTTGGTGCATTTCGGCCTAGAAACTAGATTCCACAGATACCTCCAGCATTTTAAATTGTTTTCAGTTAACAAAAACTTCTCGTTGTATTGCTTTACTCATGTTAAACAAAATTCCTGTCACTTCCATGAAATAAAATGTCTAACTTTGGTACATGCTTCTCTTTCCAGATACAGGCACCGACCACATGTTTTACGACACCATACCGGAGAACATAGAGGTGGACTTCAACAACCCGATCCATATCGCTCCAGAAGACACCATGATCAGGAAGAAACCGCGGCCAACGTGGGACTAGAAGCTTCTATTCTAAGCGCGAGCAAAGCGTCTTGAGGTCCAAAGACAAGATACATTTATCGATAAACGAAAATACTACCAGTATTACGCTTTTTATACGCACAGCAATATCTGAGCTGACCTAGTGAAGTGAAATGCATCTATTGCTACAAAAAATTGACACTTGTCTGTAGCCACCTCCTCTGAAATCCTCGGACGACGACAACAAGTCAATTTACTGATATATTTTATCTTTACGTCACCGATAATGCCCTCTTGGTCTTAAAAAGCTTATTAAGACTTACATAATATTCTCCGAATGTCTTTACTTATTGGACAACAGAAAGATTTGGGTGTCAACCACAGAAAAAGGAATAAATAAGCAGCAAGTAGTTTTCTTGTTCTGTGTTCATAATATTCCCCGAAGGCCTTTAGTTATCGTGCAACGGAATTATTTGTGTGTCAACGTCACTCCAAGAACTTTCCCAGTGAATTCTATACGAATCACAAGTACGTCGTTTCCAGCGTACTCATTTCTCGTATACTGAGTATAGTCAGAACGAGAATTTAAACTAACTTGATAAGTATCTCATAATTCCAACTGTCGTTGACTGTACAATCATTGTGATCAAAGTTTTAGTATTTATAATAGTGAATTTTTATACGTTGTTATGTGTAGGTAGTATTATTATAATTAAAGATATTTTAAAGGACAAATATGTTTTATTTTACAATTATTTATTATACATTTGTAGTGTCATGCATTTCATAAAATAGTGAAGTTCCTTTGTAATGTAAACTTGAACTTGTAACCTTGTAAACGTATACTTAAATAAACATTGCTTACTCACAATTTTTCATATCAAAATATCAATTAGATTCAGTGATATTATTTGATGATACTTATACATAACAATATTTTTTTGTATTCTAAGAACATAATAATTTGTGGAATCATTATGATGTGACACTGCGAATCAAACGAATGGATACAGTTTTACAAAAATGTAGTATCAAAATTGAGGTAGATAATTTTTGTGTTACCCTGACATGAAGTTCACATGAATTTACTTTCATAATGGTTAAGGTACGGGACTTATTCACCATTGCTTATCTCGTTTATTTATTAGATAGTTTGCCGGCAATACAGTATCCAACCAGTAGAGATTAGGTCAGGTTATGGGCGGAACAAACCTAGAGTTTATTAAATATTGTCATGATTCGATACATTGATTGTAACCTTGCTAATTATCAAATAATTATTTGACATTATCAAGAATCTTAACGAGTTGACTAACTTTACACAAACCGTTTTTGTTTTACATAATAAACATCCCGCGTTATAAAGTTACTTGGTATTAGAAGTCTGTAAACAGGACTGCGTAAGATATTCATTTTGATAAGTAGTTCGCGTGTCAGTTATCATGTCATGCTGCCTCCAATCTCATAATGTTATTAAAATCGCCCGATATCTCACAGAACTCCGTTTTCCACTGCCACAATACCAACAAGAACAGTTAACTAATGGTACTATTTATTATTTTTAGACACACACACACACACACATAAACACACACACACATGCTACAATTGTTATTTCGTATATATATATATCTTTTATTTTTATTTTATTTTTTTCTAAAGTAATTCAGTTTGAAAATTGTCGAGGAATCACTGACACTGAAGATACAGTTCTTACTAGTCTCATTGTCAGGGATATAAATCTCATGATGCAAAATGATTAAATTAACCCTGTACACACCCAAGAAAAATCTGTTATCATGTTATCTGTAATAAGGTTATGAATAAATTATTATTATTATTATTATTATAAATAAAGCATAACCTTAGACCATTCCTTTGGCTTGCACGTTTTTGATGGCAGTTGCCAATTGTTGTGGGTCGGTCAAGAACCACTGCCACAGTTTCCTTAGGTTATTCTTGTCGCCATTCTGGAAAAAACAAATAGATAAAGCTAAATACATTACAGCTTTAATAGCAAGTTCTGTAAATCGAGTCTGACCAGCCCAGGAAATGTTTCATACTATACTATTGGCAATAAAAACAAAACAACCGGCCAAGTATAAGGAAACGAGCAAGTGTCAAAACTTTCTAGGTGAGAACAACAAGGATGTGTCGATTGGGTAAATTGGCATGATGACACCTATCTTAAATATTTTCTACCATGGCGTTCAAAAAACATAGCCCCTATGAAGTTAATACAAACAATATAATTCCAAAAAGCTTAGAAACCAATTTCTAAACACACAAAACTCAATAAATATTCGGTCAATTGACTCCGATTTCTGAAACATGACCGTGACGTCACATTCATGTAACCCCATTCAAAATCTATGGAGGCAGACCGTTTTAACAAATAATAAAAAATATGTCAACGATTGGTGGTGTCATCTAGCCCATTGATGTTGAGTAGTACAGGTGTCACACATCAGGCTAACCTTTTATCGCATAGCGCTTTATTGCAACAAGATTAGTGTGGTTCTTATTTTGACGTGCTGGTATCTGTACATTAGAACATATCACCAGGCGTTTTCGCGAGTCAGTCTAAAGACAGCGCCATCTAGAGGCGTGAAAAATAACAACATACGTGCATATGAAAAGAAACATGTATGTTGTTTATGACAGTAAGGTAACGAATAGGCTTGATGACACCTAACTTAAATATTTAAAAGAACATGGCGTTAAAAAACATAGCCCCTATGAAGTTAATACAACCAGTATATTTCCAAAAAGCTGTAGAAACTAATTTTTAAACACACAAAGTTCAATAAATATTCGTTCAATTATCTCCGATTTCTGATACAATACCGTGACGTCACGATTTTGTATTTCCATACAAAATCTATGGAGGCAGACCATTTTGACAGATAGTAAAGAGTATGTCAAGCGATTGGTGGTGTCATCTTGCCTGTTCCCACTGAGCTCGCGTGTTGGGTGTTGTAGTATGGCTCGTACCAACACATGGCTGAGGTGAGACCTGTGCCTATCAGTGGGACGTGTATAGGCGAACGAAAGATAGAGAAAGAGAGAGAGAGAGAGAGAGATGTGGTATAAGTGGTTCCACTAACCTTAACACTAGTGAAGGTGCTACCAGCTTCCAGAACCATCTTGTCCACAGCAGCGAGCTCGTGTCCCAGCGCGTGGAACAGCGCGGCCGCGGCCTTGTCCCGGCTGTTGGGCTGCAACGTGCAGCCGTCCCATATGTATTCACGAAGGGGGACGGTTGATTTTGTGCTGCGGAACATAAATTCATATTAAGGGGGACAGTTGATTTTGTGCTGTGGAACATGAATCAATATTAAAGTATCTGGACCGTATGCTGCATAGTTTCATTTGAATTTTCGGATCTACCCAGCCCACGGTCAAGCTTGTGTCAAGTGACAAAGGAAGCCACATCCGAAACCACGGACAAGGGGTAAAAGAATAGGGTATCTGCCACCTGTTTGGTAACTCCTATGCAACGGATGTTATTACGGCTATAAACCATCAACTTCGTGCGCGATATGCCTAAGAGCTCCCGCGCACCAGGCAACCAGTCTGCGGCAGTCAGAATATTTGCGCAGCCAGTTATAGAAGCCAATCAACGACTATGCAAGATCTTTCCGTCGAGCGATATGGACGTTGAAGAACATTCCGAAGGCAAAATACGTCTGGCTACTACGACCAACGCGCGGACACTGCACGCACACCGCAGCCACATACATTCGCCTACACACGTTCCGGCTGCCGTGCAAACAAGCGCGTTATATTGGCTGCAGCTGCCGGGAATTCGAGGCTGCCTAGTGCGCAGACGCTCTAAAATTGCAAAGACTAAGGAGCTTAACGTCGAACATAACATTGCAATCGTAGTTATTCATATTTAAAACATACTTCGAGTACGCAACATAAGTAAGATGGCCAGCACATCAGGTTATCCATTTTCGTTGCATTATCGCCCGTATCACAAGCGCATAAGATACTATAGTGTTTACCGTGACGTGCTGGCCACCGTACATAACACGTAACGCATCTCTCCGTTACTTAATGACCGTTATAGAATAAACCTTACAGTAATTGTATGTTTGATGTATAGGAATAAAAGAGGAAAACTAAATTTCCAGTTAAAAACACCCGAATTAGCCAAGAAAACGGGCTTCAACGGCTGGACGAATTTTAACCCTAGCTAAAAAACATTGTGATTAAACCATTTTTCAAATAACAATAGGGAATATGCATAAAATTTGAAATGGCCTAAAATGTTTTTTTCTCGAATGCTTATTATCCTAATATAATAATGAAAAGATTTTTTTTTCATTTACTTATTATTTAAACCCCTAAAATAATATTCAAAAAGTGCAAAATAAGGGAGCGAAATTCAAACTTCCAAAACGCGCCACCATAGGTCGAACGAAATGTGACGTCATCTGACACGACATTGTATTGTAAAAATTACGAAGTAACTGAAAAGTCCACAGTAAACACTAAGGTAAACACCCTCTGGACGTATCATGTGACGTCACGCAAAGCGCGCGCAAAATGGCGGCGTTTGAACTGCTTAAATTTTTTAAAAGTTTTAAATTTCATTTGAAAAATATCTTGAGTATTTTGAAGCCCATTAATATTTTTTTCTATGTTATAAAATAGTAAACTATTAATTTAAGACAAAAAAGAAAAACATGAATATTCCCTATTACATAAAGTAATTGCATTATAAAAAAGCACTTTAAATTCGGTCCATTCGGAACTACGATACCGCAGTCAGACATACACAACAACACAAACAAACAGACATAGTGGTCAATCTTATAACACCCTCTATTTTGTCGAAATGAACCACCCAGAAATAATATACTTATAAGACAAAAAAATACTTACAACTCCACAACCGCAGTTTCTTTCTTCCTAAACTCTTCCCTCAAATCGGCATTTCCCTCTTCTATACCACTCCTCAGATCATTATACGTTTTTAATAAAACCATGGCGTCATTAGTTGGCGGTATGCCTAATATCTTGCACAGTGTGACCATAAGGATGTCCAAGGCATGCACCTTTTGTAGGCATGTTTCTTGCTCGCCACATATTTGGTTCATTGATTCCTGTGAACAAAGATTCAATATTAAGTCGTATTACAACATAAATATAGAATTAACAAATAAGTGGGTTAGTGCCGGTATATTAAAGTTACTTTATAATGCACTCTTGTTATGTAGTTGGGTGAATAGCAAGCCAAGATCTTTAGTGAAAGAAATTATCTGTTGTTGAAGTTTTATTAGAGATACATTTTGAGCCTGCACAATGACTGAAAAAGTAAACAAGCGGAGACTATTGTCAACGAAGGATTAAATTTAGGTTAGTAAAACAAACAAATTGTTTTAACTAGCACACACATCAATCGAGTAAGGAGATCAATCGCGTAAGGAGATCAATCGCGTATGCATATCAATCGCGTAAGGAGATCAATCGCCTAAGGAGATCAATCGCGTAAGGAGATCAATCACCTAAGGAGATCAATCGCCTAAGGAGATCAATCGCGTAAAGAGATCAATCGCGTAAGGAGATCAATCGCGTAAGGAGATCAATCGCGTAAGGAGATCAATCTCGTAAGGAGATCAATCGCGTAAGGAGATCGATCGCGTAAGGAGATCAATCGCCTATGGAGATCAATCGCGTAAGGAGTTCTTGCAAGCTCCATCCAGCATTACACAGCTCAACCCATACTCCAGACCCCGTAACTATTGCATATACCATAGTTGCTCTCACTATAAAGGTTCTTCTTTACTTACAACCCCGACTCCCCTCACCACAAACGCTTGAGTTGTTTGCTTGCTTTCTCGTCTTTGGGTGGAACATACAATATTTGGCAGTATGTACCTACACAGTACAACACACTCACAACCCTAGTCGCGACTTTGGCGGCGTCCCTTGCGCAGTGGCGGCCTCGATCCAGCATATCAGCTGGATCAAGCAACCAGCGATCCGGCTTCCAGCAATCCAGCTGGATCCGACATTCAGTAATCTAGCTGGATCCAGCATTTGCTAACTGCGCGACCTGCTGCAGCGCGCAATCCAGGACAAGCGCGCGCAGTAGTGCTGAGCAGGTGGCTGATGGGTGCTAGGATTAGTGATAGCAAATATCTTGAGCCAGCTAGATCCAGCATCCAGTAATCTAGCTGGATCCGGAATCCAGCAATCTTGATGGATCCAGCACCTAGAAATCTAGATGAATCAGACATCCAGTATCTAGAAATCCAGCTTGATCCAGCATTAAGCAATCCATAGGACCTAGCATCTAACAATGAATAGAATCCGGCATCTAACAATGAATAGAATCCGGCATCTAGAAATCCACCTGGATCCGGCATCCGCGCTAGATTCCTAACGCGTATCTCAATGGCTTTTCGGGAATCCGAAGTAAAAAACCGATGAATTGCGATCGCCAGCTAACTATCAATCACACATTTGAACTGCGCGACCTGCAGCGCAGCTCGTGCCGCAGCGCGTAGTACAGCACGCGCCATACAGTACACAGCACGAGACACTCACGATCCTGGCGGCTTGGTGCGCGGCGTCGGCTGCGCAGTGGCGGCTGAGCTGCGCCGCGAACTGCGCGACCTGCTGCAGTACAGCACGCGCCATACAGTACACAGCACGAGACACTCACGATCCTGGCGGCTTGGTGCGCGGCGTCGGCTGCGCAGTGGCGGCTGAGCTGCGCCGCGAACTGCGCGACCTGCTGCAGTACAGCACGCGCCATACAGTACACAGCACGAGACACTCACGATCCTGGCGGCTTGGTGCGCGGCGTCGGCTGCGCAGTGGCGGCTGAGCTGCGCCGCGAACTGCGCGACCTGCTGCAGTACAGCACGCGCCATACAGTACACAGCACGAGACACTCACGATCCTGGCGGCTTGGTGCGCGGCGTCGGCTGCGCAGTGGCGGCTGAGCTGCGCCGCGAACTGCGCGACCTGCTGCAGTACAGCACGCGCCATACAGTACACAGCACGAGACACTCACGATCCTGGCGGCTTGGTGCGCGGCGTCGGCTGCGCAGTGGCGGCTGAGCTGCGCCGCGAACTGCGCGACCTGCTGCAGTACAGCACGCGCCATACAGTACACAGCACGAGACACTCACGATCCTGGCGGCTTGGTGCGCGGCGTCGGCTGCGCAGTGGCGGCTGAGCTGCGCCGCGAACTGCGCGACCTGCTGCAGTACAGCACGCGCCATACAGTACACAGCACGAGACACTCACGATCCTGGCGGCTTGGTGCGCGGCGTCGGCTGCGCAGTGGCGGCTGAGCTGCGCCGCGAACTGCGCGACCTGCTGCAGTACAGCACGCGCCATACAGTACACAGCACGACACTCACGATCCTGGCGGCTTGGTGCGCGGCGTCGGCTGCGCAGTGGCGGCTGAGCTGCGCCGCGAACTGCGCGACCTGCTGCAGTACAGCACGCGCCATACAGTACACAGCACGAGACACTCACGATCCTGGCGGCTTGGTGCGCGGCGTCGGCTGCGCAGTGGCGGCTGAGCTGCGCCGCGAACTGCGCGACCTGCTGCAGCGCGCGCAGCTCGTGCCGCAGCGCGCAATACAGCACGCGGTCCAAGGCGAGCGCGCGCTGGGTATTTGTTAGCAGGTGGGTAATGTCTCGTTGGATTTGTCTGTGGAATGATGGTACGTAAAGGGAGCGTTCAAGTATTACGTAACGCAATTTTTGATGATTTTGGACCCCCCTCCCTCCCTTGTAACGCACCGTAACGTTTTTCTGTACTCCCCCTCCCCCTCTCTAAACGTTACGTAACACTCAAGTGACCATTTCTACCCTAAAGTTGCAAAAAGTTATGTTATAGTTTTTATCCTTGATAAACTTTCTAAACGAAAAGGTTTGGCAACTTGCGAGAACAAAGTAAAATTGACGACCAAAATATACAATCCAGGGATTACCCTTAAAACGTATATTTTATTTTTATTTTTTATTTAAGAAAAACAATGTTACGTAACGTGTTGTAAGAAAGACCCCCTCCCGCCCTTGTAACGCATCGAAACGTTTCACGAGACCCCCCCTCCCCCCAAATTGCGTTACGTAATACTTGAACGCTCCCAAAGCTGTGGTTTCACGACTTGTGTCACTGGAGATGTCGGGTGCGAAATTTGTCGATGTCACCTAATATTTTAGGCTGTTTGACTTCAATCTTATTTCATATAAGAAATATTATATCAAACAGTATTTGACTTAGTGACACAATTTTTTTCGAATTTAATTAATTAATCAGCAATATTAATTTAAAAAACTAGTTTTAAAAAAAGTATTTTCTTTTAAAATAGCTCTGTCAAAAACGCTGTCGGCTGTGCGAAACTATGCTTAATTTTATCTATCTATTTATGTCTCCGTCTCTCTTCTTTGTTTTTTTGTTATCGCCAGTCAAACTTTTTTTGTCCAGTCCAAGGTACCTTAACACTAACCCCATCATATCTCAGTTAATATGCGCTCAATTTACGTTTTGTATTCATAAATTGAAATCTTGGTATTGATTAAAAGCTTACAATCAAAATAAAATAAAATACGACTACTTTTAGCAGAAATTTTCAGAAAAAAACAAAAGGGGACAGACCCCCTTCAAAGGTTTTATGCCAATGAAATTAAACATTGTTTGGCATTTTTTAATATGTACACTTTATAAAGACTCACACTGTATAATCAGTAATCACCTTTACCACAAAACAAATTCAAAAATTATTTATTGATAACAAAAGTAATTAGACACTTACATTGGGAATCTCCTTTTAAGCTAAAACACTTGTGTTAGGAGAAAACCCGCTCTTTCTGTGTGTAATTAAATTAATAAAAATAGACAGTACCTAACGTTAATTTAATAAATATCCAACCAACTTGAAATGTTTGTCCACTTTCGGTTATGTCATTAATTATTGTGTTGTGCTATAATTAATATAAATAAATACGAGTATACAACACCCCCACATGCATAGATCTGACTCTGTGGTAAGTAGCTTAAGCACTTGTGTTACAGATTTCAGAATCAACAGTGGTATTACAAATTAACTTAAATAAATATAGACATACGTGTTCTTGCACACAAATGTTTGTACAGTGCAGGAATCGAACCCGCGATGTCTTGGTTAATAGTCAACTTTTTGACCATTACACCAAAGTGGTCGACAAATTCACTTTAAATTTGCTGGCTTACAATTTAAACAAGCATTAAACACTGCCAAGTTATATTGTAATAGTAACAAAAATTATCACTCACTCTCTAACAGCCAATGCAGATCTCGACGTGGTCTCCACAGCAAGTCTAGTCCGGGAGTCAACTAGATCCTTGACTGCGTCTTGAATCTGTTGGTCCAAGATCGCTTCTTCTTGTTCTAGCAACTGCACAGCTGTTTGCGCTTCAATCAGACAGTTTCTAGAAGAATTATAGAGAATACGAAATGTTGAAATAACTTTGATGTGGTAATAAAATAAACATTGTTACGAAATCTATAGTTTAATGCTTTCAAAGATATGAGTTCTCTTATTTGTTAGTTGTACATCTTATTCTAATATTTTAACAGTTTGAATCGCACTTTTAAGTAATGTTCAGAAATTTGCAAGGACCATAAATATTATGCATTTACATAGGATAACATCATGGGGTGAGCACGAAAATTATTGTAACGTATTCGTGTCGTACAAACGTCAGAAACTGACAGTTTCCTTATACAAATCGATAAGTCAACGATAAGTAAACGTTACGAATTCGTTACGATAGTTGTTCGTGCTCACCCCACTATTCATAAACTAGTCAATAACGAAACTGTGAGTTTCTGATGTTTTGACGATACGAATTCGTAATAATAATGTTCGTGCTATAAAATACAATTAAGTCCTGTTTCAGTTATAACCAAAACAGCAATAAATTTAATCTAGCAATAAATTTAATCGGCAGCTAGCGACAATTCAAATCAGTAATCCGTGAATAGCGCTGTGGACTGCATAATTGCATGCTTGTATTTGTTATTACTGTCATCCTTTTAAAATTATATTATGTAGTTGTTTGCTTTTCCTAATAAAATAAAATAAAAATAAAAAATAAACATTTTTAAAAACTCCATAAATTGATACTTACTCTACTTGACTAGGATGTACGTTGTTGTAGTTAGATACAAGGGCTAGTTTTGCTTGTTCGCCACTCAACTCCGCTTTGGACTCTATGTACGCTAGCATTGCATCTATAAGCCTAAAACAGATTGAAAAAAAAAAACTTTTATTTCAGTCTAGAGATCACCTTCTAGCCTATGTGGTATTCTGAGGTGTAAGCTTTATTTTAGTGTAACAATTCATTGAAATCCATACAGTAGTTTTTACGTGAAAGAGTAACAAACTTCCATCCATTCATACTTACAAACTTTCTCTCTCAAGTGCTACACAGAAACATAACAATGTTCTCATACAATCTCCTGTCTAAAATGCTACAGTTCATCACCTTACTTAACTCAATCAGAGTGCCACAGAGCAACTATAGGCTCGCAAATCGCAAGGAAATATGTTACTTTGGTGTGCTAATACTCGTATTAGTCTGACTGCCAATTAAAACTATACACAACATTTTTTAAGAACTTTAAAAATATATATCCAAGAACAAAAAAAATGGGTGCCTGTAAAGTCGGTTTTACGGGCGAAGATTTTACGTGACACCGATCATGTTTGAGTGGGAGAGAGACGCAAGGCATTCGCCGGTCCGGCGGGCCTCTCTCTCTCGTTCGGTGACTCATCGTAACAGACGTGAGCGGGCGTTACACTTTTTCATGAGTGTTCGTCAAAAGGCACAAAATCACGGTACCTGTCTTCCAAACTCTTTGCTTCGATGAGAGCTGATCTCAAGTCCTCATCAGTAACATTGTCTTTTTGTCTGTTGCCAAACTTTTTTGCTGTATACAGATCAAAGTGTGACCTGAACAACGCTTGAGACTGTCGGTAAGACTCGAAGGGACCGAATGTGTAGAATTTTTTCGACATTTCCTGAAATTAAATGAAAAAAAACTGTAAGTAACCAGCCCACCTAATATCGAAGCAGGTTTCCGTGTTTTCGGATAAAGCCATCTCTATCACTCTTACAAACTTGACCATGTTATTGAATGCGGTGGCTAGATGTGATAATATCAATGAAACATTGGGGCTTCTGTTTCCATGGTGTAACTATGAAAGAGATTGCTTGAGATGAGTGTGAGAGATGTGGATGATCCAGAACAGATTTCTATTAGGTATTCATAATGTACAAAAAAGTAATGTATATGTTGTAATAATTAAATCTTGTAATCTTCATAGATTGACTGAGATCTTCATAGATCTTGTAGATTGGCTGAGTTAAGACAATATTTAATAAATAGGGTTCTTGTACAGATACATAATAAATACAGGCACATAGGACAGATAAATAATAAATAAATAAATATACAACAACATCACATACATCTGACTCTGTGGTAAGTAACTTAAGCACTTGTGTTACAGATATCAGAATCAACAGTGGTATTACAAATAAACTAAAATAAATACATAGAACACCCAGACCAGTACAAACCGCCATGTTCATGCACACAAATGTTTGTTCAGTGCAGGGAACAAACTCGCAACCTCTTAGTTAAAAGTCAACTTCTTGACCATTACACCAAAGTGGTTGTCTTCATTGTTCATTCATTATTTATATTTTAGATCAATATTACCTGCTTAAAATACTTTTGCCACTACTACTGACCTTATCACCATGGCATTTGTAATACAATTCCAAAGAATCAGCCACCACATCAATCACATCCTCCGTAATCGATTCGACCTCATCGGCCAACCGGAGACACTCATCCGCAGCGGTTGACTCGTCTTCTTTCAACTGCTGCTGGGCTGCGTGGAGCTTGGTCACTTCAAGATTGAGCTCTTCTTTTATTCGTCTGGATTTTTTTTTATAATGAGACACACAAATTGGTAAAATTTGGATGTGTGAAATTGGTTTACACATTTTTGCTTTAAATACATTGGGCCCTATTCGTCTGTATCTGGCAGACATTAACATGACAAAATATTAATGACTGTGTATGTGATGAGTGAATGAGTAAATGGCATATTGGTGTGTCTGCTTGAATGATTAATTCATGAAAGGTAATATAGCACCAATGAATCAATGAATAAATGAATATTTATTTGCTCATAAATAGGGCTACAATGAAGATCTTAATTGTAATATTGTTCGTCCTATTTTACTATTAACAATAGCATGCAAATTAACTATTATATTATATTAAATTCAATCTATAATGAAATGAGTATGATTTTACAATAATGTCAATGACAATATGTAATCTATTAAATCCAGCAATGTCAAATCAAGTTAAACTAAATTGTCGTTCAAAATATTTCCTAGCTATTCAAAAACTTTTGAAACAAATAAAATGTTGAAACTAATGAAAGTTTAAAAAAAGTTTATACAAATGACTGGTAGACCGTGACCAGCCATTTGTATAAACTTTTTTTTAACTGACTAAGAGGTTTATCTTTAATATATCCATGTTTTGTTTTGTTCCATTTCTTTTAACTAATATACATTGGGTTTTCATTTGATTTTAAATTTGCATTGAATAATATGAATAGCTGGTTAAACACAGAAGGTGAGAACTTTCATTACTTTCTCAAACTAGTCACAAGTTGCTGAAGTTGTTGAATAGACATCTCATATCATCAGTCAACATAAGCTCACTGCTGGGCAGAGGTCTCACTTCAAATCAACTGTTAGGTAAGGTGAATAGTGGCCAGCACATTAGGCTACCCATTTTTTGAGAAAAACCCGTGTCACAAGTGCACCAGTGTTTACTGTGACACGCTGGCCAAACACTACACCACCTCATAGTTTTTATAAACTTATTTTCATTATGTACATTATTCATTCATAATATATTTAATTGTGTAAAAGCAATTTTTTAATTAAATATTATATTTTTTTATTGTAAAATAAATAAAAAATTGTTGGTGTTGCATGAATTGGTATCCTAGTGTCAGAACCAGGTCATAAGATATTAAACTTTATTTCATGGCAATTAATATATTAATCTAGTATAAAAACTAGCTTTCTAGGTGACAACCCTTATCACTAAGGGGTATGAAAAATAGATGTTGACCGATTCTCAGACCTACTCAATATGCTCACAAAATTTCATGAGAATCGGTCAAGCCAAAATGGCTTGACCGATGGAGGAGTACATGAATGAACATTGTGACACAAGAATTTTAAAAATATAGAGATGTGTCGCATTACGGATGCTTATGTCTGCAATAAACGGATTTTATTTTATTTGTAATTTTTAATAAATTCTTCATAAAATTTTAGCATGAGAATCATTGAAAACATTATCTTATAAACTTACATGTTTTGCTTCAGCAGATCATTAACAACAATCTCTTGCTTTTCTAACATGTTTAATCTCTCTCTTTGCATATTCAAATCTTGCTTGACATCCTCCACGGATTCCTTATCTCCTGGTACGCAGAGGCCTGCATAATCTTTTTGTAAATTTCCTATCGCTTTTTCAATATCCTCCAACGCGAGTAGTTGACCTTTCTTTTCTATTTCAGCATATCTGTGGAATATAACAATTAAATTGGTTCATAGGTGCTTTTTATGAGTTTAGATTTTAGTTAATAAAGGAATGATATTTCATACATTCATAAAAATATGTATTACTTGCTAGTAATCATTTTTTTTAACTATATATGTAGCACTTTGCAAGTTCGTACAAATCAGCAGACTGAATAGGGAACCGTTAAAATATAGTATTAAAATTACCTGTATTCTTCTCTGGCGCTCAGCGCATTATTGTGATCTAAGTTATCATACAGCCACCGCAAAACACCAGAAAAATCTGCATCGTTGAGCATCCATTCAAAAGACTTTTTGTAAGTCTCCACGCCCAAACCTTGCAGGAACGGTACGAATTCTTCATCCGTGATTTCATTGAGCACGTTCATTTTTATGCTAAACTAATATAACACAATGACGAAATAAACGAAATAATAAAAAGATTTATTATTCAACTCAACGACTTTTGAACGTGCTTTTGAAATTGAACAGTTTTTTTTGTAATGATTGACTGACAGTAGTAGTAGTATTCTTCACAAAGAGAAAGGCAACGGTCAGAGCTATACAGCCTTAATTCACTGACAGCTCTTGGTTTGAAATTGAATTTGACTGTAGTGATGGACAAAACAAAAACGTTTTAGTCAAGTGATTTAAGTTTTCGTTTTTTGTATTTGAGTCGATTGAGGATTTGAAAAGATTCGTATCTTCGAATAGGATTTTTTTTTTCCCATTGTTATGTGCATGTTTTTGTTTGTTCATTGATGAATAAATTTAATGCAACAACTTGTGGTAAAGAGTAGGTTTCCATTCACTCCGTTAAATAAATTGCAAATGAAGCTTGTCAGCAAAGAAAAGAAATACCTACACATTTAAAACACGTAGGTACACACGACGCCACATCAAGCCATTCATGTTCGTTGCAAAATCACGATCGATCGTTACCTAGACATAAAGATACCGCAGTTAGATAGGTATTAGCTTGACGTGTGACCGTTCAAAAATATTTTACCGATTCAGTCTTGATTCATTATAGTCTACGTAAGGATTACACGCAGCTCTAAGTCATAAATTTAATGTCAATGTGTTTTTTTGGCTGAACAACTCGTCGCAACGTTGGCCCGTTTTGTTCAAGTAGCGTCCAAGCTTTGGTCCACACGTTGACTCATATACCGGTCCAATGCTGGCAGGGCCAACGTTAGGACACTCCACGCGGAAATTAAAACATGTTAATTAAAAAAGCTTTTGAGTGATACATATGACATACTATGCTCCAAAAAGCTAACAAACTTACAATTTCATCAAAATTTAAGTGTTATCTAAATCATTGTCATCCATGAACATTTACAATTCCAATATAAATGTCGCAGTCATCTGATTGAATTTGCTATTTGATTGAATGACTAGCGCGTTCATTAAATGACAACATTCAATTGAATGACTAGGCCGAACGTTGATTGAACAAGCGTTACTCAACGTCTAACTAGTTAGCGGATTGAAACATAGCCCTTTAAACAGGGCGAACGTAAAATCAGTCAAGTGATTCAAATCTAGTTAATTTTTATCCCATTGCGGCGCTAGTAGTCACCAAAAAAATATGGCGTCCAATAGCTCGCACAGAAAGCAGTGTTTTGATTTTTTTCTCTATGAATTTCTTGACTTAGTTGTTAGAAAATACAATATAAAATCATAATAAGATGTGTCATGTCATGTCTTCATTAGGTAACCTTTTAAGTTGCGAACTCATGGTCACCCAAACCAAACATTACAAAGTCGGCTACATCCCATTCAACGATTTCGCTAAATGACGTTCAGTCAAGACGTTGAACGTTACATTCAACGACTTGACGAGTTGTCCTTTAGTCATTCAATAGGCTTGTTTCCACTATGAAAGAAATATTCAAAAACTGATTTTCTCTAAAATAATTCATAATTTTAGATGCCTTTACACTAATATTTTTCTGCAGTTCGTATTATTTGATTTTTAATTGGAATTCAAATGATAATTAGTCACTCAGTCGGCATTGCACGCGATGACGTCAAAGTGTGTTATTCCCATACAAGCTCTATGAAGAAAAGCGTTTTGACAGTTGATAAAAAGTACGTCAACGATTGGTGGTGTCAACTACCGTATTGAATGTCGTCATTTAATGAACGACCTAGTCGTTTAATTAAATCGCGGATTCAACGAGATGACTGCGACATATATATATATATATATATATATATATATATATATATATATATATATATATATTGTACATGCTAGAATTTATTTAATTGATTTTTAAAACATTCACTTGAAATGCGCACTTGCTGGGTGCTATGAAAAGGCTGAGCACATGACCAACATGTGGACGACATGCGAACGGCCAACGCGGAATCCTTTGAAGATACCGACAAGGGAGGGTGAACAGCCAACGCTCGGGCCAACGTTGGCCTGAGCGTTGGAATCGGCCAAAATCCCCATACACACGTTGAGCGAGAACTGTTGGGTGGGCGAATAGTTGGTCGATAAATCTATTACCCAATGAGTGAACTAGAAAAAATCGTTGGCTTCAACGTTGATTGGTGATTTTTTGGTGTTTTATCCATGGAACTATTAAGTACTACCGTACAACTGGAATGAGCTCTTGTTCATAAAACCGAGCCGAAAGAGAAATAGCACATTGACCATTGCGTCCTTTTTTTTACTAGGGTGACCATATAATATTGAAATTTGGAGAACGTTCGTATTAATGAAATCGTTTTGTATTGTACTGTAGGTAAATGTATAAATGTTTAATGTAAATTATAAATGACGAGTGATGAAATATATGTATGTATTCACATAATATGGTGATTGATAAGTGCAATAAATAATTATGAATTTTTGATAACTGTATCTAAGCATATTGTAAGCACAAAGAGTAAAAAGATCTGGCAGAAACTATTATTGTTTGGAGAATGATAGTAAGGAAAAATAAAAATCAAATGCATACTTTAAAAAACAGGCTTTTTATTTATTACTTGCGTACTATTCCTTATAAATTGTAGTGTCACACATTAAATGATATACACTTTTATGGTTTAACGGTTTACTTATAAAACGTGACGTAAACCCTAAAGGTATCTATTATTTAATCCTCCCTCATAAATTGCTAAATAAAATCGTTTTATGCAGCTTTTGTCTCAAACCTATGCTGCCCTTTGAAATTCTTGTGGATTTTAATTTTGTTTCATGGTAAGATCTTAAGTTAAAATAATACTCTGATATCGATTTCACAAGTTGAATTTCGTGAGGCTCTTCAGATTGAAAACACTGCCAAGGATGAGAAACTTCCAAATATTTAAACAATTTGTTATGAAATTCTTGTACAACATAAGAAATCATTTTATTTTTATTTAGATTTTTCAATGAATCGCGTGACATTACCGTAAATATTTTTTCACAATTCTTTAAAGTTTCGAATACAAAGCGAGATGCGTACTTAAGGCCTCCACGATCTTTAATGTGGTAAAAGCTGAAAATTTAAAAATGTCTACACAGTATTCATGGTCAGTGTTCTTGTTTGTCAGCAAAACGGATAAACAATATGAACAAGAAATTTTGCCCACTATTTTATTAGCAATACATCCTGCAATGTAATAAATAATATTCATTTTAAAATCACTAACATTCGACTTTTCTATAAGATCAATTAATTTGGTAAAAGACTGATCGTCATCATTATCAGGTACATCTAAAATTGCCTTTTTCTTGTGTCTGAATTCTATTACTGGTGTCATTTCATAATCATTGCTGGTACAGTTTTCGTTTATGCTAGGTTGTACACTGTTTTTGTACAACAATTTTCGTAATGTAAAACGAAATTGCAAAGCATTTGGATTATCATTGCTGCCCCCTCTAGCTCGGACACAAGAGAAAAGCATTTCTAGATGGTCTTGTGAACATTTATACGTCGTTGCTTTAGAATGATAGCGTAATATTACGAAATAGTACAAAATTGAGTTTTCAACACCATTTAACCGAAAATAATCTGTTTTCTATACTCAGTAAAGATCGATTTTCTGTAACAAAATTTACGGCCGTGGTGCCACCGAAAGACTGTATCCTATTGGTCAATTTTGGTCGCCATTTTTTATACATAGCGTGGTATCGCCAGTTGCGACGTGTCTTTAAAAGTGAACACTACGTTGGTTTTCTGGAATATGGTTGTATTACAAAATAATACAGATTTTGAGTGCTTGCTTATCTAGAACAGTGTGTTATTTTGAGATGTGACACTATTGTATAAAAAAACATCATTAATAACCTTAAGACACTACTCATAAACAAAGTGTCATTTAGTATTACTACGCTGATCTACAAAAAGTAAGTATAACGTTAATGTTTTACCATCAGATAATACTGTTTATAACAAAAAATTGGATCGATAGTATTTGTACAATTTAAATTAACACGTTTTTCTAGAAAAAATATTTCGTGGTTGTAATAGTATATTTCGTAATAAGACTTTATTTGCTAGACAATATGTCGCATTATTGTACATGACACAGTATTTCATATAAAAATCAACTCAAGAACGTATTTTTTTTATGTCAAATACCTACCTACATAATCGTAATGAGCTTACACAGCCCAATATTTTAGTAGGTACCCAGTATTCTTGTTACATAAAGACTCTTTATAAGTAAGAAATCTAGTTAGCTACATTTGAGGTATCTCGATTCTACTACTGTGGTACTAAATTACTTATAAAAAGTAGGTATTCTAGGTAGCTACATTATGGATTCTAGAATCTAGGTGCGATTGTACGAAAGGGAAGAATCAGATAATTTACAAAAGTGCGGGTATATAATATACCAACCTAACTTTTACTTGTACTTTATTTTAGTGGCAAACCGACGGACACTTCAGATGTTCCGGAACATCAATGCCCCGTTGAGTTCCCCCAAGATAATAAAAGAAGTGGTAAGTTATTTCATTTTATAATAATAAGTTTATCAATTAGTATCTAGAAGGATATTGTTTTCAACCTTTTTAATTCATGTTTCATTGGATATTTTTTCATGTTTTTATTACGTTACAGAAAAATCAAGCAGAGGAAAGAATGGCTCAAACTGAACGCGTTATACTGTCACCTTTACCGTCTGAAAATAACAATCTTCTTGATGCTGAAGTTCTGCTAAACCAACCAGAGCATGACTATTGTTCCGATGACAGCGTTAAGGACCCGAATTACGTAGAAACTGATGACTATTATTCTGATTCTGATCATAGTGCCATAAATTATGAGAAACTAGCAAAGCGATTTAAGAATAATAATTTTGCTGAAAACATCGATCCTATGATTTCAGTTGTGGCTAATAATTCAATTTTGAGTCAAGTTGGTATGCCCAATTCTCACCAAACAATTGAATATTCAAACAAGCCCAAGCCAGGCCCTTCAAAAATGTTGTACATACCACCGAGTAGTTCATCAAGTTCAAGCTCTTCTTCGGACTCTTCTGACAGTTCATCATCGTCTAGCGATTCTTCAGACACAGAAAGAGATGCAGAACAAGTTGAGAAGCAAGATAAAGAACAAAATACAAGAGTCTCCGAAAAAAGTTGGACGTAAACGCAAGGCAAATCCTAAGAACTGGATATCGGTAAGAGCAAAAATTTTAAGAAATCATGGCAAATCGTACGTGAATAAAAATAACAAAGTGGTTCCCAAGAGACAATTAAAAACTCCATGCGGAGATAAATGTAAATTTAAGTGTAAGGAGAATGTAACAGAATTACAGAGACGTATGATATTTCAAAACTACTGGGATATGGGGGACTTGGAACGGCAGCGAGAATATATCATGCGACATATTTCCGTTATCAAGCCGAAATACTCGTATAAAGTACATAACAGTAATCGGGGAAATAATTTTGCTTTTTATCTTTCAATTGGGGATAATAAACTTCGAGTTTGCAAAACATATTTCAAAGCCACTCTTGATATTAACGACAGGGTTATTAAGACTGTAATCGATAAAACTTCAGACATGGCTATTTTAGAGCAAGATCGTCGAGGCAAACACGAAAACCATGCTCATCTTGATCCTATGGTAAAAGATAACATAAGAAGACACTTAGATTCTATCCCAAAAGTGGAGAGTCATTACTGCAGAGCAGACACTAAGCGAACATACATTGAAGGTGGCAAGACTGTAGCTGATTTACATAGAGACTATGTGGCTGAATGTGAGAGTAAAGGTTTACCTTTCGGTAATTATCTAGCATATTATAATATATTTTGTTCCGAGTACAACATGGCATTCTTCAAACCAAAAAAAGACCAATGCGAAAACTGTACAAATTATGCTAATGCGACTGAAGAAGACAAACAAAATATGAAATTTGATCATGAACTTCACCTAAAGGAAAAACAATTAGCAAGGAATCAAAAAGATGAGGATAAAAACTATACTCCGGACAATTGTATAGTATCCGTTTATGATCTACAAGCTGCAATGCCTTGTCCTAAAGGTGATACGTCGACATTTTATTACCTATCTAAGTTAAACTGCTATAATTTTACTATTTATGATATTAAAACCAAAGATGTTAACTGTTACGTATGGCACGAAGGCGAAGCTAAACGTGGAGCTATTGAAATTGGTACGTGTGTACTAAAATACATTCAAAGCCTGCAAGAGACCGCTAAAAAACTCGATTCGAAATTGGATTTGATATTCTACTCGGATAATTGCTGCGGGCAGCAGAAAAATCATTATTTGATCGCTGTATACATTTTTGCTGTGCATAATTATGATTTCATCAATTCTATATCTCATAAATTCCTAATTAAAGGTCATACACAAAATGAGGGTGACAGTGTTCACTCTGTTATAGAGCGCCAAATTCAAAGATGCCTCAAATCTGGTGCGATCTATACACCTGATCAATACACTCAGTTAATACGAGGTGCGAAGAAGACTGGTACCCCTTATAAAGTGTGTGAACTGACCCATGTTGATTTTTATGACGTTAAGAGTTTAGCAATGGCTATAGGCAAGAATTTTACTAAAAATACAAACAAGCAATCAGTTAAACTTACTGACATAAAAATTTTGAAAGTTGATCCAGATGACACTCAAAATTATGCCTTCTACTACAAAACATCATACGAAGGGGAAAATTTTAATAAGGTGATTGTCGATAAGATAGGGAGAACTAGAAACACACAAAATAATAATATAGTTTTGACACAAGCATACAGAAATAAGATGGAAGTGTGTTAAAAAAAGAAACGAGGACTATTAGGTTTACTACAAAAAAATACAATTCCAAAGTGTTACTCATTGTTCTATGAGAATCTTTAGTAGATTTTTACTGGTGGAAAGTATGAATAATATGCGTAAATATTAATAATGTAAACCTTGCGTACTAATTAAAGTGATCTCAAAGTAATAATATAGTTAAATAGAGAGTGAGTGAATGATTTAAGTTTTTTTGATAAAAGCAATTTTGTTCTATTTTGAGTTTATTGTTTGTTTTGTTTATAGAGTTTATAAGATTCTATGCTTCAATAATGACTTAATTAAGCGTTAGCTATTTTTAAAGCTGTTAAACTGACGCATTTTTATATTAGTTTTCTATTTTTAGTAAGTTTATTACTTGTTGTAAAACGAGCTAATACTATATTTTCGATGAAACATGTTACGTACAGTAAGAATTTTTGAAAAAGTAACGACCTAATTGGTGCTGTAACAGTATTGATTTTAAATAATAATGCTAAGTTGTCACAACTCAAAATGTATCAGTATCACTGATAAAAACATAAGAATGTTTTGTATTATTTTTAATTACACCACTGTTATTTAAAATCACCTCATTTTTTTCTAGTATTTTTTGTAATGGGACAGTAATCTTCATAAGTTTGTTTGTAATAATTTGTTATAAGTCTGAGACTAAGAAGTAATTTTAAATATTTAGTACTACATAGGTATATTTTCTGAAAAACATTTGATTAAATATAAACTACAATATATTTTCCGTGTTTATATTCTAGTTCTATAATCATCTGCGCTGTAAATAAAAAACATTAAGCATTTGTAAATTTAAAAAAACTTTAAAGTGCTCTACTGAAAAATTTACTCAATTTGAGTTAAAACAGTATCCTTCCAAAGCAACGACGTAAGAAAATATTTAAAATCTTCCAACTGTAATAAATTCAAAGCTAAACTCTTAAAGCTATGGATGTTCACAATAAATCCAAGTATCGGTGTTTTGCGCCTATGCTGTAAAATATTTTTACCATCGATATTTAAAGACGACAAGTATTCCTTTGATTCTTTTAAAACATTCATCCAAACCTCTTTATTCTCATTTTTTAGGGGGCTTTTGAATCCAGTTCCGAAAGGGTTCTTACAATTCATTATGTCAAATATACGGTCAAGTATTCTAATATATTCAACAGTAGCTTGACTATTACCAAAACTAGGGTTGCCTGTTTCTCTCATAAAATCTATGGCATCTGCAACAGAACTACTCAGTTATTGGCTAGCTAATCTGACGTTCATTTTTTTATTAAAAAAAAATTATGTGTGCGTCACATAGTTTGTTAGCTAAAAGTAATCCTTCTTCTTGTTGTATTTTATGCAAATTTTGTACAAACTCAAATTTAATTTCCCCTTTTTGTGAAGCTAAATTTGTTTCAGCAAAAACATTTCGGGCTAGCTTAAGCATATGATCGAAAATACAAAAAATATTCGAATCTCGAGTGGGGTGTTTAAAAAAGGTTTTCATTTCAAGAAACTCAAATTTACATCCCAGATTAATGTACGTTGCTATATTTGTGGCTGCCCCATCGCAAGTCAGTGATCTTACTACGATATCAATGTCATTCAATAATCGAATTGCCGTTAAAATTAATTGAGATTGCACATTGGCACTTATCTTATTTATGAAAAAATATGCAATGGGACATTTAAATTTCTTTTTTAAAGATATTATCTGAAAAACCAATACTTCCGTCGCTATATCCTCGGCATTCCCTGCAGAGACAATGCCACCATTTTCTACATATCCCCAGTACTTGTCCGTACTTTTGTCATAAACAATCTCAGAGCGGATACTCATAGAATCAAATACTAAAGCAACATTCTGCAGTGAACTATCATTTTGGACTGATAGTTTCAAAAAGTCTAAAACTTCTTGCATGAAGCCAACGTTGCATTTGTTAGTAGCCAGCATTTTTCGTAAAGTAGCTGGATGGGGTAAAACTACACGAGTCCTTAAATGACTATATGCTCTTGCTGAGAAGTAATACAAAGAAAGAGCAAATTTTTTTATTTCGTCACTATATCTCACACCTGTGCTACTTTTATCTTTGTTGAGATAATTATGTATGTCTATAAAATTTGTTTTTATCATCATCTGTACCTCATCAAAATTATTACATTTCTTCTTGATAACACTTAAGAGAGTTTTCAGATCTTGTATCTTTTCTTCACGCCTTCGTAGCCTTTGAGTTAGAAGTTTCACTTTTCGCTGAAGTTCTTCATTGCGTATACCTAGAGGTTCATTTGTTTGAACACTAACATCCTTGAAGTCTTCAGTGCGAAGTTTCTTTTTAGGTGGCTCTGTGGATGCGGGTTCATCTTCAGTGTTACTGCACCCAGGCAATAGTTGAATATCGCTAATTATTCCTATTTTTTTGGAAGCAGGCTGTAAAAAATAGTATGTACACTAATTATCTGTGTAGTTAAAGATCGAGTGTCAGAATTCAATGTAAACTAAAAACTTTATTGAAAAGTGTATTAAGGGTGACTGACCCCATACAAAATTTCTATCGAGTTTCCTTCGAAAGTTTGGAGTGCTACTGCTAGTGCAATGATTAATACTTTTGACGAAAGTAATCGAATAGCCTTCAATACTGTCGACCACAGTATCCTTCTCGCTCTATTAGCTCACTCCAAGATATCCTCACAAGTTTTGGAATGGTTTGCCGCCTATCTGCGGGGTCGTCAGCAGGCTGTGCGCGTAGACAAGACTGTCTCCAACTGGTGCGACTTACTTGCTGGTGTACCCCAGGGCGGCATTCTGTCTCCATTACTCTTCTCCATCTTCATCAACTCCATCACTCGCGACATTGGCTGTTCTTACCATCTGTATGCTGACGACCTTCAGCTTTACGAGCAATGCTGTGTCAGTGAAGTTAGTCAAGCTGTTCACAAACTTAATAACGACTTGAACAAGATACTTGCCTGGTCGAATCGTTTTGGTGTTGCAGTAAACCCGTTGAAATGTCAAGCAATTATCATCGGCGGTCAGCGGCGAATATCTCTGCTTGATCATTCTTCCGTTCCTCCGGTTCGCTTCAACGGGGTCAATATTCCGTTCTGTACGAGCGTTAAAAATCTTGGACTTCACATGGATCAAACTCTCAGTTGGTCTGTCCATGTGGCAGAAGTTAGTCGGAAAGTTATGGGCACACTGCGTTCTCTGTGCAGATATAAAAACTTCCTTCCTGTCAAGACCAAAATTTCTTTAATCCAATCCCTTGTTCTTCCTCTCATTGATTATGCTGATGTGTGCTACCCTGACCTTAATCAAGCCCTTGTAAACAAGCTGGACCGCCTGATCAACTGCGGCATTCGTTTCATCTTCTGTCTTCGTAAATACGATCATATTTCCGCTTTTCGCTCACAGCTTGCTTGGCTTCCTCACCTGCTTCGACGTAATATTAGAATTCTTTTGAGTACTTTCTCCATACTTAACGATCCCAATTCCCCTTCTTATCTCAAATCTCGATTTTCACTTCTCAGTTCGACACATTCGCGTCAACTCCGTTCCTCTAATAAATTGACCTTGGCCTTTTCACTTCACCGCACCAATTTTCAAGCCAACTCCTTCCACATTCAGGCCATCAGACTCTGGAATGCTCTTCCCGAAAATATAAAACAGGCTCCCAGCAAATTATCATTCAAGAGACTCATTCGCACCCACTTTCTTACTTTATCGCAACCGTCATTATAGATCTTTCTTTAACAGTTCGTCAAATTTATTTAGTGTATATTTGTATATATTATGTGTATTTTTAAATATGTAATCATATATATATATATATATATATATATATATATATATATATATATATATATATATATATATATATATATATATATATATATATATTTTATCTTATGTGTCATATAATTCTTATTTTTTTTCGTTTTCACTTTTATTTATTTTGTCGCACCGCCCACTAAACATTTCTGCTTAGCCCAAAGGTATGACTGGTAGAGAATGCCCTACGGCGTTAAGTCCACCTTTTGTACAAAGTATTGTTGTGCAATAAAGCTTAAATAAATAAATAAATAAATAGTGGCTAATTATAATTCTATATAAGTTAATAACATAAATTAAAGATACTAAATAACAAAAACGAAAAATTGCCACTAGATGGTGTTGTTTAAAGTTTTCACTATTTTATTTTTAATATCTTTATTTTACATTACTAACTTACTTAAATCATAGCATCAGAAGTAGCAATTCAAATTTTGAAGGAAACTCCATAGAAATTTTGTATGGGGACAGTCACCCTTAAGATAAAATAGGTAACACATGAGTGAAAAAATATTTTAAAAATACGGTCTACACTAAATTAACTATGTACTTGACAGCATGGTTTCTAACTGGGAAAACAGGATTTAAATCGCATTTGGAAAATTTGTAGTTATGATTTCACTCTGTAGATGTATTTTCACTTCGTGCTTACCAATAGTAATAATGATGGGATAGCAGTTTCTTTTAAAACTAGCCGAGCTAAATTAGGAACATAATCGTCCGATTTAAAGTGTTTGCTGCATATGACAGAATTCTTAGTCACTTTCCTGTCACCATGAGGTATAATACTCAACCACCTTTCCCGCATTGTATCATTTTTTGGTAATCTGTAAATAAAATATTTAATAATGTCAGCGCACATTAGATATACAAAGTAGATGATTCCCGGAGCTTGTAATATCACAAGTCCTCAAAATTACAGAGTTCTTGGCCTTGCTGGTTCCCTCGTGATGTTTTCCTTTTTTTGTTTACCTTCAAAACAGAAGAACAAAAATTTACATCATATTAATTTATTCTTTTACATTTATTGAACATTTAAATATTTAAATAATGACTATTATTACATTTCATAGTCTGCCAACATTTTGACTTGTAAGGGTAGTACTAAATAGTTCCATGCTTGTAAGATAGTATTGTCACCCGAATTTCTAGATTATTCTGAATACAAAAAACTGCAATAAAAACTTACCTATGGTAAGATAATCCACAATCCGGATGGTATTCACTTTTACATCCTTCTACAAAGCATATTTTCACCATTTTGATAGATTTTAGGAAATCAACAGCCAGCACGATGCAACCAACAACTTTTATCAAAATGGCGTATTGGGTTGCAGCCTTTTTATTTCTATTACTGCTAGATTACTACCAGTACTACGAAATATAACATTTAAGTCGGTTACTTATCATCAAAGTTTTAAATTTTGTTCTTCAAATATTTTTCTATTCATATGTACCAAATATTATAATTATAATATTTTAATTGTTAAATTTACAATTTGCATTTAAATTGCATAATTAAATCTACCAAAGCTAAAGTTCAGTATTAAAAAATGATTTGGCAACACTAAGACCTCTGTCAGAAAGGGACACCGCGGTTTCTTACAGCTATCTCGCTCGGACCGGTTTTTGTAATGCGTGCATTGAGGACTTTAAGTCTATTAATTAAGGGCTGTTTTAAATCAAACTGACTGAAAAATAAGTTTGCACTACTCAGTCCTTCTATATTAAGTCCATGGTTTTATCCTAACGGCGTTAGATTTCGGGCCAACTATTCAACTAACGTGTGAAGCCGTATGTGTACGTGATATTCTTCTCAATAAATGGCAGTAGTGTTACGTTACCATAAAGCTTTAATAAATTAATCACAATACTGTGTTTGTTTATATTTGTTTCCATCTGAATCTTTCAAAGATTTCCAGCAGGATTTAGGATTAACCAAACGTTTCGAAAATTTGGAATCCGAATTTGCCCTTTGCTTATTATTTTTTAATTTACTTATAAACTTCAACAGGTCTGCCATTGCATCGTGGGTCATATTGATAGGACTAGGTTGTGCACGGTTTGCGGTTCTATTTTAGTATTCCTAGTACATATTAAGGTTACCCCATAATTAAATGGACCTGCCTGCTATTGGTTGGCAAGAAAAGGAAACCAAACTAAAAAAAAACTAACACGGGTTGCACTCCGGGAGTGCCGGCAGAAGTGAAAACTTAACAACCGTCTTACGGTTTTTCGATCAGCATCACGTGACCTGACGCGAGTTTCACAGTTTCTACCCATGCCACAAAAGTGCTCAACGCCGCTAAAGAAGTTTTCACTTCAAAAAAAGATTTGTACCCCCAACAGACTCCTTACTTAACAATCACAGCGCTTTGCACGGTTTGCACCTATTCGAAGTCTGTTCAGTCTGTAAAAACGTTTTGACCTTGAACTTGCTCGCGTTCAAGAGCGAGGATGTCCCAAATGGGGGGCTGAATTGGGTAATAGACCAATTTGAACCCTTCCTTTGGGTGTCTGATTTATTTCACCGTGTTGTTTTTATTCGGTGTTGTCGCGAATTCTAGTATAAGTAGTTGGACAATCCGATAACCTTAAAGGTTGAATGGAAAGCACAGTTCTGTTAAGCTATTATTGTGCAGAAGAGGTACCTATCATAGTGATAGTTACGTGCTAGATAATGCAAAAAAAATGGTGTTGAACTAACGTTGAGCTGTCGATGTCGGCGCAACGCGTAAATAATATTGGTTGCACTACTGATCGCTAGATGGCGGTATAGGCCAGATGACTAGCAGAGTGATTGAAGATTTTCGCTTAGGTTTTAGTGTTGTATGTTACTGCACAGATTACTAAATAGTTAGTTACTGATCGATCACCGTATGAGTTGCAAAGAAAAGAAGTTTCAAAGCGGTCCTGGGACATAGTCTTTAGAATGTTAAGATTAGGGTATTAATTAATGAAGTCACAATTACACTGAGTTGTCTTTTCTAGTATAAACCCCTATCGAGTGAATATTATAAATTATTTCTTTCATACATACCTACGTACTTATAAGACCGATTTTATATGGGTAATAAATGTACTCGTATAAAAACGAATAGGTACTGGCTAACATCTACGCACAGCTAAATTAAACTATACCATAAGAAACTTCTACTGGATTACAAACGTGAAATGCATCATGCTGCCTTTATTGTTTAATGAGAGGACTTTTTGAAAATGAACCCGTAAAAAGGGGTGTTTGTATTAATCTTCGCAATACTTGAACTGAAATGAATAAAAAAGAATTTTGGTAGGCACGTGGTCAGAAATGACGTGTTATGGATTCAAACAAGTTAGTATATTAAGCTGAAGTTTTATTACTATAAAACCGAATTCCATACGATCGAAGCCGCTGCATGACATGAAGCTGGGTAGGTACGAGTAGTTAGTGGAATGTTAGACAGCGTAAGGTAAAATTTTATTTCCTTTTTGGAAAATATCATTTACAGGTTACAAGCCGATGTTACTACATTCAAATGTTTACGCGGTTTCTTGTTTGTGCGGGCGAACGAGATATTTAACTGCAGCGAAACGTTTCCGGAAGAATCTTATTTGGGATGACATGATGAAGTCTCCCTAGTTTATCAGTTTAAAGTGTTGTAGTGATATTACTGCCTCGTTGGTGCAGTGGCAAAGTTTCTGCCTTACATCCGATCCTGGGTTCAAATCCCAGGTCAAGCTAAAATTGTTTCTGATATTTTCTGTCATGAATTTCACAAAAACAGCTCGGAATCAGGAAGTTAGCGGTGTTACACCCCCGTGTCACGGAAAGCACGTTAAGCCGTTGGTCCTGCGCCTGATCTCTCTCCGGTCATATCGGATTGCCGTCTCACCAAACTTTGAGAGTGATGGAACAATGAGTGCACCTGTGTATTGCTCTTACACTTGTGCACTATAATATATCCTGCCTAGTTGGCTGATCTCCGTTGAGATTGGCCGCCGTGGTCAAAATCGGCCAGGAGGACTATTATTATTATTATTCTAGTGATGTTAGTCCAACTTATCAAGTCCTTGATTCCTCGTTCCATTGCGCATTACTCTGTCAATGTTCGTACACAGTGCGCAGTCTGTGCCACAGTTGCAGAGAGTATGCTATTCAGTTCTTGTCTTTGTCGTAGCTTGCTAGGCTTGGAAATTGTGTCCGTAACCATTGATTCACCGAACACGAGAAAATACCGTAACTAATTTTTGTATTAAGTTTTCCATATAAATTAAGTTTTTCGAAGTGTTAGGAGCCTGCGTGATCGGCCAGTTATTAGCAATATTTAAATAATTAACAGCATAATCTTTATAACAGTTATGTGGAACATGATCTCATGTATTGGAGTTATTGTGAAGGGACAATAAATATTTATTATAATTATATTGTTTTTTATTTTATTAAAAATACCTAGTGAATGAAATGTTAAATCATTGAAATACGGTGACATTTGAATAGTACCCTTCGTTTATGAGATTGAAAAACGAAGTCCCTGGGTTAAAAAAGTGACAAAATAAGGTACGCTATAGAAACTTCCTAACTTCCTTTTACTTGTTTGAGACTAAAAATGTTTCAAATTAAAATTAAAATGAAAATGTGATTTTTCTGCAAACGGGAACAGTTACCAATAGAACATAAAGTGTAGGAAGTAGACACGACACGAAGCACCCTCGTCGTACTATTGTGTCAAAGAAAAACAATGCACCAGCTTGCTCAGTCTTTTACCACACACACCCTTTGAATCCACTTTAAATACCCTTTAGTAAGGTTTAGAATCCCTTATACGAGAAGAGGCAGACTGTCAATGGTTCTTATCTGATGTAGAGGACTCTTGACTTTCCATGAGAGCCTGGTACCTAGTTTCTATTTGCGGAAGTTTCTTTGTTTAGATTACATATCGAAAATTACTAAGAATAAGTTTATTAAACCTCTATAAATATTAGGTCCTTACCTATGAAATTGGCGTTTTGTATGGGAGGAACAAAAAGTCGAAATTTTTTTATATAGCATATTTATTTAATCAAAGTATGAGCCATTGTAATCTATGCACTTTTGCCATCTCATAGGTAGTTCATTGATCCCTTTACTAAAAAAACCATTCGAACGGGAATCAATAAAATCTTTGAAGGCGACTTGGACGGAGCAGTGGCGTAGAGCGATTGACCAGCCTTGGTTGTTTAGCAACTAGCTTTTCCATCATGGTTTGCAATTGCTGACAATAGATATCTGCCGTAATCGTCTGGCCAGATTTGAGAAAACTGTAATGAACGACACCGGCGCTAGTCCACCAAACGCTTACAAGTAACTTTTTATTGGTCAATTTTCGCTTGGAGCAAGCTTTGGCTGGCTTGCCAGGGTCCAGCCATTGCGATGAGCGCTTCCGATTATCGTAGAGAATCCACTTTTCATCACAGGTAATGATTCGATTTAAAATCCCTTCGTTGTTGTGCCGGTCAAGTAATGTAACGCAGCAGTTGACGCGCGTTTGCCGGTTTGCTTCACTCAATTCGTGAGGAACCCACCTTTCAAGTTTTTTAATCTTCCCAATTTGCTTCAAGTGGATTAAAACAGTTTTATCACTAACGCCAAAGCCTGCAGCTAACTCGGACGTGGTTTGCGATGGATCCGCTTCCACAATAGCCTTCAATTCTTCATTATCAACTTGGGTCTCCGGCCGTCCACGGGGCTTGTTTTGCAGGTCGAAATTTCCAGAACGAAAACGTTGGAACCAAAAACGCACTGTGTTTTCTTTTGCGACACAACCGCCATACACATCATTAACCCTTCGAGCCGTTTCCGCAGCACTGGTG
Organism: Pyrausta despicata; assembly: GCA_963921415.1. Lineage (NCBI taxonomy): Eukaryota > Metazoa > Arthropoda > Insecta > Lepidoptera > Crambidae > Pyrausta > Pyrausta despicata. The sequence goes on along the minus strand of OY992862.1, from coordinate 12,323,273 downwards.
CCACGGTGGAACTCGTACTCGTAAATAACGCGATATTTCAAATTTTCCATTTTGTAAATTGAGCGATGCAAACAGAAAAAAGATAAGTAAAAAAACAAATGAATGACGGTTTACGACACAAAACTACATGTGGAAATAGCTGTATAAATTTGAATTTCGAATTCCTAACCAAATAGGAAAAAATTGTGATCAAAGTGGCCAGTACGACAAAACGCCAATTTCATATGTAAGGACCTAATACTTACTCAGGAATTTAAGTTGTAGTTTTGTCCCTGAATTAGCCCGACAAATTCCAATTATGTTACGAAATGTCAAAGTCTTTATACCCTTGGGAGATAATGTCGTAAGAAAGTTCTTAAAGGATTAAAATAACTTAAATTTGGAACGTTGCAATTCATATGAAGACTTAGAAATACAGCCATTGAAAAGAGTTTTTTATTTGACACATCGTAAATGGGTACCTGGAGTAGTTCCTGTCACTCAAAAAGACAGGAGTGAAATTTTAATTTGGGGTTAGAAAGAGTCTATTTCTGTCGTAAAAGGAGTTCGGTGTTAGCCTGTCTAGATGTTTGTGTATGTAGGATGTAGACATGCCCACGCGCCGTTAGAAATCCTTCGACTATGGAGTATGGGAGGAATAGAGACGACGATGCCTAACCAAAAAAAGCATGATTTAACTACAAAACATGTATATCGCTCTAAAATATATTATCATCTGAGTAGGTATCAACATCTTAACCAGTTTTGATTAACGATGTCATTCGTTTCGTACCAAAGTTGGTTTAAAAATAAGGCCTTTTAATGCCAGATCATTCATGTCTTTCTACTAAAGTTGGTTTAAAAATAAGGCATTTTAATGCCTGCCGCCTTACTCTTTAAGCGCAGTCCGTAATTTGAGATGAAGCCATCCCTGTAACTCTGACAAGCATCACCGTACGAGCGAAGGCGCTGGCTAGACTCGAAAATACGAACGTTACGTTAGGAGGTATACAGGTTCCTTGTCATAGCTGCCTATTTTTACAGAAGCTACATTACCTGCTCCATAGCATTGTTGTTCTTGATAACGTTGTCCAACTTCGGATTATCTCGTTACTGAAGCACGGCTAACAAAAAGGACTAACAACGGCATATCCATAATAAATTAAGTCAGACACCCTGTACACAATACAATTTATTTATGCTGTAGGCGTTTGGTTTGATTGTGAAATGTTCTCTTCTTTGGTTTGAATGTGAAAGGTCAGTAGATAAGAATAATTGTCTATATTTGACAAATTTTAGTCTCGAAATATTCGTGGAAGTCCAGGGAAGATTTAAAAGTACAGAAAATTAAAAAATAACAACGGGCAGGACCACGTCTGTGGGTCCACTATTACTTAATATAGGCTTGTTACAATATATTATGTAGGTACCTAGTTATTTTCATCAGCACGATGTGCAATATTTCAATAATTTTTTATAAATAAAAACAACCAAAAGATAATAAATTTTTGAACATATTTTTATCAACTAGTAGGGCTCAAAAAATCAGAAGACTTGTTCTTATGATCTCAATTTTTACGTACAAAATTGATAAATTGTATACTAGACTGAAATAAAAAAAAAATTATAACTATCATTGAAATGAGACACTTTTTACGGATCTTTTCGATTAAATCGCATAATAATCCGTAAAAAGTGTCTCATTTCAATGTCTCGGTACTGTTCGCGTAAACCGATGAAACAAATATGTACATTATAAGTATCATGATTTAATTTAACTTTTTTGTAAGTTATGATCGATAAGACAATTTAACAATCCATCTGTTTAAAGTTGTACAGTTTAATTTTGATTTATGTGTTGGTACTATTTATATAAATAAATGCACTCTGTCACAAATCACTCAACGGTAAGCTTTGCCCATTAGAAGATATTCTCAATCCAGGGGTTGTGAGCATAATAAAATTCTGCCAGAGCGAAACACATTTAAAAATTAAAAGTTATGATGCTTAACTGCAGATTTCTTTACAAAGCCTTATCAATTATAGCTTTTTACTCTACTGTAATATAAATTCTTTGTACCAACTCAGAAATTATTTTCTCTTTTTTAGTTAGCAATAAAAGTTGTTTTTTTTAGTTTTTTAAACTATTATTTATTTTTATTTTTTAGTTAATAAGGATAATGGAAAACTCTTATCAAATTATTGCATTATCATCGGTACCTACTTGATACGTGTGCAAAGTTTCAAATTAATCCGATTTTTGGAAGTTGGTGAAAATTGAGCTCAAAGATTCTGTTACATACATACAGCCCGAGCTAGTTAAAGCGTGTTAGAAACTGTACCATTTAGTACCGATATGAAAACGTAACGCTCACCAAAAGGTTTCAGACCCCTGCCCTACTGTCTACACGTTTAATTTACGATATCTTTATATAGCCCCCCTATACTAGAGAGGAATCTGTTGACAGCCTTTAAAGTCCCTAAAAGAATTTCCGTGTTGACGTATTAGTTTGTTAATGCTTTGTTTAATTTACTATACGAAGAAGATCCCTTCTTCTCATGTCTGTTTGTACTGGTTTGGGAGTTATATATGTATTTATTAAAGTTTATTTGTAATACCACTATTGATTGTGATATCTGTGACACAAGTGCTTTGACTACTTACCACAGAGACAGGTCAATGTATGTGATGTTGTTGTTTATTTACTTATTTATTATTTATGTTTAAAAATATACCAATCAAACAATACAAAAGTGGTTGTCCTCAGTTGTTTTGGCCTAACGATGCAATATTCTTACCTATCTACGCATCACACAACTTTTTTGTAAGCTTTCATTTAGTTTCACCTGTGTTTTTTATTAGTCTGTAATCAAATTTTACAAGCTAAATTTCACCCACATCCCAGTGTCCGATTCAGCTGAAATTTTGTAAAATTTTGTAGTTTCGATGACAGTGCACAATTTGATTATAAAAGCGAATTGAAAAAAAGACAAGTAACGTCTTTTTTTCAATTCGCTTTTATAATCAAAGTTTATTAAAAGTCAAATCCTTTTATCTACCTACAGACTACACCCCACATGCAATTTGATACGAGAAATGCATTAGCTGACTGTTAACTTATACAACGTTTATTTATAGCACATAAGTCTAAGAACAGATTAATATTTTATAACTTACTAGCGGCCCGCCCACGACTTCTTCCGCAAAAATGTGTTCATCCCCTGTCTGAATGACAAATTTTATCAAAATCCGTTCAGTAGTTTCAGCGTGATTGATGGAAACATCCAGACATCCAAGCAAAGTAATTTTCACATTTATAATAGTGTTATTCGATCGTCTTATGGTATAGCTCTTGAAAGTTTTGTAAGAACATACATATACGTATAAAGTTTTTATGAAAATAAGGTCCGTAGCCAAAAGGCAAAAAACGGAATCCTTATAGCTTCGTCATGTCTGGGTCTGTCCGTCCGTATGTTACAACCACTGTTTTCCGAATCTATACTGTTGAAACTTGGTAAGTTCTGTAAACCGCATTAAGATTTTACACAAAAATAGGAAAATAAAGAAATGGGGATTCCCCGTACTTGAATCTGAAATATATATTTTTCATCAATGCCATACGTGTCTATGGATCGGTCTTGAAAAATGATAGTTAAGTTTCTGAGATCATATTTTTCTATATAGGATAGTTTGCGCGAGAGATACTTCCAAAGTGGTAAAATGTGTACTGAACCTTCTTCAATAAGAGAATGAAAAAACTATAAAAAATATGTACACATGTACCATCTAAAATTCAACCGAAAATTGGTTTGAGAAACGTTCATGAAACGGCTGCAACCTCAGAAAGCTTTTAGTATGAAACTGACAGTTATCTAACTTTTAGCTAAAGCTAGATAGAATACAAATTAGATAAATAAATTTAATAATAAATAGTAGTTCGGATCTAGCCATCCCACTCACTCATACAAGCTTGACGGCGCGGGGCTGCTTTTGGTAGTGAGCTCACTATCTACACTCAAAAATAAGACAAAAACGTTAGGAAGTAGGGCCTCAGTCACGAGTCGCGGCGACACTATACCACACGTGTGCCCTGATCCTAAGACCGAAGAAAAAGTCCAGGTCATCACAACAAATTAACACTTGCGTACCGTTAGGTCTAGCACTGGGCATTGACCCCAATCACGAGTACCATAGCTTGAAGAGTCCTATGTTGATTTGATCATAATTGCGCTGATAAGTATTTGATTTGATGTTTCGATTTATGATCGAGTGAAACTGTTTACTTTAGTTGATAATTCTGCTTGACATACAGAGTTGAGTACCTTTCTTTTTAGGGTTCCGTACCTCAAAAGAAAAAAACGGAACCCTTATAAGATCACTTTGTTGTCCGTCCGTCTGTCAAGACCGTTTTTCTCAGGAACGCGTGGAGGTATCAAACTGAAATTTCTATATGATACTTAGGTCTACTGTCCCTGGAAGCTGTAGAAAAAACAACCTTCTAAGCCAACGCAATCAAAAGATACAGCCATTTAGGCCGCAAATTTCCGCAAATTTTCGAAACTCCCATGGGAATCAAAACCTACAGGGTACTTCCCGTAAACTTAGAATCTTGAAATTCAGTACGAAGTCACGTCTTATAGTACAGATATAGGAAAAATTACGAAAACCGTAAATTTTCAGTTTCATCATATAAAAAAAAAATTGAAAAAAAAATTTGACAAATTTGAAAATTCCAAAGTTACTACTCCATATCTACAGGTTTGTACGGAACCCTCGGTGCGCGAGTTCAACTCGCACTTGACCGGTTTTTTGTGGTTGCACACCCAAGGGGTAATAGACAAGAAACTTTTAAAAATATCTTCTACCTACTTGTAATAATGAGTTGACAGTTTCATACTGTATTCTATTACTTTAATGTAGGTAACGAATTTTAAATTATAATGTCCTTTTAGGGAATATTCGACCAGGACATATTATTTTGGTTTGATTGTAAAGGTTAAAGTGTTTTTATTTATATATACACACACAAAGCACAATATAATTCAAAAATAGCATGTACAAATTTATATGTACCATTAAGAGAGAGTGAGACCACGGAGATATTACCTATCTTATTATCGTTGCGGGACCTCCTGACACATATGTTTAAAAGGTTGGTCCCAAACTCCCAACCACTATACATTGAATGTTTTTTACATGTATTGAAATAACTTCTTTTGACGTGACAACGTCTTATAAATTGGTTTGCCGGGTGACACCTCAAGAAACTGCGTTACGCTGCTCCGCTCACGTTTCGCGCGAGAGAGACAGAGCGAGAGAGAGAGAGAGAGAGAGAGAGATAGGCATACACACCGGTTCATGTTATACGAATGAATATTCACATTAAAATTATTTTATCACTCAGAGTCGTTGTCACGTAAAACTTTCGCGCGTATACCGACTTTATTTTATTTCATTTTATAATTTTATTTATTATTATGGGAATATTTAGATGAACTTATCTAGTTGATCTTAGTAACATAGAGTCGCTACTCGGGGGCTAAGTTATGTGTTTGCGCAAAACAACATGCGTTTTCTTTGTTACTTCGTTTTCATGTTCGTTTTATTTTAATTATCTTATGTTGCTGTGCCCTGCTCGGTACCTATTTGTTCTACTTCTAATAGTCTGCTTCATGTATATGTTTAATAAATATGTAAATAAATAAATAGTCCTGTGAGACAGCGAGATATCAGTTAAGAGAGGCACGGGGACCTTCCACCATCAACAGGCTGACACCGAGATGTTCCTTAAAAATCCATGAGCGAAAACTCTAGAAAGTGTAGAGCCAGAAAACTGAAAACAAGACCTACGAAGCAAGTATTGGAGCCACTACTATACTACTACTACACTACGAGCATTGGACCGGACTTCCAAAGGTCGGGGGTTCGAATCCCTGAATGAAGTCCCTGATGACCTTAGCCGAAAATATTTTTTTAAGTGTTGTCTCTACGAAGCAAGTACCCAGTTAAATGTTCCTATAACCAAAGGTTGTCGTGAAGAGATCCCAATTTAGGCGGTCTTGTCGCTACAAGCGATAAGACCGCCTAAATTGGGAATCTTTCTTTGTCAAAGTTGTCTGTAATTTTTGTTTTGTGTTGTACAATAACGTGTTAATCTATCTACCTATCTATTACCCAGTCAGAAATTAAAAAATAAATTAATGATATGTTCCCATTCTCTCTTATGTGAAAACCAACTGAGTCCACTTGGCGCTGCTTAATTTTGCTAAAACTATTTCGCGCTAATTACAATTGGGCGTACGATCTAAGCAGATGTTCCAGGGTTCGATGCCCGGTGACGGAGCTGCTAAAATTATCGCATGATTAGATGTATGTTTACGAAGACCGTAATGTGGTAGTGGATGCATTATGCATGCAATTTGTAGATGGATCCGATCATAATACGAGTATTGCGTAATGCAAGCTCCCAGTCATCTTAAGTATCTGTGCGAAAAACAAACCAAAATAAGGTTTTCTGGAAAGTTTGATTGATACTTGTTAGATATCACCTTTATTTGCACATGTTGGAATTACACAAGTAACAGTACATAGAATATTTATATATTTTTTAAACGAAATTTGTAAATTTCCTTAAAAAAACATGCAAAGTTTTCACGATCCTACCATTATTTTAATGGGTTGCCCGACATGACTCATATAAGCTATTACTCATAGGGCTTCCCCATGCGTTCCCTAACGTAATTATTATGCAATGCATATATGCAATTTTAAGGGAGAGGGGAGCACTGGGCACCTTTGAACTCTTTTTACACTTTCTGTCATAAGTTCAGATTCTCTTGTACTGAACTCTTCTACTGTTTCACAATGCTTAGTCTAACTATTAGGCTATAAAATCGCAATACGAAATATGACGAATAAAATGCAAATTGGCTATAATTTGCATTTTCTTCGTCATATGCAAAATGCAAATTATAGCCGCAAAATCCATCTAAGAAGAAGTCAATAAATGTTCAAAGCTGCCCCACCCATAGGGCTGTTTTGAATACGCATTGCCTGGGGCAGTTTTGAAATATCAATAATAAGGTTTCATTTACGTTTCAGTAACAACATGAAAAAACTCAACGTGAGGAAGAACAGAAATAAAAAATCTATAGCGAGTATTAAGTTCAAAACCACAAAGTTATGAATAGCTAGCAAATTTCTTGTTCACGTTTTATATTTTTATTTTCAGCCATTTTTAGTACTGCCCCAGTGATAGTGTTCAAAGCTGCCCCACGGGTATCTGAAAAAAGTTAAACGATTTTTTCCAAGTCAAAGTTTAATAACAACTGACAGTTATGCAGGTTTGTATTGCAACTTCCCAAAAAAATAACCACAAAATTAGCTTCTAAAACACCTCCGTAAACTCAAATGTTCAAAGCTGCCCCAGTTCAGAGGTGATCCCTTCTCCCCTACCTGATGTGGTCACCTTAAATACGTATGTGAAAAATGATTGATGTGACAATTCTTCCTACTGGATTTAAGTAATCAAACAAAACTTTACTTTACCGAAAGTAAGAAAGCAGTAAAGGAACTTATTTGCCGTATCCTAATTATCATCAACAGCCTATATATATGCGTCCCACTGCTGGGCACAGGCTTCACCTCTACTATGAGGTGGTGCGAGCCATACTCCACCACGCGGGCTCAGTGCGGATTGGTGGAGGGGTGAATGTAAGGTAAGTGACCAACCTTATTGTCAGATGTTATCAAGCAGACCAGGCTTAACAATTAATAGCTATCAATATTAACCGGGACCAACAGCTTAACGTGCCTTCCGAAGCACGGAGATGCTTGTAAATAGACGTCACTGAAATTGTCAGTATGGTCACCCATCCCAAACATGACCGCATCGTAGGTTGCTTAACTTTTGGTGTTACTACCAAAACGCTGCAACCACTGCGCCACAAGCACCTCAATCCTATCCTAATCAACCCCATCGAAATTGAGCGAAACTACAATATTTGGTCAGCACTTTAGCTGGCTCGCCATGTAGAGATATTTTTGGAGATTTAAGTATGTACAGTCTTTTTTGTTATTTTTTTTTTTGTATTTGTTAGAGCCGTTGTCATCTCGGTCATAAAAATCCTACGGTTCGTTAGAATTACGATCTCAATAAATTCTTTTCAACCCAGAGGTGTAAAAAGCCAGAATTTAAAAATATAACGACCACTGGAAGCTAATAAAGCGATATGTCACTCATTCCTCAGGTAGTCCGAAGTAGAAAGGTTTTTTGAGAATAAAGAAGGTATCTTTATTTTAATAAATAAATAAATAATAAATATTTCACAACAATCACACCAATTCTCTAGTCCCAAATTAAGCTACGAGGCTTGTGTTATGGGTACTAGACAATGGATAAACATACTTAAATACTTTTTTTTTGTAAATAAATACATATTATACATAGAAAACACCCAGACCAGTACAAACACACATGTTCATGCACACATATGCTTGTACTGTGCGGGAATCGAACCCGCGACCCTTGGTTTTAAAGTCCGACATGTAGACCATTGCACCAAACGGTCGTCAATTATTAACAGTTTCAGTTAATTCTGTTGGCGTCAAACAAACTTCCTCGTCGCTAGAATCACTCATTTTAGTTTTTTCATTTGTTTTCAAGTTTCTTGTTTTTAAATAAGGTTCAACAATGACGTGAAAAAATTCCGCGTAAAGAACCGCCTACAAAGCAAATTGAAAGAATTTTAGAATCCTTCGCTTGCTCGGTCATCAAAATTGAACACGCGGTTAAAAAGCAACTTTGCACTCTTGTATAACAAATAACTATTATCAGTTTCTGATGGAAGATGCCAATGTATTTTGAAATGAACGCGAAATGGCGCCAATCTTTGCATTATCTTGCACAACGTATATAATAAACATTACTAGATTTTGGACAATTAACATTTATCACTATGCCAGTAAACCATGTCAGCAGTACTTTGATCTGCCGCCTTATCGGACAGTTAGTAGAAAACAGCAAATGTAAAGTTAATTAATAGAAATTAGCAATGTTATCATAACAATGACAGCTGCCCGCTATCTAGTTCAAAAGTTCGTTATGACTAGGTTCTGTGATTACATCAAATGAACTTTAACTACGCATATTATCTGATATTTTTTTAATTGTAATAGCATTCTAAAGCTTTCGGGCTTTCATAATTAAATTCAATTGAACCAAAAAAAAATATCAAGGGACAGTAAATTTTAACAAAGGTTATTGTTTCCATAAAATGGGTAAAAACAAGGCAAAGGAAATTACTGGACAGCTTAGCTATCATTGGATAAGATTTACACGCGTTATTCTCAAATCGTAGGCGCGATTGTGACAAATTGACCGTTTATCTTTTTGGTTTACACTTGCGGCTCGCACGGGACTCGAACCCAACATCCTTATTTTGGTAATGGTCCGTAATAGCCCTTCGTTGGGCAATATCTATCATTACGGTGCGATCCTGTAGGGACGGGGCGTGGGAGGGCTACTCTCAGATCGCACGGTATAATAAATAATAATTATAATAAATATTTCACAACAACTCTAGTCCCAAATTAAGCTACGAGGCTTGTGATATGGGTACTAGACAACGGATAAAATTACTTAAATACTTTTTTTTGTAAATAAATACATAATTTACATAGAAAACACCCAGACCAGTACAAACACAGATGTTAATGCACACATATGCTTGTACTGTGCGGGGATCGAACCCGCGGCCCTTGGTTTTAAAGTCCGACATGTAGACCACTGCACCAAACGGTCGTCAAATTCAGTTAATGATTGAAAAATAAGTAATTTTAGAGTATTGTCGCAATTTTGGCTTTGTACAAATAAAATAGTAACGAAAATGAGGAGGAGGAGGAGGAAGAGTAAAAGTTACTCTTTACTATCACCCAGTATCACCCAGGAAGTTGATAGACTATTATTATTAGTACAAATACAGATTTGGACTAATAATAATCTATCATCTACTGGCTGATACGCCTAAGTCGCACGCATCACTCGTAAATCAAGGTAAAATTTCATGCGCCGCATATAACTAATCATAATATCCTACCTAGCCATAATATTATTCAAACGAATCACTAGTAATTTTTCTGATTTGCTTTGCTGAACGTAGTTTGTGCAAAATACAGATATTCGATTAAATTGATTCCAAGGTAGCCCCCCTCGATTGCATAGGTTATGGAACCTTGACACGCTTGCACTGAGAAGATTGAGTGTAGAAAATTATAAGGCATAAATAATACTAGCCGTTCTCCCTATGCCTTTGTTGTTTAACCGACTATGATGAAACAAAGGGAAGTTATTGTTCTGACTAAACGAATGCAGTATCTTCTGAGATTTTGTGTTCGAAAATTTTATCAATATTCATAATATGGTGCTACGACTACGGGTTAGATAGATAGATAGAGAACACACTATTGCACGCAACAAAAAACAATACAAAATCAACAAAAAAAGCTGCACAATTTAGGAGGTCTTATAGCTAAGAGCGTTTTCTACCAGACAACGTTCGTACAGGAAGGGGTGGTTCTGAAATAATATTAAATATTTTTTCACGATGAATAATGTCATCAAACATTTTAATGGCACCATATAAAATGCACAATAATATCTTGCATTTGGATTTCATAATATTTTTTTAAATAAAAAAACATAGGTACATTATAGGTACATACAAAATAAATGCCTAATTAAAAAAATACTGTCAGTTCTTCGTCGAGACATAATATTTACATGGATTCTTTAAAACTAAAACTTATTACTATGAAAATGTTTAACAATATATGGAAACAACAGTTACATAACGTACAGATACAAAATAAATAATACCCAATTTCACTTAAACAAACTTATTACATTCAAATCTGCATAGGTTTAATATCACCGAATTACAACTCAAATATTGAGATGTTAGAAATACGTTAAATCTATTGATAGCACTGTCACTATCATTAGACTCGATTAAAAGTTACTAGCTAGTTACCAATTTTGTAAATAAATTAGCAAATAGTTACTTACGCAAGGGAATTTCTCAAAATACGTCTTCCTTTTATAAATATAAATTACCAGAGAAGATATTAAAAGTTTTTTGAAAAATAAAAAGTAACTGCATAATATTTTACGATATAAATTAAATTGAGAACCAAGCTCATCCAAGTTATCATGTCATAGTGAAAGGACAAAACGTAGGTACTTTGTGAAAAGTTTGATTAATATCGTTAAATATAACCAATATAAAAAAAATACTTTAATGTAAAGTTTCTTCTAGCCGATCTTAAACACGGCGGCCAATCTCAACAGAGATCAGCCAACTACGCAGGAGACATTACAGTGCACAAGTGTGAGCGCAATACACAGGTGCACTCACTGTTCCATCACTCTCAAAGTTCGGTGAGACGGCAATCCGACATGACCGGAGGGAGATCATGCGTATAATATATTCATTCAGTTGACATGACAACTAGCAAAAGTGCAATTCAACATACCTACGTTACACTTTTTCATGGCATACAGGAATTAAAATTAAAAATATTATACTAAACAAAATAGTGCAATTTTATGGCACCCCAGTACTTGTTTGTGTGTCAAACACTAAAGTCCTCACTGACGTTCGTAAAGGAGAGCTGTCTTCTGAGCTTATAGTCGTAAGTCTTGAGAAGTTCTTGCAGAGGACCGCGGCCTGAGAAAGAGAATAAAATAAAATAAGCTCCCTTTATTATTTTTACGAGAAAATAGTTCAAGGCTTTTACAGAAAAATAGTTAACAATTAAATCACATCACATTTCAATCAGAGTGAGTAAAATAAGTAATTAAAAGGTAATCCTGTATTTTTCACATTTTTTTATTTGATTCGACATTCAAATTGATTTTCGTCTAACTTTTGCAGTATCAAAACTATTTGGTCGCACTAAAAAGAAAAAAAAAGTGATTAGATTCAGCTCTGAGCTCTCCGACTTAAATATTTTGGTGAGGAGATGGCTCGGGGTGTTCAAGATAAACAAAGGTGGACTGTATGTATTAAATAATTTACTTGCAACCGAGTACAAATATCGTTTTGACCGCGAATAAGACAGAAGTGTCCATCGGCGATCGTCGGTTCCGGCGGCTCGCCGAGCAAAGCCGAGCTCAGCCGAGCGCAGACGATGGTGCGCGAACAATTTACTTACCGAATACACAGATGTGAGCACTCCAAGGACGAACCCGGCGAGCACGTCCCACCAGTGATGCCTGTGGTCGGTGATCCTTGTCAAGGAGGCGATGGCTGCGAAGCTCAGCGCCAGGAGTTGGATGAAAGTCACCGCGAAGACTGTGCGGTGTCGCCAGTCGAACGCTCGTCTTTGGAGGTACCACTACAAACAGAAATAGACGAGTACTGACAAGCCCTCCAATTTAAAGAATGTTACGTCGTAAGAAGTTGTAATAGGTGATGTTTTAGAAAAAAATGTTTGAAAATACATAACGTTTTAATGATTGGAGTTTTTAAATAGAGCCTAGTCTAACAATATTCTAGTCTTAGAGCCAGCGCACATTTGCGGCTTATATCGCGGCGACAGAATCGCCATGACACGCGTCCCAAGTATCAGCGACTAGCGCCTTTGAGCTGCTAAACCACGGTGATAACACTGATAACTTGACGTGCGACTAGCAGCGATTCAAGGCAATATTATGGCATAAGCGTTCGCTGTCTCTTGCTTATTCATGGATTCCGATAGTCAGTTTTTTTTTTATTTCTCTCCCTTTTCTCACAAAAAAACGAAAATTCAACGAGTTCATTAAGGTTCTCGGTAGTTCAGTAGGTTAGAGCATTGGACTGGACTTCCAAAGGTCGGGGTTTCGAATCCTCCCTGATGACCGGAGCCGAAAAGAGTTTTTTAAGTTTTATGTCTTTTCGAATTTAAAAACGGTAATGATAAAAATATTTAAAAAAAAACTTACCGTAACAAAGATTGCAGCGTGAACAGACAGCGACGTGTGCCCTGAGAGGAAACTGTGAGCAGCATCATTCTGCATCCACCAGGAAAATCTCGTGGATGTGCACGTGTAGGTCGGGACGAATTCGTTTCTGGAAAAGATTTAAATAAAATTTAGATTGAAATAATCCGTAAAAGGTGTATCATTTTAATGTATGGTTTTCGCCTTAATTAAATTTATTAATTTGTTAATTTGATCCAACAAGGATCAAAACTTTTTGGTGCTCATAAAAGTCAACAGTCCTTTTATAAGTAGTCCTGCTTCTCCTTATTGTTTACGCAGTTGTATGATGGATGAAAATGAAAACCTTCTTACATAAACAAAGTAAATAATTGTTAGGGTTTTAGAAATATCAGTATTCTCATATTCATTGACAATATTCATTCTACGTAATTAGATTTAGCAATATTCGATCATCATAATATCAAAGTGATCCTAGCAAAATACTCGTAAGTATGTAGGTAACAAAACAAAAATATTGTACGTACGTCTTCAACATAAGAAGTCAGTTTAAGATTAGGATACTGTGTGAAATCACAATTTGTCTGTTGTTAATGTTTATATTTTGGAAGCAAACCTTAGAAGATTTATATACCATAGTCAACAGAAAAAAACTTCGGTTCCTACGCAGGAGTCGAAACTAGATTCATCAGCTTTCTTGCTAGTTAACACAGCCTCTCCACTATGGGGGCATTACGAAGGCTTGTTGATTGCATATCTTTAATTAAACTTATCTTTGCGTAAAAATTAAATAAGTGCTCTTACCTAATGCAAGTTTTGGCAGTATCAGGCTCGCACAAATCAAAGAACGTAGGCCTGGGTCGGCCCATGAAACCCTTTATGACTTCCAGGATCGCGAAGTTGAACACCAGCCCGTAGAGGTAGCATTTGAACAGCTGGAGGGTCCTTCGGGAGGCCTGGACGAGCTTATCTTTAGGAGAGAAGTCAGGGTCAGCGAAGAGATGCTCGACGACTAGTAGCTGTAAGAATGAAAATGATTTTAATTGTGATGAGCGTAAACCAAGTTTTCATTAATAACTTAAAATATTAACTCAATAACTGATAAGACGGTATTAGGACGAACTCATGTTGATTATTGATTGTTTCATGTTGGTAAGTATTATCTACTCATGTTTATTTATTGATAGTTGTCTAAACTTTAACTTTTCATACTTTATTCGTTTTTAACAACGCAAAATATGAATATTGTAAGTCGGTCCAAAAGGGTGGTTTAAAAAAATTTGTTTGTTTGTGAATGTGTTCTTTTAAGATGTCGCTTATAAGTGGTATCTTCATCACTGTCATTACCATAATCACCATAAGACTCAAACAAAAATCGATCGATAAAATATTTATTTTATTCGCAAAACACAACAGTAATTAATAAACTTTACTACTTTCAAACTAAAATATTTAAAACCATTTTTGTGTTTTCGCATATAGAATCTATAAAGAATCTTGCTTGTGGCAATCAAAATTTAGCTTTAAAAATTTTTGACAGAATTTAATAACTAAATTAGTTCTGTGGTGTCTGGGAGTACCCTGTTAACTGAATTTTCGTAGTTTTTTGGTTTGGTTTGGTATGTTGTTTTAAAAAAAACATATTTCATTTTGGTCTATTGCTGGTACCTAAGTTGCTGGTACCTGTTTAATAAATAGTTACTGCAGCAGTGGTTGGCTTTTTTACTTTACCTAACTGACTTATAAATGGGTGGTATTTAACTGACAATCAAAAAACTAGCGATTTTTACATTTACAAAATTCCCTTTTCCATCAAAAATACTGATTGTACAGCAAAATTTGCAACTCAAACTAATGTGATCTTGGCATCAATTTAAGTACATGTCGCAACTCTATTTATCTAAATGTAAAGCTTTTTTATGAATGCATATCAAATAATAACTAGTGCACAACACGACATAAAATTTTGTTTTTTGCATTAAAGAAATCCCTTTTTCAATCAAAAATACTCTTTGAACATCATTTGGCAACTCCAATTAATGTGATCTTGGCAACCATTTAAGTTCATCATGAGACGCAACTCTGGCAATGCGTATCAAATAATAACTAGTGCACAACAAACATTATGTCGTTATATTATTATTTTTAACTACAATTTATCGAATCAAACACCATTTTATGTATCGTAATAAACTTATTATTTATCTATTAATCACAACAATCTGAGATCATCAAAAAAATTGACATGTTTATTTCTATTCCAAGTGTATCTTCAAAAAACAATTAAAAACTGTTTTCTGTTGGCCTCTGCGGGCGGTGTTACATATTTGAGTCTAATCGCGAGCCCAATGATATGCTTGCATATATAGTTTCTGAAAAAAAAACGGGGCAGGTACATTTTCCATTCATCCAGGCACTTTAATATCTGACTTTAAGCGTTATTGACATTCTGCGAAATCTGACAATACGCGTATCTGGCATTTTGCGTATCTGACATAGGGCGAATAAATCGTTTCTGCGTCACACGATGGTTTTATATTTCATCGGATGATATAAATGACATTATTACCTATATTTTTCGCTGATTTTGTTTATATAAATTAATAATTGTTTTCAATTATGTTAATTTGTGTCTACTATAACTTTATTTTTTATTTATTTCATCGGATGATAAAACTGACGAATATCGAAAATTAGTTTTATTGACTTTCTAAAGATCTATCGTTCTTGTACTTTTCAACGTAATTATGGCATTATGCGTATTTGTTAATTTAAGCGTTTGACTTTCAGCGTATATGGATGGCGTTTTGCGTATATGTCATAATAAGTTTCTGGCAACTTGCGAATCTGTCATTTTGCGATCAAATCTGCTCATTTGACAATACGCGTATCTGGCATTTTGCGTATCTGACATAGGGCGTATAAATCTTTTACCTGGAGAAGACTTTTTCCGTGTCATTTGGGACGTTGCACCTACTGGCTCTACCCTGCATCCTGTTTTTGTCATTGTGAGCCCATCTTGCTGGATTAAAATCCAATAAAATCCATTTATTTCTGTAAGTAGGCTAACAACTAGCACTTTTACACGTCCCAACATATAAATTAACCCCACCGCGATTGGACGCCCTACGTTGCGCTTTTGAAAACCCGAAGTGAAAGAGGTGTGTTATAATTTTAAGTTTGACCCCTATGTGTGTGTGTTATTGTATGTGTCTGTCTTTGTGGCGTCGTAGCTCCCGAACGGACGGACTGATTTCAGTGCAATTTCTTTTATTCAAAAGATAATTCAATCGAGGTGGTTCTTAGCTATGGTTGTAAAAATCCCGACCTGCCGTCGAAGTTAACCAGTTGTTTTCCTGGCTCATGTCGGAGGTATTTAAAATTTTAGGTTTCATAAAAAAAGCGCAGTGGCATATTGATTAAAAAAAAGTACTCACAATAACTAAAGGCCCCACAAAGATTCCACAGAGCAGCATTGCCGTAGTGACAGTGTCTCCATTGAACGGGAATGACAGGGTTGGATCTCCACAGACAAAGCCCGCCTTGTGGCTGGGTATGACGTTTATCTCGAAGAGGAGAACCAGGGTTAGAACTGTAGACAAAGAAAAATACAGTTAAGAGTTAGCTTATATAAGGTCTTAAAAAACCAGTAGAAAATTTCGACAGGCTCTGCCATTGTCTGGATGGCCGAGTGGTATAGGCACATGGGAATCTTCCCATGGACGCGGTTCCCCAATTCAGACATTTGATTTTTTCTACTGCAAAAATATTATCTTTAGCTTGCAACGCTTGAATGCTTTTCACGAAGAAACATAAAACTATAAAAAAAAATTAAAATTCAAAAAAAAATATATATATATTATGGGAGATTTGAAAAATAAGCGCCTCAGAACATTATACACTAACTTAAGTACCTAATACGTGAACCTATATTTTCGTCGTAAGTTGTAAAATACCAAAAAGCTACATATCCGAGACTTTACCCTTTTCATCGAAGCAATTTTTAGCGATGGTCAAGTAAGTAAGGTGTTAAACTTATCACGAGTAGTCAAATCATATAAATAGAATAGAAAAAAAAGCTAAAAAAACCTTTTTAACTTCTTCAACAAACTATTATCAATGGCTATCACACATCAACCGACATAGTTCGGTGCGCCCGTACCGTTTAGTCATGAATCATCTCCCTTTATGTATTACATAAACGACCAATTGGCAGCGGCGAGCCGGTGATTGGTGACGCAACCATAGATAAGCACGTTGGCCACCGTTTGTAGATCGCAGCGTGCTCAGACACATGGGACCATAGACTAAGGCAGAGGTTCCTAAACTTTTTCCATGTAGACCACTTTACAAATTTTGGTGGCGGCGGTGGAACACTAACAGCTGCATGTCTTCGTTTACAAAACACGATAAAAATGCAAAAAAAATTTGACAAATAGGGAATATTCATGTTTTTCTTTTTTATCTTAAATTAATAGTTTACTATTTTATAACATAGAAAAAAATATTAATGGGCTTCAAAATACTCTAGATATTTATCAAAATGAAATTTAAAACTTTTAAAAAATTTAAGCAGTTAAAACGCCGCCATTTTGCGCGCGCTTTGCGTGACGTCACATGACACGTCCAGTGGGTGTTTACCTTATTGTTTACTGTGGACTTTTCAGTTACTTCGTAATTTTTACAATACAATGTCGTGTCAGATGACGTCACATTTAGTTCGACCTATGGTGGCGCGTTTTGGAAGTTTGAATTTCGCTCCCTTATTTTGCACTTTTTGAATATTATTTTAGGGGTTTAAATAATAAGTAAATGAAAAAAAAATCTTTTCATTATTATATTAGGATAATAAGCATTCGAGAAAAAAACATTTTAGGCCATTTCAAATTTTATGCATATTCCCTATTGCTTGTGACTTCAGTAATCTTCTCTCTTATCTCTCTCATCTCATCAGGTTTTATACGTGCTGCGCAGAGGGCTCACCTCAAACTATGAGGTGGTATGGGTTGGTGGTGGGGTTGCTTGTAAGTGACCAACCTTACTGTCAGATGTTATTAAGCCGTCCATGGCATGGGCCTGTGACCAGGCTAAACACTTATATCTATCGATATTAATCGGGACTAACAGCTTAACGTGCCTTTCGAAGCACGAAAGTGCTTGTAAATAGATGTATTGGCACTGATATGGTCGGAATAGTCACCCAACCCAATTAATCTTATGCTATAATAATAGTTCTATGATAAGATGTCAAAAAAGGACAGCTGGTCAAACATAAAAGTGGTTACTTACTTTTTTAATAAAATTGGCTTGTGTTTATATTAT
Source organism: Pyrausta despicata (assembly GCA_963921415.1). Lineage (NCBI taxonomy): Eukaryota > Metazoa > Arthropoda > Insecta > Lepidoptera > Crambidae > Pyrausta > Pyrausta despicata. The sequence goes on along the minus strand of OY992862.1, from coordinate 12,304,992 downwards.
TTTAAGTAAGTACTAACTGTACACGTATTTATAAGAAGCTGATTGTTTTCTTAATATGTCAAAATTTTTGAATTGAAATTAAGGTATTTCACAGTCGAGAAGTTACTTTTCAGTGGGCAAAATCGTGGACTCCCTATTTTTCATACTAACGCGGACAACATAGACATCTTCTGAGGGTCTACTGGTCTGGATCACTTTGGGTACCACTGAACAGGGGTGTGGAGTGGAAGATACACGAGGGAGATGGTTTCTGCCTAGCATCTATAAAGAGACTCAACCATAGACCATAGACAAGCTCGCACGTTTGATACCGCGTGTAGATCGCAGCATGCTCAGACACAGGTTACCATAGAGTAAAATGTAGAAAAGACACACCAAATAAACAAAGTAAGACACGATAAGAGGTTTCTGCCTAGCGCCCACAAAGAGACGAAACCATGGACAAGACCGTACGTTGGACACCGCGTGTAGATAGGTAAGTTAGGTCATACATAAGAGTTAATCAAATACATTATTTTGATACACTTTTATATTTTTCGCCTTTTCTGCGGTGTCATTGCTTAGTTTCATACTTTGTTAAACATGCAATCAGAGTTATCAAGAAAAAGAGTCTGAAATTGAATTGAATTGGGTAATCAGGGATGTCCACTGCTAAAATGCTGGACTGGGAGTAATATTCTATACCCAACATATAAGTCCGTTTAAATTAACTTTTTGAATAAGGATTTACGTGTAGGTAAGCAAAAGTTACAAGCCTCTTCTATTTGGTTACTGGCTGCTAATAGAAAAAATTATAATTGACATGTTAAACTGTCATCTATCGGGTGAGTTTTACGCGCGAAACGAAAGGAGTAAAATGGGCTTTGTTTCTTAATTTTCTAAATTGATTTTTCGTGGCGTATTATTGTGATAGTGAGGTGGAATTATAAAGTGTAATAAAGTGTTACTAAAGAAAAACAATGGATTAAATAAAGTAAGGCAAGCTCTGTAGTAATCCGATCGATATTCCCGCGTTGAACTCCATTTCTTGAGCATTGAAATGTTAACCATCCTCGTTTTTTAATGAGTAAGGTAAGGGCTTAGGTTAGATTAGTATGTTAGTATTAATTGTAAGAAAGTAGTTTTAAGAATTTACTAATTAGAAGAGTTTTATATGCAGATTAGGCTGTATGGCTATGACTGTTGCCTTTCCTTTTGGGAACAATATTACTCCTACTGTCATCTATCGATTTTGGCGCGCAAACTCACGTAACAGTCTCGCTGGCGGGTGTATCAATTGACGTAACACATAATAGTTTTGTATACGGAACCAATTGCGAATTGGTAATGACCCTGCCCGTGCTGACATTGACTTTGAACTTCGGATGTGGGGATTTGGCCACAATTGGCTAACTGGACGTCCTACTTTGTCGAATAATACTAAAAAATACGTCTTTTTTCAGTCTTGTCGCTCATACAGGCGTAGTTGTAAGTGCGAGCGAGATGGTGACAGATGAAGTTATTCAAAGTGGATGTAAGAGTAGAGCTCTAGTGGCAACGTCCAACGCCAATGCCGGTCGCAAAATGTCCGCGTAATGGGGAAGTTGTTATGATCACTTGGCCTGTCACTTGAAATATTGAGAATTATTGCCGGCAGCTTACTGTCTTTGTACTTAGAAGTATATTGAAACACCTACCTACGTAGGCGAAAATATTGTACAAACAGTTGCGCTTTTTCGGACAATGTTTTTCATGGGAAAACTTATATGATAACTTTCAAAAATATTTCTGTATCGTCTCCTTATATTTACATTGTTGAAAACAGACATAACAAACTTATAGAAATTGTTCTCATGTCAAGCCACTACAATAATTTCAGTTGTATGGTTACGTGTTTAGTTCCGCTACTCGCCGCTAGAAGGCGCTACAATATCGTATTACCAAGAAAAATATTACTGACTACAAGTATGTATAATGTTATGATGACGCACATTTAAATAGTTGTTGTTTTAATAGCTTTTCAACTTACCATGTCTGGAAATGACTGATTTATTATGGTGCACGAAAATGATCAATTTGTATGCATCAATAGACTTCTATCCGTTTAATATTCCCTTAGGCCAGCAATTACAGATGATGCGGCTAAGAATTAATTAAAAACACGGATTATGTTATGATGACATTGGTAATGACCATAAAATTGAACTCGCTTGTATGGAGCCGAAGTCTCACCAATAACATTTTTTAAGTTGGATCTTAATTAGGCGCCGGAGGTAATAAGCAAGATAAAGTCGAAGTTTTTGGTCATTGAAGTAAGTAGGTACCTTTGACAAGGGCCTATTTTTGATAATATTTATTCTATTATATTGGGATAATAACTATTGGAACTAGGTAAGTCCTTTTTTTTAACAGTGAACCTATTGATTATTTATTTTTTATCGAATATTGTATTTAAGCAAATTATTATTGGAGGATGATTTTGCTTGTTATAACAATAAATAAAATAGATAAAGTGCTTAATAATTATAATTATCTAGTCTAATACCTATCTACTTAGGTACCGAAACATTAATCACATAACTACTTAAATAGCAATATAAATTGATTACACTTTATTATGTACTTATATAACTCTAAAAATGAGCAAGTATGTGTTTATTGAATTCACTAGGTTTAATTTACAACCTGTTAATATATTGTGCTGTAAATAAATAATAGTAAACTCATTGTTAAAGCTTAAAAATAAGCTCAGATTTAAGTGTAGTAGTAGGTACCTACTCATGTGCTATATAAAAATGTTTTATTTTAATTATCTTACGTTCATACGTTGCTGTGCCTTGCTGGGTGTATACTTATTTGTTGTAGTATTAATAATCTGCTGTATGTATATTTGAAGTTAATAATAAATAATAATTATTATTATTAATTGCATTCTGTGTTGTTTGCCTTATAAATAAATAAAAAAAAGATAATTAAGCAGAAAAGTACACTAATAAATTGACAATTAAGACGCTAGTAAATGATTTATTACCTAGGCGTGAACTTTGGTGTAATATCGCGGTCGCGGGTTCGATCCCTGTCCTGTTTATTTAGTGTTTTTTTGTAATACCACTGTTGATTCTGATTTCGGTACAAGTTCTTAAGCTACATACCACAGAGACAGAGCAATGTTATGTGAAGTTATTTAATCTGTATGTAGTTATAATACTTCGTTTAATTGTGCAAATATTAAGTTTATGCGACATTTGTTTTAATTCTACGGTAAATCAGTATAGCTTGGTCTTGCATCTTTTGACTTACAATAAACAAATCCCAAAGAAAAAGCTATTGTGGAATTATTTCGGTTCAATAAACTTTAATCGGCCGTTGATTTAAAAGGCACTGCTTATAAAAAGAGTGACATATTTATCACCTTGAATAAACTACATATGAGGATATGGACAAAAACAAAAAACCTAAGCAGGTATAAGCTATCAAGTTCGTATGTAATATTTATAATTTACCTTCGAAATTTAAACACGAAGATAATACGGGACAAAGCGTCAATCGTGAGATGTAGTGTGCGTGCCACATGTTTTTTAATTTCTAATATCAAATTCTAATTTCATCGCCTCCTTTCCCTTACGTCTATTCTACCTCAAGGTAAAGCTTGCGAAATTGATGGTCTTTACTTTTAAATTGGCCTGAAATACAGCTGGTAAGCTTCAGCGGCTGGACGAATTTTAACCAGCCGTACCAACGTACGTTTATTTGTAATAAAAATAAAATCGCACTAAAATCTGTCTATCCGTTCGGACCTACAATGCTACAGACGGACACACACAAGCACACACAAACAGATGAGTAGTCAAACTTAAATACAACACCCCTTATTTCCGTCGATTTTATAACAATAACTCTAGCTTTTAAAGCAATATCCTACAGTGTCGTTTCTCAAAGATTTATAAAAAGGTGTCCAAACTTGATTGGTGGCACGACTTGAATCGGATTCGAATGCAAAAAATGCTGAGACGAGTTTTTGTTCGATCTCTGCGTGCATTCTTTTAAACTGTTTGTTAATACTAAGCTTGTGTCGGCCAAATAGGTGTAGAAATTAGGAAGTTAGATAGTTTAATGTTGAGATTCATACATTTCGATGAAAAAAAGAGATAGGTAGGTGTATTACTTGGTCAGTGAAGTCTACAGCGAGTATAACAATTGATTAGATACTGAACTTGGCTTTCATTTCACATCATATGTTTTTGACGGGATACTTTTTTATACATGGTTAGGGATGGTGACTTATTTTTTTATATAATAAGGTATTTTTTTACTGTTGGAAAGTGTATGTACTTTTACGTTGCATTAATAAAACATGGTACAACAGGGTCTGAGAGCACAGATTTTATGATAAAGTATTAAAGTATAGGTGCTCGTACAAAATGAGACTTATTACTTTGAAATTATCCGATGCATATCATTTTATTTGCTTAATAAGGTGCAGCTGGCGTGTCTCGGCGAAAAATAATATGGTCTCGTACGTTCTTGGAAAAAAGATGTTAATGTTATGATAATATCAGATATGATGTTGCCAGAGGCCCTAGGGCGTCTTAATAACATCTGACAGTAGTGTACTAACACTCACGTCACTTACCTTACAAACACCCTTCCACCAATCCGCACTGAGCCCGCGTGGTGGAGTATGGCTCGGACCACCTCATAGTTGAGGCGAGGCCTGTGCCCAGCAGTGGGACGTAAATAGGCTGATGAGATGAATATCGAATAAAGTTGATATGATGTATTACTTCTACACAGATGGGTTTAGTAAGTATGTATTCCGTCTATGCTAAAATAAAACGGTGCGTTAATGATAAGTATTTTTAGTCGAAGTAGTTAGTTTTCGATCGTCGGTTTCATGTAAAATCTCAACATTACTTTATTATTAAAATCTTTTTTAAGCAACCTCTAAATTTTAGTTCAGGTGAGTACTTAAAAAAATACTATGTATACAAGCTCAAGTTGTAAGCAAGCTCAAAAACAATTTTAGGTGCAAAGCCCTTAACGCAACGAAAGTAAACTTAACATTTATGGAAATTAGAAGAAAGTGTGTGACCATTAGGTTTATTGGTTTTAAAAAGTAAAATTGGTAAGTTATGAAACGCCTCCGACTGTTTTTAATTAATATAAGCGTGACATGAGTCAATAATAATAAATACCACTGTTCTAAATGGTATCCGTAATGACAAATTTTAATGAGGAAGACATTATTTGGAATTGAGATTGAAGATAATTAGTTTTAGAATGTAATATTTGTGATGCGGTGTGTCATTAATTGAATCTTGGAAATAATAAAATGAAACACTAAATGTGATATTCCTAAATAAAGATAATGCTCTGCCTACCTTAATAATTAACGTTTTTATAAAGGCAACTTGAGCAATTTTTGCAAATGTAGGTAAGTATAATTTTAGGTATTATAGTACCTAACTTATATAGTATATAAGTTAGGTATACTTATTAACATTGAAACAAAACTTTGTTATAAAAAAAAAGTGTTTCGTAGTTTCGGCTTAGAGAGAGCTCTATAAGTATTTTATGATAAGTAGATTCATATAAATTATTTGCGTCATCATTACACATTTTAAAAAAGGTTGCTGCTCGTTGCTAAGTTCGTTGGCACGGTAAGTTCTTGATTTTTTTTTAACTTGCATATCTGAAGCTGCGATTGCGTGCATTGCCATGCGTGCGCAACATATGTGTCACATAAAACTTTTTTTTTTTAATATTCTAACCGAATGTACATCTGAGGATAATAAACAAACCTTAATCTGTTTTAAATGATCTTTGAAATTGTTTTTTTTTTCTATTTTTGTACAATATCTTGGTTGGTGAGGGAGGGGTTGATTGAAACTAGAAAATTTTTGTAACCACCGACCACTTAAAGTCGAAAATAAAAATGATTCAGAAATCTATATCAAGTACCATTATAGATAGTAATCAATTTCAATATTGATACGTTATTTTTTTATAAATAAATCACAACCATTAAGATTTGTCTACCGATAAAAATAAATCAATTATCCCACAATCTTTTATAACCATCTACTGAATCCAAAACAGTCTTTCCCTTTACGGAATAAAGAGCAAAATAACGCAACGTATGGCTTTTGTATTGAAAAATATTTTTTATTAATATCTTAGAAAGTATTTTGTCTGTAGATATTTTATTTTTAGTAATTGTTTTTGTCGATTCTTTTTTTATTTATAAATAATTATTTAGTCTAGTGAAAAATTTAGCCTTTATCTTACAAAAAAATAAAAAATCTTATTTTTTTTTACAATAAATTAGGCACTTACCTAAAATCAACAGGGGAAAATCAATGAGCAAGGTCCACCAGTAGCTGTGTCTTCTTGTGTCTTGTCCCTTCTGTGATTCTATGTCTCTTCTCTGTGGACAAATATAAACAAATTATTATAACAATCATAAAACGTAACTTACATTAATGACGTTTTAACAATGAGTCACTGTTGATCTACACTTAATGGAATCCCCAATATCTATGACTCGTGCGCAGATTAGGTTTTCGTACCTACCTATAACAACATGCAGTACTTATACAAAAAAAACGGTCTTGATTATTTTTTGAAACATCACGTTTTAGAAATATTCTGATAGATGCTGCTTTACTTTATACCCCCTTTAGGAAAGGGAGAGAAAGGCGTAATTAAAAACTAGGTACCTATATGAGTAGGATGTTAATAGTTAAAAAACTAGGAAGACCATGGTCCAATAAACTTTAATATATAATATTTTATCAGTTGAATATATCGGCATAGTTCCCTTCTATATTTTAATTTAAAATTCAAATTCTATTTTTGTTGTTAAGTGGGGTAGTACATATATAATATAAATGTGATCTTAAATATTAAAATAAAACTGCTTCCTACTTAGCCGCATGGTACAGCATACAATATTTAGAATAATATAATTAATAACGTAATTGACCGTTATTAAAAGACCCTTTCTACTAAAAGTCACAACAAAACAAAACCACAATCACCTTGAACCACCCTCGAAATAAAAGGTCAACCGTTCAGAAACTTCTGAATCCTTGGATTTAAACTTAGGTGGTTATGTGTATCGACCGAGCAACGTCGCCCGACCTTGGGCCTTTTGACCTTCGTAGTCGAAGGGTAGGGTGAGGACCTTGACTTCTACCGGCTTTTTTCAATGCCGAGAATAGATTACCTACTCTGAATAAATATTTGTAATCAACTAGCAATTACTATGTGAAACGTAACCTAAAATATTAAATGTATACTTTTCAGTTTTTTTTTATATTTTTTTATTAAAAAAACATGCAATTTTTTTTAAAGAGTCAATGTCTTAGTTCAAAATGTACTAACTTGTATTATTGTATCTTTTCATAACCCGTTTTCTTTTGGACTCAATTCTTTTCTTTAAAAACTTGAAAATAACTTTCCAAGTTTTTAATGTTATTTTTATAAGTAATAAAGTTTAATTGTTCACCGGGGAATAAACGGTTAAAAATAGACGTGTGTTATATTAAATATAGAAATAATACTAAAGTAATAAAGTCCTAAATCAAAAATATAATAATTATATTAATAATTATAAAATAATTTTTTTTTTAAATAAAAATATAGTAATTATATTTTTGATTCAAGAATTTATTAATTACAATTAGTGTAGGTCTTAGCTAGTACCTAGGTGAGTCATATTTTCTACTGACGCAGAATTAAAAAAGTAATACCGTAGGAAAAACCGGACCAGATCCATACGAGTCCATTTTATTTCCGCAGAATATAATTTGCACAAATGAGTTTCGCGACTCAACACACATTCACTACTGAAATAACTTTCATATCAATGACATTTATAATATTGTTTCAAGATTACTTTCAGCTTATCGTAGTTTCTTGAGTAGACACGCTGTTTATCTTTCTTTAGTATTGATTAAAGATTGCAAAGTGCCAAGTCATGAGTGAATAATTTAATGTATTTCCGCTATTTGATGTTGGTTCATGTATTTTGGGTAAACACTTTACCATAACATGAGAGTTAGGGATTATTAAAAAACTACCCACAATTATTTAATATTTGCTTTTATAGTGCATAAAACATAATTATTGAATCAAGTTTTTCAATATATACACAAAATATCATTTACGATCCTTTATCTTTTTCTTTTTTGTGCTTTTACATCAAAAAGAAGACGAAGAGATCACTCTTAGCGATAAGACTGCCTTAATTGTGCATCTTTCTTTTTATGTTAATTAAGTATTATTTTTTTGGTGTGCAATAAAGTGTTCTCTATCTATCTATCAATAGTTCTCTTAGGGTCCTAATACGAAAATTAAAAATACAAACTAAATTTAAGCAGAACTTGGACTTCTTTTCTACTTCTTCAAATTGAAGAGCCCTGCTCTTGACGGTAGAGCCACAGATTACTAAATCGCCACAGTGTTCTGTTGTGCGCCTTCTCTATGACTTGCTGCCTCCCTACTCTCTAAGCCTTTGTCCGAAGTTTAGGATGTAGCTATCCCTGTCACTCTTACAAGCTTCACGGTGCGAGCGAAAGCGCTGGCCAAATCCGAAAATACGAACGAAACGTTAGGGAGTACAGCCTCTGGTACGACATGACTCCACTTTGACTTTAATGTAGGAAAGAATCGCTTGAGTCAACTTGGCCGAATTTTATCTCAACTATTACTCAACAATTTTCCGATAACGATAGCAATGTTGTTCATCTCGTGTATCTTATTGTACCTATATTTTAACATCTCTATCAAAAGGTGTGAATCATGCCCGATTCATTCAAGTTTGTAAAGCCAAATTACTTAAGACTTTTAAGTGTATGTATGACTGGACAGAAAAGCCTCCCCTCGTTAATCATCTACTATAATAGCTAAATTTTGGCTTAAAATTTACAGTTTTTTTTTATCCTGGTGCAGCCCCATCATGATCCTGGCTATGATAGCGAGCAGACTGGACTGACGAATTTTGAATTATTGTTTCACAACCTCGGCAGGAGTTGTGTAAAAGTAAATAATTATAAAATAATTAATTATGAATTAGTAACATATGATAAGTCTATTGTTACTAACAAGAATGAGTCAAATGGTCACTTGAATAAGTGAATCTTATTATTATTGGCTCATACCACCTCATAGTTGAGGTCTGTGCTTAGCAGTGGGATGTATATAGGCTGATAGGATGAAAAAAAATAAGATTACATAGTGATTAATTAGGAGAATTAAAAACTTAAAAGTTACTGCCTTTTGTGTCAGTCGTGAGTCGCAGCGAGAGTATCCTGCAAGTGTGTTGGGCTCTTAGGACGGTTATTTATTTATCCGTTAGAGCTCATAATTTGTGCATTGTTATTTATTTGTAACAATAACACAACTCAAAAAGATGAACCACTCAATCAATTAGTAGAGCACCGGATACACAATTAATTTCACATCTTCAACAATTTATTATTGCACAAATCAAATACATATTGTAATTTCTAATATTTTATCTTCTCTGCGTGTTGGTACTATTTGTTTGGGCAGGTATAGACGCGGTCTGAAAGTGTTTACCAGTTTTTTTTATTAGATTCAATATCGCACTTCTATCACTAAAGTCCAAAATGCTTTAACAAGTTACTTGCTAACTTTCAAGATTTATTAATCAATTTGACTCATCGAAAATAAAAAGGAGATTTCTGATCACTTTTTGGCATCAGAACTATTTTCTTTATCCCTAGAAATGACATTTATGTAGTCAGTATGAAGCAACCTCATAAAGGAATGATAGATTCTCGTTAAAAAAATAAAACAATCCAATCATTATGAAAAATACATTGTAGAACTTGTAAATAAAACGTGTGCAGACAATTGTGATCCTTAAGGTGATAACCACTTTCTGTTGACGACCGTACCCATATTCAAATTAGTTAAGTACCTACTTGTATATTAGAGTCGTTTAAACGCTTCCCTAAAAATACTGATTAACTCCTGCTCTGTGAAGATTGCCGTCAGGCGGTTGCCAGTACATTTCTAACATATAGAAAAATGGGGACATTCAAACTTTAAGGGGTGATACAAAAAGTTATTGAAAAAATCAGCCGTAACACCTTTTAACTAGAGCTAATATAAACTAACTAAAATAAAATTGTAACTTGGTCGGTAGCCTGCCTATTACCTGTTACATTAGCCCAACGGGGTTACTTTGAATCATGCAGTAAAAGGCTGAATCTCAAACAATTTTTTTAAAATTGCAAATGGCTTATAAATATATAAGTCATGCAGTAAATATGTCATGAACAGTCGGTAAAATAGTGAATATTTGAGCAAAAACAGTAAACAGTAAAATTAACTGTTTACTGGTCAAAGTTTTATCTTTATTTTTAGTTTTACCGTTCGTTTTATCATACTATAAATAAATAAAGAAATATACAACAACATTACATACATTGATCTGACTCCAGGCGGATGTAGCTTAAGCACTTGTGTTTCAGATATCAAAAACAACTGTGGTATTACAAATTAACTTTAATAAATACATATAACACCCATACCAGTACAAGCAGACATGTTCATACACACAATTCTTTGTACAGTGCGGGGATCGGGGTACACCCATTTGCCAGAATTTCATTTGCCATAGTTTCATCTGCTATAATGGTCAACAGACATAATATTGTTTCTCACGATTAAAATTTGTAATCATACTTTCATATATTTATTAGAAATACATAATCTTACTGTTATATATTTATTACAATTTACTTTGTAAGGCATTTAAATATTCGGTCGAATATTATTGCAATTAATAATATGGATAACAATACGTATGGCACTCGTACATTATGGCAACTAATTTTCGGGCAAAGAAGAGTATGTCAAAAGTATCCCACTAAAAACATTTTCATGTAAAATGTTGCCAAGACGAGCCCATATGACTCGCACTGTCAAAAAGTTATCAGATCTCATGTAGAGCCAAGCTTCTAACACTACACGCCCTAACTCTACAAGGCCTAACTTCACAAACTCTACACCTTAGTCAAAATATGTGGCTTGGCCATTTCGCTACATTCACATCGGCGTAAGGTGAAAAATCAATTCACTGTTCATTACTTTTGTGTTATACAATAGTTCTTGTAGTAACGAACGGCCAAGCCACATATTTTGACTAAGGTGTAGAGTTTGTGAAGTTAGGCCTTGTAGAGTTAGGGCGTGTAGTGTTAGAAGCTTGGCTCTACATGAGATCTGATAACTTTTTGACAGTGCGAGTCATATGGGCTCGTCTTGGCAACATTTTACATGAAAATGTTTTTGGTGGGATTTCATTTCTTTTTGTAAGTTGTTTGTAATAAAAATTTTTTTTATTTTTTTCTTCTTTTTTTGGGGTGTATTTCTTGCACATCAGAGACGCCTTTTTTATAGCCCACTCTCTATCTTTGCCTTTTTTGTTTTTAAATTGATACTTTGTCTCAGCCCCCTGGTCTCATACAAACTCCCATCCCCTAGTTTAAGGGGTTGGGGGATAAAAGTTACAAGTTTTATAATTTTTTTGTTGTTTGTGTGCTAATACTAGCTTACACACAAAATTTCAGCTTTCTAGGACATTAGGAAATACCTTAATAATTTTGATGATCATCAGTGAGTCAGTGACGAAATCAGCGTTTTTTAGATATAAATAAAATCTGAAGTATAAAAGCTAATGTAATTAAAACTTAATATGTTCAATAAGTCCGCTATTGACAATATATCCCGAAAATTTTGTTGATCTAGCATAATCCAAACCCAAGTTATGAGGGTTCAAAAAAACGACGAAGCGCTTCGAGAAAAGGTAGGTAGTGCCCGTGCGCTTCGCTTGGCTCGTCTTGGCGGGGGCACTACCGTGCCCCCAGATATTATGGTTAACAAAACATTCGGGCAAATGAAATTCTGGCATTTGAATTTTATGGCATATATTCTTCGGGAAAACAATAGACAACCGCGGGGATCAAACCCGCGACCTCATGGTTAATAGTCAACTTCTTGACCATTACACCAAAGTGGTCATCAAACTATGTATGTACTACGTAGATATTTGTGAATAATTATTTTACCTGTTTATCATTTTGAACTCTTCTTGTAATAGAAGCAATCCGCTTTAAACTTTGTATGCTCGTTCTTACTGCACTATGTTGCACCATTTTTAAAACCACACGTTTTTTTTAAATAAGCATATAAATTCAATGACACTGGATAAATTCCATCAAATTAATATTAACATCGTTATGTTGATTCCACAATTATTAGCTATTTTTTATTAAAAAAATAAATATAAACCACACACGCACCACACCGTAGCTCTTGCAAACCACTTTACACATTTAAAATGGTTTCCAAGTTTTATTTCGCTAAATGAGTAATTTTAAGGAAAACCCAATACATACTACGTCAATGGTTAATATAAAGTACCTACCTGTGACGTTGAAAAGGTTAATAACTGTGTTTAACTTGTAGGAATTCAAACTAGAACGAGGTCAATTTTACGCATTTTCTAGTAAAATTTACGTCAAAAAAGTACTAAGTTAATAAGTGGACCTTCATTTCTTTGGATTGGAAGCATAGCTGGTGGAACATTTAGTCCAACTGATATAATGTACTTGCTTCATCAACCTATATGCCATGTATACCATAGTTTCTACCGAAATAAATTTGTACTCATAAATTGAATTCTTTAAAAAAAACGCATTCACTACTTATCAGATATTTAAAAACTTGAATGCATCTCCCTTTTTCTGAAGGTACTGACGGCAACACATCAAGCTATACATTTTCATTGTAAAATGACCCTTATCCCATAATCAAAAGATAATATGCCACAGTGATTAACTTGACGTAAAAATGTGGTGCTGTCTGCTACCTCATCAAGCTTAGAGAACACCCCTAGAAAGTATCAGTACAATCAATCAGACAAACATAAATTATTTACTTACATAACGAATAGACATAGCATTCCCAGAAGTCTATTGACACACGACCCCTCTTATATCAAGTGCAAATAATTACATGCGAGACACCTAGCTGAGGACAAATGGCCACGATATTTTACACCGAGCGAATAAATAAAAGGAAAGGTTTATAAATAAACGGGTCCCATTTAGAGGAATCCAGGGGTTATCGGTAGTATCTGGGAGAGGTTTATCGCAGATGGAGTCATGATCGTGATGAAAGTTGGAAGTTTTTTGTAGTATTTTTAGCCCGACGAAAAATGAGGGTTTACCTCCTGAGTAAGTATGACCCCTATTCTGTTTGTGTGTTTGTCTGTTGATTTATTGATGGTTCAATTACAGTGCGGATGAGCTTTAGAGATTTTTTTTTTAATTTCGAAAGATAATATTTTAATCACGGTGGTTCTTAGCTATAGCTGATCAAAATCCGTCCTGCTTTCTGAGCTATAGCTGGCTCATTTCGGAAGTTTTTGACGTGACAACGTCTTATAAATTGGTTTGCCGGGTGACACTTCAAGAAACTGCGTTACGCTCCGCTCACGTTCCGCGCTCACAATGAGAGCGAGTGAGAGGCACGCGTCCCTTCGACTCGGGCATGGTTAGCCCGCCTAAGAGCGAGTGAGACAGACATAAAAAGTGAAAGGCACGCATCCCTTCCACTCGAGCTAAGTTAACCCGCCTAAGAGCGAGAGAGAGAGAGTGAGAGAGATAGGCATACACACCGGTTCATGTTATACGAATGAATATTCACATTAAAATTATTTTACCACTCAAAGTCGTTGTCACGTAAAACTTTCGCCCGTATACCGACTTTACAGGCAACCAATTTTTTTATTTGGTCAACAATTTTAACCGTGGAAAAATATATCTACGCTCAGTAACTGAATTTATGTCGCCTGACTCACGACTGACAGCGTGTCAACCAATGGCCGCGGGTGAATCGTTGACAGTTACGAGTCACAGCGAAATCATGCTGCATAGTATGTGCCCTAGGAGGCCCAAGGCCTAAAATAAACCAGACTCTTTACTTAGTTTACTCCTAATCTCAATTACAGATACCTACTTAGCCTAAAGCCCTGCTTACGAGAGGTGACCACAGCTTTAAGAAATTATGACCATGCCAAAAAAATAAAATAAATAAATAAATAATAATAATAATAAATATTTCACAACAATCACACCAATTCTCTAGTCCTAAATTAAGCTACGAGGCTTGTGTTATGGCTACTAGACAACGGATAAACATACTTAAATACATTTTTTTAATGAAAACACCCAGACCAGTATAAACACACATGTTCATGCACACTTATGTTTGTACTGTGCGTGGAGCGAACCCGCTACCCTTGGTTTTAGAAGTCCGACCTGTGGGCCACTGCACCAAGCGGTCGTCGAAAAAAATGAACCTTTTCAAGAAAAGAGTGATGCTGCTTCTAGAGAGACATACTTAATCCATTCTCGACCACATCGTCACATCCCATCAGGTGTGATTGTAGCCAAATGTCTGAATAGCTCCTTATGAAAAAAATATTGCCATTTCAAACAAAATAACGCATTGGTCCGATTCAATAACTTCTTATATTCAATACAAATATTGGAAATTAGTGTGGTTTTTAAAATAATACAATTTCCCTCAGGCTCTCTCTTGCATAAGCCAACCACGGCACTAGCAATAAATCAAGAGATGCGCAGGATTATCGAGTTGTCACCAATACAGGCAATACTAAATAAGGATCTTAGCATACGCGTATCTCTATATTATAAAATTCTCGTGTCACAATGTTCGTTCCCGTACTCCTCCGAAACGGCTTGGCTGATTCTTATGAAATTTTGTGAGCATATTGAGTAGGTCTGAGAATCGGCCAACATTCGTTATTCATATCCCATAGTGATAAGGGTTGTCCACAATAATTTATATGGCAAAACAACGTTTGCCAGGTCAGCTAGTTCTATTATAAAAATCTCAAAAAGCATATATTCCGAAGGGTAATCATAAAAAATACCAAATACTCATACCAATGTGATCTTAAACGACCATGACAGTTTTCGCCCAACGATTTACCAACAGAAATAAAATGGTATTCAAATGGTACATTGCAAGCAAACACTGCGCCACAAGCACCTTATATACCTCAATATAAATTTATGACTCATGTAAAAACTAACTTTCCTGTTTAATATTCAAGATAGAAGTAAAATATAGATTACTTTATAGTTAGACGTTGTGTTACAAACCGTCCTATTGAATCACTCTATCTTAAAAAAAACCGCATCAAAATATGTTGAGTAGTTTTAATGATACAAGCATAGCAATACATATTAGACATAGGGACAGACGCAGGAAGCGACTCTGCTTTATTCTAGTGATATCGAGAAAAAAAATTAGCGCATATGTTGTCCGCATATGAAATTAAAAAATCAGTGTACCTCTCCATCAGTCACGAAGTATTTACGTCAAATTTTCATTATCATAATCATTTCAATTAATACGAACATATAAAAATAACAGTTAGATAAATATTTTAACTGGACTCGACAAAAGAAAGTGCATTGTTTTTGTAACATAGTTGCATTTCGGAGATTTGATAAAACTACACCATATTACTACTGCGAATTCAACGATAATTTTACCATGAAAAATGTAAGTAGAATAAAACTACTTAGTTAGAACTGACATTGTAAGAATCGATATTAAGCATTTACCTTTGGGAATATCAAAATTGCATAAAAAAAAGTTCAATAGATTAAGAACGCATAGGTATTTTTACACAACGACAAATATATTTTAGTTGAAAAAAATCTGATACATTTTTTCTCACCTTACGTAGGTAATTATTGGTGTCATTCCTCAAGATATACTCGTAGAACTGTAATAAGTACCAATTATCACCGAATGTAACTCTAGAAGTCTGGGCAATTTACTGCAATAAGTATGTGGGCGTATTAGAAGTAGGTACTCTAATTATTTGTTCTGCTAGCACAATTCACACGATCAACTTGTCTAGCTAGATTAAATATGTAATACGATTTAACACCTAATTAAAGACAACTAGGTAGAGTCGCTGTCTCTTATAATGTTGTTAGTTTTGCTAAAATAAATCGAATCGTAATTTATACCTACACTTTTGCTGTCAAATAAATAAAAATGGAAACTGAAAAGTTTCAAATCTCTTGCTTTTGTTTGTTCCGTTAATTTTACAATTACGGTTTAGCGACATCTGTTGGTAAGTAGCGTTACTAAACTTTCATTTATAGCCAATGACTTATAAAAAATCAAACCTTGATAATAAACTTAACAACTTAATTTTTTAAATGTAAAATTAACACATTTAAATATCAAATTATTTGTTAAAAATACCTGCAGTTGGGTACTACCAGAGTGAGGTCTCAAACCTACGTAGATTCGATTCAAACGATGACGTTTGAAATAGGACCTAACCAATTTCGTATGCGGAAGAATACGGCCTAATACGACAATCTAACATAATAGGGATAGATGTCCTGACAATGCTGATGGATCAGATAAACATCTTTTCGTCCGTCGAGGTCACAGGGGTCATCATTGTCGACGTGACCCCTGGTCATTCGGATTGATTTAGTTTATTTGCGATGTATTGTGATGACGAACATGAATGGGTGTTAAACTGGATACCCATCCGTTAGGTAGTTATACAAGTAGGTATTGTAGTACAAATACAATATTTTTGTGTTATGTACCTAGGTCCTAATTTGAGTAAGGTAATTTAACCAACGGTTTAGCAAGCAGCCGGTTTGTGTTAAGTTTCAGTGTGGAAATTGACACCAAAATTGACACTGTCAAAAATTTACTGATTAAGTCGTAACCGGCCATTTAAAAGTCTGTAAAGTTAGGCTTAGGTAAGCGCTTTATTTATTGCTCTTAATTTTGCTGGAGTGTGCTAATTGCGTGCAATTTGCTTGAAAGGTGCATTAAACTTTGTGCCGGTTTTTTTTAATTATAATTGAACACGCTTCAATTTTATAAATAGAACACCTATTGAGTTACAAATAAAGGAGATTACCGTACGCAAATAATAAATTTAAAAAAATTTACCTCAACATCACATGCATAGATCTGACTCCGTGGTATGTAGCTTAAGCACTTGTGTTACAGAAATCAGAATCAACAGTGGTATTATAATTTGTTTCTTCGGTTTACGCGAACAGTAGACATTGAAATGATACACTTTTTTACGGATTATTTTGCGATTTATTTACATTTTGTTGTAACCTGACGTTTCACAAAGACGGAACACAAAGTCTGCAGTGTGTGAACACGCGTTAGATAAACTCAACCACTTCATACGCTTTGACCAACCAAAAGTTCTCGCAAGAGAACGTCGTTTTCTTCCTCGTATGCTCTGTGAGGCTATTAAAATTAGAAGACACCCTTATTTTAATAGAGAAGATGGTTGGAAAATTCCACCAGCTTGGGATCCTGTTTTGGCCAAGACTCAAGCTCGACCCCGCACTGCAAGACCTCAAGATACTGTTAGCTCATTTTGCGTGGATAGGAACGTAACTTAATATTTTTGAGTGATGGTAGTTAAAAAAAAATTCAAACTATGTAATGATAACTAACACCTTAGTCTACCTGTGACCACGGACGCTGAAAAGGGTCCGAAACGTCAGGTTAAAACAAAATGTAAATAAATCGCGAAATAATCCGTGAAAAGTGTATCATTTCAGTGGTATTACAAATAAACTTATATAAATACATATAACACCCACACCTGCAAAAACAGACATATTCATGCACACAAATGTTTGTACAGTGCGGGGATCGAACCCCCGACCTCTTGGTTAATAATTAATTTCTCGACCATTGCACCAAAGTGGTTGTCAGAATGTACGTAGAAAAATATTTCAAATTATATAAATGGTGTTGGTGGGACTAAATCTATAAATTACTTTAAGACTGCTGTAAACTGTAAGGAAAACGCAACGACTCGAACACTAACCAAGAATGTTTTTCCTTACTGGACAGTCATTGCAAGTTGGACACAGTTAAAATTATCATAAGAAAAGCATCAACATCAGCGATATATCACAAAACGACAGTCTTCGAGGCAAGTTATGATAATATCTGTTCGGAACAATAGCACAGCATGCTTTTTGTTATGAAAGTACTTATGTGTCAGAGAAATGATTAATAGGTAATACTTTTGATTAATTGCCATTTTTGCGAAGTTTTTAAGTTTAAAAATCTTGTTTAAATGATTAGATGCGGTACGGCGTATGATTTTTCGCCCACTCCGTTGTATATATTTTTAACATGAAAAGAATAAAAAAGAAGTAGGTATTTCAATATGCTCAACTTTTACGATCGATCTTTGCCAATGTTACCTTATTATGTCATTACATTACACTATCTAGTCCAGGGAATAACAATAAAAAATAAGTTATATCGCAGTAAATTATGAAAGTAAGAAAAAAACTAGGAGGAAAATATATTTTGGTATTTCCTTTGGAAGTCGTGCCTTCAGTTTTTGTTTTACTTACATTCAAGGAACACAACATTATTTAAATGAGTCATTAATGTGTCATGCACATTGGAATTATGTCTGTAGCTGACTTTGCTGGGTTAAGATGCAAACTTTCTTAAGTCAAGTCAAGGTGAGGTTAAGTTAGCATAAGAGGCCGTTCTTTGTAACGGTTCGTTCGTATTTTGGATCTATCCAGCTCTTTTGCTCGCACCGCGAAGCTTATAAGAGTGACAGGGATGGCTACATCCAACTACGGACAAAAGCTTAGAGAGTAGGGGGAAGAAGACAATATCATTATATCCAGAATCCGACTACGCAACTGATACCTAATGTTATACAGGAGATCTAAAGTTAAAGTGCACTGTGTGCAAGTTTATACTTACAGGGGAACCCCTGCAAACCATGGTCCACCTCATGAACTGCCCCGCGTGCCCGACCGCCTGCTCGCGTGAGGACTTACTAGTCAATAACCAGAGGGCTACCACGGTAGCCGCTTTCTGGGCAAGTAAGATCTAGCCCGTGTTCTTGCCGACACGAAAAAAGAAGAAGAAGACAGGGTAACGGATAATTATTAGTGGCGGAGCCGTTAGAGGGAGGTTAAGTATTCTAGGGTTATTCTGACAGATATATGATAATAGATCCTTAGTTAACCCTTTCCAAGATATTCCTACTTAAAAGAGTACTGCCAAAAAATAATAACAGTTACGCAGTTTTAACAATTAAAATTACTTATTTGGAATATCTTTTAGTTTAAGTTATAAACTATTAACTTTATCACCAGAACAGAGATTAAAGATTGACGTATGAGGATGAAGATTTAACTTATCCTGATCCCGGAATATTATTTAAGACCCTTTTGAACTTATGTGTGTGAGATATCTGACCTAAATAATAGCAACAGTGACCTTTAGCTGATAAGTTTGTGTAAATATGCATGTCAGTTGGTCATTATCATTATTATGTAATGAGTTTTGTTTATATGAGGAGTTCCGAATTACGCCACTTACACTAGTGGCGCTGCGTACCGGTGATTTTTTAAAATTATTATCTCTGTTTTAATCTTTTTAACGTGTTATAAGTTTGACCCCTATGTCTGTTTGTGTGTGTATATGTGTTTGTGCTTTTATGTGTGTCTGTCTGTAGCATCGCGAACGGATGGACCGATTTCAAAGTTGTTTTTTTAATTATTCGAAAGACAATTTAACCACGGTGGTTCTGTATGTGGTATCATCATCAGCCTATATACGTCCCACTGCTGGGCACAGGCCTCACCTCAACTATGAGGTGGTGTGAGCCATACTCCACCACGCGGGCTCAGTGCGGATTGGTGGAGGGGTGTGTGTAAGGTAAGTGACCAACCTTACTGTCAGATGTTATTAAGCCGCCCGAGGGCCTCCGACCAGGCTTAACGACTAATATCTATCGATATTAACCGGGACCAACAGCTTAACGTGCCTTCCGAAGCACGGAGATGCTTGTAAATAGATGTCACTTGTATGGTCACCCATCCCGAACATGACCGCGCCGTAGGTTGCTTAACTTTTGGTATCACTACCAAAGCGCTGCAACCACTGCGCCACAAGCACCTCTCGTGTGTGTGGTATGGCTGGTCAAAATCCAATCCAGCTGATGAGGGTCATCAGGTGTTTTCCTGTTAGTTTTATTCACATTTTATTAGTTGTTTGTTTTGTTATACATGCTACATCAACGCATAAACACATTGAAAGCGAGGAAGGTATAACAGTTTAATAACGCCGTAAAAACATCAAGAAGATCGTCACACGCTTCAGTCAACGCAGTTGTCATCACTCGCCGATAGATGGCGTTCTTAGCTCGCGCGAAGACTCGAATTTTCCGGATGATTAATAGCTTCTGGCCTATATTAGTAGGAACCTACCAAGGTGCAAACTACTGCTTTCACATCAGCTGAAACAATTAGTTGATATATGGTACGGCAAACTTTATAGAAGCTGCATGTCTATTGCATCACCGCGGTGGTCAGTAGATTGAAGGCCCTCTATAGAGTACGATATCCCTGAATGTATAACGTTCTACGTAAATATATGTGTGTGCACCATCGTGTTTCTCTTCAAACGTAACTCCATCGTCACCGCCCCCCCCCCCTCTCCCCTTACATCTTCGCATTTGCTTGATATTAAAGCAATTGCTCTAATTGCTTGTTGAAATAACAATTAAATGATAAGGACAATTGTTTTCACAAATCCCTCTTATAAACAAATTTCCTGTAATAAAGCTCAACCAGGAAAACTACTGACTCCTTCGTTTAGTTTGTATCTTAGTTTTCACATTCATACCATGGACTTTTCCATTGAAAAAGTAACTAACTGAATAGACAAATAGCAAAAAAAAATACACACATCAAAAGTGTCTAGGGATCAACATATATTTTTGCAATAACTTTTCTCCTGATTGATATTAATTAAAATTTTCTTTAAGGATTCATCAAATAAAGTATTTTCGTTTGTCTACAGTAACGATAAACCAAGTCACCTTTGCATTAATAAAGAAATTTGCCATTTTCATAATAAAGGGATTTTTGACATTTGAACCACTAACATTAAAGTTCGAAAAAAAGACTGAAATAACAGTTTTCTTTAAAATTTTATTGGGTAACTTAAACAATTAATATTCCATGTTTCTACCGCGAACACTAACAACACAAGAACATCGGTTTGGCATACTCAAAATGAGTTCATCCAAATCACGCTGTGGAATGGCCGCCCATGTTCGTTGCAACAACAAAAAAAGGTCTTCTTGCGACTGGATACCCTCCATATTCGGCAGAGCTCTTCTCTGTAGTAGCGCCAGACGGACCAGTAGGACGGTATCGCTGCACCACACGGAGACAAGACCGATACATGTTACAGAATAGTACACATACAAAGAGTACACATACAATGTTAGTGGTTCAAATGTAAAAATCCCTTTATTAGGAAAATGGCAAATTTCTTTATTAATGCAAAGGTGACTTGGTTTATCGTTACTGTAGACAAACGAAAACACTTTATTTGATGAATCCTTAAAGAAAATTTTAATTAATATCAATCAGGAGAAAAGTTATTGCAAAAATATATGTTGATCCCTAGACACTTTTGATGTGTGTATTTAAAGATGCAAGGTTTTCCGAAAATACCGACGTCAGATGGCAGCACTGTAGCGGCGGTCCAATTATTAATACATTTTGTGCATTTTTCTATAGTTTGTTTTGGATTATTCATTCAGTTAGGTAGTATTTAAGGAAAAGAGTCTTTTAAAATGATACAGTGTTATGCAGTGCCATTGAGATAAAGAAAGCAGAAGGACTTGAGTTCTCTCCATGAGATAAAACCGATAAAATGTTGTGGCTCATAGCAGATAAACAAATCGTCAAGAAATTTGAATTTGAATTTAAAGAACAAACATGCATTGATAAAAACAACCATTATCATTTTAGGAGCTCCTGCATGTAATGCATTTGTATGTAAAATGCGTTTAAGAATAGCAAACAGCTGGACAGTTAGGTACCGTTAAATCAATCTCAGAAACAACAAGTGAAAGATTCAAATTTTAAATCGGGTTTCTTTTTGTGACGTGCCATTAAAACGAAATTGACAATTAAAGTGTTGTTTTTGGGGTTGAGACACAATTATATTTATTTATTTAAGTTCTGCACAAACATGTGTACAATGGTGGACTTAATGCCGAAGGCATTCTCTACCAGTCAACCATAGGGCCAAGCAGAGAAAATTCAGGCGGTGCACATAAAGTAAAAAGTAAAGTAAAAAGTTAACTGAAGTTATTTAAGTACAAAATAAAATTATAAACATACAAACTAATTACTTACATAAAATGAAATAAAAATACATAAAAAATCATAGACATACATTGTTACGTATACATAATAAGGATGGTACACATGGTAAGAACACAGTGTCACTGAGACAGGAGAGACAGTTCATTCCTGTAGTGGGACTGCAGTGACTTTTTAAATGATAATTTCGACGTCGACCGCTGGATTTCCTTAGGGAGTCCGTTCCAAAGTCGAGTAGCAGTGAGAGTGAAAGAATTAGACATAAAGCCAGAAGTGTGACGGGGGATGGAGAGTTGAAGGGTGTTACTGGAGCGAAGGGACCTGTCATGAGAAGTATGGAGGTATGAAATTTTTTCTTTAAGATACGAAGGAGTGTTAGGATCGAAAAGGACGGAAAATAATTGGCCTAAAGTACGAACATTTCGACGCTGCCGGATTGGAAGCCAGCCGAGCTGGTTACGAAACTGGGAGACGTGGTTATATTTGCGGAGACCGAAAACAAATCGAAGGCAGTTGTTAAGAAGCCGATCCAACTTGTTGAGAAGATCTTGGGAGATATTTGAGCAGCACACATCGCCGTAATCGATTATCGGTAAAACCAGAGACTGCACAAGCAAAATCTTAGTGCTGGGAGGTAGAAAGTGTTTAAAACGATAAAGTGCACGCAAGGTGCCTGATACCCGTCTGCTAATTTCCGTAACATGTTTACCCCAACTCAAAGTGCCATCCATGTAGAGGCCAAGGTTTTTGACGAAAGGGGAATAGTCTACCACCACATCGTCAAAGACAATAGGCGGCAAGGATGTCAAATCAAGCTTATTCAATTGCCTTTGGCTGCCCATGATGATAGCTTGACACTTACTGGGATTCACTCTAACACCGAATCTATTTGACCAATCGCTTATACCACGAAGATCGTTATTGAGTTGATCAATGGCGTCGTTAATATTTGAAGGTAAAACACTTAAAGGGCGTAAGTTCGTTATGAAAATAAATTTTGCATAATTTGCCACCCCTGAGTGTGCTTTTGGAGTTGAAATAATGTACGAGATGCAGGGAGGTAATTTTCTTTCTAAAACGAACAAATAAACCATGTAAGTAACAGTTGGAATATTAATCGATTAACAATCCAATATTTGCGCGAACAATAAGGTCGCTGACAAACCACTAATAGTGTTCATTGATTAATTTCAATTCACTTAAGTAAACACAAATAACTGCAATAAAGAAAATACTTGCACATTAGGTATATTTCATTTTTTTTTTTGTAAATTAGTAAAAGTAAATTTGTTTTAGTATCAGAGACATTTGTACATCTGTATTTTAACTCAATCGACTCTTCTCTAGCTGTATTAAATAATTAAGTCAACAAAACTTCCAAAACAATAAGAATTTTCATAAAAAGTACGAGGTTAGGGTTATTTAAGACTAAATAGCGCCACCTAGTGGCAGTACTCAAGGATCACTCGGCGAGTCATCATTATGCTATCAAATAATTTCAAAAATAATAAACTCTGTCTTGCCTTTACAGTAAGCAGTCATATTGCAGACAAGTATAAAAGGCAATAACGTGTATTATGCAAATTCAATTATTATTTTTTAAACTAACCTGCTCATTTAAAGTAGAGTTCGAAGACATGGTAATAGCAAACACTTCTGTGCTATCTGCTAGTTGCATCTTGCCACTTGTCACACAATCTAATGCACCCATCTTTATACAATTGTTAGATAAACTTGGAATGATTAGGTCGTCAATCGTCTGTTCTTCACCACAATACGCGAAATTAACACTGTCGCATGTCGAATATTACTTCATTAGCAAGACAAAGATTTCAAAACACGCAAAAGTATTCAAATATACATAGATAAGAATTGACTATTAAAAACACCTAGCATTACCACCACATGTGCACACTGTTGACACAAAAAAAAACTCAACACACACGCGCGTATGAAACACACGATTGGATTAAAAAATAAAAACAATTGACAGTCAGCTGCTTGTTTCAAAAGTTTTGTTTCTTTTCGGCCAGTATTACGATTCACAAAGGTTCCTTTCGAATTCGAAATCGAAAAAAATACAAAATAAACTGTTTTATTCGATTTTAAAAAATCGAAACTGTTAAATAAACTGTTTCTGCTAGTAGCCTCGTCTCACTACTGACATCTCGCGTGTGCTCAACCCAGTGGGCTAACGATATGCGAGCAACGGTGTTTTGGATGCGGTATTTTAACTACTTTCGTTTATCTTGTGTTTGAGATATGACTCATGATGAGATGTTATGATTTATGATCTCTTGTATTACACTTTTTTGTTGTAAATAGTACGATTTCATGACAAGGCAGAGTGTGTTAAGGCTGCTGGTTGGATTGGATCAGATGAGTCATTTATGTTGCGCGGACATAGAATTTTATTGGTTAAGCATTAATTGTAGAAGTCAATGGTGATATATTAAAATTGAGTAATTACACGAACATAATGGTTGATAATTCTGATTTGCATCAGTTAGTCGGTCTTGCACTGGAATGTTAAGTATGTACATATATTCGAGAGATTACTGATCCTTAAAAAAAATTACAGTTCACTGACTAATGTACAAAGATCCAGAAGGTAAAGCGTGACAAAAATTGGTTGCCTGTAAAGTCGGTATACGCGCGAAAGTTTTACGTGACAACGACTCTGAGTGGTAAAATAATTTTAATGTGAATATTCATTCGTATAACATGAACCGGTGTGTATGATGCCTATCTCTCTCTCTCTCTCTCGCTCTGTCTCTCTCGCGCGAAACGTGAGCGGAGCAGCGTAACGCAGTTTCTTGAGGTGTCACCCGGCAAACCAATTTATAAGACGTTGTCACGTCAAAAATTCATACAACATTCGATAAAGATTTTTCATTGGCTTGGCATCCGGTTAT
This sequence comes from Pyrausta despicata, assembly GCA_963921415.1. Taxonomy (NCBI): domain Eukaryota; kingdom Metazoa; phylum Arthropoda; class Insecta; order Lepidoptera; family Crambidae; genus Pyrausta; species Pyrausta despicata. The sequence continues at coordinate 12,279,791 of OY992862.1, read as the reverse complement.
TGTGTATTGAAATGATAAGAGCATACAACTTCTTGCTGGATTTTACATTTGTTAACTGTATTTGTCACAGAGTACCCTTTATTATGAGAAAGTTTTTGTAGGCTTCTAAAATGTAGTAGGTGCGGAAAAAAGATTGGAAAAAGATTGTCGCGTCGCAAACTTCTTGTTTATTTTCGTTAACACATCCATTCCACGTTCATGCTTCCACTGTAATGTTACAGCAACAATCTCGTATGAATCACACGTTACTAGAGTGGTCATAGCGACACGCGCAATTCGCTGCTCAAGCCAGCGGTGCTACTCTATTAATCATTCTCAGTAGTATGTTCTATTAGAAACGATTTATTTGCAGTAGAAATATCATAACCAGGAATTGAAACGGAGTCCTTTGGGTTTTCGCTCCGTCGTCCCCTGGACTACGCTAATGCATAGACTAATTTAAGTCCGATGAAATTTTCTTTGGTCCAAAGCCAATCGTGTTTTTGTAAGAATAATAATAAAAACCGATTCCTTCAAAATTTTCCTAATTTTCCATGTCTATATATTTTTGACTTTTTTTATTTTCATAAGAGCCAGCTTTGAATAGTTCTCTTTAGCTTTGATATAGAGATATTTTTTCAGACTTAAATCCATTTTTTTTGTAATATAACTTTCTATAAATAATAATACACCCAGACCATGGAAAATAATAATTTAAAAAAAAACAATGTTCCATGCTGTTTCTGTCCAGACGTCGAACGCGGGACCTCATAGATGTCGGCATTGAACCCGGTGCGCACGCTACTACTCTACTATCTTCCAGAGCATAGCGCTAGGGGATGAGCGCGAACAAGATGGTCTGACGCTATTGGCAGTGGATGGCAGTCTGTACAGAGTAATAAATGCCTCATACAATTGATTTGACGACCACTTTGGTATAATGGTCAAGAAGTTGACTATTAACCAAGAGGACGCGGTTTCGATCCCCGCACTGTACAAACATGTGTGTGCATGAACATGCCTGTTTTTACTGGTCTGGGTGTTATATGTATTTATTTAAGTTTATTTGTACTCGTAATATCTGTGATATTTGTGATAACACAAGTGCTTTAGCTACTTACCACGGAGTCAGATCAATGTATGTGATGTTGTTGTATATTTATTAATTTTTAATATATATATAGGAACGTTTTGTGTGGTCACTATCCTCAGCATTGAGTGAACGAAGAAGTAAAGGAAGATCTTTCAGGGTAAGACTCCTGGACCGACGAGATGTTATGTGCTAGTTGTTCAACGTCACTGTCAGTTCAGATAAACGGAATGATAATTTTTAACTGCTCGTGTTACGTCACCGTTTTGGTCAATAGATTGTGACAAGCAAGCGATTAGTGTTAACCTGTTGTTTCTATTGGATAAACGGTGGAATCTTTGCACCTTGCTGGAAGAATGCCAGATTATGTGACTGGCTAGGTATCAGCAGGGTATAATTTAATCTGTATTATCGGCTATAGTTGCACCTAGCCTTGACACTTAGCATACGATGTCGATAAAATTTTGATAAGTTTATCCGATCTTTCTTAAAATTGGACTTGAGGGCTTAAGGGTTGAATGAATGAGTTAAAGTTGTTAAAATATTTTTCCGTTTTACTCGTATTATGGTATTTCTGTCCTGAAATTAGCTACTTACTCAAATGCAGCTTGAAGTGATATTTATGGTCTTGTTTGATTGAATGTCGTCTCAATGAATTGTAGAGTCATTTTCGAGTTACGAGTTAAAATTAACTACCCCACTTACTGAGCTGAAATTTCTCACTGTTGTGACGTTCGATGCAGTTACAACAACCAAAGCAACGAAGTTTACTGCAGCAGCCAAGAACAAAGCTCCACAAAAAATACAGATGGTTTTAATTTTGTTTATTTATTTTTCTTTTTTTTCAGAAAAAAATGTTTTTTTGTTCCTGATACCAATTTTATTTAACATGTCCTTTAAACAACGCTTAAAAGTGTATAACATTATCAATATAAAATTATGACAACTATATTAGTTGAGTAGTAGTCTTTATAAATTGAGGAAGTGACCAAAAATGTGAGGTTTAGACTTTGGTGACATGTGTAGTTTTAGGTAGCATACATTTTAAAGCAACTCAGCACTGATTTTTTGTGTTTAACAAACGATTTGTGCTATTGTCCCCTTGCAAATATAACAATGCCATAAACCGAATGAGCTAACATTTACTACTGGTGATAACCATACTACGGTACAAGGAAAATATTTATTTAAAGTCTGCCATGGAAGCCACGTGTCTGTGTACTTAATCACAGAATACATAAGAGCAACATACTTACTGCAGTAATAACAACTGTGTACACGTTAAATAAATAGTTTAGAAATAAATGGCAAAGCACATATTACATACATAGATAGGCATGTCACTTGCTGATTTGATTACTTACTTGGGGTTATTTGTTTACTTCTACGAGGCAAAAACCGGAATGCCGCATGTACCGGAATATAATAAATATATAACAACATCACATACATTGATGTGACTCCGTGGAAAATAGCTTAAGCACTTGTGCTACAGATATAAGAATCAACAGTGGTATCCTACTACTATTATAAAGGCGAAAGTTTGTAAGTATGGATGTATGGATGTTTGTTACTCTTTCACGTAAAAACTACTGAATGGATTTGAATGAAACTTTACCACAATATAGCTTATACATCAGAATAACATATAGGCTACAATTCATAAAGAATTTTTAAGATAAAGGCTTTCCACGCGGACGAAGTCGCGGGCGGCCACTAGTTACAAATAAACTTAAACAAATACATATAACACCCAGACCAGTACAAACAAACATGTTCATGCACACAATTGTGTACAGTACGAAGATCGATCCCGCGACCTCATGGTTAATAGTCAAGTTCTTGACCATTATACCAAAGTGGTCGTCGTTTACCATATCAAGTCTACATTTTTTGTTTCACTAGTCACCCAAGTAGTACCTATAGGATGTTTGCTTACTGAGCTAGGAACGCCCTCTGTAACGTGTTAGTGTACATAGTCCTTATTTATAAAAAAATAACCTTTAACCTTACCACCACACTCCGTAAGCATTTTGTACCAATATGCTGCTTTGCAAGAACCTGTCTTTTCGATTTCAATGGAAGCCTCTGTGAGTCACCGCACACATATTTACTTTCGCTTGTATGACGCATTGCTTTTAAAATAACACTCGTTCAATAACTGTTTCTATTTGCGACATTTTTACCGTGAAAACTCAAACAGAAGGGCTGTTTGAGTTTTCACGGTAAAAATGTTTTGTACACAAATGAGAAATTATACTTGTACCCTAGATGTGGAGGATCTTTAAAATCTCACATTCACTTGATAAATATTTTAAATTATACAAAAAAATTCTTTGCTAAAATATCAATATGAAATTTTCAGAATATTAATAGCAATAGTGACACCAAGTGACACCTTCACATGTAAATATAACCTCTATAGACCCGACAAAAAAAATATTTCTTGAAAAAAATGACAAAAAAAAACTTCATTTTGACAATCAACATTGCAAACGAACAATAATACCATTCTACGCTGATTTGTCGCCAAAAATAATAAAAGAAGAAGAACAAATACAACCAAAAAGTGAATATGAATCTACCACAAGTAAAGTCTTATGAGGAGCAAGCTGTCGACACGTTAGTATCGGTTATCAACAAGGCCAGAGAGCAGTTGGGCGAGAGATTAAACCTTAAGGATTTCGCAGGTAAAATACATACAGAACAGGTTCTATTCCACTATTAATAATAGATAATAGTCCTCCTGGCCAATTTTGACCACGCAAATCTCAATAGAGATCAGTAAAATATGCAGGATATATTATAGTGCACAAGTGTGAGCGCAATGCTCACTGTAACTATAAAACTCACTGTTCCATCACTCTCAAAGTTCGATGAGATGGCAATCCAACATAACCGGAGAGAGATCAGGCGCAGGACCAACGGCTTTACGTGCGCACCGAGACACGGGGCTGTAACACCGCCAACTTCCCGACTCCGAGCTGTTTTTGAGAAATTCATAACAGAAAATCTCAGAAACAATTTCTGGCTCGACCTGGGATTCGAACCCAGGATCTCTCGGATGTAAAGGAGAAACTTGGCCACTACACCAACGAGGCAGTCACTTCTGATACCATTATTACGTCACAGGTATGTGTCTTAAAGCAGCATCATCCATAAAAAGGCCGCTACACTTATTCGCATATTCATACTTACAAACATGTCATTTCTTCAAATGTATCATAGGTTCAGAGACCCACTTGTGCTTTAGACAAGGTTCGGTTCAGGTTCTAGTCTATGATTTTAAACTACTCTTGCTACCATTAATAGACCACAGGCGTGTGTCTTAAAGGAGATCCATTCATAATTTTAAAGGCCGCAGGACTATTTCGCATTTATTCATAATTACTAACATTCAAAACAAACATTGGTCAAATCATCAAATGTATCATAGGTTTTAGCAACCCATTTGTGCTTAGGTTCCGATCTATGATTTTAAATGTTAGCGCTGTATTGTAACATTAATTATGTACTTGTTTATATATTTTTGAATGAGTATTAGGTACTCACTGCTCGACGTTACGGCTGGATTGCACCACGGCGGTGTGCAATCCAGCTTATCAGATTCCAGTCTGTTTTGAACCTTTATGCTTCATGCTCTGAACAGATACTACAAGAAATGCCCATGCGTAGCCGAAAAAAGTGGCAGATATGCCACCCAAATATTGGCAAAGCCTATTGGAATTTGCAACACAGCATTCCTCACCAGTAGGCCGTGATCACGGAATGTATTCACGATAAAACACACCTGCTAAGCATCATCATCCTTACAGAGAGCAGACAACTTCTCTCGAAACGACCAAAGATCCCCCTGACCAGCTTGAGCAGCCCCTTGACAGTCACTACCGAACAGCTGATTAGAGATACCATAGAGAAGAAATGGAAGCTCACAGACACATTAATGTACTCTCTGTGGTATAAAGGGATGTCGAATAATGAGTGTTCGCAGTATTATTATTTCGAGGTACTTTTAAGCTTTTTTATTGTTGACTAGTGGCCGCCCGCGACTTCGTCCGCGTGGAAAGTTTTTATCTTAAAAATTCTTTATGAATTGTAGCCTATATGTTATTCTGATGTATAAGCTATATTGTGGTAAAGTTTCATTCAAATCCATTCAGTAGTTTTTACGTGAAAGAGTAACAAACATCCATACATACAAACTTTCGCCTTTATAATAGTAGTAGGATGATCGCACTTTGTACTGATTGCTGTGTAGCTTAGATGAAATGATATGGTACTTGCTTGTCATCCGTTCTTTATTGGATCGCTGAAGTGCGTGGAAAGGATCTGCCTGTATTTAACCATTGGTGCTTGTTATGTCTCCCCTCCCATAGGATTATGCATCGATATGCCTGTATTAAATGTAAAATGAAATTACATTCTGTGGCTGTCAGCGTTTTTTATCTAATTCCTGCCAGCATGTAAGAGTCTAGTTATGCGTCTTATATGGCTTTGCAAAACACCAAGCATTACCAAGCAACACACAAAGCAAAGACTGTTCTTATGAACGGTAATTAATAAATATTGTAGACGGCGTGTTGTTATCTTAAGTGTATTTAATTATAAACAGGTGGTCTTCAGCCAACCAACAGTGTCATACCCGATACCTCAAGCCACCGTATCAGTATTTTTTCGCGTTGAAGACAAACTTCTGGAGCCCGTTGAGACTAAGGGTGTTCCTATGGTGAGTTCTATACCGTGTACTTTAATTACTACTAACTATTAAATAGGCTTATTATTTGCTTATTAAATATTTAATAAGCAAATAAAGTCACATGTGAAATCACAGTCAAATCCCAGTCAGTCCAAAAGCACTGCGACTTGAGAGTTAATTATAGCATCCGATATAATAAAATTATGATATGCTGCTATAACGCTTATCATAGCAGCGGGCTTGTCATTAGTTACAAATAGCGTTTCCATTCTTATTTTCTTTTTAAGCTCCACCTTTACACACCTTTCACCTTTTTTACCTTACTCTAAGTTGAACAACATCAAGTTCCCCTTGATGCTACAGAGTCTTTTTCTCACTTCTATCGATATCATCATTGGCTACAGCTACTTAACAGATGATCTTTTTCCACACCAGTCGCAGACGAAACGAGAGTCAGACTCTTACTTCTATAGCTAATTGTTTATCACTAAAATAATGTTCTTGTCTCCAGCTCACGTTTAGGATCGAGGGTCACAAGTCCGACCATGACGTGCGCTTCGTCACGCTGACGGCCGACTGGATTCTCTCCGTCATGATGATGAAGACAAAACTCTTCAAGAGGGTTGAGAGCCTTCGCTTGTTTTGAAATGATGTATGTTTTCGAATTGATTGTGTTTTGGGAATGATGATGAGTAATAAATAAATAATAATAAATATTAATAAATATTTCAGAACAATCACACCAATTCTCTAGTCCCAAATTAAGCTACGAGGCTTGTGTTATGTGTAAACTAAATTAGCTGTTTAATTAACACGTATGTATTATTTAAGAGTCGTATTACAAAATTTTGACAGCTGGGCTATTTTTTGCCGAAATAAATCGAAAATCGGAAGGCTCTACAAAATAGGGATTACGGAATCTTAATATATAAAACTCAAAGGTAACTGACTGACATATGATCTATCAACTTACAGCCCAAACCACTAGACGGATTGAGTTGAAATTTGGCATGCCTGTGGATGTTATTATGACGTGTGCATCCACTAAGAAAGGATTTTGAAATATTGAAATGATACACTTTTTACGGATTATTTCGCGATTTATTTACATTTTGTTTTAACCTGACGTTTCGGACCCTTTTCAGCGTCCGTGGTCACAGGTAGACTAAGGTGTTAGTTGTCATTACATAGTTTGAAAATTTTTTTAACTACCATCACTCAAAATATTAAGTTACGTTCCTATCCACACAAAATGAGCTAATAGTATCTTGAGGTCTTGCAGGGCGGGGTCGAGCTTGAGTCATGGCCAAAACAGGATCCCAAGCTGGTGGAATTTTCCAACCATCTTCTCTATTAAAATTAGAGTGTCTTCTAATTTCAATAGCCTCACGGAGCATACGAGTAAGAAAACGGCGTTCTCTTGCGAAGACTTTTGGTTGGTCAAAGCGTATGAAGTGGTTGGGTTTATCTAACGCGTGTTCACACACTGCAGACTTTGTGTTCCGTCTATGTTTAACGTCGGCTATATGTCCTTTAATCCGTACGCTTATACTACGCTTTGTTTGCCCTATGTATGAGAGTCCGCATGTATGTATGAGAGTTTGGGATATTTTGAAATATCCCAAATAGGTTTGCAATAGGGGATGGATTTTTTTATATGACTTAGTAGCAAAAATCTAAAGTTCACGAATTGATTGTGTTTTGGGAATGATAATGTGTAAACTAAGTTTTTTAAAGAGTACGTTTGTATTAATTAAATTTTGTTTATGACTTAATATTATTAACCCACACGCAAAAGCGGAAAAGAGAGGAGATGAGAGAAAATGTGTTTTGAATAACTAATGAAATTTTGTTATTTCCACATTTTCTCTCTGCTTAGTCTCAATGGAAATAGATCAATCGGGCAGAATATCAATCTGATTGGTAAATGATTTGAACATCCTTCGTGTCAATGTCCTAAAGATCCTGTTCTATTTAAATGCAGGATGTAAAACTTATAAAGAAAACATCCTTACAAGCGTTTTAATGGCAAATAATTATGGCTCTCATAAAGCCTCGAAGCCTGAAGCTCCTACGGGTAGGTATAGTATTATAGGTACTTATATTCCTATCGGTTTCCCGCGACTGTCTATGTAATGTCAGATTTTATCCTCTTATGTTTTTATAAGCTCAACACACCTAAGAGGCTTAATAATTAAATAAAGTCAGTTATTAAGCTGAAGGTTAATTTTAATATTCTACTAGTGGCCCCCCGCGACTTTGTCCGCGTAGAATCCCTTTGTTTTCACAATCGCGGTTAAACTGGATAAAAAATCCCATGTCTGTTTCCTGGTTCTAAGCTACCCCTCCACCAATTTTCAGTCAAATCGGTTCATCCGTTCTTGAGTTATAAATAGTGTAACTAACACCACTTTCTAACTATACTATATATGTGGATATAGCTTTGACTGAAAGTTAGAAAACTGTCAGTTTCATATATTCTTATAACTTGAGCTCATTCAAAGCGAAAATAAATAGGCACCTTCTGGGTAAGCTCGCTACATCGTCGACATCTTCTTTACCTCCTAGAGGGAGAATGATGTCAAGAGCGAACCCATATTGATATAAAAAAAAAAAAGCTAAGTTTCATCAAAAGCTGAGATTACTGTTTGCTATCACACGAAACAGACGTATTTTTTATAGAAAGAGGGCGAAAGAATTCAGCCAGCCTCATTTAGTTATTCCAAAGGCCTCTTCTTACTGTGTTCGATTATACACAGTCTCGATTCACAATCGCAATCGAGCAACCCTTGTGCAAGTCATTGAAACTTTCACTATAGCATAATGGCACATTTGAAATGCTAATTCGATTTGCAAACTCGATTAGACGGTGGGGTTCCTTAGGCAGTAATAGGGAATATGCGAGGATATTTTTGTTTGCTTAATTCACTTATCGCTTCATTTATGTGTATTTAGAACAAATTATTGTTCGGTTTAAAGAATCTTTATTTCCATTAAGACAATTCTTGTCACTTACATGGAAACTTAAAACTAAGTAAATTAGGTAGGTAAACATTATTACAAAATTAGCAGGATCGTCGCCGCGTCACTGCTGAAGATAAATTTATTTAGCCGTTTAGTTAATATGTGGGTTGTGCTTTATTGAGTATCTCTCTATTATGTATAATTATAAGAACCAATTATCTTTAACATATTGTGCCAATTTATTTTTAAATGTTAAAAGAGAATCACAATTTTTAATGTAAGTGGGTAAGTTGTTGTATAACTGCACTCCTCCGTAGGTAATCATATTTTTGCCGTATTATATTGTTAGCAATGTCCTTAATTAAATTTTTAGATAATAAATCAAAAGGCGTTTATTAAAAGTCTTGTTCAAACGCTTCCATCTTTTGCGCGCTCCGGATGACGTCACAGTACACTGGTCGCCATGGAGACCTGTAAACAACTCATAGGAAGCGCTGCTGTAATTGGTGGATTTAAATTTCGCGCACTTAATAAACTTTTTTATTTTATGGAATTAAATAAAAATGAAATAAAAAAATTATGGTATACAATGTATACCATAATTTTTTACATGTCATGTAATCTACAGACTACTAAGTATAGCGGATTTCAAAATCCAACAAATCTAAATCACATGCATATTAAAGCACTTATGCATGCATTCCTTATTCTAAAGCACTTCCATAAATAAAACAGTAAATAAAAGAAGCCGTTTAACATTATTGTGAAAAAGATATATTTTCAATATATTTTCACGATTTCTTATCTCTTCCCTAAAACAATTGTACATAGCTCTACTTGTGGGTAACAAAACAAACAATAGGATAATTATATTACTACAATTATGTACTCGTATATTAACATTGCGTAGTAATTACGTCTTTTTTATTCAGAGTCATTAATAATCAGTTATTAAAATGACTAATTATTCATAATTAAAATGAATTTGAGGACATGGGGTTGCAGTATGAGTTAGCTCGTTCAATATTATTGTTCATATGTATAGAGAAAACAGAGGTACATTGTATACGAATATCTAACCAACAAACTTAGATCACTTAATAAATATTTATTTATCTACTTACAAATCGAAAGTTCGAGACCGACTGTAGGTTACTTAGGTAATCAAGAATTTCGCACGAACATTATTAACACTTTAATGGACAGTAGACTGCTATAGCAGTTATAACAATAAAAAAATCTATTGTGTCTGGCTTTCGTCCGTCAAAGTGTTAAGTAAGTATTTTATCTAAGGACCAAACACATTAGCACGGGTTGCCAAATCTACAAAAAAAAAAACAGATTCCCAAGCTCCTAGTGACGTCACCACTCTCTGACGTCGCTCTACTACAGCCTATCTCAACATCTGAAGCTTACCTGGCTTACCTGAGTCAGCCGCGCCACCCGTGACCGGCGTAAATGACCTAAACCTGTCATTCGCCAACGATCTACATGCGCTGGCGCACGCCGCTTCGCACGGCGAAACAAAACAACCGCGCGTTCGATTTTTGAATAAAAATGCGTCGTGGCATTTGTTTTTTTGATTGACAACAGTGTTTTCGGCCAGTTAGTGTTCGATTCAGTGTAGTTTTAATTGTTTTGTGAAAATGGTGCGCACTTACAGAGTGGTCAGCTGCTTCAGGATGCCAAAACGTGGAACTAAGGTTGTGCCCTCACCGAGTGGAGATGGAGTCTTTACTATCGATATGTCGTCCACATCTACTCTGGATATTGCTGTGAGTATCTTAATTACTTATCCAATCATCAGTTTTCTCGGTGTAAATAGCTGTTTGGTGTGTCGTTCTTATGACTTTGGATATAAGGTTGAAAATAGTTTTAATAAAATGATGCTGTTATTTTCAAGGTTCATTAGATACAGTCATCATCACTGCATTATATACATTAATGAAGAATTCATAAATACGGATGTAACTTGTGTTAAATTGAATGCAATTAGCATAGTACGAGTATTATAGGAACGTAATTATTATAACTAATGAGTACGGACGGTATCATTATGTCACAAGTAAGAGTAATCTAATTTAAATTTATAGTAGAGGCCTCCATATTTTGTTTCTGTTTTAACCAAAAAGGGAAGGGCAAGCACTACATCTGTCAAAGGTTTTCAAATAATTTTGATCTCTACCTCATAAACATGAGGTGGAAATTGGCTTTCCCAATCAACTGGTTTGGTTGATCGATTAGTTCATTTTAACACTTATTTTAGGATAAGGAAATGTTGAAAAAGAACTTAACACAACTACTTGGTTATTGGTGAAAAAAATCGATAATCGATTAAATCATCAAAGGAACCACAAAATTGCCGTGAACACCACATTATAACACTACGATAACTTATCTCGTGTGTAAATGTGTAACAATAGAAAATTACAGTCTTACATCATGTAATGACACAAAATCGGACGAAGCAACAATCACATATTCAAATCATTATCAATTTGCATGTTGGTTTTTTATATATGTCGTAGGATTATACAATTACAGTACAAGATTGGCAGCACGACACCAAAGTACACGCTACATTATACAATATATACCTAGGTAGATACTACACTGACAGGGCTATATCAGGAACAGCTGATTTCTGTTGGCTCTGCGTTTAAAAACTAATTCTAATTTTAGTAATTCATAACTTATGTAGCTTGGTCGAACTCTACAATTTGTGTTTTATGCGTAATCTGATAGTAAATAAATATTTATTTTGCTCTTCTTAGAATCGTTCTCAACACTCCGGAAAGTCCAGATTTTGGAACAGTTCTCAAAATATCTTAAAAGAAATACGTGACAATAGGCATGATGACACCTATCTTCTTCTTATATATAAAAATGAATTGCTGTTCGTTAGTCTCGCTAAAACTCGAGGATGGCTGAACCGATTTGAATAATTTTAGTCTTGAAATATTTGTGGAAGTCCAGGGAAGGTTTAAGAGATCTGAAATTAAAAAAAGCAACGGGCAGGACAACGTCTGTCGGGTCAACTAGTCTTAAATATTTTCAAGACCATAGCCCCTATTAATACAACCGGTATATTTCCAAAAAGCTGCAGAAACCAATTTTTAAACACACAAAATTCAATAAATATTCGGTCAATTGACTCCGATTTCTGATACACAATCGTGACGTCACGTTTTTGTATTCCCATACAAAATCTATGTAGGCAGACCGTTTAGACGGATAATAAAGAGTACTTCAACGATTAGTGGTGTCATCTAGCCTATTACGTTAAGGTTGCATTTTCTCCACTCACATGGCATGACACACGCGGCACGCGACAGCCCATTTTGCGTCACCTAAGGCATCTTATGCACTTTACATAAGGACGTTTTTGTCACAGAAATTAGCAGCCTGATATGCTGTTGTAACGTAAACTCCGTTGAAAACTCAACCGTTTACCGCAGTACCGTTATTCGTCCTTGCTTATTGACAAAACAGTTTTGAATAGCATGTTAATTCCAACATAATCATATAAATCCATATAGAAGTTTAAGTGAATCTAGCGGCTCACCTGCGACTTCGTCCGCGCAAATGTGTTCCAGTTCGAACGAATTTGTGACTGTTGCCGACGTCTACTCACCGAGACCATTCCAATGGAACTATTATCTCAGGCCAAAGGATAGCGACGCAAGCTGTGACAATAGGATAGATCTTACAGATTTGCAATAAAACAAAACCAAATTACCCCAAAAACAAATCCTTTAAATAAGTCCTGGTCCCTTATTGCCAACTTAACCAGCACTCATCTATTGTACCAGCGCTTTATGTTTGTAGTTCACTGCCTAGACCCGTTGAATCCAAAAAAATACAGATTCTTTGGAAAGTGTCATTATATGGACAAAATTGTTAAATCGTAATGAGTGTACTTGTGTACCTCTATCGATACTTTTGGGCACAGTTTACTTTTGATCAGTGCTGTAACTGAAAGAAGGAAACTCTTCTTATAAAAATACTCGTCAATTTTGATAAAGGCGCATATCAGTGACCTTTTACCCGCATCCCGTATAATTGTTGTGCCCGGCCTGAAACCATGAGGAAATCAGGTAGTAGGTAATGTCATGTCACAATGTTAACACTAATAATTGGTTATCGGTGACTGTACTAACATTTTTAATAATGAAAATGTGAGGGTGGATCTGGAAACTGCGGCCACCCCGAGCAGACGACGCCGCAAGCCACCAGTCAGCTCGTGACCACAGCTGTGTGCAATCCAGCCGAAACGTCGAGCAGTGAGTACCTAAATACTCATTAAAATAGTTCGCGTTTAGACCCGATAACCAATAGTTAGTGTTCAAATGCAACGCGGAAGTTTAAAATCTAATTGATTTTAAACTTCCGCGTTGCATTTTAATGTCACAATGTTTTGGGAAAAGACTTTTGGTAGTTAGAGTATTTTATAGTTAGGCTTAGGTAATGAAGGAATTTAATTATATATATAATTTATAATAATTGTATTTTATAGACAACTAGCGGGCGCCGCAGACGTTGTCCTGCACATTGCTTTTTTAAAATTTTCTGATTGTTTAATCCTTCTCTAGACTTCCACGAATATTTCGAGTTTAAAATTATTCAAATCGGTTCAGCCATTCTTAAGAAAGATTTAAATGAAGATTTAAAAATATACAACAACATCACATACATTGATCTGACTCCGTGGTAAGTAGCTTAAGCACTTGTGTTACAGATATCAGAATTAACAGTGGTATTACAAATAAACTTAAACAAATACATATAACACCCAGACCAATACAAACAGACGTCATGTTCATGCACACAAATGTTTGTATACAGTGTGGAGATCGAACCCGCGACCTCTTGGTTAAAAGTCAACTTCTTGACCATTACACCAAAGTAGTCGTCAAATATAGCGTCAGGAAGGGAAACCCGACTTTGGTCTGAACACTTTGTACGCCATGGTGGTCACCGGTGACCCCCAAACAATATTATTTGTATTGTGTCTTATTTCAATTCTGTCTAGTCTTTAAACCTTAAATAACCAATGTTAAAACACTTACTGCTTAATTTATCTAGCTCAAGACTTAGCAAGATCTATTTAAATGTTTAGACTTGTTGTCAATTCTACTTTTTTTAGACCAACCTCGTATCCAAGTCGTGTCGTGAGTGGCATTTTATCAGTTGTCTAACCACACGATGAATTTGGGGAAGTCCTCCAACTAGACTGGTTTCGAATAAAAAGAAACTAATGGATGAATTTGCATAACGAGTTAACACAACGTCTCGTCCGTTCGAATTCACATTAGGTATGTATACAAATGCTCTCCATCCATACTTCCCAGACGAATTATTTACTTTGAACATGTTGTATGTACTTATGAGTTTAAGTAGATGTATTAAATTTTAGCCATATATATCTTAGTTGTTTCGTAAAATTTGTTTATGTAAATTGTGTTCTGTATTACCCATATTATATTTTGCTCAAATTCCCCCTTCCTGTTAATTAAATGTTCCTTTAAATGAAGGTTGTCTGGAAGTGATCGCTACAAGCGATAAGACCGCCTTAATTGTACATCTTTCTTTGTTAAACTTGTCTGTATTTTTTGTTTTGTGTTGTACAATAAAGTGTTAATCTATCTATCAGATGGCTAACAAAACTAAAGTAAAACTAAACTAGATGTATTATTGATAAAGTTGGCTTTATAAGTTTAGAAAATACTGATGTGTTGTTTGCCAAATTTATTAGAATCAAAAAACGCGTTGATGTCTTTTCCTCTACATTTATTGGACCAACTTTTTTCATTTTTTTTGATGAAAAAAAAAATTGTTTGGAAAGCAAATCAAACAGTCACCCATGTGTTGATTGGAATACATCATTTAGCTAGGTACTAGCCGTGACGCGAATCAAGTTACTAAATCATGCATGGATAGGAATCATTAAAGCGTTTAACCAGTTTAGTAGGTAGTTATATTGATTCGTCTATGTAGATGGCCTTGTCAGCAATTCAATCTTGAATTCTCGACCGAAATTTAATTTTCAACGTTTTCTTTTGACCACAAATTAAAATTCTGTAATACCAAAATTCCAGCTACTAAACAGAAAACAAAGTCCGTGCAACTTTTGAAATCTTATCAAAGAGCTAAATTCAAAATTAAATACTCCGAAAACAATCCACGGATTGCTAATCTCAAATCGCTGTCTGGATTCTCGTGAAAATTGTAATTATTTAGCGAAAACCGCAGCATTCCGACCGCTACTCGAGTGAGTACTAAGTTGAAATTCTTGTATGAAATAACCACTAAGGAATTCCCAGCTCAGTCATTCTATGTATTTCCTTTAAAGCCTCGCTATTCTACTGTTTGATGCAAACAAGGCCTTACTATTTAAACGCTAAAGTTTATATTCTGTTTGTATTTAAAAAAGGTAAGGTACTATTATCTCAGTGATTTAAACATTAGCTACGAACGCAGGTAAAGAGATCTTGAGAACATTTTTTGCTAGCAGTGATATACAGGTTAGAAGTTATGGAGTGTCTTTGTTATAATACTTTTTAACAACAATAGACTAGGCTTTTTCCCAGGGTATTTTATGTTTGGTTGTAAGATAAGGTGTTACACTTTGGTATCTTTTTTTTTTCATTCACTTTGTGCTGAAGTCGCAGTAGAGTAAAATCACACTCTACTGTATAACAGGAATTGTAATCATACAAAAAACTCAAAAAAAATTGAAACATAAAAATTAATATTCAAATTTTGTCTACACTGATTTTATAGAGAGGAAACATTTATTTGTTTGAATTGAATAGGCTCCGAAATACTGCGCCGATTTTAAAAAGTTTTTCCATTAGCATCCTACATTATCTCTGATAAATATTAGCTATATTTTAGTTAATTAATAAGGGAACTGAAAACCACTTGAGCGAAGATGATGGCGGCAAGCTAGCCAGTAATAAAATTATATTTAAATTAGGTCATGCTTGTAAAAGGTAGTGACTCATTGACAGAGATATACCAAACTATTAACATAGCGGAAGGTTTAACAAAAGCGTAGTGTGGGCACAGGGGTTTCCTGCCATTCAACTGAACACGACCTTTGTCAACCAACCGTGATGGTGGGAAGCCTAATGCAACTTTTGTGTACAATTGTCATAAAATTACGGTAATAATAATAATACATTTATTTTAGATCCAAAGAAATACGATCCATACAATGTTGTTAGTAAAATATCAATCAAGTGACAGTTGTGCAGTTGTTTTGCCACTACCCAAAAAAATCACAACAAATTATATTCTAAAATAGCTCCGTAAGCTCAAATGTTCAAAGGTGCCTCCTTCTCCCTTACGCCCGACTCTACATCAAACTAGTCATATTCATTGCAAAATCACACTTATTACCTAAGTATTAGATACCGCAGTGATTAGCTTGACGTGTGGCCGTGCGTACGTTTCAATTTTGCATGGGCCATTATTGTAAGCACTTACCTAAGTGTATGACATATTACATGAATTATATGGATTTTTATCATATTGTCTTCAATGTGATTCACTTTTGATTGAAGTTAGAAGCCCTACGTTACAATATGCGTCACACAACTTCAATTATACAGTGTTCATACATATCGCCATTGTATTGTCAATAAATATAGGTACCTACACGTTTTTGCAGAGATATCTCACGAGTGACTGCATTAGTCAAACAATGTTAGAAATTAGGTCATTTATCAAACCCTTTTTTTGCAGTGATAATATTTTTGCAGTACAAAAATCAACTGTCTGAGGCAGTTTACATTTTTCAAGATATTTATTTAAATTTCAGGGGAATTTAGCTATGAACTGTTTCTGTATGGTGTTTCTTTTGGTTTTTATTTATTGAAATAGTGACAAACGTTAGGTATTAGAGTCTCAGAAGCCGTGACTTTCGCTGGTACAAGGACACCGATATTACAAGAATGGTAGAATTCATTTGTACCAACTATTACAAGAATGGTAGTATTAATGTAATACATTTTTAAAGCAATTATGTGTAAGTCGTTGCATAAAGCCTATTTTAAAACTATACATTTATTTTAACTAGTAGGAAGCGAAGCAGTGATTTAATGCACTTTTCCATTTTCCTTGCTCAGTTTAATAAATTCTAATGTCACATTAGACAAGATAAATTATATCTCTACTGCAATTAAGGTAATTTGTAATTGCTCTCACCTACTTTAGATGACCTAGTATGTAGACAATAAAATTTTCTCTTGGAAAATCTAGACAGCTTGAGTGAATTACACTTTTTATTATATGGGTAATATGTGTTTAAATTAATTACTGTTATTATCATGATCATGACTAACAATTATTCTTGTCTTATTAAATAACCAGCGGCTTCGTCCGCGAAAATTAGAAATCTTGAACTTATGAGTGGTATTTTAATATTTTTAGAACTAACCTTTTTGACGTCAGTTTTTTGCCACCAAGTTATATACAAATTTGCAACCCCTGTTTCATCCTCTTGGGGGTAGAATTTATCAAAATCCTTTCTTGGCGGATGCATACGTCATAACATCTACCTGCATGCCACAGCCCGATCCGTCCAGTGGTTTGGGCTGTGCGTTGATTGATCACTATGTCAGTCAGTCACCTTTGAGTTTTAAATAATATTTAGATGACTGAGAATGTTATAAACAAAGGAGTAGACAAATATAATCAGAAAGCTTCGAACTGCTAAGCTATCGGGAGTGAAACGTTTTATTGAGTCAACCATAAAAGATTGACAATTATGCTGTCGAGGGATATTTTTTTAAAAATTTTAAGGAAAACATTCTTTATAATAAATAACTTCTTCCGTTTTCCCAACATTTCTCTTCACTGCTGCTGTTGATTGTAGCATAATGAAAAGTATACTATAACAAGCTAAAGAGTATGAAAAATAATTGTATTAAGTTTCGTTAAAATCCGTCGAGCAGTTTTTGTTTCTATAACGGTTATACAGACATTTTTGCATTAGTATCGATCCCTAATCACCCCCTGATAGTTATTTTGGTAATATATTTGATGTTCAGAATTGACCTCCCAACAGATTTACTGTAAGTATATAAGATATTGATATTCCTTTTTTTGGTATTATGGACACAATATGGAAATATACTACTCAGCTTATCAAATCTGAAGATTGCAGACACACTCAATAATGGGCCTTCGTGTGTTAAATATTTTTTTATATAAAAAATAATGAATGCATTAAATAAATCTCTTACTCACTTAACTAGTTACTAACTAGTTTTTATAAGCTTAAGTGTACACTTACATCTACTTACACCTTAATGGAGGCACATAAAGACCTAGGTACATGATTGTTCCCTTGTAAACTCTTTGAAATTGCACTGCACCTGCGATCCGAAGACGCGGGCAGATATAAGCAAGAACATCGTTATTACAAAATGGATTTAGCCACAATAAAACAAGGTAAAGTTGGTTCACTCAGTACGCGGAATAGTAGGAGTTGCCCCAGACCATGGCACATCTGCTGACCTGCCCTGCGTGTTCCAGCGCCTGCACACGCGATAATCTCTACTAGGCCACTGACAATACTTTGACAGTGGCCGAGTTCTAGTTCTCAAATATTAAGATTCAGAAGCCTGAGTCGAGAAGAAGGAGTACTCAGAAGGTTGGTCATTCATTAACTTTGAATCTAAAAAAGACTTCTAAAATACTTTCTCTTGACCTGCAGTTTCTACTGATATATTTCGGTGATACGTTTAATCACAATATATATTATTTGTGTCAGAGAATTCCTATCCCAACAGCCTGTGTCGCGGTGCTAGAGCCTAAAAATATGATTGCGGTACCGTTTTAAAAATCTCGGCGGATAGACTGGGCTAAAATTCTAAAAATAAAATAAAAAAAACTTTACTTATCGGGCAGGAAAAAGTCTGCTAGGGCCCGCTTGTTAGTTTTATTAGGAAAGGACGTAAATTAGTTTTTGTCATAATAAAATGCTAATTATAAAAGTTGTCATATAAAATTGTCGCTTTTATACACGATGCCAAAGTACTCGTACCATTACACTGACAGAATTGTGTATGTGTGATAATTAAAAAGCGTTAAGATGATATTTTTCTACTTCTTACAAGTGCAAAATCGTTGGTTCTTTTTTAAGTTTGGAATAGGGCCTTTTTCTGTACAGCAGCTAAAATATTTTCACGATAGATCCAGGAAAGCTTTCTGTATCTCAACTCTATTGTGACATCTCCGATACCTGTTTTGATCAATATTTATTTCTAGGACACCATTAATATGCTGATCCATTTTCAACCATAAGTGCTTCAAGATATGGGTGATATTTACGATTACTGATAAAAACTAGTCGGCCATGGTAAGTCCAGTTCTTCTTGGTATTCTATCTAGTGAATGGATGAACTGCAAAAAGTGGAGATTATGCTTTGATAACCACAGATTCAAAGAAACGAATACATAGTTTCAGTCAGGTCTATTAATTATCTTGTCGTGTGGAATATGTGTAAAATCACAGTCATTTATTCCATAAACAATAATAACATCGTATTGGATATCATAATCATACTTTGCGATAGCTTAGGTAGATCAAGGCTTTACCTTTTAAGTGCTCTATTTTTACCTAAGCACCAAGTGCATATAACTTACATAGACAATCCTCCTTATTATACAAGGAGGATTGTTAAGCTTAAAATTTCATTTTTTTCTTAATTTTATTTAACAACAATTGGGATGATGACACCTATCTTAAATATTGTCAAGAACATGGTGTTTAAAAAACATAGCCCCTATGAAGTTAATACAACCAATATATTTCAACAAAGCTGTAGAAACCAATTTTTAAACACACAAAACGCAATAAATATTCGGTCAATTGACTCCGATTTCTGACACATGACCGTGACGTCACAATCATTTATTCCCATACGAAATCTATGGAGGCAGACCGTTTTGACAGATAATAAAAAGTATGTCAACGATTGGTGGTGTCGTCTAGCCAATTACACCAATTCTCTAGTTCCAAATTAAGCTACGAGGCTTGTGTTATTGGTACTAGACAACGGATAAACATACTTAAATACTTTTTTTTGTAAATAAATTATACATAGAAAACACCTAGACCAGTACAAACACAGATGTTCATGCACACTTATGGCTTGTACTGTGCGGGGATCGAACCTGCGACCCTTGGTTTTAAAAGTCCGACCTGTGCACCAAGCGGTCAATAAAATATTATTAGATGCCACTAGGTCTAAGTTCACGGCCTTTTAAATGGCCGTCTAAGTCTTGAACAGTCGTTATTTGTCAGACTTTTTCCTCACATTAACCGGTAACCGACTGTTTACTTAACCATCGGTCAAATTAACTTGGTAAAATGAGGACTGATTAAGGCATTATCTATCGGTACTTAAACCTCGTCTAAGCCTAATAGTACCTCATTAAATATTAAACTTAGCGCATTTTTCACTGCGTGTCGTATTTTCCGAGTCTTAGATTGACCAATCTGTAACATGTAAAAACTTAAAAAAAAAGAGTATATGCATAGTTTTTACCGTCGTGTAATTTTCGTCGTCTAATTGACGTCTAATTTTCCTGCCAGTACATATTACGGTAGTTGAATTCTCTAACGCTTCTAAGAAGGTGGAATAGCTTTCCATCACGGTGGCTTCTAGCATACTGCACCACGCTCCGTCAACTCAGGATGCGTTCACATAAAAAAAAATTGGTTGCCTGTAAAGTCGGTATACGGGCGAAAATTTTACGTGACAACGACTTTGAGTGGTAAAATAATTTTAATGTGAATATTCATTCGTATAACATGAACCGGTGTGTATGCCTATCTCTCTCACTCTCTCTCTCTCGCTCTTAGGCGGGTTAACTGTGCTCGAGTGGAAGGGACGCGTGCCTTTCACTTTTTATGTCTGTCTCACTCGCTCTTAGGCGGGCTAACCATGCCCGAGTCGAAGGGACGCGTGCCTCTCACTCGCTCTCATTGTGAGCGCGGAACGTGAGCGGAGCGTAACGCAGTTTCTTGAAGTGTCACCCGGCAAACCAATTTATAAGACGTTGTCACGTCAAAACGTCAGTTTTAACAGGATCCGTTTTAACGGATCCGTCGCTACTGGAGATAGTATTTACACAGCACAGCACAGTACCAATCCGATAAATCCAAAATACTGCCACTATGTTAAAACTGGCTCATACAACTACATACGCTGATAACACGTAGTGCGTTTAAACGGACCAGTAAAACGGAATGGTGCTTACTTTGTCGCATGAGTATTTTCTACTAGATCCGGAATACTGTTTTCTGTGTGAACTCGCTCATGAAAATACATACGCTAATAACATACACGTTTAAACGGACTTTTAACATAGACGTTATATGTGAGCTCGCCCTCATTTTGTATGGAAAACACGTGCGGTGGCGGTCCACGCCGCGTGAACACTTTATAGCAAAAATTGCTTGCATGCACTTCGACACACGCGGATCAATTAGCAAGCGGGATTGCGCGCGAAGTGCAAATGATTTTCGCCTTAAAGGTGCTCATGCGACGCTGACCGCGATAGTACGTTCTACACCACACTGGTAAATAACACAACTCCGCGCGGTACCGTTTGAATTGGCGCAGAATCCGCGACAGAGCGCGGTGTGGTGTGATCGCCGAACGGTTCTAAGAAGACCGAATAGCTTCCCATCTTCTCAGTACCTCTCTGATTCAAACCGTCACAGAATGAGTCACTTGGCGCCAAGGTTTAGGTATTTCGGACACTATTTTATTCACGCATCGTAAACATACGACAGACATTACTCATTGGTACCGTCTGTAAATACTTACTTACTAGTACGAAGTTCGAATGCATAAGTTAAATGTTGTGAATTCCATTAACAATGTGCTAAATGGAATTATTGACTTTCAGATGTATCTCTTGGATTTTAAAGTACAAGTTTACGTGACTTCATCTTATACCACGGGATTCTTAGTTCGCAAAGTTCGTTCGTATTGGAAAAAATAGGTCGCAAAAAACCAAAGACAAACACAAAGTTAGGCTTATTTTATTTTTCAAATAAATACTACTATTACTGATAATAATGTAGTGTAATTACTTACATTATACAAGACACATTACAGTTCTTATATTTTTCGTGACATTCAAGCTTCTTTTTTCAGCATTTAACCTACGAACGCCATCTAGCGGCGAGTAGCGCACCCGGTACTACGCGCCATCTATTGTGGAGTTTCAAAACTAGCACGCTTTAGGCGGGAAATAACTTTTTCTGAAGTTTTTAATCATGAATAAATAATTTTATGCCACTTTACAAGCTCTTTTGCATCATTTATACTACATCTAAAAATGATTCCTAATGCATACCTATAGTTGAATATCAAAGCATCGTTGTTTGTATTTCACCTTACAAAGTTTACGCATTCCTATCTCGGTTATCTTCGGGTCGCGATCTAATTCTTTACCATTGTATAACATTAATAAACATCAACATCCGTCGTCAAACAACGCCCGTGGGTGCAATAGGTGTGTACCTCCAATTTTTTCATTCCACAGCCGGCCCGAAGTCCAACTGAGTTCACACAGAACTCCTCAGTAACTCAGTTCTCGCTCGCAGTGTGCGGTAGACGAACGCGTACCGTTTCCCGCCACTTGTGTATTTCGAATCGCGATCGAACGTTCGAACTTCAAACTTTTTATTTTTCTTATTCGAATTTTGTTTCGTGACCTGTGTCAGTGGAGTGTTTTTATTTTTTTGGGAAAAGAATGCTCGATATTATTTTCGGCCAGTGGATAATGATGACACGGTGTTGGTTTTTCGGCTAGACACAGCCGAACACTTAAAACTTTTTTGGTAAGTTTTTTTTTAATTTGACACTAAGTAAGTAGTTTTATATTTAGCCAGCATGCTTTCATGCCCTTAGGTATAATTTTGAAAGAGTGCTGAGAATATTGAAATGAATTCTAAATAATCGCAAATTAAGATAAATCTAAGTGATTGAACTGTACGCATTAATCAACAGTACTAATTATTGTAAATCATTCATTAGATACGCATTTGTAATGAAGTTATTAACTTACTTTTAGTAAATATGTATAGAGATTACAAGTGAGTTGTTTGTGTCTGTGTGGTCCTGATAGTATATATTTAAGTACCAAGGAACTAAAGGAATACCTATTATGTTTTACACACTTAATGACGTTACGTCAGTATTTTTAATAAAATATATTTTCTGATTCCGAACTTATAATTTTTTAGATAAAATGTGACATTTGCTTATCAATACAAATTACTTCTCTTAATACCCTCACTTTGAGTGATAAAATTCTTACAACTTTATAAAGAAATGATAGTTTTTAAGAGCCAGTTATCTCCATCAAGAGTGAACTAACTGAACTTTAAACAAAACGTCGTTATTTTTTTAAACACATTTAAACAATGCCATTATTATATGTGTAATGTTTTTTTACAACATCTGAGTCACATAACTAGAATTCATAAGTTGATTAATTTCGTAGATAGATTTCATTCGTTATAATTTTTATACAATCATGTTTTGTAAATTATGTATTAAGAGTCTAAATGATCCCAATTTTGTTTGTCGAACTTATACTCATGTGGAATCCTATTAACAAAATTAACAATAGTATTTTAACCCTTGATTTTTTAAAATCATGTTACAAATATTGAAATGTTAATAAACTTATCAACTCTCTATCTCCTTTTAGTTAGTATTGATCAGTAAGTTACTCATTTCGAATATTAACATGGCACTAGTCATAAATCAAAAGAAATAAAAACTAATGGCCGCTCTGCATGCACATCTTAATTTATCGATTAATTTAATGGCCGACTGTTAATGTTTAAGTAATTAAATTTTAACACATTTGTCATTCAACGTCACTGTTCATTAGGATTGGAATCGCCGTTAGATTATTAGGAACCATAGGCACCGAACAGTTTAGAGAAAAAAAAATTTTTTCTTTTATTGGTGTTTCACCAGGAGTTAGTAATTTAAAAAAAAACTCCCGACGTGCGCCAGATAAACAGCTGATGAGCTTTAACGTTTGGATCGATTTTGATTAGCCATAGCTAAGAACCACCATGAATAAAATAATCTTCCAAATAAGAAAAGCGCCTCGAAATCGATCGATCCGTTTAAGAGCTACGATGCCACAGACAGACATACACAAAAACACAAACCCTCAACAACATACACCCTCAAACATACCTGTATTATACCACACCCAAAAATAATAGGGGAAAACATACAACACCCTTCTTTTGGGTTTAAAAAGTATCGTACTTATGTTCTAAAAACGTTCAATTATTTATTAACATTATATATTTTTTCCGTTAATCATCCGTATAACTGGTTGTACATAATGAACAGTAGGCATGATGAAACCTATCGTAAATATTTTCAAGACCATGGTGTTTTAAAAACATAACCCATGTAAAGCTAATAAAACCAATTTATTTAAAAAATAATGTAGAAACCATTTTATTACTTTTATTTAATTACTTCGATTTCTGATACTTTATTATGACGTCAAATAAGAGTTTTCCCTTACAAAATCTATGAAGGCAGATCGTTTTGACATATTATAAAGAGTATGGCAACGATTGGTGGTGTCATCTAGCCTATTCTTAGGACAAATCCTACTTTAACAAAGAAAAAGAAACCGTCATAAACGGATTTGCTTAAACAGTAAAAATATCTCATGACCTGTCGCATGATATATTCACCGATAACTGCTATTTGGTATCGCTATCGGTGCCTTGACCTCACCCAACGATAAGTGACTGATAAGTGATGTTCCGCAACTGACGTGCTGAGAAACACTTTCAATTTGTACGAGACGCAATAAATATAATTATTTTCCTCACTATCGTCAGAAACGTAGGTTTTAATGACCATCTTAATGTTAGCGAAACAAGTTAGGTAAATTAGTAATTCCGATTCGATGGACGCACCGGTGAAAAATACTCGGAAAATGTATCAGATAGGACACTAGCACTTTCGGCGCATCGTCATTATGCACGTATGACTATAAAGTTTTTTTTTTTATGACTGCCTTGTTTGCCACTACACCAGTGCCAAAGTTTCTGCCTTACGTCCGAGAGGTCCTGGGTTTGAATTCCAGATCGAGCCAAAATTGTTTCTGAGATTTTCGGTCATGAATCTCTCAAAAACAGCTCTGAGTCGGGAAGTTGGCGGTGTAACACCTCCGTGCCTTGGAAAGCGCGCCTGATCTCTCTCCGGTCATGTCAGATTGCCGTCTTACCGAACTTCGAGAGTGATGGAACTGTGAGTGCACCTGTGTATTGCGCTCACACTTATGCACTATAATATCTCCTGCACAGTTGGCTGATCTTTGTTGAGATTGGCCGCCGTGGTCGAAATCGGCCAGGAGGACTAATATTATTAAAGTTCTATTGCCGGAACAAAACCTATTCTCCTTCATCTCTCTCAAATGCTTACTAGCGAATTGGTCAGACATCGTCTAAAATCGTCGAAAAATGTTCGTTCGTTTCATTGAATGAGAATCGGCTCTCTGCGCTTTATGCACGACGTCTGTCAACGAACAGTTAGTAAAAACCAAATTTCCTCATACAGAAGACTATTAAGTCTCGTCCTATGCCACATTCTTCATACCAAAAATAATAAAGTCTTTTCCTAATGCCGCGTGTAGTTATTATGTTTCCGGATACATCTTTAGGTCTTAGGAAAATACCCATTATCATTTATTTCCGAGTCCGGATCTGGCATTAGGGTTGCCACCCGTACTTTATAATAAAGTATTGTACGTTATTTCGGCCAATTGTACTCTGTACTTTATGAGAACAATACAGTACACGAAAATACTTTATTTTGCATGATTTGGTTTCTTTGTGATTTTGAAATTAAGTTTAGTCGTTAGTATTAATATAATTATACTTTGGAAGTATATTTATTTGTTGAATATATTTTTAAATATAATAATAAAGAAACAATAAATTTTACTTTATTTTGATACTATGTACTTTTTTTTTCGTACCGATAATGACCAATGTTCTTTATTTGCAAAACAAAATGGTGGCAACCCTATCTGGCATTGAGACCGGGTCTTTCTTCATATCCGTATTGTCCCGGGCAGAAGGGCATGTGTGTTTACAAACAGTATATAGTGTAGCAGTATCTTAGTCATCGTTTATCTATGGCAACAGCTCTGTTATTATCAGTCAGTAATCTTTGTGCAAATACCAGTTTTTATTCACACATTCAATCTTGTTTAATTGCATTGACAAATCATTGTTCTTGCTAAATAAATCTACCAATGGCGTTCAATTGCAGCTTGACAGTTAACATAAAAATTATTGCTAACTAAAAAAAAGTAAATAATTTCTGAGTGCACGGAATTTATATTACAGTAGAATAAAAAGCGTGGGGTGCACTTTATAACGTTTTCATACTTCTCTTTTTATAGTTGCCAATAATAGGATGACTTTCACATACTACTATACCAAGCACCCCACGCTTTTTACTCTACTGTAATATAAATTCCGTGTACTCAGAAATTATTTTCTCTTTTTTAGTTAGCAATAAAACCGTGTTTTTTTTAGTTTTTTAAACTATTTTTTTTAGTTAATAAGGATAATGGAAAATTCTTATCAAATTATTGCATTGTCATCGGTACTTAATACGTGTGCAAAGTTTTAAATTAATCCGATTTCTGGAAGTTGGTGAAAATTGAGCTCAAAAATTCCGTTACATACATATACTCGTATACATACACCCCGATCTAATATAAGCGTGTTAATGATAAACATTTATAAATTCACTTTCTAACTCAGGTGAGCGCAGAAAAATCATGATCGGTCACATGTATGTATCTCAGTGATAAATTAAAGTGGGATCTAAAAGCTACTAGACAATAATTTGACAAAACAAAGAATACTAAACATGATTGGACCCGAATCGGCTGAATAAGAATCACTGATGGAGACAATTGCGTTTTCTTGTTCGCGCTTTCTTAGACAACTTTTTTTCTGAGGGCTCTGCATTAGCACACTAATTATAACCTAACTCTGTAAATCTTAATTAACTGACAGTTTTATTAAAATATTACTTTTTAAACAAAAGTGGAATTAATTTCGACGCACGCGCACGTGAACCAGCAAGGAAGTCGTATTATTTTTATTGTTTCGCACCTCGTAAAGACGTTTTGCATTCTAACGGAAAGGAAACAATTTGGTTTGCACAATTATTGTTTTTTTACAATAAAAATACTATATTTCCACGACATTTTTCATTCATAGATTTTGTTGAAAGAAAAGATACGATAGACAGTCTAATACTAAACAACAAATCTTATCTAATATATAAAAATGAATTGCTGTTCGTTAGTCCCGCTAAAACTCGCGAACGACTGTACTGATTTTGACAATTTTGGATTTGAATTATTTATGGAAGTTCAGGGAAGGTTAAAACGGTGAGAAAACATATTTTTTTAAATTCAATAACAGTAACAGTGGGCAGGACAGTGTTTGTCGGGTCCACTAATTAAAAATAAAAACCAAAAGGACTAAGTTCAAATATTCCACATGTAATTTAATTACAATAGTATTCATGTTAGAAAATATCAAATAATGGGATTTTAATTACGAGGTTTGATCTCAACCTATGAAATTATTAGTTTATAAAATCGAAAAAAAAGATTTATCCTTGGTGTCCTCGTTTTTAGGTACTTAGTTACTTTTTAAGAACTAAAAGGCTTACTGACACTGTAAAACAAACGCTCTCCAGACGCTTACCCAGTCCGGGAGTTGAACCCGCGACCCCTGGACAATCGAGACGCCTTTACGGCCAGTTGGTCAGAGATAACAACAACAACATTGATAAGTGCTCACATAATGGGTATATTCTAATTCCATTTCGCTAACTGTGGTACTATAAACACTATTGTTGGGCGGTTAAACTGGTTCACTTTGCCAACTTTAAAAAAAGTAAGTAAGAATTACCTGAGATACAGGAACTATCCTAGTTCAGGTATCAACTATAACCACTTTTTGTTATGTTTGTTAAGTATTAAGATTGTATGATTGTTTATATGGTGTCGATAAACAAATTTATTTATTAATTTGTAAAGGTTGTCAGTAACATATTTATTTTAGCAATAATACCACTTTATTTGAACAAACATTCAAAAACGTTTTTTGAATGTATTGTTTATGTGAAATGTGCAATAAAAGTATTTTTTATCTAAGAATCAAAGTATCTATATTTGTGCAAATTAACTTCTGGCTCTCTCGAATTAAAATTTGAGTGTCGCAACTTTAAAAGAAAAATATTTTTTCAAAAGTAACATTTTTGAATCACAGGTCCCCACTTCAAATGTCATCTTTTTCGACATTGAAGTGTCAAAAAGTCATAAAGTACAATTCCATGTTTTTTTAAAACTTTTACAAAGGATCAGATATTAAAATCTAAGAATTTTCGAGAGCTAACTAAGGAGCCTAGTGAGAAAGTTTTTAAGTGTCCCAGTGACGGTTGTTAGTTAATAAGATTATCGTTCAGACGCTTCGAATGCCAGAGGCGTCGTGTGACCACTTAACACTACACCGTGACGGAAATTAACGATAAATGGGTCATTTTGCTGCACTGCTGTGGCATACAGACACACAATTATCATGTTCGTATTTACTGTGAAGCTATTTTAAAACGTGTGGGTGAATCAAAATGGACTTTTCTAATATAAACAAAGAAATATTTTTTGTAAGGAGAGGCAATTGGCAGGGGGATCATGATTGTTTATATTATCAATTTGATGGATAGTTTATTTTTACATGGATAGTTAAATTGATATTTGAGGGAGTTAGTTTGGTTATGCATGCACACAAAAGTAATGTATGACACATGATAAATCATTTTTGACATTAATAACATAAATAATTAATGAAGTAAATTTGTTTTACGAGCATTCAACAACAATTTACCCAATTGACACGAATCAATTCAATAGTTACTTAATCACTTAAATCGTTGCATTTTATTGCCTCGTAAATCAATTTCAAGGGCCTAGGACTTCAACTATCATTCTAAGACAATCATTGCATAGATTATCAATTTAAACTTAAGCCTTGTGTCATAAATATAATACTTATTTCATATGAAGGGGTAGATAAATTAAAGATCAGTCAGTAATTAAAAGATGAAAGTCAGATCTTCAAAAGGGTCGTCCGAACACAAAGTCTTTCATAAAATTACCACACAAAACAAACACTTTCTTTTGATCTAAAGCTAAGTGCTGGCATTTGTAAAAGACTCTTGAACTTTATACGAACAAACAAGGATACAGATTTAAATAATTTTATTTTAATAAAAAAGTATTGTTTTTTTCAAATGTTTAAGGTATTTACTCAGAAATTTCTGAACCATAGCCCATAACACGCAATTTAGTGACCATTAATACTAAAATTTGTCAAAATCAAAAGGTCATTATCGCTGCGCTAACAAACACCTCTGCCCGCAGTTGGTTAAATAATTGTTCTATGTCAGTCATCTCCCAAGTTCGACCCTCTCCCTCCGAGAGAATGTACCAGGGACATACTCAGGCGCCAAAATAAAAAAAAATTTTTTTTTTAATTGAATAAAAAAAATAAACATTCATTTTAACGTCGTATGATCAAAAATTTTATGTGTTTGTGATGGATCCTGGTTTATAATTACTAACTGTGACAAAAAATAAATCATGCAGGAATTTACAAAACCGTGTGGTAACTTTAACTGTGAGTTAAATGACGTCCTTTTTGTAAATTGTATCCTATTTTTCGACAAAGTATTCAAACAGGTATCTAGCTGATGATCTGGTAATATTATTTCAGCATTTATAAGAAGTCCTTCAAAGGAATGTTGAATACTACTCAGCCAGGGAGGGTAGTAAAGTGCGATAAATTTTATAGCACAACTTCATCGTTAATAACGATAACGTGCTATTTATGTTGAAATACGACGGACTGGGATGGTGTACTCCTGTCTATATTAACAGTTTCACTATCTCAAGATATTTATATATTTACTGGTCAAGCATGCGGTTAACACAAAATGTCGCCATTTAGCCATGCAATTGGAGAAAATGTAAGCATTTGAAATAATAGTACGTAATTAACTTTCACCATCTTTCTAATCTCTTACTCATGAATGTAAGTCATATTTTATTGTTAAGTAGCCTTTAGCAAACTTAATTGAATGCTTTTAAAAGTTCGTAATACATTTTAATGTTGGGTTTTTAGGAATAATAGATGTTTCTAGACTACGAGTATTAACTAAATACCAAACTATGCCCAAAACTATAAAACAATCCAAACCGGGTTATTAGAGCTATTCAAGTTACAAACTCGGAACTATGAATTTTGTATAGCCATGAAAGCCAGGTTACATGAACTTACTCCCTCCTTTATAACAATGAAAACAGCCAGTCAACATTTTCATCAAATGGATTTTAGGATTAGTTAATTTTTTTCTAAATTCAAAAGACCATTTAACCTCGATTAAACGAAAATACATAAGCTTGCGCAATTGTCATTCTCGTTTTTTTATTACTTTTACTAAGTGAACTTTACGTGGAATAATAATATTTTTATTAGATGGCCTGGCTGTACTGTTTCAACTTAAGAATTAGAACTTAACAAAATTAACTTAAGTTCTCTGAATCAGTAAAATATCATGTAAATGGGTGAACTCATTAGTCCAGAATGCTGAATTTATATCAATAATAGAAAAGTATTTACAGTTTTACTGTTATTGCCACTAAATCTTCTATGAAAGGGATTGGTTGTGATTGAGTGTTACCCATTTTGTTGAGTTCTCTAAAGTCAATGCATAACCTAGTTCTCATACCTATTATCTTCTTTTTTGTACGCTAGAGTTACCGAAGCTCCAGCTAGGCTGTATGATTCTTCAATTAATTTTTCAATAGTTATTTTGAAATTACTTTTAAGTTTGACTAATTCTCTATTTCCTTCCTATCCTCAGCTGAACATCTGTATGGACGTTTATAACGGTATTTGACTTTCAGAGATCAGATATTCCCTTATCTATAAAACAACATTTCAAGCCTTTACTTTAGGTCCATCTTAATTAATTTCAATTTACAAAATCTTATTTCATTTTTTAACGGCTAAATCAAAATTATTTTTACATTGACATTAACATCCATCTGTCAAACTGTCAGTTGTCATCTTAAACGAAAGAAAACGAAATAGGTTTTCTTGCTTTATGATGACACTTTCATCTATTTTCGGCACAAACTTTGACCTCACGACCTCCCTAATCCGTCCCTGTGCATCTAAATTAATATATATCTGCAGCTGTCCGTTTGTCTGTCAATCTCGCTGTAACTAACGGCGTCTTGATCATTGATTTAGTAGTTTGCTCCATGATAATGACTTCTCTTCGACAATAACTAAGTATTGAACTTGAATGTACTTATGCGATCACGAATTGAAGATGCAATCAATCATTATTCTTCTAACGCCGCGTTGCTGTGGTATTTGAATAAAAACGAACCTTTTTTTGATTGATAAAATTTGACAGAGAAAACATGCTTTTTTGATTATTAAATTTTCTGGGTATAGAACTTTGGTCTTGCGCGTAAAATTTTATTTATAATAATTGGTTTAAAATGATAAATCAATTGAGATGTATGTAGGTAGGTCGAATGTATTGAAATGCTGATTAAGTCAAATAAAAGATAAGCTCTACCTAACGGCGTTAAAAGTTTTGAATTACAAATTATAATGAACTTTGTAAGAGTTCCCGAAGCCATAAAACATAAGGTATTTTAAGCTCCAAAGAAACCCCATGAGTTTTACAGGGGAGTTTAAAAGGTTCTCTAACATACCAACGAACATTACTTTTATTTGTTATTAAAAATATTCGTGTACTAGGTCTTACATAGTTAATCAGAGTTCGGTTCCAAAAAACCAAAACAATTTAAGGAATAAATGTATTTTATTTGTGTACAAGGGTAAGGGCCGCCACTAGGTAATGTTTGTTAAAGCTTTTCATGTGTAACGTAACTTATAGGAATTGTGGCGTAAACAGCAATCTTGCGTCGGCCAGGTTCCGCGCTATCCGGTATGCAGCTAAATTTAGCCTGTTTTGCTATTATTACTAACGTGTCGAGTAGGGCTGACAACCCTTTAAACGTGAACACCCCACATACGTTTTTAACTGGCACGGTAATGAAGTCACTAGCTATAGTACTTATTCAATTACCTACTGCTTCAAAAGGTGAATCATGCAGCAACAGTCAAATAAAGCTAAATACTATCAAACCACGAGGTGAAAATCTATGTTTCATATGCTGTTTCTTTAATCAGTCCAGCATTGGTAGAGCGATGTCTAGTGATTATACCCTCCGATAATATACCTATGTACCTATATAAGTTGAAAGAAAAATTCGTGCTACAAAATGATTTTTTTACAGATTTTACGTTTTACTTTTGTATCGTCAAAAGTGGAATACCCGAATACATTACGAAAAAATACGCGTCCAGCCCTAAGAATGTTTGCGCTGCAGTCAAATGTTCTAAATGCGGCTTTACGTAACTTTGATAAAGGTTTGTACGAATGGTAACTGTTGCATAATATGTTTTTTTAATTAGCACTGCTGCAGCTGTGTGTTTTTTTTTACTTCGTTAACATTCTACAGGTTATCTTATATCTTTAAACGAGCAAATCTTGTATATATATTTATATATATGTAATCAGGATCTCGGAAACGGCTCCAACGATTTTTATGAGAGTTACAGATTAGGGGTTTTTCAGCTCAAGGAATCGATTTATTAAGGTCCCAGGTTCGAGAAAAGCTCAGTTCCCAAGATATAGATATTTTAAAAACCGCGTTTTAAGAAACTAATACTCTTTCTACTCGATACTAGATGGAGCTTTCTGATGCTGAAAATTAATCTGTTCATTAATACTGCTATTTTGTCTTTCAGCGATGCTATTATTTCTTTGGGATTTAAAAAAAGTGTTTGTTTTTTATTTATTTTTCTTTTTTTTGCAAATTATACTAAATGTAATTTTCAAAAAACACGTCCTACCAAAAACAAAAACCGAGCGAGGCTCGGTCAACCAGGTACTATTTTACAAAGCGTGAGTATAATTATGTTAGGGTGGGGAAAAATAGCACATGTTATCTAGAACAGATAAAATTAAGACGGAGATATGCGCAGAGCACTGTCTATATTCTCTATTCTGTCTATATTCCCCTCTCACTCTTTTAGTGCAGTTTGACAGAAAATAAAATTTCAATGACAGGATATCTCCGCCTTAACACAAACTACATTCCTACCTACTAATAATACGAATGTACTTAATTTGACTCTTAGCACTTGAGAGCGTTTGCTCGAAGCGGTTCCTACCATCAAGAAGTAGGCTGAATATTGGTCAATTAATTTAAAAAAAATGGCATAAATTCTGCTTAGCCCAAAGGTATGAGTGGTAGATAATGCCCTACGGCGTTCAGTCCACCTTTACAAGTACATAGTTTTGATGTGCAATAAAGCTTAAATAAAGAAATAAAAACCATCTATTTCTCACAAATGCCTTTTTTCACAACGTCTTCTGGCTGTGTAAGGCACAGTGTAGGAACAATGCGTCATAGATAATAGGTTATTCGATTGTTTAATTAGAGATTGATTTAGAAAGGTAATATAACAAAGGCATATGTAGACGACTAACAATAGTGTAATAAATAACACACGTTACACTGACGTTAAGTTCCCCAGTGGGAGTTTTGAATTATTGTTTAATCGTATGAAATTGACATTATGAATTATTGCTAGAGCTACTTTCTCTTTAATTGTTTGCGCAGTTAAAGTTTTTTTTTAAGTAAATAAATATACAACATGATCATATGAACATACATGATCTGACTCCGCGGTAAGTAGCTTAAGCATTTGTGTTACTTGATTTGTAATTCAGAATCAACAGTGGTAATAAATACATATAACACCCAGACCAGTACAAACAGACATGTTCTTGCACACAATGTTTGTACGGTGCAGGGATCGAACCCGCGACCTCTTGGTTTATAGTCAACGTCTTGACCATTACACCAAAGTGTATGGTAGTGTAATGGTCAAGACGTTGACCTACCTATGTAAGTTTATGATTGTGTTCTACGTGGTGAACCGCGATTGACATTGACACAAGTATTTGTCGCATCGCGTCGCGTCGCACTTATCGCGTTGCTTCGCCCACGTAGGACAACACCTTACTAGAGTAAGTAGAGTTAATAAACAAATGATTTATCGTCACTATTTATAGATGCTAATGCTAACACTTGTCAGTAAATATATAAATTAAGATTAACACCCTTTCACCATTTACGAATGTAAATTGTTTTACTAATCTTCCCTAAATAGCTTACTCAAGAAGTGTCACACGGTATAGAACTAACTTGGCAAAGATGGCGCCTGGCGGCAACCTTTTGATTGTTCACAAAGTAAGATTTTCAGACTTAATTTTACAATGATTAGACTCAAAATCCCTTGGCGCAATGAGTGAGAAAATCTATGGATCGCTGCACGTGTGTGCAAACTTAAGTGCACACATTCATCACTCGTAATTGCTTCGCATTATGGTTGAAAACATCATGAATTGGTAGTGGATGCAGTTTTGCAAGAATCTAATTGCAGTTGCAATCCACCGTAAAGTTTGTGTACGTTGCCATGGCAACGGAATGTGTTTTTTTGCGGTTATAAATACGTCACTTTTTTGCTTCGTAAATGGTAAAAATGAAATTGCATGTCAAAGGTAGTTTGGTAGAGCGGAAAGCAGTTGAGGGTGCATTTTCAACGATGAGTAATTGGCTAGACGACACCACCAATCGTTGACATACTTTTTATTATCTGTCAAAACGGTCTGCCTCCAAAGATTTCGTATGGGAATAAATGATTGTGACGTCATCAGAAATCGGAGTCAATTGACTGAATATTTATTGCGTTTTGTGTGTTTAAAAATTGGTTTCTACAGCTTTTTTGAAATATATTGGTTGTATTAACTTCATAGGGGCTATGTTTTTTAAACACCGTGTTCTTGACAATATTTAAGATAGGTGTCATCATCCCAATTCATTTTGCAATAGCAAATACGACGGGGACAATTTTGCAGGTGTTTTGCTATTGCAATATGGGGTTTCACAGAAAGAACAAGGTGGTTTGTTTCCTATTATACGATCTAACACTACTTACTTTTCTACCAAAGTATCAGTAACTTTTTGATATTTCTAGAAATTCCTAATTCGTTTGAAATATGTCCTTTAAAAAATCTAAAAGCGCCTTTATTGTCAAGTAACTTATATCTTTTCGTGTAACCAATTCAAATTTTATTTCTTTCGGTTGTTGTGTAGCATCCCACTCGTCACTTCTGATTATGCGATCACACCTCGGACTGACAACATCGGTTTTTATTTATCGATTATAAATCTCTCGCTACACGCATCGGAGCCGATTTACTATCAACGCCTACCGCTAAGCGGCGCGTAGAGGGCTTAATAATTATACCGTAGTAGGGCTGCCAGGTAAGAAACTAAATAAATAATTTTAGTAAGTTTTTTAGTTTCAATAAATAAAAAAATAAAAATAAGTTACTTTATTTTTAGCATGAACAATGCAAATTATAATTTCACATTCTTCTTCTTCTTAGCGTTTCGATGGAACACGAGAAATAATATCGTGGCAGCCCAAAATTCAGCCGCTTGTATTGCGAATCGACTGCAGTACTTTAAATCCGCTGGCGCCATGGCGTGCAGGTGATGGGACACGCCGGGCACGATGTTAAGTGTGCCATAGTTTGCACTGCACCGCAAACACAGTCCACATCAGAGCTTGCCGAAAATCCCCACCTGGCCATGTTCTCCTTACTTCGACCAACCTGAGTCCGAAGCCTGTTTAAGGATTTCCAGATCGGCCATGGTAGATCATGTCCAGGAGGGAGATTCTCGGAAGTTTGTGGAACCCACAAATTTCACTTTGTACATAATATTAGAACAAGGGACCGCCCGTGACCTCGTCTGCGTTCAAATACGAACCAATGTTAGTGTTTTGGCCCAATCCACTAGCCGAGATCTTTCAAACGTTACCTCAATCATATTTTTTTAACACGCTTTAATTAGATCGGGGTGTATGTATGTATGTATGTATGTAAAATATGGCTGCGAGAAGACACCGCAAAAAACCATCTGCTAGAATGGACAAGCAATGAAGGCTGCAGGCAAACTAAAAATGCAGTTCAGATGCCATCTAAAAAGCTTGCCCGCAACCTCGCCAAACTAACGCGCGACAATCTACGCAGAGTTATAGGGATAATAACAGGCCATTGTCCCCTAAACAAGCACCTATTTAACATAGGTGTAACAAACAGCCCTCGATGCAGAGGATGCCTCGAGAAAGAGGAAACGCCACAGCATGTACTCATGGAGTGCACAAGCGTGGAAAAACAGCGAGCAGACATTCTAAAAAACCCAACATCATTCCAGGAAATCTTTAGTGGCCTAGGCAGGCTGCTAGCCTTCTGGGAGAGCTTGGGTTGGTTGGAATAGAGGCAAACACGCACAATGGCCCAATCGTGAGGCTAAGTGCGGAAAAAGCCCTGCAAAACTAACTAACTAACTAATGTATGTATGTAACGGAATTTTTGAGCTCAATTTTCACCAACTTCCAGAAATCGGATTAATTTGAAACTTTGCACACGTATTAAGTACCGATGACAATTCAATAATTTGATAAGAATTTTCCATTATCCTTATTAACTAAGAAAATGAAAATAAATATTAGTTTAAAAAACTAAAAAAAAACACGCTTTTATTGCTAACTAAAAAGAGGAAATAATTTCTGAGTACACGGAATTTATATTACAGTAGAGTAAAAAGCGTGGGATGCTTGGTATAGTAATATGTGAAAATCATCATATTATTGGCAACTATAAATAGAGTAGTATGAAAACGTCATAAAGTGCACCCCATGCTTCTTACTCTACTGTACTCGTAATATAAATTCCGTGTACTCAGAAATTATTTCCTCTTTTTTTGTTAGCAATAAAAGCGTGTTTTTTTAGTTTTTTGAACTATTATTTTAGGCACTAGCACCGCGACGCAGGTAGCACAGGACCGCGCGGAAAAGGAATGCTTACTCAAATAATATATTATAAGAAAATTCACTGTGTTCATAATGTGTTGGTATTATGGATATTTGTTCTACCTATGATGACAGATAAATTAAGTGGTTTTTGTATGGAGGAATGCCTTATAGAGTTATGTGTGGATCGAAAGTTGGCTTTTTGTACCATGAATTGTATAGTGCAATTAAGCGCAAATTGATTTTTGTTTATCGTAATAAAAATTAACAGGTCGGATACCACCAAATAGAAGCAGGTTTATTTATTTATTTAAGTTCTGCACAAACATGTGTACAATGGTGGACTTAATGCCGAAGGCATTCTCTACCAGTCAACCATAGGGCCAAGCAGAGAAAATTCAGGTTCGATTCTAGCCTCAGACAGATTAAAAAAAACTTTAAGATATTCATTAAATTCGAAAGCTTTTGGTGACAAAATTATTTAGAAAGATACTTTAAATTTCTCACGAGCATTTGTTCACCTGAACTTTAGCCACTGGTTCTCAACCCTGACGCGCCCCGCCCCTCTTTACGCCTGAACGGTTACGGCGCCCGCGCATCGTAAATCCAAGCCGGCTAGATAAAGAAAACATAAGCGTTCTAAAGATTAATCTGACAAGATAACGTTAATTCATCAGGGCGTAATTGGTCAGATCTTAATGTATTTCGATTATGTTTATAAATGAATATAAAACATGAACATTTGTTGTTTAATCTCAACCTTTAACTAGGTTCATTTTGTTTGAAGTAGTGGAACAAAGAAAAATATTCATATCACAGCTCATTATCTAAAAGAACCTGAATAAGGCCTCAGGCGATCATCTCATCCTTTAAAGAAGCTGCACTTGTAAAACATTGAGATAGACGAACAATGTAAGATAATTTAATATAACATTTAATTCGTTCGCCTAGCTGGCAACTAATAAAAAACCGTAGTCATTGAATGGGTAATGCTTTGAATACTCGTCTCCAAATGCCTATCAACTTATTCATAACAACAATCTAGCAAAGAAAGTGTAATAACCCTTCTTTTGTGTCAGTCGAGTAATAAAAGATACAAACTATACCTCTCAACTATTTATGTCAATTTAACGATTTCCACGACTCTATTTTCACTCTACAATAAAAGTCAGATATTGTCAATTATCTCTGCGATTTACATAAACGATAGAATATTTATCCAAATGACAGAATATAAATAGCTTTAGTTATAGAAAACGCAGTGACAGGCACGAGCTATTCAGGTTAAATTGACTTAAATAAACAACCTACCTTCTTCATAAGTTTTTGTGGATTTCTTTTAAAAAGCGCTATTTTCTGAATAGAGTCACGTGAAGTAAATAAAACAACTCTCGCGCTGAATAAAATACCTTCTTACGAGTTAGTGTACAGTTAAACAATATAAATATAATAACAATGCTATAACAAAATTAATATAACATAAAGTTATCATGTGAATTTATATGGAATGTGAAATTAAATTACTATCGATTATGTAGGAAATCATTCATATTCGAGAATGAATTATTGGAATTTATCCATCTAATCTAGAAATGGTTTATTTTTCCAAGCAAAGAGGGAAAATAGGGTACCGACCCCAGATACTCCAAGGAAAGTCGTCCCCCTTACACTTATAGGGATGGGAGTGGATATAAATATTGTCAGTAGTCATTGTCCTACTATTTACTGTAATCAAAACAAGAAACACTTTGAAACCCTCAGTAGTAAAAAAAATACTGAAATAAAATTCTAGGTTGAAAGAAAGCGTCTTGACCGAATCATTTTTTTTCTATAATAAAATAGTAAAGTGACAAACGAATTAAATAACTGTCACTATAATTGAAATATTAAATACTAATTAGAATAATTAGCTTTCCAGAAATACTTAGCTTTTTCCATTAGATTAAGAAAAACAATACGTAACGGTTCTCAAACAATGTTCATCGATATTATCAGAGCGTTTATTTAGCTTAAAACGGATTGAATGTACAACAGCCGCCAAAGTTGAGAATTAAGTTACACATACACTGCACACGAAATTTGCCCCAAAGAGTGCAGTTTATTTTAACAATGTACACCAGATGGCTCTTTCGTAAACGCTTGTAGACCGAACAAAGAAATAAAAATGAGTGAAATAGATTCACTTGCAAAAAACTATCGATTGTGTTTGATAGAAAGAGATCGCCTTCCTTTTGCTTTGTCATCTTGCCAATTTGTTGTTTAACAAATAAAATAAATTGCAAAGATGTTTTTAATGCATTCTTTAATAATTTACCTATCTTACAGTTTTGAGAAGTCTGAGAGTACAGCAGCGTGAAGCTATTTTGATTTTTCAGAACATTAATAACTTTCAGAAACTTTTCAAATGATCTTGAACAATATTTCGGCCTTAAACAACTAGACAAATATTTGTTTTCGTATACGTAAGTAATAATTTCAACTGTACAAATACCTATACAAGTATACTAGCTGACGTCGAATTTTTTCACTTTCTAACAAACATTTTCAATATCCACCTCAATACGCATATTCATTCATAGTAATTCGTAGTATTCGTCACAGAATTCGTCTGAAATGCACTTTGGTCGTCAGCTTTGACGCCAATGCCCACAGCGCTATTTTTAGATCAAGTTATTGTCAATTACTATTTATGTTTGAGTTTGTTGAGTGACGTTTACGGCATTGACACGTAAACTCCATTCAATTTTTATTTTTGGAGCTTAATAATCACTTTTGGAAATTTTGAATTTCGAAAATTTGAAAATCATAGTAAATTACAAGAATGATAAGCTGTCCCTAAATGACGCTTAACAAATTAAGTAGATTTATACGATAGAATCTATTAATTTTAGTAGGGCTATCGAAACACTGTAGGGCCCTAGGCCTTGTATAAGACGGTGAGAAATAGCCTACTGAGTTTGTTAAAGTTAGAGAAATCACACTCTGTGACTTCTTCTGTCATTTCATACGTTCATTTCGTGTCCAAACTTCAGTTGGACTTTGTTGTTTCTTATGGTAGGTAGGTACACCATACTGACTTGCTTTTTAAATATTCAAATATCTAGTTGAGTTTTATTTCAGCAATAATAATGTATTTCTTCCCTAATAAACATTATTGTTGTGTATTCTACAAATAGCATCAATTGACCAGTGGCTGTCACACTCATTTGAGCTCTGCAGACAAAAAGTGACAATCCATACTCAATCTTAAGTGAATTGAGTTAAGGGTCAAAGTGGACTTACAACATAAGATACTGCATAGAATTTGACAGTTAGTGGCTGTCAAAATGACACATTTCGCGCGACGTCATTAGTGAACAATGTTTACATTTAGAGCCGAATTTACACAACAAACGTTATATAAAAAGCTAAACAGGCATGAATAAACCATGAACTAACTGTTCGCCGGGTTTATTGTTACCGGGCTTAGGTCAGCGGCTCTCAAACTATGCCGTGACCCCACATTTAACCATTCGTGCAACAGGTGACTAAAAGGTCCCAAACAAGGTGGGGTGTGACAAGCCCCAAATTAAAAAATGATATATTTTTTTATCTTTTTCGTGAATGTAATTATTATGTGTTTATAAAAAACATTGTAATATTTAGGTTTAAGTTAAAGACTACTTAAAAAGTATGTATTAAACAATTATTTGATGAGAGAACAAAAAAACACAACTTCGGTAAATCACTTAACATAACAGTCACTTTCTTGTATACAAATTTTAAATAGTACGTTTAATTACTAAAATAATCTTTAACTAACCACTACACTACATTTCCTCATATTTAGAAATAGAAGAAGTATCTTATCATTTCCATTCCTTGGACTTTGTTTTGTAAAAATTGACATAGTTGTCATTTTATCTTGACAATAGAATAAAACATAGAAAAATTTCCTACAAAAGGTTTCCTCCAGAAATTCGTAGAATTTTATCACTATTTTTCGTAGGAACATCAACAATTATTTTCACTTTGAGAAACAATGCCTTTAACGACCGAGTGCTGCTTGGCTGAGAGTTGTATTACATTTTAAGGTTAAGTTTACGACTTTCCGATTGATTGTGATTGCGCGATTGTAATGTTTAGTGCGAGTTGGTTTTTAACAATCTTCCAGCATGTTTAACATTCCTGTACTAGATTTGCACGCGTTCTATTTGACCTTTTGTGAAAACAGACGCATGAGTTCAGCTTGTAAATTAATTGTGTCATGTTAATTCACACATGTTTCGGTGTGGTACTTGCCATTTTGGCTAGGCCTGATCTTTTAAGCTTGATAGCTTATTATTATTATTACAGACACTAAAGCATTATATTATCTAACAATGCTTAGATTTTGCCTGTTAGCAGAGTTATTATAACAAGTTGGGACAGCATGATATATTTTTGGCAGACTAATTGTTTTTAAACCATTTCTACACAGAGCTTAAGAGAATGGCAGTGATAGAGTCCGCGAAAAGGAATGATAGTTTTTTATTTTTATTTGGGATAGGTTTGCTCTTGACCCAAGACTAAGCCCAGCGAGGCGAAGACTGAGTCTACGATGGAGCAAGCTCGCCTGTAAGATGCCAGTTCACTCTAGAATTTTCAATTCCTAGGTTGTAACTGCAGGAAAATACTGACACAGACAAATAATGGTAATAAATACATGATGATTATGACTACAAAGCTTAGGTACTTCCTGAAGTATTATGACATAACAAAGTCCAGAAGTAATCCTATTTAACGCTGTAATAATGGACGGATTTACGCAGTGTGTCTAATTCAACTACGGTTGTAGTTGTATTCGTTGGGGTTCCTGAAAGTATAGTCACTGGAAAATGCAAATCCTTCTTCTTTTATAAACTCTCGACAACTCTAACGGAGAAAGCACCGTAGTAGGTAAATCTTACTAAGAAAAAATTGGCAACGTTTATAAATAACCATGTGCACACTTTAAATTTCTTGTTATAAGTTTAAAGGTCGGAATGAAATTGAGTATGCTAACGTTTTTTCCTAACTAATTGTTTTAATAGTGAGTCTTGTAGTTAAATGAATTTGTAAACTATTTTAATGGATTATTACAGTTTTTGCATCCGAGTGTACTCTAATTAAATTACATAACTCGGTCAGCAACAGGGATCGCGTAAGCTTCGTGTTCTATGGACAGATGTCCAAGTGTCTTGAAGTCTACGAGTGAAGTGCCCATTCTAATTCCTAGTACGTCTGTTTTGAACATTGACTCGTTTTGTAAGACGAGACTGGAGTGGTTAAATTAAAGTTTACGATAATAGCAAGGCATAAGGAATCTTTATACTGTGGTTAACAGGGGACAGCGTGACTAACTTGGTTCAGTAATATGTATATTTGAACAACAATAATGCTGAATAGGTTTTGCGATTGTCTCTATATTGCTTATTGTAGTGTATGGTCGCGGTTTGAAAGTGTTTAAAAGTTTACAGATTAGATTATTTAACACATTTCTTTCACCAAATTTTATTTTTTATTATATTTATTTTAGAAAACCAACAGCAACAATATTTTATGCTAATTTGAGTACTAGTTTATGAGTAGGCCAATTCTAGGTTTTCCTTAAATAACAAATAGTGTGTAAAGCTG
The DNA here is from genome assembly GCA_963921415.1 of Pyrausta despicata. Taxonomy (NCBI): domain Eukaryota; kingdom Metazoa; phylum Arthropoda; class Insecta; order Lepidoptera; family Crambidae; genus Pyrausta; species Pyrausta despicata. The sequence goes on along the minus strand of OY992862.1, from coordinate 12,237,281 downwards.
TGAGACTAATGTTCAACACAATCATTAAATTTGAGTCAATGATATCGAAACATTTCATTCAATGATATTACGATCAAATCCAAAATGTTATAACATTTCAAATTTTATTAATGAATTTGACTTATCGAGTATATGATGGGTACCCTCACCACAAATGAAATTAAAATTCACTTTGTGGCGAGATGCCAACCGTTCGACCCTCAGGGTGAAGTTGGACTTCTAACGTACATTAGTAATGGCAATTATTGCTATTTTTTGTTAATTTAATTAGCATGCTAAATTTCATAGCATAGCATGCTACGCGCTATTGCTATGCTAATATGAAATTTCATCGAAATTGAGAAATAGCGTAAGCGTATAATATTAAATTGCGAAATTGTGACTGTTGTGTGCAACTTACATTTTAATGTTGTGACTAAGATTAGATTAAATTTGACTTTATTAAAATTAAAACTGCACCGAATAGATAATTCAATCAAGTCACAAAGAGACAAACAGTTTCATTCAAATAAACAGTTCAAGAAACCGCACGCAAAATACGACTCTAAATGCAAGGATGCCGTATTCTCTTCTCTTTCTTTGTTCGCCATACACTCGGGTAACGCTCAAAAGCCGATCGTCGCCCGACAGCACGCGAACGCGAGTTTCAATTCATCGAGCTATTAGCAGTAGCAGCCTGCTAAAGCAGTGCGTGCGAATCTATGAAAGCAACGACACGTCGCTGTCCGTGAATTTTAGCAGTCACGTGAATTTTAGCATTCACACAATTTAGCATCGTCAAATAATTTAATTATTGCTAACGATGAAATAGCATGCTAATTAATGATGCTAATGCTAATTATTCCATTACTAACGTACATGGTCTACGACGTTCTCGACCGTCGTATACGTAGAGCAGCGTCTAACGTACTTGCGGACGCAGCGGGTGTTCAGGTCCTGTCGGTGTGTTGCCGAGATTGTTCCGGCTAGCCAGCTTCCTCCTCTTTCTTTCGACTTTTGTGAAGCCCTGTTTGTCGCATCGATCCCACGGTGGACACTGTGTCGTTGTCGACTTTTTGTCTTTCCCTGTTTTAGGCTGGCCGGGGTGGTAAGGCAGCAGCGGCTGCGTAGGCACGATGGTAACGATAACGATGTTTTGTTATTAAATACCTCTAACTTATCACCACCTCATAGTTGAGGTAAGGCCTGTGCCCAGCAGTGGGACGTTTATCGGCTGATGAGAATGAGAATGAGTTATATCAATGTGCGTACAGCACGTGCATTTGTACCTGAGTCATGGCTGTTTATAAATGTATTTAAGTATTTCTATACATTATTCTAGCCACCATAGCACAAGCTAACGCTTAGTTTGGGGCTAGGTAATTGGTGTGTTCGTTGAAACAATTTATTTATTTATTAAATGCTTGTACGTCACGCTGTGTGTGTTACTTAATACTACCACTATCAAAACCGTCACAAATGTGTGTTTTAAAGCAATAATGAATGGAGCCATCTAAATATTAGTGCAGTCGCCTAATTGCCCGTCGGCCTTGGATCGCGTGACATCTGCCTTCCCTGATGACTGCGAACCGGACTAATGCAGCTTGAAACATTGTTCGGGTTCCGTGGTAATCGGTAAAATAAAGTAATGTTTCAGCCCAAAGCAAGTTCCACTGCTGGGTACGGGCCTCAACTCAACCACAACCACAACTATAATGAATAAGTAATGATAAATATACAACAACATCACATACATTGATCTGACTCCGTGGTAAGAAGCTCAAACAATTGTGTTCCAGAAATTGGAATCAACACTTTTATTACAAATAAACTGCAATAAATACATATAACACCCAGACCAGTACAATCAGACATGTTCATGCACACAAATGTATGTACAGTGCGGGGATCGATCCCGCGACCTCTTGGTTAATAGTCAACTTCTTGACCATTACACCAAAGTTACGAGCCATATTTATGAGTTCGAGGGAATTTCATAACTTCCGTGAATATATCTATATACTTTTAAAAGCAATTTCTTTTTGAATGTAATTAATAAATCAACTCGTTAATCATTGAATAAATCAAATCAAAATTAAAAGGTACCGTAACGATAAATAACTCAAGTAAGGTCGTAAGGTGCATAACGTCAAGATACTATATATCTCACATCTAGTTCTTTAAAGTCATAAATGTCAAAAAATCTAAGATTGAGTTAACCATGCCACAGGTTTCCTTTTAAACGAATCTATTGAGCGCTAAAGATCGTTTTATTTATTATTTTTGATATATGATATAAACTTGACTTATTTGTCTGAGTTTCTCTATAGACCCCTAAACTAGCAAGTTTTTTACAGCGGCGCCATGTTCACACTAATTCCTAGCAAGTGTGTGGTTTAAATTGGCATTTCCTGATGCGATGATTATCGTAACGTTGTAAGTGTAAGGATGAATTAAGATTAACTTAAGTAGTGTTTAAATATCCCTTTACACTTTCTAGCCATTCCATTTCTTTAGGACCTTTTTGTGTGAAATTTCGCAAACTGTTTGCGTCCCTAAGACTTGGACTTATTTTATCACTCTATCCAAATCCATATTTAAGCAAGTTCTACAGCTTTGCCACAATGAAAACCCGATTCAGAAAAGGCTAGGACTGTTCTACCTAGGAACATTTGTCAGTTGACAGCATCTTATTATTTTCGTGTTTTCTCTTTTATTTATTTTGTCGCACCGCCCACTAATCATTTCTGCTCAGCCCAAAGGTATGACTCGTAGAGAATGCCCTACAGCGTTTAGTCAACTTTTGTACATAGATTTATATAAATTAAATCTAAAATAAATAAATCTTAATCGATATAACGACGGCTATAGCAAACACATTATCTTAGTTAAGTTGGATTTGAAGAGGAAATACGTTTTTAATTTCAAATGATGATTATACTATACTGACTCTTCCCTTATTATTTCCTGTTTTACCATTACAAACAATCAATATTTGCATTACATTTGTTTAATGATCTGGTCGATCTTTTTCCGGTTAATCTTCTTATATATAAAATGAATTGCTGTTCGTTAGTCTCGCTAAAACTCGATAACGGCTGAACCGATTTGAATAATTTTTGTCTTTAAAATATTTGCGGAAGTCTAGGGAAGGTTTAAAAGATAAAAAAAAAATAAAAAAAAACAATGGGCAGGGCAACGTTTGCCGGGTCCACTAGTATGTAGGTATAATCCGACAACTTCATAAGCTATTAGGGCCTTAGGGCGTGTTCTCATATTCGTCAGTTTTACAGGATCTTTTTAAATGGATCTGTCGCTACTGGGGATAGTATTCGTACATCATTATCGCTACTGCAATTTCGTTCGACTGTGTTATGTGTGACTTGGCTCATTTACTCAACACATACGCTAATAACATGTAAAACTGCCGTTTTGGTAGGTGATAGATGAATAGGATTTATTTTTATAAATATGCCTACGCATGTCTTAGAGGTTTATAGGGATGTCCATAATAGTAATAATAATAATAGTCCTTCTGGCCGATTTCGACCACGGCGGCCAATCTCAACAGAGATCAGCCAACTACGTAGGAGATATTCTAGTGCACAAGTGTGAGCGCAATACACAGGTGCACTCACTGTTCCATCACTCTCAAAGTTTGATGAGACGGCAATCCGACATGACCGGAGAGAGATCAGGCGCAGGACCATCGGCTTAACGTGCTTTCCGAGGCACGGGGGTGTTGCACCGCCAACTTCCCGACTCTGTGCTGTTTTTGGCTCGACCTGGGATTCGAACCCAGGACCTCTCGGATGTAAGGCAGAAACTTTGCCACTATACCAACGAGGCAGGTCTATAAAAGGACAATACCTAGACAAAAGGATAGGGTAGGTTAATGAGTCTAGGTAATATATTGTGGTAGTGACACCATAACATGACGTTAGTGGTTTTATGTGGTTTACCGGTCGCTTATCAAAAATGACACACAATAGGGAAACGTTTAATGGCTTTTGTATTGTATTTAGATCAATTCCTATTGTCTACTTCATGTTATTGTACGTGTCATTACAGTAGCTGAAAAACTATTGAAATCATTTAAAAATATTGGTAAAAGTATTTCAAAAATGTTAACTGATACTACAAGATTGTTGAACGGGAGTGTTTATCACAGTATAAGTGCAGTAAGTAGCTTTAAAAATATTTTTGTATAAAGTTTCACTGGTTCACGATTTCTGTCGCTTGTTTCTAAACATTGCTTTTTAGGGAGTACAGTAGCTGATCTGAAATGGTATCCGACACTGAACAAACGCTGAAAGGTATTTTACGATGATTTAATGTACTTATTACCTATGTGGCCTGACAGTCTTTTCTATGAAAATGCAATAGGTCCCTTACAACTCATTGGTCATAGGAAGTAAGGCGTTTGAGGGATAAATTTTAAGGGCATTTTTACAATAGGGACACCTGTCTTACTTAGGTCATAGCCGTTACTAGCCAGTTGCCAGTTGCAAACAATTTGCTTGCAACTGTCATGGGTACGGCAGGTTCCCCTAAAATTTAATTTATAGTAGGGACCTGCCTTACCTAGGTCATAGCGGTAACTAGCCAGTTGCAGACAATTTGTTTGCAACTATCATAGGTACGGCAGTTTCCCCTTCCTATGTGAACATTCCTACGCTGATCTACGGCAATTTCAATAAACTGTAAGGAACTCAATATTGATATCAGAATATTAATCCCTTCTAACATCTGTCTGTTCACAATAAATACCGATTCTAGCATGCTAAGTCAAGCCAGCTACTAATCAAAGCAAGCCGCCCGCAATAGCAATATTTAACATACATAATTGTCCTATAATAAGCAATATCAGTCTACTAACAAACAAATGGACGGACTTCAAAGCGTTATCGCTTGGGTAAATTATGGAGCAAAGGTACGTCGGTACGTTCGATATAGAAAGACAGTTTATATTTCGGTGTGCACTTGGTTTAAGTCAAGATTGGATCCATATTGGCCGAATATTTGGCTCGAAATGTAACGCTTTTTACACATAGAAAAATGCACCAATAAACATAGAATCCAACGCTTTTTTCTAGATGTCAATTTTAACATTCATGTTAAATTAGGACTGGAAAATAGAACTGCGAAACTAGGACTGGAACATCTTAATTTTGGACGGTAAATTTAGATTTGAAATATTAATATCAATGTTTTAACTTTTATGAACATCAAATGCTGATATATTTGTAATTTTACACAGCAATTTATTAAGTAATTGTCCTTAAATATTGTATAATAATTATTTAATACAATTTCTATGCTGTTATAATATGTCTGAAAAAGCTGAACCACAATGTTAAACCTACTACCAAAATGTACCCTTTTTCAAACGCAAATAAGTTTTCATTTCATTTCATTGGTTGATAGGTTTAAGTGCCAACGATAGATCTAGCGTGTGGATCCTGGGTTGAAATAAAAAAGCTTTTGCAAGGAGGTTCATTCATTTGGGATGAGGTAGAGTGTAGAGCATATCTAACTTAGAAAGGCTACCTACACAGATGACTCTATTGAAATTGTGCAGCTTCAATAGTTTTCGGGTTGCCAGAATTTTCTTGTTAATTTTTCATCAGGCTATCTGTGTTACATTTTTAGACGGTAAAAATCAGTATGTTGAACCGTTGGTTCTCTGCTTTTTAGCTGAACTTCGAACACTTATTTTTACTTAACAATAGTGTCAGGTCAGGCCAGCCTACTAACAAGAATATAAACATAACTTCTGCTGTTCAACTTAACTGCGAACTAAAGTGACGTTTTGAAGCAAACTTAATTTTATACGCCGATCAAGACAGTTTATACAACCAACCGTCACAGTCGTTTTAAGTTCATTCAACAGTGTACAGATTTCAAACAGTGAAGCTGAACACTTGACAAACTTATTCCCTTGTAGGAGATACGACTTTGCTAAGAGAATTGTCAGTTTTACGTACGGTCGCGATTTTTATATTTTTTATATTATTAATATGGGTTCGCTCTTGACATCATTCTCCCTCTAAGAGGTAAAGAAGATGAGTAAATGCTTACCAATTTTGCAGTTAGATTCTATACCACACACGTTTCACTAAAGTCCGCAATCTTAAATCAAAGTAACTTGATTTAAGATTGTTAGAATTCATTACCAGATAATATGGCTCAACGAGCAAAGAAAAAGGTTTTTGTGGGTACGATTTTTGACTAATAATATCCCCATTTCTTTATTTGAGCAAATGAGTTACGTAGTTAGTGCCAGTCAAGGTCTACATTGCTCATATACCTAAATGATTGATGGGTAGCTATGAATTGATTCTCGTTGAAAAAAATAATTAATCAAAGTAAATAAATCAAATTAAATCATAAAAATAAACATTTCTAACTTTTGACTTAAATGTGTACAAGCTATTGTAACCCGTTAGGTGGTAAACAGAAACTGATAGTGACTGTACTAAGTAATGGCAAGGGTTCTGGACAACATTAATTTTGTCACAGACTGACAAAAGACACTGGCAGTCACGAATGAACTACTAAGATGCCAAGCAGAGGTGCCTTACTTTTGGGTGTGGTTTCTCGATTGAATAACTACATTTAATAATACAATTTTTCAAAAAGACATAACACTTAAAAAAATTTTTTTCGGCCTTAGTCATCAGGGAGGATTCGGACCCCCGATCTTTGGAAGTCCGGTCCAATGCTCTAACTACTGCTATTTTTACTTAGTTTAACTGTTTGAAACTCTATAAATATTTTGACGTGGCAACGTCTTATAAATTGGTTTGCCGGGTGACACTTCAAGAAACTGCGTTACGCTCCGTTCACGTTCCGCGCTCACAATGAGAGCGAGTGAGAGGCACGCGTCCCTTCGACTCGGGCATGGTTAGCCCGCCTAAGAGCGAGTGAGACAGACATAAAAAGTGAAAGGCACGCGTCCCTTCCACTCGAGCACAGTTAGCCCGCCTAAGAGCGAGAGAGAGAGAGTGAGAGAGATAGGCATACACACCGGTTCATGTTATACGAATGAATATTCACATTAAAATTATTTAACCACTCAAAGTCGTTGTCACGTAAAACTTTCGCCCGTATACCGACTTTACAGGCAACCAATTTTTTTTTATAAACATCTAAGTACCTTAACTGTAGTATTGAAAATAATGCAGTGAAGGAACAATATCTTATTTTTTTAACTTATTATTACATTCGTGACAAAAGAACTCTGTAGGATACCGACGACATCGATTCATATTTTAATTGTTGATAATATGGTCCTAATAATTACAAAAGTAATAATTACAACCTTTTTATCTTAATATCGATACACAAAATCCCTTACCCTTTTGCAAAACTACCTATTAAATTAATGTTGTAACGCGAATGGCTATCACGATCTATCAAGAAACTTTTTAATATACTTTCTTTATACAAACCATGTTTTTGCTGTAGAAAACTTGTACAACTCAATTTCCAAGCACAAATTAGTAAACGCCACCAAATAATAACATGTCTTCTCTACTATCACCGATAACATGCACTAATGATTTCTAAAACAATGTTGCAACATTGTTACTTTCAATACGTAGACGCAAAAAAAAATGTTTGGTGTAATTTAATTAAATTCAATCATTTCAGATAAAACCCATAAGGCAAATATTTAGAAAAACTGACAATAATAATAAAATTTGATTTACTTACGTTTTTTTTTTTGACTTTAGAGCCGCGCACTTTATTATAATTGATTCATGTTTCATTTAAAAATAACTAGTCACGAATAATCCATCATCGACTACAGTGTTACTTTCTATCAGGTGAGATTGCAATTAAATTGTCCATCTATATTTTTACAAATAAGATTTAAAAAAAACTACAAATCGAACTGTATTCATTTTTTTTTTGTTAATCTGTTTTTATGCTTTTATTTGGTTAGTTGTATTATTTACTTAAAAATATTTATTGTAACTTACTTTACATAGAGTTTATTAATTCAATCTGGATGTTAATCTAATAGAAAATCTTCCCACAAAATGTTGGTCATTTCTGTCGTGTACTAATCTGAAAACTTGGCGCCAACCTTTAGTCCGTGGTCCGTTGGGAAAGTCCACTTTACCTTATTGTAGGTTTGTATTCTGTAATCTCTGGTCTCGGAATTGGCCCTCAATCAATTTTATTTCTTCACTAGCAGCGAAAGTCTATTGAATGTTCGCTTTCGACGCTATTATTCGAAAGTGACGACTTCTGGTGCTGTTACCTTATTCCCTTGGACCTATTGTACTAATAGGAAATGCGGATGTTGTTCAATGTATCTTTTTTTTCTAATCATATGACATTTGTAACTATTAACCCTTTATTTTAAAACTTTGTTAGTAGTACAATGGTTTCACAATATTTTTGCCAAAAACCATATTTAAAGACCACTAAATAGAGCTGAGCCACTTCCATTGCTTTGCTATGTGCTATGTTTAAGTAATAAAGATTTTGTAATTATTTTTATACTTTTGTATCTCAGCGATAAGCTGGGGGTTCTTAGCGTTACACGGGCATATAAGCCAAGTGTTTGTATAGTATATTGTGTATGCCATTGTGTTGTATACTCAGAGGTGTTGTGTATGGGTGTTTGTTAGCTTATTTATTATTGAATATCTATAATCATTCAATATATTATTTATATGAGTATGTAAGTACTTTAATCAGCGATAAATAACATTACAGCAGATAAAACATGGTAGACAGAATAAAATAAAATAAATGTAGTCGCAAACAGGTAGAGTCTCTAAGAAACGTATCAAGTTGAGACTAGGTAGGTATATGGTTTTGGTGAAGAGGAGGAGAGCAAAATATTTAAATCCTAGTCCACTTACCTATGCGCTAAAATTCCCGTTCCCTTATTGGCAATGCGCGCATTCAGTGTCAACGACAGTTTGATAGGTCCGCATAAGGTTTGACAGCTGTCACTTCCTTTCCGAGGGCTGCCACCTGCTACATTAGCATGCGAAAATGACATCACTATACGTGCGAAAGAATAAATATTTTTCTAATCGACATTTCGAACAAAAGGATTATCTAATGATTGGCGTAAGAGTTTGCATTTCATATTTAAAACACGTCGGCTTTTTAATAAACTTTACACCTGGATTATCTACTTAAAATTTTTAGGCATGTCTATCACATACCTAATAGTTGATGGAATTAAGCGTTACTTTGCGGAAATCAATGACTAAAGCTGAAAAAGAGAATCATTTTGCTTTAAATTTCCACTAAACGACGCCAGCGCAGGAACCCTAATACCATTCCAGCTTTAGTTTCTTCAATTGGTTACAGTTGGATGTATTTGGGTTCCTGTGCTAGCGTCGATTAGTGGAAATTTAAAGCAAAATAATTATCTTTCTTTTTCAGCTTTACATATCTAAAAATTTATAATAGCGTTATCTCATTTTTGTTAATTATCTTCCTTTCAAGAAAAGCAACCACACATTCTTGACGAATAATCATACGATATGAGTGCTACAATAAAAATATCATGACTTTCCCGCAGTTAATACCTTTTGCCTGTCCCAATTTTTTGATTCTGAAGAATGACAACGCATACCTACTCGGGTTATCCAGTGACCAGGTGTTAATGTGTCACTGTAAATTCCTCATTACACGACATTATTACCTACCTACAGCAAATTACGATGTAGATGCTAGTTCTCAATCAATAACTCACAACTGAAATAAAAAAATAAAGTTGTGTTTATTAAAACATTAATTATTGTGGCCTCCATCCTGGGACCTAACTAGACACATGCTTTGGTCTAGTGGTCTGAGGTCCAGACTACAAAACCGGTTGTCGCGGTTGTTCGAATCCTGCTAAGGTCAAATGTTTGTGTGATGAGCACGATCATTTTTTCTGAGTCATGGGTGTATATACATGTAATTAAGTATTTCTATCCGTTATCTTAGCCACCATAGCACAAGCTAACGCTTAGTTTGGGACTAGGTAATTGATGTGTTCGTTGAAACAATTTAATAAAAAAAATATGTAAAATTACATATCCAAATTACAATTTGTTATTTTTGGTTCACCACTATTGTCGTTGCATAGTCGACCGTACAACTCTATAAGACACATTTAACATTTCTTTAACCACAATAGAATTGTAATCGCGCATCAGCACTTACAAAGTTGCAATGTCGCAAAATGGTTACGGTGGCGTATTGTTTTAACCGTCCGTTATAACGGTTACCTTTAACTATAGATGGACCAAGTAGTGGTTTTGCCGAGTACCGAGTACCGAGTATTACTCGGTTAAAAGCTTGCTTTTAATTTGAGGTCTTAAAACAAGATCAAACATGACCGCAACGCGCTGCTAGCAATACCTACTCTCTGCAATTTTGAATTAATAAATCATGACTTCACTAATTAAAATAATATGTGTTTGATTTTATGGTATATCCCTTTAACTACATACAGTTTTTCGATCCGCAGCGGCCTGGCTGTCCCATAATTAACCAATAGGAATTGACAAACGCAAGATTAGAGGCTGGTTCATTGACTTTAGTATGTGGTCATTTAGGTACATACTTTAATTCCTCCAGTTGGCCTCTAGGAACCTTATTCCAGACATGCTGTTTATTAAATTTACATAACCGAGTACTCGGCATTTGAACCGAGTTATTCGGCCGAGTACGAGTATTAAAAAACCACCTAGTATGCCGGCCGAGTACCGAGTTCGAACCGAGTACTCGGCCCATCTCTACCTTTAACCGTTGCCCACGTGGTTCCGTGCTCAGTGTGGGCTGACGATTTGCCACGATTGTGATGGTACGTAGGATTGTGGGAACGAATGGCGATCGTTAAGGTTGTCAACATGAGTGACCTAATTTTTATTTGTAGTTAAAATAGTGTCGATTTCGAGTATAATTTTGTATGTGGGCGGTTTAAGTGACATCTGTTTTACAAGGTATGACGAAGCCATAACTTGTAACATTTTATGTTAAGTTATACAATAGAGTTGTAATTTTGTAAGTTTTTTGTAAGAAACGGCTTATAAAGGATAGATAAGTCAGTAAAGTGCGCACGGAGAGTCAAGTTTTTTTGTTGTGTGTTGTTTTCTTTGATAAAACCTTTTTGATTTTTGTCATGTCTACAGTAAGTAATCTGTGGAAATATAAAATATCTACCTATGTTGTTTGCAGCCTATTAATAAACCGACGAAAAGTTTGAATGCGAAAACTAGTTACAGTGGGACTTCCACCAGTCCGCAGTACGCACTGAGCGCGCATGGTAGAGTATGGCTCATACGAAATCATAGTTCAGATGATGCCTGTGCTCAGCAGTCGGTCTTTTTAGACTAAGTAACTTTACTAACTAGAGAAACATGTAAGTAGGTTCATACTTTTACATACTAACTAGAATAAAAAAGTGACGTTCGAAGCAAACTTAATTTTATACGCCGATCAGGACAGTTTGTACAAACAACCGTCTCAGAAGTTTTAAGTTTATTCAACAATGTTTAGATTCCTACCAGACAAGCTGAACACTTGACAAACTTATTCCCTTGTATGAGATGCGATTTTGCTAAGGAAATTGTCAGTTAAATGTACGGTCGCGATAAGAAAATGCTTACCAATCATGCAGTTAGATTCTATACCACACATTTTCTCTAAAGTCCAAAATGCTTAATCAAGTTACTTATACAATACATACTTATAATAAGTAGGCATGTAAATCCTAATTATGCCCCTACAGCAGGAAATATTATTCAAATACAGGATATAGCTGTCCTGCTCTGCCGTTTGCAACTATCGCAAAATGTTTATGGCGTCTTTAGTTAATTGACGTTATAAATAATACAACTACACGCTGTATAAAGTCACAACGTACGAATACATAGTGCCTTAGGAACTGACACATACGAGTACTGCAATCAAATCGCGATTTTCCTGTATATTCGGTAGTCTAAGTACCTGCCCCTTCAATGTCTATGATTTATTTTAATGCTGTGGTTTCGTACTTGCATAATTATTTTAAAAACAAAAATATTTCCAAAAATAAATCCAACTACCGCTTGGTGCAGTGGTCCACATGTCAGGGTTGCGGGTTTGATCCCCGCACAGTAAAAGCATAAGTGTGCATGAACATGTGTGTTTGTAATGGGTCTGGGTGTTTTTCTATGTATTTATTTACAAAAAAGTATATAAGTATGTTTATTCTAGTACTTACCCATAACACAAGCCTCGTAGCTTAATTTGGGATTAGAGAATTGGCGTGATTGTTGTGAAATATTTATTATTATTTATTCATATTACTTAAAAGTGTAAAACAAGATTCATATTGATGTTCAGATGATAGCCCGTGCTCTCTACTACGTCTACTTAAACCTTTGACTGCCGAAAGATTAGATACAATAAAAAATAATATTGTTTTGGGATCATCAGTGACTACCGTGGCGTACAATTTGTTGACTATGGATACCTTGTTCTATGAGTCTTTCTACATACTAGGTCTTCTGATCCTATCTACACTATGGTCTAAGAGTGCGTTGATTGGACAATCAACTGCCATCGCGGATTACATTCGATTCGTGACTGAGTTTGATTGAGAATAATCAAGTTTTAGAGTTACACAGGCAGGAATAATAACTATTGTTATTTCAGTTATGTCATGACAAAGGTATGTTTTGGGACAAAGAAAAGGAAAGTTGGCTGACGTGACACTAAGGTCTCTTGAGATCGCTAGTAACATATTTAAGTCCACATGCTTGATGAGTAAAGTCGACCGTCCACCGCCAGCTAAACTAAGTTAGTTTAGCTTAGCTCGCATAGTTGAGCCAGTATTTCATATATCCACCACAAACTATGCCAGCTAAGCTGCGTAAAATACCCCAACTTAGTCGAAATAACTTAGTTGTGCCGCCGATCCGATCGCGTAAGCTAAACCTAAACTAAGGGCCTCTCACCCCCTTGCCATACCCCTCTGGCGCCTGTCGCTCGGCCTGGGATTCGAACCCAGGACGTCGCCCGGCTTGCTAGAGGAGCGGGTTCGAGTCCCGCCTGTGGCAGTCCATTTTTCTCTAAGTGTGTTTTAATTTCACAAGCTTGTAACTACCACAAAAAATATGAAAATAATTGGAAACCTACTAGAAGCTGTTAATAGTTAAGCCAGGTTTAACTCAGAATTAGCTAACAACCCGTATCGCCTGCCGAACATAGTGTCTAACTGAGGTCTAACCTAATTTTAATTCAAGTAACGGAGATCCTTGTTCTAGATTTGAGCCATATAAGCGAGAGACTTAATTATCCTTTAGAACATCCTAAATAAAAATATAGATAGATAGAGAACGCTTTGTTGCACACCACAAAAAACAGTACAAAATTAACATACAAAGAAAGATGAGCAATTTATGCGATATAATATAAGAATATCAAAAGGCGCCTTGAAGAAATTAACTTACGCACGCATAAGCACGGTTTTCAATTGCTTTTTTGACTGTTTTTTTTATATTATCTTTCAATAAAAGTCATTTCACTCGAATTTCTGAAACAAATAAATTTTCTTTTTTTAATTTTACATAACAAGGACATGATGTCACTACTGTGTTTTCTTGTACAAAAAGGGTGATAAAGTGTCAAAGACGATGGTGTCATCATCCCAAATTCATAGTGTTTTATTAATTTCTATTTATCACCAATGCGTGCGAATACTTTATGCATTGTAGTAACATACCTTAGTATATTTAGTTCTAAAACCATGTCTAACTGAGTTACTATCAAAAATACCAGTATTGAATTATCGCATAAGAATCTAATTAGCCGCGAGCAATTTACTAAGGCGAAGCGAATCGCCTATTCGCCAACTTAATAAAGGCCTGTAGTCTCAGCTTAATAGGTGCTGGCTATCAAAGGAATCTGATACTTTATGTTCCATGATTAGAACTTGAGGAGGGCTTAAAGAAAGATAACATCACACTGCATGTCTTAACGATTCTATTTATGACTTGTGAACGCATAAAATGTTGAGTGTTGCTCTTTTAGGTACACTACAGGATAGCTTTTACACACAAGTATTCATTTTCGGGTCTGAACCTGCATATTATGTCGTGAAAAATTGCAAAACTTACTTTATCATCCTATTAGCGGTCCCCCGCAACATCGTGCGTATATGTCCCGTTCCCGTAGGGATTTCGGAAAATTCTTTCTTATCGGATGCCTACATTGTAGTAGCTTCCTGCATGACAAATTTCAATGCGATCTGTTCAGTGGTTTGGGCTGTGCGTTGATAGATCTCTATGTCAGTCAGTCAGTTACCTTTGAGTTTTATATATTTAGACTAATACTAGCGGACCCCGCGGACGCTGTCCTGCTGACGGTGGACAACCCTTATTAATAAGGGGTATGAAAAATAGATGTTGGCCGTTTCTCAGACCTACTCAATATGCATACCAAATTTCATAAGAATCGGTCAAGACGTTTCGGAGGAGTACGGGAACGAACATTGTGACACGAGAATTTTATATATATATATAAGATTAATTATACCAGATTTAGCTTATAATACATCAAAATAACACATAAGCTACAATTTATAAAGTATTGCGAAGATAAAGGGTTTCCACGCTAACGAGTAGCGGGCCCACTAGTGTGGTAATATTTTTACAGTAGAAAAAAATCAACTGCCTGAGGCCGTATTTTTTAACTAGGAAAATTTAAAAGCTTTTATCTTGTTTGTATTTATTTTCACCGGATTTAAAAATCAAGTTTCCTGTGTACGAATATCACAGATTTGATACACACAGACACTAAGAAAGTTTAAGGAAATGCGGTCAAAATGGTTCTTAAGGCTTCTAAGCCTCTCCAGTACCACTAGCACTAATCCATCGGTTAGCTAAGGACCTACTTATAACAAGTGGAATGTGCCGTCTCTAGAATGTAAGTACCTACATAAGTTATACATAGTTTGCTATTCGATGCCAAGCCACAGCGAATATTAATGCGAAACGTAGGCAGATAATAAATAAAGTGATGCAATTTGATTACAAGTCAATACCCTTGCTGCTTAAGGCGCTAACTAAGTGCTTGTGTGTCGCTTAGTTATAAATGGTAAAGCATACTAGCCATTTCTGAAGTCATTGAATTTGTTTGCGGCGCTTATTTCAGACCTACTGTCTTTTTTACTTGCGTATTATGCTATCGTAAAGTGGAGGGCAAAATACCAAGATGACAACGAAAAAGCCAAAAGAGATTATCATCTCCTGGTTCCACAGTTCATTTCATGGTGATGAATTAGTGGTGAAATGGTTCGTTGATATCTGAAGTAAATGTTTTTTACTAAAATTTTTGGGTATAACAATAGTTATACACTTCAACAACGTTGGTAATAATATTATTGGTATTTTGGCGCCACTGATTTCGAGTGAGGAAGCTAAAGGGAAGCGCTTCCTACCGACCGGGTGTTATGGTCGGGGACCAAGGTCCGATAGACATCATCTTGATTTGTCTATCTATATTATTCTGGATCGAAATCTTATATACCGCGGTTCATGTGCGGTACTAGGCCGGTATCATTTGGCCGGTACTAGGCTAACAGCGCCATCTAGCCTTATGGAGCCGTATCAGCTCTCGCTGTTGTGCTTGCCGTTAGGCATGCACTTGTGTTGGCGAATGTTAGAGGTCGCCACAGTATTAATAATATTAGTTTATCCAACGTTGTTGCAGTGCATTAGGTCGCTATTTATTTTTTAAGGGCAATCTACGGAAGACCAGCGCCACAGGTTCCAAGTCTGGGCTCATGCTCAGTATGTGGCCTTATCAGTACTGTTTTAAATTTATATTTCAATGAATGTAAACATTATATGTTTGTATGTTCAGTACTGAGTAGTTATTTTCTATTTCTATTTATTTTCTATATGGTCGGACTGATACATATCTGAACAGCTGAGCTGGATATACCCGCACGGTGCATCGGGCCACCGACTGCAACCGATGGAGTGCTGTTGACTGTCTAAGTCACGATCCTTAGCAGAGCGGAAACGACTAAGAAGAAGAAGAAATCCTAACGTGTATTACAGATTCCACAAAAAAAAAACTTAGTTCGAATGTGTTCCTTGGCGCGAGTTATCTAGTCAACGCCATCTTTTGACAACATTTAAAACCTTAAATTACTATTATTTTTCTGTGAAGCAAAACAGCACCTGCAACAAAAATGGGTAACGAGATGTGCTAGCCATTGTAAATAGTATGAAACTGACAATTATGTATCTTTTAGTCAAATGTAGGTAAATTAGAGCCGGCTGTAAGTCACCATATTATAATATCTTGGCTAAGATTGTACAGTCAACGTCGAAAAGTTCTTGGCACTAAATAAGTACCAAGTCAGTTTAATTGGTACTAAAATAGTACCATGTCAGTTTAATTTGAGCAGTCTATTTGCCGATCTGTTGAAATCTGTCTAATATTTGACACATGATTATAAAGTGACACAATATTTTTGACGCTGATTATACCTGCTATCTGTGTTTTCCAAAAGCCTAGCCACGAAACGAGTAGGCGGACCTAACCTTGAGTGCTGGGAGTTTAAGCACTCACCTGTACCTAGCCACATACCTATGTAAATGCCTAGGCCGAACTAACTGTCGCTAGCTTGCTATGGATGTCTCACAATGCCCTGAATTCTCTTTGAGTCGTGGATTATATAATGAGTATGAGATACCTTGAAAAGTAATATTTATAAGATAGGTCTATTGTTCATTGTTGTTGCATATAAAGAAGCAACAAAATCTTTATCAACCCATTTTAAACGTCGTCGATTCAAAACGAAATTATCATCATAATAGCCGCAAGACGGCTACATATTAGCTTACATATTTAAGCCGTAGACATAGACATAGATAGACATCTAGAAACCTCATTGGGTTGCCCGATTTTAACATTTCGTTCATACTAGTTTGGCGAAACAGATTTAGAGTTAGGAAGCTAAATGGAAGCGCCCGGGTGTTATGGTCGGGCACCAAGGTCCGATAGACATCAGCGCGATTTGTCTATCTATATGATTCTGGATTTAAATCGTATATGCCGCGGTTCATGTGCGGTAATAGGCTAACAGCGCCAT
This sequence comes from Pyrausta despicata, assembly GCA_963921415.1. Lineage (NCBI taxonomy): Eukaryota > Metazoa > Arthropoda > Insecta > Lepidoptera > Crambidae > Pyrausta > Pyrausta despicata. Next base: position 12,220,189 of record OY992862.1, on the reverse strand, counting down.
CTAGCCTATGGAGCCGTATCAGCGCTCGCTGTCGTGCTTGCCACCGTTAGGCACGCGCTTGTGATGGCGAACGCTTTATGTCGCCACACTAGAACTCTGGAAATCAGTCGATTCAATTACTATAATTAGGCCCTAGGTCAAGTTACAACGGTTAGCAGTTCGATCCTGCGATAGTTTTTGGGAAAATAATCAAAAATCTAATGATATTCATAAGAAATATTGGCTCCCTAGTGCGTAGATATAATAAGATAAATCGACAAAAAGTTTTCGTACCTGTTTTAAAGGTAACTACTATATTTATCAAACAGCTATTTCCTGGAAGGATAATTAAAGGCTTGCCTCAATATTAGATTTAGATAAGTATGATTAAATATCTTAATCAAACCGAATTTCAAAACTCACTTGAATTAGGCGTGTCTATTGCATTTTTGATTACTGACTATTCGATTTCCGCAATTTTGCTAATTATTTCAAAAGAAAATAATATTATTATGATTGGAAAACTCTGACAACATGGTCTTGATTAGGAACCAACCAGAAAGAAATAATAAATTGGGAAATAAAAAATCATTTGCAAAACTATTCAGAACCAGTGTACTTGTCGCTGATTTTTTTTAAACCCAATAGTCCCACAAGCTCCGGTGATGATAACTTACCTTCATAAACTACACTCGAATAGAATTTCTCTAACTCTATATAAATTAAGGTTTCTTACACACCAACGGTTTACATATTGTGCATCAGTGTACCCTTACAGTTGATTTTATTGCCTCGTACAGTTGGCTTGAGAAAATACTTAAGCATTTCAGCGACATAAAATGTCAATGTATGGCAAGACTTGAGTGGAAAATGGCATCCATTCTTTGCTGTACCTTCTAACACTTTATGCAACGCTACTGGTACCAATTATAACTAACTTACTAAGTACTTTTTAGTGGGTAGTAATACTTTTTAAACTGCTTTATGACGCGTACTGTACATCAAGTTCACAAATCGCAAAACGGCCGTGGTTTGTGTATTTGAGTTGAACAGTTGTATGACCGCAGTGTGTATTAAATGTATGATGTGTTTGGCTGATGTATATGACACACCGTGATAGAGAACAGCCAGCACATTTTTCTGAATATTAGTTCTGTTGGAACATTTTAAAAACCGTAATACTACATTTTCGATTGCATTAACTTATGTTTTACTGAAGTTTCCTGCAAACTGTCACAAGCTTTTGTATTTTAAAGATTGCCATCGCAAACTTTATTCGCTTTTTTATCTGTAATTATATTTTTATAAAGCAACTAGCTTACCCGGCAAACGTTGTTTTTTATATTATATTTCTTACCACTAAGGGGTATGAAAAATAGATGTTGGCCGATTCTCAGACCTACTCAATATGCTCACAAAATTTCATGAGAATCGGTCAATCCGTTTTGAAGGAGTACGGGAACGAACATTGTGAATCGAGAATTATATATATAGATTAGGCATATAGCTAACCTGTCCTACGTGAGTGACGCAACACGGCGCGACAAATACTTCAAACGCCTTGTGTTATTGTCAGTCGCAGATCGTATCTTCATCGCGCTTGGCGCGTTTGACGCTCACCTGGGACAAAGGGTATTATATATAATTGCAAAGTATTACAACTTCTATTGTAGATTCATAAGGGCTAACACTGCAGCATCTAATCTTCTTAAATGGGTAGGTAACCAAGATGTGCTTTCGTGTGTACGGTGGCCACCGCGTCACGGTAACAACGCTGATGTATCTAAAATGCTTATAATACAGGCGATCGTGCAACAACAATGGGTATTGTCGTATGTACGTAAACAGATACTGGCTGATTTAGTCTGTCTATGGCACATATTTTGCGGATATTTGCATTACACGGTTCACACTTTATTGTCTTTGATTGCTATTCGTAATCACCACCTTGATGGGAATGTGATGTGTGATTATAAATTGGCATGCTCGTCTAATTTAATATTATTTACTACTTTGTACGGTTTGCTGTATTTGGACTAGCAACTGACTATTGGGATTGTATTTTTTTAAATCATAAATAAAATTTACAACTCCTGTTCTTTAACAAAAAAGCATTAAACTCACAGACTAAACTTACAGCCAATAATGAATTTACTCTTTATTTAACACACTTTACTATACAAAAAAGAGCAAAACTAATATGAGCGTGTGTGTGTGTGTGTGTAATAAAATTAATATAATTCTTTAAATATAATATACACATAATACATTTATAAACCTATTTTAGTAATTTGACATATTATGTATTGATGTATTGTAATTTGTATACAGAGTTTATAATAACACATTAGTTATCCACTTGTGTAAACTACAAATGATGCTAACAACCATACTTTTATACCATGTGTTCTGGATTTTCAAAAACAGAAGAATGGTTGATTGATGATTGATGATCAATTGATTCACTTAAATTTTAATCTTTACTAAGTTTTATAGACACTTTACTGGTTAGAATTAACAGAGAAAAACCTAGATAGTGGATCTTGAATCTTCATTCAAGATCCGAATGTTCGGTTCGGTTGCGATATTTCATGGTTAAGTCAATGTTATTTAGGTGCACTATTTTTTTAATAATTGAAAAAAAATTCTTAATCAGACTCCTTGTCAAAACTTATATGAATAATAAATATATTAAAATGAAATGTAATTTATTCAAAAATACACTTAAATGTATATACTATTTGATCTGCTCTCGTATAAGGTTTCCCTGTGCTACGAGAGACAAGCTCCTCCTCAAAAGCTTAATTAAGCAAATTATTTAATTTATTTAGTGTGTGTAAGTGTATGTGTGTGTGTATGTGTTTATTTGTGATATATTTCTATTTTAAGAATGTCAGGTAATTGAGTAGATGGTTTTTTTTTTCTAACCTGTCGTATGCTAATTGATCTTATGTTACGTTGTTTAAATGTCCTGGAAGTAACTCGTGTGGTGTATTTTTTTATAGGATTAGCATGTTGTTAAGTTAAGTTACTATATAAAGGAAGATTTATTTATATGATGATTGTTTTTGTTGCAGAGTGTACCAGACCAACCCGCGCCGGCAGCGCCCCCTGCGATGCAGGCGCGACACAGCTACTGGTGGCACCTGTTCATCGACCTGCCGATATTGATACTTGGTGAGTACTCATCATCATGCTACAAAGGGAAAAGATTGCCCGGTCGATCAACGGCGAGATGGACCGACCAAGTTTAAGAGTCGTCGGCCTCCAAGCTCTATACGGTCGTAAGAGACGTGCTGGCTGGAACGGAACCAGTGGATGCAGGTCATCCGCTCCAGGTGCAACCCTGATCACGATCCTCAGACATGAGGGACCGACCTTAGAGTGAGAGTGCACATCTTACTAATTTTGTACTGCCTCGTTGGTGTAGTGGCCAATTTACTTGCTTACACCCAAGAGGTCCTCGGTTCAAATACCAGGTCGAGTCACAATTGTTTCCAGATTTTCTTTGATGAATTTCTCAAAAACAGCTCGGAGTCCGATTGTGTTACACCCCCGTGCGTCAGTGCATACTTTAAGCCGTTTGTCCTGCTCCTCCTCTCTCCTGTCACGTCGGATTGCCGTCTCACCGAGTTTTGAGAGTGATGGAACAGTGAGTGCACCTGTGTATTCAAAAAAAACAATAAAAAAAAACACAAAAATATTTATTTCAATTCAGTTTTACATAAAAACATTCAGTGGTTGGGAGCCCCCTAGTAGGATTTAGGGTCCTGTGGCAGGAGGTCCCGCTCTTCTATATCTTATATATATCTTCGTAACGACATTATTTTCAAACAGTAAGTACGAGTACAAGTTAAAGTTTCAAACAATACAGTATAATTTTAGAAACAAAATTAAATGGAGGTAAGTAAATGAAATATGTATATATATATATATATATGTGTGTGTGTGTATGTAGCGTGCGTGCGTTGATACATGTCTTTATATGGTAAACACTTAACTTGTCCGTAATAGATTTATCAGTGTGTTAGTTACCCTTTAATTAGATTTTCAATACTTTGATAGTCTAAAGTATTCAAAATATCAACAACTTTATTTTTGCAGTCATATATATAGATAAAGAATTCAGCCTGTTGTACATACGCACCGAGAGTGCACAGTACTGACAATTTGCAAATTCAGTTCTTGTACATTCCCAGGGGAAGGCCCTTTGTTTTCTAGTCCTTGAGGTTTGTGAATTAGGTTTAACTGCTTTGTGTTTTTTTAAAACTATGGTAAGTATATAGAGTTTCCTTACCGACAGTATATTACTCAGTTTGTATAGCTCGACCGTTGGAAACCTAAGCTGTTTAAAGTAGATTACCTTAATTAAAATTATTAATTTATGTATTGCGCACACACTTGTGATCTCTGTTGAGATTGGCCGCCGTGGTTGAAATCCGCTTCGAGACTGTTTTTATGATGTGATGCTATGTATGATGTTAGCAACTGACAGAGCCTTCAAAAGAGACGTTCTTCGGTTGGTATCAAACTGCAGATAAATCACACGACTAATTTCCCACACATGCCTTCTCGCATTTTCAATTATTGTCCATGTCATTAACAAAACAATAACGCGCGAAAGCGGTCCTACATCCGACCGGAAGCTGCGCACTGACACATTAACCCGTGGAAATCGTGACGGAAAAGCGGAATTTGCAATTTCGCTGGCGCCATTTTGCGTAATTGCGATTTGCATTTTACAGTTGTTGTTAGTGTGAGACTTTCTTACCTTAAATATATGTTAATGTTTAGAGTAGACAAGTAGAATTTTTTAGAAATTTGTGTAAAATGCATTCTGCATCAAAGTTTAAAAAGTCAGAATTTCATTTTAGATTAGATTTCCCCTGCTTCAAAAGGTTAACGATTTTTTTAATGGATTTTGGGTACTAATAGGTGGATAAAGTGTGTCTTCAAATTTTCTTAAGTATTCTGGTATCTTATGTAGGTACCTGTATTAGTATCGCAAGATTAAAAGACGATTATCCTGCAGCTTGACAACTTTTGGTGGCATAGTTGCTCTCCTACTAATATTTAAGATACAACAGCTTTTGTAATAATGTTCGTTACCATTTATTTATTTATTTCAGCTTTATTGCACAACAACACTATGTACAAAGGCGGACTTAACGCCGTAGCGCGTTCTCTATCAGTCATATCTATTATCATCAAATGCTATCAACCTGTATAAACTAAGCAACCTATCACGCAGTTTCTGTCACGTCAAATTCGAATAATGACATGTCACAGTTCAGTGGACATCGGTAACCTCAGTTTGTGGTTAGTTGCGCCCACGCACTCTCGAATTACACGTACTCGTATGATATAACATCAAACCTTGTTGGTGTTAAAGGTGCGTGGTACTTGTAATCGTGTTTTAATTATGAATAAAAATCGGGTGTCAGTAAAGTCGGCTTACTGACGATAGTTGAACGTGACAACGTCATAAGATTGTGCCTCTTTGTCGCTCATTTCGCGCTCTCGCTTGCACTTCAAGCCTTAAATGGAACGCCTCAGAGCAAGGTAACGCCGCATGAGTCATGTTTTTTGGTGCGTGCAGCCGGCTCCATCGAATTATAAAAAAAATAGTCCTCCTAGCCGATTTCGACCACGGCGGCCAATCTCAACAGAGATCGGCCAACTGCGCAGGAGATATTATAGTGCACAAGTGTGAGCGCAATACACAGGTGCACTCACTGTTCCATTACTGTCATAGTTCGGTGAGACGGTAATCCGACATGACCGGAGAGAGATCAGGCGCAGAACCAACGGCTTAACGTGCTTTCCGAGGCACGGGGGTGTAACACCGCCAACTTCCCGACTCCGAGCTGTTTTTGAGATATTCATAACAGAAAATCTCAGAAACAATTTTGGCTCGACCTGGGATTCGAACCCGGGACCTCTCGGATATAAGGCAGAAACTTTGCCACTACACCAACGAGGCAGTCATCGAATTTTAAGACGTTGTCACGTCAAATTTTTTTTTGAATTTTCACCCTATTTATTTTTAGCAAAAAATCATGCATCCCTCCAGTGAAGTGAGAGTACTTTCATTTATCTGTAGAAACAGAGAAATAAATCAATCCACATTGTTTAATACGGTTTCAAAATAATAATTAAAAAAAGCATATAGAACGTCACAAAAGTTGTATAGTAAGTCCGATTGTAATGAAAGAAGAGATTTGTTATGGTATAAAGTGAGTGACCGTAACCAATTGCACGTCAAAACCTTATTGCACGAAGAAGGGGTTAATGTAATTCGTTAACCCCATGAGATTTTATTACAGCCAGAACTTGCAAGAAATATGATCATGACATGTTTAAAACTTATTCATATCGTAGGTAGCTTTAGCAAAATAAAACGGTTTTCTAAGCTTGTAAGAAAAGAAAGAAAGAAAGGCGTTTATTGACTTACGAAATTACATACACAGAACGAAATGAAAAGTATAAACAGATACAAGAACAACAGACTTGTCTAAGAGATTTCCCAAAAAAATTGAAAATATGTGACCAATCGGTTATTATTAGGTCACTAGTAATATCATTGACTGCTTTAGAAAGAGAAGGCCTAAATACTGTCCTATGTATTTTTGCTGTTTCAGGTTTTAGAATCAAAATGGTTATCAGTATTTTCTGTGAAACAAAAAAATATTAAGAAATATTTCAACAGTCACGATTGCCCAATTTCGTTAAGTAAACAATTCTCTGTTTTGATTCCATTTATCTTATTTGCCTGTCTCAAAAGAGGTTATCTTGCACAAATGAAAACGTGTGAAATTGTATGATCTACTAAAATAATTATCTCCCTTACAAAATAGGCTATGTAAGTGATCCAATGTTTTTTTAAACCCCAAATGGTCACGATATGTTTGCACAGCATCCATTGACAATTCTTGGCATGAGTCCCGTGAGCCCGTGACATGTTTAGTATATTGTGTCAACACTGTCTCATATTTCATGGATAATCGGACCACCTAGTGTGATAGCGGAGAACGCACAATAAAAACACAATAACTGTCACTTTTGAACTTAAATTAACCTTTTGATGTTGCAAGAGGATGTTTAGTTTGGAAATTGTGCGGTTTTTCTTTTATTTATGTCATTGCTTCTGGAGTTGTTATTAAACGCTGTTATTTTAAAAATTGAATAATTTACGTAAGTAAAAAAAATCACAAAATTATGATACTAAATCTTCCGTTATTAAAAAATAACCGTGTAAGACGTTGCGTTGTCGTTCAATTTTTGTATAAACGATGCACCATCAGAACAAATAGTAAACAAATTACTTAAGCAGTACATTGTGACGCACAAAGCCACATTTCTACCGGAGATAACGTCATTTGACGCATCTCCCGCGACAGTCACGAGTGTCAGCTGCATTGTCAGTGTCAGGTGTCAAATGGCCACCCAAGTGGTGTGCGCAGTGTAGTTTACATACAAAATGTCTTCAAATCGTTTGTTTAGAAGTGTTTGGTTATAGCTAATAGTTGACACCGTGTCTCACCCCTGGGGAAAGCTGGAAACTTGTTCGCTAGATTTATGAAGACGAAGTTGTCTGACTGCAATTTATAAGCATTTTCATTTAAGCTTCTTGTTAGTGTATTCCTGTCTTGAATTGCTGGAAACTCAGAAAATTGATAACTGGTGTCTCATTGATCGACTGCGCCTACCTGTAATTAACTGTTCACATTTAGTTAGTTAAATACCTAAACATTAAACTTGATTACTTATAGGTAGGTACATTTCAGTTTTGTAGTACATGCTAATTTACGTCTTTCTAAGAGTTTTCAAAAGGACCTTAAATTTAAAGACAGTTTTGGGTATTTGAACGTCAATACATAATTCTTGTGAACATAAAACTTCAATGGCTTCATTTGACATTGTTCACGGAATGTTTTGACAGCCATCCGAAACAGGCAGACGGACTTATTCCATAACATCCGATCGCGTTCCCATACACGACGTGTCTTCGGATGACAACACCAAAACATTGACGAATGACACCCAACACCGGTCAGGCCACTGCCCAATCGGTTGATCGTGTTATTTGTTATGTAATCAATATTACGAGACTATAAAAAAAGGAATAAGAGCCGATTTTTTCACTAATCAGTTAGCTCTATACCTTATACATTCCAATAAAATTCTAAGATGGCTGATTTTAGTACTTACATAAAAGTAGTGGCCGCTCGCGACATCGTCCGCGTGGAAACTCTTCAGAATTCTTTATAAATTATAGCGTTCAGCTTGAAACTGCGTACAACCCTCAAAATTTAAGCGAGTGGCGTCATCTATCGGTGAGCTATGAGTTGATTTTTCAATTTTTACATAGGATTAAGATGTTTTTTCGCGTAAAGTAGCCTATGCAGCTCTGCAGCCTCCTACCTACCTCCACACATAAAAAACATATCATAACATTGCTTCGTTGAGTCGTGAAAGAAGAACAAACAAACTGACATTACCACTTATAATATTAGTAGGGATTTCAACTAGCTTCTAAACATGGAAAAAGTAAAAATTCAGTCTGTTCTGTAGGTTTATCGGTCACATTGAAACAAAAAAAAATAAAGTCAATGTTTGTGATCTAATAATGCGATTTTATAGGGGTTTTAAAAATAGTTCTTTAGGTAAATACATAATTGTAGTCACAAATAGCTGGTAAATAGTTTGTCAACATGAGCGTAACGACTCGGGTCTTTTCTAAGACAAACGACAAAACCTAGTTTGCTATAGCTAATGACAATTCACAATTAATTAAAGTGCAGTGGCATCGCTATTTCTAATCTTACAACTGACAGTTTTGTTATTAAATTACTGTATAATTTCAGAAATATTAATGAAAATTTCTTCACAGTGTGAAATTAAAACACACTTAATGAAAAAACGGACAGCCACAGGCAGGGGCTCGAACCCGCAACTCTCGCAAGCCGGGCGATTGCTCTACCAATTGAGCTAACGTGACACATACTAATCGGTCCGATTTTCTTTAAGTGCTTCTTAGGCTGCAGCCAGCCATGATTCATTAATGTTGTGTTAAGATACCTACAACATTCGAAAGAAACACCTTTTCAGCTGTTTAACAATCGGTAAAGATAGTATTTTCTTTAAGTGTGTTTTAATTTCACAGTCTTGTTATTTTATGTCGAGACGGTAATACCATGAAGTAGATATCTTTAAGTTTTCGGGGCTTAACAGATCACGAAGTTGATGATCGCGTCAATATCGTGTGTTTCGAGGCTTTTCATACACACATTACTAAGCAAACCTACTGAACTAACACTTCAATATGTTCCAGTCTTTAGCGAAGTAGGTCGTGTCCACATTAGGCGTTTTTACGACGTTTCCCGATTTGCAGCATGCTAGTTTAATAGCCGTTTCAGTAGCCGGTCACAGTGCGATAAGTTCACAGTAACTCATTTGCAATAAACTGTGGTTTATGTTGAACGAATCATTTTGTTCCTAGCTTAAATGAGCATTTTTAAGTGCTCGGTTTCCCAATGTGCTCTACTGTTTTTGATGAAACGGTAATATTGTTCAAAATTATGTCAGTCAGGTTATTGGAAATTCCAAGTGTAATTTTTCTCTGATGATTCAATAATATTTCTGTTATTCGTGAATTATTTGGATTGTTGTATTTTTAAAGGATGCGAGTCATAAGTAAAAGGTAACATTCAATTTCGAGACTATCACGACAATGAATGCTTAGAACTAACGTGGCACTATATTTTGTAAATACCTGTAAGGAAAGGGTGGTGATGGAAGGAATAAAAAAACGTTTTTCGTTAGTCACGTTAAAACTCGAAAACGGCTGAACCGATTTGAATAATTTTAGTCTCGAAATATTTGAGGAAGTTCAGGGAAGGTTTTAACGGTAAGAAACCATGGAAACATTCCGAAAACAGCGGGCAGGACAGCGTCTGCCGGGTCCATTAATATCTACTTAAAACTTTAGTTCTTTGTTGTATTAACTCAAAATTAATCATAATAAGATCTAAAGCTACCGATTGTTGATTGTTACACTGTGACAGGAACTAGCCTACCAGCTTGGTCCTAATAAAACCTTAAGCTGATAATTTAATCGAATTTAATATGGATTTGTAAAGTTATTGAAATACGATAACAAGCCTTTTTTATTACTTAACATACATAAATACCATTTTATTGGTCTCTTTTAGTTTTACGATATGCTGAAAGATAAAATAAATAAGAAACGGTCATCTCTCGTGTCTTAAGATTTCGAGGATTGTTATGGATGAATAAAGAGTTTCAAACAATTGCACAATATATAAAAAATACAAACAAAGCAATTTTATTATTAGAACACGATAATTTTCATCATGCGCTTACTTTATTGGTAATTTTTAAGTATTAATATTAATTCATTTATAACAAATTATAACAGTATAGATGAAATGGTAATGGTTCAGTTTTTTATATTTTAGACAAGGTTCGTGTAAAAAAAGTTTTTGCATTGATTTTTATAATATTTTTTGTAATAGTTTTTTATAAGATAAAAAGATCGAAAGCTATATAAAATACTTGCCATATTGTTGAATTTTTTTAATTAATTTATTTAGATATTGTTCTTGTCGAACGTCTTCATATATAATGAACTACAGAATGATATAGGTACATGTTATAAGCAGTGATTGGAAAAAGCAATGCTTATTTGCCTAAACTTCGAAGTCGGAACAAAGAAAACAGAGACTTCTTTCGGACAAGTTTTTATCCGGGACATTAAAATATTTAATCGCTACCCGATATTACGGGACAGCCTTTAAATGCATTTTGTAAGTATTAGTTATAAAATATAAGCAAAAATGTTACTCTTATTTAAAAAGGTGGATAGAAACTGATTCTTATTTACGATAACATTAAATTAAGCTTATTTCTAAGTAATTAAATTCATATACTATTGTACTCCGTATCCATTAGAATATAGCTGTTAATATTTGTATTAAAGTTAAATGATGCAAGTCTGTACCGAATGGATTTAAATCAATTATTAAACCATATCCCTTGCCTCGACAGCGAAAGGTGCACAGTTCATTCTTAGCCCAGGGCAATGATTATTTCTGCGCGAACTTAAGAACCATATCTGTGCAGTAATATGAATTTGGAACCACTCATATAAATTGTAATTGTTATTCAATTCATGTACTATTTTCATTCTACCTAAATCGCAGTTCTGACATCAGCAAAACATAAAATTAATTGACTGACATCATCATTAAGTTGAAACATAATACATTTATCTACTAAAGAGAGATTGGATGGAGTCAAAAACTTATAAGAGTATACTATCTACTTTCTAACCATGGTATGATTACTAACTCATTGTTTATATATGATCATATAAGCCTGTCTGCTATTTCGTCATGTTTAAATTAAGATAATGTAATTATGGTATATATGTTGACTTTAGTCAATCTTCAATGTAATCTTTTAATCAGCAATAATTTCAAATAAAAGGTTTGTCTTTCAAATAAGATAAAAAAGAATAAAATTAACAACTTTTCTCTTCCGATATAAGTGATTAGGTTTAAAATCCCATTTTTATCTTCGCCAGGAAAACTACTGGTGAGCTTCATCGGCTTGACAGAATTTGACCAGCCATATTAAATATATTATCTTTCGATTAAAAAAAACTGCTTTAAAATCGGTCCATTCGTTCGGAAGCTACGATGCTGTGACAGGCACACACAAAAAACAAAACAACACAAGCACATATACACACACATACAGATAAGTGTCAAACTTATAACTTCCCCTTTTTTGTTGGGGGTTAAAAAGAGACATTCGCTGCAGTCAACCTACTGCCCCCATCTACATTGTGATAAGCTAAACGTCTAAGGCCCCTTACACACTACGACTTTCATCGATGCAGTCGCGCGTTTCCAAAACACCTTTCGTTTGTATTTTCGGGTCTAGCCAGCGCGTTCACTCGCATAGTTATGCTTGTAAGAGTGACAAGGATGGCTACATCCGAAACTACGGGTAACGGCTTATAGTGTAGGGTAGCTGCATCGTAACAGTTAAATGGCCAGCTCCTGCATCGATGGCAAAAGTAGCGTAAGCGAGTAAAGGTGGACCATTTGCGACCGCAGTTTTTTTATTTTTTTATTTGGGAGAGGTTTGCTCTTGACCCAAGACTAAGCCCAACGAGGCAAAGACTGAGTCTACGATAGAGCGAGCTCACCTAGAAGATGCCTGTTCACTATGGCTTTGAAGATTCCTAGATTGTAATTGCAGGGAAACACTGACGCAGGTAGTCGATGTTGCATCGCAACTGCATCGCTTCTATAAGTCGCAGTGTGTTAGGGGCCTAATATGTGGAAAGCCTGTTCAACCAACAGGTATTACCAAACAGGGAAATGGTCGAAATAACGCCGTTGGCTGTTTAAGGGCCCATTCACAGTACCAATGAGTAGAGGAGCGAGCCAGCACTTTGAATGTACTTGAATACAGATACCGGTATTTTGTTTACATAGTTATTTATGTCATTGTTTACTTTATCCACTTCAGTAACGAACCTATGGCAGCGAAGGCTTTGCTATCCAAAAGAATTCGGTACCAATGTTTTACCTACATGTCATAATATTTTATAGTAACCATCTAAGTACTTCTAATATTTTTTATAGCACAGCGTGACCTAAACCCGCACTTTACGCACGCTTTTCCGGGACCTAAGTTGTCTATTTCTGCACGGTGCGTAAATGAATCGACTACCTTCGCATATGTATAAAAAATGAAACAAAACCCTTTGAAATGTGATTTGAAGCTTGAAAATGCACAGGAATTCAAAAGTAAAATACTTTCAATGTTCCGTTTTGAATGTTTTCAATGTTTGATACAATGAATGATCCTATGTTTCAATGTTCGATGATCCAAAGACTGGTTTCAATGTTTTTTATTCAATAAATCAATTCGAAATCACAATCATTTCAATGTTTCTTTTAAAATAGCAATCTCATCCCTCGGGGGGGGCTGCGCCCCCCCCCCCCGAACCCCCCTGCTGCCCCCTCCCCCCGCCATCCGTCCGGGGCGGCTTTAGGTCACTTGTGCTATAAAATAGTATACGATACTCGCGACCTAAGTTGCCTATTAATGCACGGCTTCTAATTTCACGCCGTGCAGTAATGGGCAACTTAGGTCACTCGTATCGTAATGTACTATTTTCAAATATGCCCAAAAAATAAATATCCGCGACCCGCGTCTGACAGCGAGTCATGCCAACCAATCACCGCGGCCAAATCGCAAACATTCGCGAGTCGCGGCGACCGCGAAAGTAGTTGCAATTTCGCTCGAAAAAATAATTTCTAACCCAGTTCTATCGTTCTACCGAAAAAAGAGTCCGGAGCCGACTGCGAAAAACTCTACCTGGTATTGAAAGAATTTCAGTAACTGCAACTGCTTTTGGTCTGCCGCAGCTTATCCCGGCAAATTTTGCGCAAATGGCAAAAAATGTTTGTAACACAATATTACTTAAAAAAATAACCTCATTGAAATAAGAATGAAACTTGTACGGTAGGATAGAGGTATTACGATTCTACTAATATTTTTTTTTCTTTCTTTCTTTATTTCGGGTGAATTTGCAACTGGGGTATAACGCAACTAACGCATTATGGCGCAGGTGTGCTCTGGCGGCAAGGCATAAACACAGTATCGTTTAGCTTGTAAAATTGATTGTTTCACTTTTACCACCATAACTTTGAGCTTACCGCATTGTTATAACAAAGCTATTGCAAAATTATTATTAACACAAAATAGGAAAATGAAATGCGATTTCAAAATCTTGCGGCTTGTCCCTAACGTATCTAATAATAAATTGGAAATTATTTCCAATGTATTATTAGATAGCCTTAGACTTTGGTTGTGCCATCGACGATGTTAAAGGTTAAGTTTAATGTTAAATGTTATGCTATCAAGTCTATTTCCATGAAATCCGTTTTACTTATTTGCGATTCAGTAGAATAATTTACTACTTCTTCTTCTTAGCGTGTCGATGGAACACGAGAAATTACATCGTGGTAGCCCAGAATTCAGCCACTTGTATTGCGGATCGACTGCAGTTCATTAAATTCGCTGGCGTGCAGGTGTTGGGGCACGCCGGGCACGATGTTAAGTGTGCACTAGTTTGCACTGCACCGCAAACACAGTCTACATCGGAGCTTGCCGAAATCCGTACCTGGCCATGTTCTCCTTACTTCGACCAACCTGAGACCCAAGCCTGTTAAGGACTTCCAGATCGGCAAGAATTTCCTTAATAAGTTACTTTGTTTTTAAGCATTAACAATGCAAATTTCTTTACAATGTGAAATTAAAATCAAATTTAAAGAAAAAACTTACTGCCATAGGCTCACTTTACACACAGAATACTTTCCTCTAAAATTAGTTTTCGGTATTTAAATACTTACCTTTGAATTTCAGTGTTTCCCAGCAATTACAACCTAGGAATCTTAAAAGCTAGAGTGAACAGGAATCTTCTAGGTGAGCTCGCTCCATCGTAGTCTTTGCCTCGTTGGGCTTAGTCTTGGGTCAAGAGCAAACCTATCCCATGTAATATAAGAATTTCAAACTTTACATTTCCATTAACCATACTCCTAATTCGATTGTTCTCTAAATTGATATCGGTTTAGTGGCTTAGACGTAACAGCTAGACCCGTCAACATACAAATATTTGCTTACTAGTAAGAGTTTACTTTCGCATTTATAATGTAAGTTGAATTGGTACATCAATTTTGTTGTCGTGTACCAAGACTATGTACTTATGTAATATTTTATATTGTTATGGCACTTTCTTACGTGGTTTCTCCATAAACGTTATTTAAGAACTTAATTGAATATTTCTCTTAAATATATGGCTGTAGAGTGAAAATATATTGTACGTTTAATCAATATAACATTTTGTGTTACGTGTTTCTGTTAACTATCTTATGCAATATCGTGTAGGCAAGGAAAACTTAGATATTTAAAAAATGCTGCTGACTGTTGACACATACTTACTACAGTGGAATCCGTTTATAATGACTTCGAAGGGAATCAATAAACACGACATTATAAGCGGACGTCATACAAAGGGTTGAGTGCTAAAAAAATATTTTTTTCATAGGATATCGTTAAACGGCTTAAGTGCTCCTTGTTAAAAACAATGCGCTACCTTCAACCTTCTTCAAATACTCACTAAGATTCAAAACAAGAACGAGCCACGTGCCGAACGTCACCGATAATCACCGAACATTATTGTTGGCGTAAAAGGGCATAACCGGAAATAATTTATTAAAAATGGGTCCTAACAACAGACATGTCAATATACGAGTACGTGAATTCGTTACATCCGACTTTTTTTTCAAAAGTTTTGTATGAAAAACCATACTTCGTCCTGTAATGGGCGGTTGGTCAATACAGGCGGCTGTGTCATGATAAGCGGATTGTAGTTTATTTATGTGGTACCTTGTTACTTTAGCACTAATGGCATTCCCAAGAACTACACCTTACAGGGTAATGTTTCTACCAAATTACTATAGTTGTAAACCTTTTTAACAAGAGTTTCTATAACGATAAGGATGCCTGCCTTCCGGCGAGCGAGGACGCAGAGCGGAAAAAACGGAAATGTATTAACCGATTAGATTATGCAAAATCTCCGCTCCAGTTCAGTGGGAAATCTTATTGGTTAATATTTCTCCGTTTCTCCGCTCCGCAGCCTCGCTCCACGCCGGTAGACAGGCACCTTTATACATATGCAAAAGAGTAAAAAAAAAATCCTTATTCTAAATTCGACTCTTAGCAACCCTCTTTAATAAAACTTCTCTTCTTAAACCCTATATTAATATACACAGGGTGGCGACCAAAATACGACAGTTGACTTTCTGTCTGTTACGCTTTCATGCCTTAACTACAAAAGAAAACAGATTTCGATAAAAATTAATACACATACAGAATGGTGACGACTTTATATGTGTACCGAAATTCATCCAACTCTGTTCAGCAGTTTAGGCGTGGAAGCGTAACAGACAAACGTTCAATTGTCGTATTATGGTCGCCACCCTGTATTATATTCTTTACTTGACTTCTTATCTAAACACGATGCGTAATGACGAAATAGCAAATACTTACTTCCTTTAACTTTATTTTATCTATTTTAATCGGCAGTTTGTTTATAATTAGCGCTTCCTCTTTCCAAAGTTCGGTAATTATATCGGCTTCCTGCCATTATCGAGGTGTTGATATCGATATAAAAGCTGAGGCTCTACTCTCAATGGCTACATTAAAAAAAATTGGTTAATTAATTTTTAATTTTACTTTTTTTTTTAATAAGACGACCACTTCGGTGCAATGGTCAAGAAGTTGACTATTATCCAAGAGATCGCGGGTTCGATCCCCGCACTGTACAAACATTTGTGTGCATGAACATGTCTGTTTGTACTGGCCTTATACGTATTCATTTAAGTTTATTTGTAATACCACTGTTGATTCTGATATCTGTAACAAAAGTGTTTAAGCTACTTACCACGGAGTCAGATCAATGTGTGTGATTTTGTTGTATTTTACCTACTTATCTATTATTATTATTTGCTTTCAGCGATTAACGGACAACCAATGCTTGATATTAAAATTTGCGCCGCGGCTCAATGAAAATGAGTGCTATTCTGACCGAATTCCATCAAAAACCTCCATTCTCAAAAATCAAGCCAAGAAGGTACCTATATGGGACAAACACAGATCACATACATTAATTTTGGCATTTTAACATGACCGAAGAGATGTCAGGCACCATAACATCAGCTTTTTAGGAGTATAAACCGCCCCCTTATAACTAAATCAACTGTAAGACTAAAACATAGAAATAGATCTGCTTGACCTGGGATTTGATCCTGGATCCACTTAGTTATAAGCTGACATCGACCACTAGATCAATAAAGAAAATAGTTGATGGAATCAGACATTACTTTGCGGAAATCCATGACTTAAGCTGAAAAAGAGAATTATTCTGCTTTACATTTCCACTAAAAGACGCCAGCGCTGGAACCAAAATACATCCAACTGTAATCACCTGAAAAACGTAGAGCTGGAAGTCGCAGGACTTACAATACCTACAACTCACAATGTGACACAGAAGATGCACCTGGAATCACTACACTGACCCCAACAAAACACTCGACGCGTTTCGCCACTACATGTGGCATCTTCAGGAGATGTTGTCGCTTCGACAGATGGATGCATTTTGGTTCAGCGCTGGCGTGGTTTAGTGGAAATTTAAAGCAAAATAATCCTCTTTTTCAGCTTTAGTCAATAAAGAAAAAATCTGTCCAAAAATGGTCCAGCAAAGCAATCTCTGGTAAAATGGGTCGGTGACTTTTAGAGTAGGCTCCTATTGCTTAACTGAAATAGATTTTATTGCGGCGTTATAACGTCGCGCTATGTTCACGGTGCAGTTTCACGGAAATATGATGAAAAGATTAGATGCATTTGCCTTATACCGTGTTTTGAATGGTCTTGTAAATGTGAAATTTGTGTAAACACATTTTTTTCGAACTTTAAGAAAGAGATAACTCTGAATTTTCTTCACGGCTATATGTGACCGTCTCAGTGCGATAAGTATATTTGTTTTAACCCCTGTACTATAAGCCGTTGTCTTACATGAGCGTCAAACGAGAGATATGCGATGCGACGCGATAGTATCAAAACGTACGTCTATGAAAGTGTCCTACGTGTCAAAGCGCGATTGACATTGACATCGCGTCGCGTCGCACTTGTCGAGTAACGGCGCTCACGTAGGACAACGCCTTACATTAAATAAAATTAAATTAAAATTATTTATTGCAGTAACCAATTTTTTTACAATATATTTTTTATTATATTAACCTTACTATCTAAATTAACAGGCTTCTAATTTAAAATAATACTAATATACATTTAAATTAATACTAAATTAACATACAAACCAGTACTTTCTTGTTAATTAAATGTTCCTCTAACCGGAGGTTGTCTACAAGCGATAAGACCGCCTGAATTGAACATCTTTATTTTTTAAACTTGTCTGTAATTTTTGTTTTGTGTTGTACAATAAAGTGTTAATCTATCTATCTTCTATGGAATGACTTTCATAACCATCAAGTCCTTTTATGGAAGATTCCATTAAGAATTTCTTGTCCATGAGTTTGAAACCATAAAAATTATAAATATTATATTTGAGTTAAAAGTTTCTGTTTAGAAATCTGTAATAATAAGATTATCATTGTGTAAACTTAGGTCTACTTTTCTTGATACTTTCTTGTCTAAAACTAGAATCTGGATTCTGATACGGTGACAGCAAATCTAGGCATTTTGTGAAAGTAGTTATATGGTCATCATTATTTATTTGGCGAATAGTTTATTTTTAAAACAGCATCACATACATTGATTGATTGCTTAAGTGCTTAAGCACTTGTGTTACAGATATCAGAATGAACATCAGTATTAAAAACTTAAATAAATACAAATAACACCCAGACCAGTACAAACAGACATGTTCATGCACACAAATGTGTGTACAGTGCTCGGTTAATAGTCAACTTCTTAACCATTACACCAAAGTGGTCGTCAAAACTCGTCGAATTTGTCTAGGCATATCAATTCATTTATCTAGTTACTTGATTCGTTGGATTAATGACCATCGTTTATCGCTCAGTCAAAGCATCGTCCAAATGCATGAGTGCTTTACTCATGCATTTGGACCACCGAACAGATATTCAGGCCAATCCAACAAAAAGCCGTTATTCTATCTAGATCGTTGTCCAAATATCTTTGATGGTTGATTCACCAAATGTAGACTTCGTTTATGAATATGCAGTGACCCTAACACATCCTAATTACACGAAACGCATAGCCCTATAAAGTTGCCTAAAAGCAAATTTCAATGTGATCCTCATATCAAAGGAATAGAGTTGAGAATGTTGGTGTATGGCATAGATGCAACTAGGTCAGTCGATGCAACATGCTAATTTAATAAAAGCAACCTTTTGTGTTAGTGCGTCTATAATATTTTGGTTAGCGTGTAAGATACGTGTATAATTGTAGCAGCAAAACTACCAATCTTTATGATGATGATCTTTTTGACAAGTCTATTTTCTTGTCAATATGCCCCTACTCGGCATTAAGGGCATTGTTATTAGTATTTCCTTTTTTAATACAAAAAAAACAACATACACAGAACGATGCAAGTATTCTAATCGCTAAGAGCAATCCTTCTAGACAACCTTTGCAAAGGCCATAGACTGTCTCAAAATGTCTACGAAACCACTGAGCTCTTTTTTATTTTTTTATATGGAATAGGTCTCATTCTCAACTATTTGAGAAAGATACAGTAGTTAAACGTTGACTTATAAATAAAGGCAGCTAAGGGCTAAGTAATCTAATATCGAAATAAGAGCGCACTGCAAAAAAGTGGAACTCACTACCTGCGTCGGTGTTTTCCTGCAGTTACAACCTGGCCATTTTCAAAGCTAGAAAGAACAGGCATCTTCTAGGCGAGCTCGCTCCATCGCAGACTCAGTTTCTTTCTGCTTCGTTGGGCTTAGTCTTGGGTTAAGACCTCAAACCTATCTGCTGAATCGATGGCCCTTGCCAAGGTTGCCTGGAAGGATTGCTCTTAGCGATTAGACTGCTTGTGAGGACTGTCGATTTTATTGTGAGCATTAAAGAGTTCTTCTTCTTAGCGTGTCGATGGAACACGAGAAATTATATCGTGGCAGCCCAGAATTCAGCCACCCGTATTGCGGACCGACTGCAGTTCATTAAATCCGCTGGCGTGCAGGTGTTGGGGCACGCCGGGCACGATGTCAAGTGTGCCATAGTTTGCACTGCACCGCAAACACAGTCCACATCGGAGCTTGCCGAAAATCCCCACCCGGCCATGCTCTCCTTACTTCGACCAACCTGAGTCCGTAGCCTGTTTAAAGACTACATTAAAGAGTTATTACCTATCTACATACTGATAAAATCTGTGACAATTTCTTCAATATGTTACTTGGTGACTGAACCACTTATGTAATCCGAGTGACGAACAAAGTATTGATCGGATCTAAACGCGATCTGTTTTAATGAGTATTTAGGTACTCACCGCTCGACGTTTCAGGTGGATCGCACACAGCCGTGTTAAACCCGAAAACCAATAGTTAGTGTTAAAATGCAACGCGTAAATTTAAACTCATACAAAGTAGTGATGTTCCAGAGTAGTAGCAGGTACATCCAGGTGCTCTAGAACACCTGGTTCGGTGCTCGTGCACGAGCCGAGGTCACGCCGCTGCAGCAGGGAAATGGCAATTTCCTTAATATACGCACGTACAATACGGGCGGGCAAGTGCGAGGCTTGGTACCTATTCATCTATAATATAAAAATGAATCCCAAAATGTGTTGGTAATCGCAAAACTCAAGAACGCCTAAACTAATTACTATATAAAAAAAACGAATAACTAACTAAACTAATTACTATATATTAGGTCCTTACCTATGAAATTGGCGTTTTGTATGGGAGGAACAAAAAGTCGAAATTTTTTTATATAGCATATTTATTTAATTAAAGTATGAGTCATTGTAATCTATGCACTTTTGCCATCTCATAGGTAGTTCATTGATCCCTTTACTAAAAAAAACCATTCGAACGGGAATCAATAAAATCTTTGAAGGCGACTTGGACTGCCCCATCTGAGTTGAACTTTTTCCCTTGCAAGAAGTTATCCAAATTTCGAAAAAAATGGTAATCTGTTGGAGCAAGGTCCGGGGAGTACGGTGGATGCCTTAGAGATTCCAATTGAAGTTCTTCTAATTTGCTAGCCGTCTGTTGTGCAGTGTGTGGTCTAGCGTTGTCGTGAAGCAGCAGTGGCGTAGAGCGATTGACCAGCCTTGGTTGTTTAGCAACTAGCTTTTCCATCATGGTTTGCAATTGCTGACAATAGATATCTGCCGTAATCGTCTGGCCAGATTTGAGAAAACTGTAATGAACGACACCGGCGCTAGTCCACCAAACGCTTACAAGTAACTTTTTATTGGTCAATTTTCGCTTGGAGCAGGCTTTGGCTGGCTTGCCAGGGTCCAGCCATTGCGATGAGCGCTTCCGATTATCGTAGAGAATCCACTTTTCATCACAGGTAATGATTCGATTTAAAATCCCTTCGTTATTGTGCCGGTCAAGTAATGTAACGCAGCAGTTGACGCGCGTTTGCCGGTTTGCTTCACTCAATTCGTGAGGAACCCACCTTTCAAGTTTTTTAATCTTCCCAATTTGCTTCAAGTGGATTAAAACAGTTTTATCACTAACGCCAAAGCCTGCAGCTAACTCGGACGTGGTTTGCGATGGATCCGCTTCCACAATAGCCTTCAATTCTTCATTATCAACTTGGGTCTCCGGCCGTCCACGGGGCTTGTTTTGCAGGTCGAAATTTCCAGAACGAAAACGTTGGAACCAAAAACGCACTGTGTTTTCTTTTGCGACACAACCGCCATACACATCATTAACCCTTCGAGCCGTTTCCGCAGCACTGGTGCCACGGTGGAACTCGTACTCGTAAATAACGCGATATTTCAAATTTTCCATTTTGTAAATTGAGCGATGCAAACAGAAAAAAGATAAAAAAAAAACAAATGAATGACGGTTTACGAAACACAACTACATGTGGAAATAGCTGTATAAATTTGAATTTCGAATTCCTAACCAAATAGGAAAAATTTGTGATCAAAGTGGCCAGTACGACAAAACGCCAATTTCATATGTAAGGACCTAATATTATTAACATTACTTTTTTATGATATTCCTTAAAGGAGAGGGATGGTTTTTACGAAGAAAAAATTAAAAAAAAAACCAACGGGCAGAACAACGTCCGCGGTGTCAGCTAGTTCTTAATAAATTATATAATGTATTTACGGATAGTAAAAGGGTGGGTTTCAGTGAATGTAAGCTTATAAAATTATAGACAGCAGCACTAGACCATTTGACTAAAAGTAAATTCTAACTTTACTTTAAAATGTGCAAACAAAAAAAGGTTGGTTTTAAGAGAAAGTTTATATGTATTTCTTAATGTTATCCCACTTCTAAGCAAAGTACTGCCAGTCACTCCTGCTCCTGGCTCCTCCTCTTGGGTTAAGACAACCGAAACCGATGACAATAATTCTTTTTTTTCTAGTCTAATTTTATCATTTATAACCGATCTCACATGTTCAATTTATATAGAGTTAAGTTTTAGTACACACAGTAGCTTACACTGCCGTCATGGATCGCTCGCGGTGCAATTGCAACTGAGGTTGTGGTGTCCTACTTTACAATTATTTACAATCATTTACAGTACATACATACACTTTACTCTATTATTCGGTTAGTAAGTACTAAGAGAGGAGAGCTGTACAAGCTCTCCTCTCTTAGCCGTTGTACCCTGTCACCTTTACAAGCTTGATCATTCAAGCGAACGCACTTGCTAGACCAGGAATAACGACGTAGCCTCAGAACAGATAGGCCTGGTTTCCACCAAAGCGGAGAAGAGAGGATATGTGTTTTGAATAACCAATAAAATTTCGTTATTTCCACATCTCTGGATTAAGTACTATATGAGTAATGACGAAATCTGTCTTGCCACCGCTCTTTTCCGCTTGCAGTGAAAACCGTGCCATAGAATAGTCGTGTCCGCCCAAAATATCCACCCGTATGTCTTCGCAACGCCGTCATCGATCGCCCGCGGTGCAATTGCAACTGCGGTGTCGGTGCCCTACTTTACAATTATTTACAGCTCAAACTTTGCAATACTGTAGAGCTACACAAGTGTTTTGGTATCAAAAAGCGCTAACTCAATTGTGAGTTGCGCTTAGTCGTTTTCATTACTTTTCCATAAAAGTCTAATTTTGACTGGTTACAAATGCGACTGTACAGTCGCTGCGACACGCTACTGACAACGGGTTCAACCAATGGCCGTACTCCCTAACGTTTCGTTCGTATTTTCGGAACTAGCCAGTACTTTCGCTCGCACTGTAACGCTTGTAAGAGTGACAGGGATGGCTATATCCGATACTACGGACACCGGCTTAAAGAGTAGTAGCAGCTTAGGGGGCTGTAGTTAAATCACAGACAGTCGCGAGTAGCGGCGATAGTATGCAGCAAGTGTGGCCTTACTCTGAACCTCATTAAAATTGTCAAGAAGAATCTATCAGCTAACACAATCCTATGAAAGCGGGCTCATCTATCTCGTTATACATATTATTATATAAAATTCTCGTGTCACAATGTTCGTTCCCGTACTCCCTCGAAACGGCTTCTCGACCGACCCTCATGAAATTTTGTAAGCAAATTGAGTAGGTCTGAGAATCAGCCAACATCTATTTTTCGCCTGGACCAATTTAGCCCAATTCTTTTTTAATGATATTTCTTAAAGTACGGGAACAGTTTTTACGAAATGTTAAAAAAAAACGAGCAGGACAACGTCTGCGGGGATCGCTAGTTGTTGATAAATATATGATTGTTTGACGGAGGTTAATACATATTTTAATTGTCCTTGCTATGCTTAGAAAAGTAGAACATTCATTTTTTTCCAATTGATTTCTAAGTTGTTTCTATCTTTGTACCTTTTTAGACCAACGAAAAGCAGGCATTAATAAAGGCCCTAATAAATCCTCTTGACAATCAAATCGTGTAGTAATTCATTATTCAAATGCAAGAGAAATTACATAGTTAAATGCAGCACACAATCAATTATGTATGTTCCCAGCATTTACATAAGTTTCTAGGTTTGTTTGTGGGATGTATGGACTGTCAACAGAGGCGCCTATTTGCCCTTATCTATGGTAAATAGAGAAAAGTCAATCATCACGACGACCGCTTGGTGCAGTGGTCCACAGGTCGGACTTCTAAAAGCAAGGGTCGCGGGTTCGATCCCCGCACAGTACAAACATAAGTGTGCATGAACATGTGTGTTTATACTGGTCTGGGTGTTTTCTATGTATATTATGTATTTATTAAAAAAAAAACATAACACAAGCCTCGTAGCTTAATTTGGGACTAGAGAATTGGTGTGATTATTGTGAAATATTAAATCAGCGAGAAGGAACTGTTTTTTGATTGAGTTTTGACCTTTTACAAACATTACTACAAGTGAAGCATACTCATATAGGAAAAGACCAATAAGTGCTAATCCTACTAATATTATAAACGCGAAATTTTCTAAGTATTTCATACATACTTACCTACAAACTTTCGCGTTTGTAATATACAGACGTGTTTATTACAATTTAAAGTAAAAAGTAGTTTATGGATTTTAAAGACATTTTACCAGAACGTAGCTTATACATTTTCTGATGTACGACAGAAAAGAGGGTTGTTAATAATAAGTGAGTAAGTAAAAATTTGACCTCAATTCTTTTTATGTTTTCTGGTGTGTCTGACAGTGGCATCGTAACTCCCAATCGGACGGACCGATTTAGTGCGTCTTTTTTACCCGAAAGATAATTGGCTAGACGACACCACCAATCGTTGACATACTTTTTATTATCTGTCAAAACGGTCTGCCTCCATAGATTTCGTATGGGAATAAATGATCGTGACGTCACGGTCATGTATCAGAAATCGGAGTCAATTGACCGAATATTTATTGCCTTTTGTGTGTTTAAAAATTAGTTTCTACAGCTTTTTTGAAATATATTGGTCGTATTAACTTCATAGGGGCTATGTTTTTTAAACACCATGTTCTTGACAATATTTAAGATAGGTGTCATCATTCCAATTTAATCATGGTAGTTCTCTAGCCGGTTAAATCCGTTCAGACGTTGAAGCTAACCAGCTGTTTTTATTAGTGACAATTAGCCGCCCGCGACTTCGTCCGCGTGGAATCCCTTTATCTGCACCATTCTTTATAAATTATTGCCTTTGTGTTATTCTTAATACATAGGTTATAACTATAATTCAATGTGTATAAGCCATGAGGTTTGGTATCTATAGATGAAGTTATACAGTCTAGTTTAGCTTATCTCTGGTAAGCCTGCAAAGGCATGTCATAATGAATTCAACTCTCTCTCATCTCTATTCAGCCTGTATAAGTCCCAGGCAACAGGACTCACCTTTAAATATGAGATGGTACGAGCCACACTCTACAACGGGCGGGCTCATTAGTGGAGGTAAGTGGATCAACCTTACTGTCATTAATCTGCTTAAAGGCCTATGTCAGGCTTGACGACTAATATCTATCAATATTAACTGGAGTCTAGATGAGGTGAGGCCTGTGCCAAGTAGTGGGACGTATATAGCCTAATGAGATGAGTTTAACTGTAATTAATGCATCTAAACATGAAAATACTTTTCTGCCCTACCGCAATCCGAAATTAATTACTTATTAATTCAACACAGTGACCTGAATCAGAAATGCATTATTTTTTATGAATTTAAAAGACCAATTTAGATGGAACTTTCACAAGAGATACAAGGCAGAGAGAGGAGATACAAGGCAGACAAGCGATGGCTATTATTTACTATGAACAGTTACATTATTAATTAACGAGCATTCTTAATGAGTTTTGGAGATAGACTATCGTCTCGATGATGGAGGTGAAACATATGGTTTTCATAATAAATTGATTACACCCACGCGTTTTTAATCTAAAAATGATAAATATTATAACTTAAGTTATACGCTTGCATTGTATGAAATTGAGTACGACGATCCGCGGCTTGTACAGAAGCGTGGTGAAACTCACACTGCAACTTTGCGTTACAACTTGTATACAATTTTTTGTAACGTTTTCGTACCTAATTTACCAATAGGTAAATATAGTATATCATTTAACTCAAATAAGTACATTTGATTAAATTAAAGTCAATTTAATCTCACTCTCACACACAGTAACACACAATGCCAACACTATGCCTTGTAGGGTAATACTTATGACTGGGATCAACTGGCATTCCATATCCTGGAGAACGCTGCGTCCATACTTCTGATTTTAGTTTTCCCGCTTGTATCCGTTTGCACTGTCGATTGACAGTCGCCCTACTGTCTCACTGAGCCGTGGTCCCTAGTTTCGGATAGAGCCATCTTTTTTCTCCTAAGTGTGCGTCCACACTGCGAGCCTAGCGCAATAGCGACGGCGCGCGCGGAAATATGAAACGTGCATTTGCGTCCATGCTACAATTGCTACACTATAGTCTCTATTAAAGCGAGAGCCTAATGCCATACGATTTGCCGCACCGGTAACCGCGCGGTTGCGCGAGCGAACGCGCCGACTTAACCCAAAATACTCGTAAGGACGAAATGTTACGGCATCAGGCAACATTAAAAAAAAAACAAGGATCTCAGTTAACACACACACTGGGTCTGTATCCCGCTCATAGTCAAGCCCCGTCTTGTCACCCACACGATTATTTTAGTCCGAAGAATACTTTCTCCGCCCGATTAGGCTAGCCAATTTTCCATATAAATATCTAATTATAAACTGTTGTCTTAGCATTACACACGCGTTGTCAAACAAACGATGAACACATTAATTAGTCGTGTGTTTTTTGTTGTTGTAATAATAAGATGACGAATAGATTCATAAATCGTTTATTATGCTAGATAAGTCACTTGGGCGGTCAGAGCAGACTGTATACGTGAAAATTAGCCATAAAACATAAATTTTGTTTAGAAGAGAAATTCCAACTTACTTTATGAATCGTGATTGAATTCAAAACAAAAAAGTGCTAATGTATTTTAACATTTTTTTTTTCTCGTTTATTGTGCATACCGAAACACATTCAATTGTACACATACAATTATAGAAATCTGCCCTACAACATTTTAATTTATAGAATAGAGTTTTCTTCATTTACTACACAGCTATCCCACAGGAGATCTTTAAATACTTTTAATAAAGTAGATTAGTATCGTGATTTTTTCAAACCCATGAGCCGATATTTACGTCTGGATTTGTGCTCAAATCTGAATCGAAAACCGAGGAATTATTTTGAATTTGACACGATGACCCTAGATTCGAACTCGTTACCCCCGATCCGGTGGTCTTACAACCGCTCCACCGCGTCTTTACAAGATTGATCTGTTTGTATTCACCACGTGTCGTGTTAGCACACGTGTTCACGTGGGTGGCCACTCCGGACCCAGGTTCGGTTCCCATAAGTGTTTAGATCAGCTTCAAGACAGTAAACATTGTTTGTAGTTTCAAGTGTAAACGTGTTTTCCGGAGAGATTTAGGAGGGGTTGGTTTTAAGCAAAGTGTAATAGTAAAACAAGGTTTACATTAAGGCGAAGGCCTTTTTTTAGAGTTCCGTAGTCCGACAAGGAACCCTTATAAGATCGTTCAGTCCGTCCTAGCCTGTCACAACAGAATATATTCTACGTTTATGGACTGATTTGCATGTGACTTGGTGCGAGGATACTTCACATATAGATCTCATTTTTAAAAATACGAAAAATTAAAAATACCCCTTTTCAAGGGTACCTACCAATACATGTAAAGGGGGGGCGGTGAATGATTTTTTTTAGTGAACTCCCTTGTGTGGGGAATCGTTGAAAAGGACTATGAAAATAAGATAGGGTTTCCATACAACTATTTTTTTATCAGCTTTACCATTTGCGAGTTATAGCCCGTAAGGTGTTTACACAGTGTCCCCCTCCCCTGTAATTTCTAAAGTCTTGGACCTATAAACTTCAAATCTCTCACGTAAAAAACAGGCACGGAAACTCTTATTTAAAATTATTTCGGGTATTCTGTGATAAATACTTTCGAAATTATAAATAATATAAAAATATATACTTTTTTACAAAATAACAGTATAAACTTTAAAAAGCTAGGGAGATGATGATGATGCAAGAAATGCAAAACAGCGCGGTGCAATTGACTACGAAACCTTACTTTATGCGTAGTCCGACAGTACACGCACTTGGCCGGTTTTTTATTACTTCAGTAACGCAACATAGAGATGGACTAATGAGCTTTTAAAGATTGAGAATCGAACTGAACGTAGGTAGCTTGTAACAGCTCGACCAAAAAGTCCATGGGGGAAGCCTATGTCATGGTCTTACGGAGTTTTGGTAGAGTCAACCGCGTTTAGGATACCGCAAAAAATGAGTATCAATTCGAATCCTACAACAATTTTGTCGGTCTGCATTCTAGCGATCTGTGTCAAATTCAAATCATTTATTGCATGTCACGTTACATCAAGTTGGTATAAAAGTTTAAATGATATTGGTACATGTGACGCCCTGCACAGGGCATAGCAACATTTTGAGGGCTAACTAACTATCGCATTATTATTATATTATAATTATCACACTAGTCCATATACAAGAATACGTCTTTCGAACCAAGTAAATCTGGATCTTAAATTAATCATGACTTGCTGCACTTTCCTTCGTTTGCTATTGAGGTACCAATGTATAAAAATAACTAAGCTGAAATTGTGGCTCCGAATTAAACTAACGTAATTATCAAGTTTTAAATAGCATCGACCATTTTCACATAAACTTAAACTTATATAACGATAGGCCAAAAGTAGCCGTAACTTGTACCGATATATTGCATTCGTTGGATGATGAATGGCGACACAAATTGCGTCATAATAATTATAATCTTAGCAATTAATTCTGACACTTTGAACTGGAGAGACATCTGTTATCTGCCGCTTTCCGCCTTTGATAAGTTAAGAAAATATGTTAAAAAAGAAAGTTTTTGGTCGACGTCAAAAAATAACAGATTTCCAAATTCAAATGCTGCGTAATTTTATTTACTTAGTTGTCAATAAGCAGATAGGATAAAATATACTTGTCTGTATTTTTTTAGTTTCTTTCGATAACTAAGCTTACATTCATGTAACCTATTCTTTTTATAGAGTGCTAGACTTCTTACGTTCGGAGTCCCTTCATGACAATATGTAATATAACTTTTTGAAGTTATATAACATTTAATTTGTATTGATAACACCTTTTGAAGTTTATTTACAAGCATCTGTGTGCTTCGGAAGGCACGTTTAGCTATTAGTCCCGTATAATATCGATTGATATTACGAGAGTAAGCTGGATCATTATGCGGCTTAACAACATTTGACGGTAAGGTTGGTCACTTACCTTACAAACCACACCACAACTGATCCGCACATGAGCCCTCGTGGTGGAGTATGGCTCGTACCCTCGTGAGGTGAGGCCTGTGCCCAGCAGTGGGACGTATAAAGGCTGATGAGACAACACTTATACCTAGGTTCAAACTAAGGCTTGCACTGATTCTAATAATGAATTCGGATGATTCACAGTCCGGCGTCGCACAGACATATCCGTCCGGATATCCGAAAGAAACGCGACTTGCATCGTTATTTTTTTTAATTCAGTTTTGCGAAACCATAAGGATATTTATTTTATTTATTTATTTATTCAGATCAACATGTCAGCTCACAGATCACTCCAAAGCCGATACAGAAAGATAAAGAAATTGGTTTCATTTTAAGAAGAGTGACTAAAAATATATGAGCACCGTCCCCACCCACCAATAGATTATCAAATTGATATCGATGACCGTTAGTATTCCATTACTTGTCTTAAAAATTTTTTTGTAAATAGATTTGGTAATTAAGAAAAATCGAAAGTGTTTTTATTATTTTCAAACAAAATTATTTCCAGTACAGACGATTAAAACATTTATCACAGGGAGTAAGTAATATTTTTATACCAGTAAATACACGAAATTCAGTCATACAAAGATATTGTACAATAGTAGATTATTCATCAAAAAGGTTTAATTAAATGCGGATTCGGCATGAGCGCCGCACACCGCCGCGGCGCAATCCCAAGCCCAAGCGTAGTGAGTCAGTACATTTAATAGGCTTAATGTCTGCACAAAACGTTGAATATCATAGAAACCCCAACAATTTGCTCGATGTCGCCTTACTGTAAAATGATTAACTCGCTGAGATCTACCATTTGAATACTATTTCATTTCTGTTGGTGGGAAGGTACGAAAACGGTCATGGTCCTTTACGCTTTGTCCTACTTGAGCGTCGAAACGCGATTGACAACTCGACATTGACACAAGTATAGATCGCGTATCGTCGCCTCGCACATGTCGCGTTGCGTTGCTCACCTAGGACACCGCCTTAGACGCGAAATTGGATAAAAAATCTCAGAAGTATTTATCGATAGCAAAAATTTCACATAATCAATCTGGACAACTTTCCAGAGCTGGCAACACTTAAACGAACTTACGGTACTATTGGATTCAAACAACAATTTTCAGGTCCCATTGCATCATCTTCACTTGTCACTTACGTCAGTATTCTGGCACTGGTGGGGTGAGCACGAACATTTTCGTAACGTAGTCGTGTCGTCAAAACGTCAGAAGCTGACAGTTTCCCCATACATATTGACAAGTCAACGATAGGTTAACGCTACGAATACGTTACGATAGTTGTGGGGTGAGCACGAACATTTTCGTAACGTATTCGTGTCGTCCAAACGTCAGAAACTGACAATTTCCCATACGAATTGACAAGTTAACTATAGGTTAACGCTACGAATACGTTACGATAGTTGTGGGGTGAGCACGAACATTTTCGCAACGTATTCGTGTCGTCCAAACGTCAGAAACTGACAATTTCCCATACGAATTGACAAGTTAACTGTAGGTAAACGTTACGAATACGTCACGATAGTTTTTCATGCTCACCCCACGGTTATTAAAAGAAAAAAAGTTAATTGGTCTGGATTCTGAGAGATTTAAAAACAATTTTTTCGATCATAATTTTATTCTGAAGCACCTGCTATGGTAGCAAAGTTGAAGCCGATTCTAATTTTATACTATATCTCCTGATATTTATAGCAAAAGGAGTGTCCTAGTTTTGCCCCGGCATTATTAATATTATGTTGCCGTTGCACGTATATTTTATTAGTTGTTTATACAATTAGCATAAATAAAATAACATTTTGAGCGCCTGCCCTGATTTTAGGATTTTATCTTTGTAAAGAAGCTAAATATAGGCAAGTAACCAGACACAGGTATAACGGGATTCAAAAACTTGGGTTGTTCCTAAACCCTAAAAAGTTGTGCGGTCATGACATAAATTGAAAAATAAAGTACATACGTATGTCATTTAATTTTGTGAACGTCAAATATAGGTATAATTTGTACATAAATTGTGCCTAAAGATCCCGCAAAATGTCCTTATTCTCATACACATTACTGACGTAATACTTATTTATTTATTTAAAACATTATTTTACGAGAAATGTACATAGAGTGAAATTAATGCTAAAAGCATTTTCTGCCAGTCAACCTCAAGGTTATGCAGAAAGAAGGCAATGGGCGCAGTGAAAATTAAATGAGGAAGGTAAATTTTGAAAAATAATAGGTATATAGATTTAACATCAATCAATAAAAGTAAATATTAAATTATATTATAATAAACAAAAAAAAATAGATCAATACATTAATATGAATAATAAAAATATATTAATATAATATACATGCAACTTATACTTAAATGTGGACAAAGAAGTACTACTTAGGTACTTGATAACGCGATATCTTGCTTGCTTTAAATACATTTACTTAACAGTATTATACTACAATCTATTCACAATTCACAACAGAAGATTTGATTATTTTTTTTCAATACCATTGCTTGGCTGACTGTACCTGCACAGTAACAAAAGCACCGGCAATGTAATTTATTAAAAGATTATCTCCATTAATTTACTACAGTATTAGCTGTAGTACACGTGGCATATTTGACATTTGACATTTGGCTGTGCAAATGTCAGATACGTAGTTTATTCTTGTGTTATCTTTAGTGGTATGTTTGTGGCGCAGTGGTTGCAGCGCTTTGGTAGTGATACCAAAAGTTAAGCAACCTAAGGCGCGCTCATGTTTGGGATGGGTGACCATTGTGACAATTTAAGTGACTTCTATTTACTAGCATCTCAAAAAATCAGTAACATTTGTTAATTGCCTAGTAAAATGCAAAATTTGATATCTTCCGACAGAAAACCAGGCACAATAGGTTAGTGTTTAACATTATAGTACTTTACTAACCAAATGTAGTTGTAAATATGAATTCAATAAATAAAATGAAGTGACAGCTCAAAGTTACATAACTAATTTTTTTTTATTTATTTAAAAAATATATATATTAACGTTATTTTATTTATTTAAAACTTTGACATGTACAAGAAATGTACAAAGGGTGGACTTAAGTCTAAAAGCATTTCCTGCCAGTCAATGTATTTCACCTGGGTACAGTATTAATTGTTGATAAGTTTTTACAAATAAAGAATTTAGAGCAGCAATAAGAATTGCTTAGAATAGGTAATACAGGTTCTCTTTACATAATTCATAAATGTGCTCTATTCTGTTAAAGTACATTAACATGCAAATTTTTTTTTTTTTTTGGTCAAGGAATTCGTTAACTGTGTAACAGCACGAGATGGTCAGCCATTCCCGTAGTTTTTTGGTCATTTGCTTAACAGGACCATATTTCAATTTGTCAGGAATTTTATTATATATTATTATACACATGCAATAACAATTTTACTTACATAGAAACTTTGGAGATTACATAGAAAGTTCCAACTTTGGAGAGAAATCAATCACAATACCACAATAACTTGGATTAAAGTTAATTGTATGAATGCTCTCACATAATAATAACAGTCCATTCCATAACATTAAGGAGAGTTCTGTGATGTATTGGACGATGTGCATGCAGTATATTGTTAAAAGATTAATCAGATCAAAACCTATGTAGCAGGTACTAAATCCTTATCACATGCATCTGTTACGCACATCGCCCAAGGCTACAGTTCAGCGCCCTAGCAAGGATGGGTGACCGCTCCTCTTATGAACAAGACCTAGTACCTGTGGCATTGTGCACATAAGCGATGGGAACCTGGGACCCTGTGCCCCTGACCTGTTCGTATCTGCCAATCTGTTTTATTGCATTTGAGTTAATTATAACCTTGGCTGTTCGAATTTAAATTGAATTCTTGTATTTGAATCAATATTGGTTACGTTTTCAAACTGCAACTTAGTCCTTTTTTGCGACATCGAATTGATTTGACGACCACTTTGGTGTAATGGTCAAGAAATTGACTACTAACGAAGAGGTCGCGGGTTCGATCCCCGCACTGTACAAACATTTGTGTTCATGAACATGTCTGTTTGTACTGGTCTGGGTGTTATATGTATTTATTTAAGTTTATTTGTAATACCACTGTTGATTCTAATATCTGTAATACCAAGTGCTTAAGCTACTTATCACGGGGTCAGATCAATGTATGTGATGTTGTTAAATATTTATTTATTTATTTTATATATTTTTATCGCTCGGCGAAAAAGAGGGGTGTTATAAGGTTGGCCTCTATTCTGTTTGTATATATTTGTATTTTTATGTATGTATGTCTGTGGTATCGTAGCTCCCAATCGGATGGAGCGATTCAGTGCGATTTTTAATTATTCGAAAGATAATTTAATCACGATGGTTCCTAGAAATGGCTCATCAAAATCCGTCCAGTCAGAGAAACTTACCACCTGTTCTCCTGGCTCATGTCGGTGTTTCTTTTTTTTTACCAGCAGTGACTTGATTTTAATGGTGGCACTAGAGGTATATTGTAGGCATTTAATGGTAAATTAACTCTAGCGTAAACTCATTCAATATAGGCTTTTCCACACAAAGCTAGCAAGCATCCGCAAGCATAGTATGGTTTCTCCAAATAAATAAACACACACAACATCACATACATTGCTCTGACTCCGTTGTAAGTAGCTAAAACACTTATGTTAAATATTCTAGTTTAATTTTGCTCGTAATTCCCAGTTCATGTATCCTCTCCTACTGAGCTATGAATGGAATTTCAAGAAACATAAACAAATTAGTGTACTCGTATCTTATCTCAGCACATGTTTCCCACTCAAAATTGAAAGTAGTCGAGACTAATGGCCGTCAGTTTCCCAACCAAAGGCGTGGAAGCCGGAGTGAAACCATTTTGAAACGTGGACCCTTATCAGACAAGTTTCCACTTGCCAACACTGTCACAGAACAGAGGTAAAAACCAGCACATTTGGTACAAAATGTTTTATTGAGCGTATAAGAGAACCGGCTCGGTGGTAGTAAATCATCAGCCTATATACATCCCACTGCTTGGCACAGGCCTCACATCAGCTTTGAGGTAGTTCACTACTGCATGCTCATTCTATTAAATAATGACATCCCACGAGTTACTTCCAGGACATTTAAACAACATACCATGAAATGTCTCGATCAATTTCCATACGACTGTTTAGAAAAAAATCTACTTAATTACCGGAAATATTTTCATTTTTATTTTCCTTACTCCACCACTGGGGCTCAATGGTGGAGGGGTTGTTTGTAAGGCAAATGACCAACCATACTCTCAGATATTATAAAGCCGCCCGAGGGCCTCTGACTAGGCGTAACGACTAATATCTGTAAAAACTTACCGGGACCAACAGTTTAATAAAGTCGGAATGGTCAGCAATCCCAAACACGACCGAGCCTTAGGTTGCTTAACTTTGATATTTCTTTTTTTTGTTTTGGTATTACAACCAAAACGCTGCCACCACTACGACACAAGCATCTTAGTACATGTTTAAAATTTAAATGAACTTTTAATTTCATTGATCCAATCTGCTACTTTTCTTAAACTCATCAAAACCAACCAATTACCAATGTTGTGTGCACCTGTGATTGGGTGGGTTGATGTAATTTGTAGTATTTATTTTTTGTGTAAATATTTTAATGTAACCTATTGGTGTACGTAATAAATAAGTAACAAAAAAAAACTAAAAACCCTAAATAACTCAATAAAATTACAACGTGTTTTTTATTGTCGCTCTATGGATTGAGCTTCTTGTCGCCCAAACACAAATATACGTCGGAAATTATCAGCTAATCGACAGATTAAACCATGACAGGTATGAGGCCATAGAGATATATTAGCATACTGGTATTCGTTATGCTGTGGCCCAATTACTGATATGACGTTTGACATCGAAAGCCTTGGAAATGAGAAATGAAGAGGCTTAATAAAGATTTAGAAGCAACAAGTGTGAAAAAAAAGGTGTGTGGCACTCGTGGACTGCCGCGGTAAAGCTATTGCAAGACTACACGCATACGCCTAGTCGCACGCACACAAACACAGTGCCGAAGCTGCCGAACTGAAACGACGTAAGAAGATGTGTCAGGTTTTTTTCTTTACAGAATTTCTTGGTTCGGTCGCTATGCAATAGCTTAAAAGATATTTGAGAGCTGTTGAAAGTTTAAGGGCCTGAGCATGCGCTACAGACAGCAACTTAAGCCGTGTGGCGATTGGTTGACGCGCGCATGCGTCCAGTATCACAGATATCATAATTATATTACACTCAGTAAGGACGCCTAGACCAAACGCTCGAAATGAAACACGCACACAGACGCACGTAATGACGTGCGCTTCCCAGATGCCTTGTAGAGACAAGGCATCTCAGCGACAACCAACCAGGGTGCTGTTGTAAGCGCGTGAAGCGTTTGGTGAATGTATGGGACATTGTAATTGACGTAAAGTGTAAAAAATAGTAGTTTTAGTTTTTTAAACTATTTTTTTCTTCTTAGTTAAGAAGGATAATGGCAAACTCTTATCAAATTATTGCATTGATACGTGCAAAGTTTCAAATTAATCCGATTTCTGGAAGTTGGTGAAAATTGAGCTCAAAGATTCCGTTACATACGTATATACAGCCCGAGCTAATAAAAGCGTGTCAAAAG
Organism: Pyrausta despicata; assembly: GCA_963921415.1. Classification (NCBI taxonomy): domain Eukaryota; kingdom Metazoa; phylum Arthropoda; class Insecta; order Lepidoptera; family Crambidae; genus Pyrausta; species Pyrausta despicata. Next base: position 12,184,424 of record OY992862.1, on the reverse strand, counting down.
GGAAATAAATATCTAGGTTGTGACAATATGCTGCATATGTGCCTGGTTTTTTGACGTGACAACGTCTTATAAATTGGTTTGCCGGGTGACACTTCAAGAAACTGCGTTACGCTGCTCCGCTCACGTTCCGCGCTCACAATGAGAGCGAGTGAGAGGCACGCGTCCCTTCGACTCTGGTATGGTTAGCCCGCCTAAGAGCGAGTGAGACAGACATAAAAAGTGAAAGGCACGCGTCCCTTCCACTCGAGCACAGTTAACCCGCCTAAGAGCGAGAGAGACAGAGCGAGAGAGAGAGAGTGAGAGAGATAGGCATACACACCGGTTCATGTTATACGAATGAATATTCACATTAAAATTATTTTACCACTCAAAGTCGTTGTCACGTAAAACTTTCGCCCGTATACCGACTTTACAGGCAACCAATTTTTTTTTTTCAAAATCATACCATTTTTAAGCTTTTTATATCTAAACTTTGGCTATTCAAGTACCTACTAGGTAATTACTAACGAGTGGTGTAACGTCAACTGACAGGCTTTAAGTATTGATAGCTGAGTGGCACATTGATTTAAATATTCGTCCGGCGTACGAAAGATGCGGGTTCGATTTCCGGTTCAGACGTTTCAATACTTTCGATATAACTAATCCTCAGACTGGGTCCGTAGATATAAAACATCCCTTTTAACAATAATAGATAATACTTAAGAGTAGAAATACCCATACAATTCACCAATTATACCTGTTGATTCATTCTCAAGGTATTCGTTTCAGGTATTAGGCAGATCACTTAACACCTATGCCCTAATTACAATTGTAATTAGAGAAAACTGTAATCTCAGAAGTCACGTGTTTTCGCGCCTGCGACCATAATTCAACCGCAAGTGGACCAACATTCACACATGGTATTGTTGTAAATGATATTCTATACACAGGTCTAGATGTATAGTTCTTTACAATACAATAGTTGTAGATTAAGTACGCTAGCAAGTTTGTGCTTAGATCTACGTTTTTTCCAGAACTAACTTCTGTTCTAGGCTATTAAACGCTTTGAAGAAAGAGTCACTGCATTGCAAGTTCCACTTTGTTTTCAAAATAGCGACTAAGAAATGAGTCATTATGTAGGTACGTACGCATTTAATTGGTAATGTGAACTAAGGTGAAGTCGATTCTGTTGCTTGATGCGCATTACATTGTCTGAAACCGGCTGCTCTATTCTCTAAGCCGTTGTCAGTAGTTTCGGATATAGCCTTTTTTTCTCGCAGGAAAATACTTTTAGGCCTGGGGGCCTCAGCCTTGTGTGAAACTCCCAGCGTCCTGAAAAGGACACGGCTCCACTCCGGGGAAAATCCTGAGCGGGGACTACCCATCTAAAACCTACGGTATCCCTTCTCTGACTAGGAGGTGACATGGGTGCCGGCTTATCCTTCACGTCCATGACAACCTCCGACAGTGTTCCCGCCTACACGGCGGGCCCAAAACGCCCCCCTTGCTGGGGTTCGTATATAGCCTGCCCTGTCACTCTTACAAGTTAGACCGTGCAAACGAAGGCGCTGGCTAGACCTGAAAATAAATAAATAAATATACAACAACATCACATACATTGATCTGACTTCGTGGTAAGTAGCTTAAGCACTTGTGTTACAAATATCAGTGTCAACAGTGGTATTACAAATAAACTTAAATAAATACATATAACACCCAGACCAGTACAAACAGACATGTTCATGCACACATAATAATATGCTTGTACAGTGCGGGGATCGAACCCGCGACCTCTTGGTTAATAGAAACAAAACGTTGGAGAGTACGGCCTCTGGCAATGAAGACGAAGAACAGTAATGACTTCAATAACTGTGTGATAGTCCGATCTCAAAAAATACCAATGTCACGTAGCTTTTTACGTTTTAGTCAGTCCAATCCTTAGCCGTTCCAACTCGTGAGTGCACCCAATAATTCAAATAACTTTTCTCCAACTATAAAACACCCATTAAAAATATCACTGGAACACATCATAATAAATCTCAATCTCACAAGATGCTATCTTCCGGAAACGTTAAGTGGAGGCAACAAAAGTCTAGACGCGTCATTGAGTAGAGTCACTATCATCGCGGTGCATCGGTGAAGTAAGGCTACCCACGCACTGCAGCTTGATGCAATGATAAAACATAAGGCCCGAAACACGTCTAAAGTAAGGATGCCTTACACACTGCAAATGATTTAAGCCTAGAAGTATCTACAGCAGAAGAGATTTGCAACAAGCAAAATAGATAAAGCGCTTCTAAACTTTTTTGAAGAAACAAGAAGTCCGATCATAACATAATGACACAGTTAGATGTAATATGGGTACGTGTAAGATTAAAAGCGGATTTAGATATTAGCACTTTGACAGGATAGACTAAGCAAAACTGAAGCAAGCATTCACCACAAAATACAGCAGCTACCGACATTAGAACTTAAGATCATTCGTTGATATTAACTTCAAATTGAAACGTTAAACTGGTCGTAAAGTTAGCTTCAAATCGCCTGTACCGCTACTCAAGTAGATAGTGAGCCTAACTTAACTGTTACTCTGAGTTAACTGATTAGGATAACTCGAAGCTTAGGACCAGTGACGGTAGGAAGCACCGTAACCGTAACCGCAACTATAGAATATCCGATATAAGAAAATATACTTAACCGTATCCGAAATAAAAGTTTCGTATACTTAGTTATCGGATTAGCAATCGAAAAAGTAAACATTCTTTAAAAGTTCGATCGATAACCACTCGAACGCAACGTGTGATGCTGACCAGTCAAACTTTAATATTCATATACGAACTATCTTATAGCTATCATAAAATGCACCTGTCAACTGTAATTTATTATTATACACCTAGGTTAAAATTACATACAATGTGTGTATATATATATTACATAATAACAAATAACCGTGCGGAAATCCGATAAAAAGTTGTTTTGTTCGGCCAGTGTAGCCGAAACACAAAGCTATTTACCTAATTCAAACCATTTCATTAGCTCCTTGTATTTTTGTAATTTCTTGTTAGTCTTAACCAAAATTATCCGAAACTTACGGATATCCCAAAATAACACGTATCTGTATCAGTAAGTGGTACAATAAACAGACCTATATCCGTAAATTTCGTATCCGTAACACAACATCCCTACTTAGGACTTGGGTACGTTTTCTGATAACATAGGCACTTAAGCTTGCGCAGAGTAACGGAATTAAAGGATCTTTAATGTATTTTTAAATGAATCACTTTAACAGTTAAAGCTTTTGAAAATCTTGTACTTTATTCGTTTTATGGTTCAAAATAAATAAAACATTTTGTCGTGTTTATGTTTTTTAAACACATTAACAACACTTTCTTATCGCCAGGATTGAAAATGGATCCCAACTAGCATATAAGCTGCTTCTGCCTTTGTAGAACTTGTTAGTGATACAGTTGATTTTAAAAAGCTCAAACCTACTGCTTAGTCTGTAGCACATCGTATTCTAAAGCTATTATACAGGTGTGCTATACAGCCATACAATCGTAATAATTTACACTAATGCAGTTACAGTGGTATTGTGTTTCGTTATTCTACGGGTAATAGAGTTAAAACAGAGTTTCGAAACTTCCTCTAAAGATCTAGGCATACATACAGGCATAGGGACATGCGTAGGAAGCGAATTAAAAAAAAAATAGTAGTGTAACATAGCAACGGTTTGGATAGATAGGTCATCATCATCATCATCATTATCACCATTATCGTCCACTGCTGAACATAGGCCTTCCCCACAGTTTTCCACATCGACCAATCACAAGCGGACCGCTTGTGATCGGTCGATGCATCCAGTGTGATCGTGCGATCTTTACAAGGTCGTCTGTCCCTCTTGTCGGTGGACGTCCTACGCTGCGCTTTTGGTCGAAGGGTCTCCAATCCAGAACTTTTCTGCCCCAACGGCCATCAGTTCTTCGCTTTTCAGATAGATAGGTATTTCGATGAAACTAATGAATGCTACACTTTGCGTAGTCAACTCTTGTATAATAACTTTTCTATTTCGTAAAAAAAATAAGCACGAAATAAAACTTCTCTGCAATGCCACCTCTTAACATTCGACGAAACATGCAGGAATTTTAAAAAAAGTTGAAAATAGTTGTGTCGCGTGATATCTCGCTATTCCCAGGTAATTTGTGAGTCCTACCCTACTAGTTGCGAATAGCCCTTAATGTAAGGGACAAAAATCGCTCCCTTAAGTGATTGCATCAAAGTGCGCACTTAACTTCGTTGTTTATTTATTATTGAGTTTGTGCGTGGGGAATACGAATTAAAGGTGTTTTGTTTTTTTATTTTCGTTTCGTTTGGTTCACTTCGGCAAGCATTTTAAACATTCTAATCTTAGTTTTGGAATATCTTGCATTATATTTTCATATCTTGTCCTGAATTGCCTGTGTTATTTGGACAAGATGACCACTTTGGTGTAATGTTCAAGAAGTTGACGATTAACCAAGAGCGGGTTCTATCCCGCACTGTAGGTACAAACATTTGTGTGCATGAACATGTCTGTGTGTACTGGGCTGGGTGTTATTATGTATTTATTTAAGTTTAATTGTAATACCACTGTTTATTCTGATATCTGTAACACAAGTGCTTAAACTACTTACCAGGGAGTCAGATCAATGTAGGTGATGTTGTTGTATATTTATTTGGATTACTTCATAATTATTTAATTAATTTTCTTTGTTACAGCTTAATACTGACTACCTATATTTACACATGCGTTCCATAATTAAATGATAATTTACTTGACTACCTACTCGTATAGCTGCATTTATGGTTTTCGGTAACTCACACTTGCTAAGTTCACACTTACATTCATTTATCTAAGAAAAACTATCTCAAATAGAATCTACAGGAAGAATAAATGTCGTTATGGCTTCCGGACAGACGTTAAGAAGTACTTAGATAAGCAAAAGACATCAAAATAAATTATGATGCGTGCACGCGATAGCTAAGTGAGTAAACCGCCGACGCTGGGGATTCTGTTCAAGTCTCGATTTAATACAATAATGGTCCTCCTGGTCGATTTCGACCACGGCGGTCAATCTCAACAGAGCCAGCCAACTACGCAGGAGTTATTATAATGCAAAAGTGTAAGCGCAATACACAGGTGAACTCACTATTCCATCACTCTCAAAGTTCGGTTCCGACATGACCGGAGAGAGATCAGGTACAGGACCAACGGCTTAACGTGCTTTCCGAGGCACGGGGGTGTAACACCGCCAACTTCCCGACTCCGAGCTGTTTGAGAAATTCATAACAGAAAATTTCAGCAACAATTTTGGCTCGACCTGGGATTCGAACCCCAGGACCACTCGAATGTAAGGCAGAAACTTTGCCACTACTACACCAACGCGTCAGTAAAATATCGTTACAGTAAACTAGGTACCTGCATAGTTTAGGCACAGTCTTAAAGAAAGCGCACACAGGCCTGCATCGGGCGCATAGCACGTAACATATTTTAGTTTGCCTTGTATAAAACTTCGGATTAGTGAACGCTGTTGTATAACCTTTGTTGTAAAACCTGTATTCTTGCAAATAAACAAATTTCAATTTCAATTGTATGAATTTTTGTACAACGCGAAAAAATACCGTAACGTGCGAAGCGTCGCACGCACATGCCTGTAGGCGCTTACATTAAAATTCATTATTACATTTTAAATAATTTATTTATTTAAAACTTTATGGCACAAGAAAAGTACAAAGTATTTATAAATTGCTAGCTTTTACCCGTGACTTCGTCCGCATTGGGTAGTTTATTTGGCATGCGTTGTTTTCCCGTCATACCAAATTTGATCCAAATATAATAATTTTAATCTTTGGTAATTTAACGTCTCCCATGGCCTACCCCACATACCACAGAAACCACAGAAAAAGGATGGAAGAAAGTAAGATAGGTCCAAAGTTATGCCTCAACTCAACAGTTGTTTTCTTTTTTTAAATAAGCTATTTGAAATTTAATGTGAACGATAAAAAAACGTTCTTTTTTCACGGGATCATATTTCTTAGCCTGGTTTTTAAGGCTTAACATTTGTTCCTACTAAATGTAATCAAATAAATAACGTTTTACAAACTTCAAGTAAATTTATGTGACATGTCACGAAACAATTAAATATTACGTGTCTTGGACGTTCAAATGCAAGATGTGTGCGGCGGATTATTTATTATTCTCTGAAATGCTTTAGTAATATTTTCAGTGACAACTAAAATGTAGATTTATAATTCCGTCCGACTATTGTGCTGTATAAGTCACGAGCAAATTAAAATGGTGCCACCCACATTAGTGGAAAGTACATTAATAGTATGTTTAGAATGCAATTTTGATAAAAAATAAGATGATTAATATAATTTTAAGATGTTAAGGTAGAAATTGTGAGATTTACATCATTCTCGTCTTTGTATTTATATTTGAGGTCTTGGTTAATCTATGAATGTTTATAGGTACTATTATTTTTGAACGCAGACTTACATTTTTGTAGTAGAGGCATCACAATCCTACTGTTAGGACAAAGTTATATGCGTTAATACATATATCGGTATTTTAGGAAAAGCAAGTAGGGAAACATTGAAATAAATGTGTAGGTACAGTTTTATGGAGTTTTAAATATTTTTTTCAAGTAAAGCCACGCGCTATGAATGTTTTAACAATTAATCATTACCGCTCTTAAATATTTTAATACCATACGCGTAAATCAATGGGACGAGATTATTTACGACTTGCGGCCGCTCGCGACTTCGTTCGCCTTAGTTTCGGATATTCAAAGTTGTACTACGACGACCACTATGGTGTAATTGTCAAGAAGTTGACTATTAACCAAGAGGTCGCGGGTTCGTTCCCCGCACTGTACACACATTTTCGTGCATGAACATGTCTGTTTGTACTGGTCTAGGGGTTATATGTATTTATTTAAGTTTATTTGTAATACATACCACTGTTGATTGTGATATCTATAACACAAGTGCTTAAGCTGCTTACCACGGAGTCAGATCAATGTATGTTAGTATGTTGCTGAATTTTTTTTAAACACTACTAACCTAGTTACGACTTCATATTCGGGAGTAACACGTGTTATTGTGAGTTAATCATAAAATATAGACATAAGGTATGCTGTAGAGGGATATTTTTTAATTAATTATAAGAAAAACATTTCCGTCATATAACGTCATTTGACGACCACTTGGTGCAGTGGTCCACAGGTCGGACTTCTAAAACCAAGGGTCGCGGGTTCGATCCCCGCACAGTACAAACATAAGTGTGCATGAACATGTGTGTTTGTACTGGTCTGGGTGTTTTCTATGTATAATATGTATTTATTTACAAAAAAAAAGTATTTAAGTATGTTTATCCGTTGTCTAGTACCCATAAAACAAGCCTCGTAGCTTAATTTGGGACTAGAGAATTGGTGTGATTGTTGTGAAATATTTGTTTATAAATTATATACTATTTCTGTTTAGCTTCAACCATTAAGGTTGCACATGCGACGGAATCTTAAAAAATGGAGTAACTTCTTCCGTTTTCCCAACATTTCCCTTCACTGCGCTGCTCCTATTGATGAAAAGCTTAATGAAAAGTATACTAGCTACCGGCTCAGGAGAATGAAACATACTCGTAATTGTACGAAGTTTCGTTAAAATCCATCGAGTCGTTTTTGTTTCTATAACGGTTATACACACAGACAGACAACATTCTTACCGATTTCATATTTGGCATTTGTATAGATCCCTAAACACTCCCAGATAGTTATTTTGGAAATATATTTCATGAACACTGAATACTTAATATAAAGAATTGACCTTTCTACAGATTTATTATGAGAATAGATGTTGAAGATAAAAGTTGACACACACCAGTGAATTAGGTAAAATACAATGATATATGGTGTTTTATAGTTTAAAGACCAAACATTTAACTGAGTGTTACGTGAATTATAATAATTTTAAAATTAAATTGGTAATATTTTTTTAACTAAAGCATAAGAAGACATTTTTATTTTGTTTTCTTATTTTACTTACCTATGCGTGTTAATATTAAGTACTAATAAAAAATTGTCAGTTTTTTTTAACTTGTGCTCTAATTTATTGATTTTTCTTTAAAATAAAATGATTTTTCGCAATAGGGAATATGCATAAAATTTTAAATGGCCTGAAATATTTTTTTCTCGAATACTTATTATCGTAATATTATAATGAAAAGATTTTTTTTTTATTTACTTATTATTTAAACCCCTAAAATAATATTCAAAAAGTGCAAAATAAGGGAGCGAAATTCAAACTTCCAAAACGCGCCACCATAGGTCGAACGAAATGTGACGTCATCTGACACGACATTGTATTGTAAAAATTACGAAGTAACTGAAAAGTCCATAGTAAACACTAAGGTAAACACTCACTGGACGTGTCATGTGATGTCACGCAAAGCGCGCGCAAAATGGCAGCGTTTGAACTGCTTAAATTTTTTAAAAGTTTTAAATTTCATTTTTAAAAATATCTAGAGTATTTTGAAGCCCATTAATATTTTTTTCTATGTTATAAAATACTAAACTATTAATTTAAGACAAAAAAGAAAAACATGAATATTCCCTATTAAGCTATTTCAACCAATTAATAACGTGCGTAATAAATATTTGTTTGTGCACAAATTGTCATATTTTAACCAAAACTGACGGCTGGGTCGTTAAAACAACATTAATGAGATAGTTTTAGTTATTTGTACCGCGCGGTTCCGTAAGAATGTTTCTTGATATTTTAGAAAGAATTTGGGTTAACTCTGTGTAAATATTTTATGATATTAATACCATTATCTTGCTCATTAAAATTAACTATTTTATTAGCAATTTATTAGTCTTTTATTTTATTTTAAAAAAAACAAACTAGTAGTTTTGATTTATCTAATCTCCTTTTTTATTACACAATGTTTTGAAACAAAATTTGTATTACCTGCTGTTGTGAAGAAGAAAAAAAATTTTTTTTGAGACTAATTAAATTGACAAGATTCTTATGCTGACTTTTTATTGTTTTTAAAAGCTTGAACGCTCAGGCATATTTTAAGAATGATAAACTTATCTACATGAAGATAATAATAATCAGCACTACAAAAACATAATGTGAAAACGAATCGCTGGATTTTTTTTTAATCTCAAGAGCAGATGAAGCGATATTGGACCGATTTATTTAAATAAACCACGGGGTGGACAAATTTCTGTCGGGTCTTTTAGTTTTCTATAGAATCCATGAGATTAATGTTGATAGACAGATACATTTATTGAATGAGGACATCACAAACACAGAACAACTTCAGAAATGACAGACAACTAAAACTGAAACAAAATTTAACGTCATATTTTATAACTTCTATAAATATGCAGCATTCTCATTCAAATGTATTTATTTGTTTAAAATATCCACTAAAACTTAACTTTTCTTTGTCCCCAGTGGGCGCGGTATGCATACTGCTGGAAGTGGGCGCGCTGCCCAGCAGGAGAAGCGGCTACACCTGCAATGACCCCTCCCTCTCTTTCCCGCACACGGGCGACACGTTCTCCATCTCGCTCGTGGCTGCTGTCACTGTCATCGTGCCTTTCCTGATAGTGAGTCGTTTTTTTTGGTTTGTTACTAATACCAACGGTATACTAGGCTATTGCGTTGTAACCAATCACCGCAGACAAATATCTTGTCCGCGGGCAGATGTGCCCAGAGCCTAAGATCTGCATAAAAGTCATTAAAGTCATTTATTTTCTGTAAGTAGGCCCACGGTGGGGTAATTCACACGTCACATAAACCAACTTGTGGGACAATTTGTGGGCTGGTGCCGAGAAGAAACTGCGCAAGAAACTCTGTCACCATTGTCATTGTCTCTTTAAAAAAATGCTTATTGGGTAAGGTAAATGAATTGTGCTGCTGCAAGCCAGTCCATACGTACATGTTAAACATTCAAATAATTTTAAGGTATTTTTCATACTATTTTGAATTTGTTAATATTAAACTATAATACCTTTGCAATATTTGCTTTGCTTTGCTTTTTTAAAGGCACGCCGAAATGTCGCATTGATGTGATTTATTGATTTCAAATTTTATTTTAATTTTATTTTACTCATGAAATTTGAGATGCCTAGGTAGGTCCATCGCATATAAGCGTGGTATCAGTAAGGAGAACAAGCTTCTCATCTACATTCCTGATGCGCTCTGCACAAGAGTGGAACTCACTACCTGCGTCAGTGTTTCCCTGCAATTACAACCTAGGATTCTTCGAAGCTAGAGTGAACAGGCATCTTCTAGGTGAGCTGGCTCCATCGTAGACTCAGTCTTTGCCTCGTCGGGCTTAGTCTTGGTCGAGAGCAAACCTATCGCAAATAAAAAAAAGACCAAAGCGTTAAGTTTTAAGCTTTTCTTTCAGATGTGGGCCGTAGAAGCGATCCACCACCGCGAAGAAGATTACAGCATGAAGCAAAACAAACTGCTCACGACCGCCCGGACAGCTGGACTGATCTACCGAGACTACATCTATGGCGCTGTGGTCAACCTGGCCATCCTTGAAGTGGTCAAATGCGTCATCGGGTCACCAAGACCTACGTTTTTTGATCTGTGCAAACCGGATAGAGCTTGCAATGGGTAAGTTTTCTTAGCTTTTCACAAATACACCATCGATTGAGAACAAAAAATAACTTAACAGGCATAACTTGCTTAAATGGAGACCTCAATCAACTATGTAATTAGGAATAAGTTGAAAACGAAATAAATAATTTATTTATTTATTTTCTTGATTCAGGAAAACAAACAGCTGTGTTATAGTACATAAAGCTTATAAAACAAGGTGTCGTTCTTTAGCCGTACAGTTTTCACAATTAGGTATACAATTATGATGTTGACGAGACGTAGATCGTAAGCGCGTTTACAAATTTAAATTTACTAAATTTTATTATTATTATACCAACGAAATTCAATTGCTAATAATTTAATTTTCACTTCTCATGCTCGAAAAAGTACTACTTTATGCAGGATCTAGGCGACATAAAGTTGAATTTTATGCACTTGTGCATAAAAGTAGCTTTTTAAATGTGTCTACACTAAGGCAGTGACCATTTAGCCCATACAGCCAAAAACAATTAATTGTACATGGATAAAACTTGCTAATTTATAATATTTCCTTCCCTATTTGCATTTTTGATTTATAATAAGATAATACGAAAAATAAACTAAATATCAAAACGTGTTTACCACAAAAAAAACATTATTCCAAAATAATTTAAGAATAGGCTGTATATTTTTTTTCTTTGCCCGAAAATTATGCAGGAAAATTAAAAAAAGTAAAGTAGCGGGAAAGAAGCCGTGAACTTTTCGTATTGAATTTTCTCAAATTATTGTTTTATTTTCTCGCAATCGAAGTGAAAAGCAGAGTTTACAACTCGTGCACAAATCATTTTTATCCTCGACTTCATCATCTGCCGACATCTGATATAACGATCTCGGATAAAAATGACTTGCTTTATGCACTCGTTGTAAAATCTACTATTTTATGATTATTATGGTTGCTTTAAAAAACATTCGATACAAATAATTTCATCCAATTTTTGATCAGTAAGCAAACGCATATTATCATTATTAATCATCATGATTTTTTGATTTCATAAGTATGTTTTCAAAAGACATATCGGTGTCGTTCGCAAAATGTTTAAAAATTGTTTTAGCTATTGTTATGTTCGTTGAACAGATATCATTTTCTTTGACGGAAATTATTCTAGTAATATGTCACTGCGCATCATGTCGGTAGATATACAATAAAGGAACATTCTTTGTCTCATATTTCTTTTACGTGGTAGTGACGTGCTGGGCATGCAGTACCAAGTTACGTGAAACGTGCGTCTTATTATTGAACTACTCACAGACTTGTTATGTTCATGTTTACAAAAAATCTGAAATATGACTGAAATTTGTGTCAGGCCATCAACCTATGTGATAGACAGCCTGTCTCCGTTTGTCTTCACTTCATTAACTAAACGAATGTCAAGATCATACTCGCTACATCTTTTGAATATACCTACTTTTGTTCCTAATACAGATAAATCTATAACAATGCGTGTAATACATTACACATCTTAATTTGACAATGGCTACCACACCTGCAAATTCTGATATACGAGTATTTTAATCGCGCTGATAGTGAAAATAATTATGATATTTATTCAAAAACACACGTTTATGTATACAATATTTGATCTGCTCTCGTATAAAGTTTTCCTCTGCTACGAGAGACAAGCTCTTCCTCAAAAGCTTGATTAAGAAAATTATTTTGTGTGTGTGTGTGTGTGTGTGTGTGTGTGAGTGTGTGTGTGTGTACAAAGTGAGAATATAAAGTACTCATTATTTTCATCACTTGCCCTCATATGTGTTGCGTTGCCTTTCAAGCATGAGTGTAATTTCATCATGATAGATAAAATCAGATGCAGGGTGCCTAACTGCAAAACATACAGTCATAGATTTCCAACCCAATCGGTTACAAGCGGCATGCATTTATTTGTTGGGGCACATGAAATAAGAAATCTGCCACTAAGCGAAAAGCAATATCGCAATAGAGACCAATTTAGATCGACCATTACCAATTCGTTTAGTTTAATACTTCTCCTCTTATCACCAGATCAGAATACGTGAGCAGTTACACCTGCACGTCGACCAAGTACTCCAGGTACTTGGTCATCGACTCCACCAGGAGTTTCCCGTCCGCGCACGCCTCGCTCTCTGTCTACTGCGGGCTGTTCTTGGCTGTAAGTATCTTGGGGTTATCATGGGCTGTCCTCCCCTTCCTCAAGTCGTTCCCAAATTTGCTGAGGATCGTAGCTATTGATGAACTATCGAAGATCGTAGCTATTGATCGACGGAATGGATTCGAGAGACTTTTCCATGCACTACGGTCTTCCGCTTGGTGGAAAGCTTGGGGCATTGTTGTATGCAGTTCGTCTGTTAACTGGTCAGACCATCTTTTGGGACTGCGTCCTCTTGGTCCACGTTACCTAGTGATGGTTATGATGAGCTTTTGTAAATTATCAGTACCACGGCGTGCTATATCACCAAAGTATTGCAGTATTCTATGGAGACAGATTAAAGGGATATAGGCTGTAAGGTCTTGTAAAGTGCTTTCGGCGCGTGTTTTTGCTGGTAGCACCGTTTTCGTAGCGATACCAAAGTTTTTTCCTTAATTCTACAATTTCAAAGAGGCTTTTACCCGATACCAAAGTTGACCTAATGAGTGACCATTTCGAATATGAACACGGAAGGTATGTAAAGCCTAGTCAGAGGCCCTCGGGCGGCGTAATAATAGACAATAATTTGACAGTTCTGGTCAATTGGTGGGGGTACCTCCCCACCAATACGAACTGAGCCCGCGTGGTGGAGTGGAGTATGTCTCGCACCACCTCATATTTGAGGTGAGGAATGTGACTTAAAAAGACAAGAAACATTGCCAGCTTAATGTGTTTCTAACTTGAGTGATTACATCTAACTATCCAAAGTTAGATGTAATCACTCAAGTTAGATTGATTAGAAGATTTACAATCTCTCTCTCTCTCTTCCAGTGGTACCTCCAAAGGCGAGCGTTCAGCTGGCACAACCGTTCTGTCCTGGTGGTTCCCCTCATCCAGATTGTTTGCTTGATCTACGCAGCTGTGTGCTCTCTGACCAGGGTCACGGACCACCGACACCACTGGTGGGATGTGCTGGTAGGAGGCAGCATGGGAGTGCTGGCTGTTTTGTACACGGTAAGCAGCTGTCTTGACCAGAGGCAGTGAATTTCAGACGATGCTGTAATTGAAGGCATCCTTGCACTTTAGTAGTACAATTAGCCTTAGATCTGATCGAACCTCAGGTCTACTGGGTAGCAATATCTTCATAAATTGTTTGTTTACAAAACTTTATTGAAATATATTGCTACGGGTTCTCGAAAGATGACTAATTTAAACATCCACAACAATCCAATCCGCTGAAATGTTCTAGGTTTTTTTTTAAGACTCACTGTGTACAGATTATTGCGTAACAAATTATTTACTGTTGTTTTGAAATGATATCGTATATTAAATTAGTAAAATTTCGTTTCAATCTCATCCACTTTGGTGTAATGGTCAAGAAGTTGACTATTAACCAAGAGGTCGTGGTTTCCATCCCCGCACTGTACAAACATTTGTGTGCATGAACATGTCTGTTTGTACTGGTCTGGGTGTTATATGTATTTATTAAAGTTTATTTGTAATACCACTGTTGATTCTGATATCTGTAACACAAGTGCTTAAGCTACTTACTACGGAGTCAGATTAATGTATGTGATGTAGATTTATTTTTTATTTACTCCGAAAGATAAAGAATTTCCATCTTCCAGGTCCTGGTCCTCCGCAAGAACTTTTCGCAGCCGGCTGTCGTTAGTACCAGCGACATATCCAGCAGTGATGGCAACAACCACCAGTCAGTGCGGAGGCTGCTCTCCAGTGAACCTCATGTGGTGGTGCCCTAGCCTCAGGCTGTGTAAGCTGATGCTTACCGACAGAAGAAGAATGTGTTAGCTGTTTCTTACCAGCAAAGGACCTTACAGAGTGCCCTACCCTATCCTTAGGCTGTGTGGTACGGATTTTATGTGTTGTAGATTGACGCGAATTAGTTGTATGGAGTATGCCTTTGAATTTTAAAAAAAACTGCACTGAAAAAAGGTCGCAGTCATGTATACTGAACTTTGAAAAAACACTCGATATTTTTTGAATAGGTAATGTAAAATTCGACGCTTTGGAAACGTTTCATATATTTGCGTGGGGAAACTTGAACTTGATAATGTTAACCCTTCACTGGCATCACTGATCAAAAAGCATTAACTTTTTTGCCGGTCGTTTGTTACAATTTTTTTAATTTTTATTCCAAATTTCTTTGAAACGTCATTTACTTCTTCATAACGTCGATGTTGATTTAATGTAGGTTGCCATAGTAAGAAAAGAAGTGAATGTTTTATATCATTAATTAAGTAGACTTTTGCATTTAAATTGTAAAATTAATTCTAGGGCTAGTTTAGAAAACAGTTTTTTTTTGCTACAAACCGGCAATATACTTGACATAACTTTGTAAACTTTAACGAAATTATGAAAAATATAATTACAGAGTCGGCTTGGCTACAACCCCGTCTGCCTTTTGTCATGCGCCCATGCATTAAAATCTTTCTATAATATCAAAAGCCATTTAACTGACCAGAGGTTCATTTCAATATAGACTTTATTTTCATAAGGTCTATATTTAAACCTATGGTTTATCACGGAAACGTAATAATAGTAAAATAATAACAACGACTAAAATGAAAAGTTTAAAATAATAAAATGAAGGTATTAATTTATTATTTTAAGCTTAATCGATTATGATGTATTAGTAATACGTGCCTACATAGACAAAATATACCCAGTGATTATATGTATCGTAAACATTTTAGTAGAAAGCTTAAGTTACCATATTTCGTTTCAATACATATCATAAATAAATACAAACTCCCTTCCCCAATTTATGTGTTCTTTTTTGTTCAAAAACATTGAATCCAAACATGTTGTTTTAATAAAGTGATTAAATCAATTAATTGTGATTGGAAGACGTTACATTTTAACTTTCGCAGAGTTTCTCAAAAATCTTATCAAAAATGTCTAATCTAAGTTTTTTTCAAATAGTTTTGTCTATTATTAAGTGTAAATAAATGTGATAAGTCTAGTTATATTTTCTCCCATGTGTTACTGGGCAATGCACTACTTACTCAATCTTAATTTATTTCTATTTTTATGTCTGTTCCAAGCCAATGAAAAAAAAATGTAACAGCAAATACAATTGCTCTTCATTGCTTCTTCCATGTTTTAAAAGACATAAACTACTAAAGATATCCATCAATAATTTTATGGTCATTTATCATTTCATGGCTGTATTGTTGTTACGTTTTTTTTTACAAATACAAATCATTTTTCCGTCATCATATTGGTAAAAAGTTGGGCAACCAAACTAATTTGTCGACAAGCTTAGCAACATTTTATTATTAACATTAAATGATTTTGCAATGGCATTTTAAAAATAACATGGTACTTTTCTGTATTTTGGTTAGGAACGGATTTTATAGTTACGCCAGCACTGTCAGTATTTGCTGTATAGTACCTGTCTAGTCGTAAGTTAAAAACCTTTATTTAAAACTTAGTAATAGTTTAAAATCTACCCCACCTTACAATAACAAATTGAATTACGCATTAGTTAAAAATAAAACAAGTAATTAAAATCTTGTTGTCTTGACCTTCTTGCATTAAAAAAAACATTAGCAATAATACTCTTAATTTATTAAACAAAAGTTTACAAAAAAAGTTTACAATATTGTTGTAAACTCTTTTCAATTACTTTATTAAGTGACTAAGATGACATTCCTTCGCATTTAGCGTATTTTTAGATTAAGTTTTTTAATAGTTTTGTAAATATTAGTTTTTAGGTGTAGATGACGAGTGTTTGAATAAAATGAATAGACAAATTTTCTTTATTTGTTTTTATTACCTAAAGCCAAAGTTATGGTAGCTTACATTATCCACGCTTAAATTCCATATTCCACCATTCCTCATAATCCCATTACTCATTCCCCAAATGCAACCTATAGACAGGCACTTAGCATTTTTAATAAAAGAAATAAGTTCTAATTAAAAAAGTTATTACTCTTTTTGACAATTGCCTTAAAATTTAAATGAGACACTTTTTACGGATTATTTCGCGATTTATTTACATTTTGTTTTAACCTGACGTTTCGGACCCTTTTCAGCGTCCGTGGTCACAGGTAGACTCTCAGTCTTAATGTCTAATGTTCGCGTAAACCGAAGAAGCCTTAAAATATTTGGATGTGTAATAAATGCAGTTAAGGGTTAAGCTATATTGGGCTCTGTCCTGCCTATGAGATTTCAATAATAGATACACACTAGGAGAGCAATAAAAGAGCCCGCATCGTCCACAATGTGACATCATGGGTTTCATAATTATATAAACCACACTTCAACATTGTCCCAAATGACGGATAGTTATACTTAATACTTATCTAGGATAAAATTTCTATATATATATAACATTCTCGTGTCACAATGTTCGTTCCCTTACTCCTCCGAAACGGCTTGACTGATTCTTATGAAATTTCTTCTGAATTGAGTAGGTCTGAGAATCGGCCAAAATCGATTATTTATTATCCCTTAGTGATAAGGATTGTCCACAATAATTTATATGGCAAAACAACGTTTTCTGGGTCAGCTAGTACTTATACAAGAAGATAGGTACCTATAGCTTTTTGCAAAAGCACACAGCATCGTGCTACGATTCATCAATTTTGTATCTATCTACTAGGAGAATCTGCCGTACCTGGGCCATAGCATAGCCGTACTTAGATCAGTAGTTTACAAATTGTTTGTAGATAGATTAACACTTCAAACAAAAATTACAGACAAGTTTAACAAAGAAAGATGTACAATTAAGGCGGTCTTATCGCTTGTAGCGATCTCTTCCAGACAACCTTCGGTTAAAGGAACATTTGATTAACAGGAAGGGGATTTTGAGCAAAATATATATGGATAATACAAAACACAATTTTCACGAAACAACTACGATAATATAAACCAGTGGAAATAATAAAGAAAACCGTAGCACGAACAGTATCTAATTCCGCTAACACCGAACTAAGTGCCATTTAAACAAAACCCAAGGTATGAAGTGGTGAATAAACAGGGAAATGCATGTTAGTACAGCGAATTCACATCGACCAATCAAGGGAGAAAGGCTCGAATTAAAGTTTGATTGCACTCATTTCTCTGCTAATTATATTGAAAGATTTTTTCTCTTTACCTTAAGTTGTGAATAAGACGATAAAATTGCCCTTATAGATTTCGAAGCTTTGATTTGTACTTTAAGTAACTATTTGTTCCTTTTAATGTTAGTAGTTGCCTGTCAGGGAACAAACTTCAGGGTCCAGGAGGTTTCTGGTCTATAAAAGTACCCAAAATACATGTAAAAAAGCCAAAGTAGCCCAAATAGAACAGATCTTCTGTATAAAAGCTGAATGAATAATTCTTTACATCGTTATCCCGATCGTTACGAGCATGCTGAAAAAGAGGGTATTAAGCGATGTAAGTGCTGAAATAACTCTGATCTGGGCACAAATAAAACAGCGTTTGGCCGAATAATAGTCAGTATTGCATTATAGTAGCACTATTAAAGCATTATTAAAGGTAACCGTCACCCTTAGAGCTGAGCATTGACTGATTATTAGAGTGTTTGTTACCAATTATACAGCACAATGAAGCACAAAGGATCTTTTTATACAATTATGTGGTGTTAAAAATTATTTTAATGTTTAAATTGTAAATACTAATATAACATACTCATAAATATATTTCCTTTTGAAGTTTTAAAATATTGTTCTTGAACTATTAGTGGCAGTTTGTAATAGGTATAGTATAATAACACTTTATTAATATTTTTTTCTTTCTTTCTTACAGCATTACTGCTTATGTTATAAACGTAATACATTATCGCATCGTTTTGCAGGCAAAAGCGTAATTTTCAACTATGGATGGTATAGTGTAAGTGTGTAAGGTAATTCACTTAGGGTAGGTACCTTAACCCCTGTTGAAAAAATGAGTTTTATAAGTTTGACCCCTATGTCTGTTTGTGTATGTATGTATACGTGTTTGTGTTGTTATGTGTTTGTCTGTAGCATCGTAGCTCACGGACGGATGGACCAATTTCAAACATGTTTTTTATTCAAAAAGATTAAGATTAAGACAGAAAGATACGAATAATGGAGGCTCTTAGCTATGGCTGGTTTCCTAGCTCATGTCAGGGATTTTTTAGGTTTTTGTTGTTAAACAGTTACATACTCTACAATATGTGCAATTACTCTGTTTGTTTGTTTATACCCACTTGGCATGCCTCTTCAGAGGTATTATATATGTATTTTTAAATCAAAAAGGTAACTTTTCCCCCTTTTGACAGCAGAAATAACTATGCAATAACTATTAAAGTGTCTTCGTGTCGTGAGCCCGTAGGCGTTCTCACGAAGATATCGAATCGTGACTGCCTTCAGTAAAGATTTTATTTCCGATTTTGTTATTAGGAATAAAATCAAATGGAGAATATAAAGCTTGCATTTCCATTTGATCAAGCTCACTCAGATACCTACCGATAGGTTAAGTACCTTGGGTAAGCAGAAGTTAAATTCAATTCATGATCAGTACACTCCAAATTGTTAATTTTTTTAAATATAAATATACAACAACATCTTTTACATCGAATCTAACTCCGTGGTATGTAGACTTAAGCAGTTGTGTTACAGGTATTACAAATAAACTTAAATAAATACATATGACACCCAGACCAGTACAAACAGACATGTTCGTGCACACAAATGTTTGTACTGTGCGGGGATCGAACCCGCGACCTCTTTGTTAACCAACTTCTTGACCATTGCACCAAAGTGGTCGTCAAATTATTAGATAGATAAGTGTAGTACCAGTATATTTTCGAAGCTTCGATAGCTGAAGGAACTCATTCCTTATTATTATAGATTTAGGATATACATTTCATACTCATACGTTTAGGATTGAAGATAGAGATCCTGAATTCTTTTCATTATGTATTTATTTAATTCATGTACACTCTTTATAATAAAGCTAATAAACAAAGTGGTAATTGAATCGTACAATTCTTACCAGCCTTTTGATATTCGTGCGTATTAAACAAACTATACTTACTTATTATCTTGAATTTATTTTGTAAAATACCAAACCCTCTTTATGTGATAGCGATACTATCTCGGCGCCTTGTCACTGTATCTTACAAAGCCCCTTTTTGTTAAAATAAACTCGGCAATTTATTTTAAAGAAACCCGGTATTGTGTTGCGAATTTACATCCTCTATTTTTAGACCCTTTGTAAGGCATCTTGACAAGCATTTTCTCTGAATACGGTATGGTGAAGTAATACGAGCTAAATAAAATAATTTCTGAGCTAGAATTTAGAAGCACTAAAAGCACGTTACTGAATAAATTGCTTAAATAATGGATAAATAATAGTGATTGATGTATTAGTTAGATGATGAATGTATATTATTCAAAATATTTGTATGCTCTACCATGCGGCTAAGTAGGAAGCAGATTTATTTTAATATTCAAGAAATATTTAATGTAATTATATCAAAAACAGTACTTGCACATTATGAAGATACATACATTTTAAATAACATACATATTATTCTTTCAGCAACAAGCGTGGTCAATTTTTACACAAATATTACCGGCAAAATAAAATATATTTAAGATCACATTTATATGTATGTAGGTACTACCCTACTTAACAGCAAATAAAGAATTTGACTTTAAAATTAAAAATGTTTTTTTTCAATGTTGATTGTTTGTACAACAAGTTCGTTACAAGGAGTTCTTAAGGCACATAAGTACCTACGTCTGCCAGTGAGTACATTACCAGATCAAAATGTTGGGGACTACTTAACAATACTTGACTATAGTATAATATTTTGGGAAGTGCCCATTGTTGCTGAAATGAAACCTCGAAATAGTTAAGAGACACTGATCTTTTAATAACTTACCGTTAAACGCAAAACGTGTAAAACAAAAAAATATAATTAAAAAAAACCCGACATGGGTCAGGACCAAGATAATGGATACGGCTGATAAGCTTCATCTGCTAACCAGCCATAGCTAAGAAACACTGTAATTAAATTATCTTTAGAAAAAAAACGTACTGAAATCCATCCATTCTGGAGCTACCATGCTACAAACAGACCCACGAATTCAAACATTTGTGTTCAACCAAACAGCATAATATCATGAACCAATTCCACTATTATTTCACTTATTGTGTAAATAATAAAACTTAACATTACTTGACTTAAAATTATCTACTTAGTTACGCTCACTTTTTGTAGGCTGCTCTGTAAGGGTCGTAACTCACTATCGAGATTAAGAGTCCGCGGACTGACTACCTGTGAAAAACTTCCTGTGTTCCTTTTAAATCAAAATCTACTCCAATTATTTTTCAAATATTGTAAAAAACCACGAAGGTTGTACGAAACTTTGTTTTTTTGCCGAACGCTGAGGAAAATTGCCATAAATACGAGTAACTTATAAAATCTCTGTTTTCTTTAAAATACTTCCTGCAAAAATATAAGAATTCTCATCACACTACATAAATGTGAAAGGTTTTTTGTTTGGATGTTGAGATGTTCGGATGTTTGTCTGTCAATCACGGTGAAAGATCATGACCAAAAATATATGAGCACCGTCCGCATCCACCAACGGACATTGAATCAAATTGATATTAATGTAATCGTTAGTATCCCATTACTTGACTTAAAGTTATAGTTTATTTCAGGTTCAGTATATCAAAAGTTAAAAACGAAAATAACTTTTATCAAACTTAATTGGTTGGGTTGATTTTACTTTAACCATTATTTTGTGTGCATATTAAAGTAAAATAATTTCAGAGTAAACGGTTAAACCGTTAAATGATTGAAAATATTAAAATAGATTATTTAAATAATCTGTGCAGGATTAAGTAAAATCAAATCACACTTGTCATTTAATTCAAAATCACTTCATCAAATCTGATTGTCAAGTCTTTTACAACATCATTAAAAAAAGATACAAGTTGCCAAGCAACAAAAAAGTGTCGTAGGAGCCATTTTAAACTTTTTTTATAGTAAAAGCCATGTTTTCTAGGGAACTAATGAATGTACGTTATTTTGAGTTTCTATTTAGTGGTTTATTTCAGGTTTAGTATATCAAAAGCTATATACGAAAATAACTATACCATTTTTGTTTTTTGGCCGTAATGAGAAATTGACTTTTGACCTTTACGACGTTTAATCTAAATTTCTAAAATATCATTACAACTAAAAAAAATTGACAGTACGCTTCGCTCGCGAAAATGAGATATCTTTCAGAAAGGTACGTATAAAGCTCAGTACTACTCTCGCCAACTAACTTTTATAAACATTAATCTCGGCTTATTTCAAATTCAAAGAGGTCTTGGAAAATTGCTGTACAAAAATGCAGAAAGGTTTAAATTTAATTAAATTAAATATACAACAACATCACATACATTGATCTGACGCCGTGGTAAGTAGCTAAAGCACTTGTGTTACAGATATCAGAATCAATCAAGGTTGATTTATAAATCAATATTTCATATAGTAATATTTGTCCTCATTAATCAATATTTTTATCAGCCGAGTTTTTTTTCAGATAAGTATACTCTACATTATCAAGAGAAAAGGGGCGGGTAGTTTTAGCCCAGGGCCCCAAAAAGTAACATCCCGCCCCTGGTTCCTTCATAGTAAGTAGGCAACTAATTGCATGTGCCGTGTGGTTGAACCTTTACTCGTAAACTTCATTGAACAAGAGCCAGCTATACAAACATAGTTATGTTAATACTTATATGTTTATGTTGTAATCTATATGTTGTTATAAGCTTTTTAGGTTGTGCAACGTTAATAATATGCTAATGGCTGCACTAGAGGAAGAGTTGGAAAATTTCGTCAGTCGTGGACCGTGGTATATTTCTAGTGTGATACTAATTAATCTCTTTCGTATAACTATGTTACGGTATATAATTATATCCTTAAGCTTATAACTAAATTATGGCTTTATTTATCTTACTGCGACATAATAAGGTACCTAACTAACATTCAATATAACTAAGTTTTAACGCTTTCGTATCTCATCATAGCTTTCATTCATTTCAATTCGTATCTCATCTCATCATCATGGGGCACAGGCCTTACCTCAACTATGAGGTGGTGCGAGCCATACTCCACCACGCGGGCTCAGTGCGGATTGGTGGAGGGGTGTGTGTAAGGTAAGTGACCAACCTTACTGTCAGATGTTATTAAGCCGCCCGAGGGCCTCCGACCAGGCTTAACGACTAATATAAGTATATCGATATTAACCGGCACCAACAGCTCAACGTGCCTTCCGAAGAACGGAGATGCTTGTAAATAGACTTATGGTTACCTTTATGGTCAGAATGGTCACCCATCCCAAACATGACCGCGCCGTAGGTTGCTTAACTTTTGGTATCACTACCAAAGCGCTGAAACTACTGCGCCACAAGCACCTCTCTCAACCTTTCGTATCTAATAAATAAAAAACTAACACAACGGTTAAGCTCTTTGAAATAGTTAAGGTTGTAATGCATATCGATAATAGTCGTTAGTTCTGTAATGCACCTACTTAGTAGTCTACTTCATTGAAAGTTTTATAAAACTTTTGCAAGCGACAGTACCGTTTCAATTTGTCTTCTGAATGGACGGAAGAGCTTCCCATATACGAAAATTAATGCTTGCACAGTGCACCCAGCACTTGAAACGTCGTGACATAAGACATTAGTGTAATATGCTATTATGAAACACTAGCGGCCGCCCGCGACTTTGTCCGAGTTTAAGTTCGAAAAAATGTTAGAGTTTAGGCTCAGTCTACTCACCGAGATCTTTAAAACAGTACCTTATTGTGTTATTTCTAACCAGCTATGATTTTGGATTTCTCCAACTTTTCAACGTTGTCAAAACATAGGAAGAAGGAACAGTAGGATAGACAGAGATGAAAGATCACAAGTCATAGCAAAGGGCGGTGATCTACATAAACAAACAGACAGACAGCCCGTTTCACCGCTAATCTCGACTTTTGTTTGAATGTCCGGTTTTTTCTCAACGGCTTACATGTCGCAGGTAGACTGTTAATTAAGAATATTCACATTCCATGCAATGTGTTTCTACCAAATGTGTAATATGGCCCATAGACAAAGTTAACTATTGCATACGTCGCTGACGAAGCGACCGAATGCTTCGTTGGCAAAATGTATGGATTTTAAGTTTGCTTACGCTAAGTTGGTCATGAAAACTTCTTAGTCGTCAACTTCGACAGCGATTTATGCGATTGTAACTTGTTTGTTTTATTGTAAAGGTACATACATGGCTTTGTTTCGACATAGAATAGACCTAAAGTACTCAGTCAGATAATTACGACCACATAAATGTTATGGTTTAGAATTTGACTATTAGACCAAGAGGTCACGGGTTCGTTCCCCGCACGGTACAAACATTTGTGTGTGCATGAACATATCTGTATATGGGTCATATATTTTTTTTAATTTATTTGATTATCGATAGATATTATAGTCGTTAAGCCTGGTTAGATGCCCTAGGGCGGCTTAATAACATCTGACAGTAAGGTTAGGCACTTACCTTACAATCACCCGCGTTGTGTAGTATGGCTCGGACCACCTCACTGTTGGTTTGAGGATTGTGCCCAGCAGTGGGCTTCATAGCGTATAGTCATGTTATTAGTCACTATTTTTCAATATTTTTACTGTGAAAACCTCAACTACCTAAGACTTTGTACATGCAGCAATAGACAGACAGTACTGTTACAGGTTTTGTTACATCATTTTAGACAAACGGTAAGTAAACATTGGCGGGAAGATAAGATGTGAATAATTTAAAAAGAATACTTCAAACTCCAGCCATTACAAGCTTGCCCCTAAATTACACTTATGCAGCCACATAGGGGCATTATAACTAGACAGTCAAACAAACGCGCGGAATACAAACATGTCCGTCCTCGCTTCTTGGTTTAATCAGTACTGCGAAGCCCACTGTTAAACAGAAAATTTATACACGGTATTTCTGAATGAGGAGAGAGGAAATCTGAATAAATTTCCTAAGAAGATGATAGGTATTTTCATGAAATGTGTGACAATTAAGCATAACTTTTATAGAATAGAATAAAAAGTCCTCCTGGCCGATTTCGACCACAGCGGCCGATCTCAACAGATATCAGTCAACTACGCAGGAGATATTATATTATTATTACACAGGTGCACTCACTGTTCCGTCACTCTCAAAGTTCGGTGAGACGGCAATCCGACATGACCGGAGAGAGAGGCGCAGGACCAACGGCTTAGCGTGCTTTCCGAGGCACGGGGGTGTATTACAGCCAACTTTCCGACTCCGAGCTGTTTATGAAAAATTCATGACAGAAAATCTCAAAAACAATTTCGGCTCGACCTGGGATTCGAACCCAGGACCTCTCGGATGTAAACTTTTTTAGTAATATAACACCTTCCTCTGAAAATGTGGAAAAATGAAACGCACCAACGCTGGCGACAAAAGCTTAAAGTGCCTGCGGTACCAATGTAGCACATACTTCTATCCTACAACCTTAAATTACTTATTTATGTAAAACTAGTTAATTTATCCTTCTTTTTAAAATCGCAGCGTTCATTATACCTCCATGCGCTACGAGTAGGAATCCGCATTTCTTAAAATCATTTCCTTTTAGTCATAAAAAGACTGGTAACGCGATGTAACTGGCTGGCAACGCCATCTATCGGTCAGTACAGAAACTGGTAATTATTATTGGACCATAGCCCCAAGATCCTACAAGGTATTTACAACTTAACTACTTACTACAAAAAATTCGATGTTGTAACAACAAAATAGATCTTCTGTCACGAGTATGAGGCAGTTCAAAATAAAACGGTTACTTAATTTTACAGCCTTACCCGTAGGCGGCATCGCGGCATTTCAATATTGCACTGGCCGACACGATAAGGTAATCCTATTGCCAATGTATAATAAAGTTTTATCATTGTTAAGACCCCATCTCACTTGGTAGTCTTGGCCATTTTATATTTCTCACAAAGATTCCTTGGGTTATATATGATTTCTGATTACTAGGTCTAGTAAACATTTTAACTTCAAAGGAAAGGGAAAGAAGTACTAAAAGGAAGTGAGGACTGTACCTCATATCTGCAGCTCAAAAATATAATTACTATCTAATTTTGCACATTTATTGCAAGAACCCCGGTAGTACCTACCCAATACATAAAACCTCTACATCAATAGATAAGAGAAATCGACGACCTTAACTTTTACAGGGTTAGGAACATAGATAATTTGGTTTTTCGTCAAAAAAGCGAAACATTCAGACTTGTGAAGATGCTCCATAACGTGTTCATTAATAATCCCCAGATTGCTTTTTATCTGCTTAATTATAAATTAACGCGCATACTCTATGGTTGGTCAACAAGACAATATGGGACTGGCCACACACAGCGCTATGACGCTGTAAAAAAGAAATTAACTTTTTTTTGGTAGACTGGTAGGCTCACGGGCTTAAAAGAGGATGATAGATAAAGAGTTATTATGCAAATTCTTCATAAGGAAATCAAAGAGAGCGAAGTTACTTAAGTACCTCTATATTTATAATGTCAAGTAAAGCATGTCGATTTATATTAATATAGGTGCTGTTAATTCGTTGAATAAGAATAATATATTTGTCTACAAATAATATTATGAAGAGGAAAGTTTTGATTGTATGTTTGAATTGAATAAATTTCGATACTAATTGGGCCAATTTTAAAAACTCTTTACTATTAGAATCCTTAAATTATCCCTGATGAACATAGGCTTTATTTTGGTTAATATAAGTATTAGAGAACTGAACACCGAGCGGGCGTAGCCGCTGGTGGAAAGTTTTTCAAAAAATTTGGATAAATGTAATGCATTATTGTATACTTACTCATGGCCAATAGAACATTCTTTATGCCCACCCAGTACCTATGTTATGTTAACAAATGAAGCAAATTCATTACACTCACGATAAACAAACCATCCATTTTATAACCGTCGTTCATCAAAGGACAATAAAAATTAGTATAATGTGTTCTCCTCAATCAGGCAGATAAGGTCTTTACTTGCATTTCTTTCTTAAGGACCACCAACATTGGCTAGGTAGCTTTTTCTTGTGTTAATTACTTATGTATAGTTTTTTTTTTTAAAACGATCTGGCCGTTTTCTTAACGACCCCTTTGGTGTAAGGTCAAGATGTTGACTATTAACCAAGAGGTCGCGGGTTCGATCCCCGCACTGTACAAACATTTGTGTGCATGAACTGAACATGTCTGTTTGTACTGGTCTTGGTGTTATATGTATTTTTTAAGTTTATTTGTAATACCTCTGATGATTCTGATATCTGTAACACAAGTGCTTAAGCTACTATAGTTCTTTCAAATCACGAAGTCGAGCAGAATTTACTTGTGGTAAATATGTGTCCGTATATGTGTCGATGTGTGCGTGAAAACGAAAGCGGGTATGGTTAGCATAAAAATAATACCAATATTTTTGTATGTTCAATTGATAATAAAATAAAACAACAAAACTTTTAAACTAAAATGTTTATTATTTAAAATAAATAATAAATAAGGGAATGTATTAAAATAAAATTATGTTCTTCTACATTTGGGTTTAAGTTTTAATTTAAGCGAAACATAAGACTTAAATAAGGATATACAATTGAACTCAAGATATGGCAAAATTATGAAAATAAGGCTAGGCTGGAACTATTTAATAACAAATTTCTATCTATTTTTACGTATGTGAAAAATGTGTCGCCTTAATCTTCTTCGGAAAAACTGTTGCTTTCGTTAGTTTCAAAGTCAGTCGTGCTGCTATCACTTGATTCACCCACATTAATTACAAATTCAAAGTCATAATCAAAATATTTCATATACTCCTTTTCAATTTTTTCGACATGCTTGCATGTATTAAGCCAGATGTTGTTATCGATACTGTTTAAACCTTCAGCTATTAAATTTTGAACTTCTGTCATATTTTGACCAATATTTTTCGAGGCAATCTTATTTTTCAGAATACCCCAGATGTTTTCAATGGCATTTAATTCGGGGTGATATGGTGGCAGTCGTAGTATTTCGAAACCTTTGCTTTTTATTATCTCGTCAATTCTATATGAAATAAAACGCTGCTTATTTCTGATTATTAAATCATACAATTCTACATTGCGGGACAGTGCATTGAAAGGAATACCGTGTTCCGTCAGCCACTTTTGCATGTCGCTCTTGCGCGAATTTGACGTAGGTATACTACTACTTCGAGTATTATGGTAGGATGCGTTGTCCATCACTATAACAGATTTATCTGGTAAATTTGGCAGCAGCTTTTCATTCAGCCATTTGCTATAATTATTGAAATTCATATTTGAGTGATAGTCTCCAGTTGTGGATGATGCTTTGTATATTAACGAAGCATCTTTAATAAATCCACTACTGCTACCCGCATGCACTATAATAAAACGAGCACCGGTACTCTATTTTTTTAAAAATGACTTGTCTTTTGTCTTAGTATCTAGTTTTTTTTAAATTCCACGTGTTTTGACGTACGTGCGAAGTTAGCACATATGTTTCGTCTGTATATATAATGGGACGGCCTTCTTCACGGTATTCATGAATTTTTTTCAAAAAATTAAATCTCCACAATTGTATTTCATGCCTTTCTTGTAAAGATTTACGATTGTTTTCAATTTTGTTCCATTCGTAGCCCATTTTTATAAGCAACGAACGTAATGTGCTCAAACATCCGTCAAAACCAATTTTTTCTCTTAATGCTGACTGAAGTTTTGCCAAAGTTGGAAGTTCATTGTGTTCTATATGAAAATTTTGAATTGTAGTTCGAATAATTTCTCGATTCATATTATCTAAATTAAATTTACCGTCTCTTTTTCGTCGCTTTTTCATGGGTGAAGTAAACTTGGTTGATGAAGATGGCAACTCTTTCTCTTCTTTTAAAATCCTACTTACTGTGCGTTCACTGACGCCTGTTGCTTGGGCAGTTCGTTCTAATATGTTTGCTAATGGACTTAGGTCACATCCATCAGTGTTATTTGCTTTCATAAAATTATATTCATCTTTTAGAAAGTGAAAGACTTTAGCAATGATTGCTCGACCCTAAAAACAATAAAATATACAATTGAATAAGTATCAAAAGTCAAAACTAAACTATTACTTAAATTAAAAAATAATCATTTTTATTTAATGTCAAAACTAGAAAAAAAATATTTACCTCGCTATGGATAACTTTGCGCTTTGACATGCTGACAGTACTTCACGGCAATTAGCGTCCGGAAACAATAAACACAACTAACCTGAGCGACAGCGCGCTCGCGACTGACCGCGTCGTCATACACGCACACTATTGCATTATGCATGTACACGTTTAAAAACAAATAAAGACTACTCGCCTTCGTGAAATGCAAGAACTGTAGCACGGTGTCAGATCAATGAGAGTGATGTTGTTGTATATATTTATTTCTTTTATTGATCTTATAAAATGTCTATTATAAATGCATTTTGGAACTTTACTTCTACATTCTGTTGTTTCACTTCTGTAATAATAAGAACAACAGCCACTGAAAATCTGCGTCAGGGCTTTAAAATTATGTTTCCCTGAGTTATTGTCATGTTATTTGATTTTGGAAAATTAGTACCTAATAAATAATAATAGCATATTGGTACCACGCAACGACTAATATATCCATTTAGCAAGTCTGTTAAACTATCCGTATTGTAAGAACTCTGCGTGTTACGTTACACTGCACAATCGGCTATTGTCCTTACGGCATTGCGCGTAACGCATTATGCAAATACCAAATACTGGTTCAGATTTCACGATTATTATGGGGTTATAAGATCGTAAGTCATAATAATACAGCGGTAAGCGACAATAATTATAATTATGTTTCGCAGCTTCATTCTTTGCGATTTAGGTTTAACATGGTGTAGTAGCGCCATCTACCGTAGGCCTTTGCACAGATACGTTTAAAGTTTTTTTTTTTTTTTTTTTATCGGTGGTAACTTGGCATCCCCACTCATTTTAGCCGTGCTGGGACGCCCTGACATTTTCTATCGTCATTCTGTGTTATCTCACCGTAGCCTGCGCACGAAAACTGCAACCCGCATTATAATTTAGAAAGCGTTAAGAAAAGTGTACAATTATGGGAAATAAAAGAAAACGAGAAGACGAAGAAGCTAGGATATCAAGAAAAATTATGAAGTGGCAGAGAAAACTAAAACGTCGGAGGCGCGTAATATCATCAGATAATGACGGTAAGTGAATATTCTTACGTATTTGCAAGAAAAAAAACCCTAGTGTGAAAGTGTTAATTCAATTACCTGTCGTTGGCAGTTTGAAAAAATTCGGAAAATACCGTCGTTGGCGGATATTTTTTTTTGTCGTTGACTATCGTTTGTTCATACTATAATAACCGCTGTTGGCGGGTTTATATATATATCCATACCGTCGTTGACGGTTCGTTGGAGTTTAGGTCGAGTTTCGACTTTATAAACTCAAAAATAATACAAAAAAAAATATTTTCCATGTAGATTCAGACATCGAGATGCAAGTTTTGCCCTCGCTGACCCCATCGCCGCCTGCTACGCCGAGAGCTTCACCAATCAATCACGAGGATGTTTCATTAGACATGCCAAGTCTATTGACCCCTTTACCACAGACTTCGTCTCGAGAAGATGACCTAATAGAGCCATCTGTGGAACCTACCTTGATCGAACCTGGACCCTCTTCGGCTCCAGACGGCAACAACTCAAATAACCTGAACCAGGAGATCGAGGCTGACCTCAGCGAAGACATACTGCAGATCCTGGGCGAAGCACCACAAGCGGATTTGGCGCTAGGAAAGAATATCCATTCACACATTGCTTCTCGTTGGCAAGACATATTACAAAAAGGCTTGTCAAAAGACGCCAAAGAAATGATCATGAAAAAATACCTGATACCGGCTAACTGCAACTTACTCGTTGCACCGATATTGAATCCTGAAGCTAAAGCTGCCGTACCAGACATTTTGGCTAAGAGGGACACTACCATTATGCAAAAACAAAACCAGATCGGCGTAGCCCTAGCCGCACTGTCCGAAGTTTTCGAGCTAATAATTCGCAACGAGACTTCCAAACAAGTACTTCTTCAACCGCTCAGCGATGCATGTCGCATCCTATGTGACAGCCACAATGTGGAGACAAAAACAAGACGTAGCATACTCATGAGTTCCATAAACACGAGTTTGCGCGACACTCTCGTAAATGCTGATCGTGATAAGTATTTGTTTGGCGAAGATCTGGCTGAAAAGTTAAAAGCCGCTAAATCTGTACAAAAGACAGGAGAATCGCTTCTTAAAAACAATCCTATTGCTTCGTCAAGCAAAAACACAAATCCGAAGAGTAATCCAAAAAGGAATTTAAACTTCAGGGTTCCATACCAAAGGAAACCACCGAACAAAGCCGAGTCAACGAGGGGACGACCGCCAGGACGTCAGCCGCGTGCAACAACGTCGTACGCTCGTCCTCCGCCACCGCCTCCGCCGCGAGCGTCGTCACCGAGCAAGAGGAATTATCGCCGTTAATCCCTCAGGTAACGCAATACGCTGGCCGACTGCAGTATTACATTCCACAATGGTCTAGTATTACTAACGATGAAGTTTTACTGTCATGGGTCAAAGGTTATTGCATTCCATTTGTATCTGTTCCATCTCGCTCTGATAGTCCTCAGACTATACCAAGAACAGAACAAGAGCATCTCGAATATACTAAAGCAATCGAAAAATTAATTAATATCAATGCGATTTCAGAATGTTGTCACGAAGAAGGTGAATTCATATCGAGCGTATTTCTTGTGCCTAAGCCAAACGGTGAAAAGCGCTTTATTTTAAATTTAAAATTGCTTAATAAATTTATACAGACATGTCATTTCAAAATGGAAGATTACCGGACGGCTATTAAGTTAATAACAAAAGACTGTTACATGTGTTCAGTGGACCTGAAAGACGCATATTTTTTTGTTAATATTGAAAAAAGTTTCAGAAAATATCTCCGTTTTAATTACAACGGCACCCTCTATGAATTCAACTGTTTACCGTTTGGCTTAAGCACAGCTCCCTATGTTTTCACCAAGCTAATGAAACCTGTTATGGAAACCTTAAGATCCGTAAAAAAGTTTATATCAGTGATTTATTTAGACGATATATTCTGCATAGGCCGAAACCAGATGGAATGTAATGCCAATTTACAAGAAACGTGTATTTTACTTCAAAAGTTAGGTTTTCTAATTAATAAAGATAAAAGTTGTTTATCTCCAAGCACCCGGTGTAGATTCTTAGGTTTCATATTTGACTCGCAAAAAATGGTTTTGAACTTACCCTCGGACAAAAAAGAAAAAATTAAAAACTATGTACAAACTTGTTTAGATTCCCCTAAATGCAAGTTACGTGACTTTGCCAGAGTGGTAGGCTTATTAGTATCGGCTTGTCCTGCAGTTCAATATTCATGGATGCGTACAAAATTATTCGAACAAGTCAAATTCCGAGCCTTGTTAAAAAATAACAGCTATAATCAAACTATTTGTTTACCACATTTTATAAGGGAAGATCTTTTTTGGTGGCTGAATAACGTAGATGTTAGTTTTTCTACTATACGTACAAACCATTATGAAAAAGTAATTTACACCGACGCCTCACCTACAGGTTGGGGTGCATATTGCAACGGTAATAAGTCATATGGCCATTGGAAAAAAGATGAACGTAAATTACACATCAACCAATTAGAGCTGAAAGCAGCTTTTTTCGGACTTAAAGTATTTGCTAATGATTGTTCAAATTGTGAATTGCTTTTAAGAATTGACAACGTTACAGCGATCTCAAGCATAAACAGAATGGGTAGTGTCCAATACCCTCATTTAAATGACGAAGCACGAAATCTTTGGAAATGGTGTGAAAGGCGTCACATTGTCGTTTTTGCATCGTATATCAATACCAAGGACAACATAGAGGCCGATATGTTATCTAGAAAAAAGTTTCACGATACTGAGTGGGAATTATGTGATTATGCGTTTAATAAATTAAAACTTAAATTAGGTACACCACATATTGATTTATTCGCTAGTCGTTGCAATTCGAAATGCGAATTATACGTTACATGGAAAAATGAGCCCGATGCATGGGCCATCGATGCTTTCACCATTTCATGGACAGATTTGAAATTTTACGCCTTTCCACCATTCTCAATGATTTTAAAGATGATACAAAAAATTATTGCTGATAAAGCGGAGGGTATTGTGGTTGTCCCATACTGGCCAACACAAGCCTGGTACCCCCTATTCAATCGTATTTGCCATTCGGAAGTAATTTATTTTTCGCCCAATAGTGACTTGTTGCAATCTCCTTACAGATC
Organism: Pyrausta despicata; assembly: GCA_963921415.1. Classification (NCBI taxonomy): domain Eukaryota; kingdom Metazoa; phylum Arthropoda; class Insecta; order Lepidoptera; family Crambidae; genus Pyrausta; species Pyrausta despicata. The sequence goes on along the minus strand of OY992862.1, from coordinate 12,151,263 downwards.
GGCACCGCACAGCCTGCACCGCCAACTAACATTGGTTGCCGCGAAATTATCCGGCAGGCTTTACTAAGAAAATTTCTATCGCCGAGGTCTGTGGAGATAATGTTGTCGTCTTTGTCAAATAACACATTTAAGCAATATGATGGCTGCATAAAAGCCTGGATAAACTACTGTTCCAAATATAGTTATGATTACACGTGTAGCTCAGTACCAATAATCATTCATTTTCTAACGGAGGTATTTGACAAAGGCGCAAAGTATGGGACAATCAATACCTATAAATCCGCGTTATCTCTTCTACTGAGCAATAGTTTTGATGATGAAAGACTTAAGCGCTTCATGAAAGGGGTTTTTAAATTGAGGCCAACTAATCCTAAATACAACATTACTTGGGATACCAATGTAGTACTTAGCTTCTTAGGCAAAAAATGGCCTAATGAAAGCCTTGATTTAAAAACCCTTTCCAAGAAAACTGCGACATTACTTGCCCTTGTAACTGCACATCGTGTACAAACGCTGTCGTTGATTAAAATAAACAATATAGTTACAAATAATAACGAAATTATTATAAAAATTCCTGATATAATAAAAACCACAAGGATAAATTCAACACAACCAGTGCTAAGACTTCCATTTTATGATTCGCGGCCAGAAATCTGTCCCGCCCGTTGTTTGCAAACTTATTTAAATAAAACAAAAGAGCTAAGGCAAAGTAGTCAATCAAATAATCTCTTTATTAGTGTCAAGAAACCTCACTCCAAAATCTGTTCTCAGACTATTAGCAATTGGCTTAAAGATATATTAAAAGAAAGTGGAATAGACATGTCTATATTTAGCGCGCATAGTACACGACATGCAAGTACATCAAAGGCAAATAAATTAGGCGTTAGCATAGAAATGATTAAAAAGACAGCTGGATGGTCCCAATCTTCATCTGCTTTTGCTCGATTTTATAACAAAAATATTGTGAACAATAATGAGTTCGCTGAATCGTTGCTTGATTCATGCCAAGATTAAAGAAGTTGTTTGTGATTTTATAAGTTAATTATACATATGTTACTGAATACATGTATCATGTCAAAAATGTACAATCATACTAGATGATCATAAATAAATAATACATTTGGTTGATTAATAAAACATATTTTATTTACACAGTAAAGTCATGATGAATAATGTAAAATGATAACCTAACTTCTTCATATGACATTTATTTTACAATCATTTTACTATAAACATCCTACACCATGTTAAACCTAAATCGCAAAGAATGAAGCTGCGAAACATAATTGAAGATCAAACGAACTTAACAAGTGAAGTTCGATCCAAATTATGTGAGCAGCTTCATTCGACGCGATTTACTATCACCCACCCATTGTCTAATAATAATATTGTTATTATTATCCCCACCCTATAACAAATTAGATTGTAAAATAAATATAACTATCTAAATTCTTTAAACTATATGACGATAGAAAATGTCAGGGCGTCCCAGCACGGCTAAAATGAGTGGGGATGCCAAGTTACCACCGATAAAAAAAAAAAAAAAAAACTTTAAACGTATCTGTGCAAAGGCCTACGGTAGATGGCGCTACTACACCATGTTAAACCTAAATCGCGTCGAATGAAGCTGCTCACATAATTTGGATCGAACTTCACTTGTTAAGTTCGTTTGATCTTCAATTTTTGATGCCTTTGAGTGGAAAGTAAAAAAAATATTAGGATTTTTCTTTGCTAACAACGCTACAAAGTGTCATTGGTAATTTTCAAACATAACAGCTGGCAACACTTGAAAAAAAACATTTTGCAACGACCTACGCGACCGGTGATTTTGTTAGCAAAATCATAAGAAGTAAGTGCTTTTAAAATTGTGATATTTGTATTTCTGTATGTTAGTTATACTTCTTATTAGCTTTATATACCGTAATATGTGAAAAAAGACTCAAGATAACCTAAAAATGGATAGGCTAAGGTTAGTACCTATGGCTTATAAGAAAGATTAGTTGATTGGCCTCCGTGCCAATAATAGTAGTTTGAGATCAAAGTTAACCTTACTATTTTTTTTTATTAGAATCCATTGATAACCCCTTTTAAATAAAATTTAATCAATATATTCTAAAGTAACTGTAACTAAATTTTGGCAGGGGCAATCATTATACTTTCTTGTCATTGGCCATGCTAATAATTATACTTTTACCTATGCCAATCTCTGTACAAAGATATCTAAAATACGTAGTGATGTGCCGATGTCGATCCTATTTGTAGATTGTATTTCATTCAAATAAGTAGATAGGTAGGTACCTATATCTCAATTTTTATGGTGTGGTATGGTAATGAATGATATAGGAAGAACATGTACCTACTTATACTATTTGTAGATAATATTTTATTCTAATAAGTAGGTATATCTAATTTTTTTCTTTTTCAACCTCGTAGTACCTACAGTACCATATTAAATAATATAAAGTGTTATACTTATTGTATTTTTTATATACCAATATTAGTACAACGAGGTCGAAAAGTAAAAATTGAGATATACAACTACCAACTTATTTAAGAAATACTGTCTTCAATTAGTATAGGTAGGTACGTGTCCTACCTATATCATTCATATTATCGTATTCAATCATCATACCGAAAACCCAAATATCTCACTTCCGTATATCCGTCCGTCCTTGCGTCTGTTAGTCGTTCCGTCTAATTTTTGTATGGAAAATAAATTAATATATACAGGGTGTTTTTCTATAAGTGCACATCGTCTTAGGAGGTGATTGTACTCATGAATATGAACAACTTTTACTATGGGGCCGACTCTGTAACTCAACAAAAAAAATGCTGTTCCATACATTCAAGTCGAGTAGGTATTGACAATTAGTATAAAACAGCTGTTTTTTTTGTGGAGTTACAGAGTTGGCCCCATAGTAAAAGTTGTTCATATTTATGAGCACAACCACCTCCTAAGTGGATGTGCACTTATAGAAAAACACCCTGTATACAGGGTGTAAAAAAAACCTTAACGAAGCCGTCAACCACGCGTTCAGTACATCAAACCAAATCGTATGAAAAAGAAACTTTGGCTGGGAAACAACTTTTATTTTTTGACATCAAAAAAAATAATTTAATTCTAACCCGCAATGTATAGCGCGCACGCGGAAAAGTCACCGCGGGGCGTGTTGCTGTACGCCGCCGCGACGCGGTTCGGTTCGAGTGTGCGCTGTTCATTGCGGAGTGTGCCATTTAGAGGCTTTTTATGAAAGAACTAGTGAAAATTTGTATCATCTTTCTTTGGAAAAAAGTTAAGTTATAATGGACAGAAGTCATTTCTGTAAAAATCATCAATTTTTTTTTCAAACTTTAACCATCAATATCTCAGTAACCGTTAACTTCTCAGGTATGGTGTAAAGGAAAAAAATGATCGTAACAGTTGGTAGAATATGTGGTATTCGGCTTCGTTAAGGCTTTTTTTACACCCTGTATACGTACTACATCTTGCTTTGAAATATAAAATACCTACCTTTAATAAAAGTCGAGAAAATTTAGTGCAGGCTGCAGTACTTACTGATTATTATGACTTATTTATAACTAGCCTTCCGCTCCCGGCTTCGCCCGCGTGGACGCTATCCCGTGGGAACGTGATATTTTCCCGGGATAAGAAGTAGTCTATGTCACTCTCCCCATACCAAAAATCACGTTGATCCGTTGCTCCATTTTGACGTAAAAACGTAACAAACATACAAAAATACAAATCTTTTCTCTATAATATTAGTGTGGATGAGGTGTAATCTGAGTAGTTCTAAAACACTCGCTTGGGCAGCGCTACTTTGCGTGGAGACCTGTCAAACGGCTTGGGCTCTTTGGTTTTATTCACAAAACTTGTGTTTTCAAGGTGTTTTTGTCAAATTATTTATTTTATAAATATTACTTCTTGTTGTGTGGTACCATTTTGTTCATCAATCCAAAGGAAAAAACATTGAAAAAAGTTTATAAGTAAAATTATCTTTCAATCAAAGTTGCCAGTTATTTTTGTTTTTCATTTCTTAAGCTATTCGTACCATATTTTTCACTTATTCTATAAATATTTTCACTTTTTTATAGATACGATTATAACTTTGAAAACTACTTCAAAACTAACCAAGTGCTAACTGTCAGGTCTCCAGACACACTAGCGCCACCCGTTGGAGAAATGGCAAACATAGCCCCCATTGAGAAGGGTCTCATAAATTTATGATTTACTCCAGAAAAGCGCCAAAGCCTGCAAAAGTAGCTTATAAAAAAATATATATAGTGAGGAACAGTTACAAGCGGCAATCCAAGCAGTCAAAAATGGTATTCCAAAGAGAGCAGCTGCCAAACAATACGGAATACCCCGAGGAACGTTGCAGTTCCGATTACAAGGAAATTTTACAAAGACAGACCGGGTCCGCCAACAGTCCTTACAAATGCAAAGGAAAAACATTAGTTGAATGGATAATACAGAGCAGTAAAAAAGGGGCTAAAAGTAGGGCTTGTGACGTCACTGGCAAGTACAATTTTTACTTGCTACTGATATCACAAGCTCCCACTCTCGAACTTTAACGCGTTATATTTCAGTAAATTTTGTTTGTTTCGTGAAACGAAAAAATAAGTGTCGAATATTTTTCGCTAACCTGAAAGACGGACTAATTATTTTTTTTTGTCACATAGCCTATTGTTTAAAAGTGACTTTCAAATTATTTGTCATAAATATTATTTCATTAATAAATCTTTTGCCTATACCTACCTACTTCTCTTTTTGTTTTATTGTTACCTACTTATTTCGTCGACTAGGTACCTACTGCTCGACATCTGCAAAAAAATACTCGGAACATCACTATCGTCAAAAATAATAAACGTGTATAGTGATTGACCCTAACTTGGTATAAAATTTGACAGTGCTAATAAACATAAAGTGTATTGATTGACATGCCAATCATTATACTTTTGCTATGCCAATTTATATACACCAATGGCCAATGACTATACTTTGGCCCTTTTTTCGTTAATTGCATTAAAGTTTTGAATGGGTTGCAATATTAATTTATGGCTGTGATTTATTCATTCTCAAGTTATTAAGTTATAACTTGACATCAAAAGTTTTATGATTTAGCACCTTATTATGGAAGAAAAAATGTTGAAAATCAATGTTCACCTTAAAGGGCCAATCATTGTATTGCTTACCCTACCTACAGTCGAAGGACGTAGTGTAGAATCATTTTTCGGCTACCCTACGGGGTACGGACGCGTCAAATGCCCGTGGGATCGAAAAACTCAATTTTGCCAAGGTTAAATAATTTACGCACTGGACGCTATTTCTCTCAAATTGGGCAACGTTCAGGTTTAAAGAACCGTCGAAGTCTCCTCGAACAAATGGATATTAAAGGAAGATCCCTTCTATAAAAAAACCGGCCAAGTGCGTGTCGGACCACGCATAAAGTAGGGTTCCGTAGTCAATTTTGGCACTGCGCTGTTTTGCATTTCTTGCATCATCATCATCTCCTTAGCCATCAATGTCATCATTGTAAAGTATATATGAATTATAATTTCGAAAGTATTCATCACAGGATACCTGAAACAATTTTAAATAAGAGTTTCCGTGCCTGTTTCTTTACGTGAGAGATTTGAAGTTTATAGGTCCAAGACTTTAGAAATTACAAGGAGGGGGAAAACGTGTAAACGACTTTGGCGGGCTATAACTCGCAAATGGTAAAGCTGATAAAAAAGTGTTGTATAGAAACCCTATCTTATTTTCATAGTCCTTTTCAACGATACCCCACACAAACAAATAACTGGGGTGCACTAAAAAAAATTATTCACCCCCCCCCCCCTTTACATGTATAGGGAGGTACCCTTTAAAAGGGGTAATTTAAATTTTTCGTATTTTTAAAAATGAGATCTATATGTGAAGTATCCTCGAACCAAGTTAGGTACATGCAAATCAGTCCATAAATGTAAAAGATATCCTGCTGTGACAGAATAGGATGGACTGAACGATCTTATAAGGGTTCCTTGTCGGACTACGGAACCCTAAAAAGCTAGTTAGGCTAGTTAGCTAGCTAGGCAAATGCAATAACAAAAAACTTCGTCATAGCTGGCTAGCTAAGACGAAGTTTTCTTGTTATTGCATTGGATAGTGTGGTAAAACATTTTTTTAATGTTCACAAAGCGCGGTAGAAGAGTCCGTTCCATTTCAATTTTCTATGGTGATGGGTTCGTGTATTTCTGAACGATATACTGCCAGATCCAGACGTTGGGCGAACAGTTGGCCGAAAAATATTTTACCCAATGAGTAGACCAAGAAAAAATCGTTAGCCTCAACGTTGATTGGTGGTTTATTCTAACAGCCAATAGCGTTTGTATTCTGGCCAACTGTTTGCCCAACGTGCTGAGCGGACTTAATGTCAGTCAGGAGACATTGACAGATAACGTCAAATCTGCTACCTGCAGAAAACGTCAAACTCTAGTCGAACATTTTTTATGTTTTGTTAATTAGTTATAAGTTTTAATAAATAATAACACGATGAAAGTGTTTAAAACATAACATCATTCGATCTGAAATTTATCTTAATCATGAGCTATTAAAAAGTCTTAAACGATACTAATTTTCTCTTACAAAACTACGCACCACTACAGCGGCGCTTGATCAAGCTAAAGATACTTTGTTTTACATCATATTGTGACATAATCACGCATGAAATGATTCACATACGAGAACTACACCTTCAGTAATGTAATAAGCAACTCACGACGCAGGTTCACTTGTGTATTCAGTGCGAGTTTTCCGCCGAAATGGACAGTGTCAAAGTTTTATGGTCAAAAACAAATCGCTGGCATAGAGGTATGTAAATGTATATAAATAAATATTTATGTAAGTATTCATTATTGTATTTCTCGCTGACTAGCAGAACATTACAATGTAAAAAAAGATTTGGTTGCAAAGAAGTACTTGAGTTGGTTACCTCATTTTAAATTGTTCTTCTTCTATTTGGCATTTAATTAGTATGTAATAAGAATATTACCATGTAGATTTTTTGCCACACATCTGAAATAGAGATGATTACATGGTCACAGAAATTGTAATGTAATAAGTATGTCAGTAAGAGAAGAAAACAATATTAGATAATTTTTTTATTACTCTGTAGGGACACAGTAGTTGCATGCATTTTGCTGAATAAACATTTTGTGCCAGTGTGCGGAACGCGCTCGGCGGCGGTCGCCAGTCGTTCCCTGCACCACCCGAAGTTAGGTCGTACCTAGTAAATTATAGTAGATCATAGTTATAACGCCAAGCATTGTGAACTTGAATAGAGACATCAGTGAGACAATTTATGACTTTTATTTTGTGACATCATAGTAAGCACCTTCTGAGAGTCTAGTTCGGGACGTGTGATTTAGGACACTATATATTAGTTAATTATACTAAATTGAGATACACAGACACCTCCTCCCCGACAGTGGTGACCCGACGTAGAACATTTATTAGTGCAGTGTATTTATCGGAACGACTCACGTGGGCGGCTAACTCGGGTGTGATATCGCGCGTGCAGTTTTAAATAGTGAATTTTGAACATTCATAACATGGCGCACGCAGCACAAGAGTCCAGCGACATGGAGACAGCGGCACAGAAAATCGACTACGCCACGATACCCGTGCCTACAATGCAGGGTAATGGCATGTCTATACAAGATCAACGTATGGATTTGGGAGCAGTTTCACTCGCCACACGATTACCTGAATTTTGGACAGATCAACCCAGGGTATGGTTTATTCAAATTGAAGCAATATTGAACCCGCAAAAGATAAGTGATCAGGCGAGATACGATATAGTCATTGGAAAATTAAGTAAAGACGTAATTGGACAAATCACAGATTTAGTTATTCAGCCACCACAAAAAGGAAAATACGAAGCATTGAAACAGCGATTGTTATCTATTTATGAGGAATCCGCTACGAGACAGTTACAAAAACTACTAAGCGAAATGGAGCTGGGTGAACAAAAGCCGTCGCAGCTTTTACGACGTATGAAAGAATTAGCACGTGGTAAGATACCAGACCACACACTTCGTCTCCTGTGGCAGAACCACTTGCCAGCGGCAACAAGGGCAGTTTTGGCAGTGGCAGATAGTAAGAGTTTGGACAGTTTGGCCACAACAGCAGATACGGTGATGGATGCCACACGACCAATGCAGGTGTCAGAGGTTACATCGCCGGCTACAAGGGAACAAAGTGCGTCAACTTTGATTTTGGCAGAGATAGCCAAACTAACTTCAAGATTAGCTACCATGGAAGAGAGACAAGGAAGGCAGTTCAGTCGTGATCATCGCCGAAGAGGAAGAAGTACATCACGTAATCGGAACTTGAGAAGACCTCGTTCGAGCTCCAATCGTCGCGCACCGGAGAGTCCAGATTGGTTATGTGCATACCACTTCCGCTATAGGGAGAAAGCACGCCGTTGTGAAGAACCGTGCGCGTGGAACAAGAAGTCGGAAAACTAGTACGAGTGCAGGCTATGGCGGGAGCTTGCGCGGTGCAGCCATCACACCGCCTATGTGTCAGCGACTACAACTCCAGGGAGAAGTTCCTCGTTGATACAGGTGCCAATGTTTCAGTTATTCCGGTTAGAAATAAACTTTGTAGAAAGGAAAACTTAGATTACAAGTTGTACGCCGCTAATGGTACAGAGATTAAAACCTTTGGGACTAGAACGCTTGAATTAAATTTAGGTTTGCGGCGAGTTTTTAAATGGACGTTTATTATAGCAGATATTAAACAACCAATATTAGGAGCAGATTTTTTGAATCATTATGGATTGTTGGTTGATATAAAGTCGAGAAAACTTGTAGATAATTTGACAAATTTGAACGTTAATGCGTCTGTTTCTAATTCCAGGGAGCCCGCAGTGAAGACAGTGGACGAGAAGCATCCTTATCATTCACTGCTAAGCAAGTATCCGGATATCACGAAGCCTATGAATTTCAAGGAAATACCTAAACACGATGTGTGCCATCATATCGAGACAAAGGGACCTCCTTTATTTGCTAGGGCTAGACCGCTACCTCCCGATCGTTATAAAAAAGCTAAGGAAGAGTTTAGATTTATGCAAGAGGCAGGGATCTGCAGGCCTTCAAAGAGTCCGTGGGCCAGTCCCTTACATATTGTACCCAAGAAAAATGGGGAAATACGTCCATGTGGGGATTATAGACGGTTAAACGCAGTAACAAAACCCGATAGGTACCCGATTCCTAGGATACAGGACTTTACTTATTTGTTGTCGGGTAAGCAAATTTTTTCAAGGTTAGATGTAAATAGAGCCTACCATTATATACCGGTCGCGGAGCAGGATATAGAGAAAACCGCACAAATTACGCCGTTCGGTCTTTTTTAATTTCAGAGAATGACGTTTGGTATGCGTAACGCAGCGCAAACATTTCAAAGGTTTATGAATACTGTATTTGAAGGACTAGATTTTGTGTATATATTCATCGACGACGTTTTAATTGCCAGTTCAAATAGGATCCAGCATCAGGAGCATCTGGAACAAGTGTTCAAGCGACTAAACCAGTACGGCCTCACCATTAACATCGCTAAGTGCGATTTCGGTAAGTCGAAGATCGATTTTTTAGGTTTTGAAGTAACACCGCAAGGAATCACCCCGCTACCTCAGAGAGTTGCAGCGATTGCAGAGTACCCCAGACCAGAGACGGTACAAGACCTCCGACGATTTCTCGGTATGGTAAATTTTTATCGCTCTCACATTCCGAATGCAGTAGAGCATCAGGCGGAGTTACAAAGGTATTTACATAACTGTAAAAAGAAGGATAAGACCCCAATTGTTTGGACAGAGCAGTCGTTACAAGCTTTCGAGAAGTGTAAGTTGAGCTTACAGAACGCCGCTACACTTTCTCATCCAAGTGCAGGTTTGCCGATAGCTCTTATGACAGATGCGTCTAATACATGCGTAGGAGCCGTGTTGCAGCAAAAATGTAATGATGAATGGAAACCTTTAGGATATTTTTCTAAAAAGCTTAGTGTCGCAGAGCAAAAGTATAGTGCTTACGATAGAGAGTTATTAGCAATCTTTTTGGCTATCAGACATTTTCGTAAGTTATTCGAAGGGCAACAGTTAGTAGTTTTTACAGATCATAAACCGTTGATTCATGCTTTTAAGAAACTCGACAGCAACAAAGAAACACCACGACGCACAAGGCAACTGTTATTCATCAGTGAATTCACATCAGACATCCGGTACGTGGAAGGTAAGAACAACGTAGTAGCTGATTCGCTATCGCGAGTCGAAGCGATTTCCTGTCCCACAGTGCTCGATTACTACGAACTTGCTGAGGCGCAGAAACGCGATGACTACATTGCGCAAACATCACGTACTGACTCGGTCAGCAATGTGAGTATGAAAAACATATTTCTGCCTGACATAAATAATTCGATATATTGTGAAACGTCAACGAATCATGCCAGACCTTATTTGCCACAAAGTTTTAGGAAAATAGCATTTGACGCGGTACATAATTTGAACCACCCAGGTGTTCGTACAACTAGAAAGATGGTCACTCAGAAATTCTTTTGGCCAGATATGAATAAAGATATCAATCTATGGGCAAAAAGTTGTATTCAATGTCAAAAGTCAAAAGTTAATAGACATACGCTATCTGAATTTTGTGAATTTCCAGTAGTTGATCGTTTTGAGCATATACATATAGATATTATAGGACCATTGCCGACAACTATGCAAGGCTATAGGTATTGTGTAACAGTTATAGACAGAAAAACACGTTGGCCAGAAGCTTTCCCTGTACAAGAAATTACAGCAGAGAATGTAGCTAAAGTCATATATGAAGGTTGGTTTACTCGTTATGGATGCCCAGTTACATTGTCCAGTGATCAAGGAAGACAATTTGAAAGTAATTTGTTTGCTAGTTTATTAAAAATTTTTGGTGTAAAAAGGCAGAGAACTACCGCATATCATCCGCAGAGCAACGGTGTGGTAGAGCGCTGGCATCGTTCTTTGAAAGCTTCACTTACAGCTAGGTTAAATGATTCTTCATGGGTTGATGAGTTGCCAACGGTAATGTTAGGACTTCGTTCTGCGCTGAGAAGCGACAATAGCGTCAGCGCAGCCGAAATGACATTTGGGCGAACTTTACGTTTACCAGGTGATTTTTATGACATCACACAGACAGAAGTAAGTGACGATAATGCTTTAATAGGGAAAATACGGCACTCAATAGCGAAGCTGAAGCCCAGTACGAAATCTCACGGTAATACACGATCCTTTTTTGTTCATTCCGATTTGAAGTCATGTACTCACGTTTTTGTTAGGGATGATACGGTTAAGAGACCCCTGAAACCTCCTTATGATGGTCCATTTCGAGTAATCAAGCGATACGATAAAGTATTTTTGGTACAGTTACAAGATCGTAAAGTTAATATATCCATAGATCGTTTGAAACCCGCTTACTTGTTGAATGATGACGATGAATCTCCCGTTGTCAACACTGAAAATGTAATGGTTGAGCCTGTTAAACCTTGTAAAGTATCTGGTAGTGAGACTAGTAAGCCGAAAAAGTCTGTTACTTTCAAAACTAGTAGTGGTCGCGTAATAAAGCCACCTGCCAGATTTGTGAACTAAAATTCCCGTAGGCCATGATGCTCACCAGTCATTTTTCTGATCTGTTTGGGATGCCAAGGGTTATTTTATAGAACTTTGTATTTTGTATGTACTTATGTCTCAATGTATGATTTTTTTGCAGTACCTCATTTGTCTAAACGCAAACTCATACTTACTATGTAAAAATAGTTTTAGTTTTCATGTGAATTTTTCAATCTTAGTATACCAGTAGAAATTATCCGTGTAATTATCTTGCGTGGCGTTTACTGTGGAGATGCTGCAGAGTCCGTGACTGTTTATTTTTATTGCAGGGCATGCTTCACAGTAGACTACCTAGGTCTAGATTTATTTTTCTTGTGTCCTCTTCTAGGACAATTTACAGTCGAGCCTGAGATATGATTTTCGCAAATATTATTTTTCAAATGTATATTTTTTATGTGTAACATCGCCTTAACTGTTCTAAAAATAGATTGAAGTGTATTCGCCTTAAGCAGTTAATTTGTAACGTAAGCGCTTTATAAAATAATGGCGAACTAGCTTACAATGTGTCATGTTTGAATGTAGGTCACAGATATTTCTAGTAAAATGTAAACGTACGAAAATTGAATAGTTATGTGTAAGATTTTTTGATTTGGTCCAGATTAAGTATAAAAGTAAAAACATGCGGAAATTTTATTCATTCGCATCTTGTATATTAAAGTTAGTGAAGTAGCATCTTAATTTATTAATTATGGGCGTCGGACATAGCAAAGAGGAAAATCTGACAGTAGCCCAAGCACAAATAATTAAAAGTAATAACAGTAATATGGAGTCGAAATTAAACTATTTGGCGATCATAGTGTTGATCGCGGTCATTTTATTAGTTTGCATAGTACTGTATGTACTACGGCGTCAGTGTCTCAAGTCTACAAGGACATGGTTAAGGAAACAAGTTGTTGTCAGTGGAGGACTGGAGCACCCGGTCATAAGGGTACAGTCTGTGCCACAGCAATCAGCAGGGCAGCAGTCAAGTGTTTATTGAAAGTTATCGTGATTCGTGAGTTATCAAAACAGTGTTTCGAAAAATAAGATATAGTGTGTAAACAACAGTTTTCATTTTCGTACGTGTTAATATTGGGAATGTTAGGTATATTGTATGTATTTAAAAAAGGCACTATTGTATGTATTTAAAATAAATTGTCTGTATGTATACAAAATCATGTATTAATAGATTTTAAGGTTCATATTTTTTTTTTGTCTGTATGGTTCCACAAGAGAAACCCATGTAATTTTTATTTTAAAATCGACACTTACTTTGTAACAAATTCAATCTGTAATTATTGTTTGCAAGTTAGGATGACGCAATGCATGTACCTACGTGTTACCGAGAATCACCGCGATAGCAGTTCCAAGTTTACAAGTTTCAAGTAGGTGTAATGTTTGGACTTAGTATTGTAATAGTTTCATACAGGGTGTTCAAATCAAACAATTTTGTAACTTTGAATTTTTATTATTAAAAATTTTTTTTAGGGGGGATGTTATGTAGGGACACAGTAGTTGCATGCATTTTGCTGAATAAACATTTTGTGCCAGTGTGCGGAACGCGCTCGGCGGCGGTCGCCAGTCGTTCCCTGCACCACCCGAAGTTAGGTCGTACCTAGTAAATTATAGTAGATCATAGTTATAACGCCAAGCATTGTGAACTTGAATAGAGACATCAGTGAGACAATTTATGACTTTTATTTTGTGACATCATAGTAAGCACCTTCTGAGAGTCTAGTTCGGGACGTGTGATTTAGGACACTATATATTAGTTAATTATACTAAATTGAGATACACAGACACCTCCTCCCCGACAACTCAATCCGTTCATTCTATGTTACTAATGTATAGAATTATTGTAGGTAGGTACATCATGTTATACTTAAAATTAATTTAGCTATTAATCCCAATTCTTGTAATATTAAAAAGAGAAAAAATATGTATCCCAAATTGTTTAAATGTTACACAAACTTTTTTTGTGTTTTATTACATTTATTTATTCATATTGAAGATACTTCCCCAACCCCTAATCATTTACAAACCAGACACAAAAAATAAAAGTTTTCATGTGTATTATATTTATTTCAGTATTGCTGGTTCTTCTCATCATTGAGCTGAGACTTATACCAAACCACCAACTAGGCTTCCAGTGTAACGATCCTGCACTCTCGCACCCTTTCACAGGAGACACGATCAGTTGGAAGTGGTTGCTGGCCACCGTTATGTTCTTGCCACTGATTGTTGTAAGTAATTTTGTTTATTTTATTTGTGTTTTTGTTTCAATAATAAACCCAGTTATACAAGTATAAGGAAAAAAATGTTTTTCTAATAATATAAATGATTAAACTATTAAGATAATAAACATGATTATTATTATTATATATATTATTATGATGTTTCAAACATACGAATACGAATTTTGCTAATATCCTCAAACAAAAATAGTGTCTTATTCCATTAGTTTGTATTAAAATACGTATTTAAATGTTTGTAACTTTTATATTTAAATAATGTCCATTTAATTTAGATATAAAAAGTTCTGTATTTGTCTTTTAATGTACTAATTGGTTCCTCATATCTAAATGCCATGTCAGTGTAACAATGCATTTATGCTGATAATTTGAATAAACAGCATAAATAGTGATTATACCTTAAGTCTAAAGTCTAAAAGTACACATTGGGTTGTTCAGATTAGATATATGAATCTGTCATATCATGCTGAAACTAAGAATAGTGATTTTAAATTGGTATATTTACTATTTTGTCGTCTTTAGTATACATACAGAATGTCTTAGAATGACATAATAATGGTACAGCTGTGGGTGAAACACTAACTGTAATGTGATAATGTCCTATCCCAAAAATAAATAATTAGTGAAAGCACCGATAAGGAAATCAGTAAAATTATTATAAATCTGCAAAATTAAGGAAATAAAAAGTTTTTGATTATTTATTTGAGTATTTTCTCACAATAAAATTCATCCATAAAATATAATCAAAATCAAAGTTTCATTCATAAAATATAATCTTAATGTACTAATGGTTGTGATAGAAGCAATAAATATTTTATTATTATGATTATTTAAACTTAGATGCACCAAAAAGTTTTGTAAAAAAGTTAAAATTAATGCCAGGAGGCATTCTTTCCCGACTATAACTTAAGTCGTATTTTTGATTTAATTTCAGTTATTAATCGTAGAACGAGTATATAACAAAGATGATTCCGTACGTGCGAAGACACAAGCCTTGTGCTGGTACAAGGAATACATGTTTGGTGTGCTCCTCAACTTGACAACTGTCCAGGTGTTAAAAGTTCTCGTTGGTGCGCCGAGACCGCACTTCTTTGACACATGTGATCCGAAAGAAGCTAGCAGCTGTTCTGGGTGAGATTTTAAAATAAATACATAGTCACTAGACTTGCCACCTTAAGATTAAATTTTGTTTATTTCTAAAATATTATATATAAAAATGAATTGCTGTTCATTAGTCTCGCTAAAACTCGAAAACAGCTGAACCGATTTGACTTAATTTAGCCTCCAAATATTCATGGGAGTCCAGGAAAGGTTTAATCGGTAAGCAAATAAGAAAAAAAACAGCGGGCAGAACAACGTCTGCCAGGTTTGCTAGTCATAGATAGATAGATTAATCATGTATGAATAAAATTTATCGATAATTCCAACTTAAGTATTTTATAATACAAAGCCTCTAAGAAAACTTACTATTCAGCGTTAAAGATATTTAGGCTATGGCTCGTCAATTTCGTGCGCAACCTTTCTTCGTTTCTAGATGGATAGAAGTGGTATCTCGTGGCCAACTGTAATTGGCTAATTAAGTTATTTACTCATGTAATTTTTTAAGTTGTTATGCTGTTGTTGTCCCAATAAATAAATAAAATAAGTAACCTCTATGCCAAGAAACGAAGAAACGGTTATTTTCTGGACGACGGAATACCTTCTGGATATTTACGGGTGGCGGATAAGAATGACAGCTTCTTTTTGCGCTCTTTTTTGTCGGAATCTCTTGCTACAACCCGCGTTATGGGAAAAGAACCTGGGCAGTAGACGATGCATGGGTCTGATTGGTGGTACGAAGTAGAGAGGGAGCGAGCATTTAGCATGCCTCCGCGCCGTGTGAGAGAGATAGCGACTATTGCTATGCAAAAACTCCTCCCCTTCATCGTTCTTTTTATGTGGTGCGAGTTATAGCTCCTGTGCCAAACACTTTTATCCTGTTTTATTGCTCTAGTAATACTACAATGCATATGATACTTAATTCTAAGGCTTTTTTGTGAGGGATCCGGCACAAACTGGTCGAGCTATAAATATGAGAGTGAAAGAGATGACTAGTAAATAATTAATTATCATCCTTTCAGCTCGGAGTTCGTGTCTAGCTACACCTGCTTAAAGGCGCACTGGGTGGGTCAGTCCGACAAGAGTTTCCCGTCTGGGCACACGTCGCTGGCTTTACACACGGGATTCTTTATTGCTGTAAGTATTATTTATTATCTTTCATTGATTTAAAAAATATATAATTTATTGGCACTAACGACACAGATACATAGATAGATAACTCTTTGTTGCGCACCACAAAGAAATATACAAAAATAAACACAAATAAATACATACACAAATTGATGCACAATTTAGGCGGTCTTATCGCTAAGAGCGATCTCTTCGAGACAAACTTCGGGTTAAGGCTATTGTTATTCACAGAATGAAGGGGTTTGGTGTAAAAATCATGAGTTGAAATAAATAAATTAACAAGACATAAATCAATATTATACAACAACGTCCGCGTCGAAACCTTTTATCTTCACAATTTTTTATAAATATGTTATACTGATGTATTAGCTTTATTCTGGTAAAATTTCATTAAAATCCACTTAGCAGTTTTTTACGTGAAATAGTTATAATCCTACATCCGTACAATTTCAATTCATTGCAAACTTTCGCGATAGTATCTGATTTGACGCTAAGTTTGATTTCATATCGACGACCACTTTGGTGTAATGGTTAAGAAGTTAACTCTTAACCAAAAGGTCACGGGTTCGATCCCCGCACTGTACAAACATTTGTGTGCATTAACTTGACTGTTTGTACTGGTCTGGGTGTTATATGTATTTATTTAAGTTTATTTGTAATACCATCGTTGATTCTGATATCTGTAACACAAGTGCTTAAGCTACTTACCACAGAGTCAGATCAATGTATGTGATGTTTGATGTTTATGTTATATCTTTCAGTACTACCTCCACCAAAGAACGAAGCACCTCGTGCGATCGAAGGCGATAACCTTCGCGCAGGTGCTGAGCGTAGTCGGTGTGATGTACTGCGGGGCCTCCCGCATAACGGACCACCGACACCACTGGTGGGACGTGCTGGCTGGCGCGGCGCTGGGCGTGCCGATATTGTTTTATACTGTAAGTGACCTCGTTGGTGAAGTGGCAAAGTTTCTGCCCTGGTCCTGGGTGCGAATCCCAGGTCGAGCCAAAATTGTTTCTGAGATTTTTTGTCATGAATTTCTCAAAAACAACTCGGAGGGAAACACGTTAAGCCGTTGGTCCTGCGCCTGATCTCTCTCCGGTCATGTCGGATTGCCGTCTCACCGAACTTTGAGAGTGATGGAACAGTGAGTACACCTGTGTATTGCGCTCACACTTGTGCACTATAATATATCCTGCGTAGTTGGCTGATCTCTGTTGAGATTGGCCGCTGTGGTCGAAATCGGCCAGGAGGACTTATATACTGTAAGTTGAATTTTACCGCCCCTTCTTAAAGGCCATCTGTGCTGGGCCATTGAGGAGTTTTGACCTGTAGCCGATCGCTATTATACGCGGTACGCAAAAAATGAATTTATTAAAATTGTTACCTGATGCGGTTTGCGTGTTAATTGGCCATAGAATTGATTAAAAAAAACACCGCATTAGTATCGGTCCGTCCGTTCGGAAGCTATGCTGCCGACACACACATACCCAGAAGCAGCGAAAGGGTCGAACTCATTACACACCTCCCTTTTGTCGGTCTTCTTATAGTTATTCGAAAGACGGTTGTTCTTGTTGCGGTTTGCGGTTTGCGGACGGTTGATTTCCTGGCTCATGCCAGGGGTATGTTAATTTCATTTTTCTAAATACAGTGCTGCTCTTGGTGTAATATTGCAATCCGTAATATACTTTTTTTTTTGTTTCCAGGTTGCGTCTCTGTGCAAAAACTTCAATTGTCCGAACATAAGCAAAGAAGAATCTTTAGAAAATATACAAGAACACAATCATACATGTAATTCATAACCAACGAACAAGGTTATAGTTTAATTCATTTATTAGCATTCTGTACTCAATAGGCTACATCCAGTTTATTGGTTTATCGTGATAGACATTCACGTTGCAAACTTAAGATTATATTTTTTGCAGTAGAAAAAATCAACTGCCTTAGGCGGGGATCGAACGCGCGTCCATGGGAATCCGGCCCGTGCGCCTAAACCACTCGGCCACCCAGACAATGGCAGAGCCTGTTGAAATTCGCTACTGCTATGTATACTAATACACGGGACTTAAAAGCGTTATTATTTAATGACCAGTTATGTACTCACTGCTCGACGCTTCGGCTGGATTGCACACAGCCGTGGTCACGAGCTGACTCAGCTCAGTCGGAGTTTAAGTCTCGTGTATTTAGTATACATTGTAATAATGCAACGCGAAAACTATTCCGCTACCACTTTCCTAACGCGTAGGTCGTGTTCACTACATCACGGTTTGGAATGACTTACGAAACGAGGCCTGCGCGCTATGACGGCAGTACAAAATTTCAACAGGCTTAGCCATTGGCTGGGTGACCGATTGGTACATAGAGGCACTTGGGCCGAGTGGTACCTAAAGATACGTGGGCTGATTGTTACCTAGAGGCACTTTGGCCGAGTGGTACTTAGAGGCACGTGGACCGAGTGTCACCTAGAGGCACTTGGGCTGAGTGGAACCCATAGATACGTGGGCCGAGTGTTACCTAGAGGCACACGTGTCGGGTGGTACCAGGAGGCACTTGGGCCGAGAGATGTCTTGCGGCGCGCAGGCTGAGTAGTACATTGGCTGATTGTTACCAAGATTGGATGATATACAAGGTGTAAAAAAAAAACCCGTTATAACTGAAGTGTGTTGTTGTGCCCGTAAACCTGAACAACTTTCGCTAAGAAACCTAGGTGGAAATCTCAAAAAATCTTTTGGCTCTCCCATAGTAAATCGATCAGCTGTTTGGCAATTTTGTATGGGAAGTCCGATTTTTTTTTTTTTTGACCAAGATTTGAGATTTTTGATTTTTTTTGAATCATTGGGAATGTTGTGCAGTTTTCCGGGCACAACAACACCCTTCAGTTATAACGGGGTGTTTTGTTACACCTTGTATATGATAGACCATCCTTGATTTCACATATCTTGAGATGTTCCTGTAAGTACTTTTAATTTCATCCCTGTTTCATTTTCAACAAGGGCTTTAAATTGTTTGAAATTTTCAAGTTTCATCTTTCGATTTCAAAAAATAAATAAACTGCTTGCTTGTGTAATCATCAAAGAAACTGAGAAAATATTTAGCACCACCTATAGACGGCTGTTGCATGAGACCACATAGGTCTGTATGAACCAGACCAAGTACCTCTGTAGCTCTACTACACGACCTTTTGGGAAAAGGAAGCCTACTCTCCTTCCCTTCTACACATGAAACACACTGCTGAAAATTAAAAGTGTTAAAAGAAATGCCATTTGCCTTTTTGTAGTTATTGCATACTTCTGAAATTCAGGTGGCCGAAACGTCTGTGCCACAAGTCCTGGGATGACAAGTCCACTGATGCTGAAGCCATCATAGTACACTCCTTTTCCACAGCCCAGCTATTTTCTGATATAGTATGAAGCTGATAGATACCATTGACTTGAGGTAAAATTTCATCATTGTCAAAAATAGTACATGAATTACTTTTAAAAGTGACAACATATCCTTTTTTGGTCATAGTACTGACGGATAACAAGTTAGTGCTTAAATTAGGCACGTAATAAGTGTTACTTATTGTCCTTACGAAGTCTTTCAAATGAATCTGCACTTCCCCGAAGTCCGCTTTTGATAACCTTTTAGCGGTCGCTATGCTCCTATCTACGGATCATTACGGTTGAACTTCACCATCACTTTATACACTATTGCACATATGATTGGTCGCTTCAGGGTCTATGTACCACACATCACTATTTACTTTCACCGAGAGAGCCGTGAGAAGGACTTTATTTTTCCTCGGTGACTCTATCACTAGATTTTTCTGGGTTTGTGGGTCATTCCCTTGGTTTTGTCCTTAGGTTGTTCCTTTCTTCTTAGGACAGTTCCTTATAATATGTCCCCTGGCACCACAACCGAAACACTTAGGTTGATTCTTAGTGATGAGTGCTGTTTTTTCAGTTTTTTCTTCCTGTCTTTGGGTTTCCTGTAGTAATTTTTCCGAGATCATTTCCGTAGACAGTTTGGAAGTTAATTGCTCAATTGCCATGATCAGTGGGTCGTAGTCATCTGTGAGCCCACTCAGCATGATAACTGCAACGAATTCGTCGTCTAATGGCGATTCAATCATATTGAGTTAATGTGAAATCTCTTTTATTTTCTTTAAAAAGACTTCCATTGAGCTTTTTTCCGACAGCTTAGTTCTGAAGAGGCTACGCAGCAAACCTAGTTGTCTGCTCAGGCTACGTCCCTCGTAGGCTTTTTGCAGTAATTTTGACGCTTCATGTGCACTTTTCGCTGTTCGAATGTAACAAATTACAGTCAGTGTCACAGAAAGCGCAATGCGTGCTTTGTCGACCTTTTTCTTGTCGCAATCTTCGTTGGGTTCTGCTTCCACGCAATCCCATAATTCCTCGTGGATAAGCAACACGCGCATTGTGAATTTCCATGTTGATTAGTTCTCTGCACTTTTTAGTTTTTCAACGCTGGTTTGCCCGATCGCCGTTGAAGATCATTCTTGAATCACGCAGCGTCACGCCGCGTGGTGCCGGTAATTTTTCTAAATTTGATAAATCTTGCCAAAATATGAGTATTTTTCACTTTTTCCACCTACTGGAAAAATCGTGAATTTTTTTAAAAAAAGGTGGAGATGTCAGTAGAGTTATTTTTTCTTCCAGCGATCACAGTAAATCACAAATGAGACACCCAAGAGTGAAAAAAGAAGTGAGCTGCCTGTCAAAGATGACAGTTGACATTGTCATAGTGACAAGTGTCATTTTTTTTATAATAAGTTTAGGTTGTGTTTACAAACCAGAAACAATTTTTCCAACAACCTATAGGCACGTTGGCCGAGTGGTACCCATAGGCACGTCGGCCGAATGGTACCTATAGGCACGTGGGTCGAGTGGTATCTATAGGCACGTGGGTCGAGTGGTAACTGAAAGCACGTGGGCCGAGTGATATCTATAGGCACGTGGGTCGATTGATACCTAGGGGCACGTGGGCCGGGTGGTACCTGAAAGCACGTGGGCCGAGTGGTATCCATAGGCATGTGGGCCGAGTGGTACCTATAGGCCCATGGGCCGAGTGTTACTTATAGGGACCGAATTCCTATGGACGCGGGTTCGATCCTCAGACAGACGTCTCGTTACCAGTGATATAAAACTCAAGTAATTATTTGTATTCGCGGTTTTAAGATAACATTTTACATAAATACCTTACCTGATTATATTATAAGAAGTAGAAAAATGTTTGCGCGCGTATCGTTTTTTGTATGAACCGATTATAGTAGTATTGATCTTCTGATGATAGATCTTCTCTTATTTATTATTTATTCTAGTTTCTCATAAGTCAAGTATTACTTCATTACTTAATAAAATTAAATGTTATAAAAAAGTAGATGACTTTTTTTTTAAGATTAGAGTTATTGAGGTGTGCGATGTAATAGATCAGGAATCATGTGTTCATCTTGTACCTATTAAATATTAACTGATGGGTTGCACGATCATAATTTTAAAAAAACTTATGCATTTTCATTTAGAATTAGCATTCCAAATAATAATATAATGGTCGTTTAATAGGGTACCTATATTGTCTTAAACTTACATAATCATCTTAATGTTTTAGCCATTTTGCTTGTAGTAGAATTTGTAAAATAACGAATTTACGCTTGTGTTGATGGCAAATTGGAGCACCGGTGACTGCAAATATATATTTTTTTACAAGAACTTCCAAACATTACCAAAGGAAAATGTGTTTTCCAGTTTTATAATAACAAAAATGTCAGTATTTGTAACCAAGTGAAAAACAAAAAGTGATTATAACCATGTGATTTTGTTAATTTTTATTTTATTTTTTATATCTTATTTTTCTAAGACTAAACTTAACGTAAATACTATGAATAAGTATTTATTTTTTTATACTACACGATATTGTAAGGTAATATTTTTATTTCCAACTAGCTGTGCCCGCGACTTCGTCCGCGTGGAATTTTAACTGTTACCGCCTTCACCGCGTGGAGGTACTCCCAGCCTATGCTACTGTTTAACATGACCCAAATGCAGGCATACCTGCGACTCTATAACAGGTACACACAATGAGTTCCCTTAGTTAGGTAGGGTGATTAATTCATCCCAAGTTTAGGCCAGTTAACACTTAGTCACTTGGCGTGAGTTATTATATATTTCACTGTCTAGGTAAAACTCAATCAAATGAAAAAATCCCATCAAATTCAGTCCTGTAGTTTCTGATATTCAATTTCCTGCCTACACTCTTAGTCTATTGGCGTGATTATTGCAAGTGATGCTGAGTCAAATAAAAAAAGTCCCATTAAAATCGGCCCAGTAGTTTCCGAGATTCAATTTTCTGCCTACCCCCTTAGTCTATTGGCGTGATTATTTCTATCCTTCTTTACCTTCCAAGTAATGTTGAGTCAAATAAAAAAAAGTCCCATTAAAATCGGTTTAGTAGATTCTGAGATTCAATTTCCTGCCTGCCCCCTAAGTTCATCGGCGTGATTATTTATATCCCAGTTTACTCTCCAGGTGATACTGAGTCAAATAAAAAAAGTCCCGTCAAAATCGGTCTAGTAGATTCTGAGATTAGCCCGGACAAACAGACAGACAGACAAAAATTTTAAAAATTGTTGTTTTGGCTTCTATTACGGTAATTAAGACCCCCTGTAACAATTTTTCATAAAAATCTTCAATGTACAGAAATCGATCTTTTACAGTCTTATTATATGTATAGATATAGATAAGTAGGTAATAGCTCATTTAATATCGTCATGTTAGATATGAACTGGCACAAATTACTAATTTATGTGAACGAGCTGGTGGTGTTATAAAATATAAAGCGGACTGTATTTGACATAGCTTTAATGGCAAAGGTGTCGGTACAAAGAGTCGGATAGACACGGGTGTTGTACGCGCCGCTCGATGGTCAAGTGGTGGCGCTTCGCGGGGCGTCTTGGCCGCCGCCCCCGTCGCCCCTCGCTGCGCCGCTGCGCCCGATGCGTCGTCTGCCCACGCGCATCGCGCGTGGACATATGTATTTTATAACATCAATACTTAATATACCGGAATGTTATCTATATACTTACATCACAATAAATGCTTAAACATGCATTTAACACGTTTATATCTGAACTGTGCGAATATTGAAAAAATAAATAGGTTCCATAAAAACTGTCCATTATTGTTCGAAGGTGTTGTTTATATAAATAGTTCCATATTTTGTCGATAGATGGCGTTGTTAGGTTTTACTTGACAATAGTAAAATATTTGTTGTCAAGCATAATATATAGTATTTTCGGTAATAAACGTCAATCATTGATTACTGTGAATCTTGGTATTATTTTAACCCTGATCCTAGTATCATATCATTACTCGAGGGATAAGTACAGGAATTGTACAGAAACTTTATCCCATAGCGGTTTGGTAATGTTTAAGGCAAGGCGTCCACATGTAGGTATCGTACGAATCGTACGCATCGGATTGACACTTTTCTTTAGAATTTTGTAGATCGGCATTCCGTATGACGTCATCGGTACGAATCACATGTCGGCATTGCTGATATGCGATCGGTACGGTGCGGATCAGTGGCCGCTGTTGTATCAGTTTCTATACAAGAAAAGCAAAGTAAATACGTTGCATGCAATGCGTCCGATGCTTACGATACCGACCCGTGAACTTTTGCCTTTATGACACGTTTCTTGTTTCATAAATTGAAAGCGTGAAATTTTTTCAAAGCTGAAAAAGAGGATTATTTTGCTTTAAATTGCCACTAAACGACGCCAGCGCAGGAACCAAAATACATTTTTTTCATTTTTTTTTCAAAGAATGATAAGTAACTTTTGTGTACAGTGGCCAGCACATCAAGCTGCCCATTGTTTAAGTTACTTTATTTTTTTCTTTACAATGTACAATATACATAATACAGGCGGGACTCGAACCCGTGCGGGTTCCCGTTCTCTCGCAAGCCGGGCGATTGCTCTCCAAATGGAGCTACCGTGACACGAATTTCTTTGGGTGCTCCTTAGGCTGCAGCCAGCCATGATTCATAACTGTTGCGGTTAGAACCTACAACATCCGAATGAAACCATCTTAAGAAACACTCTTTTGTTTTATTACATTTCCTACTACCCGATCAAAATAAAAATTTTTTGAAGTTCCTTTTCCGCGAAATTAATTTCTGACGGGGAGAACAGTAATTGGGTATTGTTATAATAATATTTGCGGATTAAGAATGAAAACAAAATTAAAAACTAGAGGATGCTGCCCGTTGTTGTCGCAATAGTTCCATATTTTCAATTTTTTTTATTAATGTTCCTTCGCAGTTGCAGGGATTTTTTAGCTTGTATTTTTATTAATTACTAGCTGACCCGGCAAACTTCGTACCGCCTTAGCGTTGCAATGATTGAACAATGTCATCGAATGACATTGACATTAGTTACGCGCGTTTTTAAAATATGCAAAATTAAATGTATATTTTTCAATATTTCTGAGAGATTTTCTTAATATTTTTTTTTCGTAAGAACCTTCTCCTAATAATAACAAATACAACAAAAAAAGAATTAGTGAAATCGGTCCAGAAATTCACGCGTGATGCCGTGACCAAGGAAAGCGGGTTTCATTTTTATATACCTCGTGTGTGCCTAAGTTTTAAGACGAAATTAAAGTTGCATAACTTATTTTATAATTAACATATACACTCTTTTGCAAAAAAAACGGGCACCTAAGGAAATTTACGTTCTAAGGTCGATTTGAGTTAATAAAATGAAATTTATTTCTTTGACGTAGTCTGTATACTTATAATCGTGTAAATTAATGCGCGTGAAGTGAGTTCGGGCAACTAAAAGAAAAAAAAAACGATGGATTCTTTAAAACCGATGTACACGCCCAAACAATAAGAAGTGGTCGGCAATAAAGATAAGATTTTTTTTTTACTTTTTTTAATTAAATAAAGTTACAAATGTAAAAACCTAATACCGAATGTGACCTCCTCTTGCCAAAATCACAGCTTGAATCCTTCTGGGCATGCTTTCCACCAGTGCCGGATTAAGCCAGCGCGGGGCCTGTAGCAAATTCTGTCAAGAGGCCCTTGGTTTGCTATAATTTCTCAAGTTAAAGGGTATTAAATAAAACAAAACTATTACAATAAACTTTTCTGCATTTAATATGGGCAAATTTAGAGATAACACTTTCACTATCGACGTCTTTAAGCAAATCATACTCTATATTCATCAAAGTGAGGTGATTAAGACGTTCTTGGCCCATCGTGTTTCTTAATTCATTTTTAATACGTTTTAACGTTGAAAAAGAACGTTCGCCACTGCAGTTAGTGATCATGAGAGACAAGTAAATGCGCAAGGCAATTTCTACGTTTAGGAAACACGATTCTAAGGAATTATTTAATAAAAGTTTATAAAATTGCAGTTCCAGAGACTCTTCTTTCTTGCTGTCACTAACAGTAGCCACATCTGTTTTCAGCAGTTCAGCGAACTGCACTAATTCGTCGCCTAGGCTGTTCTCCAAATCATCTTCGTAAGCACTGACCATACGTGAGGCGTTTTCCAAAATCTCTTCTGTTGTAAGGGATTTTAGCTGTCGAAATATTCCAAAAACACCAGTAATTTCATGATATGCTTCCATACGTTTAGTCAAAGCAGACAGTACGTTATCAATAATGTCAATAAACACCTGAATTTCAAACCGTTGTCCAGGTGTTTGATTTCCAACAAAGTCATCGAGTGTAGTAGTGCCGGTGTAATGGTCGTACTTTGTATTCCGCTTGCTTCGTCTTGAAGTCTGTTGCTGATATTCTTCACAACCGGTCAGATCTTTGGCTTTTGCCTCAACATCTGAAAATGTGGATTGCATTGCTTGGACGTAGCCATGTAATGATTCATAAAGGGCGTATCCTGTATTAAGGTCTTGATCAGACGACTGGAGCGAAGCACTAGTCGCTTGCATGCGTTCTAGGATTCCGTTCCACGTAATTGTCATTATTCCCGTTTCTAACTTATTCATCGTTGAAACTAGTCCGTAAGCTTTATTACGGCACTCTGCTTTTTGATCCACGTTATTGAAAATGTCTTCCAAAACTTGCTTAATAGTGATAAAACCACATAAAAGCGCCTTCGTAGCATCAGCTCTGGCTGACCACCTAGTGTCCGATAATCTTTTCAAAATCAGAATTTTTGAAGTAGAATCTTTCAATGCGTTCGTAAGACGACTCCATCGATAGGTAGAAGCAGAAAAAAACGTATAGAGGTTTTCAACAAAATCAAGGAAAAGTAATGCTTCTATACAGCAGTCTGCAGCGCACTTAGCAACCAAATTTAATGAATGTGCAAGACAGGGAATATTTTTTTACGGTCAGACAGGTATTAGACCGCGGGGCCCCCCGAGTCGCGGGGCCCGTAGCATTTGCTACTCTTGCTACGTGGCTAATCCGGTACTGCTTTCCACGATGTTTTTAATAACGTTTTGAGGAATTCGTTCCCACTCTTCTGCAATGACTCTTTTTAGCTCCCTGATGTTTTTTGGAGCAGGTTGCACTGATCTTACACGTCTCTTTAGAACATCCCAGACATGCTCAATTAGATTGAGGTCAGGACTTCGAGCTGGCCAATCTAAACGACGGATCCCAACTTCTTGCATGTACGCTTCCACGTCGCCAGAACGGTGCGAGCGAGCATTGTCGTCCATAAAAATGGAATCTTCCCCAAGTGCAGTCAATGTGGGTTGTGCATATGGAATTAGGACTTCCATTATGTACCGATGTGCATTTAATGTTCCATTTTCTATGAAAACTAACTCCGTACGCTCCGTCGAATTAATTGCTGCCCAAAACATAACGGAGCCTCCGCCATAAGGAGTGATTTCTTCGAAACACACTTCCGCATAGCGTTCCCGTGGTCTTCGCAGCACTCGCCGGCGTCGGTCCTCTCCACACAAAGAGATTCTAGCTTCATCAGAAAACAATACTTTATTCCAGTCCTCCAGAGTCCATGAAGCACAGTTCCGAGCAAACTGAAGTCGAGCAACACGGTGCTCACGGAGTAATTTAGGGCCCCGAGCTGGGCGGTAACTCCTGATATTGGCAGCCAATAGCCTCCTCCTGACCGTCCACAAGCTAACTTCTACTCCTCTTACTTCTTCAAGGCTCTTCTTCAGGTCCACACTTGACGCCTTACGATTCCGCAACGCCTGACTCACCAAAAAGCGGTCATCTCTTGGTTCTGTGCATCGTTTTCTTCCCGAACCGGGTCTTCTTTTGACCGAACCGGTCTCTTGATACCGTTGCCAAGTCCTCTGGACAGTTGAACGACTCACATTTAGCCGCTGAGACACGTAAGTTTGCGAACAACCTTCTTCAAGTAGGGCTATAATTTTACCGGCCCTTATCGCTTTATCACTCATATCAAAAAGTGGTATTTAATGTAAAAATAAAGATTAAATTGTTTAATTTGCAGAAAATGTCCAAAAAGTTTTAAAATATCGTAATCAGTTAAAAATCGTTTCAGCAATTCGCGCCATTAGTAAAGCAATTTTAGAATAATCCACAATAATCATTATTTTTCTTTTATTAATTTCAAATTTTAAATTTGGAACGTAAAGAATCATGCCAGGATGCTTCAAATAACATGCCAATACATCGTCAAATTAATAAAACCTATTTCTTGTTCTTCTTCATTAAAGTAGAGGAAAAAATCTAAAGTGCCCGTTTTTTTTTGCAAAAGAGTTTATTTTTAAAATTTTCAGTAAACAATTAGTAGATAATAATAAACAAAAAATAATTATTATTATTCAAAATGACCACCCTAGTTTTTAATACAGGCCCTTAGACGATTTGGCCAGTCATCAATGACGGCACGAATCTTTTCCAGCGGGATTCGCTTTGCTTCTCGGACAAGAGCTCGCTTCAGTGACTCCAAGTTTGGGTGGGACTTTCGGCAGGCCCTGCTCTAGCTCAGCCCATAAAGCATAATCTAGCGGGTTGAAGTCGGGGCTGGAAAAGGACCATTCGTTCGCCGCGATGAAGGCCGGCACATTTTCCCTCAACCACGTTTGGGTGGTTTTGGCTTTATGGGATGGCGCTGAGTCCTGTTGGAAAACCCAATCCTTGTTGTGAAATAAAGTAAGGGACAGGGGTTTCACAACAGGCTCTAAGGTGTCAGTTTGATAGTTCTTGGCTTTCACCTTGACGCCTTGTTGACAGAAATGGAGCGGAGTGACACCATCATACGAAACTGTGGGGAGTTTCGTATGATGGTGTCACTCCGCCACATACCATCACACTAGCCGGATGATGAGTACGCGAGACATTCCATGCTGAAGCTGGGACGTCCTTGCTACTTTTTTATACACTTTACTGTTTTGTCGGTTGAACTTTTCTTCGACAGTAAAGATTTTCTCATCGGTGAAGAGTATTTACCTCGCATCGTGTCTTTTAAGTAGTATTGGACAACGTTCGCGTCGCAATTTACGAAGGCAATCGTTTAAAAAATGAACTTTCCTACGGCTATACGCCTTCATCTTAAGATCACATTTCAGTATTCTGTTGACTGAAACGCTCGAAATATTAGTCTGCAGAGCTAGTTATTTCTGAGTTCGACATGGATTTCGGCGAAGTCGCTCTCGGATGATTTTGATGTTCGATGTTTGATGAGCGCGGCCGACCACTCCTTTGGCGATCTTGCAAAGAACTTGCCTCCTTGTATCGTTTAATAGTGTAATACACGAAGTTACGGCTCACACCAAAAGTTTTCACCTCACGGAAAATCTCCATTGGTTTTTTTTTCCTCCTTAAATAGCGAAATCACGGTCACGCGCAGTTCTTTTGTTCTCTCCATCATGGGAAAATTGAAAGAAATTAATTTGAAAATCAAAGGAATTAAAAGGTAACATTCGAAATTCAAAATTAGAAACAGAAATAAATAGCAGCCAGTAATTTTTTATTTCTTTTTTTTAGCACAAAGTTTGTCTCAAAACTTATGAACACACGAGGTAAATACTAGATATACATATATTTAGCTCGATATGCAGAAATATTCGTCTTTAATCTAAATGTTTGTTGCTTTCTACTTACCTTGCATAATTATTGGGTTATTGTCTATGATAATACTGCGTTTACCATTTCAGTCAATTTCTAACCTCAGTAAATAGGTAGATAAAATCGCTTTCCAATCAATTATTAAGTGTAGCTACACTTAATACACACAGCAAAAAATGAATAAGTGCCCTCCATATTTGATTAAAAACCGCCCGCATTACACGCGCTAAAGATGCCGCAGTGTGGTCGTTTGTATCTGTGGGGAACCCACATAATATCATAGTATATTACTTATAATTATGTACAATAACATAACTACATGAATAAAACTAACATACACAAACATAATACATAAATGTTTAAAATATACTTACTATGTTTATATACACATAACATGTAACACTTACATAAACATATTTAAATACAACATAATATTATATTTACATAAATTATAACACATAAAATATAAACAATAACCTACAGACAGCGCGATAGATATTACTTATTTAAATTAATATTTGCGCGCACCAAAACCGGTGGCCGCCGCGAACAAGGCAGCATCCCCGCGCGCGCCCGCGAGCGGGGGGATCGGCTCGCCGGCCGCGCGTTCGGTTCACGAGCAAACGTCAGTCACGAACTAGCTATCTACGCGAAGCCGAAGACGGTCTTCCACCACAGCTCCGATAACCGTTTAGTTACGTGTTTCGTATTTCAAACTGTTGGACGTCATATTGACTGTTACTCGTTCTAATCGTTTTCACTTCACCATTTCTGACGTCTGTGCTCTGTTTCTCCTTCTATTGTGTATTGTGGACTATCTGTTGTGATTGTAAATAAACAATTTGTGATTTTATCGAAGACTTTATTATTAGTCGCCAGTATAGCACCCCACATATCTCTTTCATTAATGTTATTTCACCAAAACGTTTGAAAAAATATTAAACAAAAGTATCGCTTCTAGTGTACCCTAGTATATTGTTAAGCGTTTGACAAAGTTAACTGAGTCCAATTAAAATAATTGCTGCCATACATTAAGAAGCAACCCTTTCCAGTTAATAAGTCTGTGTCTCGCAGGCGAACAAAATAATTATCGCCATGAAGCTTTCGGGGCTAGTTGTAGTGGCCCTTTCAATATTTAATGGGATTTCGGCAAGGGACAGTTTTGAGACCAGTTTTATTAAATATTTTGTTCTTAATGAAGAAAAGCCCACACAACTGGTGTTTGGAGACTTGTGCTGGAATATATGTAAGTTGTAAGCTAATAAAGGCCATAATACCTATTAATCGTAATACTCAAAGGTTTTAACGTTCTGAATTTCAATAATACACACGTAAATTAAAATTACTAAACACGTAAGTAACGTATTAAAAATACAACAATTTCTTACAGACACCAAAGCGAAATTGACAAACGAGCTATCAAAAGCTGGTATAAGATCCTCACAACTACTAAATGATGTTCCTGATCATCTTCTTCATAATTTGCTTTTTCTGACCGATTTACGTTGTCCGAATATTGGCGATGTAATTTATAATGTAGGTGACTAGTTTTAATTAAATTAGATATGATTTCTATAGTTTTGGATTAATCCTAATCATTAAAACTTTTGTGCAGGCAACAGAAAAAAAACTGTTTAAGGCTCCTTTTCGATGGTTAGTCATTACAGATTCAAATGTTGACCAATCAACACTCGATCTTCTTCTCAAGTGCCCTCTTCTGCCAGACAACGATTTGGTGCTGGCTGAAAGACATGAAAATAGTTTTAGAATGTTTGAGTGTAAGTCCTTTTTAACACCCGAAGAAAAAGGCGGGCTTTATAAGTTTGACTCCTATGTCTGTTTGTGTGTGTATGTGTTGGTGTGTTTTTATATTTTTCTGTGAGTCAGTCTGAGGCATCGTAGGTCCCGTTGGTTTTTTTCGAATGATAATTTTTGGGGGTATTTTAGTATTAGGAGTTGTAGCAATACGTTAATAATTCACCATTCATTTACAGTACATAAAACATCTTTGACTGGATCAACGATATCTACTCCAAGGGGATTCTTCAATGGCTCATTTTTTGACATCAGACTCCATAGAGAGATCTTCAGGCGTCGTAGGGATTTGAAGGGACATCCTCTGATAATGGCGAATGTTATCCAAGACAGCAACACTACACAATATCACCTGCCGAGGGAAGACAGACTGTAAGATGTTTAACAATAGTACAAGATCGTGCACGACTGTCCTGTAAGCAAAGGGGCATTGGCGAGGACGAAGTATTTCAATTGTAAGCGAGAAGCTGGTAGGTCAGCGTAATGCATTTTCCAGACGAAAATAAAGGAAGGGGAAGATCAGCGCGTATTTCACGCGCTTTTTTACGTCATTGGCAATCGCGATTGCGTGCTCGCTCGCTCAATTGCCTCTTAAACGTGTAGGTACTCACTCTGTTACTTGGCAGGGTGGGTCGCGCAGGAACTTGTCAGACTACACTTTTTCATCTTCTACAGCTGTTCAATTATTTTACTGAATATGTAGGTACATATAGTAATCTTAGATAACTGAGTAAAATGAGTTTGAGAAACACTTAAAACAAACCGAGAAAAAGGCAGGTAAAGAATGCTTCGATCGAAAAGTCACCGCTTTTCCAGCGAACTCCAATTCGACTCGAGTGCGAAGATTTGCTGGATGGACGTGAAGCTGGTATTCGAGATGCTGAACGCAACGCCTCGGTACATCTTCAGCCACCGCTGGGGGTACAAGCAGAACGGGCAGTGGTCCGGCATGATCAACGACCTGCACACTGGAAAGGCGGATTTGGGTAAATAAGGACGAATAAATAGGGACATCATCACAGGCATTGCTTTAAATACAAAGTAAGTCTCGGGTGATTTGAGGGTGTCTCCCACAATAATTGATGAAACATACGCTGGCTTAAAGCGTTAAAAAGCACTTACAAAATTCAACGACTATATTAAAGTTCTCGGTAGTTCAGTGGTCAGAGCATTGGACCGGACTTCTAAAGGTCGGGGGTTCGAATCCTTCCCGATGACCGGAGCCAAAAGACTTTTTTAAGTGTTGTCTTTTCGAAATTAAAAATAGCGTTGTGAACGAAAAAAAAATTAACAAATAAAATTTTAGCCTGTTTCATCTTAACCGATTGTTAAATATTTGTAAAAATATTCCTCTCGGGTGATTTGAAGGTGTCTCCCACAATCATTGATGAAACATACGCTGGCTTAAAGCGTTAAAAAGCACTTACAAAATTCAACGAATCCATTAAGGTTCTCGGTAGCTCAGTGGTCAGAGCATTGGATCGGACTTCCAAAGGTTGGGGGTTGGAATCCTTCCCGATGACCGGAGCCGAAAAGACTTAAATTAAAAATAGCGTTGTGAACGCAAAAAAAAACTTAACAAATACAAAGTAAGTAGCTTAAGCACATTTTTTGTGGAAATCAGAAACAACTAAGGTACCGCAGACACCCAGACTCGCTACGACATTGAAAATGGGTTTCCAACAGGGCTGTCTTCGTTCGGGGATAAAATCGGGACCTCATACATGGCGGTACCATGAAACCGGTGCTCACGCCACTACACCACGGATGTCGTCAAAACTGCTGTGCCGATGAAAAGTTAGTAGTCGATTCAGGATTAAGAAACAAGTCGAAGAAGTGAAGCAGCAGCAGACAACATGTTGTGGCGACCACTTCTAGTTTCTGTGTGTGAATCACATCGCTAACTTCGTGTCGCTAGTTAGAGTATTTCAGCCCAACCACTACCGTTTCGAGTCGAGTATAGTTTACCGATACCGGTAACGATTAACGATAAACACCACTCAGACAATTTAATGCATAAATACCCACGTAGTTTAATATTTCTTAACATTCGAGTATGTTATTGCCTATGATTAGATAGATACTAACCAAAAGGTCGCTGCCATAGATGTAGTATTAGGTTAGTCGCTATACAATAACTGTCCCACGTCAATTGACTAGTGTGCGTGACAGCCGTGTCATACCTACACTCGCAAAATGATTATCTAAGTCAAAATGATTGAACCGTTTCTAGCTGTCATCCCGACGGTTAACAGCTAGAAACGGTTTATCCATTTTAGTGGGGAAAAAGCATGTAACTTCAGTTAGCACGATTTAAATCACCGTATTTGTTTGGTGTGAAAACAGGAAACATGTTGACGACCGCTTGGTGCAGTGGTCTTCAAGTCGGACTTCTAAAACCAAGGGTCGCGGGTTCTATCCCCGCACAGTACAAGCATATTATGTGTGCATGAACATGTGTGTTTCTACTGGTCTGGGTGTTTTCTATGTATAATATGTATTTATTTCAAAAAGAAGTATTTAAGTATGTTTATCCGTTGTCTAGTACCCATAACATAAGCCTCGCAGCTTAATTTGAGACTAGAGAATCGGTGTGGTTGTTGTGAAATGTTTATTATTTATTTTATGTATTTATTTCATTCCGAAGCTGGTATCACCAACGAAAATGACAAATCAAACTGACGTACCTACATGGCGTAAAATTAATTTTTTATTGATTTTTTTGTTGTGAAACAGCGTGGATAGTCTGAAATTGTGATTTACTTACCTGTGAAAAGAGATATATGATTTCTATACACTTTGACCGCGCAATACGCCCTTTTTTGTGCAGTTGTTTCGCATGCGAGGCGTATTTTCCCATCCATAGACAAAAACACTGATAAACGTCAAACTGTACTGAATGGATCCATCCATTCAAATGTTTGTACTGCTTTCGGTAACCAGAGACTATCTAAAGTTTATGTAATCATAGTTTACTGCTGATCAAAGATTTTGTGAGCACGTTAACATGAAATAAATTTATTTCTGTCTTGACTTTTTCTAGGTACCAACATGTTTCTCTTCAAAGAGCGCTTAGACGTGGTCACCTACACGGACATGGTAGCACCCTTTCGCGTTCGCTTCGTGTTTCGCCAGCCCCCTCTCTCCTACGTGTCGAACATCTTCTCTCTCCCTTTCTCCACCAGCGTGTGGATGGCTATCTTCGTATGTGCTGCTATGGCGACAGCTTCTTTTTACTTGGCTAGCAAATGGGAGGCCAGTCTTGGGACGGTAAGCCTATCTTGTATATCAAGGGTTATTTCACTATTGCTTTGCAATCAGAAGAATACTCGTGGTGACCCAAGATCTTTATGGCGCGCTGCGCGTCTAGCTAGCCACGGTCCTTTTCTGTAATCTTTAGATAAAAGTATAGCACCAATAGCCAAGAGTCTTAATGTGCTATTTAAGCATAGAATAATAATGTAGCCCTAAGAAGCTTAACATAGTTATTTACCTACCTTGTTTGTTCTTCACTACTTCTTTATTGTAGAGTCAAACTCAACTGGACGGTAGTATTGGTGATGCTCTACTTCTGACGATGAGCGCTGTCGGTCAGCAGGGATGCGTCTTAGAACCTAGAAAGTTTTCAGGTGTGTACCAAAGTTAAGATGTGTTAAATGACTTGTTATTAGGTACGGAATGATGTAAAACAGTTAAACTATAACCACACGTTCAGAGGGGTAACAGGCAGGAACCAATCTATCTTCGATAAGTAGATTGATCTTAAAATCGAAACACTGTTATACATAACATACAAAAATTATTCGTGGGCGGAAAATAGGGTTACCAATTAATCAATCAAAACTCATTAGTAAAGCTGGAAAAGAAAAATAGTTTGCTTTAAATTTCCACTAAACTACGCCAGCACAAGAACCCAAACACATCCAACCGTAACCACTTAGAGAACTAGAGCTGGAAGTCGCAGGCCTTAAAATACAACTCACAACGTGGACTGAAAATGCACCTGGAAATCCAACACTGACACCAAAAAACACTCAACACGTTTCGCCACTCGCACACGTGGCATCCTCAGGAGATGTTGTCGCTTCGACAGTCAGTCGCTCGTAGTGTGTCGAAGCGACAACACATTTTGGGTTCCTGGGTTCCTGCGCTCGCCTTGTTTAGAGGAAATTTAAAGCAAAATAACTTTCTCTTCTTGTTTTTATCATGGATTTTTAACTGTTTTGGCTAAAGCACTACAGCACTTCTTCGAAATATTCTCAATCGTAGGCCGTGTGATGACATGGGTGTTCTTTACTGCACTGATGCTGCTATACGTGGCGTACTCCGCCAACATCGTGGTGTTACTGCAAGCGCCGTCCAGTTCCATCCGCACGCTGGGCCAGCTCACCGCCTCCAAGGTGACCCTGGCCGCCAACGACGTGGACTACAACCACTTTGTGTTCAGCGTGAGTTAATCAGCCAAGTGTGACTGTATTTTTAGTTCGTATTCTTTGCTTTACCCCGGGTCCACGCTACGGCGCTAACGTTGGCCGAAAATCCTAGCACCCAATGAGTGGATTTTCAAAAGCGTTGGTCTCAACGTCGATTGGTGCTTTGTTGGTGTTTTTTTCTAATAACCAATGGCATTCGTTTTTTGGCTAACTGTTCACCTAACGTAAGGAACCGTCTTAAGATTGCTCATAGCTCCCCTTATCTTCTTACAGTAGCTGCACCTTGCAATAGCTTGCTCGGATGATAGCTAGATACCTAGTTACGTCCTAGCTTGTTCCTCATAAGATCTTAGATGAAATTTGTGATTCATGTACTGGGAGTAGGTACTTACTTTATTAATGTCTTTTCAGCTTTACAAAGATCCAGACCACGTGTTAATTAACAAAAGAATTGACCCCAAGAAAGGAAAGAGTCAATTCTACGATATCAACGAAGGCGTTGAAAGAATAAGGCAGGTTAGTAAAAAAAAGACCTTGAGCATTTTTTCAAATGCGAAGCTTTTTTTTTAAATGGTTGAAAAAACCACTTCCATGATATCTTAACGATAACCTTTCGACTTCCAAATTCCAATGCAATAGGCTACAATGTGGTTGATAATCAGCGCCGGATAAAGCCGTTGCGGGGCCCGTAGCAAGTTTGACCATGGGGCCCTAGAGTTACATCGACTACTGAAATTTAGAATGTAAATTAAACAGAAAAAATTAAGAAATAACACTCGTCAAGTCAATATTTCTAAGTAAATCATTTCCTATATTCATCATCATAGTGAGGTCATTCAAACGTTGTTGTCCCATTGTGTTCCTTAAGGATTTTTTATTAGTTTTAATGTTGAAAAAGAACGTTCTCTTCTGCAGTTTGTGATCATTAGTTTCAAATAAATGTGTAACACCACACGATTCCAATGATTTTTTTTGTTAGAATTTTATTAAATTGGAGTTTCAAGCCAATTTTTGTTGTCAATACCTGAGCCACATCTGTTATCAGCAGCTCAGCGAAATACACTAGTTTTTGATATACCAACTTGATTCTTCTTTTCTTTTTCATCTTTTGCTTTACGCTTTGCACTTCCAGAATCATAGTGTCTACCCGTATCTCTGGGTCTGTTGTTCATTTCTATCTAGCACTAACAAAATCTTTCAAAATTTATCAAAAATCAAATTTTAATATAAAAAAAAAACGATTTTCATTTTATCTACAAACAAATGAAAAGAAAATGAGTTGAGGAGAACTTTTTTTCATCAATGCAATCCCTGAACTAATTTCCCATTAATGTTCGACTCAAAAACATAAATGTCACTGTCTCTGAAATTTGTACAGTAGGTTGGTATATGAACAAAATAGTTAGCTACTTACCAAAAATTTCAAAACTGTTTTCGTCGTTTTCACTGTTGTGATATAAGTATTATGTAATATTTTGTTATAATTATAAAACAGTAGGACCATGCTAAATATGCTAATTTTCCGCCATCGCAATCCACCGCGGTCAGCACAACAAAAACGAAAACAGAAAAAACACGTAAAAACTAAGAAATATATCACGCGACGTTCCTAATAGTCTGTCAATTTAAAAAGCAACAAACTTTCTTAAATCGAAAGAAAATAAACTTATGTAACAGTCGAGGTGCTTGTGGCGCAGTGGTTGCAGCGCTTTGGTAGTGATACTTAAGCAACCTCGGGCGCGGTCATGTTTCGGATGGGTGACCATTCTGACCATTTAAGTGACGTCTATTTACAAGCATCTCCGTGCTTCGGAAGGCACGTTAAGCTGTTGGTCCCGGTTAATATCGATAGATATTAGTCGTTAAGCCTGGTCAGAGGGCCCTCGGGCGGCTTATTAAAATCTGACAGTAAGGTTGGCACTTACCTCACAAATACCCCTCCACCAATCCGCACTGAGCCCGCGTGGTGGAGTATGGCTCAGACCACCTCATAGTTGAGGTGAGGCCTGTGCCCAGCAGTGGGACGTATATAGGCTGATGAGAGAACAGTGGTAGATAGGAACAAAAGACTGAGTCAACTGACTATAAAGTAGGTTTACAAAAATATGTATCCATTTTACTATTTTGTTATTGGTTATCATTTGAAAACCATTCTTCATACCAGACCGGTTATACAAACAGCTCGTATCGAAAACAATATTAGGGAACTCAACATATACATAATAATATATATGATAATACCTATCTGTCTAATATCTAATATGGTTTAAGTAAAAGCAATACCGCTTACACCCTGCGTTTCTGTTTTTTTGGGCACAAGCGCGGGGCCCCCCAAGGCGCGGGGCCCGTAGCATTTGCTGCCTCCTGCTGTATGGCTAATCCGGCACTGTTGATAATTCAAATGTCTATTTCAAAATTCCACGTTCCTTCTGCATTTTTATACTTCAGACATGTAACGCAGGATTTTGGTCGACTACTTACTTATGGTATTTGTATATTTGCAAAATTTCTACATCTCAAGTTATGGGGTGTGACAAGTCCTATATATGTTTGTGTATTAGTGTGTGTCTGTTACGTGGCGTCGTAGCTACCGAACCGATGAACCAATTTCCTGACTCATTCGGGGGTTTTTTTATTATTATTTAGAATAAAAAAACTTTGTAGAATATTATAACTTTATTAATTAAGCGGTAACAAAACTTGCAGATAAATAAATAAATATTTCACAACAATCACACCAATTCTCTAGTCCCAAATTAAGCTACGAGGCTTGTGTTATGGGTACTAGACAATGGATAAACATAGTTACTCAAATACTTTTTTTTTTGTAAATAAATACTTATTATACATAGAAAACACCCAGACCAGTACAAACACACATGTTCATGCACACTTATGCTTGTACTGTGCGGGGATCGAACTCGCGACCTTTGGT
Source organism: Pyrausta despicata (assembly GCA_963921415.1). Lineage (NCBI taxonomy): Eukaryota > Metazoa > Arthropoda > Insecta > Lepidoptera > Crambidae > Pyrausta > Pyrausta despicata. The sequence goes on along the minus strand of OY992862.1, from coordinate 12,112,901 downwards.
TTTTAGAAGTCCGACATGTGGACCACTGCACCAAGCGGTCGTCATGGCAGCGTCGGTATGGCAGATGCAGTAGGTATAAAAGATACTCATACTAACTTATTTAAATGCTTACTGGTAGTCCCCAAACTAGGTGTTCCTGTCTTGGGAACTTGAGCTTAACGTGTATAATAGATTACATTGTAACAGTAATGTTACGCCGGTGGGCTAGTGCTAAAACCATAGATTTAGAATGTACAAGATACACGAAGTCGACATGGAGATGTGACGAAAAAAATTATTTTCATGTGTTGGTGAATGTCTATGTGTGAGTTAAAAATAGTGTTGTCCAGGCAAAATATGCCATACATTATCGATTGTTTCAGTTGGTAGGCATTTTTATACAGGAAGCAAAACACTTCATGATAACAATATAATCTTATATATAAAAATATAATATAAAAATCCTTTACTGCAATGCAGAAACATAAGAAATCTTTACCTACTCAAAGACGCTCGTAATTTGTTTATTATTTTGACAAACTTCTTCGAGCAAAGCAGGATTTGCTTCGCTATTCGAAATCTGTGCAGCAATATTTATACGAAATTTTATTAATGTAGTGATTTTAAGCCAGCAAAATCGTTCCATACATTAGATATCACATTATAATAAACAATAAAAACGTCATAAGTACATTTTTCTAATATTTATAGCTTGTATAAGGAAGTCAGGTTTGCGTAAATGGTCAGTCAGAAGTTGATTATTGGTAATGAATTTGTTAATTAACTATTAACCAAGATTTTGATTCAAATCCTTGAGCCTGAGTAAATTATTTATTTTTACTAGCGACGATGGATTGAAGAAAAGGAAGAGTAGAAGTAAAATAGAATTCACCAAATTTGATTGTCTCATTTTCCAGCAATGCTCTGTCAATATAGTGGAGACGATTCGGCTAAATCAATAATTAATACTAAATGTACAAATAATTAAAACACCTTACTTTTGATTAATTATTTATTGCCCAAGAAATATCACAGTTTTGTTTAATTGTGTTCGTAACGTTTCCCTATTCAATTTTAAGAATTTATTCTCATGCTTTAATCTGACATCGAAATAAGTTTCAATTATAGCTTTCATAAGTAGATCTGTGACTTTCTAAAGGGTCTTGATCTAAAATATGAGTTTGTCCAATCTGGTCTGTCTATAATCCGTATCCATTTTTCACGCAATGCTGGATTGCTTGGAAACCTAGAAAAAATTATAATAGTAGATTAACAAGTTTTGAAATCCTTTTCGTAAATAACGTGTTCCAATGTGTGTGAATACTTATTCAATTTCAACTACATTTCAGGAATACATTAGAAAATGTATGATTTTAGTATTCTGTCCTTCCTATTACTCGTACTTGTCTATGAATTCAATATACCTTGTACCTTTAATACATACAACATTATCTAGCCTGCTTGTACTAAGAGTGCTAGACAACTGATATATTACATAGTAAAACGTTAAGATCGAAAAATTCAATCCGCAGGCGGGATTTGAACCCACGACTTCTGCTGTACCGTAGCAGTCCTCTAACCAACTGAGCCACCGCGGATTCGCACGTGATAAATACATACTTATTTGTAAGTAGGTACCTACATACACAAGACACGATGATTACATATATTTGTATATAGATCTGTACGGTCGAGAATCGAACTCGCTACCCTCAGCTCAGAAAGCAGATTCACTACGCACCTTATTATCGGGTTATATTATTAACATTGTATATGTTACGGAAATATATGTAATCCTAAAAAATATATTTTTTGATGTCACAAATATTTTTTTATCGATACTCATGACATGACGTCACCGCTTTGTCAAGCACTAGCGTAATCTAACAATTTATTATTTTACATAATTTCTTTGTAAATTCTGTCTTTATCGTAATATACATTTAAACAGATCAATGGAAATTAATATACTATTATAAACATCTTTTTCTGAGCCGATTACTATCAGAAATTACACAAAATATGGTTCGAAAACTTCCAATATCAAAATCGTATTTACCTGTGAAAAGTGTGTTGATTCGGATTATTTCGTCTTGTAACTTCACATTCACGTACAGAACACGTCACCATTATTGTATTTTTCAATATTCACAATTGTATCCAAAGATTACTTTAGAAATTCACAAATTCCACCGCGACGTTAAACATACTTGGACGCTATGGCCTCTTACTCGCGAAAATAATGACATAACGGTACTTTATTAGCTATCTCTTTTTCTCTCGGGAGGTTTGAACTTGATAAGAATTTCTCGCTCCCACGCTTCATGCATCTTTTGCGTAGCGAAAAAATTCTAAATCTATGGCTAAAACTTTGATCGTGTTTTTCCGTGCCTTGGAGGCGTTTTCAGCAGGCTGAAATACCATTTCAGGCCGTTTCAGAGAGTGCTCTAACACATACTAGTTTATCGAAATTTCACCCAAGTTGCCGTTGTTTTCAGGCGCCTGAAACATGTTTTCAGTCCGTTTCAGGCCACCCTCTATCAGATGACGCCATAACCTGAAAACCCGTTTTCAGGCGTTTTCAGGACCCCTTATGGGCCTTTGAAGCCCACTTCAGTATATGACGTAGTTTTCAGTAGGAGTGAAAGAGATAGCACGATTAGAGAGAGGCAGCTATACTTAGAACATTCCAGAAAGGTGTGACAGAGACAGCACAAGACAAGGATAGCACTATGATGCCGAACATTCGAGAAAGGTCTATAGCTTGGTCAATGAGTGCTCACAAAGGGCATGTGGATGGAAAAGTCGAAAGCAGAAAGTTTAAGTAAGGAACTTTATTTGGACTAGTTAGGAGATAAACATACTAAAAGTCCTGACCCCCCCGAGTCGAGCCCGAGGGGGGGGAGCACGAAGAAGGTCCCGTTTTTTTGTTTTTTGCTTACATCTCGAAAACGGTGCGTTGTAGGAAATTTAGTTGTACTACATAATGAAAGCTGATAAAATTCTCTATAACTTTGGCTTTCACACTTTTTATCTGTCTCCAACCTTTGCCTAGTTATGAGCTTTAAAAAGTTTTCGTTTTTCAAAAATGTGTTATACACTCTTACGTTTTCTGTCATACATTGCTTCATAACTTTTCTCAACTTACTTAGCATTTTTAAATATCATTTTTTTTTTAAACTTTTTTAACTTTTTTTAAATTTTATTTTTTAACTTTTTTTTTTTTTTTTTTTTTTTATTTTTGTAACTTCTTAGATTTTTTTACTTTTTTATATATTCATATTTCAATTAATATAATTAATAATTACTTCTTCACTCGCCGCCTCTTTGGGCGTGACGGGCCTGGTTGTGGTTCCTCAGCGTTTGCCTCTTCTTTCTCCTCATCTGTTGAATCGTTATCAGATGATGGAACGCAGGCTACTACTTCAACTACATCATCCTCACCGTCGTCGTCATCGTCGTTCTCCTCCAACATGAGATTGCTATTTGTGCAACTTCCGTTGCAATTGTGGCAAATGGTAGAGCACAACATGGAGGCCTTCCTACACCCACATCTAGCACTACTACAATCAGTGGTGCACCGGCAAAATATCAGCTTCAGTATTTCTTCCGGTGCAGCTGGTTCCTTGGTCTGAACAGGAACCAAGAGGTTGCTTTCATTCCGTTTCCATCCCCATAGTTCAGGGGAAAGGTCTTGTCCAAGCCAAGCCTGGACCTGATGGTAAGTACGGAAAGAGTGCTCCATCGCTGCTCCCTCAGTTGGTGGAAGGGAGGAAATGCCAGTTTAAAAGTAAACTGTTTCCGCCTTCACCGCGTGGAGGTACTCCCAGCTTATGTTATTTTTAATAAGAAATGATTTTGGCAAATTCGTATTGTTACAATGTGCTGTAGAGAATTGTATGACAGAAAACGTAAGACTGCAGAACACATTTTTGAAAATCAACCATTTTTAAAAGCTCATAGCTAGGCAAAGACTGGAGATAGATAAAAACTGTGAAAGCCAAAGTTATAGAGAATTTTATCAGCTTTCATTATGTAGTACAACAAAATTTCCTACGACGCACCGTTTTTGAGATGTAAGCAAAAAACAAAAAAACGGGACCTTCTTCGTGCTCCCCCCCCTCGGGCTCGACTCGGGGGGGTCAGGACTTTTAGTATGTTTATCTCCTAACTAGTCCAAATAAAGTTCCTTACTTAAATTTTCTGCTTTCGACTTTTCCATCCACAAATTATTCGTTGCCCAAACTACTAGGCTAGGCAAGACGGCATTTGGAAGGATCCCGAACAGTCTCGTACTGGGTAGTAGGTACCTACCGAATATTCGGGAGTCCTTGACGGCCGGTATATAAGGAGCCCGGGAATGCGACCGAGTTTGAGTTTAATTTGGGAAAGCGACGAGTAAACATCGAAGCGAAAACTGCGACAAGAAGATTTTGGAGTGCGATATAAGTGTTTGTGTACTAAGTGTTGTAACGTAAAGTGTGTATAATAAATCCTACTCTACTTCATCGGTTTAGAAGTGCATTTCAATCTAGATCCCACACCCCTAGAACGTAACAGTAATTACAATGTACCTAATCTATTAAAATAAAATAATATAATTTTGCTCTATACTTGTCCGTACAGGGTCTCTTCGCCTTCCACTCTATCGTGGAACCAGTATACCGGCGCATCGAGCAGACGTTTCTAGAAATGGAGAAGTGCGACCTGGCCGAGGTGGACTTCATGAACGGGTTCGACCCTTTCGTGCCCGTGAAGAAGGACTCGCCGTACATCGAGCTGCTGAGGGTCGCGTGAGTGGAATACCGAAATAAGCAGATATTACAACGGGGGGCCTGGAGACTAAAGTTCCAATTGCATACGACGCTGACGAAGCGACCGAAGGCTTCGGTTGCAATATGTATGGAAATTACATTTGCCTAGTTCGAAAACGACGTATGCAATTGTAGCTGTGTCTTGTACCCTTCGTATCGTGGATCGGGCGACATACGATCGTATTTGTTGGTGAGGTGAGGTTGTGAATTGCGCTGGTCGAGAAAGTCACGCTTTAAGAAAGCTACTCAATATACCTATACCTAGCCTGTGCTATTCATCAGCCACATTTGTCCCTTAGACAACAACGTGCGACAGTATCGATTCTACAATTTATTCATTTCTCGTGTCACGACGCTAGGAGTGAGTGAACCTGGTATTTAAAACAATGGCTTTCTTTGTCTAGTTTCAAGCAGGTGAGCGAGATGGGGCTGCAGTCGGCGCTGGTGCGGTGCCAAGGCCGCGCTGCACGAACAAGGTGTCCGCCTTCAGCAGCGTGGGCCTGCTGGACTTGAGGCCGGTGCTGCTGTTTATGCTCTATGGAATTGCTACATCATTACCATTGTCATGACAACGGACATAATGAATATGGACGTTAGCAGCTCCTCGACAAATAGCATGTGCTATCCTTCAGCGGCGTTCCGTGGGCAGGCACTAGGGTGCCTAATTACTGGTCTGATTACTGCCTGAATACCAGATTATTGGTCCACTTTATTAAGCGAAGGTGGACCAATAATCTGGTGAAGGTCGCGGTCACGCTGAATGCGGGAAGCGCAAGACCGATCGCGATGGAGATCCTTGGGGAGGCCTATTCTCAGCAGTGGGCATCGAACGGCTGATATGATAACTCTTCAACGACATTTGACCTTTAGACCTTTCCACACTGCAACTTTTAGTAGCGATGCAGTCAAATGGTCCACCTTTACACACTTGCGCAAATCTTTTTATTAGTTTCCTAAGTACCCCTTTTTGTGTAGTTTCAAGCAGGTGAGCGAGGTGGGGCTGCGGGCGGCGCTGGTGCGGCGCGTGCACGTGCCGAGGCCGCGCTGCACGAACAAGGTGTCCGCCTTCAGCAGCGTGGGCCTGCTGGACTTGAGGCCGGTGCTGCTGTTCATGCTCTATGGAATTGCTGCGTCCGTTGTCATTGCGCTAGTTGAGTTTGTTACTTTCGAACTGTGAGTATCGTGCTCGTCATAAACTGGGTGTATCTGTACTCAAATATCAGTAGTCAGTACCAACTATGCTGTTAAGGGCCTTTATAAAGCAAATAACGTATTAGCTAACAAAAAGTATGTAAACAAGTTTTCAAACTAAAATTGTTAATTGGCACCCAGACTTATTTTATATACAAAATTTCAGCTCGATCAGATACTGGTGAGTATATGAAATGTAGCTGGCAAGATTTGTTTACAAATAACTAAACACCGAGACAGGTGAAACTAAATAAAAGCATGTAAAAAACATTGATTTCTGACCCACTCAACTTGACCATAGATAAATGGAAAGGCCTTTCCATTATCTTTGACTTGACAAAAGTTAAAATTATACTTATTAGACTACTATGACTTGGAAATAAATTATTATAATTATTGCAATTAGATAATGAAGAAACCATTTTTTACAGGCAAAAACAGGGACGGTTTCAGCTTCGAAGGAAAATTAAATAAACCTGAACATTTGCTAATAGTCGGAGTAGAACTAGCAAAACAAATGCATAGGTATTTTGCAATATTAATGAATACCCACCCACCTAACTGGATAGTGATCAAATAAAACTTAGTTTGCACGTTTTAAAAATATTTATTTCAGAACCATTAAATCTTAACTAATGCATAATTTAAGCATAAATAAGTCCCTGCATTCAAAGGATTATGAACAAAGAATTAGGTATTTATGTCGGAGTGTAAATTTTATTTTTATTACATATTTTATTTTGGTGATCATCACCAAAAAGAGATTATGTTTGTTTTAATATTAATTTTAACTTCATTGCACCAAAAATTTACAATTGGCGAACTTAATACCTTATGTCATTCCCTACCAGTATAATTGCCGAAGAAAAGAACTTACAGATTGTAAGAAATATGTAGTGTCTTTGATTAAAATGGAGCTAGACGTAGTTACTTGTGTTTGTGTTACTTTCTGAAATAAATGCATCAATGTTCATAACTTTGAAGGATGGTTGAAAAAGAAGATTCTAAAATAAATTACTACTACAGACAGTTTTTTCTATGAGCGTGAATTGAAATGATAAGAAAAATGCAATCTTTTAAGAATGTGAAAATTTAAAACATAATATCCATTACATTTTATTTCCTATATCCTTTTCAGATTTCGGTAACGCCATAGCAATAAACAAAGAATGATTATTTTCAGATCGACTGTAAGAATCGTACTAAATTAGATTTGTAGCCAGTGTAAATCCAGGCGTTTAAGTTTTAAAGATATTCAGGTCAACGTGACGTCATTCATTTTATTCGAGTGTGACAAAATTGTGAATGGTACAACACTACTTTTTCAATATAATATTAAGAGCAAACAGATCGCTCCGGGTATGGAGACCTTTTAACGACAGCTTCGATCTAGTGGTCTGAGGTACGGACTACAAAATCAGCTGTTGCGGGTTTGAATCCTACTAGGGGCAAATGTTTGTGTGATAAGCACGAGCATTTGTACCTGAGTCACTTGTGTTTATAAATGTATTTAAGTATTTCTATCCGTTATCCTAGTCACCATAGCACAAGCTAACGTTTAGTTTAAAAAGCTAGTTAATAGGTATGTTTGTTGAAACAATTTATAATTTTATTCAATTTATATAATACTATCTGACCCAACGAACTCTGTTCCGCCTTATAGGCAATAAATAAGCAGACTTTGAATTTTCTTCAATTCAATTATTTTCGAACATGATAAAAAGGATCCTATGTCCGTTGCCTGGGTCTAAGCTACTTCTCGACCAATTTTCAGCCAAATCTGTTCATTCGTTTTTGAGTCATAAATAGTGTAACTAACACCACTTTCTTTTATACATCTGTGGTGTCTGGGAGAAACCTGATAACTCCATTTCCGTCATATTTTAGTTTGGTACTATGCTGTTATCAAAAAAACATATTATATTTTGGTCTATTGATGGTAAGTTGCTGGTACCTGTTTAGTAAATAGTTACTGCAGCAGTGGTTGGCTTTTTTTGACGGCTCGGAGTCACTCATGAAAAAGTGTAACGCCCGCTTACGTCTGTTACGATGAGTCACCGAACGAGAGAGAGGTCCGCCGGACCGGCGAATGCCTTGCGTCTCTCTCCCACTCAAACATGATCGGTGTCACGTAAAATCTTCGCCCCTAAAACCGACTTTACAGGCAACCATTTTTTACTTTACCTAACTGATTAATAAATTAAACATGAACCTTAAAAGTCTTATACTGAAAAATTACGTTTTTGGACTTAACGGGTTTCTCCGAGACACCACAGATATAAAGATTCATTTTTCATGGCTTAAAGTGTTACCGAAACCCAAAAACCTGCCTCGTTCTACTACTTAAGCAGCTGGCTATCCTCGGACAGCGTCTTGTTCTTGGTGAGCGTGTTGAGGTGCTCAATCAGGCCCGCTATGGACATCTCGCCGTGCACCTTGTTGTCGCGGGTCCGCACGTTCACCGTGCCCGAGTTCTTTTCGCGCTCGCCCACCACTGGGGAAGAAATTGGGTGTGTGAGATGATGGGTTTGTATTATCAAGGTATATGTGTGCTCAGAAGGCTTACTACGAGAAACGACATCCGTTAAAGTGATAAAGTAGGGTAAAGCCGAAATAGATGTCCCAGTGGTATAGATGACCTGATTTTAATTACATTAGTTTCGCAGATAAATCTTAATTGACTCAGTTGTATAACTCGTAGCGACAGCATGTAATGCCAAAATGAATTCAAAGGTTTTGAAGGATAGATGCCTATTTTTCCGGTGAGTTATCTATCCTAAACGCAATTTATATGGGTCCGGGCATCTATCCCCTGTATGGGATAGATGTCACAAAATTTTGAGGTCCGCTAAAGTCGCTAATACTTTGGATATATCGAAGACGTTGTTTACTTTTCATAAATTTGTTGACAAAACTCCCAAGAATAAATATGTTTCATAAATAAATTGTTTTGATTTTTATTATTGAAGTTAAAGACCGATTTCGAAAAGTGAGGCACCTATCCCGGTTTTACCCTTCGTCTATATATCACCATTATTACATGAACATAAGATGCCCCAATTTTTACCTTGACGTATTGTCATGTGTACTTGTGTCAAAAAACGTAAAAACAACTCGTTTGACGGATTACGGATAAGCGTAAGTTTTTGCAATTTTTAATGGCTTATTAATGAAAAGCTAAAAATAAGAATAAATAGAATGGTATCTTAGAAATTGTAAAGATTGACAATAGATGTAGAAATTTGTTTATCTATCGTTCCTTATCTACCGTCGATTAAAAGTTATTTAACTTTTAATCGACGGTAGATAAGGAACTAAGTCTAGCTATTGGCCAATCTAATTTGTTTTTATTTATTTATTTGTTAGGTACACATAGCAGAGACACAATCATAACAATCAACATAAAAATTGTTAGACATTCAGATTTGATTGCAGTTTCAAAGGCAGGTGTACACAGCATGCAAATCGAGTTAACGTATTTAAAATAATAAAAATTAGATTATTACATCAACACAATAGTTACACTGGAAAATTACTGTGGCGAACTCTACCGTTCGCCATCACAAGCGCATGCCTAACGGTGGCGCACGACAGCGAGAGCGTATACTGGTCTATAGGCTAGATGGCGCTGTTAGCCTTGTACCGCACATGAACCGCGGTATATAAGATTTCGATCCAGAATAATAAAGATAGACAAATCAAGATGATGTCTATCGTACCTTGGTCCCCGACCATAACACCCGGTCGGTAGGAAGCGCTTCCCTTTAGCTTCCTAACTCTAAACCTGTTGCGCCAAATTACTATTCAGAATATTAATAAATGAATAATTTAAATATTAATTAGTGACCCTCGGTGCACTCACCGAGAATATAGTTGAACTGTGCGAGTTGAGCGTTCCGGACTTTCTTGTTGAGCGTGTCGCCGGCGTCCGTGTCAACTTCCGACATGAAGCCTGCTTCGAATAACTGCTTGTTCACCTGCAGTAAAAAATGTCTTAGTATCGTGTCTCTGTCTATCTGACAGCTGGCGCGGCCTTTTTATGTAGTATCTAATATCGCGATTGAGGTATTGAATAATAAAATAATAATAATAATAATATTTCACAACAATCACACCAATTCTCTAGTCCCAAATTAAGCTACGAGGCTTATTTGCTTACGGATAAACATACATACTTAAATACTTTTTTTTGTGAATAAATACATATTATACATAGAAAACACCCAGACCAGTACAAACGATTAAATTAATGAACGCGGTGATTGGTTGGATCGCTGTAAGAAGCCAGTCGCGGCGACAGAAGTACGCAGGTGTGGCCTGATCCTTACATTTAACGTACCTGTACGGCGTAGTCGTCGAACATCGGGCCGATGGGCACGACGCACACTTGCCGCGGGCTCAGCCAGAACGGCCACTTGCCCGCGTACGACTCGCTGAGGATCGCGATCATGCGCTCCACGGAACCCAAGATGGCGCGGTGGATTATCACTGGACGTTTCTTTTCGCCGCTTTCACTGGAATAAAAAATAATAATTTTATACAATATTATACGTGTCTTTTTGGTTTATGGCTGTCCCAAAATATTTGGCTAGTAAATAGATCAGCTGATTGGCAATTTTCTATGGGAGGTCCGATTTTTTTTGAGATTTTGACCTCGGTATCTTTGGGAATGATGTGCAGTTTTCTGGGAACAACAACACCCTTCAGTTATTACGGGGTTTTTTGTAACACCTTGTATACGCGAACACTAGACATTGAAATGATACACTGTTTAGGTATTATTTCGGGATTTATTAACATTTTATTTTAACATGACGTTTCGGATCCTTTTCAGCATCCGTGGTCACAGGTAAACTAAGGGTATAGGAAAAATACCTCAAAATACTGTCAACTTATTTTGTGTGAAAGGAACGTAACTTAATATTGTAGAGTGGTGGTAATTTTTTTTTTAATACAAGGTACTGAGTTTAGTCTGGCTACATCGGAAACTTCGAACAACATTTCTAGATCTAGCTCTCACCTGACGTAGTTGACAATAAATGTCTCCAACACCTGAAAGTCCAGATGTGTTTTGGTGCGAAATAAAAAGTGCTACCTGTGCAAAAAAACCGGTCAAGTGCGAGTTGGACTCGCGCACCGAGGGTTCCGTGCAAACCTGTAGGTATATAAGTAAAAGTTCAACCATCACGGGTATTTTAGACAAGTATTTAATATAAATTTTAATTTAATATCTCAACGCGTTCATGAGATGAGGAGTAGTAACTTTGAAATTTTCAAAATTGACAAAAATATTTTTTAAAAATATTTTTTTTTATATGATGAAACCGAAAATTTACGGTTTTTGTAATTTTTCCTATATCTGTACTATAAGACGTGACTTCGTACTAAATTTCAAGATTCTAAGTTTACGGGAAGTACCCTGTAGGTTTTGATTCCCGTGCGAGTTTCGAAAATTTGCGGAAATTTGCGGCCTAAATGGCTGTATCTTTTGATTGCGTTAGCTTAGAAGGTTGATTTTTCTACAGCTTCCAGGGACAGTAGACCTAAGTATCATATAGAAATTTCAGTTTGATACCTCCACGCGTTCCTGAGAAAAACGGTCTTGACAGACGGACGGACGGACGGACGGACGGACAACAAAGTGATCATATAAGGGTTCCGTTTTTTTCTTTTGAGGTACCTACGGAACCCTAAAAACACACATATGTAAGTTCCTCACCTGACATAATTGAGGTTAAATCTCTCCGGCAGCTGGAAGTCTAGCTGTATTGTGGCGCACTGGTGGGACCACACACACCTACGCAGCGCGTCCCATATGGTGATGCTGATGTAATTCTAAAGTCTAGGCCTATAGATACTAGGTCAAAGAGATCTAGCTCTCACCTGGCGTAGTTGACAATAAATCACTCCAACACCTGGAAGTCCAGATGTGTTTTGGTGCGAAATAAAAAGTGTTACCGGTGCCAAAAGAAAAAATATGTAAGTTCCTCACCGGACATAATTGAGGTTAAATCTCTCCAGCAGCTGTATGGTGGCGCAGTGGTGTGACCTGCGCAGCGCGTCCTGTATGGTGATGATGATCTAATTCTAAAGTCTAGACCTGTAGATACTAGGTCAAAGAGACCTAGCTCTCACCTGACATTAAATCTCTCCAACACCTGGAAGTCCAGCTGTATTTTGGTGCGAAATAAAAAGTGCTACAAGTGCAAAAAATCAAATGTATGTAAGTATCTCATTTGACATAATTGAGGTTAAATCTCTCCGGCAGTTAAAAGTCCAGCTGTATGCTGGCGCACTAGTGTGACCAACGCAGCGCGTCCCATATGGTGATGTTGATCTAATTCTAAAGTCTAGACCTATAGGTCAAAGAGACCTAGGTCTCACCTGACGTAGTTGACAATGAATCTCTCCAACACCTGGAAGTTCCGCTGTGTTTTGGTGCGAAATAAAAAGTACTACCAGTGCAAAAAAAAAACAAATGTATGTAAGTGTCTCACCTGACATAATTGAGCTTAAATCTCTCCAGCAGCTGGAAGTCCAGCTGTATTGTTGCTCACTGGTGGGAACTACGCAGCGCGTCCCTTATGGTGATGTTGATGTAATTCTAAAGTCTAGGCCAATAGATACTAGGTTAAAGAGACCTAGCTCTCACCTGACATTGAATCTCTCCAACACCTGGAAGTCCAGCTGTGTTTTGGTGCGTCATAAAAAGTGCTACCAGTGCAAAAAAAAAGTTTCTCACCTGACATAATTGAGGTTAAATCTTTCCGGCAGCTGGAAGTCCAGCTGTATAGTGGCGCACTGGTGTGACCTGCGCAGCGCGTCCTGTATGGTGATATCGATCTTCGGCCCATAGAAAGCGCCGTCGGCCGGGTTCAGTTGCCACGGACGACCGAACTTGTTAAGGGAGTCTTCTAACGCCTGAGGGGAAAAAAAATAATAATGGTATTTTTTTATTATAAACCTATATTATCCCACTGCTGGGCAAAGGTCTCCCCCAAACTCTCTCACTGTTCCCTATTGGAAAATTCCCAATAGGGAAAAATATCGAAAACTCATCAAATTGTCACACCATCTTTTTTTGTGTCTACCTCTACAGCGATAGTCATCTGCTGGTATCCATTGTGTGACGATTTGAGCCCATCTATCCTAGTGCATCCTGTATACGTGATCCGCCCACTCCCACAATAATAAATATTAATAAAGAAGGTAATTTATTTTCTTCATAACAGTAGTAGGAAATACAAAAACGTTGTTTCAAAACATTGTGAAATTGTTTAACTTATTGTGAAGACTGGTGATGGATTGTGAAACAATCTTGTAGTGCAAGTACCAGGTCTCCACCTCCTGGACTATATAGATTAACATTAAAAAAAATTAAAGTCAAACCATTAACAGCCCGTTTCAATATCAGTTTTTTTTAAACGTGTAATAGCTTTTAGAATTTTGACGACAGTTTGGTCTAGTGGTCTGAGGTACAGACTACAAAACCGGCTGTTGCGGGTTCGAATCCTGTTTGAGGCAAATATTTGTGTGATGAGCACGAGAGTCGTGGATATTTATAAATGTATTCAAATATTTCCGTTACCCTAGTCACCATAGCACAAGCTAACGCTTACTTGAGGGCTAGGTAGTTGGTGTGATTGAAAACAAAAAAAAATAACAATAAGGAGACTGGCCACTAGCCTCTAACGAGGGCCATCAATCGTTACGATCGCGCGTAAAATACAATGTTAATATCTGAAGCCTTTGTACTGTGATGCTCACTTCACCCTTAAAGTATCTAGTAAAATAAAATAAGTACATAGTTGTAATGTTGACTCATTATATTGGAACCTATAACAAAGTTAACACGTCTTTCAATGTTTTTTAAAGTACATAATAGTAATTTAAAATAGACACGTTTTTTAAAATAAATATACAACAACATCACATTATTGATCTGACTCCGTAGTAAGTAGCTTAAGCACTTTTATTACAGATATCAGAATCAACAGCGGTATTACAAATAAACTTAAATAATTACATATAACACCCAGATTAGTACAAACAGACATATTATTCATGCACACAAATGTTTGTACAGGGTGGAGATCGAACCCGCAACCTCTTGGTTAATAGTCAACTTCTTGAATGTTACACCAAAGCTGTCGTCGTTTAATTAGAAATCACACACCCTATTTTTTTCGGCTCAAGTGGATATGGTAAGTTATTATAGATTAATTCAATCAAAATCATCATACTTCAATCAATCATTTAAGTATTGATTAGTTTCATGCCATTGCCATGCATAGGCTTGTTTCCACTATGAAAGAAATATTAAAAAACTGATTTTCTCTAAAATAATTCATAATTTCAGATGCCTTTACACTAATATTTTTCTGCAGTTCGTATTATTTGATTTTTAATTGGAATTCAAATGATAATTAGTCACTCAGTCGGCATTGCACGCGGTGACGTCAAAGTGTGTTATTCCCATACAAGCTCTATGAAGAAAAGCGTTTTGACAGTTGATAAAAAGTACGTCAACGATTGGTGGTGTCAACTACCGTATTTACTCCATGGCTCGGTCTGGAGTGTGGACAAGTCATAAATAAGTATTCACATGTTAGACAGCTAAAATAGTAGGAGACAAAGTTAGAATTTGCTTAAAAAAATAAAGATTTACTCACCTTTTCAGCCTGGTTCCAAGTCTCCAGATCACCCAAATACTTCTCTGGGCGGGTGGACAGCTTCAGTTGGAACGTGAACCCGAAGGTGGTGTACACGTGGTCTAAGAACTCCAGGCACTTCACCTATTGGAGAAATATAAAATATAATCATCACCATCATCAGCCTATACGTCCCACGGTGTGTGTAAGGTAAGTGACCAACCTTACTGTCAGATGTTATTAAGCCGCCCGAGGGCCTCCGACCAGGCTTACCGACTAATATCTATCGATATTAACCGGGACCAACAGCTTAACGTGCCTTCCGAAGCACGGAGATGCTTGTAAATAGACGTCACTTGTATGGTCAGAATGGTCACCCATCCCTACTACTACTAAGGTCCAAGACCGCGCCGTAGGTTTTGGTTTCACTACCAAAGCGCTGCAACCACTGCGCCACAAGCACCTCAATATAAAATCTAATATATAAAATTCTCGTGTCACAGTTTTCGTTGCCATACTCCTCCGAAACGGCTTGACCGATTCTCATGAAATTTTGTGAGCATATTGAGTAGGTCTGAGAATCGGCCAACATCTATTTTTCATACACCTTAGTGATAATAATTTATATAAATAGTATAATATTTTTATATTATAATATTAGGTCCTTACATATGAAATTGGCGTTTTGTCAAATTTTTCCTATTTGGTTAGGAATTCGAAATTCAAATTTATACAGCTATTTCCACATGTAGTTGTGTTTCGTAAACCGTCATTCATTTGTTTTTTAACTTATCTTTTTTCTGTTTGCATCGCTCAATTTACAAAATGGAAAATTTGAAATATCGCGTTATTTACGAGTACGAGTTCCACCGTGGCACCAGTGCTGCGGAAACGGCTCGAAGGGTTAATGATGTGTATGGCGGTTGTGTCGCAAAAGAAAACACAGTGCGTTTTTGGTTCCAACGTTTTCGTTCTGGAAATTTCGACCTGCAAAACAAGCCCCGTGGACGGCCGGAGACCCAAGTTGATAATGAAGAATTGAAGGCTATTGTGGAAGCGGATCCATCGCAAACCACGTCCGAGTTAGCTGCAGGCTTTGGCGTTAGTGATAAAACTGTTTTAATCCACTTGAAGCAAATTGGGAAGATTAAAAAACTTGAAAGGTGGGTTCCTCACGAATTGAGTGAAGCAAACCGGCAAACGCGCGTCAACTGCTGCGTTACATTACTTGACCGGCACAATAACGAAGGGATTTTAAATCGAATCATTACCTGTGATGAAAAGTAGATTCTCTACGATAATCGGAAGCGCTCATCGCAATGGCTGGACCCTGGCAAGCCAGCCAAAGCCTGCTCCAAGCGAAAATTGACCAATAAAAAGTTACTTGTAAGCGTTTGGTGGACTAGCGCCGGTGTCGTTCATTACAGTTTTCTCAAATCTGGCCAGACGATTACGGCAGATATCTATTGTCAGCAATTGCAAACCATGATGGAAAAGCTAGTTGCTAAACAACCAAGGCTGGTCAATCGCTCTACGCCACTGCTGCTTCACGACAACGCTAGACCACACACTGCACAACAGACGGCTAGCAAATTAGAAGAACTTCAATTGGAATCTCTAAGGCATCCACCGTACTCCCCGGACCTTGCTCCAACAGATTACCATTTTTTTCGAAATTTTGATAACTTCTTGCAAGGGAAAAAGTTCAACTCAGATGGGGCAGTCCAAGTCGCCTTCAAAGATTTTATTGATTCCCGTTCGAATGGTTTTTTTAGTAAAGGGATCAATGAACTACCTATGAGATGGCAAAAGTGCATAGATTACAATGGCTCATACTTTGATTAAATAAATATGCTATATAAAAAAATTTCGACTTTTTGTTCCACCCATACAAAAGGCCAATTTCATAGGTAAGGACCTAATATTTATATAAATAGTATAATATAAAAATTAATTAATTTCTGCAAATAGACCTACAAGGAGCAGTTTTACACGCCCCAACATATAACTACACCTATCACCGCTTCGGGACCAGTTGGGCTAGTGCTGAAAGGAAGCGCCGAGGTGCAAACGGAGAAAAATACCAAAATACTGAAAAACACGGTTAATTCCGATAGATAGACGGGGAAGGTTGTCTGGAAAAGATCACTACAAGCGATAAGACCGCCTAAATTTTAAATCTTCTGTCTCTCTGTCTGTAGTGTTGTTTGTTTTTAGTTTTGTGTCGTACAATAAAGTATTAATCTATCTATATAACTAGACATTAACTTACACCATTGTTAAGTGCGGTGTCACTGGCCAGGACTTGATGGACACAAAAAGGTGCATATCAGAATAGCTCCAAATATTGATCAAAACTAAAAACTAGCAATTACAAATTGGGACAGTTGTGAACACATTGACAAATGTTGAGCGCGTCGTTTACTGGCGCAATAAACTCAGTTGTCATTGCTTTTTTCAAATTTATAAGTTACTGGCTGACCCGGCAAGTGTTGTTTTGCCAGATAAATTATTGTGGACAACCCTTATCACTAAGGGATATGAAAAATAGATATTGGCCGATTCTCAGACCTACTCAATACGAGGGCCACACTGAAAAGATCGGGAATAGAAAAAAGTATGGACAAAGATAATACTATAAGTTTTATTTTTATTGTTTTTCAAAGTATTCTCCCTGACAATCTATGCATTTTTGCATTCGATCGAACCAATTGTTATAACAGTAATTCCAGTCTGAAGTGGACATAGTCGAAACGGCCGATTTATAAGCTTCGACTGCCTCTTCTGAGCCTTGAAACCGTCGACCACGTAACATATCTTTGATTCTTGGGAATGTAAACTAATCATTGGGGCTTAGGTCAGGGCTTTACGGAGGATGGTCCAGCAACTCCACGTTTTCCTGATTTAAAAACGCAATCGTTTTGCCAGCGGTATGTGAGCTCGCATTATCGTGGTGAAGGATTATGCGACGGTTCGGATTATTTTTACGTAGTTCGTTTATGACTTCCGGCAAACAAACTGTTGTGTACCAATCTGCAGTAACCGTTCTTTGTTCCTGTAAAGGGATCGTAGCCACGTGCCCAGTTTTCGATACAAAAGTGGCGACCATTTTTTTGATACGCTACGCGAGCGAACAACTTTTGTCGGCTTGACCTCACCTTCGAAGACCCAAACAGCCGATTGGTGTTTCCTTTCTGGCTCATATGAATAAATCCATGATTCGTCACCAGAAACGATGTTGTACACTGCATTTGAGCTCCCTTCGTGGAACCGTCGTAGAGCAGACCGACACCAATTAACAAGAGCCGACTTCTGTTCCTCGGTCAAACGATGGGGCACCCAACGGGAAACTAACTTTTTGACACCCAGTTCTTCGTGCAAAGTGTTTTGAATGGCTGTCATACCGATGCTGATAGAAGCGCGAATCTGCTCGTATGTCACATGTCTATCTTCCATTATTAGTTGACGAACAGCATCGATGTTTTCTTGTGTTACTGCTGTTTTTAGCCGACCAGTAGAAGGAACTGTGGTGAGAGAGGAACGTCCACGACGAAACTCAGAATACCAACGATATATAGTCATTTTACTAGGTGCTTCAAGTTTATAAATAGAAACAAGCTCGGCAAGACATTGTTCTTGAGATAAACCTCGACGAAAGTTGTGAAAAATTATCCCACGAAAATGTTCCGCGTAAGCTCCATTTTCCTCACCGACTTATCAAATTCAAATGACAACTACTCTTTTGTTTATTACTTTTTTTAAATTTCAAAAATGGAATTGTGTTCAGAATAACATTACGTTTCATACACCAAAGAGGTTTTAATCTAATTTATTCCTGAGTATTCTATTCCCGATCTTTTCGGTGTGGCCCTCGTATGCTCACAAAATTTCATTCGAATCAGTCAAGCCGTTTCGGAGGAGTACGGGAACAAACATTGTGACATGAGAATTTTATATATATAGAGATATACGAGTAATTAAATAGTTATATATTTAAATATGAAAAGCTTAGTAATTAGAATGACAGATGGGAATTTTTTTGAGTACAAGCATATAAGAAGGTAAGAGACATGTTGAGGACATTCGTTTCCCAGCTGTTTTTAATGGTGCATGTCTAAGAAGCGTCCGAAGTTCGCTAAACGAACTTTTTGATTGAAAAATAGATATGAGAGGATCATTTTATTCGTTGGCTATGATTTTCGCCTCATATGCTAACAGTTCGGAGTTATTTTATTTATTTATTTTATTATTTTTGGGAAGCATCCAGTTATAACATTACATAATAGAATAGGTAATTAAAATAACACATAAACCAATAAAATAAAATAAATAAATAAATTAAGTTTCCTCAGCTTAAATAATACATAGAGTAAACCAATTAAAATTTTGTTGAAAACATGAAAATTGGTAAAACTATAAAATTATAAAAATATGACATAATGCCAAAGAAACAACATTATTGCATCAAGTTATGAATTTCTTTTTTTAAACTTAACAAAAGTTGACGCAAAAATGTCAACTGACTGAAAATTATTGTTATAGCTATGACAAGCACACACTAAAAATTTTCACTGCTTTAAACTGTAAATAATTATAAATATGTTTGCTTGGTTGGGTGGTGACATCTTCAAACCTCAATGATTCCTACAGAAAACCAGCGCCATGGCTTGCCGTGACAATAATGCTGAGTGGGTATTTGGTCATTTTATTACATTTTTTTTGTTTGTTTTGCTAAGATTAAGTTTTAATTTTCGTTATAAATATTTTTTCTTCTTCTTCTTAAGTACGAGGCAAAAATGAGTTAACAGTCACGATACACTCACCATCTCCTCCTCGATCTGGTTCGGCGTGCAGAATATATGCGCGTCGTCCTGTTGGAAGCGCCGCACCCTGGTCAGGCCGGTCAGGGCGCCGCTGAGCTCGTTCCGGTGCAACACGCCGAAGTCCGCCATGCGCAGGGGCAGCTCGCGCCACGAGCGGTTGCGGTTGTCGAAGATTAGACTGGAAATAACATACATATACCATACGACGATTGGAAATAACATAATAACATACAATAGCGTTAGTATTTGACAGAAACGATTTGCTCATGATGACGTGGGATTGAAAACACGTGACACGGAGAGTGATGAGTATGCAAGTTGTAAGATG
This sequence comes from Pyrausta despicata, assembly GCA_963921415.1. Classification (NCBI taxonomy): domain Eukaryota; kingdom Metazoa; phylum Arthropoda; class Insecta; order Lepidoptera; family Crambidae; genus Pyrausta; species Pyrausta despicata. The sequence goes on along the minus strand of OY992862.1, from coordinate 12,093,115 downwards.
GAGATGGATAGGCCGACTTAGGAATACATGAATAGATTGGGTGAAGAAAGATATTTTATTTATAAGGCACGCTACACAGAATACGATTAATAAATAATTTGCTTACATACAATATTCGATAAAAACTAAATTATATTCCAATTCATGCACAGAAATATTAGCGGTCCAAAAAATTTTCAATTTTCATACAATATATTAATTTAAATTAAATCGAGAAATGAAATGAAATTTATTTGCACAAAACATGGAATTTTAAAGTTGTTTCTAGCAGGGTATGTTTTACCTTATCATACGGCATGCAAATATAATTAATTGGTTAGGTACCTAATATTTATTATTATTATTAAATGACAATATGTAAATGAACCTAGTATCTATGTCAAGAGATTTTAAATGTCATACAATAAAAAATTCCATCAAATAAAAATGTCACTAACTTTATAAAAATTCTTATCTTTGATCCATTTTACAAGCTTCTTCGAGAATAATGAATAAATATTTAAATTATTATAATATATTATTTTGATTAATAAATCATAAAATAACTCAATTGATTAATATTGACTACTAGCTGACCCGGCGAACTTCGTACCGCCGTAGCGTTGCAATGATTGAACAATGTCATCGAATGACTTTGACATTAGTTACGCGCGTTTTTTAAAATATGCAAAATTAAATTTATATTTTTCTATATTTCTGAGAGATTTTCTTAATATTTTTTTCCGTAAGAACCTTCTCCTAATAATAACAAATACAACAAAAAAAGAATTAGTGAAATCGGTGCAGCCATTCACGCGTGATGCCGTGACCAAGGAAAATGGGCTTCATTTTTATATATATAGATCTTATTCGAGCAATTCTCAAATAATACTCTGTTAAATTTAGATATGGGTGTGAAAGCAGTGGATGTATGGAAGAGAAAAATGAACTGCGCTGACCCCAGACAACCTGGGAAAAGGGGCCTTTAATGATGGCTTGACAAAACCATAAAAAATGATATTTTATAATAGTAGATGTAGGTTTAAGATACATTAAGACATAATTTGTTAATTATTAAAGCTTTGCCAAAAGTGCAGACGTTTGGGCCGAGTTTGGGCAATATTTGGTCAAACTTTGGTGCTGTCATCCGTACTAGATGCGGCGCCCTGTCTAGGATCAGGCGCAGGACCAACGGTCTAACGTGCTTTCCGAGGCACGGGTGTGTAGCACCGCCAACTTCCCGATTCGAGCTGTTTTTGAGAAATTCATGACAGAAAATCTCAGAAACAATTTTGGCTCGACCTGGGATTCGAACCCAGGACCTCTCAAATGTAAGGCAGAAACTTTGCCAATACACCAACGAGGCAAGTAGAACATATCTTTGGTTGTTACATTAAAATTGCAGATGGGTCGTTTTAGGTCCTGTACTCACCAGTGGCCGGGACAGTTCATGGGTTTGAGCGCGAAGGTCTCCTTCTCGACGTCGAAGGAGAACATGTTGTCGCTGTAGTGCGCCCAGTGGCCCGACGTCTGCCACAGCTTCGAGTTGTACATGTTGGGTGATACTACCTCTTGGAAGCCGCGGGCCCTGTAGCAAGTGTTTAAACACAGGTCATCATCCGCAATATTGAAAATTTTACCCCTGACATGAGCCCGGAACACAGATGGTGTGCTTTAACGACTGGACATATTTTGACCAGCCATAGCTAAGAACCAAAGTGATTTAATTAACTTAAGAATAAATAAAAACAACTTTGGAATCGGTCCGTTCATTCGGGAGCTGCGATGCAACAGACAAAAAACACAAACACATAGGTATATACAGTGTGTAAAAAAAACCTTAACGAAGCCGTCAACCACGCGTTCAGTACATCAAACCAAATCGTATGAAAAAGAAATTTTGGCTGGGAAACAACTTTTACGAGGGCGTTTTGATAACTCCATGACTTTCAGGCTGAATAGAAACTTTTTTTATTTTTAATGATACTTTCTAAAAAGTAATATTTTTGCGAACCTAAAATAATTATATTTTCAAATATGGCGCGAAAACAATATTTAATAACAAAAGAAGTTTGGCGGCTGTGAAGGTGTTCTTCGAAAATGGAGAAATCAGAGTTTCGAGTCTTGATTAAACACTATTTTTTACGCGGGAAAACCATTAAGCAGACCGAAGACAAGTTGAAAAAATATTACGGGGATTCAGCGCCGTCTCATGGAATGGTACATAAATGGTTTACTGAGTTTCGTTGTGGACGTATTACAACCAATGATGCCGAGCGCCCAGGAAGGCCGATTGAGGTAACCACTGAGGACATTGTTAACAAAATCCACGATATTGTTTTGGCTGACCGTCGAGTAAAGATACGCAAGTTAGCTGAGGCTGTGCACATCTCAACTGAACGAGTTTTTCATATTTTGCACGATATTTTGGGAATGAAAAAACTTTCTGCAAGATGGGTGTCGCGCTTACTGACAGTCGACCAAAAGCGAAAACGCGTGACTACTTCTGAGGCATGTCTGGCTATGTATAATAGCAATCCAAGTGAATTTTTGCGTCGGTACGTAACCGTGGATGAAACGTGGGTCCACCATTATACGCCAGAGACTAAACAACAGTCAAAGCAGTGGACTTCTACCGGCGAACGTGCACCAAAGAAGGCAAAAACGGTATATTCGGCTGGTAAAGTGATGGCAACAGTATTTTGGGACAGTCTAGGGGTTATTTTCATCGATTTCTTGGAGAAAGGCAAGACAATAACCGGTGCTTACTATGCTGCATTGCTGGAAAGATTTAATGAAGAGTTGATGAAGAAACGACCGCATCTAGCAAAGAAAAAAGTTCTATTTCATCAGGATAATGCTCCGGCCCACTCGTCTGCAGTCGCGACTTCAAAACTTGTCGAATTAGGATACGAATTATTGCCGCACCCTCCATATTCACCAGATTTAGCCCCCTGTGACTTCTTTCTCTTCCCAAACATGAAGAAATGGCTTGCTGGGCAAAGATTTTCATCCAATGAAGAGGTGATAGCTGCAACCGAGGCCTATTTTGCAGGCTTTGACAAAAAGTATTTTTTGGATGGGTTGAAGAGATTGGAGCATCGTTGGAAAAAGAGTGTAGAGTTGAAAGGAGAGTATGTAGAAAAATAAAATGTTTTTGTACACAAAATATATGTTTTTCTTTTCAAAGTCATGGACTTATCAAACCGCCCTCGTATTTTTTGACATCAAAAAAAAAAACAATTTTCGTCTAACCCGCAATGTACAGCGCGCACGCGGAAAAGTCACCGCGGGGCGTGTTGTTTTACGCCGCCGCGACGGAGTTCGGTTCGAGTGTGCGCTGTTCATTGCGGAGTGTGCCATTTAGAGGCTTTTTATGAAAGGACTAGTAAAAATTTGTATCATGTTTCTTTGGAAAAAAGTTCAGTTATAATAGACAGAATTCATTTCTGTAAAAATCATCAATTTTTTTTTCAAACTTTAACCATCAATATCTCAGTAACCGTTAACTTCCCAGGTATGGTGTGAAGGAAAAAAATGATCGTAACAATTGGTAGAATATGTGGTATTCGGCTTCGTTAAGGTTTTTTTTACACCCTGTATAAACAGACATACTTTTTCGTCGGGGATTAAAAATTAAGTCATAATAGTTGTGCGTAGATCATGAACGACTTTTGAATATGAACACACGACACCATATAAAGATACAATTCAGCATCTTATGCACTTTATTATGACTTTTATTGTAAGAAAATTGGGTAGCCGTATTTTCTGAATGCTGTGGTCTGTTCTTGTGAAGTTTATAACCAAAGATAATAATAATAATAATGGATATACAACAACATCACATACACTGATCTGACTCCGTGGTAAGTAGCTAAAGCACTTGTGTTACAGATATCAGAATCAACAGTGGTATTACAAATTGGGTACAAAATTGTTATAAATCTGGTTATGTAATACTTGAATGCCCCCTTACGTAAACTAATTTGAATGTTTACCTGTACTGCTCCCTTATAAAGTTGACAAGAGTGTTGTAGATGTGCGCGCCGCGAGGTTGGAAGAAACACGACCCTGGAGACAGCTCGTGGAAGAAGAACAGCTCTTGCTCCTGTACGAAGAAAATGAAAAATCTATATTATATAAAAGAAAGTGGTGTTAGTTACACTATTTATAACTCAAGAAAGGATGAACCGATTTGGCTGAAAATTGGTGGAGCGGTAGCTTAGAACCAGGAAACGGACATAGGATACTTTTAATCCCTTTATTGTGAAAACAAAGGGATTCCACGCGGACGAAGTCGCGGGAGGGCACTAGTAATTAAATATTTCACAACAAACACCAATTCTCTAGTCCCAAATTAAGCTACGAGGCTTGTGTTATGGGTACTAGACAACGGATAAACATACTTACTCGTATATACCTACTTTTTTTTGTAAATAAATACATATTATACATATAAAACACCCAGACCAGTACAAACATACATGTTCATGCACACTTATGCTTCTACTGGGCGGGGATCGAACCCACGACCCTTGGTTTTAGAAGTCCGACATGTGGGAGAAATAATGATGTTATGTTGCCGTAATATAAGCAATTTTTTTTCGTAAATAGAATCTCCATGAAAATGATCGGGTTTTCGCTATTAAAAAATAGCTGATCATCCATATAGTTGATGGAATCAGGCGTTACTTTGCGGAAATCCATGACTAAAGCTGAAAAGAAGAATTATTTTGATTTTAACTTCCACTTAACTAAACAGTCGCTCGTAGTCTGTCGAAGCGACAACATCTGAGGATGCCACGTGAAGTGTTTTGTTGGTGTCACTATTGTGTTTCCAGGTGCATCTTCTGTGTCACGTTGTGAGTTGTATTGTAAGTCCTGCGACATCCAGCTCTAGTTTTTTCAAGTAGTTAGAATTGGATGTATTTGGCTTTCTGCGCTGGCGTCGTTTAGTAGAAATTTAAAGCAAAATAATTCTCCTTTTCAGCTTCAGCTGATCATTAATTTTGCTTATTATCTTTACTGTGTCTTCCAACTAATTTATTTGTTTTTCAGTAGGAAAAACAAACACACACTATTGTAGACAATATTTTCTTTGTAGCCTCATAGATAATTACCAAATAAAAAAAAATCTGGGACACTTACCCGAGGCACTAACAAGAACATGGTTCACTTTTTAAAAATGGGGTGACAGACTATTAATTGGACACCATTTTATTAATAAATAAAACATCATAAACATTACTCTGATCTCAAGGTAAGTAAGAGTAAACACTTGAGTTATGGAAATCAGAAACAAACTGTGACAACAAAGATAGAGATAATTGGTTTACTACATTGTGTCCTTCCGGTGATCGACCAATCGTTGACATACTCTTTATCATCTGTCAAAACGATCTGCCTCCATAGATTTTCTTTCATCATCATCATCAGCCCAATTATGTCCAGTCTTGGACGTAGGCCTCCTCCATTTTCTGCCATGACTGGCGGTCTTGTGGAGTTGCGCAAAGAGGAATGGAGAGGGTAATGCTCGGAATCAGTCTCCGAGACCGGAAGCGCAATGAGTGGATACGCCAGAAAACTAAGTTATGAGATATAGTTGCAACAATAGCGAAGAAGAAATGGGCTTGGGCTGGACATATAGCCCGAATGGCAAACGACCGTTGGCCAAAAAGAGTCCTGGAATGGAGACCTCGTAACAAGAGAGGAAAAGGACGACCGCCCCAGAGATGGTCTGATGATATCCGACGACACGGACATGGCTGGATGAAACGGGCACAAGATTTTCTTTATTTTGCATAAATAATGGTGCACATACAGATTTCGAAAAGACAACACTTAAAAAATTCTTTTCGGCTCCGGTTATCGGGAAGGATTCGAACCCCCGACCTTTGGAAGTCTCTCTGACCACTGAGCTACCGAGAACCTTCTCGGTAGCTCCGGAGGTACCGGAGCCGAAAGGAATTTTTTAAGTGTTGTCTTTTCGAAATTAAAAAAAAAATAGCGTTGTGAACGCAAAAAATACTTAACAAATAAAAGCACATACAGATGTCAATAATAATTATAAAAGTCTCTCATAATTTAACAGACACTCGCATGCAAATTTAATATAGTTAAATGTCAAATGTCAATTAAATCCAAAGTAGTTAAATATTGTCATGTTATTAAAAATAAATAAATAAAAATAAATTAATGTGTTTGGTTCTACAGCTTTTTGGAAATAAATTGGTTTTACTAACTTCATAGAAATTATGTTTTTAAAACACCAAGGTATTTAAAATATTCACGATAGGTGTCATCATGCCTATTATTCTAAACAAAGCAATTCGTACGTACTTTACCAATCTTCCGGTGATCCCTCTTAGCGGCCTCCTCCTGTATCATTTCCCACTCTTTGAGCTGCTTCGGTTCCGGGAACGACACTCCGTAGATTCGCTGAAGGCTCTCAGCCTCGGCCTTACCCTCCCAGTAAGTTGCTGAACTCTATGAGATAAATTAGAATTCATTATTTTGTGTATTTTCCATACTAATATTATAAATGCGAAAGTAACTCTGTCTGTCAGTGTGTTACTCAATCACGTCTACACTGCTGAACCAATTTGCATGAAATTTTGTATAGTGATATTTTGACGGAGAAATCACGCATTCCCATGAAAAAATTTAAGTGTGCCGATCGCTTATAAGCCTAAAATACTGAACAGATTTAAATAAAATTTGGTAAGGCTATCTCCTTAGAGACTTAAGAACGGACATGAGTTACTTTTGACCGCGGAAAAACAACGCATTCGAAAAAAAACGGTCACGTGCGAGTTGGACTCGCGCACCGGGGGTTCCGTACAAACCTGTAGGTATATAAGTAAAAGTTCACCCATCACGGGTATTATACACTTAAGTATTTAATATAAATTTTCATTTAATATCTCAACGCGTTCATGAGATAAGGAGTAGTTACTTTGAAATTTTTAAAAATTGTCAAAAATATTTTTCAATTTTTTTTTTATATGATGAAACTGAAAATTTACGGTTTTCATATTTTTTCCTATATCTGTACTATAAGACGTGACTTCGTACTAAATTTCAAGATTCTAAGTTTACGGGAAGTACCCTGTAGGTTTTGATTCCCGTGCGAGTTTCGAAAATTTGCGGACATTTGCGGCCTAAATGGCTGTATCTTTTGATTGCGTTGTCTTAGAAGGTTGATTTTTCTACAGCTTCCAGGGACAGTAGACCTTAGTATCATATAGAAATTTCAGTTTGATACCTCCACGCGTTCCTGAGAAAAACGGTCTTGACAGACAGACGGACGTCGGACGGACAACAAAGTGATCTTATAAGAATTCCGTTTTTTTTCTTTTGAGGTACGGAACCTTAAAAACTACCTAATGCGGACAAAGTCGCGGATAGAAGCTAGTATCTAATAAATAAATAAATACACATCAACATCACATTCATTGATCTCACTCCGTGGTAACTAGTTTAAGCACTTGTGTTACAGATATTATCAGAATCACCAGTGGTATTACAAATAAACTTAAATAAATTTATCTAACACCCAGACCAGTACAAAGAGACATGTTTAAGCACACAAATGTTTGTACAGTGCGAGTATCGAACCCGCCAACTCTTGGTTATTAGTAAATTTCTTGACCATTACAGCAAAGTGGTTGTCAGATTGAATAACATTGATAATTGAATTGATAATTGAAGAAAAGTGTTAGGGCCTTCAAGTTTAGTTCTTAAATGTAGTATGGTTAAAATTCTAATATCATTTTCAAGAACTGCGTAGGATTTTGCGGCTTTTGTGCGTCTTTGCTAATTCAAACCTTCCGATGATATTCATTGTTCGTCGTGTGGAATGTAGCTATCTCAGTCACCTATGCCAGTTTAAACAAGCGAGCGAAAGAGATGTGCCCATTCATATTACTGACTTTTCTCAAGTATCAAACTATTTGTAAATTATCGTATTGAATTAAAAAGTCATTCTGCAATTTTTCTGCTTGTTTTTTTTTAACCGGGATTTATAAAAAAAAATTAAAAGTTATAGTAATGACAAAAAAAAAGTCATGAGACACTGTCCTGTCAGTGCCCTAAGCACGAACCATTTGCGTAAAAGTTTTCGTATAGTAAACGTAATCATTTTGTATGGGAATCAGACAGCGCCTCTATCGGACGTAAAACTAACTAAATTTGGGAGCACGAATGACTTAAGTTAACGTATAGTAAGCGTACGTAAACGAAACGTCAGACTTTTATACTAAAATGCGAGCACGAACCATCTTTTGACGTATAGTTTCGTGAATAACGATAGCTGGCTTACGAATGTTTTGTCACTTGAAATTTTCGGTGAGAAAACTTTCGTCGGAGCTCATTCGAAGCAAAACACTGGTAATTCAAGCTTTATTTGATTTTGTGGTGAGGTTTAACTTGTTTAAATATGTCCCGGCGTACTTTGCACTATTATTTAGCAGCGTAATTGATTGGCGAAAGGAGAAATGGAGAAAGGGAAACGAGGTTAGAATTAGAATTTTTACGATGTTTTTTATTAGATTTCTATGCTTCTATTAATCGAAAATAAGCTAAAAGGATATATACTTATTTTTTAATTATTACAGGGAAATTTCAAGGAGAGCTCTCCTTAGAAAAGAAATCTTTGTATCTGACCCTAGGCGACACTGAATGTAAAAAATAGGTTTCGCCTCAGTAAGGCAGCTTTTTTGCATACATGTCGCCAATTAAAAGAAACAACAGTGTGTGGAGTAGAATTTTCAATTTTATTTATGTAACATTAATGTTTATATGTAGGTGCACTTAGGTAGGGTAAATTTAATTTAATTTCTCATTTTTTTCTAGGTGCTGTGAGCTTTATCGTTTTATGCCACAGGCTCCTACCAAACCCACTGAACCCTGCAATACTTAATAGTTTCAATAAATTTCCAGCAACTCAAGAGCAGCGATATACTGTAAACAACAAGTAAATAACAATTCATTCAACCCAATAGTTTATAGACTAGCGTTTAATGGAGAACTCCATATTAGTGACAGAAACTATTGCGTAGGAAAAGAGTTTACTACGGCGACGTGTTTGTTATGATTGACGACTTGATTGCAAAGATATAAAATAATAAATTGTGTTGTACTCGTAATAATGTGATAAAAATAAAAGAAACATGTTAAGATACAACTTGCGATTTTATTTACGACCTCCCTGTTATTATATAACATGTAATACACATAACATGTAACTTTATTCAGAAATGCTTATTAAAACCATGATAGATCTAAGCATACATATATACATATTACAGACATAGGCACCAACGCGCGAAGCGAGTATGCTTTAAAATTTTGTCATCCTTTTCAAAATAAGCTTGTAACGTGAGCTTTTGGTCTCTCTGTCTTCTTTCATTTTCTTTTATTGTGGAGGTGTAATGTGTCCAATGGTCACTGCAAAAAGCTTAATTTGGATAGATCTCCATGTCTGGGAAACAGAAAATCTTCCATAATACGACACACTCTTCCAAGAACAAAATCACTGTGATTATTAGGTATAAACTCTTGGTAATATAACAAGGCCATAGAATTTCAATATACTTAGGTACATGCCTTTCCATGAACTCCACAATTATCATAAATTGTAAATTGCTCATTTATCGTAATCTTTTGAAACACTATTTGAAAAATTTTCAAAGTTTCCGTTTGTCTGACAGTGACAATCTTGAAGGACGTTCGGAAATCATAACACTTACGAAAGAGATATCTTTTAAGGTTTATAGTTTTAATGTTTACTTTTACTTCAAATCTAATTAAATTTTAACCACATTTTTAGTGTAATTTGTTTTCTCTATTATTTCACTTATTTTTTATTTTTTATTCAAAACTGAGCTTCGATGCGTTTTCGAACGTATCATTCGTTCATAGCTCAATCTAAGGGGCAGCTCTTTTACGTTAGGATGACGTCACTTTCGTATGGCTATCGAGTTTACCTTACGACGACGAAAGTGCTTCGTGCTGCCTACTTAAGTTATCGTGTCGTTGGCTCGATTCTATTACGTTGCGAATACGTGAATTGTTCGTGCTTAGGGTACAGTCCATTTATTACTGTCATTTCATTTATTACCAGATGCAGTAGAAGTTAAAGGTATTCTAATTAAGTGCAAAAAATATTTTTAAATTACTAGACGTAATTTAATTCTTTATTAATTTATTTGGGATAGGTTTGCTCTTGACCCAACACTAAGTCCAACGAGGTAAAGACGGAGTCTACGATGGAGCGAGCTCACCTAGAAGATGCCTGTTCACTCTAGCCTTGAAAATTATATTGAGGTTATATCATGTATTTTGAAAAATCTTCGAACATCCAGTTCTGATTCAAATAATAATAATAGTAAATTGCAATTTGAGCACCGTTTAAAACAACTTTTAAATTGAAGCAAAAAAGTACCGTGGTCCATACTTTTATGGGCAAAATCCTTTAAAATAACGACGAAGTATAACAAAATAGGTTTTATGTTAACATAGTAAATGTTCGCGAAATCCGGTAGAATTGAATTACCTTAGTAACTTTGAGTGCCTTGACTTTTCCAGTGTGTCTTACATGAGGTCCTCTACACAAATCTATGAGGGGTCCACACCTAGAAAGAAATCAAAATATTAAGACAAAAAATTGAGCAATTCAAAAAATAACACAATGTGGCGACCACAATACAACAATTGAATTTCTGTCTGTTACGCTTTCACGTCTTAACTACTGTACAGATTTGTTTAAAATAAATAGTTCGCGTTTAGACCCGATAGCCAATAGTCTAGTAATTTCATTTCACTTTTTTTATTTTTTTTTATTTTGTTATTATGCAGTGTTTTTTTTTTTCAAATATATACTGAAAATTTTATGTACCTTTATTTGCACCAATGTAAAATAATAAAGTAATTTACTTAAAAATCATAATATTATACAAGCGAGAAGCACTTTTACGATTACAATCTAGTTTAAGCTTAGTTCATAAAATTGTGATTTTGTAAGGGTTGTACTCTGTTTGTGTTCTTTGAATAAATAAAATAAAATTGGCACACATACATAAACGTCAACATTCTTTGTGTGTACCAAATTTCATCCAAATCTGTTCAGTAGTTTGCCGTGAAAATTTGTATGTAAATCGTACACTGTTCCCCATAGGACAGGCTTGCCTAGTTTGGGGATCGGTAAACACTGTTTTGTATTTTTCTTATGCCAATAAACATTTTTTAATTTTTTTCAGTTTAGGCGTGAGAGCGTAACAGACAAAAATTCAATACTTTCATTGCGGTCGCCACCCTGTATAATATTGATTAACAAAGGTTAATCTTTCGGTTGACTGCCTCGTTGGTGTAGTGGCAAAGTTTCTGCCTTACACCCGAGAGGTCCTGGGTTCGAATCCCAGGTCGAGTCAAAATTGTTTCTGAGATTTTCTGTCATGAATTTCTCAAAAACAGCTCGGAGTCGGGAAGTTGGCGGTGTTAAACCCCCGTGCCTCGGAAAGCACGTTAAGCCGTTGGTCCTGCGCCTGATCTCTCTCCGGTCATGTCGGATTTCCGTCTCACCGAATTTTGAGAGTGATGGAACAGTGAGTGAACCTGTGTATTGCGCTCACACTTGTGCACTATAATATCTCCTGCGCAGTTGGCTAATCTCTGTTGAGATTGGCCGCCGTGGTCGAAATCAGCCAGGAGGACTATTATTATTATTATTAATCTTTCGGTTGTAGAAAATATGGCGGCGAAGATATTTACATTGTATAGTAAATGGTGTTTTACTAAAAAAACTAACCTGCCAGTTAAAAAAACACCCGAATGAGCCAAGAAAATAGCTGGTGAACTTTAGCTGGACGGATTTTGACAAGCCATAGCTAAGAACCACCATGGTTAAATTATAAATAATAATCTTATAAAAATGAATTGCTGTTCGTTAGTCTCGCTAAAACTCGACAACGGCTAAACCGATTTGAATAATTTTAGGCTCGAAATATTTGACGAAGTCCAGGGAAGGTTTAAAAGGTTAGAAATAAAAAAAAACAGCGGGCAGGACAACGTCTGCCTGGTCCGCTAGTCTTATATATAAAAATGAATTGCTGTTCGTTAGTCTCGCTAAAACTCGGCTGAACCGATTTCAATAATTTTGGTCTTGAGATATTCGTGGAAGTCCAGGGAAGGTTTAAAAGATCAGAAATTTAAAAAAAAGCAACGGCCAGGACAACGTCTGCCGGGTCCGCTAGTATATAAAATTAAAAAGGCTACAAAATCAGTCCATCCGTTCGGAGCTACGATGCCAAAAACAAAAACACATACAAACACAAACAGACATAGGGGTCATACTTCATAACACTCTATATTATAACCTCTTTTTCGTGAGGTGTATTTATTTATTTATTTAACATATTTATTGCAAATACTACAAGTTGGTGATTAAAAACTGACGTTAACTCTTACCTGTAAACTGTAGTAGTGGGAGTATCCACTTTCTCCTTCAAAATTCTAACTTTGAAAGGGTTGTAGTCAAACATTTCTAGCAGTTGTTCCTTCGTCAGCTCTAGACGTTCGAATGGCTGCTTCTCTTTCGTTATCTTCTTGATTAGGCTCTCTAGTACAGGGTAGTCTGTGGTGGACACCTGAAAAAGTTTTGGAGTTTAAAAAAGAAAACTACAAAATAAAGAGGCTACAAAATAAAGGAGTTTCGCTGTATATCGTCGTAAGATGCCGTATTGTGATGTTAATTAGAATTACGTAAAATAGAAGAACATTCCTAGAACACACTCCTCACACTTTGTAACCTTTACCAGGTTACAAAGTGTGAAGCTTGTTGTGTGTGAAGTTGTTAAACTATGATAAACGCGTGCACTGATACATAAAACGACGACCACTTGGTGTAATGGTCAAGAAGCTATTAACTATGAGGTCGCGAGTTCGATCTCCGCACTGTACAAACGTTTGTGTGCATAAACATGTCGGTTTGTAGTGATCTGGGTGTTATATGTATTTATTTAAGTTTATTTGTAATACAACTGTCGATTCTGATATCTGTAACACAAGTGCTTAAGCTAAGTACCACGGAGACAGATCAATGTATGTGATGTTGTTGTATATTTATTTATTTATAGATTAGATTAGATTAATAATAGACAAATTTATGACAGTTGGATGTTTGTTGAATATATATCTTGAAGATGTTCAACAGTGACAGATATTGATTCAAGAATGATGTTAACCAAATGATTCCTGTTTCCATATCTCACCCATTAGCCAAAGTAACCACCACCAAACCGCACAAAACAACATTTATTCAAATGGATATGTTTTGCTATGCCTTGGTCAGTCATCTTTCACGATTCAGATCAATGTGTGTGTTGTTGTATAAAACTGATATACTTACACCTTTCTCAGGATAATACATGTCGTAATAGAACCCCTCTTCAATTGGTGGTCCGTAGCATAGACATCCTCCATATACCTGAATTCAAAAAACATAATTATATTCTACAAACATACAAACTGCTTATGTCCTTTATAAAATATGATATTTGAATAAGGTTTTGACCTATTAATGTTAAGTGAAAAACCATAACTTTAACAACTAATTGCTTTAGCAATAAGACCGCCTTAATTGTACAAATATTTGAAATTTCATGTGAAATGTACAAATAAAGTATTTTCTATCTATCTAACAAAAAATACATTAATGGAAATTAAATATGTAAGATGGTGAATCTCTTTTTCTTTTGTCCTACAACTCTAGTTATAGAACAAACAACTCTAAAGTCACACATCAAATCACATCTTTATTAGCTCAACAGTAAAAGGCAAGAAAAGATAACAGTAAGAAAGTTACTTTTAGGTTTGTATCACTTTAACTTATTGATATACCAAAGTTATCATTTCATAACATTTGAATTTTTGACACCTATAGTCCTCCTGGCCGATTTCGACCACGGCGGAAAATCTCAACAGAGATCAGCCAACTGCACAGGTGATATTATAGTGCACAAGTGAGAGGTATACACAGGTGCACTGACTGTTCCATCACTCTCAAATTTCGTTGAGACCGCAATCCGACATGACCAGAGAGATATCAAGCGCAAGACCACTGGCTAAACGTGCTTACCGAGGCACGGCGGTGTAACACCGCCAACTTCCCGTCCGAGCTGCTTTTGAATTCATGACGAAAAATTTCAGAAACAGTTTTGGCTTGACCTGGGATTCGAACCCAGGACCTCTCGGATGTAAAACAGACACTTTGCCATTACACCAACGTGGCAGTCAATTAAGGTAGTTGGACAACTTAAACACCAGCCAAACTCACCCTCTCCATAGCCTCGCCCAGCATATGAGCGGACGAGTGCCAGAACACAGCCTGAGCGTCCGTATTGTCCCACCTCAGCAGTTCCAGCTTGCAGTCACCTTCAAGGGGTCTGTCCAGGTCCCAGAGCTGGTTGTTCACTCGAGCGATGATGGTCGAGTCGGCCAGGCCCTGGCTGAAGAGAAAATTTTATTCAGGTCTGGGGTTCATGTTAGGTTGGGTTTAAGTGTGTGTGACTAATAGGCTTGATGACACATATCGTAAATTTTTTCAAGACCATGGTGTTTTAAAAACATGACCTCTATGAAGTTAGTAAAACCAATTTATTTCCAAAAAGCTGTTGAAACCAATTCTGATATAGACATAGAATGAAATAAATATTCAATCAATTGACTTTTATTTCTGATACTATAATATGTCGTCAAATTATAGTATTCCCATACAACTCTTTATCATCTGTCAAAATTCTTCTGCTTCCAAAGATTGAAGCAGAAGAAATTTGACAGATAATAAAGAGTATGTGGACAATAAAATTTGTGGTGTCATCTAGCATATGGTCATCATAACATTACATGGAGTGACTTCGTATCGCGGCATATGACGGGCAATGATATAGTTGGAGTAAAGATCTGAGGAATGTCGCGCTACTAAATGCGAAGTCGCAACTGTGCCAAACATTTGTAACTAAACAAATTAAGGCTGTTGAACCTAATGTGTTTGGATGCTTCATTCGAAATATTTCAATATAAGTAAGTACATACACTTTATTAAATCGAAAACCCAAAAACAATTGAGTTTAGAAAAAATATATACAATTAGTCACAGAGCAATCTCAAAATCCACCCTAAAGAAAAATACTTACAATTCACTCCAAAACTCACTGGCGGCAAGTAAATAAGGTATCAAGTTGTTATTCACTATGGTGGAAATATCAATAGGTGCAAGTGCAGCAGGGTAGTTGACAGAAAAGTTTGACTTAATATACAACACAAACAACGTTGCAATATGGTCTTCCCTTTGACCACAGAAATGTGATAAGTTTTACCAATTTTACATTCTGTTAGTTAATTTTACACGTAAATTCATTCATAGTTATTCATTAAGAAATATTTAAATCATTATTTCAACTTTGATCAAGAGTCCATAAAATTGTATAAAAAAAAACAACAAACAACTATGTACATGTTCCATAAATAGGTAAGGAACAAGAATCAAAGCAAAAAGCACCAAATCACAGAAGACAATTGCTATTACCTGATACCCTTAGCAACATCATATGGAGTAGTTTTCCACGCACTAGCTTCAACTGTCTTTCCATCGGGTAGCGTCACCACAATGCTCATCTCCGGCTTAGCGGCCAGCTTCTCAGCGTATTCCGTTTTGTACTTGTCCCACAGAGTAATGCGCTTTTGGATATACTCTGGCCATGGGTTGAGCTCGGAGGCACCAGAGGATTCTTCAGTTTTCTTCTTTTTCTCCTTCATGGCTTTGGTTTTGGACTGTAAAAAAATTGTTGTTAATTTTTAGGTTATTTGAAAGTATTAAAACCTTTACCTAGATTGCCTACATGTTTTTCTTTTTCATTTGCTATTGCTATTAAATTATTAAACACATTGTTACTAAAGTTATTTAGTATTTGGGGCATAAACCCATAATGGTAGATAGGTATTAAGTTGTTTATATTGGTGGGCTGGTGGTAATTCCAGTACATCAAATTTTTTTTAAATTTTAATTTTTATTGAGCACAAAGATAAATCTAATAAGTATAATCAAAAACTGTTAACGCAAGGTCCATGTATGTAGTACGAATGTAAACAACCGAATTGTTCGACGTTAACTTGAACAATACATGCGTCTATTTACACAGGTGTAATTAAAGGACATCAATTTCATGTAATAAATAAAATATAAAGTTTAACACATGATTCACTTCGATCTGACGAAACAGGCCTACAGACCCATGTGGCATAGCTCTCTTTGAAGCGGATAACGCAGCCTCGTCGGAGGTGGAACAACTTAAGCATCACTTAGATAATGTACTTAGGAACCATTTGAAACGTAAGAAACTATTTAAATTATTGCCTTTTCGTTAATATTTAGGTTCTGAACGCCTTCCACGGCGGTGTCACCCATTGCGCTCGTGTCGTGTTCCACTTTTGACAGTGACAGACCGAGTCGTTCGACAGACAGTGACAGCAGCAAAAAAAGAAAATGTCAACCTGGCGTTTTTACTTTTTTAATAAATATTCTGTATATTTATTAAAAAAGTAAAAACGCGTGGCATTTAGCTATCAGTTGCGTGGTATTATCCTCGTAAGACCGAAGGTATATTTGTGCTGAGTTCTACTTAATGTACTATAAGAAGAACAAATAATTTGTAGTCCGTAACGCCGAGCGCTTCAAGGGAGGATTTCTAGATGTTATTGATTTCCTACTGTACTCAAATTTACAGGGGCAATAGGTAGTAACATTTAGAACACATTTTGGTAAAAAAAGAAAAAAAAATTGTTCTTTTAAAAGAACATTAGGCATTTCTTACTATTAAATGAAAAAAATAACTTAATGGATTTTTTAATTAAAAAGTAAAGAATTTGCAAACAATTCATAGTAAATAAATTCTGTATAAATATAAGTTTCTGTAAGTAGTAAATGTATTTTAACTGATATTTCTTTTAAAATTATATTTAATGGTTTATTATTTGTTCTTTTCAAAGTAATATCGGTCTTAACGATGTCTGTGTAACTATTTCTAGATATCGAGGAAGTTATAATTGGATATATTAGAACAATGACACACACTCTTTTTTTCATAGCAATCATGTTTATTAATTAAAATAAAAGTGTTCACGACAGACTGACATCAGACTTATATCAAGTCTAACTGGCAGAAAATAAGTCAATGTAAGCACTTCTATACAACCGATAGTTCTTTGCAAGGAACAAATTAAATAGTAATTTTGTTCACGGAATTGAATATTGAATATGGAAATGTAATCTTTATGTTTAGTTACATCAAACACGATATTAATTTAATTATAATATTTTCTATTCTATTCATATTTCGAAAAAAAGACTACACAAAATCTTACTTAATCACGTCCGAAAGTTCCTTTCAACGAACTATTAATGTTCAAAACGAATTCTTTTACTGTAAACCACGCAAATCAATAAGATTTTCAGTTTCAATTGTTATTAGTATATATTTTTCAAAATTTACTGGCTGATTTAATAATCAGACCACATAAACATACAAAAAAATAAATAAATTATGTACCTAGTCTTCGTGTTGGTGGCATCTTTAAGGAAAAGACTGATCATTTCACATTTGACATTTTGTTTTTTTGCGTAAAACCGTTTGGAAACATAAATTTTGAAATATTGTGCGCCATAGACTAAAAATTTATTTTATCAATTGGAGCGATTTTTTGAACTCAAAATCAGCGTTAAAGTCTTAGTACCTCTCACAAGCTTAGGCACATCCAGCGATACTTCCAACTGTGTCCATCGGAGGTCTCGGTCTTAACGACTACAACGTTTTTGTTCCTTCAAAGGTACATTAGGGCTTACGAGGTTATTATAAAAAACTTAAATGCTTTATCCTAGCTGCTGCTGTCGCCCTTCTCTAATTTAATATTGAGTCCTATTGTTCATGTGTTGATGAATAAACCAAATAATACTTACCTATTTATTGGTTGGAGCTTTTGTCTGACTTCAAGCCCGTGGCAAGATGCCATCCTGGGTAAATTAAGATATGAATTGAGCTGGGATGAAGTTTGTAGAATAAATGAACGACTCCAAGGCTCTGATATGGCTAAAGATCTTTTGCAAGTCATGCTTTTTGATGTACTGAAATCTCAGTAAACCTTCGTATGGCTAGTGAAACAAAGGAAAGAAGAAGAATAAGAAATGTCAAGGCGACTTAACTGTCTTTCTGTTTTGAGGAGAAATAAAATCAAAGTATGTGATCTTCAAAATTAACTTTACGGACGTTATTTTCTAAATTTCTAGTGTTATCCGTTGAAAACCACTTTAAGCCCTACCCCTTCAAGGCAGTAACTCTAAAGATGTCTCTTCAAAAGACCCGGCCGCTAGAATCACTCCAGCAGGTACTAACTGCGTTCAAACAATTCGAAAAGAAGCTGGATAAGCTTCAAGATGATGTCAACTACCATGGGCAAACGCTGACAGACCTGCGCATCATGGTATCCAACCTAACAGGACCTGGAGAGCCCAGAAACCATGAAGGCAGAAACGACCTACCAAAGCGACCTTCGAGGAAGACCACAGCTATTCAGTACGAGATTGACGAGCCATTAAAGGTCAAAAGGAAGGCTGCCATTCAGCCCATGCCCGGGAAAATTAAGGCCAAGAGTTTACAAGGCCAGAAATACGGAATGAGGGTGTCCGATATGACTCCACCGTTTTTGAGCAAGATGCCCTCTTCTCCCAGGCCTACGAAACATTCAGTGAGACCGTTGAAGGCAGATTCACCTCGCAAGGCGACAACGTTGCGCCCTCAGAAGTGTAAGGTAGAGAAAAGGCGAAGCAAACCCAAGAAGATAAATTAAAGGGAACAGAAAAAACGAAAACTTATCATCAAGCTGAAATCTCATTCTGAGTCGTCATTTTGATTTGCCTCCATTGTTTAGCCGTCTACTGTTTACTGAGTTCCATAAAGTATTGCCGGATATTCATAATGTGTGATTCAACTAAATCTTGCAATATACCTAACTTAGATAATGTTTTTTTGCATACATAATACACAAAAATATATATCTGATTTACTTATGCCTTGTTAATTTCAGCTCGCTATCTGTAGGGTCTTCTTACCTATTTCTCTTCAGCTACTGGAGCATGAACTGACGATTTATTATAACCATATAGGTTAAAAGGCATGCGTAGGCTAAAGGTTGCTAAGGTACCTTCGAGGCTACGGTACAAGCACAAGTAAAAGTATGTACGTCGTAATAGGGATTGCTGAAAAGTAACATCAATCTCCTTCCACGACATAGCACACTAGCTGATAATAATATTGTATCCCACTTTCGATCCTTTGTCATCAGGTTAGGAACTTCACCAGCATTGTTCCATCTCCTCGGAGAGGATATAAGACTGCCTGTTGCCATAATCAAAGATGATGGAAAAGGCCTTTTACATCATCTTTACCTCATAGATGATGTAAACGAAAGCGCAAAGATGATGGATTTTTGGCTACGCGCCAGTGCAGTGGTGGAAGTAACTGTATGATGCATCATAGTACCAAGGGAAAGCTTGATGTAGTGGATGTTGCATATTACCTAATTTCCCTTTGGGTAATTTTCATGAAAAATAAAACACAAAATTATTCTTGTGAAGCATTTATAATTTTCTTTGAAGACAACAATAACAGCAGTAAATATTTATTGCGGCGAGTGTACCTATGCTACGACGACCTATTTTACCTTACTAGAATAGAATAGAATATAAACTTTATTTGTACACATTTAAAATAAGAAATTACAAAAACAAATTTAAAATAACAAATGACAGTTATAATAATCAGTATGTATCGTAATACATAAAGATAATTGAGCCAAATTGGTACCTCAGCTGTATGCCATGGCAAGCCATAGCGCCGGTTTTCTGTGGGAGCCATTGTGACGAAAGAGACACCACCAAGATGTTAACAGAATAATTAAAATGAACAGTTATGTAGTCTAGTAGTTAAGTATGCATGTGCGTGTGTGCGTGTGTGTGCGTGTGCGTGTGTGTGCGTGTGTGTGTGTGTGTGTGTGTGTGCGTGTGTGTGTGTGTGTGTGTGTGTGTGTGTGTGTGTGTGTGGTGTGTGTGTGTGTGTGTGTGTGTGTGTGTGTGTGTATGTGTGTATATGTGTGTGTGTGTGTGTGTGTGTATGTGTGTGTATGTGTGTGTGTGTGTGTGTGTGTGTGTGTGTGTGGGTGCGTGCGTGCGTGCGTGTACGTGTGCGTGTGCGTGTCTGTGTGTGTGTATGTGTGTGTGTGAATGTATGGGTGTGTAGGGGGCGGGCAATGCGTGTGTATATGTGCATTTAGTTTTATTTATAGAAGTTTTTTGGTTGTCCATCAAAAAGATTCTAAGGCGGTGTTTAATAAACGAGGCAACAGATTGAAAGTTTTCTTATCGGAGGCGGCAGATTGTTCCAACATTACGTGGCAGCATAACGAAAGCTGCCACGAAAAGCAGCCGTTCTGTGCTGTGGGCACATCAAGCGCGGTGCCTGCTTTACGAACGTGACGCCTTGAAAAAACTATTTGACGGTAGAGGTAAGAAATTTTTAGATTGTTCCAAAAAGCAATGATTCTAAATGCAAGTTGTAGCGGGCTGACATATTAAAGAGATTATTGCTGTTCAAAAACGGAGTTACGTGTGAATGTCGAGAAACTGGAAAACAGAAACGGGCACAGGCATTTTGAATAAGTTGGACTAATTTCCTGGTAAGTACGTGCAAGTAAACAACCACCAATAACAGTATCGGCATAGTTATGTTTTGATTCGCATAATTTCACTCGCGCCTCCACTGTTACGTACTCTCGAACACGATAGAGGACTTTAGATAAGCCGGTAGAAACAGTTGCGCATGAGTTACAGCATGTGTTCCTCAAAGCGCAACTTGACGTCCTTAAATTACTATGAACATACCTACTGTATGTAAGTTCACCTTTGTTTAAAGTGGATTCATGCTCTAAAAGTTGTGAATACTTTTACAATATTTTTTCTATAATAAACTACTTAAAACTTGATAACGAATTCTCTCGTTTTGATTTCCTTTTCTTCAACTTCTTTTTTCTTAGCTCGGTCCTGTAATAGAAGGAAGTTATCGGAAATTAATAACATTTTTTTTATTCTACTAGTCAATTGTATATTATGTAACTCGTGTATTATCTTATTTATCATGTAGGTACTCAGATAAGTACCTATGTCCAAAACTTTTAGCTGAATAAACGAAGAGAGATGAACTAGCATGCTGGCTCGTTGGCTATGGCTTGCTGCTCTAGATGATAAGGTATCTCCAGCAGGAGCACTGCTGGGGCCAACATCACGCCGCAGCGCGTGGTCAGCATGGCAGCGTATATGTAAGGTAGCAATATGGTGCTTACGGGTACACCTAGTACCCAAGGCCGTCTTAGACTGTGCTGTATAAGAATTTGGGGCCCTTTTGGAATATAAAGAAAACAAATTAGGTATACATTATTTTTACAATGATCTATTTAATATTAATCTAATATTTTTTTTTAGTATGCTGCTCTTTTTTATTATGGTTACGAATCTACACTAATATTATAAAGCTGAAGAGTTTGTTTGTTTGTTTGTTTGTTTGAACGCGCTAATCTCAGGAACTGCTGGTTCGAATTGAAAAATTCTTTTTGTGTTGAATAGACCATTTATCGAGGAAGGCTATAGGCTATATAACATCACGCTGCAACTATTAGGAGCGAAGAAATCATGGAAAATGTGGAAAAAACGGGGAAAATTATTCATCCTTGAGGGCTTCCGTTGCGAACGCTGCGAAAACGGTTCAAGATACCAAAAATATTTGTATGAAAGAATTATTCCTCTTAAAATGATCTAAAAAAATGTCTGCGACAGTGTATGTCAATCTTTTAAGATCAAGTCACTAGAACCGTTTTTGTGGTAATCAAATTTGGCCAAAATTAATGCATTATTTGTTAAGAGTTGTATCAACGTAATAATATTAATCTTTATCCAAATAAATGTGTTGTTGATTAAGAGTATTAAATTGTGAACAAAATTGTCATTGACATCACTTAATTTCAATGAATATCTTAGAAGATATTACAATTTTAAAATAACACCAGTATAAAATTCACCCGCGCCGCATGATATGCAAAACATGACGCTGCAAAGAAGAGAGGCGTTACTTGCGAGCGACGCGGAGAGGGGGGTATAGCTCTACGAGTTACCATGATGAACCAAAATAAGATTTAATTAATGACCAGTTGCGTCATATCTTCACGTCAACCCTGCCGCAGTGCCTAAAAGCCGGTTGTTTAACCAATGCGTCTTAACTGTCTTAACCCACGGAGCCGAAACGTGTAACATGACAGTCAAGCTGGCTCACCGACTACACGTCACTCAGCGTGCTATGGAATGGTCTAGGTTGGGGATCTCATTAAGGGATAAGATCCGGAACGAGGTCATAAGACTAAGGTAACATATGTTGTCCAAAAATATAGCAAGCTAAAGTGACTGTGCGCTGGCCATGTCTGTCGCAGAACCGACGAGAGGTGGAGCAGGAAGATTCTTGAATGGAGACCACTCTTAGGTAAACGTAGTGTGGGACGCCCCCCGGCTAGATGGACAGACGACCTGAAGAAGGCAGCTGGTAGTGACTGGATGCAAAGAGCGGGAGATCGGGCGCTGTGGCGGTCCTTGGGGAAGGCCTATGTCCAGCAGTGGACTGTAACAGGCTGATACGATGAATGACCAGGTGACCGCGTTTAATAATCTGGGACGAATGTTCCATGATCCATAGAGCTCATGTAGAGGGTCTAGATAGGACTCTTAGAGATATAAGAAGCTGTGATAAAATCATCATCATAAAATTACTGTTATGTTTGCGGGGGACTTTCGAAAAACTGTACCAGTAATAGTAAGGGGAACCAGGACAGACATTGTAAAGTCTTGCCTTAAAAATAGCCCAATATGGAAGTTTGTGAACATCTTAAAATTAACTACAAATATGAGAGCACATTTCGGGGGAGGTAGAAATAATCCTCCAGGCCGATTATATACCACGGCGGCCAATCTCAACAGAAATCAGCCAACTACGCAGGAGATATTATAGTGCACAAGTGTGAGCACAATACACAAGTGCACTCTCAAACTGCACTGTTCCATCACTCTCAAAGTTCGGTGAGACGGCAATCCGACATGACCGGAGAGAGATCAGGCGCGTGACCAACGGCTTAACGTGCGAACCGAGGCACGGGGGTGTAACACCGCCAACTTCTTGACTCCGAGCTGTTTTTGAGAGATTCATGACAGAAAATCTCAGAAACAATTTTGGCTCGACCTGGGATTCGAACCCAGGACCTCTTGGATGTTAGGCAGAAACTTTGCCACTACACCAACGAGGCAGTGGTAGGGGGGTTGTATAACTTTTCCTTCAAAGTTACTTTTAATGGGAGACGGGAAAGCACTTTGAAAATAAAATTGCAATTGAACGAGATTAAGGATTAAGAGTGAGTAACATTAAGGACTTTATATCGAGAGTTCACCCTGAAATAAGCAAAATAGAAAAAAAAAGATCATCAATGGATGTGTCAAAGTGCAATATTGGGAGTGAGAAACTGTAGCGTAGACGAAATTAAAAAATAATTATTTGAACACAAGTGGCCTTCCCCCATTATTCCCTCAAGTTAAAAATAGGTGCACCAATAATTTTACTTAGAAATCTTAAACCACCGGGACCCGACTTCAAATCTAATTTCTTCGTAATATGTAACGTGATGGTTGCAATAGTTTAGACTGGTTTAGCAGTTGGTCTAACAGTACTTACACCTCGCACCTCAATGATTCCAAATTATTTACCTTTTAATTTTAAAAGAATTCTATTTCCTTTTATGCTATCTTTCACCGTTACAATTAATAAATCACAGAGGCAAACATTTTAACACATAGGAATTAATTAACGTCAAGACTGCTTTTCACACATATGTCGCGTTGTTAAGATCAGACCTACAAACTCGTTGCGGACAAAACTAATATGTTCTTCTGACACAAGAAGATAAAACTAGAAAAATAATTAACGCAGAAGTACTTTAAGCTAATAATGTTCTGTTAAAAACTTAAAAAATAAATTGTCTAAAGTAATAACAAAAAAAACATTTGCAAAAAGAAAATGATGCCCAAAATAAATATTCCACGCGGACGAAGTCGCGGGCACAGCTAGTATTACGATAATTGTTTCTTTCGAGATTTCTGGTGAGCAAAATCTTCTATTAAATCCTCAAACTCAGTTTTTTGAAGAATATCACTTTCTATACTCGTAATTGACAAATTATTTAGTCGCTCTTGTAGCATTGATGTTCGCAATAAATTTTTTAATTTCTTAAGCTGCAAAAATGAACGTTCTCCACTACAGTTGGTAACCATTGGGCAAAGGAATATTCTTGTAGCAACTTCAACATTCGGAAAGGTTTCTTCTAATTTATCAGTCTTTACTCGTACTCGTAACTTGACTTGAAAATGTATTGATTCGAATAAATATATTAATAAAAAAGTGTAATGCGCATTTTGAGATAAAATGTGAGAAAAATTATCGGCCCTTCGGGGCCCCCTGAGTATGGGGGCCCTGGGCACTGGCCCCTTGTGCCCTTATGGTAAAGACGGTAGTGCTCGTACCTCTTATTAAATAAGTAGGGAAACTGGCTCGCTGACTTGTTGAGTTAATTACAGAAACTGTTCCTGGCTTGGGACTGAGGCACTTATATACGATGTAATCTAATTTCCAGCAGTAGCACAGCTGGGGCCAGCAGCATGCCTTGGAGCGTGGCAGCATGGAACGACACTAAAAAGTAAGCAAAATAGGACTTCTTTTGTTTGGGTTTACAAAACCTACTTCTTCTCTGGACTGATGAACTCATATACACAAGATGAGTTCAATGGCTAGCTGACTTCGGCTTTGTGACCTGGCTAAGGTAACTAGGCACTTACAGACGGTGGTAAGTAATCTTCAGCAGGAGCACAGCAGGCGCCAGCAGCATTCCGTAAACTGTGGCTAGCATGAAGCGATACAAATAGGTTAGCTAAATAGGACTTCTTTCTTTGGGTGTACAGAACTTACTTCTTCTTTGGGCTGGTGAATGAGTTCACTGGCTAGCTGGCTCTAGCTTGGCGCCCTAGCTAAGGTCACTAGGTACTTACAGACGATGGTAAGTAATCTCCAGCACCAACACAGCCGGGGCCAACAGCATGCCATAAAGTGTGGCCAGCATAGCAGGGCCCATGTCTGCGATGCCCACGCTACTGAAAGTAGACACTGTGCCCGAGCACTTCGGCTTCGGCACGTGGAGACGGTGGTGGATGCACGACTGGATCCCGGACTCGCGGATTTTTATGAAACTGGAAGCAAAGTTGAGCGCTGTCTCAAAAGCTTAGACTGGAAGCCTACAAAAATATTCACAATATCCTATAGAATAGAAGATCCCCGCAGAACGGCAGCACTCCCACAGGCGCCAGAAAAGCAGCAAATCTGATTGAGTTAAGCCGCAAAACTTTACTGCAAACCGAATGTCAGTCAAACTCTATGATAGACAACGGTTCTTAAACGTAGAACAGTCAAAGACATGCAGACATGGTTTCATGCACTGTAGGTACCGTATTTCTCATCAAACCGATTGTTTGGTAACTTTTGTGTAGATTAAATAAGATACAGTTTCAGGGATTTTATGAGGTACTGAAATTCAATGAGGTACTTGATCTTAAACATGTCCTTGAAAGGCGAGCGCTTCTGCCCCGGTACCCAGGGGTCGATCTCGTTGATATAATCGATCTCCACAAGGTCACACTTCTCGTCCTCCTGGTACGTCTCCTGGATCAGCCGATAGCCCGGGTTCAATTCCATGTGAAACGCGAATAGACCCTGCAAAAGAGCGAAGCGTGAGAGCAAAAGTTTAGGGCAAAGTTAGGCTTAGGTAGGTATAGGAAACGTTACCTGTAGCCACCTTGACTGAGCTGGCAAAAGGGGTGCCTGGAATTGAACAGATATAAACTGTGTGATGGAATGGGCTTTAGGAATGCCATTCTTTCACTGGCGAAGTGTCAATGCGTCCGTAATATTGGTATGTGCTGCATGCGAATGCATGTTAGATGTCGACTGCTGTGTTCTTTGCTTTGCCGTCACCTGAGTTAATTCGCTTGAACAAGGAATGATAGTGCGGTGAATCAAATCATACTAAAAAACTTACTCGTCTGATTTTTGCCACCCCTTCTTCCATTGAATAATAGTTCGGTTTCTTTCCTTTCGGAGCTATTTTCTTATCGTAAATAGCTTTGCGCACGGGTTCATTTAATTTCTGCAAACAATTCATTTTAATGCAGGCAAACCTCCAAAACATATAGACATAGGCGGATTTGACAATGGTTAAATGACCACACATAAAGTAGATGATAATTATACTGTTAATGCGAATACATTTAAAAGTAATGCTAACTGTGACAACTTTTAACTTATTAGACTTACCTTGAAGAAATAACGATTATACTCAAAATCGCTCGCTCCCAGCTTGAGTGGAGAGCTCAGAAGATCTGGCAACGTCCTCACAGAAGAACTGGGTGCTCGTAACAGAACCACGATGTTGGCAGAGTACGCAGCGTACAGAATTGTCAGCGCAATGAAGAGCAGCAGGGTGACGCATCTACCTGTTGAACCAATGAAGAGGATCATTTGATGCATTGTAGTTAAGATAAGTACTTCAAGAGAGGCAGCAAGACTCTTGACTTTTACTCTTTTAAAATTCTTAATATTAGCATAAATTTGTTCTTAACCTTTTAGACTTTCTTCTCCTTAGAACAGGCCAATAACTGCATCTGTCAAAGCCCTTTCAAGTCTGAACAAGTTGTGAAAACCTATTTAAACACTTCGATTTACATAAGCTCTGTAGCATATGTGTAATGTAATGTATTATGTGGTTGGTTATTCAATAAAATAAAAAATAATAAAACTTTTGTCTCCGCATGTTCAGACGGACGAACTTTTACCAAGCTGAGAGGTTGACTCGCGTAAGTACATACCCTTAAAAGAATTAAAAGGTTTGTTACCTGCAGCATATCGTGGTTCCAGTGTACATCCTTGCTGGAGGACAGCGCCAATGACCAGTATGATCACGTCGGCCCATGATCCATCCAGTTGGAATTGATGCTGCAGCAGATAATCGAATCCATAGTGTAAAATAAGCCATTTATGTTAGCATGGTTCCTTATAAAAATAGCTATGTAAAATCACATCTAGGCATTTCCTGTTGCTCTTAAATAAGCACGGTTGCAAACGCTCATAACTATGTGAGGTCAAAATTGCAACAGTCTACAGACACTCACTACAAAAAAACTGTTAGACTGGACGATAAAATTAAAATTAAACTATAATAAAATCAATAAGGAATTACGGAAGTATAAATCTAGCGTCCTTAGACCCATTTGCAGCACCCTTGAGTTAGATTAACTCAGGATTGAAAAATAATGCGGTCTCTATCTGCTTCAAAGCAGTCGAGTGACATCGCGTTACTTAATCCCTGAATTAGGCTAACCCAGACTGGCGCAAATGGGGATACAGTCTTTGATTACCATGCTCATAGTAGCCTCCCACTTAGAAGTGATATACAGGAACACCGAGCACCCCAGCACACACACGACGATGGCCAACCAGACGGCCCCAGTGAATGGCAAGGTGAAGATGTTGGAGATGTAAGAAAGAGGGGGTTCCCTGAACACGAAGCGAACGGCTGTGGTGCCAACCATGGCTATGTAGTCAATTTCTCGCATGCGCTCTTGTGTGAAGATGGTTAGTGTGCCTGGGAATAGAGTAGGTATATTGTTAGAAGTTATAACAATCCTTAGAATTATGCAGTCATTGTGTTTGGTTAATCAGATCAGCCCACCTACGCTCTTAGCCGTTGTCCGTAATTTCGGATGTAGCCCCCTTTCAGTCCCCCTACTCTCACCCCCCACTCTAACCCCCCTCTACTCTCAGCCCCCCACTCTCAGCTCCCTTCCCCCTATTTTCAGCCCCCCTACTCTAGCCTTTCTCCGTAGTTTCAGATGTAGCCATCCCTATCACTCTTACAAGCTTTACGGCGCGAGTGAAAGCACTGACTAGATGCGAAAATACGAACGAAACGTTAGGTAGTACGGCCTGGTATGTTTCGACTTTGCGATTGAATGAGCTGGACTAGAAATTATGGACCAAACGCTAAGGTTTCTAGGAAATTTAGAGTACTGATAGACTTCTAAAAGTTCAGTGGCCTACATAGGTTTTGGGCTTAAGTTTACTTTAGCATCACATAGGTGTTGCTAAAGTAAACTTAAGCCCCAAAATGCAGGCAACAGAAAAGTGACACAAAATTGAAAATTTCAAGCGCTTTAATTTCAAGCGCAAAATTGCTTTAATTTCTTACCAAGATCAGCCTTCTTCTTGATAAGGTTCTCTACAATTCCCTGCCAGTTCCCGTTCTTGTCTCTGTACCCCCATGTGTGGGTGAACGTCAACCTTTCAGTGGAATTCAGCATCTCGAAGCAAATCTTCACAACGCTGTACGACATTTTTGTGATGGAATCTTGATGGAGGTTTCTGTAAAAAAATATTTTTTTTTCCGACATGTCTTTTTCATGTGGTTAACAAGTAGATCGCGCCTTAAATGGTCAGTTAATCTTAAAGGCGATATTTTGATACCGTTGTGTGTTTTTTTTTTCAGATAGAAATTGAACCTAGGACCTCTTATTAATTGACACACATTTCCTGTAACAGACTCATGAAATTGGAAACCTTGCACCTTATATTTAAAAAATTGGTCATATTACACGGAATTTATTTACAATCATAGAACAGCTTTAGATTCAATTGCTCTTTAATAGGCAATCAACGTTTTAGTGCCTGTCTATTAAATAATTTTAACAATACCGTTATAACAATCTTGTAACTTCCAAAACAAGTTTTTTTAAATGCTAAGGGCGTTTGTCCACCACCGCCGTCACCGTCACGTCAACGAGAAAATGTATGAATGCGATATGAATGCGTCGAAGTAGCGGAACGGTATTCACATACATTTTCTTGGTGACGTGACAGTAGGGATGGAAAATCCTTCATGAATACATAGATGTTAAAACATCGAGATTGTTTAATGTCTAACATCGATGTTGAAAATATCGGTGTTTATGAACGATGTATAAATATTTTTCTAGAGTACCGGACACGGCTTTGAAACACAGAAAAACTTGTTTTCACTTACTTTCAATAATTATACGTCAATCTAACATAAATAATGGCAGATATTACTTATATTATTGCTAGGAATAAGGAACAGAACACATTAACCTAAACGAAACGACAAGATACACACACACGCACAAATTTAAAACTTTGTTTTTTTACCAAATTTACTGGCTCTGGTTTCTAGACCTTCAGCCGAGCATCGCATGTCACACCAGAAAATCATTATGGTATCATCGAGTTTTGATTAGTCTAAGGATCAATACATAGCTGGAATATATCGTTCATAAAATATCGTTCATGAAGAACGATGTTTCATCGATATTCGTGAACGATACATCGATATTTTTAAACATCGCTGTATCTTTTGCATCCCTACGTGACGGTGACGGCGCCGCGGCGGTGGTGGACAAACGCCCTAATGCACAAATCGTGAGGTCGCAAAAACTTGAAGATCAAGCTATGAACTTAGCATACGAATTGAAACGACTTCTTAAAACTATTTTTCTAGTTTATAAACACTTCAAATGCTTATTTAAAAAACTATGTATAGGCAAGAAACATAAGTAGTAAAACCGCTTTCACAGGCAGTCACCTGCCTGTTTAACAACCAAATTAATATTAGACATTTTGTAAAAAAAATTGGTTGCCTGTAAAGTCGGTATACGGGCGAAAGTTTTACGTGACAACGACTTTGAGTGGTAAAATAATTTTAATGTGAATATTCATTCGTATAACATGAACCGGTGTGTATGCATATCTCTCTTACTCTCTCTCTCTCGCTCTGTCTCTCTCGCTCTTAGGCGGGTTAACTGTGCTCGAGTGGAAGGGACGCGTGCCTTTCACTTTTTATGTCTGTCTCACTCGCTCTTAGGCGGGCTAACCATGCCCGAGTCGAAGGGACGCGTGCCTCTCACTCGCTCTCATTGTGAGCGCAGAACGTGAGCGGAGCGTCGTAACGCAGTTTCTTGAGGTGTCACCCGGCAAACCAATTTATAAGACGTTGTCACGTCAATAAAAAACCTGCCCGGTTATAGTACTTAGGATATGGTATGTAAGTACAGGCGATCGCACATCAGGCTAACCATTCTAACACGCTTTTTTTAGCTAGGGCTGTATGTATCTATGTATGTTTGTATGTAACGGAATCATTGAGCTCAATTTTCACCAACTTCCAGAAATCTGATTAATTTGAAACTTTGGACACGTATCAAATACCGATACTAATATAACCGGTACAGCAATAATTTGATAAAAGTTTTCCATTATTCTTATTAACTAAAAAAAATAGTACAAAAAATATACTTATATTGATATACTCATATTAATTACAGTAGAGTAAAAAGCGTGGGGTGCTTGGTATAGTATAATATTAAAATTATTCTATTATTGGCAACTAAAAATAGAGAACAATGATTTTTTTTGACGTGACAACGTCTTATAAATTGGTTTGCCGGGTGACACCTCAAGAAACTGCGTTACGCTGCTCCGCTCACGCGAGAGAGACAGAGCGAGAGAGAGAGAGAGAGAGATAGGTATACACACCGGTACATGTTATACGAATGAATATTCACATTAAAATTATTTTACCACTCAGAGTCGTTGTCACGTAAAACTTTCGCGCGTATACCGACTTTACAGGCAACCAATTTTTTACCTTAACCCTTAAGCTGGTAAGGATGGTAACCTTAGCTCTCGTGTGTATCCCAAACGACTCATGTATAAATTATCTAAGTAATTATATCTAATTGTACTTACAGCCTATCATCCATGTGTTTTCTGGTGTCGTTGCTATCAGTTATCACATTCACCATGGTAAGAGTGTGTCTTCTTAAATTACTTCTTCTAGCGGACAAGACTTTGGTTTCTCTGTAGTCTCCTATGATCCCATGTTCATCGATCTTTATAGTTTTTGGTTTATTTTCGTTAATCACATTGTTATGTTTAATCTCATCTGGAGTTGGGTCGTTACCTATATCGTTTATATTATTGCTAAAATTGTTTAATGAATGCCAAATAGCTCGAGTGGTTTGAATCACTTCGGAATCCTTGGCCACTTTGTATACTGTGAAACAAAATCAAGATTTAGTCTGACGCAGAGCAGTAAGTCATCTAAGATTACGAGTATATTTTTAAAGCTTATAGTAATTAAATAAATAATAAATATAAATATTCCACAACAATCACACCAATTCTCTAGTCCCAAATTAAGCTACGAGGCTTGTGTTATAGGTACTAGACAACGGATAAACATACTTAAATACTTTTTTTTTGTAAATAAATACATATTATACATAGAAAACACCCAGACCAGTACAAACACACATGTTCATGCACACTTATGCTTGTACTGTGCGGGGATCGAACCCGCGACCCTTGGTTTAGAAGTCCGACCTGTGGACCACTGCACCAAGCGGTCGTCATGGCAGCGTCGGTATGGCAGATGCAGTAGGTATAAAAGATACTTATACTAACTTATATTATATAAATTCATCATAATGAATGAATTTCATCAATTATTTTTCATTAGCATCGTCAATTGCGTACAAAAAACGTCGAAGAATATGTAACTTTATACCTTAAAAATCTTACAAGTACCTATCTATCTGACTATCTAACTATAACACACACACACACACACACACACACGCGCACTAATTTCAGTGTTATGTTTCAGTTAGTTGAATGTTTTCTGACGGTTTATTGTTATATAATATTAATAGATATTTATGTATGTTTGCTATCGTCGGGCGGCACTCTCGTTTCATTTGCTGAGTGATTCATAAAATGTGTTTCAGTAACTGAACTGAAATAAAATTCCTTATTCTTTATTCTTAGGTATATTCTAAATGTAGGCAATTGTAATAAGAATTTTATAAATAAAATAAAATCTATTTCTATATTGCAGTGGTTTAATACCTCCTCTTTTATAACTTAGATAATAATTTGAAGTATTTTACATACAACTGTGTCTGTGACGTATCGTAGTGCTACTGACTATTTACCGTTGATAAACTACACTTGAGGATATAGCGTGCCAACATAAATGGAATCAAAAAATATTTTCTGTAATCTTGACGCAAAATCTATAATCGTAAATTACCTATTCAAGAATTTTTCATAGTTTAATTACCGCAACCGAGACGAATATTACGCGGTTATAGCTGTTATGAAATATAACAGGTGTTAGTGCTTAGAAGATAATCACTAAATATGGCTACAAGCCATCTATTACAATGTACCGACATACAATCAATTACGGTAATAAACAACACCTGCATACGCAGTGTTTGATTGCAAGGAAATCAATTAAAAAGAGATTTGCTCCGGCCGCTTTAATCTTAGTGTTTTGATGACGTAGTTTTTGTAGTTAGTTATGTAGGGAAGACCGAGTACGATTGTAGTATTTTGACTTAATTTCAGACATTATTTGTTATTTTAAGGCAATAGTATCTCTTTTAATTGATTCTCAATTTTATTGGCTTAAAACATAAACCAGCTAATCCATCACCCTAACGAGCTTGGTCGCCAACTCACCATGGACCACTATGTGAGACGACTAAAACGTCAGTGTATCCTAGAGCTAGAAGATCGTCAGTAGCTCTGGGCAGCAGATAAGAATAGTTGCATCCAATGGGAAGCAGCTCAGCAAGCCACTATTCATCACATAACAGATTCGCTCATAGTTCAAAGACTGATTGCAAATAAACCAAAAAAAGGAAGCTAACGGAAAGGGTATCCTACCGACCGAGTGTTATGGTCGGGGACCAAAGTCCGATAGACATGGTCTTGATTTGTCTATCTTTATTATTCTGGATCTGAATCTTATATACCGCGGTTCATGTGCGGTTCTAGGCTAACGGTAGAGGTCGCCACATACAAAAGGATGCACGAAGATAATCTAGTCTTGATGAGTAGATAAATCGACACAAAAAGATTCAAATTGAATACCCGTTTGAATTATAACTTAATTAATAGGTATTGTATGTATTACTGTAAGTAATTAATTCATAAATAGGTGTGTTGATAAATTATTTGTTGAACTAAAAGCTCGTTGACGGGTGTTACCTAAGTCCAACAAATACTTAGTAATTTAATGCTAATATAAATATTTATTCCTACTAACTTGCAAATCAGTGTCATGATTCATTTCGTATCACAGAGATTAGAATATAAAATATATTTTGTTCAATTACTATAGCGTAGTTTTTGTAATTCGATAAAAATGTAATTGCCAAATAGACCTTTATTCCAGATCCAGTTTAACGCAAATTTGAATTTAACCTCTAGATAACATTTCGATAATTACTTGCAAGGCTGCATAAACTAAACCGACTAAGAAAAAATTAAAAAATGTGAGTGTGAATAAAAAATATTTGAATCAGTGCAGGTAAGGTATTTTATGGAGGTTCATAATACCTATGTATCGGATTATTTCACAAGGATCCCTTTTTACCCAGCAACGTCTGTGGTCGTAGAAAGGAAGGCAGTTCGCTCACTGATATTGTTAGAATTCGGGACACATTCTTAGCAGCTAGAGCAGCTCAGTAAGAGTTATGTCAGGCCTTTAATACTGAGTTGTTGTTGAATTAACTTTTATAATCTGTTTTATAGGTTTCCGCTAAACATTATCGGTCTTATTCTCTTATATATAAAAATGAATTGCTGTTCGTTAGTCTCGCTAAAACTCGAGAACAGCAGTACCGATTTGAATAATTTTAGTCTTGAAATATTTGTGGAAGTCCAGGGAAGGTTTAAACGATAAGAAAATATAAAAAACAGCTGGCAGGACAACGTCTGCTGCGTACGCAAGTTAAAAAAAAGTATAATTTGCAGTATCACTGTAACTGAAGCGTTAAGCAACCCTCTCTAATATCATATTAATAGTACATCAAACACGAAGCGCATTCCTAGCTCGCTTGATTACGATATAAACTTGTTTCGAGATAGATTTGGCGCGAAACAAGATTGCTTAGATGTCACCTGTAGCTCTTTAGATAAGTGGTATTTTTTGTCGCCGTTCTAGTACAAGGCAGTTACCGTGCCTGCGTTATAACAGCCCAGGGAGGTAACTCTGACCCTTTGCCCGTGATAATATGTTTACTGTTTACTGCGTTTAGTTCACTGTTTTATCGTTTTATCGCCGTTTGTGACACCATTTACCGGACACCGTATATACTTATACGACATTTTCTATCAACTTAAATTGTTTGAGGTTCACACTTTTTACCGAATGGGTCAAAGTTACTCTTCTGGGCTAAAATAATACGCAGGCACCAGTAAATAATAATAATAAATATTTAACAAACAATCACACCAATTCTCTAGTCCCAAATTAAGCTACGAGGCTTGTGTTGTGGGTACTAGACAACGGATAAACATACTTAAACACTTTTTTTTGTAAATAAATACATATAATACATAGAAAACACATAGACCAGTAAAAACACACATGCTCCTGCACACATATGCATGTACTGTGCGGGGATCGAACCCGCGACCCTTGGTACAGTACTACAGACCAGTACCTACAACTAAGTTACTATTCTACGCGATGGCGCCTTATTTGTTGTGTTAATGGTACAGTTGTCCCTTATTATCGGTTTGAGAATAACGTTTAAACACTTATCATTAATCAATTGTAGGTCGTCGATTTAATGGCTTAATCGCAACGCAGTCGAGAGGTTACAAGTTGATTAATTATAGTAATTAAATGCATAGTTATTGTTCGGTATTTAGGTAAAGACACTGTGTCCATAAAATAAATACAACAACATCACATACACTGATCAGACTTCGTTGTAAGTAGCTTAAGCACTTGTGTTACAGATATCAGAACCAAACAGTGGTATTACAAATAAACTAAAAAAAATACATATAACACCCAGACCAGTATAAACAGACATGTTTATGCACACAAACGTTTGTACAGTGCGGGGATCGAACCCGCGACCTCTAGGTTAATAGTCAACTTCTTGACCATTACACCAAAGTGGTCGTCATAATAAAATGAGGTGGATCTGCGACCGACAGCACTTAACGCGGAGAGCTGTTGGCTTTCACGGTAGAAAAGTTCTACGAGTAGATAAAATGTAACGATAAAGACTATCTACTACTTATTTACTTTGCTTAAATCAAATAAACAGCGATGAGTAGATATATCGAGTGCAGCGGTACCCCACTGTGTGATGACTCCCTACTTGGTGAGACTGGTAAATCACTAAGATACTGGTCATTTGACATCTAAGAAACGGTCTATATTCAACTGTAGCTGGCTCCGACAATTGGCACGATGACAGCTATCTTAAATATTTTCAAGACCATGGCTATTAAAAAACATAGCCCCTATGAAGTTAATATAACCAGTTTATTTCCAAAAAGCTGTCGAAACCAATTTTTAAACACACAAAACTCAATAAATATTTGGTCAATTGACTCCGGTTTCTAATATATGACCGTGTCGTCACGTTCATGTATTCCCATACAAAATCTATGGAGGCAGACCGTTTTGACAGATAATAAAAAGTATGTCAACGATTGGTGGTGTCGTCTAGCCAATTATGGACGATGATAGAGCTGCGATCTTGTTGTTCAATTTTCTTAATGATCAGCTTGTAGTCTTGTCACTTACAATTTAGGGTTCCACGTTGTAATAGCAAAAAATGTTTTAACCTGAAACCTATCACCGATCTTTGTTTGCTTCAGTTGACGTGGTATATAATGAAACCTACCTTCGATGAACTGGTACTCTTCGCCAGCCTTTTTCACCACCACCACATCGCTATCAACCAGCATTTCCAGCTCGTCAAATATCTCGACTCCATGATGCTGTTCCAGGTCCAGGAGAAGCCAGCGATATGGTGACTTAAAGTAACCTTCGTCGCTGGCCTAACAAGTAAGACACATTTATTTATTTATTTAAAACTTTATTGCACAAGAGAAGTGCAAAGGGTGGACTTAATGCTAA
Source organism: Pyrausta despicata (assembly GCA_963921415.1). Classification (NCBI taxonomy): domain Eukaryota; kingdom Metazoa; phylum Arthropoda; class Insecta; order Lepidoptera; family Crambidae; genus Pyrausta; species Pyrausta despicata. The sequence goes on along the minus strand of OY992862.1, from coordinate 12,056,872 downwards.
AAGCATTTTCTGCTAGTCAACCTCAAGGTCATGCAGAAAGTAGGCAATGGGATGATGACATGGGTTACACATGTGGATGGAAAGAGAAGTTCACGTCCAATTACCGCCAACCTGACACTTGAAGGTTGGATAATTGTCAGTTTCATATTAAAGACTTCTGCGGTTACCGCCGTTTGTATAAAACTGTCAAATACGTCTGATCTTTATGTCAATGGCAGATCTAGAATTTTAAGACCGACCGTCAGTCGTAAAGTGCATCGTTATACACTGCAATTACGTTTACTGCCTCGTTGGTGTAGTGGCAAAGTTTCTGCCTTACATCCGAGAGGTCCTGGGTTCGAATCACAGGTCGAGCCAAAATTGTTTCAGAGATTTTCTGTCACGAATTTCTCAATAACAGCTCGGAATCGGGAAGTTGGCGGTGTTACACCCCCGTGCCTCGGAAAGCACGTTAAGCCGTTGGTTCTGCGCCTGATCTCTCTACGGTCATGTCGGATTATTTATTTATTTATTTAAAACTTTATTGCACAAGAAATGTACAAAGGGTGGACTTAATGCTAAAAGCATTTTCTGCCAGTCAACCTCAAGGTCATGCAGAAAGAAGGCAATGGGTGCAGTGAAAATTAAATAAGAAAGGAAGTGTTTAATAACGCAAAAATAAATTAACTGATTGATTGCCGTCTCACCGAACTTTGAGAGTGATGGAGCAGTGAGTGCACCTGTGTATTGCGCTCACACTTGTGCACTATAATATCTCCTTCGTGTTGGCTGATCTCCGTTGAGATTGGCCGCCGTTGTCGAAATCGGCCAGGAGGACTATTATTATTATTAAGTTTGAACACCAGCTAGGTTTAGCTTACCTTCTTCAAGAACCGTTTGAAACCCGGGCACTCTAGATCATAGACCACTATGACGTGTTGCAAAAAGTATTCCGTTCTATTTTGCTGCAGCGACTTCGCCAATCCCACACCAGACTCGCCCAATCTTTTGGCCATTGACGTCACAATGTCTGGAATAATTCATCGTTAAATATTTATGGAGATGCACCAGGAAAGAAAACGATTTAACGGCTGTGATTTATATTTTTAAATTTTAAACGACGGTTTGCCTTTTTTTTGCTAGGTAATATGAACTTGCTTGCTGCTTCGGAAGGCACGTTAAGCTGTTAGTCCCGGTTAATATCGATAGATATTAGTCGTTAAGTCTGGTCAGAGGCTCTCGGGCGGCCTAATAACTTCTGACAGCAAGGTTGGTCACTTACCTCACACACACCCCTCCACAAATCAGCACTGCGCCCGCGTGGTGGAGTACGGCAAATACCACCTCATAGTTGAGGTGAGGCCTGTGCCCAGCAGTGGGACGTATACAAGGTGTAACAAAAAACCCCGTTAAAACTGAAGGGTGTTGTTGTGCCCGGAAAACTGCACAACATTCCCAATGATACCTTGGTCAAAATCTCAAAAAAAATCGGACCTCCCATACAAAATTGCCAATCAGCTGATCGATTTACTATGGGAGAGCCAAAAGATTTTTTGAGATCTCGACCTAGGTTTTTTAGCGAAAGTTGTTCAGGTTTACGGGCACAACAACACCCTTTAGTTATAAGGGGTTTTTTGTTACACCTTGTACAGGCTGATGTGTGTGTGAATATAAACTCTATCTCTAGTCAGTTAGATTAAGCGAAGTAAGTAAGTGAGAATTTTTTGCGAAAAACATGGATTTTTACAGATTTTAAAACCCTGATTTAACCCTAATAAGCTATGCTATTAGTTAATGATAATAATAAATATTTCACAACAACCACACCAATTCTCTAGTAACAAACTAAGCTACGAGGCTTGTGTTATGGGTACTACTAGACAACGGATAAACATACTTAAATACTTTTTTTTTTGTAAATAAATACATATTATACATAGAAAACTCCCAGACCAGTACAAACACACATGTTCATGCACACTTATGCTTGTACTGTGCGGGGATCGAACCCGCTAATAATAATGACTGAATGATTACTGTGCTTTTAAAAATAAATAAAATAAAATAAGCTCATTGCAGTTCAGCTTTATTATTATTCTACATTGTTAAAAAATCCTTATCAGATTATACAAGGTATAACAAAAAACCCCGTTATAACTGAAGGGTGTTGTTGTGCCCGTAAACCTGAACAACTTTCGCTAAGAAACCTAGGTCGAAATCTCAAAAATTTTTTTGGCTCTCCCATAGTAAATCGATCAGCTGATTGGCAATTTTGTATGGGAGGTCTGTTTTTTTTTTGAGATTTTGACCAAGGTATCATTGGGAATGTTCCCTTCAGTTATAACGGGGTTTTTTGTTACACCTTGTATATAGTATTATAAAATTATTGATAATTATGGACTGGGAGACAAAAGACGATCTTTGCAACATCCATTATTTTTAGACGTAATATATTCTTAGTTTTTTTTAAAAGAAAGAAATGAAGATCAAGAACTTTTTTAAGAAGACCAAGAACATTTAGTAACTAGAGTCTTGGACTAAATCAATGTTTTACTTACATGGCCTCCAGCACAAATCGGGTGTCAAAACTGCCGTCGGCCGATCGTCAAGATTAACAAAAGCAGTTAACACATCCATAAAGTTATTTTTAGAAGAACTAACTAACACTACATTCATTAAAATCACCGCAACAAACTTCATTTTCCTTAACTAAAAGTTTATTTCATTTGTCTTTATATTATTCTACAAAGGCCTGTTTATTTACAAAATACGTATATTTTATTTTTTTGTTTTTCGAAAACGTGCCTTCCTATGGTATTTGAGTAAATTCCTAATAAAATGAAATGAAACCTTTTTTTAATCAAAGGGATTCATTCAGTATTTTATGATTTGGTATGAATAGTCAAACTGTTTATTTAATTAAATTAAAACAGGTTTAACTTTAAAGACTTATGCAGAGCTACCTCTCTTCATATAAAGAAACCTTAAGTAGATACTTAAAAGCAACTTAAGAATGTGTTTACGGCACATAACGGCGTACAGTCAGGCATAAAATTGTAATCATTTGGAGTAAGTCAATTGTTTACTTGTGGCGCAGTGGTTGCAGTGCTTTGGTAGTAATACCAAAAGTTAAGCAACCTAAGGCGCGGTCATATTTGGGATAGGTGACCATTCTGACCATACAAGAGACGTCTATTTACAAGCATGTCCGTGCTTCGGAAGGCACGTTAATCTGTTCGTCCCGGTTAATATCGATAGATATTAGTGGTTAAGCCTAGTCAGAGGCTCTCGAGCGCCCTAATAACATCTGACAGTAAGGTTGGTCACTTACCTTACAAACACCCCTCCTCCACCAATCCACACTGAGTCCGCGTGGTGGAGTATGGCTCGTACCACCTCATAGTTGAGGTGAGGCCTGTGCGCAGCAGTGGGATGTATACATATACTAGGGCGGTTTGATAAGTCCATGACTTTGAAAAGAAAAACATATATTTTGTGTACAAAAACATTTTATTTTTCTACATACTCTACTTTCAACTCTACACTCTTTTTCCAGCGATGCTCCAATCTCTTCAACCCATCCAAAAAATACTTTTTGTCAAAGCCTGCAAAATAGGCCTCGGTTGCAGCTATCACCTCTTCATTGGATGAAAATCTTTGCCCAGCAAGCCATTTCTTCATGATTGGGAAGAGAAAGAAGTCACAGGGGGCTAAATCTGGTGAATATGGAGGGTGCGGCAATAATTCGTATCCTAATTCGACAAGTTTTGAAGTCGCGACTGCAGACGAGTGGGCCGGAGCATTATCCTGATGAAATAGAACTTTTTTCTTTGCTAGATGCGGTCGTTTCTTCATCAACTCTTCATTAAATCTTTCCAGCAATGCAGCATAGTAAGCACCGGTTATTGTCTTGCCTTTCTCCAAGAAATCGATGAAAATAACCCCTTGACTGTCCCAAAATACTGTTGCCATCACTTTACCAGCCGAACATACCGTTTTTGCCTTCTTTGGTGCACGTTCGCCGGTAGAAGTCGACTGCTTTGACTGTTGTTTAGTCTCTGGCGTATAATGGTGGACCCACGTTTCATCCACGGTTACGTACCGACGCAAAAATTCACTTGGATTGCGATTATACATAGCCAGACATGCCTCAGAAGTAGTCACGCGTTTTCGCTTTTGGTCGACTGTCAGTAAGCGCGGCACCCATCTTGCAGAAAGTTTTTTCATTCCCAAAATATCGGCTGTGCACATCTCAACTGAAAAACTCGTTCAGTTGAGATGTGCACAGCCTCAGCTAACTCGCGTATCTTTACTCGACGGTCAGCCAAAACAATATCGTGGATTTTGTTAACAATGTCCTCAGTGGTTACCTCAATCGGCCTTCCTGGGCGCTCGGCATCATTGGTTGTAATACGTCCACAACGAAACTCAGTAAACCATTTATGTACCATTCCATGAGACGGCGCTGAATCCCCGTAATATTTTTTCAACTTGTCCTCGGTCTGCTTAATGGTTTTCCCGCGTAAAAAATAGTGTTTAATCAAGACTCGAAACTCGGATTTCTCCATTTTCGAAGAACACCTTCACAGCCGCCAAACTTCTTTTGTTATTAAATATTGTTTTTGCGCCATATTAGAAAATAGAATTATTTTAGGTTCGCAAAAATATTACTTTTAAGAAAATATCATTAAAAATAAAAAAAGTTTCTATTCAGCCTGAAAGTCATGGAGTTATCAAAACGCCCTCGTAGGCTGATGATGATAGATAAAGTTCTTACCTTCAGTCAAAAAAGCTAAGTAGGTAATTAACAACCTATGACATGTCTTGAAATCAAACTTGACAAAATCATATTAAATTGGGTGCAAATGTCAAAACAAAAAAAAATTTGGTCGATTTTTTAACAAGTTGTTTGTTCGAGTAGCAAAGACAATGAACGGAAAATAAATTGTGTATTAATAATCGGTAATTTGACGTTTCACTTGTGTCTCTATCAGTACTGGACAAAGGTAGGGTTAGTAAATTACGCAGTCAACTTTAACATAATGACACGTTTGCGAGTCAAAATAAAACTAGATAATAGAATATTCTGTAAGTAGAGAAAAATTACGGTACCCCTAGAACATGGTTTGTGTGATTATGACACGCCACTTCATGAAATAGGGTTAAGTCTATCCTTCAAAGATGTCATTACTTCATAAAATGGTGATAAATGCTGCTCAGAAGTTTTTGGAGTTGGTAATGTGTCAAATAGTCTAAGATCCAAACTTAAATCGACGTTCACCGAGCTGTTAATAGAATGAAACATAATATTTATTATACATTTAATACATATACTAGATAATATATTAAAAACGGGTTTGCTGAAAAATCTTAGACAGACTATTTGTAATTAATGTTTAATAAACCATTTTCAATTAAATTTTGCAACATCAAGATGATAAGAAAATATTGTCCTGACTGTTTAAGTTCGTATCTTCCACTAAAAAGAGTTGTATCAGTTTTGATCTTTTTAGGATCATCGAGGTCTTCGTAATTTTAAATATACAGACTATTCTTATTCAATAAAATATTAATTATTAAAAGTTAAAAAATTAACGTTTAAATCCCGAAGCTCGACAAATTTATTTTTTAAAACGTACGGAACGAATATAACAAATCCATTTAAAAGGACATTAAGACACGCCCTATATGTCATTTTTTATTTATTTACATAAGCTTCGTCGCTTTGTGTAGCAAAGCTCAACAATAATCGGAAAAATATCAAACATAATTGATGTTACTTAAACGGACATTGTTTTATTAGTTCAAGAAAAAAACTATGAAGAAAACTGTTGAACTAAAACTAAATTTAAAACAATACGTTTTTATGTCTTTCTTTCGGCATCACAGCACATTACAACACCAATTTAATCCGAAAAAATATGAACTAATAATGGTTGATTAAGCGGATGTATAATTGCTGACCTTTACCTCCACCAATCCGCACTGAGCCCGCGTGGTGGAGTATGGCTCGCACCGCCTCATGGTTGAGGTGAGGCCTGTGCCCAGCAGTGGGACGTATACAGGCTGATGATGATGATGATAATTGCTGATCAATAACTGTGACCATCTTTAATATACCTTAACCAAATGTAAATATAGATTTCATTTCATTTACTTACTAGGTATCTGTCGGGTTAGATATGTTGATGATGCTACTTCCATAAAATTATGATGACGCAGTTTTTGGATACTTCATAAAAAGCAAAGCTTTTTTGTGCTTGAAAATGAGTGTCTTAATGACGTGGTATTCGTCATCCATCAATCGTGATCATTATTCCCTTTCTTTGTAACGGATGTTGACGTCACTCTTTTGGTATCTCTCTTATGGATTTCATAGTAAGTAAAGCTGTAAGTACTTAGGTAAGACTTTATTGCTCTATCTTCTAGTCTAGAACATATACATGACCAGCAGGTTCTCATCACGCTCATCAACTTCTTCTAAGCATAACTCCAGATCTTCATTTATTCAGGGTTCACTTATCTATCAGGCTAAACCACATTTCCTATAGCGTTACATTTATGGGTCTTACAGTTTAGTTAAAGGGTCTGCGCCAGGTAGATAGATAGAAGAAGAAGAAATATTTATTTGGCACATATTACAATACAATATAGTGAAAATTTAAACTAAAATTAAGCAAACCAAAAAGAAAATGAATGTATGTAATATAATGAAATGACCAAATTGGTCCCCACTCAGCATTATTGCCACGGCAAGCCTTAGCGCTGGTTTTAGATAGATTAACACTTTATTGTACAACACAAAACAATAATTACAGACGAGTTTAACAAAGAAAGATGAACAATTTAGACGGTCTTATCTCTTCAATTCGGTATTCAAACCCTCGAAGTAAAATATATCCTTATTATTTTATATGTTAGCGCGGACTCATATATATATATAACAATAAACTTCAGTACAAACCATTTTAAAGTACAGTACAGAACAACAGACACATAAATTTCAAAAAAGATATTTTTGTCTTTTGTTAGCTACTTTTCGTAAGACCCCTGGATGTTTTTTGTGTGTTTTCATTTAATGTACACAATTGAACTCTTTGCTACATTAGGTATAGTAAGTAAAGATTGTATGTCTTTTGTTTGTATTTCTTTTACAATGTTTGTAAATTATGCCATAATGACATTTACAACCCTATCTAGGTACTTGGCACACCGAGCATAATTTGTTTCTTTGTAAACCGTTTTCCCCATAAACAAGACCAGTCACTAAAGTATGTCAAGAGCGTAATACTGTCTGTCTGTCCGTCAATAAGTCATTTCTCTGCACAATTACTGTGTGTCTGTGTGGTTTCTCGGAATGCAACCAATATCTGGGTTAAGGGGAAGAAGCATTCTTTGAATGTGAGACACTACAGGATAGTAAATAGTAGAGGTGCTTGTGGCGCAGTGGTTGCAGCGCTTTGGCAGTGATACCCAAAGTTAAGCAACCTACAACGCGGTCATGATTGGGATGGGTGACCATTCTGACCATTTAAGTGACGTCTATTTACAAGCATCTCCGTGCTTCGGAAGGCACGTTAAGCTGTTGGTCCCGGTTAATATCGACAGATATTAGTCGGTAAGCCTGGTCAGAGGCCCTCGGGCGGCTTAATAACATCTGACAGTAAGGTTGGTCACTTACCTTACAAACACCCCTCCACCAATCCGCACTGAGTTGAGTATGGCTCGGACCACCTCTTAGTTGAGGTGAGGCCTGTGCCCAGCAGTGGGACGTATATAGGCTGATGAGACAGGATAGTAAATACACATAAGAATACTCAGAATAAGCCGCTGCTGAGCTTCAACGGCTGGACAGTTTTTTACGAACCATCACTAAGAACCACCGTGATCAAATTATCTTTCAAATAAAAAAAAAATTGGTTGCCTGTAAAGTCGGTATACGGGCGAAAGTTTTACGTGACAACGACTTTGAGTGGTAAAATAATTTTAATGTGAATATTCATTCGTATAACATGAACCGGTGTGTATGCCTATCTCTCTCACTCTCTCTCTCTCTCGCTCTGTCTCTCTCGCTCTTAGGCGGGTTAACTGTGACTGTGCTCGAGTGGAAGGGACGCGTGCCTTTCACTTTTTATGTCTGTCTCACTCGCTCTTAGGCGGGCTAACCATGCCCGATTCGAAAGGACGCGTGACTCTCACTCGCTCTCATTGTGAGCGCGGAACGTGAGCGGAGCGTAACGCAGTTTCTTGAAGTGTCACCCGGCGAACCAATTTATAAGACGTTGTCACGTCAAAAAAAGCTTTGACATCGGTCCATCCGTTCGGGAGGTACGATGCCACAGACACACACCAACACAAACATATATACACACACTGACATAGGGGTCAACTTATAATACCCGTCTTTTTGACTGAACATAATTCATTCCAGAAACGCTACTAATAAAAACATACTTATCTAAATAAGAATAATTATCCTTAACAACATACTGAGGTACTATCTATGACAGATTGTGCCTTATTTGACTTTAAAAGAGAAAATGTACCTACGTTACAGGTAGTAAGGTAGGTACATTTTCACTTTTAAGCAGGTACTTAATCATAAGTGATCGCAATTGCTTTTTGAACATTTAATATTGTATTTTGATTTAATTCTCCTGATATTTTAACATAAATATCATTTTCATGACGCCGCATGATTGAATCGATTAATTGTTTTTGTTCGTAAGAAAAAACTTTATCCGGTTTTTTTTGGGCGCAGTTTTTTTGACCGATATTCTGGTCACTTTTTGTGTTCGATTCCTATCAAAATCCCATTGACCTTAATTTAAAGAGATTTGGTTTTCCTTTTAACTAACGGGTGTGTATTACGATGTCCAATTAAATAATACTCAGTTTGCTCCTAAGAATAGCCTGAGGCTATAATTATTTGTCCATAAACATTACCATGTAATAACTCTGTCGAATCGGCATGTGTTTTGTTATGATAATTTTGCTAAGCTCTATCTATAAGATATTACTACCATTGAATACTAGCTAAGTAGTAAATTAAATTATTGATGTAAAGGGATGGAGATAATATGAAACTTGCTAGGTCCTTAACTAACAAAAGCGATATAATTAATCCACTCATACATTTCAATTTCGATTACAGGTTCTTTTGAATTTATTTAACTGTCGAACTCGAGCTTATAGTCACGTACCTCCTAAATATAGGTTTTTAATTTATTAATCTCAAGTTCTTGAAATGTAGAGCCAGGAAGGAGGAAGGAAGGAAGAGAAGCCAGAAGGAGCTTAGAACCAGGAAACGGACATAGAATACTTTTTATCCCGTTCGACCGTGATTGTGAAAACAAAGGTGGTCATTAGTAAAGAATGAAAATTAAAACTAATTAGGCTCTGTGTATGTACCTAATGAGCTAAGTGTATATACTACTCCTAGACGCTGAGCCCCTTTTGAATTAAAAAACTATAGAAATGAACCTTACACAAAATAACAACACTTACCAAACGCAGATTTAATTAATGATTTTATGTAGATCCAGACATAGAGATCAACCAGACAACTAAGACATCAAAAATTGCAAGAATTTATTATTGGTAAAATAGAATGATGATGATGAACCCAAGATATTGACTACAGCCATGTTACCATATCAAGTTTGGCGTAATACGCGAAGATCCGTCAACTTATGATGCGTTTGATGCGTTACGGGAATCAAAGTGCATTTCATGAGTAATAGAATCAGCTGATGATGCATACGGATGTCACGCGTGGCGCGCACACTAACGTGACTAACCTTAAATTCTCAGATAAATATTGAAATTTATTAATTAAATAGAGAATAATGTGGAAAATGTGCACCTTTGCGCGCGGGCTTGAAATCGATTATCATAATTTAGATGCAAATAATGATAAAAGTTTATGAGGTCCGCAAGACACGATTCTACTTTAAACTGGGTATTATGAGTTAGCATGTATCGTGTATCATTTACGTAAACAATGACCTAATTTTTGTGGTAAGACCTATTCTGTAACAGACAAAAATGTGACTGCTGAGATCCCGTTAGTACCATATGGAAGGAACCTTTAAAATGCTCGAAGACTTTTTCTAACATCTTTATAAATAAAATAAATAAAATTGATTTATTTCAGGTAACTAAGACCCATACAATGCAAAATTAAATTATATAAATAACATTGATAAAAAAATACATTAGGAACATTTATCTATACACATAAAATATAGTGATGTTAGTTACACTGTTTAAAACTCAAGAACGGATGAACCGATTTGGCTGAAAATTGGTGGAGAGGTAGCTTAGAACCAGGAAACGGACGGATGCTTTTTATTTTGACAAAGTCGCGGGGGGCACTGTATAAAAATAAAATTAAAATTTACTTAAACATTAACAATCTCAAGACAACCTCATTGTCAGTCAGATGAGTCAATTTTATGAGACATATCAGTAGCAACCTTCGTTTATCTGGAGACTCGATAGCAATGGCCGAATTAACGCTTCCATGTAGGCACGACGCAGACATTTTTTAAAGCCAGCACAACCGGATTTTGGCTTATTTTCCTCTTTACGTAACATCTGTTTGTCTGGGTTTAATACTTAAATGAATAAAAATTTCAATATATTATTCTTTTTGGTAATAAAGATCAGTTCAATAATTCCTTAATAACCTTTCATTTAGTTTCTCTCAATCTGTTGATGAGTTTTAGAACATGTAAAACAGGCAAAACAGGAAGCTATTTATTTTTGCGAAAGCATTTTCAATTTATTTACCTATATTATTTTTAAGACAGTCACTACGTTTCGAGATGACATCGACCTTTGGGGACAATCATGAAAACATTAGATAAAAACTAGCTGACCCGGCAAACGTTGTTTTGCCATATAAATTATCGAGGACAACCTTTATCACTAAGGGTTGTAAAATTGATGTTAGCCGATTCTCACTCCTACTCAATATGCTCACAAAATTTCATAAGTATCAGTCAAGCCGTTTCAGAAGAGTACGGAGGAGGGAACGAACATTGTGACATGAGAATTTTACGTATATAGAGTAGATAAAAGTTGGTGTATAGTTTGACAATGACCAATCCCTGTAATATCATCATCAGGCAATTTTTTTCTTGTAAATAATGTTAACTTAACTACTAACCAAACTGAAGAAGATATATTTTTGCCATGTCGTATTTTCCAAAAAGAGTTTGTACACTCAAACTCCGTCACTAGTCGTAAAGTATAAGTTAAGTATTTTTGAACAATTTGATGACATTGTTTTTTTTATACAATCGGTCTAGTTTGTGAATAGGTGTCTTTGCATTTCGGTAACCGAATTCGAAAATTTCGAATGACTTTACAATTGAGCCGAGCTTGGCAAGCATCCAAAAATGCAGTCTAGATTTATTCGTAGGCAACCAAAAAACAACTTTCTTTCAAGCAATTTTGTTTTGATCTTCTGACAGCAATATTGTTACGGTCGGTTACATAAGTAGGTAGGTAATGTAGAGTTTCCAAAAATTCATTAACATAGTCAATATTAACATGAACTCTTGGTGCAATTACTGGAATTAATTAGGACTAGTTCAATTGGCTTATCCTGTCACCTTATTGTAAGAAAATGACACTCCATCAATTGGCTTACATTCGCGCTTTATTTCAACTATCCACTGAATATGTACAGTGACTAGCATATCAAACTAATAAATTTGGTGGAAAAATGGCTCATATTATAGATAAGATGCCATAGTGTGTGTGCCTTGACGTGCTGTCGTCTGCACCTACTTTAGATGATGATTTCTCTGAGCCGTATCAACTCTAATCAACATATTGTAAAGTAAGTACACTAAATTAATTATTAGGAAGTAAATAGTGCAGAGTTTTAACTAATGCTAAGGGCTACTAAAAGCTTACCTACTAGACCGAAGGCCGTTCGTGCGAAGCATGTAGTTTCGAATTATTTTTCGCCTACCCCGTTTTAGCGTCGAATGCCCGTGTTGACAAGAGTCCGTACGTTCCAAAAACTAAATATTTCCAAGGGCTAACATTACGGGCTAAGGGATAAGGGCTTTAAATAAAAAAAAACTTTTTTGGACGCATTTTTTGGGGAAGAGAGTTAGACCCATTTCGTCTTTCAGTAAAAATTCAGCACACGATAGCCTACCTTGCGATTAGTAAAATAATAAAAAATATTATTTATCCAAAACTTAAAACCAACTGTACCTACAGCAAAATTATCTTAATTTAATATAGTAGGATATAATAATACTTAAATATTATGTGGGACAGTGCTTTTGAAGATAATGTGTTTTGAACTCATGTTTCTACTCCTAAAATAGCAATTTGAATAACTTTTAACTTCGTGTTTATTTAACATAATTGTCTTGCGTCTCTAATGATTTATCCTTATTATTCGTTTACTATGTATTTAGTCAAGTAATTTTGGGCCGTCGTTTATCCTGAAAGTTACAATTTGCGTTATAAAGTAGGTTACAGGTAAAACAGAGCTGTTATTTTGACTATTACTTACGTCAACAAAATAGAATATCGTCATTGTTAAGAACGTGGATAAAATTGATGAATAATTAGTACCTACAAGACAAGATTTACGAGACAAAAAATAAAACAGGACAATCCCCTAACCGTGGACTCTGTGTATTAATTAACCATTTAAACTCTAAGAAAAATAGGAAAATTTAGAAAAAAAGACATTACTTACACAAAACCTAAGATAATGAAAATAATCTTTGAAAAAACCAAGAAACGAGTTAACACTTACACCGAATTATAATTGAACATACAATATCTGTCAATTAATATTATAAATTAATAAAAATCTGAAACCTAAAAAAACGATAGTTTCAAGTGATTATTTACTGGAATATTTTAAATCACTTATTTACGTGCAGTCATCATCAGCATAATAAAGATACTCCCGGTATCTTGTCGCTAAATGCCTACAGTTGAACGGCCTGTGCTTCCCTCATAAAATTTCAGATTCACCCTTCATATTTATAAGGTAATTTAACAAACTTAAAAGCACCTAAGATTCACGCTATTACAAAGACTTTGTTCCGACAAGTATCAACGCATAACCAAGCATCCACGTGTCACTGGAAAACCCCATCGCTTAATCAGAGAGTCACGTAAGTTTCGGCATTGATTTTCAACATAATACCAGGAAAGTACGCGTATATGCAGCAAAAGCTAAAGTGTGACGTTTCGTATATGTCATTGACATAGATTGATTACGCATCGGTTCGTTTGTAAATAAAGTTTAGAGCTAATTTTGGACAAGTGACACAACACATTACAAGTGAGAATTCGATAGTGACTTGATGTCGGGTGAGCATGTTTCAGTTTGGAATGACTAGGCTTAACAAATAAAATCTATCGATATTTACCGGGACCAAAAGCTCAAGGTGCCTTCCAAAGTACGTACGTAAAAATATGTATACAAATACAAAATGAATAATAATAATAAATAAATATACATCACGTACATTGATCGGACTCCGTGGTAATTAGCTTAAGCACTTGTGTTACAGATATTAGAATCAACAGCGTAACCACAAATAAACTTAAATAAGTACATATAACACCCAGACCAGTACAAACAGACATGTTCATGCACACAAATTTGTGTACAGTGCGGGGATCGAACCTGCGACCGCTTGGTTAATAGTCATCTTCTTGACCATTACACTAAAGTTGTCGTCAAAACCACCTACCTATAGTCGGAATGGTGACCCATCCCAAACACAACCGCGCCTTTGCTGCCAACACTGTACTACAAGCACCTCTCTAATCTAAAAACTCGTTATTATACAACAACAGCATCACATACATTGATCTGACTTCGTGGTAAGTAGCTAAAGCTCCTGTGTTGCAAAATTAGAATCAACAGTGGTATCACAAATATACTTAAATAAATATAAAAATAAATATAAACATATAACATCCAGACCAGTACAAACAGGTATGTTTATGCACACACATTTTTGTACAATGCGGGGATCGAACTCGCGACCTCTTGATTAATAGTCAACTTCTCAACCATTACACAAAAGTGGTCATCATCGTCGTCTTTAAGCCCTAAAAAAATTTCCGACCTCATGGTCACAATACCGCGTCTTCGTCGAAAGATATAAGCATGTTAACGTGATTTCGCCTCAGTGCGTCCGCGCAGATCCAACGCGCCGGTCTATATATAAAAATAAACAATTTACAAGCCGGTCGTATAATTATTACGCGAGTGGTATTAGATATTTTTGGAAGCTGTGTTTGTGTTTTTGTGACAGTTTTGATAGTTGGTGCAAGGTATAAATTAGTTTTTCTTGTTATAATAATTAAAGACGGTAATTTGTAAAGCTGGGCAAAGCTGTTGCTTCTTGTATGTTTATGAGTAAAAAATAAGATGAAAGTTTGATTTAATAAGAGAAGAAAATAATAAGAAATAGTTTTGAGATAAAAGTTAAGACCGTTACAATAATGAAAACAGTTGAAATAATGTCTCTATTAGAGCCTTGATTTTGAGACTTTTTTAAGAGATCTCAATTTTATTTATTTAGGTATTTCTAATAACGCCAAATATTTGTCGGAATAATAATAGCACAAAACTTTTTTTTACGCTAAAGAATTGTCCATTATCAGTCATTACCTAAGCATTGTTACTAACGTCACTATCCAATACAATGAATTATCTCTACCGGCGCCAAGAGTGATTCAAACTGTGACGATTTTGTTGCGCATGCGTCGATGCGTAAAACCGAAAAGTGAAGGAAAGAAGAAAGAAAGAAACTTTTATTGATTTAGGACATCACATACACATAACGAAATGAAAAGTATAAACAGATACAAAATCTACAGAATAAAAGAAACAAAAAAACAATGGGGACCGAACGAAAAAAAGGGACAAGCAGAAGTCATTTAAAGTTGTTAAAAAGTATTTTTTCAGTACATATGTATAAAAAAAGGCAAATAATATATGTGCTAATAGCACTACTAATCCAGAAGGAAGATGTAACAAGCACCTTTGATATTTTTTAATGCTTTTAATTTAATTTAGAAGTGTTTTATTATTTAAAACTTTCGCGTTATATCAAACCTTGTTGAGATAATTTTATCTGATTAAGTACCTAATAAATGTATTAAATTTTGGGATTGACGATATCTATTAAACATGAAGAGAAGAGCTTTGAATGCTTAATCTTTATAAATGAAATCGTCGCAATTCGAACTAATGAGTTCTAGTAAGTAACTGTTAAAAGTGCAAATTCGATATCATTACGTTAATTGTGCACTAGGTTCTGTCTAAAGCCATGGACTGTTGACATATATACTTGTATTAAAAATGCGAAAGTAACTCTGTCGGTCTGTCTGTGACTCAATCACGCCAAAACTACTGAACTAATTTGCTTGAAATTTGGTATGGAGATGTTTTGATACCCGAGAAAGGACATAGCTACTTTTTACTGCGGGAAAGTTCCATTCCATTCCAGCATTTCCATGTGAAAATTTAAGTGGGCCGATCGCTTTTAAGCCTAAACTACTGATTAAATAACATTTGGTAAGGAGACAGTTTGAGACTTAAGAAAGGACATGAGTTACTTTTGACCGTGAAAAAACAACGCATTCCCATGGGAAAAATTACTTTCCGGGGAATCTGATCGCTTTCACTCCTAAATTACCAAAGATTTGAATTATATTTGGATAAAGATTTGATTTATATTGGTATATCACGGGAAAACAACGCAATCCAAAAAAAACTACCTAATGCAGACAAAGTCGCGGGTAAAATCTAGTTTATTATATGTGTTCACGCCATTTACCACATATTTTAGGCATCATGTTCTTGGTTGGTATGGTTGGTGACGTGGCCTCCAGACTGCGCGATGGCTGGGACCAGTGCGGCGCAACGCCGATAGATGGCGCTACGAGTAATCTAAATGCAGCTTAGAACTGGTTTCCAAGACACCGTGTTGTTTAGTCAAGAACGTCATTACTGCAATAAAAATTTTCGCCTTAATATCGCATCGCTCAAGGAATTATTTATATCCGCATCAAGATTTGATTTTAAGAAGGCAGCTGCAGCATATCTTCAAGTCTCCGTGGTCTGGTGAGTCATTAATCCTGTCTTACCGACCAAGAACACTTCAAATTGCATTTTTTATTTTCATAATCCATTTCGCTTCCCGCATCCCCATTTCTGGCCCACCGAGCCGAATCTTGAACCAGCTATTTCGTTAAATTTTCTCAACAATATTTTCTTAAAATTTTAATTTATATAAGGTCTCATTTTAGTTTTATAAAATACAGGGTGTAAAAGTTAAAAATGGCTCAAATAAAAATAAATGAAGCCAAAAGGCAAGCAATTTACGAGCAATTGTCATCGCTTTACGCTCTTTCCAAAAAAATAACCCTGGTTGATACTCGCACTAAGCATGAATTTCTGGCAAAATCTTCAAATATTGACAAACTCTATGATCAATATAGTAGGTTAACCGATGAGTACAATGAGTTTTGCTTGGCGGCGGACCCAGAGTTTGTCATAAACTACAAGTCGTGGCTTTCTTTTGAAGAACTGTACAGTGCAGTTAATTACTTCAGATCTCAATTGAATGTCAATCCAACAACACAAAGCACGCAAAAAGAGAATGAAACAACACCCGCTATTAAACTTCCATGCATAGACCTTCCCTCCTTTGATGGGAAACATGAAAATTGGGCATTATTTTATGAAAGCTTCAAAACAAACATTCATGAAAACCACCAATTGTATGATTCGCACCGCATCCAATATTTGATAGGCAAGTTGAGTGGTAAGGCGCTCACTGTGTTCGCAGGTGTCTTACCTAATGCTGAAAATTACCCTGCTATATGGAAGGCTTTAGTTGACAAGTACCAAGATAAACGGGCACTAGCAGCCTTTTATTTGAATAATATTTTTGAGCTAAAACATGTTCCAAACAACGTTAATCAGTTGAATAATTTCATTGAAAAGTTTTCATCATCTTTGACTGCTTTGAAGCAATTAGGCATTTCTGATTTGACCGATTTTATATTTTTATATCTTGCACAAAAAAGATTAGATACCAATATTATTCAAAGTTTCGAACAAACGATGCGCGCTAAGGAAATTCCTTTATGTGCCGAGCTTATTGATTTCATCCGTCATCATGTAAAGGTTCTGGAACGCACCGATAGTGTGACGGGGTCCAATTCTAAAAACGTTCGAAATCCGAATTCGCATACTTTCGCAGTAACTGCTGAAAATTCGCCAACTTCAACAATCTCATGTCCGGTCTGCTATTGTAATACTCATGGCCAGGTATATCAATGCCCGAAATTTAAATCCATGGACACTAATGCTAGATTTCAATTAGTTAAAGATAAAAGATTTTGTACTAATTGTTTGAGCGCTCGTCATACTAATTCGCATTGTAATTCCTCCTCCCGTTGCAAATCTTGCAATCTTCGTCATCACACTATGTTGCATTTCGATTCTGTCAAACCGAAGTCGAACGAAAATAACGAGCGACCTAAGAATAGCCCCCCTGTAGCGAACAGTAGCAATTTCTCGGCGGCTGTAGTTTCCGAACCGTCCGTGACAACATCTACAGGCTCTTGTTGGTCGAGTTCAAATGTAACGCCCGCACCCGTGGTGCAGGTCGAAGCGCGTCCCGCGCCTATCATGCAGTTTGACACTGTAGCTATGCATGCGTGTGTAAATAATAATGTCAAAACTGTTGTGCTTTCGACTGCACAAGTTTATGCTTACACTAATAAACAAAACAAAACCATTATTAGATGTTTGTTAGACAGCGCTTCACAAAGCAACTTGATAACTCTATCCTGTTGTAGAAAACTTAAATTAAAAATTACACCGCTTAATAATACCTGCGTAAAAACTGTTGGTTCCGCAAACTGTAATATTCTCGGTTGTGTATCCCTAAATATACAATCGCGCCACACTGATGATGTTTACAATATACAGTTAATGGTTATTAACCATATAATTGACAAGTTGCCTACTTCTTACGTAGATGTATCAACACTGACACATTTAAATAACTTACCGCTTGCTGATGAACGCTGGAATGTACCCGGCGAAATAGATGCTATATTAGGTGCTCAATTGTTTCCTTTGTTGTTAGTCGGGGGTCGCATAATTTCGACTCCGCTTCCTCGACCCGCCGACTCCGGCGCTGCTGCTGTGGCCGCTTCTGCTTCTTGCACGCCGCAACCCGCTGTTGTAGACGCTCTTCGCGTTTTTCCCGCATCTTCTAGACGTGTCACATCCGCTATTCCGCCGATTCTTGAGACTTCGCTTGGTTACGTCATCATGGGTGAAGTACCTACTTCTGCTGCTGATCCTGTTGACGTCGCCTGGTCCTTCGGTCCTATAACTAATGATGAATTGAACAAAACTTTAACTAAGTTTTTTGAATCGGAAGATATTATTTCACCTCCAATCAGCAATCCTGATGACCTAGAATGTGAGGCTATGTACATCTCCACCACATCACGCGATCTCTCCGGTAGATTTATTGTTGCGTTACCGTTTAAACAAGATCCTGCCTCTTTGGGCGATTCATATGCGTGTGCCAAACGCAGATTCGCTTCACTCGAACGCAAATTCAGAGCGATTCCAGAATTACGTCTCGCTTACGATAAAGTTATTCTGGATTATTTTGAAAAGGGTTATTTGTCCGAAATCCCATATTCCCTCGCTGCAGTTCAAGAGGGTTACATAATACCACATCACGCTGTAGTTCGGCCAGATAAATCTACAACGAAAACCCGCCCGGTTCTTGACGCTAGCGCCGTCACAGATACCAATGTTTCGCTCAATGATATCCTACACTCTGGCCCGAATTTGCAAACCGACTTATTGGAGCTACTTTTGATATTTAGGCTATTTCCAATCGCTATTACAGCGGACGTGCAACAAATGTACTTACGTATTCTGCTCACTGAAGAACATCGCAAGTTTCAAAAAATCTTGTACAGATTTAAAGAATCGGAACCCATTCGCATCTTCCAATTTAACGTCGTCGCCTTTGGCCTTCGCTCGAGTCCGTATTTAGCAATGCGCTGTATACGACAACTAGCTGCTGAAAATAAAGAAGTTCTCCCACTTGCTGCTGAAGTGGCCACTAAAGATATTTTCATGGACGATGTGACAACTTCAGTTCTGACTGTTGAGACAGCGATTGAACTATCACGGCAATTAATAACAATGTTTGCTTCTGCAGGGTTCAATCTTGTTAAATGGGCGAGTAATTCGCAGCATTTGTTAGCGCACGTTCCACCATCACACCGCGCCTCTATAGAATTTTCTGATGGAGACAATTTAAAAATATTGGGCTTAAAGTGGCTTCCCGCTTCAGATACATTCACATTTACAATTCATGAAGATATAAACCGAGGTTGTACAAAACGCACAATTTTGTCTGTTCTGGCTCGACTCTTTGATGCACTCGGTTTAGTAGCCCCGGTTGTTTTGTATGCTAAGTTACTGATACAAGAACTCTGGCTCGCTCAAATCGGATGGGACGATGACGTTCCTGAGTCAATTTCTAAACGTTTTTCCCAATTCAAGGCCGAATTACCACTCCTATCGCAACTGCAGATACCTCGTCATTTAGGCGTTGCTCCAAACTGCGTTGTAAACATTGTTGGGTTTGGTGACGCCAGTCTAAAGGCGTATGGATGCTCCGTCTATTTACACGTGACTCACCCTAATGATAATGTAACGTTCACCCTGGTTTGCTCTAAGTCTAAGGTTGCATCGCCAAAGGTTGCTTCGCTTGCTCGTTTGGAGCTATGCGCAGCTGTGCTGCTCTCTACTCTTATACACTATGTTCATACTGCGTATAATAAACGTTTCCCGATTACAGATATATTCGCTTTTTCTGATTCGACGATTGCTTTGTCGTGGATCCATTCACAGCCACACCGCTGGCAAATATATGTCGCTAATCGTGTTAATAAAATACACGAAAATCTCGCTTCTGATCGCTTTTTCCACGTTGTTGGCTTGGAGAACCCAAGTGACTGCGCCTCTCGAGGACTTTTGCCTTCTCAAATATTGGATCATCCGTTGTGGTGGTCTGGTCCGTTGTGGGCGCGTAGTCCTGTCGCTGAGTGGCCGATCGAGCCGTTTCGGCCATCGGGTGAGGACTTGCCGGAATTGAGAAAATCGGTGACACTTGCTGCAGTTGTCGAAGCAGAGGATTCTCCGCTTTATGAACTCTCTCTTCGGACATCTTCATGGTTGAAGCTGCTACGTATAATTGTTTACATTTTGCGTATACTTAAAAAACTTCCCCGCGATAATTTAATAAAATCCTCCGATCTCAAGTACGCGGAAAATATTCTTCTTCGCCATCTGCAACATAAATATTTTCATGCTGAAATAAAAGCAATACAAAAGAAAACTTTGCCTTCTGTGCCGATCCGCAAGCTCGATCCCTTTATCGATGATAATGGTCTATTGCGCGTTGGTGGTCGACTGACTAACGCCAATCTGCCTTTCGAAAATCGGCATCCTATATTACTCCCGCGACGTGATCATATTATTAATTTGCTGATAGATCACTACCACCGTATAAATTCCCACACTGGTTCGCATTTACTAACTTCATTATTGCGACAACGTTATTGGATTATTTCCTCCCGCAATATTATTCGTCAGCGTATTCGTGCATGTAATTCCTGTTTCAAATGTTCGCCCTCGAGCAACACGCCTTTCATGGCCAGTCTACCTCCCGCGCGTCTTCTAGAAGCCAAGGCTTTTACTAATACTGGAGTGGACTATGCTGGTCCTATAAATCTAACTATGACTAGGCACCGTGGCGTACGAAGTACGAAGGCTTACATCTGCCTCTTTGTCTGCTTTGCTACTAAGGCAATACATCTTGAAATCGCTTCTGATCTCAGCACAGAGACATTCATTGACGCGTTTAAGCGCTTCATTTCCCGACGTGGCCCTGTTGCGGCTATTTATTCCGATAATGCCACTAACTTTGTTGGTGCCAAGCGTCACATGAATGAACTCTTTGATTTTTTGGAGGCGCAGGAAACTAAGAGTGCAATGAATCTTGAACTGTCCAAATGGAGGATTGCTTTTCACACAATCCCGCCCCGGAGTCCACATTTTGGCGGGCTTTGGGAAGCTAATATTAAGTGTGTAAAGGCTCATCTGTACCGTGTTATTGGTCAACAAATTCTCTCATACGAAGAGATGTTAACTGTTTTGACGCAAATTGAGTGTGTGCTTAATTCGCGCCCACTCGGGTTATTACCTGACGAACCACAACCTGAAATACTTACGCCTGCTCATTTTTTAATGACAACCCCTTTAAAATTTCTACCAGCGTATGATATTGACTTGAACAAGAGTATTACTCAAAGAAAAAGGTTGCTAGATAGTCTAGTTCAAAGTTATTGGAAAAGGTGGCGCCTTGATTACTTACACACTCTTCAACAACGCCAAAAATGGCATACGCACAGAGGCAGCGTTCAGACTGGTACTATTGTGCTCATTCATCAGGATGATGTTCCGCCTCTGCATTGGCCTATAGGCATTATAGAAGAGGTTTATCCAGGGAAGGATGGTATCATACGCGTTGTGTTGGTTCGATGTCGTGGTAAACTTTTTAAACGACCAGTCGTTAAACTGTGTCCTATTCCAACACAATAAATACAACTCAATGCTTGACTAAATTTATATTAATATTCTTTTTGTCTAATGTCTGGCTTGCTATGTTGATTATTTATAGTTTGTCAATATGTTTAGCAATCAAATGGTTCAATTTAAGTTTTCCTTTCGCATTATTATCATTCCTCATCATTCCTTTTTTCGAAATTCCTTTGGAATTCCAAGCCGGGGAGCATGTTCACGCCATTTACCACATATTTTAGGCATCATGTTCTTGGTTGGTATGGTTGGTGACGTGGCCTCCAGACTGCGCGATGGCTGGGACCAGTGCGGCGCAACGCCGATAGATGGCGCTACGAGTAATCTAAATGCAGCTTAGAACTGGTTTCCAAGACACCGTGTTGTTTAGTCAAGAACGTCATTACTGCAATAAAAATTTTCGCCTTAATATCGCATCGCTCAAGGAATTATTTATATCCGCATCAAGATTTGATTTTAAGAAGGCAGCTGCAGCATATCTTCAAGTCTCCGTGGTCTGGTGAGTCATTAATCCTGTCTTACCGACCAAGAACACTTCAAATTGCATTTTTTATTTTCATAATCCATTTCGCTTCCCGCATCCCCAATATGTACACCTACATGCATGGGTGTACGAAACAGATTTGCCTAGAATTGTTATGCGATAACTGACCGACCGACGAATTTAGACCCCGCCTTCGGATTATCAAGAAATCGTATCACCGATGCACAAGAGATTGATCATCTCCTGATTTACCTATCTATAGCATAACTTTTGGCAACTGTTTGAAACAAATCTCGAGACAAACCTATCACAGTTATAAATAAACCTCACGATAGGAATTTATTAATATCTTCTATTTTGTTTGCAAGTGTTTCAGTCATTCAACTCTTTAAAATAATATTTTATCAGGTGTTAGTAATAATTTGAAAAATTTATTTGTTAGAGCTTTATGTAGGTTACGTACTTCTAATCTAATATTATAAGGTAAAGTCTAATAATATGTTTATATATTATTATATATTATATTGTCTCGTAGCAACAGCATGCAATGCCAAAATGAATTTAAAGATTTTGGAGGATAGATGCCCATTTTTCCGGTGAGTCATCTATCTAAATCGCAAATTATATGCGTCGGGCATCTATCTATCCCTGTATGGGATAGATGTCACAAAATTTAGATGACCGCAGAAGTCCCTAATTCTTTGAATACATCGAAGACATCTTTTTTTACTTTTAATTAATTTGTAGATAAAACTCCCAAGAATAAATTTGTTTCATAAATAAATTGTTTTGATTTTTACTATTGAAGTTATAGAGCGTTTCGAAAAGAGGCATCTATCTCGGCTTTACCCTAAAGAGAAAAAATTTGATTGTTTGTTTGAATAGAATAGGCTCCGAAACTACGGGACCGATTAAAAATCTATAAGAATCTCATAGATATCCCTGATTAACGTAGGATATATTGAATACGATAAAAAATAGGGATCCGTGTTAAAAAAAAATTCTACCCGTGCTTAACCGGAACGGTATAGGTAACCATTTCCATATTTTTTAATTCTAATTAGATAAATGTGACCATCATTAACCACAGTCAATCAATACAGTGTGTCCCAAAAAATATATCGTTTGTGGTGCGGTGGTCCGGTCAGGTTCTAAAGTATTTTAATTTTTTTTAATTTTATACAACAACATCACATACATTGATCTGACTCCGCGGTAAGTAGCTTAAGCACTTGTGTTACAGATATCAGAATCAACAGTGGTATTACAAATAAACTTAATAACACCCAGACCAGTACAAACATACATGTTCATGCACACAAATGTTTGTACAGTGCGGGGATCGAACCGGCGACCTCTTGGTTAATAGTCAACTTCTTGACCACTGCACCAAAGTGGTCGTTAACGTAAGATGCTTTGATAACATATTTAAAGCCTTTAGAATTCACACAAATATACGTCAATCGTGTTATGCAGATGCAGGTCAATCTAAATGGCTGCGTTTAGATTTGCTTCATTTGGGTAAAGCAATGGAGCTTAATGATCACATCAAACACCCAAGTCATGCACTCTAAACATAGGTTGACTTCTAAATTGTACTCACCTCAAATTTACCAGTAATTTAGCAACTAAGTCGTACCTTCATGTCCAAATCAGCGTGTTTGTGCATATTAGCCACACAAGTTAAATTTACGAATCTATACTCATACCTATTATAAATGCAAAAGTAACTGTCTGTCTGTCTGTTACTCAATCACGCCTAAACTACTGAACCAATTTGCATGAAATTTGGTATGGAGATAATTTGATACCCGAGAAAGGACATAGGCTACTTTTTACCGCGCTAAAACTCGAGAACGGCGGGACCGATATTAATAATTTTAGCTTTGAAATATTTGTGGAAGTCCAGGGAAGGTGTAAGCGATGAAAAAAATATTGATTGATTGCGAAAACAGCGGGCAAGACAGCGTCTACCGTACTTTTTATACTAATACCCCTTACTAAGTATCTGATTATTTGGCAGGTGTCAAAACAATATGGAGCCATTATTAGTTGACGTAGTCCACTTCTACCCGAGGGAGAACGCGCAGACACACAACACAATCAAGTAAGTAGTTTATATAGGGTGATTTAACATACTTATCTATGATTTTACTATATAATATTTTGTTCTGTAAATATTTTTATACTCTTAAATGTGAAATTAAAACACACTAAGAAAAACGAACTGCCACAAGCGGGACTCGAACCCGGACCTCTCGCAAAGCCGGGCCAAATCGCAATAAGTAAGTAAGTGTCACGGTAGCTCATTGGTAGAGCAATCGTCCGCCTGCCCGTGGCAGTCCGTTTTTTCATTAAGTGTGTTTTAATTTCACCTTTGTAATGTTGAAAATATAGAAAATTAATTTTTATACTCGTTTTTTTAGGTTACTTGTAGATATCATATTAGTTACTATTGAGTATTTAAATTGTCTTATATTGCAAATAAAAACTGTTTTCTTGGGTAATTTGTAAAATTACCTATTATTTTCTTGGGGCGCTGCACTGCAGTGGGGCTGCAGCACGAATATTAACGTAACGTATTTGTGTCGTCCAAACGTCAGAACCTGACAGTTTCCCCATACAAATTGACAAGTTAATAGAGATAGGTAAACGCCACGAATGCAGTAGTTCGTGCTCAACGCACAGTAGAGTTTATCCGAAACTATGTGTGGCCAGATTTCTCTATAGGTACTCTATACATAGTTAAAAAAACCGGTCAAGTGCGAGTTGGACTCGCTCACCGAGAGTTCCGTACAATCCTGTAGGTATATAAGTAAAAGTTCACCCATCACGACAAAGGAGTAGTAACTTTGAAATTGTCAAAATTGTCAAAATTTTTTTTCAAAAATTTGTTTTTTATATGATGAAACTGAAAATTTACGGTTTTCGTATTTTTTCCCATATCTGTACTATAAGATGTGACTTCGTACTAAATTTCAAGATTTTAAGTTTACGGGAAGTACCCTGTAGGTTTTGATTCCCGTGCGAGTTTCGAAAATTTGCGGAAATTTGCAGCCTAAATGGCTTTATCTTTTGATTGCGTTGGCTTAGAAGGTTGATTTTTCTACGGGGGATCTTTCCGGGGACAGTAGACCTAAGTATCATATAGAAATTTCAGTTTGATACCTCCACGCGTTCCTGAGAAAAACGGTCTTGACAGACGGACGGACGGACAACAAAGTGATCTTTTAAGGGTTCCGTTTTTTTCTTTTGAGGTACGGAACCCTAAAAAAGGTGCACTAGCAATGGACGCATGCCACACATGTTTCAAATGTTGCCTGTAATGCTATATGTATGCAAAAACACATTTTTATGCGCATCACGTTTAGATATGGTAACCTTCTGCTGTATTATTCGCAATGAGATAATAGATATTCTTATCTTATCTAAGTGAATCGATGAACAAACTGACAAAACAAAATGACAAGGGAGTGAAAATAAAAAAATTCAATAAAATTCATTTATTTCTGTAAGTAGGCTAACAACTAGCACTTTTACACGTCCCAACATATAAATTAACCCTACCACCGCTTCGGGACAATTTGGGCCAGTGCTGAGAAGAAGCGGCGCAAGAAACTCAGTCACTATTGTAGTTGAGTTGAGTATTGAGTAGTTCTACTTAAGCTTGTACTGTCATAACCCTCCATTAAATGAAAGAAAGAATAATGTATTTGCTTTCGGACAGAGTATAGGTTTATAAGATCAACAAATGTTACATAATGATCATCTATCCAGCCATCAATAACAGCATGAAGCCTTTTTTTTTAAATATTTATTTCACAACAATCACACCAATACTCTAGTCCCAAATTAAGCGAGGCTTGTGTTATGGGGTACTAGACAAGGGATAAACATACTTAAATACTTTTTTGTAAATAAATACATATTTAATATAGAAAACACCCAGATCAGTACAAACACACATGTTCATGCACACTTATGCTTATACTGTGCGGGGATCGAACCCACGACCCTTGGTTTTAGAAGTCCGGCCGGTGGATCACTGTACCAAGCGGTCGTCAAATTGATTAGTCAAGCTGTGATTAACGATATACGAGTATAATGAGATATTTTATTGTTATGGTGTTAATAACGCTGTCGAAGGCATCTACGTGTTAAACAAGTCTATGTGCAACCATTTCACCACCCGTTTATAATTGTAAAATAAAATCCTTCTCCTCATTAACTTGAAGTATACGGATTGCCTAAATATCAGCGTAACTTGTATTCGTATCCTAATTCGGTCCATCCAAAATAATAATCTGAATTCCCTCACCAGATATGAGTCAGTGAACGAAGAGGTCCCCACCACGGCGGTCGTCCGCCGCGGCCAACCCTTCAACGGAGTCGTGAGGTTCACCAGGCCCTACGATGAGGAAAACGACATGGTCCAACTGCTTTTCACTCTTGGTAAGTTGGTAAAGGTTGATCGTAACGTTGTTGTCGTTAATCGACGACCACTTTGGTGTAATTAAGAAGTTGACTATCAACCAAGAGGTCGCGGGTTCGATCATCGCACTGTACAAACATTTGTGTGCATGAACATGTCTGTTTGTGCTGGTCTGGGTGTTATATGTATTTATTTGAGTTTATTTGTAATACCACTGTTGATTCTGATATCTGTAACACAAGTGCTTAAGCTACCTACTTACTACGGAGTCAGATCAATGTATATGATGTTGTATATTTATAATTTGAACGTAGGTACGCCTCCCCCAGTTAAAACCCGACATTCAGTTTAAACCCGCAACTTTATGCAGATTTAAAACCCTATGCAGGGAGTTAAAAAGTCCCAGCGCAATTCCTATTGCTTTCGATGAAAAACAAGTGATAGATTTGTTTGTCCATGCCCAAGAGGTTTTGGGTGCGGATGCATGACCTCCAACTTCTGGAGATCTACTATCTGGAGAGTCACTTGGATCGTGCAGCCCAGAGTCATTGCATTCTAAAACCATCGTCCATTGGAAAGCAATTAAGGTCCTTTTTGTTCTGGACCTTTCACCGTTGCTATCTATATTGTTGTGTCACTGAAGTAATAAATAAATAAATATACCACAACATCACGTACATTGATCTGACTCCGTGGTAAAGCTTAAGCACTTGTGTTACAGTCGTTACAGATATCATAATCAACAGTGGTATTACAAATAAACAACAGACATGTTCAATCACACAAATGTTTGTACAGTGCGGGGAATGAATGAGTGCACAATACATCTGGATTATTCTTTTTTAAATTTCCTTCTCAATTTGATATTTGATTGTTTTGTTTTGCAGGCGACAAACCACAAATGGACACGCAAGGGTCAGTGTTCCTGCGCCGTGACGCCGTCCACGACAAACACGCTTGGTCAGCCAAGATCTTGGATGTTCAAGAAGGAACTGTTTCTTTTGAGGTAAGAGTGTAAAGCAAAATATCTGTATTTTCTCTATCCAGAGGAAATACAGTTACTTACTCTATCTAAATAAGAACAAGTTTATTGAAGGTATCTCTTCAATGAACTTGTTCTTATTTAGATACGAGTAAGGGCGCAATCACATACTCTTAACGTCCGTTTTACTGATCCGTTAAAACGTTTATATTGTTATTGTATGTAGTTGTATTAGCGAGTTCACACATCACGTTCACGTTCACACGTCCACGTTCACACGTCCAGGTAGGTATATAGGATCCAGTATCGATCGGACGAACGGATCGATTCAGTACTGTGATGTGATATGATATGATATGTGTGTAAATACTATTTCCAGTAGCGACGAATCCGTTAAAAAGGATCCTGTAAACCGGACGTTACATGTGAATGCGCTGTAAGTTAGGTACACATTATTCAAACGAATACAGAAAACCATTTCAAAATTTCTGGACGTCATAAGACGGATATCTCTTACTTTCATTACTAAATGACATTATTTAAAATTAAGTACATATTCGCTTTTTCTGTAATGTCAAATGTGTCTACGATCTCCATAGTTTAGGTTCGACTTTGCCGTTTCCACAAAAGTAATTTACTATGTATAGCTTACCTTATAGAAAGACGTAGTGAATTCATAAGCAGGTAATTAAAAAGTAGTAGTAATCAATAAAATTAATTGCTTTTTATTGCCGTAACAATAAACGATAATTATTGACTTTGGATTTAAACCAACAACGCAAGCGTGCGAATATTGATGATGGATGATAACTCTACGTTATCATACAGTTTTTTATGCAATATCCTGATGTGTACTATATCGCAATTTAAGTAACAAAAAATATTTAGATAACGCATTCCTACTAAGAACGTTAAAACAAAGAAGAATGCAAATGTGATCGCGCATTAGAATAATACGGTAGTTGACACCACCAATCGTTGACGTACTTTTTATCAATTGTCAAAACGCTTTTCTTAATAGAGTTTGTATGGGAACAACACACTTTGACGTCATCGCGTGCAATGCCGACTGAGTGACTAATTATCATTTGAATTCCAATTAAAAATCAAATAATACGAACTGCAGAAAAATATTAGTGTAAAGGCATCTGAAATTATGAATTATTTTAGAGAAAATCAGTTTTTGAATATTTCTTTCATAGTGGAAACAAGCCTATTGAACAGGAGAAACAATAGTCAATAGATTCAATTACAAATAGGCTCATAAAAGTTGATTTAATGGTAGAATTGAATCATAATTATGCAAATAACTTCCCATTCATAAGTACTTAGTATAAAATGTAAGAAATAGGTTCGTACTACAATATAATAACTACAAATGTTGGTACTGATTTAATTAAATCATGTAACTTTTGATATTAAATGAAAACAAGTTATTTTATACTAAAAATTGCATACAGGGAAGAATTACAATCCATGAATCCAATATACAGGGTGTTACAAAAAACTGACGGGTGCTGTTGTGCCCGTAAAACTGAACAACTTTCGCAAAGAAACCTAGGTCGAAAACTCAAAAAAAAATTTTGCTCTCCCATAGTAGATTTTTAGATTTTGACCTAGGCATCATTGGGTATGTTGTGCAGTTTTTCGGGCAGAATAACGACCTTCAGTTATAACGGGTTTTTTTGTAACACCTTGTATAAATCTAGTTAGGTATTGTTTTAAAGTAATGTCTTCCACCGCACCGCACTGAGTCGAGTCCACGTGGTGAAGTAGGTATGCTTCAAACCACCTTATAGGTCAGGTGAGGCCTGTTCCCAGCTGTGGGATGAACAAAATCTGACGTACCAATAAGTTCGAATTGTCAAAAGTCCGGGGGTCGGTGTTACTTGGTCAAATTGTACCTACTAACGATTTTATATAAACATTAGGTACTGCGTAAACCAAAAGGTATGGATGGATATGGGCCCAACATTAACTTCAAAAGTCGTAATTTTAACAAACAGGTTATAGATGTACCGGTAAGTTAAAGTGTCAAGATCAAGTTTACCTACTTGTTGTACTTATTTACTCTTTAAGTAGGTAGATACCTCCTATGTATTTGTTCAATAAATAATTACGCACAAAACACATGGGTGAAGACTGGTTTATTCGTAAATAATACATAGTTTAGCACTTGGTTTGATGGTTATCTAGAAATATATATGCAAAACAGGTAAATAGTTGAGACGATACCGTCATAATTTTGTGCTTAGTTATGCAAATGCTTCAAGCTTACATTTGCCATTTTAATATCAATTTTGTCTTACTTAATTGCTGTTTAAGAATGATCAGTTAGATGGTTTTTTAGGGTCCCGAATCATATAGGTAAAAATGGGACTTATATAATGACTCGTATAAATGGTTAGACCAAGGAGCATATAATCACTACTGGGTAAAACGGCTGGAAAGATTAAATTATCACAGATATTACTGTTTACGCTATAACAGATTAAAAAATACCTAATGACTAATTAGGTGGCTAAATGGCTGATTTGGTGCAGGTAGCACGCGCGCGCGTATAATAAAAGAAAAAAAAGTTGTTAATGGTATCTATTTGAACAGGTGTTTATGAAGCCAGCGATGCCTTACAAGAACAATACTTGTAAGTCAAAAGACAAAAAAGTTATGGTCACTTTTATAGTCATAATCTCACTACCATCAGTGTCCTCGACATAAGTTTTGATTTCCTACATTTTTTTTCAAGAAGTAATCATCAATCTAGTAGCCCTTATAATAATACGTACCTATAGTCAAATAAATTCAAGCTATGTACAAAATTATATTTTCAGTCAAATTAAACGGTTCAGCTGATCTTAAAATAGCTTTTGTGCCCATTTTTCTATGAAAAAGAACACGTAGAACTTACTTTTTAATATGAAAATTTCCAATTTGAAGATGACCTTAACTATTATGATGGAATATATTATACTCAGTTAACTAAAAATGGTTCGCTGTACAACTAAGCGAATGATTTGCCAAAATCAGTTTAGGCAGTTAGGCGTAAAATGGTTGTGAAGTTTACCCTTACCAGAGAATCAGCCTAATAAAACATTTCAAACCTTAGATTTAGTATAAGAACCTAGATTGTAAGATAACAACAAACTAAGCACCTCTTAAAATTCAATACGAGTTTAAGCAGTTACTAAATACAGAAAAAGTTAGTCACTAAATACAGAAAAAACAAATTACATAGCGTTCACAAATTATAATTCATCACAACCTAAAACTAACTTCAAGATACAAATTCATGAATGTAATGAAAACCAACGTAATGTCTCGTGTGATTGTAAAGTAATTACCAAAGTGACAGTAAGTAAATACCTAGGCGTGCTAGTTGACCAGAGACTTTCCTGGCATGCCCACCTTGAACTAATGATGGCAAGAACAAGAAAGCTCATTTGGGTGTTTAAGAAACTTAGATGCATTGCCGATAAAAGGCTCCTAAAATTAGTATATGTCTCACTGGCTCAGTCAGTTCTAGCCTATTGTATTCCGGTCTGGGGAGGGGCAAGTAAGGTCAAGTTTAAGGATCTAGAAATAGCGCAAAGAGCCCTTTTAAAAGTTATACATTTTAAACCATACAGATACTCTACACAAGATCTTTATGAACTTAGTGATGTACTCTCGGTAAGACAAATCTACATCTTAAACGCAATTCTGAAACTACATAGATCTATGCCTTACAATGCCCATAAAGTTGCCAGAAGACGTAATTATAACGTAGCTCTTGTGCCTGCTATAAGAACGGCTTACGCAGGGAGGCAGTATGTGTCACGATCTGCTAAATTATATAATAAAATAAATAAAATTTTAAACATCTACTCGAATAACGTATATACATGTAAAAAATCGATCACCTTATTTCTCAAATCAAATAACTACCTATGTGGAAACTGAGGCATTCCTAGAAGAATAAAATTCACACACACACACACACACACACACACACACACACACGCACACACGCACACACGCACGCACGCACGCACGCACATGCATGACCAAAATTTGTTAATGCTATTTAAATAGGATTATTATCATTATTTTTTGAAACAAATTATTTTAAATTATCAAATCAATAGGAAATCATTATCTAATTTTGCAACTACTTAATTAACTAATTATTCATATTAAAAATATCAATACTTAATTATTATTATGAAGCTGTTAATAATATGGCATAATTTATAACTGTATTTTTTAATTTATTCTATATTGTCAATTATTGTTAATTTAATATGGAGAGCGGGGATATTCTACCACAAGTATTTATTTACTTAAAAGAAATCCTCGATTGCAATGTTGAAATGTAATGCTTTAATAAATAAAGATATTTGTATTTGTATTTTATCATTTTTAAATAATCAAATTCAAGTTCAATAACAGAAACCAAATCACTACTCATGTAAATAAATTGAATTCTTATGCAAATGTTACGATAGTTACAATTTACGTAACAAAAATATATTTTGGTTCACTCCTTAGTCGTTAATATCTTCGTATTCAAATGGACTTAAGATTCCATCCAGGTAATTTATTCATTTTTTTTATTATTATTATAACTTATTAATAGACGTCGATGTGTTGGTCTAGGATTCTAGGTCAAACTCGCCGAATTATTCATGATTAGTAACATCCTGTAGATAATGTATTCTACTGTACTAAATCGCTGTACTATTCATGCGCTTCATTCTACGCGAAGCAATTGTCAAACAGGATGACGCGCGCGACGTGTATATGTCGTAGTCATCTAGTTGAATCCGCGATTTAATTGAATGACTAGGCTGTTCATTGAATTCAATTGAATGACTAAAGGACAACTGGTCAAGTCGTTGAATGTATCGTTCAACAGCTTGACTGAACGTCATTTAGCGAAATCGTTGAATGGGATGTAGCCGACCTTGTAATGCTTGTTTAGGGTGACCATGAGTTCGAAACTTAAAAGTTTACCTTACTTTAGATAACAAAAATGAAGACATGACATGACACATCGTATTATGATTTTATGTTGTATTTTAAGCCTTAAGACAGGCAATAGTGACTATTTCTACCAACTAATTCAAGGAATTCAAAGAAAAAAAACAAAACACTGCTTTCTGTGCGAGCTGTTTGACGCCATATTTGTTTTGGTGACTACTAGCGCCGCAGTGGGAAAAAATGAACTAAATTTGACTTCTGAAATTTGAAACTGAATCACTTGACTGATTTTACGGCCGCCCTGTTCAAAGGGCTATGTTTCAATCCGCTAACTAGTTGGACGTTGAGTGACGCTTGTTAAATCAACGTTCAGTCTAGTCATTCAATTGAATGTTGTCATTCAATGAACGCGCTAGTCATTCAATCAAATAGCAGATTTAACCAGATGACTGCGACATATACACGGTGTAAAAAAACCTTAACGAAGCCGAATACCACATATTCTACCAATTGTTACGATCATTTTTTTCCTTTACACCATACCTGGGAAGTTAACGGTTACTGAGGTATTGATGGTTAAAGTTTGAAAAAAAATTGATGATTTTTACAGAAATGTCTTTTATCCGTTATAACTTAACTTTTTTCCAAAGAAACATTATACCAATTTTCACTAGTTCTTTCATAAAAAAGCCTCTAAATGGCACACTCCGCAATGAACAGCGCACACTCGAACCGAACCGCGTCGAGGCGGCGTAAAGCAACACGCCCCGCGGTGACTTTTCCACGTGCGCGCTGTACATTGCGGGTTAGAATTAAATTATTTTTTTTGATGTCAAAAAATAAAAGTTGTTTCCCAGCCAACATTTTTTTTTCATACGATTTGGTTTGATGTACTGAACGCGTGGTTGACGGCTTCGTTAAGGTTTTTTTTACACCCTGTATAATGTTAAGCGCGATAGTTCCTACTCAACCACTAAAGGTTTACTTACTTTACCGCAACTTTCTTACTTTATAGCAACTGTCATTATAGATCTTTCTTTAACAGTTCGTCAAATTTATTTAGTGTATATGAGTATATATTATATGTATTTTTAAATATTTAATCTTATATAAATTTATTGTTTATTTTATATTTAATCTCATGTGTCACATTATTGGTATTATTATTTTTGTGTTTTCTCTTTCTGCTTAGCCCAAAGGTATGACTGGGGGAATACCCTATTGCGTTAAGTCCACCTTTTGTACAAAGTTTTGCTGTGCAATAAAGCTTAAATAAATAAATAGAGGTCGTTGCCGTGTCGATCCAAATTACAACATGCATTAAGTACTTATCTCAAAATGTTACCTTCTCCTTTGCATCCCAGGTGTCGACCCCCGTGACTCTCCCCATCGGCAACTGGGCTCTGCGCGTGGTGACCAGGATGAAGAACTCCACCGCGAGGGAGATCTACGACTTTGATCAGGATCTGTATATCCTGTTCAACCCTTGGATCGCTGGTAAGGTGTTCTGCTGTAAAAAATAATTGTTTTTAGGTCATATGTAAATACTATAGTACTTACCTAAGCGTTGTTGAAGGTGAAACTTCCAAAGATCCTAAAAACAGCTGGTTCTCTTAGTTTTTGAATAAAGTGTCGCTGTTTATCTGCAAGTTTGAACACGTAGACCAAACGAGATGTTACTTACTTGGCCTCCGCTACGTTTCCAGACTGGCCGCTTACAAGCAACTGACGCCAGATGGATCCTTTATAAGACTTTCGGTCTATTTTGCTCATATGCAAATGGTCTGCAATCGTCGAATGGTCGAACGTATCTATAAAGTAACTTTAACTTCAACACTTGTAGGTGTTTCAAGTTCTCAACTTCATCAATTTAAGATTTTAAACTTTCAAGTTGCATTGTAACACTTATTACTTGTTAGCGTCTCCAAATGCGTTATACTCGTATTTAAATGAGTATTAGGTAGATTTCCCTGGAGCGGAGGTGTGTCCTTTTTAGGACGCTGGGAGACCCAGGGCCTCGGTTTTGTCTTCTAAAAGGGTTTTCCTGCGATTAAAAAAATAATCGACCTACAATGTTTTTTTAGTAGAGTCACCGCGACAAACAGCACTGACGCTATCACTGTTACCTTTTTAACTTCATAGAATCAATGTTCATTTACAGACGATCAAACCTACATGGAGGACTGCACCCTTCTGCAGGAGTACGTCCTGAACGACGTGGGAAAAGTGTGGGTGGGACCCATCAAGACCACACGAGGGAAGCCCTGGTTCTTCGGCCAGTTCGATGCGGTGGTCCTGCCTGCTTGCATGTTCATGCTCGATCGGGCTGCGATGCCTTTCCACCAGTAAGTTCTCTTGGAAGTTTTGACTTCAGTACTAATTTTTGTAGTTTTTAATGTAGCCGGGGCAGTGGCAAAATACGGTTGAATCGGTTTGGATTTAGGTACACGTAGCTTCAGAAATGCGGAATGAAGCTGGTTCTCTTGACAAGTTACCAGTCGATTACTACGAGGCCGATTTCGGCACTGTAACAACAGTATATCCATGTGTTTCGTTCACCGTGTGGCTTGACGAATTAAAAGCCAGTTGAACTAAACTATAGGGCCCAAAGGCCCTCATTAATACTTTCTCCCAATTTCTGAAGTTCTACTTCGATTTGGGTTTACACGTAGCTTCAAAATGTGCGAAATAGAGCTGGTTCAATCAGACGTTTATCAGTTTTAATCAGTTAATATAGGACCATGAACGGTTATTTATAAAGCGAAATGGAAACAAAGAAAGTTGTCGAGAGCTTATCTATGCAGAACCCAAGTGGCCACTGGCCAAACGGTTTTTTTTTTACAATCACGTGCGTTGACAAATGCATGAACAGAAAAAAGTCAATTTAATAAAACTTATCACAAAATTTTATAGGCGAGGCGACCCCGTAAAGCTGACCCGTATCATCTCCCGCATAGTTAATTCAAACGATGACGCCGGCGTGCTCGTGGGCCGATGGGACGGGGAGTACGAGGACGGAACAGCACCTTCAGAATGGACAGGTGCCGTGGACATACTCCAGCAGTACCTGGAGTCGCAGCAGGAGGTGCCTTACGGCCAGTGCTGGGTGTTTGCTGGTGTGGTTACTACTGGTGAGTTAACGTAGGTTATTGTGGCTTACTGCTGGTGGCCAGGCTCCGTGGACTTACTCCAGCAGTACTCAGAAAAGCAGCAGGAGGTGCCAGTGCTGGGTGTTTGCTGGTGTGGTTACTACTGGTGAGTAAACTGCATGATTTTGGTAGAAAGTCGTAGGTTATTGTGGCTTACTGCTGGTGGCCAGGCTCCGTGGACTTACTCCAGCAGTATTCAGAAAAGCAGCAGGAGGTGCCAGTGCTGGGTGTTTGCTGGTGTGGTTACTACTGGTGAGTAAACTGCATGATTTTGGTAGAAAGTCGTGGGTTATTGTGGCTTACTGCTGGTGGCCAGGCTCCGTGGAAGTACTCCAGCAGTACCTGGAGTCGCAGCAGGAGGTGCCTTACGGCCAGTGCTTGGTGTTTACTGGTGTGGTTACTACTGGTGAGTAAACTGCCCGATTTTAGTAGAAATTCGTGGGTTATTGTGGCTTACTGCTGGCGGCTAGGCTCCGTGGACATACTCCAGCAGTACTTAGAGACGTAGCAGGAAATTCCTTTTGGCTAGTGCTGGGTGTTTGCTGTTCCGGAGACTACTGGTGAGTAAACTGCATAATTTTGGTAGAAGTGCCTTTTTCATTGTACCTTCATTTTCTTTGACAGGCAAATAGTTCAAGCTCATAATGCAAGTTTATCCGTGGTGTTATATCTTTACACCATGTTCTGAACAAACATGTGTTTACACACGGCTCCACATCAAGCTACTCATTTTTGTTGCAAAATCACCCTTATTACGTAAGTATAAGGTACCGCAGTGATCAGCTTGACGTGTGGCCGTGGGTACACATGTTTGTGCAGAATTTAATAAATAAAAAAATCTCTTGTGGTCTAAAAAACGAAGTCAATACCACATTATGCACACTCCTATTTACTCTTCAATTCATTCGACGATGCGAGTTCAAGACAGCTTACGTGTCATATTCAACTTCCTTGTTCGGTTTTCGTTGTAATTTAACTGTGAAACAACATACAAAAGCTCGAGTTAATTTTTATGGCGAAGTGTTGAAATATGCCTCGAATTATAGCTTGATTTGCTCATGGTTCACTTGACCTTTGACAGCCTTGTCAGCCTTCCTTCGAATCAGGACGAACCACTGAATAAACATTTCATTTTCAAACTAAGATTTTCATCAACAGTATGTCGCGCCCTCGGTATCCCATCGAGGGTGGTATCCAACCTGGTGTCAGCCCACGATGCCAACAGTTCCCTGACAGTGGACAAGTATTACACCGAGACCATGGAGGAGCTAGACTTCGATCCCAACAACCCCGCCGGTGCTGATTCCATCTGGAATTACCATGTGTGGAACGACGTTTGGATGGCCAGACCTGATCTACCTCCTGGTAAATTACAAACGAATTTAATATTCAGTGACAGTAAAATATGGTCCCCTTGCTTTGTGGACCCCGATAAATTAAATTATCGTGATTTAAAAACCATACAACCTTTATGAAAAGAAACTTTAAATTGTGTTAGTTCTTGAAAGTTAATGTTGATAAAGTGAAAAAACTAATTTAAGCGTAATAATCAATTTCAATCAAAATTTTATAGATACTTAATCAAACAAACAGGATGAGATTTAAAGCGAGTATCGTATTTGCAGAACCATTAACTTTTTGCAGAGTCGCCTAGCAGTGCTGTTAAATTTTCACTTTTGTTTAACCTCCAACGTAAAAGAGTGGTGCTATAAGTTCGAGACCTATGGTTGTTTGTTTGTGTTTTTGTGTTTCTGTATCGTAGCTTCCAAACGGATGCACTGATTTCAAAGCGTTTTTTTTTTATTCTAAGTTTAATTTGATCACGGTGGCTCTTAGCTATGGCCGATAAAAAGTCGTCCAGCCGTTTAAGTCCGTCCGCAAGCTGTTTTCCTGAGTCATATCGTGAGATTTTAAAAATTTTGTTTTCATATTCAACCAGGTTACGGCGGATGGCAAGCGATAGACGCGACTCCTCAAGAGACCTCTTCAGGCATGTTCCAGTGCGGTCCAGCTTCATTGGAAGCCATTAAGCAAGGAGTCATCGGCGTGGGTTACGATGTGGAATTCATGCTGTCATCTGTCAACGCTGACCTGATGAGGTGGCGGAAGGACCCTGATTCGGAGACTGGGTATTCCATGGTGGACACTAACAACTTCCAGTAAGTAAACATTTTACGTGAAGCGAGTAGCGTAGTAGATGCATTTTACCGGTAACTACACCGGTAAAATGCATCTAGAGCATTTGGCATAGCAACTCGATTATAAGGTCATGCGAGAAATTTATGGGATGACATCTCTTATCCTGCGGATGTTTATGTTAAATAATATCCTGCTGTTGATCGTTACGCAAAGTTTGACGCAGTCAAATGTTACCACTAGCACCAATCTGTCCATAAACAGAGACTTATGAGTGTCTAGCGGCCGCCTGCGAATTCGTCCGCGTCCAAACTTGCAACCACTATTTTAAACCCTTGGGAGAAGAATTCATCAAATCCTTTCTTAGCGGATGCCTCATTCATTTTATGCCGTCATTACATCTGCTACCTGTCTGCCTCATTTTAGCCCGATCAGCTTAGTGGTTTGGGCTGTGCGTTGTATATC
The DNA here is from genome assembly GCA_963921415.1 of Pyrausta despicata. Taxonomy (NCBI): domain Eukaryota; kingdom Metazoa; phylum Arthropoda; class Insecta; order Lepidoptera; family Crambidae; genus Pyrausta; species Pyrausta despicata. The sequence continues at coordinate 12,018,568 of OY992862.1, read as the reverse complement.
ACTAAGTCAGTAAGGCAGTCACCTTTGAGTTTTATACTACTTAGAACTTACGCCGTGCAAATTTTACGTGACCCATAGGTACGAAGCAAAATAAGGTCACTTAATGGCTCACAAAACACCAAGCCACTTCAAAACTTATGACGACACTTACACTTTGGTGTAATGCTTAAGAAGTTGACTATTAACCAAGAGGTCGCGGGTACGACCAACCTTTTCTTAGCATCTTGGCAGAGCCAACAAGCGAGGCTGCAATCTTTCATGTAGAAAAGTTAAGTATTTTAAGTGCAACCTGTGCTTATAGCTCCAACTATTTACCTCCACAGCATTGGACGCATGGTTCTCACCAAGAAGCCGTATGTATTCGACCCACTAGGAGACGAGGACCGAGAGGACATCACGGCGCAGTACAAGCATAGAGAGGGAACAGCCTCTGAGAGGCTCGCGCTCATGAACGGGGTCAGATACTCGGAGAGGGCGAAGAGGTTGGTTGAAATTATATATTTATTTTTATTTTTATTTGAGATAGGTTTGCTCTTGACCCAAGAATAAGTTCAACGAGGCTAAGACTGAGTCGACGATGGAGCGAGCTCACCTAGAAGATGCCTGTACACTCTAGGTTTAAAAATTTCAAGGTTGTAATTGCAGGAAAACTCTGACGCAGGTAGTGAGTTCCACTCTCTTGCAGTGCGTATCAGAGCACTTGTTGGAGCTAGCGGCTGTCCGCGCTTTGTACGCGTGTACTTTGCTACCGAGTTTCATACAAACTTGCAACCCCTATTTTTAACCCTTAGGAGTAGAATTTATGAAAAATATTTCTTATGGGTGACCACTTCATAACATCTGATACTCGTACGTCCAGTGGTTTGAACTGTGCGTTGATAGAAGATATTAGATTTGAAATAAAGTATACGTCAAGATATAGACGTAGGATCGGATAGGAGTATGTTGATGGATACCAGCGGCATCTATTTGGAACAATTTCTTTATTTGGAATTCTTACGAATGTATATTTGAGAGCAATTCAGTCCCAACATTATGAATAAGCCATCTTTATCGTATCGTATTTAGCCATCTTTCTAGCATTGTTTCTCACACGCTCATGGGTTGTTGAAGCTGTTCGGGTATCAATCAATCAATTTAATAGTAATCTTTTTTTTAAAGTTGAGACAAACTTAACTAACTGAACCGGATTAAACCAATCTTCTTCCATCAGGTATTATGCCGTAGCCAGCTCATTAAAGAACGACATTAAATTCGATCTTCGAGAGATCGACGCCGTGCCGATTGGAAAGGAATTCAGAGTCACAGTCGACATTCAGAACGATTCTGATGACGTAAGTTTCAGCTTTCAAACTATTACTATGTATTTTATTATTATTATATTTCAAACTATTACTATATATTCTATTACTACTTATTATTACTATATTTGTATTTGCGAAAATTGCGTTGCGTTTCGTAAATGTGCGTACAGACTCTGTAACATGTTTTATAACTTCTTTTTTAACACGTCCACATTATTTGACATTACTTTTTATCTTTTCAACAATGTGAAAATACGTACACATTTGTACAAAAATTCTATAACAATGTTGTATGACATTATCGTGAGTCGCTCTCCTGAAGTGGTTCATCTCGCTCTAGTCATATAACTTTGTTGAACTTTATTTAAATATGTCATATGACTTGTGTTTTCTAACATTCAGTGTCCACTTTACTGAAACATGTTTTATAACATAGTTTTGTAACATGTCACGTTATAATCTGTACGCACCTTAAGAGCCCCAAGACAAGCTGAGGCTCAGGCCACACCTGTGACTTTCTATCGCCGCGACGTGCTTTTGACAGCGTGTCAACCTATAGGTATAGCTAACATTCCGTTCCTAGCGGCTGGTATGACCGCGATGCGAGACAGTGTTTCGTGATATCAAGCGATTCACTATTGAATGTAGCCTTCAATTTTACGTTATGTCACGAAGCGTGGTGTCGCGTTAGCTAGGAACCGACTGTCACCTTATCGCTGACAGCTGCTGGTCAGTGTGGCCTGAGCCAAAATGCCGACGAAGTGTCTGAGCGTTAAGAAATCATAAGCATGCTAATGGATGGATGACCGAGACGTTAATCAGTCATCTGGTTTGAAAATGTAACGGGGTCGTTTCTTCCTTTTCTTCCTTCTTTAAAATTATTTTTCTTATAAAATTGTTCAGATGATAAAGTGAGTCAGTAGCTATAAACTCATTTAATGATTTCCAGGGTCGCAACATCAAGGCATCGCTCACAGCTACCAGTGTGTTCTACAATGGAGTCAAAGCTGATCTGGTCAAGAAAGTCGAAGGAAAGATCTTCGTTGGACCACAGAAGAGTAAGTATGCTGTTGAGCCAAGTGTTTACAGAATATCATTATTATTACACTTAATTTAAACATAACCATAGGGTTGGTTTTTACAATATAATTATAAAAGTAAAATATAAAATCATACAAATCATAACAATATTATAAAAACCTAACCCTAGCAAGCTGCCAGAAGCGGGGCAGGGCTCAAGCTACCGACAGTTAAGGCTACAGACAGAGAAACCTCCGGACGATGCGCGCCGTGTCTAAAAGTACTGCCTTCTGCATCTGACCCTTGACCCAACCATCCAGCGAGAGCCTCGATCAACACCTTAAGGGTAAGGTGTTGATCGAGGCTCTTTGCTGCTATTTTTTTTAATCATTATTATTATTTGCTATCTTAGCCACCATAGCACCAGCTATCGCTTAGTATGGGGGCTAGGTAATTGGTGTGTTCGTTGAAACAATTTATTTATTATACATGAAGTGTGATAATAAACTACGTTGTAGGTAGTATGATCTGTTCAGTCTAACGTTGATAAAGAAGACGTTGCACACACTTACCACATCACACAATCATCATTGTGTTTACCAGTAAATAGTTTATGTTTAGTTATATAATAGTCCTTGTAAGATTATTAAGTAGTTTTAGTGCTTGTATTAACATTGAAGTGTTGGTAGACCTTAATAAATAAATTATCAAGAGCAAGAGGTCGCGGGTTCGATCCCATCACTGTACAAACATTTGTGTGCATGAACATGTCTGTTTGTGCTGGTCTGGGTGTTTTATGTAGGTATTTATTTACGTTTATTTGTAATACCACTGTTGATTCTGATATCTGTAACACAAGTGCCTCTTACCAAGGAGTCAGATCAAATATGTATGTGATGTTGCTGTATATTTATTCATTATTATTATTATTTATTTAAATTAACAATCGTAAGAGTAGGTCAGTTTAAAGTACTTAGATCCTGTAAAATTTGACGCAGCTAAAGTCTAGGATTGGCTTTAAACTCATTAGCATTTTTTTTGTAACATTAACATAATTGTGTTTGTAACAGAGGAGCAGATCAGCATCCAAGTGAGTCCGGACGACTACCTACCCAAGCTGGTGGAATACTGCAACATGAAGATATCCGCTATGGCCATCGTGGACGAGACTAAACAGTCCTGGGCCGATGACGACGACTTCCAAGTGCTGAAACCTAATATTACCATCAAGGTAATAGTTTTGCTTTTTATCTTCATAACGGTCAACGTAAAAGCTCGTTGGTAGATGGAATTGGAAACAGTAATGAAAACGTTACAGGTCCCATAAAAACATTTGAGTGAAATGAAATGAACACAATTTTTTTTTTTGGTATTGCGATCAGCTTTAACACTGCTTCCTACATTCGTTTGCTAGCTAAGACTTGGGAAATTTGTCTGTCAATGCGTCGCATTTTTTCGGTTAAACTCTATGTTTCGAGGTAGTATAAGCCCTAGGAAAGGAATATCATTGATAAGATATCGAATCTACGTAGACGAAGTCACATATATGTGGATAGTGTAAAATCTCTTGAAGGAATAACCTGGCGTACCTTCAATCCCCTACACGACCTCTGTGGTGTAGTGCCGTGAGTCGGTTAGGTAGAGTGAATGAGGTTCAGTCCCCGGACGGAGACTATGTTGTAAACCAATTTTCAATGTTGTCACGGGTCTGGGTGTTAGTGATACCTTCGTAGCTTCCGACTCCCATAACACGATTGCTTAAGGCTTTGGGATCAGTCCCCTTACTCTCTAAGCTCTTGTCCGTAGTTTCGGATGTCCGCCATTCCTGTCACACTAACGAGCTTGACCGTACGAGCGAACGCGATGGCTAGATCCGAAAATACGAACGTTACGGAGCCTACTCCGCAACGTCTAAGAGACCCTAGACTAAGAGCAGATCAGATTTATGTGATGTTGTCCCCTTCATTACTTTTTTTTATCCCCCAGTTCAACGAAGACCTGATCATCGGGCAGCCAGCGACCGCTACCCTCTCGTTCCCCAACCCGCTGGAGCGCGGGCTGACCGGATGCGAGTTCCGGGTGACGTCCTCCGGTATAGCCGGCAGGACGCTCCGGATAGCCGCGCCGGACGCCGCCTCTAAGGGAATCGTGTCTGCAGAGCTTCCCGTTCAACCTAATGTAAGTTTCAGGTTCTACCGGTGACTTCTGGGTTACTTTCTCTAGTAACGTAATCTATGTCATCTTCAAAATTGCACTGAGAAACGTTCAACAATGACACGGAGATTTGGCTACAAATGGTTAGACGGCGATATGTTATAGACCACCTTGCTTGTATACAATACACCTGTGGTACCTGAGAGAGCGTGGAATTATAGGCAACTGACGTGAAAAAATAAACGCGCCACACACTACAGGATCTCGGATGCACAACCTCATGAGCTCTGAGCCATGGCGTATCTACGCTAATATTATAAAGAGGAAAGATTTGATTGTTTCTAAGTTTGTTTGAATTGAATTGGCTCCGAAGCTACTGGACCAAAAAAATATTTTACCATTCGAAAGTTACATTATCTCTGATGAACATGATGTTTATTTAATACTAGCGGTCTGTCCTGGCTTCGCACGAAAAGACAATTATTCCGGCTCAACGGGTTGACGTTGACGGGATATAGTCACTGCGACAATCGCGGTACAGCAAATAAATTGTCAAAATCATGTAATAAGCAAAAGTCTAATAAAATTTACGTTTCAATAAATAATGATTACATTTCTTTCTCCAGAAACTCGGCAAAATCAACTTCGTGGCAACCTTTAAGTCTGTGGAACTTAAAGATATCACAGGGGCCGCCAGCGTCGAAGTTTTCGAAGGATAAATTACTTTATTAATGAAGAAATTAAGTTGCAATTGAGATTACCAGTGCAAAATAGTGTTACAGTAAAGAGCAAAATGTATTTAAAAATAGTTGATAATTAATTTTAATACTATACGCTGTTTTTGTTGTCAATGTAAGTGACAACATTTTTATTTAATGTTAAAAAATATGCAAAAAAGTGGATTTTGGGTTGTCGGTTGTGCCATAAAATGGAAATTATTTCATAAAGAAATACAATATTTTTATACAAATACATGTTACATAGTCAGATTTATTGATAAGGTAGCTTTTAGTTTTTATTTTTTGTTATTTTATATCTTCGGTAATAAATATTTTATTTTATTAAATAAGTTTTCGCAATTAACTTTACTGTTTTAATTTACTGGATGTGCAGACTATCTACGGGTATGTAAAAATTACTCTTGAAATGCCTTCATCGATAAGCAGCCAAGGCACATATACAACTTTCTGTGGCTGCGGCTCGCAACCGCTGCGGCTAAATCGCTGACATTCGTGAGTCGTGGCGACAGTATACCGCAAGTGTGCTTTGGGCCTTAAAATAAAACGCATAGTTAAAAACAAAACTTTATTATCAATTCCATGCATAGTTCACCATTTTCGCTTACACCAACCAGGCGAAACCTCTGGCTTTAAATCTGAACTACTTTATGACACTTTATTAGAAGGAGATCGCTAAGATGACCCAAATCACCGTACTCGATAAAAGACTTCGGCATTTAGAAAGAGATGGATTCAATGTTGCCATCTCTGTCATTTATTTTAGTTTTACCAGCAATAGAACGACAGAGATAGCGCTGCACATTTCCGAAGCATGATCTATCATGATATTATCACTCTCTTTCTGCAGTATAAATGCGTTCGTCTGTTCCATAAAAGACAGGATTTAGAATTGATAGTACAAATGTAGAAAAACACTACCTAAAAATTTATTACTCTACAAATACGAATTTACTAATTAGGTAATGTTAGCATCCATCACTTATATACTCGGACAATACATACAGTTTTCAGGAATGCAAGTTTTTTTTATTGCGCTAAGCTAAGGACACCGTTATCCTATTTCCTTCAAAATAAAGTCTCATAACCGATCACCGAATCACATACCGTATTTCCCGAACCAAAGCCTACCTATTTACAGGTCATAAAATAAAATAATAAACTGAAATATAACAAGCTGTGGTAAAACAATCATAATTTACATTTACAATATTATCACACATTGATTCGAGGCTTTCGTCCATTTGTGTATGTTAATAATTAACAAGTTAAAAAAAACGAGTAGGCTCAAACTTTCGCTATTGCGTAAAAACTATGCCAATGTACAATTAAGGACATGTAGGTATTTTATTTATTTATTTTTTATTTAGCCTATATCATCCCACTGCTGGGCTAAGGCCTCCCCCAAATCTCTCCACCTGTCCCTGTCCATTGCCAACGTTTCCCAGTCCCTAGTTGTATTGACCAAGTCGTCACACCATCGTTTCTTGGGTCTGCCTCTTCGGCGGTGGCCGTCTGTCGGCACCCATTTGGTGACGACTTTGGCCCATATTATATTAGGTATTTATATTGTATGTAAAATATGATAATAAATTTATAAAGACGTAGTTTTTTCTCTTTCAAAGAACAATTATTCAAGCATTTATTGTTTTGTCTTCTTTTGCAAACTTCGAAGAGATAATTATAATGTTATTTTTCTCTTTTATGTTTTTAATCACCCGTTGACTAGTATATTGAGTGTGATTTTGTGTATCTAGTCAATAGCCACAAATGGACGCGTAACCGCTTCAATAATAACACAACACTATCGGAAATATGTAACTTCATAAATTCATGCACTTTTGTATCTGCAAGGAACTTCAATATAGGACGGTAAACTAATTTACTGCGTACCTGGAAAATGTGACCATATTTGTAATACAAATAAGATTTGATTTAGTTTGAACGTTGATAAAAGAAAAAAAAATGATGAACATCTTGATCAGGACTTGGTAAAGTAAATAAATTATTTATATTTTAATAAACGAGCTAGATAAGAATAAAAGTATTTGTTTTTATGCTCGTAACTACTGTCAAGACACAATTTTTGGCATATTGCATAGTTAAATAAACAGCCAAATAATCATTGTACAAGAGACGTAAGGTGTGTATAACTGTATTCTTAATTTAAATAATACTTATCAACGAGATAATTATTTACCAATAAGATTTTATTTCTTTTACAATTATTTTAATTATCAATAATTAAATAAAATTCTTTTTCACAGGAAATATTATTGCTTCACACAATTCTGCACTCAAGTAGAGTGTTATTTTTACATTAAATGCCATTTCCAATCTTAATGCAACAGCCCTTGAGAAAATATTTTTTTTATTTTTATTAAAAAGAGTTTTTTTTATCAACACAACACCAATTCACTAGTGTTTAAGTTTATGTACAACTTTGTGACTGAACACACAATTGCACTATTTCTGTCAGTTTGTATGAGTTACACAGAGACAGAAATATATTCCTGAGAAGGCTAGGTAACTATGGAAATTTAGGTTTGCAATTTTATCCATAGAAAAACACAATGTCAAAATGAAACATTAATTTGTTCTCAAGAACCGTTTATAACCGCCCTAAATGAAATTGTTCGATTCTTAACTATAAATTATGACTTTTATATTATATTCGCTGCGTTGGACCTTGTGACCTCACGTGTACCTTCAAGTATTACCGATTTTACGATTTTACGATTAGAGAATGTTCACTTGAATAATAAATAATACGTAAAGAAAAACAGCTGAAAACGTGTTTCTTTCGGATGTTGTAGGTATCTTACTGCAACGTAAATGAATCATGGCTGGCTGCAGCCTAAATAGCACTTAAATAAATTCTGACCGATGAGCTGTTAGTGTCACGGTATCTCAATTGGGAGAGCAATCGCCCGGTTTGCGAGAGGTGCGGGTTCGACCCCGCCTGTGGCAGTCCATTTAACTTTAAATTCAATTTCACATCGTAAATAAATTAAGTAATATTTATATAAATTAAATTTTGTACTATCTGCAACATTTTTGTTCGCATTTGACACTCGACGTTACACAACTGACAATCTTTTGGACAATTTTTAAACAAACACGCAATTTTTTTATTATTTAAATTTTTGACTGTGAAGTTCACAAGTTTTTTGTACATTTTGGATCTGAACCACATAATTTCAGTCAAATAAATCAACACGGATAAGTATACCTCCCAAGATGCCTAGACACATAGAATAAAAGTGGTCATAGCACACATCCCTGAGAGAATCCCCCTTAGACACCACGCTAGGCACAATAAACAAATTTGGACAAACAGCGGATCCCTGAGGCACCCCGCGGTCACAAGGCCATCCCAGCCTGTATCTAAGCTAATGTACTTTGGCTTTGCCGGTCACCATTTTAGCGTACTCCTCGTAGAATCGCGGGAACAGCTGGATGGCGAAGTAGACAACTGATAGGTACGCTATGATAGCTAGCGTTAGAATCAAGTCGAACACCGCTGGTTTTACGCTGAAATAAAAAAAACGGGTTTCAGGTCGCGGTTTTTTTGCTTTTAGATTGGTTATATACATTACATATAGATAGATCATACATTGTGTTTCGTGCAATACAATACAGCCGTGTTTTTTTCTTTATAATGTTGGCAATTGAAGGTTTATAACGTTTAGTTATCAACTAGTATTAAGTGCATTAAACCATTTCTGTATCAAATACCTGTAAACATATAGCACTGCTCTGGTAGGTGAGTACAGCGTGTACTCAGGCTCGCGCTTGTCCACGGCATGCGAGCTGACGATCACCTCCATGTATCTGGATAGCGCTCTCTCCAGCGCCGCGGTTACACCTGCGAGATAGATAAAGTTAGTCATTCGCTCATTCACTCACTCATTTCATTTCATTTATCTATTTATGTGGGGAAACTTGGACGTAACGTTGTTTCGGAAATACGGGATTCATTACATTAATTATTTTCAGATTTATTATTGATGGACACTGACTTGTAGACTGAGTGATAGATACTACTATTGTACAACACAAAACAACATTAAAGACTTATTCATTAGCTGTTAATTACAACTAAATTCGGAGTATTATTTGCAAACATTGGCGCTGATCATTATCTTTCACCTGATAGTACTCTCGTTGTCTCTCTAAGTGACTCTCAAAATGAGTTCTGTTTACAAACTAGTGTTCGAAACAACGCTGAGAAGACTATGAAAACCGAAGCGGAACGAGTCATTTGGCCGTCGGCGAGCGCTCTGTTAACATCTCCGGTTTAGGACCGTGTTACTCGTTTCGTTTTTCTTTAAATAATTTACAGTACATAATTCTGTGATTTTAATTTTTGTGTGTTATTTTTTTTTTGTTTTTTATTGTATATTAATTCTGATCTTAAAAACTAAGACTAGTTTATATAGATAGAAAATACTTTTTTCACATTTAATGAACATGGGAAATAAACATAAAATAATGTTTTAAAATTATTATTGTATAAAACTGGGTAAACTTACTAATGGTTTAAATAAATAGGTTAATAAGCCACCTACCCGCGTTTGGCGCTGCCGTTGTGACCGTCTGTGGTGCTCTTGATTGTGATGATAAGTAGTTGTACCAGTGCTTGATGGCCGCTTCGTCTACACCCTGTACAACAAAATGACTATGTAATGGATTGCTTCTGTCAAACTATTATATAAAGGTATATATTATGTTATGTGGCTGTGCCCTGCTGGGTGTATACTTATTTGTCGTACTATCAATAGTCTGCTGTATGTATATTTGCAATGAATAAATGAATAAGTATTGTCTTCTTTTACTTTTACATCGAGTGAGACCATATACGGTCTAATTGATGGTTCGAAGTCTGCGCCGCGAGCGACTGCGCAAACCCCTGTCTGACAGCGATCTTTTTAGATGACGCGACTTATTTAAAAAGTATATCTTACCAACGCATCGTCATACAGAGCCTGATCATCATCGTTCACTTCGGCGGTAAGGTTGTACACGTGCCACACCACAAACGCCACTAGCGCCACGTTGGAGACGAGATTCTTTAGCGCAGTTTCCGAAGGCGAGTGAAGGTTTACACTTTGTATACACGTAGCTGATCTGATAAATCGCGCCATATAAAAAGAACGCTAACGATCACCTAACGGTTTCTAATAGGCGTGATGACACCTATCTTAAATATTTTCAAGACCATGTCTTATAAAAAAAACATAGCCCCTATGAAGTAAATACAACCAGTATATTTCCAAAAAGCTGTAGAAAACAGTTTTTAAACACACACAACTCAATAAATATTCGGTCAATTGACTCCGATTTCTGATACACAGCCGTGACGTCACGTTTTTGTATTCCCATACAAAATCTATGGAGGCAGATCGTTTAGACAGATAATAAAGACTATGACAACGATTGGTGGTTTCATCTAGCCAATCCGAAGGTCTAGGCTAGGCTAAGGCTAGGTCCGAAGTCGGAAGGGAGCGGGTTTTTAGCGCGTCGCACGACTTCCATCTTTCTCTTTAGATGGCGCGACTTATTTAAAGAGTATATCTTACCAACGCATCGTCATACAGAGCCTGATCCTCATCGTTCACTTCGGCGGTAAGGTTGTACACGTGAGACGCCAGCGCGCGCGCCACTAGCGCCACGTTGGAGACGAGATTCTTCAGCGATGATTCCGAAGGCGAGTCCAGGACCGAGCTGCGGGACGGGTCCTTGTGGCTCTGGGGAAGATAAAAAATCAAGTTCTTAGTATTTTATTGCATTTTATTTTATTTATTGCGAAACATACAGCATTTTGATAAATATGTATACATAATGCTAATTAATTACCAGTAAATAAAGGGGGGTTTCTTTATTTATGTAATAAGTTCGACGCATGACTATGATTGAAAAATATTGAAAAAATTGTGTTAGATATTCTGTTGGATGTGAAAGATTAAATTTGTATACTTTTTTAAATGTATACTTTTTGTCCTGGATGCATCCAGAGAGGTGGGCTCGAGTCGTCGCGAAATGGACAGGGACAGGTGGAGAGATTTGGGGGAGAGCATTGGGATGATATAGGCTACATAAAATAAAAATAAAACTTTTTATAAAATTTGTATCGATCTAACTCCTTGCCCCGCAATCAAACAAATCCACTCTCACTGTAAGATTTATGTTATCATCTTTAAATAACCTATGGTAAACGGTTCTGGTAGCAAAGTTATCTACTGCTTTTAGATTATACTGCTTATTTAGTAATTTATATTTGTTTACCCTAATAAATAAATAAAAACTAATTCCCGATTACTGAAACTCTAGCGTGGTCTGAGGTTTGGCAATATTAGGTACTTTAAAAAGACTGCGAAGTTCATTGCACCAACCACCAAGTAGATAATTCCCTAGTACTTGGCGTGAATACCGTCATCGTCATCATCATATGAGCAGTTCTATGCTCACAACTGAGCATAGGCCTCCCCCGCGGATCTCCACTGCGATCAGTCCTGTGCGCGCACGCATCCAGCGGCTTCGCAGTGCGTCAGTCCACCTTGTAGGGGGCCTGCCCAAGGAGCGTCGTCTGGCACGCGGTCGCCATTCGAGAACCTCTCCGCCCCAACGGCCATCGGTTCGTCACGCTATGTGTCCGGCCCACTGCCACTTCAGCTGAGTAATCCAAGCAATGCCGTCATACAGGGTGTAAAAAAAACCTTACCGAAGCCGTCAACCACGCGTTCCGTACATCAAACCAAATCGTTTGAAAAAGAAATTTTGACTGGGAAACAACTTTTATTTTTTGACATAAAAAAAAAACAATTTAATTCTAACCCGCAATGTACAGCGCGCACGCGGGGAAGCGAGCGCGGGGCGTGTTGCTATACGCCGCCGCGACGCGGTTCGGTTCGAGTGTGCGCTGTTCATTGCGGAGTGTGCTATTTAGAGATTTTTTATGAAAGTACTAGTGAAAAATTGTAACACGTTTCTTTGGAAAAAAGTTAATTTATAACGGAAGAAGACATTTCTGTAAAAATCATCAAATTTTTTTCCAACTTTAACCATCAATACCTCAGTAACCGTTAACTTCCCAGGTATGGTGTATAGGAAAAAAAATGATCGTAACAATTGGTAGAATATGTGGTATTCGGCTTCGTTAAGCTTTTTTTACACTCTGTGTTTGTGAACAATTGACTCACCTGCAAAGCGCTGAGCGTGAAGGCAGTCATCCGCCTAATGCTGAATCTCTCGTGCGGCCACGCGAGCGTCTCATCAGCCAAGTTGATCTTCTTGTGGTTGACGCGCGCGCCGAGACGAGATCGTATGGAATGCGCGGCGCCAAAAGGCTTCGGCGGCTTGGATACGTGCATCGTCAGGTCGGTTGACGAGGATATTGAGTCGAGACACATCACGAAGGATACGTCCTGGGAACAAGGAAGACGATATGATGATTCCTGAACAGAGCGAGCAAGTATATCATGAATCATGAATTTTTATTTAATCAGTTATAAGGTACGGCAGATGGTGATAAAGCTGAAATTAAGAGTACTATAAATTGCCTATGATGAGGCGTACCAAATTATTTATAACATTTACAGAATGTTTTGAATTTAATTATATTTTTTACTACAAACAGTTCATGCACACAAATGTCAACTTCTTGACCATTACACTAAAGTGGTCGTTAATAGTTTAAATATACACTTCATACAATTTACAATAATAAAAACACCCCTAACGAGTTTCCACATTACCTGCAGCAACGAAGCATCCGTCGAATCCAGCCTCTCCTCCAACCACTTTTTAACGGAGAAGTAGTTGAGCGAGTGGCCGGCAGAGGTCAGCACGAACAGCAGCGAGGGCGCGCCGCGCACGCTCGGGCTCGAGTAGAGCCGAGAGAATATTCTAGCGAGTTCTAGAACTGCTACGGCACCAGACGCGTTGGAATCTGCGCCTTGAGATAAGTCCTGGAGGGGAAAATTATAAATGAGTAACAACAACACGAGGCACTAGAGCGAGAGGTAGAACGAATGCCAGATGGGCTGACGAAATCGTGGCTGCAGCAGGTCGTAGATGGCTTCATTTGGCCAAAGATAGGGAAAAATTGAATTCTTTGGAGGAGGCTTTTACCCTTAGGGGATCCATACAATAACTTAAATTATAAATTATAAGTTAAGTTATTAGTTATTCATATAAAATCATGTTTATTTAATTAATGTCACTTTACTTTATTTGGAATTTCAATTTTTAGTTACTATTTGTATGGAATTAAATAAAGCTTATTATTATTATGATTAACAACATGATCCTGAGCGCGTTGATGGACCGCTGGGACTCCCCTGTGCTGGCACGCTGGATTACACTGCATGCAGTTAAGTAGTCCAGGGTGCCAGTCCTGCACTCCCCGAGGTTTCGATTTTTTGATTTTTTATTTTCTCGGTTTGTTACTAACACTAGTTTTCTAAGTCAATGTATACTAACAAAATATGGATCTTGTCGGAAATAAATGTCATTATTATTATTATAACTAAGGAAGTGTGTTGGCATTTACAGTATTCTAAATTTCTGATATTTAAGCTTCTCCTACTAATATTGCCTCGTTGGTGCAGTGGCAAAGTTTCTGCCTTACATCCGAGAGGTCTTGGGTTCGAATCCCAGGTCGAGCTAAAATTGTTTCTGAGATTTTCTGTAGTGAATTTCTCAAAAACAGCTCGGAGTCAGGAAGGCGGTGTTACACCCCGTGTCTCGGTGCGCACGTTAAGCCGTTGGTCCTGCGCCTGATCTCTCTCCGGTCATTGATTTGATTTGATTTGATCGGTCATCGATTGCCGTCTCACCGAACTTTGAGAGAGATGGAACAGTGAGTACACCTGTGCATCGCGCTCACACTTGTGCACTATAATATCTTCTGCGTAGTTGGTTGATCTCTGTTGAGATAGGCCGCCGTGGTCGAAATCGGCCAGGAGGACTATTATTATCATTACTAATATTCTAAACGCGACAGTTTGTTTGTTCGGATGTTTCTCCGTCTATCACTACTGAAGAGATTTTGATGAAATTTGGTATACAGACAGGGTATGAGCTGACTTGGGTGATAGGATACTTTTTATTCCGATTCAATGTACCCTTAGGATAAAACAGGAAATTAAGCAAGTCTTTTTGTAGTTTTTAAAAAAAGTCGTAAGTCGTAGTTTAAAAAAAAACAAAAGACAGAACAACGTCTGTGGGGTCGTCTAATTCTACATATTTGTGAGGTGTGTACATTTAGTTTATCCTCACCGGAACAACAGCACTGGAGTCATAGTGTGCGGCTATCACGATGGTTTGCGCGGCGCCCGCCCGCCCGACAAGCTTGCCGTGAAGAGTCATCGGTTTGGATTCCATCTTCTGAGGGGCCGTCGCGGATACCACTGGAACAATAAAACCTCTATATACAGGGTGTAAAAAAAACCTTAACGAAGCCGAATACCACATATACCAATTGTTACGATCATTTTTTTTTCTTTACACCATACCTGGTAAGTTAACGATTACTGAGGTATTGGTTAAAGTTTGAAAAAAAATTTGATGATTTTTACAGAAATGTCTTCTGTCCGTTATAATTTAACTTTTTTTCAAAGAAACATGATACAAATGTTCACTAGTTCTTCCATAAAAAGCCTCTAAATGGCACACTCCGCAATAAACAGCGCACACTCAAACCGAACCGCGTCGCGGCGTTTCGGTTCGTAAGGTTTTTTTACACCCTGTATTATTCGTGTAAGAGCATCAGTTAAAGCCACAGCCCACTAACTCCGCTGGATGGGACATCTTTTAAGAATGGAGGAGGATCGTAGCGCCAAAGCAGCGTATCTGGGAACACCTCGAGGCCGGCCCAGATACCGCTGGAAATACGCCGTCATGTCAGATCTGCAGGAGCTACAAGTTACTGACTGGCAAGAGGCGGCGCAAGACCGGATCAGATGGCGTTCTCTTGTGTCGGAGGCCAAGACACACTTTGGGTCGCTGCGTCAAAGGAGTAAGTTTAAGGAGTTTGACCACAGCTTTGGTCTAGTGGCCTGAGGTCCAGACTTAAAAACCGGCTGTCGCGGGTTCAAATCCTGCTAGGGGAAAATGTTTGTGTGATGAGCATTTGTACCTGAGTCATGGGTTTATAAATGTATTTAAGTATTAATTCTATCCTTTATTCTAGCCACCATAGTACAAGCTAACGTTTAGTTTGGGGCTAGGTAATTCGTGTGTTCGTTGAAACAATTTAAAAAAAGTAAGTAAGTATGAGCATCCCTTTCCCGCGAGTCTGTGTCGCGGTGCTAGAGCCTAAAAATATAATTGAGGTACCATTTTAAAGATCTCGGCGAATAGATTGGGCCAAAACTCTAACATATGTACGAGCTTGAACGCGAACGAAGTCGCGGGCGGTAGCTAGTTATGCTAAAACATGTACGGTGGCCAGCACGTCACGGTAAGCACAGCGGTATCTTATGCGCTTGCTATACGGGCGATTTTGCAACAACAATGGGAAGCCTGATGCCACTGTACCAAGCTACTAGGGGATGGCTTCTGCGCTATTGAAGGATCCCTGCAATGAAGGGAAGTTGATAATCTTTAGGAATAGACTTTATAAGGCATCCGGAAACCGTGAAGACTTTACCATATAAGCATTTTCGCCTGTTTGGGCCTTGAATGATTTTAGGGTTCCGTGCCTCAAAAGAAAAAAACGGAACCCAATTACGAACAGCCACAGCGGTGCACACTTGCAAGCCCACTACAGTAATCTTGGACAAGGAAGCATTGGAACAACTGGATGACAAGCATTATATAATAACTTTCCCGAAACCAACGAAAATGCAGACATCCTGTGGGAAGAATACCTACAGTACTCTTCAAGGAAGTTACCTGGCTATTATTCCACCTGGGTGTTATCTCCAAACGACAGAGTTCACCATACAAAATAGTAACGACCACACAAGAGGAACAGCTATTAAGATCATGAACCTTCCTGAACCTCGAAACGTCACGTCTGAGTCATCGAAGCCGCTTATAAAATTGAACTCCGTCAACCTAGAAAATCTGCACGCCAGCAATGCAAAGATAGCTCTCCAGCATCCGATAGAAATTAGTAAATCTTCAGATGGAGTCCTCTATCATACGACCATACCCATATATATATATTACTTACTGTTTAGTACAGGCGCACTCATTATTGGCGTTCTGTTACGAAGACATTACATTAAGCGTCGAGATAAATCATCAGATACTCAGAAAACGTATGCTGAAATCTCTGATAAAAATCGAGATGAATCCAGCCACATCGCAGCAACTTTCTCGAAGAAAGTTCTTCAATAGTTGCTGATCTTCGGGGGGAAGTCACGTCTTATAGTACAGATATAGGAAAAATTACGAAAACCGTAAATTTTAAGTTCCATCATATAAAAAAAAAATTTTGAAAAATATTTTTGACAATTCTATTTTTTATTTTTCTAGCCTGAGATACAGGTTTAATCTAGTTCAGGCAAAGGAAGTCTTTTATCTCGGTGTAATTTTAAGCTCTAATGTATTAACTTTTATTCATTGAAACTGAATAAAAAAATGATTCACTATTATTATTGTTTTTATACATTTGTATCTCAGCGATAAGCTGGGGGTTTTTAGCATTACACGAGCCTAAGCCAAGCGTAATTCTAACAAAAATTCGAAATGAGAATGTAAGGTGGTGTGTGAAGATGCACAATGTGGGGATGTTTGTTAGCTTATTATATTATGTATGTTGTCGGGTTGCTGTTAATTGTGTAGAACTATGTGGAATTGGCTGATCTTCTTCCAACTGTAAAAACTTCCTGACAAGTCTGCAGGTATTTAAAATAACTGCTTTCAGTAATTCTATGTATGTATACTTCTGAATGCCGAGTGTGTGTATGGATTCGTGCAACTGATTTGGTATTACGCCTGTGGCAGACAAAACTATTGGAACAACGGTGACTTTATTGAGATTCCACATTCGTTTGACTTCATCCTTGAGGTCTGTGTATTTGGATAGTTTTTCTGCTATCGTAGATTGAAGGTTGTGGGTGTTAGGAACTGCTATGTCAATAAGTAGTGCTGTTTTATTCGGTTTATCAATAACTGTTATATCCGGTCTATTAAAATGAATGGTTTTATCAGTGAGTGCTCTATCGTAGTACAGTTTGTGTGTTTGATTTTCAAGTATGGTAGCCGTAACATATTTGTAATAGGGCACGGGGGTTTGATCCAATAGTTTGTATTTCACCGCTAGTTTTTGGTGGATGATATTAGCCACCTGATCATGACGATGTTTATAATCGGTTTGGGCTATGGATTTGCATGCACTGGTAATATGTTGTATTGTCTCTGAAGCACTATGAGACTATGACATTTCCTGCATCAGTCAGTTGAAAGATTTTGAGCTCTAATAATGTGTTTTTGGTAGTTTCTTGTTTCGATAACTTGGTCTTGGATTGCTAACATGAAGCCCTCCGTCTCCGGAAACAGATCACCCCGGCTCAGCCACGCGTTCGACGCATCTTTGTCGACGTTGGGTTGGCATAAGTCGGAGCGGTGTCTGCCGTGAAGAGATGTTCGAGCCCATTCTTCTATTTTAGTTCTGCGGTCTATCTGTTTTTCATTGGCTTGAATGTTTCTGTCGTACAGGTTTAGAGGTGTTAAGCGTTGGTCATTTTCCAAGATTGCTTTATGCATTGTAGAAACTGTGGCTTTATGACGGAAGTAGGTGCGAAGAGTAGTAATATGTTTATTGTGAAGATTTGTTATATCGATCAATCCCCTTCCCCCTTCGCTACGCGGTAAAGTTAATCTTTGAATGCATGAACGTGGATGATGTTTTCTGTTTTTTGTCATGGTGGTATTTATTGTGCGCTGTAAACTTTTTATTATTATTAATTTTGAAAATTTCAAAGTTACTACTCCTTATCTCATGAACGCGTTGAGATATTAAATTAAAATTTATATTAAATACTTAAGTCTATAATACCCATGATGGGTGAACTTTTACTTATATACCTACAGGTTTGTACGGAACCCTCGGTGCGCGAGTCCAACTCGCACTTGATCGGTTTTTTATTTTTTCTCTACAGGTGTTACCTAACAGATTTACAGTAAAAATAGAAATTCATCTACCTCTATTTACATTTAAGGACATTAAATTACATATTGTAATTACAAATTGGTTGTACTATTATAGTACAAACAATTTGTAAAACCGCTATAATAGCGGTTTATTGGTTACTAAAACGACTTGGCGCCATTTAGTAATCCATATGGCTAGGCTAAAAAGTTTGTATGCGACTTAATAGTCAGATAAGAGTAAAAAAGCATAATAATTTTTTTTTTTTTTTTTTAATACTGGCGTATATTAAAAAATAAAAAGGCATACCAATCTGATACCCATTCGACGACACACTGTTGAACATGGCTTCCAGTGCTGTGCCGGACTTGTCATCGGTGATGAAGCTATGCTGCAGGTCCTGGATGATGTCCTCGAACTCCGGCGTCCACTGCGCAAAGTACACCGGAGCGCTCACTTCTTGCTGGATCATCGCCATCTCTAGAAGTTGGATGTGCTGTGGACACAATATTTTTAATTGTAGTTGTGGTTTTTCTACGCTATTATTATAAAGAGGAAATAATTATTTGTTTAAATTACATATGCTCTGAAACTACTGGACCGATTTAATAAAAATCTATTATCAGTAGGATCCTATGTTAACCCTCATGAGCAAAGACTATATTGTATGTGCATACAATATAGTCTACGCTCCGTATGATCGTAATACGATAATAGGAACGATGACACCTATCTCTTATATATAAAAATGAATTGCTGTTCGTTAGTCCTGTTAAAACTCGAAAACGGCTGAACCGATTTGAATAATTTTAGGCTCGAAATATTTGTCGAAGTCCAAGGAAGGTTTAAAAGGTTAGAAATTAAAAAAAACAACGGGCATGACAACGTCTGCCTGGTCCGCTAGTCTTAAATATTTTCAAGACCATGGCGTTTACAAAAAATAGCCCCTATGAAGTTAATACGACCAGTATATTTCCAAAAAGCTGTAGAAACCAATTTTTAAACAACAAAACTCAATAAATATTCGGTCAATTGACTCCGATTTCTGATACATGACCGTGACGTCACGTTCTTGTATTCCCATACAAATTCTTGGGAGGTTTTGACAGATAATAAAAAGTATGTCAACGATTGGTGAACTCATCTAGCCTATTGATGAATTTTGATACACATACAAAGTCGTCACCATTTCGTATGTGTATTAATTTTCATCGAAATCTGTTCTATAATTTAAGCATGAAACCGTAACAGACAGAGAGTCAATTGTCGTATTGTGGTCGCCACACTGTATGTAAAAAATAATTGGCTAGACGACACCACCAATCGTTGACATACTTTTTATTATCTGTCAAAACGGTCTGCCTCCATAGATTTCGTATGGTAATAAATGATTGTGACGTCACGGTCATGTGTCAGAAATCGGAGTCAATTGACCGAATATTTATTGCGTTTTGTGTGTTTAAAAATTGGTTTCTACAGCTTTTTTGAAATATATTGGTTGTATTAACTTCATAGGGGCTATGTTTTTTAAACACCATGTTCTTGACAATATTTAAGATAGGTGTCATCATCCCAATTGTGCACCCATGCGAAAGCGGGACGGTCCGCTACTCTGATAATAAGTTTACATCATTGATACAGAATCAAAATTCGCGAAAATTGTGACTGAGCGTAGCATCATTGCAATATTGCTGTACATCACACGAATGTCTCGTCCGCAAAGAGTTACATACATACAGGGGACGCTAGAGACTTAAAGCAACGGATACGTAAAGTCGGGCGATGACGGTTTAACATATCCGCAACGCGAAATTAAGTACGAAATGCAATGCCAAATGTGGACGGGGCTTAAATACAAGTATTATAGGAGAAAATTCGAATGGAAGCTTGAACTGTATTTGACCATTATTCCTCTAATTCCTAATAGAAACTACACAAAGAGCTTTTTGTATATTTTTCATTAGCATTTTGTTATGTTCATTTGTAATTCTCGACGCAATAAGAGAAGTGATAAGTTCGTCAGTTAAAGTTTTTTTTTTCACAATGACTATTAACATTTTTATATTTGAATAAAAGCATGTTTAGATGTGTTAAAAATATTACAAAATGTTTTACATGGAAGGAAGGAGGACATAGATGACAGTTATTTATTATTCTATTGTAATTCAGTTAGTCTGTTTGTGAATCTTTGCATTTTGAATAATTTATCTTTGAACTCACCTAACATTTAACCATTAACAATGGAAACAGCAAAATGAACACTTACTTTTTTTTACGCAACACCATAAGTAGGCTCAATCTGATTTCTAATTTAAACATGAAAAAAAAACAATTGTGGTCACAGTCATCAATTTAGATCATCAAGCATGATGGTGTAACAAAGATTTACTTGTTGTATGTTGTTAAAAATATTTAGCTTGTTTCAGTCTAACTGAGACAAGAGTTTTAGTTTTAGTGCGATTAAGTTGATCAAGTTATCAGCCGTTTGCAGGAGATAACAAAAATTATTAACTCATTTCATGTTTTATGAGAGATCACTATCTCTGTCTATCTCAACATTGTTGCATGTTTAACAAAATGGCTTTACACAGCAGGGATCATGTCATTTTATCTTATCAGCCTGTACATCGAATTGCTGGGCACAGGCCTCACCTCATCTAGCCTGACAGTAAGATTGGTCACTTGCCTTACAAACAATCAACATTTTACAATGTCATTCATTATATTTGAGCCACATATATAATTGCTTTTTCTTTCGTTTTGTCTAAACAACATAGGTACATATTATGTCAAACTCATTACTTATTATAAAATTTAAACGAAATATTGTTTAATTTGACTATGAAATCGATTATCCAGATTTTTGATCATCCAAATTATTACTGGTTTCAATTGATTCCGATAATCGGGATTCTACTGTAAACATTAGGTTGTTAGCATAACAGGTTGGTTCCTCATACCTCTCTCTGTTCTGGTGTTAGCACAGTGTCATTCTTGGGCAAAACCAGTAGCAGCGCACCCGCTTTAGCACGGATCTCCATGAACTGGTCGATGCTGACGTCTTGCACACGAGCCACCACACAGTGGCGGGAGGTGCTCCATGACGTCAGGGAACGACCTTCGAGATTGAAGCTGGAGCTGCGGCAGCCTGGAAATTTTGACCAACAGAGGTGTCACAAAAAAGTTTAGAGTACCTACCTATGGCATTAAATCACACTAATATTATAAAATGTAAAAGTTTTTTTGTTTTGATGTTTGTCCTTCAATCCTGCTGAAACCACCGACCAGATTCATGAAAATGAATTGAATGAAATGAAATTTGGTATACAGACAGGGTATGAGCTAACTTAGTTGATAGAATACTTCTTATCCCAATTATATTTAATTAATATACCTATTTTTTTTTTAAGAAGTCTAGACACCTCTTATAGAAATTACTTAGTAGAATATGTAAGAAAATACAAATAGAATTAGTTGTAAAATAAGTTTTTAATGGTGGACTTCAAGATGTTATTTAAATGTGGTAAACATTTACATGACTTCTAAATCTAGTGATTAAAACAATTTATTACCTATCAAATAACAGGTATAGAGAAATGAGGACATAGAGATAAAGTTAAGCCTTCCAACAGATATTATGTAGGCAACTACAGTATGTATGTCAAGCTAATTAGCGTTTACTGTTTAAACTTTTAGATTTCAGTTTAACTTATTATAAAAGTAGCCTGAACTGCACTTTTTCAAGAAAAATACAAAATTGTATGTAAAAAGGTAAATAAAATTATATCAGTTTAATTTTTACTGAAATCATCAGTGTACGCATCATTAAAAAGCGATTCATGAAGAATAATGAAAACAACTTTTAATAAAATACCTGATCTTTTAGCTTGAAGGTGATATTGCAAAGATAACCTCAAAATTATGGCCAATCGATTTTTTGTTTTATCAATGAAAACCATCACTTATCGGGACACTTACCATGGGGGACAGTGTGTAGGTCGTATTGCTGCATTCTGTAGACCGAGAATTCGTGAGAAGCCGCCACAGGGCTCACCGGAGACATGATGATAAAAATAGGCAGAGCTACCAGGAGATAGTAGGGCAAATAGCCTTTGAATATTTCAGCGAATCCGTCCGCCTCGTCTAACCACATCTTGACGTCTATTTACTTATATAGCTTAATGAAATAAACCAAAAACTATTTTTTAGCACATAATCCAATTAGAAACCCTACGTGTGATAACTCGGTCACTGACATTTACTTTTTAATCTTTTTTTAAAATTCAGTCAAGGCATTGCGGCATTGGGCATCGGATTGGCGAGGATTTGCCAGCTAAAGATTAAAAATTATGTTGAGTGACGTTTGTAGTGATGTGAGCCAATATCGCTCGATTATGGTTGTTATTTATCGATTGCAATCTTGTTGAGTAGACTTGATTCTAAAAAAACTAACACGGGTTGCACTCCGGGAGTGCCGGCAGAAGTGAAAACTTAACAACCGTCTTACGGTTTTTCGATCAGCATCACGTGACCTGACGCGAGTTTCACAGTTTCTACCCATGCCACAAAAGTGCTCAACGCCGCTAAAGAAGTTTTCACTTCAAAAAGTGGTTTAGTTTTCCAGCGTACTTGGTATTTTAAAGGGAAAATGTTGTTGTGAATTGAAAAATCTAGTAATAATAAAATAGTTCTTGCCGCGGGGGCTTTTGTAGTCGCAGTGGTAAATAAGGTTCACATCCTTTTTCATAAATGCCCTTCTTTTACGATACAACGGAGCAATGTGATGATATGTTTCTTTGTGTGGTAGGTAGGTAAGAGGCTCCAGAGTGACATAGGCTTCTTTTTTCCGCAAGAAACATATCAAAAGCGTTTTTTTTTTGTTAAAGACACCCAAGTTAAGTCACTGTTTCTCCAAAGTTCTGGTGTTATAATGACTTCACATACAATAACGGCTTTGTTTCTCCAATAAACAAAAACAACAAGTGGCATAACTTACAGTTACAATGAAAGTTTTGCGGTTCTCGGGTGGAGGGTAATGGTCATCATGCTTTGAGTTTTCGACGCTGTGAAGGTAGATATCCCCGTCATCACGCACTAAACGACATCACATGCAGGGCTCTCGTGTCTGAAAATATTCCCTGTGTGCTGGAACCGTTAAAAATCCTGCCTATTAAGGAATTAAATTCATGGCAGGTACAGTAGCCAAGCATATCACGGTACCAATTTTTGTTGCAAAATCGCCCGTTTCACAAGCTAATGAGATACCACAGTGTCTAATGCAATCCAATGTTTAATGTTTGTTTAGTAAGTAATTAGCTTTAACTGCTGCTGGCAGGAACTAGCCAAACATGAATTACCTAAGTACGTTACTTGATAATGGCTACGTCTCACAAAACTTTATAAAGAAGATATAATAAATTTAGGTACCTATTTTACCTTTAAAAAAACTGGATCCAGAGGGGGACTGGAAAACTATATTTTCAGCTATTGTTGTACTAGGGCGGTTTGATAAGTCCATGACTTTGAAAAGAAAAACATATATTTTGTGTACAAAAACATTTTATTTTTCTACATACTCTCCTTTCAACTCTACACTCTTTTTCCAGCGATGCTCCAATCTCTTCAACCCATCCAAAAAATACTTTTAGTCAAAGCCTGCAAAATAGGCCTCGGTTGCAGCTATCACCTCTTCATTGGATGAAAATCTTTGCCCAGCAAGCCATTTCTTCATGTTTGGGAAGGGAAAGAAGTCACAGGGGGCTAAATCTGGTGAATATGGAGGGTGCGGCAATAATTCGTATCCTAATTCGACAAGTTTTGAAGTCGCGACTGCAGACGAGTGGGCCGGAGCATTATCCTGATGAAATAGAACTTTTTTCTTTGCTAGATGCGGTCGTTTCTTCATCAACTCTTCATTAAATCTTTCCAGCAATGCAGCATAGTAAGCACCGGTTATTGTCTCGCCTTTCTCCAAGAAATCGATGAAAATAACCCCTTGACTGTCCCAAAATACTGTTGCCATCACTTTACCAGCCGAACATACCGTTTTTGCCTTCTTTGGTGCACGTTCGCCGGTAGAAGTCCACTGCTTTGACTGTTGTTTAGTCTCTGGCGTATAATGGTGGACCCACGTTTCATCCACGGTTACGTACCGACGCAAAAATTCACTTGGATTGCGATTATACATAGCCAGACATGCCTCAGAAGTAGTCACGGGTAAATTTCAACAAGTAGATTTTTTTTATCACTTCGGTGAGATTTTTTATTTCAATGCTATTCTACAGATTTTTGATGACAAATAAAAGTTTAACCCATTATATAACACGTGTGAGAGCGGGAAACAAATATCATTAAAATTCAGAGAAATATTCAAGATTGAATTTTTATAGGTCCACCGAAATTAAAAGTATCCTCCGAAATGATAAAAGTGTCCACCGAAATGAAAATTTGTCCACTGAAATGATATAACTCTACACCGATATTATTAATGACCAGTGGAATGATATAGCTAAGAGCAAACCGAAATGCAAGTTGGGGTTTCTTACATTGTTATTTATTCAGTTTATACTAAAACGCTCTGATTAAAAGTACGATTTTTACAGGTATTTACATTTTCATTATTAGTAAAATATCAAACCACCAAACACGCACGTCACGAACAAAATACCAAATAAACACAATAATTCTGACTTCTTCTAGGTTAAAATACATTTCGGAACTATGAATAAATATTTGAGACCGGGATCCCTGATTTATCATTTCAGAGGTGCATTTCATTTCCGTGGACTGTTATCAGTATTACAGTCCACCGAATCCTCTGAAATGATAAAACTGAAATGATAAAATGTACCTTAAATTTACATTATCTCTAGAACGAAAATCAGTATCAAAATATCAACACTTCTCAAACTAGCAGTCCTTACGGCGAGTTTAATGCACAACTTTGAAATAAATTAAATAAATCTAACACGAGTTATAACGGCTACCGAAATGAGTTTTTTTTTGTCCCCACATCACTGAAATGATAAACTTTCGTTTTTGGCGGGAAACCACAACACGTCACGACCGGTGCGTTCGCGCCGCGGGCTTAAGCCGCACTGCGGGCTTATTCGCTAATTTTGACAGATGAAAGTGATCAACACTGTAGTGATCATCACCGAGCTCAGTGAGCAACCGAACTTACCGGTATTTTGGTATTCAGTATCACTTCTATGTCACGTGATCGTTCAGTGAATAACGAAAACTACCGGTGCTTATCGACATGAAATTGTTACCACTCTAGTTATTACCCGACTTATTTGATATCCTTGGCAACACGAAATAATATAACGATATCATTAACTTGTTAATTTTTGCGGCTTATACGTTCGCCACTTGAGTTGTCAAAAATGTCGAGTGCCAAAATATTCCTTGAAAACAGTATCCCTCTGTAGTTTGTGCTTGAAAAACATAAAAACATCCACTTAAACGCTGGGATATTGGAAATAATGTTTTGAAGTGCTTGTGTTTTAAATTGTTAATTTTACCAATGCTCCAAATTCAGTCTTGTTGGTTGCATCGTATAGTTTGTTTGTTTTTATACTAAATACATCCATTATGTAATGTGAGTAAAAGTCTAAGATATATTGAAATTTTACTTAAAAACTCATGTATTTGCTTGAATTTCGATCAATAATATTAGTTTAGTTATTACTATGATATACGTAATTGAGATTTGTGTAGCGTTTGTTTGTATAATTCAACGATTTCATCAATATTTTATCATAATATTTTAGGTTAAGTTTTGTTTACGATCTTCTTATGAACCTTAAAAGGTATCATGGTTCCTCTTAATCACCAATACAATATTCTTATAGTACTGGGTGGAGTTAAAAGCGAAGACCAAGGCAAAGAGTGCAGATATTCGGCGCAACGCCTCAAGAACAGGCGGAGGGCCTGGATAAGCCGACACCCTTAAATGAGTTGGAAGAGAGCATTTTACAACTCATTGGTCGTGTATGCGTGGAGGGTTTGCCTAGAGTGCAGATACCATTTCTTGTAAGTTCCTCTACCTAACCATACTTTATAATGTAAGGTAAAATGGTATTGAAGACATTTTTAATGTCTTTAAAGTTAATAAAATAATATGTATAAATGCTTGTTTGTATTTGATTCATATTTAAATTATCAGTAGTTTCATCATGAATGAGATATGTACAGACTGATTTAGCTCCTACTTGGAAAGCTAGTAGAATATTCTCTGGAAAGGAGACAAATCCCAGTTGCATACTTTCACAGAAAACAAATTTAAATCGAATACAAATTATATCATAGTGCATATTTTTTATCTAACAATATACTAGGTACATCTAATCTATTGTTAGATAAAAATACACATCCATAATGACTTTTAGTTACAAAATTATTAAATATCTTGTGTTTATATTTAAAGAGAGTCTAGAGTGCTACTTTTGCAATGTCCGGGTGAGTCTAATTAAGTTTTTAAAATAAATTATCATTTTTTCAGTCATATGCAATCGTGATGTGCCTCAATGGACTTGCAGCTTAGAAGAGAGGAGAATAACTGTTGAGGAGAGGCATGTAAGAGCGCTTGAGGCAATATCTGCTATAGTGGGCAGAAGACTGGCTCAAATTGAAGACTATTTGAGATATACCTAGTTAATAAATAAATATTAAGTATTTAAGTTTTCTGTTTTATTACTGCAGCAAAAAGGTTTTATATAACTCCTTGATATTTGTACTTTATTATCAAAATATTAAGTGTAGAATACAATTGAATACTCATTATTGTACACAAAACACACATATAGAAACAAAATACAGTAAAAACATACACAATTTAGGTAGTATTATCGCCAAAAGAACACTTCAAAACAACTAAACAACAAAACTTCCAGACAACCTTTGGATAGAGGAAAGTTCTTATAGTGGAGCAAGGGAAACGCAGTGCAAGAGCTATCACAGCTTAGTATTCAAGTCTAGAATTGTCGGTTATAGAATATAATAGAACAAATCTTAAATTGGCACAAACTAAGACTTAAGCCTAACAAAAGATGTACACAGTAAGTATAGTAAAATACAGGAGTAAGTAACTAATACACAAGATTTATAAATTTTACATGTTTTTTTTAATTTAAATCAAGAACTATCTTGATCTCCACAATCTATTTACTAAATTGTCTCTTGCCCTACAAACATTGGCTGGAACTGCAACAACGACGGTCATTATCTGTCTCATGTAAATGCATGTGGTCGGACAAAGCACGCCTTGCCCGCCGTTCTCTGCGCAAGACATAGATTTGCCTTTGCTCTTCAGCAAGTCCCAATAAATGTGCGCGTGCCATACCTAAAATTAACAATATTAGTGTGATTTAGATATTTATTAATGACTTATCCTTGTTTTAATTATTAACTTAAAAAAATATTTAATACAATTTTCTCATGACAAAACAAAGGCAATTTATCTCACTTCACTTTTTATTCAACAATCTATTAAAAAGATACTTACAAAATTAGCGAGGTAGCTCCAAGTTCAGTAGAAATCTCAAACAAATAAAGTTAGAATTAAGAGTGATTATCACTGTCCACTCAAAAATAACTGCTGTCGAATAGTGATTTTAACTTCTATTTTGACAACTTGAGTGATCCACTGTTAAACGTCATAATGTTATACACCGAGCTTACTGAATAGCAAATACCGGCAATCGATAGGCATTCAGTGGATATCGACCTATCAAAGTGATGATCACTGAACAACACGCCATCTTGGAATTTTACGGCTCCTCACCGAAGTTAGCGAATACGAAATGTCAGTTTTGACAGTTGAAAGTTGGAAACTATACTCGGTGATCATCATTCTCAACTGTCATTCGAGTTAGCGAATAAGCCCGCTGATCCGAGGTGGGGAGAGGAAAGGGGAGCACAACAGGCGCCATGTTGACGGAATATCTCTACGAAAAATACTGTCCTCTAAAATGATAACTTTTCGCCGGACAAAAGTTGACTGGTTGTCAAATCTATAACAACGTAGTTAAATAAACAAAAATAGTTTTTGTAGATAGATAATATAAACTTCAATGAAATTAAACTATACTTACATTCAATTAATTATTCGTATTTGCAGGAAAACTTATTTTGTGAGTCGAATAGAGTCTAGGACAGGTCACTGATATGATAAAATGACACTTTCTAATTTTTTTTCGCATGTTATCCGATATTGTAACTCAACAATTTTTTTTGCCAAGGTAGAGGAGGTCTTATTCTACTAAAAATAAATATACATAATCCTATATCAGCATCTTGTACACCCGTTCTCACGTTTGCCGTGTGTTTTTTCTGTTTGCGCAATTCACCCTCACGCGTTTTCGCTTTTGGTCGACTGTCAGTAAGCGCGGCACCCATCTTGCAGAAAGTTTTTTCATTCCCAAAATATCGTGCAAAATATGAAAAACTCGTTCAGTTGAGATGTGCACAGCCTCAGCTAACTCGCGTATCTTTACTCGACGGTCAGCCAAAACAATATCGTGGATTTTGTTAACAATGTCCTCAGTGGTTACCTCAATCGGCCTTCCTGGGCGCTCGGCATCATTGGTTGTAATACGTCCACAACGAAACTCAGTAAACCATTTATGTACCATTCCATGAGACGGCGCTGAATCCCCGTAATATTTTTTCAACTTGTCTTCGGTCTGCTTAATGGTTTTCCCGCGTAAAAAATAGTGTTTAATCAAGACTCGAAACTCGGATTTCTCCATTTTCGAAGAACACCTTCACAGCCGCCAAACTTCTTTTGTTATTAAATATTGTTTTCGCGCCATATTTGAAAATAGAATTATTTTAGGTTCGCAAAAATATTACTTTTAAGAAAATATCATTAAAAATAAAAAAAGTTTCTATTCAGCCTGAAAGTCATGGAGTTATCAAAACGCCCTCGTATATGCCTTACGCATCAGATGACTTACTATCACAAAATCTATCGCAAAAAGTTCTTACTTGATAGCATCCTCCTAAAATATATATTTTTTTTAAATGAAGCAAAAAAAAGTAAATTGTGTATTTGTTTATCTGCAGCCATCAGCTATAATCGGGATCGCGAATGAGTGTCCGGACCGCGGCCGCGATCCGTCTATCAAGGAAACGTTCGTACGAATCGAAAAACGACGGTTGCGATTTTACTAACACTACTAGTTCTGTGCTACTAGTAAGACTGAGATTGGGCACCTAGACTAATTATAAATAAATATACAACAACATCACATACATTGATCAGATATCAGAATCAACAGTGGTATTACAAATAAACTTAAGTAACTACATGTAACACTCAGACCAGAACAAACAGACATGTTCATGCACACAAATGTTTGTTAATAGTCAACTTCTTGACCATTACACCAAATTGGTCGTCAAAGTAACACGGCATTGTCAATCGACAAAAATAGAGATCGCTTCGTTTGCACAAGTATGTAAAAAATACGAGTATTTTTAGCGGGGTAACAGCGGCCGCTGTAATATGTCACTGACTACTGAACAGCGTGGAACTCTAAACTGGTGGTAAAAATAATCTTCTTTATCTGTTTATAAAATGGTTATATAATTTTAAGCATACGATAACTTTATATCCAAGTAATAAAGGCCTTCCATTGAATGCAGTAGGCGTGCTATATCTTAGTCCAATTTACAGGGGATCTCATGGGTCTACTACAATAAAAAAAAGATTTTCCAATGTTTTAAGTCTACCAGTAAAAGCTACTGCACCTTACAAAAGCCTCCCCATCTTAGGTCCCGTCTATTAAGCGTATTTCCCAAATACGTGTGAGGGCGGGCAGGGGCGGCGGCGGGTGCGTGCGGCGGGCGGGCGGCGGCGCGGCGCAGTGCGGCGGGCGCTATCGAGCGGCGGCGGCGGCGGCGGCGGCAGTGTGCCCGGCTGAGTCGCGCGGCATGGCGGGCGCGCTCGTGCTCGCGCTGCTGGCCGCGGCGCGCGCCGGCGACCCCAACTCCACCCTCGACACCCTCGACCTCAACAACACAGCCGAAGAAGACAAACCCGTCCCTCTCTTCCCGCCGGACCTCTTCGACGAGGAGCAACGGCGGTCCGGCGCCGTCATACTCCACGTGATCGGAATGGGCTACATGTTTGTGGCACTCGCGATCGTCTGTGATGAATTCTTCGTCCCATCCCTAGACGTGATCATAGAGAGGCTCGCGATCAGAGATGACGTCGCCGGAGCCACGTTCATGGCTGCCGGGGGCTCCGCGCCTGAGCTGTTCACCTCAATCATCGGAGTGTTCGTGTCCTTCGATGATGTGGGCATCGGGACGATCGTCGGATCGGCCGTCTTCAACATATTGTTCGTGATCGGTGCATGCGCGCTATTCTCTCGCACGACTCTCAGTCTGACTTGGTGGCCGTTGTTTCGCGACTGTTCGTTCTACTCGATCAGTCTGTTAGTGTTGATATACTGTTTCCGGGACAGCGAGATCTATTGGCAGGAGGCGTTGGTGTTGTTCTCGCTGTACTTCGCGTACGTGGCGTTTATGCGGTATAACCAGCCCGTGGAGCGGGCGGTGAAGAAGCTGATCTACAAGAACAAGGTGACTCGCGTGAGGAGCACGGACCAGCTGATGCCGACGGTGAGCTCACCCGCACAACGCTTGCATGACATCCAAACATAGATTTGGGAGACAGATCTATCATTAGATGCTATAAAAACCACTTGCATAGTCTACGTTGGACAGTTCTCTTTTCATAACCCTATTTAGGGTTACTTGTTATTACATATTTCTTTGAGTGTACGGTTAACGTGTAGGAAGTAAATGAAGAGAACTTAGTGAGAGCACGTGAGAGAAATAAGTGATAAACGCGATCTACTTATTTGAGATTCAAACGTTTTTAGCAAGTCTTAGTATATATAGTAGTAGTATATAGTCCCAGCTTAAGCGTCCTATCGCTGAGGCTGTTACGTACTAAGATTTACTACGACGTGCTACGCGTATTAATTAATCATGCAACAAATGAGTTCAAGCAAACATTCCGTTAAAGAACAAGTGCAACCTATGCTATGCGAGTGTGTCTAACTTCAGAGCCTTGTAGAAAAGCTGTATGTGTAAGATAATTGACGTTTCCATAGTAAAAATCAGTGTTCACCATCATTAATATTCCTAATGGGCGTCAATCGAACTACTTATATAAGCATACCGTGTAACATAGCTGATTCCCTGGGCATACCGCAAGGCTCTATCGATTTTTATTAAATTGCCTCATCAGATTATTTATTCAAGTAAAGTAATATATTGCTGCATTTATTGTGCTATCTTATAAGCAATAATTGCACTATTTTTATTGATATTAAACTGATATAATAATAGGTAAATTGCTGTATTCCCATGGAATAAACTATTCCAATGTTTTCATTTCCATCATCAAGTCAAGAGCCTTATCTATGTCACTAGAAGTAAAACTAATACTGAAATAAAATAGAGCTTATTAAAAACGTTTAGAGACAAACTACTCATCCCATTAGTGAAATAAAACATTGTTAGTACAGGTAGTCGTAACTGATCTACAATATTATTTGTTCATAACTTGAAATCGTTTCCATTATGTTATTTACGAGTATTATTCGAAGCGCTGTAGGAACTTTATTCTCGGAAAACCTACAGAAATTCTTAATTGGAATTGGTTATTCTGGTTCATTCATAGATTTAAATCGGATTGTCCATTATTAGCAGGGTTAGGAATGGAAGGGCGAAAGCGAAATAAAAGGTGATCACAGGTAGATTTACGGAGGGATTTATGTTTGAGCTTTTTAAACATTTGGTCACAGAATTGGTTATGCTTGCTTCTGGAAAGCTGAAATAACTAAACGTTTATTGAAAATAGCTAAGAATAGGTTCCACTATAGGGGCTGATTTATCGTCACCGCATCATACGATTTGTAAAAAAAACTATGACAAGCATACCCTTTTTAACCGACTACAAAAAAAGGAGGAGGTTCTTAATTATGTATGTTACCGCATATCTCCGGCATTTATAGTCCAATTTAAATATTTTTTTTTGCATTCAAAAGAGTAGAGTGTCCGAGTGGTACCATATATAATTTGTCAAAGTCTGGTCATCCATGTGGGAGATATTGCAGGGAACTCTTCAAAAATCATCAGAAAAAGGTCTGCGTCTAAGTTTTTGCTTAGTAATCTTAAGGTTTTCAAGTATTTGCATACGAAAGACATAATTTCAAAGGGAGAATGATGATGGAGAACTCCTAAACTCTTTGGAGTTCAGTGAATCTTTCACCACAGCTCATGACCATTCTACTGGGTTACGATGATAGTAATAATGATTCATATGTGGCCACTTAAAAGTTTATTTTATTTTTTTATTGAACCTTTTCCAAAAATTTTGAACAAGGAACGTCACTGCCCAAATTATTGTAAAGTGTTTTATTTTACACTTGTAAGCCTTACTTAAAACCTTAATCACCTCATTTTATACAACAAATAAACCAATTAAATCTAAATATATTTTCAAGACTTAGAATAAATGCCATATTTTTTATTACACAGTGTGTTTACCCACCTTCTAATCCGCATAAAAGCCAACGGGTTAAAGTACAATCATATCAATAACACTAGCTGTGCCCGCGACTTCGTCCGCATACACTGTTGCAGACATTTTGAACCGTTTTCGCAGCGCACGCAACGGAAGTTTATTAAATTTAAAAATCGTTGCGGGCTCAAGGATGAATAATTGTCCCCGTTTTTTCACATTTTCTATTATTTCTTTGCTCCTAATGGTTCAGCGTTATGTTATATAGCCCAAAGCCTTCCTCGATAAATTGTCTATTCAACACAAAAATAATTTTTCAATTCGAACCAGTAGTTCCTGAGATTAGCACGTTCAAACAAACAAACAAACTCTTCAGCTTTTTAATATTAGTATAGTTTATGTCAGTACAAAGTAACAACTCAAAACGACTTACTTCTATAACTTAGTTTATTTGGCAAAACTTTTTAGATAACGGTGATACCGTTATCTAAAAAATGAAGCTAAGCACTAAGCGAGGATCAAGTTCGATTTGGCAGGTATATGTATTTCCTGTTTACAGGCTTATTTTTGGCAGACACGAACGAAAATTAGATTCGAATCTATGGTAATCTTTACGCAACACCGTCTTTGTTCAGTAGGTCAGGATGGTAACAGATGGTGGTATGGTTATAAGTAAGTACTCTTCTAGATTAGAGGTTACAGATAGTTTGAGTACCGTTGCTAAGGAAACACGCGCTTTGCTTACGCCACAGGCTACGAATTTCACATTGGTAGGTATCAACGCAAATCAGATCAATTTTATGCAATACTTACTAGCTTTTACCCGCGACTTCGTCCGCATTGTGTAGTTTTTTTTGGAATGCGATTTTATCCCGTAATACCAATTTTATCCAAATAAAATTCAAATCTTTGATAATTTCGGAGTGAAAGCGATCACATTCCCCGGAAAGTAATTTTTCTCATGGGCATATTCCCTTATCGGGTGGTTTTCCCGCGGTCAAAAGTAACTCATGTCTTTTCATAAGTCTTAAATACCTCCTTACTAAATATCAGTTAAATCTGTTCATTAGTTAAGGCGTAAAAGCGATCGGCCGAATTGAATTTTCCCATGGGAATGCGTCATTTTCCCGCGGTAAAAAGCAGCCTATTTCGGGATACTTTCTACCTGGGGCATCCAAATATCTCCATATCAAATTATATGCAAATCGGTTCAGTAGTTTAGGCGTGATTGAGTAACAGACAGACAGAGAGAGTTGTTTCGCATTTATAATATTAGTATGGATTTAGATATACGAGTAAAACAAGATTTACTATTTTCTTCTAGAGATTCTTTAGTGAAATCTCTGTCTTATTTACTTGCGTATAAAAAAATATGCAAACTCATTATTTTTTAACACATCATTCTGAAAGTTAATGTTACTTTCAAGGCTTCGTACATTGTAAACAAGTTACTTGTAAACTACATAATAATTTAACTGAAATAACTAAATGTTTAGAATTTAATGGAGAAGTTTCCCATTCCATACCCCATTCTCATGAAGAAGTTAACTCCTTACAAACGAGTTTTATCAAAGAATCATGTTTTTCAATCAAATATTAACCCAGATGATTTCTTTCTACACACGTGTTTATTCAGTCCCAAAAAAACACTGCACGCTTCACACTCCGACTTGCAAATCTTATCAAAACAGGATGTAGATCATCTACAAAAACGTCGAAAACACAAACCAGATAGTGCTTTGTTTACCCAATATTTCAAAGATGAAATGGATCAAAAAGAAAATTATTACTTACTAGCTGTGCCCGCGACTTCGTCCGCGTGGAATAGTTATTTTGGGCATACATATTTGGGCCACATGTACTGTGGCAGACATTTTTTTAGATTAATTCAAGAGCAATAATTCTGTCATATATATTTTTTGATGTCTTGAACCGTTTTCGCAGCGCACGAACGGAAGCTCTCAAGGATAAATATTTTTCCCAGTTATTTTTCACATTTTCCATTATTTCTTCGCTCCTAATAGTTGCAGTGTGATGTTATATAGCCTAAAGCTTTCCTCGATAAATAGTCTATTCAACACAAAAATATTTTTTCTATTCGAACCAGTAGTTCCTGAGATTAGCGCGTTCAAACAAACAAACAAACTTTTCGGCTTTTTAATATTAGTATAGATTGCCAAAATATAATTTGTTTTGTAAATTTGTAATCTACAATGATAGACAGAGATATTTTAGTTTCATCACAAGTGTATGGCGCATGCCAAATATGCATAGGTACATAATATTTTCAACGCCCGACTATCCAAAACTTCGCACAGGAAGAGTTACCATGCGCTGGTGAGGCTCCAATTGTTTTAGAGTTCGTAAAACCAACTACAAGCAAGCCATAAAGTGGTTGCGAAGATAATAGCCAGTCCATCGAACGGGATCTATGAAGTCCATACCCTCTATTCGTCCAGATGTTTTTTTTTCCTTTGACCCTAAAATCTAACCACACAAGGATCTCCCTTCACACAGACTACATGCACTGCCAATCCACAAGCATTTGGCTAACATATTACTACGTAATTCCATTGTAAAATAACGTTACGTACTGCGAAATTTTAAAACTCTCAAGCGCTGATTACGAGTACTATCTTTGTGTTCTTTGTAGAATCCTTTCAAGAGAGACCTCTCCATGCACTTCGTCTTCTGCTTGGTGGAGAGCTTGAAACATCGTGGTATCTAGTTACTCAGTCACCTGGTCAGACCATCTTTTGGGATCATTAAGAGGGTTCACCCTCTTAATATAATTAGCTCAAAAAATAATAAGTAAAGATTCAACCCAAACAAGCTAGCGACCAAAGTTTCCTCGATAAAAAAGTACCTTGCCATCACAGACTGGATGCACTGCAAACCCACTAGCATGTGACTACTACGTACTACCGTGATTCCATCGGCACGTTACGTAACGTACCCGTCGCGTGCCCGCTTCACGTGTCTCGTTCGTTCGATCGCGCTGATTGCGTTTATGTATTTTTATGGTAACGATTAGCAACTAAGTTTGGATAAGGTTAGGCGTAATGTCGATAGTTTTGTAACGATAATCGTCGCTAAAGTTGATTAACCGGATTTCAACTTTGAATTTAAGGTACTCGTACTTATACAACATGACCATGAGGTACGGATTGCCTATATCCCGTATTTAATTTATCGAAATTACTCCTAGTGTGTTTTGTTTACGTTTTGTTTTCATCAAACTCACCAGGCATTGCCTTGAGAGACGTCACTTTAAAAAAAAAAGAATTTTGTCTGTGATTTAAAATAGCAGATAAGATAAGTAGTACTTATTCGTCACGTCCGCTATACGGGACAAATAAGTACTACACATCAAGCTTCCCATTTTTTTTATGCAAAATCGCCCGTATCGCAAACGTATAAGATACCGCAGTGATGTACATACACCCTTTATTTATTTGTTTATTTATAATCCAAGTGTCAAAATGGCATGATAGTTCAACTCACCTGCTCTAAATGTGAGGGGGTAGATATATCGATACCTACATGAATCTTTTCGGTCTCTCTAGTGGTCGGCAGGGGTGAATTGCCTAGTTTTACTTTGCCCCAAATTAGGTTAAGTATCACGTGAGGAACAAGGGCTAGTAGTGTGAATCACAAATATAATTGGAACGCAAATTACAAGATTCAAATGAATAACTTATTATTTTAGTGAAAAGGTCAACATGGGTAATCGATTTCGATGTGTAGGTCAGGGCTAGCGAAGGAATATTAACAAATGAAATATATAAATTGCGACTATATTTTGTAAATCGCTGTATACGCAGAACTAATGAAAGAGCTGAACAAGCTTTGTCTTGAAAAGTGAAACTTTTTTTAAGATAATTTTTACACATCATGGCTACTACTCAAAAATGAAATTTCTTATACGTTATTTACAAAGTAGTCAGTCCGGGTGTGTGTCCGAGTCCGGATAAAAACCCGAGTCCACTTTCTGGTGCCTGTTCGCCTAACGTGTAGTTCCGGATTCTGAAATACATTCTAACATTTTCAAAATGTAAATTTATACGCAAATAACATTACTTAAATCGAAAACAAACAGTTTAAAGCAAGCCAAGGGTATGTGCGAAAACAACCGCCTTTACAAACTTACATCCGGCGCGTGCTTGAGCCTAGCCGAGCGTAGCTATCGACTACGAAGATTCGTAGCGCTTCCGTAGCGGCTCGTAGCAATACGGTAGTTGACACCACCAATCGTTGACGTACTTTTTATCAACTGTCAAAACGCTTTTCTTCATAGAGCTTGTATGGGAATAACACACTTTGACGTCACCGCGTGCAATGCCGACTGAGTGACTAATTATCATTTGAATTCCAATTAAAAATCAAATAATACGAACTGCAGAAAAATATTAGTGTAAAGGCATCTGAAATTATGAATTATTTTAGAGAAAATCAGTTTTTGAATATTTCTTTCATAGTGGAAACAAGCCTATTCTCTTAGAGCTACGGAGAATGGTCCAGTAAAATGCGTCTATTAAATTAGGAAGATAGAAAAGTTAGTTTGGAAAATAAATAAATAAAAAAATAAATAAAATAAAAATAAAATAGACTATTTTTCAATTTATTGATTTTGGAAAACAAACAGCTGTATTTTCATAATGTTTGGAAGGGAAACCTTTGCAGATAAAATCGTGTACCTATGTGTATTTTATTAAATAAATAATATTTTCATTATCAAATTGTAAATTACTATTAGTAAATCTTAAACACTTACATTTCTTAGCAGTAGGGTTCCGATGCATCGTTTTACCGTAATTTTAGTTAGTAATAAATTAAGTCAAACTTTAGATTAGAATGTATAATTTTTGTACGAGTCACGCTCCACCACGCGAGCTCAGAGTGGATTAGTGGAGGAGTTGTGTGTACGGTGAGTAACCAACCTTACTGTCAAATGTTATTAAGCCGCTCGGGGTCCTGTGACTAGACTTAACGACTAATATCATTCGACATTAACCGGGACCAACTAACAGTTTCGGTTTCGGTTGGGGGTTTTTCAACCGGAAAGCTAGTTTTACCATAAAACCTTGTTTCTGAAGGCAATCACCACGAAAATGAATAATGGTTGTTGCTAAACCAAACTGAAGTTAGATGACTGAGAAAAAGCTCGGACCATAGCGTTAATAACGAACATATAATGGTTACAGTTGGTTTTCTAAAGTAAGTTTTCTAAAATAACATATTCTAATAAACTTAACTTATGAAGTGGCTGCCGAGGAGGGCAGCGACCATATTCAGGTATAGATTATCGCGTTCAGCAGTTTTAACTCGAGACACAGGTAGTATTGCTTAACAACTTCTACCGGCGCTTAAATATATCATACGTAAAAAAGAAGTATTAAATTCAATTTAAAATGGCAAACTGCCAGTCTTTTTAGTAGTATTAATCCGTCAATGCGTAAAAAGACAATATCGGCATCACAACAAAAGAATACAAATACATTTATTTACAATTTTTTTGTACCTGAGTCATGGGTGTTTATAAATGTATTTAAGTATATCTATCTGTTGTTCTAGTCACCATAGCACGAGCTAACGCTTAGTTTGGGGCTAGGTAATCGGTGTGTTCGTTGAAACAATTTATTTATTTGCGTATTTTGGGTGTTACATTAAAGGTCTTGTAGATAAAGTTATAGTTAAAGTTCACCAAAATTTGCTTCATTTTAGTCAGCGTGCAAATATGTTTACTTATTTATTAATAAATTACAATAATTACAATTATGTCAGTAAAGGAAATCACAGTCCGGTGACTGAATATATTTCTAGCGACCAAAGTATTCATTTCTAATGTGTCTCGTTTATTGTGTCTCGACGATAAAAACAAAATAAATTCTATATATTTTCTAAAGTAAAAAATGCAAAAGAAATACCTGGATGGTCTCTATACGAAACCAAATGTTCCGATGAAGCACCGGTTTCGCTTCCAATCATATGATATTCATGTATATTTTTCACCTGGCATCCGTACGTATTGTGTGGATGAAACAAAAGATTTTCAGTTTTTGCCAGTACACAAAATAGTCCAGTGAATTGTGGCGTTTTTGTATCCATCGAACCTGAGACCTACTCCCAAACGTTTACTCGGATCTAGCCGGCTCGTTCGCCCACACAGTCAAACTTGTAAGAGTGACAGGGACAGCTAAATCTGAAAATACGCACAGTGTTATAAAGAGTAGGATGCTACGGCGTAGATACCTACAGCTACGAGCTACGGGCTACGGTCTACGAGGCGGCCATTAAAATGATGCACTGTTTTTGTTAGGCGAACGCGTGAAAAGCATAGAAGTATAGATCTGTGTTTCATAAATCGCTACATAGTATAGAGCAAAGTCGTACGTCACTTGTCTTTAAAATTAGATTAGATTTGATAACTCTTTATTGCACACCGCAAAATGATACAAAAATCAACAAACACAGAAAGATGTAAAATTTAGGCGGTCTTATAGCTAGGAGCGATCTCTTCCTGTCGACCTTCAGGTTACGGATATTGTATTTATTTTTTGTAAAGAAGGGGGTTGGTGCAAAAGTATCTAGAATGAATATGGGTATTTAAAGAGAATGTCTGTAATATATAAGTATGCTTAATCTTTAGAACTGCTTCAAGGATTTTGATGCGGCTTTTTCAATAGATAGAGTGATTCAAGATAACATGCTAAAGGACAATGACCGTTTTCGTCCCCACCTACCAATAGAATAAAATTTAATTTAAATAGTAGATCTCATTGAGAAAATCATTTTATAGTATGGTGACATCGAGCAAGTCAATGGGGTTTCCATGATATTCAATGTTTTGTGCAGACATTTCGCCTATAAAATGTACTGACTCACTACGCTTGGGCCTGGGATTGTGCTACGGCGGTGCGGCACTCATGTCAAATTCTCGTTTAAACCTTTTGAAGAATAATCTAATATTGCGATTACTTTATAAGGCTAAATTTATATTAAACTAAACTAGTTCTAGTTTAGTTTATTCTTTGGAAAAAATAATAAATTTTTCGATTGTTTAAAAAAATCTTTTATTCAAATAATGCGATACTAACGATCACATCGGTATTATTTTGATGTCTATGAGGATGTCTATGTAATGGGGAGGGCCCCACCCAATAACAGTGCTGATATATTTTTGGTCATGATCTTTTATCAGAGAGCCACTGATAATTTCAAGATTTCCAATCCGCGCGGGCAAAGCCGGTGGCGGGAAGCTAGCATAATATAATAGGCTTACTATAATATACCGATAGAGAACCGACAAACCATCAAAGAGGTGCCTTTTATTTACGAAACACATAAGGTGCCATTAATCGTTTAGCAAAAAATATGACCACATGCTGTAGATTTTCAAATATCATACTGCCTATAGATGTGGTCTTAAACCATTGATTTTTAGCTGCAGCCGCATTTCTTAGTACCTATTTATTGCCAAACCAGCTGGCTAGGCACCGCCATCTTATCTACGTTTGACGCCATAACAACGATGCTTTTGTTCCATCAGTTAATTATCTTGAGGATTCCACAAGAGGCGCGCTTGCACTTTCAGTCTTATCACTGTGAGTGTGATCAGGGCTATAGTGTTATCCCGTCCCGTTGTGTGTAAGAAACGATACCATCATAAAACACAAGTTTTGCAACTATGGGCAAAGCATAAATACCCAAATCAAGTTTTTAAAATTAATAAATGTCAAATAATCTTAAATTGAGTTAACCATTTTTTTTTTTTTTTTAACGTCAGGAAATGTCAATTACGCACCGTACCCCTCCATCGGAGACCGGAGGGGCGTGTGTGGGACTCCCCCGTCTTCGGGTATACCCACTAAAACCTGACGAAGCCCGCTGCGTGTGGCTGTGACAGCAGGGGCCGCGGTGTCTCAACAGTCCCGCGACCCTTGCCAGCAGCAACGTCCGCCCTCTAAGCAGGAGGGCGGATCTCCACGGAGTGGGGTGAGGAGATCTCATCCCACTCCAGACGGCACACTGGCGCCGTCTCTCAGGAGGGTCCGGGCGGTTAAGCTAAGACCCTCGTTTCGCCACTAGGACCAGAGTCCCAAGGACATCCCCTGCCTCCTCTGATAAGCCAGAGGGGTGCTGGGAGCCACAACCACTTCGGTGAGTCGCCGCTCGATGCGAGACAGACGCGACTCACTAGTGCCTCTGCCGCCCGATACGGGAACAGACGCAGAGGCACTCTCCACAGAGCATCTTGGCTTCACCTGTCGCTGGATTGCGACAGGCTACTGAGCCCCCTCGCCACGGCAAGGCGTGCTCTATTCGAGGGGGAAATTGAGTTAACCATGCCACAACTTTCCTTTTATACGAATCTATTGAGGGCTTAAAGATCGTTTTTTTTATGTTTTGACATTTATGACTAAAGAACTAGATGTGCGAATACTTAACAAGAAACTAACTTGACTAAACGAAAACCAGGCAGCTCATAAGAGGTCGCCAGTTTTAATTATTCTTTAAATGGGCAAATTTGCTTGAATATTTCAAGGCGAAAAAAAATTCTTTCAAAGTTTTCCACGTTTTTTCCGCGCACCAGTCACCCATCACCGGGCTTCGTGTCTGTTGCGAATTCGAAAAGCTTAAACAGACCTGGCAGCCGAAGGCTGCTGAAGATTAAATGTTTTTTCATAAACAAAGCCTTTTTACGTAGTTAGCGTGCAGTTAGTAAGAAGTAAACTGAGAAATGTTTTTTTTTAGAACTCTGTCATACTTTATGCAGCCTAACAAGTTGTTTTATACTAATAATACGTGTCCCAGTTGCCCACCTGTCCCTGTCCCACAGTTAGAAATAAAAATGTTTTACATAATGTGATATTAAAACACACTTAAAGAAACGATCGGACCGCCACATGTGGGACTTGAACAAGCAAACTCTTGCAAGCCTGTTTCTTAAATCAATTTTTAAAAAGATGGTAACAGTTGTGTTGAGGATGGCCAAAATAAAACCCGGATTTCCTTTAATGACCAGC
Organism: Pyrausta despicata; assembly: GCA_963921415.1. Taxonomy (NCBI): domain Eukaryota; kingdom Metazoa; phylum Arthropoda; class Insecta; order Lepidoptera; family Crambidae; genus Pyrausta; species Pyrausta despicata. Next base: position 11,976,677 of record OY992862.1, on the reverse strand, counting down.
TCACTATCGTATTTATTTTACACTGTTTTTGACATAAATATTTTGAATGGTAAACAAAAGGTACAAAACAAAAGTATATAAAAGAGAACTAGGATTTCGAAATATTGTGGCCAAAAAAGATCTTGCGGTGCAGGTCGCCAACATGGCCCCCGACGGTGAGAAGCACCTATTACTGGCCGGCGACCAGCAACGCCACTTTACGTGTGGGACGACGCAGCACGCCGCCTTTCGTTGCAACATCTACGACCCGCACTATCCCGTCTTTGCCGGGATACACTGCTGTTACTCGTCCACGTGGCCAATAGTTTCTCGGAAGGGTCCCGTCGGCTACAAATACGAGATCGCCGATCATGAGTTGTCGGCTTTGAGGAATAGGTTTACGAGAGACGAGAGTTGGCAAGTATTCCTTGACAAAGCGTTGCCAAAAGTGATCTGCTAGTCTCTGCGCCTTCCTCCAATCGGCCCGTCTATGCAGGTCTGTGTCATCAAATGTTCCAGTGGCGGATTCGTGACTGGAGCAACCGATTAAAAAAGTAAAAGGGGTGATAGCGTGCTCCGAATCGACGTCCACTGGTACGTGCGTGAGTGGCCTCGAATTAATTATGCATTCTGCTTCGAGGAGTAGGGTGTACAAAACTTCTCCTTTGGGAGCAAGCTCCCTCAGGGTGACAGCAATAGTGGTTTTCACTGATCGAACTAACCGCTCCCAACAGCCCCCCATAAAAGGCGCTGAAGGTGGGATGAAGCGCCATTCAATTTTGCGGTCTGTGCAGAAATCAAAAAGCTCCGGCAGTATCTTCGCGGCGCCGACGAAGCAGGTTCCGTTGTCTGAGTAGATGGAACTTGGGCATCCTCTTCTAGCGATGGAGCGCCGAAGCGCCATCAGGGCGGAATCCGACGACAAATTATCAACCAATTCTAAGTGCACTGCTCTGACAGTCATGCACGTAAAAAGTGCTATCCACCTCTTTGCTTTCCTCCTGCAGATGGTGACGTTGACGGGAACGAAATAGTCCAAACCGACATTGGTGAAAGGGCGCTGGTGATGTGCCAACCTCGCATCTGGAAGATCTCCACACGGTGGGGTTACAGGTTTCGTCTTATTATTGCGGCAAAACTGGCATTTTTGTGACACTCCTCTCACCGCTGGTCGTAAGCCGAGGACGTAGTATCTCTGGCGCAACTGGTTGACAACGGATTCGTTGTTTGCATGAGCGAACTTGATGTGCCAGTAGTGAATCAGGAGTTTTGTTATGTAATGTTTGCCATCCAGGATAATCGGGTGGGACTCCACGTCTTTCGTAGCACCAGTACGGCCAGAAAGCCTCAGTAGCCCGTCTTCTCCCAGAAAGATTGAGATATTTTTAAGTCTGCTGTCCTTAGAAACGGGAAGCGCTGTAAGTACGCGAATTAAATCGAGAGGAAATGAGTCTACTTGAATCTTCAGAAATAAGTGGATCTCTGCAACGTTAAGATCTTTTACGGTAAGTGAAATTAAATTTTGGTGATCTCGGAGGGAGTTTGAAGGAAATTTTGAATTTGGATGTAAAATTGACCGAAAAACTCTAATACACTGATGTACTCGAGCTGTGGCGCGAAGCAAGCGTAGCCAGCTACTAAAACGCTGGTGGTCCGCAACTACCGGTGAAGGCAGTTGTCGCGGTTCGGCAATCAAGAGTCCTACCGATTCCGAATCACGTTTTAGTTCTTCGGCCACCGGTGGGACGTTACACACTGGTTCACATGGCCAGTCAGCATCTGGTGACAAAAGGAATGAAGGGCCAGTGAACCAACGTGATGAAGTTGAGAATTTGTCACGGCTACGCGTAGCGTCGTCAGCGACATTTAAAGCCGTGGGGACGTACCGCCAATTTTGAATACTAGTTGTTTCGGATATCTCTCCCACACGAAACGAAACGAAAGCTTTAAATACGCAGGCGTCACTACGCCAAGTGGTAAATCAGGGCTGTCTCTCCATAAAAATCTTTGGGAGTCTCTATCTTCAGGTCTTATCTTAATCTGTGGAAACATTTCCCTGATATCCCCTGACAGAGCAACTTGACCTTCCCTAAATCGCATGGCGATGCTGAGCAGTGGCTGTAAAAGATCTGGTCCAGTCAATAACAGTGAATTAAGGCTGATACCAGCACACTTTGCTGCAGCATCATGGACTACGCGCAACTTCTTTTTGTGTGGGTGGACGACTCCAAAATGAGGGAGGTACCACGGGATATGACCAGAAGGAGGACCTGTACATAGTTCAGCATAGCCCTTGCTGATCATGCCTTGAATATTTCGTTTGTAAGCATCAGCATAAGTACTATCTTTGGCCATCTTACGTTCAAGACTCGTGAACCTAGAGAGAGCCAACTCGCGACTTTTAGGGACAGCTGTGATGTTATCACGCCACAGCAGTCCCGTTTCGTACCTACCTGAATTTTGTCGTTTGGTTGTGCCCTCGAGAATATCTAACGCGCGTTGCTCACTAGCGCTACGATGATCAATCTTTGTAATTCCTATTGAATCCAGTTTAAAATAGTCTTTAACGAGTAAATCTAACGAAAGATCGTTGTCGTCAACAGTGGTGATGTGGTTAAATGAGTCAACGTATTGAGACCTATGTGAAATGGTACCAAAGAGAACCCAACCTAACGCCGTAAGGGCAACTGCTGGCTGATTACGAGTGCCATGGCGAACTGCTTTAGGAAGCGTCATTTGCCAATTGTCTGTCCCTATGAGTAGCATAGGCTGCGCATCATCGTAGCTTAAGACGTTAACCAGGTCTGACAGATACTTATACTCGACAATGTCATCTAAAGGAACAGATTGGCTTTTAATACCTAAGTTAGGAATAGCGCGCGCCCTTATTTCAAACGTATCTGCACTGTATCGGCCTTTCACCTTTATGTCGATGAAACTTACGTCAGCCTGTGTATTCAACCCACCAATACAGTTAATGTTTAATTTGCACTTATGCCCCTTAGCTCCCAACGAGTCCGCCACAGATATATCCAAAAGTGTCGCGGAACTCCCATCATCCAATAAGGCGTATGTATCCACACTGCCATGGGGTCCAGTGACGGTGACCGCTATCACCTTTAGAAGTGGCTTGAGAGAAGACGAGTTTGGCGGCGAAGAACTATGGGCCACGATGGCAGATTTCGGTTTGTCCTTAGAGGAACTTGCCTCAAAAATAGTACAAGGAATTTCTGTGGCTGATTGTACTACCGACGATGATGATGACTGTACTTCTACGTGAGCTGAGGTTGCTGACCGGGTTCTGTGAAGCAGTGTGTGGTGCCGTCTTTCTGTTGGGCAACCTTCAACTTCGCATCGTTTCTTACAGAACTTGTACTGATGCGAGCCTTTGCGAAGACATTTACGGCAAACTTTGTTATCCATAACCCACTGCCAACGATCATCCAAGGAAAGAGATTTAAAACTTCCGCAACCGCTTACCTCATGATTGCCTTTATCACAGTATTGGCATGAATAAATACTTTTTGTAGAATCTGAAGAGGTTGCAATTGCGTAAATTTTATCTTTGTTTGTTTTGATAGGTTGACTTTTATTGACATTGATGGGTGTCGACTCTGACGTTATAAAACCGAATTTAATTTGCAAATTTGCTTCAAAAAAATGTTGAGGATGGCCAAAATAAAACCCGGATTTCCTTTTATGACCAGCTCACTATCGTATTTATTTTACACTGTTTTTGACATAAATATTTTGAATGGTAAACAAAAGGTACAAAACAAAAGTATATAAAAGAGAACTAGAATTTTGAAATATTGTGGCCAAAAAGGATCTTGCGGTGCAGGTCGCCAACAAGTTGAATATTTACCAGCACAGTGAAGAGTTTGAAGACCCGTCATCTATCAGTGAAGGCATCAGATTAACAACAGTGATGCAATTGCAGTGCTTGACAAACTATTTAAAAAAAAATAGTTTACATAACGAAGACCTTTGTCGCTTTTTGGCTTAAAACACTATTTTTCTTGATACATTTATGTAGCGAAACATTTCATAAAAAAATAAAAAATATTTCAAACCAGAATCCATATAGTGTTAGTAACAATCAATTTATCAACAATCAAGCAAGCTTAAAACTATGTTAATACAATTCAATCAATTTTAAATAAAAATATTAATAAATGTTAAAATTATTAGAATTTATTTTAGTGTCTCTGACGAGATGGACGCGTGTTCAGTATTTATAACATCAAATACCTTCCAAAAATATCCGAAACTAAATTTTTATTTAACTAATTCAATATGAAATCTTTACTGATATTATTTTTTCATTTGGAAAGATAGTTAGTGAATTATTTATTACGCTTCAATTTATTAATTCCTTCCATATCGAATTAAAGATTAACTATTCAGTTAACTCATCAAACAGCGTGACTGAAACCGCATAACCAAGTTGGGGCAGCCCGCATACTGAACTTAGTTCGGTTAGTGTACTCGTTAATCTTGAGTCGGTTGAGATGTTATTATGTAGTTGTATTCGATGCAGTTCATCTGAAGTACCTACTCTATACGTATAAGGACAAATTTTAATATCGCATTTGTTTTTCGAATCGTTTACAGTCTTACCATGGAGAGATCTATCTTTTATTTACGACTAGCTGATCCGGCGAACTTCGTACCGCCTTAGCGTTGCAATGATAGAACAATATCATCGAATGACATTGACATTAGTTACGCGCGTTTTTTAAAATATGCAAAATTAAATGTATATTTTTCAATATTTCTGAGAGATTTTCTTAATATTTTTTTCCGTAAGAACCTTCTCCTAATAATAACAAATACAACAAAAAAATAATTAGTGAAATCGGTCCAGCCATTCACGTGTGATGCGGTGACCAAGGAAAACGGGTTTCATTTATACGTATATATATATATATGATAGATACGATACGATGATTGTTTCTTAAGCATTATGTCATCATTTTATAATTTTATATATTTTTTTAACATAAGCATATTTTAAACTTTTCAACAAAAAAATTATTTGTTTACTCTATGTATTATTTTAGTTGGCTTATGTGTTATTTTAATTACCTATTTTGTTATGTATTGTTAAAACTGTATGTTTCCCAAAAAATAATAAAATAAAAATTAAATGAATTGACCAAAGTGTTATAGGTAAAAACACAGTCTCGTATTATCCGTGGGGATAAGAGTGAAGGTTTAATCTGGTTACCTCATAATGTATAGGTACGTACTTTGGTTTGATTTACAAATCCGTAGTAATCCTAAGCTAATTATTTATCCCTCAACCCAAAACAATATTCGTTGATTCATTCACATGTATGACGCTAATATTTGGTTTTTGATGAACATATCGAGTCTGACCTTGTTACCCTTATTATTAATTAAGAGCTTGCATTACTTTAAAGTGCAGCGCATAAGCGCTAACTTCAGCACTCGTCTCTAACGTGCTGTGGCTCGCTCTGAAGAGCGGGCATAAAGCTTCACATTCGGGTATTATTATTGAAACTGCGATAGCGGCCATCTTGGCATACGTCCAGGCTCCCTGGACTCGAACCTTTTGTCTGTAGTTTCGGATCAAGCTATCCCTGTCTCTCTTAAAAGCTTGTCTGTGCGAGCGAACGTGCTAGCTAGACCTGAAAATACTTAACGTTAGGGAGTAAGGACTCAGGTGCATCCAAGGGTGGCAAAACATTCCCGTAATTGGAATATAATACTGCCCAGTGTTTAGGCAGGGTGATTCGGGTCTGCTGTAATTACGTTTCGCATTTAGTATTCAATTTCGAGAACTAGATGTGTAGCTATTTAGTTAACAGGCCAAGCAAATTGAATTTGTCTAGACGAGATGATGTATATTAAAGATAGAAAACATTTTAGATGAAGCCAGAGAATGTCTTTGGTTTTTTTAAACTGAAACTTTGAACTTGATTTTCAGTTAATTATTCAACTCATTATAATTTTATTAGCTTAGCAACAAAATTGACAGGCACAACTTTAGAAACTTAAAACTTTAACTGGATTTTTTAGTTTTCAACTCAAAATATAAAATAGCCAACATTTATCTCTGAATACTCTCTGGCTTCAAGTCACAACTAATGCCTAGGAGCGAAATTCTAAATAAACTTGGTTTTTGTCATATATTTATTGTTTCTTCGGTTTCCGCAAACTGTTACTGTTCCAGCTTTAAAATCTCTGGCTTTATCGAAAGTCCCGTCAAAATCGGTCCAGTAGATTCTGAGATTAGCCCGGACAAACAGACAGACAGACAGACAGACAGACAGACAGACAGACAGACAGACAGACAGACAGACAAAAATTTTAAAAATTGTTGTTTTGGCTTCTATTACGGTAATTAAGACCCCCTGTAACAATTTTTCATAAAAATCTTCAATGTACAGAAATCGATCTTTTACAGTCTTATTATATGTATAGATTATCTTTAATATACATCCTCTTGTCTAGACAAACAACATTGAAATGATACACTTTTTTACGGATTATTTCGCGATTTATTTACATTTTATTTTCACCTGACGTTTCGACTAGAACAAATTTAACAAAAAAGTTCTTAAGCAGAGTTATGTTGCAATACCTATCTACAGTCAGTGTTTTTCTACCACCATAGGCTTAATTTCGAATGACGTGGAGTCAACCAGAAATATATTACGTACAGCATGTCAATTGCTTGTTCTATAGAACTAAGAAATAAGTATGCATACTCACGAAAGTTAAGGAGAATAAGGCTATATGACACCACCAATCGTTGACATACTCTTTATTATCTGTCAAAACGGTCTGCCTTCATAGATTTTGTATGAGTATACAAACTCATGACGTCACGGTTGTGTATCAGAAATCGGAGTCAATAGACTGAATATTTATTGAATTTTGTGTGTTTAAAAATTGGTTACTAAAGCTTTTTGGTAATAAACTGGTTGTATTAACTTCATAGGTGCTATGTTTTTTAAACGCCATGGTCTTGAAAATATTTAAGATACTCAAACCATCAGCTTGTAATAATCATGCAAGTTGACTTTTTATGTCTTCCTTTTGAAAATGTAGGTAGTTGAATAGCAATGGGGTTCATTTTTTGTATAAACTAACCAAAATTAATTTATTGCATAGTATATTTACGAATATACGCATAACAGGGTTTGATCAAAGGCTTTTCTTTAGATATAATGATTAATTTTGGTTAATTGGCTAGACGACACCACCAATAGTTGACATACTTTTTATTATCTGTCAAAACGGTCTGCCTCCATAGATTTCGTATGGTAATAAATGTTTGTGACGTCACGGTCATGTGTCAGAAATCGGAGTCAATTGACCGAATATTTATTGCGTTTTGTGTGTTTAAAAATTGGTTTCTACAGCTTTTTTGAAATATATTGGTTGTATTAACTTCATAGGGGCTATGTTTTTTAAACACCATGTTCTTGACAATATTTTAAGATAGGTGTCATCATCCCAATTGCCCACAAAATGTCGGACTGTCAACAGATTCTTAGTGTAAGCCTTAGCTGTCCGTTTTGCATCAGGAGGCTGAATTTCGTGAACCAGCGAAATTAAACTTCTGACGACCACTTTGGTGTAATGGTCAAGAAGTTGACTATTAGACCAAGAGGTCGCGGGTTCGATCCCCGCACTGTACAAACATTTTTGTGCATGAACATGTCTGTTTGTACTGGTCTGGGTATTTATTTAAGTTTATTTGTAATACCACTGTTGATTCTGATATCTATAGCACAAGTGCTTAAGCTACTACCACGGAGTCAGATCAATGTATGTGATGTTGTTGTATACGAGTATTTATATTTAACTTAACTATGACTCATGTTAAGTTAAACATAGAAGGCATATTGGTAAACTGAGACAAAACTTGAACTCTACGTGTTAAGTTTAAAACCAGATGATGGTTTTGCGAAACGACGGCAATTTAGGCCTAATTTTTCCTTTTTTTCTACCAACTTCATAAATTCTATGAGTTAAGTAAATTCTGAGGACAAACAAAAGCGAAATTCTAAAGATAATAAAGAATAATGCTTACAATTAATTTGTTCCTAAAGCTGATGTTTTTGCATGGAAAACGAATTGAAGGAATAACGAAAGATCATAAATACTTAAGTAATTTTGGGAAACGTTCAGGATAATTTTAGTTGCCAGGATTTGTGAAGTCACAATAGTAATAAGGTTATACTAGTAATATACACTCCTCATCAAAAAAATCAAAACACGTCCGTTTATGTTTCTTATTCTCTAAGTAAACCAAAGGAAGCTCTAATTTCATGAATAAAAAAACATGATTAGCCAAACTGTCAGCTAAAAAATCACGTAATATTCCCTTTTAGAAAATGAACATTTAACTTTTTTTTAATGCTGTTAACAGCTTAAAACCTTGAGGTGTAGGTAAACTTACTATGAGATTTCGGATAGACAGCGAGCTAGTTTAGAGAAGATTTTCACGATAAACTGCACTTATGGATAAAGAATGGTATGCGGAATGCTTAACAGGCTGGTTATTTAGAAATAAGAATAATCGTAGGTGCGTTCCTTGTGGTTCTTGTGGCGCAGTGGTTGCAGCGCTTTGGTTATGATACCAAAAGTTAACAGCGCGGTCATGTTTAGAATAGGTGACCATTCTGACCATAAAAGTGACGTCTATTTACAAGCATCTCCGTGCTTCGGAAGGCACGTTAAGCTGTTATTCCCGGTTAATATCGATAGATATTAGTCGTTAAGCTTGGTCGGAGGCCCTCGGGCGGCTTAATAACATCTGACAGTAAGGTTGGTCGCTTACCTTACACACAACCCCTCCACCAATCCTCCTCGAGTATGGCTCGCACCACCTGATAGTTGAGGTGAGGCCTGTGCCCAGCAGTAGGAAGTATATAGGCTGATGATGTAGGTGCGTTCCTACTATTAATGCTTCGGTAGGTAGGGAGGTACTTATAATGTTTAGATTCCTCCCTTACTATAGTTCTGCTTTTAACGGACGAAGCAGATGCTATAATAGCTATGAGACTTTACAGATCTCTTTAAGAACAGTAAAAAGCTCACCTCAATTAAAATCTCATCTTAGTAAAAGAGCTGCCTTTAATGACCGTATCCAGTACATAATCACGAACGTTCCGTCGATATTTATTCAAACTCTATAAATAAAGTGGTCACTAGTGGCGCTTTCTGGCGTCGTGCCAAGGAATCTAATTTATCTGTTGGAGGTCGTAACAGCCCTTACGCCGCTCGTCGACCAATTACGTACTGTACTGCTGTTTAATTGTGTTTATAAATCTTTGAGCGTTACTAGCAGCTACTTTACAGCTTAAGCTTGACCCTTTTACAGCTCGGATATTCATAAAGTTTTTTTCGAAACTTTAAATAGCGATGTAAAGTACGGTTTTTAATACTCGTTGTTACAATCAGTGCTTCTGTACCACGCTCAAATTTAAGGCTCGAGGTTAAGTCGGTCATGTCGGATTGCCGTCTCACCGAACTTTGAGAGTGATGGAACAGTGAGTGCACCTGTGTATTGCGCTCACACTTGTGCACTTTAATATCTCCTGTGTAGTTGGCTGATCTCTGTTGTGATTGGCCGTCGTGGTCGAAATCGGCCAGAACGACTATAACGAAGGACGGTAGGTCTTATAATTATATCTTTTATAAGAACCCTAGACAACCTTACGGCTCTGTCGCTAATTACCAGCCGCCCTGTAGAATGTAGCAAGTACTTACACAATGAACTAAACGTAATTTTTGTCACATATGTAAATTGAATGAGGAATTTATACTCTATCCTACGTGTTGTAAAAACACCACGCTTCTTCATCCCCATGTAAATAATGTTCATGTTTTTATGTAACCAATTTCGAAGTGTCCTGCTTTCGGTACAAAAAGTCTATCTATTATTTTAGTACGGTCCTGCGAAAGGGTCGAAATTCTTGTCGCTATTGCAAAGTTGCTTCCACAACATAACAGCGGTACTTTCTTATGAGAGAAAATAATGAGCAGCGCTGTAATTGATTGGGAAGAAACATCGCAATCTGTTTTGTTATATCAATGTCGCAAAGTAGTACTTACTATCCATACTAATATTATAAATGCGAAAGTAACTCTGTCTGTCTGTATGTTACTCAATCACGCCTAAACTTCTGAACCAATTCGCAAAAAATTGTTATGGAGATATTTTGATACCCGAGAAAGCACATAGGTTACTTTTTACTGCGGGAAAATGGCGCATTCCTATGGGAAAATTCAGGTGCGCCAATCGTTTTTATACCTAAACTACTGAACAGATTTCAATGAAATTTGGTAAGGAGATAGTTGGAGACTCAAGAAAGGAACTGAGTTACTGTTGACCGCAAGAAAAAAACGCATTCCCATGGGAAAAAATACTTTCCGGGGAATCTGATCGCTTTTACTCCTAAATTACCAAAGATTTGAAATATATTTGGATAAAATTGGTATAACGGGATAATAACGAAATCCAAACAAACTACCTAACGCAGACCAAGTCGCGGGTAAAAGCTAGTACCGGATCAGTAAGGAAAAAGACATTCAAATTACGTAAACTACGAGTATACATAGTATTATTATATCTGTGCTATTAGTTTTATTGCTCGGAAATTCATCTATTAACATCTCCAATAGGTCAAGCATTCCTTCAAGCCTCGATTTCAAGCACTTTAGCATTAACATAGTACCTCTGATTTACTTGTGCCGAATTAAAAAAATAACAAGAGCTCCGATCTAGGTTAAACAGGTAAGGTCACGGTAGCGTACCCCGACCCGACCCGGAATATTTACTGGCCTGGGCAGTAAACCAGTGAGTCGGTGACCCGGTTAATGTAGGCATTGACACACTCGGTATTATAGTGCCTACGCTTTTGTATAACTAATACCTAGATTCTGAGATACAGTTACATATAAATGTTATTAACCAATTTACAGTTCTCATTTAATTTTTTACTGCACCCATTGCCTTCTTTCTACATGGCCTTGAGGTTTACTGGCAGAAAATGATTTTAGCATTAAGTCCACCCTTTGTACATTTCTTGTGCAATAAAATTTTAAAATAAATAAATAATAATATACAATAAAATCACATAAATTGATATGACTCTGTGATAAGTAGCATAAGCGCTTGTGTTATAGATATCAGAATCAACAGCGGTATTACAAATGAACATAAATAAATAAAAAACTCAGACCAGTACAAACAGACGTGTTCATGAACACAAATGTTTGTACGGTCGAACCCGCGACCTCTTAACCATTACACCAAATTGGTCGTCACGTATAGTTACATATATTTATTATATACCTGTGCCTAGACTCCGAGTTACCGTTGTTACAATGAAATGAAATGTATTGGCGCAAACAATTTGACGTGACAACGTCTTATAAATTGGTTTGCCGGGTGACACCTCAAGAAACTGCGTTACGCTGCTCCGCTCACGTTTCGCGCGAGAGAGACAGAGCGAGAGAGAGAGAGAGATAGGCATACACACCGGTTCATGTTATACGAATGAATATTCACATTAAAATTATTTTTCATCCCACCATCTCGGAAAGAGTCATTTTGCTCTTCAATATCTGAGTGGAAAAGCCGTTTTTATTCACTAGAGGTTAAAGTAAATTTGAATTTAGAACATCGTGTTCACCAAGTTTGTGAATTAAAAAAATCATTAAACCTATTTATTGCTACCTTTATGGTGCCAAATATATCATACAACATTTTTTTAATTTGTTAAAACTCAAACTCGGAACCTACTTGGTGTTCTTTTTTCAATTTGCTTTGTAGGCGGTTCTTTACGCGGCATTTTTTCACGTCATTGTTGAACCTTATTTAAAAACAAGAAACTTGAAAACAAGTTAAAAAACTAAAATGAGTGATTCTAGCGACGAGGAAGTTTGTTTGACGCCAACAGAATTGACTGAAACTGTTAATAATGCGCAAATGATCTTTCTCCCTCAACAAACACGCGAGAAGTATTTATGTTCAACACGTGGCGACTAGCAAAAGGAGCCAAAACTTTCTCAGAAAACGTTTTGCTGGCATATTTTATAGAATTATCCGAGAACAAGAAAGCAAGCACTCGAAAAACAGTACACAAGTGACTAACACCAATATTACAGTACCCAACAAAAATATTACACTCAATTTAAATAACTGTAGCAACGTTACTTTCAATTTTGATTAATTATACCTAAGTATTATTTTGTTCTAATTTAAAGATTATTCTGTAATACTTACCTGTCATAATGTAGTAGTTATTAACCTAAACTGAAATAAAAGTACCTATCTTGTGATTGTCAACGGTTTTTTTTTTGCATTTTGTCATTTCCTCGGTAAGGTGGAATGAAAAGTTACGTGTTGCACTCGAGTGCAAAGATTTTTAACCTCGTGCTCTTTTGATTCCCTCGCTAACGCTCAGGATTCTAATTTTGAATCACTCGCTGCGCTCGTGATTCAATTTTAGAATCCTTCGCTTGCTCGGTCATCAAATTTGAACACGCGGTTAAAAAGCAACTTTGCACTCTTGTATAACAAATAACTATTATCACTCAGAGTCGTTGTCACGTAAAACTTTCGCGCGTATACCGACTTTACAGGCAACCAATTTTTTTAAATGATTTTACAAACAGGTTGGGAAGTTATCATGTTTTACCATAATGTGGCATGCAAATATTAAAATATGTACCTACATTTATATCAATAACTAGCTGACCCGGCGAACTTCGTACCGCCTTAGTGTTGCAATGATTGAACAATGTCATCGAATGACTTGACATTAGTTACGCGCGTTTTTAAAATATGCAAAATGAAATGTATATTTTCCAATATTTCTAAGAGATTTTCTTAATATTTTTTCCGTAAGAACCTTCTCCTAATAATAACAAATACAACAAAAAAAGAATTACTGAAATCGGTCCAGCCATTCACGCGTGCTGCCGTGACCAAGGAAAACTGGTTTTATATATATATATATATATATATATATATATATATATATATATAAGACAATACAAATTGAGTAAAATGTCATCAATGTAAAATATTAAAAATAAAATGACATTCTTGGATAAACATATTACTATCAAGGCAATAATTTGCCTGTAAATGCTTATATTTCAAGCAACATTTACTACCTGTGTAGATAAAATAAGCTTTGTTGTACATATTAGTAACTGGGTGACTGGCCTTTACTCGGGTGGAAAATGCGTGCGCGGTTATCTATTTGCGTGAAAATTCTGAAAATACAGTGTAAACATATTCTTTCTCGGTATAAGGTTGCTGTCGAGTGAGACAGAACGGAGAGATACCTAAATTATAATCAAAAGGATTGCAGAAAAATAGACATATGGAGATTTCATTTATTTATTTAAACTCTATTGCAGTGACATTGTATAATGGGCGGACTTTAATGCCCTTAGGTATTCTCTACCAGTCAACCGAGTGGGAATGCAGAAAGTGATTTTGTGCGATCCTATTTTCATATTTCTCTGTAAAGCCTAAAAGATAAGAAATTATATTTTTATTTTTTTTATTTGTAAACTAGCGGACCCCGCAGATTTTGTGCTGCCCGTTGTCTGTTTTATTTAATTTTTTCTTCGTAATAACCATCCCCGTACTTTAAGGAATATCATAAAAAAAAGAATTGACCAAATTGGTCCAGGCGTTCTTTAGTTAGGCGCTAACCAACACATTTTGCGATTAATTTTTATATAATAGATTAACAAATCGTTTTGCAGTAACCTAAACCTGTATTTAAGAGTAGTATACTCGTACTTATTTAAATGGAGCTTGTTTTTTGGAACTAATAAACTACTAAAGTAAAATTTTTTCATCCCATCTATTCGAAAAAGACGATTTTGGTCGCCTTTAAGTGCGCCCAAAGGTGATGCTTCTAAGCGACATAGGTACTATTACTCTACTCTTTGCCACAGACTGTCCAGCGGGCAGAAATGAGATTTTGGTCCTCTTTATTGAAATAAGTGCGAAAATTCTTTTGCTCGCACTTATTGAATTTGGAATATCTTAGAGTTTCCCGCCGAACGCAAGAGACTGGCTGGTTAGACGGCACGTCCGTCGACCATCGCCCCGCCGCCGCCGCTGGCAACTGAGTAAAAAAAAAAAAACGCGCGAACTAAATAAATAAATGAAAAAATAAAAATCTTAAAATCTCCATATGTCTATATTTCTTGCAATCCTTTTGATTATAATTTAGGTATCTCTCCGTTCTGTCTCACTCGACAGCAACCTTATACCGAGAAAGAATATGTTTACACTGTATTTTCAGAATTTTCACGCAAATAGATAACCGCGCACGCGTTTTCATAAATTTTCACATTCAAGTTCTTGGTTTTGATAAATTATATTAAAAATGAGTTCGTCAAGTGACAGTGATATGGAATTAACTCCTGAAAGTATAAGAACCGACGCAAAAAATGTGATGGATAATCTGTTACCTGCAAAATCCCGGGAGAAATATATGAAGACCTATGACAATTTCATCGAATGGAGAAATGAAAGAGGAACCAAAAATAATTCAGAAACTGTGTTATTCAATAATTAAATTTTATTATAACTGAGCCGCTTTTTATTTTCTCATAGAGGGTGATGAAAACTAGAGTGTATCATTTGGACGCAAATATATTTTTGGCTCGGGCGACGTACTTTGAATCCCTCGCTTCGTTCAGAATTCTACTCTAGAATCCCTCAATTCGCTCTGGATTCAAAAAAGCGCCCTCGCCGTAAAAATATTATTTTGCTTCCTCATGATACAATCTACTATATCATCCAACGAAAATAACACTCAAACGGTTAAAACTAAATGTATCGACATTCAGCTTCCATTATCACATCGTTACACAATCGCTACGACACGTATGCACAGTATATAGGCATTGCTACATCAACACCTGCAATGTATCGATGTGCTATATCCTGATCGCCAATGTATCGATAGCATCGTTATCGCATCGCCGCCAGTGGCCGTTGAATCGAATAACTACTCGGCTGAGGGTCAATCAATATTGTCACGTTATTATTAATAGCTGTGGCTACCAATAAACTATTTATTGATACCGTAAAATGTGTCGAATAAGCGGTTAGGCATTGCTTGCTACAGTCACATAGATACGAGTGTAACTCTACATTGCATGACACAAAAAAAATAACAGATAGATATACGCACGGCCACACGTCAAGCTAATCATTGCGGTATCTTAAGATTAACATAATGAGGGTGATTTTGCCACGTAAATGTGAAACTTGATGTGGAGTCGTGTATACAAGAGGCTAGATGACACCACCAATCGTTGACATACTCTTTATTAACTGTCAAAATGGTCTGCCTCCATGTAATTTGTATGGGAAAACAAAAACGTGACGTCACGGTCATGTATCAGAAATCGGAGTCAATTGACCAAATATTTATTGAGTTTTGTGTGTTTAAAAATTAGTTTCTACAGCTGTTTGGAAATATACTGATTGTATTAACTTCATAGGGGCTATGCTTTTTAAACGCTATGGTTTTGAAAATATTTAAGATAGGTGACATCATACCTATTAAGCCGATCTTATTGCGCCCTTGTGGTAAACACTCCCAGTCAAACATTGACAAACTTTATCTTTGTCGAATAAAACTCAATTGCAAGTTTTAATTTAGCAATCTTGACAGCAAGAATATACATTCAAGGGTTAAATTATTTTTTTATGTTCAGAAGTGAACATTCTACTGCTAATTTAAAAAAAAAAGATGTTACTATTAGCAATTCATTCAGCGTAAGCCTGCAATACTCATTGAATGAGGCACTACTAAGCTGCAATACTGAACGAAGCAGCAAAATAAACCTTCTGGTCCATAAAATACGTGACAGAGCCAGCTTATATCTCCAAAATACGTATTTGAGCTACGAAACTAGCCATAAATAAAGTCAGGAATGTTTCTGACAGGTCGAATCGAACGCCGTAAATTCTGTATTGTAGCGTAGCAGATATTGTTGGAATTTGGCTCGCTTGATTTTAATCTAACGCTCTCGATCGGAAGATGCAATGGAAAGATTCTGGAAATTGGTTTGAGATTTAAAGAAATTTGGATTTTACAGTATAATGCTGCTGTCATAACATATTTTAAAGAAATGCTATAAGGACAGATATGTACAGATAGATTAACTCTTTATTGCATATAACAAAAAATACAAAAATTCAAAATAAACACAAACATTTACAATTTAGGCGGCCTTATCGCTAAAAGCGATCTCTTCCAGACAACATTAGTATTTACCGAAGTACCGTGAAATTAGCAGTCTTATTAACATTAAGTGAGGAATGTACTGGCTATAAGTACCTAAGTACTCGTATATGTTATCTAAAACACTTATGTACTGATTAATAAATATATTACATCAATGGTACGTATTCTATCATGAAATTCAGGCAAAATCGTATTTACAATATCACGGGAAGTAAGTAGGTAATTAAGTCAAGATCGTTTTAGTTTTTAAGTAAATGATAATATTTGACATTTAATCACTTGCTCCCGAATGAAGAGACCATACACTTTTAATTGTCGTGAGCTTTTTACTAAAATGCTTTTAAGCCGGAAACTAAAAGCTGCACTGCGAGTGAAGCCAAGTGCTTTTTGATTGCAATATACAAAGTGCTTTTTGATCCAATGACAAATAGCTGTTTATTTTCTAGTGTTAAATTAATTGATGTGTTTTTTTTGCCATTCAGAGTAGAAATACCAACCCACGTTCGAGATCGCCTCATGATTGCAACACAAGAACAATCTGTGTACCTAATCGCAATAATAATAATAAATAATGATAAATATTTCACAACAATCACACCAATTCTCTAGTCCCAAATTAAGCTACGAAGCTTGAGTTATGGGTACTAGACCACGGATAAACATACTTAAATACTATTTTTTATTGTAAATATATATAAATAGGAAACACCCAGACCAGTAAAAACACACATGTTCATGCACACTTATGCTTGTACTGTGCGGGGATCGAACCCGCGACCCTTGGTTGTAGAAGTCCGACATGTGGTCCACTGCACCAAGCGTCGTCAAAGGAATAAGAAAAAAAGGGATTATAAATTTTCCGCCAGAGCACACTTGCAGCAAATTGCCGCCGCAAAACGCGACTGACCGCGTGTCAACCAATCACCGCGGTAAAATCACTGTGGGTGAGCATGAAAAACTATCGTCACGTATTCGTAGCGTTTACCTATGGTTAACTTGTCAATTTGTATGGGAAAACTGTCAGTTTCTGACGTTTGGACGACACGATGTACCGACGTGCATACTCACTTGGTATACTGTTAATAATTTGTTCCGGTTTGGGTTTCCAGTCATTTTCATTCTCACAATATATGCATTTTGCGTGTATTATTATTCTTTTCCGTGGAATCTGTTTTCGTTCGCTTTTTACTGAAAAATAAGGAATTTCTAATTACGTGTTCATAAACGTCAAAGTTTGTATCACCTATAAATGTGATATTCCGCTGTAAAATAGGGAAAAAGGGTTATAACTAACTTTTAAATGGTTTTTCTCTCCTTCTCAGCATAATTATTTCTTATTGTGAACACGATTTATTAGTATTTTTCCGAATGTTGTACTTTTTGACACTGTGATTGACATTTTGAGTGACTCCCGTCACTCTTATTATTTTTTTCTGAAAATTGACAACTTTTAGCAAAGTTTCAATACTGTTTCCATTTCAAATTCTGCAAAGCACGAGTTTTTTCGCGTTCTATCCACGCTCTAAATTTGAACGGCCGGCCCTATATAAGCCCATACCATCCTTATCTGACTCATTGTATTCCTGGCTTCGATTCTACAACAGTAAACTCTTTACTATTCGACACTTCAAGAAGTACTACAGGAAGACTAGGACTTCTCTACCTCCGGAAGGCCCTCACCCTCTACATTTCTGAGGATTGACCCCTCCTTGCCAGAGGAGGGACTGCGAGGGACTGAACCCTCCTAGCCTGAGGAGGGACTGCGAGGAACTGAACCCTCTTAACCTGAGGAGGGACTGCGAGGGACTGAACCCTCCTAGCCTGAGGAGGGACTGCGAGGGACTGAACCCTCCTAGCCTG
This sequence comes from Pyrausta despicata, assembly GCA_963921415.1. Taxonomy (NCBI): domain Eukaryota; kingdom Metazoa; phylum Arthropoda; class Insecta; order Lepidoptera; family Crambidae; genus Pyrausta; species Pyrausta despicata. The sequence goes on along the minus strand of OY992862.1, from coordinate 11,958,561 downwards.
AGGAGGGACTGCAAAGAACTGAATCCTCTTAACCTGAGGAGGGACTGCGAGGGACTGAACCCTCTTAACCTGAGGAGGGACTGCGAGGGACTGAACCCTCTTAACCTGAGGAGGGCCTGCGAGGTACTGACCCCTCCTTGCCTGAGGAGGGACTGTGAGGGACTAACCTCTCCTAAGCCCGAGGGACTGCGAGGACCTGACTCCGAGAACGCTTCACTTCACTTCGGCGCCTCCGGACCCGCCTATTCATGTGAGGACACCTATCCACGCCCACTCCACTCACTACTCTCGCTCAATTTCACACATACATTCTTCACTCGTCAAGGTTTTTTTTTTTTTTTAAATTTCCCTGTTTTCCTTTAAATATAATTTGTTTGTTACTTCTCAATTCTTTTCGTTTTCCTTTTCCCTTCCTTGTCGCTCCACGACAAGCTGGGTCTTTTTTTTTAATTGTCGCTTCACGACAACGAATACGTTACGATGACGTTCGTGCTCACCCCACAGGTTGGATCTATAAAAATTGGATCTATATTGGTTGGATAGTCGCCACACTCGCGACTCTCGGCAACAGTATACCGCAGGCATACCCTGGGCGTTAGCAGTAATTATAATTGAAAATGTGGCTTGAGTAAATATTAACGACCCTTAAGTGGGTTCGTTTTGGTCTCCAAGGGTTAATTTTAATCCAAAAACCTGATCGCAAACTTTCATTAACAATTATGCTAATATTTCCTTATCCAGGGTTTGTAAAAGGTCACACACTGAATCATCCAATGCTTCAAAAAGCCCAATTACAGCAATAGCCAAATTCTTTTTTTTTATTAATGTCTAGATGTCAATGGACTCAGGATGGATTTCTTGGTCAGACAACAGTTTACTAGTAGAAACATTGTTCCCAATGGGAAAGGCAACGTTCAGAGCCATACAGCCTAATCTTCATTTATTAAAATTATTAAAACTACTCCTTATAAACTAACCTCACCTAAGCCCTAACCTACCTCATTAAAATGCGAGGACGGTTCACATTTTAATGCTCAAGAAATGGACTTTTACGCAGGAATATCGATCGAATCAGTACGGAGCACCTTACTTTATTTTTTACATTTACTCAATTGTATTCAGTAACACATGATGATAATTCCACCTCACTATTACAATAATACGCCACGAAAAATCAATTTTCATCCCACCATCTCGGAAAGAGTCATTTTGCTCTTCAATATCTGAGTGGAAAAGCCGTTTTTATTCACTAGAGGTGAAAGTAAATTTGAATTTAGAACATCGTGTGCACCAAGTTTGTGAATTAAAAAAAATCATTTAACCTATTTATTGCTACCTCTATGGTGCCAAAAATATCATACAGCATTTTTTTAATTTGTTAAAAACTCAAACTCGGAACCTTCTTGGTGTTCTTTTTTCAATTTGCTTTGTTGGCGGTTCTATACGCGGCATTTTTTCACGTCATTATTAAACCTTATATTAAAAACAAGGAACTTGTGAAGAAGTGAAAAAACTAAAATGAGTGATTCTAGCGACGAGGAAGTTTGTTTGACGCCAACAGAATTGACTGAAACTGTTAATAATGCGCAAATGATCTTTCTCCCTCAACAATCACGCGAGAAGTATTTAAAACAATACGTCATGTTCAACACGTGGCGACTAGCAAAAGGAGCCAAAACTTTCTCAGAAAACGTTTTGGCATATTTTATAGAATTATCCGAGAACAAGAAAGCAAGCACTCGAAAAACAGTACACAAGGGACTAACACCAATATTGCAGTACCCAACAAAAATATTACACTCAATTTAAATAACTGTAACAACGTTACTTTTATTAATTATACCTAAGTTTGTTATAATTTAAGATTATTCTGTAATACTTACCTGTCATATTGTAGTAGTTAATACCTTAACTGAAATAAAAGTAGCTATCTTGTGATTGTCAACGGTTTCATTTGCATTTAGTCATTTCCTCGCTGAGGTGGAATGAAAAGTTACGTGTTGCACTCGAGTGCAAAGATTTTTCACCTCGTGCTCTTTTGATTCCCTCGCTAACCCTCAGGATTCTAATTTTGGAATCCTTCGCTTGCTCGGTCATCAAAATTGAACACTCGGTTAAAAAGCAACTTTGCACTCTTGTATAACAAATAACTATTAGAAAATTATTAAACAGAGACCATCTTAGTCCTTTCATTTCTCGCGTAAAAACCAGATAAGTCTCTTGATCAGATATAATAAATATAATACAATTCCAGTGGCCAACTGTACTGTGCACCTTGTAATCGAGTCTTTAAGACAAAGTTTGGTTTTGCCAGTCACAACAGGGCTCATTTTAATAAAGATTAAACCTGGAAATTTTGCAGGAGAAAAATGAATGTAATGTAAAGAATGACCCGCCACTTTAAAAAACATTTTTTATATTATTTAGCTCGAAAAGATACGTCACAATCCTAATTTTTAACCTATAACATGTATATTTAAACCCCAACGAAAAAGAGGAGTGTTATGACTTTGACCCCTATTCTGTTTGCGAGTCTGTCTGTGGCATCGTAGCTATTGAATGGATGAATCGATTTCAGTGCGCTTTTTTTAATTCGAAAGATAATTTAATCACGGTGGTTCTTTGTTATGAATGACTGGTGAAAATCCGTTCAGCCAATGAAACTTGACAGCTGTTTTCCCGGCTCATATCGGGAGCCTTTTAAACTTTAGTTACAAGCTTTTTCAAATAAAACAACAGGACGGACAATGTTTTTGATTTGTCGTGTAATTTTAATTTTATTGTAATGTACTAACATAGTTTATAAGTACTCAACAATATAAAATTCAACGGTATTTAAATTCTTTGGTTCTACTAACAGCAATGAGTCTTTGTAACTTATCATCAGCCTATATAAGTCCCACTGCTGGGCACAGGCCTCACCTCAACTATGATGTGGTGCGAGCCATACTCCACCACTCGGGCTCAGTGAGGATTGGTGGAGGGGTGTGTGTAAGGTAAGCGACCAACCTTACTGTCAGATGTTATTTAAGCCGCCCGAGGGCCTCTGACTAGTCAGATATCTATCGATATTAACCAGGAAAAACCGCTTAACGTGCCTTCCGAAGCACGGAGATGCTTGTAAATAGACGTCACTTAAAGGGTCAGAATGGTCACCCATCCCAAACATGACCGCGCCTTAGGTTGCTTAACTTTTGGTATCACTACCAAAGCGCTGCAACTACTGCGCCACAAGCACCTCAATTTGTTACTCGAAATAAATTATTTCAATTCAATTCAACGTCCGCAAGGACCGCTAGTAACTTATTGTACCTCTGGGTATTCTTATATCGCGGTCGCCTTTTCGCGACCGAAAATATCAACTGACTGAGGCAAGCAACTGCCTGGGACATTTCATTTTCTCTTCCGAAATTATTTTCATAACTTTGGAACGTGACTAATAATAACTATTAACAAAAATTCTTATCGAACTTTATCTGATACTGCATTCATTCCATTCTAAGTATTTACATTGGTTTTCAGCCTTAGCGTCAATTCTCTAGTTTCATTTCTAACTTCATTGGCCCTAAAATAATAAATCTAGCAAAGTTCCCAAACTCTTATCTTTATCTCCAAGGTAATTCCGAAGGAACATAAAACATTTTAATATCGCTAGGATCAAATTCTGAGAAGAATGAAATATGTGAAAAAGGCAGCACTTTTCTGATATTTTGCATAATATAAAAATACGTATCCTTGATAATATCTTCATTTGACAAACACAGTAGGTAAATGATATTTATTATCTAGCTTGACTTTAACTGATTCACAGCGAAGGCACGCCTGTTGTGCCATGACTTTCTTTTGCGTGTAGCGTAAGACACGAGAGACTTCTATATTTTATTTACGAGTAAATACCATAATTAGCTCCATAATGTATTTGTTCAGAAAATATATGGGTACAATCATTTTAAAAAGCTATTAAATAAATAAAATAAATAAATAAACAACAACATCACATACATTGATCTGACTCTGTGGTAAGTAGCTTAAGCACTTGTGTTACAGGTATCAGAATCAATAGTGGTATTACAAATAAACTTAAATAAATACATAAAACACCCAGACCAGTACAAACAGACATGTTCATGCACACACATGTTTGTAGAGTGCGGGGATCGAACTTGCGACTTCTTGAATAATGGTCATCTTCTTGGTGTACTGGACCAAAGTTGTCTTTATATTATCGTTGGGAACTAATAAAGAGTATTTTAACCAAAGTAAATTAAATTAAAAGAAAATTTAACCAAAGATTTGTGCCATGTTCCCGTTATACTCGTAGGACAGTTAATATTTAATTAGGAAATCGTGCTTTGATCAGGTGAGGTGGCGACCTTGTTAAGCTTTTTATAATTAAGTGAACACAATGTGAGCAGTGGGTAACTTGAATTGAATACATAAGATTCCGTTGGCAAAAACTGTCACACGGTTAGAATTTGTATTTGGGGTCTCTTGGGGGTCAAGGTTAAGTAACCTTATTAACTCGAAGGACCATGTTCAAACCCTAGTTTGACAAGTCACAGTCGAGGGAATGCCACATCGCTTTGCTTTGATTATTAAATAAAAGCCAAATTTGCAGACAACGGTATATTGTGTCGACAGATAGTCAAAATACGGAAGATACAGTAAATTTATTTTATATTACCTTAAGCTAAAACGTCGCTAGCGTGAGTTAACTACGTCCAGCGCCATCTATTGGCACACTAGAACCAACTTTTGATTTAATGTTGTTATTGATCGTAAAACACCCAAAAAAACTTGTACTTGATTGTGAAAAAACAGGCAAAAGTTCACTTATGCTTCTGAACTATCCACAGTTGTTTCTTCTATAATTTATTTAAATTTAGGAAATAAATAACGCATTTCCTATGAATCACTTGTACAAGATTCAGTTCTACTTGTAGGCACATGACTTACCCATTTTATTATATTATTTTAATGACAACATATCCTTAGTATCTAACATATTCAGTAGTATTCGTCCTCAAGCTGAAATTCATGAACTGTTAAATTATTTTAATGTAGAATTAGCCATAACAAATATGCCTACAAGGGATGAACTTATTATGTTTTGCAAATCAACTTTTTTTATCATAATCGTAGCTCGCCAGGAACGCCTTCTTCTTACCTTAGATTTTCATTTCATCATACTTTTTAACACATTTGCAATTATTTGTAAGTAATTTAAGAACACCTTTAAAGGTTTTGGAAAGGCTCATTCATATCAAGTTTGAAAAAAATCTTATATAAGGCTCAGGCTACACCTGCGACTTGCTGTCGCCGCGACTCGCTTCTGACAGCGTGTTGAACCAATCGTCCTCCTCAACTGCTGAAAGCCGCGAGTCGCGTGGACTGTATTCCGCAGATGTGCCCTGAGCCTTATCGGTTTAGGTACCCCAGGCTCTTGTTGGAACTCTCATACTATCGGCTGTTCTCACTTTGCTTAACTGAAATTTCCATCTATAATGTTGTTTAAAAGTTGATTGCATATCGATAGATATCAGGTTTCTCGACTCTCTTGTCACTGGTGATCATATTGGTATCATTCAAGTTATTATGTTAGAAAACTTCAGACGTCATTTATGAAATTAAAAAAAACCGCTGATCGTACTTTGCAAGGTCTAGTTTCTTATCTTGTGTTGCTCGTTTTTTTAATGTGAATCTTTTATGCTTTGTAAATATTCAGTGAATAGGAAAACGAGAAAAAGTTTGTAAATTATTTCCGTTAATGTTATTTGGAACGAAAGTAATACAAGTATGACGGTTGAATATAAAAATTAATGAACTCAATCTTAAAACGAGACTTAATAACTATCGATATTCGATTTCTTCTTTTCGACAACACTACTTCTTACTGGCTTAACTGACCAAAGCCTGTTTTTACAGCACCAGACAGCCGCTCAAACTTTGGTGAGTGATTGCGATTCCTGCACTTCACTTTTCTTTTTAATCTTTACTTATATATACTATCATTACCTTCCTTTTTTGCTTCATCGCATTTTTAAGGCTTAATTTTATAGTGTGGGGAACAGTGACTCAATTTTGATATCGACGTATTTTTAAGCTTACTAATCACAAAATGGCGATGATTCGCATATTTGAAGTTGAGTAACTGTTTTAAGAAAACCTGTAAAACAAATTGCAAAGCTTACAAGCAATAATAAAACTAAGCAACCGCATGTTGAGTTATTATGTAAATATAAAGATTTTATCTAGAAATTAATCTATTAACGAACATTTTAAAAAGATTAATACTTTAAAAAAAAATTGTTTGAAAGAAATCATGAAAATCAAAATGTAGGTAGGTACTTAGTTAAAACAATTTTTATATTTTTATATCACAGTTGGTAGGATTTAACCATAGTATAATAGTGAATGACAGTTTTGAACGACATTTTAAACCTGGCATGCATATACTCATAACAACACTCGCACGATGAAACACAAAAGTACATACAAATGTTTTTACACTTAAACTCACGTGTATTTTAGATAACATGGTTTTTGTGAAATAGTAATTTTTGTCACATTAAAAAGTTCTTACACATTACAAAATTTTTGGATTTTTATATTCTAAACTTGCATTAAGTATTTATTTTATTTATTATTTATGTACTGAGGTAGGTGTGTGTGTGTGTATATTTACAGGTGCGGAATTTATGCCAAGATTAAAACAGGTACACGTATTATTTTTTATTTTTTACTTTTTATTGGATTTATTATTAATATGATGGGTAGGCACTTACTTACATCTAGCCATTTTATTGCAGTTCTGATAATAGAGAGAAAATCACATTACAAATACCAATCATAGAAGCTCCCACAGGAAAGCTGCTCGAAATTAGCTTCACGTCACTACTTACAGGGTTGTCACTTTTAAACTAAACAAAAATACGAAAAATCACATTTAAAAAATATTTCTACTAGTACCAACCGGCACTGAGGTGAAGTTTCATAATTTTTTTCTCCTCTAATTCAAAATGTCTAGGTATTCGTGGATTTTGTGAACTTTGAAAAAATTAAATGTCATGTAAAAAAGTTCTTACTTGCAAAGTGAATTTTATTTTATAACATTTGAATACTGTTTTACTTTTTATGATACAACACGGTACATATGGTTTGGAAGGCTTTTTTTATACAGAGCGAATTTAAAAAGAGAGAAGGATGGAAAGAAAAGCTTTTGGTTGCGTATCGAGAACAAAATGTTTAATGTGATTTACTATCTCATTAGCTATAAAAGTACGAGTATATGGACTTTTATCAAGGACTTGCAAGTTTTGAGACTCAAAAAAAAACAAAGTATCAACCCTACCCTGCCATATTAATCACAGGCCGTAGTGACTTGCAGTCCAGCGGCTATCTGCCTACTCCATTACACCCCTCCCCCTCCCCTGGCGATAACTGGAAAATGGGTTAAGTTAAAATCTAGATAAGCAAGGTTTAAATAGGCTTTAAATTGAAAAAAAGATTTGTTACCGTCGCAAAGAAACTACAAATTTCAAAATGTGCCCTTAGTTGATTTAGAACATTAAATGAAAAAGACACGGCATTTAAAACAAAAGTTAAGAAATAAGTATTGTGATTTTCCTAATTGATTAGTTTTGTGTTTTTTTTTTAAATTTGATAAACTTAAGGTAACATTCAAATCAATTTACGCAAACTTACACTGAGAATTTTGCTCATTATTTTCTTATCTTCTCTTATATATCATATAAAAATGAATTGCTGTTCGTTAGTCTCGCTAAAACTCGAGAACGGCTGTACCGATTTTGCTAATTTTGGTTTTGAATTATTTGTGGAAGTTCAGGGAAGGTTTAAACGGTTAGATATTTTTTTTTAAATGCGAAAACACCGGGCAGGACGACCTGTCTGCCGGGTCCGCTAGTCTTCTTATATATAAAAATTAATTGCTGTTCGTTAGTCTCGCTAAAACTCGAGAACGGCTGAACCGATTTGAATAAGTTTAGTCTGGAAATATTCGTAGAAGCCCAGGGAAGGTTTAAACGATCAGAAACTTTTATAAAAGCTACGGGCAGGACAACGTCTGCCGGGTCCTCTAGTCTTCTCTTATATATAAAAATTAATTGCTGTTCGTTAGTCTCGCTAAAACTCGACAACGGCCGAACCGATTTCAATAATTTTGGTCTTGAGATATTCGTGGAAGTCCAGGGAAGGTTTAAAAGATTAAAAAAGTTAAGAAAAAAAAGCAACGGGCAGGACAACGTCTGCCCAGTCCAGTAGTCTTATATATAAAAATGAATTGCTGTTCGTTAGTCTAGCTAAAACTCGAGAATGGCTGAACCGATTTAAATAATTTTAGTCTTGAAATATTCGTGGCAGTCCAGGGAAGGTTTAAAAGATCAGAAATTAAAAAAAAAAGCAACGGGCAGGACGTCTGCAGGGTCCGCTAGTCTTATATATAAAAATGAATTGCTGTTCGTTAGTCTCGCTAAAACTCGACAACGGCTGAACCGATTTCAATAATTTTGGTCTTGAGATATTCGTGGAAGTCCAGGGAAGGTTTAAACGGTGAGAAAATAGCGGGCAGGACGACGTCTGCCGGTCTGCTAGTATATGTATAAAAATGACTTGCAGTTTGTTAGTCTCGCCAAAACTTGAGAACAGCTAAATCGATTTGAATAATTTTAGTCTCAAAATATTCGTCAAAGTCCAGGCAAGGTTTAAACAATGAAAAACAACGGGCAGGATAACGTCTGTGGGTCCGCTAGTTAAATATTTAAATTCCTACAGCTTCCTAACTTTGGCCATCACCAACTGTTTCATAATTTGGGTCATAAAATAAATAAACATTTCAATAGGGTATTATATGATTTCATTTTCTCCTCATTTTCCGAACTTCAAACCATCTCGTTAAGCGAAATATAATAAACAATGAGAGCAGTAACCCCGCGGTATTTAGGGCCTAAGTTCAAGAAATTATAATGGCTCTTACCATCGACCGATGAAAGGGGGGAGGGGGTGAGTAATTAAAGCTCGAACAAAGAACATTAGGTGAGTCGGTGAAAACAACGCGAAACGCAAGTTGTAGGCCGTGGTTGTGGTTTGGTCTCAATGGTTTTTATGTGCGATTTTTATTTTATTTTATTTTATTCATAGTGGACACGCTGTACTGCCAGCTATTTTCGCAATTTATCAATATTTTCTCATCGTTTACACCTTCCCTGAACTTTCACAATTATTTCAAGGATAAAATTATTGAAGTCGGTTCAGCCTTTCTCGAGTTTTAGTAAGACTAACGAACAGCAATTCATTTTTTTATATTTAAAAAGGCGATCGGCCCACTTGAATTTTGCCGTGGGAATGCGTCGTTTTTCCGCGGTGAAATGAAATTGCATGCAAATTGGTTCAGTAGTTAGTAATTGAGTAACAAACAGACAGGCAGAGTTATTTTTGCATTTATAATATTATTGGGTAAGGCCGTAGATTTTTCCACTTTTTGCATGGCCTGTGAGATTCATACTAATATCATAAAAAAATTAATCTTTTTACCAGCTTCGGTATTTTTAATCTGTAGAATTGTATTTAAGGTAAAAACAACTTTTACGAATTAGCTGTAACTAGTATAGTTATTATTTAATTTAATTTTAATGAACTAACGGATTTACATTTTCATACTAAATAAATATGTCCATAAATTTGATTAGACAGTAATCAACAAAGTGACTAGAATTTTTTGAAGTTAGCCGTATAGTTTTTACTTAATAGAAAAGTACGATGTTTGAGCAATTTTACGCAGTATCTTAGTTTGTTTAAACGCCATTTATTATTTTTTTATCTCAATTTCAAAACATGTCTTTAATTTTAAACTTTTATGTTACTATTTTTATGTTACCAATATCGTGAGTAAATGTAATCTTTGATTATTATTGGGAGAATGGGTATAATTATACGGGCAACCCCAAAACAGACTATAAAAAAAAGTAAAAGTCGCCATATTTTTGTCTATGGATTGGTTTCAAACAGTGCACGCGTTTTTTTCGTCAGTGAAATTGTGAAACAGTTATTGTGATTTTTAAAAAGTAAGTAGACGCTTGTTTATGTTAATTGTAGTATTTCTTTGTGCAACAAAGCATATATTTATCGAGGAAACATCTTTAAAAGCGCTAATCTGTTTCATTTCGAAATTATAACCTAAATTACTTTAAAAAAAATCATTTAATGTTACTTTTATGATACTTTTATAATACTTTTATGTTACCAGTAACATATATTTATACGTTACGTAACATAAGGGTCCGTAAAGGCTTGTGCACATAAGAAACTAAAAAGTTGGCAGTAAATGTAGGTAGCCAGAAATATAAATAACTAGCTTTTGCCCGCGACTTCGTCTGCGTAGAATTTGTGTTTCGGAATTTGTATTTATATGAACTTTCAAGAACCTTAAAAAACCGCTAACCGTATACATTACGCCGCGCCTGATAGAAAAGTTATAGCAGCTGCATAGTGAATTATTGCTATGTATCCCTACTAATATTATAAATGCGAAAGTGTGTCCGTCTGTCTGTCGGTCTGTCTGCCTGTCTGTCTGTTACCTTTTCACGCTTAAACCACTGAACTTATTTCAATGTAATTTGGTATAAAGGTAGTTTCGGATCCGACAAAAGGACATAGGATAGTTTTTACCGCGGGAAAATTACTCTTTCCTACGGGAAAACTTAATGACGCGTACGAAGTCGCGGGCGGAAAGCTAGTTTATTAATATTTGCTACCCACTTAAGTTCTTAGGTACCACGGAACTCTGTCATTTGTAAGCCAATTAATTTTTTTTTACTTAAGTACTTCTTTTAATTGTATATAGATGCCAATGACACCGGCTGAAAAACAGAGGAAATATAGAGAAAAGTTGAAAAGTAATAATCCAGAAAAATATGAGGAGATGAAAAGGAAGTCTTCGGAAAATGCTTTGAAGTATTATCGAAATAAAAGAAATAACTACACACCAGAACAGAAAGAAGAGCAAAGACGTAAATGGAAGGAAGACAGAGAAAAATCTAAAGCACCAATGGCATCAACTTCACAATCACAAAAAAATGATGCTGTAGAAGAATCTGTGAAGTTGCGCAACATTCAACGTCGCATTGAATATAAATTAAAGCTAGAAAACTTGGAATTACGAAACAAAGTATCCAATTTGTCGAAAGGCTTTAAATCTCTACAAAGAAAGCTTAACAGACAACAAAAGAAAATTAACAAAATGAATGAAGATTTTGAAAATATTAGAAAAAGACTGAAAGCGTTTGAAAATAGTACAAAACCGGATGTGACTCAAGAAACTATTGAGAGGAGACCAAATATAGATGAATATACCCCAAGGAAAAAAGTTGACGAATTTGTTAGTGAAAATGTTCCTAACATTGAAACACCGAAGAAAGAAGTAATTAAACAAAAACTACTGGAGTACAACGTTTTGACAGAAACACTGAAACAAGAGATGCAAAAATCAAATAATACTGAAAAGAACACCTTTAAAAAGATTTTGAGTAACGACTTGGTCAAGAAGTACAAACAAAAAAGTAAATTTACGGTTTCTTTGGGATTAAAAAGCAATTTGAAACAAAAACGCAGGGTACATATTCGTAAGTCTATTCAGTTGCGAAATAAAATAGAGGAGTTTTATAACAGAGACGACGTCACTCGTGCGACAGCCGGTAAAAAGGAGTATAGAACTTACAAAAAAGTAACGCGCCAAATAAGATACCAATTGGATAAACTTAAAATTCTCCATCAGAAATTCATCACTGAGGTAGAAGAAATCAGCTTCAGCACTTTCAAAAAATATAGGCCATTTTACGTCTTATCTCCCAAAATTAAAAACTGTGAAACTTGTGCCTGTGTGAAGCACTCTAATATGCAGTTTTTGGTTGAAGGATTAAAATCACAAGGATTGCTCCAACAAGATAGCTTAAATGATATCACATCCAACTTTGTCTGTGATTTCAAGTCTAGAGAATGTATGTATGGTGAATGTGGTATTTGCGCAGATCGGAAGTTAGATATTACCGGTAAAGAAGAAACAGAAAAAGTTAAATGGTTCGAGTGGGCTACGAAAGAACATGAATATGGTCAGGGTGATAAAGCTAAAAAAATTAAAAGAATGATGAAGATAACTAAAGATGGTACATTACGAGATTTAATCAATACATTTAATACAGAAATTAAAAAATTTAAGATACATGTGTTCAATTTTTATCACCAATACAATAAGTACAAAGAATGCAAAAATCAATTAAAATACAATTAAGCTTTAACACATATCGATTTTTCAGAAAACTTCACTTGTAAATATCACAAAGAAGTGCAAGCAATGCATTTTATCAAGGACCAAATCACTTTACATACCGGTGTTTTGTACTTAAAAAATGAAAAACCTTTATCTTTTTGCTCTATATCCCCAAATAATGACCACTGTCCAGAAGCCATTTGGGCACATCTTGACCCTATAATTACATATATAAAAAGTGCTTATCCAGATGTAAGTATCTTACATTTTTTTTCTGACGGGCCGACGACTCAATATCGTCAAAAAAAGAACTTTTATTTATTTTGCAAAAATATCTATGAATATGGGTTTGAAAAAGCAACATGGTCATTTTTTGAATCGGCCCACGGAAAAGGAGCAGCAGATGGCATTGGAGGGGCCGTAAAGCGTCAGCTTGATGCAAAAATTGCTCAAGGGATTGATGTTCCTAGTGCCGAAACTGCCTTCAATATACTGAATGCTTCCAATACCGAAATAAAACTGTTTTTTATACCTACCGAAAATATTAAAACTCTAGATATCAATCTGATTCCCATAATTGGAACAATGAAAATCCACCAACTGATGACGACCGATATATTAAAAGTCAAATACAGAAATCTCAGCTGTTTCTGTAATGATTTAAACGGAATGTGCGGCTGCTATTCTCCGATGGATCATGAATTCAAGAGTGTACAGGAGAAAGGAAATACACAGACCAATAAAAGTAAAAACGAAAGACAAGTGAAAAAGAAAATCAGAAATACGATGTAAAAACTAAGAAAACAAGAAAAAGTCGAAAAGTAAGCACATCGTCGGAAGATGATAGTATGGATATTGAATATGCAGATAGTGACGTAACATGCTATATGGAAGAAGATACAAGTCTAGATATCCTTGATATAGACCTCGACGAAAATAAGGACATCCCAAAAGTTCCAGAACAGGCAACTAATTTTGAATTGGATGAAAAAACTGGTTTTTTGATTAATTGCAACAAAAAAGTTACTATTTTGTCGGATAAAATTTTAAAGAGAACTGAAAATATCAAGAAAAACAATAATGATGTAAGTTATGTTAAGAGAGACAAAATAGATAATGATTATAAATCTAAAGATAACATGGATATGGCCAAAATGGACGGAATGGAAGATAGATGTAAAACGGAAGTAAGAAATAAACATAGTGGTGATCAAAATAAAGCGAAAAAAAAACAATAATAAAATCGAAAAACATGGAAACAGACTTGAAGAAAATGAAAACAGTTTTGTAAGAAGCATAAATAAATCTGATGAAGGTTGCATAAAAACGGAAGAAGATATTAATATAGCAGAAGAAGACGGAAAAAAAGTGAAAAAAGAAAGGAAGGAAAATCAAGAAGTTGGAAATGAAGCCGAAGAAGACAGTAATGAAACGGAAAATGTCAAAAATAAAGTCAATGAAGATCGAAATAGAGCTGAAGAAAACACAGCTGAGAATAACAAAATTAAAGCAGAAGAAGACAACAATGAAGCTCAAGACGAAATAAGTAGACCTGAAATAAGCGACAACAAAGGTAAAAAAGATGAAAATTCGGCTCAAAAAAAGCAATTAGATACTGAAAACTTTGTCTGTAGTTCTGTAAAAATAAATGACACCGTTTTAGTACGCTATTACGAAAAAAAAATTTGGAAATACTATGTCGGCTTTGTATTGAATTTGGAATTAAAAAATAGTGAGCACTATTATAAAATAGAATTCTTAAAAACTGTCAAAGATTCTAACAGACTTGTGAAATTTGCTATCCCAAAAAAGCGAGACTTCGATGTAGTACCTGAAGTATCTATAGTTAAACAAGTTAACATTATTCAAGGAAAAGATTCCAAGGAATATTATTTGATTGATGATAATGACGCGGTCTATTTTCAATAAGATTCTTTTCAAGTTTTAATTTTAGGTTTTTATTTAATTTTTAAGTTAGATGATTTCACATAGAATTGATGGTACAGAGTTTTATTAATTGATTAACATTATTAAAATATTATAATTATTATACCTAGATTACGTGTTCGGTGTGAAATCATCCACTCAAGTAATAAATAGCTGAGATGCGGAGATCTCAACTTTTTTGATTTGTTATAGTATTATAAAGTTTATCCTGACGATTTTTATTTGTTTTTAAGTGAAATAAATCATATACTTATTAACTGAATTTGGGTTCCCTACGTAACACCGAAAGTTGCTAAATCTAATGTCACAACGGTGAAAATGGTGCGTCTAACGGTTATCAAACCGACGATGCAGCGATGGTACGTCACACCGAATGTCGTTACAGCGAATGTCTTGATGTCGAACAATCACTGTGTCAAATGGTTAACACAGCGTATGTCTTGATATAGAAAGTTTGTGGTAGCGATTAATCATGACATCAATAAAACAACTTAAATTTGTGATTAATCGATACCACAATCTTGCTATATTAAGATATTATACTACGCAACTTTCGGTGTTACGTAGGGAACCACTGAATTTAGCTCAAGTTTCTCTAATTTTAATGATAACTTAATAAAAAACATTATAAGTATATGACACCAAAGGTGAAGTGATTTCAATTTGTGATTTAGAGAACCTAAATAAGCTTTATATTTCAATATCTAAATGTAAGTAAGCAAAAAAATAATAGTTGTCATGTTCCTTTAAAGATAATTTAAATTTGTAAGTCAGACATTGTTTTTAAAAAGCGAAATAAAAAGAAATATTACCTACGTATGTGAAGACATTGGTCGAAGCGTTTAATTTTACTCATTAATAAAATTACTTACCTACTACAATAGCAGAAGTGTTTTTTTTTTTGTAAAGTACCTACCACTTATAATCGGATCCGTTATGTTCGCAGCTTTACTTTAATTTTTGTTGCTTTTATGTTACTTTTATGTTACCATAACATAAAAGTGCCTATGTTACTTTATGTTACAAAGTGGAAAAATCTACGGCCTTACCCTATTATGGATTTTTGGGACACCAAACAGTCTTAACAGTACATAACAAAATAGCTAAATAAAATAAAACATAAACCAATTAAGTTTCCTCCAATTAAAAAGCAATTAAAAATTTGTTGAGAAGGTTAAAATATATGAAAATATAAATAGATGAGGTAATGCCAAAGAAACAACATTACTCGTACTTATAATCGGGACAAGTTATGAATTTCTTTTTTTTAACTTAACAAAAGTGGACGTTAAAATGTCAACTGACTAAAAATTATTATTACGAGTATAGCTACGAGTATCAAGTACTCGTACGAGACAAAAAGAGTTACCAGCATATTCAGTTCTATAAACCCTATTTCATGCTGTACGTTCCTTGTCATCTGTTAACGTGACTGCTAGTATAAATTGACTGCCTCGTTGATATAGTGGCAAAGTTTCTGCCTTACATCCGAGAGGTCCTGGGTTCAAATCTCAGGTCGAGCCAAAATTGTCTTGAGACTTTCTGTCGCGAGTTGACGGTGTTTAACCATCGTGCCTCGGAAAGCACATTCAGCCGTTGGTCTTGCGCCTGATCTCTCTCCGGTCATGTCTTGAACTTCGAGAGTGATAGAACAGTGAGTGCACCTGTGTACTGCGCTCACACTTGTGCACTATAATATCTCCTGCGTAGTTGGCATTATTATCTCTGTTGAGATGGGCCGCCGAGGTCGAAATCGGCCTGGAAGACTATTATTTATTATAATATGATATATTCCAGATATAGCAATGCATAATGTTTAGGTATAATGCTATGTATCACTCCTATGCCTCACGCATAGATGTGAGCTTGACCAGTTTTAAGCACCATCCAACCAAGCCATTTAAAGATCCTCCTAACCTAACGATAGACGCCCTACGCTGTGCTTTTGACCTTAGTAAGTCTCCAATACAAAACCTTTCTACCCTAATGGCCTCCAGTCCTGAGCGCTAAGTTCTCTAGCTGAAAACCTTGAGCAATTGACAGATATTAAAATATAATTATATATTAAAATATAAATATCTGCCTTTATTGAACAGACTGTATATTAACTAAAGCTCAAACAATTAGATAGCTCGTGTGATGAATCAATACCACCATCGCACGATCGCAAAACCTACTCGGTAATAGCGCTGCTTACTCTAAATGCCGGCATTGTCGCCGGGCTCCGGGGTGCCGTATTAATAAAATTATACCCACCTCGTGGGCAATGTGGCCGGAATTCGGGCCGTGTTACAGAAAATGTATTTCGAAGTAATATGCAATTTAGGGGCAGGCGAAAAAATTGCGTTGGCTATTACGAATTTGTTAAGTGCTCTCGTAAGCGTACATTCCTACGTTACTAAAATAGTTTTAAAGCGTGATTTGAAGTTAAGTTTATGGCACTAGAACGGCTGCACAGTATTTGTTCCTTCGGTTTACGCGAACAGTAGACGTTGGAATGATATACTTTCTTTCTCGTATGATCCGTAAGACATGGGATCTGCTTGGACTTGGGATCCTGTTTTAGTAAGTTTTAGTAGTAAATAGCAATACATTCAATCTGTATGTAGGTGATTATATCCGTATCTAAAATGAATAAGCTTGGCATCCTGTTTTAGCCAAGTTTCAAGCTAGACCCCGCACTGCAAGACCTCAAGATACTGTTATCTCGTTCTGTGTAGATAGAAACGTAACTTAATATTTTTGAGGGATGGTAGTTTACAATTTTTTTACACTATGTAATGACAACTAACACCTTAGTCTACCTGTGATAACGGACGCTGAAAAGGGTCCGAAACGTCAGGTTAAAATAAAATGTATATAAATCGCGAAATCTATATATACGAGTATAAAAGAAAGTCGTGTTAGTTACACTATTTATAACTCCAGAACGGCTGAACCAATTTGGCTGAAAATTGGTAAGGAGGTAGTTACGAACTGGGAGAAGGATATAGAATACTTTTTATCCCGTTAAGAGTAGAGAACGAGTAGGTCATAGTAATGACAGGACAACGTCTGTCGGGTAAGCTAGTAATCAGTAAAAAAGTGTATCATTTCAATGCGGCACAGTAAAAAGTTTATAACACTAACTAAGTACATTTCTGTGCCGGAATGTAGCACTGTCGAAACATTGATTCGTTAAATGTTAGTGAAATGTTAACACTATGTAGTTACATATACTTATGAGTACATGGAAACTCCCTGTACACATAACGTTTACTCTCTGTGCTTGTAACACCACCTAAGTGCGCACGGGTAAATATAATATTTAAAAAAATAGTATTAGTTTGTAATTCATAAGTATAACTTTCGTGAAGCTCTTTCTATTCCCGCTTAAATACACAAATGAGGTCCGTTATTCAGAAAAAAGCACTAAAGAGACTTTATGATCACGAAACTACTAGTTACTCTCATCAGCCTATACTATACGTCCCACTGCTGGGCCCAGGCCTCACCTCAACTATGAGGTGGTCCGAGCTATACTCCACCACGCGCGCTCAGTGCGGATTGGTCGAGGGGTGTTTGTATGGTAAGTGACCAACCTTACTCTCAGATGTTATTAAGCCGCCCGAGGGCCTCTAACCAGGCTTAACGACTAATATCATCGATATTAACCGGGACCAACAGCTTAACGTGCCTTCCGAAGCACGGATATGCTTGTAAATAGACGTCACTTAAATGGTCAGAATGGTCACCCATCCCAAACATGACCGCGCCTTAGGTTGCTTAACTTTAGGTATCACTACCAAAGCGCTGCAACCACTGCGCCACAAGCACCTCGTTACTAACATACCTATACTCCAAACTATATAATGCCTCCCAACTGCACCCTTAGCAAAACCATCGAAGTTCAAATAGAGGTTCAATCAATACAATCTGGCATGCCGAAACGAGGTCGGAGTGGCATCGAGGTAGAATGATAATACCCAAGGACAACACGCAAGGAAATGCCACGTACGGGCAGGGTCAATAATATACAATTTGCTCTCCAATAGTTTGCTAACTTCGGGGTGTAACGGAAATGAGCAGTGGAATTTTAGGAAATCATTTAGAACTAAATATGGGTCTTAAAGACAGAAAATCAGGGCGGAGTCGACGAAATAAGTTACGTTTGTGATTTCAAACTTATGTTTGAAGTTTATAAATACTATTTTGATATAAAGAGTATCTTATATCGCCGTCCCACTTATATACTGTCTTTTGACTAAAGGTTGGCTGGAAGAAATTGCTAAAAGACCAAATTTGTATATATATTTTGAAACATTTTTCTTGCATTGTTTCCGTGTAAAATGTGCAATAAAAGTTTTTTAACTTCTTACGAATCATTGAGAAAAATCTTAAAACAAATAGAAAGTTACGTTATTCAAAATTCATATAGAGGTACAGTAGGTATTTGATTTGATCTTATATTTTTGCTTATAACTATACAGGTAGAACTAGGTAGAATGGGAATTATGTACTTGTTCTAAAGAGGTACAGTAGGTATTTGATTTGATCTTATATTTTTGCTTATAACTATACAGGTAGAACTAGGTAGAATGGGAATTATGTACTTGTTCTAAAAGAAACGCGCGGAAGCGGGCGAAAGACCGTTCTTTTCGTATGTAAACAAGTTGATATCACTTCATTATGTTTATTTCGTGACCGCGCCCGCCACCGCACTCGCCACCGCGCCGCCACCGCGCTGCGAGACTATGTAAACAATCACTATACTCGTAGATACAAAAATATTGCAATTATACTTACATCGCTGAGCACCGCATTTTGAAGTTCTGCACACCAAAAACTTCAATATTAACGTGACTGACCCCGAAACATGAGGTAAACTTAAAAAAAACTATAGAATTCCTCTAGTTAAGTAGGTACAGTATATTAAAACGCAAAATAAATGTAAAAGTAGGCGTTTTATGAACTCAATAGGCACAAAACTCATTGGGTGTGCCCAAAGACCGGGGTTATTGTTTTATGTAACCGTGTTAAGATATTCATGGAGATATTTATTCGACCCCTTTTGACGCGACCGAGCAAGATTTGGATAAGAGAAAAGAAAATTCTAGAGTAAGAATATTTTTGTGCACAGTTGTGTTCGATAGAAATAAAATTAAAAATATTTATTTGCGTAAATTGGGTACAATTTGTTGGTCATCTAACAATACCTAGTGCTTAAACCGATTTAGCCGTATCAAACAGCATGCAAATTTAAAAACATTATGAATTATTTAATATAAGTTAATTTAAATGTCGATTTAGATAAAAGTAAAATAAGATATGATGTTTCCTAAAATTGCTGGCCATTGAAATGATTCATTGCTCTACAGAACAAAAGTTTTTAAGGGTTGGTAGCAAGAGAAAACAAGATAAGGTTTACATGTTTAATACGTTTAAAATTAACTACCTAGTTACAAATTTTTCTTTATTAATAAACGCACCATATAAACACGCCAGACAAAAACTACGAATGACCTTGTAAGAATAAAGCAATAACATCTAAAACTACACACTTTAAAACACTTTATGATTGTTCATTCGTTAGGAGTTCTTTACAAACCTTTCATTTCACTTCTTCCTATCAGCATCGGTCCAGCAAAATCTAGCTGGGATTCTGTTAGGTCTCTCTGGTTTCACTCCCAATTGGCTCATAGAAGATGTCTCGTTTAAAGGTCCTGGCACATCTTCACCACATCCTAAAGTATCTTTATTGTCACTTCTCCCCGCTTGTCCCTTTGTATTGATTGCTACTACCATGCTTTTATCTCTGTTTCTCCTTCTGTTCAATAACTTCTTATACTCTTCTGACAAATCTTCTTCTTCTGACACATCATGCTCTGTAACTTTCATTATGTCCTGCCCTAACTCTTCCAATTTGGATGCTTTAGCTGAATGGATTCGTGAAGTTTTTGCGGCTTGATTAGTCAGCTTCGCATTGATGTCTATTTTTCTTTCTATGCATGCCAATTTTTCTAGAACATCATCCAATTTCTGATTATTTATGTGTAAAACCTTTTGAACAGTGCTAAAATCTGAACTTATATTATTGTTGTTCAACTGAGATATATACTCTTTAATTGTATTAACAATTGGGGCTTTAATACTCTCTCTGAATTGCATTTTGTCTGTATCGTTCATCAAATGAATTTTAATTTTGTTGCCGTCAGGAATGCATTCAGTGGCTAAAGCCTCGAATGAATTCGAAACGAAACATTTCTGAGAATTCTCATTGCCAATCTTGAAGTTGCTCGGTTCTCTTTTATGAAATTTCACTTCAGTGGATTCGGAAAATGAACACGACTGATTGATATTTATGTGTATATCTTCTAAAGTGTTTTGCGAAAACGGTTCTATCGATTCTCTGGCGCTGTAGTTTTCTTTGTGTCTTTTTCTATTTTTGTTGGCATCCGTTTTCTGCACGTGGTCTTTGTTGTACGTTGCATCTTGTTCAACACTGCATTTACGTTTTTTGTCTGGCTTTTTGTGATTTCTTGAAGTCTTAATAGTATAAAACACAGGAGGTGGGGAAGTACCATTTGGTGGAGGTATAACTAAAGGCACTAAATTCTTAGCGAATCTTATCGTTTGTTCCAAGACTGAATTGTTATACGGTGCCATTTCTACTGTTTCGTATTTGAAAGTTTTTTGATTTAATGTCTCGCTGTTGAATTGCTGACTTTTGTCATGTTTCACATTGTTAATGGCTTTTTTCTTTTTGCACTTAACTTTCTCTGGTTTTGTTTCCTTTTTAGTATCTAAAACTTTTTCTTTTTTTGTGTCCGGAAGGAATCTTTTGTGGTAGTATACTACAGTGTTGTTTGATCTCTGATTAGGGAAATAATTAGCCAAGTTGATCCCGTTAACTCCTCCAGGACTAGGGAAGTCTGCGAATAAAACATAAGTGTTCTTAGCTCAGCCGCTTTTCAAAGGAAACGTCAAGATTCTTTGTAAAACACAAGCCGTTGAAAATTGAATTTAAAATTTAACGGCGATGTGCCTACTAACTGCGAAGAAATTAGTTGAATAATTTACTGAATAGTTTATAAAGCATTTACACTTACTAGAATCCATAAATCCTTAAAATTGGTATTTTCAAGTTCAAAATGTAAACAGAGAAAAATACGATAGCAAATGACAACACTATTACAACATGTCACAATGACACTTGACATAGACACCATCTAGATAAGTTTTAAGTTTGGATAGGTCTTCTTCCAAAATGTTTCGAATCCATTCTCTTCGTAATAATCCAGAGAAAAATACGATAGCAAATGACAACACTATTACAACATGTCACAATGACACTTGACATAGACACCATCTAGATAAGTTTTAAGTTTGGATAGGTCTTCTTCCAAAATGTTTCGAATATTGTTTCGAATCCATTCTCTTCGTAATAGTTCAAATTGTGTACTGGCCACTTTATAATATGAATTAACAATGCAGACTCAATTACCCCATTATCCGACTGCTGGCTCGCCCGACCAGAGTGCTTTAAATCAAAATACCGACGCACTAACTGCAACGCCCTGGAGACCAGAAATGCTAATCGTATCTGGTATGATACAATTTAATTCCAAAATCATACTCGTATTACCGAGTCTCATAGCGTACAACCAACGCGACGACCGCTTGGTGCAGTGGTCCACAGGTCGGACTTCTAAACCAAG
Organism: Pyrausta despicata; assembly: GCA_963921415.1. NCBI lineage: Eukaryota > Metazoa > Arthropoda > Insecta > Lepidoptera > Crambidae > Pyrausta > Pyrausta despicata. The sequence continues at coordinate 11,936,637 of OY992862.1, read as the reverse complement.
GGTCGCGGGTTCGATCCCCGCACAGTACAAGCATAAGTGTGCATGAACATGTGTGTTTGTACTGGTCTGGGTGTTTTCTATGTATAATATGTATTTATTTACAAAAAAAAAAAAAAAAGTATTTAAGTATGTTTATCCAATTTCTAGTACCCATAACACAAGCCTCGTAGCTTAATTTGGGACTAGACAATTGGTGTGATTGTTGTGAAATATTTAAAAAAAAAAAAAAAAAAAAAAAAAAACGAAATACATTATCGCCTTTATGTCAAAGCACTTGAGCTACATTCTCAGCTCTCCGTGCAAGTCGTTAAGTAGAGGCAAGCGATTCTGAAGCTTGGTTCAGTGTTTGGGTAGGATTTGGTTTGGAGGAAAATGTCGGGAAATGATAGGGTTTTCTTTGTGACAAACTGCAGGAAATCCCGGACAGGGCTCAAGCGCTTGCTCCTAACGCAAGACGGCCCCTACTACAGTCTCTGAAAGCGAAACCATTGTTAAGAATCTCATATAAATCGGTGGGATTTTCTTAACGGATTATCTGTTTTCATTGTGACGTTGTACTGTCTAAATACAAGTTGGAAGGGTTTACCACATTCAAAAGTGCCTAAATTATGTTATCCAGTGTTACTTCAAGTAAAACTGTTGTGAAAGTTGTTCATCAATACATGTTTTTGAACAGTTTCTTCTTATCTTTAATTTACTATTGGATCTATGTCTATCTATTAAAATATAAACTGCATCAAAATCCGTTGGGAAACATGGTTGAGAAGTTTTAAAGATCTAAACATACATACATATAGACACAGGCATAAGGACAGACGCGGGAAGCGTCTTGCTTACTATGTACTGAAGCTTTATGGCACATCCAAGCTTTGTGCCTACAAAGTATACTTAGCGCCATGGGATAATCTCAACCAGTCATATCTTTAGGCTAAGCAGAAAAAATAAAGGCAGTGTTTAATGATACCGAGCTAACACTATCGTTATGGAGTCTTAACATTCCAAGGATAAAACAATGGATGAACTATCCAACCTTGCATGCACCAATTCTAAATTAATCACTCATTACAACGTTATAAGACATCGCCTCGAAGGCAACTGTAATTCTCAAACCAATCGATTTGTTGAATTTATAAACGAAACGAAAGTTTAAGGCCAGCTCGTAAACTGGGCAATGCATCAACTGTTGAATTTTATAGTCGCGGTTTGAGGTCGAGATGAGTCATACTTTGTTGGTACAAAAATAATGTAAAGGCAGTATCTTTGCTTAAGAGTACGTAAGTCGGGAAGACAGCCAGGGAAAAATTCTGATTGTGATAAACTGAAACATCTTCTTTAAGTAAAATATTAATAAATGTACTTTATTTTTGAGGCTAGTATCGTTTTCATAACTAAGATGTTGTAGCGATACCTTACGATACGATACGTCAAAAATGAAACTAGTACGTACTTACATGGTACATAAAGGAACCTAGTTAATTGTCTGCTGCGGAAGCCTATAATAAATAAATTAATAATAAATATTTCACACCAATCACACCCAAATTAAGCTACGAGGCTTGTGTTATGGGTACTAAATAGACAAGGGATAAACATACTTGAATACTTTTTTTTGTAAATAAATACATATTATACATAGAAAACACCCAGACCAGTACAAACACACATGTTCATGCACACTTATGCTTGTACTGTGCGGGGATCGAACCCGCGACCCTTGGTTTTAGAAGTCAGACCTGAGGACCACTGCATCAAGCGGTCGTCTATATTTTTGTGTTATTTGCTTAAATTAAAAAAAATGTATTTCAATTGTTTTCTGAATCAGAAACATGATAAACTTCATTAGTACCTACTATCTTTACTATAACGAACCCACAATTTGGCCTGATTTCGTTATCTCACAAAACAGAGCTCGTTAAAATATTTTTTTGTTGTTGCAACATTTAAGTACCCTTGGACGCTGTTTTTTGTGATAAAATTCGTTACAGTGAGCAATTAATAAAAATGCATTGTTAACGCTAAAATAATAGACACTTAATAAAAATCGAATTTTTCATCTGCATATTCTTGGTCGGTTTCGGTATCGTTTTGAAGTATAAGATTTGCAATTTACATTCGAAGAGTTTATTGTAATGGCAGACAAACAAACTGACAGATTTTACATTAATAATACTGGTATGAATTACTTCCATTCAGCGGGTTAATAAACTGCTGTAGTAGGTACATCAGTTTCAAAAGAGGAGTAGAAGTAGTACTCGTAGTTAGTAGAGTTAAAGGAGTATGATTTTAAGATAATTTAGCCACTTGAACGTCTGACAGTTTATTAAATATAGATGTCGCTTAAACATAAAATCAGTGCTGTGACAAACTTTTTTATCGGAAGATTTACCGACCGATTTCTGGCGCGAGATCGCACACTAGCGCCGGACGGTTCTGTGGGTTGTCAGGACGTTGTAGTGGTTAGTTAGCAGGCTTTTTTACGCTTTTAACCTACGTATGTTGGTACGAAGAACATTGATTTACCAATTGAGTTCCCGAAGACAATCACCTTTAGCAAAATGTAAGGTCTTACGCCAGAGTTGTAAATAACTCGCGAAGAAGATTTAGATGATTAAATTAATTCGCTTAATTAGATTTTAAACCAACCTCAAATAACGCTCGCTAAATAAAATAAGTAGTTGTTGCCCCAACTTACATTCCTTCGCCACCGCACTAAGTTGGGTGTTAAATCCTGGAACAAGTCCAAACAAAGTTAGTTAGCACGAAACGTCCTAGTTATTCCGCTAAACCCAACTTAACTAAGCTGCGATTTAGTCTGGCGAGCTAAAATAAATGTAGAAAGGGTTATATTGTTTCATCAATTTTAATTATTTACTTTTTAATCACACTAACATACAAACCAACTACTTGCACCTATTAAAAGTAAAAAAGTAAAAAAAAAACTGCTTTGCAACTTACCGGTTTCGTTTTACAAATGTGAAATAATATCAGCAAATATTTTCTTGACTTCGGCTGATTTCTATTATCGGACTGTGGTGGCTTTGTAACGAAACATTTACAAAGCCACCACAGTCCGATAATATAATGAAACACAGATAGAAGATCAAACCAAAAAAGGGAGTAAGTCGCGCGTGGTCCCAAACCGAGTCCAAGGGACCTGTTCCGCGCCTAGTCATCGTCAGTACTGCGAGACGTGTGCGTGAGGGGCCCATCCATAAGCCGACGATTGTATATCTTCCTCTGTTTAGTTTGATCTAATAATAAATCCATGTTTTTGCTTTTGACAGCTTATCCAATCCGAAAATGTCATACTCGTCAACTCCAGCGTCAGAACTTATATCAGAACATTATATCCTGATAGTTGATTCCTCGTGGAATTTTTCTTCGGCATATCCTGACACCGACAGTCGCGAACCAATCATTTCATGAACACGAAAATAATTTAGTCTCATTTTCTATTTTCTCTGAATGTGCACCGCCTGTATGCTCTCTGCTTGAACCTGTGGTTGCCTGGTAGAGAATGCCTCCGGCATTAAGTCTGCCAAACTGTACACAAATTTGTGCAGAAGTTTTTTAATAAAATACCGGGTGAACCGGAATCAGTGAATCAAAATGGTAGCAAAGGTGGCTATGTATCTGTTATATTATTAACAAAATTGTAAATACTACCTGATTGATATGAAATTATAATAATATCTAATTACCGCGCTTGGAGTTAATTAACGAAGAACGTTTGGCATGCTTAAAAATGTGATCAAATCGTCGGACTGACTGCAAATCGATTCCAATATACAACAACAATATGAAACAACATCACATACATTGATCTGACTTCGTGGTAAGTAGCTTAAGCACTTGTATTACAGATATCAGAATCAACAGTGGTATTACAAACACACTTAAATAAATACATATAACACCCAGACCAGCACAAACAGACATGTTCATGCACTCAAATGTTTGTACAGTGCTGGATTGAACCCGCGACCTCTTGGTTAATAGTCAACTTCTTGACCATTACACCAAAGTGGTCGTCTATATTCTGAAAATTATATTATTAATAATATTCTGTAAATTTCTGTAAATTAATGGGCAAAATTCCAGTTGAAACAAACAAGATTTTCTCAAACAAGATAATTTAATAAACACGACATTTGACATGTCATATTACCTCCCATACCAATTTGTTTCAATAAGTACGTATTCGACACCCTATGTAAGTCGTGTTTTATTGAAATTCTTTTATTTCCGGCAAACGTACTGGTGCTGACATGCTGATGTAATAGGCACTTCTTAAAGGAAAATGTGAAGAAACGTTTTATTCCTTTCATCGTCTTTGATTTGATGCTTCGGAAGTTATACTTTTTGCAACTCCAATTTTGTGTTCACCGTGCCTACTGACTGAGTGATGTAGGTGTACAAAATTTAACTGTAATTTATCTGAGTACATTAATATAAGAGGAAAGGTTTGAGTTTGTTTGTTTGTATTGAATAGTCTCCGAAACTACACGACCAATTTAAAAAAATATTTTATTCTACATTATCCCTGATGAACATGGGCTATTTTTCATTTTTTAATTGACATGGTTAATATATTGGAGTTGGAATTCCATACGAACGAAGCCGCTGGCAGGAAGATAGTTATTATTAGAATTAAATATTAGCCGAAGATTATTTTTTTTAAATATGGAAAAAATCTGTAACTATTAGGCCTAGGGCACACATGTAGCATTCTGTCTACGCGACTCGCGATCGATTTAGCCGCGGATTTGACACAAAACATGACACGCGAACACACACAGATGTCAGGTGCGAGTTCGGCTACAGAAAGTTGCATATGTGCCCGGGCATTTAATGTTTCTCATTTCTTACACTGAAAATAGCTTAGCCAAAAACATGACTAATGTACATTATTATTTTAAATGGTACTTATCATTGCCCTTTATATTCCACTTTCAATGGTTAATTACCACAAACAAAACGACCCCATTGAAAAGAACTAGAAAGGGGCCTTATTCTAAAAGACAAATCCGTAGTTTCAAATGTTTACGTCCCCGTCTTTCATTGTACCTTTTTCGGTCCAACTAACAAGATACAACTAGCTAGAGTCAAAAATATTAACTTAGAAACGCTGTTTAAGGAACCAGCCTCCTCCTCTCTAAGTGGTAGTCTGTAGTTTCAGATGTAGCCAACCCTGTCACTCTCAAAAGCTTGACTATGAGAGCGAAAGTGCTGTTAAGATCCGCAAACGCGCACGAAACGTTTGGGAGTACCGCCTCAGGGTTGTGTCCGCAAAGGAAAGCGAATTAACACAAAACAGACGATTAATCACTTCCACCGGCTAATGCAAGCTTTGTCCAACACGACGTTTTGCTTGAGGAAATCAAAGACGCGGTAATGTACGGTTACGAACAAAAGATTGTTGAGCAATCATTGTAGAACAAGCGGTATGTGCGTGTTTGTACAATGTTTTGCATTTTGAAAAGGAAATGAAAGTAATGAACTGATGTAAGGCGTTGTCATACGTGAGCGATGCAAGGCGACGCCAAAAACACTTGTTTCAATGTTAATCACGCTTCGTCACGTGTAGAACGCTATCATAGACGACCGTTTGGTGCAATGGTCTACATGTCGGACTTCTAAAACCAAGGGTCGCGGGTTCGATACCCGCACAGTACAAACATATGTGTGCATGAACATGTGTGTTTGTACTGTTCTGGGTGTTTTCTATGTATAATATGTATTTATTTACAAAAAAAGTATTTATATATAGTTTATCCGTTGTACCCATAACACAAGCCTCGTAGCTTAATTTGGGACTAGAGATTTGGTGTAATTATTGTGAAATATTTATTTATTTATTTATAGACATAAAACACTTGATATTTTCGCGTCTTGTCCCTTTTATCACGTTTGACACTCACGTAGGACAACGGGCAAGTTCTTCAATATAAAAGGGATTTTTAAATAGTTTTGTTGTTTTTGGAACCTGCCAGCTTGTGGCTGGTCATTTGGGAAATAACTAATTAAATAACTATATCTGTGTTGTAATATATTGTAGAAATCTTAAGATAATAAAGTTATTCCACAAACATAACAGTACAGTAATTATTGCCTAATCTTTTTGCTGCAAAAATAAAATGTATTCATTAATAGATACAGCTAAATAAACTTGCTTAATACGAGAAGTTGACTGTAACTTTTGCAGAATTATATTTTTACTGTACTCCAGAAAAGATTCAAAAATCATCAAATAATCTTACTAATGCTACGAAACATATTCGTTCCGTTACAAATGCTACAAACCATATTCGTAGCGTTACAAATGCTACGAACCATATTCAAAGCGTTACAAATTCTACAAACCATATTCGTAGCGTTACAAATGCTACGAAATAAATTCGTAGACTTAGCGTTGCTGATTGCCAGTAGAGTTATAAAGCTACGATATATTTCGTAGCGTTACTTCAAGTAGTGCTACGAGTGTGCTGGTCGTCCTTTGCATACATCATTATACGACACTCACGACAATTATATTTTTTTTAAATAAGAATTTGCATGTCAGGTTTCAAACAGCTAGCAAATCCCAAAAAGTGAACACGCACAAAACCAACAAAGTGAACATCTGTCATTTTAACCTTTTCACTGGCACGTGCGAATTGTAGTGTAGTAATGTGTGAAATATTACTAGGTATACTAAACTTGAAGTTAAGAGTTACGAAAATGTTTTATTTAACCCATCAAAGCCTTGTTGTACAATATGTATTTTTCAGCTGAAATAGCAATAAACAGGGTAACTGGTAACTCGACGCATTCCTTCAAAAGAGTTACAGTAAAGGTTATTTTCTACAAAGAAGGTCCCATCAACGAAGAATAGGGCAGGGGTCGAAAAATTACAAAATATTGCACTTTAAGCCCCTTTAACAAGAAATTTCGCAATCTTAAAAGCACGATATCTTAAAAATTTATTATTTCTCACCCCTAGTCCATGGAACCTTTTTTGTTTCTGATTATCTCTTCTTTGTCTCTTTTTAAGTAATACGTAGAGTTACTAGTAACCCTGTATATTTTTGAAAGATATTCCTCATATGCCATATTGTATCTTGGAGTAGATGATCGCATATTAAAGGACCGGGAAATCGTTCGGTATCTGTCTCTACGGATATGTATCCCAATTATGATCGATTGGGGAAATATTGCGCAATATTTGGGAAAATGGTCCCCGTGGGTGTCTTCATACGCTATACACGCATTTACTATGTGTGCTTATACTCGAGATAGTGTACCTATGTGCTGTAGATTACAGTTCTAGTAGGTACGTATGGACTTCTCATTCAGGAACTTTTGTCTTAACATGGAAAAAAACTACTACTTTCACAAGTAGATAGCTATCTGTACACTTCCAGAAAGCCGGGATTGTAAACACTGTAGCCAGATAGGGAGATTCCCTTCAAATTTAGGAGTTATTTTTTTAGTGTATTTTTACAACTTTAGGAGACGTAAGAGATGATACTTGTTTAAAAAACTGTGTTAGTATCATACGAAGATAGATAGTGAGTAGAACTAGCAGTTATCCCTAAGTTATAATCTATTATTTTTATATTTCATCGTACAATTAAAACAAAAAACAAAAACTTCAGTAGAAAACGATCTTTATGTGCGTATTATTGTTGCCACTCCATGCAGCAACACGTAACAGTTATAAAACACGGCGACCGCTTGGTGCATTGGTCTACATGTCGGACTTTTAAAACCAGGGGTCACGGGTTCGATCCCCGCACAGTACAAGCATATGTGTGCATGAACATGTGTGTTTGTACTGGTCAAGTTCTATGTATTATAAGAATTTACATAATGTAAAAAAAAGTGTGATTGTTGTAAAATATTTATATTTATTTATATACAAAGCGGAAAATTTATTAAGGCAACTCCAGTGAGCGACATTAATGTAACAATACAATCCCAGCTGTAAACATCAATCAACAAAGCGGCCTTTAAATAAGCCTTACCCACTCCCTCCTTGTCCCGAACTCCTAACAAAAAATAATTGGCAACAGCAACTTCCAATAAAAAGTGAACGCGAAACCATCAAACAAATACGAGATAAGGGCCGGGTATATCCTCTCATCTATAGGGATTTTACGAGTCTGTTAGGTCGACAACGCTTCCCTACGAGACAGTGTAGGATGATACAGGACAGATAATACGAAGGACGAAGCATTGAGGTTCTACTGCGTAAGATCTTACACGTATTTTCAAAAGTACCTACTCATAGCGCACTCGACCACCCAACTCACTCTCTCGCGCACCCATTGTTCAAATAGCATTCGGATCATCACGACCGGGAGTCGTGACGTCACGCCATTCATTTTTGTGGCTACCTTCAACGTGACGTGACGTTACTACTCGCGGTCTCGCGGTCTCGTTTATCTGAATGCCAGCTTAAGGTTACCTGTCCACCAGCGCCAGCGCCTAACGAGGCCGCAGAGCGGAGAAATATTAACCAAAAGATTGCACAAAATATCCGCTTCTCTTCAGTGGACAATCTTATTTGTTTTTATTTCTCCGCTTCACCGCTCCGCGGCCCAGCTCCGCGCTGGTGGTCAGGCACCCTTAGGCTGGTGGTAGGAAGAGACTTATCTCACTGCCTTTCCAACCACCGCAACATTTGCTCAGCCAGCTGACACTACTAAATTACAACTTAGCCGAAATGAAAACCTAACCAGTGAGGTGTCGCCAGGAGTTTGTTTATAAACTTAGAAGGAGGATTTTAAAACAATAATTAATAGTAACCTCAAAAGAAGATGAAGCACAAATTGAGTTAACTGGACTTTACGTTAGTTTGTAAAATCGTCGCAAAAACGACAGAAAGCACGGAAGTATTCTCCTTTTTTAACGTCAGGGAAACCTCCTAGAGTGGTGAAGTGTTGTAACTTCCTGGACCTTGAGTTCCGGGTTCTTGCAACACTTTGCCCGGGTTCACCCTGGGCAAGGGGAGTTAGCAAGCTTTCCTAACGGGACCTTGCTAGCTGCCGGAACCATCCGGAAGTATTCTCCTGGCACAAGACGATCACTGTGATACACAGGCGGCTGAAATAGATGTAGGTTTATTTTATTTATTTTGGATAGGTTTGATCTCGACTTAAGACTAAGCCCAACGAGGCAAATACTGAGTCTACGATGGAACTCGTATGCCATTTGGCATAAAATCATGTTTTTTATGACCAGGGAAGTTATCTTGTGTCTGAGTCTACGATGGAACTCGCATGCCTTGAAGATGCCTGTTTAGCATAAAATCATGTTTCTCATAACCGGAGAAGTTATCTCGTGTTAGAATTAAATAGGATGGTTGAAATCGTGAGTCCCAAGTAGGTCCCAAGACTCGAGCCGAACTCGTCGCGAGGCTTAGGCACTCCGCGAGAGGGCGCTCAAATCCGTACGAACAACGCCTTATTGCTCATCCGAAATTGGAATCTATCGTGCTGAGGATAGAGACAAATTCCCTCTGAGTGTAAAAACTAACGAAATGAGCAGAGAATTCGGCGAGTGTCGAAGTTCTGAATTAGGTCGGACGATTTTTTAGTATTCCGTAGGTACCAAAAGGGTGAAAACGGGACCCTATTACTGAAACTTCGCTGTCCAGTCTGTCTGTGTGATCTACTCTTATATATATAAGAAATATTTGATAGTTTTTTTTAAATTGAATAGGGATCCGAAAACACTGGACCGATTTAAAAAAAAACTTACAATTAGAATCCCAAATTCTCTCTGCTGAACATAGGCTATATTTCATGTACTATATTAAAATGCTTAATACATTAGAGAACCGAATTCCATGCGGGAAAAGCCGCTGACAGGATATTTTCACATATAAAGTAGGTATGTCGATTGCCGATATAATCATCTCATCTCATCAGCCTATATATGTCCCACTGCTGGGCAAAGGCCTCACCTCAACTATGAGGTGGTCCGAGCCATACTCCACCACGCGGGCTCATCGCGGATTGGTGGAGGGGTGTTTGTAATTGTCATCATCACATTAATCTAAAATTTTTTTTGGCCTAGCACGGATAGCAAGGATGTTACTAGGCAACAGACTTTACGTTTGTGAGTGTTAATTCGAATAACGGATAAAGCAAAATGGACCGGAATACAACTTCAGTTGAATAACTCTTTCGTATTAAAATATAATTATGTTTGAACATGGATGGTACGGAATCCTCGGTGCGCTGGTCCAACTCGCACTTGACTGTTTTTTTTTTAAATCAGAACACCCAGACTGCAGATGTACCTGGGAGTTTGTTAAAGTGCTTAAGTTCAAGTTGACGGTACTCGTCCCATTCTGTGAAGCGTGATCTCGGAACATTTTCGGGGACGAAATTCGAGAGGCGGTTTCATGGCGCATGAAATTTTAAATTTGATGATGATGAGTTTATGGGCTTTTGGGGGAGTGTTTGGCTGCTTTAAGCCTTAAAGATGGTAAGAGTTTGTCAAGAAAAATAGCAAAGATACTTACCGTGCTAAGTTTAGATACCCTTATCTATCTTATCAATCTTTTTGCATTCATAAGAGTAGTGTTCGATTGGTCCCATATAAATTTGGTTAAAGTCTGGGCATCTATGTATGTGGAAGTTATTCCAGGGAACTCCTCAAATACCAACAGAAAAAGGTCTGCGGCTAAGTTATTGCTTTGGAATCTTAAGGTTTTCAAGTATTTACATACGAAAGTCAGCAGTAAATTCATAAGAGTTCAGAGAATCTTTCACCGCAGTTCATGACCATTTTACTGGTTTACTCGTACAAGTGTAGTGAATGAAATAAATTGCATCATGTGAAGTGAAAACCATAAACAATTTGCACAATAAAGACTTGTTAAATAAGTGCATTTTTAACATTACTTTTATTCGGTTCTTACTTCTAAACGTCAGAACAGATTCAAGTATCTTCCGGTGTAAACCATCTTCAGATTTGGATTTCTCAATATCGTCGACCTCGGAATGTCACTCAGTGAGACATGTTGAAAATATTTTTCTCTCCTCTAGGAAGCGGCGTAACTTAGTTGTCAAGTTTTAAAATAAATCCTATAAAACTGGAGCTCCTATTAACTGACTCGAATATATTTTTACGGTTCAGGTGAGTTTTAAATTCGCTGATTCCAAAAATTCAAGTGTCTTATCTAAATATGTACGCTTAAAATGGAAGCAATACGTGCATGCTATGCCTATGGCTAAGGTTACACCTGTGGTATAACGTCGCTCCTACTCGTGATTTTAAGATATTAAGGCTGAACGATTGGTTGGTATATTATGTGCGGTTCGGATATATTCGATTCTTATTTTAACATTAGGATAAGAACACCTTGTTACTAAACAGATTTGTAACCTATGGATACAAATCTGAAATAAATGATTTATTATTATTTTATCGGAAAGGAGTCGCGGCGACAGGAACTCGCAGGTTTGGCCTGGGCCTAATGCGATTGAAAAGAATGATGTTCCAGAAACCATGATTTACAAGGTTGCACCACAGATTACTAAATAGTTACTACGTAACCGCCACGGCGGCCAATCTCAATAGAGATGCCAAATGCACAGGAGATATTATAGTGCTCAAGTGTGAGCGCAGTACACGGGTACACTCACTGTTCATTCAATCTCAAAGTTCGATGAGACGGCATTTCGACATTACCGCAGAGAGATCAGGCGCAGGACCAACACTAGTCATTACGTACCGGTTTAACTGAGCAACAAAAAAAAACGATTTTTACATTAATAAACACCCATTTTCAATCAAAAATACTGTATGAACATCCAAATTTGCAACTAACTAATGTGGTCTTGGAAACAGTTTAAGTAGATAACGCAACTCTATTTGTTTAAATGTATGTGGTACCTCAGTGTACAGAGCACCGACCCCTTTGCTTTTGACAACTATTTACGTCACAACCTGTATATTCAAGGCTGTTGATGTTTTCGAATTATTTATATCAATGGTAGTGATAATAAGTTAGTTTATTGGGGGTTCAATAATTTAAAAGATGTTAAAATAGTGTGATTGTTGAACATAAATTTATAGGTTATAAGTTATTTGATGATTATTCGTTGAACAAATGTTAGAGTTTTGGCCCAGTCTACTCGCCGAGGGCAACACAGGCTGATGGGAAAGGAATGCTTTTACACAAATAATATTAGAGATGAATATTACAGCTTGGTGTTATCACCAATGGATGGTAAGACGAACAGACGGATCAAACAGTTTTTACCTAATAAGGTCTGTCTTATTTTAAAAAAAACACGGGTTGCACTCCGGGAGTGCCGGCAGAAGTGAAAACTTGATTATTAACGTTGTGCATTTTTTATTTATTTGAACCGTCTTACGGTTTTTCGATCAGCATCACGTGACCTGACGCGAGTTTCACAGTTTCTACCCATGCCACAAAAGTGCTCAACGACGCTAAAGAAGTTTTCACTTCAAAAAAATTGCTTATTCGTTCGACAAACATATCTCCGACTGCTCAGCAAAGAGCGGGACAAAAAATAAAACACAAAAGAAATACAAAAACTGGTTAGTTAATTATTTCGATGTTCTTAACATTTTAAAAGACCAGAATCAACCCACCACAAACAAGAAAATTCACGGAGGGTATTTCTTTCAAAAACCCTTAGTTTATAAGTCACGTTCAAGATGCACGCCAGACTGGGCGCATGCATAATGCAGAGCGGACAATGTCTTTGGGATGACCAAATGTTGGGATGTTAAGGAGAAAATCGAGATTTTTCGGGTTTAAAAAACTTTATCGTTACATATAGAATTACAAAAAATAATTCACTTACTGAAGACTTCGATCTCAAGTTATAAATATTATGTCTTCGTAAGATACGACTATACATTATCAAATCATTGATTTTGTCATCAAAATACACTGATAAAATTTAAGAACTCCATAATTAATAACGATGCAGTTTGGATAGTGCAGAAACTGCTTTTTGTTTTTGAAAATTTGGCAAAATTCATGATAGTTTTTTTATTAAAAGAACGTTGTTTTTTATCCAAAGAAAATAATTTTGAGTAAGTAAGCAGTTTTCAATTACTTACGGTTTTCTAAAATAATGTCTGTTTTAGTCACAAAAAACTGAATAAACTTCTTTTCGGTAAGCTCGCTAATTCGCCACGGCCGTGCCAAGAGTTTCGAGGTATGAAGCATTGATTTGAAAAATTGCGCAAATTGTACAAGGTGGCTGGTAATAATAAATTTGTGGCAGAGCCGTTAGGGGGAGGTAGTCTAGGGCTATTCTGACAGATATCACTATGATAAATACCATCCTTATTTAAAACTTTAAAGTCTGGTCACCCTACTTTCATTTCTAGTGCAGGTACACCGAAATGCAGGCCTTCTAAAGTTTTTTCGTGTCCTCCGAGAAGTTTCCTATTGTTTGTTCCTGCTGAAAAGTATTTTTAATAAACCTCTTCCGTAGCTAGGTGGCTGAATGTTACTTCGGATAATTGGGAGAATAGGTCGTTTCAAATAAAAATATGGTTATACATTTCTTAATTAGCTTAAGATATTAGGTTTAAAACTTTAGGTACTGATTTTCCGAAGAGAAGTTATGTCTAAGGTTATTTATTTACAAAACAAATGTAACTTGGCGTGCAAAAAAATGCTTTATTTACCTACTAAGGAAAATTTATTCGGTAATGTGACCTATATCCTTAAATTATTTTAATCGTATTTGACACTCGGAACGCTTTTTTGAACGGATAAACTATTCACTGTTTTGTAAATACAAAAAATTGTAATTTTTAAATTCATATAGATTCAATTAACATCAAATGGCATTAATTAATTATCAAAAACACTTAAGTACACAAAACTTTACCTTAATCTGCCTTTAAAGTGAACCTTTTCCCAAATTTATTTGAATTTGGGAAAAGGTTCACTTTCATCAGCGTTCCCAAAGCTTTCTAAACCCCAGCTTCCTAAATCCAACGAAACTAGCCATGTCATAATTTCACCAAAACTTTTTAACTTTTAAAAATCACACCGCAAAGACGTTGCAAGCAGTTAGCCAGATAATAAACTGTTGGTGACTAACCGAGTTGCGGCGCAGTTTGCAACTAGGCTAGCTTTAGACACATTAGTCTGGTTTAGAGAGGCTGGGTCGTGCCAGGTTGTTCGACTGTGAAAGCCCATGTAATGTCAGCCGTATATAAGAATGTACATTTTTGTGGCAGTGACAGTTGCACTTGTATAGGTGTTTTATGCAGTTTTGATAAGATGCAACATTTTTTTCGTGTTTTGCCGTAGTTTAGGAAACTTTGCTCGGTAGTCTGTCGACAAAAGTGGTATCGATAACGAAAATATAAGGCAATGTAGCTTGAAAGAACGAAAGAGACAAAAATTGTAAATACTTAATAACATTAATTTACTTACTAAACGGACTTACTTCGGCAGTATTCACGGGACAGCTAAAATGATTACAATATTATTATTTTTTATTTATTTATTAATATCTTCTTTCCAACTAGAACTTCATAGGATATGGATTGGTGAAAAAGCCAATACAACCTAACAAATACAATTGCTACAATATTTGCATTTACTACTTCCTATTTCCATGTATAACATACCTACCTATGCTGAACATTACATAGTACATGTTTACTTACATAGCTTACTTATACATAGAATGCAACATCCATTTATGCTACTCCTCATTTTACTTTACTTACGAATACATAACTAAACTTCATCCATTTCCTACATGTAAACATAGATTTAGATTATACCGGTTAGTAATTTTGAAGTCTGTTCGATGTAAATGCATCTGAGTCTTCAGAAATTTAGTCTTTTAACTTCAGTTACTACGAGTATAAGCCATAATATATTATTTGTATTTACCCGGAGACAATTTATTGCTAAAAAGGTAACTTGTCTTTGCGGTTTCAATATTCTATTTACCATTGACTTAAAGTTAGATAACTGTCAGATTCATAGAAACGGATGTAACAACAGATAGCCTTTATAATGAAACAGACATATTTGTTTTTTCGATTTACGCGAACAGTAGACATTGAAATGAGACATTTTGTGTGGATAGGAACGTAACTTAATATTTTTGAGTGATGGTAGGTTAATTAATTTTCAAACTATGTAATGACAACTAACACCTTATGCTACTGTTACACATGCTCTAAAATAGCATGCTTAAAACTGTGCTCTTGAGTATGCTCAATACGAGCATGCTGATGAGCAGTTTACATTTGCTAGCAACAGGCATGCTAGTTTTAAGTATGCTCCTGAATAAGCATGCTCAAAGCAGACATTCAAATACACATGCCATTTTATAGCGTGCTTCCTCGCTCTCTGTCAGTTCAAATAAAGTCATGGACAATCAAACAGCTATCCGTATGGAGCTAAACAAGATCATTCTTTTGCTGGCGATGCAATGCATCCAGAAACCTTAAATTCTTGATTTTGGTTTTAAAGATTTTCACAGTCAAGGACGGATCCTCCATGTTCGTTAATAAGTCTTCGTACGCATTATTTCTTTCAACATTATTTTTATACTGCGGTATGCGGGGATTCCATAAGCACTCGTTATTTCTATATAAAATTACAAATTTGAGCGTTTTTTCGTCGCCCCAGCGAGACTTTTTGCGTGAAATTGTGCACTCGCACTTCACTTGATGCATCGATACTAGCATGCTCATTAAGCAAACCTGTTTAGACGTGCTTGAAGCACACCCCCTTCCACCCGCGCCGCAGGTAGCATGCTCAAAAATCGCACGCCTGTTGATTTTTAAGCAAACTCGAAATGAGCATGCTAATTTTGAGCAACATTCCGACACACATGCTAGTAAGTAGCAATTGCTCAAAATAAGCATGCTTTCGTGCTTGAAATGAGCATGTGTAACAGTACCATTAGTCTACCTGTGACCATGGACGCTGAAAAAGGTCCGAAATGTCAGGTTAAAACAAAATGTAAAAATAAATCGCGAAATAATCCGTAAAAGTGTCTCATTTCAATGAAACAGACAGTTACCTAACTTTCATTTAAAGCTAGTTAGGATGTTGAAAACGGCCGCTTAAGCATGAAAAAGGAGAATGACAAATCTTAAAAGTAATATTTTTTATCATGAGATTGTCCGCTACCGACAGGCACTTTGTCACAGGTTGTCATCATCTGCCATCTGATGTGATTGGGAAATTACCCTAAATCAATGTTACTCGTAGAGTCAGCGTTATTAGTATGGTGGCATTAGTACCGTGTCAACTTGACATTTTGAGTATTCTTCTTATAAATTTGTTGAAATCTGTCAAATCGTGATCTATCCTCAGCAACATCGACACTTACCATTAGGTGAGATTGTGGCCAAATTTATGGCCAAAATATTTTTTAAATAACCAGTTATTTTGACATGATACTAAAGTGCAACTACATTTATGACGCTGACTGTACCTCCTGGAAAATGTATTTTTAATTATTATTTCTGTTGATCAAACTCAAATTGTTTTTTTAAATAATTTTTGATCCAAGCATACTTGTAGTAACTGAGGGCTAAAGCATGGTATAGATCTAAACCGTTACTTAGCAGTACTCGTAGATCCTTGAAAAGCGGGTGAGCTAACCGTTGGTTATAATATAGTTTAAGTGATTCTAAGTGATTTTAAGTGTTTTGTGAGTTTTTCCACAGTTGTGCTTCCACATGTATGCTGCTGTGTGGAAGATTTTTTCAATGTGTTAAATGTGAGATTAAAGTACATAGGTACAAGGCTTTGTTGCACCGTCTTAACGTAACTGTAATAATCTGATATAACTTTTAGAAGATTGGTTATGGTTCAATTGATTGAGTGAGGCTAAAATGAAGTTTTATCAACCTATGTAATTTTTACTGTAAAAATACTAATTAGGTTCCTCTGTAAGATTTTATGTAGGTAGGTACTAACGTATATGAAATCTAATGAAGTATTTGAAATTCAAAAAGAGGCCTTATCGTTATATTTTAATGAACATTTTTTAGGAAAAAAAACTCTTGGCACCAAATTACGGCTCAAATTTTATCGTTTTCCGGGGACAAAGGAAAACTGGGTCAAATGTCACTTTCAGAGTTAAATTTCCTTCAATTTATAGTATGGTCTAATCGACAATTATGGAAACTAAGCCCTATTTAACATAGAGACAATGCATATCATGGCAAATGATCCTGAAAAGTACCTACATTAATAAGAAACTGACTACTACGGGTAATAGAGAAAACACAAATAAGTTCACGATTTAGCTATCCAGGAAAATCCTATCTAGAAAACATAATAGACGTGTAAAAGGTATCACGTAAGTAACCATTTTAAGATGGTAATAATAAGTCAATTACACAATAAAAGCATGCCCAATTATACTACACTACTTATGATCATATTATGTTTGTTTTTGTTGAAAAAAACCTGTCCCCAAATTGGATGACAAAGATCGCTAAAAAAAATTACCTGGACGAACTCTATTATTATTATTATTGAGTGAAGATTTGACAGGCTCCGAAACTACTGCGCCGATTTTTAAAAATCTTTTATCGTTATGATCTCTCCCGCATTATCACTGATGAAAATTGGCTACATTTTGCATAATATATTGAAGCACCGAATTCCACGCGGACGAAGCCACTAGCTGAAACTTGGCTAAAATTATTTTACTACTTACCAACGAATCACTCAGTGCTTGCCTTCAACCCTGAATCGGCCCTTCTATTTGCCTGTGCCTTACCAAATTTAACGGGACACGTTGTTTTAACAAAACAACCTTAATATTAACCCTTTCATTTCACTCAACCTCAACTTTTCCCATTTTATTCCTTTAACCCTCGTCTCGGGTGCGTCGTCGAGTGATTGTTATTTTAAATCTGGCAACACAGTCGTTGGCCGAATTCAACCGCAAATACATTTTGAATGAGCCTCACACCCTGCGTGTGGCTTTGTTTTCCAAAGGTTTGTTTGCTCGAGATATACGTTTTTACACGAAAATTTTAGGGTTATTTTTTTGAACCGCAGCTCGTAGCACCTCTAATGGCTGTTAAAAAGCAGTTTGCATGATTTATACAGCAACGCTTTTTTTCAATAAAACAATTTTTACGGTCGAATTAGGTGCCATTAGGCTTTTTGGTAAAGTCCATTAAATGTGTGGAGGTAAAACCGCCTGAGCGCTTAGATTAATCTTAATAAAAGTAAAAATTCTAAGTACACAATTAAACTCCGATCATTCAAATGTTTTGCAGGTAACATTTTGGTAAAATAATAAAAATAAAGGCTATGAATAGTTCGTTATAGTTGTTTTTATTGTTTAAACCTACATTTTAGGTGGTGACTTCACTAATTATAAAAGTCTTACAAATAGTTTTATAGAGAAAATCAGATAAAAGCCGACACCAGATTGCTGTAACTGATTTCGCATCAATTGTTAAAGCCAAGAGTCATCCATTCCAAAATGGGGTCAGTCGGAGGTTCATGACTCGGTGACAACCCTGATTGATGGCTCGGCTCAGGTCAGGCAAATCCTGGCTTATGAACTTATGTAGGTCATAGGTATACAATAAACAGGTTGTTTCAAAAGAAAACGTCATGGCTAACGGGTGTTATTGTGCCGGTTATACTGAAAAACTTTTCTAAAGAAACCTAGGTTGAAAGTAAATCGAACAGCTGATTAGAAATTTTTATGGGATGTCCAAATTTTTTAAAAAGATTTCGACCTAAATTTCTTTCGGAAAGTTGTTCAGTTTTACAGGCACAACAACACCCTATACCCATTATGTTTTTTTAAGCACCCTGTATTATATCTTTATTTAGCCGGCTGGTACAAAGACAACTGGGTTCGAACCCCAACTCAACACTTTTGTATTAGCACGTGGTAATTTTATATAGACCTGAAATCCAACACTTCTGTGAAAAAAAAAACCAAAGAAGTTTTGAAGTCAAATGCTGAGCTTTCTGAAATCTATTAATCATCAATAAAAATGTTTCAATCAATTTTGAGTCCCTAGTAAATGGTTTTAATTTTAACTAGATAATACGTAGTATGTCCGGCGTTTTTAAAGTTAAGAGTCTTGACAGGTCTTGAAAGAGAGACGACAAAGAAAATTAGTCATAAAAGGGGTTCACTTGTATTAATTTTGAAGCTACAGAACCCAACAACCTATATAACCTGCATAAACTTCAGGTGCAACATGAACCCGCGACCTTTCGCTAGCAGACCAAGTGCTATATTATCATGGAAACCGTTCTGCTCCATTGATATTTTTACACGTCACATTACTGAAAAATATCGTCCATTCAACAAACCATTACCAACCTAAAACGTTCGAAATTTAAAATAAAAACCACCCTAATTACACCGCCAGTATCTTCCAATCCACATTCGTTCGTATATTTTGTAGAAAAAAAAAATGAATATAGAATTTTATTGAATAATTTCACCACAAACGGTTGAAAAGCAATCAATCGCTGAAAGCAATAACTCAACTGGCCCGAACGATGCAGTGGCCCACAGCCGAAATGGAACAGCCACATCGGTGAAGACCGTTATACGTTTTCGAATATTGTCAGCGTTCTTATTTTAAAAAATTAAAACAAAATCACGATTAACAGCGCTATCGCAGAGCTTCTAATAAGAAGCCTAAACAATATCGTAATAGATTCAGCCCTCCCTACTCTGTAAGCCGTTGTCCGTAGTTTCGTAGTCCGACGTTTTGACGACACGAATTCATTACGATAATGTTCGTGCTCACCCCACAGGTTGGATCTAGCGTTGTGTTAAGCCTTGCCGGAAGTTTGATCCCTATTCTGCATTGTCTGTGCGTTTTTGTGTATCTGTCTGTTGTATCGTACCTCTCTAAAGGATATACCGATTTCCGTGCGATTTTTTGACATGACAACGTCTTATAATTCGATGGAGCCGGGTGCACGCACCAAAAAGCATGACGCATGCGGCGTTACCCCGCTCTGAGGCGTTCCATTCAAGGATTGAACTGCAAGCGAGAGCGCGGAACGAGCGACAAGGAGGCAACGTGACAAAGACGTTGTCACGTTCAACTATCGTCAGTAAACCGACTTTACAGACAGCCGATTTTTTATTCGAAATATGATTTAATCACGGTGGTTTTTAGCTATGGCTGGTCAAAATTCGTCCAGCCGGTGAAGCTCATTAGCTGTTTTTCAGGCTCATTTCGAAGGTTTTTTTATTTAAGTTTTATTGCAGTGATCCTCACTGCCCCCCGTAGACGTTATCTGTAGTTGCGGATGTAGCCATCTCTCTCACTCTTACAAGCTTGACCGCGAGAGCGAAAGTGCTGGCTAGACCCGAAAATACGAACGAAATATTAGGGATTACGCCTCTGTTTCAATTAACAAACAATGAACATTTTCCAGTTGAATACTTGCCTGAATGTTAAGCAACCATTTTGAAATCTATATGTCACCTTAGGTTATGTAACTAATCTTGTCATGAACTTTAAATTTGCCATCTTACATTTTAAAATGCATTCAAAACTGTCACGCTTATTTGTAGTAAGACTGTAAGTTTATGTCTGTCGCGTTTATTAGTAGTAAAGCTGAAAATTTAGGAAAACGGGTCGAAACGAGAGACTGGAATCAAACCACTGTCTGTTTAACACTGAGTCATACAAAAAAATATTTACAACATTACTGTATTAGGGTAGGTAAACGTGAGGATCAAACAAGGTAGAGAAAACAAACGAGGAGAAAACCATAACAAAAGTTAGAGAAAAGATAAGGCTTATATATTTAAGGAGCTTTTACTTTGAAGGTAATAAGATGCTTCAACTTTAATCATTGTGGATTATCTCTGAAAGTTGCCGTATAAATCTTGAGCAAAATATTGAAATAAGTAAAATACCATCTTTAAATTACTTACCAACCTGATTCTCGCTTGTTAATGAAAATTAGGCTTACATTTTGAATAAAGTTATCTTGGTCGAAATCTGGCTGCAGTAGAAAACCACAATTGAGGAAATTTTGTATTTTTATTGTGCAATTTATGCTTTCTACTTTGTTTCCTGAGTTCCAAACAAGTAGATCCTATCAAAACTAGATCATAGGCGGGACTATACTGGTATTTGGTATTTCAAATATTAGCGAGGGGCAGTGGTCAAGGGTTGTTTAACTTTTTAACTACTTTGGTGATCAACATTTTTAAATCAGGCACAGTTGCTATGCGATAAATGAAGCGATCTTTCTGATTTTCGAGGTCATACTCTCTATTGTTTCGTTCGTATTTTCGGATCTAGCCAGCGCTTTCGCTGGCGCCGTGAAGCGCGTAAGAGTGAAAGGGATGGCTACATTTGAAACTAGGGTCAAAGGCTTAGAGCGTAGGGGGCAGAGGTCGTACTCCCTGACATTTCGTCCTTATTTTCGGGTCTAGCCAGCGCTTTCGCTCGCGCTGTCAAGCTCGCAAAAGTGACAGAGATGGCTTCATTCGAAGCTACGGACAAAAGCTGCGAGAGTAGGGGTCATAACCCGTATAACGAGAACGAAACACATATTTTGGACTAATACTCGTACTTTCTAATGTACACACGGCCTCGCATCAAGCTACCATTGTAATTGTACAATTTTCGTTGTAAAATCATAATTACATAAGCATAAAACACCGCAGTGATTAACTTGACTTGACTTCACATATCCCATCCCCCTCACACCGGCATAAGTGACATCCCTGTCACTTATGCCGATTTACGTGTGCAAGCAAAAGCGATGACTAAAGTAAAGAAAGAGACCAAGCGATTCGATTCGATAGACCTTAAAATTTGACAAAACAGAGATTAGGCACTACAAGAGTTAGGCCAACCACTTTTAGGTTTATAATATATACAATATACAACAACATCACATACATTGATCTGACTCCGTGGTAAGTAACTTAAGCACTGGTGTTACAGATATCAGAATCACCAGTGGTATTACAAATAAACTCAAATAAGTACATATAACACCCAAACCAGTACAAACAGGCATGTTCATGGACACAAATGTTTGTACAGTGCGGGGATCGAACCCGCGACCTCTTGGTTAATAGTCGACTTCTTGACCATTATACCAAAGTGGTCGTCGTGGCTGTTCTATTCAAACTATGTACGCCGTGCAAATCGTTTTACGATCTGGACTATCAGATACCAGCCTTTCCATTACCAAACCGACCGAAGCGAATGCGATACGGCATTTTGTAAAATTAATTCCATGTAATTGCAGAAGAATGGGGAACCAATATTGTTTTCGGGGAAAACAGTCAAACAGTCAATCAAATTTGAAAAGAGGCAATGAAAATAGTGACTGAGTTTCTTGCGCCGCTTCTTCTTAGCACTGGCCCAAATTGTCCCGAAGCGGTGGTAGGGTAAATTTATATGTTGGGACGTGTAAAAGTGCTACTTGTTAGTCTACTTGCAGATATACTCGTATATTGATTGTATTGATTTTATTTTAGTCAAAGATTATGGTTATTTTTAATAAACAAGTGGTTATATTAATATCTATGTGATCTACCACAACATTTACCAGTCTACCGCTGAACTACACTAAAGATGATTTTTTGGTCGGGCGGTTACTAGCGGCTTGCAGCAGGTTGGATCTAGCGTTGTATACCAGGCCACTCAAAAAGTTTTGCAAACAAAAGTTTTACTATAATGACAGATTGGCTAGTGGCTAATCTACTCGTATTTTGATAATATGTTTTTTTGTAAGAAAAAAAAAAGATACATTACAGTTTTAAAACTTATACTTTTTTTACGAGTTAACTCCAATTATCGTCTCGGACTGAAAAATTGATTCACGCCGGAAACATTTTCGTGTTATGATTACCTATGATTTTAAATTTCGCCTGAAACCAGACAAATCGTACGATAGACTTTAAAAGGCATTTAGTGATGAGGGCCCTTCCAATGCAACTGTTTATCGTTGATATAACGAATAAAACAGCGGTCATTTAACTTTGGGTGTTAAAGAAAGAAGTGGTCGCCCTTTTACTGCTGTTACAGAAGAAAACGAGCTAGAAGTGAAAAGTTTAGCTCAGACAATAGACGAGTTACGTATCAGGAGATTTAGCACATAATGCTGATTAGATCAGAAAGCAATAACGAAATTTTACTCAACAGTCTTTAGAAATTCCTTTATTTTTGCAAAACTTTCTGAGTGTCCCACGTATGAAGGTTTTTTAAATTTTCGTTTTTATCAAGTGATCCTCACAGCCCCTCTACGAATCCGCTCAGAGTCCGAGTGGTGGAGTATGGCTCGGACCATCTCATAGCTGAGGTGAGGCCCGTGACCAGCTGTGGGATACGTATATAGGCTGATGAGATGATGATGATGATGATGATTCTCACAGCTCTGTAATGATGCTGTATAAATAAATTTCGCCTGACAAAGCCTAGTGTATCGAGAGAAATATACACTAATACTTAAAGAAAACTGTTTACTTTTACGGCGCGTACGCGGCAGCCGCAACTATATCCTGAAGTTCATCGCCAACAGTGGGGACTGACCGCTTGTCGAGCATTTATGTAACGTAACTCGCTCACTTTTAGTTATTAGGTACTAATACTAGTTATAAGCTTTTTGATACATTTACTAACACTCTAATGGATTTATGTTGATAATGTGTTTTTCTTTTATCTCACTAAACATTACGAAAAGGTGTACCTACACTAAAATATTATCCGCTTCGCTGTGCGTTTGAATTAAGGTTCGTTCGACTGGCGAGCATTAGGTGCAATTTATAGTTTCCTGCGGAACCCCCGCTGAATTATAAGCGCCTATCTTGCCGTCTTTCACCTCACTTCAGCTAGTGATGTACCACGGGTCGATACTTTTATCGTATCTATTACAAACAATTATGCAATGTATTTCGATCACAGCTTGACATATCTTGTATAAATATGGCCTATATTACAGTTTTTCACCTCACTTCAGATAGTAATGTACTGTGTCTTATATTTTCATCGTTTATCGAAAATACATGAAGGGTGATTGACTTTATAAACTCCTAGAGAGTGTAGATACTGGTCATTTTTTTAACTTTGTAGCGTAAAAGAACTTTTAGAAACATTTTTTAGAAATATCGAAAATGCATGCCATGATTTATGTGTATTACATACAGTTCGTAACATTCAATTTTCCATCGACATTAATTACTTAAACAAAAAAGGAAAGTGCTAAAGAAAGAAAATTTCTTTCTTTAGCACATCATAACAACAACATTTAATGTTATGTATGATGTTGCTTAGTTATAGAATTTTGTATCGTGTTCCAGTCTTTTCAGTAGTCTTTTTGTATTACTGGTTTTTAAAGCAGGCGGGTTTTAGTTTTTTAAAATGTAATTTTATTCATAATATCTTTCTAGTTTGACAAATAACGTAATGATATATACATCATTCAGATCCTTGTGCAGAGCCTTTTAATTTGATACCCGTATTGTTGTATTCGAACAAAATATATATATTTTTTCACTACGCACTTTGGCGTCGCATAGCCGCCATGTCAAATTCTTTTGAACGTGACCCATGTAAGAACACTTGACGACTGCTTGGTGCAGTGGTTCACAGGTCGGACTTCTAAACCAAGGGTCGCGGGTTCGATCCCCGCACAGTACAAGCATGAACATGTGTGTTTGTACTGATCTGGATGCTTTCTATGTATAATATGTATTTATTTCCAAAAAAAATTTAAGTATGTTTATCCGTTGTCTAGTACCCATAACACAAGCCCTGTAGCTTAATTTGGGACTACAGAATTGATGTGATTGTTGTGAAATATTTATTTATTATTATAATTTACTTGGCCTACTAAGACAAATCTGCTGATACCTCAATTATGTAAAGCCGTCCAGCGATTCCAGAGATATCAGGTTATAAATAATATTACATACATACATATAAAATACGCACGAAAAACACAACCCTTCCTTGGCAGTCCGGAAAAATACCATTATTCTTACTTTCAAGCAGAGAAATAAAAGATAATCTTTTGATACAAAAACAATCGATAAGTTTTTCACGTTCTTAAACCACAAATAGCAAGCCAACCCTATTCTCACATGAATCGCGTAATTCAGTCGAACAAAGCAATAAAATGATGGGGATATAGGCAACTAAATCTCTACCATAGGTTCTCAAACATTATGGGGGCACTTGGTTTCCACTCACCCGTGTTTACCCCACGTTTCACGTTTTCCGATTTTGTAGCTTGCGTCGTGAATTGATTAGATTATTGTCTTCGTCGTGGTGGTTTTGGAGGAACACCGTACAATAAAAACATAAGAGTAAATTATCGAATAACATATCTGTATACGCATTGAAAATTAGAAAGTTCCGCTTCTTTTTCCTTTGACAATGTAGTGGATGAGTTGTAAAAACCTTTACTTTAACCTCCGTACTAATCCTCGATATAATATTAAAACCTGCAGCTCAGGTGAAGTTTTTAAAGACACACAGCGGCTATTTTTGCTGGTAAACATCTCTTTGACGCCCGGGGACCCTGCAATCATGCAGTTTGGGAACCTCTGAGACGCTCTATATTGGAAGTCGATGCCCGTGATTTCGAATGCATTCATCCTTGTTACGCATACCAGCTACATCAAAATGCTCGAAAGAGATAGGTGCATAAGTATACTTTCACGAATGTCTTCAAGGATGCACATGACTGCACAACTGTGACTACGTACATCCATCCTTTATCGAGCATTATAACGGATTTAAATGTATTCAAACAGTGGTCTGGGTGAGGAATATTTCTCTTTGACTCGCAAAGCTTTGCAGGTTGGAAAGATGTTGGAATTTATTGGATGTATTGAATGGGAATGCTTGGTGCATTGGTAAATCTAGTCTGCACTGCATGGTTTCCTTAACTTTCCAGATAAGAAACCCCCGAATAAGCCAGGAAAACAGTTGGTAATCTTCAACGGCTAGACAAATTTGAACCAGCTATAGTCGCTCGTAGTCTGTCGAAGCGACAATATCTCCTGAGGATGCGTGCGGATGAGTGTTTTGTTGGTGTCAGTGTTGTGATTCCAGCTGCATCTTCTGTATCACGTTGTGAGTTGTATTGTAAGTCCTGCGACTTCCAGCTCTAGCTTTTTCAGGTGATTACAGTTGGATGTATTTTGAGTTCCTGCGCTGGCGTCTTTTAGTGAAAAGGTAAAGCAAAATAATCCTCCTTTTCAGTTTTAAAAGGAATATGTTCTTTTTCGACGCACATAACTCAATTTAGGTACGGCTTCGAATGGTTTATTCGTGTTTGCGTATTGATTTGGTACGTACGTATCTTCCGTTATTGTAACGGATGAGTTGTTTTTGACTCGACACCATCGTTACAAGGTCATATTCTATGCAATAATGCTCTGGGCACACTTGTGCCTTACTGTCGCAGCGACTGACGGCGTGTCAACGTGTCAAAACAACGTGTCAATATATGTTTTTGTACTGTATGGAATGGTACTATAAACTAGATGACACAACCAATCCTTGACATACTCTTTATTATCTGTCAAAACGGTCTGCCTCCTCTGTCTGGTTGTGTATCAGAAATCGGAGTCAATTGACGGAATATTTATTGAATTTTGTGTGTTTAAAAATTGGCTTACACAGCTTTTTGGATACTGATGGTATTAACTTCATAGGGGCTATGTTTTTAAATGCCATGGTCTTGAAAATATTTAAGATAGGTGTCATCATGCCTATTGTCTCTGGTCTCCCCTACTTCTATATATCCCCTAAATCGCAACTGGGTTTTAATTTATTTTTCGGGTGAAAGAGCAACTGCGGAAAAACGCAACTAGCCCGTCGTTGGTTCGCAAATGGCCGCCCCTGAATCGCTAATACTGAATCTAACTATTCCATTGATGAATAGTCTTTATTTCTTCACACTGAATTAAATAAGAAAAACTTAAATAAATTACATACTTTCGCCACCATTTAACAATTTCTTGTTAACAAAAGAGGGGATCCTTCAGAGGTCACAATTAATAAGGGTAATCAGCTAAAACTACGACTTACACGCCACTTGGTAGGCCATTACGCGTGATGGCCGCGATTCATCTGGCCATTTCGCGAAATGACGAGGCCCGATGCGAAATGTCTCCACTTAACAAAAGCTCAGAGAATACAGCCAATCTGCGACAATTGAACGGAGTACAAATCAGGCGTTACTCTGCGAAAATCCATGACTAAAGCTGAAAAAGAGAATTATTTTGCTTTAAATTTCCACTTAACGACGCCAGCACAGGAAGCCAAATACATCCAACTGTAACTAGAGCTGGAAGTCGCACGACTTACAGTACAACTTGATTTGACGACCACTTTTGTGTAATGGTCAAGAAGTTGACTACTAACCAAGAGGTCGCGGGTTCGATCCCCGCACAGTACAAGTATATGTGTTCATGAACATGTGTGTTTGTACTGGTCTGGGTGTTTTCTATATATAATATGTATTTATTTACAAAAAAATATATTTAAGTATGTTTATCCGTTGTCTAGTACCCATAACACAAGCCTCGTAGCTTAATTTGGGACTAGAGAATTGGTGTGATTGTTGTAAAATATTTATTATTATTATTATACCTGTAAATAATAATTATTAAATATAGGAGTGCAATGAATAGCTCCTTTTTGCTAGGCAACCTAATTTATTGGCGACTTTAAAAGCAATTTACGAGTTACCTTTACCTCGTACCCAGCTACGTGTTATGTTCACCGCTGAACTGCTCATATCCAAGTGGCAGTTTAATTAAAATGGTGGTGAGTGGGTCTGAGTGGCACTCGAATTAGACGCGACCTTCGATAACTCCAATCTACCTAGCACCTCTGCAAAGGTGAAATGCGATGAAGATTCAGTATGTTAATTATATGTACCTTTAACCTTTAGTGAAGATCACTCTTTTCAAATCGTATTGCCAAGTATTCTACACCTGCAGACTGTGGGCTAGCTTTACGCAGAAGTCCGTAAATGCTCTGCGTGTCCAATATAATATTGGCTTTAGAATGCTGTTGGGCTGCCCCGATTTTGCAGTGCCTCGGGAATGTTTGCTGAGGCACGCACTGACGATTTCTACGCTATCATGCGGAAAAAAGCAGCGTCGTTGCTCTGCAGGATATGGGCCAGCTCCAACTCCATTCTGAGGACCATTGCGGGGAGATATGACTCCCCTTTAACTCGCCACATGGCCAGGGTTTTGGTCAAAAGAAATATTGATTGACCCGCCGTGGCTGTGTGTGGTATCTACCCTTTTGTGCATTGTTTTTTTCTGTTCCAAATATAGCTTGTAAGATTTATTTTTACTAACAAAATGGACCTGCGTTGCCTGAATTCCTAAAATAAAATAAAATATTTAAATTTAACTGAAGGTTGTCTGGAAGAGATCGCTACAAACGTAAGACCGCCTAAATTGTACATGTATCTTTTTTAAACCTGTGTGTAATTTTTGTTTTGTGTTGTACATGTTAACTCTTGTAACTGAAGAAAAGATTGATCCACAGGTTTTGATGGTTGTAAATGTTACCGAATAAATAAATAAATAAATATTTCACAACAATCACACCAATTCTCTAGTCCCAAATTAAGCTACGAGGCTTGTGCTATGGATACTAGACAACGGATAAACATACTTAAATACTTTTTTTTTGTAAATAAATACATATTATACATAGAAAACACCCAGACCATTACAAACACACATGTTCATGCACACTTATGCTTGTACTGTGCGGGGATCGAACCCGCGACCCTTGGTTTTAGAAGTCCGACATGTGGACCACTGCACCAAGCGGTTGTCAGAATAAAAGATAGTTGCAAATGATACGTAATAAGTGAAAGTACATGTAGATAATAATTACTTGTATTATGACTGTAGGTATTTATGTGACTCACACGCTTTACACAGGGTGTTACAAACCATCATATCTACACTTTATCGTATGTGTTATGAGTAGGTACAGCAAATTGTCAGTGAGAGACGACAGTAAATTAAACACACGAAAGTGATATTATTATCTTAAACAAACCAAATATTTTTTTTGACAACGTTACGATACGATGGTGCAACTTAATTTTACTACGTATAGCGATTGCCTATCATGATATCATGAAACAATTACATAAGGATGAGTATCCACTATGTTCGCGAACACCACGCTCCACATAGTAAATCCTGGCGCGCGAACGTATTTTCTATGGAGAGCGAGAGGTTCGCGAACACAGTGGATATATGGCTTCATGACTATCTGTCATACTTTACAATGTATACTTATACACGGGACTCAAACGCGTGATAATTTAATGAATAAAAAAGTACTCACTGCTCGACGTTTCGACTGTATTGTATTGCACACAATCGTGGTCACGGCTCAGCTCTTAAAACGCGAAAGTTTAAAATCTTATATGCAGCATGCATTGTCCACATAAATATATATTTCAAACGTCCCGTGTATTCAACCCTCGAAAGGTGACTCAAAATCGAAATTCTTAACCTTCCCCTCTCTATCCGCAGCACGGCAACGCAACCACATCGAGCGAAACCTCAGTGGGGACCAACACGGCGGCGGCGGGGGCCACCGCGGGGCCCAGCAAGGCCCCCCCAGCGGCCAAGTTCCGCCACGGTCTGCTGCAGCTAATGATACACACCATCGACCCAATGCACGACGGTGAGTTAGGTACGCACCGCGCTTCGCTTTTCACTAACACGTGCTGTGGAGGCATCGGGCGGGCGAGGGGGTGTCGTCTTTTGTTATTATTTGTTTACCTCATCGTCATCATCGTATCAGCTTTCGGACCGGTACCTCTGCTGAGCATAGGCCACCTCCAAAGATCTCTCTCTACTGCGATCGGTCCTGCGTTCCCCGCATCCAGAGGTTTTCCACAACCTTCCCCAGATCATCATCGGTGTACTTTATAAGGGACTTGTCCAAGAAACGGTTTTACCTAACCCTAGGTATTTATTTATTTTTTTACACTTTTTTTAGAACCTTTTAAAGTTTTTTTTAATGGCCAGTATCATCTCTTGACTGAACTAAGGCCCCTTCCTCTTAATGTTTTCAGTCTTCATCATTGATGAGTTTGCCAGTGCTCGTTTACGGCCGGCTTTTATTATTCTATCTACTATTGACTGAAAGAAAGATACTAATACGATTACCTGACAGTTTCATACAACTGAAATTGTCAGTTATCTAAATTTTAGTCAAGAATATTGAAACCTGGAAACCGAACACTATACCATTCGCATTTCAGCGATTCTGTAAAGCCCTTATTTACTGCCATTTCATTTTTATTTACCAAACTCTATATTGACCATCTTTTAAATTCTGTCATAACATTAAGATACTATATTTTTAGCATTAACAATGCAAATTTCTTTACAATGTAAAGTAAGTGTCACTTAGGTCAATTGGTAGAACACATGTTTCTTTAAAGTAAGTAAGTGTCATGATAGATAATTGGTAGAGCAATCGCCCGGCTTACGAGAGGTGCGGGTTCGAGTCCCGCCTGTGGCACTCCAATTTTTTTCTTTAAGTGTGTTTTTATTTCACATTGTAAAGAAATTTGCATTGTTAATACTAAAAATATGGTAACTTAATAAATTATCTGATTTATCTTAACCGATAGTTAAAATGAAAATAACAATAACAGTTTCGATATTTCATACAAAAAAATCGACATTGAATACAATTTGCCTCTTTTACATTGTGTACGAAAAACACGAAATAACGTGTATTGCTCCGCCATATTTTAATTTCGCCTTCCTTCGCATGTATTCGATCTATTGAAAGAAGTCCGACAAATACCGCGAGATATTTCGATATTACTCCCTAACAAAGGCCGATTTTGATTCCCGTATTCCTGATTTCCCGTTCAATCCAATTCATATCAGATTTAATTCAATTAAACACGGACTGTTCCGATCCATTATCATTCATTTTCGGGATCGAAATTGGGGATTATAGTTTAGTGTATTAGAATTCGAATATTGAGTATTTGCGATGTTTTAAAATTGGAATATTATTTTCGATATCCAGTAAACAGCACGTTCACCCGATGCCAAAACAGATCAGGCTGTCATTTTGGTGCATATTGGCACCAAAGTTGGAACTATATTGGCTGGTGAAGCCAACGATTCACGCCAAGTACAGACCAAGCACGCCAAGCAGCTAGACGATTCGCGAAGTGAACATCAGAGCTGTCGTTTGTCGATTATGACGAAATAGATTTCTTTTAGGTATTTGGATTTTCCGCAACAATAAAAAATGGAGACCCGTAAGACCGTAAAATATGAAAATCTCAGAATCAAGTTTTTCTTGGCTTTTCTTAAAACCTTTTCTAATATATGAACAATTTAAAGTATGGATATGAAAGTATTATGTAAGTAGATGAAATAGTTTACGAGTTGATAGAGGTCTAATGCTAAAACAAAACATTCGCATTTAAACAACCCACAACCTCTGTATGTACCTATGTTTATGAAGGAATAAATGATTATGATTATTTTTTATTATTATTACACGTACTTTCGTAATCAGACAATGTAAGGTAATTTCAAGGAATGTTTACTAAACTGTCGGCCATAAATAGCCGTATTAAAATAGTCAAGAGTCAAATAATAGGCTAACACATTATATGGGAATTAAGATTTAAGTATGCAGAAAAGGTTTTACTAAAACCCATTCAGAATAAACCGGGTTCCATTTGTAAAATGAAACGGTTTTCCCACAAACTTCAATCTATTTTGTAATTTTCGATGAACTCAGCGTTAGATTTCGCTCGTGAATCACACCAGCTTATCAATGTCGATACTCATATCAAAGGTAAGTTTAGTGTTTTTATTATAATCTGTGTGTGTTTTCAATGATTCGGCTTTCCCTTACTTCTCACCGTTGGTTGGAGTTCACTGCTTACGATTTAATCAGATTTATCTACTGTTATTTAATTATTTAGTTTCATATTGTCTAGTTAACTTTTTTGTAATAATTATATTTAACGCACAATAATGTTATACTTACTGATATTTCGTACCTAATTGTAAGATTATAGCTTTTGTTCAATTACATTATTCAGCTGTTTTATTCACTGTCGGTTTCACCATTTTAAACCAACTTCAAGTTCCGCAAAATTCTTAATATTTTTAATTGATTCATTAGGCATGGTTCAAAAATTAAGAATTTAAAATGGTGGAGAAGGCTTTAATGATTTATTATACCTTTCTATACTATAGTATACGGTAGCGGTCCGTGCCGCGTAAACACTTTTGACGTGACAACGTCTTATAAATTGGTTTGCCGGGTGACACTTCAAGAAACTGCGTTACGCTGCTCCGCTCACGTTCCGCGCGAGAGAGACAGAGCGAGAGAGAGAGAGAGAGAGAGAGATAGGCATACACACCGGTTCATGTTATACGAATGAATATTCACATTAAAATTATTTTACCACTCAAAGTCGTTGTCACGTAAAACTTTCGCGCGTATACCGACTTTACAGGCAACCAACTTTTAACAAATATTGAATGCATGCACTTTGACACACGCGGATC
The DNA here is from genome assembly GCA_963921415.1 of Pyrausta despicata. NCBI lineage: Eukaryota > Metazoa > Arthropoda > Insecta > Lepidoptera > Crambidae > Pyrausta > Pyrausta despicata. Next base: position 11,904,076 of record OY992862.1, on the reverse strand, counting down.
AATTAGCAAGCGGGATTGCGCGCGATGTGCAAATGATCTTCGCCTTAAAGGTGTTTACGCGGCGGGGACCGCGAAAGTACCTTCCACTTAATAGTTATACGCATAATGTACTAAGAATTATGTATTTTTACGGTAGTATGTGTCTAAATAATTTTTGAGTTCGAAAAATTGCGTATTTTTATTACGAGTAATTTACCACAATTGAATCAAATCGTTATTTATTATTATAATTCAAAGCTTGGAATGCTTTCTTATTCACAAAATATTCTTCGCTTGGCTTAACTTTTTTCACTTAATATTTAAATTTTAGCTAGTCTTACCAATTATGTAGGTACACAATATACTTTTAAAGTTTTTGTAGAGTATAATCTTTCTTTATACTTCCAAAGCCGATAAGTAATTTAAAAATGATTAGAATGTTTTCTTATCTTCACGTAAATATAAATTTAACGAAATTACCTAACCTACTATAAATTAAGAGTAAAGTGCACTAGGAAGGGCTGAAAAATTACAAAACTATAAAATTTAATTTTAGATGACTTTAACTCATAACTGTCTACATACAAATATAATAATTACCGTAATGAAGAGTTTCATACACAACCAACTCTATATTTTTGATTTTTTTTAACAAATCCGAACTTATTAGATGAAACAAAAATGATGAAAGTTAGATGGCAATGTAAAATTCAGCCTTAGGGCAACTAACATTACGTTCAAATAATAAAGGTTTTGCTAAAAAAAATATAAATAGTTTTTTTTTAATCAAAATCTTCGTTACTTTTTATAATGATAGCACCAATTAACAAGAAGATGAGAAAGTCCTTAATAAGGAGAAACATACAGAAGATGTTATAGAAGAGAAGATTCACAGATGATTGGAGGGGTCAATATGGCAGTCTCGGGCATTAGTAATATAAAGTACTAAATTTTACCCTAATGACGTACTTTTAATTACTAAATCCTGCGGCATTCATTTTCATCAAGAAAAAAGTTTAGCAAATTCAGAAGATATTCGGATTTAACGTCACTACAGCGAAGTGAAGAGAGAGAGAGAATCACCCAAAATATCTTAACAAATTATAAATATTCCGATTTGTAAGCATTACCAAACCAGGGCTAGATAAAGTTAACTTGCAATTGATAACGAGAATCTCAATCGTTATTGTTTATGGAAACATTTATGGAAAGTATGAAAAATGATTGTACATGAAGTCATGCTGTCATAACAATGTGACAGAATATTATTTCCATACATTTATCTAACGAAGTCGATTACGATTTTCGTTATCGACATATTACATGTAACATTGTGTAGGTGCCCACTTCGGTCTTCATACTCACCCTTCCTACAATTAGGTCACAGCAGTAAAATAATTTTATAACGGTTTTATTATTGTTGTCTTACGATCCATCGTAAGTCGCCTCGAGGGCTGGCCTCGCCTTGAACTATACTCATCGATCTTCAATCCTTGGTTGACGTTGAGGTGAAGTAACATAACTTATACATATAGTTGATAGAATCAGGTGTTACTTTGCGGAAATCCATGACTAAATGTGGTGTCTGGGAGAAACCTGTTAAGTCCAAATACGTAATTTTTCAGTATAAGACTTTTGAGGTTCAAGTTTAGTGTATAAATCAGTTACGTAAAGTTAAAAAAAAGCCAACCACTGCTGCAGTAACTATTTATCAAACAGGTACCAGCAACGTACCAGCAATAGACCAAAATGAAATATGTTTTTTTTTAATAACAACATAGTACCAAACTAAGAAATGACGAAAATGGAGTTATCAGGTTTTTCCCAGACACCACAGATATTTTGCTTTAAATTTCCACTAAATGACTTTCAGCTCTCTCTTTTGTTGGTGTCAGTGTTGTGTTCCCAGGTGCATCTTCTGTGTCACGTTGAGAGTTGTATTGTGAGTCCTGCGACTTCCATCTCTAGTTTTTTTTCAAGTGGATACAGTTGGATGTATTTGGGTTCCTGCACTGGCGTCGTTTAGTGAAAATTTGAAACAAAATAATTCTCTTTTTCAGCTTTGATATCTTGATAATCTTGTTAGGTTGTTTTGCTTGCCTGGTATGATGTAACGATGATATGCCATGCTGGGTGTAGTCATGCGCAGGATAATGCCATGACAAGTTACCGGAAGTGGCATTAGTAAGTAGGTATGATAAGACCTTATAAGATGCTTCCTTACACTTCTAGTTACAAATCAATGACAAAAAAAGTAAAACAAAAAAATATTTTTGTAATAAATTGTCAGGCTTTCCTAAGTTCTTTCTGCAAGTAGAAAAATTGATTGCTTTAAAAGTGAGAACGAAGGGTACCTTCTACCTACGTTTAAGGCTCACAGACTTCTTACTAAATTAGTAACCTATGTACAATAAGTCACCCCAGTAATGACATTATTTAATACTGGATAATCTCAGAGCACGCAATATTTCGTTCGTTGTAATATCAAAATTACGACAATAACCATTTATTCAATTGAGCAGTTCACTTACTGAAACTTTCTTACTACCAGAGCTGTTAAAGTAACATATATTTTTTTATTCGTTACTATAATACTCGGTATTCGCTACTTTCGTATCATCATATCAAAACCGTATCCGTATCAACTTGCAACAACGGTACTTGCGACAATCGAACTATTTTGTATCCAAAGTTAGTAAGTATACTCGTAAAGGAAACGAAAGATTCGAGTAACGACTTAGATTCGTGAGTAACGATGCGTTACTCGGTACTCGCGGCGGTACCCGTTACTCATAACGAATACATATAATATATATATATGACCCTGATCGTATTCGGCCACAGCGACTAGGACCCAACTTACTGAGAGCTTCGTTGGTATGCTCTCACATGGCTGACGTATCTGATTTTTGCAGTGAATGTGCGGTCGCATTAACTACAAGTCAGCACTCCTCCGACATAATTATAGTTTATGGCCGCAGGTGGTCGGGCCTTCAGCTCATCTCGCTTGGCATCGAGCGGGCTCGATACCAAGCTCTACTCTACCAAAGCGCGTAATCCTAAATCATACTTTAGTGTGTAGTCAGATTAACTCATACTTTTGTCAAAGACCCGGCAACTTCAAAGCATTGGACCGCAAATCCGGATTGCAACCAAAGGGACTTTAAAACAATAATCGCCACAGCTGTTTGAAGAAAGGATTCCCTTTAGTACGAGTCTGTTAGGAAGATAAGGTTCACACTGACTGAGATTATTAACTAGGTATGTGCAGGTTCAAGCTACTTCAGAGTAAGTTTTCCTGGTATTTCGAGACTTTTTAGTAGCTACGAGCTATCGATGTCTACTTTCATAAGACGAATTAAGTAGGTTTCATAAGACGAATTTCTTCAGTTTCGTCGACCCCTTACAAAGTAGAACATGTAATTGACAATTTGACATTATTTTCCGACCATATCGATTCTAGATAGATTGCAGTCTCGGTATGCAGGCTGACTATGTTACCCTATCGCCACTGCCTTTCTATGTAAAAAGGATTAATATAGCCTACTAGTATGACGGAATCTTAATCATTCTTTAAACCAAGCTTAGGGTTAAATTCCAAAACCATTGCTGGTCGATTTCGCGCAAATTATTAAAATACCTATAACACAAATATGTTCCTCTTTTATTTTCTACTGCAAAAATATTATATCTTTAATTTGCAACGTGAATGCTTTCAAAAAAAAACATTCAGAAAAAAAACTCTTTATTACCATCAACTGGTTTATTGAATTTGTTTAAAAACTCAAAACAATAAGATTCTCAGCTAACGCAAGGCTCTATGATATAGCGCATCTCGAATTCCCTTTATTTTTTATCTGAAAACGCGTCACCCCACCACCGCGCTACCAGTTGTGACAAAGTTTACAATTTCAGCGATTCCAAATTCAGAACGTATCCAGCTTCCACTGTTTTATTCTTTGACCTCATAAAGCTTCTAGAAAATAGGTCAAGCTCCGAAGTTTTGTTGACGAGCCACAGCGAGCCACAACGAGCCACAATGAGCCACAATGCGCTAAGTTGACACACACGATAACGGAATGCGATTACAGTGGCTCGACTAGTCCGGCCTACTTTGAGTTCTAGTTTAAAATTAATTTTGTTTTAAGTCAGATGTTTGTCTGATATTGTATATACTTTGATAAGCAAATGTATGGATACGAGTATTGCATGAGAAAAACGATCAAGTGTGAGTCAACCTCTCTTTCCGAACATCGGAGGGGAACGAACGGAATTGTTAAGTCCATTAAAACTAAAAATATTGTGTGAAATGCTTATGTTCTGTAGATGGTTTCAAACATCGTTAATAATAAATAAATTCTAACAATTATAGGTTACAATTGTATCAATCACTAAACCGATCCACTGTGCCCGAAGGTATTCTCGATAAAATCTCTCTTAGCAATAAGGTTGCCTATATTTTACTTGGGTTGTGTGTGTGTGTGTGTGTGTGTGTTTTATTTTATTTTATTTGGGATTGGTTTGCTCTTGACCCAAGACTTAGCCCAACGAGGCTAAAACCGAGTCTACGATGGAGTGAGCTCACCTAGAAGATGCCTGTTCACTCTAGCTTTGATATTAGTATATAGCGTGTTATATAAGTGTTACCTATTTATCTACTGTATTTACTCAATCCCTAATACAACTGCTTCAATTTTAAAACATGCTATTATTTAAATAAAAAAAGCATTATAGCCTGAACGAGTAACGTACTTGCTTTTTCCTCTTTTCAACGGTGACAAGAAATTGAGGTCAGAGTTATTCTCTTCTAACTTTTAAATGTTCGTCGTATCGCGATTCTTTGCGTCCTTTCCAACTTACTTTTTGGTCCTTTTGAGGGGATTAATCTGTGTTTTAGCATGGGATTACTTGTCATATAATCTTCCCTTTGTATACTTCAAAGTTTACACCATTGGAATGCTTTGACTGTGCCTATTTAATAATGGTCCTTCGGGCCGATTTCGATCACGGCAGCCAATATCAACAGAGATCTGCCAACTACGCAGGAGATATTACAAGGTGTAACAAAAAACCCCGTTTAAACTGATGTTGTTGTGCCCGGAAAACATTCCCAATGATACCTTGGTCAAAATTTCAAAAAAAAAAACGGACCTCCCATACAAAATTGCCAATCAGCTGATCGATTTACTATGGGAGAGCCAAAAGATTTTTTGAGATTTCGACCTAGGTTTCTTAGCGAAAGTTGTTCAGGTTTACGGGCACAACAACACCCTTTTTTGTTACACCTTGTATAGTGCACAAGTGTGAGCGCAATACACGGGTGCACGCACTGTTCCATCACTCTCAAAGTTCGGTGAGAAGGCAATCCGACATGACCGGAGGGAGATCAGGTGCAGGACCAACGGCTTAACGTGCTTTCCGAGGCACAGTCATATAATTCATGACAGAAAATCTCAGAAACAATCTTGGCTCGACCTGGGATTCGAACCCAGGACTTTTCGGATGTAAGGCAGAAACTTTGTCACTACACCAACGAGGCAGATCTTTTTTGTGCTTATTTAACTGATGTTTAATCGCGTACATAGATTTTTACGGGCACATGCGACTTTCTGTCGCCGAAACTCGCGACTGCGTGCGACGCAGCAGCGTATCAACTAAAGGCTGCATCTAATCACTGTGTCAAGGCCCAGAAGGTAGAGACGAGAGTAGATGTGTTGTGAATAACCAATCAGATTTCGTCATATCTCCTCTTCTCTCTACTTGATCCATTTTCACCGAAGATGCTTAGCTTCTTAACTAGTTAGCGGAGAGGAGATGTGGAAATAACGAAATCTGATTTGTTATATAAACACATCTCCTTTCTCGTCTCTTGTCCGCTTTGATGGAAACCGGACTAAATTTGTCTTACAGCACGTATCTAAATGGGTGTACTTGTCACCGACACTCTGACACGATCTTATTCTGACATTACGTTTTTAGCCTTGCCGAAATCTGTTCATTTGTGAGTAACTAAGTTTAGTTTAAGAGTTCTGTTCAGTTTTTAGCAGTTTTTCCAGTTTCCTGAGTTAAATACCAGTAGTTGTTTGCATATCAGCTGCTAGTAATAACACGTCGAAATGAAACAACTTCGCAAATTGTAACTTTTCGGATGTCCGTCCATAACCACGGAATGTGTGAAAATGTTTAAAACTTATATATGTTCAAGGCTTTATTGGAATACACAATCTATAGTTGTGGTTTTTAGTCACTGAAACGTTTGCATTCCTTTTGGGAAGTTCATAGTTACTTAAGTTTTTTACTGTGTAATATGCGTTAAATGTACAATATATGTTTTTTATTTATTTATTTGGGATAGGCTTAATCCTGACTCAAGTCTAAGCTTAACGAGGCAAAGACTAAGTCTACGGTGGAGCGAACTTGCCTAGTAGATGTCCGTTCACTCTAGCTTTAAAAATTCCTAGGTTGTAACTGCAGAGAAATACTGGTGCAGACATACTTCAAATGTCTAACCGTGTCTATTACTTCATTGGCATCATTATTAATGGTGAAGAATGAACTCAAGTGTACATAGCAAAATCTGAAACGAAAGCTAAGAACTCGGCGATGAACAAAAGTCTTTATTGATAATAAGTTTAGCGGCTATTAAAAACTTTAAAATAAAGGCAAGAATAATCAAACAGCAAAATTGTATCTATCAAAACTAATTCAACACCTTATAGCCAGCCAAGCTTACTCTCGCGGAATTTCTAAAACCAGCCTTGGATCTATTTTTACCTCTAAAGAAATATCGAAAATTGATCGCTCCCAGGGTTGTTCCGGCCTCTTTGTACAGATAAGAGGTCTCGGACAATAGGTGTCCTCCCTCACCGAGAAGGCAAGGTCTTTAGGTACCTGTAATTGACAGAAGTCATGACGTATAGTTTGGTGCGGCTATTTGGGCACACGTTATTACTCGTAATATATATGTAAACAGAAATGTGACAAAAGATACTATGTTGTATGGATTCGGATTTGATTGTATGTGTGGTCTGATATTTATGATAATACTGTTTCTTGAACAAGATGTATGATGATTTGTCCGTAATATTTTAATTATACTTACATGTTAATTTTAGATTTTAGTTATAAGTGTTGTGCAAGAATAGTATCAAAATAATAATAATATTTTTTTTATTTATTCAGACAAAAAAAATCCAAGTAGGGTTAGTAAACAATACATCTTACACACTATGTTAGTAGCTAATAACTAATTTGGTGCGTGTATTTTGGCTTATGTGCCACATTAAGGGACAAACATGTAGTCGCCCTGCAATCAATGTAAAACGTCCTTAAAATACTTTTTTTAAAGTTTGATCATGATAAGCACATAGGCCGGCTTTCCGATGGACGTAGGTTCGATTCTCAGACTGCCTCAGACAGTTGATTGTTTCTACTTACTGCTAAAATATATTTTGTGGCTTGTAATTTTTTATGTAATTTGTGTTAAATAATTTATGTAGTTTTGAAAGCACTTAAACAATGTTAGAAAGCACTACACAAGCTTTCGTAAGAAAATTAAACTATATCGTCTCCAAAACCGTTAATAAATGACAGGTGCTTTGTAAATTGCAACTTCAATTCATTCACTAATTCCAGCAAGGGGACCTACTACACAAGGTTTATTTTATACACCAGAAACCGATATTAATGATTATTATTTTTTATCAGCAGTTATGCTATAGTTCATTAGGAAATGATGCTCATAAAATTTTTATTGATAGCCCACTAAAATATGTTGTAGGGCTTAAAATTAAATTAAATCAATTAGAAAGGGATTTTGAGTAGTAAAAATAAAGTTATATCCAACTCCACAAGTTTACTAAGTCCCCCTGTTCTTTTCTTAACTTCTGCTTAACTTATCAACTTTTCTCAGGGAAAGTGGACGAAAAGGCTACGCAGCTGCACGCGATAGCTTCCCTGAAGGTCCTGCTAGAAGCCACCAGGCCCAGCGCTGGTGGTGCTGGGGCGACGGCAGCGAGGCATTCTGCTGCGGCTGCCCAGGCTAAAGAGACGCCCCTGGGGCTGCCCAACGGTGGGCTTCAGGACGTCCAGTTAGATGTTATAGAAGAGGTGAGTATTCGATTCTTTATAACTGGTATATATAAGAGGCAATACTCAAGGCTACCAAGCACAGCGCTGATCATGTTCGGTTGACGAAAGCGAAGCACTCAGCTGCAGCCGCCCAGGCTAAGGAGAAGCCCCTGGGCCTGTCCAACGGCGGGCTTTAGCTTTAAAGCTGGTATCAAGAGGCAAAATTCAAGGCTAGCAAGCTCAGCGCTGATTTTGCTGGGTCCACGGCAGCAAGTTAGTCTGCTGCGGCTGACCAGGCTAAGGAGAAGCCCCTGGAGCTGCCCAACGACGGGTTTTTGGACGTCCAGTTAGATGCTACAGTAGAGGTGAGTCTCCGATTATATGTAGCCGGTATCAAGATGCAAAACTAAAAGCTACCAGGCTCAGCGCTGATGGTTCTGGGTCAACGGCAGCGAGGTAGTCTGCTGCGGCTGCCCAGGCTAAGGAGAAGACCCTGGAGCTGCCCAAGGACGGGCTTCTGGACGTCTAGTTAAATGCTATTGAAGAGGTTAATCTTCGATCCTTTATAGCTGGTATCAAGATGCAATATTCAAGGCTACAAGGCTCAGCGCTGGTGATGCTGCGTCGACGGCAGCGAGGCACTCAGTTTTAGTCACCCAGGCTAAGGAGACGCCCCTGAAGCTGCCCAACGGCGGGCTTTATCACATCCAGTAAGATGCTACAGAAGAGTGAGTCTTAGATTCTTTATCATTATCTGGGACTTTCCCTTTTGTCATTGTCACGTAGGTCGGTAGTTTACATAAAGAAAGAATGTTCCGGAAGTAAACTACCTACCTACTACTACGTACTAGTAGCTACTAGAAACTTCTACAGAATACTCGAATGTTCTGGAACTATATCTATCTCTTTCTAACACTATACCTATCTCGCTCTAACATTAGAAGTTTCTAGATATATCTAGGTCGAGTGCCCCGGCATATAAATAGAGGGTCGCCTGCGCCGCGAATTGAGTTTAAGTTTGGAAGCGATACAGTGAAGACACAAGTGAAGATAAAAAGTAACCAGTGAATTGTTCAGTGATTGTTTTGTGAATTTAGTGTGTGATCGTTGTAGTTAATTAGCGTGTATTGTTTTCTTAAATATAGTGTTTCTTCGAGTTAATTGGACTAATTAATTTATCCCGAACCCCAGCTCGTAACATCATAGTATACGTGAAATAAATAATTATTCACCACGAGCCTAAGGTTCTGAGCTAATCCTTCCAGAAATGATCAGACCGAGCAACAACCTCCATTTCTAACCTAGCTTAAATTTTTTAATTTACATAAAGCATATTTGCATAAAGCTATTTCAGGCAAAGAAAATCAAAAAAAATATCAAGTACTCGTATGTGACACAGTTTCCCATAAAAGCCCCGCTTAAATGATTAGCCGCATATAAGAGACAAAATTGGTATATTTAAAGCTTAAAAACTTTACGGACGATATCCGAAAAGAAGATAGGTGCAAAGTGCACTTAAGCCAAGATTTTCATAATCTTTTTAATGTTATACGGGCTTTTGACGTTCAATTTATTTTAGGATTCACTTATTGTCGGCCAAAAGTAAAAATATCGTCCAAATATGTAGGAAATAACTACACACCTAAGTAATTATACGATTTCATTACCCGAAATGAGAGCCAGCCATCGCAGTTTCAGCATCGTGAGTGCAATAAGAATGTAAATAGCATTATGTAAAGAAACAAATTGCACAGATTTAAAAATATAAAACCGTAACGAACAGCGCTGACTGCAAGTTCAGATAACAAAGTTTACCAGCGGAATTGGTATTTAAATAGCACAACTTTTATGGAAATTCAATCCCGATGTAGAGAAAATAAGTTTTTTTTTTTTAAATATAATTGTCACGACGAGTGCTTGTGGGCAATCTTTGCTAGTGATACCAAAAGATAAGCAACCTCAGGTGCGGTCATGTTTAGGATGGGTGTCCATTCTGACCATATAAGTGACGTCTATTTACAAATATCTCCGTGCTTTGGAAGGCACGTTAAGCTGTTGGTCCCGGTTAAAATCGATAGATATTAGTCGTTAAGCCTAGTCAGAGGCCCTCGGGCGGCTTAATGGCTGACAGTTAGAGCAGTTTCGAACTACTTCCGATACGAATCCGTGAAAATATGATCCGTAGTAGGTAGAACTATATCTATTCGGTAAATCAGTTGACGGAGTTCGAATCTAATGCATAAATGATTTTAAAATTAGTTCTACGGATACTGCTGACCATATTTTCACAGATTCGGACCGGACGTAGTGCAAAACCGCTCTAAAGCTAGTCACTTACCTTACACACACCCCTCCACCAATCTGTGGTGGAGTATGGCTCGCAACATCATAGTTAAGGTAAAGGCCTGTGCCTAGCTGTGGGACGTATAAAAGTTGATGAGATGAGATGGTGACATCTCAAGTAAGTCATTTTTTGATTCCATGAATTGGAACCTTATTGTTAAGAAAAAAAATAGGCAATTTCAAAAAGCTTTGCCACTTCTTGATGAATAAAGGTTAGGCATTTGACCGATCTACCAAAGACGAAGATTCGATTGCCGTCTCGAGAAAAGAGTTTTGTCTATGGTGAAGTCATAATTAAGATGCCAATGGCTAAGAAGTATTTGTAAATTGATTATTTTGCATACACGGTTACACGGTTACTAAGAGGCCATAAAATTACTAACTAGACATACCTACTTAGGTTAAACTGCTGCCTTGAAAATTGCAGCAAAAAATTTAACCGTCTTGCAATAAAATTGTCTCATGCAACGACCTCATTTCTTTCCATTGCATTTAGACTACTTTGAAGCTGCCTCATCATCAACATTGTTTTTTATTCTAGTGCAGTGCAGCTTTATAACAAAAAAATATGGGACGTTTCATCAATCAGCCTTGTACGACTGATTCAATTACATGCTCTAATGTTTATTTATTATATAAGCTTTATTGCACAACAAAACTATGTACAAAAGGTGGACTTAACGCCGTAGGGCGTTCTCTACCAGTTGTACCTTTGGGCTAAGCAGAAATGATTATTGGGCGGTGCGACAAAATAAAGTAATTTTTGTGCAATAGGTTGAACTACCTTACTATGAGTTTCATAATCATTTTTCGTAAATATTCGTAAGTGAACAACTAAAGATTTCTTCGTAATATGTCACTGTAATTTACAGAGGTCAATGTGTTCTTTGTTCAAATTTTTACATTCCAATGAGCTCCATCTAAATCAAGATCAAGCAAACCCTAACATGACACTAAGCTTTCTTGACACCGATGAACAGAGACATATTCAAGGACAAATCAATGTAAGCCCACTCATACTTTTAAACTTTCTGATAATCTCTAAACGGGGAAGTACGAAATTGTCATTTCAAGTTACGCTAAAAATAACATAATTTGTTGGATTTACTTAAACAAAGGAAGTTGTTTGACGCCTTAGCCGAGCATCAGAACACGCAAATTATAAATAAAGATAATAATAATAATAAATTTGTTTATTGACACCATATAAATAATCATACAAACTTAATACCTACTTAACTAACATTACAAATAGTGGTTATGGTGGGTTGATACCTGAACTAGAATAGTTCCTGTATCTCAGGTTATCAACCTTCCCCCATAGATAGGTCTATTTTTATTGAATTTAGAAAACTATAAATCTAGCTGTCTAACCTTTATCGCACTTACTAAACCCAAAGGCCGTATTCCCTAACGTTTTGTTTGTATTTTCGGGTCTTCCAACGCGTTCACTCGCACGTTAAAGCTTCTAAGAGTGACAGGGATGCATGCATATACATGGAAACCGAACAACTATTAAAACAATGTTGATGAAAAGAACATGGGCTGTACTAACACACACTGACACATCAAAGAGACACACACACACACACACTCACACATTACATACTCACCCACCTCACAGAAATAAACTTACACACCACACACACAAGACATACACTCAAATACTATACGAAGTTGAGTCATATTAAAACTTTATTATTACTTGCATTTTTAAAATGTTTTATTGACGTTCACTGTGCTATACTTTATAATGTAATTATAATGTTTATTATTACGGCAATAACTTACCTGAGTCCTGTAAGTCCGGCGGTAGGCGCTTACGACTGTCACACAGTTTTTCCGTAAAACTAGTACAGAAGTTAACGATGATATTAATCATGTAAGAAATTTTGTTAACAATATAAACGTTACATTATTATTATATCCGAAACTACGGACATCGGCTAGAACAGGTTTTACAGGTTCCATCCCCTAATCCGACCCTGGCCGCAGTGGGCTCACTCGAACCGACTTTGCCACACATAATGGATTCCTGGCTTGAATCCAACAACTGAACCAAACAATTAATCTTTGAAACGCAACACCACATTCTAGTTAATACGTATACTATAGCTGCTAGAATAAGGTATGCATTTTTGAAAGACTTTAGGAGTGGTACAAATAAGGCTTACACTTGAACTTATACTCATATCTGTATCAATGTTCAAGTTCCATTGAATTAGTAGTTAATATATTTTGTTATCCATACTAATATTATAAAGGCGAAAGTAAATCTGTCTGTCTGTCACCAATTTGAATGATATTTTGATACCCGAGAAAAGACATAGGCTACTTTTTACCGCGGGAAAATGACGCCTTCCCATGGGAAAATTTAGGTGGGCCGATCGCTTTTTTATATATAAAAATCTATTGCTGTTCGTTAGTTTCACTAAAACTCGAGAACGGCCCAACCCGATTTCAATAATTTTAGACTTGAAATACTTGTGGAAGTCCAGGGAAGGTGTAAACTATAAGAAAATATTGATGGATAAATAATATATTTGGTTATGGATGGATAAGACAAGAAAAAAATAGTAGCCCCAAAATTAATTAAAGAACTTTTATCGTTTTGGTCACGGATGACATGACAGTGACTTCAATAACTGGCTTTTGTTATAAATAAATAAATATTTCACAACAAACACACCAATTCTCTAGTCCCAAATTAAGCTACGAGGCTTGTGTTATGGGTACTAGACAGCGGATAAACATACTTAAATACTTTTTTTGGTCAATAAATACATATTATACATAGAAAACACCGTATCTGTACTTATATTGTAAACATAGGCATATGTTTCCTCACTAAGCTAAAGTTATATTCTTAATCTCGACTAAAATTGGGCGCTCTCTTGTTCACGACTTCTTAATATAAATCAAAGTTTGTAAAAAAAAGTAATTTATATCGTTGCGACGGAATTGTAAAGCAAATTGGAAAACTCCAACCTGGCTAGCGAGTTTATATTTGTTAACTGAGATTATTCCGACCTTTTCTACATTATTTGCTAAATATTCATTATTTTCTTCAGTTTACATGTTTTATTTTCTTTTTTGTAGGTATCAATGAAAGGTGTTTGTAGTAGATTTTGATGTACTAAGTAAAACTATGATTATTTCAGTAGGTGTGTAAAACCGCAAATTAAAAAAAAAATTCTTAAAAAAACTTAAATTTTTAATTTTAAAAACCCTCGATATGTGTCAGGAAAGCGACTGGTGAGCGTAAACGGCTAGACGGATTTCGACCAACAATAGACAAGAACCACCGTGATCCAATTATCTTTCGATAAAAAACACCGCACTGAGATCGGTACATCCGTTCGGGTGCTATGACGACACAGACGGACACACACAAAAACACAAAAGCAGGATAAGGCTCGAACTCATTGCACTCCTCTTTTTAGTCGAGCGTTAAAACAACAGACACAGCTTATTCAGTTTATCAGTGCATTAGATAAGACATCTATTTAATTGGCTACCTAATTGATTGAAAATCGGCCTAACTTATTGTCAATTAAGTTACCTTTCTATCTCGGTTCCCAGAAGGTTTGATAATGGAGATCGATGGGTGGAAAATGTGATTATCTCTGGAGGTTTAAATGTATCAATCGTCTCAATTAATAACGCTGAAATACTTTCAGTCTTACTCCAATGGATTAAGGTAGGTTTACCGGATTAAAGTTTTTGGTGTGGTTAAAAGATTGATTTTTATGATTTTGCTACTTAATATGTGGGTTATTGTTGAAATAAAGATAGTAGAGTAGTCACTATATGTATAGTAAAATTGTGCACTACACTACACTATAATCTTAGCCTAAGGCCCGCTTTAGCTAACTTTAAAACGAATGATTTAGACATTAGCAGCCGGTAAGAGTCTGTATATATATTTTTTACCAAATATATATTGATCGTCGTTAAGATACTAAGTCGGGAATTCAATACTGCCAAACAATCCACTAAATCAAATTGCCTAATCTCTGTTGAAATTGGCTGCCGTGGCAAGGTTTCAGCTACTAGACAAATATCATAAGTCTTGCCAAGCTTATTGCAATCGTTAGCTGAACATTTCCTGTAAATCATTGTTTGCAAGACATGTTTTTAAGTGTTTACCGAACCGATTCATTCCCGATCAAGCGTCGATATCTCACCGGACTGTCAAAGGGACTCGTCCGTTTACATTCCCATTTAGCGACGCCGGCCCATCAGCACTGAACAAGGGCTATTGACAGCTCGTTCGCCCTCGATACGCACCTGCCCATTTAGTAGGGCTGTCAACGAAAAGATACAGTATACAGAATGGAAACCACTGAACGACAACAAAATGAAAACATCGACAATAAGCAAGTTCATATAAGTAGATTTTGACTAGTAAAAAAACTTTAACATCAGGGTCACAAAAATGTTTTTTTTTTTCAAACCAAATAAATAAGGACACACTCTACATATCATACATTTGGTGAAAAAATATTATCCTGTGACTACTATTAGTTGGTTGTTTTGATATTTAGATTTTTGAGATATTTAGTTTAAAGACTTAGTTCATCACAAGTATATAACATGTATATTATAATTTATTTTTACCACTCTGTATATTTTTTTTTTCAATATTTGATTCTTCGGTTTACGCGAACAGTAGACATTGAAATAAGACACTTTTTACGGATTATTTCGCGATTTATCAACACTTTATTTAACCTAGGTTAGGTTTAATCCGTAAAAAGTGTCTCATTTCAATATTTTTTTCAATTTAACTTAAAAAGGAAGTTACCTGGTCCCATGATTCCGCTAATGCAATCGGGACCCTGTGTGCAGTAGGAGTATTAATTTTTTTTTTTCGTTTTTTTCGTTGTTGTTTCATTCGTTTTAATTCATACAACTAAGTATGTGTTTTTTCCAATAATAATGTTTGATTGATCGACTCTTACGAAATGTTAGGCACTGAAAGATAAATAAACTTTTCATTTACATTTCTGAAACAGGCATTTCTAATATCAATTAATTGGGTTTGCAAAAACTTCATATAATAAGCGCTGCTAGACAATTTGGTTAAAACATTACTGATAAGTTTCTTGAATATGTTTAATAAATGACGGTAGAGCATCGAGATTCAACTAATTTTCTACTCGGGCTTTAGTTCGAGAAAAGCAAGTTTGAGAAACTTTGCGACCTATTTCACACTTAAAGTATTTGCAACTTTACCAAAGTTCAACCCTACCTCGGGGGTACGGAAGGCTCCGCCTGACATTTGGGACACTGTGAAAAATGTTGTTTGGTCCGATGCTAATTTAACAATGTCATGTTGAACTATTTCAATCGATTCTGGCAATATCAATTATTAGTTTTCAGAGCAATTTGGAAATAAGATCAGACTTTTTCGTCTTCTAAACTATCTAACATCCAGCGCATATATGCGCCATTCTATCGCCACGACTCGCTATTGATAGTGAGTATAGTCAACCAATCACCGCGGCTAAATCGCTAACAGTCTCGAGTCGCGGCAACAGCATTCCGCAAGTGTGCCTTGGGCTCTCAAACTAAGGACCGCGTAATTCGTAAAAGACTATAAGAGCAACTTTTAGACAGAATTTTGCGTGAAATATCTTGTATACTTTTTGCTTCAATCCTAATAAACCCTTACTTTCCTTCAAAAACACAACTCTTTGTCAATGTGGTTCGAAAACTGCAAATACCTCGTGGGTTTTAGTGATCTGGGGAAATCTGAGATCGAAGATGTATGATGCCAGTACTGAGTTACAGGTTCATCACATTATTATAAATCACAGTAATCAGACAATAGCCGTTAGTGTGGTTGGTAAAATAGTTTTAATATAAAAAAACTCAAATCGAGTATATACTCACTTCTTTAGGTAAATGTAAATTTGATGTCTTGTAAAAAAAACTGATTCACAGATTATGTTGGGTGAAAGCCAAATTTTCCTTACTAGCGCTTTAAATTGCAGGTTTGGCCAAGTCTAAGGAGAAGAGGTTATTATAGACATATCCTCCACTGCTATACTATATAATGTCAACTTTATTTATTTTAAACTAGCGGAGCCCGCAGCTGTTGCCCTGCCTGAATTTTTGAAGTGAAAACTTCTTTAGCGGCGTTGAGCACTTTTGTGGCATGGGTAGAAACTGTGAAACTCGCGTCAGGTCACGTGATGCTGATCGAAAAACTGTAAGACGGTTCAAATAAATCAAAAATGCACAACGTTAATAATCAAGTTTTCACTTCTGCCGGCACTCCCGGAGTGTAACCCGTGTTTTTTTTTTTATTCGTAAGAATCTTCCCCGTACTTTAAGGAATATCATTAAAAAAGAATTGGCCAAATTAGTCCAGGCGTTCTTTAGTTATGTACCAATATATTTTGCGACACATTTTTATATTATAGACTAGTGGACCCCGTAGGGGTTGCCTGCCCGTTGTTTTTTTATTATTTTTTTCTTTGTAAGAACCATCCCGGTTTTTTAACTGCTGCGTATCTTCACAGCACATCTTACGCCCCGCTCCATAGCTTAGCATTGGTGGAAATGGTTACGTAGTTTCCTTGCTACGCTTTCAAATCCTCGAAACCAAGCTGCATAGCACATCTCCAGTGGAAAAGGACCCTTGGAGCTCTCACTGCTTAATAAGTAGTGTTAGACGGAAGAATTAAGAACAGCCCTTTTGGGTGTGGTAGCAATGGTTGTCAAGCTGACAGAGTTTTACGCAGGAAATGAAAGGAATAAGATAGGTGCTGTTTCTTAATTTTTTAAATTGAGTTTTTGTGTAATATTGTGATAGTGACGTGACATTATCATCATGATGTGTTAATGAAGGAAAACAATGGAGTAAATGTAAGAAATAGAGTAAGTTGCTCCGTACTGAAACCATCTATATTGAACATTGAGCATTGAAATGTGAACCATCGTCGCATTTCAATGAGTTAGGTTAGGTTTTAGGTTAGGTTAGTTTGTAAGTAGTAGATGTAAGCAAGTGGTTTTAAGAATTAACTAATTAGAAGAGAGTTAAATGAAGTGTACGCTGTATGTCTCTGACCGTTGCCTTACCATTTGGAAAGAATCCTACTACTGTCAAGCTGACAAGGGGCGATAGTTCCGCGCGCTTTTGCTGTTAATTAAAAGAGACAATTGGACTTATAATTACAATCAGTTAATAGTTTTATCCTTATTCGTAGTATTTTTAAAATGATCATAATTCTATTCCAGATAGGAGACCTGGAGGACGACACGACGCCGCTGGACATGTCGTGGCCCTCGGGTTTCCGTAAGCGAGTGACGTACCTGTTAGTCGCGCCCATTGTCTTCCCACTATGGATCACCCTCCCGGACACGAGAACTCCGAGAGGTAAAGAAAAAAGAAAAGAAAGAAAACATTTTTATTCAGTATTACATTTTTACCAAATAGAAAAACACATTTAAAAATCACATACACAAGATACTGAAAGGGGGGCCACTCATCATGTGTTGTAGCATCTCAGGAATGCCACGACGCTATGATAAGACTAATGGTAAGACTACCAGATCGGTAATTAACTGTCAGATGGCTTATTAAAGACAGATAAAGATACACATAAACTTTCGATTTTAAACTTTCACATTTTAACACTAACTATTGGCTATCGGTCTAAACGCAGCCGTGGTCACGAGCTAACTTGAGTCAGCTCGTGACCACGGCTATGTGCAATCCAGCCAAAACGTCGAGCAGTGAGTAACTAAAAACTCATTAAAATAGTTCGCGTTTAGACCCGATAACCAATAGTTAGTATCAAAGATACAGATAAAATAATTCTGGTAAAAAGGTTTGTATGATAATATAGCTGCACAATTATGACCTTAGATAATAGTTTGAAGAAGGGTTTCTGATGATACATGCGCTAGGGTAATGTTATTTAAACAATAAAACAAAATTAAATAGTTTAACAATATTTATGAATAAATTTTAAGGACACCTAGACAAAGTTACGTTGCATTATCGATGAGGAATTTCATCATCAACTATGAATGTTTCGTTGTTGGGATTAGGGGCCCTTGTTTTCCGAATTCCGGCAGCTTACCTAGAGAAAAAGGGAGAAAAAGAAAATTCTGAAGCACCAGGAAGCAGCTCGAAATAGAGACCCCTGATTCCTGATCAATAAATATTTTTTACAAGATTTTGCATAATCTGATCTGCGTCTATTTGGATCTAAAACTTGGATATTACTTGAAAGCTAACAGACAGATATTGATTTGATTTTTTACTTTTAAATTCATTAATTCTCAAACTTGCCACACCTTCTTGGTAACTAGGTCAATAAGTTCGTTTTTAAGCATTATAACTACCATCCATATAATGTAACACACCTAGTATGCAAATAAATGAAATGAAATGATTTGCCATACTTTGTACAAACCTTCCTATTATTTAAAAAAGTAAAAACACAAGCAATTCTATAAAGATAAGTATTAAAAACCTAAGCCTCGTCCTAACCAACGGTAGCAAATAAAAATGTATCTTTCACCTTAAGATGATCAGTGTTCATTACTTACGATAGATTGACAGATAAGGAAACTTTGGAGGAGTCTCTGTTTGTAATACACGATCATCAATTAAGTTGGTATAGTGATGCCATCATATCAGAATCACTTCAGAACTTTTCTCTCTTTTGGACTTACTTTTGAAAGAGTAACATTATTAGTATCGGTCGGTTTTGTCTTACTTTTACTTAATAATATAAATGCTCGCATAAGAATAGGCAAGATGACACCACAAATCGTAGATATACTCTTTATCATCTGTCAAAACGATCTGCCTCCATAGACTTTGTATGGGAATACAAATATTTGACGTCATCATATAGTATCACAAATCGAAGAAAATTGGTTTACAGCTATTTGAAAATAAATTTATTTGTAAAACTTATAGAGGTTATGTTTTTAAAACACCATGGTCTTGAAAATATTTACGATAGATGTCATCGTGCCTATTCACGTCACTGATTCTATGTATAAACCCGTAACATACTACGACTTTAGAAGAGATACAGCCGCTAAGCGGCATGGATAGAGATGCAAATGGTCCACCTTTACACAGCCCTCGCCACTTTAGCATCGATGCTGCACCGTGTCGTTTAAAAAAAAAACGGATAACTTAGAGATCCATAAATTGTTAGTAAGCTTATACCTAGAAGTGTTAGTACTTATATTCTACAAAGGAAAGTGTTATTGTAATAAGGTGGCCGACAAACGGACAATCCCCGCTGTCAGCGTTTTTGCATCGCGTCGCGACTGTATCAATTCTAAGTACCTACAGTTTAATATCTGCAAGAAACGATGCAGCTTCGCAGCTGTATAGATAGGGTAAAGCCGAGATAGATGCCCCAGTGGTATAGATGACCCAATTTTAATTACATTAGTTTCACAGATAAATTCGATTACTTTTGTCATATCTATCAAAAGAATCTTTAACTCTATTTTGATTATCTCAGTTGTATGTTTCGTAGCGACAGCATACAATGCCAAAATTAATTCAAAGATTTTGAGGGATACATGCCCATTTTATATGGGTCGGGGATCCCCTGTATGGGATAGATGTCACAATATTTAGAGGTCCGCAAAAGTCTTTAATACTTTAAATACATTAACGTTACGCTTAACGATTTTTACTTTTCATAAATTTGTAGACGAAACTCCCAGGAATAAATTTGTTTCATAAATGTTTTGATTTTTATTATAGAAGTAATTGAGCGATTTCGAAAAGTGGGGCATCTATCTCAGCTTTACCCTACTAGGTAACGCGCTGTAGCATCGGTGTAAACGCAAACATGCTAAAAGTCGCAGCATGTAAAGGGTACCTTACCTGATCTGTACCTTAAATGATTGGAATTGTTACTTTGTATACAAATACCCATTCTCCTTTTGTTCCAGGGAAGAACCTGTTCCCTGTAACATTTATAGGGTCGATAGTTTGGATAGCGTTTTTCTCGTACCTGATGGTATGGTGGGCGAACGTGGCGGGGGCCACCGCCATGGTGCCCCCTGAGGTGATGGGGCTCACGCTGCTGGCCGCGGGGACCTCGGTGCCGGACCTCATCACGTCGGTCATCGTCGCGAGGAAAGGATTCGGCGACATGGCCGTGTCTAGCTCAGTTGGCAGCAATATTTTTGATGTTACTGTTGGGTGAGTGCTAATCATTTTTATTTTTATTTGTTGTGGATTAACCAACTAACTGCTAGGTAGGTAGGTAGTAACTAGGTATATAATATGACGAGATAATTATACTTTATATAACTTAAATCATAAATTATATTACATATTTTAGCGGAGCACGTTACCTAAATGTGTTAAAATTTTTAATAAACTAGTAAATAAATTACAAAATAAAAAAGGTGCG
Organism: Pyrausta despicata; assembly: GCA_963921415.1. Taxonomy (NCBI): domain Eukaryota; kingdom Metazoa; phylum Arthropoda; class Insecta; order Lepidoptera; family Crambidae; genus Pyrausta; species Pyrausta despicata. The sequence goes on along the minus strand of OY992862.1, from coordinate 11,883,272 downwards.
GACCAAGAGTCAGCAGTTGTAGCTTATATATATATATATATATATATAAAAAACAACTAACTGCAGAATAAGCTAAGACAAGGATATTTCTGCCACGTCTTTATTTAGACGCCTGTAGTAAGGATATGGTAAAAAAAAGGTTGCCTGTAAAGTCGGTTTTACGGGCGAAGATTTTACGTGACACCGATCATGTTTGAGTGGGAGAGAGACGCAAGGCATTCGCCGGTCCGGCAGGCCTCTCTCTCGTTCGGTGCCTCATCGTTACGTTACCGGGCGTTACACTTTTTCATGAGTGACTCCGAGCCGCAACCTAATTTAAGACGTTGTCACGTCAAAATAACACTGCGTATAATCACATCGATATGTTTCATGAGAAATTGAACCGCTTTTGTAACTTGCTAAAAAGAGAGGCCACCTGATGTAGGTGTGCCCTGCCTATTGTTGTAGACATTTTATTTTGACTAGATCAAAAATTCTTTCTTTCTTTTTATATAAATTTAGTAAATATAAATTTGTAAACGCGCTTATGATCTACATCTCGTCAACATCATAATTGAATAACTACTTGTGAAAACTCTTTGGCTAAAGAACGGCGCTTTGTTTTATGAGTTTTATGTACTGTAACACAGTTGTTTGTGTTCCTTAATAAAAAAAAATAACAAATAAAAAGTGGAACTCAATAATTGATATTGAGTTCCGCTTATTAATTAACTTATTATTATATGTTCGGTAGGAGGAGGAGTATTTACCGCTGCGTTAGAACGTCTAATACAATAAATGAAAAACGGAGTTTATGGATAAAAAGGTGGTTTTAGTTTGTTGAAGTATGTATGGTCGCGTTCTGAAAGTGTTAACCAATTTTTGAACTAGATTCTTTATCACACTTAGTTATCTCTGAAGTCCAAAATGATTTAACAATTGTTACCATTCAAAATGTATAAATCAGTTTGACTCATCGAGAATATAAAAAAAGGTTTTTAATCACTTTTTGGTAATATAACTATTTTCTTTATTCCTTAAAATGACACTTGTTATGACAGTTTTGTAGTCAGTGTCAATGAACCTCCTAAAGAAATGATTGATCTCGTAAAAAATAAAATTAATCTATGGTTAATCAAACTATTTTAAAATTGACACTTGTGAATTAAATGTGTGCAAGCAACTGTGATCCAAGTTGGTAACCACTTTCTGATGGCGACTTTATATGAAAGTTCCATTTCCGTTCGATCAATTAATCTGTCACTTGTGTCGGTATGAAAGTTTGAGCAAGCAGCATCATGCTATTAATATTAAACCATCGCTTGAGACGAATATACGCGTAAGATGTTGGGAATGTCTACTGCCGTCATAATGTTTACTTTTGCCGTGATTTATCCTGCTTTGAAGGCTTTCATTTTCCAGTCACACTTATATGGCTTAAGATATTTATTTACCACAAGAATTACAAAAATTCACTTATGTGACTAAATAATATTGCAAAATTAAAGTAATTTGCGTACAGGAGCATTAACGATCTAGGTAACTAAGCACTTATTCATATACAAAACCGAATAATGAAAAGACAACATCACATCGAGAACATATTAGGTCCTTACCTATGAAATTGGCGTTTTGTATGGGAGGAACAAAAAGTCGAAATTTTTTTATATAGCATATTTATTTAATCAAAGTATGAGCCATTGTAATCTATGCACTTTTGCCATCTCATAGGTAGTTCATTTATCCCTTTACTAAAAAAACCATTCGAACGGGAATCAATAAAATCTTTGAAGGCGACTTGGACTGCCCCATCTGAGTTGAACTTTTTCCCTTGCAAGAAGTTATCCAAATTTCGAAAAAAATGGTAATCTGTTGGAGCAAGGTCCGGGGAGTACGGTGGATGCCTTAGAGATTCCAATTGAAGTTCTTCTAATTTGCTAGCCGTCTGTTGTGCAGTGTGTGGTCTAGCGTTGTCGTGAAGCAGCAGTGGCGTAGAGCGATTGACCAGCCTTGGTTGTTTAGCAACTAGCTTTTCCATCATGGTTTGCAATTGCTGACAATAGATATCTGCCGTAATCGTCTGGCCAGATTTGAGAAAACTGTAATGAACGACACCGGCGCTAGTCCACCAAACGCTTACAAGTAACTTTTTATTGGTCAATTTTCGCTTGGAGCAGGCTTTGGCTGGCTTGCCAGGGTCCAGCCATTGCGATGAGCGCTTCCGATTATCGTAGAGAATCCACTTTTCATCACAGGTAATGATTCGATTTAAAATCCCTTCGTTATTGTGCCGGTCAAGTAATGTAACGCAGCAGTTGACGCGCGTTTGCCGGTTTGCTTCACTCAATTCGTGAGGAACCCACCTTTCAAGTTTTTTAATCTTCCCAATTTGCTTCAAGTGGATTAAAACAGTTTTATCACTAACGCCAAAGCCTGCAGCTAACTCGGACGTGGTTTGCGATGGATCCGCTTCCACAATAGCCTTCAATTCTTCATTATCAACTTGGGTCTCCGGCCGTTCACGGGGCTTGTTTTGCAGGTCGAAATTTCCAGAACGAAAACGTTGGAACCAAAAACGCACTGTGTTTTCTTTTGCGACACAACCGCCATACACATCATTAACCCTTCGAGCCGTTTCCGCAGCACTGGTGCCACGGTGGAACTCGTACTCGTAAATAACGCGATATTTCAAATTTTCCATTTTGTAAATTGAGCGATGCAAACAGAAAAAAGATAAGTAAACAAATGAATGACGGTTTACGAAACACAACTACATGTGGAAATAGCTGTATAAATTTGAATTTCGAATTCCTAACCAAATAGGAAAAATTTGTGATCAAAGTGGCCAGTACGACAAAACGCCAATTTCATATGTAAGGACCTAATAACAACAAATATTGCGGGTAAGCGTAATGTACGTATACGTACTCGTCACTGATATTCGGGCTGCACTGCACTGCTTTCCTCTTGTATTACATTTTTAGAGTTACTTAATAGAGAATTCCTGGGACATTATCGCTTTCGTATTATTCTAATGTCACAAGATATTGTGCCATCCATCATCTCCGGCGCCAACTCGAAAACGCCTATATTTCGCCTGTGACAATTCCAAGTTTATTCATTGTTCGCTTAACGTGGCTCACTTCATTTATCTCCGTCATCCTGTACTCATGCTTACCCTGACATTTTCACACTCGGTATACAGTTTAGTGGTCCTGGCTGAAATATTTCATTGTCACTCCAGAGAAAACCAAAATCCTTTGTAACGTACGTGAGGGCTGAGACACACGAGACATATTCTTATGTTTAAGAACAATATTACAGGTTTTAGAATTTCATTCGTAGCCGGATGGAACCATATTAGGCCTTGTTCACACGGCATTGTCCTGCACGTTTTTTTTGCAGTATACGTTTTAACGTCACTGTCAATCTCACGTCACGTTCTTGCATTTACATTAACGTTAAGACGTAACTGCCTCTGATGTTTGGATGCCTCACTAAGTCTCTGATGTTTGTTTATATTTTGTCTGTCTATTTGTCAGCAGGCTATGTCTCTTGCCATAGAATGCTGCATTTGTTAGGCACATTTTGCATAAACCCTAAATACCTTTATCCAAGTTGACACAATAATCCAAGTACAGTTACCATCAAAAATAAACTTCACTTTAGTATCATTTAGAATAACAAAGATAGATTTACCGAATTAAAGACCATTAAATAGTTGAACATGTATCCGTTTATGTACGTGTCATGGGGCACTGTTCAAATGCAGGCTGATTTTGTATAGCACGATAGTACAATTTGCAACCATTTCCTTTGCATGCTCTTATTTCGTTTTACACTCTGAAAACCTCGAATTCACCAGTGCAACACAGAAGTGTGCATGAGCGTGAGAAGCATACAATTTTGCTAAATTTATACTTTTTATAAACATGCTTCCACCACAAGTCGTAAAGTATTACATTTTCCCCACTTAGTGGTCTGGCTAATGTCCTTTGCCGTGAGATACAGCGATTTTAATATATTTTGGTTTCGGGAACACGAGATAAGAACTCTGCGGCACTCTTGGAATTTTAAATAACGTAAAATGCTACCTTAAGTGCAACACCCAACTGGAGATACGCCAAAACAAGATGGCGCTCAGTAAAGATTCGTTTTTTTTTTAAGAATTCCGTTTCTGGCAGGACTTTTGAGAAGTTTTACATTCACTGGCTTATTAAGAGGACTCTCTACGACTTGATGCCACAAATTGTGATTTGAATGCTCTCTGCTTTCTGTTGGAAGATTAACAAAAGTTTGTTGCCGAATCAAAAGCTCTTTGGAAAATAAAATTACCCTGAACTAGGAAGGTAAAACATGCGATGTTACTTCTTTTAGACTATAAAAGAAAGTTGTAAAAAGTAAATGGTGCATTTTATAAATATGCAGTCTAATCTAAGTCTAATGAATATAAAAAGTACCTAAATTATAATGGGACGAAAAGTTTGTTTGGCCGTTCGATTTAATTCAATTAAAGATAAATTTAGTATTGGTTGCTTTTATACATCATCTCACTACATACACTTCCTCAATTTTAGGTGCACATGTCCTTAAAACGTACTTCACTAGTTTGTGGATGTATTAATCACTATTTCCTTAGGTTTATATCTAGTTTCTTCTCGCAATATCTTTGTAGATTCTTCAATCCATGCTTCAAAAAACCCACTCAAATGAACGTAATAGGGGGGATGAAGAACTAAAAATTACAAGCCGTATCGAGTGGTTTCACCCTACTGACCCTGAACCCTTGACACCTTTGGACTTGACATTTAAAGCCCTTGACTACCCACCAGGGGTCTTAAACTTTAATGGCCTTTAGGATCTGATTGGTTTAGCCACATACAGAAAGAAAGAAAAAAACAAGATTTCCAGTTAAAAAAAAACTCCGAATGAGTAATGCAAACAGCTGATGAGCTTCAATAAAAAAAATCTGTCTAATAAAAAGAAACTGCTTTGAAATCGGTCCATCCGTCCGGGAGCTACGATGCCACAGACAAACACACACACAAACACAAACACAAAATACACTCAAACAGACATAGGTGTCAAACTTGACACCCCCTCTTTTTTTTAAACAAGTATTAGGCACCAACTCCTGAACGATAATATTGCATGTCACAGGAACAGTGCAAGTGAAAGATTTGGAATTGAGGTCGGAGTACACCAAGGGTCTACTTTAAGCCCATTACTGTTTAACACCACCATGAACTACCTAACCAAAAGCTGCCAGCAGCCTTTACCCTGGAACATTTTATACGCGGATGATGTTGCTCTTATTTCTGAAGATGTAAACGATCTCCAGTTAAATTTAAATTCCTGGATACAATCACTTGAAGACAATGGTCTAAAAATTAGCAGAAAGAAGACGGAGCACATGTCCTGCGTGTTTGATGGCACCACAAACCCTGACAACATTAGGATTTCCATAGGGACTACACAGATTCCCACGGTTAACCAATTCAAATACCTACCTAATAATGATGGTAAAATCGACAGCGACGTGGGCCATAGAACAACGACTGGCTGGCTCAAATGGAAACAACTCACAGGCGTGATGTGCGACAGAAAAATGCCACTCAAAGTCAAAGGCAAAATTTACAAGACTGCAATAAGACCTGCGGTCCTGTATGGTTCCGAATGTTGGGCAACTACTAAATAACATCTCAACAAACTACATACAACCGAAATGCGCATGTTGCGCTGGTCAGCGGGTGTCACATTGCTAGACAAAATTCGCAATGAATACATAAGAGGCAGCTTCAAGGTCGCTCCCATAGCCGATAAAGTCAAAGAAAAACGCCTCCGATGGTACGGACACGTCGAGAGACGCCCGGAAGACCATGTGGTCAAGCTCGCCCTAAACCTGCCAGTGACGAAACGCGGACGCGGTAGACCGCCCTCCACTTGGTTAACGACGGTTAAAAAAGACCTGAAAAAAGCCCAACTGGACGCAAACATTGCACAAAATCGTGCACAGTGGAAAAGAAGGACAAGGAAGGCCGACCCCAAGTAAATGGGACTCACGGTCGAAGGATATATATATCTATAGGTCCCAACAGAAATTTTAACACAAAACTCGTTGGTCAAGTGTTTTAATTGCTGGCTCATGACCAAGAGACCCGGATTTTAGGCCCAAATAGAGCTGATCAGTTTCTAAGTGTTTCTAGCATTGAAATATTCAGGAGCAGCTGATGCTTGTGTTAGCATGATAGCAGTGTCGAGAACACTGCCTTTGTTCTTCTTCTTGATATTTTGAATCCCCGACAAGGGTGTTATAAGTGTGTCTTTTATATGTTTCTGATAGACTGATTTCAAAGCGGTTACTTTTATTCGAAAGATAATTTTATCACCGTGGTTCTTACCGATAGGCGATCAAAATCCGTCCAGCCGTTGAATCTCACCAGCGGTTTTCCTAGCTCATTCGAGGTTTTTCTAACTGGAAAGTCAGTTACTAGATCAGTCAGATCAGTCAGTTATGTCAGATTACCGACTGGTCATATAGTAATGTGTACAATAGATCGACTGACACGTAACCTATTGATGCTACAATGATGGAAAATATGGCTCTTAGATAATGGGGGACTCAAATGCTGATTATCTATAATCAGATTTAACTTTATGAGTTAACAAATCGATCAAAACACACACGATGTGGCACACACTGTCCATCATGATAAAGTTTTTTTTCTTCTATTTATTGAATTCTCTGTTATGTTGCGTCGTTCGACGAAGAAACTTATTGAAAAAGTGTTGTTAGAAATAATTTTACTCTAGGGAATGCTCTAGAAAAATGTCTGTGTGATTTTCTTTCCTTCTTGTTTGACATCTTTGTTTTGTGTCTTTGTCGTTTCCACGGTCATCGCAATGATTACATAATAAGCGATTGCCACGAAGACAGGAGTAGGATTAACAAATACTCGTATTTTACATGGTCTTGTCTTATAAATGTACAACTGCAAATCTTTTGATGTTGACAATATCAAAAGGTTTAATAGTTTGCTGCTGCTTAATATGCATGGTTACTATAGCCATAGAATATATTACCAATATATGTAACTCTCATACGCTTTGATACCGACGTAGAACATAATAGATTAACCTTCAAGAAAACGATACATTTCCCGAAGCTAACAGTTTGGCAAAGCATTCCGTCAGCCCATCAAGAATTTCGTAAGATATTCATCTCTACATTGTACAGAGTTGGCTAGAGTTTTACTATTAGGGATGTTACCTCGTTTCTAAATCTTAGATCCAACCAAACTGGGGTAGATACGGTACGTCCTTACAATGTGCAAGTGTAAACAAGTCTCAGTAATGACGACTATTAGGAGCGGAGCAGGGTTATTGGAATTCTTGTAATAAATATAAAGAATCCTTTATTTTTCTGCATATATACGGCCAGAGCTCTTCAAAATTAGACAAACATCTCTCTCTCTCTCATCTCATCAGCCTATGTGAATCCGCCTAACTACTGGGCACAGGCCTCACCTCAACTGTGAGGTGGTATAAGATCAGCCATACTCCACCACTCGGGCTCAGTGCGGATTAGGAAAGGTGACCAACCTTGCTGTCAGATGCTACTAAGCCGCCCCAGGGGCCCTGTGAACAGGTTTAACGACAAATAACTCTTGATATTAACCGGAATCAACAGCTAAACGTGCCTTCCAAAGCACGGAGATCTTAGAAAATAAACGTCACTTATATGGTCAGAATGGTCATCCGTCCCAAACATGACCGCGAATGAGGTTGCTAAACTTTTTTAATCACTATCAAAGAGCTACGGGACAGTAAATCTAGCACTTTTATGGCAACGTAAAAACGTTTCAATTCATTCTACAAATGTTCTACCGAAGTTCTAAGGAAAAAAATAAACTGCAAGTAAGTACTTCCACTAGTGCTGTGCAAAATAAATCTATGAGAAACGGGTAGGTATTGATTGCTGAACAACCACCGCATTGCAGGAAACCTTTAATCCTCTGGATTAAAGTTTGTATTCGCTTGGCATAGCAAACTAGTAATGTACTCGTATCGTGAATATAAAAGTTTGTGTTGGAAATGTAAAAAAAGCTTTTCAAATGATTCGACTTGAAAAACGCACAGCTTTAGAATACGAGATACTTTCCTTTTAAGAAACTTCTGGCATAAAAAGGCAAGTGCTAAATACAGTTATTTTACAAAATAATCTCACAGTCAAGAAGTCCAAGTTAAATGTTTGACCAAACAATTGTTAGCGTCAATTCAAAAATTAATAACAAAGATACCAATTCCACACCGGACACTCTAAATTACTTGAGTCTTTCTTGCGAAGTGAGTTTTTTTTATGCAGTGCGTCCCTGTATAAAGTTATATACCTACTAGACCAAAAAATAATGAAAAAAAAATACATACAATATTAATTAAGTTTTTTTTTTCAATGTATTTATTGCCTTTTTTTGAGACTATTTTCATCTTCTTTCGGGTTGCACTTTATCCAGGGACAATCTTCTCACCAAAGCACATCCCCTGCATTTCCTCGTTCCGCGCTCCACAAAATTCGAGTTCAATTCCGACAACCTTAGAGCTGCAGTCTGCATTTTCTAACTTCAACAAAATATCCGCCCCATCTACACGATTCGTGGCTCTGTGGACGGTCGATGGAGCGTACACGAGCGATAAGAGAGCCAAATCCCTTGATGCAAAGCCCAAAATCCCTTGGCGAGGATAACTGGCGTCTTCCACAGTTTTCAAGTGAGCTTAGGTAAAGGAACGTTCACGTGTAATGTCCGTTTTAAACGGATCCGTCGATACTGAAAGTAGTATTTAATAATAATAATGATAGTCCTCCTGGCCGATGTCGACCACGGCGGCCAATTTCAACAGAGATCAGCCAACTACGCAGGAGATATTATAGTGCAAAAGTGTGAGCGCAATACACAGGTGCACTCACTGTTCCATTACCCTCAAAGTTCGGTGAGACGGCAAACCGACATGACCGGAGAGAGATCAGGCGCAGGACCAATGGCTTAACGTGCTCTCCGCGGCACGGGGGTGTAACACCGCCAATTTCCCGACTCCGAGCTGTTTTTGAGGAATTCATGACTGAAAATCTCAGAAACAATTTTGGCTCGACCAGGGATTCGAATCTGATTTTTTAAACGGATCTAGTACACTGGATGTGTATTATGTGTAAATTGGATCATACATTTACATCCGCTAATGACCTGTGAAACGGATGGCTGCTTATTTTGTCGGATTTGACAACTATTTCCGGAATACTTCTTCTTCTTAGCGTGTCGATGGAACACGAGGAATTACACCGTGGCAGCCCAGAATTCAGACAAGTTGCGGATCGGCTGCAGTTCATTAAATCCGCTGGCGTGCAGGTGTTGGGGCACGCCGGGCACGATGTTAAGTGTGCACTAGTTTGCACTGCACCGCAAACACAGTCTACATCGGACTTAAACAAAGAATACCATAGACTTGGCATCAGCGTATACCCGTAAGGGACAGACTCAAAGTACATCACACTTCGGGGTTGCCATATTATGAAAATTACCCATACCTAAATTGAAATAATTTGAACATTATTATAATATCTATTCTTATTATGAATATTATCAGATTTTACTCTTATTCCATTACATAGCATACAAAAGAAAGAGATTAACGTCGTTACCCCCTAGTTTGGCTTGATCTTAAGCCATCTACGAAATTTATCAATTACTATAAATTAGTTTAAGCGTAGCATTTAATAATATCGAGTGACTGTAAATTCAAATTTTAAGTGTCAGAAATAAATAATTTCTGCAGGTCAGCATGTAGAAACCGATGCGGTCTTGAGCGGCTCTACAGCTAGTTATTTACACAAGAAAAAAAAAATGCATTTTAATTTTATATCCTGCCCTATTAAAATGATCAATCAATTTTATAGGAATAACGGTAGTTCACAAAGTCTTGTCTACTTACGTGAATATACAGAGCAGGTATAGATATTGTTCTAGATAAACCTTTTGCTTTGTCCTGCGGAAGCAAAGATTTTCAAAATGTATGGAACATATTCGAGAATATTTAGTCGGTATTCAACTGAGTCGCCCAGTAGCGCGCAACCAAACATTACTTACAGCTTCTTCTTAGGGAAATCTGAAAATATACAAACGAAATATATTAGATATATTAGATACTTGATGCCACCGGTTTCATTGGATTGTTTAATTGCTTCTTAAGAAAGTACAAGTTCAAATAAAGATAAAATACTAGTCTTCTTAAAGAATTCTTAGTAAAAAAATCTGAGACAAGGAAAAAACAAGCTCAAGCCGGCCTCAGCGTGTCGTCAATTGTTTGTACCGGCGGTGATACAATACCCAGGTACACGGTAGAATAGGTATAGGTAGCTCGATAGTTGAAGAACGTTACGTTAAACATATTTTCACCATAAATACTTATTCACGTAAATATCCAAAGTTACATTTATTTGATTTGATTAAAAAAATATATTAAAAAAGAAAACGACACCATCCAGGAATTTATTTCATTTTATTCAAGTAACATGAATTTAGTATTTTCCCATAATTCTGGGTATCGTTGTTCTTTTTCGACTGACAACACTAAGATGTTTATAATCCGACCTAATTGAAAATCTCTTTCATTGTTAGACATTTTTTGGGGAGTCTAACCTTCTTAAATTGGGTGGATAATGCTACTAACCTTGTAAATTACTCAGGCTACAGAAATTATTTACATAAGTCGATTACTATGTGTTTATTGTATAAGTCACATCAAAAACGGCTTTGTGTTGCGTTTATAATTGTTTAATAAATAATTTAAAGGATATTGATGCACAGATATCAAGCAGAAATATAAGAAAACACTGTACTTACGTATGAAAGGTTATGTTTTCATTTTGAGTCTCGCTGCGGCTTTTGCAGCCTAGCACAGAACAATTCACCATAGTTTGTGTTAAATCTAGCACCACTAAAGCTAATTCCAAGGAAAGGTCACCAATCGGAGCACAATTTTTCCAAATAACCAATATTTGTCGGAGGCACAACACGTTTTTCATTGTTTGCCACAAACTTTTGTGGCAAACAATGAAAAACGCGAAACTATGACAAAGACAAAAAAAGATCAGTGCCTCTCTTTCACGCTTACCGAGAAACGCATATTAGTGTCTCATTCTTTCGTGGCATGACGTAGCGGATGTCGAGTCTATGGTATTCTTTGTTTAAGACATCGGAGCTTGCCGAAAATCCCCACCTGGCCATGTTCTCCTTACTTCGACCAACCTGAGTCCGAAGCCTGTTTAAGGACTTCCAGATCGGCCATGGTAGATCATGTCCAGGCGGGAGATTCTCGGCAAGTGGGACTCTATTCTCCGGAATACTAAATTGTGTCTGAACTCGCTTATATTCTAATAACAAAAACGTTTTAATGCACCAGTAAAACAGACGTTACATGTGTATGCGCCCTTACAGGCTAAAGAGAACGGCCATTTAACTGGAAAATCTGTTTAAGTTCTGTTTCGCGAAGTGGCCTCTTCGTGTGCACGTGTTCGCATCTCGGGTGGGATGTCAAAGGGAAGTCTTATGACCTTTTTTTTACATAATTAGCTTTCAGCGGCTTAGCTTGATAAGCACCCATTGCCTTCTTTCTGGATGACCATGAGGTTGACTGGCAGAAAATGCTTTTAACATTAAGTTCACCCTTTGTACATTTCTTGTGCAATAAAGTTTTAAATAAATAAATGAGTTTTATAAAGTTCTTAGTACCTTTGAATAATGTTTTTAATGGCCACAGTGCATTGTGGTGTGCAACGGAATGAAAATCATTTTACAGTGTTTTTCCCCACTTTTTTTTCATTTCTGATCTTACTCCGCTCCAACCTTATGTTAGGATCACCTTATGACCCTAACGACTGCTTACAACTTTTTGTTCGCTATTTAGGCCACAGTCTGTTTTATAATACAGCTCAAGGGCTTGTTTTTCAATCTTTACTAATATTATAAAGTTTTGATTGTATGTTTGAATTGAAAGGGCTCCAAAACTTCTGGACCAATTTAAAAAAGGGGTAATTTTAATTGAGATCTATATGTAAAGTATCCTCGAACCAAGTTACATGCAAATCAGTCCATAAACGTAAAAGATATTCTGCTGTGACAGACTAGGACGGACTGAACGATCTTATAAGGGTTCCTTGTCGGACTACGGAACCCTAAAAACATATTTTCCCATTAGAATTCTTTATTATGGAAATAAGTATTATATTAGTAGACTATTTTTTTATAGACTGGCGGCCACAAGTCAGATAAATGGCTTATTGAGCTGTTAAAATAAACAATGAGCCGTAATGGAAAGGACATTTGTTTTTATTTTCCACAAAATTATGCAGGGATGACTTTCAAATCGGGCATCTTGGAATTATATCTGTCTGTTAGCACTATTAAAAATTAGGGCTTCATAAAAATAAGTGCAACAAACATATCTATATTTATATCTTACTAATGTTCTAATGGCACAACGAAGCATAAACTATCAGTCAAACTGGCATAGACAACCTTTGAACTTGCAATAGATTTACTGTTTCTTTTTTCACCCACCGCTAACCTAACATTTACTCGTGACTCTACCCAACATTTAGGTCAAGGTGTTTCAAATTAGGCAGATAAATATCAAACTGTCAACTTTAACGTAACTTTTAACCTAAAGAAGGGCGGACCCCTCCCCCCTCTATTAGGCTAACTTTTTACTACCCTCACTCATTTTCTCTTTAACCCTGCCGCCAGGGCACACATGCGGCTTTCTGTCGCAGCGATAATAATAATAGTAGTCCTCCTGGCCGATTTCGAAAACGGCGGCCAATCTCAACAGAAATCAGCCAGCTATGTAAGAGATATTACGAGTATAGTGCACAATACACAGGTGCACTCACTGTTACATTTTTATTTTAGTTTATTTTGACATGACCGGAGAGAGGTCAGACGCAGGACCAAACGGCTTAACGTGCCCACCGAGGCACGGGGGTGTAACACCGCCAACTTCCCATCTCCGAGCTGTTTTTGAGAAATTAATTACAGAAAATCTCAGAAACAACTTTGGCTCGACCTGGGATTCGATCCCAGGACCTCTCGGATGTAAGGCAGAAACTTTGCCACTACACCAACGAGGCAGTCATGATACTGATGATACTGACCAAACATTGCGAGTTAATATGACAGTAGGTATTCCGCAAGTGCGCCCTGAGCCTTAAACGTCAAAAAGTACGAAACTTTGTCGTTTAACACACTGTTTAGGGAAAAGCAGCCAAGATCCTAATGCGTAAGCTATTTTGTAGCAACGGGTTCCGTACTGACACAATTATAAAAACAGTAACAATGTTTTAAAAGTCTACCTACACTAATCTAAAAGACATACCTACTAATGAATCATTCAAGCAGTAATCCAATATGATTACCAAGATTAATTGTAACCTGTATATACCGACATTAACCAAGTTTATAATGTTTTAAACTTGTTACTAACACTTTAATGGCCTATGCTGAAATAAACCTGATTTATTTTTATGCATTAACTCAGTTGGATTTGACGTAAACCATCACTTTTTTTTGTCTGTCTTACATAAAGTAAAATTTTTGCAACTGAGCATACTTAGTTTAGTAGATAGCTTAGACATTCACAAAGTTACATTGCCAAATCTGCTCTAACTACCCTCACTTATTATTCGTTTTTACCGAATGTTTTGATGATGAACCCTAAATACATAACGAGGTTGAAATCATAATGCCTTTAGAGATGGTGGAATGAGCTTTAGTAAAAATAGTCGAAAAGGCCTTGGGTGTGGAATTCGATCACGATTTATGTCGGCAAGCACGCAAATGTTTTGGAACGAACTGAAAGAAACGGCCAAAAACTAGGCGTAGCTTTCAAGAACATTCAGATTCTTATGAAACCAGCTAAGTAGATACTCGTAGAAGTAAGGAACTGTGACATATTTAAGGATATATTGTTATATCCTTAATTATCCATACATTTATTGTCATACATCATATCGGACGTGATACGGTACTAAATGTGGGCGTTAATAACAACTCTGTTCAACCGCGACTTCGTCCACACAAACGTGTTCTAACGAATTTGTGGTACCTGCACCATTGTTTTACGCCCGAGAATCGCTACACATGCTGTGACAATAAGAATGATCTGACAGCAATAATATAATAATATCTATATATAAAATTCTCGTGTCACAATGTTCGTGCCCGTCCTGCTCCGAAACGGCTTTAATGATTCTTATGAATACATTGAGTAGGTAGTAATATGTGAGCACATTGAGTAGGTCTGAAAATCGGCTAACACCTATTTTTCCTACCCCTTAGTGATAAGGGTTGTTCTCGATAATTTATATGGCAAAAAAACGTTTGCCGGGTATACTAATATTATAGAGCTACCTACTCGTACTGACAGTACCTATGTTTATAAGAGATTATTATTTAAAACACTATCCGTTACCTTTATAAGCAATCATGCTACCATGATAGAATACTCGGCGTCAAAAGCTGATAATATTGTTAAGAGGTGAGAAAGTAAAGATTCCGTGGTATGGTTTCGGTGCGTGACTTCTATATTGCGCGGAGTCCGGAGCCCGAAAACAAAGAGCGAGAAAACTTTCACAGTGGTTTTAAATATTTATTTACAATAGTAAAGCAGCTGCTTTTATTAAATTAAGATTACAGAATATTTTTTTACACATTTGGTATTGATTAAATCCACAACAAATTTCAATAAGACCTCAAATGAATCCTTCATTGAATTGAATTCATTCATCAAATGAAGGATTCATTTGAGGTATACTGCAGGCATACTGCATCTTAATAATAACATTTTCTTTGACTACATGTCGATATTTTTTTCAAGATGACATATTATACTTCTAGCGTTTTTTTCTTGCGTACTTTCTGTTCTAGCAAAATACCTCTTGCAGTTCATAATAAAGCTCAAACTTTACCTTATATTTTCCAGGCTACCCCTCCCCTGGCTGCTGTACGGACTGATCAACGGCACGCCTGTCCAGGTCAACTCGAAAGGCATGGTCTGCAGCATAGTCCTCCTCTTCGCCATGCTACTCTTCGTCATCCTAAGCATCGCCTGCTTCAGGTGGAAAATGAACAAGGGCCTCGGCCTCACCATGTTTATGCTGTACTTTGTCTTCGTGGCTGTCAGTTTAGCGCTGGAGTACGGCTACTTGCATTGTCCGAGCGAGTAGATTTGGATATGGTTGTGCTTGTGTTTCGATGATGTGTGTGTGAGGTTCGAGAATGCTGTTAAGTTTGAAGAGTTAGGATGTTCAAGAATGTTGTATGGATTCAAAAAGGTAAAGGTAGTTGATTAAATATTTATTTAAAATGGTAAATTGAAACGTAGAATTGAAGGGAGAAACTGAATGATTTTGCGTATTTGAAATTGAAATAGGTTGTTTCAAGAATAGGGAACTCTCACACACAAGAAAAATCGTCTAACTGTGTTGACTATGCTCTTTGACATCAAGAAGTAGAGCAGAAACATTGAGATACCTCCAAAATTACAGAATTTCATAATTATAACAGCTAGGTAGAATCGAACCAATATTTGTGCTTAGCAATATACATTTTGAATCTTTAAACTATAGAGACATTTTGAATTAGTCATCGAAGAGAGTAGTCTGCAGAGTTAAAATATTTCCAAGCTTCTATGAGGCAAAAGTACTTAAATACTATAAGGTCCAGTTGTGACATAGCACAAAAGATATAATTTTGGTTGTATGTACATAGAGAGTAGACTTTTCGGAATGCGCTACAAGATTAAATGAATGATGGACAACCAGTATCTTTGATATTAGTTATATTAATTAATATGATGTGCACATAGGCGGAGACTACACTACTCAGTTCATAAGCTGGTTTCAGTACTGTTGATGTTGAATCACTAAGTTACACATGTATAGTCAAAGTTAAATGTAGACCTGCTTTTCTCATACATCAGGAAAGTATTCGTTTGAAAAAAAATGCAACATTAACATAAAATAACATATTATGTCGATGATATGTGATTTGACATATCATCGACATATGTTATTTTAAGAACAAGGAAAATTTGTTGACAAAATAATCAAACTTTTCTTTTTTGACTTAGTTTAGGGTGTTACCCAATTCAAACGTCACCTGCTATGAGTTTGTTTGACAGATAGACTGTTTGGGAAAGGTGATAGTGTAGTCTTGGGCTTTTGTTTCCATCTAAAGTTCTAAAACTAGAGTGGGCTATAAAAATTATTTAATGTTGGTTTTAGTAAACGTTATTTGATCCCTGTATTACTACCAGTGATTATAAATTTACATTCGACATTTAGGCCCCCGCCTCATATTGATTTTTCAGAAAAAACTTTGTGGTTGAGAAATTTTAAGAAGTTCTGTAAATATTTTATAGCGTATTCTAATTTGAACAAAAGCGTTCATTTTTACAAATATTAAAATGTTATGTACTAATTTGAATTTTTTACATTAGTTTTAGTTGTTAGGTGTTATGGAAGTACATTTTTTTGTATATTACATTGCTCAAACATTATAATTTCCGTTGCTTTGCCCTAGGTTCTTTAGGTGTTTTAATTGACAAGAATGCTTTAATAGACGGTTTAAAGTACAAGAGAGAAATGAGCACCAATATAATGTAAGAATAAAGATAAAATATAAACGAATATAAACTATGAAAACACGATAAAATCTAAATATTCCTATAAATGCAATAACTGTGACGCTTCATTGGTTACTCAGAGTAGTACGTCTATGAGACGTAAGTCTAACGATGATGTTTTTATATCAGAAGTTTAATTGATAAATTGTATAGCCATCATTAGAGACTGTAGTTAAATATATGAATGTTAGATGTTCGTAAAAACTCGATGGCGCTTTTACAAGAAGTTCTAGCGTTATATTGATTTGGGGTGTTTTCAAACGCGACATGTCCTAATGCTTGGATCGGTTAGAACTGATCCAATCGGTTGCGTCCAGCCAATAGGACGATAGGATGTATGGCGTGCGTACAGCATAAAATGTAAGAGTACAAGGCAAAAGCAGATAAAAAGTTCAATCGCGTTTGGAAGCAGCCGTTGTAGTTTCATGTGTCAGTTGTGTTGTTTTTGTAAATATTTATTTCGTTTGTATAAATGAGATTTATTATATGGATTGTATATCTATCGGTCGAGTGACCTTCAGTCCACGGGTTGTCGTTTAAAATTTTATCGTATCTGAGAACTGTTGTACACGTAACGACGGATGTTGCACGAGGCTACATGTAAATACACGTAGGGTTTAAGTTGAGGAGCGGGGCAGATGCTAACGCGACCTTCTCATTCCATAAAATGTGCCTAAGGGTCTTACAGACCCACTAACATTGTTAGCTTCGATATATAGGTAAATAATAATCGCATGTACTCACTAACATACAATGATAACACTATAGGGCGCATATGTCCCGCTCTCAAATATAATACGGTAGTTAGATTTTTACACTATCTTTATAAACTTTAAACTATAAATAACCTTCTACATATTTTATTTTTACTTATTGAATTACTCGTGTATCCTCGAAATTCCAACAAAATGCATCTGGCAGAGTTGTCAATTCTAATCTGTATTTAGATGTATATCCCATGTTCCAAAAGCTATCATGTTACTAACTTAAATTATTTATAAAACTGGAACAGCATGGGAACCGTCCATAGGCTTTTCTTTCTAATTATCCTCAGTTTGCCAATTAATTTCGCCTTCGTCACTAGCTGATCATAGAAAACGATTATTTGAGATACCAATTTTGTAAATTCAATTGTTAATACCCCACGAAAATTTTATATTGATAACCCGCCTATTTGACATAGCAATAAATAGACTAGAATAGATAGTTAAATATTCGTATGATAAGCTTTAACACGTCTTACCATTGTGATGCTCAAATGGTGGATGAATTGCGATAAACAACCATTACGAATGCGCACAAGGTGTTCAGATGATAAATCAGATACTGCTTTATGGACCTTAAAACAATTCTTGACTCTTTATTTCATTGATTACTTAGAAACTCTTAAAATAGAAGGTTTATTATAATAAAATCTTAAAGTGAGCAACTGCACATTCGCTGAGGAAGCAAGCAGTTTGGATGACACTGACATATCGATAGGTACCGGACAATTGAGTAGTCATAATCTGTGATAAGGGCATGCTTATGACGTAATTATAAAGTGTTTATAGAAGCTCATCTCTCTACGATCACAGTCTCTGTATATTGTATATTTAAGCTTGGATTTGACTGTAGCCTTCTGTAGTTCGCTTAGCGGCGCCACTTTCGGTCAAACAGTTACAATACTTCGTATAATTTTCTCAAAATTTTCTCTGATGTTCATATTATCTCTAAAATCTATAACTGTGCGATCTTTGAGTGGCCAGTCTATAAAAATAAGAATCGAATGATATTTGCTCTAATTCAATTGTTTATTTAAGGTTTTGTGGTATACTACACGTTAAACTTGATAAAAAATCGATTTAGAAAGAAGTTATTAGAAGCTGTAAACAATATATACCTTTACATAACTTGTAACTAGTCTATTGGGAAACACCAATTACAAAATTGAACGTGTAAAGCTACAATGCTACACTTATACGCTACATCTTATTATATTACCATTATAAACTAGTAATTTCTATCTATCTCTTGAATAATGTAATTAGACTTGTAAAATAATCATCCTTCCATTGGTAAGGGTTTTGTTGAAATGACACTTTAGACTAAATCAAGTTTCAGTCCCACTTTTTTCAGCTGCTTTTTTCTTCCTTGTCTGCTCTTGCCATTAAATTACCCAAAAACCATTTGATCAACACATTAAAAATATTATCTCCTATTTGTCACTTATATATACTTCTTAAAAGGCTGCAAACATCGTAATTTGAAGAAATGTTATGGTTTATTTGATTTTAAAGAAAATACTGAGTTGATAGGCAGGTCTTGGAATCACCAACTGTTTGTAGATTCCAATGCATTTCTATAAAACGTAGCGGAAGTTAAACTACCGACGGATGAATTATTTCGATTCTCTTGTCGATACTCTCTTATATCTATTGCTACCTAACAATTTTAATGCAGTGTTCATTTATCGCAGTGTGATTGAATATTAGCAACTCTATCTAGACTGAAGTAACATAGTGTACCTTTATCTTTTCATTCGTATCCGATTTAGCCCAAAGTATCATGAAAGTCACAATTTTCTCTTCGCATGTCATACGACGTAGTTACATTAAAATTGCATTTGTTCAGTACCAAATAGCACAAGCCGAGCTAGATTTCATTACTCAAATTTTCTTAGCGCTTCTATGCTAGAGCATGTTTTGTGCCAAATCGTGTAAAAAAACGTATTATCTATTACACGATACTAACACAAAATTAAAGCCATGACTAAAACGGACCCAATAGTATGACATTGATTGCAAAAACGGTGATCTATCACACAATCTGTACTTCTTTTATTTTAAGCTGAGTAATGCTGTCCACTAATTAAATTTGGAGGAGAAAAATGAAAAAAAAAACGCACGTATTACAAAAAAAGGAAGGAAAAGTTAAAAAAATATAAGTTTTGGTGGATGGGCTTAATTGACATTGTTTTAAAATGAAAATAACGAATATAGCTTAAGTTATCGGAAAAAATAATATAATTCTGCTCCAAGGACTTTAAAAATGTCATACAAAATGACAGAATATGCTCTAGTGTAGGCGAGGCAATAGCATAAGAGTTGACATTATTGATCTACACGACAAAGTGAGTCGTCTACACTAACCTTTATAACTTCTCTCGTAGACTAAGATTAGGCATAAAGGCTATCATTAAAAATAAAACGTTTAATAACAAAAATTAAAATATAATATCCTGGTAGAGATTGTTACTAGTGATGGTTTTTATATAAAATAATAATTATTGCAGATAAAGCGATTTCCGTTTCCCAAGGTGCAAGTGCGTTGAAATATTCCAGTTTTGAAGTATTATTTTTAGTTTTAATTTGATTTTTGTCAGCTGTTAACGTCTTTTAGCGCTTTGGGAAACTGAGATTGAACTTTAGTCATCGATTTTGTTTATAGCTGTCAGGTCTCGATCACGTGTGTATCACATGATTGTCTTTGGATTTCAAATAACAATTGGATAACGAACACAGAAAATATCTTTAAAAATAAGTCTTCCAAAGATATAATAATTGGGTACTATTGGTATTAGGAACTAACGAAGCTACCTACGTATTTTATGAAAATGTATCTTAATTAACTTCTTCTGCATTTGGGGGTTAAATTAACCTGTGAAATTAAAACACAATTAAAGAAAAATAGATTGCCACAGACGGTACTTGTAAAATGCAACAATTAAGTATATGACCAATTTTATTAAGTTACTCATATCCCTTAATTTAGCAAGACATTCAGTGGGTTTTTTTTAAATAATATCTATTAAAATCTGTTTAATAACGTTGAATAAAGTTAATAACAATTATAACAAACATTTTTGTTGATAAAAAACGATTGCAGTAAATAATGAAACTTATGGCATCTGTTAATCCGACCGCGAGGCATCTTGACGTTTAATAGAAAAAAGAAAATCACTCAAAACTCAGTCTACGATTTGTTATATGCTTAACTTAGCATTGAATTGTAAACGCATAATTTGAACAAAAACTGGTATTTAATTCTGTAGGAATTTTAAAAGTATTTGTTGCATATAAGCAACAAAACTAAATTAAGGGATATACAAAAACATGAAAGAACACGTGAACTCGAGACGGCAGCGTAGGTTGTTAATAGTGATACTACAAAATAAGGAAAAGAACATAAAAAAATGTTATTGATTTTAAAACAAAGTAGATAAGTTTAGGTATTTTCATCATGTTAATGAAGAAATCGGCGGTTCGCTCTGATAGGGTTAATTTTGCTAATTGACATTATTGTGGTTTCAAGTGTTACAGTATTATGAAATTTTCAGTAATGACAGTGAGCTAGTTTATTTTAGAGTTTATGTAAAAAAAGCTGTAATTTAACTCGGGTGGTTTCCAAACGGGAACATGTGAGTTTGGGAAACCATGAACTGTACCTACTGAAGGAAGTACCTAACAATTCGTTGATCATCTAAAAAACTGGCCACTGGCTGGTAAAAATGACACGTTTGAAGTGCTTACCTAGATACGCCAGAGCAGACATTATGTGACTTTCTGTCGCACCGACTCGCATCTGACAGCATGTCAATTGACAGTCGCGAGTCGCGGCAACAGTATGCCGCAGGTGTGCCCTGGACCTAATATGCATACCTATTGATTGGTACGTGTTACGGTTTCCCAAATAAAAAGAGCCGAAGCAGGATCTGCCCGTTAAATATATATTGTTGCTTTAATCAAAACTTTTAATGATTGTTGACGAATAACATAATGTGATAGTGTCTGTAATTACTAGTTCATTGCAATCAGATGTTTATAGAAAATTATAATTTATAGTTGATTTGTGATTCCGAAGCGAGTGAGGAGCAACGGCGCGAGCGCCGTCGACGACGGTATTATGAAAAATTACAATAAAAATAATAAAATAGCGAGTGAAGTTTTGTTTTTTTATACCTATGTTTGCTCTGTTTATCTGTGAGCGATGCCTTTTTTTGGAGGCATGTGAGATTCATAGTGAAACCGATAATCTGGTAAAGGTCGGTGGATGCGGGAAGCGCAGGACCAATCGCAGTGGAGATCTTTGGGGTATCCTATGCTCAGCAGTGGGCGTCGAACGGCTGATAGATGATATTAATAGGGAGTGGTTAGCCATTGCCTCCATTTCACATAAAGCAGTCAAAAACCAACCACAAATATTTAACTAGACTTAATCAAACAACAGGCATTCTAGTAAATTAATAGCAATTTATTTTAACAATACTTTGGTTTTTAGATACATCACATTAATTTTCATAAAACATAATATTAACACATAATGTACATTAAAGTAAGTTAAAATTGATTTGATCATGGGATTAGTAAAAAGGCTACTCATTAGTTTTTTTTAATAGTAATTGAATATTTATACATTTAGAGATTGTTTGGTCACTTAAATTGAGAGAAAGAGAGAGAGAGATTAGTTAGGATTAAGTAAAAATTGACTGCAACAAAATCAACAACAACATTTCTAGTTAACAATAATTTAGACCGACGCTCCATTACTTTCCAGTCTATAACTTACAAAATACTTTATCATAAAAATATTCACATCGTCCAATGACCTCTTTCTTTGAAATCTTATCCCAAAAAAGAGAGTTTACATCAACACGCGTCGCCAGTCAAAATTCTTAAGGCGTCTTTCGTGTTTGAGCGTCAAAGCCCGACTGCCTCATTTGTAAGGTACATCCAAGTGAAACCGGAACTTGTGGTGGGGGTAATTAGAGGAGGGCGTGGCGTAGACGTGTCCGGCAGAAGAGTATGAACGCTAAAATTGCGGCCAGCGCTGCTCCAGCGAGTAGGGTGTCATCGCGTCGACTGCCACCAGCTCTTTCTACCACTGTGCTCTGAAATGAAATAAGCAAATATTAAGTAATAGTTTAGTGATCTTCTTCTTATTTTGAACAGCCAGTAAATAAATAAATATTTCACAACAATCACACCAATTCTCTAGTCCCAAATTAAGCTACGAGGCTTGTGTTATGGGTACTAAACAACGGATAAAAATACTTAAATACTTTTTTTTTGTAAAGAAATACATTTTATAAATAGAAAACACCCAGGCCAGTACAAACACACATGTTCAAGCACACTTACCTATGCTTGTACTGTGCAAGGATCGAACCCGCGACCCTTGGTTTTAGAAGTCTGACCTGTGGACCACTGCACCCAGCGGTCGTCAAAATCTAGGCTGTCTATAGCATTGAACTTACCCATCCCCCATGCCTGATGGCCCACGGTGTGGCGCACTGCGCGACGTGCTTGGCCGCCCAGTCAACAGCGCGACACCAGCCGCCCACACGGACCGCGCGCGCGCAGACTTCGCATAGGAACGCGAGCACGACCAGTGCTCGTTGTTCTATGTGGGCGCAGGCCTGGAATCAACGATTTTATGCTTCACAGACTTTGCTCAGAGGGACACAATAAAGATGCGAATGTAGCTACTTGGTACTTTAATGAGATAAAATGAGATAACAATTCTAATTGAAAAAATCGTCTAAGATGAACGCCAAAGTATTTTATTTTAAGATTCCAAGTTTTAATATGTCTTCACACTAATACAAATCACTCGCATAGTTGTCTGAAGATGAATTAATTCACTTTAAACGATTTTAATCCTCCTGTTATTGAATACCAACACGATCGCGTTAATAAACTGTCAACATTTTTTCTGTTAGCACCAAGTGGTATCATCACAACAATAACTTGGCAAACTTCCGTACCAATAAGTAAAACCTTTGGCAGTGTCTCAAGAGTTAAAATAACGTAATCACCTGGCACAGTTCCTGCATGATGTCCTCAAAAGCCACCTCGTCCAAGCCGAGCAGGTTGATCTGCTCCGCCCTGCCCTGCAGCATGGATCTCGCCTTCGACTCCCTGAACCTCCTGGCTGCGCGTTCTAGGGCTCGCCAATCCCGCCAGTACATCCACCAACCCCTGGAATAAGTATTTGATCTTTACTTTAAAGGAGACTTAAAGAAAAGCTATTGGCCTAAAGATAAGCACGACCACTTTGGAGTAATGGTCAAGAAGTTGACAATTAAACAAGAGGTCGCGGGTTCGATTCCCGCACTGTACAAACATTTATGTGCATGAACATGTCTGTTTGTACTGGTCTGGGTGTTATATGAATTTATTTAAGTTTATTTGTAATAACATTATTGATATCTGTAACACAAGTGCTTTAGCTACTAACCACGGAGTCAGATCGATGTATGTGATGTTGTTGTATATTTATTATTTTTATTTATTATTTTGGAAGTACAATTACCTGGAGATATTTTAGAAACGAAACCTATTTGGTAGCTGTCGAACCTAACGAGGGTGGCGAGACTGTTAGCATTATGAAATCCAGATGCCTAATGTTACAATTGTTAAAATTGGAGATGTTAAAGTGCCAAGTATTTTTTATCATACCTCTGATCAGGCCTAGCAGGAGCGACTATACAAGGAGGTGGCCTCAGCTCTTCCAGCCTCAAATGCTGGAGTAACAGTGCTCTGAACAATCGCACTCCTTTCTCTTCCTCTTCACCAAAGAGCTCTGGTCCTCTCCAGTGCCCTAAACAGTCTTCGCGTCGTTCCTCGTCCAAGGACACTTGTCGGAGTAGAGGGGCTCTTGGTCCATCGTATTCTTCTAAGGATTGAACACTGCATGCTGAAATTGTGTGAAAGAGTAAGTAAGTTACAAGATCAAAAATGTATATATAGCATAAGACTTGCTTATTAATTTTTACACTTAGTGAGCCAATAAACGAAACGTCGAGCAGTGAGTACCTAAAGTTAAAATAGATCGTGTTTAGACCCGATAACCAGCAGTTAGTTTCAAAAAAATGAAATTAAAATTAATTAGTTATTCAACAGGCCATACAAACTAATGTTAATGGGTTTCTTGGTCGGTCCTGAAGGAATAAATTTAGTCAAGGATCATTTATGAACATCTCAACAGTTTATCAGAACGATGTAAGCTAATAAAAAAAATATTTAATAGTATATTTTGGAATTGGAATGTTCCGATTATTAAAATGCATGTTAGTAGCTACTAAAAAACTGAAGTCAGTTTGATTCAAGATGCTTTTCATACATACTTAAAGTACAACAAAGAAAAGGCACAATTAATCGTCTACTTAAGCATTACTTCTAAAAATGTCTGATATTGTAGTTGAGAAATATCTAAATCGACTTAATTACGGCCATAAATATTACGTACGAAACGATTACATTTTCAAACTTTTGCGGCATTGCTTGTGAGACAAAACAATTGAAATAAATTCATCCGTGGTAATTTCGAGCCATAGCAACAACCACAGACAGTACCTAAATTCATCCTAACCTCTACACGAAAATATTTAGAGCACTAAGAAAACATCAATACCTTGAACAGCCAGTGGTGGTATCAGATCCATTTTGTCAGTTCCAAAACCTTCAGCGATTGAGCACTTTTTTTGAGAAATATGTCGCTTTTCTGAACCCGGGAATGTTATAACTTCACTGTAAGAATATTTCAGTGCGTCTGGAGGAGTGACAGGGGATAATGGACGCTAAACATTGGTGACCTTGGTGGCATCAGGTCGTGGCCCTGACATGGTTTCCGGCGCATGCGCAGTAGCCGGTAAGAATGTGGGAACAGAAAAACAATTGTTCTTGGGCTTGGGATAAAAATACATGACAATTTTCCAACGAACGCACTTCACTTTGGTAATGTAAAAAAAAATTCTTAGAATTCTGATCTTTATTGGAGAGATGCTTATGTAGGTCAACTATGCTATATGCAGGATTCTATCTCTCACCTTGACATATTATATGGAACAAGTATAAGTAGGTAGACATTCCTAAGGGGTTTAGACTTCCTCAATCTAAATGAATATCATCAGAAACATGATTTAGTTAAGTTGCACGCCTCAAAATGATAAGATTGTAATTAATGTAATATGAAAGTGGGATCCAAATCTGTTCATTATTTGTTTCTATCAATATTTGCTCTTCTCGAATAAAGCCATTTTTTACAAGTATCATTTACTAATACGCCATAAAGGCACGAGAAAAACAGCTAGAGGATTAATTAATGATTTACCAATAAAGTTTTGATTCAATAACTTTCTACATCAGTGGAGTGAACTTCCTCACTCATATGAATATGTGCTATGGTAGACAAAAAAAATTGGCCATAATTAACCATCATAGATACATATAAGGAACAGAAATTACTCTTAAGCTACGAGTTATAAAATCACACGCTACATCAATCCCAGAAGAAGTAATAGAAAGTGTACCCAAAGTACATCAGACACTACAATAAAGACCTGGCTAGGGCCCTACACTGTCGAACGTCTGATTGGGCTCCGGCTTAATAGTCTCCCAATTGTTATCAGGACAGTCTGTATTGTGCAACCACGCGGGCAGGAAGACGCATATTGTACAGAATTACGTTCAGATAAACGCGCGAGATATGTCCGAAACAACGAAACATATTGTCAGAGAACAAACCATACTAAAATTGTGAATCAATGTAAGGGAAACAGTGAGAGTGAGCTAATAAGGGTACAAAACATGACAAGATGGGTGATACAAGCAAAAAGAAACCGTGTAACGATGATAGAAGTTGCAAACTTTCCATTTTCGCGTGTGGGTGTGCTTTATTTTCGCTGCTGGTGCAAGCCGTGAACTATGTGGAAGTGGAAAAGACTTGTGTCGTAGGAGACGCTAGAAGTTTAGTCGAGAAAGTCCTAGAAGATAAGTTTAGAGAGAAGTTAGAAGCGCATCTTTCGGATCTCACAGGGTTCACATCACATAGGACGAAGAGGGAAGCAATGCTCGTGAGTTTTATTAATTTGTCTATAGTGTTTCTATTTGTCGGGGTCAAAGTTCATGCCGCATAATACTCTGCTGCTGAATTGGAATGTTGATAATATTTCTGACATAGCGTAAAAAAATGTTCAAGTCCAAACTATTTAATTCTGCGATCGGAAAATAACACTCACAAAACCTCAATATAAAGCTATTAAAGAACTAGGTATGTGCTATGTCATAGTCATAGAATTTAAGTTATAAGGTTATAACCCACTATCAAGTAAATCTCAGCAATTTTGATCTTCATTTATTTAGGGACGCCACCGCCGGCGCGAGCAGTCGCCAAACTATCAAAATAAAATTCTGTCTCATAATACTCCTCGGATTAACTATCTGTCTGACTCGTTAAAGAAACCTCCTGGTTTACCTTCGATTAAATATTGTTAGGATGTCAATCCTTTTATGGATATAAAAGATCGCACGAAATTGAAGTTTACCTAGCTGAAAAATAACTCCTTCGGATATTATCGATCAGACGACCAAAACTCTGACAAAATATTGATTGTCCATTCAGAAACCCTCACCGATCCAAGAAGACAACACAGTGGCTCCTCACGTAGAGTTCTTTAACCCTAAAATGCAAGCAGAACTAGAAGAGAAGGACGCAGCAGAGATGAAGAGGACAGGGGCGAAGGGTCCAGCCCCTGGAGGAGATACGTGGGTCTGGCTGACCAGCTACTCCAGAGTCCCAGTAAGTACATCAGGCTACCCATTTTTTTGCACAATCGCCCGTATCACAAGTGCATCTTATACTCCAGTATTTACCGTGACGAGCTGGTCAACGAATTAAAAACCTAAATTGTTCGATAGACTAGAACACACAAAGACAATCCATGATTTTATATTACACCACGAATGACAGTAGGGATGACTTCACTGCTATGAACAGCAGCAATTTTTTTTAAATTCAAAAACATCACATACATTGATTCAACACCGTGATAAGTAGCTTAAGCACTTGTGTTATAGATATCAGAATCAACAGTGGTTTTATAAATAAACTTAAATAAATACATATAACACCCAGACCAGTACAAACCACATGCACTCAAATGTTTGTACAGTGCGGGGATCGAACCCGCCACCTCGTGGTTAATAGTCAACTTCTTAACCATTACACCAAAGTGGTCGTCAAAATGATATGTCGTCAATGGGATATGTTTTTTTTTAAAGGAATTTGGCTTTTCTTTATTTTTTTGGAATTTGTGCCAAATTTTTTGTTTTTACTATTGATTTAAAATTAGGCTTACGAAGTGATTGAAACTTTATAAATTGCTTTTAAATAAGCACTATCCTGTAGAGTCTTCTTTTTTACTACCAAGCTAGGTAAACAATAACTATAATTTTGGTTATCTCGTATTCATACGCACCGTTGACGTATTTTACAGTACAAAGTCGTGCAAGGATTTTGCAAAGCGACACAAGACTACTGCCCCCCTGGTGTCCAAGGTCCAAAGGGGCCTAGCGGGGCTCCAGGGCCCAAAGGCGATAGGGGAGACCCTGGGGCTCCAGGCACGCCAGGACATTCAGGAGCTCGGGGGCCATTGGGTCCTCCTGGACCAAAAGGTAAATTGCTGAACACTAACATCATTCATTAAAAATAAATAAACTGGATGTTGAACACATAGAGCATATTTTTCATCATTGGCATATACCGATCTGATTAGTCAACTTAGCGAGTCGTTTATAAATCTGGCGATGATAAAATCTGCCAATATTAAGTACGTTAGTAAATTCATCGTCGGGTGTTTATCTATATTACATACGACTTACGTCATAAATGTGATTCTCTCAAACAAATTAAGTGACAATCCAATTAGTGTAAGAAGATCTAGTAATACGATAGTCGTAGATTACTATATCGTCTAGGGTTTCCGGGCATAACAACGCTATCGTGTAAATACGATCACAA
Source organism: Pyrausta despicata (assembly GCA_963921415.1). Classification (NCBI taxonomy): domain Eukaryota; kingdom Metazoa; phylum Arthropoda; class Insecta; order Lepidoptera; family Crambidae; genus Pyrausta; species Pyrausta despicata. The sequence goes on along the minus strand of OY992862.1, from coordinate 11,854,778 downwards.
AAATACTTTTTTAATCACATCACATCACGTCAATTTTGCTACCAGTTGGGAGTCGGTGATCAGTAAGAAAAATCTGTTGTGATATAAAATACTATCTACCTAAACGGGCATTTACAAAATTTAAAGACAAGAATTGTAAGTATGTGGGTTAAGAAACACAAGTTGCCAAGGATAGCTTGAAAATGAAATGAAATAAAATTAAATGAAATATTTTTATTTGCACAAAACGTAGTTACAATAAAAATTGGCTAGACGACACCACCAATCGTTGACGTACTTTTTATTATCTGTCAAAACGGTCTGCCTCCATAGATTTTGTATGGGAATACATGAACGTGACGTCAAGGTCATATATTAGAAATCGGAGTCAATTGACCGAATATTTATTGAGTTTTGTGTGTTTAAAAATTGGTTTCGACAGCTTTTTGTAAATAAACTGGTTATATTAACTTCATAAGGGCTATGTTTTTTAAACGCCATGGTCTTGAAAATATTTAAGATAGCTGTCATCATGCCAATTTGGTGGGCTAGAAGCCATTTCAAAATCCTTTACTTAAATGCAGGTGAACGAGGTTTCCCTGGTAACCCTGGACTGGACGGACGCGATGGAGTACCAGGAGAACCAGGTCTCGATGGCATGTCTGGAAGAAACGGAGCTGATGGAGCTCCCGGGAAGGATGGAAGAGACGGGATCCCGGGGAAAGATGGCAGTCCTGGGAAGAACGGGAAAGATGGAAAGGATGGTAAGATACTATAAATACTAAGGCCCAGCCTCTGCGACTCGCAACCATCGGTAATTGGTTGACACTCTGTCACTCGCGAGTCACCGAGACAGTACGCCACAGGTGTGTACTGGCAGTAAAGAGAGGTAACAATCGAGACCTAGGTACCTAACACTGACAAAACACTGTCTCAATATATGTTAATGTTTATGACGTTTTTGAACGTTAAAAGACATATGAGGTTGATTAATACTGACTCTTGTTCCCAACCAGGAAGAGCTGGTGCCCCTGGCCCGACTGGCATAAGGGGGCCAAAAGGCGACCGGGGGCCAATAGGGCCCAAAGGCCAGAGGGGTAACGATGGCCGTGATGGGGCTGCTGGCAGGCCAGGCCTGTCTATATACAACTACACTAAGGAGAAGGAACTGTTTATACCACCTACATTTGCTCGTGAGTAGCTTAAGCCTATAATTTAGTTTCACCTCTCCCGGTGTTTCTAATTAAATTTTGCAAGCTTAATTTCACCCACTTTCCAAGGTCCGAGCTGAGCTGAGTTGAGATTAAATCCATACTAATATTATAAATCCGTAAGTAACTCTGTCTGTCTGTATGTTACTCAATCACGCCTCAATTACTGAAAAATTTGCATAAAATTTAGTATAGAGATATTTTGATACCCGAGAAAGGACATAGGCTACATTTACTGCAGGATAATGACGCATTCCCATGGGAAAATTCAGGTGCGTCGATCGCTTTTACGCCTAAACTACTGAACAGATTTAAATAAAATTAAGAGTACATAATTTGAGACTTAAGAAAGGCAATGAGTTACTTTTGACCGCAGGTAAACAACGCTTTCTCATGAGAAAAAATACTTTCCGGGGAATCTGATCCCTTTCACTTTTAAATTACCAAAGATTTGAATTACATTTGAATAAAATTGGTATTACGGGAAAACAAAACATTTCAAAAAACTACCTTTATACGCGGATGAAGGCGCTGGTAAAAGCTATGTTGTAAATACGTACGTTTATTTTGTGTGACAATACATGATTTGAGTATAAAAGCTTGTTCGAAAAAAAAATTTTTTTGTTGGTTTCTTGTTATATAACTTATTTGCTTAGTTAGGCAAGTAGACTTAAATCTTAACTGATTTCTCGCAACTTATCTACATGTTCTATACGAGTAGTATACTGTGCTTTAATATTATTTTATTCAAAACGATAGCAGACTTAAATCATTCAAGCTAGTTATAGTTATTGAGGATAACCGCCGGAGCTTTCGCGTGTTTAGACGGAGTTTGCATAGTTGGTGCGTTTTCGTCAAACTTTTGTTCATAATGCAGGTAGTTTATTGCTACGACTGCTTATATGGTCGAAACTCAAAATGTATAAGAAAAAAGACGATAATACAAGATGCTACTTGATTTTGTCAAAATTGACACCAAAAATAATAAAATGACTGCAAAAAATTGTGTATTAGATGAATCATAATGATCAAATCAAGAAGACCTCACTTATACAAAACTAGACCTAAACTGATGTCTAAATAAATACCTAAAAATACTGTTACGCCGGTGGGCTAGTGCTAAAACTTTGATCGTGTTTTTCCGTGCCTTGGAGGCGTTTTCAGCAGGCTGAAATACCATTTCAGGCCGTTTCAGAGAGTGCTCTAACACATACTAGTTTATCGAAATTTCACCCAAGTTGCCGTTATTTTCAGGCGCCGGAAACATGTTTTCAGTCCGTTTCAGGCCACCCTCTATCAGATGACGCCATAACCTGAAAACCCGTTTTCAGGCGTTTTCAGGACCCCTTATGGGCCTTTGAAGCCCACTTCAGTATATGACGTAATTTTCAGTAGGAGTGAAAGAGATAGCACGATTAGAGAGAGGCAGCTATATTAAGAACATTCCAGAAAGGTGTGACAGAGACAGCACAAGACAAGGATAGCACTATGATGCCGAACATTGGAGAAAGGTCTAGGCTAGGCAAGACGGCATTTGGAAGGATCCCGAACAGTCTCGTACTGAGTAGTAGGTACCTACCGAATATTCGGGAGTCCTTGACGGCCGGTATATAAGGAGCCCGGGAATGCGACCGAGTTTGAGTTTAATTTGGGAAAGCGACGAGTAAACATCGAAGCGAAAACTGCGACAAGAAGATTTTGGAGTGCGATATAAGTGTTTGTGTACTAAGTGTTGTAACGTAAAGTGTGTACATCCTACTCTACTTCATCGGTTTAGAAGTGCATTTCAATCTAGATCCCACACCCTTAGAACGTAACATTTGGTGTCAGAAGTGGGATTGAAAATGCCGATTACTCCGCGAGAAGAAGAGAAGGAGGGGATGCAGACCCGAAGCCGCACCGCTGCTGGAGACTCTGCGGGCACCGCCGAAACGTCAGACACAGCGGTACCAGCTTCAAGGACGTCGGAGATAGACGTCAACGCCATTCTGATCCTCCTGAATGAACAGGCTAGAAGGCAGGAGGAACAAGCCAAAATCCTGCAACAAGAGCTACGGGTTCAGCAGGAGGAACAGACCAGAAGGCAGGAGGAACAAGCCAAAATCCTGCAACAAGAGCTACGGGTTCAGCAGGAGGAACAGACCAGAAGGCAGGAGGAACAGGCTAGATGGCACGAGGAACAAGCCAAAATTTTGCAGCAAGAGCTACGGGACCAGAAAGAAGTCCTCCGTGAGGTACACGAAGTAGCTGCAGAATGGAAAAAGGAGATGGCTGAGGTGCAAGACAAAATTGTGGGCGTTGAAATTAAAGTTGAAAACCACGAGAAGCGCCTCCATGGACTGAACGAAAAAGTGGAGGGCCAGGAGAATCGCCTCCAGAAGTTGGAGATCAAAGTGGCCAACGGCACCACCAGTGTATCAGGTGCACCAGCCACAGGAGGTGAAAAGTTAAAGGTACCTCCATTCGATGGTACCTCTTCGTGGGCCGCATCATCATATCAGCCTGTTACAGTCCACTTCTGGACATAGGCCTCCCCCAAGGAGCGCCACAGCGCACGATCTCCTGCCCTTTGCATCCAGTCACTACCAGCTGCCTTTTTTAGGTCGTCTGTCCATCTAGCCGGGGGGGCGTCCCACACTACGTTTACCTAAGCGTGGTCTCCATTCAAGAACCTTCCTGCTCCACCTCTCGTCGGTTCTGCGACAGACATGGCCAGCCCACTGCCACTTCAGCTTGCTACATTTTTGGACGACATCAGTTACCTTAGTCTTATGTCGTATGACCTCGTTCCGGATCTTATCCCTTAATGAGATCCCCAACATAGACCTTTCAATAGCGCGCTGAGTGACGTGTAGTCGGTGAGCCAGCTTGACTGTCATGTTCCACGTTTCGGCTCCGTAGGTTAAGACTGGTAAGACGCATTGGTTAAACACCCGGCTTTTTAGGCATTGCGGCAGGGCCGACGTGAAGATATGACGCAATTTCCCAAATGCTGCCCAGCCAAGCTGCACTCTTCTGGCAATTTCCCGCTCAAAGTTGTCTCTACCGAGCTGCAGCACTTGCCCAAGGTAGACGTACTCTTGGACAACCTCGAGCGTAGTGCCCTCGACGGAAATTGGTTCTGGGATGACATGATCGTTGAACATTACCTTTGTCTTGTCCAAATTCATCCCAAGCCCCACACGTCTCGAGGCAGCATTGAGACTGAGCAGCATTTTTTGCAAATCCTGCAGCGATTCTGCCATAATAACTATGTCATCGGCAAAGCGAAGGTGCGTAAGATATTCGCCATTTACATTGATGCCCAGTCCGTTCCAATCCAGCGTCTTGAACACATCCTCCAGTGCGTTGGTGAACAGTTTTGGAGATATGACATCTCCCTGTCTAACACCTCGAAGCAGCTGGATGGGTTTTGTTCGGTGGTTTTGTACTTGGACGGACATTGATGCCATACTGTACAGGTTTCTTAGCACCTTCACGTACCGCCAATCGACTTGGCATCGCTGCAAGGATTCCAGAACAGCCCAGGTTTCAACCGAGTCGAAGGCTTTCTCATAGTCCACAAAGGCAAGGCACAGGGGCTGGTTATACTCTTCGGTCTTCTGTATAACCTGTCGCACCGTGTGAATGTGGTCCATGGTACTATAACCTTTACGAAACCCAGCCTGCTCCGGTGGCTGGAAAGCGTCAAATCTTGCGGAAAGACGGTTTGTGATGACCCTCGAAAACAGCTTGTAGACGTGACTCAGGAGCGTGATTGGTCTATAGTTTTTCAGGAGACTTTTGTCTCCTTTCTTGAAAAACAATGGCACCACGCCCCTACTCCACGCTTCCGGAGTTGTCCCATTGGCTATGACGGAATTAAAGAGCCTCTTAAGTTCGCCGAGCACAGGTTGGCCCGCAGCTTTTAAGAGCTCAGATGTGATTCCGTCTTCGCCAGGAGCCTTCCCATTTCTAAGCTGTCCGAGGGCCGCCTCAATCTCATCCTCCTCCACGTCTGGGAGATCTTCAGTATAGTGGCGTGTAAGCTTGGCTCTTGGGTCGTTCACGTCGGGCTGCGGCTGTAGGGAATGCGATGAGTACAATCGGCCGTAAAAGCCTTCGATTTCGGCCAGAATCTCTGGAACTGATGAGACGACTTTGCCATCCGAGGTTTTCAGCTTTGTCAGGTGACTTTTTCCTAGTCTATTAGTGAAGATCTTCGACCCCCGATTCTGCTCAATCGCCTCTTCTATGAGGCGAGTGTTGTAGCTGCGGAGGTCGCGTCTCACCAATCTCCGGATCTTTTTATGCGTTCCAGACAAAGCTTCCTCTGGCATTTCCCGTCGACGTTTCATCAATTCCAAAGTCCCGCTCGAAAGTTTAGCCTCCCGGCACGCTCGCTTTCCCTTAAAGTGCCTGTTTCCCACTTCGCGTATGACTCCAATCACACTATCAAGGTCCCTGTCCACGTCCTCAGTAGTTTCCAAAGCAGCGAATCGATTTCGGAGCTCCAACTGGAATTTCTTGGAGTCTTGGCCGGCCTGGACCAGTGTCGGACGGAGAGTCGACCTCATCATGCGGCTTCTTTCCAGCTTTATGTTGATATTTAGGGTGCCTCTTACCAGACGGTGGTCGCTACCGGTGTTGAACCTATTGACCACAGAGACATCCCTAAATATATGCTTCTTGTCCGTCATGATGAAGTCTATCTCAATCTTCGTCTTACCATCAGGGCTTAGCCAGGTCCACTTTCTCTGGGGCTTCTTCTGGAAAAAGGTGTTCATACAGAAGAGCCCCTGCATACTCAGAAAGTTTACCAGCATTCGCCCCCTGTGGTTCCTGGTTCCATAGCCGTGCTGTCCTACACACGATTCGTCGCGTTCCTGTACTCCTACTATGGCGTTGAAGTCACCCATGACAACGGTGAAGTGGGTCTTGGTTGTATGGTGTATGGCTTTAGATATATCTTCATACATGGCCTCGACCACATCATCCGAATGTCCTGTCGACGTCGGCGCATATACCTGTATGACTTTGCGGGAGTACCTCTCGGTCAGTTTTAGTACAAGGTACGCTACCCGGGTCGACACGCTGGATATCTCCAACACGTTGTCACGGAGATCTTTGTGGACAAGGAAACCTACGCCACCTTGGGAGAGTTGGTCTCCCTCTCGGAAGGAGAAAATGTGGCCAGATTCCAGGGTCATCGTGTCCTCCCCCTGTCTTCTAACTTCTGACAACCCTAGAATATGCCATCTGATGCTTTTAAGCTCTTCCTCGAGTTCGACCAGGCCTTCATCCAGCCGTAGACTGCGTCCGTTATACGTGGCCAAGGTCAGTGGTTTGTGGCAGCCGTCCGTAACCCGGGGATTCTTCGCACCCCCAGCCCTACCGTAACTGAGGCCGCTGCCGTGACCCAGGATAGTAGGGCGGCCGGGAACTAGGGGCCGTGGTTTTTGTCCACAATTCATGGGGGGTATATGCCCGTACTCACCGCTGGGCAAGCGGGTTGGTGAGCGACAACGTGGGCCGCATACAAGCTCCAATTCGAGATGGTTGCCGAAGCGAATGGCTGGAGCAAGGACTATGCTAAAACGGCACTGAGTTTGGCGCTGCGGGACGAAGCTCTCACTGTTCTGGAAGCGTTAGGAAAGGAGAAGACATACGACCGTCTTCTTGAAGCTTTAGAGGCACGCTTCGGTGACAGCCATCTAGAGCACGTTTACAGAGCTCAGCTGAAGAATAGGCCTCAGGGGCATAATGAGTCGTTACAAAAGTGGGCACTTGAGATAGAGAAGCTCGTCCGGAAGGCGTACCAAGGTTCCGCAGCTACTTTCATCGATGGAACGCTAGTACAGGCATTCATAGATGGGATTCGGGACTTTGAAGTGAGGGCTGCTGTACGGCTGGGACACCATGGGACCTTGAAGGATGCGCTCGCCCATGCCCTGGAGGTGGAAGCTGTACGCCAAGACTCAACAAAATCCTTTAGGGTGCGCGAAGTTGCGGCCAGGGAGCCGATTGCTCCACCTCGAGAAACTGGGCTTCGATGCTACAACTGCGGGGAAAGAGGACACATACAATCAGGCTGCCCAAAAAGATCTTGGAGGCAACGGGACTCGGACCGAACGGAGAGGCCAGCAAGCTCTGATAGTTCAGAGCGGCAGCAGCAGGGAAACGAGTTTAAGAACCCTGAGGGTCAGGTGGCACGCTGGATCGAACAACTGCAGGAATATGACTTTATCATCGAACATCGCAGTGGAAAGTCACATGGCAACGCAGATGCCCTCTCTCGAAGACCTTGTCCTGATGATTGCAAACACTGTTTAAGGCAAGAGGGTAAGGACTGCGTGAAGATGTTGAGGACAGACACTGTTAGCGAAGAATGGAGTGATGAAGCAATGCAAGAAGCACAACAGGAAGATTGCGATGTAAAGCCCATTTACGATTGGATCAACGCTGGGGCGCCCAAACCAAGGTGGTGTGAGGTAGCTCCGATGAGTACCGTGACAAAGAGCTACTGGGCGCAATGGGAAAGTCTGGTTATGCACAATGGCGTACTGTGCAGGAAATGGGAGTCAGAAAACGGAAAGGATGCTCATCTTCAAGTGGTTGTACCAAAAAAGAGAGTTAGCGATGTTTTAAGATCCTTTCACGACGACGCTTCCGGTGGACACCTAGGAGTAAAAAGGACTCTGATGAAGCTCACAGTAGCGGAAACTGTAGTGACTGAAGTTTTTTGTCGGTATGGTGTGCCTCTTGAGATCCACAGTGATCAGGGAAGAAATTTTGAGTCTCTGGTGTTTCAGGAGACTTGCCGAGTCATGGGAATTCATAAAACTCGGACTACGGCCTATCACCCACAGTCAGACGGAATGGTTGAGAGATTCAATCAGACTCTGGAACGACATTTGGCCAAAGTAGTTGACAACCATCAAAAGGATTGGGACAGGCATATTCCGCTCTTTTTAATGGCATATCGGACAACAGTTCATGAAAGCACGGCCGTAACTCCTGCGTGTGCTAATTTTGGAAGAGAACTACGTTTACCTGCAGACCTTCTGACCGGACGTCCTCCAGATGCACCAAAGACGGTTTCGGAGTATGCAAGTGAACTGCGAAACCGGCTTGATGATGTTCACAGGCATGTTCGTGAACATGGATTGCAGGCCAGCGAGAAGGTGAAGACCAGATACGACCGGAAGTCTAACCAGACGAGGTTTGAGGAAGGATCATTCGTGTGGCTACATAACCCTATGCGTCGAAAAGGAAAGTCACCGAAATTGTCGCCGAGTTGGGAAGGGCCGTACAAAGTAGTCACAAGGATCAACGACGTCACTTATCGGATACAGCGCAACGCACGTAGCCCCTGTAAGATTGTTCATGTTGATCGGTTGGCCAAGTACCATGGAACGAATGATGCTCGGGACGAGCATGTCTAAGGAGGGGGTAGTGTTACGCCGGTGGGCTAGTGCTAAAACTTTGATCGTGTTTTTCCGTGCCTTGGAGGCGTTTTCAGCAGGCTGAAATACCATTTCAGGCCGAGTGCTCTAACACATACTAGTTTATCGAAATTTCACCCAAGTTGCCGTTATTTTCAGGCGCCTGACACATGTTTTCAGTCCGTTTCAGGCCACCCTCTATCAGATGACGCCATAACCTGAAAACCCGTTTTCAGGCGTTTTCAGGACCCCTTATGGGCCTTTGAAGCCCACTTCAGTATATGACGTAATTTTCAGTAGGAGTGAAAGAGATAGCACGATTAGAGAGAGGCAGCTATACTAAGAACATTCCAGAAAGGTGTGACAGAGACAGCACAAGACAAGGATAGCACTATGATGCCGAACATTCGAGAAAGGTCTAGGCTAGGCAAGACGGCATTTGGAAGGATCCCGAACAGTCTCGTACTGGGTAGTAGGTACCTACCGAATATTCGGGAGTTCTTGACGGCCGGTATATAAGGAGCCCGGGAATGCGACCGAGTTTGAGTTTAATTTGGGAAAGCGACGAGTAAACATCGAAGCGAAAACTGCGACAAGAAGATTTTGGAGTGCGATATAAGTGTTTGTGTACTAAGTGTTGTAACGTAAAGTGTGTACAATAAATCCTACTCTACTTAATCGGTTTAGAAGTGCATTTCAATCTAGATCCCACACCCCTAGAACGTAACAATACTATAGTACAACTAACCAACTAAAAGTATAAAAACAGATAAACAAAAAAAAGCAATAAGAATTTAAACTTTATCGAAAAAAAATTACGTAAAATCGTGTATGAATGATATCGGAATCGACCTCTAGTTATTGAATTCCATCACAGACGCCATAAAGTATATTCTTGAACGTTGTGTTTGTCGTTTCCAGAGGACCACACCAGAGTGATAGTCCGCGAGAGTGACACTCTCCGAATCAGCTGCAACCCCATGGGAAAACCAGAGCCCACGGTGGAGTGGCGTAGGGCTGACGGAACTGCCGTCATACAGGTATGAACCAATATACGTTTATGAGATCCTGTATCAACATGATTAGCCGTAAGATGTCCACTGCTAAACAGAATCCTCCTCTATGGATTTCCAGGTCATTCTACTACTGCTAGTTTAAGCTATTTCAATTCTCTATCCACTGTCAAAATCCCTATTTTGAATGTGGCCTGGCATCATCAAACCTTGTTATCCCTATAACAAGAGTTGAAGACGCTAGATAGAATATTTTACGGGCTATGTTAGATTAGGTTTGGCTTGTTTCTCTAAAAGTTTGATAAATTTATCAACTGTATTGCGAGAATGACATAATTTTTAATGGAATGGTGGGCAAAGCTTATTTCCACCTTTACAATTCTTGTTCATCCTAACTAGGCTTAGTTTTAAAAAAATCAATCAGTAGAAAATGGGACGCAGTTAGCCTTTAACATGAAATTGCGTGAAACTAAAATTGATGCTGTCTTTTTTTAGGGGTCTTGGCGTGACGCATCCGTAAGTGGTCATCTTCTGAACATCCCTAACGTGTCACGGTGGCATACGGGCAAGTACGTGTGCCTGGCCAATAACGGCATGCTGCCTTCTGCTAACCAGACTACCGATGTTGAAGTCCACTGTAAGTTAACGGAACAGCACATATTCTTAGGGGTAGATTAAACGTCGTAATGTTTCTCTTAACGTAATTTTGACATTACCCGAAGATTGAGATTGGATCGTCGAGGTTATAGCTGGAAAATTTTAAGCTACTTCCATTTACTTTTAAGGTTTTTACAATTATTTATCAATTTTTATTTGCAGTTAGCCCGTACATACGAGTGCCGAACAATGTCGTCTACGTATACAACAAAACTGCTAAGTTTGAATGCGAGGTAGGTTCTACTAAAGAGTTTTCTTACTCGTATATAACTATTTCATCCGCCAAAAAACTGATCCATGTCGTAGGGCGCGCAAAAAAGCCAATGGAGTCAATTAGGTAGTTAAGTTGTCAAATAAATTCTACCGCCTTAGACAAAGTCATAAATGCAAGAAAAAAAAACCGGTCAAGTGCGAGTTGGACTCGCGCACCGAGGGTTCCGTACAAACCTGTAGGTATAAGTAAAAGTTTAAGTCAAAATTGTCAAAAATATTTTTTTTTATGATAAAACTGAAAATTTACGGTTTTCTTAATTTTTCCTATATCTGTACTATAAGACGTAACTCCGTACTAAATTTCAAGATTCTAAGTTTACGGGAAGTACCCTGTAGGTTTTGATTTCCGTGCGAGTTTCGAAAATTTGCGGAAGTTTGCGGCCTAAATAGCTGTATCTTTTGATTGCGTTGGCTTAGAAGGTTGATTTTTCTACAGCTTCCAGGGACAGTAGACCTTAGTATCATATAGAAATTTCAGTTTGATACCTCCACGCGTTCCTGAGAAAAACGGTCTTGACAGACGGACGGACGGACGGACAACAAAGTGATCTTATAAGGGTTCCGTTTTTTTCTTTTGAGGTACGGAACCCTAAAAAATGTTCAAACATTTTGCAAACGATAACAATTGTGACTTGCGTCTTCGACTATACAATATAAAACTTTGGTAAGAGGCCCTGATAGGTAATAAAAATATCTTACATTTAAAATTCCTACGAAAGATTTTTATTTTCCAGGTCCAAGCTTGGCCTGAACCAGTTCTAGCTTGGGAGTGTGACGGCGTGACCCTTGAAGGTCCTCGCTACCGCACCGAGGTGGTCCCCACCGGTGATCCTTGGAGGTGGATCATGAGACTGGAGGTGCCCAGTATAAGAGAACATGACCTACGCCAGTACAGCTGCGTGGCGAAGAACGAGCTTAACAACCAGACTGTTAAAGGGCATATCAAGCTGCTGTGTAAGAAAATAGTTATAATCTTAATCCACTTTTTTGTTTTGATTATCTCCTATACTGCTAGTAAGGAGGCCATTGATCAAAAGCATCGTGTAGGGTAGCTGGGCTATCATAAAAAAAGTTACGACAGCACTAGCACGTTTTCCGATTACTAGTCCTCCAGGCCGATTTCGACCACGGCGGCCAATCTCAACAGAGATCAGCCAACTGCGCAGGATATACATATTATAGTGCCCAAGTATGAGTGAAATACACAGGTGCACTCACTGTTCCATCACTCTCTATGTTCGGTGAGATGGCAATCTGACATGACCGGAGAGAGATCAGGCGCAGGACCATCGGCTTAACTTGCTTTCCGAGGCACGGGGGTGTAACACCGCCAACTTCCCGACTCCGAGCTGTTTTTGAGAATTTCATGACAGAAATTGTCAGAAACAATTTTGGCTCGACTTGGGATTCGAACCGACCTCTCGAATGTAAGGCAGAAACTGAGCCACTACACTAACGAGGCAGAGATCGAGAGTTCCGATTAACTTAGAGCACGATTAAAACACCTCAACGTTACTTTGAGTGCTTAAGAGGATAATTTGGCAAAGTGCAAGCTTTTATGCTTTGCCAACTTGATGCAGCTGAAGTCTTTGGTATTCGAACTATAAAGTAGGACAAAGATTATAACTGCGTCATTTAGACATTTGGCTACAATCTCAGTTGATGGTAAGTGACAATGTGGTCGACGATGGATCATGTCTGTCTTGTAACAGCCCAATAACTCTTTTCTTGAAATTCTTGAAAAGATCCAAGTTACGAGTATATTCTAAGGGGAACACTTCAGCTGCCAGCGAATTCCATTCCTTAGCCATACGCAACAGAAATATGTAGACGAATTTACTTTTTACCCAGATCCTGGCCCCAACCACCAAATGACGGTGCAGCAGCCCATGGAGTTCGGGTCCAGGCCTCCAGTGCTGACCTCGTACGAGGAGCTGTGCCAGGTGCAACGATGCCCCTCGTGTCCCAGGTGCGATCGGGCACAGCTGCTGATCACTAGTATGAATGCTACGGCTAATAAGCCTAGGAGAAATACTAGTGAGTATAATTTAAGTCGTAAATGCTTTACTAAACTAGGTTAGCTGCGGACATTTTGGTAGTAGCCCAATGAGCGAAGGATGGTGGATCAAATCAAGCCAAGTCATGATTAACCATTAGATTTTTGATTTAAATTTACCGTTACAAAAGTAATTGAGTTGTCAAATCCTCATCTGAATTCCAGAAAGGTTTAGATGTTTCATCAGTGTCTCCCTTTTTTAATCTAATTATAAGCAATTAAAGATAATTTCTAATTATATAGAAAAAGACGAAGTCTTGTAGGAATATCCACGAACTGATATAAAATGCAGAAATCAAAAATAGTTTCATTTTTTATTTCTGTCTGTACCTACTTAACTCTAATAAAATTTATATTTCCAGACTGCCAACTCTACGCTATCGGAAAACCAGTATATCACCGCTACAAAGATGAACTTTTTGGAGCATGGCTTCGAGATTCAAATGCGAGTGAAGCTCAGGTGACCACTAAAGAATATCTACTTCGAGTTGACTATGGACCTGCAAAAGTTTTCATATTAAGTCATAGCATTTTTTTAATTTCAGCGAGACAAACTATGGACCACGCAGGAGAACGATATTGAGAGACTTCGGGAGTACAGAACTAAAGCAAGTTTTAAGGCGGATCACGTTGACGAGTTTCATAAATTACAGAAACCTTTCTTTGTAAGCTTAAATGATATTTAGCAAACAGACTAACACATTACGCATCAGGGAGTTGTTCTCATACCCATGACACAACTTTCAGTCATTTTGTTGATCGTTAACTTTGTTTTAGACCGATCGGTCATAGTTCCTGCTTCTAAATTTATACCATATCTTACCTGAGTCCACTACCACTAAAATAAACGCTGTTAGATCAGCGCTGGCTTCCTGGTTTGGTTCCAAAGTATGCAAATGTACTCGTTTTTTAGAATGAATGAATGAATGAAATATTTATTTGCACAAAACATGATAAAAATAGTGACATCACAAATATGTATAAGCTCATCATGTTTTGTCTTGTCAGACATGCAAATATAAATAGGTGTGATTTAAAGTTATATAAGATTTCGGTAAATTACAATTTTTATTCAATATAATGTCAAACAAATTACAAATCCATTAATTGAATAAAACATTTATCTACAAGCCATTGGTACATTTTTTTCTTAAATTGATTTAAATGTAGATCAGTTATCAATGTGTGTTTTCGTTTTGATAATGTACTTATCTCATTTCCCAGGGTAACGGCCACATAGTGTACAGTGGCTCGTTCTTCTACCAGGCCAACGAGTCGGGTCAGCCGGGCGAGATCATCCGGTACGACCTGACTCAGAGCCGCATCAAGTCCGTGTTCCTGCCACACGCATCCGGCAGGCTGTATAGCTCGCAGCACAATCAGGTTGGTGGATAATAATAATAATAAATATTTAACAACAATCACACCAATACTTTAGTCCAAATTAAGCTACGAGGCTTGTGTTATGTGTAGCGGATAAACGACATAAATACTTTTTTTTGTAAATAGATACATATTATACATAGAAAACACCCAGACCAGTACAAACACACATGTTCATGCACACATATGCTTCTATTGTGCGGGGATCGAACCCGCGACCCTTGGTTTTAGAAGTCCGACATGTAGACCACTGCACCAAACGGTCGTCAAGGATGAGGTTTGGGTAGAACCAATACTGAGCAATGACAACCGTGGGACGCGGCTTAGGCTTCTAGTTACTCGTAGCGGAACAATACATACAGTAGAGCGGTATCTACCGTGCTTGTTACCTATTTTTTGTCAGTTATTATCTTACAATTGAATTTTATTGTTATATTTCTCTTGTAATGGCAGATTCAGTGAACAACGCCGCATTATTATAAGTAATATTAATAACTTTCGTATAAGTTAACTTTCGTATTTTTTTAGGTGGACTTCAGTGCTGATGATAACGGTTTATGGGCAATTTACTCAATCGAAAACTCTAACAACACAGCCGTGGCCAAGGTATGTGCAGTTATTGAATTATTATAAAGTTTCTAATGATTTTATCACAATGATTTCAGTGAACTACAACTTTAATTATTTCCACAGATCAGCTTTGATCCGGGCAAGGAAGGATTGAATATTGACTACATTTGGAACATATCGTTGAACCACAAGCAGGTATGTTTTTTATTAAATTAAATCTAGTAACTTCTTGTGTTAAATTCAAAGCTAAGGAAAGAGGAATGATTTGTGTTTTGCGCGTTTGTTTTTGTAATAAATAAAGTCGTCAACTTCAGAGTCGATCCACAAAATTCTTACTCAGAGGTAGGTACAATATAAGTATACATTAGCAAAAAGTGCATAAGCTGAGGTTGTGTCAAAATTTGATAAAAATAAGACAAAAATTGGTTTATGATAATGTTACTAGATACTACAGACAAAGAATAAACGGAGATACCCTAAATATACAATTTTCAATTCTTTTGACGCTATTGTAGAGCTGCTTGTCACAAAGGCATTTACGTATTGAACAGATTGATTTAGTTAGTGTGTGTCGAACAACTTTTTCAAACACCATACTTTCCAGGTGGGCGAAATGTTCATAGTGTGCGGGGTGCTCTATGCTCTTGACTCGGCCACGGAGCGGGAGAGCAAGGTGACGACCGCCATCGACCTGTACCTCAACAAGCAGGTGGAAGTGTCTCTGCAGTTCACAAACCCGTTCAGGAAGACCACGCAGCTTGGATACGATCACACGCACAAGGTCAGATGTATTTAGAACAAGGCGACGGCTGCCATCGACCTGTACCTTAACAAGTAGGTGGAAGTGTCTCTGCAGTTCACAAACCCGTTCAGGAAGACCACGCAGCTTGGATGCGATCACACGCACAAGGTAAGATGTATTAAGAGCAAGGTGACGGCTGCCATCGACCTGTACCTCAACAAGCAGGTGGAAGTGTCTCTGCAGTTCACCAACCCGTTCAGGAAGACCATGCAGCTTGGATACGATCACACGCACAAGGTGAGATGTATTCAGAGCAAGGTGACGACTGAAATTGACCTGTACCTCAACAAGTAGGTGGAAGTGTCTCTGCAGTTCACAAACCCGTTCAGGAAGACCACGCAGCTTGGATACGATCACACGCACAAGGTGAGATGTATTTAGAACAAGGCGACGGCTGCCATCGACCTGTACCTCAACAAGCAGGTGGAAGTGTCTCTGCAGTTCACCAACCCGTTCAGGAAGACCACGCAGCTTGGATACGATCACACGCACACGGTGAGATGTATTTAGAACAAGGCGACGGCTGCCATCGACCTGTACCTCAACAAGTAGGTGGAAGTGTCTCTGCAGTTCACAAACCCGTTCAGGAAGACCACGCAGCTTGGATGCGATCACACGCACAAGGTGAGATGTATTTAGAACAAGGCGACGGCTGCCATCGACCTGTACCTCAACAAGCAGGTGGAAGTGTCTCTGCAGTTCACCAACCTGTTCAGGAAGACCACGCAGCTTGGATATGATCACGCGCATAAGGTTAGATGTATTTAGAACAAGGTGACACTGGAAGTGTCTCTGCAGTTCAAAAATCCGTTCAGGAAGACCACGCAGCTTGGATACGATCACACGCATAAGGTGAGATGTATTGAGAGCAAGGTGACGACTGCCATCGACCTGTACCTCAACAAGCAGGTGGAAGTGTCTCTGCAGTTCACAAACCCATTCAGGAAGACCACGCAGTTTGGATATGATCACACGCATAAGGTGAGATGTATTTAGAGCAAGTTGACGGCTTCCATCGATCTGTACCTCAAAATGCAGGTCGAGGTGTCGCTGCAGTTCACAAATCCGTTCAGGAAGACTATGCAGCTTGGATACGATCACACGCATAAGGTGAGATGTATTTAGAGCAAGGTGACGGCTGCTATCGACCTGTACCTCAACAAGTAGGAAGTGTCTCTGCAGTTCACCAATCTGTTCAGGAAGACCACGCAGTTTGGATATGATCACGCGCATAAGGTTAGATGTATTTAGAGCAAGGTGACAGCCGCCATCGACCTGTACCTCAACAAGCAGGTAGAAGTGTGTTTGCAGTTCACAAACCCGTTCAGGAAGACCACGCAGCTTGGATACGATCACACGCATAAGGTGAGATGTATTTAGAGCAAGGTGACGGCTGCTATCGACCTGTACCTCAACAAGCAGGTGGAAGTGTCTCTGCAGTTCACCAACCTGTTCAGGAAGACCACGCAGCTTGGATATGATCACGCGCATAAGGTTAGATGTATTTAGAGCAAGGTGACAGCCGCCATCGACCTGTACCTCAACAAGCAGGTGGAAGTGTGTTTGCAGTTCACAAACCCGTTCAGGAAGACCACGCAGCTTGGATACGATCACACGCACAAGGTGAGATGTATTGAGAGCAAGGTGACGGCTGCCTTCGACCTGTACCTCAAAAAGCAGGTGGAAGTGTCTCTGCAGTTCACAAATCCGTTTAGGAAGACCACGCAGCTTGGATACGATCACGCTCAAGAGGAATAATGAACGATCTACGTTCCATAAGGCCTACTACGAAATGATAGTCGTTCTTTTGTTGTACAGACGACAGCACATAAAGCTACACATTTTTGTTGCAACGTCGCCTTCATACATGCGCTTAAGACAGCCATTGTTTTTACCTTGACGTGTTGTCTTATGTACAACAAAAGATATAGACTAGTATCGTTCTGAGGGATTTGGTTTTTCGTAATGGCCTACTGCATCTTAACCACTTTCAAAGTATTTGTCACAGACTTTGTCGTAGAAGAGCTGATAATCTTTAAAGAAAACATACAAATACCTGCATTTGTTTATTAAAAATAATAAAATAATAATATATTTATGTGTGTCTTGCTTTGTTAGTAAGAAGCACGGGGACTTCTGCGGTTTGAACCCTGATTTCAACAAGCAATTTAACCAACGGTTTAGTGAAAATTGACACTGTCAAAAATTTCCTGATCAAATCTAAATCGGCTATTCTAAAATTCATGAATAACCCTTAGTACAAAATAAAAAATGCCCTCAAAATGTGTAACAAGTGCAGTGAGAAATAGGTTATTTTTATGATATCAATGCGAACGATATTTATCTATATACTTAAATCATATGTTTTCAGGAGCTGTATTCCTGGGACCGCGGCAACCAACTCACCTATCCAGTCCGTTACAACGAGCTGCCTGGGCCGTGATATTGCAACGAATTTATTCCTTATAAACTTCATTTTTATATTTTCTATTAAAAGAATCCTATACCACTGTAACAGACTTTCTTAATTTTTCTGACTGCTTTTAAAATGTTTCTAAAGTATACAAATACGTGTGGGGTGAGCAGAAACATATTGGTAACATATTCGTGTCGTCCAAACGTCAAAAACTGTCAGTTTTCCCCATACAAATTGACAAGTTAACGATAGGTAAACGCTACGAATACGTTATGATAGTTTTTCGCGCTCACCCCACTACTTTGTTGTTTAATTTAAGAATATGACAATGACATCTAACTTTTTATATCAAAACGCGCACACACAACGGAAGAGCTTTAAAAGCTCAGCTATGTCAGCGTAAAGCTTGTTTAGTTTCATCTTCAGTCGCTAGGTGGCGCATCACTACACAAAAGTAGAAAAGAATTGGTATTTGCCTAAACTAATAAAATATATTTTAGAAAACCTCCAAAAAATATAATTGTCGTACTAATCTTCGTAGCCTCGTAACGTCTAGTCGTAGTCGAAATTCGTAGCGCTCATATATCTACGAATCCGTAGCACAAGCTTTTCGTAAGCTTTGCTTTTGCAGCGCGCTTAGTGTAGTACTAAATTCTGCCAAAAGATGGCGTTACGCGAACGACGCGATGTTTGAAAAATGAATACGGCAGAATCGAACCTCGAAAATAATTTAATAACTTGTCAAGTACAGTCGGACCGCTGAAAAATTAAAGCGCAAATCGATAGGGCGAAATGGGATTTGCATTAAAAATATGAGAAAATGCGGCCTGGGTCAGTATAGTCGTTGAAATATTAATTTGTGGTAAGCATAATTTTATACGGAAAGTGGTATTGGATGATCGTTGGATTCGTGATAACATTTTCATTATACCTCTATTACAAACATGACATCACAATAGGAATCGTCCTACATAGGTAAAGAAGTATTTTTACAGTCATTTGACTGTTAAATGATAAAGTAAGTAATAGTTTTCGAAATAAATCATATGCGACAGGCACGTCAGAGATTAAAATGAGATTACGAGCTCGAATTTAGTTACCCCTAACGAAAGTTTGTCAAGACTCTTGTGGCGTTTAGCAAGAAAAGCAATACTTGATATTCTTATTTCACAGGCTGATACAAAGTAATAAAATAAATAAATAAATATTTCACAACAATCACACCAATTCCCTAGCCCCATTCAAGCTACTAGGCTTGTGGGATGGGATAAACATACTTAAATACTTTTTTTTGTAAATAAATACATATAATGTAATGTAAGTTAGTGTAGGCATGTTGTTGCATGCCGTACTGGGTGATAACATAAAAGTAATGTACTAAAGGCTGGCAGGGGGAGATTTTGATGAGAAGAGCATCATAAGCTTACAACTATACTAAGAATGCAGGGCAAAATTTGAAATTTTTCGCATTTTAATATTTCTTATATTAGCGTTCGGTAAGGTTTTTGTGAACAACTGCGTAGTAGTTTAAAACTGATAATGGATTATATAAAAATAACATTACAAAAGTATTAAGAACTAACCTTTTCTAGACTTAATCTAAATTGGTCTAGCACACAAAGTTAAATATTTTCTATCGTGTCTATTTAATATTACATTTGACTCCAAACAAATCTGAATAGAATAGACTGTCTGGCCTAATCTAGAAATGGCAAAGGCAAAGCCCAGACTGAAATAGGCCATTAGTCATACAAAATTTAGAAGAAAATGTCCGTCGGGCCTGAAACCTAGACCCGTGATTAATTCATGTAGGGAACTAAATGTAGAAATCGGAACTCTCCACCGGAGAGATTATTTCAAGATTCCGTAAATATTCTATTAGGGATCTAGAACCGTAAATTGACAAAACGACATTGTTTTACATTATTGGTAAAGTAAGTCGAAAACGTAATACGATTTCATGATAATTTCAACTGAAACAAGTTACTGTTAAAGTAAGATAATTTAAAAAAACGATGAAAAGAAACAATGATGAAAATGTGGACAAATAAGCTAAATATGTTTGTTGTTAGATTAAAATAATTTATAGATTCCTATGTCTAAAAAACTTTTGGATACATATTTTTTTCATAACCAGAAGTGATTAAACATGTCACTTAATTAATTGAAGCTCCTTAACGAGTATTTGACATACTAAGATTAGATCAAACGTATATACAAATAATAATGTGGAATTATCCAATCACATTCTAAACAAAAGTAAAGATCAAGGTTTCAACAAAAAGCCGCGAGCGCTAATCCGCGCGCGCATCGCACCGCGCGTAAAACGGATCGCAGGAGAGCCCTCGACCGGCCCAGTATTCCTCTACCCCCCATTTTTCGCCACAATAGCCAGCAATACATTCCGTGACTTGGCAGAAGTGATGTTGAGAATTTGGCCCCCTCCGTGCGATCAATACGTGCGCACAGCGCCATCTAGAAGGCATCGCGCAGCCAAATTGCAGTTTAATAGTTCATTAGATCCGAAAAATGGTGGGGACACACAGTTTAAATACGGAACGTATCGATTCGCGGCCGCGAAACGGAACGGATAATTTGCAAGGTTATGTCACCTTTGGACTAACTACCTAGGTGCTCTGGATAACATACTTGTATGCCACACTCTAGTATGATACTGATCTAACGTTGAGTTTCACTCTTACGACTTAATACTGGGTCGTTACTACGTTACGACCTTTTGTACGTTGTTGGCTCATCATCAGTTCAACTTAACCTACATAAAGCTAAATTATAAATATTGTTACTAACAAATGGACGTAATTTGTCTGAAATAAAAGATTTTATTTTTTATTTTTTTTATAAATGCGCACGCTTCGATTTTAGACTAAGTAGGTGAGTGCTTAGTGATGGAAATCAAATATTGCAACGTAAGTATGTACGACAGTTTTTAATTACTACTAGTGGCCCGCCCCGCGGCTTCGTCCGCGCAAACGTTGGATTTTTCCTCCTTCCTGCTTTATCTCATGGAAGCATTGAATCGGGATAATATAAAAGTATCCTATCACCTAAGACAGCTCATACCCTGTCTGTATACCAAATATCATCAAAACCCGTTCAGTAGTTTCAGCGTTATTGACGGACAAACATACAAACAAACCTTTGCATCTAAACTATTTTTTTTCACAGGCTCCGATGCTATAAAAAACTCTAATTTAGTCCAAGCTACAAGATGCGTAGGTACTTTAGTAACTGTGCCTCTGCCCAACGATAGATAGCGACAATTTGTACCCCCACAGGCTTGAAATGTGGGTAGTATTTGCACAGCTCGTGAAAAACCAGGGTCGTTATGACCACCCCCCACCCTCTCCCTGAATGAATGAATCATCGCTCGCGCTCATCAACTTGTAAATTCGATCGATTCAAATCGAATTCTCGGTAAGGTATTGAGGATTAAACGTATTGTAGAATAGTATTTTATTTTACGCATATGTACTTACTTCTATAAAATTCGCTAGCTTTTACCCGCGACTTCGTCCGCATTAGTAGTTTTTTTGGAATGCGTTGTTTTCCCGTAATACCAATTTTATGCAAGTATAATTCAAATCTTTGGTAATTTAGGAGTGAAAGCGATCAGATTCCTCGGAAAGTAATTTTTCCCATGAGAATGCGTTGTTTTCCCGCGGTCAAAAGCAACTTATATCCATTCTTAAGTCTCAAACTATCTACTTACAATTTTTTTTTAAATCTATTCAGTAGTTTAGGCTTAAAAGCGATCGGCCCACTTGAATTTTCCCCTGGGAATGTGTTATTTTCCCGCGGTAAAAATTAGCCTACGTCCTTTTTCGGATATCAAAACATATCCATGCCAAATTTCATGCAAATTAGTTCAGTAGTTTAGGCGTGATTGAGCAACAGACAGACAGACAGATTTACTTTTGCATTTATAATATTAGTGTGGATTTTTGTGTAAATATGTTTTTTTCTCGCACGGCACGCCCTACTTTGGGCGTCGCGGTGTGTAAAGGTTGACACGGCTCCTCATATTCGCACGCTAGACAATAAAGGTCATCACCGCGTCACGCTTAACTGTTTGACTAAACCTTTAGGAAAATAAAAGGGATTAAAGTATATTTTGCAAAAACGGGATAATACATCAAACTTTGCTGTTGAGTTTCGTCTGATCATTTTAGTTAGTTAAAACGCGTTAAACAGTAGTAACAGGAGTAAATATGAGGTTTATTTTATGATATGTGAAAGATTTGACGCTCACTTTCCAGTAAAGGAATAACTCCGAAATAGTTCTACTACTCATCAAGTATTTTTTGTAATGGATTGATTACTGAAAAACACATCGTACTCTAAAAGTTAACGGTTTTTCTTTCGGCTCTCGGGGCCTACGCCTGATACTATCCGATGATGATGGATTATAGTGCTTGGGGATACTTTTTTATTTGTTAATAGGTGGAACACTTAAACAAAATCTAAGCTCGACAAGACTCAGTCGAAGATGGAGCGGGCTCACCTAGAAAATACATCGCACATCTAGTACTTTAAAGTCATAAATGTCAAAAACTCTAAAATTTACTTATTTATGCTACATTCTTTCTTTTATTTATATGAATCTATTGAGAGCTCAAACATCGTTTTATTTTTAATTTCGATATGATTGTTAATGTAAGGTAGGGACTAAGTGGTGCCTAGGTGTAAGGCTATTATTTTCAGGTGGCGCTTTGCTGATGGAACCGACAAATCCAGCGTCTGCGGCTTCACTCCTCAAGCAATGACCTATCTTTTGTCTTGTCCTGAGTGTTTAAGTCCTGCATGCTTGAGGAACTTTTGTGTGCCATCGACCTTTATGGGCTCAAGAGATAACTATACTATTTTTACTGAACCGTAGAAGAACTGTAGGAATATACTGATACAGTTAGTGTAGTGAGTGGAACTCTTTTGCTAAGCACATGGTAAAAGATGATGAGAGTGAAGACTAAGCTTCAATCCGTAGAGATTATCACTTTGTAGTTTGACTTCGGCTTCACATAGACCACTTATATAGGGAGCATAGAGGAGCAGAAAGCAAGTTTTCCAAAAATCCATCAAAACTGAGTTGAAAATATAAATTGCCCTTGACACAGTGACACAATAAAAAAAATGTAAACAAACGTTCACTCTCGACAGCGATCAGCTGACTTACATAATTTGCTATATATAATTATGTACAAGCAGATATATACAGGTATACAACGTCGGGATTTCCTCGCTTGCTCGAGACGTTGAAACGCGGGAATAAAGCGCTGCAGCAAAGCGATACCTGTACACACATAATTTAATTACATTAAGATTTATACGGACGTATTTACTTTGTGTTTTCGACAAGACGCGTTGGGAAAACCGAAGTGTACGTGGTGATTTGGTTTTTGGAAGCAGATAAGGCTGGATTTGGGCAGGTTTTTGGAGGTTGTCGTTAGTAAATGGGTGCTTGTGGCGCTTATGAAATGTGTTATTTGTCTTGTATTCTTCATATGTTATTATATACATAAATGTTATTATGACTCTATCATAGCATGTGAATTAAATATCTTATATATAAAAATGAATTGCTGTTCGTTAGTCTTGCTAAAAGTCGAGAACGGCTGAACTGATTTGACTAATTTTAGTCTCAAAGTATTCGTGGAAGTCCAGGGAAGGTTTGAACGGTTTATATATAAAAATGAATTGCTGTTCGTTAGTCTCGCTAAAACTCGAGAACGGCTGAACTGATTTGACTAATTTTAGTCTCAAAGTATTCGTGAATGTCCAGGGAAGGTTTAAACGGTAAGAAAATATTAAGAAAAAAAGCTAGAACTGCGGGCAGGACGACGTGTGCCGGGTCCACTAGTTTGTCTATAAACAACCGGAATAAATAAAGTTTAAGCTGTAAAAAGTCAATGGTTACAATATCTTTTAGATCTAAGCAAGTTTTGGATGCACATAAAGTACATTCAAGCGATTAGTAATAATATCCAATCGATATTCCAAACAGATTCTGAGAATACCAAATACCAAGAATATCATACAATAGTCATATTTCAAGACAAAGCTACACACTAGTTGTGTAATGAGTAAAAAATGATAAACAAAAAGGTCAACGAACAGCGCATACCCGGCAGCAGCTGCAGCGCTGCGCGATCCAAATCTCAGCTGAGTCAGGTCGGACACCTGACGTCTCCCCCGCCCCGCGCCCCGCCGCCATCAGCTGTTAATGTCCCCCCGCCCGCGCCCCGCCGGCCTTTCCCCTTCGTTCGTGTAATGCGAGGAGGCAGGGCCTGACTGGATTAGCGCTCGACGCTCTTTTGTTTTCTTTTCAACAGCTTAGACGCGGGATAATTTCATTCGGCACGATTGTCGATAGTGCTTTCGAATAGACATTAATAATTGAAATGCAATAAGGTTCGAAATTGACGTCAATAGAATATCATAACATTCATCAAAGCAGGCAAAGTTGAAAAGTGCTCATCAAATAATTTATATCAAACCGACCGCTGTCGCAGTGCAATCAAGTACTTTAAATAAATGATAACAACGTCGTTTCCAGTTATCGATTTTATCGTAGCCACTGGAGAACAACACAAAAATGCCAACTTTTAATAATATATCGCACATTATGCCGGCAAATGAATAATTTATCGCGGCGTGTCGATTCGGGGCGCGCATCCCCGCGGGGCGAAGGCGAGGGGTGGGGGGCTGCCCCGCCCGGCGGCCGGCAGTCCGCGGCGAGCGGCCGACCGAGCGCCATGTCCGCGTGTGCGCCGCGCGCGTGTTGCCGGCCGCGCGCCCCGCCGACGCTGCTCGACATCACCGCCAAGATAGTCGCCGCGTCCATCCCCTTCCAACGCATCGAGGAGCGCTACGAGCGCATCCCGGAGCCCGTGCAGCGCCGCGTCGTGTACTGGTCCTTCCCGCGAGATGAGCGAGACATCTGCATGTATTCATCCCTGGCGCGGGCGCCGCCCGACGACCACCGCAACATCGCCTTCTGCCGAGGCCTCAAGCTGCTGGAGGCCGGCTGCGTGGAGAGCGTGCTACAAGTCGGTGAGTGTCCCGTGTCTCCGCGCCTGCGCTTGTTTACTAATATGCGCCTCGCCCACCCGCGCCGTATAAATAAAAACCTCGACGTGTGCGATCGATAGCTGCTCCTCTCGGGAATTATTCATGCGTCGCCTCGTAAAAGTTTCAAGAGATTAGGACTCCTGGCGGAGCACCTGGGACGTTCTGGGGCACAGCCCTCATCAGTGCTTTCGTTCTCTATGACGCAAGTGACGGATATATCTGCGCCCGATATGATAACCGGCTCTGACAGTCAATACGTCCGATCGATTCGTAGAATCATATACATTAGGGGACTTACTATGACACCCTGCAGAACTCTACTTAGATAATATACCAAGTAATGAAGTTAATTACTTTGAATTAAATTCTGACTGCATCCATAATCCATGAGCCACAGTTCCGAAATTACGTTTTCCCCAACACAATTTCCCTTTGAAATACCAGTCACACTTTATCAGCGGCTCGATTGAAATCTACATTTAAACTACGGCAGATGCTCCGTGAAATTCGGCTAATATTATCATAACTGGATGTTCCGTTATATGTATAGGAATTACACAACCGGATTCTTCCGCGGTACTTGGGCTGCAAGAGACAACAGCCTCGCATTAATTCATGCAGACGTCGTTTGTTACTGTCGCTGCTCTGAATAACGGACGCGAATAAACAATATTAATTGCCTGTTTTTATTTTATAGGGTCAGGCTCGTTTTATTGTGCTCGGTCGTGGGAGGACGGGCGTTACATATTCATTTGTGCTTATCAGCCATCAGAGAGGCTATTACTGGTCATTTTCGGCCGTTTCGGGTCGTGTCGCGGTCGCATAAGCCACATTTGGAGTGGTTATGACGTTCGTAATGCTGTCACGTCTCAGGGAACTTGAGCGCACAAAGTAGTGCGGTGGCTCGGAACATGTCCGCAGTCCGATTTAGGCACTGGCTTTCGTCCAACTTTAGGGCAGAACACCGCACCGAGATGGCGTTCCTGATATGATTCATGTACTCAAGCTTGAGATAAACACGTTATAGTAACGCACGTCTAAAATAATACAAGTTCCCACACCCATATCATCTGACTCACACAATCTACGATCAGTCGGGGCCGCCCACTTCAAGTAAAAACAGGCTGAAATATGTTCTCAGAATTTAGTTGTATGCAACGAAGGTTTTCCTCGCGTTCAGGAAGGATTAAATTGTCTGCCACGTAAATTGTGGGTCAAATGAGGTCAGGGGAATACGCTTCAAGCAAATTGTGATTTATTTCTTTGAGATCAGGCACATGATCGTGTTGCGATAAGTGCTGTGTTCGTTTATATTCATACCGCAAATTATGTTGCGCTCACATTAGTGGAACTGGATAAACAACCGAAATATCGTGTGAACGGAAAAAATATCTGGTTGGCACCGTTCAAGTGGGGACTGGTTACCGAACGAGAACTGCCAGATTCGAGAGTGCATGAATAAAACAACATTTAGCTGCCCTTAAGGTTTATGCAAATGATCTCACCGTTTTATATGCCGCGTACGTATTTGATTGTCATGCAAAAAAAGCGAATGCACCAGGCAAAGTTCGGTAAATATTTTAATTTCATGTTAATAACTTCATACGTTTGTGTTGATACCCGATTGGGTTTGGGTTGGGGACCGGTTTCTTTGGAAGATCGCCCGATAGTGATGCATAAATTGAATTGTTGATAATGAATCTTGTATTAGGATTTCAGTTTAGATTAGCATTAACCCTTCGTTATACGAGAGAGAGCAAGAAGTGTTGAGAAGGAAGTTATAAACTACGATCAATTGTAGTTAGTCGAAGTATTTTAGTAGGTACGAGTTGTTATTGTTTAATAATGATTTTGTTATGACAATTCTAATTTGATGTGAGAATGCAAGCGAATGGTTTCGTGGTTTGCCCACGTAGATATCTAGGAACACGATAACACATGTTGGCACGTTCTGTACATAATACAAATGTCACCAGAATTAACAGCGTAATCTAGTCCAATCTATTGTTCGTGCTTATTAAAATTTCTGGTCACGTCACGTGCGACAGCGCAGATGCATTTCCCAGAAGGTTGGAGTCAAACGTTTTATTGCTAAGAGGTTGCCATGATTCATCCTCGGTGATCTTTGATATCCTTTTGAGAACGAGTTTCTCAAGAAGAACGTCTGGGCCTGCTTTTTTGCTGACAGTCTATTATAAGAATTTGGAAGGACGAGGTTCACTTTTCAAACGTCTTTTAGACATAATACGTCTTTGGGTTTAATGGAAACAGGTTCACTTTATTAATGTTTGCATGAACATTTTGACAATACATTCTAAAAGACTTTTTGAATAGGCCAAAAAGATCTTTTATTTTAACGATGTTTTGTACAAATAAATAAATTTCATTTTATTTCATTAATAAAAAAAGTTTTTTTCTTTCTTTTATTATTTTCCGACATAATGTTGAATCATACAACTTATTCCATAACACACTGTTATAAATTTTTTGGTATTAATTTGTGAAATTTAATCTCATTTCTGTTAAAAACCATGCCACTTTGATGACATCATAGATAAGCACAGCCCATTGATTCACGCCAACTCATTCCAAATTGAGATCACACAACATGTCTACTAATATGTATGATGTATCTATTTGTGATATAATTATCATCAATAGACCGGCAGGAAGTCGAAATTGAGACATTATTCAGCCATTACGGCTCTTGTTTCAGTTGTTATGATTGAAGTTAATTACTTTGTTTTGTTCAGCGCAGTTCTCATGCATGTTTGTAAGTTGTGTAAGTACAAATTCCTATTTCTCTGTGCAAATCACTATATACTTTATATGTATATACGTGATAGCACTATGCTACTTTTTGCGAAGTTCATAGCCAGTCATTACAACCTCCGGCACGCACATGAATGTTACATTGACGATTCTATTCATGATTGCACGCCCCACATCCTCAGAAAAAAAACCTACCTTTTGTCAATACAATCGCGATTCATAGCAACAAAGAAAACTCAGTACAAACTGACAGACAAACACACGCTGTACGCGGCTCAGTCCAATAACAGAGTTTCACAGTGTCTACACAAGAACTGTTCTGTCGCACGACCTCGCTCCAGAAACCACTCGAAAGGAACCTCTCATAGCCGAACCTACAACTCTTGTTTTTCCCAATTTTGTATCCGATTCAGGAGACGAGGGAGCTCTCGGCAAACTGGTCGCACTTACAAAGACCTGCTTGTAAGTACCGAAAGCACCTCCGCGTTTTAGAACCCACAGCTAGAATTGTGCAATTCAAAAGGGCCTTAAAGTGAGGTAGTAAAGGATATATTGCAACGGCAGTGGGTAGGGTAACACAGCAAATATGAACAGCGAGTCCGTCGAAGGCAAACAAGATTCAGAAGAGTCGTGAATGCCTGATTTGATGGTGTACCCATAGATAAAGTGGTGATTGTTGGGGCATAAAAAGGTCTTGTTCCTTCGCTGGCTGCTCGTTAAGGAAGCAATCCTCCATGAGAGGAATGCACGAGCAGTCATTATAAGATCAAAGTTTGTATTTTTAGACGATCCATACTCAAAGACAATTTGTTAGAACTAAAATTGCATCAACCTCTGGTACGCTATGTCTTGTTTGGAAAACACTTAACGAACAAAATACAACATTCTCGTAAAATAGGAGCTGACATTCCGGCAATGCCAGATTTAATTAGCAGTGTGACGTCAGCGCAAGTAATCGCATAATTTACGATTGAGATAGAATCCATAGTAATGTTTCACTAGTACAAGAATCCACACATACGCAATGCAATTGCACTTGAGAGGCTTTGGCTTCTTTCGTGCCAATTCCATTTGAGATTAGATATTAGTAACGAAGTTTAGTGTAGTTTGTTCAAGCACGTAGCATGTTGAATGTTATCCATCGGTATTTTGTACACCACACGTTTTACGACTTGCATCGACAGGATGTGTGTTCGATTTAATAATGCCACAGTGCCTGATTAGTAATATTTCGAACTAATTAATATGAGTACGTAGTCACATAAATAACTGATAATTACCTGGTATTCCTACAGATATTAGGGTTTCATAAAAATAACTCACAAAGAACAAAGATCGCTGAAAAGAAGTTCATAACACAAGCCAAGTAATGCAAAACTCAGCTATTCATTGACCATGATATGTTGCTGACATAACTGAAATCCCGTCATACTTCCCAAGTAATATAATCTGGTTCTATAAATGACCTGAGAACGTTTAAAAACTTGCTACTAATTACTTCATCGATTAGACAAAACTTGTGAGTTTGAAGCATACATTAACGTTAGAAATAGTGACACAGATATACCGCACGCTACAATCGGTGGGAAAGACACACAAACAGAATCTTGCTCTGTATCGATAAGTACACGACCTACTTATGTTTCACCGTCAGCAATAATCATAATTTGATGATACGCTAGATATAAGCAATGGCTGCAACATTTCACAACGTACTTGACGAATTAATTACGAACTAGTTGATGATCATGACTTTGTATAACAAGAAATTAACAGGGTATTATTTATTACTTGTATCAAAGAGACAATTTTAAATTCTTCGAGGCTGCTTTTTAATATCGTCTTAAATCAGCCCATGTTTGGATTTAAAAAAAATATGTCTTCTGAGTTACATTAACGGTTGCTGCATTTGTTACTTTTACTAATTGGGAACCTGCTATAACCTACCTTAGTCATAGCCGTACCTTGAGCAGTTTCCCTACTTTACAAATGCAATGTATTTTTATTAACCTACATTTCATTTGTGGTCTTCAATGTATTCCGTTTAGCCTATCATCCTCTTATTCCGTCAATGATGTCGTTTTATAATTCCACCAGCCCTTTCAAAATGTAAAAACACACAACATTCGGGATTTCGCTTGAAATTTGCGCAGTACGAGTTGTTTCTGTGTCACACACAGTGCCTTCTCCGAAACTACAATATTGGATCAACAATCAAATTAACTGTAAATGGGACAATACAGGCGTTATTTAATCAGCCAAGTCGTTCGCAGAAGCTGTATGTATGCCTGTACGTTCCACCATTGCAACCGAAAGCCAACTATGAAAGTCAAAACATCACTTAACTGAATCCAATAGGATACAAGTCTGCATGTTTTATAAAGCACATATTGCCTTGAATGTACGCGAAAGTGATTCAAATGCGACTGTACATTTCATCTGCTCGATGACAGGTGTCAAAACGTCAATGTCTGAAACGTATTAGCGGCATTTTGGCTGACGCGCCTCACTCGCGCGGTTTTGCGGAAGCAGGTATCAAATATTGGGCGTGCAAAATAAACAAACTTTTTTTTTCTTTCGAAAGTCTTTTAATAAGTAGGTAATGCTTAGCGTATGACTTAATTCAGTCTTCCTGGCCGCTGATTGGAGCTAATTGCTCACTCCACCTCTCCCCCCAATTATTGAAGCTGACCTGAGGCACGGGTATTTGACCTGGGACCAGATGGCTAAATAAATTGCCCCATGAGGACCTGCATCTATTCTTAGTATTTCTGTCTTAAGTTCATTCTTTAATTTGCACACATGATTTAATTTGATTTGCAGCACACTTTTTAAAATCGCCAACTGTAGGTGTCATAGTTATAGTTAGTAGTTTTGTATTTTCAGTTTCGATTTAAACACTAAAACTAAATTAAAGTGCGCCAAAGCATTTTAACTTTTCTTCCCGACACACCAACAACCCAGTTCTATCTAATGTAATCATGCATTGTTTGAAACAAATTACATCTCGTTTCTCCTACATTAAAAATGCCAAAATACACTGTAGTGATCCATTAATTCTGAACATAATACGCTATAGAATATCCAGTATCCATCATACTGTAGTCCAAAGGTTTTGTTATGTAGATCCTATCATTTGTTATTGTCAATTATAATGATGGACCAAGGTTTGACAGTACAATGTATATTCGAGTTTCAGACGCGCAAATGGTCTCTATTGCTTAGGAGTAAGGAGCTGGATAAGAAATCTGTACAGTGTATCGCTAATGTTACATTATACATTTTGAATGTTGTATGACAAGTCTAAATGTCGCGTTGAAAAAATTAGATTGCTCTTCAGGAGTCTTTGGTGCAACATTTTGACAGAGAATGACTCTGTTATTAACAAAGCTAAATAATTTTTAACTCAAATAGTCTAAGAATTTAACAACTACTTACTACTACTACAATAACTTGATACCAGACTGTTTACGGTATACGAATAGGAGTGTTCAAATCTAGAATGAAATGGCATCTTCTAGGTGAGCTCGCTCCATCTTCGACTCAGTATTTGCCTCGTTGGGCTTAGTCTTGGGTCAAGATCAAACCTATCCCAAATAAAAAATACGATTAATTTTCACACGATTCTAGGATATCCTTAAGTTACCCAATATAAAGACAGTTTCATCTTAGAACATAAATCATAAGCTAGGACAAACTATCTTTCCAGTAAAAAACCCCCAAATGATCCAGAAAAATAGTTGGTGAGCTTCAACCGCTGGATGGATTTTGACAAGCCATAGCTAAGAATCACCGTAATTAAATTATCTTTCAAATAAATAAAAAAACGCTTTAAAATCGGTCCATCCATTCGGAAACTACGATGCCACAGACAGACATACACAAAGACACAAACACACACACAAAGGGACATCAAACTTATAACACTTTCTTTCTTCGCTGTTAAAAAAGGCTATAAACATTTTTGTCTTCTAGTCCCTGTCCAATACAGTTATAGCTCCTGGATTGTCCCCACATCATGTTGAGTGTATATGGTGTGATTGCCACCACATCATGTACACTCAACGGCACAAGTGGCAAAGTGACTGTAAACACAGCGTCATTCGATTGATTAGAACCTAAACATTGATTATCACAAAACAAGCATTGCTCAATGCACTATCGGTATCTTTGGCCCAGTTGGACGACCCAAAACTGTATCTAGGCACTCAATAACTATGCCGCATGGGTGGGAAATATAGACCAGATTGTTTATAGGTTTAGTTTGACAGTTCAGAGCAGCTTTTAACAAACCAACTTTGCATATTCGTTACTACCAAAAAAACTCTCAATTATTTCTTAGCTTTATCTCTCTCTTTTTCCTACTTTTTAACACGCTTTTATTACCTCGGGCTGTCTGTATGTATGACCTCCTATGTGTATGTAACTTCTTGACCATTCCACCGCTCAGAGTACCTAAAACACAGATCGTTCGTCTATTTTTCGCGCTGAACCCATCATCGTATGATGACTACATCTTTTTCTCTACAAAACAAAAAAAATATTTCCCGCCATAAAACCGACCCGAACCTAATCGTGCCCCAACGAGAAAAGCACGCAGCGCCACGGGCAGAGCTTGTAAGTACAATCTTTAGCCCGAAACAATGCTTGGGGTCACTGCTATCATTACAACATAGGCCGCGAACACACTGGCGTATTTTATAACCCTCTTGAAGGTAGGACAGCTATAAAGTTAATAAGGTTTCTCGTCATTTTCTGAGATATCCATAGTTGAAGATTTACTCCGACGAAACTGTACGTAATATGTTTTTACAGACACTCAGTCAGGACTATGCAGGTCAGGTTATTGTCACTAACTTTTACTATAGATCGGTAAAAACCAAGGTGCAAATCCTTACTCGTATACAAAAATAGGGCCTTAATTCTTAAGGGAATTTGATTAACTACTGGTTATCGTTTCGGTTGGATTGCACACATCCGAAACGTCGAGCAGTGAATACCTAATATTCATTAAAATATATCGCGTTTAGACCCGACAACCAGTAGTATGTGTTAGTTAAAATGCAACGCGAAAGTTTAAAATCATATAAAATCTTTGTGTGTGTAGTTCGTCTAGCTTTTAGCCTGGATCTAAGGGAAAAATAAATATAAATTTTAAATTTAAAAAAACCCCGACATCAGCCTGAAAAACAGCTTCAACGGCTGATGGATTTTAACCTACTATAGCTTTCAACTACAACAACTTACAACAGCAACTTTCGAATAAAAAAACCTGCACTGAAATCAGTCCATCCGTTTGGTAGCTACAATGCCACAGCCATACAACACACAAAAACACATACGCGCAAACATAAAAGAGTTCAAACTTATAACACTCCTTTTTTCGTTGGGGGTAAAAAAGGAACGTAAGATTTAAGTTACGACATTACTATCAATAGACGCTGGTGTGATCGAACCTTTATCCATTGCTCACTACGGAAGTGGGTTATTACGTTTATACATGTTATACGAATTTTGTATTGTAAGATAAAGATTCAGGTATTTATCTTTATTACGCCCTTTAATGAATGCAAATCGTTGTACGATGGTGCAAATGAAATGTTTGCATTGTTTGAAACATCTTGTGTATGTGGTAGACTGCTGTTTCTCATGTTCTTCAATCAATTGATAGTTTAGTAGAGGTTTTGGGGCTTAAATGTTATTTAATTGACCTGAATTGACCTTGTTTAAAATGTGGTACTTATGGTAGCAAATGGATTTTTAAATGTCACGGCGCAGTAAAATGTATAACTTATATCTTATTTTCTGCCTTATTTTTCTTCTATTCCATACTCAAAAATTTTCATAAAATTCGTATTTGCTTGTCCAAAAAATTTTTTTAAATAACCCAATTCCCACTAACAAAGTTAATCCTGAGGCAATTCCTTTAATGATCTCCTTAATAAATTAGTTCAAACATCACTTTTTTCGTTAATTTAATTTAACCCTTAGCAAGATATAAACCCACAGCCCTTTTTGTGGACGCGGCAAAAGTAATCAAAAACTATGAATAACCTGTTGGCGCACCCGGGGCCTATTCGACCACAATCATCTGTAATTTGGAGCAATAACTTTGTATCAATAAATAAAACTGCCTGACTGTGCCTGCCCTACGCCCGTTATAATTTTTGTTAATAAGTTTTTGATGTGTGCTACACACGTAAATACGCGTCTACATTATAGATAAGATAGGGCAGAAATGTGTTTGTAGCAAACAATGACAGTCAAATGTTTGGTGCAGTTTTCCTTGTCGAAATCGGGTTTATTATTATTATTGTACATGTTTTTAATAAGCCTGATGTACTTTAACGTTTTTGTACCAAATGTTTTTTTTTGCTGTGATGGGCTTACTCGTAATAATACCCGTTAGCCACTTCAATCAATAGTGACATCACTTG
The DNA here is from genome assembly GCA_963921415.1 of Pyrausta despicata. NCBI lineage: Eukaryota > Metazoa > Arthropoda > Insecta > Lepidoptera > Crambidae > Pyrausta > Pyrausta despicata. The sequence continues at coordinate 11,820,699 of OY992862.1, read as the reverse complement.
ACACCCCAAAGCGCTTAATCATCAAATCGAAGCGTTTGGAAAATGGAAGACAATTAGTAACAATGTGAAAACCATGCAATTTATGAATTTGAATTTCAAGACACTACTACATGGATACGTCACAAATCCATAAACAAACATGCACTTACTGTAAGGTACTTCAGGTCTAGATCGAACCCCAGACAATGTTATTGAGACTAACATTTTCATAACTGCTCACCACACGAACGTAGGTAATAAAAGCTAAAAGGAACGAACGATTGGAAGCAAAATGGCCGCTTCCATAAAGCAATCTCGCGCAATGCAATAAACAACAAAGTACGGCCATATTAATTTGACAATAACCCTATAACTTCAGTGGAACATGGGGAGACACGACTCAGTGCTGTATTTTGTAGACTCTAAAAAGTTTATACCTTAGCATCAGCATGGAGACTCAGTTCGAAAGTAATTTAGCTGGAAGATGGTGGGCAGGAGATTAACTTTCTTTTGGGTGTTCATGCTTTTTGGGGTTATGAAAGTCTGACTCTGGTTATGAAAAATAGTTTGGCTACATTTACGGTCTCAATATTGTATCTACCTATGACTGAAAAATAGAATACTCTCGGTACTTCTAGATGTAGATAGTTTTTAGTATTAAGACGACAGCTTTGGTCTAGTGGTCTGAGGTTCAGAGTTGTGTTTGTGTGATGAGCACGAGCATTTGAACCTGAGTCATGGGTGTCTATAAATGTATTTAAGTATTTCTATCCGTTATTCTAGCCACCATAGCACAAGCTAACGCTTGGTTTGGGGCTAGGTAATGGGTTTGTTCGTTGAAACATTTAAAAAAAAGTATGAAACTGACAGTTAAATAACTTTCATTCGAAGGTAAATAGAATATTAAACCAGCCGTTGATGTTAACATGTTTGATCATTATTTTTTAGTACGAGTAAAACCGTCTGCACCGAAAAGGCGTCAAATGCTTGGGTCTTTTGTCTTTAGCGATATTAATGGGTTGAATTTTGGCTCCACAGTGAGTCAGTCATTGAACAATTATGAGCGGAACTGACATCTTAAAATTAATTAACCCTATAAAACTAGAAACTTATCAGTCAGTATGATCAAGAACACCAACATTTAACGCAGCCAAAAGTCAGACACCAAATATTTTTTTTCGAGATTCCAACAATTTGAAGCGTATTTTCATAAACCATTTCGACTGTACCCCCCAGGGCTGCTTCCATACATCACAAACTTCCAACCATAGTGGCAGAATAATCAGGACAGGATGATGAATCGACATAGACAATCTGCACTGCCGCCATAAAGATAAACGAACGATATCTAGTTTTTTTTTTCGGAAACATATTAACGTCGTATAATTGTGTGATTAATGAGAAACCATGATTAATAACGACAAATTCCTTGTATATGTGGTGTACTAATGCTGATTATAAAATCATTATTATTGGGTTGCAAATCACGTTACTAGAGAATCGTTGGAAAAAAGTAATGACTATTGAAACTCACAATTATTTTGGTATCTGTACCTAACTTTAAATGATATTACTTCCAAATGCATGATCATCAAATATAACCTTGATTTGACATAATGAGACAGACTAAGCTAATTCAGCATTTAAAATATAAGCTAATATTAGCAAGACAACACAATTTGACTCGTTGGACTTCAAAAATGATTTCATAAAATGGTAAAAGCTAAAACAATACCGAAACTAAATGATGAAGCTATTATTAACTAATGAAACAACATGACCGGTAACTAATATAACTTTCTATAGAAAATGATGTTATTATTCCCCTCTAAAGAAAACTTTTGAGTGTGCCGACAAAGACTCGGCTGAATAGAAGTTTTGTTCACTAATGATTATAGAGATGATAGAGAAAAAAATGAGGAACGCCTACCAATAATGGTTAAAGACACAACCCCTGAGCGAGTAGTGGACCTGGAACTTTAGTGGCTGTTAAGCCTAAGACACTATTTTCGTGTTTTATCGGTGCTTAACGCGCTAACGTTTATGGTCCTTGACACTGGTGTTAAAGGTTACATAAAAAGTTAAGAGGAAATAAAATACAATAGGATTTATATTAAGTATGTGTATGGTTACAATTTGTACAAAAACTTAGCAAACGATCTGTAACAATTTGTAAAGAAACTTAGAAACTGATATAAACTTAATAAGGCCTAAGTTTCTATACAAACAAATCAATCTACACTCTCCGTTTGATTAAAATTAGACCGATGATATAAATAAAAAAATTGGGCAGTGACGTACGAATTAATAATAATAATAATAAAATTCTTTATTCAAGTGACTTATGGTCAAGTGAATTAAGGTCAAAAAAGTATTATATAGTATCCTGTTGACTGTTTCCTAGCTTGAAACTCGAGTTCTAGAATACAATCAGCAAACACAATGCATTAACACAAAAACGTTTTGCATCCTATCTTCCTTAAAACGTCGGGCTATCTTCGCCACCTGCCAAGCCAGGCCGCTTGGCCGTTTGGCACCCGCTCCAGCCATCTTGCCAAGGAAGACTTGGCACAGGCCGTTTCGACACCTTGTAAGAAAGGATTTATACTGTTTCATTTGGCTAGCTGGAAGCACACTCGTATATCACGAGGTTGGAGCTAATACCACGCCACAAGCACACAGTATTTTTTTAAACCGTAAAGTAGGAGCAGGAACACTTTAGCAACAACCTACGAATAGAAGTACTTTTATTTTTTAATTTGAGTAACGTTTCGTAAGCTTTTGCAATACTGATATTGATGCTATGAAATCAGTTAAACTATTTTTTTAAAGAACTCCTTATTTCAGAGTAATGTCAGCTCTGGCAACGTCTTTACAAAAATTATTTAGCTTAGCACCCTTTTAAATCTTTAAAAACTTTAGTGGTACTTAAAATCTTTCCAATAAGGAAACAAGAACAGTTTGTAAAAATGCACCATCCCTCGTTCATCTTTAACATATTTGGCGTTTGAAAGAGAGAAATAAATTAACAAAGCTTAATTTATTCGTTACATGTGCAAGTCTTGAAGTTTTCAGTACCGTTGAAATGTAAGACGTCATAAGAAAAACAAAAGAAGACCCCCTGGAGACAATGTACCCATCAGTAATTTGGGGTTAAATTATGTCCTTTAATAATTGCTGCCGCTTCTAAAAAGCGTTTTAAAATAGATTTTGTAAGAGCAAACCTACGGCTCTAATTAACTTTATCTGAAAAAAATGATTGTATAAAAAGTCTCGCGTGTCGTTAAGACCCCTGCATCGCTGTCAGGAGTGTAAGCTTAAGAATATAAACCTAGTTGCAACGGTGTAAGGTATATTTTTTGTAAGGGATGGTTTCAAATAATTTGTTTACCCCCGGAGAGAAAGCTGGTTTTTTCGTGCGTTTTTGCCGCGTCTACCTGCGGGACAAAAACGCAGTTTGAGGCCGTACCCCGCACTAGCCTCTCTATATTTTCAAATCTTGCCATTACGCTCGTTCGTACTGTGTCGAGCTGGTACGAGCGACAGGGATAGCTATCTTCGAAACTTGTTAAAAGATTTTTGAAGTAGTTCCTCTGATCGCAGATGTGAGCACTTGTGTGCATGTTTACATGCAATGCTATTGTACAAAGAATTCCTATGCACCGATATTTGATACGACAATTTTACCAGCTGGGCTCGAAAGGTACAGTGTATTCTTACGTTGCTTTTCAAATGTACGTACCTACATAGTTGGTAAAATGAATATCATAGATAATAATATGTCTTGTGAAAACGACACGTAGGATAACAAATAGACTTATCATTATATCACTTTGTTTGACGACCGTTTGGTGCAAGGTCTACATGTCGGACTTTAAAACCAAGGGTCGCGGGTTCGATCTCCGCACAGTACAAGCATATGTGTGCATGAACACGTGTTTTTGTACTGGTCTTGGTGTTTTATGAATAATAAGAATTTATTTACAAAAAAAAAGTATTTAAGTATGTTTATCCGTTGTCTAGTACCCATAACACAAGCCTCGTAGCTTAATTTGGGACTAGAGAATTGGTGTGATTGTTGTGAAATATTTATTATTATTATTATCACTAAAAAGACGAAATATCGGGATATTATTGCTCTATAATACACCAAGAGTTTTTTTTGTAGGTCTAAAGATTCCGTTTTATAACTTACGAGATTCATTTGTTACCGAAGTATTTAGAAATGAAAGACATTAAATGAGATGAGAAAAATATGCGTTTATCTACAGAAGATTTATCTGTACGTAAAACTTCAAAGTTTTATTCCTTTACTCTCACTGCTATCTACTAAACTCTTCACAACCTTAATCTAGAAAGAAAATAACAAGTTTTTGAAAATCATCGTCCTCATCCGCTATGGAAAAAAGTTCTTACAAATTTTTAAGTGTCGAAGTCATGTGAAAATGGTACTTATCATTATAGGTTAAGGTTGAACTAAAGTGCATGTTTAAAGTTGTATTCTAGTTAACCTGTGAAACGGGTTCGTCCATCTTTAATTTTTTTTATCTGACGTCGGCTTATCAGACCAAATCGGATAAATGCAATCAATATATTACGATACAGTTCATACATTTGTCTCATCGAACTTGGAGAGTGATGGAACAGTGAGTGCACCTGTGTATTGCGCTCACACTTGTGCACTATAATATCTCCTGCGTAGTTGGCTGATCTCTGTTGAGATTGGCCGCCGTAGTCAAAATCGGCCAGGAGGACTATTATTATTACATTTGTCTCACAGTGGGCTTTTTCCCTGAGTACCCCGATCCAGGGGGGCCCCTATCCTCGAGGCCGCCGTTCCGGAGGTTCCCTGTTCTCAATTAAAAGTCATCTTCTGGGTTCTCCGGTGTCACTCAGGGAATAAGCCTAACAGTGTACATCCACACTGCGAGCCTAGCGCGCTTGCGACAGGATTATTGAACAAGACTTAATGAAATGTGCTTTTGCATCCATACTGGTTATGACTAAGGCGGAAACCTAACGCCCATATATATGGTTTGACGCACCAGCTCGCTTCATCCGCCTGGACCCCAGCCACTACGCATTCAGATAAGAAGATATGCATGGTAAAACTGAAAAGGGGGATTATTTTGCTTTAAATTTCCACTAAACGACGCCAGCGCCAGAACCCAAAAATTTCCACTAAACAACGCTAGCGCTGGAACGCAAATACATCCAACTGTAACCAACTGAAAAAACTAGAGCTGGAAGTCGCAGGACTTACAATACAACTCACAACGTGACACAGGAGATACACCTGGAATCACAGCACTGACACCAACAAAACACTTGACGCGTTTCGCCACTACACGTGGCATCCTCAGGAGATGTTGTCGCTTCTAAAGAAAAACATTCGAATCGCTTCGCCCTAGTTTTTTCAGGTGGTTACAGTTGGATGTATTTGCGTTCCAGCGCTAGCGTTGTTTAGTGGAAATTTTAAGCAAAATAATCCTCTTTTTCAGCTTAAGTCATGGATTTCGCAAAGTAACGCTTGATTCCATCAACGGTATGTATTGTGTTATGTGATATAGTGAGAAAATATAAATGAAGTTCATTAGCAGGTATATAAAGGAAAGTGTTTGAGATAAATACTGCGTAAGACTGAATAATGCTTAGTACCTAACCAAACGTCAACTTATTAGACTTCTCCTTTAAATTGGATTTTAAACTCAGATTTTATAAGAGTTACGTAATAAAATGATGCATCGCAGATAAATAGCCGAACTCTTTTTTTTTATTATCAATATGGGTTCGCTCTTGACATCATTCTCCCTCTAGGAGATAAAGAAGATGTCGACGATGTAGCGAGCTTACCCAGAAGGTGCCTATTTATTTTCGCTTTGAATGAGCTCAAGTTATAAGAAAGAGGGAACACCGTCGGCGGAAGCGCATTCCATTCCTTGGCTGTGCGCATTATGAAGGATGAAGCGAAGCGCTTAGTGCGTATAGTAGGTATATCAACCAAGTATGGATGGTAACCCGCCGTACGTCTGGTGGCCCTCTGGTAGAATGGACTAGGTGGAATGAGCATATGGAGCTCATGAGCACACTCCCCGAAGTAGAGTCCGTAGAAAACCGACAAGCAGGCAACTCTTTAACTCTTTCTACTATATTGACATTGGTTTACGTCTATTGCAGTGTAAATATCAATTAGGTACTTTTAGTTCAAGTAGCATTTTACTTAGTCACTGCAGAGCCTTTAAAATTCTGTAATCTCCCGAATTTTGCAATGATAATTCGATGAGGGGCATTTTCCTTGAGCCGCAAATTAGGACAGTACACTTCAATGGTTATATTTAAGAGAAAAAAAGATGATCCGTCTAATTGGCAGAGGCGCCATCGTTTCCGGCGCGGGTGGCCTTAAGTACCACCGATGGGCTGAAGAGTGTTAATATCACTCCGCACTTGAGAAGCTTTCACTGAGGAAAGCACAAAAAAGGTTAACAAGACGTATAAAATTCTGTTGGGAAATGAGACAGAAATTATCTTAATTTTTTTGAATTGGGTATCTCAATTAAACAATTTAACAATTACACAATGTTTTGAAACAAAATTTGTATTATCTCCTGTTGTGAAGAAAATAAATTATTTTATTATTATTATTATTATTATTAATTTTAAGATATTAGGATTTTATAGGTATGGTCAGTTAAGGAAAAAACACTGTACCTAACAGTTGTGCAGTGACTTGAATTTATCAAAAGCGCTATACCACGAACAATTTGCGGACGGACAGAATAGGCTTGTTTCCACTATGAAAGAAATATTCAAAAACTGATCATCTCTAAAATAATTCATAATTTCAGATGCCTTTACACTAATATTTTTTTGCAGTTCGTATTATTTGATTTTTAATTGGAATTCAAATGATAATTAGTCACTCAGTCGGCATTGCACGCGATGACGTCAAAGTGTGTTATTCCCATACAAACTCTATGAAGAAAAGCGTTTTGACAGTTGATAAAAAGTACGTCAACGATTGGTGGTGTCAACTACCGTATTATTTTTTCTTTCTTATCGGGTCTTCTTTGACGACCGCTTTGGTGTAATGGTAAAGAAGTTGACCATTAACCAAGACGTCGCAGGTTCGATCCCCGCACTGTACAAACATTTGTGAGCATGAACATGTCTGTTTGTACTGGTCTGAGTGTTATATGTGTTTATATGAGTTTATTTGTTAATACCACTGTTGATTCTAATATCTATAATACAATTGCTTTAACTACTTGCCACGGAGTCAGATCAATGTATGTGATGTTGTTGTATATTTATATTATTTATTTATTTATTCCTCCTTTTTTTAACCACATGTCAAATACATCGCTTTCAACTAGTTATTAAACGCAATCAACTGATTAGTATCGGCGTCCATTCCAGTCGAAAAGTCGGCGGACTCAGCCCCACATACCTCATTGGCAAGTGGCAGGACAAGCCTTGACCACAAAGTATGACGTGACAAAAAGTCCCAGCTGCCGTGGTTTCCGGGACGACTCTCAGGGTATAGTGAACGGGTTTCATTATCTCTAGTCGTAGGAAAAACGATTACGGCGACACTTGTTTTATAAGACAGGTTTTACGCAATCACGACATGCGTATTGATTGCCGTAATTAGAAATAGCGACGAGTGTGAATGGTTCATTCCATTCACAAATGTGACAATGGGTAACTAGCCTTTGCTGGTTGGGAGTTTGCAATTCCGGTTTGTAGGTTGATCCTGAAGTTTACTAAAACGAAATCATAAATCGATCTTTAGATGTATTGATGACAACACATCGAGCTACAAATTCTTATTGCAAAATGCCCTTTATTACATGCGTTATGCTATCGTTTTGACAGAGTTCGTTTTACGTAGTAGGCCTGCTGGCACGAAAAACCAGTCGCATTGTGAAAAAGCGTTTTGGAATTAACTCGTAACAAATCATCATATTATCAGTCGTGAGACGCCCACTGTTGAGCATAGGCCTCCCCCAAAGATCTCCACCGCGATCGAGTCTGCTCTTTCCGCGACCTTAACCAGATTATCAGTCCACCTTGTATGGGGCCTGCCCACGGGCCTGATGATGAGATACGAGAAGGGAACAGTTTCCCTTCACTAACTATTGGTTATCGGGTCTACACGCGAACACACAGCCGTGGCTACGAGCTGAATGTGCGCAATCCAGCCGAAACGTCGAGCAGTGAGTACCTAAATACTCAATAATATAGTTTGCGTTTAGACCCGATAACCAATAGTTAGTGTTAAAATGCATCGCGAAAGTTTAAAATCATATAAGTTTCCCTTCAGGTCACATTTCAATCATAGAACATTAGCTCATTTGTCTGTCACATAATTAGGTCATTGTTAGCATCCGAACGCCACGAGGAGTGCCGAACAATTGTCAACAAACCGAATTTAGCCGAAACTGAAAGCGAATGAAACGTTGGAAGCTCGGGGATCATGTAAGACCGCGAATGTAGGATTGTAAAAAATATTCAAATACGTTAAAAAATATTGTTACTGTCGACGACAGCTTAGATCTAGTGGTCCAGAATACAAAACCGGTTGTCGCGGGTTCGAATCCCGCTAGGGGCAAATGTTTGTGCGATGTGCACGAGTACCTTAGTCATGGGTGTTTATAAATGTATTTCTAGCCGTTATCCTAGCCACCATATCACTAGCTAACGCTTAGTTTGGGATTAGGTAATTGGTGTGTTCGTTGAAACAATTTATTTATTTATTTATTATTACTCTTCGACAAAACGTCATTAGCTCTGTGCTACGCCGTAGCACATTACTTATACTGCGACTACAGTAACCACGCTAGTTAAACTTTATACATTTGATGCTTGGTAGGCTAGCTTTAAATAGCAGAATGGATATTAGCCATTCTGGACCAGCCACCTCATTTGCTTGTAAGTTGCATTCAATTAAATATTTTAGCTAAAAAATAGATTGAGATAAAAAAAAGATTTACATAAAACATTATTTATAGAAGTTGACGTGATCAACTCATAATCTTTTATCGTTTATTAACTAGTACTCTAAATTAGTAAAAAGCCTTTTATTTAGACTTAACTAGAACTGTAATTTGCATAGCATCATAAATAACTTACACGTACAATTGGCAGCCCTAAATCTCTAACTTTAAAGTCCTGATTTATTCAATTTGTACCGTACCCCTTTCTAATAGAGGACATTTCACCGAGTCCCTTGGGACCTCCACACTCAGTAACTTGTTATTCATTTTGAACCTTAATACTTGGTGTTAGAAGCTGATTTTGCTAATGCTGAAAGGCTGAATAGGCTGAACTAATACTCTCTAATCCTGCCTTCGTAGGACGAAACTTAGCCTAATTCAATTTCAGTTGGATTTCTCTCATAGCTTTTTACGCGTCTGGATTGGGAAGTAAAGCATGTAGCACATGATTTGCACTATACATACAGCTTATAATTGTGCGACCGAAACAGGCGTTTGTTGGTGCGGGCATGTCTGGGATTTCGGATTCCGGAATGACTTCTGGTATCTCCGTGAATTTTGAGAAGCTCAGCGGAATTGCCAATTACGCTAATTGGAAATTTTTAATGCGAACATGATTCATGAAGACCTGTGGGATTGCATAGAAACCCAGGTTAGTTTAAGCCCTGATTTTACAATAGTCAGTTGGCGCCAACAGTCAAATAAAATTTCTTCTTAAAATTTTAAAATCAAATAAATATTCATCTCTTTAGATTTAAGGTGCCATTTCCAACTCAAATCCTATTACCTTAACTATTTTTAGGCTGTGGTTAGAACGTAAGCACTACAATTCCAGAGGTTAGTGGAATCTCTATAATTCCCACTATACATGGAGGGATTAACCTCCCCCTCCTACCCTCACCGCTATTGAAAGGAACTCCTACGAATGCCTGCTTGATTAAAATTTCTGCATTTTTTTTATAAAACATCTTCTATACGATCTCTTTTCAAACTTTTTAATCTTTGCATTATACTTTTTGACGTTGCATTTATTATCTGTGCTGTCAATTGGCTAGAAACATCATCGCCTGCTCTGTGGTAGTTAAAAAAGTTACCTTTTTTTACATATTTAAAGCGAAGGAAATATACTCGTAATTACCTACACAGTTTATAATAAATATGAGTAAACATTAAAAATGTGGTTGTTGCGAACTGTAGCATATCAGTTACTCTTTATTAAGATCGCGTGATTACACGCTTTTAATACAGTAATTATATTATTAATAAACTGCAGCCACAAACAGTTTTGTACAAAGTATGGCAATGTTAATGTTATAGTTTAACTAGTTTACTTCATTAAATATGGCCATCCAGCTAATGAAATGTGTACAGAATAAGCCCTACATTTTCATTATAGGGTATCCTATAAACAAGTAGAGCTTTTAAGCTTATAATTAAAAAAAGGACGGTACATATGCAAAATAATAATAATTATAATTTATGTTTGCATTGCAAAATAATGTTTGTAAAAATACAGTACAGACAGTAACTTTTTTACGAATCCTTCATCACTGACTGGTCGTAAATAATAAAAAAGAAAATTAAAATTTTAAAATTGGAACGTCCTGTACCATTGTTTCGGATTTCATATTTTATGCAGCGGAACAGATGCGTCACGATCCTCAACCCATAAATGGAACGCACCCTGCCGTTACCCAGCTAAGCGGGACCCGAGTCGCCTCCCTGCCAGTTTTATTTTACTGCGTCTCAGGGGGATTTGTATGGACGTAGGGGGGTCTTGTTTAACTGGTGGTCGGCTTGAGGGGAGAACACATTGGCGCCATTCGGTCGATATTGATCTTTGGTTGGACTCCCTCGAGTCTTGAGCCCTGCTTTCGGAATTAGAGCTAGGAATTTATGTTATAGGCTTATTGCCGTGGAGTTGGGGGTCTGAGTTGCTAACTAACGAAACTTGTTTGGTTAGGCTGTTGAGTTTGGTACGAAAAGAGGAAAAGTAAGGATTTTGTTTTCGAACGAACGGGTTTGTTAATTTTTTGTGGTCATTACTTCTTTCTTTCTTCATGACCTTGGTTGGGGATGGTTGTATCGAGGAATGGTTTTAAATAAATTACTTTATAAAAAAATAGTTTTTATAGTAAATATATATACACAATAAGGTTTTTTAGATAAAATATATTGAAACGTTTTTGAGTAACTTAAATATTTTAGGATGTAGGTAATTACTAAAATATTCAATTACCGCATACCCTAGGACACCTTAAAAATTAAAGCCTGGTAAAATCTGAATTTATTAAGGATTTCAATGTCTGAAACTAAGCGAAATCGGAAAAGTATTTTGCACAAAATTCCTTTACGTCCAAAAATGTGTTCGCTTAAAAAATAACCCACATTGTCTTCGTCCAGTTAAATATCGAACGGTGCGTTCGAAACGGCTATCCGGTTATCATTATCACGTTTGAAAATAGAACGCACGCGAAGCAGGCAGCCGAGTAATCGGGCAAAAGCTTTTATATCCAGTCCGGTATAAGTTGGTCCGCCATTTAACACACCCACTCCCCTGGTGGCCTGTTTTATGGTTAGTGGAGGGGGGTGTGGGGGTCACGTGAACCTGGTCGCTGCTAAAGGCCTGGAGGCACGAGCTCACATGTGCCGCGAGAGATAAGCGCGCGTCCCCACTAGAAAACTTGTTTAGGCGTGCGATAACTTCGTATTGTCTGCGGGAATGGAATCCATTTGAAATAAAAATCGCTGGGTCCTTATTTGTAAAGTCCTGAGTGGTCTATAACTTTTGACGTGAACTTTAAGCAGTCCTATCATAACATAAAAAAAAGAACAATGACGTTATTTAATAAGAAAACTTTTTTAAATAAATCCGTTGCGGCCAGCCAATGTCTTCCACTGCAAACATCGTCATTTCTTATTTGCTGTAAAAACTCCAGCGTTATCCGACCCAACAAAAACTAACCCACCCTTGTTTATTCTGCAGATTACAAGGAACTTTGCATAATACCCCGCCGTGTCGCTTAAAAACTTTTTGTTAGGACTTATTCGAAAAGCTTGGGAGTGTTCCCGCCCACACTCCGAGCGCCTATGGCTTGTCTACTTCGATTTAAGGTGGTATTATTCCGTAAAAAAAACAGTTTCGCGATAGTAAGGCTTAATAGGGAAGATATTTAGGTATCTAATTTGGTAAGAAATATTTAAAAAAATTGATAGAGTTTAACTACTGTTTCAATTTTCAATCATTTTGTTTGGGGCTACAGATTTATATTTTTTCAAACATTAAATTGAGGTTATAACTATTTATCTTTTTTTGAATCAAGGATTAAATATTTGAAACTCTACTGTAATTCTAAGCACATTTGTTTTAGTAAATTCACTCATTCAAATTCTGAAAACGCCTAAATAAATATTCTGAGTGCAAAAAAAAACATTTCAAACCTAAAAATACTGTTACAAAATTTTAAGCAACAGCTTAAAAATGGAACAACGCAGAGCTCATAAAACGCCGCGAACTTTAAAAACACGTGGTACCTGCCGATTGACCATGTAACAACGTTTCCCGCCTCCCGCGGGCGTTATTAGGTAGCCATCTTCACCATTAGATGCTAATCTGGACTTATGGCTACGAGTGTTTTTACGCGGCTGCACTGTCCCCGTAAATGGGTTTTGTGGCCCACAAAATATGCTTTCGGGACAAATCAGGCTTCGGAACACGGTTAATGGAATGAAAAGGTTTTATACTTTCACAGCAATATTTTGCGTGTTGTTAAGCGTGACAGAAGCTAAGCTGTATGAGGTTAAAATGATTTCAAGTTCTTGAAATACAGACACAACCATCGACACTTTTAGTTTTTAACTGCGATACTTAAATATTTAAAACTTGTCAAAAATCCTTTGAATCTGAATTCAAACGAAGAAAAAAAACTATGTAACAGTGAGGCTTACTTTACAATAAATGTTTACCCAAAACGAAAATGATGCCTGCATACTTTCGCTAAGCTTTGCTTCTCACAAGAAACGACGGTGAATAGTTTCTAGTCTATGGTGGATTTATTTTCTCCAAGCACGATTTTAAAGGCCTGTTATTTCGGCTGGTCTTTATCATTGTCCAGTTCAGGTAGACGAAAAGAGTTTTAATGCATCTAAAGTCTGATCCCTACTCTGTGCTTATGGTACCAACCATCTCTCTCGCGCATGCCATCAAAACTGGGAGGGAACAAGATGGGTAGTCCCGAAACACGGTCAATATTTTAGAGAGTAGGACCTTTGTGCGTATTTTGTACCCACGAATTCTTGGCGTGTTCTGCCAATGCAGATTTATGTCCGGCAAAGATTTGTTTACGAGGCACAGTCAGAGGTGTAAATGTCGATTGTGAAATACTGTTACGTGTAGTTTGGGTTGTACTTAACTAAACGCATTTACCTCTAGAGTGAAGAAGCTTGGATGGAGCCCTTGTGGAACTGCTGCCACCGACCACGACTTTAAATTCATCAAAATTGGGCATGACACAGATTTAAAATGTTCTCGAACATATTTTCTTTACTCATCGCTAAACCCATTAAACATTTTTTCCCATAATAATTACAAACTTATCTTTATATTGATTCGGACTGTACTTAAACTATTTATGTTCCTTCTCTCGCCGGAATTATGTCCTATTGTGTTCTCGATGCAGGACACTGATTGAAGATACTGCCGCGGGTTTTGGGAGCGAAATGTCACCGTTTGGCTCACATAAACTGTCGCAGCAATTCATCAGACCATCCGGCTCGAAGGACCATAAAGTAACGGAACGGAATTTTAAAAGTTAAAGAAGAATGCCAGGTTTGAACGTAATGCTCATTTAGGTGAGAGGTACATTGTTATCTTTTTTTTAAATACATAAATCGAATTACAAATGTAGTGACTCAATTTAAAAAATGCCAGTATTTTTTTGTGATTTCATCTTTTTTGTGTTGGTAGCAATTAGATATACGCCAATTTCATTTGTAAATAAGCATTTGAATGCACTGAATCAAAGGTCAGTAAATAATACACATAGAGTCAAAAATAACACATTGTTTTATTATTACCTCACAGGAGAAACTCTGTTAAAACAACGACGCAAATCCAAAATATTTTAGCATCCTCGTTTGAGGTTTTCCTTTACTTTGATTGCAAATAATAATTTATATTGGGATTGTGAAAAGGTAAGGCAGGCACTGACTAGTGCCTTTATACAACTATCGATGTGTTTTTGTTCCATGTATGAACTACGGTAGTTATTTTAGGGACAAAATAAGACGATAACGTAGAATCGACACACACTATTTCTCTTTTTAATTTAAGGAAGCATAGGTTAATATATTTTACAGTGGAAAAAAATCCTTATATGGCGGTGTTTTTTTTTTAAACTATGTATAAGAACCTGCCTATCCATTACCTTGTATGGTTTTAAAACCATTTTTCCTCTCCTCTGCTTTACAAATATTTATTTAAAAAAAATTCTACCACACTAAACTTTTAGAGCTCAAAGCTCAGAGCAAACACGGAGCTTGACCCGGGAATCGAACCGGGGCAGGATTAGCTGCTTATGCGCAACCACGCCACATTATGCGAGTGCACGCCACATGAAGGGGTATTAAACCATTTTGCTTGAAATTATTGGCAATTTGCTCTAGACAAATGTTAAGATCTGTTACGTATGTAGTACGTTAAGAAAAAAAATGCTGGCTACTTCATGAAATTCTCAATTTATATTTTTTTTTCGTTTTTTAACAGGTTTTCATTTTTCCAATGATATTAGTATCATTATTGGAATCAATGTAAGTTGAGTTTATATTGGATAAGAGTAAATCATTTGATCGGAAAAAAATAACATGGTACAAAAACTTGCTTAATTTTTAATTAAAAATTTGAAAGTATTTGGCTGTGAATCTGTCATAGAGCGGTTGAAATGTAATCATGCACCAACTTTATACTTTGCTCGTATATGCTGCGAAATTCGGTCAATTCTTTAAGTAAAGAGTACCACAGACAGACATACAGACAGGTAGATCAAACCATTATAGATAGAGGTATATTTGCGTCAGGGACTAAAAACAAATAGGTTAATTACGATAACGCATAATGCAAAGTTGCAATTTCACCCAAAAAATTTATTTCGAACGAATTTTATCCGAAAATTATACCTTTTGTACAACTAAAAGGGATTTCGAGTAAAATTGCAACTGGTCGATTTAGGGCAAACTTGCAATGCAACTGAGAAATAACGCAACTAACCCAAACCAATGTTACCACATGTACTTTCAAAAGTCTGACCAGAATAAACAGTGGTAATAAACTTTATGAATCACGCCGCAGAATCCAAAAATGACCGATCGCCCAACGCCTGTTTCGCCTGTCCCCTTTTATCCTTGATTGAATGCCGCGCGGTAATCCCAGGTTCGAGTCCCGGGCGGCACGTACGCTTCCACGTGTTTACCTTCTACCTGATTGGATTCCCAAGTTTCTGTCTTCGGCGGAATTAAGTTTGAGGTGTATGGAGGAGTGGAGGGAGGTATAATGTGTGCTGTTTTGTGGGACAGCAAATGTCAGTATGACGTAGGCTTTATAGGCTTCTTTAAGGTAGCTATATAAAAAAGAATTCGTTAAACTAAGCTCTCATAGGTCCTGCCGGGATTATAATTTTTTTATAATAATATAAATTCATTTATTTCCAAAAGTATTTTTACATAATGTTACTGAGTTTTCCCGGTAAGTAGTCTGAAACACTTGTATAACTAGCAAAACATATTTTATACATTTGAAACAAAAATAAATGTTAAGTCACTTGATGATAGAGTCATAAGCGAGTGTATCTTACCACAACCTGGATTGCTTCTATGGTTATCTATAAATGATGTGCTTAAGATATGGTTTACACGTGTGTCAAATCATGGCTTTTTCCGCTGAAAACATTTAAAAATTGAAGCATAAAAGTTCCTGCAAAATCTCTCTCTCTCTCTCTCTCACTCTCTCTCTCTCTCTCTCTCTCTCTCTCTTAATCCACTGTTAGTCGGCAATGCTAAAATCCAGTTACGCGCACAGCACCCTAAAACTTAACCCAATCAAGATAGACATTCAAATGTCCCATAACACTAAAACGTCAGACTCCCACCACCCTGGCTCTCCATTTGTGTGGACAAATTTATCTGGGACCATCAAGACGGGATTAAAAACCACCCTCCAGTTATAATTTAAAATAAACTGTGCGCGTCCAATCGCTGGCAAGGGGCGTCTACATGTTCAATATTGGATCGCAGCTCGTGTTCCAAAAATGTGTCAAATTTTTTGCAACACCAAAAAGTTTTGCTAATTTATCAACGTGTGTACTTGCTATGTCTTTCAATAAATTGGTGTAACGCAACGCACCGCAATCATCAGATTACCCATTTTTGTTGCATAAACGCCCTTATTATTTGTGATTAAGATACCGCAGTGTACAGTTTGACGTGCTGTCGTGTGTGTGTACAATCATAAACCTTTGGAAACTCTTTCACGAATGAAAACAAGGAAGCCTAGCCGTTTGAGACAAAAAAATCATTCATTTATTCATATTTGTATACAAGGTGTATTTCCATTATATAGATGGTAGTCAAAATAAGAGATCTGACCTATTTTACATAAACAGACAAAAGAGAAAAAATATACTAAAAAAATATATGACTAGAGAGAACACGAAATATCTTAGACCAAAATAAAAAAAACATGCTCTATGGTATATTATATACGAGTAATTTATGCAACTAAACTAATGTCGTGTGTCTTCGAAACCCATAGATTTGGTATACCCTTCCATATTCCATGTCATGGATTTTAGCGTTCTCTTGCGTCCATGAGGGGAACGCGGCGTATTCGGATCTAAGCATAATGGACATGTTTTATAACACCCCCCCTCCAGGCATTA
Source organism: Pyrausta despicata (assembly GCA_963921415.1). Classification (NCBI taxonomy): domain Eukaryota; kingdom Metazoa; phylum Arthropoda; class Insecta; order Lepidoptera; family Crambidae; genus Pyrausta; species Pyrausta despicata. Next base: position 11,803,793 of record OY992862.1, on the reverse strand, counting down.
AGGCAACGGTATAAAACGCGTAATAGAATTCCAGATAGTGTTGCCAGGATGGGACGCCAGACTGGGACAAAAATCTAGATTTAGGCACATACTGCTGATATAAAGAGAGAGAGAGAGAGAGAGACAGAGAGAGATTCCTGCTGACGAGTACAATAAATTAAATTTAATAAATATTAGCCGCAAGCCACATTTGACAAAGCTGTAAAAGCCGAAGAAAATTGATGAATTGAATATAAGGCAATTGAAGTTTTGTTTAAGAACCTACATTCTCTATTGGATTGCTGTCAAAAGTCTCCGAATACGAATTCTACTGGGAATACCAAACTTTCCACCTTCCCTAGATTTGGGTGGGACATTGGTAAAGTACCGGGACATGTAGCAACACTAAGTACCACCCCTGCTTCTCTTTACTGCCCATCTAATGATGTTAGCGGCGCGCATGCGTCGTGCAATCACACAGAATTATGGCGCCTGTTAAATCCAAAGGCGTGATGAGCTCACACCCACTATGTTGCCTAAAGAACATGTTTCGAGACAAATTATAGGCTTGTAGCACCTTTGGATGTTTAAAGACTATTCCTTTGCCTAAAAAAACAAAAAATCTACTTCAAATGACAGTAATAGAGTCCAAGATTACTCTTTCGACAAAGGGCTTAAAACAAAGGACAACTTAAATCATGGGGGTCCTGTTCGACAAACTTTTTCTTTTTCGTACCAATGTCCGGAGCACTCGCGTGGGGTGGCGCCAGCGCCCTCATTGTTATCCAATTACGACCTCCCGCGCGATAATACGCCGCGAATTCAAATTAGGAACAGGGAGAGCGGTCGCCGACCCCGCTCTGATCAATCGCTGGACCGCGCCCGAACGCGTCGATTCGATATCGAGATCGAGTTGCACGCGAGAATCGAGTCGCGAGCGGGTACGACGCATTCGGTTAAGGGACCTGATGGAAGTTGAAATTGGAACGTGTCACTGGCAGGCTGTAGTTTTTTTTCTTTTTCGTAAAATTAAAAACTTTTCTGGTCGTTTTGGTTTACAGTTCTTGCATTTCACGAAGGCGAGTAGTCTTTATTTGTTTTTAAACGTGTACATGCATAATGCAATAGTGTGCGTGTATGACGACGCGGTCAGTCGCGAGCGCGCTGTCGCTCAGGTTAGTTGTGTTTATTGTTTCCGGACGCTAATTGCCGTGAAGTACTGTCAGCATGTCAAAGCGCAAAGTTATCCATAGCGAGGTAAATATTTTTTTTCTAGTTTTGACATTAAATAAAAATGATTATTTTTTAATTTAAGTAATAGTTTAGTTTTGACTTTTGATACTTATTCAATTGTATATTTTATTGTTTTTAGGGTCGAGCAATCATTGCTAAAGTCTTTCACTTTCTAAAAGATGAATATAATTTTATGAAAGCAAATAACACTGATGGATGTGACCTAAGTCCATTAGCAAACATATTAGAACGAACTGCCCAAGCAACAGGCGTCAGTGAACGCACAGTAAGTAGGATTTTAAAAGAAGAGAAAGAGTTGCCATCTTCATCAACCAAGTTTACTTCACCCATGAAAAAGCGACGAAAAAGAGACGGTAAATTTAATTTAGATAATATGAATCGAGAAATTATTCGAACTACAATTCAAAATTTTCATATAGAACACAATGAACTTCCAACTTTGGCAAAACTTCAGTCAGCATTAAGAGAAAAAATTGGTTTTGACGGATGTTTGAGCACATTACGTTCGTTGCTTATAAAAATGGGCTACGAATGGAACAAAATTGAAAACAATCGTAAATCTTTACAAGAAAGGCATGAAATACAATTGTGGAGATTTAATTTTTTGAAAAAAATTCATGAATACCGTGAAGAAGGCCGTCCCATTATATATACAGACGAAACATATGTGCTAACTTCGCACGTACGTCAAAACACGTGGAATTTAAAAAAACTAGATACTAAGACAAAAGACAAGTCATTTTTAAAAAAATTGAGTACCGGTGCTCGTTTTATTATAGTGCATGCGGGTAGCAGTAGTGGATTTATTAAAGATGCTTCGTTAATATACAAAGCATCATCCACAACTGGAGACTATCACTCAAATATGAATTTCAATAATTATAGCAAATGGCTGAATGAAAAGCTGCTGCCAAATTTACCAGATAAATCTGTTATAGTGATGGACAACGCATCCTACCATAATACTCGAAGTAGTAGTATACCTACGTCAAATTCGCGCAAGAGCGACATGCAAAAGTGGCTGACGGAACACGGTATTCCTTTCAATGCACTGTCCCGCAATGTAGAATTGTATGATTTAATAATCAGAAATAAGCAGCGTTTTATTTCATATAGAATTGACGAGATAATAAAAAGCAAAGGTTTCGAAATACTACGACTGCCACCATATCACCCCGAATTAAATGCCATTGAAAACATCTGGGGTATTCTGAAAAATAAGATTGCCTCGAAAAATATTGGTCAAAATATGACAGAAGTTCAAAATTTAATAGCTGAAGGTTTAAACAGTATCGATAACAACATCTGGCTTAATACATGCAAGCATGTCGAAAAAATTGAAAAGGAGTATATGAAATATTTTGATTATGACTTTGAATTTGTAATTAATGTGGGTGAATCAAGTGATAGCAGCACGACTGACTTTGAAACTAACGAAAGCAACAGTTTTTCCGAAGAAGATTAAGGCGACACATTTTTCACATACGTAAAAATAGATAGAAATTTGTTATTAAATAGTTCCAGCCTAGCCTTATTTTCATAATTTTGCCATATCTTGAGTTCAATTGTATATCCTTATTTAAGTCTTATGTTTCGCTTAAATTAAAACTTAAACCCAAATGTAGAAGAACATAATTTTATTTTAATACATTCCCTTATTTATTATTTATTTTAAATAATAAACATTTTAGTTTAAAAGTTTTGTTGTTTTATTTTATTATCAATTGAACATACAAAAATATTGGTATTATTTTTATGCTAACCATACCCGCTTTCGTTTTCACGCACACATCGACACATATACGGACACATATTTACCACAAGTAAATTCTGCTCGACTTCGTGATTTGAAAGAACTATAGTAGTTTTAACTTGATACTCATGTATAGCAAAACTAAAAAAAACGATATTAACAAAAAAAAGAACTCTTCGGAATATCCAATTAATTAAACTTCACCGGCGGCCAGGATTAAAAAATAACGCCAAAATTGTGCAGTCTGCGGGTATCTGTTAAACGAAAAGTTAATGTTCCGATCAATTAGGAAAATGGCCACTTTCCGTGGTGCGAATGCATTATAGGTGGAACCGTTTAGTGGCATGCAACGAACGGGTCTGGGTTCAAAAAACAAGATATTCGAGTTACGTCCGTGAACTTTTTCGGACGAGAAACTATGTTCCAGATTCAATTTAAAATGTCGGTTGACTTGATGGCGGCCATGTTTTTAGAGTTCAAGTTATTGGGACACTTTTTAGTGCAGTTTATACGATGCATGTCTGAACAAACTAGAAGGCGATCAATACACAAGTCATATTGCCAACGTTTTATATCATAAAGGACACGATACTGTTCATGAAGAACGTTTATGAAGGTACATTTTATTTTAAATCCATACTAATTCTCATTTTAAATATAAAATAATAGGTAAGCCTAAATCCCTCTTCTTGCTATTTTTTTTTTGTGATAGGTTTGCTTTTGACCCAAGACTAAGCCCAACGAGTCAGAGTCTACGATAGAGCAAGCTCGCCTGGAAGCTGCCAGTTCACTCTAGCTCTGCAAATTCCTAGATTGTAACTGCAGGGAAACACTGACGCAAGTAGTGAGTTCCACTCTATTCTCTATCTAAAAAACTCAAAAAACGTTAGCTTATTTCCACGGCTGACTGTTCCCGACAATCGGAGGAGACGAGCAGGGACCGGAATGGTGGGTAGTCGGTAGTTTTTTAGCCGATGCCTAGACACTACCGTTGTAAGCGATTGACGTCCGGGACCTAGGAACGGGCTGGGGTATTTGTGCTTCTTGTACTAATTAGGACTATGACTGGACAAAAACTGTTTGAACTTTGCTGTAATAGGGAAGCCAAATATCAAGTACCTTTGGTCCTGCGCCTGATCTCTCTCTGGTCATGTCGGATTGCCGTCTCACCGAACTTTGAGAGTGTGAGTGCACCTGTGTATTGCGCTCACACTTGTACACTATAATATCTCCTGCGTAGTTAGCTGAGCTCTGTCGAGATTGGCCGCCGTGGTCGAAATCAGTCAGGAGGACTGTTACCATAGTAATAATACTCCCTGAGTCTTTACTCCATTGAGAGACCTAAGTACGAACCGTTTCTTACTCTACCTTTCTTATACTTAAACCAACTTTATTGTTGTTGTGAGTAGAGAGAGCCAAAACTGCATTCTAGAACCTCGAATAATTTGGTAGAAGGTTTTTTAGTTTCCTTAAAGAAAATTGTCAATAATAAAACCCAACCTTATCTTAGGTAAAAAGTTTCAATGCTAGTCAACTTAAAGTTGACTGACCTAAAGACATGGTAGACCTCATCTCATGGTATACCATGAATTATAATTTTACCATGGCAGACCTCCAAACCCTGACCGTCAACCATAGCCCTTAAGAAACAGCATCAAAACGTAAAGTGCCACATGTTCCCACGGGCCAGAGAGTGTGTGGTCACCACACGTAACGGATTACATAACTCAGGATCGATTCCGCGGCGAGGCACACCGCATCACCCTGGGGAAACCGTATAAGTAAGGTAGTTAGTTTTCTCACGTTATAATCTATGAGTGTCGGTCAGGGCTAAGGATTTGAGAAAGTTTTATTTTTTTTACTGGGAACATCAAGTTTCTTCTGGACATCGGGGGCCAAAGACAAGGTAACAGATACTAGAATCGCTATCAACTTCGTTTGTGCAAAAATCATTAAAAACAAATTTAATGTGATTGAACAATAACGATTATTATAGGTAATTAAATAAATAATTAAATGAAATAAAATGTTTTGTTAAATGAAAGGTGAAAGCGAACTTTGTCATCGACTATGCAAACCTTTATCTAGGTGCCCAGATAATGTAACATTTTAGGGAAAAGGACGAGTTTATTTCTCTATCTCTCTGGTTTGTGTAGAAGTAGCCCAGAAAGAAAATCTGTATTTTAGAACGTTCAGCTGCAAGCAATAAAAACGATGGTGTTGATTTTAAATCTGTATGTCTAATGTGTGTTGAATTTCAATATCTACGTAGTAAGAAAATGTTAAGCGTTATAACTGAAAACCTTACTTCGTTCTCTGTAAAAGTGTTTAACTGTGAAAATTGAATGGTTAAACAACTAAGCCATTAGTGATTCCAGGTGTAAAACAACAATAAACAAAAGATAAAGCAAAATCAACAGTCGGGAAACGGTATTGTTAGTTCGTGGAACAAGTTGATGTACACTCAACCGCATGAATACTCACTCAAGGTTCACATGAGAACTTCCTCCTCCTAAATAACTAACAACTTTCCATGGTGTTAGATTCATCGAACCGCCCTACTCTAAGTAACTAACTTAATATGGAAATTCAGTGAAATCCATTTCAATATTTTATTTGTGTTAGAGCATTCCTTTCCCAGCAGCCTGTGTCGCGGTGCTAGGACCTAGAAATATGATTTTAAAGATCTCGACAGGTAGACTGGGCCAAACCCTAACATTTGTTCGAACTTAAACGCGAACAAAGTCTCGGGCGAAGCTTCCGTTAATCATGGAAAAACTATGTTTTCGATTCTGTAGTCGAAAATTTCCAAATAGGGCGAGCAAAATAATATTATTATTAAGAAAATGAGCCAACAACACAATTTTGAGGGATAGCAAAACTCTCACTCCTCTCTGAGCTGTGCGAGTATACCAACACAACAAATATGTACGTGACGTACGGGAGTCAATTTTTCATACGTTCTCAAGGCTTATATCACAACAATTTTGACAGATAACCAGTTTTTCGACGCATTTGACTGCGTTTTCCTTTCGGCCCTTCGAAATGTACATTGACAATATTGTAACGCAATTAGCTAGACGACACCACCAATCGTTGACATACTTTTTATTATCTGTCAAAACGGTCTGTCTCCATAGATTTCGTATGGTAATAAATGATTGTGACGTCACGGTCATGTGTCAGAAATCGGAGTCAATTGACCGAATATTTATTGCGTTTTGTGTGTTTAAAAATTGGTTTCTACAGCTTTTTTGAAATATATTGGTTGTATTAACTGCATAGGGGCTATGTTTTTTAAACACCATGTTCTTGACAATATTTAAGATAGGTGTCATCATCCCAATTGATAACTTAACATGTATCTAATTACGAAGATTGTAGTTCGTAGCGACCTCCGATTTTTTATTTATCCTTTGAAATTCAAGTTTTGGGCACAAAACTGCTCAGCTGTCAATATTGTTGTAATGGAAGCCTTGAGTGAGTAAAGATAGGTGACTACCATAGATCTACTCCACATTACAACGCACGAAATACATAAACCTAAAAAACAATAAAATTAATCAAATCTGACTTAATTCATCGGTACATGCAGAGTTCAGACAGTTGTTTTATCTTAGATGCAAAAAAAACTATGAATTTAGAATAATTCGATTTAAAATAATGATAAAACTAAGACTATCGAATCGAATCATTTTAAATAGCTTTTTTACCTAACTTTAACAAGTATCTATTTTATGGGCTGGGCGCATAAAAATAAGTACTCTTATATAAGTATAGTGCCTATTCCCCAGCATAAAACCTTCTCATAAAACCTCTGAACACTATTAAGTGTGTACACATAAGTGCAAGAAACTTGGACACAAAGAACCATGCGAAGTAAGGCTTACTGTATCTCTAACGTCACAGTGTTGAAATAGCGTAATTGCTATTGAACCATAGTTAATTGGTCGTTTTGGTGCCAACTCGTGATGTCCTCGAAGGTTTTTGTTATATAGCCAAAACCTATTAATCAGTTTATTATTTACTTTACTAGCAAACCTTTTTGATAATAATTAGTTCTTATGTGAGAACAGTTATTTTATAAATAAGGAAAAATAGAACAAAATTTATATTAACTCGTTTTTGAATTCACACTTTCGTAGTTGTAACAAATGGAAGAATCGTACCTCAGATAAATAATAATATAGTTACCTATATTAATATCATTAAGATTCATATTCAAAGTAAAAAAAATATTGAATGGCTGAAGCGTGTAACGTAACAATCAAAACGGAACACTTTCTCATTTTCAGTATTTATTCATTTAGAAATTATTACAATCGGGAGCCGACAATATCATAAAGTAGAGAAGCTAGAAACTTACCTAAAAAATTGATTGGCAATACCATTGGCTATTATAAAATACAGTTTCACAATCTTTCAACCATTCCCATTTATTCCAACCACAATGCTTGGCTTCGTTGACTTCGGTCGAACCACTAAAACGTACCTTTGCAACAAGCAAAAAACCTCGTAAAAGTTTGCAACAATTTTGTGGGCAGTACAGTTACCGTCAAAAAAATAGCTCATTTTTTGCTTACTCAATCGCAATAAAGTTCAATGTTCAGGCGCGATTTTCCGCCGACCATACAATGTTGTATGATAAACTCGCCTCCACAATTAGTTGCATGCGAAATACGACTATGTGAACGGTGTGTGGTAAACGACTTTCAGTGAGGTGAAAAAATTGACGAATATATTGACTCGATGAACGGAAAAGGTTCCGTAACTGTTCGAGATGTGTATTTTAATACAAAAGCAAAAAGGTTCTTAGATCAAACAACTTTTCGTCACAACGTCTTCGACACTGGATCACTTCTCTGACTGCATAATAATAATAATAGTCCTCCTGGCCGATTTTGACCACGGCGGCCAATCTCAACAGAGATCAGCCAACTACGCAGGAGATATTATAGTGCACAAGTGTGAGCGCAATACACAGGTGCACTCGCTGTTCCATCACTCTCAAAGTTCGGTGAGACGGCAATCCGACATGACCGGAGAGAGATCAGGCGCAGGACCAACGGCTTAACGTGCTTTCCGAGGCACGGGGTGTAACACATAAAAGTAAACTAAAGCACGATTAAGTATATTTAAAAGACGTTATTAGAAAATTAGCTAAAACTGTTTAATTAACCAACCAAAGAATTTGTTAGTTATTAAAACTAAAACTAGCATTTAGTTCTCACTTTTATGAAGTTTTCTTTTTTACGTGTGCACAATATGACCTCATTTGTTATTTAATGATACCAGACCAGCCTTGATAGGACCTGCACATAAAATACAATGTATTGCGCGATCACAAGAAGCATGCGGATCCCTAAATCATAGGCGATAATGTTGATTTACTTTCGTTTTTCTTTGAGAAGGTTCATTTTATGCGCACACGCATAATTTACGATACAGACAATGAGCGAGCTAGGATGACCATGGAAAAACTATTGACGGGACATGGGAAACACTAAAAAGGGTCAATCTTTGAATATATCTACTTATTAACATCCAAGTAAGGAAATTTCGCATATTAATTTGATAGTTGCGCTGTGGTGGATTTTTAGGGTGTTGTTAACTAAAGAGTTTCTTCTCTAAAAATAAACTGTTTTAAGACCTGTAGATCTTACACACATCCATGACCACTAACGAACGAATAATCAGTCAGTAGATAACTCTGGTTATTCGTTGCCTTGATCGAGTGGTCAATGGTATCTACATTTGATATTATGTAGTTACTCGACGCCGCAGATGTAGTTCTGCCTATTGCTTTTAAAAAAAAAAATTAAGCGCCTTGCCGAAGGGAGCTAGCGCTAGGGAGCATTTAATCGGGATAAAAAGCATCCTATCACCCAAGTCAGCTCATACTCTGTCTATACACAAATTTCATCAAAATCCGTTCATTAGTTTCAGCGTGATTGACGGACAAACATACAAACATCCAAACAAAAGAACAAAGTTTGGACACTTATCATGTTTTTGTGATTTAATCTACCAAAAGCAACATCTTCTATTCATCTCTAAAACTTGCGCAAATTCATTATCCCCTCGTAGTTACTTAATCTCCGGTAAGTTTTTCTGCAATCGACTGTACAAAACCGGAAAATTCCGACCTAAATAAGAACTATCCTCTGCGCACACCCACAGCGCATGTGTTCAATGTTTATGCTCGGGCGCCGGTCGACGCACTTCGCGCGTTTATTTTCATAATCCAACCTTCGCAGTTCAGTTGGCGGAGTTTTTTTTAGTTCTAGATACGTTGACCTGTGCAAGGGGCGTATGGTCTATTGCCTCAGAGTGATATACGGTTGTATATGGAAAAATAAAGGGTCGTATAAATAAAATAATGGATGTAAGAAAAGTCAGCTACCTAATGATGTGGAATCCAATTGTTTACCATCACGTAAATTTATGACTTGAAATGCGTAAAACATGGAAATAGAAATTGTTTTTTGTTTTCACTACACATCAATGTTATTGGATGGAATTCAATTTTTTTCGAACGGTAATTTACTAACGTAGTAGTACGTAACTGCTGACTGCCTCGTTCGTGTAGTGGCAAAGTTTCTGCCTTACATCCAGAGTTGGCAATGTTTTAAACAATTGTTTAAAACAAGTGTTCAAATCATTGTTTAAAACACTGAAAAAAAAACAAACCTATTTAAAACATGATTTAAAACATTTTGTTTTAAACACGTTTAAAACATACATAAAAAAACATATACCAACTTAAACTTATTCATTTATTTCATACAGTATTTTTTGCCAATTTTGCAATATATTTGAGGTAGTGCCCCTCTGTGGGCTGGCAACACAACACTCACTCACTCACTCTACATAGTTTTTGGTTCTTTTCTTACGGGGTTTCCACATATTTTGACTAAGGTGTAGAGTTTGTGAAGTTAGGCCTTGTATGTAGAGTTAGGGCGTGTAGTGTTAGAAGCTTGGCTCTACATGAGATCTGATAACTTTTTGACAGTGCGAGTCATATGGGCTCGTCTTGGCAACATTTTACATGAAAATGTTTTTGGTGGGATTTCATTTCTTTTTGTAAGTTGTTTGTAATAAAATTTTTTTTTTCTTTTTTTTTTGGGGTGTTTTTCTTGCACATCAGAGACGCCTTTTTTATAGCCCACTCTCTATCTTTGCCTTTTTGTTTTTAAATTGATACTTTGTCTCAGCCCCCTGGTCTCATACAAACTCCCATCCCCTAGTTTAAGGGGTTGGGGGATGAAAGTTACAAGTTTTATAATTTTTTTGTTGTTTGTGTGCTAATACTAGCTTACATACAAAATTTCAGCTTTCTAGGACATTAGGAAATACCTTAATAATTTTGATGATCATCAGTGAGTCAGTGACGAAATCAGCGTTTTTTAGATATAAATAAAATCTGAAGAATAAAAGCTAATGTAATTCAAACTTAATATGTTCAATAAGTCCGCTATTGACAATATATCCCGAAAATTTTGTTGATCTAGCATAATCCAAACCCAAGTTATTAGGGTTCAAAAAAACGACGAAGCGCTTCGAAAAAAGGTAGGTAGTGCCCGTGCGCTTCGCTTGGCTCGTCTTGACGGGGGCACTACCGTGCCCCCAGATGGGTATGGAATTTATAGACGTGATCAAACCGCAGGCCATGAAAGATGTCCTCACGTACCGAGCGATGACTTTTCCTTTTAAGGAATACATGTTCAAGGACGACCTATTAAAAAAAACACATGCGTCGGTGTGGTGGAAATCTTTAGGGAGTAAGTTAGATTCCGGAACCATAGATTTAACAAATCAATTGTTTACGGCCACCACTGCGTCTTCCGTCGGAATCGAACGACTATTTTCGACTTTTGGATTGGTGCACTCAAAAACACGCAACCGACTTGGCACAGAGAAGGCAGCAAAATTAGTCACGATCATGAGAGCGCTCAATCCGAAAGAAAAATTAACTGTGGACGAGTTGGACGACTTAGATTGTAGGATAGATATGGATGGAAGGTGAAATGAAACATGTTGATTTTTGATTTTCCTAATGTAAAGTTATTACATTAATTAAAGATTAGTAGTTAAAAATTATTACAATACTTAAGTAAATACTTCTGATTTATTAGATTTATTAGTTTTCACTCACTTCACTATAAAAACCTCCTTTATTGTTTTCTTTTGTACTTTTTTTTATAACAAGAAGTGTTTTAAACTATGTTTAAAACATGATTAAAACGTGTCAATTTCAACATTAAAAAAAAAAGATTAAAACATGTTTTTTTTTGACAAAAAAAAAACACAATGTTTTGTTCTTTTTTAAAAAAACACGTTTTTTTTCCAACTCTGCTTACATCAGAGAGGTCCTGGGTTCGAATTTCAGGTCGAGCCAAAATTGTTTCTGAGATTTTCTGTCATGAATTTCTCAAAAACAGCTCGGAGTCGGGAAGTTGGCGGTGTTACACCCCCGTGCAGAAAGCACGTTAAGCCGTTGGTCCTGCGCCTGATGTCTTTCCGGTCCTGTTGGATTGCCGCCTCACCGAACTTTGAGAATGATGAAACAGTGAGTGCACCTGTGTATTGGGCTCACACATGTGCACTATAATATCTCCTGCTTGGTTGGCTGATCTCTGTTGAGATTGGCCGCCGTGGTCGAAATCGGCCAGGAGGAGGATTATTACTACGTAAGTACTAACGTGGTTGACTTGGTTGACGAATGATGAAATCCCGTTTTTGGACACAATTAGTGATGACTTCACCAGCACTGGGGTATCGGCCATGGATACCTCGGTTGGCCTGTTGAGAGGTCGGCCTTACGGAGGAATCGCTCTGGGCAGCGTTCCTGGAGACGCAGTGTTTTTGTTAGTGTGGTTGTGATTGAAAAATCGCGTATCTGTGCAATCTAGGCAGTAAACAATGAGAAGTCATTTCTCGTTTTAATGTGTTTATATGCCTACGGATGATTCATCGAACTTAGCCTAGTTTCCGGATGTCCTCAGTGCGGTGAGTACTATCATTGACAGCTGCATCATTGACAACATAGTTTTTTTTAAGTAGGTACTACTAACAAGATGAGTCGATGTAACTTAAATAAATAATACAATGCACTAACTTACTACGTACTTTCTTATAAGTAGAACATTAACGTCAGGCAGCCGTTGGAACAAATATATAATTTTATTCAACTTAAAGCACATCTGTCCCGCATTATCGTTAATGTACTTAGACGTTGAAATTATACAAAGAAACGGTAGACATGTCGTGTCATTCATTTAATTACCAGTTAAGCACATTGCACATACATGCGTTTTACAACTGTATTAAATTCTACCTTAATCACTTTTCAGGGTGTTTCAAACCAATTTTATCAAAGCAAACGGAACGGATCTTTATATTTTCCCTAAATTTCCCTTTTCAGCGGTCTTCGTTACCAGTCAAATAAAGTAGTCATCACTAAATTGACCGTTGAACCGCCATCAAAACAACATGGGGGCGCTAAACTTTTACATCCGCATATTACTCAGACGAAGGCTCATTTCCATTTAGTGCCTTTACCTGACTTGTGGAGAAAAAAAACAAAGTGACAGCTGTCATGCGGGCGGGCCATGGCGGGTCATTGAACCGCCAATAAATACAAATAGAAATGCACTAGTTGGACGTTTGAATAGTCGTTTCCTTATTGCTAAGAGTTGTTTGTCAAGGTTTTTATTTGCTCAGTAGTTCAGCCAAGTTTGGCCGTTCATAACAATCAAGTTCAAGCGGTCTTTACACAGCTGCGTGCGGAAGCCATAAATAAATGTAAAAGTATGGTTGTCGGAGGTCAAATGCCTGCTATACGAAATGGGAGAAAAGATAGAGCTGGGCGAAACTTGCAACCGCAATTGGAATTTGGGATCATTTGCTAGAAAAGTAAAAGTTTACATGCTTAAATTCCTTTAAGGGTTCATTAAGGTTTTATTTAAGTTCAAACGGTCTTATGTTTACTATATTCCGTTTCCTGTATGAAACCTTTTGCGTTTTGCCATCCAAAATCTACCTTCAGTTCAGCAATTTGAATTCGATTCAGCTTCGTACTCGCTAACTACATTTTTTTGTCGTCAATCTTACACCTAATCAATCAAGTGTCGAATTCAACGGCTTTGGAGCATTTACTCACAAAACAAAGGGTGCCTCAAAAGTGGTTACATTTCCTTCACCTGGCGCAGGTGGCCTGATTGCAGGAGCGGAGACACGCCCACCACTGATATTGGGTTGTGCACAGACCGGATTAATGTTTGGAGACTCAAGAAATCGGGCGATACGAGCGCTGGATTTAAGATACCAGAGGGCCTATTACGATATGTTTTCCGTTGAATGGCAGCGTTGTATTTTCAAAAATTTTGAATAAAATCATGGAAACGTTGAGAAGATAGTAATTCGGCCCCTGACCCATTTGAAGGCTGTGAGTTGAGGGATACTTAAGGGAAATAAAACGTTCTTAAATTTTGAAAAGACGTTCAACACGATCGTAAAGTAATGATAAAGATCCTTTGATAATTATAGAAGTTGCTTTTCGTCGATAGATAGATAGAAATAATTACTCTTTGTTGAACACTAATACACAACACAGAAAACAAAAACACAGACAATTTTAACAAAGGAAGATGTACAATTCACGCGGTCTTATTGCTAGGGGCGATCTCTTCCAGGCAACCTTCAGGTAAAAAAAGTAAAAAGAGACACGGTTCTACTTATTTGACAAAAACTTTTTGAGCCTTTTATCTTTAGACCTTAAGCTTCAGAAAACGGGTGGAAACTAGAAAGTCGATGGCCACCTAAAGATAGGTTGCGAAACCACAGGCGGGGTGGCAGTTACTCATAAACGACAAAAACACAAGTAAGCGAGGGAAACCGTTAACAGCTGTTCTGTTATCTTGAAACGATTGTACACGTCGATAACGGACTTAATTATTTCCTCGATTTGCATTTACGTATGACAATGTACCACCTTTCAAACAACAATTGCACTAACTACTTCATCATTATCATTATGCTCCGTCTTCTAATCGACTTGGAACTTGCCTATACTTACGTTGCATGAGCGTCACTTGTATCTTATCCCATATGAAAACGTGTAGGTATATTTTCCATCAATCAAGGAATTCCTATTACAAGAATATCAATCAGAGCAGTTGTTGTTATTCGACGTAAAAAAAAACATTATTGAAAATTGTGTGGCAATATTTAGATTACACGTACGTGTATCGGTAATTTCAAAATATGTATATTTTTATAATACTTGCGTATTTGTATTATCGTGATAGAGATATCTTTGACCCTTGTTAGCCCGACTCGATAAGCAAAAAGTGATGTTTTGGTTTTGACGTGGGAAATAAATCAAACTTTAGTATTATTCGGGGATTTTGTTGTAATTTAGTTCCTTATTTTTTCAAAATATACAGAACTTATTTGCATTACATACGAGACACGCGTCAAATTACCAACGTTTGCCATTCCCACACATTTAAATGCTCTTAAAACCTCGTGCTCTTGAGTCCTTCGCAGTATGGTCGAGAATGGGGTGAAAATTAATTTAGCTGGGGTACATGGAATTGGCTATGTCTCCCCAAGGAGCGATTCGCGACAGACACACAGATGTCGCTGCGTTCGCAAACACTTGTTACCCTCCCCTCGCCGGTCCTAAAATAACTGGCGGTTTCGTAACAAACGTCAGGACAATTTCGAGTGCCATTTCCACATTGTTTCACAATCCTTTTTTCCTAATAAGTTTTATAAAAAGTACAACAGACATATTATGGCATTCAGCTAATTTGCTTTATGGCCTTATGATTCAATTTAACCTAGCATGTTAACTTAAGGCGAGAACCCATTAAGATTAATATTAACCGAGGCTAAAATTAATAACATTACCGACAATCGTGCTGCCCTTAACACAAAAACATTTAAATATCAGTCCACTGATTAAAAACGATTCTATTTAATTAGTTATTATGACTGAAAGAAAGACAGACATTATCAGAAGGCTTCACCAAGATTTTTTTCAGGTGATAAAACTAAGTGCACTTTCAAAACTGATTATAACTGGGTTTAAACATCATCATCACATACATCATCAACATCAACAAAATAAAACGTGAAGGCACATCTTAGTAAAACACCATCATCAAGTAGTACACAAATGTTTAAACATGCTGCTATGTTTTGGGATTGATAACTTTTGTACGGGTTACATCTAAAGAAAGTTTGGTAGCTGAATGAAAGTCACTGGTACGAGATAATAAATTGTTCTATTCTGGTAAACTACTACGCTAATATGGTAAGTGTGGTAAATGGTATGATGAGCACGCGCGAATGGTTTGGTAGTTCGTCGAGTACTGGTGAAATATTGAAAACGAATTATGAATGGAAAATTTCATGATTGGCCTGAAAAATGCTGACGGCGCGCTGATGCGCCGCGATTTATGAAATAATGTACGTAGCTCGTACATATTCCCGACTGAGAGATGAGAACATGAGATGAAGATGGTAATAGTGCAGGTGAAATGAGGCGAGTTACAAGGGTGAAACAATAGTTTTGGTGCATTACAAGATGATTGGGCATTATTGGCTTAAATGGTAGGATAAGATTAGTTTATAAATTGGTGACGGAACTTAGGCGACGTCGCCTTATCAACTCGCGCACTATTTTTATATGCACTGCTTGCACTTTCTTTAGGTTCTTCACTAACACTAACACTGGCACAAGCACTGTGGTCGTTTTTTACACTAACACACTGAACACTAGAGGTGTAGACCGCTCCGACGTCGCTGCGAGCGGCTGCGGCCGCGCGCCGCCTCCGCGCCCGGCAGCATCCCAACGCGACGACAGCTAGCACGGCTCCTCCGATGCACACGTAAATAGCTGCATAGTGATGAATGTCGTGATACGATACTTTGCTTATGCTAGCTTGTTGGTTTTTCATCAGAGTTAACTGGTTCTCGATGCTCTGAAGGTCCCTTCCAAATCCACCGACATTCAACACTGATTCCTCGAGTGAAGTATTGGGCATGGACACATTTATAATGTAATTAACTGGCGGGATTTCATGCGTCATTATGTCTGGTGAAGCGTCGAGACGATTACTAAACTGCTTGTGTGACAATATAGTAAACGAGTCGCCCTTGATGACGCAGTCTTCGCCAAGAGTGATAATCCCGACCTTGCTGAGTCGTTCGCTCGTGATCATGTTTCCGCATATTATTCTTATCGGACACTGCCCGCAACAGGAATACAGGTAAGTGTTTACTTTGTGTAACTGGATCCACGATTGTTTACATAGATGGACATTAGATTTACAGGATCGCGTGATTGGGCTTTTGACACACAGGGACTGGTCGGTATCCATATGGTATATGGGACTGTGAAAGTAGCAAAGATGTATGGTCTCATCAAGGCTAATACACATTTGTAAGTCATTATCAGGCAAGGGCAAATACATGTCTTTCTGTATGTTCATTGCAACATGAGTAGCAATCGGCTCTAGGGTGACCATGCTTCCATTGGTTTCTCGGAAAATTGGTATGGTTTTGTAAATATCGTAGTGGTCTCGGCTTACTAATGGTATTTTGATTTCAAAGATGACGTAATCGCTGGTCACTCGTGCTTTGATTTTCAGTAGGTGATAAATCTTCGCCAAATTATTTTGTATGTCATCTATTGGTAATGACAAATCTTTGTTGAGATGGCCAGAAATTATATTAAGCTCTTGGATAAGTTGTCCTGGTTTCAAAAGGTGAATATTGAAGTTCCCGTGAAAGATGTTTGTAATGGTTTCTAATAAAGTGTCTTGTATATTTCTTAAGCTGTGCAAAATGTTCGTAGCAATTAATGATGACATCGCAAACTCATTACTGTTAACAATGTTTTCGATGCCGGTTTTCAGGTTATTGGTAGCTCTTTCTAGCGAATTTAGGTGTTGGTTAAACATCTTGTATTGCTTCTCCATGGTACTTTCGGTTCTCTTAAGTAAATTAAACTCTGCTTCGACGACAGACGTTTGGTTTTTCCACAATGTAGCGAGATGTTGTTCGTTGGCCTGTAGCAGATCAATATCTTTTTTATATTGTTCGGCAAAATCTTCGTCCAGAATTCCGAACAAAGTGTGGGCAACGGAGCCAATGCCGTTTATGAGCCCGCGACGCTGTCTTGATGACGTAGCGAGCTGCTGATTCAGCATCATTGTGTTGTAGTACTCGTACTCTGCGTAGCTGTGACGTAACTGGGATAGGATAACATCGCATTGCAGTTTTATTTTTAAATTTATGCAGGTGGTCTCTAAGTGATCGAAATATTTGTTAAATAATGTTGTTCCTTGTCGATATGGTTTTAGATTATAGTAAACGATTAGTTTCCATTCATCACGAACGAGATACATAGTCGAAATTTGGTCGAAATAAAACATGTTATTATTTTCTAGACTGGTAATGTGATAGCTTCCGCTGGCAGGAGTGCACAGCAACAGTAAAGTCGTAAGTAGGTATAATAATACGTTACAAGATCTCGTTCGTTTTGGTTTGATGGTTTTGTTTTCTTCGTTTGGTTTGGGTTCTGGTATTGGTTTTTGGTCTCTGGTTTCCTCTGTTTTTTTAATGCTCCGCTCTACATTTACTGGTAATATTGATAATTTTACTATAGGTCGTTTCATGGTTCCGTTCTTGGTTTTTAAAGTCACCACTCTGACGTGTCCGTCTTTCCCCGGGTGAAGCTCTATGACTCTTCCTAACGCCCATCGTCCCGCTGGTAAGTTATCCTCGTGAATTACGACGATGTCATTAAGTTTGATGTTATCTTTTGGTGCAAGCCATTTGGTTCGAGTATTTAGTTGTGTAAGATATTCTGCTTGCCACCGTCTCCAAATATCTGCAAATATTTTCTGAGTGAGCTGCCACCTGGTTCGCTCGTCTCTTTCGGTTTCAAAAATGGTAAGTACTGGTCCACTGCTGAGAAAATGAGATGGTGTTAAGTAATTAAGATCTTCAGGGTCTTCCGTGAGTGGGCACAACGGTCGGGAATTGAGGCAAGCCTCTATTTGAGTCAAAATGGTAGTGTACTCTTCGTAAGTAAGTTTTTGTTCCCAGATCACTCGTTTTAAATGGTGTTTAAGACTGCGTACCGCAGCTTCCCATAATCCTCCCGCCGAAGGCCATGACGGTGCATTAAAGTGCCACTGGATACCTAATTCATTAATCTCTGATAAGAATTCATCGGAAAAGATGTGCTTTAATTCTTCAAATTCTTGGTTTAAGATGCGGCTAGCTCCTACAAAGTTCGTGCCGTTGTCGCTGTAGATATGGTGTGGTATTCCTCTCCTAGCGGCCATTCGTCTAAGTGCTGCTAGAAACGACGACGAACTCAGGTCTGACACGAGTTCAAGATGTACGGCTTTGGTCGCCATACACACGAACACTGCCACATAACCCTTCGTGGTTTTAACTCCGCGACCCTTATTGGCTTTGATAAGAACGCTGCCCGTAAAATCAACCCCTGTATGGTTAAAAGGTCGAGATGGGTTACTTCTGGAAGCTGGTAAATCTCCCATCAGCTGTTGTTGTTTATCAGGATCCGTACGCCTGCACTTAACACATAGGCGAAGCTGTTTTTTGGTAGCTCGGTTGCCGCCCACAACCCAATATTTTTGCCTAAGGTAGGCCAATGTAACCCTGGCTCCTCCATGGTAGGTACACTTGTGTGCATGGTCGATTAAAAGGTCAGTTAATTTACTGTTGTGTGGTATGATAGCGGGGTGTTTCATTTCCTCGTCTATGTGTGCTTTTTCGAGCCTCCCTCCTACTCGCAAAATTCCAGATTTGTCTAGGTATGGTTTAAGGTTACAGATCTTGCTTTTGTTATTTACGTATTCGCCTTTTTGTAACTGATTTATTTCATCTGAAAACTCTTCCGATTGCATACTTTTTATAATCATTTCCTTCGCCCTCTGTAATTCTGGAAATGTCAGATAAGTGGTATTGTTCTTATTATGTGGTGAAACTCGCAATATCCACGCAAGAACACGTACAGCTCGCGTAAATGTGCTGTGTTGATCCACAATCTGCTGTATCATCTCATTTGGTCTCGTGACAACGTTGCTTTGCACTGATTTTTTGACTTCTTTTTCAGTGGTATAAACAGGTTTTTGTTCTTGGTTCTCGGAGTATGTTGGTAGCCACTTTGGTCCGTGCCACCACAGTTGATGTTGTTTCAAATCATCTGCACTTAGGCCTCGACTTGCGCAGTCAGCGGGATTGTCTTGCGACTTGATGTATTGCCAACAGCTGGACGGCATGACCTCCGTAATTTGGCTTATCCTGTTCGCAACAAATGTTTTCCAGCGACTTGGCTCTCCTTGAATCCATCCTAAGACGACCATCGAGTCAATCCAGCCATAAGTTGTTATATGGTAGTTTTGTAAGCATTCCCTTACCTTGTCTATGAGTTTAGATAAAAGGACTGCGCCGCAAAGTTCTAAGCGTGGTAATGTAATATTTTTGCTTGTAGGTACAAGTCTCGCCTTTCCTGCTACTAGAATGACAGACGATGACTCATTTTTATTAATTACACAGTATACAACTGCCGCATATGCTTTGGTTGATGCGTCACAGAAGCCATGTAATTTTAACGATTCATTTTGTCGCGTGCCCAGCCACCTTGGTAAACGTAGCTGGTCAATCTGGTTGATGGTATCCAAGATTTTCCTCCACTCAGCACATATGTTTTCTGGTAATTCCTCGTCCCACTCGATGTTAAGCTGCCACACACTTTGAAAAACAAGCTTTAATTTGGTAGTAAGCGGCGACAACCATCCTAGCGGATCGAAAACCTTAGATATATCCGATAGAAGAGATCGCTTGGTAGGATGTGCATTGGTAGATGATATTTTTGATTCAAAGGTAAACACGTCTTCCTGAGGATCCCAACGGAGCCCTAATGTTTTGGTCGTTTGTGGTTGTTTAAAGTCAAAGCTGTTTTGGTATTGGTCTTGATCTGGTATCAATTCTGGTGTATTAGAGCACCATTTCCGCAGGTTGAACCCTCCTGACTTCAAAATGTCTATTAAATCTAACTGTATTTGTTTTGCTTCTGGAATTGAATCACAACCGTAAAGTAGGTCATCCATATAAAATGAGGTATCTAAAGCAGTTAAGGCCTTGCTATCTTGGTAATTAGGTTTTTCATCTATGGCCAGTTGCTTTAAAGTCATCATTGCTAAGAATGGTGCTGCTTTGGTTCCGTAAGTCACGGTAGTCAGTTGGTATTCCTTTAGAAGTTGTTGTGGTGTATCTCGCCAGATAATCTTTTGATACTTCTGATCATCCGGATGAATCAAAATTTGACGGAACATTTTTTCGATGTCCGCAATGAAAGCGTATTGGTGTTGCCTCCATCTTAAGATCAATGTTTGTAAATCCTGTTGTAAATTAGGTCCTGCTTCCATAAGGTCATTTAAACTATGACCGCTGGCGGTTTTAGCGGACGCGTTAAAAACGACTCTAAGTTTAGTAGTCATAGAGTCGGGCCGGGAAACGGCGTGGTGCGGTAAATAATATTCAAGTGTTTTGTTACGGTCACTGACATGAGGCGATTCAATCATGTGACCTAATTCCCGGTATTCGTGAATAAAGTCTTGGTAATCTTTTGCAATGGTCTGATTTTTGACAAATTTTTTCTCTAACTGTCGAAATTGTGCAATCGCCATTGGTTTTGAAGCACCTAATTTATCTTCAAAATTAGACTTGAACGGAAGCCTCACTGTGTATCTTCCATCTCGATTTCTTTCAGTGGTTGATGAATAAAACTGTAAGCATTGTTCGTCTGCAGCTGAGATGTTGGAGTCTGAAGTTATATCTTCAATTTCCCAAAACCGTTGTAGATCTTCGGTATTGTTGATGACGACATTGCAATGAAAAGTGGTCTTAACATTGCCGCACAAAATCCAGCCGAACTGAGTTTCCTGTGCAACGGGGTATTGTGGGTCGAGTTTAATTATTCCGCTTAAGATTATAGACGAATAAATATCTGCTCCGAGTAACAAGTCTATTGGTCGGCTGACATAAAATTCAGAGTCAGCGAGTTCGATGTTATCTAAATAAGGCCATGTCGGTTTGTGAAAAGATTGGTTTGGTAATTTATTTATGAGGGTGTTCATAATGAAAACGTTGGTTGATGTGGTAAAATCGTTGTGGAGAGATGAAATAGTTATGTTTGCCACTCCTTTACAGATGTTTTCTTTTATGCCTACTCCCAATATGACTCCTTGGCATCGCTGACGTGGTAGACGCAACATTTGAGCAGCGTTTTCCGTTATTATTGAGGTTTGAGACCCCTGGTCGATGAGAGCTCGCAGTTTACGGTAAGTTCCATCAGCAGCAAGGACGTTCACATAAGCCGTGGCGAGAAGGATTTCTGCAATATTATCCTGCGAAACATTGCATTTTCGTTGCAAATTTTCAGATTTTGGTACACTGCTGGTATTATTAGGAATTTCGCTTGACCTACATAATGCATCATGCAATAAAGTATTGTGTTTTTCATTGCAATCGCGGCAGGTTTTTGTCGATGTGCATTCTTTGCCTTGGTGATCGAATAGACAATTTTTGCACAAATTGTATTTCGCAACCGTCTTCCGTTTGACATCTGACCTCGATTCACGGAAGGTTTTACAAAAAAATAGTGGATGGTTTTGGTTGCAAAATACACATTTTGATGCTTCCACGTGGAAAGTTTTGAAAGGTGATGATGGTTTGAATGGTGGTTTGTACGAATGGTTCTGGTTCGATTGGTGAAAATTTGGTTTTTTAAAACGTTGTCCCGTTTGCGCGGAAGGCTTGGTGACTTCTTGTTTGCGACGAAAAGCTTCTAAAGCTGTGAATTTTGATTCTAGAAAGCTCAAAAAGTCTTCTATGGTTGGTAGGTCTCTGGGGTTTTCAAGGGACTCGATATAGTCATTGTGGGAATCGGCATCCAACTTTTGAGATAGTAAGTGTACCACAAGTGGACCCCATGATGATACATCAACCCCCAGCTTTTGAATAGCATGAAGCGTTTCGTTAGTTGTGTCGTGCAATCTCTTAATTTGAGACGACGACTGACTTTGCATAATTGGTAAGTTTAGCAGAGTGTTAAGATGAGATGTAAATATCAATTTGGTGTTATTAAAGCGATGGTTGAGAATTTCCCATGCAATCTGGTAGTTTTCCGAACTTATGTTCAAATGCTGCACAAGCTTTTCGGCTTCTCCTTTGATCTTACTTTTTAGAGATTGAAGTTTTTGAGCATTTGATAACGACCTATTGGTATGAATGGTTTCCTGGAACAGATCTTTAAACCCTGTCCATTGTTGGTAGCTTCCGGTAAAAATTGGTATATCCATTTGAGGTGTCATCTTCTCACGATGTGAAACCGACCACATTTTGGTGTTAATAGCTTTCTTGGTCTCGTTGAAAGTTTTTTCGTGGTGCAAGAATTCACGTTCATATCGCGGATTTTCGCCATCTAACTCACTATCGATTTCCCAATGAAGCGAATCGATCACTGCCCATCTGGATTGTAATGTTTTTAAAATATCTTCAAATTCCCATTTCTCCCCGAGAGATTGAAGATCTATGTTCGCAACCGTACGAGAGAATGCCTTAAAGTTACTTGCCTGTTTTCGCAGCATCTCGTCTAATTTGCTGGTCATCCCTTCCGATTTGCGCACAGATGCAATCGGAGGCTGTGATAATGGTGTTGCTGGTTTTAAATAAACTGGTGTCGAAGCTCTACTGGTTTCACCCTGTTGATAGGACGATATAGTTTGCCTTGCATGGTTATAAAATTCCCTGGTTCTTTCATAATCATTATTAAGAAAATACCCATGGCTCTGATCCTCTTGAGCTGACAAAGATAAATGGTTGGTATGAAATTCTTTCCAATAAGTGTCTAATGTTTCCAACTTTCTTTTGACCATATCTGGTGTTTTACGATCGTGGCCATCTTTTTTGAAGTTGGTTAAAAGTTTGTCCATGCCCTGCATTAACTGGTTTTGCGTCTCGAACATTGCTTCCATGGTCACGAAAATGCAGAAAATAAGCGGAAAAATATGGAAAGATCTTACTGGTTTTGGTGGTGTATGTCGGACGTACTCGCAGCTGGTACCGGTGCGAGCCTGCCTGACTCACTGCTGGTTTCCTGGTTGAGGGAACTGGTAATCCAATGGTACTGGTTTTCCGGAACACTCCCGAGCACAAAGTTTATCACTATGGTTTGAGTCACTTTTCACTCGCGAATGGTTCCTTGACGAATCGAAGGACCATTTAGATGTACGGGTTACATCTAAAGAAAGTTTGGTAGCTGAATGAAAGTCACTGGTACGAGATAATAAATTGTTCTATTCTGGTAAACTACTACGCTAATATGGTAAGTGTGGTAAATGGTATGATGAGCACGCGCGAATGGTTTGGTAGTTCGTCGAGTACTGGTGAAATATTGAAAACGAATTATGAATGGAAAATTTCATGATTGGCCTGAAAAATGCTGACGGCGCGCTGATGCGCCGCGATTTATGAAATAATGTACGTAGCTCGTACAACTTTATTTTGGGAAATTATCACATCGGGGCTTTTATTGAACCAAATGTCATTTGTTAACTTGATTGAGTCAGGTCAATCTGTTATCTGAAGTCTTTTATTGATTCGAACAATTCAAAACAGTATTTGGCAAAAATCGGAAGCGGCACGATAAAGTTAATTTTAAGAGTTAATGATATCTGAAACACATTCTCGACTATAATTCATCTTGTGCTTGAGTCCGAACAAACTAAAAATTGAAATTACTATCCATTTTAATTGATAAGCCATAGGAAAGTCATTATGTAAAGGACAAGTCTTGCGATATGACGGTTAAGGTCACAAAAATGTAACATTGACTTGACACGCCCGCTAGCCTACGCGCGCGTCGCCACGCACACAGGCGCGCGCGTGACGAAACGACGTGACGTCACAGCGGCACGCGATCACACCCACACGCGCACGTGCTGTCCACGTGACGTATTCGACGCACATTGGCGCACGACGGGAAGGAACGGCACGCACACTACCGCGTTTGTAAACAAAATGACGTCGTCGTGAGTCACTCACACAGCGGCGCGGCGTCTATCCGCACACAGGCCCACGTGATTAATGTAAACAAACCGGTCGGTGTCATGGCGCTTGCACTCACACAGCCCGTCCGCTGTGTCTAAAAGTGGGCCATCTGTGTTGAAGTGACTCGAATGAGCCCTGTAGAATTCCAGTTGTGGTTATTTCTTGCTTTTGTTACATAATACATTAACAATATAAGTATGAAATAAACGACTTCAGTTAGTTCATTACGAATGCAGCAAAATAAGTTGCTGAAGTCGCTAAGGCATTAATGGTCTTACACGGAAGAGTGTATTCAAATATCGTATTATGAGTATATAAAAAGAGCAATATTTAAAGTGTTCATGATCTTTTTCTTTTTTTAAACAATTCAGAGGGACATGGGCTCCTCTTTTGACACTGCAATAACCGTAACTCGGTCCCCTTAATAAGGCCTGGCTACCAATTTGGAAGAACAAAGCCCAATAAAAACCAACGAATGCAGACACCTAAAATAAGAAATTAAATAAAAATCACAATACAGCCGTGCACAAAAGTTATAACAGGCTGAATGTGAAACAAGTACAGCCGTAAATAAAAACGAATAGCGAGGGCCCCGACGCGTACTGTTATTACTCCAAAATTTATGGCATTTGCCCAAAAATTACCAGTTTCAGTCGGTTTATGACGCACTGAATTTCGACTTTAAAGACCCTTTCTAAGTATTTTATATAGATAGTCAAAAATATTGTGTAATTACCGCGTTCCGCTATCTCAGAATGGCTGTAACCGATTTTTATCTGACACTAACGACTGGAATCCTTTATAAGGCGTTATTAAAACACAATCTTCGCTTTCCAATTTAATGCAAACAGCTGGCTCAGTATGGGTAAACAGTTATAATGGTTATAATTATAACGAGAGCATCATAAATGCAAATATTATTCATGCAAACACAAAATCTATCTCTGATGATGATATACCTACATTCGTTGGAGACACAGTAACTGTTAATGGAGGAGTGGCTATTTTTTTATATATTCTGCCCAAGGCCTTAATGCAAATGCAAAAGTTCATCACGTATTTTCGAAAAAAATACTAATTAGGTACAATATAACAATTTAAATTAATATTTTGACTTCGAAAAGACATAACACTTAAAAAATTATTTTCGGCTCCGGTCATCGGGGAGGAATCAAACCCCGACCTTTGGAAGTCCGGTTTGTTATGTCTTTTCGAAATTAAAAAATAGCGTTATAAACGCAAAAAATACTTAACAAATAGTATTTTGACGAAAAATTTCCAATCTTTTCGGCTCCGGTCATCGGGGAGGAATCAAACCCCGACCTTTGGAAGTCCGGTTTGTTATGTCTTTTCGAAATTAAAAAATAGCGTTGTAAACGCAAAAAATACTTAACAAATAGTATTTTGACGAAAAATTTCCAATAATCTGTAAAATGATATTATAATTGACTAGATCGCTATTTATTGTTGATATCTTTATTATTACTCGTATTGACATTGAATTTGTATTTTAATTAACATTATACAAAATCACTAATAATAATATTACATAATTCAATTTTTGTACCTACAAACGGCACAAGATCTATTTGAACAAGCACCAAAACGATTTTGGTAAAATACACCTAAATTAATTTATAAAAACAAAAAAAAATACACCCACATATCATAAAATATTATCCTACTGCGAGTAAATAAAAACAGAGCAAAGAAAACGAAGATTGACGTGTTGTTACTTTGGGACCCATTATAAGATCATTACGGAGCATCATGTTAGTACAGTTGATGCCAAACTTAGTGAAAGCATTCCTAAATATTTGGAAATTTCGTTCATAGGATGTTACGGCTCCTGTAACTATGTAGTTGTTAAGTAAATAAATATGTAAATAATAAATATTTCTCAAAAAGCACACCAATTCTCTAGTCCCAAAGTAAGCTATGAGGCTTGTGTTATGGGTACTAGATAACGGATATACATACTTAAATACTTTTTTTTCTAAATAAATACATATTATACATAGAAAACACCCAGACCAGTACAAACACACACGTTCATGCACACTTATGCTTGTACTGTGCGGGAATCGAACCCGCGACCCTTGGTTTAGAAGTCTGACATGCGGACCACTGCACCAAGCGGTCGTCAAGCATAGCTCGTTAAGCATAGCTGGGTATGAATATTAGCCATGAATTTAGGATAATAATTAAATTTAGTGAATAATCACTACTTTTATTTTAATAACTAGCAGACCCCGCATCAGACGTCCTGCCCGTTATTTTTTTTCGTAA
The DNA here is from genome assembly GCA_963921415.1 of Pyrausta despicata. Lineage (NCBI taxonomy): Eukaryota > Metazoa > Arthropoda > Insecta > Lepidoptera > Crambidae > Pyrausta > Pyrausta despicata. The sequence continues at coordinate 11,777,356 of OY992862.1, read as the reverse complement.
GAACCATCTCCGTACTTTAAAAAATATCATTAAAAAATTGGTTGCCTGTAAAGTCGGTATACGGGCGAAAGTTTTACGTGACAACGACTTTGAGTGGTAAAATAATTTTAATGTGAATATTCATTCGTATAACATGAACCGGTGTGTATGCCTATCTCTCTCACTCTCTCTCTCTCGCTCTGTCTCTCTCGCTCTTAGGCGGGCTAACCATGCCCGAGTGGAAGGGACGCGTGCCTCTCACTCGCTCTCATTGTGAGCGCGGAACGTGAGCGGTGCGTAACGCAGTTTCTTGAAGTGTCACCCGGCAAACCAATTTATAAGACGTTGTCACGTCAAAAAGAGTTGGTCAATTTGGTCCAGGCGTTCTTGAGTTATGCTCTTAGTAACACATTTTGCGATTAATTTTTTATATTGTATATGTAATATAGATAAGGTCGTTCGACTTTATTGGGATCCATTGATATTCGATTTCACCATTTACCGTGGGATATGGCAGCCATCAAAAACTGGTCCCCATAAAATATGATATTCGGTGAAACACCAACTTTCTAAACTCCGAATACGCAGATACGCAATAATATTAACATTATGTAAATTGTAATATTTAAAATTATTAAAATCAAGCACTCACTTACTAAGCAAAAGATCTATGAACCCTACAAACATCTCATTATTATTTAAAGACTATGATTTTACAGGTTTTTCTCTAGAATTACACTTGTGTCTTCAACCCCGTAGCTTATTACAATATCTTAATTGCAAATAGTTAAGTACCTATTCGTAAAGTTATGGATATTGTTAGAAAATTATATAGACATGAGCTAATATGTAACATAGTAATGAAGACATCAGCTAATGGAGACACATTTAAAATTGGTAGAACATCTTTGGTAACGACTGACAATAAAAGGGATGTTATAAGTTTGGGCCTTTTTCTGTTTATGTATATGTTCGTTTGTATGTCTGTGGCATTTTTTTTAAATAATTTATGCACGGATTTTGACGAGCAATAGCTACTATTGCTCGTCAAAGTCCGTCCAGTCTTTGAATCTCACTAGATGTTTTTCTGGCACATGTCGAAGTACATTGCAATAGTTATTTGTTATACAAGAGTGCAAAGTTGCTTTTTAACCGCGTATTCAATTTTGATGACCGAGCAAGCGAAGGATTCTAAAATTGAATCACGAGCGCAGCGAGTGATTCAAAATTAGAATCCTGAGCGTTAGCGAGGGAATCAAAAGAGCACGAGGTTAAAAATCTTTGCACTCGAGTGCAACACGTAACTTTTCATTCCACCTTAGCGAGGAAATGACAAAATGCAAAAAAAAACCGTTGACAATCACAAGATAGGTACTTTTATTTCAGTTTAGGTATTAACTACTTCATTATGACAGGTAAGTATTACAGAATAATCTTTAAATTATAACAAAATAATACTTAGGTATAATTAATCAAAATTGAAAGTAACGTTGCTACAGTTATTTAAATTGAGTGTAATATTTTTGTTGGGTACTGTAATATTGGTGTTAGTCACTTGTGTACTGTTTTTCGAGTGCTTGCTTTCTTGTTCTCGGATAATTCTATAAAATATGCCAGCAAAACGTTTTCTGAGAAAGTTTTGGCTCCTTTTGCTAGTCGCCACGTGTTGAACATAACGTACTGTTTTAAATACTTCTCGCGTGTTTGTTGAGGGAGAAAGATGGTTTGCGCATTATTAACAGTTTCAGTCAATTCTGTTGGCGTCAAACAAACTTCCTCGTCGCTAGAATCACTCATTTTAGTTTTTTAACTTGTTTTCAAGTTTCTTGTTTTTAAATAAGGTTCAACAATGACGTGAAAAAATGCCGCGTAAAGAACCGCCTACAAAGCAAATTGAAAAAAGAACACCAAGTAGGTTCCGAGTTTGAGTTTTTAACAAATTAAAAAAATGTTGTATGATATATTTGGCACCATAGAGGTAGCAATAAATAGGTTTAATGATTTTTTTAATTCACAAACTTGGTGCACACGATGTTCTAAATTCAGATTTACTTTAACCTCTAGTGAATAAAAACGGCTTTTCCACTCAGATATTGACGAGCAAAATGACTCTTTCCGAGATGGTGGGATGAAAAATATTTTACACAATTTGTTCATTCGTATTCCGTGGCCGGTGATCGGGGGTTTGTTTAAATTTTTGTTTTCCACAGGCTACAACAAACAATGTTTAAGTAAGGCTGCAAGTCTGTCTAGTGGTAGAAATATCTCCTCTAGATCTTATTGTTACCAAAACTACGCCATGTCCAGTTTGGCTGTTGACACAGGCCCATCTTACTCAGCCTTTATTTCGACCTTGATTTCGACTCTTTCCGTCACGTTTGGTCGCAAATCAAAACTAGCATGAGTGACAAGGATGGCCTACATTTGAAACCACGAAGTTTTCCGGAGTACGCTCTAAACCTTGTGCTAACGATGTAAAAATAGCTAATTACATAATCGTTGTAATTAAAGTCGGGCAAATGGCTCTATCACAATGCGCCTTGGCACGCCATTGGCCTCTATTGTAACCCAGTTACGTGCTACTATTGTTTGTTTTGCGAATGTCCAATACATTTCGCTGAATTCGAAGATTATAGAATTAAAAGGATGTTTGAGGCAACTAATTGTTTTGTACGTTAATTCTTAGGTAAATTTGTAGATAAATAGGCTCGTTCTCAGGGATTGATCTAGCTTAATGGTTAATATGCCATGCCATGTTTGATTATTCATGTTTAAGAACTATTAGATACAATTCCAAAACATTGCCATCATCAGCAACCGTAGTTACTTCATCTCTGTCACCGAAAACAATTTTAACAAACATTTTACCGAAGTGTTTACACTGCTTTATAAAACCTTTCCTTAATAAGTTTATCAGAAACGGCAGTGTGTTCTAAGAATCAGTCAATATAGAAATTTTCGATTTATCGAATTCATACAGCCTTTAGAATTCTTTTATACCCAAACGGTCTGCAATTCTTCTAACTTTGGGTCCTGTGTTAGGTCTTGGTGCTACTGGACTTCACTGATCTTAACTAATCAATCTGGATGTAAGAACCTTTTAACAAATAAATTATTATCGTTCGCATTAGAATTTGAACTTGGCGTGCGCTAGTGGCGCAGTGGTTGCAGCGCTTTGGTAGTGATACCAAAAGTTATGCAACCTACGGCAGGGTCACGTTTGGGATAGGTGACCATTCTGACTATTTAAGTGACGTCTATTTACAAGCATCTCCGTGCTTCGGAAGGCACGTTAAGCTGTTGGTCCCGGTTAATATCGATAGATATTAGTCGTTAAGCCTGGTCGGAGGCCCTAGGACGGCTTAATAACATCTGACAGTAAGGTTGGTCACTTGCCTTACACCCACCCCTCCACCAATCCGCACTGAGCCCGCGTGGTGGAGTATGGCTCGTACCGCCTCATAGTTGAGGTGAGGCCTATGCCCAGCAGTGGGACGTATATAGGCTGATGATGATGATGATGATGTGCGCTAGTGATACTTTTTATCATTAACTAGCGGACTCCGCAGACGTTGTGCTGCCCGTTGTTTATTTTTTACTTTTTGTACTTCGTTGGTGTAGTGGCAAACTTTCTGCCGTACATCCTAGAGGGCCTGGGTTTGAATCCCAGGTCGAGCCATAAATTGTTTCTGAGATTTTCTGTCATTAATTTCTCAAAAACAGCTCGGAGTCAGGATGTTGGCGGTGTAACACCCCCGTGCCTCGGAAAGCACGTTAAGACGTTGGGCCTGCGCCTGCTCTCTCTCCGGTCATGTCGGATCGCCGTCTCACTGAACTTTGAGAATGATGGAACAGTGTGTGCACCTGTGTATTGCGCTTACACTTGTGCACTATAATATCTTCTGCGCAGTTGGCTGATCTCTGTTGAGATTGGCCGCCGTGGTCGAGTTGGCCAGGAGGACTATTACTTTTTCTACGTAAGAACTATCCCCGTACTGTAAGGAATTTCATAAAAAGAATTGGCCGAATTGGTCCAGGCGTTCTTGAGTTATGCGCTTACGCACACATTTTGAGATTTATTTTTATATTATAGACTAGCAGACCCCGCAGACGTTGTCCTGCCTGTTGTTTTTTTTTTTAATTTTTGGCTTTGTTAGAACCCTCTTCGTACTTTAAGGAATATCATAAAAAAAGAATTGGCCAAATTGGTCCAGACGTTCTTGAGTTATGCGCTTACCAACACATTTTGTGATTCAGTTTTATCTCTATATATATAAAATTCTCGTGTCACAATGTTTATTCCCATACTCGTCCGAAACGGCTTGACCGATTCTAATGAAATTTTGTGAGCATATTCAGTAGGTCTGAGAATCGGCTAACATCTATTTTTCATACCCCTTAGTGATAAGAAAAATAATTTAAATAGCAAAACAACGTTTGCGGGGTCAGCTAGTAGTATAGATGGTAATTACCATCTATTCTACGGCGATAGCCATCTCCAGTTGGAGATGGCTATCGCCGTAGAGGTAGACCCAAAAAAATATGGTGTGACAATTTGAGGAGTTTTCGAACAGATTGGGAATCCTTAACCGCCAATAGGGAACAGTGGAGGAGTTTAGGGGAGACCTTTGCCCAGCAGTGGGATGATATAGGTTTATAAAAATAAAGATGGTGATTGCACGGCCTTCTGCAGTTCTAATGCATTCTTAAACGAATCAATGCACGAGCTAACGTTCTGCGTATAATCTGAAATGTAATTTATCACCCTGTCAATCAAAGCCATGGAAATATTTTTCATTAACACAGACTGTCAGAAAATAAATATTCAAAACTTTGATTTGATTAATGAAAAATTAAGGCTAAATCAATACTACAGACAGTGAGACTCTTTCACACATAGGTTTTATGTAAAACTAGCGTACCTAATTGCCGGTTTCAGTATTGTATCTACCTTTGACTGAAATATAGCTATCATTTCAGTTTCATAAAATATATCCGAGGTTGCAGCTGTTTCAATGTACGGCCGATTTTAATAACCTACCTTCACCGCTACCGCTACCACTTGGTGCAGTGGTCCACATGTCGAACTTCTAAAACCAAGGGTCGCGGGTTCGATCCCCGCACAGTACAAACATAAGTGTGCATGAACATGTGTGTTTGTACTGGGCCGGGTGTTTTCTATGTATAATATGTATTTATTTACAAAAACTTTTTAACTTCACATAGTTTTTATTATTTTAACAGTCAGTCAAAGTTTGATAGAATCTTGAAACCGGCCGTAAGTCTTCAAGTTGTAAGACAAGTACATACAAATAAAATTCATTTATTTCTGTAAGTAGGCTAAGAACTAGCACTTTTAAAACCAAGCACATCAGGCTACCCATTTTTATTGCAAAATCGCCCGTATCACAAGCAAATTAGATACCAAAGTGTTAACCGTGACGTGCCTGCCACCGTACCTTTTGTTTGGAAACATCAAGTTAACCACCATAACAGTTTATGCCATGGTGTAACTTTACGTTTTAAAAGCAATCGAAAGCAAATAGACCATGGCAGTTTGGTCATAGTGACGAAATGCACAAGCAAGAACCGTAAAGAACCACGAAGTTTGTCTTAAATACTTTTTTCCAATGTCATTTCGCAAGGCCCTTATTTTTAAGAAAGGAAACAAAATTGATATTGCAATCTATTTTATTTGTTGCGAGGGTTGTGATCTCGTGATCAAAAGCTATTATTTACATAGCAACTCAAGCATTGAATTCAAAATTTGAATAAAGTTAAATTGTGATTGTAAAGTTACTTTATTTTATAGACATGCGTAAAATCATTTGATATGAATATTGTAACAATGGCGTTAATAAAACAGCCTATACAGAGCGTTTTTTTAAACAACAACAACGCTATTTTTTAATTTCGAAAAGACAACACTTAAAAAATGGCCTAGCCACTGAACTCTCTCGGTAGCTCAGTGGTCAGAGCATTGGACCGGATTTCAAAGGTCGGGGGTTCTATTCCTCCCCGATGACCGGAGCCAAAAATATTTTTTTAAGTGATATGTCTTTTCGAAACATCCTATATATCCTTAATTAAAAGTCTTACAGGCCCTGATGAAGAGATTTAAAATAGCTTTGTTCCTCTGATGATAATATTGAAGGCATAAAACCTAGTGCAGCTGTGAAAACAGTTTTGCAGTTTTAGCAAATACTTACACAGCCATCGGGCGAGCGTCCGATAACAAAACTACGCAGCAATAAAATCACCTCACAATGAGGCAGCTGCGCCAACACCGCTATATCGTTTTTCGACTTTTTTCGGCCTCAAAAAACCTCATTCTTTTTCTTGAGTGCCAGCTAGTTTTCGTCTCCGTAACCAAACTCAAAGGTGAGCGAATGCGTGGTCGGCCTTACAAACGATTTGCACACAACTGCGAACTCTGTCTACCAAGAAATAAGGGTCTCGGAAACAACAATGGTGCGGGTTAATTGTCGCTCTAACCATTGCAGCAATTGCTTTTCAAATCGGCCCGTTTTTTGCCCACAATGGGAACGCTGGTTTTGTCGCTCGGCCGATTTCGCATCGACAAGTCGCGTAATTGATTGTTTCACGTAAGAAAACGAATTGTTAGCGATAAATCGATAATTGAATTTTAACTTTTCCATTACCGTCTATCGGTGTAGATAGATTGGTTACTATAATCGATGTTTGAATTCTCCATGCACACGCGCGGTTATGAAACGCGGCCCTCGCGTGATTTTGAAACTTTTCACGGCGAATAAGTTTACGATTATTTACGATTGTGCTGGAAGCAATTTTATTGATCGTATTCAATAATCCCTCGGCGGTTTGTTTGTATTTTTAGAAAGGCACACCGGACGGGTCCGTGTATTGCTAAACCGAGCGATTAACGATGACAAAACTCGATGTAGTCGTTATTTCCATATTCGAGTAATGTAATTTTTATACGTTAAACCGAATAAAATATCATAACAAGTTTATCCATTTCAGGTTGAATTTATATTGGCTTGAATATCTTTAGTTGGGGCGTGTATAAAAACGGTGCCAGATAAAAAAATACGGAGCCAAAGCCATTTCAATTCGAGTTGAACTCGATCGGCGGACGTCAGAAACACGTTCGGCGTAGGCCGGTGTTTGACGAATTGTAAATCGAATACTCGGACTCGGTATTTCCGCTCGCAACCGATTATTTTGGATCGAGAATCGTTCGAATAAACGTGTGGGGTGCGATTGCGGTGCATTGTGCGTTCGAAAATTCGAAATTCAAACGTAACCTGCTTCCTTTCGTGAGAACCATGCGTTAAATTGATGATGTCGGCATAGAATTGTATGAATTAGTGGTCTATTTGTAAAGCACAACAATGCTGCAATTGATAATAAATAATAGGGAAAGAACAAATTAACAATTCACGGTTTGTTATTTTGCAGATCGCGATGCGTAGGTAGCCACGATGAATGCCCACGGCTGCTTTATTATAACAAAATGCATTAAATTGTATATTATTATAATAATTGATTATTAACACAGGACAATAAATAACTCGTGTTTATTATTGAATATAAACCCAATTAAGAACGAATATGCGTATACATAAATATTTATTACCTGAAATTATTCGCTTTTGATCATCAATAATCAGCAGTACCTACCTAAGCAAAGATCAACGATTTAAATCTCAGGGAAATTGTATTTGGACTAAGGCTTTGTTACTAAATAATGACAATAAGACTAGCCTTGCCTATTATGTAGGTATGAGACGTAGGAAGGACCTAAGAAAAGTCTTAAATCTAAAACGGAACTCTTATTTAGTAAACTCACACCAGTCGGTAGTATTTACAAAATATCGACGCCATAAATGCTGATTAAAATAGACTGTTGGTTATTTGATCGACTGCGTTGAACAGTCAATGTATTGAGGATGTTTTAGTAATAACTTTTACTAATGTGATTAGGCTCAGGCTCACTCACACCGGTAACTTTCTGTCGCTTCTAACAGCGTGTCAAACTATCGCCGCGCCTCAATCGATGACAATCGCGGCGCCAGTTAGCCGTAGGTGTGCCTGGGCCTAATGGTCAATGTTTTAAAACCTACTGAAAGAAACAATTTCATCTCCTAAGTTTTGAACCGATTTACTTGACATTCACGCCTTCGTCTTCCAAGATTTTCCAACAATCTGTTGACCAATGCTCTCTTCTGTTTCAGGGTTCCACCTCAGCGGAGTTGTGCGAGCGCCCGCCGCTGTGCCACCTTGCTCCGAACCGGAGAGGCTGTTCAGGGTTACCGTCTCTTTTGATAGGTGAGGCTTCTATGTATGCTGTCATCCACAGGATAAGTGGACGTATTTCCATGGAAAGGATCCAACTCACAATTTTACTCAAAACGACTTAAGTATACCAAAATGGCCCCTCCTAGCCATACTTTTTACCTCTTTGAAAATGCTGCTTTGTCATTTGTAACAAACAATCCAAGCTACATTGATCTTTAAAAATTAAATGATATACTAGTCCCCTTGGCCGATTTCGACCACGGCGGCCAATCTCAACAGAGATCAGCCAACTACGCAGGAGATATTATAGTGCACAAGTGTGAGCGCAATACACAGGTGCACTCACTGTTCCACCACTCAGAGATCGGGCGCAGGACCAACGGCTTAACGTGCTTAAATGATAAAACAATGATAAAAAACATAATTTAATAGCTTAAACAATTCAAGCCACATGAATATGTCAAAACTATGTGTTAGTGGGTTGGATACTTTCCATGGAAATACGTCCAAGTAGTCTCTACTAAACATAGGAGATGCTGTTCAGGGACGTCACTACCGTATCTTTTGCAGATTCAGTTTCTTCCTTTATCATAATCATCATATGCAGGTGCAGGACGAACCCTAGTATTGCCTAAAGGTTCCAAAATTAACCGGTTGGAAACAAATAGTTCAAATCATTAGGTTCATTTGTATTTTTACAGGAGGATGCCTTAGCTCCACTTTGACTACCTTATTCTTATACGTGCAAGATTCGATTGTTAAACTTTACGCAATTTAGTTATTATAATTCACTGATTTGAGCCAAGAGTAAACAGCCATAACTTATACTATCATTCGAGAGACTCATTCGCACCCACCTTCATACCTTATCGCAACCGTCATTATAGATCTTTCTTTAACTGTTCGTTATATGTATTAATTTAGTGTATATTAGTTTGGAAAAGATTGTTTTCCATATTAATATACACTATATATTATGTATATTTATAAATATGTAATTTTTTTTGTAAATGTATTGTATATTTTATATGTCCTGTTATTGAGATTATTATTTATGTGTTTTCTCTTTTATTTATTCTGTCGCACCGTCCACTAATCATTTTTGCTTAGCCCAAAGGTATAACTGGTAGAGAATGCCCTACGGCGTTAAGTCCACCTTTTGTGCATAGTTTTCTTGTGCAATGAAGCTTAGATAAATAAAAATAAAATAAAAAACTTTTCTTCAACCAAAAACCATCCTGCAACTTTAGTCCAATAAACACTCTAAAGATCAAAACCTTCCCATTTACCGCAACTTCGAAGTGCCTTAAAATAAATCAGAAACCCACAAAACAAAGTTACAGTCGCGCTCATAAACATGATTTTAAACGTTAAAATTAAAAGAATAACTCAAAAACTCGTACACATTTCCGTACCCGACTGTACAATGTGCCCTTAAAAAACAAGAGGTGTCAAAGACCCACGCTTTTGTTGCATGGTGGGTCTAACTAAAGGGTCGTTTTCATTGTCGAAAAGGGTAACGCACCTGAATAATGTTGTTATGAAAGGACTTTGTCACTTTCATAATAAATGAGGAAGCGATAGTAGCTATGAGTAAATTATTGAGTACAATAAACGAACCTGCACTACTGAGAAGGACATACCATCATCATATCAGCCGTTCGACGCCCACTGCTGAGCATAAGCTTCCTCCAAGGATCTCAACTGTCGTCGGTCCTGCACTCCTGCGCTTCCCGCATCCAGTCCTCCAATACTGTTAATGCAGTTTTAAGTAACCTGCACATTTTTAAAAACTCATGAAAAAATAAAACAGTTCATATGCGTAGTAGTCTTACCAACCAACCTTGACTGCCTCGTGGTGTAGTGGCAAAGTTTCTACCTTACAACCGAGAGGTCCTGGGTTCGAATCCCAGGTCGAGCGAAAATTGTTTTTGAGATTTTCTATCATGAACTTCTCAAAAACAGCTCGGAGTCGGAACGTTGGCGGTGGTACACCCCCGTGCCTCGGAAAGAAAGACGATCTCTCTTCGGTCATGTCGGATTGCCGTCTCACCGAACTTTGAGAGTGATGGAACAGTGAGTGCACCTGTGTATTGCGCTCACACTTGTGCACTGTAACATCCCCTGCGCAGTAGGCTGATCTCTATTGAGATCGGCCGCCGTGGTCGAAATCGGCCAGGGGGACTATTATTTTACAGTAATGCTATTCTTAAGTAACTTGCACATTTTTGAAAACTTATGAACAAATAAAACATTTCATATGCGTAGTGGTCTTACCAACTAAACTTTAATCGAGTTTCTTCAACTTTGATCGATCTTCCATCAGTCAACAGTCGTACATTCGAATGTATTGAAAAGAGCTGGAAAAGATTCTTGTCTTAGCAGGAAGAACCTAGATCCTAGGCGATGTAAGTGACGAGATCACGATCAAACACAAATAAAAATTTTAAAACAGGCTCAAATTACAATGAGTATGAGTCATCTTGTGTCTTATGATTGCCAGGACTCTCAATTCCGTTCCCTCAGGAACTCTTTAAAATAGGCTAGATGACACCACCAATCCTTGACAGACATACTCTTTATTATACGTCAAAGCGGGCTGCCTCTATAGACTTTGTATGGGCATACAAAAACGTGACGTCACGGTAGTGTATCAGAAATCGGAGACAATTGATCGATTATTTATTGAATTTTGTTCGTTTAAAAATTTGTTTCTACGGCTTTTTGGAATTATACGAGTACTGGTTGTATAAGCTTCATAGACACTATGTTTTTTAAAAACGCCATGGTCTTGAAAATTTTAAGATAGGTGTCATCATGCCTATTCTTGAATCAAATCAAGCATTTGCTTCTAGCTTTATAATTTTATTTCTCTATTCTTTTGACAGGTGTAAAATAACAGGCGTGACGTGCAGCTGCGAGGCGCGCGACATATTCTGGTGTCAGCATGTCGTGGCGCTGGCCCTGTACCGCATCAGGAACGCCGATTCTGTGCGGCTGCGAGTGCCTATATCAGGTAGGTACCATTGTAATCTGCATCATGATAATGTCAGCCTTTCGACGCGGTCCTGAGACTCCTACATCCAGGGGCTTCCAGCTACCTTCACCACGAAGTTTTAACAATGATTAATTTTATATAAAGTCCCACCCTTGTTACTCATGCGAATGCACACTTCCAAGAAATTAAAAAGCCCACAATTGCTTCGTTTCAATTTGGGATCTGGTGCTGTTAAGAAGCAGTGCAAGGAATGAAGTCACTTTAGCAAATACATATATCACTTTTACTAGTAGATTACTAATAGACAGGATAATCCTGGTCGAAATAACCATCGAGACCTGATCTGACCTGAGTAATGGGTCTGATAATCCACAGCTTCATTTTATTATTTATCAAATCATGGACATCGCTGATCAAAGTTGGAAGGCTCTGAGTTAGAGCGCTCTTTTACCTAATAATTAATGCTTTTAAGTTTAAATCAAAGTATTAACCTCTATTATGTATTGTTTCCAGAAACCCTGCTCCAAATGGACAGGCAGCAGCTGCAGAAGTTTGTCCAGTACCTCATTGCAGAACACCACACGGAGGTTCTGCCCACGGCACAGAGGTTGGCAGACGAGGTACTACAGGCCAGATCCGCGATCAACAGGATATGTGGTGCGCCAGACCCAACGGCAGGGCCGCCGCCCGATGCACATCATGCTTGGCATTTGGATGAGCAGCAAGTAAGATTACCCTCCAGCGCACACCTGTGGCCAAGACTCGTGACTGACAGCGAGTCAACTACTCACCGTGCCAAAATCTCTGACAATCGCGAGTCGCGGCGGCAGTCTACCGAATCTCAAGGAGATCTTTAGAATACCTACGATATTCGCAATAAAGATTTGTGGGCGAAACGGTCTCAAAAAATGAGTTACGAAATTTTGCTACGACGTAGTAAAAAGCTAAACAAACTTTTTTAATTTTTCCATTTATAAAACTTCTCTATTACAAAACAGTTTCAGAAGCATAAGAACTCTTTGGTGATCAGAAAAATAAGGAAACCAAATCATGAACCTTTTCGTATCCATAGAAAACGCATTGGCTGCAATAAAATCTGACATAAAAAAATTCTGGGACGATCTTCTATTGTCTCCCTACTTTTTAATGACGTCGTAAAATTAAACCTTGATGTTATTATTTCAGGTCTGTGAACAAGTGCGGGCGTATTTATTACAGGGGACTTATTACAATGCAAATAAGCAGCTAAATTCATTATTTTCTAAGGTAAGCAAGACGATTTTTTTTAATATTCGTAAGCAACGGCAAGGTTATATTATCTAAATTTGTAATGTCCAATGGTTTTCTTGAATTATCTCTTAACTATAAACCTTATCCAAGGACGGTTAAGAACGTAAAACCCACATACTTTTCATAATAATAAATCAATCCCTATAATGATAAAGATAAACTAATTGTTTTCACAGGTTCGCGAAATGCTCCGCGCGCAGGACTCGAATGGCCCTCGTATGCTCATGCTGATGACGGAGCAGTTCCTCTCAGACCCTCGCCTCCTCCTGTGGAGGAACCAGAACACACCCATGACGGAGAAATGCCGTCAGTTGTGGGAGCAATTGGGGGCTTTATGGGTCAGCATAGTGCTGGATCCTGGCAGCAATAAACACCATAGGATACAGTGGAGGCATTTGTTAGAGAAATGGTCTGCGGTAGAAGTATGTCCAACGGAGGATCCTGACTATAGATCTTTTCCATTGGTGAGTACCTAGGTACCTAGTCTCTTTGCGTATGAATAGAATTGAAACTAGGCTATTCTGACTGGGGGTCTTATGGGTCAGCATAGTGCTGGATCCAGGCAGCAATGAGTGTCACAGGATACAGGATCCTCACTATAGATCTTTTCCATTGGTGAGCATCTTGTCTCTTTGCATATGTGTAGAATAGTAACTAGACTAATCTGACAGTTGTGGGGGCAGTTGGGGGCTTTATGGGTCAGCATAGTGTTGGATCCTGGCAGCAATAAGCACCAGTCTCTTTGTGTATCAATAGAATAATAACTAGACAGCAGGTCAGTAGGAGTAGCTGAGTGCATAATTGGTAGTACAATAAGCATCAGCATACAGTGGAGCCATCTGTTAGAGAAGTGGTTTGTGGTAGAAGTGTGTCCTAAGGAAGGTCCTGACGTTTCCATTGGAAAGTAGACTTAGGGCTTGCGTACTTATCAATCCATAGCAATGTTTGACCACCAGTTTATCTAATTTCTCACTACCTCAAAACTTTGAACCTAGGGAACCTCTTGCGCAGAACCTTGCAAAATAACCTCTCATGAATGAGTGTGATAAAACATAGATACTTAATGGCGTAATTAGACAGCCACTTTTGCGTTTTTCTTGTTAATTTTACCTGTGCAATAGGTTTGTCTTTTTCAGATATCTAATGAGATTATTATCGTTGTTTCAGTACGCTAGAGAGAGGGAACGAAACGAGAGGGATCGTGACAGAGACCACAGAGACAGGGACAGAGAACGCCACCGGGACCGCGAGGAGAGAGATAGAGAGAGACTGCGTGAACGAGAGGAGAGAGATAGGTGAGAAACACGAACCTTCCTTCTTCTGCTAATTGCGTAATTTCCAACCAGTTTAATTGCAAATGTCGAAAAGCATCGCGCTGGGGATGAGTTCGCTCTGTGACCAAGCCTTTAACCTGTAACAGCCTAAGCAATTTGTCTCCGTGGGGATAAATTTACTTAATGTAAAAATGCGTCACCAAAATGTGTCAAAAGTTTCTAGTTTTATATTGTCAAGTTTTTATCACAGTAAACTATGTATGAAAAGTCACTGATGTAAAAGGCATAAGTTTTGATTAACATTTTTGTTCGCAGAGAAAGACATAGAGAACGTCAAAGGAGAGACATGCATTCCCATTCGGAGAGTTCCGATGAAGAATCTAGGCCTAATAAGTTAGTTGTTTTCTCTATTACTTATAGAATACCTAGTAGCACATCTGGCATTTCTTAAAATCACCCTTCTATATGAATTCCATTAGGGAGGATCTAATTTTAAAGTTCATGTGCCAATGAAAATAAATAAAGAAAAGATCTGCAACATTAATTACCTACACTATAAGTAAGGTGTTCGTTACACTATTTGTAACTCAAGAACGGATGAACCGATTTGGCTGAAAATTAGTAGAGAGGTAGCTTAGAACCAGGAAACGGATATAGGATCCTTTTTATCCTGTTCGACCGCGATTGTGAAATCAAAGAGATTCCATGCGGACGAAGTCGCGGGGGGCATTAGTTTTTTAATAAATATCCGCTTGTTTCAATTTCAGTTATGAACGAGAATACAGGAGAGCTAGCAAACGGTTAAGACTGCATAATCAGAGGCCAGCGCCATCACTCACGCCGAGGACCGTCTTCCATAAGTAGGTCTACCACTACTCGCCTTGAATTTATCCAAATATTAAACGTTTTGTGTGATCACAGCTACCAAAAATCACAGTTTAATCTTTTCTTATAAATAAAAATTGATTGTTGTTCGCTAGACTCGCTAAAACTCGAGAAAGGCTGAACCGATTTGAATAATTTTAGTCTTGAAATATTTGTGGAAGTCCAGGAAAGGTTTAAAAGATCAGAAAATGAAAAATAAGCAACGGGCAGGACAACGTCTGCCGGATTCGCTAGTGTGTTATAAAATAAAAGATTTTTCCTTGTAAATTTGCGAAGAAAGGTCGTGACACTCAAAAACACTTAACTCAAAAATACGACTTGCCCTTTTTAATATTAAGAAGGCTATCTCTGGACAGGCATGGCAAATTCGTTCATCATGTTTTCGCATAGAATTGCTGACGAAATTGCAAGAACCTTCCATTAAAACTCCACTCTTGCCCCCAGAGCGCTGGACGCAGTAGACATCAGCTGGGAGAACGACCACCTAAAGAACATCCTCAACAGCGACGAGTACTCCGACCCTGACAAGCCGGAGAAGGCGGGCAGCTCAGCTGTCGCTACCCCTCAACCTTACCCAAAGTTCAACGATATCGGACAACCTTTATGGCATGGTAAGTCCAAGAACCTTCCCTATAAGAAAAGCCAGTCAATCCAGCTCTTATTATACAATAGCTGAATGTCGTGCAAGAATGACATGGTGATTTCTTAAGCTGGCGAAGGCTGGTAGCTCAGCTGTTGCCACGCCTCAACCCACTCCCAAGTTATTGGTAACACGATGTTGGTTGGAGAAAAGCTGGCACCACCTAGCGTAGTAAAGTGATCACCTAATGCTTCTCGCCCGTAAAAGAGACGTATTAGGTTGTTAAGAGGTAGAGACCTGTAAAATTTCGAAATAAAAGTTCTGGGCGTGTGGCAGACCGCATGCTAATTTCAATATTTTAGAACAAAATCGTGATTAGTAGCGCTTGTATTGAGCAATAAACAAGATCGTAATACGGCCCCAGGTCTTACAGCAACGATTGTTTTCTTATAACAAGTTCTGCAGTCTTTTTCACTTCTGAACTACCTTAACCATGGTTTCCGTTGTTCCAGAACACTTGCCGGTAGTAGGCGCGCGGATAGAAGCGTTGCGCGCGCACGGACGAGCTCCCGCCGCCCTGAGGCTCGCCGTCAGCGCCGCGAGAGCCATGAGGCATCGACAGGTAAGCACTGGAAGCTGTTTGACAGAATGGAAACACAAAACATTTAACTAAAAACTTATATGAAGTATACCTAGCATACCTTGGGCATATAAGAGCGGGATCCTCTAACACAACCGTTAAGCTTAAAAGAGGTATCCCAAAACTTAGTAAAATTTATTTTTAATCAATAAAGATTTTTTTTTATTTAATTAAAAAAAATGTAAAAAAACAAGATTATTTCAGCATAGTTAAAAGTATTAGTAGCAAGTTCAAAACTTATAAACTAAGTTAGTGTCCGTCTATACGGGTTAATATTGATCTTGGTGTCCTTTGCGAGCTGTACCCGTCCGTGTCCAGTGCTGCATTATGGCACTGTATCCGTCCAGCCTCGCCGCTACCGTCTTCAGGATTTACTTATTTGGTTCCAAATTTAACAAACAGAAACTGTGGTTCTGATTTCTGTTTGTTTGACATCTAACTTCTGCGAAATGTTGAACTCTCGCATAGACATTTAAGTTAACCTGTCAAAAGTAGCAGCATCCTGTTCGCGTACTTAAAAATAAAACTGTTCTTTTTCCTGGTAGACGGACGATAAACTAAGTCCCAAGTACAGTGGCCAGCACATCAAGCTACCCATTTTTATTGCAAAATCGCACGTATCACAAGTGGATAAGATACCCCAGTGTTTACCGTGACGTGCTGGCCACCGTACTACAAAAGTCCTAATCTTTACTCTAGTAGTAACAGAGCACCACAATTCATAAATAAACCTTATCTGCTCAATAGCACAACATGAGTCTGTTTTGTGACCAGGTACCTATATAGAAAAAGGCGGTTAATCCATTCATCATTGAAGTTTATCTCGCAAATTTACAGGTAAAGCAGCTAGGTTTCAATAACTGGATACGAAACCTATAAGTTTGGTAGACTTATACGTCCATTAGCCTCGCGACCACCAGTTGTCTATCACCAGACCATCAGGTTATAAGTTCTACAGCAATATGTTTACTAACAATATACTTTTTTCTTCCAGGAGGTAGCCCAACACCGATGGCACGAAGTAGGCGCGGGCGAAGCCTCTTCAAGCGGAAGCGCAACCACCGCCCCCGCCTGTTCCGGCCCAGAATCTTGTTCCGGCGCGTGCGCAGACAGGGTGAAACTGTCGCTCGTGTGCGCCCACATGGACTCTGGTGTTTGTCTGACGAGCGGGTCTACATGTGCGCTGTCTCACACGCAGCGGTGTATAGGACGAGGTGAGTGGAGGAGATAGACTACCTTACTTCAAATTTACTGTTAAATAGATAGCCTGTCTTGTTTCGGTGCTTGCACAGACTGAGTGAAGTTGTCAGTAGTGTCCGTGCGTATGGACCACAGATGACCTCCAATAGATTCCGTATAGAGGGCCATCAAAAGTCACCGCACATGGTTGTTTTTGCTACCATAAGTCCCGATCTCTCTAGACGCGAAATTAGTAGCGACCAAACATTGGACCCGTGCGTTACGCGTGTTTTAATACCGTAGAAAATATTGATAGCATAATAAAGTGTTTTAAAATGGCTACATGTTCAATAAAATGGTGTGGAAAGTCAAAGAGAACATCAAATATGAAAAAAGATGGTACCACATTCCATCGGTAAGTATAATAATTTGTAATTACCAGTCTCAAGCAGCTCAAGTTATAATGGTCGAATAAAGTAATCGTGCATTTTAAAACAAGCGCGCGTTGAAGTCTTTTTGAAAAGTCTCTTTCTCTCAAGTGAAATTTATAATAAGCTATCTCTTTCTTACGTAATACTAGTGATTGCTCAGTACTGACAAAAATATTTATCGATGTATTTTGTTAAAGTGCAATAAAATTTAAACTGTGTGGTGAAATTGCGATTATCGATATATTTATATCAAGGTATAAGTAACGTCAATCAGTAATGATTAATTTTCGGCTTCTCACTGCTAATAGGATGGTGAATGATTAATTTCAAATCACTTTGTTTGAATTCATACAACATCTCAAAAATAAAACTAAGTAGCGTACTTGTGTTACGGATATCAGACAACAGAGATATTACAAATACATATTTTGGAACATGGAACAAACGCAAATGTTCATGTAATGAATGTTTGTCCCAGGTGGAGATCGAATTCACGACCCATGGCGCTCAAGGCAGGGCCACTACCAATTGCGCCATGGAGCCCGTCGTTTTAATCCATAACTGCAATATATTTATAAAAAAATGTGTAGGGCTAAAAATTTATTTCATGATTTATTTTGAAATGTTTGGATTTGTGCACCTCATTGAGTTCAGTATATGTAGACTATATTGTATGTAAATTGTTGATCAAACATATTGAATGTATATGGTTTTTTTTAACTTATCTTATCCAGTAAGTTATTGTGACAATGCGATTTCTCGTTTTGCATAATTAAATCAAAACTGTCGATACACCGTGTCCCATCACTATTTAATTACGGGGGCGGAGCAAATGCAAGTTTGACCTTGAACTAACCAATCATAGCAATATGGTTACGCTTCCCGCAACCCGCACCTTCCTCAAACTTTGGTGACTTTGAGACAATACAAAACAATCAACATACGGAATCTATTGGGGGTGATCTGTGGTATGGACTCAGGCGTCTGTTTAGTGGGACGACATTATGCGCTGTCTTACACGCATCGGTGTACAGGGCGAGGAGAGTAAGAGCGACAGAGCTATAGAACTGATAATGCATCACACTTCACCAATATAAATATATATCTCTAAACTCTCTATTACCTTCCAGATAGCAGATGCTGGACGGGCTGGACCCTAGAAGCGATCTGGTGCGTGTACGAGTGTCTAGCAGACGCGTGCTTAGCGCCTGACGATCAGCGAGCCTCGCCTAGACTACACACTGCTTACCTGGACGAGGAGCCTAACACTGGTCTTCCACCTAGGTAAGTAATGTCTCTCGGGTGAATGATGGTAGTATCTTTCTTTACACAAACTGGACGTAAGCATAGTTATTCAATACGGGGCTTATAACATGTACCTTTTTTGAGTTCCCGATATTTCGGCCCTGTTACACTAGCTGTGATCACGGGGTAACCCATTTTATTAACAGTTAATAACTACCGTTAGTGACTTATTAACTACTTAATGTTTGTGACCATGTAAGTTTAAAATAACTGGACGTGTCAAAAGACAGTAGGAAGACCTGGAGTCTCGATAATGATCAGTGGATAATCTAGCCTTATGACGTGATCATCATACATTTCTATTATGTTCACGCAATGTTGAACAATAACCCAGCCTACCCAGTGGTAAACGTACTTTCTGCTTATTTAAATCGCAATACGCAAAAAGTACTTTTACCTTGATAAAAAAACGTTAGCGTTCGCTCTTTGTGATCCGATTACTACCACCAGAATAACCAGTGATTTATATAGAATAACAGTTAGACATGACTGACTACCTTGATTTTATCAGTAAACCTAGTTGCTGGTGTACCCACCATAATTACTTTTGTATTTGTACGGCTTAAAACATAATGGTACAACAAAGTAGTACTAGCGGCCCGCCTGCGACTCTGTCCGCGAAAGCGTGTTCTACTAAAAAATGTTACAGTTTTGGCCCAGTCTATTCTAGTGCTGAGATCTTTAAACGGTACTTCTACCATATTTTTAGGCCCTAGCACCGCAACACTGACTGGTGGGAAGGCAATGCTCTTAAAAAGCGCATAACTCAAGAACGCCTGGACCAATTTGGCAAATTCTTTTTTTTATGATATTCCTTAAAGTCCTTACGAAGAAAAAAATTAAAAAAGGGCAAGATAATGTCTGCGGGGTCCGCTAGAAAATAATATATAGAAAAACTAACCGTTTTTATTCATTCGTTTCATTCCATTTTCCATAGATACCAACACGTGCCTGTGGCTGGCAGTAAAAATCCCGAAGAGACGTACCTTGCTCTGGCTCTAGAAGCAGCTCTCCTTGGCCTCGGCATGCAGAGGATGTTACCTAGCGGCCTCTATGCGCAGGAACGGTACTGCAAGCAGGTAAAACGTTATAACGTCTCACATAACTAATCTTACTATCATATCTATCACTATCCAGCGGTCGACGTCGAAATGGTCCTTTAAAGGGTCACTGCTGCAGTATAGAAATGAACTGTCTCTCCTGTCTCAGTGACATTGTGTTCTTACTTGCCATGTGTACCTCCTGTGTCCTTATTATGTATACGTAATAATGTATGTCTATGATTTTTTAATGTAATTTTATTTTATTTATTATTATGTAAGATATTAGTTTGTATGTTTATAAATCTATCTTCGTACGTAAATACCTTAAGTTACATTCTTTGTTTTCCCTTTTACTTTATGTGCACCGCCGGAATTTTCTTTGCTTGGCCCTATGGTTGACTGGTAGAGAATGCCATCGGCAGTAAGTCCACCATTGTACACATGTTTGTGCAAAACTTAAATAAATATGTATTATGAAAATAGTTAGTCATTAGTACACCATCACCATAAGCAGTTTCTGGTGTTTCACACTATCAAACAATACATGTGTTTTTAAATAGTTTAGCACTTAAAACGTAAAAGTAATCAGCCATCTTTAAAAATAGACAAAAAAATACTATACACACACACTAATGAAACAATGGAATGTGTTTATCCCTAATCGATTAATTGCTATTTATAATGTGGATGAAGTTTCTATTCTCATGTTCAAACTAAGCACAAATTATACAGCCGACATCACAATGACAGCCTCAATGACGACAGCTTTGGTCTATAGGTCTGAGGTGCAGACTGCAAAACCGGCTGTTGCGATTTCGAATCCTACTGGAGGCTGTTTGTGTAATGAGCACGTGCATTTGTACTTGAGTCATGAGTGTTAATAAATGTATTTAAGTATTTATATCCGTTATCCTTTTTACCATAGCATAAGCTAACGCTTAGTTTAGGGCTAGGTAATTGGTGTGTTCGTTGAAACCAAAAAAAACATATCGTGAAGCTCTTCAAAATTACGCCACGAAGGTGATAGTCATTGAAGTATACCCCCAGTTATTTTTATAATATTAACACTTATACACTATGCTTAATAGAACTTCATTCCTTTCGCAGGAGGAAAGGCTTATAGGCCAGCTGCAAAGAGTCGAGGGCGAAGCGGCAGCGGGAGTGTGCGCACGAGTGGCCAAGGCGTTACTAGAGGGAGGACCGTCTTCTTGCCTCGGAACCAGAGTACATCCCAGATCTGCGCCTGCACATACTTTTGCGAGGTTCCTGTTCCTCACACTGCTGCCTAGTGATCCTGAGCTGGCGTACCGAGTTGGCTTGAGAGCCATGAGGTGAGTGAAGTTACAATATTATTTAGAAGTATATAATAAAATGTAATCCTCGATCTTGCTTGTAATCAACTTATTAATATTTTGTACGCCTATACCGGCAACACATTATGAAAACATGCTGCCATCTACATCACCATCTGTATAATGCCACCTGTATCTATCAAATAAATGATTTGAAGTTGAATTCGATTTTGAATTATTAAATACTGGCCTGGCCTGGCCGATTACGACCACGGCGGCCAATTTCAACAGAGATCAGACAACTACGCAGGAGATATTATAGTGCACAAGTGTGAGCACAATACACAGGTGCACTCACTGTTCCATCACTCTCAAAGTTCGGTGAGACGGCAATCCGACATGACCGGAGAGAGATCAGGCGCAGGACCAGGACGGCTTCACGTGCTTTCCGAGGCACGGGAGTGTAACACCGCCAACTTTTCGACTCCGAGCTGTTTTTGTGAAATTCATGACAGATAATCTCAGAAACAATTTTGTCTCGACCTGGGATTCGAACCCAGGAACTCTCGGATGTAAGGCAGAAACTTTGCCACTACACCAACGAGGCAGTCAGTTCTTAAATAGCATAGCTAGAATGCCGTTAACCTCTCCGAACCAGAGGCCTTACTACGATAAACGAAATCCGTTTAAACGGTGATGGTGTTTTCGTTTTATGACATAAGTATATATGGCAGCACTTGAAGGTAAAAATATATTATGCGCTTGTTAAAAGGGCGATGATAATCCTAGCGTGATGTCCTGTCGTCTGTACACATTATCGTTTTGACGGATATACTTGTAATAGGCCATCAGATCTCTACGTCGGACGTCGCTCTATACAACTTCTTTATGTCGCTGCAGAGTAGGTACTCTAGGAGGCTGTACTGAGATGTCTCAAAAGTTATTAACAATTATTTACAAGACTATATATTAATAACGAGACAAGAAAGGTGCGAGGATACTATCTATGAAAGCTCTAGTTTATGGCCAAAATATTGGTGGCACTCAACTTGAGAGTTTCTGTGCTGATGGACTAAGTCCGTGCTATTATTAATTGAGGCTTATTTTAATATTCAGATCATACTTCTTCAGATTTCAAATAAAAGCTCTTGTAAACCATTTTATAAACTCGAATGTTGCCGTCTGATACTTATGTTTTTATCTCTGTCCAGGTTACCAATGGTGGAAGAAGCGTACGCGCTGGACGGGGCCAGTAGCGCGCCCGCCACGATGCCGGGCGGCGCGGGCGCGTGGCACACGCTGCAGCACGCCGAGCAGCAGCAAGCGGCGCTGGCTAGCGCGCTGTTGGGTAAGTGAGCAGCTACCTTTACGTGTATGATACGCTGCGTTCAACTGGACATAAGGGTGTTACTATTCATATATATATATACTATACTCGCTAAAAAGCATTGTCGTGCCATGCTAGCCTGTTGTCATTACGTATATGCCTTGATCACACGATCAATTATAGGGTACAGCCTTTAATTTCTGTATTTTTTATTAATAATAGCATCTAGTGGTGACTGAGTTTGTTCCGGCGTTTGTACTCAGCACTTGCCTAATTGTGTTTTGTCACGAAACTGATTTTTTTATTGCAATATTTATCCTAGACTGAATAGAGATAATTCATTTCCATTTTCGAAATACTGAGCGTGGCACGCTTTCTTTTACTTTGTATTATTGTGTATGTTGTATAATTGTGTCTTAAATAAATAATAACTAACGTACTCACTATTCCTCTTCGGCAAAGTGAAGTCAAGACTGACCTAAAAAAACATACGAAACGATATTGTTACATACCCCCACTGAGATTGCAACTTACAATCATGACCACTAACTAAATAATCATTCATTTTGACAGGAGCAGCGCGAGGAACGCCAGCGCGTCTCCGTGCAGCGTTGGGCGCTGCGCAGAGGCACGTGCGGTCCGCGGCGCAGCTGTTCCGGCTCGCGCAGGACGCGCTGCGGCACGCGGCCCCGCCCGACGCGCCGCACCACCACCGGGACCTGCTGGCCGCCGCCTTCGAGCTGGGGCTGCAGGTATACTAACAGCTGCATAGCGTCTAGCCTGGTGGCTGCTAGCGACCAGTAAAGCAGCTGTTCCGGCACGCACACGACGCGCCGCACCACCACCGGGACCTGCTAACAGCCATCGTCGAGCTGAAGATGAAGGAATACCAACAGCTGCATAGTGTCTAGCTTAGCTGTACCTAAATCCTTTCAATTTATATCCTGGCAATAGATTTCCAAATAAAAGTCTACGAGTTAAGCCAATTTAAGTAACAAACAGGCTCTTACAAACACTTGGGTTAGGGTTACTGAATACATCATGTTCACCTTAAACAAATGCCGGTGAGACCAAAGTGTCGGTGAGAATTTTATCACTAAGTACGTCATCATCACTTTCGACAGTAATCGCTTTCAGCTAGAGCTGCAGGAACATCTGATATTATCTTTGCCAGAATTAGGGCAGGACTTTGGCCCGTAGCTCAGCTCGGTGTCAGATTTCCCTTAAAACAATCAATCAAAATCAAATCAATGATATTAAAAAAAATCCAATTAAACACCCATGGTACCTTTGTAATATTGTAACCAACATTTATACCTTGTTGCAGGTGCTACGGATGACTCTCTCGTCAGTCAACTGGAGGCGGAGAGAGATGGTCCGATGGCTCGTCACGTGCGCCACGGAGCTGGGTCTTGACGCGTTACTATCTATAATGCAGAACTGGTAAGATTCATAGATTACTAGCTAATCATGAGCAACGTACATCCAAGTAAGCATAGAGGGACAGAAACGTTGCTTATCTCTGTATCGTGAGATACATAACAGAGATTAATTTTATCATCATATCCGTCCATTTTTGAGATTTTATGGCTTTTTCTTTATATTATAATGAATTATGAAATACATGTATGTTTTTAGCGGTCAATAAATATATTTCTATACCTCAATAGATTATGCGTTGGCCAGCTTACGGCCTTTTTGGTTTAATATACGGTTTTGACCTTGACATTGACAGATAACATCAATTTTCCTATTCCAATTTTGTGGACTCAAGAAAGGGATATGGACTGAGCTCGTTACAGTCTTTAAAAAAACACTTTGAGATCGGAGTCTGTATTATTCAAAATACCTGCCCCCCTATTGTCGAAGTTACTGATGTGCCGTTCCCGGGAACGTTCCCAACGAGGGAATATTCCCAGGAACGTGCCCGGGAACGTTCCCAAAAGCGGGAACATTGGGGAACATTGTTTATTAATATTATAAAATGCTTCCATCATTATTTTAAATACATTTTAGTAATGCGGCTGCACGTCGTGATTCAGTTCAGTTGCAGTAATGAAAACGCAACATTTTTTATTAAATAATGTAATGTTTCTTTCATCTAAAAACATGTCAATCAATAGCAATCTCACAAAAATACACATTTAAAAAACAACAATCATGAACTTGTCATAGTTTAATGACATGGTGAATGATAAATATTAAAAATATGATGTCTTATATATTGAATAGTGCACCAATTTTTATCAATCTTTCTATATATATAAAAATGAAATCCAATTTCCTTGGTCACGTTATCACGCGTGAATGGCTGGACCGATTTCACTTATTCTTTTTTTGTTGTATTTGTTATTATTAGGAAAAGGTTCATACGCAAAAAAATATTAGGAAAATCTCTGAGAAATATTGAAAAATATACATTTAATTTTGCATATTTTAAAAAACTATGACATTGTTCAATCATTGCAACGCTAAGGCGGTACGAAGTTCGCCGGGTCAGCTAGTCAACAATAAAAACAAAAAGTCTCTGACTAAAATATTCACAATTAACGATTTTGTTAAGAAATGAGAGTATTTATTATTTATATCGCAATATTTTTACAATCAATAGCACTAAGCAGCAGTCTTATTAAAAACAGACTATCATAGGGTTCCCTACATCATTACGAAACCCTGTTTATCGAGAGTTATTCTGTCGAAATCATATTTTCGAACATTTAAATTATATAATTTTAACAATCAACTGTTATTAAATGAAATTAAATCAGACTATTATTTAAATCTTAAAAAACTTGAATTGAGAAAAATATTTTCAATAAACAACCTTAAAAAATAGTATCACAAAATTACTTTTCGTATTGAAAATGTCCCGTTATAATTTTAAGGAACTTTCATATTTTTTCATACGTTTCAAAAGGCAAGGCTTGATTTTGCGGATCCAAGTACGGGCTATGCCAAGTGACTTGTTTTATTATTACTAGCCTGTTATTAATATACCTACTACATATATCCGTGGACCGTTATAGGATGCCGATGATATTTTATATCCATGACAAACAATAAGTTCAATTACATTACAGAAGAAAAACATTAACAAGTAAAAAGATAAATTGCCTATTCAATTAAATAGATCAATTAAAACAATAAATTGTTGATAAATAAGATTGTCATGGCCCCTTTTGGATTTAGTCCTCCTTCAAATGCCTCTATTTTTGTCTGGCTCCGCCTAGGGTTATCCAGTCCGTGCCTGCAGTTTTAGTTAAGTCGTCGGCCCATCTTTCTTATAAAAGTTTAATCTTTAATGGACACACAAATTCATACTGGCACATGATAATAAGAACACAATAATAAATAAAAATAAATTAGTAGGTACAAGAATTACGAGTCCGGCGTGGTATTTTTCTACTTAAGTTTGTTATAAAGAATCACGGTTTTATTTAAGCACTCACTGTTTCTGAGAGTTGTGTGATGGAAAAGTACCTACTCATTGTTTTCGTCACAATCACAAAGTGTATTTTCAATAAATAAATATATCAATGTCAATACAATGTATATAGTAATACTTACTTCTATTGTCTAGTGAACTTCAATGCGCCAATATAAGTTAGTATAGCTGGCATTTACCTCATTTGTATTTTCTCCAGTAACCGACGCTGATGTAGAGGTGGAAGTGGAAGCTTGAGGGTGTAACTCTGAAGACAGTGGTATAACACTTGCCGCCTCAGGTTTTAACAAATGTTTAATATCAGTTAATGCTTTGTCACATTTTGTTAGATGGCGTGCAAATTTTGTTGTATTTTTAAACTCGTAGACTAATCTACAAAAAGTACATGTATAAATAGTCTTTTCATTCACAATGCTCTGTATAAAATGGTCGTGCACTTTACTTTTTGGTCACATGATTAGTCACCCGCGTAAAAGCGCGGGCGGTGGCTCACAGGATAAGCAAGCGTGTCCAAACAGCGCACGGCCTGACTGTATAACGCAAACTGATAGACATCTGACAATAAGTACGCTCTATCTCTATCATGTTTATAGCGCTGTCACGCTCGTGACAAAATGGGTAGTGAGTTTGCAGTCGATTAACGCCATCTATTGAGTGCTGTTGAATCTTTTTTCTTAAAAACGTCATGAAAACAAACTCATTGCAATAAAAATGCTATTAAAGATTGAATACTAACTTTGCATGAATGTTCCCAGCTTCAGGGATCGATACCGGGAACATTGGGAATTTACTGGGAATATTCCCCATGAGAAACTTACTGGGAACGGGAACATTCCCGCGGCACATCGCTAGTCGAAGTCGATGTTTATAGTTTCAGATGTAGTCCATCCGTGTCACTCTTACAAGCTTAAATGTGCGCGTGCGCGCTTCTGAACAAAATATGAACTTTACTTTTTGAAAAGAGGCAATAAGACAATAGTGTCTGAGTTTGTTGCGATGCTTCTTCTCAGTACTAGCCCGAAGCAATAGTAGGGTTAATTTACATTATGTTGGGACGTGTAAAAGTGCCCCTTTTGGTGTATTTAGAGATACAAATTTATTGATTGATTTTACTTTGTTACAGGTACGAGCTATTCACGCCGACCGAAGCGACGGGTCCAGTAGCGGCTGCGGCGATGTCGCACGCGACTGCGCTGCGGCTCGGGCTCACCTTCGAGCAGCAGGAGAAGCTCAGCGCCTGCGCACGCACGCTCGCGCTGCAGTGCGCCGCTAAAGTAAGCTTAAAGTCACAGGTCAAGGTCACCAAGGAAGGGATGGAGGGGAGATGGTTGGAATTTCTCTGTGATATCGATTTAGAAATGATGAGATACGCAGAACTAAAACAACTGACATTTATCCAAGGATTGCTGAACAAAAGTGGGAGTGGACCGACGATCTGGTTAGGGTCGCGAGAGCGAAGGCAAAACACGACTTACCCGATTAGGTCGCGTCTACAGGGAATCAGTGCAGCGTCTTGATCCAAGCTATACACCGGACTGCTGAAAGAGGTGTATTTCAATCTAGTATCACTTTACGATAGGTTACGGGAATTAATCAGTAATTATTGATCAAAGATCAAATTGTCTAATCATATCACGCGACATTCAACTCCTATGTCCAGGTTTTAATACTTGTTACTTCGGTTTACGCGAACAGTAGACATTGAAATAAGACACTTTTTAACTTTTTATTTTAAATTTTGTGTGGATAGAACGTAACTTAATATTTTTGAGTGATGGTAGTTTAAAAATTTTTCAAACTAACTACCTGTGACCACGGACGCTGAAGAGGGTCGGAAACGTCAGGTTAAAACAAAATGTAAATAAATCGCGAAATAATTTGTAAAAAGTGTCTCATTCCAGGTTTTAATTTAAAAAGTTTATCTCCGTACTATTTTGTCTCAAATAAAACATTTTCTTTCCAGGACCCACCAGGCTGTGCCCTCAGCGCTTTATCAGTGTGCGAAGGCTCCGCTGGTGCTTTCGAAGCCGCCTGCGCAGCCGTCGGGGGCGCGGCCGCCAGGGGAGCCCTAGCGTCCTCACAACTGTTCGCTGTAGCGAGATATATGGAGCAGCGGGGGCAGCCAGCGAGGGCCATGAGGCTGGCTACTTTAGCCATGAGGAATCTACATCTACATTACAACCAGGTATGTCTGCTAGCCAGGAACGCCCTAGCCTCCTTGCAGTTCTTTGCTGTAGTGAGATAGGTATACGGGCAATTAGTTAGAGCATTGGGATAAGCTAGCTTGACGGTGAAGAACCTCCACCTATATTACATGTACAATCCGGTAACACTTCAAATCGAGAAAGCGTTGTGTTGTAGCAGTTGTTAGCTGTAACAAGACACATGTAACAACGGGGACTGCCAGCAAGATGCATAAGGCTGGTTACTTAGTATAAAAGGAATTTTGATCATTACCAGTGCCAACTAGTGTCTAAGTGACTAGCTGGTTGCAGTATCTTTAGCAACTATAACTCCTGTGATTCAATCAAACTTCCTTACTTGTCCATCATTATGTATTGTATTAACTTCACGTCGTTATTCGTTGTCACGAAAATAGCGATAGAAGTTAAGACTTCAAATATGAAACTTTTTTTATTTTTTTTTTCATTATCATAAAGACATCATCACATAATTATCTGACCCAAACTTGACATTCCAGGACAGCCACCCGGCGATAGCGGACATCCACTGGGCCGTTGCGCTCGCGCACTCGCTGGGCCGCGCGGAGCTGCAGGCGATGCTGCCGCTGCTGGTGAAGAACGTGCAGTGCGCGCCTGTGCTGGTGAGTTCCATTTCTTCATAAATCTAAATATATAAAACTCAACGCTGACTGACTCACTGACATAGTAATTTATCAACGCACTGACCAAATGAATGGACGGATCCGGCTGAAATTTGGCATGCAGGTAGAAGACATAGGCATCCGATAAGAAAGGGTTTTGATAAATTCTACTCCCAAGGGGATAAGATAGGGGATGAAAGTGTATATGAATCTTTGTCAATTTTAAACCGATCGGGCTGAGAATTTGCATTCATATGACTACTATGGTGTAAGCATCCCTTAAAAGGAGTTTGATGCATTCTACCCCTAAAGGTTTAATATAGGGGTTGCAAGTTTTTATGAAACTCGTTGGCAAAACTAAAGTCCACGCGGACGAAGTCGCGGGCGACCGCTAGTTTCTTTATAGATCACATGAGCCGTTTATAAGACCACGATGAACTTTATTTTTATAGAACTTAATGCTAGAATTGGCTAGATAACACCACCAATCGTTAATATACTCTTTATTATCTGAAAATATCTATCTAAAACGGTCTGCCTCCATACATTTTGTATGGGAATACATGATCGTAACGTCAGGGTCATGTATCAGAAATCGGAGTCAATTGACCGAATATTTACTGAACTTTGTGTATTTAAAAATTGGTTTCTACAGCTTTTTGGAAATATACTGGTTGTATTAACTTTATAGGGGCTATGCCCTTTAAACGCCATGGTCATGAAAATATTTAAGATAGGCGTCATCATGCCTATTTGCTGCCCTTCTTGTACGATTGATTTTTTTACTTGTTGATGACTTGGCCGCATCTTCGCTTCGTTGGAAGTCTTTTTCGAAAGTTACTGTATTGCTACTCTGCTACGAAACAATTTGAATTGCAAGTTGCCGAGTGCGCGTGGGTCACGATCACAATGCCCGAAGCGACTAGATGCACTCGATAGCCTGCTTTATTTGTGGTCTCAACATGTGGGGTGCACTCAATAGCCTCCTTTGTTTGTGGACTATAATTGTGGGTAAAGCTGAAAAAGATGACTTTCCACTAATGTCCCACTATTTCGGTTAGTCGAAATCTAAAGCAAAATAATACTCTTTTTTAGCTTTAGTCATGGATTTCCGTAAAGTAACGCCTGATTCCATCAACTATATAATTGTGGGATTAGGGTTCAGTGAGCACCCTTCTAGAACATATGTTTCCGCAGTCGGACGTGCTGCGGCGCTGCTGCGTGGCGGCGGCGGGCTGCTCGCGCGCGCGGCCGCCGCCCCCGCGCCCGCCCACGCCGCTGCGCCCGCTGCTCGAGGCGGCGCTGCGGGCTTACGCGTCCACTACGCATGCACGACTGGCGCACATCAGTCCGAGACATTATGCGGACTTCGTGGACTTTTTAGGTGAGTGCCTTCTCGGTCAGCTAGCTAGTTAGTACATCGGCTCCGGACTTTTAAGGAAATAGTCTAAGATGGTAATAATTATACTTAGAATGCCATTAATACCCTCGATGTTGCAATACCAAAAATAAATATACTTGCAAAGATACACATTTAATAAAGTATAATCGATTTTTTATTTTTAACACTAAGTACAAAATGTAAACATTCATGGTGGCTTCGTTTCCGTACACAGTGTTAGTGCTAGGGAAAAACTAGTTTAATAATTGAACACCTTTATTGAAGGCAATTGAATACATTAATTAATTCGATGGCATGATGTGTTAATTGACTAACTGCTCTAGTTTTTCCCAGCACTAACATTTATGGAAACGGAGCCGCCATTTTTGTTTACTTTTTTTTTCTACTTATTGCTAAAAATCAGAAATAGACTATACATGTGGTTGGGTATCCTTACTTGGAAAAATTTAATGGTAGGTCAGGATTATTCGTGGCCAAACCAATGCTTTGCTGGCGTACCTACACGTCTACTTACTTATGCAAGACTTGCTCATATTAGTCCAAGACTTCTGTTCTACGAAAGACTCTTATCCTCTTATATGAGTGCCGTCAGTAACAAGCCACGATGCTGATATCTGGTGGACTGTAAAGTAAGACACAAATTTCCACATCCTCTGGTTAACTAAGTTCCAGTGACCTTTGCGCCATTAGCTGGTAATCTACGGAAGCCTTCTCTTTCCATCGACATCCTGCTTGAATATTAGTGACCTGACCAGGGCGTTCCTTGGCTCGACATTTATTTCGAAATTGTTTAATATAAAAGGTATATAATGTTTATATTTTTTGTCTAATAACAGGCAAAGCCCGTGACACATTCGCGCTCGCGCACGACGGGCCGCACCAATTCGCAGCGTTACTCCAAGAAATCAAACTCAAGTACAAGGGCAAGAAGAAGCTCATGTTCCTCGTCAAGGAGCGGTTCGGTTGATCCACGCCCAAGATTACACATTCCAATTACAGAAAGAAAACGTGACGGCACGAGACGGGGGATACTGCGAGACAAGCGTGGGGAAAGCTACGTGACAAGCGTAGACAAAGCTACGTGACAAGCGTAGATAAAGCCACGTGAAAAGTAGGGTAACCTACGTGACAAGCAGTGAAAAGCCTATGGGATGATAGAAATTGTCAATGTCAGTGAAGCAGACGTCACGTCGGAAAATAGGTCGTGAAATTGCCTTAAAAAGTTATGGCAATATTTTTTTTTGTTGGCTTAGTGCAATAGTTCAAATATAGGTGTATTGAATTATGGATGTTATTGAAACTGTAATTCCTTGCAATTGTAAAGGGCCGTTGATATAGAAACAAGCTTGCCGTGGGATAGTTGTTCTGAAGGCTGTTGAAAATTTAAAAATGTTAGGGGCCTGCATTTATGGAGAGAAAACTTTTAAAACCAATTATAAAAGATCTTTCTTCTGTCCAAAAATGTAGGAACCCTAACTACCACTACAAAAGTAGCTGCGAAGAATAAAATACCTCATGTATGGTACAACCGTGTACCGTAGCGTACCAAACCAGTCTCTCCTAAAGTATTATTTTATTTAACGATTATTTAGCCGACCTCGTTAACGTCATTTAATGTTGTAAGTAATTGTAATGATCTCAATGATTCCATTTGTGTAAATAGATTAAGGGTTTGTAAATATAGATATCACATAAGTCTAGAGTTAAATACGTGTAATTAGTGACTTTGTGTTGTGTGCTGAAGAAACGCCCTGTATTTATATACCAGGTTATACATAAGCTATATCAATATTTTGGACTTTTCAGCACAGAGCAGAGAGTCGAGGTAGGCCTAGTACGCCATTCTTATAGCGTCCAATAGAAATGGAATATTCATTATGAAATGACACAACACCAAAGAAATATATTGTAAGTCCAAGTGTGAGATAAGCAAAGCCATCATTATTTCAGTATTCTTGAGTATTCGATATTACATAGTTATTTGTTTCTTTAGCACCGTAGACATTTGACTGTGGGAATTACTATTTCTGGAAGTCTTTATTCATATTTTTTCCATAATTTAGCCAACAGGTGTACAGAAATTATCACTTCTAACTTTCTTGCTTTTATAAAATTATGATTTCGTAATTATTTTTATCCAGTCTTAACTTATCTGCAATCCTCGCTACAATAATATTATGAGAACTGTGAGTGTCTCGGAATTAATTTACGGACATTTTTTTTAACTCACTCTTTTTTATTAAAAGTGGCCCTCAAATTGTATAGTATTTTATCTATTTTGTTATGACTGGCTGTTTATTTCGCGTTTACTAACAATGCAAGTTAACATTACATAGAACCAAATTATAACTGTACACGTAATGCCTTTGAGTTATCGTATCTTGTACCGCATGCCAAAAGGAGTGTTTGAAATATTATTTCTCATACTTATAATTTAAATGGTAGATATAAAATTAAAAAAGTGCATTTATAAAATATAGAAGATGTTTAATATTTGATATAGATGGTGCATCGGGTAGTATTCAAGTGGTAGTAATGGATGATTAACGGATATTATACTAGATTAATGGGGACTTTTGTACTTTTTGTGGTGTGAACGAGGGCTTGGCAAATGCTTAAAAGATAACTGAATTTAACACCTTGAAATATTTTTGGTTATTCAAAATCCAAGGATATAAAAATGCAAGCATGACAAGTGAATTCAGAAATATGATTTAAAAAAAAATTAGAAAAAAAAGCTTTGCCAACCCTATGCCTATTGTGTCAAATCTGAATAGATAACTGTTAAAAAAATCAATGCAATCGACGTTAATTATTTATGCTTAATTATCAAACCATACCATGCAAGTCATTATATCATTTTATGAATATTAATTTGTTGGGACACGAGTGTTTAGAAAAGACTGCTCTATGATAGTCCTAACTAACTAACATATAATCATACCTACGCACAAGAGTGCCTGCAAGAACTCATTTAGTGGACAGAAGTCACAATATTTTGTATGTTTATTCAGTCTAAATGTAGCTTATAAATGTGCGGTACTACAGTAATTTTGAGATAAAAGTTCTAAAAAGCGAATATAATTGAATTGAAGCAATAATTTGCCTTCGGCCGGTCTGATTACATATTTTTTTGCTTATTTATGCATTTGTGGGTTGCGGAAGAAATTTAATCTGTATACTTCTCATTTGATGAAGACTATGGTAGTGTGAAGTCGTGATGAATGGATGAGATTTGAATGTAATAAACCAATAAATAAATTATTGAATGTGCAAAAGGTTCTCCAAAATGTCTGGACCTTCCAACGTTTTTCTTAAACAATTTTTTAAATTTTATTTTGTCCATTCGTCTCGACTCGATGCTACACACTCATTTTGTTAATGCGAAACTACTGGTGACTTGCCAAAATGTATCACAAAGCAAATAATTATAGATAGACCCTAAGTGCCTTCAGGCGAGTCTACTCACTACAGGCCGGCCATCTTGGTTATAGTACCTACCTATGTCTTTTTTTTCTGTGTCGATTGTCTTGTTTTGTACTTGTGTTGTACGTAAAACGTGGACACTTTTCACTTTTCAGTGCTGGTATTAAGATGGTGATAATTTCAATATAAACGATTGAAAAATATTTTTTGTTTACTTTTTACATCCCTTCCAAATTCCGAGAAAAAACTCGTATGAACAAACAAAAGCTTAACAGAGCCTTTGATAAAGTTACATGTTGCATTGTCGATTGACAATAATAGCAATTAAAAGCGATTGCTTTTGTCTTCAGTTGTCACGTAACATAGCGAAGGCTATAGTCGAAGGCATAACATAGAGAGGTGCTTGTGGCGCAGTGGTTGCAGCGCTTTGGTAGTGATACCAAAAGTTAAGCAACCTAAAGCGCGGTCATGTTTGGGGTGGGTGACCATTCTGACCATTTAAGTGACGTCTATTTACAAGCATCTCCGTGCTTCGGAAGGCACGTTAAGCTGTTGGTCCCGGTTAATATCGATAGATGTTAGTCGTTAAGCCTGGTCAGAGGCCTTCGGGCAGCCTAATAACATCTGACAGTAAGGTTGGTCACTTACTTTACAAAACACCCCTCCACTAATCCGCACTGAGCCCGCGTGGTGGAGTATGGCTCAGACCACCTCATAGTTGAGGTGAGGCCTGTGCCCAGCAGTGGGACGCATATAGGCTGATCAGTCATAGCGAAGGCAAATGTAATGTTAATTAAGTTTTTAGCGTTAAGGATGCAAATTTCTTTACAATGTGAAATTAAAATACACATTACAAAAAACGGACTGCCTCAGGAGGGACTCGAACCCGCACCGCTATCAATCACATCAGAGCAATCGCCCGATATTCAAGAGGTGCGGGTTCGAGTTCCGCCGGTGGCAGTGCGTTTTTTTTTTTTTTAAACGGACTGCCTCAGTAGGGACTCGAACCCGCACCGCTATCAATCACATCAGAGCAATCGCCCGATATTCAAGAGGTGCGGGTTCGAGTCCCACCGGTGGCAGTACGTTTTTTTTTTTTTTTTTTAATACACATTAAAAAAAACGGACTGCCACAGGAGGGACTCGAACCCGCACCGCAATCAATCACATCAGAGCAATCGCCCGACATTCTAGAGGTGCGGGTTCGAGTCCCGCCGGTGGCAGTGCGTTTTTTTTTTTTAATACACTTTAAAAAAACGGACTGCCACAGGAGGGACTCGAACCCGCACCGCAATCAATCACATCAGAGCAATCGCCCGACATTCTAGAGGTGCGGGTTCGAGTCCCGCCGGTGGCAGTGCGTTTTTTTTTTTTTTTAATACACTTTAAAAAAACGGACTGCCACAGGAGGGACTCGAACCCGCACCGCAATCAATCACATCAGAGCAATCGCCCGACATTCAAGAGGTGCGGGTTCGAGTCCCGCCGGTGGCAGTGCGTTTTTTTTTTTTTTAATACACTTTAAAAAAACGGACTGCCACAGGAGGGACTCGAACCCGCACCGCAATCAATCACATCAGAGCAATCGCCCGACATTCAAGAGGTGCGGGTTCGAGTCC
This sequence comes from Pyrausta despicata, assembly GCA_963921415.1. Taxonomy (NCBI): domain Eukaryota; kingdom Metazoa; phylum Arthropoda; class Insecta; order Lepidoptera; family Crambidae; genus Pyrausta; species Pyrausta despicata. The sequence goes on along the minus strand of OY992862.1, from coordinate 11,742,134 downwards.
CGCCGGTGGCAGTGCGTTTTTTTTTTCTTTTTTTTTTAATACACATTAAAAAAAACGGACTGCCTCAGGAGGGACTCGAACCCGCACCGCAATCAATCACATCAGAGCAATCGCCCGATATTCAAGAGGTATGGGTTCGAGTCCCGCCGGTGGCAGTGCGTTTTTTCTTTAAGTGTATTTTAATTTCACAAATGTAATGAGCAGTGATCGGATAATCGGATGCATATTTACCTAAAGTTGAGGTGTTCGCTAATATGGAATGCGCTTTTGAATCGAAAAAAGTAAGTTTAGTTCTTTTACTAATAATCAAATCTGATGTGGATATAGTTACTCATTTGAAGGTGTTGGCTTAAATACCATAATGATAATCGAACGCACTTTTTAATTGAGAAAATCTCGGGATTCCGGAATTGTCAAATTTAGTGTCTTTATTATAGAATCAAATTGGGTGTATGTTTAAATACTTATTTTAATTTTTCAACAAATCCTGTATTCCCGGGATTTAAATTATAAAAAAGATGTTTAAAGAAGTCGCTTCCATAATATCAGCCAAAAATGAACTTTAGGTAAATATGCATCCGATTATCCGATCACTGGTAATGTGAGACACCCCGATATTAATCGGACAATATTTGCCATAAGCGTTAATGTTAATAAGATAAAACAAAACGGAAAAATTTTAATATTTGCTTTAATTGTGACAAAGTGTCTACCGAAATAATTACACCTTACCTTAATTATTTCGCCTTACTTTAAGGTGTTTTTAACCTTATATAAATAATAACACCTTTTTGGACATTAATTGCCACGAAAATTTACAAATACTTATTAAATTCTCATCTTTACAAAACAACAATTGAGGTGCGTCCCTAATGATACAATAAGTTTCTATAATATTGAGATACTTATATACCAAAGTGAATTAAGTTTTCATATTTTTACCATTTACAATGCAAATTTATTTACAATGTGAAATTAAAACACACTTAAAGAAATAACGGACTTCCACAGGCGAGACTCTCGCCCGGTTTGCGAGAGGTGCGCGTTCGAATTCCGCTTGTGGCAGTCCGTTTTTCTTTAAGTGTGTTTTTTATCTAAGCTCTCTGTAGCAATTTCCTCTCATCACGCCAATTCATATAATCATACAAAGACACTGTAGATGTTCGTCGCGAGTTGGAGATTCTTCTTGACATTTGGACAGGCCTGCCTCTCCGTCTTCTAAGCATTGGTTCGTTGTATTTTTCTTTGCTCATATATTCAAAATTACGTCGTGGTAAATATGCTTGGGTTGATGTTGAAGGTGGTGGGTCAGAAGTTGAAGGGACCTCGTCGTATAGGTCCTCGTAACCTAGTACCAGAGGCGGGAGAACCACCAGGCTCGCAGTGCGTTCTACTGTGTTGTTCTGAAATGGAGCAAAAATTTGAGGCGAGCAACACTTAATTTACCTACTGTCAATAAAACTAAATTGAAAACGTCTAGGTTCAATAACACGTTCTTGGCAAGATATAGGGATTATATAATCACTACTAGGTATTGCTTGCTATAAGTAAAGATTTAGAGTTATTTTTTCATACTATAAAAAAAAACATTTTAGTTTATAATAAACAGACTATCACACTTCCATTATTGGTGATATTCTGGGCACAGGTATAGTAATTTGCGTTAATGAGATAAAAAAAGTAAAGAAACCTAAGCAGGGGCGGATAGTGACTATGTCGACTGGGCCCTGGGCTAAAACTACTCGGGGGGCCCTCTTCATAATGATAGTATATTTAAGAGATCTCTCTCTCTCTTCAGTCGATTCCCTCACTGCTGAGGATCGTGACTCCTTTTGATCCTGTCTACCAGCTGCTTCCATCGGCTACGTTCCGTCGCTTGGTGGAGCGCAGCGCTGGCGGGTATCTCCAGCTGTTTAGAGATTTGGTCCGACCACCGATTGGGACTTCGTCCTCTAGGTCTTTTCCCCTCCACCTTCCCTGTCACTATCAGACGCTCCAAATTGTTGCTATCCCTGCGTGCAACATGGCCAAAGTATTGCATTATGCATTGCAGGCAGGTCACAGACAGACGCTGTGTCTTCTCCAGCTTCAGTTGTTTGAGTATCGAGACGTTTGTGCGGTGGGCTGTCCATGGTATTCTCAGCATTCGGCGCCAGCACCACATTTCCAAGGCGTCAATTCTTTTTCTATCGGCCGCCTTGATTGTCCACGTCTCGACACCGTAGAGGGCAATGGGAAAGACAAGAGTGCGAACGAGATGTACTTTGGTTCGATTTGTAATGTTTCTGTCTTTCCAGACTTTGTCAAGTTCTGACATAGCAGATTTTGCCATGCCAATGCGTCTTCTTATTTCCGGTTCGCTGTTCCCTTTGCACGTTATCGTCGACCCCAGGTACTGGAACTGATTCACGATCTCAAATTCCTGCAGAATGTTAGTGCGCTGAATGGATTCAAAACGGTCGATCACCATGAGTTTAGTCTTGGATTTGTTTATGGCTAGACCCATTTTTAAGCTGGTTGTCTCTAGGCGTTTAAGAAGATCAGCCATTTCTACCTCAGAAGACGAGATCAAAGTGGTGTCATCCGCGTAACGCAGGTTGGATATTTTAACCCCATTTATCTTAATGCCACCTTCCCACTCCTCTAGGGTTTTGCGCATGATATATTCCCCGTATATGTTAAATAGGATTGGAGAGATCACGCAGCCCTGGCGAACGCCCTTGTGGAATTTGAAGCGGCTCGACGTAACATTCCCTATTGTGACCGTGCCATACCCGGTTTCATACAGGTTGCGAATCAGCGTAACGAGGTGGATGGGTACGCCGGTTTCCGTCAGCACCTGCCATAGCTCTTCCCAGTTGACAAAGTCGAACGCTTTTTGATAGTCCACGAAGCACATGAAAATCGGGATGTTGAACTCGTAGCACTTTTCTATGATGAGCCGAATGTTTAAGATTTGCTCTCTAGTTCCCCGTCCTTTGACAAAACCTGCTTGCTCTTGAGGAATTTGCCAATTAAATCAAAAATTGAATTTGTCAATTTAAGAGATAGAGTCATAAAAAAGCAATTCCAGCGTTCGAGAGTTCGGCTTTAGGACGATTTGAGAAGTTAAAAAATATTGCCAGTTGAAAAAGAGAATTATTTTTCTATCAAAATAATTCCCTTTTTAGCTTTAGTCATGGATTTCTTGCGGAAATCGTAAGTAACGCCAAATACCATTAAAATCGCCAGTGTTTTGTTACGCCTCCAAGCTCGGGGGGCCCTATGGCCGTTATGGAGCCCAAAATCTAGCTTTACCTGAATAACCTTGCATAGTTTGAAAGAGTCGCGTTTTTTTTTAAATAAAATTGACTTTACAAATACTTTGTTTCTTCATATTTATTTAAACTTACATCGCTAGAGGTTATTAGCTCGCACTTTACAAGCGTACCCACCGATAGCAGCAGTAACAACATTGTTATAGTTTATAGCAATGTTTTATTGCATACGATTTTACGAGGCAAACGAACTTATGGATAATTACAAATGTTATCAAAAGTAACGTAGACAAACTTAAAATATGATGTTGGAGGTTGGTGCGGACTCAAAACTAACTTCAATTTTAACATTCTTGGAGCCATGATGATGATGACACGTCGTTGACGTCGTGAACAAATAGTGGGAAGCTAACGCGATGAAGTCTTGACGTCATGCGATAACAGAACAATGTCAATAACTAAGTTCTTTAGCATCATAATTTCGTTGAAACATGCTGTTGGGGTCCTATCGATAGGTTAAGTAAAAATAACGGACTGAAATTAAAAGGTCCTGTAATTCGCCCTGAAATATACAAAGAATAAAATCATAGATCAAAACCGCAACATTGGTGTAGGGGGTCAGAGTGCTTGTACGCGAATGTTCGGCTGCGAGCTGGTCGGATGCGATCATGCAGGCTCGGGTGACCTCGGTGTTCGCCGCCCTCGAAGATGCTAACGATGTTGCGCTTAGTCCCAACACATGCTAATGCGAAAGATAAACTAAGTTAGCGCCTTGTTCCGGTCGAGTTGTTGTTAACATTTCAACCATTACAGTTTCTCGATCGTTTAATCTCGTTTTAGGTTTATTGGTCTAGCTAGTAGGTCAGTGTACTTAATTCAACTTTTTGTACAAAACCTACCTTATCTAAATTATTCATTGCCGTAAGTCACTTCGTCACGTCATATAAAAAGAACGCTGGAAGAGAGGAAGTTATTGCACAGGAGCATTCGCTATCCCGCTCGCTCACATAGGCGTGAACAAGCGGCGCGCGAAACAACAACTGCCTCCTCACTTGGTTCCACCAATTCTACATATTGCTTTGTACGCAGGTCACCACCAGCGTTCTATTTACATGACTGCCTCGTTGGGTAGTGATGAAGTTTCTGCCTTACATCCGAGAGGTCCTGGGTTCAAATTCTAGGTCGAGCAAAAATTGTTTCTGAGATTTTCTGTCACGAATTTCTCAAAAACTGCTCGGAGTCGGGAAGTAACACCCCCGTGCCTCAGAAAGCAAATTAAGCCGTTGGTCCTGCGGCTGATCTCTCTCTGGTCATGTCGGATTGCCGTCTCACCGAACTTTGACAGTGATGGAACAGTGAGAGCACCGGTGTATTGCGCTCACACTTATGCACTATAATATCTCCTGCGTAGTTGGCTGATCTCTGTTGAGATTGGCCGCCGTGGTCGAAATCGGCCAGAATTATTTACATGGCGTGACCTATACGTTACTTACCATTCTTCGTTCAGACTTCGTCAGCAGCCAAGTGGTCCTCGTCGTGCTCACGTGTGGCCTCGTCTTCCACAGCTGGCACGAGAACCTCTGCCATCGGGATGTCAGCCGGCAGTTCGGACAGCTCCACTCCTGCTTCCCGGAGCAGGGACAGCAGGGTCGCTAGGGAGCTCGCCAACTGAAAGCGAAATTACGTTCTTTCGGTTCTTGTTACCATCGGAGTTCTCGAGTTCTCGTAATTTTTCTAAAGAGCACGACTTTTGTCGGTTATGTATGAAATAATTTAATTAACCATTCTTAGGTAAAGTAGGTATTTTGAAAAAAAAATTGTATTCATATCAAAATTAAGCAACTTATAAAGACCGTTCCTATCATCTTTTGATTCGTTTTTGAGCTTAGCCAGATGCCTTACGGCAGATTAACATAAACATGAGACATAAAGGAGGGGAACTTTCTTAACAGCCAACCCACATACTCGTATTAGGACACAGCTTGTAGTATACAATGTAGAATTCACCTAATAGTAATAAGAGGCCTTACTAGTAATTTTGGGAAATTTACCTGAGGATCAGGCTTCTCCATCATCTGTAGCAGCCTGGCCGTGGTATCAGCCTCCTCAACGGCTTCTACAAGCCGACCAGCGCGCGCGTGACGTCCAGCCAGGTTTAACCTGATCATTGGATCGTCAGGAGCTAAGGCAGTGGCTCTGGCATACGCAGCATCTGCTCGGGAGTCTCCAAGACGCTCCAGGGCCACGCCTATGAGGAGCACCTAAAACCGTTAAATAATTTTAACATGATGGACGTGGGTACTACAGAATATTGGTCATATTCTTATGAGATGCATGAGCTGCTAGAATTTAACAATAATAATTCTGTAACATCACACACAATCAAAATGTCGGAGTCACAAATTCCTTTCTTTATACCTTTTTATAAAAGGCAACATGGAACATCTAGACAGTTGATCAAGTGCAGCTACCCTGTTCCACATTAGGGACCATACAAAAGACCAAAGGTCGCTTTCCTGTTCGCTTTTACGTGCGTTTTACACGCCCGATTAGTGTGCTTTTTCTTTCACAAATCTACTCACAGTATAAGGTTGAGTCGGCCTCATAGCAGCAGCTGCAGCAAGCCTGCAGAAGGCGGAGGCAGGTCGCCGGCAGACAAGCAGCGCCAGGCCTAGATCGTGAGCCGCTCGCGAGCTTAGCGGAGCGGCCCATACCGCTCGCTGAAGGCAGGTTAAAGCCTGAAATATGGGTAGTGCATATGAGAGAGTAGTTGCTGTCAATGCATACCAGCTTCTGCAGCGAGCCTGCGAAAACAGGAGGCAAGTCTCCGGTAAATAAGCAGCGGCAGACCTAGAACGTGAGCAGCTCGCGAGCTGAGCGGAGCGGAGCGGAGGCAGGTTAAAGCTTGAAATATGGGTGGTGCATAAGTGAGTAGTTGCTGTCAAAGCATAACAGCTGCCACAGCGAGCCTGCAAAACGTGGAGGCAGGTCTCCGGTAGACAAGCAGCGTCAGGCCTAGATCGTGAGCCACACGGGAGCTGAGCGGAGCCGCCCATACCGCTCGCTGAAGGCAGGTTAAAGCCTGAAATATGAGTGGTGCATAAGCGAGAGTAGTTGCTTTTAAAGCATAGCAGCTGCTGCAGCAAGCCTGCAAAAGGTGAAGGCAGGTCTCCGGTAGACAAGCAGCGTCAGACCTAGATTATGAAATACTCGCGAGCTGGGTGGAGCAGCCCATACTACTCGGTCACGGTAATATAATCTCTATTACCGTGACTCGCTGAAGGTATGTTAAAGGCTGAAATACTTATAGATTTTGCATATGAGATAGTAGATGCTGTTAAAGCATAGCAGCTGCTGCAGCGAGCCTACGGATTGCGGAGGCAGATCGTCGGCACACCAACCGCGCCAGACCTAGATCGTGAGCCGCATGCAAGTTGAGCGGAGCAGCCCACACGGCGTGCTGCAGGCAGGTCAAAGCCTGAAAGTAACTTAAAAGGTGATATATTTCCCGTTTCGTAGTTTTTATGAAACCATATAGTGTGTGACACCCATTGGTGCCAGCAAGGTTTACAGTCCTGGGTTAAATCCCGGACTGTTCTTTATCGTATCATCAATTTGTTTACTAAGAAGAGCTTAGAAAAACACTTCGGTAATCGTTATTTTGCGGTTACTAAGCTACTAAAAACTATCTTCTTGAGGAATCAATAAATTTATCACAACCCACCGCCACATACTTCTTCTTAGCCAACAGAGCTAGTCCCAAATTTGTGTGCGCTGCAACACAGGTAGGATGCACTGCTAGTGCCGCCTTGAGCCTTGCCAGAGCTGCGTCCAGGTCTTTATGCTGCAACATCATGGCGGCCAAGGCTAGTGCTGCCGCGTGCTGCGTTGGCTGCTGTGCTAGAGCAGCTCCAAGGAGCTGGAAGGCTCGGCGAGGGTCACCTGCTCGTAGGCGTAACGCTCCAGCTGCAGCTAGGGTATCGGCTCCGCAAGCGTGATTGCTGGAAATAATAGTTGTCTTTAAAAGTTATCGGTCTATCCTCCTAGACGATGATAGTGATTGCGGATATCTCCCGCTACTTCTCTCTCAGCAACAGCCGGAATAATCTCGAAGCTATGGGACGATTTTTGGGATATGTTTAAGTGCCCTTCTTGGGTATTTCAGTGCAGACTTAAATTTACCGTAGAACTCTAGCAGGAGACAAGGTACGAAGAGAGATGTAACTTTAGACTTGCTGACTGCGAGCTAATTGAAAATATTTTCTTGACAGGAAAACTCAGATTCAAATTGTCAGGACCCGTTAGCATAGTTTAGGCCCCTGAGGAGAGGATATAATCACTACGTTGAGTTAAGGGTTGTAGGGGCTGATAGGTAAAACACTTACGCAAGCGCCTCATCATACGCGCTCAGGGCTCCATCCACGTCCCCAGCGGCTAGAAGTAGGCGAGCCAACAACGCGCCGGCCCGGCCCCCGCCGCCCGCCTGCACCCCTGCTCGCGCCCACTCGATACCGCGCTTGACCTCACCCAGGTTCCAGGCGCATTCCGCTAAAAATTACAATAAATATAAGCTAGTTCATATAAACTAAACGCAAGCAAAAGTAGCCTAGATTATCGGAATGGTTCTAGCTTTCTTATCTGCGTCAAAGCCTACGTCTACGTCCGTATTCTCGGGTACGCCCAGCGCATCAACTTCTTGGACGGTCAAGCTCTGTAGGTAGGAGAAACAGGGATGGCTACACATCCGAAACTACGGACAATTCCTTAGAGAGTGGGCCCTCAGGTCTAACAGCACCAATGTAAATAAACATCTAATTTACCTAAAGCGCAATAAATCTCAGAGTCGGGATGTTTCGCCAACTTGTCCGCTTCCAAATATGCTTCCAGAGACAGCTGGTATCGACCTTGATGAAACCTGGAAACGAGGGTACAAATCACAAGTAAACCCTCATAGTGCCCTCTAGTAAGGTATCATCACCATCATCTTCATTACCTGCAGGTAACACACCAGAACAGAGAACAGAATATACCTATCCCAGTTAGATTTCCAGATTGACCAACAAGCAGTCTGTATCCAGCTATATAGCTCCTGCGATCATCATATTTATATTACCATGTTTACGTTTGAATTAAATAAACTTACAAACACTTTGCGACCTGCTTCAAAGGCTCAGGATCTTGAGGCTGCAACCTGATGCAGCTATGGAACCTCTCAAGGGCCTCCTGGTAGCGCCCAGCGTCTGCTAGCACCGAACCCTAGGATAACGTGAACTGTTGTAACAGAATGATTATTTTCATCATTATAAGTAGGTCATGTGATCCTTCCTCATAGCCATTAGTATGTCCCCTTGAAGCACATAAAATATTTGTGCGCATAAAATCAAGAACGTAAATCGATGGGATCGACCCTGCTCACTTTACTTTCTCAGTGGTACTTCGCTAGTGTGTAGTAACAAGCTCTGCCCTCTCTGGCTATGTCAATCATAACTCAGTATTATTATATTTAACACATATGGAAGCTTAAACAGGTCTGATGCACCTTTTACTAATAGAAGGCGTTAGTCGTTCACGTGACAGTTCTGGGCCTCTTGGTTCAGGTATCGGTCGATAGTTTTATGGTATCTAATGATTAGTAAGTTGAGTTTCTTTCCGTCCCACCTTCACAAAGTGCGCGAATCTGTGCTTATTGTCGCTGCTCCTCTGCAGGTCATCAGCTAGCTCCATGCACATCGCATGTTCGCCTCTCACGTAGCGAGCGTGGAGGAGCCAGTTACGGGAGCCTCGTTGGAATTCTGGAAATTATAAGTAAAAATAGAAATCTCAAACACGTGTCCTAGGAATTTCTACCTTGTTCACGCAAGGATGTCATTAATTACCTAGCATTTTTGTGCAGTTTATTTTATTCCAAGTGGCATTAAATTTTTCATAATTTTACTGATGGAGCTGTGTTATTGGTGGTAAATAAAATTAATAAACCGCTTTTCATTTGTTTACATTTTAGTTCCATGGTTACTGAGGACAGTTAGTTACTGAGGAGCCTTACGTAATGATGGTTTACTTGAACCTACGTATTTTTAAAAATAAATGCATTAGAATTGTATTTTGTTTACCTGATAAGTATAACATTTAAATTTAAATAAGATAAAAGTGTGCTATTTGAAACTTCTTAACGTAAACCTTTTTCCGGGACAGAAAATAAATAAAATCTTTTTGACATACAGTGAGTCAGTAGTGTGAAACGGAACGTAGCTTTTTCAGGCTTGTTCCTATGTGCGAGTGCACTCTATATCTTCATTAACGTTCGTTGATTCATTCATAACACCATGCAACATTTTTTAAGCAATTATTATGTGCTGCAACATACAAGTTTGTGTCGAATTTTGATTAAAGGAACACTCTGATCAGCAGGGACAAAGTCTATAGTGAGTGACAAATCAAAAATTGACAAGTGATACATTAAAACAAGGCCGGTTTTAATTTTATAAATTATGCAGAAATAAAGGAAACTGTTGCGTTTTTGGTGTGATAGTTTAATAATTGATATAAAATGGAAGATATCCCGCGTCTAGCTCTGGTGGAACAGAACGTTGGGGATGGAGAAAAGTATAAAAAACTGCTGATAGAATTGCTCCGTGTTATCACCGATATTTTAGAAAGCCCTCACGACTACGATTTGAGGACCATTCAAAATGAAGTAGTTACTAGTTATTTAGCAACCGAAGCTTTCTATGACTACCTAAAATACGTTGGGTTCACTATGGTAAGCATTTTGGTAAAACCCTAAAAACAGAAATTATTTTTCCTTCCTTAACAGAAAATTTTCGTTTATACTACTTTTCCATCGTAATCCTTTTGAAAACTTAAACATAACATAGGGTCTTTTGAACAGTTGCTTCTCACATTTTCATTTCAGAGACCACACTGGCAAACTGTAAATAATTAATAATTTGATTCACAACTTATTTCAGACAGATGGTGTGCTAGCATATCCAAAGGAGAAGACTCTTAACAAGTTGAGGATAGCGCAAGCAGCAATAGAGAGAAAAATAAGCATTTGCTGTGGACCTGTGAGGCCGAGCAGGAGAAACGTCACATATGCTCAAAGCATGGTGCATGCTATGAAGCCTAAATTGAGTCCAGTCAATGTTTTGGTAAGAATTAAATCGGTCCCATAGAAAAAAAATATTATAAAATAATGTTTATCTAAAAAAAGTAAAGTAACTTATAAGAGAAGTTAGTATCAGGCATGCTCAAACTAAATTTTTAATCAAAATAAGTGTCAAATGTGCAAAGAAGTTATTTCATCCAGCCAACATTAACATTTTACCTTATTTTGCCTTGATTTGACTATTCAATCGATTCACAGAACACAAAAAACGCTCTACTACTAAAGATACAGTCATTATTTAATGAAATGCTAAAGTACGAAGATGAGGAACTCCAGCAGCTAGCGCGTGAGGAGATACCACTGGTCACGCTGCAACTCATGGCGCTTGACAGGGTCAGAGAACATCAGCGGAAAATCAAAACTGGTAAGCAATTTATTAGAAACTATCACTAGTGGGTCACTCCACAGACGCTGTCCTGCATGCTATTTACACTTTTTTTATACATATAAACCTGCCACTTGAATCAATCTATCTATTAAAAAATGGTTGAGTAGTTTTAAAGATCTAACATTTTATAGACATGGTAAGCCACTTTGCTTTATACTATTTTGTGATGTCATAGATAAGCTGATGCTTTAGGCTTTTGATAAAAAAAAACAGCAAACCAATCATATCATTAGTTCAGCTAGTCATAAAGTGTTTATTGTTTTCCATTGATTGGCATTTCCAAAAACTCTGCAGTCCCCTTTAAAGTCCTGCTTAATGATTAATGAGCACGCAAAATTTTACGGCGGACAATATTAATATCTATAACATTTCAACCATTTGCGTTACATTATTACAATGTAAATACAATGTTAATACACGCGAACTAACGCGTAATATTTTTATGAGAAAATAAGCACTTACTGCTCGACTTTACGTTCCGACTTGATTGCACACAGCCGTGGTCACGAGCCGGCTCGCATTAGTCATTATAATATAATGTGTTTAAGTCCCATGTATTGGGACACATTGGAACAATATTAATGAACAGATAAATAGATAGTAGTATAACAAAGTCATAACTTTCAGGTTTTTAATCATTTTCAAACCCCGACTAATAAGAGGTGCGTTATAAGCTTGATCGCTATGTCTGTTTGTATTGATGTGGTTTTGTGTGTGTCTGTATGTGGCATTGTAGCTCCCGAACAGAGGGACCTATTTCTAAGCTTTTTTTTATTCAATAGATAATTTAATCACAAAAGTTGTTAACTATGACTTGTCCAAATTCGTCTAGCTGTTGAAGCTCACCTGCTCAGCTGTTTAATATGCTATGTTGGGGGTATTTTGAATTTTAGTTTTAATCTTTTTTATCCTCAGGCGAAATCAAGACTAACGACTTGCCATTCGACATGGCTCTTCTGATGGAGCTGCTGGGCTGGTTCAAGCACAAGTACTTCACGTGGGTGGACCAGCCCGAGTGCGCGCTGTGCGGGGGGGCCACCAAGTTTGCGGGGTCCTCTGCCATGAGGACCCCTACGGAGACTTGTACTGTCGAAGTAAGTACCTATGGTGCTAGACCTATTTTAAAATGTATTTTATTTTTTAACATCAGCATGCAATAGACAGTTTTCGTCGGTCATCCTCTGTTCAATTCGCTTTGTTTTTCAACATCGACATGCAAAAGACAGTTTTTGTCGGTCATCCTCTGTTCAATTCGCTTTGTTTTTCAACATCAATATGCAATAGACAGTTTTCGTCGGTCATCCTCTGTTCAATTCGCTAAAAAGAATGAGTCGACCAATGTGGTTCAAAATTCAAAAAATAAATTCAATGTTTATTTACGTTACATAATTGGCTAGACGACACCACCAATCGTTGACATACTTTTTATTATCTGTCAAAACGGTCTGCCTCCATAGATTTCGTATGGGATGATTGTGACGTCACGGTCATGTATCAGAAATCGGAGTCAATTGACCGAATATTTATTGAGTTTTGTGTGTTTAAAAATTGGTTTCTACAGCTTTTTTGAAATATATTGGTTGTATTAACTTCATAGGGGCTATGTTTTTTAAACACCATGTTCTTGACAATTATTAAGATAGGTGTCATCATCCCAATTATGGTCAAATGATATGGTATAACAAAGAATGTACAGATGGTAACAAGATGACAATAGCGCACAGAGAACGTAACCAGCCCACCCCGCGCCGCATCTTATGCCAGCCGATAGACCGATATAGCGCCTAATACGCGTTATCGCGAGCGCGTTCGCGATCCGTAAGAGTTTTATTTGAAATGTTTAATTATCTTTAACCAATCTTAACAAATCTGTATAAAGAACTAAGTTTAAACTTATGTCATAATCAACAAAATTTTAAATGTAAATTGCATTTACAGCTATACAAATGCCTCACATGCCCCAACGGCCGCTCGGAGTTCCCGCGCTTCAACGATCCCAAGACACTTTTGAACACGCGCCGCGGCCGCTGCGGGGAATGGGCGAACTGCTTCACGCTGCTCTGTAGGGCGCTGGGCTACGACACGCGATACGTGTACGACACCACGGATCACGTGTGGTGCGAGGTGAGTCATTTAAAGATGATTTATTCTCATAAGAAAACATATTTTTAACACCCCCCCACACACAACACACACATACCCCAAAGATCGAGTCTACATCTAATATTGTTGTTATAAATATTCTTTGCAACGAATAATTTCATTTTCATTTTTCTCTTATATGAGAACATTAATTAAACAATATTAACATAACAAATAAGAACGCGCGAGCGTGCAATATAAACTGTTAAATTCAATTCCTAATGTGGGTTGTTTGTTTGTATCATTCATAACAAGACGAACACTTAGTCAGTTATTGTGTGCGCGAATCGACCGCTCGCGATAGAAAGAAACTGGTTTAAACACGGATAAGCGCAACAAGATGTAGCACGCGAAACTAAGTGCGAACAGCATACTTGGCAAGTATGCTGTTCGCACTTAGTTCAGCGGTTATCCGTGTTTAAACCAGTTTCTTTCTATCGCAAACGGTCGACTTGCATGTGATAAATATGCATCAGTAATAATAGGGAGGTTTTGTTCATGATCTTTTTTACTTTATGTATTGATATTTTATGTAAGTATATGTATTAATATACATGAGACATACAATCCGTACACTATAAATACATGAGTCATAAAATCCATACACTATACATACAAAATGCTCATGTAGTGGATGAAATCAGGTGTTACTTTGCGGAGATCCATGACAAAAGCGAAAAAAGAGACTTATTTTGCTTTAAAATTTCACTAAACCCCCAGACTACGAACAGTGAGCGAGTCGCTCGTAGTCTGTCTTCTAAGCCTAAGCTTCAACATCTTACAACAGTGTGTATAACTATAACTAACCTTGCAATTATATCTGAAAGAGAATTATTTTGCTTTAAATTTCCACTAAACAAAGCCAGGGCAGGAACTCAAATACATCCAACCGTAATCACTAATAATAAATAAAATAATCGTAATAATAAATAAAATAATTATCTTTTTCAGCTGTAGTCATGGATTTCCAACAAAAGCAAAGTAACGCATGATTCCATCAACTATAACCTTGCAATTGATCTGGCTAGCTATTCCCAATCGGTATGGCAGCCAAACTGTACACTGAGGCTTTTGAAATAAAAAAATAAAACATGTTTATTTCAGCATAAGCCATAAAGGTGTTAGTAACAAGTTCAGAAGGAACTTAAACACTAGGTTAGTATCGGTATGTATGGATTAAAGTTGATCGTGGTGTCCTTTGCGAGCTGTACCCGTGTCTGGTGCTGCATAATTTTAAATCTACTTATCTGTTTCTACCCAGGTATTCGACTACGACTCAAACACGTGGCTCCACGTAGACCCGTGCGAGGCTCGGCTCAACGCCCCGCTCCTGTACACGCGCGGCTGGGGCAAGCGGCTGGCGTACGTCATCGCCGTGTCGAGGGACGACGTGCAGGACGTCACGTGGCGGTACACTACCAACTTTGATGAGGTAAGACGCTTTTATTATTATTATTTGTAGTATCTTCTAGGATATCACAGCACAAGGCCGGTCGTTTTGGAAGGCGTACGTGGGATATGGACCCAACACGAAGAGGCCCCTTAGTGATACATTAATGTATGTGTAGGGATGTGTACACCAAGCGGATACTATCTTTGTCTACACTATTGAGTAGATACAACCAAAGACAGCAACCGCTAGGTGCAAGGACTATTGCGAAGAAGATGGGAACTATAATAGGTCTATGGAGGGGAAATTGCTGGATTGGTTGATGGGATATTGATGAGACAACGGGACGCCTGCCATATCAAATGTATCATCTTGATAATCACGGCAGACGGTGACTCGCCGCATACTAAATGGGCCGCCTATCAAAAGCTACCAGATGGTAGCCAGGCAGCAACATTGGGGTAAGCGGCTGAAGGTTGTCGAGAGGTTATTGTTATTTATTTATTTAAGATAACAGAGATCCATCTTGTGTTAGTAAAACAACTTATAACTACATTAGTAAAACAAGAACTTAGTTTAATTAATATAATAATGATGCCCAGCGTGTGGGTGTATTAGGGCTGACACCCAGTGCTTCTGCAGCACACTGTCGGGTCTGTCTGCCAGCACCTTCAGGATAGTGTTGTTGCTACCCAGCATTGTCGTGTACCCAGCGTGTCAGGACCTTGGGAAAAGCAAACAACAACATAATAGAGAGTTTTACCAACAAATAAAACTTACCTATTATTTTTTATTCAATATCCGGAATCCATCTTGAGTCAAGCACCTGTCTTTCTTGCCTTTAAGTCAGCGTTTCCGGTTCCTTTTCGACGGTGGCGCCGCCTATAGTGTCCGTTTGGTACCACTCACGCGGCGCGCGAGCGCTGTTAAGGTTTCGTCATTATGGCACTCATGATTCACCAGGTAGGAATTACCTGGATTCCGGATATTGAATAAAAAATAATAGGTAAGTTTTATTTGTTGGTAAAACTCTCTATTATTTGTTTAGTATCAATATCCGGAATCCATCTGGAGTGATGTGTTTGTTATCTCCTGGTGCAAATAACTTTAAGTTATTGACGCTATATTGTGTAGGTTTAAATATTCATGATGAATTTTAGAGATTAGGTAGCAATTTCTATATACTTTATTATTGAAATCATACAAGTAATTCTTCAGCCAAGACTGATACTAACATTGTAAGCTAATACATCAATCATCAGTAAAAGTATAATGAAATCATACTGCATCAAAATAATTAGATAAAGAAACTGACTGTACAGCACTTGAGTTTAGAATTTCTTTTTGATAATATGTCCTAAAAGTATGAACACTTTTCCAATTGCCAGTTTCAAGAATTTTGTCTAATGGAAAGTTTTCCAACCAATTTAAGGAGGCTACAGCAGAACGCACCGAACCAGGACTGGCTTCGATGCCAGCTTCCTTCAGAATAGATTTCACCCAACCCCCAATTACAGTTCTAGGAGCGGGTTTAGTGTTGCCTCTTACAGTGATAAACAAATCATTTAACTGTTCCCTACGGTCACAAGATAATTTAAGTAGCTGCCTTATCCAGAAAACAATATTCAGATTTTTGTCCGGATGAACCTTAATCCTCCAACCAGATTGTCGGTGATTGTAAGTGTCTGTTTTAGAACCAAAAGCTGGCCAAAGCAAGATACTAGATTGCTCATCAATTAATTTATCGCTGTCAATGCGCAACAAAGTAAGATCATGTACTCTACGCCCTGATGCCAGTAACAACAAGGTAGCAGTATGTCTTGAGACTTGATAAAGGTTGTTTTGGTTGAAACTGTAAGAATACAAATAGTTTAATAGTTGTATCGGATTCCACACAGGTGGTTTTGACGGTTTGGCGCGAGCAACAGAAATTGCTTTTAACATGTGTTTTACAAAGAAGTTAGAAGAAAGATCTACTTTAGTATTTAAATGTGTGAATGTTGAAATTACTGATTTATGGACCAAAATAGTTTTGTAAGCTAAACCAACCTTCACAGTGTAGATATGCAAGATATCGTGCAACTTGATCAGCATTAGGAAATATAAAGTCTACTGAATTTGTTGAGCACCACTTTTTCCATCTCGTCCACGCTGGTCTGTAGGTGTTGATCGTAGAACGCCGCCAACCTGATATTAGTAGTTCTTGCTCTTGTTCATTCCAGTCTGATAAAAGATCGTTCCACCCGAAATTAGCCATGCTTTTAGGTGCAAGTCGCGGATTTCCGGCGGGTGAATTCCTGTTCGCGTGTCTATCAGAGCATGAGCTAGGTCTGGTATCAGATAAGGGGGTCGTAGTGCTCGCTGTTGAACATCTGCCTGCCAAAATACCTTGTTCCAACTCGGTGCGATTAAGATGTACTGACCGCTGCCTTTGTTGAGGTGATTTAGCACTCTGGGAATCAGATTTGGAGGTGGAAAAAGCCAAGCCAGTTTGTAGTGCCACTGATGACAAAACGCGTTGTGGTGATATGCTTGTTGATCTTGCACGTCCATTGAAACGTACCTGGGTATCACGTGTGCGGTTTGTGAGACAAACAGGTCTATCTCGGGCACCCCCCACATCTGAAAGATTGGTATCGTAGCTGCAGTCGTTAGATGCCATTCGGGACAAGTTTTCTGACGTGATAGTGCATCGACTTCGGCATTGAATCGTCCGGGGAAGTACTGAGCCAACAGATGAATGTTGAGGCTGTCTAAGATTGATAGAAGTTGACGAGTTTGTTCGAGAAGTTTCTTTGAGTTTGTGCCTCCCTCCTTAGGATACTACCGTCCGATTGTCCGTCTGAAGAAGTATTTGTGCATCTGTCAGGTGATTTTGTTCTTGCAGAATTGCTGCATAAACAGCGAACATCTCTTTTTGATTGGCGTGCCACGAAGTCTGTTGCTTTGTCCAGGTTCCTGCAAGAAGTTGATCGTTCAGCTGCGCGCCCCAACCGACATCCGATGCGTCTGTCGTCAGTAGGTGGGTCACAGGTTTGGTGTGTATCGGCATGCTGGATCCTATGGCATTTTTCCACCATTCCATCTCTGTTTGAACCTGATGTGGAATCGTTTGTCGGCGATAAGGATAACTCTTCGGCAGCTGTCGACTGTAAAATTGCAGAGCTCGACAGTGAAGACGACCTCGTTTTGTTACGAAGGTTGCAAAGTTTAGTCTCCCCATCAGTGTTTGGTATTGTTTGAGGGACCATTTGCCTGTTGAGAGCTGTTCCTGAAGTGCCCTGCGTAGCGTTAAGCACTTCGGTTCCGACAGAGACATTGCGTTGCGTTTGGTGTCCCATGTTATGCCGAGAAACTCGAGGCATTGTGTCGGAACCAGAACAGACTTGCTGAAGTTTATCTCCCAGCCCAGAGACTGCATGATGCGTATCGTCAGGGCTATGTCGTCGCGCAATGCCAGCATGGATTGGTTTGCGAACAGAAAATCGTCTAAGTAGACTACGCACCTGATACCGTGACTTCTCAGCAACTCGGCTACCCAATTGGACAGCGTGGCGAAAGTCCTCGGTGCCGATGCGAGACCGAATGGTAAGCAGGTCATTTGAAGCAATTCGTGCTGGCTTAGGACGTGATGATAATTTAGCCTCAAGAACCTGCGATGCTGTTGAGATATCGGAACGTGGAAATAGGCTTGGCTCAGGTCGAGTTTGGCCCCCCCCCTGTGGGATCTCCACCTTGTCGTGGTTGGGGGGCTGAGTAACCGTGGCTTCGCCACCCACGGTGAAGCTAAGCGGGATCCCGGGAGGGGACGCTCCTCGTGGGCTTGGGACGGCCTGCGCAGGATGCGTCCAAGGGTGCGGGTGTGGGAGACAGTTCTGACTGTCCCTCGCAGTCGGGTGCGGTCGCGGGAGGAGAGACGTCTCGGTGTTTCGTTGCCGTGCCGTGCGGCCTATCTCCCGCGACCAAACGGGGGCGCACCGTTGGATGGCGCTGCGGTGGGGCCGCAGAGGAAGAGGAGATGCGGTGTGTCGTTGCCGTCCTCCCTATCCTCTGCGGCCGGGAGGTGGCGGAGCCCAACACCTTGCTCCGCCGCCAAGGAGTTTGTGGCCCTCGGGCTATCCGCCGGGGTGCCGTGGTGAATGCTCACGCGACCCCATGGAACCCCCCACAATGGCGGAGTGGTGGAATGCGCTGTGGTTTTAGTGGGTATTACGGCCTTGCACACCAGCCGTTAAGTCCCACATACTCCCCTGCAGATGTGTGGGGGGCATGCGTAAAAGCATTTCCACAGCGAGAAAAAAAAAAAATAGGTCGAGTTTGGCCATCCAATCTTCGTGCTGTAAGAACGTTGGTACACGAAAATGACTGAACAGTTGAAAAGGTTTTGTTACCACGAAGTTGTTCAGTTTTTTCAGATTGAAGATTGGGCGGCAGCTTCCATCCGGCTTCGGAACCAGAAACATTGTAGATAGATAACTGGGACGCTGCGGTGCCGGTTCGAGTATCCCTAAATCTAACATATTTTGTATCTGACTCGTCATGGCGTTTGAGGTTTTGGTTCGGTAACACTGCATCACTGTCAAATTCGGGAATATAAGTGGCGGTTTTAGTATAAACGGGATTCGAACACCGTCCAGCAATCTGCATATTTCTTTTGGTACTCCCAGATTGCTCCAAGCACTTTGAAATTGCTTGAGACAACCGCCATGAAATATCTGATAGTCATTCGCTACGCTTAGTTTTAGAGAAAGTTTGATTTCGCGGTTGCTTTTCTTTCTGCTTATTGTTTTTAGATTTGTTTGTGTTTGATCGGTTTTTTCCTTGATTGTATCGGTTTGAGGAAGGTTTTCGTCGAAAAAATGCGTCATCGCCATGTTTACTGGTAGATGGTTTTTGATTTTTGTAAAAATTTTCGTTCAATTGAGGTCGACTAGTCGAACGGTGTGATACTGGCAAAGAAGAAACTAATTTGTCCGCCCCCCCAATTTTTTGAAGATAATTTTGAACTGCATCAACATTAAACAGAGTTTCAGCACTAGGCGGAATTTTATATAAAACGTTTCTATGGCATTCCTCCGGTATATGACGCAAAAGTGAATCTCTTCGTAAAGTAATTAAATCAGATCGTCTACCACAAACCATTTGTAAAATGTCTTCCGTTACTTTGCAGTACGCGGATTCTTTAGAAAAACTGGATTCAATTTTGTCAAATAATGTATTAGGCGTTAAAGTTTCTTTTGCATCACTAGCCCAGTCTACGATACCTTGTAATGTTTTATGCAGTTCTTGTTTTTGTAATAGCAAAGCATTAGTCATCGCAGCAAAGGACCGTTCAAGTAAATACGAGCGAGAATCGTCACGTAACATAGAAGCCTTGAATCTTTTTAAAGAATCGTTAACACCGAGTTCTACAAATCCGGGGGGTAGCTAGATATTTTTTCTGAGCATCCACAAATCGGACAGCAAACCAGTCGTCGGATTTAAATCGTTGCAATTCAACCAATTTCTTTAACTGACTTTCGTTTGCCGGGGTATAAATTGGATCTTTGACGGTAGTACTAAGTTCCGACAGACTCAGTTGGTTAACTTGCGAGGTGCCTTCTGTAGGCCGACGTAAATTGAGATCGCTCGAACAATCGTGTGAAACATTATCATCTTTGTTAACCGTAAGCACTTCGTTATTTTTGGATATAAGATTAGTTAAAAATGCCACTTGTTGAGATAAGAATTCGAAATGTGCATAACTCACCGATTGCTCAGTTTTTCTTACTTTTGATCTGCGGCGGCCCTCACTACCGCTCGACGAATCACTGCTATCCGACGACGGCGATGGCGAACGATCACGTTTCCGCGAACTTGAATTTTCTTCACACACATCGGGATTCGTGTCCTCCATATTTGAGAACTTATTTTTTCGAAAAGGAACGCACTAAAGAACTTTTGATAATTGTTTTTTGCAAGTGAACATTGACTTGTGAACGGCGCGAAAAACGACGCTATAATGACGAAACCTTAACAGCGCTCGCGCGCCGCGTGAGTAGTACCAAACGGACACTATAGGCGGCGCCACCGTCGAAAAGGAACCGGAAACGCTGACTTAAAGGCAAGAAAGACAGGTGCTTGACTCAAGATGGATTCCGGATATTGATACTAAACAAATAATATAATTTTAAAAGGATGACAGTAGTAACAAATACAAGCATGCAATTAAATACAATACAGATATACTGTTATAAATAACTTATACAAACTTGAAATAAGCACATTGCACACTTTGGCATAATGGTCAAGAAGTTGACTATTAACCAAGAGGTCGCGGGTTCGATCCCCGCACTGTACAAACATTTGTGTTTATGAACTCTGTTTGTACTGGTCTGGATGTTATATACAGGGTGTAAAAAAAACCTTAACGAAGCCGTCAACCACGCGTTCAGTACATCAAACCAAAACGTATGAAAAAGAAATTTTGGCTGGGAAACAACTTTTATTTTTTGACATCAAAAAAAATAATTTAATTCTAACCCGCAATGTATAGCGCGCACGCGGAAAAGTCACCGCGGGGCGTGTTGCTTTACGCCGCCGCGACGCGGTTCGGTTCGAGTGTGCGCTGTTCATTGCGGAGTGTGCCATTTAGAGGCTTTTTATGAAAGAACTAGTAAAAATTTGTATCATGTTTCTTTGGAAAAAAGTTAAGTTATAATGGACAGAAGTCATTTCTGTAAAAATCATCAATTTTTTTTTCGAACTTTAACCATCATTATCTCAGTAACCGTTAACTTCCCAGGTATGGTGTAAAGGAAAAAAATGATCGTAACAATTGGTAGAATATGTGGTATTCGGCTTCGTTAAGGTTTTTTTTACACCCTGTATATTTATTTAAGTTTATTTGTAATACCACTGTTGATTCTGATTTCTGTAACACAGGTGCTTAAGATACTTACCACTGAGTCAGATCAATGTATATGATGTTGTTGAATATTTATTTATTACTAGCTGACCCGGCGAACTTCGGAACCGCCTTAGCGTTGCAATAATTGAACAATGTCATCGATGCAAGACCTCAAGATACTGTTAGCTCATTTTGTGTGGATAGGAACGTAACTTAATATTTTTGAGTGATGGTAGTTAACATTTTTTTCAATCTATGTAATTAAAACGACTAACGAACAGCAATTCATTTTTATATATAAGAAGACTAGTGGACCCCGCAGACGTTGTTCTGCCCATTGATTTTTTAAAATTTTCTGATCTTTTAAAATTAAAAATTATTAAAATCGGTTCAGCCATTCTCGAGTTTTAGCGAGACTAACGAACAGCAATTCATTTTTATATATAAAGATTATTATTATTTACACAGACTAAACAATGTCGCTGGTCTCCACACTAGGATACCCTGTGTCGTGAAGACCAGACTTCCCTTTTAATAAAAAGTACGGTGTTATTTCTCAATACACTGGATACAAAAATTCGCTAAAAGCTTACTGTAGTGTAACAGTCACGAGGCCAAGTTATATAACATAAAAAAACTGATAGCTAAGCAATACTGGACACGGTAGTTAGATAGTTCTAGATTTAAGACTCTTCAATCAAAAACATGACATTGGGCGTCATTTGTAAATCTATGAGTAGACTTTTCGCCATTGGGGTAGTCAATGAAAAGAACACAGCGTATTAGAAAACTGCCTCTACGTCCCAATTAAATTTTATTCTCATTCTCACATTCTAAATTTAATTAAATTTGTGAATTTTCCTTCATCAATACATTTGTTAAAAATGATTGCTAAAAGAGGTGCTATGAATTGAATAAATAAATAAATATTTCACAACAATCACACCAATTCTCTAGTCCCAAAGTAAGCTACTAGGCTTGTGTTATGGGTACTATACAACGGATAAACATAGTTAAATACTTTTTTTTTGTAAATAAATACATATTATACATAGAAAACACCCAGACCAGTACAAACACACATGTTCATGCACACTGTGCGGGGATCGAACCCGCGACCCTTGGTTTTAGAAGTCCGACATGTGGACCACTGCACCAAGCGGTCGTCAAATAATAGTTTTGACGTGACAACGTCTTATAAATTGGTTTGCCGGGTGACACTTCAAGAAACTGCGTTACGCTCCTCTCACGTTCCGCGCTCACAATGAGAGCGAGTGAGAGGCACGCGTCCCTTCGACTCGGGCATGGTTAGCCCGCCTAAGAGCGAGTGAGACAGACATAAAAAGTGAAAGGCACGCGTCCCTTCCACTCGAGCACAGTTAACCCGCCTAAGAGCGAGAGAGACAGAGCGAGAGAGAGAGCGAGAGAGAGAGAGAGTGAGAGAGATAGGCATACACACCGGTTCATGTTATACGAATGAATATTCACATTAAAATTATTTTACCACTCAAAGTCGTTGTCACGTAAAACTTTCGCCCGTATACCGACTTTACAGGCAACCAATTTTTAACTATAGATACGGATATTCCCCAGAGAACCGAGGAAAAAAAACCGAGGCGGTTTTTATTCATATTTATTTCATGTAGGTCCTGAAGCGGCGCAACATGTGTTCAGAGCAGGAGCTGATGAACGCGATCATGTCCTTGCGCGCGCGCCGCCAGAAGCAAGTGTCGTGCGCGCGCAGGAACTACCTCACGCGCCGCACGCTGCGCGAGCTCGTGCAACTCATGCAGGAGAGGTAAGCAGACCAGACCTTTTTAGGGTTCCGTACCTCAAAAGAAAAAAACGGAACCCTTATAAGATCACGTTGTGGTCCGTCCGTCCGTCCGTCTGTCAAGACCGTTTTTCTCAGGAACGCGTGGAGGTATCAAACTGAAATTTCTATATGATACTTAGGTCTACTGTCCCTGGAAGCTGTAGAAAAATCAACCTTCTAAGCCAACGCAATTCAAAGATACAGCCATTTAGGCCGCAAATTTCCGCAAATTTTCGAAACTCGCACGGGAATCAAAACCTGCAGGGTACTTCCCGTAAATTTAGAATCTTGAAATTTAGTACGAAGTCACGTCTTATAGTACAGATATAGGAAAAATTACGAAAACCGTAAATTTTCAGTTTCATCATATAAAAAAAAAATTTTTGACAATTTTGAAAATTTCATAGTTACTACTCCTTATCTACAGGTTTGTACGGAACCCTCGGTGCGCGAGTCCAACTCGCACTTGCCCGGTTTTTATCATCATCATCAGCCCAATTTCGTCCAGTCTTGGACGTAGGCCTCCTCCATTTTCTGCTATGACTGGCGGTCTTGTGCCCGTGTCATCCAGCCATGTCCTGCGTGTCGTAGGATATCATCAGACCATCTCTGGGGCGGTCGTCCTTTTCCTCTCGTGTTGTTACGAGGTCTCCATTCCAGGACTCTTTTTGGCCAACGGTCGGTTGCCATTCGGGCTATATGTCCAGCCCAAGCCCATTTCTTCTTCGCTATTCTTGCAACTATATCTCTTTTCTTTTTTTTATATCGCAGGAAAACCCGAATATATTTTTATTACTTTTTTATTTATTTATTTATTTCGAGGTACAATAGGCCCATATTATAAATACCTTACAGACTAACATACATACAAATATAACTTATAAAAATAAAATAAAACAACACACTATTTAGTCGGCGTAGTGTTACGCAACTTGGTGTCGGGTATCCGTCCACGAAATCGACGATACGCAACACCCTTCGGCCAAATTTCGGCAGACCAGATTACTATTATTACTAGTATGGTCAGAACAGGAATTAATGAACGCGGTCATGGCGGCAGAATTGTCGAGGGCGCGCAGAAACTACCAGACGCGCTGCACTCATACAAACGCTCTTTACGACAACATGTGCACATACATTGCTCTGATCCCAAAGTAAGTAGCATAAGCAAGTGATTATGCTTGAGTTATAGTATATGTCAAAATAAATTTTGAGTAATCATATTGACAGCATTTGTGCCCAGGCATCGAGGGCTCTCGGCTTTGTTATGCGTAGCTCTGTGTCTTTTAATAATACTAAAACACTTAAACTTTTGTACGCAGTCATTTAGAGTAGGCGTCGCCGGTTTGGAACCTGAAATAGAGGATTCCAATAAAATTTATTTGTTACCGTGCAAGACTTTATTACAGCGCTGACTCTTACTTTGAATTATTCATAAATCATCATATTCTACCTTTGGCAATTAGGCGTAATATACCTGACATTACATACCTACCCAAAATGTTCACATCTCAAATTGTTAGACTGTTCTGAACTTTTTTCCTCCTGGCCGAGTCGTAACCGAAAACTTGATACATATTAGAATATATTGAATGAAACTCCTTAAATTAATTAAATAAGAGTTTATTACGCGCGACACGAGCGCGATACTTGTAGAAAATAGAAAGAGACAGATGTAAGTCTGTCTCATGACATGGTATACCACACGTATTTCCTCACATTTCAATTTTTATCAACGTCCAGAGATCCAACCGACTACGAGTGCCACGGGCGGATATCTGGGTCCAAGGAGTGGCGCACCGAGCGCGGTGAGATCGGAACTGGAGCCGGACATGAGTTCATCTTCACCGAGCCTGGAACTGTAGCCGTACGGTATGTATTGGATGAAATGTATCCTATTCTTTAGATTGAAGTAGACATTTGAATGTATGTGTACTTAAAGTGCTCCTGAGAATAGGCATGATGACACGTATCCTAAATATTTTCAAAACCATGGCGTTTATGAAACATAGCCCCTATGAAGTTAATTCAACCAGTATATTTCCAAACAGCTGTAGGAACCAATTTTTACACACAGAATTAAATAAATATTCAGTCAATTGACTTCGATTTCTGATACACTACCGTGACATCACGTTTATGTATTCCCATACAAAATCTATGGAGGCAGACCGTTTTGACAGATGATAACGACTATGTCAACGATTGGTGGTGTCATCTAGCCTATTAAGGGTTGCGTTTAACGTTTGTGGTTTGATAGATAGTAGTATTCATGACAAATTCATGACAGGTGAAATTTTTAATATTAGCAAGTGTTGCCTGCGGTCAGCCTTAATATATCGACTAGAGGCGTTTAAGCAGTCGCTTAAAGACTTACCCCTCTACTACAAACGAACTAGGCATTAATTATTCATCCCGTATTTAAATATTTCGATGTA
Source organism: Pyrausta despicata (assembly GCA_963921415.1). Lineage (NCBI taxonomy): Eukaryota > Metazoa > Arthropoda > Insecta > Lepidoptera > Crambidae > Pyrausta > Pyrausta despicata. The sequence goes on along the minus strand of OY992862.1, from coordinate 11,716,646 downwards.
AATGACATAACCTAAAGAAGCATACGTTTTCAGTTGATTTCATAATATATGAACAAGGGATAAATACTGCCTATTTCTTTTGTAATAGAGGGGTAGGTAATAAACCTCCCCTCCCCCCCCCCCCCCATATCTGTTTGTGTATGTGTCTGTCTGTGGCATCGTAGGTCCCGAACGGATGGACCGATTTCAGAACGGTTTTTTTTTATTCGAAAGATTTATCCAATCACGGTAGTTCTTAGCTATGGCTGATCAAAATCCGTCCAGGCGTTGAGGCTCACCAGCGGTTTTCCTGGCTCATTCGGGTTATTTTGTCCTGGAAAGTTAGTTTTTTTGACGACCGTTTGGTGCATTGGTCCACAGGTCGGACTTCTAAAGCCAAGGGTCGCGGGTTCGATCCCCGCACAGTAAAAACATAAGTGTGCATGAACATGTGTGTTCGTACTGGTCTGGGTGTTTTCTATGTGTAATATGTATTAATTTACAAAAAAAAAGTATTTAAGTATGTTTATCCTTTGTCTAGTACCCATAACACACAAGCGTCGTACCTTAATTTGGGACTAGAGAATTGGTGTGATTGTTGTGAAATATTTATTTATTTATTAATAATTTGAATCACTTCACTTGGATAAACCTTTCTTGTCATCAGTCTTGTACGACTTAGAAACCACGTAGAATTATCTACCACTCACAGGTACTACCCGGTAGCAGACGAGTACCGTGTGACGGGGCAAAACGCTGTGAAGACCTGGCGTGATGGCGCGTACGCAGCGAAGAGTGTGTTCAGAAAAGTCGAGCATGATTGGAAAATGGTTTATATTGCGAGAGAAGGTATAATATAAACATAATAATAAACATTTATTTCTCTCTAAAAACATACACTGATACGTTTATCCTAAGTAAATTATGGTGGGCTGAAACCTGAACTAGGATGATTCCTGTATCTCAGGTTATCAGCCCTCCACCCCATTTGGAGTAATCACTTAAATTCGCAAAAAATAAATATATTGCTAGTAAGTAAACAAAACAAAAAAATTAAGACATTCACACATATACAATAAATTTAGAGACTGAATATGACTAAATAATTGATTGTTTTTTGCTTATGAAATGTTTTAGTACTTCTTTTTTGACGTTTGCGAAATGCGCACACTCCAATCCACGACCACTTTGGTGTAATGGTCAAGAAGTCGACTGTTAACCAAGAGGTCGCGGGTTCGATCTCCGCACTGTACAAACATTTGTGTGCATGAACACGTCTGTTTGTACTGGTCTGGGTGTTATATGTATTTATTTAAGTTTATTTGTAATACCACTGTTGATTCCGATATCTTTAACACAAGTACTTTAGCTACTTGCCACGGATTCAGATGTATGTGATGTTGTTGTATATTTATTTTATTAATACCCCAAACCCCTAGGCATGTGGCTCTCCTTAATCAATTTGCCCAGGCTGTGAAAGGCGTCGATCTTTTCGCTAATAATTTAAAGACTTTTGTAATAGTAAAATATTGTTTTTGTCAACTAACCTCAAATAGTCTTCAGTTTACTAAATTATTTGTATACTCAACTATCAATGTGAGTGTTTTGGATAACTTGTAAGCTCAAATGAAATAGTATCAAATAGATACTCTACGAGTAAAGATGGACTTTGAACCGTCAGAAGTATCAGAAAATAGAACTTACTCACCAGTCTAATGACTTTACCCAATAAAAAAAGCACAAATGAATAAAAGTCCTCATAGCTTGTAAGGATGGGACCCGGGAGCAAACATCAACATTAAAAGATTAACATCAATTAAAAGATGTTGCTTGTTTTACGTATGGTTTAATACTAGCTCATGTCACAAATTCATATTGATATAAGTATTGTAGCTTACGTAAGGGGACGTGACACACACTACACCTCCCCCCTTTTTTTACAAAAAAAATTACATGTTTTTTTATAACTTAAGCTTAACAACCAAAAATATTTGTCAACAAAAATTATGCCAATTTAATTTAAAATAAAATGAAGGTAAAGTAACACAATTATGTCTTTTCAATAGATTTTATAGAATTAAATTGAATTACTAGGTCTGCACACTTGAAACCTAAATCGAATTTTAACAAAAATAAGCATAATTTGAAACAGCTAATTGATACAAATGTGATTTTATATTGACATCAATGTAAGAGAATTTTAAAAAGGTTAAACAATGAAATCAATATGTTCATATTATTACAGAAAACTAATCTAATTTTGTTGTATGTTTGTACATAATCAATTACCAGACCAGATATGTAATGACAAAATCATAAAATTAAAATGCTACATCCAGAAAAAAGGACAATATTCAAAACAAAATACACTTTAACATTAATGGCGAAAGATCTGCAGATACAAGAGGTTGATTTGTTTATGTTTAAATCGCACTTACATGCAATGAATGAAATCATATTAAATGTTAACTTTACAATAATCTGTTTACATTTTCAAGAGCACAGCGTCACCATAGTTGACATAAAATTAAAAAAAATCGTTACAAGATTTTTAATGAATAACATAAGTACATGGTTAATATGTAGAATACAAGTTTATTATTCTAACGATTACATACTATGAAGTTTTAGCAAGCACAGAGTTAGCAAGCAGTTTTTTTAAACCAAATTAATATTTTATCTAACTTACACAAAACAAATCTTATATATTTTCTAATTCAATTATCTTTAGTTAGTGATAAAGATAGTCTCCTAACCTTTTTCAAAATAGTAAAAAATATGTACTGTCAATGTTTGAATTATTCATACTCATATTTCGCCTAACCTTTTTCAAAATAGTAAAAAGTATGTACTGTCAATGTTTGAATTATTCATACTCATATTTCGTTAATGAATGTATAATCAGGAAAAATATATCAAAACTTTTTCTAACAAAAATAGTGTCAAATCCCAGTGAATAACAATAACTATACCTCGTCAGGCGTTAATTGCATATTCAAACATCTCATATCTTTCTAAATCATCATAATTCATCGTCATTGGTTAACCATTATCGCATTGTCATTTCGTACGTACTTATTGTAATGCATTATTTAATATCATTTTTCATTTTAACGAGTGGGGACCCCTTTTTACCCGACTACGGCGAAGCAAAAGGAGGGTTATGATTTTGACCTGTATGTATGTATGTATGTATGTGGGTATGGATGTTCATCTGTTCCCTCGTAACTTCTAAACTACTTATCAGAATTCGACAAATGACATATCATTAGAAGCGTCTTAATTGTCCGCTGGTTATAGGCTATATGGGATTTCACAAAATCTAATGTGGCGCCCTCTGGCGGACAAAGCATACGAAGTAAAAAAATAAAGTTAAGATAAATATGCCGTGTTTGGTATCATTTGAAAGCGCTTTACTTGTACATTTTGAATATATATATATTACTAGCATTTGCTTGTGACTTTACCTGTATTCATGGGCTGATTGTATATAATTCACATCTTTTTTACCCGACTATATATGTGGCTCTTAGCAGAGTAAGATCCATAGATGGATTATGGATTAGTTCACTGGAATCTAGCAAATTACTAAAGAATCCACATGACCAAAGATCGTTCGAGGAGTTGGAAAGATTGAGAAATCAATGAACCCAAGATTAACCTATTTAGAACTGCAAAATATGTTAAATAAAAATAAAGTTTAAAAACTAACACCCGACTACTTAAAAACACGCTCTAAAAAGTACGAAACAAGAAAACACTCTCCAATGAAATTACTGAATATTGATAGAGAATATTATAAATTGAAAATATATTAAAATATAATAATATGTGTAAGTTAGTTTATTTAATAACGGTAAATATTTAATAGTTTGTACATACTAAGTAATTTCATTGGAGAGTGTTTTCTTGTTTCGTACTTTTTAGAGCGTGTTTTTAAGTAGTCGGGTGTTAGTTTTTTATTAATTGTATTACATTTTAGGCCTTTAATTATATAACATTGTATTGGTACATAATTTATTTTATATTATAGTCGACTTAATTATTTATTTTATTTATAATAACTTGGGTCGTGCACGCCCTAATATTTATATAACGGAGGTTATGATTTAAGTCTCTTTGGACTCCAACTTATCTCACAGAGGAAAACTCGTTCGCACCATGATCGAATGGAAGGATCTAACTCTCCTTGTACCATTATTTACTTTTTTATTTATTAGTCATTTTGTAGAGCATTACGAATTAATATGTCTCCAACAGTTATCAGCGATGAAGCTCGTTCACATCGCATTTATCCTGAAGGACCTGATCTCTATTGCCTATGTACATCCTTTGTGTACTACCTACTCCTACTATATCACTTTCACTTGTACTACTATTACTATTTCACTTGTAACTTTCATCACCCTATAATAACTTTCATATACAAACTTTCTGTATCAATCGCTTTTCGTAATGATGTGACATCATACTACTACCTACCTACCACTATCGAATGAATATTTTGACCGTATAAAAATATTTTTAAGCTTTTAGATGATCAGTCCAAATGCACTCCTATATTTTATAAAACCAAAATACTCGTCTAAAAAACTCATACCATATTCTATCCTTCATCATTCTCAATTTCGCAAAGCACAGTACCTAATTGCAGTCTATTGGTAAACAAAAAGATTTTTAATACTGTCTTATCAAAAGTTCATTCATTCTCCTATAAAATCATGGCCATAATAGTTTATTTGTTACTATACGTAACTTGTCAATCCGAGTTTTTTCAAATACAAATACCTTTTAATAAGTGTATATCTTCCTACTGCTTAACACATCTCTAATTTACTAACGCAAAGTATTTGAAGTATTAACTTTATTAAATAATCTGAAATAGTAGTAAGGTCATTGTATAAAAATAAATCTGCACCTATCCTATCGTAACCTACCTGGGTGGCTTTTGCTATGTTTGCAAACTGCTTACAGTTACACAGGTATCGCTCTGCCTACCTATAAGGTAACGTATGCTTATACCTGGAATCATTGAAAGTGATCGCATCTTGCCTTATTTGTTAAGTTATTTCATAACATATTTGCACTATAGTTACCAAAGCAAACTCTAAGATGGAAAATAATTTTTTTGTTAAACTTATCTGCCGTTAAAAACCCTATCTTTCATAAAACTCTTCATTATGGAATCAAAATTTGAAATGTAAATGTAAATTGTTTCTTTGTTGACCGCCGTACGAAAAAAAAGCCTTTTTATTGTTTATTAAATTTGATCAATACTTTGCAGTCATAATTTAGTATGAAATGATTCAAAAATGCTATAACGTTTATAATAATGAATACTGTATATGAGATTTAATGAAAAATATACATTGCCTGTTAAATGTCCCTAATTTAAAGAAAATATTACACTGAATCAAGTAACGATAAGAACTTTACCTGCATATTAACTTACACGTGCTCAAACGTCAGCAATGTCCTACTTTTATCCTTCAAATTAAAAATAACTTGATTGAATAGAAATTATGAATGCGCCAAAGACTTAAAAATATTCGGAAAAAATTGGTAAACTGAATAAAAAATATTAATGCTAAAATGATAGGATACATCATGTTATTTAAACGTAAAGTTTAATGCCAATTAACTTTTTTTATTAATGCACGGAAGTGTTTGTAATAGAAAACCTTTCGCAAATTAAGTTCAAACTTATCACGACAAAATGTAATCAATGAATGTAAAATATTGCACATACATTTTGATTACGTTTGAAATTGTTTTATGGAACCCTGTAATTATTAATTAAATTAGTTTTTAATTTAAAGAAAATACAAAGCAACCTAAAATGTTTTTTTTTTTGCTTACTATATTCAACCAAAAGAAAATCGTGTTGTAAGGGCAGGTAGAGTTACGATAAAATATTGTTTTCTTTATACTTTAACTATTTTTTATGCCTAGCTTGCTAACACTGCTTACTTTGTGAATAATATTTAAGATGAAGAAAAGGTTACATGATTTTAAAATAAAAGTAGAATAAAGTATTCTGGGCCGTTTCACCAATTTCCAACGATAATCACTTTTCACTCTCCGAGGTCGTCGCTCGCGACACGCTGACCTCCCGGCAGCACCCTTATCCATGGCAGGAACTACTCCCGGCACCCTGCATCCTTCTTATCATCCGACACCAACTCTCCCAGCGCCCAGCAACGCTTTCTACACTTTCACTCCTCCATCTGGCGCCATCGCACACCCGGCAGCCAGGATCTTCTTTTTCGTCATTTGATTTTTATCACGTCTCTAGCAACATTTAGTCGACGAATAACGTTTTATTTGTCTTCCAATAGCATTGTTCACATTCAATTGTCTTTTTTTTCGGTGCACTTTTATACGAGTAACGTTCAAAATTATTTGTTATCAAAAATCAACTGTTCACTATTTAATTTAATTGCGCAGCGCTGCCCAGAAGGCAGCACTGGCAGGGTCGCCATGTAAGGATGGGACCCGGGAGCAGTAAATTAAAAGATGTTGCTTGTTTTACGTATGGTTTAATACTAGCTCATGTCACAAATTCATATTGATATAAGTATTGTAGCTTACGTAAGGGGACGTGACACACACTACAAGCTACTATGTTTCTAGTCACCATATCTACAATATTCAGTACCTCGTGTGTTCATAAGTTTTGAGACAAACTTTATGCTAAAACAAGAAATAAAAAATTACTGGCTGCTATTTATTTCTTTTTCTAATATTTGTTTCTTCGGTTTACGCGAACAGTAAACCGAAGAAACAATTTCGAATGTTAACTTTTAATTCCTTTGATTTTCAAATTCATTTCTTTCAATTTTCTCGTGATGGAGAGAACAAAAGAATTGCGTGCGACCGTGATTTCGCTATTTAAGGCGGGAAAAAAACCAATGGAGATTTTCCGTGAGGTGAAAACTTTTGGTGTGAGCCGTAACTTCGTGAATTACACTATTAAACGATACAAGGAGACAAGTTCTTTGCAAGATCGCCAAAAGAGTGGTCGGCCGCGCTCTGTAAGGAACTAAGGACGCCTGCGAACATCAAAATCATCCGAGAGCGACTTCGCCGAAATCCATGTAGAACTCAGAAAAAACTAGCTCTGCAGACTAATATTTCGCGCGTTTCAGTCAACAGAATACTGAAATATGATCTTAAGGTGAAAGCGTATAACCGTAGGAAAGTTCATTTTTTAAACGATCGCCTTCGTAAATTGCGACGCGAACGTTGTCCAATACTGCTTAAGAGACACGATGCGAGGAAAATACTCTTCACCGATGAGAAAATCTTTACTGTCGAAGAAATGTTCAACCGACAAAACAATAAAGTGTATGCAAAAAGTAGCAAGGACGTCCCAGCTTCAGCACGGAATGTCTCGCGCGCGTACCTACTCATCATCCGGCTAGTGTGATGGTATGGTGGGGAGTTTCGTATGAAGGTGTCACTCCGCTCCATTTCTGTCAACAAGGCGTCAAGGTGAAAGCCAAGAACTATCAAACTGACATCTTAGAGCCTGTTGTGAAACCCCTGTCCCTTACTTTGTTTCACAACAAGAATTGGGTTTTCCAACAGGACTCAGCGCCATCCCATAAAGCATAAACTACCCAAGCGTGGTTGAAGGAAAATGTGCCGGCCTTCATCGCGGCGAACAAATGGCCCTCTTCCAGTCCCGACCTCAACCCGCTGGATTATGCTTTATGGGCTGAGCTAGAGCTCAGGGCCTGCCGAAAGTCCCACCCAAACTTGGAGTCACTGAAGCGAGCTCTTGTCCGAGAAGCAAAGCGAATCCCGCTGGAAAAGATTCGTGCCGTCATTGATGACTGGCCAAATCGTCTAAGGGCCTGTATTAAAAACAAGGGTGGTCATTTTAAATAATAATAATAATTTTTTGTTTACTATTATCTACTAATTGTTTACTGAAAATTTTAGAAATATATGTTAATTATAAAAAAAGTTATGCCACTTTTATTTCGTCTCAAAACTTATGCACACACGAGGTATATTCAGTATACTTCCACGTTATTCAGTATTAGTCTTCTTTAAAGCACGTTAAGCCGTTGATCCTGCGCCTGATCTCTCTGCGGTCATGTCGGATTGCCGTCTCACCGAACTTTGAGAGTGATGGAACAGTAAGTGCACCTGTGTATTGCGCTCACACTTGTGCACTATAATATCTCCTGCGTAGTTGGCTGGATCTCTGTTGAGATTGGCCGCCGTGGTCGAAATCGGCCAGGAGGACTATTATTATTATTATTCTTCCATTTTTGACGACCGCTTGGTGCAGTGGTCCTCATGTCGGACTTTTAAAACCAAGGGTCGCGGGTTTGTACTGGTTTGGGTGTTTTCTATGTATAATATGTATTTATTTACAAAAAAAAGTATTTAAGTATGTTTATCAGTTGTCTAGTACCCATAACACAAGCCTCGTAGCTTAGTTTGGGACTAGAGAATTGGTGGGGTGTGATTATTGTGAAATATTTATTATTTTATTATTATTCATGTCATAGCTTGTATTAACTCGTATTTAATTTGTTCTCAGAGGGCTCCGACGTCGGCACCATATGTTGGAAGCTGTCCTGTACCCCCGGAGTAATGTTCACGTCTCTGTGCGCGCGCGCAGCGGCCGCCGCGTTTGACTCCGGGCGCGTGTCGTGGCGCGTGCAGTTCGACGACGAAGCCCCGCAGGAAGCAAAGATTGGAGGTAGGGTTCTTTACTTCCAAAAGTCGGGGGTTCGAATCCTCCCTGATGACCGGAGCCGAAAAGATTTTTTTAAGTGTTGTGAACGGAATAATTTACTATTATAAATAGGTTTCATTAGTTTATTTATCATAGAAGAACGATTGTGGTGTGGTCATGTTTCGCAGAAACCTGCAAGCTACGTCGGAAACGAATATCTGGCCTCACCGGGGCCGAGTTCGGAGGTAGGTTTGACGTGTTTATTTATCACTGAAGGACAACTTTAGTGTGGTCATGTTCCGCGGAAACCTGCTAACTACGTCGGATTCAAATATCTGGCCTCACCAGGGCCGAGTTCGGAGGTAGGTTTGACTAGTTTATTTATCACAGAAGGACGACTTTGGTGCGGTCATGTTTTGCGGAAATCTGCAAGCTACGTCATATATGAATATCTGGCCTCACCGGGGCCGATATCAGAGGTAGGTTTGACTTGTTTATTTATCACAGAAGAACGACTTTAGCGGAAACCTGCAAGCTACGTCGGAAACAATTTCCTTACCATACCACCGGGTTCCGGCACAAGAGGCAGACCCAAAAATGTGATGGCTTGGCGTCGTGGGCCTCACTAAGTGGAATACACGAGACCGTGCGAAGTTGAGGAGAAAAGTAGGATGATGATGATGATGGTCTCTATAGACCGTAGAAGCTGTTCTTCATGCCAAGAGTGATATTCGTCGCTATGCGTGCGCGCATCATCCGCCTCGTTCGACTCCGGACAAGTGTCTTGGCAGGAAGCCGAGTTTGGTAGTAAGTTAAACGACTTAAGAGAAGGATTTCCATAGTCCTTGGAAGCTGTCTTCCATTGCAGAAGTAATGTTTCCGTTGCTATGCGTGCGCGCGTCATCCCCCTCCTTCGATACTGGACTAGTGTCTTGGCGCGTGCAGTTTGATTAAATCCACCGAGTTTGGGGGATTTTTATCATAGCACAGTTTATTAGTCCAACGAAGTCAAGTTCAAGCAACCTGGATGGTTACTGTGCCGGGTTAATAACTAATACAAGAAAAGGTAGCCAAAGCCAGGAGCTCGTTTTAATTGTGCATGGCTTCTTTTACAAACATTAGGGGCGTTATGGGTCAAAAAATCAGATACCCCAAGCTCTTGCTTCGCTCGCACTTTATACCATTTGCCTTTTGAAGATTCTGAATGATTGAAAAACCCCAAATCTCGTGAGCTCGCTTCCCTCGAAAACTATTTTTTGCGAGATCGTTAAACACAAAATAGCGCTGTTAGGCTATTCCAAATTTTACCTCCCCTTCCTTTGAATAACAATATCCTTAACCCGAAGGTTGTCTGGAAGACATCGCTCTTAGCGATAAGACCGACTAAATTGTGCATCTTTCTGTGTATGTTTTTTGTATTGTGCAATACAGACTTCTCTATCTATATAAATCTACTATTTCACCATTCACTACGGTTCACAAGCAAAATGTTTTCCCCCCAGAATCGGCTATTCGTTTCGGGCGAACCTTCCGCTGTTGCGAGGTGTCGGCCGAGCTGTCGGGCGGTCGCGGCGGCGAGGCGTGGCAGCACGCGCAGCTGTTCCGATTGGATTTAGCTTCAAGAGCTGCTGGCCTCGAGCTGCTAGCCACGCTGGTACACGACACGAAGTAATAAGTGATAGACATCAAAGACATGGTGTTTCTACAAATTCAACACTCTTTTAAAATTCTTAATGCACACAACCCTGGAATACCTACCTACCTAAACACTGAATTCCACAACCTTAAACATTATCTACACCAGGGCATCCGATCTATACATTTTTCTGACTAATGCATCCTGCATACATCCGGATTTAACTTTTCTTGTTTCACAATTCTATCACCAGAAAGCTATCATTATTAAGTAGGTACTTTATATTATTTTAAATCAAGAAATAGTTGACAGTGATAAAAACAATATGTATCGTACTTTAAGACCACATCGCACATCTTCTTCATCTTTTGTCATAAATGTCATAAAATCTAAAATTCAGTTAACTCTGCCACAACTCTCCTATAATAAGAATCTTTTGAGTGCTTAAAGATCGTATTTTTTTTAATTTTTTGTCATTTATGACTTAAAGAACTAAATGTGCAACATTTTGGTCCTACTTGGTTGCCTTCCTACATATAAGAGACCCATTTGACACATAAGCTTTTAAGAATTTGACATACAGATAAACATTTAATAAATACTATCTACACACATCATTCCCAATCTAGTGATATTTGCATTATTATTATTGTTACATAAATAAATGTGTTTTTATTATTTTGTTGTTATATGTTTTGATATGTCCGATTTTTTATGTATAAATTGCAGTCATATCCATTAAATCATTGACAAAAATATACACACATGTTATAAGCAATATAAGTTTTATTTGTGGTTCATTTATTCATTAAACAGAACCAAATAAAATACATTTTACATAATATGAAATACAATTCCTACAGATCTCTAAATTTTATCACAAGTAGGTATCAATAATCTTTTCTGATTCACAAAAGAAAAATTAAAATTACAGGTTTTACAAAAAATTACAGAGAGCATGATATAGAAAGTTGAGTTTGATTTAAAATACAAAATTGATTTGATGCTTCTATTTATTTCTTGTAAGTTGCACGAAGAAAAACTATGTAATCCAGATAGCTTTATTCAGTCTCCTCTTTGTAATATTTTTTATGACAAAATAGAAATGCCTTAGTCAGCCAACTAATAAATTCGTCTTTTTTATTTGGATATAATAATACTTAAAGTAGGAAACAGTCATTCATTTGCCTCGAAGAAAATGATCTCTCATTTCGTTAACTTTAACTGCTCCACTCTGGACACATTCTAGAATTGCCAACAGGAGTCTTGTCACTTTGTGTTTGGCAGCAAATTCAAGTAAATCACACGCATTTTCGGCGGTCAGACTGTTCACAAGTTTATCAACACATTTCTGTTCCAAATCAGGCATCATATAATATGATGCTAACAGGAGAAGTTGTTCTAGTCCTGTCTCTGGTAGAGTATGTAAGTACACATAATCTTTAAGGTGTTGCAGTGTCATTTTGGAAGTGCCGGGGACGTCAACATGACCCTCGGTGCTTTCACGCCATGTGCCACCAAGCATTCGTCTCAGCACAGGACTGGAAGCAGCCAGGACAGCTCTGTGCATGCGGACGGAGCCGTCTTCGCCTCTCAACTCAAAGTCTGTCAGCTCTAGATCTTCATGTAGTGATGCAAAAGAACTTGCACATGGGACTATGTCCATGGTGACTGTCACGTCAAAAGAATACTGTTGTTTCTTGTTATCATAAATCAGATGCCATGTACCATCGTCAGTGATAAAGTTTTTGCTGGTGATTCCCAATTCGTTGCTGCTGAATTTGATTGCATACATCAAGTCGTCATCCTGACGCAGTTTGACAAATCTCACAAATAATAGATTGTTGTAAACATTTGTATGTCCATTGTTGACTTGGGCAGCGATTACTTTCACTTGGAATATAGCGGAGCCACTTATAACATATTCAGGACTAGCTTTAGCTGCAAATGGGGTGTTATAGTTGGTGACGCCCAGCCGTACTTGAAGAGTATTCCCTCGTTGGAATAAGTTCTTAGATTCCATTTTAGAATAAAATAAAGTACGTAGTATTCTGGAATAAATGGACATCGCATAAGCATATTTTTTCAAACAATGGAGAATTACCTTACAGATAGAGAAACATTGAGAAGTACAAATTTAAAAGAAAAAGAAAATCTCTTGCATCTCTACTTGGTATCCTTTGAAATGGTATAGTTTGTTTTTATGTTTCATTCCGAGGCATAGTTCCGAGGACAAAGACTTCGGTATGTTTGTTGAACAGACTTACCTCCAAATCTTTATCTCCTCTAGATTTACGTCGGAACACCCACGGTTAACTTTCCTTTGTTAACGGACTAATAAACTAGTTTTATTGTTTTCAATATTTATTTACAGTAAAATACAACGGTCGTTTTGTTTCTTCGACATTTATTTATTGTTTTGTTTCGGTTTCGGTCGAAGTAGGTAACCGTCACACCACACTGCAAGGCTGCCACTAAAAGACAGCTGACAGCCTATTTCCCTGGATCCACACACAGGTGGAATTACCCGAAAGGTTCGGATATTGGCCTCATAAACTTAGGACTATATTGATTGGTCTATAATTTGAGGCCCCTTTGGACAAACAACGAATAAACGTACCTAGTAAATAAAATTATGCGTCATGCACGAAAATGGGGTTTTGGGCCAGCGGTTACTGCGAATCCACACCCTGGCTGAATAGATTGCCCATTTTTTTACTTGATAATGGCTACGTTTTACTAAGCCGCGTAGCGAAAATAAAAGTGTTTGTTTGGTAAGATTCAGACATCGGTAAAAAAAGAAAGAAAAAAAGTCAAATGTCAATGTCAGCATTGTCAGCTGTTGTTCTTATTCTGTGGCCTGCGGATTTGAAAACCGGGTTTTTACAAGTTTTTAAGAAAATCTAACTAATGAACAGAATGTCTTCTCTCAGGAAATATATTGGTAAATTTTCGTTTTTAAAATACTTTCAACATTTGATAACGTGAAACGCATTAAATACTTCTGTTTGTTTTTAGACATCGGTGCTAACCTCACGGATGAGATGTACCAAGGTGTTTACCACGGATCGAAAAAACATGCACCGGATTTGGAGAAGGTCCTAGCACGAAGCTGGAATAATGGAATGCAGAAAATGATAATCACGGGCGGAAGCGTTGTAGACAGTAAAAAAGCTATAGATCTCTCCCGGACTGATTGTAAGTGTTTACTGTTTATGGTACAGCTTCACTCTCGTAACTCAGATTCCTTTATGTTTACCTTATTATCTGTGTCCTGCGGTTTCACCCGCATAGAATCCGTTTTCTACGTATCCCACAAGAATTGTGAAGTTTTACTGGATAAAAAGTGTTATTTGTTTTTCCAGGTTGTAAATCTATGTTGCAAATTTCAGGCACATCAGTCCAGTAGTTTTGGCGTGAAATAGTAACAAACATCCATACATACAAACTTTCGTGTTTAGGATATTCCACTAAAAGAATCGCATGCAGTAAATAAGCAGTTCAAACAACAAAAATCTTTGTTTAATTATTTGTACATCTATCTCTTCTGAAGGAAAATTATACAGGAAGATGGTTACTATATCACATAAATTTTAACAGCAATATTGTAACGCAATTGGTTACTCAACACATATCTAATAACAAAGATTGTACTTTTTAGCAGAACCAATTTTTGATTTGTCCTTTGAAATTCAAGTTTTCGCCAAAAAACTGTTTACCTGTCAAAATTTATGTGATAGGTCTCTTAAGATAGATATTGTCTTTGTGTTTTACAGCTAGGCTGTTTGCAACCGTAGGATGTCACCCAACTCGGTGCACAGAATTTGTGCCGGACCCCGAGTCCTACCTCAACGATCTAAGACTTTTGGTCGCAGACAACAAGGATAAGGTGGTTGCTATTGGCGAGTGTGGACTGGACTATGAGAGACTGCACTTTTGTGAAAAGGATGTGCAACTCAAGTGAGTAACTGGAATAGGAATGATGGTGAGAGTCTTTTAAAGTAAAAATGTAATTAGTAGAATGTGGAATGGGATGGGATTTAATATCTTACATTCTGTGGGACTGTTCAGTGATGACAAGTAGTAATAAACTAACAGTATTAGATTCTAGGACATTGGGCAATCTCCACCAAAAGATAGTATAACATTTTTAGACTAAAATAATGTTAGACTGACTTCAGTTTCTATCAGTCCTGAGAAACAGAGTACTGATTACTAATAAATTAAGATTCATTTCATTTTATTGCACCAACAGTGTACAATTGGCAAACTTAATGCCATAAATAAGGTGTTCTCTACCAGTCAACTGAGTTGGAATGAAGAGAGTTAATAGAATAAACCTAAACACTTCTTAAACCACCACCTTGAAAATTGAGTTTCAAGTTCTTGATTAAGCTGGGTATTGGAAAAAGGTGGACTGCATAACTTCTTATTTTTAACCCTCTACGAAAAAAAAGGGGTGTTATATGTTTGTATGTGTATATGTATTTAAGTGTGCTGTTTGTAGCATAGTAGCTCCCAAACGGATGAACCGATTTTAGTGTGGTTTATTCATTTATTTTGAAGATAAAATTTAACCACAGCGGTTCCTAGCTATAGCTGGTCAAAATCTGCTCAAGCTTTCCAGCTGTTTACCTGGCTAGAGGATTTTTAACTGGAAATTCAGTTTCTTTTCAGTATTCTGTACATTCTTTTCCAGATATTTTAAACTGCAGTTGCAACTGAGCAGTGAATTCAATTTACCCTTATTCCTTCACTGCCGCGCCGCGGCTGATGATCTTGTAGAAATACTACAAAGGAACAAGGATCAGGTGGTAGGAGGTGTGGTACACTCATTTGACGGATCTGAGGAAGCGCTGAATAAGATACTGGCATTGGGAATGTATATTGGTATCAATGGATGGTAAGTTTTCAATGGATGTTGTTTTTTAAGAAATTACCCAATCTTATATATAAAAATGAATTGCTGTTCGTTAGTCTCGCTAAAACTCGACAACGGCTTTGAATAAATTTTGTCTTAAAATATTCGTGGAAGTCTAGGGAAGGTTTAAAAGTATCTTTTTTTTTTTAAAAAAACAACAGGCAGGACCTCGTCTGCCGGGTCCGCTAGTTATTTACAAATATTTATTGAGATGAATACTTACTCACTATTGACTGAGCCAAAGCTCAAAAGGTTTTTAATGTTTGTAAGAACTATTTATAATAAAAGAAAGTTTATGCATAGGTTTGTATTAGTTTGTAAAGCTTTGTTTTTTCAGTTCACTCAGGACAGAAGAAAATCTAGAAGTAGTGTCAAAAATACCTATCGACAGGCTTATGATTGAAACGGACTGTCCGTGGTGTGAAGTGAAGCCAACGCACCCGGGCTTTAAACATGTGACAACAAAAATCCTATCGGTGAAGAAAGAAAAGTACTTAATAGAGACAGAAAACCAAGTGAAAGGGAGGAACGAACCCGTCAATATAGTGTAAGTTTGAGGCGTCGTTAATAATTATATCATGTACTTTACACTTGTACAGGATCCACTAGTGGTGCTTACGGGTTTTGAGACCCGTTCGGCCGACGTCGGCCTTTGTAGGGGCCGAGAAGATTGGCGGGGAGGCTGGGCTGCCCCGGTGGTGCCCCGGGGAGTGGGGAGGGGCGCCACTGTCCGTGGGGGGTTGGCGTTGGCTGCGGTGGTGGTCCCCCCGCAGGTAAAATCCTGGGGTGCTTGGGGGGGGAAGGCTGGTCTGGCGGCTTGCGTCGGGGTGGACGCAGCCGCAGGTGGGCCTGTGTTCGCCTCGGTGCGGCGGCGGCGTCGGCGGCGGGATACGGCGGGGGCGGGAGCGCCCCTCGCAGTGGCGGGACTGGCCGGGGTGGCCAGGGTGGTCCCTGCCTGGGTGGTAGTGGGCGCCGTGGCAGCCTGTGCCAGCGGCGCTGGGGCGTAACGACATTGTGTAAAGGTGGTCCTTATAAGTCCTAAAAAGACGCAGTGTTTAAGGCCTTTGGCGCAACTGATTTCGAGTTAGGAAGCTATAGGGAAGCGCTTCCTACCGACCGGGTGTTATGTTCGGGGACCAAGGTCCGATAGACATCATCTTGATTTGTCTATCTATATTATTCTGGATCGAAATCTTATATACCGCGGTTCATGTGCGGTACTAGGCCGGTACAATTTGGCTGGTACTAGGCTAACAGCGCCATCTAGCCTTATGGAGCCGTATCAGCTCTCGCTGTTGTGCTTGCCGTTAGGCATGAACTTGTGATGGCGAATGGTAAAGGTCGCCACAGGCCCGGACTGAAACGGCGAGGAGGCAAGGGAAGAGGAGATCTTACACAAACAATAGAATGCCGTAATTTTTTCAGGTCGAATAACGAAATACTGATGGTTGTTTAAAAACATCTCTTCTCTCCACTCGTCGTCTGTCTTCTGTCTAGCAACCGGTGCGACTGCGAAGTGTCACCCCGCTTCGTGGCGTCACGCGACTCACTTTTGAAGTGTGTCACTTCTGAAAACTGGGTCTCGTGACGTCACAAGTTGCGATATTGCGTCGCGGTCGCGCCGGTCACTAGCAATTGGCAGGATAAAGTGCTTGTTCACAGATGACGTGCGGGCACAGGCGCAAAATATCAAACATGAAGTTACATACAAGTGTTCACTCACGAAACAAGCGTGCGGTCTTAATAGCGAGCGTGCGCCTGCGCATGCGCGTTCCTGTATGAACAAGCACAAAGTAATCAATGACTTGTGTGTGAAGTGAAAAAAAAGTAAGCTCATGATGTTTCGCTCTGTCTCCATCAACTACGCAGATATCCCTGGAGTATCGCTGTGTGGTGCCCCCTTGAACTGGGTGACGAAATTTAAGTACCTAGCACTAGTTTTCACCAGTAGCCCCTAAACAGTAACCTAAGTAAGGCTCCCCTATCTTAGGGGACCCCTCAAATCATCTCCTTACCTAAATTTTGTTTCACATATCAATTCAGCCCCTAATTTTTAAGGCGCCCTTAACGCTTTAGGTGTATGCGTTGGTGAAATCAAAATTGACGTTAGGTGTCTGTTATATAAGAGACACTTAAATTTTAAGGGTTACTGGTGAAAACGGGCATAGGTCATTGGGTAACTGCAGATCTCAGGGATACCCTTGATATCGAGAGGGCGGAGGTCGCTCGCTTTGCGATGTAATATGCTGGCCCGAAGGTTTGCACGATGTAAGTACAGATAACTCTGTTCAAAGCTTACTGTCAATCATTCTACACGTGTAGCCTCTGGACTAGTTATACGCAGCGGGCATACAGCGACCTTCGTGTCCAATATAACAATGCACTCAGGATACTGTTGAGACTGTCAAGGCGTTGTAGCGCATCAGGAATCTTTGCGGAGGCGCACACTGACGATTTCTACGCCATTTTAAGGAAAGGGTCCGCGTCCAAGCTCACCATTCTCCGCTCCAGTACCAACAGTCTCCTGAGTGTGTTCAAAGATCGGTGGGACACACCTTTGCTGCGACACTGGCTAATGCTCCACATCAGATAATCTTGTCGCTTTTCTTTCTTTTTTTTGTTTCTCCATACTAACTCTAGAATATAAGTATCCAATGTTTACTAACAACAATATGGAACTGGTTTTCTGAAATAAACTATTTGATTTGATTTAAATCTTGGCAATTGATGGTTTATTGCATTTTGTTTTGTTCTAGGCAAGTTTTGGAGATCCTAGCTGCAGTGCGAAAAGAGAACATCGACGAACTATCAGATGCAATTTACGATAATACAAATAAATTATTTTTTCTAATAAAAAATAAATAGTATCCGTTGGTTGCTTTTGTTATTACATTTTTTGAAAATTGTGTTTATGAAGGGGTTGTTCAAGGTGATGAAATGAAAAAGTTGCAGTCGAATTTAAAACACACACTTAAACACAAATAAACAGACTTACTACAAAAAAACTAACAGTACCTACCTTCTACATAATCTCGTAAACTCTTCTTTCTTTAAATATTAATAACCAAAAGGTGACTTGGTATGTAAATAGGAACACCACGGGTATTTCTTATTCAATGTTGGTGCTAGAAACAACTAGGAAGTTAGACTAGCGGCCACCCACGACTTCATTCGCCCTAACTACGATTTCACATTCGGGAGTTACACGTTGTATTGTGAGTCAACCATAAAAGGTAAACAAATGCTAATGCGTGGGATATATATTTTTAAATATTTTAAGGAGAACATTTCCGTCATAAATGATTTCTGTGTAGCTTTAACCATGCACACGCGACCCAACATTTCACTTCACTGCTCTGCTCCTATTGATTGCAGCGTGATAAAAAGTATACTATACCCAGTCCAGGAGTATGTATCGTCGAGTATCGTTAAAATCCGTCGAGTTGTTTTTGTTTCTGTAAAGGTTACACAGACCGACAACATTATAAGTACGAGGGTGAATCAAAAAATTCTTGGAATCAATATTAAAAAATGCAAAGATTTAAATAATAATATTTTATATTTCTACATAATCTCCCTCCAATGCAATGCATTTAGAATAACGCGTTTCTAACTTCCTTATTCCTTGTGAAAAAAATTATTTTCTTGACTCGAAAAAGTCCTCTACGGCAGCTATAACCGCGTCATTATCGTGAAATTTTGTTCCACGAATTTCCTCTTTTAATTTTGGAAATAAGTGAAAATCACTTGGGGCTAAGTCCGGAGAATATGGTGGGTGGTCAAGGAGATTGAAGCCAGCACAGCGGATTGCGTTGAGCGCAACTTCCGATCGATGAGCAGGAGCGTTATCTTGAAGGAACAACACGCCCAACGACAGTTTTCCACGACGTTTTTTTTTAATCGCTTCACGCACTTTCGGGATTAAATTTGCATAATAGGGTCCAGTAATCGTCTGGCCTATTGACATGTAATCAATAAAAAGGATTCCTTCACTATCCCAGAACACAGAGGCCATAACTTTGCCAGCGGTAGGAGCAACTCGAAATTTCTTAATGGATGGAGAGGATGGTCGTTTCCAAGACATGCTTTGTCTTTTAGTTTCAGGATCAAAATGGTGGACCCACGTTTCATCCATGGTGACAAGACGACGGCAAAAATTATCCGAATCACGCTGGAACATTTCGAGATTACGCTTGGAAATTTCCAAACGTCGCTTTTTGTTTTCGTCGGTTAACATTCCTGGCACCCATCTTGCAGACACTTTTTTGAACCCCAGTGAATCAATTAAAATGGATTGAACGCTACCAAAAGATATCTTTAGGATCTCAGCTATATGTTTTATAGTCATTCTTCTGTCTTCCAAAACCAGATTCTCAACCTTATTGACATTTTCTTCTGTAACGGAGGTTGAAGGCCGCCCAGAACGCGGGTCATCTTTACAGCTGGATCTACCTCTTTTAAATTCAGCCACCCAGTACGCAACCGTAGAATAGGGTACAGCATAACCCCCTTATGTCTGCTGAATGTCCAAAAAAATTTCCTTCGTAGACATTTTTTTCAAACTGAGATATTTTATCACCGCACGTAACTCACTTTTATCCATAATTTTGACTTTTTAGCAACTCGTTGCACAAAAAAAATTATTACATGCGAACGAACTGACAAAAACAAGTGACAGTCTGCATAAATATAGTGTGATAGACACTCTTTAATTTGAATATCGAACTTGATCCAAAAAGGTTTCATATATATGCACTTCTAAGAACTTTTTGATTCACCCTCGTACCTATCAAACTAGTTATCATCACCCACACTTATGCATCTTTTAAACATGTACATACCTACAACTTACCTTCCAATTAATAAAACAAGGCTAAGGAGGAATAGCAAAATTAACACAGGTTGACGCATCCAGTTTTAGACTACCTTTCCACGAAATCTCTGCTGCAGCTTCTCTTCAGTGGATATTTTTATTAACCTATGTCATCCCACTGCTGGGCAAAGGTCTCCCCCAAACTCCTCCACTGTTCCCTATTGGCGGCTAAGGATTCCCAATCTGTACGAAAACTCGTCAAATCGTCACACCATCTTTTTTGGATCTACCTCTACGGCGATAGTATCTGCTGGTATCAATTGTGTGACGATTTGAGCCCATCTATCCGGGTGCTTTCTGCATACGTGACCCGCCCACTCCCACTTCAGCTTTGCTGTCTTTTCGCCTACGTCCGTTATGCCAGTTTTGGAGCATAATAATAATGTTTGGATAATTTTATTGGATTATATCGCTCTGCTCCGGTGGAAGGCACTATTAGGTATGTAGGTACGTTACAGTTACTGCACCAGTCTTCTTTTCCTACACTTCCGTTTTGTTGGCACTATTTTTACACAATGCTTACAAAATTATACCATGTGCTAGTAACTTCAAACCACACAGCTTATAATAGTTGGGAGAGGGTGTTAAAAGGAGTCAGTTGAATATAAATCTACCGTACATTTTTTAAAGGTGTTAGTACGTAGTTTTCGAAAGCCGTTAAAAATTGATAATTTTGAATATAAACAAACATTTGGTACAGAGAACACAACTTCACTTATCCTCATAACGCCCAGATACCTTAAGGTATTAAGTTTGATAGTGATTCCGGCCAAGGCATTGCACATGTGCAAAATAATTGTCCTTCTGTGTTAAGCCGGGACGTACGGTCTGCTAGTCCTAGATAAACATAATTTAATTAGTGCATTATGATATAAGTGCGGTAAGTTAAAAGTTATAACCGAGGCGATATTGCAAGCCCGAGCCGCAGGCGAGGGCTGAAGCAGAGGTTGTAATTTTCAAAGCGCACGTACCTATGTCATACGAAGTTTTATAACATATTTGCGAGGAAATAAAACAAAAACTAAATAAAAACAATACAGCGAAAATAAAAAGTGCGCGAAATAATGTTTACTTGTCCACAGGCACAAATTAGCGATACGCGCGCATCAACCGTTTTTAGGCAGAGGTGCAAAAACAGCCAGTATTACCACAGATTACTAAATAGTTACTACGTAAGTATTACCAGGCCTCTCTCACTCGATGTACTTGCGCGCGGTAATAGCCTACTCTCGCCGGCACCGACTGCAGTGCCGATTCAGTGGGCTGCCAACCCGTCGGACACGCTCACGACGCACTATAATTATTTGTGTTACGCTTACGATCAATTTAGTTTTCATACGAACCAAATAAGTAATCTGTGCTTGTTAAACGTTAGCTTTATTTAAGAAAAATGACTTCTGGTGGTGGTTTGTGCTGTTGATGGGTGTAGGTCGAATACTAAGAGAAATAAAACGCTTTCTTTTTTGTCTACCAGCTAATGAAGAAAATGTAATTATTACCCGGTAAGTTAGTAATTTACTTACAAAGTATAAAAAACAAACAAATTAGTAGGTGGTACCTACCGACGTAGGTAAATTGGATAAATTTAGGTAAATTGGGGTCCGGCTTTATTGAATTAAAATGTAATACCTACAGTGAAACATAGGTCAGTTACTTTATTGAAATCATACATAAGTACCTAATATACCTATTAGTCTACTTTTTATGGGCTGCGCACCACTTACGAACTGTGTGTACCTACCTACCTACCTACTCGACGTGGTGGTTTAGTCGACTAATCTAATGACTCATTAATTAGCGAAATGACTAGGTACCTACATAGTTGACAATAAAATTGACCGATTCTCGAAATGTACCTACCTACTAATAATCTACAAACGACAGATTCCACAAATGACAGATTTGTTTTAGAAAGAGATAGCAGAGTCACAATTAAGTAGCTCATAATTCGCTTGTTATACCTAATACAAGCTGAATTTCTTATTTCACATTTGTTATTCAATAATGTTATATTATTTTAACAACAGCCTATCAAATACCATTGTAGAAAAATGTGGTTGAAATATTTTTACCGAAAGTGTCAACCTTAGTTCGATTGTCACTTGGTCTCACGTCACGTGGTCTCGCGCAGCTGCGAAGCAATAGTGACTTTAAACTCAAAGCTGTAGGTGCATTTTTGTACGCGGCAGAAAAAGTAGTCTATTAACGCTGTAGGTATCGAAATTTTTTTTTGGAGTGATTTATCTGTTACGTAGTAACTATTTAGTAATCTGTGGTATTACTAATAAAGTAAATTAATATGTTTGTGTTTTTGTTTGTTGATTTTTGTGTTTGTTGTACTATATTGTTGAAATTAAAGAATTAAATTAATTAAAAAATGAATTAAATTAAAATAAATTAAAAAAAAATTATTTATTATATTTTATCTCCCAAAGTTAATTAATTTTATTCATGAAATATTTACCACTTTTCTGACTTTACGAGCAAAAAATGTTATAAAAAGTTTTACACTCCTGATGTGCCCTTGTTGCTATTTATCAAGAAGGAATTGATATTAACAGGAATTGGTTAATAAAGATGGTATAATAAAACGTGGCATTCGAATTTATATAGTTTATTTAAAAACACACAATCATTCATCAACACAAATAAATATACTACAAAAAAACTTACAGCAACTACACATTCTCATAAACTCTAAAAGAATTTCATATGATTTCTGAGGTGATGATAACCAAAAGGTAACTTGGTGTATAAAAGTAAAATTCGAGACATAAATGCATCATCAGGAATGTGACTTTAAAATACTGATCATTTTCTTACAAATGTCATGGTGTTTTTTTTTTGATAAATAAAAAATATATATAATTTTGTTCCATAGATGATATGATTTTTGCAATGACAATGATGTAATGAGTAAGATCAACAATAGTAACATAGATTCGTTGCAACAGCTACTAAACGAGAGACCTATTTTACTCTTCAAAATAAGATACTCAATCTGTGAAATATTTGTTTTTGGGGTTGCTTGTGCAAATGGAGGATTGTATGATATTAATTCATAGTAATATAAAATATATAAACAAAATTTGTGCTGATTTAAACCATTAACTACAGATCTTATTTAAAAATATGATGTATAATGGTATTTTGTTAAAATAGTTTCTAAATGTTAACATTGCTTTTGGTTTCAAAACATTGACAGCAGTGTCACAATCATTTGATCAAGAAGTGGTTCAATTCTCCATTTGCAGTGTTAAAAGTATCTTGAAATAAATTAGAGAAGATGGACCCTTCATGGTATCTCGGAGTATAAGTGGACCTGTTTTCTGAACCAATGGAAGTAGGTAGCCATGTGGTTCCTGGTCACGTTGAGAGCTGTTTGTGTTTTGTTTTGAAGTATCTCTGGTGCCCATTCTCCACTGAAAAAGAATAAAGTATTAATCACAGCACAAATATTAAATTCAGTACTAATTTTTTTATCGTTACAGCAAAAGAAATAAATAAAAAGGTTCACAAAATACTTACACAAAAACTTTAGTAGACAAATAATCTGTGGTCAGCTGGTAATATTCAATGCTGAATTTCTTGACGGCTGAATATCCTGTTGCTGTGTAGTTCCGTATATTGTCCACTAATCCTGGGGCATACTGTTCTATTGTGGCGACAACAACTGGTGTTTTCTCTGAGACAAACTCTTGAATGTTTCCATAAAGCACACCAACTTTCTTGGCGACAACAGTGAAGAGATCTTTTGATAACTGGGAGTATGGCTTGCAGAATTCAATGGTCTGTGCATAGTAGACCTGCGAATTGGTTTCCACCCAGATGTAACCTCTGGCGGATGTAGATAATGTCTTCTGCCATGCACGCTGACTCTGCTCTAAGATGCCTAGATCTTTGAACAATTTTCCAGTGGCACTCTCTGTTAAAGAAAAATAAGAGTAGAATTAGACCTTGAAAATGGAGGTATCAAATTGGGGCAGACATACAATTGTTAGGTAAAAATTTACAATTATTAGAAGCATGCATTTTACTCTTCTGAGTAAAAGAATGCAAACACATGGCAATTTCGTGAATTTGTATTCACAGTTAAAAATATTTATGGAAAGTATCAATCAATAATTAGATACACAAGCATAAGTTTAAAAATAAGGTAACTTACTGGGGAAGTCACCGCCAACCCTGGAGACATCATAAGCGACCAGCCCAGCGATGCCCACAAACAAGAAGAAGCTGGCCCACAGCCACGGGAACCTTCTAGTACTTGTCATTCTGTCTAGAATATCCTGTAAAAAATATTTTTATTTAATACCAAGTTATCTTGTCTCATTTCTTAAATTACTTAGCTTTTATGACAAAGGTAAAGGCTTTCATGACCAAAATAAATACAATGTTCTTCCAAAGTTATTTGAAGCTACTAATTTTATCATATTCTTGTCTCACACATGTAGCTATGATTCAACCAATGATTGAGAAAGTTATTGGACCACTATTTTTATGACAAAATGAAAGTCTAAAAACATTTAAAGTGTGTCTGATTCATTTGAATGTATATTTAAAATAGAGATATGCCTTTAGAAAGTTTAAAAAAAAGGCTAGACAAGTGCCAAAGGAAGTATTTAAATATGATTTTTAATTAGACTTACAAACAAAATTTAGAGGAAAATTCCTCTTTATCAGAATGGCGAGCAAACTTAAGCTTGCCACCATGGGATTCCCATTAAAATACAATCTTTATTATGTTTCCCAAGTAAAGTAGGTAGATAGTTACAAATTAACAGATGTCATGAACTTTAGATGACGTTCATAGTCTGATATGTTAAGTAACATTACAAGATAAGAAGAACTTTACAATAACAATTATCCAAAACATTACATAATATATTTATACTGAGACCACATTAAATAGAAATATGTTTTAAAAAACATGCAGTAAGATAATTTAGAAACATAGCTTTTCCTGTCAAGGTTATAAATAGCTGAATGGTATGTAGTAATGTATGCAAGTATGGTGGAGGCAATATTTGTGTACACTCTGTGGAAATGCAGTTGGAAGTTAAAAAAAAATTGATAAAAATATACATTGTCTAAGTCCAGGATAATATCATTTGGTTAAACGTAGGGCTTTTACAATGTGAGTAGAACATCGAAGGATTGTTTCAGATGAAAATAACACTAGTTTACCTGGCATTCAGTGGTAACATAAAAACACTTGTAAAGCTTACAGATCTAAATCTACGGTCGTCGCTAACAACATACTAACGGATATTAACACGCTATTTACGGTTATCGCGGTTGGGTGCTTTCTACACACGCACAAAGTGGTTTTTCTTGTTTGATTCAACAAATTCAAACGACGGAGTTACAGAGTACCAACGCGAAGCCAGCGATACGCCCTACTACTGACTGACACAATGCTAATTATATGACATCCGCTGCAATTAAAGTAAATTAAAATGAGCACAAAATTTGTATTACACTCATAATTACCTAAACGATTTTACCGTTAATTCAATCGATGAAGAGAAGTGGAAAATTATTTCAACGCCACCAAAAATGTCGTCCGCACTTTTTTTTTTTATTTGACAGACGTGACATGACAGGTCATGACACTGACGTGGATAAAGCAAGTACATTCTAGCGATTCTAGCCAAAGTTTTTTTTTAATTTAAATAAGGTGCGTTCACATGTACTGAATTTCTTATTCTACTTTTTTTAATAATATAGGGTGGCCCGAAAGGTACAGATTTTTTTTTGAATATTTGACATCTAGGTGTACCCGAAACACGGGACATACGTGGGGTATCCACGTATGTTCCGCGATTCATAGTAGTTTTCGAGCTTCGAGAATTTTTGATTTTTAAATAACATTTCAAAATTTTCGACTTTACTCGCTAAAATTTTTTTTTTTTTTGGAAAGTATGCATTTTTTCGTATTTTTTTTTGTAACATAGTCCTTATGACTTGTACGATGGCAAGCACGTCTCACGGTAAACACTGCGGTATCTTATGCGCTTGTAATACAGGCAATTTTGCAACAAAAATGGCACTGGCCACTGTACTTTCACCTATAAAATACTCAGCTTCTTGTCATTAATGAAAGGCACAATAATATTGACCGAAACCGAATCACAGTTCTATTTTCAACTTCGAATAAAAAATTAAAAAACATAACTTATAAGTAGCTTTAAAAACTGCTTAAAACCCTTAGTTTTAAATATAATAATAAAAAACCTATGGGCCTTATAAGACTAAAATTGCCTTTAAATGTACAAAGGTGGTATTTTCTAAATTAATTCAGAGTTTTTTTTCGTCGGCCGATTTTGATAAAACTTGATTTTTGGGATTGTTTTGACAAAAAAAAGAACTATGCAATGTTGAGAGTCTAAAAAATCCAAGATGGTGGCCGACTTTTGGTTTTTGGGCAGATTTCGATTAAACTGATTTAATCGAATTACGATTTTGGTTTCTGGGACTATTTTAATAAGAACTACTATGCAATGTAGAAACTTTTTTTTGTTTGTGACCATAGGAACTGGGTCATAAAGCAACACAACCCTCATCGAACTTGGTGGTTTAACATTGTATAGTATACCTACAGAAGCTGGCATGGAGACTGTCAACCCCATTCAACAGTGGCTCTTTTGAACAGTGCCTGAATGAAATATGCGTAATATCAGGCAAAAGAAAACTGAACACTGAGCAGAAGCTTAAAATAAACAACATCAGCAGTAACGTCATGGGAATGGGAGGGGTGTCTCAGCTGGCCGTGCAGCACCAATGCCCCAAACAAAGATATATTTCAGCCCATTTGACCTTTACCCAAAAAGAGACCACTAACCAAATTGAAGAACAGATCCAAGACCTAAAAGAGTGCATACGTACCGCGTACCCAATGCCTAAACTCCGAGCATTGTCTTTAGTTTACATTATAAGAACCAGCAAAAACTAAATTATTCGTCCTCCAAGCACTAGTTCTGTTATCATTTTTTGGCCAGCCAGCGAGGACAAGTCTAGCGAAGAAACTAAAAAGCTTATTCAGACGATGATTAAGCTCGACGAACTCAAAATGCATATATGCGGGATGAGAAAAACCATAGGAACAGGGGCGTGCATTAGTACCACCACGCGATCAAGTAAAAACCGAAAATAATCAGGCAGTATGCTGCCGAGTGATTGCTTGCTAGATACGCACACATTTGAAATCCCGTCTCATACCTACAACGACACACATACAAATTAAAAACCCGAACAAATGGAAAATTATACATTGTTCATACAACTCAAGGTTACATACCTACGCATTTTAGACCCCTAAAGTAGGCATGCCTACTATCCTCTTTCTCTGTCAGTTCACTATTGAGAAGTATTTTTGTCCTACTCGTGCAGAGTGACGTAAAAGGGAGTCTAATCAAAACACAAGTTTTTACTTTATACTTTTGGATTGAATTGAATGAAAAATTGAATGTTCGAATATTGGTTTCAAATTGGTAAATCATGTTTTTATTTAAACCTTAATATTGTATTGACAAACTAATAAAATATTAAAAAAATTGAAATAAAAATCTTTAAAGGAAGATCGTGTGTGTGTAGGCGGAAATAGAAAACGTCCCGCCATCTACTATCGGGTAATTGAGCTAATAGAGCTACCCTATACTAGATGGCACGACTGTAGCTTTTTCCTGCGCCTAGAATTTTAAAAGAATTTTCTTACTTTTATTAAATAAAACTTCACAAATGATTTATTTATATGATCAAATTAATGATAATTTTATAATTTAAAACCTAAGCATTTTATTGTGAAATAAAGTTGCGCCAGTATGATTTTTTGTTTAAAAGTATTGTAAAAATTGTTTTTAAAGATTTTTTTTGCCGGACATTTTTTTCTATGTAGTTGCTTTCGACTTCATCTCCGCAAATGTTTAGAAAATTTTGATTTACTAAAGATTCGGTTATTAGGTGCTTTTCAAGTGTATGAAAGTGTTTCTCAGTTTTGTTTTGCATTCGAAACGATGGAGAAACTGCAGTGTACCGTTTGTGATGGCAATTCTAGTGTTTGTCTTGAAAAGTTACGCGCAGAAAGTAACAATTAACAACGGTTTTTCTCACAGCCACTATGCGTACCAGTAAATGATATGTCATTATGTTTACATTCATTAATTTCCTTGATGCCTGTGGTGGTAAATTAAATCATCGATTAAAGAACATACTGCACTGCTTCATCCATAAATTGCACAGATCAAGAAAACTTGGTAAGTCATTTTTTGTTTTGTTGGTGTTACGTCGTCATTTCACAGAACTGTCACTCAAAATTTGTATGTGCCTACTTCAATGAAAATCCAATGCACGCCCTTGCATAGGAGGCGGTGTCATCATCAGTGCTGAAGGTAAAGATGACCTTAAAAAGCTTAAGCAATCAGAGCAGCTAAAATTATCAGGTCTTATATAAAATAATGTATCATTGTTTTTGTGTTAATAATAAGTTTTTACATAAGCACTATAGGTTAGTGATAAGAATACAAACCTAAAATACAAGAACAAATATTTGTTTAGTTAAGGTACAATCACTAACATAGTAAGCATTTTTTTATACATATGGTTCTCTATTATTATGTAATTAGGCTAAGTTTTAGTTTTTTAAAACAATTTTTTTTTTAATTTTTAATTTTAAGTTGAAAATTGAACTGTGATTTGCTTCCCTCAATTTTTTACTTTCGGTCAATATTATTGTACATTAATGGTATGAAGCTACCCACCGTCATTTTTGGTTGAAAGTACAGGTATATGTTACAAAAAAATATATATGGATAGTTTTAAAAAAAATGTGGGTCAAGTAGAATATTCTCAAATTAAATATAAAAAAATCGAGAACTGCTAGAAATCGCGGAACATAAATGCGTATTTTTGGGTACACCCTATATTCTTAACAGGTTTTCAGATATTTCTCAGGTTAATTTCAATTTTGTGATTAATTCAATCAATTATTTTAGTAGTAACTTTATGGATTCAGGTTTTTTTTTACAAGTGATTATTTAGTTTTAACTATCCCGGTGTCGTAATCAAATCTTGCAAGATAAATTTCACCCACATCCTAGAGTCTGATTGAGTTGAAATTTTGTTTATATGTTTAGTTTAAACAACATTTCACAATTTGTGGTACTTATTTGTGATACACAAATCGCACAAATAGTTCTTTAAAGTTATAAATGTAAAAAAAATCTTAAATTGAGTTATCCATGCCACAACGTTCTTTTATACGAATCTAATAAGTGCTTAAAAATGTTTTTTTTTAAATTTTGACATTTATGACTTTAAAGAACTACGTGTGCAAAATTATATGTATACTAAGTGACTAACCTGGCATATCTTAGTGGTGCGCACGACAGTCTCGTCTCTCTTCTTGCCCTTCAGCGCGTCGCCGCTCACCTCCCGGAACTGCAGCACGGTCGTCTTCAGCGACTTCCGCTTCAGACGCGGGCTCACTTCCGCCCAGTTGCTGTCTGTGGACAAAGCCGAAACTGATTATTGACATGAGAATTTAAAAAAAAAACTTTCAAATCCCTAGTTAATGATAGGTATCTTTCCTATAGCACATTATAGTGTGCTGTTACCGTATACTTAACACGCACACACTCTTTCCCATCTTGAGTATATAAACGCATAACTAATATAATGAAAGCTTCTTAGACCGCAGTCAGTATCTTATTTCCCGTCGCCCTAATCACGACATTGCATGGCGACCCTGCCAGTGCTGCCTTACTACTATGTGCGCGGTATGCTTCACACAGCATTGAATCAAGGGTGGCCCTTGACAATTTGACTGGCCTGACTCAATGGTGGAATGGTGACATCACGCCACTAATGTTGGCAACATTGTCAGCATTAGTGGAAGCACGCGACACTGCGGTTGCAGCAACGATTGTTACTTTAAAGCACTGCGGCACAACTACATGACGTGAGTCACTGCAGTGTCACTTCCGGTTGCGCATTGGAATGTTACCTTTCACCTATTGAAGACCATGAGTGCGCTATCATCGCCGCAGCATCTTTGTTACCGTGGCTCAACGAATTAAATTGCAACATAAACTCAACCCTATCAAAGTCATCAGTGTCAAAATATTGTAGAGACCTCTCCCCTCACGCGTGCTTCCAAAATATTAAACATGGCTGCTGCTAGCATAGACCTGTTTCATTGTTCAACGGCTGAGTTCGCAAAAGTGACATGATTTTAATTATTGTATGAATGTATTGTATTTTGAATTTAATTTATTTGTTATTAATTTATATTTTAATTGATTCATTTATTCTGGCCTGTACCTATCGCTTTGGAATTATTTCTGTAAAGTTAGATGTATACGTATGAAATATAAATAAAATAAAATAAAAATTTTAGTACCACATTAAAGAAAAATTTTATAGCAATCTCCTTAATAATCTTTTTAACTCTGTCAAAGTTATTTTGAATTTGTACTAAAATGCCACTATATTTTCGATGCTGGCTGTACACTTACCAATATAATCAAGCAGCGTAGCCGACTGCTTGCTACACTTGTGGAACAGCTGCCTCCACGTTGCATTGCACGAGTCGTCCCTCACCAGGCAGTCGACCAGACTCTCCACCAGCACCTTGTTGTACGGGTCCAGGATGTCACCGTTGAGATACTGGTTCGGTAGCTTCTTCATTATCTGATTGAATAGCACTTGCAGCTTATTGCCGCTCCTATTGAAATATATATCCTGTAACAAAGTCACAATGGTTATGGTGAGGCAGACCCATTTAAAAGTTACACTTCCTATGTGTTCAAATTTCAATTTGAAACTTTTTTTAAATACAGGTTAATAAGCTAAGGTACGAAAAGCCATCTTTAGTGTTGGGATAAAAGAGTCATCAGAGTATCTGACTACGCTGACTTTTTTTAATTTGTGCCTCAACTTTAGAAAAAAAATATATTCATATCCGGTCAAAGTAGAGTAGGGGGACTACCTGTTGAATAAGCTCTTATTATCTAGCTTAATAAGAGGGTACAGTAAATTAAGTCTAATTTGTAATAAGTGCTGTTGTGATAAACATTCAGCCCTCTTTACACACTCGTCTTTTAGAAGCGCTGCTTTCGCAATGCAGAAGCTGGTCATTGAGCTGTATCAATGCAATTGCGATGCAGCATAGACTGTATCTATGCTAGCTAACGTTTGGCACGACACAAAATAGCAATTCTGACGACCACTGTCGTGTAATGGTCAAGAAGTTGACTAAACTAACCAAGAGGTCGCGGGTTCGATCCCCGCACTGTACAAACATTTTTGTGCATGAACATGTCTGTTTGTAGTGGTCTGGGTGTTATATATATTTATTTAAGTTAATTTGTAATACCACTGTTGATTCTGTTATCTGTAACACAAGTGCTTAAGCTACTAACTACAGATTCAGATTAATGTATGTGATGATGTTGCTTACCGCTACCAGTGTGAAGTAAGTGTTATATATTGTCATACTTAGAGGGTATTCCTAACGTGACGTCACACTCAGCTGTGTCGACCGCTCTGTACTACTGTCAGTTTAGTCTCGAATAAATAACCGTTACTGAACGACGCTGCGTATTATTTATCAGTAAGCAAGATCATTATAGGTTCCTTATTCATTTCTGGAGTCGCGATGCTGTTACTACATCAATATTAAACAGTCTCAGTGCGTAAGAGGCCTCATTTATACATATACATTATTTTTATTATTTATATAACAATAACGATAAATACAAATAAATAAATATACAACAACATCACATACATTGACTCGGTGTAGACTCCATGGTTAGTAGCTTAAGCACTTGTGTTACAGATAGCAGAATCAACAGTGGTATTACAAACTAAAATAAACACATATTATAACACCCAGACCAGTACAAACAGACATATTCATGCACTCAAATATTTGTACAATGCGGGTATCGAACCCGGGACCCCCTTGTCAATAGACAACTTCTTGACCATTCCACCAAAGTGGTCGTCACATATTTCTATACCATACCTTATATTTACTTAATTGCTTGATAAGGTCACTTGACAGTTCCTTTGACAGACTATTCTTCTTCGCGTTGACCGTATCGTACATGGCCAACAGCTGGTCCTGGCTGACCCGGGCCGTGTCGGCGTCCATGTGGCCTTCCAGCAACATAGCTAGGTATGATATCACGTACTTCGTGTAGTTCTTCAGTTCGATCACCGGTAAGAAGAGTTCTTGCCACGCTGCAAAAAAATATTGACAATTAATAAAAAAAAATACAATAAATTGTTTTTCCTTCTTCAATTTGTGCTCTGAAAACCTAATAAGTTAAGATAATAAAATAGCTATAACTAGGGTTTTTGTAATAAAATAGATAGATTTTCAGTATATAAATATAGAGTAGAATTAGAGATAGAGATAGTGTATAATGTTTGTATTAGTTTTAATCCTCAGCATCTATAGTTATCTTAAAGGAAACCTATAATTAGCCTTACTTAGCATAAGTTCTTAGCTAACAGATAAAATGTAACGCCTTTAGTTTTCTAAATAAATAAATCAAAAACATTTTTGCACGTTGATAAGATGGGCTAGCTGTGACTTTAAGTACAGGTGCTTTTTAAACTGACTTCAATGAAAGAAGGATGTTATCAATACGGTAGTTGACACCACCAATCGTTGACGTACTTTTTATCAACTGTCAAAACGTTTTTCTTTATAGAGTTTGTATGGGAATAACACACTTTGACGTCATCGCGTGCAATGCCGACTGAGTGACTAATTATCATTTGAATTCCAATTAAAAATCAAATAATACGAACTGCAGAAAAATATTAGTGTAAAGGCATCTGAAATTATGAATTATTTTAGAGAAAATCAGTTTTTGAATATTTCTTTCATAGTGGAAACAAGCCTATTCAACCATATTTTTTATTCACCCTGATGCATTACAAATGGTAAGGAAGGTGTGAACATTTATAAATTGAAAATCAATTTATTACATGTCAATGGTTGTAAATACCTGCTTTAATTTTCATTAACATGCTAAGTAACTAATGTAATTATAATTACCTAACAGTACACTCCGGTTTTCACAATCTCATTTTAAAATTACAATTAAAAAAAAATGTTTCTTTTCTACAACACCATCATCTCAACACAGTTCAAAGACTCTGGGTCCAGAGATAAGACGATGGATAACTGATAAGTGCAACACTGATGGTGTTATCTTGACATTGTGCCCAATATCGTAACTGATAAACCTTTTTTATCTTATAACTAAGTGAAGTAAGAATGTATTCAATTCTGTTCTCTGCTTTTTGTCTTCTAAAACGGAAGAACAATTTTTGCTTTAAAAAAAAACTTACAGATGCTAAAAAACTTTCAAACACTGAAATAGCATCCGGGTACTGTCTTTAAATAAAATAGTCAATGTACTTGCTCAATATCATGCTTACACTATGGGACAAGACATTAGTTTTGCGACGACCAGTGAATAGGCGTGACGTTGTTAGACTTTGTTGTATGGCACAACTTTTTTTTTTGTTTTTTTTTTAAACATCAGTGGCGCGATGTTGCCACTTCGCTAAATCAGGCAACTTGCGTCACTTTTCTTTGCAACAAGTCTCACTCACTCTCGAGGTTGATTGCCTAGTGTAGGGGTCGGCAGACTTACCACTCAAATGAGCCAAGTATCCAGTTTGTAGATTTTCCTATACTTTCAAAGACCTGCCGGACATGCAGGGCGGCGGGGTAACAGAGTGCGAGCGCGCAAGTTGACGATGAATTCAGGTGTTATATATTGTTTAGGTGTTTTTTTTGGGCTAAAGCGTTACAGTGAGGCAGTGATTGAGTGTAAGAAGAGCCATATTATATCTGTGGAAGAGCCGCGGTCTGCCGATCCCTGGCCTAGTGTATTCATGTTTTCATTCAAACACAATACATACCTTGCAATCCAACTGCAAAATCATTCAGACCTCCCTGGCCAAACGCCCATAGCAGAGACAGACCGATGAGCGGCCTATTCTGGTACGAGTTCCTCAGACTTGCACTCTTCGCAATGGACGTTACGCAGAACTCTGGATATTCCTTCGCTAGCATTTGGAGGAGCAGTCTGTGACCATTTACAGATTGTCCTGAAATGATTAGATTTGGGATGTTGAAAATATTACATTAACATGTAGTTCCTTCCTTTTTATGAAGGGTACAGGCATTGAATGAAATACCGTTTCTTTTTTTTAATTTTGACAAGGAAATATAGATATATAGCGTGCAGCAAACCAATTTGAATTAAGGTTAAATAAGAAAAGAACCAATTAAAATTTTAAAAAAAACCAACCCACCTCTGCTCATATCATTCGCCAGGGCTGTAAGCGTAACATCAAAGAACAACTGGGCATTCGTTTTTCCCGCATCTTGGATTACGCCTTCTAAACTGCTCCTAACCTTATCTGGCACCACTGACAGTGGGTAGTCAACTGTGTTGTGAGCAAACGTTGGATCTTCGACATCAATCTGAGTCTTAGAATTGAGGAAATTTGCTACTTCTTTCAGCCAGACTAGTGGTGCATTTGAAAATCTAAATTTGTTTGTCGTTATAATTGAGGCCAGTTCTGAGGGATCAATCTGAAATAATAAACGGATAAAATATGAGTTAAATCTGAGGGAATAGTCTGATCTAATTAATAGGAAAATATGGGTAAGTATTTTGTGCATAGAAACAAATGCCTGATATTTTTTAGGTAATTTTTTTGTGTGCTGTGCTATTTTTAACACACTTTTATTAAATTGGAGTGTATGTATGTATGTAACGGAATTTTTGAGCTCAATTTTCACCAACTTCCAGAAATCAGATTAATTTGAAACTTTGCACTATTAAGTACTGATGACAATGCAATAATTTGATAAGAGTTTTCTATTATTAACTAATTATATATATACTAATTATATATATATATTCCTTATTAACTAATAAAATAAAAATTAATAATAATTAAAAAACTAAAAAAAACACGCTTTTATTGCTAACTAAAAAAGTGTGTTAAAAAGAGAAAATCATTTCTGAGTACACTGAATTTATATTACAGTAGAGTAAAAAGCGTGGGGTGCTTGGTATAGTAGTATGTAAAAATCATCCTATTATTGGCAACTATAAAAAGAGAAGTATGAAAACGTCATGAAGTGCACCCCACACTTTTTACTCTACTTTAATATAAATTCCGTGTACTCAGAAATTATTTTCTCTATTTTAGTTAGCAATGAAAACATGTTTTTTTAGTTTTTTAAACTATTATTTATTTCTTAAAATGCATCAGTGAAACTAATGCATTATAACAAATACAAAGTCAGTAACCACTTTATGACAAAAACAATTATTTACAATGTGGTAAAGTGGATTACCTACATTTAATATTCAGATCATACAATTATGTAGTTGTTATATCATAATAAATACCAAGAAAGGAGGTCAACTGTGTTCACTGTACATAAAAGAATTAATTGTGCTTGCATGACTTGTACGCTTCACAGCAGAAGTAGGTGAATAATGAAGATAAAAAGATTAAGAAGCACCCAGAGATCAGCCAAAAATATATGATTCTATGACCTAAGTGCTCAGGCTCAGACCACTGATAATTCAGGAGCTAATTCCGCTTATCAATCCTAACAGAATGGCATGATTTTGACATTAAATCCATATTATAACAATCAAAAACAGGCATTTGAATAATAATTTTGTCACATACATTTTTTAGCGGAATTAGCCCCTAGATCATTAGTGTTGTACTTAATCATATTTTATGCTAAAAACTACACTATTGAGCTTGTGATGCTATATCAGTTGTTCAAAGTACTAAGCCATATTTGGCCAAATCTCGCTCCTTAACAATAATGTTCTTGTCTTTGATTATCACAATTGACCAGCAATCTGCATGTAACCTGTTAATGTGTGCGTACCTGATAAATAAATAAAAGTTTGTGAACTTGGACTTAATATAAAATGGATTGCATACCGCTTCCAAGGCTTCTTCAATCGTTTTAGGTGGCTTTGGCTTTGCTAGTTCGGCCTTCTTCTCTGCCTTTTTCTTTTTGTCCGCTTCCTTTTTTTTGTTATTGGCTGACTTTTTGTCATCATCAACAACCATGCCGGCGTAGAAGTTCTTTATTTCCGAGTGGGAAACTAAAAAAAAATTGGCGTTTTTTGTAAAAACCTACTTAGATATTTCAAAAAAGATGTACAATATGGTATCTTGAAACAGTGACTATCTGTGCCTAAAATTTGGGTTAAATGTATATTCATTGCAGAACTTTTATCATTTTTAATTAATGGTAGGTAGATAAATATCCAATAATCCCAGAAGGAACTGAAATGCAATCCGAAACCCAAGTTGGGGGACTTACCGACATCCTCAAGTTTAGGCCCATTTTTGACCGCTTTTTTCACCTCTTCCTTTGATTTAACTTTACCATTTTGCGATTTCTTATTCTTCCCAACAACTTCCCATTGACCGCTCGACATATTGTGAAATTTAAATGGAATAAATACGATTTTTGTAAATAAAGCTAGAGCGATCACGACACGTCAAAATCAAATTGCAAAAAAACGTCAAAAACCAAGTCCGAATGTCTGAAATGCAACGGAACGTCATTGGTCGAAAAATTCCACTTTGGACAAAACGTGGCAGCATATGCATTCCGTTGCAAGTTACCATGATACAAATCTAACAACTGGTGATTTGGTAAATCAAACATGACTACGAAGAGTCTTGTACTCCTAGGTATTCGTATAACTGTTAACAGAAGATTCGGTGATCTTGTAACAAATAACGCAATTCTCCACGATCAAATTTTATCGTTTTATTTATTTTCCGTGATATGGAACGTAGAGTAATGATGGGTAAAAGAGCATTTTGTCGAACTGGTAAATATGTTGAACATTAATTTTATAGAATCATTTAGTAAAAACTTTTTCCTATTTGTTCAGAAAGTGGTTGATCCATCATAAGCACCTTGATCTACAAATCTTAAACGATAATCGTTCAAGCACAGTTTAAGTACAAAATTACGAATAACAATATTTTAAGGCCTACCAGAGGCTTTAGTGAAGGAGAGTGAGCTTATCTAACCATTTGTGGTGCCATTTGTGGTGTCTTGCATACATCGGATCATTGTTTTTACTTATGAAAACCAACAAATCTTAAGATCTTGATTTTACGGCATTGATAAATAAATTAGTCGAGTCCAATCGAGTATGAGGACAAAAAATCGATTTATGTAACCTCACTCAATATGAATGACATATGTCAAAAGCAGCGTTGCCAATAGGTTACTTTTGTAACTTTTTAGATGAATTTTAGCTTCTTCAGGTTCTTTTTGGGTTACACGACACAAAAAGTATGGTTTTGGTGATTTTTCACGGATCCAATTTTAAGCGAAAACACTTGACGCTCAGTAACATAATCAATAAATACATGGGCATCAAACGGTGCATTTTGCTAAATCCATACTAGCCACCAGTAAGTAGTTAAAGTTTCGCTCCAATGATGTGAGGACTAGTTTGCGGAGCCGGGAATTTAAATATTTTGTTCTGTGGATTGTGATTTTGTTTGTTTGTATATTTTTTTATAAATGAGGAGCAGTTTTTTTAAAACAGATAATAATACTTATGAAATTCATGATTAAAAAAAAGAAAACAAAAAAAAGTAAAAGTAAACTTTTGGTTATTTTTGCCACGAAAAGGTTATTTTTTTGTTCGGCTGAGGTCACTTTGGACAGCACTTCTCTGGCAACACTGGTCAAAAGTCATAACACAAAGGAAAGAACGTCTCTATACCTATTTTTTATTTTAGTTTTCCATTTTTCTCGGAGAAAAATAGTCTTGTGTTGATAAAAACGCATTTAAAATACGTTGTTTACGTAAATAGTCTAAAGTGATTGTTATATCGTTTTTTAATTTGTGATAATGGAGGATAAACTGACTATGGACGATGTTTCGAGTAGCTTGAGAGAAAGGGTGTTTTTCGCAGCAAGAGATGGAATGTCTTTAACCCTATACGCTTTATTGTACGAGAAAACTACAGACGAAATCGATGACATATTAAATAGTGTAAGTACCTTTTCACCAGACACAACAAAAACCTATGTTACCTGGTTTTCGTTTTGTTAATGTCATCTCTTAGATTCCTCACGATAATTCTATTTTTAACTTTCAAATTACTGTATGTTACCTTTTGCGCGCTATATTATATGTGTGCGTTATAAAATAGTCATAATGTACGATTTTTGAAGGATTTCTATTTGGGTTCACAGTATTTATTTGGGTTACTTCTTCTATCTTTGTATTGGTCTTATGCTTATTAAATTGATACAGTATTGCCTTACTTATGTTGACACACTGTGATGTTGAATAAATTTAATTTGCTTCAGAATGTATATGATAAAAATTGAAACAATAATAATGTCTTGAGAGTGGTATATTTCACATGTATCTAACATGTGAAATAAACAAGTGTATATAGAGTGTCAACATAAGTAAGGCAATACTTCAGGCAAGTTAAGTCAAAGAATCATGATTGTGTAAAAAAAATATTTTCACTTCTCATGCTCGAAAAAGTACTACTTTATGCAGGATCTAGGCGACATAAAGTTGAATTTTATGCACTTGTGCATAAAAGTAGCTTTTTAAATGTGTCTACACTAAGGCAGTGACCATTTAGCCCATACAGCCAAAAACAATTAATTGTACATGGATAAAACTTGCCAATTTATAATATTTCCTTCCCTATTTGCATTTTTGATTTATAATAAGATAATACGAAAAAGAAACTAAATATCAAAACGTGTTTACCACAAAAAAAAACATTATTCCAAAATAATTTAAGAATAGGCTGTATATTTTTTTTCTTTGCCCGAAAATTATGCAGGAAAATTAAAAAAAGTAAAGTAGCGGGAAAGAAGCCGTGAACTTTTCGTATTGAATTTTCTCAAATTATTGTTTTATTTTCTCGCAATCGAAGTGAAAAGCAGAGTTTACAACTCGTGCACAAATCATTTTTATCCTCGACTTCATCATCTGCCCTCGCCCTGCGGGCTCGGGCATATAACGATCTCGGATAAAAATGACTTGCTTTATGCACTCGTTGTAAAATCTACTATTTATATCCTGTTATGATTAGTAGGATTAAAAAGTTACCTTCTTGTATTTCACATAAACAAAACAGTTTATCTAGTTAAAAATATTTTTTGTTAAAACTTTTGCATAATCAAGGATCATTCAATTTCAAGGATATTTTATTTTGGTGCAATCTTAGTAATTATTGTTCTAGAACCATGTCACCAATGAGATTCTAATATGTTTGTTGAATCATCAATTTAAAAATTCATGTAGTATTTCATCACATGACCACATCGACAGTAGACCACTTCTTTTGTCTCTAAGATAGTTGCTTGGAAAGTGTTTAACTGTTTAATGTCTTGCATATTTTATGAAAAAATGCATTTAACTATTTGTTAAATGCATAGGTTGGGGATAATTTTACTAAAGTAAATTTTGCAAAATCTCCAAAAATATAATATTCATTTACAGATTGAGAAAATCAGCCATCTAAACAGTTCTTCTTTTTTTTATCAACACTAAATTGCATTTCATTCCTCTGTCTAGATGAATGAAATTAATCTTCCTTCCGTTATCTAAACTAAACACAATTAAATGTTTTGAGCTGTTACTTTTACACTTAAACATGTTTGTGTCATTGACCTGTGAATTGAGGACCTTGCAGCATAAGGGGGGCAGGTCCGATTTTCAAAATTTTTGAGTATTAAGAAAAAAGTTTTTTAAAAATTAACTGTTAAATATAGGTATAAGAACTATATTACTAAATATTATATACACATATTCCAATATTTTACCATGATTTTCAGAATAAATAACTAAGTTTTAGAGTTATTACGATTTTTTAAAGTTGGGATCTGCCTCCGATTTGCACCAAAATTCAAGAAAAATTCTCCCATATTTTATTCTACTGATAATAAAACTCAAAATATCATATATTTTTTCATTCTAGAATTTGAAATCAGCAATGGAAAGATAAAACAATCAAAAGAAAATAAAAAATGAATGAGTTTTAAGAAAAGTAGTCAATTTAAAGGTCGATTTCCACTTGGTCGTCGTCGTCTTCGCTGGAAATTTCATCAGCCGGTCCAACAGCTTCACTTTTAAGGGACCTGTAGAAATATAGCTTATTTGGTGGAACGTAGTTCTTTACCAGCTGCATCACATCTTTGTATTTAGCCTTTTTCAATGGCAATGCTTGATCATAACACTGTTTCTGAGGCTGAACGGACAGTTCGGTTTGAGCATTCCTCATTATGGGAAAATAATCGAATACAGGCGTTCCTGTTGTAATACTCACTGCTATATTTTGCGCATGGTCTTTACTGTATTGAAAAATTCGATATTGCGAAATTTTAAAACGAACCCTCTCTGTGTTTGACACAACTTTTTTGAAATCTTTTTCAAAATGTAAGGTTCACAGTCACTCATGTCATCCATATTTAACGTACTTAAGCAACGTTTAACAATAACTTATTAATAAATTAAATAACGCAACAAAACGTACGTCACTTTAGGTTGAGCTCAAAACGTGCACTGACTTGTCGCAAATGACGCCAGGGTTGCCAACTTTTTTGTCGCCAATCCACTAAAAGCGGCTCTAGAAACCACCAAAATTCCACTAAATAAGAATTTTCTGTTCTCTTTAAGAAAAATAAAACTGCTTTTATTTCAATTTTTTCTTCCTTTATGTTTAATAATTCAACAAAAGTTTTACATTTTTATTCATTAAGTTAAATATAACTATGCATGAAAATGGAATCAAAAGTCACCGCCAGATGAATCGTCGTCATTGTTTTCTTCAGCATGCGACATTGCTGACGCATATAATTCTTTGGTTCCTATTTTTTGAACGACACTATTGGGAATTATGTAATCATGGCAACATTTACCTTCCCGTGCTAACCCTGCCCGAACAGTAAGGATTGAAGTGAGGAGATCTAGTTTCATTCGATTTCTGCTTTTGGACTTTACAACATTCATCATACTAAAAAGTCTTTCTACATCAGCATTCGAATGTGGCAAAATCAACAGCGAGATTGCGAATTGAGCTAAATCTTTGAATCTGTTCGTACCTGAAATATCTTCAAAGTTTAAAACTTCATACCAAAACTCCTTGGTATTTTTTGTATTATTCCAGCTCATGAGATGAATTTGACGCCACTGCTCCTCAACATTTGCGACAACTTCTTGGTTTTTGTTAAAAAGTAGCATCAAATCGGCAATTGAATCTTTATTATGGGACAGCGCGTGATCTACGCTGATTCGCTTGATACTTCTCATCAGATTCAAATTTTCAGGTAACCTGTTTTTTAGTTCTTTGATCAGCTGTACAATAAACTGGATACACCTTCCACGAATTAGTTCTTCGTCACGTTGTGGAAGACCCTTTTCTTTCATTTTTATTAAATGAGTTTCGAATCTGTATCCCAAATAGCTTCTGTTATCCACAAAATCTTCAATATTTTGCGTTAAAATGTCTAAATTGTGGTGACCAGGTGCCGTTATTTTTGAGACAAGTATCGAAATCAAATTTGTTAACTCGTCATATAATTTTGTATGATCCGTGTCTTTTGATTCAAACAATTTGTTGACTCTATTCACTTCTGTCAAAATTGGGTAAATAAATGCAATAAACACATAGTTCACATCATCAGAATACATTCCATGTAAGATTTCTGCTGTGTGACATCTTTCATTTATTTTGGCGATGTTAAAATGCGCTTTTAGTTCCAACCATTGCGTATATATGCGTGAAACCGCAGACTCTATAGACAGCCACCTTGTTTGGCAAGACTGCACAATTTTCAAAGGATCTTTTCCATCATTTATAAGTTTGTAAAGTTCTTTATACGTTAGTTGTCTGGATGAAGAACGACAAAACCAATCATAGGTCTCTTTTATGAGAAATTCCAAATTTCTGGGCATAAACTGTTTCGCTACTTCAGAAACTGCCAATTGCAGAGAATGACACAAGCATCGAACCAAAATCAGATGTGGTACATCCCTTTTCAACTTGGCGTAAACTCCATTATTTATTCCGGTCATAACTGATGCGTTGTCCGTTCCAATTCCCATTAAGTTTTCAAGAGGAATATCAAATTTATTTAGCGTTTCTTTTAAAGCAGCAACAATACCATCTGCATTACATTCAAAGAGCATTGGAAGATCTAAATAAGTAGATGTAATCTTTTTGTGTGTACGGCTGTAGTAAATGATTACTATTCCCAAATACTTATGAACGCTTATATCAGTAGATTCGTCCAGTAGTAAGCTGTATGGTTGGTCTTTCAAATCTTCTTTAAGATTCTCGGAAAAGTGGGGTGCCCATACATTCTTTATTATGCTTGAGCATTTAGTTCTGTGTAAGTGAATTTTATCATCTTCTTTATGAGAGTGATTTATTACTTCTCCCATATGATCCACCACGCGTATGCTGGTATGCATAGCTGTAAATAAGGCCACCCTTGCCTCTTCTTTCTTTTTTCCTATATTTTCGGGTTTAAACGGTATCTTTGGATGAACAGCTACAATCTGTAAAAAATAAAACACTTGAGAAGGGTGTAAATAAAAGCCAGACACAAAAAACATAAAAACTGTACTTTTCCTTAGAAAAAAAGTAGTTTTGGCTCAAGAAGTGTAGTGTGGAGGGTTCAATGACCTATATGATCAGCTGGTGATGCGGAATAAGTATTATCCCATCACTAGCAAGTAGAGATATACGTTTAATTAATTACTACGAGTACAATGTAATTTGAAGAAAATCTACACTTTATGGTTATTTTAAAAAAAATTAAAACAAAATATTTCTTTTTATAATTTTCCTTAAGTTCATTAATGATAGTGATAAAGAACCACCCTTTATAAGAATCACCGCACTTTTTTTCACACCTTGTACAAGTAAGTATCAAATCTGATAAGTGAAACTGAACTATAATTAACATAAAACTTATTTGATTTCGCATAAATGCACCCATATACTGACCTTTGCTTTTTTGAGATGTTTCTTCGATAAGCCGTGGTTTTTTAAATCGCCATAGTGATTCCTTAAAAGGGAACAACAAAATTTGCATTTAGCCACTGCGCCAGAAGTACTTTCAACAACTTGGAGCCAATCCTTCAACGCTGGATCATGAAGCCAGGAGTCTCTAAATTTCTGAGTATACTGTGGTTTCGGCATCTTACACAATTTAACATAAAATCACTATAAACCACAACAAGCACGTACCGACCGAAAACTGAAAAACTATTTGTGATTTCTTCTTAACAATCTCAAATTCAACTTTTGATATAATGTGACTGAGAGCGAAAAACTGAACTGAACCGACCGACACGACACGAAACAAAACATCCCCAGAACTTATATTAAACACATGTTCATTTTACGTCTGGGGATTCCCCGCGCTTTTGTTTTTTGACTACTGTGTTACCAGCCCAATGAAACTTGAAAAATACCATTTTATTATTAATATCGCTTAGCCATGGATTCAGTGGTAAAAAAATTGTCTTTCCACTAACTGAAATTAACTTAACCACTAGAAAAAACCACCAGCCACTAAAACCAAAATTTGCCCACTGACTAGGAGGTCTAAACCACCAGTTTTAGTGGATTTTCCACTAAGTTGGCAACCCTGAATGACGCAATAGTTTTATTTGTTGCAAAAAGGGGGCAGGTCCGGACTTGCTTCCTTCTTGCACCAAACGGAATATGGTGGCAGATCCAAATTTTGTTATAGCGCGCTTGTTTTTCGTCGGATCTGCTTCGTTTATGCATCAAACGATAGCCCTTTTTTTTGTACAAATTGTAGGTGAATAAAAGAGTAACGGTTAAAATTTGGACCTGCCCCCCTTTTGCTGCAAGGTCCTCAATTGTAGTTATTAAATTTCACTTGTTAACAAAATGTTATATTATAATTTATGGACTGCATACAGGAAAATATACATTCATTGACTCCTGCACTAAAAGTGACACAAAGCATTTATTAAAAGACATCCTAAAAAAAGTCATATTTTGAATTTTGTCCATACACAATTTGGTTTCTCTTAAATTTTTGATCAACTATCAAGTCATCCATAGTATTTAAGCTTTTTTGTTTTAATTTTCATTTCTCCACTTAAATAATGTGACAATAGTAAAATGATTCAAGCCTAGTATGTTTATATTGCCTTTATTGCTATTATCAAATGTTTTGTGTTTTTTTGGACATACTGTGATTTGAGTTGGGCTTTTAAAGGCTTTTTGGTCTAATCCTGTCGTTGACCGATTTTCGTTCAGACTTCCAGTCGATAGGTACTTAATTTGTAGGTATCTATTGATTTAAAGAGTGTGGTCGTAAATACAGCCGCAATTAAACAATAAGCTTGGTCTGTATCCATCCCTTTC
This sequence comes from Pyrausta despicata, assembly GCA_963921415.1. NCBI lineage: Eukaryota > Metazoa > Arthropoda > Insecta > Lepidoptera > Crambidae > Pyrausta > Pyrausta despicata. Next base: position 11,672,050 of record OY992862.1, on the reverse strand, counting down.
TATAGAATAGACCTGCTGTTATTTGCTTGGCTTGGTCCCTTTACTATGTATACCAGCCTAATCATTCTGCTGACAAGACGAGAATATCAATAAAAAAAAATTCCAGGACGTATGCTGCGAAGGCGTAAAATGCACACCGCTCATCGCAGCCGCGAGACACGGCCGAGAGGGCGCCGTCAGGATACTCCTGGAGAAGTTCCGGCCTCCTGTCAGATTGGAGACAGAGGGCACGGTCAAATTTGAAGAGTATGTTATAGAAGGTATGATTGTTCATTTTTAAAAGGCTTTCATAAGATGAAGGTTCTCAAATCGTCAGAATACATTAGTTTACTTATTGTTCTTCTAACGCTGGCAGAAATGTTAACTTTTACGTCGGTTTGGTCCTGCCCATAACTTTTTGTGTATGTTCATCATCATTATCATCATATCATTCGTTCGACACCGACTGCTGAGCATAGGTTTCCCTAAAGATCTCCATCGAGATCGATACTGCGCATTCCGCTTACAGCGGCTTCAGATCGCCAGTCCAACTTATAGGGGGCCTGCCACACTAATGATTCGAAAACCCTTTCGCCCCAACTGCCATGTATGTTACCATTATCTTATATTTAGTTGCTAGTAGTTCAGGACCAGGACTCCTTCGTTCTTCATTTTCCTACCAGTTCCTACAGCTTGACTGAACTGAAAACCTAAACCAGTGAAGCCTAGGTTGCTTAGGAACTCATTAACTATTATGGATGAGTTTGAAGTGCGTGCAAGTATACTTAAATTGCCCCTTCATCTTTTTCGTAGTAAATCATCTGCCATGGCATCCGTATTGAAGCAATATAAATAATCTACTTTGAAAGCTTTACCCGATGAGCGACGGAAACAAATAAGACCTAAAGGACTTAAAAGCTCCTACCTAAAACATACGAGTATTTGTCAATGTATGTCAAGGTATTTACCACAGTACATGCTCATACTCTAGGTATACACGTCTATCCGATGCTATCACAATCACAGTTATGTTGTGAAAACCGAGTTTTAAAGGTTCATACATTATATACAAGGTATATACATAACAAGATAGTTAATACATTCTAACCACCATTCATCATTCAATAATCATTGATCGATTGGTCAGGTATCACTTACGATACGATTGATTAGGAATTTACTATAGTTGGCAATTTGACAATGTTTAGGATAGCCCACCGATTTCGCGGGATTCATATCGATGAATTGATGAGCCTCTTCTTTTTCCTGTCAAAGTTTTGCTATACAAAAGCTACGATATCGGAAACATACTTTAATCCTATCTGTTTTTGTACAAATGTGGATTTTAAAAATATGCTCATTAAAACAGAATACCTATATTCCGATATAAAACTATACTATACTACGAGTATACTACTTCTACAACGACAAAAGCTGCAATTAAAAGGATTTCAGTTTTTCCATTACAAGTACTTATTACAAACAATGATTGACAAAACGTTCTCGTTAGCTGAACGAACGACCTGAAAGGGATTAATTTCTTTGTGCTTTCAACTCGAACGGTACAACGGACTGAAGTACGTCTTTGTTTTCTGAAAATAAATCGCAACGGTTTTAATGAGCCGAAAGCTTCTGTATGATTTTCAGAAGTAGATTGATACTGAAGTTCTGAGTTCTTTTTGTTAGACTCAATCAAAATGGAGTTGAAAATGGTTTTTCATTTGTGTCTAAAAGTTTAAACTTTTGTTGAATACCATTGGCACAATTTGCACAGTATAACTTTTACTTCTTGGGATTTAAATAAAATAGTCGTCCTGGCCGGTTTCGACCACGGCGGCCAATCTCAACAGAGATCAGCCAAATACGCAGAAGATATTATAGTGCACAAGTGTGCGCGCAATACACAGGTGCACTCACTGTTCCATCACTCTCAAAGTTCGGTGAGACGGCAATCCGACATGACCGGAGAGAGATCAGGCGCAGGACCAACGGCTTAACGTGCGCACCGAGGCACGGGGGTGTAACACCGCCAACTTCCCGACTTCGAGCTGTTTTTGAGAAATTCATGACAGAAAATCTCAGAAACAATTTTGGCTCGACCTGGGATTCGAACCCAGGACCTCTCGGATGTAAGGCAGAGACTTGGGATTTACTATCGGGGTGGAAAGGTAATCGACTGCCTTTTCGTGGGCAGGGGCCTGCCCAAGGTGGACCGCGATCTGGGGAAGGTCGCGGAAAGCCGCTGGATGCGGGCAGCGCAGGACTGATCGTGGTAGGGGTCCTTCGGAGAGGCCTACGCTTAGTATTGCGGTGAATGCCTGTGGACTCTCGGCCTACGGAGAACCTGCCACGTCCCCCACTCACGTGGCATCAGAGGGCACATGTCGATGAATATTCGTCTTACCGGAACAACCACGAATAATCGAATGACATATCGAAATATTTTTAAACGTTTATTCACGAAATCATTATGATACATATAAAATAAATGCTGTAGGCGGGGGGACGTTCACGTTTGTATTTTTACTCAATGTCAAGTGCAACGATTTCATGGAATCGTCAATGCCGTCGATCAGAGCCGTATCTAGGGCTTGGAGCAGGGCCCCAATGGCAATCAACAGATATAGTTTTCTATAACTAAACACACAAAGTAGCAACGGTCATTCATACTTAACTATATGACCTTGTGGGAAAGATCTTTGTAGTCCTTGTAAAGTTAGAGTAAAAGCCACAAATGTTGTTGAAATGATTCAGCTGTGTTATTTTCGAAGAACTCATCACGTACACATTGCTCATTCGCTCTTCTACGTTGCTCTTTTCCTCGTTATAGATACAAGTGACATAAAACGAGAAAAGTTAGTTCAAGTTTATCAGTTCACCCCCGTTGTCCCCTTTGCTCTTATTACAGCCCTGCCTTTCCTTCAAACGCAGATGCGAAAGAAAAAGTCGGTCCTTTCACATCGTCCCACAACAAAAACAAGTGCGTTGACTTATATTTTTTTTGTGCGTTGTCGCTTACATACTCTATATTTAGAGAGAAAGCTCTCCTACGTACAAAGAAACTGAAAATTGACCGGTAACGTTTCAGTGGGTCGGTTGGCATTCGTCCAAAGTCTTTGTTTCCTCCTTATGATTTAGCGTGATTATATTATGAATTAATTTGGCATTGCACTGCGTGACTAGATGCGTTGCGTGCGATCTTGTCTTGCATTACTGATGGGTTTATCGTTATTAAAATGAGAAGAGGTATGGGCACAGAGTAATAACAATTAGTTTGAAATATCTTTGAGTATTTTGGTCATATGTGTTAAGTGTTGTGTCGTTACTAGGAATGCGACGTAGCTTGCTTCCTTACTATCAATTTTATGATTATATCTTAAAACAGGTGTATATGACTCGTGCGTTGATAATATTGTTTCAATGAACTGATAACAGTTTATTATTGCGGGTGGCATCGTCATTCGTAATCAAAATGTTATCATTTTTACTTACACGCGCTCCGTGACATAATCATATGATTGTAAAAGCTTTTTTGCTTACCTTGAAGATATAAAATTCCACAAATGTAATTTTGTTTTGAATTGAATTGAATTGCTCACGGATTTACAAAGTAGAAGTTACTTTACCACGCGACTATCTAGGAAAATCTTTAACACTGTTAGCTTGGTATGACTATAGTTACAATTCCTATTGTTATATGTAGTTACTGTATGTACAAGTTCTGATTTCCAAAAATCGTCAATGGGCATTTTCTTGTCCATCATGACCAAAGAGGTCCCGGGTTCGTCTCCGGGTTCTGGCGATTTGTGTCCGAGAAGAATGGCGCCGAAAAATTGGCTGATACCTTGATAAGCTAGTATAATGATCTTGCACTGGTGATCATGGTCTCAGTGGACGATGTCAGCAGATAACACATATTGATTGAACACTTTGGCTATAATGTCTCAAGGTCTCATACTAAAACTTGAAAAGACAATGCTGGTGATGTAGTGGCTACAAAAATTTGAACTTCAACTTCCTTAGAGTCAGAAATCAAATAAAAACAATATTATAGTATCAGTTTATGAAACACTTCTCGATTTTTATCTGAAAGTATTTTTTTCATCAGGAGCCACAGCGCTATGGTGCGCAGCAGGCGCCGGCCATCTTGGAATAGTGAAGCGGCTAGTACGCGCAGGCGCAAACGTCAACCACGCCACCAAAACCCTCAGTACTCCACTAAGAGCAGCTTGCTTCGACGGCAGACTCGACATAGTGAAATACCTGGTCCGACATGGAGCTGATATACACAAGGCGAACAAATATAATAATACGTGTTTGATGATAGCCGCTTATAAAGGACATTTGGATGTGGTGAGTGTTCCAACTCTCTCCTTTTGTTTTTTGACTAATTTCCTCCACTAATCCGCACTGAGCCCGCGTGGGGGAGTATGGCTTGCAACCACCTCATATTTGAGGTGAGGCCTGTGCCCAGCAGTGGGACGTATATAGGCTGATGATGATAAGGAATAGTGGAGCTTCGAGTACGCGCTGGCGTGCACAACAAAGATGCTCAGTATGCCGTAGGGATTGCACTTCAGCTGCTCTTTCACACTTTGCTGGATTTCCAAAAATCCACGGTTCTGTAGGTAAAGCTGGATTTGCAGAAATCACCGCGGTTCCAGCTTGTAGAATAATGTACTGGATCCAGCTGGATTGCAATCTCTAGTTCGCCGCTCTGGGAAGCCTGCTTTGACTGCAGGCTGCCCAGACAAGGGCTAGACAAGTACCTGGTCCGACACGGAGCAGACAGGGCGAAAAATTACAACAATACGTACAATTTGTACAAAAATTATAATGGAGGATACTCCCTTTGAAAATAAACTACGAGTGTGGCAATTTAGTATTATATATCGAAAGTCCTTGTAGGCATTTCCTAGGTCTCATCGCTTTTACCGTTTGAGAACGATAAGAATGTGATCAAGTCACTGTGACCCTCAGGTCCAATTCCTGCTGGAGAGCGGCGCCCGCGTGGACGAGCGCGCGCTGTGCGGCGCCACCGCGCTGCACTTCGCGGCCGAGTGCGGCCACGCGGCCGTCGTGTGCGCGCTGCTCGACCGCCACGCGGCCATACTCACCAACGAGAATGGTGAGTGTTCATCACACCGGCTGCGTAACTGAACAGCACGAGTGCGGGCACGCGGCCGTCGTGTGCGCGCTGCTCGACCGCCACGCGGCCATACTCACCAACGAGAATGGTGAGTGTTCATCACACCGGCTGCGTAACTGAACAGCACGAGTGCGGGCATGCGGCCGTCGTGTGCGCGCTGCTCGACCGCCACGCGGCCATACTCACCAACGAGAATGGTGAGTGTTCATCACACCGGCTGCGTAACTGAACAGCACGAGTGCGGGCACGCGGCCGTCGTGGGCGCGCTGCTCGACCGCCACGCGGCCATACTCACCAACGAGAATGGTGAGTGTTCATCACACCGGCTGCGTAACTGAACAGCACGAGTGCGGGCATGCGGCCGTCGTGTGCGCGCTGCTCGACCGCCACGCGGCCATACTCACCAACGAGAGTGGTGAGTGTTCATCACACCGGCTGCGTAACTGAACAGCACGAGTGCGGGCACGCGGCCGTCGTGTGCGCGCTGCTCGACCGCCACGCGGCCATACTCACCAACGAGAATGGTGAGTGTTCATCACACCGGCTGCGTAACTGAACAGCACGAGTGCGGGCATGCGGCCGTCGTGTGCGCGCTGCTCGACCGCCACGCGGCCATACTCACCAACGAGAATGGTGAGTGTTCATCACACCGGCTGCGTAACTGAACAGCACGAGTGCGGGCACGCGGCCGTCGTGTGCGCGCTGCTCGACCGCCACGCGGCCATACTCACCAACGAGAATGGTGAGTGTTCATCACACCGGCTGCGTAACTGAACAGCACGAGTGTGGGCACGCGGCCGTCGTGTGCGCGCTGCTCGACCGCCACGCGGCCATACTCACCAACGAGAATGGTGAGTGTTCATCACACCGGCTGCGTAACTGAACAGCACGAGTGCGGGCACGCGGCCGTCGTGTGCGCGCTGCTCGACCGCCACGCGGCCATACTCACCAACGAGAATGGTGAGTGTTCATCACACCGGCTGCGTAACTGAACAGCACGAGTGCGGGCACGCGGCCGTCGTGTGCGCGCTGCTCGACCGCCACGCGGCCATACTCACCAACGAGAATGGTGAGTGTTCATCACACCGGCTGCGTAACTGAACAGCACGAGTGCGGGCACGCGGCCGTCGTGTGCGCGCTGCTCGACCGCCACGCGGCCATACTCACCAACGAGAATGGTGAGTGTTCATCACACCGGCTGCGTAACTGAACAGCACGAGTGTGGGCACGCGGCCGTCGTGTGCGCGCTGCTCGACCGCCACGCGGCCATACTCACCAACGAGAATGGTGAGTGTTCATCACACCGGCTGCGTAACTGAACAGCACGAGTGCGGGCACGCGGCCGTCGTGTGCGCGCTGCTCGACCGCCACGCGGCCATACTCACCAACGAGAATGGTGAGTGTTCATCACACCGGCTGCGTAACTGAACAGCACGAGTGCGGGCACGCGGCCGTCGTGTGCGCGCTGCTCGACCGCCACGCGGCCATACTCACCAACGAGAATGGTGAGTGTTCATCATGCGGGACACATTATACCGGCTGCGTTACTGAACAGCACGAGTGCGGGCACGCGGCCGTCGTGTGCGCGCTGCTCGACCGCCATGCGGCCATACTCACCAACGAGAATGGTGAGTGGTCATCATACGGGACACATTATACCGGCTGCGTAACTGAACAGCACGAGTGCGGGTACGCGGCCGTCGTGTGCGCGCTGCTCGACCGCCACGCGGCCATACTCACCAACGAGAATGGTGAGTGTTCATTATACCGACTGCGTAACTGAACAGCACGAGTGTGGGCACGCGGCCGTCGTGTGTGCGCTGCTCGACCGCCACGCGGCCATACTCACCAACGAGAATGGTGAGTGTCCATCATACGAGACACATTATACCGGCTGCGTAACTGAACAGCACGAGTCCGGGCACGCGGCCGTCGTGTGTTTATACCCCGTTAAACCTGCGAAAGCCGAAGAATCTCATTAGGAGTGCTCCTCTGTGATTGAGCGATTTTCTATGGAATTTTTCCGGAGAATTTCCGAGTTTACCGGTACTGGTGTACGTATGAAAGCTGGCATTACCAGGGTCATACTGACAGTTATTATTTACGTGCATGATTGAACAAACATTCATATGACAGGAGTACGGCACGGAAGCCGTAATCCGCCGAGTTCGTGAGTATCAAGATGTCGACAATGTTTTCAGATTACGGCGGCAATGCTCTAAACCAAACATAAGGTATTTCTTTTTACTGTTCAGCAGTTAGGTCAGTTTCGACGGCTAGATTTCGTATTTGGTTCGTACCGCAATTGAGGTTCATTATGGTTATCCAAATCTTTGTCCAGACCCCTTTTTTATGTATACCTATTTGGTTTGTCACAGGCATGACTCCGCTCCAATGTGCCGCGGAACGCGCCCGCGCGTCTGTAGTAGAGCTGTTAGCGTCGCGACCTGAAGTCACGCGCGCGCAGGCGATAGAAGCGTACGAGCTACTAGGTGCTTCCTTCGCGAACGATAAGGAATACTACTGCTTGAGGGTGAGCTTACAATACAGCCCTAGGTGTGGGTGAGAGACTGCAAGCAGCTGAGAGAGATGGATAGAAGAAATACGCGTCCAGGCGATTGAAGCGTACGAGCTGCTAGGTGCTTTCTTCCCAAATGATAAAGGATACTATTATTGAAGGTTAAGTATAGGCCACCTGATAAATCTTGCAGCTCCAGATACGGGTGAGAGACAGCGTTAGCGGCATAGAGAGACAGCTGATAGTGTCCAGACCTGGATAACGCGAGCCCTGGCCAAAGAAGCGTACGACCTCCTAGGCGTTTTCTTCGCTAATGATAAAGAATACTACTGTCGGAGGGTAAGCATAATAGACCAAGTACAACTTGCAACTCCAAGTGAGGATAAGGAATAGTGCTAGTGACACAATGAGAGAGACAGCTACTCGCCGCTAGGGATGCAGGGATGCAAACGATACATCGATGCTTAAAATAAGTGTTTTTTAAGTGTTTTATTTTATTTTTATCTCTTTATAGTTGGTTTTAGGTTAAGAATGTATGGAAATTGTTTCTGAAATAAAAAATGATTCATTGAAATATCGATGTATCATTCATAAACATCGATATTGAAACTGTTAACATCGATGAAACATCGGTATTCAAGAACGATATGTTATGAACGATATTTTCCAGCGCCAGCTATGTATTCGTCCGTAGACTAATCAAAACTCGCACATAGCATAATGATTTTTTGGTGTGACGTGTAACGCAGTGCTAGGCTGAAGGTCTTTAAACCAGGCCCAATAAAGTTGGTAAAAAAACAAAGTTTTAAATGTGTGCGTGTGTGTGTGTGTAGTTTGTCCACTGACCTCTATTTACACTGGACTGGCTGCTGTCACAATATTTTTGTGCCTATTTGAGTGTCGCCATTTTGGCGCTGTAGGCAGATACGAGTGTCCATGGAACTAAAATTAGTGACGTTTTACGTAGTAACTATTAAGTAATCTGTGATTTTACTCCCTTTTCTGTAGCGAATTTTACAAAACACACATTTCCTCATGATTATTTAGCTTAACTTTCACTATATGATATGAAATACCACGAAATAAAATTAAAATACTTAAAAACCTCAACGCTGTTGCAATCTTCTACGGTGGCCATTTGCAATAAACGTCAAAATTAGTTCTCGGGACACTCGCAGTGGCGCTTCAAATTGGCACACAAAATTAGCTGTCATTTGTATGGAACAGCCTGTCCAGTGTGTAGTAATAGAGGTCAGTGAGTTTGTCGTTTCGTTTAAGTAAATGTGTTTTGTTCCTTATTCCTAGTTGTTAGGCGGCGCCTTGGTGCTGCCACTCAACAGACTTGATAGATCTTGGACTTGATAAATGAGAGATCCTTGTTGATCATAACTTGTTTATTTCTTGTAGGACGAGTTCACAATTGAGGCGATAAAATATGACTTAAATTAAAATTACAAACGCTAAACGCACGAAATATAAAACCGCTGACGCGGTGACATACTTTGTGCGGTGTAAACCGTACATATTCGATACACGATAGGCATCGCTTATACATCAACAATCAGTCAAGTGCGAGTCGGACTCGCGCACAGATGATTTCGTACCATGAATTGTTCACACATTTGTTCATACATATAAATGCGAAGGAGTTTTCAACTCGAGTTTCGTGAATTTAAAATTGAGCTAGCTCACTATGTGTTTTTTACGAGTAAGTACATCACTAACGCTGGACTGGACGATTCTACACGATCATGGAGGAGAAGTCTTATCCACAAATCATAATCATATTTATTTGCAACTAGTGGATCCGGCAGACGCTGTCCTGCCTGCTGTTTTCGCAATTTTTCCACATTTTCTCACCGTTTGAACCTTCCCTGAACTTCCACTAATAATTCAAAACCAAAATTAGCAAAATCGGTACAGCCGTTCTCGAGTTTTAGCGAGACTAACGAACAGCAATTCATTTTTATATATAAGAGAAGATAAATAGGGTTTACATAGAGTTGGTCATAGATTTGGAGTCACTTAGTCTCATGCTATTTTGCTCTCCAGCTATTTACACCAGAGACCAACTAAGATGAAACTCTATTTTTTTTAATAAATTGTGTTTAACGGCCTTGGACTTTGTCCATACAGATTAAATATGAAATTCTCAATCCTAGACTGACTTCAGCCTGACTTTCATCATCATACGGTCGATTTTAATCTACACAGACACGTTTGTCCACCAGATGGCGTACCAATACCTGCACAGAGCGATGGCGATGCGGTACGACACGCGGTACGGGCTGCTGCTGAAGAAACCCGCGGACCCCATACCGGCTTACGATAATTGGAAGGAGAGTACTACGGAAGGTGAGTTGGACATAAAAAAATGGTTGCCTGAAAAGTCGGTTTTACGGGCGAAGATTTTACGTGACAACGTCTTTAGGAACGAATTCTTACGCGCGGCGGACCGATCATGTTTGAGTGGGAGAGAGACGCAAGGCATTCGCCGGTCCGGCGAGCCTCTCTCTCGTTCGGTGACTCATCGTAACAGACGTGAGCGGACGTTACACTTTTTCATGAGTGACTCCGAGCCACAACCTAATTTAAGACGTTGTCACGTCAAAAGATTGTCTCTCGCAGAGTATCTGTACTATAATATATCTTTTTGTCCTAATTTGTTACCGCCTAAAACGTTTAATAGATCATATTGTGCATGGTGGACCAATTCTCGAAATTTTGTGCTATATTGCCGATTTGCCACATAGTTTGTGGCGAGTATTTTACACACGCAACAAATTTGGGATTCGAACCCGTTGGAGGAAGCAGAAACACGTAGGATATCACCACTACAGTTATATTTACAGAATTTAGTATTTATTAGCAGAACAACATGAGAAACATGCACGATCGACAGATGAAAAACAGAAATCATGATTTCAAGTCTATTATCAAAAACCTTTTTAAACAACTTTAAAAAGAGGTGTTAACAGCAGGTTACCACTATTTCATCGTTGTGTATTTATATTTATGAGTCAATGCATGGTGAAAAGGAAAATATTCTAAAAATCTACGGATTTAAATGCGTTTTAACTGGTCTGCTATCTTAAATTCTGGAGTATGGATTACCATAAGGCACTACGCTCACACCTTCAAAAGTCGACGAGGAGAAAAGTAGCGTGACATGCGCGTGCGCTCATATACTGTAGAGTCACGGCGCAAACGACGCGCAGGCGAAGCGGTGAGCGATTAGCCCGCGCTTATGGCGCCACCTCCTCGCTTCAACATTGAGTGAGCGACGCGCCTAAAGGTCCGAGTTTTGCGTGCGTTAAGTGTGGATCGTCTCCGCTATTATGCGCCTTGTTCTAGATTCTCATATTTATATTTGTCTACGTTAGGTTGGGTGGTAGTAGGTTCCTAGAGATCGGCGCGACTGCGACGCGAGACCGGGAGTGACGCCACACCGCGAGTGACGCCATGACGTCATGCGACCTATTTTTGAAAGTGCGCGAAACGATCGCTATCTTTAAGCACCTTATATTTCTTTATTCAGGACGTAGAGCGTCTCCACGGCAACGCGCATGGCTTGCACATGGAAGGGCTAGCCGTTAGGGAGCGCGTGCTCGGGCGCGGCTGCCCCGACCTGCCGCACCCGGTCGTGTTCCGCGGCGCCGTGTTCGCGGACGAGGCGCGCTTCGACCGCTGCCTCGCGCTATGGCGGCACGCGCTGCTGCTGAGGCAGCACAACTCGGTGAGTGTGTCTCTATATGTGGATCCAACAGGCTAAGGGTGGCCCTACGGGGTGACACACCCGGTCGTGTTCCGCGGCGCCGTGTTCGCGGACGAGGCGCGCTTCGACCGCTGCCTCGCGCTGTGGCGGCACGCGCTGCTGCTGAGGCAGCACAACTCGGTGAGTGTGTCTCTATATGTGGATCCAACAGGCTAAGGGTGGCCCTACGGGGTGACACACCCGGTCGTGTTCCGCGGCGCCGTGTTCGCGGACGAGGCGAGCTTCGACCGCTGCCTCGCGCTGTGGCGGCACGCGCTGCTGCTGAGGCAGCACAACTCGGTGAGTGTGTCTCTATATGTGGATCCAACAGGCTAAGGGTGGCCCTACGGGGTGACACACCCGGTCGTGTTCCGCGGCGCCGTGTTCGCGGACGAGGCGCGCTTCGACCGCTGCCTCGCGCTGTGGCGGCACGCGCTGCTGCTGAGGCAGCACAACTCGGTGAGTGTGTCTCTATATGTGGATCCAACAGGCTAAGGGTGGCCCTACGGGGTGACACACCCGGTCGTGTTCCGCGGCGCCGTGTTCGCGGACGAGGCGCGCTTCGACCGCTGCCTCGCGCTGTGGCGGCACGCGCTGCTGCTGAGGCAGCACAACTCGGTGAGTGTGTCTCTATATGTGGATCCAACAGGCTAAGGGTGGCCCTACGGGGTGACACACCCGGTCGTGTTCCGCGGCGCCGTGTTCGCGGACGAGGCGCGCTTCGACCGCTGCCTCGCGCTGTGGCGGCACGCGCTGCTGCTGAGGCAGCACAACTCGGTGAGTGTGTCTCTATATGTGGATCCAACAGGCTAAGGGTGGCCCTACGGGGTGACACACCCGGTCGTGTTCCGCGGCGCCGTGTTCGCGGACGAGGCGCGCTTCGACCGCTGCCTCGCGCTGTGGCGGCACGCGCTGCTGCTGAGGCAGCACAACTCGGTGAGTGTGTCTCTATATGTGGATCCAACAGGCTAAGGGTGGCCCTACGGGGTGACACACCCGGTCGTGTTCCGCGGCGCCGTGTTCGCGGACGAGGCGCGCTTCGACCGCTGCCTCGCGCTGTGGCGGCACGCGCTGCTGCTGAGGCAGCACAACTCGGTGAGTGTGTCTCTATATGTGGATCCAACAGGCTAAGGGTGGCCCTACGGGGTGACACACCCGGTCGTGTTCCGCGGCGCCGTGTTCGCGGACGAGGCGCGCTTCGACCGCTGCCTCGCGCTGTGGCGGCACGCGCTGCTGCTGAGGCAGCACAACTCGGTGAGTGTGTCTCTATATGTGGATCCAACAGGCTAAGGGTGGCCCTACGGGGTGACACACCCGGTCGTGTTCCGCGGCGCCGTGTTCGCGGACGAGGCGCGCTTCGACCGCTGCCTCGCGCTGTGGCGGCACGCGCTGCTGCTGAGGCAGCACAACTCGGTGAGTGTGTCTCTATATGTGGATCCAACAGGCTAAGGGTGGCCCTACGGGGTGACACACCCGGTCGTGTTCCGCGGCGCCGTGTTCGCGGACGAGGCGCGCTTCGACCGCTGCCTCGCGCTGTGGCGGCACGCGCTGCTTCTGAGGCAGCACAACTCGGTGAGTGTGTCTCTATATGTGGATCCAACAGGCTAAGGGTGGCCCTACGGGGTGACACACCCGGTCGTGTTCCGCGGCGCCGTGTTCGCGGACGAGGCGCGCTTCGACCGCTGCCTCGCGCTGTGGCGGCACGCGCTGCTGCTGAGGCAGCACAACTCGGTGAGTGTGTCTCTATATGTGGATCCAACAGGCTAAGGGTGGCCCTACGGGGTGACACACCCGGTCGTGTTCCGCGGCGCCGTGTTCGCGGACGAGGCGCGCTTCGACCGCTGCCTCGCGCTGTGGCGGCACGCGCTGCTGCTGAGGCAGCACAACTCGGTGAGTGTGTCTCTATATGTGGATCCAACAGGCTAAGGGTGGCCCTACGGGGTGACACACCCGGTCGTGTTCCGCGGCGCCGTGTTCGCGGACGAGGCGCGCTTCGACCGCTGCCTCGCGCTGTGGCGGCACGCGCTGCTGCTGAGGCAGCACAACTCGGTGAGTGTGTCTCTATATGTGGATCCAACAGGCTAAGGGTGGCCCTACGGGGTGACACACCCGGTCGTGTTCCGCGGCGCCGTGTTCGCGGACGAGGCGCGCTTCGACCGCTGCCTCGCGCTGTGGCGGCACGCGCTGCTTCTGAGGCAGCACAACTCGGTGAGTGTGTCTCTATATGTGGATCCAACAGGCTAAGGGTGGCCCTACGGGGTGACACACCCGGTCGTGTTCCGCGGCGCCGTGTTCGCGGACGAGGCGCGCTTCGACCGCTGCCTCGCGCTGTGGCGGCACGCGCTGCTGCTGAGGCAGCACAACTCGGTGAGTGTGTCTCTATATGTGGATCCAACAGGCTAAGGGTGGCCCTACGGGGTGACACACCCGGTCGTGTTCCGCGGCGCCGTGTTCGCGGACGAGGCGCGCTTCGACCGCTGCCTCGCGCTGTGGCGGCACGCGCTGCTGCTGAGGCAGCACAACTCGGTGAGTGTGTCTCTATATGTGGATCCAACAGGCTAAGGGTGGCCCTACGGGGTGACACACCCGGTCGTGTTCCGCGGCGCCGTGTTCGCGGACGAGGCGCGCTTCGACCGCTGCCTCGCGCTGTGGCGGCACGCGCTGCTGCTGAGGCAGCACAACTCGGTGAGTGTGTCTCTATATGTGGATCCAACAGGCTAAGGGTGGCCCTACGGGGTGACACACCCGGTCGTGTTCCGCGGCGCCGTGTTCGCGGACGAGGCGCGCTTCGACCGCTGCCTCGCGCTGTGGCGGCACGCGCTGCTGCTGAGGCAGCACAACTCGGTGAGTGTGTCTCTATATGTGGATCCAACAGGCTAAGGGTGGCCCTACGGGGTGACACACCCGGTCGTGTTCCGCGGCGCCGTGTTCGCGGACGAGGCGCGCTTCGACCGCTGCCTCGCGCTGTGGCGGCACGCGCTGCTGCTGAGGCAGCACAACTCGGTGAGTGTGTCTCTATATGTGGATCCAACAGGCTAAGGGTGGCCCTACGGGGTGACACACCCGGTCGTGTTCCGCGGCGCCGTGTTCGCGGACGAGGCGCGCTTCGACCGCTGCCTCGCGCTGTGGCGGCACGCGCTGCTGCTGAGGCAGCACAACTCGGTGAGTGTGTCTCTATATGTGGATCCAACAGGCTAAGGGTGGCCCTACGGGGTGACACACCCGGTCGTGTTCCGCGGCGCCGTGTTCGCGGACGAGGCGCGCTTCGACCGCTGCCTCGCGCTGTGGCGGCACGCGCTGCTGCTGAGGCAGCACAACTCGGTGAGTGTGTCTCTATATGTGGATCCAACAGGCTAAGGGTGGCCCTACGGGGTGACACCGCCGGTCGTGTTCCGCGGCGCCGTGTGAGTGTCGCAACGCGATACGACCAATACTTTAAACGCCTTTTGTCAATGTCAATCGCGTCTCGTCCCTTTGTTGCGTTGTCGCGTTTGTTGCTTTGCGCCTGTGCAATGAAAAAATGCAATAGTTTGTATGAATGGTAAAAAATTAAGAAATTTTATGTTTTACTTTTATTTATGTTGTCTTATTTAATTTCGGTCGTTACCTAGACTATAATACTAATGTAATCATTATCTTCCTTTCCCTCAGGTATCAGTGGTGAAAGATTTGCTCAGATTCGCTCAAGTATTCTCACAGATGATCCACATAGGAATTGAACTACCACTCGCACAGGTAAGTTTTTTTTATAATACATAAAATACATTTAAATCAAGTACTAAAGATTTTTTCAACAAGCTTTTGTAATCAAATTGTGTATTGTCATAGATAAACTAAATCGAACACCGGGATGTGGGTAAAATTTAGCTTGCAAGTATTGATAACAGAGAAACACTGGGACAGTTGAAACTAAATAAAAGCTTGTATAAAGCGGCCCGACGACACAAGTCTTAGTACCATCTGTATGTAACAGCGATTTAATAAAGTTGTAATACCTCTTCAAAGATTTTACCTGGGTACTCTATTCCAGAAACAATAGCAAATGACACCTGCTTGTCATTACTTATAATTTTGCTTACCAGTCTATATGTTTAATCAATTTCAAAGACCACTTTTGTGTAATGGTCAAGAAGTTGACTATTAACCAAGAGGTCGCGGGTTCGATCCCCGCACTGTACAAACATTTGTGTGCATGAACACGTCTGTTTGCACTGGTCTGGGTGTTATATGTATTTATTTAAGTTTATTTGGAATACCATTGTTGATTCTGATATCTGTAACACAAGTGCTTTAGCTACATACCACGGAGTCAGATAATTGTATGTGATGTTGTTGTATATTTATATGTTATTTTGCACAGGTCTGCTACGTCTTAGAAGCATGCGCGGAAGAACTAAGAAGGGGCACCACCAGGCTAGAGAAACCGCTGGCCAACCACGACCCGGAGGCTTTATTAGTATGTAAATACATAACTTTGTTATCAACAATGTTCGCGCGCTATACACTAACCATCACATATACACAATCAATACTAAAACTTTTTTTAATACAGCACAAGAATGATTCTTCTCTATGCCTATTGAATAGTAACTGTCAACAGGCTCAATGCTGAAGGCCTTATCACAAAAAGTAAGCACTATGGAAACCTTGTATTAAAAGACTACGCGTTAGGAAAACAGTAGCAAATATCTACAGGCTAATGTCTAGGTGGACCCAGGCCGGGTCTATATTTGTTAGCATAAATAAAGAGGCATAATGTTCAAAACGCATACCGTTTTTTGGCATATTGTTTGTTTCGCATAACGCTCGTTAAAAATAAATCAAAAGGCGTACTGTGTTTTCGTATAACTTCTTTTGTTATAACTATGTATCAGCATAAAATGGTAATGCAATTTTTTTTTACCATAACAATTACAACGCGTAATTTTTTTGGCATCTCACCCTATAAGATATCTCCTTTGTATGTCAGATATCGCAATGGTAACATTTAAGATGTTACTTTATAAGTTGAAAAAATATTATAAATCACCACAAAAATTAAATCTTATAGCAAATGACTACAGGACTTATGATTCTCGTGTATGGTCTTCGCTTTTACGTATTGTCACCATACTAACGGAATCTTATCTAGTGTCTCTTCCGTAAAATGTTTATAATAGTTAAGTTAGTATATGGCGCTTTGCGAGTGCTGCCGCGGCACACGGCTCGTTTGTGGTCACTATACTAACCTAAACGAACCTAGTAGTGTCTGTCTCGAAACGTTTTTGTTAAACACCAAAAATTATAACTTTGACAAACATCTTAGCAAAGTAATCTGAATAATTTTTTTAATTCAATTGTAAGTTGTTAGTTTGTGGCTACTTCCGTAATGCGTTTTGCATTGTCGCAAATAATTTTAATAAAAGGGACAGTGTTTTTTTTTCCACAACATATTTTTAAACACGTTTTGAACGTTTTGAACGTTTTGAACGATACGCTATAGTATGTCATGCAAAATAACTATATGCTAAAACAGTTATGCCAAACTATTTTCTACAAAAAAAATATGCGATCGAAAAGGCTCTAGGTTTCCCTAGGCAGGTTCATTCCATGCCTGAGGCAGTTGAATTTTGCTACTGCACAAATATCAACTTTCAGCAATTGTAATTGAGTTTACATCTCATTCTAGGGGGATGAGATATCTTTTAAACTATTTTTAACTTGCTATATACTTTGTGGTAAGGCTGTGTGTCCTCTCTTTATATGAAAAAAAAAAATTAACAAGCCGTTTCATTAGTAGCGACACCAAAATATTGTAACGCATGTTGTGTCACTTTAAAAATGAATAATAAAAAATGGTGTTGCCCTATTTCTGACTAATGTTAAAACTGTTTTTAATTTTTAAATGAGCTTTTATCATCTTTTTAACCAGATGCAACGGGCACTTGTTACAAATTACATTAAGGGTTGATTTCTTGATAATCAGCGCTAACAGTCTGTTAAAATTCAAAATACCATAGATGCGTGTGTACGAAGTCAAAACGAATTTCATCCAAAAAGAAGTCAGTTCATAATTAACAATCCGATAACTGTTTATTTGATTATTGAATAATCAGCCCTTAATAATAATTTTTAAAAAATATTCAAATTAAACCGTCATTCAGTTAAAGGAAGCATGTCCAATTCGGATACTCACAAGCGAATGAGCTTTACAACCGTCGCTTAGAGTTCATTCCTAAGTGAGTTCATTGCAAGTATTGACGCGAAGACTTTGGTACGCGGAATGATTTTGCAGGAGGAGTACGAGAGCAACATACGGACTGCGTTGTACTTGGTAGCCGTTGCTGCGAGGCTGTTGGAAAACGAAGGAAACAGTGAGGTGAGTTCGGCTTTGTTTATACTGGGTGTTACAAAAAAAACGGGTAATGGCTAAGGGGTGTTGTTGTGCTCGTATAACTCAACAACTTTCCCAAAGAAACCTAAGGCGAGTTCTCCAAAAAGTATTTGGCTCTCCCATAGTCAAATTGATCAGCTGATAGACAGTTTTGTATGGGAGTTAATTCGCCTTAGGTTTCTTTGGGAAAGTTGTTGAGCTTTACGGGCACAACAACATCCTTTAGCCATTACCCGTTTTTTTGTAACACCCTGTATAGTTTTCACGTTCTGAATGTCAAGCTCCTAGCTTGTGTGATGCTCATTTGGCACAACAGATTTAGAGTTAGGAAGCTAAAGGAAAGCGCTTCCTGTTATGGTCGGGGACCAAGGTCCGATAGACAGCATCTTGCGTCTATCTATATTATCCTGGATCTAAATCTTATATGCCGCGGTTCATGTGCGGTACTAGGCTAACAGCGCCATCAGAGCCGTATCAGCGCTCGCTGTCGTGCTCGCCACCGTTAGGCATGTGCATTTGATGGCGAACGGTGGAGGTCGCCACACTCATTCATTAGAAAGGGACAAATCTTGAAAAAAATGAGAAACCTAATTAAATTACGTGGAGCATTAGGAGGATTGATAAAAATAAAATTCTTTGACAGGCTAGTTTTCTGCTTTTGATATGCAAACCCTAACGCTGAATCTAGTTGGAATGGCTCGTGGAATTTCGTCTATGTTAGTATTAATTTAGTACCATATTTGATTTGTACGTGACATAAATATAAGATCCACGTGAAACAATTTAGCCCACTTTGTTCCCATTCTAAAACATGTGAATCTAATTTGGGTTTATGGTATGACCTTTCCATTGTATTGTTTTTGTTTTGTTTTATCTATTTAAGAAAACCATCAGCGATAATGTCTTATGTTAATTGGTAATGAGCCTATTTTTATGAAGGCTTGTTCTATGTTTTCCTTAACTTACAAAAGTATTAAGTTGTCAAGCACGGAAATGCTTGTCAATAGACGTCACTTAAATGATCAGAATGGTCACCCATCCCGCGCAACATGACCGCGCCTTAGGTTGCTTAACTTTTGGTATCACTACCAAAGCGCTGCAACCACTGCGCCACATGCACCTCACTTATCCCACAATATTACCTACTTGTGGCGACTTGATTGGATTATTTTAATCCCCTATGTTTTTTTTTAGGAAACGATAAGTTCTGTCAGAAGAGCAGTGTTTAGGCTACGGCACACGCGGCTGCGGTCTGGGCAAACTTTACTGCATCTAGCAGCGGACAGGCGGACGCCAGTCGACGACTTTCACACGAGTGATGTGTGCCAGTGAGTGTACATAGTGTAGTTTAGATTAGATGGGCTATTACCGCAATTAGCCACCCAGGTTCCGTCAGAAGAGCAGTATTTAGGCGTCGGCACACGCGGCTCAGATCCAGACAAACTCTACTTCACCTAGCAGCGGACAGGCGGACGCCAGTCGACGAACTTCACACGAGTGATGTGTGCCAGTGAGTGTACATAGTGTTGTTTAGTTAACCTGGGCTATCCCGCAATTAGCCACCCAGGTTATGTCAGAAGATCAGTGTTTAGGCTACGACACACGCGGCTGCGGTCTGGGCAAACTCTACTGCATCTGGCAGCGGACAGGCGGACGCCAGTCGACGACTTTCGTACGAGTGATGTGTGCCAGTGAGTGAACATAATGTAGTTTAGTTTAGCTGGGCTATTCCCGCAACTAGCGATCCAGATTCGGTCAGAAAAGCAGTATTTGGGCTACGGCTCGCGCGGCTCAGATTCAGACAAACTCTACTTCACCTAGCAGCGGACAGGCGGACGCCAGTCGACGACTTTAACACGAGTGATGTGAGCCAGTGAGTGTACATAGTGTTGTTTAGTTTAGCTGGGCTAAACCCGCAATTAGCCGCCCAGGAGGCGATAAGTTCCATCAGAAGAGCAGGCTATGGCATTTAAGGCTGCGGTCTGGGCAAGCTCTACTGCATCTAGCAGCGGACAGGCGGACGCCAGTCGACGACTTTCACACGAGTGATATGTGCCAGTGAGTATAAGATTAATTTATATATTAATTTCTAAAGGATCTAGCAACAAAACTTATTAATGAGTCCCTATAGTGTGACCTGATAGATAGCCAAGAGTGAAAAGGCCATCAGTGTTACAGTCAGATGTCCAGATAGACCTTCTTCTTGCATATATGATTTTAAACTTTCGCGTTGCATTTTAACCCTAACTACTGGTTATCGGGTCTAAACCTTATTCCTGCAGGTAGCATCTACATAGTTTGAACTACGCTACCTTAAAAAAAAAGATTTTTGTTAGACACCCTTGCAGCCTTGTTTCTCGTCTCTTGTCTAGAATTTTCAATGTCTTGACAGTCATCAGCGTTTTAGACTATGTGCTCACTGCTTTTTCTTGCCTGCTGTTGCCACTTTAGCTAGATTTGGGTTTATTCCTATTTTGCCGTTTACCAGAAATACAAAATAACTTTTATTGCACTTTCTTAAAAGCGAGATTTAGTTCTGTGTCGAAAACTTTGTTCAATACAAATCCACATTCATATATTTGTTTAAGGTTCCCCTGTATGAGGACGACGCGGCTTTTACTCGAATGCGGACTAGATGTGGACGCGGCTGACGACATGCGGCGGACGGCGCTGCACGTCGCGCTAATATCGTTTCAAATCACACCCTGTATGTATTTAAATAAAAATAATAGTATATTATGGTACTAGTGTGTAACATTGGTGATTACCGCCGAGGCGCCATTGAGGCGACGGTCATAAGAGAGTCGAGGACGGTAATCATCAAGACACACGTGTATCATACGACGTTTTTCAACACACTTGTGAATAAAATAACAATAAAAACTCATTTTATTTAGTAGATAAAAAGTTTATTAGAGAAACTATTAGTAAATGTGCAGTTAGTAAAATTATAATTAACTGCTTTTGATGGCATAGCGGTCTCATCAGATAGATTATTTATTAAAATACTTTCATGTTCTATTGTAATTTGAGATGGCTCATTATTCGTGTAGGTAGGTGAATGTACTTGGTGTTTCGTCAGTAGGAAGCGCCTTAATTCTTTATTTTCCGCGCATAGGGGTTGCGCCTATTCTGCCACGTACAAAATGGGGATTTTAAAGTTTTCTTTTATAAATCACTAGTGAGTTATAGCAATGAAAAAGTCACAGTTTGATTAAAGGTGTCATTATTAGTCTAATTGCAGTGAAATTACAACCACTTTATGAGCAAGTGTGTTGAATAAAAACATGTATAATCTTTCATGCTGCATTTCAACATAACAGTGTAACTAATTACACATTTTAACGCAGCGCAATCGAATATATTATCTGTAAGAGACACCGATTCCGTGGTCGTCTTGCTGTTTGGCATAGGCCTTCCCGAGTGATCTCGACTTCTCTAGACTTAAATATTATCTTTATTTTTCGAAAAAATCCGATCGACGAAAAATCCCAATACTTATTCTTAAATAAGTTCACGAAAAACTGCACATACTCAAATGCAATTCACATTAATTCCAGTCGACAGAGAGCAGTGGAGCGAGTCACTGTGCGGAGTGGTGTGCGAGTTGTTAGCACGAGGTGCCCACGTGGACGCGCGGGACGCCGCCGGGGTCACGCCGCTCGTTGCCGCGCAAGGAGGTATGCTCATCCATTCCCTCACCTTAACTCGCTCTCTCACTAAGCCTCTCCCTCGCCTCAAATCACACACTCATCCATTCCCTTAATCCAACTCACTCATTCACTTCTTTATTCATTATTTCATTCGCTCACTCACCCACTCATCACGTAATCTCAACATTTTACTAGCGGTCCCACAGATATTTTCCTGCCCGTTATTCTTGTTTTTTCTGATCTTATAAACATTCCCTGGACTTCCACAAATATTACGAGTCTAAAATTATTCAAAAAGGTTCAGCTGATCTCGAGTTTTGGCGAGACTAACAAACAGCAAATCATTTTTATATATAAAGAAGATTACTGACAGGATCCCGCACATTATCAATAAAATCACATTCATTGGCGAGATGCGTTTGTTCACTTAAAGAGTGTCGTCCTCTCGTGAGGAACGAGTTTCTATTACCGGCGAGAAATTGTATAAATAATTCTTCCATGTGATTTCCAGATCTTGAGGAAGTCTAGAAGAAACTATGTTACGATAATGATGATGATTGTGGTTAAGAACTTACAAAAAAAAAAACATTTTTTAGGTCCAGCAGAAAGCATAGTCCGCTCGGCGATCTCCCCCCGCCTGTCCTGCCTCGCGGCGGGAGCCCTAGCGCTGCACGGGACCAAGTACCGGCCCTCGCACGTGCCGCGCGACCTGCACGCCTTCCTCACGATGCACGGCGTGCAAGCCATGAAGGAGAGACACACTGTCCGAGATTAGAGAAGTAATTTTATCACCCTGTATATGTTTAAGCCAAAGTTACCAAAAACATGTAAATGAAGCTATTTTTTCTGATATATAAACTCTACGTTAAAAAAAACTAAAATTTTGGTTGAAAAAGTTATCACGATATTTGAATAGGCGGGGTAAAATGCATTTGCAATGTAACACTACAACACGTTATTCCTGTACCATCATAGATTGAACAGCTACTGTCATATTGCAAACTCATTTTTCGTGAGTTAAAACTAAATTATACGACGAATCGAGATATATTGAACTGCTCTTATGTAATTAAATTGTCACAAACGATTGAAATAAATTTACCCAAAATGACGTGTAAGTTTGCTCGCAAAGAAATCAACCGTAGTTTTTCATCATTATCAGTTCAGCATTAACGCAAAGCACGTTGACTTATATCACAGCAAATCTTAATCATGATTTACCAAAAAGTATAAACGATATAGTAGACTTTTAATTATATTTTCTTAAAGAAGAAAATACAAATTACAATGATTATTCAAGACGATCACAACTCGTGAGAAACTTATTCTTTTATGACCAATCATGTAAATTGTAAATCAATACTCGACAGATATTACAACACCCAAATGGTAACAATGTATAGCGGAAAAATAATTTAAAATTGATCGTGCCATAAACATACCTGCCAACATGTTTTCATTTGTAATCAGATATGTTTACTTATAAATAACAACTGAAGATGCTGTTGAATAAATGCAATATTAAGCATGCATTTAAAAAGTGACTGGTTTAAGAATATGTCAAATAATTTACTTGTCATAGAAATTTAAAAAAATATATGAAAATTATGTGTTACCTAGATATGTTGTACTAAGCTATTTAATCTAACACCAAAGACACACTTGCTTATAACATTCTTATTGATGTCTTTAAATTACGCGAACACTAGACATTGAAAGGATATAGTTGATGAAATCAGGCGTTACTTTGCGGAAATCCAGGACTAAAGCTGAAAAAGAGAAGTCGCTCGTAGTCTGTCAAAGTGACAACATCTCCTGACGATGCCACGTGTAGTGGCGAAACGCGTCAGCTGTTTTGTTGGTGTCAGTGTTGTGATTCCAGATGCATCTTCTGTGTCACGTTGTGCGATTGTAAGTCCTGCGACTTTCAGCTCTATTTTTTCAAGTGGTTACATTTGGATGTGTTTGGGTTCCTGCGCTGGCGTCGTTTAGTGGAAATTAAAGCAAAATAGTTCTCTTTTTGAACTGAATGGATTGCTTTAAGTGAAATGTAAACAATCGCAAAATTATCCGTAAAAAGTGTATCTTTTCAATAGTACAAGTGTTGCTAAATCAAAATTCCTAAATTTCCCAGTACAATAAATAATAAAATAGACAACGATAAGAAAATAGCGTCTGAAGTTTTTAGCGTATCTGAATACGCTATAACGATTGCGTCTTTTGGAGCTAAATATTTTTTTTGTTTATATTTTCGTTACATTACTCTAAAAGTCGAACATTTATTATTCTAGTTTTTAAAGTATGATACAAAACAGTTACTTTTTAACTTAATTCGTCCAAAGCGTTGTCCAAGGTGAGCGACGCAAAGCGACAAGTTGCGACGCGACGCGTTACGTAATACGACCAATACTTCAAACGCCTTGTGTCAATGTCAGTGGCGTTTGTTTACTTAGGACACTATGATAAACGACGGCTGTTTGATATTTTCGCGGTTTGTCGCTCGCCTATTACAACGTATAAGCTCCAGATGTATATTAGAACACAGGGTTTGAATGTGTTCATGACGTGGTATGAGTAATATTTACTAAAGATCGGCTCAAAATATATCGTTATATTATTATGAGAGTTATATCGAAAAACAATCGTATGTTAGGAAGACTGTTGTGATAGTAATATAGTTGTATATCTAAGTTAAGGTCAGGGGAAGACACCGCTAGATAAGCCGAGATAGATTTGAGTTACTTGTTATGACAGAACAATGTTGTTATTATACTATGGAATTATGTGTAAAGTTCATCAAACAAAATGGTACAGCTGAGTAAAAGAACGAAGTTATAAGCTTGATAGAAGTCGCGTCATATACAAAGAACGCTGACTGTATACAAGACGATACAAGGGTCTCATATCGGTGGTACGAAGTTGAGAGGGATTGGACATTTCATGCGTCGAACGCCAGTGCGGCCGCGAGTGAGCAGGATAGCAACTGTTCCCACCCGCAATGCACACTCAAACCTTGTTTCTTTAACAAAAGATACCTTTTGAATTTAGTTTTTACACTGGCGAACGCCTCCGACTTCGTTCGCCTTAGTTTCGAATATTACAAGGGAGCATTTAATAAATGTATCCTAACACCGAAGTCAGTTCATAGCTTGTCTGTATACCAAATTTCATCAAAATACGTTCAGTAGTTTCAGTGTGAGTGACGGACAAACATCCAAACAAATAAACATTTACATTAATATACATGTGTGATTACAGCAGTAATCAGAGTTTTTAATTGCCGAACAATTTGATAATTGTTGAGGGAAATTGACATGGATTTAATAAGGTATTAGAAAAATTATATTTATGCTGAATTTAGGAATCCAATATCACCTGTTATGAAAATTCAAATCACTTTTGCTAGACCAAAGAATAAAGTATCATTTGGCCAAGACAATGAATTGTAAACTAGGGATTGAATCACAGAGAGAGTTATAGATTTAGGTAGTTGAACAAAAATCGCTATTTGGCCTAATTTTAGTTAAAAACAAAACAGTTGTAGAATGCACAAATGTGGAGTAAACATAAGGGTCTTGTTCGTCGTGACTTTTAATTAGCCACATATTATTTGAATTGGACCAAAACCAAAGCAATGTTTTCTG
Source organism: Pyrausta despicata (assembly GCA_963921415.1). Classification (NCBI taxonomy): domain Eukaryota; kingdom Metazoa; phylum Arthropoda; class Insecta; order Lepidoptera; family Crambidae; genus Pyrausta; species Pyrausta despicata. The sequence continues at coordinate 11,646,980 of OY992862.1, read as the reverse complement.
TTATACATATAATGTTGACAGCTTGGCATTTTTAATTTCCTACATGACCAAGTGAAATCTATTGTGTTTAAGTAATATCATTATGAATAAGACCCATAGTGCCTTCATGTTTTTAAGTAAGCTTAAAATGTCATCAATAGAAAATTATAACTCAGGATACTCCCTTCGAAAATAAGCTACGAGTATGACAATTTGGTAACATATAGAGAAATCTATTTATATTGAACGCTTCACGCATTAAATGTCCGTGTAGGTATTTATCTTGTCGTGATATTAAATAAAATAATAATAGGAAAACAGTGATAGCATACTAAACGCACACAACATTGATATTAGATGAATTTCGTCGCCAAATTGAATGAATATCCCTCATCGGAAATCTCATATAATATTTGTAATGCAATTTTAACTTCTCTATTTGTTTTTATTAACAAATAAATTAATTCCAAGTACCAAGTAATTTCAATGTGTGTTCGACTAATTATTTAAGAAATAAATATCTAATGTAATGGTAGCAGCTAAATATTTGGAAATAAAAACAATAGGCTTGTTTCCACTATGAAAGAAATATTCAAAAACTGATTTTCTCTAAAATAATTCATAATTTCAGATGCCTTTACACTAATATTTTTCTGCAGTTCGTATTATTTGATTTTTAATTGGAATTCAAATGATAATTAGTCACTCAGTCGGCATTGCACGCGGTGACGTCAAAGTGTGTTACTCCCATACAAACTCTATGAAGAAAAGCGTTTTGACAGTTGATAAAAAGTACGTCAACGATTGGTGGTGTCAACTACCGTATTATTGTATATTTAAGTAGAGATATGGTGTGCTACCATATACGAGTAGTAATAGTGAAAAATAATTATTAAAAAAAAAAACAATGCAAAAGGTCTATTATAAAATTTTAAGATTCGTAGAAATAGTGAGTTGTAGCGGCTTTTATATTCGTATTCACTGTCATACATGCTATATCGATGGCTTTAGTTGCACAGGTAGGTATGGGAATGGATGCCTCGATATGCCATAGAAGTAATGCAAACGTAATCCGGGAGTTGCTTGTGAAGCAGTGGTGGCAACGCTTTGGTAGTGATGCCAAAGTTTAAGCAACCTAAGGCGCGGTCATGTTTGGGATGGGTGACCGCTCTGACCATACCAGTAACATCTATTTACAAGCATCTTCGTGCTTCGGAAGGTACGTTAAGCTGTTGGTCCCGGTCAATGTCGATAGATATAGTCGTTAAACCTGGTCAGAGGCCCTCGGGCGGCTTAATAACATCTGACAGTGAGGTTGGTCACTTACCTTACAAACACCCCTCCTCCACTAATCCACACTGAGTCCGCGTGGTGGAGTATGGCTCGTACCACCTCATAGTTGAGGTGAGGTCTGTGCCCAGCTGTGGGAGTTTATATAACTGATGAGAGATCCGGGATAAAATGGTAGACGTAAACTTTGAAAAGGTGCGTTGGAATTAATAATACTTCCGATTATAACTAGCTTTATACTGTATGTGTAATATAAATGATCAAAATTGTATCGCTGAAGCGTTAGAAAATAGTAGGTACTCATTTTATTTTTGATTGATTATGGTAAATGATCGATAACTTGACAGAGACAGCATTTTAGGACAAAGTGAATGAATATGTTATCTATTTCCCATTCAGAGAGGCCGTACTTCCTAACATTTCGTTCGTATTTTCGAATCTAGTTTGCGCGTTCGCCCGCACGGTCAAGCCAGTAAGAGTGACAGAGATAGCTACATCCGAAACTACGGACCACTGCTTGGAGAGTAGGGGGCAGTCCTTTTTGTTAAACTCACAAGTGTGTTTCTTAATCTGTGAGTTAACATGTAATATCATATCAACAACCTTAAAAACTTGGTAAATTCTAGTCATAAATCGTTATTAAGATGGTGAAAGCGTCTGTGTAAATAATTATATTTTCCTATTACCTGTTATTTGCTTCACTAACTATTTCAATAAGGGAATATTTAAATGTGAACTCTTTATTTTGTAAAAAAAATATTAGATATTATTGTAATAAACGGGCTCAAATTACGTGTATATTTTACTTGTAATTTGCGTATTTAAGATGCAAATATATTTATGCCATAACATGTACATAGTATATTATTTTTCTTAAAGATTGCATTATTTTTGTATAATAAACTGTACTTATTTTATATTATGTACCTGGCTCATACAATTGTAAGTTGTAGAAGCAATACAAACTGTACATACACACGTAAAGGAATATAGTATAAAATGATGGCAATGATTGTGATTAAGATTTTTTTTTTATTATTATCGATTTAAAATAAAAGAGGTATCATAATATAGGATGCATTGTAGGCACCCTAAAAAAATGTAGACAAGCCCTTTAAACAATATCTATTTTCGAGTGTTACATAAAAAACAGCATTTTAGCTTTGCGCTTGCTTGCATGATACAAACCCTCACTATGTGCCAAACTTTTTTTACACTGGCTTACCACTTAAAATAAAAGGTAGGTCTTTGTCGATGGTACAGATAAAATTAAAAAAAAACCCGTTTGTAACGAAACAACAATTATCTAAAAATATTTGAGTATGTATAAAGTTTGTAGTCCAATCTTGAAATTACAAAATAATGAAGTCAATCATAAAAGAAATATGATTAAATCGACATTAATGAATATAACCTACCAACATAGGTACTTTTTTCTATTTTCTTTTTGCTAAGAAACTCAACTAACTTATTTCAAACCGCTGAACTTGATGTAGTGTGTGTAAATTAGAATATATTATCAGAAACGACGTTATGGGAATTTAAATATGTTTCCTGAAATAAATCTTATTTTGTAAATAGTTTTTGCTTTTTATTTACCTTTAGTATGTAAGGACTGTTTTTAGTACGGTGGCCTGCACGCCACGACGATCACTGCGGTACCTTATGCGCTTGTGGTACGTGCGATTTTGCAACAAAAATGTTTAGCTTGATGTGCTGTATGCCTACCTCCGTAATGTCTTTAACCCAATCACTTATTAACACTTGCAAGATTTAAGACATCTAACCACGTCAAATCAACCATGGTATTCGAGCCAGAAGAAAGTTTTTTTAAAGACGAGGTTTTGTTTGGTAAAAACCTCAAGACAATTTGCTTTTTTTAATGAGATCCTTCGTAACAGAAAAACAAAATACGTAACGGTGGAAGCTAAGACATGCAGAGTCGCAGAAAAAATGGATACACCTCATCTACCTACTTAAGCCGAAGTTTTTTAAAACCTAATTTCCACTTACTCACTGAACGTTTCGCGAGAGTTTTACTAAGGGGTAGTAAAGTCCAATAATTAACAAGACTATATAACACTATACTAAACCATAAAACTTTTGTGAAAATTGTGAAATTTTATCGCAATAGCATTAACTGTCTATAAATAAGACTGAATTTTATGAGCCTTTGTGCAGCGTTTTTAAAGAATGGAGAAATTTAGCAACGTGCGGTCATCAAATACCTGTTTAAAAAAATACTAACTCCAAAAGAGAATCACGAAGATATGTCAACAAGATTGGGGGAATCTGCTCCGTCGTATAGTATACGACTGTAAAAAAGTGGGTTGCTGAACTTTGGATGAAACTTGGGTGTACCCAAGTTTCATCCAAAGTTACAAATCTGGCCTAGGGTGTAGTGGTGTACCACTACACCCCAGAGTCAAAACAGCAATCCAAGCAGTGGAAAAAACCTGATGAACCGACTCCAAAAAAACCAAAACAATTTTGTCAGCTGGCAAGGTGATGGCGTCAGTTTTTTGGGATGCAAAGGCTGTCGCATATAATGCACGCGTTCACACATCTGTTGAATCTATGGCTCAATTTCGTGATTGTAGCTTTGAATTACTGCCCCATCCCTCCTATTCCCCTGATTTGGCACCTTCAGACTTTCATTTATTCCCAAACCTTAAAAAACACCTTGGAGGTCAAAAATTTTCATCAAATGGGGAGGTCGAAGCTGCGGTGGGTGACTTTTTTGAAGGCCTTGAAGAAACTTTTTTTATGACCGGCTTACAGGCGTTGGAAACCAGATGGAAGAAGTGCATAGAGTTAAGTGGAGATTACGTGAAAAAATAAAATTACTTTTGCTTATATTTAGTATTATTTTCTTGCTGAGGCCGCGAACTTTTAACAGACCAAGGATACTTTTGGAAAAGGGCTATTATTTATTGGAGGAATATTTTAATGATAAAATATTCACTTAACTTATAGCTTAACTGTTTTTATTTTCTTTTGGTAATACACTTAAAATTTTATAATTTAATATTTATAAGTAAATAATGTAATTTAATTCATAACATTCAGTGAGTGATTTCAATATTTTGTACGCCTCATCATAGGCAAGTTATAGTGTTCTTAGTTTAAGCTTTATCACCATCTGTTGTACCCTTTAACTGATGCAATAAAAAATTATGATTTATAATCACGCAGGTAACGTCTTTTAAAGATCACCATTCGTATCCCGTGTGAATGCGCCCTAATGTGACGGACGGACGGAATCCTGCATGCGCGAGTCCGACTGGGCTGGTTTTGTTATCAAACATAACTTTTTAACATAGCAAAGTCTAAGAAAATACGGCTTTAGCTGCTAGGATTGCATGCATTTTATCTGATAACTTGTTGGTTAACCATTCATAATAAACCACTCACACAAGAACGAGCTGTGGAAAACTTAAAAACGTTAGACTTGGGTAACAATGAAGCCTGCTCAGACTCACAGCTAAGAACTACTACTATAATATAATATGTAAGTTATTTATCCCATCTATGTTGTGTACAAACTGTAAGATGTAATTTGACGTGTGTGGGACCGCTTTAAACTAATTGGCTAAGATTATTGCAACAATGGATTGCACTTCCCGCGAAGAAGCAAGCTTGCGATGGTTTCCCGCTCAGCCAATTCCACTCTTAAGCCTATTGTGTTAAGGAGTAGGGGTCGGAATTAATCTTAAGCTTGAAGATGCGTGTTTACGGAAGCGCAACAGGCAGAATCTGAGGCGGTGTGTCAACAAAATTGTCATGATTGGAAATAGGCCTGGAGACAGACACCTTATGTATTTATTTAAGCTTTATTGCACAGTAAAATTTGCACAAAAGGTGGTTCAACGCCATGAGACATTCTCTGCCAGTCAAACCTTTGGGTTAAGCAGAAAAGGCGGTTCGATAAATTAGACGTCACCTTCAAGTTTCATGATATACACTGATTTTATTAGGGTTCTGTACAAACGGTGAAGAGATACAGGTCCCTAATCATATATGCATAATGTGATCAATAAAAATATTTCAATTGGAAAAACAATGATAGTAAAAATGGTAGTTGCCTAAATGTAAAAGATTGACCAATTTACACCAATCGAAAATGAACATTGAATAGTTATAATTAAAAAAAAACACAAACCTGCCTGCTTTAAAAAAAAACAGTAATACAAAATCTGCCGCAAAAGGCTGGAAATAGATTCATTAACTCAGTTTATGCATTCGGAGGCAAGATATTGAATTATAGTAAGTCAAAACAAACTCTCTTTGTGCATGCCTCCGACTGCATTGTTATGTATAATGTTGCTTAGTTTTTGAATATATTGAATTTTGTATCTTGTTTTTCTGAAATTCCATTTTGAAATTTTTGTGCTGAGCCCTTTACTTTGATACACATATTGTAGTTTTCGAACACAATTTTTTATTACTACGTACAATGACGTCGCAATTAGCCGCCATGTTTATTTTTTGCTAACATGACATCCAAGAATACTTGGGCTACTAAGGCAAATCTGCCTGAAAGAAGATCCATTCCGCGATTCCAGAGATATTATATACATACTATATGAACTGATATCTCTGGAATACTTTCTTGGCAGTCGGGAAAAACCCAACGCTGACTTTCAACATCTGCTCCATGAATCACCCGGCTGTACCTGCCTAAACCTTGACCTATTCTGTTTAAAGTAGGTTGTATGTGTAAAATGTGGGCTTTATCAAATGCTAAGTACCCATATCGTACGCAACATATAATGTGATATAATCATGCTTAACGATAAGCATAGCGGTAAAGATACTGTACCTATTGTATTTTTTGCATACCTATTTGACCAAATTTACTTTGAGATTCTCCAATATATTTGTACCAAGCAATTAAAGCATAATAAAAGGATGTTGTTAATGCAACAGTAACAACTTAGTTAATTGATTGAACGATAGAGAATGCCTAAAGACGCTCATTTTGTCATTATTACTTCCCCATTTTTGTGCACAGTAAATAAAGAAATCTTGCTGATCAATTTTCTTGCTACTACCCACTTATTTAAAAAAATATAGATATAATAACAAAAATACTAACTTAAACAACAAATAATTATGAGAATTGGGTCTCTATCCCCTAAACTAAGACAAAGGCGGCGGATGTTCGGAGCAGTTATGATAGGGATTAATGGAAATAACTTCCATTACCTAACTAAGGGGGGGTTAAGTGGCATCGGCGGGAAAACACTTTCAGTTTCTTCGCGGAACGGAACGCAGCGCCCGCGTACGTCTGTCTGTCATTGCGCAACTCGCCGTCCGACCCGCATTCATATGACACACTTATTTCTTAGCGGTTTGCATTCAAAAAATATAATTTACCAAACAATACAACCTCATTTAATAACCGTATGAATTCAAAAACTGCCTACATTTAACGTAGATAGAAGACTTTTTCACAAATACGCTCAAAATCAGTCAGTTTGAAAAAAGAACTCGCTTTTTGTTTATGTGTAAAAGTTTGTGTTTTTTTTATTCAAAATACCTATGTGCAGAACCCAATGTGTTGAATCAGTGAGCTATTATCTGGTGCATTTTTAGTGACATACGAGTGATAAATCATACACCATCTGTCGAAAAGTAAGTACCTAAATGAATGTAAAGCCTTGTTTTTATTTTTTTCGATCATCAACATCAGTTTATGACGAAATTTTGGACTCGATCGGAACCGGCTACGGGCCAGCTGCAGTTTTTAATCAAATAAGTTGTTTAAAATTTTTGAGGCTCTAGTTTTAGTTAATATTTTTTAAAGGTAGGTGTTTTAAAAATATTTTTTTCGCCTAAACTAAGCAAAATCATAGAATTATGGTGTGATTTGGATCCACCTTCATGGACGTCAACTCCCCGGCCAACCTGTATAAATAACATTGATTACTTTTTTAAATGTATATTTTAAACATTTTATGAATATATTTTCAGCTATTATTCATATATCATTTTTATATTTTTAGCTTTATCTCGTCGTTTAGTCTTAAATTTAAAACAATTCTAACATTAATTACTCACATTAGTAATTTTCTGGATCAATTTTATTATGGCTCGACCTGGAATTCGAACCCAGGACCTTTTGGATACAAGCCAGTAAATGAGCCACTTAACCATCTAGTTAGTCTTGCTGTTTCTCAGAAACAGCTCGGAGCCGGGAAATTGGCGGTGTGTTAAACCCCCGTGGGAAAGCAGGTTCATTGGTACATGTCGGATCTCACTCACCGACTTCATTTAAACTGCTGGGCTCAACTATGAGGTGATACTCCACCACGCGCGGGCTCAGTGCGGATTGGTGAAGGGGTGTGTGTAACGCAAGTGACCAACCTTACCGTCAGATGTTGTTAAGCCGTCCTAGGGCCTCTGACAAGGCTCAACGACTAATATCTATCGACGTTAACCGGGACCAACAGCTTAACGTGCCTTCTGAAGCACGGAGATGCCTGTAAATAAACACTTATCTAGTTTTCTTCAATTCATTAGATACTGTTACGTTCTAGGGGTGTGGGATCTAGATTGAAATGCACTTCTAAACCGATGAAGTAGAGTAGGATTTATTGTACACACTTTACGTTACAACACTTAGTACACAAACACTTATATCGCACTCCAAAATCTTCTTGTCGCAGTTTTCGCTTCGATGTTTACTCGTCGCTTTCCCAAATTAAACTCAAACTCGGACGCATTCCCGGGCTCCTTATATACCGGCCGTCAAGGACTCCCGAATATTCGGTAGGTACCTACTACCCAGTACGAGACTGTTCGGGATCCTTCCAAATGCCGTCTTGCCTAGCCTATACCTTTCTCGAATGTTCGGCATCATAGTGCTATCCCTGTCTTGTGCTGTCTCTGTCACACCTTTCTGGAATGTTCTCAGTATAGCTGTCTCTCTCTAATCGTGCTATCTCTTTCACTCCTACTAAAAATAACGTCATATACTGAAGTGGGCTTCAAAGGCCCATAAGGGGTCCTGAAAACGCCTGAAAACGGGTTTTCAGGTTATGGCGTCATCTGATAGAGGGTGGCCTGAAACGGACTGAAAACATGTTTCAGGCGCCTGAAAACAACGGCAACTTGGGTGAAATTTCGATAAACTAGTATGTGTTAGAGCACTCTCTGAAACGGCCTGAAATGGTATTTCAGCCTGCTGAAAACGCCTCCAAGGCACGGAAAAACACGATCAAAGTTTTAGCACTAGCCCACCGGCGTAACACTACCCCCTCCTTAGACATGCTCGTCCCGAGCATCATTCGTTCCATGGTACTTGGCCAACCGATCCACATGAACAATCTTACAGGGGCTACGTGCGTTGCGCTGTATCCGATAAGTGACGTCGTTGATCCTTGTGACTACTTTGTACGGCCCTTCCCAACTCGGCGACAACTTCGGTGACTTTCCTCTGCGATGTTCGATGACAAAGTCATATTCCTGCAGTTGTTCGATCCAGCGTGCCACCTGACCCTCAGGGTTCTTAAACTCTAACAACCACTTTAGAGCAGCGTGGTCAGTTCTTATTCGGAACTTGCGTCCAAGCAGGTATTTACTAAAATGCTGCAGAGTTTTGACGACTGCCAGCAATTCTCTCCTAGTGACGCAGTAGTTTCTCTCCGGCTTCGATAGCGACTTGCTAAAATAGGCAATCACAACTTCCTGATCACCCTTCTTCTGTGACAAGACTCCTCCAATGCCAGTATTGCTTGCATCAGTGTCAACAACAAACTCGTTCTCTGGGTCTGGATATCCCAAAATCGGTGTTTCACAAAGTCTCTGTTTGAGGTCTGAGAAAGCTGCTGCACACTGATCATCCCAGTTGAATTGTCTTTTCTCTTCTGTCAGCTGGTGCAAAGGCTTTGCTATATCTGAGAAGTTCTTTACAAATCGTCGGTAGTACGAGCAAAGTCCCAAGAAGGCACGTACTGCTGTCTTGTCTTTCGGTGTCGGCCAGTCCTTAACTGCACTTATCTTCTCAGGGTCTGTCTGGATGCCATCTGATGAAATCACATGTCCCAAGTAGTTAACCTTGCGCTTGAAGAATGAGCATTTCTTCGGACTTAGTTTTAAGTTAGCATCGCGCAACTTGGACAAAACTTGTTCCAGCTTCTTGAGGTGGTCATCAAAATCTTTGCCTACAATTATGATGTCATCCAAATACACTAGGCACGTATCACCCAGGAGACCAGCCAGTATTTGCTCCATCAACCGCTCAAACGTTGCTGGTGCGTTGCACAATCCAAACGGCATTACATTAAACTGCCAAAGTCCTTTACCGGTTGAAAAGGCTGTTTTCTCTTTGTCCTTGTCTTTTATTTCCACTTGCCAATAGCCACTTTTCAAATCCAACGTGGAAAACCATTTCATTCCATGCAGAGTGTCCAAAGTGTCATCTATCCTAGGCAATGGATAACTGTCTTTCTTAGTCACATCGTTGAGTCGACGATAGTCTACGCAAAATCTCATGGTTCCATCCTTCTTTTTCACCAAGACTACTGGAGAACACCAAGGACTTGTCGACGGTTCTATCACTTTATATCTCCTCATTTCCTTGATCATGTCTTCCACTTCCTTCTCTCGAGCTACTGGAACTCGCCGCGGTCGTTGTCGAACAGGCATGACATCTCCGGTGTCGATCTCGTGCTGCACTACTCCAGTTCTCCCGATATCACTGTCATGTGCAGAGAAGACGCTCCTATAGCGCTTTAGCAAATTACGTGCCTTAAGAAGTTCTTCCTTTGTGAGATCATTTTGGCAGTTTTCCAATAACTTTCCAATTTCCACAACTTCTTCTTGTAACTTGTTCTCCTTCGACTCATGGCAACTCCGTATCCAAGAGATTGCCTCGCATGTTCCCATAAGGGTTCCTTTACTTATGACGTGTTGAGTGTCACTTAGATTTAGCACCCTTATAAATGCTGCAGATGACGTCGTTACCACTGTGCGAGCTGGCATCCATGGTTTACTGCCGTCCATTTTCTCTATTAACACGCAGGAATGAGATCCTTGTCTCGCACCGTGCAGCAATGTCACCGGAACTAGGGCTTGCGATCTCGGTTGAAGTGTAGTCCTTCTAGCGCAGAAGACATGTCCACTCACTCCACCTTCCATAGGAACTTCATAAGCCCCAAATTTCAGCACGCCTCCTTTCATGTCGATCTTACACTCGTACTTCCTCATAAAGTCAAGACCAATAATGCAGTCATCTACGATGTTAGCAATGATGACTTTGTGCCAGTACTTCTTTTCTCCAATCTTCACTGACACTTCCTGCTCCCCCTGGACGGAGATGTACTGGCCGGTAGCCGTTTGCAGCTGAAGACGCATTGGTCGGACTAGATGATCCCTGGACAGGTGTTTCAGCAGTCGAGAACTGATCACGGTCCGAGAAGCTCCGGTGTCAATAGTAAGGTGACATGGTACTCCACCAATTTCTCCTTTGACAGCCAGACTGTTCCCGTCGTTCGCCTGCGAGATCATAATTGGGACATTTTGACCACCAGCCAGCACTCGTCCCTCAGTCCTGGCTTTTACTCGTTTCCCTGCTGCTGCCGCTCTGAACTATCAGAGCTTGCTGGCCTCTCCGTTCGGTCCGAGTCCCGTTGCCTCCAAGATCTTTTTGGGCAGCCTGATTGTATGTGTCCTCTTTCCCCGCAGTTGTAGCATCGAGGCCCAGTTTCTCGAGGTGGAGCAATCGGCTCCCTGGCCGCAACTTCGCGCACCCTAAAGGATTTTGTTGAGTCTTGGCGTACAGCTTCCACCTCCAGGGCATGGGTGAGCGCATCCTTCAAGGTCCCATGGTGTCCCAGCCGTACAGCAGCCCTCACTTCAAAGTCCCGAATCCCATCTATGAATGCCTGTACTAGCGTTCCATCGATGAAAGTCGCTGCGGAACCTTGGTACGCCTTCCGGACGAGCTTCTCTATCTCAAGTGCCCACTTTTGTAACGACTCATTATGCCCCTGAGTCCTATTCTTCAGCTGAGCTCTGTAAACGTGCTCTAGATGGCTGTCACCGAAGCGTGCCTCTAAAGCTTCAAGAAGACGGTCGTATGTCTTCTCCTTTCCTAACGCTTCCAGGACAGTGAGAGCTTCGTCCCGCAGCGCCAAACTCAGTGCCGTTTTAGCATAGTCCTTGCTCCAGCCATTCGCTTCGGCAACCATCTCGAATTGGAGCTTGTATGCGGCCCACGAAGAGGTACCATCGAATGGAGGTACCTTTAATTTTTCACCTCCTGTGGCTGGTGCACCTGATACACTGGTGGTGCCGTTGGCCACTTTGATCTCCAACTTCTGGAGGCGATTCTCCTGGCCCTCCACTTTTTCGTTCAGTCCATTGAGGCGCTTCTCGTGGTTTTCAACTTTTATTTCAACGCCCACAATTTTGTCTTGCACCTCAGCCATCTCCTTTTTCCATTCTGCAGCTACTTCGTGTACCTCACGGAGGACTTCTTTCTGGTCCCGTAGCTCTTGCTGCAAAATTTTGGCTTGTTCCTCGTGCCATCTAGCCAGTTCCTCCTGCCTTCTGGTCTGTTCCTCCTGCTGAACCCGTAGCTCTTGTTGCAGGATTTTGGCTTGTTCCTCCTGCTGAACCCGTAGCTCTTGTTGCAGGATTTTGGCTTGTTCCTCCTGCCTTCTAGCTTGTTCCTCCTGCCTTCTAGCTTGTTCCTCCTGCCTTCTAGCCTGTTCTTTCAGGAGGATCAGAATGGCGTTGACGTCTATCTCCGGCGTCCTTGAAGCTGGTACCGCTGTGTCTGACGTTCCGGCGGTGCCCGCAGAGTCTCCAGCAGCGGTGCGGCTTCGGGTCTGCATCCCCTCCTTCTCTTCTTCTCGCGGAGTAATCGGCATTTTCAATCCCACTTCTGACACCAAATGTTACGTTCTAGTCGTGTGGGATCTAGATTGAAATGCACTTCTAAACCGATGAAGTAGAGTAGGATTTATTGTACACACTTTACGTTACAACACTTAGTACACAAACACTTATATCGCACTCCAAAATCTTCTTGTCGCAGTTTTCGCTTCGATGTTTACTCGTCGCTTTCCCAAATTAAACTCAAACTCGGACGCATTCCCGGGCTCCTTATATACCGGCCGTCAAGGACTCCCGAATATTCGGTAGGTACCTACTACCCAGTACGAGACTGTTCGGGATCCTTCCAAATGCCGTCTTGCCTAGCCTATACCTTTCTCGAATGTTCGGCATCATAGTGCTATCCCTGTCTTGTGCTGTCTCTGTCACACCTTTCTGGAATGTTCTCAGTATAGCTGTCTCTCTCTAATCGTGCTATCTCTTTCACTCCTACTAAAAATAACGTCATATACTGAAGTGGGCTTCAAAGGCCCATAAGGGGTCCTGAAAACGCCTGAAAACGGGTTTTCAGGTTATGGCGTCATCTGATAGAGGGTGGCCTGAAACGGACTGAAAACATGTTTCAGGCGCCTGAAAACAACGGCAACTTGGGTGAAATTTCGATAAACTAGTATGTGTTAGAGCACTCTCTGAAACGGCCTGAAATGGTATTTCAGCCTGCTGAAAACGCCTCCAAGGCACGGAAAAACACGATCAAAGTTTTAGCACTAGCCCACCGGCGTAACAATACGTTCTAAACCTCTTCTGATGCTAGTAAGAGCCTATTTCGGAAATGATTATCAAGCAGTCTATTGTTTTACTGCCAAAGCCTATTTATCGGTTCTTAGAAAGTTTATTGAGTATGATTATTTCGTAACCGTGTAATTTTGTGATTAAAAACGTCTTTTCAATATTGATTTTACATTGATTTGATGACTTATCAAATAACTAGCAGTTTGTTATTAAGTTTTCTAAAATCGACGTTATTTGGGAATACCTAGTCCGTGTTTTGTTTCTGTTACTCATTTTTTATTAACTTGAGCGAAAAAGACAGCAGCTTGTATACTGCATTGAATAACTTGAATAATTTGCATGCCATAATTTTTGGTAAAATGTGAGGACTTATTATTGTATCTGTACCTATATAGTCCTCCTGGCCGATTTCGACCACGGCGGCGAATCTCAACAGAGATCAGCCAACTGCGCAGGAGATATTATAGTGCACAAGTGTGTGCGCAATACACAGGTGCACTCACTGTTCCATCACTCTCAAAGTTCGGTGAGACGGCAATCCGACATGACCGGAGAGAGATCAGGCGCAGGACCAACGGCTTAACGTGCTTTCCGAGGCACGAGGGTGTAACACCGCCAACTTCCCGACTCCGAGCTGTTTTTGAGAAATTCATGACAGAAAATCTCAGAAACAACTTAATAAGTTGTTTTATTAGTTAGTATGAATGAGAAGCTTCACGTGCCAATGTGTCTTACTTGCTATATCCATGAGTGTATTCTATCGAAGGCTACCTCTATCGCAGCTTTTTGTATGAGATTTCATAACTCGCCACCTACTTGGTAAACAGGACTAATATACTATTATCCGCGTCCAATCCCATACAAGGCTTAAGATTAGCGGATATAAGCGTCCGTTAGACTATCTAGATGGATTTCTGTAATGGAGGTCGCATTTGAAACTTTAGAGAAATTATGTGAAGGTCTGAGTTTGATAGAGAGATAAATTTACACTTTATTGTACAACACAAAACGAAATTACAGACAAGTTTAACAAAGAAAGATTTACAATTTAGGCGGTCTTATCGCTTGTAGCGATCTCTTCCAAACAACCTTCGGTTAAAGGAACATTTAATTAACAGAAACAGTTTGGTTGGTGAAAAACAATAAACATACTTAAGCATCAACCGGCTTTTACCGCCTCTGTGGTGGAGAGGTTCACACACTACCGACATAAAACCCTAAGGTCCGTGGTTTGATTCCCAGTAGGGGTTCTTAGGCTGTTCTTAGTTCTGGCTAGCTTCCACCATCATGACTAATAGAATCGCCGTAAAAATAGCAAAAAAAATTTCTGAGATTTTTTTAACTGTCATGAATTTTTCATAAACAGCTCGGAGTCGGGAAGTTGACGGTGTTACACCCCCGTGCCTCGGAAAGCACGTTAAGCCGTTGGTCCTGCGCCTGATCTCTCTCCGGTCATGTCGGATTGCCGTCTCACCGAACTTTGAGAGTGATGGAACAGTGAGTGCACCTGTGTATTGCGCGCACACTTGTGCACTATAATATCTCCTGCGTAGTTGACTGATCTCTGTTGAGATTGGCCGCCGTGGTCGAAATCGGCCAGAAGGACTATTATTAATATTTTGGACTTAGAGTGACTTTAGTGATTTACTTACTTTAGTGATTAGGGTTTTCAAGAGCAGTGCGCTTCCACCTTCAGCCTTATAAACTCTAACATCTGATAGGATTTAGTACTATGCTATTCTCCGAAAAAAGATTACTTATGAAGTGTATGAAATACATTCTTATACTTGTAACTACGGCACAGAAAAACCTCCTCACTGTAAAGAAATGGTATCTTCAAGTCAACGGAATTGCGGTGAATGCCTGTGGCCTCTCGGCCAACGGTGAACCCGCCACGACCCCGACTCACATGGCACCGGTGGGCACCGTCAGGTTTTTGGTGGGTAGGCGGGTTCTCTCTGCCACGCCTGGAGTCCCACATAACCCCTAGCTAACCCCGCGGCTGGTGGGTATGCGTAAAAGCATTTCCCTGACGTTAAGAAAAAGGTCCAGCCAACGGTGTGCATATTGCGATAAGCGGTTCACCATTGCCTTGCTAATAGCGGCACGGGGGTAGACTTGGAAATGGTGATTGGAAGTCACCGTTCTTCAAGGAGTCTAACATAACCTATTATCGTTCCCAGGGTTATAGCTATGCGTAACGCCTTTCCTACGCACAAAAAAAGTTATAGGTCTAGCTAGTAGCGACCTACTTTCAACCAACAGCAATACCTTTCAACAGTTACATTCAGCAAACACCATAACACCACATTTCTGTTACCCAACACTATTGTCTCATAAAGCCAACAGCGATATTACATAGAAAGTTCACAAACAAACTGGAGAGCTTTTCGAACTTTGACTTTAGTGTCCGCAATAAGCTTACGTAAGCTACATCCTGAGTAGAATAAGTATGTGACTGTAAATTAAAATGTTAATTGGTCAATAAAAAAGAAACTTTTATAAATAAATAAAATAAAATTTAAGGTTACTAAGACCCATAACTATAGACCCCGGCTAGATGGACAGACGACCTGAAGAAGGCAGTGACTGGATGCAAGGGGCGGGAGATCGTGCGCTGTGGCGCTCCTTGGGGGAGGCCTATGTCCAGCAGTGGGCTGTAACAGGCTGATATGATGAAGACCCATAATAGTGACCATACAATGCAAAATATAATTATACAACAGTGAATAATGAAAAAAAACCACAAGTAACATTAATATTAAAAATTACATTTACATAAACATTATTAACTATGAATGTAACCTATAAAAAGAGGGGTTATAATAAGTTTGACCTCTTCTCTGTTTGTGTGTGTCTGTATGTGGCATCGTAGCTCTCAGACGACTGAACCGATTACAGTGCGGTTTTTTTATTCGAAAGATAATTTAATCACGGTGGATCTTAGCTATGGCTGGTCTAAAAGACCAAGGTGGTGCTGGTCTAAAAGGCAAGTGATCTTGCATTTACTTAAATAAGTAAATAATGTAATTTAATTCATAACATTCAATGAATGTTTTAAATAATTTTGTATGCCTCATCATAGGCAAGTTATAGTGCTCTTAGTTTAAGCTTTATTACCATCTGCTTGTACCCTATAACTGATGCAATAAAAATTTATGATTTATGATAAACCCGTCCAGCCGTTGAAACTCATCAGCTGTATACCAGGCTCATATCGAAGGTTTTTTTTTAATTTAAGTTTTTTGTTGCAACTGCTTTATTTTAGCTGGTATCACTGATTACATCTGCCAAGCCCTGAATTTGACATATCTGTTCACCAAATGAGTGAGGTAACAAGTAAAAAAATATATGTGAAAATAGGTAGAGTATAATCAAAGGTAGGAGTAACTATTTAGTAATCTGTGGTAGGACTCACCCTTGTTTGCTGTAGATACTTACCTAAAAGTTACATTACAATCCCACTTCATAGTTAAGGTAAGGCCTGTGCCCAGCCGTGGGACGTATATAGACTGATGATGATGATACATTACAATCAAATCAAAAGAAAATTGGATAATGGATCATCAATAAAATGTTGTTGCAGTAGATAAATGCACAACACGCGTCTTTATCTGATTTGAGTAATTTTTTTGTCAAAAGTTTATGTCAGACAAACTTTTTTGGAGGCGCTTACAAATTACAACACGTTGAAAGCAAGATACGCCGAGATTATTCCGACTTTGATCAAGATAAGAGCATTGTGTCAGTCATTGGGACTAGGCAGCAAAATGTTTGACGACCATTTTGGTGTTATGGTCAAGAAGTTGACTATTAACCAAGAGGTCGCGGGTTCGATCCCCGCACTGTACTAACATTTGTGTGCATATACATGTCTGTTTGTACTGGTCTGGGTGTTATATATATTTATTTAAGTTTATTTGTAATAATACTGTTGATTCTGATATCTGTAACACAAGTGCTTTAGCTACTTACCACGGAGTCAAATCAATGTATGTGAGGTTGTTGTATATTTATTATCTTATTATCTTGATAGGTTAGTGCTTTCACGTAGTTAAGGTTGTATTTTTGTGCTAAGTTGCTAGTTTAAACCTACTTAGATAAGTGTAATATAAATAGTGTGTAATAAATTTAAAAAAACATGCTTATAATGCTAAAAACTTACAGGTAATTTGATTAAGATCGCTACGGAACTATAACATGTATTAATCGCTATTATATTTCATGTTTGTTATGTAAGTGATCAATTCACACCAAGAAAATTATCTTATTTATTTTTATACGTCTGCCAAGAGGCAAATATCAAAGAAGAAATAATTTTTAACTGAACACGAAACATAGGCTAAAGTATGGCATAGGCTTCAAGTTTTCAACCCAAATAGTTCGATACCTAAGTAGGTGTTCTATCTGAAACTGTAAACACCAGATTGAAACCAAAATCTTATTATTTAAACATCGCACGCTTCATTATACCAACTAGGTTTCAGCGTTTCATAATATTCTGTTTTACTTAAAACACGTCTGGGAAATTGTTTTGGAAATTAATACATGTAGTATCGGGTGATAGTTTACAAAATCTGTTACACTGATAACTGGTGCTAGTAGCATCAGTTATGTTTTGTAAATTTAAGCTTGTGTAATTTATTTTCGGACGATATGTAACAAGAAGCCAAAATATGTTGTTCTAACTGAACATTTTTAACAATGACCGATTTCTGTAATTATTTTATCTTCATGCGTCATATAGGAAACACCTTGCCTCTAATATAAAGACTGAAAGTTCTTCTAAATTTGTACAGAGCTTTACATCTTACAAAAACTTTGGAGCTGTTGATTAAAATCCAGTCCAGCGGTATTTCATCAACTATCCCAACTGTTGACTGTTAGCCGCCGAACCTACTCGTATTTTTTTAAATCAATAATTTCTGTCAATCAATAACTTCAACCAGTCCTACGCCCTAAGGGTCGTTAAAAAAATGTTTAATTTACTTACCTACTCGTATTTTTAATAGACAACTAAATCACGTTTTTTTTTATTATTTTGTGGGAAACATTACATAACAAAATAAAGTTTAAAAACTAACACCCGACTACTTAAAAACACGCTCTAAAAAGTACGAAACAAGAAAACACTCTCCAATGAAATTACTTAGTATGTACAAACTATTAAATATTTACCGTTATTAAATAAACTAACTTACACATATTATTATATTTTAATATATTTTCAATTTATAATATTGATAGAGAAATGTTTTAAGGATAAAGCCGTGGTCGTATGCCATAAGAATAATAAATTAAAAAAGTGGTATACGACCACGGCTTTATCCTTAAAACATTTCTCTATCAATATTATAAATTGAAAATATATTAAAATATAATAATATGTGTAAGTTAGTTTATTTAATAACGGTAAATATTTAATAGTTTGTAATACTAAGTAATTTCATTGGAGAGTGTTTTCTTGTTTCGTACTTTTTAGAGCGTGTTTTTAAGTAGTCGGGTGTTAGTTTTTAAACTTTATTTTTATTTAACATATTTTGGAGTTCTAAATAGGTTAATCTTGGGTTCATTGATTTCTCAATCTTTCCAACTCCTCGAACGATCTTTGGTCATGTGGATTCTTTAGTAATTTGCTAGATTCCAGTGAACTAATCCATAATCCATCTATGGATCTTACTCTGCTAAGAGCCACATATATAGTCGGGTAAAAAAGATGTGAATTATATACAATCAGCCCATGAATACAGGTAAAGTCACCAGCAAATGCTAGTAATATATATATATATTCAAAATGTACAAGTAAAGCGCTTTCAAATGATACCAAACACGGCATATTTATCTTAACTTTATTTTTTTACTTCGTATGTTTTGTCCGCCAGAGGGCGCCACATTAGATTTTGTGAAATCCCATATAGCCTATAACCAGTGGACAATTAAGACGCTTCTAATGATATGTCATTTGTCGAATTCTGATAAGTAGTTTAGAAGTTACGAGGGAACAGATGAACATCCATACCCACATACATACATACATACATACAGGTCAAAATCATAACCCTCCTTTTGCTTCGCCGTAGTCGGGTAAAAATAGGTGAACAAGCATCTTCTAGGTGAGCTCGCACCATCGTAGACTCGGCCTTTGTCTCGTTGGGCTTAGTCTTGGGTCAAGAGCAAACCTATCCCAAAAAAAAAATTAAAAACTTTAAGGGTTTCGTACCCAAAGGGTAAAATGGGACCCTATTAATAACTGAAACTTCGCTGTCCTTCTGTGTGTATGTCTGTCAACGGGCTGTATCTATGATACGGAATCTTTTGAACGCGTGGCCGACTCGTAATCGGCCGCATTTTATTTCTTCTTAAATGTGACTAGCGAAAATTAAGTTTGTCATACGTGTGGAATTTTTTGAAGACACAGCTTGCATTCCACTCTCACTTGCATCGCCCGACAAGGTCGCGGTCGGTGTCGTAAGATGTCGGACAGTCCGCGCGCGGCCGATTAGATCGCTCAATCGATTCTGATAATGTTCATACTGACGGTTGACTTTAGGATGTCCTTTAGGACGGACGGCGTGTCTTAACCTCTCAGCAGCCTAAACACTGTTCAGTGATTTGCTGTTAAATGCCTGAGCTCTGATCAGTGCTCCAGCGAATAAGGACGTTTTTGGTACAATTCAAAGAATAGACCCGGTAAAATTAGGGTGTTTGAATAGAGAAACAGTTACCGGTAGGTTCGGTTCGTCACCGATCGGTACTGGAGGTCAATCTAGGTCTACAATAAAGGTCTTTTTTTATTATTTTTTTATTTGGGATAGGTTTGCTTTTGACCCAAGACTAATCAAGAAAATACGATAATCACATGAAACACTTGAGATCCAATCTTGGATCGAAGGTCGTATTGTGACGTTACATGGATGAACTGTACATTGATGTATAGAAAACATAAATATAATAATTATAGTGTAGTATGTAAGGTATATTTGGCCAATTGTCGAGAAAAGCAGCGTGGGTGACTAATCAGATAAGTATTCGATTAAAGGAAATCAAACTAGATTTTTTTGTCTCAAGGCTGTTATAGCCAGACGGGAAGCTACTACAAAAGATTAACAACTGTCAAGTCAGCCTAAAAATTATGTTAATACACAAAATTTATTGTTTGCACCCAATTCAATAAGTTTAAATTATATTAAAAGTCAGAAAATTGGATTAAAACTGTATACGTTTCCGTAGCTGGATCAAAAACATTTGTTTTTTGATATTGTAGGAAATCTGCTGGACAGCTGGTCCTTGTTTAAAACTAGGTTTAGTTAAAAATTCGTAACGAAAAAATCTCATTTCCTTTAAGTTTCCATCAACAAGCGAAACAATCGATTTTTTGTGTCTTTATAATCAGTGTTCATTCATCCATTCCGACGGGCATATACTATATCTGCCTACATATCTCGTATGCATAGTTTCCTATCAACATTTTCGCTTATTTGAACTTTCTGACACTTTAAAAAGTTGTTGTGCTTCTCTCTTATATCAAACTACTATCCAAAGTTTTGCAATATCAATGACGATATGCAAATACATAAACACGTATTTAAATAGGCAGGCAAACAGCCTCATATCTCGTAATGCCTGTGTACGTAAATATTATGAAATATTACCCCTTCTAGATGCACCCATGGACAGGATACCATGCCACTACATCTTTGATCGAGAATACATTATCCAACTTACCGAAGAACGGAAAGACAACTCTGGCGTCAAAGAAGTTAGGATATACACAGACGGCTCCAAAACCTCACAAGGAACTGGAGCCGGAGTGTTCTCGTACGACTTAAACATCAACATATCAACCACCCTGGACAAACTAAACACAATTTTCCAAGCAGAATGTATCGGAATTATCAGAGCAGCACAGGCGGTTGCAGCCAGAGACGTCGGAGATCTCAACATCAAAATTGTCTCGGACAGTGCATCCGTGCTTCAAGCTCTACAAAACAACACCATAACCTCTGCCCTCATATTGGAATGCCACAACGCACTCCAACACATTGCAAGGAAAAATAAGATAACCTTGCAGTGGATCAAGGGACACAGCAACTCTCTCGGCAACGACGCAGCCGATGAACTCGCGAAAAAGGGATCCGCGACAACAGTGTTTGGCCCGGAACCGCTACTACCTATACCGCAGGCCCAAATAAAAATATGGCTGCGAGAAGACACCGCAAAAAACCATCTGCTAGAATGGACAAGCAGTGAAGGCTGCAGGCAAACTAAAAATGCAGTTCAGATGCCATCTAAAAAGCTTGCCCGCAACCTCGCCAAACTAACGCGCGACAATCTACGCAGAGTTATAGGGATAATAACAGGCCATTGTCCCCTAAACAAGCACCTATTTAACATAGGTGTAACAAACAGCCCTCGATGCAGAGGATGCCTCGAGGAAGAGGAAACGCCACAGCATGTACTCATGGAGTGCACAAGCGTGGAAAAACAGCGAGCAGACATTCTAAAAAACCCAACATCATTCCAGGAAATCTTTAGTGGCCTAGGCAGGCTGCTAGCCTTCTGGGAGAGCTTGGGTTGGTTGGAATAGAGGCAAACACGCACAATGGCCCAATCGTGAGGCTAAGTGCGGAAAAAAGCCCTGCAAAACTAAACTAACTAAACTAAACTATGAAATATTGCATTATATTTAGGTAAGCTTGCGTGCTGTGGCCGGTCTGCGAATAGTATGGAGAGACGGCTTTACATCATACGATTAACTACAATTTTATTAAGTTTCAATATAAAGCCGAAAGTCAAGATTCTGAAAATCTGATGAATTTCTGATGAATGTCAGATAGGTTATAGAATCCTGGAAAACGGTGAATAATAAATGTAGTATGGGATATTACCTTTATTTGATAACGATATTCATCATCGGCTGATCATCATCATCAGCTTAGGCTTTTTGTAAGGATCTTCAGAATCAGTTATATGCTTCCTGTGACCTTGACCAGATCGTCGGTCCATCTCGTTCGAACTTCGGTCGAATTTAACAAGGTTGACGCTATCAATCGCTTTCTTTAAAAAAAACCTATGGTCAAAAAAGCAGGCAATCGTAAACTACCCGATGCCCATACAATGCTATGGCTAGACCACCATTAAAGCCAGTCTCACGCCTAGCAAGGATATTTTCACCATTACCTACGGCGCGGTCATGTTTGGGATGGGTGACCATTCTGACCACATAAGTGACGTGTATTTACAAGCATCTCCGTGCTTCGGAAGGCACGTTAAGCAGTTGGTCCCGGTTAATATCGATAGATATTAGACGTTAAGCCTGGTCGGAGGCCCTCGGGCGGCTTAATAACATCTGACAGTAAGGTTGGTCACTTACCTTACACACACCCCTCCACCAATCCGCGCTGAGCCCGCGTGGTAGAGTATGGCTTGCACCACCTCATAGTTGAGGTGAGACCTGTGCCCAGCAGGGGACGTATATAGGCTGATGATGATGATGATAAAAAAACCGAATGAGCCAGAATACAGCTGGTGATGACACCATGATTAAATTATCTTTCAGATAAAAAAACTGCTTTAAAATCGGTCCATCCGTTCGGGAGCGACGATGCTACAGACAGACACACACACAAACAGACATAGGGGTCGAGCTTATCACACTCATCTTTTTCGTCGGGGTTCAATAAAAAATACATTGAAACGTCTTTTTAATGCCAACGGTACATTAGACAGTCGTTTATTTGTTAAGTTTTTTTTTGCGTTTACAACGCTATTTTTTAATTTCGAAAAGACATAAACACTTAAAAACATTTTTTCGGCTCCGGTCATCGGGGAGGGATCGAACCCCCGAACCGATGATCGGAGCCGAAAAAGATTTTTTTAAGTGTTATGTCTTTTCGAAATTAGACAGTCGTGCCGTGTTAACCGTCATCACCTTCACGCGTTGGTAACCGCACTCTTGTAACCGCGTATTTCGCCGCGTGCGCAGGCGGCCAAGCGCGATACGATTCGCGCACTGAGGGTTAGCCCTAGACAAAGTTACATTGCAAAGTCCGTGACGAAAATCGCTACCGACTTCGCTTTTGCTAAGGCGTTGTCCTACGAGAGCGATTAATACTGTGTCTTTGTCAATCACGTCGCGCTTCGTCACGTAAGACACTATCATAATCAATATCGTATTGCAGCCATCTCTGGAATGGTTCTGCTAAATACCAACTCTTGACTCGATTGAACGCATAGCCAAGAAGCTCATAGGTGACGACCTTAGAGCGACCTAGAGCCAAGATAGCCCAACAGTGGGACTTATATTGGCTGATGAGAGAACCATGTACAGGTCTCCTCTCTGCTTACTAACCACTATCCTTGCCACTACTAGAGGAAGGCAGCAGAAATTCATAATTTTTAGGACCTTTGTAACTTTTTATAAATTAAGGCTTTTTATAAGTTAAGTAATTCTCATTCGTTTGATGGTTACTAATGATAATAATACAAAACGTAAAAACAGCATAAAAATCAGACCATTTTGCTGAATCAATGAATGTAACGTACCAACAAACCCCAAAAATCAAAAGCTCAAAATGTCAGCACATAACAATTAATTTTGATTTGCGATCACGTAACAGCAGTTACGATATTCAAATCTGTCATGAGACCTACTTATTCCGTCGGTAATTAGCCCAAGCATGGTGCCATACTTACCGCAGCTTAGGCCGGTCACAAACGATCGACGTACTTACTTACTTACTTCGCTGGGTCAGCGACAAGAAGTGGATCTAAACCTCCGACATTAAAGTGCGCCATTCTTACCTATTCTGTGCCAAATCGGAATGTGTGTTGAAATGCCAATGTGTGAAGTCAGACACTTCTAGTTTCTTTCAGGTCTTTGGCGACTTCGTCCTTCCAGCGATATCTTGGACGCCCACCGGCCGGCGCCCGGAAGGTTGTCCAATAGGCTCTCTTTGCGGGTCGATCCTCTCCTCCACATGTCCTAGCCAGCGAATACGATCGACTTATGTACCCATTATGATTTATAATGGTATGTGGTTGGCATAGCCCCAAATAAGCCCATTCAGAACGTAGATGTAAAACACAAATTTTTCAACATTTCATTTCATTTTCTGTAATAGAAATGTCATTAAGTCCACCTTTTGTGCAAATTTTATTTTGCAATAAGGCAGTGTGCAAACGACTTGTGTCTCTATCATGTTGCCGGAGGAGTAATCTAATAATTACAATAAGGATATATCTATTTGTTTACTTTAATGGTCAGTCAGACTATAAAGTCTTATTCCATGGTAACATTTTAAAAAATAAATATACAATAACATCACATAAATTGATCTGACTCCGTGGTTAGTAGCTTAAGCACTTGTGTTACAGATATCAAAATCAACAGTGGTATTACAAATAAACCTAAATAAATACATATAACACCCAGACCAGCCCAAACGGACATGTTCATGCACACAAATGTTTGTACAGTGCGGGGATGGAACCCGCGACCTCTTGGTTAATAGTCAACTTCTTAACCATTACACCAAAGTGGTCGTCATTATAAATAAAGTAATTTTACACATTTCAAACCCATTTTATTTGGGCAACACAGTAACTTTGATGTTTGCGACTAAGTCAGTCGTGCGTAGATCGACCGTCCGGTTAAAATTGAGCTCTGCACATGATTCTGGGCCGCAGGAGGAGAAAGTCGGCAGACACAGCTGACCGCAAGACGGACCGCGTTATGCGTATGCGCCGATATGGTTATTTATTTAGAGTGGAATATAATTATTGAGTTAATCGTCTTACTTTGCGCATAAGTGATAGTTGGTACGATGTGTTGTATTATTTTCGCTTCGTTATGGTTATTTATAGAGGGAGTTAAGCGATCAACTTCACGAAGACAGAAGTGACAATTTTTTCGCTTGATGTTCGGGCTTATTCAAGCAACGTTGTCTGTTATAGATATAATGTACGAGGCACATACCTCAAGAAAGCATCTAGCCCATAATTTTGCTGTGATAATTATTATTGACTTGATCTACTCCCAGCTCACACCTGCGACATAATTATAATAATAGTCCTCCTGGCAGATTTCGACCACGGCGGCCAAGCTTAACAGAGATCAGCCAACTACGCAGGGGATATTATAGTGCACAATTGTGAGCGCAAAACACACGTGCACTCACTGTTCCTTCACTCTCAAAGTTCGGTGAGACGGCAATCCGACATGACCGGAGAGAGATCAGGCGCAGGACCAACGGCTTAACGTGCTTTCACGGGCACGGTGCTTAGGCACGGGTGTAACACCGCCAACTTCCCGACGCCGAGCTGTTTTTGAGAAATAATTCATGACAGAAAATCTCAGAATCTATTTTGGCTCTATCTGCGACATACTGTCGCCGCGGTTCGCGACTGACATCGTGTCAACTAATCGCCGTTGCTAAATCGCTGGAAGTCGCGAGTCGCAGTGAGAATATGCCTCAGATGGCTCTGGGCCTGAATAGTTGAAATGGTAAAAATTGTGATGGATACTTGGTGCAATGACGACCGCTTGGTGCAGTGGTCCACAGGTCTGACTTGTAAACCAAGGGTCGCGGGTTCGATCCCCACACAGTACAAGCATAAGTGTGCATTAACATGTGTGTTTGTACAGGTCTGGGTGTTTTCTATGTATAATATGTATTTATTTACAAAAAAAGTATTTAAGTATGTTTATAAGTTGTCTAGTGCCCATAACACAAGCCTCGTAGCTTAATTTGGGACTAGAGAATTGGTTTGATTGTTGTGAAATATTTATTATTTATTAATTTATAAGATAGAGCGTTGGGTTATCAAATTAGCCGGCCAAATCTGAATATCGCATACACAATCAGTATTGGTATCAATGGGTTAATACTGTCAACAGTAACTACCTAACAGCGGCTGCCTGCGATTTCGTCCGCTTTCAAGTTCGAACAAACGACAGCTTTGGTCTGGTGGTCTGAGGTGCGGACTAAAACACCGGCTGTTGCGGGTTCGAATCCAGCTAGGGGCAAATGTTTGTGTGATGGGCATTTGTACCTGAATCATGGGTGTTTATAAATGTATTTAAGTATTTATATCCGCTATCCTAGTCACCATAGGACAAGCTAACGCTTAGTTTGAGGCTAGGTAATTAGTATTTGTCGAAACAAAAAAGTAGAGTTTAGGCCCAGTCTACATACCAAAATCTTTAAAACGGTTTCTCAATTATATTATATTATAGGCCCTAGCACCGCGACACAGGCTGGTGGGAAAGGAATGCTCTAACACACAGAATATATAGAAATTCTGTAAGAGCGTGGCGCACTCGCGCATACGTCGGACCGGCGCTTACGCAACTCACTTTTCACCGGTTACCGCATTATACAAGACGACATTGAGACCGACTGACCGCGTTCCGTTATGACGTGGAACTCATCACACATACATTTGTATGTAGGTACGTCGAACCTATGAATGAAGTAGTGACGCGAATCTGATGATCATGATGATACAATTCTAGCATTAGTAAATCACTTCATAGTAGAAAGCAGTCGCTTCCCCCGTCTGTCCCTATGTCTGTATGTACTCATATGTATGCTTCTACCTTCAAAACTGCTCGGATTTTAGGATTTTAATTCAGTTTTAATAGCTAGAGGGTTTCAACCGAATGGTTTATGTATAATAACATGCTTAATATATTCGAGAACGGAAGCTAGTGGTTAACAAAGGCAACCGATATAGTACTCTTTACAGTTTGTGTAATTTGTATAAGAAAGAAAGAAAGAAAAGCGTTTATAGATTTAGGACATCACATACACAAAACAAAATGAAAAGTATAAGCAGATACAAAATCAACAGAATAAAAGAAAAAAAAAACAATGGGGGTAAAGAAAGAGGAAAAGGAAGAAAAAGGAACAAACATAACACAAGTAATTTCAAATTGTTGAAAAGTAATTTTTCTGTGTAAATCAGCCAGTCCATGGTTTTGTGTGTCAAACCAAGAGCACCTCACTCAGCGTTATGCCAGGCCCCTGTGGGTCCTGGCGCTGGTTTTCAGTAGGCCCCGGCTGAGTGAGGTACACGGACAGTGACGCCGACGTTATCAACGACACAATGATGATGATAACTCTGACATAAATAGTTTACATAGGCATACAATGTGAATTGTAAAATAAACAACGCAAATTGTTGTAGTTACGTTGCTGATAGCGGTGGGTCCATCCACGCAAAGTATAAATCAATAAAAACAAATTATTTTTTGTAAATAGACTTACAAGAAGCACTTTTACACGTCCCTTCATATAAATTAACCCTACCACCGCTTCGGGACAATGTAGGCCAGTGCTGAGTAGCTATACATATACATATAAAATACTGCACCATATGAATGATTAGGATATACCATAAGAAACAACTTGAAAATGGTTCCTATGATTCTTCGTAACACGAAATTTATCCAAATTGTCTATTGTGTAATTAAATTCGCATGAGTTCTCAAGAGATTTTAGGACCTAACATAATTGAAATGACCAAACTGTACTAACTTATTCTGACGCGAATAGGTGGGTAGTAACTCTAATCCTTCAAGTTTGCGATATAAGTTGACAATTAATTATTAATTTCATTAAATTAGTAGTTATGTTACTAGAGAATTCTCAGTTTCAAATATTTTTATGGCATGTAATTACTAACAATAAAATAGTGAATAATGATAAATATAAAGTCAGGAATGTTATTCAGTTATTCTTAATTTTCAAGGCTTCTGTTGAATCTAACGAAATAAATTATAGAAGCATGTAAACGAGCGTTAAATTGTGGGTCACTGTATATTTTATGAGTGGAAGCGCATACAGAATTCAAATAAAATTATTCGGAAGACGTGTGTGGCGTAAGAGATAAGCTGCACCAAGCCAAAAAAGTATTGTATAGATTTCAATGAAATTTTACCAGAATATAGCTTATACATACATTAGAATAACACATAGGCTTCAAATAGTGAAGATAAAGGGTTTCCACGCGGACACAAGGTCGCGGGCGGCCACTAGACTAAAATAAGGCTAGAACAATATGTGGGTATGAGGTGCTTGTGGCGCAGTGATTGCAGCGCTTTGGTAGTGATACCAAAAGTTAAGCAACCTAGGTCGCGGTCATGTTTGGGATGGGTGACCATTCTGACCATACAAGTGACGTCTATTTACAAGCATCTCCGTGCTTCGGAAGGCACGTTAAGCTGTTGGTCCCGGTTAATATTGATATTAAGCGATATTAGTCGTTAAGCCTGGTCGGAGGCCCTCGGGCGGCTTAATAACATCTGACAGTAAGGTTGGTCACTTACCTCGAGGTACTGCCATCTCTGAGGTCCTGTCCTGGGTCCCGGAAGGAGACAATGCAGAAAATCAATTTTCTCTGTTACCTTTTTTTGTTTTTTTTTAAACCCAGGAAAACCCTTTTGAGAACCATAATCGAGGCCGCGGTGCCTCAGCCGTGTGTGGGACGCTAGCTAAAAAGGATGCGGCTCCGCTCCGGGGAAAAAACCGGAGAGGGCACTACCCACCAAAAACCTGCAGTATCCCTTCCCTGTCTAAGAGGTGACATGGGTGCCGGCTTATCCTTTACGTCTCTGACGACCTCCGACAGCGTGCCCGCCTACACGGCGAGCCCAGCGCGCCCCCCTTGTGGGGGGACAGGGGGAATAGCCGGGGATAAGGCACATTTCCCACCCGACGGCGGTGGCGCGTGCAATGCAGGTTCCTGGGGTCTTAATGTTTGTAATACCGTTTGTGGTTTTTGATTTTCATAGTACAACACAAGATACTTAGTTCAGGAACAAAGAAATGTATGTGATGTCATATGTGTTAGGTAAATAGCTCGACTCTAAATTGCTATTATTCCTTGGACTATTTGTGACCTTTTTTATAGTGTTGCTCATTATTTATAGTCTATCATCTCCTTTCGTTGAATCGAAAAACACACGAGTAGATGGAATCTGTGTAGCTTTGTAATTTTGTGTGTCAGTAAAGATAGTCAGACAAGATACTAAACCAATATTGAAACCTAAGGTCCTTCCTAGGGATAAATAAGAAAAGTAGTTGTAATAAAAATGTAGTTATTTTCTTATTTCACGTTCAGGGATCGCGGAGTCTTTTATGACTTGGGACTGAACATGCAAAATGTATGACATGACAGCCCATCGCGTATTGATAATGTTCATGTAGCCCGTCAAATGAATGGTTATACAACTTGTATGACTGTTAGCAAAATGTCATTCCTTTATTCCGGCTTCATCAATAATTTAAGCTTTTGTTTCTGTGGATGCGAAGAATGGTCGATAGCCCGTATTTAACCAACAACGTTGTGTGGAATTTGTCGTCAGTTTACGATTTACATCATCAGAACTTTGGAAGACTGATAAAAAGCCAACATAGAATGTTTAGAACCATTTGAGAAAGTATGAATATTATGGTAGAACAGTTTAAAAAAAATATGAACGAAGCTTTTTCTTAGAAATTGTGTATAAGATTAAGAATGACTAATTATGGTATCAAATGGATTTTGCTAGGACGCCGCGCTGCACGCGCTGTAGCCTTCATACTCTTATCCTTAGAATCGTAATGGAGTAATGGGTGAATGAATTGGATAAGGAACACTATAATACTTATTAATCGCTCTTTGAAGTGTCCGTTGTTCTATATCAATCAGAAAAAAATGAATACATTTAGGTAAAATAGAAACTTATCAACTGACAAATTATATTTTGACATTTATTTTTTACCTTATTTGTGTTTGACTTGTTATTTATTGATTTCTTATGTTATAATTGACCTGTAAGCGTTTTGAACTTGATCTGTTAGCTTGCACGTGTTTTTAATAAATAAATTGAAATTAAATTAAACAAACAGAACAAACATTAAAAAAAAACATAATTAAGGACAACGTCTTAAAGTGCCCAACACACTAGATGCGTTGCCTCTTTAATAGCTATAGCTCTTTTATATAAATAACATTAATCTTTAACAATTGCTAATCAATTCCCACTTAATAAACTATTATGTGTGCCAAAGGAGCTTCGTCTTGGCTTATTATCAAATTATCTCATTGTATGCAAAAGTTCTAGGCCAATTTTATTCAAAATAACAAAGTTAAATGGTCATTCCCCAATTACACTATTGTTAGCCAAATCTTTTAATGAGTTTATTGAATCAAATTAGATACAGATTCGAAATCAACAATGGCACAACTGCAGGGGGTAAATTAGATAAAACTACAAACCTAATGCATTTATTTGAAAACTTAACTGCACAGTTAATTATTTCTGCCATTTAAACCTATATGCGGAGCATTGGGTGCAATTAAAAAAAAAACAATGTAGATAGAGAATAAACTAAAGGGAAAAATAAATAACGTAAAATGTTATTTATTTTAAAACCAGGCAGCTACGTTTAACTACCTCCATACCTCGAAACTATGACGTTGCCAAACCATGTACCTACTCATATATGAGTAAAAAAGAGGCATTAGTGCATCAGTCTTACCCACCAGTGTGCGTGGCGATGCGAGAGTTTGAATAAAAATGTAAGTATTTTTTTGCAATTTCACTGATTTTTTACTTATCTATCTATAGAGGTAGATAAAAAATTAACGGCATTCTTTAAAAAAAAACAAGGAAACTGTGAGCCCCTGAAATTTACCTGGTTCAATGTGAGACCACTTAACATACTTACTTGAATTTATTCTATCGGCCATGAACAGTAGAGAGTACACAAACAATCGCTGCACACAATTAATATAAAGAATCAAGCTAACTTTCGATCTCGGGAAAAAAATTCTTAGGCACAATAAATAATAATAATAAATAAATATAATAAATATTTCACAACAATCACAACAATTCTCTAGTCCCAAATTAAGCTACGCGGCTTGTGTTATGGGTACTAGACAACGGATAAACATACTTAAATACTTTTTTTTGTAAATAAATACATATTATACATAGAAAACACCCAGACCAGTACAAACACACATGTTTATGCACACTTATGCTTGTACTGTGCGGGGATCGAACCCGCGACCCTTGGTTTAGAAGTCCGACCTGTGGACCACTGCACCAAGCGGTCGTCAAATAAGTTACCTTTGCTGATTCAAAACAAATCATTCAATTGCTCAACGATTGACCCGCAGTTCAGGCTATGCGAAGTTTCGACACATCAAAATATCTGCTGTAACGAATGAAGAGAAACGAGCAATGCTGATTGCAGATGTCACTATGAACTTGTAACTTAGTTTGCAACTTGTAAGTACTTACGAGTACAAGGGGCTTGTGGCGCAGCGGTGACCTTTTATTATGATTGCTAAAGTTAAACAACCTTAGGCGCGATCGTATTTGGGATGGGTGACCATTCCGACGATCTAAGAAGTGAGGTTTATTTACAAGCATCTTCGAGCTTACAAATGCACGTTAAGCTGTTGGTCCCGGTTAATATTTGTCGTTAGGTAAGACTCGTCAGATGCCCCCGGGCGGTTTAATAACATCTTTCAATAAGGTTGTTCACTTACCTCCCCAAACAATCCCTTCATCGCACCGCACTGAGCCCGCGTGGTGGAGTATGGCTCGTACCACCTCATAGTTGAGTTGAGGTCTTTGCCCAGCAGTGGGACGTATTAGACTGATGAGATGCAAGTACCCTGCACCGATTGTAATACGACTAGCAAAGCTGCTCGCTTTCGGGAAACCTTAGGATGGTTGCAAACGAGTATGATTTTAATTTTAATTTTAGCCATAGTATATCTTAGTTGTTTCGTAAAAATTGTGTTTGTATTATCCGTATATATTTTGCTCAAATTCCCCCTTCCTGTTAATTAAATGTTCCTTTCGGCAAAGGTTGTCTGGAAAAGATCGCTACAAGAAGTTGACTACTAACCAATAGTTCGCGGGTTTGATCAAACATTGTGTGCATGCACATGTCTGTTTGTACTGGTTTGGGTGTTTTATGTATTTATTTAAGTTTATTTGTAGTACCACTGTTGATTCTGATATCTGTAACACGAGTGATTAAGCTACTTACCACGGAGTCAGATCAATGTATGTGATGTTGTTTTATATAAAAATAAAAACCTACGCTCACAATGACTCAGACTCAAATCCAGCCGTTTTCAGCATTGGTTATATCGTGTAATGTTAAGAAGTTGCACATTGAATTGTAACATAAACTCCTACCACATTCCACCTACACCTACTTACTCGTCTCATAATTTATTTGCAGCGTCTTCCTAACTACGTTTGATATTTAATTCTGTTACGAAATCACCTGGTTGGCGACCTCACAGTCTAAATGCCAGTCCGAGCGTTTAATTGCTTTGTGCTTTATGAATCTTATTTTCATAATTATCACATTTTATTATTTGATTACGGATAGTTTTTGTGATATACTTTTTTGATCATAGCGGTCTCCCGCAACTTCATACGTGCCGGATTTCTTAGTAATTCTTGCAACCGCATAGAACCCTTTGAAGAGTTCATCATTTAAGCTGAAAAGTAGAATTATTTTGCTTTAAATTTCCACTAAACGGCGTCGACGCAGGAACCCAAATACATCCAACTGTAACCATTTGAAAAAACTAGAGCTGGAAGCAGTGCTGCCACCTTAGCCCTTTTCGGGCTTGATCAAGCACTTTTTACTATGTGTGAACTCGTAATTTAATGATTTAGCCCGAAGGGGCACTCATGCCCTTTTTCAATATCTAAAAATGTTGCATCAACATCTGAAATTTGCAACATGCTAATACTAAACTATCGAAATAAGTGTCTTAAATAAGATTTGCGAATATTTTGATGGTAGATTTCATTTATTCGATCATGGAAACACAGCCGCCGGCAACAAACCGTATAAAGAATTGGGAAAGCTGGCAAAAATTGTTCTATCTTTGCCATATTCCAACGCAGACGTAGAGCGTGTTTTTAGCTCGACGAACCTTATTAAGACAAGGAACAAAATGGGACTAAAACTATAACTTCGTAAAAAAGGCTCAAAAAAAGTCCTTTTCCAGCAATTGTGGCCATTTAGCCCGATCTAGCCCTTTTTAGCTTCTTCAAAAGCCCCGATTCAAAAATTGAGGTGGCAACACTGGCTGGAAGGCGCAGGACTTACAATACAAATCACAATATGACACAGAAGATGCACCTGGAAACATAACAATGACACCAACAAAACACTCGACGCGTTTCCACTACACGTGGCATCCAGGAGATGTTTTCGCTTTCACAGACTGCGAATCGACAACATCTGAGGATTCCAACTAGTTCATCACTTGCATTGCACAGTATATCATGAAAATCATGTGTTTTGTTTAGGTAATGATTTTTGCAAGATATTTTTTTTCTAGCTGCCGTAAATTTAGGCTAATGGCTAAGGGCTAATTGTCCGTCAATAGCTCATTATTAGGTAATTATTTATGAGTTAAATTATACCTACTATTATTAATTAATGCTACTAGAAGCTACTACTGAACCAATTTGCATGAAATTTGGTATGGAGATATTTTGATACCCGAGAAAGGACATAGCCTACTTTTTACTGTGGGAAAATGACGTATTCCCATGGGAAAATTCAGGTAGGCCGATTGCTTTTTTATGCGCTAAAATGAATTGCTGTTCGTTAGTCTAACTTAAACTCGAGAACGGCTCAACCGATTTCAATAATTTTAGGCTTGAAATATTTGCGGAAGTCCAGGGAAGGTGTAAACGATGAGAAACTATTGAAAAACGGCGAAAACAGCGGGCAGGACAGCGTCTGCCGGGTCCACTAGTAAGTTATAAATTGTGTTACATGACATTGTTTTAATACGACAAAAATAATATCTTCTGAGATTTGTTAGTTGTGCAAGCGTACAAGGTTTTCAGAATCAGTGCCTTACAATAACAATGCTAGTTAATTAAAATGATCTGATAAACGTGTGACAATATAGCGAAATGCTTAATCACCTTGGTGGTATCAAATTAAATTCATTCAATTATTTCAAGCGTTTTGCTTTTAAATTATCTTAGAAGCTCATGAGAGGTCAAGGCGTATTCTCACATTATGCCATTGCCTTGATGTCTTTTCTTCGTTATTTTCGTCTGTCGCAATTATATCGGTAAATGAAATTTAATCTGTGGATAGCTTTTTTATCGATTTGTATCGTTGAGTCACGATTAAATGGTAGCAACTCGAGTAATGTGAGCTTGAGCGAGTAGAGGACGCTGAAAAGTCTTAGAAATTTTATCACTTAGAAGCCTAAGCTCAGCAGTGGGCAACGAACGGCTGATATGATGATGAATGAGCTTTATGGTGAAATTGTGATATCAGCAAAACCTATAGATAACATTTTGCTCCCATTGTTTTTTCTTGTTTCTTTTATATGTGTCTGTTGATCTTGTATCTGTTTTTACTTTTCATTTCGTTCTGTGTATGTGATATCCTAAATCAATAGCTTTTCTTTCTTTTTATCAAATGAGACCCAATTTCAGTATTCAATATGACTCCACTCTCGAGTTCTAGATCGACAAAAGAATCAAGATCGACATACAAGGGAGCGTTCACATTAACGCCCGTTTTTACAAGATCCGCCCGGTTTTACGGCGCGGAGCCGACGCTGATGGAGATAGTATTTAGACAGGACAGCACAGAACTGATCCGATAATCGGATCAGTTATATATACTAGATCTGAAATACTGTATACTTATGTGAAAGCTGACTCAAACAACATACGCTAATTAAATGTAAAATCTAATTGCTGCTTATTTTGACGGATTGGTATTATCTTTTAGATCCGGAATACTGTATTAATGTTTGAACTCG
This sequence comes from Pyrausta despicata, assembly GCA_963921415.1. Classification (NCBI taxonomy): domain Eukaryota; kingdom Metazoa; phylum Arthropoda; class Insecta; order Lepidoptera; family Crambidae; genus Pyrausta; species Pyrausta despicata. The sequence goes on along the minus strand of OY992862.1, from coordinate 11,612,243 downwards.
ATCATACAACTGCATTATTGACATACACGTTAAACGGACCTGTGAAACGGACGTATATTATGTAGTTTGCGAACATGCGCTTAGTAACTTATATAGATATGTTTTTTATATAAGCTTTATGGCACAACAAAACTATGTAGGTACAAAAGGTGTACTTAAGGCCGTAGGGCATTTTCTACCAGTTCATACCCTTGGGGTAAGCAGAAATAATTAAATGATTAATGGGCAGTGCGCTGAAATAAATAAAACAGAAAACTTAAAAACAATAATACCAATAACATGACAGATTAAATATAAAATAGAGAATAAATTTATACAAGAATACATATTTATAAATACACTTGATATACACTAAATAAAAATAATAATATGAGGAACTGTATAATGAATGACGGTTGCGATAAAGTAAGAACGTGGGTGGTGACTGTTTTATATTTTCGGGATGCCTCCAGATCCTAATGGCCTGAATGTAAAAGCAGTTGAATTTGAAATTTGGTTCGGTGAAATGGAAAGGCCAAGGTAAATTTATCAGAAGAACGGATTTGACGCGAATGTGTCGAATCGGACCCTGTAAAACGGACGTTTGATATGTACTTTGCGAACACGTGCTTAGTTAGTTGATGGAATCAGGCGTTACTTTACGGAAATCCATGACTAAAGCTGAAAAAGAGTATTCGAGCGAGTCGAAGCGACAACATATCCTGAGGATGCCACGTGTACGAGTGTTTTGTTGGTGTCAGTGTTGTAATTCCAGGTGCATCTTCTGTGTCAGTTGTGTGTTGTAGGTATTGTAATCCTGCGACTTTCAGCTATAGCTTTTTCAGGTGATTACAGTTGGATGTATTTTGGTTCCTACGCTGGCGTCGTTTAATGGAAATTTGAAGCAAAATAATACGTGCTTAGTTCCTTATACTCGTATAGGTATGTGCCAAGTTCCGGATTCTCTAGGGATGTTTTTCAAACGCAAGTTTATCATTTTTGACGTGACAACGTCTTATAAATTGGTTTGCCGGGTGACACCTCAAGAAACTGCGTTACGCTGCTCCGCTCACGTTTCGCGCGAGAGAGACAGAGCGAGAGAGAGAGAGAGAGAGATAGGCATACACACCGGTTCATGTTATACGAATGAATATTCACATTAAAATTATTTTACCACTCAGAGTCGTTGTCACGTAGAACTTTCGCGCGTATACCGACTTTACAGGCAACCAATTTTACCTCTACCGCTTTAGCTGAGTATTCTGTTAATAAGTTTTTGTCCAATTTCCCACTTTGAAATTATAGCGTGTGCCTTTGTGTGTGTTATTCGTTCTTCGTGCAGCCCATGCAGACCTCGAGTATATTTATTGTATGACTAAATTTGGATATCAGCAATCTCTGAAAACATTAACAAACACATTATAACACCTTATGGTTAATGGTGCACTCATTTGCGGGCAATTTATTAGTTTTATAATAACGTGGGCTTAATGTTTCGTTGCAAGGCGCTGATTAAAATCTATTTTATTTGATCTCCTTTAAGTTAGCCTTGCAGAAAGGCAAAACTTTGAAAATACAAAAATCAGCAGATGTCCGACAAATCACTGTTTTTCGATGCATACACACTAGCTAAATGCTTTTATTATATGGCATAAGAACACATCAGCTAAGTGATAACATTTTTTCGCAAGCATTTCAAGAAATCGTTGTTATCTTTAAATGTGCCAAGCGAAGCAAAAAAGAGTTCAAGAGACCAGTGTTGAAACTCTACTTTTTCAGTTACAGGCCTATAACGTCAAATTGTCTCAATGTTTGTTATGCACTTAGTGTCAGTTTAACTATTGAAGTACCTTATTATTTCAATACAGTATTTCACACCGTCACAGTATTCGTATGAAATCTAACACTCGTGAGGCAGGTGTTAAGTTTCGAAGTAATTAATACGTTGCACAATCGCATCTTATTACAAAATGTACGGTCACGCGCTGTTTGCGAGATCACGACGCTTCCACTCCTGCGCACAGTTTGACAGCTGTAGCTGTCAGGCGGCCATTTTGGGAGGTGTGCGTAGGACAGACGGTTGCTCACAAGCTTTTTAAATTTATGTTGATGGAGGCTTTAAGACACTGATAAAAAATACAGAGGTAACTTAAACGATACATTTCATTAGGAAGCATATTAAAGAGCTTTTTTGGCATGATTATGAGTTTTTATTTCAGTAGTTTTTGGTCAAGCAATAAGTAAACCTGCAACAGCACTAAAAGATTGAACGGATTCAAATACTCGTGTTCTGCTTAGAATAACAGTAAAAATTATAAATTACTCTAACCGAAACTTACACTTGAACGTTTATTGACTGTGGGCTAGATTTCCGGTTACCTCTAACGCGAATGATATGAACAAAACCTGAAATTTTAAAGAAAATATCAAATTATTTTATGACCTCATCCTCATAAACAAAAACTCTTTCTCGTTCATTCTGCCATTTTCGGAAAACTTGGTCACTCTACGGATGCGCGCGATCATATTCTCCATCACATTTGGTGTGAATATAATTAATTACATTAGGTCAGCATTGTGCAGTGACCTCGTGACGAGCACTCCATATCTGAGCTGAGATACTATCATTCATGACGTTTCGAGATCTGACATGTGAGTCAGCTACTTGTTAATGTGATTTGATTGATGTTGCATGCTTGTAAAGTTTTAAAAGGGCGTATTATTAATTGAAAATGAAAAGAACACGGGTTATCACAAAAATCGACTCACCTTTGTTTTCTCTCGTTAAACTAAGCTTTCTGAAAAATGAAGATTAGCTGATGTTTTTCACGACAAGTATTCGTACGTAGATTTTTATGACGTATTAAAAATGTGAACTCCTAACACCTAACTATTTCAACACATATAGAGACATGTCAGACAATAAGCGTAAAAGGTTTTAAATATTATATATTTTACACATCACATACATTGATCGAACTCCGTGGTAAATAGCTTAAGCACTTGTGTTACAGAAATCAGAATCAACAGTGGTATTGAATGTTACTCGTATATTGCATTTATTTCTGATTGAAATCGCATATATCGGCTGAATTTTGGCTGCTTTGGAAGTGTGAAGGTAGTTTGAAAAAATCTATGTGTATCATTCTAATCAATATCAAAGGTATTTGTATAATGGTTATTGAGTGATTCCAATTTCCAATGGATTTTTTAATCTATATTACGTGTTATTTAATTGGCATTGAATGGAATCTCAATCACAATGATCCCACGGTATAACACCATATTTTTTCTGTATATTGACATCGGCCTAACATTACACCACGAGTAGTCATCACGATGTAATACAGGATGTTTGGCTAAACGGTGTTCAAAATATGACAGTATGGTCTGCCTAAGAATTTGAGCAACTTTTGCAAACAAGAAATCGGTAGTTTCACTTATTTATTTTGTGTGTACGTACAATGAATTTATTTGTTTTATATTATTTGACTTGTTATTTATTGATTGTTTATGTTATAATTGACCTGTAAGCGTTTTGGACTTGATCTGTAAGCTTGCACGTGTTATGTAATTAAATAAATTGATATTTATACTTAGCGTTTCCATACTAAACAGATAGGATAAATGATATTATTAGAATTTTTAGTTGCTATTGCAAAGGTTGTTAAATGAATTGGTAAAAATCTCTGATCGCATACACCATGTATAAGTTCGTATTAATATATCTACACAATCATTTTTCTCTATAAATCGAGCAAATCTAATTGAAAATACTGTTTGAACATATCCGTTCAATTAATTGCTTAAATAATTGCTCTGCACACATTATAGAGTGCTATAAACTCTTTATCAATACCTAATCAAATCAAATTCAAATTTCTCTGATTTATGAGGGCATCTAGTGAAGTTCTTACCAAAAGGTGCAGAAGTAGCTTTGTAGCTTTGTATTTTTACACCTTGAACGACTAGAAATTTCCTTTTAAAGGCTTCCATAAAGTTTTCCAGAATCGATCTACTCATTACAGCTGGTCTTTTATGTAAAGTTTGTGAAATAAATAAATAATGAGATAAGTAGCACTAGAACAATGAAATTTTAGCAACGGTAGGTACCGTAATATTTTATTTCCAAGGCACCAAACTTATCGCCATATTACAGCACAACGACGTCCTATTTTGAACACAGGCCTCTTCACCTATAGATTTTTGGCAGGTTACAAGTTACCCAACAAGTTGGAGTTACAAGTTGTATTTAACAAATCAGAACCTTTCTTCACAATCCTCCGGTTCTTCGTACTATTTCTATGCCCTGCTCACTTCATTCAAATGTTTTCCTAGTTTGGCAACCTCGCAAAACCATTTCTTTATCTCACCTCTGTACATGTACTAACATGTTTCCTAACTGCAGTTACCTCACTTCATGGGTCAGGAATTGAGGGCGACAAGGCTTGTTGCTTCGTCGTGTACCGTGACAAAGTGAAGAGACATGTGTGTCAAGTGTTATGGTGTTAGCGTTTAATTACAATAATTGGTGCAGTGGTCCACATGTCGGACTTCTAAAACCAAGGGTCGCGGGTTCGAACCCCGCACAGTACAAGCATACGTGTGCATGAACATGTGTGTTTGTACTGGTCTGGGTGTTTTCTATGTATAATATGTATTTATTTACAAAAAAAAAGTATTTAGATATGTTTATCAGTTGTCTAGTACCCATAACACAAGCCTCGTAGCTTAATTTGGGACTAGAGAATTGGTGTGATTGTTGTGAAATATTTATTTATTATTATGTAATATTTAGAAGATATGCTACCTAACCCGTTGTCCCACGTGACCGTCGAAACACGACAAGTGCGAGAGACATAGAGACGCGATTGACATTGACACAAGGCGTTTGAAGTATTAGTCGCGTCGTGTCGCATCGCGTTACACGTAGCTCACGTAGGACAAAGCCTAAGCCAAAAAATTGCGAGATTGTTCGTTAATTTAAGCGTATTGACTTCGAGCAAAGATGCTTCGTCTTAGATTACACGGTTGCCACTTGTAAGCATTATTCTATCACTTTATTGAGAAAGAACCACTATCTTTTGTATAGATGTTTAGATAGATTTTGTATCTATAGATAGATTTTAACGAGTAACCGAGTACCGAGTATTACTCGGTTTAATGCTTTTCATAACGAGTACTCGGCCGAGTTACTCGGTTTAATTTAATGCGCACTTGAGTTTGCACTTGACTCATTTTTAAATATCTACTAACTCTAATTTTAGATTAATTAATCATTACTATTCAACATTATAACAAATACATATTAGTGCACATATTCGGCCGAGTACGAGCATGATAAACCACGGTGTACGTCAAGTACAGACTCATCGAGTATTCGGCCCATATCTAATATTTTGCATACCGTATGGACGTAACATATCGGCCGATATATTATTTTTATCAAAGGTATTAAGGAAGGAAGGCCTAGGGTGGCATTCACACATCACGCGGCGCGGGGCTTACAAACATAACAAGTACTTATATGGCCTAAGTTTAGATTCTAAACTAAGCCTACTAAACCTATCATTCTTAACATTCGAACAATAACACCAGACGGAAGATCTTAAATAAATATACAACAACATCAAATACATTGATCTGACTCCGTGATAAGTAGCTTAAGCACTTGGGTTACAGATAACAGAATCAACAGTGGTATTACAAATTAACTTAAATAAATACATTAACACCCAGACCAGTACAAACAGACATGTTCATCAACACAAATGTTTCTACAATGCGGGGATCGAACCCGCGACCTCTTGGTTAATAGTCAACTTCTTAGCCATTCAACCAGAGTGGTCGTCAAGTCACTACAACTTATTTGTCAAATATTTTGGTCCGGTTTTCGATTTGCTTAAAATCTTATAAAACCAATAAAATCAATAAATCAATAAAATCAATTTATTTCTGTCAACAAATTTCTTTCAACAAATTAGCACTTTTACACGTCCCAACATATAAATTATTGACCCTACCACCGCTTCGGGACAGTTTGGGCCAGTGCTGAGAAGAAGCGGCGCAAGAAACTCAGTCACTATTGTCATTGCCTCTTTTCAAAATTGATTTACAATAATTGCATTTAAACATTTCCATATATCTTTGTCATTTATATAATCATCAATTTTATAATATCCTTTCGACATTAATACATCTTTTACAACTGTTTTAAATTTATCTAAAGGCAATGAAATTAAATTTTCAGGTAATTTATTAAAAAATATTACACATCTACCCATAAATGAGTGACCAACTTTATGAAGCCTAAAATGTGGAACGGCAAGCCTATTTTTTTGTCTTGTGTTGAAGTTATGCAAAACGCTATTTTTTGGAAATAAGTGTAAGTTTTTTCGAACGTAAATTAGGTTTTCGTAAATGTATTGCGAGTAAACTGTAAGTATTTTAACTTCTTTAAACAATTCTCTAAGTGTTTCATTTGATTTAAGTTTATACGCCCGCACGCTATAAAAATACAGAGATGCATAAAGATGTACTACAATATGTGTTTTTTGCATAAAAAAGAGGTACATTCTTATTAATTAAATCGGTTAATAATGTATTTGTTACATACAACCATTTTGGATAACTGGATCCCGGCCAAGTTAGATAGCCGAAACTGAGGGTAGCTACCTACATTAAATAAAATTTATCATTTTCCGTAGGTTTGCAGCCGCGTTCCCTTTATTCGTTAGCCGATAAAATCTGTACCTGCTTACATTAACTTTTGCCTAACAATGTAAATCGGCGTTACGAGCTGTCGGATTCATTATTCAAAGCATTCAAGATATGATCTGAAGAAGCTACAATCATGAGCTCGGATGGGTAGCGTAGAGCATGAGCCAAGTTTAAGTAAGACCCATTGCATTTATGTATTTCTGTCCGTTATCCTAGCAACAACAAATAGCGCAAGCTAAGGCTAAGTTGTGGCTAGGTAATTGGTGTGTTCGTGGAAACAATTTATTTATTTATTTTAAGGTTCAATGCGAAAATAATCGGTCACGCGTGAAAAAGTAAGCAGGCATAAACATAATGTAACATATTTGTTTTTTGCAAAAGAAAAAAATTTTTTTTATTAATAAAAAGCGTTTATTAATTTGGGACACCGCAAACACAAAACCAAAATGAGATTTTAATGTTTCATTACCTATGTCCGTCCAAGTAGTGTTGTAAGTAAATTACCAATTAAGTGTGTAAAAATTATTAATCTCTCAATTGTTGCTCGATAATAATGATTTTGGATAAATAGGTCTTAGGCTCAGGGCACACCTGCGGGACACTTATTTATTTATTTACTAGTGGCCGCCCGCGACTTCGTCCGCGTGGAAAGCCTTTATCTTAAAAATTCTTTATGAATTGTAGCCTATATGTTATTCTGATGTATAAGCTATATTGTGGTAAAGTTTCATTCAAATCCATACGTGAAAGAGTAACAAACATCCATACATCCATACATCCATACATCCATACTTACAAACTTTCGCCTTTATAATAGTAGTAGGATTTAAGCTTTATTGCACAACAAAACTTCGACGACCGCTTGGTGCAGTGGTCCACAGGTCGGACTTCTAAAACCATGCGCGTTCGATCCCCGCACTGTACAAGCACAAGTGTGCATGATCATGTGTGTTTGTTTGTACTGGTCTAGGTGTTTTCTGTGTATAATATCTATTTATTTACAAAAAAAAGTATTTAAGTATGTTTATCCGTTGTCTAGTACCCATAACACAAGCCTCGCAGCTTAATTTGGGACAAGAGAATTGGTGTCATTGTTGTGAAATATTATTCTTTTTATAACTATGTACAAAAGGTGGACTTAACGCCGTAGGGCATTCTCTACCAGTCCGCTACGACTCGCGACTGTCAGCGATTGAGGCGCGTCGTCGCGTCATAAAGCCGCTGGTGTGCGCTGAGCCGTAAACTTGGCGGATTTTTACATCCATCTTTGAGCAGAGTCAATCTACAGTTCAAAACAAAGGCATATTATGTATGTATGTCTGTTGCTTCATCTAAACCTTGTGCGAGACATAATTGTATGTTTCAGATATTGCATCTAATAACAGATTTCAATCTTTTTGTCAGTCAATTAACCCCGACCCATGTATGCTTCACAGCCCTTTACTTGCTATTTAAAAAGTATCTTGAAGAAAAAAACTAACACGGGTTGCACTCCGGGAGTGCCGGCAGAAGTGAAAACTTAACAACCGTCTTACGGTTTTTCGATCAGCATCACGTGACCTGACGCGAGTTTCACAGTTTCTACCCATGCCACAAAAGTGCTCAACGCCGCTAAAGAAGTTTTCACTTCAAAAAAATATATACAGCAGATGTGTAGGTATTTTTCTTCTAAGAATGTTAGAATTTGCATGTTTGATGCCTTCGAAAATAAATTTACAATAATTATAATTGTTTCAACGAACACACCAATTAGCCCTAAACTAAGCGTTAGCTTGTGCTATGGTTGCTAGAATAACGGATAGAAATACTTACTTCTAAACAATATAAACACCCATAACTCAGGTACAAATACTCGTGCTTATCACACAAACATTTGCCCCTAGCAGTATTCGAACCCGCGACAGCCGGTTTCGTAGTCAATAAATAAAATCCAATAAAATCCATTTATTTCTGTAAGTAGGCTAACAACTAGCACTTTTACACGTCCCAACATATAAATTAACCCTACCACCGCTTCGGGACAATTTGGGCCAGTGCTGAGAAGAAGCGGCGCAAGAAACTCAGTCACTATTGTCATTGCCTCTTTTCAAAATTGATTTACAATAATTGTAATTGTTTGCATTTAAACATTTCCATATATCTTTGTCATTTATATAATCATCAATATTATAATATCCTTTCGACATTAAGACATCTTTTACAACTGTTTTAAATTTATCTAAAGGCAATGAAATTAACTTTTTAGGGAATTTATTAAAAAATGATAACCCATACATGAAACCCATACCCATAAATGAGTGACATACTTTATGAAGCCTAAAATGTGGAACGGCAAGCCTATTTTTTGTCTTGTGTTGAAGTTATGAAAATCATCTCATCATCATTAGTCTAGATCACTAGACCAAAGCTGTCGTCGATTAGTACGAGGTTAGTAGTTTTTATCAACTAGGGTTAGTTTCTTCCACGTATTTTTAATTTTTAACGATTATAATCCGTTGCACTTACGCACCTTCGCTTTGCAGATGACATAGTTATTATGGCAGAATCGCTGCAGGATTTGCAAAAAGTGCTGCACAGCCTCAATGCTGCCTCGAGACGTGTGGGGCTTGGGATGAATTTGGACAAGACAAAAGTAATGTTCAACAATCATGTCATCCCGGAACCAATTTCTGTCGAGGGCACTACGCTCGAGGTTGTCCAAGAGTACGTCTAACTTGGGCAAGTACTACAGCTCGGTAGAGACAACTTCGAGCAGGAAATCGCCAGAAGAGTGAAGCTTGGCTGGGCAGCATTTGGGAAATTGCGTCATATCTTCACGTCGACCCTGCCGCAGTGCCTGAAACGCCGGGTGTTTAACCAATGCATCTTACCAGTCTTAACCTACGGAGCCGAAACGTGGAACATGACAGTAAAGCTGGCTCACCGACTGCACGTCACTCAGCGTGCTATGGAAAGGTCTATGTTGGGGATCTCATTGAGGGATAAGATCCGGAACGAGGTCATACGACATAAGACTAAGGTAACTGATGTTGTCCAAAAATGTAGCAAGCTGAAGTGGCAGTGGGCTGGCCATGTCTGTCGCAGAACCGACGAGAACCTTCCTGCTCCACCGGAAGGTTCTCGAATAGAGACCACGCTTAGGTAAACGTAGTGTGGGACGCCCCCCGGCTAGATGGACAGATGACCTGAAGAAGGCAGCTGGTAGTGACTGGATGCAGAGGGTGGGAGATCGTGCGCTGTGGCGCTATAGGCCTATGCCTCCCCCAAGGAGCGCCACCATCATATCAGCCTGTTGCAGTCCACTGCTGGACCTATGTCCAGCAGTGGACTGCAACAGGCTGATATGATGATAGTCCGTTGCAAGACGTCCCATGCTAATTGTAGGAGGTTCATACTAAAACTGCCAGATCTTCTGATTGCAAGCAGCCATGGGCGTACCCAGTATACCTCTCTACTTTCTATTGTTATTGATTAAAATTTTTATTTTGCAGTACAATATATTTACATTATTTTGAAAAAAAAACAGTACTTTCGTCAATTCCCTTAGGTTAAATAGCCGACCCCGACTGAGAAACGGGAAAAGGCTAGGAGAAAGAAGTACAATATATATTTATATGCATTAACTTTTGAAAACCGCGCGGCGCGCGCGCCCATTTTACGCTCGGGTCTGTGGTACATACTCTATGGTCTGTGGCCGCCCTGGCTCCGCGAGTGTAAGGCAAAAAAAGCGCGCGGGACCTGGCTTAAAAAATTGATTTGCCCTCCCCTCCTTGCCTCCTCCGTACCTGGGTACGCCCATGCAAGCAGCCCTATATCTAATTTGACATAACGACAATGTTGTTGACCTGTGGAACTCCCTACGCTGTGATTTTGTTCATAATTATTATATCTCGATGGCCAACCAGCTCATCATTTTGAACTCCTGACGTCAAAGAGGGTTGTTATAAGTGCGACCCCTACCTATGTCTGTGTGTGTGCATGTTTTTTGTTTTTGTGTGTCTGTCTGTGGCATAGTAGCTCCCGAACGGATGGACCGATTTTAAAGCGTTTTTTTTTATTAGAAAAATAATTCAATCACGGCGATTCTTAGCTAGAGCTGGTTAAAATACGTCTAGTCATTTATTTCTTATATATTTAGTTATGTCGTATTATTGTCTGATCGTAAATTCATATTCATATTCTTTTATTTGCCAACTAAGTGTTAAATACATACATAATTATAGCAGGTCTTATGCTAGACAATTACACTTATAACTTAGTAAGCCTTTCAGTTTGGGTATTGCAAAAAATATTGAAAATTATTTGAGGGCTATATCTAATTATTATTAGTATCTTCTAATAATAACATTAACAAATATTGCATTTTGGACTTACGGTTATTAAAGTTGTGACATTATCATAAAACCTAAGTGATAAAAATAAACAGTTGGCTATTAAGTATTTTTCATCTATACTCGTATGTTTGTATTTAGTTATCGTTTCCGTCGTTATTTTTATCTATTTTAGTTATTATGCATGTCTTAATTCTTGTTTATTTTCTTGTTTTTTTATACCTATCGTTGAAGCTCATCAGCTGTTTCCGTGGCTCATTCGGGGTTTTTTTTTCAACTAGATAGTTTATTTTGATTATATCAACTTAAGATTATAAGCATCTAAAAGTAGCACATCATTAGAATTTGTGTACAAACTGGTGTCACCACGAATATACCAAGTCAGATTATCTGCCCGAGTGACCACCACACTAAAATCTGATAAGGATAGCTCGGCCTTAGACGGTGTCGCAACGCGCCGGCGAGTATGGCGCGGGCAGACGACTTGTGCAATTAGTTGCATTGCATTCACCTGTTCGGTGCATTTTGGGCAGTATGTGTATACAGTGGAAGAACATACAGTAAGATCACTTTGAACTATAAGAGCTAAGGCCCAGGGCACTATCCGTCGCGAGTCGCAGCAACAGTATAAGTTCCGATAACAGCAATTCCTGCTTGACCAGGGGCTGTGGCTTCAAATAAAACGACTATGCGCTTCTGGGAAACAGTTCCTTAAAATAAAGGTATTTTTTTGTGGATATTATTAGTTGATGGAATCAGGCGTTACTTTGCGGAAATCCATGACTAAAGCTGAAAAAGAGGATTATTTTGCTTTAAGTTTCCACTAAACGACGCCAGCACAGAAACCAAAATACATCTAACTGTAATCACGTGGCATTCTCAGGAGATGGAGATGACAACATCTCCTGAGGATGCCTCGTGTAGTGGCGAAACGCGTCGAGTGGATTATTGGTGTCAGTGTTGTGATTCCAGGTGCATCTTCTATGTCACGTTGTGAGTTGTAGTTATTGTAAGTCCTGCGACTTCCAGCTCTAGCTTTTTCAGGTGATTACAGTTGGATGTAATTTGGTTACTGCGCTGGCGTTGTTTAGTGGAAATTTAAAGCAAAATAACCCTCTTTTTCAGATAGTATTAGTGGCAACGGCTCGGCTACGAAGGTATGCAGTTGGAGTAGAAAAAACTAACACTTTGTAAAGGGTGTAGTATGTATGTGTAGACGACCTGAAGAAGGCAGCTGGTAGTGACTAGATGCAAAGGGCAGGAGATCGTGCGCTGTGTCGCTCCTTGGGGGAGGCCTATGTCCAGCAGTGGACTGTAACAGGCTGATATGATGATGATCATGATGATCTATGGATGCATGGTTTCTTGTTACCGGTCAGAGGCCTAACTCCGTAACGTTTTGTTTTATTTTCGGGCCTAGACAGCACCTTTGCTCGCATGGTCAAGCTTGTAAGGCAGCTTGTAAGGTATCTTGCATCCTCGACATGGATGGCTACATCTGAAACTACGGAGAACGGCGTAGAGAGTAAAGTACTGGCTACTTTTTTTTTTACAACATCACGACTTAGTGGTAAGAAGCTGAAGCATTTGTGTTTAAAATATCAGAATCAACAGTGGTATTACAAATAAACTTAAATAAATACATATAACACCCAGACCAGTACGAACAGACATGTTCATGCACACAAATGTTTGTACAGTGCGTCCATCGTAAATCGATGGGAGAGGACGATATTCAGCAATATAAATAATCTAGCTACTTTTACAGATAGCATAATAAACTTACCAAGCCTACTGTGTGTATGTTAGGATTCGGCGCAAGTATTTTTCTTACCTACTAGATGTGGGCTTTGGAATCTCTTGTTTCAAACGAATGTTGAAACTAGTCTATCAATTTGGTAGTGGTGGTTGGTACACCGTTTAATTCTATCTATTGCTCAAAAAGCAGGTTTGAACATTATACATGTACGTAAAACAAATAGTACGAGTATGTATGTACAGTGGCTAGCACATCAGGCTACTAATTTTTGTTGTAAAATCGCCCGTATCACAAGTGTATAAAATACCGCAGTGTTTACCGTGTTGTGCTGGCCACCGTACTTGAGGCTAAGTCTCGTGATGGTTTTGCAATTAAAGTCATCCAATGTTTGGTGCAACAGTTTTTAGCAGGGATATGAGTTTCCTGATCCTGCTGTCCGTGATGGTCGGGGATCAGCGTCTTATTTTAATCCCTGACGAAAAAGAGGGCCGTTATAAGTTGACCCCTATGTCTGTGTGTGTATATGTGTTTGAGATGTTGTGTGTCTGTCTGAGACATCGTAGTTCACGAGTGGATGGACTGATTACAAAGCGGTGTTTTAAATTCAAAAGATAATTTCGTCACGGTTGTTCTTAGCTATAGCTGATCAAAATCTGTCCAGCCGTTGAAACTCATCAGCTGTTTTCCTGGCTCATAATTTTTTAAATGCAAAAGTTAGTTTTTAGTCTGTCGAAGCGACAACATCACCTGAGGATGCCACGTGTAGTGGCGAAACGCGTCGAGTGTTTTGTTGGTGTCAGTGTCAGTGATTCCAGGTGCATCTTTTGTGTCACGTTGTGAGTTGTAGGTATTGTGGGTCCTGCGATTTTCAGCTCTATCTTTTTCAGGTGATTACAGTTGGATGTATTTTGGTTCCTGCGCTGGCGTCGTTTAGTGGAAATTTAAAGCAAAATAATCCTTTTCTTCAGCTTTAGTCATGGATTTCCGCAAGGTAACGCCTGATTCCATCAACTATAGTTTTTAGCTTTTTAAATTCTTAATAACGGAGTATATTACGACTTATAGACCCTGTATAATACGTGATAATACGAAATACTGCCAGGAGATTCCAGGTTTGAATCCTGGCAGGGTCGCTAGGATGAGGTGAGGTGCGAGGATAACGCGTATTAAATGACAAGACGACAGCTTAGTGAGATGGCCTGTTTATTACTGAATCCAATCTATACTGTTTCTCTATAATATGCGTACTTTACTCCACTACAACCTAACTTTGAGCTGTAGCACGGTGTTAGTTAGACGCAGGCGACCTGCAAAAGCATTTCTGCCAGTCAACCTTAAGGTCATACAGAAAGTAGGAAATGGCTGTCAGAAGGGAGGTTGCGACTCCGCTTCTTCCGCCGCTTCTTCTTAGCAATAGCCCAAATTGTCACAAAACAGTGGTATGTAATAGTGCTCATTGTGGGTCTATTTAATTTTATTTATTTATTTTAACTTGATTTGGGAGATTTGGGGGAGGCCTTTGCCCAGCAGTGGGATGATATAGGCTAAATAAAAAAAAAAAAAAAAACTTTTAACTTACGGAGCCAAAACGTGGAACATGACAGTCAAGCTGGCTCACCGACTGCACGTCACTCAGCGTGCTATGGAAAGATCTATGTTGGGGATCTCATTAAGGGATAAGATTTGGAACGAGGTCATACGACATAAGACTAAGGTAACTGATGTTGCCAAAAAATGTAGCAAGCTGAAGTGGCAGTGGGCTGGCCATGTCTGTCGCAGAACCGACGAGAGGTGGCGCAGGAAGCTTCTCGAATGGAAACCACGCTTAGGTCAACGTTGGCTAGTTGGACAGACGACCTGAAGAAGGCAGCTAGCTGATAGTGACTGCAAAGGGCGGGAGATAGTGCGCTGATGCGCTCCTTGGGAGAGGCCTATGTCCAGCAGTGGACTGTAACAGGCTGATATGAATTTTATTTTCGCCCCCAGGGTGGAGGGCGACGTGAGTGCGCCGCGGCAGGGTGCGCGTGCGGCGCCCCGCCCGCGCTGCCCGCGCCCGACCCGCACCCCCTGCGCGCCCTCGACCGCATGCAGCCGCCCCTGCTCAGGTAACTTGCTCACGAAAAACCTAATGTATACCCACTAAGACGATGTACAAAGTCTTTTGTCGACAGGTTAACATAATTTGTACCTATATATGTATATATTTATTTTTATTTTAAGTAGCTATCCAGAAATTTTGCCACAATCTCACCATCAGGCGTAACGATGTAGCCGAGGATGGATTATGTCTGTCTAGTGACACTAACAACCTTTTTACTCTTTTCTTGAAAATATACAAATGAAAATTTGAAGGGAACATTTCAGCCGATAGCGAATTCCATTCCAAAGGTACGCAACAGAAATGTAAAATCAAATCGCTTGAACGGAAAAGAAATGTCCCACCCAACCTTCAAAGGTTTTTGGCTATGAATTTTTGCTTACTATTGATATACAAAGTAAGTCAACATGTCGACGAAAGACTATGTAAGTAAACGCAGCAGTTAAAAGCAGCCTCCTGACGAACTAAAGAAATGGCAGGGTCAAAAAATTTGGCTTGGATTCCCTTTCGTGAACATCGAACAATGCACCCACATGGAACGCGAGACCCAGGTCGAGAACTTGGTTTTAATTTCACATTTTTGTTTGCTTACCGAAATATTTTTAATTAATTGATGTTGACGGCGACACCCTGAGTTTATGTTGCCCAAGCGAGCGTGACTGGCAAAACTAAACTTAGTTTTGAAATTCCTGTTTAAAAGTCATCTAAAGTAATGTGTAATTGTACTCGTAGCATGCCTTAGGAAAGGTTTTCCCTATCTGGCCGAGCTATCGAAAAAATACAGAAATATCGTAGGGAACATTAAGTAATCTTCGCTAGAACTATACGAGAGTTGAAAGTTACGTTTGTAAAAAAAAGGAAAATGTAGTGAGTGTCTTGAACTCTTGGCTGAAGTTCTTCAATCCCAAGATTTCCATCCTTCTTAGAAAGGTGATCAAAGAGAATTTATTTATACTCCCCAGATCAAATCCCCTATACACAGAGGAGGAAGAGCAAGAGGTAGTGATAATCGTGGACTCCTTGGACGAGCCGCCGGAGGGCGAAGCGCCCGACGCCCCCCGCACACCCCGCCGCGCCCCCTCTACCTCTTCAGGTGAGTTTGTTGCGCTGTTTCTTCTCAGCTCTAGCCCAAATACTCCAGGGTTCTCCTGTATATGTTGAAACGTGTAAAAGTGCCATTTGTAGGTCTATTTGCAGAATTAAATTTATTTGATTTTATTGGTACATATTAGGTTTGACTACTACAACTACTATCGAAGTACTCCATGGTGTAGTAACGAGAGTACAAGTTTCACGGTACTGCCTTGCCGAGGTCCAAGGTTTGATCCCGGACGAAGGCAATGTTGGAAACCAATTTTCAATGGTGTCACGAGTCTGGGTGTATGTGGTGCCTTCGCGTTTTCTGATTCCCATTACACAAGTGCTAAGTACTTACTTAGGGATCAGAGCAATGTTTGTAATGTGATGTTGGCCCCAAAAAAAAAGTATTTACTTTAGGCAGTCTAGCTCATATCGTCTTCAATCGTCTGTTATTAACCGTTAATTCAGAAACCAGGCACGGATGCAGGCCTAACCTAACGGACCCCACGGATCTTGACCTCTTGGCCACGATTTCCTACCACTGCTCTATTCATCCATCTTATGCAGCTTCTTGTAGGTTGAATAATTGGACCAATCAACTCGGAAAGCTCCTTTACAACTTAATATTTCCAGCTTCAAGATTTTTTTGCACATTTTAACATTTTTAAATGTTTTAAGGCTACGGCAGCGGCGGGGGCAGCCACGGCCGCGTGTCCCCCTCGTTACCAAAGACGGAGTACCCGGAGCCGGCATGCAGGCTGTCCGTGTCGGACAAACCCGACGGATCTCACTCCACCTCCGACTCGGACAGCCCGGTGTGCACGCTCTCTAGGAGCTTGAAAGAGGATATTAGGTCGTGCTTGGGAGGATGCAGGTTAGTTTTTTTTATACAAATGTAAGTAATTGTCTTAAAAATTTAGATTGCTGTCATCCAGCTAGTGTTGTTGAGCCACAATTTTTTTATATAAGTACAGCATCAAAAACAATATTTTATGCAAGGGTAAGCCGCTGAAATCAGGAACGAGAGTGTCAAAAATCTTTTACTGGAATTATCCGAGGACGTAGTACGCTTCTACTGTTTGTTACTATTGCAAAATGTACGAAACTGTCTTGTACTATTATTTTTTTCACTGCATTGTGAGTTATATTGCTAAATAAGGCAGTGTTATGAATGTTATGATGTATACGTTAGCGAATCGAACGAAACAATCCCCTAAACCAGCCACAAGTAGAGTACGGCTAAGGTAACCATCAGGTTCTGCCAGCGCATACCTGTGACATACTGTCCCCACAACTCGCGACTTATCGCCAAATCGTCAACTGTCGCAATTCGGGGTGACAGTATCCCGCAGTTGTGCCCTTGTCCGTTATAACTGTCTATATCTGTTCCACAGATGGGAAAAAGACGTAGGCGACGTGGTAGAGGCAGCGGTGCGGGGTGCGGGGGGCATCACAGCCGCCCGCGCGCGTCTGCACGCCGCGCTGGTGGCCCTGCACGAGCCCCAGCGTGTGCCCAACCGCGGCCCCTCCCTCCCTTACTGCGGCCCTGGCGTTCGGCCGGGGGACGTCACTATGATGGCGAAGAACACGGAAATGTCTCTTTTGGTAAGTTACGATATTCACTTCACTTAATTTTAGAATAGTTATGACATATGGAATTTATTGATACCTTTATGTTTTTGAGTTCCCTTTTCTTTTGCCTTACATGAAAATGAATGATGTTTAAATGAATCTGTACTTTCCTGGTAATAAACAATTTTTCTTGCCTTGTGATTTTTACACCTTTTTTTTAAATATAACAAGCATTGTTATTTATTGTACTAGTAAGTAATCTAGCAATAAAATTTGTTGGGTTTGTGTGTACAAATCACTGTACGAGTATGTGAAAAACATGCGTTTTACTGAAAAATTGGGAACTGAATAAACTCTATAAAGCCACAAACACAAAAGGTTACACAAAACATATGGCATTAAGTGTTATGCATATCAAATATGGAGCAAAAGATATTGACTGACTTATAAAAAATTAGTAGTTAAGTAGATGGTATAAATTGAAATATTAATAGCCTTTGTACTTAAAAAGTACATTGATTCGCTTTTTTTCAAATATTTATCAAAAGAAATTGACTGACATATAAAAAAATTGTAGTTTATTAGATGGATTAAATTTAAATATTAATAGCCTTTGTCAGTACAAAGGCTAGGTAGTTTAATGATTAAAAATACAAAGTTTGAAATTGAGACAGCGGTTAAAATTAGAATTACCTCATGCTATACGCTACAAACAAAGCTTAAGGGCATAATAACAATTAATCTTGCTATTATTTTATCAATTACCCGTTACTGCAATCACGGCCCTTCGAGCCCTCAGCCTTGGGCGAAGACAATTATCTTAAATGCATCAATTCGGATATCGTCGTTTTATGGGCTAAGTCGTGACGAAACATAGGGCCTAATATCATATAAGGTTATATTTAATTACCTGTCAATATTTCCATAAGGAATGATGCAGTGATGAAGGATTTTTTTCCACTTCACATCTTTTAAAATACCTACTGTACGTACTCGTTATCCGACGTGTGCAACAAATGTAACAAACGTTATGAATCACAAAGTTTAGTTTTACTTGTATTATTTAATTATTAATGGATAGAAATAAAAAAATAAATTAATATCTATTTTATAAATTCTTGCAATAACTACTTACCCTAAAGCTTAAATGGTAAAATAACGTTATTTTACTATTAAATTTTATTTTTTACTATTAATAAGATATTTTAATATTATTTTACTATTAATTTTTATTTATTTTACTATTAAATTAAATAACATTATTTTACTATTATTAATACATATTACAATTTATAAAGAAGGCTAAGACAAAAATTAAAATAAAATGAGTCTAAGACATTGTTGATGTGTTTATTTGTTTGAAATGCAGCATCTACTTATAATCATGTGTTATCATAACGTAATTGGTTAACTTATTATTGGGTTTGTTTAACAGGTTTTAAATTATTCTTAAGTTAATCCGTCAGCATAGCAATTGATGTGCAGCACTTGTTTGCTAATTTTTTTCAACGAACACACCAATTACCCAGCCCCATAGTTAGCTTGTACTGTGTGGTGGCTAGAATATTTTTTGTATGTTTTATTTTATCAAAAAACCATAAATAAACATCAAATTGGTGAAAAAATATCGCTATCAACACTAAAAAATTCACTGCCTTAATTTTTGTTGCAAGAACGCCCATAAATGACATGCAATGATACATTATTACTGTACAGTCATGCTGGCGTGTGTACACATACAAATCTTTTCTGGAGACGGTAGAAGACTGTTGCATCAGATAGTTCAAAATGTTCATTTTGCCAGCTTTTTTTTAGGTACTTTATAATTACGCACAATAAAATCGTTTGCGGAACGGTGATACCATCAATGATGAAACGTTTAAAAAAACTGATAGAATCTCTTTCCGACCTCATTTGCATATGAAATTACAAAGAGTTTGGTCTAAAGGAAATATTAGATGGATTGGATGGTTGGTCATGGTCAGGTTTGGGAGTAAATTTGTTTACCAGCACATTAGGCTTCCTACACATTTTTGTTGCAAAATCGCCCTTATCACAAGCGCACAGCCAAAACCTTCTGGCCACCGTACTAGGAACATTGACCAATGATTGATTGACAACTGATTAAATAAAATAAAATAAAATAAAAACTGACCTACTCCGTGGCCCTAGACATAGTAACATTGCTAACTATAATCACGATCGCTACCGTTTTCTAAATTTATGCAAATGATATAAAGAAGTCACGAAAAATGTTGCTATGCCCTGTACTGGGCGTCACATGTACCAATATCATTTAGTCTTTTATACTAACTTGATTTAATGTGACATGCAACAAATGATTTGAATTTGAATTTCATCTTATCGATGACCAATATCATCTCATGCATTTAGTAAACAAAAGCGATTGCGATATTCTTCATACACTATGTAACTATGTAACTTTGTCTGCCCTTTGGGGCTCAGGTCCGTGGTCGTTTATGTTACTTTTTAACACGCTTTTATTAGATCGGGGTGTATGTATGTATGAATGTATGTAACTGAATTTTTGAGCTCAATTTTCACCAACTTCCAGATATCGGATTAATTTGAAACTTTGCACACGTATCAAGTACCGTTGACAATACAATAATGTGATAAGAGTTTTCCATTATCCTTATTAACTAAAAAAATAAAGATAAAAAATAGTTTAAAAAACAAAAAAAAAACACGCATTTATTGCTAACTAAAAAAGAGAAAATAATTTCTGAGTACACGGAATTTATATTACAGTAGAGTAAAAAGCGTGGGGTGCTTGGTATAGTAGTATGGTGAAAATCATCCTATTATTGGCACGTATAAAAGAAAAGTATGAAAACGTCATAAAGTGCACCCTACGCTTTTTACTCTACTGTAATATAAATTCCGTGTACTCAGAAATTATTTTCTCTTTTTTAGTTAGCAATAAAAGCGTGTTTTTTAAGTTTTTTTTTAATTTCATCATTAATCTAACGGCAAATAAGTCTTTACAAGTGAGATACAAGGTTTCCAAATAATAGTATATATTTGTTTGATTATACATATAGTAACTTTTTGTAAGTATGCAGAAAATATCAATATTAGGTCCTTACCTATGAAATTGGCGTTTTGTATGGGAGGAACAAAAAGTCGAAATTTTTTTATATAGCATATTTATTTAATCAAAGTATGAGCCATTGTAATCTATGCACTTTTGCCATCTCATAGGTAGTTCATTGATCCCTTTACTAAAAAAACCATTCGAACGGGAATCAATAAAATCTTTGAAGGCGACTTGGACTGCCCCATCTGAGTTGAACTTTTTCCCTTGCAAGAAGTTATCCAAATTTCGAAAAAAATGGTAATCTGTTGGAGCAAGGTCCGGGGAGTACGGTGGATGCCTTAGAGATTCCAATTGAAGTTCTTCTAATTTGCTAGCCGTCTGTTGTGCAGTGTGTGGTCTAGCGTTGTCGTGAAGCAGCAGTAGCGTAGAGCGATTGACCAGCCTTGGTTGTTTAGCAACTAGCTTTTCCATCATGGTTTGCAATTGCTGACAATAGATATCTGCCGTAATCGTCTGGCCAGATTTGAGAAAACTGTAATGAACGACACCGGCGCTAGTCCACCAAACGCTTACAAGTAACTTTTTATTGGTCAATTTTCGCTTGGAGCAGGCTTTGGCTGGCTTGCCAGGGTCCAGCCATTGCGATGAGCGCTTCCGATTATCGTAGAGAATCCACTTTTCATCACAGGTAATGATTCGATTTAAAATCCCTTCGTTATTGTGCCGGTCAAGTAATGTAACGCAGCAGTTGACGCGCGTTTGCCGGTTTGCTTCACTCAATTCGTGAGGAACCCACCTTTCAAGTTTTTTAATCTTCCCAATTTGCTTCAAGTGGATTAAAACAGTTTTATCACTAACGCCAAAGCCTGCAGCTAACTCTGACGTGGTTTGCGATGGATCCGCTTCCACAATAGCCTTCAATTCTTCATTATCAACTTGGGTCTCCGGCCGTCCACGGGGCTTGTTTTGCAGGTCGAAATTTCCAGAACGAAAACGTTGGAACCAAAAACGCACTGTGTTTTCTTTTGCGACACAACCGCCATACACATCATTAACCCTTCGAGCCGTTTCCGCAGCACTGGTGCCACGGTGGAACTCGTACTCGTAAATAACGCGATATTTCAAATTTTCCATTTTGTAAATTGAGCGATGCAAACAGAAAAAAGATAAGTAAAAAAACAAATGAATGACGGTTTACGAAACACAACTACATGTGGAAATAGCTGTATAAATTTGAATTTCGAATTCCTAACCAAATAGGAAAAATTTGTGATCAAAGTGGCCAGTACGACAAAACGCCAATTTCATATGTAAGGACCTAATACTTACCTAATAATTATCTAACGAAACCATGAACACTAATTGGTGAAGTGTTCCATCGATGTTCAAGCACTTGAGTGAATGGGCACTTATGTCAATCATGTGCAAATTTTGTGCCGATGTTGAAACTAACACAAGTATTCTGATTTATTTTAACCACAGACCAATGTCAAGTGCGAGTTCAGACAATACCAAACCAGCGGGTTTAAAAAAAAAGGTAGTGGAAAGTGTTTCATATTAACGCCTGTGTCTGGAGTCGCACATCTTAGTCGTAATGGAACCCTTATTTTCCCAACCAAAGGCTAGGTTGTTCTTGTTTTTGGAGCTGCGAACCATATCAAATCATAAATCGTAACGAAATTAAATCAAAGCGAGGCATATAATAAGCAAAAACGTAGTAGCCTGTAGCAAGAGCCGTTTCGGAGTTAAAAAAAAATAACTTTCTAGTAAAAAAAACCGAATGAGCCTGGAAACAGCTGGTGAGCTTCAATGGCTGGACGGATTTTGATTTGCTATAGCTAAGAACCACCGTGATTTAATTATCTTTTGAATGAAGAAAACCGCTTTGAAATCGGTCCATCCGTTCGGGAGCTACGATGTCACAGACACACAAACACAAAAAACACATATACACACACAGGACAGGCCGCTAGTTTAAAATATAGCCTAATATGTTCATCTCATCAGGGATATATTTTTTTTTTTATATGAATAACCAGACATTTGGCCGCGATCTCACCTGATGGTAAGCGACGATGCGACCGAAGATGGATCATGTCTTGCTATTAACAGCCTATTCACTCTTTTCTTGAAAGCATCCAAATCATAATGTTCCGGAAATATTTTAGGCGGCAGCAAATTCCACTCCCTAGTCGCACGCAAAAGGAACGTAGATGCAAAACGTTTTGTACGTAATGTAGGCATGTCTACGACATAAGGGTGGAGACCTCGACTGCGTCTTGTGTCCCGGTAGTGAAAAGGGGCTGGTGGAATTAATTCGTGCAATTCCTTCGCACACTCCCCGAAATGTAGCCTGTAGAACACTGAAAGACACGCCACTCTACGCCTGTGATCAAGGCTTTGCAGCTTGCGTTCACAGAGTTCAGCATCTCCAATAATTCTAATTGCTCTCTTCTCTATCGATTCTAAGGCAGCCAGCTGATATTTGGCAAATCCATCTCAAACGATAACGTAGAATTCTATGGGTAAAAGATTTTTTTTAAATCGGTTTAGCAGTTTCGGAGTTTAATTCAAACAAACAAACAAATCATACCTCTTTATAATTAGTGTACTAATAAGTGTACCTAGATGAGGCCAGGCCTCTACATGGTCGCTGGATGCGGGAGCGCAGGACCGATCGCGTTGGAGATCTTTCGTGATGCTCAGCAGTGGGCATCTTAAGGCTGATATGATGATGAAAAATGTCTGAGCTTTCAAACATGCTGGCGGGTTTCGTTTTAATAGAGAACCATGCTGTCAAGCCCCCTCCGGGCATACTGTTTTACAAAGTCATTATTGTTCCTGAACTTTGAACGTTGACTGCCTCGTTGGTGTAGTGGCAAAGTTTCTGCCTTACATCCGAGATGTCCTGGGTTCGGATCCCAGGTCGAGCCAAAATTATTTCTAAGATTTTCTGTCATGAATTTCTCAAAAACAGCTCGGAGTCGGGAAGTTGGCGGTGTTACACCCCCGTACCTCCGAAAGCACGTCAAGCCGTTAGTCCTGCGCCTGGTCTCTCTCCGGTCATGTCGGATTGCCGTCTCACCGAACTTTGAGAGTGATGGAACAGTGATTGCACCTGTGTATTGCGCTCACACTTGTGCACTATAATATCTCCGGTAGTTTTTCGTAGTAGTTCCGGTAGTAGTCCGGAATTTGGTAATTCATTGCGATAGCGGTAGTAACTATGATGGTGATGGAAGCCAAACTTTAAAACCTAGGTTTATACACATGCGGAAAACTTTTCAGTAAAAATCTTAAACTACCTTAATTAACACATCGTTAACAGACATTCTAGTCTACACAAGGAACATCCCGATCTAGATAGTCGGTTAATGTATGCGATACTACGCAAATGCGTGCGCGCAATGTAAATTCATTTTGCTAATTTGACGTGTAATTTATCAACCATCGCGCTTTTTACTCAGAATTGAATCTAATGGTTTCTTTTAACAAAGTAAGTTTTCGTTTTGTACGTATCTAATTGAGTGGAACATGACAATTTCTTTTCTGAAACGGTTAAATGGATTACTTTTTTGCATTGAATTATTGTACCTCGTCTAGGTTCCCTGGCTACTATCTGGCTAGTGTAACAACGATTTCATTTCCTTATAATATTTTCAATACTGCACGCAAAAATCAAGAATAATTAAAATAAATGACTAAATTAAAAGTTATCTTTTAGTTAAAAGAAGAGATGCGGTAAAACGCAAAACCGATCACTGTGTGATCCTTGGGATCCTTCCTATGCTCTGCAGTGGGCTGATATGATGATGATAATAAAAGAGGGGATTTAAGCGTTTTGACATATAAAATGCGCAATATATTTACCGCTTAAATAGCTTTAATTAATAATGAACGATACATCAATCACGAAATCCTTTCAACGTGTGGCAATTTAATTTAATTAACAAAATCTCTAAAATATTTGCATACGATACGATTTTTACATAAACTCATAAATAAAGTTTGCTTGCCGATTAGGTAATGCGATTGATAGTGCACTTTATACTCCAAAACGCAGGGTTGAAAATAAACTATATTTGAAGGAACAAGAGTTGCCACATCTTGGTCAGACTACATTCACTCTGCGAAGTGGAAATATTCCGTGTTGCAACACATGTACAGAGAGCACAGAATGTGGCTTTTATTATTTAAGCTGATGTTATTTAGAATCATTAATGATACATACATACGTGTCAAATATTTTCACTATGTACGAGTATAGAGATAGATAATAGTTATTTGTTATACAAGAGTGCAAAGTTGCTTTTTAACCGCGTGTTCAATTTTGATGACCGAGCAAGCGAAGGATTCTAAAATTGAATCACGAGCGCAGCGAGTGATTCAAAATTAGAATCCTGAGCGTTAGCGAGGGAATCAAAAGAGCACGAGGTGAAAAATCTTTGCACTCGAGTGCAACACGTAACTTTTCATTCCACCTCAGCGAGGAAATGACTAAATGCAAATAAAACCGTTGATAGCTACTTTTATTTCAGTTTAGGTATTAACTACTACATTATGACGGGTAAGTATTACAGAATAATCTTTAAATTATAACAAAATAATACTTAGGTATAATTAATAAAAATTGAAAGTAACGTTGCTACAGTTATTTAAATTGAGTGTAATATTTTTGTTGGGTACTGTAATATTAGTGTTAGTCACTTGTGTACTGTTTGTCGAGTGCTTGCTTTCTTGTTCTCGGATAATTCTATAAAATATGCCAGCAAAACGTTTTCTGAGAAAGTTTTGGCTCCTTTTGCTAGTCGCCACGTGTTGAACATAACGTACTGTTTTAAGTACTTCTCGCGTGATTGCTGAGGGAGAAAGATCATTTGCGCATTATTAACAGTTTCAGTCAACTCTGTTGGCGTCAAACAAACTTCCTCGTCGCTAGAATCACTCATTTTAGTTTTTTCACTTGTTTTCATGTTTCTTGTTTTTAATATAAGGTTTAACAATGACGTGAAAAAATGCCGCGTAAAGTACCGCCTACAAAGTAAATTGAAAAAAGAACACTAAGAAGGTTCCGAGTTTGAGTTTTTAACAAATTAAAAAAAAAATGTATGATATATTTGGCACCATAGAGGTAGCAATAAATAGGTTTAATGATTTTTTTAATTCACAAACTTGGTGCACACGATGTTCTAAATTCAAATTTACTTTAACCTCTAGTGAATAAAAACGGCCTTTCCACTCAGATATTGAAGAGCAAAATGACTCTTTCCGAGATGGTGGGATGAAAAATAAATTATACTATCCAGGAGTATAAGATAGGTGTCAGAGCACAAGTTCACCCCACAGTTAAATAAAAAGCTACATTCGTAACTTACGCTCAGTTTGGATTTTTCGAGCCTGCAGATACGAGTATAATGAGGTGCTTGTGGCGCAGTGGTTGCAGCGCTTTCTTAGTGATAGCAAAAATTAAGCAACCTACGTCATGTTTAAGATGGGTGACCATTCTGACCATAAAAGTGACGTCTATCTACAAGCATCTCCGTGCTTCGGAAGGCACGTTAAGCTGTTGGTCCCGGTAAATATCGATAGATATTAGTCGTTAAGTCTGGTCGGAGGCCCTCGGGCGGCTTAATAACATCTGACAGTAAGGTTGGTCACTTACCTTACACACACCCCCCTCCACCAATCCGCACTGAGCCCGAGTGGTGGAGTATGGCTCGCACCACCTCATCGTTGAGGTGAGGCCTGTGCCCAGCAGTGGGATGTATATAGGCTGATGATTAGATATAATGGGGGCAACATAAATTGTAAAATTGTTAAAGCAAAAAGGTAAAAGTAAAATTGTTTAATATAAAAATTATACCACGGTGTATAAAATCGAAATATAACGTTAACCACCTGGGGAAAGAGCGAGTTATTCCCAATACAAGTGTCTTAGACAACTTACCGGGAAAACTCAGCAACATATTGTAAAAATACTTTTGGAAATAAACGAATTTATTTATTGTTAGCTATTACCATCACATACACTGCCCTTATCATAAAGTATTTACTTTATGCTACTTAGCTTAAGCACTTGTAGTATGGGTATCAGAAACAACGAAGGTACCACAAGCACCCAACCCGTGACAACATTGAACATTGTCTCCGTCCGGGGATCGAACCGGGACTTCATGGTTGGCGACGTCAGCCATGAAGTCCCAGCACGTCACGATAAAACACTGCGGTATCTTATCCGCTTGTAATACGGGCGATTTTGCAACAAAAAGGTGTAGCCTGATGCTGGGTACTGTACTGTACCTACTACGAATAACGAAAATTATTTGTAGTCCACGCATGCCCGCGGGGAACGATCATAAACCATATTTTATTGGTCATTAAATGCTAAGTACTGTGTAATAGATGTGATTACAATCACATGGTGCAGTTGGTTAGGCCTTTGGGCAGTAACTATTTAGTAATCTGTGCTTTGGGCACTAACAGGGCCGATATGATCAACAATAAAATGATTTGCCGATAAATAAAACACAACTATTGTGATAGATGGCATTGACAAAAAAGGCTTCTGCTTGCCTTGTATCATGAAGGTCTGGACAAATATTTTGACAGACGACATGAGAAACACGATCAAAATTAACTATTAGGTGTTTACCTCGGGTGTTCATCAAGTGTAAGCATTGATAATCACATAAAAAAAAGCCCAATTAATAAAATAAAAGCCCAAAACATATTTAAATGAACCTTAATTTATACATATACCTACAGCCGTGTGAAATTTTACACTGCATTTGTGTTTATTGCGTGTTTATGAAACTAAAAAAAAATAAAAAATAAGTGCCCATAAAGAATTCGCGTAGGACCAATTTATAATTCTTTGTAACATTTATAATACCATACGAAACATAATGTCCATAAAACAGTAGGAATAATACAATACGTTAATAATGCGTTAAAGAAGTTTGCATAATCCAAGTAAGTGTATGTAATATACTTATATATGGTTAGTAAAGAACGTAGTTATAAGTCCCAGGAAAAAATTATTGTAGTCAGGTATTTTATAATTTCCCTAAAAAATATTAAAAAAACCGTTAAATTGTCAATGGGTCCAATGTCTTACAATTTTACAGCCTGGAGCCTTTCAGGACCCGACTGATCCCTGTGCCCAGTGTGGGTTGGGTTATAATTAATAATAAAAGTAAAACCGAGATAGGATTGTGGTAACAATTGGATAGTACTTATCCTAAAGATTGTGAGAGTCTGGCATCTGAACTAGGCGTGTGCCTGTATCTCAGTACACCAGCCAGACTTCTCCGCCTTGAAGCAGGGACGCTGGATAAACGGTCTTATTTATTGTCTTTTACTATGGAAGTTAGTACATTAATTATGAATTTTATTTTCGTTACCAGTAAGTTAAGTAAGAATAATAACATACTTGATTTGACTTCGTGGTAGTTAAGTAGCTTACGAACTTGTGTTACAGATATCAGAATCAACAGTGGCATTACAAATAAACTTAAATAAATTCATATAACACCCAGACCAGTACAAACAGACATGTTCGTGCACACAAATATTTATACAGTGCGGGGATCGAACCCGCGACCTCTTGGTTAATAGTCAACTTTTTAACCATTACACCAAAGTGGTCGTCAAGAATAAAAGTTATACTTTTACTGCTAGCCGGCACTCGGAATAATCTTGCCACATCTCGTCTCGTAATCGATTTTACGTTCTTGTTGAGCTGTGTTCGCACTTGAAACAGGTTAACCCGATAACATAGTGACATAAAGTGAAATATTTGTCATTTTAAAAGTAAAACCATTGGTTATGAGCCGCGAGTACGATGCAGGCCAATGTGCCAGTTTGTCATGCCATTTTGTGTTTCGTGTTACACCACTTGCAATTTTTACGCAATAATACAACAAGATAATAATAATAGTCCTCCTGGCCGATTTTGACCACGGCGGCCAATCTCAACAGAGATCAGCCAAATACGCAGGAGATATTATATGCACAAGTGTGAGCGCAATACACAGATGATGCACTCACTGTTCCATCAATCTCAAACTTCGGTGAGACGGCATGACCGGAGAGAGATCAGGCGCAGGACCAACGGGTAAACGTGCGCACCGAGGCACGGGGGCTTAACACCGCCAACTTCCCGACTCTGAGCTGTTTTTGAGAAATTCATGACAGAAAATCTCAGAAACAATTTTGGCGCGATCTGAGATTCGAATCCAGGACCTCACGGATGTGGAGGCAGTCGTCAAACAAACAAGATAATAATTATTATGATAATATGAATGTACCTCTGAAGTAAAGGACTAGAAGTAGAAGTCGTAGTTCGTAGTTTTGGGTTGATTGAATCTATAAAGTATGATTTTTTGTTGTTGATGTTGAGGATAGCCATGGTCAAACACATAACCCTACTTTTTGCTTTGCTGTAGTCGGGTAAAAATGTTTTGACTTGATCAATCGCGCGTCCTACAAAATTTATTCGGCTTTACTCATTCGCATTACGTACGGTGGCCAGCACGACACGGTAAACACTGCGGTATTTTATGCGCTTGTGATACGGGCGATTTTGCAACAAAAATGGGCAGCCTGATGTGCTGGCCACTGAAAAGAATCGGCGAGTGTCGGCACGTGGCAAAGATGCCGCGCTGCTGCCTTGCCGGCGGCAATGTCGCCTGCGTCCGCGCACGTGTTGCGACACCGACCTCCCTGTGCACTTGTGCACGAAACTCTTATCGGTGATGTGATAATAACAATATTTATGAGAAAGATCGTATAAATTCATATATTTTTACTTATTGTGCCCTGCGGTTTCAAAGCATGGACCCGTTTTCTGCATATCCCACAGGAACCGTCAAGTTTTACGGGATAAAAAGTACCCTGTGTGTTATTCCACGTTGTAATCTTCTATGTTCTAACTTAACATCAGTTATGTCGATCCAGTTGTTTTGGCATGTAAGAGTACAAACTTTATTATAAAATACAAGAATATACCTACAATTAGAGATGAATTTGCAAAAACTGTATCTTTGCGAGATTCAACAGCAGAGATACGATAAGGAAAAATACCCATTTTATATTCGTACCCATCATGTAAGGTTTAAGTAAGTGATCTGGCGTAAACTATAAGCACCGATAACACTTGACAGATTTATGAACTTTACTTGCGCAAGCGCAAAGCATGCACAATTCTATTGGCATCTTTTTACATTGCACATGACCGGAATATTGAATCCCTGCACGTTGAACAAAAGGACAGAAACTATTGACGCACGTCCTCGAGTGAAAAAAAAAAGGAACGGCCCATTATTTTTATTTTATTTATTTTAGCCATCCTGGTACTTCGAAGAATATTATAAAAAATAAATTTGCGAATGTGAAATTAAAACACACTTCTTTAGGAAATATGGACTGCTACAGGCGGGACATGTCTCGGTTCATTTTAAAGAATAAAGTAACTTAATAAACTTGCGAAATCGGCTCAGCTGTTCTCAACAGTTTCCAGATTTGCCAAATTGGTCCAGGCGTTCTTAAGTTACGCGCTTACCAACACGTATTGCGATTCATTAAACATGATGTGACATGTTGACATCATTTTAGCTGCATATGTTACAGACGAAATTGAGAAAATAGACATACTTAGGTACAAACACCCGAAAAACATTACCCTCCTTTAGCATTCGAATTTTCAGTTTCCTATTACTTATTAATTTTGTCAACGACTGTACAAGTGTTGTGACTTTCAAAAGAATTCGATGTATATTTTTAGCAGTTTATTTATTTCACAAATTCTGTCGCAATCCGAAAAGCTACATTCCACTGTTGGACTTACAGCTAGTAAATTTACGACTTACGAATATACTAAGGGTAGATTTAATAGGAATTTCAACGTTAATTTGTCCCTTTTCAATCTCAAACGCCTCATCGCCAAATATGCTAGATTTTTCCACTGCACTATGTATATAGATATTAGTTTGAATAATAAACAACAACATCACATACATTGACCTGCCTCCGTGGTCAATAGCTTAAGCGCTTGTGCTAGAGAAATCAGAATGAACAGTAGTATTTTAAATAAACTTAAATAAATACATATAACAGACCCAGACCAGTACAAACAGACATGCTGTCACACGTCAGCGCAGGAACCAAAATACATTCAACCGTAACCACTTGAAGAACTAGAGCTCTAGCTTTTTAAGTGGTTACGGTTTTCAAATATCTATATACGTGTATTTCACAATAATATGAAGTGATAGCTCTTATTCTTGATGTCTGTCAAAAATCCAAAACGGATACCTAGGTCACTTCAGGTTTGTAATACCATATATTACTATCTATCTACTCTTGTCGTACTAAACACAGGTTCTATTCTTAATAAATAAGCGTGTCAAGGCATCGGATGTGTTAAATAACAGAAGCTTCAAACAGCAACTATATAATGAACACTTAAGACATCCTGCAACGCAGCTAGATGGTACTTAATTACAAACCATAATTTAAGCTATCAAGAATACTTTGCTGAGTATTATTTTATGTGTATTTTCATGTATTCATAGATAGTTAGATAGATAGAAACACTTTAATGCACGCAACGAAAAGTAATACAAAATCAACATACAAAGAAATAATATATAACCCGATAACCGGAGCCGAAATTAAAAAATATCGTTGTGAACGCAAAAAATACTTAACAAATAAAATTATAGCCTGTTTCATCTTAACCGATTGTCAAATATTTGTAAAAATATTTCTCTCGGGGGATTTGAGGGTTTCTCCCACAATCGTTGATGAAACATACGCTGGCTCAAAGCGTTAAAAAGCACTTACAAAATTCAACGACTCCATTAAAGTTCTCGGTTACATCTCAGTGGTCAGAGCATTGGACCGGACTTCCAAAGGTCGGGGGTTTGAATCCTTCCAGATAACCGGAGCCGAAAAGATTTTTTTAAGTGTTGTCTTTTCGAAAATATATATGCACAATTAAGGCGGTGTTATCGCGATCTCTTTCAGACACCCATGGGGTTAAGGACATTGTTATTCATGTAAATTACAGCTTCGAAATCATGATAGTGATCATCAACAGCACCTTGTCCTTCCTGGCATAGTTTTTTTCTAACGAAATTAAATTGATTGCAATGTTTATTTTATTTAGTCCTCCTGTTATCCTGTTAAGGTAACTATTTAAATTTTTCATCGGGCGAATGGTCGATTATTAGCGTGTCTTTTATTTAATAATGCTTCTTCTGACTTCAACAAAATGATAAACCATGCTTACGAAACGTGTAGTTAGTTATAAATAATTTTTGAGCTACAAGATTCTGTACCTCATATCGTTTTGTCCATATTTTCGTCCCGTTCACTCGCACGGTCAAGCTGACATGAGGGTGATGACAGTGATGGGTACATGAATCTAAGTTCACCTGGTTACAGAGTAGTGCGTCAACCAGAGACAATCAAGAGAATGGATGGGCATGTCGGGAGTCGAAGGCCGGAGAACGGATTGTTGCCCGCCGCGCTGAGCCACCGCGTAATAGACCTATAACAAATCAAGCTAAACAGTCTTATGGTGCTATATTTGAACAACTACAATTTATATCGCACATCGAAAGTGCCACAACCAAACCATCGCTTTTTAATTGGTCTTTATTTGTATTGTAGGATCCGATGAATGTTAGATGTCTTATCATGTCAGATTTTGTTAATGTTATCTCAAAGTGACGACCACTTTGGTGTAATGGACAAGAAGTTGACTACTAACCATGAGGTCGTGGGTTCGATCCCCGCAATGTACAAACATTTGAGTGCATGAACATGTCTGTTTGAACTGGTCTGGGTGATAAGACCCAGACCAGTTCAAACAGACATGTTCATATAAATGTATTTATTTAAATTTATTTGTAATACCACTGTCGATTCTCATATCTGTAACACAAGTGCTTAAGCTACTTACCACGGAGTCAGATCAATGTATGTGATGTTGTTGTATATTTATTTATAAAAAAGCATACAAATTTTAGTATCTTGCCATAGAATCCACCATGAATAAGGTATTTAGTTTTTCTTCATACCTCATAATTATCTAGTAGTTTGTAGCAACTATAGGAAAGTATGTCTTTTGGTTTTGGTATAAATAGTTTTCCTTTGGCACTGCTATAGTATGTAGTAGAGAAACGCGTGAAAGCCTTAATTGCTTCGCTGGATAAGACCGCTTTACATCTATCTTATCAGACACTCGCTGTAAACGTTCGTCGTAAACTCGTAAATATAATACGAGTAATACAATAATTGCCATGAATCTATCATCTCTAGATGCGGCTCCATAAGAATAAGAAGTACAACAAAGTTATACTTCGTTTTATATGGTTTTAAATACAAATGAGACTGGAAATGACGGACTGAAAATACTTTATAAATTAGATTACAGCTAGTTAAATACAAAAACTATTTGTGTAAGGTTCTTAATCGTCGCCAAATGATTAATTCGCATCTGATTTTTATCATAGCGCCAAAAAAACATAAACAATGTCTTTTTTTTTCGTCAAGTTGAATAGTTTATTTAGCGGAGAAAGATCCCTGGACTATCATATTAGCGCGAAAGCCTGACTAATATATGGCTACTAATTTGTCACACCTCATGCTCGACAAAGTCTTTATTCTCTCGGGAAGTGAAATCGTATGGAAATTCCCTAGGGTTTAAATGATGTGAATTAAGAACGTAGAAATTCGAATGAAGACTCATCCACAACATACAGCCATTGCAAAAAGTTTTTTATTCTTACATCAAACTTTTTTCGAACTGGCCACCATAAACAGAACGTAAAAAAAAACCCGCCGTTTAGAAGTAATTAAAGATAGCAGAAGCCAAAGCGATCTTTTTCAAACAAAGATAAATATGACCACACATATTTAATCTTAGAGGAAATCAAAACTTCTTCTTTTTTCTATGTCTTTGACCACCATATGCTTTACGACGGGAAGCAAAGAAATATTGCGACAAAGTAACGAAATAGCTTCAATTAAAGACGTACTAGACAGAAGCGTTTCATCACTAGCTATAAAGTAGAGTTTTATTGAATTAGTTTCAACTTTTTCTGCCTTTACCAATTTAATAACTCTTAACTGACAGCTGATTGCTTATTACATTTAAATGTTTTTTGACGTGACAACGTCTTATAAATTGGTTTGCCGGGTGACACCCCAAGAAACTGCGTTACGCTGCTCCGCTCACGTTTCGCGCGAGAGAGACAGAGCGAGAGAGAGAGAGAGAGATAGGCATACACACCGGTTCATGTTATACGAATGAATATTCACATTAAAATTATTTTACCACTCAGAGTCGTTGTCACGTAAAACTTTCGCGCGTATACCGACTTTACAGGCAACCAATTTTTTTTTTTGGAAATAGACCCACAAGGAGCACTTTTACACGTCCTAATATATAAATTAACCCAACCACAGCTTGGGGACAATTTAGGCCAGTGCCAAAGATAATGGAAGGTTTGGCCAGTGCTGAGAAGTAGCGGCGCAAGAAACTCAGTCACTGTTGTCATTGCCTCTATTCAAATTTGATTTACAATAAGTATTATTTTTTACATTCAAACAATTCCATATATCTTTGTCATTTATATAATCGTCTATTTCATAATATCCTTTTGACATTAATACATCTTTTACAACTGTTTTAAATTTATCTAAAAACAATGAAATTGAATGTTCAGGTAATTTATTACAAAAATATACATAAGTACATGGACTAAACAAATTGTGTGATTGTATGCTTACCTTTGTATCTAGTTAATCATTTAGGATGCTAAGGACTTACTGGCTTAACCTCCAAAGAAAAAAGGGGTGTTAAATAAGTTTGATCCCTACTCTAGTATAGTAGTCTGTGGCATCATAACTCCTGAACGGATGGATCGATTTTATTCCAGTTGTTTCATTCGAAAGATAATTTAGAACCACCGTGATCAAAATCCGTCCAGCCATTGAAGCTCACTAGCTGTTTTCCTGGGGTTTTATAAATTTTAAAATTTACTCAACATTTTCTAACGAGCTAAGTCTGCATACAACAAAACACCGTGTTAAACTAAGTACCTACTGTCAGTTGTAAAATGTATTAAAACGAGTCTAAAGAACGTCCGTGTTCCGGAGTCTAGTTTTTACCTTTGTTAGCTAGTATGAGAGTTCTATGAGTAGCTTGACTAGTTTGTGGGTTACGTAAGTAAATATGCAGAACGAAAGTAGAGTACCTATTCGCGAGTTGGCATGTAAAACTGCCAGGAAGTATGGTATGAATGTTCGCCTAAAGGTACAGGATACTGTCCTCAAAAGCCTTTGCTCTTTGCTCTGTTGGTATTACGAAAATCAACTACTTTAATTATCAAAGAAATTACAAAGTTTATACTTGAGGTAACTTCACAGAGGTTTTGCGCAAAACTACCAGGACGAATTTTGATGAATTTTCGCTTAGAGGTACTCTCTTTTATAGGACGAACATAGCTCTATACTTGTTGGTATTACCGAAGTATAACCACAATCTTCTGAAACCAGTTAAAGCTGCTTTAGATGAGAAAACTACTTTATGTAATAAACTGCCGTTAAAGAAGTCAATTTTCTTATGCAGAATATCAATACACCTATTCTTTTTTTCGAAAACATGGAGAAGGTAACATTTTATGTTCTTTTAATTTTTACTCATACTTCCCATACAAAATGGGTTAAATGGGGCAGTTTAACCTGACCTTCACCTGCATACTAAATGTCTGATATGAGGGCTAATCCATTTTCTCAAAATTGGCTGGACTGAGTTTGATGGTACCAAAATAAAAAAATGCTCTTTATTTCCAATGTTTATAGTCGTATTGAGCTCCGTTCATAGACCACTTTCGCCCAGTGTTCTTTGATAGAGAATATTTTTTATTGTTTATCCAACAACCCGCCCAAGATTAATATTTAAGTATTGCACTTAATTCAAATCTGCTGAAATAGAAAAATCGATTGAAAAAAATTACAGCAAATACTGAAGCTCACATTAAAACACAGAAAAAGACAGAAACCATGAATTCGCTTCTCTGAACGTAACCAGCGTAATACAAGAATTACGCATACTTTCTCTATCATCACGCATAATCACGCACAATTAGATGAATCACGTCGCATCACAACACAATAGATGATGCAACTGACGTAACAGTGACAGCGAGTCAAGTGTCGCGGAGTCGTGACGGCTAATCATAGGGGAAGAGACGATATCTGTTCCGTATCGCTTAGGGCTCGCGACGGATGATGTTGATCGTCAATCATCATTGTAGAGTCGTTACTTCGTGTGCTAAACGTGTAAAGTAGTAAAGTCGAGGTTTTATAATCACTCCGGCCCGGTCACTTTTTTAATGTTAATGGAAAAAATAAAATAAAAATCTACAACAACATCACGTACGTGATCTGAGTCCGTGGTAAGTAGCATAAGCACTTGTGTTACGGATATCAGAATCAACAGTGGTATTACAAATAAACTTAAATGAATAGATATAACACCTAAACCAGTACAAGCAGACGTGTTTATGCACACAAATGTTTGTACAGTGCGGGGATCGAACCCGCGACCTCTTGGTTAATAGTCAACTTCTTGACCATTACCTACACCAGAGTGATCGTCGAATCGAATCTCAAAGATATCTCGGGAACGACGCTATGTGACAATTGGTATGTCATTTGCTGTCGCTATAATGAGAACGATTTTTATTAAGATTGGTGGATGGACGCCAGACGCGTCTATAAGTATGCGTAGTCATTTTGAGAGGCTGAAATGTTACTGTCGGACGTCTGAAGACGCCAACGACTTACGTCCGATAGTTTTTAACTGATTGATAGTAATTTAACTGAATAATGAAACAATAGCTCTCTAATTTTTACCATACATCAAAGTGCAAGTGTAACACATGCTAAACAATACATGCATAATTAAGTCTTGACAATAAGCAACAAATTGTTATTATTCTTGAGCCTAAACTTAAATTAAGTTTGACGAATGATATCATTTATTTGTCTGACACCAATCAATCGTAAAGGCTAAATTCCGATAGGAGGTATAGGTAACGAAATGGGATTAATTTAGTGGACTTAAAGCCATGAATTATGATACATCATTCTCTACCAGACATATCTTTGAGCTTAGCACCTACTCGAGTTATTTCTTAAACTGCCTACAGTTACTAATTAATTAATAACACCTACTTAGTGTCTATATATTTATTTACGCCTGAAATCTGAAAAAATGTGTTTTAAGTTTTTTACGACCCGCAAATATACACAGAATAGTATATGTTTAAATAAAACTAAAAGTAAGTAATAATTTTGAAAGCTCTATTTGCTTTTTGAAGGCCATTCCGTGTCATTTCAGTACATGTGAGTATAATGTTTTCGCCTGAGGTCATTTTAACTGCAATTACTCAGTACACGAAGCAATTACAGGCGAATAGGTATGCATGCAGGCGCCAACGGTATGATATGCAATGAATAACACCAGGTGAGCACGAATATTATACGAGTAGTAATGTATTCGTTCGAGTATCGTCATAACGACGGAAACTTACAGTTTCCCATACAAATTGACGAGTGAACGAATAGTTTACGCTACGAATACGCCATGTTATGTGTCCATGGCATGGATGTCCAAGGGACGGGTGCTTCTCCGCAAAGATCCAACTTCTCATTAATACATATTAAATCAGAGAAATGTCTTACTAACATACTTGATAATGCTTAATTATATCATTAACTACAAAATTTGTAAAACATATAAAATAAGATTATACTCACCTTGTAAACACTCACACATTCAATTGACACACATTCTCACCTCACAAATACACTCCTCACAACTTTCTCCACCTCATCAAGTCTCTCCTTTTTTGAATTATATCAAGTATCGCGTCATTACATGTTGCTCTTTTATTATATTCTGATAAAAAAATGCTATGGCCCTATACCAATAGTCATCGTTATCCTTACTAACTTCTCAACAACATTCACGAAGGTCCTGACATTTTTAGCACACAGCTCATACGTCTCAAAGTAAACGCCTCATACGTCGGGCATTGTTTAGGTGTGAAACAATACAAAGCTACCCTACCGAAAACGTAGTAGACAAAGCTCTCTACGTTTTACAAACATCAGTATTTAAAAAAAAAATGGCCAAACTAGACAATATAGCTACTGACATTGATAACATCAATGTCGCCCAGTTGTACTGTTGCACCCCTGAACAATGTACTGGCTATTTTTCGGGTATGTCAGGGCTTACAATGACACATATAAATATTAGAAGTATTGGTAAAAATTCGATAATTTAATGGCCACATTGAAGACGACTAGTATAGATTGCGATGTGCTAATATTTACGGAATGTCGACTCAAGGACAATCCAACACTTCCTTATCTACATGGTTATACAGTTTATTTTTCCACAAACAATCCAATTCAAAACGACGGTGTAGTAATCTATGTTAAGACTTACTTAAATTGTCGTGTTACCGAACCATTGATTAAGGATGCAAATGGCTTGTTGAGTTATATTGGCCAAACTGCCATCTTCGCCATCTATCGATCTCCTTCATATGAGAAATTAGATAGGTTTTTCAATAGTTTAGAAAATGTCATTCGTAACATAAACTCACCAAATATAGTTTTAATAGGTGACATTAATATAGACATAAAAAAGGTAACAAGCACTGTTATTCTGAGGAATACTTGAACTTAACGGCTTCACTGGGTCTTCTACCCGCTCATTTACTCCCTACTAGAGCAGGCAACTGTTTGGACCATCATGTTATGTTAAAGACCAAATCTTCTGCCACAGTTGCTGTGTTACAAACTAAGATCACAGACCACTATCCCATACTCTTGTCACTGAAGCTTAAACATTCTTCAAATCAATCTCTCTTTAAAACGATTGTTAATTAGAATTTTAAAGCTATAAAGACTGAACTTGACCAGGCCAACTTCAATGAAATTCTCGAAGAAAATAACCCAGAAATAGCTGCTAGCAAGCTCATTACTAAAGCCAATACAATAATAAATATAAAGAAATAAAAAGAGTTTCACGCAAAAATATAATAATCAAGCCCTGGATTACTGAGGGTCTACTCCGATGTATTCGCAACCGCGACTCCATGCACCTTAAATTAAAAAAGGACCCGGACAATTACATCCTTAAAACTTACACATACATACTTAAAACAACTTACACAAGATATAGGAATTTCTGCTATTCGCTCCTAAGAAAGCTAAAGACTGACTACGAAAAATGCGAGTTTGAAAAAGCTAAAAATAATCCCAAGGACTTATGGAACGTCGTCAAAACTGTAACTAACACAAAGCGCCTACAAAAAGCGCCTGATGAGTTACTGCATATCGCTAATGACACTATGACTTCCATTAATTCTGTAAACGAGTTCTTTGCAAACATCGGTAAAAATTTGGCCATGAAAATTCAGACTGCTACTCAGTCTATTAACCCTAATCTTCAACCACATAGGCTTTATAAGTATAAATTTTATATATAAGGCGAAGGAGTTACAAGTGTAACTCCTTCGCCTTACTTCCCCTTAACGAGTCTGAGGTGGAAACACTGATAATGAATCTACGTGTCGACTGTGCCACTGGTTGGGATGATATTCCAGCACGTGTGATCAAACAGTCTCGTAAGAACTTGATTCCACCTCTAACTCACATCTTCAATCTCTGCATTTCACAAGGAGTCTTTCCTTCAGTTTTCAAAAAGTTTCAAAAAGTTTCATCCAATCCATAAGGGGGGAGATAGAGACCGTATCACCAATTACAGGCCCATCTCAGTACTTACTGCCTTATCCAAGGTTTTGGAACGTTACATTAACACATCGCTGAAAAACTACCTTAACCAATATAGCATCCTGTCTGATAACCAATATAGTTTTCGAAGCGACAGATCCACAGAAGATGCAGTGTCTAAATTTGTTTAAACTCTAGTAGGTAATGTTGACAGCAATAACAAGTGTTATGGCATCTTTTTGGACCTTTCTAAGGCGTTTGATACGGTCTCTGTCCCAATCCTTCTATCCAAACTTGAAGCTATTGGTGTCCGGGGCACCCCCCTCGATATATTTGCAAGCTATCTCACAAATCGTACGCAGTGCGTGAAAATTGGTTTCCAGATAAGTAGTGAAGTTAGTGTATCTTATGGGGTTCCACAAGGAAGCATTTTAGGGCCTACGCTATTCACTATATACATTAACGACTTGTGCAGTATGTCACTCCATAACTGTAGTATATTTACCTACGCAGATGATACTGCACTCTTGGAGATAGCTGGGTGAACGTCAGAAACAATGCGGTGAATGCAATAAACTCTGTGATGAAGTGGTTATCTTCTAACCTACTTACCCTTAACTTGGATAAAACACGCCTTGTTCGATTTGACATATCCAAATCTATCTGATTATAATAATGTGATTGTCCACACTTGTCGCGAAGATTCCCATGACACTTGCCAATGCAAACCTTTAGCACGAGTTAGTAGCATGAAATATCTGGGGGACATGTAGACGAAAGACTTGACTGGCATGTCCAAATTGAAAAAGCAACGGAAAGAGTTCGAAAACTCATATACATTTTTACCGACGTACACTTTTCACCGTCTACCTTGGTTTATGCCAGTCACCCATCTTACCTATATTGTGTTCCGGTGTGGGGAGGTGCAGACAAAACAGCCATGATGAAGCTAGAACGGGCTCAACGTGCTGTCAGGCCTCTCTCACTCGATGTACTTGCGCGCGGTAATAGCCTACTCTCGCCCGCACCGCCGGCGGTGCGAATTCAGTGGGCTGCCAACAACCGTCATACGCGCTCACGACGCGCACTATAATTATTCGTGTTACGCTTACGATCAATTTAGTTTTCATACGAACCAAATAAGTAATATTTTAAGAAAAATGACTTCTGGTAGTGGAAATTTATGTGCTGTTGATGGGTGTAGGTCGAATACTAAGAGCAATAAAACGATTTCTTTTTTTAGTCTACCAGCTAATGAAGAAAGGTAAAGGAAAGGTAGAAAGTACCTATTACTTTTTGTTAAAATAATGTAATAATTACCTTTTAATTATTACTAGGAAAAAGCGTATGTTCCCAACCAAGGAACTTTATGCCGAGTGTGAAGTTCTCACAGTTCGGAAACTTGCTATTCTCCTATTGGTTCTGCTGCGCCGACACCAAACATTGCCCTTTAATCGCCAGATCTTAGCGAGGCGACAGGGAGCAATGAGAGCTTGCCTCTAGGAGCAATGAGACTGAAAATCTTTTAATTTAAAAAGGAGTTAACACAACCCCAAACCATCAAACCATTTCCGATTAGGCGCTCACACATATAAACAGACACATACATGCACATTCTCTCTCTTTCTCACACACACACACACACACAAATTTAAAACCACATTAGTTAATATAAGTAATGTTCTTACAATGTCTCTGGAGGAATCACTGTTCTCTAAGAAACAGGATATATCCTAGTTTAGAGGGCAGGGGCTTGCCATTCTATCGACATGTACTGGACTTAAAATTCTTGTATATTATTTTCGTAACTCTATGTAACATGTCTTTGTCTTTATGGTTAATAAATATTATTATTATTATGTTCAAAAACACGACCATGGCTATGGTGCATTTTGCGATTTATTTACATATGAATTTAACTTCCGTTTTAGACCTTTTTCAGCGTCCGTGGTCACCACAGGTACATAAAATTGACATACTCAAGTGACAAAATACAATAAGATCGCTGCGCTTACGCCCCGTTCCGCTGTAGCTGTTTGATAACGCCCTAAGACTCCAACCTCGAAATGTCACAACACAAGTCATTTCTGGTTAAATATTGCTACAACTTGTGAGAAAACCTACGACTCCACTATTAACATTATTTTACTATAATGACGGCAGATCTCGGCAGCCATTATGTCTAATCTCGTGTACTTGACCGATTTCTTATTGTTTCATTTTAATGCCAAGTTTTTAAACCGCGGTTGGAGATAATGCGTTTTTTTTTGCTAGTGATGTACCGAGTGCAGACTTTTATTGAGTTGGTCAATTTTTTAAAGAAGTAGGTATATCGGTTAGTGTACATTTGTCGATATATAATATTAACCACTTAAATTACGTTTACGTGCCTTCAGTAGAAGCAACCTTAAAGACGAACTACTGCCTATTAGGTGGGTATGACCTGATGTTTATTTATGAATTGAAGGTAGCTAAAAAAATTACAAAGCTATCGTTTTTGAACACCAAGAGAGCCAGTGTTTTTTTTTCTCCGCATTTTTCATCATGTTCAAACCCGTTGATATGGTAGGTTTTAAGAACAGATTTGACTTTAGCCAAAAATTTGACAGGAGGACCGAAGCAGAGTTTTCCCATCTCTAGTTTTGCGTAACACCAAATCGCAACTTTATTGTGGCTTTGGACGGCAAATCTTTTTGAATAGGCCCTTGAATCTTTGTAACTGTACTGTCTGTAACGATTTTGAAATGCTGAATGTTTATTGAGAAAAGTTAACCTAGGTCAGGGGTCGGCAGACCGCGGCTCGCGAGCC
This sequence comes from Pyrausta despicata, assembly GCA_963921415.1. Classification (NCBI taxonomy): domain Eukaryota; kingdom Metazoa; phylum Arthropoda; class Insecta; order Lepidoptera; family Crambidae; genus Pyrausta; species Pyrausta despicata. The sequence continues at coordinate 11,570,009 of OY992862.1, read as the reverse complement.
GCATGTGGCTCTTCTGTAGGATTAATATGGCTCTTCTTACACTCACTCAAACTCAACTGAACCGCTTTAGCACAAAATAAATAAATAGTCCTCCTGGCCGATTTCGACCACGGCGGCCAATCTCGACAGAGATCAGCCAACTACACAGGAGATATTATAGTGCACAAGTGTGGGCGCAATACACAGGTGCACTTACTGTTCCATCACTCTCAAAGTTCGGTGAGACGGCAATCCGACATGACCGGAGAGAGATCAGGCGCAGGACCAACGGCTTAACGTGCTTTCCGAGGCACGGGGGTATTACACCGCCAACTTCCCGACTCCGATCTGTTTTTGAGAAATTCATGACAGAAAATCTCAGAAACAATTTTGGCTCGACCTGGGATTCGAACCCAGGACCTCTCGGATGTAAGGCAGAAACATTGCCACTACACCAACGAGGCAGTCACAAAAAATAAACACCTAAACAATATGAAACAACTGAATTCATCGTCAACTTGCGCGCTCGCTCTGTTACCCCGCCGCGCCGCCCAGCATGTTCCGCGCCGCGTCATAGACTTTTATAACATTAAAATGAGGCGGCTCTTTGAAAGTATATGAAAATCTACAAACTGGATATTTGGCTCGTCTGATTGGTAAGTCTGCCGACCCCTGACCTAGGTCAATGGTTTCCAAAGTGGTCCAGATGCACCCACAGGAGTCCACGTGGGCTGTGACCAAATAATAGATGTTTCGAGCACGGTTCTTCTGATGACATTGCGATTGCAATCTTAGTATTTTTATAGGCTGCTCCTTCTAATGATTTAATATCACTTTGAAAATAATTAATACGAAAACTGAGGAAGATACTTTCAAGTTCATGCACTTTCGTTCGACAAAGCAAAAGAAACCCAATCCATACTCCATACTAATATTTTGAATGCGAAGGTAACTCTGGGTAGGTCTGTCTGTTACTCAATCAAGCCTAAACTACTGAACCGATTTGCATGAAATTTGGTATGGATATATTTTGATACCCGAGAAAGGACATAGGCTACTTTTTACTGCGGAAAAATGACGGGAAAACAACGGATTCCATAAAAAAAAACAACCCAATGCGGACGAAGTCGCGGGCAAAATCTAGTAATTCATATTTGGCTCTGACCAAAAATTACGTAAATATAGCACCTAAACAACTGGTCCATCTGATGTGTGTCACGAACGCTAGAGATGTTCGGCGTACCTATCGATTTTCATTTTTGTTTTGTGCGGAATTTTATGTCTGCAAAGTCGCGTAATGCGATTTGAACCTTTTGTATGTAATAGACTGCAATGATAGTTGATTATTTAGCACCCTTGTAACATATAAGTATTTATTTATTCTCTAATCGTTTTTAAAGCTCCGTTTTATTCAGTAGTAGCATTAGTTAACGTATTTACCTCGTGTGTGCTTAAGTTTTGAGACGAAATAAAAGTTGCATAACTTTTTTTATATTTCTAAAATTTTCAGTAAACAATTATAAACAAAAAACAATTATTATTATTCAAAATGACCACCCTTGTTTTTAAAACAGGCCCTTAGACGATTTGGCCAGTTATCAATGACGGCACGAATCTTTTCCAGCGGGATTCGCTTTGCTTCTCGGACAAGAGCTCGCTTCAGTGACTCCAAGTTTGGGTGGGACTTTCGGCAGGCCCTGAGCTCTAGCTCAGCCCATAAAGCATAATCCAGCGGGTTGAGGTCGGGGCTGGAAGAGGGCCATTCGTTCGCCGCGATGAAGGCCGGCACATTTTCCCTCAACCACGCTTGGGTGGTTTTGGCTTTATGGGACGGCGCTGAGTCCTGTTGGAAAACCCAATCCTTGTTGTGAAACAAAGTAAGGGACGGGGTTTCACAACAGGCTCTAAGATGTCAGTTTGATAGTTCTTGGCTTTCACCTTGACGCCTTGTAGACAGAAATGGAGCGGAGTGACACCTTCATATGAAACTCCCCACCATACCATCACACTAGCCGGATGATGAGTACGCGAGCCATTCCGTGCTGAAGCTGGGACGTCCTTGCTTCCTTTTTCATACACTTTATTGTTTTGTCGGTTGAACTTTTCTTCGACAGTAAAGATTTTCTCATCGGTGAAGAGTATTATCCTCGCATCGTGTCTCTTAAGCAGTATTGGACAACGTTCGCGTCGCAATTTACGAAGGCGATCGTTTAACTAATGAACTTTCCTACGGTTATACGCCTTCACCTTAAGATCATATTTCAGTATTCTGTGGACTGAAACGCGCGAAATATTAGTCTGCGGAGCTAGTTTTTTCTAAGTTTGACATGGATTTCGGCGAAGTCGCTCTCGGATGGTTTTGATGTTCGCAGGCGTCCTTACAGAGCGCGGCCGACCACTCCTTTGGCGATCTTGCAAAGAACTTGTCTCCTTGTATCGTTTAATAGCGTAATACTCGAAGTTACGCCTCACACCAAAAGTTTTCATCTCCATTGGTTTTTTTCCCGCCTTTAATAGCGAAATCACGGTCGCACGCAATTCTTTTGTTCTCTCCATCACGAGAAAATTGAAAGAAATTAATTTGAAAATCAAAGGAATTCAAAGTTAACATTCGAAATTCAAAATTAGAAAAAGAAATAAATAGCACCCAGTAATTTTTTATTTCTTTTTTTTAGCACAAAGTTTGTCTCAAAACTTATGAACACATGAGGTATTTAAAGTTTTAGTCCTGCTCGACACAAGATGTCAAAATTTTAAAATTGGTGTCCTATACTATACATTTAAAATGATGTATGGCCAACATTAAGCACAAATTGTTATGACAATTTTAAGTCCGAACTCAAAATTGTCATAATCGGTATCATGTTGGCATTGGGAGTTTTGTTACTATAGGCGTCTAATGAAAATTCGAAATGTAAAATAAATAAATATTTCACAACAATCACACCAATTCTCTAGTCCCAAATTAAGCTACGAGGCTTGTGTTACGGGTACTAGACAACGAATAAACATACTTAAATACTTTTTTTTAGTAAATAAATACATATTATACTTACATAGAAAACACCCTGACCAGTACAAACACAATGTTCATGCATACATATGCTTGTACTGTGCAGGGATAGAACCCGCGACCCTTGGTTTTAAAAGTCCGACATGTAGACATCTGCACCAAGCGGTCGTCAAATAAGATTTTCATATGGTAATAATGTTATCCCTTTGTCATTGTTGACGATATCATAAGTCCTTAATTTGATTTGTTCCGTAGCCAAAAGGCAAAAAACGGAGCCTTTATAGATTCGTCATGCCTGTCTGTCTTTCCGTATGTCACAGCCACTTTTTACGCGAGAGACACTTCCAATAAGGTAAAATTTGTGCTCTCCTCCCCCTGGAACTTTTAGAATAAGAGACTGAAAAAACTAAAAAATATATGATATACTCGTACATTACCATCTAAACTTCTACTGAAAATGGATTTGAACGAGATATCGTCAGTAGTTTTTTTTTTTACATCATAAATACAAAAACTGTTATATCATGAATCATGATACTTATGAAGCCATGATGTTGACGACCGCTTGGTGCAGTGGTCCACAGGTTGGGCTTCTAAAACCAAGGCTCGCGGGTTCGATCCCCGCACAGTACAAGCATAAGTGTGCATGAACATGTGTGTTTGTACTGATCTGGGTGTTTTCTATGTATAAAATGTATTTATTTACAAAAAAAAGTATTTTTATTTAAGTATGTTTATCCGTTGTATAGTACCCATAACGCAAGCCTCGTAGCTTAATTTGGGACTAGAGAATTGGTGTGATTGTTGTGAGATATTTATTTATTATTACTGCTACGAAACCCTTCATGGGCAAGTCCAGCTCGCACTTGACCAGTTTTTAAGTAAATAATTTTGCTAAGAATTTTTTTTTTTTTAAGTAAACTATGTGAAACGTGTCTATCTCATCGTTTAAACTATGTTTCATGTACTTAACTAGTTTAAAATCTTATTTATTTGTCTCGACTAGCTGGATAGTGCGTGATGACATTCTTCTCATTAAGTGATACCAAACAATTTCGATACTTTACGACGAAAGTGGTAGATTAATTTGACGATATTTTTGTTTTTTAAAGAAGCAAGTTTTTTAAGAGATAAGAGAACCTGTAGTTTAATTTTATTGAAGTAAATTGTGTTTTAGTAACTTTTTCAAGGTAAAATATGGTAAAAACATAAATATGAACAGACAGACAGAATAGTGGTTATGCTATAAGAAACATTACACAAATAACGTGAGGAAATTTATGTAACAATGTTCTTAAGAAGGTTTTTATTCATATTTATGTAATCATAATTCAATGAAATGAATATAAAATTGTAGCGTTCCAAATTACAAGAATTATTTCAATCTAAACAAGTTATATCCGACTGTAACTTGTATTTTATCGGATTTACCCCATTAAGAATACAAAGTATCTAGATCGTTTATTCCTAGTTCCCACTGTGTTATCATCAAAAAATTAAAATTAATAATGAGATTTTCATTAGATTCCGGTGACCCTACATAAGACGTCGATTAGTTGCATGCAGTTTATCGATATCACAGTGTCAAAACACCCCTAAAACCTCTAGTTGTAGCCCATAAAAAATAACGAGTCTAAACTTATTTCTCTTCAAATGCGTAATTAAACATAATATTTCGTAACGTATCAGTAAATTGATATAAGTAGGTAAGTGGAATTTGAGTAATTTATGCAAGTATTTGTAGATTTGTAAATAGCTAAGTGCCAAAATGTAAATTTTGCACGTTTATTAGGCCTTTATTGCATTCGTATGCGTCGGTGTGCTAGAGGTTTTAAAGTCGGAAAGAGTTACGGTAAAACTGAAACTTAGATGTTAAATTAATTTGCTAAAATTTAATTCTTACCTTTGATATCTGAGATAGAGTAAGTGATGTTACTCGATTATTTTTTTTAAATACAAGATACCAAGTAATTGGTTAATTATTTTGAAAGCGTTTTATGAGACACTACTAGATCACAATGACAAAATAAACTCTGAATTAAACTAGATCTATACAAAAATTAAATTAATGATTCCTCACCTAAGTATTATGTGGGCTATGTATTAGGTCCTTACATATGAAATTGGCGTTTTGTCGTACTGGCCACTTTGATCACAAATTTTTCCTATTTGGTTAGGAATTCGAAATTCAAATTTATACAGCTATTTCCACATGTAGTTGTGTTTCGTAAACCGTCATTCATTTGTTTTTTTACTTATCTTTTTTCTGTTTGCATCGCTCAATTTACAAAATGGAAAATTTGAAATATCGCGTTATTTACGAGTACGAGTTCCACCGTGGCACCAGTGCTGCGGAAACGGCTCGAAGGGTTAATGATGTGTATGGCGGTTGTGTCGCAAAAGAAAACACAGTGCGTTTTTGGTTCCAACGTTTTCGTTCTGGAAATTTCGACCTGCAAAACAAGCCCCGTGGACGGCCGGAGACCCAAGTTGATAATGAAGAATTGAAGGCTATTGTGGAAGCGGATCCATCGCAAACCACGTCCGAGTTAGCTGCAGGCTTTGGCGTTAGTGATAAAACTGTTTTAATCCACTTGAAGCAAATTGGGAAGATTAAAAAACTTGAAAGGTGGGTTCCTCACGAATTGAGTGAAGCAAACCGGCAAACGCGCGTCAACTGCTGCGTTACATTACTTGACCGGCACAATAACGAAGGGATTTTAAATCGAATCATTACCTGTGATGAAAAGTGGATTCTCTACGATAATCGGAAGCGCTCATCGCAATGGCTGGACCCTGGCAAGCCAGCCAAAGCCTGCTCCAAGCGAAAATTGACCAATAAAAAGTTACTTGTAAGCGTTTGGTGGACTAGCGCCGGTGTCGTTCATTACAGTTTTCTCAAATCTGGCCAGACGATTACGGCAGATATCTATTGTCAGCAATTGCAAACCATGATGGAAAAGCTAGTTGCTAAACAACCAAGGCTGGTCAATCGCTCTACGCCACTGCTGCTTCACGACAACGCCAGACCACACACTGCACAACAGACGGCTAGCAAATTAGAAGAACTTCAATTGGAATCTCTAAGGCATCCACCGTACTCCCCGGACCTTGCTCCAACAGATTACCATTTTTTTCGAAATTTGGATAACTTCTTGCAAGGGAAAAAGTTCAACTCAGATGGTGCAGTCCAAGTCGCCTTCAAAGATTTTATTGATTCCCGTTCGAATGGTTTTTTTAGTAAAGGGATCAATGAACTACCTATGAGATGGCAAAAGTGCATAGATTACAATGGCTCATACTTTGATTAAATAAATATGCTATATAAAAAAATTTCGACTTTTTGTTCCTCCCATACAAAACGCCAATTTCATAGGTAAGGACCTAATATCTTCACGTTCTTTGCGCCTCTGAGGAATGGTTAATCTAGCTAGCGGTCAAATTCTTTTTACCATTATGTACAGCGCATCTTCTAACGGTTTATCTGGGCTGCTAGGTGTCGTGTCATGAACTTCAGATCTTCATATTTGGAATGAAGACAAAAAGTGCCGATCTACTTCCGTTGTCTTGTTCTCATCAGCTTTATTATGTCTATTTCAGGCAGCAAGTGCGCTCTTCACCCTGGACGGAGCGAGGGGTGAGGCGTTGTCCAGGCGTCTGGCGCGAGGCGAGCGGCGCAGGCGCAGGTGCCGCGCCATCTTGGCCGTTGTGGCGCTGTTGCTGCTGCTGGCTGCAGTTGGCGCCGTGGAGCTGCTGATGTCGAGGGGGCAGAGGGTGTTTGGAGCTGTGCTGCGATGATGGTAACTTCATTTTGGTTATGATGTTCCGATTGCAGACTTATTTTCTGACTGAGATAACAGTAATAAGAACTGCTTGCGATCCTGACTGTAGTTAGTTACCTACTGCTACAAGCTGAGCCTTGGAACTGCTATGTCCTGTGGACATGGTGTTTAGGGCTATGCTGCGTTAATGGTAACATCATTTAGATTATTGGGGTGAGGCGTTGCCCAGGCGTCTGGCTCGAGGCGAGCGGCGCAGGCGCAGGTGCCGCGCCATCTCGGCCGTGGTGGCGCTGTTGTTGCTGCTGGCTGCAGTCGGAGCCGTGGAGCTGCTGATGTCGAGGGGGCAGAGGGTGCTTGGAGCTGTGCTGTGATTAATTTACCATCTCATTTTGTTTCAAAACTGCATGCTTTGTTGGCTGTGGTGTCACTCCTGCCAATGATACCCTGGAACTGCTGACGTGAAGAAAACTAACGGTGTTTATGATTATGGTTTGAGCCTTAAAACTGCTTATGTCAAGAGGCAGAGGTCTTTTGGAGCTATGCTGCTGGTAATCATTATGGACAACCGATTGCAGAAAACGAGGAGGCTGTGGTGGCCTAGCTAATGCCTTAGTGAAAAGGCAAAAAGTATTTTGATATGTGCTGAGATGATGGAAATTCAATTGGATTAGTTGGGATTATTGTATGCAGAAAATCTGATTTACTGCAGAACACGAGTTGCCGTTATAATATTGACATATGAAACTCTTTGACTCTCTTTTGACAGTCCCTTAATATGGTAAATTTTTATATGTATTATCAGATATACTAGGAAGACAATCATTGCTGCCATCTACAATACAGTTGAGCAAATATTAAAATGACGTAAATAAAATAGATTATATGTCTGTAAATAAACAAGGGCACTTTTACAAGTTCCAAAATATAAATTAACCCTACCACTGCTACGGACACTTCAGACTAGTGTTGAGAAGAAACAGCGCAACAGACTCTGTCACTAATTTTATAATTAACAATTTGTCGGTAGCTAGTGTTTTTAATTTGTCGTGTTTCAGAAATCATCGTGCTCCGTGCTGTGAAAAGCGACAGAAAGTGAGTGACAGTGATGCAGTATACTCCTTTATACAATCTTAGGTTATTTATAAGCTTTCTCAACGGTTAGACAAAAATTGTATTTAACCGTATAATGTTGGAAAAGTTGTGATAATTGGGAAAAAAATAGTCTAGAATTGAAACTTGTGTTATATAAACAAAAAGCCATTTAATTCGCTTGATAAAATCGCGTTATCATTATTGTTAACATTTATGTCTGTCTACTAATTTACAAGAAATATTTTGAAAAAAATTGTACTCATTATGTTGTAGGTGTAATAAAATAGTGTGTGATAAAATAATGGCCTGACCTACGGCATACCTACTGTCAGAGCGAGTGCAACGATAAAATGTCACATAATGTGCCTTGGAAGTTATAGTAATTTACTTAATAAAGTAATAAATATGTAATCAACCTTTTTAGTAAGTCTTACTTTGTGATATCTGTTTTGTAAATATTTTAATTTAGCATAGATTATAAGCGCAGTTTTGTACGAAAGATGTGAATTGCTTAAAGGTACTGCTGGCCATATAAAAATTGTCCAACCGAAAGCTTCTGTAGATTCCATGAGAGCAATATTGTAAAAAAAGAAGCTTTGTGACGGCCTGTGCCAATAGATTTCTTGGGGCACCATAAAGTTTTTGATGTCTCTGATCTTTGTGAGTAAGTGTTAAAAACAATAATTAATTTACTACAACTGAAGTGCACCATTTGAGGCACAAGTGGTCTTCAATTGAAGACCGAGAGAGGCATCTACTTCACCGTATTAAGAAAGAAAGAAAAGTGTTTTATTATCAATTGACATCACAAACACAACGAATCTTGAAATAATGATAACATGACAAAAATAAAAGATAGGAAAATACATCTTTAAAAAATCATATAACATACAAACAAGTAGTGCGTAGTTCAATCAAATCAATCAAAAGCTGTACAAAAGTGGCTGGGGTCGAATTAACATGGACATTGCGGGCACACGAGTGCGGGCGAGTGAGGTGCACGGATAGTTGAATATACATATTTTGTAGTTATACATATATAAATGATATGAATGAGATGAAAATTCACTGCCTCGTTGGTGTAGTGGCAAAGTTTCTGCCTTACATCAGAGCGGTCCTGGGTTCGAATCCCAGGTCGAGCCAAAATTGTTTCTGAGATTATCGGTCATGAATTTCTCAGAAACAGCTCGGAGTCGGGAAGTTGGCGGTGTTACACCCGTGCCTCGGAAAGCACGTTAAGCCGTTGGTCCTGCGTCTGATAGAGATCAGGCCCGTTCCGGTCATGTCGGATTGCCGTCTCACCGAACTTAGAGAGTGATGGAACAGTGAGTGCACCTGTGTGCACTATAATATCTACTGTGCAGTTGGCTGATTGCTGTTGAGATTGGCCGCCGTGGTCGAAATCGGCCAGGAGGACTATTATACATACATAAATACTACTAGCTGACCCGGCAAACGTTGTTCTGCCATATGAATGTAAAGTGATATCACTTATCACTAAGGGATATAAATAATAGATGTTGGCCGATTCTCAGACCTACTCAATATGCTCACGAAATTTCATAAGAATCAGTCAAGCCGTTTCGTTGGAGTACGGGAACGAACATTATGGCACCTCGGAACCATGGAACATTGTACCATCTTTCGTATTTTTGTGAGACGAAGGTCAGTGCAATCATTGAATGTCATTCATTTGTGTATTTTACTTTATGGCAAAGACCCGTAGTGCGGCTTAGCGTAATCTGTGGCGTAACTAAATTATTTATCTATGAGAATCCTTTATCCCTGACGTACGTAAAATAAAATTAGATGTGATATTGTAGTAGGTATCTTAATGACCTAGCAATAAAACTTTAAAATTATGTACTTACACTTACACTCACTATATTTAAGTGAAATATTGAGTTCTGAACTTGATATTTAACTTAATATTGGGTTGATTTTGTACGAAACGTTGTAGTTTGATATTTTTGTACGAATCGAGGATCTTAGTTATGGCTTTACTTCCTGTATGAAGCTAAGAAATAGGTACCATTATTTTTTGCTTTTGAATGTTGAACATTTAATAACATATACCGATTTTAATAACAAAAACCATTATGTGATGATAAAGTTATTAATTATTAATGTTTTTTTCGACTCAGATGTATGTTAGAAGTTTATGTCGATAGTAAGTAAATAAGTATACTTTTATAACTAATAATAAGTCTAATTTTGAAAGTGGGATGCAATCTTACTAAAATTTTAAGGTATTTCGTGGCTCTATTCTATTATTTTATCTGTTTTTCGGTTACCAATATCCGATATATTATTAACCTTACCACAAACAAATAAGACAATGTATAAGGCTTGGCTAAAAGATTCAAATATTCTTTTAAAATTTGAAGAATTTTTCAGTCTGAAAGTGATCAGAAGGCTTACTACGAGAAACGATACCCGTCAAAACGATAACGTGTACAGACGACAGCAGCCAAGAATGTATTCGCCTGTATGACAGATTTCGTTTTTCGTAGTAAACCTCAGTTTCGGCGTTAATCGCCTTGATGAGTTACCGATCGAAATGAACAAAGTTTACAGAAAAAAAGAAAATTTAAATTACTTTACTTTTAAATTAGTCACAAGGACAACTTAAAATAGGTACAGACTTTAAAAAACTGCTCGTGCCATAGAAAACCTGATTTAAATTGACATTAAAAAATTGGTTGCCTGTAAAGTCGGTATACGCGCGAAAGTTTTACGTGACAACGACTCTAGAGTGGTAAAATAATTTTAATGTGAATATTCATTCGTATAACATGAACCGGTGTGTATGCCTATCTCTCTCTCTCTCTCTCTCTCTCTCGCTCTGTCTCTCTCGCGCGAAACGTGAGCGGAGCAGCGCAACGCAGTTTCTTGAGGTGTCACCCGGCAAACCAATTTATAAGACGTTGTCACGTCAAAATATTTCATGTCCTTTAAAAAAAACAATTTCACTATTTGGTTTTTTCAGAAAAATAATTGCGCAGTTTAAGCTTAACAATAGTTAGAAAAACCACGCGTACTAGCTTTTTGAGTAAAGTGACCAGCACAAAAGGCAACCCATTTTCGTTGCAAAATCGCCCGTATCACAAGCGCAGAAGATACCGCAGTGTTTCCTGTGACGTGCGGCCAACACGCAATTTCACTGTACTTTCTATTTCACCCTCCCTATAAACTTTTAATGATATAAATTTTGTGATTTAGTATTAAGATTATAAAAAAAATATTATTGTATGTATTTTTACATGTTCAGTTTCATTAAGTATTACTTTATTTGTGATATTTTATAAGTTGATAATTAATAATTTGTATTTAAAAAACTGTATTCCGATCTAGTAGATTACTGTACCTATCCGTACGATCGCGCAAATTATTACACCATGTGTTTCAAGAAAAAGAAGTTGTTTTATTTGTTTATTTAACCCCATAAAATCTCCCAATTTTCAAATCCCGACGAAAAAGAGAGGTGTAATAAGTTTGACCAGTATTCTGTTTGTGTGATTTTGTGTGTCTGTCTGTGGCATCAAAGCTCGCGAACAGATGAAACGACTTCAGTGCGTTTTTTTAATTCAAAAGATAATTTCACCACGGTGGTTGTAAGCTATGTCTGGTCAAAATCCATCCAGCCATTGAAACTTACCAGTTGTTTTCCTGGCTCATGTCGGGCGGTTTTCAATTTAATTGTTTAAATTGTATAATGTACTGATTCGACACATCATATTCTAAAATATAATATTTATTTAAATTACAAAAACAAATGATGTGTACAATGCTTAGATATACAACATTTTCACTTATTTTCTTCTTTCAATATATTAAGTAAAAATTAAATGAATAAAGAGGCCATTAATATGAGTGACATTAAACATTATGATATTTTCCGAGTCAGTAGACATAGCATGAGATTTAATACGCATCATTCTGTGAATATAACATCGTCCACCTTTTGGTCATGAGGATCCATTGGTACCTTATCTACAATCTGCACATTGAACGCCACGGCCACGACCTGTAAACGAAATATTAAAAGATAGGTGGATAGATGTACACACTGAAAAATAATTGTTTAAAAAGCAAAAACAAAAATCACGCTTTTATTGCTAACTAAAAAAGAGAAAATATTTTTTAAGTACACGGAATTTATATCACAGTAGAGTAAAAAGCGTGGGGTGCACTTTATGTCGTTTTCACTGTTCTTTTTATAGTTGCCATTAATAGAATGATTTTAATATGACTATACCAAGCACCCCACGCTTTTTACTCTACTGTAATATAAATTCTTTGTACTCAGAAATTATTTCCTCTATGTATTTAGTTAGTTTTTTTAGTTTTTTAAACTATTATTTGTTTAATTATTTAAATAAATAAGGATAATGGAAAACTCTTATCAAATTATTGCATTGTCATAGGTACTTGTTACGTGCAGTGTGAAAATTGAGCTCAAAGATTTCGTTACATACATACAGCCCTAGCTAATAGAAGCGTAAAAAGCGTAAAACAGCAAGGGGGCTTTTATCCTGCAGGTCTTTACCTACAAAATGGATGCTACCTACAGGAATCTCTTGTACACTCTATATTGACTACATCGTCGGTGTAGTAGCGAATTGTCTGCCTCTCATCCGAGAGGTCTTGGGTTTGAATCCCAGGTCGAGCCCAAAAATGAGCTCGGAGTTGGGAATCGGGCGGGAAGTGGCGGTGATGCACCCCCGTGCCTCGGAAAGCACGTTAAGCCGTTAGTTCCGCCTGATCTCTCTCCGGTCATGTCGGATTGCCGTCTCACCGAACTTTGAGAGTGAAGGAACAGGGAGTGCACCTGCGTATTGCGCTCACACCTGTGCACTATAATATCTCCTGCCATAGTTGGCTGATCTCTGTTGCGATTGGTCGCCGTGGTCGAAATCGGTTAGGAGAAACTTTACTTGTACACTCTATTAAGGAAAAACCTTTACTCAGCATTAAAAAAATAAACAAGTGTTTACAGGTTGTGTGTAAGGAGAGAAATGATGACACCGAAGACTGAATAAAGACTGGTTTATTGATTAAAATAATTCGTTTATATACCTAAGACTACATACCCATTACATCTATCCCTTTATGAAAAAGAACAATATTCAGGTTAAGCAACAAAATCAGGATAATTATTAGTACTTAACTATCATGACAATAATAAAATAACAGTGATACGCAAAACATTCAAATACAATTGGTATTACGAAAGTAATATGAATCCGCTTACAACGACAGCTGATTACTCAGTGTCTATTTTTATATACAATGTTTAATTTATTTACTTGCTAATTTCGTTCTATTTTTATGAACGATGTCTTCCTTACCATTTTTTATTATTTTAACATTACAACCCAAATCTTCTATCACTAAATATGGTCCTAAATATATCGGATCCATTTTATTATCAGAAGGATTTCTCAACAGTAAATAATCGTCTTTTTTATAACTAATTGGGTTAGTATTTACATCATAATGATTTTTTCGTTTCATTTTGCTTTTAATTAGATTATCCCGAGCATCCCTTTGTGCTAGTTGCAATCGATACTTGAACTCTAATGGATAGCTATCGTGAGCGTATAAAGGATCAACGACGGCGCCATCAAGGTTACATGGTATTTTACACCGCTTACCAAACACCAGCTCGTGTGGTGTGTACTGCGGTTCACAGTGTACCGTGTTGTTGTAGGCAAAGCACCAGTACGGCAACCAGCAACTCCATTGACCTGTTTTGTTTTCACAATAAGTAAGTTCTTAAATACGCACCCATAGTTTTGTGTGTGTTTTCCAAAGCTCCGATACTCTCGTGATGGTATGCTGTGGAGGAAATTTGATCTATTTTTAAGAGTTGGCATATTTCCTTCATTGTACTTGCTATGAACTCGGTACCGCGATCGGTTGCAATCACGCTAGGGATGCCAAATCTTAAAATAAAGTTATTAACGAAAGCTGAAGCAACACTTACCGAATTTTTATTTTCTAAGGGATACGCCTCAACAAATTTGGTCAATTCGCATTGTAGTGTTAAGATATAATTATAGTTAGATGAATCTTTAGATAATGGTCCTACAATGTCCAAAAATACTTTTTCAAATGCTGAATTTGCAGTTGTTGTTATTACCATGGGTTGCTTGGTTCCGACTGAATATTTTTGTTTCTTACACTGGTCACACTTGGAAACGTATTCGATTATATCCTTTTCCATACTCGGCCAGAAATAAAACCTTTTAATATTATTCGTCATTCGCTTGATACCTGCGTGGCCACTGGTAGGTAACAAGTGAAAATCGTTTAATATTACCTTTCTGTCGTCTAAATTATTTACTCTTTGCGCATTATTCACTATGCATATGCGTAGATTTTTCCAGTGTGGGTAGTCTCTAATTGCATTTATTAGCCCATTAATAAAATATTTATTTATCTCATTTCTAAGTATGCATAATTCACTTATTTTGTATCTTTTACATATTAATAACAATTCTCTCATCAATTCGTCTCGCGTAATCGATGATCGAGATATTGCATTTAAGTAAATTTTCGAGCTCTTGGGCACATAAATAAAATATTTATATCTTTCTACTATTTCTTCTCTTAATAACCTTTTATATTTTAACCCATTGCATATGGAAAGTTCTGTGAAATGTTTTGGTTTTTTAATTATTTCCACAACTCTCGGTTGATCAGGCCTCGAGTTAGTGTCAATATTATCGACCGAAACATTAGAAGTACTTCCGATTTTCATACCATCATTAATTTTCCTAACTTGTGCTCTAGTCATTACATTTATTTCTTCGCTCATGTTTATTAAATCATCAGATGTGATATTTATTCGCGACAAGGCATCTGCTGCCGAGTTCGATTGCCCTCTTATGTATTCTATCTCAAACTTGTACTCTTCTAGTGATAATCTAAATTTAATTAGTATGCTCGATGGGTCTCGCATGGAAAACAAATAGACAAGTGGCCTATGGTCGGTCTGTATCTTAAACTTTTTTCCATATAAATAGGGTCGGAAATATTTAACGCTCCACACTATTGCTAAGAGCTCCTTTTCAATAGTTGGATATCTTGTTTCCGCCTTATTTAAACTTCGGCTAGCATAAGCGACAGGCCGACCATCCTTGTTACACAACACGGCCCCTATGGCTTTACCTGATGCGTCTGTTTGCAATAGAAATTCACTTGTATTAGAAAAATCGGGATACTGTAAGACTGGTGGTTTTATCAAAGCTGATTTTAAATTTTGGAATGCGTTTTCGCATTCTTTTGTCCAATAAAAAGGTGTATTTTTACAAAATAGTTTATTCAAAGGATTAGCAATTTTAGCAAAATTTGGAATAAATCGACGATAATAGTTCGCAAAAGCTACGAATCTCTTTGTTTCGTCGTTATTTTGTGGGGTGGGATAATTAACTACCGCTTTAATTTTTTCAGGGTCAGGTAAAATACCCTCTTTTGAAACCACATGCCCCAAGTACAGCATTTCTTTTTGCAAAAAAGTACACTTACATGGGTTTAACTTTAAGTTGATTTTACGTAATCTAGTAAAAACATCCATGAGATTTTGATTATGAAAGCTTAAATTTCTTCCAAAAACTACTAAGTCGTCTTGATAAATTAGGCATTTATCGTAATTAAGGCCTGACATCGCAATAGTCATCATGCGACTGAAACTATTAGGACTAGACTTGAGACCCATCGGCATCCTCGTCATTTGATACTGATTTTTTCCTGTGGTGAAGGCTGTACAAGGTCTACTTTCTTTTTGAAGATTTATTTGAAAAAATCCTTGATACAGGTCTAAATGCGTAAAGTACATTGCACCGGATAAGGAATCTAAAATTTCAGTGATGTTAGGTAGGGGGAACTTATCGTCTTGAATCTGGTTATTTAGTTTACGGTAATCTATTACGACTCTCCATTTCTTTTTTCCTGATGAATCTAACTTTTTGGGAACTAAAAGTAATGGACTTGACCACGGGCTCTTTGAAACTTCTATTATGCCGTCATCTAACATATTTTGAATTTGGTTATCGATCTCTGATTTTTGTGCATATGGCAATCTATATTGTTTAGTATAAATTGGTGCGGTATTTGGCTTTAGATCAATAGTTTGTTCGTAAACATTTGTGACTGCTAGTTTGTCTCCCGGTAAATAAAAAATATCTGGAAATTTCGCACAAATATTTTCTATTGATTTCTGTTCTTCAATAGTTAATCCTGTTAATTTTAATAACGAAAATAATTCTTTTACTCTTTGTGCATTCATAACTGGTTTTTCAAAGTTGCAAATAATGTAATCATTTAAGTTATTGGTATTTACCTTGAAATAACTTAATTTAATCTCTTTTTCTCTAGTGTTTAAAATTCGAATAGGAATTTTTCCATTTTTGGGTCTTACTAAAGTGCTACCTAAGTAGACCCCTTCACATAGCTCTTGGGAATGTATGAAACAATCTGTTTTCTCGTCTGTACTAATGTAATGGATGGACTCCGACCTTGGTGGTACGACTAAATATGAATCTGACGTAGGTGCCATATACTCAAACTTTACGTCAACATAGTTTGCGTTTTCTGTGTAAAGTTCTAATGTGTTTAATTCAAAATCTAATTTAGCTTTATAGTTGCTGAAAAAGTCGTGACCTAAAATTCCGTCAGTTTTGCATGGTAAGGTATCAAAGACGAAAAACTTTTGTCTAAAAATGTTGTTGTTAAAGTTTAAGTTAAGGTGCACGTAGCCCAAAGAAACTATATCACCGCCAATACCTTTAACGTTCACTTTATTTTTATGGAATGGTATTTGTAAACTTTTGATACACTGATACTTAATAGCAGAGATCGATGCCCCCGTGTCAATTAACCAATCGTGTCTATATTTGTCAATGAAACTATTTACTTTGCATAAGCTGTTACATGAGTACACATAGCTATTCTCGAAAAAAATGATTCAGAGATTCCAAATGTGAATCCTCTGAGGGGACATTGTCCGATGTTGCCATGTAGTTCACGTTGTTACGTGTGTATTGACCCCGATTACGAACAAAATTTCGACCTCGGTTATTACGAAAACTTGTACCGCGATAAGTATTATTCTGTTGATTAGACCATACCTGATTTTGCTGATTGTATGGTGGCCGCTGATATCCCCGCGACCTATTGAAGCTTCGAAAGCCCCGTTGTCTGATGTTCTGACCTCTTTGAGACCTTCGATGAGCTGATCTGAAATTAGATTTTTTGTACATACCCATATTGCCTTCAGATGTGGATTGAGAATTGACCTCCTCGTCCTTTGCAGCTTGAATAGCCTCTGTTAAAGAACTGTAATTACGGGCAGTTATCACGGTGCTCAATCGACTATTTCGCAGGCCGTCACTGAAACTTTTGATGGCCATTTTTTCGTTTAATGGTCTTAGGACCTTGTATTTTTCTAAATCGCCGTCGGCTTGCGAAATGGTCAGATCGGCAAATAACTCGGAAACCTCTTTCCCGAAATCATCTAATGACCTATTATTTTGTTTACAATGTAATAACTTAGATTGTAAAGCTGTGTAGCTTTTTTGTGGCAATAATTTGCGTCGCATATCCTTTATTAACTCATCGATATCAGTATATTGCTGTGACAGCTGTAATTTTGCTTGCTGGGATAACCTACTCTTTAACACAAATTGTATTAATTTATTTTTACAATCTGTTTCTTGCAAAATGGAGCTGTAATATTCTATGCCTTCTATCAAGTTTTTAGTATTGTCAACATCATTTGTCATGATAGGTAAAATGCTCAAGGCAATTTTTAAATCAAATTTTTCGCTAGCCATATTGTCACTTAATTCGGAAGAGGCGTCCTCTTCTTTTACACAACACAAATTTAAAATCTCGTCATATAAATGAGTGAACTCTTCACAAATTTTATTTATTAAAGTTATTTCTGTATTATTAATTTGTTTTAAAGATATTTTATTTTTACATAAGGCTGTATAATCGTTATACTTTATCAAAACCTTATATGCTTCATTTCTTTTGACATCTAAAATATTTCCTGACCTCCTACTGGGGCCAATCTTAATCAGATAAGTTCTAATTGATTTTAGCTCTTGAAAAATGACATTTAATTCTTCGGCCATCAAACTAATTATAACGTGACATTATGACTAACGCCCAGTACACATAACAAAAGCGTTTGTACCTAATTAATTATAGACATGAGATTAAATACGTTAGCGCTTACTTACACTGCGCCTTTAGATACATGAGTAAATAAGCATATATAAAATAATGTTTTTACGTTACCGCCACTCTTACGCACTGCACTTTTGAGCCGAAACACAGATTTTTTCACTTTCACACCTCGTTAGACTGCCGGTCCTCGAGCTCCTTCTGCTGCCGACCACGGAGAAGGCTCGCATATCTTCGTAGATTGAACTCGTTAAGCTGCCGCTGAACCAACCTCTTGTGGCATCTCTTGTACGTTTTATAGATGACTATGATGAGACCAACTCCCATCATCAGCACGATGCTTAGTAAGATCACATTCGTGGTACTCGCATGAACCTTTAGTTGCTCCAAGTGCGAGGAATTTTCGCCGCCAGCTGCATTCTGCGCGATTATTACTTTGTCTTCTTCTTTAGTATGCGAAGAACCCATATTGAATATTTTTTGAATTGAACGGAGCACTAATACACAGTTCGTCACTGAGAGTTATTATGATTGAATAAATCATCTTGATATTAATTTGGTGACGATCAGTCCAAACGTTGCACTAAATACAGTAATGGAATGCGCGTGGCTCCTGTTACGGCGGCAGGGTCGCCATTTACAGGTTGTGTGTAAGGAGAGAAATGATGACACCGAAGACTGAATAAAGACTGGTTTATTGATTAAAATAATTCGTTTATATACCTAAGACTACATACCCATTACAAGTGTGCACTAACTTATTCAGTGTTAGTCCTTCCTAAAGTACATTTTAGGAGACTTGGACATACGCTTATATCACACTATAACGATTCCATTTACTGTGCCAATTTTATACAGAGGTAGGTACATTAAGTTAGTGTGAGTGTAGTAAGGAGTATTTATTTTGAAAATACACAGTCGTACAAAGTCGCAGGAGACCGCTAGTTTATTATAAAAGCCCTGAAAGTCATCACAAAAAATAAAATTAAGATGGTATTTAAAAGAAATCCGTTATTTGGGACACAATATCACAAGAATAACCCCTTACGTAGTAAGAGTAGTTTCCTTGTTTTGTGAGAATAACCGCAAGGGTACACCTGCGGCATTCTGTCGCCGCGACTCGCGACAGCGACAGCGACAATGCGACAGCGACAGCGACAATATGTAGCAGGCGTGCCTTTCCAAAATTGATTAAAAAATCGGCTGTCTGTAAAGTCGGTTTACAGACGATAGTTGAACGTGACAACGTCTTTGTCACGTTGCCTCTTTGTCGCTCGTTCCGCGCTCTCGCTTGCACATTGAATGAAACGCCTCAGAGCGACGTAACGCCGCAAGCGTCTTGTTTTTCGTGCGTGCAGCCGGCTCCATCGAATTATAAGACGTTGACACGTCAAAAAAAATACTCAAGTCATACCTTCGGGGCCGATTCGGGGTGACTCCTTAAGCCTGCGAGAAATTTATCGTAGTACCCGCCACCGTGGCCGAGCCTCTCCCCGGAACGGGAGAACGCCACGCCAGGCGCTATCACCAGTTCTAGGCCTCCTGTAAAGTAGTGGTATGTAATAAATAAATGGCGACAACATCACATAATTTGCTCTGAAACCTAAGTTCAGTGGCCGGCATATCAAGCTACCCATTTTTTTCGCAAAATCGCTCTTATCGAAAGCATTTAAGATACCGCAGTGCTAACCGTGATATGCTGGCCACCGTGCATGAGGAGCTTAAGCACTTGTGTTATGGGAATCAGAAACGACGACTCGCCACTACCTACAAGACGGAGGTCGTCAAATGTAATAGTTAGGTTATAAAAAAAATGCCTTTAAGACATTTTTTTTTCAACTTAAGCTGGGCGGAAGAAAGCGACGTAAGATGCTATCACCAGTCTACGCCTCCTGTAAAGTATATGATAGGAGTTAAAAAAATGGTTTTATTTAAGTCTCTCTCACTCGGAGGGACTAGGTGTGCCTATCAAGAGGACTACGACGTATCGGAACTCCGTCTCCAAGAAGGACTGCTGCGATTGAATGCTGCTATAAGGTCATAAATTGGCACTCTCAAAGTTCGGCGTTTGATTCTAACCCTGTACTCACTTCCCAAACCATATATGGTATGGTTTGGGAAGTGGGTACAGGGTTAGAATCAAACGCTACTACTACTCCTTAAAAAAAGAACAACCTAAGTAGCGTGATCACGCACCCGATTCCAAAGCGTCATCTCTAGGCTGGTTCTTCCCGTGCTGCTGGATGCCGTGCCTCGTCAGCGGCATGGTCGCCTCGTCGCCGGACTCCATGCGCAGCATCTTCATCTGCCCCCCAGCGTACTGGGGCACGAAGGCAGCGGCACCCCGCGCTCTTATGTGCTCGATGATGGGCGCCGTGTCGATCTCCTGATCCGTGCTCATGAAGAGCGAGATCCGTTTGGATGTCTTGTAGAATGGGTGGTTGATCAACTGGAAAATATTGACCGGGATTTAACGTTTTTTATGTTTCTTTCAAATGGTGAAGTTACGGTAAAGTCATTTCCTTGGTTTGTAACCTCAGGTTTAAATTACGGTAACATCGTATGTGCTTTGCTCAATTTTATGGATCAAATAGATAATAATAATAGTCCAGCAGCATTTTTTTATCACTGTCTTAAATTCTTGTTACGGAAGAACTTTTCTACTAACTACCCATCCATTTTGGTTAAATTATCTTATATACCTACCTCAGACAAAGCGGACTGCTCAGTAAAAATAAGCACGGTTTTCAAACTATTATGGATATTATTATTATGATTTTTTATTTTTTTTAGGTAACATAAAAAGTTCTTATTGTAGTACCTAACTCTCCGTAAAAAAATAACATTATTTTATGTATGGCTTACCTTGTCATAGACAATTTTGGACTGTCTCTTCTTTTCTTCATGGGAAAGGCCGGCTATTCTTGCAGCGATTTCCTCTCGAAGCAGCATTTTAGCGGGGTTCGGCTTTATTTTGCTCATTTTGTTGTATTTACTAGAATGCAATTAAAAAATACCAAAGATAGAACCTATGTCTAGAGGTAAATACCTATCTCCCTTATCTAAATAACCAGACATTTAAAACAAAACTTTAAAAACACTAGGTAAGCCATGTTTAAGTTTCAATTATCTTACTATCGCGTTATCGTTATAACAACTTACGACAAACCCGGTCACAGTGACTTTTGTAAATAAACTGATTTGGAATCAATGAAATAATAATGTAAGTAAATCTTACCAACAAAATGTAACGTTATTCTTGAGTGTTTCCTTAAGACTGATAACATTGATGACCGTTTATGAAAGTTATCGCAACGTAGATAAACTGTAAACACAGTACGGAAAGCGAAATCAAAACAACCTTACATTTTGCCAGTCGTCCCCGCACTGGTAAAAAAACTAAAAAGATAATAAAACATACAACTACCTATCTGACACGTGTATGCTTGTTGAATTAACGCCATCTAGTAACTTTACGGCAAACGAATATTAAGGATGTTGCTGAGAGCATTTGATGTTCCTTTGAAAGCACAAAACCATTTCTGAACCCATCTAGGGCGACCCTGCTTTTCACGCAAATTTATAGATGCCGTTACAAGGGACAATACTACAGCAATCATTTGTTGGTGTACCTACTCAGTATGAGTCATTATGTATATGTGGTATTATTTAAAGTGGTCATTTTAAGTGCACACATAATAAAATAATGCGGTAATAATAACTACGACTTGTGGAAAATTACTCGCGTCGCAACATACCTACCTATTTGTTTTTTTTTGTGCTTGTTTGAAATAGATTCAAATCAAACAATTTTTTTTAGTTCATTCTTATTTATACAAGCATGTCTTATTCATTCGTATATAGGTAAATTAAGTTCCATTACATTATGGATAGAGATTCTTCTTTAAAATTTTACGTAGCTGTAATAAATGGGTTACAGGCTTAGGCATTGTACTGTTAATTGTAAAATGTAAGTCCAATTATAATGTTTATCTATACAGTCATACGTAAACGTTAACACCAATTTACATTTAAATGATAAATTCGACTTACCACAATAGCCTACCTAATGTAATACCTAAGTACCTAATTTTTTGTCAAGAAAGCAAATTCATAACCAATTGTCGTCAAATACAAAAAGTGAAACTTCTTTTAAAGTGTTTAAGTCGTGACTGAACACGTAGTACCTACCTAATTAAATAAAAATAATAATAATAATAATTAGTATTATTATTCGTTTTATAATTAAATATTTTTGAATTTCGAATAAGTGCTATGTTTTATAATACTTTTATGTAACTTATGTTAGTAGATATACTGAGAGTGTGTTGGACGAATTTAATGAAATCATAAACATTGTAAGCTCTGTTCTTATATGACTGTATTTTATGTCTTATATGAGAATAAAATATGTTTATACCTAAACCTAAACTTAATTTTAAATGAGACCTAAGAGCAATTCCAGCAGCAGATAGATAAATACAGTAGAGCTTCGGTAATCCGAACGACCGCTTAACCGAACGCCCATAACCCTACCGAAACAGCGAAATTTTCGACTTCATGACAAATAAAATTCATAATGTAAACTCAAAAAGAGTTTCATTAAAGATAAAATTGATTTCTTATTGCCCTGCATTGGCTTGGAGGTATATTAATACGGCTTTCATTTACTTGTGAATAAATATGTAAGTCTGTTTCCATTCGGTTGGATAATCCGAAATGTTCGGTTTTCTGAATACACATGTCCTCCAATTAGTTGGAATAATAGTCGCTCTACTGTACCTATTGTTAATCACAATATTAAAACCCTCATTTAAACTAGAGAAATGGTTCTATTATAATTATTTTACTTGGTTTTCAAACTATAAAACACGGTTTAGGACGGAAAGCGTAAAAGTTTCATGTAATGTAGTGTTGAATTTGATACTAGGGTAAAAGGTAGAGGCACCAAGCATCGGCCACTTCAACTTTTTCATATATATTGTGATGCCTTTTATGGTAAAGGGATAATAAAAACCATTGTTATGCTTATTGTAATTATTATTATTGTCGTCTATTAGCTCTGGGAAACGTTGGCAATCTACAGGTACAGGTTTAGGAGATTTGGGGGAGGCCTTTGCCCAGCAGTCGGATGATATAGGCAAAATAAATAAAAATAGTGTTATTGTTATTATTATTATCGTCATCATTAAAATATTCTCAAAAGGGGCGATATGAGGAGAGGGCTGACACAAGGTGCCTCTACCCCACTATAGTGAATTCCGGGATATACATATATTAATTGTTTGATGAATGAATATTGGAATCATTCTGTACACTCCAAATTTCATCCAAATTGATTCAGTTGTTTGGGTATGAGAGTTTTGTTAAAACACTTACTATCGCGTTTAGGAGAAATGAAAGCAAGTAGGTATCTGTGTGTCGTATTTTGCCTTAGTTTCCTTGCATACAAGAGCTGTTCGTCCGATAACATCTGTTGTGTAGCATTGATATATGCTAATTGGTTTGCTCGGTTCGCTCAGTCTCTACGCGTCTGTATGCAAGACCGTTGAAATTGAGGAAATCATCGACTTACAGAATAGAGGACAATTCTATAACCCGTAGTCCCGTATTTAACCATTCGTTTCGTCAATTTTTAGGGTTCCGTACCTTAAAAGAAAAAAACCGAACCCTTATAAGATCACTTCGTTGTCCGTCCGTCCGTCTGTCAAGACCGTTTTTCTCAGGAACGCGTGGAGGTATCAAACTGAAATTTCTATATGATACTACTATATGGTCTACTGTCCCTGGAAGCCGTAGAAAAATCAATCTTCTAAAGCAAACGCAATCAAAAGATACAGCCATTTAGGCCGCAAATTTCCGCAAATTTTCGAAACTCGCTCGGGAATCAAAACCCACAGGGTACTTCCCGTAAACTTAGAATCTTGAAATTTAGTACAGATATAGGAAAAAATACGCAAACCGAAAATTTTCAGTTTCGTAATATAAAAAAAAATATTTTTGACAATTTTGAAAATTTCAATGTTACTACTCCTTATCTCATTAACGTGTTGAGATATTAAATTAAAATTTATATTAAATACTTAAGTCTTTAATACCCGTTATGGGAGAACTTTTACTTATATACCTACAGGTTTGTACGGAACCCTCGGTGCGCGAGTCCAACTCGCACTTGACCGGTTGTTGCTCTCCAATATTGTTTCTAAGTTGTGAAAAGCCGGTATCACACGTTGGACATAACAATTGGCCCCAAAACGAACGCTATTAGCCATTAGAATAAAGCACTAACGAAGCACCAATCAAGGTTGAGGCTTACGCTTTTTTAAGTGATATAGGTTTTGCGGCTAACGTTGGCTCTCGGGATAACTATAGATATTCTTTCGGTCTTATTTTTTCAGCATAAATCTATACATATGATGATGATGAGATCCAGTTACTCCACCAATACTTCTAAGGCTCGAAAGTCGAATTATATGCGCAAGAACAGTTGACTTCAAGTATTGGTTTTAAAAATACAAGCATTAACGTGAAACATACGTTACAGACATAGACTAATCAGAGGATATTACTGACTAGTTACAGACGTACCTAACACCGCTAACACGTAACAGACAAACCTTGAACAATAAAAGGCAATAAAATTTAATTAAAACGTACTCGTATATTATGCCAGACGGTGTAGTTAATCTTTATATTGTGGTGTATGACAGTAATAGTTACGATAAATAAAACGAATTGTTATCTAGGAATTTCCAAGCAAATCTCTCTTTAAGTATTATTTTGTATTATGAGAATAAGTCAGATGCGGTTCAGTGAACGTCTGATGAGTGACTTATCTTTATGTCACAATACCAGTGACACAGGGTACTCCATGCATGCCAGGAGTCCAGGAGTCAGGAGTCAAGGCTTAACGGAGGTCATTATCGATAAGAGCCAATATGTTAGCCCGCAGTATGTATGTAGAGGTAAGTATGCAACAGTTCAGTTACATACTTTCTTTAATGATTTTTAAAATAATTAAGGACTTTTGATGGTTTGGCTATCATGTCAGCCCAATTGTATGTTAGAAAGTAGGAAATCAATAATTAATATTTCTTAACTTATACTAGGTGACTCATTTTGTGGTCCAGTTCAGTTACTAACTTACTTCGAGAGGTTTTCGATAGGAAGGCTTAGAATGATCGCAAAATGTGTTCCTAAGCGCATAACTCAAGAACGCCTGGACAAATTTGGCTAATTTTTTCTAATGATATAAATATTTCTTAAAGTACGAGATGGATCTGACGAAGAAAAAATTAAAAAAAAACAACGGACAACGTCTGCGGGCACGGTAATATTGCTAGTACCTAAGTAAGTACTTAATAAAAGTTCAGAGCAAACAAACGACCGCAACGTATTCTAATTCAACGTAAGATAGATTCTAGACACATATCGTAGGTAGTCCAATTATCTAGTAGGTAGGTAAGTGCGATCTATAGAAATAACAACAGAAGATTTTAGCAGGTAGAAAAAACTTTAAACTTTTTAGGGGGAGTTACTTTGTGTTATTCTGCTACCTAGTGGAAAGTCTGATGAGTTCCTAACCTTAGTGGCAGTGACTATCAGCACAGATTACTAAATAGTTACTCTATCAGTTCTAGGTGGCTAGGCTAGGCGTGTCCAATATTAAATGAATGTAAATAACGTTTGTAAACCTAGTCACACGAAACGAACTATAGTTTCCGTTCTTTTATAACCACAACCGCTTAACTACACGCAAATCGTGCTTAAAAGTAAATAAACGCGATTTTACTCAAGCTACTCAGCCCAGCCACATGCATAGGTGCGGTTAGCGTGCTGAATGCAGCGAAACCTTTGTTCAGCGTGAAATTCCCAAGCTCTCCGTGCAGCCTGCGCGATGTCGCGGCCCGCTAAAAGATTGGTTGGTGGCCCGGTCGGTTGACCGGGCGCTCGGTCGGGGCGCTCGGGCCGGTTCGCACGCACGCCGCCGCACCGCCATTCATTCACATTTCATACGCCGCACCCGCCTCGCCTCTTCGTTCGCCTTCCTAAAATTTTAGTAGCGGATCGCAGCTCGTCGAGTACACACGAGCTGATATTTTCGCGAATTTCGAGTCGCGAGCCGCGCGCGACCTAAACTTCTTACGTCAAATCAATGGATATAACCTAACACGCCGCGATTATCTCAATACAAATCGTTTAAAATGTGATTTACCCCGTGCATACATCTTACAAATGGGTTAGAAGTGTTCTCGTGCTCACAGTGACGTGTTATATTGTTGTGCCAACGATGTGAATAATTTAGTGAATAGTGTTTTGTGAATAAAAGGGAGCTATGAGTATTCAAAAGTGCCTGCTGGATAACTCCAGTAGGATGATAAAGGCCATGTCCACGGCGAAGTCGAACAGCAACGAAGTGAAAACGGTAAGCCAAGTTTGTAAACACTGTTTTATATCGTCTGATGAGTACGAGTGATCTGACCTTGTTTTGGTAGTTTCCTACACAAATTTGTAGGTTATCTTTTCAAAACTAAAATAGATCTAAGTTACATAGGTATTTTTAACGCGAAGAACTGAAAGCTATTGACGCGGTAAATTATTAGACAGCCGTGAAATAGTGAAGTTATATTACTAGCGCTCTAATTTTCGGCCTTGCCTTACTAAAATAAAAGCTATCTATCAGTTTACTTACTTAAATGATGTTTTGCATTTACATTATCGGCAGTAAATTACCATTTTCTTACGCATTGGCACGTTGATTAAAACAATCGTTAAAAAGAACTATTCGATATTTCATTACAAAGGGGCTACCCCTTTTGCTTTATTCAAACTTAGTAATCCTATAGGAATCTGCTAAATCAAAAATTCATATCAATTAACATTCTACTTATTCTATTTAACCCTGTAGGCAACCGGTTTGTTGGTCCGTGACCATCCGTGACCCAAACCTGCACATCCGACTTTACTTTTTTGTTGCTAAATCGCCCCTCTTGCTACTGCATACGACACCGTGCAGTTTTCTCTTGTTGTGCTGTTGGCCTTACCGTTCGTTATAATATCCTACCTGCCCGGGATCCTGAGTTACTATAGACACCAAGTTAAACAGCCCCCTTTAATCTGACTTTAAATACATAGGTATACTAACAATTTATGTATTTTTTTTATTTAAATTTCGCCCTATTGTCAGTGCATAAGTTACCGAAATGAATTACCCCTAGTGATGCAACGAATACGAATAATCGTATTCGCCGAATAGTAGACATTAACCGAAGATTCGTATTCGGCGAATACTAATACGAATATTTAAAAACGAATATTTTTGTAAGCAACTCACAGACAGAACAGAGGAGGCCGAAATGGGAGAGCCAATCTCAATTATTAATAGGTGAATAAAATAGGTACTCTTTGTCATCTACATAGTAAAGTAAAAGTAAAATTTAATTTTAAAATGTTTTTTTACAGGGGATTCGCAAACTAAAAACGAGATAGAAGCTTATCTAAAGCTCTCGAATTTATCGCCGACTGGTGATCCACTGGCCTTTTGGCGAGAAGATGCCCATTTTCAAAGTCGGAAAAAACTCACTCAAAATCATTTTTGCGCTGAAACACTGTACAGTCGCCTCGGAAAGGAACATCCAGACTGAAAAAAGAAATCGCCTAGAACCAGAAAATCTTAGAATGTTATGTTTTTTTAATAAAAATTTGCCTGTTATAAATTTAAATTGAAAGAAGAGTAAACATTTATTAAATAAATAAGTATTTTATTACCGTGGCGAGATATTCGTATTCGCCGAATAGTAGGTTTGACATTCGTGTTCGTATTTGTATTCGTAAAAGTAGTATTCGTTTGCATCACTAATAATTACCTCCCCGTCCGCCAATTGGTTAGATCATATTATCTAATCATCATATTTTTAGAATTATATGTTGTAAATGTAAAGATGCCTAGGACCACCTGTCTCGTCTGTAACCAGCCAGTGTCATCGTGATTGATTATGTGAAGAATATCCGTACCAAGCTGAGTACAGCTAATAAGCTATTTATAAAATTTATATTACGAACAAACGTTTATACTCCGAACGAACATCGAAAAGTGAGAGCCGCCACATGCCAATACGTTCTACGGCAATGCAATGTGGCTCACAGATAGCACGATTCTTATTTTAAAAATCATCATTGCATTTCATTAATTTATTGGCTTGCCCTTATCCCAGGCTATCTGGTGCCGCCTGTTTTTCTCTTCTATACCATACAATCTTTCGTCAATGAATCATTATTAATTAGCAGCGCTGCTGCTGCGCGGAACGTATGTTATAAGACTATTTGTCGTCAATACTGATGAGAAATCAATTCTACGATTGAGTAACATTGGTATCTAAATGGCGCAGTTATGGAAACCTGAAATAGGGTCAGTGCATCTCATTTTGCAATGATATCAATACCTAATGTAACGAGATCATACCGTGTAAGTTGTTTACGGGATACGTATAATTTGCACTACGAGTGATAATTTAATAAGAAAAATAAGATCTGTGTCAAATACAGTTGAACAACCTAAGGCGCGGTCGTATTTAGGATGGTGATCATGATCATTCCAATCAAACAAGTTACATCTTTCAACATGGCATCTTCAATGAAATGATACACTTTTTTTACTGATTATTTCGCCATTTATTTGACTGTGATTAAAAAGACTACCTGTAACCTCGGATGCTGAAAAGGGTCCGAAACGTTAAAATAAAATGTAAATTAATCGCGAAATTATCCGTAAAAAGTGTATCATTTAAAGGTCTCCTGTTCGCGTAAACCGAAGAAACAAATATGGCATCTTCTTGCTTCGAAAAGCGCGCTAAGTTGTTGGTCTTGGTTAATATCGATGATATTCGTGGCCTCAGCCTTAGTAGATTCAGCCTGGTCACAGCTTAATAACATCTGTCATTAAGGTTGGTTACCCATGGGAACTACAAACAAAACAACCCCTCCACTTATCTGAGCCCGCGTGGTGGAGGACTCGTACTACTTCGGAATCTGAGGTCAGGTCTGTGCCCAGCCCAGCAGTGGTATATGTATCTAGACTAATGAAATGACTTGGATGACGTATCACATTTTTTATAGGAAATTTCCTTATTAAAACTTGCCTCTGTTGCTTGTTGTTTTGCGGTGGTTGTATTCGAAATTTCGACCTACCTCTAATCGCCGGGGCACGTTATGACTTTTGCACCAAACTCCCCCTTCCTGTAAATAACATCCTTAACCTGAAGGTTGTCTGGAAGAGATCGCTCATAGCAATAAGACCGCTTAAATTGTGCATTTTTCTTTGTATGTTGATTTTGTATTATTTTTTGTGGTGTGCAATAAAGTGTTCTCTATCTATTATACTCGTATGATGCGAATCTGAGACTGACAGACAGCGTGTCAACAAATCGCGCAACTAAGTCGTCAAAAGCCGCAACGACATCATGCCGCAAGTGTGCTCTGGGCCTAATACCAGTTGTTATGCTAAGCTAGTTTGGTACTCTTTTTTCATGAGTCCGTGACGATCCGTTTTTTCTTTAACTGTGTTTTAATTTCTGAAAGACATAACACTTAAAAAATCTTTTTCGGCTCCGGTCATCGGGAAGGAATCAAACCCCCGACCTTTGGAAGTCCGGTCCAATGCTCTGACCACAGATCTACCGAGAACCTTAATGGAGTCGTTGAATTTTGTAAGTGCTTTTTAACGCTTTGAGCCAGCGTGTGTTTTAATTTCTTTCATCTGTTCAATTGCTCTAGTATTTTAATGGCAGGTTTAATTCAATATTAGACGTATGACAAGCTTTTTGTTTCCAATTTAGAAACGTCTTCAGTACTATTACGTAACCCCGTAAGTGCACTTACAGTCGTTCTCTGGATAGAGCTTGCCAAGAATGCTCAAACTGACTCTGAATAAGCTCTTAAAACAGACATACTTACCCACAATAAAAGTAACATTTAACCCATTAAATCAGATTAACCTGAATTGACCAATAAATTTTATTGACTAGTGTAGATAGGTTGATCTAGTTTTGATTGGGTAGATCTGGTTGGTAGGGGTCGCTGCAAAGTGAGTCGGCCGAGTCCCGGGAATTGCTGTGAATGCCTGTGGCCTACGGTGAACCCGCCACGTCCCCGACTCACATGGCATCGGAGGGCACCGTCAGGTTTTTAGTGAGTAGGCGGGTTCTCTCTCTGAGGCCTGGAGTCCCACATAACCCCCAGCTGCCCCCGCGGCTGGTGGTTATGCGTTACGGCATTTCCCTGACGATAAAAAGAAGTTGGTAGATTGTTAACTAACTAACTTACAACTAACCAACGTAAGAACCTAGCGAAAATAATGGTGACATTTGCTAAATGTCTACCTTTAGAAGTCTTTTTTTTTTGCAGTAAATCGCAAGTCCACCGATAGGCATGATGACACCTATCGTAAATATTTTAAAAACCATGGTGTTTTAAAAAATAACCTCTATGAAGCTAGTAAAACCAATTTATTTAAAAAAAGCTGTAGAAACCAATTTTTATTTCATATCATTCAATAAATATTTATTCGGTTGACTTCGATTTCTGATATAAAATTATGACGTCAAATTATAGTATTCCCATAAAAAATCTATTGACGCAGATCGTTTTGACAGATGATAAAGAGTTTGTCAACGATTGGTGGTGTCATCTAGCCTATTCTACTCCTGAGTCCTTCCTGCATCCTTGCCCTGCATACCCATGCATATCTCTCCCAGCCCTATCCATCGCTGAAAATTTTAAACAGCGCACTGAAACTTTGAAGAATATTATAAAAAGAGCTTCTTACTCTTTATATCAATGAAAAAGATATAATTGGGCTAATAGGCAAGGTGCAAAAATTTTTAATTGTATATTTTTTCATGCTTATTGTAGTTGTAGAATAACACGTTAAAAATATTATGAGATTCTATTTCATTACTTAAATGTCATAGTCATGGCTAATGGGTAGAATGAAGTTTATGAAGAATATCGTTTACCAAAAACTTACCCAATAGACAAAGCTAGAACATGAATAAACTCTGCAATTACTTATACAAAAGTTTATGAAATCTTTGTTTTTTAAATAACATCACGAAGAATTACCCTCACAAGCTTGAGTGACATGTATGTATGTGATATATTTGCGAAATGGGACGAAATCCTACTACTATTATAAAGGCGAAAGTTTGTAAGTATGGATGTATGGATGTATGGATGTATGGATGTTTGTTACTCTTTCACGTAAAAACTACTGAATGGATTTGAATGAAACTTTACCACAATATAGCTTATACATCAGAATAACATATAGGCTACAATTCATAAAGAATTTTTAAGATAAAGGCTTTCCACGCGGACGAAGTCGCGGGCGGCCACTATTAACCATATAAATTTCATGGCGATCTCAGGCTTGGTATACCGGTATTTTCATGTAGGTACGTCGGCCAGCACGATACGCTTGCGGTATCTTATGCCCTTGTGATACGGTTGATTTTGCAACAAACATGAGTAGCCTGATGTCCTGACTACGTACTTCATATACCGTAACGGAAAAAACGGTTTTCTCCACAGAGTTTGTATGGGAATTGGGCCACACTTTGACGTCATCGCGTGCACTGCCGACTGAGAGACTATTTATCGATTGAATTTCAATTAAAAATCAAATTTTATGAACTGCAGAAAAATATTAATGAAAGGGGATCTGAAATTATGATAAATTATTTTATAGGAAATTAGTTTTTGAATATTTCTTTCATAGTGGAAACAAGCCTATTAGGGTGTTTTTCTACCAGCGGACCTAAAAAGGCCGCTTCGTGCAATTCTCCTTGGATTCATATTATGATTCAGATTTCAAATCATAAAATGGTCACTTTTCGGCAATTCACAATATGATTCATATTCAGCAATTAATTCATTTGACAGTTTTGTATGAGAAACCGTAAAATAGGCCGCAAAATAGGAATTGCTTGGGACAAGAAATGTGTCAAATAGCAGATTCATAAGAAGTTACTCAAGAGCAACATTTCACAATTCTGCTTTCTTATATTTTTATTGATATACCAGCGGGATTCGGCCGAACGGGGCAAAATAGGGTAGTAACCTACACATCTTTACCAAAAGTGCAAAAGTAGAACTAGGTGCCTTATTCAAAGCAAAGTATGCAAGATATATATATATATATATATACACATTTAATTTAATTACACTGGACTTCATCAAAACTTGTAGGAATGGGAATTAAGACTCGTTAATACCACAAAACAATTTTATTTTTAAACAAATCAGCAAGTTATCACATATAAAGAAGTACTCGTTGTGTAGTAGTATTTCTATGCTTGCTTCACCGAAGTAACAATGGTTTATTCTCAGCTCGGCTTGTTGTTGTAGTTCCTTGTATTCCGCGCCATCATCTTAGTTTTGTTGTTCACTTAATAGGTTCACTGCCAAAAAGCTCCAACGACTTATAAAGGGTTTCAAACAAATCTTAGTCCATAACAAACCCGCCTTATTGTGATCTCAATGTATCGAGAGACTTATGATGCGTAGACGCAATTTTGTATGGCGCCGTCGATATTTGTTCTTCCAATTTTATGTCAAAACAACTTGGAATGCAGCTGAGCACTTAAAACGACGATTTATTTATTGAATCGCGTATAAACTCTGGTTATATAGCGAAGATGTTTGTTTACTCTAATCTACTTTTTTTTTCTTCGGTTGACACGACACTGAACTTGTTGCCATTCGTGAAAACTTTTTGTAGTTCTATTTTCAACTTACACATTTCACCTATTAATTTTGAAATTCAATTGATTTTGAGTTACTAACATAAATTTGAGATAAATAACAATGTATTTTAATTCATATTTCCTTCTTAAACTATTATTTTTACATAGAAATGATGACCGGTATAAGAACCGGTTCTCATTATTTAAGGTAAGTGGGGGAGTAGTTGACACATAGGTCGAAGTAGGTAACTTTAGAACAGTGTAGGGTAACCATATTTTCATCAATGTTAATAATATATATATTAAATGAAAGCTCATTATATATATTTTTTCGTTATAAATTATTAACTCATTTGTGTAATTACTAAAATAAATAAAAAAATACTAAATCAAAGTACCCAATGCATCAAAAGTTGACATGGTGAAAAATGGCTTGCTTGAGTAGTTGGCATACTTATTTGACCCAATAGTTGACATTAACAGAAACACATTATTTTATTGTAATTTCTTAGTATTTATTTAGTTAAAAAAGAATACAATTTCACATACTAAAAACTAGCCAAGATTTTTGTTTTTTGTAAAATCGTAATTAAAAAATAGCCGTTCTCGCCTATCGACTTCACA
The DNA here is from genome assembly GCA_963921415.1 of Pyrausta despicata. Classification (NCBI taxonomy): domain Eukaryota; kingdom Metazoa; phylum Arthropoda; class Insecta; order Lepidoptera; family Crambidae; genus Pyrausta; species Pyrausta despicata. The sequence goes on along the minus strand of OY992862.1, from coordinate 11,536,581 downwards.
AGGAGGCAGCTTAACAATGATATCGTTGACATTTACATATGCAATATCCTCTACAGTAGGCCACTTGAATTTACCATGTTCATCATGTTTCAAGAATGCAACCTCATACCCTATGCTTCCATCGCCAATTTTATCAATGATTTTCCCTACAAAGTATTTACTTTTCTTTTTTGCGGTTAATCTAATAACCGCAAAGTCATTTATTTCCAAGGTCATCTTATTTTCTGCATCATTAGATTCATTTTCATTTTTATTTTCTTTATCAGTATCTGAGGTCCCTTCCCTTTGTGAATCTTGATCTAAAGGATCTGACAATGGATCTCCATTACCCCCGAAATCAATGAATTCATTGTCAGGTGCCTCCAAACTGATATCTAAGGTAGATGACCCAGATTCTTCCCAAACACTGTCATTATCACTACTACTACTTTTACACATCTTTTTCCTTTTTTTAGTTAATTGTGGTTTCCTAGTCTTTGCTGCCTTGTTTTTCTCCATCTGTTCTCTTTTTTCTTTCCTTTTTTGTATATTATCAATTTTCTTCTGTTCTTTGTCTTCTTTTTCTTTCTGTTTTTTTGCAAATACTGTAAATACTGTTGCGAACTGACGACAGCGGGCACTTTTTCTTTTACTCGTCGTTTAGAGGTACTTGGTTTTGGCTCTGGCCAAAATAGTACTTTTTTAAATGGAGATGGTATGATTTGGCCACCGGACATTATTTTAGCTGGAGTTGAATGTGCTGGGACAGTGACGTTGCATGCTTCATCATGCAATGTCACTGTGGCTTGCTCTGTGGCATTATTATCATGCAACGTCACTGAAATTTTCTCCTTCGCATTATCATCACGCAACGGCACTGTTACTTGCTCCTTGGCATGATCATCGTGCAATATCACTGCAGTTTGCTCGTTGACATTATCCTCATGCAATGCCACTGCAACTTGTTCCTTGGCGTTAACTGTTTGGCGTTGAACTCTTTCATGTAAGCTTTTCCATAACCGAAATAAGGATTCGTCAGAAATATCACACTCCCAGTCAGAAAATTGATTAAAAGATTGTTTAAATATGCAAAGTTTATCCAAGCCAATTTCTTTCTCTAAAAAAATTAGACCCGCTTTGTCACTCAACACGTCGTCGTCGGCTGACGCAGACGTGGGTTTTATGCAACTATTGTTGGCTGGAATAGTGTTAAGAGTTTTCGAGTAGTCAACTGCATTTTTGTCCCAAGGTACCAAACCACCTTTTCTAAATGCGTTTTTCATTATTTGTTTGTCAAGAGCATTAATAGTATTACTAAGCAAGGGTGCAAAGTTTCATTTTTTTAATTTTGGTGATGACAGATTTGCTATTCTCCATTTGTAGACCTCTTCCTTCCACTGAGTTTTCATCGGTTTGAAAAATCCTATGTCCATGGGTTGAAGCAAATGGGTCGCATTCGGGTACAGTGATAAAAGTATAATTTGATTCTCTTGGCAAAATTTACTTGTGTGCATTGTCAAATGACTGGTGTGCCCATCAATAAACAAGATTACAGGTAACTGAACGTTGTTTGTGAGGAGCCAAGGATAAAATATATTTGTTATATACTCATAAAAGAGTTCGCCATTCATCCACCCACTGTCGGATTTACCAATCGCCCAGTCTTTTGGCACACTTGAAGCGACATCAGAAGGAATTTTTTTGTATTTAAAAACAATCATGGTTGGAGCAAACATACCTTCTGCATTTGCATTGGCCAAAACTGTGAGGCACTCTTTTTCGTCACTATTGACCTGCTGATATACACTTTTGTCTCCTTTTCTGGCCAAGACTTTGCTTCCCTTAGGGTTAAGGAAAAAACCACTCTCATCTAAATTAAACACCCGAGATCCATTCTCTAAAATGTCGATGCACTTATGTTTTGTTAAATAGTCGGTAACTTCGTCGAACCATTTGTGTATATTTTCAGCAGTAACAGATGCTCGCGAGGCTGTAAGGTTTTGAGCTATTCGTTCACTGATAAGCGGGTGTCGTTTAAGAAATGCCTCATACCAAGCCCTGCCTGGACGGTCGTCTTTGAATGGTGTTTCTCTGTTCATCTGTCTAACAAGCATTTGGACACTGTCCAATAGTTGATTTTTATTGACTGGGAAATTCGAGCGAGCACAGAAAATGATCCACTCTTCTAAAATATTTTCTTCTTCAAAAGACATCACAGTATCTGGACCCATTTTCCTTTTGAGGGGTGTTTTGCCCGAACATTTATACATCAATGTAACCCTGGGTACATTGTGTTTCTTCGCTGCTGTTGCGACCGGCATTCCTCTTCTTACATCTTCAACAGCATTGAGCATGTTCTCCTCAGGATACGCCAACATTCTGCCCTTGATGGGCGGCATTTTTAATCTAAAAAATAAAAGAATGCTGCAGTAGTTGACATGATGTGCATGTGAAGTTGACATCCATGTCAAGTATTGGACTAAGTGTCAACAAACAAACCCAAAAGCTATCAAAATTATTGTCACCCTACACCGATTACTACTATGGTATGAATTGAACACATGCTTAGAAAATCAGTAGTTGACATAGATGTCAACTACTGATAATATCTGAGTAATTTCGTACTAGAAATTGACACATCCAATAAAATGACAGCCATCATGTTCAGGAATTCAGTAAGAGAACCTGAGCAATCAGCATCAAACCAAGGACAACATCCACTTAATCAAAAATTCATATCTTCTCAAATATACCCAAAATGTAACTGAATGAAAATTAACTCACCTCTTCAATTTGAGTAAAAAAATATATAAACACTAGCAAAAACGCGACCGGTTTCCAAATAATACACATCATAACAAAATGGCGTGATCAGTGTTGCCAATATACAAAAAAAAAGATGTTCGGATACACGCGCATCAATCGGGTGCGTTCAGAAAGCCTAGTATTAATAAAGAAGTTTCTTAAAATTGGTCTAAAGTTGAAAGTGTCAACTAATACAACAATGTCAACTATACCCACGGTTACATTACATGTGGCAACCAAGATGTCAAATATGAATCAGCAGATGAATTGAATTGCCGCGATTCTGCTAAAATCTGCAACCATTTTACAAATTTTAGAGGAATTGCTTAGGATCTGCAAGGAATTCAGGAAATGAATTCATTTTAGCAATGTTGCATGAAGCGGCCTTTTTAAACCCGCAGAGCTGCACTGTCATCTGGTGCAGCTCTGGTAGAAAAACACCCTAAAAGGCACATCAGGTAAACCATTTTTTGTTGCAAAATCGCTTTAAGCGCCCCTGTTATACATGCGATGTTGCGGTCAAGTGTTCTATTACAACTGTACTATTTCATCTGAACGATTGTTTTTAGAGATGTAAAGTGACCTGAGGCATACTTCCGCTAATCAATTCTATCAAAATCGTAATTAAAATCGCTTGTTTTTTACATTTTTAGTATTGAAAACCTCAAAATCAAACAATTCAATAACGATTTCATTACAATTGATAAGCGGAATAAGGCCCCTGGTTGACTGCTTTGTTACTTTGCATTACATCGATGAAAAATACCGAAAATATAATAATACCGGTATTCGAGAATCAAAAACAAAATACTACTGTAATTTAGATACCGGTTCCGAACCCTACACTGCACTAAGCACATGAATAATTTTACTCTACAATGTATTCTGGTTACACCGAGTGATTAATTAACTGGAGAGCTGTTTTATCATTTTATTTGTAGGTTTTAAAGTCCTTTATTGAAGGCCAAAAACTGGCACTTAAGCAGATATCGGCGTTAACTTTTAGCCTCTAAAACAATTAAAGCTTATTTATTTTACGGAAAAAAGTGCTTTATTTCTTTTCAGAAGCAAAAATATAATAGCATACCTATCTGTGTAAATGGAACTAACGTAGGTGCTTTCTAAACTTACTGAAATGGCCAAAAGTATTTACAATAATCATAAATATCTTCTGTCTAAAATGTGGGTACATAACGCCCAAAGAACTGTTGTCAGCATCGAATTTGATACTAGTTTACTAATCATTCTAAAGTACTCTTAATTATTCACTCTAATTTAAAAATTCAAACTCCGAAGTATCTTACAAAATGTATTTGAAAGTACACAATACAGGTGGTGGTTTTGAAAGAAAGATCACTTATTTTGATTTATGAAACATTTATAAAGTAAAACAACATTATTCTGCTGTTATTATTTATTCCATACAATCACTCTCATCCACCATACCAACCCATTCCCAACCCATTACTGCAAGCGTATATTACTCCAGTTAATTGCGCTACATTGGAGACGGCTTCATTCAGAATTAAACCATGTTTGATAAGCAATGCATCGCTCGGTTTATAAATAAAGCCAAGGATACACTAGGGGACAGCCCACGACACGTGCCGGTGACGTGTTTCATCATTTGTTAAATACAATCAAATTCAAGTGACACAATAAGATCTGACGTGGAATCAGATCATCATCATTCAGGTAAGCTTGCGTGCCGTGGCTTAACATCATACGATTTACTACAATTTTATAAAGTTTCAATATAAGCCTAAAGTCAAGATGATGATGGAACTTAATATCAGATAGGTTAGAGAATCCTGGAAAAAAAAAATATACAACAACATTACATACATTGATCTGACTCCGTGGTAAATAGCTTAAGCACTTGTGTTACAGATATATATGTTATAGAATCAACAATGGTATTACAAATATACTTAAATAAATACATGTAACACCAAGACCAGTATAAACAGACATGTTCATGCACACAAATGTTTGTACAGTGCGGGATCGAACCCGCGACCTCTTGGTTAATAGTCAACTTCTTGACCATTACACCAAAGTGGATGTCACCATTATAGTGACTATCATAGTGATGCTTCCTGGGGCCTATTATGATCTTGCTTATGCCTCAACAGAAGCGCTGCTAATCGTAACTTTGTCCTAATTTTAAAAATAAGAAAGTTCTAGTGAGAGGAAATCATGTTTGTAATACGGCCCCAGAACGTATCACGGAACTTATAAGTCTGATCCCCGTAAAAGTGTGACGATTTTTGTCCAGGTGTATATTTGCGCATTCATCTGTGCACGAACAAGCGGCTCAAAATATCATCATAGTACATACTACTTTTCTCAGTTTCCCCGCCAAACAGACAGATCCAAAACGAAAAATAAATACCAACCGCGCTTTCAAGGTGTTCATAAATAAACCGACAGGGGAGCGATTCTCGTGCAATGGAAAAAGTTGTTCATTCGCTTAAAGTTCGACCGATTACCACTCGAACACGATGTGTGGTGCTGATTAGTCGAAATTTAGATTCGTTTAAGAGATATCGTGTAGTTGTCATGAGATACACCTGTCAATAGTAATTTGAAGTTATGATTAATACACCTGGGTTAAGTTGGCTATAAACGAATTACCGTGCGGAAAAAATACGAATGCATGAGATTCGTCCCTTAATTGCCTATTGACTGGTCACTGCATACTCAATAACCTCATGGTCACTTTGAAAATGGCTGAAGACCCCATTTCCAGTTTCTGCCAAGCCACAGAGCAAACAGCCAGGCATATACTTTGCTCCTGCGGACCATCATGTACCACAGAAATTATTTCTGGGGCAACATATCGTGCACCCAGAGGAGATAGCTAACGTCACTCTTTAAAGAGTCTGGAAATTCGTGGATTCAACGGGATTAAGCAGTGAAATATGAACACATTGGACTGCCAAAATAGATCAATAGCTGATCGAGGTGGAAATATAAGCCCAAAAACAATAGTAATTTTTATTACATTTGCAGTTCAAAGTTATGCATTACCTTTATGACATTACATTACCTGATATTCGGCAAATTCTTTACTGTGATACCAACTCGTATTTCATTTATACAAGGTGGCGACCACAATACGACAATACGGTAGTTGACACCACCAATCGTTGACGTACTTTTTATCAACTGTCAAAACGCTTTTCTTAATAGAGTTTGTATGGGAATAACACACTTTGACGTCATCGCGTGCAATGCCGACTGAGTGACTAATTAATAATAATAATAATAATAAAGTTTATTTGGGAATAAAACAAATGAACATTAAATATTGTGCACGAAAATAACCGCTATCTATACATATAATAAGACTGTAAAAGATCGATTTCTGTACATTGAAGATTTTTATGAAAAATTGTTACAGGGGGTCTTAATTACCGTAATAGAAGCCAAAACAACAATTTTTAAAAATTTTGTCTGTCTGTCTGTCTGTCTGTCTGTCTGTTTGTCCGGGCTAATCTCAGAATCTACTGGACCGATTTTGACGGGACTTTTTTTATTTGACTCAGTATCACCTGGAGAGTAAACTGGGATATAAATAATCACGCCGATGAACTTAGGGGGCAGGCAGGAAAAAATTCCACGCGGACGAAGTCGCGGGCACAGCTAGTAGTTTATAAAACTGTGTTGCAGCTATTAACGCCCACACTCCAGATACAGATAAACAGTATTCCACTATTAGAGGATTTTATATAAGTGCTACTATAACAATCAGAATTTATCTATGGTACATAACTTAACATTGCGGATGAAGGTGAGTGTGTGTGAGTGTGTGTGAATGTGTGTGTGTGTGTGTGTTTTTGTGTGTGTTTGTATGTGTTTGCGTGTGAGTCTAAAATTAGTGTGCGTAGTGTAGCTTTTATATTACTCAATCAGATACAGCCAAACAATTATATACAATTAAAAAGATTTTCAATTTCATCGTAGTTAAGGGTATAGAGCCATTGATCAAGGACTTTTTTACAGTTATGATGATTCAGTTTGTAAATATGTAATTCCTTATTGATTTTATTGTACAGCTTTGAACTTATAAAGTAATACTGCCGTCCTGCTACGGCTAGGCGAGATGACTCAATATTACATACAATGTCATTTCTGCGTTTTCTTTTTTCAAAATTTGGATCAAAAACTATTTCAGAATGTTTTCGAAGGTTTCGAAGGCTGAGTACATAAGAGTGTCTTACTCTAGGCAATTTACATAGTTGGTAAAGTTCATCAGTTGGAAAGATAATTTTCTTGTGTGACATTACTTTTAGTACCGCTCTTTGCGCTCTTTCAAGACGAATAAAAGCCGACTTCCCAGCACTACCCCATGCCGCTATACAATATGTTATGATTGAGTGAGCAAGAGCGTGATAAACAGTTTTCATTATGTTGAAATCTGCAGATGCACGAAGACACTTAAAAACAAATATTAATTTCCGGACTCGAGAAACAAGAATATCAATTTGGCACTCCCAAGACGGGGTACTATCCATCATTACTCCTAAATATTTTATACTTTGTGAACGAGTAATAGTAGGGCAGTCACATTCGCGCTGATTCCGGTCATTACACTTGTGGGCCTTTAGTATGAAGGAAGCATTGGGTTGCGACGAGATTCTGGGTGCAAAGGTAATAAATTTAGTTTTCTCTGTATTAAGAGTGAGAAGGTTGATAGAAAGCCACGCCGTCACATTGCGTAACACCGCCTCTGCTCGTTTTCTAGTAGTCGACCAATCATTACCATGGACCAGGATAACTGTATCGTCTGCATATGTTATAATTTTTGAATGTGCTATTGGCAGATTACAGAGCCCATTAATGTAAATAAGAAACAAGGACACTACCTTGAGGGACTCCAAAGTTTATGCATTCTACATTGCTAACGTAGCGATCAATTTTTACTTTTTGGAGTCTATTGGATAAATAAGATTTGAATAAATCGAAGGCAATACCCCTAATACCAACAGAATGCAACTTGCTTAGTAAGATTGGAATAGAGACGGTGTCAAACGCTTTGGACAGGTCTATGAAAATTGCAAGTGACTTCATATTATCCTTTAGATTTAATGCTATTGTACTAGTTAATTCTATGACTGCGTCTTCAGTACTTTTTCCAGATCTAAAACCGTATTGATTATTGGCCAGAATATTTTGTGAGTCTAGAAAATTTAAAAGCCTTTTATTAACAATTTTTTCTAATAATTTAGATATGGTGGATAAAACCGAGATAGGTCTGTAGTTATTAAAGTTTGACCTGTCGCCGCCCTTATGAATTGGATGTACAACGGCTATTTTAAACACGGAAGGAAAGATACCTGTCGAAATTATCATTTGAATTCCAATTAAAAATCAAATAATACGAAATGCAGAAAAATATTAGTGTAAAGGCATCTGAAATTATGAATTATTTTAGAGAAAATCAGTTTTTGAATATTTCTTTCATAGTGGAAATTGAATTTCTGTCTTTTACACTCTCACGCCTTAACTACAGAACAGATTTGGATGAAATTTAATACACATACAGAATGTTGAAAAGAAGGAAAAATAGAAGGGAAAAGGAAGAGAGGAAGACCTAGAAGATCATACATGGATCAGATAAAAGAAAAATTAGGTGTCTTGTCATATCAGGAAGTCAAAGAAATGGCATTGAATGGAACAACATGGAAAAAACTCCACCGACAAGAGCATAGCTCTTAAATTTGATGATGATGACAGAATGTTGACGACCATGTAGGTGTACCAAATTTCAACCAAATCTGTTCAGTAGTTTAGACGTGAAAGCGTAACAGACAGAAAGTTAATTGTCGTCGCCACCCTGCATATTATTTCCTATTTACTATGTATTCGTAAGCCCTCCCTACTCTGTAGGCCGATGTCCGAATTTTCGAATCTAGCTATCCCTTTCACTCATATTAGTTTTGTTCGATAGCTAAAGTCGAGAGCGCGGTCTTAGCTGTAGAGCGGGGGCTTCACGGCAAAAGTTATATGCCAAAATATATAGATAGATAAGTCGTCACTGGATGATGTAATAATAAATAATATGGGAAAACAAGACAGTCTATTAAATATTTGCAACAAGTTTGCGTCAACTTTTACCAGCGAGATTGACCTGATAAAACATTCGTGTTCTGAAAAATGGTTAGATAGGGATAGCTATGTTGATGGGCCTGTTGTGTGCATGAGATGGCAACCGGTTAGCAGCCGAGATGTGAAACGAGTTATTAACCAATTAGATAAAAACAAATCGCCTGGTAGCGATTACGTACGGATGTCAGATATAAAAATAGCAGCTAATCTAGTTAGCCCTATTTTAGCAAATTTAGTTAATCTGTCGGTTAGTCAACATAGGTTTCCGAATGGATTGAAGGAAGCCATAATTCGTCATATTTATAAAAAGGGAGACCATAAGAGCTATTCTAATTATAGACCTATAGCAATATTATCAAGCATTGACAAAATTGTTGAAAAATGCATAGTAAATCAACTCGGAAACTTTTTGCAACAGAATAATATAATAAGTGAATGTCAGCACGGCTTCCAGAAAAATAAAAGTACAAACACATTATTATCTAGATTCACAGATGAAGTTAACACATATTTAGAAAATAAAAACTTTGTTGTAGCTATTTTTTATGATTATAAGAAAGCATTCGATACTTTAGAATCAAAAACACTGTTAAAAGCTATGGATGAGTGTGGTGTGGGGCAGCCGCTAAACCAGTGGTTTGGCGACTATCTTGCAGCGCGCTCATTTCGTGTAAGAGTGGGCGATGCGCTCAGCGAGTTGCAGGACGTCAGATGCGGGGTGCCACAGGGTTCGGGGTGTGGGCCCCTCTGCTACTTATTACATGTTAATAGCTTATGCAAGGTGCTCAAATACAGTTCAGCCTATATGTTTGCGGATGACCTGTGCACACTGCGCGCCGGGACTGACCTCGCTGAGACATGCAGTCTGGTACAGCACGATATAGACGCGGTAGTTAAATGGTCGCACGATAATGGTATTATTCTTAATTCAGAAAAAACTAAACTTCTTGTAATAAAATCACCTTATTTGCGCATTTCTGACCAGACCCCTAATTTGTATACTCATAGCTATTCATGTTTTCATAAAAATCTTATAAATTGCCAGTGTAAACCTATTGAAAAAGTAAATTGTGTTACTTATCTCGGTGTTAAAGTTGACGCTGACTTCTCTTGGTCCCTACATATAGATTATATATGTAATAAATTAAGGATACTCCTAGGTAAATTCCATCATTTAAGTTTTAAAGTTCCAACCACTACATTAAAATGTTTATATTTCTCTCTAATAGATTCAGTGTTGGGTTACGCTCTTGATAGTTATGGTCTTACTTTCAAAACACATATAGATAAGCTTGAAGCACTACAAATTAGATTTTTAAAATTATTAGTAAATAAAAAAACTAAAGCTAAATGTAAAGGAGACTATACAAAATTATTTAACATATGTAAAATCCTTCCAGTTAGCCTTAAACATAAGTATCAGTTAGCAATCAATAGTCATGACTCTTGGGAGCGTGACTTGACTCTAATTAATAATAAACAATGTACAAGATCGATGTCTTCGGGTAAATTTGAAGTACCAAAGGTTAAAAATTATTTTGGAGATAGAACCTTAAAGAAGCGAATACCTTACCTTCTTAATAGTTTGCCGGAAGACATTCGACGAGAAAGAGATAAGCTTAAATTTAAACGTAATTTAAAAAAATATTACCTCAGCACATTGGATACATAAATATGTATATTACTTGTTAAACTTAAACTTTGTATGAGACTCACTTGATCCTACAGACAAACTGTGTAAATAGTTTTGTAGGACTTTGTTTATAAAATGTACATGTTGTTTTCATAATAAATAAATAAATAATAATAATAGATAGAGAACACTTTATTGCACACCACAAAAATAATACAAAATCAATATACAAAGAAAGATGCACAATTTAGGCGGTCTTATCGCTAAGAACGATCTCTTCCAGACAACCTTCAAGTTCAGAATATTGTTATTTACAGGAAGGGGAAGTTGGGTGCAAAAGTCCTCCTAGCGGATTTCGACCAAGGCGGCCAATCTCATCAGAGATCAGCCAACTACGCAGGAGATATTATAGTGCACAAGTGTGAGCGCAAAACACAGGTGCACTCACTGTTCCATCACTCTCAAAGTTCGGTGAGACGGCAATCCAACAAGACCGAAAAGAGATCCGGCGCAGGAGCAACGGCTCAACGTGTTTTCTGAGGCACGGGGGTGTAACACCGCCAACTTCCCAACTCCGAGCTGATTTTGAGAAATTCATGACAGAAAATCTCAGACACAATTTTGGCTCGACCTAGGATTCGAACCCAGGACCAGGGCAGAAACTTTACCACTACATCAACGAGGCAGTCATATTAATATTATTGTAACATGCAATTTCTTACAAAACTTAAAATATGCAATTTCTTAACATTTAACCTTGGTATTTCCGACAGGGCGTCCAAGGTGGCCTCAAAAGGGTGGTGGGGCTGGCTATGCTGTCGTTGTCTATACCGGTCGAGGACAAGAACAAAGTCAGTAGCTCGTGTTGAGCATGATCATATCACCATTAATCTCATCACCGTCATCATTGAAATTGAAAATTACATTCGCATCCTCCCATTGTCTTCGAGTCGTTTGGTTTGTTACCCGATTGTAAAAAGATGATACTTTAACGACGCTATAACCATCATAAACTTCATCACCATCATCAATGATAATGTCATTGCATCATCCGTTATTGTCGTCAAGTCTTACTTGGTTTACTCACCCGATTGTAAAAAGTGATTCCTTTGCGTTGCCCGTTAAACATTAGGAAAAAAATATAAGGCTACCTATTTTTGTTATCTTGATCATTGTCGTCCGTCACAAAACCAACGTTTGCATCCTTTTTTCATTGTCACTTGTTAAGTTCACTAGGTTTTTAAAGTGATTGTTAACTTTGAACGTTACCCTTGGTGTCAGCCCCCCTACTTTCTGTGCCGTTGTCCGTAGTTTCAATGTAGCCATCCCTCTCACACTTACAAGCTAGATCGAGTGAGCGAACGCGCTGGCTAGACCCGAAAATAATAATAATTATAAATAATTTATTTCGTTTTTAACTTATCCTAATTAGTTGTGTGTGTGTGTGTGTGTGTGTGCGTGCGTGTGCGTATGTGCGTGTTTGTGTGTGAGTGTGAATACCGACGCAAAGTTAGGGAGTACGGCCTTGGATTGGAATACGCTATTCCGTTTTAACGCCTTGTACGTAAATATTTGACATCACGTTCGCTCACGCGGCAGAAACGGCTATGTTCAAAATGACAGAAACGGCTAACGGAGTAGGGTTTCCATTAGCCCTTAAAAGTAATCGTAATGTATAAGAATTATTAGTATAGTAGCTAGATCCTCTTATCGTTTTTACTACTATTATTATAAAGTCATCTTTTTTCCTCAACAGTACACTTATCAATTACGTAACGTAAAAATTTGAGACAAAACAAGCTCAATACTGATTGACTTATTTACAGGCAGCCTCTCCCAGACAATATTTCCTGTAATTAAAAAAAGGAGTTAAAAATTCATTCAATTAAAACGGTTTTATTAATAAAATCGTTAGGCCCGTATTTCCAGTCAGTCAATTTAGTTAACGTTACACGCCACGAGCTTAACGATTTTATTTTATGGCACCTACCGAATGATTTTAGTATACATAACTGTCAATAAAACCGTTTTAATTAAGAGTTTTTTTACTCATTTTTATTTTTATTTCATTCATAATAACTACTTTTTTATAGCGAACTGTGTTCTACTGGGCGTGCCCTTTCATTTAATACCTATATTGACATGTCGTGCCGTGTAAATTTTTATGCCGACATTATAGTAGTGACATCATCATCATCTTACATCTCATCTTGTATTGTTACCAAAACTAAAGAAGTGTACCAAATTTCAGATCATTGTGACAATAGGAACGGTGTCAAATTTCAATAACTACTAGATTTTACCCAAATATATAATTCAAAAACAAATGGGGCAAACTAAATAAAACCGTTCATCTATGCTTATATTGGTGACCTTTTGCCAAACCAATTTTGTAGCTGGTTTCCTAAAATATGAGAGAGTAGAGCCCTATCCTCTAAGGTTAGTCCACTCATTTTTTTTTCAATTATACCTACCTCTGAGAAGTCCGACGACATCTTGTGGCGTTAAACGGCTATTTCTATATTAATTTCTATATGTACATATTTCTTTATTTCTCAACTATAAGTTTGATGCCATCTTCATTGTTTGCGATTACCCCATCATCACTTCCATGATCAGTGTCATTTTCGTTATCATCCTAATCATAATGGTTTGCAGTGGATCGTCTCACGTTCCTTGATTGTACGGACTTGTTGTCTTTGGGTTGTTTGGATAAGCATGAACTCCCGAGTTTCTGAGTCGACCCTAGATTTAATAATAATAATAAATATACAACAACATCACATACATTGATCTGACTCCGTGGTAAGTAGCTTAAGCAGTTGTGTTACAGAAATCAGAATCAACAGTAGTATTACAAATAAACTTAAATAAATACATATAACACTCAGACCAGTACAAACTGACAGGTTCATGCACACAAATGTTTGTACAGTGCGGGGATCGAACCCGCGGCCTCTTGGTTAATAGTCAACTTCTTGACCAATACATCATCAAATATATAATAGTGGTCATCAAATATCTAACCTTTTTATCAGCAAATGGGCCAGTAAAAGAACTGGAGATATATTTATTTGGGATAGGTTTTCTCTTGACCCAAGACTTAGCCCAACGATGCAACGTAGGCTGACCTACTAGATGCCTGTTCACTCTAGCTTTGAAGATTCCTAGGTTGTAATTATATATATTTTGAAAGCTATCATTGCTATCCTAACCTGGAATTGCTTGGGATTTGAGTAAGCATGCTTTAAAAAGTTCAAGCGAACGGTTATTAAGGTAACTCTTGTCGTGTAAATACTCGTATTATACAAATGAAATCACACTTATGGATTGAACTATCTGTAGCATGCTGTAAAAACTGATAGTTAGGGAACATGATCGCACCAAAGTCTCTTCCCTCGAATGTAAACACCGATTACCCGGTCGTGATTGGCATGTTCGGCTGTCGTCCTACTGTGACTGATTGATAACCTACCACGGAACCAATCACAACGGCAGGTTTATCCATCCGTGATCAGAGATTGGGCGAAAATTGGAGTACGCATTTTCACCAGTATATGTTGGAATGATTGTTGATCCGGTACAATTTGATTGAAAATGGTTTGTATTGTTCCTTGTGGTTCCATTTACACCTTACCTTACCTTTAACTTAATTTGCATCTAAATTCAAACAAACAATACTGACACGTTTGTCAACTGAAGGTAAGTTGCTTGTGCTTTATTTGATTTGTATGATTTTACAGGTATTCTTCGGTTGTTGTTTATTTAATTATCTTGTGCAGTCATGACCAAAAGTATTTAACATTAAATTTTCATATTATCTTACGAATAAAAAACCCGTAAAGCCTAGCCAGAGGCCCTCAGGCGGCTTAGTTTATAACATCTGACAGTAAGGTTGGTAGCTAACCTTATAAACAACACCGCCACCAATCCGCAGTAAGAATGCGTAGAATACGACGTCATAGCTGAGGTGAGCCATGTCTCTAGCAGTGGGACGTAACATTGATCTGACTCCGTGGTAACTAGCTTAAGCACTTGTGTCACAGATATCAGAATCAACAGTGGACTCAACAGTCAACTGAAATAAATACATATAACACCCAGACCAGAACAAACAGACATGTTCATGCACACAAATGTTTGTACAGTGCGGGGATCGAATCCGCGAGCGCTTGGTTAATAGTCAATTTTCTTGACCATTACACTAGTGGTCGTCAAAGACGCTGCAGTATAAACCTTTATTTTATGCCATCGTCATTACTCATGTAGAATAACCCTACCTCCGTCGAAACTCGAAAGATAACAGACATATGAGGTCGGTAGATGTTCACAAATAAGTTCTGACTATACTCAACCCAATCAATGTCTTCTTAATGAGGCGTTATTTCTTTGTCCATACGAACCCTATTGTAAACGGCAAAATATATTTCAAGTTAATTGCTTCTCATCATCACAATGGTGTGGAAAATTGCCCATGGACGTGACTGATTATAAATTATAATGCATTACGGTTTCCATATGGCGTGAGTAAAATCCTTATTAGCTTTTATGCAAAGAAGAAAAAAATAGTTAATGGAATCAGGCGTTACTTTGCGGAAATCCATGACTAAAGTTAAAAAAGAGGATTTTTTTATTTTTTTTATTCAGCTTTTAAGAAAAACATTACAATTTCACATTTAGTTGCTCTTCGGTGTAAAAAAAGGTATTGTACGCATTAAAAATCCCCGACATGAACAAGAAAAACCGCTGGTGAGCTGCAACGGCTGAATGGATTTTGAAGCTAAAAATCACCATGATTAAATAAGTATTTTTTGGGAAAAAATCACACTGACATCGATCATCCGTTCGGGAGCTACGATGCTACACACAAAAATATATGGTGTCAAATTTTCGCCGGGGCCAAAAAATGACTCGGTCAAGCTGCTGGCATGTGACTAAAGGCCACTGCAGTTAGGGTTGCCACCTTTATTTTTTGCAAAAAAAGTACATTGGTTATTATAGTTACGAAAAATAAAGTACATAGTATCAAAATAAAGTGCAATTTATTTTACTTTATTATATTTAAAAACATATTCATTCAACAAATTATTATATTTACTTCCAAAGAAAAATTATATTAGTACTTACGACTAAACTTCAACTTCAAAATCACAAAGAAACCAAATCATGCGAAATAAAGTATTTTCGGGTACTTTATTGTTTTCATAAAGTAAGTACAAAGTACAATTGCCTGAAATAACGTACAATAACTAACTACGCAACTAACCCTAGTTGCGATCTGCATACGTTACGCGGTTCGTATCCGGACGGGACGGGATGGGATGTTATGGAAACGTCGTTTCATACAAACTATTTTGTATTCCCGTTCACGTTCCCGCGCCGTCCGTGCACCTGTGAGATATGCGTTTATTCATACATTTTGTATGAACGATGTTGCGCAAACATCCCGACCCGACCGCACAGAAACCCGTGACTCCGGCGGCCGACGTCGGCTTGTAGAGTAAGTGTGACCTGCGCCTTCTGAAGTGCGTAGGTATCTCATTACCGTGTCTCAAGTGAATTGATTTTGTAAGTTCAACATACATGTGGTAGAGTAACTTGATCATCTTCAGTTTTAGAACTTAGCACATTATTCCGAGAATTCAAAATACACATTGAATTGTCACGTCTCTTTGTCATCAAGGTCGCGTGTCAAAACAAGAATAATATTCCTAATTTAATTTACACTCACAGCTCAAACGATTGATTTGTCGTATTGTAGCGTAGGTCTGTACCCACAGTGGCCTCATTAGGCTACCCATTTTTGTTGCAAAATCACCCTTATTACAAGTATATAACATGCTGCTGTGTTAACCTGGACTTTAATGATATTTTAACTCTGAACTTCAGAGTTAAGACCATAAGATGAGCAGGAGCCTCAATTGCAATGTTGATTTTTATCCAAAAGCAGTGCTGCTAAGATTGCAGGACTGGTGTTTCCTGCTGAAAATTGGTTTGCCTGAAAGAAAATAGATTTAATTATACACGCACTCAATATCATAAACGTGTACTATTATAATTGACAATGATAGTCTTTAAAATGTAGACGTTACATAAATGACAGGTAATTTTAATTCTAGAAATTGCTTTCTTAGGCCGGTTCCAATACATTTCCAATATCGTATGTACCTTTGACTAAATGATAGATAACGGCCGTCATCCCAGATAGCTTTCAGAATGAACCTGACAGTTATCTTACTTACTGTCAAAGATACATAGAATATTGAAATCGGCTGTCAGTTACCGATAGAGTACCTTCTTCACCTTGCCATGCGACAGTAGAGTATGTAATCTATATACAAGTGGTGTTAGTTACACTATTTATTATAACTCAAGAACGGATAAACCGATTTGACTGAAAATTGGTGGAGAGGTAGCTTAGAACCAGGAAACGGATACTTTTTATCCCGTTCGACCGCGATTTCGAAAACAAAGGCATACCACGCGGACGAAGTCGCGGGGGACCACTAGTTTACAATAAAACATTTTTTTTAAACTTATATTTATCACTAATGGCTACTTTAAATAATAAGCCCTCTCAAGAACGTGCCTTTTATGCAGACTGTATTTTATTTATTCAGCAATTCAGTTGGCAAAATGGAGCGCATTTAGAGAAACCGTTTATATATTTACTGAGCTCTCGTTTCGGCGTACCTTTCTATAAAACATTAACGATATTAATCTACTTCTTACAAAATGTACGGGATGGCGTTCACTATACGTCATATGACTTGTATGTTGCGTACACCAAAACTACTAAAGAGGAAGAAGATTTGGATAAAATGTAATAGTCCTCCTGGCCGATTTCGACCACGACGGCCAATCTCAACAGAGATTACCCAACTGCGCAAGAGATATTACAGTGCACAAGCATGAGCGCAAAACACAGGAGCACTCACTGTTCCATCACTCTCAAAGTTTGGTGAGACTGCAATCCGACATGACCGGAGAGTGATCAGGCGCAGGACCAACGGCTTAATGTGTTTTCCGAGGCACGGGGGTGCAACCTCGCCAACATTCCGACTCCGAGCTGTTTTTGAGAAATTCATGACAGAAAATCTCAGAAACAATTTTGGCTTGATCTGGGATTCGAACCCAGGACCTTTCGGATGTAAGGCAGAAACTTTGCCGCTACACTAACAAGGAAGTCAGTCTGGATAAAATTTAATACACATACATGTGACGACTATCTATGTGTACCAAATTCATCCAAACCTGTTATGTACTTTAAGCATGAAAACCAGCCTTTAAAAAAAATAATAGAACATCTTAGTAATTTGTGAATTCAGTTATTCCAGGTTCTTAGGTATCTATGTTTTTGTTCTCTGTTCGTATGGGTTGGGTTGGGGTGCAGCATCATAGTTTTATTTTCGATTCAAATGTGAAGCTCGTAATTTATCGGGAATCGATATTTCTAAATCAACGGAATGCAAACGTTGTGTGTGGGTGGGTACTACTAGCAGCCTGCTAAAGCAGTGCGTGCGAATCTATGAAAGCAACGACACGTCGCTGTCCGTGAATTTTAGCAGTCACGTGAATTTTAGCATTCACACAATTTAGCATCGTCAAATAATTTAATTATTGCTAACGATGAAATAGCATGCTAATTAATGATGCTAATGTTAATTATTCAATTACTAGGTACTAGTACTTGTTATAGATACTCCATCGATTCGGATATTTACTCTCATTATACAGGGTGTAATCTTTAAGTGTGCAGTGCACCGTCCTTTATTCCGAAACTATAACAGAACTAGTAGCCGGTGACTTCGTCTGCGTGAAAACCCTTTATAACTTACAATTCTTGATAAATTGTAGCCTACGTGTTCAGAACATCAGAATCAGAATCTACGTACATCAGAATGTATAAGCTATATTCTGGTGCCAACAGAGTTGCACTAGCGGTTATTTGTTACAATAATTAAAAATGTTATTAATGTATTAGTTAGTTAAAGTGATTTTGTTAAGCATATGGGCTGTACTGTCGCATTGGGTAAACCCTGTAATGATAGTATAAGTTTGATAATTAAAAAATAAAAATTTATTGGGGTATTAAAATTCATACAGTAGTTTTTACGTGAAAAATTAACAAACATCGAGAGGTACTTACAAACTTTCGCGTTTATAATATTGAATAAGCAGGACCTACAAGTATTTTATTTTCGCATGTGGACAGCCTGAAATTAATCTCAGAGCCTGGCTTCATGAGTAAGGATTTGTTACAAGTATTATTCAATGGCCGTTGCGGTAATTAGAAGCTAACAGATAATTCCATTTGGAGATAACAGATGATGGATAGACCACATCACTCATTGTCTATGTTATGAGGCTGGCAGACGCCGGCCGGCCTAGGCAAACAAAGCTATATTTTAAGAAAATGCTTCCTCTTTCAAAAGTTGTGAAGATCCATAGCGTTGCATAGTAAGCAAAGCGAAATAACGATGTATTGTATCTACGGATTTCGTAGTAGACCTACTATTCCTACGTCGGTTTCTTGCCTCCAAGGGAACAAGGTTCGCTGTTCTCATTAATAACGTTATTCCAGCCTTATCATGGGCAAGTTGACTGACCTTTCTTGTGTTGTACTAGACCGGTCATTTGCACTTGCACCTGCGCTGCAGCTGCGGTTCTATTTTTGAACCACTCGAGACTCTACCTACTCACCTCGACGAAAGGTAGTTCGATTGGGTTGGGGTGGCCTACCGGTTGAGTAGTGTTTCTTCAAAGTGGCTGACATCGCGTACACCCGAAGTGACAGTTATGCTGCTGAGTAAGCAGAACATCCTAAAAATATGTCATCTTCAGTGTATCTTATTCATAAGCACGTAATAAATTTCATTCATTCATTCATTTATAAACCGGTATATTTATATTTTTTATCGATTTCGAAATACCTATTGTCGTTCGCTCATGAAAAACAAATTGTTGGTCATTCATTATATTATCTACACTGCTCAACAAAGTCTAGGGAACAGGAGGTTTTTAGGGAATATTTTTATTTTTATATATTTTTGTTTTAAAGTTTATATACCAATCGATGCGCAATTTAATGCTTAATTAGTTGCGTATATAAATAAAGGATTCAGTTTTTGAATTACGAGGTAATTTTAATGAAAAACAACGAAAGTGTATTACAGAACTAAACAAAGAAATTTAATTTAATAAAATTTCTTAAAAATTAAAACATTACAGTTAAGAACAAATATGCGGGGACTTTTTTAATAATCAGTTGGACCCCCTAAGGCATTAACAACAGCTTGACATCGTCGTGGCATACTGATTATGAGACTATCGATTGTCTCTTGTGGAAGAAGACTCCATTCTCTGGAGAGATGTGAAAAAAGTTCATCTGCTGTGTTCAAATTATGAGGGAGATTTCTAAAAGCCCTTCTCTTTAGTAAATCCCACGCGTGTTCAATGGGATTGAGGTCCGCGGACTGAGCAGGCCACTCCAGCACTTCGATGTTGTACTCGCGGAACACATCCATCACCTGACTCGCAGTATGTGGTCGTGCATTATCTTGCATAAAAATAAAATCTGCGCCCAGATTTTGTCGGTGCGGGATAACCACGGATTGGACTACCTGTTCGCAGTATCGCTCTGCATTTAAATTTCCCCTGATCAAAACGAGATCCGTCCGTCCACCCAGGCGGATTCCAGCCCACACCATGATTGTACCACCTTGGTAGGGATGCACCTCCTGTGGGTTTTGAAGCCGACTCTGCCGACCAGGAATCCGCCAAACACGCACTCTTCTTGAATCTGGATGAAATCCGAAGCGAGATTCATCGGAGAACAGTACATGTGCCCACTGATCTACGGTCCACTGCAAATGTTCACGTGCCCACAATAATCGACGTCCTCGATTTCCATGACGCAGCGCGGGCACTCTTAGTGGTCTGCGAGCACGAAGATTAGCTTCATGGAGTCTCCTCCGAGCAGTCTGGTCACTGATAGCAACCTGGTGCTGCGACTGGAGGTCTTCTACCAACTGACGAGCCGTAATGGTGGGTTGCCTCCTTGCGACATTTTGCAAAAAACGGTCTTGCCTTTCCGTAGTAACCCTATACCTGCCTCTGTGCCTTTCGGCTACATCGCCAGTAGGTCTGTAACGTGCCCACAGTCTGCAGATAACGCTCGCGTGAGAATTCAGAGCAGCCCCCAGCTTCCAACATTCCTACAGCTCGAATCATTTCTTCCCGCGTTAAATGACGTCGTGACATAATGGCCGTAGTCGCAAAAGTTACGAATAACAACAGTTAATTTTGTTTTTCAATAAAATCATAAAACAATAAAACAAATTTTTATCTTTAAAATTCTCATACAGTATCACTACACAGCAATCAAAGTGAAAGATTCCCGCCTTTTACGAAAATTCTTTTGTTTCTAATTTTTTTTTTTAAATTTGAACAACGTTTGATAAACATTCAGCCTACCTGTTTACCTCAAAGAGATCAGTACTTTTTTAAAGAAGATTTTACAAATAAAGTCATATAGGTTGGCTTGTTCCCTAGACTTTGTTGAGCAGTGTATTTGTGTCCGTCACATAAATGAAAGTGACAAGAACGAAAAAAAGTTTCTTAAAGTCAGGCACTGACCTCTATACATACAAGTACACTGGACTAACAACTACAGGCCGGGTCGTACTAAGGCGATTTGATTTTCGCCATTTTGGCGCTTACGGCAGCGCTGCATCGGTGGGTGGGAATGGAACTAATAATAGAGATGGCACAGTGAGATAAAACATATCGATAAACCTTTTCCTACTTAATAGAATGGATCATAACAATTTTAATAAATTCATGGGTTGATTTAATGATGGCTAATATTCAAAATAGTTAAATAGTTGGTTAATACTATGACTAAGCAAGGGTAGGCTATTCGTATGGTAAGGGAGTAAGCCTTACTAGCTAGCTAACCACACATATAATTACTGAGTAAGCTAACTAGGTTAAACAAATAGGTACCTAACGTTTTTTAAAATAAAAATATGAGATTTTGTTTGAAAAGGAATAAAGGAGGTGAGGTATTATTTGTAGAAAATAAACATATTTACACAACTTATTTTTTATTTATTCACTACATATTAAGTACAAATAAAAAAAGAGAATTGCAGGAAAAGAAACAAACAGATTGTCAATTGTTGGTATACTGCACTTTTTTAAGTAGTATACCAACAATTGACATTGCATGAATTATATTTGATAAAACAGTCATCAGAGAAGTGTTTTGAATAGATGTAATCATATTTTTTCGGACGTCAACTAGGCTTATTAATCATTTTCAGCCATAATTCCATCCTTCGATTGTCAGTAGAAAAACTGAAAATTAATAATCAATATTTAACAATATATCGTCAGTAATTTCCGTTCTTTAATCAAATAGATATTTGATAGGCAAAACACCGATAAGTTTTATCGACACGGAATTTTACAGCACTATTGAATTTTATTGTTTGTGTAATTGGGTAAGGCCGTAGATTTTTCCACTTTTTGCATGGCCTGTGAGATTCATACTAATATCATACAAAAATTAATCTTTTTACCAGCTTCGGTATTTTTAATCTGTAGAATTGTATTTAAGGTAAAAACAACTTTTACGAATTAGCTGTAACTAGTATAGTTATTATTTAATTTAATTTTAATGAACTAACGGATTTACATTTTCATACTAAATAAAAATGTCCATAAATTTGATTAGACAGTAATCAACAAAGTGACTAGAATTTTTTGAAGTTAGCCGTATAGTTTTTACTTAATAGAAAAGTACGATGTTTGAGCAATTTTACGCAGTATCTTAGTTTGTATAAACGCCATTTATTATTTTTTTATCTCAATTTTAAAACATGTCTTTAATTTTAAACTTTTATGTTACTATTTTTATGTTACCAATATCGTGAGTAAATCTAATCTTTGATTATTATTAGGAGAATGGGTATAATTATACGGGCAACCCCAAAACAGACTAATAAAAAAAAGTAAAAGTCGCCATATTTTTGTCTATGGATTGGTTTCAAACAGTGCACGCGTTTTTTTCGTCAGTGAAATTGTGAAACAGTTATTGTGATTTTTAAAAAGTAAGTAGACGCTTGTTTATGTTAATTGTAGTATTTGTTTGTGCAACAAAGCTTATATTTATCGAGGAAACATCTTTAAAAGCGCTAATCTGTTTCATTTCGAAATTATAATCTAAATTACTTTTAAAAAAATCAATTAATGTTACTTTTATGATACTTTTATAATACTTTTATGTTACCAGTAACATATATTTATACGTTACGTAACATAAGGGTCCGTAAAGGTTTGTGCACATAAGAAACTAAAAAGTTGGCAGTAAATGTAGGTAGCCAGAAATATAAATAACTAGCTTTTGCCCGCGACTTCGTCTGCGTAGAATTTGTGTTTCGGAATTTGTATTTATATGAACTTTCAAGAACCTTAAAAAACCGCTAACCGTATACATTACGCCGCGCCTGATAGAAAAGTTATAGCAGCTGCATAGTGAATTATTGCTATGTATCCCTACTAATATTATAAATGCGAAAGTGTGTCCGTCTGTATGTCGGTCTGTCTGTCTGTCTGTCTGTTACCTTTTCACGCTTAAACCACTGAACTTATTTCAATGAAATTTGGTATAAAGGTAGTTTCGGATCCGAGAAAGGACATAGGACAGTTTTTACCGCGGAAAAATTACTCTTTCCTACGGGAAAACTTAATGACGCGTACGAAGTCGCGGGCGGAAAGCTAGTTTATTAATATTTGCTACCCACTTAAGTTCTTAGGTACCACGGAACTCTGTCATTTGTAAGCCAATTAAATTTTTTTTTTACTTAAGTACTTCTTTTAATTGTATATAGATGCCAATGACACCGGCTGAAAAACAGAGGAAATATAGAGAAAAGTTGAAAAGTAATAATCCAGAAAATTACTAGGAGATGAAAAGAAAGTCTTCGGAAAATGCTTTGAAGCATTATCGAAATAAAAGAAATATGTGAAGACATTGGTCGTAGCGTTTAATTTTACTCATTAATAAAATTACTTACCTACTACAATAGCAGAAGTGTTTTATTTGTAAAGTACCTATCACTTATAATCGGATCCGTTATGTTCGCAGCTTTACTTTATTTTTTGTTGCTTTTATGTTACTTTTATGTTACCGTAACATAAAAGTGCCTATGTTACTTTATGTAACAAAGTGGAAAAATCTACGGCCTTACCCAATTACGTATTATTTTGTGATTACATTGACATTTTACATTAATAATAGATTTTAAAGTGCCTGTGATATCAATGGAAGGTTAATTTGTTGAATATTAGCCGTAAATTCACTTACTTGTGGAATGTAACCCCACTTCCTTTCTGGTAATGAGTTTTGCATTATACGCACTCTTTCATGGTTTATCTATATACTATCACCAGTAAATTATGTATCAACTTTATTAATACAAGACTATAAACAAACTTAAATCGCATTAAACCTTTTAAAATCACTTTAAATACGGTGACAATTCAAATCACGCACCGGCCATTGTGCAGTTTACGTCAGATTTAGTTCCTTTCCCTCGCATTGACGCTTCAAATACGCACAAAAAACAGCTGTCATTTTATAGGGTATCATTGGTCCAGCGTATTTGTATAGAGGTCAGTGAAGTCAGGATATTTCTGTAAATAGACCCACCCACAGGGGCACTTTTACACGTCCTATAAAACCCTACCACAGCTTCGGGACAATTTGTGGGCTCTTAATCCATTCGGTATATCGTTATCCCGTTCGTAAATTTATCTGACTTGAACCTGTAGGTATGTCTATATGGAGCGTAGCGAGCGATTCTTGGTTTTAGATTTCGCTAGTATTTCGAACGAAAATCAGTGAGATCTAGATGCGAGTGATTCAAACATAGGCTATGGGCTGAGCGACCTGAAAACCATCTGACAAATGAGGAGATTTTTTATAAAAACATGGAAATGACTTTCAATGTATGCGGTCATTAAACTATAATACCTTAATACTTATAGGGGAAACCCGGGCAAGATGCATATGGTGGATAAGATGAATACTCCATTATACTACACCTACGATAGATAGAGCTACGGGACGTTAGCGGATCGGCAAAACAGCAACGACGCCACGCCATGACAGTTTAACTAAAACAGAACGTGCGTGAACTTTTTGTGATGATTGCAATTATTAAATCAGTTTTAAGTGAATCCGTTTTGCCCTGGGGGTATACCCGTTTTACTCAGGGACGTCGGCCAAAATGGATATTTGGAACAAATTTTTTAATGACATATTTTCTATAAAATTTGCTTAAGTTTCTAAGTTTTTTCTTTACAATTGCAAAGATGATTACCTAAGATAAAAATGATTAATTAATACACTGTTGTTGAGTACGATTTTACGGGGCTGCCCGGGTTTCCCCTACTTTTTTGTCATTAAAAAAGTATAAGTAGGAGAGAAGGGGGCTCCTGTAAACAGGGGTAGCTTTGGACATTTGAGTTCACGAAGCTATTGCAGAAGGTTATTTTCTGGTGATTTTATAGGGTATTGGCGAAATCTCATATTCATACTCTAAGTAGCTTTTATAATCGCATTGTAAAACTGTAAATTACTTGAAACTTGCCAACACGCATCGACTGCTATTGTCTTAGCGAGTGGGGCCATTAAGTTAGCGAGAACCACAATATTTATGTGAACGATAAGCCACTCGTGTAAACAAGTGCGTTAGCTGTTCGTATTTAGTTTTTGCCTTGTAACGTGAGGTGCTTGTGTTTAAGTTGAAACACTTCTACTTTAGCTGTGCTTGACCTTTAAGTTTTAAACATTGTTGCATATTGGTTACAATTTAATCGGGTTGTAAGCCTCCAGTTAGCTCGAGACATAATATTTACTTACTTTCTTTGTTGCTTCTGATTCTTTGGTTTAAATTATAGAGACAGCTGTGTTCCTATTTTTAAAACATATAAACTGTTAACGTTGCCATGTATCTATATATTTGAACTTTGTACTTTTGTTAAATGTAATCCGCACACAAAAGTGGCGGATGTAAGAAAAAGGTCAGTTCATATAAGAACCCAGTATAAACAAAAGTTGGTAACTGGAGGACATAATACATCTATGGTGAACAAGAATGTAATTGAAATGGCTCCCATAATTTTTAATAAATTGCCGGATGGTTTTAAAAACGGCTATTGACAGAAAAATGTTGTTATTCAGTTAAAGACTATTTGAATGATATTTTGACGTAAGTTTTTAGACTAATTTTGTTTGGTAACTAATTTTATTGTTATTTATTATTGCTGAATTTATAGGTATTATTCAAAATTAACTATAACTGTAATATTGTATGTCTGATAAGACAGGTCACAGTGAGACGTCACTTTAATTAAGAGCTTTTTGTACCTGTGTTCCACAATAAATAAATTTGATTTGATTTGATTTTTATTTTAAATAGCTTTAAACTTATGTTTAAATGGCAAATAGATGTTTGCTTTGTAATTTATTCAATAAATATAAATACAAAATGTGTAATAGGCATAGCACAGAAGTAAATAAATTAAATAAAACTCTTCGTCCGTATCGTTCGTTTATCTATGGTCTATTGCTCCATATAAAGCTGTTGGCTAATCCAATCGTGCAAATAATTCAAACTAATCGATTTCTGGACTTTAAGGGATAAATGGTAAAATAAGGCATTACCTTTATAGGTAAGTACCTTTAAAGGTAATGCCTTATTACCATTTATTACTGGCGTACCATTACTGGCGTTAAAAAGATAATGGATTAATTTTTGGTTTACAATGTTTTACTCCCGTTTATTCACTGATTGCACAAATAAAACGTTATCATAGATTACTTAGCAGTTAATTAGACCATATTTTTGCCCGTTTCCCCGTTTACATCCGTACTCGGCGGCGCTCGACGTTGTACTAGCCGATCATCGAGTTCGAGGTGTCGTCATTGCTTGCATCGACAACGCACCGATGGTAACCGAGCGTATACAGGGTGAATCGCAGCAGTTGGTTAATTTTGAGATTTTTTACTAGGAACTGAAGGATGTTGACTGGTCAAAGACCAAGGATTTGCATTCCTCGGATGAAATTCTAAACTACATTTTGTGTCTCCTTACAAGCAGCAAAAGAATCAGCAACAATAAGCAAATCGCAGAATTTGAACAAAACGAACTCCAGGCGGCTGAAACTGCCCTGGATTGATGATAATGTCACTCGATTGTGTCATAAAAGAAACAAATTGTATCGTGATTGGCGAAATAGTCCAGATAATTTCAAATTAATATTAGAATATAAAAAAATACGCAATAAAGTGCCTAAAGTCCTCGAAACTAAACGAAATAGATATTATATAAAAAAGATACAGAGTAACTTTGACAATATTAAAAAGGTGTATGGTGTTGTAAACCAAATGTTGGGAAGAGTGACATTATCAATCGATGCGGCTATACTCAAAGCGTTTGATGCGCAAGGTCTTTCCTCCAAAAATATTGCTAATAACTTCGCTATTACCTTCGATATATCCGTGAAAAACATTATTCCTAACTGTAAAATAAAATTAACAAACCAAATAGATACGCTAAGCCTAGATTCCAGTATTCGCTTTCAGAAATCAACTCCTAGTAGCGTTCACAAAATTATTAAAAACCTAAATTCAAGTAATGCACCGGGACCTGATAACATTGCAATATCTGATATAAAATTAATAGGAGAATACATATCTTCCACCATTTCTGATTTAATTAACTGTAGCGTAAGAACTGGGATATACCCAGATAAACTGAAAGAAGGTTGTGTCAGACCGGTACACAAAAAGGGTAAACGCAATGACTTTGCCAACTATCGACCAATCACATTACTATCATCGATTGATAAAATTGTAGAAAAATACGTCTATGAGCAAATACATAACTTTTATAGGAAACATACTGTTATAAACCCGTGTCAATTCGGTTTCCAGTCAGGTAAAAGTACAGCAGGCCTCCTATCGAAATTCACGGACGAAGTGAATAATCATCTAAATGAAAAAAGGCAAGTGCTGGCTCTATTTATCGATTTTTCTCGTGCTTTTGACACTCTTGTTCATGATCAGTTAATAGAGAGACTAAACAACTGCGGAGTACGGGGACCCTTGCTAAGCTGGTGCCAGAACTACTTGCAGAACCGGAAATTCTCTGTAAAGATCAACGGCGCCCTCAGTGAACCCGTGGTAGTGGAGGGGGGAACGGCCCAAGGCTCCGTGTTAGGACCTTTACATTTCTTGACCTACGTCAATGGTATGTGCAGCTGTATTATTAATAGCTCGTGTTATCAGTTTGCGGATGACACATGTTTGTTAATCGGTGAAAAAGATGCACAAACAGCCCGTGATCTTTTGCAATCTGATCTCGATAGGTTGACAAGATGGTGTCACGATGCTGGCCTCGTCCTCAATGCCATCAAAACTAAGTTATTGGTAATTAAATCACCATATGTCAAACAAACTCCAATTACAGACTTGTGGCTCACGATCATAGCTGCTTACATACTAATAGCATTACTGCATGTTGCTGCCCAGGTATCGAGATAGTGGATAGGCAAACTTACCGTGGATTAGTCATTGACAGTAAATTTAATTGGAGATACCACATTGAACACGTCTGTACCAAGCTGAGACAGTTTCTGGCAAACATCACTATCCTGAATAATCGCATACCATTTAAAATTAAGTTAATGCTGTACAATGCACTTGCGGAGTCACATGTCCAATATGGTCTAAGTAGCTACGGCCGAAGTTATAAATCATATTTTGACCAAATCCACAACCTACAAGTAAGAATTCTCAAAACCATAGTTTCCAAGTATATATCAAGACAATACCGATGCTCTCTTCAAATACTGTAAAACATTGCCAATACATTTGCAGGTGCAATACAGTTTGCTAAAGGAAAATTTCTTTAATGAATCGTTAAAAGTCCCTATTAGCCACCCTGTATGCACTCGAGCAACGTCTGCTAGCAGGCTTTGGACGCCGCGCGCAAACAATGCGTACGGCGAGCGAACAACTGGATACCTCATACCTAGACTTATCAATAACATTCCTCCTACTAAGCTAGTGAATGTCACACAGAAAAATATTAAAATTAAGTTCAAAGACAAACGCTAGATTAGGGTCTTGTTCATTGACTTTGGTATGTGGTCATTTTGGTACATACTTTAATTCTTTCATTTGGCCACAGCAAACTTATTCCAGACATGCTGTTTATTAAATTTTTCATAACCGAGTACTCGTCACTTGAACCGAGTTATTTGGCCGAGTACGAGTATTAAAAAAACAACCGAGTAAGTACGCCGAGTTCCGAGTACTAGGCCCATCTCTAGTATTGATGCTTTTTATCACACCCATGCTGTAATGATTGCTAAATAATTGGACTCAAGTTGCTCTTCAAAGATAGTAAATAATAAATAGTAATAAAGATAGTAAATAGTTTATCTTAAATATTTAAATCTTGATGTTTATTCTTCAAATATTCGTAGAAGCCAATCCGGTTCTCACTAGGGATGGGGGCCTGGTGACCCGTAACACAGGTTTCTTACCTACCACGGGCACCAGCGATCCACACCCATTATATTGTATAATGAATCAGCTTCTATTGTTTATTTATAATTTAATTAAGTTTGCCATTGTATTTTGGTTAATGAGTATTGTAAAAATACTATATATTTTGGTTTTTGGGAAGAAATAAATGAATTTATTATTATCAAACATGTGTTTACATTAGACATTGTTTAATAAAAATATCAACCAAAAAAATTCTCCATTTCCATTTCCATCGCGCACTTTAGAGGTCGTCGCACACTATACCGGCTCGGCAGTGACACAGAACTGACATGGGGTCGCCTCGAATTTAGGCTACGGGGCGAGCCGCCAGCGCACCGGGTGCCGCAAGCTCACAGCCCGCGCGCCGGCCGCGTGGCGCAAGCCCGCAGTCTGCACGTCGGCCCAAAGTCTGTGTTTTGCTGTCGACTCGGAGTCAGCGCGCTTATTGCACGCAGTAAGCACGCCGTAAGCGCGGCTGTAATGACGTGAGCTGCGAGTTGAGGTGTACTTGAGCGGTAAGCGCGCTGAATGCCCGCCGCGGCGCCGTTGGCTTTTTCATTATATTGCAAAATTGATTGTACGACTCGCAACTTAATGCTCAAATTTGAATGGCAAGTTTAGTGTTGGATTAAGACCGTGGTATTTTGTACGACGACCTAAAAATTGCAACTCTATTTATAGCCCGATCACCTAGCGGCTCCATTTTTTCAACCGCCATCAAACACATTCATTCGTCATAAAGGTGTCAGTAATACGAGCTTCATTGGTTAGTAAATCGACTAGCTTA
Organism: Pyrausta despicata; assembly: GCA_963921415.1. Classification (NCBI taxonomy): domain Eukaryota; kingdom Metazoa; phylum Arthropoda; class Insecta; order Lepidoptera; family Crambidae; genus Pyrausta; species Pyrausta despicata. Next base: position 11,506,635 of record OY992862.1, on the reverse strand, counting down.
TGGGCCCACCCGTTTAGTGGCCACACGTAGCAACAGCCGCAACTTTCAGCCTGAGAAACTTACCGTCTGACGCACATAAAGACATGCGATGCTTTTGTATTATTAAAATATTTATAATTATCGTCATGCGGTGTCATTGTACTCGACCTGATGATGTGATAAAACATGTGTTTAGGGATAATAATAGACTTTGGCTAGCTTTTTTTTGCAGCTGCTTACTTAGGTGTCATATTAATGTCATGCACATTAAAATAGTTCACTTTCACACGATCCGTTTAGAAATTATCTTGTTTCGGCGCATACTATAAACCAATCATCTGATTTGTGACTGTTTAAAAATGCCAATTTTCATAACCTGTAAACTTCGCTGACCTAATGGTTTTAAACAATTTAACGTCGTAAACTGATTTACCTAGTGTATTTTTTTTTTTGAAAAATACTGTGTGAAAACAGCTGTGACTGTGAGTGAACTCTGATTCGGCCCCAACTCCAAGTCAGGTAAAATTATTATTTATGCGGTCAAACATTTGTAACACGGCTTCACATCAAACTACTTATTTTCGTTGCAAAATTATCCTTATTACGTAAGTATAAGATATCGCAGTGGTAAGCTTGACGTGTGGCCGTACGTACGTACGCGCGAAGAAATGCAATGTTTTATATCTGTTTCACTCATCACGACTAGCTGCCGCCCAAACCTCGGTGTGAGTAAGAGAGATAGCAACACATCAATCAGTACTTTACTCGCGCGGCCTCAAAATGGCGGCCGTATTATCGCATTCGTGGTTCGTCGGCCATCGCTTCGTCGCAAAGCATGGCCTTAGTTCTCGCCCATTCTCGCCAAACAAGAGTGGCGTTCGTGACTATTTTGTGATTGCAAATTTAAAATTTGTCATATTGCCACATCAGAATATAGTTTTTTGTTGCAAAATCACCCTTTTGTATTTCTGGTAAGTTTAAAGTGGATGAAGACCAGCATGGAGTGGACAAACGACATGGTGTTGGAATTCTTACACAACTACGAACAAGAACCAGTGTTGTGGGACCCCAAAAATAAACATCGCAAAAACCGGCGCTACGTTAACGAAGCTTGGGCGCGAATCCAGCGGAATATAACTTGGTCATGCTCAGTTGAAGATTTGAGGAGAAAAAAAGAAAGCTTGATGGCGTACTACAGGAGCCATCTAAACAGAATCAAGAAAATGAAAACTGAGCCGGGCGCTGATCATGTGTACGAAACGAGTTGGTTCGCATTCGAATCGATGCACAGTTTCTTGGGCAAATTGTATGACATGGATGCTGATAAATCGTATGTTGAGGTAAGTACTTACATACTTATTAAGTCGGATTCACATACTTGCCGAATAGTTCGCCTGAAAATAACTTGTATGGATATGGAATTGGCACAGGCCTCTAGAAAAATGCACCGAACAATTTGGGCCAACTATTTGGTCACTGTGTGGATCTGAGGAAAATGCCGTTTGCTAAAGTTAATTTCTGAGTTCAACTCCCGTCTGGGATACTGCCCTGCCTCTGGGTTTTTCTGATGTACTGTATCAAGTGTTTTATTTGTTAATTTTTAACATTGAGCTACTCGTACATCATCATAAATATAGGTAGGTCATTTTAGTATTGATTTACATAAAATCGCACCTCTGTGTGGTACTTAACTACTGAAATTTTATAATTTAATTTACAGTGCAATTTCACTGATATGTCTAGTATCATTTGCTATCTTCTATTCTTGTTAATTGGTGCCTACTTTCTTTCCCAAATGATTATTTCCCAAGGTTATTTCCCAAAGCCGCTCTTCTGACTGCATTATGTTAATAAGGCCATTCGGTAGGAGTCCTACCGAATGGCCTTATTAACATAATGCAGTAGGACACGTCAGTCTCTCACTCACTTCACGTCACTCATAATTTGACACAATAAAAGTTCAAATAGGTTGTTTTATTATAAAAAAATATTAAAAACGATACTTTACCTGCTCGACATATTTTGAATGTCGTGTTACATCAAAACACTCCCAACATTTCAACGAATTTAACCCAGATTTTGTATAAAACCTCTAATTAAGGCAAAAAAGCCACACAACATGTATTTTATTTATAAAAAAACTGCATTTAGGCCCTGGGTACACCTGCGGAATACTGTCGCCGCACTTGCGACTGTCAGTGAATTGGCTGCGATGATTGGTACACTATATAAAAAAACGGCGACAGTATGCCGACGCAAGAGTGCGCTAGTTGTTATTCATAAGAAGAGGTTTACCTACACTCATAGAGATGTCTTCTATCAACATAAAAACAGGTATTTATTTTACAGGACGTATACCAAGACGCGCCATCCAGGCAAGAATACTCCGACAGTGAAAATAGCGAACCTGAGCGCAAAGTGCGTATTGTTGCATCCAAGAGGAAATTACTCCAGGTGGTTAAAAAGTATCCAGAAGAATCGATGATTTCACAGGAAAACACCGAAGAAGACTCCAAAAACTACTGCGATATGTACGGGGCGTTACTAGCGCATAAGCTGATCTGTTTGCCAGAAGAGGATAGACTGATATTAATGAATCAAATAGACAATTTGGTGTTTGAAACTACGCTGCAGGCTAGGAAGAAAAAACACGGCGAATTCGATTAGAAAAGTGATTACTTTATGTATTTTTTCCGTAATAAAAACATTATGTTATCAATTATATCTACTTAACTAATTAAAACGATACTTTAGCTACTCGACATATTTTGAATGTCGTGTTACATCAAAACACTCCCAACATTTTAACGAATTTAACCCACATTTTGTATACAACCTCTAATTAAGGCGAAAAAGCCACACGACATGTCTTTGTCAAGTGGTGCAAATACATATATGGATCTGGGTTATCATACCTCACACAGGAGTGTGAGGTATGTTTTGTGTGTAACTTAAAACATTTCATAGAAACATCAATCTGATCTGATACTGGGTAGGTTAGTTAGTTATTCCAGGGTAAGAACTAGCATAAATATGTCAGTCTGTTATCTACAAAATGGTGTACCTATTTCATCCAAATCGGTCTAGTTTCGACATAAAAGCGTAACAAGCAGACAAATATGGATACTATTTATTTATGGAAATTAGGGATGCAAAGACGGGCCTAGTTTCTTGTACAGAAGACAGCACAGCATGTTAAGGTGAACAGTGCGGTATCTTATTCGCTTGTGATAAGGGTGATTTTGCACCAAGAATGGGTGGCCTGATTTGCTGTTGTCTGTACATAAATACGCTGAAGTGCTCTCGTCACCAATCATCTGATTACACAAAATTGTTTACCTTCGTACCCCTTATTTACAAGGGACTTTTGATAACAAAGTCTGTGGCGAACGGTGTGATCTTGCCATGAGGTACATTCTGTTAGAATAAAAAGTTTGGAACTTATTGAGTCATATTTCATCATGGATTTTTTTTACCATTTTTAGGTCTTTTAAAGGGTATATTTTTCTTATCACGTCTTTTAGTTCACGCGGTGCTGGACTTTTTATGTTATTCTCCAGTCAAAAACCTATTGTTCACACCTTAATTAGGTAGCGCGAACTCTGACCTCGATTCTTTTGGCGTTTGTCCTGTGCCTTAGAAATCTTTCGTTTGTATGTTAATTAGATGTGACATTTTAAAGTAATTGGGTGATTGTGAAACAAGGAACAACGTCATTTATTGTCTAAATGCGGTAAGATAATTACTTTTAGATTGGAGTGGATTGCTGTATAAAGATTAAATAAAATTAGAATTGCGCCTTGGAACAACCACTTAAACAGGATTTTGCTCTTTAGGGTGATCATTATTAGAACCTAGTTTTTTCTCGAATGGTATAACGAGTGTAGTATTCAACTATGTAATATTGACTCTACCTCTTTTTTTCCACGCGGCCTTGTTTTATTACATATCGAATTATTTGTATCTGCACGAAATCACTTTTCTATTTACATAAAAGATTCCAATTTAAGTATTGACAAAGTAGTACGGTAAGCCGCGGCTCGGAGCTAGTTTAAAAATTATTTATATACTCCCGAACAAGGTTACATCGTGCTGTGTTCGGTTGTCTGTTGATTCAACAGTAGTCAAGCTACGATGCGCGGGCGCACAGGATCTTGAAGCCATTCATGTGTTTGACGTGAATTAATATTAAGTTTAACATTTTTAAATTGGCTTTTAAATCCAGTTAGGTACCAACTTGACCATTTCGATTTTTTCAAGCATATAAATTCTCGAACTTGTATCGTTGGAGTGGACCTTTTTATCGAACATAAGATCGTGGGACCAATAGTGTGATAGATTAGTGATGTGATACAATATGGCGTCGCTGGGCATCCCTACGGAGGCTCCGATCCATACGATCCTCTGCACTTCGGCGTACACGCAAAAAGCTATTAAAGCTCCTCCGAAAAAGGTATGTCACTCATACATAAGAACTTAGGTATCGCAGCTTGCTGCAATAGGCTAGATGACACCAGACACCACCAATCTTTGACATACTCTTTAGTATCTGTCAAAACGGTCTGCCTACATAGATTTTGTATGGGAATACAAAATCACGACGTCAAGGTTGTGTATCAGAAATCGGAGTCAATTAACCGAATATTTATTGAATACTGTGTGAATAAAAATTTGTTTCTACAGCTTTTTGGAAATATACTGGTTGTATTAACTACATAGGGACTATGTTTTTAAAAGCCCATGGTTTTGAAAATATTTAAGATAGGCATTAAGATCTTCTACTACACCTATACGGGCTGCCCTACGTAGGTTCGAGCCGTTGGAACGAACAAGGGCATTCAACCCTACTTGACAAAAATCGCACAAGGAACTCCACCCATACATGGGACTTCTACATGAAAGGGTGAAAAGTAGCTCCTAATAATTCATGTATAATTACTCTCAGCGCTGTCCGCCATCAGTACTTGGCTCGAACATGGCTTGATTTTGATGTTATTTTGAGATGTTTGGATTTTGAATACTAAATTGACGTTAAAAAAGGTCAAAAGTTCCAATAACATTTAATTGACGTCCTGTGTCTAATGAAAGAATGAAAGAGGAGTTTTTATAACTAATCGATATTTCAACTGATCAATTTAAATGAGCGTAGCGGGATATAGTCAATTTTTTTTTATCTCATCTCGTAATTATAACACAGAAACCCGCTATTGTTTTCAGCATTTTCGTTTGTTTTGTCAATTACGTGAATTATTTACAGTGTTAAGTACAGTCTTAGCAGTTTTTCGATTAATACAGATAATGTTGGTAGAGGATTTTTCATTAAGTTTTGTACTCATATTTATTACGTCAATGGTATTTTTGTAGACGTATTTTAAATATTTAAACCCGTGGACTTACTCGTATAACATATTATGAAATTAAAATGGGCTAGGTCTGATTTTTTTATAGCGTTTTCTTACCAATATTCCTTTGACGTTCGCTTAAACGATTCAATAAACTTAAGCGACTGAGCAATTACTTAAAATGAGACTTAAAAAATCCAAATAGATTTGTTTCCCGAACCCTACTTTAAGGAGATTATCTATTTAATGTACAATACAAAATTAAGACAGTTACTACCTCAAATCTATTCCGTAGTAAGTAATAGGAATGATGAGGAATTTCATGTGAGCTACACTATGTTGTAAGGTTTCGAAAATACGACTTACTAGACCTCTTCCTGCGGCACCACTCCAATTCGCACAAATACAATAAAAAAGTGATGTTTTGTTTCGGTTATATTACGAAACCTAAACACCTAACAAGTCCGAATTAGACATTATATTATCTATATTTCAAAGAAGTCAATCTTCATCCTAATCAGTTCCTGTGCTCTAGGATTATCTAACAAAACTAACTAAATGAAGGAATTTTACGCTATATATGTCCTTTTTATCATAATCACAACACAAACTGTGTTTTGGGTCATTCAGTGTTACGAACTACTTTGTGTAACAATATTCCTCTATTTAGAGGTGTGATCTATTTCGAGGATGCTATTACAAGTGCGTAGTCAGTTAACCCCACGAGTCAGGGTGCGGCTACGGCAAACCCATAAAGACAATGTGACAGGGTGTGTCTTATCGGCATCTATCACTCCTCGTTTTAAGTATTGTTGATTTGCAAATTTACGACTATCCATTTAAATAGAGATTTTCAATTGAGTGTTAACAGGCTACCAATAGCAACTATGTAACGTGAGTTACATATGGATGTTCGTTCAGATTTTACCTGCTATTCAATACCTTAGTGGTGTGTGCATTGGTTTTCAAGGTGCCGCCATCTCAGGTCCCGGGTTCTATCCTCGGACAGAGACAATGTATAAAACCAACTTTTTATGTTGTCAAGCAGACCCTTGACAGCATAAAAAGTTGGTCGTTTGTGGTACCTTCATCGATTCTGATTTTTCATGTGCTACTTCGGGATCCTACGCTGCGCTTTTGTTCGAAGGGTCTCCAATCCAGAAATTTTCTGCCCCAACGGTCATCAGTTCTTCGCGCTATGTGCCCTGCCCATTGCCACTTGAGCTTACTGATTCTCAAGGCTATGTCCGTTGCCTAAGTTCTTCTACGTATCTTGTAATTTCTGATTCGATCTCGTAGAGAAATACCGAGCATAGCCCTCTCCATCGCTCGTTGTGTTTTAGGACGTCCACCGACAAGATGGACAGACGACCTTGTGAAGATCGCGATGTGATCGGTCGATGTGGAAAACTGTGAGGAAGGCCTAGCTTCAGCCATGGACGTCCTTTGGCTGATAATGAAGATGATGATAGTGACTTTGGGATCAAATTAATCAATGTGTGTATGTGAGGTGGTCCCCATAAAACTTATGAATCACGTATTCAGCTATTTATGGGTAGTAGAAGGTATTAGTTTTCAACACTGCTTGCATACTGAGTTTTTAGTATGGGAAAAATTTCATCATGACCAATTTAACATCGGTCGTAAAGTAAAGTAATAAAAACAACATTATTCAAAAAGCGCAGCAAGGTCATGGAGAAATAGGATCGTAACTCAGTTTCTCTTTATGGGTGGTTATTTTAACTTACTTTGATTCATGACCTGATATTATTTTATAAAATATTATGAAAACAAATGCAGTTGCATATCTTTGGTTAATCCGAAATACCTAATTTATATAAGATGGATCTTTAAAGACTGTAGTTATAGAGGTTAGGTTTGGTTGGTTGAATTTAAAGGGGGCCCAAGACGGCGTTGCGCGTGTTCCCGCGCGCCGTCTGTTGTTTCTGCGACGGGGACGAGTTTCTCCCTTGTCGCAACCGGTAGGGGCTCGCTGCAAAGTGAGTCGGCCAAGTCTGGGAAATTGCGGTGAATGCCTGTGGTCTCTCGGCCTACGGTAAACCCAAAACGTCCCCGACTCACATGGCACCGGAGGGCACCGTCAGGTTTTTAGCGGATAGGCGGGTTCTCTCTCCGAGGCATGGAGTCCCACATAACCCCCAGCTGCCACCGCGGCTGGTGGGTATGCGTAACAACATTTCCCTGACGTTAAAAAAAATGGTTTGTTGAATTGGTTGTCACCACATTTCCTTGGCGCTCATGGAAGCCTCTTATCGAGTCCAGACCCAGGTAAAGGGTACCTACGTGTTGGCTAACATGTTTAGTTGGGGCTTCTCCGATGGTACTGTATATCCTGCGTTTGCTGCGGCTTCACCCCACAACATATGGCCCATCTTTTGTCTTCTCCTGAGTGTCCTTACTTTAGCTGCTCCCCAGAGGACCTATGTGTGACCAACCAACGACTGGGCAATTCGTGACGCAATTTTTTGGCTCATGAAATTACTTTTCTTAAACATTATGCCCTCTCCCTTAAGATTGAATTGCACTCAATCGAAGCCCTAAAAATAAATATTTTTATGGCGTACTGGGCGCCGATTTTAAACGTTAAATGGTTTTAGTGTAAAGAAGTAGTCAGTACTCTGAAATATACTCAACTGCAAAAGGAACAGCGACTACATTTGGGTACAAGTTTTTTTTAACATGCTGAGCTATACCCACATGAAGATATACCAGGTTATTTAACCACATCTGCCCTTGATAAAACATTAAATTAACGGTTTTCTAGTTTGATAGTTGCGCACTATGAATTTCGTTTTACTTTGATAGTAATGAGTTTATTTAAGAATACTCAAAATATTGACGTATAGGTGACGAATGAAAATTTAAGAAATTTAATGGCTTGAAATTTTGAATATTATTATAGACGTAATATTTAAAAACATTTTTTAAAAAGAATGACTCTTTTTAAAGCCAAATTTAGTTAATACTATTACTCGAAAATTGATCGAATGTTTTTTTTGTAAAGATTCTTTATACTCATCTAAAACGGCTTTTTCGAGAGAGTTACATTAGATACAAGTCTGGCGGAACTTTTCTTTTCTCATTTAGAATATTCTCGATCAATACACTCTTTCCAATGTCTACTTATTGTTACATTCCGCGTCAAAATATAGTGACACTTTAGTACCTTGTCAAAATAACATTTTCAGCATTCTCTTGGTCAATCTGTTGAATACTGTCAAGTTTGTTATTTTGACATGGTACTTAAGTGCCAAATTAACGCTGACTGTACCTGTAACTCTGTATATCTACCGGAGATTGTGCTGGAAAGATTCGCTTCGCAAGATTAGCTCAGCTGCAGGTAAGTCGGTGCATCCGACTCATTTGCTACTCGTAATGTACGGACAGACAGAAATTGCGTCTGAAAAAATTATGTAAAACTAAAAAAATAAGCACTTCAATCAATTAAATGAAGCCCTGCAATTTTTATTTTATTTTATTTGGGATAGGTTTGCTCTTGACCAAGACTAGGCCCAACGAGGCAAAGACTGAGTCTACGATGGAGCAAGCTCACCTAGAAGATGCCTGTTCACTAGCTTTGAAGATTCCTAGGTTGTAATTGCAGGAAACACTGACGCAGGTAGTGGGTTCCACTCTTTTGCAGTGCGCATTAGGAACGTAGATGTTTTAATTAAAGAGATAGATTAGGCATCTCTTATCGTTATTTCTAAAGCTGCGTGGACATTATTACACGCGTCTGGATGTCCGCTAACCGCTCGCGGGACGTGTCAGACTAAGCGATCTAGACAAAGAAATGTATGGAAGTGTGTAAATTGTCTGACGTAAGTCGCAGAGAAGTTTTAAACATAGAGTTAAAGACATTAGCATTGTTCTGCAAGCATTTCTTCCGATCGCGTCGAGTGATGTGCACGCAGTTTAATTATCATATACTAGCGGACCCCGAAGACGTTGCTGACATTTGTTTTTTTATTAAATTTCGAGGATCTGAGTGACAATCTCTATATAGAGAGAGAACGTAGGGCATTGTCGGTGAGATGCAATATGCATAGGCTCGCAGGTTTGCTAGGTGTACGCAGGAAGTCAAAGATACTTTGTTTAAATCTTATTGCTAGTCATTTTACACCTAGCAGCCTGTGGACCACATTTACGCAAAGAGCCATCAATGCCTTGCGAGTGCAGTAGAACTCAGGTTTCAGGATGCTAATGGAGCTCCCTCGACACTGCAGTGCTTCAGGAATGTTCGTCGAAGCCCGTGTAGATGGCTTTTATGCCATTATGCGCAAAAGAATCGGGTCCTAGATGCGCAGGGTGCGTGGAAGCGCCAATACCATCATGAACACCATTGAATTAAGGGAGGACAGTCCCATATTTACCTGGTGTGAGACAAGGTGGGCTGACTTCACCTACCTGGTTCAACATCTATCTGAACGAACTGATAGCTGAGCTCAGCAGCCTACATGTCGGCTGCTTTATTGACGATGTGTGTGTGAATAATCTGAGTTACGCGGACGACATGGTGCTGCTGAGCGCGTCTGTCTGTGAATAAGCTAATTAGGCTCTGTGAAGGATATGCTGAGCGACACGGCCTGAAATACAATGTCCGAAAGAGTAACTTCATGGTGTTTGAGACCACCAGTGCTCGGTGTCCTGACACTATACCGTCTGTTAAACTGAATGGTGACCCTCTAGAGAGAGTAACGCAATTTAAATACCTAGGACATATAGTGACTGTTGGTCTCAAAGATCATGCAGACATCCGAAATAAAAGATTTTTAATACTAGTTGGGTGTAATAGTAAATCAGTGACTTTCATAAATCCCCTTAAAGACAGTATGGTCCTATAGACTTCAAAACGCAACCTAAGAAAATACAGCGATGTGTAAATAAATAGGCCTGATATTTTTGCAGACCCTCCTCAGATTGCCTGCACTGGAAACATTATGAGCGTCTCGGGGCATAGTGGTACATGCCTTGAGACTGCTTTATTATTTACAAAAGTTATTACATTTTGTGACAATATGCCCAAGACCGGTAGTAGATTATTTTTTGTATTGGGTCTTTTATGTGATGATTTTGATTCTCTAGCTAAAACATGGTAAAATAATATGATGTATGATAATATAAGTTCATAAATTGTTTTCGTTACCCCTGACGCAAAATTGCGTGTTAAATAGTGAAACCATGCTGCCATCTACATCACCATCTGTAAAATGCCACCTATGTCTATAAACAAAATGATTTGATTTGATTTGATTTGAAAAAAGTTGACCTATCTGTCTGTCTTAAGGCACCGTAGCTCCTAAATAAATAAACCGACCTACCTATTAAAAAAAAAATCTTATGATAAAATTCTCGTGTGTTTATCATAGAACTCCTTTGAAACTGCTTATTCGCATCAAATTTCATTTCATGTATTATGCGATATCACCCCTTATTATTAATAATACCTTTTAAACTTTTTTTTAATAAAATAAAAACAGCGGGCAGGAAAACTTCTGCTATGGAAAGTATGAGTTATTAACTAAAATTACCTACCTCATTTTTACTATTTGTTTTCCAAAATGAAGAAAATAAAATAATTCGGAAGAAATCATCAATAATTTTACGAGTAGGTACTATCCTTGCTAAATAGATGTATGTTTTCACAGAATACTTCAGAACTGGCATTGAATCATAGCAACGTGTTTAAACAGTGAGTGTGATTGGCAATGACACAGAAAACCTGTTACCCAGCAATATCTAACACACACACACACACACACACACACACACACACACACACACACACACACACACACACACACACACACACACACACACACACACACACTTCCACTCACCACAACCTCTTTCAATCACTACCAACTCAATCATTATGTTTGTTTACGCTTTTTTTATGTTTGTGCAATATTTCTAAACTCTCTACCAATCTTTTGTATGATTTGCTCACCTTAAACTTAACTAGCCATCCACCAGTTTTGTGGTATGTAATTAATATCCTGTCTATCACTTTTTACATTGTTCCCTCTATATAGTCGAACACTGAATTCCGAAACACAGGCTTCGCCTAGTTTGGAAATCAGCGTCTTCACTTGTATTTGTTTCATGTAATCATAATATCATGAGTTAACTTAATACTTAAGTACTTAAACACCTAGTTAGTTAAGTAAGTATTAAAATCTTGTTAACAATAAAAAAAAAAAAAAAAAAAAAAAAAAAAATGAACACGCATTCTAGAGATAAATTCACACAATTCTCAGGTATTAGATACTTATTTATTACCTATGTTCTGCTGCGATGAAGTTTTCCATAGGTACAGAATTATTATCACTGTAATTTTGACGCTGGCTGTAGCTATGGATGTTTTCGGGAGCATTCTTCTTGTCAAGTACATACAAAAGTGACGCTGACTGTACAATTAACGTTCGTATCTATAACGATCCTTGTAAAATTTACCAGTACTGTAGTTTAAAGATTTCAAATATATTAATTTTGCGTATGAATGATGGAGTAATATCGGGCTGATACCCATTAAGGCAATCAACAGAATTTTACATTACATCTTTCATTTAATTGATGCAATCAGGCTTAACTTTGCGGAAATCCATGACTAAAGCTGAAAAAGAGGATTATTTTGCTATAAATTTCCACTAAACGACGCCAGCGCAGGAACCAAAACACATCCAACTGTAATCACCTGAAAAACCTGGAGCTGGAAGTGACACAGAAGATGCACTTGCAATCACAACACTGACACCAACATAACACTCAAATAACGCTGGCGCCGTTTAGTGGCAATTTAAAGCAAAATTATCCTCTTTTTCAGCTTTACATCTTTGACTGTTTTGATGCCACAAACAATAATAAAAAAAAAACAATAATAGAGAATATGATTTGGATTGGAGAGCAAAGCTACAGAAGACACAAAGCTCCTAGGACACCTTTTTGAACCCCGACGAAAAAGGGGTGTTATAAAGTTTGACCCTATGTCTGTTTGTGTGTGTGTCTTTTTTGTCAGCGTAGCTCCCGAACTGATGGACTACAAATGTGTCCAGCTGTGACAAGACGGGAGGGGGGTCAAAAATAAAAAAAATTGTGTGACGTAATTTATGGATGGCCCCTATAATTAAGTGCAACCAATTGCATTACAAACTCGACGGTACCAATTGCATCACGAGTGTAAAGTCGTGATGCAATTGGTGTTGGAGTGGCACTCTCACGCATATAATAGGTAACGAAAATTCGTTACAAGTTACGCTCCTATCATTGCAGTCCTGCTAAACAAATAAAAAACGAATCGGTTTGGGCTCATTTATATGCACCGAATATACGCTAGCTACTGTATATTTCCTAAAATAATGCATTGCCATGCTGCCTTGATTGCGTTCAATTACTGACATACATATGGAAAATTCCTGCCTGGCGGGAACCCATTTCTCTAGCCTTCATGCTCATATTTGGTCTAACTGATGTCACAGTTATTATCAGTAGATCATGATTCCCGTTACAGTTACCTGATAAGCTGTATGTTATCTAAAAGTAAGCAATGATATAAGGTATGTCTACGGTAGATATGTGCAAAAAACATTTTGTACGCGAAACACCTAAACGTTTGTGTAGTCTATATCTAAACAAAAACGGATACTGAAATACTAAATAGTTTCTCTGTTTTTTTTTATTTATTTCATTTGTTTTACAATGGAGTTGTTTACTGGATAGTACATTTTTCATCCGCTAGGCTGCACTTTGTATTTCTGACCCATAACAAACATTTTGGAGGAATTACAAAGTTTTATTTTTTGGTTTTAATAAAAAATGCCTCGATGTGTGATAGTAGGGTGCAATGAGAATGGAAGACATACATTTCCAAACGATCCGAAATTAAAAAAGTTATGGGAAAAAGCTACAAAAATAAAAAAAATCAAAGCTTCAAAGAATTCGAGGTTATGCTCTAAACATTTTAAAGAATCCGATTATCAAGAAATTTGTGCTACGACAGGTAAGATTATCTTATTAGAAATCGTTCTATCATATATTTGTTTGTCAGTTTTCTAGTAAACAGTTTATTATGCGTGTGTTTGTTGTCATTGAAATTAATAAGTGAAATTTATTTCCAGGACTGCCACCACTTTGTAGACATTTAAAAAAAGGTGTTGTTCCTTCCATTTTCCCATGGACACCTAAACCTTCAACATCTGCTATAGAACGACAAAATCGATACATGGAAAGGTCAGCAAAGAAAGAATTATTTCCTCCACAGAACCCTATAGAAACACTTACTGGTAATTACTCCATGGAAGATAGAAATGAAGTCTCTGATAAAGAAGAAAATCTACCCGAAGTACAAATGGAAATTGAAATTAAAACACATGAGAAAGAAAACACAGTTAGCGATGAACCGGAAAGATCAATCAGGCTTGTGAATTCATTTACCCAGACTCCAATTTTGAATTTGCTTTTTTCAAACTATCAGCTTATGACAGATAATGAAACTATACTATACTATACTGGACTAGAAAGCTATGAGAAGTTTAAGACTGTTTTATCAACTCTTTTGCCGATGGCACACAGTATTTGTTATCGTAGGAATCATATTATGAATATGTCTATTGAAGATCAGTTTTTACTTATGCTAATGAAACTCAGAAGGAACTTAGATGATTTCATTCTATCAAAACACTTTGATATCAGTAAATCAGAAGTAGGTAATGTATTTGTAACATGGATCAATTTTGTACACCAATTGTGGTCAAAACTAAATATATGGCCAAGCAGAGAACTCGTTGATTATTTCATGCCATCACAGTTTAAAAAAAGCCATAAAATTACCAGAGTAATTATAGATGGAACTGAAGTGCCTATCACAAGACCTAAAAACCCAAAATCACAACAGGCGACTTTTAGTACTTGTTACAGTTCCAAAACAATATATATTAACATTCTTTTTTACAATCATGACACTTGGTCGTAGTGGCCAGCTACGTCAGTAACATGGTCCCCCCCGGTGTGACAACACCAGTAGCTTAGGCTGACGTAGCTAACGGTACAAGGTAATATAAAAAAACTTTGCCTTTACAATTAATTTAGAAAACATACAAAGAAACAAAAAATACATAAAAAACAACAAATTACGGCAATAGTATTAGTTTCCGAACTGGACGGCGCAGCGTTCCAGTCGTGGTAGTGACTTCAACCACTCTAACTATGCCGTCCTTGCCCGGAAACGTTCGGGCGACCCGCCCTCGCGGCCAGACTCCACGAGGGAGGTTGCCGTCAGCGATTAAGACTAAATCGCCTACTTTTACTTTTTCGCTGGGACCGGAGAGCCTGCGCGGAATCAGGGTCGGTAAGTACTCGCGCACCCAGCGCGACCAGAAATGGTCCGCCAGCCGAAGGCCACGTCTCCACCTCACTCTGCGGATCAAGTCGGCGTCGTCGACCTGGGATACCCCAGTGTACGGCGAAGACGAGCCCAATATAAAATGGAAGGGCGTTATAGCACCCTCCTCATAAGGACCGACACTAACATGCGTCAGTGGGCGCGAGTTGACCAGGCTCTCGGCTTCCAACAAAAAGGTTTGGAGAACCTCTTCTGACGGGGCCTGTTGCGTCAGGGTTGCCGAAAGTGCAGTTTTAATACTTCTCACCAATCTCTCCCAGCAGCCTCCCATGAATGGAGCCGACGGGGGAATAAACTTCCACACGATCCTTTGATTCGCGGCGAACTCCTGCACCGGCTGTTCATAAAGACGTGCGAGTTCCCGGCTTGCTCCAACGAACGCTGTTCCATTATCGCTGTAGAGCGTTGTCGGCGTGCCTCGTCTGGCAATGAATCTTCGTAGCGCCATTATGGCTGCGTCAGTACTCAAGCTTCCGACGATTTCTACATGAACAGCACGCACTGTGAGGCATGTAAACAGGGCCACGTAACGCTTTTCGATATGACGTGCGACGGTGATGGAGACAGGGCCAAAGTAATCTAAGCCCACACATGTGAAGGGACGAACGTGATGGGCTAGCCGCTCTGGTGGCAAATCTCCAGTTGGGGGTATCTGAGGTGTTGATTTGCGAATGCGACAACGTAGGCATGCAGATGCTACACTTTTAACAGCTGGCCTTAGACCGATGATGTGAAATCTTTGTCGCAACTCGTTGACCACTAACTCATTGTTGGAGTGGGCCGCGCGTTCATGGTGGTAAGCGATGAGAAGCCTCACAATCCGATCTTTTCCATCAAGGACTATGGGATTCTGGGACACCGTGGGCACGCCTTCTACTGCACATATCCGGCCTGACAGGCGTAGCAACTTTGTGGACTCTTCGAAAAACAGCGTCAGGTTTTTGAGACGACCATTCTTTGTCGGTGGCTCGCCGTGATTAATCCGGATGTAGTCCTCACGTAGAGAGGCTAACTGAGAGTGTAATAATAGTCGCTCTTCCGCGCGAATCAAGTCTTCTGCAGTTAAGTCTCTGTGATTTGCTGTTGTGGACTCTCGGCACCGTGACGAGGAATTTGGAAATTTTGAGCTAGGTTGTAAAAGCGCCATCTTAAAAATATTGGCGCAAATCAAAACGCGTGCGGATGCTCGCAGTAAGCGTATCCATTTGCTAAAGCGAGTGGCGTCTGGGACCACAGGGATAGGCATTTCGCGCATGTTTGTTTGAGCTATGAATTCTACGGGAGGACATTTCATTTCCTCAAGAACCGGTGGTTGTTCCTTTATTGGCTCTTTTGGCCATTTGGATTCAGGCAAGTAAAGAAAGGAAGGGCCAGAAAACCACCGAGATGAAGTTTCAAATTTTTTGCCGATACGCGTAGCGTCGTCCGCCACGTTCAGAGCCGTCGGTACATATCGCCAATCAGATACGTTAGTTATCTCCGTAATTTCGCCAACGCGATGGGCTACGAACGGTCTGAAGTTGCGAGCGTCGCTACGTAGCCATTTAAGGACAGTGAGACTGTCTGACCAAAGAAAAAGCTTTGAGGGTTTGTGCTTATGAGCCTCGACAATATAAAAAGCAAATCGTGCTACCATAAGGGCGGCTTGGAGCTCAAGTCTGGGAATGGAAACCAGTTTCACGGGTGCTACTCGGGCTTTGCCGCCTATAAGGCTGATCGTCACACCACCGTCAGAGCAGTTAAAACGCCAGTAGGCAACACAAGCATACGCGATCTCGCTTGCATCACCGAAGACGTGAAGCTCCCCAGACTCAGCACGACGACCACCCAAATAGTGGCGAGGAATAGAGGCTAGTTTCATTTTCGAAAGCTCAGCAAACCAAGCCTTCCACTCTAAAATTAGTGGTGGTGGTAACTCTTGGTCCCAGTTAACACCCAGTTTCCAGGTCTTTTGAAAGATTACTCGGCCCTTGACTATAATTGGCGTTAAAAGACCTAGTGGGTCAAAAATCTTCATCAGATACGCAAGAGTGGAACGTTTGGTTAGCATGGCTGGTAAGTCTCCCATAGATGAGGGTGAAAAGAAGAGAGTGTCAGCATTGAAGTCCCAAGTAACGCCTAAAATACGGACGCTTGTTGAGGCAGCGTTGGACGCGCACAAATCTGGAGGCAATGTGGACAATGCTTCGGGTCGGTTTGACACCCAGGACCTCATCTCCAGGCATGCTTTAGAATGAACAAGTACTATTTCTGCCGCCAATTTAGCAGCTTCTGAAACCGTGTCAACGCTGCCTAAAAAATCGTCCATGTAATGATCTTTAATGATGGCATCCGCGGCAGCAGTTGAAATTGACCTATGTTCCTCAGCATTTCGGTTTTTTAGGTAGTTGGCTGTAGTCGGACTAGATGTGGCTCCGAAGATCATTGATCCCATCCGATATTCCTGAAGAGGATGTGATGGGTCTTCACGCCAGAAAAACCTTTGGGCATCACGATCTTCGTGCCGAATTTTAGTTTGCGGGAACATTTCGCGAATGTCACCATTAAGTGCCACTGCTCCCTCCCTGAATCGCATCAGAATCGCTAAAAGGGGCTGCAGCAGATCTGGACCTGATAAAAGAAGCGAATTAAGGCTTACCCCTGATGACGTTGCTGCAGCATCATGAACTACACGCAACTTGCGCTTCTGGGGGTGTATGACCCCGAAATGGGGAAGGTACCAAGCTATGTTGCTGCTGTTGGGAGGTTCAGTGCAAAGTTCGGCGTATCCCTTTAGGATTGTTGAATGAATGTTCTCACGATAAGCATTAGCATAAGCTTTGTCCCTCGCCATTTTCTTCTCTAGGCTCCTAAAACGAAAAAGTGCGAGGTCCCTACTCTGGCTGCTTGGCACGTGATCAATTTTAGCCCGCCACAAAAGTCCTGTTTCAAACCTGCCGTCAGGCAGCCGGCGGGTCCTTTCGTTTAAAATATCGATTGCTCGCCTATCATTTTCAGAAAGATATTCCTTTTTGGATATACCTATGCTATCGATCCGAAAATATTCTCTGAGTTGGTGATCTAACGAATCAGTGTCACTTGACTGACAATAATTTACGACCTCTGACAATAAGATTGTTTTTAAGCGTCCGAAAAGAGCCCAGCCAAGTAAAGTGAATGCCGCTGCTGGTTGGTGTCGATTGCCACGCCTTACTGCATGAGGCACAGTCAGGTGCCAGTTGTCGATACCGATCAGCAGCATTGGCTTGGCTTCGTCGTAACTTAGTTCCTCAATTATGTCAGTCAAATAATCGTAACCAAGTAAATCATTGGATTCGATGATCTGACTTGATAAGGAAAGGTTCGCAATGGCTCGAACGTTCTCTAATTTAAACGTCTGTGAGGCATGGCGACCTTTAATCTCTAGAGAGACGAAAGTTACGTTGGATTCTTTGAACATGCCGCCAACCGCGTTCACACGAAGGACAGACCGTTTTCCAGTAGCACCTACTGCCTCAGCGATAGATGCATCAACCAACGTGGCAGTCGAACCGTCGTCTAAAAGTGCATAAGTATTCACGGTACCTCGGGGACCAGACACACTAACCGGCACCATCTTCAGTAGCGAGCGTCGCGACGGTTCCGGGGTGCTGTTATGCGCAACTACAATGTTATCTGGCAAAACATCATCGTGATTACTGTAATGAGCACCATCATTATCGTTGTTGCTATCGATATGTGTCACGGCGCCGTCATCCTCGTTGTTGCTATTGATATGGGTCACGGTTGCTTGTTGGACCTCCTTATGTAGCAAGGAGTGATGGGTTTTCTTATTTAAACAATTAGGATAAGTACAAGAAAACTTCTGACATTTCCTATAAAAGTGGTAGCCTTTTTTTAAACATTTATGGCAAACCTTTTTTTCAGTTACCCACTTCCACCTTTCGTCAATGGTAATTGAACTGAACGATTTACAATCGACAGTATAATGATCTTTTTTGTTGCAAAACAGACAAACCTTATCTGAAACCTTAACTATAGACGACGACGGAGTAGTGTCATTGGGTGTTGTGACATGACATCTGACAGGTTTGACGATGTCATGTTTGACGGGTTCGGAGATGTAATCATATTTTGATTTCATCTCGGCCTCTAGTTTGAGGAATTCTGATAGGAGTTCCATTCGGAGCCTCCTCCCAGAGTTCCTCTCCCTCTCAAAGGCGAAGCTTGTCCACCGAGATCGTAATGTTGTCGGAAACCTCCCCACGATCTCGTTGGACAGCTCGGGGGAGGCATACTCTGGCATGTCAAGCAGCCGCACTACTTCGAGGCAGTGCCGCACCCGACATGAAAAAGCATTTATCTCCCTCGCTGTCTCTAGGTTGGAAATCCTAGGCAACGCTCTAATTATGGCCAACTGGGCTAAGACAATGCGTTCCGGCCTAGCAAATTCAACTTCGAGAGCACTCATTACCTCGAGGGGGTCGGAGCCAGCCGTCAGCATGACCGCTACAGCGTCGCGGGCAAGACCACGCAACGCAGCGCCGATCCTTGCTAGGTTCTCCTCTTTCGAGTAAGATGAACTGGAGGTTTGGTACGCCCTCTTAAAAAAGAGCCAGTCTGTAGGCTTAGTGCCGTCGAAAATAGGCAAACTTACACTGACTTTAGGAGCAATACGACATCCTGCGGCGACAGCGATGTTGGCAACGGCTTGAGCTAATTGTAAAGTATCATTGTTTTTGTACGAGCTAATATTTTTATTACTGTTGTCATAACAATAATTAAAGTTTGGACGTGTACCTAAACTATGTGTGCGTGTACATGTAAGTTTATCCCCTTCGGCTGGACGAGTAGGGAAGCCGGACCAGTGAGACACCTCCACACACACGGCTCTGGAACGTGGAGCAGGCGCGGTGACAAAGGATGTTCCACCTTGTGGCGCGGACGTGTATATAGGTGCACTGAAATAATTAGGATAATAAGTACTCGTAGTTATCGGTAAGCTATTTCGGTCATGATGGAGTGAGGCGGTCATACTGGATAGTGAGATTGGAATCTTATTTGGCAGGCTATGTATGAGGTCCTGGGGGTTGTGACTCGGGGATAGTTGTGGATTGACCTCTTGTCCTGTCGCAGGCAAGGGGGCGTCTAAAGGCGACACAAACATTGCGTCCGTAGGTGCCGAGTAGGGCACAGACGCAGGGATGTCAGTGTGCGACGTCTCCATTAGGGCCTGAGGTGAGCAGGAAGGATACACTGTACAACTGTTACCATCTTCACGGTCTAACCACTCCTGGACGTTCCTGGTTGTACGTCGGCTCGATCGACGGCTTCCGTTACTTTGCGCTTCTAGGGAAGCGACTAGTGCACGATGTTCTGCCTCAGCCACCACGCGTTCTTCGGCGAGTGCGCGTTCACGCTCGTTACGCTCCAGATCTGCGAGGCGGCGCAAATGTTGAGCCTCCGCGGCCAGAACTCGCGCTTGTACGGTAGCAGACGAGACCGATGATCGAATTGAACTGGATTCACTTTTTTCACTTTGTTTTGAGCTTTTATTCCGGGTTTGACTCCTCAAAATCATTTTATAAAATTATTTTTGAAAATATCCAACTTCTGACACCAAAAATGTTACAGTTCCAAAACAATATATATTAACATTCTTTTTTACAATCATGACACTTGGTCGTAGTGGCCAGCTACGTCAGTAACAGTACTTACAAACATCACAACACAATTAAGTTTCTGGTTGGATCTACACCTGGTGGACTACTGTCATATTGTTCAGAAGGATATGGAGGATCAACTAGTGACAGGCAAATCATAGAGCACTGTAATCTTATGCATAAATGTAATCCAGGTGATGGAATCATGGCAGATCGGGGATTTAATATTCAAGATTTGTTAGCACCTAAAGATGTTACATTACTTGTGCCAAATTTTTTGAAAGGTTTATCTCAATTACCTGAAATTAGCTGCTAATCGAATACATATTGAACGTTTAATAGGTCTGATAAAAACATATAAAATTTTTAAAACTGATGTCAATGCATACTATGTTCCGTTAATGTCAAAAATATTTTTTGTGTGCTTTATGTTATGTAACTTTAGGGAAAAAATTGTAAATTAATAATTTTAGCATCTTATCTCAATGTCCAGAAACCTTTTGGTCGAATTGTTTCACTTTATAATATTTTGTTAATTCAAAGGTGAAATTTTAATGAGCAAGTTTGTTATACAAGCAAGAGTTATAAATAAAAGCCTTATTATAAAATATCTTTTATTTTTTGTTTTCACAATACCTTGGCACAATAATCATCAAAAAGTAACACATTTTTATTTATGGTTATTCAGAAAAATCATGTTTTATAATTTCTAAATATGTAATTCTTATAATAATATTTGTTAATTATAGCTTTCTTGAAATAAGAATGATAAAAAGAGTCCAATTTGTATAGCATTTGCTTTATAAATTCATCATTCCTAATTACAAAAACCACCTCTAAACTTTTATAGGTATAAACTATAAAATTACAATATTTTCTGTTACTGCAGTAAAGTTGCCCTTGAACTTGGTAATAATATGGTGTTTCTGCTTTTAAACATAACATATTGTCAATGTAGATTAAGTATGGTACTGTGGTTGGACTTATTACTTGATGTCTACTAGCATAAGGACACTTTATTTCAATTAATGTCTCTTCATTCAAAATACCATCAGGCGAAGCAGCCAAATAGGGCCTTTCTTCTGAAATATGCACTCCACTTTCTGTCACATCTAACTCGTATAAATCAATATAATGCTTTAAAGCAACTTTTTCATTAATTATACCATGCATGATAGCTCTTGATAAAATATTTTCTTTTTCTAGTATTTGCATGGCATAACCATTTTTAGTGGTTTCCTTCATATGGCATATAGTATGAAATATACTAGCGGTCAGGCGACACTTTCTGTAAGTAAACCATTTAGGATTTTCTCGCTGCCCGCAAGTTTCACGTTCTATTTCTTGAATTCTATTTAAAGATAATGTATTTAATTCTAGTTGCTCAAAAATTTGGTTGGTCACAAGTCCACAGTAATCATGGTCATTTTCAATCGCATATGGATTTGCAGGCCCATATAGTTGTTTAAAGGGCATTTGGGATTTGCAGTTAAGAATAATATTCCTCACTTTTTGGGTATATTCTTGAACATTAATTCTTTTTTTATATGGTTCGAATACAATATTCTCAATAGATTTTCTTTTGGATGGCAACTTGTGCGCTTTTAATGGACTGCCTGTAAAAACTTTTTTGGGCATATGGAAAGTTTGTAGTTTTTCTGTGGGTGCTTCTGTTTTCAGAAGAATTTTGTCATTTATAAAATTTTCAAGCCCACAAAGAACTACAGCCACATGTTTGCAGTGAGCACTCACTCCACTACCAGCAACACATTCACAGTTGCACTCCAAAATCTCACCTTTTATACTTAATTTAACATTAGCTTCATACATAATTCTTTTCATTGAAGCTTTGACATATCCTTTAAAGTAGCATGAGTCACCAATAAATGCTGCTCTCAAAATATGTAGGAAGCGTGCTTCATATAATGATTTACCATCATTTGGGTTCTTATGAAATCTGAAAGTGAAATTTTTTTAAAATTTATTTAGGTACACATCATTGTTAAATGATTTAGGTTATTGTATCAGAAGTAGTAAGAACTGTAGTAAAAAAATGAACTTACTGTAAGAAATAAAGGGTAATATGTTCCTTTGTAATTGGTGGTAGCTTCATACTGCTGTTGATGTCCAGATAAGCATCATTATCTGGTAAAACCATTTTTGGATCATCATTTTCTTCTGCTTGAACAGCATCAAAATTCTGATTCCTGTCATATGCCTCAAGTCTGTAAAATAAATGTTCACTTAATAAAGCCGCGAAGTACATTACATTTTGATGTCACCTAGGCTAATATAATATGATGAATAAACTTTATAACATGAAATTGAGGTTATGTTTACCTTTCAATTAGGTCTGCTTTTCTGCCTTTCAAAGATGCACCCCGTTCTCTTAATTTAGCTTTTAGGGCCTCTACATTCCATGTGCTATACATTATAAAACCTAAATACTTATTTAACTACTTGATTCACTTATTTAATCACGTCACACTTAAAGTTCAATTGTTATTCAAAACTAACATTTCACAGTCACAATAAATGATCACAACATATCGTCCTGTCGTATAAAACCTTCAAAAATCCTTTAGTCGTATTTGTTTACTACTAGACTATAAAATAAATGTAAAACGATGAGTAAAACTAACAATGCTAAAAGTTTATTGACAACTTTTTATGCAATTTCTTTATTATGGGGTCACACGTACACAGCGACATCTGTGTCAAGCTTTGCATAAACAACTCCATTAAAAAGCTCAAACAACCAGTGTTACCGAAGCTACCGAAAAATCGGTAGATCTACCGATTTCGACCTCAATCTACCGATCTACCGAATTTTGACTAAAATCTACCGATTTTTTAAGAAAACGAACGCACGTTACGAACGAATATAAAAAAAAATCTGAACGCATCGTAGAATCCCTGTCCCGTCGTGTGTTCTGTGACATCACCAGATGACACAGAACAATTCTGGGCAAGTATTAGTAAAATAAAGCTGGGTGATGGCACTTTAAAATTCGTCACTCTGTGCCGGTTTGTGTACGATATTTTAAGTCTACCACATTCATCGGCAACTGTCGAGAGGATATTCTCTGCAGTTAATCTTCTCAAAACGAAGCAAAGAAACAGACTGACAACGTCTTCGATTGCAGGTCTCCTGCACACAAAAAGGTACATTGACAAAGCCAATTGTTTTGATTTTGTCGTAGATCAAAAATTAATATCCGCTATGAGCCAACAGCGATGGTATGAGAAGCCAGATAAAAAATAGCGATATTTTTTCCTACAACATATTCGTAACAATTGGCTTTGCCAATATACCTAATGCCACTGCAGCGGTGGCGTCATGTGATGGGTCGCCCACTTCCCTATAATATGGTTGAGGGGGACGGCGCTGTCACATGCGTCAACTTGTGAACAGGTGCCGCTGTGGTGTCTGGTTGGCTCCAATGTCTTGTTCTCCTTTGATTGCATAAAATTGTAGAAATTTCCTATCCACTTAAATTAATAAGCCATTAGCAGATTTTAATCGAATCTAGATTAGTAATCGAATCCACCTAGCAGGTATTTATTTTAGCTCTATAATAATTAGATTTAATGTAGCTAAGGAACTGAATAGTATATAAGTTTAGCTCATTGTAAGCAATTCCCTAAAGTTTCTTGCCCGTTCTTCTTTAGGGTTGCAGGCTCTGAACGGGATAAAAAAATATCTAAAAAATTTATAAATGACTATTTCAAGTGTTATTTAATAACCTACGAAATAAATATATTTTTAACTTTGACTTTGACCTTTTTGATAACATAATTATGGGTCATTTTCACTAATTATTATTAAGTATTCATATTTAAAGCGATATTTAAATGTTGATTTTTGCAATATGTTTTAATGAATGTTGATTTTTACACTACGCTACGTTTAATAAATGTTGATTTTTACGTTTCGTTTCAATAAATGTTGATTTTTACACTACGTTTTAATAAATGTTGATTTGATACATGTTTATTTTTAGGTTAATATTCAATAAAAACAACTCTTAAAAACGATTTTCTTTAATTTTGCAATTTTCCCATACATTTACAGAATCTACCGAATTCTACCGATTTTTAGGCGGAGCTTCTACCGATTTTTTATTTTTTGGTTCGGTAACACTGCAAACAACAGCGGCACCAGAAATTAACCTGAAAAGAGATCGTTTGATTTGTGGCATTTTATAATTATTATTGTTTATTTTACCAATGGGAAATGTCAACTGGAATCTATCTAGGTTAAGCCAAAGTATTTCTTGATGAAAAATAACATGTCACGGCAATTAATTTTACCCTTTTTATTATTGTTTTTCAAGTACCTATAGCTGCCTGTTTAATGTTCATGGGTGAACAGTCTTAAATAAAATTACTCTAATTTTTCAATAGTAAGTTAGCGCTAATAAAGAGATTAACTGAATATTGAAAAATCTATCCTTAAATACTAAACACCTGAAGTACCTACTAACTTTTTATAGGTAGAGGCACTCCTTAAGTTAAGGGCAGATTTCTCAATCAACAGATCGCGCCACAGCAGTACGATAAAATTCCAAGATGGCTGTTTACTCGTAAATGTGTAACTGCATTATGCAGAAAGTCAAATCATTGTCATATTAAATTAGATTCTGCCTTATATTTAACAGCCCGGCCCATAATTATTTATCTCTCACCATTGATAAATCAGCCCAAAAAAGAACTAAATGTCTGAGTTGTTACTATCATTGCAATACAAAATGGTTGCATTGATCATTACAACTTACTCCTGCTTACTAACTTAAGTTATTAATTTTTTTAATTTAACTTAACTTAATTTATTTATTATTTCGTTCACAATCTAGTCAACATATAAAAATAACAATTAAATGCAAGAAAACTTACGCAATAAAAAACAAAATATGGACAGTGTACCACTATTCTCTCCATTTCCTATTAGTTGGATGTGCTCATGGAAAATGGGGAAATAATTATAATAAATTAATAATCATTATACATTAATAATAAATAAATTATTCCATCTTCATCTATCATTAGCTTCTTACTCGTACAAATTTGACTTTTAAACCAACAGGCACAGGCAGACCTATTGAAGCAAAGGACGAGCTTAAAATGTAAAATAACGTCATTTCCGTTGCTAGCATTAGCCACCATGATGGCATTAAAATAAGTACTTATTGCGTGACGTTCAACACGATACTAACTGCCAGCACTAAGTAGCATATAACACAGCATCATCAGAACTCCCGATGCTAAAATCTTACTAGAAGAAGAAACAGGCATTGCCGTAGCGTAGAATTGTGATAGAGTAGTTTGCCAGAACATGACAGACTGATCATGAGGTTTGAGATGCACCTCGTTGGCGAAGGTAGCGTGAGGGTTCTCAACAGTACCGCCGGCATTTCCACTGATGCTCAGGTAGAAAGGTTCAACCGTAGAGTAGGCCGGCCATTTTCCGTCTTCTTCTGGCTCTCTGTGGAAGAAAAACAAATTTATAATTTTTAAACACTATACCTACTGCGGTAAGAAAAGATAAATTTTCCACTTTTAATTGGAATATCAATTTAAAACAAATCATCTTACCCGGTCTTTGCAAACGCGATGAGACGATCAACGAGATATTTTTTTGCTTGCGCATTAACTGGACGCGAGTCTAAATCGAAAATGAAGTCAAGTATCCCTCCATGCTTCACCCCATACAAGCGTATATTTGGGTATGGCCAATCATAGTCCGTATCTTTATAAGAAAACTCAAATAAACGAACATCCCTCCATCCGGACTGAGCTCTCTCTTGCACTCCTCTTATAACCGGAATGGTGATTAAAGAATCACCTTCGAATGCAAAATAATCTTGGATGTTGTCAATATTTTTGCCACTTATATCCTCAGTATTACCAAAGTATGTCTTACGTACCTCTTGGCTAATATTTCTCCGAAGGCTTTCATTTTTGAACGCTAAATTCGCTGGGAGAAATATGTCAAAATCATCCTGCATCATTTTTAACCAGTTTCCAAAACCTGCCTCTTTTACACGAGCAGTCCCTTCTGTGTTTGCATATCCCGCAATGAACGGTATTTTTTGGTATTTGTCTGATTGTATTAACTTCAGTGGATCGTCTTCTAGGAAAGATCCATTTAACTTATTGTTCTCCACACAAGGAGCAAACAAAACAGAGTTATTAGTAAAAGTGAATTGATTGATTTCATTTATCAGAACATTGATATCTGTGCTTGATAGGAGTTTTGCTAACGCAGCGTGTGTTTTGTCTGTATATTGAAGTTTTTCACCAAGAGCTTTGGCGTATTCTGCAGGTTTGTAAGAGATAGCCGAAGGCGATAGGGCTGATCCGCTTAAAGCAACTGCCTTGCTGAATAACCCCTCGCTGAGAGGGGACAACATCAACAGGTCTACTATAGCGGCGCCGGATCCGTGTCCAAGTAACATGACATTTTGAGGATCACCGCCGAAACCAGCAATATTTTCTTTTATCCATTGCAAAGCTTGGGCAACGTCTTTCAGTCCAGCGTTTCCTGGGGCTTCTTCAACTCCGAGGCATAAGAATCCGAATATAGATAACCGGTAGTTCAATGTTATAAATACAATGTCAGCGTGAACTAGTGATTTGTAAGAATATCGAGAGGTGCTGTCAGTGTTGGTGAAATCTTCCCCGTCTATCCAGACGACGATGGGTTTGGTAGTAGTGAAGTTCTTGGTGAAGATGTTAAGGGTGAGACAGTCTTCTTTGCCTACGAGACCGTGACTCGAGGGTTGCGCGCAGACGACGCCCATGTCGACTGCTTTGAAGTCTACATTGTGCAGTGGTGGCTTAGGAGCCGCCTGGAATGAAAAAAGTGTTCATATTAGAGATTTTTGGCCTCGGTTTCGCACTCATATCTATTAGATAAGTATTTTTATTTTGTAACCGATTCACGTATTGATAACTTTTCCGAATGTTAAACAAAATATACTACCTCATTCGTGTACCTCTTCTATTGTATACTTTGTATAATTTAGGATTGGCTGACGAAAGAAAAAACTATTCCACGCACCTACTAATGTTCTTCTGTATACCTAAGACATCCATTAACAAACAAACGTGTTATTTGCGTGCAAACTACGTAACTATTTAGTAATCTGTGGTGCAAGTAAAAGAAAAACTCGATTATTTTAGGTAGAAATATACAATTTTTGAAATATAAAACTGACACTGTAAATGTCACGAAGGGGAATCCCACATGAAGCTCACATCATCTTCTGCAACATTTGAATGTCAAACTCGAGGAACAACCTATATCTCCAACTAGGTACCGCTACTTACATTTTAGTCGAACCTAGCTATATTTTATAAATAACAGCATTCATTTACCTTGTAATTGTGTAATAAAAATTGATGAGTCACAGAGTTGGTGACATGCGGAAAGATTGTAAACAAAGCAAGCTACTACATCAATTAGCAAATACGATAAAAAAAATATAATAAATCACAGGACAGGCCTACAAAATATAAAATACACGGTAAATCCTACGCACTTTAAATCTGTTCTCTCCAGACACCGAACCGGCATAAGGTATTCCATAAAAAGCGATGTACTCTCCATCCATCGCTTTCGTACCGATAACAATTCCTTCGGTAGTTTTCACTTTATAATCTTGGGCACTTTGACTATACACACTGGCATTGAGCCCACAGAACATCAAAAATAATGTCAACATTTTTGTGTGCAAGCGTACCCCGCCCGCTCAGACCAACGTCTTTGGTTGACTGAAATATAACACAGTAACACAGACACACAGTACACACACACATACAACACAGGCACTTGAGACCACAAACGTGACGTCACTGTGACGCCCGCGAGGCCTCTTATCACAATAAAGCCTGTATTGTTTACATTTAAATTAGGTGCGAATTTGAAAAAAACAAAGAAGTTTAGTGCTAATCTTATGTCAAGTAGCTATGATGTATCGATTTCAATCGATTGATGATCAAAAATCGGTTTTGCTGGAAACAAAAATCAGTTGCTTTGGTTGCTAAATTGAGTGTTTAAGAAATAATCACATTGATCACTGAAGCCTAAATAGGTGGGCTGGTGTCGGTTAACATTTTTTTTGTGTTACTATCAAGAAGTTAAGTAGGTATTGAAGTTCAGTTACATTCTTTCAATACTCCTTTGAAAAATTTGTATTGATAAATTTTATCTGTGAACAAGAGTATTCCTACAAAAGTCAGTAGATGTCGCTGATTGAGCAGAACACTCTATACGAATCACTATTACAAATAGTTCATAGTTTCGATAAAAGATGGCGATGTTACCTATGCCTGAAACAAATTTTAATTTGTTCACATTTCCTGTAAGTAGGTTAAATCAAATAATTATGCTGTTTTCCTTGTTGAATGTTACCATTTTTAAATTAATCGCCATAATACATAATTGTATGAAACTAAAGTTTTAAGGCTAAAAATAGTAAAAAATATTTAAAAATTAAGTTATTGAGTAGTTTTTTTCAGGATTTTACAACTTCTCTTTGAATCAGTGACCTGAAAGCAAGATCGTAAATAGGTCCCTTTTAAAAATTTCAATGACGTGCGTTTGCGAGTCATTAACCTTGCTGATATAATTCAAGGTCTCCGACAGACTGAACATTATTCGCTAGAGATTACAATCACTATTAAAAGTTTGACCTCTTCGCAATTTTAATTCCCTTTTCCCCCAGTAACGGACACGGCCCCAATCCGAGGGACAAACAACGTGATCAAAATCGCTTCATCCATTTTTAGGGCCTGCAGCCAACTGATAATTATGTCAACTTATATCTTGAAGGATTTTGTAAGTCCTTCTGCCCTGTTCGCATTGGAGGCTCGGAGCAAATATCTAACTTAGGTAGGTACCACAGTAACTTAATTGTGGCAAAAGGTTGTTATTCATAAGATTATTACTTTCGTGGTTTATCATGGAAAACAGACCTTAAATACTCACCAGAAGTGCCGGTACAAGTGTGGCCATGTGTTGTGTAGCTTCAATTAGGGTTTTACTAGTCGATAACACTATGAGTAACTCTTGTTCAACCAAAGGAATGATAAACTTAAATACAAATCGAGTTTTTACGCAATTAATAGTCATTATTTACAATCCGGGCTTTAAAAAAATCTCAGGAGGGCAGTATGTAACCAAATATTGTGATAAATAATATAAACCATCACATTGTATATAGTTTAATCAAGGCACGAGAGAAGGAAAGAAATAAAATACCTAATTACATTGATTAATTTGGGACATCACAAAAACAAAATAACATCAACAACAAATACACAACAACAAAATATAAAATTAATTTGCGACATGGATGAGGATAGGTCTCTTACGTCTCTTTTCCCTAAAAATATATCCTTAGTCCCTTGACTTGTAGCCTACGTAAAAAAAGTAATGGTAAAGATAAATTAGCATTACATGTCTAATAATTCTTCTAGATATCGCTAGATTCCAGCAAAAAAAACAGCTAAATTCTGGGTTTCCGATAATCTAGCAAAAAATTGTAACTAAATACCGCTAAGGTGAAAATTGTGCTGTATTTAATGTCGAAGACCTTTTGTAACAGGCTGTATGTGTATTTTAAGTAAAGATATTATTTATATGGCACAATGCACAATTAAAATAAGTAAAAACGAAAATTAATAGATGTAAGAAAAAAAGAAATTACAATACTATAATTATGTAAACATCCTTTCAGTCATTTTCTTAATTGATTGTGTTTTTATGCTAATGATAGTGCACACCCTCGGCCTTCTGTCGCCGCTAATCTCTTCTGTGTGTAAACCAATCGCCGCGCCTCACTAGCCGGCAGTCGCGATTTGCGGCTACAGTATTCCGCAGGTGTGGCCTGACCCAATCAAACATTGTTCTGTTTTAAAATTTCAAGACCCATCAAGCAAAACACAAAGCGACAAATTCAGTTTAACATAACAGTTACTGCACAATGTGTTTAACATTAGTATGTTAAACAATGAAAAGAAGCGGTTTAACCGTTTATTGAACTAATCTACATAAATGCAATCAAAGTCAATAGTGTTTACTTACAGTAACCACAGACAACAACTCAACTCTAGTTGAGAAATACGGTATCTATGCACATTTAATAATGGTAATTTTTTAACTACAACCGTGTACGCTAATGTGCTGACGTCATATTCAATTATTACCCTTAAAACAACACACAGCAGTACTTACTGGTTGAAGGACTACATTTCTTACTTCACCAGTACAGTAGGTACTACATTTTTATTTATTATATTCATACAAATATCTATTCATATCTCCTAATTAAATAACAATCGCACCATGAATAATGATTTATAATATTTTTTATTTTTATAAGTCATAGCCATAATCATACCTACTTACCTCGAGTAGCTGGACACATGTGATTTCTGGGCCCGTAGGGCTGGCTTTAGCCGGTTGTCTTAATCGTCATATTTCGATCATAGAAGCGACATTCAATAATACAAAAAAAAAATTATAATCTTAAACGCTGATCGCAAATGGGTACCTTAAAATTTATTAATTTGGCTCTCGTCGAACCAATTTGAAATTACCATTCATCCGGCCTATCAAATTGGTTCTTTTTACTGTGTATATTAAGCCTAACACTATAAGTACCGTTAGTGCCAATAAACCTAAAATTAGGGGCAGATTTGAAGTCTCGACCTCATGTCTGTCTTCCAATGACACTGGTTTTACCACAGCGTAGTGTTCTCTAAAAACGTTATTGCAGAATGTCACTGATTCGTAGTGAGGATTTAACAGCATCTCTTGGATAATAGTAGGAGTTGGATTTTCGTCGGTTCCGAATGCGCTTCCGCTGATGCTCAAATAGTAGGGTTCTGTCGTGGTGTAAGGAAGCCATCGCGTGCTCTCTTCTGGTTGCCTGTTTAGAAAACGGATATAAATAACACTTAGAAAATCTTTGCACATATCAAACCAGACACGTATTTAGAAATATAGTAGAGTAAGTGTATTATAATCATCATATCAGTCGTTCGACGCCCACTGCTAAGTATAGGCCTTCCCAAGGATCTCCTTCTCCACCGCGATTGGGTCTGCGCTTCCCGCATCCAGAGGCGTTTTATAACGATGTCCTTATGGGAAATTTAATTCATTAAAAATAATCTTTCGCCCATTATGAAGGTATAAAGGATTTCATTAAAATTCTTACCCAGTTTTCGCGTAGGCAACAATGCGGCCTATGAGGGATTTCTTTGGGTTTTCGTTGACTGGTCTCGAATCCAGATCGAAGATGTAGTCCAGAATATCTCCATGCTTCACACCATCTAATGTGATGGTCGAGTAAGGCCAGCCATAGTTCGCTCCTTTATATGAAAATTCTAGCAACCAGACATCTTGGGATTTAATCGCAGCTCTCTCTTGAACGTTTCTTATGACAGGAACAGTAATCGAAATATCGCCTTCGTAAGCAAAATAATCCCGAATATTATTTTTAATATTTAAGTTCGCAGTATTGCCAAAGTAACCTTGGCGTACGCCTTGACTTACATTCTGCCGTATAGTCTTATTCGCAAAGGCTAAGTTAGCAGGAAGAAATGGTTCGAAATCTTTCTGCATCATATTTAACCAGTCACCGTCGACTGCCTCTTTAGCACGAATCGTACCTTCATTGGTCACGTAAATTGCAACGTATGGTATTGGTTGGTATTTTCCTGTTTTTAATAGTTGCAATGGGTCTTCTACCAAAAATGATCCCTTTAAATTTGCATTCTCTACACAGGGGGCGAATAATACTGAATTATTGGTGAAAGAAAACTGGTTTATAGCATTAACCAACATATTTATGTCAGTGCTCTGAAGTTGTTTTGCTAGTTCTTCGTGGGTTACGTTGGCAATACTTAGTTTTTCACCAAAAGCATGTGCGTATCCTGCTGGGTCATAAGCAACTGCCCAGGGAGAGAGCGCCGAACCACTAAGCGAAATTGTTTTGTATATTAAACCTTCAGAGAGTGGTGACAATGTCATCAGGTCAACCATTGCTGCTCCAGAGCCGTGTCCGAGTAACATAACATTTTTGGGATCCCCGCCGAAACGGGCTACATTTTTTTGTATCCAATTTAAACCTTGGACTACGTCTTTCAGTCCAGCGTTACCTGGTGCTTCGTCTACTCCTAGGCATAAGAATCCGAATATGGAAAGTCGGTAGTTCAGGGCAATGAATACAACGTCAGCTTGGACGAGTGATCTGAAGGAGTAAGGAGGCGTATTGTTAGTATTCGAGTATTCTTCTCCATCGAGCCAAACAATTACAGGTTTAGGAGTGGTGAAGTTATTGGTAAAGATGTCAAGATTAAGACAGTCTTCCTTGCCTATGAGTCCCTGTGGACTAGGCTGCGCACATTTTATTCCCATTACATCAGCTATAAATTCTTCAGTGTGACGAGTCGGTCCTGTTGCTACCTGAAATGTTAAAATATCGAAATTTTACAAATATACTGGTATAATTTGGGTAAAAATTTAGTTCCTGGACCGTTGAATTAAGGGGTGTGGGGGGAGGGGGGAGGGGGAGGGGGTGGGGGGGAACCCCCCCTGAAGAGGGGGGGGTGCGGAGACATTTAGTTTTTGAAAAAAATGAAAATGAAATTTTGAGGTTAGGTTAGTCAAAACTGGGTTAATTATGTAAAAATAAAAGGTTTTGGAGGAGGGGGAGACCCTCCCCCCCTTTTTTTTTGCAAAAAGCTATATTTAAAAAAATATTAATCTGTATGGGGTTAAAAATATATAAAAAAATAGTTTAGGTAGATGGGGACCTTTTATTTCACCGTTCTAACCTAACCCAAATGTTGATTTGAGGTGAGAAGTTTCGTATAATAAATAGTTTTTGTAGGTTTGAAAAAAAAATAACTAACACTCGAAGCAAGGTGGTGGTGGTCGAAGTGAGGTGGGAGCGAAGCGCAGCTTCGCTCCCACCTCACTTCGAACCTATTTCAGGCACAGACGTTTTCTGTCACTGAGTCTATTTGACATACATTGGTTTCCTAATAACAAGTTTTACAGGTTTGAAAAAAAAATAACTAACACTCGAAGCAAGGTGGGAGCGAAGCTGCGCTTCGCTCCCACCTCACTTCGAACCTATTTCAGGCACAGACATTTTCTGTCACTGAGTCTATTTGACATACATTGGTTTCCTAATAACAAGTTTTACAGGTTTGAAAAAAAAAAAACTAACACTCGAAGCAAGGTGGGAGCGAAGCTGCGCTTCGCTCCCACCTCACTTCGAACCTATTTCAGGCACAGATGTTTTCTGTCACTTAAGTCTATTTGACTTAACTACTAGAATTTCTAGGCAGTTAATTAAAACAAAAAAATTCTTAAAATAGTTTATTTAAGTAATGGGATACACATACTTTATGGCCTTAATTAACTCTTCAAAATGGCGTATTTTTGCGTTTCGTATCTTACGATCACAGACAAATCTTAAATTAAAACACGTAATCAAGCAATTGAATACTCTGAAAATGTAAATGTATTGATATTATTGTATTTAAGCTCACTCAATAATTATATAATGTTTTTTTCATTTTTTTTGCATGTTTTCTGCATTGGCTGTTTTTTTTTTAGGTTGTGAAACGAAACGCCGAGGGCTGCTGTCAAAAAGTGTCGTCAAAACGTAATAACCTCTATAGAAAAATCGTAATTTTTGTAAATTATTTTCAAAAAAACTACAAGCTTCCGCGTTCTGAAATTTTGCAGAAGAACTCCTTAGGTCCATACCTTTTTACAAAAAAAATACGGTCACCCAACTCAACGGTCCACGAAGTAAAGTTTATCCATAATTTGTATTTCTCAATCCGGTGATTTCCGAAATCAAAATTAATAAAAAACTTAATTTATAGTAATTTTTATATGTCTCCAGAATGAATAAAATTCGCATTCGATATAATTAGTATTTTACTTATTCCTGTTGAATTCAGAAATTCATAGAAGAACAAATAATATTTAAAAAAATATGACTTTTATATTTTTTAAGAAACTCATATGAAAAATTCCGAAAAAAGGTAGAGGTTTTTTTTTTGTAACTCGTTATGTTGATATTTTTTGCTCAAGCTCAGAATCACAGAAATCACAGAATTTGTATTACGAGTATTATGTATGTCGTGTTTAATGATAAAGAGGATAAAGTTTTATTAATGTTTAAACCATTAACACTGCACAATATGGGCTCTTTATAATGTGGACACATTCAAATATAAATTCGATATCTCACAGGAGGAACTTTTCTTGACTCAATTCTTGACCAGTCAATTCGGTTGAATGGCAAAGTCCACCAAGTGTAGACTTTTGCTGCAATAAAGTTAAAAAATACATTAAAAAATGACTTAACTTAAATCGTCGTTCTCCAGACACAGATCCGGCGTATGGTATCCCATAAAATGCGACATAATTTCCGTCAGTCGCTTTGGCACCCACTACGACTCCTTCTGTCGTGGTCACTTTGAAGTCTGAAACACTTTGCGAATACACACCGACCATAAGTCGTTCACATAGTAACAATGTCATAATAAGCATTGTTATTTTGCGCAAGCGGCGCGCCCCGCCGCACACTACCGGTTAGCAAAGCAAAGCAATTAAGCAACTGGCTGGCAGTGTTGCCAGAGATTCGCTAGCCAATGCGACCCCAAATGAATAAAAAAAGTAACGTTTTCGTGGGGAATATTAAGTTTTTTGTTCCTTTCTTCGTTGTATGATTTTAAATATAGATATAGGGGTTCATACTCTAAATAGTCATGGCTTTATAGGTGTTCAGATTCTTTAAAAGCCTTATCAAAACATAATCCACAAAAAAAATAATCATCCTTTTACCCACACACCAGTCCAACCGCTGGACCCAAAACTGAATCTATTGGTGTATCAAACGTTAAGCATCATGGTTTTTCCTGGATGTTATGTCATTGGATAAATAGTTTGGATTCGGGATGATAAGAATGTGTTTGGGAAGTTTCACACTCCGTTTCATCACGTTAATTCTAAAAAAATCACATAAAGGTTACCTTTTTATG
This sequence comes from Pyrausta despicata, assembly GCA_963921415.1. NCBI lineage: Eukaryota > Metazoa > Arthropoda > Insecta > Lepidoptera > Crambidae > Pyrausta > Pyrausta despicata. The sequence goes on along the minus strand of OY992862.1, from coordinate 11,471,176 downwards.
GCTTTTTACCAAAAAGTAACCTGATGGAGATAAAAATCACCTAAAAGATACACAAGTAATACCTATTCTGGCAACGCTACCGGTTGGAGTGACTCATGCGACGACGTCTCGGCGCTAGTGTTGTGTTGAAGGTTAATCGTCTCGATTTTATACAATGTCTTTCATACAAAAATCGATTTACTTTATGTATCGATATTATGCGATTATTCAAAGAAAAAAAAACCTTTAAAGGGGGTATACTAATTCCTTAATGTTAACGTTAACATCAAATAATTCGCTAAATCATATGAACATTACGTCTCAGAACAGTATTATGACGCAAATTTATTACGCACATTAGGTAGTGCAAAGTATGTCGACCTCTGAATCCTCTGATTGAATTACATCCCTAACCCTCCTTTAAATTATGGGGAAGTCAGTTTGTTTCTCCTTTTTTCATGACGATGATACGTTTTTAGGTAGGCTGGAGATTGACATAGGCAAAAAAACATGTCAGCCCCATGTAAAAATTTAAAAATCAACGTCTACAGGCCCGCATCGAACGCATCGCACGTAAACGTAACGAATTTTAGTTTACCTTGTATAAAAACTGCGGATCAGTGGACGATGTTGTATGAGTTTATTCACACCTCATGCTCGACAGTCTCATTATATGTCATTACACGAAATGTCAGATTAAAGCAAGTCTTTATACTCTCGGGAGGCAAAATCGTATGGATATACCCTAGGGATTCATATGAAGACACACAGCATCACAGCATACAGCCATTGCAAAGAGTTTTTATTGTTACATCAAACTTTTTTCGAACTGGCTACAATAAACAGAACATTTGAAAAAAGCGCCGTTCAGAAGAAATAATAGATAGCATACATTGCAAAGAGTCTTTATTCATAAATCGGAACATTTAAGATTCGATTCACAAAAAAAGCGCCGTTCAGAAATCAAATAAATTAACAGTTTTAAACTTCAAATACTTTTTCATAAATTTACCGGTCATTTTAAAGTCTGTGAATTGGCACTCAGTTAGTTAGTCTGAATTCTTTAAGTCGCTATTAATAATATAATAAACTCATAAAAAGTTTATCAGAAATATTATAAAATCGATAATCGAAATAATTTTGTATTTCATATCACTAGTTGAGCCCTGCTCTACTTCTAACGCCATCTCTTGGCAAACTACAACTAATCCCTACTTGAATCGAGCTTCGTTTAAATTATAAATTCTCGTTGTGCGTAAATAATTGCAGATGGCGTTACTAGGCCAATAGAAAACGGGTTTCAATTCAATAAATTATTTCTTAACCAGCTAGCTGATCTTTTTCTACCGTCATAAATATATTTTCCTTTTTGACTTTGTGGACGTAGCCATTTTCAAGTAAAATGATTAAAAAAATCGTTCGAATAAATGCAAAAAGGTCTGCTTTATATAGGTTGTCTAGAGTTAGTATTTTAAAGAGTTTCACAGACATATTACTTACTACACTTAAGTTGAGCCACTGAACCTCATTATTCATTAAAAGTAATATTATTTATTAGTTAAAGTTTGTCACTGAACCTCATTATTCATTAAAAGTAATATTATTTATTAGTTAAAGTTTGTCAGTGTCCCTAAAATTGACAATATTACATTTACAATCTCTGGGTAGGTATCCTTTTCATAGAAAATAAGAGCGGTTGTATTGTATGCATTGCATGTGAACTTAAAAAAACACTTTCAACACCAGCTGCTCCTGTCTGTCTATTTACAATGCACTCAGTCGCAATCGCATGCGACAGATGTACTCGTGTCTCCCGGGTTTGATTCGCTAAATAAATAGGACACTGCACGTCCGTAACATCTTTCGATATCATTTAAGGTCAATAAACTGCGATTAAAATCATCAATCAACTCTCAAAATTACAACAAACAGATCTATAAGGTTGTGTGAAAATGTGTGACCTTGTTTAAATGTGTCGTTAAGTGATGAAAGAAGTTATTCTCAAAATAATAACAAACAGATTACATATTAGTTTGTGTGCCTTTGTTTAATCGTGTACTAGGTAAAGTGACAAAAAAAAGTCTGAAGAGGTTATGTGTTTTTATAAATATGTGTGCAGCGTTTGTCAATAAATCATCAATAATAAATCGAGTTGTTGTAAATATTAAGGTCAGTAGAACTTAATCCTCCCTATCAATCATCAAAAAACGAATTGGTACCTATTTAAATATTAGGTGTCACCGTTTTTGCGTAGGTATGGTCCTGGGAGAAGATGGAGAATAAGAATGTTAGATTTTTAGTAAAGTCTATCTATACCTATCATGCTACAGAATTGCGAAACGAGGGTTCCGTGCAAACTATTTTCAGTAAAACAGACCAGCAGTAAGTATTTCTTTTGAACGGTAAAAGCAATATCGTTAAGTATTTGCAAAGGAGCCTCAGTAGTCCAGCCGTTTGTGAATAAAAACAAAATGGAATTGAATCAATAAGGGCATACAGACAGTTAATATTATTTTTTAAAGACATAAAGTTTTTTTTAAAGTTGGCAACACCGCAGCTATACAGAACAAACTTTTTGCCATCGATTTGATAAACTATTAATATATTTTTACGGCGGGAGACTAAAATCATCAAGGTAATGCAAAATAATGTGAGAATCATTCCGAAACTATATGAGATATCTGAATCGAATCCTTTTTTGAAGTCGATTAGAAAATAACGATTTATAAAATAACGAAAAATAACAAATAACATATTATATTTAACGAGCTGACTTTCACTTTGTTTCGTTTTTTCACCTAAAACTTAATCATGGCAAAGATCCGTCTTTTCTTGCCCTATTAAAACTTTATCGAGAGTAAAATAGATAAGATACGATCTGTAAGAAAAGGAAAAAGTAAAGATTCTGGAAGTTTCGAAAAGATTCGTACGGTATTCTTTAGTTGTCGAATAATGTCATTTCCAATTTATGTTTGACAATGGAGTTGGGAACTTGGGATAGAGCGGGAAGGCGTTCATCAGCTATATTAATATAACTTTGACTATCACTCACTTTTTTAACTTCTTTATAACATTTTATTTATTTAAACTTTATTGCCCCGATAAGGATACAATTAGATACAACCGCGTGGGAATGCCGATAGATTTATTGGTGGCGCAAACAGAAAAGAAGGAATAGTAGACAGTTTTTCAGAAAACAAGTAAAGCAATGTAAAACTTACGCGCAAGTAAAATTAAAAACTCTTACTAATAGGCCAGAGTCTCTCCGGAGGACTTAAATGGCAATCCTGGCATTATGTTACAAGTAACATATTAGACAAAACATTGGATTTTATTCTCATTCAAAATAATAACATGTTTATTTTTGCTGTTTCCTGTATTGAAGCCATTAAATATTGCCACTATTATATTTAGTTGTTAAGTTTACTTTTATTTAAAAACTAGCGAACACCACAGACACGGTCCTCAGACGTAGTCCTGCCCGTTGTTTTTTTAAATTAATTTTTAGGGTTCCGTAGTCCGACAAGGAACCCTTATAAGATCGTTCAGTCCGTCCTAGTCTGTCATAGCAGAATATCTTCTACGTTTATGGACTGATTTGCATGTAACTTGGTTCGAGGATACTTCACATATAGATCTCATTTTTAAAAATACGAAAAATTAAAATTACCCCTTTTAAAGGGTACCTCCCTATACATGAAAAGGGGGGGGGGGGTGAATTATTTTAATTAGTGCACCTCCTTGTATAAAAAGGACTACGGTATGAAAATAAGATAGGGTTTTCATATAGCACTTTTTATCAGCTTTACCATTTGCGAGTTATAGTCCGCCAAAGTCGTTTACACGGTGTCCCCCTGTAATTTCTAAAGTCTTGGACCTATAAACTTCAAATCTCTCACGTAAAGAAACAGGCAAGGGAGATGATGATGATCATGCAAGAAATGCAAAACAGAGCGGTGCCAAAATTGACTACGAAACCCTACTTTATGCGTGGTCCGACTCGCATTTGGCCGGTTTTTCTTCTGAAGAACCATACCCGTACTTTAGAGCAGGGACCGAAAACCTTTATAAATTACGGTACAGGTATCGAAGAATTTTGGTTACCCCTTCGGTTAAGGTAACCGTAATCCGGGTAATCCAATAAGAAAAAAAAATGTAACCTTTATTTAAGTTACCGTTTTTATACCGGTTACCTAAAAAATTACATTGATTACGGGAAAAAGATAGAATATCGCAATGCCGTCAATAATTTTGGCATTAGAAAATACATTACCAGGGAGATGGTCATGCGTACTGTACCAGTACCTACTGTTTACGTTTCTTTAGGGCGAGCTTTGACATGACGACACGTCGACGGTAGGTGTAAAATAAAGGTAATTTTTATTTCGGTAACCGGTATTAATACAGGTTGTATTCAATATTTAAGAATTAAGGTAACCTTTAAAAATACCTGTAAAAAAAATAAAGGTTGTAACCGAAAAATACCGGTATTGCTCATACCGGTTTCGGTCCCTGCTTTAGAGAATATGAAAAAAAACACGGGTTGCACTCCGGGAGTGCCGGCAGAAGTGAAAACTTGATTATTAACGTTGTGCATTTTTGATTTATTTGAACCGTCTTACGGTTTTTCGATCAGCATCACGTGACCTGACGCGAGTTTCACAGTTTCTACCCATGCCACAAAAGTGCTCAACGCCGCTAAAGAAGTTTTCACTTCAAAAAGAATTGGCCAAATTGTTTCAGGCGTTCTTAAGTTATGCGCTTACCAACACATTTTGCAATTTATATTATAGATTTTATATAATAGATACACAATGTACCTCGAAATTACCTAATAAGGTAATAAGGTAAGGTTACTGTTATGCTAAACCACTAACCATTTGTAAGCTGAATAACAGTATAGCTAGTTAGCCAATATTAAATACCTATTAATAAACTTGTTTGTTTTGTCTTTGGTCTTACGATGTAACTTTGTTCACTCAACTTCGAAGTCACAAGTCCCACTCGCACTTGTTGGGTTTTCTGTGGCCTGTAGTGCAAAACAGTACCTTAACCTTCAGATTTTTAGGTCAGCCAGTAAAATATAAGTCCATTATGTCTGATAGAGCGATAGTAACAAGGGCAAGTTCGCAATGTCGTGCCACATGCAACACAGCACAGACCTAGTAATTACTATAGTAGTGTTGTCTAACAAGACATAACAATACTATCGATAACAATCGATATTCTGAAAATCAAAAGGCACTTTACTTCACTCTCCGGTCATGTCGGATTGCCGTCTCACTGAACCTTGAGAGTGATGGAACTGATGGAACAGTGATTGCACCTGTGTATTGCGCTCACACTTTTGCCCTATAATATCTCCTGCGCAGTTGACTGGTCGCTGATGCGATTAGTCGGAAACCAATCGGTTGATTGGATTGGTTGGAAAAAGAATGGCTTGAAATTGCATTCTGTTTAGGTAGGCGAAGATTTAGGAAGTGAATAAATGTATCGATATCGAGCGATATATTCTTGGGCAGCACTACTTAGTCGTTATTAGTACACTAGCGTGCTTTTACAGGGACCTAGAAATTGCATGCGAGTTTCAGGAAACCTACGAACACGAAAGTTTGTGAAGAACGCAAAATCTGCTTAATTATTGTAATAGCACTGCATTTTTATTTGATTCAGCTTATAAAATATAAAAATATATATTTTACAAGTCTGTTCGTTTGTAAACAAAACAACAAACACACAAACACTCTCACACTCACACACACACTCACACACACACACACACACACACACATACACACAAACGTAAGGGAATACTAATTTAAAAAGTTTGCAATACCTAGGTACTATATAGTTTTAACTTTTCACTGCCCATGCCAAAATAGACATGATGACACCTATCGTAAATATTTTCAAGACCATGGTGTATTAAAAACATAACCTCTATGAAGCTCTTAAAACTACTTTATTTCCAAAAAGCTGTAGAAACAAATTTTTATTTACATAGAGTTAAATAAGTAAATATTCAGTCATCAAATAAATGTTCATTGACTTTGATCTCTGATACTATATTATGATCACATTTCTAATACAAAATCTATGGAGGCAGATCGTTTTGACAAAAGATAAAGAGTATTTCAACGATTGGTGGTGTCATCTAGCCTATTATCTAATCGCCTAGAGGGCTGTTATGAAAAACGGAATCCTTTGACTACTATTATCGTAATAGTTCTTTTGCCGAACAGACAGACGATAGCAAATCATCCTGCCAATTTGCATTCAACAGTCAAGACGCCACACAGATTTTATCCTGACGTGACGTGTCGTATGTTCACCAGAAGATAATTATTAATGATGGGCCGAGTAGTAGTTTTACCAAGTACCGAGTATTACTCGGCTTAAAGCTTGCCGAGTACCGAGTACTCGGTCCTAAAACAAGATCAAATATGACCGCAACGCGCTGCCAGCAATATCTTCTCACTGTAATTTTGAATTAATAAATCATGACTTCACTAATTTTATGATATATCCCTTGAATTAAATAAAGTTTTTCGATCCGCAGCGGCCTGGCTGTCCTATTATTAACCAATAGGAATTGACAAACGCCAGATTAGGGGCTTTTTCATTGACTTAAGTATGTGGTTATTTAGGTACATACTTTAATTCCTCCAGATGGCCACTAGCAAACTTTTTCCAGGCATGCTGTTTATTAAATTTAGAACTTAAACCGAGTTATTCGGCCGAGTTCGAGTATTAAAAAAAACCACCGAGTACGCCGAGTACCGAGTACTAACCGAGTACTCGGCCCATCTCTAATAATTATCGTTTTAAAGGTTTTTGTAATAGGCCTTCTGATACGTGCTCAGATAGGCTCGCTTATTTAGTTGAACATTTTGCTTGGTAACTGGATTTTTGAAGAAAAAAAAGTTAACATGTGTAATAGTTTTAGCTGAAGCCTTTTGCGTGGGAGAATATTCCACCCCTATCGTGAGTAGGGGGTGGAATATTCTCCCTTCCCGTTCTAGGTCCGTAACAGGGATTTACTTGTTAACTAGCTGGACATTTTGTAATGTAATTTATTACTCTCATGGCCTCAGTTAGGGCTTATTATGCAGAAACTTCGTGAGAACTTGTACTACGAGTAACTATTATACATAGCACACGATTTACAGGTAACAAAGAGAATCTTTAAATATTTTCCTCTGAATCATTAAGATGTTTATAAAAACGGTAATCATCAACTGACAAAATATTTGGTCCCGGTTCATATCGATAGATAGAAGACGTTAAGCTTGGTCAGAGGCCTTCGAACGGCTTAATAACATCTGACAGAAAGGTTGGTCACTTACCTTACAAACACCCTACCACCTATCCGCACTGAACCTCGTGGTGGAGTATGGTTCGTACCACCTCATGCGAGGTGAGTGAGGTCCCATCTGGTCCCAACTGCATCCCAGCAGATGCAGTTGATGACGCGGATAAGGAATAACTTTTATGATTTATTATAATATGTATTTATTTACAAAAAAAAGAATTTAAGTATGTTAATCCGTTGTATAGTACCCATAACACAAGCCTCGTAGCTTAATTTGGGACTAGAGAATTGGTGTGATTGTTGTGAAATATTTATTTATTTATTTCAAAACTTCTGCAAGAACTTGTCTACAATGGCGGACCTAATGCCGAAGGCATTCTCTACCAGTCAAAGTTAAGTTACATAAACATCACGCACTCAAAACTAAAACGTGGCTACTGTTTGATTCGAATCGTTCAATTTGTTTTTGTACAACAAAAATGTTATTAAGATAATAACGTTTGTGCTGTTCAAAAACAAATTGAACTTAATTTCCATGGTGTATGTAACCTGAATAAATCCCATAAATCTTAATGTTATCATAATCACCATTGCCACGGTGACACAGTTGCGTGACATTCAAACTTCATCACTAACATTTTACCACTAAAAGTCTAACTACAAGAATATTCCATTAGAATAATTCAAATAGCCGAAAAAAGTAATGTAACTGCTGTGTTTAATTTTATTTACTTTTCCAGGCTTGCGAAAAGTAAATAACATAAAATAAAGCCAACGGAGACTGGACACGGGCGAAATACCTACATAATATGGGTGAAACCGGAATATATTCCCCTCTTTTCGAAATAGCTTCAAAACTTCAATAACTTATTACTACTAAGAAACAAACTTATTACTACCCCGGCCTACCCTGGAATGCCGTCTCGGCCTGGCGAAACTTTCTTGGTACTAAGACTTAGAATGGCTGCGCCGAACTGGGCATGCGACACCGGCTCTGGAGGATCAGTGGAGGCGGCAGGATGGGGAAGCATCATTATGATTTTAAACTTTCGCGTTGCATTTTAACACTAACTATTGGTTATCGGGTCTAAACGCGAACTATTTAATGAGTATTTAGATACTCACTGCTCGACGTTTCGGCTGGATTGCACACAGCCGTGGTCACGAGCTGACTGACAGTTAATGGGGAAGCATCGTCAGAGGTGAGTATTCCACTTTAAATGGAAATAGAGCGGAGACAATTCTAGCCAGTAATTGGGGTTCTACAGTCTCTGTTATAGGAGGTGCCCAGGGACGTGGTTTTTCCCTGATGTCCTATATAAGCGTCCCCACGGATCGCGACTCAAGTCCTTCAGCATGTCAGACTTGGCTTTGGTCTTGCTTTATCAAGCTAAAGTTGCCATTGCCAAGGCTTGGCCTCCCAGTACGCCTCATATACGGGTCCTCCAGTTCCGCAGCTCTGCATACACGCAGGAGTTCTGCGATTTCAGCCGACCACCGTATACTTGAAGCCGGGGAAGCATTCGTTTGGACCGGGGCATTGATGAATTGCAGACGTCTGTTTCCGTCTGTGTCAGTTTCCGCCTCCAATTGGCAATTGGCGCCGACAGTTGGCTGCCGGCCAGGAGGCCGGCAGAGGCAGGAGGCGGAAGACAGGACCGTCTCATTCACATAAAAAACTGCATCGAAATCCGTTGAGTATTTTTAAAGATCTAAGCTACATAAGAGTCAAAATCGAACTTTGTAACAGGAACAGTCAGTCGTAACCGTGACGTGCTATTAGTTCGAGTTCCGGGCGATTTAATTAGTGTCGTAACTTTTATGGCCGGCTTTAACCCCAGCTTAGCACTAAACTTGATAATTAGTTTTTTGAAATCTACTGGTCAGCTTTAACGGACGAATTTGAACCAGCCAATACCTAAGAACCACCGGGATTAAATTAACTTTCCTATTAACAAAAACGCTTTGAAATCGGCCCAGCCGTACGGAAGCTATGATGCCATAGACAAACACACACAAACAGACCCCTTTTTTGTCGGAGATTAAAAAATATTTTATCGAGCACATAATATAGGTTTTTTTGTCAATAGAATTGAGCTCCTGGATGTTAAAACACGATGAATAAATAACAGATCTTAATCATTTTTCAAAATGCCAGTGCGATTTATTTTAAAACATAACAATATTTACAAGTTCAACACCATAATCTAACAATATTACTAACTTACAATTAATAAGTAAATTTAAGTAAAAAATAATAAAGAAAAACAAAAACAGAGAGCCCGAAAATGTGGTAGCAGGTCGATCATAAAAAAAAGACTGCCAAATCTGCAGGAGCTACTCGTAGTAAAGAAAATCAGCTCAGAGGTAGGTAGTTTAGACTAAAGATTAACATCAAAAACAAATATTCACCACACAGGAAACCATTTTGATAGATGATCGGAAAAGCGACGTCTACTTTTTTGCTTTTAGAATAAAACTAGCTGACCCGGCAAACGTTGTTTTGCCATATAAATTATTGGGGACAACCCTTATCTCTAAGGGGAATGAAAAATAGATGTTGGCCAATTCTCAGATCTACTCAATGTGCTCACAAAATTTCATAAGAATCAGTCAAGCCGTTTCGGAGGAGTACCGGAACGAACATGGTGGTCGAACACGATGGTCATATATTTGTTTCTTCGGTTCACGCGAACAGTAGACAATAAATCGCGAAATAATCCGTAAAAAGTATATCGTTCTAATGATGGTCATAGTTTCAGCATGACCCATCGCAGCTAAATCTGACTGTTGTGTACTTTGAAATGTAAAATCACCGTAAAAAAATATTTGAATAAAAAGGTTGTGAGGAATTCTCACTTAGGAAGCTGAAGCATTTGAATTTGTAAATAATAATGCACTATTTTGAAGTTCATCCAAATGTTAATCGCAACAATACAGTCCCATTGTATAAGGAGTCACTTAAACAGTCTTAATTTTTCTATTTCCTGCCTAAAATATCGGTTGACCTATTCATTTGATTTGACAGTTTTGTTAGCTCCCGTTTCAGTATTGTTACATAAATATTTATAAACATTTCTTCATTGACTGATGATACTCGTTGAAAACCTTCATTGCCTATTTGAATAAGTAACGACAACTAAAACACTAAAAAAATCACAGAAGATGCACCTTCGAACTTTTCAAATATTTTCGTTCTAAAAAACGTTAGACGCATCCATTTCATTGCAAACCTCATCTTCATCCAGGAACAAAATATCGCAGTCGTCGGCAGCGTGTTTTCAACTTGAGAAAAATTTAGAGGGAATTGAGTTCCTTCTCATACTTCTGCGTGTACACTCGCTTCGAATCGTATTTTTCGACCAGCTCCTGCCAGTAACCCTTTTCGTGCGTTATGAGGTGCTTGATAACCCGCCGCATGCCGTCGCGCTGAGCCTTGGTGCATTTCGCGCAGCCGTTCCGGAGAGCCTCAGCGATGTGGGCTGTTAACAAGGAAAATATGATATAGAACAAGTAACTTAAATAAAATAAAAATATTTACAAGCTTTTCAAATTAAAAAAAATGTAATCCAAACTATTGAAAAAATCTCCACAGGCGGCTCTAATTTGGAAATATATTTTTCATTTTTTTTAAGGCTTGGTAAATCCCTACTGTATACTTCGTCCGTTCCGCTAGTCTGTAATATTTAAATATTACGTTGGCGTCGCGGCGGGGAAATACATTTAGAGGATTGGATGCCTACTGTGTAACGTAATGGCTACTCAACTAACAGTGGAAGGTGTAAAAATAGCGCCGTATCAAAACTTGTTAAGCTTCTGCGTAACGAAGATTTTCCAAAACACATAAAAAAAGATTGTTTGCCTTTGTGCTGGCTGTTTTTTTTGCTTTGGACATATTCAAATTAATATTTTTTCGGGGAATTCAGGTTTTCGAATTTTTGATCTCTTCTTGATCACTGTTACGGCAACTTTTTATCATTTTATGTATTTAAACTTTACGTAACTATTACTGCATGTTATTTATTTATTACTTTTGCACTAACACCCGTTTCTGTGTTAGTAATATTCCTTTACCCAAAGGTTGTCTGGTAGAGATTGCTCATAGCGAAGACCGCCTACATTGTACATCTTTCTATGTAAAACTGCTTTGTTTGTGCTATTTTTTTGGTGTGCAATAAAGAGTTATTATCACAGAGAACACACTATTAAAATCTATGAAATTTTAATATTGTTATTTTTACCTAAAGATGGACTAGGCGATCTTCGTATTCTGTTAAAACGGTCCCGGTTATATTTGGGATCTGAAAGATAGCTGGATTGCACACAGCCGTGGTCACGAGCTGACTGACAGTTAATGGGGAAGCATCGTCAGAGGTGAGTATTCCACTTTAAATGGAAATAGAGCGGAGACAATTCTAGCCAGTAATTGGGGTTCTACAGTCTCTGTTATAGGAGGTGCCCAGGGACGTGGTTTTTCCCTGATGTCCTATATAAGCGTCCCCACGGATCGCGACTCAAGTCCTTCAGCATGTCAGACTTGGCTTTGGTCTTGCTTTATCAAGCTAAAGTTGCCATTGCCAAGGCTTGGCCTCCCAGTACGCCTCATATACGGGTCCTCCAGTTCCGCAGCTCTGCATACACGCAGGAGTTCTGCGATTTCAGCCGACCACCGTATACTTGAAGCCGGGGAAGCATTCGTTTGGACCGGGGCATTGATGAATTGCAGACGTCTGTTTCCGTCTGTGTCAGTTTCCGCCTCCAATTGGCAATTGGCGCCGACAGTTGGCTGCCGGCCAGGAGGCCGGCAGAGGCAGGAGGCGGAAGACAGGACCGTCTCATTCACATAAAAAACTGCATCGAAATCCGTTGAGTATTTTTAAAGATCTAAGCTACATAAGAGTCAAAATCGAACTTTGTAACAGGAACAGTCAGTCGTAACCGTGACGTGCTATTAGTTCGAGTTCCGGGCGATTTAATTAGTGTCGTAACTTTTATGGCCGGCTTTAACCCCAGCTTAGCACTAAACTTGATAATTAGTTTTTTGAAATCTACTGGTCAGCTTTAACGGACGAATTTGAACCAGCCAATACCTAAGAACCACCGGGATTAAATTAACTTTCCTATTAACAAAAACGCTTTGAAATCGGCCCAGCCGTACGGAAGCTATGATGCCATAGACAAACACACACAAACAGACCCCTTTTTTGTCGGAGATTAAAAAATATTTTATCGAGCACATAATATAGGTTTTTTTGTCAATAGAATTGAGCTCCTGGATGTTAAAACACGATGAATAAATAACAGATCTTAATCATTTTTCAAAATGCCAGTGCGATTTATTTTAAAACATAACAATATTTACAAGTTCAACACCATAATCTAACAATATTACTAACTTACAATTAATAAGTAAATTTAAGTAAAAAATAATAAAGAAAAACAAAAACAGAGAGCCCGAAAATGTGGTAGCAGGTCGATCATAAAAAAAAGACTGCCAAATCTGCAGGAGCTACTCGTAGTAAAGAAAATCAGCTCAGAGGTAGGTAGTTTAGACTAAAGATTAACATCAAAAACAAATATTCACCACACAGGAAACCATTTTGATAGATGATCGGAAAAGCGACGTCTACTTTTTTGCTTTTAGAATAAAACTAGCTGACCCGGCAAACGTTGTTTTGCCATATAAATTATTGGGGACAACCCTTATCTCTAAGGGGAATGAAAAATAGATGTTGGCCAATTCTCAGATCTACTCAATGTGCTCACAAAATTTCATAAGAATCAGTCAAGCCGTTTCGGAGGAGTACCGGAACGAACATGGTGGTCGAACACGATGGTCATATATTTGTTTCTTCGGTTCACGCGAACAGTAGACAATAAATCGCGAAATAATCCGTAAAAAGTATATCGTTCTAATGATGGTCATAGTTTCAGCATGACCCATCGCAGCTAAATCTGACTGTTGTGTACTTTGAAATGTAAAATCACCGTAAAAAAATATTTGAATAAAAAGGTTGTGAGGAATTCTCACTTAGGAAGCTGAAGCATTTGAATTTGTAAATAATAATGCACTATTTTGAAGTTCATCCAAATGTTAATCGCAACAATACAGTCCCATTGTATAAGGAGTCACTTAAACAGTCTTAATTTTTCTATTTCCTGCCTAAAATATCGGTTGACCTATTCATTTGATTTGACAGTTTTGTTAGCTCCCGTTTCAGTATTGTTACATAAATATTTATAAACATTTCTTCATTGACTGATGATACTCGTTGAAAACCTTCATTGCCTATTTGAATAAGTAACGACAACTAAAACACTAAAAAAATCACAGAAGATGCACCTTCGAACTTTTCAAATATTTTCGTTCTAAAAAACGTTAGACGCATCCATTTCATTGCAAACCTCATCTTCATCCAGGAACAAAATATCGCAGTCGTCGGCAGCGTGTTTTCAACTTGAGAAAAATTTAGAGGGAATTGAGTTCCTTCTCATACTTCTGCGTGTACACTCGCTTCGAATCGTATTTTTCGACCAGCTCCTGCCAGTAACCCTTTTCGTGCGTTATGAGGTGCTTGATAACCCGCCGCATGCCGTCGCGCTGAGCCTTGGTGCATTTCGCGCAGCCGTTCCGGAGAGCCTCAGCGATGTGGGCTGTTAACAAGGAAAATATGATATAGAACAAGTAACTTAAATAAAATAAAAATATTTACAAGCTTTTCAAATTAAAAAAAATGTAATCCAAACTATTGAAAAAATCTCCACAGGCGGCTCTAATTTGGAAATATATTTTTCATTTTTTTTAAGGCTTGGTAAATCCCTACTGTATACTTCGTCCGTTCCGCTAGTCTGTAATATTTAAATATTACGTTGGCGTCGCGGCGGGGAAATACATTTAGAGGATTGGATGCCTACTGTGTAACGTAATGGCTACTCAACTAACAGTGGAAGGTGTAAAAATAGCGCCGTATCAAAACTTGTTAAGCTTCTGCGTAACGAAGATTTTCCAAAACACATAAAAAAAGATTGTTTGCCTTTGTGCTGGCTGTTTTTTTTGCTTTGGACATATTCAAATTAATATTTTTTCGGGGAATTCAGGTTTTCGAATTTTTGATCTCTTCTTGATCACTGTTACGGCAACTTTTTATCATTTTATGTATTTAAACTTTACGTAACTATTACTGCATGTTATTTATTTATTACTTTTGCACTAACACCCGTTTCTGTGTTAGTAATATTCCTTTACCCAAAGGTTGTCTGGTAGAGATTGCTCATAGCGAAGACCGCCTACATTGTACATCTTTCTATGTAAAACTGCTTTGTTTGTGCTATTTTTTTGGTGTGCAATAAAGAGTTATTATCACAGAGAACACACTATTAAAATCTATGAAATTTTAATATTGTTATTTTTACCTAAAGATGGACTAGGCGATCTTCGTATTCTGTTAAAACGGTCCCGGTTATATTTGGGATCTGAAAGATAGATAGAGAGATTTCTGAGAAATTTAAGGATTTTTAAATGACGGTCTTCTGTTATGCTAATCTCTTAGGCCGTACCGTACGTTTCGCGTTTCGCGCATTCCGGGTCTGATCGGCGCGTTCGGTCTCGCACGCAACTCGCACGGGCACGGTCAAGCTTGGGAGTTGAGAGTGACATGGGGGGGGGGGGGGGGGACCTAGACATCAGAAGCTACGGACAACGGCTGACGACCGTTTCAATATTCTATCTACATTTGACTGAAAGTTAGAAAGTTAGATAAATATAAATTTACAACAACATCACATACGAGTACATTGATCTGACTCCGTGGTAAGTAGCTTAAGCACTTGTGTTACAGATATCACACCAACTATTTATTTTATTATTAACCGTTTGTATATTTATTAACCATTTGTTTCATACTGTTATATAAAAGTTGCAGCGATTCGTGTAACACCGACATTTATCTACTAACTATTAGTCAAATGTCGATAGAATACTGAGACCAAGGAGAGGGGGGTGTTGGTACGATAATGTCAACTTACCTTTCAACTCTCTGCCCTCTGAAGTGCATTTGCCCTTGTCAAGCATGCACTTGATGTAGGCAACTGTTAACCTCTTGTTGGCGAGTACATCGTCCAAGTTGACTGTGTCATAGCGGTCGGAGTACGCCTGCGCGAACGCACAACCCAGCAAGGCGCCGAGAGATAGCAGCAATATGAGTCTCATGTCTGAAAAACAAAACATAAAGCATTTTTTTGGAGTTTATTGGAGTTTACTCCTTATGAATCGATTTTCATATAAGGCCGGGGTATGAAAAGATACGGGAGTAAAATCAAATTTCCGATGTTATCCGATGTCACGCGATGTTACACGATCATGTCACACGACGATGTCACACGATGTTACTCGAATTACACACAGATTACTAAATAGTTACTACGTAATACGCATCGGTCATTTTCTGACACATTCAACCGAGTTGTGTATTGTATGTATGTATTAATTATGGAGACAATTGTTTATATTTGGTTTTGTTATGTATAAATGTATCATACATGCTTAAAGTATCATAATGATGCATTAATTTATCCTTATTCCCTAATCTATTCACTTAATATAACCGTTCTTAAGGAGTAAACTCCATCCAGTCGCGCGTCGTAGCTGACACACACACTTTTTTTTAGCATGGCAATGTAACACCATAACGCTTTATAACCAACTATTTTTTTTACAAAAGTTTTTATAATAATGTCATAACTTTAGGCACTGTAAGTCCAAAATGCAATACTTGTAAGTGTTATTATTATAATTATTATAAGATTACTAATAATAATTAGATATAGCCCTCTAATAACTTTTAATATTTTTTGCAATACCCAAACTGCAAGGGTTACTAAGTTATAAGTGCAATTGTCTAGCAAAAGACCTGCTATATGTATGTAACACTTAGGGATGCATCGATACGCCTTTTGGCCGATACGAAACCGATACCGATATTCTTATAAAATATCGTCGATACCGATACCGATATTAAGACGAAAGCTTAGAGAATTGAAATTAAATTTAGGTATAATATATAAAACACAAATTTGGTTAAAGTTTTTAATTTCTATTAAAAATATAAAGAGTCACACACTTTTAATAAGATTAAAAGAAAAGAAATTAAGAATTAAGGGTTATAATTACAATAAAATCAATAACTGTTAATAAAGCGCGGGGTTTCCCCGAGCATAGATAGTCCGTGCCTCGTTTGCAACGAACTAGATCAAAAAAAGATGCGCGTTTACATTACTTTTTTAAAGCGCGTTTGAAAAGTATCGTTGTATCGGCAATAAAAATATCGCCGATGCCGATATATCGGCAAACCCAAAGTATCGCCGATATATCGGTATCGGTATCGGTATCGGATGCATCCCACTTAGTTGGCAAATAAATGAATATGAATATGACATGTAACTTTGTCCTATTGGCCCCGGATTACATAGTAGACCAGAATTTAGCAGGGCTCATTTTGGCTCGTCTTGAGTGACAACGTGTAAAACGTGAGTGACGCAACGGGACAAGTGCGACGTGACCAAAACTTCAAGCGCCTTGTGTCAATGTCAATCGCAAATCGTCCCTTTGTCGCATTGTCGCGCTTATAGCGTAGCGCCGCTTCCGTAGGACAGCGGGTAAATTCCTAGTACATATTCCTACAAATAATTACCATTATTATTTGTTTACATAAATTCCTTTTGTTACAGGTAAGCCAATGCACTACAAGGCGAGGCAGTGGGTAAAATAAAAGAACGACCAATAAGTACTGTACCGTGCCAATATACTGAGAATCTTGCCGTCAGCGCACATCTGCGGCCTGCCGTCGCCGCGACACGCTTCTCACAGCGTGTCAACGTTAACAAATCGCTGCGCCTCAGTCGCTGACATGACAGTCGCGACTCGCGAGTCGTGGCGGCGGTAGGCCACAGGTATGCACTGAGCATTAACGTAAGTTTGTATGAAACTTAGTCAGTTTGAAGTTAAATGAATAAAAATTAGTATTCAGGTATCAATTATTTATTCCCATATACCTAGCCTATAACCACGCTATAACCGGCGGGCGCTTTTGTCAAAATATGAAGAGGTGTTTGGATGTTATGATATGAGGGAACAGACGAACAAATACAAACATGCATACATACAAACATACTCGTACACATACCGGTCAAAATCATAACACTTCTTTGCCGTATGCGGGTAAATATTAATCAATAAAAGTAATGTTTCACTACGATAATATGAAATACAATGTGATAGGGAAGGTACTTCTCATTTGAATTTAATACTTACTTGAAACTAAGCAATCCAAGACAGAAACCCTGATAGCACAACACAGTCTGCGTAACTGATTACAGTGTTCCAGAAACCACTTTTTATAACCAACAATAATGCTTGGCCTTCTAGGTTGATCCTATTGCATAAATTTTCTTTTTAACACGACAGCGATTATTGAATGGATTTTCCTTAAAAAAGTTAGGCTGAGTACACAACTGAAAGCAAGAAAATAATACCTGTCCACTATAAAACATGGCTCTATAAAATGTAACCATCATTAAAGGCGTAAGACAAGACAACAAGACGTGACACAAGCATTTATATGTTTAAAAGGTTGGTCCCAACCACTATGCATTGTATGTTTTTTACATGTATTGAAATAAACTTTTTTTTATTTTAATTTTTACTACTGCAAATAAAGTATAACATAGGTTATTAAATTATTTTTATTTATTATTAAATTTAAAAACATATTCATTCAACAAATAATTATACTTCCAAAGTATAATTATATTAGTACCTACGACTAAACTTCAACTTCAAAATCGCAAAGAAACCAAATTATGCGAAATAAAGTATTTTTGTGTACTTTATTGTTGTTATAAAGTACAGAGTACAATTGCCTGAAATAACGTACAATACTTTATTATAAAGTACGGGTGGTAACCCTAGTGATGTGTGGGACTCCCGGGCCGGCACCCTGAAAAGGGCTCTGTCCGTCCTGAGAAGGTCGGAGTATACGCACTAAAACCTCCGCGTAGTTCCGACTTTGCCGATTGGCGGTGTTACGAGAACTGACTGAAGCCTTAACTTCCGTGACACCGCCGGCAACAGTGAAACGAAGCCCTAATAAAGAATAGCGTGTAACCTTCATCGTGAACTCAAAATCTAGCTAGATATTTCTTTTTTGCAGTCAATTCATTAAAACGTTGTGAATCATTTTTGATTTTCATATTTTCCTGCAGCATTTTTTTAAGATGATTTGTTTTTTATTAGCTCGGGCTGTATGTATGTAACGGAATCTTTGCGCTCAATTTTCACCAACTTCCAAAAATCGGATTAATTTGAAACTTTGCACACGTTCGCACTTCGCTCACAGTACTGATGAATGACTGATGAGTTTCAAAATATCCATACCAATGTTATGTGTACGGACACAGTAGTTACATGCATTTTGCTGAATAAACATTTTGTACTAGTCTATATGTAACTGTGTCCCTACAAGTGCGAAAGTATCAGTCTGTCTGCTACGCTTTCGCCTAAACTACTGGACCGATCCAGATGAAATTTGATTCATAAAGAGTAGACCTTGGAAAAGGGGGCATTGGATAGTTATTATTTCGGATTTTTTGAATCGGTTCTGTAGCTCTAGAGATAATGTAAGGACTAGCGGATGCCCGCGACTTCGTTCGCCTTATTTTCGGATATCCATACAAAGTTTCGCCCCCATTTCATGTTTGTTATGTGTGTGGAATGTTCTTGTCAGATGAAGCTACTTTTACCTTTTCCGTCACGCTGAAACTACGGAACAAATTTTGTTAAAATTTGGTATACAGACAGGGTATGAGGTGACTGGGTAATAGGAAACTCTTTATCCCGATTAAATGGTCCTTTCGGAATAAAACAGGAATCTTGGCAAGTCACTTACTTTTTTTAAATAACAACGGGGAGGACAACGTTTGCAGGGTCGTCTAGTATTTAATATTCTTACAATTTTGCTGGGCTGCTGGTTTCCACATCAGGTACTCCAAATCTTTGTTTTTGTTGTGTAAGAATTGGTCGTCATGCTGGACAACTCTTCTAAAGGCGGTATAGGCATAAATGTACCTTTTACGGTTTATTTGGGCTGCTAGAGTTTCACATCACATCAGGTACCTATTCAGATCTCCAAAACAAATTATAGCCTAAAGTTAGCGAGGACTAATTTGAACAAAAAAAAAACATCAAATTTTTCCAGTTGTTTTTGTGTAAAGGTCTCGGCACACAGCCGGCGTGGCGGGACGGCAACGTGACGGCGACGCGACGCCAACGGGTTGGACGAGTTGTGTATAATAGAGCAGCTCGATGCCAAGCGAGATGAGCTGAAGGTCCGACCACCTGCGGCCATAAACTGTAATTATGTCGGAGGAGTGCTGACTTGTAGTGAATGCGACCGCACATTCACTGCAAAAATCTGTTACGTCAGCCATGTGAGAGAACACCAACAAAGATCTCAGGAAGTTGGATCCTAGTCGCTGTGGCTGAATTCGGTCAGGATCATATTAAGGTCACCTCGAATTAAGCGCAAATATTTTAAGGGTAGATTCTACGCATTAAGTTAAAAAAATAATCTTAATAAAAAAATGTGTTTTTCACTTCTCATGCTCGAAAAAGTACTACTTTATGCAGGATCTAGGCGACATAAAGTTGAATTTTATGCTCTTGTGCATAAAAGTAGCTTTTTAAATGTGTCTACACTAAGGCAGTGACCATTTAGCCCATACAGCCAAAAACAATTAATTGTACATGGATAAAACTTGCTAATTTATAATATTTCCTTCCCTATTTGCATTTTTGATTTATAATAAGATAATACGAAAAAGAAACTAAATATCAAAACGTGTTTACCACAAAAAAAAAAACATTATTCCAAAATAATTTAAGAATAGGCTGCATATTTTTTTTCTTTGCCCGAAAATTATGCAGGAAAATTAAAAAAAGTAAAGTAGCGGGAAAGAAGCCGTGAACTTTTCGTATTGAATTTTCTCACTTTGAATTTTAATTAAAGAAATGTTAATACGTTGTGTTACTGTTTTATTTTCTCGCAATCGAAGTGAAAAGCAGAGTTTACAACTCGTGCACAAATCATTTTTATAGATCGATTGCAAAATATAACGATCTCGGATAAAAATGACTTGCTTTATGCTCTCGTTGTAAAATCTACTATATACATCTACCTTTCTATTCTAGAATCTACCCTTAAAATATTTGAGCTTAATTCGAGGTGACCTTATATATATAACTAGCTGTGCCCGCGACTTCGTCCGCGTGGAATATTTATTTTGGGCATCATTTTATTGTTGCAAATTTATTTTTTTGTTATTATTTTAGACAATTTATTTTTTAAAATTTTAAAATCACATAATTAGCTTAAAGTACTTCTGCGTTAATTATTTTTCTTTCGACTGCCTCGTTGGTGTAGTGGCAATGTTTCTGCCTTACATCCCAGAGGTCCTGGGTTCGAATCCCGGGTAAAGCCAAAATTATTTCTGAGATTTTCTGTCATGAATTTCTCAAAAATAGCTCGGAGTCGGGAAGTTGGCGGTGTTACAACCCCGTGCCTCGGAAAGCACGTTAAGTCGTTGGTCCTGCGCCTGATCTCTCTCCGGTCATGTCGGATTGCCGTCTCACCGAACTTTGTGAGTGATGGAACAGTGAGTGCACCTGTGTATTGTGCTTACACTTGTGCACTATAATATCTCCTGCGTAGTTGGCTGATCTCTGTTAAGATTGGCCGCCGTGGTCGAAATCGGCCAGGAGGACTATTATTACTATTAATTATTTTTCTAGTTTTATTTTCTTGTGTCAGAAGAACATATTAGTTTTGTCCGCAACGCGTTTGTTGCGATCTTGACGACGCGACATATGTGTTAAAAGCAGTCTTGACGTTAGTTAATTCCTATGTGTTTAAATGTTTGCCCCTGTGATTTATTAATTGTAACAGTGAAAGATAGCTTAACAGGAAATTGAATTCTTTTAAAATTAAAAGGTAAACAATTTGAAATCATTGAGGTGCGGGGTATATGCACTGTTTGACCAACTACTAAACCAGTCTAAACTATTGCAACCATCACGTTACATATTGCGTAGAAATTAGATTTGAAATCGGGTCCCGGTGGTTTAAGATTTTTAAGGAAAATTATTGGGGCACCTATTTTCAACTTGAGGGAATATGGGGAAAGGCCACTTGTGGTTAAATAATTATTTTATTAATTTCGTCTACGCTACAGTTTCTCACTCCCAATATTGCACTTTGACACATCCATTAATGATCTTCTTTTTTTTCTATTTCGCTTATTTCAGGGTGAACTTTCGATATAAAGTCCTCAATGTAACTCACTCTTAATCCATAATCTCGTTCAATTGCAATTTAATTTTCAAAGTGAGGTACTTTCCCGTCTCCTATTAAAAGTAACTTTGAAGGAAATGTTATACAACCTCCCTACCATTGCCTCGTTGGTGTAGTGGCAAAGTTTCTGCCTAACATCCAAGAGGTCCTGGGTTCGAATCCCAGGTCGAGCTAAAATTGTTTCTGAGATTTTCTATCATGAATCTCTCAAAAACAGCTCGGAGTCGAGAAGTTGGCGGTTTTACACGCCCGTGCCTCGGGAAGCACGTTAAGCCGTTGGTCATGCGCCTGATCTCTCTCCGGTCATGTCGGATTGCCGAATCACCGAACTTTGAGAGGGATGGAACAGTGCAGTTTGAGAGTGCACTTGTTTATTGTGCTCACACTTGTGCACTATAATATCTCCTGCGTAGTTGGCTGATCTCTGTTGAGATTTGCCGCCGTGGTCGAAATCGTCCTGGAGGACTATTTCTACCTCCCCTCAAATGTGCTCTCATATTTTTAGTTAATTTTAAGATGTTCACAACCTTCCATATTGGGGTATTTTTAAGGCAAGACTTTACAATGTCTGCCCTTGTTCCCCTTACTATTACTGGTATAGTTTGTCGAAAGTCCCCCGCAAACATAACAGTAATTTTATGATGATGATTTTATCACAGCTTCTTATATCCCTAAGAGTCCTATCTAGACCCTCTAAATGAGCTCTATGGATCATGGAACATTCGTCCCAGATTATTATACGCGGTCACCTGGTCATTCATCGTATCAGCCTGTTACAGTCCACTGCTGGACATAGGCCTTCCCCAAGGACCGCCACAGCGCACGATCTCCCGCTCTTTGCATCCAGTCACTACCAGCTGCCTTTTTTAAGTCGTCTGTCCATCTAGCCGGGGGGCGTCCCACACTACGTTTACCTAAGAGTGGTCTCCATTCAAGAATCTTCCTGCTCCACCTCTCGTCGGTTCTGCGACAGACATGGCCAGCCCACTGCCACTTTAGCTTGCTACATTTTTTGACAACATCAGTTACCTTAGTCTTATGTCGTATGACCTCGTTCCGGATCTTATCCCTTAATGAGATCCCCAACATAGACCTTTCCATAGCACGCTGAGTGAAGTGTAGTCGGTGAGCCAGCTTGACTGTCGTGTTCCACGTTTCGGCTCCGTAGGTTAATAAGACGCTTTGGTTAAACAACCGGCTTTTTAGGCACTGCGGTAGGGTCGACGTGAAGATATGACGCAACTGGTCATTAATTAAATCTAATTTTGGCTCATTATGGTAACTCGTAGAGCTACACCCCTCTCTCCGCGTCGCTTGCAAGTAACGCCTCTCTTCCTTGCAGCATCATGTTTTGCACATCATGCGGCGCGGGTGAATTTTATATTGGTGTTATTTTAAAATTGTAATATCTTCCAAGATATTCATTGAAATTAAGTGATGTCAAAGACAATTTTCTTCACAACTAATACTCTTAATCAACAACACATTTATTTGGATAAAGATTAATATTATTTCGTTGATACAACTCTTAACAAATAATGCATTAATTTCGGCCAAATTTGATTGCCACAAAAACGGTTCTAGTGACTTGATCTTAAAAGATAGACATATACTGTTGCAGACATTTTTTAGATCATTTTAAGAGGAATAATTCGTTCATACAAATATTTTTGGTATCTTAAACCGTTTTCGCAGCGTACGCAACGGAACCCCTTAAGGATGAATAATTTTCCCCGTTTTTTTTTCACATTTTCCATGATTTCTTCGCTCCTAGTAGTTCCAGCGTGATGTTATATAGCCTATAGCCTTCCTCGATTAATGGTCTATTCAACACAAAAATAATTTTTCAATTCGAACCAGCAGTTCCTGAGATTAGCGCGTTCAAACAAACAAACAAACAAACTCTTCAGCTTTATAATATTAGTGTAGATTAGTGTAGATAAATGTGAAAGTATATTTGTTTGGATGTTTGTCCGTCAATCACGCTACTGAATGGATTTTGATGAAATTTGGTATACAAGCAGGGTATAGGCTAACTTAGGTGATAGGGTACTTTTTATCCCGATTAAACTCTCCCATGGGATAAAGCAGGAATCTTGATAATCCTCAATCACGCTGGAAGTACTGAATGGATTTTGATGAAATTTGGTATACAGGCAGGGTATAGGCTAATTTAGGTGTAACTTTTATCCCGATTAAACTCTCCCATTGGATAAAGCAGGAATCTTGATAATCCTCAATCACGCCGAAAGTACTGAACGGATTTTAATGAAATTTGGTTTACAGACAGTGTATTAGCTGACATAGATTAAATAATAGTTTTAAATTCAAGTTAATGAATCAACTACAATGCAATACATTTTCTTCATCCCTAGACAGTGTTGAGCAGTGTATAACCTGAATTAGTTTAGTAGGATAAAAGAGGATTCTACTTACATGTTCCCATACAATACAGCAGGAAAATAGCAACTTTCATTCTACGTAAGCGTAGTCTCAGTATAGTTTATTGAGGCGCATCTATTGGCGCCTGTATTTTAAAACGCGATAATGAATTACCACAGCTACTTGGATATTAATGACTGTGACTTTGAGGTGAAATTAGGAATTTTCTTCTTTATAGGTTAATTCTGTGTCGTTTCAGTTCTGCGATGTCAATTGGTTTTTCGAATAATTTGTCGATTTGGCTTTTCTAACGGACTTGATTTTCTTTGCGATTGTGGATTTGGTTGATTGTTATTTTGTGTATTTTTCACAAGTATTCTTTCAAACAACTTAGATAGGTATATAAATTTTATAACTTTACATATTTGTACTAAATCTGTAGTTATATAGCTTTTGTTTTCTACTTAACTTTTTCTTGAGTTTGTTTTTAATTTATTCTTATTTTATTTTCAAACATGCCCGGTAAGCGCAAATCTAATATATATAACAGGTCGAAAGATGCTCGAGCTAAGAAAGTAGCTCGGAGTCAAGAAACTTCTCCTCAAGCGGAATTGAGAAGGCTGGAGCAGGCTGCACGTCAAGCTACTTTCAGAGCATCACAAACACCGGAGCAAGCGGAAAATAGTCGTGTCGAAACATGGTAAAAATATAAGATAATTCCCTACGGAATGATCAAAATTAAACTTTTTATATGCAAAAAAATACAGTCACTAAGTCATTTGTAAATGTCCTCATTCTACGCGGGCAAAGCCGCGGGTAAAAGCTAGTCGTTTATATTTTTTTCTTATTTTGAGCTAAAGCAAACAAAAGCACAGCTGCTTCCACTTCCGAATCGCTTGATATCTAAAGAATGTGAAATCACGTCACACTGCGGGCGGAACAGCAGGCGCGACGGCGGGACGTTCACGCCTTCAGTGTGACTGCCCCATAGCGCTGGCGTCGCGTCGCCGTCACGTCGCCGTCCCGCCACGCCGGCTGTAGGCTCAGACCTTAAAAAGCTAACAACAGATAGAGAGACAGACAAAAAATCTGAAATCGCTTCTGTTGTCACGTTTCAATGTACGGATTAGACCTCTTCTTTTACTTTATTATGGCTAGGGCTGAGTTCTCCGACATTTAAGCAATAAATAAGAAGTGATGATCTGATTAGTGTCATTGCTAATTTTCATAATTAAATTCTGTTTAAAAACTGTGAGTGAAATCGGCCCTTATTTAGAATTCCTTCTTCCTTCCTCCGGGCATGTCGGATTGCCGTCTCACCGAACTTTTGAGAGTGATGGAACAGTGTGTGCACCTGTTTATTGCGCTCACACTTGTGCACTATAATATCTCCTGCGTAGTTGGCTGATCTCTGTTGAGATTGGCTGCCGTGGTCGAAATCGGCCTGGAGGACTATTATTCAGAATTATGTCCTGACACGGTCAGTTGCGTTTATGCGGATAGAGTCAGAAAAATAATATTTCATGCTTAAATTCAAACTTTAATTAAAATAAAACTGCTTCTTACAACTCGAGCATAATGTTATCTTATAACAAAAATCATATAACAAACATAGTGAATTATATTAACAGGGTGACCGGTAACGTGAAGGCAAGCTAAATAGGTATGTTGATGGACGAATTGTGTAGTAGGTAGTTACACTATTTTTCGCTGTTTGACAAAGTTCTTAAATACAATAGAATAAAATATTAAGATTTATATCAACAGAGTGGCGACCAAAATACGACAATTGAATTTCTGTCTGCTACGCTCTACGCCTTAACTACTGAATTACTGATTTGGATGAAATTTAATACACATACAGAATGTTGACGACCATGTATGTGAACCAAATTGCATCCATTTCTGTTAAGTAGTAAAGACGTGAAAGCGCAACAGACAGAAAGTCAGTGTCGTATTGTCGTCGCCACCCTGTATGGTGTTCGAAGTATCAAAACAAATATTTTTAAACATTTCTAATCTATCATCATAAGTAATCATAAATCATCTTCTCTTAATTATTGAAAAAAAACCATAACAGGTATAACCCTATTGGCTCCTAAGTTACAGGACACTCGTACAATTATTTTTATTAATAATACTCGTACTAACTACTTAAACAAAATAAACCGTAAAAAACATATGTCATTCAAAACTCACTACAATTAATTAAGCAAATACTTTTCAACCCGTAATTGTTTTGATGGTAAAATGTATTTATTTGTAGGTAACCTTAAAAGGTCGTTCATTTGTCATCTTTATTCAAGTTGTTGGCTATTTCTTCAACATCCACTGCACCAATTTCAACATTTCGCAAAAACGCGACAAGAAGCTTTGTGTTTCCGTGCCTAGAAATGAATTCTAGTGCATCCATAATATTCGCACCTGTTATACCATAAGCTAGTTTAAAGATACATTTCTGCTCCAGGAGAGGCATCATGTAATATGATGCGAGTAGTAAAAGTTTTTCTATGCCTTCCTCTGGCATCTTCTGTAAGTATATGTAATCTTTGAACTGTTGCAAAGTTGTTTTTGTCGTGTCCTTGACACAGATACAGCCTTCGGCGGTCTCTCGCCATAGTCCACTGAGCATCCGTCTTAGCACGGAGCTGGAAGCCATGAGTACAGTCCTGTGCACATGTACTGATCCATCGTCACCTTTCAATTCGCAGTCAGTCGTCTCTGAATCTTCGTACAGTACTGCAAAAGAAGTAGGACCAGGAACTAGGTCCATAATGATTGTTAAATCGTAAGTAGACCAATATTGGTCAACCCTATGAATCATATGCCATGTACCATCATCAGTTAATAAACTTTTCGGAGTGATCCCGTTGCAAGACAGTTTAATCTCATACGTTAATTCATCTTCTTTATGGTATTTAAAAAATCTCACAAGGTAAATGGTACAAAATTTACTATTTTTAGAATTATACGAACATGTAACTTTAACTTGGAATATTGCTGCACCACAAATTACATATTCCGGACTAACGTAGTCTTTATTCATGATGTCATCGTTAAAAGGCCCTTTCCATTTAATATTTACATTGAGTGTATTTCCTTGACGTCGTTGACGGAACTGCATGCTAGAATACAAAAATATTAAATGTTTTAGCATACAATAATACCATTATTATATTTTAGAACGAGTGGAAATGAATTAATATCTCAATCTATACTTTGACTATTTATAATTTAGACTTAGCTTAAATGACCTACATAGTACTACCTATTAGTAGGGAATAGTGTCTCTAAAGTGTAAGTGAACAGTAAGGCATATATGTATTATTGTTTTGATATAACACCTTGAACATTTGACGTAGTATGTATGTATTTTGATTCGTATTTTAACTGAAACATTGGTGTCCCACATATAATGTCACGCACACTAGTCCAAATTGGTCGGGCTGTTTTTTTGCAACGTGTCAAAAGCCCACACTCAGTCTCGACTCGTATTATTAAAGTTAATATGAATTAAGTAGGTGTGGTGATACCCAAACACAGAATCCACCAATGCTTTCTCCTAAAAACAAGAGTGGTAACGGCTGTAGGTGTACCAAATGACATCTAAATCCGCTTAGTAGTTAACGAGTAACAGACAGACAATTGTCGAATTGTCGTCTTTAGCTTGTGTAAAAATAATTTTAAAAAATACTCCCACTGATTATATTACTGATTGATTATGTATTTCACTCACTTCTCAGGATTCGCATTTACTAAAAATAAATTAACCTATAACTTTTATAAGTATTGGTCTTTAATACTACTTATTTCTTAGGTAAGTAATTGTTATGATACAGTTCCTGGATAAAATACTTCATACTTGACACACTCATAAAATTTTCATCAAAAATCCCTCTAATGTACGTGCGGGTAT
Source organism: Pyrausta despicata (assembly GCA_963921415.1). Lineage (NCBI taxonomy): Eukaryota > Metazoa > Arthropoda > Insecta > Lepidoptera > Crambidae > Pyrausta > Pyrausta despicata. The sequence goes on along the minus strand of OY992862.1, from coordinate 11,443,185 downwards.
TTTCATACGACCTCGTGACAGCCGGTGGCAAGCTTTTCACAACACCACATTTACAAGTTATTAAAATTAAATGTTGAACTTACTTGATTTGATCCAATTTGATCGCTTGTATAAAGTTGTAAACTTGTATTAATAAAGAATTTACATTAACAATATCACATATATTTCTCCCACTGCCCGTACTAGTACAACCACGCGGAACTGACTTCAAGTTTCATAAACATAATATTTCTCTATGTTTCTCTCTATGAAATTTGCTATGGAGTTTTTCGACTTATTTTTTTTTTTTTTTTTGAAATGTCAATATATTTGACATTTTTCTCAGGCCTGGACAAAAAATGACAAAGCTACGATTCCTACGATTGAACGAATTAATTCATTTAATCGATTTAACGTGACTTCATGTAATGAAAACAAATCGATAGTATCGTATCGTACGAAAACAAAGTTAGAAGACCACCAGATGTAAATGTTCATTATTTATTTCAGAAATCAGGCTACATGGTATTATTAATTTAACATTATTCTCATAGCTTAGAGTAAGAAAGAAGGTAAAATTATTAAATCACTGGCTCGGATTGATCATCATCGTCTTTTTTAAATAACATAAAATTCTTAACAATGCTTAGGACTGAATCCACAAGTTGGCCGAACCGAAAATTAAGGCTATTGGCCATAAAATAACAACAACAAAGCACGAATCAAATTTGGGGCCAACGCTTTTTCTGGGTCCACTCATTGGATATGGTTTTTCGGCCAATTATTCGCCCAACATCTCGATCTGGAGCTGGTTAATAATACACCAATCGGGCCAATAGTTGGCCAATAAAGTACAGCTATTGAAAATTTCACCAATCAACGTTGACCCCATTACTTTTTCCTTATTGGGCGATAGGTTTTTGAGCAAACTGTTCGCTCAACGTGTGAATTCTAAACTAAAATAGTTGATTAAAAAAATGTCGTTTGAACCTAGGGATGGGTAAGACAGATAAAACTGACTAGAGTAGTTTTTGGGTAAATAATGAGTTATTTACCATATCAAGTGAGTATTTACAATAGATTTAGAATACACTAGCGTAAAGATCAACTGACAGCTCGAAAACGTGAAACCAATTTGTATTTGTTCATGTTTGCGTACTCCAGTGATGTAGGTTCTACTATTAAGCACTAGCGATAAGTTTCTATGTTCGTTCTTAGGAGGTAACTATAATTTTAAATACACTCTGAATAATTACCTAGACTTTTTACCTTGTTCTCATAAGATCTTAAAAGGACGATGTATATTATAACTAAAAGACAGATAGGTTAAAGCAAAAATACATAAAAACTGAAACAGTTAACTTTTAGAACTTAATTACTAAGGTAAGACTTATATCGATTAACGCTACAAAAAAAATGAACAATTTAGGTTAGGTACTTCAAGGCTTTTTATTTTTTCATATATAACCATTACCTACTGTACGACTAATAACTGGACAAATAAAAAAAATACGATAGTCCAGTGTTTAAGTAATTTGAATTTATTTTTTCGTGGACTTTCACTTTTTTCAAATGTTGATGCCAGCTTTTCCTCGGTTGACGAAAGTATTCGGGTGGAAATTTCTCTCCTTGACCTGTCCCTGAATATATAAAAACAAATTATGATTGTCATTGTCCTCCGAACAGCTTTTTATTGTGTACACGACAGAACATTAAGATAAAATCTGCGTTATCTTATCCACTTGTAATACGGTCAATTTTGCCACATAAGTTAGTAGCCTGATCAAATGTCCGCTACAAATTGGTTTCAATCATTTTCCTCAAAACAGAATGTTGAACAAATCAAATATTTTGACCAGAATCGTGTAGGTAAATCATCAAGAGATAGCCATTTATCTATACAAAGCATTAAATGTAACGAAATGATAGAGTTTATTTTATTGTTTAGCAGGCAAAAGTGGCAAGTTTTAAGTTTCGTTTGGTTTCAGCGTGAGCATCTTTGTCGTAAAAAAACCTGTTCAAAATTTGAGACTCCATACCTTGCAAGACACAAAACCACCATGGTTGAAATTTCCGAAATCATGTTTTCACATATGTTCCACAAAATCCCGTTTGCAAAAGTTGAGACTTAAAGCACAATGGTTTTTTTGACTTTTTAATTAAATAAAAGGTACTTCAAATGTTCTTTGCACATGTTTCGATACAAATAAATAACTATTGCAGTAATAATACATAATTTTGGTTCAATTTAAAAATTTCGTTTGCGAAGTTTAAAGCGGAAGTATCTTTAGAATAAACATTGGACAAAAAGTATTTGATACAATAGTTTTAATTAATAATCAAGTTAATACATGAATAAGGTAAATTAAATAGTTTTCACTGAGTATTACTCTAACTTGAGTAAATACTACAGTGCTTACCCATCCCTATTGTACCCAATAATTTACCCAAGAATTACTATTATTTATAGGAACCTACTTTGAAATGTCTATGGTATATATGTAATGCCAATTTGACTTGATGACTCAAATCAATCAATTATGACGCATTATGTCATTTTAATTCTGTCAAAAAATGGTTTGGTTAATTTTCATTATTTTAAATTATTATTTTAGTTTAATTATTTTTATCTGGAAAAGCACGAGAAATTATATGGCCTCAAAATAAATAAAGATATGATCTGTTTGTTTTCAAGCCTTGGAAGCCTTTAGAAGTGATGATAAAAAAGTATGTTAAATATGTCATTTAAAAGAACGGTTTCTATGTTATGTGAATATCACCAATTATTTACTTTATTAAAGAGTTATAGACGATAATAAAGCAAGTCGACTTGTTACAACAAATTTGTGAACCTTTTACAGATACCTAAATCAATCGGAATAAAATAGAGTTTGAAACCAACTTCGCAGTTTGCTGGAATTGGGGAACGCCAGCGACGAAAAGAAGTGTGAATTATTGGTATAAAACATTTAATGGAAAAGTGAATTTAGGTGGACTAGATGGACTTAAAGAATTTATAGACTTAAACCAGTAAGGATCATGTGCGTGATAGAATATGAAGACGTATTTAGCGTGATCTTTATTAAAAGCGCATTTCGCCTCTACACGCATTACCTTACGGACCAGATACCTAAAGGAATAGAAGATATTTTATCGGTATAAGTGTTCCTTCCAATCATTGCCAACTTAAGAAAATGTTAGTGTAGACAAAGTCAACTATCAGAGGCAGGAATCGAACCTGCGTACATAGGGTTCCGATCCGCGCACGTAACGTTTAATTTCTACAGTAAACATTTTTTCAGGAGGATTTATACTGAGTTTCTATCTTTTTAGCATTAACAAAGCAAATTGTGAAAATGTGACATCAAAGTGAAAAAAGTTGAGGTATAAACCCTGTGATATTAAATTATCACACTTATACTTCAACTTTTTTCCCAAAAACCAAACTTAGTGTTTAGGAATACAGTAGGGAATCAAGTCATTTTGCTCACCAGGTGTAGGTTACTAAATAATGATATTTTTTTGTCGCAAGCAAATTGAATTCGACGATTATTTTAACACTTATTATAAACTAGCTGTGCCTGTGACTTCGTCCGCGTGGAATAGTTATTTTAGTCATGATTTTAATTTTGCACATTTATTTTTTCTATTATTATTTTAGACAATTTATTTTTGAAGTTTGAAAAAGAACATAATTATGTTAAAGTATTTCTGCGTTAATTGTTTTCTAGTTTTGTTTTCTTGTGTCATAATAAGAACATATTGGTTTTCTCTGCAACCTGATCTTGACAACGCGACATATTATGCGTGAAAAGCAGTCTTGGCGTAAATTAATTCCTATTTGAAGAAATTTGGTCCCGTTTATGTAACGGGTTATGTAATTGGTGGTTTAAGTTTTCTAAGTAAAATTATTGGGGCACCTCTTTTTAACTTGAGAGAATATGGGTGAAGGCCACTTGGGTTCAAATAATTATTTTATTAATTTCGTCCACGCTACACTTTCTCACTCCCAATATTGCCCTTTGACACATCCATTGATGATCTTTATTGTCTGTTTCGCTTATTTCAGGGTGAACTTTCGATATTAAGTCCTCAATGTTACTTACTCTTTCTCCTACATCTCGGTCAATTTCAATTTTATTTTCAAAATTAGGTACTTTCCCGTCTCCCATTAAAAGCAACTTTGAAGGAAAAGTTATACTACCTACCCCCAACTGCCTCGTTGGTGTAGTGGCTAATTTTCTGCCTAACATCCAAGAGGTCCTGGGTTCGAATCCCAGGTCGCCACAGCCAGGTTTTTACAAACTTCCGTAATGGGGTACTTTTAAGGCAAGACTTTACAATGTCTGCCCTAGTTCCCCTTACTATTACTGGTACAGTTTGTCGAAAGTCCCCCGCAAACATAACAGTAATGTTATGATGATGATTTTATCACAGCTTCTTATATCTCTAAGAGTACTATGTAGAGCCTCTACATGAGCTCTATGGATCATGGAACATTCATCCCAGATTATTATACGCGGTCACCTGGTCATTCAATAATTTTGGTTCATCATGGTACCTCGTAGAGCTACACCCCCCTCTCCGCGTCGCTCGCAAGCAACGCCCCTCTTCCTTGCAGCGTCATGTTTTGCACATCATGCGGCGCTGGTGAATTTTTTATCGGTGTTCCTTAAAATTGTAATATCTTCTAAGATATTCATTGAAATTAAGTGATGTCAAAGACAATTTTGTTCACAATTAAATCAACAACACATTTATTTGGATAAAGATTAATATTATTACGTTGATACAACTCTTAAGTTTCTCTCGGTTCTAGTGACTTAATCTTAAAAGGTATATACTGTCGCAGACATTTTTTTTAGATCATTTCAAGAGGAATAATTCTTTCATACATATATTTATGGTATCTTGAACCGTTTTCGAAGCGTGCGCAACGGAAGCCCTCAAGGATAAATGATTTTCCCCGTTTTTTTTCACATTTTCCATTATTTCTTCGCTCCTTATAGTTGCAGCGTGATGTTATATAGCCTAAAACCTTCCTCGATAAATAGTCTATACAACACAAAAATATTTTTTCAATTTGAACCTGTAGTTCCTGAGATTAGCGCGTTCAAACAAACAAACTTTTCTGCTTTATAATATTAGTATAGAAGTATAGATTAGGTTAGTAACGGTTAGTACATTTCTTTTATATTCATCAGAATGATAACCATCCTTGTTAGATGTTTAATGAATTGCTCTAGTTAATTTTAGATGCTATGATAATAAGTTACTTTATTTTTTAGCATTAAGTATGCAAATTTCTTTACAATCTCAAATTAAAACACGCTTGCGAGAGGTACGAGGTCTAAGTCTACATTGTTATGGCAGAATAAGTATTTTTGGAATGGTTTAGTGAATAAAAGTTTTGATTCAATTGAAAGTATAATTTTATTTTTGAAGCTTTAGCAACTAAATACTGCTATATCGATATCGATTAGTCGATAACTTTATCGATTTATAGAATAATATTGTATTGATTACACTCGAAATACGCAAGGACATCACTAAAATGACTCACTCTTTTTCTTTTTTTTAAGTCGAGCACTTAAGATCAGTGTTTCCACATTGAGGGGAAGTTCCCCTTTTAAGGGGAAATTAGGATCCAGAGGGGAAGGAAAAGGGGAAAGACTATATGAGGGGAAATTGCGGGAAATCATAGATAAAACCTAGCCAGATGATTAAAAATGGCTCTAACTGCTAGGTACGTGATTGGTTAATTTTGACATTATCTATCAATGTTATTTCTATTCTGTGGCTTAAAATTTATGCGCTGACAGCGTAAACTGACTTGGAATAAAAGTTAAGTATAATTAAAGTTAAGTATTCGAAAGCTAGTGATGTGCATACTAGCAAAGTCGTCAAATTTTGCAGATGATTTTGTTGACGTATTTAGTGTAAATAATATTAATATAGCAAGCTATACAAGAAAAAAGACCTTATTTTGGGTGTAGCATGTGGTTTCAAAACTAAAAACTACAGCTAAATAACTTTTGAGGGGAAAAAAGTCTGGAGAAGGGGAAATCTAAATTGAGACGTGGGGAAATGAAATTGTTATAGTGGAAACACTGCTTAAGATTGAGAGGACATGACAACAATTTAATTGAATGGACGAATGTACCAGAGATATGCTTCTTCTACATAGTATTTATATTTTCTTGGAGTACAACCGTACCCTCCACCGTCCTCGATCGAATGAATCGCTCAGTGTTACCGAACCAAAAAATAAAAAATCGGTAGAAGCTCCGCCTAAAAATCGGTAGAATTCGGTAGATTCTGTAAATGTATGGGAAAATTGCAAAATTAAAGAAAATCGTTTTTAAGAGTTGTTTTTATTGAATATTAACCTAAAAATAAACATGTATCAAATCAACATTTATTAAAACGTAGTGTAAAAATCAACATTTATTGAAACGAAACGTAAAAATCAACATTTATTAAACGTAGCGTAGTGTAAAAATCAACATTCATTAAAACATATTGCAAAAATCAACATTTAAATATCGCTTTAAATATGAATACTTAATAATAATTAGTGAAAATGACCCATAATTATGTTATCAAAAAGGTCAAAGTCAAAGTTAAAAATATATTTATTTCGTAGGTTATTAAATAACACTTGAAATAGTCATTTATAAATTTTTTAGATATTTTTTTATCCCGTTCAGAGCCTGCAACCCTAAAGAAGAACGGGCAAGAAACTTTAGGGAATTGCTTACAATGAGCTAAACTTATATACTATTCAGTTCCTTAGCTACATTAAATCTAATTATTATAGAGCTAAAATAAATACCTGCTAGGTGGATTCGATTACTAATCTAGATTCGATTAAAATCTGCTAATGGCTTATTAATTTAAGTGGATAGGAAATTTCTACAATTTTATGCAATCAAAGGAGAACAAGACATTGGAGCCAACCAGACACCACAGCGGCACCTGTTCACAAGTTGACGCATGTGACAGCGCCGTCCCCCTCAACCATATTATAGGGAAGTGGGCGACCCATCACATGACGCCACCGCTGCAGTGGCATTAGGTATATTGGCAAAGCCAATTGTTACGAATATGTTGTAGGAAAAAATATCGCTATTTTTTATCTGGCTTCTCATACCATCGCTGTTGGCTCATAGCGGATATTAATTTTTGATCTACGACAAAATCAAAACAATTGGCTTTGTCAATGTACCTTTTTGTGTGCAGGAGACCTGCAATCGAAGACGTTGTCAGTCTGTTTCTTTGCTTCGTTTTGAGAAGATTAACTGCAGAGAATATCCTCTCGACAGTTGCCGATGAATGTGGTAGACTTAAAATATCGTACACAAACCGGCACAGAGTGACGAATTTTAAAGTGCCATCACCCAGCTTTATTTTACTAATACTTGCCCAGAATTGTTCTGTGTCATCTGGTGATGTCACAGAACACACGACGGGACAGGGATTCTACGATGCGTTCAGATTTTTTTTTATATTCGTTCGTAACGTGCGTTCGTTTTCTTAAAAAATCGGTAGATTTTAGTCAAAATTCGGTAGATCGGTAGATTGAGGTCGAAATCGGTAGATCTACCGATTTTTCGGTAGCTTCGGTAACACTGGAATCGCTCGACGCTCGCGTCCTAGTCCTTCCTCCCAACAAATTTTTGAAATTTTTTCATCGGGTTGCCATCGCTAAACACAAAACTCCTCAGAATAGATAATAACAAGCAATATTTTTTTTTCCAAAAAAGTATAAGTAATTATTTAAAGAATTGATGTGATTGTTGTGAAATATTTAATATTTATTTATTTATATATTTAAAGACAAAAATATTCACACAATAAATTCTTTTGCTAGTACTTGTTGCACAAAATATGATATTAAATTCAATAAGCAAGCTTATTGAGCGTATCCGACCCAAGTAAAAAAAAAACAATTTCTTTTTTTTAAAGTTTTTAATAACAAAAGTTAGCAATACCCTACATCAGGTATTTATCGCTGGCTGCAAAATTCCCCCTTTTGATTGCATTTACAAACATTGTTGTTTAGGTTAAGTTGCATTAATAGCTATTTGTAAAAAAAGAGACCGTGAATGGAAAACTGATTACCTACCCTAGCGACCTGGGAAATTTAGTAAAATCATTGGACAACCTGGAAAGTCAGGGAAATAATTATAATAATATATTTATTTGTTTCCTCATTCATTACAAAGGGTACCTACATAGTATAAATATTCTAAATTTATAGTAATAGAGAGGTACACGGTGAGAGAGGCTGATGCCTGAAATAGGTTGAATTAACCGGTTGTACAGGTTACCAGGCCCCGAACGTAGATATCCCAAAAACTATTATAAGATAAGACTCTTTCATTATAAGCCAAAGGAAAAAACTAAACAAAAACTAAATATACAACTATCTAACTAATGTGTGTCGAGCGCGTGCGTGCGTGCATGGCAACGTGTGAGTGTGTTCGTACGTGTGTTTGCATATGTGTGTGCATATGTGTTTGTGCATGTGCGGTGTTTGCGTGTGAGTGTGAGTGTGTCTACGGATTCTGATATGAATGTTGGGATAGATCAAAATCTAATATGTATATATTTTTAATTTTATTGTGGAACTACTAGAAGTAGTTCAGTAGCTTCATAGTCCAGGGTCAAGAGAAAGGACATGACAACAGACTTGCATCTGGTTCGAATGAGTGGGTAGATGTTCAATTCCCTATTTAAATTGTTAATGAGATATCCTCCCAAGGAACAGTAAATTTTTTGCGATGTAGCTGTTTTCAGAAGGTCTCTATCACAGACAAGGTCTGTCGACTTTTGACTACTGCTAGGATCGGGTCGTAGCATAGGCACGAGTGTTTGCAAAAGAGTAGTTTTATCAGCTCCGCCCCAAGTAGAAATACATCGGAAATCAAAAAGAAATGTGAAAAAATGGTACGGAAAAGTCAGGTTTTTCTTGAAAACTAAAAACTAAATTTCATAAATCAGTTTATTTTTACACCTTTGGGGCCCTTAGGCCCCAAAAATATTTATACGGGGCCCCGCCAATGCCCGCTACGCCACTGCTCGAGAGAAAAGCAACAATGGCTAGTTAATGTGTTTATGCTCAGCAGCTAATTGATTACTTATCTATCTTTGTTTTCTTTTTGTTATCTGACAATATTTCAATTATATGACAATGGTCAGTGGCGGCGGTAGGGCGCGGGTGGGCGACCGCCCAGGGGCGCCGGTCAGGGGCCTCTTTCTGATTCTCTATAATTTACCACAGGCGCCTCCTTATAGCTCCCTCGCTCATTGAGCAAGGCCTACTGGGTAGGCGAAAAAAGACAAGAACCGTAAGGGATATTTTTTGGTTTCAAGTTGCCTCACTGGCAGCATGAATTGAAAGGAAACTCAACATGAAATATATTATGGTAAAACAGAACAACATACCAATTATTAATATGAAGATGTTATGTATTTTATTAGGTAAGATGACGTACATACATTCGCGGTCATTGCCGCTAGGTCATTTAAGAAAATTTTTGTTTGAGCATGTTTATTAAACATTAAGCTGGAGCTAATATGCGTGGTTGTTTCTTGCTGCAAGCGATCAAATCGGCTTAGAGATGACCGAACACCTGTGTCCGCAATATTACATCACGATGAATCAAATTGTTCTGTTGACGTTGTACATGTATTGGAGTAAGTTTATAATTTTTATAATTCAGAAAAATAAAATGAAAGTGATAAGCTGTTTAATTTTATATTTTGAATACTTATTATATCCCAATCTATCCAAATACCAACTCATAAGCTTTTGATTTCATAATTAAAAAATAAATAATTTGAAAAGAAAGTAAAATAATTAGATTTTATTTTTATACCAAAAAAATAATTCGAGGTTTTCCGTATTTAAAACTACATACACCTATCGAGAATTTTCTGTATTTAGGCAGAATTTTACTTTATGAGATCGATTTAATATTTTTTTAATGCCAGTCATTCAACTTAACCACAAAAAACACTATCTACTCGTAGTTACTTGTCTTTTTCGCTGATCCGGCCTACTTACTAGTAATTTTCCCTAAATTTAGGTACAAATTGTTAAGTTGGCAACTCTAGAATGGAACGTAGTGTTCAATCGGTTTAATTTCTCGGCAATCCCCGACTTCCCGACCATACAGAAACAAAGTGTTTTTCTATGGTCGGGGATTCCCGCGATCTATCTTTTATTGATTTTTGACGGAGCAGAATTACACAATCATCTAGGGATGTGACTTGGCTGGGGAAAAACGATTTTTATATTATCCGATTTGTTTTACTTAAAATAATCGATTTTTCTAAAAAAAACGATTTTTTGATAAATTAAAAAAAACTACCCAACTTAAAAATCAAAAGCAACTACAGTCTTTATTTCTTAATTAAAATTAATTAGTAGTTGTAAGCGTTATTTGTCGCATTTTATTGGAATCTAGAGGTATAACGAAAGTATCACGTCTTTCATTTCGTCACGGTCCCATCCTTTACACACTAAATAACAAAGATCATCTCTATTTAATATTCAAAAATAACGAATCAAAAAGCTACGGATGCATCAAGGACCGACTGCCATAAATCAGTAGTTGACATAATTCAAAACACCACAAGTAATAAACCGCAAACGATAAATGGGGAAAAAACTTTTAAATCCACCGTCTATTCAAAATATCAAATGACTGCATTGTTTTACCAACCGACTTTTCGAGTGCTGCCATAATACGTTATGTTTGTTAGACACTAGATGGCGTTGAAAGTAAAAAAGATTTTTTTTCATAGATGGTTATTTAATTGTACCCATTGCCTTTTTTCGTATGTAATTGAATTGCAGTTAGGGAGCGCCGAAGAAATCTCGCCCAAGGGCGCTAGTAGTGCTAAAACCGGCACCAGTAACTATTTAGTAATCTGTGCCGGCACTGACAATGGTAGTCCGAGCTGTGCTAGTAACTATTTAGTAATCTGTGGCTGTGCTTTAATAATAATATGTCAGTCATATAAGTCAGTTTTTCCTTTTTTTGTTGCACCACTTTTGTATCGGTACACCCTGAATGTGTCGATACTTTCTTATTTTGTTGTTTAGGGGAAGTCCCTTTCAACGTGTAACATTTCGACTGTGATTTCGACAAATCATCGCTGATTGTTTATAGAAGGGAAAACCTTCATTATGTTCAGTCAACGACTAAAATACATATCTATTAACATACATTGTATAGGTTTTTGACGTTGACGGTACAGTCAATAACACTTAACTGCATAAATCAGTCAACAGTGGTTATGACAGTTGTCCTTTGACAAAAAGTAGCAAAAAGTATTTTGATTGAAATTTTGAGGCAATATTATTAAGTAAAGTCACTCGAGTATCAAACTTAAGGCCCAGGCTACACCCGCGACACACTGTCGCGACTCGCGACTGTCAGCGATTAAGGCGTAGCAATTTATTTGACATACTGTCAGAAGCAGAAGTGTTAAAAAGACGCAGATAATGTGAACGACGAAGCGCGTTTTAGACGAAGTAAATAAGTACGGGTAGTGTGTATTAGCCAGATTAGCGAGGAACTCAGATTAGGAGAACTTTAAACTCAAGCGTCGAGGCTTTAAAACACTAATTACTGTAACATACTGCGAGAGTGCGAACGTGTCGGTGAAACATAGTTTCTTGTCTTGGAGTATCAACTTTAGGTAAATTGGACACTTAATCTCTATAGAAAAGATTGCTTTTTGTTTGAATGCGCCCCCATTAAGTAAGATAATACTGTATAGATATATGATATGTGAGAATATATTAAATTGGTATCTTTCACAGTAAGTAGTTTTCTTCACGGTAAGTAGGCGCTTCCTCTATTAAGTTTTTATTCTATATATATTATTCTATACGTTATCTAGGGCTGCCACCTTTATTTTTTGCAAATAAAGTACATTGGTTATTGTTATTATAGGTACGAAAAAAAAGTACATAGAATCTAAATAAAGTACAATTTATTTTTCTTTATTATTTTATATTTAAAAACATATTCAACAAAAAATTATACTTCCAAAGTAGGTATAATTATATTACTACAGTACTATAATACTTACGACTAAACTTCAACTTCAAAATCACAAAGAAACTAAATCATGCGAAATAAAGTATTTTCGTGTACTTTATTGTTCTCATAAAGTACAGAGTGCAATTGCCTAAAAAGTAAAAATTAAATAACGTACTATATATACTTCATTATAAAGTACGTGTGGCAACCCTAACGTTATCCCAGTCAGCATAGAACAAGCTTACTCTATTTTGGAGCTAATTAATTGATGTGTTCGTTGAAACAATTTATTTAATATTTTGCACAACGACAGCATTGTCAGGACAAATAGGTACTTACGTAAACTTGATGAATACGTACATTATTTGTATTTTATCGTGAAGTAGCTTTAACCCGCGACTTCGTCCGCATTAGGTAGGTAGTTTTTTTTTAATGCGTTGTTTTCCCGATTTACCAATTTTATCCAAATATTTAGGAATGAAAGCGATCAAATTCCTCGAAAAGTAATTTTTCCAATGGGAATGCTTTGTTTTCGCGCGGTCAAAAGTAACTCATGTCCTGTCTTAAGTCTCAAACTATCTCCTTACCGAATTTCAATAAAAGGCGATCCGCCCTCTTGAATTTGCCCATGGGAATGTGTCATTTTCCCGCGGTAAAAAGTAGCCTATGTCCTTTCTCGGGTAGTCTTTCACAAAGTGTGATGGCCATAAAGTGTCTGTAAGTTTATTTTTTCAATAAATAAACGTTTTTTTGTCAAATACCGATATTGGGTATAAATACAACCGATTTTAACTGGCAACTACCGATTTCGCTCTATGACTTTCGAGACCACTGGATACCTCATTCGTCAAGATGAAGGGTTTTGAAGTCATCAGGGAACAGATAATCATACATACAAACATAAATTCCGGTCAAACACATAACCCTCCTTTTTGCTTCGGCGTAGGCAGTTAAAAAATTAGTCTTTTGCACCAGGATTTCGTTCAAAACGATAATTTTTTCTATCTGTTTGTTTCAGAAAACAACTCGAAGTTGGATAGAGAGTACATTCCAGAAACGGGAGTGCAAATACTTCGTGCCTAGCGCTAAAGATGAGCATGTGTGAGTATAAGACAACTATTATCAACAACACCTTTCGTCAACTTTAAACAAGTACAAACAATAAAGTAATTGTTTTCGAACAATCTTTTATACTCAAATTGTGCATTGTCATCCTGACTTAACGTGGGTATACAAAACAGGTCATCTGGAAAGTGGGGGACGTTTGAAACCTTGTATGCAAATGTGAATAAATGAAGATTTGATTATGTACAAGTAACAGGAAAAGGAAAAAAGACGTGTTGCACTCGGGGACTGCCGCGGTAAAGCTATTGCAAGACTACACGCATACGCCTAATCGCACGCATACAAACACAGTGCCGAAGTTTGCCGAACTGAAACGACTTCTTCTTTTTGGTTTGTTCTTAGAATTTAGATCGCTATTAAAAAGCTCCTGGCTCACTGCATTTTTTACAGTTCAAATCAAACCCAAATTGTTAGAAAAATATTCAAGGGTGGACCAAAATACCAGCAGGCGTGGAGGGGTTCAGTGCGTTTATACCTTTCATCTTTAACCGGGCCCAATCAGGCGTGGAACTGTTTGTAGGTAGATGAGTCGTGTGAAGGGGTAAATACTACAGGACAGGAAACATATTGTACATCAACCTAGGTATCTGTTTTATCAGTACATTTGCTGTTGTATACCTCCCATTTTTCAATAAATTTTATGCAACTTAAAGGCCGCATGTAAACGAAACAATTTTAAAGGTCTAGGCACTGTTTTATTTAAGCAGCACACACGGTTTATCTTGGAGGAAAATAATTTGCCTAAGACCGTGTGAAGAGAAGAAGTAAACGTAGGAGAGTGAACCCCGGGTTGGTAGCTACCGGGAACAACGAACGCTAGGATGATTACTATAATACTCTTCAACCCAGTCATTGGCAATCATCATCATCATCAACATATCAGGCGTTCGACGGCCACCGCTAAGCATCATAGTTCTTCCACATGGACCCCCACCGCGATCGGTCCTGTGCTTCCCGAATCCAGCGGCCTTCACCAGATCGTCAGTCCACCTTGTACGGAGCCTGCCCGGTTATCGGCAAAACCTCTTTATATTTGCTACTGATTTAAAATGTTAAACTGTAAAAACAAATACCGAAGCTAAATATGCGTAACTTTTATGAAAAGAAGCGGCAAAGCTAACATGGTGCGATTTGTTGCTATGAATAATATGGAAGGCGTCGTTGTTAAAACTGCACAAGTAACGATCTGCAGCTGCTTATTTTATTGTGACGTTGTGTTTTGCGGTAAAGACGTAAAAATCCAGGCACTATTTTAAGCCGTACAACCTGTTTAACTTCATGGAAAAAACTCTGCCCTAAATCGTGTGAAGACAAGTAAAAGTAGCAATTATCTACTTTAAGCGGACCCCGGGCGCCGTAACGATAGCAAAACAACCGGGAACAAGGTACGCTAGGGCCTAGGATGAGTACTTTAACAGTCCCCCACCAAGTCATTGCCTGTTTACTTGCTACCGCATAAATATTAAACCATAGAAAGACATTTCAACTGCCTGATACCAAAGCTAAATTAAGTTACACTTTTATGCAAAGATGCGGCAAAGCTAGCATTTTGCGTTTTATTGCTATGAATAGTGGGGAAGGCGTTTTAGTCTGGACTACACCATGACTCGGAAAGTATAAGAGGCATATCATAAAAAAAATCGAGTTTTTAAAACATAACTATTTTGAAGATGCTAGTCAATTAATTTTCAAAAAACTAGAAACGGATGACAGTTCTAGTAGAATGGACGAAATTTCAAAATCAGGCAATTCAATTACGATGTATTGGTCCTTACCTATGAAATTGGCGTTTTGTATGGGAGGAACAAAAAGTCGAAATTTTTTTATATAGCATATTTATTTAATCAAAGTATGAGCCATTGTAATCTATGCACTTTTGCCATCTCATAGGTAGTTCATTGATCCCTTTACTAAAAAAACCATTCGAACGGGAATCAATAAAATCTTTGAAGGCGACTTGGACTGCCCCATCTGAGTTGAACTTTTTCCCTTGCAAGAAGTTATCCAAATTTCGAAAAAAATGGTAATCTGTTGGAGCAAGGTCCGGGGAGTACGGTGGATGCCTTAGAGATTCCAATTGAAGTTCTTCTAATTTGCTAGCCGTCTGTTGTGCAGTGTGTGGTCTAGCGTTGTCGTGAAGCAGCAGTGGCGTAGAGCGATTGACCAGCCTTGGTTGTTTAGCAACTAGCTTTTCCATCATGGTTTGCAATTGCTGACAATAGATATCTGCCGTAATCGTCTGGCCAGATTTGAGAAAACTGTAATGAACGACACCGGCGCTAGTCCACCAAACGCTTACAAGTAACTTTTTATTGGTCAATTTTCGCTTGGAGCAGGCTTTGGCTGGCTTGCCAGGGTCCAGCCATTGCGATGAGCGCTTCCGATTATCGTAGAGAATCCACTTTTCATCACAGGTAATGATTCGATTTAAAATCCCTTCGTTATTGTGCCGGTCAAGTAATGTAACGCAGCAGTTGACGCGCGTTTGCCGGTTTGCTTCACTCAATTCGTGAGGAACCCACCTTTCAAGTTTTTTAATCTTCCCAATTTGCTTCAAGTGGATTAAAACAGTTTTATCACTAACGCCAAAACCTGCAGCTAACTCGGACGTGGTTTGCGATGGATCCGCTTCCACAATAGCCTTCAATTCTTCATTATCAACTTGGGTCTCCGGCCGTCCACGGGGCTTGTTTTGCAGGTCGAAATTTCCAGAACGAAAACGTTGGAACCAAAAACGCACTGTGTTTTCTTTTGCGACACAACCGCCATACACATCATTAACCCTTCGAGCCGTTTCCGCAGCACTGGTGCCACGGTGGAACTCGTACTCGTAAATAACGCGATATTTCAAATTTTCCATTTTGTAAATTGAGCGATGCAAACAGAAAAAAGATAAGTAAAAAAACAAATGAATGACGGTTTACGAAACACAACTACATGTGGAAATAGCTGTATAAATTTGAATTTCGAATTCCTTACCAAATAGGAAAAATTTGTGATCAAAGTGGCCAGTACGACAAAACGCCAATTTCATATGTAAGGACCTAATATTTTGTTGCGATTGATGAGCGAAATTAGACCCGTTAAAATAAATACCGTTAAATATAGTTAACGGTCAGGGCGGTTGGTTTGATAAGCTTGATGCTACGTGAAGCCTGATTATAAGAATCAGGCTTCCTGTAGGACCTGTGACTTAACGAGTTCACTCTAGTGATATCTAGCAGAGACTAACAGCTTAGCGTAATTTCCGAAGCGCGAAATCGAAAAGAGAGCACTAGCTAAATGGTTTTTGCTCCCTTTCCAATTGGACTTGCGTTTTTATCTCAGAGGTTATAAATGTATTTCACATTCAACAGCGAAGAGTGAACGAAGAAATAATTCAGAACGGAGAGTGCATTTATTACTATTTGTGACTTATTCATCCGCCCGTGCGGATTAAGTACATAGTTACTTTAGAAATATTCCGTT
The DNA here is from genome assembly GCA_963921415.1 of Pyrausta despicata. NCBI lineage: Eukaryota > Metazoa > Arthropoda > Insecta > Lepidoptera > Crambidae > Pyrausta > Pyrausta despicata. The sequence continues at coordinate 11,426,551 of OY992862.1, read as the reverse complement.
CTAAAGTTGAAAGTGCTTTGATATTGGTAAGCGATTTTGCCCCGGACTCATAAGAGGGGAAGTCTTAATCCTAACCAATGTATCACCAAGAGGGTTACAAATACCAAAAAATCATGAAATGTATTACTATACATACCGCTAATCAATCTTAACAAAATCGTAATTGAACCGCCTGTTCTAGTATGGACGAATTGTCAAAATCACGCAATTAAGCAGAACTAGGCCCCCAGCAAAATCTCAGTAATAGGGTTCCGTTTTCGACCCTTAAGGTACGGAAACCCCTTAAACGAAATTCGAGACGTATTATCAAAGAAAAATAAAACAACGTAAATCAAACAATGTATTGTAAGGGCTACAGTTCAAAACGAAAAACAATAAAAAAAATATTAAACTGATATGCGGACACACTTTTGTTACAAATACTTGAATTTGTGGATCATGTATGATTCGTGTTTACTCGTCGTGCTTGTAGCATTATCCGTCCCTTTCTCGGAAGGTGGCTGATAAACAGAAAAACAGACGTAAGTTTTGTTGCGCAACTGTTTGATGTTGTCTATCCATCGCATGTTAGACCCTATACACACTGCGACTTTAAGCAGTGATTCAGTAGCGGTGTTGTCAATATGTCGTATCGATGCAGTTGCAAATGGTCCATGCTCTTTAAACACTTACGCTACTTATAGCATCGGTGTATTGAGTATCGATGTAGATGCGATGCAGCAATGTTTCATTTGCGATTTATCATCGATGCAGTCGCGATATTAGTATCGCGACCATGAGTATCGACTATCGATGTAGATGCGATGCAGAAGCACGGTAATTACCGTGGCAGAAGCATGCCATTTACCTGTAGCGATGCAGCAATGATGCAGTTGCGATTCATCATCGATGCAGTCGCGATACTAACGCGCGTGAGTATCGACTATCGATGTAGATGCGATGCAGAAGCTTTCCATGTAACTGTAGCGATGCAGCAATGATGCAGTTGCGATTCATCATCGAAGCAGTCGCGATACTAACGCGCGTGAGTATCGACTATCGATGTAGATGCGATGCAGAAGCTTCCCATGTAACTGTAGCGATGCAGCATTGATGCAGTTGCGATTCATCATCGAAGCAGTCGCGATATTAACGCGCGTGAGTATCGACTATCGATGTAGATGCGATGCAGAAGCTTTCCATGTAACTGTAGCGATGCAGCATTGATGCAGTTGCGATTCATCATCGAAGCAGTCGCGATACTAACGCGCGTGAGAATCGACTATCGATGTAGATGCGATGCAGAAGCTTTCCATGTAACTGTAGCGATGCAGCAATGATGCAGTTGCGATTCATCATCGAAGCAGTCGCGATACTAACGCGCGTGAGTATCGACTATCGATGTAGATGCGATGCAGAAGCTTCCCATGTAACTGTAGCGATGCAGCAATGATGCAGTTGCGATTCATCATCGAAGCAGTCGCGATATTAACGCGCGTGAGTATCGACTATCGATGTAGATGCGATGCAGAAGCTTTCCATGTAACTGTAGCGATGCAGCAATGATGCAGTTGCGATTCATCATCGAAGCAGTCGCGATACTAACGCGCGTGAGTATCGACTATCGATGTAGATGCGATGCAGAAGCTTCCCATGTAACTGTAGCGATGCAGCATTGATGCAGTTGCGATTCATCATCGAAGCAGTCGCGATATTAACGCGCGTGAGTATCGACTATCGATGTAGATGCGATGCAGAAGCTTTCCATGTAACTGTAGCGATGCAGCATTGATGCAGTTGCGATTCATCATCGAAGCAGTCGCGATACTAACGCGCGTGAGAATCGACTATCGATGTAGATGCGATGCAGAAGCTTTCCATTTAACTGTAGCGATGCATCATTGATGCAGCTGCGCTTTCCATCTTTTCACTGCTGAAATCATCGTATCAACATCGCGTGTTTAAAGTAGCAGTGTGTAAGGGGCCTTACGCATCAAAAAGAAGCAAAATAGATCAAAGCGGAGTACAGATTCAGTCTTCGCTAAAATATTAAGTAGTTAACTTAAAAACGAGATTCAAGGGGTATCACATGTTATCATACAAATTATGACGGCGGTTGAAATGTTTGCTGATGACATCATGAAGTAACTATTGGCTTCTAGAACAATGCACCAATCATTATCGAGATCAACGCTTCTTTCTAGATACCTAAGTCTGTTTTTAAGGCTGCTTTACAAATTATTTGTTATATAATTTGAGCTGGATGATAAAATATATTTGTTGTTACCCATGATTTTGACAGATAAAGTTTTTGCCGAAAACTTGAATTTCTAAGGATAAATCAAAAATCGCAAGAAGTACAATCTTCATAATTAGATACATGTTCAGTAATCAATTGCGTTAAAACGTTGTCAATGTATCGTCTATGGTCCGAAAGATTTATTGCAGACATTGATTTTTTATTTGAAATTCAAGTTTTAGGCAAAAAACTGTCAAATTTTTTCAATCAAAACACCACTTGAAATGCCCTTTATTACAAGTGCTTAAAATGCCGCATTGTTTACTTTTTATTTTGTTTTTACAAACACCATCACTTACCCTGATACGATTTCGTGGTAAGTTGTCTAAGTGGCTAGCTACATTGATGTGTACAACAAGTATACTTACCGGTTTATGCCGCTTTATAGGTTTCATGGTGTCCCCGTACACTTGCCAGAATTTGGTGACATGTGACTTGTCCAGAGATCTCTTCTGGAGGCACCATCTTTCCTCAGCTACATTAGTCACTATACCTGCAATAATGGTCTGATGCTATAAGATCAGCAGTAGATGGCAGCCTGTATCGAGACGTCCATGCCTCATACCCTGTCGTATGAGGCATAGACTGCTCGAACTCGAAGGGATGGAGTAACTTTTTGAGTGGTCGCGATCCTCAGTCTTGAGGGAACGACGAAGAAGAAAAGGACCTGCAATAAGACAATTGGATCTAATATCGATAGATATTGATCGTTAAGCCTGGTCAGAACCCCTCGGGCGGCTTAGTAACATCTTACAGTAAGATTGGTCAGTTAACTTATAAAAAACCTCCACCAATCCGCACTGAGCTCGCGTGGTAGAGTATGGCTCGTAACACCTCATTGTTGAGGTGAAGCCTGTGCCCAGTAGTCAGTCGTATAAATGGCAGATGAGATGAGATGAGTAGCTTGGTGTTGACTGGCTTGACCATGTATGATTAACTAACCAACAATAGCAGCAACCAACAGTTTTTCGTTCAATTCTTTAACGAGCTCTGTTTCATCGGGGTTCACTGGATAGTTTCTCTGAAAAGTTTATTAGAAACGTGTAATTACTTCACTTAAATAAAATGAATGACTGAATCTATTCTATGAATGAGTCTATTTATATTATCTGAATGCAATGGTTCCCGGAGTTCAAAATTAATACTACTTTCCAATAGTTTGTTAAACAAATACCAAACTATTCCCAACTTTTTTTTTATCATCAGGGAAATGCTGTTACGTATACTCGCCAGCCGCGGGGACAACTGGGCCAACTATTTTCAACCTCGCAAAAGCTGTGAAACATATAGATTTTGAAAGGTGATAAAAAATGGAAACAAATTAGGGTGTGTTTGCGCACATTTGTTTGTTCAGCTTGTGAGTAACAGGGATGGCTACATCCGAAACTACCGACAACGGCTTAAGAGTTGGGATTCGGAAAGCCTTCGTGAAACGAAACCTTAACCGGGCTTAATCTGAATTTCGCCTTAGCTTTTCAAAGAAGCCCTTTTATCCATATTCCGGCAAATAAGCTGCCTTGTAAGGTGAAAGCTATTGTAAACGTCACTCAGACTCTTAGGATGGGATTTGGGTACACTCATAACATTTATTACCTTTACGAAATGGAGATGTCGGGATATTGAGAACGCAAATCTTGAAAAAATACGGTAAAAAAACAAGCGCCGAAAACGCGCTTTTCAAGCGATTCCACGCTTCTCGTTTGCTCTGTAGTGAAATATGTCTGCCGGACTGATTAAGACATAAAGCGGGTACACATTGGGCTCTCGGCGTTGAGTCAAACGCGCGTTTTCAAATCAACGCTTGACCAGGAGCGCGCTTGGATGTGTACACTTCAATAGGACTCCTGGTTCTCAAAACTCGCGGTCACAAAGCGCGCGTTGGAAAGCGTCCAATGTGTACTCGCTCTTATGGCATGGCACTTGTTTGATACGCAGATAATGTGCGTTCAATTCTCGCGTCAAACAGTTGATTTTATCCATAGATAAAACCAAAAAGAAGGAGATTCGGTACGAGCTAGTCGCCCAACTAAACCGCGTCCATTGGATCTGCTCCGTTCGTAGATGTCGTCAGTACTACGTACGACTAATGCGATATGTGTATACTTGTGTGCGTGTGTATGAAGTTGTGAATGCAGGCCCATTTTTGAGTTGACTATAGTAAGGACGTACCGTATATCAGCCTCTGTTTGATGTGATCTAAGATTGTATAAATAAATATAATAAATATAAATATACATCAACATCACATACATAAATCTGACTCCGTGGTAAGTAGCTAAAGCACTTGTGTTACAGATATCGGAATCAACAGTGGTATTACAAATAAACTTTAATAAATACATAATAACACCTAGATCAGCACAAACAGACTGAATGTTGATGCACACAAATGTTTGTACAGTGCGGGGATCGAACCCGCGACATCTTGGTTAATAGTCAACTTCTTGACCATTACACTAAAATGGTCGTCATAATGATTTTGACTGATGCAATTTACTCAATCGTTTAGTACAGACGGCAGCGCATCAAGCTATCCATTTTATTTTTGGGAAATCATAAAATGCTTATGTCGTGATGTGCTGTTGTGTGATTGTGTGTATCTTATGTACTTGACACACACGATACACACAATCACTTCCACTTACAGCTAGGGTTACCAACCGTATTTTACAATAAAGTATTGTACGTTATTTCAGGCAATTGTACTCTGTTCTTTATAAAAACAATAAAGTACACGAAAATACTTTATTTCGCATGATTTGGTTTCTTTGTGATTTTGAAGTTGAAGTTTAGTCGTAGGTACTAATATAATTATACTTTGGAAGTATAATTATTTGTTGAATGAAAATGTTTTTAAATTGAATAAAAAAGAAAAATAAATTTGATACTATGTACTCTATTGTACCTTTAATAACCAATGTACTTCAATTGCAAAAAAAGGTGGCGCTCCTACTCACAGCACTTCCTCTCTTATCCAGTATAAAATTGCAACATGCATATTTTCAGTCCCAATCAAAGCAATGCAAAACAAATTCAATATCAGGGGCCAATCAAAAGCAATCAAACAACTACCATTAAACTTCCCAATTGATTTTGTACTCAAACACCAAACTCTAAGATTGAAGTTCAAATAACGGCCGTCTAGTTATTCGCTTCGTTATGGGGTCCACGAATTGGGGTCCTCGTACAGACGGTCACACGTCAAGTTTATCATTGCGCAATCTTATGCTCAGGTAATAAGGGTGATTTTGCAACGAAAATGAATGTGGCATCGTCTGTACCAGTAATTTGTTTTAATTAAAGCTTCCAAATGTTTTAGTACTGAGCAACCATTTTGAAGGTATTAAGAAATCGTTACTGTGTAATGTATGGAGAGAGAGAGGGATGGTAAACGAAAATTAAGTGACGTGTGTGTGTACGGCGTAAGTTCCAGTTTTGGGTCTCGTTGAGTCAAAGGGAATTAGTAATTTACATATGTACATTTTCTTATTTGGTCTTCCTAGTTCTGATAAAATCTTTTAAAACCTTCTTTCGTTGTATCTAAAATTTCATTAAAATCCATACAGTAGTTTTTACGTGAAAGAGTAACAAACTTACATATATACTTAGAAACATTCGCGTTTATAATATTAGTAGGATTATATAATCTTTTTATCTACGGACATATCATTAGTGCTCTAAAATGCGTTCAGAAACCGTAGGAAATGACCAGCATTACTACAACCAATTTTAGTATGAGAACTTTCTTATCTGTGGCAGTAGGTAAAATCTGTACTGTAATGTTATAACAGTATCATTTCTGTAAGGTTATGACTTTAAATTTGGAACAGCTGTCAAAACTAAAGTAGGTCTCTATTCTAGTATCCATTGATATTAAAGCAGTTATCGATATGAAACGTCAAATTCAGTATGTTTTTTAATCCAAATCGCACGACATATGATCACGAGTGACATGAGGATAGGGACTTCATTCGTTTGTCTATGATATAAAAAAAAATCGTCGTGACGGAGGATTGAATTACCCGCCATTACTGTTGTCATTCATTTGTTTGTTGGTTTTTCGCTGTGACGAAAATATTGTGAAAAGTTAAAACAAATTGCATTTTAGTACTTATGATATGTGTGTAGATAAAGTAGTGTATGCAACTGTACATAATTAGGCCTTAAAAAACTCGTGTGATGCTATTATGAAACTCGCTGACGCTCGTTTCATAAAACCACACTCGTGTTTTAAGGCCCCTCATTATGTATCAGTTGCATAAACTACTATAAACATACAACACAATACAACGGGCATTGTATAATTGAATACGTCCAGTAATACGGGTAGATTTTGATCTGTCATTGATTTGAGTCATGTTAGCATAGCTTTTGTCAGCTTAAGTAGTAAAGTTTTTAAAACTGACGTTTCCCTTCACAACTCAATAGAAAGTGACTCTCATTTGATTTGGACCAGCGCAAAGCGGACGAATGCAATTTGACTGAAACCAAGTAAGAACCATTAATAGTCCTCCTGGCCGATTTCGATCACGGCGGCCAATCTCAACAGATATCAGCCAACTACGCAGGAGATATTATAGTGCACAAGTGTGAGCGCAAAACACAGGTGCACTCACTGTTCCATCACTCTCAAAGTTCGGTGAGACGGCAATCCGACATGACCGGAGAGTGATCAGGCAGGACCAACGGCTTAACGTGTTTTCCGAGACACGGGGGTGTAACACCGCTAGCTTCCCGACTCCGAGCTGTTTTTGAGAAATTTATGACAGAAAATCTCAGAAACTATTTTGGCTCGACCTGGCATTCTAACCCAGGACCTCTCAGATGTAAGGCAGAAACTTTGCCACTACACCAACAAGGCATAAGAACCTCTATGTGGTGTTCATCAGGAGAGCCAGTGGCGGCGTTAAAGTGGCACGAGACCACGACTCGTGACGTTTCTTTTTAACCCCCGACGAAAGAGAGCGTTGTTATAAGTTTGACACCTATTCTGTTTGTGTTTTTGTGTGTGTCTGTTTGTGGTATCGTAGCTCTCGAACGGAAAGGCCGATTTCAGTGCCGATTTATTCATTCGAAAGATAGTTTAATTACGGTGGCTCTTAGCTATGGGTGGTCAAATTCCGTTTAGCCGTTGAGGCTCACCAGCTTTTGCCCTGGCTCATGTCGGTTTCTCATGTTTTTCAAATATTTGTTGCTTTTGTAAATTTGTTGGAGTGACGTAACGACTCGCAGTCTCGCTTCGCAGGGCGACCAATACGAGAAGTAGGGGGTGCCATGGTAGCCATCACGTCTGGGGTGTTGGCTATGAGGTGCCACGGGCTGTCATGTCTTTCATTAAATGAGCCCTGTTGCCTTGATGACTGGATGAATGACAACTGATAATACGATAATATTCTATACTTTTCGTTGCCTTTAAACTAAATAGGTGAACGCCAAACTTGCCCGTGGCGCCGTTAGGGTCAAAGCCGGCACTGGGGAGAGCGTAACCCGTTACTGTCGAGTGCCATCTACAAACATCTAGGTCGCAAATTAATTGCTGGTCTAACGCCTGGCGTCTCGTTTGAATACCAAAAGTGTACATTGAACCTACAAGAACATCTATTGTACACCACTGTTGATATTATGGTGAGTTAATAGTCGCTGAATGGTCACTGGACTTAGAAATTTCTAATATATTCTGATATGTCTGTACCCACCATACTTAGTTGCATTTCATCGCTTTCGATTTAAACTGCGACTTCAAGCATCGATGCAGTTGCGCAAAATCAGCAATAAACAGATTGTAATCGATCGAGGTGCTTGTGGCGCAGTGGTTGCAGAGCTTTGGTAGTGTTACCTAAAGTTAAGCAACCTAAGGCGCGGTCATTTTTGGGATGGGTGACCATTCTGACCATTAAAGTGACGTCTATTTACAAGCATCTCCGTGCTTCGGAAGGCACGTTAAGCGGTTAGTCCCGGTTAATATCGATCGATATTAGTCGTTAAGCCTAGTCAGAGGCCCTCGGGCGGCTTAATAACATCTGACAGTAAGGTTGGTCACTTACCTTACAAACACCCCTCCACCAATCCGCACTGAGCCCGCGTGGTGGAGTATGGCTCGCACCACCTCATAGTTGAGGTGAGGCCTGTGCCCAGCAGTGGGACGTATATAGGCTGATGAGAGAATCGATCGATGCTGCCGCTCGTTACCATCGATGACGTGACTGCATCGATGCTGCATCGATATTAACTCGACTGCATCGATGCTACGTACGGTACGAACGCGATTGCGTCGATGCTGCAAGGACTCAAAAATACCTTTAAGTAGTCGAGGATAGAATTGGTCAACACGAACTGTCTCCACATAGTAAGCCTTCGCAAAGCCTGGTAAATCATTTCTGGGGTCACCTGAAATCATATCAGTCGATATTGCTAGGAACTCCTAGCTTTAGAGGTTCTCTTCCTAAGCGCTGCCTGCCTAAAGTGATCCAAAATAATATGGACTTTGCCAAATTATGCCAAAAGATCGCGATTTGGAGCGATGCTTGACCTCTTGGTTGCCGATGGCCATAGATAAATTGAGATTCATGAATCAGTCAGTACAGTCTTAGAACTTCTTGCTCTAGAAAGTGAAAAGGTTTTGTGTGTCAAAAAAATATAGGTAAGCAGCAGAACGGTGACCGAACCCTCAATGTCTCAAGGCCATACAGGGCGCGTTTCGTCATTCTTTATATCGTTTGCGACATCGAATGCGATCTGCATCGCACGTCCATCGCTTACAATCTTGGCACACACTTGCTATTCGGTCGAAATAATTTTCCATGAAGCACGTATGACGATTTTAAGGCCCAGTGCACACGCGATAAAGCCGTGACCATTGGTTGACATGCAGTCAGAAAGTCCCGGCGACAGAAAATCGCAGGTGTGTACTGGTGGTAACTTAAATGGCTGACACAAACGTCGACTTGTCCTATGTATGTGTTATTTCTCGTGTGTGATACCTCACAGTAGGTGTTCTTTTGTTCTGGAAGCTCGTCCGGCGGGGCAGCGTTGGTGCTTACAAACAGCGGTGACAGCATCATGCATCGCGAGCCCACTTGGATGCCCTTCGAACCTGGAATAGGACCTAGGGGTCAGAGCCAGTATTCCGTTACGTTTTTTTCGTGTATTCAGGTCTAGCCAGCGCGTTCGCTCGCACGGTCGAGCCTGTAAGAGTGACAGGGATGTCTACATTCGAAAATACGGACAACGACTTAGAAAGAAGGGGGTGTGGAGAGGCTATAATTGCCGCTATGCTGCGAGGCACAGCCTCGTACAAGCTAATCTACGAAACAATATGACCTCCGCTGATGCCAAGCTATTGTGTTGGTCGAGTAAAGAGTAGATGTACTATGAAGATGGATATCCGCATAGTTGCTGCGCGAGAAAGATAAGAAACTTGAGTTTTTTTATGCGATGTTTTGACACACGCTCTTTAAGCTTCCAAATCAAACGTGTCAAAGATTGCCTTTACGTATCCTTAGATTACTTTACTAGGTACCTAGATAGTTTAGTTATACTTTGTGTCTTGATATCGATCAAACTTTCTTTCGGGTCTAAGCGCGTTTTATTCCGAAGAAGAATATTAGGTACCGGCGGACCACTGCTGGTGCAATCAAGTCGAAACGTCAAACAGTGAGTAAGAGAGAATAACTCGCAATCGGTTATAGACACACAATTTTTTCGACCAATGTTCTAGCGCCAGTTGGCATATCTTCCGTATTTTATTTCAATCAAACCAATGATATTTAAAATAATAGATATGCTATACGCTCACGAAACAAACAGAAAATCTGTGCCGATCGAGAGCGAGTGCACACATGCGCAATTCTTATTAACCACATTAATAAATGGTGTGAAAGGAATGTCATAATTCAAACAGTAAGAACAAAAGAGATAGGTAGTAACTCTCTGTTCGGCACAAGTGTAAACTAAACGTCACTTTATGACTAATTACTGCACTGCATTGCACTTTGACAAAGACTAATAAAAACAACGAAACAGAAGGTACAAACCTTACGTGAACTATCTGCCTTCTATTTCGTTCTAAAAACAGAATTTTACTATTTATTTTTTTCATAATGCTATTTATATATTGTTTTATTCACTCGGTATAGTGCGAAGGTTTGGTTTTAAAATAAAACATTATTACATATACAAAATCATTTATACCAAAAAACATTTTTTTAGCCACTTGTTTTGTTGACAAATAACTTTTTTTCTGTAACTGCTCCTTTTCAAATGTCAATTTACGCACACGTTTTCTAAGTGCCACCTTTCTGGGTGTTTCTAAAACTTCTTCTATATCTGGTATGCTGAACGTTGTCAAGACTCGACGGTGAGATAAGGGTCTTCTTTGCTTCAGATTTCTGAAAGAATATGATTAATATTTAAGTGTTTGTACAAATGTAATTATTGTTTGAATAAGTACGTTGATAATTAGATGTATGTACCTATTGATAAATAGATGTATGTACCTATTAACCTCAATTATAGGAATTGCATTTTCTTAAAAGCAATGTTCGACCTTTCTTGGAAGTAATTTTATCATTAGCATTAAAATGGTCGCTTCATATTCTATTGCTTTTTGAAGGATTCTAGTCTGATTCGTTTCTTTGCCCACTCACAATTGCAATCCAATCTTGGAGTTGAACCTCAGAGGTAGTAAACCTGGACTAGAGAGACAAAAAAAAAGTGTGAGTCATAATAATAACCAACATTAATAAAAATAATTTATACTATAATAAACATTAATATGTATCCTCTTTTCTTCTATTTACGTAACTAAATTTCGACGACTTTTTAATTAACTACCAATACAATTGCATTCGGTACATAACAATAAATTAATAAATAAATAAATAAATATTACACAACAATCACACCAATTCTCTAGTCCCAAATTAAGCTACGAGGCTTGTGTTATGGGTACTAGACAACGGATAAACATACTTAAATACTTTTTTTTTGTAAATAAATACATACTATATATAGAAAATACCCAGACCAGTACAAACACACATGTTCATGCACACATATGCTTGTACTGTGCGGGGATCGAACCCGCGACCCTCGGTTTAGAAGTCCGACATGTAGACAACTGCACCAAACGGTCGTCAATTAACATCACAAAAAGGCTAAAAGAATAAAACACAAGTATGCCGTAGGTATCAAACCAATGACATCGCATCTATAGTTTCTATTTTGTTAATCTTTGACCGAGCACTTGTCGAGGACATTGTGTCCTTGTCGCACTTGTTAAAAAACGATTTACTTTCTCTTTCACCTTTGTAACCGTATTTTGAAAAGGATTTTACGTAAAAATATTTAAAATGTAATGATTTAAACATTAAACTTGTTTACTTACATGTGATACGAGATCCCCTGACTTTTATTTACTTTCTTATCATAGTTTGTACATCTTCGAAACACACACGATGTCATTTTACTGGATTCACAATCAATAACAGAGACGTCACACTCGTTGTAACGCTTTATCCAGACTGGAGGCAAGACGTCCTAATTAGGACGTTTTCGCGTCTTCATTTTGTGCGCTACGGTAACATATCTATTATTTTAAATATCATTGAATCAAACGCAAAAAACTTATGTTATGAAATTTCTGTCGCTTAGAAGTTCGGAAACGCTTCAGGGCGATATAGCACACTGACGTGTTCGCATGTGAAAGTGAATCTCTGCGTAAGTACTGCGAAACGAAACTATTGCAGTTCTTTCGCAAAGAATTCTGGTATCGTTTGCGTGGATTAATTTAATTTTAATACACAACTATTAAACCTTTTGGACATCCCTTATCAAATTTTTGGAAATTTCCATCAATTCAAAGCTAGACACTGGGAACAACACCAGACAGCTACTAATCAACTTAAAAAAAGTAAAATCGAATTTACTAACCTTGGTCAGTAGAAAATAAATCCTCCAATTTAGGAGCCAATCTCCTCTTTCTACCTTTTTGCGTTTTCCTTCTGTTATAATATTTCCTGCTAGACCACCTCTGGTACTCGAATCTGACGAAAACCGAATCTACACTCAAATGAAACGAGAAATTCAGAAAAGAAAAAGTTTAATGACAATACAAAGTAAAAGACGGTACAAAACAACACGAAATTTGCATTGAAAGAAAGTCTACCTTCTGCGGCAGCATCGATGCCCGCAAAATTTGCAGCCTGGCGTTCGGGATCCGCTCAGAGACGATAGTCTGGTAAAAATGGTGGAAACTGATAGTTCTCGCTCCTTTCTACGTTTGCGTTTCGGCACTCTCCTCACAGCGGCTCTGCGCGTCGGGGACCGTCTCCGCTTCTCCACACGCCCAGGACGACGCCCCCTTTTTTTCTTCTCTGGTGGTTTCGTTTCCCGTTTCATAACCGGCGGCTTCGGCAACTTCGGACTCGCGTCCGCCATGTCCAGTCTACTCCTTGCCGAATACGATGCCGACGTGGACGACTCACTGCGAGTCATACTGTTCGACCCGTGGTCTTCCCCTCTTCGCTCCTCGTACTTACGCCTGTCCTTATAAAGATCCTGTACTGACGTCATTCTTTGGCTTTCTTTCTTACTTGCGGACGGCTGGTTATCCTCCTTTGCGTTGTCATCTTCCATCGCAACTCTTTTCCAGAAGTAACTAATAATTTTGTATTGTTTATTTTGTAAAATGTAAAATTATAAATTTAGGAAACTTTGAAATGCAGCTGTCAAAAAAGCAGCAGCTTTTGTTTTCTGTTTATGTTCTATTCTTGATTGCCAGTGTCAGCTTTTTGACATCAGATGACTTAATGCATGAAAACTTTTTACGTTTATTAACTAAAAAGTCAAGCTAGAAAAGTTTTTTGGTGTCTTCTTTCTTTCTTGCTTTCATTGGTTATCGTGGTGAGAAAGCTCATCGAACAACTAAAACATCAGTTCCTTAACCTTTCCACTTTTCATCAATCATATCATCTCATTAGCATAGGCTACGTGCATAGCATACATAGCGGTGGGACGTATATAGATACGTCCCACCGCTGGGCACAGACCTCACCTCAACTAGCGGGATACCATCCGTACCGTGTCGATTTTCCACTGATACGAACCAAGCGCTTCTCATCTACATTCCTGATGCGCACTGCAAAGAATGGAACTCACTACCTGCGTCAGTGTTTCCCTGCAATTACAACCAAACCAAACCTAGGAATCTTCAAAGCTAGAGTGAACAGGCATCTTCTAGGTGAGCTCGCTCCATCGTAGACTCAGTCTTTGCCTCGTTGGGCTTAGTTTTGGCTCAAGAGCAAACCTATCCCAAATAATAAAAAAATAAAAACTGAGGGGTATGAGCCATAACTCCACCTCCACCACGTGGGCTAAGTGCGGATTGTTGGAGGACTGTTGGACTTTCCGATACAATCTACCAATTTTAGTATAATGTCACAAAATTAGTATCATGCATTGATACCATTATATCCTTCAACAGTTGCTGGTGCGGTCTCAGCAAGACGGCCCACGGTTCCAGCATCGCCACCGCGACGGCGGGGGAGGCCTGGGTCCCTGCCAGGCACACGCAGGTGGCCCCCACGGATGCGTACGGCACTGTTGAGTTCCAGGGTGGACCCCATCCTACGAAGGCACAGGTAATGTAAACCGTAATTTTAAGTCTTATCTTTCAGTTTCACGATGACCGATTACCAAGGCACTTACAACTAACGCTACTTAAAAAAATGTTTGCTATAAATATAGAGAGAATAAAGAATATGCCGTCTGTATATAGTTAGTCTAACTGAGAGTGAGCGTAGTGGCCTCCAAACCCAACCGTAATAGCTAAGGTTGCCTGTTACAGATCATACTTACACAGAAAAAGCTAGTAGGCGTGAGCTTGTAAAAAGCGTTTTGAGAGCTTTTCAGTGAGAGTCTGAGTGGGGTTAGTCTTTTTTCGTCATCTTTTCTGCGATTCAATATGGAAAGGGCCTACGTATTAATTATAATCTCATCAGGTCTTATAACTGCTTAAACTGACTTATATCTTCCAGTACGTCCGTCTGTCCCACGACACCCGGCCCGAGCTGATCGTCCAGCTGCTCACGAGGGAATGGGCGCTGGACAGGCCGAAGCTGCTCATCACAATCCAAGGAGGCAAGGCGAACTTCGACCTGCAGCCCAAGCTGAAGAAAGTGCTGAGGAAGGGCCTGCTCAAAGCCGCGAAGACTACGGGAGCTTGGATATTCACTGGCGGGACCAATACTGGTACGATTAATAAAAAAAAACTTTTATATTTCTCTCATAAAAATCTTATTTTTAATCTCAAAAGTAAAATAAATTGGCGCAAAGACAGTGTAAAATGATAAGTACTTGAAAAATGCCCTCATGGCCACCAGGCGCTTCCAAACTAGGCTCTGCCTGTATCTTAGAGGACCACTCATGGGTGCCACTTTCGGTTTTAATATTCCATCTTACTTTAACTAAAAGTGAGATAACTGTCAGTTTTATACTAAAAGCTATCAGAGGTAACAGCCGTTAGTACGAAATTGACGTTTCAATCAAAGGTATTGACGTTTCAATAAAGGTAAAGAACCCAAGAAAATATAAATGTAAAGAATATTGACTTATTAGTAAGTGTCAGTCAGTTTACATGTGTATATGTAAATGATTTTATTTTATTATTTGACTGCCTCGTTTGTGTAGAGGCAAAGTTTCTGCCTTACATCTTACAGGTCCTGGGTTCGAATACCAGGTCGAGCTAAAATCGTTTCTGAGATTTTCTCTCATGAATTTCTCAAAAACAGCTCGGAGCCGGGAAGTTGGCGGTGTTACACCCTCATGCTCCGGAAAGCACGTTAAGCCGTTTTGGTCCTGCGCCTGATTTCTCTCCGGTCATGTCGGATTGCCGTATCACCGAACTTTGAGAGTGATGGAACAGTGAGTGCACCTGTGTATTGCGCTCACACTTGTGCACTATAATATCTGCTGCGTAGTTGGTTGATCTCTGTTGAGATTGGCCGCCGTGGTCGAAATCGGCCGGACTATTATGTAAATTATATGTGTGTGACAGAGTGCGAGTGTTCCTGGTAACGTATTATGACGCGAGAGAGTATTAGAAGTCAAATATGTATTACTGATCAGTGACTTTGTATTAGTCTAGGGCGTGAAGTTAACGCACCACGCATTGCTGAAGTGCCGTGTTTAGATATTTGTGCAGAATAGTTATTTATAATTATGCAACATCCGTATAGGGTCTGTACTGTAAGTTTCTTTTGTAAGGAAATTTCTGTACAAATTGCATATAAATAAATTACTTTGGCCAGGCTGTTTCCGCATATAGCCGCTTGACTGCAACCAGCCCAGGCTTCTCCAGAAAGATAGCTGCATTGCTGGATTGGCGCAGGCTTCCGGGAGAGTAGATGTTTGGATACATATTTATACATAAGCACGTGGTGCGCCTTTTCATTAGCCAGCATGCATCCTCTGCACAAATGGCTATCCTAGTGTAAACTTGATTTCCTCCCACGCTGATATCGGTCGCGAACGTCGGTCAAGCGCGCAAGCGCACCGTGCCAATGTGTAGGTATGTATTGTTATAAGTATTATAATGTATTTATATAAAAAATATGTAAATTGATTATAACGTATAAATCTATGTTTTTATTTTTGACTTTTGCTTTTTCTCATTCAATTTTTTTTCACTTCACCCAGTACTTCTGCAGTCCTTCTGCATGACCCAAAGATTCGACTGGCAGAAAATGCTATTAAGCATTAAGTTCGCCTTTTATAGAACTTTAAACTAACTTCAAATAAAGTTTTTATTAAATAAATATCTGCGGCGCGCTTCACCACTCATAAAACATTGTGTTTATTCGTTCGTACCTTCGCTCGACGTATGCGACCGATATCAGATAATCAAGTCTAAACAGGTGCTTGTTTTAAAGAATATTATTTTTTTATTTGTGAAGGTGTGACCAGGCAAGTTGGCGACGCGCTGCAGCTGGAGCGGTCGCAGCGCGCGGGCCGGGTGGTCAGCATCGGCATCGCCCCGTGGGGCATAGTTGAGGGTGCCAACGAACTCATAGGGAAGGGCCGGGACGTGCCGTACCATGCTATCGCTTCGCCAAGGTAAGACTAAATCAAATAGTCTATATGTTGTTTGTAGTTGTTGTTGATGGAGTCCTATGGCACCACCGTGGTGCAAAGGGCCTTCGTGAGTTGTCGCCATCTCCCCCTGTCCTGCGCATGACTCTTGACATCCTCCCATAGTAGACCTGCAGCTGTTTAGTCCATATAACTTCTTTTAAGTTTAAAACATTAAGGTCTTTTGGCTTAATGTCATTCGCTCTTCTCTTTCATTGCCAATGTTCGGGATCTAGGTTTTTTGACACTACATAAAATGATTGCCATTACAACAAGACAAGAGAGATTCACCTCCCTAGAAGGGAAAAATATTAAAGGATTAAAGAGTACTTTAATACCACTTTACCGCTTAATTTTATATTTATTATTTTTTGGAAAATGTGATCCGCCTTACTATACGATTTTATTATTCCATCAGTTTTTTTTAAATCTAGCACGAATCATCTTCGATGAAGCCACCATGCTTTGAACTCTAGTAAGTCGGGGTATCCCGTTTTTTATTCGCTCTAAATTTAAGTGTCTAGTGGATATTAAGGTAGCTTGCTGAATCTTTGATCTGAATGATTTTTTGCCGAAAACTTGGTTTTCAAAGGATAAATCGAACTAGGATTTTCGTAGTTACATACATATTAAGTTTTCTATTGCGTAAAACATTGTCAACAAGTGGACCCGGCAATGGAATGGAAAGCGACTTTGATATTTTACTAGTGCTTATGTATGTAGTTTAGGGTAGGATCACAGGTAGGATTAACTTATCAAGAGACGGAACGTGATGAAAATTCTTTCCGTATTCTATCATATGACGACCGCTTGGTGGCAGTGGTCCACAAGTCGGACTTCTAAACCAAGGGTCGCGGGTTCGATCCCCGCACATTACAAGCATATGTGTGCATGAACATGTGTGTTTGTATTGGTCTGGGTGTTTTCTATGTATAATATGTATTTATTTACAAAAAAAAGTATTTAAGTATGTTTATCCGTTGTCTAGTACCCATAACACAAGCCTCGCAGCTTAATTTGGGACTAGAGAATTAGTGTGATTGTTGTGAAATAATTATTAATTAATTATTAATTATCATCTTTTGAAAAACCTCAAAAATATCAGGAGCTGTACTGTACAAAACAAATAAAACAATCAGCCCATGTTTATGGAATGGGTCTTATTATAACAAGCTTTTTTTTTAATTTTCACCTGTTCCGGTGTTTGCTTGTAAGCAAATCTTGCAAACTTTTCACCCACATCCAATCGAGCGGAAATGCTTATAGTGCATATAGTAAATACACAATTTGAGTATGAAGGCTTGTTTGAAAAAAAAAAACTTTTTTTGTTTGGTACTTTTTTATTAAAATCTTTATTTATCTACATACGTCTTACTTGAAAGGGTCGCTGGTTGCGATAGCGGTGTGAGGGTTAAGCGCATTAATTTGTGCTTGGAACAGAACGTCGTTGATCAGCTTCTCGGCCAGGATCCTCATGTTGGGCGGGAGGGCACGAAGCTTAGCCGCTACGTTGATTCCTGTGAGAGAGAAAATATCACTACATACTGGTAGTATAAAGCAAAGTCGCTTCCCGCGTCTGGCCCTAAGTCTGTAATATGTATATATGCTCAAAACTACCCAACGGAATTTAATAGATAGAGTGATTCAAGAGGAAGGTTTATATAACATTGTAATGAGAACAGTCACCTATAGTAATTAACACTTGCTCTTTTTAGGGTTCCGTACCTCAAAAGACCTTATAAGATCACTTTGTTGTCCGTTCGTCCGTCTGTCAAGACCGTTTTTCTCAGGAACGCGTGGAGGTATCAAACTGAAATTTCTATATGATACTTAGGTCTACTGTCCCTGGAAGCTGTAGAAAAATCAACCTTCTAAGCCAACGCAATCAAAAGATACAGCCATTTAGGCCGCAAATTTTCGAAACTCGCACGAGAATCAAAACCTACAGGGTACTTCCCGTAAACTTAGAATCTTGAAATTTAGTACGAAGTCACGTCTTTCAGTACTGATATAGGAAAAATGACGAAAACCATAAAGTTTCAGTTTCATCATCCAAAATAAATATTTTTGAAAAACATTTTTGACAATTATGAAAATTTCAAAGTTACTACTCCTTATCTACAGGTTTGTACGGAACCCTCGGTGCGCGAGTCCAACTCGCACTTGACCGGTTTTTTTTATTGTAGTTCTTACTAACTATATTTACAAACACCTGTAGATACAGTTTATTTTTTTAAGATCTAAAGGCGCGCCCCCAGGATGCTAGGGATCAACACCTTTATCGGGATACGGCGAGTCCATAGCCGAACAATTGATTTTTTTTTTAATCTAGCACGAATCATCTTCGATGAAGCCACCATGCCTTGAACTCTAGTAAGTCGGGGTCTCCCGCTTTTTATTCGGTCTAAATATTAGTGATATTAAGGTAGCTTGCTGAAACTTGCCTATTTTTACTGAATAATAAGTGCAAACCGCGATTTTTACCTAAAAAGGCACAAAATGATACCGTCAATTTTGTTTGTTGCGGTGACTGTACTAACATTTTTAATAATGAAAATGTGAGGGTGGATCTGGAAAATCAATAAAATAAAATCATATATGTGATTACTGAACCCTACGAAATCATAAGCAAGGCCCTGGAATGTGCCGTACGATCCTGTTGTCCGAAATTCCCAATTAGACTTAATAGGCATATCACAAAATTTGAAAAGTTAGTGAATTTTTACGTGCTGCTCCGGGGCCGGGCCACCTTGAGCTTGGTTAATTTAATATGCAAGAAAAAGATGTAGATAAATTGTGGCTCAATAAAAAAAATCTAAAGGCGCGCCCCCAGGATGCGAGGGATCAGCACCTTTATCGGGATACGGCGAGTCCATAGGCGAACAATTCAAAAGCGAGTAGACGCGGCGTGGGTTATCGGGCGAGGAAAATCAAACACGTAATAAAAACACACGCACAATGACTTTACTTGTAGTCTAATGAAAAATCAATCAGGATGTAATTACAGCACAATTGATAAAGTTCCACAAATCAAAAATCAACGGCGCTCCGCCGAACACGTAACGAGCCGAAACAATGCAGTTCTGAGTTTACGCCGTAATGGCTGCCGCTCGAGTCGACTGCCAGCGCTCGGTGTTCCGCCAGAGCGGGGCGAATCCAGTTCGCAAACCGCTCGAAAATAATCGATGCGCCGTCAGATCTTTTAACTAATATATTAGGCAAGCTATGTTTACCTATATTTGACTGTTTTTTATCATCCACGATATAATGTAACAGATGTTGGTAATTTAAATAAATAAATAAATACATACATATATATAAGTAAACCGAAATCCACGAGAGCGAAGCCGCTGGCGAGAGGCTAGTTTTTTTTTTTAAATCTTTATTTATTTGAGGTTGTTCACTAAGTGAACATGTCGCTCAATAACATTCTCTTAACAACACTACTTAACAAAATCAACTTAAAAAATAATTATATAAAAGTACACATTAAAGCATATTTTAACTATTTCAAGCAAGCGAAAGGCTTGCTCTGAGGTAAGTGAAGCCAAAATAACATTACAGTAGCCGACAGGCTAGTTATGGACATAATGGAAGTAACAAGGAATCTATAAAGTAGTTTTGATAACGTGGATAGTTTTGTTAATGGTGGCAGGATCAACAATATAGATATACATAAAATGATTAACAAGTGTTGCGCAAAAGGATATCATTTTTTTATATTCAAGATTAAGGAATCGTTAATCTCATAACAAAGGCGTGGATAGCTAAAGACAGCTCTGCTTTGCAAAAATACCATTTGAACATGAAATAAAATTTGAATCCTTAAACGCAGGCAAAGGCAAACAATTAAAAAAAAGCAACGGTTGTCAACTGAACAGAAACTTAATCATTAGGATAAAAAAGCCTTTCTCAAAAGAAAAAAAGAATATCATTGTGCCCTAAGCTACCAATTCCATACTTTATTTACCTCAATGGGCATTTACTAAAAGATTTATTGTTGATCTTACTCATGGGACCGGTAAAAATTGAGAAGGGTTGTGCCACAAGTCCAATACTAATAATGTTCGATTCCGACTTAAGATATATGGACAACAACTAAACAGAAATAAAAAAAACGAATACTCTAGAGACGGATATAATTTGGAGGGGATGGGACTGGCTCGTTGGTGTAGTGGTTTATTTACTGGGTAACATTCAAGAAGTCCTGGGTTCGATTCCCATGTCAAGCTGGCGTCCGTCAGATTGCCGCAGTCTGAAGTGTAGTTTGGTTGCTCAAAAGTGACCCATTTCCTGAGTAGTGGCTTATCTCTTTTGTGAAGTATGGTCGTCGCTTAATAAGCAATTAACTTGTGGTTGTTCGAACCAACCGCGCGTACGCAAGGTTTGGCAGAGTAAGCATTTTTTTCTAAGCAAATTATGTATCTTTTATTCGTACTCAATAAACCGACACGGTACCGACAACATGTGTTTACCTTAAAATACCCTAATCGTCTACATCAAGAACACTACACTCTTCAGTTGAGATAGGCCACTGTGGTCGAAATCGGCTAGGAGGCTTTCACTCACCAATAGCATCATACTCATCGTCGACTTCAGAACACGGCCGCTTATTCGTTTTGCTCAGGTCTTCTTCGAAGCATAGCCTCTTGGACTCGGAACGGCTGTCAGGGGCGTGTGTAGGGTAGTGTTGCTGCGCAAAGGTGACCCATTTCCTGAGTAGTGGCTTATCTCTGTTGTGATAGACCGCTGTGTGCGACACCGGATCGGACTTTACTCACCAATAGCAGCATGCTCATCGTCGACTTCAGCAAACGGCTTTTTATTCGTTTTGCTCAGGTCTTCGACGAAGCTTGTGTATTATTCTTATTGTTCTTGTGTATTATTGGCATTATTATTTTTGTGTTTTCTCTTTTATTTTGTCGCGCGGCTCACTAATCATTTCTGCTTAGCACAAAGGTATGACTGGTAGAGAATGCCCTACGGCGTTAAGTCCTTTTGTACAAAGTTTTGTTGTTTTGTTATGTCGTCGAAATCGGTTAGGAGACTTTCACTCACCAATAGCATCATACTCATCGTCGACTTCAGCACACGGCCGCTTATTCGTTTTGCTCAGGTCTTCTTCGAAGCATAGCCTCTTGGACACGGAGGGGCTGTCAGGGGCGTCCGCCAAGTTGCCGAAGTCCGTAGGGTAGTGTTGCTGCACGAAGGTGACCGCGTCATCCGAGTTGTCCTCGTCGTCGTCTTCTGTTAACTCCTGTCGAAATTTTTTATAAATATTTTACCTATTTAAATTTATATAAAAAAATAAAGTCGCAGTACATGTAATGAACTAGTCTATTGAGAAGGCCGCCCCTTCACTGCGAGTTTCTAAAATATGTATATTTCCTTTTATGCGTATTTTAACTCTCATCAGAAATGAGAGGTTTATTTCAGTTGACCAAAAGATATTTAATGTTTTAACGCAATATATTACTTCATAATATGTAATTTTGTAATTCCTACTTCATAGTAGCCTCCGGTTTTCGATTTATTCTCTGCTTACCGGTCAAATTTTTTATATAAGCCAACCAATTTCGCTATTTAATTTTATATTTTATAATAGTTTCGCTACTTAATTATATATTTTATAGTAGTATATTTTATAATTTATATTTTTTTAATAGTATGTGTTATTACTAATAACACATACGTTTAAACGGACTTGTTAAAAGTATTGCTGCTTATCTTGTCGGAGCGGAATTTCGTACTGGATCCGGAATACTGTATTATGTAGTGTGAACTCGCTCATACAACTACATACGTAAAAGTTCAAACGGACGTGTAAAACGGACCGTAAGGCCGTAATTCCCCTTACTACGATTCGTTCGTATTTTCTGGTCTAGCGCGTCTCGCATATTATATACATAAGTACATATACACACTACACACACAAAATAGTATTTCGGATCCAGTTTATTCATCCGTTTATCGAATCAGTACCTACTGTGCGTGATTTCTTAAAAAGTATCCTGTAAAAACGGACTTTATATTATGTTAATGTGCCCTTACTGATATTACAAATAACAATAGCTTAGCGATTCTTCGAATGAGCAGGCAATTATATTGGTGCATTTACACGGCGGTCATTTTAATATAGCACAGAATGCGAAATGTAATTATGGTCTGTGCGAATGGATAACATATTTACAGCTGTTGTTCTGTGGAAATGATGGTTGCATTTCTTCTAAATAAATTATGAAAATAAAAACAATTTCTATATGCCGTTTGTAATTAGCTCTCGATAGCAATAAGAGAAAAGCAATGTAATGCGATATGTGTAGTAATTAAGCACATCACTACATAGTATAAGGGAAAGTCGCTACCCGCGTCTGTCACTATGTCTGTATGTTTAGATCTCTAAAACTACTCAACGGATTTTAATGCAGTCTGTCATAGTGTGGTAAAAGAACTGAGTCTTTTAGTCCTTATTTTGCGGCTATGAGTTCTTTTTGCAGAACTAAAGACTTCCGAGTCTTCCGAGTCCTGAATTTTTTCGAGTCTTTTTTGTTATTTCAGTCCAAAAAAGTTTTTGAGTCGCAGGGTTTATTCAAAGACATTTCATTTTTTTCAGTCATTTGAGCTCTTTGAGTCCTTAGAGTTCTTTCAAGTCCTATGAGTCTTGAGTAAGACTATACAACAGGACTACAGTCCAATCAAAAGGGAGGGTGGTCATTAATGCTAGCGTGAAACAGTTAGCGTGACCCCTTTTCGAAGCGATAAATAAATACTAGGCTGCCTAGGCAGGTTGCGATTCTAATATCGATAAGTGTTGTGTTAACAAGCAAGCAAAATAAAGTATAGTTCCAATCATATTCTAGTCACAATATTTGATATCGAAATATGTTAAAAGAATGAGTTTTTTTTTGTTTGTTTGACCATTTTATGTAGCACGCTTAAGTTCCGATATATGCCGTTTATTAAAAAACAGACGTACCGTGGGATACCATCCGTACCGTGTCGATGTTCCACAGTCCACTGTTACTAACCAAGCGCTTCTCATCTACATTCCTGATGCGCACTGCAAAAGAGTGGAACTCACTACCTGTGTCAGTGTTCCCTGCAAAAAGGTGAGCTCGCTCCATCGTAGACTCAGTCTTTGCCTCGTTGGGCTTAGTCTTGGGTCAAAAGCAAACCTATCCCAAATAAAAAAAAAACCATGCCAATATTGATTGTCGTAAACCATCTTTTATCCAATAGCTGTGTCGAATATTAAAAAAAACCCGACATGAGCCAGGAAAACGACCAGTGAAAACAGTACAATGCCATCTAAGACACAAACATTATAGAGTTCAAACTTATAACACTCCTCTTTGTCGTCTGGAATTAAAAATGTGTCTCACTGAACGATTGCAACGGACAGACTGTTCTCCAAATTCTATTAGCTGATTGGTTCTGTGTAGTTTCAGCATTTTTCAGCGACTTTTTGTTTGCGTTCTTTTTATAACTCACTGAGTTCGGTGCTCACAGTGCAGGGTAAGCTGAATGCTTTATTCCGACCGTATTCGAGCAGAAGTGAGTGAATTTCAGCTTGCCAGATTTGATTACAAACAAACGAATAAACACCGGGTTAGTGGGGTAAGCACGAACAACTATCGTTACGTATTCGTAGCGTTTACCTATAGTTAACTTGTCAATTTGTATGGGGAAACTGTCAGTTTTTGTCGTTTGAACTACACGCATAAGTTACGATAATGTTCGCGCTCACCCCACAGGTGAAACTTGTAAAGCGCTATTTGATAACCATTTTTTGATTTAAACCGTAGTTTTCACTCAATTTTAATAAGGTTCAAGGTTATCTTCAGACATGAACGCGGGTTTTTTTTTAATTACGAAGCTTAACAGCCTATATTTTTGTTCCAGGTCGAAACTAGCAGTTCTGAACAACAGGCACGCTTATTTCCTGTTGGTCGACAACGGCTCCGTGGGCCGCTACGGCGCCGAAATAGTTCTCAGGCGAAAGCTGGAGAAATACATAGCGGCGCAGAAACTGCACCCTTGTGAGTATTGATAATACACTACAAAAAAAAAACACAGCTTTAATGCACATCAAAACTTTTTTTTTTAACACGCTTTTATTAGCTCGGGCTGTATGTACTCGTATGTAACGGAATTTAAGTTCAATTCTCACCAACTTCCAGCAATCGGATTAATTTGAAACTTTGCACACATATCAAGTACCGATGACACTGCAATAATTTGATAATATAAGTTTTCCTTGATCCTTATTGACTAAAAATAATAGTTTAAAAAACTAAAAAAAAACACGCTTTAATTGCTAACTAAAAAAGAGAAAATAATTTCTGAGTACACGGAATTTATATAACAGTAGAGTAAAAAGCGTAGGGTGCACTTTATGACGTTTTCATACTTCTCTTTTTATAGTTGCCATTGCCACCAAACACGAGGATGTGTTGTGGAGGGCTAAAAGCATTACGATACGACAACAATCCACTTTAAATGTATGTGCACAGCCTGTATGTTCTATGCTTGGACCTGTGGTTGACTGGTAGAGAACCCCTCCAGCATTAAGTCCACCATTGTACACAAGTTTGTGCAGAAGTTTTTGAATAAATAATAAATAAATAAACTGCGGAAAGCAATTCAAATGCGGGCCGCGATAAAGTCTATTTATAGTCGATAATAAAATAATGAACCCCTTTTCATTCTGAACGTACAAAGAAGGCATTCCCAACAGCATGTTACGACTCACAAAAAGTTTTCAGCTCAAAACGGAACGCCACATAAATAAAGATGCGCAGCGAATAGGTCATATTTCAATATTTACATGAATATCTGGCCGGCACTATCGTTTTTTAACCTTTGAATAAAAATGTTCCTTGTTGCGCTTTGTTTGAGTTCAAATTCTACAACGTACGTGGAAATGATAATTTCAAAGTCACTTTGCTATCACAACACACGGTTCGCAAGCGCGCACAGCGCCACCTGTATAACATTTGAGGAGACTCACCACCGGTTGCTCGAGCAAACTCGCGTCCGCCTTCGCCCCCGTATTATCAGCATCGTCGAACACAAACGAAAACGAGTCGTAATACCACAGCGTGGGGACGTAAATCTCTTCGGGGCTCCTCGCCTTGCGTCGGCTCTCGACTACTCTTTTGTGTTCGCGCCGCACGCACGCTCGTAAACTCTCGATCTTCCTTAGAACATGCACTCGCGTCGCCGTCGGATCATATTCTTGGACTAGCTCAGTCAATTTCGATATGGCGGTGTGCCGTTTCTGCTTCTGTTTGTAGGCGTAGTTGTTTTTGTCCCAGAGACACGGGAGTTCCTTGTAGAGTTGGATGAATCGTTTGAGGAGTTTGCGCGGGAATACTACGTTGGAGTCCATGCCGACCGTTCGTCGAGCGGCGCGGCGCACGGGTTACTGAGCGTGCTCGGTGAACTTCGGCGCGGCTCGGCTCGACGCTGGGTTGGGCGTGTGACGTCATCCCCCTCCTGCCCACCTATCCCCGCGCGCCCCCAGATCTGGATTGCAGGTTCTGCAGCCAACTCGCGACCCACTAGCTTAACCTACCCTTTGTTTCAAAACGCATTTGTGAAATGCAATTTTTCACGAGAACAATCGCATTGTGATGCGATTTAAAGTCTTTTAACCTTTACTAAAAAAAAAAATACAACTTAGCTAGGTAATTTACTATGTACCTAATAAAATTGTATTGTGAATCATAGATTAAAAATATTTTGCTGTATAAAATGCATCTATTTGACGTCAAAATTCATACCCTATGATCAATTGAGCAATTAATTAAAGTTCCGATGAAACGGGGCAGCCGTTTCACCTCCACATTTATAAACTAGTAAAATGAAATGAAAAATCTTTATTTAAACCCGACTCATAAAACTCAGTAACATATTCCGGCTGCCAATACGTAAACTGACATTTGTAAGCATTTCGCATCAGTGCTTATTGGTTTCCCATTGCATTCTGTATGTTCAAAATGCAATTCCATAATGTGCCAATTACCAATCCACCTGGGTCAGGGTATGTAGGTATTTTGGTAGGTAGGTTGAATATTATTGGTTCTTATAGTGGTCATACAGTGGTCTTAAAGTTCGATAATTTTGTGTCGCTCTGGATCTTTTTAATTCGTAGGATACCTCACATCTGTTGGCTTAACATTTTTGTTGCAAAATTGCCCTTATTTATAGGTGCATAAGATTCCGCACTGTGCTGTCGTGTGCGGGTTACCTAGAGTCGAAGGACGTTGGTGCGTAGGACGTAGTGTCGAATTGTTATTCGGCTACCGCGTAGCGTCGAATGCCCGTGGAATCGAAAAACTAAATTTTTCCAAGGGCAAAATTTTCATAGAAAATCTACTTTTTGGATAAACGCATGTTTTGGGGAAGAGCTGTTTTCAGCCGAGTAATAATTTGACACTACCTCCTTCGCACCAAACGGCCTTCGACTCTGCGTAGGTAACCCGTCGTGTAATCGACAGTTCAAGTAATAAATTATTGAAAAAAGAATAACAAGCTTTTAGAATCAAATTGGGTAAATCCAATTTTAACGTATTTTCAAAATTTAACTTCAATCAGACAGTATTGTTAAAACCTGTTGAAAGCTATTGCTTTTTTGCAGTTTCGATTCCTGGCTCACACAGTTGATTTTCCCACTGAAAAATATGTAGACAGGAAAATATGTATTTATTCCCTTGAAACGAGAAGTTTTGCAACAAAAATAAGTAACTAACTTAATTTGCTGCTGTCTGTACCTTAAAAGTTTATTCCAAACACACGTTTCTCCCGAACAATACAGGAACGTATCATACATAATAGTAGGAAGAGTTTTTCGGTGAATTTCATTCATACATAATTCCATATGTGTGTGTGTGGGCACACTTCGAACGAGTAGACAGTTTGTAGAATATTTAAAACTACCACCAGGCCAGCCAATGTACATAAGAGTATGTACAGAGAGGTGAGTTTGATATTTGTATGACTTGTTTTTACAAGTGGTGGAGTCAAAGTAGTCACAAAATGAACCCATTTACGGTCGTTGTCAACATTTTGTCAATCTTTGACTGAAATTTAGATAACTGTCAGTTTTATACATAAAGCTATTTGAGGTTTTAGCCGTTTACGAAACTGATAGTTGTCTATCTCTCAGTCAAAGGTAGGTAGAATATTGGAACTATCCGTTAGTAGTAATCTGTGGTAGTATGAAGAAGGCGTGTGTGTGTGTGTGTGTGTGTGTGTATTTAAACAGTTTTTGCAGTTACTTAGTTTGCACTGTACATTATAGGTTATGGGAAGTACTTATGTTTTTCAGTCATGTTTTGTAAAATAGGCCTTTTTTGTCCGTCATGCTTAGTTTTTAATTACGAATTATTTTCGTATTAAACTTACACAGAGTGAAAACTTATCATTATCAATTAAGATTTAGTTTCAATTTATAATAGTCTATACGATGAACCTAAAATTAAATTAATGAGATCATAAAGGGGTCAAGTACGGATTAAGTTTAATGGTGATTAAATGCGTTGTTAATCGTATTGCGAAGGGCATAATGACAGGTCGTTTACGAGGTTGCAAGAGGAATTAATCATCTTTATCTTTCCGATACCTTAACTAGGGGTACCTGACATCTTCTTCCGCCGAAATGTAGGATTTTTATTTTTTTTTTATTTTTCTTTATTCAGGAAAACAAACAGCTGTGTTATAATACATAAAGCTTATAAAACAAGGCGTCGTTCATTAGCCATACAGTTTTCACAATTAGGTATACAATTATGATGTTGACGAGTCGTAGATCGTAAGCGCGTTTACAAATTTTAATTTACTAAATTTATTTATATAAACAGAAAGTAAGTAAGTAAGAATTTTTGATCTTGACAAAATAAAATGTCTACAATTATGGACTTAGGCACACCTACATCAGGTGGCCTCTCTTTTTAACAAGTAACGAAAGCGGTTTAATTTTTCATGAAATATATCGATGTGATTATACGCAGTGTTATATTTTCTACAAGTTCTAATAATAAAACTATTGCTTCTGTAATTTGTGGAGCAAATTGGTGTAACAAAGGTACTAAAGTGGCGGGGGTTGGATCTGGGACACTTCAAACAAATTTTACTTAGCAAGTACGGAGAATCGACCACACTATTAATAATTTTGTGTAAAAATATTTGATCTCTGACCTCACGTCGAGTTCCCAATGGCTCAATTCTACTTGTGTTATAATTTTTAAACCGATACTCCAAACGTTTGACAAATTTATTCTGAATACCCTCCAACATGTCCATATATTTTTTATACATTGGATTCCAAGCCGTTGAAGCGTATTCCAATTGAGACCTAACAAACGCATTATAAAGCAAAATAAGCGTATCTGCACTTTTAAAATCCGTGCTTTGGCGAAAGATAAAGCCAAGCAGTTTATAAGCCTTGGCAGTAATTTTATTTATGTGAGAATCAAAGAACAGGCCACTGTCCAACTGTATTCCCAAATCATTAACCTTGTCTACTCTTTTTAGTTCAGTATTGTGTAATTTATATCTAAATTGAATAGGGTTTACTTTTCTGGTAAACGTGATTGTATAACATTTTTCTACATTTAATTGTAAGTTATTTAAAGAGCAATAACTGCACAGACGATCTAAGTCTGCCTGCATATCATTACAGTCATCCTCTGATTTAATCACTTTAAATATCTTAGTATCGTCGGCATATAATAATAATTCGGAATTCCTAATACAGTTCACAACGTCGTTTATAAAAACATTAAACAGCAAAGGTCCCAGATGTGAGCCCTGGGGCACACCAGACGTTATAGGAATAAAGCTAGAAGTAAAGCCCTTTATAGTTACAGCCTGTGTTCTATTCTCAACATAAGAGGTTAGCCATCTAAGAAGATCACCATGCACACCAATTGCATTGAGTTTGCAAATCAGCAAAGAATGTGAGATCTTATCGAAGCATTTAGAGTAATCGGTGTAGACGGCATCCACCTGAAACCCCTTGTCCATGGAATCTAAGACCATGTCCAAAAACTCACAAACGTTAGTCTCTGTGGACCGCTTTGAGACAAAGCCGTGCTGATGTACAGTTAACAAAGGACTGATTACCGGATACATATGGTCATAAATAATTTTTTCAAAAATTTTGGGTAATACGGACAATTTTGAGATACCTCGGTAGTTACGAACGTCATGCCTATCACCACTCTTGTGAATAGGAACTACGAATGATTTTTTCCAGAAGGTGGGCATGATTCCATAAGACAAGGATAACTGAAATAAAAATGTGACAGGGAACGCTAACTGTTTACGACATGTCTTTAAAAATAATGGATGAAGACCATCAGGTCCACTACCCTTACATATATTTATATCCGAAAGGTACTTTTCCACGATATCTTGCGATATATGGATCCTGCTAATTAACACACTACCAGACTCCGTACAACTCAAGTTCGCCGGACAGCCACTATCCCTCTCAAAAACCGACTGGAAGAAAGTGCCAAACATGTCACAGATAGTCTGCCCATCATTACCCACTTCTTGGTCTAGTCTAAGTGTATCTGGTATGCTATTATTATTTTTTTTCGATTTTATAAAAGACCAAAAATGTTTAGAGCACTGTTTTATATTTTCTTCAGATCTATTGATGTACAGGTTGTAGCATTCTATTTCCAATTTTTTAACCGAACGCCGCAGGTCCGAAAAGCATTCATAATCACAAAGTCTACCGTAATTTTTCCATTTTTTGTGTAACTTAGCTTTTTTCTTTAACATTTTAATTAATTTAAGCGAAAACCAAATAGGGTATTGTCTGTTTTCTTTAATAATTTTTTTAGGTATATGTTTATCGATAATATTATTAACAATTAGGTAAAAATTCTCAAGAGCCTTTTCTATGTCATTGTCAGATAGGTGTTCCTCCCACCTAACCTGTTCCAGTTCAGACTTAATAGTATCGTAGTTAGCTGCATGGAAACGACGGATTGTGACTGGCGCAAGCCGCAGGCCTACATCCTTTTGTAAGACATTCGCGACTATTGATAAAGAAGGGTGGTGGCTGTCCTCCGGCTCCGAAAGAGGTTTACAGCGGTTAACGGTACATGGAAAACTAGAGAATACGAGATCAAGCCATCTGTTATTCGAGTTCGGAATTCCATTACGCTGACTCCAGCCTGTGAAATTCATAAAGGTATACAACTGAGAAGTTAATTGATTAACAGTTGGATAGAACAAAATATAACTATCACTATCGGCTAGAGACTGTGACCACAATGCAGCCCTATCATTAAAATCACCAACCACAAGAAATTCGTCAGAAGGTCTACTAACACCGTGCTCAGATATCGATTCTAATAATGATAACTCGGAGACTATTTGGTCTCGAGTTTCTGGAAAGTAACAACAGTATATATGCAACCGCTTACAATCTGGGCCACGAGACAACCGAACAGATAAACATGTCACTTCGGCGTCAGGAAGATCTGGTAGTGTTAAGATCTGCGAATCTATCATCAAATCACGCCTAACCGCTATTAAGGTACCTCCACCTTTTTCCATCCCTTGACGTACATAATCTCGGTCCGTGCGGTAAACATTGTATCGGGGGTCAAATAACTCGGCATCAAAAATGCCCGGCAAAAGCCATGTCTCACTCAGTAAAATAATGTCGTAATTACTATTAAGTAGGTTTCTAAAAAATAATTTATTTTACCTCAACATAGCTCGATATACAAAGTTAAAAGTACGATTCTCATGCATTTGCACTTTTCCCGCACGGTTATTCGTATTTATCCAGCTTGACATAATAGTAACTTCGAATTAATGTTGACGGATCTATTTCATGACAGCTACAAGATAATTTGTATGCGGATTTCAAACTCGACTGGTAAGCACCACACATTGCGTTCGAGTGGCGATCGATCGAACTTTTTACGAATGTAAACTTTTTTCGATTGCACGAGAATCGCTCCCCTGATATCAAACTAAAATGGACTATTCAAACTTTTCCGCTCTTTTTCAACCT
Source organism: Pyrausta despicata (assembly GCA_963921415.1). NCBI lineage: Eukaryota > Metazoa > Arthropoda > Insecta > Lepidoptera > Crambidae > Pyrausta > Pyrausta despicata. The sequence goes on along the minus strand of OY992862.1, from coordinate 11,395,100 downwards.
CTTAAAGTTTTTTTACAACGAGTAGACTCAATCAGCTAGTTTGTGTCGGTACCTATAGATTTCCGACCTCCATTTTTCAAATCGTCCAAAACTTTAACTTTAAGTAGTGAACGCGTATAGTTTAATTTTAGACGACTTAAAAAAACAGCTGTCTTTGTTGAACCTTAAGCACGTACGAGTACGTATATGGGTTGTGAAAGAGATGCTGTTGCATATACAGCCTTTGTAAGACCCTTTAACTATGAAATAGGAGCCGTCTACATAAGGTCCCCATTTCCAACTACTATTTCGAGTGTCCCGTGCCACCTCAAAGGGATGAAATGGAACCCTTACAGTATCCAAATCGGAGGTCCTACTCCGTAAAGCTTCTTCCGTATTTTAAAACAGATGCAATTAAAATATATGCATTTAAGAGTTATGGTTAAAAAGGAAGGTTATTTATGATTTTGTCCCTATTGGACCACGGCGACTATCTGATCATCAATAACAATAATTTTTCATAATTTTTAGAAAATAATACTTTTGTGACTGGATTTCAGCCTTTTTGACTCTAGCCATCCTGTTCGCTCATAAGGAAATTTTGCATGAGTGACAGGGACGACCACATTCAAAACTACGAACATCGTCTTACAAAGTAAGGCCTCTGACCGTCTGGCACGGCCAATTTGCTTCGAAAATCTTGGACCAGTTGGGTTCTAGTCACTGAAAGACACGCCTGTTACGCCAATATCAATTTATTTCTTAAAAGAACTCAGCAGAATTATTTTGTATTAACTCCAGTTTGTAAATAAAAGTTTAACACAGCCAATATTACAATATAAAAGGGCTTGATTTTAAGAGTAACACCTAAAATGATACTTAGGTATGATCTTTAGTAACTTTGCGTTGTTAATGATAAACTATCGAAATTGTATAAAAATTGCTTACAGACCATGCAATCGCAAGATATGATAATAGCACAGTAATTTATTTAAAAAAAACATCATTTCATAACCCTTTATTACAGAAGGCGAAAAATATTCTTCGCAGGTAAATTATGGCGTGTTTTCAACCCTCCAAACTTGTGTTATCGGCCGAACAAAACAGATTCAATTTAGATACGCAACAAAACCTACTAATAAAGGGATTTTATCGATGGTTCTTATAATAACTTCCATCAGCCCCCGGCGGCTGTAAGCCCCAGGATTTCGTCGTGGTCACACCAACCCTTAATAGCTATAAAAGAAGATTTAAGGTGGCGGCTTTTGTGCGGGCAAATTGATAAAAATACCAAACTGAGAGCCACGGTGACAGTGTGCGTCATAGAGGCTGCAAGCTTTACAAGATCACGAAAAAAAGTTGGAATAAAATTATATATGCAATATTTGAATCAGGGAGCACGGCTTCGTGTTAAAATATGTTTTCATATAAATTGAAGTTTGTATGAAATTATTAAATGACAACCCTCAGGTGTCGAAAAGTGCGCTTAGGTTATACCTGCACAAAGCTATGTAATTTCTCAATCACACATCACACAACATAATACTTTAGAAGACCTGCCATTGAATCTCTCTCTACATTTACATAGTCTAAATATTGATGGTGAAGGAAATTGAGTGTCTGTGAAAAATAATTTTGAATAATTGTCTGGAAGAGATCGCTACAAGCCATAAGACCGGCTAAATTGTACATCTTTCTTTGTTAAACTTGTCCGTAATTTTTGTTTTGTGTTGTACAATAAAATGTTAATCAATCAATCAATTTTATTGATGGGTTCGAAAAATTTTTCTTCGTCATAAAAATATTTATCTTTGTTCTTTCCTTGTTGCATCTAACTTTGTTATTAGTCATCGTAAGTGAAATATGTTGAAGACTTTACTATTAGTAAATAAATATTTTGTGTCTGTCCTTTGTACAAACAGAATGTGTTTGAAATTGTTTTTTTAATGTTTGGATTTTGTGATGATTACTATTATATGTGTCTTGTGTTTTAGTGAGAGATCTTAGGGATATTGCCATTTAATAATTAATCATGGTAATACCTACATTGTAAAGCAACATTTACTGCTTCTTAATTCATTGCCACAACAAGTTTTCATTAAATTAAAATTCCTCGTTTCTTAAAATTGACATTGACAAAATAATTTTGTTTTTTTTGTAGTACATAGTACTTACTAGCTAACATAGACGATTTATTTGCCATCATGCGTAAAAAGACGGCCTCAAGCGTACTGTGGGGTGAACACGAACATTTTCTTAACGTATTCGTGTCGTCCAAACGTCAGAAACTGACATTTTCCCCATACAAATTGACAAGTCAACGATAGGTTAACGCTACGAAAACGTTTCGATAGTTGTTCGTGTTCACCCCACTGCACATGCGTTATGCGTTAACGGGGCCTTGAAAATGATATCAGAGCGAATTGACTTTGCTGTGTTAAGGGGTTCACAAATCTGCATGTTATTAGGCGTGCAGGTTGGTGAATCTATCACATAAGCTAATTTCTACATTCTGTTCTATTATACTTTTCATCATCAGTAAGTAATATACTAATACTATTGTTACGTTCTAAGGGTGTGGGATCTAGATTGAAATGCACTTCTAAACCGATGAAGTAGAGTAGGATTTATTGTACACACTTAACGTTACAACACTTAGTACACAAACACTTATATCGCACTCCAAAATCTTCTTGTCGCAGTTTTCGCTTCGATGTTTACTCGTCGCTTTCCCAAATTAAACTCCAACTCGGTCGCATTCCCGGGCTCCTTATATACCGGCCGTCAAGGACTCCCGAATATTCGGTAGGTACCTACTACCCAGTACGAGACTGTTCGGGATCCTTCCAAATGCCGTCTTGCCTAGCCTAGACCTTTCTCGAATGTTCGGCATCATAGTGCTATCCTTGTCTTGTGCTGTCTCTGTCACACCTTTCTGGAATGTTCTTAGTATAGCTGCCTCTCTCTAATCGTGCTATCTCTTTCACTCCTACTGAAAATTACGTCATATACTGAAGTGGGCTTCAAAGGCCCATAAGGGGTCCTGAAAACGCCTGAAAACGGGTTTTCAGGTTATGGCGTCATCTGATAGAGGGTGGCCTGAAACGGACTGAAAACATGTTTCAGGCGCCTGAAAACAACGGCAACTTGGGTGAAATTGTGATAAACTAGTATGTGTTAGAGCACTCTCTGAAACGGCCTGAAATGGTATTTCAGCCTGCTGAAAACGCCTCCAAGGCACGGAAAAACACGATCAAAGTTTTAGCACTAGCCCACCGGCGTAACACTACCCCCTCCTTAGACATGCTCGTCCCGAGCATCATTCGTTCCATGGTACTTGGCCAACCGATCAACATGAACAATCTTACAGGGGCTACGTGCGTTGCGCTGTATCCGATAAGTAACGTCGTTGATCCTTGTGACTACTTTGTACGGCCCTTCCCAACTCGGCGACAATTTTGGTGACTTTCCTTTTTGACGCATAGGGTTATGTAGCCACACGAATGATCCTTCCTCAAACCTCGTCTGGTTAGACTTCCGGTCGTATCTGGTCTTCACCGTTCGGTCCGAGTCCCGTTGCCTCCAAGATCTTTTTGGGCAGCTTGATTGTATGTGTCCTCTTTCCCCGCAGTTGTAGCATCGAGGCCCAGTTTCTCGAGGTGGAGCAATCGTCTCCCTGGCCGCAACTTCGCGCACCCTAAAGGATTTTGTTGAGTCTTGGCGTACAGCTTCCACCTCCAGGGCATGGGCGAGCGCATCCTTCAAGGTCCCATGGTGTCTCAGCCGTACAGCAGCCCTCACTTCAAAGTCCCGAATCCCATCTATGAATGCCTGTACTAGCGTTCCATCGATGAAAGTCGCCGCGGAACCTTGGTACGCCTTCCGGACGAGCTTCTCTATCTCAAGTGCCCACTTTTGTAACGACTCATTATGCCCCTGAGTCCTATTCTTCAGCTGAGCTCTGTAAACGTGCTCTAGATGGCTGTCACCGAAGCGTGCCTCTAAAGCTTCAAGAAGACGGTCGTATGTCTTCTCCTTTCCTAACGCTTCCAGAACAGTGAGAGCTTCGTCCCGCAGCGCCAAACTCAGTGCCGTTTTAGCATAGTCCTTGCTCCAGCTATTCGCTTCGGCGACCATCTCGAATTGGAGCTTGTATGCGGCCCACGAAGAGGTACCATCGAATGGAGGTACCTTTAACTTTTCACCTCCTGTGGCTGGTGCACCTGATACACTGGTGGTGCCGTTGGCCACTTTGATCTCCAACTTCTGGAGGCGATTCTCCTGGCCCTCCACTTTTTCGTTCAGTCCATTGAGGCGCTTCTCGTGGTTTTCAACTTTAATTTCAACGCCCACAATTTTGTCTTGCACCTCAGCCATCTCCTTTTTCCATTCTGCAGCTACTTCGTGTACCTCACGGAGGACTTCTTTCAGGTCCCGTAACTCTTGCTGCAAAATTTTGGCTTGTTCCTCGTGCCATCTAGCCTGTTCCTCCTGCCTTCTGGCTTGTTCCTCCTGCCTTCTGGCTTGTTCCTCCTGCCTTCTGGCTTGTTCCTCCTGCCTTCTAGCCTGTTCTTTCAGGAGGATCAGAATGGCGTTGACGTCTATCTCCGGCGTCCTTGAAGCTGGTACCGCTGTGTCTGACGTTCCGGCGGTGCCCGCAGAGTCTCCAGCAGCGGTGCGGCTTCGGGTCTGCATCCCCTCCTTCTCTTCTTCTCGCGGAGTAATCGGCATTTTCAATCCCACTTCTGACACCAAATGTTACGTTCTAGGAGTGTGGGATCTAGATTGAAATGCACTTCTAAACCGATGAAGTAGAGTAGGATTTATTGTACACACTTAACGTTACAACACTTAGTACACAAACACTTATATCGCACTCCAAAATCTTCTTGTCGCAGTTTTCGCTTCGATGTTTACTCGTCTCTTTCCCAAATTAAACTCCAACTCGGTCGCATTCCCGGGCTCCTTATATACCGGCCGTCAAGGACTCCCGAATATTCGGTAGGTACCTACTACCCAGTACGAGACTGTTCGGGATCCTTCCAAATGCCGTCTTGCCTAGCCTAGACCTTTCTCGAATGTTCGGCATCATAGTGCTATCCTTGTCTTGTGCTGTCTCTGTCACACCTTTCTGGAATGTTCTTAGTATAGCTGCCTCTCTCTAATCGTGCTATCTCTTTCACTCCTACTGAAAATTACGTCATATACTGAAGTGGGCTTCAAAGGCCCATAAGGGGTCCTGAAACCGCCTGAAAACGGGTTTTCAGGTTATGGCGTCATCTGATAGAGGGTGGCCTGAAACGGACTGAAAACATGTTTCAGGCGCCTGAAAACAACGGCAACTTGGGTGAAATTGTGATAAACTAGTATGTGTTAGAGCACTCTCTGAAACGGCCTGAAATGATATTTCAGCCTGCTGAAAACGCCTCCAAGGCACGGAAAAACACGATCAAAGTTTTAGCACTAGCCCACCGGCGTAACACTATCATAGTCTTAAAAATTACTAACTAAATGGCCTGTAATTGTATGAAAATAAACATTTTTTATAATTATTTATAGTAGGAAACTCACAGTCACAACACTTATTTGGTTTAATATAGTTCCCCGATATTGATTATAGTTATTATCGTTTATTACTGATATCCATTATCTCAGTTAATATAATAATACTATTACCACAAATCTTATTCTTTGGTCTCATATAGCAGATGATCTAGTATCAAAGTAATTTTGAACTAATCCAACTTCACAATATCCCTGGAGTAAGAAAAGGCACTGAATTCCTAAAATCAAACTTTCTTTTACATCTTTAGTAAAACTTTAATGAGTCTTTTGACGAAACTTTTTCTTATTTGGAAATTTTATTGAATCCTTTACATAGTTTATACGTTAAAGTTTTCATACCTTACTACGGGTATTTGTTCATCCGCTCATTACTTGAGCTTTTATAATATTTTATCTAATTTGTTTTTGAATAGTCAGAAAAACAAAGAACAAAAGCTCGAAAGAGACACATGCACACGCACACAAACGCACGCCTGTTTTTTTTATACAAAACTATTAAAACAATCATAGGCCTTGTCCGTCTATTACAGACGATTTAAGCAGTGTCTGCTGCAAGGCACTTCTTATTATGGCTGAATAAGCCAATCCGGGAGCGACAAACTTTTCCGCATTTAAGGCAAGGGAAGGCAGCGGCAGGTGGAACATAGATATTAAAACAAAAACACTAACCGAAGCCGGCCAAGCCAAACTTGTGAAAATACCGAACACCTGACATTAGGACCATACTTGTATAAGGACGACACACAATTTAAAGGTACAAGTTCAAAACAGCTGTTAACAAACTTTTAAATAACGACTTATAAACTTGATCATTTACTTACATTGTTACTCTTAAAATTGTTATTACTAGTATCTTATTATTAATTCATCTGTTATTATTAATTTATTATTCCGTATTCCAAATTAGTGATTATTTTTCTTTTATGGTTTTTATTGGTAATTTAATTTCAATTATTAATATTCATAATATAATATAATGTAATATTCTGATTTTATTCTAAATATGTTAACTCGATTTGCATGCTGAGTACACTTGCCTTTGGAGCTGCAATCAAATCTGTGTGTGTAACTATTTTTATATTAATTGTTACGATTGTGTCTCTGTTATGTGTACCTATTAAATAAATAAATAAATAAAAAAAAACAAGTTAGTAGCAGTTAGCAGAAAATGTGACGTGGGCGTCATTCATGACGTCGCGTCATTTCTGGTTTCTAAGTGGTATAAAATACCACATGGAAACTACTGCATATCGTATTTGTTAGCATTAACTTACCAACGTACCTTAACTGTATGACACACCTGTGATATATTTTTTACCTAAATAAATAAATATACAACAATATCACATACATAGATCTGACTCCGGGGCAAGTAGCTTAAACACTTATCAGAATCAATAGTGGTATTACAAATAAACTTAAATAAATACATATAACATCGAGACCAGTACAAACAGACATGTTCATGTACACAAATGTTGGTTAGTGCGGGGTTCAAACCCGCGACCTCTTGGTTAATAGTCAACTTTTTAACCATTACACCAAAGGTGTCGTCTAAATAAAAACCGTGATTCAAACTGCTGAAATATTTTCTCGAATTTCAACTATGCATACAGGGTGTTTCGCACACCTGTCTCCGTCCACTCGACTTTTACGCGGAATTGCCACATTTATCGCCGCCATAAAAACGCTTTTATTTATTTATTTAGTTTTACGACGTTTTCCCTTATTTTTCGATTCAAAAATTGTCACAACCTGTTAATGCTTTTAACATTATTCCTAGTTTTCACGATATAGACGTGGCATAAAGATGGCTGTTTTGGTGCCTTATACATTCCAAAGCTTTATTTGTTAACCTCACACACTGTGACGTGGATAGTGATAAGTACATATATTACTAGCTGACCCGGCAAACGTTGTTATGCCATTAAATTTTTTTTTATCACTAATGTGTATGAAAAATAGATGTTGGCCGATTCTCAGACCTACTCAATATGCTCACAAAATTTTCGCTCACAGAATCGGTCAAGCCGTTTCGGAGGAGTATGGCAACGAAAACTGAAGAAAAAACGGGCAGTGAAAAATAAAAGATGTGCACGTTTCAATGTTCTATATTTGAATGACAAAAATAGTGGCGGTATGCCGCAACCTGATTGATGACGTAATAACAAGAAAAATATGACTTGGATATTTGTTCTACAATCATGAATACCAATAGTCCCCCTCAAATATTCAAGTACTTATATCAATAACATAAATATATAATTAACATTGATTTGGGAGAAAAACATAACAAATAAATTCCAATATCATGGTTGATTTTAACAAAAAAAAACGTTATTTAATCAATTAAGTTCATAACTGTTATCAATTCATTAATTACTGAGGGTTGTATATCTTTTATTATACAATTTTAATGATGATTACATTATATTTAACTTTCTTCGTAATTCAAGGAACTTGGTTGTAGGTACCATTTTTGTGAAAATGTCAGCTAGTTGGTTTCCTGTGGAAATATATTCTAGCTTTATTACTTTGTTGGTAATTTGCTCTCTCGTAAAATGGTATTTAATGTCGATATGTTTCGATCTGTTGTGACTTGTCGGATTATTTGCAATATTGATACAACTGTTGTTGTCCTCAAAAATTATTATTGGCTGGTCTACAGGAAACGAAATACTATTAAGCAATGACTTTATCCAAATCGCTTCCCTAACAGCCTCAAATAAAGCCATGTATTCGGCTTCTGTTGAGGATGCAGCGACAGTGTTTTGTTTTCGTGTATTCCACGAAATTGTACAATTATCGAACACTTGAAAGATGTGCCCTGTTGTACTTTTTCTGTCAATTGGGTCGCCACCCCAATCTGAATCTGCATAGCCAATAATCAATTGTTTGTACTCAGATTTTTGATAGGTCAATTTTAAGTTTATTGTTCCTTTAATGTACCTTAAAAGATGTTTTAAACATTGCCATAATTCTTCATTATTTTTACTTTGATACCGACTTAAAATACCGATCGCAGCACATATGTCTGGCCGTGTACAAAGCATTGCATACATCAAGCACCCAATCACATTCCTGCAAGGAGCGTTATAATATGTATCAGAATTTAAAGCGGCATGATCTAATTTAGATGGAAAAGGTGATTTAGAAGGATTGCAGTCGGTCATTGAGAATTTGCTTAAAACACTTTCAAGGTACGCTGATTGGTCTAACGTTAATGTGTTTTTGGTACGTTCTACTTTTATACCCAAAAAGAATTTAACTTCATTTAAGTCTGTCATATTAAATTTTCGCATTAAGCAGGATTTATACATTTGCATAGTATTTTCATCTTTGGTGCAAAGAATTAAATCATCTACATATAAAATTATATATACATTTTCATTCATATTATTTTTATCTAAAATATATAGACATGGGTCAACTTTTGAATTTTTAAAACCAATAGCTTTAAGAGTGTGATCGAAACGCTCAAACCAGCATCTGGAGGATTGTTTTAAGCCGTAAAGTGATTTATTTAATTTACAAACATAATTTGGTTCAGCAGAAATACCTTTTGGTACTTCCATGTATATATTTTCTTTGAGTATTCCATTTAAAAACGCGGTCTTAACATCCATATGATGCGCAGATAAATCAAATTGATTGGCGAGTGCTAAAATAAAACGTAAAGTTGAAATTCTAGCTACTGGAGCGAACGTTTCGTCATAATCTTTGAGGTATTCTTGAGTGAAACCACGAGCAACCAATCGCGCTTTATACCGCGTGGGTTCACCGTGTTCATTGTTTTTAATTGTAAATACCCATTTACAACTAACTAAATTTGCATTATTTGGCCGTTCTACGAGATTCCATGTCCGATTACTAGTAAGTGACTCAATTTCACTTTGTATGGCTTTTAACCATTTATCAGTGTCGTCCCTATTAAAAATGTCATCATAACAATTTGGCAACGATTGTGTAGTTGTTAGCGATAAATAATATTCAGGATTATTTAATTTTTTATAATCTTTTGGGGGTAAATTTTGTATTCTGTCACTACGTCTCAGTTTGCTGGATGACGGCACAGCTTCTGAGTTATCATCTGAAGGAAGTCTGTGTTTGTTGCCTATTAATTTTGCCGGTTCAGTGCCAGGCTTATTAATTTCGGCGGGAATTTCAATTGGTCCAGTACATGTAGGCCTAGAAGTATCAAAACTTGATTCATCAAAAACAATGTCCCGGGCAATAAAGAAATTATTTTTTTCGACGTTAAATAATTTGTAACCATTTTGGTGATAGCCCACAAAAATAGCTTTAAACGACTTTTCGTCAAATTTTGATCTACTAGTCTTATCATGAACGTAAGCTGTAGAACCAAAGACCTTTAAGATGCTTATTTTGGGTTTCTTGTTGTGCCACATTTCATATGGTGTTTTATTGTTTGTGAGCGCTTTTGTAGGTAGTCTATTCGTTAAAAAGGTGGCAGTTAAAATAGCTTCACCCCAGAACGATTTGTCCAATTTCGCACTTGTAACCATGGTTCGTGCCATTTCGGTTAACGTACGATTCATCCGCTCAGCTACACCATTTTGCTGTGGCGTATAAGGTACTGTCAGGTGATAGGTTATTCCCTTACAAACACAGAATTCCTTGAACTCGTTTGATAGATATTCTCGACCATTATCACAATATAAGTTCGTCACTCTATAATTAAAATAGTTCTCGCTTTTACTGACAAAATCTTGAAAACATTTTAGCACTTCTGACTTTGAATGCATTAAATACGTAACTGTGTAGTGTGTGAAATCATCAATAAACGTAACGAAATAATTTTTATCATCTAAGGTAGTAGGAGAAATTGGGCCGCAAACATCTGAATGAACGATGAACAATGGTCGGTTATTTTTGTCAGACTTTTCCTTACGTTTCGCAAAAGGCAACCGAGACTGTTTACCAAGAATGCAAGGTTCGCATAAATCATCATTTGGCTTTATGTCTTTAATTAATTTACCATCACTTTCGTCAATAAAACTTTTGAGTAAATTAAATTTTTGTTTGTTTATATGACCTAGCCGATCATGCCATAACTTATAATTTACGGAGTCTTGGTCACTGCAGTTATTTGAAGCAACATTTAAATTACATTTTGATCTATTAATTTCAAAAATTATACTGAATAAATTGTTAGTATTTTCACCAGTCATGTGACACTTGTTATCTTTATTATAGATTTGAACCCCGTTATTGCCAAAAACAACCGACATACCTGTTTTTTGTATGCGATTTACTGAAAGTAAATTATACCTCGCTTCGGGCGTATATAAAACATCATCGATAGATCCTTTTATTCCTAAATTTGTTGTTACCTCAATTTTTCCTTTACCAAAAGCAAGAATGGATGACCCGTTTTTTGCCACGCCAATTTTTAGCGGTGTAGATAATTCTGTATAAGATGTAAATACTTCGCGGTTGTTCACGATGTGGTCAGTGGCGCCAGAATCTAAAAGAAAACAAACTTCATCTTTAGCTAACCTGTTATCGGCGGCATTGGGTAACTTACATTTTGAAAACATAAAAGCGAAACCGTCCTCGTCATTGGTGCAGGGATCAGCGTTGTTGGACGTCATCGCGGCGTGGACAGACTTTTTGTTGTTGTTTGATGAGCCGTTTTGCTGTAAGTTTTTAAAGAAGCGGCAATCCTTCTTGAAATGGTTTCGGCGTCCACAATGATCACAATACATCTTCGATATTTTGTGTAAAGAATTTCCTGGCTTATAGTTGTTTTTCTTTTGAGATTGTGTCCTATTTTTCTTAAAGAAGTCAGATTGATTATGATTACTGATTCGTCTTGTACCAGTATGCAGGGCCTTAAGCTCAGTTGTTGTTTCAGCTTTCAATTTAACCTCATGGTCAAGTAGACGTGTCTTCACAAAAACCAAATTCAGTTGGTCTTCACCAAGTGTTTCCAGAGCCGTTATTACACCATCATAAGATGAGGGTAGTGTTAGCAATAAATGAGCTATTTTATCCATCTCATCTAGTTTAGCACCAGCAGAAATCAATTCAATGATTAAATTATCAAACTGCATAAAATGTTGCAATAATGTTAAATCGGGTTGCAACTTGAGGTTTAATAGTTGTTTACGAAGTGCTAATTGCGTAGCCAAGCTTCGTCGCTCGTAAATTTTGTCAAGGTCATCTAATATAGATTTAGCAGTTGCGGAGCCCTTGGCGAAATTCAAAAAGGCATCACCCAAATATTCAATAATCGTACCTTTAGCAAGCATATTTTTCTTCTGCCAATCTGCATCAGGAGAAGTAGGTGTGGTATCCTCGACTACGCTTAACACTTGCATCTCCTCCAACAGTGATTTAATACGGAATTTCCATGTACTATACTTTTCACCATTGAATTGTTGAATATTTCGTTTGTTCGATCGCGCCTCCATTTTGACAACACAGCACAAAATTGTATTTTAGTATATTTACGCACTGGTTAACGTAGCTATGCCCATAACCTGAAGAAAAAACGGGCAGTGAAAAATAAAAGATGTGCACGTTTCAATGTTCTATATTTGAATGACAAAAATAGTGGCGGTATGCCGCAACCTGATTGATGACGTAATAACAAGAAAAATATGACTTGGATATTTGTTCTACAATCATGAATACCAATAAAAACTGTGACACGAGAATTTTATATATTAGATTTTTGGTATGGAGAGGGAGAGGCCGGTCTAGGCAGATATGGATAGACTTTGTAAAGAAATATATACTTAAGTGTACTTACCGAAATGAGTGAATGATTCAGTCACGAAAGATAGGATGGTATGGAAGAGAAAAACATATTGCGTCGACCCCAGGTAACCAAGGCACGGGGTAAGTTAAAGATTTTAGCATCTGCATCGAAGCTAAAATCATTAACATAATTAATCATTAACTTACTCTTTTCCGATTCTAACGCGCCTTGGCATCGATGCAGAAGCTTGTCAACTGTAGCGATGCTGAATCGATGCAGTACTATGGAGCTCTATGTTTCCGAAATAAAATCTTTAACTTACCCTTTTCCGATTCTAACGCGCTTTAGCATCGATGCAGAAGCTGGTCAACTGTAGCGATGCTGTATCGATGCAGTACTATGAAACCCTATGTTTCAGCAGCACACACTTTGAGAATGGCTGGCTCAAATAAAGATCCTTAGGCCCCCGTTCTCTCTAAGCAGTTGTCCGCAGTTTCTGATCCATGCCTGTCACTTTTACAAGCTGGAACGTGCGAGAAAGCGCGCTGGCTAAATTCGAAAATACGAAAAAAACGTTCGTCAATGAATGAGAGAAGCCTCTGCTGCAAAAGGCCTGCCTAAAAAAACACGCTTTTATTGCTAACTAAAAAAGAGAAAATAATTTCTGAGTACACGGAATTTATATTAAAGTAGAGTAAGAAGCGTGGGCTGCACTTTATGACGTTTTCATACTTCTCTTTTTATAGTTACCAATAAAAGGATGATTTTCACATACAACTTTACCAAGCACCCCAGGCTTTTTACTCTACTGTAATATAAATTCCGTGTACTCGGAAATTATTTTCTCTTTTTTAGTTAGCAATAAAAGCGTGTTTTTTAATTTTTTTAAACTTTATATGTATATTTTTTAGTTAATATGGATAATGGAAAACTCTTATCAAATTATTGCATTGTCATCGGTACTTAATACGTGTGCAAAGTTTCAAATTAATCCGATTTCTAGAAGTTGGTGAAAAATTGAGCTTATAAATTCCGTTACATACATTCATACATACACCCTGATCTAATAAAAGCGTGTTAATAAGATGGAAAAGTCCGTCGGATAACGTGCTCCCGTGAAAACATTATGTAAACAGCCTAATGAACAATTTGTGTTTTTTTAATTAAAACTTAATTAAGGAAACTTCCCCCTGATACTGCTATTCCGCCGCTCTATGCCAATTGAGGGAACTTTTTAAATTGGTTTTTAACTGATGCACGGAAATTCTGAGTCGGAGCTTTATTAAGTTTGAATGTTGCGTATTTAGTAAGTAGGGAGGGGGGACATAAATAATAAACACTTGAGATGCTCGTGCTCTTCACAAAAATATTTGTCCCTAGAGGGATTTAAAAAAAAACTCCCAGTTTTAAGCCGTATCGCGAACTATCACCCAAAGCTATCGTTTGACTTCATACTTTTTTCTTAGCAATCATTTTCATTGTAATCCTATTACGTACTTAGAATCGTTCAAGTATCCTTGGGTTCGAGTAAAAATAGGTATTCCTGTTTATAGAGGTAGAATCAAATTGAGAATTCCATTTGGGATTGTAAAAGTTCTTTATAATGAAAGCACTTCAAATAATGGGAGTTTTCTATCCTTTTCTGTCTTCCTTTTAGCCTTTTTCTTTTCAATGTATATCAACTTATGCCTACAAGCATATTTCTACTTTAAAGCGTTAAAGTAGAAAAGTTTTGTATTGGAATATTATCAAAAGCGAGGCTAATGATGCAAGGTTAACTAGGTTTGAACGATCTACTTGACTGAACTGACATAAACATTAAATTTTATAGTAATTGAATTTAATTTATTGAATTTAGAATATTTTTTGTTTAATTTACTCTGTATTTATTACTTTTACATTATTGTGCACCGTATTTATTGTAACATCAATATACCATGTTCTTATGCAAATAAAGAATTATGAATATATGAATATTGATGACGTCAGTTGGAAAGATATATGGTCGCTCATAAAAATGTCGCAGGCAGGATTAAACTCCACACGAGCATTATGGAGTCAAATCCCTTCTCTGTAAGCCTTTGTCCGTAGTTTCGGATGTATCCATCCCTGGCCGTGCGAGCGAAGTAAGCGAACGAACTGGCTAGTCACAAAAATAATAACGAAACGTAAGACAGTACGGCAGCTGGCTTCACATTTTTTTTTAAATTTATTTATTAAACAAACAACGTTTTACGTTAAATGACAATAGTCCTACAACTATTAACACACACAGTTTGTCTGTGGGATCACGAGTCTCTAACATATCAAATCAAATCTTAAATACTAAGTTAGCTAGAAAATACTTTTTAAGTTTTCTTTTAAAAACATTTTTATCTTGTCCCCGTCGTATATCCTCAGGCAAACTATTCAATAGGTACTTACTTGTTTAATATGGAAACCTACCGAGAACCTACGCTTAGCAGTAATTGATGTTCTTCTCGCAGTGGCGGATTAAGCCAGTGCGGATCCTGCTGCAATTATTCTGTTTAGGTACCCTTAGACAAAGGTAATCTTATATATAAAATTCTCGTGTCCCAATGTTCGTTCCCGTGCTCCTCCGAAACGGCTTGACCGATTCTCATAAAATTTTGTGAGCATATTGAGTAGGTTTGAGAATCGGCTAACATCTATTTTTCATGCCCCTTAGTGAGAAGGGTTGTCCACCCTTAACATTTATATGGCAAATCAACTTTTGCCGGGACAGCTAGTATTAGTATAGATGAATTTGAAATACATATGTTTGTTGTTTCAGACACGCACTCCTCCACTCCTGTGGTCTGCCTGGTGATCGAAGGGGGGACCAACACGGTGCGTGCTGTGCTGGAGTACGTGACGGACACTCCACCGGTGCCCGTGGTGGTCTGCGACGGCAGCGGCAGGGCGGCCGACCTCATCGCTTTTGTACACAAGTCAGTGACGAAGTCTTGGCAATGTTAAGCCATAAAGCTGAAAAAGAGGATTATTTTGCTTTAAATTGCGCTGGCGTCGTTTAGTGGAAATTTAAAGCAAAAGAATCCTCTTTTTCTGCTTTAGTAACGCCTGAGTCCATCTATGTTAAGCCACTGTGTGTAACCACTATGTTCGCGAACATCTCGGTCCACATAGTAAATACGTTAGCACTTCAGCACCTACTTTTGAAGCTAGAGGTTCGCGAACATAGTGGATACACACTCTTACAATCATGACGATCTCCTAGCCGATTTCGATCCAGGGCCAACTACGCAGAAGATATTATAGTGCACAAGTCTATTCGCAATGCACGGGTGCACTCTGTTCTTTCACTCTCAAAGTTCGGTAAGACGGCAATCCGACAAGTCCGGAGAGATATCAGCGATAAATAATTGAGTCATGTTACGTGATAACAAGCGTAACAAAAACTTATCGATGTTACAAAAACGCAAACATGTTTCAAGAAATTATGTGCATAATGTGAAATATTATAATGCCATTTAAAAGCGAAAAACAATATCAAAAACTCCTTCAAAGATATCATAACGTCTCACTAACATCAATATTTTATCATAATTTATTCACCATTTACAAATGGCCGTTATAAGGATCCCAGAAAATGAAGAAATTGCTTATTTTCCCCTATTATTCTAATAACAAAAGATTCTAGGCTTATAGAACAATAGCCACAAATAATTTGTTTGTTTCCATTAGTTTCGGGATCGCATTGTCTCGAGTTCACAATTTGGAAATGGTTTAATCGTTGGACTTTTATCGTCCAAGATTTTGGTTTGATATAAAATACCATTAATTTCTGACCTTTTTGTTTGCGTGTATCGTCACAATAAGCAAAGGGTTTTTTTAACCTTTGCTCATTAATCTAAAGCTCTAAAATGCAATAAAGTAAATAAGTAATGAAATCGCATTTGCATTAACAATGCAAATCATTCTTTACAATGTGAAATTAAAACACACTTAAAGAAAAATTTAGTGCCACAGGCGTGACTCGAACCCGCATCTCTCGAAAGCCGGGCGATTGCTTTCCCAACTTAAGGTTTCTTTAAAAGCATGCTGCATACTAACCCATTAGGTTTTTAAACAACGATTCGTCAGCAAAACCATTTATAGACACTTCGAATATTAAGCTTACATAATACCATCATAATATTAGAAACTGCTGTGAAGTTATTGAAGAACTCGTGTAAACCTTAGTTATTCGCCCCGCACGAGAGGAACCACCAACTACCGGCGCGTCAGATAGTTACCCGTAGTTTAGTCGTATTTCCAGGTTAACTTTGATATCAGAGCCAGCGTATTACAAATTTTTGACTCTAGCCGTCCCGTTCGCACGCTCGTTCAATCTGGCATGAGTGACGGAGAGGGCTTAATTCAAAATAACTGAAATTGGCTTAAAGATTAGGGCCCAAAAGTTAACCCACAACGAGAAATGACAAATACGCGTAAAGTTACCAACTGGTAAAACCCTCAACTTATCACTGCCACGCTCTGAAAACTTTCCAAGTAATTTTCAACATAGGAATATGCTTGTCAGTTAGGCACTGTACACACCGGTAATTCTCAATATTAACACTTATATAATATTATAATTGGCAAATCATAAAATACTGACGCGAATATCAGATAATAATTTCAGCCTTTACTTAGACTTCTTAAGTGTATGTAGTCACTAACATACTTTGTTTGTATTAAAGAAAGCGTGTAGTTGTGAAAATACGTAAAATTACCCTATGAGATCTTTGTGATGATATTTAATCAAATCTATTAACATTAAATTTTTCGTGAATGTTGTCACAAAAATAAAGACGTCGGCTTATAAAAAATGTTTTTTTTTATTTTATTTTATTTTATTTTATTTTACATTTTTGGAAGACTTACAGCTAGAAAGATACTTAATAATAGTTTATATAAAAAGAAGGCCATTTATATGTCTCCACTGATAGAACTTAGAGTACATAAGGAGAAAGAGAAATTAAATTTATAAGGCTTACTCACAAAATTATAGGCAAGTTCATTGTTCAAAAAAATCGTCACACATGCGTTTCTTAACCTGACTTACACTAGTATAGAACAAATCAAAGTCATAAGTGTACTGACATTCGTTAAAAAGATTTGATGCTCTAAGTAAATAAGAGTTCCGCCTGTAATTTGTTTGAACTGTAGGGACGTGCAAAAGGTTGGGATTCCTCAAAAGTTTCCTTGGTGTGCAGATGCACAGTTTGCTCAAGAGCTCAGGACAGTCTATTAGACCGCTAGCAATCTTGAGGATGTAAGACAAATCCGCCATCTCTCTGCGCTTGTATAAAGGGAGAATATGATGTCTCCTGCAACGAGACAAGTAGTCCATGTCATATTTGCCTGTTCTATATTGGATGAATCTGAGAAACCGTTTTTGAATGCTTTCTAATCTCGATATATAAACGTTATAGTTAGGGTTCCAGACTTGTGATGCATATTCGAGGTGACTGCGTACGAATGCACAGTAAAGAATTTTAAAAGTTTTTATATTACTAAACTCCGCAGAAAGCCGCAGGACAAAGCCTAGTGCCTTGGATGCCTTTTTGATTATCGAGTCAATATGTTCATCGAATAACAGCTTACTGTCGAAGGTGATCCCAAGATCTCTTATGCTTGTCACTCTTGTGATAGTAATGCCTTTTAAAAGGTAATTAAAATGTATTGGAACCAATTTTCTGGTGAAAGAACAAATCTGGCATTTAGATACATTAAGATCCAACATGTTCATCATACAATACTCCTGAAACCTGTTTAAGTCTTCTTGTAAGTTAGCTGCATCTTCTATTTGGTTGATGGGATAAAGAATTTTCATGTCGTTTTAAAGTAAAAGCGAGAAATATTATGAAAATACAGCCTAATTTTAGAATTTAGCGACCGCCCAATAGGGAAACGCATTTACATAATTAATTCGAGCGACGGGAATTAGTTATGGAACGAGAAATTTTGATATTTTATCCAATTACGGTTAGGGGTTAATGAGATGTGGTAAAAGGATTATGTTAACTATCCACAAGGCTTTAAAGCCGACTGAGAATAATAATTTTAGATTTTTCATGTTCAGTTATTGGTGTGGTGCTTTTGAATTTCACATTAAGTAATTTAGCTCTTGGATAATATCCTAAGTACTACATAGTAAAAATGGACGTTGCTTCCCGCATCCGTCCCTATGTCTGTATGTATGAATGCTTAGATCTTTGAAACTACGCAACGGATTTTAATGCAGATTTTTGTAAATAGATAGTCAAGTTCCTTGACTTGAAAAAGGACATGGGCCACGTTTTATTGCGATAAAGTGGGTATATAAATAGTCTCAAAATATGTTTTCAATGAATCGATTTGGATAAAAATGGTTTTACTTGGATATGATCTAACTTGAAAAATGAGAAACCCGACATTAATGCCTTGTTTTTTATGGAGCGCAATATAACCGAAAGCAACACGGGAAAAGCCGCAGGCGGATATCTAGTATAAAATAGGGCTTTATTCCGGATCAACGAAACTTAATCCGGCAAACTACGCCAAATGAAATTGAACTCTATGTTATCATCACTTTTACCGAATAGTTGGTTTGTAAAAAACTGATATATTCGAGTAGGATGTTCGCTTCCACAGTGAGTACACTGCAACAAAAACAATTGTGATATCTTATGCCGTTGTAATAGGTTCGATTTATCAACGAAAATGTTTCCAATGTTTTTGCAGTTTGGCGTCACGTATTCACGCACAAAAAGTGTCTCAACTATTTGCATATTGGAAAAGCAAACAGTATCCATCCATTGATTATTTATTTAGAAAGGAAATCCGAACGATTTCCAAGGGTGGAATATCGTTTCACGAAATGATGTGCGACTAACATTTTCTTGTACTTTATGAAGGCGATAGCCTGAAAATTATGTTCTATATGTTTATATGGTTCCGCGCCGAAAAAGTGTGTTTTCTAAAATGATGTATCCTTATTGTGGGCGAAGTATTTTTCACACAGTCTTCTGAACATCATTGTAAAACTGTACTGACTAATAATAACCTGCTAAATGTTTTCGTTGTTTTACAAATATTTGCTTTTTAACAACAAGGACTTACTTAGGTCTTGCTTTATTTAAAGCATAAAAGATTCAAAAATTTGTACCTATATCACAACAAGCACAATGACGATAATTTGTTAGTTCCTAACAATGTAGCTCTTTCGTTTTAACCAGTGTAGTCTACAAACTTCTTAGTCCTGCTGTGACAATCGGCCCCTGTCTACTCTTACCTGAGATTTTCCTTCGTTTACTTAGACACACACGTAGAGCCTAGAGACGCAGTTTCGTGCTAATATTAGTTCACTTGATGAACAAGTTTCTTCGGAGATGAAGATTCAACAACGCATTATATTTTCCCAGGAACATTGAGTTTGCTAGAAAATTCTCACGTCCTACACATTTTGTACAAATACAGTGGGTATTCTGAACAAAGTTAAATTACTGTTAAAATTTTGTACTAAGAACATTTGTCAGTTTGTTTTTTAGACTAGAACTAGAGGACCCCGCAGACGTTGTCCTAAGTAAAGTCTCATTGTGCTTTAAGTAAAGTCATAAAAAAAAAACAAATTGGTCCAGGCGTTCTTCGCCTTCGCCAGCGGGTTTCCAACGACCTTCACCCAGATCGTAGGTCCACCTTGTAGGGGGTTCAGAACAGACAATAAATCAGTACAACAGCATACCTAAACAATAACCGAGAGCTTTTAATCATCCCCGATGTTACAGTGCTTACGGTAAGTACGTCGTATTCATAGCCCAAATAGGCTTAACTGGAATGAACACTCGATAGTACTGTTGCTCTGATTACAAGTGGCTACTCTTTAACCTCATTACGAGTATGACTTTGACTCTTTTCAATCAGTACGAGCGAAAAAAATCTAGACAAAAACATATGCGTTTACAATTTAGGAATGAAGATGGAATACAAAATTTTATGCTTTAAAAATCTTTGTGTTTAGCGGAAATTTAAAGCAAAATTATTTTCATTTCCATCTTAAGTCATCGATTTCCGCAAAGTGATCCAACAACTAAATAATACGTAGCTATTTTAGTTATTTTAGTTAATTAGTGTTCGGCATATTTTATCAAATATCAATTATCATAGGATCCGTCTGGAGGCACTGGCCAAGTGAAGCAATATTAGGTTTCCAATAGCGTTTAACTCCTTAAACCTTAGTTAAATAAACCAATACTTTGGCATACAATCAGTTCAAAAACATATCACGTATAATAGCATCTTCGTAACTTTTTCGCAGCAGGCATCTATTATGTTAGCTCGTTCCACCTTCAACTCGGTCTCTGTCAGAATTGGACAGATCAAGAGCAAACCAATTTCATATAAAAGACAAAACGTTCTCCCATGTTTCGTCTGACCGATACCTGTAATAGATTATTTAATGTTATTGATATTTTTAGTTTTACCTTTACCTCTAAGTATAGAAAACTTGTTTTACAAAAACTTTCCTAAATTCATAAGTAATTTGATCATAAATAAGTATGTGCAGACGACTGCACGTCAGGCTACCCTTTTTTGTTGCAAAACCGCCTTAAAGCAGTTACAATGATATCGCTGTCTCTGGCCTGGCATCATGTCGACTGTGCCTACTTTAAACTTTTGTTAAACACGCTGAACACATTTGTAATTATTTGTAGTTTAACAAATAAACTACTCAAAACTAAATAGGGCCCACCACAACATTGTTTCAAATTGTGTTTAGTTATAACTTATAAAGTAATCATTGACAAAATCAAGCATTACAACTTCTAGTAGACATGTTTATGAGTTCATAAGAATGTTTTGAGTGTTTAATTTTTGTGTTGAACTCAAGTTGTGTTGATCTCAAAGTTAAGTGCTTAAAATTACCCTATTCACAAACGTCCATTCGTTTGCGTTTTCAGTCTCGTTTTAAACGCAGCACTTTGAACACAGTTTTTTTAACGATTGTCTCTCATTCTGTCTTTATTCCCGATTACAATGTCAGGTTCTCGTCGTCATATGGACGTGGAAACTGCATCAAGAGCGGTTGTTTTGCTCCAAGAAGGCGAATCGCAAAGATCCGTTGCAAATCGGCTTGGTGTGTCACGATGGGCTATTCGAAACGTGTGGGAACGGTTCCAGGGGACAGGTTGTGTGGCTAGAAGCCGTGGGTCAGGCAGAGTTCGAGCAACAACTGCACAAGAGGATCGGTACATCCAATTGACTGCGCGCCGAGACCGCACCGTGACCGCCCGGACCTTACAAACTCAGTTATGGCAATCAATTGGCACACGCGTTAGTGATCAAACCATTCAGAATCGACTTCATGAGGACGAACAACGTTCCAGAATGCGTGCTATCCGTCTTGAGTTGACGAGGGCTCATCGGGCAGCACGTTTAAGGTTCGCACATGAGCATTTGGACTGGACTATGGACGATTGGAGAACTGTACTCTTTACAGATGAGTGTAAGGTCAAGTTTTTTAGCGATGATCGAAGGGTACGTGTCTGAAGAAAGAGAGGAAAACGTTTTACAGAACCATGTATGCATGGAACCGATCGTTTTGGCGGCCCAAGTGTAATGATTTGGGGTGGCATAAGCTTGTTTGGCAAAACTGAGCTGGTAATCTGAAATGAAGGGACAGTAACTGCTGCCAGTTACGTCGAGCAGGTAATCAAACCTCACGTCATCCCATTTTCGCACAGAGTGGGCAATGATTTTGTTTTCATGCAAGACAATGCTCGTGCGCATACAGCTCGAGTCACTCAGAGAGCACTCTCTGAGGCCAATATTTCAGTGTTACCTTGGCCAGCGATGAATCCCGATCTCAATCCTATTGAACATCTATGGGATCAGTTGAAAAGAAGTCTCAAAGAGACGAATACTCATGTCAACAGTCAACAGGAGCTCATAAACGCACTTAAACTCTATTGGGAACGAATATCGGATCAAAACATTACTCATCTGATCGAAAGTGTTCCACACAGGCTCAGAGAGTGCATACGGAGCAGAGGAAGCCCTACTCGTTACTAAAGAAAAAAAATGCCGTCAAATTTATGGCAAGAAACAGAAATATCCAAGGTTCATATTGACAGTACATTAAGTCTTAAATTCCTAAAAAACGTGTTTTATTGTGTAATGTCATCAAATTAACCGATTGTAGCGTTATTTTGTGTTTACTTAACGACTGAAACCCTAAATTAACATTGCCTATTCAAAAAAAACAAATCAAATTGTATGCCAATAAAGTATGGAACAAAAACAGGGTGGGCCCTATTTTGTTTTGAGTAGTTTACTTTACCCTACCCTACCTAGATTTTGGCGCAGCTTGTTTATAAGCAACTTACGTGAGTTACACTTGACTTGTTTCTAAACTTTTATCGCTATCAAACAAATTATTATTTTTAATATAGTGTATACTTATCACTTCTCAACTTTAAAAATACTTAGTAATCTGTGGTTGTCGTAGTTGAGGTCACAATAATTACATCTTATGTACAACTTTTACCCATCCCAAATAAATCATAAAAAACAAAACATCTTTTCTACTTATACATGGTTCTCAACTTCTCTCTTCTCCCCTCAGATACGCATCAGAGAGCGGTGAGCAGACGGTCCTGGAGTCGATGCGAGACTACCTGATCGGCACCATCCAGAAGACCTTCGAGGTTGGGATGCAGCAGGCGGAGTGTCTCTACGGGGAACTGCTCCAGTGCACCCGGAAGAAGAACTTGGTAAGAACTAAGACCACTTAATTAGTCGCGCAAAATAAAAAGAACGCTAAGGCTTTGTTCGTAAGGCATGTTGATTGCACTGCAAAAAAACTTTCCACGCTTATACGTGTGAATGGATCTTTGTAAATTTGATGGCCACTATTTATATGCAAAGATGTACGGTAAAAAAACGTGCAGGACAATGCCGTGTGAAAAAGCCTTTCATGCTAATTGGTAGTACGAAGCGGGGAGAAAACGAATCTTTCACACGCCGCACGTCCGAGCCTATGCCAGCGAGTGGGATAGCGACTGTTCTCACGAGCAAGCTCCTCCCCTTCAGCGATCTTTTTACGTGGCGTGGCGTTTAAAGTAAAAGTAGCGGCAGCCCGCGACTTCGTGCGCGTTCAACTACGAACAAATGAAAGAGTTTTGGCCCAGTCTACTCGCAGAGATCTTGAAAACGGTACCTCAATCATATTTTAGGCCCTAGCACCGCGACACAGCCTGGTGAGAAAGGAATGCTCTTACACAAATAATATATAGGGATTTTGGTATCCGATATTTGGTAAAGTTATCCTATGTCCGTCGTTTCCAAATTCTAGTAATGTGTACCAAATGACATCAAAAGCTGTTCAGTAGTTAAGTCGTGAAAGCGACATAGACAGACAGCCAGAGTGACTTTTGCATTTATACTCGTAGTATTAAATTATGGATCATGTCAATGATGCATCCCTTTTTTGACGTTTCTTAAACCATCTCTGTCCTCTCCCGTTTTAGCGGAAGTCGAAACTATGCTTTCCTGTTACTACCAAAGTGCCGCTATCTCTGACATCCCGGGTTCGATGCCCTTACGAGGACGATAAAGAAAAACGGATTTCCTACGTTGCAAAGCAATTAATTATTTTTAAAAAAAACTGCGTGTTGGCCAAGATAGTTGAGAATTCTCCCAGGAGCGCCTGACCTTCAGGTTGGGTTTCCAATTTGACCAAGGTGTAAATTGTTTTAAAACTTCTGCACAAACTTGTGTACAATGGTGGACTTAATGCCGAAAGCATCTCTACCAGTCAACTACAGGTCCAAGCAGATTTTGACTAAAGAAGACGTGTAGTGGTGGGAAAGTCGAATGAGATGAGATCATCATCATATCAGCCTTTCGACGCCCACTGCTGAGCATATGCCTCCCCAAAGGATTTGCACCGCTATCGGTCCTGCGCTTCCTGCATCCATCTTGCTCCCTGCTCTCACCTGGCACGCGGTCGTTAAATGTTGACATTTCACTTAGCCGATCTTATAGGACTTATATTTAGACAGAGACTTTACTTATACAGAGCCCTGCGCACTCAATACAATAATGCATTCAGGATGCTGATGGGGCTGCGTCGTTATTGTAGTGCTTCGAGGATGCTGGCGGAAGCAGGTGTTGATAGTTTTGCGGCTATTGTGTGAAACCGCATAGCGTCCTTGATCCACAGGGTACGTGGTAGCTCCAACAGTCTCCTGCAGAGGACGTGGACAGTGCCATCATGCAGCACTGGACACGCTACCACCTAGCCAAAGACACTGGGATAAATTATTTTAATTTTTAATTTATTAAGATATTATTAATTTATTTGAATATTGATTTCCAATGTACTAACATAGTTTATACTAGCGGCCGCCCGCGACTTCGTCCGCGTGGTTAAGTTTTCTTCAAAAGTAGCACCACCTATCGGTAAGCTTTGAGTTGATACTTTACCTTCCAAGTAATGTTGAGTCAAATAAAAAAAAGTCCCATTAAAATCGGTTTAGTAGATTCTGAGATTCAATTTCCTGCCTGCCCCCTAAGTTCATCGGCGTGATTATTTATATCCCAGTTTACTCTCCAGGTGATACTGAGTCAAATAAAAAAAGTCCCGTCAAAATCGGTCCAGTAGATTCTGAGATTAGCCCGGACAAACAGACAGACAGACAGACAGACAGACAGACAGACAGACAGACAAAAATTTAAAAAAGTGTTGTTTTGGCTTCTATTACGGTAATTAAGACCCCCTGTAACAATTTTTCATAAAAATCTTCAATGTACAGAAATCGATCTTTTACAGTCTTATTATATGTATAGAAGATGTAATTGTTACTAACACTCTTTATGGGCAATGCCTGAAATAAATAATTTTTATTTTATTTTATCTCTATATTTATAAAATTCTCGTGTCACAATGTTTGTTCCCATACTCCTCCGAAACGGCTTGACCGATTCTAATGAAATTTTGTGAGCATATTCAGTGGGTCTGAGAATCGGCTAACATCTATTTTTCATACCCCTTAGTGATAAGGGTTGTCCACCCTTAACATTTATATGGCAAAACAACGTTTGCCGGGTCAGCTAGTTTATTTATATTTGAGGACCATCTAACTAGGCAAGCACCACCTCGTCTTGCGTTGATTAAGCTTTGAGTTTATAAAACTAGTTATAGCGTGATTTTCTAAACATTTTTGTTATGATAATATTTTGACTTCATATTTGTTTGAAAATATTTAAATTGTGCTTAACCATTGCGATTAATATTAAACAGCTAAAGCGATAATTCGTCCACATTGAAATGGTAGAACAAGCGCATATTACCTGCATCATTAAACATTGAAATACGTTATGATAAACACGTGTTTTTATAAGTTCATTAGCACAAGCTAAAATATAGTTACTAGTGCATATTATGTTTATGAAAATGTTCGATAATGTACGATTGTATGGCGATATTTTTGCAGTGGAATAAAACTACTGTCTGGAGCGGGAATTGACATCATCAAAAAACTGTGACATCTTATGCGCTTTTTTGTGAAATATTATTATTATTGTAGTAATGGCGATGAAATTCGTAGCGTGATGTACTGTCGTCTGTACGCGTTATTGTTTGACGAATATCGTTTCTCGAAGTGGGCTTTCTACATAGGTTCCTACGTTCCAAGATAAGTGTTACTATAATGAAAATATCTTGAACCAAATTTCACTTATCCTATTTTTTTCCATGACATACACTCCCCCTCGTGTGCTTTCCACCTACGTAACCGCGAGGCAAACAGGGAGCTGAACATTTCATGGAAAGACGTCGCCATCTAACACTGTAACTTCCCTAGATACCTGGGAGTGACACTTGACCGCTCACTGACTTATAAGACCCACTGCAGAAACACAAAACAAAAGGTTAGTTCCCGTAATAACCTTCTGCGCCGTCTCTCCTCCACTAACTGGGGAGCAAACCCAACGGTTATGCGAACTACGGGACTAGCTTTGTGTTTCTCAGCAGGAGAATACGCGTGTCCAGTGTGGGCTAGGTCAGTACACACCAGAGATGTTGACGCAGAGCTAAACGACACCTGCCGCATAGTTACTGGCTGTCTTAAGCCAACCCCGATCGGTATGCTGTTTCCTCTTGCGGGAATAGCGCCACCCAGAGTCCGTAGAGAAGTGACATGTTCGCTTGAAAAACAAAAACAGGAAAGCGACCCGAGACATCCACTCTACGGGCTCTCCCCCGCCCCAGGTCGGCTGCGAAGCCGCAAAAGCTTCCTACGATCTACGCAGCCTACCGACGAAATCCCCGCTGACATGAGGTGCAGGCTTTGGGCAAGTGAGTATCCACATCCACTGTACCCCCCCAATGAAAATCTGCCTCCGGGCTATAAAGAACCTTGGCCAACCTGGAGAAGTCTAAATAGGCTGAGGACACAGGTTGGTCGAAGTAAAGATAACCTGTGTCGGTGGGGGTACTTAAGCAGCGCAGACGTCAGATGTGAATGTGGAGAACCCCTGCAAACCATGGTCCACCTTATGAACTGTCCCGCGTGCCCGACCACCTGCTCGCGTGAGGACCTACTAGCCTGTAACCAGAGGGCTGCCACGGTAGCCGCTTTCTGGGCAAGTAAAATTTAGCCCGTCATGCCGACACGAAAGAAGAAGAAGACTCCCCCTGTTGTTTTAAAGCTGAAAAAAGCTGAGAAAGGGGATTATTTTGCTTTAAATTTCCACAAAACGATGCCAGCGCAGGAACCATACTCGTAATACATCCAACTGTAATCACCTGAAGAGGCTAGAGCTGGAAGTCGCAGGACTTACCTACAACTTACAACGTGACACAACCCTGTTGTTTTGTGTAGCAAGCTATGGCTGTACTTCTCCAAAAGAGTATTTTCACTTCCTTATGGTTAAAAAATTCACTTCTCAATCAGGATAAGGTTCAACGGACATTTGATAAATAGAAGCAAAATTTATATCGACGGGCCCGAGGACATAATAATGGAAGCGTAAAATCTCTGCCTAAAAGCTTACGATGAAAATCAAAACAGGTTTTTTCTCTCTATTGATCCACTGTCACGAACGTTTGTAAAAAGAGTAGTGGCCGCCGGCGAATTCGTCGGCATGGAAACCTTTTAAATTCACAATTATTTATAAATTGTAGCCTATGTGTTATTCAGATGTATAAGCTATATTCTGGTAAAATTTTATTACAATCCATACAGTTGTTTTTACGTGAAAGAGTCACAAACATCCATGTCCATGCTTAACTATATAAGTATGGATGCATCCTTACATACTATAGCGTTAATGATCTTAAGTAGAAGGATACAGGAGGATAGCTTTTTTCTCCCTCAGTGATCTTGAACTAGAAGTGGTTCTTATCCATTTTTGGATACGAAAGAAGTAAAAGTACCTATATTATGTATTGCGTTTCTTACGAGACACATTAAGATAAACCTTGGTGACGTTATCAAACAGACGGTGGACGAAGTTTTCTCTCGGCTTTTCAATGTAACAAAGTTTATAAATTTTCTCATGATGCTCTCGTTTACCGTTGAATGATTGTCTTCGCTTCGTGATAAGCCAAAAAGCTTGTTTTCGGTTTGCATCAGATAGTTATGGATGATACCTGAATCATCATACCCTACCCTGTAAAGTTTCGCCAGTATTTTCGGGTCTGGCCTGTGCGCTCGCTTCGCTATATATATAAGCAGACACGACATGTCTATGTCAGTTTTTTAAAGAAAGGAATATTCATTTACAGAATCGGCTGAGAGACAGAGACAGAAACTTGTTTCGGTTCTTGCAAATTCAATTTTAGCCCAACAAAATGATGTGAAACACACTTAATAAGCAACTGACGACAGCTTTGGTCTAGTGGTCTGATGTCCAGACTACAAAACCGACTGTCGCGGGTTCGAATCCTGCTAGGGGCAAATGTTTGTGTAATGAGCACGACCATTTGTACCTGAGTCATGGGTGTTTATAAATGTATTTAAGTATTTCTATCCGTAATTCTAGCCACCAAAGCACAAGCTAACGCTTAGTTTGGGGCTAGGTAATTGGTGTGTTCGTTGAAACAATTAAAAAAAATTAAAGAAATAATAGGACTTGCACAGGTGGGAATTGATCCCTCAACCTCTCGCAAGCCGGGCGATTACTTTTACCAATTGAGCTACCGTGACAATTACTCATGCTCCGAATTTCTTAGAGTGCTCTGTTGACTGCAAGCTACCCACATGCCATCAATAACTAACCAACAAAATTAGCCTAATTTTTATGAGTGACCGTTTACCCGATACTTGGTCAAAGTAATAAGATTGACAAGGTTGCCTACATTCGAAGCCAACGTTGGCCGAAAAACCCTATAACGCAATGAGTGGACCTAAAATTAAGCCTTGGCCTCAACTGATTGCTTTTTTCTAATGGCCAAAAGCATTCATTTTCTAGCCAACTTTTCGCCCAACGTGTGGAGGCGGCATTAGAGTAGGCCCTCGTTGCTGGATTCTGATCGTTTCGTAACCACGTTTCACGACCGCAACCCTCATTTCTGACGGGGACGCAATCATACGCGTAAATGACAAACTAGAACGTGATAGAAAATTATCACTGGTTTACCTTTAAGAATTCCATCATAAGATGGTAACAAATAATATACGACGGGCAAAATAATATCCTACATTTATATCATCAATATATTATTTAACATAATTGGTCTTCTAAGATCAAACCAAAGAAAGGGAGATAAGTTACGAGCTAATCGCGCGTAGTCCTACTTAACCGAGTCTATTGGAACTGATCCGCTCATAGTACTGCGAGTTGTTTCCGTGCGTGCGTTTATGTGCAGGCGTTGCTGTGACGTTCCGTATTTCCTCTGTTTTATTTGAGCGTAGCTTAACACGGTGTATCGGCGTCTATCCACGAGAACAAAACCACATTTCGCGTGCCAGCGCCGCACCGCAAATTTAGGATGAATTTGCTAACGTTTTAATGATTCTGGGAATACAATTTTTCATTCTGATTTATTGACGACGGTCAAACTTCTTTACTGCCGTCGCGCTAACTATGTGGCAAAGCCTTACTGTAAAATAAATGAAAGGCGCCGCGTAAATGCTGCATCGCATTTACGCAGCGCCTTTAAATCCAGCTCCTTATCAATAAAACTACGTTGTAAACAGTCGTGGTAAGTTCCTAATTCTTTTTTTAGGCATCTAATGGAAAATCATGTTTCATTTTCTATAGTTATTTTCATGAGTTTCATGAAAATAACTGTAGAAAAGAATTTATGTGTCACCAGGGAAATCGAAGTCGTGTCGAATCGAAGCAAACATTAGGTCGTCACGACAAAAGGCATTGAAATGGATTTTTTGTTCAAACTAATGCTGTCCAGGGAAATAAGGGAAATGCAATTTGAAAACAAAATCCATTTCCGCATCCGTTACAAAGAAAGGATAATACGCTTGCTCTTTAATGAAGATGATTGGGGGAGACATTTGTCCAGCTTTGGGAAATTAACGGCTAGGAAAAAAACGTGTTTGAGGTATTATGATGCGTATGTATTATTTCCGGCGACAGGAGAGACACACGTCGACTTTTGCTACAGGATAGCTAGATAGATACAAAATTGTACACAAATAATGATCCGCCTGTGGCAGTCCATTTTTTAAGAGTGTTTATATTTCACATTATAAAAAAAATGTATTTTTAATACTAAAAAAATAAGTAACTTAACAAATTTAAGATTAAGAAATCAAACCAATACTACAGAAGTGGTATCATTTAGGCAGTCTTATTATTCGCAGCAATTTCTTTTCGACAACTTTCGAACAAAGAACATGATTATGTTAAGAATGGGATGGGAGTGAAAACTACATATACTGTTGCAGGACTTACATGCCTTTTTCATTTGTATCACATGATTTCAGAGGTCTGCCTCGTCCTCATCAGCCTTCAACTTGTATACTTATTACTTTTCGCGTTATGTGGTCCTGGTCCCTCCTAATCACGTGCCAAACGAAATCCAATAATTTAATCCGATACAAGTGCAATTTCTTCCTCGCTATCTTTGAATAAAAGAACATTCCCATTCACAGAAAGAAAGAGATTGATTTTTAAAACATCAGCACACTTTCAACCAAATACGTTTAAGATTAGTAACTACTAAACTTTGCATTGAGTTAAATCAAATAAGGGGCCGACTTTCTCGAAACTGTCAAAGCTAGTTTACAGCATGGAAGCCAATTTCTGTGTCTCACTGCAAAGGGATTGATAAAGTCCCGAGGGACGACGCGACTAACGCTGAAAGGGACTACTGTGTAGTCTGTGTACGCCATTCTCCTTCATAGCATGTCGATGTGGAAGCGACTTCTATTTCTTCAGCCCAAAATAGGCTAGATGACACAACCAATCTTTGACATACTATTTATTATCTGTCAAAACGGTCTGCCTCCATAGATTTTGTATGGGAATACAAAATCGTGACGTCACGGTAGTGTATCAGAAATCGGAGTCAATTGACCGAATATATATTGAATTTAATGTGTTTAAAAGTTGTTTTTTACAGCTTTTTGGAAATACACTGGTTGTATTAACTTAATAGCTGATAAAGTTTTTTAAACGCCATGGTCTTGAAAATATTTAAGGTGTCATCATGCCTATTGTACGACTCCAATCGCTATCGAAATCTACAGTCGCACAAGATCGTGTATATAAATGCCACCTGTATATATCCATTTTGAATGCAGAAAAATAATGACTATTTCTTAAAATGCGCGAATGATCCTGTAAAATGACAAACTCTGACGGGACGAGTTATTGTTAGTGCAGAGTGGAACTTTTTCAGTCAGTTTTAGCAGCTATTTTTTATATACTTTTCGCCTGGAAGGTCACGCATGAAGTGGTTGATCTATAGCCGTCCCAGTCACTTGCATACTTGACCATGCAGCGAACGCGATGTCATGAATCGAAATAAACTAAATAAGCATGCCTTACGGAGTAAATCCCCAAGAGCAAGGCAGTTTTTAATAAGCTATTATTGTTGCTTTGTATAAGAACTTAGTTAAATATCTCGTGAACTACGGAGTACGGAGGGAAGTTATTGGACAATTTAGTACGAGTAACATTTCTTATCTAGCTTGTGTTGCGTTACAGCATGTATAAAAACTTTTTTTTTATTTTTTTACTCCTTACGAAAAAGAGGAGGTGTTTGTGTGTGTCTGTGGCTTCGTAGCTCCAGAATGGAAGGACCGATTTCAGTGCGTTTTTTTTTTTACTCGAAAGATAATTATATTATGATGGTTAGTAGATATAGCTGGTCAAAATTCGTCAAGCTGTTGAAGCCTACCAGCTGTTTTCCCGGATTTTGTCGTTTTGACGGTTTCGTCTTTTCTATCCACACGTTGATTGTACCTAATAGAGTTCTCATACATCTTAGGCGTGTTATATTTAGACTGATTTAGTCCACAAACTCTGTTCAAACTTTGATTTAAATAACTATTGAAGTAGAACTGTGATCTAACAATAGATTATCTGCACAGGCTCCGATCAAATTAACCATATGATTTTCAAAGAGTCGGTGGTGTGCTCGTTTACCCTTCGCCAAGTTGTTCTAGTGATACGAACGGCTGTGCTGTGACTGAATGATTCGACCCTATTATTTCTTGCCGATCAATTGGAAGTATTTGGAACAGTTGTTTATTTTGGCACACTGTAAATGCGCTCAGTAGCGTAAAAGGTATTTGGAATCTAAGAACCGTTGCTGCATTTAATCACCATGATTTTCGGTTATGAAAATATTATTCCGGGCTTTGTACTGCCTGAGAAAATGAGGTGACAAGTTCGAAGTTACCACATTAGAACGCGTTTGGTGTAAAATAATTTTTTTTTGAAGAAAGTACTGCTTCCCTGTAAATTATGGAAGATGGATTACATGCTTAGCTATCGGTAATCGGATCAGCTAGTAATCAGCTTTTACTTGATAATAAGCCTTTTATATAAAGTGTAACTGTAATTAAATAATAAATATATTATTTCATTTTACAATAAAATTCTATATGTCGAATCTTAATCGACGATGACCGTTTTGTTACCTATTTATGTCTAAATACATGGTCAACTTTTCAATCGAGACTGAAAGCAATGACGAAAGTTTTTTATTCTATTAAAGTTCTATTTTATTTTTATTTATTTAAGGAGACTGACAGCAATGACGAAAGTTTATTAAAATTGTTAAATTCTATTTTATTTTTCTATATTTAAGCTTTATTACACAACAAAACTTTGCTCACAACCGCTTAGCTCAAAATTTCCGTGGGCTTACTTAGCCCAAGTAAGTTATGATGCTATGTGGTTTTTAGTGCTCCTTATTGGAAGCACTTCAATCAGTTACAATTACAAGCACGATAGGTTAGCTAAAATATTAGCTTTAGGACCGAAATAATGGCATGCTTAAGGCCAATTATTCGCTTCAACAAAGATAACAACGAATGAAGCGAATAATCAAAATAATATGTTAACCACGGAATCAAGGTTAGCAGTAAATAAGGCGTAATTCATATGGTTTCAATTATTTACAAAACTTAAATGATTTACAATACGGTAGTTGACACCACCAATCGTTGACGTACTTTTTATCAACTGTCAAAACGTTTTTCTTCGTAGAGTTTGTATGGGAATAACACACTTTGACGTCATCGCGTGCAATGCCGACTGAGTGACTATTATCATTTGAATTCCAATTAAAAATCAAATAATACGAACTGCAGAAAAATATTAGTGTAAAGGCATCTGAAATTATGAATTATTTTAGAGAAAATCAGTTTTTGAATATTTCTTTCATAGTGGAAACAAGCCTATTGATTCCGAACAGGCTAAAATATTTGATAAGTTAGCTCACGCATATTTTGCTTTAAAAAACGAAGTTTCTAGGCGACTAAAAGCTTAGTTTATTTTTTAATTCAAAGAACAGTAAAATTGTGTAGTCTAATTTGAATTTCAAAATGATCCCTTATTTTTTTGTAAAAAAATATTTAAAGAGCTGGGCAACAAAGTGACCCTTGATGCGTTCCTTTTTACATGACTGCCCGACTACAAAAAGGAGATGGTACGTATTTAGAGTTCATATGCTAGGTCAATGTTTAAAAATAGTTCATTTGCAATATCAAAATTCCTTTCATTCAGGAGATAATGCTGCTTCTTTCGTGGAATCACTTGTTTTAGGAAAATTGCAATTAAATTGAAATTTTTGTTGGGATTGTGGGAAATAAAACCTAAACCAGAATTCCCAATAAAGTTTCAGTCGAATGTGTTTTAAAGTGTGTTTTTATTGCATATGCTTATTAATCTTATTATACATTCTTGTGTTATGCACTTTAAATGTCTAAAATACCTTAAGAATATTGCATTCAAGTAAGTAACAAAATGCAAGTACTTAAGTTTTTTTTTTGTTTTAGGGTTGTAATATTTTTATTTGGCTCTTTCATTATCGTACTTTTATGGACGTCACTCCAGAATCACCCGTTTCAAGAAATTCAATAAAGCAACAATCAAAATAGGTTTTTTTTTCGAACAAGCTTTTACACATACACAAATCTTTTGTACTCACACGAAAATTGCAGCTTAATCGGACATTGAGAAGTGGTTGTTATTTAGCTTGCAAAATGTTAGTACCTTCGATAATTTATGTAAATCAAAAGCGGACTGTAAATTTTGCTATCTTCTCGATTCTCTCTCTCTACCTATTATAACAGATTATAAATTGCACGATAATAGTAAGCGAACGGCGACGGCGATGAGTGCGTATGGGCGTATGGCGAACGTTCGGTTCGGGCGCTAGTGCTGGGGTCGTGATGACGTCGCGAGATGACGTAGTTGCTCGGCCGGCTGCCTGCGCTCCTATCCCGCTGCTTCGCGGGTTGATGCCAATGTTTTCCGAACACAAGATTTGATTCCAGACACATAAACACCTGGGTCATGTGTCAATCTAAAAAAAAACCTTTTCAAAAGATAACGCACAAATACCTTTTAGAGTATCGTACCGAGTATTCGCTGTATCGAGTTGGCTTGGCTTGCGGATTTTTTTTCGGAAAATAATTACGAGTATGTCGACTGGCACTCAATAATTATTTTGCTTCATTTTTATTTATTTACATTGATATGCATAATTGAACTTAAAAAATAGGGAGACATGTTCTTATTACCTATTTCAAATATGACGTTCATAAGTGATATTGTATATCCAAGACTGAATAAAGATAATTTAGTTTCATATGGTTAGGAACTCGTGTGTGAGTCCGAACTTGGCCGGTTTGTAATGTAATGGTGGTCTGATTACACCCACCATGTGGAAATTATCTTATAAGGTAACAGCTTCATGCCTGTAAACAAGCACGAACTTCCGAGATCGGTAACACCTCCCTCGAAACTGGGGTTAGTGGGAGGGGGGATACTGAACACAATTTAGTGGCCGTTATCTAGAACGTGTCTTAGTGCACTTACAACTTCCTCGGTAAGTGCATCTGAGCACCACCTAATCTATCGTCTTAGAAAACAGCGAGATTCTTAGAGAATCTATCATCTTAGAAAACAGCGAGATTCTTAGAGAATCTATCGTCTTAGAAAACAGCGAGATTCTTAGAGTCTTAGAAACGTTTTAAGTTAATTATGTATTTTTCCCGACAGAGCGCGGGCAATGATGTAACTGTGCCCCAATTCCGCTAATCCATTTGTTGCAAATCAGATTTGAATTGGCTCATTTTGACTTTCCGATAGTACTAGAACTGTCAAATTGAGGCAATTTAATTAAGTTTTGTTCACAGCGAACTTTTCTGTGTTACGTGGACGTGTACAATTGTTTTTATTCTAAGTATTGGAATTTAATCCCCTGGACTGGTGGCGAACGCGATTTATGTTTTTGTTTGTTGAAATAGTTTACTAAAACAAAACATGATAAGTATAACGTTCTTAACTTGTGTACCACACTCATTTACATGATAGGTAGGTAACCTATTACGTAAATGAAACGCATCAACAGAAACATTTCACTACATTAATTTTCATGTATGTATGGTAGTCAAAACCGCTTTTTTTTACAAATGTTTCATAAGGCCATAGGAGTAAAACTACATCATTTAAAAGAATGCCACGTAATAACGAGTATATGTAGAGAAGGTTACTCTGTTAATGAAAGTTTATAAATTCATGCTGAATTTCAGCTTTCTGGCTCTGTTGGAATGAAATGACTGTAGCATATGGACAGACAGGCAGACTAACTGGATGGCTGAAAAATTGTTTCACTCTTAATGATTTTGAGCCTTACGATATTGTTACATATTAAAAGAATATTTGGATACTTAATCATGTCTCTATAATTCAGGGCTATCTTCCGTACAAAGCATTTTAGAGATTGGTAAACTGACGGCTATTAGACTATTATGCTACCAAATATTATTTTAATAAATATTATTATCTATTAAAATAATATTTGGCTTTTAATAATATTAGCTGCAGCTACTTATATAGCAAACACAAGGTGCTCGAAGTAATAGTCCTCCTGGCCGATTTCGACCACGGCGGCCAATCTCAACAGAGATCAGCCAACTGCGCAGGAGATATTATAGTGCACAAGTGTGAGCGCAATACACAAGTGCACTCACTGTTCCATCACTCTCAAAGTTGGGTGAGACGGCAATCCGACATAACCGGAGAGAGATCAGGCGCAGGACCAACGGCTTAACGTGCTTTTCGAGGCACGGGGGTGTAACAACGCCAATCTCCCGACTCCGAGCTGTTTTTTTAAAGAAATTCATGACCGAAAATCTCAGTAACGATTTTGTCTTGACCTGGGATTCGAACCTCTCGGATCTAAGGCAGAAATTTTTGCCACTGCACCAACGACGCAGGCTCGAAGTAGCACAAATCCCTTCATTATTATTATTTTCTGGTGTTCAATAGAGACATCTAAAAATTTCATTTCGGTGAATATGATATTGCATCCAAGGTACTTACTCGTACTAAGAGTCATTTTGTTTTAGTACTTTAAGCACCTTAGAACAGCTTTTGCACTGTGAACGATATATTCGTATTACTTACAACATTACTTTATGTAAGTTTATGTCACATATGCTGAGAAAGTCAAGTTATCTAATACATCCTGACAGACAATAAGCAGTAATAATCCTTTCAACTTTCTTAATATAAGAAGATAATTAAAGCGAAGTTTTGGAACTCAATAATCTCAAAATGCAGGATTTTGAGATTATTGAGTTCCAAAACTTCGCTTGGTCCTTTAATCTTGAACAGCAGTATCAAAGCTATTTGTGGCTTGTGTCGCTGAAATAACTTACTAAAACTTACTTAGCAATAAACTTGGTTATTGTCTCTTTGACGGTGCAACAGTTCCTTGGTAATAAAATTGTTGGGTCATTTCCTGGTATGTGCGGAACTTTGAACCCTGTATAACGCAGAGCACGTGTTTTCGCAGCCAACTAGCTTAACCCTTTATTGATTGCACTGTTCTAGCTTAACCCTTCATTGGTTGCGAATTAAAAGTTGCATAAGAGGTCGCGTGGGGTGTCTAGGGCTCCCAATCAAAAACATAAACAAAACACGAAATACATGCAAAATCAGACTTGAATGAATCGGCGCATAACGCAGGCGAGAAGTTAGTCTAAGATACTTCTATTTTAAGTAGGTAGGTATGCATACGGTAAGGTAAGTATGCTAAATGCAAACACAAAGGACAACACTTTCACAAACTAGAGCAAACTTTATGTTTACGTATAAGTTATTCAATGTATGAAAACTGTGCCACAAACTAACCTGACCCTGCGGCTTAGTGGTTTTTTTTTTGTTTTTTTTTTAAATATATATATATATAACATCATAGGTACATTGATCTGACTCCGTGGTAAGTAGCTTAAGCACTTGTGTTACAGATATCAGAATCAACAATGCGGGTTATTACAAATAAACTTACATAAATACATATAACACCCAGACCAGTACAAACAGACATGTTCATGCACACAAATGTTTGTACAGTGCGGGGATCGAACCAGCGACCTCTTGGTTAATAGTCAACTTCTTGACCGTTACACCAAAGTGGTCGTCAAAGTGGTTAAAATTTAAATATCTGCTCCCTATGTAAAATTATAACTTTAGTTTAAAGCGCTTCCAAAAATGACTGTTTGTACACGCTTCGTGCTTAGACAAAGCAATGTCCTCATTTTGATCCATTCAACGTTATTTATTACTAGTATTATTTATTAGTAGCTAGTAATTAAATAATAGTTGGTGAAAGTAAGTTTCTAATTGTGAAATTAAAACACACTTAAAGAGAAATGGGACTCCCACGGGTGGGGATTGAACCCAAAGTCCTCGCAAGCCGGGCGATTACTCTACCCTATTAAGCTTCCATTACTACTTACTTATTTAGGTTTTTAAAGGTTTAGGTTTAGGTAAAGATCTAGAGATATTACATTTCACTTATAATGAGATTACAAAATAGTAAATACCTATATTTTTTTAAATCTTTTTCTAACAAACAAATTCAAATTGTATATAATATTTGTGTAAGAGCATTTCTTTTCCACCCACCTGTATCAAAGTGCTAGGGCCTAAAAATATAGTAGGCGAGTAGACTGGGCCAAAATTCCAAAATATTAAAAAAAAAGTTTTTTTTTTTAATTTATCAGGTAAGAAAATTTCTGCCGGGGCCCGCTCGTATCTCTTTAAAAGTAGATTCAAAAACTTAATACCATTAAAGAGGTCATCAAGATCACTTAGAAACTTCCCGTGTTTTTTTATTTTTAAATTTATGTAATGTCACCAGTACCATGCAACTTTGGCCACAATTTATTTTTATCATGGAAGTTGTAATGGCGTACGTGCCCCAGAATATTCCGTTTCAGATTTGTTTTCTTTCATGAAACTCGTTTCCTCAACTTAGACATTTCTAGAATCTAGACAACTGATACAGCTGAAGTTGTTTTGATGAGCTTTATTTTGGAGCGCACTGAAGTTAGTATGCGGCTAATTAAAACTTATCCTCCTCTGTAATCTTCTTAGATATAAATCTTGTATATAAAAATGAATTGCTGTTCGTTAGTCTCGCTTAAACTCCTGAACCGATTTCAATAATTTTGGTCTTGAGATATTCGTGGAAGTCCAGGGAAGGTTTAAAAGATCAGAAATTTTAAAAAAAGCAACGGGCAGGACAACGTCTGCCGGGTCCGCTAGTTAGATATAAAAATGAATTGCTGTTCGTTAGTCTCACTAAAACTCGAGAACGGCTGAACCGATTTGACTAATTTTAGTCTTGATATATTTCTGGAAGTTCTAGGAAGGTTTATAAGATGAGAAAATTAAAAAGAGCAATGGGCAGGTCAACGCCCGCGGTACCGCTAGTCTATAATATAAGAATGAATCGCAAAATGTGTTGGTAAGCGCATAACTCATGAACAACTGGGCCATTTCGGCCAATTCTTTTTTATGCACGTGTACACACACACACACACACACACACACACACACACACACTAAATAAATACATAAAACTACTTATTAAGCGTTTGAGGAGGAGCCTGACTCTCGTAGAACAGGGAAACCTTATACGAGAGCAGATTGAATATTGTAAACTTATATGTATGTTTTTAAATAAATTACATTTTCATTTTCATTTTTTCATATGATATTCTTCAAAGGACGGGGATAGTTCTTATGAAAAAAAAATGACAAAAACAACGGGCAGGACCATAACATCCTCATGAGGCTTATTTAATGCTAAACATATCTACAGACCCAACGCGCTATACATCTTTGAAAGTGCTCGCAAGCGTTTCGTTATCGGCCCCTTAAGAGTTGTAAGGACTGTTTAAAAATAGCTCTATGGTTAAGGAATAGTGGGCTAAGAACCGCTCCCTGTGCGAGTGCGACGCCAGCCTTTGCCAACGCGATCGTTTAGCAAGCTAACGAGCGCGCTCGCGTCTCCCATAATTCTCCAATTCATTATCCCATCCCATCGCATTTGCTGGGAAAATTAGATTTTTAAAACGAGAATCTTAATTGATATGCTCCTCGAATGTCTGGAATGCCACTGCAAGGCATCATTAAGGTTAGTTAATTATTTGTATCGATATTTCATAAATCGAAGATTTAACGTCTACAAAAAAAGATTATTTCGATTTAGATATAGTGTTATAACAATATGCAAGCTCAAAACTGTCTTAGTGCAATTCAATTCAATTTCAAATTAATAAATGACTTCAACTGTTTGGATAATCTTAAGATATTCATGCTTAAGCTAGTATAACCTTTATGTACGACTAAAAATTTATTCAACGTGAGTAATAAAAAGTTGACAATTCGATGTAAAACCTTTTTCGATGCGTTTGTCTGGAACGCCTTTGTTCAATCAACAGATCAAAGGGTAACATGCTAGCGATAAAAAGCAATCCCTCAAAATCTACGATCCAGTCGAATGCTATTTGATAAATGCGATTTGTCAATTTAATATACAAGTAAGCATTAAAATTGATGATAACAAACCTCAAATATAGTACCTTACGCCTTACCTCGACTGACTAATAGATTTATTTATTTACTAGTGGACCCGGCAGACGCTGTCCTGCCCGCTGCTTTCGCCATTTATCGGTATTCTCTCATCATCGTTCACACCTTTCATGGACTTAACAATTATTTCAAGGTTAAAATAATTGAAATCAGTTCAGCCGTTCTCGAGTTTTAGTGAGACTAACGAACAGCAATTCATTTTTATATATAAAAAATAGGATAGGCCCAACTGAATTATCCCATCGGAATTCGTCATTATCCCGCGGTAAAAAGTAGCCTATGTCCCTTCTCGGGTATCAAAATATCTCCATACCAAATTTCATGCAATTTGGTTTAGTAGTTTAGGCTTGATTGAGTAACACACAGACAGACAGAGTTAAATTAAATATTTCACAACAATCACACCAATTCTCTAGTCCCAAATTAAGCTACGAGGCTTGTGTTATGGGTACTAGACAACGGATAAACATACTAAAATACTTTTTTTGTAAATAAATACATATTATACTTAGAAAACACCCAGACCAGTACAAACACACATGTTCATGCACACATATGCTTGTATTGTGCGGGTATCAAACCCGCGACCCTTAGTTTTAGAAGTTTGACATGTAGACCACTGCACCAAACGGAGGATGAATAGTATTGAGACCAGCCGTAAATCAAAACCTGACTATCAATTTTAATCATAACTGTAGAAGTAAAAATGAAAATTGATGGTTCGACTCAGGTTCAAGTCAGGATCCAGATTCACTTCAGGACTCAGATGGAGGTAACAGTGAATTATATTGCGTACGAGGTATAATATTTACCCATATAATTTTATCACAGAACTAACGTTTTACAACAATTTTGATTCGTTTAATTCGTTGTTGTCGCGTAAAAATTAATAAATTTTTGATTTGTAAAATACGTACAAAGAAGAGTGCTGAATCCAAAAAGGTCCAAAATCCGTTTTCGTCCGTTATGCAACGGAGCATATTACCCGAGAAAATTGAAAATGCAAGACGTTGTTAAAAAGTTGATCTATACAAATGCAGGACTGTTGCATCAGAAATAAATCAGTCGGAGATAAAGTTTTGTAAGTTCACAAATATTATTTTGTTCAAACATGTTGACCTCTAAGGCATGATAAAATTCCCACTTGGGCAGTCGCTTATATGAACAAATCTTTTCAATTCAAAATTCGCTTCATAATTTTTCTTTATTCTGGACATTATTTAATTTGAATAATTTTATCAGATTTTGTAAAAAAAAATTTTAATAATTGCTAAAATAATAATAATAATAGTAATAGGTCCATTTAAAGTCACACTTTAATTTGAATAATTTTATCAGATTTTGTAAAAAAAAAAATTAATAATTGCTAAAATAATAATAATAATAGTAATAGGTCCATTAAAAGTCACACTTCGTAAGTGTGACTTTAAATGGACCTATAATTATTATATTTTTAATGTTACTATTACGAACAATTTGCATGCTGGTAAAATGTGAGGACTTATTACTGTATCTCTACCTACCACCTATTGCAACCATGTTTTGAGCAAATAAATATTTCTATTTATATTTCTATAAAGTTCTATACAAATCAAGTTTTTCGTAAAACTGGCTCGCACAAAAATCCCGGTGGTGGACTCCCGTATAACTCTTTATTGTAACAAAAAAAAATTCAATATAAGGAACCATCACTCACAAACTGCAACCCTCTACCTCTGACAGTTTTGTTATTGGCAAACATTTTTGGCCCACTATAGATTCCATTTATGGTATATTTGATTGTATACCATAATTCATTTTTTTTACAATATAATGTAATAAGTACTGAAAGATTTTAGATTAAGAAGTACAAAGTTTACAACAGAGGTTTGGATATTTATGTTGAAAAATAAATTTATCCATAAACAGATGGTACATGTATACGAAAGTTCGGAGGAATGAGTTGCGAATTTGCGAACCAATCTCGTTCTGTAAGTTCAATGTAAAACTTGCATATTTTTCCCGCAGGAATAGCAAACTTAGATGAGACGGGTTATTACCAAAGGTCCACGGCTATCTCGTTTAAAAAATTAGGTTCGTTGTTTGATTTCCAACGGGCCAAAAAAGAAATTCAATAATCAACACTGACCTTGTGTTAATTTTGACAATTGTATTTCAAAACTTCTGATAAGTCTTGTGGACCTATTAGGAATTGAGATATTAAAATTATAAAATGTATTTGAACATGTTATTGAGCCATAGCGAAACTAAGAACTAGAGTCGTGGTACTTTAAGTCGAACCCATCGGAAAGATTTACAGTTCCATTCCTATTCGTCTGTACAATCCAATGTGGCACTGCAGCGAACAAACCATTTACAGATACTCAAAAGTGAAAGAATTTATGTACTAACTTAAGAAAATAATAGTAACTTTAGTGTTGAAGCACATCACAATTCGTGCTTAATCTAATCTTTTGGGAAACTTGTTGAAATTCAATTGCTATTGTTTGAAGAAAATGTATCTTTATTTTATGAAAAAAAAAAACAGTACCAAGGCTTACTGCCCAATAAGGTAAAAGCCTGCCGTAGCGTCGTACGAGTATAGTTTTTTAATGGGGATTTTTTTATAGTGTAAGTATTTCTGACTTCACCAAGGACTATGTCGCCCTCGAGTCAACATTTCAAACGATCTTTTCCCGCGATGATCTTGCGGACTGTATATCTTTAAATAAAACGCTTCTTGTTTTCTTTTCCTTCTTAACCGGAGAGCTTGCTGGTGGGTGACCGTAGAGAGCATACAAAATTTCGCAGCTCCAGGCCCCACTTATATTACTTTGGTTTGGCTTCGTGATTAGAGGGCATCACAAACTTGCCCTACGGTACAAACATATTCATAACCGAAACAAAACATTATATTTGCTCTGTCTACAAATTTACCGACTTCCCTAATTACATACAATAACGAGTGAGGTAACCGTTTGTTATTGTTTCTCTCTCTCTCGCATTATATACGGATTTATTCCCCTACTCAGGTAGGTAATTCAGAGGATATTTCCCACTCGCAATTTTCTATCGTTATGTGTTTCCTACCTACCCTCAGAAACTGCGAGATGGGGGACAGAGATAGCTGCAGGCCTTATTTGTCCAACTATTTCAGAGTAGGAACCTAACTTAACCTAACAGGATCTTCTTTACCCCTGTAGCAAACTACCTACATTTTATTTGATATTTTTCTCTAATTAACCTGCCTTTCTACATTGCAAGTGGGAAACAGAATTTCTAACTTTATTAAATAAAACATGCCCTGCGCTAATTTACAATCACTTAAAATCAAGGGAGCCTACAAGCAAATCTTGTCATCTTTATTTCAAATCATAAAAATCTTATACTAAATATATAATCTCAAAAATAAACATTACATATTAACACATATAAAAACGTAAACAAAATAACGTGATTGGGTGTCCGTAACAAGTATAGACAGGACAAAAAAACGACGTTTACGTGACAACGACTTTGAGTGGTAAAATAATTTTAATGTGAATATTCATTCGTATAACATGAACCGGTGTGTATGCCTATCTCTCTCACTCTCTCTCTCTCGCTCTGTCTCTCTCGCTCTGTCTCTCTCGCTCTTAGGCGGGTTAACTGTGCTCGAGTGGAAGGGACGCGTGCCTTTCACTTTTTATGTCTGTCTCACTCGCTCTTAGGCGGGCTAACCATGCCCGAGTCGAAGGGACGCGTGCCTCTCACTTGCTCTCATTGTGAGCGCGGAACGTGAGCGGAGCGTAACGCAGTTTCTTGAAGTGTCACCCGGCAAACCTATTTATAAGACGTTGTCACGTCAAAAACTTTTACAGTTCTAAAATTCCTATCTCATTTTTGTCAGTTGTCCTCATGACATGGGTAGTCTCTGTAACCAAGATGACACATAATTTAAAGACAGGATTCCACCAAACAGATTTTGAAGTTAAACGTCGAATATAAATTAAAAATAAATGGAATACGACGTTTGACTCCTTTAGTTCTTGTGGCGAATCCGTAAGAAGTAAAAACAAATGTTAGACTTCTGTTCGGAG
The DNA here is from genome assembly GCA_963921415.1 of Pyrausta despicata. Classification (NCBI taxonomy): domain Eukaryota; kingdom Metazoa; phylum Arthropoda; class Insecta; order Lepidoptera; family Crambidae; genus Pyrausta; species Pyrausta despicata. The sequence goes on along the minus strand of OY992862.1, from coordinate 11,351,192 downwards.
TGTGCGGCTTTTATGAATAGTTCTAAAGCTGTCCTCCACTCCGAGGCGCAGTTTCCTTCAGGCCCATAAAGTTCGAATGGCTACGAAAGTGGCTGGCGACATACTCGTATACAAAGAAAACCCGTTCCAATTCCAAGGCACACACGCCTTAATGCTTCGTCTGTGTTTTGAGTCCACTCAAAAAATGAATCTGTACATTTTCTAGAAATTTTTGACGGCCGGTTGGTGCAGTGGTCCACATGTCGGACTTCTAAAATCAAGGGTCGCGGGTTCGATCCCCGCATAGTACAAGCATAAGTGAGCATGAACATGTGTGTTTGTACTGGTCTGGGTGTTTTTTATGTATAGTATGTATTTATTTCCAAAAAAATATATATTTAGGTATGTTTATCCGTTGTCTAGTACCCATAACACAAGTTACACAAGCCTCGTAGCTTAATTTGGGACTAGAGAATTGGTGTGATTGTTGTGAAATATTTATTTATTTAATTTTACTTGATTATTTTATATAAATTCGCAGTTATGATATTGATGTGGATGTGGCGACGATATCTTCGTAGGTCGGTTACCGATTACAATAATTCCCTAGTCTGCTATATATAAATATGCTCAAAAACTACTAAAAGGAGCAATAATTACTCGTATAATTATCTTTTATTCTTGGCGCGGTTACTGAAGGATTTTTTTAATTTTCTATACTTTTCGGCTCTCACTGTCTCGTTCGCTAACACACATACATACTATCTTGAGGGACCAGGTTGGCTTGAATCGAAACTATGGACGTCGGCTTACAAAGTAGACCCTCTGTGTGCGGTTTTTAAATTCGGAACTCGAACGGCGTGGATAAGTGGTCGTTGTCCGGGGGATACGTCTTGGTATGTGTGTCTTGGGATTCCACCCCGGAATATAGAACTAAAGTGTTGTATTGTGTGTAGGAAGAACTTTACAGCCATCGCCAGAGGTTTACTTGAGCGGACTGTTTAAAATGTTTTTTATTTGTATTTTTTTATCTATTTATGGCAATCTCAAATAATTAGGGACTTACATTATTTGCAGTGCATTTTATTTTATTTTCTGACTTTTCCGACGCCAACAAATATGTAGCATATCACCCGTACTTTAACCCTATCGAGGAATAGGTTGAATTACAAATCAACCTGTACGCTGCTAGCTAGATTAAGACCCAGATTAAAACATGACCACCCTGACCACCGCCTTCTCCCACAGATCACAGTGTTCAGGATCCAGGAGCGCGCGGAGGGCGGGGAGGTGCAGGAGCTGGACCAGGTCATCCTGACGGCGCTGTTCCGGGCGCAGCACCTGTCGCCGAGCGAGCAGCTGTCACTCGCGCTCACGTGGAACCGGGTGGACATAGCGCGCTCTGAGATCTTCGTCTACGGACAGGAATGGCCGCCAGGTAAGATTCATCTCATTAGCCCATATACGTCCCACAGCTGGGCACAGACCTTACCACAACTATGAGGTGCTACGAGCCATACTCCACCACGCGGGTTTAGTGCGGATTGGTGTAGGGGTGTATGCAAGGTAAGTGACCAAGCTTACCGTCAGATGTTAATAAGCCGTCCGGGGTTCTCTGACGTGTTCTCTGACATGAAACGTGCCTTCCGAAGCACAGAGATGCTTGTTGTCAAAATGGTCACCGATCCCAAACATGACCGCGCCTTAAATTGCTTGACTTTTGGTATCACTACCAAAGCGTTACCACCACTGCGCCATAAGTACCTACAGATTAGATTAGATCATTAGGATCCAGAAGCGCGCGAAGGGCAGCGAGTTGCACCAGGTCATCCTGACGGCGCTATTCCAGGCGCATCACCTGTCGCCGAGCGAGCATCTGCAATTTCCATACGTTATTATTTCCCTTCAGTGTAAAGACTCGCTTTACTCAGACATTTCGTGTCGCATAATTAAGACTTTGTCGAGAATGAGGTGTGAAAAATAATTTACGTATCTACCAAAACGTTGCACACGCCAACACATCTAGGCATATCCTGCGGTATCTTAATGCATTCGATGCAATTAAATACGTCTGTAAAGTGGTTAATCCATAAAGGGGATTATTCGTCATGCATTTTTATTTTTATGTGGCTCGCAGACGAGCTAGAGCGAGAGGAAGACTTCGTATATGGTGTATGGTACGGACCATACACTATTATGAGCTAGAGAGAGATTAGAGAGCTGAATGGCGGTAACTCCGAGGAGATAAAGAACCAAACCCGACGAGTGTTGAACGTACACTGTGTTGTTTATCGCTAAATTGCTAAATAGTAACTTAAAAATTATGAGGCATGTGGCGGAAATGCACAGAAAGGCTAAACTAATTAAGGTTAACATAAAATGACAGAATTATGCATGACTGGCTCGCACTATGGCTATTTAATTGAAAGATGCACATTCCCGAACGGGGTCGAAGTGTGAATCTTTTAGTTAAAATCAATCGGGTCCTAGAAACTTTTTGTAGGCAGGTTGGTCGTTCGTTAGGTCCCCGAAGTTTGTATTATTCAACTAGTGTGCCCGAAAGACATTGTTTTTTTCTATCGTAGCGATACTTGCTGCGTCTGAATTCGTCTTATGCTCCTTTTTTTAAACAACATAAACAAACAAATACTGTAACTAACTGTACTGTACTGTAACTAAAGTAGTGTAAATAATAATAATAAATAAATTTTTCACAACAATCACACCTATTCTCTAGTCCCAAATTAAGCTACGAGGCTTGTGTTATGGGTACTAGACAACGGATAAACATACATTATTAAATACATTTATTTTTGTAAATAAATACATATTATACATAGTGAAGTATAGTGATTTGTAAGTTGTACCGTAACATAAATATTTTAATAAGTGTCTGCGACATAGTATCAAGTTTATGTTAAGTAAGCAAATATGTTTTTATTGTGTTTTGCAATTATGTACAAGATTTCATTGATTTAATAAATATTCGACATTCAAGCTATACACATGTCTTTCTCTTGACACATCCTCATCACCTACCTTCAAACACACTTCATGGCGACCCTGCCTCAGAACTTCACGGAAATTAGAAGAATGAAGAAAAGAAATCACTAAAAATATGGAAAACAAGAACATTGAAGACTATAATTAAAGACAAAGCAAGACGTTAAAATCTACACAAAGGATCAGGATCAAGGTACCTATTATCAAGAATTTCTTCATCATCGAGTATGGGAAAACAGCAAAGCAAAGAACAAGTAGTCATCGCCCAGACTGCCAGCGGTGATGCGAAAACAGAAAAATCTACGGGCATGAACCTTGGCGAAATACTGGTGGTCGTAGTACTGCTCATTCTGGTACTCGCACTAGCGTATTTCCTCTACAAAAAGTGCCGTCAACAAGCTATCAGAGCCTTACGTCGTGAGTTGACCCGTTTCAATTTGGCAAGCAACGCCACGTCAACCTTGGAGCTAACGGCAACACCATAAGAAGAAATTGAAGGAGCGGAGTCCAGGGATATCCCGGCCCACGGAGTCCAGGGTATAGCCCGGCCCACCCATCATTACAGTCGACGAGCACCTTCGTGTCTTCGAACATCAGCCTACAGCATGCAGCCGCAGCGAGCCCTGTCTTCTTCCGATGACGACGTCAAGCCACCCCTACGATGACTAAGAAGTTCGTCGCGAATCGCACTCTAACGTTTATTATGTAAGTTTATTTTGCTTGGCTTTAGTTTTAATGATAAGTTAACTTTGTGCTTATTTTATAATTATTATGACAGATGAATTAATTAATTTGCGCGATTCTTTAAAGTATTACAAAGAGTATTTAACTAAACTTGGTCCCGAAAAAAGAAAATCGGACCTAGCATTTAAAAAGTTATCGATAGCAAAGACAGAATACAGTAAATTGGGGATTATTTTGTCTCATGTGTGTGGACAGGTAGAAACGTCAGAGATAAGTTCACAAGACGCTGTTTTAGTTAATCAGTTAGTAGAAGAAATTAATAATTTATACTCTCAAATTGTCTCATTGGTCCGTGTAGAGGACTTAACAACCACAAAAATGGCTACTGAACTACCTTCTTTTGATATTAAAACTGCCATATCACTGTTACCAGTTATGACTGGACAGGATACAGTTACTAAACAATTAATAGATGGCATTGAACTATACAGTACTTTGATTAAAACAGAATCGCAGGTGCAGTTAATAACGTTTGTCCTGAAAACTAGATTGTCTGAAAGTGCCAAATTACGTCTAAACACTAGTTACGATAATGTTTCCATTCTGATTAAAGATATGAAAGCTAAATTGTTACCAAAACTTTCGTCAGTCGCTATTCAGAGCCAATTGCAACGCTCACAGCAAGGCCGTAGGTCGATCGAGTCATTCGGTAGAGAGCTGGAAAATTTATTTGTACAGCTAACATTGGCACAAGCCGACGGTGATGACAGTAAGTTTCAAATTTTACGTCCACTCAATGAAAAGATTGCGATTAAAAGATTTTCGGACGGATTGTCAGACCCTCGACTTAGTACCATTATTGCATCTCGTCAGTTTTCGTCCCTTTCCGAAGCTATTACTACTGCTATAGATGAAAACTCTATGACAACACCAGAGCACGAAGTCATGAAAGTTAGGTATTTCCATAATTCTAATCGAGGAAATCGTGGAAACCATCGATATCCTAATCAATCAAATCGACAAAATAATTATCGAATGAACAGTCATTCCACAAACTTTTTTTCGCGAAATAACAACTCAAATAATTCGCAGTTTCGCAATAATAATGTACCTAACAATAATAATTTCAACCGATCAAATAACTGGCGACAACAATTCTGCAATAACAACAGGCGGAATACGTCTGGTAACATGAACCGAGATACAAACATGCGCGCTCGCTTTGATGCGCCGGCGGCTGGAAATCGATCACAGGCCGCGCCGCGTGTTCATGTAGTTCAGCAGTTTTCGGACGGAAATGAACATGAAACCGTTTCCAATAACAACCAGTTTTTTCGTGAATAATGAAGACAGTAATTTTATTTTAAGCTATAATAATAATAGCGTAATTTCATGTTTTATAGAAAGAGATATAGAAGTTAAATTACTAGTAGATACTGGCGCCAGTCTTTGTGTAATTAAGTATGATTTAGTTAGGAATTATCCGGATATATTAAGTCAAATAGTTAGAGATAGAATTACCATAAGAGGTATAACAGGGAATTTAGTTTCAATAGGATACGTATATCTAGATTTATATTTTAATAACAATGTGTTCACTCAAAAATTTTATATTTTTGAAAATATTTCATGTTCAGCCGACGGTATCTTAGGCCAAGATTTTTTCTCAAAGTATAACGCTATTGTAAACTATCAAGATTGCACTCTAACGTTATCAAATAAAGGGTGTTTAATCACGACCGAAATAGTCGGTAACAACAAGTGTGTACATGCAATTCCGCCACGATGCGAGGTTATTAAGTACATACCTACTAACTACTGTAGTGATTGTGTAGTGTTAGCCAACGAAATACCTTCTCATCCAGGAGTATTCGTAGCAGGAATAATTTCTAGACCTAGCAATGGTCATGTCGCGGTACGTATTTTAAATACAACCGATGAAGAAAGAGTTATAGATTTTTCTTATTTGGAAATTCACAGTTTAAACTTATTTGAAATGTGTAACTTTAGTGAGAATCAAGTATCTGTTAAACGAGTTAAAACCTTGTTTGACTTACTCGACTTAAGCTCTTACTTAAATAAAGAGGAACAAATAAACATTGAAAACATATGTGCTAAATATGCGGATGTTTTTCAGTTACCAGGAGATAAGTTGTCAGTTACCAACCTTATGGAACATTCTATTAAATTAAAGGATAATACCACTCCTATTTATAAAAAACCTTATAGAATACCGCATGCTTTAAAGCCAGAAATTCAAAAACAAATTAAGGAAATGTTAGACAATGACATCATTGAAGAGACCACATCTGAATGGTCGAGCCCAGTCCTTTTAGTTCCGAAAAAATCTGACAAAAATGGTGAGAAAAAATGGAGACTAGTGATTGATTATAGACAGCTAAACAATGTTATTCAAGACGACAAATTTCCATTACCGAATATAACTGAAATCTTAGATTCACTTTCAGGTAGTATTTATTTTTCGAAATTAGACTTATCGCAATCTTACTATCAATTATCATTAGATGAAAATAGTAGGAAATACACAGCTTTTCAGGTCGATAAAATGTATCAACTTTCATTAAATAAAAATTCACGTAATATGACAGCTTTTACAACAGATAAGACGTATCAAATGAAAAGATGTCCTATGGGATTGAAAACCAGTCCTAGCGTATTTTCACGGCTTATGACAATAGCAATGTCAGGGATAAACTATAAGCAGGCATTCGTTTATTTAGACGACTGTATTGTTATAGGAAATTCCCTTACAAATCATAACAAGAATTTGATTAGTGTTTTGGAACGATTTCGTAAAGTAAATTTAAAACTTAACCCACTAAAATGCGAATTTTTACGTAAAGAAATAATGTATTTAGGCCACAAAATAACCTCCAACGGTATATATCCTGATCCATCAAAAACTGAAGTTATAAAAAACTACCCTGTACCCTTAAATACAGATGACGTAAAAAGATTTGTTGCGTTCGCAAATTACTACAGGAGATTTATCCCACGTTTCGCTTGTATAGTACATCCACTAAACAGTCTTTGTAAGAAAAATACACCATTTATTTGGTCACCCGATTGTGAAACAGCTTTTCAGAGATTAAAACAGGCGCTCATTAAGCCACCTATATTACAATACCCCGATTTTTCTGACAATAACACATTCGTATTACAAACTGACGCATCAAAACAAGGATTAGGCGCAGTTTTATCAAATAAAAATGGAACAGTAATTTCTTACGCTAGCCGTAGCCTTAAGACCGCAGAAATTAGATACCCTATCATCGAATTAGAGTTACTAGCGATCGTATGGGCTATTAGACATTTTAGACCTTATTTATATGGCAAACAGTTTAAAATTTTAACCGACCATAAACCACTTATTTATTTGTTCAGTATGACTGATCCATCTAGCCGATTAACTAAGTTTCGTTTATATTTGGAAGAATATGATTTCATTATTGAACACGTCTCGGGAAAGGATAATGCAGCTGCAGACGCATTAAGCCGTTTACCGATTACGTGTACAGCATTAAAGCAACTAAATGAAAAAGTTGTATCAGTCATTACAAGAGCACAACAGCTAAAACTTGACAAAGCATTAGAAAGTAATAATAGTACGGATTTGACAAACCAGGATTCTGCAATCTTAAGGCCTGATCAACCTAAAGTTGTAGAAATTCTGAAAAAACCTTCTGAAGGAATAGAACTTGTTATATGTAAGTCACATAACAATTTGAGTTTGAATAAATGTAAAAATGATGATGTTATTTATAGCCAATCAGGCAATTGTATTTTTGTGCCCTCAAGAAATATTATTTACCTATTATCTCGATCGTCATCTACTTTAAAAGTGCTGATGAGAGAAATAGAGTCATTGTGTAAACAATTTAAAATCGAGGAGCTTTTCGTTATGAAAAATAAAGTCAATGAACAATATATAGAATTATTATTAAAGGAAATGAATAGTAATGGGACACCACGCATTCTTGTGATTAAAGATGTTATCCGTGTCACCAATAAAGACGATAAAACTTTAATTCTAAATGACTTTCACCTGCTACCCACGAGCGGTCACGCAGGAATAAATAGAATGATTAATAATATTAAGAAATATTATTTTTGGCCAGGTTTAACTAGTGACGTCACGAACTTTGTAAAGAAATGTAAACAATGTCAAATGAATAAGTTTACGAATAAACAAGTTAAGGAGCCTATGGTCATTACGACAACGGCTAATAGTGCATTTGAAGTAGTTAGTTTAGATTTAGTAGGACCTCTAGATGTAGATAATTTTGATTTTAAGTATGTGTTGACACTTCAATGTAATTTATCAAAATTCGTCGAAGCTTACCCATTACGACGAAAAGACGCAGAAAGTGTAGCTAAGTGTTTTGTAGAAAATTTTATTTTAAGGTTTGGCTTGCCACGCTCTATTTTAACGGATCAAGGAACTGAATTCACTTCATCAATAATGACCAATATTTGCAAATTACTAAAAATTAATAAACTTCAATCAACTGCATACCATCACGAAACAATAGGTGCGTTAGAAAACACTCATAAAAATTTAGGAGCTTTTCTCAGAATTCAATGCGATTCCAACAAACAAGATTGGAGTTCATGGTTACCCTACTGGTGTTTTGCTTTTAATACGACCGTCCACACTGAAACAAAATACACCCCATATGAATTAGTATTTGGTAAATTATGTACATTACCAAGTAACTTCAACGCACCGATTGAACCATTGTATAACTATGACGATTACCCATTACAAATGAAATACCGCTTACAAAAAGCACAATCTGAAGCCAAGGAAAATCTTTTAGTAAGTAAGCAAACTAGAAAAGTGAATTATGATAAGAATTGTAACTCTGTTAATTATAAGCAAGGAGATCTAATATTGTTAAAGAATCAAGTAGGAAATAAGCTCGATAACGTTTATAGTGGTCCATATGTTGTAATCAAGGACATTTCACCAAACGTAATAATTTTGAAAAATGATAAAGAATTTGTAACACATAAAAATAATACTAAAATGTTTTACACTTAGAACAATGTATTAAGAAAAAATATCTGTATGTTTCTTTTTTTTCTCCCGAAATGCGGGGGGTGTGTGGTGAACTTTTCGGCGAAGGTGAAGTATAGTGATTTGTAAGTTGTACCGTAACATAAATATTTTAATAAGTGTCTGCGACATAGTATCAAGTTTATGTTAAGTAAGCAAATATGTTTTTATTGTGTTTTGCAATTATGTACAAGATTTCATTGATTTAATAAATATTCGACATTCAAGCTATACACATGTCTTTCTCTTGACACATCCTCATCACCTACCTTCAAACACACTTCAATAGAAAACACACTTATGCTTGTACTGTGCGGGGATCGAACCCGTGACACTTGGTTTTAGCAGTCCGACCTGTGGACCTCTGCACCAAGCGATCGTCAAATGTAATCTAATATATAAAATTCTCGTGTCACAGTTTTCGTTGCCATACTCCTCCGAAACGGCTTGACCGATTCTCATGAAATTTTGTGAGCATATTGAGTAGGTCTGAGAATCGGCCAACATCTATTTTTCATACACCTTAGTGATAATAATATATATGGCATAACAACGTTTGCCGGGTCAGCTAGTATATAATAATAATAATAAAAACCTATAATAACAATATATAAAACAATAATAACTAACTAAGTTGACAGTTTCGAATATCTAGGTAATGCTTTAATCTGAGTAATGCTTTAACGGGTCTGGAAATGTACGAACTAAATTATTATGACCGGATTTCAACCATATATTCGGGACCAGAAACATCAAACCCATTTTCATGACAGTCACAAGCGAAATAGGACCTTATTATGGCTATATAGAGAATTGTGGACCCCATTCAACGGGAAAATAGAGAAATGTGTTATTATCATACATTATCCCCAACTAAATTACACTTCCGTGATTCCTTTAGTGATGAGTTCACATTCGAATCAGGAATCGATTCCTGCCAAATGTGTTCTCGATGGATTTGAAGCCATCAATATGGCATCAGCGAGACACTGGTCACACACAGCAATGAAATATGGGACTAACCGGTAAGTTGTAATTTCGGTGTAGGAATGGGAGTATGCTCGATGTAGGATAGACATTGTCCTTCTTGGGACATTGTACATCTTTAGTGAACAAGGGTGTTCCAGAAATAGTAATATAAACTGCTTTGAGAGTTAGTATTACAAGTGTTAAAATCAAGGGTCCGAAACTAATTTATTATTTTTTGAAAAATATTTTCTTTGCTTAAGATTCCAGCTTAGCTTTGGAGCTGTATGTAGTCAAAAACTCTCCAGAACCTTTGGTTACATAAATTATTATCTTTTTATGCTAAAATATTTTAGAACGTAGGAACATTTTAAGTATTAGTAACTGGTCTAGTTCTCCTACGCAGAGTTATATATGCTACTAGCTAACCCGGCAAACGTTGTTTTGCCATATTTGACAAACCTTATCACTAAGAGATATGAAAAATAGATGTTAGCCGATTCTCAGACCTACTCAATATGCTCACAAAATTTCATAAGAATCAGTCAAGCTGTTTCGGAGGAGTACGGGAACGAACATTGTGACACGAGAATTTTATATATATCGAGATTATAACTTTGTTGGAAATCATACCAAAAATGTAATATTACTAAGTGTAAATAGTTTATGTATATTAACGCTTTCACGCACACGTTGCCAAACAATATACGTTTTATTGTTATAAATTTTAGTTAAATAAAATCGACATCAACATAACACGGTGACGTCACTAGTGTTTGTCCGTGCAAACATGGCCGCAACATGTTATCGCCCGCGGCACGTGGCGGGTTGATTAATGAAATTTATACGAGCACTGCGCCCTTTGTGCCACTGCCCTAGTCCTCGAAATTAAGGGTTTAACAGGCCTGATGACGACTTTGTTACCGGGCGATGTAATAAAACACAAAGGATGATAGAGCAAACTAAGTTTTTTTAACTTAGAATTTGATTGAGTTACACACATTTGTAGAAGTGTGGAAGTAGATGTACTACTACTGCGTAGTTATTAATATAAAAAAGATGGTCACTAAGTTGGTAAGATGTATAAAAAGATGTATATAATTCACAAAAAAAGATGGTCACTAAGTTGGTAAGATGTATAAAAAGATGTATATAATTCACAATCTTTGAAACACAGCATCGATGCTACGTCATGCTTCAGACTGCGATGGTTGGCATTAGTGCTATGGTGCTACGAATGTAGTATTCACCTGTAGCCACATTGTAGCAGTCATGAAAAGTATAATTCACAATCTTTGAAACACTTTACAGCACCGATGCTATGTCATGCTAAAGACTGCGATGGTTGGCATTATTGCTACGGTGCTACGAATGTAGTATTCACCTGTAGCCACATTGTAGCAGTCACGAAAAGTGTAAATCACAATCTTTGGAACAGTTTTATCAGCATCGTTGCTACGTCGTGCTACAGACTGCGATGGTTGGCATTATTGCTACGGTGCTACGAATGTAGTATTCACCTGTAGCCACATTGTAGCAGTCAAGTGTAAAAATCACAATCTTTGGAACAGCTTTATCAGCATCGTTGCTACGTCGTGCTACAGACTACGATGGTTGACATTAGTGCTGCGAATGTAGTAGCCACCTGTAGCCACATTGTAGCTGTCATGAAAAGTATCATTCACAATCTTTGAAACACCTTACAGCATCGATGCCACGTCATGCTACAGACAACAAATGTAGCCATACGGCAGCACCGTATGTACGGTAGCATTGTAACAGGTATGATACTAAGAAGGTACCTAAGATATGTCATACCAACTTTGTTAACATAAATATCGTACTGATATTTAATAGTTATGTTTATGGTTTTAAAATACTTAGTACTTTGAAAACGTATGTTAATAAATACATACTAAGTAATTAAACTACACTACAATCAAGCTAAGATATTCTAAATATGTGTTCCTGGTAAAAGTTACACAATACAAGTTATTAAAAGAACCTCAAATTCTTTGTTTAGACACGCCATAACCAAGCCATAATAAGCAAACGTATATTACCAATAACTCCATTAACAACCGATAACTCCGAGGTGCAAGGGCCTCACGGTCTTGGAGAGAGGAACATCAGAGGAACTCGGCTTCTATCTTTTGCGTTTGGGCAGAGCCTTAAGGTGGCGAATAGCTGGTTTTACAAAAAATTCAATAGGAGATGGACCTGGGCTTCTCCTGGGGACAGGTTCAAAAATGAAATAGATTTTATACTCGCATCAAACATCAATCTCATAAAAGACATCAGTATAATCAACAGGATTAAATTTAGTTCTGATCACAGGCCAGTAAGAGCTAGAGTAAAATTTAATTTCAAGCTGGATAGACTTCAACTTATTAAAAAACGTATTATACCCCTAGATCAACAAAGTTTATCAAACAATTTTGAGCAATTTAACATAGAACTGAAAAACCAATTTAAAAAATTAGGCGTCGAGGAATCATATAATGTAGACTCTCAATATAAAATTATTTTATCCAGCATTAGAGCTGCAAGTAGAAAAATAAAACAAGAAAGAAAAAACAGTAACAAATTATCTAAAAACACATTAATTCTAATATAACAAAGACTAAACACATTAATAGGAACACAAGACTACAGGAACATCAATAGAAAAGTAAAAAGAAGTATAAGAAAAGACTTGAGAAATTATAACACACATTTAGTAAAAATAGCTTTACAACAGAACACCTCATTAAGAATAGCGAAACAAGGCCACACAAGAAGTAAGACGTGGATAACCAGCTTACAAGATTCTCACGGCAAAAAACACAGCAGTCGCGATAAAATCATGAATATCTGCACGGAATTTTATAAAACCTTGTATACGGATAGCCCAAATGACGTCCATCGCATGGAATACCGCTGTGGTGATAACATCCCTCTTATAAGTGAACATGAAGTGAACGCTGCCATAAAAAGCTTAAAATACAATAAAAGTCCAGGAGAGGATGGTGTCACCGCGGAGGCCCTTAAATTAGGAAAACAGGCTCTCCGACCCCGCCTTACAAAGCTGTTCAACACAATTTTACTGACTGGATCACTGCCTCAGAACTTCTGTCATTCGAACATTATTTTGCTTCATAAGAAGGGAGACAAACATGATATCAACAACTACCGGCCAATAAGTTTAATGTCTCATGTCTATAAATTGCTGTCTAAGATAATACAAGAAAGAATTGCACATACTAGGGCGGTTTGATAAGTCCATGACTTTGAAAAGAAAAACATATATTTTGTGTACAAAAACATTTTATTTTTCTACATACTCTCCTTTCAACTCTACACTCTTTTTCCAGCGATGCTCCAATCTCTTCAACCCATCCAAAAAATACTTTTTGTCAAAGCCTGCAAAATAGGCCTCGGTTGCAGCTATCACCTCTTCATTGGATGAAAATCTTTGCCCAGCAAGCCATTTCTTCATGTTTGGGAAGAGAAAGAAGTCACAGGGGGCTAAATCTGGTGAATATGGAGGGTGCGGCAATAATTCCTATCCTAATTCGACAAGTTTTGAAGTCGCGACTGCAGACGAGTGGGCCGGAGCATTATCCTGATGAAATAGAACTTTTTTCTTTGCTAGATGCGGTCGTTTCTTCATCAACTCTTCATTAAATCTTTCCAGCAATGCAGCATAGTAAGCACCGGTTATTGTCTTGCCTTTCTCCAAGAAATCGATGAAAATAACCCCTTGACTGTCCCAAAATACTGTTGCCATCACTTTACCAGCCGAACATACCGTTTTTGCCTTCTTTGGTGCACGTTCGCCGGTAGAAGTCCACTGCTTTGACTGTTGTTTAGTCTCTGGCGTATAATGGTGGACCCACGTTTCATCCACGGTTACGTACCGACGCAAAAATTCACTTGGATTGCGATTATACATAGCCAGACATGCCTCAGAAGTAGTCACGCGTTTTCGCTTTTGGTCGACTGTCAGTAAGCGCGGCACCCATCTTGCAGAAAGTTTTTTCATTCCCAAAATATCGTGCAAAATATGAAAAACTCGTTCAGTTGAGATGTGCACAGCCTCAGCTAACTCGCGTATCTTTACTCGACGGTCAGCCAAAACAATATCGTGGATTTTGTTATCAATGTCCTCAGTGGTTACCTCAATCGGCCTTCCTGGGCGCTCGGCATCATTGGTTGTAATACGTCCACAATGAAACTCAGTAAACCATTTATGTACCATTCCATGAGACGGCGCTGAATCCCCGTAATATTTTTTCAACTTGTCTTCGGTCTGCTTAATGGTTTTCCCGCGTAAAAAATAGTGTTTAATCAAGACTCGAAACTCGGATTTCTCCATTTTCGAAGAACACCTTCACAGCCGCCAAACTTCTTTTGTTATTAAATATTGTTTTCGCGCCATATTTGAAAATATAATTATTTTAGGTTCGCAAAAATATTACTTTTAAGAAAATATCATTAAATATAAAAAAAGTTTCTATTCAGCCTGAAAGTCATGGAGTTATCAAAACGCCCTCGTATACTAGATAAGCACCAACCCCCTGAACAAGCTGGTTTCCGCAACCATTTTTCTACCACAGATCACTTACACACATAATTGAGAAATGTAAAGAATTCAACAAACCACTATACCTAGCGTTTGTCGATTACAGCAAGGCATTTGACAGTCTCAAACACGAACCCATGTTTACCGCCCTAGAACGTCAAGGTATTGATCCCACATACATACAGCTCCTACGCCTCATCTACCGGAATTGTACAGCTGATATAAAAATGCATGCACCGGGCACTTCATTTCCCATTCTTAAAGGTGTCAAACAAGGTGATCCACTGTCCCCCAAATTATTCACCAGCGCCTTGCAAGAAATATTCCTAAAGCTAGCCGATCCCTGGAGAACTATGGGCATACAAATTGGGGATAAAAAGCTCACAAACCTTCGCTTTGCCGACGATATCGTTCTTTTCGCCAACACGTCGTCAGTACTTGAAATAATGCTCGGACAGCTGAGCGCAGCAAGCCTTGAGGTTGGGTTGATGATGAATAGGTCCAAAACCAAGGTTATGACCAACGCCGCTGACCACGACATAGTGGTGGAGTATGTTGATGAGTATATATACTTGGGCCAGATAGTCTCCTTCGAAAACAGGCAGGATAAGGAAGTCTCACGTCGGATTGATAACGCCTGGAAGAGCTTCTGGTCCATGAAAGCGTACATGAAGGGAGACCTTCCAATCTCGTTAAAACGCAAACTCATCGACACCTGTATTCTGCCCGTTCTAACATATGGAGCGCAAACATGGTCATTGACTGAAAGTCAGAAATCCAAACTGAAGGTTTGCCAGCGAGCCATGGAAAGGAGCGTGTTGGGTATTAAAAGGATTGACAAAATCCGAAATACCACAATACGCTCCAAAACTGGCATAATGGACGTAGGCGAAAAGACAGCAAAGCTGAAGTGGGAGTGGGCGGGTCACGTATGCAGGATGCAACCGGATAGATGGGCTCAAATCGTCACACAATGGATACCAGCAGATGGCTATCGCCGTAGAGGTAGACCCAAAAAAAGATGGTGTGACGATTTGACGAGTTTTCTGACAGACTGGGAATCCTTAGCCGCCAATAGGGAACAGTGGAGGAGTTTGGGGGAGACCTTTGCCCAGCAGTGGGATGAAATAGGTTAATTAATTAAATAAATAAAGACACGCCATACGCACGCCATTAATCCTTCTTTTTAGACGTCCGTCAAATATTTGTTTCCAGGTAAATGGGCTTCGTATTTTGCCTCTGTTTTACAATATTTTTAATGCAAGCCTTTTATTGAACCCCTTACGTTCACGAATAAACAAAATCCTTTGTAATGTTTTGACGTTGCCAACAAATAAAAAACCGGTCAAGTGCGAGTTGGACTCGCGCACCGAGGATTCCGTACAAACCTGTAGGTATATAAGTAAAAGTTCACCCATCAGGGGTATTATAGATTTAAGTATTTAATATAAATTTTAATTTAATATCTCAACGCGTTCATGAGATAAGGAGTAGTAACTTTGAAATTTTCAAAATTGTCAAAAATATTTTTCACAAATATTTTTTTTTATATGATGAAACTGAAAATTTACGGTTTTCGTAATTTTTCCTATATCTGTACTATAAGACGTGACTTCGTACTAAATTTCAAAATTCTAAGTTTACGGGAAGTACCCTGTAGGTTTTGATTCCCGTGCGAGTTTCGAAAATTTGCGGCCTAAATGGCTGTATCTTTTGATTGCGTTGGCTTAGAAGGCAGTAGACCTAAGTATTATATATAAATTTCAGTTTGATACCTCCACGCGTTCCTGAGAAAAACCGTCTTGACAGACGGACGGACGGACGCACGGACGGACAACAAAGTGATCTTATAAGGGTTCCATTTTTTTCTCTTGAGGTACGGAACCCTAAAAACAGGCCATTTGGTTAGGATTTGCTGTTCTATTGTTGGGTGTTTAGTTAAAAAAAAATGGGTAAGCTCGTTTTATGTTCTATTTTTTTTTAAATACTCGTATGATGACTTGTATGTGTTTTTGATTGCTGTCACTTTATTGAGCTTGGATGGCCTCCAATCTTCAACTTTTCGGTCCCAACGACATGAAATTCTTAATTTAAGCTAAGGTTATCACTGACTGAGTTGCGCTGTTTGACTTTATACCATTTTCATTTACGTCGACTCAGAAACAATTCATATAAATTAAGAGATAAGATAGAAACACAAGTATATCATGGCTAAGTAACACATTAACAATGTGAAAGTAAACACATGTAAAGAAAAGTGGACTGCCACAGTATTTTCTAGCTAACTTAACTTAGTATTTACCCGACTACGGCGAAGCAAAAGGAGGGTTATGATTTTGACCTGTATGTATGTATGTATGTGGGTATGGATGTTCATCTGTTCCCTCGTAACTTCTAAACTACTTATCAGAATTCGACAAATGACATATCATTAGAAGCGTCTTAATTGTCCGCTGGTTATAGGCTATATGGGATTTCACAAAATCTAATGTGGCGCCCTCTGGCGGACAAAATATACGAAGTAAAAAAATAAAGTTAAGATAAATATGTCGTGTTTGGTATCATTTGAAAGCGCTTTACTTGTACATTTTGAAATTTAGAACTCCAAAATATGTTAAATAAAAATAAAGTTTAAAAACTAACACCCGACTACTTAAAAACACGCTCTAAAAAGTACGAAACAAGAAAACACTCTCCAATGAAATTACTTAGTATGTACAAACTATTAAATATTTACCGTTATTAAATAAACTAACTTACACATATTATTATATTTTAATATATTTTCAATTTATAATATTGATAGAGAAATGTTTTAAGGATAAAGCCGTGGTCGTATGCCATAAAAATAATAAATTAAAAAAAGTGGTATACGACCACGGCTTTATCCTTAAAACATTTCTCTATCAATATTATAAATTGAAAATATATTAAAATATAATAATATGTGTAAGTTAGTTTATTTAATAACGGTAAATATTTAATATTTTGTACATACTAAGTAATTTCATTGGAGAGTGTTTTCTTGTTTCGTACTTTTTAGAGCGTGTTTTTAAGTAGTCGGGTGTTAGTTTTTAAACTTTATTTTTAAGATTGGATTTGATATGTTAGAGACTCGTGATCCCACAGACATACTATGTAAAATGTTTTGTGGGACTATTGTCATTTCACTGTGAAACGTTGTTTGTTTAATAAATAAATAAATAAATAATAATAAATAACAGGCGGGACTTGAACCCGAACCTCTCGCAAGCCGAGCGATTGCTCTCCCGATTGAGCAACCGTGACACTTACTCATCAGTTCGAATTCATATTCGTGAGCGTATCAAAGCACATGTTTCTTGTTATTGAGCCCATTGATAAATGAAATTAAATAAGAATATTCTACTTTGCATTTGTTATCATTCTAAAGCTACGATTTGCACCGTTTCTGTAAACTTTTGTCATTATATTAGCATCCATTTTATGCAAAAACTGAAGTTGTAATCTCACTTACAAACGACTTCTTTTTTATATGCTTCTTTCTTAGCATTAGAAGCGTAATAACTGCTATAAGAAGATTATTTCGTCTTCTTGTCTGAAATTTTCTTGTGTTTCTAAAATTCAGCATTATAGCACGTTTTTATTTTGTAACTGGTAATTGGGTGGTATAAGGCCACCGGAATCTCATGAAAATCGTGGTTATTTGAATATTTTGATGATAGCATTCGGGAACTATGTAACGAATGAATAAACGATCTTAATACTTAAAAAAAGTTTAAGGATTTATTTACACGCTTGAATCATGAGAAATAAGTTTTCTTCCCTAATTTTCACAATTGCCAAGCAATTGACAAGCCTGTCTCTTAATTATAATAATTTCACCATATTTTTGCGCTTCAGGAGTTTCAAAAACACAATTCGCTTCAATTTATAAAATAACTTCGGTCAAAGTCTCAAAATACGTGCTTAATAAATTACGACCAATTTATCTACCACTTTCTTCGTAAAGTATCAATTTTTTTTGGTACCACTAAATGAGGAGATTGCATCACGCACTATCTAGGTAGTCGAGACACAAGGATACTTACCACATTTCCGTAAAATAAATTGCAACCTCTGACAAGTATATATCTCTTAAAGCTTTTAAAAGCATTACACATCAATAATTTATTAAACTACGTATAAAATTTGCTTATAAGTTACAACAAAAAGTAGTACTACGTAAAAAAACGGGTAATAAAAACTTTTTGTCTTAGAACTTAAAATAAGGAGCTTAAACAGCATCTTACAGTCTTAAATCCTAAACATAAACAGATAAAGATTGAGCAGCATTTTCATATCTCCGCCATTATCTCCGATAAGCCGCGTACCAGACAAGGGGTGCTATTCTGAAAGCCGACACCCGTCATTCCGAATGTAACAGCTTCCAAGCCACAGTCTTGCCGATACTTGCGAAAAAAGTCAACTTACCTTTTTTGGGTTTATGTCATATATTTCCTTGTTTTGATTTCGAAATAGAAATCTATTGTCACTTTGTGTAACGCCCCCTGCATACTGCAACTTTTATCATCGATGCTGTTGTCAGCAGCGCGAGACCAGCAAGGTTTTTTATTTTAGCATTAATACAGTCGCAAAGCTATAGATATAGAAGATTCAAAGATATAGAAGATATGACGCGATAGAGCTTTGATGGTGCATCGCGACTGCTCGCTGCAGTTAACGGTCTAAGTGCTTTGGCCAAGTAAAGCTTTACCGTCAATAAACGAGACAGCGAAATTCGAAAATACGATCTGAAGGTTACTTGGTAGGACACCTGATGAGAGATTACATCTTGAGTTTGATCGACAAAATCTTAACTTTGATTGCTTTCGCTTTACGGTAGGTACTCGTACCTACATATGTTTATTTAGGGGTTTCAGGGTTATTTCTGGACTTGGCAATTTAGTACATTGCTTGAAACTTTCGGGTTACTAATAATAGAATAGTTCATGACGGTTTAGTCATTACGACGCTGGTAACAATTAACTATCGTAGTTAACATACAACACAAATTGTTAAATTGTTTTTTTTTTCTAATAGCTAGACCCATATGGCTAAAGTATGACTCGTTTAGAATGCCTCGTGAAACTAAGTCCGCAAAGGCATAAAATGATTGAATTGAAAATAATAAATTGCTTAA
The DNA here is from genome assembly GCA_963921415.1 of Pyrausta despicata. NCBI lineage: Eukaryota > Metazoa > Arthropoda > Insecta > Lepidoptera > Crambidae > Pyrausta > Pyrausta despicata. Next base: position 11,331,755 of record OY992862.1, on the reverse strand, counting down.
TGTATGACTATGAATTAAATCTGTAACTGAAACGTAGGTACAGTTCATCCAAGAGCCCTCTACAACCGGCTTTCACTTATGAACTACTACCTACTACTTTGAAGAGGAAATGCTACGATTTAATTTGAAAGCTTCTGATACTCTTACAAGCAGCAGTTTTGAAAAAGAAATCATTCACTTTTTATGTGCACGGGAAAGTGGGTTTGCTTTGATTAACAACGCTGAGTTACTTCTTTCAATCACTTCTTGAATCTTGATCCTCACTTTTGAACTTTATGTAGTTCGCATTTCCTTTGAATAACGTCTTCTATAGTTTCTTTCAACTTTTTATCGTGTTTTTATGGTTTTTATTTTCCTGCAAATAGACAGAAGGTACTAGGTACTTTGCTGCAGATTATCTCGCAGTAAATGAAGCAGGCCCTTTGTAACCGCTATATTTGAAAATATTTGGGTCCGCCCACGTATTGCGGCTAATCTAAATCAATTAAAGCGAAAAGTCACACTCACTCACCGATTCTGTAATCACGAATCTCAGAAACTACATATTATGTGTAAGGGTTCTTATAAGACTAAGGTGTTAACTACGACGGGATTTTGTGAAATTCAACCACGACGGGTGGTTTTGGGGTACACAGTTTGCGCGGACGAAGTCGCGTCGAATAATAAACATAATAAATGGCGATTTTGTTAATTGATTACATTTAGAGTATGATTACGTGATTGTATCTAAAATTAAGTGTAGCTAGTGGCATTTGGCATTTCTAACACCGACGTGGTGGTGGCACCGACTTCAGAATAATTGAAGTGTTTTTCTTTTTTTTTGCAATATACAAATCCTTGTCGAACACACAACGTTTTAATCGTTCGTAAAAAAAAGATTGTTTCTTATTTTTAACACAAATAGGACTATATCATATTGGAGTATGCCCATATTACCTTCAATTCTTTCGAATTATTTTCGAAAAGACAACACTAAAAAAAGTCTTTTCGGCTCCGGTCATCGGGGAGGAATCGAACCCCCGACCTTTGGAAGTCCGATCCAATGCTCTGACCACTGAGCTACCGAGAACCTTAGTGGAGTCGTTGAATTTTGTAACTGCTTTTTTAACGCTTTGAGCCAGCGTATGTTTCATCAATGATTGTGGGAGACACCCTCAAATCACCCGAGAGAAATATTTTTACAAATATTTCTTTCGAATTATGCCAAGTGGAACCGTGTTTTGGCGAGATAGTGTCCCAAATCCTACTACTATTATAAAGGCGAAAGTTTGTAAGTATGGATGTATGGATGTATGGATGTATGGATGTTTGTTACTCTTTCACGTAAAAACTACTGAATGGATTTGAATGAAACTTTACCACAATATAGCTTATACATCAGAATAACATATAGGCTACAATTCATAAAGAATTTTTAAGATAAAGGCTTTCCACGCGGACGAAGTCGCGGGCGGCCACTAGTACAGTGATAAGTGGCAATATGGGTGAAATGTAAGCAGCAGGTGCGCCTAAGTAATGGATTCCGACAAGTCACTCTCGGGTATTGGCGGTCTCACGACGCTTTTCCGTACGCACTAAGGCTTAGTCTACAATGCAGATTACATGCTGAATTTTAGGTGTTAAAGATGCAGGATTCGGGCAAAAAGTCCATTTGTAATCGGTAAGTGAGTCCTAAGTTTGTTGTGGACGTCATTTGCTTCATCAATGCCCTAAGCCGTTAACCATTGGTTGTTTATGTTCGTGATGTCATTAAATTTGCTAAATTTCATTGAATTTATTCAGTCGATCAATTTCTTTGCTGTCCGAATGAATAAATTTAATTGAATTATAGTGGATATCAAACAAATCAGCTGATGATGTCTTATTTTACGTTCTCAATAAGTAAAGCAAAAGTAACTCAATCATAAAAAGTACGCTTTCACGCAACTACCAACAAGCGGCTGTCAACCATAATTCTGTAATTGACATTTTCGAACAGTTATTAGGGACGTTTATGAAAGGTCAAATTTCAATCCAGACTCCAGTGGGATCACTAGCACAATAAATGTGTTCACAATTAAAACTATTATTTAACTTCGAGTATCTGTACTATGTCATCCTACCATTTCAAATGAGCTATAATTTCCAAATTCTCAATGCAGCATGGCCTTTAACGGCAGGGAAATCTTATTTGTAACAAAGGTAAGACATGATTTCTGTAAATCAAGTCGTGTGACCTCCGCGCTAGAATCCGGCCAGACAGCCATCTGTCGGATGGAGAGCAATGCATGACGGAGGATACCAAGAGGATGTACCGGAGTCATCTGTCACCGAAAACGTAGAAGAACCTCTCGAAGCTTATATGCCGTAATGCCGATATGATTGATTGATTAACACTTTATTGTACAGCAAAAAATAAAAATTACAGATAAGTTTAACAACGAAAGATGTACAATTTAGGCGGTCTTTTCGCTTGTAGCGATCTCTTCCAGATCTTCTCATTCAGACTTCCGATATTTAATACTGATGGTAGTTCATAACATAATTTCTACGAAACCTAGCATACAACATACATAACGTACCTAAATGTTTGCTTGGCTCAAGACTTAGTTATCAGTAGAAAGAATTCAGAAAAAATAACAACTAACTACTGCGAATCTTCTACATAAGCAGTAGTAGTTTGTTGTTTTTTACTAAGAATATTTGGCAAATAATCGGCTACGAGCTTACCAAAAAAAGTCATAAGCGAACTCACTTTGCCACCTTTTAACTTGATTGTTATTTGCCACTAGCTGACCCGGCGAACTTCGTACCGCCTTAACGTTGCAATGATTGAACAAATTCATCGCATGACATTGACATTTGTTACGCGCGTTTTTTAAAATATGCAAAATTAAATGTATATTTTTCAATATACGTTCGGTACGGGATTTTCTTAATATTTTTTGCCGCAAGAACCTTCTCCTAATAAAAACAAATACAACAAAAAAAGAATTAGTGAAATCGGTCCAGCCATTCACGCGTGATGCCGTAACCAAGGAAAACGGGTTTCATTTTTATATATTTGCCATAAAAGGGTTACGTTATCGAAATTCTTGAAATGAATAGAAGTTAATTTGAAATAGAAAAAACACAAAAGTGTCTATACCTATTTTTGTCGGTAAGTTATCAAACTACCTAAAGGTATTTTTGCAGTGAGAGTAAGTTTGGCAGTAAGTAGGTATTTGCATCGTTTTGTTGGAGTATGACGTGGCTACAACAAGTAAATAAGACAAAACGAACTAAGCAGCTCATCAGACTGGCAGGTATTATGTGTACAAAATAAAATAAAAATTATTTACTTAAAACTTTATTGTTCAAGAAATGTACAAAGAGTGGACTTAATGCTAAAATCATTTTATGTCAGTCAACCTCTAGGTCATGCAGAAATAAGACAATGGGTGTGATAAAAATTAAACGAGAAAGGTTAATAATGGTCATATCAACAATTATCTATCACGTAAACGTTATTCTTCAAACAGAAAATCACTAAGTAATTGAAAACGTTATGATTTCAAAATTACTTCTACAGACTTATAAGGCTTTGATTAAGGTCGTTATTCGTTGAAAGGTTTGATTCTTCCAATAACACTGACGGGTCTTAGCTATAAGACAGGTTTATGAGTACAAAACTAAGATAATCCAGATGAATGAATACTTAAGAACTTTATATTGAGCCGTAAATCATACTGAACCGATACTTCGACTTAACCACGACCTAATCTGATTGCTATTAGTGAATCAATGGTTGTAGTAAAATAAGTGTTATTTTGCAATAGATTTAAGGTAGCATTTCGAGGCGAAATTTAAGTGCAGCGACCGCAAGCAACACTACGGTCGTGGCTTCACCCTTTCTTCAAATCTCAATTTCTGAGCACGTCTACTCTACGGTTTTTTTCACCGTGGTGTAGGAATGTACGGCAGTACCACGCTGCGCCGTAGTGTCGCTGCGGTCCGTCTCGGCATGCTACCTTATATGTTTGTTAAACTTCCATCTCCACAAACCTCCAGTATCTCATCTACATAAGATGAAAGGTTATCTGGGACAGATGTGATTGCCTACATAAGTATTTCTATGCAAATTGTTATCTATCTACCAGCCGTTAGGTAAGATTTTACCTAACTAATTTAAAAAAAAATATTTGGTAACCGCTAAACATTAGTGCAGCTAACATCTACAAAGAAAAAGTTCAATCAGTTAAGATACAATTTATTCCGAGACAGGCTTGGGAATGGGAAATGAAAGAAATGGCTGGATTTAAATAGATTTCTTATCGGGAAGTACTACTTTAGAAATAGGGGATAGGTATTTATTGGGGAATTCTGATAATGTCGTCGAGGTACGTTAAGGCTTTGCTTTGCCACAAAGCGAGGGTTGCGTGACATGAATTTTGACTATGTAAGTTTTAAACCAGGTACGCTACCAGGACGCGTGATTAGAGGCGTAGGTAGTTATGTTTAAGGTGATCTCCGGGTTCTATTCCCGGACGTGACACTGCTGGAAAAAACCTTTTTCTATTCTGTTACGGTCAGGTATAGCTAGGACATTGTGAAACCTTTGTCGTTTTTGGGTCCCAATTCCGCTAATGCAATCGTAACAAAATCATATTGAATTGCCCGATTTAGATATTGCGTCCATACAAGAACTGTCAAAATCACTAAGTTACAATTTATAAACGATGATCATTAGCGGAATAAAGGCCATGATGGATATTATGGAAATACCTACAAGTGGAATAAAAGGAATCCATGAGAAGTGACATTATTAGTTGTTATTCATAGTAAACTAAGCAAGTTTGATGAAGTTTTAGTTTTTTTTGTATGGTTTCGTCTCTATTTACTAATCCAACGATTCTTTCCCAGGTGCTCTCGACGAGGCGATGATGCAGGCTCTGGAACACGATAGGATAGACTTCGTGAAACTTCTCCTGGAAAATGGGGTGTCCATGCGCAAGTTCCTCACCATCCCTCGCCTGGAAGAGCTGTATAATACCAAAAGCGGTCCCAGCAACACGCTCCGATACATCCTGAGGGACGTGAGGCCGCACCTACCTCGAGGATACGTGTACACGCTGCACGACATCGGGCTGGTCATCAACAAGCTCATGGGCGGCGCTTACAGGTTCGTATGATTGATTGTACATTTATGTGAGACATTGGTAACAGGTAATCATCATCATCATGGGGTGCCATCTTCAAATTGAAGTTTGGAGGTCAGCATGTAGAAACCGATGCGGTCTTGAGCCGCTCTTTTTAAGCTGGTCATAAAAACGAAGTTTGGTCCAGTCTTTGATGTCATCTATCCATTTTCTTCTGGGTCGGCCTGTTGATCTCTTGCCAGGAATCTTGCCTTCGAGGATCAGCCTTAAAAACTCATATTGAGGACCTCTCTGCATATGTCCAAAGAAGGCAACCTTCCTTTTTATTATAGTTGACATCAGTTCACGTTTACGCTTGGCACGTTGCAGTACTTTGATGTTTGAGGTAAAGCTGGTCCATGGAATGTTACTAGTTACATAGTCCATGTATCTAGTAAGTAGGTAGTTTAGGCGGAAAGGTCCTCTAATGGCGACCGCGTGCCGGACGACGCTCCGTGGGCAGGCCTACAAAGTGGACCGAGGATCCAGTGAAGATACTATTTGTTACTATTCTGAAGTAAGTTCCCTCTAACCCACCTCGTGTGGAAGAGCAGTACAATACCAAAAGCCGTCCAAATGCTTTGGTACATCCTAGGTAGAAATTGCAATCCAGCAACATTTTAGCCCAGCAATATTATTGCTGGATTTGCTGGAATCCAGCGTGGCTCACTCCAGCTGGATTTTTTTATGGATTAGCTTAACTGTAAAATGTACCGAATGATTGATCATACTTAATTTTAGGACACCCATTAATTAAATACGGCTGACTGGCACCGGCTATCGAATGTTAAATAAATAAATAAATATTTCACAACAATCACACTAATTATCTAGTCCCAAATTAAGCTACGAGGCTTTTGTTATGGGTACTAGACAACGGATAAACATACTTAATACTTTTTTTTGTAAAGAAATACATATTATACATAGAAAACACCCAGACCAGTACAAAAACACATGTTCATGCACAATATGCTTGTACTGTGCGGGGATCGAACCCTCGACCCTTGGTTTTAGAAGTCCGACCTGTGGACCACTGCACCAAGCGGTCGATATTGATTCTTAAAACTAACCCGTTGTGGGATTCTAAACCGCGATTCCACAACTGGTGGCTTTGCACTTTGGAGCACGGATAACTAATATCTTAATATGGCGATCCTGAAACGATAGTTCTGCACTCAATATCAATACCGCTATAAATATTTCAGACAGGCTTTCATATTTTAATGGCAATTTTTAAAATGTTAGTTCATGTAATAGCTTCGTGAAAGCTCGCTTGGTGTAAAGTACTTCATGTTCGTACCTGTTTACTTATTTATGACATAATGTACGGCACACGCACGGCAGGTGATTGTCAACCCTGATGACGAACATCGTAAACACATCAACTAAACAGTGGAAATTTGTGTAGATCTACCACAATTCCTTTTTACTATATTACTAACAAAACTAATAATAGTTGATAGACTATATCTGTATTTTTAAGGGTTAAACCTCAAACATTTCATTTAACCTAGAATAAATTGTGCTTACATGTTTAGAGTTTCAGTCTACCACTGTATACTGATTTACTTTTTGTTATTCACTGACTGTTACTTGTTTGATAAGCCATGAATAAATAAAACAAAAATAAAAAATTACCTCGTACGTTAAAACGTCTGTGTACTTATCGAAATGTAATAATAACCTCATCACACTGTTTTGATTCATTTTTGATTAGCGTAAGAGCCTTCACACACAGCGATCGGTAGTTAATGTCAACGTTTACTTCATTCTTTATAAACGTACGATTTTTGAAGTAAATCGTTTTCGTTTTTTTTAATACACAAGATGATTTGTCTCGTAGTCTTTCACAACATGAAGTGACGTAGTCTTTCAGAACATTCATTTACGAATCATTAACGATATGGTTCCCCTTGTAGTGCGACTCACCTATAACGAAAGCTCTAATAGCTACGAGAATAAATATCTACAAATAATTTGGAGCCCAGAATTGTAGCTTCTAAAGTCGAAATTATTACCTCGCATGTCCGAGTAGAAATACTGAAAAATATGAAAACTTTAGAAAAAAATTAAACAAAGAATTCTATTAACTACGAACAATCACGTGAGGCTTGACCTTGACGCAAACACGGCTAGATCCAAGTATCATGCAAATGTGCTGGTAGGAACACTATTTTTGAGCCGTTATAGCTATAGATATAAAAAAGAATTATTAATAGTGTTTGCCGCGTGGTTACACATTTATCGATAATGTTCTTATAGCAAAAAACCCTTTAAGATTAAGAAATAGACCTTGTGCGAGTTTTGCTTGTGCTTGGCCGGTTTTCACGCTATACGACGAACTAATTTCTACTGAAGCTACTGTTCTAATTCACATTGCGTTATATTGTGTCAATGATGGACAACAGATAGCTTCCCTCTAATTATAGGTTATTGCCCCTAACGCCAGTTGTCCCATAAATTACTAATGGACGGAATGTATGTACAGATTTCAACATGATTACCCTGTTTAAATCACCCTTTATTAAAGTTTTAAAATCGATACCCTGTTCAGTGAATTACCGTTACATTTTCTTTTTGTTCAAACTTACGGATAATTTTGTTATCGTTTTGCAAATGATTTTAAAATAATGCAATCACAAAAAAAATATTTTATTTCGTGATCGGATTTCTGGTAAAAATAATTTAAAAAAAGATCTCTTTTTTTAATTATTTTTATAAATATAATTACAACACGTTTTACAAAGAAAGATGAAAAAAAGAATTAATTCAATCCAAATAGAAAATCAATAACAAAAAAAATTGTTCTACACTTTCTAAGTGCTGGTACCGCTCAACAAAATGCATAATTTAAAATTAACTCCGTAGAGTGGTGCAGAGTTTAAACTTTCAAAACCCTCGAAGAAATGAAAATCTTACGAAGTTTTAAAAGTATTCCCATTTCGAACAAGTGCATTGCTTCGGGGTAGCAACATGCCATTGTGTCGCATAAAATATTCATTCCGCACGCCTGAATAGTGAAAACTTTTTATTTTTTACTAACAAACAATGGAGTGCAAAAGCTTTTGTAAATTCAAATAATAATTCTGAAATGAAATGTTCAATGATTACGGTACCTTGTTTAATTTGAAAAAGTATCGGATTAAGTAGGATTACATAAATACTACTAAATGGTACATTATTTCTGTGTAGATATGCTGTTTTTGTTTTTTGTGGTATGCAATAAAGAGTTATCTATCTATACGCTCTGGACTCAGTGGAGCGCCGAGCCAGGAGGCTGATTGGTGACAGGAAGCTGGTGGAGACTAAGCTTGATAGTCTAGACCACCGCCGTAAAGTCGCGCCGCTTGTCGGTTTTCTACAGACTCTACTTCGGGGAGTGTGCTCATCAGCTCTATATGCTCATTCCACTAAGTCCATTTTACCAGAGGACCACCAGACGTACGGCGGGTTACCATCCATATTTGGTTGATATACCAACTATACGCACTAAGCGCTTCGCTTCATCCTTCATAATGCGCACAGCCAAGGAATGGAATGCACTTTTGCCGACGGTGTTCCCTCTTTCTTATAACTTGAGTTCATTCAAAGCGAAAGTCAATAGGCACCTTCTGGATAAGCTCGCTACATCGTCGACATCTTCTTTGCCTCTTAGAGGGAGAATGATGTCAAGAGCGAACCTATATCAATAATATATATATATATATATATATATATATATATATATATATATATATATATATATATATATATATATATATATATAGGTACCTGCGGTGGTGACGGTAAACACTTCGGTATCTTACGCTCTTGTGATACGCATCGACCAACAAAATGGGTAACCTGATGTGTAGTCCACTGCACATAAGGCGTCCCAGTACAAAAGCTAAGCTAAAGCGATAATGCTTTGTGTGACGATACAGCGACGCCACATCTGAAAGAAGGCAACTTTATTAGTAACCTTTGCATCAAATGACGTCTTTGCCAGTAGCTAGTGTCTCATGAACAGATAAATAATATTAATAATAAAATGTTTATTTCAGACCAAGTCAAAGATCCATAGCTAGTTGTTAGTAACATAAAACTTAAAATTATTGTTAGTACTCCTTAAAATTAAAAAAAACACGGGTTGCATTCCGGGAGTGCCGGCAGAAGTGAAAACTTGATTATTAACGTTGTGCATTTTTGATTTATTTGAACCGTCTTACGGTTTTTCGATCAGCATCACGTGACCTGACGCGAGTTTCACAGTTTCTACCCATGCCACAAAAGTGCTCAACGCCGCTAAAGAAGTTTTCACTTCAAAAGTTTTCACTTCAAAAAAAACTAAACTACCACATACAAAATAAAACTACTAAGTGCTCAGTCAAAAAACCGGTTCCTGGATCCCTGCACATGTATTTGTATCCAGTGCCTAAAGATGGAACATGATGGCTTATCCCTGGTAACCATCAGAAACAGATAAAACAAGAGAGCTCATTGCATTACAGATAGTTAGCGACTCTGTACCTATATGTCATAATTTTCTGTGTTCGGATCCGTCTCACACTTGGCCGGGTTTTAACGTATTAAATAGCCTTTTCATGTGAAACACTTTGAAATAACGCCTTCAATACAAAAGGTTGTTGTTGACATTTTCGCCATGTTGGCATAAACATTTATGTTGAAAGCTTGTGTTACTTTGGGTATTTTGTCGCTATTTGAATACACATTTTAAACAATTTATGGCGACATAAAGTAGCGTGACATACGGTTATTCGTTCAATAAAGCACAGTGTACATGATCCGAGTAGAAAATAAGAAAATAATTTGATGACGAGGTTTTACCACTCCTTACAGTCAATGTAATGGTTACCTTGTTCAACTTTAACGGTGATTTAATGTTATTGTTCAGACTACGTTCTTTTGGCTTAAGGCCCAGGTCACACAGGTAAATAACGACATTCTTACATAATTCCGTGTAAGCTTATAGTTACTAGCGGCTCGCCCGCGACTTCGTCCGCGCAAATGTTGGAATGGTTATTTATATCCCAAGGGAGCATTTAATTAGGATGAAAAGTATCCTATCACCCAAGTCAGCTGTCTGTATGCTAAACTACATCAAAATCTGTTCAGTAGTTTCAGCTAGATTGACGGACAAACATCAAAACAAACTAACTTTCGCATTTATAATATTACTAGCGGACCCGGCCGACGTAAGAAAAAAATATATAAAAAATATAATTATGTAAAAACAGCGGGCAATAGCCGTTTTTTAAAATTTTTTTCATAGTCTCGTATCGTTTAGACCTTAAAATTTGTTATAGCGGTTCAGCCGTTCTCGAGTTTTAGCGAGACTAACGAACAGCAATTATATTTAAAATTATATTTTAGGTGTGAAGTGTTGGCATTATATCCGCCCGGATATCCATGTCTTAACCATACCCAGGCCTCTCTCACTCGATGTACTTGCGCGCGGTAATAGCCTACTCTCGCCCGCACAGCCGGCGGTGCGAATTCAGTGGGCTGCCAACAACCGTCGGACGCGCTCACGACGCGGTATAATTATTCGTGTTACGCTTACGATCAATTTAGTTTTCATACGAACCAAATAAGTAATCTGTGCTTGTTAAACGTTAGCTTTATTTAAGAAAAATGACTTCTGGTGGTGGAAATTTATGTGCTGTAGATGGGTGTAGGTCGAATACTAAGAGAAATAAAACGCTTTCTTTTTTTAGTCTACCAGCTAATGAAGAAATATGAGTACCTATTAATTTTTGTTAAAATAATGTAATTATTACCCGGTAAGTTAGTAATTTATTTACTAAGTATAAAAACAAACAAATTAGTAGGTGGTACCTACGTAGGTAAATTAGATAAATTCAGGTAAATTGAGGTTCGGCTTTATTGAATAAAAATGTAACACCTACAGTGAAACATAGGTCAGTTACTTTATCGAAATAATACCTAAGTACCTATTAGTCTACTTTTTATTGACAATAAAATTGATTTTTAAAATCAATTTTATTAATTTTATTGACAATAAAATTGATTTTTAAAATCAATTTTATTGTCAACAACACCTACTAATAATCTACAAACGACAGAAAGCCGAAAGTGTCAACCCTAGTTCGATTGTCGCTCGGTCTCACGTCACGTGGTCTCGCGCAGCTGCGAAGCAATAGTGACTTTATACTCGGAGCTGTAGGTGCATTTTTGTACGCGGCAGAAAAAGTAGTCTATTAACGCTGTAGGTATCGAAATTTTTCTATGGAGTGATTTATTTGTTACGTAGTAACTATTTAGTAATCTGTGACCATACGTCCTTTTATATAATGTGTTTTATAAAGCTGTCAACCACTACAGAGAGCTTCATCGACACTTAGTGATGATGATGATATAAATATATTTTTTCTTAAGGTGCTACTACACCCGACGCAAGTTCCGCCCGATCTACGCGAAGGTGATGAACAAGAGCGTGAACGTGCACCGCAACAGCGCGTCGTTCACGCGGCACAACGCGGGCGGCCTCTCCCTCATCACCGGGTTCATGCCTGTCACTACTGAGATGGCGCTGTTTGACTATCCCTTTAACGAGCTGCTGGTGAGTGCCTTTAAACTAACTAGCATATTATGCAGTATACAATACATCATCCCTTCCTACGTGCACCGCAAGAGCGCGTCGTCCACGCGGCACAACGCTGGCGGCTTCTCCCTCATCACCGGGTTCATGCCTGTCACTACTGAGATGGCGCTGTTTGACTACTTCTTCAACAAGCTTTCTATTAGTGGCTGCTGATAAGTGCCTTCAAACTAACTAACATATTATACAATACATCATGCCTGCCCACGTGCAACGCAACAGTGCTTCGTTCACGCGGCACAACTCGGGCGGTCTCTCGCTCATCACCGGGTTCATGCCTGTCACTACTGAGATGGCGCTGTTTGACTACCCCTTCAATAAGCTGCTGGTGAGTGCCTTCAAACTAACTAGCATACTATGCAGTTTACAATACATCATCCCTGTCAACGTCCACCGCAACAGCGCATCGTTCACGCGGCACAATGCGGTCTCCCGGTCATCATCGGGTTCATGCCCGTCACTACTGAGATGGCGCTGTTTGACTACCCCTCCAACGAGCTCTTGGTTAGTGCCTTTACACTAACTAGAATATTATGCAGTTACAATACATCATCTCTGCCAAAACGTCCACCACATCAGCGCGTCGTTCACGCACAATGCGGTCTCTCGCTCATCACCGGGTTCATGCCTGTCACTACTGAGATGGCGCTGTTTGACTACCCCTTCAACGTGCTGCTGGTGAGTGCCTTCAAACCAACTAACATATTAATAGTAATAATAATAGTCCTCCAGGCCGATGTCGACCACGGCGGCCAATCTCAACAGCGATAAGCCAACTACGCAGAAGATATTATAGTGCACAAGTGTGAGCGCAATACACAGGTGCACTCACTGTTCCATCACTCTCAAAGTTCGGTGAGACGGCAATCCGTCATGACCGACGAGAGATCAGGCGCAGGACCAAGGGCTTAACGTGTTTTCCGAGGGTGTTACACCGCCAACTCTCCGACTCCGAGCTGTTTTTGAGAAATTCATGACAGAAAATTTCAGAAACGATTTTGACTCGACCTGCTATACGAACCCAGGACCTCTCGGATGTAAGGCAGAAACTTTAGGCCACTACACCAACGAGGCAGCAACTACCATATTATGCAGTATACAATACAGCATCGCTGCCCACGTGCACCGCATCAATCACTACTGAGATGGCGCTGTTTGACTGCCCCTTAAACGAACTCTTGGTAAGTAGCTGCTTTCTTTCTCGATGCTATCAAGAATGGCTCATACCATCCAAAATCTGGCGCCCCTAAGGACGCTTGCGAACAAACTCGTTGGACTATAATTTTCAATCAGTGAAATCAATTCACACGCGGTGACATTTTAAAAGCCGTTATGTATTTTATTTCTTTGACGAACATTTATTATCTCATCTTGAAAAATCGTCCTTAAGTGTATTTCGATGTCAAGCGGTTTATTTATTTCATTTATTCAACATGACATCACTTTAGGTTGCTATTTTGTCACCCTTTCCATGATTTATTTACTGCGGAGAGGGAAAAAAAAGAATACATTTTGGTTTTCTTCGAGAATCAAGTTAATTATTTGAACACAGTTGGGATTGCGGTTAAAATGTAATTCTAAGTTAAGTTTCTAACTCAGGCTTAATTCGGTTACATCACGCACGCAGAAACCCTTTTCATGAAATTTTCACACGATTCAAAACTTCAGACAGATATTGAATTAGTAACTTATGGAAGTCGGTCTAGAGCTTCTATTTACATACAGTATTTAAAATAACCTGTACCAAACAAGATATGACGTAAAAAATTAGTTATATGAGGTACAGATAACTCAATTTAAAAAAAAAAAGTAACACCTTGCTTCATTAATACGGAAAAGATTTCGATACTTCTTAATCGAATGTCAATATTAAAGTATCAAATCTGCCTAAAATCAGTTACGCAAGAGAATGCAGTTCTGTAATTCATCAATCCACTTCAATGTCCGATGAATTTCTCTCATTAATTGACGAGCTGCCGTCGCTTTCCGGAGATGTGGAACATTTCGGTCATTGGTAGTATGAAATTTGGAACATAATTTTCATGCAATGTGCTGCCATGAAATTATCTTAATTTTTCTATTTTAGGTTCTGACGAAATTAAGGAACGGTTCAGACGTAATTCTATGTGATGAGTTTGAAGTTAGAAGGCTAAATTTATATTCAAAAATGAGTACTAAACTGAAAAAAAACTGTTACCCTTCTACTAAAAAACAACTAAGCAGTGATAATCCCTTGTTTAAATATAAGCCGGCCAATTCAAAGTGAATGACAGCGCAAATTACATAACCTAAAGGAGGCATACGTTCCAAGTTGGTCGGATATTAATTGAACAACAAACTATTTCTTTTGTAGTAGAGGAGTTAGGCTGTGGCTTTTATTATTACGAGAGAGAGAAGCAAATCAAAACCGATCTCCAAGTTAACATCCATCTGACATATTATCCACTACCACAAAATCTAATCGCCAACCTTTCCAGATGTGGGCGGTGCTGACAAAGCGACACCAGATGGCGCTGCTGATGTGGACCCATGGGGAGGAGGCGCTGGCCAAGAGCCTGGTCGCTTGCAAGCTTTACAAGGCAATGGCCCACGAGGCGGCTGAGGATGACATGGAGACAGAGGTGTATGAGGAGCTCAGGCACTATGGGAAGGAGTTTGAGAATAAAGGTAAGATGTTAATTGTGCAAGATATACAAGGCCATGACCCACAAGACGAGACTGAGGTATATGAATGAAGAACTCAGGCGTTATTTGACGACCACTTTGGTGTAATGGTTAAGTAGTTGACTCTTAACCAAGAGGTCGCGGGTTCGATCCCCGCACTGTACAAACATTTGTGTGCATGAACATGTCTGTTTGTACTGGTCTGGGTGTTATATGTATTTATTTAAGTTTATTTGTAATACCACTCACTGTTGATTCTGATTTCTGTGACACAAGTGCTTAAGTTACTTACGTAGGTAAGTAAGATTAATTTGAAGTTGATTTTCATCGATGTACGTCGCAGGCTGGCTACTGCTGAATTTGAGAACTTGCGTAGTATATCTCCGGCTTCGCACTGGAGTCAAATCTTTGCTTTGAACCTTATAAATGTTATGTAGCTAACCAGAAGTTGCAGTATTGGGAAAGTGTGATATTATAATTCTTGTGAATTGTGAACCCACATGATCCAAGCGGTATGAATGAATCCAGTAGGGTAGTTGGAACCCCAATAAAGTGGTACAGGTTCCTGACTCACGGAAGCTAAGCTAGCCGATAAGCTCCCACAATTTATATGAAGGTGGTGCGCAACACATCTGCATTTAATGTTCCATCATTGTCACAGACGGAAATTGGTGAGACGATCGATCTTACTACCCGAGGCTCCTGAGCTTCTTAATTTTAACTTTTTGCTGGAAATTTTTATAAAGCAAAACACAGAAGACAATTTCTCACACTTATTTTTGTCATTATAATGTTCGGCCGACCTTTGTCGTTAAAAATACCTTGTAAATAAAAATCTTCCAATCATTAATTTTCATTGTATTTTGACAAATTACTTACTACGTCCACATTATAAAACTTTCCTTAGCTCTCGAAAATACCATTTTTCTTAACAGAAAATGGTTATGAATTATATTAAAGGCGATTAGTGTTGAGCTATAAAAAACTAAGTCAATCAATCTTTGTGTCACCCCTTTATTTTGTGTGCCAGTTGCTTGCTATGATTGATAGTATATTGGAACAGGTGGCTAGCTATAAAGTTATTAAGGAATGACTCTATTTTTGTTTAAAATCACAATTGGTCAACTAATTTAGGTACTTAAATGTGTTAAATAGAGTTAACAACAAAGCTTTTGTTTGATTATATTGTTGCTCATAAATCAGTTTTCTTTACTAATGAATCAGTTATAAGACAAAAAATTTTTTTTTTCGAATTGTTATACTTTTTTTATCAACATAAAATAAGACTCGGTTAAATCTGTAAGTTCGGTAGGTATACTCGTATGTAAAAGTAACCCAGCACAACGTTGCTTTGAAATTTTCGTATAGCAGACCAAAAAAACAGACCATTTAAAAACTTTTAAAGCTAAAGAGGTCCAGATGCATACAACCTATTTTAACTAAGAACAAACATAAAACGGTAGCATGTCTTGGCTTATTAAGACCCCGCTTCGAGTTCAATGCTTGGATTAGTATTTTTAAACTCAATTAAGAGTCACAGACTGAGGACAAGACGCTGCGAAATTGCAAACTTTGTCTTCTCAGACAAGTTACTTTTGTGGATAAACTGCGATTGTCAATTGACTGGCTGAAAGTTTTAAACCTTTTAGTGCCTGCTCTGTGTAAGCTAATGAGTTTGTTTTGTTTATACAGTTAGTAAAATTTTATTAGGCCCTAAGTTTTTTTAAAGATATTGCTTGGTCAGTGAGTGATTTTATCTAATTCAACTATTGTCATTTTTAATGATCTTAAATAAACAAACCCCCTGCCTTTTATTAAACAAATAACTATAGGTTGCTTCAAAAGAGTTGCCTTAGGTGCTTGTGACACAATTGCGGTGAATGCCTGTGGCCTCTCGGCCTACGGTGAACCCGCCACGTCCCCGACTCACGTGGCACCGGAAGGCATCGTCAGGTTTTTAGTGGGTAGGCGGGTTCTCTCTCTGAGGCCTGAAGTCCCACATATTCCCCAGCTGCCCCCGCGGCTGGCTGACATGGGTATGCGTAACAGTGTTTCCCTGACGTGAAAAAAAAGTTCTTGTGACACATTATATTTGTCTCAGATCTATCAAGTTCCAACCAAATACATATTTTATTACTCACTCACTTCAATCACTACAAATTCTAGCCTGCTCTGAGCAGTTTTAAGGAACCTCTGTCCACAATTTGGGACGTAATTTTATATCTCGTCTAACTGTATTCTTCTCTTCCAGCCCTAGAACTGCTAGATTACTGCTACCGGCAAGACGACGACCAGGCCCAGCAGCTGTTGACTTGCGAACTGCAGAACTGGTCTGGCCAGACCTGCCTAAGTCTAGCCGTAGCGGCAAACCACCGCGCCCTTCTAGCCCACCCATGCTCACAAATCATCTTGGCTGATCTCTGGATGGGCGGACTAAGGACACGCAAAAACACAAACTTAAAGGTAAAAAAATCGTCATTATTTCACTCAGCCCCTCTCTCTGTTTCTTAACGCACCGAATTATCAGGCACGATCATAGTAGATTCAGTGTTAGAATAACAAACGATAACGATTAGGCTACTGAAAATATTCGATGTCTGTCAAGACGCTTCATAATGAGTAATTCGTGCATGCGATACGTCTACGCCGATTATGCAAGTGACGTTTCGAGACTCTTTCTCTCTCAACTTTTATTATTTTGGGAAATGGCACGCCGAGGCCTAGAATTACATTTGTTTTGTTGTGTCCTTTTCTGATTTGTACATAAAGCGCTATATCCAAATTATTAATTTGTTTCTCATAACCGGAGTGGATCATTACTCAATTCGGTTTCCATTTAGAATAACTCATCTTGTTCTGTACGTGTCCAATGGTATTGGATAGATTAAATCTTCCATCTGAATCCTAGGTCTCAGCTGACACGGCTGGCATTTCCCTTTTACATCTTTATTAATTTTTCTATTTGATGTTCTTTGTAGATTCTTACTAGTTAACTTGAGATGCGAATAAAAAGGCACTTAGAACGAGCCTCAGAGTATCGTGTAGTTTTTTTTCTATGTCGGCATACACCGTATGCTTTGTACGGAGCATTGTTTGAGCCTGCTTACACATCGCAATCTGACCTCGCTATTTACATTTTGTTTTCGATTACCGTTCACTTGCACAATCGTCCTGTCCTAGTGACTGTGGCATGGTGCTTAAGTCGAAGTGTTTAGCATCGACCGAGCTGGTTTCCTTTGCCACATCGGCTTTGTCGTGATGTCAAGGTAATTCTGAGCCTGCTGTGTCCGCTGTACATTCTCCAACTGGAGTTCAAGTCGAAGGAGGAGCTGCAGCTGATGCCGCAGACGGAGGAGGAGCATCTGGAGAATGAGAGCATGGAGGACGACAGGAGTACGAAGGACCCAAACGATGCGGAGGTACCGTTTTACGTTCAGTTGCTTCATCTTGCTTTGTATCACCCCCATAGTATAACACTTACTGTAAATACACA
This sequence comes from Pyrausta despicata, assembly GCA_963921415.1. Classification (NCBI taxonomy): domain Eukaryota; kingdom Metazoa; phylum Arthropoda; class Insecta; order Lepidoptera; family Crambidae; genus Pyrausta; species Pyrausta despicata. The sequence continues at coordinate 11,313,817 of OY992862.1, read as the reverse complement.
ACGGTGACGGGACGATTAAGTTAATGAATCGCCGCTACAATTTTGATTGGAAAAGAATCTAATTTTGCAAAAAGGTTTACGCTTGCATTGCTCTAAAGCGGGTGCATATTGAAAAGTGCACATTGTCAGTGATTTGATAGTATTTTTTAAAGAATGTAAGATTGTAACTCTTGCCTAAATGTAGGTGGGAGTTGTGAAAAGGCGTACGCTTTCGATCAAGAAGATAATCCCTCCTGGGCAGCCCGGTAAAGTGACAAAGGTAGACCGCACCGTGGAACGAATGTGATACGAACACACGCACACTAAACACAAACTACCATTATTTGGCACATCAGAGTTTCGGCCCCCTAATCCGTAAACCATTGTCCGTAGTTTCGGATGTAACCAACCTTGTAATTTCAAAATCCCGTGCTTCTCCGTTATTTTCCCACTATAGGCATTCCGCGTGTTGCGAAATTAATGGACTAGAACTTCAGTAGGCTAAGAAAATGGTCCCACATTTCTGACAATACGTCTTGTAAGTCTAAACATTCGCTAAGGACGAGCCATTCAAATTATCAATCGGAGGAACAAAACTAATAGGATTTAAACATAATTTTGATCTTTATTGTGAAAGCTTTAATTCCCATATAAATATTTTTTACAAGTTTTTTAAGTCCGGTTATGGCTTGAACCATGATTCCCAATCAATTGCGAACCATTTGGTTCGCAATCCGGATATATATATATATATATATATATATATATATATATATATATATATATATGCGGATGAAATCTACTTGATTTATACGAGTACATCGTCACTATACACGAGTTTTGGGTCTCTTAATAATTTGCCAAAACTCTTGTCGTTGCGGAAAATCTCATAACAAGACATTTCCAAAAGCGGGGAACTGAAACTTTTGTACCGAACACATGTGCCTAATGATGGTAGAACCCACATCGCACTAGAAGCATCGTTGGGTAGCTAGGTTTAGACGAAAAGAACACGTAAATGTCACAAGCACTTTATTTTTTGGTTTGTCTACGTTTATTCAAAATTCACTTCGTGCAAAAGTAACAATACCGCAAAATTTAATACGCGGTATATGTTAAGATCTATCTACCAAGTCATAAAGGATTTAATATTTAGATCTTCAAGTAAACTACCTTTTACCTGACTGCGATCAATCCTAAACGCCCCTCCGTTTAAGATTGACCTTTATTTCTATAAGTTTGATAACTTTATCATAATATTAACTAGTAATCTTTAAAATAGAAATATAAGAAGTTATTTCGATTGAGAATGACTGAAGATTTTTTGTTTACATATTTTTCTCTTGTAGTTTTTGTTTATTACAACACTATGTTGTCAGTACGATATGTTCAGTCTATTTTTTGAATTATTTCTAATTTTGTATAACACGGAGGAAAATTATACATAACACTCACACAGAGTTGTTGAAATGATTACACCCACACAAACAATCAACTTGTGTTCGTATGACTGTTTCACACACGCAAACAATCTTATACATGTGGTTATAATATACAGGACGTATGAAATCTATCCGTCTTTTGAGAAGGTGGAGAAAAACATTGTGGTTTTCATACTTCAATATTTGTTCTTAAGGAATTCATACGCCGTGCGTAACCGCCGATGTAATATAATATGAATGAAACATTTACAAAGATTGTACATGTGATTGTCACATTATCATTCTTAAATTCAGCCACTCAGTATTCAATTTTCCGAAATTTACGTATTCCAGAGTAATTAAATAACGTTATTTTCCAAAATGCCCTTTTCGATTGTAACAATAAGGATACCTACATTACTCAATTTTAATAATTTAAGTGATCCTTTACCCGAAGGTTGTCTGGAAGTGATCGCTTCAAGCGATAAGACCACCGCCTTTGTTTAACTTGTCTGTAATTTTGTTATTTGTTGGACAATAAAGTATTAATCTATCTATAACTGTTTGTAAAACATAATTGTTTATTTTATTTTCAATGTTTTTCAATATGTTTCGATAAGCGGTATAGATTTACAATGTTCAGTATATTTTATAACCACGACCTAAATACGTACGGCCGCTTTCGGTGGACGTAGGCTTCGTCTTGTCTTTACACTTTTAGTATCTCCTTTTATGTACTTTGTACGTTTACGGCTCACCTCTGGTTTTACCGCTCCTCACCCCCTCTCGCCCATCAACGAAACGAAGTTTATTATCCCATCCAAAATTCAGGAGACTCCAACCGAAATTGATTGCGCGCATGCAAATAAGAACGCGACTTTATTAAAAACGGGCCTTTTTATTTTACAAATTTTATCAGACTCTTAATTACTAATTTCGCGAAACACGAGGTGAGCCTTAAGCCGTGACGATTTGTTTTTAAAGAATTTGCGTCGATGTTCGTAGTTAGTTCCGTGAATCTGTATTTTCTAGGCTTCGTCTTGGTATTTCTTCTTACCTTTCATTACGTTTCTAAACGACGAATTGGCTTGAATAACTGCCTGGAAGCTTCTCGAATGCTTGCGTAACTTCACTAACTGGAGCGTTACATTCCGTGCATTTTAATTTATATTTTTTTTATCTTTTCAAATTTCGAACATGTCGTTGTATAAACGTATTTGTCTGGACTCAAGCAGGCGTTGATTGGCTCAGGGGCCGAATGTGAAACCCGCGTGGATCAGAACGGGAAAGTCGGTAAAATAGGATGGGAGCCCTCCTATAGAGAGCTGCCGGAGTACCACGCTCCCGAGGATAAGAGGATGAGGCCCTTAAGACTGAGAAAGAAGATCTATGAGTTCTTTACGGCGCCGATCACCAAGTTTTGGGCTGATTCGGTAAGTGAAAACGTCATATTAGTACCTAGAGTAGTAGTTTTGATTAAGGTCCTGGGACCCTATTGTGATCTTGCTTTCCGCTCAATGACAGTGTTCTCATATAAAAAATATATGATAAGCAGCGCTGATATTTTTGAGCTATTAGCAAGACCGTTTTGATTAAAAAGACTAGAATAAACTTAGTTACCTTTTATTAATTTACCGGGACACAAGACGCAGTCGAGGTCTCCACCCTTATGTCGTAGACATGCCTACATTACGTACAAAACGTTTTGCATCTACGTTCCTTTTGCGTGCGGCTAGGGAGTGGAATTTGCTGCCGCCTAAAATATTTCCGGAACATTATGATTTGGATGCTTTCAAGAAAAGAGTGAATAGGCTGTTAATAGCCAGACATGTTCCATCTTCGGTCGCATCGTCGCTTACCATCAGGTGAGATCGCGGCCAAATGTCTGGTTATTCATATGAAAAAAAAAAAAAAAAAAAAAATGTTCATCTGTTAAGGCCAAAAGTCGTAATAACCAAGTAGACTAGAAGAGTTGAACTTACTTTATTCTAATAGACCTATTTATATACGAGTCTAACTTGATTCTAGGAGACAAAGTACATCCTGTGTTTACACAGTAGCGATAGCTGTCTAAAATGACTTTGTTACAATTTAATTAAGATATGGTCTGGGGTATAGCCAAGATATTGCACAGAGCCACAGTAGCAGTAGTTAATAATGACGGTAATTTATTAATACATGTTGTACACAGAAAGTAAGAAACTATAAAATAAAACAAAAGAGCTGATTGAACTAAACTCGTACACTTTTTTTTTAAATCCTGGGCTAATTTAACTTAGACGTTATAAAAATGTCATTTTGTCCTCGCACGACATTTAAGAAACACGCCATTTTAACTCTAACCGTAGTTATGTTAGCTATCAAAAACCGTAGCAAAACTGTAGTTAATAATACTACACTGCTATGAAGTACGTTTGTTCACATTTAAGAATCAACGTCTACCGATGCTACGGAACAAACTATGCTACGAATGGTATGAGTATGACTCAAATGGAATAAACATAAACATGATTTGCTTCCTAACTTATACGTTACAAAACAGCGCTCTCGTGTAGGCTTTACAACACGACGTACACATAAGAAAGCTCTTTTGTACAAACTCAATAGAAAGAAGTACGGTAATTTACGAACTTTCATAGATAATACTAACAATGCCAAAGAATAGACTTGTATTAATGATAGCGCCCCATAGTGCTCCATTACACATTTTTTGCCGAGTCAGGGCGCCAGCGATCAAACAACTTGTGAAAATGTCCGAGGTATTTTTTCTCATGTTTTTACTGTGTAATCGCACGGACTTAGGAAGTGCTCTTTTAAAGCAAACTTCGTGAGATAATTCCGTTTCTATTTTTAAAGTTAAGTAGCTTCATTGTTTAACAAAGCAACTTTAAAAATGCACCACTAACTGATTAGTAATACTTAGGATGATATCGGATTTAGTCCTTCGATGCTATTTTCTGGTTAGGCATTCTGCTCAAACAATCTTTTTTTGTAGATATTATAAGAAGCGCGTGCAACTCACATTACTGTGTCCACTAATAAATCAACAAGTTTGTGGCAAATGCATTAATCGTGGCCAGGCACAAACCGCTGCATGCAATCCAATTTTCACTATGAGTGACGCCGCAATACTGAAGGCCTACTACGAAACGAAATCCATTAAAACGATAATCGTTCTTTCCTTGTACTAATAATTATACTGCAAAATCGCATTTACGAGTATAACTCGCGTATAAGATGCCTCAGCTTTTTAGGTTCCGTAGTCCAAAAGGTAAAAAACGGAACCCTTATAGATTTTTCATGTCTGTCTGTCCGTATGTCACAGCCACTTTTTCCGAAACTATAGTAACTATTCTGTTGAAACTTGGTAAGCAGGTGTATTGTGTGAACCGTATTTAGATATATCAGTGGACAAGTCTACCAAAATGATATTTAGGTTTCTAGTATATTTTTTTTCTAAACTGAATAGTTTGCGCGAAAGACACTTCCACACCTTAAAATGTGTGCCCCCCCTGTAACTTAGAATAAGAGACTTAAAAACAAAAAATATATGATGTACATTACCATCTAAACGATTGCTTTACACGGTTTGAACGAGATCTAGTCAGTAGTTTTTTTTATACGACACAAAAACAAAAACTTTTAAATCGTGTTAGGTACTTGCTGCTACGGAACCCTTCATGGGCGAGTCCGACTCGCACTTGACCAGATTTTAACGAAAAAACATAGTGTAAAAGTAATACAGAGTAAAAGAGGCAAGTCGTGGCGAAAATGCTCTGTCGTATTTAAGAGTAGGACCTCAATACTGCACAAAAGAATAAAGTATTTATTGAACCAGTTAAGCATTCATGAGTCATTAATTTTTATAGGGGTGTGTGTAATGAGTTCATTCACGAGGAAGGTTTATATGTATAAAAACATGAAAAAAAAAACAGCAGGCACGACAGCGTCTGCCGGGTCCACTAGTAGTTGTTTAATTTGTTGTGGCAAACCTACAAAATTAAGTTTGGAATATTTATTATAGTATTGTATCACTTCGTTGTTAATCTATCAAAGTCGTAGTCGTTGCATATTTGTGCATAATTAATAAATCAGGGCAAAACTGTATCTTTATTTGTAGTTTGGCAAAATTAAACGCTTTTTGATTGAAAAATATGCTTTTTGATTTAAAAACGTTGCTTATTCTTACAAAATTTTAACAAAGTTTAATCGCAAGTAGGTACCGTCCTAATAGGAATCGTTTGACTTTTATTCATAATGTCAGAATCAGAATATGTATTGTAAGTCACATGAGTAAACATGTCCTTGTAAAATAGGTTGAGTTGGCGTGAAGCTTTTGTAATCAGACTTTATGCAGTTTATGTTTAATCTTGATTAGAATACACGTTGCAACCATGGACGCAGATTCGATTCCTGATTCAGACAGTTGATTTTTTCTACTACCTACAAAAATATTATCTTAATCTCTTAATGTTATGTTTTCGTTTCAGATTGCCTATATATTGTTCCTATTGATGTTTACGTATACAGTATTAGTCAAGATGGACCCGACCCCATCTTGGCCAGAAATATATTCTATTGGTTATATATTAACTTTCTTATGTGAGAAGATAAGGGAAATCATTACGTCCGAGCCTGTTGCTATTAGGTGAGTATGATTACCGCTAAACAACTAACTAATATCATATCCGTGATATTACGTAATACAAGTCATGACGAAGGATATATTATAAAGGAACTTGTTATTTTACCACAAGAAAAATCCGTATTTGATTTCATAATGACTTGCTCAATTAATTTAAAAAAATCTTATTGAATACAATATTATTTTGCTCCTTAAGTACGTCGTCTGTAAGGTAGTATTATAATATATATGCATAACAGATAATAATATCGTAATACGAATCATTTCTGCTTACCCCAATGGTATGACTGGTAGAGAATGCCCTAAGGCTTTAAGTCTACTTTTTGTTGAGCCTTAACGCTCAAATATAGAAATAATTCAATGGAATCATATCATATTATTACAAAAAAACGAATGTCATACAATTGTACCAGGTCAGTAGGTTAGTATCGTTGTTAACTTTACATGAACCGTCTTCTATTACTCATACAAGGCTGTTTTATTGATTCATGGTAATGTAGGTAGTCAGGCTGACTGAAATTATTTATATTAATGGTACTTGTTTTCTCTGAATGACCGTATTTTTAACCCCAGACGAAAATGAGGGTGTTATTAGTCTGTTTGTGTGTGTATATGTGTTTGGGTTTCTGTGTTAGTGTGTGTGTCTGTTTGTGGCATCGTGGCTCCCGAACGGATGGACAAATTTCAAAGCCATGTCTTTTAATCGAAAGATAATTTAATCACGGTGGTTCTTGGCTATGGCTGGTCAAAATCCGTTAAGCCGTTGAAGCACACCAGCTGTTATGCTAACTTATTCGGGGGTCAATTAACTGGAAAGTTGGTTGTTTCCTTTAATAAAGAGGTAGCTCTTTGTGTTTCGGCTCGTTTACATAATTTGTACAAGTTGAGAAAACCTATAAACACTTCTGTTTACATAAGCTCTGTAGCCTAAGTGTAATGTATTATGTGGTTGGTTATCCAATAAATAAAATACAAACGTCCAGTGCTCAAGTCTTACACCCTGTATAACTTCCAGACATAAGTTCAGCGTGTGGGCATGGAATATGTGGAACACGTACGACGCGGGCTTCATAATATTCTTTCTGGTGGGGCTGAGTCTGCGCCTACGCGCCGCGAGCATGGACGTCGGCCGCGTCATATACTGCGTCGACATCATCTACTGGTACTTAAGGATACTGAATATATTGGGCGTTAATAAGTACTTAGGTGAGCATTCGTATTAAGACATCCTACCATCAGTTACAAACTCCAAACTCCTGTTAACAAGAATTTCCCTTTGCTCTAACTAAAGTAATGCCGATTGATTTTTTTAATCATTTCGTTTGCGGGCTCAAACGCAGTTCAGAGATCTCCTGGAATACCCAAGCCTGGTAGGAGTTTTCTTTTCGGCTTAGTGGCAGTTCAAAAGTGTCTATTGATGAGATTTAAAGTATAGGCCCAAATAAATGTAGTTTTTTTTCGTTTACTTGCTTTTTAATGTCGCCTCCTTCTGGTCCACTCGACTCCTAAATAAAATTTGAAATGCCACTTATTATAACATTTTTTGCCGCAGGTCCTCTAGTCACAATGATGGGTAAGATGGTTAAGAACATGATATACTTCGTGGTGCTATTACTGGTGGTGCTGATGTCCTTCGGGGTGGCTCGGCAGGCGATCCTCTACCCCGACAAGGAGGCTAGTTGGTACTTAATAAGAGAGGTGAGTGCAACACCATTTGTCGCGTCAAAAAAAAGGCAGCGCCATCTATTAGCCAATGTTCACAAATAGTGTTTTGGGTGTAATACGTTTATAGAATCTCTATCGCGATGTAAAGTCAAGGTAGCGCCATCTGTTTGTCAAGTTTCAAAATAGGTTGCAGCGCAGAAAACTGTAATTGGAATTTTGCATCATGCTTAGAAATCCATCATTTTGTTTTAGGGCTAAAAAATCGAACCAAAATAAAAAGAAAAAATGCCACGATGTATTTCTGAATAATTAGAGGCCAATTTTACGCGTCGCTCTATGCGAATAACGAATAACTGAGTATGAACCTTGATCAAATATGTAACGAATAATAACATGAAGTTACATCGAAAAGGTCCCTATTATCCTTTAACAAAATCAACCCGTTTAAGGCAGCAATAACTAAGTTGGCTCCTATAGACTGATCCAATCAAAATAATCCAGTTAACTCTGCTGAGCAAAGGCCACGTAAACAATTTCACTCAAATTATGTTAGTAAAGTACATGTTTGAAATGTCAAAGGCTTAATTGAATTCAAATGAAATATGTATGAAATGTTTTCACATTTCACGTTTCATTAAAGGATAATAAGACAAGATACAAGGTTTATAACGATATATCAACGTATAACCGTTACGAAATAAAAGAGATATTATGAACTTCAATTATGTAAGGATCTTTCATATCTACAGGGTTATATAAGATACTTCAGATTAATTTGACAAGACTTTGAATAGCTGCATAGCCAGATAGTATTTAAGAAGATGGTTAGCTTTAAAAAAATCTCTCTCGTTTTGTAACATTTAACAGAGTGTTTAAATTCATACCTTTCGTGACGAAATTTTGTATTTGAAAACGGACATGACTTACAGAGTTGAACCCCTTCTAATATAAAATACGGTCAGCCACAAAAATATCATGCCACATTAAACATAAATTGGCCATAGGTTTTAAAATTTTCACGTATTTTTTTTCTAGAATAAGATGCAACACTAACAACCGTAGGCCTTTCTCCATCTACTAACAATTTCAGGTGTTCTTCCAACCGTACTTCATGCTATACGGAGAAGTGTTCGCGGAGCAGATGGCACCCCCATGCGGGCTGCCGGGTCTCGAGGAGTGCCGCGTGGGCCACTGGGTCCCGCCGGTGGTCATGAGCGTGTACCTACTCATTGCAAACATATTACTAGTAAACCTACTCATAGCAGTCTTCAATAACATATTCATTGAGGTCAATGGAGTGTCACACCAGGTTCGCCGGAGTATTTAGATGTTGATTGTTTTAGTATTCTCGGTTTTGTTGTTGTTCGTTGTAGGCCTGTTGCGAGATTTGATTACGTTGTGGATGGAGGTAGATTAAATTAGGTTAATCGGGAAATATTATCTAGTAGTAGTTAGTAAATAATTAAGAACGTACATTTTAAGTTTCCTTTTACCTGTAGTTAGAATTCGTTAGTTGGTGTCCATTAATTTTTATGTTTAGTTTCACATGATTATGATTTTGCAATGTTACCCTTATTTTTTGTCTCCAAATCAATTTGAAACATGGAATAAATTTATTAAATCAGTTTGCCACAAGTTACAATCATTTTTTTTTTACCTAGAATTTGAGGTTTTTTATCGATTAATCATACATTTTGAACTTGAGTTTAGAAATAGGTCTGACTAACCGAAACTGTTCGGTTAAAAAAATATACAGATTTCTATAATAAAAGCTTAAAAGTAAAAGTAACGTAACTTTTTTTGGTCCTTTCCCATCTACTTTTCAGTTGATTTAAGTTTTCACCTTTTCTTACTTTCTCCTTCCCTCGTAGGTGTTCTTCCAGCCGTACTTCATGTTGTACGGGGAGGTGTTCGCGCCGGACATTGACCCCGAGTGCGGGCTGGAGGTCAACGACCACAAGTGTGTGACAGGCCGATGGATCACACCCATAGCGATGACCATATACCTCCTGGTCGCGAACATTCTGCTCATAAATCTGCTCATAGCCGTCTTTAATAACATATTTAACGAAGTCAATGAAGTCTCGCATCAGGTTTTTGCTTTTTTTTTATTTCCTTTCTCTGTTGAAGGTTTTTGCAGAATCGGACGGAGTATTTGTTTTTTTTTATTACTACATATACGTGACTCAAGGTTTACTACTAAGCCTCGGACCGTATCGAAACGTAAAATATGGTTTTAAATGATACATATTAAGTCGGTGTCATACGGATCCAGTCTAAACCTAAATATCCACCGCTTCATTTCTTTATAGTTTTGAAATTTTAGCAAAAGAAAATGTGGGATTTAATTCCTGCAGCTGACTATACACTGACGATTTACTCATACGTTTTCGGTGTGATTTTATGTGTCCGATTCTGTTTAAGCCTTCATTGCATGAAAATCTGTTCCGCAAGATAATTAGTGAGTCGTTTACGCCAACCCGCCCCAAATAACTGCTTAATCCCCGACAATGTCTTGATAAGGGTAAACATTTTGTTGAAAATGTGAGCTCTTTTTTTTTCAAACCTGACTCACTATTTTCTTAGCGCCCCAGGATAAACATTTCTTTTAATTGCAAGCTAAGCTACCTAGTTGGATGTTGTAAGTAAATGTTACTTTTATATTTTTTGCCTTTCTTTTTAGCTGTCATGTTTATAATTGTTAATTACCAACACCACTTCTACAAACATGAAATTATCTTTGTAGTTATAATTTCCACTTTTCCGACAATCCGTACTACTCGTGTGGTAGTATTTTTTCGTTCCTAAATGCTCTCAACTATAAGTATGTATCCTTACCACGAACGTTGGTACACATATGATTTAGTGTAATTGCCTCTGCTCCCAACTGGTGCCAGATTCGATTCCTGATCACAAACTTTTTTATGCACAATTAAAAGCTACTTTTTGTGGCTGGGGTGAATAAATCTTCCGGGTTAAAATATCTCATGATCATGTTCTTATGATTCTAGAAGCTTTTGGACCACATCTGTCTTAAAATCACATTGTTCTCACTACCAACTTAACCCGTCAGGTGTGGATGTTCCAACGCTTCACCGTCGTGATGGAGTACGAACAGAAGCCAGTGCTCCCACCTCCCCTCATCATCTTCTGTCACATCTACGCCACATGCAAGTGGGTGACGAGGAACGTGTCGCACCAGCGCTTCCAGTACGACAACGGGTTAAAGCTGTTCTTGGAGAAGGAGGACATGGAAAGACTATACGATTTTGAAGAGGAGTGCGTTGAGGGTTATTTTAGGGAACAAGTGAGTACCAGTGTGTTTTTGTAATAATGATAAAGGCCGCGTACTGGACTACGCTCCGTTGACAAGCCCCCTTACAAGGAGGACTGACGACCTGGTAAAGGTCACAGGAAGCCGTTGGAAACGAAATCCGATCGCGGTGGAGATCCTTGGGGGAGGCCTGCTCAGCAGTGGGCGTGGAAAAGCTGATATGCTCATGATGAATGAAGGCACAGTGCAGCTTGTGGTGAGCTGTGTTGAAGCTGGCGAAATACCTTCTTATTTGAGAATATTCTCGTTGAAAAAGTCAAGAAGGTTCTATAGCTTTATCTATATATATTCTTAATGACATTCATTTGTTTAAATTGGTATTTAAACTTAATTATACACTGTTTTTGATAAACGTAGCTCATCAATTATGTGATCACCTATAAATTAATCGTTGTTTCTTTCGCAGGAAGTAAAGTTATCTAATTCTATAGAGGAGAGAGTAAGAAATACTACGGATAGGGTAGAACATATCACGACCAAAATGGAAGACTTAAATCAGAAAGCTAATTGCCAAATACAGTCAATGCAGGTAAGTAAATCCAATTTTTTCTCTCGTCCCTCGAATTAAAACAATCTGTCTTTTGTTTTCACCACCATTGCCTAAAAGAAAGAATGTGTTGACGGCCTTTCTCTAAGTTTAGCATTTATTGTAATCAATCCTGATACCTGTGGTTTTATTTACCAATATACTTTAGGCCCAGGGCACAACTAAGCAAATTGTCGTCGCAATTCGCGATTGTCATTTATTTATTAATATTGTCGCGGCCATTCGTTGACACGCTGTCAACGACGCGATGCGGCGACAGAAAGTCACATGTCACATATGTGCCCTCGCGGTAGGTAGGTACATTGTTGTATTGTGTACTGTTTGGTCTGTTTGGTTGCAATCCAATTAAAGGTGGGAAAATGTTCCTAGCGACCGCGACCCGTGATGTCACGCGACTCACTTTGAAGTGTGCAAACTGGGTCGCGTGACGTCACAATTAGCATGATGATACCTATCTTAAACATTTTCCCGACCATGGCGCTTAAAAAACATAGTTAGAAGAAGAAGTTAATACAACCAGTATATTTCCAGAAAGCTGTAGAAACCAATTTTTAAACACACAAAACTCAATAAATATTCAGTCAATTGACTCCGATTTCTGATACATGGCCGTTTTTGTGTTCCCATACAAAATCTATGGAGGCAGACCGTTTTGACAGATAATAAAGAGTATGGTCAACGATTGGTGGTGTCATCTAGCCTATTGGCGCTCTTGCGTCGCGTTCGCGCCGGTTGCTAGGAACCTACTGTCAGCTTAAGTTGTGACTTTTGACATCGGTATCGCCCAAAGGTAGTATGTAGTACTTACAACCACTTTTGATTGTAACATCTTATTTCGCTGCCTAAAGTATCCAAGATAAATAATATTTTTTCTTATTCCTGAAACAGTAGCTCCTACAAGTTAAATCAAGCCCTGACTCCTATTTTTCCGTTCCAGAGTGTAGAGTTCAGGCTTCGAAAGCTAGAAGATGTGGCGGAACAGACCATGAACCATTTAGCCGTGATCCATCGGTTCATGGCCACCCATCCTTCGCTGGTCAACCGGGGGTCCACAGACACACTGGGTCCCCCGCCCCCCACATTTCAGGCAGCGGGGAATAGGCTTAGAACTGCCAGCGACCGGTCCGAGGTAATACTTGCTTTTTTAATGTGTCTGATAAGCTTAATTAACAAGTTGTGATGAAGTATTTGCACGAGCGAGGGCTTTTTGCGTGAAGTGAAGGGTACATTTTGATAAACAGTTACTAGTTTCCTCTAGTAGGTATCGTATGATTCGTATTTCATAGTGATAATAGAGAAGATTAACAATTAAAAAAGGTTTAGGTATCGAAAACTAATTGCTTGTAACATTTAAATCCTTTCACGGAATGAAAATATAGTATCATTACTATTTTTAATGTCACTGAGCAGACTCCGTAATTTTCAAATATTAAAACACTTGATTTACGAGTTCCTATTAAAGGGGCCTACTATAAATTATACTTCATCAAATAGCCTAGTCCAATTGTAAAGTTCGGATCTCCGCATTAATAATCCGAGTACGAAAATTAATAGCTGCGAGGTAAATCAGCAAAGTTCCGAATTGGTGGATCACGGCACATACATCAATCACCGACTTTGTGAAAGACGCTCGCAAACTTGAATATAATGTATCATGACACCTCGGAGATAACTATCAATCTTTATTTAGTTTCGAATTGAAGTTTAATCCTACTGGAGAAGAATGCTATCATGATGATGATGATGGTTTAAAATTAAGACCAAATAATCGTGTTCAACACTTCCCGTTCTGTTTTAACAACATAATTGCCGCGATACACAATCAAAATTGTATGAATACTCTGACCCATTTTCGTATCGCTTTTGCACAGCAGGTAAAACACACTCTATTAAAACATATGAACGTGAATTTGTTTTTTTCGAATAACGTTTTTCCTGTTCAACTCTCAATGTTAAGCTAGTGATGTAGTAAAATTTTTTACTCGTCGATATTTTGTTGAGAATGCTTCTGAATATACTAATGTAACGTTTTGTGTTTACCATTTCAGCATGTTTAATCAATATCGATGTCTTTTGTTGTCACCGAGTCTCGATTTACGTTTTCATTACATGTTTTGTGTTGAGAATAAAACGCCAAAACTTTCGATTCAACAACATAGGTTCAACGCTTTTCAAAAGAGGTTATATTCACCATTATTTTTCATGGTATGCTATTATGAGAAGCGTTGGTGCCAATAACCTTTTAGTTTTATACCCTCCGTATTGAAAACAAAGTGACCTATCTACATAATAACGATGAATACAAGTAGATTTGGCGTTTTGTTCGCGCTTTTGTGTACTTGGTCATTTGGCGTTGTATTGTTAGGGTCGGGTAATCAAGGTCATTAGACTGTTGCAGATTCGAATCACAAAGCAGAATCATTTTTATGACATTACAAGTGTCTTCTGCTTTTTGAAGTTTACTTAAAATAAACGATATTTTTAGTTTAATCTTGACCATATTGCTATTTTCACCTGGAAATGTGACGTTAGATATATAAGTAAACTTCTATAAATTTGAATTAATTGACACTTTGATACGATAAGCAAGCAAAAAATATTTTAAGAGCCAACCTTTTGGGCGACGACAAAGAGCTAACTTTGATTACCCTTTGCCCTTATCAACTGTCAAACGGCCAATGACACTGGCTGAGTGGTCGCGACAGGTGCTGTCGGACAGTGACACCGGCGCCGCGCGGTTCGCGGTGCGGCCCGTGCAAGAGGAGGATGAGCAAGCCTCGCAGCCCTCCGATGTAAGCACTCTTCTCTAAATGCGGTTCACTGCCCGAAGTTCGTGCTTAAAAAAAGATTTTAGTTTTACTTTGATAGTATTTATTTTATATCGGCTTGACGTATGCTGTAAGATTTGTAAGTGATGCAACATCTTGCTAAAAAAGTACTAGCCGCCACCACATGTAACTTATGAGATCTGTGTAAGAATAGATCTTACTGTTAAAGTCAAGACGTGTATGCAATTTACTCTCTACTTAATCCTGGTCGGTAGTGAGAATAAAAAAATGGGTAAAACCATTTCTTTATAAATGTCAATATAATATATAAAATATTCAAAACGTCAATAAATGATATTCATACTTTCTTTATAGGTTTCCCAAAAGTAGCAAGGTTACATAGCCTTTTACACATCCTTTATTTGTATTTATCGATAGAAAAATCGATAAAATCACATCACTATTGCAGTCAACTTATAGATGTATTTTTTTAAAGGGCAGTGAAACGCTTATTAAAGTACATAGTTTTGAATAAATGAGGTGGTAGTATACATTACCTTTATCAGGCTTGGTATACTATTTCTACTAAATTACTTTCAAAGCTTAAAAGCAGCCAGCGTTTTGTGTCATGTGAGACAGCACTTAAATATTATCGTATTACTTAAATAAATTGTTGTGAATTTGTGTATGTGAACAAAAGGCAGGCCTTTCCACATTCTTTATCGTTTTTATCTAACAAAATATTTTTGTCAATATTTTACAAGCAGCGGAAGGAAAAAGTACCCCACCACTACTAACTTTAAACTTTTTATGTTAAAGCACTATATTTTTTTGCTAAGTTTGATGTTGTTTTTCAACAATTTATCTTGGCTCTGGAAATCGCCAGCTTTAATATCAACAATTTCTCCTTATTGGCAACTATTTACACATATGTACTAAGTGGAAAGGTCTACTGTATCGTAAGTTGAACATATCCTGTGTTTTATTTCCTGATTTTTTACACCATTACTTAATATAGTCTCATTTACTTCTGTGTTGATATCTTTACGTTAATTTTCTTTTATCCAGTAGTTTTTTTTTGGTGGATTCTTAGCATAGTGTTCGATGTGCCTTTTTATCACAATCTCACATGATTTATTTACCTCAGCACATTCAGATCCTACACCAAACAAAACTACCTCGTTCTTAAATCCTTCTTCGACGCTTTGATCTTCTCCTTTACTACAGGACGAACTGCCACACTCTGGGCCCGAGGCTCCGGTGGAGAAGGATGCAGAAGCTGACTCGATCTCCACGTCATCTGGGGGCAGTGCTGCAGGGCCTGACGTGACTGTCATCCCGGTAGTGCGTCCACCACCTCTGGCCACGCCGGCGAGGCAGAGGTCTTCGGACAGCAACAGAACCGAGCCAAGTGATGAGAAGAAAGGTGAGAATAATCGATATTGTCGACTAGTAGTGCAGTGCCTTCTGAGATGGAGAAAAAGGCAGAAGCTAACTTGACATTTATTACTTACTGTTTATTTTAGAGCTCATGGGAACCATGTGTCTAGTTGACCGACTGTTAATCGAACCGGTTAACCGTCTTTCAGAAATTGACATTTTCAGAATCAAAATTGACACGTGGCTGATAAAGTTTAAACATGTGGTAGGTGTAGTCCTCAATTTGCGCATCACCTACTTCACATTATCATCAACGTAAATACCCTTAGTAACAGCCTCCAATATGTTTGTTCGTAGATATAAAGAGGTTCCTTTCGCCAGTGCCGTCGACGACAGACGACGCGTTTCTGCCGGAAGTGCGAGAGACGCCGGCAGACCTGCACAGCCTGCGCCCGCGCACAACTTCCGCCGGAACTAGACGCACGGCCAACACTAGGAGGTACAGTCTATGAAATAGTTGTGCGCTTGCGATTGAAGGGAGCATATTGATAGAGATGTATCTTGAGAGGAGGAAAACAAATATATAAAATTTTATCAGCGATCATACTTTCGTTACAAGAATTATTAAGCTTGGATTGGCTTTGATTGGTAGCGAGCTACACAAGCAGCAGCAGAGGACATGCTGGCTCGGCACTTGTGGCTTCTATACAGGGTGTAAAAAAAACCTTACCGAAGCCGTCAACCACGCGTTAAGAACATTAAACCAAATCGTATGGAAAATAAATTTTGTCTGGGAAAAAACTTTAAACATAAAAATAAAACAATTTAATTCTAACCCGCAATGTACAGCGCGCACGCGGGGAAGTGACCGCGGGGCGTGTTGCTATACGCCGCCGCGACGCGGTTCGGTTCGAGTGTGCGCTGTTCATTGCGGAGTGTGCCATTTAGAGGCTTTTTATGAAAGAACTAGAGAAAAATTGTAGCATGTTTTTTCGGAAAAAATCAGTACCTCAGTAACCGTTTACTTCCCAGATATGGTGTAAAGGACAAAAATGATCGTAATAATTGGTAGAATATGTGGTATTCGGCTTCGGTAAGGTTTTTTTAGGAGGGTATTTCATAAACACAATAGCAAACAGAAGTGTCGTGACGACATGTCATCTGCTGCCACTACATGAAGCCTGCTACCAACTTTTATCTACACGGTTTACACAGAAGTTTGACGAATCTTTTAGACTTCAAATAATACAATTAGATTGGTCTTAAAACAAAGCCTTCTAGTAAGGAACAATTGATTTAAACAAAAAAAGAAATGCTTCTACTAGGTGAATAATTATAACGGTAAAGATATTGTAGTATTACAGAAATGGAATAAAACACAAGCTCAAGCTAGGACTCACTTGAGTAAGCATAGTGCCATATATTCTCATCCATAGACACGATCGGAGCATGTGTGCCGCCATTTTATTTTCGATCCATTCCGCGAATCCTATTCCTCTAAACCCCTGTCCCCTTCTCTCTAAGCCGTAGTCCGTAGTCTCGGATGTAGCTATCCCTATCATTCTTGCTTAACCGTGCGAGCGATCGCGTTGGCTAAGCCCGCAAAAACGAACGAAACGTTTGGGAGTAGAACCTCGGATTCGGAGCGATTCGCTAACGAATTGCCAGCTAGTAAATTCGTAACTCTGAAAATCGGTAGTGGTACGTGTTCAAAGGATGCTATTCCGCTGTCGGCATGATTGGATGGCATATTCAGCTATTGTTAGTTCAGCAACATCGGCGTCATTTTCTGAAGCAGAGATAACATTAACGACGGTCTACGACGACCTATGAAGTTCAAGTCATGCACATCAGCATACAGAATTTCATTATTGTCGTAAAAATTATACGTTGTTAGTACATAATTTAGTATCTACTTAGCAAATGAAGAAAATAAATCCGACACATAAACTACGTTAAGTGTTCATTAATATTGTGTAAGGGTCCTGCCTGATAATAAGACGAATTAACATTAAGTGTGTTAAAGAAAAGCTCCTTAACCTAATCCATTTTCCTGTCCATTCATATTGCCTGTCCTCCCTACAGAATACCGTTAGGTACCAAATATCACCGCCATGATTGTTTTTATAATTTATTTTTTTGTTACTTTCTTGCATCTGTTAGGAGACGGTTGTGGAAACAGTAAGTCAATAGACTCATATAGCGATTGGCTTCGCTTCTGCATAGATGTAGTTAGCCGTAGCTTATCGCCAGTGCACATTTCCGATGTAGTGTCGCCCCAACTCGCGACGGACAGCGTGTCAACCAGTCGTCGCGGCGATAATATGCCGTATATGTGCTCTGGCTCTTAGTGTGTAACCACGTAGCCGTGTCAGCTCACACACACATGTAAATAACTATGACGTCATGTTACAACGCACCAATTCTTCACTCACACCAGCAAATCTGTTTTTTGTCGTTTCTTCCTGTCTAAGAACACTCTCTTCTGTTGATTTTGTATAGATTATCAAACTAGACTTTTTCACCAGCTTTCAACTATGGTTTTTACTAATTATTTGAGTCTGTGACTATGTTTTACTACATGGTTGCCATGACAACTACACAGGTAAGTGTCTATAGCACGGTCTGAGCACCACAATGCCTTACTTCAATTATGAACTAATTTTAACTCAACCATTGTAATACAATTTGCTCGGCAGTTGATTAAGGTCTTTTGTATGATCGAACAAAGGAAAATGCTAGACGGCGTATTACTCTGTTCAGAAAATTCGCAGTCCCTGATTGCCAATGAGCGGTTACAAATAAAAACATTTATAAGCTCAATGGAAATAATTAGCTAACTTTGATTATGCTTTTAGTAATTATTCGTAGCAGCTACTGATTTGTCTGTCTATTTACCTGCTCATTTTTGTAATACCTAGTTATGACTTTTAAATGGACGTGATGCACAGTATTAGAAATAACAGTAAATAATTAAAAACGGTAGTACTTTTGGGTCAAAATGACTTTCAAAAAGAATTGTAAGATACATTTCAAACTTAAAGTAAGCCACTCTCCCAGCCGTTTTCGACCACGGCGATCAATCTCAACAGAGATCAGCCAACTACAGTTACAAACTTACTGTGTATAGGAAACTTTATCCAAACATATTTTGTACAGCTCTCAACTTTCTATTACAAGTTGTTATACATGGAACGGAACAGTCTTTCAAATTTTGGACGTCATAACTTGGCGTAAGAAGTTAGGAGTTTAGCCATAATTGTTCCACTGTTAATGATTTTGCGGCATAAATAACTTAATTAACCACGTAATACTTCCACTTTTCTTCATTAAACATATAACGGCCTTGACATATGAAAAAGTACTAGAAGTGGTTTTTGCGATAGCCCATCGCAAAACATTAGTTCATCTTAGTAGATTAGCATCAACAAATGTGAGCCTATTTAAGTTGTGATATTATGCTATTTTAGGTAACTATCTAATTAAGCATTTGGGTTACCATACAAACTCTACCAGAGCTGTAGGTAACTTGTTATGGCAAATTGTATTTTCCTTATATGATTTGCCTGTATTTAAGGTTCAAAGTCGGTGCCTAGAGGCTTTTTTTATTCTTGAAAAATAAAAATATTTGAACTTTTAACAAAACATGAAAGAGTTACAAATCACACTTATTCGAATGAACTTTTTACGCGCCGTGCTCACTTGCACCATATAGGGTTAGCTGAAGCCAAGGTCAATTAATTATCATTCTGTCTCTATCAGCATCAAATATGTTGACAATAACATTTAATTTAGGATAACGTTTGCTCAGTTCCAATAAAGGAATCTTGTCATGTCACCTATCTTAAATATTTTCAAGAACATGTCGTTTAAAAATTATACCCTTATGAAGTTAATACAACCAGTATATTTCCAAAAAGCTGTATAAACAAATTTTAAATAAATATTCAGTCTTTAACTTCGATTTTTGATACAATACCGTGACGTCACGTTTTTGTATTACCATACAAAATATATAGAGGCATACCGTTTTGACAGATTCTATAACAAAGAGTATATCAACGATTGGTGGTGTCATCTAGCCTATTAGCGGAAAATAAGATCGTTAGGCGGCCCTAGGTCAGAATGATACAAGTGGTAGAATGATACAATTTGACTAATTGAATGTGGCTAAACTCCTAACTAAAAACCAGTAAGGTAAATGCGCCCTATTCACGTCGTTACCCGCTACAGGAGGTCGGAGGGCGGCAACGACTGCGGCATGGGCGGCCACCACTCCGCGCAGCACCTCGCCCCGCGGAGGCAGCACAGCCAGACGCACTCTGAGCCTGACAACTCTGCTGTCGATGCCGGTTCCGTACACAACTCTGTTACTGGTGAGTATCGTTCCAACTCTTAATATAATGACGACCGCTTGGTGCAGTGGTCAACATGTCGGACTTCTAAAACCAAGGGTCGCGGGTTCGATCCCCGCACAGTACAAGCATGAACATGTGAGTTTGTACTGGTCTGGGTGTTTTCTACGCATAATATGTATTTATTCACCAAAAAAAAAGTATTTAAGTATATTTATCCGTTGTCTAGTACCCATAACACAAGCCTCGTAGCTTAATTTGGGACTAGAGAATTGGTGTGATTGTTGAGAAATATTTATATTTATTTATTTATATTTATAACTAGCTGACCCGGCGAACTTCGTACCGCCTTAGCGTTGCAATGATTGAACAATGACATCGAATGACATTGACATTAGTTACGCGCGTTTTTAAAAATATGCAAAATTAAATGTATGTACTTATTTTTCAATATTTCTGAGAGATTTTCTTAATATTTTTTTCCGTAAGAACCTTCTCCTAATAATAACAAATACAACAAAAAAAGAATTAGTGAAATCGGTCCAGCCATTCACGCGTGATGCCGTGACCAAGGAAAACGGGTTTCATTTTTATATATTTGCCATAAATGTGTAACAAATTTCCAGCCAGCGGTTTCACCCGCGTGGAATTCGGTTCTCTTATATATTAAGCATGTTATTATACATTAAATATAGCCTATGTTCATCAGAAATAATGTAGGATTCTAATGGTAAAAAATATTTTTTTTAAATCACTCCAGTAGTTTTGAAGCATATTCAATTCAAACAAAAAATCAAATCTTGCCTCTTCAGAATATTAGATAATATGACGTATTAGTAGTGGCACTCAGTAGTGCCAGTACCTCAGTAGCTAGTTCGCTGATGTAACTTTTTATCGCTAATCTACGGTGGATACAGTAAGCGATACAAAGTTCTATTTATCAGTATTACTGTCTTTAAAAATGAAATTCATGTGAACGAACTTTCATAGCCTAGTGTTTATTCCCTAACCTGACAATTTATTGTTAGCTGTTCACTAACACTGAATACCGCTTCGTTGTCGGCAGCTGAATATTATATTATTCATGTGTTATTATATTATTTAAGTCATAAAAGTTCCGTACGCCTACGAAAACATTGGTATAGTATTGTTTGAAAGGTTTCACAATATTGCAAAAAACTGACAGAATTGATCTATATGAATGCTTAATTGTTTATGTTTTTAAATGATCACGAAATCACGCGAATGTTCGCGGGCGACGTGCTAGTTCTTTTTCGATTATAGTTACAAACTTTCGCTGTGCAAAATAACTAACCTTAGAATTCTGATATCACATAAACACTCTAACCAGCAACAATATAAGCACTATATTATAAATATAGTGCTTATATTGTGCTTAGTGCATAAAACACGTGTAAGTACAACGAAAGTTTATCCAGACTCCATATTTTTCCTAGACAATGATATTACGTATAAAACAAAATAAACTTAGTTTATAGAATGTTCGTCGACGTTATTTTCTCGACAAAACTGCAATAAAATGAGATAGTAAACTGAGAAAACGTTGCGAGGAATTTCTGGCGAAAAAAGATGCTTGCTAAAGCAGGATTTGCAAAATTACAACGCTCTCTACGTACTAGCGTTTGGATAAAGAAGGGATTTGAATTTAATCATGGGTAACGTACTTGGTGTTTTCACAACAAACATTAAAGGATTTTGAGTTATTGTCAACGTAATTCTCGGCCGGAGTTTTGCTACGAATGAAAGATAAAGCATGAAAATAGATAATCTTAATCTGCTAATACACTCTTTTGCAAAAAAAAACGGGCACCTAAGGAAATTTACGTTCTAAGGTCGATTTGAGTTAATTAAATGAAATTTATTTCTTTGACGTAGTCTGTATACTTATAATCGTGTAAATTAATGCGCGTGAAGTGAGTTCGGGCAACTAAAAGAAAAAAAAACGATGGATTCTTTAAAACCGATGTACACGCCCAAACAATAAGAAGTGGTCGGCAATAAAGATAAGATTTTTTTTTACTTTTTTTAATTAAATAAAGTTACAAATGTAAAAACCTAATACCGAATGTGACCTCCTCATGCCAAAATCACAGCTTGAATCCTTCTGGGCATGCTTTCCACGATGTTTTTAATAACGTTTTGAGGAATTCGTTCCCACTCTTCTGCAATGACTCTTTTTAGCTCCCTGATGTTTTGTGGAGCAGGTTGCACTGATCTTACACGTCTCTTTAGAACATCCCAGACATGCTCAATTGGATTGAGGTCAGGACTTCGAGCTGGCCAATCTAAACGACGGATCCCAACTTCTTGCATGTACGCTTCCACGTCGCCAGAACGGTGCGAGCGAGCATTGTCGTCCATAAAAATGGAATCTTCCCCAAGTGCAGTCAATGTGGGTTGTGCATATGGAATTAGGACTTCCATTATGTACCGATGTGCATTTAATGTTCCATTTTCTATGAAAACTAACTCCGTACGCTCCGTCGAATTAATTGCTGCCCAAAACATAACGGAGCCTCCGCCATAAGGAGTGATTTCTTCGAAACACACTTCCGCATAGCGTTCCCGTGGTCTTCGCAGCACTCGCCGGCGTCGGTCCTCTCCACACAAAGAGATTCTAGCTTCATCAGAAAACAATACTTTATTCCAGTCCTCCAGAGTCCATGAAGCACAGTTCCGAGCAAACTGAAGTCGAGCAACACGGTGCTCACGGAGTAATTTAGGGCCCCGAGCTGGGCGGTAACTCCTGATATTGGCAGCCAAAAGCCTCCTCCTGACCGTCCACAAGCTAACTTCTACTCCTCTTACTTCTTCAAGGCTCTTCTTCAGGTCCACACTTGACGCCTTACGATTCCGCAACGCCTGACTCACCAAAAAGCGGTCATCTCTTGGTTCTGTGCATCGTTTTCTTCCCGAACCGGGTCTTCTTTTGACCGAACCGGTCTCTTGATACCGTTGCCAAGTCCTCTGGACAGTTGAACGACTCACATTTAGCCGCTGAGACACGTAGGTAAGTTTGCGAACAACCTTCTTCAAGTAGGGCTATAATTTTACCGGCCCTTATCGCTTTATCACTCATATCAAAAAGTGGTATTTAATGTAAAAATAAAGATTAAATTGTTTAATTTGCAGAAAATGTCCAAAAAGTTTTAAAATATCGTAATCAGTTAAAAATCGTTTCAGCAATTCGCGCCATTAGTAAAGCAATTTTAGAATAATCCACAATAATCATTATTTTTCTTTTATTAATTTCAAATTTTAAATTTGGAACGTAAAGAATCATGCCAGGATGCTTCAAATAACATGCCAATACATCGTCAAATTAATAAAACCTATTTCTTGTTCTTCTTCATTAAAGTAGAGGAAAAAATCTAAAGTGCCCGTTTTTTTTGCAAAAGAGTTTATTTATAATATTTTTTCCTTATTTTAAGTCTATGTGATAAGATTTCTATTCCTAAACGAAACAGGAAGCTTGGAATAGTGTTGTTTATCGTCACATACAAAATTCTAATATTATGCAAACACAAACAATTTTTTCTGTAACGCCTTCACATCTTTACCATTGATTCAGTTTAATCCCAAAACTTTAACATATTCATTTAGTTGTGTAATGTCTTCGAAATCTACACGGATAATGTCGTAATATGTCGAATATTTTGTTCTTTTCTAAAGCATGCTGCTTAGAAAACAACAAAATCAACAAATGTTCAAATCAAATTAATATGAATACAGGGTGCAACAGTCAAACTTATAGTGCAAATTCTACCTTCATTGTTTTTGGAGAGGTTACCACGACATTAATGGGACATTGTTAAAACGAAGTGTCCAACCGACAGTAATTATGTATCCGTTTGCAATGTAAATTCGCCACTACTATCCCACTATCCTAGTTGCTGGCGTTATGCAATGACCAAGGCAGCGAGACTACGTGACTTGGGTCTTTATTATCTTGGCAAATTAGAGCATATAAGTTGAATACATTTACTTAAGACCCTTAGCTTGAAACGCTGATAAGGTGGAGTTTCTGAAGTAACTTAGGACGTAAGAAAATGTTGCCCATTTTCTCCGTGACACTTTTATGAGGGTAGAATTTTCGAAAGTGTATAATTTTGTTTAACATAAAATTAATTTGTCGGTTGGCTTTTACTTAATAACCCAAGCTTTTCATAAATTACTTGGTTTTCGACCTTGTTTTGTTTTTCTGTAAATTTAACGTGATATGCCTCGTTAACTATACGGCTTAAAGTATTGGCTGTAGGTCTCCCGTTGGTACACCATTAAATAGTAAATTTAGCTAGCTTTTTCAGGTGATTACAGTTAGATGTATTTGGGTCCCTTCGCTGGCGTCGTTTAATGGAAATTTAAAGCAAAATAATCCTCTTTTTCAGCTTTAGTCCGGATGGATGGATGGTATGGATTTCCGCAAAGAAACGCCTGATTCCATCAACTATAAATAATACTATCCCTACCATAAGCAACTAGTGCACACTATAGACATATAATATACTTACTGTGTGACGTGTGTTCGCTCAGCTGCGCCCTCAGCAATAATACACTGCCTCTTTTGTTATTGTATGAAGAAAAACAGTGCTGCCATCCGGAAAGACTTGAATTTTTCACATTGAGCCACAGTGAAAGCTATAGTTAGCAGGCTCGCGGTTTGAAAAACGTTTCGTTTGGCACATTACTTGTGAATAAACAACGTCTATCATCATTCTTATGAATATGGAAATCTCTTGTATATTTTTGTATTCATAAAATAACTTACGGTGCGTTCGATCCGTTTGAAAGGATGCGTCGCTACTGGAGATAGTATACACACAGCATATCACAGTACTGATTTCATCCAGAATACTGGATCCGATATACTGGAAGGTGTGTGGACTCGCTCGTACAGCCAAATACGCTAACAACATACACGTTTTAACGGAACAGTACAGAGGACGTTATATGTGAACGCGCCCTTACTTTTTTGATTATAAAGTATTTTTCAAGATGCTAGCAACTAAAATCCTCAGATAACGATAGATGCAGATGTTTAAAACAGTAGCGCAAGACCTTCTGTATGTATTCTAATTGTGTCTGAACGATGCATTATGCAAGAGCATCTACAGACGGGAGTGGAGCAAAATATTAATATTTACTCAAGACGCATTTTAAGATTTGAATATTCTTTTATTTTTTTAATGGAGAAGTATCTTAGAATATCTTTCGTCAATATATCTCGTTGGCTTGCTATATAAATGAGTAATATCCATAAGGCCAATAAAATATGACCAATAGAGTGGAATAAGGGCATACATAATTCGTAAATACATATGTATTTTGTTAGTGCTAGTTCTGAGCCTACTTACAGAAATAAATGAATTTTATTGAATTTTTATTGAATTTTTAATTTATTGTTAGAAAATACTTTAAACATAGTACGACCAAAAATTACATTTATTTTACAACCATAAATAACCAATGTACTTGATAATCAATTCATAACTATTACACACTATTTTATTGTCTTGTAATGATGATTTATTGTGTCCTGCGGTGTTTCATAAAAACCCTGCATAGATATTGTAAAAAACGAAGTGTGTACGTATCACAGATACTATCGCAATAACCTTCGTATTTTCAAGGTATAATTTGCCTCTATCTACGAGAATAACTTTTTGCAAATAGATATACGAGTTAAGGTGTAATACGATTTATTTTTGTAAATAGCACAAAGCCTACCCTGTACCGACACCAAGTCATCTGGAAGGTATTAGAGTAATATTCTCTTTGTCAGATACTCGTAGACTTGTAATGATATTGCCATCCGAAGAAAAGCAAGGTATTTTATTTTCTCGAACTTTCTTTTACTTGGAAACATAAAAAGCTTGCTTACATATACCTTAATATTTTAACGCATAGGCTGGTAGGCAGCGTTGATGCACTTTATATAAAGAATGAATTTATTACATTATCCGAACTATCAGCTAAATGGAATTTTATATTTTTTCGACCTGTCGTACCAGGTAATCGTATTTTAATTACGAATGTACTAACACGGGTTACAAATAGAGAATATAAGGAAGTCAAGAAATATACTACATACTTAAAACTGGGTACTGTATACGACTATACGTACTTAAACGGCTTTTACCTATGTATAGGCAAAAGACAAAGCTATCACACGAAACATTAAAAAAATGACTTTTTAAGAAAAGGTCTTGTGGAGACACTCACAATAGCAAGACCGGGAACAGGCTATTTTTTTTCTGTTGTATGATCTACAAACATTCTTGCTAATTCGCGCCCTTTCCCCAGGGCTGCAATCAGGTTGGGAGGCCACAGGCGGGGCGGCAGGCATTCCCGCGGGCCGCACCAGGGTCGGCAACACTCCACGCTCGCTGTTGCTGGCCATGCACGAGTACACCAGTATCACCGACGAGTTGGAGACCGTGTATGGACTGTTCTCTCCACCACACACACCCAGGTAAAGTTGTCACTGTCACTCTTTTAAAACAAGCTTGCGAGCGAGCGGGACGGCAGTGACTAGAACTGACCAGATGGTGCGTAGAGGAAGCCCAGGTTCGGGAGCACGCTGCGCTCACTGCTGCTAGCTATGCATAAGTACACCAGCATCACCGACGAGCTGGAGACCGTATATGGACTGTTCTCCCCACCTCATATACCCAGGTAAAGTTGACTGTCACTCTCTTAGAACGAGCATGCGAGCGAGCAGGATAACAGTGGCTAGACTTGACCAGGTCGTGAACACGTGGTATGTAGAGGACCCCAAGGCGCTGCGCTCGCTGCCGCTGGCCATGCACGAGTACACCAGCATCACCGACGAGTTGGAGACCGTGTATGGATTGTTCTCTCCACCTCATACAACCCAGTAAATTTGTCACTGTCACTCTCTTAGAACGATCACTGACGAGTTGGAGACTGTATACGGACTGTTCTCCCCCTCATACACTCAGGTGACCCCCGGAGACATCATTATCATCGTATTAGCCGTACGACGTTCACTGCTGAGAATAGGCTTCACTTAAGGATCTCCAGCGCAATGGGTCCTGCGCTTTCCGCATACAGCGGCTTTTGGCTACCTTTACCAGATCGTCAGTCCACCTTGTAGAGGGCCTGCGGAACCTCGCCCGGCACGCGGTCGCCATTCGATAACCTTTTCGCCTCGACGGCCACCGATTCTTCCTGCTATGTAGCCCCCTCAGTAGAAAGCAGGTATCCTTATCACTCGTCCTGGCTCGACAGCGCTAGTGAGCGGCGCTGTCAAAATGTATATTTTACTGTTAATTATTTTTTTGCTCTAGTCTCCTCCTTATAAGTCTTATTACAATTCACGCCGCGTCTTCAAACACACCACGGCTTTTACGCTGTTAACAGAAATAAAGTACTTTTGTTAATCAAAGCAGATTTTATAACAACGAAAATGAGGTGATTGCGAGTGGAAAAAATTATAATATCACCCCACGGCCTTTATTGCTCCCCCTGCAAACCTCCCTTAGTTGAGTAGAATACAATAGCCGAATACCCAATTAATGTCAACAGGAGTAGCTACTATATTATGGACAATTCGCAATGGTTCGAAGACAATTACTTGTGTAATCATTCCCTCGGTACATTCATGAATGTAGGTACTGAGCTGCGTAGCAATTCGCAGTATGTAAATACGTTGTTACGAGTATGAGTAAGGCTTTCAGTTAATTTTATTCTGAAAAGTTTTTAAGCAATAAGTTCTTTATGTGATTGTGTTATATGTGTCATGTTGACATTCTTACAGAATAAGCTCTGATTACCCATATCTCATAGGTAGTATAAATATTTAAAGTTCGTTGCAAACTGTATCTTTTTAAAACTCAATTGTGCTCTTGGATTGCTAATATACAATACGGTAGTTGACACCACCAATAGTTGACGTACTTTTTATCAACTGTCAAAACGCTTTTCTTCATAGAGCTTGTATGGGAATAACACACTTTGACGTCATCGCGTGCAATGCCGACTGAGTGACTAATAATCATTTGAATTCCAATTAAAAATCAAATAATACGAACTGCAGAAAAATATTAGTGTAAAGGCATCTGAAATTATGAATTATTTTAGAGAAAATCGGTTTTTGAATACTTCTTTCATAGTGGAAACAAGCCTATTCACGGTTCGGTAGATAACATTATATTTAATACAATAAACCTTCGCATAATAGCTGGCCTCGACGCACCATTTCAGGCCTTCTAGACCAAAATAAAATACAAAGGTCAAGTTCCCTTTTTTTCACGGGCGACGGTTTTCGCCGTTTCGCCGACACATACAATATTCATGACATGTAAAAGTAGCCAATGAAGGCCGATTGTGACTCGCCAATCGTGAACGTATTAAATTCATACAAAACGAGTCTGTATTACGGATCAGTTCAGCAGCCGGCAGTGTCAATTGCAGGAATTGCAGTAACAGTTTCAGCCGATTTGCAGTACATTGGGTTTCAGATGGTAATAAAGGATTACATGGACTTTTTAAAGTTACGACTTTTTGTGGAATTTTAATTGAAGTTGGGCCGTCGATTCCGTGAATAGTTTTTGTTTGTTTTTTACGCACCTACGGCGCGTACGGCTTTAATTCCACAAATGGAGTATGTTGGACACCAAATTTGTTTAAGTATTTAATTACCCTTTGTGAGCTAAATTATTGAACTGAATCTTCTGATTCTGATAAGGCCTGTTCCTCTGAATTTCTAATCAGAGGAACAGGTCTTATATAAAAATAAGAAAAAGTCTGAGGCGAAAGTGAAACTTGTGATCTTTCGCAAACCGAGCTCTTGCCTCAACCGCTACGCCGGTACGTTTATGTTTGTAGACGAAAGCACAGTAGGCTACCCATTTTTAGGCTGCCAACTCGCCCTTTTACCGGTACGGGCGAGGAGGTACCGATCGGTACAGGTACCAAAAGAATTTCAATTTTATCTTACGCGCTTAGTACAGACTCGCAGGGACTCGTCCGTGCCGGAAACATGTTTCTCTATTTAAGCACCCATAAACTTGATGTGCTGTTTACTTTCTAACACAGGTCTCTTTTTGTCCAGGACACCCATCACCTCGCGGCTGCTCTCCCCCGCCCGCGCCTCATCCCCCTCGGTACGTCGCCGGCACGCCAGCGAGATGTCTAACCCCGAATTCGCACTTTACATGGAGAAGGAGCACCTTAGAGGAGCGGAGGAAGACGACTACATCATCATGCAGAACCTTATACAGAGGCGGTGAGCGTTTTGACGGTTGTAAGGTGGCGGGATCCATGTGGTTGCTAGACTTGTCCGTTTGCTTGAACATTTGTCTACCATCAGATACTATACGAGTCTTCTTATGACGTTTAGTGGGAGTATATTTGACTGCCTGAGAAGAACTTTTTGAAGTACATATTTACAAACCAGATAAAATGAAAAAGATTGCCTCTCCTAATAAGGCGACTTTTCAACCTGTATCAACCTTTATCTTTTCGTAACCGTTGTACTGGGAATGGTTTAAGAATTAGCATCGATTTAATTTTTCTACAAGTAAAGCTAAGTTGAGCGAAAGATAAATAATGTACAGTGGCCAATTTGACAGTGAACACTGCGTTATATTATGTGCTTGTGATAAGGGTGATTTGCCTATGTAGCCTGATGTGCTAGCCACACTGTACATATCGGACGACATTGTCAACCTTTTCTGTGTCTTAAATGATGTTCTTAAATTAAATGATAAAGGCTAGATACGGTACTACCAAGCTACTAAAATATAAAATCCAATATTCATGCATTCCTCGTAATATGTCCTAAGATCAATCATATAATTATTATAAATAATAACAGAATTAAAGTGAATTTTCGGTATCAATAAGCAAGCCGTACCTTCCCTTTTAATTCAACCTAATGTTTCACCAATCACATGTGTACAAAATCAGAATAGCTGTCATGTGTATGTTCGCCTCGCTTCTGGCTTTCACCCAAGAACCGAGTCTAACAGAGTGCCGCCAGTAGCGTAGACATGGCGTGTATGATGGACAGATACGAGGAGGAGTGCGGCGAAGCGGGGGAGGACGAGGGGCAGGGCGAGGGGGCCGGCATCAGCATCAGCGTGTGCGTCAACAGCGAGGAGCCGGGTATGCCGCCGCAGACCACCACGCTGCTCACCGTCAGCGACCGCCGGCTGCCGCATCAGAGGTGTGTGAGCTTCATCCTGTGTTGGACAGATACTGGGAGCAGGGGGGGGGGGGGGCGACATCATCATTAGCGTGTGCGTCAACAGCGAGGAGCCGGGCATGCCGCCGCAGACCACCACGCTGCTGTTACCTAATTTAAAGAATTAAGACAACATCACATACATTAGTAAAAAGTATATATTAAAATCACTCTATTATTGGCCACAATAAAAAGAGAACTATGAAAACGACATAAAGTGCACCCCACGCTTTTTATTCTACTGTAATACAAATTCTTTGTAATCAGAAATTATTTTTTAGATAGCAATAAAAGCGTGTTTTTTTAAAGTTGTTTAAACTATTATTTATTTAGGTTCAACTTTCGTTAGCCAACCAATAGTCTACAGCTTTACAGTTTAAGAGATCAGGGCTCTCGATCATAAGAAAATGTATGATCACAAAAATCTTAGTGACTTGACGAACAACCACCGGTTCTCAAACATTTCACATCCAACTATTATCCAGGACCCTGCGACGATCATCAGCGATCGACAGCCGCGAGTTGCCGTCGCCGCTGCAGCCGCTGCTCGGCGACGACTGCCAGGATGTGCTGCTTCCGGTGCCGAGGCAGCCTTCCGGTGAGTTCCGGTTCCAATTCCAGGCTAAACATACATGAGTATAAACTTCAGAAGGTCTAATTGTGGCTTAAAATGGCTTTTTCGAGGTCCTGCTGAAATGGCTGTTAAATATGAAACACATATCATATCCTTTTGAGATAAGTCGATAGTAGCCCTTGCAGGATTTCGAGATATTTATATACTGACAAATTCGTGGGCCACACACTACTGTCAAACAGGGTAACAGTCTTGCGGGGGGCCAGGTACCACAAGGTCCCTTCACTCACGAGTTCCTTTATGCTGCAACTGTCAATTTCAATTCAATTCGTTTATTTCCAAAAAGTATTTTACATTTACATTATGTTACTGAGTTTTCCCGGTAAGTAGCCTGAGACACTTGTATTGGGAATAACTCGCTCGTTCCCACGTTGGTTAACATTATAGTTCCGATTTTATACACTGTAATAGAATTTTTAAAAAATTTACGACTCACCGAGACTATGTGCTTAAGGTACATCAGTACCTACTTATTTCTCGACTTTCCTCCCCTTTTTTCTACCTTTACCCCATTTCTCCTTATCTTTATCCCCTTCTCCAAAAAAAAGAACTATACCTTATTGGAGGACGACCTCCTTATGTTATGATAGTTCTTTGTTTGGCGTACACGGTTTGTGCAATATCAGAAAGGTAAAGGGATGGAGGGAGGGAATGGCAATGACCCGGAATAAAAATTTACGAATTTACTAATTTAATTTGATAATCATTATTTACTAGTACATCACTAAGTTTTCGCTGGTTCAATGTCCTGAGCTTTTGATATTGAGCAAAGTAGAATAAACATAATATAAAATACATGCAATTATTGCCACCTTATAATATGAATCGTTTACCAGTATACGTGGAAAGATGAAATGATTTAGCTACTACCTAATAACATGAATCGTTTTCCAATACAGGTGATACAAACGCGTCGAGCGACCTGTCACTCTCGCACATGGTGAGCGAGAACCTGCCCCCGCGGCCCTCCATCGTGCTGGACTCGTCGCAGCTGCCGCGCCAGCGCTCCGCCGAGCAGCCGCAGCCGCAGCCGCCGGCTCCAGGCCGCCCCGAGACCATGTGCTAGAGGTGACTACCCTCCCTTTCCACCTCTTCCCCCTTCTTCCCTCTATACTCACCTCTGCCGAGCAGCTGCAGCTACCAGCTCCAGGCCGCCCCGAGACCATGTGCTAGAGTTGACTACCCTCCCTTTCCACCTCTTCCCCCTTCTTCCCTCTTTACTCAGCTCTGCCGAGCAGCTGCAGCTACCAGCTCCAGGCCGCCCCGAGACCATGTGCTAGAGGTGACTACCCTCCCTTTCCACCTCTTCCCCCTTCTTCCCTCTTTACTCACCTCTGCCGAGCAGCTGCAGCTACCAGCTCCAGGCCGCCCCGAGACCATGTGCTAGAGGTGACTACCCTCCCTTTCCATCTCTTCCCACTTCTTCTCTGTTTACGCACCTCTGCCGAGCAGCTGCGGCTACCAGCTCCGGGCCGCCCCAAGACCATGTGCTAGAGGTGACTACCCTCCCTTTCCACCTCTTCCCCCTTCTTCCCTCTTTACTCACCTCTGCCGAGCAGCTGCAGCTACCAGCTCCAGGCCGCCCCGAGACCATGTGCTAGAGGTAACTACCCTCCCTTTCCATCTCTTCCCACTTCTTCCCTCTTTACTCACCTCTGCCGAGCAGCTGCGGCCACCAGCTCCGGGACTCCCCGAGACTATGTGCTTAAGGTACATCAGTACCTACTTATTTCTCGACTTTCCTCCCCTTTTTTCTACCTTTACCCCATTTCTCCTTATCTTTATCCCCTTCTCCAAAAAAAAGAACTATACCTTATTGGAGGACGACCTCCTTATGTTATGATAGTTCTTTGTTTGGCGTACACGGTTTGTGCAATATCAGAAAGGTAAAGGGATGGAGGGAGGGAATGGCAATGACCCGGAATAAAGATATATGAAATGAAAATTTCTCGCAAAGCAATTATAACTTTAATTTTCTCTGCCACGCGGGACAAAATAGCATTAATTATTTTTTCACACCTCATGCTCGACAAAATCTAATCATATGTCAGGAAACATCAAAGTAAAGCAAGTCTTTATTCTCAAGGAAGGTAAAATTGTATGGACAATCCATAGGGATTAAAATGATTTGGATTTGAAACGTTAAATTTCGTGACGACTCATAAACACACAACCATTGCAAAGAGTTTTTTATTCTTAAATCAAACTTTTTTTATCGAACTGGCCACCATAAACAAATCATTTAAATAAAGAAAAAGAAAAGGCGAAGACATCTTTTACATGAACTGCACAGATTGGTAAGATTTATGATGAACTGTTATAAAATAATGATTTAAATCCGGAGTTAATAAAATTTAGGCGCTTTATGGAATATAAATAATCTACACCCGGAAAAATCAAAAGATAAATATCTAAAAGCTAACAGACGACGATTTTGAACAATGGAGAACAACAAAACGGCGCAGGCCCTGTAAATATTGCCTTGCATACGTCGTAAAAAGTAGAGTATTCATCTCTAGAGTAAAGGAGTGATTTCCTCGCTTCACTCCGGATCCAACGCCGTATGAGAAAACAGAAAACAGCCTTGCATAAAGATCGGTTTGAAACGGCTTGGATTTTTCGCTTTAAATGTTACTGAAATCTTATAATGTCATCCCCAATTAAAAAGATAAATACAAAAGTATACACACACAATAAATATACACTCACTTCACCTAAGCTTCTCATTTCACTAGACATGGCTGAATTGTTTCATCTGTATGCTAACTGCCATATTGTATTCTTTTTTTGTAAGGAAAATAAATAAATATAAAAGATGATTAATAATTTAAACTGTAAAAGTACCTATTTTGAATAAATCAATTGTTGTGCAAAGTAGTGCTATCTCTCTGTCTGGATGTCCACGGAAGACCAGCGTCGTGGCATTCTTAAGATGCTACGACACATGCTGAGTGGCCACCTTTTCAGTATCTTGTTTATGTGATTTTAAATGTGTTTTTCTATTTGGTAAAATATGTGATACTGAAAAAAATGGTTTCTTTCTTTCTTTCAATTAACAATTAACGTTGAATTTGAACAGGAATAAAAATTCCTGATTTTACCTGTACAAATTCAACCATAAGTAACGGATCGTACACACTGTACCCCATAATTTACGAGAAAGGCACGCTCGCTGAAAAATTGTCGTCGTATATCCGCGACCTCTTTCCATGATATATCCGATTGGAACATCAAATTATACGTTGCAATGCAATTTCGTAAAATTTTTGCGATGCCCCTGTAGAGTTGCCTATTTATTTTATTACTTATTTGAAGTTATTGGAGTAATTTAAGAGTAAACAAACTTTTAATTAAACCTATTAGCTTGGTTACGTAAAGTAAATCAGGTTAGCCATTGTGTTTTTGCATTTGCAGAATGTTTCGTTTGCGCAATTTTAAAATATTTTGGAAGATTTTTAACGAAAAAAATGTGTTTTTTTCAACCAGGTAACCCAGTCACCAGAAGAACAGCGTATTTATTCCAAAGAAGAGCCTTGTTAAGTCGAGCACCAAACCAAATGGCGAACGCTTTAGAAACTTAAAGTTATCATAATAAACGTAACACCAAAAATTTTAATGTTAGACCATTTTGAGACAAAAACTTTAACCGTTTGTGTTGAGAAGGCCATTTTGGAACCCCTTTTCAATGTTACACCTTTCTAACCCTTGTTACTTAACTGTACCTCTGTGTGATCTAGTAGACTGAACTGAACGCTATTCTAAAACTTACCATATCATCTTAGCCACATCAAGAGGAGTTAGTTATCTATATATTTATTTTTCTATGAACTCATTGGTCTCACTCACTCCTAAACCTTTCACTATACTTACTGTAAAAATGGATTACCTACGTAGAGTCGAAGAGCGTTAGTGCGAAGGACGTAGTGTCGAATTGTTTTTCATCTACCCCGTAGCGTCGAAAGCCCGTGGAGTCGAAAGGTCGTAGGATGGAAAAACTTAATTTTGCAAGAGCTAAATTTACATAAAAAGTCTTTTGGATGAACTCATTTTTTTGGGGAAAAGAATTGGACCTAAAGTGTATTTTTAGTAAAATTTGAGTGGAATTTCATAGTTTTTTCTGGAAACAACAAATTTGAGATTTTTGTATGGATTAAGGGAAACTTCAAGTTAATTTTCCTAAAAAAACTACGTAACTCTGAGTACTATAATTTTGTTGAAAAACGCTTGAGGTCCAATACTCTTTCCCAAAAAATACGGTCACCCAAAAACGCTTTGTATGTAAATTTTTCCCTTGACAAAATTAAGATTTTCGATCCCACGGTATTCGCTTTCGACGCTACAGGGTAGCCGAAAAAATTCGACACTACGTCTTCCACACCACCGGCCTTCAACGTAGGAAACCCGTGATATGTACCGAAGTTTTACTAACGAAGCTAAAGTTGGGGTAATATTTTTACATTTTCCTATCCATCCTTATGGTTGTCTTCCTTATTAGCTGTAATTCATAGTTTTTCGCTGTAAATTCGCTAACGCATCGCGTAGGCTATGTAACTCGGTCCAAAGCGATGCACTTAATTTGTTTCGCCGCTTAGGGCAGCTTACGTTAGCGTCAGACATAATAATAAGCTATTTACGAATTAACAGGCCACAATGAAACATTTTTAATTTGATTGCGACCGGAAAAACAACCGTATTTGGGCAATTCGCCAAGTAGTCCTTTCAATCCCCCTTTGGGACGAGTTGCCAACAAAATGAATCCGTAACTTCTAACTCGTAACAAAATTATAACCGTTATAATGATTGAAGACTAACGTAATCGGTAGAAAAAAAAGAGTGTTCATATCGATTTAGATTTTCAGCAACTCGACCCAAATGTGGAGATTTGTGCGACTGATTGGTAGATTAACTACCAATTTCATTAAGCACACATAAAAGTCTATCTGAATTAAATGTATTTTTGACGTCGAGTTTCAAATCGAGTAATCTTTTTGTTTTAATCAGTTATTTCAGACTTTCAGATTAGTTAAATTAATGGATATGTTTTGAAATATATTTCATGGTAGTCTCAATTTTTAGAAAAAAGTTATAGGATAGTCGTGTACAGTGGGTGCGCAGCGCACGGAACCGAGACGACATACGACAATACAAGTATTTAGTGCTCACAATGTAAATACTGTTGTCAAAATGTTATTCAGTCGTTAACGCGGAACTGAAGTTAATAATAACATAGAATTATCATAAATTTTAACTCTCAATGCGAGAGTTCTGTTTGCAATATAAAATAACGGAATTTAGCCTGCCGAAAAAGTGATATTTCGTTTGCATCAATAAGTATTTTACTTGTGAAAATTAGAGTATTCATCTAGGACTAGTTAATACCCATTGATTCATTTTAGACATATCAACGCATAGAGTTTTAATTTTTAGGAAACCTTCGTGCAATTGTTTTAAATGTATCATTAGCTTATATTTGACATTGTCGACCAATTTTAATAATATGTGCTAAGTCTATTTTATTGTCCGTAAACGCAATATCTGTAAATAACGCCTGTAAAAACCGGTATGACTTATGTTTCTTTTTTATGAATATAGTTTTACAATTTCAATGTTTGAATATGCAGTCTTATAACTTGAGTAAGGGGGAGGGGGGGGGGGGGTATCTTTGAACACTTTTTACACTTTCTGTCTTAACTTCAGATTTTCTTCTTCTGAACCTTTATACTGTTTGACAATGCCTAGTCTACTCTATTAATATTCTGGCTGAGAGGGAACAAACGCTTTTAAAACCTTGAATAGGATAACCAAGATCCTTACGCGCTTATTTGAAAAAGCTTATCATTTGCACTCGAAATTAAAAACTCCTCATAACTCAACGACAGGCTGTCAAACGTCAGTAGTGACAACTGACAGTTGTGCAGGTTTTGTGTTGCCACTACCTAGAGCTCTGTAAACTCAAATGTTCAAAGCTGCCCCTGTTCAAAGGTGCCCCCTTCTCCCCTACTCAAATATTTAGCAAATCTCATTCGTACCATCAGATGTTTTACTTTATTATTAATATCGTTCATTGTACAAATTGATCTGAGTTTTTGAACTAGATCATCAAAATGTGTTCAAACAGATAAATTACCTACTTAATGCAAAAGTTACTATTATATTGCTACAATTATTATTTTTTTGTATATAAATTGTGAAATATCGCCAAACTGTTCATTAGTTCTGAAAGAATAGACTTTACATTGATAAGTCGTTTGGTAAAAGTAGATGTCTGACGACAGATAAACTACATAATTGTAATACATAGTATCAATGACAAACAGTACTAGAATATCTACCTTATTGTGCTTATATTATTTATGTATAAAATCTGAATATTAGTAAAAAATCAAATGTTTCAGAGCAATACTTTAACATAGTCGATCGTGTGCAAACCAGATGATAATTTATGCTACATAACATTATCTGTAAAATAAATGCATGAAACTTATGACAAGGACACATATCCGTGTTAGCGATGACTTATCTATAAACTTTCTATTCTTATTTACTTCCGTTTAAATCTCATTTATAAAAAACATCACTATGTAATAATATTTTGACTAGATGTGTAGCTTTTATAAACTTTCCTGACTTAGATCGTAGTTAAGTTTGGAACTTTTTTCTGATTCTCATTTCATACTCATATTGTAACTGTCACAAACAATATTTTAACTTGGGTCTTATACGCATATCTTACCATGTTTATATAGGTACGAACTTAAATGGAAACGATTGACTAACGGCCGGATACAGTATTCAAACTGCTGACAGTAAGATAACTGTCAGATTCATAAAAAAGTTAACTCGGACAGCTTTTAGTAGGAAACTGACAGTTATTTAACAAAGGTACAAAGATATTGAAATGAGACACTTTTACTGATTATTTCGCGATTTATTTACATTACAACGCGTAAACCGAAGAAACAAATAAAGGTGCAAAGATTATTCTAACCGGCCGTTAACAGGTCAATCGCGAAGATCACAGCACAATCGATAGCTCTATTGTTACGGAGCCGCATTCGGCCGAACGGCCCTCAATTGGTGGCTCTTTTATTTGTACAATAGAAACACATTGCACACTAAAGTCAAATAGAATAGCCAATGTTTGCTCTACGCTGGCCATAAATTTAACACATTGCAATAAAAGGCTAGTAAACGACTTTAGAGGCATCGTGGTCTTGCCGAGTGATAATACTAGTGACCCCCTTCCACAGTCCTCCCGTTTTCTACGTTAGTGATGTGCAAAATCCATTTTCCAAAATACACTTTACTAATTCCTATCCTATCTTAAAATGACTTGATTGTATTCCTTTTTTAAAATTTGCGGTTTACTTTTTAACCTCAATCCACACTTTGATAAAAGAATATCGTAAATGTGTATGAACATGTACAGAACGTCAGGTTACCGAAGTCAACTGCGAAAATGGTATTTATTGCGAAGGGAATAGAGGCGGTCTCAAAGGTCAAAGTAGCCTAATGTGCTGTTATCTGTACTACCATCATTGCTGTTAGTTCTTGTGGTTTTATTATTGTAAGATTTAAATGGTATTTTTAGCACTCGGTCAAACCTACAATTCGTTTTTTTTTTATTAAATCGCAAGCTACTCTTTTGAATGCGCTTCCCTATTCTGTCCAACCATTATGTCTGTTAAACCAGAGCTTGTTTTTATAATCCTAACACAACACTAACTAACGACTGTCCAACATTGCAATAATAAGACGATTGTTACATAATGTATATTCATAGATTTTACCAAAACTATTGTTGACCCGGAGTTGAACTTTAATAAATTGAAACGACATAATTTCTAAAATAACACCAAATGGTAACTTCGTATAAATCGAGTAATTTATATCGATTATTGCAGGTTATTATTGGAAATGTCGTTTAGAAAGGTGTAGTTTCACACAGAAACAAAGTGTTTGGGGAATGGACTCGATAATGCGACTTCAGCACAATCTTTTAATATTTTACTTAAATCTTGAGCATCTTTACCTTTAAGCACAATATTTTAATTATATTTAAAACAAATGAATTGTCCTTATTGGGATTGTCTTCGATTCTAATTGATTCATCTATTTTCCAGAGTGATAGTTTTACTTCGTCTGTGTTATGTAAACATATGTACAATAAAACAATAAATATATTTGTGATATTAATATTTGTTTCTTTTTTGATGATATAACTACTGAAATAAAAATGCTTTATTAATGCGAAAGCTTAGATTAATACGAAAATCAAAAGTTTCAGTAATTTTCTATCGAATTGTAGGCGGAAAACTAGAAAACCTAGCTAGGTTTTCCACGAGATGGGTGTACTCACAGATTAGACATATTTCTAACTACTACGAAATAATTAGACAGTTTTTATCCCTTGTTAAAATGATATCCAACCGACTTGAAACGCATGCCTCCTTTAGGTTATTCTATTATAGTAGACGGAATTAAGTCGATGTGTGTTCTCAATACCAAGTCATCAACTTATCTATATAATATCATCTTATTAACATTTTCCTCTCACTACGATCGAACAATAAGTAAAAAACCATCAAAAGAAGGCTCTTTATCCTGCCTGCTCAAGTTTGCCCCGGGCCTTTCATAAATAAAATACAGGGCCTTCTGCGTTTTATTGTTATTGACCCACTTAATAAGGAGGCATATTTATAGCCGAAAAATGCTTAGAAATAACAATAAGAAGAAAAGTTTTTCTATCACTACGATTTATTTCATGCAGAGTGATAACAAAAACGCGTCCGAGTTAAAGAACCGACACAATTCGTTTTAGGAACAAAAAATATAGCGTCTGTAAGCAAATAAAAAATATATTTGGTGAACACAGGCCAAAATCAAACATTGAAATTCCCTGTGGGAATAGCAATCGTTTTCCTCCCCTCGCCTCGCCGTCCGAATTACTTCTTATAGAGGGTACTTAACAGGATAGGAGTGGTCAGTTTTAAACTACCCCCACTTTGCTTTTACGATACGTCGTAAAATTAATAAAATCCTTCATTTAGTTTTCGTTGAAAGTGCATCAGTGGTCGTATTATTTAATGTTTTATAGTAAATTCTTACACCAGGGGGTGCTTAAGTGTTAAGTGTATGTTGTGGTGGATAAACAAAGATACAAGTGTTACGGTGATTTTCAATACAAAATGGCGCATTGCGGAGAACGGGAGATTGTGAGTGCAGGAGGCGACGGCAGAACATCTGGTAAGTATTAATAAATAATTCATCTTCTTTCTTTAATTAGTGTTTGCTGTAATGTAGATTAGCTACGTACTTATCTCCGGTGAAACCTCATCGGATTCGAGTAAACACGTGGAATCCTTGACCTGATTTCGACTCATTATTACGAGCTCTTCCAAGAAATTTATCCTTAATCCGATACGGCCGGAGGGCATTAATGTCACACATTACAAGGTTGTTTATCATTAAGCGTCGTATACGCCTAATGAAAAACAAACATCGGTTTAGACAGTACCAAAAATAATTAAGTTTGAGGAAAATTTTCAGAAGAAAATGGCCAATCAATATACCTCGAGTATGTATTAGGATATTTTTCAGGGAACTTTTGCCTTTACCTTTGTTATGGTTAGCTACGTTTT
Source organism: Pyrausta despicata (assembly GCA_963921415.1). Taxonomy (NCBI): domain Eukaryota; kingdom Metazoa; phylum Arthropoda; class Insecta; order Lepidoptera; family Crambidae; genus Pyrausta; species Pyrausta despicata. The sequence continues at coordinate 11,273,217 of OY992862.1, read as the reverse complement.
TATAGCTTTAAGATTATTTAAGGTTGTCTGCTTACTTGATTAACCATGCTAAATACGATTAAGAGAATCTAAGAATCTCGCAAGATTTTGAGTTTTGGTCTCATTATGCGTTTTTTGCGCTCTTAACGGAATGCACCTGACGACCACTTTGGTGTACTGGTTAAGAAGTTGCCTGTTAGATCAAGAGATCAAGAGGTTAGTGGAGGTGCTTGTGGCGCAGTGGTTGCAGAGCTTTGGTAGTGATACCAAAAGTTAAGCAACCTAAGGCGCGGTCATGTTTGAGATGGGTGACCATTCTGACCATTAAAGTGACGTCTATTTACAAGCATCTTCGTGCTTCGGAAGGCACGTTAAGCGGTTGATCCCGGTTAATATCGATAGATATTAGTCGTTAAGCCTAGTCAGAGGCCCTCGGGCGGCTTAATAACATCTGACAGTAAGGTTGGTCACTTACCTTACACAACCCCTCCACCAATCCGCACTGAGCCGAGTGAGTGGTGGAGCATGGCTCGCACCACCTCATAGTTGAGGTGAGGCCTGTGCCCATCAGTGGGACTTATATAGGCTGATGAGATCAAGAGGTCGCGAATTCGATCCCCGCACTGTACAAACATTTGTGTGCATGAGCATGACTGTTTATACTGTGTGTTAAATGTATTTTATTAACTTTATTTGTAATATCACTGTTGATTCTGATTTCTGTTACTCAAGTTCTTAACTTATTCATTGCGATGACTACTTACGACCAGTCAGATCAATGTATGTGATGTTGTTTAAAAAAGCTATTATGACATAAAAAGTACTAGAGAAAAAGCAGACGATAATCATACACCGCACCGCCACCCATTATCTCGAATTACCGTACAAATTTCAGTGCGATGTACGTTTCGAGTTTTAAACGAGAAAAATTAAATTCAAACTGTTTTTCTAACTACAAAAGCTCTGAATGAGCTCTATAACTTTTGTTGGCATTTGCTGCTTGCATTTGAAAGGTTGTTGTGTACTCGTAAAAATTAAATCACTTCTTTTAATGGAAGTGTTAGTGGCTATTAGGCAAATAAATACTAAATACGGTTTAAATTTTTTATACAGCAAGTTGTACGTAATTGCAATATATTTAGTTGTTATACTAGAATCTCTTTTACTAGCTCGTCCTATGAGAAAATTGTTGTGAGGTGAAAAACACGTTACATTTTATTATAAATTTGCCCAGCTTGGTAGTTTAGTGCAATTTATAAAAACAAATAACCGAGGCGACGGGTGCAACACAGACATAATTTGTGGATTTCATTGGCCGAGTTGGAGTTACGAAATATTTTAAAACACATCTTTTTTCTCTCACTCTCTCTCTCTCTCCTATTAACTTTGAGGAGTGAATAAGGTTTAACTACTTTTTGAAACCAGCAGTATATTTATGGCTAGACTCGAGTCTTCAGAAATCACGATCAATTTCAATACATTGTGTACGTTATTGTGTGTGTTATGTACTTTAGATTGAAATTAAAATGTCAAACAATACCATTTATTTAATAAATCAAATAAGCTCTCAATAAAACGAAGTTTAGCGGACGCAATATCCACAAGAACATAAATCCGAAAGTCGCGAATCTACAGACAGCTCCCGTCGAGGCCTCCTCCAAATTGTCATGAGCGTCTTTTTGGTCACTAGCCTCTTTCTCCCATTAGTACGAATTCTTTTAACTACAGGCTTTGGTGCTCTCGTTCTTATCGTGCTTTCTCTTGGAATGATGATTCCTCTAGCTATTGCTTTTAAAAGTAACTTGGCACGATCTTTAGACTTTCTTGGCAAGGTAGGTCGCAAGATATCATGGATTACTGAAGCCTTAATCCTGCGCTTCGTACCTACTTTGCTGGTACTTGCATGTTGGTCCATTTTGGATGCATTTTGCAGTGTAAGGCCATCACCTCTGTTGAAAAATGAAGGTGTCTTATGAATGCTAGCTTCACTGGCTATCTTAGCATTGCTATTGTTACCAATTTGAAACTTCGCCTGCATTTCTTCGTGTACTGCGTTAGTGGATTGGCGGGACGGGACCGGGTTTATAGGAGAATTTTCTGAATCATCTGTATTGGAGACAGTGTCTGTTTGTGTCAGCGCTTTGTTTCCTAATGGTGAATTTACGTCGTCCTTGTTTTCTCTATTCGAATTTATCGCAGCCACTTCGTCATCAGAACTTAAGATGTCCATTGCATCCATATTTAATATGAAAGTGTAAATTGAGTTATCAAATATTTGTACAAAATCTCTCACAAACTATGTAAACTGGTTACAAATTCTGTCAAAGTGACTTTGATTTGATAGAATACATTTGAGCTATTTTCAAGGGCTAGCACAATAAGGCCAGATTTTATTTTGTTAAGAAGTATTAGTATTATTTATTATTGGCTCGGCTGAAACAATCGACTTTTTCATCCAAGTAATGGTCTTCGTCTTTTAAGCATAACATTTTTTATTCATAAAAACTATGAATTATCAGAAATAGGTTCATGGAATCAGTTTATTGTATGTATACCCGTTCAAGTACTTTTTTACCTTTTACCTAGTAATAAAAGAAATGATAAAACTGGTAGAATAGAGAGGTATTTTAATAGAGAAGATTTGTAAGAAATTAATACAATTTATTAAAGGATATTTTATTAAAAAACTTGTCCTTAGATCTACATTGCTAAACCAACGAAAGCGTAAAAATGTTTTTAAACAAAACATTTTCGAAAATCTCTACTTATATGCTACAATGCCATGTTAGAACACAATACTAATTTTTACATTATTCGAGTTACAAATGGGAACGTATGAATATTTTGGTTAGGAAACTTATTTTAACAGAATCCATTAAAATGTAATCCCTGCTAGAGAATTTTGTTATTTGGTTTTTATATTATATTTTAAAAGTCACTGGAAACTTTTTGATGTACATAATTGACTAACATTTCACTGGTAATAAAACTCGTGGTCTACTTCTAGTTTCTTCTCCTTGAGGATCCGCGGTGATAGTTCTGACACTATGTTCGATGGAATTTTGTCTGCAAAGATAAAAACAACCTTAATATTTTTTTACCACCAAAAATATTATACAACCAATCTCGAAAGATATTGAGCAATCAGCGATTGGTATCCTTAATGATGAGGTGGATCTGCTATTCTTGTCACCATTGGGTAGATCAGTCATTCCAACACGACAATTACTTCTTGGGTCTGTGATGATTTTGTTACCTTATATTTTAAGATACCAATCTCTTGCTAGACAAAGATACCGGATCATCTCTAGAAAATGGCGCAATACCTGACGCTCGTTGACTTTGTTGACTTATTTTTTGAAGTCTAATAATTATTAAAACATGGGCTGCACTTAGCTATTACTTCCATTTAAACTTACCATTGCACCTATACACGAGGTTAGACCAAATGATCATCTCCTGCGAGAAACAGAATACCCCAAGCCGGCCTCCCTTCAGTGTGTTATCATACACGTTCCCGGAGTCCGCGACAAGACGGTTGTTCTCATATATCTTGAGACGTATCAGCCCAATCTTGGGCCTATGCAGCAGTCGCCAGCGGTAAGCGGTCTTCTCGCGCCAGCCTACATTGCGAGGGTCTTTCCATAGCAGTGTGACCTGGGAAATATTAATTTTAAATATCAAGAGTAGTGGTCTTGGTCTTTTGATCTCCTCTGGACCAAGTGGGCACTAATAGAACCTAAAAACGCCTAACACAAAATACAGAAATTGGCTCGCTTTCGCTTTCCTGGTTGGGTGAAGTGGATGGGATTAGTAGACTGACTAGACCAGGTTGGGGCACTATTTAAATGTATTAAGAGTCTATTAAACGTAATGGATGTGAACTTTGAATTCAAATCGGTTTTGCTTGCTTTAATTGTACACTTCAATATTTAAAGAAAAAGGTACTGCACGTGTCTAACAGCAATTATGTCCACGGAATATAATGTTTAGATTAAGGGGATTTATGTACGAGTAGGTAAGTAATCTGTAAATGTTCTCTGGTTGGTCTACAAAGAGTGAATTACAGTATGTACCTGTATACTCAGTTATAATTATTACAAAACTCCTGAGAATAAACTATTTTTTAAATAAAAAAGCTGTCAAGTTAGGGAACTAACTTTCTCTCGAAATAATTTAATATTTATTGAGTACTAACTAACTTCCGACGAGTGTCTCTAGCGGCATTATAACGATACATTATAAGGGCAAAACATTTTTAAATTGTTTATTTAATAATTAATGAATAAATTTTACTCTTGTGTACGCTATTTAGGAGTACCTAACTTACCCACACCAAAATGTTATGAAGAGCTACATGCCTATTTGATAGGAATGTTAATGATAAAATATGGCCAGCATGGAAACAAAGTTCTAGCCTGATTTGGGTTGACAGGTTTTCGCACGAAAAAATACACTTATAAACGGAAGGATTTTAAATAAATGAGTCCTTGGCACATCAGTTTCAGGATTCAGAGGATTTAGGGTCTAGAGTAACTTCTTCAATTCATTGATTTCGCTTACTCAGGCATTTCTTTAGGTCTTTGCCCCGGGCTTTGACTACTCCACAAACTACCAGAGAACAACATCGTCGACCCTTACTTTCGAAGGGATTAATCCAAAATTGAATCACGTCTAAATCTTCTAACGTTCTCTAACCTGATCAGGTGTAGATTCGGTGTTCCACAAGGCATTTCTCAGGGTCTTCCCCGGGCCAGTCTTGGAGTTGACCAGCTTGAGCTGGATGCCAGGTTCTGCCACCGCGCGGAATGGCGTCGTCTGCCAGTACGTTTGAGGGTTCTTCTTCCACATTACTACGTAGAATCGCTTGTTGTTCTGGTACCTGGTGGAATATGTTTAGATGTAACTTTAAAGTTTTTGGAGACTTCTTAATATTCGTGCTAGTAAGTGGGACTTATGCTGATAATTTGGTTAAGGAAAAACTAGAGTCTGATCTTAAGTACTATCAGCCTGCTTTGAATAAGTAAGAAAACTCCGAGCACAGAAACACAAATAAGTTACAAAATTGTCATGTACGGAAAAAAAACTTTTTATTCTCTTTTTACACTTCAGAGTCCACTCGGGTCGTTTTTACTAAACTAATTAAACTTACCCAAATATAAACCCAACGTAATCATCATCGATATTGCTGTCCACAAAGAAGGTGCCTTCAAAGTCGACCCCGCCAAAGTACTCGAAGCCCACGGCTAGGCCTGGATCAGAGTTAAGTGTCTGCAGGATCTCAGCACCCTCGTTGTTTATAGACCAGTTCGGGTCCTGCTGAGATTCGCCTTCGGGGTCTAGCCGGACTGTCATGTACTTTCTGCAAGGGAGGTCTGAGATTATCTGAATGAACACGCTCCTGGTGATTTTCAGTAAGGCAGGCTTTTCAGTTGGAAGTTTAGCTTTTAAGTGTACACAAGTGACTAATCTAAAAGTCTAGTCTAAAGTCGGAAATGACAGTAATTTTAATTATTTTATTGTTTAAATTCAACAGATTTTACCTGAAGTCGGTCCGATGAATCCTTGAGTTATTGGGGCAGTTGTCGAGCTCGTTGATCACTGTGTCACCGTCGAAATCATTGTCACAAGCATCACCCACTCCATCCCCTAGTTCAACAGAAGTTGCATTTATGAATATTTATCAATATATGAAGCGTATAATTGTATAACCATATTTTATAATGTGCAGTTCATAATCCGCTAGAAGCTTGGTCAGAAACCATCTCATGGAGATAAGCTTATGAGCGAGCAGTTTTCTGGACCCATCATTCTAGATAACTTAGACTTCTTTTAAGTTTCCAACACCGTTTAATTGCCCGCCTGGTTGCTGATGGATGGTCCTATGTTATCTTACTCGTCACACCTAGCCTAGGGGACATTTTTTTATTATTTTCGTCTTTTGTTAGAACCCTTCTGATAGCGGTGGTGTAGACAATGAAAAGAGCCGTTGTCTCAGCCCCCCTGAATAGCTCCTGACTACATTGAGGCTTCCCGTCTAGATGCTTGAGGACCTGTATAAGCAATTGGACTTCTTTAAAATTTCCTACACCGTGTAGTTACCAGCTTGGTTGCTGATGGATGGACCTATGCTATCTTACTCGTCACACTTAGCCTAGGCGACTATTTTTTAAACATTTACATCTTTTGTTAGAACCCTTCTGATAGCGGTGGTGTAGACAAAAGACAAACCCCTGAATAGCTCCTCACCACTTTGAGGCTTCCCGTCTAGTTGCTTGAGGACCTGTATAAGCAATTGGAATTTTTTTAAGTTTCCAACACAGTTCAGTCGCTCGCCTGGTTCCTGATGGATGGACCTGTTATCTTACTCGTCACACTTAGCCTAGAAGACTACTTGTTCCCTTCTGATAGCGGTGGTGTGGGCAATGAAAAGAGCCGTAGTCCCAGCCCCCCTGAATGACTCCTGACTACTTTGAGGCCCGTCTAGTTGCTTGAGGACCTGCATAAGCAATTGGCATGATGACACCTATCTTAAATATTTTCAAGACCATGGCGTTTTAAAAACATAGCCCCTCTGAAGTTAATACAACTACATAGTATATTTCCAAAATGTTGTAGAAAGTAGAAAGTGTAGAAACCAATAATTAAACACGCAAAATTCAATAAATATTCGGCCAATTGATTTCTAATACATGGTCGTGACGTCACGTTCATGTATTTCCATACAAAATCTATGGAGGCACACCGTTATGACAGATAATAAAAAGTGTGTCAACGATTGGTGGTGTCATCTAGCCTATTGTGTAGTCTGTCTTGTCTAGCCAGTCTAGTAAAGGTTGCTTACCGTTAGAATCCCTCTGGTCGCGGTTGGCGACCAGTGGACAGTTGTCGTCGGAGTCGGGCACGCCGTCGTTGTCGTCGTCGTCGTCGCACGCGTCGCCCTTGCCGTCGTTGTCCACGTCCAGCTGGTCGCTGTTGGGCATGTGTGGACAGTTGTCTAGGCCGTCTTGGATGCCATCCCTGGGGGAGATACGAGCTGGTATAAATAGCTGAACTGTAACATAAGTACTTATTTTACACTTTATAGACTACTAGTGGACCCGGCATACGCTGCCCGCTGTTTTCGTAATTTATCATTATTTTCTCATTGTTTACACCTTCCCTGGACTACTTCCACAAATATTTCAAGGTTAAAATTATTGAAATCGGTTCAGCCGTTCTCAAAGTTTTAGTAAGACTACCGAACAGCAATTCATCTCTATATATAAAATTTTCGTGTCACAATGTTCGTTCCCGTACTCCTTCGAAACGGCTTGACCGATTCTCATGAAATTTTTTGCGCATATTGAGTAGGTCTGAGAATCGGCCAACATCTATTTTTCATACCCCTTAGTGATAAGAAAAAAATATTTATATAGCAAAGCAGCGTTTGCCGGGTCAGCTAGTTTTTATATATAAAAATCGGATCGGGCCACCTGAATTATTCCATAGGAACACGTTATTTTCCCGAGGTAAAGTAGCCTATCCTTTCTCGGTATCAAAATATCTCCATACCAAATTGCATGGAAATTGGTTCAGTAGTTTAGGCGTGATTGAGTAACACACAGAAAGAGTTACTTTCGCATTCATAATATTAGTAGGGAAGTATGGATCTTGTATCGATCGAACGATCGAACTTGTATTTGTAACCATAGCCATAACCATTGTAACCATAGCTTCGTTCTAAATAGAGGATACTACTAGAGGACCTCTGATTTTTAGTAGCTTAGACAATACAGTAGTTGACACCACCAATCGTTGACGTACTTTTTATCAACTGTCAAAACGCTTTTCTTCATAGAGTTTGTATGGGAATAACACACTTTGACGTCATCGCGTGCAATGCCGACTGAGTGACTAATTATCATTTGAATTCCAATTAAAAATCAAATAATACGAACTGCAGAAAAATATTAGTGTAAAGGCATCTGAAATTATGAATTATTTTAGAGAAAATCAGTTTTTGAATATTTCTTTCATAGTGGAAACAAGCCTATTGTAAGCGTCCCTGATTGTAGTCTCATCTGTTGTGATACTTTTACATGAGTTTTTTGACGATCACTTTGGTGTAATTGTCAAGAAGTTGACTTTTAAACAAGAGACTGCTAGATCGATCCCCGCACTGTATTTGTGTGTATAACAAAAACATGTCTGTTTGTACTGGTTTGAGTGTTATATGTATTTATTTAACTTTATTTGTAATACCGCTGTTGATTTTTGTAACACAAGTGCTTAAGCTACTTACCACGCAGACAGATCAATGTATGTGATGTTGTTGTAAGTATTATTTAGTTTCTAATTTTACTAATTTTATAAACGCAAAAATTACGTTAAGTATTTATAGGTGTTTGTTAAATGATGTTCAATGATACATAGGGTACTTCTTGTCCCGTAGAACTTCATGGGTCCTGTGAGATACGTAGAAAACGGTTCAAATGCGGGTGAAACCGCAGGACACAGTTAGTCTAGATATGAATAAATAAATAAATAAATATTTCACAACAATCACACCAATTCTCTAGTCCCAAATTAAGCTACGAGGCTTGTGTTATGGGTACTAGACAACGGATAAACATACTTAAATACTTTTTTTTGTAAATAAATACATAATATACATAGAAAACACCCAGACCAGTACAAACACACATGTTCATGCACACATATGCTTGTACTGTGCGGGGATCGAACCCGCGACCCTTGGTTTAGAAGTCCGGTCCGTGGACCACTGCACTAAGCGGTCGTCCGACCGACACTACATACTGACAGATTAAAGACTCGGGAGCTTACTGATCGCGGTCGACATCGCTGTCACATGCGTCGCCGACATTGTCCCTATCGGCGTCGTCTTGAGCGGGATTCCGGACCCGCGGGCAGTTATCACATGCGTCCCCAATTGAGTCTTGATCGGTGTCCTCTTGACGGGGGTTGTACGCGCGTGGGCAGTTGTCATCCTCGTTAAGGATTCCTTGGGAAATAGGAAAAAAAAGAAGCTCAAACAATTTGTATGTCATGATGATCTAGGAAAGGTGATGCGTTGTTTTGGTGATACCCTTGTTACTTAAACCCAGATTGGACTTAAAAAAAACAATAAGTTTGTTACTCTAAAGTTTATGTACGTGTAAGTATTACATCAACCTAATGTGTGTTCTTATCCCCGCTAAGGCGGGTACCGAATATCTTCTGAGATAACACTGCACGTTATTTTAACCAAACATTGGCGCAAAAAGTTTCAATATAGCGTAGCGTACACAAAATTATATTACAACGGCGTAAATCCTTAAAATATAGTCATTACGCTCAGCCTCGAGTTCTTAACAAAAGATAATAGAGAGAACAAAAGGATCCTTTACTTTTGCAATGCACGCATTACATCGTAATGCACGCTCCATTTCACAATAAGTGCCATTCCCCTTGCCAGATACTTAAACGGAAATGGGTAAGATAAGCCAGATCACACATGGATGGTTTTAATTTTCTCATATCCTGAAAAATCGGGCCCAGTCAATAGCACTTACTACTTAACATCATTCTCGAGTTTATTCTAGTACTAGCTTTCCGCCAGCGCGGCGGTTTCGTCCAAGTGGACTTCGGTTATCTAATATAATATTAGATAATCATGTTATTATACAATGTGAAATTAAAACACACTTAATGAAAATGGACTGCCACAGGCAGGACTCGAACCCGCAACCCTCGCAAATCGGGCGGTTGCTCCCCCAAATGAACTACCGTAAAGTGTTTTTTTAATTATACATTGTAAAGGAATTTGCATTGTTAATGCTAAAAATAAAGTAACTTCATAAATTAATCTTCTAAACGTATCTTAACTGACTGAATCTTAACCGATTGTTAAACAGCTGAAAAGAAAACAAACAAACAATCAAATCTTTCCTTTTTATAACATTAGTGTAGATACTTGAGAGCTGCCTTGCTAGCACGGCTTACTGTGACAAGACATATCTGACAGCCAGATATGACAAATTGTGTGAGAAACATTTTTGTCACATAGGCTAGCACGGGGGACATGACAAAATCAAGACTGGTGTGAGATATAAGTTTGACAGTCAAATTGGACTTATTTGTCTTATTTCTTAGCATGGGCGTAATTTTTTTTCACAACTGTCACATTTTGACAATTGTTTGTGTCGTATTTTATCACCCTCCTGTGAAGGTGGTGATAAAATTTTGTCGCATTTTGTTGTAAATTAAAATGGCTCAAAATTATTTTAATTACCTCTATGCTCAACAGCAAGAGACGCAGCAACGGAAAATAAGTAGAAGGATGATCCGGGACTCAAATAACCCGTTTGAGTTGCCAGATACAGAATTCCAAAAAATTTTTCGTTTAACTAAAGACATTATTATTTATTTGTGCGAGGAATTGAGGATACGTTTACAACCTCTCAACGAAGAAGACGGTTTGCCAGTCCACGTTAAAGTAAGTAGTAAAGTGCGTGTATGGAACAGTTGATACGTCATTTGGGGAGGCTCCTTTATTATAGCCCCAAAGTGCAGTATGCATAAAACAAATCTAGTCTGTATTATTATTATCAATCTCACATAATCAGTAATCCATTCTTTAGGTTCTCACTAGCGTTCGACTACTGGGTGATGGCAGCTACCAGAGGCCCACCGGACAAGACCATACCACTAAGTTTGTTGTTTTTATAGTTTACGACGATGCAGCCGGGTAATGTCAAACTCAACAAAACAAAACCACAGATTACGTAGGACAGACATTACAACCAAAACCATAAATAAACAAACGAGAAGTACATTTATACAATGAACAAATTGTAAAGTCATCTGTCTGAATACTAATTAAACGATTGTAAGCACTATTCAATTTAGTGACCTATGCAAAAAAGAACGAATGAAATATTTAATTTCATAGATAAAAAAAGTTAGATCAACTGTCAGTCACATTCGAGTCGTACTGTGAAGTTGGCTACAAGACTTCGAGTCACGGGTGATAAAACGAGTCACAGGCTTTGCCCATGTTACCATATAAGACAAATTTCAAGAAATGACTCCATTTTATCAGTCTTGTCATGTCTTGTCTTGTGACTGCCGTGCTACGTGCACTGGTAACGATTTTGTGTCGCCTCATGATTAGTTTATTAGGCAATATCAATATTGCAGTACACTTTCTACATCTTTGTACACTTTCCATTGTTGCCCATGTCAGGGTCGCAGACGTTCCCCAGACGGTCGCCGTCGGTGTCCTCCTGGTCTGGATTGTACCGGCGGGGGCAGTTGTCGCGGAGGTCCCCGCGCTAGTCACTTTGGTCCCCGTCTCTGATAAGTCGGGGTAGTGCTCACCATCATTATCCATGTCAGGGTCGCAGACGTCCCCCAGACCGTTGCCGTCGGTGTCCTCCTGGTCTGGATTGTACCGGCGAGGGCAGATGTCGCAGAGGTCCCAACACTAGTCGCTTTGGTCTCCCTGCCTGCTTGGTCAGAATTACACTTACCATCATTGTCCATGTCAGGGTCGCAGACGTCCCCCAGGCCGTCGCCATCGGTGTCCTCCTGGTCTGGATTGTACCGGTGGGGGCAGTTGTCGCAGAGGTCCTCGCGCTAGTCGCTTTGGTCTCCGTCTCTGATAAGTCGGGGTAGTGCTCACCATCATTATCCATGTCAGGGTCGCAGACGTTCCCCAGACCGTCGCCGTCGGTGTCCTCCTGGTCTGGATTGTACCGGCGGGGGCAGTTGTCGCAGAGGTCCCCGCGCTAGTCGCTTTGTTCCCCGTCTCTGATAAGTCGGAGTAGTGCTTACCATCATTATCCATGTCAGGGTCGCAGACGTCCCCCAGACCGTCGCCGTCGGTGTCCTGCTGGTCTGGATTGTACCGGCGGGGGCAGTTGTCGCAGAGGTCCCCGCGCTAGCCGCTTTGGTCCCCGTCTCTGATAAGTCGGGGTAGTGCTCACCATCATTATCCATGTCAGGGTCGCAGACGTCCCCCAGACCGTTGCGTCGGTGTCCTCCTGGTCTGGATTGTACCGGCGGGGGCAGATGTCGCAGAGGTCCCAACACTAGTCGCTTTGGTCTCCCTGCCTGCTTGGTCAGAATTACACTTACCATCATTGTCCATGTCAGGGTCGCAGACGTCCCCCAGGCCGTCGCCATCGGTGTCCTCCTGGTCTGGATTGTACCGGCGGGGGCAGTTGTCGCAGAGGTCCCCACGTTTGTCGCTTTGGTCTTCGTCCCTGTCTGCTTGGTCCGGGTTAGCGATGAGGGGGCAGTTGTCCTGGTAGTGAATAAATGGTTTTAAGCCGTGAGTAATGTGTCATGAAGGAATAATTGAAACCGGAGATACCAATAGCATAATAGCCCGCCTGTGCACCTGTTCAAGTGCCAGAGATGTATATATACACAAGGCATGGTATCTCGCAGGTTGAGCTCATCAAAATATTTTTGTTTATTATTTTTCGACACCGTACTTACAAATCTTTAAATAGTAGTTTATGCAACTGATACATAATGAGGGGCCTTAAAACACGAGTGTGGTTTTATGGAACGAGCGTCAGCGAGTTTCATAATAGCATCACACGAGTTTTTTAAGGCCTAATTATGTACAGTTGCATACACTACTTTATCTACACACATATCATATTTTAACTTTTCACAATATTTTCGTCACAGCGAAAAACCAACAAACAAATGAATGACAACAGTAATGGCGGGTAATTCAATCCTCCGTCACGACGATTTTTTTTATATCATAGACAAATGAATGAAATCCTCGTGATCATATGTCGTGCGATTTGGATTAAAAAACATACTGAATTTGACGTTTCATATCGATAACTGCTTTAATATCAATGGATACTAGAATAGAGACCTACTTTAGTTTTGACAGCTGTTCCAAATTTAAAGTCATAACCTTACAGAAATTGATACTGTTATAACATTACAGTACAGATTTTACCTACTGCCACAGATAAGAAAGTTCTCATAGTAAAATTGGTTGTAGTAATGCTGGTCATTTCCTACGGTTTCTGAACGCATTTTAGAGCACTAATGATATGTCCGTAGATAAAATATCTTAACAACATTGCATGGTCACCAAGGTTCTAGCTAGAAATCACGCTGTTGTAACTTTTATACATTTTAAAAGCAACAAGACAAATATTCGTAAGAAAGCATCATACCGGGTGGTTAGCAATTCCGTCGCCATCCGCGTCAGGGTCACAAGAATCCCCAATGCCATCCCCATCAGCGTCTTCTTGCCCAGAGTTGGACACCGTGGGGCAGTTGTCCGCTTTGCACCTGAGTTCGGAACAGTCGAGTTGGTGGTCCGGGTATCCGTCAAGATCGGTGTCTCGGCCGCAAACTGTGCCGTTGCCTGCGAAGCCCGTCTGAGAAGGAGGTTTAAAACTCGTCGCTTTACACATGTCGACTTCAGTGTTCGAGAAGTATATCTTCTGGTTTCACAGTAAATTTTAATTGCCTACATCTAAGTTGGCTTAGTTTTTATTTGTATGTGAAAAGCTAAATGTTTGGCTTTAGAAATTGCGATAATATTAGGTAAGGAACTGTGTTGAAAGAAACGTAAACGTCGTCAAAAATAAGCTTTTATTTTCGATCAGGTGCTTCTCATTACCCGAAAAAATCTGTAGTTCATTTTTGTGAACTTAATTTTTCCTGAAATGTTTCTGAACTTCCTTAAGTGTGAGAGTTCTTGCGTTTATTAAGTCAGTTGTTTAAATCCTTCTCAGGCTTTGATTAATCACTGCTAATTCGATATTAAATTGTTAATGACTCATATAAACCTCTGACTCCAATGGATAACAATCAAAACATTATAACAAGGTAATTCGTCTTGTCTACTTCAAACGAAAATCAAACTGTGGTTTGTAATTGGCTTAATATGACTTACCGCACAAATACACTTGTTCCCATACCCGCAGACCGCGTTATACCGTCTGCAGTAGTTGGGGTCGCAGAGCCTGATCAGGGACTCCGAGTTCTGGTCGAACTCGTCGTAGCACGGACGAGTCGTGTTCACATAGAAGTTGCCTCCGCAAGGCACGCAGATGTATGAGCCCTGATAGAAGAAAAATATGTAGAGCTCTGTTCTTAGATCCGTACTTTTAGTCAAGTCATCACAATTACTTTATAAACTACTTTGTTAAATCTTCCATATAACAAACTTTACTTTTCCAGGATATGCCGTTGGCTTTTATAACACTAACAAATCATAACAAACTCAGCACATAAAGCTCTATATACTAGGTCATTTGCAATGCTCATCTATATGAACGCACAGCTCCCTCCGGACCTCAGTTTCCGGCCCTCACCCACCCTGGCTGCTCCGAAACCATGCAGGGCAAGGCCCGCAGTAGAACCTTTCGTCAACTTGGTCAGAAGAGCTATAAGTCTTAACATATAGTGTAGAGTAGGTTACTCTAATCTTACCGGAGTATTAACGCACAGTCTTCCTCTCGGGCAGATAGCCCTACCCTGGGCGCACTCGTCGATATCAACGCACTGTTCCCTTCGGACCTCTGTGCCTGCTCCCCTCCAGCCCTGGCTGCCCTCAAACCCAGCAGGACAAGGTCCACAGTAGAACCCGCCGTCTTCGTTGCGACATGATACTAAATCGTCGCAAGGCCGGATCAAGTCGCATTCGTCCACGTCTACGCATCCATAACCTGAGAAATAATACGTTACGAAATAGGGTACAAAATAACCTTTTTTTGAAGCTACCATATTATCACTTATCATCACATTCAGATACGAAATTGCACTTCAGCGATTTGTTTATTTGATTTTAAAGCGTTTCAGCCATATCTTTGATTCTGCCAGGTGATGATGTTTGTTTGGTAGGAATGTACATTTACTGTAGGACATTAAATGAATTTGTTCCTACCACGAAGGTCTTCTTCAGCCTTCTTCTATTGTTGGGTAAGCACCTTTCAAGCAAGAATATCCAAAGGTGTTTTAAGTAACTCATAGCTCTGGCTGTCCTCAAGTATTGCATGGCTAGTCTTCGTGGCCACAAATTACAGAATGTAACCCTGAACATAAGCGAGAACAGCTATCTACGCTAAACTTACCGGAGTATTAATGAACAATCTTCCTCTTGGGCAAATAGCCCTACCCTGGATTCGTCTATACCAACGTCGAGGAAAGTGAGATGGTATATGTCGATTTTTGTAAAGACAATAACTTACCGTCCCTGTACTCGTAACCCTTCTCGCACCCCTGACACTGGTAGAAAGGACTATTCGCCATGGTCCTGCAAGGCCGGTTCCCGCAAGGCCTGTGCGTGTCACAAATGTGTTCGCAGCGCCTACCGTCGCCGGAGTAGCCGTGGGGGCAGGACCCGCAACGGGGGCCTGATGAAGTTTCACGACATTCCACGCCTGGAATAGGAGTATAA
Organism: Pyrausta despicata; assembly: GCA_963921415.1. Taxonomy (NCBI): domain Eukaryota; kingdom Metazoa; phylum Arthropoda; class Insecta; order Lepidoptera; family Crambidae; genus Pyrausta; species Pyrausta despicata. The sequence goes on along the minus strand of OY992862.1, from coordinate 11,257,811 downwards.
GGGTAAAGCTTGTCATTGGAATCGCTGCGATCAATAACAGAATAATGAAATTTGAGATAAGCTTGAGCTCTTTCTCTCTCTCTCTCTCTCTCTTAACAGCCTATATACGTCCCACTGCTGCACATGAGCTAACTCATGTGAATAACCTTAAGTTAGTTCTAGTTATCTCTGAGAGTTGACTGGAGAGTTGACTAACTCTCCAGTTGAGAAAACCTATAAATATGGTTGGTTGTTTTAAATACTCACTTCAAGAGTAGTTGTTATCGTTGTCGGAGGTGTCTAATTAGTGTAATAGAAACATATAACTGATAGATATAGATAATCTTGTAAGCAGAAATTTACAAGCTAGTTTTAGACTAATCCGTCAAAGAGTTATTGTGTTAGAAGTTAGACAAACCTGGGAAGCAGCTGCTAGCAGTACATGAAACTTTGTAACACTCCTGACCATTGCCAGTGTACCCGGCTGGGCATGCACCACAACGGAATTCACCGTTGGGTAAGTCTTGGCAAGAAACACCTGGAAAATTATCACAATTACAACTTTCCCTCACATGACTGCGCCTAATATTTTTGACCTAAAATTGCCAGTCCATAAGCAATATAATCTGGGCTCGGATGAGAATGAAGGCCACTAAGATAAGGCTAATGACGTTAAACATTCGAAAATTTAGTTTACGAAGCAAATACAATTACTCGTAATAATAGTCACTTTAACCGTGAACTTAAATCGTGTTCCGTATGAACAAAGACCGTTCGACAGTCGGGTGGAATGGTGATTTTCTACCTTTGTTTACCGTCGATCTAGGATTTTTCACACGAGATAAGATAGAAATGAAAAATTCTCCGGGATATTACTTACGTCCGCCAAAGCAAGGGTTAGCGCTGCATGGAGAAATGCAAGTCAGCCCGTCGCTAGTCTGGCCGTTCGGGCATCGCTCGCACCGGTAGCCTTTCTCCGTGTCCGTGCAGTACTGTCCTACAAACGAATAAGGCAACATAATCTTTGTCAATGCCATCAATTTCATATCTAACGACTGGTTTGGAATCACAACAGTCCATATTTCTCTCGAATCAGTAATTTTTCTTCCAAAATACATATTCCAATGTATGATTCCATCGATGTCAAGTTTGTGCGCATTCAGCTAGCTATTCAGCAATTTTGTTCTTCAGGTTAAACCTATCGTTTGACTATAATTTATTACTGTCCATTCATCGAACACTTCAATAGCTTTCATTCTGTAAACTGTCTGCTATTTATGTTATTTGTTTCGATTATGTTAATATAATTATGTTCTTTATATCTATGTATTTTGGTGAGAAATAAATGATTATTATTATTCACAGTGACTCTCTTGACTCTGCTTGTTTTATTTATCTCTTTCTTTCTCTCCATATTTTTTTTTAATTCGAATACAAATCTTTTCATACGTTTACCTCTTCACCTTCATACTATATCTTGAGAAACACTTACCCCTAGAACACGGTCTCCTGTTGCACTGTATGGGCACGCAGCGGCGACCGTCGCCTTCCATCCCGGCAGGACAAGGCCCGCATTCGGTTCCGCTCGCTGTGTTCCGGCATTGCACGCCTGTATCCCAATAGGAGCGTTATAAGGACCGCCCGGTGCTAATTCAGTTAACTTTTACCAGATTCTAACATTAAGTTCGGTCTAGAGTTTGATAAAACAGTCGGAGCAGAATTTGGTTTGTGTTAAGGTCATACATGGCGAAAATACAAAAAAAGTTTTGATGTCCTGTGATATCGGGAAACCATCTAATCGTGACGTTTAAGAAACAACGAAAAAGCATATTACTTTTTTGTTTTTCCAGACCCCATGTAAACTAGCCAAAATGTATTGTACACGTGCCTAATATACCGGGAGGTCACAGCAAATTTGGGAAATGGCTAAATGGCTGAAAGTGATATCATAGGATAGAGAACAACGGCCTAATTCTAAATATGTCAGTCTTTATGCTTAGAGTGGTTGGGTTTTTTGCTCACTACAGCTGTCAGCCTGACAGTTTTTTTGTAAAAACGCAACCGAAATTTTGGTCAGTTTTTACACACAACACGAGAGGACATCTCGTGCTTACTAACTGCATAAATTTCAGCCATATACCTGATCCTTTTTTTTCTGAAAACAAAAAAAAACGCAACCACCCAAGCAATCAGACTGACAAATTAAGAATTAGGGAGTTGTTCTCTATCCCACTTTCAGCCATTTAGCTGATGGTTCCCAAATTTGTTGTGACCTCTATTCATGTATATAAATATGAATTGCTGTTCGTTAGTCTCGCTAAAACTCGAGAACGGCTAAACCGATTTGAATCATTTTAGTTTTGAAATATTCATGGATCCACGGAAGATTTATAAGGTAAGAAAAAAACAACAGGCAGGACAACGTCTGCGGGTTGCTAGTAGGTATATAAATTTCCAATAGAAGCATGCAGTTGCACAACCCTATCAAATTTTCATTTGAATAGAACCTGAGAGCTTGATTCCTATCCTATCTTATTTGATCTCGAATTCGCGGTACTGAGTACTACTCGTATAAGTTAGGATCCATCGAGTAAAGTATATCTCTTCCACTCTTTAGAATTTACATCAAAAGTATATAAGGTCGGTGAATTTCTTAGGGAAGGCTTTACAAAACCATCTGATCAGTATTCCGATGCCGCTAACTTGTCACAAGTTTAATGGATCAAAACATAATCTAAGTCCATTTGTTTGTTTAACCACAAATTGAAACACAACCAAGATAATCAGGGATCAACTGTAAGCCATTACTCTAAATAATTTATTTCGGTTGCCCACAGAGTGCCTCACCCACCCACCATTAAATTAAAAAAAAAACGTTGGACGTTAATATTTAAAAGGGTAATCAAGCAACTTGTACATTCGCATATTTTTACGCAGTGTGGGTGGATAAGGGACTCTGTAGGCATTTTAAAGGTTTTATTAAAGAAGAAATAAAACGCGCAAGTAATTTTACGATACTTTAATAGAAACCCACACGTATAAAAGTTGCTTGATTTACCTTAGCCTAAGTTAATGAAGGTTACAGTCTAGAAAGTTCTAAATTAACAATTAAAAACAAATTGCTAAATTAAGAGTAAATAAGTATCGGGTAGACTTTACATCGAAATTATGTGAAAAGTTATTTAAGAATACCTACCAAATTCTTATATTCCATGTCGTGGTGGGTGCCACTGTTGTATGTGAGTATGCTGCACTGCACTATGCGTGTATGTGAGTATGACTGATTAAGGCCGTTAAAACACGTGCAGAATTAAATACGGCAGCCTTTTCAATGTAGCACATGACATGACAAAGGGGTGGACAGAAACCAATAAAACGCTCGGCTGCTGCCGATTACTACAGACGAATGGTTACCATATTGAAAGTGTGCCTTCTGCATCCATTTTTGCATCGCAATAAAATTATTGAGACGTGTCACACGACGCATAGAAGTATTAATAGGTGTCTTTTATTACATTTGTCGACAAAATTGTATTGATACTTAGTCAGTTTTTACATTGCCATACCAAGGATAGGTAGGTACTCGTTTTTTATGCCACGATATCTAGATTTCTAAATCAGACATTGAAGCTCGGCTGGTTGCTGTTGCATCCAGTGTGATATTTGGATAAAACCCAGTTACCTAATATGGAAATACTTAACGAAAATCCCTTCCTGGCAAAGCAGGGCGTTTTATCGAGGGAGCGATACGTTTGTATGACTTCTAAGATACCATTTGTACATCAAAAATTGGAATCTACTGCGTCCTAGCACTAGGTAGGTACTATTTTAAGTTTTAAAGCAGGAGGTATAAGTTAGTTTATATTAAGGGAGTATGATGCAACAAGTAATCCTGATCTCATCCATCACGAAAGTTATAATCCGACAAAAACAGGTGCGATCTTTCTGCGTGGCCAGACGTTAGTCATTTTAGGGAAAGTAACGAATCTTTTGGGATAAAATATTGCAGATGTTAGCGGGAGTCGAGAGTTTCTCTGGTTGGGTCGCAATCTATATATATAAAAGAAAGTGGTGTTAGTTACACTATTTATAACTCAAGAACGGATGAACCGATTTGGCTGAAAATTGGTGGAGAGGTAGCTTAGAACCAGGAAACGGACATAGGATACTTTTTATCCCGTTCTACCGCGATTTTGAAAACAAAGGATTTCCACGCGGACGAAGTCGCGGGGGGCCACTAGTTACTTAATAAAACAAGCTTATTTCCCCCTTCTGTCAGTAGGAAGATCGCGCTCGGCTTGTCGATTAGTTGAGTAGTTAGTTAGCAGGCGGGGTATAGTGCGTCAAGTAACCCTGGTAGCAGGTGCTGCCGGTGCAGCGCTCGGGCTGCGGGCGGTAGCAGCACTGCTGCAGCTGCGCGCGCAGGCTGTCGATGGTGCCCTTCTGGTCGGCCACCACGCGGTGCAGCGTCTCGATGCGGGTGGTGAGCAGCTGGAGGTGGCGGATCACTTCGTCTGGAAAAATAGGTCAGTAGGGATTATGACACCACCGTGTTGTTGACGTACTTTTTATTATCCGTCAAAACGATCTGCCGCCATAGGTCTTGTATGGGGATACCTACTCTATTGTGATGTAATCTTTGAGTATCAGACATCAGAGTCAATTGAATTAATATTTTATTGGATTCTGTGTAATTAAAAATTGGTTTCTACAGCTTACGGTAAAAGACGTTAATTATTTCTTGCAAATAGTTACTATAGATGTCATCTATTGTCCCATTAACGCTTTTAGTAAGGGAATCTTAGCACAACTTGCACCACCCAGAATTGGCATGTAACCCAAAGATAAATTTTAATCCCTGAGTTTGGTAGTCCATGATTCCTTATGCCATCATCATAATTAACAAACTTTTAGCTTTAAAAAGATCCCTGCGCCATATTTAAAAAAAAAACTTAACTTTGATAGTAATACCATTTTTAGCGTGCCGCAAGAATTAAACTACCTATCTGTTGACAGACAATACAATTTCTGTTGTACCTATAAACTTATCTAATTCTGCTGGTGTGGCAATTTGGCCCGTGCGCCTGGCTGAACAAAATGGTGATTTTGTCTGTCGGACGAAAAGGCTTTCTGATTGGCCAGAAAAAATTCGGGAGATTTCTGTAGAGTTGAGAATGTCTATGGTTTTTGTTTCCGCCACATGTATTGCATTGTGCATGTTACTCGAAAAGTTTTAAAAAGTGCGAATATAGACAGATACATTCTGGTAATTAGGTTCCAATTTGAATAGCCTGCAGGCACCACAAATTTAATCCCTTTATGCCCAGAGTCCCAGAATGCCGAAGCATAAAATCACTGCACAGCTTAGGTAAGCACTTAGCCAGCCTAAGGGAAACTAGTTACCTCGCACCAACTGCGAAGTGCAAACTATTCAGTTCCTACCTGCAGACTAAGTTAGTTACAGTGTTCGAAATAGACTAATCTCTTATTGGTATGCATGGTGCTGAGTAGATCATTTACTAAACTGATTTATGAGGTGTTTTGTTTACCCGTCCGAGTTCGAAACTAGTCACTATAACTAGATAGATTTACTCTTTATTGTACAACACAAAACAAAATTACAGACAATTTTACCAAAGGAAGATGTACGATTCCGGAGGTCTAATATTAATATTCTTCATTAGCACGTCTTGAAATAATGCCGCGTTCAAAACAAAAAAAAATTGGTTGCCTGTAAAGTCGGTATACGGGCGAAAGTTTTACGTGACAACGACTTTGAGTGGTAAAATAATTTTAATGTGAATATTCATTCGTATAACATGAACCGGTGTGTATGCCTATCTCTCTCACTCTGTCTCTCTGTCTCTCTCGCTCTTAGGCGGGTTAACTGTGCTCGAGTGGAAGGGACGCGTGCCTTTCACTTTTTATGTCTGTCTCACTCGCTCTTAGGCGGGCTAACCATGCCCGAGTCGAAGGGACGCGTGCCTCTCACTCGCTCTCATTGTGAGCGCGGTACGTGAGCGGAGCGTAACGCAGTTTCTTGAAGTGTCACCCGGCTAACCAATTTATAAGACGTTGTCACGTCAAAAGTGGACTTGATAGGTATATTACGATACGCCTTGGAAACTAAAACAAAATTCGGTAGAAAATATCAACTGTTTGAGCCAGAAATGATCTGGGAAATGATATGTAACATAATCAATTTAATTTTCTAATAAAACGAGATAATTTGTATGCGTCTTATTATGATCCTAAAGTCAATTACGACTTGACGGGCAGTTGCTAGATCACGGGCGAAAAGTACCTATAAATAACGACATTAAAAACTAAAAAAAAAACTGTATAAAAGATCCATAACGGCAGATTTCATGTATATATATATATGACTTGAAAACTAACCATCACAAGTTTCAATCGCGTTCGCTGGTATGTCTCCCCTCTGAGTGGACGGGGTCGGCAGGATCCCGCTGGCATCAATATAGTTGGTCCTATAATCGTCTCCTTGCATCTCCTCCCTCTTCCGTCTCGCGTCTTTTTCCCTGAACTCTTTGATATCTTCTACGTCGGATTCTTCGGAGAGAACGGTGGGGGGGAGGACGTCGTCAAAAGGACAATTGAGGGAGGCTAGTGCCGCGCGCTCGTTGCCGAAAACTTCGACTGGTGCGTTTTCTTCGTGGTACTGTAGGGACAAAAAGAAATTGTGTTAATTGCGTGTGAAAATCTGATGGGAATATAACGTCGTGCTCCATAAGCCCAGGTGTTGAAGAAATCGCGATAGACTTGGTAGCGTTGTATACCGGGATATGTTTAACTACTAATGAATCTAATTTAGATTATAATTCTAAATCTATTTTAAAATCTTTTTTATGGCTGCGTTGTCTTTTATTTCGATAATTAATTTTATTAATTTATTCTATAACAGTTGGTTTGTAAATAATTATCCATCACAAACGTTTCTTTGTGATAATTAAAGTCCTAATTCAGTCGCAACTTTGCAGACTTCTTCATTGTTTAGCTGCTTTTGTTCCTCGGGGTAAAACAAAGATCGGGTTACTCGAAGACAACAATTGTTTTGTAAAGCTGTTATGTTGCCGCGTCTGGGAGCAAGGACTAATCTAACTCAATATTCTCGAACATAACTTAATGAGCTATTGCGAAATTAAACAATGAAGAAGACGAATGAAAGATAAGCCTTAATATTTACTTTACGCTTTCAGGTAAATACCTGAACCCGAATACGTGCGGTAAAATAAACGATTAATACGTGCCGTGTAGTGCACTAGCAGCAGAACTTCATTAGTAAGGAATGCCATAATTATGTAAAAGCGCTATAAACTTTATTGGATTGGTGAGAATCCAGCTGGGTCAAATTCAAGTGTGGCTGGATTTTTGCTGAATTTGCGTAAATCCAGCGTGGTACTAGCGCAGTACCAGCGTGAGTCCAGCTCAGAACTGCTGTGTAAATCCAGCGTGGATCAAACGCGAATCCAGCGCGGATCCAGCATAATGCTAAACCCGTAACACTGCTAGACCCATCCTGTAGAAAAAGGTCCTAGATCTAGTTGCAATTGCAATCCCTAGCTACTGTTGAGAGTAAGACGGGTTCGGTTTTATGAGTGATGAAGATAAAGATAAAGATATTTTCATCCCACCATCTCGGAAAGAGTATTTTTGCTCTTCAATATCTGAGTGGAAAAGCCGTTTTTATTCACTAGAGGTGAAAGTAAATTTGAATTTAGAACATCGTGTGCACTAAGTTTGTGAATAAAAAAAAAACTAACACGGGTTGCACTCCGGGAGTGCCGGCAGAAGTGAAAACTTAACAACCGTCTTACGGTTTTTCTATCAGCATCACGTGACCTGACGCGAGTTTCACAGTTTCTACCCATGCCACAAAAGTGCTCAACGCCGCTAAAGAAGTTTTCACTTCAAAAATCATTAAACCTATTTATTGCTACCTCTATGGTGTCAAATATATCATACAACATTCTTTTAATTTGTTAAAAACTCAATCTCGGAACCTATTTGGTGTTCTTTTTTCAATTTGCTTTGTAGGCGGTTCTTTACGCGGCATTTTTTCACGTCATTGTTGAACCTTATTTAAAAACAAGAAACTTGAAAACAAGTGAAAAAACTAAAATGAGTGATTCTAGCTACGAGGAAGTTTGTTTGACGCCAACAGATTTGACTGAAACTGTTAATAATGCGCAAATGAGCTTTCTCCCTCAACAATCACGCGAGAAGTAGATATTTAAAACAGTACGTTATGTTCAACACGTGGCGACTAGCAAAAGGAGCCAAAACTTTCTCAGAAAACGTTTTGCTGGCATATTTTATAGAATTATCCGAGAACAAGACAGCAAGCACTCGAAAAACAGTACAGAAGTGACTAACACCAATATTACAGTACCCAACAAAAATATTACACTCAATTTAAATAACTGTAGCAACGTTACTTTAAATTTTTATTAATTACACCTAAGTATTATTTTGTTATAATTTAAAGATTATTCTGTAGTACTTACCTGTCATAATGTACGAGTAGTAGTTAAAACCTAAACTGAAATAAAAGTAACTATCTTGTGATTGTCAACGGTTTTATTTGCATTTAGTCATTTCCTCGCTGAGGTGGAATGAAAAGTTACGTGTTGCACTCGAGTGCAAAGATTTTTTAACCTCGTGCTCTTTTGATTCCCTCGCTTACGCTCAGGATTCTAATTTTGAATCACTCGCTGCGCTCGTGATTCAATTTTAGAATCCTTCGCTCGCTCGGTCATCAAAATTGAACACGCGGTTAAAAAGCAACTTTGCACTCTTGTATAACAGATAACTATTATTTGCTTATAATAGGTAATACAGGTTCTCATTACATAATTCATAAATGTGCTCTATTCTGTTAAAGTACATTAACAAGCAAAATTTTTTTTGCTCAAGGAATTCGTTAACTGTGTAAAAGCACGAGATGGTCAGCCATTCCCGTTGTTTTTTGGTCATTAGCTTAACAGGATCATACTTAAATTTGTCAGGAATTTTATTATATATTTTATGACTTACCAGTTTCAACTGCGGATCGCCCAGCACGGCCAGCAGGTCGTGCCTGCTCGGCATGGGGTGGGCGTGCAGGGAGTGGCAGCCCACGAACAGCTTCACCCTGTTCGAGGTCACCACCAGGAGTAGAGTAGACCGAGAATGGGAGCCTAGGCCCCAGGAGACGGACTTTAGGTGACCGTTGTTCAGGCTTTCTATGGTTACTGTGGTGAAAAATAATTAGTTTTAAATTTCTGGAAATAGTAAGAGGCACCGCATATATGCGTCATACTGTCGGTTCGACTCGTGACTGTCAGTCGACTCGGTCGACCAGCGACTTACGACGAGTCGCGGCGACAGAATCTCGCATGTGAGCTGGCTCTATCACAGTTAGATAAGTATTACAGCCAAGTGATGTAAAATCTAAATATTGAGATCGAATACACCCTGTTTGTAGAAATTAGGCCCCGTTCACACGGCATTGTACCGCAGTATACGTCTTAACGTCACTGTTAACGATCATTGTAAACGTATGAATGTGACGTGACGTTAAGACGTATACTGCAAAAAACGTGCAGGACAATGCCGTGTGAACGGGGCCTTAGGGTTTCATGTCATTATGGACTTTTGGCATCCGCAGTGATGCGAAAAATCTTTAAGAAGATAAATACATACCTACGAATCAAACAGATTAAACTAAGTTAAGTTAGATAAGCGTTGTGTTTTAAAAACTTATTTACTCCATGCATTGTGTTCTTTTTTGACTGACAAAACCATATCAGTTGTTTCGTTCAGTCAATGTTAACCAAACTATGTTACTATTAAATCATTGATGAAAGGTGTGACTGAGTGCAACGGGGATTGTAGCAACACTGAGTGTAAAGCTCACATTTGGCAGAAGTCCAAAATTAAATCGTTCGTGCTTTGACCACAAACATCTGGGGGAAACGAGTCGATGCAAGCAATCGATAAACTTCAATAGTGCTTGAAATCATAGTAAAACTCATTCACCCTAGGTTCACACATACATCTTCTAAGCTTCGCTTTATCAAAGTAACCCGAGAAATAAATAATGGTTTTAATGTAACAAATTACTTATAATTAATCCGCATATTGACTTACATTTTCTCATAACGAACTTCTAAATTGGAACGGAAACCGAAGATCTTAAATCAAATCTTATTTTAGCTAAAACTTTACCAAGTTAATTAAATCGCTAGAATTACGGTTATCTTGACTATAACTTGGCAGTTAAAATAAGACTAGCTCTAGCTCTTCCAGACACTAGTTTGTGTGATGCTCAGCGCATTTCATTTCGAGCACTAAAGTTTTCATTAGATACTTGTAGGTTTAATCTTCATATCTCAGCCAGTCACTGAACAAATAGCGATATGAAAGCGTTGTTTTGAAGAAAGGATTATTGTTGTAAATATGTTCGGTTACATTTTGTCAAATCTTTTACTACGAATACTCACTTATTCACTATAATAGTATTGTGTCAGCATTAGTTGTAATAAGACGAGATATTACGAGTAATATCAAACGCCTACAAGAATAAGTTTCATGTCATTTGTGAAATTGCCGTCTTTTGGAGTTCTAGTGCGGCGATGATCCAAGCAATGATAAACGAGTAGAGCTATCCTCAAGCGATTTGATTTAACCTTAATGCTCACCATTTAACGTTTGTTGTTTATTTCAATCAAACCTTAGATAAAGATGATTAGCGATCCAACAGCGATTTCGATGCAAACTATTATATTTTCACCATTTCAATTAGTTTATCTCACCTTTATTGCTCTTCTTCATGTAATAGAGTGTGACAGAGGCATCGTCCGTCCCTTTCACGTGCAGCAGCTCCTCTCTCCTGTTGTTGCTGAGAGGTCCTCGGAGAAGGATGGCCAACTCGCCGCCCTCCCGCGCTGACCCAACTGTGGCTACTACGTTGTTAGCTGCGTCTGGAATTTTGGGTAAAGTTGGACTTGTATTATTTATTCTTCATCATCATTATACGATAAAAATATGAAAAAGGTTTTCATGTAGCTACGGGACTGCTGCGTTGGGATAGTAGCTTTTATCTGAACATTATTTAGGTGACAGTAACGAGGGATGCAGTAATTTAATTGGCAGAAGGACAAGTTTTGGGTAGAATGCTTAAAACTAAGGCTAAGGTAAACCAACATACCTAAATTAATGCCTTCTTTCGTATTAATCCAAATCACTGATGCTATAAAAGTGCTTATAATTTATTTAAAGTAGTAACTACTTTAGTGACCTTATTAGTCGCTTTATGATGATTGATATTATTTAAAAGTTTGATCATGAACTGAAACAGCCTGAGGCTTACATCAAAACATAACATAAAACATGGCGACTAATTTTATAATCTAGATACCAGTGAAAATGTATTGAAATGGACGTGAATGAAACAACGCATTAATATACGATGCATCATTAAATTGACCTGTCCTCAATGCCTGTCGTCCTCCTTTACATTTAATTAAGCAAGGTCCAAAAATAATGCTCTTGATTCAGTCGATATTCAGATTTTCGTCGCAACACCAAAGAAATAGAATTTTTATAAGGTGTTACGATTACTGGGAATCTGAAAACGCGAACCGTTTGGTATTGACAGAATAATAGCTTTCTTCCAAGCGAGAGGGCCTTTGGAGTAAGTTTATGAATATTTTAACATTTCTTATGATTATTCAGATTGAATTTTTTCGCAGCTGTTACCTTACAAGATGTGCCCCTGCCTGGGCTTGAAGATAAAAATGATAATCGTGCTAAATTAGACAGGGTGCTAGGCATATTGATTTTTTTCTACAAAAAATCTTGATTTTTAGAGCATCATAAATTTTATATTGCGAGCCTGAATCATGTTAGTGACATGATACTTGACTTAGCAGTTAATTGAAATGAGACACTTTTTTCACGGATTTTTTCGAGATTAAGTTACATTTTGTTTTAACGTGACGTTTTGGACCCTTTTCAGCGGCCGTGGTCACAGGTAGACTAAGGTGTTAGTTGTCATTACATAGTTTTGAAATAATTGTAAACTACCATCACTCAAAGATATTAAGTTATGTTCCTATCCACACAAAATGAGCTAACAGTATCTTGAGGTTTTGCAGTGCGGGGTCGAGCTTGAGTCTTGGCTAAAACCGGATCCCAAGCTGGTAGAATTTTCTAACCATCTCCTCTATTAAAATTAGGGTGTCTTCTAATTTCAATAGGCTCACGGAGCATACGAGGAACAAAACGACGTTCTTTTGAGAGGACTTTCGGTTGGTCAAAGCGTATAAAGTGGTTTGGTGTATCGAATGCATGTTCACACACTACAGAATTTGCGTTCCGTCTATGTTTTACTATGTTTTTAGCAAGTCATTTAGGAGGTGCTGGCAATAGGTGCCTACTCATACGAAGAAATTATATCAAAGTTCAACAGTTCACTAGATAGTTGGTTAAAGAACAAAACACGAAATACGTATTTTTGACGGTAATGATAAAGTTTAAAATTCTTAGAGTGAACTCGCTGATTGCAATGTTAAATTCGTCAATTGATAAGGGTACTTTGACCCACTGAACTTCCATGATAACATAGTTGCTAAATCGATTAGTTTTGTTTGTTTGTTGGTTCTATTTCACAAACTATCAAATTTCCAAGAGAACAATTGTTTTTAATATTCAACAATAGTAACAGGATAAAATTTAAAGGACCTGCATAATTTATGCTTTTTTCTTGTCTTAAGTGATTTGTGCCTAATTGATGGTGCCTACTTAATACGGGTAGTGTATTGTGCTGGTCGCTACAAGCTAAGTAGTTTACTCTATAAGCTTGGTTGAAACCTAACCTGGCATTAAAATAATATTATCTTCCTACTGTTGGCAACCGAGATTAATTTATCACAATATCCGGTAGCTAATAACGTCAGTGCTGCCGGAAGTCAAGACGAAGCCTGAAGTTGACGTTGTCAAACAGATGGTCGAGCGGATAAAACTAGCTGCTGAGTCGTTTGCCGTGTATTTTGCTGCTGGACGCCGAAGTGTTAATTGCTGATTGTGATTGTAACTGTTTGTGCTAATTAAAATTATTGTTCTGTGAGTGCGGTGTTCATATTTTCGTTAATATCAGAAGCGCGATTATGTGATCCACGCAACATGGGAAAACGAAGCAAGCAGAAAAAACGGCCGTCAAGAAAAAGAACACGCTCGAGTTCAAGTTCAAGCGCCAGCAGCACGGACGGCACCAGGACGCCGTCACCACCACCTAAGCAAAAAAAGAGGTTATCACGTAAAGCTGATACCTCAACAGTAAGCTCTTTTACTTTGAATAACATTATTCCCGAATTTGACCCCATAAAAGCATAAATGCTTGGCTAGGTATTATACACTCCCACTCTCAAACGTTTGCATGGTCATATGAAATGATTTGTTATCATCAGGCTTTAAACAAATTAAAAGGATCCTAAAAAGTTTGGTATATATGATTCTTTGCTACGAACAGAAAACCAATGGCCTTCGTAGAAATGGAAGTATTGGAAAATAAAATTAGCTTCAAGTTTCCAAATCCGCCGTAATATGTTCGACCTATTGAAAGACATGGGGTAGATAAAAAACCAGCCGAAAATCAATCGTTCTACGAGTTTTATTTTGAACAAAAGTGCAAAATTGACCGCCTTTCATTAGGATTCTCGGAGCATGGATATTATTTCTATAATTATTGGGAACATAGGAGATAGTAGCATAGGCGCGTCAGTCGAAGCGAGTAATTTCGTCACTTGCGATAGTTTAGCTAGTTTTTTACACTTAAAATACTGGGGTAGCAGCCGCGGAAAACATGAAGCCGTGGTTCAGTATTGACAATTGGAGTGATTAATATCATCTTACAATATTTCTTTGTCATCCGTGTTGGCAAAGTAAATAATTAAAAGTATGCAAGGTAAATAAATGAAACAATTATATCTCTTTGCAAGCTTTATGTAACATTAACAGCAACTTATCACAATTATTGTTTCTGTACATTTAACATAGAAAGTCAAATTATCAAAGTCATATAGTCAAAGATTATTATAATAAAAGTAAACACTTAAAATTCATGATCAGTAAAGTTTAAAGCAGTACATTAAGGTTTGCAGGACAAGATAAAATGCTTCACTTTTGTAGTTTACGTTGCACATTGCTTGCATTCTTCAACACGCAATATTAGGAATCTGGAGTGAACTTGGTACGCTCAAGTGTGGTCTAAAGCCCTTTGAGTGCAAGTGGCTCTGTGATGAACAGTGAAAGACTAGCTTGGTCTCTTGAGTGTGGCAAAGACCCTTCAAGTGCAAGTAGTCTTAATAAACGCGTGTGGAGGGAGGTTGGCAGTGTGTGGTTTTCTGCAGGGGTTGACAGGTTGACTGCATAACCTTGATTTTCTCTATCATGTTATAATGTGCTAAAATCCCGTTATGTTTCAGTATTTCATCTAAGCCAGTGTGGTGCCTGGGGCAGGCACCGCGCAGAATGGCCGTGTTGGCAACCGAGATTAATTTATCACAATATCCGGTAGCTAATAACGTCAGTGCTGCCGGAAGTCAAGACGAAGCCTGAAGTTGACGTTGTCAAACAGATGGTCGAGCGGATAAAACTAGCTGCTGAGTCGTTTGCCGTGTATTTTGCTGCTGGACGCCGAAGTGTTAATTGCTGATTGTGATTGTAACTGTTTGTGCTAATTAAAATTATTGTTCTGTGAGTGCGGTGTTCATATTTTCGTTAATACTACAGGATTTAAAATAATAACAAGTTCTAAATCAATAGACGTACTGGTGCATCGTGCGTGTATAGATTGGTTACACGCCCCCTCAAAGTATACCGGGTAAAATAATAAAAACAGTTAATCCAAGGGCTATTCTCGGCCGCGGTGACGCAAACCCGCCTTTGACTCATTACTTCGCGTATATAAGTTACTCTATGCTTCGCGACCAGGTTCATTCGTTTTGTAATAAGTTTCTGATCAGAGCCCACTAAAGGTGACTCAAGGACTATATATAAACTAGTGATTTTAACACTTTTAATCATGTATAACTTTAGCTCTTAGGCCCAGGGCACACCTGTGGCATAAGTACTATCGCAGCGACTCGCGACTATCAGCGACACGGCCGCGGTGTTTGGTTGTCTGACACGCTGTCAGTCGCCACAACGACTCGGGGCGATTACCTTATTATTAAAATGAAAATGACGTTTTAATAAAACCATCTGGAGGGAGAAAAGTTCTAGGTACTAAGATCATTTTGATGTTAAGTAAGAGCATGTTATGTAAAGGATATTATGTACCTCACTAGTTATTATAATGCCGCAGGACTTACTTGAGAGATTGCTGACGCATGTTTGTTAAATAATGTATATATAATCATAATTCTAATAAGATGCCACAGTAAAATAATAAGTATGAACGAAGTACTCGTACTAAGTAAAAGTAACTCCTTTCAGTGACAGCCACCAGTCTACTCTTCGTACGAAAATGAAACGCTTTTAAATTTCGCACAATCCTTCTCTAAATGGAATGGCATAATAAAGGTAAGTAACTCAATTCCCTTTGAGCATCGTGACTCTTCATTAATACAGACCCATCCATTGCATTAAGTTAATTACGCAATACAACCTTAACTCGTTTTGTTGTTTCTGTATTGACCAATTGGGATGTATCGTGGCCTAAAAATAAATTGTTGCATGTTTTTCAGGTCGTCATTTGCAGCTATTACTAAAGTCATTTTGATCTCAGTAATAATTTTGTTTGATGTAGAATAGAGTGGGGTCTGACAGTCATGTCATGATACTGCTTTAAGCCACTCGGGTAAATATTTAATTGGCCTTCCTTGACCTGATTTCATTATTATTCTTTTGTTCAAAAATAACAAATCACACTTTTTATCCTTTTACGTTAGCATCCAAACACAACCCGTATACCTTAGCAAAGGTATAATCGTATCTTCGACAAACAAGTCCTAGTACTTTAGAAAAGAATACAATGATTTTTGCATAACAGATTGTTCATTAAACAAACCGCAAATAATCGTCCACCATTCCAACATCTGATGTCATAGACAGTAACGGTGCGCGGCAAAAAGTTGCATCTCCATCTTCGGCCTTCCTGCTGGTGTGACCCGATTGCAGTCAACTGTAACGGCTGATCAGACGTCATTATGGGCAGTTAGGCTGAGGGCTCAAGGTTTTTGCTAAGACGGGAGCGTGCGTGCTTGAGTCTTGTTGAAGAATTTTTAGAGAAAATCAAAGGGCAGCGCGATGTATCTAAATGACTGACAGCTTTTATGTCCTCAGGCTCTTAACGCCTTTGCAAACTACTGCCGTGTGACTTTGCAATACATATTATGAATATAAATATGAACTACCTCTAATAAGTCCTAGGCTAGGGTTATGATGGTTGGATGTTGCATGACCGTGCATGAAGTAATATATACAAGGGTTCTTTTACGAGTAATGCTGTTTTTATAACTACTGAAAAACCTAGATTTGTTATTTCATCCAATATTTTTCACTATTTGGCTCGAACTGTAAAGTCCTTCAGTAAGCTTAATTAAGCGCGTTTAATGATTGCTTCGAACGTGTAATTTACTAAAGCTAGTACTTGTTGGTGGGTATTATCACATTGATTACGTGAAAACTTCAATGAGGTATCTTTTAACGAATAGCTTTTAGCTTAGAAATAATAGTTCTACCAAAGACTTTAATTTGTCATTAACTCTGTTCTGCCTACGTTAAATCAGCTTTTTGATATTCAACTCAAAACAATAGTGGCCAAACAAAAGCTGTGTCTGTAAGGTACCTAGCAACTTTGGCAGTAACCAATGGGTTTGTGTAACCTTAAGATCTATACCTACTTAATTCCAAGGGTTCAATTTTGATATTACATGCTACGAACGAGGCAAAATAGGTGTTGTTGTTGCTAACCGTCGTTACCAAATATTAAGCCTAGTCGAATTACCTTTTAGTTTAGGTCCTACTCCCAATGGAATAGTGCGTGAGACGCGTGAACAGTGTCACAGATGTTTACGTGGGCACAAACTCGGCCTAGCCTAATACAGTGCCTACTTAAGAATGAAAATAAAGCTGCAGTCACACAGCACCCTTTGAGTTCTTAAACTTTACCAAAGAGACCTTTCCAATACACAGGATACTCCAACATTGTATATGTTGGAGTATCCTGATATTGTGATACCCAGTACATCAGTGTAACCTCAGCCTGACGGCGGTTACACGTGGCACTTTTGACCAATCACGATACCAAAAATGGTCAGACAATCAAAAAACAGTATGGTATCAGTGACAAGTGACTAACGGACTCTATCGGACACTATCGGACAAAACTTGTAAGAAATTGAACACGTGAATAGCACGAACAAATGATTGTTATTAAGTCAAGTCCATCTTGGTAGAGAGCAGAACGATTGATATTGACATAAAGGTAAATTACTCATAGGTTTAACCAAGAATAGTTTATACCTACGTAGAAGCGAAACTCCCGCACCATACGTACTCAAGGTCATTTCATAGCAAACTGTCAAACTAGGAACTAAGATTTGAAGATTTTTATATGGTGAAATATTGTAGAGGGTGCAGGAGTAGCGGAAGAAAACGGTCACATCTTAGTTATTTTTCATTGCCAAGTAATGAGCAATGGTAAGTGACAATTTAGTGATTTTAATACTCATCTACTTTTATAGGTGTCCTCGATTATTTACACTACTGTTTTAATAATTTTTAAAGTTATTTTTAGGCTAATGGCAGCCCTATCAGAAAGCTCAAGAGTCTGCGGGGGTAACGGGCTACGGGGGGAAGTAGGTATTTATAACGCGGCTTTCGAGCCTCTTCAAAGGAGTTTCACTTCTACGTAATTATTACCTATTCTTATGGTTTAAGCAACCAAGTTTGACAGCAAGAGACACCAAGGCTTATTCAACATACAGATTCCGAACACATTCAATTACATGTTTTATTGATTTGAGATTCAATTAAATGTACTTAACTGGTATCCAAATGATATTTTGGTATTATTCATTTCATTATTGTACCTAGACCCATACACAATACCGCTAGAATTGAAGCATTTCTATCTCAGCATGTAATTAAACATTTTCTTGTTCAAAAAATGCTCGTATCGAAGGTAGGTTACTATGCAAACAGAAGATAACACAGGTTCTTTGTAACCGTGTTAATGATCTGCTAATTCTGTATGATATCATTTCCTAATCAGACTTAGATACCGTAGAGTTTCGTAATGTAGGTAATGCATGTGGAATGAGACTCATAGTCATATCTGATGATACCCAAGGAGTTTGTAACAACGTTGGCGGGATTTGAATTCGGCGTATGTTTTCGTTAGGCCCTTCATTCAACAAGGGATCTTGCAAATTCGAGGGTTCTAGCCATATACTTTTACATAGTAAGTTACATAGTAAACCACATAATAGACATATACTTTCGATACGCTGTAAATTAAACAAGTTTAGATATTACAATATTGTTTTTTGGTGACATAGTAGTTGTAAGGTTGCGGGATAAATATCCTATTGAATGGTTGACAATTCATCCAAATCGGTTCTGTAGTTTCGGCGTGAAAGCTAAAATACTGGCAGACACAGTTATTTTCGTGTTTTTCGTCCGGTGTTTTTTTAATATGTTAAGGGTGGACAATCCTTCTTTATCACTAAGGCGTATAAAAAATACTTAGATGTTGACCGATTCTCAGACCTACTCAATATGCTCACAGAATTTAATAAGAATCGATCAAGCCGTTTCGAACATTATAACATGAGAATTTTATATATATGAAGAGATTACAAGCTTTTGTACGTACTCGTTTAGTTTCGACGGCAATGCACAATTTGTTTATTAAAACGTAATAATAAATTAAAGAAATAAATTACTTTTAGCAAAGATTTGACATACTACTAGACCTATCCCAACTAAAATATTCGTATATTTTGGTGCTCAAACTAAGTAATGGTCGTAAACAGGCTAGGCTAAGTTTATAGGCCCAGTTCAGACTGCAGCCTGCAAGTGACATCACCACACGAAATTAGGTATTGCGAATGACTCCCACGCATAGTTCTTGATTTTATAATGCTTGTACTGACGTGTCCTAGTCATGCTGATCAGAGACCCCACTCATAAGCCTATGCTCAGTATTTCGAATATAGCCGTCCCTGATACTTCACGTTTTGACAGCAAGAGTGCTTGCGAAAGGATTGTTATCCAAACTCTAACCAAAGCATTAGAGAGTAAGATCTTATACCTATATCAGGCAGTAATTGGAATCATAGGTACGAGTTATTTTAAATGAGACATGGGTTGAGTTTTCCTTATAACTCCAGCCTTTTACTCAGAACAATATTGTTGAGAGTAAGCCTTTTAAGATCGGGATGGATTTCAATATACAGGGGGTAAAAAACCTTAACGAAGCCGAATACCACATATTCTACCAATTGTTATGAACATTTTTTTCCTTTACACCATACCTGGGAAGTTAACGGTTACTGAGGTATTGATGGTTAAAGTTTTAAAAATAATTTGATGATTTTTACAGAAATGTCTTCTGTCCGTTATAACATAACTTTTTTTCCAAAAAAATGATACCACTCCGCAATGAACAGCGCACACTCGAACCGAACCGCGTCGCGGCAGCGTATAGCAACACGCCCCGCGGTCAATTTTCCGCGTGCGCGCTGTACATTGCGGGTTAGAATTAAATTGTTTTTTTTGATGTCAAAAAATAAAAGTTGTTTCCCAGCCAAAATTTATTTTTCATACGATTTGGTTTGATGTACTGAACGCGTGGTTGACGGCTTCGATAAGGTTTTTTTTAAACCCTGTATCTTGACTCAGTGTACTTAACTAAATGAAAGTTATATGTTGACTAGGTCGACACGATGAGAAGAGAAGAATGAAAGTTATGTGTTTTGTCTGGTGGTAAAACACGCTTGAATTTACCTAATCATAATGTTGATCATCATCACACCCAGACACCTGTGTAGCTACTTCGTATAACTAATAATTCTAAATCAGTGAGATCGTTGACACCCAAATTAACTGCCCTTAATAATTAATTACAAAAACATCGTTACAACTATACCATCTGTGGATCTAATCACGAAATTCCCACGATACTAGACACTTAGTTTTCATGTGGCGTTAATCGCTAAAACATGTACAACCAATTAAACAGATGTTACCATTTTAAGCAACTCCGTTTCAATATCAACTTACTATATAGTCGGTCCTAATTTCACCAACGGTTAAGTAAACAGCCGGCTTAATATAGTTGATGGAATCAGGCGTTACTTTGCGGAAATCCATGACTAAAGCTGAAAAAAGGATTATTTTGCTTTAAATTTCTACTAAACGACGCCAGCGCAGGAACCATAATACATCCAACTGTAATCACCTGAAAAAGTTAGAGCTGAAAATCGCAGGACTTACAATACCTACAACTCACAACGTGACACGACACAGAAGATGCATCTGGAATCACAACACTGACACCAACAAAACACTCGACGCGTTTCGCCACTACGCTAACTATTTAGTAATCTGTGACTACGCGCTCCTTTTTTTCAGCTTTAGCCGGCCTAAGTCAAATTTTTGTATAAAATTGACATTGAAACTGTCAAAAATGTGCTGCATCATTCACCGTGACCGATGCTAATTCACCGGTCATTTAAGGGTTCGTGATATTATCCCTTTCATTACCACAGAGGGTTTAATCAGTCACGTTTATCCTCATTGAGTGAATTCAAGCCTTAAGGGTCCGACGGCTATAAATTCGAAGAATGGCCAAATGCGAATCCTGCATAACTTGTGGTCTTGCACAAATGATAATGTCTTCCAAATATGGGCATCGTCTTACGCATCATCGTGACCCACTGACTGCGGCTGCTGGCGCCGGCTTATGTAGAAAACTTGTAGCTTTTGTTTGGAAGCATTTATTTTGACACAGAAGCTTTAAACAAAAATACTTAATTTCTCGGTATATATGTACTCATTTTATTTCCATTGATTGAACGATTACTTAAAGAACACCATTAAGTACTTTTGAAAAAAAAATAATGGTTAACATTGGACCCCATTTGCACTTGAAAATTGGGTTGGATTACCATAATTTGCACATGGTTACATATTATTTCTGTAATGTGATTTATACAATTACATAAGCCTCTTGTCACACATAACATAAGTAATCCCAGTTGCTTTGCTATCGGATTCGGCTTTTCCATTTTGTTTTACTTTAAGCTTTGCGACGTTATTGTAAGTCCTGTTGACAATAAAATGTGCATTTTGGTGATAACTAGGTCGGAATGTAACTAAAATAATTAGGAAAACATCTTCTGTTATTCGAAAGTAAAATTTGTAAACTTAAGGGTTTTTTCTTAGAAATTGATTTCCTTTTCCAATCCATTTTATATTATCTTCGTGGCTTACCTTAATTACTTTCTGAGTTAACTATTATGAAGCATTGATGGCCTTTCTTGGATTCTCAGACGATTAATGAAATCTTTCATTATAAACGAAGAGGGTTTGCCATTTTTTAATTATTTTAATTTAAGTTATAGTATTAAAATCGCTCATGAGGATGAAAGTTTACCAGTTACGCAATTAATCATCCTTATTTTAATTACTCGTACTTTACACGCCTCAAATTACGGACTAAACACAGTAGTAAGTGTAGATTAATTACACTACTGAATATTAAAACTACCTCTATTATTCCAAAACATGCTTACACTCTGCTTGATTGATTACGTTAAGTAATCAATTGTTTTTATGAGAATAGAGGGATTCAGTGAAGTGCAAATACTGTACAGAATTATCTGGAGAATTCCCGAGCTCGGAGCATTTCCTTGACCTAGCTGGCCAAGCCGAACAAATTAGACTAGCCTAAGGCTCATAGTTTCGAGTTGGAGCCTGTTGTTAAAACCTTGTTAACTACATTAGTTAGCTGTCAAAGCTACCGCATTTTCTAACTTGAAATTGAAGCGCATTTGGGATGATAGGACTGACCGAAACTCACTTGTAGAAAATATTATTTGCAGACAAGCCCAGTTGTTAAAAAGGATGTTAACATAGTGTCGCCGTGCACGAACCTGTGGTGAATGCATGTAGGCTAGATGACACCGCAAATCGTGGTCTTACTCTTTATAAAATTTGACAAAACAATCTATCTCCGTTGATTTTCTATGGGAATACCGCCGTGCCGTCCCCGCCCAAGACGATTTTTGACACTAACGGTTAGAGTATCAAAAATCGGAGTCAATTTACTGAATATTTAATTATTTTTTTGTAACCAAAAATTGGTTCTTCAGCTTTTTGGAAACTAATCAGATTTATTATCTTCAGAAAGTTTATACTTCTAAAACACCATGGTTTTGAAAATATTTATGATAGGTATCATCATGCCTATTGTGATTTACAGTAAGTAGGAACTAAGTAATGAAGCTCGCGTAGGCACAGGCACTATCAAATTCTCTATTGCATGACAAAGGTGTCACTTCCCAACCTCATCAAAGGAAACTATCGTCTGACTTAGGTATACTTGTTCTGATGCAACAAGCTTAGGCAAAGCTTGAGTAAAAGCGTTTTGAATATCACAATAACTTAGGTTTACCGAAACCAAACATTATAAAAGTTACCTATCTGGTTATAAAAGGTGTTACAAAAAACCCCGTAATAACTGAAGGGTTTTGTTGTGCTCGGAAAACTGCACAATATTCCCAAAGATACCTAGGTCAAAATCTCAAAAAAAATCGGACCTCCCATACAAAATTGCCAATCAGCTGATCGATTTACTATGGGAGAGCCAAAAAATTTCTTGAGATCTCGACCTAGGTTTCTTTGCGAAAGTTGATAAATTTCACGGGCACAACAACACCCTTCAGTTATAACAGTTTTTTGTAACACCTTTTATATTTAGTTTAAAATATGGAAGAAGTATAGATTTGTTTATCAGATAAGCAAATATCTGATAAGAAAAATCTCTTAGGTATCCTACGTCTTTGTTATACCAATCAAAGCTTAAGTTTAAGTTAACTATCCCTTATAATCCGCAGCGTTAATTATGAAATGATCAATATTCTGCGGCTTTGTGATATTGGACCCTTGGTCTGCCTGGGTGGACCGAAACCATTATTGGTTAGTTAATATTAAATAATATAGGCCCAACAATATTTTGTCTCCACGAGTATACCGAAGCAACTGTTTCAATCAAGATTAAATTAAAAAAAAAAGCAAAACGTTTTGATAAGAAGGTTAAGGTACTTAGGTACTATCTTATGCTTCAGCATAGAATGTATAGCTTTTACAGCATAATAGTAACAACACCGGTTTAGCATTCAAATGTTTATAGTGAATATCTTTTCCGTCAAAAGTTAAACAAATAACCTTTGTTTCCACCTCTTTCATACCTTATTCATCCTGAATATTATCGTGCGAAGTAAAACGTTGGTACATGCGAATGTCCACTCTCACACCTATTTGCTAACCAAGTGTGACAAATAAATTGGCCACGGTTTGTTTAGGGAGTATTCGGTGGCATGAATAATGCACGCCGGTGACAGACCACTTCACTTACGGAAGTGAAAATTCGCCAACCGCAGCATTGTTCATAAAGGGAGAACATACTTACAGTAGAAACCCGATTATCCGAATCCCGATTATACGGACTCGCGTGACGGCTCTAGCTGCTGCTTGAAATTTTATACCGCGCAACTATACAGACATAACAACATAATTACAATAATATGTCATTCATTATATTTGAACCACTTAAATAATTGTTTTTTTTTTCGTTTTATCTAAACAACGTAGGTACATATGTCAAACAAATTACATAATATAACATTTAAACAAATATTGTTTGATTTGACAACGAAATCGATTATCCGGATTTTCGATAATCCGAATCACCACTGCTTTCATTGATTCGGATAATCGGGATTCTAGTGTACTTAGTTTGTTTGGATGTTGTGCCCTATTGACAATAGAAAGTGTAGTGAGTCCGACTACACTTTTATAGCACTACAACTCCTGATTATCCAGATTTACTAGAGGGCCGCAACACAAACGCAAACTTGGAGAGAAAAGATTGTCCCAGGAGATACGAGTAGGTAACTGAAAAGTCTGACTTGGTAAATAGAAAGAGTTTGAAAGCTTAGAATCTACTTCTGTCTAGTACAAAGCCAGACACAAATTTCTATTTATGTATATATGAGTAAGTAAATACATATTTAAGGCACAGCGCACACCTACGGCATGCATGCCGTCGCCACGACACACGACTGTCAGCCATTTGACCAGTCAATAGAAAACCCTCAGAAGCTTACAAATAAGTATACATTATAGTAAGCTGATTACTCTTTCAAATTAAAAGCGACATATTCCAATGTCAGCTGCAGTTTCTAATCTCTGATGTGCGATAAGTTGTCTATGGTGCTGTGTATGGAGCCTTCTGCGGGAGAACGAGCCAGCTAATTGGATTAGTGCTGAATTATGTACCCACTTAATCCTGGACTGTCCTTCCCGCGACGCAGTCTTATCATACACATTGTTGTCTAATTTTACGGTTATGTGAGTTAAGGTCCTACCTTATGTGAGTTTGCATTTCTTCCTCCAATAAACTTAAAAATTTAATAGAAGAGATTAGCTAAGAAGTTTTGTGCTAAGGCACTTTATATTATGTCCAAAAGTAAGAAAAAGACACTGAAAACTGTTTACCTATTCTACAGTAAACTGTACTAGCATGCCGTTTTTTTCGTCGACCTTCGTTGTTTTTTCAGTACTCAAATGGCCGGCTTCACTATTTGACTGTTATTTTCATAGAAACGGCTGTATGTCACCATGTTGAAACTGGCCGTATGTGTGATCATGAAAGTAAAATGCTCAGTTACATACAAATTCTTATTATTTTCAATCATCATAACACTGTGCGACACTAAATACCTGCACTTCCTGTAGCGACCATCCATGGGGCACGCCGAAATAGAACGCGGGTTCTATTCCCGGGACACGCTAACGATCACGTAAATATCTCCTAGTGACGGATAAACTTGACTAACGAATGGATACATTTTGCCTTACATAGGAGAAACTGTTAATAATTTGCGCTTTGCATTTTTACTGGTCCATCTTTCTTTTTAGTCTCTAGCTATGAAGTAGGTATCTGCTACTTAAATTAGTCTAAACCAAAGATAATGTCCATCATCTTTAGTGTAAACTGAGATCTTTGTAATTTAAGTGGACCAAAAAATATCACGAAGATCCAGTAAGAATTATTCGTCCTAATCACCCGAAAATTGTGATTTCTGGATTTTTGTTTCTGAAAATGAGTAGTAATTTTGTAAAATATATGGCAATATACGAAATACCTTAACAATATACTTTTATCAGCACTATTCGAAGCATTTCTTGTCGTAGTATCGTGTAATGTGTGTTTACAGATAAAATAACCGCACTTATTCTATTCTCTAGCTCAACAGGCTGAACCAGCTCTGACCTAAACCGACCTAGATCGAACTCTTGACCTATAATAATCGACGCCTGGACTGGACGCCATTTCAAGTAAAGCCTAGATTCAGATTCAGATTTGTTAAAGCATGGTTTTCTCGGATAGAAAGCCATGCTTAAACAAATCTGAAATCGCGATAAGACGTAAGCACTCCAAATTATTTTGCATGGGTACCTACTTTGAGATAAGACTTGAGAGAAATTTAGTCTTCTCTTTTATTTGGGACTGATTAAGGCGGTATAATCCATCTCTCGAATTGATGATGCTACTGCAAAGTAATCATGAAAATCTTAGTCAGTATTACAGAGTGCCGACGCCAACACAATTGCAGCATATATTCGTATCCGCTATAGCTTTGGATTACTTAAATGCCATGTCTCTTCTTGACGAAGGTAATTCAAGTTATTTTTTTAAATAAACATTAACTTCTATGGTTCCCTGACTCGTTCGAGGGCCATGCATATGTAGATTAAAATGAGTATGTCAGTGAGAAAGTAGGATTTCAGTTTAACAAAGGAACTAATTTCAAACAGGAGCGTAGGTGTAGAGTAGAATATTGGTGGATCTTTCTGGGGCTATTTCACACGAATAATAATAACATGGGAGACGCTTTTGACGAAACGTTTCGCAATTCTATAGAATCACCTGGGCTCGACTTGTTAAAGTTGTTACACAATCGATTCAAGCCTTCATTTGTTAGTGCGACTGTATCTATACGTCAAAAGCGTCTCCTATATGTATTATGTACAACCCCGGGGATGTATGGAACTTAGGGCAAAATTCCAAACAAGTACGAGTAGACTGAACATGACAAACTAGTGAAAATTAAGTGGAATATGTACCTACATACCTACCTACTACCGTTAGTATTAAATGGTAGTGTGAAGCACCAGTACAAAGTAAAAACGACCAGGAACCTGCTTGTGGGTATAGCAAAATATGTATACAGGGTAACTACACCAGTTTTAACTACCAGACTACCACACTGCCAAAGAAAGGGTTACGAACATTTTTATTTATAAAAGTTCTTAATTATTAAACTCACCTTCGTCCAGGGTGAGGGCCTGACAAGACGCCAGCACGACTAGAAGTCCTAAAAACCCCATGGCTTTGCAAGCCATGTTTCCTGTTAACAAACAAAATTTTATATCACTTTATTGTTACACAATTTGTTTATTTTGTTTTGTAGAACTGTGAAAGTTTACCTACGTGAACCGAACTCGAGTTTTAGGGATTTTAGAACATAATCTTTATCTACCAAGAAACTAATATGAACAAAATCCTGAAATTCAGCGTTTAACTGCGAAAAGCGCAAACTTTGCAAAAATAATTCCCGCCCTTTATGTGTTTTTTGGTTTTTTTTTCAATGTTATATTATTTTAAAGTCAGCCAGCCTGATGATCATTCTCCATGGAGGTTAGTGATTAGGTATTCGATATAAGGGTGAGTTACATTCACAAACTTTCTATGATACGCGAATTGTGCACTTTTTTGAGTGAAATTCTACTTGATGAAAAATATACAAGCTGCAGTGTTAGTTCAAAAACAAAATTATTAAACACATCTTAACAACTCGTAAAAAGTTTTAAGGCAGATTACAAGAAATAAGAGTTATTATTTATTTACCACGTATTTTGCCGCGCAAACGTTAATCGCGAAGCGACGAGTGCGCGTGCGCTATGTGCTTACGCGCTTCCCGACTGACCCGATCGAGAATATCCAGCCGGTCCAATGATTGACCATTATCACTTAATATGCCTAATAACATTACATTATGTCGGTTAACCTCAATGTCTAAAATGAACACTTAAGTACCTACATAGTTACAACAGCACACATTTTTAATAATTCTTAAGCTCTCAGTAAAAATATGTATCAAATATATATTGAGTATATTATTAACGAGTACTATATTTTTTTCTAATTGTAGGCTTCAACATTTTATCTATTATTTGTATAAGAGCATTCTTTTAATAAAATAAGATTGAAGAATCGTTTTAAAGGTCTGAAAGGCGAGTAGACTGGGCCATAACTAAAACATTTGTTCGAACTTGAACGCGGACAAAGTCGCGGGTGGCCTTCTAGTATAATCAACATAACTTAGTTAAAAAAGCATTAAAATTAGTCTAGTTCATTTCAACTTATCTTGCAAAACGATGAGTATAATTAAAAAGTTCGTTAGCTCATCACATAACTGGTTATTTGAAAACGGTATCCGTTTGACAACAACAACGATAACTGTTAAAAGTATGACAATCTATGGCGGTCTTTAAAACCTACATAGACAAGGTTGAGTTCGATTCTCTTTTTCATGTTGGCAATGTATAAAAAATACGCTTTTGTCTATTGCTAATGTTTGAGTGATTTGTCTGCAATCGTAAATGTCATTCTAGTATTTTTGAGCTCAATAATATCAGGATGGCAGAGAATAGAGAAGAAATTCTTGCAAATTTTCAGGTAATTATACTATAACTATATAGTTTCGCCATAAAACGGAAAGTGGTTGTTATAAATAGGGATACGTAAAGGTTATGTCGTGAATAACAACAGTGACTAGAAATTCTCCTTTATCTCTTTGTGTTTTCCACTTGCTCTTATTTGGAAAGGCTTTTCTGAAAATCCACCTATAATCTGCTTCCTGAACTTAAGTTTTTACCCCCTTTGTTTGTGATAATACACGTCATTCATCTTTAATTCCAGCATTCGATATCCGTTCTTTGTGTATAGTTAATTTATCACGAATCAAAGTTACTGCGTTACAAGGTAAACGTCGTAGGCTTATTGCGTTTTGTATTTGCGCCCTTATTGCCTTTTCCTATTTGTTTGATACCTTTTCTTCGAGCAGTAAGTAAAATACTTACACTATGGTGTTTTACAGGGAATAACAGCAATAGAAGATGTTGCAGAGGCAATACACCACCTTGAAGAGGCCAATTGGGACTTACTTGTGAGTAAAAATTTCCTTTGTCTATTCTTTTGTTAATTTTCCATGTGCAGATTTTAGTGCCATGTCATCTTTTGCTTGTAGAAATATTTTAGTAAATAACTTCTACATTTATACATCGAGAAATGCAAGTAATATGTAATTTTCACCAAGTAGCAGTTTTTCATTTAGAAGAAGTAATGTTAGGTGGTATTTGTATTTTACTAATACAGACCTCAATGTGATTTTACTATCATTTTCATTGCAAATAAAAGTAAAATGTTTTAGCCAGTCTTGAACAGTCACATCAAAAGAAATCTTTATTCAGGCAAATTACAACATAAAAACATATTTTATAAACCTATCTACTGTTCAAACAGATTCTATTGTTTAATAATGTGATATCTAAGCACTAGTCACAAAAACTATGTAAGATACTTATGTCATTGTGACAATAATAATATTGCAACTTGATATGTTTTACCTGTAATGTGGTTTTAATAAATTTCATTGTTTAGATGCTAGGTACCTTTGTATTTAAGAATGTAACCATTGTATGTAACTGAAATTGACTATGCATAGCTGCTTATATAATGTTAATGATTGTATTGAAATTTTGCGAATAAATAAAAATTGAGTAATGAAATGTTAACAAATACATATATGGAGTATACTCTCCCAGATCACAATGTTTTCAACAATTGGATCAAGGTTTCTATAAATTATTCAAAGGTGCAGTCAGTCAGAAATATAGTGGCACTTTAGTACCATGTCTGAATACCATTAAGAACAGTCTTCTTGTCAATGTAAAAAAAAAAAGTACTTTGACAGAGTACTAAAGTGCTTCTATCATTTTGACATCGACTGTATGTATGTATGCCATGATAGTTTGTTCAATTTCTAACATTATGTATCTATAAATCACTTCCCTTTGACAACTGGAGGTAGGTTAGTTACTCTTTACACTGATTGCATCACATAGATACATGACTTCATCTAAACATGGATTAATGTAAAAACAAAATTATTATATGTAAACAAATTGTGTGAGTCCCTTATCTGTTAATATCAAATGAAAATATTAGATTTTGATCAAAGGGAGTGCACCCCACAGTTTTCTATGACTTTAGACAAGTACAGAAAATGGTTACTTCTTGTTTCTTGACTAAGCATCTCATTCATTGGGATTAGGAACTAAGGCCTATAAATGCTTAATTTTTTTTTTCAAAAATGAAACAGGACCTAAGGAATTAGGATCTTCTTTAAAATGGCATAGCACTCTTACAAAAGTGGTAAACAAGACTAAAATTGCGGTTAAACTACTATTCGTGCAAAGCCTATTTAGCATATAATAATTACAATGTATAATTTTTATGTTACTTTTCAAAATAAACCTCAATCGTTTGGTCGCAGGCCGCCATCAACCGAGTAATGCCGCAGGATGGCAGCATGTCGGCAAGCCGCAACAATGACACGCACGACGTCGAAATGATAGACGACGATATATCTGTGATAACTCCAAAAACCCACCCACCTGGTAAGTGTGACAAGTAGTCGCAAAAATGTTAAAAAATAACGGATCAAAACCGTTTGGTCCTACGCTGATTGAACGATATTGATCCGTAGCCTTGGTATATGTGGCGCATTCACAAGTAATCGCGGATCAAAACCGGCAGCTCCATAGATGACTAAACAACTTTGATTCGTAGCTTCCGTGGCCGTCTCGCTCAATCAAGTAAACGGCCTTACTTGACTATCAGGCTGCTGCTGCGTAAAAAAAGGTTTTATACTCCATTTCAGAAATGGAGTATAAAACCTTTTTTACAAACATTCATTCATATTCTTGATTATTTGACGATATATTATTTCATTTAGGTTGCGGGTTCCCACACTGTACAAACATTTGTGTTCATGAACATGTCTGTTTGTACTGGTCTGGGTATTATTTTTATTTATTTGTCATACCACTGTTGATTCTGATATCTGTAACACAAGTGCTTTAGCTACTTACCACGGAGTCAGATCAATGTATGTGAGGTTGTTAGTAAAAAATTTAAAAAAATCTTATCACCACTTAATGAGGTATTATTAAAGTTAAAGTAAAGTTATATTCTACCAAGCAGAGCTTAAGAGCAGGCAATTAAAATTACTATCTGTGTTTAATAATATATTTTTATTATTTTGATTCTAGATCGAGAAGACTCTAATCAAGCGTCAACCTCATCGCCTAGAAATAGTTCCACTGATTTGCTAGAGTTCCAAGTTCACTATAATAATAAGATGCACGATGTCAAAATGTCCCCTGTGGCGACAGTCAGTAAGTATTACCTAATTAAAATTACTAGTTTAAAATCTAATTTCATCAAAATTGGAATTGGAATGGATATTGCTGATACCACTTTCGTTTGAGTGAGACATCCTCACGAAACTGCCACCAGCTAAACACTTTTTGTCTAGTGGCATACAAAAAAGCATAAAAGCTTATGAACTGTGCCTTTGCGAATCACGCAAGGCGGCTATTACCCAACCGTCAAAATATCTTAATATAAATCTCCTCTTGCCTTATAGCTAGAATCAATTCACTGGATAATAGAATCACATCAATAATGTTGACCTTATTCTGTAAGTAGGATACCATTGATTTGCGATTTACTTTTAGTTTCAATGCCACAAGGCATTCCGTTTTGCAAAGTAAACAATGGATATTTAGGAATAAGAATAGCAAACAAAGGCAATATTAAATTATGTTTATTGAAGTCTAGGGTATATGCTACATCTCAATGAATGATATTAGTTTTATCAAGCCAACGATTATCTTATTCAGTATCAGTTGTCAAGTATGTATACATTCAATGCAATTTCTTTTATAGTCCATGTTAAAATTAACCATTCCACTATTATCCGAAGAGGTTTAAATATAAAACTCAGATTTAAATAGATTTTATTATGTATTTACTCTAAAAAGAGTGAAGTCTGTGTCTAGAGAATTCACAAAGTTTTTTTTTCACTAGGATTTAAATTACTAATTATATTGTATTATAAATAAATAATAGCTACCTCATTGTTAAAGCTGAAAAGAAGCTAAGATTTTAGTGTAGTAGTTCATACTCAAGTGTTAGACTTAAAAAAATGTTTTATTTTAATTACCAATTATGTTGCTGTGCCCTGCTGGGTGTATACTTATTTGTTGTACCATTAATAATCTGCTGTATGTATATTTAACATAAATATGTTAAATAAATAATTAATTTGAACAAATTTAAAAAAGAATGATACAACTGGCTTAGTGAAAAGGCTTTTTACACTATACAGGAATATTTAAATTGCGATAGAAGATGATAACTAATATTTTTTTGTTTATTTAATGATGACTTGTTGTCATTTTGTGATTGTTTTGATAGACATTTTACTATTTAAATTTATTATCCCTATATTACTTTAAGATTTGCATGCCATTGATAAAGCGATTGAATAAGTTGATTAAGCGGATGTATAATTGCCGATAAATAACTATGACCATCTTCAGTGTACCTTAACCAAACGCAAATAAAGATTCCTATTTCTATTACGCAGGTGATTTAAAAAAGCGCATAGAATCAGTATGCGGCGTGCCGGTGTGTCGGCAACAGATCTCCGGGCTCGGCGGGTCTAAGGCGACCTCGGGTGCGTTGCTAGGCAACCTGGGCTTGCCTCAGAACGCCGTGCTCAGACTCAAGGCAGCTGATCAGCTGATGGCGGATGACGAGTAAGTTATCTTCATGTCAACGCACTTCGACTTCGTTGGTTCAATCGGACACTGTGAAGTAGATAAAATTTAGAGAGCGATTACAAACAACAAACAGGTGAAGCTAAATAAAAGCTAGTAAAAATATTTATGTGCTCTCGGTAATTGTAAAGTTAGGTATAAGACTGTTTGTCTGCGTTCACATTAACTTTCAACAAAAACCTTTTCCTTCAAGGGTCTGTTATGCGATTACCAACAACAAACAGGTGAAGCTAAACAAAAACTAGTAAAAATATTAATGTGCTGTCGGTAATTGACTAGGTATAAGACTGTTTGTCTGCGTTCACATTACCTTTCAACAAAAAACTTCTCCTTCAAGGGTCTATTATTTAAAATAGCATTTAGTTATTATAACTACATAATTTTAATTTGAGAAACACTAATTTATAAAGCACACATTTTCAGCATAACAGAAATAAATGCGAAATTCATTTCAAGGACTTTTTTTGCTTACATTTTTTTTTGTTTGATAATCACCTGAACAGATAAACATTTTTTTTATAGCTTCGCAACAAATGACAACGCGTCAAATTAAACAACGTTGCAAATTATTATTAAAAAAAACATTTTTTCCACAGGGTGGCGGAAAGACTAACGACGACATACGTGCTACAAGTGAAACACGACGACAAAGACTACACGCTCCAGTACCCTGGCACGAAGACGGTGCAGGAGGTCAAGAACGACATCTACTCGCTAACAGACATACCTGTTCGGCATCAGGTGAGATGATAAGTCTCACAACGACATTGTTGCTGCAAGTGAAACACGACATTCGGGCTCAAAAGGAAATCAGAACGACGAAAAAATAGCCTTAGACATTCCGGTTAAAAAATAACAAAGTTTAATCCGGATTATTATTAGATGTTTTTCTTAATCACTTTAACTACGGAATAGATCTTCATGTGCACATCCACTTAATTTTTTCTGCATTTTATTATGTTAACCGTTTTAACAGTTCTCGCGTTCCGAGTAGACTAATGGACGTCATTTTATTTTATTTTTTATTTCATTTAAAAAGGACAATCAACAAAGCATACACCACACATTGATATACACTGATCATTAGGGGTCATTTTAGAGTGTTGCCTTACTTATAGACTGCCACGGCATGCACACATAACATTGTTGACAACAGACTGATTTTGCAATAGACAGATAAATAGTTATACAAGTAAGACTGGTAAATATGAAACGGCCATTTTATTACCGGTTGCGACGAGGGAGAAACTCGGCCCCGTCGCAGGAACAACGGACGGCGCGCGGGAACACGCGCAACGCCGACTCGGGCCCCCTTTAGCGGGCGAAAGACACCCCCATGTCTGAAGCTCGGAAATATGAAATGGCCTAATTTAAGCTTACTTTAGTTTTAACTTTCACATGCATTTTATTTTCAGACTAGTGGCCGCCCGCGAATTCGTCCGCGTGGAAAGCCTTTATCTTAAAAATTCTTTATGAATTGTAGCCTATATGTTATTCTGATGTATAAGCTATATTGTGGTAAAGTTTCATTCAAATCCATTCAGTAGTTTTTACGTGAAAGAGTAACAAACATCCATACATCCATACATCCATACTTACAAACTTTCGCCTTTATAATAGTAGTAGGATTCATTTTTTTTACGTTAACAACTTTACATATCTTAAAATACCTCTTTGACAGGCTTGGACGGGGTGGCCGAACGTGACGGGCTTGGATGACACAGTACTAGCCATGGTCGGTCTCGATCAACCACAGCATTCGCTCGCCGTCAAACGTGCGCCCAACGCAAAGCAGAAAGAATACAAACGAGTAAGAAATTTGATGTAACTTATTTGTCCAATCTTATTCCAAGCTTATACG
The DNA here is from genome assembly GCA_963921415.1 of Pyrausta despicata. Classification (NCBI taxonomy): domain Eukaryota; kingdom Metazoa; phylum Arthropoda; class Insecta; order Lepidoptera; family Crambidae; genus Pyrausta; species Pyrausta despicata. The sequence goes on along the minus strand of OY992862.1, from coordinate 11,223,700 downwards.
GCGCAACTCAATACTCATAGATACAGCTCAGCGCGGCTAGATAGCGATTTTAATTACAACTGCTCACAAAATATATCAATCAAAGTGCGATCGCGATCAGAAAGTGGTTACCAGCTTTGCAGTTGGATTCTATATCACAAACTCACCAAAGCCCAATATGCTACATCAAGTTACTTATTACCTTTTCAAAGATTATTACTCAATATAGAAAAATATTTATGTGCACTTTTTTATCATGAACCCCATTTCTTGATTTGTGGAGATAACAGTTATTTGGCCAGTGTCAGTCAAGCTCCTACAGCAATGATTGACACTCGTTCTAAGTACATATTATTAAATTGATGTAAAATATGCATTTAGAACTTATGACTTAAATGTGTTCAAGCCATTCTGAACCTAAAGGTGGTAAACACGATGTGACTGTTCTTAAACTCGTATACTCAAAGTAAAACGGTATTTACTATCTGTTTATCGGAGGGGCGTTCGCTACGTTCTCCGGTGCAGAGTCGGTGTCGTCATCCATGGCGATAGGATTTCCAAAATAAATACTCCAGCGTCTTCTCGATATCGATTTAATCAATCACACTCACTTAACAATTAAAATAACACGTATAGCGCAATGGAATTGGATTTAGTTTTATTTGTGAAAAAGTGTGTGTTCGTCCTTGCCGGAAACGGAAGTGCACCCAGACGTGCCTAGCTTGACGTTTGCCACTGTGACAGCTGTCAGAGTGACAGATGACGTTTAACGTCACGCTATACGTCACGTCTGATAGTGCCGCGCCGACATGTTTATTCTGAGCAGCATTTCTCAAAACTTCAAAAACACACAACTTCAAAACATTGTCTGTGTGGTAATGTCATAAACATATAATTACCATATATAAACTCTTTTGCAAAAAAAACGGGCACTAGATTTTTTCCTCTACTTTAATGAAGAAGAACAAGAAATAGGTTTTATTAATTTGACGATGTATTGGCATGTTATTTGAAGCATCCTGGCATAAATGAAAAATAATGATTATTGTGGATTATTCTAAAATTGCTTTACTAATGGCGCGAATTGCTGAAACGATTTTTAACTGATTACGATATTTTAAAACTTTTTGGACATTTTCTGCAAATTAAACAATTTAATCTTTATTTTTACATTAAATACCACTTTTTGATATGAGTGATAAAGCGATAAGGGCCGGTAAAATTATAGCCCTACTTGAAGAAGGTTGTTCGCAAACTTACGTGTCTCAGCGGCTAAATGTGAGTCGTTCAACTGTCCAGAGGACTTGGCAACGGTATCAAGAGACCGGTTCGGTCAAAAGAAGACCCGTTTCGGGAAGAAAACGATGCACAGAACCAAGAGATGACCGCTTTTTGGTGAGTCAGGCGTTGCGGAATCGTAAGGCGTCAAGTGTGGACCTGAAGAAGAGCCTTGAAGAAGTAAGAGGAGTAGAAGTTAGCTTGTGGACGGTCAGGAGGAGGCTTTTGGCTGCCAATATCAGGAGTTACCGCCCAGCTCGGGGCCCTAAATTACTCCGTGAGCACCGTGTTGCTCGACTTCAGTTTGCTCGGAACTGTGCTTCATGGACTCTGGAGGACTGGAATAAAGTATTGTTTTCTGATGAAGCTAGAATCTCTTTGTGTGGAGAGGACCGACGCCGGCGAGTGCTGCGAAGACCACGGGAACGCTATGCGGAAGTGTGTTTCGAAGAAATCACTCCTTATGGCGGAGGCTCCGTTATGTTTTGGGCAGCAATTAATTCGACGGAGCGTACGGAGTTAGTTTTCATAGAAAATGGAACATTAAATGCACATCGGTACATAATGGAAGTCCTAATTCCATATGCACAACCCACATTGACTGCACTTGGGGAAGATTCCATTTTTATGGACGACAATGCTCGCTCGCACCGTTCTGGCGACGTGGAAGCGTACATGCAAGAAGTTGGGATCCGTCGTTTAGATTGGCCAGCTCGAAGTCCTGACCTCAATCCAATTGAGCATGTCTGGGATGTTCTAAAGAGACGTGTAAGATCAGTGCAACCTGCTCCACAAAACATCAGGGAGCTAAAAAGAGTCATTGCAGAAGAGTGGGAACGAATTCCTCAAAACGTTATTAAAAACATCGTGGAAAGCATGCCCAGAAGGATTCAAGCTGTGATTTTGGCAAGAGGAGGTCACATTCGGTATTAGGTTTTTACATTTGTAACTTTATTTAATTAAAAAAAGTAAAAAAAAATCTTATCTTTATTGCCGACCACTTCTTATTGTTTGGGCGTGTACATCGGTTTTAAAGAATCCATCGTTTTTTTTTCTTTTAGTTGCCCGAACTCACTTCACGCGCATTAATTTACACGATTATAAGTATACAGACTACGTCAAAGAAATAAATTTCATTTAATTAACTCAAATCGACCTTAGAACGTAAATTTCCTTAGGTGCCCGTTTTTTTGCAAAAGAGTGTATTTCCTTCTTCAGATAATAGTGGAGAGTTCGGACAGCGAGAACAGTTCGGTAGAAGAAGTAGAGGCCGGCGACGGGTTTACTGGCGAAGACGACATGTTTGTCGACATCGTGCAGTCGGAGAGGCTTCAGCCGCTAAGTAAGTTCACTGCGTACTATACATCGCGCCATGTAAAAAGAACGCTAACGGTCATCCGCTCACTAGACGATATAATATTGGTCTAATTGGTGGCCGAGGCCGAGCGAGATAGCGACTGCTCCAACTGTCAAACTCCTGTCATCCCGCGTTCTTTTTATATGGCGCGACTTACACTTACAAAACTCACACACACATAGAAAAAGTCACCTTATGTAAAAGTATTAAAAGAATAAAAAATAAATAATGAAAGAAACCTGTTCACCATACTGCCTTGTTAAAATAAAATATAGTTAAGGAAGAGCGGACCCCCAAACACAGGCAAATTTTGCTTAAATGGGAGCTCCAATGTACTAGTTTGAAGGAAACTTTCGAACGAAATAAAAATAATAATAAAAAACTATTATTATTATACTGTCGCCATTTGTAGCGGTCTTATCTAGCTTCACGCCAAACTCACAACAACTCGCCTGCGATAGCATGGACTCCCAACGTAGAATCGGCCAACAACTACTATGTCCGATGTACATTTGGCGCAACAGATAGATCGGATAGACATTATCTTGATTTGTCTATCTGTACTATTCTGTATTTAAAACTTATATGCCGCGGTTCATGTGCGGTACTAGGCTAACAGCGCCATCTAGCCTGAGGAGCCGTATCGGCGCTCGCTCCCTCGTTTGCCACCGTTAGGCATACGCTTGTGATGGCGAACGGTAGAGGTCGCCACATGCAGTGATCTTATTAGTAAGGATACTTGTAGAACTAACGAATATAAATTTTGTAAGGTGTGTCTACAGTTGAAGGATGTGTTGAGTGCTAACGACTTGAGAGGGAAAGTTGTAGTAAAAAACAAACCCGTTGCATGCCGTTCTAACACTGACGGTTGATAACTGTTTTATTAATGCTAATGAACATGTATTTATAATGAACTTATTGATTGTAAAAGAGGAAAGATATGTAGATGTGTGCCGTCGGTGTAGAATGCCAACGGTGATCATTGAGGGTCCATCGGTCAGCCGCTGTATGTGGGTCACTGACGCCGCTCCGAGGTTGGGCGATTTCCATGTACCATGCTAGCTCGTACATATTTAAAAAAAGACTTGGTCCCTTCGTCAGCCCATCTGCCTCACGATACTGTCACTGTTTGTGGGGGGCCTTCGTAAGTCGTAATTGATATTATTGATATTTAGTGGTTTTCTTTTCCTTTGTCCCAGTGTCAGAACACGTGGAGGACGAGGCGCTGGGCTGCATCGAGTTCGCGCAGCGGTTCCGCGCGCGCTACGGGCCCAACACGCCCAACTTCTTCGAGGGCACCCTGCAGGACGCCATCAAGGAGGCCTGCCTTAGACCTGCCAAGGAGGTAACATTTTGTTTTATACGATTTTAGCCAGGGGCCCTACTTCATAACGTTTCGATACCAGTTCGATCGCACTACGAAGGTAGCATTCGTGCCAACATCCGAAACTAAGGATATCGGATATTGCATGATAGATATGAATTCTAATCGAGGAAGTATAATCATAATCTACTGTAAGACCGATGAAATGATGATGAGAGTCGACTGTGATTAGTCTGTGCATGCTAAAAAAAATTCCGTAGTTGCTGAAGATAAGTCTGAAAATAGCGGGTTATATCCGAAAGTAACGTTACATCGACGGTTCATTTCATCGAATTTCTTAGAAATTCTATACATCAAGAAATTCGATGAAATTAACCATGGATGTAATTTCTTCCGGGTATATAACGCATCGTTCAAACAAATAATCGACTTCTTGTCATCGATGAGTTATAATTCGACGAAACGTATTTCGAAATGGAGTAGTGAATCCAAAAATGTGCCGCGAAAAATTACACGTAAATGAACAATTACTGAAACCTTACGCCAACCTTGTACTAGGCTCCCCTGACGTCTACCAAATAATCTACCGATAATGTCGACAGCAAAATAATACCTTTTTATCTCTCAACAGAGAAAGCTTCTCGGCTTATACCTGCACCACGAACAATCAGTGCTGTCAAACGTGTTCTGCGCTCAACTGCTCGGCTGCGAAGCGGTATTGCAGACGCTGTCCACCAACTTCATTGTCTACGGCTGGGACCTCACGCACCCGGACAACAACCTCATGTGAGTGCTGAGAGTATAGCTCGCTGCCAACTTCACATTGTAGCGACCAACTTCATAGTCATCACACAGGTGAAGCAAACGATTTGACATTTGTGACAAATGTAACAGAATTAGGCATGATGATAGCTATCGTAAGTAAGAATAAATAATAACGACACTATGAACGTTTTAAAAACATAACCTTTATGACTACGCACAACCGCTTTCTAAATCGAATGGTGTTGGGGAAAAGGCGCTGAGTCGGGACGAAGCCAGGATAAGCGCAGTTCGCTTTGTGCGGTCAGACCATATACAGGTTTTATGACGCCTATATTCAAGATTGATATTCATAAAAATAATTACATGTCGATTTAAAAAAGTTATTAAAATTAATAATGTCAGTACATAGTTAGTTAAAAATCTGTCTGTTTTGTATCAAAAAAAGTGATTCGATTTATTTATCTGTGTGTGGGTGTGTGTGTTATCGGCAAAAGATTTTCCAAACATAAAAGATTTTTGCTTGTGGCGCAGTGGTTGCAGCGCTTTGGTAGTGATACCTAAAGTTAAGCAACCTACGGCGCGGTCATGTTTGGGATGGGTGACCATTCTGACCATTTAAGTGACGTCTATTTACAAGCATCTCCGTGCTTCGGAAGGCACGTTAAGCTGTTGGTCCCGGTTAATATCGATAGATATTAGTCATTAAGCCTGGTCAGAGGCCCTCGGGCGGCTTAATAACATCTGACAGTAAGGTTGGTCACTTACAAACACCCCTCCACCAATCCGCACCTCGCCCGCGTGGTGGAGTATGGCTCGGACCACCTCATAGTTGAGGTGAGGCCTGTGCCCAGCAGTGGGACGCATATAGGCTGATGAGGAGGAGGAGGAGAAAAGATTTTTAATATTGGTAGGGACTGAACTAAATACATTAACCGACTTGGTATTACGAGTACATAGATCCCAAACCTTTACAGGATGTTTTTGATGGTATCTCACTTCTTTTTGTAGTTATACTTTTTTCCTTTTTGCAACTTTTTATTTCTAGAACACACCCTTTCCCATTTTATAACCGGTAGGTTATTATTATTAGGTACAAGTTAGTATTAATCCTTCCATTATAAGTACGGGAGATATCGGTGGTACGGGTACAATGATTCATAAACTGCAAATGTATCTTTGTAATCCTTTACACTTATATGGGATTACAAAGTTATTCACGAAGTTAGTGTATCTAGAAAACTGAACAGAAATTATGAAATCCTTAGGTTTACCCTTGATTTAGACACCAAACTCTAATCATATTCTAAATTTGAAAGTTCTATGTCTGCTAAAAGTACCTTAAACTTTTGGTGATCGGTCAGTCAGCCAGCCAGTCAGTGTTTGACAAAATGAAGAAAGTTTCACGAATTATGATTCTTAAACAAAATGGTTCAAAATGAATAAAATTTTAAATATACCGCGTTTATTCAAATTCAAATCATTTATTTCGACCAAGTTTGATCCATATTATGTGTAAGTAACAAAAAGGAAACTTATAAAATTAGTGTCAGTAAAATATAAAAATTAAATTAGGGTGCGGACAAACTTTTTTAAAATCGGAGAATAATGATTCTCCGCTACTGTTCTTAGAATGCTGTTGTGACTATCTCTCACTCTTCTGAGCAACGATGCTGTTCTCTTGCGAATAATCGCGTGGAAGCCAGTCTACATTGTGAACCTGCGCAATAACGTGGTAGTCTTAAAAGCTTTCTAAAAGCATTATTATTTGTGACTCCAGATGAGGATAGACATCTTTAAACCCTAACCTAAAAAACTAATTAATATACGTTGAATTGAAGTCCGCGAAAAACTAAGATGCTAGAAGGGCGCAACTTGTGTTGTCCGGGCAGCCATCTTTGGCGAGTTTATTAATAGCAAAAATTCGTTCGCATGTACCTACGTACTCCGCGTTCCCGCCCGCGTCTAGCTATGCAATTTCTCTAAAAAAGTGTAGTTTATTTTATGATACTCTAAAAATCTACGAACAGCGTCAACAACTCGTCTACAAAGGTCTTGCCCAAATTAAAGTCCCGGGAAGTTGCGCCCCCTTTTTTTATCTCCTACTGTGACTGAATACTTTATTGCAGGCTTTTGAACTCGGTGACAAACGCCCTGGGCACGGTGGCCGGCATGACAATCCGCAGCATCCCGGTGGAGCGGCTGCCCGCGCTCGTTGTCATCATGCGCGTGCGCTCCAACACCGAGATATACTCCGTCATCAACGGTAACATACCCACCAAGCTCTCATAGCCATATCCTCACTGTCAAACTGGCCGAAACGCGAGAGATGTACGCCGATTTTGTCGCTGCTAAGCATTGCTGAACGTGATAGCTAATGCTCCCATGCGCAAATTCCTGCCATCTAGCGTTCTTTCTTTCGTAAAGATCCGCAGCATCCCGGTTGAGCAGCTGCCCGCGCTTGTACTCATCGTGCAGGTGCGCTCCACCACCGAGATATACTCCGTCATCATCGATAACAAACCCACCAACCTCCCGTAGCCATATTCTCGCCGTTATACTGGCCATTACACTGGACACAAGGGAAGACAATGACAGTAATCAATTTCGATTTCACAAGAACATAGGACATTGCGTTAATTATGTCATGTTGTCATGCTTTGACAAAAAAAAAGCGTTTTTTAGATCAGTCACCTCGCATCCAAACAATTTTGATAACACAACTGTACTTTCAGGAAACGTTGGCGTGTCAGAACTAGTAGGCGGATTGATGGAAGCGCTAGAACGCTTTGCGACGCAGCGCGACGAGGACGCGCGGCTCGAACGTGAACGCGACGCCCGCCAGCGCGTCAAGCGCGAGCAGGACGAGGCGTACCAGCGCAGCCTGGAGGCCGACAGGTACCTACCTACACCGGGTGTATAGCAACTAGTAGGCGGACTGACGGAAGCGCTAGAACGCTTCGCGACGCAGCGCGACGCCCGCCAGCGCGTCAAGTGCGAGCTGTCTCAAGCTGTCGATGGATAGCACGCTCTTGAATGTACAAGTAGTTGGTATACCTAATTTACATTATGGTCGACGTAGCGCTATGGATCGATCGTTAAGTCGATCGGCTTAACTCAAAGCTTGTTTATGTAACGTATTCACAGACTATGGACGTGAAACAATATTATATTAATAATTAAATCTTCCTTTACAGAGCAAAAGAAGAATTCAAAAAGCAACAAGAATTGGAAAGAAATCAGGAATTGGAAAGAGCAGAATCAGAAAGACAAATAGAAGAGGCGAAAAAAGAAGTAAGTAGCAAATATTTTGGTTAGTATCGTTTTTTTTTTAGGTTCGATCGGCATACAAGTAATTTTTATCGTATCCTGATTGTCTAGCCATAGTCTTATCTGCTTTTACACGATACGCTTGTGGCCTATCGTTAAACGTCTACAGTGGCCGCTATGAAATAGAAATAGAAATCGTTTACTTGCAAGAAAACATATAATATGGCCTAAAATGAGTTTAGGATTTGCCCGGTCATTATAAATTTACTGAATATTCTCCGACGGCTTCGCCGTTGTATAAGCATTAAGCATCTAATGATGTTGTGTTCTTGCAGGCGATGCGCACTAGCGCGCTGGCGCGGGTACCAGCGGAGCCGCCGGGCGACGCGCGCGACGTGTGCCGCATCCGCGTGCGCCTGCCGCCGCCGCACGCGCGCTGCCTCGAGCGCCGCTTCCACCCGCACGACACCGTCGCGGTATGTTGTAGCCTTAAGCCGGGGCGTGTGTACAAACAGACGTGTGCCGCATCCGCGTGCGCCTGCCGCCGCCGCACGCGCGCTGCCTCGAGCGCCGCTTCCACCCGCACGACACCGTCGCGGTATGTTGTAGCCTTAAGCCGGGGCGTGTGTACAAACAGACGTGTGCCGCATCCGCGTGCGCCTGCCGCCGCCGCACGCGCGCTGCCTCGAGCGCCGCTTCCACCCGCACGACACCGTCGCGGTATGTTGTAGCCTTAAGCCGGGGCGTGTGTACAAACAGACGTGTGCCGCATCCGCGTGCGCCTGCCGCCGCCGCACGCGCGCTGCCTCGAGCGCCGCTTCCACCCGCACGACACCGTCGCGGTATGTTGTAGCCTTAAGCCGGGGCGTGTGTACAAACAGACGTGTGCCGCATCCGCGTGCGCCTGCCGCCGCCGCACGCGCGCTGCCTCGAGCGCCGCTTCCACCCGCACGACACCGTCGCGGTATGTTGTAGCCTTAAGCCGGGGCGTGTGTACAAACAGACGTGTGCCGCATCCGCGTGCGCCTGCCGCCGCCGCACGCGCGCTGCCTCGAGCGCCGCTTCCACCCGCACGACACCGTCGCGGTATGTTGTAGCCTTAAGCCGGGGCGTGTGTACAAACAGACGTGTGCCGCATCCGCGTGCGCCTGCCGCCGCCGCACGCGCGCTGCCTCGAGCGCCGCTTCCACCCGCACGACACCGTCGCGGTATGTTGTAGCCTTAAGCCGGGGCGTGTGTACAAACAGACGTGTGCCGCATCCGCGTGCGCCTGCCGCCGCCGCACGCGCGCTGCCTCGAGCGCCACTTCCACCCGCACGACACCGTCGCGGTATGTTGTAGCCTTAAGCCGGGGCGTGTGTACAAACAGACGTGTGCCGCATCCGCGTGCGCCTGCCGCCGCCGCACGCGCGCTGCCTCGAGCGCCGCTTCCACCCGCACGACACCGTCGCGGTATGTTGTAGCCTTAAGCCGGGGCGTGTGTACAAACAGACGTGTGCCGCATCCGCGTGCGCCTGCCGCCGCCGCACGCGCGCTGCCTCGAGCGCCGCTTCCACCCGCACGACACCGTCGCGGTATGTTGTAGCCTTAAGCCGGGGCGTGTGTACAAACAGACGTGTGCCGCATCCGCGTGCGCCTGCCGCCGCCGCACGCGCGCTGCCTCGAGCGCCGCTTCCACCCGCACGACACCGTCGCGGTATGTTGTAGCCTTAAGCCGGGGCGTGTGTACAAACAGACGTGTGCCGCATCCGCGTGCGCCTGCCGCCGCCGCACGCGCGCTGCCTCGAGCGCCGCTTCCACCCGCACGACACCGTCGCGGTATGTTGTAGCCTTAAGCCGGGGCGTGTGTACAAACAGACGTGTGCCGCATCCGCGTGCGCCTGCCGCCGCCGCACGCGCGCTGCCTCGAGCGCCGCTTCCACCCGCACGACACCGTCGCGGTATGTTGTAGCCTTAAGCCGGGGCGTGTGTACAAACAGACGTGTCCATGCACACATATGTTTGGTCTCATAGTACACTTCTTAACCATTACACCTTTACATTGGTCGTCCTTTAGCCGAAGACGGTCGTTTCACCGCCGACCCGTAAGCGACCTAAGCCGCTTGTTGATGACACAGCTTCTACACGTACCGACACAAGATTGTGTCATAACGGAACTATACCTACCTGACGGCCGGACGTAAACACGACTTAAAACCGTGCCTACCTAGACCTGGCGGAAAATCGTCAGTAACAAGCGACCTAAGGCTTAATTTTTTCCCACGCTGGCGTCGGTCAGCAACACCGTTCAATACAAAATTCCGCTCCGCACGTCAGCGTTGCTCTGCGGTGAGTGACCCATAGAAAAATGTGTTCTTATTCGTATACTAAACCGACGTACACCATCGTAGGAGATAATCAAGCAGTATCAACGTTTTGTTTGCTCGGGAAACTTTTGACTCTCGACGGTCAGAGAACTCTGCCGACAAACTGCTCAGAAGTTTGGCAGTTTAGCATTAAGTAAATTGATGTAACTCTCTAATGTATAGATAAATTTGAAAAAGAACTCGCGCCAAGATACTATCTATCGGGCTTTCCTCTACAGCAGTGTGAGTAATCTCCGGTCGCTAATAGCCCAGCGCGATCAAACAATTCCAACACTTTATCACATACATACTCATGTCATAATGCTTTTTTTTCAGGCATTATTAGACTTTCTCGCATCAAATGGCTACCCAAAAGAGAATTACAAAGTCATAACTAGCTGGCCTAGGAGAGACGTAAGTTTTTCAAATATTTTTCACATATTTAGCAGTACATTAATGTATTTTAATATGTGAATTTGTGTATTGAAGTCGGTGTTGACTCATTGTTTTGTTTAAACACGCGTGTCTGTGGTCTAAAATATCGTGTTGTCAATGTCAATCATTCAAAAAAAAAGAGAAAATTTTGAAAAATATGTTCTTTGATTATCAACTATCTAGAGATATACCACGTCACACAAAGATCCAGTGGGGGTAGCACGAACAACTTTCGTAACGTATTCGTAGCGTTTACATATCGTTAACTTGTCAATTTGTATGGGGAAACTGACAGTTTTTGACTTTTGGCCTACACGAATACGTTACGATAATGTTCATGCTCACCCCACTGTTGGTCTTCGTTGTAGTTTAAGTGAGGTAGAATAATATTCTCTGTTCCAGTTAACAATGGAATCTCAGAGCAGTACGCTAAAAGCCATGAAGCTGTACCCGCAAGAGACCGTCATGCTCGAAGAGCGGTGAGCCCGGCGCAACACACGCAAAGAACCGCACCGATATGTTTTATAACAAGAAGAGTTCCAAAACATTGCACAAATTGCGGCGAAATTACAGTTCAACCCATATTTTTACTAAATACGCGATTTATAATGTCCTATTTCAGCCGAGATAGCGGGTCGTCGGTCAAATTTTATAATTAAACAAAAACAATCGATAACCACGATAAACTGGTGTTTCATGGTTCCGACAAGCTTGCACGTGAGCACATGATTTATTGATTGCTCCGTTTTATTTACTTAAAAGATAGACTTAACTTTAAATACAAATTGTAACATCAAAAGATTAATAAATTCTAAAGCCACGTCCGCCTCTTTCCAAGTTATTGGCGTTTTGCGATTATCACCCTGCGTAGTCTTAAATCTAAAGATTCGGCTCGCTCAGCTTGTATCACCTCCGTTTGTCTCGTCTTCATATTATTAGCGCCATGTAAAAAGAACGCTAACGATCTCCTGCGATCTAGACGATATAATATTGGTCTAATTGGTGGTCGAAAGCGAGCGGGATAGCGACTGCTCACATGCGCTAACTCCTGTCATCTAGCGTTCTTTTTATATGGCGCATTACAACGGGTCAGATATCGTAACATTCTATGTCGAAGCAATAAATCCTATATATCAATCGAAGGCATTTGATATATACCTCGTTTATTCGATAAGGAATTACAATAATTCAATTTGTCATAACACAATGCGTTGCGGTGTTTTTGAGATTTGCGTTCTAAGCATGCCAGCATATTGTAAATATTGATGAATAATTTTTACCGATTTTAACTAAATATTATATACTGCCAAATGCTATATAAACTTATTTTGGTACTTTGATCAAACCATACAGCAAACTGAAAATCTTTCAAGTAAATACCTTATTATTGGAAACTTTGAAAGGCTTATCAATTGGTTATTACTAAAACAAATCTTTTACTTTAAACATTTAAAACCAATTCATTTATGGTAAATTTTAAAATAAAATAAAAACATTTATCGTTTCAAAGAGTGCATGTCTTTTGGAACGCAATAATTTTAATATTAAATTGAATGATTCAATGGCTATTAAAAAAATATTTATAAAAAAAACAGCTGCACTCCGGAAAAGCTCAACCTAAATATTCACGATAATTTGTTTTTTTTTTGCATTTTGTACTAAGCAGACACTTTGACAAGACCATATATAGAAATAAATATTTTTTTATGTACGGCGGCCAGCACGTCACGGTAAACACTGCCGTATCTTATGTGCTTGTGATAGGGGTTATTTTGCAACAAAAATGGTTAGCCTGATGTGCTGGCCACTGTGCTCGACTGACTTGTGTTTACTCGTAAAGCATAATAAAAACTACAGCAATCACTTTTAAAACCCTGTGATGTAACTAAAGCCTTTTATCGTCAAATAAACATTAATAACTTGATATCGTATCAAATAGAGCAGTAGCTAGTTACCTATACAATTTTGTTATGAATTGCATAAGATATTTTCATTACGCGAAAGGGAACCAGAGCTACGTAGTTAGTAGTAGTTATAAAAGGATAGAGTTTGCTTTTATTTATATAAAGAACATAGCAATAACATTGCCAAGTCAAGATGTACAAGTCAGATGAAGAAATTGTGTACAGTGAAAAGTGTATAGCTACTTAAACTTTTTTTAAAACGTCGATTAAAGCCGAAGCGAGGTCTATGCGCTTCTTACTGTACACAGCATATGTATATGCGAGCAGACATATTGAACACTTGATCATATTTTTGATCTTTGTAATTTTTCATGATCAGCAAGAGATTGTAACGTTAATGCGAGGAAGTTATGTACCCAATTAAAATATCTGATGAAAGATTATATATTGTTTTTATTAATATCACTTTAGAGTAGGTAGTACATTGTCATACTAAAATAACTAAGTCACAGTTACAAATATCATAGTTTAACACGTGAGTTATGTTTCATTTCGGCTAGTAAATCTAAAGTACCGCTCTAAACATTAGTTGGCGGGCGACATATTGAACAACGTGCTAGTGCGAAACTCAGCTTTATTATAAGATCAAATTGCTATTACCTCTACTAACACATATATCGCTTATCGCCTAATGTAAGAACACAAGGCGTCTACCCTCACACTTACACATCAAGATCTCGAATACTAAAACCAGTAGCGCGAGCACATTCCCCGCGAACAAAGCGATGAGTGCCGTAGAGAACTCCACTATGGTGACAGAGAACACGCTGCTGTCGGGCGTCCGCACGCACGCGGGAGCAGGTTCGTCCCATACCTTGGTCAGGCGGTCCATTAGCCCTGCTTCGTACATCTTGCGGATCCTACAATAAAAAGGAAAAAAAAATACTTTCTAGTTAAAAAAACCGAATAAGCCAGGAAAACGCTGCTGTCAAGGAGCGTTAAGCAGCTAAATTAATTAATATACAACAACATCACATTGATTGATCTGACTCCGTGGTAAGTAGCTTAAGCACTTGTGTTACAGATATCAGAATCAACAGTGGTATTACAAATAAACTTAAATAAACACATATAACACCCAGACCAGTACAAACAGACATGTTCATGCACACAAATGTTTGTACAGTGCGGGGATCGAACCCGCAAATGAATGAGCCAGCAATACAGCTGGTGAGCTTGAACGGATTTTGACCAGCCGTAGCTAAGAACCACCGTGATTACGATATCTTTCGAATAGAAAAATCACTTCGAAATCGGTTAATTATTTCGGGAGCTACGATGCCACAGACAGACACACATATACACACACAAACAAATATAGGGGATAACCTTATAACACCTCTAATCTAGTCTGGGGTTAATAAGTGAAGATGCAACGAAAATATTATCAAAAAGGCGATGGAGACTGATCGCTCTGCTGTAAGGCGTCCCGTACAACGCGGGCGTTGGCTCGTCCTAAGCATTAGTAAGCCGTTTCTACACCAGTCCTACCTCGTAGATCTTTAGGATCCTATACAATAGATAAAATAAGACTGCAATTTACTGCATGGATTCGCTTCTTACAGCCGCTTCAACGATTACGGAAAAATTGAAGACGCTGCTGTCAGGGAGCGTTAAGCACCTAAATAAATAAATATACAACAACATCACATACATTGATCTGACACCGTGGTAGGTAGCACTTGTTATACAGATATCAGAATCAACAGTGGTATTACAAATAAACTTAAATAAATAGATATAACACCCAGACCAGGACAAACAGCATGTCTGTTGTTCATGCACACAAATGTTTGTACAGTGCGGGGATCGAACCTCGCGACCTCTTGGTTAATAGTCAACTTCTTTACCATTACACCAAAGTGGTCGTCAAATGAGCCGGTATATGATGAGTTCCTCCAACTATGTATTACAACTAGCAGATCCCAAGGAAAGACATGACAGCTGTATAATAATAACTGAAGCCATCTGTGTCATTTTTGCTAGCTACACCGCGCGAGAGGACTCATTAGTACGATGTGTAGTGTCTGTGTAAAATCTTGTGTTCGTAGTTAATTCGTCATGAATATCACACGAATTGGCATGATGCCTTAAATATTTTCAAGACCATGGCGTTTGAAAAACATAGCCCCTATGAAGTTAATACAACCAATATATTTCCAAAAAGCTGTAGAAACCAATTTTTAAACACACAGAACTCAATAAATATTCGGTCAATTGACTCCGATTTCTGATATACAGTTGTGGTCATATAATTAAGAACGATTTGTAGTTCTAGAAGTTTTTTTATTTAAATCATGTCATACTCTTAAATGTGTATCTTCTGGGAGGCAACTAGTTATAAAATAGCCACATTAATAGAGCAACGTGCACTATGAATAAAGAATAAAATCACTATTTTTTTTACATTTTTTTTTTTTTTACCAAAGTAATACATTCAAATAGTACTGAAGCTGGACAAATAATTAAGAACGATTTATTAAACTGCTCGGGAATTGTTTTGTATGTCACTTACATTTAAAAAATCACAATAATAATAAGCGTGGAAAATTTAAAAAGCAATTTAATACATTTTTAATTAAAATTTATAGTTAATAGCATATCCACGGCTTTTAATTACTGCTTTACACTGGCGAGGCATTGAGTCTATTAATTTTTGACATTTCTCAAGAGAAATAGAGTTCCATTCTTCTAAAAAAAACGTCGTACAGCTCTCTTAAATTACTACACTGTGTATTTGAAACCTTTTTCTTTACTTCGAACCACAGATTCTCTATTGGGTTTAGATCTGGTCTGTTAGCTGGCCAGTCTAAGACAGAAACTGATTGTGCTGTAAGAAATTCCTTTACGGTGCGTGCAGTGTGCTTTGGATCATTGTCATGCTGGAATGTCCAAATAACCGGTAAAACGTCCTCAGCATAAGGTAACATTGTTTCTTCCAGTATATTTTTGTATTGGAACTGATCCATGTTACCTTCTATCAACTTTACAGGTCCAACACCATGTCCAGAAAAGCACCCCCAAATTTTCACATTTCCACCACCGTGTTTTAATGCAACTTTCGTGTACTTAGGGTCGAATGCTGTATTCGGGGGACGTCGTACATATCGTTTCCCATCAGAACATACTCTGTTTATTTTCGTCTCGTCAGAAAAAAGTACATTTTTCCACTGTCGTACAGTCCAGTTTTCATACTTTCTCGCAAATGCAAGTAACGCTTGCCTGTGGCAAAGTTTCAACATGGGTCAACCTTTCTTGCTATCCTACCGTGCAATTTTTCTTCTACCAAACGTCTTCGAATAGTGCGTGCTGAGATTGCTGAAGATTCACCAAAATATTCTTTTCTCAGCTCATTGGATCCTTTAAAAGGATTTTGTTTTGCCATACGAACGATGTTTCGGTCATCTGGAGGAGTTGTTTTTCTCTGTTTAGGTGCACGTGGAACATTCGAAGTAGTTTGATTCGTAGCAAAATGCTTTACAGCGTGGAAAACCATAGTTTTCGAACATTGCAGATGGTCGGCTATCTTTTTATAAGACCAATTCTTCCGGCGAAGTTTTATTATTACTTCCCTTTAGATGATGTAGATTTATCACAACTTTTATTTTTTCCCATTGTTTTTTTCACAGCAAGCAATCACTTTTAATCTTTTACAGCACTAAATGGCGCCAAAATTATACAAACAGTAACAAATGACTAAGTGTTCTCTATTTAAATTTGAATAAAGGTATAAACTATTTAGCGTTCTTAATTATGTGACCAGCCAGTAAAAAGAAATACTATGTTTAGAGGTAGTGTAAAAAGTTTGTCTATTTATTTTTAGCTAATCATGTGTATCAATGAATGCAGTGGTAGGTATTATGGGAAAGTTTTACGATACAGAGAGAAATAAAAAAAAAGCATGCAATTAGTTTGCGTCTTAGTTTGAAAAAATCTTCCCTTTATATCAGCGTTCTTAATTATATGACCACCGCTGTATGACCATGACGTCACGTTCATGTATTCCCATACAAAATCTATGGAGGCAGACCGTTTTGACAGATAATAAAAAGTATATCAACGATTGGTGGTGTCGTCAAGCCAATTGAACTAGTTAATTCCTGTTATCCTCCTCTCCTTATACGGCGAGCGCTTCCTGAGGACGAGCCCCATACGTGGAACGCGAGCCCACCCGCCCTATTGCGCCGTTCTTGTAAAAAAAAGAGTGTACAGAAGAAATTCTGGCCTACCGTGTTTCACCACCCGCCTTCTGTTAATATCTAGCAGATTCCAGCATACCTCGTCCCTCCTGGAATGGCGCCTCGACACCGAGCTTGACGCACTGTAGAGTTGATGTTGCGGTCGAAACTGCGAAGTAGCGTCTCGGAGGTAGGTCGTTGTACTCGGATCTTGGCACATTGTGAGCGCTGCTGTGCCGCTACACCTGGCATAGATAATGAACTCTTTTGTGTCTGAGTAAGACACACCATCTCACCCATAAGTGAAGTGCTCCTTATACGGCGAGCGCTTCCGGAGCACGAGCCCCATCCGCTGCGGCGGGTACAGCTGCACCTCGTGCGCCTCGCACCTCTCCCGCTCCGAGAACGTCTCGCGCATAAGCCGGTAGCCCACTACGCTGTCCACGTGGAACGCGAACCCACCCTGCTTTACCAGGCTCATGCCGCGCTCGGCCGTGAAGAAGTTGTACTGATGGGCGGGGGCGATCTTCTTGTGGTACATTGCTAGCGCTACTGGGTCGGTGGTGCGCTGGAAAATACACACTGATAAGATTTGATTGACTTTCACGCTACGGGCCTAGCTATGGAATATAAATGAACGATCGTCAAAAAACTAACATATTAACTCAGTTACTTGCACGGATTGGTTCTGAGAGATTATATAAGTAGTGTTGAATACTGGTTATAAAAGCCCTCACAAAAGTAATATGCAGTTTTTAATGAGACTGAAAAGACTTAAGGGTTCCCAGTCTTCATGACGTTTTTGTTTCTAAGAATTAGAAACAATTAAACATAGATAAAATACAATTTATCGCGAAAGTGATCTAGATAAAGCCATTTCACATTCTGTAGGTTTCGACTTCTTTAAGTTTGCACAATATCTTACTAATCTGTAGTAGCAAGTACCCACCTTAAAGTAATCCTTAGTGTACAGAACGTCTTCAGCGCCAGCCTTTAAGTTGCTCTGTAACAAATCCTTCAAGGTCCTGATGTTCTTCGGCGACTCCCGGAGCAGAGTCGACACTACGGTGGCGTTATAGTATTGGTACAATGTCACGGCGTAGACGAACGTTACAAACACCACAATTTTCACCGATGTGGAGTTTCTGTTCACTGTCATCCCTGGGTAGAAAATACCAATACGATAATGAGCTTTCCATTGAGAATCAACTAATAACTCCTCCTTCATAACTTCAAGGAGCGGATTTTTTTCTTCTCTTAAGAGGAGTGAATTCAGACTCAGAAATAGGTATTTATTGTCCAAAATTTTTTCCACAAATTGTACACAAAAAAAACATTTAAAAAAAAATAATGCAAGATGCACCCCACCCACTACTAGTGAATTGTATCCTAAGTATAGATTTTCTTCTCTACACTCGTTCGTTATTAAAGTATTTCAAAGCACATAGGTAGGTATACTTTACTACCTAAATAGATATCCAAAACTAGTTAGTTACCAGCGGAACAATTCAATAAGTAACAAACGACATTAAAATAAAACACAGAAATTCACAAACCTTGTTGGCAAATAGCGCTCCAAATGAAAAGCAGGGCCAAGCTGAATGACGAGTCTGTGCTCTCTTCATTTCTCGGGATCCTTATCCTGAGCATCGGGCACAAGATGGCCGCAGAGACCACCAGCAAGGCCAGGATGCAGTACCACACCCGCGCTGTGAGCGGACGCGTGTAGATTGTGCCGAAGCCGCCTGGGTGCTTCGGGTGGCGGAGGATGAAACATTGTCTGGAAGGAATATGAATTGATAAAACTTTCTTGTGGGAAAAATATTGATAGATATTGGAGAGCCAGACGAAGGTTAGGAGACAATCCTAGTTTAACACTTTGTTGATCAAAAAAGTTTCAGAAAAATTATAATTACCTACCTCTACAGATACTGCGATTTCAACATCTACAACCTCAGCCACTGCGAAACCAACTTATAAGACTGCAGAGGAACCTGCCATACCGAAACCAGTTGCATGCCAATCCTTTACAACTGGGGCCCGGCACGACAGATTCCCGTATTATCTGTTTATAATCCACACACATCTCACATTTCCTATTAATGCCTGCTTGGGTGCAATGAAGGAAGGTTGTCTTGAGGAAAGCTTCTTTATCGTGTGACCCCGTTAACTTATGCGTCGACGGGTCCGTCAACGATTATGAGCCTTAAGTATTCTGTGAATTGTATTGTGTGGATAAAATTCACAGAATTGAAAGAATAGCCATAATACCTGGACTGCCAAGTCTCAGCGATGTAGTCGATCAGCTCAGCGCGGTCGGTCCTGAAGAACAGCGGGGAGCCGCCGAGGTCGGCTTCCCCCCTGTACAGGGCTCCGACCACGCCGTCGAAGGAGCCGTTGCGAAGGTAGCCCCACGAGTTGGTGCGCTGGATCGCGTAGCTAGAAGAATGATAAGTGAGGAAACCTTGGATATGGTTGTTGGATGGTGGCTATCAGGCTACTTTTTTTTAACCCGCGGTCGAATCCGGCTTACGGAACAATAGAATGTTAATTAGGATCTTAGGATTTTACCGGAGTAAGTAAATCGAGTGGGTGAGAATGGCTCGTACCACCTCATAGTTGAGGTGAGGCCTGTGCCCAGCAGTGGGACTGTTGAGATGAAGTCAATCGAAATCGAGGTAATCTTTAGTTTACACGCGTCAGCGCAAGTTACCCGCTGTGACAACGCCGCTGTTCTATTTAACTTATACTTTTTAATGCTTGACTGGTATATATGTCGACTGGTACCTGATGTTGAACATATCCCGAATGTAATTAAGCATCGCGTAGAACTTCAATTTGTGAAGAGAGTCCACTTGATTCTTCTTGGGCTTGCTCAAATACTCCTCAAATGTTTCTCGTGTCACCTTATCAGTTATTACAACTGGACATCTCAGTACCAAGCCGCCTAGGTCATTTCGACTTGCAGTATTCAAAAGTAAAGAACGGTCCCAGTATCCAACCCGCCGAATTGTAAAAGTACCATTTGAATATTTCGTATGGTAGACCGCATACAACTCATATGCGTCATTCGCCTTCAGAACTACTGTGATATCGGAATCAATCTCAATAGGGAAGTAAGACAAAGATAATGCTGTTGAGACAAGATCTTCAGTTAGGACAAACCAAATAAACGGATTTCTAAAAATACTAGCATCAGATATTTTTAACCCTTGTTCCCAATTACTGCACGATGTGTTAAGAATTAGTCCTATTTTACTATAGCTATTTGAAATAACTTTTTCGCTTCTGTTCACATTCCAATAGGCAGCATGTATGTTGTTGCCATTGAAAATTTTGTGCAAAAAGACAGTTTTTTGTGTATCACAATTTATATTCACCACATTTCTTATATCTTTAAATTTAAATAAATCAATCAAAAGAGTTAACTCAGCTATTGAAATAAAATTTAAAAAGTAGTTGAAATGCATGGTGTTCCAATAAAAATGAGCTGGTTGAGACAAGAAAATAGTTTATTTCAACACAAATGACAACAAAATTGCATTGATGGGCACAAACTATTACTGTCTTCAGATCATTTATCATGCAAGCCGGTCTGCTGAGGAAAATTACAGCTCTGTAAATAAATAATGTTCAGTCATGAAAAGTAATAATGGTGAAAAAATAATATTAGATGGAAAAAACATCTTGGAAGGGGAACTCTGCCTTATCAGGTACAAGCAGATCAGCTAAAAAGCAGACTGTGCCAGCGGTGCCCTCATACAAACTCTCAGGATTATCAGGAAGTCTGGCATCTCTAAGGAATTCATCAGAGGACATGAAATCAGCAAACCGCTTGGCTCGGTGCAGTTGTTTGGCATCACCAGTTAGCCTGTGTAGAAGAAGAAACACATATCCATTTCCTGCTACTCCATGGCATATGCCAGGGCCTTTGCGTAGCAGTCCTTTTTGCCAGACAACTTCACCAGCTCTTACACATATATTTAAGTATCTCTGATCTTTTAGGGCAAGGTATGCTTTAGCCATGAGGTATATAATTCCTGGGGCACCGTGGCACCAGTGTACTAGCTTGTGATCACTTAAACCCACTTCCTCCATGCAGCATGGCCAGTTGCCATCATCTGTCTGCAAGGAGGCTAGAAAGTCCACTGTGATCCTAATGTCTTTGGCTGCAGACTTGTTGTATTCCAAATATCCAGGGACTGTTAAGAGCATTTGGAGGATGAAGCTAACACCGTGGGCAGCTCCAAGGTACTCAGTGTTGTAGTAATGATACATAAGGGGGCATCGGCTATTATGCTTTGTAGAATACTCCCTTCCGCATGCGACCATGACGTCACAGATCTTATAGAGTTCTTCGTTAGTAAACACCGGGGTCTTCAGTTCACGGGACATCCACAGGGCGCCAGCCAAATATCCCGCGCGACCAACAAAGAATTCGTCTCCCCCGCATTTCAGGAACTTTGGATTCAAAAACTGGTTGTATAGGTTTTTGTACATCTTAAGAGTTTCTTGGAACTGATCATCGCCCATTTCCTTCATCAGAACCGTGGCTAGTGCGAAGGTGCCGGCATCGCCAAGGAGGAATGACGTTTTATCACCAGCTGACGTCTCCAGCGCAGGCTTTAAGTATTCCATAGCTTTTTCTAGGTACGAACGCTTGTTTTCTGATAAGAGCGGATTTTTGGACAGGTAATGAAACATATAGGCGACCCCTGTAACCCCGACGTACAATCCTCCGTCTACATTCTTGCGCGTCGGCTGCAGCCGCTTTGTTATATTCTTTAAATGGTCCGTTATCTGCGTGGTGATATCATCTTTGCTGATAACCACCTCAGTTCCCGGCTGATAGTCCTCGAATGGATTTTGGAAATACCTGACCATTTTCGTTCGACCAAAAGGGCTTAAACTAGATAACTTTCTAAAAGAGGGCAATAAGATACCCAGTTTCATTAAAACATATCACCCTTTTTCCAAAAAAGACTTATTTTTTCAAAAACTTAAATTTTCTGCGAAAATTGCGAAAAATCTTGATATTATTTTGTTTTTGTTTTTATTTTTTTTAACATCTGACTTTGATAGACATATGACATAACGCCAGATCTGCCAACACAACCGCGCAAACATTTTTTTTCTTTATGGCTTTGTGAGACGTAGGACGTCGTAGCCATCCAAGAAAATATAAATACTATGGTAGCCATTATCAAGTAAAAAGGTGCAAACTTTTATTAAAAAACGTCTTACGGTTTTTCGATCAGCATCACGTGACCTGACGCGAGTTTCACAGTTTCTACCCATGCCACAAAAGTGCTCAACGCCGCTAAAGAAGTTTTCACTTCAAAAAACATTTACAAGTTGCTCGTGTAGGTTTATTTATTTACAGACTTAGACAGTTCCTGTGCAAAACAGGGATTAAAAATAAATAAGATCCATTAGACGGTCTCAGTCTATTTTGACATGTTTTCATCGTAAAGAATATTGGTTCGGTCGAATATAATTTGAATAATTTTACCTACAACACACAACACCTAATTAAATATGCCATATAAAAACAATACATTTATTATAAAATTATAGGTGTCGGAATCCATTGCGAAGAAATAAATAGATATATTTTTTTACCTATAGTTGGACACCCTATTTCTCCGAGCTTCAAGTTCTTGCTTACTTTGTAACTTAGCAACCATTAGCACTGTTAAAATGGACCAAAACTGCCTTTTGTACGAATTTATTTTCATAAAGTAAAGCTAAGTGGCCAAATTGTTTTTTTTAATAAATAGTGTTCTTTTCTTAAAGCTAATGCCTATCACGTATAACCGTGGCAATGTGAGTATGATACAGATATCCAAGAGAGTCATTTATTATTAGGTACTTTATATGGTAGTGTAGTATAATATTGAGCATGTTCTATATTATGTTTGTCAAATGTATGCATCATGCGATACGAATCGAACTGTTCACGTGATTTGTGAAATCGATAACAGTGAATGTTTCAGGTCAGGAAATTAGCGTTCCATGCAAGGGGTCGTTCGGCGCAGTCCCTCGATATTGGCGCGCCGCGCGTGGACCCTGGGGCTGGTGGCGATGGCCGCTTGTTTTTACAAATCCGGCCTGCATTCGCGGACCCCCGGGCAGCGTTTGCACACGCACGATCAAATACTACGTTATCGGGGTTTGCATTAATATAATCATTGGAATAGTTTACAGTTTTATACGTATTCTGTCCCAAATGTGTTAACAAACAATATAATTTTAACATACACTAAGCACTAAAGCCGTTATTTCAAAATACCTAAATTAACCATATTTAACGGCAGATACTATTAATTAATTAATAGTATCTGCCGTTAAATATGGAAACAAATGACACATTTTTTTTCAGAAATGATTATTTGCCAAAAGAAGATGGAAAAGAAGACCTTATCAATCTTCAGGCCGTGGGCGAAGGAAAGGTACAACTTTCCAGAACTGCACAAGAAAAAGATCGATTGCCTGATAGAATTACTTTGGATAGGTAAGGCTTCACGTTACTTACGCCTCCTAGAACAAAACATTCTGCATCATAAATATGAGAAGCTCTAAATCGAAAACTATCAATTTATTTCAGGAGGGGCTTATCGTCTATTCCTCACATAGTCGGTGAGCCAGGATTACGTTTATTGTCCCTGCAACATAATTTAATAAATAGCCTTACAGGCCTGTCACCGCTTGATTTAGGAAAATTGGTGTTTCTTGATGTTTACGACAATCAAATCGACAAAATAACATCTTTAGAAAGACTTTTTAGTTTGAGGGTGCTTCTGATGGGTAAAAACAGGTTCGTGTTGCTCTACTCCATCATATATTTGACTTAATAAATTGAATCATCATCAAATATATTTTTTTCACAGAATAAAAAGAATAGAAGGTTTGTCAAATCTTATAAAATTAGAAGTATTGGATTTACACGGAAATAGAATAACGAAAGTTAGCGGCTTATGTAATCTAAGTGAACTTAAAGTACTTAATTTAGCTGGAAATCAAATAAGATGTATCGGACAAACGGATCTTCAGGGACTTGTATCACTGAGAGAACTGAATCTCAAAAGAAATCGTCTAAAAAAAATGCTTGGATTTCAACACACGCCAAAGTTGCAAAAGCTTTACTTAGGTAACAATGACTTACAAAGGTGAGCTTTATCATAAACCAGACTTCAAACTAAGTTATGACTCGAGCAAAAAAATTATAAACATGTATTTTTTTCTTAAACTTTGCAGTGTAGAAGATGTATCATCTCTTGCCGAAGCAACATCGTTGGTCGATATAGCTTTAGATGGAAATCCAGTCGCGTTAGGGGGCGACATCACACCCTTCCTAGTATCTTATCTGCCGAATTTGCTAACGCTAACAGGCATGCACGTAACAGATCAAGTATGTATTTTAGATATCGCTATATCAGCGCAACACTTATCTGTGTAGGTTTTTAAGTGCAATTTTATCGCACAGGTTCGAAGCGCAGCAATGGCTTGGCGAAGTAATAAAGAAGCTGCACATGCAGCCTATTGTGCTTTGGGAGGATCAGCCCAGCAGGCAGCTCGGAGGGATCAAATTATACATAATGCACGTACTAACTGGGAATTACTCAGGTAACACAACCTATTAATGTGTAGCAATACTAATTATTTATATACATATATTTAAGCATATTATAATATAATTATTATCCCAGGTCGGAAAACAAATGTTTTTCCACCCCGATTTCTACTAAGAACGCCGACGCCAACGTCGAGAAAGATTTCGATTTTGAATCCGCTTCGACGGCAGTCACTCCTAGCGAGACACGACCTATGGATAACGCAAATCTGCCTGATGTTGTGATATCCTTACAGCACGTAAAAGCCGAGGACTCAGACTTTAAGAACAGCAATAGCGATACTAACGTGAAAATAAACCATGAGAATGATGCAAAAGTTTCCCCCATGCGCAAACTGCAACGGAGTTCTACAGCGAAACCTTCAGAGAAACGTGTTAATTTTTCTGAAAGAAGTGCTTCACAAGATACTGACGCTTCACACTCAACGTCAACTAGCAGTGATTTGCGATTACCACCAATTCTTTTACCCATTATATCCTCATTAGAAAATGTTAAACTATCTGATGGAACGGAGCCAATACTGAAACGATGGGAGAGTATTTCTAGTGTGGAACCAATCGCTGACTCATCTTTTAGTTCCTTGCCGTCTTCATCAAGTGACAGTGAAGACGACACGAGAAAGAAACAAATAAGACGGATGCCTACAACTTTAAGACGGCGAGAATTCGGCACCGTGCGTTCGAAGTCTGTCTGCGACCCAGAAAGTCGGAGAATAAAGGGTAAAAATTTAGATAATAGTGAAAACGTAAGCAACATTTCCGGCAGCACAAACGTAGGATCAATAGCGACATCATCAACGTCTGGTAGTGAACAAAATAGCAAAATATTGAGGAGAGAAGGTTCTGTCAATAGCAGAAATGGTAACAGAAATATAAGAAGCGCGACCATATCACGAAGAACCGAAAGAGCTTCGTCAGCTAATCGGGCTTCAACAGCTAGAGCAAAACCTGGCAAAAGTCTAGCTAGTTTTAAGTCATCTGAGCCAGTTCCAAAACCCATTATGCCTCTGTCTAAAGATAGAGAACAAGGTATGTGTCACATTACAATATTCATAAAAAGATGTTTTACCTAGACTTTGATTTATCTTTAGATTCTTAACAAAATCATTTTTTCAGGCGTGGACTACCTTATCGAGGTTTGTGACGGTATAGTGAGCGCATGGGGCGCAGGCGCAGTGAGGCGTCTCTCCAGGGACTGGGATTGGGAACGAGCACGGACAGTCTCTCGTGCTGCATTCCATTACGTTCACTTTAATGCGGTTGCACAATCTTTGCCCGAATTGAAAGCAAAGTCAGTTATGATGATTGTGATAAATTTTTAAATCTTTCGCAATAGTTTTTAATCTTATTACGTTTTATAGGTTTCCCAATGTTGCTTACATATCGGTACGTGCAACAGGACTTCAATGGCTTGGTCAACTACATGCTTTAGCAGAATTACGCGGCTTAACTGGTTTATCTGTGATGCCGGAAGGTAATCCCATACACACAAAAATTTGGCGGGAATACGCTGTTTATAGATTAGCCCATTGGGGCTTAAAAGAAATCAATGAAGAACCGGTAAATCATTTCTTTTACCTAACAATTAATCATTCTAAGGAACTTCGCTTTGTTAATCCCTTTTATTTGTTTTAGATAACTGAAGATGATATAAAAACAGCAAATCAAACTTACGGTGGTCTTAGTGACATGGTTTTGCGAGCATTACCGGATGCTCCATTACAACCGCTATTGTCACGGCTCGGGCGAAGTGGTCACAGCGCAATCAGCGCTAAAGCTTGGCTACGGGCAGCGGATCCCGCTTTACGCGACGTAATAGCTAAGGAAGCCCTTCAATATAAGAAAGGACACGTATCTCAGGTAACTAGGACGTGATTTTCTTCTTTAGTATTATTCTAATTTACACTGCTCAAAAATAATTAAAGCATAATGATTTACAAGCAGGAAGATATGAGTTGGAGAGTACGTGGTCGCGGGCAGCTATCGCATGCCATAGAACTGGCTTGCGGCGCTGCGCTACGTTTGCGAACACTTGAACTTCAATGGCCTACAATACTAATAGACATGATCGAAGACATTTTAAAAGACTTCTCCGATATGGAAGGCCACGTGAAAGAGCAAATGCGAATGCTAATCGATTCATTATAATTTATAAAGTTCCTAGCTGTAATACTTGTAGGGTGGTAGCTTTGAAAGAACAAGAGCACTATGTCAATGATTTCTAGATAGATACTATTTTTGGGATAGTATTGTGAATTTAGGATAGTTACCTGTGTGGGTGGAATGAAGTAAATGAAAAAATATGCGGTATTTATTTTATTTTACTGGACAAAACGAACTTTACAGTTAGTTACAAGCGCGTAGGACTATTAAGTACAATAAACATTAATATTGATGACTGATTAAATAAAATCCTTGACAAAAGCGCCAAAGCTCGGGTAGTTCCGTTTTCATCCTATGACGTCTCATCCTAAGCCGGTGTTCTTAACTCAACCTGCGCCATTTATTGAATTTTTTTTCAAATCAACCTCAATCCATTCTTAACTATTTTCCAGTAGTTTGGGAATAGGATGAGCTGAGAAGGCTCGTAAGATGAATGCAGAAAATATATATTAATTAATTTTGCTGAGATCAGTTGAGAATACAAATAGTTTGAGTACGGAAAAACTGCGTAACACCCATTTATAGTCGGCGGCCGACAATACGAAATGTTTAAACGATGCCTTACAGTGAATTCATTCTGAATGTAACTTTATGTAGTGCACTGTGCAGTCTTTCTTCGGGCCTATCCACAGCAAGGGAGAAGGATGCACCTTTAAGCAGGGACAGCTTTGAACATTTGAGTTTACGAAGCTATTTTAAAAGGAAATCTTGTGGTTATTCTTTTGGGTAGTAGCAACACAAACCCGCACAACTGTCACTTGTCAATATTGACGTTTGATAGCCTGTCGTCGAGTTATGAGGGGTTTACATTTTTAGTGCAAATTTCAACTTTATCAAAAAGCGCGTTAGGATCTCGATCATCCAATTCAAGATATGTGGAGCGTTTTTTTCCCTCCATTATGCTTCATATATCACGCAATAGACTGCAGATCAATACTATTTTTAAACTTTAACTTGGAAAGAAAACATTTTAATTTTTTCATATACCCCTGGGGCAGCTTTGAACACCATCAAGGTACTAAAAGTACTAAAAGTTGCTTAAAATAAAATTTAAAAACTGAATGAGAAATTAGCTAGCAAGACATAAAGTCTGCTGATCCAGAAGTATTTACTGTTCAAATAAGATTCGAAAATTATCTCAATTAAAAGTTAAGTCAATTTACTTTTTTTATTTTCTTTCTTAAACAAGTAGGTTGTGTACTTTGTAAATTTTTATTCAGTACTTGCTTTTGATATTACTTCTCCGTCGTTTCTAATGTTTAGTATATAAAATTTCATACTTAAAAGTGTAAGAAACCTTAAAATTTCGTCGAATTTTATGATATTTCAACACTACCCCAGGGGTGGGGCAGCTTTAAACATTTGACTTCTTCTACTAAAATGGATACTTCTGCTATAATTCGCATATTCTTCGCCATATGATTGCGAAGCTGTAAAGTGGGCCAGAACTAGAGAATCCGAAGATATGACAGAAGGTGTAAAGACTGTTCAATGGTGCCCTTCTCTCCTTTTTACCTTGGTTGATGGTTTACCATCCCGGATCGAAATTCAATGTTGTTGTACTGCGATCAAAAGAGGGAAACTAGAAATAAATGTAAAAGTGATTCCATTAGTAGTTACGAGATACCATGGACTATTGACTTCCCAATGCAATATATCTTCTTTGAATCAATGAGTCTTATTATTTTATATTAATACACTTATATTAAATTTCTAGGTGTTGGCGAACTGAGATTTTATACATTTGCTCAAGAGTAGAATTAGTTAGAAAAAATATTCATGTTACTATAACGAATTGAGCATGTTAAATTTTACTTATTAAGTTTTGTAACTTTAAGCCACTAGTAGAATACTTGACACGACTGCCTTGCATGTGTGCCTCTTTGTAGAAATGAATAAAAATAAATTTTGTACATTATACAACGCTGTTTCTAATTTCATGTTACCCACTAATACCAAGGGCCTTTACTCAATAAAGTTCGTATTGTTATGTTTTAATCAAAGTTCGACATTGCTAATATTACCTATTTCTAAACTAATACGAGTAATATTTATTTTCTGTCTAAAAGCAGAATCCTCCATTTGATCTGTATGTGGTAATTAAGAGGATATCACGCTGCGACTAGGTGACATAGTTTAGCTTATCTGATTTTCTATTTGCTTAGATCACACCAAAAAGAAGTAGACACAGTACGACGAGTTTGTCGCGCTAGGTCTTACAAAACCGAGTCCAATGGATCTACTATGCTCCTAGTCGTCGTCAGTACTGCGAGCAGTTTACACGTGCGTGGGTGTGCGTGAGCGGCCCATTTTTAATTAAGTTGACGGTTGAATGAAGTAGGGTCATTACGCTGGATCGCGGCCCTGCGTTGTTTCGCGGCCTCTTAGAGGACCAACTGTATAAATATTGCAATAATAAGAATTTTATCTCACTCTAACCAACGAGTTGTGGCACTTTAAAAAGTAGGATAGTTGCAGAATGTAATGCCTATTCAAATTGATCGGTTAACTTAATCCATGTGCCGGAAATAAATCGTCCATTTTGCCAGCCGCGCTGTCAGCGCACACACGTACGAAAAGCTGCGCAAAAAATAGCGAACAGGTCCCGCTTCAAGAGTAAGTATTTTAAGTTTACGATTACTTATTACTAGTGTGATTGTTTTTGAGTGATAATAGTTGTTTATTTCATGTAATTTTGCATTTATTTTGGGAGTAAATTACTTTAATACCAGTTTTATTTGGTGGCCGCCAACTAACATAATATTTTTTTAGTAAAGTTGGTTGGCGGCCGGGTGGCCGCGGCACTAGCTCACTGAATGAAATAAGTTTGCTTTTTTTCCTATTATTAATGTAAACAAAGCTTCGCTTAGTGTATCATTTTTTACTATTAGGGTTGGTTTAAATGATATGGTTAGTTCACGGCCGCTAAAATGAAAATTTAAACGGATTTACAGCTATAATGTGGTCGCAAACTAACACATGCTAACAAAAAAAAACTGGTTCGCGGCCGTCTGAAAATCGTATACAAAATAGACGGCCGTTATCTGACTATTTGAAAATAGACGTGTCAGTTTACGGCCACTTCTTTCACACAGACTGTTTTGGTTCATCATCATCACCATGTCAGCCAATAGACGTCCACTGCTGAACAAAGGCCTCCCCAAATGATTTCCAGATGGACCGGTTGGCAGCGGCCTGTATCCAGCGGGTTCCTGCAGCCTTTATCAGGTCATCTGTCCATCTTGTGGGTGGACATCCCACGCTTGCCGGTACGTGGTCTCCATTCGAGAACCTTTCTGCCCCATCGGCCGTCAGTTCTACGTGCTATGTGCCCCGCCCACTGCCACTTCAACTTGCTTACCCATCGGGCGATGTCAGCAACCTTCGTTTGCTTGCGAAACTGTTTGCTTGTTCTGTTTTTAACTTGCCATTATGTACCGTTACTACCACAGAAAAGTCTACCAAAGAAGACGAAAATGAAATTTTGACATTTGGCGTCACTCGTCAGCAACTAGAAGGAAGGTCTCTTTTATCACTGGATGATGTTACAGTTATTCCAACTATAATAGAACATTCAGATTCTCATGACGTTCTGTCAAAGAAATCATCATCTTCCACAATTACATCTACATCCGCCAACAACAAAATTTCAATAGATCCAAACACAGTATTCGAGCAACATCTGTTTATACCCCAACCCCTAGAAAAGTCCAAACAAAATGTATGCAAAACTCGTATTCCGTCGGCGATTTCAGGGAAAAAATGGCGAGAATACCATCTGCTAAAAGAAAAAGCTAAACAAGAAAAGAATGAGGAGAAAGAAAAAGCCAAAGAAGCTAGAAAGCAAGCCGTCAAACGTAAGCAAGAGGAAGCAAAGAAAAAAAAAGAAATACACAAAGCCAAGAAACTTAAAAAAGGAAAACTTTTAAAGACTAAAGAGTTAACATCAAAACAAAATTGTGGCCAATGTGCAAATATCTTAAACAGTGACACTGAGGACGATGAAAACAAAAATGTTGGCTGTGATTTTTGTACTAAATGGTTTCATTTGAAGTGCACTGATTTTATAGGACTGACTTATGATGATGTTAAAGATAAACCGTTCAAGTGTAACATGTGCATTATCGATAAGGAATAGTTTTTTATTCTTATAACTCGTTGTTTTAGTTGTATATTTTGATCTCGTACCAACTAGAATTAAAAGACTGTTTTATACTTTTTATTCCTGATAAGTACAATATACATTAGTACAGGTAGACACCTAGTACCTGATTCCATTAGACACTTACTGATTACTCGATATAGAAATTGTTGAAGACTGATTACTAATAAGTAGTTACTGTTAACATGTTAATTAATACATTTAGATGTTGACTATTTAAAATACTAGTTTTAGATCCTCAAATTATGGCGAATTACTCAAGCATAATAAAAATTGTTAATGTTAAACAAACTTAATTTGTTGCAATATAAAATGATTATAAAACGATGTTTTATTTCATTATTTGTAGAGACAGTAATGTAATGTTTAATAACGAGAGAAAAATAACTGCAATATAGATGAATGAAGGTGTAGTATGTTAGAAGTATGGAAGAAGAATAAATGCATTATCTAGAGGTTAAAAGTTTCGAGTAAGGAAAGAAAGGAGGGAAAATAGAGGAAGGAAAGAAGAAAAGACGAAGGGAAAAATTGTTGCCGAAATTATGAAGGTGACTTGGGAGAAGGTAAAATGCTGTAGAGATTAGAATGCCTGAATGACAAGATAGTAGTGCGTGACTCCAGATTAGTTGAACAAATCCTGTGGAAATAAGAGATGTTAGAATAGTGTAGTATGGTTAAGTTAGAGCAAAAGAAAGGGAAGAATATTGAAGAGAACGTGCTTTTTAGGAATAAAGACATTTAAGTGACAATCGCGATCATAAGCCCTATGTGGAAATTTATGACAGGACCATTATATGGTGAAAAGTGTACGAAAACACAATAAAAATATGAAATACTCGTAAGTCAAAATTGTATGTAAAACTGGCGGCCGCGCACTAACTCTAGGGTGGCCGCGAACTGAAAAAAGTGGCCGTGAACCGGCATTTTGAGTAAATTTTAGGTAATTATTTATTTAAAAAAAAACTGTTACAATGGTCCTCCAATACTTATTTCAAAAAATAACTTGATGATATCTGCTACGCCCACAAAAACAATCAGAACCTGAATTATGGACACATCATACTGATTTCAAGGAGCAAAGTTGGGAAGGTGACTAAAAGGCCGCCAACCGGCGCAACGACCCTACTGCATCTTCCCCTCATTGGTTTGATCTAAGACTATTCGTCGATTTAAGATTCCCGTTCTTTATGCAAGGTGGTCTTAATGATAAGTTCAAAAAATAAGAATAATTGAAATGTTCACAAGTCGAGCAGTCCTACAATAGGGAATATGCATAAAATTTTAAATGGCCTAAAATATGTTTTTCTCGAATTCTTATTATTATAAAAAAGATTTTTTTTATTTACTTATTATTTAAACCCCTAAAATAATATTCAAAAAGTGCAAAATAAGGGAGCGGAATTCAAACTTCCAAAACGCACCACCATAGGTCGAACGAAATGTGACGTCATCTGACACGACATTGTATTGTAAAAATTACGAAGTAACTGAAAAGTCCACAGTAAACACAAAGGCTACGTCCGCACAGGCAAGAGATTTGCTTAGCTCCTAGCGCCTAGCGAGTCACTAAGCGAGTAGCTTAGTAAAACGAACGTTAAAGAATATTCGCGAACGGCCGCATAGCGCACTTGGCGCCTAGCTATTCACTTAGCGTGTATCGAAGTGAACAAACGTGTTGGTTTTTTGGCGCGAGGCGCGAAGCATTTTCGCGTGCCTACAAGCAAATGACCAACGCACCTAGCGGCCCACTACGCTAGCCACCTTCAGTGCGGCCACCGTGTATCCTAGCAAGTAGCCAGACGGCAAGTCTCGAGGCTCTAAGCGCTCAGCAAACCTCCTGCCTGTGGTGCGGAGTTGCGGACGTAGCCTAAGCACAGATTAATAAATAGGCCTCAGGTAAACACCCACTGGACGTGTCATGTGACGTCACGCAAAGCGCGCGCAAAATGGCGGCGTTTGAATTTTTAACGCTTTATTAAAGTTTTAAATTTTATTTTTAAAAATATCTAGAGTATTTTGAAGCCCATTAATATTTTTTTCTACGTTATAAAATAGGAAACTATTAATTTAAGACAAAAAAGAAAAACATTTCTGAACCCTTATCGTATATCTGTGTCTGAACCAAATCAACATCATAATTGTAGAAAAAACAATATCTCGTTGATGAACGCAGCCTAATTTTCAATGCTGCAAACCTTAAGAAAATATTTGTCAAATGGTTGCGTTCCTACTCTCCTTCAATCAATCTCGTGTTTTCCATAGACAAGTTCGCATGTTCCGTTCATGTACGGAATATTAAAGTAACTCGACGCAGAGCAATAATGTAGATGCAAAGCAAATCGCTACGTAATGCAACGCGCCTATTATATTATTGTCAAATTTGACAAATGTCGTCAAATTGTCAATGTTCTTTGCGTTCTTTCTTTTTTCACCTTTCATCAGTCCGCAACTAAGCGTATTTTGAAGAAATTTGTTCCTTTTGTGCAGTCTTACCAAGCACTAGCACATTTAAATAAGAAATTGACCAAATCAGCGTAAGTTCCATAAGTGAGAAATGAAAGTGTAAGTGTGCACGCGATGGACGACACTGAGAGCACAACAACTTCGGCTGACGAGAACACGGGCAACTTGTGCGACAACCCGACGAGAGACACCTTAGCGGAGGGCCTGCTGGGCCTCTTGAAGCCCACAGTCGATCAACTGGACGACAGGGTTAGAGCTACTAGGTAAGGGCGACATTGTAAACATGAATCCCATTTCTTGATAGACCGCAAGTTAGAATTTACACCTTGTTATAAGCGATACCGAACTTTAATATTTGATTAAAACATCAACCAGAACTGTAAAAAATATATTAGAAAAATAAATAAAGTTTTACTATGCGGTTTTGGTTTGTATGACTCAAATCAACTTTTAAGAACTCACCTTTTTGTTTTCAGGATTTCCCAGTTGGAGTTGAAGCAGCAGATAGACTCCTTGAATGAAGAACTGAAAAAGGTGCGAGAGGCTCTCAACAACCACCCAGACTTGGACCCATATGTCAAGAAATTGATTGCCTGCAAGCACAAAGTCACTGTTGTACTTAACGTTTTACAGGCCTCACAAGTAAGTAGCTAGAAGAATTAGAATACTTGGGTCACAAATGGTTAATGTTCCTAAATGCATTATTTCATTATTCCAGGACAGACTGAATGAAATCAGACGCATGATCAATAAAGAAAAAAGTGTGCGGCCTACAGTGATATCTGAAACAATATCCCAAGAACCAGCACAAGGCACAAGTGGTGTCATATCAGAGAGAGGCAGTATCAACTGACATGGAGACTCCGCACCAGAACCATATAAACAAGGATGATTTTGACCATGTCTATGAACCAGCTGAAGACAGCTTTCTACTCATAGATGCTTTAGAGAAAGACTTGTTGTACCTAAGAGCAAGAAACCCCACATTTTGCTTAGAAGTTGGATCAGGCAGTGGTGTGGTCATAACTGCATTTGGAATGGCATTTCCAGGAACGTTTTGCATGAGCACAGACATCAACCATAAAGCGTGTGTCATGACTAAAAGTACAGCTAACCATAATAAGGTAGTGTTGGACACTGTGAATATGAATTTGATTGATTCTTTCAATGATAACATGTTTGATGTGATTTTATTCAACCCACCTTATGTGGTGACTGAGAGTCATGAGTCTGGGGGTAGAGATATAACAGCCAGCTGGGCTGGTGGGGAAAAGGGTCGAGAGGTGACAGACAGGCTGCTGGCTATGATACCAAAGAAGCTTGCACACAATGGAACATTTTACCTATTGCTGATAGAAGATAACATTCCAGAAGAAGTTGCTGCAATCATGTCAGCACTAGGGTTTAAGTTTGAAACTCTACTAAAGAGGAAAGTTAGAAATGAACAACAGTTAGTAATGAAGTTTTACAGATAAAACAGTGGTTTGTTAACATAATAATGTTTTTATCATAAGATTTAATTGAGAAATATACAAAAAGTATGTTATATTTTGTAAAATGCCTGTTACTGTTTTAAGTTCTTCTTTACAGCTTCTCCAAATGCTTTGGCTCCTTCTTCATTTTCAGCATACCCTGGTAGAGATTCACACTGTTTGACCCAGCGAGTAATATAAGGGAACTGGGAGATGTCCCATCCTACAGCCTGTAAAATATAACAACTTTCATTTCATTTCATTTATTTATTTGCATACTAGGTGTGTTACATTATATGGATGGTAGTTATAATGCTTAAAAACAAACTTATTGACCTAGTTACCAAGAAGGTGTGGCAAGTTTGAGAATTAATGAATTTAAAAATAAAAAATAAGACCAATTATTTTCAAAATTAATATAAGTAATGTAGGTATTTGCTAAATGTATAGAGCAGACAGAACTTCTTATTTACTGTTAAAGTATTAATCTACTGAATAATAACATTTTGATACTTTGTTACATACTGAATGTAATTTTAAGGAAATTTTATATTTGTTTTATATTTTACTCACAAGAATGCTAGACAACGATGCATAAATGGATGTATCTGCAATAGTAACATTTTCACCAGCTACCCACTTGCTGTCACTCAAGAATTTATCAAGAAAACCAAGTGTTGAATTGAGGTCATCTTTTAAGTTTTGTTTTATTTCTGTCTCCCCAAGAAAAAGTATTGGAAACTGAAAAAGAAACAAATAAGGGAGTCATCTTCATTATCATTATGTTTACCCTATTCCCAGGTTATTCTAAGGTCAGTGCAGATAAAAAACATAAGTAGGTATAAGTTGATAATTAAATATTGCAATGATTACATACGTACACATATAGCTCGAATCTTCACATACAAAGACGAGCTATCAAAGTACAACCTCTGATTCACAAGAGCGCGCTGCTTTAATTCTTTAGGATAAAGTTGGTCATCCTTGCCAAACTTGTCAGCTAAATAGCTTGCAATGGCGCGGCTTTCCCAAAGCACAAAGCCATTGTCTTCTAACGTGGGTATGCAATGTTGGGGATTTATTTTCATAAAACTTTCCTTGAGTTGTTCTTTTTTGAATAAATCCACTATCTCTATTTCAATAGGCACTCCGATAGAACGCGCAGCAAGTAATGCACCACGAGATGGCCCGCTAATTGGAAAATGGTACAGTTTCAAACTCATTTTGATTAAATTTTAAGACGAGAAACGGGAAAAGTGAAAGTTTTGACTTCTGACAATGGGTCAAAATCTACCTACCTACTACTGACTACATAATAAAACTAAGTTTAAACAGTGCTGCCAGATGATGATCTAGCATTCTCCCCAAATCTCACCCGAAATCCCCCCAAAATGTTAGTGTTCTGATAAAAAAAAACCCCAGTAATTTGAAAAATATTTATTAATTTAAATTCAATCAAATAAAATTTATAGTAATTCAGCAATTGCTTCCATGACTGAATCAGCGTCTCCACTTGCGTCGTCTGCAGTTCCATACATTTTCTCCGAGTTAAATCTCCGGAGCATCTTTGAAGTTGGTTGAAAATTAACACAACTTTACGGCATTGAATATCTTATTCTCAAAATAGATTCGGCCTTATCGATGGCTAATTCTAAGTTTATCTTTAATAATCGCAACTTGCGAGAAGGCTCTTTCCACAACCGCGTTAGAAAAAGGCAACGACAAGCTTGCTAATGCCGATTGCTTACATGACTGTAAGTTCTTCAAGCCATTTTTTTTTTCCCCGCAGAAGGATTTGTCCCCCCAAAAATCCCCCGTGGTCTGAAAATACCCCCAAATTTGGGGGGAATCCCCCCCCCCCCATCTGGCATCACTGAGTTTAATTTAAAACAGTACCTAGAGTAGTAGCATTCTTCCCAAAGGCAACGGTCAGAGCCATACAGCCTCATCTTTATTTTAAAATCTCATTGTAGTTCTAAAATCTCAAGGCTAGGCTCTTCCTTGTCCCAGTTTTTTTAAATCTCTAACAGTTGAAGTGATAAAGTCGAAAATAGGTTTGTAAATCTGAGGGGATTTCAATAGATCTTGCAGTAATGGCGGGATGCAGTCATCGATCAATCAATAAAATACGCTAAATGTTGCTCATTAGAAAAGCGCTGCTTCTAGCGAACCAGGGTTTAGAGGGTTTAGAGCCGTTAATTTCAGCATACCATGATGCTAATCGATTTAAAAGTCCTAAGTATTTTATGAGCGCAGCCTTACTTTTCCAATTTAAAAATATTAGGCATTCATTTACTCATTTTTTTTAATTCATTAATCCCATTCATCATTCATTTATTTGTTTACTTTTGTGTTATGATATTTATATTTCAAAACTAAAAAAAAATTTTTTTATACCTATTTATATAATCCTATTACCTTCTTCCTTGACCCTTAATTTTGTAAAATCCTTTTCCGTTTTGTTATTCCTTATTTCATAACCGTTTCCCTATCTTTTATCCTGCCGTGGCTTAGCGCAAGCCGCGTGTACCTTGGAAGTAAAAAAAAAACAAGCAGTTTGTTTGTATGTAACTTGTAAAACGTAGCGATTACTTGCTCAGTGGTAACTTGTATGAAGTATAAAATAATATATTCTTTGACTTGTATTGTATTGGATATTGGATTCACATCGTTACAAGGGAAACTCGTAACGTGAATTAAAAATGATTGAAAGCATTTGTAGAATCTGTTTGAACAGTTTTGCTGATACGCTTGAGATGTGTAACATTTTCTTAGCAGAAAACAAAGTCATGGTTTCCACAAAAATAATGCTTGTGGCAAAAGTAAAGGTAGGTATACCTACTTATATTAAATAAAAGTACATGCATATCATTTTTCTATATTTCTTTTATAAAAATTTTACAAGCAATGTTTCTATTTGCGCTAGAAGATGAGGATATAAACTGTAAAATTTAACAAGGAACTTTAAAAGTTAATATGTTTATGTATCTTTTTCAGGTTTACCCAGAAGATGGCCTGCCGTCTGTAATATGTCTGAAGTGCCTTAGCATGTTAGACAAATGTCTGGATTTTATAAGTTTGTGTCAAGTTTCAGATCAAAAACTGCGTAATGAAAGACTAGAACAAATTAAAAACCAGAACGATACTCTAAGTAGTATTAGTCACAATGAGTCTATAAAGATAGAAATGAACTCTGATGATGGTGCTGAAATCTATGAAAATAAACCTAAAATCATTAATCAGCAGAAAAGAAATATCATTACAAAAAAAACTGGGAATAAGCAGCAATGTTCCATTTGTGGGAGAGTCATGTCATCAACGTAAGTTTTGCTATAAAAAAAGGATTGTATGATGAAGTTTTTGTCTCTTGAATTGCTAACAATTTATTTTAATTTAAAGGTATCGACTCAAAACACATCTTGCTACTCATACAGAAGAACGCCCATTCTTTTGCCCACATTGCAGTAAGAGTTTCTCACTTTCTGAGAATCTCAAAGTACACCTAAGGATTCATACTGTAAGTAGAGCAGGGCCCTATCATTAGTGCTTAAAGTATACAATCTAATTGGAATTAAATATTTTTTTTAAAGGTAAGCTCTAGCAGTATTCAATTGGTTTAATTATTACTTCATATTCATAATTTACTATTAAATCAATTGCCATTGATTTTTAGGGCGAGAAGCCACTTTCTTGTGTGATATGTGGTCAATCTTTTGCACAGTCAGCAGGATTAGTGGCTCACAGGCGTAAACACTCTGGTCAGATGCCATACAAATGTAAACTATGTTCACGCAGTTTTCGGACTTTTGGACATTTTCAATACCATACAAAGTTAGTATTTTGATTTTGCTCCTAAGTTTTATTAGATACATTGTTCAAATATGTACGATATTATTTTCAGAAGACATACAGGAGAAAAGAAATATGAGTGTGATACTTGCGACAAGCGTTTTATAACTCGAGGGGATTTAAAGCAGCACATATCAACACATACGGGAGACCGACCTCACATCTGTACTATATGTGGTCTACGTCTCACTCGAGCTTCCAACCTCAGAAGACACATGCAACAACTGCATCATAGGCTTAATAACATGCCCACTGATGGCAGGACTAAGGATAAGGCTGCTCATCATTCTGCTAATAGTGGACAGTAAAATTATTTTTGAAGTATTTCTTTACTTGCTTGCTATTTTGGTTACCTACCAATATCCTAATGAAATTTTCCTTTTCCTATATATGTTTTTGAATCCGGGTTATAGGACCTCAACCAAACAAGTTCATATGAGAGTGCTTTGTATTATTTATAACACCCGACTACTTAAAAACACGCTCTAAAAAGTACGAAACAAGAAAACACTCTCCAATGAAATTACTTAGTATGTACAAACTATTAAATATTTACCGTTATTAAATAAACTTACTTACACATATTATTATATTTTAATATATTTTCAATTTATAATATTGATAGAGAAATGTTTTAAGGATAAAGCCGTGGTCGTATACCACTTTTTTTAATTTATTATTCTTATGGCATGGTAAAGCTGAAATAACAATAATAATAATACACAATAACATCACACATTGATCTGACTTCGTGGTAAGTAGCTTAAGCACTTGTGTTACAGAAATCAGAATACAGAATATATAATAATAGCCCTCCTGGCCGATTTCGACCACGGCGGCCAATCTCAACAGAGATCAGCCAACTACCAGAGACTGTCCGTTTTGTGAGCGACGTGGGTGCTTAAACATACGCTCATGCGGCGTTGTATTTGTACTCGTACACAGAAGAGATCTTATCGAATGCAGCGCTGGTAACAGTGCCTTTTCCCAATCGGCGATGTCTTCGTTGTTGGATTTTAGGTGTAATTGGATAGTTCGCCACAGTGTACCATTGAGGCGTTCCACTTGTCCATTTCCTCGAGGGTTATAAGGTGTAGTACGACTACAAGACGTACCAATCGATAATAAGAATTGTCTTAGTTCATCAGATAAGAAGGATGTTCCCCTATCGGAATGGATGTATGCTGGAGTGCCAAAAGTGAAAATAGGTCTTTGAAGCAGTCTATGACGGTTCTTGAAGATACGTCTTTACACGCGTAAGCGAATGGAAATCGACTGAACTCGTCAATAATTGTCAGTATGTACCGGTTCTGGGTCTTAGATGGTATCGGCCCCTTAAAGTCGATGTTCAGCCTTTCGAACGGGGCTGTCGCTTTAATAAGGTGTCCTTGATGATTTATATAACGTGGTTTTATTTCTGCGCAGGTTGGGCATGCGGCCGTCATTCGTTTCACTTCTTCTACAGAGTACGGTAGGTTCTTCGATCTGACCCAATGAACCATGCGCGTGATCCCTGGATGACAGAGAGATCGGTGTAACGCCACTAGTTTAGAATTAGAAGCAGGAGTATCTATTTGCATGCAGATTCGAGAGAGTGCATCGGCTGCGAGGTTTTGTTTCCCAGGACGGTAGATAATGTCGTATTTAAAACATGACAGTTCTAACCTCCATCTCTCGATCTTCTCATTTTTGATTTTGTTGGAGTGTGTCTGGTTGAACATAAATGCGACAGACTGTTGGTCAGTAATAAGCAAGAAATGTCTTCCTATCAAAAAATGTCTCCACTTTCGTAAGGCTTCAACGATTGCACACGCTTCCTTTTCAATTGACGGTTGTCTTTTTTCGGAGTCATTGAGAGTGCGCGAGAAGAACGCGACAGGACGACTGTTTTGTGATAAAGTCGCTGCGATGGCAAAGTCGGAAGCGTCTGTCTCGACAGAAAATATTTCTTTGTCATCAATTCCCGCTAAAGCTGATTTCGAGATGTCAGTTTTAAGATTTTGAAAGGCAGTGATAGCTTCTTGGGATAACGGGAAGGTAGCTTCGTTCAAAGATCTGATTTTTGAAGAAAAGTTTTCGACCCATTTTGAATAATGGGCGAAGAGCCCAAGTGCTCTTTTCAGCGTAGCAGAGTCAGTAGGGATCGGAAGATTCGTTAATGGTTCCAATCGAGACTTGTCCGGCTTAATAACGTTACGTTCGATAGTATATCCAAGTAAGTTTATCGATTTCGATTTAAATGTACATTTGTTCATGTTGAGAGTTAATTTGTATTTTTTAGCGGCCTTCATGAACATGTCGAGGTTCTTATCATGATCCGATTTTTCCTTGCCGCATACGGTAACGTCATCAAGGTACGCAAAAGTGCCTTTAAGCTTCTCAGTATCGATTATGTATTGTAGGGTTCTCTGGAAAGCTGCTACCCCATTTGTTACGCCAAAGGGTATTCTCGTAAATTGATACAGATTACCACAAGCCTCAAAGGCAGTATACACTTTTTCTTTTGGTAGAATCGGAACTTGATGATATGCGCTTTTTAGATCAATTTGACTATAAATGTTGTATTTAGCTACTTTCGTTATGATAGAGTCAATACTTGGCAAAGGGTAAGCGTCTAGTTCTGTAAATCTGTTAATTGTTTGAGAATAATCGATTACAAGACGCTTGCGGTGATGACCGCCACCGGCAACGAGTACTTGTGCCCTCCACGGTGAGATACTGGACTCTATTACCTTGTCTTTAAGCAGATTATTTATCTCGTTAGATATGAAGTCTTGGTCTTCTTGGGAATGCTGTCTTGAGCGGATAGCTATAGGCTTTATGTGTGGCGAAAGATTGGTGAAAACTGATGCCGGAGGAACGGAAGCTTCTAGAACGCTGCAAACTTTCAAGGGTTGTTTGTTGCCTCCAAATTTGAGTTCGAGCGACGAGTGTTTTCCGAGAACATCGTGCCCGATGATGACATCTGCGCACAGGTCGTCAATGACGAGCAAAGGCTGGTGTTGATATTTGTGTTCACCGATCTGAATCGTAGCGTGGCATATACCATTGGCGTGAGAGACATTATTGAGAGACGCTAGAGTAATTGATTGTTTACAGGACTTCTGTTTGAGATTTATCGTTTGAGCGAGACTTTTGTCGATAAAGCTGATTGAGCTACCAGTGTCAAGAAGCGCATCGGCTCGATAATTGTTGACAGTTATAGGAATAGTTGCCTTTCTTAGGCTTGCAGGAGCTGCAGCGGAGATAGTTGATAAATTGGCGTCAGCGAATTGAGGTTGAGAGAATTCATCTTCTGTGGCGATAGCGTTAGCAGTTCGTTGAATAGGACCAGAGCTGCGGCAAACGTTTGCAAAATGGCCTTTCTTGAAACACAGCTGGCACTCGGTGTTAAAAGCAGGGCATTTGTTACGCTGGTGAATATTGCCACCACAGAAAAAGCATCGTCGTCTGGGTTGGTGAGAATCAGTTCGAGATCTGCTTGGAGCATTTGTGGCTGCATTGACGTGAGCAGATGTAGTGGGTGTCACGGTGAGTAATTGTGAGGTGTTTTCAGCAGTTTCCAATGATATAGCTAGATTAAGAGTTGCCTCTAGGGTCTCAGAGGACTTCTCTAAAAGTCTTTCTTTAATCTTTTGTGATGATATCCCAGCAATGAATGATAGGCGTACGGTTTCGTCTTGGTATTCAGCTGCAGTGACATCTTTGAATTCACAATCACGAGCGAGTATAGTTAGGGCTCTCGAGTATTCAGCTAATGACTCTCCTGTTTGTTGTTTCCTCGAAATAAGGATATGTCGAGCCAAAGTGATATTCTGCCGTTTTTCGTAAGCATCGTTGAGTGTTTTGATAGCTTCAGGGTAAGACTTATTACCTCGAATGAAATTGTAAATTAGCGGTGAGATATGATTAACAAGGAGTTGGTACTTAAGTGCATCGTCAGCTGAAGCGGCTTCCAGTCTGATAAAATTGTCGAAAGAATATTTCCAGTGGGCCCACTTGAGGTCTGAACCTGAGATCGAGGGTTCCACATCAAACCGTTCGGGGCGTAGGTAGCGGGACATCGAAGACTTTTCGTCAGATTTCGACATTGTAACATTTGGTGATACGAAAAAATTATTGTTGAATAAATTGATACATATTAAGACAAAACCAAACGGAATATTGGCTTTATTCAACAATAAAATACGACATGCAAAGGAAATGTAAATATCGAATAGAATGACACAATCATAAGTGACAATACCAAACTTCATAGATCATATCGTTTTCTTCTATAGACAGAAAGAGGTTATATCACATTCGCCCCCTCTATGAAGAGACGTAGTCATCTAGAAAGGCTG
Source organism: Pyrausta despicata (assembly GCA_963921415.1). Taxonomy (NCBI): domain Eukaryota; kingdom Metazoa; phylum Arthropoda; class Insecta; order Lepidoptera; family Crambidae; genus Pyrausta; species Pyrausta despicata. The sequence continues at coordinate 11,180,723 of OY992862.1, read as the reverse complement.
GGGGTCTGCGGTTCCTGCCTGAGCGTCGAGGTTGGTCATTCTCTGCCTCCGGATCAGCATTGGCAGGCGGGTCTTGGTCCGCAGAGCTTTCTTCCAGCTGGTCGACATCAAGGTCATCATCTGACATGTCATCGTCAACAGCTCGTGGTACTGGAGCTAATGATCTGTTAGAGATTGTAGTCTCTCGTCCATCAGGCAGTCTTATAAAAGAGTATTCAAGATTACCCTGCAACAGCTGGACTTCTTCAACAGCTGGTTCATACTTTGAGTTCCTCACATTCCTTTTCATGAACACAGGTCCAGGCGAATGAAGCCAAGTCGGCAGAGACTGTCCGTTTTGTGAGCGACGTGGGTGCTTAAACATACGCTCATGCGGCGTTGTATTTGTACTCGTACACAGAAGAGATCTTATCGAATGCAGCGCTGGTAACAGTGCCTTTTCCCAATCGGCGATGTCTTCGTTGTTGGATTTTAGGTGTAATTGGATAGTTCGCCACAGTGTACCATTGAGGCGTTCCACTTGTCCATTTCCTCGAGGGTTATAAGGTGTAGTACGACTACAAGACGTACCAATCGATAATAAGAATTGTCTTAGTTCATCAGATAAGAAGGATGTTCCCCTATCGGAATGGATGTATGCTGGAGTGCCAAAAGTGGAAAATAGGTCTTTGAAGCAGTCTATGACGGTTCTTGAAGATACGTCTTTACACGCGTAAGCGAATGGAAATCGACTGAACTCGTCAATAATTGTCAGTATGTACCGGTTCTGGGTCTTAGATGGTATCGGCCCCTTAAAGTCGATGTTCAGCCTTTCGAACGGGGCTGTCGCTTTAATAAGGTGTCCTTGATGATTTATATAACGTGGTTTTATTTCTGCGCAGGTTGGGCATGCGGCCGTCATTCGTTTCACTTCTTCTACAGAGTACGGTAGGTTCTTCGATCTGACCCAATGAACCATGCGCGTGATCCCTGGATGACAGAGAGATCGGTGTAACGCCACTAGTTTAGAATTAGAAGCAGGAGTATCTATTTGCATGCAGATTCGAGAGAGTGCATCGGCTGCGAGGTTTTGTTTCCCAGGACGGTAGATAATGTCGTATTTAAAACATGACAGTTCTAACCTCCATCTCTCGATCTTCTCATTTTTGATTTTGTTGGAGTGTGTCTGGTTGAACATAAATGCGACAGACTGTTGGTCAGTAATAAGCAAGAAATGTCTTCCTATCAAAAAATGTCTCCACTTTCGTAAGGCTTCAACGATTGCACACGCTTCCTTTTCAATTGACGGTTGTCTTTTTTCGGAGTCATTGAGAGTGCGCGAGAAGAACGCGACAGGACGACTGTTTTGTGATAAAGTCGCTGCGATGGCAAAGTCGGAAGCGTCTGTCTCGACAGAAAATATTTCTTTGTCATCAATTCCCGCTAAAGCTGATTTCGAGATGTCAGTTTTAAGATTTTGAAAGGCAGTGATAGCTTCTTGGGATAACGGGAAGGTAGCTTCGTTCAAAGATCTGATTTTTGAAGAAAAGTTTTCGACCCATTTTGAATAATGGGCGAAGAGCCCAAGTGCTCTTTTCAGCGTAGCAGAGTCAGTAGGGATCGGAAGATTCGTTAATGGTTCCAATCGAGACTTGTCCGGCTTAATAACGTTACGTTCGATAGTATATCCAAGTAAGTTTATCGATTTCGATTTAAATGTACATTTGTTCATGTTGAGAGTTAATTTGTATTTTTTAGCGGCCTTCATGAACATGTCGAGGTTCTTATCATGATCCGATTTTTCCTTGCCGCATACGGTAACGTCATCAAGGTACGCAAAAGTGCCTTTAAGCTTCTCAGTATCGATTATGTATTGTAGGGTTCTCTGGAAAGCTGCTACCCCATTTGTTACGCCAAAGGGTATTCTCGTAAATTGATACAGATTACCACAAGCCTCAAAGGCAGTATACACTTTTTCTTTTGGTAGAATCGGAACTTGATGATATGCGCTTTTTAGATCAATTTGACTATAAATGTTGTATTTAGCTACTTTCGTTATGATAGAGTCAATACTTGGCAAAGGGTAAGCGTCTAGTTCTGTAAATCTGTTAATTGTTTGAGAATAATCGATTACAAGACGCTTGCGGTGATGACCGCCACCGGCAACGAGTACTTGTGCCCTCCACGGTGAGATACTGGACTCTATTACCTTGTCTTTAAGCAGATTATTTATCTCGTTAGATATGAAGTCTTGGTCTTCTTGGGAATGCTGTCTTGAGCGGATAGCTATAGGCTTTATGTGTGGCGAAAGATTGGTGAAAACTGATGCCGGAGGAACGGAAGCTTCTAGAACGCTGCAAACTTTCAAGGGTTGTTTGTTGCCTCCAAATTTGAGTTCGAGCGACGAGTGTTTTCCGAGAACATCGTGCCCGATGATGACATCTGCGCACAGGTCGTCAATGACGAGCAAAGGCTGGTGTTGATATTTGTGTTCACCGATCTGAATCGTAGCGTGGCATATACCATTGGCGTGAGAGACATTATTGAGAGACGCTAGAGTAATTGATTGTTTACAGGACTTCTGTTTGAGATTTATCGTTTGAGCGAGACTTTTGTCGATAAAGCTGATTGAGCTACCAGTGTCAAGAAGCGCATCGGCTCGATAATTGTTGACAGTTATAGGAATAGTTGCCTTTCTTAGGCTTGCAGGAGCTGCAGCGGAGATAGTTGATAAATTGGCGTCAGCGAATTGAGGTTGAGAGAATTCATCTTCTGTGGCGATAGCGTTAGCAGTTCGTTGAATAGGACCAGAGCTGCGGCAAACGTTTGCAAAATGGCCTTTCTTGAAACACAGCTGGCACTCGGTGTTAAAAGCAGGGCATTTGTTACGCTGGTGAATATTGCCACCACAGAAAAAGCATCGTCGTCTGGGTTGGTGAGAATCAGTTCGAGATCTGCTTGGAGCATTTGTGGCTGCTAGATTAGGCCTTGAAACGTATTCGTGACTCTCAAGGACAGCATTGACGTGAGCAGATGTAGTGGGTGTCACGGTGAGTAATTGTGAGGTGTTTTCAGCAGTTTCCAATGATATAGCTAGATTAAGAGTTGCCTCTAGGGTCTCAGAGGACTTCTCTAAAAGTCTTTCTTTAATCTTTTGTGATGATATCCCAGCAATGAATGATAGGCGTACGGTTTCGTCTTGGTATTCAGCTGCAGTGACATCTTTGAATTCACAATCACGAGCGAGTATAGTTAGGGCTCTCGAGTATTCAGCTAATGACTCTCCTGTTTGTTGTTTCCTCGAAATAAGGATATGTCGAGCCAAAGTGATATTCTGCCGTTTTTCGTAAGCATCGTTGAGTGTTTTGATAGCTTCAGGGTAAGACTTATTACCTCGAATGAAATTGTAAATTAGCGGTGAGATATGATTAACAAGGAGTTGGTACTTAAGTGCATCGTCAGCTGAAGCGGCTTCCAGTCTGATAAAATTGTCGAAAGAATATTTCCAGTGGGCCCACTTGAGGTCTGAACCTGAGATCGAGGGTTCCACATCAAACCGTTCGGGGCGTAGGTAGCGGGACATCGAAGACTTTTCGTCAGATTTCGACATTGTAACATTTGGTGATACGAAAAAATTATTGTTGAATAAATTGATACATATTAAGACAAAACCAAACGGAATATTGGCTTTATTCAACAATAAAATACGACATGCAAAGGAAATGTAAATATCGAATAGAATGACACAATCATAAGTGACAATACCAAACTTCATAGATCATATCGTTTTCTTCTATAGACAGAAAGAGGTTATATCACATAGTGCACAAGTGTAAGCGCAATACACAGGTGCACTCATTGTTCCATCACTCTCAAAGTTCGGTGAGACTAGACGGCACTCCGACATGACCGGAAAGAGATCAGGCGCAGGACCAACGGCTTAACGCGCTTTCCGAGGCACGGGGTTGTAACACTGCCAATTTCCCGACTCCGAGCTGTTTTTGAGAAATTTATGACAGAAAAACGCAGAAACAATTTTTGGCTCAAATTGGGATTCGGACCCAGCACCTTTCGGATGTAAGGCAGAAACATTGCCACTACACCAACGAGGCAGTCATATAACACCCAGACATGCACACAAATGTTTGTACAGTGCGGGGTTCGAACCCGTGACATTTTGGTTAATAGTCAACTTCTTAACCATTACACCAAAGCGGTCGTCACAGTTGTTACTTTTGACCGCGGGAAAATAACGCATTCTCATGGGGAAAACTCAGAATACAGAAAAATTTCTGTATTCTGAGGGGGAAAATTACATTCCGGGGAATCTTATCGCTTTCACTCCTAAATTACCAAAGATTTGAATTATATTTGGATAAAAATGGTTTTAAGGGAAAACAACGCAAACAAAAGTATGTACCTACAATAACTAACATCACTTCTGTAAAATATTTTTAAAATATAAAGGTATTTGTCAAATACTATAATTTTAGAAGCCGAAGGCCGGCGTCACACGTTGGCCGAACAATTCGTCCGAACGTTGGCCCGTTTTGTTTGTGAAGCGTCCACACACGTTGGCTCACATACTAGTTCAGGCATCGCGGCAGGGCCAACGTAACGATGTGCACACACTCCGTGCGAAAATTAAAACTTGCGAATAAAACATGCTTGTTACTCATTTTTCTGCTTCATTATTTAGAAGCAAGCTCTTGAGTGCTAAATATGCCGTATCAGAATCAGAATCAGAATCGATTTATTGTCTTAAAACTGTGTACAAAAGTTGTTAAAAATATTACAGTATCAACAGTTTACCCATTTCGGGCATACAATAAACATTTGCATTTATAAAATACGAGTAACATAATAATCAGCCATCAAAATCCATTTATAACATGTCAATAATCAATAAATCAATAAATTAATGTTTTGTAAAAAATGTCAAATTATTCAAAATATTCGTCCAGAGTATAGAAACATTTAGAAAGCAACCAATCTTTGAGTCGAATTTTGAATTGAGGACTTTCCAGGCATTTAATGTCCAATGGTAAATGATTGAATACCATGCTTATTTTTATTTTTTATGATACGGCATGCTTGAAGAAGCTAACAAACTTGTATCAAAATTTTAAGTGGAATCTAATTTTTTTATCCATATAAATTTTAAAAATTACACTCACCCATAAATACGTTAGTATCGCCCGGAGTCCCAATCCACACGTTCGTGAGTGGCCAACTGTTCAGTCAACGTGTGGATTGTGGGGAACAGCGGCAAACAGTTCCCATTTTCTTCTTCTTCTTAACTTTTTTGGCGAGCGAACTTAAGCTTGCCACCATGGGCTTACTGCTCCGCCAGTGTCGTGTGGGAGTTCCCATTTTAACCAATAGACATGAGGTTAAGTGATATTTGAGAAGTCTATTGACATATAATTTCTGAATGTTGGTAATTCGTTTTGCTGACAAGTTTTTAAATTTTAAATTCGTTATAACGTCTGTGAATGCTGTTAGTGGTTTCTTTCAAGTATATCGTATTTTATTTTATCTGCTGGAAATAATCGTTAAAAACGCGTTAACTTTTCGTTAAATATCTGTTTCTTAGTTTATACTGCTACACGTTAAGGTTCGCCGAGATTTTGTATTGTGCCAGCAAGTGAAGCTTGTGCTCATTTGTCAACATGCCGATGGATATTTACTATTCAGAAAAGTATTATGACGAGGAGCACGAATACAGGTGAGGAATGTTTAATAAGATTTTTGGGGAATATGTTTTCAAATTAGTCAAGTAACAATTTAATAATATTCATAATCAGCCTTGGTATTTATCATCTAACCTTGAATTCATTTTCTGTCACCAAACATCTATGTGCCTGTGCACACAGACAGGTGGTTTTAATGACAGAAAAGTTGCTACGCAAGAAGAACTTAATTTTAAAAAGTTATCATAACTATTTTCCTTTGTTTATAGACATGTGGTGTTACCAAAGGAGATGGTTAAACTAGTGCCCAAGAACCACCTAATGTCTGAACAGGAATGGCGCAGCATTGGAGTTCAACAAAGCCAAGGCTGGGTGCATTACATGACACATCAACCTGGTAAGACTTCTTTGTTATCCCATCTGTTATTTGCAGATGTAAACATGTCAATAGAATATTATTGAATGCATACATTGACTACCAACCACAATATCTCAGAATGAATCAGTAATGATTTTTATATACATTTATTTTGCATTTATTTAAACCATACATGTATTTGAGAAGAAAAGTCTTAAAAATATTTTGGCTACAACTCAAATAATTTGTTTTACTCTTGATTGGTTGTTTTAGTAACACATGGAAGATGACGTTTTCTTTTCTATTTTTCAGAGCCCCACATACTACTTTTCAAGAGGAAGAAGACCACCCCTCCAGAAAAGAAGTAAATACCACCGCTTAATTGCTGAGGTTTCCATTGTACAGTTTTGAAAGATAGTGTAATGTAGAATAAGCTAACCCATGGCAAGTTTTAATACTAATCTCATCTCATCAGCCTATAATATGTCCCACTGCTGGGCACAGGCCTCACCTTAACACATTCACGGATAGTTTGCTAGACACAATAGAAGTTTTATTGATATAACATCTATAGGCATGCAGTGTCCCTAAATGTGTTAATTTTGAGGTAGTTTGAGCCATACTCCACTATCCAGGCTCAATACAGATTGGTTGTTTGTGAGGCAAGTGACCAACCTTGCTGTCAGATGTCATTAAGCTTCCTGAGGGCCTTTGACTAGACTTATTTCTATTGATATTAACCAGGACCAACTTAATGTTACTTCCGAAGCACAAATTGGTACAATAATACATTAGCTTGTTATTTGGCATGCAATAAGGTTAATATCCAGTCACTAGTAAACACTTGGTACAATATTCTATGCAACATGTGCTGGAACACAGTTGCCATCAATATACTCTGTAAACTTTGTATTGGCCAGGTGTTTACCAAGTATTTTAAAGATTTGATTTTAAAGTTGCTGTGAACTAAAGAAGAAGATTTTTTGTTCTTTCTTTTGGTTTTTGTAAAAGAGACATGAAATATTAAGTTAACAATAAATGACGGGCCTAATTCCGCTAATCGATCTGAACAAAATTGTTATTGAATTGCCCAATTTCAACATTTCGCCTATAATAGAACTGTCGAAAACAGGAGATTCAGATAAGATTTTGTTATGATTGATTAGCAGAATTGCCCTACTGATTGCTGGCATGCTTGTCATGAGTTTTATGATCTTCATTCCATGACATTAAGTTCTTGGTCATCATAATTAGTCATTATTGTTTAAGTTTATTTCTTAGTGCTTACTTGTGTCATCAAACTTCATCATTTATTTCATAGCTATATGTAAGTAGGATTAACATGATGACTTTGCAGACTATGTTTAACAAACAAAACTATGTTTTGCAAACTATATTTTTTAAGTTGACTTGAATTAATGCCCTAAATTGTCTTCCTCATTTACAAGTGCCTAAACCGATATAGTGTAAAGTAGATGCATAGTTAGTACCCAACTGAAATGCATTGAGATAATCTTTTGTTCATGCTGTCTGATGCAACTTACAATTAGCTGCTAAATATTGTGATGTTCTTCTACTTTATAATTAAGATGCTTATTTAGAACTTGATTAGTTTTATCATGGTATTATGCAATGAAGAAATTTAGGGCTCATTAATGGTTATTGTACAAATATAATTGTGTTACTAATCAATTTTGGTTGTATTAATATCATTGACTTTTGGTTTTTATTTTTAAACAAATCTTCAATTCAAATAAATTATTTGGTGCTATTAAAATTTTGACAGTGTTGATTTATTACCCTTATAAATAATTAAATAAATAAATAATGTAAGAATTTTGTGAGAAAGATGAGTGTAGGGAGCACCTTAAAAAGAATGGCATATAGCATCTATTACATACATAATAATATAAAGAATATTGCAAAATGCTCTGGAATAAAAGACAAAGTGAGAGCAACTGAAACAATTTTTCAATTTTTTTTTCTTTACAATGACGGACAATGATTTTTCTTATGAAAAAAAAAGAAGTAAAATGTCCTAGTAATAAAGAAACAATTTTTCTTAAAAATAAATTTTATTTTCTTTTTTTCTTAGCACTAGGGGACAGTGAGGGTATTTTTGCTGTCTCAGGTTGTGTGAATTCCATAGGCTCTATTTTTATTTCATCAGTTGTGACTGTGTCCAGGAGCTCAAGGCCTTGTAGCTGTTCTTGTTCTAAACTATGAAGCATCTGGAACCCAGGTTCTAACGAGGGAGTGAATGCTCCATCCAGAGCGGCTGGGAAATGTAATTCAGGTACTTCTTCAAGCTTCAACTGGGGTGCCAACTCTCCAATAACAAGTGACTCGCATTGTGCTTTTAAGTGTTCACATTTTTTCTTAATTTTAGCATGGTACTGGACCACTCTGTTATTGTAAAATTCATGTAGATTACCAACATTGAGATCTGCAAAAACTTTGGATATGACATCAGGAAATCCGGACTTTAGGCCACTTGCTTCACGGTCTACAACAGTCCTCATTAGCTTGCACATATTAGTCATGTAGAAGTCTAGTGCATCAGCAACTGCATTTAGAGCTGTTGTAGTGCAGGTGGGGATACCAACATGTCCTATGGCGATAGACGCGCACTGTCGTAGAGCACGTTTGTGACTCTCTGGTGTGAATATCTGAATGACGGGTCCTTTACCGAGCGAAAAGTCACAGTACTGTTTCTGCAGGAAATTTATGGGTGTTGTGGCTTCGTGTTCCAATGGCAGGACTGGTTCAGGTGGCAACGGCGGCAGGCTCATAGGATCTAGCCTTGCGCCCTCATAACCTGCATTCTCGGATTGCTCAAGTATCGCTGAGAGTTGTCGCGCATACGCGTGCAGCTGTATTGTATGAGTGATGAGGTTGGGCTTCGGCAATTCTATAGGCGAAGATTTAACTGTTATTGGTATTTCAGGGATATTTTGCATGCCTAGTTCGATAATAGGATTAAAGTTTACGTTTTGTAGTATAGTTTCATCACAACCTTCGTTTTCAAATTCACCCCACAGTTTTTTGGCTGACATGTTGATAATGGGAAACTTCACAACAAAATTGTACCGATAAAAATGAATACGTCGTATGATTACAATACAACAAAATATTCTATGAATTAAACCACTAAATAGAAAACAAAATATTGTACGAATCCGCTGAATTTTCAGATTTTTGACAATCAAGTCAAATGTCATTTTGATAACATTTGACGTATTGGCTGTCATATCCAATGTCAGTGTGTTTTTTTTTATTCCCGTAGACAGTGTCGTGAATGCAAAGACAAGAAAGCTTACCGAACTTTGATAAAATGGAAAAGAGAGACATGCTAACTGGGCCCTGGGCGCTTGTTTGGTAAAAAATGTGTCACCTTGCACTTTCACCAAATAATAGTATTAATCTAATCTAAAATCTCTAACGCTAGTAAATCATTAGTTTATGCTTTCAACACGTACCTCCTATCTAAAAATCACAGGTTGTTTTTTCACCTGTGATTTTATACACCTTAGTTATCAATAATTTAAATCTAGAGAAGTTTGTAAGTATTGAGATATTTGATTCATTTAGATATTTGATAAGAAAAACTGTTTAAACGTAAAGATGGACCTGTGTTTCAATGATCATAATAGGTATTGTATTATTTTGGTAGGTATTGAATTGAATCCAGCTATCCCCTATATAAGTGATAGCAATCTTAAGCAAACTGAGGCGCGGTCGTGTTTGGGATTCCGACCTACCAACCTATATCTAACCAAGTAAGTAGATGGGTAGATATACACACGCTTACCAGCAACAATCTTCTCGAAGGAAATATCGACACACAGCAGCTACTCGATGAAGCTGGCAGCGTCGGCCTCGTACAGCGCCGTAAGGTCCATGTTCATGGTGACACATGGTGACAAGCAGGTACACATACCTCATTTCATCTGATCAGCCAAGTATACTCGTGCTGCAGAAGACTTTTTAAGTTGTTAGTCCTAGTTAATATCGATAGATACTAGTTGTTAAGCCAGGTCAGAGGTACTCAGGCGGCTTAATAGCATCTGACAGTAAGATTGGTCACTTACCTTACAAAAAGCCCTTCCACCAATCCGCAGAAATCAGAGGCAGGATTCAATTCAGGAATCTAGTCAATATAAAAGATGAATTGATTCCTTGACTTCCTTGAAGATAATAATCAAAATTATTTTTAATGTTAATAATCAAGTGTCGAGTGTCGAACATTATAGCCGTCACGTGAGCAGGTGGATATCACCAGCCTCGCCCTAAATGTCTGCAGGATACCTCTATTGATAATAATTAAGCCTAATTATACCGTGACCTTAACCGCCAGTTGTTTAATTGCAACATCCTAAATTCATAATTAATAGCAATGTCGGATCTAATTCATAGATCCGACACCACTATTCCAACTTCCTATTTTAAGCATTTTTGCGAACACTAGGTAATTGATAAATGTAGTCAGCAGCAAAGAAACTTAATGCAAGCATACGTAAATTTATGAATACTACTAACTTACTTTCACTAATCATGTATTAACGACTTCTTATCCATATTCGTCAATATATAAGCCTTCCCCATTTAAAAAAAAAATAGTGACAACATCACACTCTCTGATACCAAAGTTAGTACACTGCTCAACAAAGTCTAGGGAACAGGAGGTTTTTAGGGAATATTTTTATTTTTATATATTTTTGTTTTAAAGTTTATATACCAATCGATGCGCAATTTAATGCTTAATTAGTTGCGTATATAAATAAAGGATTCAGTTTTTGAATTACGAGGTAATTTTAATGAAAAACAAAGAAAGTGTATTACAGAACTAAACAAAGAAATTTAATTTAATAAAATTTCTTAAAAATTAAAACATAACAGTTAAGAACAAATATGCGGGGACTTTTTTAATAATCAGTTGGACCCCCTAAGGCATTAACAACAGCTTGACATCGTCGTGGCATACTGATTATGAGACTATCGATTGTCTCTTGTGGAAGAAGACTCCATTCTCTGGAGAGATGTGAAAAAAGTTCATCTGCTGTGTTCAAATTTTGAGGGAGATTTCTAAAAGCCCTTCTCTTTCGATGTTGTACTCGCGGAACACATCCATCACCTGACTCGCAGTATGTGGTCGTGCATTATCTTGCATAAAAATAAAATCTGCGCCCAGATTTTGTCGGTGCAGGATAACCACGGATTGGACTACCAGTTCGCGGTATCGCTCTGCATTTAAATTTCCCCTGATCAAAACGAGATCCGTCCGTCCACCCAGGCGGATTCCAGCCCACACCATGATTGTACCACCTTGGTAGGGATGCACCTCCTGTGGGTTTTGAAGCCGACTCTGCCGACCAGGAATCCGCCAAACACGCACTCTTCTTGAATCTGGATGAAATCCGAAGCGAGATTCATCGGAGAACAGTACATGTGCCCACTGATCTACGGTCCACTGCAAATGTTCACGTGCCCACAATAATCGACGTCCTCGATTTCCATGACGCAGCGCGGGCACTCTTAGTGGTCTGCAAGCACGAAGATTAGCTTCATGGAGTCTCCTCCGAGCAGTCTGGTCACTGATAGCAACCTGGTGCTGCGACTGGAGGTCTTCTACCAACTGACGAGCCGTAATGGTGGGTTGCCTCCTTGCGACATTTTGTAAAGAACGGTCTTGCCTTTCCGTAGTAACCCTATACCTGCCTCTGTGCCTTTCGGCTACATCGCCAGTAAGTCTGTAACGTGCCCACAGTCTGCAGATAACGCTCGCGTGAGAATTCAGAGCAGCTGCAACTTCGCGTTGGGGTAGCCCAGCTTCCAACATTCCTACAGCTCGAATCATTTCTTCCCGCGTTAAATGACGTCGTGACATAATGGCCGTAGTCGCAAAAGTTACGAATAACAACAGTTAATTTTGTTTTTCAATAAAATCATAAAACAATAAAACAAATTTTTATCTTTAAAATTCTCATACAGTATCACTACACAGCAATCAAAGTGAAAGATTCCCGCCTTTTACGAAAATTCTTTTGTTTCTAATTTTTTTTTTTAAATTCGAACAACGTTTGATAAACATTCAGCCTACCTGTTTACCTCAAAGAGATCAGTACTTTTTTAAAGAAGATTTTACAAATAAAGACATATAGTTGGCTTGTTCCCTAGACTTTGTTGAGCAGTGTAGTTTAAGCACTTGTGTTATAGAAATCAGATACAACGAAGGCACCAAAACCACCTAGACCCGTGGCAACATTGAAAATTCGTTTTCTACATCTCCGTCTGGGTATCGAATCCGGGAACTCGGAGATAGCAGTACCTTGAGGCCGGTGCGTGCGCCACCACCTACACTACGGAGGTCGTCTGTTATAGAGTTTCATTATTTATGATGATATGTCATGCAGGAATGCATTGCAACCAAACTTAATTATGTTGTGCCTACACCGTGAATTGAAAGCGTAAGTATTTTTTTAGGAAATAAGAACATTGGTTCGGATTACAACATCTTTTAAAGTCGTATAATTCTTGTAAATTTTGGGAATGTCTAAAGTTTATGAGTACAAGAGGAATGTTATTTCATTTACTGTGTCACTACAGTAAAGATGAATAAGTAAAGAAACAAGAAAACTGCGTCTTTCTCGTAGCAATTTTTGGGCATTCGCTACGGCGTAGTACCTTGTGCTACGGAAATTCTTCCGTAGTCTTCGTAGCAGTTGTCTACGTATTTACCTAGTCGTAGCGTGAACTTGTAATGTCCGCCTTTGTTTGTGGTATCTAATTATTAGTATTAAAAATAATAATCTTGCTAAGTGCTTAGCGCGCCTGTTTTCTTTAAATAATAATAGATTTTTAAAGGAAAAGAAGACAAACCTTAACTATTTCTATCGATCGTGTTATAATTAGTATTTGTGTCGTAGACCTACAAATGAATAGTGTTTTGTTATGATGGTGTTTACACAACATGTTAATAATAATTTATAAGATAATCGCAACGAGTAACAACGACAACATCCTTGGCTAAGTGTCTGCGTGTTTGAGATACTTTTACGTCGCATCTAATTTATCAAACTAAGTTACGCTTAAGTACATAATGTGTACGCCGCAAGCTAACACGTCGTCACGGCATCGCTCAGCTACTACGCTCGTAGGGCGTATGAGACTGTAGGGCGACTTTCATACAGGATACTTCCGCAGATCAATCGGAGGATCCTCCCCCCCACTCCCCGCAGGAGCTGGTCTTCACTGTCGGGAGGCACGAGAGCAGCAGTCAGGACTCGGCCGCCGCACCAGCCAGACGCGCGGTCGACGCTGCCGTGTGCTATGCCGTGTTTATAATTCGAAAGGCGAACAGTGATACGAAACTCTTTGACTTTTGACTCCTCTGAATACGGTGAGTGATTTTTTTTAATGTAACTTTTTTTTGGCAAAGGCTTTCGGGTATAGCGACGCGGATATCTAGATTCCCACTTGTTGAGTCCTTTGTCTACGTTCTGTTTGTATTATGAATGAAAGTGTGTAAACAACCTTGTAGTGGAGTAGTAAAAGAGATTGTTAACATGTGCTGTAGATTCTGAAGAAGATTTGACGGTTATTTGCTGCGTTTGACAATTTGAGCGCGTTTAGCGTTCAAATTGTCAAAAACAGCGAACGACAGATTAGCAAATCTCGAAGCAAGATAGTATCCTGTGGAGCTACCGCATTTTCTTAGCTTAATTTAATTACTTAACAATACTTAATGTATTTTAAGATCCTTAAATGTATGGTATTTTCCACTGTTTTTAAATTCGTATCTTCTAGATATTATTTACTTGATCTTCTTCTTTGTCATTAGGCATCTAAGTACCTAAGTATTATATGTCATAAAGTCATAAAAAGTCAAGTTTTTAAATTCGTATGATCTCGATATTTCTGTCTACTTCTTTGTCATTAGGTTAAGTAAGTATTTTTACAGTTCCCAGTGGCTAGTAAGACAGCGACTGCAAGTAATACTCTAAGTGAATGTTCATTTTGAATAAAATCAAGCATTGACAGTTTTATTTATAGTTGTGCCATATCATACAGGGCTATAAAAGATTCACACATCACCATATTTTACATCACATAGCGTCCCCCAGACTAATCCATGCAAACAATAATTTCCAAAGCACCCTTTATAATTATTAAAATAAATCGTTCCATACCTCTAATATTTTAAAGTAAAGATCACATTAATTCTTGTTAAAAACGTTTGGAATGTCCACAAGTTACTCTCGCTGTTTTGCCTTACGGAGCGGAAGCGCTAGTTGGCGCAAATTGCATTCGACATCGCTCGTTATTTGCTAGACACTAATTTCACAGCTTTGCGATTGCCGCTGCAATCGGGATATTAGGCTTATTTGATAATTTACTCGATTGGAGATCAATGCTATTACAAGTATCTTATTGGATTTACTGATATTCTTAAGCAAACCCTGTAAATGAAGTTGAATTCCTCGCTTCAATCAGTTCCTTATGTCTGAATCTAAAAAAGAAAGATGACCTTAAGCAACACGTAATGCGTTATGATGAGATGTTTGTATGTAATGCGTGATGACTTACTGGATGTGTTCGATAATTTCGATTTATTCATTTTATAAAGTCTGCGTCCTTTATCAGGTGTATCGGGGGCCGCGAAGTTGATGGCCTATAGCGTGTCGCGTATTGGCATGATTTGTCTATGGAACTGTCACTGTCAGCAGAACGCGTGGAGCTGATGTCGTGCTACCTGTATCTTCATTCCATATGCAACATAAAAGGATCTATAACTTAAATATAATTTAAGCCATTCGAGTAGGTCACCACAAAATCCGTATGCAGAAAGCTTTAGAACAAGACTGTCATGATCCCACTTATTAAGGGCCTTGCTGAAGCCTGTGTTAATTGCATCGACTTGTCTATTTTGATCCACTGATTGAATGGTATCCTCAACACACAGACCAGAAGAATACTTCGTGCCTCAACCAAAGACAGCAGGCTACTGCACGTAGATTTAGCAGGAGTAAAGCCACTTTTTGAAGTAGTTATCATGTTAGTAGCCTATCATTGGACATATCAGTGGTTTGAATACTTTTGCTACTGTTGGGAGGATCGAAATTGGTCTATAAGTGCTGACTAAATCATTGGCGTCTGCTTTGTGTATAGGGAAAGAAAGAAAGAAAGAAAACATTTTTATTCAGTATCACATATTTTACAAAATAGAAAAAGACATATTCTTAATCGCATAAACAAGATACTGCAAAGGTGGGCATGCAGCATATGTCGTAGCATCTCAGGAATGCGACGACGCTGGTTTTCCGTGGATACCCAGACAGAGAGATAACACTACTTTTCCCAACAATTGCTTATTCAATATAGGTACTTTTACAGTATAATTAATTAACCATCATAATATATTTATTTAGGGATAACTTTAGCTAACTTCCAATGATTGGGGAAAATACCTTTACTTAACGATGCATTATGGATACAAAATAAAGTATCTGCTAGTTCTTTTGCGCACGTTGCTGAAAATATAGGGGGAATCTCGTCGGACCTAGGGCCTTTAGAAGTATCTAAGCCTATCAGGGCACTTGCTGTTGCTAGTTTACTTATGTTATACCCAGCAGCTATCCATTTTCTTCGTTGTTCCAATTGATATGCCGCTCTTAAGAATCTATAAAATTTGCAAGTGCTATTTCTGCCACTATTTTTGCATTTAACAACGCAGCAATAGTCGTGACCCATTTCTTAGCTTTGATTTGTACTGAAATACTTATATTTGAACAGTCAGTCATTTTACTTTAATTTTTTGCCACGTTGTGCGCTGCGATCGTTGTCGTACACCTACTTCGCACATAGCGGATACCTACAGATGAAAGGACTGGTACTGCTAACTATACAGCTGGGATTAAAACCTGTTTATCTAACTAAATATTCATAATAATAATAACAATAAGCTTTATTTGATTCCATTCAAATAAATATAACATGCAGTGAAAAAAACAAAATATAAAAAAACAATAATAATAAAATCAAATAAAATTCCAAACAAAAATAATGTGACATTAATTGAAATAACATTGATCACTATATTAAATAATTTATATTTGTATGGACTAAGGGTAAAAGCCTCTTCCAAAGCATCCCATTTTTCCCTATCTTTGGCTGAAGGAAGCCATCCACGACCTGCTGCAGCCATGATTTCGTCAGCTCATAAAGCTAAAGACATTCTTATTTATATGTATCACGCGTAGGTACCGTAGACAAGAAGAAAGTGCAGTGTTAAATAGTAGTTGGATAGTAATCCAAAAGTAGTTAGTAATGTTAACTAACGGCCGGTATGTTAAGTAACAATATTCTATCTACCTTTGACTGAAAGATAGATAGATAGACTGTCAGTTTCATAAAAACGGCTGTAAACGCAGATAGCGTTTGGTATGAAACTTACAGGTATCTTACTTTCAGTCAAATGTAGATAGAATATAGAATCAATATGTAGCAATTATTGCACTAGTTAATAAAAAACTGTGTCAAGGTTAAATTTTGTTGTTATCAGATTAATTTGTAATGTTTTTATTGTCCGTGTTAGAACATTTAATAACAACTATGATAAACGTCACGAAAGCTCTGTTTACATTAGGTTCATGTTGGCAGGCAATCTATAAAATTTCTTACTAAGTACCATCAGATAAGGAGAAAAATTTCATTCAATCAATTCATTTTGTTAAACAATAATACTGCCTCAAATCAAGTTTTGATTAAGCTTCACTCAAATAATTTCACACAGATTAAGAACTACCTTAAAGTAAGTACTTTACAAATTAAATGAGCATTAACGATATTTAACACAATCCTCTTCGCTTGAGGCGGATAGTTTCACGCTGGGTGCCGCACAGCCTCACTGAGGCACAAAAACAGGCCCGGGTAGAATGGTGCCGTGACATGATACATAAATTTGATGCAGGCTCATCTCGGCGTGCTTATGACATCATTACAGGTGTTGAGTCCTGAATTTATCAGAACAATCCAGGAACTTTATCGCCAGTCAACGGTTTGGGTATTCTAAAATGAAGCAAGCCTACCAAGGTGAAGCGATCTAGAAGCGGCAGGAAGATTTTAATCGCGGGTTTTTTTTTTAATTTAACAAGCTACTTGGTATCATTTCCATAACGGGATCAAAGAAGCATTAACTATGAATAGTATACTACATATTGAATACTTGCCAGAAGTTTTCTCTGGTGAGAGCAACAGGCGGCCAAACACAGGGCTCCACAGGCTACTGCTTTACCAAGACAACGCGCCCTCGCACACCACGCTCATCATAATGATTTTCCTGGACAGCACGCCGGTTAAACTTTTAGGTCACTTCCTTTACAGCTTTGATTTAGCACAGTGTTACTTGTTGTTATTCCCAAAAATTAGAAAATCAGCTCAAAGGAATACAATTTTCGGTTCTGTAGACCTACAGATTCCTACCGACCGGTAGGAATACAAAATCTGTGCTATTGGCGATTGAGCAGAGTGTAAATTAAATGTCTACAGCGGACTAAAAAAGTATTTCGAAAATTGGTTAAGACGCATGAAACTTTGTATTGAGGATTAAATCTATGAAGCAATCATTTCGCACAACTTTCTGAGTGTCCTACGTATATGTGGGATATGCATGAACGAAACGAAAGTTTTTAATTTGAATTACGAAGGACGAAGGTTACTTGTGCGTGTGTGAGGAATATAAGGGCGAGTCGTCTGTGGAAAGCGAAAGGAGTACCTAAGGTTTTAGAAGTGTATTGTAAGTAGTGTCTGCGAATCCCAAATAAAGAAGTTTCGTTGAATCCCATCTGCCGATTTTCCCTTCCAGATCTTACATTTATGTAATCTGGACGTTTATGACAGTGACCTACGTGACGAAGCGCACTTGTCGCGTTATGTCGCCCATGTAGGACAACGCTTTAGCATCGATTTCAAATTTCAAATTCAAACCTCAAATTCTTTATTTGTCTTAAATAGGGTACATAAATGTTGTTTTGATACAGTGAATGTAGCTTAAATAGGTAATAAAACACAGCATGCAATTTTTTCATATTAGCTAGATTCGATGCAGCATCACTGCAAATTTTAGCATCGTAACTGCATAAAAAGTAGAAATGTGTTAAGGGCCTAAGTGTTGGAAAAAAAACTTTTGTCTAGTGTCCAGCTAAGCCTAAAATATAGGCTTTAGGATACTTATTTTTTGTATGTAATTAAAATCATAAATAACGCGTTAACTACCGACTACCCCACTCCAAATTAATCATTTATTTAATGATTAATTGATGAAGGTGATTCATCAGCTAAAGATGATGATGATCTAAGTGAAAAATGGTTACGAACAACTCAGCCCAGATTAGGTTACAGACTGAAATGGCTGAAGGGAGAAATAATACCATTTATAACACTAATTGATTCTGCAGTACTTATGTAAAATGTATTAATGACAACCAAGGATGTTCTCAGAAACACAAATTGACAGGCAACACTTTAGTAAAGTTGACTTATCAACTCATTTAGTAATAAGTAGCTGCTGATAACCGAGTTAGGTTTTTTAGAACAAGCTGTTTTCCTGGCTCATTCGTTTTTTTGAAAAGTTAGTTATATACACTTTTTAAAACTTAAGAATTTAAACATTTACTATCAAAAGGCTAAATATCACATATACAATTATATAAACATATTTCACAACTAGGCATCACTGACACATGTTTCTATATAAAGATATATGACTTTAAAATTTTGGTGCCAGGGGAATCAAAATTAAACATTTTGCATATAATAATTGTTTATTTGAATTAAACTTACCAGTCTTTTGGTTTCATTTAAGTTTTTAGAGTCATCATTAATCCTAAAAGTAGTATTATAAAACACAAAACAATACCTTTTTTAGAACTATCAATCAACTGTAATATAATTTAAACCATCTAACGTGCCAACAATATCTAATACAAATCAATATTGTAGACGGTATTGTATGCATAAAAGTATCATGTGGCAACAATGACGCTATATTATGTATCTAACATTGATAAAGTTTTCCAAAAACGTATTAAATTACAACAATAAATGAATATGATTTGCAAATGGACAAACAATAAATTAAAAAATATTATAATCATCAGTAGAATCCGAGTCTTCCCCGTCATAGAGAGCAGACGTTACTACTTTACACATAGAATCGGAAATTAAGGTTTTATTTACTGAAGGCAAATTAATCCAGAAGCTATCATTAGATGGAAAATTAATATCCGACTGATCACTCTGAACTTCAGTTGTAGCTAGCCCATAATTTGGGTTTGAAGTAGAAGGTTGTATTGATTGTTTCAATTGATTCAACAATAGTAAAATAATTATTTAATCCGTAACCCATTTCATAATAATCATAATATGAAAGTATAATAAATTAAGGAACCTTTGATTCCTCTGCTATTTTGCCAGGGGAATCAATGCCAGGGGAGTCAAGAAAAGATAATCTTCTTTCGATTTTGTTTAAATGGATTGATTTTTGCCAATGATTAATATAAAAACAATTAATAGTCCTATATTAATAGTAAAGAAATTCTCAATCATCAAAAAACATTTTTTAAAGTGGCCAGGGTAATCAATGACCTAGTGAAACAAAGCCAGGGGAATCAAATTCTTACCTTCGTAAATCCGGCTTAGAAACGTCGAGACGCGCCACCTCTCCTTGCGATGTTGAGAGCGCGACCAAAGCCACCTTGTCGATGTGCACGCCTTCGGCGTAGACAATTATTAAGCGAGGCAGGTGGAATTTAGTGGCGCACCAAGGGAATCAATCGTTGTGCTCGGACAAACACAAACTATTTTTTTAAAAAAAAAACAGTGATTGGCACAGACTTTTATGTATTTACTAAATCATTAAACAACTCACCCTTTAACTCTTACATTACAAAAAATCTTAAATTTATGACTCTAATTAGGTAAAATATTAGTGGTTTGTTCAAAAAATAACAAAAGGACAGCCAAGGGGAATCAAGGCTTCAAAGATTTTTTTCAGATGTTTCAAGCTAAAATAAACTCCGTTTTTGTTGTGCCCCATTTAATTTGAACAATAAAGTAACAGAAAAAAAATATCTTACATTAAATTTTAAACGTTATCGCCCCCGGACATTGCTTTTTTTGGCTTTCAAGATTGACCCCTCTACATAAGCGGCTCTACAACAAAAGAAATGGGCAGTGTTTAACGCTTGCTCAAATCATAGCCTGCCAATTCTAAGTGAATGACAGCACAAATGACACGAGTATAACTAAAAGGAGACATATGTTTCAAGTTTGTTGGATTTTATTTATTTAATCTTTAAACACTGACTAATTTCTTTTGTAGGGTGTTTCGACTATACTTTGTGCTCCCAAATTCCAAAGGCAGTGTTATAAAACAAATAGTTAGTTATGACAACCAGGGTACCTTTTAAATCCATCGACCTAAGTTTTCAATTGCAATAAACTCGGAGATTTTGTTGTCTATGATTTATTAAGTTAAGATTAACATTCCAAGCCGAGTCACAGTTTAGATCTGGGAAGTCCTGAAATGGCTTAAGCTGCTGCCTTGTCGATTCCAAACTCAAACCCAAGCTACAATATTTGCATAACCGAAAATAGAGGTCGAAATTCCGTCTCAAATTTCCGTACCATTCAATACCGTGTTATTATCCCTAATCCCCTATATAGGTCGGGCTTTGTCGCGAAGGGGGGCGAGGAGGGATGAGCCGGTTCATCAACGCCTTTGACAGATCGCAAATCTGTCTTGGAGGTCACCTTGCTGGCAGCCGGGGTCAACCCGAACACGGATTCAAGGGTCGTTGTGATGGATAATGGGTCACGTGTGACCTTAAGCAGAGTAAATACAGCAGAGCCATGTATAGGAAGATTCGGCAATACATTTTCGCGTAATTCATATACTTAAGCCACTTTAATAATAACAAAATGCTGATAGGCCCGCTATTGGCCTCGGTGAAAGTGTTATGCTACTGACAAGTGTATTGATTGTTTTTTGTTTTTTAATTGCTTTAAGTCTAAACCTACATCACCTAAAAGTACCTACATCACCGATCATAATTATTGTAGAGTCAATACATTATCAGTAAGCATGCATTTAGAATACCTAGTCACAATCATAATTCATGCCGCATTTAATCATAATTGCTACTAGGTACGAGTCGAGTAGTATAGCTTGGTAGGTAGGTACTACCCACAGACGTTTTAGACCTATACATTTAAATGAGATTGAAGTTAGAATTGATAATAACAATGTTAATATTAATTCATTTGAATAATCTAATCTGGTTTTATCTAGTTTCGGAGCACGTGCTACGGCTATCTGAATAATGCATCACGAAGAT
The DNA here is from genome assembly GCA_963921415.1 of Pyrausta despicata. NCBI lineage: Eukaryota > Metazoa > Arthropoda > Insecta > Lepidoptera > Crambidae > Pyrausta > Pyrausta despicata. The sequence goes on along the minus strand of OY992862.1, from coordinate 11,159,298 downwards.
CCTTAGAATTGATGGTGGTGTAATTAAAGCAATAATAAATCATAGTCATGATACGTACTGCTGAGCACCAATATACATATTATAATGTCACCTTAATGTACTTTACTACAAGATTGTTTTATTTTTTATGTTAGGAAATGTGACAGCTAACAATTTGTTTTGCTGAAAACTTGTTTTTCAACATGGGAGGCCGCTGTGAAGTAGGAAGTTCACAGTCACATTCATAATAAGTAATCTACTGCGTAAAAACATTGCCAATGTACAGATAGATGCACTAAACTGAATTTTCCTTTTGGCCCATTTTTCTGTACATTGACAATGGTTTTACACAATAGATTACTATATACAGGGTGTAAAAAAAACCTTAACGAAGCCGTGAACCACGCGTTCAGTATATCAAACCAAATCGTATGAAAAATAAATTTTGGCTGGGAAACAACTTTTATTTTTTGACATCAAAAAAAATAATTTTATTCTAGCCCGCAATGTACAGCGCGCACGCGAAAAAGTCACCGCGGAGCGTGTTGCTTTACACCGCCGCTACGCGGTTCGGTTCGAGTGTGCGCTGTTCATTGCGGAGTGTGCCATTTAGAGGCTTTTTATGAAAGAACTAGTGAAAATTTGTATCATGTTTCTTTGGAAAAAAGTTCAGTTATAACGGACAGAAGTCATTTCTGTAAAAATCATCAATTTTTTTTCCAAACTTTAACCATCAATATCTCAGTAACCGTTAACTTCCCAGGCATGGTGTAAAGGAAGAAAATGATCGTAACAATTGGTAGAATATGTGGTATTCGGCTTCGTTAAGGTTTTTTTTACACCCTGTATGTATATAAGTACGATATTCCTACTTCATAGCGGGCTCCGATTTTCGATTTACTTCGAAAACCAAGTTTTCAGCAAAAAACTGCTTAGCCGTTTCTGTAGTATGGCTCTTAACCCAATTATGCAAGACATTTGTAGCGATCTTATTAAGATTTTAGGAGCGTATGTCTACATCATACAAGTGTGTCAGTGTCTTGTATCTCTTTTTGCGAGTCTATTTTGAGCAAGTACAAAATAAAAGTTATTATTTATCAATAGGTTCATAAACTTACGAAACGATTTCTGATTTTCAACATTCGTAACGAACGATTTTTCGGGCAACTTTTCCGAGTTTTCCCCATACTCGTACATCAACTAAGTTTGCAGAAAGTCCTACCTGTGGTAACAGCCAATCAGTCAATTTCAATAGAGTTGAAAGCATAATAGAAACATATTAGTCCTGCGGGATAAGCAGTTTACTTTTTTGACATTCAAATATGAAAATAAAACAAAGCCACCATTACGTAAGTACTACCATTATTAAAAATTATACCTTATTTTTAATTTTTCTTTGTCAATTTCATTCAACTATATCAGTAGCCTTCTGTCATAGATATGGTTTGAAATAAGGTATGACCATGGGTATGACGGTTTATTAAAATGATGGAACTCTCAACGATTAATGTTAGGCTAGCGACCGCCCGCGACTTCGTCGTGCGTTCAAGTTGGAACAAATGTAAGAGTATTGGCAGTTTATTCGCCGAGATCTTTAAAACGGTACCTCAATCATATATCTAGCACGTACACACTCTAGCTCTAGCACGTACCGCAACACAGGCCGATGAGAAAGGAATAATGTATAGAGATAAGAGCTGACCTTACTTTATCTCATTTCATTGTGTAATAACTGCTGTATCGGTACTGTTTTCTTATTACTAGCTGGGTTTAAGTTATACCAAATATGTATCCTGATTGTGTTACAAGAAGGAATTCATGGGCCATTAGTTATAGTAAATTATAGAGTAGGTATAAGTATGAAGAATACTTAATTATCTAGCCCCTGTCTTCATATGGTGCTAATAAATAAAACACCAGCCTAGCAGAGTGCACATTACGAAAACTAATAAAAATTTAAATAACATATTAACAAACAAATCTCGCTCTCGGAAGAGATTAAAGTAATAAATGGATCAATCTTTAGAAACAGAAAAAAAAACTTATGCCGTAATTCAATTTTATGTAATGTTGACGGGTAGTAACTTTTTTTCAAAAATGGTTTTGTAAATTTTGAGCCTAAGCATAATTGTGACTTATATTCATCTGAGGTGTGCTTATCTAACAAGATTATTCGTGTGAGTGCATCGATCAAATATGTTGATTGTCTAGGGCATCGGGCCCAGGCTTGCCCAACCTACAAAAGCCCCAAAAGTTTTTAGGCTTCTGTTGGCTGGGCACTACCGGGCTTGATGCCCTAGTAATGACATCAAGACAGTTAACTATGATTTAAATTACAACTTAACTACAACCCATTCTACTATAAGGCCAGTGGTATCGATCCGCTAATATCGTATGATGTTTGCACCGAAGCAATCTAACTCGTACTCGTATCAGCAGGTAGGTGCGGTGCGTGTGAGCGACAGGGGGGCCGCGGATTGATCGCGATACTAAATAAAGATTTCCGCGGCGACATCCGCGCGGGGGCCGCGGTCCCACGTGCGCGCGCGCAGCCGAGCGGAATTTAAATGAAATGTCATATTTTTAAAGGAGAAAAACCGTTAAATATTTTTACAGTAGAAAAAACCGCTGTCTGAGGCAGGGATCGAAACCGCGTCCATGGTTATCTAGCCAATCATTGCGAATATCTGGGTGCCTGAGTGGTGTAGGGTTAGATTTCCATTTGACGCGGGTTCGATCGCCGCTTCAGTCAGTTGATTTTTTCTACTGCAAAAATATTATCTTTAGTTTGAAGGTGAATGCTTACACGAAAAAATCATGGAAAAACAGTTTTTGCTACCGGCTGCACATACTTGCCGAAATATAGACCCGAAAGGGAATTAACTGAAATTTGCACCAATCAATATTTAGTCAACGCTACTTTTTGGATCCATTCATTTGTTTTAGGGCTAACGTTCACGCCCGTGAGTGCATCCGGCTTTATAATAAGGGAATGACGGAAAGGGGCCTCTTTACGTGTCTAATGCCAAATGCTATGCTTATTCGTAACGACGTGACGAACTCTATTTTCCTTGTGAAACATATTACCTGTAGGTCACTCGCGAAAACCAAATTATATTGACAGTATCGTGCAAAATAGGAGAAAGAATCCAATTTTATTAATTAATCATTATGTGGCACAATCAGAACAGAACTCCAAAAAGTAGGCCAAATTCTTAAGTCGTACATACATATAAATCGATTAATTAGTAATGGTAATCGCAATTCGCATTGCTAAAGTTAATCAAAGAGTTTGATAAACTTATGTACTAAATCGAGGCCCACATGCATTGTGCAGTTACATATAAAAACATGTGCGTTTCATTACGGCCACACGTTACACCGTGTTCATTCATATTCTATCAATAAATCATTGTATGGTAATTTTCATATATTTATTTATGAACTTAGACACGATAATGTTATCTAAGATAACATAAAATGTCTAAGTTTTAAGCTTCATAGGAATGCCTCCAATCCAATATTATCGTTTTTTAATAAACAAAAAACATGTATACAGTAAAATTATGCTTACTCGGTTATTCGGCTACTGTTCTATGCATTTGTGGTTATTGAACGGCGAATGATCCAATTAAATTCACACAGAAAAACGACCGCAATAGTATATAGTGGGTGACCAACTTTCGTCAGATTTATGATATATTTCGGAAAATAGTAATCGTACACGACGACTCAACAAATTTACTGCTTGGTGACAAAAAATACCTACTTTGTTGCAGGCTTAGCATTTCGTTATCTGAACAGTAACAGCTAAATACATAAATTGATTAAGCCGAGGTGCTTCTGGCGCAATGGTTGCAGCGCTTTGGTAGTGATACCAAAAGTTAAGCAACCTGAGGCGCGGTTATGTTTAGGATGGGATGAACAGTCTGACCATTTAAGTGACGTCTATTTGCAAGCATCTTCGTGCTTCGGAAGGCACTTTAAGTTGTTGGTCCCGGTTAATATCGATAGATTTTAGTCGTTAAGTGTACGAGTAGTCAGAGACCCTCGGGCGCTTAATAACATCTGACAGTAAGGTTGGTCACTCACTTTACATCCGATCTGAGCCCGAGTGGTGGAATATGGTTCGGATCACCTCATAGTTGAGGTGAGGCCTGTGCCTAGCAGGGACGTATAAAGGCTGATGAGATAAAGTTAATTAAGCCACTTTCGTAAGGACATCGTTCTTCGTGGCTCTAAAGCTGTAAGCTTTCACCTATAAGCTGTAGATCTTGAAGGTATTCTAAGAAAAACGCTATCTTATTCAACAGACGACATCAGCATCAGCATTTTTACCTTGATGTGCTGTTATGTGTACCTACAACAAAAGAACTGGTATCGTTTTAACGGATTCCGTTTTTCATAGGCCTGCTGGTTTCTGGAAGCTGTAGAGTAGTTGCGGTAGTGGGAAAGTGATGTGAGATAAGTCTCTGTAAACAGCTGTCGTTTGGTGCCTCTACTTTTTTGCCGTGCCTGCCAAGCGCCGGGCCAGCACCGATATACTCGGACAGAAGCGCCAGTGTCCTGGTTTCCCTTTGTTGTAACTAACACATTTTATTTTTATTTCTGCATTTTACGACCAGTGTGAAGGTCAAGCTAATTTATTAACTTTGTTACTGTGATTATATGTTTATTCATGTTATTGAATGAAATCAGAGCATTTGTCAATATTTACCCTACATGTGGTGAAAAATGTCACTGTTAATTGTTAAGTTTTGTGCGAAAGTGTCATGTGTGGAGATAAAGGTTAAGTTTGGCTATTTAGCCATTCATTTGAGTGCTACGAGTTATCTTTTAATCAACTATTAATAACTACGAGATCAGCCGGCTCTGAATTATTAAAAGGTACTTATGATAATTAAAATTTGCTGTTATGACTATCGTTTTGCTATATGTACAGAACTTTTTTGTCAAAAATCCTGTTATTACCAAAAATGCAATATTAGTGTAGGTGGCGATGACAAAAACGTTTATTTTTCAGTTTAGCATGTAATTTTCATTTGACTTTCACTACACAGTTACTAATTAACTGAAATGACCAATGTTAGAGCAATATTAACGTAGTTTTTCTTCCGGTAAAGCACTTTCTACCACCAGTTAGCCCTGTGGCAAACTTTGTTTCCTCTACTTAGGCAGTTACCAATGTAATTGTGCAAACTTGCTGGTCCTTACGCGACCTTAATCTTTAATAAGAAAAGGACCTCTTGACCATGCTCAAAAATTACTCAAAAATCATAAGATTCCAAAACAAAAACTTAACCGCAGACTTTGTTAAGTAAATTTTTGTGCTGTTCTCTGAAATATTTTCCATTGCACATTGATGACAAGACTTTAACCATTTACGTACACAATTTCGATTACTAAAATATTTTTACATCGCATTTTTAATGCCAGAAATATGCAGTAGGATACATAAAAAAACATACGGTCAAATTTATAACCTCCTTTTTTATTCCTCCGTTAAAAACAACTCATTAACAGCATGTACTATTTGCTCCAGATCTCCAAACCGCCAAAATGCCGCTCCGGCTCTCCAGAAATGGGTGCTTGGTGTTCATGCGGGAAAACCTCCTCACCCTTATGACTATCATCGGCGTGGTCTCCGGGACCCTCCTGGGCTGGGGCCTCAGGGTCTCCGGGTACGAGTGGACCAGGAGGGAGGTCATGTACTTCCAGTATCCAGGGGAACTGTTCCTGAGGATGCTGAAGTGCCTGATCGTGCCCCTGCTGGTCTCGTCCATTGTGTCTGCTATAGGATCCTTGGACCTCAGTCTTTCTGGCAAGTGAGTTATTTTTTGACTTAGCATTTTATTTTTGCTGAAAGAATATTGTTAGTAATAGCTTATTGATCAGCTCATTGAAATTTATTTTTCTTGTCATTATAATTTAAGCGGTCATGTGTTCAAACTAATGGGGACCGGTAGTATTCAAAATCTATGCGGGCCTAGTTTCAGCAGTTGACGTCCTGCAACTTATCTTGATGACGATAATATCCCTGTGTAAATAGTGGGTGTCATGTTAAGGATGAGAAGACGAGGCCCTAGCTTTCTCCCCTGCAGAACACCCTTCTAAATTTTCTTCATCACCTTCCCAGAGTGGGCCTGCGTGCGATCATCTACTACATGACAACGACGGTGTGCGCGGTGATGCTGGGCATCGCGCTGGTCACCACAATCAAGCCGGGGAAAGACCCGGAGGCATTCAAACAGCCGAACGCTACCAAAGTCATATCTAAAGACACGCTCACGGCTGACACCTTGCTGGATTTGATTAGGTTAGTAGATTACAATTTATACCTAAACTGTAAGGCTTTAGTTTTATCACTTCTGGTTCTTGATAAATTCTTTTTAGCTTATCTGACAGTTAAACTAGCATCATTTGAATAATTTATATAATTAAAAACTCCAATGAACCCGTGAGATCAGCCAGGAACTTAACCGAAACCAAAGAAGCCTCAGAAGGTAATGTTTTAGTAAAATCATTGTTTATTCATTAAAAAAAAAAAATTTCTCACTTAACTCGATTTACATTAATCTCGATGTACTTTAGTCCCTTGCAGCGTGTAAAACTGTTAAATAAGTAGTAGAAAAAAACTATTTTATCAATGGAAACTTAATTACTCGACTCGGTCCAAATTGCTGATTGAATAAGGTCGCATATTATGATACTCATGAGCTACATTGTTTTGCATATTTGTGCTCATTGCCTTAATACCCTTAATAGGTGTTGGATGGCGGTTTAATTTCGCCATCCTGCTTACCTATGAACCGAGCCCGTCAGCTAAAGTATCTTATAACAGCGGTCAGTGTGGCCACCTCCATTTTTGAATTGGGGCTTTTGAAGAGGCTAAAAAGGGCTAGATCGGGCTAAATAGCCACAAATGCTAGAAAAGGATTTTTTTTAACGAACCTTAAACTTGTACGAAGTTATAGTTTTTAGTCCCAATTTGTTCCTTTTTAGGGTTCCGACCTCAAAAGAAAAAAACGGAACCCTTATAAGATCACTTTGCTGTCCGTCCGTCCGTCCGTCCGTCTGTCAAGACCGTTTTTCTCAGGAACGCGTGGAGGTATCAAACTGAAATTTCTATATGATACTTAGATCTACTGTCCCTGGAAGCTGTAGAAAAATCAACCTTCTAAGCCAACGCAATCAAAAGATACAGCCATTTAGGCCGCAAATTTCCGCAAAATTTCGAAACTCGCACGGGAATCAAAACCTACGGGGTACTTCCCGTAAACTTAGAATCTTGAAATTTAGTACGAAGTCACGTCTTATAGTACAGATAAAGGAAAAATTACGAAAACCGTAAATTTTCAGTTTCATCATATTAAAAAAAATCGTCATATGAAAAATATTTTTGACAATTTTGAAAATTTCAAAGTTACTACTCCTTATCTACAGGTTTGTACGGAACCCTCGGTGCACGACTTGCGCGAGTCCAACTCGCACTTTACCGGTTTTTTTGGTTTTAATAAGGTTCATCGAGATAAAAACACGCTGGAATGTGGCAAAGACAGAACAATTTTTGCCAGCTTTCCCAATTCTTTATACGGGTTATTGCCAGCGGCTGTTTCAATACTCAAAAAAATTAAATCTACCAAAAAAATATTCACAAATCTTATTAAAGACACTTATTCCGATAGTTTAGTATTAGCATGGTGCAAATTTCAGATTTTGGTGCAACATTTTTAGATTATGAAAAAGGGCTAGATAGCCCTTTTCGGGCTAAATCATGAAACTACGAGTTCACACATAGTAAAAAGAGCTAGATCTAGCCCGAAAAGGGCTAAGGTGGCAACACTGACAGCGGTAACAGCTTAATCTATAATGTTTGTTTTACGTATATGCGTTGACATTCCCAAACATAATATTAGTTGTCAGTTGATAAAAACAATAAAAAAAATAGCAGGTGATAAGAATTAAACGACAAAATTTCAGTTTTAAATATAATATTGTCTAAGATGTGAAATTAAAACACACTTAAAGAAAAATGGACATCATATCATATTAATTTTTAAATTTTATACAAAATTTGCATTGTTGATGCTAAAAAAACCGGACAAGTGCGAGTTGGACTCGCGCACCGAGGGTTCCGTACAAACCTGTAGGTATATAAGTAAGTTTTTTTTTAGACAAGATTTTTTTGTCAAAAATATTTTTTTTATATGATGAAACTGAAAATTTAACGGAACCCTAAAAATAAAGTAACATAATATTGTCTAAGGTTCATCTTACTCTAAATTAAGTCCTAAGCTACTTAGGTACTACTTTTTGAAAGTTATGGACGCTATAATCAAATTATGTCTGTTAAAATTTTGTCTCAACGGTTGCGGTGATAAACAAAAACAATCTTTTCATTTGTTCAATTTATTCAGCCATTCTTCTATCTATACATATATCTGTCTTACTTCTCTATTGTCCGATTTGACTATATTATCGTCTATTCTAGTAACAACCTCCCTTCCTACTACAGGCGATGTGAACCACCCACTACCTGTTTGTTTATCATCATCGTTGCCATAAACTAATCTAATCACTTCACAACTCGTGCTTAGAACTACCTACTGGATTCTTATCAAAAAGTGCTAAAGTGAGATCGCATATTCATTGTCACCTTTTTGTAATATAACTTGTGTTCTCTATATACCTAGCATTTGTACCAATAGATAAACTATTGAAATAATAGTGTCCTTTTCCATAGAATCATCTGCACTCACACGTCCCAATTCACTCTAATTACATGCAATTTCATCTGGTATCCATTTATCATTCGCACTCGCACACACTCATGCGCATACCCTTGTTTCGGTTTGTTGCTGGTCCGTTGCCGAGTGAAATTATCTTTGGTGATTCACCAACGGTCTGGACGAGGCAATGTATGCGTAAACTTGTGACATGATGGCTCAGTGTCGTTAGCAACGCAATGCATTGGTAGGGGAAGCGGTTCTCTGCTAGTCACTCTTCGTTAGTGCACTATTTATATAGCGCCCTAGATATGCCTTATCAGGGATGGCAGTTGGGCTAGACTATTTGGTATACTTCTACTTGAATTCCTTAATGTATCCTTCTCAAAGGAAAAAAACCATTTCCCAGATTTCCCTTAGCCGTCACATCATTGTCACCGAGAAAAAAGTCTTGTGATTTTGCTTGTGTTTATGTCCCAGGGTATAAATAATCCTAGGTTGGTGCGTCAGTGCTGTGATTCCAGGTGCATCTTCTGAGACACGGTTGTAGGTATTGTAAGTCCTGTGACTTCCAGCTCTAGCTTTTTCAGGTGATTACAGTTAGATGTATTTTGGTTCCTGCGCTGGCATCGTTTAGTGGAAATTTAAAGCAAAATAATCCTCTTTTTTAGCTTTAGTCACGGATTTCCGCAAAGTAACGCCTGATTCCATCAACTATATCAAAGTGAATAGCAACAAGAATCACAAATATATGTTTCTCAAAAAAGCCAACCCTAGCATATAGATCAATCAAATAAAACAACGGTGCGTCAGATTAGATTGGCGCGAAGTAAATGCCAGGTGCCACTGTGTGGTTAGTTCACAAATTCACACCACTCTGGCCCCTGGCAACGAGTGACCTACAAACTGCACTAAACTTGACCATTTGACCGCTAACGGTTTTGATAAAGAGTGACATTAGTTATTGGCAATGGAAACAAAATCATTTTAACAATAAATAGTGTTCTTTAACATGCTGAATTTACCTAAATACAACAACTTATCACACCTGAATAACGGAGATGAATTGGACTGCTTTCATCTAAGTATAAAAAATAGGTTTATAGAACTTTTATTTCTCATAAGAAATTTTACATTTCACTTAGAATGAGATACAGATAAATTATATTACTTATTAGGTACTAATTGTTACGCTTCGGTACATGCTGCTGCTATATGTAACTGAAGTTTATTTTTAAAAATATTAAAATTCTCACACTCCTTCAGGTCGTTTGGTAAATCGTTAAATAGCCTGGCTCCCTCAAACAGTATCGTTTTTTTGCCATAGTTAGTCCTTGGGGTTATTGTTTTGAGTTTATATGTATTTCTCAGGTTATGTGTATTACTCCTAATATTTAGTTCTATGTTAGTTTTAATTGTGTTACTTAATGCTTTTTTGATAAAGATGCATGTGTTATATCTATGTAGTTGTGATAAATATACAGCATTTTCAGCAGCAAATATACAGCATTATAAAAATACAACATTTTCTTCATCTTCCATTTATACGTATGACTTTTCCACTTTCAAATGCTTTTAAAAAGCCTTCGAGGGTTCATGATGGGAGGAAACTTATCTACTGAGAGAGTTATAATAACGATTTTATTCTTATTTAGAAACAGTTTACTTGACATCGATTAATTATTGACTCGTGGTTTCAGCTATATCATCTTCTTTGGCATCGAAACAATGAAATATTTTAAATGTCGATTATTGAGAAATATAATAACTTCTTCGATGGTAAAGCGACTTTATATTATGTCTTCAGCCCAAAATTATGCGACACGAATTGCCCTGTCGTTAGCACACATAAGATCCTCTGGAGAGCAGCAGTCAGGGCACTTAGATCAAGACAAAAGATAGGCCATGTCATGTGAGGTGAATGAAATAACAAATTAAAGAAAATTAAAAGTTTATAATTTTCTGGGTGCTCGTGACCCAATTTTAGCGATAACTCAATTGTACCTACCTGTGAAGTACCTACTCTAGCCATCGTGTCCGAGAATGTTAATGGGAATCGAAAGGAAATTCGGGAGCCGTCGAGATGGAATGATTCAATTTACATCTTTTACCAGGGTACAAACGTTATAGGAAAATGTATCTACTGTTCTTGTTTTTTAGGATGAACTACCCCTAGATGACCAAAGGGTTCCTATTGATAACAAGTGGTCGTAGCTCTCTGATTAGGCACTGGAAATTTCACTCTGCTTGCTGCTTTCTTTGCCTACTACAGATGGGTTTTGTCTGTAAAAACCGAGATCTAAAAATAAATACAAAACATGACTAAGCTGAAATTAAAATAATTACAATAGTTTTAATCTAAGTACTAAGATTGGGTTTCAAAAGTAATCTACGGTTTTATTCTTTAAGTTTTTTTGTTGCGTTCACAACGCTATTTTTTAATTTCGAAAAGACAACACTTAAAAAAATTCTGTTCGGCTCCGGTTATCGGGGAGGATAACCGATAACCGGAGCCGAAAAAGCCGAACTGAATTTTTTAAGTGTTGTCTTTTCGTAATCTACGGTTTTTTGGTAGGATATAACACCCATCGGCGAGAACGCGAAGACTTGAACGCACGTACTTATTAAATAGAATTAGTTTATGAATGGCATAATAGGCAAGCAGTGACAACGCTTCAGTTTTCCCTGGGATTTCCCCTAAGTTTATTTTTTAGTTTCAAAGGCATCAAATCAAAAATCGTAATTTGTAACAGAACTTTGTTCATCCCTTGAGTGCTTCCGCGGCGAGCAGGTGCGTAGTCATCAAATGTTACACTTTGGCTTCGCATGAGTGATGTCTCGTTTAGTCTGACCTTCCCATGTCAGTTTGGGGATTAACGTGATCACGCATATTTGGTTTAGAACTGTATGAACAAGAGATGACCTTTACGCTCTTTCGGTCCTTCTTGTATTCAATGTGTTCATTGAGATTAAGTCTTTCAATCCAATCTAGGCTTATTTGATATAAACAATGTCAGTATTTTTATTGTCTCTTCTGTAACGAGATATTCAAACGTGTTTTTGTATCATTTCAGAAACGTGTTTCCAGAGAACATCGCACAAGCTACAATTGCATCCTACCGAACCAGACTTAATTATGATCCAAACGACACGAAAGCATTTAAAGGTATGCAGTGGAAAATGATATGAATTGCAGAAACCACAGAATGAAATTAACTAGCTGCTCCAGTCCAAGACCGTACTTCTGCTGGGTTGAGGGTGACAGCACATCTGTATTATCTCAAAAAGAACACTTGATAGACGATATAGTGAAGAAAATGCGATCTCGCGTCCTGCTACTTAAATAAACCTTATATGGTTTACAATAGTACGCTTTTACTTGCATAACTTTCTGTATAGTGCTCAACATTTTTTTAAGTGCCTAGGTAGTATAAAATTGCAGCTACCGAGTTTGACTACTTTTGTAGTGACATGAGATTTGTATTTCCTGATTTCCAGGGCAGCTAGAAACGTACGAGATCAAGGGCGAGTACCAGAATGGCAGCAACGTGCTGGGGCTGGTGGCCTTCAGCGTGGTGCTGGGCATCACCCTCGGCAAGATGGGCGAGCAGAGCCGCCCGTTGCAGAACTTCTTCCACGCGTTGTCGGAGGCTATGATGATCATCACCGGCTGGGTTATCTGGTGAGAGCTTACTTTTGTGCTTTCGGGCTTCCTACATCGTGGTGCTGGGCATCACCCTCGGCAAGAAAGGCGAGCAGAGCCACCCGCTGCAGAACTTTGTATTGTCATGTTTCCTTTTAGAGCTGAAGATAGTAAATGCTATAATGCGTAGTTCTTAGCCAATTACACTTGAAATGACTCAAATCATCAAGCCGCAATTTTAACTCTACTACTCAACAAGCACTAATATTGATCTTGCATATACCTATAAAATCTTAGTTCTTGTCTGATTAGAAGATATCTCGTGCTTGCTATAAGCATACCTACCTAAGTTGTTTTCAAGTAGTTGCCGCTTGCAATTATCATGTTTATCATGTTCGATTTTCTTTTATTTCAGGCTATCACCCCTCGGTGTGTTCTTCCTGGTGACCGCCAAGATCATGGAGATAGATTCGTTCGCGGAGCTGGTGGGGCGATTAGGGCTGTACTTCATGACGGTGCTGCTGGGGCTGTTCCTGCACGGCTTCGGCACGCTCAGCATCCTCTTCATCCTGGCCACCAAGAAGCTGCCGTGCCGGTACATTGCCAAGATGGGACAAGTGATGGCGACTGCGTTTGGAACCGCCTCTAGGTAACATCAATTATTGTGGTCTTATTATGAAAATTTCGTTCCTGTAGCTGGGTGGGGCGATAAGCGGGTTACCTCTATAACACAACCGAAACTTTGGGTAGTTTTAAAACACTTGACGTGAGGACATCTCGTGTTTAATAACAGCATAACTTTCACCACATACCTGATTGTTTTTTGTTCTGGTAAGAAAAACGTTCTTATTTAGCACAAAAAAATGCAACAACTTCAAGCAAACAGACTGACACATTTAGCATCAGGGAGTGGTTCTCTATACCATGACACTACTTTCAGACATTTAGCTGATCGATATATAATTTGTTGTGACCTGCTGGTCTATAATAAAAGGTAATTCGTTCGTTCATTTCGTTTTCAGGCTGTAATATTTTCTAGACCGACCGAAACTGTCAGACCACTTCCTACCAAGTAACATTACTAACCACCAAGTCCACCCGTTAAATTACTTTTAAATTTTGTTCCATTAGCTGGATCTACATCCAATTACATGTCTCGTAGATCGTTAGTCTCGATTGTGTACTCAAAATGTATACACTTTCCAGTTCAGCGACAATGCCGATCACAATCGGGTGCTGCGACGAGATGGGCCTGGATCCGCGCATCACGCGCTTCGTCATCCCCATCGGCGCCACCATCAACATGGACGGCACGGCGCTGTACGAGGCCGTCGCCGCTATCTTCATCGCGCAGCTGCGACGGGTCGAGATGAGCTTTGGGAAAATTGTTGCTGTCAGGTGTGTGTGTTTCCATTTACTTGAGTAGATAGAGCGTAGAGCTTTGGGAAAATTGTTGGTGTTAGGTATGTGTTTATTAAGGTGCTTGTTTGTGGCGCAGTGTTTTGGTAGACATACCAACGTGAAGCAACCTAAGGCGCGGTCGTGCTTAGCATGGGTGACCATTCTGACCATTTAAGTAAGGTCTTTACAGGCATCTTCTGCTCCAAAGACTTGAATGTGAATTATGTATTTTTGAATACCCACTAAGCTTTATAAGATAAACACGGTTGCAACGTGTGTTTTCAGTGTGACTGCCACGGCAGCGAGTATAGGCGCGGCTGGCATCCCGCAAGCTGGGCTGGTCACCATGGTGATGGTGCTGGACACCGTCAACCTGCCCGCTGAAGATGTCTCCATCATCCTCGCGGTCGATTGGCTGCTGTGAGTTTATTATTCTTCATTCTTCTGTCTTTGTTGTTATGCTCGATGCTGTCGGTCATTGGTGACCACTTCGGTGAAGTACTCTGATCGAAGAAGTTTCATCACATATTTTTGCACATATGCTCATGGCTCGTTATTCTACGTGAGTGATGCAACGCGACAACTCCGAAGCCACAATATCAAATGTTGTACGTTTATGATAGTGTCCAACGTGCCGAAGCGCTGACACTTCACACTTGCCACGTTGCATCACTCATGTAGAACATGATCAACTTTAGTTGTATTAAAGTTTCATAAATACCTAACTGTATCCCCCTCCCTGTATTTTACCCTAATTTGGTAAATAATTAAGGTTTGTAGAGCTTTCTTATTAGAAAACGCAACATTTCCAAAGCGAAACTGAACTTTTTACTGAACTGCGTTTCAAGCGTGGATGACTGTATCTACTTACCTATGTTATTAATTGAGTCAAATTATTTGTTTCTATTGTGGTCGAAGCCTGAAAAATGTACTGTATTTTCAGTGATCGATTCCGAACAACAATCAACGTGGTGTGTGACGCGTTGGGCGCCATCATTGTGGCGTCTCTCTCACAAGGCGACATCGAAAAAACGCGCGCAGTACAAAATGACCGGGAAGCGGCGAATGCGCAAGAACTCACCGAACTAGAGAAAGGCGACCACTGAACTTCGCGCCCGACAACGGTTAACACCGTTCTGTGTTCAAATAACGACAACGTTATTTTGTGCCAGGACAATAACGTATAATATATATGTTGTGATTCAGTTGTTAGTTAAGTCTTATGAATCTCACAAGTTATGCTGCCTATGTTAGACACTCAGATTTTTAATGTTGATGAAATTGCAAAAGAAGTATTTGATTCTAAATGACGTTTCGTAGATAGATGTTTTATATTAAATATGAATTCTTGGTAAATGTATTATAGATTTCGAATTATTGTTGTGTAAGAGTGTAGCCACGATGTTCATTGTAATATACTATTTGGAAATTTTCTGTCTTTTAAAATTCTAATACATACTTTGTTTCGGAAAATTTGTGGATACGATTTGTATCAATCACGTATTTTTTATTTAAGTCTTGTTACATTTTACATTTTAATGAGAGCTTAGAATATCGATGTGTTCTCGTTGTGCCATTTATATCATAGGGAAATGCACCACTCATTGGTGATAAGTTCACATCACGAAGAATATAATCTCTGTACTTAAAAGCTTTTTCATGATTTCTCAAAACCTACAACCCCAATTGATTGCAATATCGTATATTTTGAGATTTCGTGAAATCGATTTTGAGCCTCCCATCTTCGTCTCATGCGTGGTTCGAGTAATAAAATACTAAATTAATCAAAAAGGTTTTACTTTAAATGCAAAGTAAAATAATATTCGATCTGCTTGTAAACATTTTAAAAAACGTTATCTGTAGCTAAACGGTATTACCTATTTTTGTATGGATGTACATTTATATGTGCGTATGTAGTGAGTGTTTAGTTTAGCTCTAATATTTATGGATGTATAAGAACAATAAATGTGCCATAATATAATGTAATGTAAGTCAAAGACTTTTTGTTAATTTCATTTATAAGAAACATTATAGAGTTTAAAACAGTCATAGTCATTGCATTCCATTAATATCTTCATGTGAACCAGTAGACACTTAAAGTGTATAAAAGTTCTTATCGTATTATTATAACCAGGAACAATGCTTGTTAATTTATGCTAAGATTTTCACAGTATCAAACTTTATGCCTTCGAAAATAATATCAATGAAACCTAGATAATAGTTCTTTGTTTGAAATTTGTCTTTCGTTATTAAATGTATTATATTTTGCCCTATGGTATTTTAGTGTTTTCCAAAATATTCCAGCTATAAACCAAACTGATACTTATAAGTGTTAAAGTCTAACTTTTAATATTACTTTTGAAGATTTTAAAAAATGTAAAAATCGAAGACAAGTAGTTTAATGTTTGTAAACTTCAATACTTCTAGTCTGTTAATATATTTACTCAACTGTCTTTTTCAAATGAATTCTTTTTTTTTCTTTTGTGCTATTAGAAAGAAAAAGATAGATATATTCTTGTAGTATTTTAACATATCTTTGCAATTAAAGTGGGCCCAAAAATTGAATACGAAAATAATGAGTACAAAACTAGTAGCGAGTCTATTAATCTCTTTTAATTTATGTTCTATCTATGTAAAAGTAATTGATGTTAAATATTTTAATTAATAAACACTTGCCGTGTGAATTAATTGTATATTTTAAACCAGCCTGATTAACCTAAACAGTGCAAATATAAACTAAGTCAATTAGGGAAATGAAATCCTTTACGCTTCGCTTAACCATTTATTTAAAAAATAATCTTCTTTTCTTTTAATTTAAGACTAAGTAAAAAAATCTTTCGTTTTTTATAAGAGCTGAGTCTCTATCACCTCACAGCCAAGGTACGCATTTACGCTATAAAATAAAATAATGAGTCCTATGACAGTAATCTGTTATATGAGTGAACATAAACAATATTGAAAAAAAATAACAAGAGTTTGGTACAAATATACCTACATAAAGGACTTATCGTCTGTCAGTCAGTCTTATTTAATAAAATACATACATAGTACGAGTAATGTATTATATGACACAGCGTTTAACGGCATGAGTCTGGAATGTTTACAGATTTTTACAAGCGCGAGTATCTTAAATAATCTTAATTACATTTACGACTCTTATTCCAATCTAATTGTCATAACAAAATCCGGAATGTTAAAGAAACACTGGATCTATACTACACATTTACAAGTTATGGCACAAAAAACTTAAAATAAATTAGGTGATACGCTTACCTAACCTATGACTGATAGAAAGATATGTTTCAGGACTAACTTTTAAAGCTTCCATTTACACAATAAGGAATAACACGATGTCTTAATTTTGCTTATCAATACATAAAGCACTGGAAAAGTTATCAGTAATTTTGTAATTGCGTTTTCCAGTGCTCTAATAACTTGCTGCAACCCCGCAACTAATTTAGATTAAATTAATTAACATTCACAATTTACAAACAAACTAAACTAACAATATCTTAAGTTAACAGCGGTGTTCGGCTGCATTAGTTATAACGTTGCCGTTACTTTTAGGCCACCCCTAATTAGCTGTACAATGTGATGGATTTTACACAATAATAATATTGGGATGTTTACAAAGTATTGATTAGACTTTGATACCTACCATATACTGCATGGGGGAAGCATTGAGTCTTTCGTGTAGGTATGTGTCGAAGTATGGTAAATCTGAGATGGTATTTTTTTTCAATGATACGAATACTTAAATAACCGAAAGTTCACAGTGCTTCGTTCCCTTTTTACAATATATAAATTCCAAACGTAAAATATTAAACCTGGTAAACATAAATTAGCAATTTGATGAAAACAGTAGCGTCTGAGTGGCTTTAAAACGACCTTTTAGCTGCCTTTTCGTTCTCGTAGAAGGCATTAAGGCACATTCCGATCTTGGCGACTCGCGAGCTATCACGCGCGGCTCGAACACAGTACAGTTTATCAATCTCACGCAAATATTAACTTATCTCACTTTCTTTTATTAAGTATCATTCAAAACATCAAACTGCAGACATCGAACGATCATCTAAAAACAGCCCTGTAGTTTGAAGTGAAAAGAAATATGTGTGAGATACGCACGGTTAGGCTTGGAATTTTATCACAAATCCTGCAAGCTTGATTTTGACTCGTGGGTCTTTCTTAGGATTTGGCTTCTACGATTGAGTCCTCTTATGAGTTTTTAAACTGAAAATATTTATAATATTTAAGGATCATGAAACTGAAATTGCAAGTAGGCACCCATTTGCAATTTCAGTTAGAGCAACTTAGAGGAATCAAAAAAAGCAACAGAGAAATCACTAAAAACCATTTTAAGTAGATAAATTACCATAAAAAACCTAACAAAAACAAATTAATGGTATAAAACCCACTGCAAGTAATTGACTTACATTGCGCGTAAGTATCCGTTTAATGTTGAAGAAATTGACATATTCCACCCTCGCTAGCAAAAAAATAATATTTTATATTTTTTTTTTATATTGGAATCACAATTGAAACGAAGCCAGAAACTGATTTTAATGAAATTTTTTCAACAAAATATTGATATTTCTTGTCAAATTACCCTCAGGAGTCAGTAAAAGTAAGAGAATATACCGATTACAGCTGACTGCCACTAATTACAGAGAAGATTATTTCAGAAAGATTATACAGAAAACTTTAACGGTCTCATTATTTTTTGTCTAAAAGATTTACTATTCTATTTTAAATATTTTTTTTTTAATCTGGATTGAGTTTAAGACAAAAAAATTGACGATAGCACCTTAAATTCGGGAGCTTGGACACACCAGAGGAATAAATTTTTTGCTGTTTAAGATTTTTTTTTCAGTGCTATATTTTCATAGTATTTTTTCATATTTTCATGATGTTTTCAGAAGATGCACAATTAGTAAAGCGCCTTTTGCATCTTGACATTGTAAATCGAGGCTCCCAAGAACGACTCTCGTGGATTACAGTATCGTTACTAAGATGTACTTACAGGAATTGCGAATAAACCTACTCTTTAAATATAGTAGCTCTATTTCCATACCGCTTTGTTACTAATTTTACATAGGTAGTGAATTTCACCACAAAAAAGCTATTTTAGAAAGCAAAGTTAGGCACTAGTGATAACCTAAAGCAAACTTGAAATAGCATCGAGTCCGAATTTGACTTATTCTGATATTGTTCAAGCACTTTAATGATAACTATTTTGTTAAAATAGACTAGGTTCAAATGGACTAGGTAGGTAAATTAATTTCACATTATAAATCAATTTGCATTGTTAATGCTAAAATATAAAGTAACTTAATAAATTTGCTGATTCATCTTAACCGATTGTTAAACAGCCATGGTTAAGGTGTTTCATTCGGATGTTGGGGTATCTAACTGGAACAGTGACGAATCATGGCTGGCTGCAGCCTAGAGAACTTAAAGAAATTCGGACCGATGAGTAAGTGTCACGGTAGCTCAATTGGGAGAGCAATCGCCCTGCTTTCGAGAGGTTTGGGTTCGAGTCCCACCTGTGCGAGTACATTTTACTTTAAGTGTGTTTTTTTATTTCACACTGTAAAGAAATTTGCATTGTTAATACTAAAAAATAATGTAACTTAATAGAATAGGTTAGGTAGATAGGTAATAGAGCTACTATTTCTTTACGATCGTCTAACTCGGTGGTGTGATAAGTATGCGTATGGAGCACCGTCGCGTGCGGACGCACTCGGTCGCGCGCCGCCGCCGCGTTCTTCTTTTGGTCGCGCGTCGCTGTCGCGTGTCGCCGGGATCGGAATGCCACCTCTACACCATACCGTTGGTCACATGGTTGTTGTTGTTCAAGTGTTTGTGTGTTTCATTTTGGGAGGTGTAGGACGAGTCGCGCCGGCCGTTACGCTCGGATGCCAGGGAGTTGCGGGCTCTAGCTAGGGTTGCGGCGGAGATCTCCATGGATTCGCCGTAGTAGGGCAGCCGAGAGCCGCGACGCATGCTGCCGCAGCGGTACCTTGTGTTCTGGATTAAATACAGTTAATATAAATACCCCTTTCTCGAAAAAGTATGTTGAAATAATTTAATTTATAAAAACTACGTCAGGACCAGTTAAAGAAATAGAGTCATAGGATTTTGCTCGTCAAATAGTCCTTTTTTTAATGCTTATGCATACCCGTTGCGAGGGGGATAGCTAGCATCGCATTATATAGGACTCCCTTAATATGCACTAATACCTACGCGGTTTCGCTCAGTCCGCTTTAAATAGATACACAGAGGTTCGGATGGTACTTACCAAGCGAACTCACCGCTAGTGCAAAGAAGATTACTCCGTCTCTTTCGCCCCAACCGGTGGCCCATGGCCTTTCGCAAAGGATTCACTCACCGGTCCCGACTTCCACGTCCATCTGTTCCTGTTGAAGACCCCGTAGACGATGGGGTTGGCGCACGAGTTCGTGCACGAGAACAGCCACATGGCCTTTTGCAGCGCGGGGTCTAAGTTCTTTAACGTGTCTTTGTCTATCCAGAACCTGGAAACATATTGCTTTGAAATTACATCTTCTGAAAAGCTGCATTACTAAGATAAGGGTAAAGTCTCGAAGTTTGGATGATAGCGTAGGTAAGTAGGTCTTGGGTCGGATATTAAAACGAAAATGATGATGTGTATTTGAGCAGGTGACGGTTCTACGAAGAGCCAATGAGATTGAACAATATTCATATGTTGTCCAAAATGAAACATAGCTTATACGATACGGTGTATGCACACGCATAATATGTCACTCTGACTGATCTACAATGTAGGAAATACTTATTTAGGTTTTAAGAACAATTTGAAGATATTTGACCTGCTATACCACGGCCACAGATACTATTGACATGACAAGTAGAGTGTGCTTAGATATTTATTTAGCTTCTGTTTTTTCTTTTATTTGTCAACAGTATTTGCTCAATATTTATATATTAAATTAAAATACTGATATAATATATTCATTGTTATGGAAGAGAAGATGCTCCTAACACAAGCTTGTCGTAGCTTAAAAGGAGCTTCTAACCAAAGTGATGTATTTATTTTTAAGTTGATGAAATAAATTATTTGTATTTGTATTGTAATATAACGAGCTTGTACTCACCACAAACAGTAGCAGTAGTACGGCGACCAGCACGTGAAGAACACCAGCACTATGGTGACCGTCATCTTGATGGTGCGCGCGCGCGCGCGGCCCAGGATACCCACACCGCTGCGACGCATTTTGTCTGAAAATAAATAAGTTTTCAAAATAAATGCCCAGCCTACGTGCCCTTAGCTCAGTTTAAAATATAAGATACCCCATTAGCCTACTGTATAAGGTGCACAAAAGTATTCTGTGGCTAAGTCAGTCGCCGGATGAGAGGCTAGGCTGTAGGTAGCTGTATACTGTGACTGTAGCTTGCATACTGTGTTCTGCTGCTACGATAATTTCCGCTTAGTAGAAGTTCTACTTTCGAGTGTACAAAGCAACGTCATACGTTATTTTTATGACTGTAATCATTTATTATTACGTTCTATTTAGGTAGATCGAGATTGAACAGCAGTTTACATTATTAGGATCTTCATTGAAAAACATTTTGTGTCCATAATTCCTTATTTCCATACTAACATAGTTGTGTCTAGATAGTTAGGTCATTATGTGTTGCAATTACGAACTGAGTACTTACCTACGATAATGAGTACTTACCTATTCGTTGAAAATCAATATGAAGTTAAATATACCTTCGTAATGATGTGAACTGAAATCACATGAACAAAGATGAAAGCTTTTATCAAAGACACACGACGACAGACGATAATGGAATATCTCTTTGGCTGACAGACAGGACAAATTTTAATATCATAAAGAGGAAGATTTGCAACGGTTAATTTTTACGACAGCTTTGGTCTAGTAGTCCGAGGTCCAGACTAAAAAACCGGCTGTCGCGGGTTCAAATCCTGCTAGGGGCAAATGTTTGTGTGATGAGCACGAGCATTTGTACCTGAGTCATAGGTGTCTATAAATGTATTTAAGTATTTCTATCCGTAATTCTAGCCACCATAGCACAAGCTAACGCTTAGTTTGGGGCTAGGTATTTTGTGTGTTCGTTGTAACAATTTATTATATTATTTTATATTTCTGGAGCAACTGACTGATTTAAAAAAACCGGTGACCCGGCTTAGGGGGTGACTCGGGCACTCAAAATCTTACCCGTGGTCGAGTTTACCACTTTTAGATTTTGATGTAGGGAACTCGACCGAAGATTTAATGTTTGTTGCCGAGTTTACTTCTTAAATTATTTGTAATAGTCAATTCGGCCGTCAATTTGAAAACGACGACTTAGCTGTGAAATAAGTAAAATAAATCAAAGTTAACATACATGTACCTAACTTGTTTAATCATAAAAATATACAATAACTCAAACTTTTCTGTTAACATTCTCTGGAAACAATAAAAATAATATACATTGTAAAAATAACGACGAATTGGATGTGAAATAAATCAAATTAAACATACCAATAACTTGTATAATCAAATATACAATAATAAACAGATGCCTCGTTGGTATAGTGGCAAAGTTTCTGCCTTACATCCGAGAGGTCCTGAGTTCGAATCCCAGGTCGAGCCATAACTGTTTCTGATATTTTCTGTCATGAATTTCTTAAAAAGAGCTCGAAGTCGGGAAGTTGGCGGTGTTACACCCCGTGCCTCGGAAAGCACATTAAGCCGTTGGTCCTACGCCTCATCTCTCTCCGGTCATGTCGGATTGCCGTCTCACCGAACTTTGATAGTGGAGGAACAGAGAGTGCACCTGTGCATTGCGCTCACACTTGTGCACTATAATAAATAAAGGGTAGTATTTAAACGAGCGACTGTAAATGAAGATTTTAAGTGACAGAAATAATGAATTTAGCGTACTGAATTACTAAATGACCGACTGAGTATGAGCGACTAGAAATTAAAAAAACATCGACTAACAAATCTTAATTTGAGTGCCTCAAAATACAAAATGAGCAGCTACATAATATTTGACCGACCTAATATTAGTTTGAGTGACGGCATTGCGTCCTGCATTTTTTAAATATTTGACAAATGTTTTATTTATACTGAGCGGCATTTTATCTTAAGTGGAGTATTTTTAATACAAAAGCTACTTTGAAAAATACTATATTAAGCAGTATATTATAAACTTACATTTTAAATAGAAAAATCATATGAAATAACTATATAAACACATACTATCAGACAAAAAAAAACTTAAAATTAAGGGCAGATAAATAAAATACAAAAAAATAAAAAATCAAATTTACTAAAGAAAAATCAACAAAAAACACTTCAGTCAAGAGAAATAAAATTCTTAATCTTCTTAAATATGTTAATTAACATTGATACAAAAATCAGATCCAAAATTATCATGTCTATTGATAAATAAGGGCTGGTTTACACCTGGCGGGACCACCTCGTTTTCTTTTTTGCCCAATGGATATCATTTTGGCTTCTAAGGGCGGTATTGTTAATTTAAGTCTAATAGCTAGACCCAAAGCGCCTTTGGATTCGCGCGCATTCAAAGAAGTCCGTACTATTCAATAAAAACGCATGTTCATAAAATATTTATTGTATTGTATTGTATTATTTATTTAGCAAGTTATTTATAAATACCTCAAACAAAAAACAGTGACCAACAATCAGTATTACAGTCACTTCGAAAAGTATGCTCAAAGTGTAATTTTTAGTAGTTCGTTAGGTAAGACCACAATTGGAAAAATTGTTCCTAATTTAGTATTAAAGTTGCCCTTTCTGTCTCTCACCTTGACCTCGATGGCTCGACCTGGGATTCGAACTCAGGACCTCTCGGATGTAAGGCAGAAACTTTGCCACTGTTTATTATTGTATATTTGATTATACAAGTTATTGGTATGTTTAATTTGATTTATTTCACATCCAATTCGTCGTTATTTTTACAATGTATATTATTTTTATTGTTTCCAGAGAATGTTAACAGAAAAGTTTGAGTTATTGTATATTTTTATGATTAAACAAGTTAGGTACATGTATGTTAACTTTGATTTATTTTACTTATTTCACAGCTAAGTCGTCGTTTTCAAATTGACGGCCGAATTGACTATTACAAATAATTTAAGAAGTAAACTCGGCAACAAACATTAAATCTTCGGTCGAGTTCCCTACATCAAAATCTAAAAGTGGTAAACTCGACCACGGGTAAGATTTTGAGTGCCCGAGTCACCCCCTAAGCTGTGACCCGACTAGTGCGAAGTGACAATATCAAATGTATGTACGTCTAAGATAGTGTCCTACGTGACGATGCGCGATTGACATTGACACAAGTATTGGTCGTATCGCTTCGCGTTGCACTTAACGCGTTGCATCGCTCACGTAGCACAACGCCTTAAAAAATAACTGAGTTACAGTACATGAGTGAAATAAGTGTGAGTGAGTGTGAGCTTTTAGCACTTTAAGCTAGAAATTCCTATATTTGCGCAGGCGAATTTGCAGGCAAGAGCTTGTTATAAAATAAACGGAAGCTCGAGTATTTGCATCAAACGATTCTTACGTAAACAGGAGCGCTTTGAAATCCGGCCCTATACTTACTTCCCTTCTATTTAAATTGCACTCACGGCATAGCTATGCTCCATACAACTCTAACGTAAGTAAATACTCTAATGTAATAACTCTAATGTAAGTAAATACCTAAGCAATAAATTGTTTTCTTTAAGTTCTGTATTTTACTGTGTTCCAGACGGAAGACAAACGTAAAAAAAGCCCGAAAAGGTAACCACTGCAGCATCTTTGCAATTGTGTCAGGGACTGATTTGCAACAATCATGTGCTTTCGTCTGTACAGAAGCAGATTTTTGTTAAAAAGTAATAACAGTTACGTTCCCAGCAACCTTTTTGTATAGTTCCCTCACCATTAGAAGTGTTAGCTCGCCGTATGATCTCTAACAGAGCGTCGGAGGAGCAGTACAGCGTGGACACGGGCGGCGCTACGTACATCAGCAACAAGTTCAAAAGGAAGTACCCAACCTTGTTGTAAAGTTCCCTCGCCATTAGAAGTGTTAGCGTACCGTATGATCTCTAGCAGAGCGGCGGAGGAGCAGTACAGCGTGGACACGGGCGGCGCAACGTAGGTACATCAGCAACATGTTCAAAAGGAAGGACCCAACCTTATTGTAAAGTACCCTCACCATTAGAAGTGTTAGCTCGTCGTATGATCTCTAACAGCGCGGCGGAGGAGCAGTACAGCGTGGACACGAGCGGCGCCACGTATATCAGCAACAAGTTCAAAAGGAAGTACCCAACATTATTGTAAAGTTCCCTCACCATTAGAAGTGTTAGCCCTCCGTATGATCTCTAGCAGAGCGGCGGAGGAGCAATACAGCGTGGACACGAGCGGCGCCACGTACATCAGTAGCATGTTCAGAAGGAAGTACCCGAACTCATGTCTGAAGGTCGGCAGCGAGCCGTATGACACGCATTGGTAGTACCTGCGAAGAGAGAATATGATTACGCATGGACCATTAAACAGGATGTAAGTACAATGAGCAAGAGGTATCGTTAGCTTATTTCTGTGTCTTAATTTAGTGCAACTTAGGTATTTGAAAAAGAATATGCCCAACCAAGCAATGTTTACTTTTCCTTTGTTAAACTTTAATTGAATGATTAGTGCATTACAAAATTTTTTGACCGTATCACTCCTTGAAGAAATAATTGTGTGTTTGTATGTCTAAAGGTAGCTAAGTATGTCGAAAATAGCAAAGATTTGTTACTTTAAAACAGCGAAGGTAGTTTCATCGATAAACTTTTCCCTTGGGTAATTATTTCAACGTGGAGCATTTCTTTTTGGAGAAAAATCTTACCTCGAGAGATTTCTTCAGATATTTAGATTTTTTCCGAAAATAATAAGTCTTAGCAGTCAAAGAACCTCGCTTAATTAAACTGAAAAGGTTACGAACAAAGATCTCGTATCAATATGAGATATCAAAGGACATCGTCAGATAAAATACTTAGATTCCTATAAATATAATATAAGTTACAGACCTAAAGAAAGGACTTACTTAGGATCCCTCTCAATCGCGCCTTAACGGAAAACCCAATTTTATTGTTTGTATGGGATAAATAACAAACAGATACTTCGTGGAGCTAAGGAAGGATTTCGGGGAATAAATATGGGATGAGATATCTGAGCGTTATTCAATTTAGCATTCGCCATCACAACTGACGCGTCATGGAATTTAAATTTAATAGATGTGGATCCAATACTAGCCTATTGCTATTGCTGTTGTAAAAATACTGCCAATTTAAGTATATCAGCATGGCAATAGCTTGATTATAGGTAACGCGAAAATGTTGTTTTCCATGTACATAATGAACAAATGAATATGAATTGCCCTTCCAGTTTGATTGCTCAAAGGTAAATAAAAATGATTATTATTCAGCAAACGGGTAGTACTCCCGTAGGAACTGACAAATAAACCAGGAACCTGCAATAATGCCTAATTTTGTTCATGTAGGTATATTGTGACACAGAATTGTAAATGTCACGCAGCGCTACATGTACATACGAGAAATTGAATAAGACAGCGGCTCGTGCCAAACGTAATTAATTTCGATCTATGTTTGGGTTCCGTCTGTTTTTAACGTGTCGCGATGTCTGCGCGGACGCAGCGGTCATTGCTTCGCACTTTATAAACTGTATTAATATTGTGATAGCGCGCTACAATCCAATGAAGACGCTGCAGACTATTGCTTGAACTGAAAATGAATATGTCTAGAAGAACTCAATATATGAATTTATTGTACTTTACATGTACTTGGCAGCCCTGCCGTCTTCTCTACCAGTCATAACGATTGCAATTTTAAAACAATGACATTATCAAGTTTGATTCCGAGAGCACTCTTTGGACTAACCTACTCCCTCCTTCTAATTTTATTGTCTGTGGTATTTTTTTAGTTTCATCCAGTGATGTTTGGTTTGTTGAAGTTTCCTACCTGCCTCATTTCGTTTCTTCTTCACGAACTGAAAGTTAGCCTTAGATATAAGTAGTGCCTTCCCAAATTCAAGTCTGAATCATACAAAAAATATTTTGTAGGGTGGGTAAGAGTAAGTTTCCGACTTTTCAGGGTACCATTTTAACTCCTGAAATTTGAAAGCAATCAAAGTTAAGCGGCAGAGTTGCCGTTTCATTTACACACATTTACATTACAACATTTATAGAACTTTATATAACGATAGATACGAATACACCAATATACTTATTAAATTTTTATCGTACCTGCCAAAGAATAAACTCAAAATCCTGTTACAGGGTGAAAAATTTGCCATGTGTTATTTTTTGTATCTTGTCTCTTAATTCCCTTGGGTATTTAATATTTAGGTACCTGCCTAGGTAATGTAGAAAGGAAATAAGTTGTACTTAGGTAAGTACAACTTATTTCCTTACTACGTTATAACACAATGGCTTTCTACTTCAAAATATTTATTATTCATTAATTGAAATGGTAACAGTATTATTTTAACTTCAAAGTAGTCATCATTTCTACACAAAAACTAGTTACGAGCTAGTAGCTAGTCTAAAATCATACATTATAAACAATCATAATTTTAGTATCACGTAATACGTGTAACACACCCTCTGACTTCCGGGTGCTCCTCCACGTGGAAGATAAAGCTCTGCGGCAGGCTGGCGAGCACGGCGCAGCCCCACGCCACGGCCAGCGCCCGCCGCACGCGCGCCTCCCACGTCACGTTCAGCGGCTTCAGGATTGCATAGTACCTGCAAGAGAAAAAAGAATAAAGAGTTTAAAGAGATGAAAATATATTTATTATACATTCACCATATACGAAATCTGGCGACTAAATGGCCAGATTTTTCACTTCGCTGGTGGCGACTAGCCACTATGATGCGTAGTTGATGACTGAAGAAACAATAACAGCCTAACGTCATATAAATTGGTAGATTTACAAATATGAAGAGAAGGAAATATAAAGTTAATTCACAGACACAATTGGATCACAATTAGTACCTCAGATCAATAAAATATTGTTAAAGTACGTTTCATTTATTCGATGCTACTGCTAATAAAATCAAGTTAATCAAATATTTATTCAATCCGATCCAATTAGATCTAATTACAAAAACTTTTTCAATGCATATCATTTGTCCAATAACTTTTGTTTCGGTACTAATAGACAGTTCTAAATAAAGACACAATAGTCTTTTATTTAGCCTGTATTATGTAGAGGATACCTTTGACATTTTGACTAATGAGTGGTTCGTTTTCTCCCTTTCCTTTTGTTAATTCAAAACTGTGTGTGTGATTAAATTATATGTTATTGATATCGACATTTACCTCAACTTAATAATAAAATTCATCATTGTTTATCCAGGAAGATGTGAAAATTGTAATGCGATGTACCTATTTTACTAATATAACCTTAAAAAGTGCCTAAAACAAAAATATTTTTCAAAGTAGTGCGAATAAAATACATGGTCTACTTAAAACATAAGTGTTCGGAGTTTCATACCAATCAATCCCTGTCTCCACCACTTTCTAGAGTTCTAGACTCACTTGGTTAGACCGGTTATCTAACCGTAATTAATTAAGGTTACGTCGTCTAGGGGGGCACTTATCTGTTCATCTTTAACACGGTCTAGAGATCGAGGAATCCCCAACTAAAACATTATTTAGGTATTAACCATCTCTTCTGAATGCTGTATTCTTCCTAATTTGTAAGCCTTGACGTGATCACATATTTGTGTAAGTGAAAGCCAAACCATCAATTAAACAGACACAAAAATGTATATCAACAAACTATGCCCGAAGGCGTAAATAAACTAAAAGTTTGTTCCACTCACTGAGAGTTTTTAACTATATGCAAATACTCATCTCACAAACTCGAATAGTTATGCAAATTTTGCAAAATCATAATCTCCGATTATTTGCAAAGTTAGGTTTATGTTGCAGGCAAACAAACTGAGAACAAAGTTATGATAACCCTGAAGAGGGTCAGTAAGGAAGTATTAGAGGTCTTTACCTACGAAATTGCCGTTTTGACTTTTTTGTAATTTTGAAATTGAATATCTTCGGACTTGGTGCGAGTTGAAAATTCAACATACTCTACAATAAAAACTAGGAGAATAGTGTTTAAAATATACCTTTTATTAACTTTGGAATAATTTGATTTTGCTAGACAATAAGCTAAATCCATAAGCATAAAAAAAACAAAAAAATGAACGGTTCAATCTGTCCTGGCCATCTTTAAACTAGGCTTCACTATCG
Source organism: Pyrausta despicata (assembly GCA_963921415.1). NCBI lineage: Eukaryota > Metazoa > Arthropoda > Insecta > Lepidoptera > Crambidae > Pyrausta > Pyrausta despicata. Next base: position 11,130,236 of record OY992862.1, on the reverse strand, counting down.
CTTGCATGGTTTTTTGTTGATATTTTTGAGATTTATATATAAAAAAATAAAAATGGGAAAAATCACACATCCTGTATTTCGGCTGTTTGGTATACCAAAATAGGTTATTTAACACAATAGAAATCCAACGGTTTATCAATGAATAACATGTTTTGAAACAACTTATCTTTATAAGCAATCAAAGTAACGAATTTATCCATTAATTATTAATTTAACACAATAGAAATCCAACGGTTTATCAATGAATAACATGTTTTGAAACAACTTATCTTTATAAGCAATCAAAGTAACGAATTTATCCATACTTACATCAAATTAGTTTTAATTTTCGTTTTTTTTAAAGAGTTTACAAAAATCGAAAATTAAAACTATTTTTTTAAAACAAATAGTCTGGCAATGGGTAGCTTTGCCTTACTTATAAAGGCTCAAAACACCGTTACTGTAGCACTACTGACACGAAGGAACAATTTTTTTAAAGTTTTCAATGCTTGTGGTCGTCCTAAACCTAACCTGGCTAAACCAAATTAAAATGCATATTTTTAAACAATTTATTCCAAGCTTAATTTAATTAATTTAAGACTAAGTTGAATTTTAAACTCCCACCCAGTCCAATGATATTCAAGTGCCAAGTAAAAACGGCAATTTCATAGGTAAATTAAACCTATTACCTATTATTATTATCTATACTCGCAGCTGGACGAAATCAGTTTATTACACATATTTTGCACTTAGAAAAAAGCTATATAGCAGCGCTAACCAGGTAGTTGACTTGTCACTATTGATTATTTGACCTTTTATTAAAGCCCTAACTGGGCAACTATTATGACCAACTCATCTATCAATAGCTATACAAATGAGCATAAAGCTAGAGCTCGGTAGAGGGTAGGTGCCGGAGATAAGCCAGCACATGAGATGCCCCCTATTACACTTTAAGCGGGCTAAATAGCCCGAAACAGGAAATTGCCTCGACATTATTGATGCTTACTTACCTATCAATAGCTATACAAATGAGCACGAAGCTGGAGAGGTAGAGGCCGAAGGTGCGCGCGAACATCATGAGGCGGCACATGAGGTCGCCGGCGCGCCACTGCACCGTGCCCGCCCACGCGATCTCCAGCGGCATCATCAGAAACGTCACCTGGTAGCATTAAGTCACCTTTTAGTTAGATCCAGCGCACATAGTATGCACACCGAAACTGTCGCCGCGACTCGCCACTGTCAGCTTTTGTTAACACGCGTTAGTAGCGGGTCGTAGCAACAGTTTACTGCATATGTGCGCTGAATCTTAAGGTAAACTTTAGTGGCTGTAGTCATAACGGTTTGTTCTGAAAAGGAGGGTCAAGCTCCTCTTCCAAGGTAAAGCCAGGCGTGGAGCGATCGATGATGGTAGCAACCCGCATTCATGCTAACGTTTTTTTAGTAAAATTTTGGCGCTTTTCTAATTTCAATATCAGTAATTTAATTTAATTTGACGTATTTAGGCATATAACATCTACACAAAAGGAACGTTTTATAACTTATCATATTGTACCAAACAAAATAGCAAAAATTGTGTATCCCAATACCAAAAAATCCAGTCTTTCTCTTAAGAAATACGTGTTAAATATGTGATTTGTCGTAAAAAAGGGCAGTTTCATATTGAAACTCACTCACTCAGTTTCTGGGAAGCACAAGGATTTTCATGGATTATGTATAAGGAAATACTGCTTAAAATGGAATACCCTAAAGCTCAATTGTGCCAGTGAAACCAAACAAAGATTCCTTACGAGTGGACCTCTGAAGTATTTCAGGAACACAAACCTGAAATATGTCAGAGGTCCACTTATAAACCCGACTCAAATTTGTTTAGTGAAGTATTAAGCTCATACAATTTTTCTGGGTTTGTTTATCCTTTACACGAGATTAACTGACAAGAACACGTGTGGGAGCGAAACATTTCCCGTCTGATCTCTGATTGAAACTTTGTTCATTAAAATGGCAAACATGTGTTAATGAGTGCTTCTTTTCTTTGTTACTAAAAGTTACTGTTTGTTTGAATAATTTATTACTATAATTATTAATTTAATATTTAGGCATTGGACGTTTAAAATAAAAAATTGCATGAAAGTTTAATGTACTATCAAATCAGTAGTTACTTATTAGCTTTATAAATATTTGACACCATTTATTAGGGCTTCTTGTTTTTCTATAAACCACCTAAACACCATTAAAGCTTTTGTCACCGGAAATCTGATGTATTGTCCTCCATTTGGGTAGGCGAAGATTACTTGTATGCGGACAATAGAAAATCTATTTGACATCATCAAGAGGGATGTGAGCTGAGTAAAAGGACGCAAGTATCTTTTGAAGTAATTTGTGGGTGTTTTAGAGAAACAAAATATGTTTTGCCACCAGTAAACGAGTCAAAAAAGTTTTTTTCAGATACAAATCCATCATGCGGGGTTTTCGTAAAAAATCTTATTAGCTTTTGTTTATTTATGTTTATTTCTTTTTTTTTCCTACTACACTTAATTTTCCCTTCCTGTCTATGATAATTAAAAGGTGAGGTAGACAATCACTTTGAGGTTTAAATGAAATATGGTATTAAAAACTAAAAGTGGCATTTCATTGAGAAAATTGAAAAGGGTAACAAAATTATACATAATTATTATAATATCAACGTCCCGGACTTGTTCAAAGACATTCAAAAGAAAATGTTTATTTTTTATTTTAATGAGATGCTGAATGCTGATTTGATTTCGACTTGTACCTTTGTAAATGCCCCAGGGCACAGCCTCGTTTCAACCAAGTTAATGGAGGCTTAAGTGTAATTCAAACGGAAGGTAGAACCTTGTCTGTGTCCAAAAGCAGGAAGATAGTGAAAAGCCATCCATTAAAAAAGAATCGGAACTCGCCCGCGTGAAATTGATACTAAAAAGCATTAGAAGATTAGAGTGACGCTCTGACCGGATTTTATATAAACAAAATGGTTTCGAGCCGCGAAAAGCCTCAATCTTTGCGTTCGAGTTTTGCATAAGAGATTACATTTGTACCTTGAAAACGCCGACAGCTATCAAGGATTTTGGTGATAGAGTTTCTCATAAAGTGAAATTAGCGGCTCTTAAGTAAATGCCCCAACTAATTAACTGTTCTTTGTTTGCGCTCTAGTTGTCCTTCTGTTTTGTAATAAGAGTAACCTCTGATTAGAAAATACTGGCGAGATAAGATAGAATATAAGTAAGATTTAGAAAAAAAAAGTTAAGATTATTGTTAACTGGTTCCTGAAATCCATGCAGAGACAATAATCGAATCCTGACCATGAGATCAGCAACAGCTAAATGCATGAGCAGCACATCGAGCCTGCTGGCGCGCCCCGCCCGCCTTCGCTTTACTAGCTGAGAGAGCACTGTTATATTCCCAGTAGCGGATATCACCATCAACACACTGTACACAGTAATCGACACCATGTGGCCATGGTTGAACCTCATGTCCAGGGGCAACTCGTCCGAAATGTTCAGGTGCGTCCAGTTCTTCTGCGACGCACCCCCGGGCCCTGACACTTTTTCGTCTATATTCATTGTCACAACACTATTTCACTTTGGGCACTTGACACATTTTTAACTGAACTCCTAATGAGATGCGCATATGCGTGCCTGAAACAAAGAGACGGATGTTAGTTAATAGTACATAAAACAGACCTCAAGAAGGTTGGAACGTAATACTTGTTATTTATTTTATATTATTTATTTAAAGTACAGCAACAAAACACAAATTAGGACTATAATTAACTAAACTAAACAATATTATAGCGTTTAGTTTAACCTTTTCATTTTAATTTAAGCGATAGCATGACCAAAGATGGCAGACATAATTAATATTCTATTCGTATTCGAGCCGGATTCGAGTGAACGGGGCTCAAACTTACGAGATTCAATGGATTAAGAAGTTTCTTCAGGTGATCATTAAGAGTTCATTAGCCTCACTGTTAGGTCAGTCACATTTTGCACGACCTAATTTAACATTAACATACACATTTAACATAAACAACAAACAAACAAGTAGCACAACAAACTGTTTGAATGCTGCTCGCGCAATTAAACTGAGCAAACTGAAGCCTGCTATGACACTTTACATTTACTTTGTTATAAACGTAGAAATCATAACCTTAAGTTTTCTGATTCCTTGATTTTAAGCAAGATTTATAGTTAACAAGTAGGATTTTAAAGTAATTATTATTCGGATGAGTTTAGCAAAAACCGCTTACATCACAGAAGAGATTTAAATTACAGCGGAAACCAAGGGTCGGAAAAACGGAAAAATAAAGTGAATTGAAAATTGGGTTTTTCTCCCGAATCTTTTCGTATAATGCGAGTAGATCCGGCCCTGCCGCAGCGATTGCGCTTTGATCTCAGATTAGGGATATGCAAATAAGTCTGACATAGGTATGTACAATCGGAACCCTTTTAATATGATCGAACATCAGTTATTTTCTAATTAACTAATTACTTCTATCTTTGAGCGGGTACGACTCGTTCACAGCAGTTAATGTTTATTCGCTCGTTATTTACCATTCATTTAATATCATACGAATGGGCTGACTGGTTTTTGATATCTACTTAACTAAGTAAATTAGTTTTTATTTTTGGAAAATCCTAGGCTGTGCCCAACTCGGGTCTTCATTCCGCTAAAACTTTAATATCTCAAGATCTCTGTGAAGCTGTGATTGTTTGTGACGCAAATGCCCGCAAAATTTTCCGCTTCTGCTATCTGTTGTCCATTCTTAAAACCCTCTTCATATTTGACCAAGCGCAAAAACCTGGCTCATCTTTTAACTCGACCTAGGCGGAGGCTTTTCGGAGTTATATTACTTTGCAAAATTATGATAATCACTTATCTCAGACCATACGAAAATAGCATTTATCCGTCTTGGAATTCGACCCTCATTTAGAGATTTTTGTCTAGCATCTACGAGTAATTTTCCGCCGTCAAACCCATGCTTTAGTCCGACCTCAAATTGAAAATCGAGAAATGAAATTAAACTTGGATCCCATTTCAACCTTGCAAGTATAACACTCAGTTTAACTTAAGTATTGAGTGCGGCTGTCACCTTAGATCAAACCAAATAGAGGCAGATTCGGTATGAGCTACTCGGGCGTGGTCCTACAAAACCGAGTCTAATGGACCTGCTCCGCTCCTAGTCGTCGCCAGTACTGCGTGTTGTTTACACATGTATGCGTGTGCGTAAGCGGCCCATTTTTAATTTGACGATTTTAAGGACGTACCTACCGTATTTTCTCTGTTTGGTTTGATCTAAGGCTTTCGCGTGACTGGCTAACCGCAGGAGGGCGTAATCGACGGCCTTAGTTAATTTATCCTGTTTAAGCACAATGGAATGTTACCTACTGCTTTTCGACAGAAATTCTTATTGCATAGATATCAAATTGTAGAATCTATAATGAAACCACCAAGGTTTCTATGTGGCAAGTCTTCTATTAACAATTTCTACACCAAATTATGTTTATTTGATACAGCATACAGAAATATAGAACACTTGACTCGGTTTCCCATTAAATGTTTTATTGTCAATGTTTTTTTATAATTTTATTTATTTATGGTTTATTGCACAACAAAACTATGTACAAAAGGTGGACTTGGCGCCAAAATGTCGTCAAAATATTTTGTGATTGCCTTGTCAGTATTAATTAGGAAACTTTTTCTAGTCAGTATGATAAGGGATTTCTGAAGAAATTTAATTTTGCATTATGTGTTACTAGGTATTGTCTACAGCCTTTTATCGGCACTTATTAAGCCCTACGTTATACCATGTTTCTGCAAATAAATATATCTGATTACGAATTAAACGCCTTAATTAACAGCTTTAGGTTTTAAATTCGGTATAAAATCTATTTCAAAGCATAACTCTCTTTTACCATTCATAATTATAATTACGTACAAGCAAACAAGAGTTTGAGTGACACGGCTTGGTTTGGTTGAAAAACTTTGACTAGTTACTGGTTCAAACCAATTATGGATGAGTTATTTATATGCTAATTTCTTATTTAATACGTCATGTTCGTGTTAACAAGCGAATACACTGATCCTAAAATGGGAGTAAATTATAAACTGAGCATTGGCTCGCTTCCTTTTTTTTTCAACTAGTTACACAATCATCTATTTAAAAGTCCCAATAGCCTTACCAAATGGATAGGTAGATAAACACTGTAAAAGCACATCAGTCCTAAGCTTCTAGTCTAAACTCCGTTAACCGTTAACCGTAAGTCCGTGCATGTCTCTTTATCCAGCTTTTATTTCTGCTATGGCAATACAATATCATGAAGATAATAATTAAAAGCTGCTTAATGGAAACTATTGAAGCAATGAATCTATATAGCAGAAACTTGTATCTCACAATTTCAACGACGCTATTGTTGTCGGAGAAAATCCTTAAGAAAGAGGGGCAGTGATACAATACTTTTGTGATAGTTTCTGTGTTAATCCCTTTCTTTGTTAATAACGTAATTTAGTAAGCTCTAGCCATGAAATATATTTTCTACGTAACCGAGTGTTGTTTTCCAGCCGCCAAGTGGCTTAATTAATTAATAATGGAACTATAGTTACAGAATGTATTGTTGGCAGATGTGTTGGTCGAACGCTTAGTTAGTTCTTTATTACTTACATTTCTGTTGATGAGATATTATTCTCTTTATAAAAGCTATTCGTAGGCAATGTAGACATGTTGGACAAATAATGTAGCAAGTGTAAGACACAAAAAGTTGTACCAAAGAAGTAAACACATTTGCGAGGCTATTGGTCTACTTGGTTATATGAGTTGTGAGATGTTGCGTATCTTTATTAGGCTAGCTTATTGGATTTCGGACTAATAATGTTGTTTAGTGACACGCAAATTACTGGTACTATACTTCTAGTTATATCTACGTTATATCCGCGGCAAAAGTAATTTGTACCAAATGGAATAAAAAATAGGTAAATGTAAAAAAGACTGAGAAGAAGTTATATTGGCCTACTATAGTTGAACGAAAAGCGAATGTTATCCCAGTCGAAATGCGAGTACCTACTCAACTGAAAGTTGTCACATCCTTTGCCATTAGTCTATTTATTGGCGCATTGAGTGAGATCCTACTTAGGTTGGTTTACAAAAAACTGTAAAGTTGGATAGGCGATTATTACTGGAAAGGTGTAAGACCATTTTCACTTCATAAGACTGTTTTCGACGACTCTGAACTCCAGGAAGGTGGGCCAGCCTCAAGAGGATTAGATAAGTTTGGTCAGTTATTTCTTTCGCACAATTTATATTCTTGCTAAATCAGTTTCGCGAAGTGTTCAAGTATCAAAAGTTTAGCAAACAATATCGTTGGCCATAATTTTCGGCTTCCGCGAAAGTCAATCCAGTTTATTTACCTCTCAAAGTTCATATACACTTTCATATAATACCGTGAAGTCAGTAGATTGAGAAGTGATTACCCAATGTTTCAAGGAATTCGTCTCTTAATGTACAGCTTTGCTCGGCGTGTCTTGATATTTAACAAAATTCTGACAAATTAATTAATTTCGAAAAGACAACACTTAAAAATTCTTTTCGGCTCCGGTTATCGGGAAGTGGTCAGAGCATTGGACCGGACTTCCAAAGGTCGGGGGTTCGAATCCTTCCCGATAACCGGAGCCCAAAAGAATTTTTTAAGTGTTGTCTTTTCGAAATTTAAAAAAAATAGCTTTGTGAACGCAAAAAAATACTTAACAAATACAATTAATTAATTTTATGACTTTCCCGTTAAGTGAACAAAAATAGGTTACGTACATTAATCAAATCAAAATACTAAGCCTACTGCCATTGCAACACTTTTGATCGGGCGGGCGTTCATCGCACCCAAATATTGGCGCTGATATCTCACACGTTTTTACGGTTATTGACTTAATTACTTCAATACATGTTACATACCTATTACACGGCAAAAAATCGCTTTAATTTCCTATTACGAGTATAAGTTTCATAACATTTTACGTAACCTGCAAAAGCATTTTTTTATTTTACCACTTTTGGCACGTTTTGACGAAGTTCTGCGAAAAATTGATATTATAAACCGCCGAATGAACGTAACCCTTGGAGGTATTTTAAAAACACAACTCGTTGCGTGGGCTTTATAGCTTTCAAATGGTACTGCTTAGTTTTAACCAACTTTAAAAAAAAACATTGACAACTATTATGTAATGTGTAAGTCGACATACATAATAGTACAGGTAGTAGCACTGAAAGTTTATATTTAGGTAGGTACTAAATATTTAATTGAATTTATTTCAATCGCACTTACTTGCAAGTGCACGTATGCTGTGTTTTAGTTTATGTAAGAAACCACCTTGCAAGTAAAATTTTAAATATAATAAAGAGCTCCCTTATTTAGGAAGTTAAACCCTAATTTGAAATTCAGCCCTAGACTTCATGGACTCAATAGATTCAAGGACCATTTTGAAAGAACCTAATTCCCCGGCGAAGAAAATGTAAAATGTATTAGGAGGCTTTTGATCGAAACAAACGGGCCAATTACTAGCTATCGGGGTTTGTCCCGAACCCCAAATTATGGATGCCGTAGTAGAGAGAAATAGGGTTTGATCCATTGCGATTATGGGTTACATTGGCATTGATAATCGGATCAGGAGTTGTGCCTATAAGAGTTTTTAAAATACATAAAAATATGTATAGCTGTCTTACAGTAAGTACGTTACAATCTTCATAGACTTTCACGGTACTGTAAGTATATCTTTTTAGAAGTAAGACTTTCAATAGGCATCTCTGGGCGCGTTCTAATTGGATCAGTTTGGTTTTATGAGATCCACCCCAAATGGGTAAACAATAGGAGATGACAGACTGCACCAGGGTTTTATAAATCTGTATTAAAAGTTTTCTATCAGAAACATGTCTAAGATACTTAAAAAACCATAACAGTTTCCTCACTCGTGAGGTACAACTTTCAATTTGTTTATGCCAGTTAAGCTGTTGATCAATATATACGCCAAGATACTTAACATTTGAAACTTTTGTTAAAGCAGTCTAATTGCAGGGAGTAGTAGGGTTGTTATTGCAATCGTGAGCTGTTAAGTGAAGGTAAGTTGGTGGTTGGAAACGTTTTAAAATAGAAAAGTCATGTAGTTTGTTTTTTTGGTGTTATGTGTTAGTAAATTACGTTTTAACCATTTTATTACTTTTTGTAGACCTACTTCCGCTGTATTGTATACTTCGGTCCAACTTTTCCCTTGGAAAAGAAGAGCTGTATCATCGGCATATGAAATAATTGATGCGTTATCAAGTTTTAGGGTGGCTAAATCATTTATGTATAATGGGAACAGGGTTGGGTCAAGGAAAAAAATGAATAAAATAGAAATAGAAATAATAGACTAGGCGATTGATTTCAAGATCATTTGAAAAGCACATGACTTAAGTATGCACTTTTTTCACGCCTAATATCGAATCAGTGTAGCAGCAACCCAAAACCCAATTTAATTCAACATTAAGTGACGGCACTTTTGAACAGGGGCCGCTTTTAAGAAGCTAATTTTGAAGTGATTTTTTTGGGTTGTGGCAACCACACACCAGTTGACACTACTAACGTTTGACAACCTGTCGTGGACTTAACAGGAATTTTCAATTTCAAGTGCAAATGATAAGCTTTTTCAACTAGACGCGCAAGGATCTTGGTCATCCAATTAAAGATTATATGTGTTTTGTTGTTGTCATATCATGCAATGGACTACAGATCAATGCCTTTTTGAAACTTTATACAAGTATTTTCTTTCTTTGAAAAATTCTTTTGAAAAATTTACTAGCAAGTCATAAAGACTGTAGATCAAAAAGTATTTACTGTTCAAAAGAGTCTCTGAACTTATATCAATTAAAATTTATATCCATTTACTTTTTAATTTTATTAAGCAAGTACTTTGTTATTTTTAACTTAATTCTTGTTATTCATTTTTTAACTCCATCATCCGTTTCTTATTTTGAGTCTATTAATATTGTTTATTAAAAGTGCGAAAACCCTAAATTTCGTCGAATTTATTGATATGAAAAAACATTTGTCTTCTTCTTCTAAAATGGATTTAGCGTCTATAATTTGCATTTTCTTCGCCTAATGATGTATTGCGTTTTTATAGCCTAATAGTTAGACACAGTATTGTGAAACAGTAGAAAGGTTCAGAACAAGAGAATCTGTAGTTATGACTAAAAATGTAAAAAGTGATCTAAGGAGGCCCGGCCCTCTCCCTTATTTGTAAAAAGCTCATAGCATCAAAAACAACCTTCGATAGCCATCATTATTAAAACATTTTCTCAACTTGTTTATCTTCTTCTACAAGTACACATACATGTATTTGTGTGTGGCTTACGTTTCAACCGACCACAGGCGAGACCGACAAGGTTGTTCCTTTGAATTTGTGCAGTTGGCAGCCTTTGAAGGCTTTTTGGAGCTATTAACCAACCCTGCGGCGCTCAAACTAGGCTTGCACAAGCTGTTCAAATAGTTCGCACGGGTAATATTAACTCGGCTCGATCAACATTCTACCTAGGCGATACTATGGAGTGCAATAAACACATCGACAATACTAGTATATAAAAGTATGTTTCTACTATTTAAAAAAAATCCTAAAACCAAAGATACAAAAATGATTTATTCAAACAACATAAACAACACAAAATTCGGACAAGCTCTGGCACGCCACATTGAACCTTGTTCAATTCATATAGCACACACTCCACTTATCTAAAAAATCGGTCAAGTGCGAGTTGGACTCGCGCACCGAGGGTTCCGTACAAACCTGTTGTAGTAACTTAGAAATTTTCAAAATTGTCAAAAAAATTTTTAAAAATATTTTTTAATATGATGAAACTGAAAATTTACGGTTTTCGTAATTTTTCCTATATCTGTACTATAAGACGTGACTTCGTACTAAATATCAAGATTCTAAGTTTACGGGAAGTACCCTGTAGGTTTTGATTCCCGTGCGAGTTTCGAAAATTTGCGGAAATATGCGGCCTAAATGGCTGTATCTTTTGATTGCGTTGGCTTAGAAGGTTGATTTTTCTACAGTTTCCAGGGACAGTAGACCTAAGTATCATATAGAAATTACAGTTTGATACCTCCACACGTTCCTGAGAAAAACGGTCTTGACAGACGGACGGACGGACGGACGGACGGACGGACAACAAAGTGATCTTATAAGGGTTCCGTTTTTTTCTTTTGAGGTACGGAACCCTAAAAAATATTGTCTAAACTATTAGATAGATTTGATTGATAATTGTATGAAGACTAGCTTCATTGGTTGAGGATTAGACATGTATATTTTAATATATTGTCATATCGTTCTTTCTATCCGGTATATTGATGCCTGTTTATCAAACAACCTGCTCAAAACAACCTGCTTAAAACTAATAAACCTATATTTGGTTACAACTTACTATTAGTAGTACCAATAAAGCGTTTGAATTCTATTTGTGCATATGTTATTATACTTATGATAACTGTTTATCTGACAATTCTATTGCAAAGAAGAAAAAGAAGGTTTCAATGTTGTTTTTCGTTTAGCTCGAAAGATTTAATCTCAGTAGATATCGATTTTCTACAAATCGGTATTCATTCCTTATGGGATGAATTCTATGACATGGGTATTCACAAGAAAATATCAACATGCGAATCTTATAAGCTGTTCTTATTGAGCTAAGAGGACCTACAACGAATACTTATTTAAAAAGTTGTTTGCATTGTAAAGCTTAAATTGCATTTTAGCAGTTAAGATATAATGTTAATACTAATGGTCATCGTTAAGTAGTTTACTTGTTTCTTGTTCTTTGACTTTTTAGTACTATATTGTTTTAATAAAAATAAACAACAGCATCACATGACTACATTAATCTGACTCCGAGGTAAGTGGCTAATTACACTGACACTTATTTTAGCTAGACAGAGAAAATCAAAAATAAGTCCTTCTATTTGTCGTGTCTTGCGTAAAAGCGCAAAAACCAGCATGAAAGCATCTGAAGCCTCTTTATTTAGATTTAAACCTGTCATACCTTGTACCCACTTAAAATTTGCAAGAAAACGCTACCGTCGCGTTGAACCAATTACGTATATCGTGTTAGCATCCTTGAATGTTTAGCGCAAGCCATCGGCAAGGAAAATTGAATGAAAGCGAATAAAGGTTGGCAATTGGTGCCTTCTAAGACGAAAGCCCACATAACGTGAAGGTATGCAAAATATACAGAGCTCAGATCATCATCTTTCAAAGAGTTCACCATTACGAATACTTCATGAAACTTGGCTAAGTAGGTAAAAATGTTACCAGTAGGTAATTACAAATTAAATCATTCGATTACGGTTAAAAGATCAGAACACATGTTACGAAGGTGACAGATTAAAAGAGACAAGAGACAGAGAAGGTTAGAATTGATTTGTATGTGATGATTTGAGGCGCGGTTTCTTAGCTGTGTGTGTGTGTGTTCAGCATAAGAATTAATTTATATAACGGTTTTCGTTGGTATTTATTATTTCTATTACAACGCAGTTGTATGTACTTGTGATCTTGTGCAGCCAAGAAAGTGTGTAATTCAATATGTTGCGTATTTACTTTCGTGTGGCTGATATTGATATTTGCTCAGCGGTCCGTTGAGATCGTACACAAATATGAGTCGACTGACTTTTCAGATACACGGCTTCCAAACTTTTCTTAAGTGTATCGTAATTTGACACCAGAAAGCTTTTCTCTTTTCTACCTTTATTACTTTTCCATTGGGATAAGATTCCAATGCTCGTAATATCCTATGGGAGTGCAAAAATCTAAGGAATGCCAATTTATTTCTGATTGGTTGAATTTAGAATGGCGTCGTTGTAATTACTGCGCCCGTGAACTTCCGCGAGGGTGAACAAAGAATTGATAATTTGAGTAATTACAGTGTTAAAAAGTTCTAATCAAAACATTTTTTTTATTTTTTCCGAATTTTAAAACATTTTGGAAACCTTGTTGCTGAAAGGAAACATTTGATCTACGTCAATTATTTATCCGAAAAGTTTCAGCTATTTCGGTTATACGCCTGATTGACTGAATTGATTAATTGAGTAAAGTTTTCCTGTTACGTATCGACAGGGTTTTTTATTTATAGATTGTTAATTTCTTAGGGTAGATGTCTGCAATATTCTGAACTGGTTTTACCGACCTCTCGATTTTCCAATAAATGTAAAAAATCTCGTAGCCGGTGCTACGACGTGCCGTAGTCGTAGCAAAAAGACGACTACGGCATAGCCACTTGCTCGTAGCGTCGTAGTTGGAATTTCTACATGGTACACCACTACACCACTCCGGAACACTACACCAAAGCGTTTTATTAAAAAAATCTTTGTATATCGGATGATCCATTCGTTTAAGACCAGAAATTTACCTTTTAATTAAAGGATTAAAGGATTTGAAATGCTAAAAGCATTTTGCAAATAAAAACAAAAAAATAAAAATTCAATCTTGTCATTATGATGTGTTAGATACAAAAATTATACAGACATGTTATATTGGGCATCTGTTTGACAAACTCTGTGTGCTCCTTAATGACATAAGTACCTAGTTAATTGACCTATTTATATTTTGACATGTAGGTCATTATTATCTTTGACATTTATTTTTTACCTAATTTGCGTTTGACATGTTTTTTATTGATTTCTTATGTTATTATTGACCTGTAAGCGTTTTGGACTTGATCTGTAAGCTTGCACGTGTTTTTAATTAATAAATTGAAATTGAAGACAAACATATATAATCTATTTATTTTATTACGGGTAGGTACATAATTAATATCATACAAATACAACGTTCAATGATTATGGGTATCCGAAAAAGGTATAATGGTCATTAATTACAAGTAATTTGTCGCTTTGTATAGCCTCAAAGACCAGCTTTTCAGACCTCTTTCTAAGGAAAGGGAGATTTCAAAAGACGTACTTTTTGTAAGTCAAATTCTTCTGATAAAGAAGAGTAATAGCTCGAATCGTTTAGACATAAGTAATAGTTGCTATGCTCTTTTCTAAATGATAAGAGCGCAGTTCTTTACTTTTTATTTCTCGTGATATTCCATTTTTCGCAATCGGCGTCTACAGCTATTACCTAAGTTTAAAATATGAAAATACTCTGCCCAAGAGAATTTCTATTAAGAATAAAAGTACTCAGATTTACCTAAGTTTGTTTTTCGAATTACGACTGATGAATATTCAGCGGAAATTATGCTCCGTTACCACCATTGATTTGTTTTATTTTCTACGCTCTCTCTGTTTTTGTGTCATATTTTGAATAAACCTCACACCACAATATTAAAATATTTTCAAACACCACATTTGAAAATATTTTTTGTAGATATCTAGTTTTATTACCATTACCATTTAAAAAGTACCCTAAGCATAGTTATAACTGTTATATTAACTGCTACTTTAAAATGGTAAGAATCAATAACAGAAAACTGTTATTATTCCAATTGTTAAAAACCTATTTATTATATTTTAGCTGCTGTAAATATTGCTACATAGAATAAGGAGAAAAAACTGTAATTTAATATTGAGCGCTGAAATTAAGACCAATAAGTATTCGACATACGAATGCAGAAATAAAACTGTTTACATATCAACGAAAAGTATTTTCAAATGTGTGTAGTTCACTCAAAATATGACACAGTAACAGAGAGAGCCCTGTCACACTCATTTATGTTTAGTACCTACTAGAAGTATGTAGGTACGTGTGTCCTACACGTACTTAACTAGGACGGCTTTACTTGCATGACCGATGCTTTGCAATGCGCGCTCTGAAATGGTCGCGTTTTGCAACTGTGCACACTGACCGTAATTAATTTATATTAATTACGCAATTCGCGCGGCTCAGCCGCTGCCCGCTTTCGCCGCTATGAGTTCCGAACAACTCATAGCCAACGAATTATTGGCGTTTGTACAACACGCCATCGACACCATGGATGAAGTCAGCATCATGCAGATCTGCAAATCCAATTTCACCGAAGAGGAGATTCGCAGTGGCAAGGTGCTGCTCTACCAGACGCTCGGCAAGGTCAACCGAATGCCGACCCGCAGGAGAGATGAATAGGGCGAAAGGAGTCTCCAGGATATCATCTCACTGCTGAAGGAGACCGACCCAGACGACGTGCCTGCGTTCGTGGCGAGGAACCTGCACAAGCTGCCCCCCGTCACTTTTGACCACGTTGACGTCACCAGGCTTCTAAAGGCCTTGAAGACAAGCCTGGCCGAAATGCAGTGACGGTAGAGGCCTCGGAATCTAATATTTCCTACCTGCGTACTGAGTTATTAACTTTAAAATCTAGTAATTCAGTATGTAGGTCGCCCGTGGCCTCCGGTGTCAACACGCGTAGCCGCGGAGCGCAAAACTCATCGGTCAGCAATATTGAGTCACCGCTCGCTGTTGTTGACCGCGAAGCACCGCACCCCGCTGCCCCGCTCCCGGCAGCCAGCCCCGCGCGATCGGAGCCGAAGAAAAGTGACACGAGCCCCCCGACCCGTGCCTACGCAGCCGCTGCTGCCTTACCACCCCGGCAGCCTAAAACGGGGAAAGAAAAGAATTCGACACCGACACAGTGTCCACCGAGGGATCGATGCGACGAGCAGGGCTTCACAAAAGTCGAAAGAAAGAGAAGGAAGCCGGCTAGCCGGAATCATCGCGGCACAGCACCGACACATCCTGAACACCCGCTGCGACCGGAAGTACGTTCGACGCTGCTCTACGTGTCCCGCTTACATTGGTCTACGACGGTCGAGAACGTCGTAGACCATGTACGTAAGAAGTCCAACTTCACCCTGAGGGTCGAACGGTTGGAATCCCGCCACAAAGTGAATTTTAATTCATTTGTGGTGAGGGTACCGACCCACCATCTAGCGACCTTCATGAAGGAAGATTTCTGATTTTCTGTTAAAAACAGTATAGTGACTGTTAAAAAAAATAACTTAAGCGTAAACAATCGCATCATTGGCCTATCAGTCTATCAGTAATTTCAGCCGATTGGCTCCAAGCTCAGCGATCTGGCTAAAACGATACCCCAGAGGGTGCAAGTTTGTAGATTGTTCAGCAATGTGTTCAAGCAGAAACGTGAACTCATACGCCAGCTAAACTACTTTAGATATGCCATTTAACGCTAACCTACCTGCTGGTCCAACGTTTAAACTTGTCATCAACTTTATTTTCGTAAGTGACATGCTTTATTTTATAAGGCATGTTTCACATTAATTTTTAAAAGATTTCAATGATTTTACAAAAAAAAACCTGTTCCATATGCGAATTAAAAAGGAAATACAACGAACAACTAAATTAAACATTATAATCTGACCAACAACAACAAAAGGTAACATTTCCCTTGAGTATCCTTTGTATTTCATCCGTGCTTTGAAATGTTTCTGTGGTCAGTCAGGAGCTTATTATACAAGTGGCATTAAAATAACCATTTCTTATTTTACCAACTACAATTTGTTAAACAAAATATAATATCAAACAAAGCCAGTCTTGTAAGTCCAAGGGATGTAAGATCCTCGTACACAACTCGGAACTAAAATAACCCGATTTCTCGCATATGTCTCGTTGAGTGTATTTATACAATTTACCGCACTAAAATGGTTTTGTTTGCTTTGGGTTTTAGGCTCAATTGAAAGGGATTAACACTTACTATCGTGTGACGCAGAGTTGGGTAAATATGACAGCGTTGCGATGAGTTTATATAAGAAAAAAATATTGTATAGAACCTTTGCAAGCATTTTCGAACCCAGGATCAATGCAACTTTCAAGTTCAGAAAAGTTTTGTTTTACAATAAATTCGAATCTAAATCTAAGGCCTATTTGCAAAATCCTGAATTAGCAATTCATCAAATACCCGGGTGCTATCCGCATCAAAGAAACTGACAAATCAAGAAATCAATTTGGGCCAATTAGGGCCAAAATTAGTATAAATAATAGTAGATAATAAATCACCTACTCGTATAAGATACCAAGAACAATAGTACATTACGAGTATGATATAAGTGCGGTAAGTTGAAAATTACAACCGAGGCGGTATTGAAAGCCCGAGCCGCAGGCGAGGGCTATAAGGAAGCAGAGGTTGTAATTTTCAAAGCGGACGTATGTCATACGACGTTTTATAACATATTTGCGAGGAAATAAATAAAACTCTGACTTTCTTAAACGAATAAATCTTAAATTACTTGTTAAAGCAGTTATAGAAATTTACTTGTCCGCAGGCACAAAGTAGCGATGCGCGCGCATCAACTTTTTTTTAGGCAAAGGTGCAAAAACAGCCAGTATTACTAATAAAGTAAATTAATATTTTTGGGTTTTTGTTTGTTGATTTTTGTGTTTTTGTTGTACTATATTGTTGAAATTATTTAAATTAAAGAATTGAATGTTTATTTATTATATTTTATCTCTCAAAGTTAATTTTATTCATAATTATATATTATTTTCTTTAAATATTTATTATATTTTATAATTAAATATACTATTTTCTGACATATTTTTTTTTTGCTAAGATGATTAAAAAGTATCGTTTATTTTTAGACGGAGCATCTTAAAAAACCGTGAATGTTACTTTATTAAAAAAAACTCGTGCGTTTTACATTACACTATCGCACTCGTGCGTTTTACACTACATTATCGCACGAAATTGGTGTAATTACAGCCACTTTACGAGCAAATATGTTATAAAATACTTTACTTTGTTTAAAATGTTTAACCAGACATTGCCACCGTTTATCATTTTTCATTTATCACAGGAAATTAAGCTCGAAGTGTAATCGAAAAATATATTTTCTGCGTCCCGCTAAATAATGGGCGCCACCGGGTTAAATGGGATCTTTTGTATTTTCTTGAACCATCAACATCACACCTTTAGCTATTTGAGCGGATAATATCAGTTTAATATTTACAATATCTCTAAAATAATGAATAATTTCTTTTAACGAACACACCAATAAACTAGCCCCAAACTAAGCATTAGCTTGTGCTATGGTGGCTATAATAACGGATAGAAATACTTAAAATAATTTATAAACAACAATGACTCAGGTACAAATGCTCGTGCACATCATACAAACATTTGCCCCAAGCAGCATTCGAACCCACGACAGCCGGTAGTTGTAGTCTGAACCTTAGACCACTAGACCAAAGCAGTCGTCAAGTTTGTATAGAAGAGATCGCTCTTAGCGAAAAAACCGCCTAAATTGTGCATCTTTCTTTGTATGTTGATTTTATATTATTTTTTGTGGTGCAATAAAGTGTCTATCTATCTATCTATCTAATATCCATTGACCGAAGAAAGGACCTTCTAAATCATCAATCATTCTACATCTTCTATGAAATTTCATTTCTTTAAGTTTCATATTTTTTATACCTGTCCTGTATTTAAAATATGGTGTACCCGTCATAAGTAGGTATAAAACGTATTTAAGCTAATAAGAAGGGTAGTAATGGCAATTCTTGCTATTTTTTGTTAATTTAATTAGCATGCTAAATTTCATGGCATAGCACGCTACGCGCTATTGCTATGCTAATATGAAATTTCATCGAAATTGAGAAATAGCGTTAGCGTATAATATTTAATTGCGAAATTGTGACTGTTTTGTGAAATAAGAAAAAAAAACATTTTAGTGTTGTGACTAAGATTAGAATTAAATTTGACTTCATTAAAATGAAAACTGCACCGGTTAGATAATTCAATCAAGTCACGAAAAGACAAACAATTTCATTCAAATAAACAGTTCAATAAACCGCACGCAAAATACGACTCTAAATGCATTCTCTTCTCTTTCTTTGTTCGCCATTCACTCGGGTAACGCTCGAAAGCCGATCGTCGCCCGACAGCACGCGAACGCGAGTTTCAATTGGCTGCTACTGCTAATAGCGGCTGCTATTAGCAGTAGCAGCCTGCTAAATCAGTGCGTGCGAATCTATGATAGCAACGACACGCCGCTGTCCGTGAATTTTAGCATTCACACATTTTAGCAACGTCAAATAATTTAATTATATATTATTATTATTATTATTATATATTATTATTCGTCTAGTACCCATAACACAAGCCTCGTAGCTTAGTTTGGGACTAGAGAATTGGTGTGATTGTTGTGAAATATTTATTTATTTTTATTTTTTATTTAATTATTGCTAACGATGAAATAGCATGCTAATTAATGATGCTAATGCTAATTATTCCATTACTAAAGAAGGGCATTAGTCATTATGCACTTGGAATGACACCTTAGGCTGTCGCTTTTCTCGCAGGAGATAACGACAAAAACGGATTTCGCAGGCAAGTAGCAGTACCTAAATGTCACTTTACAAACTTAACCCTCTAATGAGACTCAAGTATTTGGTAAGTAACAAACGCGCAATTACCGCTCGCGGGACCTCTGCCCTCATCGGCATTATCATTGGATTTGATGCACTGATGCACCGACTGCACGTTCAAATGTAATTTACGGCCTTATTATTAACACTATTAATTACAAGTTCCAACACATAAAATATGGACGGTATTGTACAGTCGCTAAAAGAGCACGCGTATGTGTCACTATGAATTTCCGTACATAGCACAGATGTTGCATTGAGACGACTGTT
Organism: Pyrausta despicata; assembly: GCA_963921415.1. NCBI lineage: Eukaryota > Metazoa > Arthropoda > Insecta > Lepidoptera > Crambidae > Pyrausta > Pyrausta despicata. Next base: position 11,110,604 of record OY992862.1, on the reverse strand, counting down.
AACTTTGCATTACCCGACGATACTGTCATTCTTATATTTGTTATTATTAAGGGTTATCCGTGGTGTCAATTAATATACTAACTAATAAATAAGTAACTAGGTGTGGTTTATCTTACAGTAATAACTGACATAAATAACTTTTGGTCAAGTGTAGGAAAAGTATGCATCCAACCAAACATTTACGCAGAAATATTTTTCACCAATGATGTTGTTGTTCGCAAAGTTATTTTACGTGGTACTAACTGAAAATAACCGTGCAGATAGGAAGTGAGAGAATAGTTTTTATCTTTAGCGCCTTAAGCACATTCAACAAGTTCCGAGTTCTCTTTATGAAAAATTTCACATGTCTACATGGCCGTAACATCTGAATCATTTTACGAGTATCATAATAAGTTCCAACACTTCTTTTGAGAGATGTGTCAATTAGGCTATTGCAAAACTATATTTAGCACAAACATCACCGATCAATCAGAAGCGGTTGCGTAATACTTGACACCAATTTCTCATGTCAAGTGTCTCCTTGCCATCACTGCCATCACTGTCGAATTTGAAGAGATTGGTCGCGTCACGCCTTTCAGTCACGCATATAAGGGAGCACCGATTCACTTATCTAAAATAAACCTTTTAACATTTATTAAATAATCATAATGAATCGAGCCTTGCATGCATATCCGAATAAAAGTTTCCTTTTTATTGAAACAAAAATGTATCGACATCATTATCGCTACGAGGCCTGCAAATTATTTCTCGGTAGTCAAAAAACATGTTTTCATTTAGTAATTTACATGTCAAAGGATGATTTTAATGATATCAAACGTTTGTTCACGATGCGGAATATCGATAAAAAATATCATGAAAGGTTGATTGAAAATCACTGATTCGTTCACATTTCACCCACTTTATGTGTACATCTCGGGTAGGTTCTATAAGGTAAATATTTTTGTATAATACTAAGCGTACCTACATGTTTCCTGTGTCAGTATTATCTACTCATTACTTAAACCCTACAAAAGTATGCGCGTGCTCTTGATCATATGCAAATAACACAACCTTCTGTGTCAACGTGCTTACCAACTCCACAAATTACTTGTTGGGTGTCATTGTAGACAAGCAATCAGAACGAAGTTTGCCGGAAATCTTATCAAACGTGTTCAAATAATAAAGTTATTGCTCCCAGAAGTTTGCTAGTAAGTTTAGCTGCGATGTTTAGGTTCATTATTTAATGCTTGCTGTCTTGATAGAGACTGTTAAAAAACAGTCTTTATCAGATCAATTTGGCGGACGACGGTGACAATTACTGAGGCGTTAAGGTCATCGCTCGGTTCAAACGTAGTTCCAACGATCGACGTATTTGAACGTAGTTCTGCGCAGTTGTGACGGGAGAACTATCATATTGTTTGATAGGATAGGTATGAGTAGCTAGAGCATATACAAACACATCCTACATAATATATATCTGAAGATGGACCTACACTCTTGTAAATCAGCCCTTACAGTTTCCTTATTTCATATCTTTAAATAAAGGTAACTAGGTTCATACCTATCTAGTACTGGTAAGGTAGAAACCTACTCTAACATTTACACGTTTGATTGAGACCATCTTCTTTGATTGGGGATAATGAAATAAAAATATTGTTTATCAGCCTTGTCTTTTGACAATAACGTTTGGCGGTAACGGTTTAGGTCATATGAGTTTTAAAAAAAACACGCATTTATGTTTTCAGAACAAAATCCTGCAAACCAAATAAGCCAAGCCACGCGTACGGACGAAATGCAATGATGTTTAGGCCTAATAGCAAATAGTGCGAGGTTGCGGGATGAATCCACTTATGCTGTCGTTGCAATTGCGTTTCAAATAATTAATTTTACTTTTGATACTTACGATTTTAATTTTGTTTCCTAGCAAGTTTTAATATCAAAAAGCTAGCAAATCTGTTTTGCATTTTTCTGTTTCACGCTACGTTAAATCTTTTCCTTGCAGAGAGTCCAGTGTCCTTGATAAAATCCGTACAATATTAAATCAACCTGAGATAAACCGGCTCCCTACAAATAGTTCTTAATGATACAAGTTCTTGGTATTCTACGTTGTTTGTAAAATGACAACAAATTGCTCATCGGTTGTTTATTTGTCGGCATGCGGGATCGGCGCGACCTCAAAGGTCGCGGTGACAGCCGCAGACATCGTTAGCGCGATCCTATCGGGCTGTCACGGTGACACGAGCTGTCAAATGCGGCGCAGTTGTTGGTCGTTTGCGATTTGTCAAGGCGGGGCTAGGCTTTGATTGGCTAACACAAACATGGGTTAAGCGTTTTTTTCATCGACTTATAAAAGGAGAAAGTTCTCATTTCGACTGTATTTTCTTATATGCCTTTATATTTCAAGGTATTACTGAAGTCCACACAGTACAAACACCGTATAGTACAGTACAATGTACGTTAAAACACCTGAAACTTTGGTCAAAAAGAATAATACTTATCTTTTTATCGCATTATGCATATCGTAATTAAGCAAAGTAAACTCAGGCAGATCCTATGCATTTGTCAATGCAATTGTGACACATTTAACCCCTTAAAAGAAATACTAGCATGAATAATCTGATACGGATCTCTAAGAAACAGGAATGTTGGCAGGCCAAAAAGCTTCTGTAGTCAAACTCTTTGAAAGAAAGTATTTTAACCGATCGTCAGCAAAATTCTTTGAAGAAATTTCTTTGTAAATAATATATTATATAAAAATGAATCGCAAAATGTATTGGTAAGCGCATAACGCGCATCAAGAACACCTGGACCACTTTGGTCAATTCATCTTTTATGATATTCCTTCAAGTATGGGGATGGTTCTTACGAAGAAAAAAATTAAAAATACAACGGGCAGGATACCATCTGCGAGGTCCACCCCTTAATGAATTCTACGTAATATTACTCTAAAGGTATTAAGTGGAAATTAAAACAAAATGTACTATAAATATAAGATATAGGCCTGGCAGACTACGTCAATTAAATTGCTAAGAAAGTTTTGAGAACTTTCTGTGTTTCGTTACAAATAATAATCACGGCCCTTTATGCATGAGGTACAATACTCACTACAAAGGCTAATGAGAGTTATTCTGGAATCAGTCACAATGTTACGTTACATCAAAAAGAAGTCAATACTTAACTTGAGCCGTTGAAAGAATGAAAAATAAGGGATATTTTTAAGTGTACATCAAATAACTTATCATATATCAATTTATGTTCAACAATTAATCTTTTTTTACATCAATTAAATTATTGTTCTGCAACTATATTAATTGTTTATCAAAACTTCAAATATAAATAATTGGAAAACATACATCAGCAACCTTTAATATAATTTCCTCAAATGTGCACCTAAAAAACTGTTTGTGATACAAAAATATTATTTTTACCGCAAAAATACTGATTGTACATCAAATTAACCCGGCCGTACATACGGAATACTTACAATGGTAACAAAACAACTATTTTTGCAACACATTTTCTATTTTGTATTTCAAAACTAGCTCAACAAATAAATCCTAAAAATTCAGAGTACGTGTTACGCAGATTTTCTTAAAGTCATCTACACTAATAATATTATAAAGCGGAAGAGTTTGTTTGTTTGTTTGTTTGTTTGTTTGAACGCGCTAATCTCAGGAACTGCTGGTTCGAATTGAAAAATTCTTTTTGTGTTGAATAGACCATTTATCGAGGAAGGCTATAGGCTATATAACATCACGCTGCAACTATTAGGAGCGAAGAAATCATGGAAAATGTGAAAAAAACGGGGAAAATTATTCATCCTTGAGGGCTTCCGTTGCGAACGCTGCGAAAACGGTTCAAGATACCAAAAATATTTGTATGAAAGAATTATTCCTCTTAAAATGATCTAAAAAAATGTCTGCGACAGTATATGTCTATCTTTTAAGATCAAGTCACTAGAACCGTTTTTGTGGTAATCAAATTTGGCCAAAATTAATGCATTATTTGTTAGAATTGTATCAACGTAATAATATTAATCTTTATCCAAATAAATGTGTTGTTGATTAAGAGTATTTATAACTGTGAACAAAATTGTCCTTGACATCACTTAATTTCAATGAATATCTTAGAAGATATTACAATTTTAAATAACACCAATATAAAATTCACCCGCGCCGCATGATATGCAAAACATGACGCTGCAAGGAAGAGAGGCGACGCGGAGAGGGGGGTGTAGCTCTACGAGGTACCATGATGAACCAAAATTAGATTTAATTAATGACCAGGTGCGTCATATCTTCACGTCAACCCTGCCGCAGTGCCTAAAAAGCCGGTTGTTTAACCAATGCGTCTTAACTGTCTTAACCCACGGAGCTGAAACGTGGAACATGACAGTCAAGCTGGCTACCCGACTACACGTCACTCAGCGTGCTATGGAATGGTCTAGGTTGGGGATCTCATTAAGGGATAAAATCCGGAACGAGGTCATACGACATAAGACTAAGGTAACATATGTTGTCCAAAAATGTAGCAAGCTAAAGTGGCAGTGCGCTGGCCATGTCTGTCGCAGAACCGACGAGAGGTGGAGCAGGAAGGTTCTTGAATGGAGACCACTCTTAGGTAAACGTAGTGTGGGACGCCCCCCGGCTAGATGGACAGACGACCTGAAGAAGGCAGCTGGTAGTGACTGGATGCAAAGAGCGGGAGATCGGGCGCTGTGGCGGTCCTTGAGGAAGGCCTATGTCCAGCAGTGGACTATAACAGGCTGATACGATGAATGACCAGGTGACCGCGTTTAATAATCTGGGACGAATGTTCCATGATCCATAGAGCTCATGTAGAGGGTCTAGATAGGACTCTTAGAGATATAAGAAGCTGTGATAAAATCATCATCATAAAATTACTGTTATGTTTGCGGGGGACTTTCGAAAAACTGTACCAGTAATAGTAGGTAAGGGGAACAAGGGCAGACATTGTAAAGTCTTGCCTTAAAAATACCCCAATATGGAAGTTTGTAAACATCTTAAAATTAACTACAAATATGAGAGCACATTTCGGGAGAGGTAGAAATAATCCTCCAGGCCGTTTATATACCACGGCGGCCAATCTCAACAGAAATCAGCCAACTACGCAAGAGATATTATAGTGCACAAGTGTGAGCACAATACACAAGTGCACTCTCAAACTGCACTGTTCCATCACTCTCAAAGTTCGGTGAGACGGCAATCCGACATGACCGGAGAGAGATCAGGCGCATGACCAACGGCTTAACGTGCGAACCGAGGCACGGGGGTGTAACACCGCCAACTTCTCGACTCCGAGCTGTTTTTGAGAGATTCATGACAGAAAATCTCAGAAACAATTTTGGCTCGACCTGGGATTCGAACCCAGGACCTCTTGGATGTTAGGCAGAAACTTTGCCACTACACCAACGAGGCAGTGGTAGGGAGGTTGTTTAACTTTTCCTTCAAAGTTACTTTTAATAGGAGACGGGAAAGTACCTCACTTTGAAAATAAAATTGCAATTGAACGAGATAAAGGATTAAGAGTGAGTAACATTAAGGACTTTATATCGAGAGTTCACCCTAAAATATGCAAAATAGAAAAAAAAAGATCATCAATGGATGTGTCAAAGTGCAATATTGGGAGTGAGAAACTGTAGCGTAGACGAAATTAAAAAATAATTATTTGAACACAAGTGGCCTTCCCCCATTATTCCCTCAAGTTGAAAATAGGTGCACCAATAATTTTACTTAGAAATCTTAAACCACCGGGACCCGACTTCAAATCTAATTTCTTCGCAATATGTAACGTGATGGTTGCAATAGTTTAGACTGGTTTAGCAGTCAGTGCTTATACCTCGCACCTCAATGATTACAAATTATTTACCTTTTAATTTTAAAAGAATTATATTTCCTTTTATGCTATCTTTCACCGTTACAATTAATAAATCACAGAGGCAAACATTTAAACACATAGGAATTAATTAACGTCAAGACTGCTTTTCACACATAATATGTCGCGTTGTCAAGATCAGACCTACAAACGCGTTGCGGACAAAACTGATATGTTCTTCTGACACAAGAAAATGAAACTAGAAAAATAATTAACGCAAAAGTACTTTAAGCTAATTATGTTCTTTTAAAAACTTAAAAAATAAATTGTCTAAAATAATAACAAAAAAATTAATTTGCAAAAAGAAAATGATGCCAAAAATAAATATTCCACGCGGACGAAGTCGCGGGCACAGCTAGTAACAAAATAATGCTCTTTGTAGAGCAGTATTTCTTAAAGTTTAAACTGAAAGTGTATTTCGCGCGCTTTCGACATTATGCGCCGCTTAGTAGGTGTTAGAAGAACATGCAAGTGAGTGAGCGAGTAAGCCTGTGGGATTGAGGTGGATGCTAGGCGTGTGTAAGTGAGACCTGTGAAGTGAGACGAATAGTGAGCTTTTGCTTATTGGAAAGTTGTCTTGCCCGCTCTGAAAAGTGCCTGGATGAATGGCAAATGTACCTGCCCCGATTTTTTCAAAAACTATATATGCAAGCATATCATTGGGCTCGCGATTCGACTCAAATATGTAACACCACCCGCAGAGGCCAAAAGTATACATATTGGCCAAAAAAGTATACGTGGAAGTCCCGCGAAATCAAAACCAGCTCTAATAATCCAATGAGAACTAATATTTAGTATTAGTGTCTGATTTTAATTGATGATCTCAGATTGTTGTGATTAATAAATAAATAATAAGTTTATTACGATACATAAAATGGTGTTTGAGTCAACAAATTTCAGTTAAAAATAATAATAATATTTTATGTCGTGTATTGTTTGTTGTTTACTAGTTATTATTTGATATGCATTCATAAAAAAGCTTTACATTTAGATAAATAGAGTTGCGCCATGTACTTAAATTGATGCCAAGATCACATTAGTTTGAGTTGCAAATTTTGCTGTACAATCAGTATTTTGATGGAAAAAAGGGATTTTTTAATGTAAAAATCGCTAATTTTTTGATTGTCAGTTAAATACCACTCGAAAAATAAAGGGAATAAGTAGTTACCTACTAAATAAAAAGTGGGTTGCCCGCGTAACTTCTCGTTCATTTAACAGATTTTTGTAATTATGCTCATTAAAATTAATTGCTTATTAAATTAATTATGCCTTACTATTAAAAATCCTCTTAAGAGCTCTTTAAAATAACGGCCGAGGGATTTTTTTATGTGCAGCCATCATCCTATAATCAATGGGATGAAAAACGGCTTATAATTAAGATTACTGTCTCGGCAGTTCATCTTTTAGAGTTTTGCTGAGTATTCGAACTAAACAAAATAATTAATCGAATAGGCCTACGCTATAATAATAATAGGCTTCGCTCAAGCACCAGTAGTCTCTTGGCCATTTTCAGAGACCCACGAGCCCCTCTGCTGAAACATTGCTGTCCTGCCCGTTGTTTTTATTATTATTTTTCATCGTTTTAACCTTCCTTGGACTTTCACCAATATTATGAGACTACAATTTTTTTAATTGGTTGAGTCGTTCTCGAGTTTTAGCGAGACTAACAAACAGCAATTCATTTTAATTTATAAGAAGAAGAGAGATTATTTCTTTACTAACCGTACCACTATAGGATGTTACACTAACACCAGAACCAGTTTTCTGCAATAAATAAATTGAATTGAATTATATATATAATAAAATTAATAAGATGTTTTCCAATAGACAGTGTACCTAGCAGTACCTACTAACATACTAGGGCGTTTTGATAACTCCATGACTTTCAGGCTGAATAGAAACTTTTTTTATTTTTAATGATATTTTCTTAAAAGTAATATTTTTGCGAACTTAAAATAATTCTATTTTCAAATATGGCGCGAAAACAATATTTAATAACAAAAGAAGTTTGGCGGCTGTGAAGGTGTTCTTCGAAAATGGAGAAATCCGAGTTTCGAGTCTTGATTAAACACTATTTTTTACGCGGGAAAACCATTAAGCAGACCGAAGACAAGTTGAAAAAATATTACGGGGATTCAGCGCCGTCTCATGGAATGGTACATAAATGGTTTACTGAGTTTCGTTGTGGACGTATTACAACCAATGATGCCGAGCGCCCAGGAAGGGCGTTTGAGGTAACCACTGAGGACATTGTTAACAAAATCCACGATATTGTTTTGGCTGACCGTCGAGTAAAGATACGCGAGTTAGCTGAGGCTGTGCACATCTCAACTGAACGAGTTTTTCATATTTTGCACGATATTTTGGGAATGAAAAAACTTTCTGCAAGATGGGTGCCGCGCTTACTGACAGTCGACCAAAAGCGAAAACGCGTGACTACTTCTGAGGCATGTCTGGCTATGTATAATCGCAATCCAAGTGAATTTTTGCGTCGGTACGTAACCGTGGATGAAACGTGGGTCCATCATTATACGCCAGAGACTAAACCACAGTCAAAGCAGTGGACTTCTACCGGCGAACGTGCACCAAAGAAGGCAAAAACGGTATGTTCGGCTGGTAAAGTGATGGCAACAGTATTTTGGGACAGTCAAGGGGTTATTTTCATCGATTTCTTGGAGAAAGGCAAGACAATAACCGGTGCTTACTATGCTGCATTGCTGGAAAGATTTAATGAAGAGTTGATGAAGAAACGACCGCATCTAGCAAAGAAAAAAGTTCTATTTCATCAGGATAATGCTCCGGCCCACTCGTCTGCATTCGCGACTTCAAAACTTGTCGAATTAGGATACGAATTATTGCCGCACCCTCCATATTCACCAGATTTAGCCCCCTGTGACTTCTTTCTCTTCCCAAACATGAAGAAATGGCTTGCTGGGCAAAGATTTTCATCCAATGAAGAGGTGATAGCTGCAACCGAGGCCTATTTTGCAGGCTTTGACAAAAAGTATTTTTTGGATGGGTTGAAGAGATTGGAGCATCGCTGGAAAAAGAGTGAAGAGTTGAAAGGAGAGTATGTAGAAAAATAAAATGTTTTTGTACACAATATATATATATGTTTTTCTTTTCAAAGTCATGGACTTATCAAACCGCCCTCGTATTATTGTTCTGTCGCAAGAATAAGTGACTGCTATATTTACAATTATTTTTAAAATAAAAACATTGTAAGCATGTTATCAGATTGAGATTTTGTGTCTAATTCCATTATCTCTTTGACCCAAAGACTTTGGGTCACTTCTTGACCTTCCGAATACTGATAGTCATCTTTTATTATGTTGTTTTTGGCCTATTTTATTAGCGCAATTTGTACGTAAGTTTTTAACCATTAAATTGTACACTTAAGTACACACAGCGGTATCTTACACTTACGTACAAAGGGTGATTTTGCAACAAAAATAAGAAGCTTGTTGTGGAGCCGTGTGTTAGGTACCTACACACAGCTTTCTGTAACATAATACGATCAGCTAAACGCTCCACTAAATACAATCCCCAAAAAAAAGTATGTATTTTACGATTACGATTTATGAAGTTAAGTACAATCCCTCATAATGTCACATTTACAAGATGAAATCCCTGTAGGTATCTCTTATTTAGTGTATCTATTGCAATGTATTTTATTATAGTTGGCTACAAAAACAACTTTGTTGGCGAATAAGTGGCAAATAATAAATAAAATTAATTGTAGCACTAATTAGCTTAATGATATTGGCAATCACGTCCAGTATGATATTTGTTTATAGTGAAAACCACAAGATCCGTTAATGAATCGCAGGTAGATAATTAGGTACTTTAAAATAGTGTTATCTGAAGTTATGACCTACAACCCAGTACCTACAAACTATACTTAACATAAAAAGAGAACTTCGTCTACGTTAATTTAAACTTCTGTACATTATCATTAACATAGAATAATCATAATGATAATATCATTCACGAACCACATGGCTTTCCATTAACTTAACATACCGACTGCGGTATCTTATGTGTTTGTGATACGGGCGATTTTGCAATAAAATAAATAGCCTGATGTGCCAGTCACTGTACGTTCGAAGATTACCCTCAAACAAACTAGTCTAGATACAAAACTCATTTTTTGCTAAAATATGTTTAAACCTCATCGTCTTATTGGTAGTAACTTATTTAATAATCTGGGTTATTGAATAAGATATTTTCTTTTTACTTAGAATACTCGACCATGCAAATGTCAAAGGTAAATCTCATTTTATATTTAATCGAAAATTGCTGTAAGTTGATATGTAAGAGTAGAAGCGTTTCTATTTTTGATAACGGAATCCCAAAGATAACATACTTGGTATTTTCCTTAAATAAGACCCACCTAAGTATCTATTCAAAACAATTATACTGATTTGCTTTATAATCGTGAAATCTTTCCAATCAATAATGCTACCTAGCTAGGTATAACATAAATTCAGGTATAAAAATCCTATTTCTGCTCATGTAGCAAACGGCATTAAGTTTTGTTCTAGACGGGACATTATCTTAATAACTAGATCACAGAGTATCTACACAATTGAAATCACTTTCACATAATACACAATAGTTCAACATCTGTTTGTTTTTGAATGAGCACTTTATACGGAAACCTTAACTTTATAGGGCAAAAGTGAAAATGAAAGTTGACTAAAAGGCTCATAATTCATACATGCTTGCATTGATAGTCGACTTTTGACGTGACAACGTCTTATAAATTGGTTTGCCGGGTGACACTTCAAGAAACTGCGTTACGCTCCGCTCACGTTCCGCGCTCACAATGAGAGCGAGTGAGAGGCACGCGTCCCTTCGACTCGGGCATGGTTAGCCCGCCTAAGAGCGAGTGAGACAGACATAAAAAGTGAAAGGCACGCGTCCCTTCCACTCGAGCACAGTTAACCCGCCTAAGAGCGAGAGAGACAGAGCGAGAGAGAGAGAGTGAGAGAGATAGGCATACACACCGGTTCATGTTATACGAATGAATATTCACATTAAAATTATTTTACCACTCAAAGTCGTTGTCACGTAAAACTTTCGCCCGTATACCGACTTTACAGGCAACCAATTTTTTTTATTTTATTAAGTAGTCGTCTAACGGGCACAACGTACAAATGCAACCATTAATGTGAAGTTCGTCAAGTTGTCTTCTTAGGATGGTGGTCACGTTTGCCTACGTCTCATTTGAACTTAAAATTTCGGAAATTGCTTTAGTCTCGTAAATACAATTATGCACTTTTAGTGGTAAAATGTAATATTAACGTGTTTTAGGGTAAGTTAATGAATTATTTGGTTATTTTTCTTCAATTTTATAAACTTGTCGAAACCACAACTGGTATTCATTAAACACAATATCGATTTAAATTCCACCGGTAGTAAAAACGAGTTTTGGGGAAGGATTTGAAAAGTGTACATTTTAGTTTCTCATTTCGTGTTGTTGGCGCATTTTTTATATGGTCGAACTGTTAGTTTATGCCAGAAAATATTAAGTTTATGAAGATTGTAGTGCGAAGCTCACTTCACCCTCATTTTAGCTAGTATATAAGTAGTTGTAAGCGTTGTTTGACGCATTACATTGGAACGTATAACTGAAACAACACGTCTTTCATTTGGTCACGGTCACATCCTTTTACAAGATATTTTTGGGCTAAGATGTTATTACGTGTCAAAGTACAGGGATGAAGGCCGGTGAGGTTTGCGCGATAAATTCAATGATAAAATGCGCGATAAAGTCTAAACGCTCATTGAACTTCCTTAAGTTTCTCTATGAGCAGCTAGTCGATCTAATCGAGGGTATTGATGACGACCGGGCTGAAATATCTAACATTGGCGGAGACACCGAACTTGATGTTGTCCTTCCTTTGACCCATCATAGCCTTCAGCAGCTTCAATAGATTTTTAAGATCCTTTAAGGACACCACCCTCATTGATCACCATCGGTACTTGCACCAGCTCTTCGTGGCCGTGATTGTACAGGGCTGAGTGCGCCAGGCCAGGGACGTGTTAGAACACGGTGCTAAAAGAGAGCCTGGTGGTAGAAGAGATACTCTTGTCCCTAAATCGTGTTTTTTTCAAAAAAAACTCACTAGTAATAATTTATTGTTATTAAAAAATTTCCCCTTAACGGTCGGAATACAAGAAATGGTTAAATAATTGTAACCACGAATCTTTTATTTATTTATTTATTTAAGTTCTGCACAAACATGTGTACAATGGTGGACTTAATTCTCTACCAGTCAACCATATATATATAAAAACAAATTATTTACAAATAGTATATAGTAAATAGTTATTTATGTACAAAATAAATTTATAAACATACAAAATAATTACTTACATAAAATGGAATAAAAATACATAAAAAATCATAGACATACATTATAACGTATACATAATAAGGATGGTACACATGGCAAGAACACAGTGTCACTGAGACAGGATCGACAGTTCATTCCTGTAGCGGGACTGCAGTGACTTTTTAAAAGATAATTTTAATCTTTTCCTCTGAATGGGCATGGTTACTAGGAACCTTCCCCTACAGGCAAACCCCAATGAATTACTTAGTAAATATGTCACTAAATACAGTCCGCAGGCATCCCTAAACCTATCGCTATACCAAAAAATCTAATTCAACGAAAAAATTGTTTGCCCTACAAAGGGTTAACCTGACGTTTCGTATCCTTTTCAATGTCTACTCATCGCGTAAACCAAAGAATCCAATATGTCTGTTTGTTTACTGATTGCGCCGCCCACGATCGGAAAATCACGAGACGGCGGTTTAGTCGATCACATAAATTCACGCCCAATAAGTCTGAAATATACAAAAGGCTGTATTTCTTAGATATCATTTTCAATAAAGCATATCATATAATACAAGATTTTCGAACGGAGCTGCGATGTAGAAATGAGAAACATCTATTTCGTGGCTTGGAAGCCAATTTTCGTGCGTTCGTACTTTTTTCGCACGGTAATCCGCATATGAACTTGCCAGTTCTACTGAAAAGTTTGAAGATTACGTGTTATTTGTATTTTGGAGCACCCTTCGTGCAATTAACAATCAAAATTCGAATATAGCAAAGAGATTAATTAGCTAGAGAACCGCTCATAAGGACAACCGCAACTTTTTGGGGAAGAAGGGAGGACACGAGCCCGAGGCGTACTAAAGTATATCCAAAAAATCTCGTAAGAAATAAAACTACACAGCAGATTTAAATAAGATGACGTTATTATGACAGTTCTTACAACAAAGAGTCAACTCATAGCGCTAAATACAAATTCGTTTACTTATGGCACATATTTAACAGTTGAAACAGTCATATTTTAAATAAGTAAACTGAAGATTTTCAATAAAAACCAAGCGCAAGTTATTACAAACTATAACCTTAATTTATTGTCAACAATTCTATTTTAACAAGATACTTCGTATACGAATTTGAACTTTGATTGGTCAAGACCACTCGTTGCGTTCGAGTGGTAAACGATGGAAAAATCTCGATTGTGAAGTTCTGAGAATGCGCAAACTGATAAATAGTCAGAAAATGTTCGTTCATTCGTACTTTTTACGAATGTTAACTTTTATTGATTGCATGATAATCGGCCCCCTATACTGTCCCTGGTATTAGGTTCAAAAAGCTTGCATTGACAGATCTCCACAAGTTTTTCGTGTAAAATCTTCAATCAATCTGCCTTGCGTTCGCTTCGCCGAATTGATCGAGCCCAGAGTGATGAATTGAGACGTGGCTGAAAATAATCGATAACCGTGTTTATACTCAGCACTTAGTCTCGGTCTGGGGTTTTATGAGAAATTACACTTTGATGACTGGCCGTAGATTTCATGTGCTCTGTAGGTCGTAGCAAGTCTCACGACGTAGTTAACGTCTTTGCAAGCCCATTAATTGCACTTAAAACTAAGGCTTCTTCCCTTACTTATCTTTCTTTATGTAAGTTCTTACCTTAAAGCGTAGTTCGTAGACTATTTTGGATGTAGGGTCAGTTCCCACCCTCTGTAAAATAAATTGTTCACCGCTTAAGTAATTTCCACCAATTAAAACTCCAATTAGTTGTTAGTTAATATAAACTTTTTGTTTGTTGTTATTTTGTTCATTGACAGGCAAAGAACGCAGTGTGAAGGGGATTCAATGTCAGGTCTACATTCGGTTTATCTTGTAACAAGAAACAACAGCTTTTAAAGTGTTGGCAAGGAACGATTACTTGCTGAATAATAAAAGACCAGATAAATCTACATCACAGACTAGAACATGGCGATTATGTGATTAGGCTTCGGTAACATTATTTCGATCATAACAGGATCGATGTCCTCCGCTTTTTAATAAACATTCCGTTGGTAATTAAATAAAAAAATCAACTCATTTGAGGTAATTATAGATATTTTTGTCTTTTCATCTTTCTGTACGTAAGTACCGATCGGCCAATTCTACACGAGTCTGTGTTGAAACCTACATGAACAAGGCAACAAGGTTAGTTTCGAACACGGCCACATTTCGTGCTCCTTTGATCGCTAAGTGCATTCCCATCCATTTCCTGAGCACTAGTTGAGCGTTGAAATTCAAAGGAATCGAACGTTACATTATTAGATACGACTAGGAACAATTCTATTTGGAGGCGATCGATGCACATTATAGTCGAATGCATGTCATCTTCTGATTTTGCAGCCAATTGCACTTCAATAATATTTACTCAGCTATAGGGAAACGGTCGCTTTGAACGTGCTTATTTGTCGTCGTGAAGCATCATTGGACTACTGTGTGAACTAAATTCTCAGATATTTTACTATCTGTTGCTATTGGTTCGTCTTAATTACGTTTGTTTGCGTACCTTTCTCGGAATATTTACAAACATTGTATTTGCACAACGGGCCGATAACGGGGCTCCGGGTTGTAAACAAGTACTTAGTAAATAGTGTCAATTATACGTGTCACTAGACAAGTGGGAGAGCTGACGTCAGTCCAAGACGAGCCCCTGCCCACCTCACTGCTCTAAACGCGCTTACTGCAAGTTTTGCTACAAGTTCATGTGCTGTAATAGCCCTTGCCGAAAACGGGCTGATCAACTTTCGGGTGCGAATTAAGGTTAATTTTATAGAAATCCCCTTTTTGCGAAGTCCACATTCTAATTTTAGAAGCGATTTTAACCAATACAGCATTAATTCTTATGCAATTAAATAGCTTAAATACATTGTGAATTTAATATAGATCTATATGGTCCTTACAAAACATGATTAAAATAAATATTTTCGAAGATGTTATTAAAATTGCGGGACGTAGCGCTTGCGGCGACTGACATTCTGAAAAATACGCTCAAAAAGACATCTGCTTGAAGTTTAGGCCACTGTTATGACGCAGAAACAGTAGTTTAACTACGAATATGGATTCGTATTAAGAGGTATATCACAAAATTTTGACAGCTAAAGTCAAACTACCAAGTTCTTGGTAGTTGATTCGGCCTATTGATCTATACATTGGCAATGTTTTAACGCAATTAATTACTTTAAATGTTTCTTATTACGAAGATTGTACTTTGTAGCGGCCTAATTTTTGATTTATCCCTTGAAATTTAAGATTACGAAAAAATTTTGTGATATGACTCTTAAATCCTTTTCGATGTGACAATGTCAAAAAGAAACGTTATTAAATCAAAAGTTGTAGACTATAAGATCACATTTAATTTACTATAAACAATTAGTTTAAGATTAAGAAGAAAGAAAAAATACACACATAAAACAAATAGACTGTGTACGAAGTACCTATTATTCGACGCAAATTTTGCAATGTTAATAAGTCCTTTGTATATGAAGAAAATAATGTTATTTTTCCGTAATGTCTGACCCAGCAACAGGGATTATCTATTTATTAAATATCTTTTACACCTTCTTCGCCAGTATAATATAATATACCTATTGATGAAATGCTTATCAATTATTATTTTCCAGGAAACATTCGTGGCATTTTTTCTTGGCCCTATTTTTTAATCATAAGATTTTATGCCAAATTACAACGAAGGTACTTCACTACTAGGTAGTATCTGTTACAATTTACGGAATCAAGAGCCACTTTACTAATTTAAATCGCTCTACAATATTCTTGAACATAGGTTTAAGTACATGATACAGATAATGACGAATGTAAACTGGCATGAAGGCTACTTTGAATTGTTATTAGTCATTGCGGGTTCGATCCCCGCACAGTACAAGCATATGTGTGCATGAACATCTGTGTTTGTACTAGTCTGGGTGTTTTCTATGTATAATATGTATTTATTTACAAAAAAAAGTATTTAAGTATGTTTATCCGTTGTCTAATACCCATAACACAAGCCTCGTAGCTTAATTTGGGACTAGAGAGTTGGTGTGATTGTTGTGAAATATTTATTGTTATTTATTAATTCTACTCACAACTATCTTAGCTGCATTTGGAGAGGTTTTTGCAGTATGGCGGTAATAGTTCCAATAGTATGTACCTATAACAATAGATTTTTTCTTAAATCAAACACTACACATCACACATCAGCTCAAACGTAAAGAACTACATATGATAATGTTCTCGGTTCTGTCGCATTTTTCCTTATATTCGCATCGAGTTTCAATGCGAAAAAGTCAGTGAGAGCGGTAGAAGTAATTTGAAAGCTAAGACGTATAAGTAAGTGCCCTTTTGACCCGAAATCGTTATGAAGAGCCCTTACAGATTCAAAGGGTACCAGAAAAACTCAAAAACACGACCGCTGAACCGATACTGAACTAAATGATCGGAGCCTTGGCACATAACTGTACCTTGCTGTTTTTTAATTAGGTTCAATTTAAAATGTTGTCAAAAACTTGTAATGGTACCGAAGGGTGGAACCAAATAATCCCATAAGTTATAAGTACGTACCCAAGTACTCAACGAATTTACAATCTAAATCATGATTTCTTGACCCAATCTTGAATTCGTTTACATTGGGCAGGGGGTTTCGGGTTGGAAATATATCGGAGTTATATTTCCAATAATGTAGGCGACAGGCGTGCTTCGCACCGCGAATCCCCCCTTTTTGGCATCTCGTATAGTTGGTTGCCTTAAAACTCTTTAATATAAACCGAAACCCAGCAATCCGATACTTTTCCTAAGTTACTATTCGTATGTGTATACCTTGTATTTGTTTTCTAGGGAAATTGCCTTAATCATTTTTAATCTGTCAAGGACTTTGATAGTCCAAAGCCTGATGCCTCAGCAAATAATATAATCGTACTGTGATGAAAAAACAACACGCTTAATTTTACTATTACAATACAACACGAAAATGTATACAGTACACAGTAGTAAACCGTGATGATCGGGAATTTGTAACACAAATGACGCTGCCGGCAAGTAAATATTTACGTTAACTTTTAGGTAGTTGTTACATAATTATTACCAAGGCATCAAGAGTCACTAATTTGGCGGTAACGGTTACGTAATTTTGCCTTTAATTTCCCACAACATGATAACTCCGGTGTTAATTTAATTTACTCAGATCCATTAAGATAGTTACCTACTACTTACAGGAATCAGATTAGGTGCTCACGAATGGAAGTCTAGATCAAGACAGAGTAGTTACAATGTAATATAGAATCCGCTTTTCGAAATTAAAACACTTTAACGAGTTTTTTCTTCCTATCAAAATAAAACTCTAGGCTCTCATATCTTTTAATGACTTCGCAGACTTTCCGCAGATGCGGTATATAAGCAAGTCGATACCTTACGACGTATGCTTCTTACTTAGTATATTAGCTAAGTCGCGTCTGAAATCATTCAGAAATGGCTTGTACTTTTTTCTTTGTATATTCCACCGCAGGCAAGAGTTTGCACAACTAACCAGGCTTGTTGTACAGCGGAACACTCACGAACACTGCGCCTGACACAATAGAGAATAGAGACACAATAGTTCTAACGGCCATATCAGCCTATGGTTCGTGAAGGAGTTTAACAAATTGCAAAGCAATGGGCTTACTTAATGCTTATTTTTCATGTTACGGTCGAGATAAAAAAATGGGTTTTTTTAAAACATTTTATTCTAGACGATTTATAAAGCACGGTATTTTCTGAGCAGTAGGAGCTCAATGCCAGCGTAGTTTAGGGCTAAACCTGTGTCATACATTTTGCATGTTCGAGCCTACTCACTTTCAACTCTGTTTTGACGTTAATTAAAGCACTAGTCTCGTACTTTGTCGATATAAATTCCTATCCTACGTGCTACTAATATTTGTAGTGTCGGCTTTTAGTAATTAGTTTAAAATAGGTACGTTTATTAAAAAGCACAGCGACACAAGATAGATGATGTTCTAATTCATAAATCCACCATATAAACAACATTATACTACCGTAGATAAATAAATAATAAATAAATATTTCACAACAATCACACCAATTCTCTAGTCCCAAATTAAGTTACGAGGCTTGTGTTATGGGTACTAGACAACGGATAAACATACTTAAATACTTTTCTTTTGTAAATAAATACATATTATACATAGAAAACACCCAGACCAGTACAAACACACATGTTCATGCACACTTATGCCTGTACTGTGCCGAAATCGAACCCGCGACCCTTGGTTTAGTAGTCCGACCTGTGGACCACTGCACCAAGCGGTCGTCGAGATAATGCTCAAAATACTCGTACGGATGAAAAACATATAATTCTGGTATAAGTATTCTTGTTCTTCACTGCTATCAGATTGCTTTATTTGTTCAACACGCAACTGAAGCTGAAACCGAATCCTTTAAATTGGCAAACTTTTCGACATTGTTAGGGAATTTCGCGTAAATTCCAATCTAAGATAATATTAGGCGAAGATCAAACTGAGGGTATCGCTTACACACCCAGCTCTGAGAGTAATTGGAGAATGGGTGTTTTTGTCGTTAAAGTTAGCTGTTCTGGAATTAAACTACTTTCTATTTTAGTCTCTGTTTGAGTAAAGACAAACAATATTTAATATGGGAGTTCGCTCACCTCAAAGATTAACCGCCAGCCCACACCTGCGGCAAACTGTCGCCGCCACTGACAGTATGACAACCAATCGTTAAGTCCACCTTTTGTACAAAGTATTGTTGCGCAATAAAGCTTAAAAATATATATACAATCGTTACCAGTCACGAGTCGTGGCGACAGTAGGTCGGTACTACCTACTAGGTATGCCTTGGGTCTTTTTGAAATTCATACCCGATGTAATAATGTAAAAATATGCAACTTCCAAGATATTATCGGATTGACCCGGGACTTTGTCCCAGCTATCACGGAGATATTTCGAGATATTAATTAAGCGTATTTTACATCACGTAACATCTGAGCAGAGTCACGCACACTTTGATAACGCTGTAAATAGATAAATGCAATACGGACAAATGCATTAATCATACGTTTGGAAAATGTGGTAATTTTGATTCACTTTTAATCGGTAGGTTGAGGATAATATGATTGAAGACACATGTCGGTTGAAAGTTGGCATGTCAAAAAAAAATGTACCGAAAACTTATCATTAAGTAGGTAAATATCATAAATTATTTGCATCATAGTAATTAACAACACATTTCTAATTACCTAGGTCGCGGCGTGCTATTCCGTCTCATTCAGTAATTCAGGAATAATATGAATTTGTCGAGAACTTAGCTTGTGTAGATAATTTGGTAACGTTGCCGCCACAAATAGAGCTGCCTTCTAATTAATTCTGCTACAAAAGGAATGCCTCTGAGAGGAGCGAGCGAATCACGCGCCGAGATACCCGCAACTTTATATTAGTTATGCCCAAATTAATCCGCATTGATGATACTTAGATGACGTGTGTGGCGGTAAGCAGACCGCAAACTGAAAGCAACACTGCGACTGGGACCACAGTTCGGTATCAATATCTGTGCAAGTAGTTTAATCTGGGCATAAACTAAACATAAGACTGTGGCGCCATTCAGTCCAAAGGGTTTTAAGCCATAATGATTTATGGTTTTGGCTGAAATCATTTGAACTGACGCGGATGGTCGCGGCGCGCCTCAACCGAGGCGAAGCTCTTAGTATTCTGCACTACTCGTATAAAACAAATACTTATCGTATTATTTGTTCTTAATAATAACTAAACTTAACTACCTTCCAGCTAATGACGAACCTAATTTTTATCTGTTTTTTGTATTATATGTATTTTTTGTACAGTTTATTTTAATTAGTGAGTATTTTATGTAATAATATTTTATTTTATTACTAAGTGTCAGTGTAATGCAAAATAAAACACATATGAACCTTTCCTACCTATGTTCTATTCTTAAAGTTCTTCACGTAGATGAAAATTGCTCCTTCTTCCTGATCTTCTTAAGATCCTTTCTGAGAAGCGATTGTAAGTACTTAAAACGCAAAAATTGGTCGTGGCGCGACGCATTTCATTGCCGTAACGAGATTTAGCGCAGGCGAATTGATTCGTAATTTTTCAGAAAGCAGCCTATTTTAGGAAAATGACGTACTGCGAACTCAGTATTAACCTACCTCAATTTGCCTCATTTTTTCCCAACTTCTCTACCTATAGAACTCACGTTGATTCATTGATTGTCTTTTGTGATTGATTGACAAAAGCCTCTTGTGTGATTGTTTGCCCTTTTAACTTACTGACACGCTGTGGGCGGTTGTGGATACTATTTGACGATAAAATTGTGTCATATTATGTATGAACCAAGACCAATAACTTTTATAAGTATAGAATGCAAGTTATATTAAACTTCTAATTTACATCTAATCGGTTTAAAATACTTTAGAGAGATATTCATCCGATTTAATAAAAAAAAGCAAGACGTTTACATGAAAAACTTTTACACTGGCTTCCATTAGGCTTCGAAAACAAAATCCGAACTTCTCAGGCTCTTCATGTTCATACTTACTTACCGTGTGGCTTCTTAAGAACCTTTGCGGTAACTTTTCATAAACGTATTTGTGTTCTTGATCATTTTAGTACCCATTTTTAACGCTTTGTCATAAATTCGTGTAACAAATAGTATTAGCATAAATATCGATCATTTTATTTAATAACAAAGTAGCCTTTTTTTAATAAATAATAATCGATATATGAATTGATAAGTATGATAATTAAGTAGATACAGGTAAGTTTTTACCAAAATGCCAAGGTAGGATTACCTATTATAATTGTTTTGTTAAACGTTCAAAAGACATTAACCATGGTTCATTAGTCTGTGCTTGCCCGCGCTGTGAACATTTAATTTAATATTCTACAAAATTATAAAAAATAGGTATCCTCTGCGTCCCATTGCTTAGAATATTACCAAAGCAACTGTTGTACACTCTTTTTAACAAAAATTTCAGGTGAGATTTCCAACCTTACAATCAAACATGACCTCCCAAACTGGAACCATGACCAGAAGAATGACTGCCCAGGAAACTGCCCTTAAACTAAAAAATGCGCTGGAAGAATTAAAAGAATCTAAGGACTTCTGTGACCAGCTCCTTAGGGAACGCGATGAATGTGAATTGGAAATAAAAAAAACATTCGAAATTAACGCGCAATTAAAGAAAGAATTGGTAGAACTGCATGCCCGTCTCCACGAGGTCACTGAACACAGAGAGGAGCTTCTACATACCATCAGCACCTTCGACCAGTGCAGCAGCGTCTTCGAGCAGACACTGATCCGGAACAATGAGTTGGAAAGTGAGCTGCGTGACGCCAACAAAACCATACTGCATATGGAAGAAGAGAAACAAGATCATGTTTACTCACAGACCATGAATTTATACGAGGAGCTCATTGGGACCCCTAACGACCAGGTAGCAGTTCCCAATTCATACACAAATATTAACAGCCAATGTGAACATTGTAGTAGGCAAACAAAAATGACAGGTAGAAATAGATTAAAAAAATACATAAAAATTAATAGATTCATAAATAAAACAAAAAACATGATAAAGCAGCAGAAAGTTTATACTAAAAATTTACAGTTAAGAAAAGAAAAAATTGATTTGTTAGATAGCCTTGAAATTTATCAAAATAAGTTACTTGAAAGTAGGTTGCAGTATGATCAGGCAGTAGGGCAGTTGCAGGTAGACATCTCTCGGTTGCAGGAGTCATTGCAATCAATGACATATAAATATAACTCTTCTCAGGAACTAATCTCTGAGCATATCCTAGCTGCAAATAAACTTTTGAACATAAACTCCACTAACCAAATTTATAAATCCCTGCCAAACATTAATTTGAAAACTGTACTGGACTCAAGTGATTTAAGCTTGCAGTTATGTCCATTAGAACAAAGTTTAAATTTAAACTGCTCAAAAACGTATGATGTTGTCTCTCAAAAGCCTACTCACGAATGTGCTAATGTTCATGTATATTCAGATAAGCTAGGAATTGGTTATGGTTCCTTATTGAATAGGTCATTGAGCTGCAAAATTATTAATAACTGTATGCCAGACACATCACTGGATCAAATTGTAAATAGTATACGAAACAGCTCTTTCAATTCAAACTCGATTATTGTATTAATGTTAGGGAACAGTCAAAACGTTAGTAAGAAAAATATTATAAAGAGTTGGAACATTTTGACAAATTTAAATGTCAAAAAAATTATCCTCTGTTCCCTACCATTTTCCAAATATTATACAGCAACACAAAATAACAGTATTCATATGCTGAATACTTTATTATTCAATTTATCGCAGCGTCACAGTGACAAATTTGTGTTTTTTGACACAAATAAATTCATTAATAATTCATTTTCTTTGACTGGCAGCTCTTTACACTTGCCTATTAAATTTAAAAAACGAATAGCTACTCTGTTAGCTTATAATATTAATTGTATTTTAAACTCAACCATATCACATGGTTGTCAACATATTAGTAATAGTACTAATTTAGATATTATTAACTTGACAACCTCTGACACTTTAAACTAAGGGGGAAGACAAAGGCTGGGTCTAGTTTTATTGTTGTACATCAAAACATACAAGGCCTAGCTGGCAAAGAATTAGAATTATCATTAGTTTTGCAAGATTTAAATGCCCATGTAATGTGTGTGACTGAGCACTGGTATAGGGACTATGAATTAATGTTAAGTATTGACAATTATAAGGTCGGTAGTTCGTTCACAAGGGAGACTACAACTAGAGGTGGGTCACTTATTCTGTTGAAAAATCAATTTAACTGTAAAGAACGAAAAGATATTGTATCTCTCTCCATTGAGCGAACTATTGAACTTGCATGTGTTGAACTAGATCAATATATTGTCAAAATAACAAATAAATCTATTTTACAATGTCTAAGCTCCGACCATAGAGGACAAAAGGTCACATTTCCGTCTGGTCCGGCCTTGAGCGTAGTAGATATAGTTTATAGACCAGTCACTGCAAACAGGATAAATAGATTTAAGGATAGGATTTTTGATGGTGTGAAAACATTAATTCCAAACAGTAGTAGTAACGTAGACAACTTATACGAAGATCTTTTTGACTTAATTAAAAGCGAATTCGCATCAATTTTCACAAAAAAAAAGGTTAAGTCTAATCGGTTTACAAGTAAGTTTAATGAATGGGCTACACCAGGTATTTATAAAAGCAGGAATAAGTTATATGATCTGTATAGTATTAGAGAACATTCTCAGGACCCACATATTATAGAATATGTTAAAAAATATTCAAAAATCTTTAAAAAAGTTTGTGCCCAAGCAAAGACGAATCATCTTCGTAGGATAGTTTCAGGTTCAAAAAATAAAGCCAAAGCTACCTGGAATATCATAAACAAAGAAACCTAAAGAAAGGTAAAGATAAAACAAAAGATCGTTCATATTCATTAAAAGACGGAGGTAAACTAGTTAAATCTGATGCAGAAGTAGCTAATATTTTTGAAAAGTTCTTTGCTAATATAGCACCATCTACTACTAAAGAACTTAACTCTTCTGCAGAACTGTCTGAATCCATTCTCAAATCCAATATTGATGAGTGTGATTCACCACTATACTTTAGATACGTAAGCACCGATGTAATTATGAACGCATTCAATGAAATAAATATGAAAAAAACCGAGGATCTGTGGGGAATATCCGTATGTATCATTAAAACTATTATTGAATTCATAGCACCTCTTTTAGCGATCATTTTTAACAAATGTATTGATGAAGGAAAATTCCCAAATTTAATGAAATTTAGTAAAATAGTACCGTTATTTAAATCTGGTGACAAAAATAACCCCTCAAATTTTCGACCAATATCTATCTTACCGGTTCTAAGTAAAATTTTTGAAAAGATTATATTCAATCAGCTACTATTTCACTTCACATCAAACAATTTATTGCATAATAAACAATTTGGTTTTACAAAGGGTCGCAGTACTGCTGATGCTGGAGTCGCTCTGTTGAAACATATATTTGATGCCTATGATAGTAAGCATGATGCTGTGGGAATTTTTGTGACCTCTCTAAAGCGTTTGATTGTGTTGACCATGAGACCCTGTTGAGAAAACTACGCCATTATGGTGTATCAACTGATGCATGTAACTTATTTAATTCATATCTCACTGAGAGAACACAAAAGGTTTCTATCAATGGAGCAGAGTCTCCTGGAGCACCTCTCACTATGGGTGTGCCCCAGGGTTCGATATTGGGACCCTTACTGTTTCTGATATATATTAATGACCTTCCATACTTTGTCGACGGTGCTTGTGAGATAGTGTTATTTGCTGATGATACTTCACTACTTTTTAAAACTCCAAGGGGTAAAGAATCGTTTGACGATGTAAATGGTACTCTCTCGCGAGTACTTCATTGGTTCACCGTTAACAATTTATTGCTTAACGCGACCAAAACTAAATGCATTAAGTTTACAATGCCCAATGTCCGACAAGTTCCAACAAGGGTTGTTGTTAAGGATGAACAACTAGTTACTTCAAATACTGCAACTTTTTTGGGTATTACTTTAGATGATAAGCTCCAGTGGGGTCCTCATATCATGACCTTATCAAAGAGACTAAGCTCCGCTGCATACGCTGTAAGAAAGATAAGGTTTCTGACTGATGTTGAAACGGCAAGACTAGTTTATTTTAGTTATTTTCACAGTATCATGTCATACGGCATCTTACTATGGGGCTCAGCTGCAGATATAGAGACAATTTTCGTATTGCAGAAACGAGCCGTGCGGGCTATTTATAAACTTAAATCAAATGAAACACTTAGAGAATTGTTTAAAGAAGTTAAAATACTTACAGTTTACTCGCAATATATTTACGAAAACCTAATTTACGTTCGAAAAAACTTACACTTATTTCCTAAAAATAGCGATTTGCATAACTTCAACACAAGACAAAAAAATAGGCTTGCCGTTCCACATTTTAGGCTTCATAAGGTTGGTCACTCATTTATGGGTAGATGTGTATCATTTTTTAATAAATTACCTGAAAATTTAATTTCATTGCCTTTAGATAAATTTAAAACAGTTGTTAAAGATGTATTAATGTCGAAAGGATATTATAAAATTGATGATTATATAAATGACAAAGATATATGGAAATGTTTAAATGCAAATAATTACAATTATTGTAAATCAATTTTGAAAAGAGGCAATGACAATAGTGACTGAGTTTCTTGCGCCGCTTCTTCTCAGCACTGGCCCAAATTGTCCCGAAGCGGTGGTAGGGTTTATTTATTTATATGTTGGGACGTGTAAAAGTGCTAGTTCTTAGCCTAGTTACAGAAATAAATGAATTTTATTGAATTTTATTTATTTAACTCCCCTTGCCAGTATTGGTTTATTTTCAATTTTGATATATTTACTATGCATTGCGTTTCGATAGAATTCATGAGAATGTAGGTATCTACACAGTTACATTTATTTTAAAAAGAATCTGCTATGCCAATTAAAACTTTCTGCTTAGGGTCTCTACGTTAATCTGCGGAAGGACCATGGCGAAGATAGAGATTTGAGACGGTGACTGTCGCTCATTTTCTCAATGTTGTATGGATTTCCATTCCGATTACGATGTTAAGACGAATTTTGACGTTACGATGTTAAGACGACGTTGTAATACCTACTTAGATAACCGCAGGAATCCTAAAGGCATTTCATCCGGTAAGCGCCTTGAAAGACGATCTTGTCCCTCGGACTTCGAGAGACCCTATGTCAGTGTCGCTTGCCTTCAAAATATTGTTATGTTCGTATCTTTGACTTTCCCTCAAGGACGATTAAATGTTATACTGAACTGAATACTGATCGTGCCTGTTTACGGGCAAATAAATTTATTATTACACTTTAATGCAATTACCGCCTTAAAATAAATCTTTTAATTTATAACATATTAATAAGCGTCCATCAAGTTCGAGTCTCACAAGATTTCTGATGATATTTAAAGCATTTATAATGCAGCCTTTGCAATGTGGAATAAAAAGACACCATCAATAAAAATTGAAGTATTTTGTTAATTGAACATAGACAATTTTTTTTGTCTTTATATTTGCTATTAAACGCGAAATATCCTGAATAGTATACTTAATAGTAATAGTAATATTCGTTATTTGCAATCGGCTTGGATTTCGATGCCCTTGCCCAGCACCTACTTGCGCAGTGTAACAATATTGAATGCCTCCGGCCGGGCCTTTAAGTGCTGAGCGTTCTATATGGAAAACTTTCGAAAGGGTACAACACTTACACTTTATACCATATATTCATTTTCCTTGTTAGTTATTTCTTTGGGGTAATCCTTTTCTATATGCGTTAAATAATAGGGTTGCGTATTTTGCGCTACTTTCTTAAGAAGTTACAGCGTCACCACTTGTGACGGATGATAAAAAGTTTGTTTAGTGGTGCCGTCATTCCCTTAATTGATTGTTTTCCTTATGGTGTCAACAGTTTTGTTTGTTACACTCTTTCGAAGTGTCATCTAGCACAAGCATGTTGTACCATTCCCTGGATTATGCTCCGTATGACGACCGATATTATATTATCTTTTTATTCACAGAATCTGACGTATCAATATGTGCAAGTAAGACGCCTTGAGTCGAGAATTCGGTCAATTCAGAGGCCGTACTCCCTGTGCGTTTTGAAGATGCACGTAGAACTCTCTCAGAGTTCGCCTTAGAGCTCGATCGTCGTCGTAGCAATTGATGGAACGAACTTACGAAGGTGGTTCCTGAGAGCATCTCACACAGGCCAGGTAAGGAGCACGAAGACCAGACGAAGAGTTCAGAAAAATACAGATATATGTCGACAGCCGAATTTATTTTTTAATGCACAATGATAAAACATGCATGTATTAAATTAAAAAATAATCAATATTAATAAGCGTACAAACGTTACAATGCAACGCGGTCAGAGTCAAAATAAAAGAGAAAACCATAGATATTTAAATGTCATAAATACCACTCTTTTAAATTTTAATTAAGCATTATGGCAATGTAATCTATCATAGATTATACAGCCAACTGTTCACTCCCAAACGTTTCGTTCGAATTTTCGGGTCTGGCCATCGTGGTCGCTCGCATCATCAAGTTTGTAGGAGTGACAGGGATAGCTAAAACTACGGACAACGACTTGGAAAGTAAGTAAGTAGGAACCCAGTACTCCATCAATTCACCGACCCCGACGCTTCTCGAAAACACATCATCACTCAGGAGGCCGCGTGGAATTCGATTTGCCGGTAAAAGGCCTTAAGGGTACCCATGCGGTAAATATCTTCAAGCCACGGGGCTATTACGTTTGCGGGCAGGGGACTTTAAATTTTACGAAGATTTTGGCCTTCGAATGCCCTGAGACATATTTAAATTGCAATTTTACTATGATCGTGGTCTGTGGATATTTGATATTATATGAGAATGAAATAAGCAATTTACGACATTTTTTTAGGAAACAAGTCAAAAAGCTAAATGTACCACAATTATTGGAAATTAATTCGTGGAGATAGAAATAAATTCAATTTAACTACATACAATGACGATTGACGTACGATTTTCCGGATAAACCACTTGTTCATGAAACAAAAGAAATTGATCAATACAACTTTGATAACTCCTATCAAAACAATTACAATTAAAATTCAATGAAATCTGACAATACAATAAACCAGCCAAACTGCGAAACAGCTATGATTTTTTAATATATTAGTTTGTTTAACATTTTAGACACAACTAACTTTTTCTTTAGATTTTAGAATTTTTAAGTACGAATGTATATGATGGATGGATGGATATGATAAATAAAATAAAAAGTAAAAATCTTTTATTTCAGACCAATAACGTCCATTTGTTAGTCATGTACCTACTTCAAAACTATGTTAGTAAGGTAAACTAAGTACGAGAAAAAATTACAATTAATTAATTAATTAAATTAATTAAATTATTAGGCTAGCTAGGTTCACCTCTTTGCACATTTAGTTATGTAACTTTGCATGTGCAAAGCAGTGAACCTATTGAGAACAACAAAATCCATTCTGTCCTCAATCATCCTTAGGATCTTATTGTCGCTCCCACGAATATGCAACAAGACAGCGGGCGGCAGTCTTTTGCGCATAATGGTATAAAAATCATCAACACCGGCGTTGACAAACATGCCTGAAGCCTGAAGCCCCGTATAACATGTGTCTTTGTCTTTATTTGTCTTGTCCGCCACATTCGCCGCATTCAGTGTGTTGTCTAACTAAACCAACTGGACAGAAGGATAAGTGCCTTAATTTGGCTCGCTAAACACTTTTCGCGACGGACAAGTGTTGTTTACACGTTCAATACCCATAACACAGAGGCGGGACAGTAGACATTTATGATGTACAATGTCATTTTCACACAGGTTTTGAAAATGGGAATTAAAAAAAAACACATAAGCTGTGTGTTGAACACATCTTCTAAATAAAGCAATCGTGTAGAGCCGAACTTACGTACACGTAAGATCATACACAAAGGAAAAAATGACAACGTTTACTATAAAACAAGTAATACTTTTTAGGCACTTACCTACATCTACTCCAGCAAAGCAAGACTACTACGAAGGTATGAAAGTAATTTTTACAGTTATTTGTCCAGAACATTAGAATAAGTATCTAATATATAGTCACGGCTTTTGTACGAATAATAATAGTTGATAAGATAAATTCAATAAGTCGTACGTAACTGCCGTAGTAAGCCTGCTGAGTATGTATTAGTCATCGAACGGCTTCAGGGAAACCATCACGTTACCGATGTTTACTGATCTCCGGCATACAATAAAACCCCAGTTTAAATAGAAACGTGAAAATGGCTAAAAAATTTTCGAAGAACGACAAGGAAGTTTTCATATATAACTTTACCCATAAATGCATATAGGGTGTAGTCGTATGTATAGCTTCGGAATAATCGCCTATGCACCCCCAGCGATTACACCTCGTATGGGTCCTATTTTCTTCAATAAAAATCCGACTCAACATTGGCATTGATCATTAATTCTCTAATTAAAATACATTAACCCAGTGCCCTCGCACACTAATATACACCGAGCCCCGTCCTTGTGAAAGGCTCATATCGATATAATTAGGCCTAAATATAGTCCCAAAATAAAACTTTTCAATAGGATAAGTTTATTGAAAAGAAAAATTAGTCGGTACGCCTACTATCTTAAGATAAGTGGCCATATTTTTTGTCAATGCAAAAAAGATTTTTATCTTCCTTTTACCCTCCCCCTTAGTTCTTAGGTATAAGGTTTCCTAAGAACTAAGGGGGCTACCCACTCGTCGGTCAATAGAAACAAGTGGTATACGATAAATATCTCCAAAATTACTGAACAACGTTACTGTAAAATTCAACTCCAAGTGAAATGTGGAGAACGAATGTCTTTAATGTTGAAATTTCTGCTGTTAAAAAGACATTTTAAGCTTTTCAGCTGAATTTCGCAAACAGGAGGAGTCTTCTTCGTGTGACTTCGTGTGTGTACTTCACGTTTCATGTCACACATGTTAAAGGTAACAGACGTCTCGACATGTTCCGTACGTAAATTAACATGTTTCAACCAAAGAAATTAAAATAAAAAAGCAGTCGAAGATGATCAAAACATATTAAGGATCTTTTAAACGGTTTTACTTAACTTGACCCGTTTGTTTGTGAATTATTTAGGTATGGTATTGGTAATGTAATGAAAATAAAAACTTGAAAATTGAAACAAGTAATAAAACTGTTAATTTAAACAGTTTTATTGATAGTATTGTACTGGGCTCGTGGCGTGTAGCTTAACTAACCTGACTGTCGGAAACGCGGGCCCAATGATTTTATTTTATGGGAACTACCAAATTATATTTTTTTAGCTTTTAGTAGGTACAGTAATGTCAATAAAACCATTTGGATTTTTAAAAAAATTAACTCATTTTTTAATGAAATATGACTGGGAGTACCTACAATAGAATGACTCTTTTCGTTAACCGAGATCTGCCCTTAAAAAATGGTATGACTTCAGAAATATGCATGTGTGTTCGTATGACGTCATTCCGTATCGTTAATATGAGTTGACTATCAATATTGCCCGTACTATCCGACATGATCTTGTTTTCAATGTCAGGAAGCAATAAATCTGTTTGCGTCGAAGATTTATTTCGTATTGATTATATTTAGACATGATTACGAAAATATTTTTACGTCAAACCAAAATAGCTTACGAGTCGTAATTATTGTTATGTAGCTAAAAAAATCAACATTTGAAGAGTTCCTACACCGCAATGGAATCGCTATGTTATTAAAGCTCTATTGTCTAACTGATTATCTTCATTAATAACTGTTACATACATACAACAACATATAACAATTGTATATTAATTGTTTTGCGTGTTGTTAATGATTAAAAAAAATCAAAATTGGGGTAGACAAAATGCATTGAAAGAGGAAAGACGCGTTTTTGTTTTTTTAAGGGCAAGTTCAAATGCGAAACAAAGCTTGGTGTTTGGAATTTATTCTACGCGTATAAATTTATTTGTCTACGAATATCGATAAGTTTTAAGTTTCAAATGACATTTTTAGCAAGCATTCAGCGCCCTATGGATTCCGTTTACATCTCACAGGAATCACAATCAGGAGTAAATTGTCAACTTTCAAGGGTCTGGGTATATTTGGACGAGTTTTAGGAACACAAGTCGCGCAGGCACAGTACATATAAACACGCAGTAATGATGTAAAGAACAAATGCTCAAAATAAACGTCTCAACAAGGATCTCAGTGATAATTGCGGTGCTTTCCAGTCGCGCGTGTCGCGTTTGGCAAACGCACATAATAACATCTATGCATTTATTTAGTAAATGCTGACAACATCACACAGATTTCTCAGACTCCAAAGTAAGTAGCACTTTGTTTATGTAAATAAGAAGCAACAAACACCCATACCCGTGACAGCATAAAAAAATCGATCCAAGGTTCGATCCCCGCAAGGAGTTAATCCTCCCTCCGGGGATCGAACCTGGGACTTCAAAGACGGCGGCACCTTGAAACCGGTGCGCATGCCACTACACCACGGAGGTCGTCGAATTTGCGAAGACGCGTAAATATACCAAAGGCATAGATATACCAAATCGTATAGAGAAATATAAACTGTGACACAGGTAGGTAACAATGGACTGCCACCTGCACTCTTTGTCCACCTGACAAGGGACGGGATGCGTTATTTTATCGGGAAAATTCCGCTGACAACAGAGGCTCTTCTGATCAGACAAGGCCTTGAACACAAGGATTTTTGGGGTTTAGAGTGGACCTTCCTCGGGTGCCCGCGGTATTACGACGATACAGGTTAATAGTGGATTTGAAGCAAAGTTCGAGGTTCTGAGTTTAGATTATTGCCAACAGAAACAAATTAAATACTAAGATAGATAACTTTTTATTGCGCACCATAAGCAAATCGTATAAAGCAATTCAACTACTAAGTACCTCTAGAATGAAAAACAAACATTGTTGTCGTTAAGATTATAAGTACCTTCTTAAAGTCTATCTATCTGCAAACATCCATTTAGTAGGCTTTTACTTTAAAAGCTCAACATAATGGCCATCAAAGTTGACATGGTTTTTCAGGAATCCCTCTAAACAATTTGTCTGTTCGTTGTTTGCAAACAAACAATACCAATTTACGGACTTCAAGATAGTACACAGTGTAATTAAATGAGTGCTCAGGTAATTAATTTTACGCCTGTTTAATGCTAACAAAGACAACGCTAACGACACTGTAGGTTTAGTTTTCAACTGATCATTTTCATACTTTATCTTGTACACGGGTAAATAGGAACTGGGTCTTAGTATCATCTAGGTCGTTTCTTTTTTCACAAAAGCAAACAATTTAAACATGATGTAGTTGGAAATCACTTAATTAAAAGACAGAATGCTTTTGCATTTATTCCAGGAATGCATTGATAACAACCACATAGGAGTATACACTATACTGAAGTTACAATATTAGTAAGCTTATTACTAAAAAAAACAGTCAAAAGCGTGATGGGTCACGACCATTGTAGGGTTCCGTAGTAGCGATTGCCAGCTTTCAGTTCTTACTCAAAAATATCTTAAACAAGCCCACATAGGACGGCGCGGCGGTTACTAAATATTTTTTTTGCCTATATCTTATTAGTGTTTATTTACTACTCAGCTCTGATTGTTTTTCTTTAAACTTCGTTATATACATCTGCTGTAATTTTTTTCACGGATCCGCATATATCCGTTGAGCAGATAGAGGACACTTACCCCTATTTAACTTTAGCGGATTGGTGTTGGTATGTGTGCAACCTTACTGTCAAATGTTTTTAAGCCGCCCATTGCAATCTGACCAAGCTTAACGACTAATATCTACCGATATTGACCCGGGACTAACCGCTTAACATGCCATAAACTATCATTATTAATAGTATGTATCTAAAGTTCTATAGTTCTAGAAGCTCATTATTAAAGCAAGCTACACAAGCGTGATATTTGACTCGCGCAAAATGAATATTTGTGTAAACCAAAACGGCTCGCGTTCACTTTCATTTTGCTCCACGAAAGAACCCTTCCTGAAAGCACAGAAATTTGAAATATTAAACGAGATGTTAAAATAACGGAGCAATATTTCCTAAGAATATAATGGCAAACAAAATAAAGGTTGTTTTAAAAAAATTGATTGATCTCTATTACAATTTTCCTAGGAATAGAATAAAGTATGTCTATTACTCTATGCCCAGTAATGTAAGTAAAAATAGGGTTACATCTGACGGCGTAAGATGATTCCTTTGTGTGGTATATAGTTCCTAGTGACAGATGATGTAATTTAATTTACATGTCTAGTTCTTTAAGAGCTTCCTACTACTTCCTGTTCAATCTCAACAACCCATCGTCTGTGTGATGAGCACGAACAACTATCGTAACGTATTCG
Organism: Pyrausta despicata; assembly: GCA_963921415.1. NCBI lineage: Eukaryota > Metazoa > Arthropoda > Insecta > Lepidoptera > Crambidae > Pyrausta > Pyrausta despicata. The sequence continues at coordinate 11,077,352 of OY992862.1, read as the reverse complement.
TAGCGTTTTCTATTCGTAACTTGTCAATTAGTATGGAAAAACTGACAGTTTGTGACGCTTTGGCGATACGAATACGTTACGATAATGTTCATGCCCAGTGGGGTGAACACAAACAACTACCGTGACGTATTCGTAGCGTTTACCTTTCGTTAACTTGTCAATTTGTATGGGGAAACTGTCAGACTTTGACGTTTGGATGACACGAATACGTTACGATAATGTTCGTGCTCACCCCACAGTTCACCCTACAGTGAACGTAGGGGGTGTACACGAACAACTATCGTAACGTATTCGTAGCGTTTACATAACGTTAACTTGTGACCTTGTATGAGGAAACTGTCAGTTTCCGACGCTTAGACGACACGAAAATGTTCGTGCTCACCCCGCTGAAGTGGCTAGGAGACATTTCTTATTCTAAATAACTAAAAGTACACAAGGCAAGGTACGCCTCGGCAGCCAACTATTCAATAGTTACTAAAGCATCCACGTCTTGGCTTTCTTGTTCGTTTCCGAAACATTCCATCAAAGCTTGGAATTTTCGTACGCTTGTGTCTTCGGCTCAGAATTTTCGGCATGTCACCCTTCATGCGGGCTGAAAACCGAAATGAATGATAATAAAACTTGGGAATGATGGACAGCATTTGTCGACAGCTGAAAAATTTATGATTCCATCAAACTTTGACAATGTGTAGGAGAGGTAATCCAAAGATTTTATTTGAATTTGTAGTGTAGACCACATTGAAATCTATACAACACCATAGTGAAGGGAAAAAATACGATATTTTTCTGCCATTGTTGTTTTCATAAAACGGTATTCGATATCTATTTCCTTCACTGAATTGGATGGTTACAAATAGATCCAATTGGGGCACGACAAAATAAGATGACTATTAAAATAATAAATTGGTGTGTTCGTTGAAACCATTTTATTATTATTATTATTAAAAGAAATTACAAATGGAAGGCATTTTTATGAAGCGAAATAAACGTAGAATATCATGAAGAATTTAATGATTATTTAGTCATCACCGAGTGCCGAAATAGTTTCGATGTCTCTTAATAAATTCCCGTATTTAGCAAAATAATCAAACAAACACTAACTACAATTAATGTCGTGGCAGTTAAAGCATAGTCACCTGATTAAAAGTGAGTGTTAGTTGTTAAAGGTGTTTGCGCTGATATTTTATAGTCCTTAATGCAGGTACCTACTACCTGCTTACTATCGTTTATTGTTCCCTTATACATAGATTTAAATAGAATAGAACCTTAGATACAGTATACAGGGACATAGCAAACAATGAAATTAAATGCATCGTCAAGCCGTTTTGACTGAAGAGCAAATAAGCCACAGCAGCCAGAGAGGCTGGTATAACAGCCAACTTGGCTATTTGCCAAAACGGCGAAAACTGATTAAACTCATCTCGTTAAACTGACAAGAAACATTGACTTGTTTTAAAAGCTTTGCTCATGGACTTCTCTGTTCTGTTGGGGTAATGAAAACTTTTCAACAATAATAAAGATAAGAGACATCGTAAATAATAAAGATAAATAATTATCAATGAAATAAAATGGTTTTCTCTAAAAAGCAGTCTTTACAAAGTCACAAGCGTTAAGTTCTTCCTATAAAAAATTACGTTTTATTTTCCCCTATTTGACAGGCATAAAAATTAAAAAAAATAACACTTGACTGAATTATCATCAATTTAAGCCCGATTGTTGTCATTGAGTGTTATTAAAACCGATAACTCGAACGCAAAGAGTCGGCCTTAGTTCTGTTCAATATAATTATGTATAATATTTCCTGACCTTAGTGTAATTGGGATATTTTCGCATAGACACAGATGTATGATAGATAAGGAATTTGCTTAATGAGCAATATAGAAGTCCTAATATTATCTCCGAACTCTTGCTCGGACTATTTCTGTATTGCTACTGAAATTCTATATTAGTTAAATGAGCCCTAAAACAAAATGTAAATACTTAAGTGCTTCTTTTAAAGTTTTAATTAAATTAAAACCGATAAATTCTTTGGCTGGACCTTGTTTTTATGTAAGTGCTAAATGCATAACCCATGCTAAGTAGCTAAGGGCTTAGTACTTTTCACTAATACAAAGTTCCAATACTACAATGAAACCGATTTCGTCATTACTATTAGTATTTGTGAATAGTGCAAGTGAATAGAATTCGATCTTATTAACTTAGCTGCCCGTGTAAGCCAACCATGAATAGATAGATGGAAAAAACTGTTATTGCACATTTCACACGGAAACAATTCATGAAAACATACATAAAATGTTCTTGTCATCATAACAAACCAATTCTTTAGCTGATCCTTGAATTTATGTAAGTACCTACCTAATAATAACTTTGAAAGAGACAAGCAAAGTCAGCATTACCCCGGGCGACGGGACGGGCGACCCTCTCGGTAGGATATCGTTTGTCACCAATTAAAAAGCCATATCAGTTACCAACCGGTCACCTTAAACTTCATTAATAACCTTGTTGGATCTCAGTTAACAACGCTTGCAATTTTTCAATTTCATTTTACATTGTATCACATGACACATTATCACATCCGGTCCACTAAAACACTTGTGTCTGTAAATCCTGTTTACTTCAAGCCATGATGATGCCAAAGGAACTCAAAACCAGTGAGCAATCGCTTTTACTCTGCAACTTTTTTTTTCAAAACAAATATTATCCTTAGCGATAAATTGAGACGTAATTTCTCTACAACGGTTCGCAAACTGATGAATTGACTATTCCGCTTCCCTGCACCGAAGCCTACAAAAGGTGAACCTTTGGAACCAAAAGGCGAAATGAGGTGACGCAGCGAGATATTTTACGTTCGCCAAGACATTTTGTCACGTCACGTTTGAACGCTTAACGAAATTGTTATGAAAACAAAAGAAAAACGACTCTAGCACTTGATTATGTCACTCAAAATTTTTCAATACTGAAGGTATACTCTGAGAATTAATAAAATTACAGAGAGTGTATTATTTGCTGTCTAACTTCGCGGCTCCTTTGTAGGGCAATAACTCCTGACACAATGCTTGGAATACTCGTAGATTTACCATTGGGTATAAATCTTAAAGAAATTACCCGATGATGCCTCATTCTCCTCCTTGCATGTTGCTCTTCTAAAAGTGCTTCCTTTGCTAGAAGAGTTGAAACGTTATACAAACGATTGTTATCGTCAAATTTAAGGTTAAAATCCGAAAGTCTTCACGACAAAAAACGATGCATCGTCTGTTTAACGTCGTTTTGTAGTAGCATTTGCCGTCAAAAAACGACCTTTGTTCCGATATCGGATCCGAATGATTTAGTACCAATGACAAAAAAACTACGAAGGTTACCGTAGCTAATATCGTAGCAGTTTCGCGAGACTACGCCGTAGCGCTTTGCTACGAGCTTAGCATACTACGAATTTACGTAAACTAGTCTTACAGACAGTTCTTTGGCACCATATAAATCTTTTCGTATTAATATGCGTATAAAAGGCAAAAGTTATTTTGTAATTAATTAATTTTACTCTAATATAAGAGTAATATTTTTATTTATCGTTCTACAAAAGTTTTTTAATTCGTTGTGCGGCTTTTCTTAACGAATAAATAAAAATAATAGGTTTTGTTTGGGACTTGGTGGATTTAAAAATATTGCATTAATCAAGGTATCATTACATTAATTACCTTTGTGGTAAACAGAACAGTTTTGAAAGCTTGCCTAAAACATTTCCTCCTATCAATTAGAAAATATCACTATAGTGAATATCTTTTATAAAGGATTTCAGTAGTGTTTTGCTTGTGATAAACTTTAAGTTTCCTAGCTTATTAGACAAGCTATTAACACTGGTTTTTTTTCTATGGTTATGTTTCTCTTCACAAAGTTATGAAGAAGGAACCAAAATAGTAGGTTCCTACGGAACAATTTTATTTGTATCCATACTCTTCTATCTGAGGTCACGGGGACAAGGTCTGAAAAACAATTTAACTACCAATTAATCAGCTGAAATTATTCCATTTCCATTCTACATGATCGTTTGTCAAATTGTACATACCTCTGATTAGATAACGAACGAACACGAGTACCTACTTATTGCGCAACAATGTTACCTTATCTTTGGCAATTAGCTATTGTGTCACTTGAACGGTAGGTAGGTAAGTACGATCGTACTTATTTTCACGGCCCACCTTGTATGGTACCGGCCTGCGTATTTCGCTCAGGAGGGTTAACTTTCACCTATTCGGTAAAAAGTTTGAACCTCAAACAACTTTTTTATAGCAACGGCGTATACGTATACATATATCTCATCGGTCGGAAAAACAGTGAATTAAACACGGTAAACAGTCAATTAACTTAGTTCTGGTAAAGGCTCAAAGTTATCCCTCTGGGCTGAAATAATACGGCACGGTTATCATATCAGATCTGTGATTAAGTTTTAACAGTTAATTTTGCGAAAATGAATTATTAATACCTTGCCTGTTCTTTAGGTTAGTGTATAAATAATTAAACTACCTACACATCGGCATCGTCTTGAAGTTCTAAGTATCAGAAAAAAAAGATTAGAAAATGGTACGGTGATGTTGCAGTATAACCCATATTTTACTTATCCAAAATTTCAATCAGAAAATTTTCAATCTAAATTCAACAAGATTTCTTGGTATATTTAAATATTTTAACTTGAGTAGATAATCTTTTTGAACAACCAAGAGTTAGTCTAACAACAGCTACTACAAGTAGTAAATAGATAATATATTTTTCATCCCACCATCTCGGAAAGAGTATTTTTGCTCTTCAATATCTGAGTGCAAAAGCCGATTTTATTCTCTAGAGGAATTTAGAACATCGTGTGCACTAAGTTTATGAATTAAAAAAATATTAAACCTATTTATTACTACCTCTATGGTGCGGAATATATCATACAACTTTTTTTTAATTTGTTAAATTTAAAACCTTCTTGGTGTTCTTTTTTCAATTTGATTTGTAGGCGGTTCTTTACGCGGCATTTTTTCACGTCATTGTTAATCCTTATATTAAAAACAAGAAACTTGAAAACAAGTAAAAAAATTCAATTTTAGAATCCTTCGCTTGCTCGGTCATCAAAATTGAACACGCGGTTAAAAAGCAACTATTCTACAATTAAAATGAATCACAAGCGCAGCGAGTGATTCAAAATTAGAATCCTGAGCGTTAGCGAGGGAATCAAAAGAGCACGAGGTGAAAAATCTTTGCACTCGAGTGCAACACGTAACTTTTCATTCCACCTCAGCGACTAAATGCGAAAAAAAAAGTTTACAATCACAAGATAGGTACTTTTATTTCAGTTTAGGTATTAACTACTACATTATGACAGGTAAGTATTACAGAATAATCTTTAAATTATGACAAAATAATACTTAGGTATAATTAAGAACAATTTAAAGTAACGTTGCTACAGTTATTTAAATTCAGTAAATAAACGTATAACGTTTTTAACTACGTAACTAACATTTAGAATAACTATGTAACTATTAGAATGCCGATGTCATGGACAAATAAATTTTATGCTGTCTAAGCTCTGATCATAGGGAACAAAAGGCTTCATTTTCATGTGGTCCTGCATCTAACATAGTTGATGTAGTTTATAACTCCATCACAAAATATCGACTAGATAAATTTAAAGATAACATTTCTAGTGGTATAAAACCCTAATTTCTAAAAGTAATGTCACGGTAGATGACTAGTATGAAGATCTTTTTAAAGTAATTAGAAATGAATTGAAACAATTTTTTACTCGAATAAAGGTTAAGTCAAATCAATTTAGAAGCAAATTTAAGGTTTATTCCGAATTAATTTAATGAATGGGCTACACCTGGCATTTATAAAAGCAGAAATAAACTGTATAATGTCTATAGTATTAGAGAAAAATTACAGGACCCATCTATAATAGAAAATATTAGGTAATATTCAAAATTTTCAAAAAAGTTTGTGCCCAAATCAAATCACCAAATCGTATAATCATATAAAGACATGACAAAGATATATGGAAATGTTTGTATGTAAACAAATATTGTAAATAAAATTTGAAAAGAGGAATTTCCAAAAGTGAATGAGGTTCTTGCGCCGCTTCTTCTCAGCACTGGCCCAAATTGTCCCGAAGCGGTGGTAGGGTTAATGTATATGTTGAGACGTGTGAAAGTACTCCTTGTGGGCCCAACTACAGAAATAAATTGATTATGATTTTTGAACGCCTTAACGAAGACGAGTAAAATGAAATAACTTACAGATTTGCGAGACATTTAATAATATCTGAAACCAATATGCAAGTCGATGACTGTGCACACCCAGACAGTCTGGGACCGCATTGACAATTCAATATCATTTCTATCACTGCGGTTAGATAAATATATATTTGAGAACCATGGTCTTTAGTTAGTTTTGACTACAAGTGATTGGCTTATTCGTCTTTGATCCCTGTTTAATTAACATCTACTTAAATCAAGAACAGTGACAAGCTCCGTAAAGGAGGTATACCTTGTGTACTTTCAAAGTAAATAGGTATATGGAGGATGTATGGCTAACATCAAATATAAAATATTTGTATGGAATTGTCAAGACAAAAAAAATTACAAAACTGTTGGAAAATACTCACGTTACATTACCTATATAATACATGTAACTGAGCAGTAACCTAGTAAGCAAATAGCTAGTAGAAATTCTATTTTCTTTGTAAATTCAACAAATGTTTAATATAATTGGTGGATTTTCCACGGAAATATAAGCAAAACACGACTGTGGAATGGAATTCTAATTTAATAAAACGAGAGGAATTTTAATTTATACTGCCTAAATGACCCTCTCTAGTTCTAATTATTTGAAGTATGTAAGTACTGAAGTCTAAATAAAACTCTTATTTTTCGCTTTTCATTGCCTACTCCTGAACAACTTAAAAGTTTCATTTCCTTTAACTCGAGCCAAAGTCACGCGGATAAAAATAATATAGTAGTAACATAAAAGTAACAAAGCTTTGATATATAGGGGCACCGGAATGTGATGAAAATTCGAAATATCAGTTAAATAAGATTTTCATTTGGCAATAATGACTTGCCATTGTCATTGTCGATGTCTTGAAAAGTCATGATGTATTTTATTATAATAGATTGTATCATGAGGAAGCAAAATAATATTTTTACGGCGAGGGCGCTTTTTTGAATCCAGAGCGAAGTGAGGGATTCTAAAGTAGAATCCTGAACGAAGCGAGGGATTCAAAGTACATTGCCCGAGCCAAAAATATATTTGCGTCCAAATGATACACTCTACTTTTCATCACCCTCTATGAGAAAATAAAAAGCGGCTCCATCACATTTTTTGCGTCGGTTCTTATACTTTCAGGAGTTAATTCCATATCACTGTCACTTGACGAACTTATTTTTATATAATTTATCAAAACCATGAACTTGAAAATTTATGAAAACGCGGGCCGTAGTTCGCGCGTTTTTTTTTTTTTACTCAGTTGCTAGCGGCGGCGGCGGGGCGATGGTCGACCGACGTGCCGTCTAACCAGCCAGTCTCTTGCGTTCGGCGGGAAACTCTAATGGTAGGTTCACACGCGCGCGTTCAACTCTACATTCAACGTGCATATTCACATTCACGAGCGTGTAAACGGTACGCCCGAGCCCGTGAACGCGCCTGTGAACGTGAATGCCGCGAACCGGGCAAGTGTCGGTTTTTTGGCAAAGTTCAAAGGATGAATGTGCGGGCGCCCGGTGACTGTTTACACGCGTGTGGGCAGTCAGTCTCTCCCGCGCTTTCGCGACGAGTGGATCTTTATTCAACGTTGCTAAGAAAGTCGCTACGATTGGAGATTACAACATGGCGGAATGGTCAAACGAGACAATTTTGACGTTCCTGGAATATTACCAGGAAGAAGAAGTATTATGGAACCCCGGACATAAATTCCATAAGGACAAGAAGTCTTTGCAGTCTTTTTCTATTTCTCCGTCGTTCATCATTTTGTTTCATTTTCCAATAAAAATAAGTTAAGCCAAAGGATATGGCAGCAACAACACCGAGATCCTCGCTGCTCGCCATTCTGGCACTGACTGACACGACGGTGTGCGTGTGAACAGCTTGAATGTCCGCCGGCCCGGGACGGGCTGCATGCCGCGCAGCCCGCCAGGCAGCCCGCCGGGCTGCACGGCGCGCGTGTGACCGTAGCTTAAGATGTTCCAAATTCAATAAGTGCGAGCAAAAGAATTTTTGGTCGCACTTATTTCAATAAAGAGGACCAAAATCTCATTTCTGCCCGCTGGACAGTCTGTGGCAAGGAGTAGAGTAATAGTACCTATGTCGCTTAGAAGCATCACCTTTGGGCGCACTTAAAGGCGACCAAAATCGTCTTCTTCGAATAGATGGGATGAAAAATATTTTTGTCATAAATCCAGAATATTCTGAAGAAAATTATGCTTTATCGTGTTGTAGTCATCGTTTGAACTGTAAACGTAAAAATTGAATTATTGCGTCTCAACTAGCTGGTTAGTGCTTGATGACATTCTCCTAATTAGTAGTACTAAACAATTTTGATACTTCACAAAGATAAGTGGTGCATGAGATAATCGTAATTTAAATTTCATAAAAAGCTAATTTTAATGTTATATCAAATTGACCAAGTGCTTTTATTTTTTACACATTTTTTTCTGGTTAACATTCTTTTAAACATTGATATAAATCGCAGATATTATCGTCTAAAACCTATTTAAGTCAAATATATAGTCATATAAGCCTAGGCAATCAGGAAAACTACTTTTCTTAAAATATTCTTTGAGACTTACTCTGATTGATAATTCAAAGTATTATTAGTCATTTATTCCAATTTTCCCAGTGCTTCCACACAAAAATTCAACCTACCGATTTTCATGAGATTCCAATGTCCCAATACCTACTTAGATACGAGTAATACTCAGTGCATACGTGCGGAATACTGTCGCAGTGATTCGCGACTGTCACTGCATTTTCCACGTTTATTGGTTGACACGCTGTCAGTCACGAATCGCGGCGATAATATGCCGCAGGTGTGCACCGGCGGTAAAACATCATAAGTAACTGTCTGTGAACAAACATTATGTTGTGTACTATCATGTCAAGTTACACTATACTCGTAATCTTACTAGGGCGGTTTGATAAGTCCATGACTTTGAAAAGAAAAACATATATTTTGTGTACAAAAACATTTTATTTTTCTACATACTCTCCTTTCAACTCTACACTCTTTTTCCAGCGATGCTCCAATCTCTTCAACCCATCCAAAAAATACTTTTTGTCATTCTCACCTCTTCATTGGATGAAAATCTTTGCCCAGCAAGCCATTTCTTCATGTTTGGGTAGAGAAAGAAGTCACAGGGGGCTAAATCTGGTGAATATGGAGGGTGCGGCAATAATTTGTATCCTAATTCGACAAGTTTTGAAGTCGCGACTGCAGACGAGTGGGCCGGAGCATTATCCTGATGAAATAGAACTTTTTTCTTTGCTAGATGCGGTCGTTTCTTCATCAACTCTTCATTAAATCTTTCCAGCAATGCAGCATAGTAAGCACCGGTTATTGTCTTGCCTTTCTCCAAGAAATCGATGAAAATAACCCCTTGACTGTCCCAAAATACTGTTGCCATCACTCTACCAGCCGAACATACCGTTTTTGCCTTCTTTGGTGCACGTTCGCCGGTAGAAGTCCACTGCTTTGACTGTTGTTTAGTCTCTGGCGTATAATGGTGGACCCACGTTTCATCCACGGTTACGTACCCACGCAAAAATTCACTTGGATTGCGATTATACATAGCCAGACATGCCTCAGAAGTAGTCACGCGTTTTCGCTTTTGGTCGACTGTCAGTAAGCGCGGCACCCATCTTGCAGAAAGTTTTTTCATTCCCAAAATATCGTGCAAAATATGAAAAACTCGTTCAGTTGAGATGTGCACAGCCTCAGCTAACTCGCGTATCTTTACTCGACGGTCAGCCAAAACAATATCGTGGATTTTGTTAACAATGTCCTCAGTGGTTACCTCAATCGGCCTTCCTGGGCGCTCGGCATCATTGGTTGTAATACGTCCACAACGAAACTCAGTAAACCATTTATGTACCATTCCATGAGACGGCGCTGAATCCCCGTAATATTTTTTCAACTTGTCTTCGGTCTGCTTAATGGTTTTCCCGCGTAAAAAATAGTGTTTAATCAAGACTCGAAACTCGGATTTCTCCATTTTCGAAGAACACCTTCACAGCCGCCAAACTTCTTTTGTTATTAAATATTGTTTTCGCGCCATATTTGAAAAAAGAATTATTTTAGGTTCGCAAAAATATTACTTTTAAGAAAATATCATTAAGAATAAAAAAAGTTTCTATTCAGCCTGAAAGTCATGGAGTTATCAAAACGCCCTCGTATGCCAACTTGCCTACATATCAAAATATTTTAAACAACAACACTGTAATACGCAAATTGAACACGGGTATCAACTCTGAGTATTAATTAGATAAACAATAATGTTATTTTGGATTGGAAAGTTTATGGATTACGAATTTCAATTAATTGGCACACCAATATTGTTTCCGCACGTAAAACGTCGCAGGTGCAGAGACTAAGCTCACACTAAATTGATTCGAAGACACTCGTAAAATAAAAATTCAGGAGTCGATAAGCCGTCCAACCAAATATAAGCGATGAACTAAAAATATTACCTATAAAAATTTAGTTTTTGTATATTTGAAAATCATACTGTTACGAGTAACCGAGAACTAGATTCCCTAGGATCTCCATTGCGGGGTTTTAAGGCCATAACACTTTTCCTTAAATACGGTTACATCAATTGGAACATAAAATGAAGCATGTGTGCAGGGCATTACAGCACAAAAACATAAGTAAGAACCTGCCCAATTGCCGGTTTATTTTATTTATATATTTTTATATTTATATTTATATAATCTAAGGTATAAAGACACCGATGACTCCCTCCAGGTATAAAAATAAGAACTAAGCAGCTTTTTGCCGAAAACTTAGATTTCAAAGGATAAATCGAAAATCGGGAGGCCGCTACGTAATTAAATACAAAATAAGTCATCTATTACATACGTAAAAACATTGTCAATATAGAAAGTCCGAAAGTAAATCCAATCCGGTACATCGATCTGTACATTGACAATGTTTTTACGCAATAGATTATTTACTATGTGCATATGTAATTACGAAATTCCTACTTCGTAGCGGCCTCCATTTTTCGATTTATTCATTGAAGTCCAAATTTTGTAATAGGTATGCCTCTTAAGTACCTATCGCTGGTATCAGAGTGACATTCGTCTTCAAGAAACCCCTACAACATTGACTAGATACGATCTGGTAAACCACTTGCTACTCGTTTGGTAGGTACCTCTTATTTTTGTAGCGGCTCTTTGCCGTGTGTTAAATCAATTTAGGGAGGAGATATTAATAGCAGCTAGATGTTTCGTAATTCACTTTGTTTTGGTTTCTTCGTACCTGTCAACCGTACGATGGTGTTGTCACCGTAATTGGCAATCTTTTCCAATAATTTACCAGACAAAAGTTTTCTTTGATGTATTTTTACTTCATTGATCTCTAACGTAAAATTCCATTTAGTAGGTCAAAACGATAGCATATTTGTGAACTTGTATGTTCTGTATTATGTGTTAAGAAAATACTTGCACTTGAAATCGATCACATGTTGGGAAAAAAATATCAAATAAGCTAGGTAGAGTACCTTTCTCCTTACCAAACACCCGTTGTCCATATTTGATGTGTAATTCAAATTGACCCGCTTGCGAAGGTTTATTTAAACTAATTGAGTGAAAATCTAAATAAGTAAAGTTTAATTTCCACCAGAATTTCTGTCGTTGATGAATAACTTTTCAAAACCGCAAGCTCATTGTTTGTTCCAAACCACAAAGTAACGGAACTTTTCTAGACAACCATGAACACTCAAAAGTTGTAAAAAATATCCTTTTAGTTAAAATAAAAAGTTCTTACCACTTTCCTTCCAGTAAGAGTTAACAAACTTCCAAAACTTCAAAATACATACTTACAGCAAAGTTGTTCACATCCAAACTGTCACACAACACTGGTTCAAATTCACAGATCACTTTCACGTAAGTTGAGTGGACACTAGTGAAGTTAGGGGCAGGTCAAGTTGACCAGAGGCGCAGGTGGCACGTGAGCGCTGCCCGAGCGTTTTACAGCTACTGGTGTGACTCGGCGGGCGGGCGGCCCGCCTAGATGATATCTCAGACTGTTTTCGTGGAACAAGTGACGAGCGTTCGACGAAAAGGGCTTTTTGTTGGGACACAAGGGGTTAACGGTTAAGTGTAGAAGGTACACTGATAACGTGTCTGAATTTTATGATTTCCATAGGTTTTTCGTCTTGTATTGAGCGCCAGTGCTAAACGTCATGATGAATGAAAACCGGGGTTTAATATTATTGTGCATACTGCTCTGGACTCGGACGCAATTCTAAAAACTAAATAACATATTTTTCTCAACATGTAATATTCCTGCTAAGATTCTATGTTATGTATCTGGTCCTGAATTCTGCTAAAAAAATGGTTGCCTGTAAAGTCGGTTTTACGGACGAAGATTTTACGTGACACCGATCATGTTTGAGTGGGAGAGAGACGCAAGGCATTCGCCGGTTCGCCGGGCCTCTCTCTCGTTCGGTGACTCATCGTAACAGACGTGAGCGGGCGTTAAACTTTTTCATGAGTGACTCCGAGCCACAACCTAATTTAAGACGTTGTCACGTCAAAAAATTGTACAGAAATCGTAATTGAATACAAATATTTTTACAATTTTAGTTTGGACGAAATGTCGAATTCATGCAGTTAAATCTTGTTTTCGATTCTAGGTACTATAGGAACTGAAACGCGTTCCCGCTTCCGCCCGTGCCCCGCCCCTCACCGTACTTTATATCTCCAGTTGTCGGATGTCTCCTGGCACCCTGGCGTTGTCAATTGTTTCAGTTAAACAGCGCCGTAAACACGGGAGTTAACACCGCTGAGCTGTAGATCGCAGTTAGTTTGTTTGGTAGACATTAATTACTGGAAGAACACATATTTTCGTGGTTTACTGGCCTAATTACACTATAGCGTCATTGTTACAACATGGCAGGATTATGTTTCACAGATGGAAAAATTTAGAGATTTCATAACAGCTGTTATAAATAGCATGGAAAGCAGTTTTTGCCGCCCAGTAAACTTAAAATTTATCAGAGTGTATCAAAAAGTTATTTTGGCGAATGTTAGTATCGACACATGATTCTCTCGTACATTTTTAGATCTAAACCCTAACGATGTTTTCGTTGCAATTTCCTTTACAAAGCGAAACAACATCGTTACCGCATCAATAAGGTTAAATATAAAGTTTTCCAAGCGAAAACAACATGAGTATGAGAGCAGAAAATTGATTTATAATACTTTTCAAATTTGTGCTCATTAAAACAAAAAGCTTGTGGCAAGCATTTAACCTTTTCAGCTAACTTCGACTGTAAAAGTGTATCTAAACTAAATCTAAGTTTTTCTTCCTCGTTATAGTTTAACTTTCTCAGAGAAAGAGGCTGTGGCAACATTATTATAACACAATAAATATTATCATTAAAAGTCTAACAATACCATTTTTTACATTCAGTCTTTTTTACATTCAATTTGACCAGAATGTTCATTACATACACCCATACATTACTCCACCAATCCGCACTGATCCCGCGTGGTGGAGTATGCCTCGGACCACCACGTCATAGTTGAGGTGAGGCCTGTGCCCAGCAGTGAAACGTATATAGGCGGATGAGAGATAAATAAAGCCGGCTCAATCAATTTCCATGAAACGAAGCGGAGCTCTCTTTGCCCCAAAAACTCGTTACTGTGAATAGGGCTTAATGCAGCGGTTTACTCGTGGTTTAATAAAAATCCAGAATAATAAAAGTTTACTACATTTTTACGGCGCGAAATGGACGGAGTTATGTGATAGCGAGTGACGTAAACGTGACTGACAAGTCTACAGACCCTTTTTAGCCTTCAAGAAATAGGATGTCGTATCGTCATAAGATCGGCTGTGAGAGGGGTTTTATAATAGGATATTTATATTACATGGGACGTAAGGGAGCTAGACCAAGACCCAAAGCTCCAAGCCAACCTCACCTTCACGTGGTGCGTCCTGTTTCAACAGACGAGGCTCTGGCGACCGACTGATGGCGGAATAACCATCCAAGAAAAGGCGCAGCTAAATGTCGAGCTGTGACGGGCAGCAGCGTCACAGATACAAAGAGCTGTGCCTCTGCGCTCGCCAACCCGCCTGCCAAGCGTGGCGAGTACTGGCATTATCTCCTCACAATATGTTAGTACACCAGGAAACCAGGCCCCCAGTCTCCGGCAGCCCCGCTATTCCGGACTTTGGTAGCGGTCACGGTAACGGCAGGGCAGGGGGTGCTAAGAATCCCCGGAGGCGATCGCGCTGCCACCCCCGACGACAACTGGCCCTGGTGACGTACAACACGTGTACACTGAGGACAGACGAGAAGCTGCTCGAGCTGGAGGAAGAAATGAGCAGGTTGCACTGGGATATAATGGGTTTATCAGAAGTCCGTAGAGAGGGTGAGGACACGATAACCCTTCAGTCCGGCAACCTGTTCTACTACCGGGAAGGCAACCAACGAAAGTCCCAAGGTGGCGTCGGGTTTCTCGTTCACAGGTCCCTCGTCAACAACATTGAGACCATCGAGAGTGTGTCGAGCAGGGTGATATACCTTATACTCAGAATATCCAAGAGATATTCGCTGAAGGTCATACAGGTATATGCGCCGACCTCGGAACACCCGGATGAAGAGGTGGAGGAAATGTATGAGGACGTAAGTAGAGCCATACATAATTCCAAGACCTATTTCAATGTTGTTATGGGGGACTTCAACGCAAAACTGGGCAAGCGAAGCGGGGATGAGTTGAAGGTGGGACCTTTTGGATACGGGCAAAGGAACGCTAGGGGACAGAGGCTGGCCGACTTTCTGGAGAAGGAGGGACTCTTTATGATGAACTCTTTCTTTAAGAAGCCGCCTCAAAGGAAGTGGACCTGGTTGAGTCCTGATGGTGTCACGAGAAACGAGATAGACTTCATCATGACCTCCAAGAGACGGTTATTCAATGATGTCTCCGTGATCAACAGGGTGAAAACCGGTAGCGATCACCGAATGGTTCGAGGCACATTGAATATAAATGTCAAATTGGAAAGGTCCCGACTGATGAAGTCCACGCTCCGACCTACTCGTGCCCATATTCAAAATCCCGAGAGCTTTCAACTTGAGTTGTCAAACCGTTTTGATTGCCTAGCAAATTGCGTTTCAGTGGACGATATAAACAACGGGTTTGTAGAAACTGTCCAAACGGTCGGGTCGAAGTTTTTTAGGCCTGGCCGTAAAAATAGACCAAACAAACTCTCGGTCCACACTCTCGACCTTATGGCAGAACGTCGATCTATGGCACTGCAGACCTCCGTTAATGCTGAAACTACAGGCAGCTCAATAGACGAATATGGAAGTCCTTGCGACACGACCTTCGTTCCTTTAACACGAACAGTGTTAAAGAAACAATAGAGCGGAACCAAGGCTCTAAAGTGTTTGCAAGGAACATGTCTATTGGGCAAAGCCTGTTGACGAAGCTTAAGACGGAGGGTGGCAGTGTAGCGTCGACGAAAGCAGAGGTTTTGAGGGAGATCGAGAAGTTCTATGGACAGTTGTACACCTCAGTATCTAAGCCCGTTAATAGCTCGGCCAGAGACCCAAGAGCTATCCTGACCCGACACTACACCGAAGACATCCCGGACATCAGCCTCTACGAGATTAGAATGGCCCTGAAACAGCTGAAAAACAACAAGGCACCTGGCGAGGACGGAATCACAGCAGAGCTTCTGAAAGCGGGTGGAACACCGGTACTTAAAGTCCTTCAGAGACTCTTTAATTCCGTACTGCTAGAGGGCGTCACGCCTGAGGCGTGGAACAGGAGTGTGGTGGTGTTGTTCTTCAAAAAAGGAGACAAAACCTTGTTGAAGAACTATAGACCCATCTCACTCCTGAGTCATGTCTACAAGCTGTTTTCAAGGGTCATCACGAATCGTCTCGCACGTAGGTTTGATGACTTCCAGCCTCCCGAACAAGCCGGATTCCGAAAAGGCTATAGTACCATAGACCACATTCATACGCTAAGGCAAATTATACAGAAGTCCGAGGAGTATAATATGCCTCTATGCTTAGCGTTTGTGGACTATGAGAAGGCCTTCGATTCGATCGAAACTTGGGCGGTGCTTCAGTCTCTTCAGCGGTGCCACATAGACTATAGGTATATAGAGGTGTTGAAGTGTCTATACAATAACGCCACCATGTCGGTCCGAGTACAGGAGCAGAACACGAGGGCGATTCCATTGCGGAGAGGTGTGAGACAGGGGGATGTTATATCTCCGAAACTGTTCACAGCGGCATTGGAAGACGCCTTCAAACTCCTGGAATGGGATGGAACCGGCATCAACGTTAATGGCGAATACATCACACACCTCCGGTTTGCCGATGATATAGTCGTTGTGGCAAAGACGCTGGGTGATCTGGGCAGTATGCTCGAAGACCTTGACCGAGTATCCCAACAAGTGGGTCTTAAAATGAACATGGAAAAGACGAAAGTTATGTCGAACACCCGTGTTGTACCCACTCCAGTATCTGTTGGGAACTCAATTCTCGAAGTTGTTGACGAGTACGTCTACCTGGGACAAGTAATCCAATTAGGTAGGTCCAACTTTGAGAAAGAGGTCAATCGACGAATCCAACTCGGCTGGGCAGCGTTCGGGAAATTGCGCAAGAGTGTCTTCTCGTCTCAATTACCTCAGTGTCTGAAGACGAAAGTCTTCAACCAGTGTGTGTTACCAGTGATGACATACGGATCCGAAACATGGTCTCTAACTATGGGCCTTATAAAGAAGCTCAAGATAACACAACGAGCGATGGAAAGGGCTATGCTCGGTATTTCTCTACGAGATCGAATCAGAAATGAGGAGATACGTAGAAGAACTAAGGTTACGGACATAGCCTTAAGAATCAGTAAGCTCAAGTGGCAATGGGCAGGGCACATAGCGCGAAGAACTGATGGCCGTTGGGGCAGAAAAGTTCTGGATTGGAGACCTTTCGACCAAAAGCGCAGCGTAGGACGTCCACCGACAAGATGGACAGACGACCTTGTGAAGATCGCAGGATCACACTGGATGCAGACCGCTTGAGATCGGTCTATGTGGAAAACTGTGGGGAAGGCCTATGTTCAGCAGTGGACGTCCCTTGGCTGATAATGATGATGATGATGATATTTATATTACAAGTGGACCAGGCAGACGATGTCTTGCCCGCGGTTTTCGCAATTTATTTATTTATTTAAGCTTTATTGCACAACAATACTTTGTACAAAAGGTGGACTTTACGCCGTAGGGCATTCTCTACCAGTCATACCTTTGGGCTAAGCAGAAATGATTAGTGGGCGGTGCGATTAGAAAATTTATCAATATTTTCTCATCGTTATACCTTCCCTGGACTTCCACAAATATTTCAGGGCTAAAATTATTGAAATCGGTTCAGCCGTTACCGAGTTTTAGTGAGCAATTCATTTTCATATATAAAAAAGCGATCGGCACACCTGAATTTCCACATGGAAATGCGTCATTTTCCCGCGGTAAGAGTTTAAAATGTAACCTATGTCCTTTCCCGGGTATCAAAACATCTCCATACCAAATTTCATGCAAATTGGTTCAGTAATTTAGGCGTGATTGAGAGACAGACAGACAGAGTTACTTTCGCATTCATAATATTAGCATGGATAGGTGACTGTACATCAGAGAGACTTAGTTGAGATGGCAATAGACGATTGCCTTTTCTATAAATGATGATTCTACTAAACTAATTAGTTTAGTTTAGGTCCCATTGATTTACCAGCGTTCATTGCCTGTGCGTATATTTATTTATACGGACATGGTGTGTACCTACTGCTTAGCAAGGGAAATCTATTTAAGGATGATAATTTCCCCAAAACTAATATCGCCTCTTAGAAATGGACTTTAGTAACAAGCAATATTTTTGCTCAGTTCGATATTATGTGCTCTACCCACTTCGACTGTCTCGGAGTTCTTAGGTAAGTAATTACCTACTTAGGTCCTAAGTTCTACTACGTAACTAGACTAATGATAGTTAATGTCTAGCGCATACATAACTAGTTTGTTAGTATTTACTTATTCACAGACCTCCTCCAATCCAAGACCCTACCCTAGTCTTACAAACTCATATCGATAAAGTTACTTAGGTAGTTATACTGAATCCTCCAAACTTCATTCGCACAAGAAAACGAAAGTTCAAATCCACTTTTTCTATCCACTTGGAAACCACCGATATTACTTGAACTTTTCCCAGCGGGTAGGGATTGAAGGAATAAATATTTTTTCAAGGTAGTCAAAACAGAGAGGTATACGATAGATTCTATAAATAAGACGTTTATTTTATTCTCAAAATAAAGTCTTGTTATCTTTTATTTATTATTTATTTATTTATTAAATATACAATGTTTTAAACTAAAAATTACAATAGTCCCACAAAACTATTTACATAGTTTGTCTATGGGATCACGAGTCTCTAACATATTAAATGATTTAATTTAATTTAAATCAAATCTTAAAAACTAAGTCAAATTAGATAGAAAATACTTTTTAAGTTTTCTTTTAAAAACATTTTTATGTTGTTCCCGTCGTATATCTCTCTTATTTAGCCATAATTTAAGTACCTTACAGGAACTTGTTACTTCACTCCCAATCTTGCTTATTTTTGAAGCTTTATTACACTACAAAAGATGGACAAAACGCCTTAAGGCATTCTCTACTAGGCTAAACAGAAATGACCTATAAGATTACGAAATTAAGTTCAACTCGATTGTTAGAAAGTCTTAAGAAGAGGAATACATACATATTTTTATTTTGCAAAAAGGTAATGGTGATTTATTATTAGGTACGTTGCCGCGATGTTAACTAGGTAGGTACAAAAGCTTTCGAATAGGTACTGCTGTACTGACCGAACCAAACAACTGCTTAGCATGTTATCACTAATCGTACTGATAAAGAGTTCACAGTGTCACTGGGTGTGACATTTCTGGATGATTACCCAGTTGTGAAGACAGAAATAATAATATGCTAGCTTCTCGAACAAATCCTTACCTTTCAATGAACATACTAAGTTACCCTAGATCCTGGACAGGTGGTGGCCGAAAAACCTATCACCCAATGAGTGGACCTAGAAAAAAGCGTTGGCCTCAACGTTGATTGGTCAGTTTTAAGGCAAGGCTTTAGAATAGTAGTCATTGGAATAATGCTGCAACAATTCAAATCAACAGATGCTTCTGACTATCGCGTAGGCATTATTCAAGTAACACCATCAAGCGATAAGTAGTCCTTCAAACCAAGGAACCTAACAAGAAACAATAAATATCCTATAATTTTTTAAGTTGCCGATACCGTTTTCCTGGTCCTCAAGAGGTTGATTAGTTAAACAAAAGTATGAATGAGTGTTTTGTGAAAACGATGAGCTTTCCCCGTTATCGCGTCACTTAGGTATACTGGCTTGAAGAGATAATAGCAATGATATCGATAAGTAGAATTCATGCACTCAGGCGTAAATAAAATGAAATTATCCCAATGAGAACAATAATTACCATGAAATGATTAACACAATAATTATTGACACAAACAAAACGTAAATACATAATTAGGGATTTATTGTTAACCTTAGACATTTATGTTTAAATAGTGTTATTCAAGCCATAAGATTATTCAGGAAAACTTGGACTAATTAACAAATGTTTGTTATGAAGTCGAAAATTCCGATATGTTTGCTAGCGGGCAGATAGTTGAATTGTCTTGTTTATGTGGTGGTTGATAACCCGGGAGGGTCATTGAAACTGATAGCATTTAGATGTTGCGGCTGGGAAATAGGACTTTTGAGAAAGTGACTGAAAGGAAAGTAACAACTGGGTGGCCTACACCGAGGCTACGCTCGGTCCGGATGCACGATAGACACTGGCTTGATTCCTGACTCAAATAGCTAAATTTTTCTTCTGCATACATATTGAGTGAACGACTATCGTCTTTATAAATACAAGTGTGTCTTTCTCCGATTCAAGATTTAACCTGTCCTATGCCAAAAAATGCACCTTTACGCAATCGAATTTTCAATTGTGTCTGCGAAGTGGCAGCGAATGGTTTAAGTATGTTAGGTATGACCAGAAACTTAAAAAGAGGTACCGATTTTATCATGTCCTTTGGTCCCTACCTTTCTGCTTAGCGAAAGTTAACATATAATGTGCCTCAATAGCTTTATCATAAGTTAGAGGTGTATTGGGAAATTTTAAAGTTTCCAGCGGGCGACACACTTGCTGCAACATGTAATCCGTACACCTACGACTCACGTGCCTATCATGCTCTTTACGTAAGGTTGCTCCCGGAAGTTTCTTAAAAAACACTTCAAAGAAAAACCTAATCGTTTTTCCTCAAAAGGGGAAAGGTTTTAAGAACCTTCTTAGCTTTAATTTGGCTGTAAGTCGGTCAATCTCATTAAAGATTAGTGAATTAAGTGTTTCTTATTTTTCGGTTGTATTATTAGGTAGAAAGCAAGAGCTTTAAAGTGTAAAGTGTGTAAAGTGTGCTTAGTCCGGCTCTTTGTCGAGAAAGACTAACCTTACAGGTAGGCTCTGCCTTGCGAATAATCTAACCTAACACCACCGCATTGCCTGTAAGGTAGTCTTTGTAGAGTAAAGTGCTTATATTTGAGCTCTTCCCTCAAACTATTTTTTTTTTCTATAAATAGATTCGCTACGTTATCAAGGCCTCTTATACTCATACTTCACCACGGACAGTTACCTACCTACTTAATTTCTTAACATTCTTCACTTCCATTACAACCTTCAATCCAGATATTACCCAATTTTTCAATTCCCCTCATTCATGTTTTTCCGCGCCCCTAAAACAACCCAGCTGAATCTCGAACTGGGTTCTTTTGTTAAAATTATATACCAAGGAACACCTCTGTTAATTTATTCTAGTATGATTATGTTTATTTATTATTATTATTACCTATTTTTTTTAAAAGACCCAACTTTCACACTCATGTTTTTTCGCGCCCCTAAAAAAACTTATTTTGTACTGTTTTATGACAACGTTTAATTTTCGAGTAGTAATTAATCTATCTTTGATGAGCTTTTTAGCACACAAGAGTGCTAAATATGCCGTACTATGCTTATATCTTTATTTTTTAATGATGGCATTTCAAACAGCTAACAAACTTATAATTTCAACATTTTTTTTAATGTAGAATCCACTTCATTGTCCTCCATAAACAATTTACAAATCTTTTTTTAATGGGAGTAATTATTATTCTATTGACTGTAACATAATTCATTGGACGTAGGTACGCACTCGTTGGGTGCTGTGCAAAGACTGAGCACATCGCCAATCGCCAACGTGTGGACAGCACGCGAAAGGCCAACGCGGAATCCTTTAAAGATACCGACGCGAGAGGGCAGACAGTCAACGCTCGGGCCAACGTTGGCCCGATCGTTGGTACCGCCCGAAATCCCTTTTTAAATGTTAGGCGAGTAACGTTGGGCCGACTGTTCGCCCAACGTGTGGATCGCGATACTGTCTAGTCTGGCTAGAAGACAATGATAGAGATAGATCTCTCTCTCAGTGTCAGTCTTTACTAAAAACTGACACTGAGAGAGAGATCCCTAAAGAGAGCCTTCAACTAAAGACTCTTTTTTAGTTTGAGGGCCGGCGGACTCCACAAACACGGAGACAGTCGGAGAAGTCTAAATCGGAGATGCGAAATATATATTTTACAGATCAATTAAGAGAGAAGGGGGGTATTAAATCAAAGAGATAATCGACTAACTCATAATACAATTTCAGTGCTACGTTTTAACTACTGACTACGAGACAATTGCTTACATTCTTCTTATTGCTACGCAACAACAACAAAGGGCGCTGTCAGTGTTTAAATAGTTATTTGTTATACAAGAGTGCAAAATTGCTTTTTAACCGCGTAAAGTTCAGAATCCTGAGCGTTAGCGAGGGAATCAAAAGAGCACGAGATGAAAAATCTTTGCACTCGAGTGCAACACGTAACTTTTCATTCCACCTCAGCGAGGAAATGACTAAATGCAAAAATAAGTTTATATTTATTTAAAAATATATATTTTGTAATGTAACTAAAAATTTAAGGTTTTCGGAATTTTTCCTTTATGTGTGCTATAAAACGTTGCTTCATGCCAAATTTCAAGATTCTAGGTCGACTGGAAGTACCCTTTAGGTTTTGATTCCCTTGCGAGTACTTGCGAGTTTCAAAATATGCAGCTTAAATTGCTGTTTCTTTTAATTGCGTTGACATAGAAGTTTGATTTTGTTACAGCTTAAAGGTATTATAGACCTGAGTATTTGGTATGAATTTCAATTTAATACCTCTACGCGTTTATGAGGAAATGGGTAGTAAGTTTAAAATTATTAAAAAAATATATATTATGTGATGTAACTAAAAATTTATGGTTTTCGTAATTTTTCCTTTATCTATGCTATAAGACGTTGCTTCGTACCAAATTTCAAGATTCTGAGTTCACGGGAAGCACCCTGTAGGTTTTGATTCCCTTGCAAGTGTCGAAAATTTGCGGCATAAACGGCTGTATCTTTTGATTGCGTTGGCTTAGAAGTTTGATTTTTTCACAGCTTCAAGGGACAGTAGACCTGAGTAATTGATATAAATTTCAGCTTCATACCTCCACGCGTTCCTGAGAAAAAGGGTCTTGACAGACGGACGGACGGACAGACGGACAACAAAGTGATCCTATAAGGGTTCCGTTTTTTCCTTTTGAGGTACGGAACCCTAAAAAAACGTTTACAACAATGTTTACAATCACAAGATGGGTACTTTTATTTCAGTTTAGGAATTAACTACTACATTATGACAGGTACAATATTACAGAATAATCTTTAATACTTAGGTATAATTAAGAAAAATTGAAAGTAACGTTGCTACAGTTATTTAAATTGAGAGTAGGTAATAATTTTGTTTGGTACTGTTATATTGGTGTTAGTCACTTGTGTACTGTTTTAAATACTTCTCGCGTGATTGTTGAGGGAGAAAGCTCATCTGCGCATTATTAACAGTTTCAGTCAATTCTGTTGGCGTCAAACATACTTCCTCGTCGCTAGCATCACTCATTTCAGCTTTTTCGCTTGTTTTCAAGTTTATTGTTTTTAATATAAAGTTTAACAATGACGTGAAAAAATGCCGCGTAAAGAACCGCCTACAAAGCAAATTGAAAAAAGAACACCAAGAAGGTTCAAAGTCTGAGTTTTTAACAAATTAAAAAAAAGTTGTATGATACCTGAAGCGAGCTCTTGTCCGAGAAACAAAGCGAATCCTGCTGGAAAAGATTCGTGCCGTCATTGATGACTGGCCAATTCGTCTAAGGGCTTGTATTAAAAACAAGGGTGGACATTTTGAATAATAATAATTATTTTTTGTTTATTATTATCTACTAATTGTTTACTGAAAATTTTAGAAATTTGTTAATTATAAAAAAAGTTATGCAAATTTTATTTCGTCTCAAAACTTATGCACACACGAGGTATATTCGGCACCATAGAGGTAGCAATAAATAGGTTTAATGATTTTTTTAATTCACAAACTTAGTGCAAACGATGTTCTAAATTCAATTTACTTTATCCTCTAGAGAATAGAAACGGCTTTTGCATTCAGACATTGAAGAGCAAAAATACTCTTTCCGAGATGGTGGGATGAAAAAAGTAATCTCTATTCTAAATGATACGTAGACTATATATGGTGACGTACTTTCTAAGGAACGAGTCGAATAATCTTTTACAGAAAAACAAATTTTTCAGTTTTGTTTTCGAGTTATTTTGTTATCGTATCAATTCGGCTAGAAATATCCATAATATTGCAGTAAACAGATGCTACAATTATTTAAATTTCCGATTTCGCTTCCAAGTAATTCGAAAATGAAATTGCGGCAGGTGGTAAAACTAATTAAAAGGAAAGACAATTTTTAATATTAATGTTGTAGGTATCTTCTTACCACAACATTGATGTATCATGGCTGGATGCAGCCTAACGAGCGCTTAATCTAATTCGGACTAATGAGTAAGTATAACGGTAGCTCAATTGGGAGAGCAATCGCCAAACTTGCGAGAGGTGCGGGTTCGAGTCCCGCCTGTAGCAGTCCATTTTTCTTTAAGTGTGTTTTAATTTCACATTGTAAAGAAATTGGCATTGTTGATGCTAAAAAAAATAAACTTAATTTACAAAATATTAATTATAATTAGTATGCATTGCATTGACTCTGGTCATAAAACTTGATAAGTGAATGCCTAACTAATAATTACCGACATTCACATACATACGAGTATTTCACCTGTACGTTAAGTAGTTAGTTGGTACATGATTTTTTTTTGGTTTACTTGGATCTTGGACTAAAAGTTACTTTTTATAGGACATAAAAAATATTAGGTCTTCACCTATGAAATTGCCGTTTTGACTTTTTTATAACTTTGAACTTGAATATATTCGGACTTGGTGCGAGTTGAAAATTCAACTTAGTCTAAAATAAAACCTAGGAGAATAGAGTTTAAATAAATGCCTTTTACTCATTTTGGAATACTTTGATGTAACTAGAAAATAAGCTAAATCCATAAGCATAAAAATAAAATTACAAAAAAAATTTTTTCGCAAATTTTTTCCTCTGCGTAGATAGTTGTACAGGAACGGTTCAATCTATCCTGGACATCTTTAAACACTCGCTTGCATGGTTTTTTGTTGTTTTTATTTTTGTTGATTTACATATGAATAAATAAAATAGAAAAACTGAAAAAATCACACATTTGGGATGATTGGTATCCAAAATAGGTTATTTTACACAATAGAAATCCAACAGTATATCAATGGATACCATGTTTTGAAAAAAGTTATCTTTATAACCAATCAAATTTCCTCCAAGGAAAAAAGCAACTCCATTAAAAAAACCGAAAACAAAAACTTTTTTTTTTAACAATAAGTCATGCAATGGGTAGCTTTGCCCTACTTATAAAGGCTCAAAACACTTTTTACCGTTTCTGTACATAGCACTACTGACACGATGGAACAATTTTTTTTTAAGTTGTCCATGCTTGTAGTCGTAGCCCGAATCTGGATATAAAACAAATTATATAAAACAATTAAAATGCATATTTTTAAACAATTTATTCCAAGCTTTAATTTAAGACTAAGTTGACTTTTAAACTCCCACTAAGTCCAAAGATATTCAAGTGCAAAGTAAAAACGGCAATTTCATAGGTAAAGACCCATTTTTTATTATTATTTATTTATTTAAACTTTAATGCATCAAAAGTATACAATTGGCAGATTTAATGCCTTATAGCATTCTCCACCAGTGAATAAAGTAGAAATGTTAATATGGTCTGCTATTATATATTTAGGCCAGTTACTTGCAATATGTTTGCAACTCTACAAATCAATCAATATATTTTTTATTGAAAAGTAACTAACTTTAATAGTAAACTTTTATAAGAACTTTACTTTAATGGTAAACTTCTTATAGTTAGCCAAACAACTTATTTTTTTAAATCAATAAGTATCCATAAATAATTATTTTATTGTATAAATAATTATTTTAATTTAAACACATTGCTTAAATTACCATTGAGACCTACATTATTTTGTTCAAACATCTTTCCAAAGAGGGAACTATACAATTCGTTAGTGCTCTCATCAGTCCAAGTCATACATTTCTCTGGGGCCATATAGTTTACTAGCTGATTGTGGACCACATACTTTATTTTCCTGCCTTTAGTAGCTTTAGTGTCAACTTTCCTTTTCATTTTACTTCTCATCTGCTGCAGAGCTATCCACTGCCTACTCAACTGAACAGGGTCTGAAATATCTGCAGACTTACACTCTATCAACTCTCTAAGCAACTGATGATAAAAATCACTGTCATCAAATATTTCTGGGATATACTCATCATTGTCTTTTCTATCCCTCATTCCTGGATTGACATCAGTCTCATTTTGTACCTCTTTCTCTTCATCAGGCTTTTTATACCCCACAATATCATATTCTGACCTCTTCAACTTTGTTCGTCTAATCAATTTGTCCCTATCAGATAGAATGTAAGAGATCTGCTGCAAAACTGTGTTTGTAGGGGTGTTCTTAACATTTGTAGCTGTTGCCAGTCTAGTTTTGTCATTCCACTTTTGTATTGTAGCATCCCTAAATGATTTGAAGGCCTTGTGAGTTGAAGAAATGTCTTTCTCGTAGTCTTCGCATTTTCGTTTCTTTGCAACTGGTTGATTGGACTGCTTTTTGTTGTTCTTGAGGAACTTTTCCTGGTCATCCTCAGCATTGTCCTCTGGTTCTGTGTCTGAAGGTATCTCTTCATTGTCAGTATCACTTGGTATTTCCTCATCACTCCCTGTTTTTGGTTGCTCCTTTGCTTCAGATGGTTTTTGTTTAGATGACAAATTCTTAGTTTCAGGGAAATTCTTGAACAGAAGATTTTGAAGAGTAAGAAATCTGAAAATAATAATATAGTAAATTAGACAAGATTTTAATATTTTTTATGCATCATTGAATTACAAACATTTTTAGTAAGGGATATACTTACTTGTCTAATACATTTGTAATATTGGTTTTGGTTGTACTACATTCCTCAACAAATTCATTATTTCCTTTTAAATTTTCATGGACATCAGGCATTGGCATTTGATTGGCGGTGTTCATACACCTTTGGAGATGAATCCTCATCTCAAGGAGACCTTCCCAGACTAACAACTGGTTTCTAATGCAGGCACCTTTCTTGGCTTCTTCAGAAATATTTTGCTTTTTAACATGCTCAAACTCTTCTTTGGGTGGCTCATCCATTTGGCTAATGTCGTAACCCTCTTTATCATCATCCTCATCTTCATCTTCATCCTCGCCACCACCATCAACACTTTCTTCATCCGAGTCATCATTTTGTATTTGCTTCTTGAACTGAGTTATGCTGTAGTCGTCACTCTCTCCTTCACTGGCAAATTCGATGTCTTCAGAGTCGGATTCTGCTTTTTGTTTACTTTTAAGTTTGTTTGTAAAAGTTTCGGTAACAGCTTCATCAGAACTGTCACTAGCATCTGCTTTGGTCAATTGAGTGAATTTCTTTACCAAATTGGAACTATCTGAGTCGTCTGTCTCACTGTCTTGCCCTTTTTTATCGATATTTTCGTCTAAACGACTACTTTCCTGTTCACTCTCACCCGAACTTTCATCAGACTTGTTTGTCAGTGCTTTACGGGAAACAACACGGCCCTCATACTTTTTGCTTATGTCGCTAAGCAGGTTTACGTTTCTCTTACGAAAATCACTGATAGCCGTTTCATCCTCGCTATCCGAAGAACTAAAATCAGCACGTGAAACAGTGTGAGGCTTGGTACCGAAAACTTGGTCATCTTCTATGTCTGCGCGGGGTTTTAACGTTAAAGCATTGGCAATTTTCTCCGAAAGCGTAGTCTTTGATGACTTCTTTTGTTTGAATTTCATTTTATTAAAAAAAAATTGTAGAAAATAACCACAATTCCACAATAGTATGTGCAAGCAACGTGCGTTTGATTGACAGCCCACGGGTTGGAAACACCGAAGTCCGAACGTTTGACTTTTTGTTTTGGTGCACTTCTTTCCACTTGCTTGCGTAGAAAAGGCAAAGGTTAATACTATACAGCCTGGACTTCAGTAAAACTCTTCTAATTAGTTTCATCTTACAACTACTACTTATCTTACTTTTATCGTTTACCGCGTGAAACTCGCGTATATTTGTCATTTGAGTTAGCTATTAAATAAATTAGGTATTTAAAGCAACCGAGCGAAGGTACACGATAGCAGAGAAAACTCAACCAACTCAACTGTGTGAGTTTTACACGCGAAACGAAAGGAATAAGGTTCCTAAATTTTCGAAATTGATTTTTGCGGCGTTTCATAATGATAGTGCGGTGTTTTCTTGTTACACATGTACCTACATGTTAAGGTAAACATTTTTTTCAGATTTTGATTTAATCGTCCAAAACCTTGTAAAGACAAGAGTCTTAAAGGCCCATGCAATCAGGAAAACTACTTTTCCTTCGATATTAGTCTTCTTACCCTGTTAGTATTTCAAACTTTTCAAAGTATCAGTCATTTATTTCAATTTCCCCAGTGCTGCCATCCAAAAATTCAAATTACCCTGATTGTCATGAGATTCCGGTGACCCTATAACTGGATCCAAAGCCGTAAAAGCAATTTTTATACAAAAAAAAGGAATGTTGGTGCGGTTGGCGCGAAATTATGACAGTTCTCAATCTGAAAATATACAAACAAATATCTGTTAAAAATAACCTCAAATCTTAAACTTATTCTCAATTTTTTTCACGGGTGTTGAAGAAATCTTGTTCAAATCATCATCATCATATTAAAATGCCTAGAAAGACCACTGTAAAAGTAAAGCCGGTCATTTGGCTTAGCGAGGAAATAATTAACAAGCAAAGTGTTTCTTGCTCTTTTCAGTATTATGAGTAAGTTGTTTGATATTAAATTGTGAACATATACTAAACATATTCAGTTCAATGATTCTAATGTACTTACTTCATAATTACATGAATTGGGTCTTTTGCTTTCAGGAAATTTCAGTTCAAAAACTTAATCGCAAGTATCAACGATTTCGTTCTAATATCCAATGCTGACGCTGCTGAGCCGGACACGGAAGAGGGCTGTGATGCCGCCCGCATACTTTCTCTCTATGAGGACCCGTCCAACAAGAATGATCCGTTTCGAGCTAAAGTGCAGTGGTATTCCAGGCCTGCTGACTTACCTAAGTGGTGCTTTGATAAGATGGAGAACATTGACTTTTTGGACAGAGAAGTAAGTCCCACCTACATACTATCTGCTGACTTAGTTTTATTATAAAAGTACTTCTAAGTGATACTATAAATATTTTATGTTTAGGTTATTGAAGACCATCGCCCCTTCAATACAGATGTATCAATAGAAACATTTTTCAAAAAGTGCTCCATTACACTTACTGTCACCAAAGATACTATTGATGTAACAAAGAACCCCTATCACTATATTTGTCGTTACCGACTTATGAGTTTGAGTAAACGGAAGGTGAACATTGAACCTGTGATGGAAGAGGAAAGAAAGGCTCTTCAGTTACTTTTCACACCAATGAAAACAGTCCCTACTCCTAACAGAACACCAAAAACCCCTAGCAGCTTGGTGAAAAGAATGAGCAGGGTATCAATACATGAACAAAAAAATTGGAGTGTGTCCAAAAATGATGGCACTAAGTTACTGCTCAAAAGAGCCATTTTGGCTGATAAAACTGAAAAAGATTCACCGAAGAAGACTCCAAAAGCTAACCATATAGAGACTCCTAAAAGTTCAAAGAAGCTTTCAAAATACAACATAGAAGCAGCTCTGTCAATGGAATTGAAAGAAAACTCTGAGGATGAGTTGCCAACACTGATCATTAGGCAGCATGTTCCTACCACACCAAAGAGAAAGCAATCTATTTCTATAACTACAGATGACACACCTAAAAAGGTGTTAGTATTTGAGGATGATGAGAAAGAGGCATACTCAACCCGTTCAGGCAGAGTCATCAAGAATCCAATCAGCCATTTGGAGGAGGACTCCTCACCAGTGAAAAGAACACCCAGAGCCAAAAATCCTATTAGTTATATGAAACAGGAACTTTCCCCAGTTAAATGGACTCCTAGAAGTGGATCAGTAAGAGCTAAAAACCAAGTGAACTATATGGAAGAAGACGTTTCTCCAGTTAAAAGGACTCCAAGAAAGTCTATTCGTAAAGTGCTTAATGCAGATGATGATGATGACTTCAAACCAATGCCAAAAACCCCTAGGACCCCTAAAGTTTCCAAAGCAACACCTTCCAAGACTCCCAGAAAGAGTGTTACCAGAAGGATAATGACCAGTGAGCTAACCCCTACTTTACAAACTAGAGCACACTCAATAGAAACTCTGGATGGTAAGATAAAGTATAATCAAATTATCTTAACCTATAACTTGCAGTTTTAATGTGTTTTAATGTATACTAATACCATTTCAGATTACATGAAAGACAAAAAGTCTCTGCCTGGTCGTGAAAGTCAAATGGATGAAATATTGTCATTTGTGAGAAATAAACTTCAGGATGGTACCAGTGGGTAAGAAATGAAAATATTCATATTGTATTCTTTGTTAATGACAAATACTGACACTGCCAAGTAGAAAAATAAGTTTTAATACTTTGAAATAATACAGCTCCAATAGTATCCTGAAAGTCATTGCAGGGTGGCTACATATTTGTCCCTTAATGTGGCACATAAGCAAAAAAATGCATGCACCAAATTTGTTATTAAGTACTAACATAGTGTGTAAGATGTATTGTTTACTAACCCTACTTGGATCTCTTGTTGTCTGATTAAATAAAAAAATAATAATAACAAACAAATCTTTCAGGTGTATGTACATATCAGGAGTGCCGGGAACTGGCAAAACAGCTACTGTGTGTTCAGCCCTCAAAATCCTAAAGGAGGCAGATGACCTACCAGACTTCCAGCTTGTTGAAGTAAATGGAATGAGAATTGCTGAACCTAGACAAGCTTATGTGCAGATATATAAGCAACTTACTGGTAATCCTATTTTTTTGATATCTTAAAATTCTGAATGTAACAATAAGTCAATACTTACCTACTTTTCTAACTTAATGTTTATACAGCAATTTGTGGCTATCAGTAAACTGCTCATTTAAAAATAATTATTATTTCAGGTAAAACTGTGGTATGGGAGCAGGCATGTTCACTACTAGACAAACGCTTCACAAATCCTGGCCCAAGAAGAACACCCACAGTGTTACTTGTTGATGAGGCAAGTCTAGAAATTCTTTGTTATTTATGCATTCACAAGTGTATGTGTTTGGCTTCATTGTAATGTTGCATGATGATAGTCAAAAGCCTTAGGTATATGTTTTTCATAGTAATTCTCAATGTTGTAAATTCCTAGGTTGTATTTGTATTTAACTTTCTGCTGTAAGTTGTAAACGTCATTATCACTTATTGTGAGTGTACAGTTGTAAGTGACATATATAATTTGTTTATATTTTACTGCCTTGCCTTATCTGATCAGTGCATACTAAATTATCATTATGAAGTTAATTTCTCCAAAATACTTTCCATCATTGTTAACATTCTTCTGATAATTCCAGCTAGATGCTCTCTGCACGCGGCGACAAGACGTCCTATACAGTATAATGGAGTGGGCGGCACACGACGCGGCGCTACTCACAGTGCTCGCCGTCGCCAACACGATGGACCTGCCCGAGCGCGCGCTCGCCGCTCGAGTTGCCTCGCGACTGGGGCTGACGCGGCTGGTCTTCCCGCCGTACACACACGCGCAGCTGCAGAATATTGTGTCCACGAGGCTGGCTGGTGCTGATGTCACGCCTGATGCTGTGCAGCTTATATCCAGGTAAAAAGGTAGTAGGCTGCCTTACAGCTGGATCAGGCTGCCTTACAGCTGGAGATGGCTGCCTAACAGCTGGATCTGACTGCCTTACAGCTGGACCAGGGTGTCTTACAGCTGGACCTACCTACAGCACAATGCAGTGGCAACTCGACTGCACTCACATTGTTCGCCGTCAACAGCGCGATGGACCTGCTTGAGTGAGCGCTCGCTGCTCGAGTTATGTCACGTCTGGAACTGAAGAGGCTCGGCTTCCCGCCATAAATCCACGCACAACTGCAAAATATTGTGACGATGAGACCGGCTGGTGCTGGAGTCTCCTGATGCCATGCATCTTATATCCAAGTAATATAAGCTGCTATAAATACTATGTTTGATCCTACTGTTTTTACAGCTAGACCTGCATGCCTTATAGCTGGACCGACCTACATTTTATGATTTTGTTGTGTTTAAATAATGTCTGAACCTATAAACCGTAAATTAGTATTTAAACATTAGATCGAACATTATCTCGGGCAATGAATCTTTAGTGTAATATCTTATTATTCTTTATCGTTGTTTCCCAGGAAAGTAGCCGCCGTATCAGGCGATGCCCGGCGAGCTCTCGCGCTGTGTACCCGAGCTTTAGAACTGGCTCGGCCCAACTCGGCCGGGCTGGAACACGTGAGCCGCGCGCTGAGCGAAGCCGCCGCGAGTGCCGCCGTGCGCGCCATCAAGAACTGCTCGCTCGTAGAGCGACTCATGCTTAGGGCCGTGGCCGCAGAGGTAACTTATCAATATCAATAAATCAATCATCTTTATTTGCGATAAATAGGGTTTAACAAAGTTGGTCATTTAATTTAAAGTCACTTATACCCGTTGTTCACGTTTAGCCGTACAACTATAGCATGCAAATATATTGTCACAGATTACTAAATAGTTACTACGTAACAGATAAATCACTCCATAGAAAAATTTCGATACCTACAGCGTTAATAGACTACTTTTTCTGCCGCGTACAAAAATGCACCTACAGCTCTGAGTTTAAAGTCACTATTGCTTCGCAGCTGCGCGAGACCACGTGACGTGAGACCAAGTGACA
Organism: Pyrausta despicata; assembly: GCA_963921415.1. Lineage (NCBI taxonomy): Eukaryota > Metazoa > Arthropoda > Insecta > Lepidoptera > Crambidae > Pyrausta > Pyrausta despicata. Next base: position 11,044,646 of record OY992862.1, on the reverse strand, counting down.
ATCGAACTAAGGTTGACACTTTCGGTAAAAATATTTCAACCACATTTTTCTACAATGGTATTTGATAGGCTGTTGTAAAAATAATATAACATTATTGAATAACAAATGTGAAATAAGAAATTCAGCTTGTATTAGGTATAACAAGCGAATTATGAGCTACTTAATTGTGACTCTTGCTATCTCTTTCTAAAACAAATCTCTCATTTGTGGAATCTGTCGTTTGTAGATTATTAGTAGGTAGGTACATTTCGAGAATCGGTCAATTTTATTGTCATCTATGTAGGTACCTAGTCATTCCTCTAATTAATGAGTCATTAGTGGACTAAACCACCACGTCGAGTAGGTAGGTAGGTAGGTACACACAGTTCGTAAGTGGTGAGCAGCCCATAAAAAGAAGACTGATTAGTAGTAGGTACTTATGTATGATTTCAATAAAGTAACTGACCTATGTTTCACTGTAGGTATTACATTTTAATTCAATAAAGCCGAACCCCAATTTACCTAAATTTATCCAATTTACCTACGTCGGTAGGTACCACCTACTAATTTGTTTGTTTTTTATACTTTGTAAGTAAATTACTAACTTACCGGGTAATAATTAAATTTTCTTCATTAGCTGGTAGACAAAAAAGAAAGCGTTTTATTTCTCTTAGTATTCGACCTACACCCATCAACAGCACAAACCACCACCAGAAGTCATTTTTCTTAAATAAAGCTAACGTTTAACAAGCACAGATTACTTATTTGGTTCGTATGAAAACTAAATTGATCGTAAGCGTAACACAAATAATTATAGTGCGTCGTGAGCGCGTCCGACGGTTGTTGGCAGCCCACTGAATCGGCACTGCAGTCGGTGCCGGCGAGAGTAGGCTATTACCGCGCGCAAGTACATCGAGTGAGAGAGGCCTGATATTGTGTCTTAAAACTAATATTTTACACTACACAAAAGGTGTCGTCTGATTATTTCATTTCACTTCGCCGTGGCGACCGAGGCGAGTAGCGCGTGAATCCACATGGAAATTAAGGCGCTTTTCATGTTTGATTTTCGCGCTCGGCGTCGTAACCGGCTTGCAATGTGAACCCACACTATCTGGTACGCTCTGATTGGTCGATTTAAACACTCGCTCATACGTACGTACGCACAACTCGCTTGTTTTTGGTGCTGAACTCATACTATACCCGTTGTCTTTAAAACTAAAAGTGTCGTAATAGGCTAGATGACACCACCAATCGTTGACAAACTCTTTGTTATGTGTCAAAACGGTCTGCCTCCATAGATTTTCTATGCGAATACAATAACGTGACGTCACGGTCATGAATTAAAAATCGGAGTCAATTGACCGAATATTTATTGAGTTATGTATGTTTAAAAATTTGTTTCTACAGCTTTTTGGAAATATTCAGTATATTATTTGTATTAACTTCATAGGGGCTATGTTTTTTAAACGCCATGGTCTTGAAAATATTTAAGATAGGTGTCATCATGCCTATTATCATTTGCAGGTGGAAAGAACGGGCACAGACGAGACGACACTGTCGCGCGCGCTCGGCACGGCGGGCGCCATCGTGGCGCTGGACGGCCGCCCCTACCGCGCCTGCCCCGCCGTGCGTGCGCCGCTGCCTTCGCAAGCGCTCGCCGCCTGCGCCAGGCTCGCAGCCGCTAAGCTTATCCTACTGGAACCGAAACCCGCCGAACCACGCTTGTTGCTCAATGTTAGTGCCGACGACGTGCACTACGCTACGAGGGAGATATCAGTCTGATGTTGAACCGAACACCAACTACAACAGGCGCGATCGTGCCGTTGCTTGGACGCTCGTGCCGTCGTGATTCGCCACGCCGCTAAACTTATTCTACTGGAACCGAAGCCTGATAAACCACGCTAGTTGCTCAATGTTAGTGCGGACGACGTGCACTACGCTACGAGGAAAATATCAGTCTGATGTTGAACCGCGGACCAACTACAACAGGCGCGACGTGCCGTTGCTTGGACGCTTGTGCCGTCGTGACTCGCCACGCCTCTAAACTTATACTACTGGAGCCGAAGTCTGCTAAACCACGCTAGTTGCTCAATGTTAGTGCGGACGACGAGCACTAGCTACGAGGGAGATATCAGTCTGATGATATAATAACGCGAAAGCAGGCGCGATCTTGGGAGCCCCTGTGACCTGGCCTGGGCGAGACTTGCTGCCGGCAAGCTCTTACTACTGGAACCTAAACCTGCTGAGACACGCTTGTTGCTTGATGGTAGTGCGGACGACGTGCTACGAATATCAGTAGAAATTGACGTGCGATTGTAGCTCATAGGTGTAAAAATTTATACAAATGGTACAAAGGAAATAAGACTGACGTTTAAATCCTTCTTTTACTGACAAGCCGAATCTCTTGTAGGTACTGTAATATCCACATAGCTTTTTTTTTAACTTATTAACTGTTTTATTTATAAGTAAGTAAATTTAAGCTTGATACATTAATTAATTCAATTTTTATATAATAGAATAAAATCAGTTTTCTAGTTTTAAATTGATTTATTTTGGACACATCACCCACATCTACCGTACAGAAGCTTCGAGTAACAGAAGACACAGAATAGACGTAAATATCACTAAATTGTTGTTTTTTTTAATCAAATGGTCATATTTTTATAAGTTAGTTGCGCTATGTAGTTAAATAGAAAATTTCCCTTCTATGAATTGCCAACTTGAAGAACCTTAATCAATGCTTCCACATTATCTTCTCGAACTGCTTTTCTACTCGCAGCCACTACTGCTTTGCTGTATTTACCAACTGAAAAATCAAGTAATTATGATTAATCAAATTGTGGTTATTTTGAAACAAAATATATTTATTATCTTACCTCGTAGTCTAGCAGCTTGCTGTAAGATTGTATGCAAGTTCTTAAGTGATTTAACTGCTTGTTCTTGTGTTGATCTTCGAGCGTGACACCCGGTTAGTAGCTCCTCATTCAGCATTATAACTTCCCTGTATCGATTCATCATTTCTTTCCTAAAACAGAATCACTGTGTACCGAGTTTATGATCAATAAACCTACATGGGACGTTCTTTTGACCATTGCATAATTAAAAGCTTACAAATCAAAAGCTGCGGCATCTTGAGCAGCAGGTAGTAGTGCTGTTATCAGTTGTGCTCGCTCCGCCGTTTCGGCTGCCAGGCGGGAACGCGTTTCACCAACTTGAGAGGCAATTTCCATTTCTTGCCGAAGTTTCTTTTCAGCTTCCGGAAACTGAGCTATTGACTGCAAATGTAATCAGTGCATACTTGCATAGTAAGATTATACCTCCCTCGGTTTTCAGTCTAACAAAAAAATACAGGCAAATTTTTTGAAGTTTAAACTAACCGCATTTAAAACTACCTACTGTGTTCTTTTTAGAACAAACGAGAAGAAAAAAGTATAAAAATGGAACTCGATAAATGAAGTGAGTGATTAAATTAATCGAACAGTAATCGATTCATTCAATTAAGTTTTCTCAACCATTCAGTCGTATTATCATCATATTAACAATGAAAGCATTACTGTAATGGTACTACTGGAATCTATTAATTTTCAACAGTTGTTGCAACAAAAACCGGTAAAATTAATATGTAGCTTGGGATCCACCCTAGTGAATTTCGCGTCCGTCAGTCAGTTTGTCTATGGTTACCGGGCGGCGTGTGGCTGTGGCAAACGTCAATTTTATCCAAATTGTTTTATTCGATCCAATTATTCGACACTTATTATCCTAAAAATGGTTGAAAATAACGAAGTGGAACTCTCAGAGGCAGAAGCAGAGCAATATGATCGTCAAATTCGACTATGGGGCTTGGAGTCCCAAAAAAGGCTACGCGCATCTAAAGTGCTAGTAATTGGTTTGTCAGGCCTCGGTGCCGAGATAGCCAAAAACATCATTCTATCTGGCGTTAAAAGCGTTTGTTTGCTAGATAATGAGAAGCTGAAAGAAATAGACTTGTATTCACAATTTTTAGCACCACCAGACAAGGTAGGTGAAAACAGAGCAGAGGCTTCGTTGCAACGAGCGCGGGCATTGAACCCAATGGTAGAAGTCACTGCAGAAACTAAGGCAGTTGACGATTTGCCCGATGAATATTTCATAACATTTGATATTGTTTGTGCTACTGGACTGAAACAGGAGCAGCTGGAGCGCATCAACAACGCCTGCCGTGACAGCAACAAGAAATTCCTTAGCGGCGATGTTTGGGGTATGTACGGTTATATGTTTGCCGATCTCGTTGACCACGAATACTCGGAGGAAATAGTTCAACACAAAGCCGTCAAACGCGGTCCCGATGACAACGAAAAGAATGCCCGCGAAACTGTCAGTATTACTGTGAAACGCCGTGCAATTTACGTTCCTTTGCAAAACGCCCTGTCGGCTGACTGGTCAAAGCCTGAGTTGCGGTCAAGATTACGCCGTGGAGATCCTTCCTACTTCGTCCTTAAGATCCTTCTACGCTTCCGTGATGACTACAACCGCAACCCAGATCCAGCCAAGAGAAAATCAGATACAGAAATAATTTTGAAAATGAGGGATGAATTGGTCAAGGAATTGAATCTTCCTGTTGGATTCATCAGTGATGAGCTGTTGACAGATGTTTTTGGAATAGTTGCGGGTGCAGCTGCAGTGGTAGGAGGTGTGATTGGCCAGGAGGTTGTGAAGGCTGTGAGCCAGCGGGAGCCCCCACACAACAACATGTTCTTTTTCAATCCAGTGAAATGTGTTGGTTTTGTCGAACTATATGGCCAGTGAGTATTGATCTGCATAGAGTATAAGCATAAAATGTGGAATTATAATTTCTTAAGTACATGAACCTAGTTTTATTTTGAATGTTATGTTACCTGTAAATCTGTGAGGTTTAAATAAACAGCTAGGCTTTGGATCAGGTCACCTGCCAATCTTATGTCAGGTGTGCAGATTTTCAATTGTCCATCAGCTGAAAAATTCAAGTCCAGCTGTGACTGGTCTCTCAAGCAAAACATACTAAGATGAAGTTCTTTTGTTTCTTCCGATTCCAAGACTACATCTTGTTCTAATAAGAAGTTCTGGTTTATCCATATGCAGATTCTCTGCACTCTCTCAGTAATTCTAAAAGTGACATAAGAGGTTTCATTTTGAGGTGTCACACCATCAGATGTTAATACATTATACATTGAAAACCTTGGGAGTTGCTTGGTCAACTCAAAAATATGAAACTGCTCACTGTCTGGATAGCCAACTAATGCCTGTAAAAGATAACTATTGTTATTGCTTTGATGTTAAGGAATTATGATAGTATTGACTTTCCCTTGAAAATGAACATAAAAATACATTTCTATTTCATTAGATACTACCTTGATGTGTATGTCGACTGGCACATCTCGTGGTGGCTTCAGAGGCAACTGCAGCATGCTCCGAAGCTGGGAAGGCGACGGGTGCCGCGCCAGGGTTTCGCCCGTTTCGAAAATGCCTTCTGCAAGTACTAGGGCTGCCCGTACTATGGTTTCGTTGTTGGTGGATATGACAAGATCTAAGCAGCACTGGTAAAAAAATGCAAAAGGTGGCTGACTTTTCTAACTATTGACCATCAAACTGAGTAACTTGATTAGAACGAATTTCCTACATAAGTCATATATTTTTGAGTTTTAATTATTTTTTTCCCAGTTGCAATAATATTTAATGCCTTGCTAAACTCACCTCTTCCGGCAAAGCCGAAACAGCCACTTGAAGGCGAGTGTTCGTGGGCATGGCAGTAGAGCCACGTACATATGTTTCTAGACTAGCTGAACCCGTCGCGGCATTGGCTTCATAGTGCTGTAGCTCAACCATGAGGGCTTGCTTCTTGTTAAATAGCTCTGTGATAGCCAAACGGTCCTCTTCGGATGGCATTTTCTTTGAGGTCGCGTTGAAACCGGTGATTTCTTGGTACGGTGGGTAGCCCATAACTAATGTGTTAAAACATTTAAAAACAAAAAACAGTTATTTATTGAATCCATAATAAAATGGCATTCGTAAATTAAAATGATGTGTGAATGATTATTTTTTGTTGTAAATCACACTTACCTTCGCCTCTATCCGATACACAGACCAAATCTGGTGCCCCAACTGATCTGTAATCAGCTAGCAGCATAGCCGCGGCTCCGGCACGCATCTGCACCCTCTTCAGGACGCGGCCCGTGGTGCCCTCTCGCCAGTCTATGCGACCGTTACTCCAGCAGCAAGCCAGCGTGTCCCCTGACCATTGTAGGGCAACCGCATTTTGTTTTGACTGGATTTGATGTAAATATTAAAAATATATAAAAAGCTTTGGCATCAAGATAAGTCAACAGTAACGGTAGTAAGTAAGTAAATACCTTAACGCGCCATAAGCGAATGCCTTCTTCGTATATTCCGATAGTGCCATTCGCCAAACCATACGCAAATCTTACTTCAGTTACCGGTGTTAGACATAAAACTGGACCAGTTTCAGCAATTTCCATTATGAATTGGTTATTCTTTAACACTCGGATATAGGAATCTTCACAACCGATCAGCAACTAAAAAACAAGCAACAATCTAAAACTATACGTACCGTGTGTATGTAATCATCATCTGGTAATCATTTCATGGACCATTTACCTCATTCTCACCATCCTTATCGAAATCAAATGTGATCATGGCACAAACTTTACCACTGACCACATTCCAGAATAACTCTGTACCCTGCCAGTTGAGTCCCTGCACAGAACTATTTCCTCCAACAATAGCCAAAGACTCGTTGTACTTCCCAAAAGTACCCACGGTTATCACGTTGACACCATCTGGAGAATCCCTGAAGAATAGGTCCGTGTTGTCGTGGACATCGTATGCTGCAAATTAAATGAGTATTTTTTAACAGGGTTTCGATTGGAGCCATTCCAGTTAGTACGGATAAGTTAAGTCTTACCCAGAATCTGTGATGGTGACCCAATAAGCAACATGTCCCTCCCAGTGTCCGGTCGCAGAGGACCAGCAGCAAGGGCTATGACAGCCTGACTAAGGTTTAACTCCGAAACTTCACCGTGCGCCTGAGACCTCTGAGCGCGTCCGCTCACCATTCCCCCATGAGGATGGTGGATGATGATCTGGAAACAATAGCAAAAAATAGAGGTATTCTATCGCAGGTAGAACCCTTGAAAATGTTATTTTGAGATTATGTCATCTATAAATGGTCTGCATGATTATGAGGCTGTTTGTTTTGCGAATAAATAAACCCAGTTCCTATGAAGGCAGTTGGTGCGAAAAACGTAGTGTCGAATTATGTTTCGGTTACCCCGCAGCATCGAATGCCCGTAGGAACGAAAACCTTGCTAAGGTTTAAATTTTGCTAAGGGCGAAACTTACATAGAAAGCGTTTCTTTGGGTGATCGTATATTTTTTTAGAAAGAGGGTTGGACTCGAGGACTCCTTCAGCAAAAATGTATAAAAGTTACGTAGTTTTACGTACGTAGATAATAATTTTGAAGTTTCCGCACAAAAATCTCAAATTTGAGGTGCTTTTTCCTGAAAAACTTTTGTCTTAGGTCCAATCCTCTTCTCCAAAAAATTGCATTTATCCAAAACATAAGGTTTTCTATGTAAATTAAGCTCTTGGCAAAATTAAGTTTTAGCCCACGGGAATTCGACTCCACGGGCTTTCGGCGCCTCGGGGTAGGGGTACATAACGTAGGTAACCCCGTAATTTATGCTTTATTTTCATATTAACTTTATCATATCCGGCGGATGCCGTTAGGCATGGATGAGTCCCATCGAATTTTGCTATAGTAACGATCCCAGGAGTAACTTTATGATTTAATTCTAATTTGAAAACAGGTTGTACTGTTGATAGCTGCATTTTAGAAATCTCAATACAATAATTGTTTTTATTAATGAATTTATGTTTGATTAGGTATAAAAATTGGTTGCCATGGATACCCACTCAAATCATACATAGTTAGTAATACTAAGTAATAATAAAGTACTACTACAGTAATAATAAAGGTGCCTAAATACTGACTTGGTGGCCGCCACTAAATCGGGATTAGTAAAAATATTTTATATTGTATGGACCAGTCCCAGTTCTATATTTTTTTTGCTAGTAGTAATAAAAATAAAAATCAATCATTGTTTTAGAACGAAAATGTCAATATTGTCGTCGAAATTTTTGACGGCAACTGTCATAAAATGAAACGTCATTTTTCATTAATTTCATTCACAAAATCAGTCAGTAGTTTTACAGATTTTGTTTTAGATTACTGTGTAAATTTGAGCTAAAATTGTGAAATAATTAAAGCTCCAGATAAAAAAAAATTGTTTGAACTCTACGCGATCGTGATATGCGTATATTGTTCGTCTACCAGTGGCCCAATGGCAAGTGATTTGAAAACCGAGACTACAGGATCCAGGTAAGATGTATTTCATGTAATACATTTTTAATTTACTCGCTCATGTAATGCGCAATTGCTTTTTAGATCATTTGGTTAATACACCATTGATTTGTTTCTTGTTTTTGTATACCTATCCCATTTTGTAGGTGAACAACACAGTATCTGTTATGCCAAGGTTTCATGAGCCATGTTGTTATATTTGGACTAAACTTGTCTTGCCCCTCATTTACCATGTCATTATCACCATCCTGAGGTAATTTCAATTTTTTTTTTGCTTTTCTAGTACCATAATTTATTACTTTGCTTTACTAATTCAATCTTTATAATGTAAATTGTAATTGTCCTTAACTAAATGCAATTTTATCACTCCATGATGTAGATAAAGTTTTTTAGTATTGCATCACAATATCACAATAGGTAATACAAATATTAATGTTAAGAAAGTAAGACATCTGGATTTTATTATTTTACTCCAAAGTCTTAAGTCACTCTGAAAATGTTGCATACTTTGCTGTTATTTCAGATACTAAGAGAAAGCATCAATGGGATACATCAAGCAAGTTATATTTGTTGTGCCCCTTAGTTGTTTGTGCATGATTTTTTTGTTTACTGGTATTATGTAATCAGTGAATACTATTAGAAACAAATGTGTCACAAAGCATTGTGTTTTAAATTTTAGTTGTGAAAGCATTTCTTTAGTTCTTTATTACCATTGGTTATTTTTAAGTGTTCCTTAAGTCTTAGTTTTGGACAACCCTAAGCCCCTACCTGGTTTTGAAAATCCTCTAACTGTAACAATAATAATCTTGTGAATGAATGTGTATTATACCTGAATGCTAGTTTTGTGTCATTTTTTACATTATCAAGACTTGTTTTTGAGTGATATTAATGTGTGAATTTTACGAATTTCAGTGTAGTAAGCCGATCATGGATTGGAACTATCTTATCCATTATGTGGAAGTAAGATTTATTCCAATTTCCAGTTGATGCTTATTTGTGACTTAGCTCTTATTTGTTTATTTCACTTTATGTTGTAATTTCAGTTTACTATTTTGGTTTATTATTTTACTTGAATGCACAGGAAATTTTTATATTTATTATCAGTTTTATGACACTTGAGGCAATTTCCTGTGCAATTTTATTGTAACAATTTGTAATAGGTAGGTAAATAGATAAATCAATACTTGCATCATGTAATATGATGCAAGTATTGATTTGTTGAAAATGACCACATATTTTATAATATGATGGACACATTAATAAAAATCTTTCTGTTTTTTTTCATCATTCCCTCAATGCCAAGAATGGCAACTAAACAAAATGTTTCTCCATCTTTTCCAGTTGTATGAGGCATGTACTGCTTGCATTAGCTAAAAAACTGTGAAAATAAAACCAAATTAGACAAGTTTTAGGTACATCTATTATCATACACATTGATTGAAACAAATACTTTGTATTGGCTCTAAAGTCTATTCATCCATGTCCAAATATAGGATTTTTTTTATTAGTCCAGTGTTTGTTTTTATGGCTTTTTTTTAATGTTTTTTTTTTCCAGCTATGTTTGTCCTTTAACTATAGTACCTATTCAAAGTAAACAAAAAAAACTAATTCCTATTAGATTATATTAATATTCCTATTATTCAAATAAATGTTAATTGGCTAACATTGTTAACACTTAGTGTGTGGTGCTATCTCTTGCGGCTTGATGTACTTCATCTGATTCCTTTACCATTTTTAGTTGGACTGGTGGATTGTTCAGCTGGACCCGACAGTCAGATGAGATGCTGCGGAACATTGAGAAGAATATACTATCATGTGAGTTTCATACTGTTAGAATCACTACATAGTAAAAAGCGAAGTCGCTTCCCGGGACTGTCTATGTTTAATATGTATGTATAGCTTACATACATTTTATAGATTTATAAAACTACTCAACGGATTTTGATGCAGTTTTTTTAAATAGATAGAATTATTCAAGGGGAATGTTTATATGTATTAAACATGCTTAATATATTAAAGAACCGAATTTTAAGCGGGCGAAGCCGCTGACGGGAAACTAGTAAAGCTAAAAAAAATTGGAAACTTTTAGAAAAGTAAATTAGTTTATGTAACTACACACATCAAAAGTGTCTAGGGATCAACATATATTTTTGCAATAACTTTTCTCCTGATTGATATTAATTAAAATTTTCTTTAAGGATTCATCAAATAAAGTGTTTTCGTTTGTCTACAGTAACGATAAACCAAGTCACCTTTGCATTAATAAAGAAATTTGCCATTTTCCTAATAAAGGGATTTTTGACATTTGAACCACTAACATTAAAGTTCGAAAAAAAGACTGAAATAACAGTTTTCTTTAAAACTTTATTGGGTAACTTAAACAATTAATATTCCGTGTTTCTACCGCGAACACTAACAACACAAGAACATCGGTTTAGCATACTCAAAATGAGTTCATCCAAATCACGCTGTGGAATGGCCGCCCATGTTCGTTGCAACAACAAAAAAAGGTCTTCTTGCGACTGGATACCCTCCATATTCGGCAGAGCTCTTCTCTGTAGCATATCCCATGCATGCTCAATCGGGTTCAAGTCTGGCGACTGAGCAGGCCAGGGCATGACATTGATGTTAGCTGCGGCGAGAGTCTGTTTTACAACTCTTGCGGTGTGCGGTCGTGCATTATCATGCATTAACTGAAATAAGGGACCGATTTGCACTTGTAGAGGAACGATGACGTCTGATACAATCGTCTCAGCATAAATTTGAGCGTTGAGGTTGCCTCTGATCCAAATCAACTCAGTTTTTCCGCCGATCCAAATACCCGCCCATACCATGATGGTTCCACCACTATAAGGATGGACTTCCTGGCAGGATTTTAATCGCTGTTGGCGTCCAGGGGTTCTCCAGTGTCGTATACGTCTTGTATCCGGTCTCATACCAAAACGAGACTCATCAGAAAATCACACGAAACGCCATTGTTCTTCTGCCCAATTTCTGTGTTCAAGAGCCCATTGATATCGAATACTACGATTGTGCATTGCTATAGGTGGTACCCTTAGCGGTCTTCGGGAATGAAGATTCACTTCATGCAAGCGGTTTCTGACTGTTTGGTCGCTAATTAAGTTCCCTGATAAGTGATGAAGCCTCACGGCTAACATCATGGCCGTTATTGTTGGAGCTCTTAGAGTTGTGATTTGAATGTATCGGTCTTGTCTCAGAGTGGTGCAGCGATACTGTCCTACAGCGCTACTACAGAGAAGAGCTCTGCCGAATATGGAGGGTATCCAGTCGCAAGAAGACCTTTTTTTGTTGTTGCAACGAACATGGGCGGCCATTCCACAGCGTGATTAGGATGAACTCATTTTGAGTATGCCAAACCGATGTTCTTGTGTTGTTAGTGTTCGCGGTAGAAACACGGCTTATTAATTGTTTAAGTTACCCAATAAAATTTTAAAGAAAACTGTTATTTCAGTCTTTTTTTCGAACTTTAATGTTAGTGGTTCAAATGTCAAAAATCCCTTTATTAGGAAAATGGCAAATTTATTTATTAATGCAAAGGTGACTTGGTTAATCGTTACTGTAGACAAACGAAAACACTTTATTTGATGAATCCTTAAAGAAAATTTTAATTAATATCAATCAGGAGAAAAGTTATTGCAAAAATATATGTTGATCCCTAGACACTTTTGATGTGTGTATTTTATTTGGATTCATCTGCATTTAAGATCTTAAGTACATACAATAAATAAAACTGGCTTAGGTACGGCAGGTTCCTCTATAAATTCTATCAAATACGTCAAACGCCTCGCCGCCGAGATAATAAATATTTTAATCGGAGGCTATCAAGGAGCGTTCTAAAACGATTTTTTGAGTTGTACTTTATATTTTTTGCAAGATTAGAGCGGTTTTATCTTTTGTTTTAAAGTCGCGATGACCTTCTTTTCTACAGTTCCGCGTTTTTGATAAAAATATTGACCTTGGCTTTTGCACCGTCATCTATATGTTATTAGTAATGATGATGTCACACACAACTCAATTATACCCGACAAAGTACAACTGACGAAGTGAGTTGATTAGATATTCGAATAAATTGGTAACCTACTACCATTTATAGTCATTGATGTGACGCAGCGATTTCTACTGCATACCTACTGATTATTAGAGACTGCAATATTTATTTATTTAAAACTTTATTGCACAAGAAATGTACAAAGGATTATTATTGCTAGAGAAGTTTTTAAGAAGTAACTTACTTGAAAAAATGCCGATTGTCGCTGTATGTCTGAAAAAATGACCTTCTCTTTTCGGAAATAAAACAATGAAGTGTCATAAACTGTGATTAACGCATGATTCATTCAATTTGAACTTTATCATTGTCGCGGTTGTTAAGCGGTTGAAAACCGAATACAACACTACCAGCATATTGATCCATTTGAGTTCTCCTTAAATAAATGACCTTGTGGGGCTCAAGGTTAGTAGTTTCCTAGGACTACGAACGAAAGTTTGTTTTTGCTTTTCTAGCTTCCTACCGCTGGAAACGCGCGGAATTAGGGGTACGATTCTCATGCATTCGTACTTTTTCCGCACGGTGATTATTATGAAGCCAACCAAACCTAAGTGTATAATAATAACTTCATATTACTGTTATTAGGTGCGTTTCATGACAGGGACGAATTTCAAACTTCGACTGGACAGCATCACAAGTTGCGTTTGAGTGGTTATCGATCGAACTTTTTACGAATGTGAACTTTTTTCGATTGCACGAAAATTTTCCCCCAGGTGCACTCTAGATGAAAACCGATTTTCATCCAAATCGGTTAACTAGTTTAGGCGTGAAAGCCTAATTGACAGACGAAGAAGTACTTTTGCATGAATGATCTTAGTATGAATAAAAAGAATTAGGTGGAGTCAAGTACACTAGACTAGATGGAGGTTAATACCTATCATACGCCATTTTAATGGCAGGAAATTGCTTGTAATCAGTCCCCTACTGCGATTCCCGTAGCAATGACAACCTATTTATAAGTACCCCACACACACATAAAACGTATAGTCACATCCATCCACTTATTGTGTCATCATTACACGAGTTTAAAAATAATTTAATTGTTCAATAACATAATATTTCCTCGTAATTACGAGAGAATAAACTATTGATCTATGTTCTTCTAGTATTTTATTAATTTTAGAACTTCGGTATCGATGTAGTTCTTTAGTTTGTGGAATGGAATAAGGCTCTATATAATACTTAGGACCTAATATCAAGTAAATTTGTATAGGAACTTATATGTGGATACTTTAAGTTATGCAAAAGTTTTAAATCTGCGATATAAAATAGCTACTGCGGACACATTTTATAAGGCACAATTTGTTAAACTGATAAAGGCGATGGGCAAAAAAATCCTAGCTTTGACAAAAACTTATTGACTACAGTTTCAAGAGGCCTTAAATGTACATTCAAAATATGCCATTATTTTCGTCCTGTAGGATTAAGAACTTACATGTCTACGCTACGGGGGCGCGCGAAACAATCTTACTTAATTGCCTTGGCTTTTACAATAAGTTGATACGCAGTGACAGCCGCCTTAGGTCGCATTCACACGGGATAGAACATTGACGATTTGTCAAAAAACACGATACGTCATGAAGGAAGAATGTTCACATTGCATACGGAATTTAAAGACTGTGCAAACCGGGACGCACGGGAGAAGCTTGCTGATTCCAGGAACGAGTGGCGTATACGTGTGAAGAATGGACGTAAAATCCACGACGATTCCATTTTCAATGTGCTGGCTGACAGGAGGGAAAGAAGGCATCAGAGCGGCGATGATCCACCTGCCGCTGCCTTCCCTTGCCTTAAATGCGGAAAAGTTAGTCGCTTATTCAGCCATAATAAGAAGTGCCTTGCAGCAGACACTGCTAAAATCGTCTGTAATAGACGGATGCCTATGATGATGATGATGATACGGAATTGTTTTTTTAATGATTTCAACAGCGGCAGACTTTTCATAAAACCGTCACGATTCGTGATTTTTAACGAATGGTGATTTTAAAAAGGCGATACGCGACGTATAACGTAGTTTTTCACGATTCGTGAAGCATGTGAACATTTGTATTTAAAAGGCATAGCTCCTGTCAAAAAATAACGAAATCGTATGTAATACGATTTGTGAAAAAACACGACATTCGTCTTCGCCCCCACTGAAAGTTTTTCGGCAACGATTGAATAAAACGTAAACAGGCCGAACCTACTAGTTGATTGCGTTCCGTATGCAATGTGAACGTTTATCCGTCATGACGTATCGTGCATTTTAACGAATCGTCAATGACTTATACCGTGTGAATGCGCCCTAAGGCGTCTGTCACTGCCAATCGGCTTACTGTGAAAGCTAAGGAAAGTAAGTACGATTGTTTTGCGCCCGGTGCCGTAGCGCGTAAAATGTAAATGTAAAAGTTTTCGATTCTACTAAACCCCAGGGGTAGGAAAAAATAATTGCATATTTTGAATGTACGTCTAAGACCTATGTAAACTGTTGACAAGAAGTTTTTAACAAAGCTAGGTTTGTAGTATATGGGTTTTAGCAATCTCCTTTATTTGGTAATACATCCGAAAGACCTACCAAATAATGTTAACAGTCTAAAGTCGTTTACATCACCATCTCTATTTTAGGTTTGAAAACGGCGTACAAGCGTTTCTACGTGGACATTGGTTCGGTGGTGGGGCAGAGCGACAAGATATGGACGATATCGTTGAACGAGGAGTCCCCGGCGACGCCGTTGGTGATGCTGCACGGCATGGGCGCGGGCGTCGCGCTCTGGTGCCCGAATCTCGACGCGCTGGCCGCGACGAGGCCGGTCTACGCCATTGACTTGCTCGGTATGTTGTAGTTAGTACTCTGGATGTGTGTGTACTGACTTTCTGGGTATGTAAGCTTTGAAAAGTGATATGGAACTGTGTTCGCGTCAAGGTGGGTACTGACCGGCGATACGGGGCGTAATGACACATATTTCACCGCGAGCATTCGTGCAGTCTGTACGTCGTGTTACGGGGAAACCAGCGAGCAACGAGCCTCTTGCTGCTGGCTATGAGTGCTCCACCCGACTGTCGGTTTTTTGGCGAATCCTTTGAGTGTAACGCGGTTCGGTCAGTACGCTGTAGCAAGTCGTCCCAAGCGCACGCGCGTCGCGAGTATTCACCCGTCATTCCTCTCGTATTTATTTCTTAAAACATGGAGTACACCGCCTCTGTTTTTTAAATAAGTTTGATGTCCAGTAACGTTTTTTCTTCTTCTTAATTGGGATAAAACAATAATTAAGTAGAATCGAAGATACCAACGCGTCCTCGCTGTCGGCCATCTTGAGTGAACTAACGGCGAAAGCGGAGCACTGAGTTTTGACGAGCATGTTACGCCGATTTTAAATCACAGTGTAACATGCTCGTTGCGTTTACGCTCGATGCGAATTTTATATTACTCCTCGTAACGTTGGTCAGTACCCACCTTCAGAGAACAAAAGTCGCACGACTTGTGTAACGGTGTTGGAGATTTCGCGAGATGCCAGCGACTTTACGTCTGTCTTTTACTTCGCAAGATAATATTCCATAATACGAAGTCGCGCTATTTGGCACTGAATGTGGTGGCTTACCAGAGTAACCAAATAATTTTTAACTCATGTGTAAAGATTTATTCCCTAGACGTGCACATTAAACAGTTAGGTGATAATTATTAAATGACCCTATGCTTTCTTCAGGCTTCGGTCGCAGCTCCCGGCCCAAGTTCGCGTCAGACGCGACCAAGGTGGAGGCGCAGTGGGTGGAGTCGGTCGAGGAGTGGCGGCGCGAGGTCAACCTCGGCCAGATCATCCTGCTGGGGCACAGCCTCGGCGGGTACATCGCCACCGCCTACGCTATGAAGTACCCGGAAAGGTGAATTACATGTCTCTTATTCTCTCTTTATCTACCGGTCACCACATAAGGTGGAAGCACGAGTTGATCGAAGTGTGGCAGCACGAGGTCAACGCTATGAAGTACCCGGAGAGAATAACCTGCCACTTCCTCTCTCTTTCGTTCTCTCTCTCTTCCCGATAGCAAGGTGGGCGTAGTTGTGGGGGAGTGTGAGCCGGTTGCATGAGATTTTGATAAAAGTTGAGAAAATGATGCTTGACACACACGATGATTTTGTTGTTGACTAAAAAACAATTGATAAATAACAATAATAATATTAAATTAATTTATTCAAGTGACCATTTGACTCAATTTGGTTAGTAACAATACACTTAAACAACAACAAACATAGGATAAGTATCCTATGTTAGTAATTCATAACTCTTTATTTTACAACTCCTGCCGAGGTTGTGCAACAATGCTGCTTGCTATCATAGCCAGGATCATGTTGGGCTGCTTATCACCCTGCTGCGCACTAGGGAGCCGCACCGTTTCTGGATGGTTGCGTAAAAGCAATCTACTCAGCCGGCCCCGGCGCACCGCATTGATTCGGGCTTCTATAGTAGCACAACGTTAATTATTCTGGATACTTTTGTGTAGAGAGATAAAGATTCTATACTTTCTTGTGTCGTAAAACTAACGCAGTTTCCATAAAATCCAAAATATCGATGAATTTCCTTTTCCAGAGTCCGCCATCTAATCCTCGCCGACCCCTGGGGCTTTCCCGAGAAGCCGTCCAACGTTTACGAGAAGTACCAAGTGCCTTTATGGGTCCGCGCGGTCGCCACCGCGGTGCAGCCTTTGAACCCGCTGTGGGCGGTGCGCGCGGCCGGACCCGCGGGCAAGTGGCTAGTGAGCAAGACACGGCCCGACCTCGCGAGGAAATACGTGGGCCACGTGCGTGACGCTGAGACGACGATACCGGAGTACATATATCAGTGCAACTCGCAGACGCCTAGGTGAGCTGAGTGCTTAGTGATTGTGGTTGAGTACAAGTGTGTGGTTGGAAGCAAGTGCCTAGTCAGCGAAACGCGGTCGGATCTCGCGTGGAAATACGTGGGCCACGTGCGCGACAACGATACCGGAGTACATATCAGTGCAACTCGCAGACGCCCAGGTGAGCTGAGTTTTTAGTGATTGTGGTTGAGTACAAGTGTGGGGTTCGGAGCAAGTGGCTAGTCAGCGAAACGCGGTCGGATCTCGCGTGGAAATACGTGGGCCACGTGCGCGACGCAGAGGCAACGATACCAGAGTACATATATCAATGCAACTCGCAGACGCCCAGGTGAGCTGAGTATTTAGTGATTGTGGTTGAGTACAAGTGTGGAGCAAGTGGCTAGTCAGCAAGACGCGGCCCGACCTCGCGCGGAAGTACGTGAGCCACGTGCGCGACGCTGAGACAACGATACTGGAGTACATATATCAGTGCAACTGGCAGACGCCCAGGTAAGCATAGTGAATGTGGTTGAGTACAAGTGTGAGTGAAATATTGCGACTTGTTTAATTTATCATCGCTCTCTCATCAGCCTATATACGTCCCACTGCTGGGCACAGGCCTCTCCTCAACTATGAGGTGGTCCGAGCCATACTCCACCACGCGGGCTCAGTGCGGATTGGTGGAGGGGTGTTTGTAAGGTAAGTGACCATCCTTACTGTCAGATGTTATTAAGCCGCCCGAGGGCCTCTGACCAGGCTTTACGACTAATATCTATCGATATTAACCGAGACCAACAGCTTAACGTGCCTTCCGAAGCATGGAGATGCTTGTAAATAGACGTCACTTATATGGTCAGAATGGTCACCCATCCCAAACATGACCGCGCCTTAGGTTGCTTAACTTTAGGTATCACTACCAAAGCGCTGCAACCACTGCGCCACAAGCACCTCTTCTGATCATCGCTATCTGGTATCAAATTGGTAAAGCTATGTTTTTTGTGTTACTAAAAACGAAGATGGTGGGTTTTGTTCGCGTCCTGGCAGCCGCTGCCATGGTCGCGGCCTCCAAGCCACGGCTGCTGTGATTAAACTCGTACTTTCGTGATTATTATTAGTCTATTTATAACAATTCCTTATATTACAACCTTTCCATTTTATAAAAACAAACTTCCTATTTTAGCAAATATTGCTTATAAGTAAAAAAAATCCTTCACTAAAAATATAATGTAATTGAAATATGTACGCTTTTCCAGTGGCGAGAGTGCGTTCCATACGCTGATGGCCGGCTTCGGGTGGGCTAAGAACCCGATAGTGAGGCGCTTGGACAAGCTGGACCCCGCGCTGCCCATCACCGTGCTGTACGGCTCGCGCTCGTGGGTCGACAACAGCTCGGGGCAGGTGCTGAGCGACCACAGGCCCAACTCGCCCACTTACGTGCAGGTGAGCGTTCCAGCAGTGTGATACTGAGTACTAGCTGGATGATACAAGCTGGACCCATCACCGTGCTGTACGGCTCGCGCTCGTGGGTCGACAACAGCTCGGGGCAGGTGCTGAGCGACCACAGGCCCAACTCGCCCACTTACGTGCAGGTGAGCGTTCCAGCAGTGTGATACTGAGTACTAGCTGGATGATACAAGCTGGACCCATCACCGTGCTGTACGGCTCGCGCTCGTGGGTCGACAACAGCTCGGGGCAGGTGCTGAGTGACCACAGGCCCAACTCGCTCACTTACGTGCAGGTGAGCGTTCCAGCAGTGTTATACTAAGTACTAATTCCAAAACTTGAACCCAACTACTCAAAAGTATGAAACAAGACTCATATTGATGTTTAGATTATAGCATAGTGGTCGTAACGCCAATTTCCCTTTTCACATTACTACTAAGGTTTGTTTTAACAGGAGAGGCATACGACCACGGAATTCCAAGCCTCTTTTTTCATACTTTTGAGTCGTCGGGTTTTAGTTTTAGAACTCATTTTTTTATTTAAATAATTTTGGGGACTTATTTCATTATAACAATGTATATGTTTTTTAATTGTGCTAATTCAGCCCTTTCATTTGATACTCAGCACGACCTTATGGGTACGTTAAAAAAATCGTTCATTACTTAATGTGTCCTGGATGGCGCCACATACAATCAATTGCTATATAACCTATAACCAGCGGGCGGCTTAGGCGCGTCTAATGACACCTCTTTTGTCAAAATATATTGAAAGTTTAAGAGAACATACATATATACCGGTTAAAATCATAACCCTTTTTGCTTCGCCGCAGTCGGTAAAAAAAACACGGTCAAAACGTTAAGGTTTACGGCTTCTGATATAAATGTCATTGTGGCAGAAAGGTTTCACCTGCGCTGCAAGAAGTGCGTGTTTGAGATTGATCTAAGTACCTGTCAGTGCCCGGCAGTGGGTCGTAACAAAGACTAACTATCTTCTACTACACAAGAACTAGGCAATGATTTTACCTTGTTTAAATATAAGCCGGCCAATTCAAAGTGTATGACAGCGTAAATGAAATAACCTAAAGGAAGCATGCGTTTCAAGTTGATTGGATATTATTAGTTTGTTACTTTTACACGACAAACCCGATGTCAGTAGAGCATATTCATGCTTTTAACAAAGCCTAGCATATCGTTCTGTTACGACGACTATTATTTGTTTGTATTGACTCTTATTCGTCACAGGTAATCAACGGCGCGGGCCACCACGTGTACCTGGACAAGCCGGAGCTGTTCAACAAGTTTGTTCTAGAAGCGTGCGCGCGCGCAGACACCCCCGCGCCCGCCCCCCCGCGCCACGCACCGGCTGCGGCCGAAGCACCCGCAGCGAACGCACCCACACCCAGCAACGACCCCACGCCCGCTTCTTGATAGCAGCAGTGACACGCAGCCGCGTCGTGAAGGGAGGCGGGCAGTGACGACCTGACGGATCACGAATTTAATATTTTGACCAAATCCGTTAGTCACGATCCCCTTGGTCACGGGCCTTCTCGATAGGAGACCCAGCTCGAAGTTTTATGCATCGTCACTGCTATTTCTGCTCAGATTTTATAACGAGAACTCCAATTTATTAAACAAAAGTCGAAATCTGCAAGTAAACGCCTTCGACTCGCTTTGTAGTCGTCACCGAAGACACGTAAGCTTTCCGAGTACCTGCTAGGCTGATTTTGTACGCGATTTGTAATACGTTTGCCTAATAAATAATTAGTGAAGTAAGGTTTGACCGTTTCGAGACTTTGGTCGGTGCAAGTATTTTAGATTTAATGCGATAGGCAACGTTGACGTTTCGAGACTTTGGTCGGTGCAAGTATTTTAGATTTAATGCGATATGCAACACTCGGAAGTCGCACTTTTGATCATACACTTTTCCTCTCAGTAAAATGTTTACAACATCTGTATTCGAACAACTTTAACTATTTGATTCACTCCGAGTTATTGATTAGATGCAATATACAATTTTTAAGATTCTATGGCTTGTCATCAGAAACCTGCATCTTGTACTAAAATAGATCTTAGATAACCTCCAATTTGTGTACGACACCCTCTTGTATATCACCAGCAATTGTTCAAAATCGCTTAAATTCTGTATGTACTTGTCTTCTACTACTTACAATATTTATAATTTATAAACGAAGTATTAATTGATAAGTGAATATATTATCTTGCTTGGAACAAAAAAACTACTTAAATAAAGGAAAACTTCCACACAATAGTTAAGATATGTTACGGGTTAAATTGTTAACATTTCATAAATCTAATTAATTGTTAAAGTTAGTTTTAAATGAAGTTTATTTGCACTTACACTTTAGTATCGATATATCCCTGGAAAGGGCCTACAATTAATTTATTATTTTATAGAAAAATATACTTTAATCCGAGGATGTAACTAGTTTCCCGAGCATTTTATTAACCAAAGAATTGGTATGTAAATTTGAAGAATTATTGTCTATTTATTTAAAATATTTAAGTTCTGAAGTTTGAGTATTAAAAAAACCACTGCTTCACTACATAGTTTTGGTAATCCTATAATAAAATGTAATACAATATCTGCCATATTACGTAGTTACTATACACTTAGGTCTTCTTACTGAACATTTAAATACTCCTAAAATTGGCATACAAAGAACATTGCGATTGGGTAGCTGGAATGCACAATTTTGACTATAATTTTATTGAACTAAGACAATACAAGTTGTTTTGTTGTTTGTCGTGTTGTTTGGCCTTTGGCTTTTGCTACGTGGAATGAATTAAATGTAAATAAAAATAATTTATTGAATTTAATGTTTGGTTTAATTTCGACTCAAAAACCATACTTCTTTCTTGTGTAAGTAAATTATGTAACTTATGCCTTTTTGCATAAATTACGGATAATTAAATTGAGCCAGTTATGGATACGAAGAACTACTTACTTGCCAGTGGGGTCGGGATAAATTTGATATAAAAAAAAAACTTACTATCATAAAACAAAATGTTTATTGGAATTACAAAAATACTCAACTTACTAAACATAGCTTATTCAAGTAATCAACATAACCGAATGTGGGTGTGGCTGACCACCACCACCTTGCCCTCGTCCTGCAGGTCTCGCAGCGCCTCGTCCAGCAAGTCGCGCGATACAGTCTGAAAATTAACAATTTTGTTAATCGATATTTGCGATGCCCAATTTTGCAAACTTCTAACCGTGACGTTGAATAAAAATGACGTGAAACACCAGACGTGCTCAACGCCATGCGATAAGAAAACACGCCTGGTGCACCTTTAGCCAATTCTTCTCATTTTAAAAGTTTTATATTTATTTAAAGTTTGCATAAAATATCTAACTAACTGAACTACCAGGAACAAGAAGTGGCTGAATAGTTGTACTTTTGGGAATTACTTTTCTTTTCTACTTACACATATTACATCTCACATAAGCAACCTATTTTTTTTAAATCATACAATATCCAATAATCGAAAGCTGTGAGCGTGATTTACGTAAAAAGTTACGGAAATTTTGTTTTGGGTCGGACTCTCTAATACTTAATTTGAAGGAGTTAGCATGGATTTGGAAATGATACGCCTCTCGTGCTTTACGCTACTCTCAATAGAATTGCTGTGACATTGGCGGAGACCATTATTTTTCAGAAGTGGGAGAATGTCTTGCTATCACCAATCTTTTTTGTTACGTTTATGCGTATATTCCATTTCGGATGGGCCCGATCTTATAATAGCACCCATTCCCCATTCGACCCTAATGGTCGTATGGTCAAGCGAATCTCGTTAGTAAACAGTGTAACGAGAATGTAAAAGAAGAAGAAAATAAAATATATAAAATAAAATAAAAACAAAAATCCAATCAATGCAATGCAAATTTTTTCTTTATAAATTGCTGCATAATCTTGTTGACTCTCCTTATCTTTTAGCTAACATTTTTATTAGGTGTCCCCGTTTTAGTGCCCATCATCAGTGTCTTTCATGTGTTACTGTATAGGACTAAGTATGCTGGTAACTCTTTTTTAAAATAATAATTTTCAGTCAGTTGACATTTTTGCGTCAACTTTTGTTAAATTTAAAAAAGAAATTCAAAACTTGCTGCAATAATAAGTAATTGTTGTTTCTCTGCCATTATGTCATCTTTTTATAATTTTATAGTTTCACATATTTTAAGTTTAAAAAAAAATGTATTATTTAAGCTGAGGAAACTTAATTGGTTTATGTGTTATTTTAAATCCCTATTTTGTCATGTAATGTTATAACTGTATGTTTCCCAAAAATTAAAATAAAATACATACAATAAATAAAATTCTGCAGACAAAATGTGTCACTTACAATTTGCGAGTGAGCGTTGATGTCCTGCAGCAGCTTGGCGTGCGTGAGCGTGTGCGGCTTGCTGTAGGGCGCTATGAGGTCCTTGAGCGCGGCGGCCAGGTCTGCGCGGCGGCGACGCGCGGCCGCGCCCAGCCCCGTCGTCAGGATGCCCACGTCGATGCGCCCCGACGCCGGGTCCGTGGCTGACTGCTTCAGGGCCTCGCGGTGGAGTCTGGGTGAACGTATGTACGTTATAATAGGTATAAATATATAAATAAAAAAAAAATGTTTATTTCGAACCAGAGTCCTTATTGTGTTAGTAACAATGCAAGCTTAAAACTATGTTAGTACAAATCAAATCAATTCAAACTAATAAATATTAAAATTATTATAAGTAATTTTAGTGCCTTGACGAGATGAACGCGTGTCCAGTGCTGCATAACAGCACTGTCCGCGTCCAGTCTCGCCACGACCGCCTTCAAGAGGCTGTTGGCGCTGCCCCGCACTCGCAACAATCATACCAATTCTCTAGTCCCAAATTAAGCTACGAGGCTTGTGTTATGGATACTAGACAACGGATAAACATACTTAAATACTTGTTTTTGTAAATAAATACATATTATACATAGATAACACCCAGAGCAGTACAAACACACATGTTAATGCACACATATAATTGTACTGTGCGGGGGTCGAACCCGCGACCCTTGGTTTAAGAAGTCCTACACTTTGATCACTGCACCAAGCGGTCGTCAAATATAGGTATACAATCAACATCACATACATTGATCTGACTCCACGGTAAGTAGCTTAAGCACTTGTGTTACAGATATCCGAATCAACAGTGGTATTACAAATAAACTTAAATAAATACATATAACACCCAGACCAATACAAACAGACATGTTCATGCACACAAATGTTGGTACAATTCGGGGATCGAACCCGCTACCTCTTGGTTAATAATCAACTTCTTGACCATTACACCAAAGTGGTCGTCAAATAATCAGTTTGTAGGTCAGTTTTCCTGGATCCGACATAGTTTCACTGTTTGCTTTGCTGGCGAGGCTAAGAACGCTTCGTTTGCAAAATGTATGAAGGTTAAAGGGTAATGTAAAACCCACTATGGAAAAAACCTTGTACCAAAATAAATAGGTACTTTTTATATTTGTTGCTCTTGTTTCACAGTGATATTTTGTATCCTAGATTGAAATAAAAAAAGTGTGTTGCTCTCAATTTGAACTTAAACAGTAAGAACGCACAATTATATTTGTTCGTTTCTTGAGCTGTCCGAAGAATAATTTAGATTTTAGTATACTGGCGAATGGTTAAGTACATAAGTGTGCAGTATTTTAACTGTATACTCATTTGTTCAAATACTGATTGAAAATATTTTTTTTTGGTTGTTTTATTGCTATGGTTACTTTTTTTTTACTACAAAAATTCTTACTAAAACAATGTTTGCATATAAATTTTAGGTAGCGATATTTTTAACCAATAAAATTAACAGATTTTTTTTTAAAACCAAACACTCAACCAATAGTTTTTCCACCCATAACGCTATCTCTACTTCCACCGCCGTTACGATGGCGTTTAATGGAGTGCGCTGCGTATCAGGATACGCAGCGCACTCCATTAAACGTGGACTGAAAGACCTAGCCAAACAGACCAATTTAGCAATTATACCTTTAAATGTCTATTTTCTCTAAGTGAATCTAAATATGTGTAATAAATACCAACATAAATCATAATGATACGATTGGCTTCGTGTCTGGGTTAGTTGTTTTACATTTTATCTTTTGACTACGCTTAGTTGTCACGTCAGCTCAGCATAAACAAGTGTTATTTCCACTCATTTTGCAAGCGAAGCGTTCGGTTTGTTCGCTTCGTTAGCTACGTTTGCAATTGTATCTTTGTCCTGGGCCCCTGATCTGATGTTATATGAGATTAGTCGTCGCCTCGAATAACTACAGTCCACTAAATTCGTGCACCGTCGGTTCTGCCGAAAAACGGAACGAAAGACTCGGATACTAAGGCCTGCTATTATTGTAAGTAAATAAACTCTTTAAAATCTTTCATAGCCTATCTAAGCCTAGTGTCTTAGTAATGATGTTTTAGCGTTATTATAATATGTTTTAATATAAAAATAAGTCGGGTTTTCCATCCTGACGCTATGACTCCAGAACGCACGAACCGAATTTCCACGGTTTTCTTTTGCATTTGTTGGTCGTTGGTAAAGGTCTCGGGCTCCGTGAGGTTTATAGTTAACAAATTCAGGAAAAACCAGGAAAACAGGGATAATATTTTTTCACATACATCGCCAAAAGAATTTTTTTTTCATCTTTTAATCCCCAAACGAAACGTTACAAAAAAATATATCTGGTAGCGAAACGGAGTTCGCCGGGTTTGCTAGTATGTTATAAGATAGCCAGTGCCTATCTAATATATAAAATTCTCGTGTCACAGTTTTCGTTGTCATACTCCTCCGAAACGGCTTGACCGATTCTCATGAAATTTTGTGAGCATATTCAGTAGGTCTGAGAATCGGCCAACATCTATTTTTCATACACCTTAGTGATAATAATTTATATGGCATAACAACGTTTGCCGGGACAGCTAGTCTTAATATAAAAATGAATCTCAAAATGTGTTGGTAAGCGCATAACTCAAAGACGCCTGGATAAATTCGGCCAATTCTTTATTCATGATATTTTTTAACGTGCGGGGATGGTTCTTACCATGTAAAAAAAAACAACGGGCGGGACAACGTCTGCGGTGTCCGCTAGTCTATTATATAAAAATGAATCGTAAATTGTGTTGGTAAGCACATAACTCAAGAACGCCTGGACCAATTTGGCCAATTCTTTTTTTGTGATATTCCTTAAAGCATGGGGATGGTTCTAACGAAGAATTAAAAAAAAACCAGGGGCAGGATAACTTCTGCGGGGTCCGCTAGTAAAAAAATAAAAAATAAGCACGTACCTAGCCGCTTCGTCGACGTCCGCGAGCTCGACGACGCTGGCGAGGCGCATGCGCGCGTGCGCCTCGGCGAGCCGGATCAGCGACTCCAGCTGCCGCGGGTACGCAGAGATCTGCCCGCGCCCGCTGCCCACTCGTCTGATAACATCGATATTATTATTAGTTCGCTTACAAAAATAGGATTTTATTGACATGATACACTCATTAGGGACTGTACAAACATTTGTGCGCATGAACATGTATGAATTTATTTAAGTTGTGTACTTGTAATACCATTGTTGAATGTTGTTGTATGAAGGTGAGAATGACCTTAGACGCGTATGAAGGTGATGACAACTTTTGACGCGTATGAAGGTGATGACAACTTTTGACGCGTAAGATGATGACGACTTTTGACGCGTATGAAAGTGATGACGACCTTTGACGTATATGAAAGTGATAACGACCTTTGACGCGAATGAAGGTGATGATGACCATTGAAACGTATAAAGGTGATGACGACCTTTGACGCGTATGAAGGTGAAAACGACCTTTGACCAGTATGAAGGTAATGATGACCTTGTACACGTATGAAAGTGATGATGACCTTGGACACGTATGAAGGTCATGATGACCTTTGACGCGTATGAAGATGATAATGCATTTGATGCGTATAAAGGTAATGATGATTTTTGACGCGTATGAGGACGATGACCTTTTCGGACGCGTATCGGGGCGAAGACCTTTCAAGCGATGACTGATATGAGCGCTCGTGCAAACGATGCCGCCGTCGCTCCGTCTAAGTGATCAACGATACTGTGGCATATACAGTGCTGGTCAGTTGAGTACTTGCTTAGTGTCTCGTGCGATCTCCGTTATCAGCAATGTGTATGCAACAGTATAAAACGACGGTTAAGCTGAGACAGCGCGGTGGCGGGCTTCGCGTGACTCGGATTACGACGCGGCTGTGGCAGCATCGTGTACACGAGCGCTAATGGAATAAAATACTAACCTCATGTCGACGTATGCGTCGATGAGTCGCTGCTGCGCGGCCTCGCTGAGCGTGGGCTGCACGTGTTCTTTAGCGAACGCTATGTAGTCACGCATTAGGGACATGTCCTAAAAAAAACTCTCTCGTCAGTCTATATACGTCGCACTGCTGGACACAGGCCTCACCTCTAATATGAGGTGGCACGAGCCATACTCCACCGCGCGGGCTCAGTGCGGATTGGTGGAGAAAAAATATATTTATTTAATACATACTCCAGGATTAACTAAACTACACCCAGACTGGGGGCTTGGATAGCCTTATTTAATAGGCAACTGCACGCTGAACTCATTTGCGTTTCTCACCGCGTATTACCGACCAAAAAAGTTACATGTTAAGTGAGGCTCATCTTTACATATGTACGAATCCACTGTTAAGTCTTACCATCAGAAAAACACAAATAATACAAAAAAAATTGTTCATAGAAACTTACAACAACATCTTCAGCGTCCTGCGCGTCTGTTGGGTCCTTGTAGTACAGCGAGACTAAATGCGACGCAAGCCTGCGATCAAATACTTCGTCTTGCGGGTCCAGCACTAAGAATATCAGATCGAATCTGGAATCAGAACATTTATCTCTATAGATATAAGATTCTCGTGTCACAATGTTCGTTCCCGTACTCCTCCGAAACGGCTTGACGGATTCTTATGAAATTATGTGAGCATATTGAGTAAGTCTGAGAATCGCTTGATCTGTCTCCGGTCATGTAGGATTGCCGTCTCAGCTAACTTTGAGAGTGCACCTGTGTATTGCGCTCGCGCTTGTGCAGTTGCACTATAATATCTATATATCTATACCTATACTATATAATATCTATACTATATATATCTGTTAAGATTGGCCGTCCGCCGTGGTCGAAATTTATTTGTAACTTTATCGCACAAGAAAATGGACAAAGGGTCTTAATGCTAAAAGCATTTTCTGCCAGTCAACCTCAAGGTCATCCAGAAAGAGGGCAATGGGTGCAGTAAAATTCAATGATAAAGGTAAATTGTGGTTAATAACGCAAAAAATAAGTAAACAAAATAGATATAATATTATCAATATTACAAACGTACATATTAAATTATATTCTAATATCAGCTTCTAATACCTCTACAACTTAGCTAACTAAGCCGAAATCGGCTAGGAGGAACTTTTATTACTTACTAGCGGACCCGCAGACGTCCTGCCCGTTGCTTTTTTAGTTTTCCTATTATTTAAACATTCCCTGGACAACAAATATTTTTAAGACTAAAATTAGTTCTTATCAGTTCAGCCGTTTTCGAGTTTTTGCGAACAGCAATTAATTTTTATATATATAAGAGAAGATTAGAGTTGTTAATTAATTAATTAATTTATAATTCGATGTTGTTACCTGGACATAAGCGTGTGCGGCAGCTGTACGTTCTCGACGATGGTCTTGTTTTTGTTCCACTGCGACTCGGCCGGGTTGGCGGCCGCCAAGATCGACGTGCGCGCGTTCAGCTGGCAGATGATGCCCGCTTTGGCTATGGACAGCGTTTGCTGTTCCATTACCTGCGCAAAAAATGGAGTTGATTTTGACTTTAAGTCACATAATAATAACTCTAGTTATTATACAGAAGTTTTACTTCGCAATGGTTTTCAAATAAATATGTTCTCAATCTGATAAACAATAAGATTTAATTTAGCTCGCGTTCCAGTCGAGCACGTGTTCATTTACATACCTACCATTTCTTTTTTAGGGAATATGGGCCTTAATTCACTGGACTACGGTTCACAATAAGTTATACGTGGTTATGCGTATTGAATGAGCTGCGGACTAGGGTTGCTTACTTCGAGAAACTACTTCCTTTTAAATACTTTTAGGGTATTGGAATAGTACTTTGTTCAACAAGGGGAATAATGGTTTGTAGTTTGAATAAATTTCATTTCAAATAGGAACATACTGTAATCCAGTCAAAGTAGATTTTTAAATTTCGATCACTATCCGTATTTAAACAATTAAATACTGCACAGTATCTTTTTGCTTTTTTTCGTATTGTGTCCATCTTGCAATTATCGAGAAAGTTGAACGTGGTCGAACAAATAGCACGCTCGCGTCTTCTTTAGCTTGCGGCAGCCTAATAGATTGGCCCTTGCGCAATGGCCGCTGCCTGTAGGTATATTTTTAATAACTACACGCGAAGTGTCACAGGCCTGCTTTAGTAAAGCATTAGTTACGTATCCGATACAAAGCAATAGTCACAGTAGCACTAAATTGCGTATTTGGGTTTACGAATCATACCTCGTGTAGGACACTGCGAGTGGAGTCATTCATTTTGTCAAATTCATCGATGCAGCAAATTCCGTTATCAGCCAGCACCAATGCTCCTCTGTAAGCAAAAAGCATACTCGTAGTTTAAATAAATAAATAATAAATACATATACAAAAAATCACATACATTGATCTGACTCCGTGGTAAGTAGCTTAAGTACTTGTGTTACAGATATCAGAATCAACAGTGGAATTACCAAACAAACTTAAATAAATATACATATAACACCTGGACCAGTACGAACAGACATGTTTATGCACACAAATGTTTGTACAGTGCGGGGATCGAACCCGCGACCTCTCGGTTAACAGTCAACTTCTTAACCATT
Organism: Pyrausta despicata; assembly: GCA_963921415.1. Classification (NCBI taxonomy): domain Eukaryota; kingdom Metazoa; phylum Arthropoda; class Insecta; order Lepidoptera; family Crambidae; genus Pyrausta; species Pyrausta despicata. The sequence continues at coordinate 11,014,993 of OY992862.1, read as the reverse complement.
ACACCACAGTGGTCGTCAAATATATAATAGGTTATGTTTGATAAATCATACATTTTATCTCGTCATTAGAGTTTATTTAGTCTTTCAGCGTGGATAACACCCTGCGGTGGAGCTGGACTCGTTGAAAGTATGTTGAAGCAGCGAAATATGGACGAGTTATCTTAGGGGGCGGCGATGTAGTGGTGTAGTGGTATGTTCACGCGGAATCACGGTCATCGGTTTTGCCGGCAGAAGTCTCAAATGAACTTTACAGACTGTAACAACACGTCACTCACGTCTGAAGCACCAGCTGGCGCGTGTCGGGGTCTTTAGTGACGTAGGCCGTCAGCCCCACGGCCGACGAGCCGCGCCCCGACGTGTACTGGGCGCGGGGCACGAGAGAGTGCACGTAGCGGAGAAGTTGAGATTTGCTCGTGCCTGGATCGCCGCATAGAAGAATGTTGATTTCAGATCTGGAAAAAGAGATTAGTGTAAGAAAAGAGATTAGTGAATGACGGAACATTGCAAACTTGGTGACTTGTATGAATTGAAGTCTACACAAAGGTTTCCATTTGCCTAATATAGGTATCTGACTTTCATGCAAACTTCTAGCTTCCATGACTTAGGTACACCTTAAAGTTTAATCAACAAAAAAAAAACGTTGAAATGATACACTTTTTACGGATTATTTCGCGATTTATTTACCTGTCTACCTGTGACCACGGACGCTGAAAAGGTTAAAACAAAATGTAAATAAATCGCGAAATAATCCGTAAATCAATAGTGTATCATTTCAATGTCTACTGTTCGCGTAAACCAAAGAAAAAAAAACTTTTTGTTGTCCAGAACTTGAGGATCGGTTTAAAGCTAAATCGATTAAAAAGAGTTCTTAAATTCCAAAGAATAGTGATCACAGACATAGCACCTTGGATTTTGAATATTCAGAGCGGTAGACACTCAAAATTCATAACACTTTGCAGTCCGCTGAATTTAACCTAAATTTTATTATCAATATGAGATTTCATACCAATAAGATATATTTTATTTTTTTCTCAACTAACAATAGGCTAGATGACACCACCAATCATTGAAATACTCTTTATTATCTGTTAAAACGGTCTGCCTTCATAGATTTTGTATGGGAATGCAAAAACGTGATATCACGATTTCTGATACACTACGTATCAGAGTCAATTGACCGAATATTTATTGAAAATTGTGTGTTTAAAAATTGGTTTCTACAGCTTTTTGGAAATATACTGGTTGTATTAACTTCATGGGGGGTATGTTTTTTAAACGCCATGGTCTTGAAGATATTTAAGTTAGGTGTCATCATGCCTAGTCTCACCTAAAGTGTGTCCTGCCAGCCGCATTGAAGTTCTTCTTAGTCCCTCCCAACAGTTGTAGCAGCACGCCTTTCTTGATGTCCAGGTTCTCGTAAATGGAAGGCGCGATCGCACGGGCCAATCTCTCGTAGCAGTCGGGCTGACTTGCTAAAGCTTTGAAAAGTTCCACACGTTCTGGCGGGAAGCGGTGCTCTTTGCTGTTGAAAAATAATATTTGTACAAATTTTAAAAATATATTTAATGGTTGATAAATAGAACCATGTCTATTAAGATGACATATCCAAAATTGTAATTTATTAAGCTTCTTTCAGCAACTTAAGTATCCGTAAACACGATAATATCGCAATGTAACACGGCACAGCGCCATCTAGTAAAACACTTACGAAGTAATCTTATGGTTACTATATTGACTATGAGTCTTAAACAATATTCGTGTAAAATAAGTAAATTAAAGTGTTTTCAAGACAACACTTATTTTTGTCAAAGTTCACAATACGCTCTATTTACGAGTTATCCAGAAATATACAATTACAGTACACTATTCCAACAAACAGAAGATTTGGAATTTGAGCTCTGGATCTATACACACCTACATTAATAAAGATATAGGGCAAAACTGACTAGCGTTTGCGTTTTGTATTACTGCGCGTTAAAACTGGTATTTTTAATAAATAGATACTTATTCTAAGAGGGTTAAACACGAAACAATCCTTAGTTAAAATGAACGTTTTGAACAATTTTGAGACGAGTCGAGTAGTCTAGGGTTGCTTATAAAAAATACCAGTTATAATTCGCAGTAATACCAGTTACAATGTCTTCGGTCTCAAGCAGGCAATCGCTATGCAGTTTGCGGTAGTGCAGTGTGACCACATGTGTCTTAGTTAGAGGGCTTCGGCGTGGCAAACTAATAGTATTTTTTCAGTAGAAAAAATTTCCGACGCGAGAATCGCACCCGCTTCCATGGGAATCTAGCATGCGTGCCTATAGAGGTAGGGTTTACTACTCGAATTTCAGTCGATCAAATTAACCATCGATGTAACGTCTTCCGGGTATATAACGCATCGTTCAAACAAATAATCGACTTGTTGTCATCGATGAATTGTAATTCGACGAAACGTATTTAGAAGTGGAGTAGTGAACCCGTGCCTATACCACTCGGCTATTATTAATTATCTTGTGCTTACCCCTCTTCCGTCTCCAGCAGGCGATCGCTATGCACCTTGCGGTAGTGCAGCGCATCGACATGTGTTCTGTGCAGAGCCTTGAGCGTGGCCTTGCGGGGGTTGAGCGCGGCGGGGGCGGCGCGGAACACGCCGGTGACGCTGACGCGCTCGCCCGCGCCCACAGCTTCCACTAGCGCGCCGTGCGCCATCACGCTCACGGTGGCCGGCGTGCGCCCGGCTGGCATGTCGTCTGATAGACGAAGAGATCATTGAGTTTGCGAAACGTCCGAAGTAAGGAGTATAGGACAATGTGTAACCGTCTATGAAACAGAATGCCAATTACAAATTGATTTGTAGCAATATAAGCACTATTGTTATTTGTTGCTCTCGTTGAGTTCTTCAATTAATTTAAGAAAAAGTTATTTGAATTTTAGTTGCCATAACTTCACGTTCTTTTTCGGCAACTAGTGCATGTCCGGATCCCAAACACATCGGCGGCTTTTGAGAAAGCGATTCAACGGTGCGCACTCACACTGATCCTAACGTCCGGCGCCGTTACGCTGGCGTTTTAAAGAGTGCGCTGCGTTACCTGCGCGATCAACTGCTACAATCGACTTTGTGTCTGGATAAGATGTTATACTTTTTTTTTAAATATCCGCTTGAGAGCTGAAATTAATAAAAGCACCGCATGCGAGTTCCACATGAGTGTTAGAGAAAACACGCCGCTAGTATTCTGTGCGGCAATAAGATACAGGTAAAACATGGTACAACCGAAAGACTTAGCCGGGTGACATGTCGTCTGAAGATGTCGCCATGTCGCCTCATATGTTATTATATATTGTTGGCTCGGGCACGCGGCCGCGCTCTAGCTACATACTAGTGCACTCACCCGGCGACTCCTGCAGCTTGACCAGCTGCTTATCGCTGAAGTGTGACCGGTTGTGCACTAGCTGGAAGCAGTGCGCGGTGCTGCAGTGCGAGCAGTGCGCGGGCTCGGGCACGCGGCCGCGCTCCAGCTACATACTAGTGCACTCACCCGGCGACTCCTGCAGCTTGACCAGCTGCTTGTCGCTGAAGTGTGACCGGTTGTGCACTAGCTGGAAGCAGTGCGCGGTGCTGCAGTGCGAGCAGTGCGCGGGCTCGGGCACGCGGCCGCGCTCCAGCTACATACTAGTGCACTCACCCGGCGACTCCTGCAGCTTGACCAGCTGCTTGTCGCTGAAGTGTGACCGGTTGTGCACTAGCTGGAAGCAGTGCGCGGTGCTGCAGTGCGAGCAGTGCGCGGGCTCGGGCACGCGGCCGCGCTCCAGCTACATACTAGTGCACTCACCCGGCGACTCCTGCAGCTTGACCAGCTGCTTGTCGCTGAAGTGTGACCGGTTGTGCACTAGCTGGAAGCAGTGCGCGGTGCTGCAGTGCGAGCAGTGCGCGGGCTCGGGCACGCGGCCGCGCCCCAGCTACATACTAGTGCACTCACCCGGCGACTCCTGCAGCTTGACCAGCTGCTTGTCGCTGAAGTGTGACCGGTTGTGCACTAGCTGGAAGCAGTGCGCGGTGCTGCAGTGCGAGCAGTGCGCGGGCTCGGGCACGCGGCCGCGCCCCAGCTACATACTAGTGCACTCACCCGGCGACTCCTGCAGCTTGACCAGCTGCTTGTCGCTGAAGTGTGACCGGTTGTGCACTAGCTGGAAGCAGTGCGCGGTGCTGCAGTGCGAGCAGTGCGCGGGCTCGGGCACGCGGCCGCGCCCCAGCTACATACTAGTGCACTCACCCGGCGACTCCTGCAGCTTGACCAGCTGCTTGTCGCTGAAGTGTGACCGGTTGTGCACTAGCTGGAAGCAGTGCGCGGTGCTGCAGTGCGAGCAGTGCGCGGGCTCGGGCACGCGGCCGCGCCCCAGCTACATACTAGTGCACTCACCCGGCGACTCCTGCAGCTTGACCAGCTGCTTGTCGCTGAAGTGTGACCGGTTGTGCACTAGCTGGAAGCAGTGCGCGGTGCTGCAGTGCGAGCAGTGCGCGGGCTCGGGCACGCGGCCGCGCCCCAGCTACATACTAGTGCACTCACCCGGCGACTCCTGCAGCTTGACCAGCTGCTTGTCGCTGAAGTGTGACCGGTTGTGCACTAGCTGGAAGCAGTGCGCGGTGCTGCAGTGCGAGCAGTGCGCGGGCTCGGGCACGCGGCCGCGCTCCAGCTCGGCGACGGCGGGGGCGCCACACACCGCGCACTTGAAGAACGCTTCTCTCATCTCTGGGACGATGCTGGAGGTTCGGATTACCATTCCCGATAGCGTTACTAGCTGGTCGATGTCTGCGGACAAAGAAAGATTTGAAATTTTAAAATTGAACAAATTTTCTGGAGTTGTTGTAGTTTCAATAAATCAATCGTAACCCTAGAAGACCGATACGAAAATAGCATTGATTTTTACTTAGTTTTTTTTATTGTAGTATGATTAGATTTACACAACAGATAAATTTGAATTGAAAAACATGTAAAAATGTTTTTTTTTTACATACAAATTAAGGGATCAAGTTATTATTTCCCAATATACCACCTTCAGGGTTCAAATCTCGCATGTGCCTCTGCGGCGCGTTGAAGGGGCGCACTTGTATCTGGTGCTCGAGCACGGCCGCCGGGTATTTTTCAAAAAACAACTCGTTCACAGCCGCATCGAAAGCGGGAACCACCTACGAAGAATACACGTTTAAGTGAATAGACAGTACATACTACAATGTTTTGGTATAAACTTGCATTGTAAGTGCGATTGGTTGGACGCCAGTGAGTGGAAATTGAAAATCAGTTTGACATATACATAGTCAGATCGATTCGTGCGTAACTCTTCTGCCGAAAAACGTAATGTATGTAACTCACTGAAAAAATTAAGTGAAAGACCCCTTAACATCTCAAATACACACTTTGTCTTTTTTTATTTATATTTAATTATTATTTCATGGCCTGGAATACTTATTGGTGGATTATAAACAGTGTCCTAGGGCATGTGAGCTAAAAACATAATCAAATTTTCTAATTATACCTCTTGTGGATAGCAGATAAGTTGCCTGTGAAGTTTGGGATCAAATACTCGGACGTGGTCGCAATCAACATCCAGGAATGGCTCTTCAAGCGTGTGGATCTACAAGGAAAGGCGTAATATCAGTTTTAATGCGTAACATATGTAATGCATTCCAAACATACGTTAGGTTTAAAGATTATTTATTTCTCAAAGAAGACATTGAAAACACTTACATGTGAAAAAATATAAAATAAAAGTAATCATGCATTTTCGATAATGTTCGCGTCGATCTAAGCTAGATCGTTACACTAGTACGAGTAATAATAAATTTTAGTTATAATATCAAACGAAAGAGAAACAAAGACAACAATAACAAAAAAAAACAATAACATGAAAACAAACTTATTCATTCTAACACTTCTAAGACATATTCGGCAAGTTTCGCTTTGAAAGCATTCATCGAGTCAACATTTTTTAATTCTGTAGGTAGTTTGTTAAACAGCTGTGCTCCTTCAAATGTTAACATGCGCTTGCCGTAATTTGTACGCGCTTTAGGTAAAACCAAGTAACTCGCTCGGCGACGTGTCGCGCGCTTAGTAACATGTTTTTTTTTGTGTGAGCGTGATTGAGGTGTGGATGGTTTTATTCAATATTTTACGGATAAGCAAGCAAGTGTTGTATGCGAATAGTTGTCTAATATTCATTAGGTGAGTTTCAGTATATTTTTTTTTTTTATGTTTCGAGGTGCTTCTGTGACTAGGCCGCCCATGACTTCGTTAAAAAAATATCAAGTCAGTTTTTCCTTTTTGTATACAAACGGAGATAGCAACACATAGTGTTATGTTATGATCAGTATACTTAAAGCATTTTATGTCGTTTAATTCGATTTACGGTCCTTCGAGCCGGATTGCAACTGCGTTTTAGTTGACACAAAAAGGGCGATACTAAAACATAATTTAGTTTTATCATTTCCTGCATTATTCCAAAAGTATGATAAATGTTACCTCCTCCAACTTTTGTTCGTAAAGCGGTTCGTTGGTCACGGCGGTGGGCTCCACGAACCGTTGTATGAACTTGACGAATTTTTCCCTGCACTCTGCGATGGCCACGTCCGTGCCCCACACTACCAGCTGTGGCTCGCTGGATGACGGCTCCGCTGTGCCTTCTTCTGCCTGCAATAAGACGAAAATTGTAGTAATGCTATCCCTATTAATACTATACACGCGATAGTTTGTGTGTGTGGATGTTTGTTTCTCTTTTACGCCAAAACTACAAGACCGATTTGGCTGAAATTTAGAACATAGATAGATTGTATTTATTGATCTGGAATAATACCCTGTGTATTACCCTGTATATACTTTTCATCCTGTGGGATTCGTATAAAACGGGTTCTATGCGGGTGAAACCGTAGAACACATAATAAATATTGGTCTCCTAGACGATTTCGACCACGGTGGCCAATCTCAACAGAGATCAACCAACTACGCACAAGATTTTATAGTGGACAAGTGTGAGCGCAATACACAGGTGCACTCTTTATTCCTTCATTCTCAAAGTTCGGTGAGACGACAATCCGATATGGCCGTATAGCCGTATCCGAGATCATGCGCAAGACCAAATGCTTGCAAGGCTTACGTGAGATAGTACAAAATGGAATCCGATTGTTCTGTCGTGATTAGCCATACAAATATAAAGTGTGCAATACATAGGCGTGCTGTTAAATAGTGAGGTGAGAAAACCACTCTATATGGCTTTAGTTGAAGATACCAATAATGCATTAAGAAGTATAGGGTAGGGTGTACCTACTGTGAAAATATAGTTCTTTCAAATCACGAAGTCGAGCAGAATTTACTTGTGGTAAATATGTGTCCGTATATGTGTCGATGTGTGCGTGAAAACGAAAGCGGGTATGGTTAGCATAAAAATAATACCAATATTTTTGTATGTTCAATTGATAATAAAATAAAACAACAAAACTTTTAAACTAAAATGTTTATTATTTAAAATAAATAATAAATAAGGGAATGTATTAAAATAAAATTATGTTCTTCTACATTTGGGTTTAAGTTTTAATTTAAGCGAAACATAAGACTTAAATAAGGATATACAATTGAACTCAAGATATGGCAAAATTATGAAAATAAGGCTAGGCTGGAACTATTTAATAACAAATTTCTATCTATTTTTACGTATGTGAAAAATGTGTCGCCTTAATCTTCTTCGGAAAAACTGTTGCTTTCGTTAGTTTCAAAGTCAGTCGTGCTGCTATCACTTGATTCACCCACATTAATTACAAATTCAAAGTCATAATCAAAATATTTCATATACTCCTTTTCAATTTTTTCGACATGCTTGCATGTATTAAGCCAGATGTTGTTATCGATACTGTTTAAACCTTCAGCTATTAAATTTTGAACTTCTGTCATATTTTGACCAATATTTTTCGAGGCAATCTTATTTTTCAGAATACCCCAGATGTTTTCAATGGCATTTAATTCGGGGTGATATGGTGGCAGTCGTAGTATTTCGAAACCTTTGCTTTTTATTATCTCGTCAATTCTATATGAAATAAAACGCTGCTTATTTCTGATTATTAAATCATACAATTCTACATTGCGGGACAGTGCATTGAAAGGAATACCGTGTTCCGTCAGCCACTTTTGCATGTCGCTCTTGCGCGAATTTGACGTAGGTATACTACTACTTCGAGTATTATGGTAGGATGCGTTGTCCATCACTATAACAGATTTATCTGGTAAATTTGGCAGCAGCTTTTCATTCAGCCATTTGCTATAATTATTGAAATTCATATTTGAGTGATAGTCTCCAGTTGTGGATGATGCTTTGTATATTAACGAAGCATCTTTAATAAATCCACTACTGCTACCCGCATGCACTATAATAAAACGAGCACCGGTACTCAATTTATTTAAAAATGACTTGTCTTTTGTCTTAGTATCTAGTTTTTTTAAATTCCACGTGTTTTGACGTACGTGCGAAGTTAGCACATATGTTTCGTCTGTATATATAATGGGACGGCCTTCTTCACGGTATTCATGAATTTTTTTCAAAAAATTAAATCTCCACAATTGTATTTCATGCCTTTCTTGTAAAGATTTACGATTGTTTTCAATTTTGTTCCATTCGTAGCCCATTTTTATAAGCAACGAACGTAATGTGCTCAAACATCCGTCAAAACCAATTTTTTCTCTTAATGCTGACTGAAGTTTTGCCAAAGTTGGAAGTTCATTGTGTTCTATATGAAAATTTTGAATTGTAGTTCGAATAATTTCTCGATTCATATTATCTAAATTAAATTTACCGTCTCTTTTTCGTCGCTTTTTCATGGGTGAAGTAAACTTGGTTGATGAAGATGGCAACTCTTTCTCTTCTTTTAAAATCCTACTTACTGTGCGTTCACTGACGCCTGTTGCTTGGGCAGTTCGTTCTAATATGTTTGCTAATGGACTTAGGTCACATCCATCAGTGTTATTTGCTTTCATAAAATTATATTCATCTTTTAGAAAGTGAAAGACTTTAGCAATGATTGCTCGACCCTAAAAACAATAAAATATACAATTGAATAAGTATCAAAAGTCAAAACTAAACTATTACTTAAATTAAAAAATAATCATTTTTATTTAATGTCAAAACTAGAAAAAAAATATTTACCTCGCTATGGATAACTTTGCGCTTTGACATGCTGACAGTACTTCACGGCAATTAGCGTCCGGAAACAATAAACACAACTAACCTGAGCGACAGCGCGCTCGCGACTGACCGCGTCGTCATACACGCACACTATTGCATTATGCATGTACACGTTTAAAAACAAATAAAGACTACTCGCCTTCGTGAAATGCAAGAACTGTACCATGATAAGACAGATTTAAAACTTAAGAACAACAGTTTTAAATTAACTTGTTTTGTCAAACTAAGCACTTACAACTTTCTTCTTCTTTGACTAACGTCCGTCGTGCTTTTGACATAATTGTCAAATTCATTTTGTAACGTCACGTTACAATGTAGACAGAGTATAATATAAAACTTTGAAAAAATCACAAAAAAATGTCCGACACAACGCGCCAGTTAACTGCAGGGGACCAGCTCTCCTCCCTGCACGAGCAGTTTCAGTCTCACACGAGCTTAAAGACGAAGAGCTCGTCACTTCTGAGTAGCTGCCGGATCTGCCTGTCCTCGATCTTCGACCCTGCCTACCTGACGTGCGGTCACAAGTTCTGTAAGAGCTGCTTGCACCAGTACTGGCAGTCTGGGGATAGACCGGCGTCACTAGCCTGTCCGTTGTGCCGGGCGATAGATTACTACGAGTATTTTACTGTGGTAAGCTCGTTTAAAGCTTCTGCCTATCCTCGATCTTCGACCCCGCTTACCTGGGGTACTGGCAGACTGGGGGTTAGGACGACGTCACTTGTGTGTCCGTTGTGACGGGCGATAAATGTTTATAGGTATTTTACAATGGTAAGCTTATTTACAGCTGCCTATCGTCTGTCTTGTCTTCGGCTCTGTTCCCTTGATATGCAGTCAGCAGTTATGTAAGAGCTGTTAGAATAGTACTGGCAGTCTGGGGACAGACCAACGTCACTTGTCTGTCCGTTTACAATGGTTGGCTCGTTTAAGGCTACTGATGACTCAACAGGGTTGGCCACTTATTTGTACATCGTAGTTAGTTTATAATGAAAGAAACACCACTTGACAAAGTAGCTACTCTTTGATGACACTACAGGAAATTCATATAAATTTGAATTATGAATAACGATTGATCCAGTGGTTTGGTACATAATATTTTACATCAGGTAGTTTACTATAAAAAGGTGTAGTTCTTATTATTACTAGAGTTTTTATGTTGTTTTATCTAAACCTGAACAATTATCGTCCTAGGCACTATCGTATTGCCTCAGGAAAATTACACAAAATGAGCACTTAAACAACAGTTGTAATTTGTCTTCTTAAAATTCCAGGAAGATGACACAGAGCCCGTGGGAGAATTGCAAAAAAACTTTAGCCTTGAGCTCTCCAAATCAACACTTACGTGCTTCAAAATATCTATGTTGCTGCCAGTTCTATACTGCATTGTTAAGTGGTTTAAATAACCTACTATTGAATTGGTCTCATTGCTAAAATATATACTGTGGTGCAAAATGTAAGAAACTACAAATGTCTTTTTATTATAGGTATTTATTGCAATTCAGGATAGCGCCCCGTAAGTAATACACACCAAAGCCGACTGATATGTTAATTCACTAGATTCTTTTATAGTTTCAGACTTATAATTAAAATTTCTAACAGCGCTGTAGACAATACGCGCCGATGACCGCCGACGACAGAATAGCGCCTGTTTTTAAAAGGGATATTTTTAAGTGTACATCAAATAACTTATCATATATCAATTTATGTTCAACAATTAATCTTTTTTTTCCATCAATTAAATTATTGTACTGCAACTATACTAATTGTTTATAAAAACTAAAAATATAAATGATTGGAAAACATACATCAACAGCCTTTAATATAATTTCCTCAAATGTGCACCTAAAAAACTGTTTGTGATACAAAAATATTATTTTTACCGCAAAAATACTGATTGTACATCAAATTAACCCGGCCGTACTTACGGAATACTTACAATGGTAACAAAACAACTATTTTTGCAACATATTTTCTATTTTGTATTTCAAATCTAGCTTAACAAATAAATACTTAAATTTCAGAGTACATGTTACGCAGACTATCCAAATGTCATAACAAAAAAATGCTCTTCGAAGAGCAGTATTTCTTAAAGTTGATCTAATTTACTGAAAGTGTATTTCGCGCGATTTCAACATGCATAATGTTGAAATCGCGCCGCTTAATAAAATAAGTCAAAATTATAGAATCGGGTGCCGAAAAAATTACCTATAGCGTGGCAAGCTCTATGGCTAGAAACATTCCACTTGGTCTAGATTGGGACACTTTCGATGACTATAAAAAAATGCTTTTGCTTATTGGAAAGTTGTCTTGCCCGCTCTGAAAAGTGCCTGGATGAATGGCAAATGTACCTGCCCCGATTTTTTCAGAAACTATATATGCAAGCATATCATTGGGCTCGCGATTCGACTCAAATACAAAATCAAAACCAGCTCTAATAATCCAATGAGAACTAATATTAAATATTAGTGTCTGATATTTAATTGATGATCTCAGATTGTTGTGATGAATAAATAAATAAGAAGTTTATTACGATACATAAAATTGTGTTTGATTCAATAAATTGCAGTTAAAAATAATATAACGACATAATGCTGTGCACTAGTAGTATTATTTGATACGCATTGCCAGAGTTGCGTCTCATGATGAACTTAAATGGTTGTCAAGATCACATTAATTTGAGTTGCCAATTATGATGTACAAAGAGAATTTTTGATTGAAAAAGGGATTTCTTTAATGCAAAAAACCCAAATGTTATGTCGTGTATTGTTTGTTGTTTACTAGTTATTATTTGATATGCATTCATAAAAAAGCTTTACATTTAGATAAAAAGAGTTGCGTCATGTACTTAAATTGATGCCAAGATCAATAGTTTGAGTTGCAAATTTTGCTGTACAATCAGTATTTTTGATGGAAAAGGGGATTTTTAAAATGTAAAAATCGCTAATTTTTTGATTGTCAGTTAAATACCACCCTTTTTAAAATGTTACTCTGTTTGACACTTATTTTAGCAGATTGATAGCTTTACTTTAGAAAATAACAATGTGATAAAATTATTTTTTATCAACAATATTTAAAGAAAATAGCCAAACGCTAACATATTATTGCAACAATTACATAAATTATTTAGAGTATAGGTAAGTATATAATAATTTACTAGTATTACTGTTAGATAGCCCTTAATAAAAATGCAGGTGTCTGTGTGCAAATAGACTGCCTGTCCCTTATTTATTATTACTACTTCACATGTTAGACAGATTGGAAATCCATGGCAATTTAATGACTTTTGAAGTTTTTCCAGTAAGACAGTAAATGAGTGTTTCGAGTTGGGATGGTGCCATATTTGAATGGTGGGCGTAGCGCGGCACGTTGGGCCCCAGCTGGTGGCCCCTGAGACACGGCGAGCGGGTTCATGGCGCCGTTGTAGCTAGCTGGGGATGTCTTGGTTGAGTGGGGGCTCGTGTCTACTTACCCGGCGCGTGGGGGTGGGGGCCGGCACGTTGGGCCCCAGCTGGTGGCCCCTGAGACACGGCGAGCGGGTTCATGGCGCCGTTGTAGCTAGCTGGGGATGTCTTGGTTGAGTGGGGGCTCGTGTCTACTTACCCGGCGCGTGGGGGTGGGGGCCGGCACGTTGGGCCCCAGCTGGTGGCCCCTGAGACACGGCGAGCGGGTTCATGGCGCCGTTGTAGCTAGCTGGGGATGTCTTGGTTGAGTGGGGGCTCGTGTCTACTTACCCGGCGCGTGGGGGTGGGGGCCGGCACGTTGGGCCCCAGCTGGTGGCCCCTGAGACACGGCGAGCGGGTTCATGGCGCCGTTGTAGCTAGCTGGGGATTTCTTGGTTGAGTGGGGGCTCGTGTCTACTTACCCGGCGCGTGGGGGTGGGGGCCGGCACGTTGGGCCCCAGCTGGTGGCCCCTGAGACACGGCGAGCGGGTTCATGGCGCCGTTGTAGCTAGCTGGGGATGTCTTGGTTGAGTGGGGGCTCGTGTCTACTTACCCGGCGCGTGGGGGTGGGGGCCGGCACGTTGGGCCCCAGCTGGTGGCCCCTGAGACACGGCGAGCGGGTTCATGGCGCCGTTGTAGCTAGCTGGGGATGTCTTGGTTGAGTGGGGGCTCGTGTCTACTTACCCGGCGCGTGGGGGTGGGGGCCGGCACGTTGGGCCCCAGCTGGTGGCCCCTGAGACACGGCGAGCGGGTTCATGGCGCCGTTGTAGCTAGCTGGGGATGTCTTGGTTGAGTGGGGGCTCGTGTCTACTTACCCGGCGCGTGGGGGTGGGGGCCGGCACGTTGGGCCCCAGCTGGTGGCCCCTGAGACACGGCGAGCGGGTTCATGGCGCCGTTGTAGCTAGCTGGGGATGTCTTGGTTGAGTGGGGGCTCGCGTCTACTTACCCGGCGCGTGGGGGTGGGGGCCGGCACGTTGGGCCCCAGCTGGTGGCCCCTGAGACACGGCGAGCGGGTTCATGGCGCCGTTGTAGCTAGCTGGGGATGTCTTGGTTGAGTGGGGGCTCGTGTCTACTTACCCGGCGCGTGGGGGTGGGGGCCGGCACGTTGGGCCCCAGCTGGTGGCCCCTGAGACACGGCGAGCGGGTTCATGGCGCCGTTGTAGCTAGCTGGGGATGTCTTGGTTGAGTGGGGGCTCGCGTCTACTTACCCGGCGCGTGGGGGTGGGGGCCGGCACGTTGGGCCCCAGCTGGTGGCCCCTGAGACACGGCGAGCGGGTTCATGGCGCCGTTGTAGCTAGCTGGGGATGTCTTGGTTGAGTGGGGGCTCGTGTCTACTTACCCGGCGCGTGGGGGTGGGGGCCGGCACGTTGGGCCCCAGCTGGTGGCCCCTGAGACACGGCGAGCGGGTTCATGGCGCCGTTGTAGCTAGCTGGGGATGTCTTGGTTGAGTGGGGGCTCGCGTCTACTTACCCGGCGCGTGGGGGTGGGGGCCGGCACGTTGGGCCCCAGCTGGTGGCCCCTGAGACACGGCGAGCGGGTTCATGGCGCCGTTGTAGCTAGCTGGGGATGTCTTGGTTGAGTGGGGGCTCGCGTCTACTTACCCGGCGCGTGGGGGTGGGGGCCGGCACGTTGGGCCCCAGCTGGTGGCCCCTGAGGTCGGCTCGCTGTCGGGCGGGGGTCATGGCGCCGCGCATCAGCGACCGCGGCGTGCTAAGCGAGCTGGGGGTGCCGTAGTTGAGCGGGGAGCTCATGTCTATGTCTGTGCCTGGGGATTCAACAGATAGTGATATCTAAAATATTAGTAATAATAATAGTCCTCCTGGCCGAATTTCGACCATGGCGGCCAATCTCAACAGAGATCAGATACTGCGCAGAAGATATTGCACAATACACAGGTGCACTCACTGCTCCATCACTCTCAAAGTTCGGTGTGACAGCAATCCAACATGACCTAAGAGAGATCAGGAGCAGGACCAACGGCTTAACGTGCTTCCCGAGGCATGGGGGTGTAACACCGCCAACTTCGCGACTCGAGCTGTTTTTGAGAAATTCATGACAGAAAATCTCAGAAACAATTTTGGCTCAACCTGGGATTCGAACCCAACAACTACACCAACGAGGCAGTCAATCTAAAATTTAAGTTAATAATGTATGCAAGGAGCTGGAAAATTAAAGTTGCACTGAAAATAGTGGCTTTGTTCACCATTAACACTTTGGCCAGTCATGAATAGTACCCAAGGTTTAAATACTGCTGATAGAGACTGCATGGTTTTTGAACCCTGAGTTAAGCTTACCCAAGGATGGTGCAACAGCTGGGGCCAAGACATTTAAGTTATATTGAATCAGTAATAGGGCTAAGTTTACTAAGCTTCTTTGTAGGAAGTATAAAAGAATTTAAATGAACTATAAATACTGTTAGCTATTAAAGACATTACCAAGAGGGCTAGAGGGCAGTGCTCGCGCGGGCGACGTGCCCGGCGCGCCTCCTGGAGTGCGCGGGGTGCGCGGCGTTCGTCTCGGTGTACCAGGGGTTCCATCTGCAAATCATTAAGCACCCAATTCAGGAAAAGAGGGGAGAGGGAAACAAGAAAGTTGGTTCCGTCAATCACCAATATCACACAAGTCAGTAGTGTTGGTAGTAAATACAGATGTCAAACATTGATACATCTGTAATAGATATTGAAGAACAGATATTATGTTGTATTGGTTTGTGCAAATCAAGCTGTAATGATTGTGAAACACACAAAAGAAAAATGGTGATGTGATGTACTTAGTGTAGTAGATGTTTTTACGAGGTACAAAACTAGAAACGCGTTATCCTAGTCTCCAGTGTCCATGATCACACTTCTTGAGGCTAGGAAATTGGTGAGTTGATGGATTTCTATTCAAGAGTATTTAATTAATTAATTGGACAACATGATTCAGTTCAGACATATTATTTAGTACAGCATATTTGCGCCGTTTCATACTAAAATTCGAGGATGAATAATGACCTAGCTTTGTATACCGGCATAACCACAACCTAAAAATAAATACCAACATAACCTTAGTCTGAACCTAGCAGAGGAAAATAAAGCTATAGTGATATACCTTTTGAAGGAGTACCGGTTGATCTCTGTGGAGTCTCTGGCACAACAAGCTGCTGTGATGATCGTGTTCTCCTCGATGGGGTTGGGGCCTCCGAAGAGGCTTGTGATGGTGGGCGTTTAGATGGCGTAGACATCGTTGTGGTTACTATCACAAATTACTTATCAGACAAGGTTAAACTGAGTTACAACACAATTATCAGCAATCATCAGTACATGATAGAATTATGAAAATGTTTTGTTTCTTGATACGGTAGGCAAGCACATCAGGTTATTGGCGCCAAATCTGTCATTTTTGACATTTTTTTGTTCTTTTCTTTCCGTTTTGGAAAAGGCAAAGGATTTTATCCATACAGCCTGCAATCCTCCATACAGCAACGGTCAGAGCCATATAGCCTATTCTTCATCATTTTTGACAGTAGTAGTAGTAGTACCAATTCCTTCCGAAAGGAAAGGCAACGGTCAGGGCAATAAGAGCCTAATATTTATAAAAAAAACTCTTCTAATTAGTTAATTCTTAAAATTAAAATTAGTTAATTCTTAACCTAAGCCCTAACCTAACTCATTGAAATGCGAGGATGGTTCACATTTCAATGCTCAAGAATTTGAGTTTTACGCGGGAATATCGATCGGATCAGTACGGAGCGCCTTACTCTATTTTTCACAAATGGAGTACCATTGTTTGCCTGCAGTAACATATTATGATGATAATTCCACCTCATTATATATGTATATCAATAATACGCCATTAAAAATCAATTTAGAAAATTAAGAAACAGAGCCTATCTTACTCCTTTGTTTGCCGCGTACAACTCTCTTCTTTTTTCCTTTTCGATTTTTGTCAGCCAGCCAGCAAAGTGAGATTTTGAGTTGATTAACCTTATGCTTTTAAAGGTTTTTTTGATTTTGCTTTTGATTTTTTCACAAAAGATTTAATAAAAAACGTTTTTAACGGTCTGTTTTTTGCAAGAAATTGCCATTAGAAATATATATTGTTTAAAAGTACGGTTCTACGGTTTTGGAGATCCTGGAACCTATCAGGCCCCCTCTATTAATGTCAACTAATTTTGGCCATAGACAAAAGTTATTTGATCATTGATCGTTCATTCACCGCTAATGTTTTCAGTGTTTTTTTTGTGATAAAATAAATAAATAAAAACTATTACTTCGAAATAAAAGCAATTTCGGCGATCGCCAATATTTAGTCATAGTGCAATGTAACTAACTGAATCTAATCCATGTGATTTACATAAATATTGTTGACCATTCAGGGGGAAAAACTATCTTTGTGCATTCTACCTGCATCGTCGGTCATTGATATTTTCGTGTTTAATTATTGGTGACGGGACACTGTAGAATTAACATTTTGAATGGACTCTGTATCATTCAGTACGCAATAATGCGTATGTTATGTGTTTACTCTTGATTTTTAGGTTTTGATCAAAGCCAAGAGCTATTTTTGGTGAGTATTCCGTAGTCATAACCAGACGGCAATGATTCACTGTAATCTTTTTAACATCTATTGTTAGAGTACCACAGACTTGTTTATTATCTTTTGTTTAAAAACTTTACTTATATTGTTTTAACATTCAAATGACAAAATAAAATAACAAAACAGGTACTACAAATTAGTTAAACTTTCCAATGCCTTGAGAAGAAGTCACACTGATAATCATACTTAAGTTATTCAGTAAAATCCTTTATCTGTTATAGGACTGCTATCAATATCATACAAAATAATATTTGTGAATCCATAGCTCCTGTCTCAATAGGAAAGCTTTTGCTTGTTTATCCAATTTTTGATGCTAGTGTAAAGATAAAATTGATTTGTTTATTTATAACTGATTTTGATCAGATCTATTATTAACTTTCATCCTGAAACATTTATTATGGATAATATTTAGAGGTAATTGTGGGTCTCAGTGGGGGATTTACACATTTGCCTATAGTTTTATTGTAACATTAAACCTAAGAAAACATTTTGCAGTAGAAAAAATAAAAAAAATCTTCATGTTTTTTTTTTAAATATTTGCCACCCAAAGGTTAAATTGCAGGATACCATACAAAATATGTATTCATGTACCATACAGTTGCAATTTTGTTATTATTTAAAATCTAAATTCTTTCTTCTTAGCCCCTATGGTAGGGTAATATCATCAGCATGAGAATGGTTCAATACAATAACAGTAGAGGCTATTTTATATTGCCATTTTGTAAGTGTTTATTTGTTTCATTATGTATAGCTTGAAAATCACTCTTTAAATATCACATTATAAATCTTTGCTACTGATTATTATCTAGAAATTAAAGAAATATATGGGTAGAAAATAATATTAAAAAAATTAAAGGACAACTACAACCAATGTGAAAAATGCACACCTCACCAACATTTGCCCCTACATTTACATTGCATTAATAAAACTTGCTTAGTGAATTTATTGATATGATATGTATTTATGGGTATGAAATAATAAAAACGATAATAAAGGCCTACTACCCACCCACATAGAATAGTAGTCCTTATATTTTTATTTAATAATAGTATTTGTAACTATGTATGGGCTTCATCAAGAATATTTTCTACTTGCCTATGACATTGGTGTCTATATCTGAGTATTTTTTTTACATATCCATTCACACACCATCACATAATGCGACACATGTAATTGCGTCACTTTTACATTGTTTGATGCGTCATTTATTTTGTGCCAAGTAAACAAAACAAAAAACAATACTTTTGACAATGTTTTTCATAGGCATTTTTTTGTAAAGTATATTTTAATAATTTAGTATATTTTAAGAAGACAGTCAGAAATCTGCAATAAAAAAATGCCAAGATTAAACACGAGTTTTTTTCCGACCGTCAGGCGAGAGCGAAACCGGTGCGCGGCCGCAACGACGCGGACGGTGCGCCGTGCAGGACTTATGAAGGCGCTAGGTGAGTGCCCTACCTACACTTATCTGTTGTATGCAAATAACCACACATGCTGTTATTTAGATTGCTGCTTAAGGATTTAATTTACAAACTTAGACGAAGTGAATGCGGCCTGCGCGTTAGGAAAGCAGTAGCAAATTTCAACATCTGTTGGCGGAGTGGTTTACGCACACCGGCGGATTCCCTTGGATTTGGGTTGGATTCTTGCCTTATACTGTTGATTTTTTCTACTGCAAACGTAAGCTTACAACGTGAATGCTTATTATCACGATAAAACAACTCCTATTGATACAAATCTTCTTAGATTTGTTTATCGCGAAGATCTATGTTTTCTGCATGTGTACGAAATTTATTGCATTTCAACTTTATTTTTTGATAAGGAATTCCTAAAAATCAATGTAAATCGGTTTGCAGAATCGAAATTATAATCACTAGAACGATTTGTAGGTAGAGCCCAGGTATAGAGCGCTAGTATTAGCGATCGAGTCCTATCTGGGCCGGCGTTCACGCGTCCAAATGGAATAAAATGAAATATAAGTGTTGGGATTGAATGAAACAACTATTGAAGTAAGTGCAATGACTTGGGCCAGGGGCACCTAATCCTGAAGGGCTTGATCCGCATGCGCGCTGCCCCGAGCTTCCCCTCGCGTTCAAGTAATTGTTGCTATACCTAACTATACCGAACAATAACATCCGTATCGGCAAATGGTTAGGAGAAAGTGAATTCATTGAAGGGATGAAATTATATAAAGTATACAACAGTATTGTTTGAAAGAAGACTTTCGAGTTATTGCCGATTCAAAAAAAAACTGAAAATCCTTTTTGATCCCTGCTTTTGATCGTCACTAAGTATTTAGGGCAAGACTCGGAATCTTTATGTATGTCCTTTAAATTTTGTTTAATTAATAATTGCTCTGATTTTTTTATGCCGACAACTAAGTGTTGATGGAGGTTGTTAAAAGCTCCTGCACTTCGCGGCTTGCGTCTACCAAAGATCACCTGTTAAAGACCCCGATGGATTGTAAATATTTTTAGCTCGCACTGTTCGAAGATAAGAAATGTTTGATTATGATGATACGTTTTTTTCTTGCAACTGTTGAACCTTTACACAGTTTAACGACCCAATTTCATTACTGCTGATCGGAATCGAAATCTGCGGAATCGCAAACGCATTGTGACCGAAGTGAAATGCGTATTTTACCTATGAAACTTTTGTTTTGGCAATGATAACTCAGTCATCTTCAAATTAATACTAAGTGAAAATATAGTAAGGGGACATTTTTACTTTTTTTTAAAATTAATTGGTTTCGTTTCTAAGGAAAACTCAAACAAGATTGTAAAAGTACATTGTTATCGCTCTTTTTGTTATTAAGCTATTAGGTTTAATGTCTTTGTGTTCGAAACCTTGTCTTAAGTCCAACATTCAGACAAACCCTACAAAGTACGTTTCTTTGCAATTTGTAAGGAATGGTTTACTTTCTTTGCCTTTTCCGGTTAGATCAGCTCCTTTATTGTGCCCGAAAAAGACAATAGAAACAAAGCAATGCGAAATTAACAAATGACGCCAATTAAAAAAAAGGGAACCATTTGTTGCACAGCTTTGACAGTCAGGTCTAAAAGCAGGTAGAATCGTTTCTTCATTACAGCTTTATCCAAGTTAGTCGCTACGTCGCTCGCTAGCCAAATATTCTCAATCTTTACTTCAGTGGTGTAGCGTGAGTGTCGGCTGCTCGGGGCGGAAGACTATCTTGCCGCCCTCTTATTTAGGTATTTTAATTTTATGTATTTTATACATTACACACATTAATTATAGACAACTTTACGACGAGAACAGGCATCACTATTTTGCATTATACAGGTTAGATTTTTAATACAAAAGTTAATCTAAGTTTAACATAGGCCTGCCTGTTTACGGCCAAGAAGAGCCCCTTGCATCTGGCTCCTATCTTTCAGAACTCGTCCATTGCTATTGCAGACCGTCTTGAACTTCTTGGCGTGGAGTTGACGGCAAATCTCAACTTTGGCCCCACAATCGAGATCAAAGCCCAAATTGCAGCAAAAAAACTGGGAATCCTGAACAGAGTCAAGCGATACTTCACAGCTGATCAGCTTTTAACCCTTTACAAAGCGCAAGTCCGATCCTGCATGGAGTATTGCAGCCATCTCTGGGATGGTTCCGCCAAATACCAACTTGCTGCTCTTGACTCGATTGAACGCAGAGCCAAGAGGCACATAGGTGACGAGAGGCTTGTGAGCGCACAGCTCCAAAGCTTGGCTCATCGCCGTAGAGTCGCCTGCTTGTCAATCTTTTACAGGCTTTACTTCGGTGAGTGTGGTCATGATCTACATCAGCTTATTCCGCCGGCCCCTTTTACTATCGGACCACCAGACGTACCGCGGGATACCATCCGTACCGTGTCGATGTTCTGATACGAACTGATAACTGATACGAACCAAGCGCTTCTCATCTACATTCCTGATGCGCACTGCAAAAGAGTGGAACTCACTACCTGCGTCAGTGTTTCCCTGCAATTACAACCTAGGAATATTCAAAGCTAGAGTGAACAGGCATCTTCTAGGTGAGCTCGCTCCATCGTAGACTCAGTCTTTGCCTCGTTGGGCTTAGTCTTGGGTCAAGAGCAAACCTATCCCAAATAAAATAATAAAAATCTAAGTTCTAAGTTTTATATAAAAAAAGTTTATCTTAGTTTATCAATACAAAAAATATTTTATTTTATCCACTTAAACACATCGATATAACTTAGGTACAGTAACATAGCTATGTTTCCAAGTACCAGAATATACCCCTTCACTCACTATTCCAAAAGATAGTTTATATTATAAACGTTAATGCCCGAGAGTCAAATTCCGTCCAGCCTTTTGAAACTGGCTCATGTCGGGTATATTTTTGCATATTGGATTAATAGAGTTTCGTCTCGTTACCCGGACCCATGATTAGAACTCTAAAATACTATGAAAACGAATACTTCTTGCTGTCAAGCGACTATGTACTGTTTGTTCAGAGCTTTTGCGTGTTCTCTGATTTTCTTCAACAATTTGAGAGTCGTCGGCTTTACTATGCAAGGGCTGGCTCGTATCCCATTGCCTTTTATTGGCACAAAAACGCATTGTAGGACCTTCCTTCGCAGATGCATAAAGCAATTATGTACATACTATGTACCGGTACCTGCCGAGTAGTTCATAACTCAATGGCGACTCTACCGGTAACGTGCATTGATGGTTCTTTGAAAGCAGGTGGGCCTTTTTTATGGTTAAACATTTGTGGACAACAAACAGCAATGTGAAAGTTTTATAATACCACGAGAACTACTAGATCTTGATTCGCTAATTTTTATTTAAAATTTTCACTAAAAAGAGAGGTATGGCATTGAACATGAAAAATTAATTGGGTAATCTGGTAATCATCGGTCATATCGCTGCTTTATAATCTTTGGTGGATATTTGAAATATACAAAAATTGACATCTGTCACTTGGGTCTTAGAATTTGGTTGCTCCCGTTTCTAGATCATTATATTCGCTATATCTACCCATAGATACGACTTTATACCATTCGAAGGCATCGGCGTTTCCCTTCGAGATATGAGCAACAAGGGAAGGCATCGATTTTCGGCACCCTCCAAATAGGCGGGGCGCGCGGGGGCGAGCAAGATGGCCGCCACCCGGACCTGCCTCACGCGCGCTCGCCTCCCAAGGTCACGATCGCATGTGCCACCACGATGCGCCTCCAAAAATACAGAATCCCAGAGATGAGCCCCATCCTTTTCCAACCACAGTCAAGAACAGCGGGTGTCTCACTCACACATCCGCCCGTGAGATGTAGAATTACGCCACTCAATTGTGATCTTAACAGCATTGTTAGGGCTGCTAGCTGGTGGTGGTATGGATAGAAAATTATTGGCCTTGCTAAAACAATTTAGTGGTTTGAAACGTTGAAGAAGATCACCGTGTCCGTAGAGTTCTTCAAAGCATTACTGTTTCCTTCTACTTTTTTTAATTGTTTTTTTAAAGTTCCTTATTGGGTTCTAAACTAAAACTTGTTTTTAATTATCTTGATAATACTGTCAGTCAGTCCTAGTAATTTCAAACAAATATTTGCTTAATGCGGAGATAGCTAATCAAGCAATTTAGTAATGACATGACAGTTCTAGAGAGAGTTATCGATACCAAAACAAAACTCTGGTTAGTCAACCCTAATCATAGCAAAGCTTATCTAACATTATGGATAACTTTGGAATGCGTCAGAGAAATTCCATTTCTCCTTTGCACCCTTGTTGTTTTGTATATCTGTCTCGCTTTAGGGCCGCTACCTAACATTATGAGGGGTAGTGGTAGGACCGCACAAAAGATTTTGGGATGGATTTTTTTCGCAAACTGCATTGCAATGAAAAAATTTAGTGGATCAGTCAGTCCAAGTGCAAGCGGGACTGCGCTAAGTCGGGCGGACAATCCTGATAATTTTGTAAAATAAAACTCATGAAATTTAATTATTTACTAGTATTGTCGATCAGTGCGCGTCTTGTATACAAACAGTGATAGTGTTTTGGTGATTAAATAACTCAAAAGTTAAAAAGGTAATCTTTTTTGGCCATAGCGGAAATAAAGCAAAACGGTACATTTATATATACATAATAGTAGTATTTTAGCTGTTAAATATTAAACTTTAATCAATACAACTTGTAAATTAACTAGTAGGCGTGTGTCTGTGAGATGGGCTTACCCCTTGCAAGGGGTCAAGTATTTAAAGGGCGCATATTTAAATGGTACTCAGCACTTCTGCATATAATTAAGCATAAAATTTTTTTGTTTAACAACTGAAAAGCAAAATACATTTACTTAACGTATTGGTATTTTACTATAATGATCTAAAACTGCTCAATTACATTGAACATAATTTTGTTTACAGGTGTGATGGCTTGACGTGTGTAAGATGCCGTCATATGCCAAGTCGCCACAATCACCGCCGTCCAGCAACCCGTCGGCATCGGAGAGCGCCACCAGCGCCGCCTCCACCAGCTCCAACGAGCAGGACGACACGTACGCCATGACGCACATCCTCTGCAACCTACTGGAGAACATGAACAGGCCCTCGCAGGTGCAGAGCACGCCCACCACCTCCACCCCGGCGTCCATGCCCTACGACATCTGGGCGCTACCGTCCGGTAGCACGCTCCAAAACCCCATAGGCGCCATCGGCCGTGAGTACTCCTCGAACTCTAGCAACAACAATGCACACAATTCACTCAACAAGGAAGACAACTCCAGCAGTTCGCCCGGCACCTCCTCCTCCGTCTCTATCACGTGCTTCCGCTGCGAGGAGCGCTCCCCCACCACGCGCTGCCTCGAGTGCAACGACCTCTTCTGTCACGAGTGCTGCCACAAGGTCACCTCCGACTGCCAGCTCCGCGAACACACTCTTCTACCGATACATCAGATATCGCCCATCGGCGTTAGACCCAACTCGGTCAACAACGAAAAAGAACCGGGCATGTTCTGTGAGTTGCATGGTGATCCTATAAGATACTACTGCGAAGCCTGCATTGTTTTCATTTGCCAAGAATGTGTCTTGTGGGTGCATAAAGACCACAATTACTCGCCCTTAAAAGGCGCATTCGACATGTGCCGCGTCGGAGTGTTCAGATGCATAGAGGACACAAAAACAGGTACGAAAGCTATAAAAACAGCTATAGACCGTGCTGTAGCCATGTCGAAGGCTTACGAAAAAGAATCGGCTGAAGCTAATATGAAAATACGCAAGGCGATGCGCTGCTACGCCCAAGCTATCGAGGATCGTGAAAAGTATCTTTTGGATAAAGTGGAGAAGATGCGCCAGGCGAAGATGAACGAGTTGTCCGACCACATGAACACGCTTCGCGGCATACTCGCAGGTCTCGCGCACACAAACGAAACGTTAGTGCGCAGTATGGATTCCGAGGGAATAGATTTATTCATGGCTAAAGAAAAGGGTAGGGCGCAAGTGGATTATTTTTCTTGCATGTTCAAAAATATGTACGTCACCGAGGAGAGAATTATGTTCGTGCCGCCTAATTATGATTTAGTCGACCAATTGAAACGACAGTGTGACGTGCAGCCGGTGCCGGCCTCCGCCGCGCACATCAACACCGCGTCCATCCAGTCGCGCCAGTCCCTCATGTCGCTGCAGACCCTGCAGTCCGCGCACTCGTACCCGCCGCTCACGCCCGCCTACAACATGACCAGCGGGAGCAGTCTCCGCTCGCTACCCGACTATGCCCTGAGCACACGATCTACCAACTATTACGATCACAGTATCTCCTCCAGCATCGCTTTGGAGCCCAACCCGTCTCGAGGTATCGGACAAGCTATACCCGGGTACTGGATGTCTGTTACTGTAAAGCCGACCAGAAGCCCGGTGCCCGGAGTCCCCATGTTTTCTTTCGGCAGAGAAGGTCAAGACGAGGGTCAAGTGTCGCGACCTTGGGGACTCTGCGTAGATAGAGAGGGCAATATCATAGTCGCTGACAGACGAAACAACCGCATCCAAATATTCAACAACAGAGGAGAGTTCAAGACCATGTTCGGTTCCAAAGGAACCGGGCCGGGGGAGTTCGATCTTCCAGCAGGAATAACCACTGACACCTATGGTCGCATTATCGTCATCGATAAGGACAACCACAGGGTCCAGATATTTACATCTTCCGGCAATTTCATCCTCAAGTTCGGTTCCTTCGGGAAAGACTGTGGTCAATTCCAATATCCGTGGGACGTGGCCGTTAACAGTTTGGGAAATATAGTCGTGACGGATACTCGCAATCACCGCATCCAGCTGTTCACCAGCGACGGGTCGTACATTACTAAGTTCGTTTTCGAGGGGGCGAATCCGGCGAAAATGCTGAAAGGGCCGACGACTCCACGCGGCGTCTGTTTCACGACGGCGGGGAACGTAATAGTGTCGGATTTCGAGAACCATCGATTGCTGATGGTGGATCCAACTCTGTCGAAGGTGTTGTGCTGCGTGGGTCGCGAAGGTTCGGGCATCGGCGAGCTGAACCGGCCGTCGGGCATCGTGACGGACGACGACGGGCGCATCATCGTGGCGGACTCGAAGAACCACCGCGTGCTGGTGTTCACGGCGGAGCTACGCATACTGTGGGCCGTGGACCTGAAGAGCCCGGGGCTGGACGACAAGGACCGGCCCAGTGACGTGGCGCTTACGCCCGAGGGCTACCTCGTGGTGCTATTCGAGACGCTGCCCGACACCGCGCGGGACATCTCCTCGCACGGCAAGCAATACATCAAAGTTTATTAACTCTAATCGTAAGGCAAACCAACCGACTGGACCTAAGGTCTACCTTATTTTATTTTTTTTGTTTAAGTTGTGATTTCTTTGATAATGTGCCAATTTTATTATTAACGTTCGGCGTGATCCGAATCGAGCATAGCTTGTCTGAAGGTTTTGTATTGAGCTCGTTAAGCGCAACTCGATCGAAATCTCTGAAACATTAGACATTTGCGTTACCATTATAATTCGCTTTTTGTTTTCGTATTTGACTAGTCTATAAGGAGCAAACTTTGTTTGTGTTTATTTGCAGAACCGGCACCGATATCACATCTACTAACTTAGAATTCTTACATATTATACTTATAACTAAAGATAATATTAATTCATACTCTCCGGTCCGATTTCACTTACGATTTATATTTCTACTTAGAATAAATGTAAATCGTAAAAATATACTATTATAAAAATCACTATGTGATGTAAAAATGTTTATGTGAGATAAAATAACTTGAAAAGTATTTTTCCAAAATGTTACATTTTGCGTTTTTAACTCTTTTATAATTGACGCAGACGTCAATGTATAAGTTATTTTGCGTATTGATTTAGGTGCATAATATTATATATTTTTATTGAAGCGTTGTTGGCACTGATCGCCATTGATTGGCTATATTATTTTTATGTTCGGTTTTGCTCGGCACTTCAGTACATTGTGCGGTTCAGCCGAGCCGGTGCGCAGAGTGCGTGCGGCTGAACAAAGAAATCAATGCAATAAATCTTTAAGACTGACTTTAGAAGACTGTCTTAAAGGGCTGCCCGCGCGGCGCCCCGCCGACGCCGGTATCCGTGCGCCTTTATTACCAAAATATTTAGGAGTTATGTTCGTTTTGACAAATTATGAAATTCATACGATTTTTTTTATATTCTTTAGATAATACGTGATGTATTTGATTTCGTGACAAAAAGTTTTTCATATTATTTCGCGAAAAGAATATCTAGTTAAGAAATTATTTTGACTGACACCCAACTGACTAAATTTTAGTTTTTTTTATTTTTATGTATAGAAAAATTGATAAAATAAATTGATAGGTATATAAATAATAATACAAATAGAAAACGTTCAGTGATTTTGTGTTACGTTATGGCGAAAGATTTAAATTAAATTATGTTACGATCAATGCCGCTTCTCTCATCTTCTGCAATGACTTAGTAGAGTTTACCCGTAACCTGTTATTCTTAGGTTTAAATTAGCGCGTGGAGAGATGTTTATTTGCGAACTTACGATTAAATAATTTTAGAGTTATTCTTCTACATAATATACTGGTAACATTAATTAGTTAATATAATCGCGTGTTTGTATACAATCAAAAAATGTATTAGTTCAAATATTGTAGCGAAATTCTTTTTTTTTTAAATCGATAAAAATATAGCATAATCTATTTTTCATATATTACTTGGATAGTCAATATCGAGTGTAAGCGGTATGATGTTATGATACCTACTATGTGTTCAGTCAATATGTGTTCAATTAATATTATTATGTACTATTTAACGATAAACTTAGTTGCATGCCTGCATGAGGTACATCGCGTGTACCTTGATTCGGTGTGTCGTGGCTAGGACGAGTAGTTAATAGTTAGTGTGTTGGCACGGCGCACTTTGTACGTGGCTTCTAAATTATTCAATCGCGTACTACGATTTACTTGGGGTATGTAAAGGAAAAACAATGGTAGCATAATACCTGCGAAATCCATACTGGCGGTTAGACTGCATGGCGTATATTTAAAAATGAGTGTTCGCTTAAAATTGTAACCTTCTAAGTAGTTAATCATTTTCTAATATACTTTATACAGCTACATACCTACTCGCCATGTAATCTTAAAAGTAAAAATCAATACATACAGTACATACGTAAATAATTATATACCACGTATAACATTAATAGTTAAGATCGATTCAAAGTGTTACTGACCGACATTAGTTAAATTAATCGTATCGTAAGAATTTTGTATGTCGTGTGAGCGATGTAGAGAAGCTATCATAATAAAGATCTGTTAAGCGGTTAATAACTATAGATAGAGTAACGTTTTTCACATTTGTACTTAGGGTAATATTAGCATAAGCTCTTCGAGGTATTTCTCTAGCCGTACACTGTATTGTATCGTTCACTTAGTAGCTTCGAACAAAAATTTTCCACCGTGTGAATTGAACCCGTAGTTAGTAAAAATATGGAACTGATTAATATTATAGGATGTCGACTGGTGTAAGAAGAGTCTGAATAATGTTTTAAGATGTAGTGGAAAATTATTGTTTAAAGTGTATTTTCTAATAGCTCCTGACGGATTTTGCTAATCATGCGTGCGGCTCATAGCTGGGGTGATTCGAATTTGTAGAGAACCAATCAAAAGAACTCTAAATCATCGTAGCCGTACTCTGATTATCATACATCAGTCAGGTCTTACATTCAGTCCTCTATTCTGATCTTATTGCTCTAGAAGTTTGTAGAATGTGTGATTCACCTCCTGGCGTTCACTTAGGTAATGTAAGATCTTAGCACGCTAGTCAACTAGGCTTTGAATTAAAAGCGTCTGGCTTGCTTCGATTAAAAACTTATGAACTAGTACGATTAGTACGCAGGACGAAGGGCTTACGCGTTATGATATAGATACCTTCCGAGTTTCATTGATATCCTCAATTGAAATAAGCGGCTCCACTTCTACTGGTCGGCAGCGTAGTTTAGGGTTAATATTTAATGGGACTGATACTGAAACTCTAATCCCGTATCTGGTGCCCAAGATTTTGTCGCCCGTTACGAATATTCTCACAAATTACATTTCAGTTGTAGCAGTAGTAGGTATAGTTTCTAATTTGCTAAACACACAACGGTACTGTTAGTCCGGGGATTGGAGTTCAGTACTATATCCGTATTCACTAAGGCCTCCTTAACTTTAATCACAAAACGTTTCAGACTTGCGCGAATACCTCGCCTTTTTGCCAAAATCTTCCACAATAGGCCCAATTTGTATTTCGCCATTTGGCTTTGGTGTTCGCGTCGAGTCTGAGCAAGCCTTTACTGTGAGTACAAGGTATTTCTGTAGAGTAGAAATGCATGCAGTTAAACGTTTGACGCGAAACTTATAAATCCCTTTGAATGCAAAATATTTTAGTTTCCAGTTATTTGTAACGAAATTTAAGTTTACTATTTTTTTCAGTGCCATTATAAGTATTGCGTTATTTTAAAAATAATGTGTTGCATTAAATGCATTTTATTATTAACATTTGGAATGTTCTTAGAAGTCAAAATTACAGCAGGTCATTTATTGGTAACAACGAATCTCATATTTTTGTATGAATTCAGTGACTGGACAATGTTGTTGATTAAAGACACATTAAAGTTGGATTTGCAAAGCAAACTCCTAACATCTTGTGATTGTTACCGATTGGCACAAGCTAAGAATGTCGCCAGTCCGGCAGCGAGCGCCCGGAGTCTCCCTTCCTTGTGATCTGATCGAACACTAGACTCAATTGTCCACAAGAACCTACATAACATACACGCTTGCCATTTTTTACATCTGATTAAGCAACCACAGCAAGTGACAGAGACATAGATTGAGACGAAGGGCTAAAGGCAGTTTGTAAAACTAACTCAGCTTAAAGCTACGGAAAAAAGCATTTTACTTAATTTTAAATTCATTTGTAATTTGTATGGTTCGGTTGTTTTCTTTTTAAAATTATATTTTGTTGCTTTCTGGCTTTCTGTGATAATGACAAAAGTTGTCTGTTATCTCTAACGCAATATTAATAATACTTAGACACTGTCGTATGACTTTCGTCATTTTCACAGAATCTGAGAAAATGAGTAAGTAATTGTGAAAATGTGAACTATGTGAGGCCTGCTAGTAGCTAGCAGTAAAATTTGAAGTTTTGTGATAGAAACAATAAAATTGAGAACTTAATGATATTCGGAACGCGAATATACTTTTTTTACGAGTTTTTGAAGTTTAAAGTATTCTGTGACGGTAACAGTCAAGTGAATAGAATAAAATTTCAAGTTCAAAACGATGGTCGTTTCGGTGGATTTATTGCGCTAAATCCGAAACATCGATACATTTACGAGATTTTAGGGAATTGTATTGAGCCATTTTTGTGCTATTTTTGTAATGTTATCTAGGCGCTTGTGTTGTGTTAGTGTTAGTGCAGGCGCGCGCGCTCGCTGCCGCGCCGCGCCACTTTGGTTTCGCTACGGCCAAGGGATACAACTCTGAAGAGGCCTATATGCAATAAAAAGTGTACCTTCTAATGCAATAATAGAGCTACGGAAACATAATGCAACAAATGTCTTGCGACTCCAGTGACTTGGCGTGACATTGCACGACTAGTCTAACAATATAAGTTCGTACTGAAATAAATATCACAAAGTGGCCAGGCTTCGTCAAGCGAAGTCCCTCAACTGCGCCCGTCACTTATCGTCGCATAACATTTGTGGCATAGTTAATTCGTGGTTTTAATCGTAACTCTTGGCCAGTAGCGTTCACAGTGGTGTAGACGCGACAGCAGGCGCGTGCGCGTCGTGTAATGAGATAAGTAGTATTTTTGTACACGATCCTGTGCGCGGGCGCCGCTCGCGGTTCGTCGTCGGCGCCCGCGCCGGCTGACTAGTTGTGTTCAAGTTAAAGTAACCGCATCTACCTCACTCGTAATGTATTGAAGACTGATTGGAATTAATGTAACGGTGGTCAGATCACCGGCTAGGAGCCTGTTGTCTACTATCAGTTTTCAAATCTAGATAAGATATAACAAGATTTAAGCGTCCACTTATCGTTTCCTTTCCCGAAAACCCAGCATTGGTGTCAAATTGGTGTCACATTTTTATTAAGTGCGAGTGGACAACGGCCTTTTTTCTTTTATATCTATATCTTGCGTTATTCTTCTGTAATATTGTTGAAAGAAGACTGAAATTTTATAAATGTTCCTATATTTTAATTTAGAATAATTTACTGCCTACCATCATATTTCATTTACATTTTTTTTACCCTATCGGTAAATCATTACTTTCATTCTTATAATCTTATCAATTGTATGACGCTATATAATGTCATGAAATTTTTGAAATTTTTAATGGAATTTTGTACGAAAAATTAATCAAGTGATTGATATAAATTAGTGGTTTTATTTCAACTTGCATCATTTTACCTAGATATATCTGCATTTCTTGAAGAGTTATCTAGGTAGGTATTCATAAAACACATGCGTCCCTTGTCGGCTAGGTGAAGGATAACCACCAGAGGAGCTGGGTTCGATTCCTAGATGAAACAATACTGCGTGAACTTCCTGGCCTGTCTGGTGAGTGCTTAAAATAAAACTGCCATAAATCTTTAATGGCTCTTTCTAGCAAGTTGAGATTTTGATAGAATATTCTAGCAATTCTGACCAAATTTCTACGGTAAAAATGATTTGTATTAATTTCTGATATATCGCTATACGCTTGGCGTCTGAATGGATCGAAATCAGTAGCAACCTAAAATCGCGTTCTACCATTTTTTCACTTGCATTAAATTTTTTTAATGAAATGTCTTGTAAATTCCAATGTGCTAGGCCAATTTAAAAAATTTGGGCCCTCGTACTCGATGCAGGCCAGCAGATGTGTACCAGACCTTACGCTAAACCAGCGAAACCATACTGATTTATTTGAATGAAAATATTTTGACAATGACGTTAAAATACCCATAGCATAAATAATTGTTAAAAACACACTACCGTAATGGGACATCAGGTCAGTAATCTATTCTCAGGATTAGGAAGGTTTTTCGAGTACCCCGTGAAGAGAAAACCAATATGTTTTTATCGCCAAGAAGACTTCACTGCTACAGGTGACTTTGTTTGGTATCTGTTACATTTTTTTCGGTTAGAAATTCCATTTAGAAAGTAAGTGGTGTAGAAGTATGTTTTGTTGCTGGTAGTAGAGTGTTTTAATAGTTGCTTATGTGCTTGAAAAAGAAAGTATGTTGACAGGCGAACCGCAGAAGAAAATGGTCGACGTACAAAGGACTGTTACCATGACTGATTACGACAAACTGGTGGATTTATTCTATAAAAGACTAGCTGAACAACGTCAATACAATCAAGTTAGTATTACTTAAGTCGAAAATAAGTTTCAGCACAGGCACTATACACTTTCTAGTTATTCTTACCTACCTTACTTACTTTGTCATACGTGTTGTCATGGCATGAGTACCGGTTAAAAGGTCCGGCCATTTGTGAGGTCCGAAGGGTTCGATCCCCGGCCGTAGACTCAAAGTTGGAACCAATTTTTAATGTTGTCACTGGTCTGGGTGTTTGTGGTACCTTCGTTGTTTTTGATTCCTATAACACAAGTGCTTAAGCTTCTAATTTGGGATCAAAGCAATGCATGTGATGTCTCCATTTATATTAGGTCCTTACCTATGAAATTGGCGTTTTGTATGGGAGGAACAAAAAGTCGAAATTTTTTTATATAGCATATTTATTTAATCAAAGTATGAGCCATTGTAATCTATGCACTTTTGCCATCTCATAGGTAGTTCATTGATCCCTTTACTAAAAAAACCATTCGAACGGGAATCAATAAAATCTTTGAAGGCGACTTGGACTGCCCCATCTGAGTTGAACTTTTTCCCTTGCAAGAAGTTATCCAAATTTCGAAAAAAATGGTAATCTGTTGGAGCAAGGTCCGGGGAGTACGGTGGATGCCTTAGAGATTCCAATTGAAGTTCTTCTAATTTGCTAGCCGTCTGTTGTGCAGTGTGTGGTCTAGCGTTGTCGTGAAGCAGCAGTGGCGTAGAGCGATTGACCAGCCTTGGTTGTTTAGCAACTAGCTTTTCCATCATGGTTTGCAATTGCTGACAATAGATATCTGCCGTAATCGTCTGGCCAGATTTGAGAAAACTGTAATGAACGACACCGGCGCTAGTCCACCAAACGCTTACAAGTAACTTTTTATTGGTCAATTTTCGCTTGGAGCAGGCTTTGGCTGGCTTGCCAGGGTCCAGCCATTGCGATGAGCGCTTCCGATTATCGTAGAGAATCCACTTTTCATCACAGGTAATGATTCGATTTAAAATCCCTTCGTTATTGTGCCGGTCAAGTAATGTAACGCAGCAGTTGACGCGCGTTTGCCGGTTTGCTTCACTCAATTCGTGAGGAACCCACCTTTCAAGTTTTTTAATCTTCCCAATTTGCTTCAAGTGGATTAAAACAGTTTTATCACTAACGCCAAAGCCTGCAGCTAACTCGGACGTGGTTTGCGATGGATCCGCTTCCACAATAGCCTTCAATTCTTCATTATCAACTTGGGTCTCCGGCCGTCCACGGGTCTTGTTTTGCAGGTCGAAATTTCCAGAACGAAAACGTTGGAACCAAAAACGCACTGTGTTTTCTTTTGCGACACAATCGCCATACACATCATTAACCCTTCGAGCCGTTTCCGCAGCACTGGTGCCACGGTGGAACTCGTACTCGTAAATAACGCGATATTTCAAATTTTCCATTTTGTAAATTGAGCGATGCAAACAGAAAAAAGATAAGTAAAAAAACAAATGAATGACGGTTTACGAAACACAACTACATGTGGAAATAGCTGTATAAATTTGAATTTCGAATTCCTAACCAAATAGGAAAAAATTGTGATCAAAGTGGCCAGTACGACAAAACGCCAATTTCATATGTAAGGACCTAATAGTTCAGTATAAGCGCATACAACTTAGCTGGTGACGCACGAACCAGACTACTGTTGTGTCATTTTGGCCTACAAAGTAATAGTAAGAAGGTTCCCTACACTGGAACTTTCTATTAAACCATATACCTATACTTAACAAACTTGCTATTAACCAAAGGAGATGAAAGAGCACGACCGCCGATGGAGCATCCAGAAAGTGGTGCGCAACTTCCCGGGCTGGAACGAGGTAAAGTAAAAAGAATCTTTATTGACCACCAATGTAGATTAAAACCTAGCCTAAAATAAGTTTTTGTATAAAAATCACATTTAACTAGGCTACGCTTGTATCTTGGGAATCCAGTGTTAATTTCTAATTATCATTCAGGTGACCATAGCCAACCTGCACAGCCTGTTCCTGCTGTTCGACAACCAGTCAAACGGGATGCTCGGCTTCGAGGACTTGTTAGTTCTTTATTTTATCTGCTACCCAACCGACTTACCGCTGCTCCTTGACGGGATATGCTGCGACGTAACACCAGCATTGAAACCACGAGAGATCTGTATACGTTGTAAAATAACAACTACTTTGGTGTATCAGTAATTTCGACTATTTTTAGGGGCCTTCTTCCGTTCAAAGCAAGACATGGCGATATGTGTGGCTTCTACCAATTATTTAGGGTAATCTAAAACGTACCTAGGCATAGCGGCGCGGTGTAAAAAAGATAAATTGTAAACTGAAACTCTTACTGGCGGATTCTGATGCAAGGCATAGTTTTTACTAAATTAGCTACATTAATCTGCTTAGTTGCTGATATCGCTAACGCTTTATCACTATTTAGTTGTGCAGTTCTGGAGAGCCTGGGTGACGAGAGCGCGATGGAAGTGCGGAAGGAGAAGTTCACTGCTGCCGACACCGACGGCGATGGATGGATCACATACGACGAGTTCTTATCGGTGATTTAACGTTATTTACGGTACAACTGGGGACTTACTCTACCTGTTAGGTAGGTATATGGGCTCAGTTGCACGCTCAATTTACGTTTTTGGGCTAAACTACCTTATTGGTATATTTAAAAAAAACTAACCGCGAGCTGTCCGCCATCTTTCCCTCGAAAACGCTTCACCATATAAAATTTTTTTTAACAAAATTTGTAGAGGATTTTGTATTCTACAATATTGTTTTTAAGTACGAATAGCAAAAAACTTATAAGAAATTAGATATTTACAAAAAATATCTTTGATGTTTAAATTTATTAGTTGCGTACACCCACCCTACCATATGGAGGTTTTTTGATAACCTGGTGCCAATATACAAGTATTTACAGACTTACAGCTAGCTAAGTATCTCGAAATCCGAGGTGAAAAAACTATAATGACTGGAATATTTTGCAGTTGGTGTACAACTTCAGTCCTATCGAAGATGACCAGCTAACCGGGCTTGCCCAGCTGTGCAACGATGTAGCGGACAATATACAGTTCGTCAGCAATCTCACTGTTGGGGAACAGTTAGAATATGGGCTTTTCTAGATATTAAATGCATTTTTACTAAAAAAAACTGTTTTAATTTCAAAGATAGGTAAAGGAAACTAATAATTGCATGTACAGTGGGGTGAGCACGAACAACTATCGCAACGTATTCGTAGCGTTTACCTATCGTTTACTTGTCAATTCGTATGGGGAAACTGACAGTTTCCGACGTTTAGACTATACGATTACGTTACGATAAAGTTAGTGCTCACTCCACTGTACGTAAATCCATAAAATACAATACAGTCAAAATATCAACATGTTTTTTTTTAACACACATTGCACTGCGCTTGAAAAAGCAATGGTTACGGGATGAGAAATACCAGCAATTAGTTTCATTTTGTTTGGACAGCCACGAAGTTGCCAACACATGACCCTCAGTCATGTGTTGGCATTATTAGTTATAAGACATATATATATACACACATATTAGTTATAAGACTATACAGTAAGGCTCTTGAAAAGCTCTCCTTCGTTTTACGAGCCAGCATCGCTCAGATTAAGTCAGAAGGCTGCTGTCGACCTAATTTCCATACAAAAGTCTTGGTGCAACCCCCTGAGTAACTTAGAAAGTTCCTATTAAAGGGACATTACGCGTGATCATATATGACTAGCACACAACAGGCTAGTATTGCTGTCACACCACCATATGTATGTCATTGAAAAACACTGTTATATGGTGCAACGTCGTGCCGCCACTCTTTGAATAACTAGGCACCATTAGCTCTTGAAAATCTCGTCGTCGCTCCACGAGCCAGCGTCGCTCAGCTCGGGCGGGCTCGGCGCGCAGGCCAGGCAGCGCGCGCCCGCCTCGCGCCAGCACTCCGCGCAGTACACGAACGGGCACTGCGACACGGTGCACGACTGCCACGACTCCGACTCTAGGCGTTCTGGAAACGAGGAGGCTGACTAGATTCATATCCCCTTCGTACACGAATTTTCGTCAGTCTCAATCTCCTACATTCAGATTTCGAATGTCGGCGACGCAACTACGAGTAGTTTTCGAGTTTCAATGAATGTGTATGGCGGTAATCACTTAGAGACTTAAATCGTCGAGTATCGAAGATTTGCAATTTGCATAGCTTAGTTTTCGAAAGGGCTTAGAGGGACTCATTCTTGGGAAACCAAGATGACTGCAGGAGACTAGAGCGAAGATTTGAAAAGGGTCTTTGCTCCACAACCTAGCATTACACAGTGATTATTGCACGCAAAATGATCATGCGCAACAAACCCAGACTGCAAATTAAAAACTAGTAAAAAAACTACTAAACTAGGCTAGTAACGACCCACTGACTGCTGTCACTAAAGATATTCAACACTAACGGGCCTGGTTGCTCCTGGGCTCCGTCTCGCCGCAGATGAGGCAGCTCATCCTTGCCGCAGGCAAGACCCGGAGCCAGCCGAGTAGCCGCGGGAACTTGATACGGAGGCTAAGCAGGTTTTCGCCAGAGAGGTAATGCGCGCGGACCGCTAGCACGGCTTTCCTGTAAGGGCACAGATTACTAATGTAAGGGGAGCCTTGTTGATGAATGGTGTGATTTGGATGATGTACGATCATATTGGACCATTCAAAATGTAATTGTAATTGGCTTTTATATTCTTCTCCATACCTTAGGATGTATCAGTACCTACTTATACTCGTACGTAATAAAAGTTACCGTCGCAAAGTTTTCTGCATTTTCATTCGCTTCTTCAAGATATCGTTGTAAAGATGCAATATGCGTTGTTTCTCACGAGATGGATAAAAGTAGCTGCACACTAGTCTGTCACAAACAAAAAGTAAATAAGCTTAAACGGGTCGTAAAAAAAATTGATTCGTAATCTCAATAAACAGACCAATGACTACTTACCTACTTAATCGCGTGGTATAAGGATTGACACACAACAAAAGTACAATCCACAAGTACCCTCCGTAGATCTTGAAGTAGAACAGTGGCGGCATGAGGCGCGGCCGCGGCAGGCAGGCGCTGTTGGTTATATTACTACTCGCGCTCGGGCCTGGGTTGTTCAGGCTAGCGAGGACTTTGCGCACCATGCTGGCTAGAGAGCCTGTACCTTCCACCTGTGAAAATAACGCTAACGGTAACCTGCGCACGAGACGACACATAGCTTCGAATTCGTTGTACGAAGTGGGGAGGTAGCGAACATTTTGCGCGCCGCACACCCGCGCCTAAGCGAGCGAGATGGCGACTGTTCCCATGCTCTCATCTAACGTTTTTTTTGTATGTGACGTGGGCTGTCACACCGGGAAGTCAAGCTAAGATGGAAATCAGTATACGGGGTTGAAGTCACTAGGTCTCCTCAGAAGAAAAGCGATCAGCGATACAAGTTTTCTTAATGCTTCGTGGCATCATTTGTCTTGAAGATACTACTTAGTAGATCTAGTATCATTATCACCTGTATATCCAGATCCCTCGTGGTGTCCCCTGGCAACCCAGTAGCGGCATGCTGGCGTACCACTTCCAGCGCTTCGTAGAATAGCCGGTCGAGCATCACAAAGGTCGTCGCGGTGACTACCTCCAGAGTTACCTTGAGGATATGCGTCACAAGTTTGTCACGTTCAGAAGACTTGTATGCTATCGAATGAATGTCTGTGTATTTGCTTCTTTCCATCTGGGAACATTGAAGTGATTTTAAGGTCATCAAAATCAGGAGAAAAATCACAATCGAAAAGGAGTTTTAAGATATTGCTTGGAGACAAAACGATGCAGATAAGCAAACATGGTCACCTTTTTAAGTGGTAGAAGAGTGTATTTATCCTTCCTCTTTCTCATCTCATTAATCTTCTTAAAATAACTGGTGACATACACGTTATCATACTCGATGTCAGACAAGTACAGGTCGTGGTACGTGACTGCTGCGTTGAATATACGCAGAAAAAGTAGTGCCACGCACACATTCACAGCTGTGATGACTGTGTGCATGATGATGTATTTCTCTTCGAACGCGTGCATCACACGATCGCCGGTTTCTTTTGCATCCTTTAATTGAGAACCACCGAAAATACGAGTTTTAGCAGAACTGGCTATACAAAATGCATTTTGTCTACTAAGTATTGTATTGTATTTTGAGGTTTGGGTACGAGCATATTGCATATTATGCTTGCCACCCACCGTAATCGAAGATCTAAGTGACAATTGCTTGTTATTATTTTGTAAAAAAAAAGAGCGGACGATTGATGTTGGTCATTATTACTCAAATAATTTTATACTGATTATACTTTACTAACCAGAATGTCATACAGTTGACGCACAGTATTTAACTTATACTGCAGTGAAACATCGTAGTTATCTGTTAATATTCGCTTGGCTTTTTTCAATTCATAATAGCCTTCGCCAAGTCCTGGGTTTATCTGAAAAAGTGTAGCTGGAGTAGATCGAGATCGACGAAGAAACGGTAGATAATAAACAAAACCATGATGTAGGGCGCAGTTGTGTTATTTTATAACCTTCTGAAAACGAAACTCGAGGGTTTCGCCACATATAATCAATATAACTCTACTCAACACTGTAAAAATATAACACCACGCTGGGCGCCACTTTGTATTTTCCTTTTTTTCGCTTTCAACTTGATGTGTTTTTTTTTATTTAAATTAGTCAACTTACATGCTTAGAACTATCGCAGATGCTATCGTTCCCGAGCATTTGCTTCAAGTTGCAAATCCGTTGCACCTCCATCGGCCAGCTCAGCACCCAGGCTGTGTCGCGGGGCGTCGCCTGCGCATGCGCTGCAAGAACTTCTACGCAGATAGCGCTGGCATGTGACAAATGTTGCTCGCAGCGGTTGTCTAGCTTTGTTGTGTATAACGCTTGATAGTAATCTTTGTCTTTTAGTTTTGACAGCTGACTAGAATCGTTAGCGCTGCAATGAGGAAACTTGAATAGTCGCTATATTCGGCGCTATAAAGAACCACAAATATATGTACCTAATTATTTTATACGCCTAGTCGGACACGCACTTGAAGACAAAAATCAGCGTATACAAACGGCACGGAAAAAGCATACAAAATTTAAGGAGATAAAAAAAAGATAACTTACTGATCGCTAGTATTTTTCGGTGCACGTTTGAGGTACTTTTCATTGTTGTTTTCTAATTCATATTCTATAGGAGTTATTACATCGCGAATTGATCTGTAAACCAACCCTAAGTCCTTACTTTGCTATTTTAATTTTAAAAAAAGTTGTGGTCGGTAGGTACTGGTTTAGGTACCTTAAATTATCTTTAGTTTGGCTAACTTCAGTCCGTAAATCAAATATGGCCGCCTTGAAGGGAGCGCTGATAAGGCTGTACCTTATTTTGGACAAGTTGTACGAGAGCTGGGTGCTGCAGGCGAACACTCGCACCACTTCCTTGGCGTTGAGACCCATGTTTGTAATGGGTCCTTGAAAGAATGGTCACTTGGTGAGATAATTAGTCTTTCTATTTTTTTTGGTGTCGTTGGTTGGTTGGCTTTTTTTAGTATCATATTAACATTAGTAGGTACACACGGCTCCACATCAAGCTACTCATTTTAGTTGCAAAATCACCTTTAATACGCAAGCATAAGATACTGCAGTGATTAACTTGACGTGTAGCCATTTGTACAGTGGCCAGCACATCAGGCTATCCATTTTTTGCAAAATCGCTGGTACCGCATACGCATGGGATACCGTGACATGCTGTTCACCGTACTATCGCGGTCTCCGTCGCATGAACCTTTAAGGCGGAAATCATTTACACATCGCGCGCAATCCCGCTTACTAACTGCTCAGTGTGTGTCGAAGTGCATACAAACAATTAAATAAATAAATAAATATTTCACAACAATCACACCAATTCTCTAGTCCCAAATTAAGCTACGAGGCTTGTGTTATGGGTACTAGACAACGAATAAACATACTTAAATACTTTTTTTTGTAAATAAATACATATTAAACATAGAAAACACCCAGACCAGTACAAACACAGATGTTCATGCACACATATGCTTGTTCTGTGCGGGGATCGAACCCGCGACCCTTGGTTTTAAAGTCCGACATGTAGACCACTGCACCAAACGGTCGTCGAATTATCGTTAGAAAGTGTTCACGAGGCGCCGACCGCCACCATACACGACAAAATGTATTACCAGCAATAACGTAGGTGAGAACCACTGCTTTGAGCACGCCGCGGCCCGGCTTCCCGCAGTACATTGGGATGGTGAGCAGAGAGATACATCGCAACTGGGTGCACAACACGTTGCCAACACCTTAGTTCAGAACAAGCATAAAAAAGGCAGAAAGGAAACGGTTTAAGTGTGTTTAGGTTAAATGTAGAGTTGCAATTCAACAGGGTGTCCCGGAATTAATGGATAACCCTTAACTGCGGGTAGCTTGACCGATACCCTATTCGTAAAAAAAGACCTCAGTAAGAGTGTAACTTTTTTCAAGACAATTTATACATTTTAAAATAATTGTTACGTTGAGCTACTCATTTTTTGAATACCGTGGGGGATGCTCATAGACAAAAGTAAAAAAGACAATGCCAAAACTTTAAATAAGATTTTTTTTAAATATTTCGTTATTATTTGGTACTTAAATGACGTACTGGTTTTCGTACGATATTTAGGTGAACGTCAGAACCGCAAAACCATGTCAACTATTTGAATGTTGAACAGTGTAAGTAGTTAATCCTACATAAGTACTACTTGGTACCTCTATTTAAAATGTTAGTACCTTACCTTGAGTGTAATTAAAGCTATTTATGCCATTACAGCTATTGCGTCGACATAGAGTCGAATTATTATCATTATTTATTATCATTATCTACCTACCTTCATTTTGATTAAAAATCGCATCGGTATACGCCTACAACTTTCGTCAGATATTATATCTCATTATTTATTGCTCAAAGTAAATTCATAGGCGTTTACAAATGCTTATGCAAAGAGTACTAAAGATTTTATTTTGAAAACCGTGACACTTTTACTAAGGTCATATTTCTTTTATCAGTAGGGCATGGGTCAAGCTACCCGCAGATAAAATTATCTATTAATTTCTGGATACCCTTTATATCAATAAAAAAGAATCGCCAAAATGAATTAACGCGCATAACTTTAGAGAGTCTGAAGTTAAGACCGATCGAATTAAAATAAAAGCGGCCAAGTGCAGCTACTAAGTCCTCCTACATAGCCAAAAGCCTTTTCAAGTATGAAATCAATGTGTACGCGAAACACAAGTGCAATTTTAAAAGCAAGCGCATCCACAGGTAGTCAGGTAGGCTTCGCACACATCGCACTAATGGATTTTAGTTTAGTTTGCCTTGAATAAAAACTCATACAACAGTATGATCCGCACCGTACCGTTCATTATCAACTTAATGACTGAACTTGTTTTGTTTTACAAAATACATTTTTAATAATAATAATAGTAACAGAAACATGCCATGCTGTACAACAAATATAGCAACTTTGTAATGTGTTAAAGTTACCAATAGAACTAAAAAGTTGCAAGTACTTACCTAGCAGTAGACTTATAGCTAAAGATAAAATAACACTAATATTATCCGGGAACGGAATCTTCTTCAAGAGATAAGCGTAGTATATCTGTCCCAGGGTGACTCCGCCTATAAAGGCGACACTCCAACTCAAGCATCTTCGTTGGCGACGAGAACAATTCGTTGCCGTTTTGTGTCCTTTAAGACACCGCACAGGAAAGTAAGCTTTAAGACATTTGTGCAGTCTCTCTAGAACCATTTTAGAGTTACGATTACGAAATACGCAAATTTCCACTTAGCTATTACAATTTGACATTGACAGTGACATCGAAAGCCATGGATGAATTTTTTAATTTCCTTGAGACAGCACAAAGCACGATTTGAAGGAAATAAAATTCAGAGTTGACTGGCACCTAAATTGCGGTTTTCTATAATGAACACTTTGTAAAATTTTATGAAAATAAAAATTACAATAATACAATTAATATCAATAAATTTGCAAGTTTCTTGCAAAGATAATTATAATATGGTCCTTAATGACTTTTAGTACTTGAAGATGGACTTCAACGGACATAAGAATGGTAAAAAAAACTACATTTGAAATTGTAAAAACAAATTTATTCATCGATCATTGTTTAGTATAGGTAGTTAGTTAGTCTTATAAAATTCAATACATCTTGTATAGAGAACTTAACGACATTTATTCAGAGAAGAAAGTGCTTAAAGCAAACTAACAGCAGCATTTTGAATACCAATTCACAAGAATAAATTACGGAGGATAGCGCCGCTCCCCACCTCCACACACGATAGTCGATTTACTATGTATCTTTGAATTATCGACACAATTAAAATAAAAAATAAATAGAGAAAATGTGACAACAATTTTCATATTAATCTAGTATTAATATTTTTGCGAAAAAAAATAAATGACATTGTTTAAATTTGTTTGTGCAACGGTTCTACTTGTGAGAACACAAATTGGGCATTAAAAAAAAGGGAACCTAAACATTGGCGACAATCAACAAAGTATAACTATTTACGTTTATCATTCGCTTGAGATTAAAAAAAAATCATTTTGTAAATTAAATGCTAACTCGCCGCGTTTAATCTTCTCAAACACAAGAGCATGCAGGCGCTTATTCATTATGTTATAAATGCATCTATTTTTTCAACGGATTCAGAATTCATACCATATAAGAATAATTTCAATGTAGATATCAGTTCTGTAGATTTATACAAAAAGCAAAGATTGATTCAACATACATAACGTAAGTTAGCAGTAGCGTGTCAGTTCCGTGGGCCTCCGAGCGGGCTACGAAGTTCAGCCTTAGGGGTTATTCAGTTCACGTCACGGGTTCGGGCCAATGTACAAAATTGTACATTTGTAGTTTGTATTGAACAAACATACGTACAGCGTAAGGTCCGAGATCTTAGGCAATGTATTCACAGCAGCTCATGCAATGGCAAGTCTGATAAATCGGTGGGCTTGATTTCGTTTATCTCTTTTGGTTTCAGTTTCGTAAAATTCGCGAAATGTTTTTCACTCTTTGTATGTATAAATAAGTAATAAGGTTTTGATATACTAATTACTAGACTCTCAAAAAGTGAAATACATATCTTAAGAAAAATAACGGGTGTTTGATAACAACGCAATGCAAAGGGATTTGAGGATGTACAGCTTGCAGCGCATTCATATATAACGTCCGTTTTACAGGATCCGTTTTAACGGATCCGTCGCTACTGGAGGTAGTATTCACATTACTGAATCGATTCAGTATACTAGATCCGATATACCGTATGTGTGAACTCGCTCATACAGCTACATACGCTAACAACGTTTTAACGGGTCAGTAAAATGGACGATATATGTGAACGCGCCCTTAGCTAGCAATCGTTATTCTACTGTTTATTTATTTTTTACAATATTAAGTTAAGTAAACTTCATTCAAGCGAGTGTATGATCGAATGACGACAGATATTTTTTTATTAATAAATTCTGTAACAAGCGCAAAGCCTAAGGCAAGTATAAGGCTGTTAGAGGTGCGATACTCGATAATACGAAAATCGTACGAGATCTAGGAAGATCAGTTTTTAGCAAAAAATACAGCGATTATTTCGCTTTGACTACAAAAGGATAATATCGAATCAAGCCCGCCAACAAACAGATGCACCCTACCTACCGGCCCTAGCCCCATCTTCTCCCGTAGTACACATTACGCGAGCGCGGTGGGCGGGTCGCCGGCCGGCTCCTCGGCGACTTCCGTGACCATCGGCTCGTCCTCGGACGGCAGCGACAACACGCGGGGCCCGTAGAGAAGCAGGTACGCGCAGTGCCAGTCGCCTAAGGTTGAGAAATACACGTTAAGAAGCTATTTACATATGTCAAAGACATGTCAATATTGTTTATTTATTTATTGGAGAACACAACAGATTACATCAAGTCTTAATCAAGGAGTACATAGTTAACAGTTCAGCACAAGAAAATAATTCTAAAACGTTTTTTCACTGCATAACGTGAATGAAAAGAAGACATACATGTATATTTGTAATAATAATTTAAAAATTAACAGTGTGGGGGTGGGGAGAGAATCGTCTCCAAACCTATGGACCACTTTGCTAGTAGCAGTGACCTTTTAAAGTTACCAGATCTAGATCTCCGATTCTGCCCTCAATTAAATTCAGAATATCAAGATTACCAGGTGCCCAAGTAGATGGAAGGTGAGTTGGGACTGTTTATGAAAGAAGC
Organism: Pyrausta despicata; assembly: GCA_963921415.1. Classification (NCBI taxonomy): domain Eukaryota; kingdom Metazoa; phylum Arthropoda; class Insecta; order Lepidoptera; family Crambidae; genus Pyrausta; species Pyrausta despicata. The sequence continues at coordinate 10,970,629 of OY992862.1, read as the reverse complement.
TGTTTGCTTGTATTCTTTGCTGTGTAAATTAAAAAGTAATCGAATAACTTAGTAAACATTTCAATTCGTTATTTAAGCTTGTCAGTTTGTGCCCCGTTGCGGTGGGTTAGTACCGCTTGCAGCTGGTAGAGTCCACCGTATCCGTACCACTAGTGCACGCGCGCCAAAGGTTTAATAAGTTGAACACTCACCGCCGCCGCTGAGCTTGAGCACTTCTTCCTCGGCGACGGGCGTGACGGTGTCGTCGTCGCAGCGCAGCCACGCGTCGCCGCGCGCCACCCACGCCACGTAGTGTCCCGACGACGACGAGCGCCCGCGGTGGGTCAGCACCGCTTGCAGGCGGTAGAAGCCGCTGTTGTTGCTGCCTACGTCTGGTGTCAAATATATTCTATTATTTATAGATTACAGGTAAAAATCACTAGCTCTCAACCACGTTTAATTCCTCTGAAACGTGAAACTGAAGGTCAATAATTATTTATTCATGAAATCATAATTCCAATATCAGCGAAATCGACCCAGCTATCATAAGTAAGTAAGTAGGTAGGTACAATTTATAATAATAACAAAACACACACAGCCTAATTCGGTAGGAAGAAAATACCATATCTGTCACTGACAGAAAAGTTAGTAAATCAACTTCTGTTTATTTACAACACACACAACTTTTAATATCTAGCAGATTCTTCTTAATTTTGTTAGCACATCAATCAAAAAAGTTTTTTCAATGGTCCATAAATAAAATGTCTACTCACCATTTTCAAACCAATACGGTATGACTCGTTTGTTTTTAGTTTCTTTTCTGCTGTCGCCGTGGGGCTTGTTTTTGGCAGTGAGAGAGGATTCGACAGCTGCGTCGTCCAATTCCTATAACAGAAAAATAACGTTCAATCCAGATCCTATAACAAAAAAATAACCATAAAATGTTTGCGTAGGTTTGATTTAGACTTTATTTCCAACTATATAAAGTAGTAGAATTAGAGATGGGCCGAGTACTCGGTTACTACTCGGTACTCAGCGTACTCGGTGGTTTAATTTATACTCATACTCGGCCGTATAACTCGGTTTAAGTGACAAGTACTCGGTTGAGTAAACTTTTAATAAACAGGTTGTCTGAAATAAGTTAGCGATTTATTAGTGGCCGACAAATGACCACAAACTAGAGTCAATGAACAAACCACCGCAATCTGGCGTTTGTCTATTCCTATTGGTTAATTACAGGACAGCCAGACCACTGCAGATCGCCAACTTATGCTAGACAAACTGTATGTAGTTCAAGGGATATATCATAAAAAACCAATACTATGCAATATTATGTTGATTCGTAAAGTTATGATTGATCAATACAAAATTACAGTGCGAAGGAAAAAATGAGTCGAGCTAATTACAAGTGCGCCTCAAATTAAACCGAGTAACTCTGCCGAGTACTCGGTATGGCCAGCATTAAACCGAGTAATACTTGGTACTCGGTTACTCGGTAAAACCACTAGTCGGCCCATCTGTAATATAACATACCTTGAACTTGGCCCTCATGGGCGCCAGCCGCTCCTGCAGCTCGGGCGAGCAGAGTTCAAACACGTCTAAATCCAGCGGGAACTTTACGTCTTTGAGGATCTTCGCGTTGATCGACTCCTTTTCTTTGAAGTAGAAGCGCACGAATTGCACTGTTAAGTACGCGGGCAGACGGCTTATTTTGCTCTGAAACGACAGACACGGTAAATTAAATCGACATCCCAAAAGAACCTTGATAAAATCATGTTAAAAAAAATATATAACTTACCGTTTTCGTGTAAACAGCATCCCTCCCTAATGTTTGTGACATTTTTGTGATTTGCTCTGACATTTTCTGTAAAAGAAAAACATTTATTAATGATACTCTTTTTACGGATTATTTCGCGATTTATGTACATTTTATTGTAATCTGCCGTTTCGGATTCTTCAGCGTCCGTGGTCACAGGTAGCGAAAAAAGGTGTTAGAAACTAACCTGTTTTCATTCACTACTCATTGGTTTCATGTTTTTTTTTTATTAATCAGGCACTTTACCCTAGAGGATCAAGAGATATTTTGCTTTGACTCGAAGGACTAAAAAGATGGTTACCATTGTTTAATAGCCAAATTACAACATTTTGACTGTCAAGCATATTAATGCATTAAACGGAATTTTTCTTTTGGTCCATTATTTTGTACATGTTTAACGCAATAGATTACTTAATAAATTAAGGAATTCCTACTTCGTAGCGGCGCCAATTTTCGATACATAAATATAATAAATAAATAAATATTTCACAACAATCACACCAATTCTCTAGTCCAAAATTAAGCTACGGGGCTTGTGTTATGGGTACTAGACAACGGATAAACATATTTAAATACTTTTTTTTTGTAAATAAATACATATTATACATAGAAAACACCCAGACCAGTACAAACACACATGTTCATGTACACTTATGCTTGTACTGCGCGGGGATCGAACCTGCGACCCTTGGTTTTAGAATTCCGACCTGTAGACCACTGCACCAAGCGGTCGTCACATCCTCTGAAATCCAAGTTTTTGTCTAAAAATTGCTAACCTGCCAAGTTTTGTGATACGAGTATGGCTTTTAAATCTGCTTTAGGATCGAGTTGACACTCACAGATCTCAGGCCGGACTGCAGGTACTTGACGTCCTGTGAGATGAAGCAGGACAGCTGCAGGAAGGTCTCGGTGCTGCGCGTGGGCGGCTCGTCCGCCTCCGAGCATACCAACTCCACGTCTAAAGTGCCGCCGAAGTACTGCTCGATCACGTTCGACCTGACAAAACGATGCCGTTGTCAACAATACATGGTACAACAAAAAAATAATGGTACAACAATAGCCTCCTGGCGGCGATAGGGCGTCGCTATTGCTGCCCTATCCTGAGGCACTGGAACAGCATCCATGTGGGTTCTAGACCTCCTTTGGTAAATATTAAGTAAGCCACTATATGTTTTTTTTTCTGAAATAAACATAATAATAATAATAGGACAAGGTTGTTACCTTGAACTATGGTTAGGAGGCTATATAACAGGTTTATCACTTGCTTCAATATATGTTTTTTAGATTTTGTCTGTTATAACATTTCTATCGTGGTTTTAAGCACATACATCAACGTTTAAAAGTGCGGAATCCTATTTACTAGTAATATGGTCGATGGTACAACAATAACGGGTATTTATTTATTTACAGTCGCTCGCTCGTTTGCAGTACTAGATCTCTGATGGTGGCGCGGCCGGCAATCTTTGCTGCAACGTGCTAACAATATCCAACCAGCATTCGGACGCGTCCCCCTGAGCCAAGCCACCGCCATCACGTTCCGCGAATCTCAGCGCGGTAGGGTGATGAGCGCGTAAAAATCGAGATACGGCACCCGCACACGCGCCCGCCTCGCCTCAGTCGACGGCCGATATCATGTCACTAAAGTTCTGGTCACTTCAGCAGCTCTGCCTGCACCTTATACTGAAATATACACCGTGCAAGCAAGCCGGCAGTAGTTGTTCGTCTCACCTGTCAGCCGGCACAGGTGGCGCGGCCGGCAATCTCTGCTGCAGCGCGCGCACGATCTCCGACCAGCACTCCGATGCGTCCTGCTGAGCCAGGCCGCCGCCGGCACCGCGTTCCGCGAATCTCGGCGCGGTGGTGTGGAGAGCGCGCAGCAGCCGAGCCGCGGCGCCTGCGCACGCGCCCGCCCCGCCACCGTCCAGAGCCGACATAGTCTCGCTGAGTGCGCTGGTCAGTTCTCCCGCGCTACCGCCGCCCGATGCTGCAAGATTTGGTTTTGTGAAAAAATAATTTTACTACAGAACTGCTATTGATTCTTGGTTTAATTCATATTAACATGAAGATAAATAAAGGTTTAGATTCAAAAAGATGCCTAAGTAGTATAAGTAAGTATGATAACTGAGGTCATGGAAAAAAAAGATGTAATGAATGGTTCAGGTTCATCTTCATACTTCTTTATTACTCCCAAAACGTGCATTAAACAAGACTAGACTGTTTAAATTTTGGAGAGGTGGGAACACGGTGGCTCAAATATCAAAGAAAAGTGTCTTGAATAATATTTGGGCAGCTATTTACGATTATCATTTTACCTAATAAAAGACTTTAGTTTTTTTCTAAACTTTTTCTTATTAAATTTTGGTTACACTTTTGATGAAAGCATTTGTAAAGCTATTTTAGTTAAAATATCTGGTAATTATGCTTACTGATGGTAAATGCGTCCATTTTACCCGAATTTTTGTTTTTCTGACGTTCCTGCACTGTAAAACTGTACAACCAGCCATTTTTTTTGCAAAATACGTCTCCGTCAGTTGCTGTTACGACTGAGATGCTGATTATGACGAAACGCGACCCATCCACTTACTCTTTCTACCCATACGTAGTAAAAGTGGTTTCCTTCTTCTGTGGGTTCACTATCTAATATTGGATTTTAGTTTACTTAAAAGTGCATAAATGCATATTTTTTACACTAGATAAATGCATTTAAACAGGTACATCAAATTTATTTTGTCCTGGTATGCAGATGTTGCTATTTTAACGCCAGTTTGCGCCCTCATTAGTTTTTAACATTTTATGGTCAGGCTGTACCAGTAGGTATAGCTGGCATGAGTAGAAAACTGCATCCCTTTTACCAAAGGCCTATTTTAAAGCACATGCAGAGGCAATTACATAGTTATACCAACTACAGTATACACAAAACAAACTTACATTTATCATAGTTGAGCAGTGCATTCTTGAGCTCCGGCACAGTCTTGAGGCACTGAACTGTGGCATTCATGTAGCAGGTGTTACCAAGATTGATCAAACCTTCTGGCAGGTCCAGCTGTAAACAACACATAATCAGGGTTTGGTGTTATTGTATATATGTGTTAGTGTAGTAATCCATGTAAATGGTATGCATTGTGTAGGTAGATACATGTTTACTTTGTTATAAAATAAAGTTAAATAATGTAGGTAGGTCAATAAACCACTTAACATCTGGCTATGTAGCCTAATAAACAGTTCTTTCTTAATTTGTTAATTATTATGATTCAGACATAATATGTGTGATTATTTTTTTATTTTTTTTATTTATTTGCATCAGGCAACAGATTTACAATTAAATACAGGCCCATAGAATACCTTATAAACTAACATATATAAAAATATAATAAAACTTATTTAAAAATGTTTATGTTACACGCAAGGTCGTTGACGTGTTGTTCGGTGTGTCACGTAGCCTTCCGCGGAAACGCCGAAAGACGACACCCTTCGGCCAAAAATCTGCATTCATGAAAGTCGCCATTTTCTCGTTTGGAACTCTAATCACAAATGAATTAAAATTCACGTTGCGACTAGGTTCCAACTGAACGACTCGCAGGGTCAGGTTGGTCTTCTTCTGCACATACTCCGTCACGTGCTCAGCCTTCGTAGTGTAGTGTAGGCGAGATACATAGAGCTGCGTCGTCGGAATTGCAGCACGCAGCAGCATGTTCGGTCCGGAGAGTGCAGTTCCGCATAGGTTGCGGCTCGTAGGCTTCTTTTTCTTGCGTTCCACCGTTGTGAAGCCCTCTGTGTCTGGCTCCCCTTTCCGAGGAGCTTTCGGCGCAGTGATGCGCTCCCCCGTCTTTGGTTTAACCAAAGTAGTCTTGATTTGCCGCTTGTTTTTATTTAACACTTTCATTTATGTATTTTTTTTTCTAAACCTTGATAATAACTATTCCTAGTTTTCTTTTATTTTTGAGTATATTTTACTTACTTTTATAAGTATCAATAGAAAATTTTAAAAATAATTCTTGTAAACTGTTGACTATCTTGATTTAGTATCATTTAAAAAATCAATGTTTTAAACCAGTTTGGTTTTGTTTATTTCATCAAACAATACGTAAGAAACAGCTATAGCTATAGTAAAGCCAATGAATCAGCATTGAAGGACTTTGTTACTTGTTTGATGCCAGAAACTAAGAGCAAACTTACAGCTGTAGCAAGCTCTGCTTCATTCATGTCCTCCACGAATCTTGTGGGCTCCACCGGCACAGCTGGCACATCCTCCTCCTTGCTCCCCATCACCAGGACTAGGGCATTCTAAAATAGAACCAAATAATAACAATCTCTATTATAAAAATCTATTAATTACTATAAATAAACAGGAATTTCTTTTTAGGTTTAGGGAACCAGGTATTGTAACAACTTTGAAGTGGTGCCAAATGAATGTGTTTGCCAATACAGCTTTCAAAAAAATTTTTAAACATGCAAAGTCATAACAGGCAGTTAATAAATAGAAATAGTGTTTATAGAAGACTTCAGTGTGATTACAGAATGTATGAAACTTTTACTTAAATGTACACTTTAGGCTATTAAATTGTATTGTAATTATGTCTTTAACTTAGAATTATGTCTTTTTTCAATACATATTTTGGCTCACATTAAGTAAAATTAACTTACATTAGTTAGATTGAAGTTGCCCCAAGTGTCGTCTCTGAGAGTAACCCCCTTGCAGACCACCTTCTGTCTCTCTGGCTGCACACCAGTCAAGGCGAATATCTGTGCCTTAAACAACACTGGGTCTTCATCTGTGTTTACCTCTACTCCTGGGTACATCTCTTTGCCCCATTTCACTTTTACTGTTTTGGAAACAAAAACATGCATATTTTAAAAATTGGAGCTGTCTTGAGACCTTTCTTAAATAATGCTACACTTTTATAGTGCATAGCTGTGCTTTTTTAAAGGAAGTGCCCAAATCTTGTATTAAGTTTGTTGGAACATACACTTGGTTTTACATACAGTATTATAGTTCTTCGATTGCCGGAGTAGGTGCAAAATGAATAACTCTTGCAATCTCACCATAAAAATACCGGTCGTTTGTGGGATTCTTACCAGACTCACCTTGGTTTTGTTTCGAACATGACAAAGCAATATTTGAAAAAACAATAACTTCTAGGGGAATAAAGTTTGCAAATGAGTTTATTCTTTTAAGACATCGTGTTAAAACTGCTTAATTTACAAATAAAGAGCACTTGCACCGGTTAGGACATTATTAGCGAAAATGTATGTATAACCTCGAAACTTTTCAGAACAAATCATTTGTAATTACGCCAAAAGAACTGAGTTTTACGTACCTGAGACCTTAGGCATTTTTAAAGATTTAGTAAAAACACACTTTGGTAATAATCAAATGGAAATTTTCTGAAAACTTCTTAAAAACGAAAGTCACGATTCGCATCCGTGGGAAGAATTGACACTGACAGTATTTTTGACACTTGACAGCTGTCAGTCATCGGCGGTGTCAGATGTCAAAACAACTGACACTTGTTTTAATCTCGTGCAGTGCACTCGAAAAAATGACATACAGCCAAGATTTATTTATATCAATATTTTTTTAATTTCCACTTCGTTGAACCGAACAAGTACGAACTGTATAAGGATGGTAGAGGAAGATATAAAACGTTACTTCATAAACAGCTTCCTCATAATAATAATTAGCTTTTTATTCAAATGATAGCTAAGTATATAATTTTTTTTTAAATAAATACATGATTCTACTCTTATGTTCCTATTTGTAAAATTTATTTGCAAATTACCTTTGCATATGATGTATCTGATGTGCTTTCTATGGTTTCTTCTTAGGAGTCAATTTATAGGACCCACTGAGACCATTGCTATGTTTTCTGCTAAAGACCCACGAAATTTTCTTAAGAAGGAAAAATATTATGTCCCAGCATACTGGCTAACCTAACCCAGGACACCCATAGCGCGTGCCTGTTACACCGATGCTGCCTGACACGTCATCAACGCCACCTCCGATCCACCACTGCAAATAAATCACATTTTCCGGAGGCTTCGGGAGCGTTTTTCTCATGTGATGATTGCGCCGCCCCGCGCCGCGGAACTCGTTCGATGAACTCGCAGGCTGCGCTGGCGCGGCTAAGCGCGACACCTTCAGTCGCTAACAAACCTTCAACAGTACCACGCGTCCGTACTGAAAAAAACGCGATCAAATTCTCACGACGAAAAAACTCTCTCTTTAGCGGGTGGCAGAGTGGTGTGATCTTGTTGTGATAGTGCCGATCAATTGTTCATAAGTGATGTAAAGCTGATGTGACTGCTTCAGAGCCGGAGCTTACTGTAAGTCTGCGAGCTTCTGCGGTTTACTTTTAATAGAAGGACAGAAGCGTCTTATTGTGTCTGAGGTCTTACTTATATGCATAATGTCTTTATTTATTTTATGAGACTCACCACACATGGTAGTAACTTTCTTATTTTACTATGTAAGTGGCTCTTGTAGTAGACTACTTATCAACTGGGTAGAAAGAGCAGCAGCCGGCTCTACGGACATAGATGATCAATTATTTCCTAGATTCACCACCGGTAATTATTTCTTAGTTAGAAATCAGAAATTTATTTGCAACGTATCAGCCTGCAAGCAGAGTTTCCATAATCACGTCTTCTGTTAAACTTATCTTATCTTCTGGTTTGTTAATTGGATTTTTTCTTACTTATCTTGTTCCAATTGACACAGATCCATAACATAAGCTCCTTTAATCGGCTATAAAAATCTCGAAACATTTATTAAACGCCCGAAAATACAAGAGCAGTGACAAATCCTGTCTTCCACTATGCGTTTTGAATACGAAACAAGTCGCTCTGAGTATTTGCAAGGCTAAGGCGGTTCCACGATTTGTTTTTGCCGCAGCGTGCGGAATTTATAATGGCGCAGGCGCAGGATCGTCTACCTGCCGGTAATAGCTTACATTCGAGAGTACCATTGGTATGGAACATCTAACATAGTAGCTTGAGAGCCTTAGGGGCTTGTAAAACTAATGTGACATTGTAAGATGTAACCGTAATGTATCAAATCTCTGAACTCTGTATTTAAATAGTGCGTGTCCTAAAAGGGTTCATCACGCGCATAAGACCATCAACATTAATAAAATCGGCCATTACTGGACCAGTATACTGAATAGTTAGCAGGAGGAACGGGAGTGCAATTTAATGCCTTATCTAGGAGACATTAATACCTGGAAGAGTTAATTTAAGCCTGTTGTCCAAGAGCCTTTAGTAACTGACATACTAACTCTTATGTATTGTAGGTATGCAAATACCCTCTGAAATTCACCAACATTACATTTTCAGGCAGTTAATCTTAAACTATAACAAATAAACCTTAGCATCCGGTCTCGTGACATGTAGGTAGGTCCTGCCATGCCTAACTACTCGGCAATCAATCTTACACGTTGCTCGTACGTAATTAGCGTTTTATAAGTAAATTATGTCAGAAGAATTTGCCTGGCAAACCCTCATTGATCTTATTTGAACCGTATCTACATAACTTAAATATCTCGTTACATAACTCGAAGACGACGTATTACTTAGGTGGAACATTGTGTCAAGATAAACGAAAACGAAAAGACAAATTGATCGTTTAGATTAGACGATGAACGGGTTTCAAACTTTCACTGTTGCATCGTCACTCCGCCTGACAACCTTTTCCCCATAAATAATATTTAAATCATTATAATATTGTAATGAGATCGGCTAAAACGCAGAGATTTGAATATTTTGAAGCGCTAACAAAAGTTTCAAATAAGCTGTGTATACAGGGTGTAAAAAAAACCTTAACGAAGCCGAATACCACATATTCTACCAATTGTTACGATCATTTTTTTCCTTTACACTATACCTGGGAAGTTAACGGTTACTGAGATATTGATGATTAAAGTTTGAAAAAAAAATGGATGATTTTTACAGAAATGTCTTCTGTCCATTATAACTTAACTTTTTTCCAAAGAAACATGATACAAATTTTCACTAGTTCTTTCATAAAAAGCCTCTAAATGGCACACTCCGCAATGAACAACGCACACTCGAACCGAACCGCGTCGCGGCGGCGTAAAGCAACACGCCCCGCGGTGACTTTTCCGCGTGCGCGCTGTACATTGCGGGTTAGAATTAAATTATTATTTTTTGATGTCAAAAAATAAAAGTTGTTTCCCAGCTAAAATTTCTTTTTCATACGATTTGGTTTGATGTACTGAACGCGTGGTTGACGGCTTCGTTAAGGTTTTTTTTACACCCTGTATTTTTTTAAAGTTTCAAAATGTAGGAATGCTAAGGGGCATCTGACTGGAGTTAAACAGACTTATTCATTAGTGCGTATCGGACATTTAAGCCGGTGTCATTCATAAACTCAATCAACTGGTATGATGTTACATTAAAACCAAGGTAGCTTTGGTTTTAACGTTACTTAATACCAGTTACATACCTACCTACTTCAATAGAACAATTTATTTACTCTAGCTAGATAATTTAATTACGCCGCAAAATTATCTGTGGAGGTACAATGTCCTCCTCACACACAAGCTGGACGTATTCGAAGGTCGTACTCGCGTCTCACGTGGCATCTGCGAGATCATTTCCGCCCGGGCCCGCCCAGTCGTCAACAGGCTTAAGGCCCTATTAAATTTGGTCTGTATTTTTGTTTCTACCCATCCCTTTCACTCGCACGGTCTATCTTGAAAGAGCAACAGAGGCGGCAACATTGTAAACTACGGACGTCGGCTTACAGAGTAGGGCCGTTGGCACGAACGATAATTACAGAACAACCGATACTTTCTCACATTATCTCCGCAGATGTCAACTCGAAGTATTTTTTACAAGATGTCACTTCATGAAACCGAGTGAAACCAATAACTTGTAAGAGATATTCCCATTTTTTGATGACGAATGATTGAAGCGATGTTAACCCCATTGTTTTATTGTTGTCGTAATTTGAATATAATACCCAAGAACAATGTACCTAAAAGAGGACACATAAGAAGTTTAATTTTTTTTTAAATTACTTAGTAGAATGAACTTTAATCGGTGCGAGGTTTTCATTGTTTTATTTTTAAAGCATACAACGCTAGTGATAGCAATAGGCAATAAGTTTTAATTATAAACCTTCCAACAAATTATACCAAACAACTTAATATCAGACTTTAACTTTCACATATCTACCGAATGCGAGCGAGGTCGAACGCGAAATTATATTTTATTACCTGTAACTAATTTCTATTCAGTGGGCGCGACTGTAAAATTTACGAGCTCTTTTTATGAATTTATATTCGCTTAGTGTTCAATATGTTCGCTGGATATTTTCTCGTAAAACGAATGTTTATTTAAGAGAATAGGGACAATAGCTATTCTACTTATGATTCATAAGTGCGAAAAATGTTATTAAACGTTTTTGAATTTAATTAAATTTTATACCTGTTCAACTCAGGAGGCAAACTATATTCGATGCCTACTAATTACTAGTTATAATTGAAATATTGGGCTCTGATGGTCTCATAAGCGATTTCCGTTTTAAGGCGGGTTCAAAAACGACGTTAACGTATTTGCCCTGATCTCACCGGACTAGTTACAATTAACTTGCGAATATATAATTCTGAAGGCTTGGGCTGTTTTTATAACTTTTGGAGTAACAGCAGTTGGTATGTACCAACCAGTAGGATCTTTTTCCTGATTCATTATGGAAAGAGAGTTGCTATACTTTGTAATTGTTCAATACATGAACATACGTTTATTAATTTAACTATTTTTAGTTTATAAATTAGTAGTTTTTATAACTTTAGGTCTGGCATCAGTATTTTTTTTACTGTTGGCAATTTTTTTTCTCGTTTTGAGCTACCATTGGGACCGGGAACATTGTTTTCATTTATATTATTTAAAATAAATGTAACAATACGCTATATTTTCAAGTAAAGCTTGTGTTATTCAGTAATATATACAGTAATTGTTAATTGTGTAACATGGGCTGCGGCTGGAGGGCGAAGGGGAAATGACGGAAGTGATAAAGGTATAACAAACTTATACAAGTGAACAAAAAGGTGTAAACTAACATGTTTAACATATCAGCCTTCTGGAGAACACAGTTAATATGCTAGTGTAGGTATTGTGTATAAAAATACAGTTAGCTCTCATCAATCATCATCAATTTGAACTAGATCACCTTAATTTAAACGGGATCATGAACACTGTATTAACAAAAGATGCGATGTTTTTTACACATCTAAAAAAATCAATAGCAAAAGCTATCATTAATAATAGTTTGAGGTTAGTGGCCTTAGTAATAGTCATTTTGGCTAGCATTTTTTAATTTTAATAACAAAATAGAATACATCGAGGTTGATGAAATGTTGTATAATATAACTATCCATATAACTGGAGATCTAGGCTGGTTATCGTTTTCATATTTTATTACTTTCAAAAGTTTCCATCCATCTATAGGTCCTTGTTAATCTGATGTTGATAATACTATCTAAAAATGATAGTCTATCTAGCTTCAGTATGCACCTAAAATTGGAGGTCGTTCGGAAGACGGCGTAAAATTCGTAGGGCCGCCCGGCCGCGGTGCGACGCACAGTGGGTCGAAAATGCTAATGAGAGACGGCTTTATGCGCAATATCTGTACCTATCGACAGGGCACAATATTCTGATGAACGATTGTCGTATACTAAATTTTCCGTTTTCTTTGCATACAAAGTCTTTCAATCGATCAGTTTATGTTTCATTCCATAGAATGAAACATAAACTGATCGATTTCGACTACGTTTAGACTGATCGCACATTCAAACTTATACTACAGCTTATCGACTATAATTCCACATTATCGACGTGCTCCCACACTTGTCCGTTCAGGAAGTTATGAAGATTCGAAGAATGACATATTATTATATCTAAATTCCAAACTAAGTTCAAGTGCTTCAAACTAGTTTGTAAACATAATAATCAATAGGTAACAATACGAAAAATAAATGTTGCAATTCACAAATGTATCCAAGTATTATAGTTTGGCTGGAAAAAATATTTTCCGGTTTCATAACTCCTGAATGGGCAAGTGTGGGAGCGCGCTGATAATGTAGGATTGTAGGCAATAAGCTTTAGTATAAGGTTCAAGTAGTTTGAAGGCGGGATCGGTCTAAACTTAGTCAAAATCGAGCAGTTTATGTTTCATTCCATACAACGAACACAAAAAATATTTTTTTTCGGCCCAACCATCACTTTAAGAAAAATATGTATATGACAATTATTCATTAGAATATCGTGTCCTGTTGATAGGTTTTTTTTTTGTACGGATATTGCGCCTAGCAATTTCGACCCACTGTGCGACGTCCTGCTGCGCGGTCACGTCACGGTTCACGCTCCGATGCGACTTCTTGCTCTGCTACCAGAATATCTTAACGCATTACTTATTATTATATTAACGTTTTATTAGACAGTGATTCCAAAATTTATTGCTTGTTAGGAAAAGAAGTAGATTCGTAATGCAAATGCTTGCTTCATACAGAATACGCAAATTAAAAAAAAACTTTAATAAAACGAACATCAAGAAAGTTTTTTTATATGTTGTAGAATATTTTGATGAATATTGCTGACATAAGGCCTCCTGCCCTACTCATCAAAAAATTCTACTAACTTGAATGTTTGCTCGCTCGATACAAACGACATCGACGCGCTCTCACTCCTCCGGCCTAGCCGACTGCTATTACGAGTATAACGCTGGTAATAATGTGAGATCATTAATGATATTAATTCCTAATAAATATCTATGTTTTTCTAAATCGTCATTTAGGTAAATGAGTAGGTATCGCGGTTATTTTTTTACTATTTTATGACCAAGTACCTTTTATTTATTAGAGCCCAGTGCAAAAGACATCAACGCGTTACTACAACAAAAACATTTTTTACATTAACAAATCCCGATTTGACTAAAATTTTTAAACTAGTCGTAAAGTTCTTTATTAATTGTGTTATCTACAAGCCATAACTAGTCAATTGATCAATGTCGAATACAGAAACTTGTTTATTGCTGGAAAGTGTTGCCAGCACAGCACCTGCCCGCATTCGTCGGATTTCTCTCGAATAGCGTTCCCTGCAACGCGAACTCGTTACATTATCGGTTGCACAGCCTACAAACCGATTCGAAGCGATAACTACATACCAACTGCTCTGGAATACTATGTAATTAGCGAAATGGTACTAATGATAGAAAATAAGTAACTTGCAAAGTGCTATATCAAAAGCAGAAACTATTTTGTTCAATGTAAGTCAGGACAAGACATTTTTTAGATTTCATTATTGTGTGTATGATTTTCACACAATATGAATGGTGGTCTGTACCTAATATCTTATTTAAAGACTACTTGCAGCCAGAAGGACACCAAAAATGGTGACATTCCTAGTGCAAAATAGATATTAATTTCTGATCAATTTTGTAAAATGATTGTCTTGTGGACTCTGATACTGATAGAATATCATCACATCATTAGGTGAAGGTACTTGCTAAGGTATTAATTAACGTGGAAACAAAGAATGAACCTGCCTATCAATAAAAAATCCTCTTTAAAAATCCAAAACGCACTAAACACACATGCTCAACACGCTGTCATAAATTCAATACCACTTTGCAAGCCTGCTCGAACGCGGACAATAAAGCAACATAATAAAATGATAATACAGCACATTATATTGAAAATCGTAACGAGAATCTAGTTAGTCGGGATATCGAGCGAGTTGCAGTGAAAGTCAATAAATGGCGACTTTCACACGATGCTCTGAAAAGCAGACGAGTAAAGAGGCAGGTAACCGATATCTGCCGCGATTTTAGGACCGTTTTATTGGTTGTCATTAAATGGTTATCCTGTTAGTCTGCAGTGTTAAGTGTCAGAAAGAACCCTTGCCAAACATAGCAGAGTCGTATTTGTCTTGAAGGAATTCTATCAATGAACTCAAAATTTAAAACGTCCTCAACAAATTAAAACTTGGGACTTCTTAATTTTTAATATTCTTTAATTAAAAAGATACCTACTTTCCCATTGACCAAAAACGAACTATCCTTTTTGGTCAGTTGTAAATTTTGAGTCAATTGATCAACTCCTTCAAGATAAATACGACTCTACTTTGTGTGGCACGAATATAAAACGTTTAGGTGTTTTATTTGTTGAGTATTTTTTTGCGTTCACTACGCTTTTTTAATTTCGAAAAGACATAACACTTAAAAAATTCTTTTCGGCTCCGGTCATAGGTCATTAGGTCGACTCCAATAAGGTTCTCGGTAGCTCAGTGGTTAGAGCATTGGACCGGACTTCCAAAGGTCGGGGGTTCGATTCCTCCCCGATGACCGGAGCCGAAAAGAATTTTTTAAGTGTTATGTCTTTACGTTTAGGTGTGTCAATATGTGGGAAGACCCACGAAATAAAGGAAATAGTAATGATCAATGATACTACGAAAAGAACAACATGATTGGTCAACAATAGTTATTTGTTATACAAGAGTGCAAAGTTGCTTTTTAACCGCGTGTTCAATTTTGATGACCGAGCAAGCGAGGGAGATTTTTCACCTAGTGCTCTTTTGGCACTAGGTGAAAAATCTTTGCACTCGAGTGCAACACGTAACTTTTCATTCCACCTCAGCGAGGAAATGAAACCGTTAACAATCACAAGTATTGCAAATAAAACCGTTGACAATCACAAGATAGAGCCTACTTTTATTTCAGTTTAGGTATTAACTACTACATTATGACAGGTAAGTATTACAGAATAATCTTTAAATTATAACAAAATAATAATTTGGTATAATTAATAAAAATTGAAAGTAACGTTGCTACAATTATTTAAATTGAGTGTAATATTTTTGTTGGGTACTGTAATATTGGTGTTAGTCACTTGTGTACTGTTTTTCGAGTGCTTGCTGTCTTGTTCTCGGATAATTCTATAAAATATGCCAGCAAAACGTTTTCTCAGAAAGTTTTGGCTCCTTTTGCTAGTCGCCACGTGTTGAACATAACGTACTGTTTTAAATACTCCTCGCTTGATTGTTGAGGGAGAAAGGTCATTTGCGCATTATTAACAGTTTCAGTCAATTCTGTTGGCGTCAAACAAACTTCCTCGTCGCTAGAATCACTCATTTTAGTTTTTTCACTTGTTTTCAAATTTCTTGTTTTTAATATAAGGTTTAACAATGACGTGAAACAATGACGCGTAAAGAACCGCCAACAAAGCAAATTGAAAAAAGAACACCAAGAAGGTTCCGAGTTTGAGTTTTTAACAAATTAAAAAAAAATTGTATGATATATTTGGCACCATAGAGGTAGCAATAAATAGGTTTAATGTTTTTTTTAATTCATAAACTTGGTGCACACGATGTTCTAAATTCAAATTTACTTTAACCTCTAGTGAATAAAAACGGCTTTTCCACTCAGATATTGAAGAGCAAAATGACTCTTTCCGAGATGGTGGGATGAAAAAACACTTCTTCTGTTACCTAACATTTTCACTACCACTTTAGGTTTCAACGAAATACTAGAGCCAAGCTGGATCTTAGCTGTCTCATATAAAATCTACACGAGTTTCATAGATTTGTTCGTGCAAGTCACACAGATTGTGTTACGCGGCTGTGGAAGAATTAAACGAGAATAAATTAAAAGTTTAACGCGTTGACGCAACACGGAAACATTTTTCGGCCATTTTAGGCACGATAAGTGTGCGGAAGCGCTTGCAACCAGCCACCAATTTTATTATTATATTGGTGAAAAGTGGGCCGCTAGCTTCGTGTGAATTTTTGACACTGATAAAATGAGAATAGAAGTAGGTGCCTATATAATTTATCATCATTGCTCAAAAGAGGTAGCGATTTTTATACATAACAGTAGGAGCTATCAGCTGATTACATATTTTTAGCAGTCAAAACTGGTTTTGAGTATGAGTATGAGTTTTGACGATTTACCTACCTACTTATTTTGAATTTATGTAAACTAATATTTTCAAAAACATGCAGGACATTTGCATCAAAAGTGAAATTAGCGAAACTATATCCGACGATGATGAGTATCATCATCAAACTGATTATAAAGTTACGTAATATCTCAGTAGCTCGTTAGTATTAATCCAAAGTGATGATGTTAGACGAGAAACTATCTAAGTAACTAATATAATAACATAACACTTATCGCAGATCTTACTATCCATGCTATTGGTTTATTAACTTGATCAAGACATATTTAAGGGAGAAGGGAAGGAAACCTTTGACACTTTATACACTTCCTGTCATATTTTCAGATTATCTGGTTCTTGACCATTTTTCCGTTTACCAATGCTTAGTCTAAATATCGAGGGGGGTCAAAAAGTCCACGGAACGAAGGGGGAAATTAAATACCTTTTTTTTATTTTTTAATACATTCTCCTGTAACATGAATACATATCTCAGACCTATAAAATAATTAGTTAATACAGCAATCAGCACTCAGTATTTCAAGTTACCTTCTACTTGAATGGTTCTTATTGCAATGCTGCTTTCTGGATCTTCACCAATATTATTATAACCACCAATAATACCAAAAACATTTAAACCACATAATTTTCAGGCACATGTTGGTTTCATTATGATAACGACCCAAAGAACAGCGCGCTTCATGTTAAGATTCCGTGACGGCACTAATGCCCGCTTATAGCACTGATTTTAGCCGAATCGTCAAAATGTGGCTTAAATTGAAGAAACCAGTTGGGTCTCAACGTTTTCGATCAATTCAGAAACTACGGCTCATGCCAAAACCTTGGGATACAATTTACTTAAAATACTGGAAATAAAGTGCTTAGAAATGCTGGAGTTTAATTGGCAGTTCGCCCTTATATGCCTAA
Source organism: Pyrausta despicata (assembly GCA_963921415.1). NCBI lineage: Eukaryota > Metazoa > Arthropoda > Insecta > Lepidoptera > Crambidae > Pyrausta > Pyrausta despicata. Next base: position 10,952,959 of record OY992862.1, on the reverse strand, counting down.
ATAATCATACATTCTGTCAAGCGTTTCGTCTCCAGTGGTTAATTCTTCCGAGCTAATTAAGTGACCACGACTGTACATCGCGATAAATATCGTGATACATCGATTTTATATCCTCGCACCCTGTTCCTGCCCGTTTCGTAAGAACGGAATAAAGAGGCCCATTTTTTCCGAACTAAACTTAGTTATGTCCCATCCAGTTCTACTAATTTTAATGCAATGCGAAAACTCAGCGTCATAATAGCATGGGTTAAGCATGGGCCAAACACAGCTCGAACAAGTCCATTTTTATACCGAAGGCAAGCACACCCGCGCACGGCACACAAACGTGACCGACAGATGCGCGGGCGCACCTGTCGCGCGGAACCCTTTCCGAAGGCACGATTTGGAAGAAGCATTTTTCCTCTATGTTATGCTCCGTAAGTACTGCAACCACTTTTGATTTTGTAGGAGTATGCATTAAATTAATTTGTTTGAGTTGATTTATGTAACAATATTCTGGGCTGCAAAACTAAACAAGTATGTACCTAAGTACCAGTGTAAACTGAGAATCAAAATCTAGAAGATAGCGTTTATTTTAAAAATAAAATTATCACATTCGATCTTTACCAAATTACGCTAACACTATCCTATTGTATGCAGCAAAGTCAAAACCATAGCATAAAACAATAAGAATTTAAACAAGCGCACGGCGGGCAGTCACCGTGCGGGCACAGCAAGGACACTCCATTCATACAAACGGGTTCGCGTTTACACTGGGTTGCCACCGGGCCGAAAGAATGCCTTTTCGGAAGAAGCTCCACTTTCATGGACCCTGGTTCCTGCTGAAAACGATAGAATATTCAAAACGTGAGCCACACAAGACATTTCGTCAACAAGCGAGCGAGGCGCAGGCGGCAGCAAGGACGCACCATTCATACAAACGGGTTAGTGTTCTGCCCGCGGCTGCCACCTGGGCGCATAAATTAGTTTTTGAAAGAAGCTACACTTTCATGTCATTGGCCCTGATCTCCTGATTGACGATAATATCGGAGAGTGTCGTAAGTTACACTTACGATACCGAAGAAAGTGATAATAGAGTTGTAACATTTTCAGAAATTACAATACGATTTCTGTTTTGTCTATTAGTAGAGGGTAATGTTACATCAGAGTCATATCAATAACAACACAGTCACACAATATAACTTTTTTGAACTGCGTCCCCTATTACGGTAATGACGATTAATCAGAATTATAGTTATACTTATATGAATCACCCAGACCTATTCAAAGATAGGTAACCTATATTTCTGTAGTAAATCATTCAATTCAAGATATAATGATATTTTAAGCGAATGCTCAATGTGGGAGAATTTAATAATCATTCAACATTAATCGCAAGCAGTTAATATAACGTAACATGCACCTATCCATTGTAAATTCTATGCACTTCATAGGCTTATAATCGTGTAATTCGTTTGTGTTTTGTCAACCCTATCTCGATGTTGATGACAGGGGTCTGCGCCCGCGCACGCGGCGGCGCGCGCTGACCGCTGACAAATTGAATCAGCTTCTAGCAGTGATACTACAACCTGCTGATCCAGGTTGACCTCACGTTTAATACGTGTCATAAAGTCAACGTAATGTCACTGCTGGAAGACGACACGTAGACACAACTTAGAGGTAAAGAATGCCTCATTTGGTGCGAAATCGTAGCTTTAATAATTAATTTAATTAACACTTAGAACAGCTGGTATATGTCATATTTTAGTATAAAAAGAAATTGACATAGACACTGTCGAAAATGTCGATTAAATGCCTTGATTACACGCGCCGTGGATCACAGAGTAAAAAGATTGGCGAGTGCTGTCTACGTAATAAATACTGTCTCGGCCGAGAATTATAATACTGTCTGGCCCATTCACTCGCCGCATGTGATCAAGACAAATTGAATCAGCTTCTAGCAGTAGAGACTGCAACCTTTTGATCCAGGTTGACCTCACGTTTAATAAGAGTCATAAAATGACGAACGAACGGAAAGTGTCACTGCTGGAAGACGACACGTAGACACAATTTAAAAAAGAATGCCTCATTTGTGCAAATTTATTGTAGCTTAAATAAATACTTCAACTAACAGTTAGTAACAGCCGCTAAGTGTCACATTTCAGTATAAGAAATTGACATAGACACTGTCGAAAATGGCTAATATATGCCTTGATTACACGCGCCATGGATTTCAGAGTAAAAAGATTGGCGAGTTATATTATAATAATAATGTCTTTATTTTCTCTTTCACAAAATTGGTCTTACAACTAAACTAGATCTAAATTAAGTATACTTCCGATTGTGCAAGCTGATACATGTAGTTCCCAATTTTGTGAGAGACTGGTGCCTGATAAAGGTTTTGTTAAAACCTGTTCTACAGGTCACCAGGCCCCCCCTGAGGGATATGTTATTTATTACTACTGGGACATCATGGGCCTGTCAACTTAACAACTCCATGATGACGAAGTAAAACATTAAATTAGGAGTTGTCTTAGCTAGAATATAAAGGATAATAATAATAGTAAAAATATTGTTTGTATGGAATCGAGTGCTGTCAATATAATAAATACTGTCTCGGCCGAGGATAATTTTACTGTCTCACCCATTCAATCGGCGCATGTGATCAAGGCATAAGTTTTATAGACCACCCATTCTCAATAATGTGAGCTTGGATTTCACTTACAAATATAGTCTTACGACTTTTTTTTCTATATGCCTTTGACGCCACGTGGTTTTGTGCGTAATTGCCCATGAGGAATTAAGATATTAAGCCAGATTTTTGACTTGATATAAAATTTACAAATAATGACACACCTGTCTCACTAGCCTGCTGTTGCAGTTTATAAGCAGTTGACTGCTAGCAAATTGTTTCACAAACCAACAGTTTGTCGAACACCGTCGCGTACGCGAGCAAAAACATTAATTGCCAAGTCGACTTTCTACAAAGCGGCGTGTTTCCGGAACATTGCCAGCCTGTGTTTGGTCAGTCTCGAATCAAACTCGACCTGACGACCATCACTGGAGAGTGGTAGGGCTGAAAATCTTCTTTAAAATTTAATTTTAACATACCTATGTTATTATTGCATTGTTAATTAGGCAATCAAGCGGAAAGGTAAACAAGGTGATATTCCTAAGATTACATCAATGTTATCTCGTCATAATATTCTGATCTAAGGTAAATGAGAAGATATAGGATTACATAATATTCATCTCACTAACTTGGCTTGGTCTAGGCTTTATGCAAGGGCTTGTGTAATCCTATCAGAGCCTGGTTGGTAGCATAGATTACTTAAATGTTACTATAGCGTCTACACTATAAAAGTTTTGATACATAAACAGCTCTACTTACCAACTTTTCGAAGATTGTATACCGCTTTGGGTATGTACATGTTCTAAGAACATGCCGTAAACCTGTGAAATAAAAAAAATATAACGACTTCTATTTTATATGATTTTACAAGATTCCAGTGCAGCAAGCAGTAGTCCTACTAAACCACAACACTAAAGCATGTACCGTTTATTAGTGGTCCGCTATACTCATCCTCGGGGGCCGACCGAATGCCGCTTGCTCGGCTTACGCGGGCTCTAAAAATGCCTCGACCCTGCCAACTGTACCTTTATGGGTTAAGCACAAGAATGGAATGCTGAAGTTTTAAGATTGCACATGGTACTGTTTCACTTTCTTCCTTACTGTCAATACGAATGTGCAATAAAGATTTCGCATGTCGACGGCACTGGAATGAAAACCCAGCTAGCTGCCTTTATATTAATAAATAGTAGCCTTCAACAATCTACTTAATTTACATACTGAGAACTATTTTTTTTATTACTCTAGCTCAAAAATGATTTAATAACTATTAATGCAACTCGGTACTGCGTCAATGATCTAAACTAATGAATGACCAACTAACTCATTTCGTCATTACGTAAATTAGTATTAAAAAATCTTTTACTTAGTTTACTAGATGAGGCCGGGCACTACTTAAAAAATCCCTTATCGGTTAAGTTCTTAATTTCCACGTAAAATGCTTTGCGCGGGTCTTAATTGCTCTTGGCCAGTTCTAAACTTAGGCTAGATAGTACTGTAACCAACACTTGGCCAAGTTTTGTAGTTTGTATTGAAGTTTATGATGCCATTCATTTGATACGGTCTCAATCAGGCAACTATTCGCCTGATTGAGACCGTATCAAATGAATGGCATCATAAACTTCAACTTTTTACAACCTGTCACAGGCCAGGCCACCCTGCTGAGTCTGAGCCGTGGTTTGCAGTGAAAGGCAAAACTGGCGATAACAGGCTTTGGCGAGATGTAATTTTCTTACTCCAACGTGTCAATCGATGTAGAGTTTATGATGAGAAAATATCAACAACAGTTACGAGTCTAAATAAACCTCCGGTTAAAACTGACAAGATGGTCATAAGATGAGAAATGGATATTCCTGTCTTGGCAAAAGTTATTACGACTGTTTTGACCCCTTTCTATGTTACTTAGTTAGCCGACTCTTAAAATACTCGTACATCTGTTAAGTGTAATTTATGTAACGCTACTCAAATTAAATTATTGCTTGGGAAATTCCTATTAACCATTTACATCTCGTTATGAATGAAACGAGTATTTAAAGCTTAAAAGTTGGTGTGAATACTTGTCAGAAATTTCACTTATTTACTGAGCTTCATTATCATTTAAACATAGGTTTTTATAGCATTTAGTCGACATACGTCAGGATAAGCAAGCCTTTACGCCTTGATTTAGATACTAGTTATTTTCGTTACGTTTTGTAACCTTTTTTATACAATTTAAATGAAAACGTTGTTTTAATTTGGCCCACTGTTATTGATCCATTCAATTATAGCTAACTGCTCCATTGAAGCGTTACATCATTTCACTTCATATAATTTGCTCTCATTTCTCCAACAGCCTACATTTTTGTTTGTTCTTCATAACTAATCAATCACTGCTTTGTCTTTAAGATCTGAATATTTCGACAGCATTTTTTGATTCGAAAGAGGCCTGTAATACCTTGACATAGAATAAGTGATGTGAAAACTAATGTAGGTCTGATGTACCTACTCAAGACACTTGAACAATAACCACTTGTTATTGAACTAGGTACCCAATATATTGTACTAAGCTTACTGGTAGGTACATCGTAAATAACACATAACCACGATCCATTGAATGTAGATTGCCTCAAGACAACTGACCCACAACATACGACCGGTCAAGTGAACAAAGTGCATTCGCATTGTACCAAGAATAGCTGAACCAGGGATGTACGTATAAAGAAATTACGACAATTACGCGATCGGGTGTCGGCAGGAACAATGGTCGCGGTCACGGCATTCCGTTAACAGGTTGAATGACCATGCTGCGGCGCCCGCGCACCTAATCGCGTCCTTCGCGCGAGGCCTAATTGCGGCATACCAATCATCATAGTTTGAGTTGTGGTTTAAAAGGTTACATAAATAAATAGTTTCATAGCTTTTTCGAAACTTTCCTAAAAAAATAAGCCAATTCAAAATGTTGTTTCTGTATTTGTACGTACTGATCATTTGACTTAAGTGGCAGGAGCTTGAGGGTCACAAGTTGACAACATTTTCTTCCAATACGCACAATAGCCGGATGCTAAGGATAGTAAAATGTGATGCAACTGGTTTTAAATAAATGGGAATTGAGGAATCGAGATAATATACGTACCATGACAATTGATCTCTAGGTTATTTTAATCACAACTACTGGTCGAGGCTATTCAAAGTGTTACAACCAAGTTCAAAAGAATCGGATCGGTGTTAAAAACAATAAGATGTTGAAGGCTAATCGTGGTTCGCGTTGATGGCAGACAAAGCTATATTAGTGCGCGGAAGCCCGCCGAGGTCAGGGCGTTGCATTGTCTGGGGGAACCATTAATACTACGAGTACACACAAAGATGAAGAAAGAATAGGTACTTTGTGATCGGTGGGATATCGATTCCACACAGAACAGTACGACCCACAAAATTATTCGATTTAAATAGATACAGACATTCAAGGTGACATTAGAGGGGTCGAGCGTTCCTGTGGCCGAGAGCCTGAGGCGGACTCGTTCTGGCCTCTACAGGCCATTTTTTTTGAAAAGATAAAGTCTGAGTCTGAGGCCTGCAGACCCCGCAGGAGCAGACATATAAAGCTACCGCCTGGTGGAATAACAATCAAGAATGTCCTTCGGCACAGCCACCAGCTTTAGTGTATTTTTTTTTGTAAAATCTTCTAGTTGAAGCATGAAGAGAAGCATATTAGAAACACGGACAGACATAAAAGTTATGAAATTTAAATATCTGATTAAAGTTATAAACGAGATGAATATCTTAATTAACAATTTCCATAAACATGTACAGTTAGCAACACGGGAATGAAACCCAGAGCGCGAATACACAGGTTTCTTCGAAACTACACTTTCCAGCAATTGTCACTCCCACATTATTTGAACTGTTCCGATTCCGAGTAGCGCACAATGCCTCACCTTGTCACGGAATTTGTCGCAGACGCTGAGTATGTTGGTGGTTAGAAAAAAAAAGTAACACTCTAGGTGGTAGAAATGATCTTATTGTGATCAACTGTACAAAAAAGGCTGGTAAAAGATAATGAGGTGACGTGAAATAACAAGTCTCAAAAGTCAAATCGAATAAAGTCAGTTGACTTTTAAAGTATCTAATGAACTTAAAAACTGTCTAGCCAATGAAAAAATAAGTAACAAGTCAAGCTTAATCTTACAATACTATAACTTAAATCAATCCAGTTTTATAGTGCTGACTGGACTGAAAACACGAAACCAAATTAAAGCTTTGATGGAAGATTCTAACGAAAAGCTTACATGACTACCTTTGTACTAACTACTTACTCTTATTGTTGCTTATCTAAATATCAGAAATAACTTGAACTGAGCTTTAAATATCTTTCTTAAATAGTGTATCAATCAAAGCACGTATAAAAAAATGTCGGTAGACCTCCATGCCTGAAACTTAATTACATTGTGAAAAAACTGCCAGCGAGCTGGGCAGTACAACACGGCGCGTCGTTAAAGTAACAAGGCGATGGAATTAACTAGAGGAGCCGACGCTGGCGCTGGCTACACTATGATTTAGGTTATTTCACGGCTGATTTGCTGCTGCTCTAAATCAGGAAGGATTGCAATTAACGAGATCAATGGCGGCTGCGCGAAAGTGGACGGGATACTTGAATACAGTGTTTCTAAATGTAAAAAAGGAGAGGCGTAAATAACAAAATGTATAATTAAAATTTTAATTCCGATTTGGATTAGGTATCTACAAAATGGCATAGTAATATCTACATCTTCCGTTGATAAACAGTCACATAAGCATTCAATATGCGTTACCGTAAAACCTCAAAACCGCAGACATTTTTAAGAAACAGACCGCTCAGATCGCCGAAGATGCTGATAACTATCTTGCACACACCTTTACCATAACAATCAATCGTTATTGTATGAATATTTCTTCACATGTATTACACATGCCTTCATCGGGCTGTGCCATTCGTTTCTCAGAACCGATCTACATGCACTCCACCTAGTTCAAAGAGCTTTGACAGCAGCTCAGCGGTTTATTAATCAAACGTCGTACTTACAAACTACCTACATGGTTACATTGGTTCACTAGTAATTGGCCTCGAAACACATAATTTACCATCGTATTTGGTTTATATACCGAAATAAGTAGTTAGCCCGCCAACTATCCACATTGTAATTACGCCGGGGAAATAATAGCGCGATCGGCTCTACAACCTATAAGTATTTTGTTACTTTCATAATAAGATGTTGAAGACAGGGAATGATTACTCTTATATGGTAGGTCTGCTAGTTATCACTACCTATACCATGTTTCTGCTAGAAAGTCGCGTTTAGTATTTATTTTCATTAGTTTAAAATTTGAATTTTCTACTTATTTTACTCGACTACTGATCAAAATTTCACCTAAACTACTCCAAAAAATTTAAAAAAAAAATCGGGAATTTTTTTCTTCTTAAGGTCAATTAAGGTCCGATCGGTGTTAGGTGGTATTTTAGGGCAAAACACTTAAATCTTTTGAAACTCCATTCTACTTAGGTGAGCACCTAATTGTAGTTTTGGAATCCGGATATAGCTCAAAGCTGCAGGTAGGCTGCAAGGTAACTGTATCGGTCATTTGAGTGGAATATGATTCAACCACAGGAGGTGTAGTGTGTCGGCTTAAATTACGGCAACCGCCGTTCTCGGTCGAACAAATTATCGATTCACTCGACAGGGTTGCGGTGGGCAACTTATTTCAGGGGCCAAAATAAAAAACCTATGCTAAGCCAAAAATCGCACTTACTACATAAATAACAATGCCTCCAACTAGGCAGGAGCTTAAGATATTTGCGACAAAGTTAACTACGAGTAAGTATTAGATCGTAATAGCCGTTGTTTAGTGAAGTATTTTTGATCATCTAAGCACAAAAGCAAATAATTAAGTAACTTATAAGTAAAGTTTTGCTTACGAATCATTGCGGCAAGAGACAACGATTGGCCGCTGAACGACATAATCTTACACCTACAATCAAGCTTGAAGCAGACTGAAAACCCCTTCCTCAATCAATGCCAAAGTGAATAAATATGGTAAAGCATTTTTCTGAACAAATACTGGTATTGATTTGAGTGTCCACTCATCACACTTTCGAGATAATAAACACATCTCGCGAAGGAAAGCAATGGTCATTAAGACGGCGCCGTGGGGCGCGCCTAACTAGCGTAGAAAGTTTCGCTCAGGGCTCCACATTGGGCATTGTAATGTATTCTCTTCATTTTTCAAAGGCCCATTATGTTACAGACTGGCATGATCTGGTGTTAAAATTACGCGAATAAAAAGCAATGGAACGCTGTGGTAATAATAATGTAGAGTATTTCGTAAGTTGACTCATTGAATGATCTCGACGTCTAGTGTTCTTTATGTGTGGAATAATAGTTTCTTACAACAAAGAAGAAAACGTGTACATGATCTATCCATCACATCAACTATCGAATGTAAGAATGACGATGGAGTTATCATGTCATGAACAATGGATGCCTTCACTCTTTCGTCGTTGTTAATTGACAGATTTATGTAGGAACGTAGGCATATAGGTACCTAATGTTTTTTCTTTAGCCCAGTTTGCCGTGCCGTTTGTGCCGTGGGCTTGGCAAAGTAATGCTAAAGACAACCTTTTATGATTTTTTTACCGTCTTCATATTGGAAAGGAGTGAATATTGGCAAGCTGTTATATGATAATCTTATTTACGTCTTAATTAACACACGAATAGCCTGTCCACAAATTTTATGGTGATACCGGTTTATCGCTAGTGAAATTGCCATATTTTATGCCTTGTGATTCAGAAGCATCGTAAGGCTTTTTAAATATTAGGGATCTTCCTACAGTCATAAAAAATAAGTAAACAAAAAATGCCTACCCGTTTCTTAAACAATCATACACGTTACTGCTACATAACATAACATACCTACAAGGAGCTTACTGAAAAAAGGCGATAAAAACACTAATATAAAGTTTTTGAATGAATTTCAAAATGCAAATTACATAATCAGAAATTCAAAGGATGTTTGCAAGTGAAATTTGGACAAATATAATTTCCCAGTCTGTTGGTTTAATGAAGATGTCTCGCCTGAGGGGCATGACGGTGCAAACTCTTTGCTATGCGGACAAATGACGACGAAAGTTAAACCATACTTGGGCTACCCACTGTTGTACCTTGCCTTACTGCGCGATGACGAAATAAAGATTCAAGTGCTATACTTTGAGAAACTCATTTCACGTCGTGATTTCTTTTGTACATGATTAGTAAGATGATTCGAAGAGAAAAACATATTATATCGAAATTATGTAGAGCAAGTGTCCTTTACAAAACCTATAAAATAGATTTATTTACATCCTAGCGGACCCCGCCGACGTTGTCCTACCCGTTGTGTTTTATTGAAGTTTCTGATCTTTTAAACCTTCCCTGGACTTCCACGAATGTTTAGAGACTATATTTAGTCAAATCGGTTCAGCCGTTCTCGAGTTTTAGCGAGACTAACGAACAGCAATTAATTATAAGACTAGCTGACCCGCAGATGTTGTTCTGCCCGTTGTTTTTTTTTTTTAAATTTTCTTACCTTTTAAACCTTCCCTGGACTGCCACGAATATTTTGAGACTAAAATGTTTCAAATCCGTTTAGCCGTCTCCGAGTTTTAGCGAGACTAACGAACAGCAATTCATTTTTATATATAAGAGAAGAGATAAGTTAGAACAAGTTCTAAAAATCACATGAAACAAAAGTCCACCCAAGATAGCTTTTTTACGTTAAATTTCATGTTCATATATATAACATTCTGTTAAACTGTTCATTAACAAACTATGAGCGTGTAGCTAGCTAGTAACGGAAATCATCATTGTTTTATTACATAACAATGCCACTGTTTCCCATGAACCACCGTATGTACCCATGTAATTTGAGAGTCAATTAAATTCAATTATCGCACCCCTAAAAATATTTTGACTTTACAAAATTAAATTTTATTTTAATTAATGCGCAGATTAAAGTCTACAGGCATTATCACCAGCAAACAAAAGTTGAATTCAATTATCTTGAATGTCTTGCACGGTCAGCTGAACCAGTTCAAAACAGGTTTCATATTTTCCTTCATCGTGGGCAAATGACAAATAATGATCGTATGTAAACACTTCAACTAAAGCAAATGGACCTCGACTACTATTAGAGTGGTTGTCACGACTCTAAAATTCAGTGTATAAATGATATTTTAATTGAATATGAGCTGAACAAAATATAACGTGCAACTTTTTATTACTCGCCGCCTTGCCTAGGGGACTTGGCGAATGCATATAAAAATTATCATGCCCTATATAATTATCATGCCCTATCGATATTAATTTAATGTTGAGTCAATAAAATGATTTGCTGCTAATATGAGTACACCGTCCACCATCTTTTAAATTCTAAATTTTAAATTCTCATTTGTAGCTTCCTTTATCATACGTAACCCTAAAAGGAGAATCAGCCTCTTCAAATGTTATCCATTCAGACAAAGACTGTAAGAGCTATGCTAATAACCTCGTTACATGTACAATAAGTAAATACCAACCTTCTGTAACTTCCAGGTGCTACCCAGCCCACGCTAATGTTCGTCGAGCGAGGGTCGATGGTGCGAATATGCGCGAGGAGGAGCTGGAGGTGGCGCTCAAGGTGGTGATCGTGGGCGACGGCGGCGTGGGCAAGTCCAGCATGATCCAGCGCTACTGCCGCGGTACCTTCACGCGCGACTACAAGAAGACCATCGGCGTAGACTTCCTGGAGCGACAGATCGAGTGAGTATCATCTTTGTGACGTCACGAGGCAAGAGTACTTCATTTGTAGTAACACGTGGAGCTGAAGGTGGCGCTTAAGGTTGTGATCGTGGGCGACGGCGGTGTGCCAGCATGATCCAGCGCCACGGCTTCTTCACACGCGACCATCGGCGTAGACTTCCAGGAGCGACAGATCGAGTGTAGGTACCTTATGAAGTAATGAGGCTTTCATCATGCGACAAAGGTAACACATTTAGAGCTGGATGTCGATATTCATAAAGCGTATCAGATCCAATATGAATATTGACATACCGCAAATAAATTATGGGCATTGAAATTTTTGAATTACATATTCCAGGATCGATGGAGAAGAGGTGCGGCTGATGCTGTGGGACACGGCGGGGCAGGAGGAGTTCGACGCGATCACAAAGGCGTACTACCGCGGCGCGCACGCATGCGTGCTCGCTTTCTCCACCACTGATCGTGACTCGTTTCTCGCTCTGCATTCGTGGAAACTGAAGGTATGTTAGAACTCTTTTTGAAGCTACGAAACTGCTTTTGCCCACCGAAAGACATCATACCCGGTCCATTAAAAGCACTCTTAAAAGGACTCTTATGCGCAGGCATAGGTACTTAACCTTGCAAAAACATCAGGTTCCAATTAAGTTTAAGAGTTATCTTCCACCGGCTAGTAAAATAAATGAAGCAGGTCGTTTAATGTTATCTGAAGTCGTGACTTTCGATCCGCTAATAAAGTAAACATGCAACTGCAGAACTGTATATTTTGTTCTTAACATGTATGTGCATACAGATCAAAATCGGACACGACTCTCGCTACTCTACAATCGAATCGAGAACAAATTTACTATTATCTCACAGCATGAGCACACAAACACATTGCATTATCGCCCGAACGATGTTTACATATCCGGGCCTATATTTGGACGGAGAACGTTCATCTAATTAACCATAGATAATTCGCAAACATGTCCGCGAGAAAGCACGCAGTCGCGTTCGTTGCTCTTTTGTCGGTTTTAAGTTGTGCCAAAGCAACGAGCAGAGAGGATAAGTGCGTAGATTACTACAAAACAGGAGACGACTTTGACTTGAATGAACTGCAAGGAGACAGACACGTCGTGTACTTCTGGCCACCGATACAGAGACAAAGGGACGACTGCGCAGTGTATACGTTTAAGAAGCTTTCTCAGGAAGAAGTCGAGAGTGGTTTCGGTGGTTGTGACAGCCTCGAAGTTGCGAACCAGACTGTAGTACAAGCGTCGTACGTAAACAGCGCCGGAAAGCCGGTGAAGCATTTGTATTTCGGGGACTCTGAGGTGAAACGTCAGTACAGAGCTTGTGGCCGTATGTCCAAGTATATTTTCAAGAAAGTGAGCGATGAGTACGTGATGGGGATCAACTGCTCGTCGGGGGGCCGGGGGGTGCTACTATCGAAGAGCTTGCCCACGAGAGGAGAGGTGGAGACGGCGGCCGACAGCATAGAGATCATGAGCGGCCGGGAAGGAAGCCCCGATTGCAAATTAGCGAGATGATCAGCTATGTTATGTTCAAATTTGAGTAACTGTGTCGGGAATTATATGAATGTACTTAATAAATAAATGTTTTTTTTTATATTTTGGCACAAACAGTCATTACAAAAATGATTGAAGTTTAAGTTTTTTTATGTCTTGCATCTAATAGGTCATTTATTAAAACCAAGGATGTTTGGTAGGTGGGTAAAAAAATTAAACAAAAATATCAACCACCAAGCAACCATTCTAAATCGTGACACTTTCTTAATTTTCAGGTTGAAAATGAATGTGGCGAGATCCCGACGATTATAGTGCAAAATAAAATAGACCTAATGGACCAATGCGTCGTTGGACCGTAAGTAATTAAATTTCTTGCGTTAAACTATTTAACCTAAGTACACTGACACAATTGAGCCAGTCAGTTAACTTAGGTATATCACTATACATATATATCTTACCTTCAATAACTTAAGAACATTCCAGTGCCAGTGTGAGGATCAGATATTAAATTTTCATAGATGATAGCCACTATACGACATAACTAGCATGCTACGACATACCACGAATTACTGGTAGAGTCTTCCTGATCGTTATAATACAGTACAAACTATAAAAGTATTATACATAAATAATAATAAATAAATAAACAACATCACATACATTGATCTGACTCCGTGGTAAGTAGCTTAAGCACTTGGGTTACAGATATCAGAATCAACATTGCTATACAAATAAACTTAAATAAATACATGTAACAAGTACAAACAGACATGTTCATGTACACAAATGTTTGTACAGTGCGGGGATCGAACCCGCGACCTTTTGGTTAGTAGTCAACTTCTTGACCATTACACCAAAGTGGTCGACTTATTATGACTGCCTCGTTGGTGTAGTGGCAAAGTTTCTGCCTTACATCCGAGAGGTCCTGGGTTCGAATCCCAGGTCGAGCCAAAAATTGTTTCTGAGATTTTCTGTCATGAATTTCTCAAAAACAGCTCGGAGTCGGGAAGTTGGCGGTGTTACACCCCCGTGCCTCGGAAAGCACGTTAAGCCGTTGGTCCTGCGCCTGATCTCTCTCCGGTCATGTCGGATTGCCGTCTCACCGAACGTTGAGAGTGATGGAACAGTGAGTGCACCTGTGTATTGCGCTCACACTTGTGCACTATAATATCTCCTGCGTAGTTGGCTGATATCTGTTGAGATTGGCCGCCGTGGTCGAAATCGGCCAGGAGGACTATTATTATTAGTATTATTATGAGGGGGGATGTGAAGTCATAACATGGTGCAAGCCAAAATGCCGATGTTCTAAAAACTGTATCATTATTTCTAGCGACGAAGCGGAGCTAGTGGCGCGCGCGCTCGGCTGCCGGCTGATGCGGGCTTCGGTCAAGGAGGACGTGAACGTCGGCGCCGTGTTCCGAGCGCTGGCGGCGCGCTGCCTCGCCGACATGCGGCGCGAGGACGCCGCGCAGGACGGCGCCCTAACGAACCACGTCTCTCCTGTTATAGGTAAGAACATGCAAACCAAACCCCCAAGCTTAACTGAAGTTTGCCTAGATGCAGGCGTCCGTCAGAGGCCTTGGCAAGCGGTCTCATCACGCTGCCTGTAGGTGTAGTCTAGCTAGTGTTTCGGGCGCGGACGGCGAGCGGCATTCTTACCAGGTAAAGGTATGATAGCTTTTCAAAAATTTTTAGCGAGTAGTAGATTGCCTGCTGGGTGATAAACATCAACGCCTTGTTACTACAAAAACTGATGGGTCGACGCCCCGCAGAACCATGAGGCCTATTAAGGTCTTATGATTGAATTTATTAACAACTTAACTCATTGAAGTTTTGAGTTGACTTAAAATGAGTGGTAGAAATAAGGCGTAGGAAAAAGCCATTTGAAAATCTCTTCATCTTTTATGCATGACCTTGAGGTTGACTGCAATAAAGTTTTACCTAAATAAGGAAAAGTTTAATCTCCATACAAAGTTTGTCTCCTTGTATCTTCAAATACCAGACCCTGGTGTACTATACTCGTATTTCCGGACGCTATCTTACTTCAAATCTTTCGCATTTCTTTCCAGGCACATTCACAAACCACAACAGCAACGGTACGATCCTGCTGCGGCCCGTTAAGCACCGGCCCGGAGGGAAGAAGAAAAACGTTCTCAAGAGCGCATGCCGGATACTGTGATCAAACTTCATCATATCAGCCGTTTGGAGCAAAGGCCTTCACCAAGGTTCTCCGCCGCAATCGGTCCTGCGCTTCATGTGTCCAGTGGCGCACCATGACCTTCACCTGATGGTCGGACTAACTTGTGAATGTGACTGCCCACGGAACATCGTCGACACACAGTCACTATTCGATCAAACTTATCAGCCATTATCAAACACAACGAACCACTTACTAGGCATACGTGCTAAGACTAAAAGCACCTTGAACAGCTCTCCCGTTGCCTCGATGAAAAAGTATCGAACAGATTGTTTGCCATTTTAATAGCAACAGTTTAGTTTCATCAACTGTTTACAAAAACTAATAGGCATGATAGCTAAGAAAGCCTCCGATTCCCTGCTTAGTACTGAAGATTACGTACACTTAGTAGCATCGCCACTGTGTTATTTTCTGCTAACCACCAAGTCATTTCAACATGATCAATGTTATTTCGAAAACATTCCTTTTCCTGTTAAAACTATGCAATAAATAAAGTAAACTTTGGCATAGTTAAACATAGTTTAAGATAAAGTGTGTACATATCACGTGTAGTTATGTAAAAACACTGCAAGTGCAATGGTAACTAGATGTAAATCGAATTATTACTCATAATATTATGTTCTGACTAGAAACACGATAATGATGTCCCTCGTCAGACCATAAGGTTCTATTTGTTAACTTTATTCTTAAATATTTTTAGTCATTTTCTCTTTAATTGTAACAACGAATAACTTTGAACAACAAAGTTATGTAAATATTGTGTAGTTTTATGGAAAATTAATAAATTATTTTTTACATGTGAAACTTTCTTCATTTACTCTTTACTTATTATGAAGTGCCCTACCAAAACTGAAAATCCCAATCACCAACTTAAGTGCAACCATTTTTTAGGCTGACTGTATGTAAATAATCCGGTACTACGATTGAGATTTTCGTCCTTTCCATTCTCCCTGTCCCTGTCAAATTGTATTTTTGTCTGTTGAAATCTGACAACCATGTCAAAATAACAAATTTAGCATAAGCGTGCATGAACATGTGTGCCATGTGTGTTTGTACTGGTCTGGGTGTTTTTTCTATGTATAATATGTATTTATTTACAAAAAAAAGTACTTAAATATGTTTATCCGTTGTCTAGTACCCATAACACAAGCCTCGTAGCTTAATTTGGGACTAGAGAATTGGTGTGATTGTTGTGAAATATCAATCTATCTATCTATCAACAGACTAATACAATTTTGACATGGTACTCAACTGCCACTTTTTGAATCCTCTGTTAATCAGAAAGTAACAATAAATTCAATAATACCTCTTATTTTAGCTGGTATTAGTGCTTTTCAAAAATAAATAAAAACAACTACATATACAATAGCCAGAAGTATATTTTAATAATGCCACAGAACTAAATTAAGATCGTAGGTAACAAAAGCTGACCAAATGGTAGGTGGGAATTCACCTAAAATAATAAGTACTTGATAACAACAAAAATATATACAATTTGGACGTACATTAACAGAATCCGACATTTGGACTCTACAAGCTTTATCGCAGAATTTTGCATTTCTCTAAGTTCAGAACAGTAAGTTGGTTGATAGGTAAAATTTTAATAACACTTAAAATTATTAGTTTTATTTTATTTTTTATGCAATTATGCTAATTATTAATTATGTTAATTTTGCTAATCATCATCAACCTAGGCCAAAAAATATTAATATTCTCACTGTTAATTTTTTATACTACTACTCAAATTACAATAACAAATTGTATAAGACATTGTGATCAGATTTTATAAATCTTAGAAATACTGGACCCGATTCCAAAATGTGTAGATACTTAGTTTGTCTGCTTTCAAAACAATTTTTTTTTACATACATAGTTATTTTGACCGTAAAACGGATCAAAACTATTTATTGCCAAGCTGAGCCGACTATAGGCGCCTGATTGCCAGCGTTTCAGAGTGTACACAACGTTCATAGCGGTGACGGTCTTCCCCTTTTCATACTGGGCGTATGAGATGGCATCACACATCATGTTCATTAGGAATACACACAGGACACGGTGAGTATCCTAGTAGATCAAACCAGACATACGTGTCATTCCACTTCTGCGGACCAGGCTACGGATAACAGCCTTCGAGATACCCTGGTTTTTACCACGGAATACCTCCCTGCGTACTTTTCTGTGACGCTTGGCGCTAGTACTGCACAAAATTTACACCATCGGAATCGAACCCAATACTCTTTTTGACGACGTCATTATGTTTATTAGTTCCTCGTTACCTAAATTTAATTTTAAAAAATAAACAAAAAAAACGTTTTTATTTTTAAATTGAGTAATAGGTGGCACTCCCGACACTAAAATCTTACAGCTAAAAGGCAGATAATTCCGAACAGTTTCTTTCTCATTAAGTCTACTGCTTTAATTTACTTGAATACGATATTAAAAAAAAAACTATTAATCTTTCTATTTGCCTCACAATACATTTAAAAAACATCACATGATAAAAGTATATTTTGATGCAACATTACTCTATCACAATTTGCCAGATACACTCGAATATTTAAAAAGTTTTATATGTAGATACTGTCGGATTGTTAATGATGCCTATGATATAGGAATTTGTTACGCTTATAAAAATAAATAAAAGGTTGGTCGGCAGTTTTACTGCATGTACAAAAAATAATTTAAAAGATAGCATGAAATGACCGATTGCATACAATCGATGATTCATCAAAATATACTTTCACGCATCAACAACAATTCATTGATAAGCTGTAGAATATATTGGATAATGATAAATTATCAGTGGAAATTACCTAAATGAAATACGTAATTTTAAAAGAAATGTGTTTAACAACACACTGATACTTTATCTTACTCAACAAGTTCCACGAAACAAAGCCTAACACTTCTAAGGCTTCCTCCTTGAGCATAATATTAAAGTACATAAATTATGTATTAGGAATCATTAAACTCCTGTGTATCATCATCCTATCAAAATGGTAAATGAGTATAATGGAATATGTTACGTTAAAATGCGTCACACAGCAACGATTTCACTGGAACAGACAGAAAAAACTTGTTTACAAACATACAAATGAAGAAAACAGTTGACCCTGCCCATAGTGACATTATGACTGGTCATATCTGGAACTATGCATACCAGTATTTTAAGAAAAGATATTCAACATACAAAATAAAAATAAAAACTTAAAATAATCAATAACAGTGCTTAGAAACTTTGACAAATTTATATGAGCTCAAAGCTACAGTTGACTATGATACTAAAAAAAATAAGTAAATAGTACATGGTCCTTAATTGTGTATTTACTGGAAGAAACTTCGCAAAGAAAATACAAATTTACATAAGAAAATGGAAAACTAGAGATTTATTTAATAACAATACACATTATCACATTTGCCAAAGCTTATAACCACAGCGCACCGGCATGAGAGGTAGGACATATCGGGAATTTGGTAGCAAAATTTACCCAAAGAGCCACCTTAAAAAATAATGATCGACATAGAAAATACAATTTATTACCACGCATAATAACGCAATGACCTGCCTAGACGTGCGTAGCTCAGTCTATTAACGAACATTTACAATGATCCCTGATCGTGATAACCGGTAAAACTCAAGCACATCGGCGAACTTCATTGTATGTGTGAAGAAGAAGCTCTCAGCTGCGGCCGTGTGTAAGAGAAGCTGGTACGAAGCTCAGCGGAGTACTAGTTTATTTTGTAGGAGATCCTCTACTCACGAGCACGTCGTCACGTTGAGTTTGGCGAAGTAGTCGAGGAGTCCCTGGAGGCGTTTCTTGACTCGTTTCTGGTCGTCGAGCGTGCAGCCGAGGATGGCGGACTCGAAGTTCTTATCGGTGCCGCTGGAGGGGTCCGGCTGCGACGTGCACGCGTTCATGTACGTCTGGCAGCGCGAGTGCGCGACCACCGCGTCGTCGTGCACCGACATCACTAGCTGATCTATGTACATGTTCACCTGGAGACAAGACACTAGTCGCAAATTGCTCTCATCGATTTATTGATCATTTCAGCACCAGCGCACATTTCGTTATGTACAGTTAAATGCGAATGGGGGCGTAATGCGAGTAGGACGATTGTTGTTTTCAAACTCGTGCTTGACTTACTTTGATGCTACAATATTGTAAATTACTCAGTTATACACAAGTGAGTAGTAATTTTTCCCCATTTTTACATAATTTACACTAGCATCAACCACATCCTGATAAACTTTTACCTACTGTTAAGCAATATTATATATTAAATGTAGCTATAATGCCAAAACTACATTGGTGTGGTTCTATGTAAACAACTTTGATAATTATTGAATGTTATCGTTATCAATCTTCCTCGGTCACAAATACAAATAAAGTTGAAATTTGACAATAAAAATATATAAGTAAAATAAGACTGTGATTTAGATAATATAATACATACCACTAATTTATTTTATCACAGTAAAATAAATATAAGTCGCCACAGCATTATTATTACTATCCACAAAAAGGTATTGGACGTATTGTGAAATTAAACCACACTTAAAGAAAAAACGGAGCAAGCCGGGTGCCTTTAATTTCACATTTTAAAGAAATTCGCATCATTAATGCTAAAAATATAGAAACTTAATTGGACATTTTACTGAAAGCTGAATAGCTCAAGCAAGCTCCCACTTAGCAGACCATATAATTACTTGGCCCGTTTAAAGAATTTTGAAATACAGTGTGGTTTCAGTTTAATTTATTTGACCCTGATGGAGAGCCAGGCGGATGTTCAGTCTGAACATAAAAACCTTTTTGGATCCCATACAATAAATAAGGGTTCACTACTCCATTTCGAAATATGTTTCGTCTAATTACAATTCAACGATGACAATAAGTCGACTATTCGTTTATTTTATCGACTATTTGTTTGAACGATGCGTTATATACCCGAAAGACTTAATCGGACTTGATCGAATGCTAATAGAAATTCGATGAAATGAACCATCGAAGTAACGCATTTCGTATTTCGACTTGTTGCAATCGATGAATTGTAATTCGACGAAACGTATTTAAAAATGGAGTAGTGAACCCATAAATCAACATAATAAGTGAGTATTCATATACCTGATGCAGAGCTTCCTCCTGCTGCGGGTCGCGGTCGGTCCTGACGGCCACCTCCACCGTCATCGCGCGCGCCAGGATCCGGTCCGCGTACCGAACTATGTCATCCTTGTCACCTGCGAGAATAGAATACGTTGACAAGTTTTCATATATGTGAGTGCACTAATTCATTAAGAGTAGAAAGTATTTTTTCGGCATAAAAAAATATATTTATTCGGAATACAATAAGAAAAACAAGATTTCATTAAAATAAAATAAATAATAATAAAACATATAAATCGGTAAATTTAGAAAGCATAAAAGCAAGGATTCTGCGGATGTGTAAGAGGCGAGTTAAACGCTTCTTAAGTAGATATGAGTCAATGAGAGCGCAGTCGCGACTGATAAATATAAAAATTCGTTGAGCAACCATCTTCCAACCCTGGCAAACCTGCCCGCACTTACATTTAGAATATCTCATCGGAGATCTTCTTTAACTTTTTCTATCGAACACTTACTCATCATCATTCACTTGCCCTTTTCCCAGGTTATCTGGGGTCGGCGAAGTAATTTTTTCTCGTCCATACCATCCCCTCTATCGTCATTCCTTTTACACTCATATCTTCTTTCACAAAGTCTATCCATGTCTTCCGAGGTCGGCCTATTTTTCTGTCCCGCCGCAGCCTCTCCACGCGAAGCTCCTCTTGGTCTAGCACTCATTTATCCATAACTATGTACTCACACTCGGTGATGTCAGTGAGCAGGTCGGAGTGCTTGACGCTGTCGAACGTGGACAGCAACGAGTCGCGCTTCTCCTCGATGCGCACCGTGTCCCGCCGCAGCCTCTCCACACGAAGCTCCTCTTGGTCTAGCACTCATTTATCCATAACTATGTACTCACACTCGGTGATGTCAGTGAGCAGGTCGGAGTGCTTGACGCTGTCGAACGTGGACAGCAACGAGTCGCGCTTCTCCTCGATGCGCACCGTGTCCCGCCGCAGCCTCTCCACACGAAGCTCCACTTGGTCTAGCACTTTTAATCTATTAATATGTACTCACACTCAGTGATGTCAGTGAGCAGTTCGGAGTGCTTGACGCTGTCGAGCGTGGACAGCAACGAGTCGCGCTCCTCCTCGATGCGCACCGTGTCCCGCCGCAGCCTCTCCACACGAAGCTCCACTTGGTCTAGCACTGCTATTAGCCTGTAACCAAAGCAAAGGCGATGTGTTACGTGAGCGACGCAACGAGACGCGACAAATACTTCAAGCGCCTTGTGTCAATGTCAGTCGTGTCTCGTGCCTTTGTCGCGTTTGTCGCTCTCGCAGAATAACGAGTCACCTAGGACAACTGGTTAAGTAGTTTTTAGGGGCAGAGGATGCCGCCTAGTTGTATTGCAGAAGGTGTTAGGGAAGTAAATAACAACACAAGGTTTCCGAATGTAAAACGCGCGTAAGCCGATAGGTATAGCGGGCGGGCGAGCGACGTGCGCTCCGCGTCGTATCTGTGTTCGCACTGGCTCGCGCCGAACGCGAGCGCTTGGATATATTCAATGTCGTCCGGGCGGTGTGTTTAGTTTAGGCCGCCGCTGTGACGTCACGACTATTGCATTCGGCGACCGCTCCAATGCATCGCGCGGCGATAGCTATTTTACGCGCGATAATGTATGAAGCTATTTGATTCGACTTACTGACTTTTATTAACTAGTGTGTAAGTGTAGTTAGTAAGTGTAGTGTAATTAGTTAGTACATGTATTATAGTAGCTAAGTTAATAATAAGATGTAAATAAATATAGCCTATTTATTATATAGAAAATAGGTATGTATTTATAAATTATATTTATTATTATAACTAACTTAGATTAAACATAGTAGGATAAGTAAATTTAATATTAATATTTATATAGGGATCCTACATCTTTCCCCCCCAGAGACCGTCACTACGGGCGATAAAAATCTGGGAAGCGTACTTTCCTACCAGAACGTGTAGTTCTTGGTTCTGGCGGATTAATTGAAGATGGAACTATTATACATATTAGGTTGAGGTGCAAGGGGTTCACTAAACTTAGCATTATTTTCAGGTGACATTATATAGGCTGGCTTGAGTCTATCTATGGATACTGTGACCGATTTACCCTTGACATCTAATTTAAATGTTTTAGGACCTCTATCTAAAACTTTATATGGCCCTGTGTATGCGGGTTGTAAAGTGCTCTTGACAGTATCGTCACGTAAAAATACATGAGTGCAGGTGGATAAATCTTTAAAAATAAATATTTTATCTCCTGAGCTATGTCGGGACGCTGGACAAGGTCTAAGTTTTTGAGCAAAAGATTTAAGTCAAGCTGTTCTCCTCGTCAGTATCGGCATTTAGATTTTATTTCGCAGTTCTCCACCGACATACAGCACATATCTGGCAAGGACAACGTAGTCGCGGATACACTTTCACGTATCTAAACTATCACGTATCACGTCGGGGTCACCAGTTTAGGGGCAGAGGATGCCACCTAGTTGTATTGCAGAAGGTGTTAGGGAAGTAAATAACAACACAAGGTTTCCGAATGTAAAACGCGCGTAAGCCGATAGGTATAGCGGGCGGGCGAGCGACGTGCGCTCCGCGTCGTATCTGTGTTCGCACTGGCTCGCGCCGAACGCGAGCGCTTGGATATATTCAATGTCGTCCGGGCGGTGTGTCTAGTTTAGGCCGCCGCTGTGACGTCACGACTATTGCATACGGCGACCGCTCCAATGCATCGCGCGGCGATAGCTATTTTACGCGCGATAATGTATGAAGCTATTTGATTCGACTTACTGACTTTTATTAACTAGTGTGTAAGTGTAGTTAGTAAGTGTAGTGTAATTAGTTAGTTATCATAGAAGACTGCTTACGTACAAATAGCAAAGAAGATTGGTTCAGGTTACTTTCATTTTCTTATTCAGCATTGAGAGTGCCGGATATAGAAGGGAGCAAATCACTGACGTCCAAGGTCAAGAGAAATATAGACGACTCCAATATTCATTTTATGCAGGATAATTCCTCGCCGAGACAACGTTCAATTTACAGAACTATTGAGTCTAAAGTACAAGATGGGGATTTGAGAGGTTCCGTACGTTTGCTTCTTACAGATAGCCCTCTTGCACCCAAAAATGAAAACACTTTAAATGCCTTGAAGGATAAACATCCAACGCCATCCAGATCGGTAAATCTCCCATCAGAACCGAATTTAAGTAACCCTTTTTTGACTGTTACAACACCTGAAGTATCAAATGCTATTGCATCTTTTTATAATGGGTCTGCTGCGGGTCTTGATGGTTTGCGTCCCCAGCATCTCAAAGAATTGATTTCGTCATCTGCGGGGAGCAACGGGCCTCGGTTGCTGGAATCGATGACCAGGCTTTGTAATTTTCTGTTAAGAGGCATGCTCAACTTGGAGGTGACGCCATTTTTATACGGGGCTTCTTTGTGTGCCCTGTCAAAAAAGGATGGTGGTATAAGACCAATTGCGGTTGGCAGTGTTTTTCGCCGCCTTGCAGCTAAGCTTTGTTGTCGGTCAGTTAAAGAAGCCATGGCCTGTTACTTGCAACCAAAACAGGTGGGATTTGGCACTGCACTGGGGTGTGAGGCGGCTATTCATTCTGTTCGGTCTTTTGCTATAACAAACGAGACGTCAAACCATATAATAGTTAAAGTGGATATCAGAAACGCCTTTAACAGCGTTGAAAGAGATATCATCCTAGATAAAGTCTTGGAACAAACTCCGTCCCTTTACCCATTCATTTACCAGTGTTACGCGTATCCAAGTAATCTTTCCTTTGCAAATAACACTATTCAATCACAAGTTGGAGCTCAGCAGGGAGATCCATTAGGATCTCTGTTATTCTGCTTGGCAATTCAAAAAGTTATTTCTAACCTAAAAGCCCCTTTGAATGTCTGGTATCTTGATGACGGTGTTTTAGGTGGTAGCCCAGAAGAAGTTTTACAAGATCTAAAAACATTAATTCCTGCTCTGAAAGCATTGGGTTTGGAGGTCAATCCGGCCAAATGCGAAATTTATAATTGCAATGGTCTGGTCATCGATTCTATAGATTTTGATTCTGTTTTGCCTGGTGTTGCGCATATTGACAAAGCATCGTTCAGTTTGTTGGGTGCTCCTGTTTTTCCTGAGGGTGTCAGTTCTGTTCTTAAACTCAAAAGGCAGGCACTCTTGGCGGCGCAGGAGCATTTAACACATCTGTCGGGACATGTTTCTCTCGTTCTGCTGCGTAATTGTCTTTCTTTGCCACGGACACTGTATGCCTTGCGAACCTCACCCACTTGGCTTTTTGGACAAGATTTAAAACTGCTAGACGACACAATTAAAGTTGCTTTGGAGTCAATAATCAATGTGAACTTGAATGAGGACCAGTGGAATCAGGCGGCGCTGCCTATTCGGTATAGGGGTCTTGGAATACGTCGGTGTCAGGATGTTGGTCTGGTGCCTTTTTTGGCCTCGGCGTATGGGTCGGTGGATCTTGTTGCTCGCATTTTATCACTTGATGGCAGCAGTATCTGCTTACCTTTTGTATCTGAGGCCTTGGAGAGATGGGCTATGATATGTCCAAACGATGAAAGACCGGTAGACCTTGCAGCTCAGAGAGGATGGGACGACATCACTTGCAAACTCTCATATGCTCGGCTATTGGATGGGAGATCAGGCGTTGATTTGGCACGTCTCAAAGCGGTTGTGAAACCCGAATCTGGTGCGTGGCTGCATGCATTGCCGTCTCCTCAGTTGGGTACGCTGCTTGATAACAATTCCTTAAGAATTGCGGTGGCTTTAAGACTGGGTAGTAAAATCTGTGAACCGCATCGATGTATTTGTGGTGTAATGGTTGAAGAAAATGGTCACCATGGTCTTAGTTGTCAGAGATGTGCGGGGCGCTTCCCAAGGCACCATTCTCTTAATGAAATTGTGCGTCGGGCCATGGTTTCTGTGAATGTTCCTTGTGTCCTGGAGCCACCTGGCCTGTCCCGCACGGATGGTAAGAGACTTGATGGCCTCACGTTAGTTCCTTGGCGGAGAGGACGTTGTCTTTTATGGGACGCAACATGCGTTAGCACCTTTGCTGCGTCACATGTACGGAACACAGTTACATCAGCGGGTTCAGCGGCAGAAAACGCCGCCAAGTTAAAACATGCTAAGTACGCTGCGCTGGAGTCCGAGTATGATTTTGTTCCAATTGCTGTGGAGACGGCTGGGCCCTGGGGTGATGAGGCACGCGAGCTATTCAAAGAGTTGGGACGACGTTTGAGGGATAAGGGTAACGATCCCCGCTCTGGGTCTTGGTTGGTTCAACAGGTTTCCATAGCTATTCAATGTGGTAATGCTGCTAGCATAATGGGAACCTTTGGATCGGGCGGGGCGCAGAGTGGGAATCTATTGTGGTAGTGACAAAGTGTGTAGCGGCTTTTAAAATGTTTATAAGTTATGACTATTTGTGTAAAAATTTACGACGGTTAGTACATGTATTATAGTAGCTAAGTTAATAATAAGATGTAAATAAATATAGCCTATTTATATAGAAAATAGGTATTTATAAATTATATTTATTATTAGAACTAACTTTCATACAAATGGGCGAAACGCGCATTTTACCAACACCTTTTGCCTTCTCGCTCAGATCTCGACCTGTCTCAGTCTCAGTATTTATCTGTCTACTATGCTGTAAACAACATTGTGCTTGCACATGAACAACAAGCTGGTAGTTGGGCAGCAGCACAGTCAGTATCTTAGCCTAGATAAGTATCTTTAGCGAAACAACTTCCTAGACAAGACACCTATTGTACCTAACAAACAAGAGGAGTAGCCCCCCCCCCCCCCTACTCCTCCTCCTAGTGAGAGGAGCAGATCTTTAAACTGAACTACAGTCATTTGTGTGTGTTCTGACATACATAATATCACTGTCTTCTTAACATACTTCTATCAAATTTCTGATTGTCATTTCCTAAGTTCCATGTCCCTACTGCATAGATATACTCAAGAATATTTTGTGGAAAGTTGATCAAATCAGGTTGGGGTATATTGCTACTCATGCTATGGCTAGGAGTTTAGGTGAGAAAACTGGGTAGTAGATTTTGAAATTCAACATAGCATACATTCATGCATAACTTCAAACAAAACCTTACATTATGAATAATAATAAATGATTTTAATCAAATCAATGTTCAATAGCTGGAGGACAGTTATGTCATGTCAGTCATGCATGCACCTAATTTATTATGATAAGATGTATACAATGTGTGTGTATAGACCATACAATAACTCTTTGAAAGTTTGCATAGGAGTTCATTAACCCTTTTATATGAGGGCAGTGCACTTGCTTAACACATAATGCTGTGCATGTTAGATGTCAAAATATATTTAGTTTTATGCAATCAGTGGCAGGTTATAGCACAGGTATTAAACTTATAAAGATTCAATTACATTAATCAAGATGAACTATGAAGTTGAACATTTCTACAAATAATTATAAATTTATTGTATTCCCAAGTGTTGCCTACAGTACCCAGCAACACAATGCTTTGTTGCCATGACCTACAAGTGCACAACCAATGTTTATGAGACATTAACATGCAACTCAAGTACACACAAGAATGACCCTGCAATGTCTACCTGTGTATTAACAACTTTCCTATTCGATTCTGGTTAGTGGTGATTCTAACTTCCAATTTTGTATCATTTGATAGATGCAGAAGCCATAAAACATTCCAAAATTAAGACTACTCAAAGGTGTTATTATTCTTAATTTAATGAACCAAGTAGTAAGAAAATACTATATCATTTCAAAGATTAATTTCCGATAGCCAAAACCGCCGAACTGTGAGTGGGTGCCATGGTTATTAACTTTTTATAACCAGGCCGTTAGCGCTTTGACCTTTTTTGGAGAACGGCCTACGTAACGAGATGCTAAATTGCGCAGCATTCAGCGCCCTTTCCGATAGTACAAACGTTGCAATTTATCAGTGTGGAGTAGGGAAACGTTATCACTTACCTATCTTTCGGGGCCTGCGTTCCCAAAGTCGACGACTCATCAATAAGGGGCAGTCGCGAGCCCTCGCCGGCATACGACCAGTCCGCGGCATACTGGTCCACTTCCATGATACGAAAATCGTCCCGGTACGGCCCAGCCAGGATTAATCAGACTCTTTATTAAGAACACCGACTAATTTGCTCCTTTTATTACAAAAATATACATGCAATACTGCACAGACTTTCGGAGAATGTGAAACGTCAATGTCAAAACAAACGCTTCCCTTCCTAATACCGACAGGGTGTTATGGTCGGGGACCAAGGTCCAATGTCAAACCAATCGAAACAAAACGGTGAAAAAAAAACCAACCAAAAGTGAATGTCAAAGTGACAGGAATGGTATTAACATTCTTCCCAAAGGAAAAGGCAACGGTCAGAACTATACAGCCTAATCTTCATTTATAATCTCATCGTAGGTATAAACCTATTCTGTACAGGACTTTTTGGAAAACAAGATTTGAACAGAAAATCTACCCAAATCAATAAAATAATCGATTTGATTTGACATTGAGTGTTTTTAAAGTTGTCTATTAATGATTTGTACTTACCTATATTTGATGCTTTCACATTTGCATGCTTTTTTAAATGGCTAAATAGGAGTGTCATTTATTATGATCAATATTTATTTGTACCAATTCGAAAATTCAAATTTTTTTTTTACTTTAAACTAGGCTATTTAATAGCAAAAAAAAATTGAATTCATGAATATTTTTTTTTGCTAAAGGCCAGCTCTTCCTTGTTTCAGTTTTAATAAACAAACCACCAACAGTTGAAGTGATGAAGTCGAAAATAGGTTTGAGGGGATTTGAAATTTGAATTGATCTTGCAGTGATGACGGGCGGGATTGTTTGACATGTATGCAGTCAGTACTTAGGTAATCAGTAAAATACGCTGAATGATGAGCTAGACAATCAATTTTGTGATGTGTTGCAAAGTTTGGCCTTCATAAGTAGTACATTTATATTTTCTTGGAGTAGTACATTGAAGACAGGTAGGAGAATATGTCATGGTTTAAATATCATTGGCTCTGATTAATGATTATACAATGCCCAAATCTTAAACGACATATTTGCGTGTTTAATATTCTTATAAGAAAAGTGCTCCAGCTAGAAAGCGAATCAGGGTTTTTTCTTTATAGAGCCGTTAATTTCGGCGTACCATGCTCCCTTTGTCTGAGAAGTACGATGCCAATCTTCATTCCATTCTTGGTTATGTTATGTCAGGGAGAAAATCTTGCTATGGTATTTCAATGTTTTGTATATGGTCACCCAATTCATTTGTTGTTCTGGCAAGGCAAGATAATCGGCATTTTCATTTCTTGTCACGCCTAAACGCCTTTGTGTGCTGGAGTCCAAACAATAGCAGTCAAAACAATAGCTTTATCTATTTTAAGCTAATATTGATAAAAGCTCAGTACACAGCAGTTTATTTTTATAAATGTGTTTTGTTACTCAGCGAATGAACATTCCTGTATTTCCTGTCCTGTCTCATTGACATTGTGTTCTTACCATGTGTATCATCCTTATTATGTAAACTTTATAATGTATGTATGTCTATGATTTTTTATGTATTTTTTTATTTTATTTTATGTAAGTTATTAGTTTGTATGTTTAAAAATTTATCTTTGTACATAAATAACTTCAGTTACAATGTTTGTTCTTCCCTTTTTCTTTATGTGCACCGCCTGAATTTTCTCTGCTTGGCCCTATGGTTGACTGGTAGAGAATGCCTTCAGCAGTAAGTCAAAATTTGTGCAGAACTTAAATAAATAAATGATTTATGCAGGCGGGGAAGCTGCTAAATAAGTTCTGTCTCACCATATACACCTGAAGTAATAACAAGACCTCTCGTCTTGATAAAATAAATACTGGTATTTCATTATTATCTTCTCAGGTGCGGTGAAGTTAATTTGATAAAGTATGGTTTAAATTAAATACTATAATTACTACTACAATTCAATTAAACATTTTATTTTATGCATTTATTTATGTGCCAAAAACATTCTATTGCTTGTTAAGAATGAATCTACCTAGAATTTAATAGCAATTAATTTTAACTTGCCATAACAACATTAAATAAAATATTTGCTTGACATAACAATTTACAATACTGCAACTGTAGTTGACACCAATGAAGAAAACTTATAGTCATATATTAGTTATTTAAACAGAAATACTTATTTTAGACTAGCAGACCCTACAGATGTTGTCCTGCCTGTATTTTTTTATTTTTTTACTTGTAAGAACCATCCTCATACTTTTAGAAATATCATAAAAAAAGAATTGACCACATTAGTCCAGCTGTTCTGGAGTTATGCGCTTACCAACACATTTTGCGATTCATTTTTACATTTAAGATAATTCTGATAGTCACAATTTTATTATAACTTATAAAAAATATAACATCTCTATGACATCATCACACACATGTATTTTTTTGTATACATAATTAATTTCATTATTCAAATCTATGTTACATTATAAAGTCGTAAGTTTAATTTTAAGTCATCTGGTAAAACTGTTATATATACCATGCAACATTGATCAGCTTCTCATAGGCAGGATACGGTAAATTAGTATATACAACTTACATTATTATATAAGTGTAAAGTCAGCGTCAAAAATATAACCGCTTTTTAGTACTATGACAAAAAAAATGTTAATTTGACACGGCACTAAAGTGCAGTATATTATTGACGCTAACTGTACCTCGTAAAAATAACAACTACAGTACTACAGCGTATTAATCCTCAATTTTTTTTTTGATAACTAACTGTTACGAGAATATTAAACCGTCGCACTGTGTTACGTACACAAATATTCCGATACAGTGTAGAGGTAAGCAGGACAGCGAGTGCGACCGATCTTTAATAGACAATTTCTTTTGATTTGAACTTACAATAACTTAAACATTAGTTTGAGTAAGTATGGCGTTAAAGAAAGCCTAGTTTGTAGTACATAATTGACACCAATTAGATACAAAGGATCTTTATCCCTAGTAATTCAAATATGGCAATTAAAATACTCCGTGTGTGACATGTAATTTTTCTAAGCAATTGCAAAACCAATTAAGCCAAGAATAACAATTACATCTGGCAAAAACCGGTGTTTTTTTGGTTTTAAATAAATGAAAATAATATAAATATTGGATGGATTCAGTGCTTATGTTAAAAGTATTGCAACTATTAAATCCTATTAAAAGAACCATAAAAGTCTCATTTTTACACTTTTTAATATATTTTATCAACCTTTACTGTGGTATAATATTCAGCTTAGACAATTCGATAAAACTTGTATTTATCATATAATTATTTACATAACAAAGGTAAAATGCAAGTAATAGGACGAGTTCTATTTTAATAATTAATAAAATAAAGGAAAATAATTAAGTAGATAACAAAGTTTTAAGAATTAGTTTTTGAGTAGCTCAGTAATAAAGCTAACCTAAGACTGTTTATCGTCTTACATAAAAAATCTACCTACCAATCTGTCTCAAGGCTAAATAAGGGTCAACGCGTATACGATTACGTCCGGAAGATTTGATCAAAAAAATACAAGAAGATATGTCACTTTCTCACAATAAGCATTCAAATGGTGGTTCTATATTAACACATACAACGCCAACAACGAAAGAACTAGCTAAATGTTAACAAAGGCAAGCGGAAGCATCGCTGCTCGGCGAGCAGTTCTCGCAGTCAATTTTCTCAGGTTTGATAGCTGTGCGTCAAAAGTTTGGGGCTGGAGTACATAAATTATTCAGCCCATGCTTAAGCGTCAGGTGGCATATCTTCCGCTATTCTATTTTGATCAAAGTCTCGCAGATACTTTATTGACCCAAGCACATGGCATGGTTAGATTATTCAATTATTTTTGAGGTCCATTTAACAGATGATTATTTAATTGACTTTTGAAGTGCATAACTAAATAATAACATAAATTGTGCATAAAAACTATAATCTAGAAAAACAAACATTAAACTATATCCTGTAATCATTTAAGACTATTTTCAAAAAGTGTGCTGGCTATATCAAATAACCGAAACACGATCACGTTCAAATAAAGCTAAAAAAAATGTAATCACAAATATGGTTATCTCTTTGATGAGTTTCCTTCGATGGGTAGATATGGCGCGTGTGAGCAGGAAAGCATTATTTACCTAACCACTCCGTGATTTTTCCGTTCTCAAAAACTAGGTTTCTTCGCGGTAAAGGCACTAGTGTACCCCGTTTTACTATTCCCATTTCCTCTCCGGGATAATACTGTGAAATAAAATACAATTTTTTTTACGTAAAACTTATCAACTTGTAAGTGGATTGGTTATCCAGTAAAGTACTTACTTGACATTGTGACACGAACTTCAGGACATCAGAACGAATAAAATCATTATCTTCTTTTACTTTCTCGAATCTGTAATGACACAAACATATTTTGAATGAAATTTTGCAGTTAAATAAATTATTAACATTGATTATAAACAAAATTTTTTGCTGTTTGTACTTACAAATCAGGCTTTGCTATCCTCTCAACTATACAATTGCATATTTTTTCGCAGAGCACCTCATCAAATAGGGGAATACCGAACTGAAGATCGAGGATGGTCCATTTCTGAAATATAAAACACATCTTTTAATGCAGGCTCAAATTTGCGATTCTTAACGAGCCATTATCGGTTGAGATGAGACAATAAGTATGCCATTACAATAAGTATGCCATTCTAGTTCAATCAGATTGAAAAATACCTCGGGTTTGCAAGATTCATCATCGGAAAAGTTGTGTGTGGTGTCGACCCCACTGTCGCCCTCGGCCGAGATTTCCGTAAGCTTATTCGACAATTGCGTGAACATCGATATCGATTCTTCCGCCGGACTAAGTAAATCGTTCAACTGCCCCATCGACTTCTCGCTCGCCGTCTCGCTTCCCTTTTTGCTGTCGAACTTCAAGTTCTCTACACTGATCGACGACGAATGAATCGGTACTAAGTCGTCGGAAAAACTTATCGACTCTCTAGAGTTCTCTAAGGAATGCTTCTTCTCTTTCAAGTCTTCGATACTGGTCGATGTGGAGTTTATCCGAACGATATCGTCCGAACCTGCAATCGATTCTTTGCTCTGATGTTTCGAGTGATCATCGATTGCCATGTTATCTAACTCTTCGCACAGTATCTGGCCACATTCGACACTCGTGAACCCGTTGGCCGGCGAGCTGGTCTTGCTGTCTATGGTCGGCGTGACGGCGAAGTGCGACTCTATGGGTGACTGTAATCTCTTTGTGTAGTCCGCGGTGGTTTTCTCTGTAGAATCGTTCGAGGAAAGGGATATTTCACTGATTGGTTTGGCCATGCCGCAGAAGTCTTTCTTTTTTCTAGGCGGTACTGCAAATGGCAAAATATTATACATGTGAACGTCTAACATATAATGATAAAAAAATATCGAAATAGAAGTTATTTTAGATAAGCTCGCAACTCATTTTTACATGGCAAACATGAATATGACAGAAGACGCTCTGTGCAGATTCTGCCACACAGAGGAGGAAACGGCCATGCATATTCTCTGCTCATGCGGCCCGCTTATGAGCAAAAGAAGTATCCATCTCGGGCGGCACATCATGCGCCCGGATGAGATAACAGAAGTCACGCTCCAAAGAGTCTGGCAATTTATAGACTCAACGGGACTAAGCAGTGAACTGTAAATACAAAGGGCTGCCACAATAGATCAAACTTGGTCGAGTTGGCGATAAGAAGGCCCATAAACCCAATAATAATAATAAACTCATTTTTAATGCAAGAAAACACAGCTAAAAGTTATCTAAAAGTTGTGGAAAAAAGTTTTTCGAAGTAATATACTTTGCAAGCGCTTCTTTGACTCTGAGGTCGAGGCACAGTTGCGGCTATGGCAGATCTCCTGCAATCGCCTCGCCTGCGCCACGCTACTGCCGCGACTCTAGCATGTGAGCGCATTGCCATTTGTTATAAAACTTTTATTCCCCAGACTTTTGAACGTGCCTAATATATTTACTGTGAGCGTGTGTTTACATACTGAGCTGCACTGTAGCGGGCGGGCGCGCACAGCCCAGGTCGGGCACGCCGATGTCCGCCAGCGTGACGTAGCCGGCCGAGCGGTGCAGCCGTAACCGCCGCAACAGCCTACGAAGTCCCGCGTGCCTCTGCCATAAAGCCTGTAGCGGATCTATAAAAACATAAAATAAAACATAAAACGTTTAGTACGTTAGTGCCCGCCAACTAATCTTTGTCTTTTTTCTTACTGCAGTTAGGAAATTGGTGACTTAAAATTACACACCTCCCTATGTTTGATTGAGTTAGTTGCGGTAAAACTATCGCGCCCTCCTTCGCATTGACAAATTTAATCCGATACCTACTACTGTTGGGACTGTTGCGACTTTGCGCAACATCGTTGGCTTCTTCGAAGGCGGCGAACACCGAGGTCACCCGAACCTACACGATCGCGTCCGACCAGCTCGCAACTGAGCCGAACGTTCGCACATTCGCTTTCAAGCACTCGGACTACTTACACTATTGTCGCGATTTTGATCCAAGATATTCTCTGTATTATTTGAGGGCGAAATTACAGCACCTTTTCATTACAGTCCGCTATTTTTATTTAACCTATCGATAGGATGCCCAAAAACTACATAGTAATGATATCAAAATATCTTACCGTTCCCACTATATCGGTCGTCGTGCTCGGGCGGGAACATGATATGTGTTACTGAAGTAGCCTGCCTCACACCCGCTGCCTGCGAACAAAAACGGATTCTTGATTCACCATGCTCCGTCTTTTTAGGCATTAGGTCTATTTCGAAGAACTCCGTGGTGTATTAGCGTGTGTACCTGTTTCAAGGTGCCGCCATCTCTGAGACGGGTCCGATACCTGAATGGAGACAATATTGGAAAACCAATTTTCAATATTGTCACGGGTGTTCTTTTATTGTTTCTGATTTCCATAACATAAGTGCTTTAGCAACTAACTTTGGCTGCAGAGCACTGTATGTGAATGTTGGCCCTATTTACTTATTATTATTGACTTAAAGAAAAAAAAGTGTTTCCAGTACCGGGTATTTATGGCCAAGATTATGTTGGTATATTGTACCTTTAAAGTGTCGACGTCACAATCAGAGTAAGGTTTAAGTCGTATCATATGAAAATAAAGCTGGATGACAGGAGTTAGCTCATGAAAGCAGTCGCAGCAATCCTATTCGCTCGCGGCGGCGCGGGCGTGCAGCGCGTGAAATGCCCGCTCCCTCTCCACTTGCCACCAATAAGATATCGTCTAGCTAAGTGCAGGGGGCTATTCAAGTATTACATAATAATAATAATCGTCAGGAAATTTTTACAGGATGACCACACAATACAACATTTAGGTAATGAGGCCCACTTGGCTTAGGCCCGTGAGTCTCATTTTTCTACCGAGACTGGCAGAAAGTAGCAAATCTTTCGGTCTGTCCCGAGAAAAAAATGAAAACATAAATAAGGGGTAGGGGAGTCTAAATGATGATAACGTCAACGGTAGTTTTTTACACGAATGGTAACCCTCACATGATTTAACATGAAACACGTTATCGGAGGGTCTCGCGTATAATGCATACGTGGGTCACTCTTTTTCGAACATAGTGGGGGGCCCCCCTCCAGCGCCGCCTCTGCGCCCCACCACGACACCGACAGCCGCGAGCAGCCCAGCACGGTACGCACCTGCAGCAGCACGGGCCCGCGGCGCAGCGCCGAGTTGGCGGCGGCGAGCGCGGCGGCGGCCGGCAGCGCGGGGCCCCCCTCCAGCGCCGCCTCTGCGCCCCACCACGACACCGACAGCCGCGAGCAGCCCAGCACGGTACGCACCTGCAGCAGCACGGGCCCGCGGCGCAGCGCCGAGTTGGCGGCGGCGAGCGCGGCGGCGGCCGGCAGCGCGGGGCCCCCCTCCAGCGCCGCCTCTGCGCCCCACCACGACACCGACAGCCGCGAGCAGCCCAGCACGGTACGCACCTGCAGCAGCACGGGCCCGCGGCGCAGCGCCGAGTTGGCGGCGGCGAGCGCGGCGGCGGCCGGCAGCGCGGGGCCCCCCTCCAGCGCCGCCTCTGCGCCCCACCACGACACCGACAGCCGCGAGCAGCCCAGCACGGTACGCACCTGCAGCAGCACGGGCCCGCGGCGCAGCGCCGAGTTGGCGGCGGCGAGCGCGGCGGCGGCCGGCAGCGCGGGGCCCCCCTCCAGCGCCGCCTCTGCGCCCCACCACGACACCGACAGCCGCGAGCAGCCCAGCACGGTACGCACCTGCAGCAGCACGGGCCCGCGGCGCAGCGCCGAGTTGGCGGCGGCGAGCGCGGCGGCGGCCGGCAGCGCGGGGCCCCCCTCCAGCGCCGCCTCTGCGCCCCACCACGACACCGACAGCCGCGAGCAGCCCAGCACGGTACGCACCTGCAGCAGCACGGGCCCGCGGCGCAGCGCCGAGTTGGCGGCGGCGAGCGCGGCGGCGGCCGGCAGCGCGGGGCCCCCCTCCAGCGCCGCCTCTGCGCCCCACCACGACACCGACAGCCGCGAGAAGCCCAGCAGCGCGCGAGGGACGCACCGTAATACCGTTCCTGCACAAGATATACAATAGTTTTTTCATCCCATCTATTCGAAAAAGACGATTTTGGTCGCCTTTAAGTGCGCCCAAAGGTGATGCTTCTAAGCGACATAGGTACTATTACTCTTCTCTTTGCCACAGACTGTCCAGCGGGCAGAAATGAGATTTTGGTCCTCTTTATTGAAATAAGTGCGACCAAAAATTCTTTTGCTCGCACTTATTGAATTTGGAACATCTTAGAGTTTCCCGCCGAACGCAAGAGACTGGCTGGTTAGACGGCACGTCCGTCGACCATCGCCCCGCCGCTGCCGCTGGCAACTGAGTAAAAAAAAAAAACGCGCGAACTACGGCCCGCGTTTTCATAAATTTTCACATTCAAGTTCTTGGTTTTGATAAATTATATAAAAATGAGTTCGTCAAGTGACAGTGATATGGAATTAACTCCTGAAAGTATAAGAACCGACGCAAAAAATGTGATGGAGCCGCTTTTTATTTTCTCATAGAGGGTGATGAAAAGTAGAGTGTATCATTTGGACGCAAATATATTTTTGGCTCGGGCGACGTACTTTGAATCCCTCGCTTCGTTCAGGATTCTACTTTAGAATCCCTCGCTACGCTCGGGATTCTACTCTAGAATCCCTCACTTCGCTCTGGATTCAAAAAAGCGCCCTCGCCGTAAAAATATTATTTTGCTTCCTCATGATACAATCTACTATATTTCAAGACTTTGACTTTATATTAAAGAAAAGAATGGCATCAATACAGACTGAGACATACACAATACTTAATGCGACGACCTATGACCTTCCTGTTTAATATCGAACGCCTGGGGATATGAAAACATAGCTGTGACTGTTGTTATAAAACTTGCACCCACGCTTACATTTAGAAAACCTCTTATCTACCAACATCTGTCATCTCGTAGGACACACTATGATACCTTTGGTGAGCAGCAGAGTAGGCGGTCCGTAGCCGGCCACGTGGTACAGATAGAGGCGCATCCAGGGCGTGGCGGCCTCGGGGGGCGCAGGGCCCACGTGCGGCAGCGCCCCCGCCGCGGCCCCCGCCCGCGCCTCCCGGCATAAAGGCGCTGTTGATATGGCGAGCCTAAAAATGTTAAGAAAAAAAAGTTAAGAACAGAAATAATAAAGAAGCTGAGAGACTATAAAAAAAAGGACAGAGCTTTTGAAAATTTATTACTTCATTACGACACTTTGGGCTTTGTCCCTGGCTCAAGCAATGATCAAGTAATCACACTACAATTTGTCATTTTGATGGCATAGATGCACCTAAATCGCAATGTTTAGCATGTTATATTCTGAATTTAATCACTATGGCAAGGCCGAAGCCTTAGTCATGGACAACAAGCAAACTTTTTAAACTTTAGTAAATAGTGGTCAGTAACCTCGGCAAGTAACGCTTCGAAGCGCAGCAGGTCCAGCGGCCTGACGCGCGGTCGCCGCTAGATACCACCACGATTGAACCCTGTCTAGTAAGCAACTGTGCTTGGTAACAAGTTGTCTAGACCTTGCTTACCCGCAAGCACACGGCCGCCGCTAGGTACTTCCTCGCCCTCGCCTGAGCGCCTAAAGCATTGAAGCGTTTCACAACGCAGCAGATCCAGCAGCCTGAGACGTGGCCGCAGCTTTCACAGAGCTTCAATGGTATCTACCAAGATAGTAAGTCCGCAGCGCCACCTTCAAGCACGCTGCTGTTGCCAAGCACCGACGCGCGTCGATCCTGTCTAGCTAGTTACCTGTACTTAGTGGCCAGTAGCCTCGCCCTCGCTTGCGCGCCTTAAGCGTGAAGCGCTTCGCAGCGCAGCAGGTCCAATGGCCTAATACGCGGCCGAAGCGTCCGCAGCGCCACCCTCAAGCACGCTGCCGCTGCTAAGCACCGACGCGCTTCGATCCTGTCTAGCTAGTTACCTGTACTTAGTGGTCAGTAGCCTCGCCCTCGCCTGCGCGCCTAAAGCGTGAAGCGCTTCGCAGCGCAGCAGGTCCAACGGCCTAAGACGCGGCCGAAGCGTCCGCAGCGCCACCCTCAAGCACGCTGCCGCTGCTAAGCACCGACGCGCTTCGATCCTGTCTAGCTAGTTACCTGTACTTAGTGGCCAGTAGCCTCGCCCTCGCCTGCGCGCCTAAAGCGTGAAGCGCTTCGCAGCGCAGCAGGTCCAATGGCCTAATACGCGGCCGAAGCGTCCGCAGCGCCACCCTCAAGCACGCTGCCGCTGCTAAGCACCGACGCGCTTCGATCCTGTCTAGCTAGTTACCTGTACTTAGTGGCCAGTAGCCTCGCCCTCGCCTGCGCGCCTAAAGCGTGAAGCGCTTCGCAGCGCAGCAGGTCCAACGGCCTGAGACGCGGCCGAAGCGTCCGCAGCGCCACCCTCAAGCACGCTGCCGCTGCTAAGTACCGACGTGCTTCGCCCTCTATCTCAGGGTCTACTACTACCTACGAATTATACAAAATAATGTTTTTGTTGCGTGCCGTGAGTTTAACTAGTTTCAAAAAGATACTTGGTATCAAAAAACCGGCCAAGTGCGAGTCGGACTCGCGCACCGAGGGTTCCGTACAAACCTGCAAGGTTTACAAAGTTCGTTCATTACGACAATCGAGTCATAACTATGGTATTTTTATTGCAAAATGAAATTCATAACATTACAATGGGGAAAGATGGAGGAGCATAAATTTAAGACAAAGATCTCTTTATCGTTTATAATAATGTCATTGAATTTAATTATAAGTATAACACTTTAAGCATTTAGGACGCATTTAGATTATACAGCTACATTCACCAAAACATCGGGATTGAATGACGATGAGTGAGGTCGTCTTTGCCGTTTGAAAAATGTTTCCCTCCCCATACATAGTATAATAACTCGCGGTCATTGCTGTAACTACAATTATGTGTACAATCACAATTTTTTTGGTGGTATAACTACTTAAAATTTTAAGCTTTTCGGAATTTTTCTGTTACCTGTGCTGTAAGCTATTGCTTCTTACCAAATTTCGAGATTCTATGTCAACGGAAAGTGGATTTTAGGTTTTAATTCCCTTGCGTGTAGTTGCGAGTTTCAAAATATGCGGTATCAATGGTTGTACTTTTGCGTTTTGCGTTTTTGCGTTGACTTAGATTTTTTTTTCACGGGTTAAAGGCAATTAGATCTAAGTATTTGATATGAATT
The DNA here is from genome assembly GCA_963921415.1 of Pyrausta despicata. Classification (NCBI taxonomy): domain Eukaryota; kingdom Metazoa; phylum Arthropoda; class Insecta; order Lepidoptera; family Crambidae; genus Pyrausta; species Pyrausta despicata. The sequence goes on along the minus strand of OY992862.1, from coordinate 10,913,935 downwards.
TCAACTTGATAGCTCTACGCGTTCATAAGGAAAAAAGTAATAAGTTTATATTTATTAAAAAATATATATTTTGTAATGTAACTAAAAATTTAAGGTTTTCGGAATTTTTCCTTTATGTGTGCTATAAAACGTTGCTTCATGCCAAATTTCAAGATTCTAGGTCGACTGGAAGTACCCTTTAGGTTTTGATTCCCTTGCGAGTACTTGCGAGTTTCAAAATATGCAGCTTAAATTGCTGTTTCTTTTAATTGCGTTGACATAGAAGTTTGATTTTGTTACAGCTTAAAGGTATTATAGACCTGAGTATTTGGTATGAATTTCAATTTAATACCTCTACGCGTTTATGAGGAAATGGGTAGTAAGTTTAAAATTATTAAAAATATATATATTATGTGATGTAACTAAAAATTTATGGTTTTCGTAATTTTTCCTTTATCTATGCTATAAGACGTTGCTTCGTACCAAATTTCAAGATTCTGAGTTCACGGGAAGCACCCTGTAGGTTTTGATTCCCTTGCAAGTGTCGAAAATTTGCGGCATAAACGGCTGTATCTTTTGATTGCGTTGGCTTAGAAGTTTGATTTTTTCACAGCTTCAAGGGACAGTAGACCTGAGTAATTGATATAAATTTCAGCTTCATACCTCCACGCGTTCCTGAGAAAAAGGGTCTTGACAGACGGACGGACGGACAGACGGACAACAAAGTGATCCTATAAGGGTTCCGTTTTTTCCTTTTGAGGTACGGAACCCTAAAAAGAAATAAAAAGCTACACCACAATACTTAAATTTCAATATTAAATCACAAAAATATCTATTCAATATAAGAATCAAAGAATGGTAGTCAAATGATCCTAAATATGGAACAATCTCAAAAAATGTTTTGCATCACTATTACCTTATCTAATTCCATCAGCAAACTGTCCAAACTCTCATCACATAGTTTGCCGACTTCAAAAAGTGTCACGGCATGGCTTTTGAGATCCTGAAACAAGCATACCGTTTTATTTCCTGATGCCTATCGTCAAAAATCTTACAATATCGAGGTACACACGAGAGTACACCTTAAACTGTAGGTTATAAGAGTACAATATTTACCGGAGATAGATTCCCCATCATGAGATAAGCAGCCAGCGTTGAGTCGAAAAGGACGGCCACTCTTCTACCACCGTTGGATGGTTCTGATGCCTCTTGGTAACTCTATAAGAGGATTAGAGATAGTTATCAACACAACGAAAATTACATCATTGCAAGTGTTGCTTGAAAGATAACAGAAAATCACTTTTTGCGGTGGCTGATCAATGACCACAACGATGGGTTTACGACATCCAAAGACACAGAGGTCAAGACTGGATGAGATTGGTAAAGACCGCCATTTATGAAATAAAAGGGAGGAGGTATATTTCCAATACCGGAAGAAACAGGGGCCAACATATTGATTGGCGATATTGATGATGATCTGATATCAACCTGTTTGGATGTAGAAGGCTCTTGTTTGATGAGAACAGGCTCCATTTGTAAGGTGTCTTCATCTCCACTCGGGTCGAATGTAAGTGGAGTTATTTGTCTATATCTGTAAAAATAACGTAACATTTAGAAATTTTGGAAACATGTTTCTTAGTTTATATTGTGTTCAGACATAGTACCCTTGAATGGAACCTAATTTGGTCTTTACATGCAAAAGTAAGATAACAGTAAGATATGTACTTGTTTTTGCACGCGACTCCTGGCGAATTTTTTTTAGCTAATTGTAGATTTACAGCAATCCACTAGGCTGGGTAAGCATAACTAGATATAAAATAGAGTGAGGTCACTATCAACTTATTTGACTCTGATAGAGACAGATTGATATTTAAACCCTGGGTTTTGCCAACCTAGGATTGTGCGAGTGGACAAAATACTCCAGTCCATTCTACCCAGTCAATCTTCATAACTCACGGCTGATGAGTATGCGTGGTGACCGCGTCCTGCCACGATGGGTGCTGTGGCGCCACGGGCGGGGGTTGCAGGTTGTGCGCGAATCCCAACCGGCAGTACAACGAGACGGCTTGCTTCACCAGCTCAGGTTCTACCTGTGAAAGTAATTTTTGTTAAGGCTGATTTCACAGCTATCCGGAAGGCCCGTACGGTCCATCCATCCGGGCGCCCGGAGCGTGAGCACATATGAGACGCTAGACACCGTTTCACAGCGACGCGGATTGGTGCGTACGCTACCCGCTCCAGGTACGAGTAGAGCACGTTTCACAGCAGTGCGGGCGTGACCCATACGGGTCTCCCGTGCACGGACAAGCCGTACGGGTGTGCCGGATAGCTGTGAAATCAGCCTAAGAGCCAGTTGTATATGCTCAGGTTCACTAAACGAGTGCAGCAGGATGACCTCTAGCACGGAGAAATGTCCTCCGACACTACATGACATCCACGACCAGTTCAAGAGTGAAGCGGTGAAGAACATGAAGAAGAATTTGTATATCAGCGCAAACAAAATAAAAGCTTTTCCGCTCATTGAAAGTTTGTCTTTATGTAAACAAACAAATCTTAAATCAGACCTAAATGCCAACTTTGCTTACGCCCTGGGTTACCTGTAACACTGATGCTAGTTCGGCCACGCTGGTGTGCTCGTCGACGGACACGAACACTTTGTACAGTAAGGTCTCGAAATAGTCGCCGGCGATGCGGTTCATCACGAACCCCTTCAGCGGCGGCACCGACACCTTGTCTGCTGTCGTGATAGGCACGTCTAAGTAGATCAGACCGCGTCTAGAATCACAGTGACAACTAGGTTATAAGTTGCGCTTCAGCACATTACCAGACTATTAGGAAGGGCAGACTGACATACTTGATCCTTATAGAAATATTTCCAACTGGTATGTTGGTGATATTAGTATAAGAATCATGCATGCGTCTATCGTAATATTTTACCGTTTGTTTTACAAAAGCAGAGAGCTTGCGAAGTCATAGCTTGACCCTAACTATCGCATAGCATGTGTCACTGTCGTTAATTTCACGGTCTAGTGACTTAAGATTTAGCCTATAATAATGGTCCGATTTCGCTAAGTATCATCCGAAAAATGAGGAAAGCATATTTAGTTATTTAAATCCATTAACTTAGTGAGACGTCCAGGGAGTGTAAATTTTATCAAATTGTAATTGAAATCTTCGGTGGGTAACAATACATTAATATTAGTGTAAAAAGAAATAAGCAAGATGCACACTAACCTGTAAAGCGTCTTGACGACGTTATAGTCGAGCGTGCCGGCGGTCTGCGAGCCACGGTCGATTAGCAAGTCAATAAGCGCCTTCTCGCTCTCGCTCAGAGGCTACACAAACAGAACACGGGTAACACAAGCAGCATTCTTTTGTTTATGTTAAATCAGTACAGTCACGTGCAATACTTTGAGAACCTAACCTGGTTTATAGTGAGCACTTACTTGCCACTCAAATTAGAGCATTTGGTTGGGAGTCGAGACTTTAAAATCATTGGCATGTCGTTTCTCGGGAGATAACGCGCGCGGGCCTCGATATGGCAGGATTGCAGTGTTGTGTGTAATTATTTTGTGCATAAATAGTGCATAATGCCTCGACCGCGTAATGTACAGGGACGCTACCCTAACCAGCAGCATTTGCAAATGATTTAAGATAGATAAGTTATTTATTTGGCACAAATACACTTCATTATACAGTTGAAATTATTAAATTAATACATGAAATATAGATTTTATTTGTTAAGTATTTTTTGCGTTCACAACGCTATTTTTTAATTTCGAAAAGACAACACTTAAAAAATTCTTTTCGGCTCCGGTTATCGGGAAGGATTCGAACCCCCGACCTTTGGAAGTCCGGTCCAATGCTCTGACCACTGAGCTACCGAGAACCTTAATGGAGTCGTTGAATTTTGTGAGTGCTTTTTAACGCTTTGAGCCAGCGTATGTGGGAGACACCCTCAAATCACCCGATATCATCACTGATACCCAGATGCGCTAATTTCACAAAGAGATCATATTTTAAGGACAACTCAGAACCTGCTAGACTTCACATCATTCCATGTTCCAGTATACGCGCAAGATAGTAGACGAGAGAGTACGATTCATCGTTACCGTAACGACTGAACACCTTAAGTATGGAAGCCATGAATTTTAAACTCGAGCTAAGTATGAACTAGACTGTACCGTCGCAAAGGAAACATCAATATTAAATTCAATAAAAAAAAACTCAAACATCAAAAACACTACACCACAATACCTTAACGTCGTCTTCCAACACGTATCCGAGCTCGACCCTCCACCAGGGCTGGATCGGAATTGCTAGGGGCACCCGCGGCAGCAGCGACCTGATCGCCTTGGAGCGCCCGCGCCGGCCCAGCGACCGAGACTTGGCCACGAGCTCCAGGTACTCGTTGCGGCCTATGCCTAGCAGCCTGAGGCCTGGGTACAATGTAAGACAACTTTCAAACTTACAAATTCAAAGAGGCACTTACAAAGTGGAAAAATGTAACCCCATAACTTCTATAATAAGAGAATGATAAAACTAAAAAATATATATGATATACATTAGAGATGGTAATGGTGGTAAACTTCCACTGGAAATTGGTTTGAACTAGATCTAGTTAGTATTCTTTTATATGTCATCGTAAATACAAAAAACTTTTACATCATGTTACTTGCTGCTACGGAATATTTCAGGGGCGAGTACCACTCAAACATATCCGGCCGGTTTTTATCACATAGGCATAAGTAACACGTCTAATGGTGGACCCACACAGCACGGCGGCTCAGCCGGCGTCTTTATCATAAGCATGGCATACAGAGGCCGTCGGAAAGTGCCAAGCCAGTGACCAGGTCACGTAGAACAAGAAATTTGTTGCAAGAATACCATAAATTTTAACTTTTGCTAAACATTGATACAACATAACGAGAAGACATGATGATGATCTCACAATTGCATTCATCATATTACTTTACTTACTTTAATGCTTTACTTTATCCACAACTGCGACTGAGCAAATATACTGAAATTATTTGTGTACATATTATCCTAGGAGTTATGGTGTGTCTTTGTAAACACCACATGTCTGCAGTACTAAATAAATAACATACTGTAGGTAACTTTTATTAATAGCAAACCAACATTGAATACTCACAATCAGCTGCAGTGAAGTTGGGCATAGTGTCATAGCTCTTCTCCAACTCAATCAGAAGTGCCACGACTTCGACATAGTAGATGAATGGTGTTATCCTTAAACCTAATAAAATAAAAGAAAATATAAGAACTCATCAAGGAAAAAACGAGTAATAAATAAATAATAAATATTTCTCAACAATCACACCAATTCTCTATGAAACCTCGAAATATCAAAGCGAAGTATGTCTGTCATAAAAACACCAGAACAAGGAATAACCTTGAAATACCTTGATCGCTGATTTGTAATAGAACCAGTGTTACAGAACTCATATATGTGACATTAAGTCACAAGTAAGAACCCTTGAGATTTGATAGGTCTATTCTTGACATGACAAAAGAGCTTATAGCACAACCCGATCACAAACTGTCAAAATTTGTATCCTTTACGCACACGCACATCTAGTGCGTTTTCAAGAGCGCAGTTAGTTATACTTGCGCCCCGCCCACTTACGCCTTCTAGTCTTACGTAGTAGTCAGTCTCTTTGTTTTGTGATAAGAACCGTTTCATAAACGCGCATCTTCGCGGCACTGCCCGCCCCCCGCTAACATCGCACTCGAACATAACAGTTTATTGGTGGCGTAATAGATGTCCTATCGAGATGCAGTTATAGATATTGTTTATCATCTAAAATGTTTAGTAATAGAATTTAAGGCTCTTTGTAACGTTCAACATTAGATATATGACACATAACAGCTGCGTGTTGCGGACGCGATAATTCAAGGCTGAATTGCACTTAATAACTTTTGTTATTAAGTTATTATTAATGATCTAATTTGTACAATTATTAATTTCTGGATGACCTATTTTTTGTGATGCTAGTTGATCATAGGTGACTTTCATTGTTTAAATGCCTCTATAATTGGGTTAGCTAATAGATTAATAAGGCCTGTATTAAGTGCTTAAAACAAGCATCAAAAATACATGGAATTAAATGAAATGATGAACACATGCAAATACTTCAAAAAAAATATTTCACCCCACCTTTCTTACAATATTTTTGCAAAGGATATTTATTGTACAGTACAGTTAAGCATATAAATAAATAAAAACAATGAATAATTCAGAAATGGTTAAGTTTATAAGATGTAAAACTTATCGTTTGGAAGAGTTATTACTTAAAGAAAAGGTAGTCAAAATTATTTTAAGGAAATTATATTAATTTATTGCATGTATGTAAGCACATACCTTTTACAATCATATCAGCTAAGTGATAGGGGTAGAGCATGAGTCTCTGTATGCTGCTCTGCACAAGTGTCTCATAATACTTCTTTTCATCTTTACGGACTGTTCTCACTGAAACACAATTTACAAACTAAGAACACTAACAAACAACTAATAGTAGAAAGTGTTTAGGACATAGAACTAAAGTCCATATCTGTAAATAGAAGAGATAACTTTTTTAATTGTGTACATAAATTTCATTAATTCATAAGAATGCTGAATATGATATTTAAAATTTACAAGAAATTTGCAATTGTTACCAGACATACATACCTAAACTTCCCCTGTATCTCAGCTGATTTTTAATACTGAACTCAAATATGTATCTCTCATATTCCTTTGGAGAATCACCTAACAGCTGAAAAAAAACATCAATATTATTACAATGTAAATGGTAAACAAATCAATACTAAAAGAAACATGAATCTTGAAATTGGCAAATCTAGAAACAGTAAGTTTTCAACAATTATTTTATTTGTGGGAACAATAACAATACAAATAACTTAGATTTGAAGGATACTAATAATAGAACCAAAAAGGACTATCACTAATTATACAGAGATTAATGTTCTTATCAAAACACGTACAAAACGTGCTGAGAGTAAAGTAATTCAATGTTTAGCAGTTGAATAGATTATCAGATTATCACGTCTAATAGCATGGAATGTGCTAAGAAATTACCAAATCAAAAAGTACCTTTTTCACAGTTGCTGGCATCTGAGGCCACTGGATCTTTTTCCTGATGCATTCCTCAATTTCATCCTCCATGATAACGGAGAATTTATTGCTTACTTGTAACTACATCGAACGAATTAAATAAAATCGTCCTTGAATTAGCTTGATTTTGTCAAATATATTTATGACAAATTGACAACACGAACATCTGACACGAAACACAGATTAGTAAGATATGTAATAAATCTGACATAACATCAAAACACTTACCTATAGCCCCGGATCCTTAGCCTTTTTTTTTTTTTTTTTTTTTTTTTTAACGTCAGGAAATGTCAATTACGCACCGTACCCCTCCGTCGGGGACCGGAGGGGCGTGTGTGGGACTCCCCCGTCTTCGGGTATACCCACTAAAACCTGACGAAGCCCGCTGCGTGTGGCTGTGACAGCAGGGGCCGCGGTGTCTCAACAGTCCCGCGACCCTTGCCAGCAGCAACGTCCGCCCTCTAAGCAGGAGGGCGGATCTCCACAGAGTGGGGTGAGGAGATCTCATCCCACTCCAGACGGCACACTGGCGCCGTCTCTCAGGAGGGTCCGGGCGGTTAAGCCAAGACCCTCGTTTCGCCACGAGGACCAGAGTCCCAAGGACATCCCCTGCCTCCTCTGATAAGCCAGAGGGGTGCTGGGAGCCACAACCACTTCGGTGAGCCGCCGCTCGATGCGAGACAGACGCGACTCACTAGTGCCTCTGCCGCCCGATACGGGAACAGACGCAGAGGCACTCTCCACAGAGCATCTTGGCTTCACCTGACGCTGGATTGCGACAGGCTACTGAGCCCCCTCGCCACGGCAAGGCGTGCTCTATTCGAGGGGGCGGATCCTTAGCCTGGCTTAACACCCAAAGACTTGTTTACCAACCAATGAGTGAATCTAGAAAACATCGTTGATTGTTTTATTTCTCTAATAGCCAATAGATAAAGCTTTTGAGGCCAACTTTTGCCAGGGTGTGGATCCTCTGCGTTCAGAACAATATAACTAATGTATGCTATACTCCATCCTACAAGCGTAACCTATTGCCTACCTGTGTTATGTTCGTAAATATGTTCAGAAGAACATTACCAAATAATATCGCTTTAAAATGTAAAGATAGGTTGTAGCGTAAGCCATTTGAGAATAGAATAATTTAATATGAATGAACGTACCTATAGTTTTCAACATACTTTTTGTGTAGTACAATGTTGCCATAATCAAACATAATTGCTATCGAAAAAGATAATCGATTATTTAATTGAGCATCGTTTAATAAAAAGAGGCCAATTGATTTTAGCAGTTCTGCTTGTCGCTTTACAGGGTGTCACAATACATATATTTAAGAAGTAAAGTATACGTAAAAAAAAGAATATAATATGGTTTAAGTCTCACCTTTCTTATTATGATGGGTTTATATTATGATCTTATCATTAAAATCATGCTCAGGCTCTTATATTTATTACACATAAATGTGATCTCTTATGTATTTTTAGGGGGTAATCTAGAACTACGTTCTACCAATATAAACAACGTTGTTCGTAAGTGTTGTAAATAATAGCATTGTATTTTGTTGAAATACAGGGTGGGATGGAAACATAGACCGCTAGTAGAAGACTAAATAATTTCATAAAAGCTAAACATTTATTGCCTTTATTAAGACAAAACATTATTTTTATTAAAAATTTCGTTAAAAGCTGCTGGTATTTTTTTTAACATGTCCGAAGCTATCATATTTCTACCATTTTCCATAAAGGCTTGTAAATTACACGTTCTTGTAAGCGTAGATGCTGCGTACATTGCCACACTTTGGGAAAGTTGTGTTGATTGTTCATTTTCACAAAGGTTTGCTTTCAATGCCCAATTATAAAAAGTACCCAGAGCACCAGCTAAAATGTCACCTTGTCCCGCTGCTCTCCGGGCAGATCCTCCGCCTACTAACGCCCATCTAAATTTAACGCAGCTGCAATAACATGTATCTTCCTGACCCTTGACCAAGACAGATACATTATCACCCCAATATCTGTGCCATTGACCATCTGTGTTATTGTTCACGGCTGAATTTAATTTTATACTTTCTCTGCTGTTCGGTGTGAGAATTACTCCAGGTGCGGGGTATCCACTTAATACAGAAATATTTTTGGAGAGAGCGTATAGTGCATCAGCATCTAAAACCAATGCTTTTTTCAAGATTTTACAAGTTCGCATGATATCCAACATTAGTTTTATTTGCTCTTCATCTCGTCCCGCGCCAGGGCCAATTACTATCACGTCAAACTTTTGCAAAAGTTGATTAATTTTAGTTGCATAATTTCGGCTAAAATATGGATAGACTATTAAATCTGGGCTATATGATTTGATAACTGGGGCAGCTTGTTCCGTTGTAATAACGTAAACTAAATCAGCACCAACCTGTGAAATAAAGACAAAACAATTAAAAAACATCGGTCAAGTGCATGTCGGGCCACGCGCATTGTAGGGTTCCGTAGTTGCAAGTGCCAACTTTCAGTTCACACTCACATTACCTTAAACCAAGCCCGCATAGGATGGTAAATACTTGCTTTACATAACTACCAACTGTAAACTAATTTTCAATTAAATTTGTAAGAAAATTTATTTTCCGTGTACATTTTAAAGTTAGTCGCCTATAGCTTACTAGTTTTCATTTACGTCTGATAGTTTTTCTTGAAATACGTTGTATATACTAATAAATTCGTTATATATACTACTGCGATTTTTTTTTGAGAAATCCACATATAGCCGTGTAGCCGACACCTCACACGATGGGTGAGTGACATAGAGAAAATATTATGGAAAAAAATACCCTCCACTTTACTTGTATGATCTTTGGTGTAATGGTCAAGAAGTTGACTACTAACCAAGAGGTCGGGGGTACGAAGCTCGCACTATACCTATACAAAGATTTGTGTTATATGTATTTATTTAAGTTTATTTATAATACCACTGTTGATTCTGATATCTGTAACACAAGTGCTCACTGCTCAAGCTACTTACCACGAAATCAGATCAATGAATGTGATGTTGTTGTATATTTATTTATTATTTATCTCCAATTAAAGTTTCTTTTTTTCTTTTTTTTCTACGACTTTTTTGCAATTAGTCACACACATACTCATACCATATTACAGATTTCTACCACTTCTTATAGTCTTTGAGTAAAACCGCGGACAGACGGACGGATGGACGGACAGAAATAGCGAAACTATGAAGGTTCCTTGTTTACTACGGAACCCAAAAAAGAAGATGTGTTACTTAAGAATATTGCCGGAAATTTTGGTACTTACCTTTATTTCTAAAATATATATAATATATTTTTATAATCTAAGTAATTAATTTTCAGAAATAGATAATATTATGCATAGTTAATGTTTCGCATCGCTTAGCCATCACCATGTCTTTACCTTGTACGATTTATTTATGACTTACCCTTAACGCTGTAAATGCTCCGAAGTACGGGGCTCCAGTATATTCTATAGAACCACCTATAACTCCTATTTTTCCTGAGTCACCTTTACTAGTTCCATATAAATCAGGCACAATGCGTTTAGAGAGCGATATTAACTTTTCATTCGACAGTATTCCTTCCTCAAGACATTCGTCCTCAATGACGCAATAAACTAAGTGCACTTGCAAATAAATTGTTGACATAAGAATCCATTTAATCCAGTACATGTTTGTTATAGAACTAGGTTTATTATTTTCGTTTTTAATGTTCCATTTTATGACAATGACGTGTTATATTTAGTATCGTTGAATTAATGTAAACAAACAACTTAAAGATGACACCTACTTTAGTATGAAATATCAAAACTTAATTTATTTTATGAAATTAATGATGAGAAATCTTTTTAGGAATTAAATTAATATTTAAAAAAATTGTCATTGAATAAAAAAAAAAGAAACAACTTACTATTGTTCTATCTATCACAAGGTTCTATCTATCATAATAACATTACAACACACAATAAACACCTAACAAATCTATCTCGATTTAAAATAGATCCGATTAAGTAAATGTGACATCTAAACTTATTTTTTTTTAAACTTTTAATGGATGAGAGATCTTTTTAAGAATAGTATTATTATTAGAAAAACATTGTCACTAAATAAAAAAGAAAGAAACAAGTAACCCAAGAAAATATGAAATTATCGTTTGATCATAACACAAAACATCTCAGATATTTATCTCGATTTAGAATAGTTCCGATTAAGTAAATAAGTAATGGCAGGTGACAGCACCATTATGTAATGTCAATGTCAATCCGCCTCGCTCCCATTGGTATTATTGTGGTGAAATTTTCGAAATAAACAAAGATTGCCTAATTATTTCTGGATATTGACCATACAATGGATGATAAATATGAAAGTGTTAAGTTGTGTTATACGATACATAAATATTCTAGTTATACCCCCAACTATATTCCAGAGTAAGTTCATTTTGCTTTGGACAAAGTTTGCTAGTATTCCGGCCTTTTTCTGAGAATGGTGATAAAATATATAATTATCATTAAATATAACGCTTTAGTTTTAGACAGATGATTCAAAAATAATCCTTTATAACTCGTATATCATGGATTTCTATGAAAGGCTTTGGCTATGAACTTTTTACTGTACTTGTGAATTGTTTCAGAAACATAATGGTAAACAATCCATCAGATCAGTTGTCCAAATGGTTCACAGACTGCACGACGCCGTATCAATATATAATGTTAAAGTTGAAGTCTCCATCTATAGTGGAAACAATCAAATTTGGAAAATATTTGAAGACCCAAGTCAGTGACCTAAAGAAGTTCCAGATATTTGGTGGGACTGATGAGAATAACCTGTCGTTACTGTTAACAGCGTGAGTTTTTGTAATTTAAGATATAAGGATTTATTTTCATCAAAATATGCTACCAAAGTATTAACACCTCTCAACTCTAACTAACTATAGTCATAATCACTATCACTTTGTCATAGGACTTAAATAAGTTGTTTATACTCTTTGACTCTGTTTTTAAATGACCAATTTGTAGTTATAGCTAAGAAGGTAATAAGTAAATGTAATTAAGTAAGTAGGTAAATGAGTAAGAATTTGTCAGTGTGTTATTTATTTTTTGTAAGTGTAATAACATTTGAATTTGATTGACTACAGTGGTCTGAAGAAAGACAGTACACCAGAGATATTCAAGCTTCGTCACAAGACAACAGAGGGATCATATTTACCGGTGAGGTACATCAAGATAGTGCCGCTGCAGTCTTGGGGGCCAGCATATAACTACTCCATATGGTATGTGGAGTTGCAGGGCAAGAATCAGGAAGAACTTATCAATAGTGCCATGGATACCATCAATTTGGTAAGTACTTGTTGCAATTTGGTTGTAATGAGGGTCAATTATTTAATAGTGAATTAAATAATGTTGTCTCACAGAACAATCACAAGCATGAAAAGTAGTTTTAGTGGCATTAAACATCTAATCTGTTGTAACCACTCTTTCCTCATCATATAAATTTCATTTGTTTATTCTTATTCTAACTTCCAATCTAACAAAGCATAGTCCCATCTATTGCAGTCAAAAGTATTTTTACAGTGTTACATGTGTAATTCATCCCAAAAAGAATATATATTGTTTTGCATAACAATCAACATTTTCACCTTTTGCTAGCGCAAAGAAGAGGAGGCCGTGCGTATGATACTCAAGCACCTACGGCGCCGACGCTACAAGGACGCATTTGAGGCACTGTCTAGAGAAAGTGGTGTTCAGTTGGAAGGGCCACTGCAGGCGCGTTTGTGGAACGCTTTAGTGGAGAATGGGGACTACAAATTAGCTGAACAGATACTTGAAGAAGCTGTCAAAGGTTTGTGCATTGTTAAAAAACGTAGACTTTGAGGAGAAAAGGGATTTATACCATGTACATTCTTGTTTTTAACTCGTGATATTTTGGCCCCGTCACAAGATCAGTTACCTTGTAGTTTACTCTCATTATTAGTTTTCGATAACTTGGGTGTTAATTTTTCGCATATATCTGAGCTGATCTGTGGTTGCTTTTTCGTGATTTCAACACGAAAAAAATATTGACGTTACATATTTAGATAAAGTGGTGCAATGACCTGTTTGTCTTGTGTCAGCCCTTGCGCGCAGCCATTTACCAGACAGGTAATTTTGTCTGCACTTTTTTAATTACTGTGTATTGATAGCATTACATTTATCCAATTTCATTTGAAATTCTTGTCCAACAGAGGGCGAATTCGAGTGGTACATGTCTTGGCAGCCGTACAAGCCGTTGTGGCGGCTGGTGTCGGCGTGCAGCACGGCGGTGGAGGCGCGGCTGTGCAGCGGCTCGCCCGCGCCGCCGCCGCCGCCGCCCCGCACCGCCGACCTGCTGTGCGCGGACCGCGAGCCGCAGGTACAGTGTGTATACAGGGCGCGGCACGGGTCGCGGCGTGGCGGCTGGTGTCGGCGTGCAGCACGGCGGTGGAGGCGCGGCTGTGCAGCGGCTCGCCCGCGCCGCCGCCGCCGCCGCCCCGCACCGCCGACCTGCTGTGCGCGGACCGCGAGCCGCAGGTACAGTGTGTATACAGGGCGCGGCACGGGTCGCGGCGTGGCGGCTGGTGTCGGCGTGCAGCACGGCGGTGGAGGCGCGGCTGTGCAGCGGCTCGCCCGCGCCGCCGCCGCCGCCGCCCCGCACCGCCGACCTGCTGTGCGCGGACCGCGAGCCGCAGGTACAGTGTGTATACAGGGCGCGGCACGGGTCGCGGCGTGGCGGCTGGTGTCGGCGTGCAGCACGGCGGTGGAGGCGCGGCTGTGCAGCGGCTCGCCCGCGCCGCCGCCGCCGCCGCCCCGCACCGCCGACCTGCTGTGCGCGGACCGCGAGCCGCAGGTACAGTGTGTATACAGGGCGCGGCACGGGTCGCGGCGTGGCGGCTGGTGTCGGCGTGCAGCACGGCGGTGGAGGCGCGGCTGTGCAGCGGCTCGCCCGCGCCGCCGCCGCCGCCGCCCCGCACCGCCGACCTGCTGTGCGCGGACCGCGAGCCGCAGGTACAGTGTGTATACAGGGCGCGGCACGGGTCGCGGCGTGGCGGCTGGTGTCGGCGTGCAGCACGGCGGTGGAGGCGCGGCTGTGCAGCGGCTCGCCCGCGCCGCCGCCGCCGCCGCCCCGCACCGCCGACCTGCTGTGCGCGGACCGCGAGCCGCAGGTACAGTGTGTATACAGGGCGCGGCACGGGTCGCGGCGTGGCGGCTGGTGTCGGCGTGCAGCACGGCGGTGGAGGCGCGGCTGTGCAGCGGCTCGCCCGCGCCGCCGCCGCCGCCGCCCCGCACCGCCGACCTGCTGTGCGCGGACCGCGAGCCGCAGGTACAGTGTGTATACAGGGCGCGGCACGGGTCGCGGCGTGGCGGCTGGTGTCGGCGTGCAGCACGGCGGTGGAGGCGCGGCTGTGCAGCGGCTCGCCCGCGCCGCCGCCGCCGCCGCCCCGCACCGCCGACCTGCTGTGCGCGGACCGCGAGCCGCAGGTACAGTGTGTATACAGGGCGCGGCACGGGTCGCGGCGTGGCGGCTGGTGTCGGCGTGCAGCACGGCGGTGGAGGCGCGGCTGTGCAGCGGCTCGCCCGCGCCGCCGCCGCCGCCGCCCCGCACCGCCGACCTGCTGTGCGCGGACCGCGAGCCGCAGGTACAGTGTGTATACAGGGCGCGGCACGGGTCGCGGCGTGGCGGCTGGTGTCGGCGTGCAGCACGGCGGTGGAGGCGCGGCTGTGCAGCGGCTCGCCCGCGCCGCCGCCGCCGCCGCCCCGCACCGCCGACCTGCTGTGCGCGGACCGCGAGCCGCAGGTACAGTGTGTATACAGGGCGCGGCACGGGTCGCGGCGTGGCGGCTGGTGTCGGCGTGCAGCACGGCGGTGGAGGCGCGGCTGTGCAGCGGCTCGCCCGCGCCGCCGCCGCCGCCGCCCCGCACCGCCGACCTGCTGTGCGCGGACCGCGAGCCGCAGGTACAGTGTGTATACAGGGCGCGGCACGGGTCGCGGCGTGGCGGCTGGTGTCGGCGTGCAGCACGGCGGTGGAGGCACGGACCGCGAGCCGCAGGTACAGGGCGCGGCACGGGTCGCGGCGCGTACACGCCGTCGTGGCGGCTCTCGACTCGAGAGAGTTTTTTTTTCTGTCACAATATATTTTTATCCTGAGTATCTATTCGGCAGGAATCAGTCGCGGCGGGCGAGGCGGCGGACGAGTGCGACGCGAGCTGCGGCGCGGGCGCGTGCTGCAGCAAGCCGGGCCCGCGCGGGGGGCACCAGCTCGTCGTCGACGCCACCACGGGTATGTAGCCGACAAGCATTGGGACAGACGCGCGGGGGGTGAGGTAGACTGTATCTCTACACATGTCATACATCGGTCAAAACGTAATTTTTTGGAAAATTCTAATTTTGCTTATCTATTCAGTTATTTAGCTTTTGCAGCATTTCATCGTCGTTTCTTCTATTCGTATCTGTATTCTGGTTTCCTACGAAAAATTTAAACCGTCAAAAGAGAATAGTGTTTTCTTTGTGCGCATGACAGCACGTCAAGGTAAACACTGTTGTATCTCATGCGCATGTATTAAGGGCGATTTTGCACAAAAAAATCTTCGTATTCGACCGTTTTTCGTAGAAGCCTACCGGTATTTTATAATTCTTGCACTTAATAAACTTATAGGGTCTAACAATTTTAGTGATCAACCGCTTAAGGAGGGTATTTGTACATCACACTGAGTACGCTTACCAAATTTAGTGCAAAAATACAGGCTAGTTTCCGAGATAATTAACAAAACATTATCATAATTATTTAGGATGAAATTCACCCTTACTAAACCCGAACAGCTGTGCTACACGCACACAAAATAACGAGACACGCGCGCTAATGTAGGTCACACGGACGGTCCATACAAAAACAAAAGATACGGAAAACCGAATTGGACCCTTTAATTGATGACATACGTTTAAAATGCAAACTCACAAACGGTGTGTCAGAGAGAGCTCGCGTAAAGCTTGGCAAAAATGAGGGCGCTTTTACCATGCATGTGACCACCCCATATACTATGACTGAGAGATTTTGATACTTATTAATTTGTTACATTTTAAAAGTTTTTATTTAACTTCGCTTGCTAGTAAGTACTTGAGTCAAGTAATGCAAGTAACTTTGAACCCGTTATCCAATTGAGTTGAAATTTCGCATCAGTACATGGGAAGTTCATACGCCAATAAATAAATATATAAGACCTTTTTTGCAACATTTAAATTGCGTTTGGTGAAAAATCTTGCCATTAAAATTACATTGTTATCAAATTCTATTCTGTATAACGATAAGTTAGTATTTTAAAATAAAATAACATAAAAATATTCGTTTTTATTTACATTCAATTTAAGTTAATAACAACTCAAAATCTAAAATCTCTTCATATTCGAGGTATTCGACTCCAGATAAAATGTCTTGATTTGAATAAACCTTTCTAAAATGTGTAATCCACAAAATACGTGTAATAAGAAAATTACGTCTCAAATATCAAGACTAGTTCTTCTACTAGTACTTGACAGCGAAGCAGTGTTGCCATGAAAAAAAACTTTAATTCCACTTGTCACCGTGTTAAACTCTTTTCTGCCAAGCTGTACTTTACGTATTTTTATCTTCAACCCTATACTCTTATGTTACGGCTCATTAAAAAGTGCTATTTACTTAATACCTTTAGTGCATTTCGAAAAACGGCGACAAAAGTTCCGCTTCCGATTGATAGACATTTCTAGGTGGGGTAACCAAAATTTCATGAAACTTTATTACTTAATTTTGTGATTGGGATTTTCAAACGTATTTTTTGTTTTGCTTTCTTGTTCTTAAATTTAAGTATTGATGATTAAGTTTAGTGTGTAATTTTCGACCCAAACGTAATCAGTAGCTACCTCGGTAGTTTTCTGAACCTACTTTTAAGTCCGTTTAATTTCCAAATCCTTTCTAAATTTACAACTTTTTATCAATCAACAATCATCCCAAACTGGATAACATCCACAAACATGCATGGGTCATACTGGGGTCAACTTTAACGGATTCACTTTCGCCTTTATACGACTTAACGACACAAATTAAAAATGGACAAAATACTGTAGTCAACAAATTGTGTTTACCAACAATAGCATGGGCACTCTACACTCTGCCCAAACGTCTTTGACGCGACATTGTTACCGTGTCATTGGTGTGCCGCTCGCACCGCGATAGTGATGTGCGCGATGATGAATGAAAGTATGACGATAGATAGTTCTACTCAGATCAGATAAGTTGTGACATGATTTTACTTAGAATTTTGAAACATGAATTGAAGAAAACAAACAAGCAGCATTACGAATTCTTGTGACGATTTATTTCTTTAAGTTTTACCACTAGTAAAGTTACCTACTCATCACTACTACAAAAAAACTTAGGGGTACCCGAAAAATTCACTATTTTATTGAAATAATAATTAATTGGTTATTATTGGAATTGTAAAAAATAAGGTCAAAGTAAACTAAACTAAATTGTAAAAAATAAGGTCAAACTAAACGATGCATTTTTCATTTACGTTTATTTTTAAAGCAAACTTACATGGCCGAGTTTTTTATACGGTAGTTGACACCACCAATCGTTGACGTACTTTTTATCAACTGTCAAAACGCTTTTCTTCATAGAGCTTGTATGGGAATAACACTTTGACGTCATCGCGTGCAATGCCGACTGAGTGACTAATAATCATTTGAATTCCAATTAAAAATCAAATAATACGAACTGCAGAAAAATATTAGTGTAAAGGCATCTGAAATTATGAATTATTTTAGAGAAAATCAGTTTTTGAATATTTCTTTCATAGTGGAAACAAGCCTATTTATTACAACGATTATCGATCGCAACACGCTCATCGCGAATTCGCGACTCGATCATTGTCGCATCTCTCGTGGTTGGGCTATCACGACCTTCGGCAATTTTTTTGCGTCAGTCGGGTCAGCTACACACACTACAGCATAGATAATAATAACCGTGCTACAGCTGTGTGTGAAAGTGTGCGTGTTTCTGTACACTATCCTTTTATTGACGCTTTACGTGTGTGTAGGTAAAGGCGTGTTTCATGAAGTGCATAATTTAATTGATTTAGTTTGTTTGAAAACGTAACTTTAAAAAAACACTATAAAAGTGGTGCCCATTTTTTGACACTGTATTCAGAGTGATGTATAGATACCTCCCGTAAACGGTTGATCACTAATATTGTTAGACCCTGTATAAGCTGTTACTAATATAGCTTGTAAAATTAAGTAAAATACTAACAAAATGGACCTGCGTTGTCTGATTTTCTAAAATAAAATAAAATAAATAAAAAATAAGCCCTGATTTTTCAATAGTCAGTTAGCGCTATCAAACAGATAAAGTTCCGATATGGCTTATTTGAAAAGTCATCACTGCATACGAGAATGTCAAAACTAAATTCATCTTAGTTAGTCTTTGGCCGATTCATATTAAACAGTCCGTCAACTATTTATCCGACAATCGAAAAATCAGCCCTAAATCAAATTAACCTGTTCACAACCCACAGGTACCCTATACCTATTCGGCGGCTGGAACGGCACGGAGGACCTGGACGATCTGTGGTCGTTCGACACGACCACGGAGCGGTGGTCGCTGCTGTGCGCGCACAGTAAGGCCGCAGGGGGGCCCACCCCGCGTTCCTGCCACAAGATGGTGTTCGACCCGGTGCACAGGCGGCTGTTCACCATCGGACGGTATTTGGACAACGCGCAAAGAGTGCCTTCGGAGATGAATGTGAGTTTCTATCTGTTTGTTGTTCGTGTTATTATTTTTAGGTCATTCATAGAGGTTATGTTTTTAAGACCCCATGGTCTTGAAATTTGGTATTTACTATAGGTGTCAACATACCTATAAAGATTATAACGTATAGATGTAGACAGACTTAATGTGCTGTATCCTGCAGAGGTCCTGGGTTTGAATCCCAAATTAAAATCCTTTTATGCCATGAATTTCTCAAAAACCGCTTGGAGTCGGCGGTGTTACATCCCCGTGCCTCGGAAAGCACGTTAAGCCGTTGGTCCTGCGCCTGATCTCTCTGCGGTCATGTCGGATTGCCGTGAGAGTGATGTAACAGTGAGTGCACCTGTGTATTGCGCTCACACTTGTGCACTATAATATCTCCTGCGTAGTTGGCTGATCTCTGTTGAGATTGGCCGCCGTGGTCGAAAACGGCCAGGAGGACTATTACTATTATATTACTAGCGGCTCGCCCGCGACTTCAACCGCGCAAACGTAGGATTTTACCTGAACCGTGTTCGATGAACAAAGTTTGAGTAAATCTAACATCAAAAAAAAATTTGAAACTTTGCCACCTTTTTTTGATGTAATGCTTTTGATTATGGTGACCAAATTTAATATTTTTTATTTCAGAGCGACCTGTACATGTACGATACAGTGACGAACGAGTGGCAGCTGCTGTGCCACGACACGGCGGCGGCGGGCGGGCCGCGGCTCGTGTTCGACCACCAGATGTGCCTCGACCCCGACACGCAGACCGTCTACGTGTTCGGCGGCCGCGTGCTTCCCGCTAATACGTAAGGATACGTACTAAATTGTCGCCATAAATAAAAAAAGAAGAAGAAGATACGTACTATAATATATTATTGAGGACCGTTTGGTGCAGTGGCCTACATGTCGGACTTCTAAAACCAAAGGTCGCGGGTTCGATCCCCGCACAGTACAAGCATATGTGTGCATGAACATATGTGTCTGGGTGTTTTCTATGTATAATATGTATTTATTTACAGTATTAAAGTATGTATATCCGTTGTCTAGTACCCATAACAAAAGCCTCGTAGCTTAATTTGTGACTAGAGAATTGGTGTGATTGTTGTGAAATCTTTATATTATTATTAGGCTATGCTTGCGGGGGCCAGGTTGCACGACATCGCTTATAACACGCCATATTCTATTCATGTCTGAACTTAGATTACTCCCTATTTTGTAAGATAAATCCACCATGCGCATTTAAGACAGACGGGAAACTACAGGATAGTGTTATATTATACTGAGTTTTTCCTCTTCATCGAAGATCATCGCTAGGTAAATGAGTATCTGTTTTAACGTTTTCTAGAAGCTTTTTGCCAAAGAGTCATCGGCGTTGATTAAATTTCACTTTCAGCAAAAAGGTGATGTATGCTAGAATTGCGAGTTTTTTTTCACTCAAGATAACTTTGAACATTTCTACGTTATTATTGAGACATTGGTGTATCGTATTCAAAACACTTTCATAAACTTATTAAAATATATTGAATGAAACTCCTTAAATTCATTAGTTAAGAGTTTATTTCGCGCGACACGAGCGCGTTACTTGTACATGAAAATAGAAAGAGACAGATGTAAGTCTGTCTCATGCAATGGTACACCACACTTATAACCCCGTGACATTCTCAGGGAGGAGTCAGCGAGTCCAGTGTACTCGGGCCTGTACGCGTACTACATCAGCACGGGCACGTGGCAACAATTACTGGGAGACGCACATGACGCGGCCACGGCGCCTTTACCGCGCGTCTCACACTCTATGCTGTTTCATCCGGTACGTACTTCTATTTCGATCCTAAGTAGCGGCCGAATGATACGAGCCCACACGAGATATGCCGATTAACAGCAAAAATGGTCACGGTGACTCGTTCCTTGCAGCCTTTGATCTTATATCTGGTAAAATTCGTAAACAATAAAGCCTTATGTTACTTTCTTTTTTAGCGTTTCTTATGTAACGTTTGCGCTGAAGGCTGTGATTGTTTCAGAAAAATAAATCTTTGAATTTCTTTTTGTTGCCCAGACGCAGCGTCGCCTCTACATGTTCCTGGGCCAACGCAACAAGGAACACCTGGTGGACCTGTGGTGGTGGGATGTACAAACGAAAGAGCGCGCGTGTGTGTGTGCCGCGACCGCCGCGCCGCCCCCGCCCGCCGCCGGGTTCACGCAGCGCGCCACGCTCGACCCCGACACGGACGAGATGTTCGTGCTGTCGGTGAGTGTGCCGTGTGTGTGTGTGCCGCCCGCCGCCGGGTTCACGCAGCGCGCCACGCTCGACCCCGACACGGACGAGATGTTCGTGCTGTCGGTGAGTGTGCCGTGTGTGTGTGTGTGTGTGCCGCCCGCCGCCGGGTTCACGCAGCGCGCCACGCTCGACCCCGACACGGACGAGATGTTCGTGCTGTCGGTGAGTGTGCCGTGTGTGTGTGTGCCGCCCGCCGCCGGGTTCACGCAGCGCGCCACGCTCGACCCCGACACGGACGAGATGTTCGTGCTGTCGGTGAGTGTGCCGTGTGTGTGTGTGTGTGTGCCGCCCGCCGCCGGGTTCACGCAGCGCGCCACGCTCGACCCCGACACGGACGAGATGTTCGTGCTGTCGGTGAGTGTGCCGTGTGTGTGTGTGCCGCCCGCCGCCGGGTTCACGCAGCGCGCCACGCTCGACCCCGACACGGACGAGATGTTCGTGCTGTCGGTGAGTGTGCCGTGTGTGTGTGTGTGTGTGTGTGCCGCCCGCCGCCGGGTTCACGCAGCGCGCCACGCTCGACCCCGACACGGACGAGATGTTCGTGCTGTCGGTGAGTGTGCCGTGTGTGTGTGTGCCGCCCGCCGCCGGGTTCACGCAGCGCGCCACGCTCGACCCCGACACGGACGAGATGTTCGTGCTGTCGGTGAGTGTGCCGTGTGTGTGTGTGTGTGTGCCGCCCGCCGCCGGGTTCACGCAGCGCGCCACGCTCGACCCCGACACGGACGAGATGTTCGTGCTGTCGGTGAGTGTGCCGTGTGTGTGTGTGCCGCCCGCCGCCGGGTTCACGCAGCGCGCCACGCTCGACCCCGACACGGACGAGATGTTCGTGCTGTCGGTGAGTGTGCCGTGTGTGTGTGTGTGTGTGCCGCCCGCCGCCGGGTTCACGCAGCGCGCCACGCTCGACCCCGACACGGACGAGATGTTCGTGCTGTCGGTGAGTGTGCCGTGTGTGTGTGTGCCGCCCGCCGCCGGGTTCACGCAGCGCGCCACGCTCGACCCCGACACGGACGAGATGTTCGTGCTGTCGGTGAGTGTGCCGTGTGTGTGTGTGTGTGTGCCGCCCGCCGCCGGGTTCACGCAGCGCGCCACGCTCGACCCCGACACGGACGAGATGTTCGTGCTGTCGGTGAGTGTGCCGTGTGTGTGTGTGCCGCCCGCCGCCGGGTTCACGCAGCGCGCCACGCTCGACCCCGACACGGACGAGATGTTCGTGCTGTCGGTGAGTGTGCCGTGTGTGTGTGTGTGTGTGTGTGCCGCCCGCCGCCGGGTTCACGCAGCGCGCCACGCTCGACCCCGACACGGACGAGATGTTCGTGCTGTCGGTGAGTGTGCCGTGTGTGTGTGTGCCGCCCGCCGCCGGGTTCACGCAGCGCGCCACGCTCGACCCCGACACGGACGAGATGTTCGTGCTGTCGGTGAGTGTGCCGTGTGTGTGTGTGTGTGTGCCGCCCGCCGCCGGGTTCACGCAGCGCGCCACGCTCGACCCCGACACGGACGAGATGTTCGTGCTGTCGGTGAGTGTGCCGTGTGTGTGTGTGCCGCCCGCCGCCGGGTTCACGCAGCGCGCCACGCTCGACCCCGACACGGACGAGATGTTCGTGCTGTCGGTGAGTGTGCCGTGTGTGTGTGTGTGTGTGTGTGCCGCCCGCCGCCGGGTTCACGCAGCGCGCCACGCTCGACCCCGACACGGACGAGATGTTCGTGCTGTCGGTGAGTGTGCCGTGTGTGTGTGTGTGTGTGTGTGCCGCCCGCCGCCGGGTTCACGCAGCGCGCCACGCTCGACCCCGACACGGACGAGATGTTCGTGCTGTCGGTGAGTGTGCCGTGTGTGTGTGTGCCGCCCGCCGCCGGGTTCACGCAGCGCGCCACGCTCGACCCCGACACGGACGAGATGTTCGTGCTGTCGGTGAGTGTGCCGTGTGTGTGTGTGCCGCCCGCCGCCGGGTTCACGCAGCGCGCCACGCTCGACCCCGACACGGACGAGATGTTCGTGCTGTCGGTGAGTGTGCCGTGTGTGTGTGTGTGTGTGCCGCCCGCCGCCGGGTTCACGCAGCGCGCCACGCTCGACCCCGACACGGACGAGATGTTCGTGCTGTCGGTGAGTGTGCCGTGTGTGTGTGTGTGTGTGTGTGTGTGCCGCCCGCCGCCGGGTTCACGCAGCGCGCCACGCTCGACCCCGACACGGACGAGATGTTCGTGCTGTCGGTGAGTGTGCCGTGTGTGTGTGTGCCGCCCGCCGCCGGGTTCACGCAGCGCGCCACGCTCGACCCCGACACGGACGAGATGTTCGTGCTGTCGGTGAGTGTGCCGTGTGTGTGTGTGCCGCCCGCCGCCGGGTTCACGCAGCGCGCCACGCTCGACCCCGACACGGACGAGATGTTCGTGCTGTCGGTGAGTGTGCCGTGTGTGTGTGTGCCGCCCGCCGCCGGGTTCACGCAGCGCGCCACGCTCGACCCCGACACGGACGAGATGTTCGTGCTGTCGGTGAGTGTGCCGTGTGTGTGTGTGTGTGTGCCGCCCGCCGCCGGGTTCACGCAGCGCGCCACGCTCGACCCCGACACGGACGAGATGTTCGTGCTGTCGGTGAGTGTGCCGTGTGTGTGTGTGCCGCCCGCCGCCGGGTTCACGCAGCGCGCCACGCTCGACCCCGACACGGACGAGATGTTCGTGCTGTCGGTGAGTGTGCCGTGTGTGTGTGTGCCGCCCGCCGCCGGGTTCACGCAGCGCGCCACGCTCGACCCCGACACGGACGAGATGTTCGTGCTGTCGGTGAGTGTGCCGTGTGTGTGTGTGTGTGTGCCGCCCGCCGCCGGGTTCACGCAGCGCGCCACGCTCGACCCCGACACGGACGAGATGTTCGTGCTGTCGGTGAGTGTGCCGTGTGTGTGTGTGTGTGTGTGTGTGTGCCGCCCGCCGCCGGGTTCACGCAGCGCGCCACGCTCGACCCCGACACGGACGAGATGTTCGTGCTGTCGGTGAGTGTGCCGTGTGTGTGTGTGCCGCCCGCCGCCGGGTTCACGCAGCGCGCCACGCTCGACCCCGACACGGACGAGATGTTCGTGCTGTCGGTGAGTGTGCCGTGTGTGTGTGTGCCGCCCGCCGCCGGGTTCACGCAGCGCGCCACGCTCGACCCCGACACGGACGAGATGTTCGTGCTGTCGGTGAGTGTGCCGTGTGTGTGTGTGTGTGTGTGTGTGTGCCGCCCGCCGCCGGGTTCACGCAGCGCGCCACGCTCGACCCCGACACGGACGAGATGTTCGTGCTGTCGGTGAGTGTGCCGTGTGTGTGTGTGCCGCCCGCCGCCGGGTTCACGCAGCGCGCCACGCTCGACCCCGACACGGACGAGATGTTCGTGCTGTCGGTGAGTGTGCCGTGTGTGTGTGTGTGTGTGTGTGCCGCCCGCCGCCGGGTTCACGCAGCGCGCCACGCTCGACCCCGACACGGACGAGATGTTCGTGCTGTCGGTGAGTGTGCCGTGTGTGTGTGTGTGTGTGTGTGTGTGCCGCCCGCCGCCGGGTTCACGCAGCGCGCCACGCTCGACCCCGACACGGACGAGATGTTCGTGCTGTCGGTGAGTGTGCCGTGTGTGTGTGTGTGTGTGTGTGCCGCCCGCCGCCGGGTTCACGCAGCGCGCCACGCTCGACCCCGTCACGGACGAGATGTTCGTGCTGTCGGTGAGTGTGCCGTGTGTGTGTGTGCCGCCCGCCGCCGGGTTCACGCAGCGCGCCACGCTCGACCCCGACACGGACGAGATGTTCGTGCTGTCGGTGAGTGTGCCGTGTGTGTGTGTGTGTGTGTGCCGCCCGCCGCCGGGTTCACGCAGCGCGCCACGCTCGACCCCGACACGGACGAGATGTTCGTGCTGTCGGTGAGTGTGCCGTGTGTGTGTGTGTGTGTGTGTGTGTGTGCCGCCCGCCGCCGGGTTCACGCAGCGCGCCACGCTCGACCCCGACACGTTCGTGCTGTCGGTGAGTGTGTAGTAGTGTGCGAGTGTGTATCTGTGTGTACGTATGTGTGTGTGAAACTATATCTGTAAATTCAATTTCAAACCAAAATGCTTATCTGAACTTAATAGTACTGTGATCCTGGATAAAATCGTGTGTTGCTTGCAAATTGTAGTGAGGAGCTTAAAAAAACATTTATTTACTATACAGGGCATGAGCAAAGAAAAGGATAAACGCGTGTACAATACACTATGGGTGTTTTCACTGAGACGCCGCACGTGGGCCTGCGTGTACCGGAACGACGTCGTGTCGCCCAACGAGCCGCGGCCGAGGTTCGCGCATCAGCTAGTCTACGATCCTGTACGCAAGGTATGAACATTGTAGATTACGACGACCACTCTGGTGTAATCGTTAAGAAGTTCACCATTAGACTAAGAGTCACTTCACTTTTAGACTTAACACGAAGTCAGATCAATGTGATGTCATTATTATTATTCTGTACGCGTATTTGCAGTCATCGCATTTTACAAGATTGAAAACCTTGATCGCTATAAACCTTCTCCAGAAGCTCTCTGGCAGACTGATGTCAAACCTGCCGCGCAAGCTTCAAGACGCCAGTAATATCGCTATTGCTTGGTCAAGATCGCCACACGCGACAAGGACACGACGGCGAATGCACGCCAGTTAAGCTAGCCATTTTTCTGCTCGGAACGTCTCCATTTTGAATCGTTCAACTGTTTTTCCTAAAACGTATTATTCTTGTATTCTGTGTATCTGTTGCGTTTTCCTTTATGCAAATAAGTATTTCGTTTAAAGTGAACTATTTTATACTATAAATCCACAAATAAAGGAATTGATAGGTTCCTTATAGCTAGGTACTCACTACACATTACACACAGTTATCTAGCTGTTGTCGAATCATAAAACATGGGTATTTTCCTCTTTGGCGCTGGTCTCGGCCACAAGACAAGAATTTGCGGGTAATGCGTCAAGTGTTTAGAATAGTAGCTACATTATTATGATATCATTGGTGTGTACGCGTAGTGCATGTGTTATCGACCACAAACAAACAGCTCGGATTCAGGAACTGTTACACCCGTGAGCCTCGGAAAGCATGTTAAGCCGTTGGTCTACTTTATTACAATTTTTTTTTATATAAAAATCTTTAAATATTTATTTCTGTCAGATCCACTACCTGTTCGGCGGCAACCCCGGCAACCACAGCAGCCCTCGCCTTCGACTAGACGATCTCTGGTCGCTTCAGCTAGTCCGGCCCACAGTAGAGAGCATCTGGAAAGACGCGCGCGCTTCGCTTCGAGAAGCGTGCTATAGAGAACTAGCCGCTCGGCCCAGCGCCGCCCCTGCCGCGTTGAGCTACTTGCGGACTGAGCTGAGGGAAGCGCTCGATCACGCGGATCCACAGCAGGTAAGTCTATACTTTAAGTAGCTACAATTGGTGAGGTTTAGTATGCAAAATATATGAAGGGAATTTACCGCCCACCCCGCTGCACCTGCGCTCCTGGTCTCTAAATCGTTGTACGTAGTTTCGGATGTATCCATTCTTATCACTCTTACAAGTTTGACCAAGCGAGCAAACAAGCTTGACACAAAAATACGAACGAAACGTTAGGGAGTACGGTTACTGCTTCGTTGAGCTACTTAAGAACTTAGCGACGAAAAACTTCGAATAATGCCGACCCCGCACAGGTCGGCCTCTATCTTTAGTCACTGCAGCTAGTGTGGCCCACCGTTAAAAGTATCTAGAACGATGCACGGACTTCGCTACGAGAAGTTTATTATACAGAACTAGCCGCTCTACTCTCTGCTGCGCCTGCCGCGTTAAGGGAAAGCACCACGCGGATCCACGAAGGTCCCCTCAGTTACATCAGAACTGAGGAGACCTTCACCCCTTTTGTTAGCGAGACTTGTGAGGAGCACATAAATATAAGCCAACGGTATTGCGACTGATACAAAATGTACGAGCTAGCATTGTACATGGAAATTGTCCAACATCGGAGCGGCGTCAGCGACCCACATACATCGGCTGACCGATGGACCCTCAACGAGCACCGTCGGCACTCTACACCGACGGCACTCAACAACATATCTTTACATGTATTCATAGCTTAAGTTCAAAATAAATACACGTTCATTAAGATTAATAAAACAGATATCAACCGTCAGTGTTAGAACAACTTCATTGGGTTTGTTTCGTACTTTAACTCACCGTTACAATCGACCCTAGCACTCATCTCACAAAGGATTACACGCAACACAAAAAATTGAGCGAAACAGCATACCGCCTATCCTCAAAGCTGTTCTATTATAACTTGACAAACATTGTACCCAGGTGTCCCGGTTCCAAAAGCTGGCGACCGTGTTGTTCTTGCCGCCGGGCGCGGAGCGCGGCGCGCGCGCCCTGTCGCCGCGCCGCACGCGCGCGCTGCAGCGCCGCCGCGCCGCGCACCGCGCGCACCCCGACCTGGCTGTTGCCTTGCAAGCTGTGAGTCCCATCAACCTCTCTAGAATATAGCTTTCTATGACAAACTGTCCAAGAATGTGTGACCGACTCACCACATTCTCAGCGGCTAGATGTCCCGTTTGCCAAAAAATAGTTACAGTATTTTTTACGTCGACCTCGACACCTATCCGTCTGGAAACAATGCAGGCGTACCCTGACTGAGCTATTACATTACACACAAGCTGTAGGTAACTACCTTTCTTTACACTAGTCTTTGGTAGCAGTTCCTATGTTCAGATGCTGCTGTGCCTGTGCTAGCTTCCGCATTACGGAAACTTACATAAGCCAACTAATTTTACAGCAAAATAAACAGGTACTTTCGAAATGATAAAATTTTAGTTTGCATAAAATATCTAACGTGAACAGCAGGAGGATCGTTTCAAATAATAAGAAGTGGCAAAATAAGTGTATTTTTGAAAATAACTTTTGTAGCACAAAATAAAGCAATGGCTATTAAACACTTCCTTTCTTATATAATTTTCACTGCACCCATTGCCTTCTTTCTGCATGACCTTGAGGTTGACTGGCAGAAAATGCTTTTAGCATTAAGTCCACCCTTTGTACATTTATTGTGCAATAAAGTTTTAAATAAATAAATGGCTCCAACGTTAACTTACCCCACAGGTCCTCGGCGCGGACGACAACATTCCCGACCCTCCGCAGCCATTCGAGGAGATCTCTCCCCCCACGCCCGACACGTGGGACGTCGGCGACGACGATGCTGATGATACCGACGAGCCGCAGTGGGACGCGCGCTCCGCACGGGTCAAGCTGTACGACGAGCTGTGCAAGTACTTCAGGCCCAGCACCGTGCCGCCCGCGGCCGACGTGGCTGATCTCGTCTCCTTGTAACACAGTTACATCCATATCTTCCGAACACGTGGACGCTCAGATGTAGACGCAATGCGACAAATGCGACGCAACGTGATGCGATCAGTACTCGTGTCGAAGTCAATCGCGCTTCGTCATGTCGAACACTGCCATATACGTACATACATTTGTCGCATCGCGTGCGACGCACTTGTTGCGTTTAAAAAGAATAATAAGCATTTGCTTCAATCCGTTTGCGCTAAAAGCATTATCATACCTACCTATTAAGTTCCCGCATTGCCATATAAAACCTGCGCAGACGCCCTGCGCCTTGTTTGGCAGGCCTTAAAAAAAAACATAAGATTCTAATGAATCTAATGCTGGAATTTTTCAAACATTTTACATTTTTATAATTATGCACAGGTTTTTGATACTATAAAAAATATCCACTACCCAGAACTGTTTAAACAGGCTCTTAGCCTTGTGCCAAATGGGTTGAATGCGGCGCTGTGCCTTTTTTGATATGATAAAAGCCACGTTTTGATATTTTCCTCCGGCAAACTAAACTTTTTTGGAACCTTTTTGTCACCTGTGGAGCAACAAAACTAACAAAAAATTTAAACTTTCGAGTATATCAACTGTTATCTGTCAACGATATTGGAATAATAAATTATTGTTAATATTTACTTTTTACTGGGGTGCTAAACTAACATTAAAGCGTATTTCATATTCGTTCATCGATTTTATTTTCATTTATCGCATGCAAAAATTATGATGTAGATTAAACTAAAATACTGGTCCAATAAAACCAGTCATCACGTTGGAGAGAAGCACAAGAAAGAAATCAGTATTTGTTATCTTTGCATCAAATCACATAATTGAATATAACATTTAATCTGGAAACTGGTACTGTGAATGCAGTAAAAGACAAAGGATAATGCGTAAATACAGATTTTTTACAAATGAATTTAAAACGTAAAAAGCATTTAATACCTACCCTACAATATGTTAATTTAATTTAAAGTGTTTTTGGAAGTGGAGTAGTAGATAACGAAGGACTGCATTTGTCACTAAATTATCAAATAATTTTATTCATAATTTATAGCATTATTGTTAAACAACGTATTTTTAAAATAACTATATTTGAATAACTACTCAATATTTAGATCAACTACATACTCGTATTGTATTTATTTAAAAAAATATTCAACAAGATCCATTGCTATTGTAATGTAAATAGAATAGTTTGAGTACCTACGTAAATTGTACTGTAAACTTGTACCTAACATAACATATTTTTTGTGTAAAGACTTTTTTTTTGTTATTCGTAACTTTGCTTTACTTACGTGAATAACGATGAAGCTCAATCCTGTTTTTGCTTACTTCACTGCTTCATAGAGAGGATACGAAGACAGCTTCACACATAGCACCATTATCACTAAGAAATGTCCCGACAGTTTTCGGCGAAGTAAAAGTTTTAAGTCTTCCTTAGTATGTAGAACGTAAAGTTTGTAAAAAAAATAGGTGCCTATTTCGGAATAAGTTACGTTATAAATTCTTAAGTATGTCTTATATTGGACAACGATATTTTCAGGGATTTGACATTAGAAGTATATGCTGCGTATTAAACACACCCAAAGAATTATTTGGTTTTGACATTGTTTTTAAAAATATCAATTAATTAACTCTATTATTTCCATCTTCCTTAGTTTCTTGATAATATTCAAATAATCCTGTCATTATAGGAAGTTCAATATACAAGTATTAACCGACTTACAGCTGGGTATCTCGAATACCTAGATTCTTACTTAATTTAAGCTTAATTGACTGGACTAAAAGGGTTAAAATTATCAAGAAATATGAATGGCGTTGAATTTGTAATAACGACCCTCATATTCATAATTTTAATATTAAAAGCTTTTTTTTACTGTTAAACATGTATTGTGTCCTAATCAATTTTTGTGTTGCATTTTCTAATAATAATTTTGTGTCATTTTTCTAACTGCTTTTTTTGCAAATATTAGGTCCTTACATATGAAATTGGCGTTTTGTCGTACTGGCCACTTTGATCACAAATTTTTCCTATTTGGTTAGGAATTCGAAATTCAAATTTATACAGCTATTTCCACATGTTGTGGTTGTGTTTCGTAAACCGTCATTCATTTGTTTTTTTACTTATCTTTTTTCTGTTTGCATCGCTCAATTTACAAAATGGAAAATTTGAAATATCGCGTTATTTACGAGTACGAGTTCTACCGTGGCACCAGTGCTGCGGAAACGGCTCGAAGGGTTAATGATGTGTATGGCGGTTGTGTCGCAAAAGAAAACACAGTGCGTTTTTGGTTCCAACGTTTTCGTTCTGGAAATTTCGACCTGCAAAACAAGCCCCGTGGACGGCCGGAGACCCAAGTTGATAATGAAGAATTGAAGGCTATTGTGGAAGCGGATCCATCGCAAACCACGTCCGAGTTAGCTGCAGGCTTTGGCGTTAGTGATAAAACTGTTTTAATCCACTTGAAGCAAATTGGGAAGATTAAAAAACTTGAAAGGTGGGTTCCTCACGAATTGAGTGAAGCAAACCGGCAAACGCGCGTCAACTGCTGCGTTACATTACTTGACCGGCACAATAACGAAGGGATTTTAAATCGAATCATTACCTGTGATGAAAAGTGGATTCTCTACGATAATCGGAAGCGCTCATCGCAATGGCTGGACCCTGGCAAGCCAGCCAAAGCCTGCTCCAAGCGAAAATTGACCAATAAAAAGTTACTTGTAAGCGTTTGGTGGACTAGCGCCGGTGTCGTTCATTACAGTTTTCTCAAATCTGGCCAGACGATTACGGCAGATATCTATTGTCAGCAATTGCAAACCATGATGGAAAAGCTAGTTGCTAAACAACCAAGGCTGGTCAATCGCTCTACGCCACTGCTGCTTCACGACAACGCTAGACCACACACTGCACAACAGACGGCTAGCAAATTAGAAGAACTTCAATTGGAATCTCTAAGGCATCCACCGTACTCCCCGGACCTTGCTCCAACAGATTACCATTTTTTTCGAAATTTGGATAACTTCTTGCAGGAAAAAGTTCAACTCAGATGGGGCAGTCCAAGTCGCCTTCAAAGATTTTATTGATTCCCGTTCGAATGGTTTTTTTAGTAAAGGGATCAATGAACTACCTATGAGATGGCAAAAGTGCATAGATTACAATGGCTCATACTTTGATTAAATAAATATGCTATATAAAAAAATTTCGACTTTTTGTTCCTCCCATACAAAACGCCAATTTCATAGGTAAGGACCTAATATTACCATTGTTAGAAGTAGAGGCTTTATTTATTTTATTTAATAAATTCGATACATGGTGTAGATACTAACCATTTAATAATAAGTCTCGTTTGTTCACAGACTGTGATATGATATTTATAGTCAATAGTTTAATATATGTTTGTCAAGTGTATGATACATTTTTGGCTCGAAGATTTCATCATAATCTTAAACAATTTAATACGTCCGTTTCTAACGCTCCTAATTCTCCATTATTTGTATTAGAGGAAAATCCGTGTCGTTGCACATCTGGACGTCACATTCTTTTCACTTTCACTACCTGGTAACTATAACTTGCATAAATTATAAAGCATTTACGAAACTTTATTTGTTGAGAAACGAGCCGATTTTTACTACCCTCAAGGTATGATATTCGAATAAATATTATTTTTACATCCAATTTATATTAATAACTACAGTGATTCATTTAAGCTGCTTGCTAGACGTCATAGGTCGCTCGCTATTAGCTCTTGACTTTTAGATAGTTTATGCCAAATGTTCGGTCCTCCTCATTCTAAAACATAGGGCAATTGTAAACTGAAACCTGTTTGTTGTACCAATTAGCTTGTCAGTGCTTTCACGTTTTATTCGAGCACTTGGTATGTTTGAACGTATACTTACGTAAGCACATTTACAGACGTGTTCACATATACAGTGTACTCAAGTGTACTCAAGGCAAGTATCGCGTTCGCTCTCTTTTTGAGGTGTGATGGTTCCTGAACCACGTTATGGAAATAGGTTAGATTCTTTTTATGGCACAAATTCGTCATTTTAATTGTGCCTTATTGTGCCAAAAGTCCCGTGAATTTGTGTAAACGCGAAAGTAGCATAGCCTATCTTTCTTGATGGTTGCCGACGACCCCACTACCTCCACGCCCACAGCCGCTTCTGCTAACAACGGCAAACCATTTTATTAAATATAAATTAAACCTAATAGAGGCACATTTGTTTGGGCATGTAAGTAACAATACACTTATTTTGTTAGATCTGGCTGTGGTCGGGTGTGGTCGAGCCGTGGTTCCTAGCCCGACCACACTCTTATAACTTAAAAAGTAAAAGGCACAAATTAACGGGACTTTGGGCACAATTGGGGACAGTTGAAATGACGAATTTGTGCCACAGAAAGAATGCCATGGTCGGGTAGGGAACCGTCACACACCTTTTGTGCTACTAAAATTCTTACTAATATAAATGAGAGATAAGTACTGGAGTATTCTAGAGGCGCTTTTGGATTAAAACCGTTTACATTTTTACGCAAATATATTGCATTTCAAGTAATTATTACTTATAAAAATATTAATTTAATGTTACAAAATAACAGATACTTTATTTAAGTATTTACTGGAGTCTATGTAAATACGTATTTTATGTTATAATAAGAATCATTTAAAATTTTGATTCGAATACATATTCAGTCTGTATTTATTCATGAACACAAATATAATAATGTTCACTCGTCAATATTTGTTATTATTTCTCCTGCCTTAGCTTAACCCAGTTTTTTGTACAGTTAAACACATGCATTTTAAATATAATCATTTATTATTCTCATACATGATTCATTTCAGTCATTGAGACAACACGATGTGCCTTATAATTTGAAAATAAATCTGCTCTGTGATTCATGATATGTTCCCTGGGGCTGGTTCATTCGATCTGTCTTTGAATACCACGTCCGCGATCGTACTAAACTCTTCGAAGCTCGTCGTTTACCACTGAGAGAATTCAATTGGCAAAGACATGTAATCTGATGTGATTACAAAGGTTTCAATAAAGTTACGAGTGGCCATCTGGTAAAATAAAACGATACTAAACAATGCGATAGTGAACCATCAAACTGTGCAATACTCGAGGTCGACAGTCGAACCAATCGATGATCTACTCAGCTACAGATAAAAATGATCCATGATAACGTGGGAACATTCATGCGTCGAGTTGTCCAATAATCAAATCATGTTGCAATATAATAGTTCAGCGAGCATATTATAAACTTTCGATCTTTAAATAATAAACTCAATACTTCACTAAAATATAAAATAATATCTATGCCTATATAAAATAAGTGATCTAAAGTGTTATACAACTGTATAAAGATATTTGGTTAATCGCTCATAATACCACCACCGCGAGTGGCAGCAGACATCGAGCGACTCCAGTGAGGATGCACCTTGTAAACAATACTGAACTCATAATACAACATCTGAATACAATCTGCCGACAGCGCTACAGCGCGCCCGTCGGCGGTAACAAATAACAATATCAATTAAATAAATTATGTGATAATTAAATGATGTCAAAAACTTATCGCAGTGTGCGACATAAATAACCATAACAATGTCAAAGAGAAAATAGGCACGGCTTGTAAGTAGACGAATAGAGCAATAACAATAGTAATCATAATATTGTTTCTACAACCAAATAATTTATTATGTCGAGGGGAGTGACTAGACATATTACACAAACAATACATTTAACGATGTCTGCCGCTAATAAGCTACGAAAGAAATAATAATACTTAGAAAAAGATAGTCACTAAAGCTAGTATGGTAAGTCCATCGTTAAGTACACGAAGAGAATTCTATTACAAAAGCTAGTCAATATATTATATCTAAAAACAATAAATGCAAGGCTATGGTCCTCGGCCCGGCGCTCTGAGCGCGCGGGACATTTGAGCTATGCAAATAAATTATGCTACCTGTGTTAAATATTGCAAATCAATTTCACTACTCGAGAGCGGACTCCCGCTTAGATTATCTACCAAGTATACGAAGGTTAACGTATCAACTAGGTCTATACCTAAATCAGTAAAAAATACCTACTAAGGGCGAGTGCCCACACTACATGGAACGGTCGAACTAGCCTAATCCAGCGAGACTAAGAGAGAAACACTACGCCATCGACCGGAGCTGCCAACATCACACCCAATAACTTAAATAATATCGTAACACTTCAATAATCTTTTGTAAATTTTGTCTTATTACATAGAACGCCGGTCGACTCGGTGAGCAAAGATTTTGAGCAACTTCGAAAGTCGAGTGGATTTACGGACTTCGTCGGACTCACTGTAAGTGCTTTCATTACTCGGTAATCGGCTAAAGTTTAATTGTGCTAGAAAAACGTAGGCGTAAGTAAAGTCGAGCCGACCGGCTCGTGGACAAGAAATGGACGCTCGTGGCTGCGCCACAGGACGGCAACCGCGCCGCTGCCCGCGGCAACGAAACGGAAACACTACCGATAACACTAGAACAAGATGGACGAAAGTATTTGGCAGAGGGCCACAACAACACAACGAACGTATCAACTAGAGAACAGATTACATAGTCTTTTTGCGCACACAATGGATGGACATCGATGAATAATTTTAGAAATTTTTTTGGACGTACTAAATATTCGTATCGAGTGGAGGATCCGTCGCTACACTTCATACATAACTATCGGAGATAATAGCAGGTTCGATCATAATACATAACATGTATACGATAAAAAATATCGTCGCCCGGCTCTGTCTATCGTGACACGAGGGCGGAATCCGTCCCCGGATAAATACTATAACGGTTCGGTCGCGACGGCGGAACAACTGCATTAAATACATTCAAGATAATAAAATACACCGATCCTATTACAAAAATACGATAAACCTCGATCTCGCGACGCGCAATAAATAGAACACGCGGGACCCGCGCCTCCACCGCCCGCTGCGAGTACAAAATCAGTCAACATCATTAGGCCGCCGCCGCGCGCGCCGCGTCGGCTAAGTTTAACTTCAACGAACTTCGACCGCGCGCCCTGCACAGTTTGACGGTTCACGGGCGGGAGGGGGGCGCGCGGGGGCCCGCGAGGCCCGGCGCGGCGGCGGCGGAATTTAAATTTAATCTTACAAAATGTATAAATATCGGCCGGCGGCCGCGCGTGTCCTGGATCTCTCATCCATCGGCGGGACGCGCGGCAACACGCATCCCTAGCTTAAGAGAACCGGAGAGTTCGCACCGCCCCGGCGGGTCGGCTCCGCGCCGGCGAGTAAATTCGTAGGCGCCCGCCGCGGTCGGCGAGCGCAGAGTTCAGAGCACACTCACATAGTACCTGCACCGACACAGCTATCGCACACACACAGCACAGCACCGGCACACGCAGCAGTTACCGCGTCACTGCGTGTGCGTGTCGCGCGTGCGGGGCGTGCGGGGCGTGCGCGGCGTGCGGCGGCACGTGCAGCAGCGCGCGCAGGGCGGCGACGGCGGCCTTGAGCGCGAGCACGACGCGCTAGAACTCGCGGCCGCGCGCGCGCGTGCCGCCGCCCGCCTTGGGCACGCGCCGCGTGCGCATCTCGCGGTCCACCTGCAACAGGAATGCGGGTTAATGACGCGCTGAGAAACGATTAAACAGTGGCAAATGGACATCGATGCAGCGCCCGAAATGATGTCCGTGAAGAAGAAGTGTTTGCGCACGGTTCCGGTCGCTTGCGGCGGACATGCGGCGCGCGGGCTACTTTCCCTCCTTTCCTCGTATGTCGATAACCGATCTACAAACCGCGACATTGTTGCTGAAACGTTGCTGAAGATGTCGGCCGACATGTAGGCGCCACCAAAGTCGCGTGACATGCAAATAATATGAACGCGGCTAAGATTGGCATTCACTTATGCCAGCTAAGTCATTTCTTCTAAGAAAGCTACGCATACGCATACGCATCTGAGTTTCAGACTGTCTGGTACAGAGTAAAAGGTTAAATAATGCAGCAACAAATGCTGCGCACCAGCTGCAATAACTGTTCTACCCACATACCTCCAGGTCCTCGAGGCGCTGCGTGAGAGCGAGCTTCTGCTGCACGGCGAGGCGCAGCAGCTGGTTGAGTGTCTTCTTCTCGTCCTCGGCGCCCGCCAGCGCCTGCGTCAGCTCGTCCACCTGAGTCACGTACTCTTCGCAGCGCGCCGCGAACATTGCGCGGAGACCTGGATTACGATAAAAAAAAAATGGTTGCCTGTAAAGTCGGTTTTACGGGCGAAGATTTTACGTGACACCGATCTTGTTTGAGTGGGAGAGAGACGCAAGACATTCGCCGGTCCGGCAGGCCTCTCTCTCGTTCGGTGACTCATCGTTACGTTACCGGGCGTTACACTTTTTAATGAGTGACTCCGAGCCGCAACCTAATTTAAGACGTCACGTCAAAAAAGTTTTTTAAGCCGCTACTCGCTATTGCGTGGCTATCTGACAAAATCACCGAACAGTATGTTGGGTTGGTGAAAGCAATTATTTATGTTTCTTATTTTGTCGGTTCCAGGTAAACCTATATTGAACTAAGAGATATAATAACCCATAACCTATATAGATTGGATTTAAGAGACATATCACAAAAGTAACTGTACACATTTTGTGATAAACTTAAGAATTAAAGGCATCGATACTGCATCGCGACTGCATCGTTGCAAAAAGTCGCAGTGTGTAAAGGGTCTTCGACTAGAGCACCGTTACGATGCCGTTACCGGGTAACGTTGCGATCTGCTCACAAATAGATTGTAATGACTCACTTGAGAAGGTAGCCGCGTCCTCCTTCAGCAATCGCAGTTCGTTGCGCAGCTTCAGCATCGTCTCGGTGACGATCGTCTTCTCGGTCTCGTACTTGGACTTGAGGTTGGCGAGCGCCACCTCCGCCGTGTTCTTGTTCGACTTGAGCACCGTGCGGAGAGTCGCGATCTGTTCGCGTTTGGTGGATAGAAGCGATTTGAGCTTGATGACTTGCTCCTGTAGCTCGGCCATTTCCGCGCCGCGTTCTTCCGTCTCCATGACTGGAAAGTAAGATTGATAAGGTGAATAGACAGTTTTGTAGAATGGTCAAAATATTGCAAGCACTGACTGCTAAAATTGAGATACATACATATGACCAACGAAACTTTGGTTATCTTGTCACTAAGGTATTGATTATAAATTTTTTTTATGCAAAGACAAAAACAGTTCCGAACCCTCGATAAAATGACAGCTGAATTGAATAATCGGAATTAAAAGAACTACCGGTAAAATATAAATGATATGTAATTTTACATACTTTACTAGTCTAACTTACCTAATTAAATATCTATCTAGAATAAAAATAGAGTGTAAAAATAAATCAATATACACTATCTACGTAGTATAGTAGTTCATACATTATTCCAGTTCCGCGTTTCACATGATATACTGCAGCATCAACACGCACGAAACAAAACTCGCTTTTACAGAGTCCCTTATGCTACTCAAAACGTTGTCTCCCTTACTCGCTACGCTTCTCACTTCACTTTGCTTATAATTTAAAGCCTTCGCCTGCAGAAACTTATCCTTCCATATCGAATGCAGGTGGTACACATCTCTTTGATTGACCTTCTTCGATATCATAGTTTTTTTGACATGGGAATAAGGGAAGTTAGTCTTTGTTAGCGTTGGGATAGGATTCTTTTTGTCATACGGCAAAGATTTTGTGTCCCAGCTG
Source organism: Pyrausta despicata (assembly GCA_963921415.1). Lineage (NCBI taxonomy): Eukaryota > Metazoa > Arthropoda > Insecta > Lepidoptera > Crambidae > Pyrausta > Pyrausta despicata. Next base: position 10,875,706 of record OY992862.1, on the reverse strand, counting down.
TCTTTGCTTGGTGAGATTTGAGAATTCAACTTTGTATCAGTTTTTGATATGTTTTCGAAATAGTCTGTTATCTCTTTGACAGTCCGACCTGCGCATACGGAACTCTTTGAATCTGTCAAACACTTATCAAATGACTTCAACTGGGAGATTAGTTGGTGCAGCTTTTTCTTCGTATCGGTGATTTTTATTTTGGCGTTGTTATTTTCTTTTATTTTTTTCGTCGAGCAGACATTTGGAGTTTTATGCTTGCATGGCGAGTTTTCATTTTGCGTTGATCCTAAGGAGGGGTAAGTGTTAGTTGGGTGAGTAGAAAGCTAATGAAGTACTTTCTGAGAATGGAATGAGCGAAAAAACTTGATAAGCATGTAAGTAATGGAGTGGGAATTTTCAGCGTTCCTACAGAGGAGGAAACGCAGAGTATGCGACTAGAAATCCTTTGTTGTCCAGCAAATAGCGACCAAAGGCAACACGCGGCGGTTTTAGGTTTTTAGGTTAGGTATACTCGAGAACGGTGACGGGTAGTTGTCGTTCAAGGAGCCAATTTTCAAGCAGTCATTGCCTACTGTCGTGCGCAGAGGTAGTCGCCATGCTCAATGCATTTCGTTCGAAAACAAACCTTTTTTTTTGTTTATGCAGATGCGTGAGCTGGTCGAGCGCGACGTGTGCGGCGGCGCGCAGCCCCTCCAGCTGTTGTGTCGAGGGCAACGCAAGTGACATACCGGGCTGGTGCCTGTTGCGCGAGTCGAGCGCGGTGTCGAGCGCGGCGCGCAGATGCGTGAGCTGGTCGAGCAGCGTGTCTGCGGAGCGCGCGACGTGTGCGGCGGCGCGCAGCCCCTCCAGCTGTTGTGTCGAGGGCAACGCAAGTGACATACCGGGCTGGTGCCTGTTGCGCGAGTCGAGCGCGGTGTCGAGCGCGGCGCGCAGATGCGTGAGCTGGTCGAGCAGCGTGTCTGCGGAGCGCGCGACGTGTGCGGCGGCGCGCAGCCCCTCCAGCTGTTGTGTCGAGGGCAACGCAAGTGACATACCGGGCTGGTGCCTGTTGCGCGAGTCGAGCGCGGTGTCGAGCGCGGCGCGCAGATGCGTGAGCTGGTCGAGCAGCGTGTCTGCGGAGCGCGCGACGTGTGCGGCGGCGCGCAGCCCCTCCAGCTGTTGTGTCGAGGGCAACGCAAGTGACATACCGGGCTGGTGCCTGTTGCGCGAGTCGAGCGCGGTGTCGAGCGCGGCGCGCAGATGCGTGAGCTGGTCGAGCAGCGTGTCTGCGGAGCGCGCGACGTGTGCGGCGGCGCGCAGCCCCTCCAGCTGTTGTGTCGAGGGCAACGCAAGTGACATACCGGGCTGGTGCCTGTTGCGCGAGTCGAGCGCGGTGTCGAGCGCGGCGCGCAGATGCGTGAGCTGGTCGAGCAGCGTGTCTGCGGAGCGCGCGACGTGTGCGGCGGCGCGCAGCCCCTCCAGCTGTTGTGTCGAGGGCAACGCAAGTGACATACCGGGCTGGTGCCTGTTGCGCGAGTCGAGCGCGGTGTCGAGCGCGGCGCGCAGATGCGTGAGCTGGTCGAGCAGCGTGTCTGCGGAGCGCGCGACGTGTGCGGCGGCGCGCAGCCCCTCCAGCTGTTGTGTCGAGGGCAACGCAAGTGACATACCGGGCTGGTGCCTGTTGCGCGAGTCGAGCGCGGTGTCGAGCGCGGCGCGCAGATGCGTGAGCTGGTCGAGCAGCGTGTCTGCGGAGCGCGCGACGTGTGCGGCGGCGCGCAGCCCCTCCAGCTGTTGTGTCGAGGGCAACGCAAGTGACATACCGGGCTGGTGCCTGTTGCGCGAGTCGAGCGCGGTGTCGAGCGCGGCGCGCAGATGCGTGAGCTGGTCGAGCAGCGTGTCTGCGGAGCGCGCGACGTGTGCGGCGGCGCGCAGCCCCTCCAGCTGTTGTGTCGAGGGCAACGCAAGTGACATACCGGGCTGGTGCCTGTTGCGCGAGTCGAGCGCGGTGTCGAGCGCGGCGCGCAGATGCGTGAGCTGGTCGAGCAGCGTGTCTGCGGAGCGCGCGACGTGTGCGGCGGCGCGCAGCCCCTCCAGCTGTTGTGTCGAGGGCAACGCAAGTGACATACCGGGCTGGTGCCTGTTGCGCGAGTCGAGCGCGGTGTCGAGCGCGGCGCGCAGATGCGTGAGCTGGTCGAGCAGCGTGTCTGCGGAGCGCGCGACGTGTGCGGCGGCGCGCAGCCCCTCCAGCTGTTGTGTCGAGGGCAACGCAAGTGACATACCGGGCTGGTGCCTGTTGCGCGAGTCGAGCGCGGTGTCGAGCGCGGCGCGCAGATGCGTGAGCTGGTCGAGCAGCGTGTCTGCGGAGCGCGCGACGTGTGCGGCGGCGCGCAGCCCCTCGAGCTCGCCCGCCGCGAGCGCCAGTGCCTCCGAGTCCACCGACCGCCCTTCGTTGCCACTCGCTGGAAATAATTATATTGAGTTACATGTGAAGTCATTTACAAGCTAGTGTATATAGACTCTATAAACACACGTCAGCGCCGCGATCGGCCCAGTGACTAGGTAAATAAAAAAAGTTAACCGCCGAGATGATCAGTACCATTTGCTAGATCCTCTTCTTCTCTCCTTGCCTTCTTCTTATATTTGGGATCGACCCCTGATATTCTTATGCCATTCGTCAATTTGCTAGATCAACAGCGCAACAGCGAACTGATCGGGCCAACATTGGCTTTAATGTACAAAATCCAGGTTTACTGTTTATCGGTATCAGAAGTACTCCCTAACGTTTCGTTCGTATTTTCGGGTCTAGCTAGCACGCTCGCTCGCACCATCAAGCTTGTATGAGTAACAGGGATGGCTATATCCGAAACTACGAACAGCAGCCTAGAAAGTAAGAGGGCAGATTGTAAGTGTAAGCACATACCGTCGGCGTGTCCGGCGTGCTCGAGTAACAGCCGCTCGGGCTGCGTGCCGTTGACGGCGCACACGTGGTGGTAGATCTGTGCCAATGTTTCTGCCGCGGATGCCAGCGCCGGGGCTGCCGTCGACAGCGCACGACCCGCGCCTGGAAGACAAATAAATATTATCCGATCGTAATACAAGTGCAATGTATAACAAAATATAACACACTATAAATGCTATTGATTTTCTTCAAAATTATCAGTTTATATGCTTTAAACAACGTCTGTGATTGCTCGCAGAGCGACGTAGTGTGCGACAATATTATGATGGTCAAGACCATCTAGCAACTTCCGGGAATGCAACGCACGATCATATGTTGAAGGACTTCGTAAGAAGATGAGCGAACGCAAAATACCATCTATAACACGAAACTTTCCAAAAATCAGTACAAATAGTGCACCACCTGCTACAAGTGTGACGAGATCATGGGCATCACTACTAGTTGAGACACCTAAGAAGTCAGTTCTTAATAAACCCGTGCTTCCTGAGCCTAGCAAAAATATAAGCGAACATGTGCCTTACATTAGATTGGCACAATTGTGACGACGAAAATGAAGTGAAGCAATCTAAAACGAGCATAGATAGTTTCTCTTCGCAGATCTTAGAGCACCCTGTGCTCTTATTGACCACATGAGTTCGGATCTCATCTTTATCTCTTCTCTAAATATATAGAATTCTCGTGTCACAATGTTCGTTTTCGTACTCTTCCGAAACGGCTTGGCTTGAAATTTTATGAGCATATTGAGTAGTTTTGAGAATCGGCCAAAATCTATTTTTTCATATCCCTTAGTGATAAGGGTTGTCCACAATAATTTATATGGCAAAACAACGTTTGCCGGGCCAGCTAGTTAGATATAAAAAAAACATTCGATACAGTCTGGCATGATGGTCTGTTACATAAACTGATGCGTTTAAGAGTTTCTTTATCATACTGGCAGAACGAAAATTTCAGGGTGGATATATGATCTATCAAATCATCTTTACTTCCGATACCGGCTGGGGTTCCCCAGGGCTCTATCCTTGGACCTAATTTATTCATCATATACGTCAACGATCTTCCTATATAAATCCGGTCAGATTTTGCTTGCTTCGCAGATGATACAGCTTCTAACACATCTTCAAGTGACATCGATTTAATAATCGACCGACTTTAATTGTCTCTAAATATACAACATGGATACTTCTGCAATTGGCAGCTCAAAAAAATAACAGTTCAAAAACCGAAGCCATTCTTTTCACACGTAAACCTAAAACTACCCCTAGTTCCCGCCTGTCCAGTATTGTAGTATTGTGGGTCTGGTGCGTAGATGCGACGCCCCCTTACTTTTGTATGACATAGGGGGGCGAGGCAGCTCGCTGGACATGACCATTGTATTTTGGTACCGGTTATTTCTTTACCTTTCCAATGAATTTGTAGGACTAACGCCTATTTGGCCTTACACTTCTTAAACGAATCATGCGATGAGCGACGATAACTACAAAAACATTGCAGTCAACAACAACCAAGTAATTATGAACAGTAAACATGAAAGATAAATTGTTAATGGGTACAATGGTGTGTAAAATTTTTGAAGGCGCTTTTAGCCTGGTAAAATTTGAGTTATATTATATATGTATAGAAACTTTCTTTCTTTAAATTTGGCGCGTTGCGCGTTGAACGAAACGTCATTGTCAATGCTGTGATAGGGATGCCGACAATGAAAGAAAATATCGATATATCGATACATCGATATTTGAAAAAATATCAATATCGGTCTCGATATATCGCGAAAAAAATATCGATATATCGGTAGAATCTTTCGACCAATTAGCTTTTTTTAAATGAATTGAATAGAATTTAAGTCAGTCTAGCTAGCTCAGTAATACAAATATTTTTTATTCTAATGAATTCTTTATTCTCGATTAAATAAAAGGAATCAAATTAATTATAGCAGTATTTTTCCGGCAATGAAAGCAAAAAAAAACTCTTTTTTTGCTTGCCCCGTAGCCGGCTCCTTTTATTAGGAACTGCCATATTGACGGCACGGAGGAAGCCGTAGGAGTTAAATATTTATTTAAGGGCTAAGCGTCATGAGCAATATTTCACGAACCAGTCCAAGGAACTAGTTCCGATTTGAACGGCAATGTGCCTTGTTGTAGCACTTGATGTTCCAATGCGGGTTTTTTAATATTAGGCTCCAAGTTCAAGTAGTTAGAGTTCGACTTGGTCTTGGCATAATTGCACTAGTATTTTTAAACTCTGTGAACGCATGGTAATGCTTATTTTGCAAATGTGACGTATTGCCGCTTATTTTATACTGTTTACTGACGACTGACTGTAACAATCAGGGCAGTTAGTCACGCACTCACTACAACAGCTTCTGACCTGATATATTAATGAAATTCTGCACAACAATGACTGTTTTTTTAATATATTTTACGGCGTTGAATTCTAGCGAATTAACACGATGAGAAAAATAAAATTAAAAAAATATCGTTTTTGATACGAATTCAATATTTGCTTTTTTGTATCGATATATTGGATCTAAAAATATCGGATAAAAATATCGATGTATTGAACGAAAAATATCGATGTATCGATATATCGATATTTTTTCAACAAGCCTATGCTGTGACATTTTGAGGTTAGGAACTGATGAAATGGCGAATTTGCTATTGTGATTGGTTTTAACAGAAAAAAAAACTTAAATAGGTGGAAAATAAACTTTAAATGTTGTTTCTTTGTTTACAGGTGAGGTTTTACTATAAATTTGTGTTTAATTACGATGTTTCAGTACCGTTTTGTTGTAAAACTAACGAAATAAATTTGTTTACAGAAGCAACACATGTTTATTTTCACTCAAAGAAATTGAGATTGATTTAGTCTCATATATATCTTATGTTATGGTAGTGACTATTGTTATTTCTTACCTGTTGTTATGTTAATAAAGATACTTTAAAAACAAAGAAACAAAATAAACGTCTGTCACAAGATAAGCGACCACATACCTCCTACCAGCATCCGTAGAAGGTCCGCGTGGGTTTGTAGCGCAGAACACCGCACATTAGCGTCAGCCAGTATTTCATTAAACGTCAGCTTTGTCCCTTTGTTGTCCCTAAAGCGCGGTTACGATGCATCGGCCAGTTCGGCTAAAGCAGTACCCATATTTTCAAGCTCGTCACCACATGAACAACCGATGAGCACGCGCTGTTGTGTCTACGCTATACCACATACCTCCAGCCAGCGTCCGCAGCAGGTCAGCATCAGCTTGTAACGCCGCACACCGCACCTCAGCCTCAGCGAGCCTATCGCTAAGCTGCGCCAGCTGTTGTCTCTGTTGCGCGGTGGCTGAAGCATCGGGAGCTGCAGATGCGGCGGCCAACTCCGCCAAGGCAGCACCTAAAGCTTCGAGCTCGCCGCCGGACACGCGCCACCAAGTCAACCAGCGGCCGGCGCGAGCCGATATACCGCCTTCCACTTTCTCATCCTCCTGAGTAATGAAATTAATAAGTTCAGATGGAATAATGTTGTAGCTTTCAAAGTGGCTTAAGTTGAATTTAAACACTGAAATATACGACTAATAAACATCCTAGCAAACTTTAAAATTATATATTTACAGGAATTTAACGTGGGTCACACCGGCATCATTTCAGCTCGTTTGTAGAAGTTCTTAATCTTTACAAGCAATACAATAGCGTACAGTTATGTAAAAATGTCGTTTTTGTATATCATAAGCAGTGTAGCGGCACCTTTACATGTCGAAACCGCTACACACTTATTTTGTCAACGCATCAATATCACATTGCACCTCACTCAATAAAATTAGTGAATGAGTCTATCAGAGCGGTTTGATTTATCACTCCTGAAACCCTCTTTAAATATCATCCCCTAAAGTGTGGGTTACCCCACACAATCAATCAAATCAAATTTTTATTTGCTATTAAATAGGGTGGGTACAAATAAATGTTGATCGTAATAAATGACAAAGTGCTCCTATTTAGCCATATACAAAAGCATGCAAATGTAAAAGCATCAAATAAAGTTAATTACATATCATTAAATAGACAACCTTAAAAACATTCAATGTCAGATCAATTATGTATCGATTATATCATAATCATCAATGAATGATTATACAGGGTGTCCCAGAACTCAACGTCAAACCGAAACGGGGTGACAGGATTGATCGTAAGCATCATTACAAAAATCAGAAAAAAATTCTATCCCATGCAGTTTGAAAATTATGGGCATTTTAAGAAAAACCTAGAAAGGACAAGGTCAGTTTTGGGCCTGAATGTTGACGAATGAAATATACACCAAAAAAATCGTCTATTTTTCTTGATAATTCTGTACCAAGCTCATCTGAATTGGCAATGGCCAATTGAAAATATTTTAATTTAAAACTATTGTGTAGAGACAGCTTATTGATTATCGATTTATTGAGTATCGATTAACGGAAATAAAATAAAATACATTATAATAAAGGAAGGCTTTTTTTATCAATACCCGTAAAAACAAGTATGATAAAATACATACTAAATAAAAATGTAAGTAATAATTCACTGTAATGTAGCAAAAGGAAACAAAAAAATCGATACGATTGATTATTCATCTAAATCGATAGTGTTCTTGGACATACTTTTATAATCTGTGAATGTCATGCTAATCACATCACTGTCACTATACTATCTGTCATTTTGTCTGTTTTTGTTATTCGTTAGTCTCTAAGTAAGTGAATTGTTTTTCCGTGCTTTTCTACTTGGACCCCGTACTCCGAGATCGATTGCTTCCTGATTTACCGTTGGCTTTTGAACACTGGACACCGTATCCTGCTATTCTTACTGACCTTGGCAAGAATACCGGCGGATAACCCTGTACCTTGACTTCTGAAACATCATGAGTCTGTGCAGTAATTGTGGAATAGCAATGGACCGCTCCAATGCAATAGGAAGACGCCTATTGAATGATGAGGCTATACTTTCTATTGTAAGGGAATGGGTGGTGCCTCAAACAGTAAGTACCTACTTATTTATCTGTCCTACCTAACCCTATTCGATCCCACTTTTATTTACCCAATCAAATATAACTAAAGCTTTTGCAATACTACATTACATCATACACATGCCATAGAACTGTCCCAATTACTTCAGTGCCCAGTAAAATATGGGGCGTTGCACTTCCTGGGTACTAGACCCAGTAAGGTTTAGTTTGAAAAAACTGCAAAATCTTCAAAATAATTATACTGTTATACAGTCAGGACTACGAACCAAAGAACATGGTTGTTATATAAATGTCATTATTAATTTGTATATTGGAAGCTTACAAAATATACAGTGTGACTAATATTAAATTGGAAGAACACTTAACACATTTTTAAAGTTGGTTTAGAATTAGACTTTGATGTGATTACAAAAGCCAATCTCTACACATTCTAACAGAACACTATTATTGTTGTAACTTAAGTCATTCAATCTCAGATATTATTATCAATATTATTGATGTGTTAAATAATTATAAAAAAAGAATAAACAAAATCATTTTTTTACTTTCAGGTAAATGAAACTGATTTTATCTGCCAAGCTTGTCGGGATCAAGCCAGTACAACATTAAAAGAAAATAGATCAGAAGATTCTTTGGTGGGACACCATCGTGTATGTGTTGGACTGTAGGTTGCTGTGCTCATACCATGAGTATAATATGGTAACTTGGTTGGGCACGGCATCAAAAACAAATAAAGCCCCTTGCACAGTTCTTAGACAGTATATTAATATATTATGATTATGATGATCTTAAACAATAAATGAATCCTTAAAATCCTACTTTCTTTTATTTGCAAAACATCCCCAAATATAAGATAATAAGGTAGGCGTAAAAGTAATAAATACACTCAAGCATATTAGGCGAAGAACTGATGGCCGTTGGGGCAGAAAAGTTCTGGATTGGAGACCCTTCGACCAAAAGCGCAGCGTAGGACGTCCACCAACAAGATGGACAGACGACATTGTAAAGATCGCAGGATCGCACTGGATGCAGACCGCTTGTGATCGGTCGATGTGGAAAACTGTGGGGAAGGCCTATGTTCAGCCGTGGACGTCCTTTGGCTGATAATGATGATGATGAAGCATATTAGGAGATATTCTTTATTTTTCAACTAAGGCCATAGCTTTTAGCACGCTCACGGCTCGCGCGCCCAACCCTCTGCATTGCGTCGGAGTCCGGTTAGTTGAGAGTTGTGCGTGTATGGTGTACGCCACTAACAGTGATTACTTGCTTAATGCCTTAAAACTATCAAATCAATAAAATCAATCATGTACACATGCAACATAACCTAAAACGTTTTGTTGCAGGTTTTAGTCTACTTGGCCAAAGCCGTCAGTTTTAAAATTAGGGCTCATGAATCCTTTTTATATGTTCTAATTTGTGGCTAATTTCTAGCCGTGCACGCTCAGGCCCCAGTTTGTATGAGATCCGGTTTTGTCCTTTAGTCAAACTGTAACAATTTTTCGGTTATTATGATTTTTTTTTATTGTTCATTCACACTTTGGAACCATAACCCTAAATAGCATTTCAGAATGACAGTCAAAAATGATGACACAGTTGCCCCAAGTTTCCTAGAAATAAGACTGATTTGTTAAACTATGAATACACTTTTACAAAAGGTAACAAAAGTAAGTAAAATTAATAAAATAATGAAATATCTTGACCTAGTTTAGTTCAATTTTATTGGAATAAAAGTCAGATAGGGAAATAACATTGTTTATTACAATAAATGTTCAAATTGTTTTCCATCAGCCTCAATACAGGCCCTACATCTTCTTAAAAAAGATCTACTTATTAGCCGGACCATATCCTCGAGAGTTGATTTCCTCAGCAGCTTGAGAAATTCGTTCACGCAGCTCGGCTTCGCTCTCAATGGGCTTTGAGTAAACTTTTTCTTTGAGAACGCCCCAATAAAAAAACTCTCGAGGATATGCCCGGCTAATAAGTAGATCTTTTTTAAGAAGATGTAGGGCCTGTATTGAGGCTGATGGAAAACAATTTAAACATTTATTGTAATAAACAATGTTATTTCCCTATCTGACTTTTATTCCAATAAAATTGAACTAAACTAGGTCAAGATTTTTCATTATTTTATTAATTTTACTTACTTTTGTTAACTTTTGTAAAAGTGGCGTCACTATCTGTCTCGCTCACTCATGGCCAACATGTCCAGTATCCATCCAAATCCAATCCAATTTTACGGCAAAATGATGACAGTCATTTTGCCGTAAAATTAAGATCCTGTCATGAGTTTGTGCGAATCAAAAATTATTTTAACAGAGTAAAATTGGTTAGCAAAAATCGGGTAACATGAGGTTTTTATTATTTACTCGTTTTTTTTTAGTATGAAACTAACAAGTATTGTACCATTTTAGATTCCTGATTAAATGCGCCAACTTTTAATGGCACTTGCCAAGGCACTCTAGTACATTTTTTTTTAAAGGAGGGCCTTCCAAAGTCGACAAATTGTGAAAATTTTAAATTCATAGTTTAACAAATCAGTCTTATTTCTAGGAAACTTGGGGCAACTGTGCCATCATTTTTGACTGTCATTCTGAAATGCTATTTAGGGTTATGGTTCCAAAGTGTAAATGAACAATGAAAAAAATCATAATAACCGAAAAATTGTTACAGTTTGACTAAATTTCTAGATTTTTCTTAAAATGCCCATAATTTTCAAACTGCATGGGATAGAATTTTTTTCTGATTTTTGTCATGATGCTTACGATCAATCCTGTCATCCCGTTTCGGTTTGACGTTGAGTTCTGGGACACCCTGTATAATCATTAATCAATGCAATACAGTATTCTATATATGTATAGTAAATGTTCAGCTGTCAACGTGTTATATAGTAGCAACTCACCAAGGGCGCGCAGTCGGAATGCAAGGAGTGTAGCGCGCTGAGGCGCGACGCGGCGCGCGTGAGGCCGGCGCGCAGCACGGACGCCGCCGCGCCCTCGCTCTCCGCCGCGGCCTGCGCGGCGCGCATGGACGCCGATAGTTGTGTCTGGGAACATTACATGAAAGTCAAGCTATTGTAGAAATTAAACGTCGCCAGATGTCAAGTGTGTATGAATCGCTGTCAGTTACTCTAGGAGACGGGAAAAAGTCCCGTCTGTTCTCCCTAGTGAGCGTAGTAGTCCCTTTACCCCAAGTCAGTAAGTTCCTAGTGCCCTAGCCCCGCCTAACAATATATACTTGGATATAATATGAAGATAATGCAACAGCATCACGGCGATGGATAGGTGGCGCGGACCCGCTGCCAGCCCGGCAGACTCACCAGGCGGATCACTCAGTCGCCAGCTCTGCACGGTATCCAGCACTGCAGGTACATGATACTAGTACACCACACTCACGTTCTCGTTGTGAGCCTGCTCCAGCTGCTTCTCGAGGCGCGAGATCTCGTGCAGGTGCACCTCGGAGAACAGGTCGGCGTGGTGGTCGCCCATCGCCGTCGCCAACTCCGCTGAAGATGTGCCTGGTTCACCCTCGTCTTCTGTGCTGTCTTCTGGCATACCTGGGGAATAAGACAACATGATTAATTTCAGAATGGTCATCCAAGAGGCCGTGGCGAATGGCGTGAAAACGCGCGATACACGGACTGTCGTTTAAACTGTCAATATGTCTCCCGGCAGGATATTAAAGTCGGCTTTGTAACTACTACCTTCTAGATCGTTCGTCGCGGCAAACTTGGCCTCTCACCACTTGCAGCTTCAGCGCTACGGCGAGCCAACTTTCAGCGAACTGGGTAACATCAATCCTTTGTTCCTACCTCGTATACTAAACGCCAGATTCGTAATGTTGTAGGCGGCTTCCCTGCTAAGATGTGCGTCTAGTTCCTTCTTGGCGGCGAATTTGGCTTCCCTCTCCGCTTGCAGCGCTTCCAGCGCTTCGGCGAGCTGTCTCTCGGCGATGCGGCGCAGCGCTGCCATCTCGTCGGCGGCTGCGCGCGCGTTCTCTGCCTCTTCGCGCAGTTGTCGCACTTCATGTTTGAGGCCTTCGAATTCCACCTACGTAGAAAACAAGCATTAATGACAAAAAATTTTTTCAAAACTTGTCTCCGACAGTTGATGTCACTGAGTGACACGCTTGGTATCAAAAAGTTTGCGTTAGTCCGCGCAATTATGACGAATCGCGCCCTGCCCACTTACGCCTTCTACCCTTACTTAGTAAGAGTAGTTTCCCTCTTCTGTGGTATAAATCAAAAGAATCAGTTATCGAATTACTCGTTCATAATTTTAGCATTTAAATGTGAATTACATCATGCAAAATGGGCTCACAAGGGAAGATCGTAGCGCGGACACTTAAATTGTTCGTCGTCGTCTCCTAATGGCTGATTTCAATATTCTACAAAATTTTCTTACTAACTGCTGTAACCACAGGTAGCTTTTAGTATGAATATGTCATTTATCCATATTTCAGTAAGACGTAGAATATTAAAACTGTCCATAAGTTCCCTATGTCAACCAGCAGTCTCTTCGTTCGCTGCCCGGCTTCTTTACGGCACGTACCGCCGCTCGCTCGGCTTCCCTCCTGGATTTGTCCACTAGCTCTAGCTGGCTCAGAGCTGCACTCAACTGTAAAGACCGTAGCGCGGACACTTGTTTCTGCAGGGATATATTCTCGTCTCCCAACTCGCCGATGTACACAAGCAACCTCTGCTCGCGTAGCCTTGCTTCTTCGCGCGTGGTCTACAAGAAGCTCATGCACTTACCTTTGAAGACCGTAGCGCGGTAGCAGACTCTGCTCACGTTGCCTTGTTTCCCTGAGCTCAGCCCGTATTGCGCGCGCGGCTTTATTTAAGTGGAGCTCAGAGCTTTACTCACCTGTGAAGACCGTAGCGCGGACACTTGTTTCTGCAGCGATATGTTCTCGTCTTCCAAGTCGCCGATGTCCACCAGCAACCTCTGCTCTCGTTGCCTCGCTTCTCTTAGCTCGGCGCGTAACGCCACTCGCTCGGCTTCGCGCGTGGCTTTGTCTACGCCGAGCTCCGAACTTTCGGCGAGCAGGCGGTCGCGCTCGCTCACCACTCGCTCTAGCTCGTGGCGAAGCTGGTGGAAAATATAAATGTTGATAAATATAGTACACTTAGGCCATGCGCGAATTCACGCACTCCTTTCACACCACTAGGCGAAGTTTTGAAAAATAAGGTTAAGGTAAACTCATAAGAGCAGCCAGACACGAATTCATGGTATGTGGTTTCACGCCCCAGAAAACAACGGATGGGACAGGAACAGGATTTGCAGGGAGCAAATAGCACCGTAGGGGAAGAACACACGCTGTAACCACACGCTCTCCCGTGATTCTGGTCGTATGCCGCAAGGCAGGTAATGGCTATGGGTTGATGGAGGGAAGCGCATAAGGTACAACTTATGGAGAACGCAGCATATTTGCGATTTTCACGTGTTTGTCAGCCGGTTGAGCAAATACAGCTACTATACTTCACCTTAGTCGGTGCCAACTAACTAAGAAAGTATTCATAGCCCGTATCGTCTGCAAGGTGTACTGCTTTCATAATCTATACATATAATAAGACTGTAAAAGATCGATTTCTGTACATTGAAGATTTTTATGAAAAATTGTTACAGGGGGTCTTAATTACCGTAATAGAAGCCAAAACAACAATTTTTAAAAATTTTGTCTGTCTGTCTGTCTGTCTGTCTGTCTGTCTGTTTGTCCGGGCTAATCTCAGAATCTACTGGACCGATTTTGACGGGACTTTTTTTATTTGACTCAGTATCACCTGGAGAGTAAACTGGGATATAAATAATCACGCCGATGAACTTAGGGGGCAGGCAGGAAATTGAATCTCAGAATCTACTAAACCATCCTTGAGTTGCGTACGCTACGAAAACGGTTCAAGATACCAAAAATATAAATATGAAAGAATTATTCCTCTTGAAATGATCTAAAAAACTGTCTGCGACAGTACATGTCTATGCCCAAAATTACAACTCCACGCGGACGAAGTCGCGGGCACAGCTAGTCATTAATACTAACGATAAATTATTTAACTTCATCCTACAGAATGTCCGGTAAGCTGTACAAGGTACACGTTGTATTCCTCATGTCAGTTTTGGCTTAACAACAAGACGTAATAAAAATATAATGCAGAATGCGAACCTCAGAAATTTATGAATACCTTCCAAAAGAAATGTGAAAAACTGAATTGAACATTCATACAGAGCAGTGTAAAACTGGTAATCCAATTAACCTCATACGAATCCGACATTTCACAGCATGTTTTACCGAGGAAAATAACGCGCTTCCAAAAGGCTAAGCACAGGCCAGTCAGCACTCTGCTGATTGCCCCCTGCCTTCGCGACTATACAAATTAGGGGCGCGCCCGCCGTTATATTCAGCCTAACTAATGTTTCAGGCACAGAACTCGTAATGAAAAATGTATACTACCTCGGACATTTCGCCCATAACTCAACTTCGGCGGTATTAATAAAAATTTTAACACGAAATCAGGTCGAGGGTCGACGCGTCACTGTGAATAAATTCACACTAGAAAAGCTGGGGAAAATGTAAAATAAAGTTGGTGTACCCACATAATTATAGTTCGGAAAGTTGAATTTCTCATGTCGTTATTTAACGGAAAATAGTTATTTTACGCAACGTATGTTACTTTAGTTATTATTTTAGTAGCAAGTAATAAAGATAAAAAAATGGACAGCATTTACGCTTCAAATTACACAAAATAAATTGTCGTCATTTAACTTATATCTGAAGAAAAAAACGTGGGCTCTGTAGGTATAGTTAGATCTAGACAAGTGAATAATAGCGGAATTCATAACGAAAAAGTTAGATGAGAGTAATTTAAATACACACTTTCATTCGCTATGTTAGTGCACAATTAGTTTAATTTAATCTGGGAAAAGTCGAGATAAGTGGAATAAAAAAGAGATTTATGCTCGTGCCGAAAACATTTACATTAATTAAATAGTATATTACTCTTGCAGATATTACTCAACGTGTTTTTGAAACGTAGATTAAGCAACGAAGGCTTGAAAGCTGAAGTATTCATAGGATATTTTTACATATAATTAATACGTGAAACAGGTAAAGATAAAAAAACAGTTATCGCTCATTCCAGAGAAACTAATAGAATGATTGTATCCATGGCTATCGTTCGTGCGATATAGCTTATAGCAGTTGAAGGTTATTACAAAACCTACAATATCGAGGTATGACAACAGGCAGATAAAAAAGGCCATTCTATGTGAAATGTTTATTTATTTATTTATTTACTAGCTGACCCGGCAAACGTTGTTTTGCCATATAAATGTTAAGGGTGGACAACCCTTATCACTAAGGGGTATGAAAAATAGATGTTAGCCGATTCTCAGACCTACTGAATATGCTCACAAAATTTCATTAGAATCGGTCAAGCCGTTTCGGAGGAGTATGGGAACAAACATTGTGACACGAGAATTTTATATATATAGAGAAGAAGATGTGCAATGCTATCGATAGTGCGTAATCATCATAATCCTGAAATGCCTCTTTTTGGGTGAAACATAAAACAGGGTCGATTTTTTCCCCGGTTATAATATAACATTCGGGGAACGTGAATAATACTATAACATTATAACAATCGGGAAAAACATCTAAGTTTTAAAATGTTTATTAGTCGGATATGTAGCAGCTCGCCAGAACCTTAAGTCTGCTATCAATAGAGGAAATGAAAGGATGCTGAAGTAACTTAAAATCCCGCACGGAACAAAGGCAAACAAAATACTAATGTAACGACAAACTGACACGCCTAAAATCCAGGTGATTTGCTGCAAGCACGCAAGGCAAATATTTGCAAAAGTAACAACTATGGACTTGGACTTGGACGTGGACTTTTGAACAAAGAGCTTTAGTTTGATACTGTCCTGTCGTTTTGTAGACATAGTGAGACTCGGTGGATTTAGTCGTAAGGTTGAGTTATATGCACACAGTAAAGTGAATAAGTCGGAGTTACGGCCTCTGGCTACACATTTTGCCTAAAAAAATCTAATATGACGGTAACGCCGAGGATTGAACGAATCATCGTTTGTTAATAAATATTATAAAAATCATCCTTTACCAATGTGTTCCAAAGACTCATTTTTTTTAAGCCTATATCATCCCACTGCTGGGCAAAGGCCTCATATATAGAAAAAAAAATCAATTCGAAGGCCTGCCTGCCTTTTATATCTCCCACGTTCAGAAAAACCATACTGGTAATTGCCAATGTCGGGACGATAGTGGCAGGTCACTAAATATTTTCGGATGAGAGATGCTCGTAGGGGGGTTGTTACAACTTTGGTAATAACGAGCTTAACAACCAAATCCCCTCGTTATGATAAATTTATTCACGGTGCAATGTCAACTTGTTACCTTCGTCTACGAATAATGCAGGTTGAATCAGGCATAGCTAAAGCAAACAGAGAACAGACTGCGATAACAGAATCGACCTACATTGTTCGCCATTCCAGTAAGATGACGATAGATATAGGTAATTGAGCAATTTTTTTGCAGGATACATTTTTACACGTATATAGCCGTTACGTTTATATGGCTTGACCCTAAAAGCATTATTCGGTTAAATCCCTCCTACCAAATGGTAGGAAGGCAATAAAACATCTATTGACTCGTTTGTGTGGGCTGAAGGTGGAATTTTATGTTACACGCTGAACTACAGTAGTTAGTCAATAAGGAATGAGGGTACTATCATGACAATGTAATATTCATTTATTTTTGCGTTAAAAAATCATTCCCGCGTCTTCTTTCATGAAACCTTCACGTAAACGCACGCACAAGTTACGAAATAGAATTTGCATCATTTATCACTTACCATAAGACTTAATTAAGTCGCCCGTCCGTAGTTTTAAGTGAATTTAATTAACTTTTTATAAGATAACTTGTATATTATTGCATGGACAAGAAGCAAATTCTGAGTAATTCAGTTTAAGCAGGAGTCTGGGAAACAAACGACTGAGTGACTGCACATTGTTACGTTAGTCATGCATTAGTGTAATTTATTTTTAGGACACGTCTTGGTCTTAGGCGTTTGAAGGTAGCTGTCTACTTTGACTAGGCTGTAGAATATAATATTAGGCTAATATGTAAGCCACCAGAGATGTTGAGCGGTTCAGGATAAAACGTTAAGTAGAAAAGTCTCATGTCAAAAAACAAGCGTCCAAACTTTGGAATGTGGTATGTGGTATGTGTCTCTGTAGCCCTTCATCATAAATAATATTGTTGATAGCTTTTGTAGCAATAAAAAATAATCTTTAGAAATGACAAGGAAAGTGACTACAAATGGGCAGATAGTTTGTTTCCTTGGCAGCGGGCCAAGCACTAAACAACTGTCAACAATGGTCCATTAACCGAGTAAACACTACATGAAATATGAGCGCAGCGACACATCGGCAGGTTCACCCCACGTCAGGACACAGTCGACAGTATGTACAGTACCTCGTCGCCCCCATTCATCTTCGGAGATATAACTGTCGCGTTCTTCATTAAACTAAACACTTGGCACAAAATATACCGCACGATTCACAAGACACTAATGCATAGTACGTTTCTGCATTTTGAAAAACTACACACCATTGAGAAATGCGTGAATCCGTGAATCAAGGCCGGGCAAATAAAGTTTTATTTCTGGACCAGTGTTATGGATTCCCGACGGCTGCGCTTACGCCATTCGCGGCATTACATCACTCACGATAAAGGTTTTTTTTGGTTTACGCTGATATTGAAACGTGATTAGTTGGTTGATTTATTGTTTACTATGATATTATCGGGATACTTTAAACTGAGTGCAAGTAAAATTTTCTGGTTAGACAGAAAATTCTGTGTGGAGGGAGGCGTCGACTCGCGCGCACTGTTTGAGGGCCGCCGGCGACCGATGATTCACATCAATTGCTCCCGTTTCATTAAAATGAGCGTAGGCATTCGTCAGATGCGTCTGGGGAAACGAAATTGTCTAACGAGAAAATGACGTGAGCGACTCCCATGCTCAGGCCTGCGAACTGTGCCGGCATCCGCTAATCAGCCGCACATTTTCACGCGAAAAACTTGAAAAACAGGTATTTTAATCACTCTTACAATTTGCAGCGGATGTCTAGAACTACCTACCTTACAGATAATCTCTATATATATAAAATTCTCGTGTCACAATGTTTGTTCCCATACTCCTCCGAAACGGCTTGACCGATTCTAATGAAATTTTGTGAGCATATTCAGTAGGTCTGAGAATCGGCTAACATCTATTTTTCATACCCCTTAGTGATAAGGGTTGTCCACCCTTAACATTTATATGGCAAAACAACGTGTGCCGGGTCAGCTAGTTAATTTATAAACACATGCAGGTTTTCAGGCTTTGCATTCGTGCCACTATAAACACAGTCAGGCCAGGACCGAGTGTTGGTTGACACATCTGATGAATTCAGGTGCCTGGATATCCCTTATTCCGTAACAATGTAATCCTCTGTCTGTGTACCACCAAGCGATTCAGCATCAATATATTTTTTTTTCCAATGTAAACTACCTAGGTTTAATTCTGTTTTAATTTTAAAGTGATATTGAAGTGAAACCATTAACTTTCAGTGTGTAATTTATTTTGATCTCAAACAAGATGAGACCTATTATAATAAAACTTGTAGAAAGGAATATCTTGCGAAGTCAAAACCGAACTAAACCGATAACAGTGAGCGAAACTGATCTAAAGTGATTATAATCATACAACACCGCGCGCCATGGCGTTCCGCGAGTGACAGGTATTTGAGCAAATACCTCAGTTTGAGTGAAACACCACAACACACAAACAACGCGTTACCGCGCGGTGCTTTTTGTAGGAACTTGGCAATCAGAAATGGCTTCGGAGCGCGGTGCAGTGTGATTTTCGCCTTACGTCGTCGCAGGATCGCGTCTACAATGTCTCAGCGATAAAAATATTAGTGACTCGCAGAAAAAGTAAAAAGAGAGTTAATAAATATTAATGCTAATGAAAATAGAACGGCGAAAACAAAATTAATTCAAAAATGTAAAGTGACATTGTTGGAATTCAACAATTTCGTATCCAAGCTGCATTTAATATGCGAAAGCATTGTGCAAGGTGGTAAATTATGGACGAATGTCGCGATGTTAATTTTACATACTATATAGTCATTTAAAAAAATCTTTTGGACAGATGACATTAATAAATAAGTGTTGTAAACTTGAACCCTGTATCTACATCATGTTTTGCATCTCTTGATGAAAAAAGATAATTTTAATGTCATTCAATACAAAGCTACAGATATATTTTGTCTAAAAATATAAATTTGACTGAATCTACATCAATGGTGAGTATACAATTTTAGTTTGCCTTGAATAAAAACGGCAGATAAATAAAATAAATAATAAATAAATATAGAACAACATCACATACATTGATCTAACTCCGTGGTAAGTAGCTAAAGCACTTGTGTTACAGATATCAGAATCAACAGTTGTATTACAAATAAACTTAAATAAATACATATAACACCCAGACCAGTACAAACAGACATGTTCATGGACACAAATGTTTGTACAGTGCGAGGATCGAACCCGCGCCCTCTTGGTTAATAGTCAACTTCTTGACCATTACACCAAAGAGGTCGTCAAAAAGATCAGTGAACGCTGCAGAACATCCGTTCTGTGCGAGGCGTCTGATACGGGCCTCTGGACGCTTAGGTACCCAAAAACTAATTTTCTCTTACCTGTTTAGTCTCTCCCTCCAGTTCCAGGATCTGGAGGGTGAGCGAGCTCTCCATGGCTGCGGACTCGTTGAGTAAGGCATTTTCCTGTTCTATACCACTTCTTGTGGTCACTTTCTGAGTTGTGTCCAATTTCATAAGCGCCTGTCAACAAATAATCATCTAATTAATAAATGGTTAACTTTAAGGCATTTTATATTACCTGATTTCTTTCTTATTTAAGAAACTAGCTGTGCCCGCGACTTCGTCCGCGTGGAATTTTAACTGTTACCGCCTTCACCGCGTGGAGGTACTCCCAGCCTATTCTACTGTTTAACATGACCCAAATGCAGGCATACCTGCGACTCTATAACAGGTACACACAATGAGTTCCCTTAGTTAGGTAGGGTGATTAATTCATCCCAAGTTTAGGCCAGTTAACACTTAGTCACTTGGCGTGAGTTATTATATATTTCACTGTCTAGGTAAAACTCAATCAAATGAAAAAATCCCATCAAATTCAGTCCTGTAGTTTCTGATATTCAATTTCCTGCCTACACTCTTAGTCTATTGGCGTGATTATTGCAAGTGATGCTGAGTCAAATAAAAAAAGTCCCATTAAAATCGGCCCAGTAGTTTCCGAGATTCAATTTTCTGCCTACCCCCTTAGTCTATTGGCGTGATTATTTCTATCCTTCTTTACCTTCCAAGTAATGTTGAGTCAAATAAAAAAAAGTCCCATTAAAATCGGTTTAGTAGATTCTGAGATTCAATTTCCTGCCTGCCCCCTAAGTTCATCGGCGTGATTATTTATATCCCAGTTTACTCTCCAGGTGATACTGAGTCAAATAAAAAAAGTCCCGTCAAAATCGGTCCAGTAGATTCTGAGATTAGCCCGGACAAACAGACAGACAGACAGACAGACAGACAGACAGACAGACAGACAGACAAAAATTTTAAAAATTGTTGTTTTGGCTTCTATTACGGTAATTAAGACCCCCTGTAATAATTTTTCATAAAAATCTTCAATGTACAGAAATCGATCTTTTACAGTCTTATTATATGTATAGATTGTGTTAGAAAGAATAATTCATGGCAAGTGCCATACATACTGCTTACAACAAAAGGTGTGCAAAAATCAAGGGGGTGGTTATCAGTTGGGGGTAACAGGTAGGTAATGAAACAACTACAGTAAAAATATTTTCTGCTCAATGGCACCCACCCACTACTGTATCAAAAGTATTGAAAGGCCTATCAAAAGTTTCATGCAGACAGTGTGTACTATTGATATGCAACAATTAGAGAATACAATTCAGAGCTTGTTTATCAATGCCAATCAATGGGACTATCAGGGGAATAGATTTGTGTTCTTGGACTGGGCATTGCTTACATTCATACTCTTCCTTCACAACTAAAGAATAGCTGCACAGTGAGGACATATCACTGACATTTTTATATTTAACAAAGTCTCCTGCTATTTAAAATACCTGATTTCAGATAATTGACATATGTTATGTACATACTCTCATCACTAATAGAATAAATAAAATAAAACCTGATTGGTGTTTTTATAATTTTCTACAGGGAATCCCCAATGGGAAATGTTATATGAGGTGCTCATGCAATTCCCCGGTTGGCCCGTAGGGTACTTTGAAAGTATTGTATTGAAGTATTCTGAGCGGAGAAGTCCCTTCTATGTTCCACAACAAATATATTTTTTCTTCCTGAAGTATGTATTATAAATGCTTTTAATATAATCTAGGCAAGGTGCAATGGACTATGGAATGCAAGTTAGACCCTGTTTATGGGAATCCTGAAAATCTCAAGATGAGCCAAGTACAGTCTCAGGATTTTTGTGGCTAGAAATGGTATACTCTAGCAACAATACATATTACACACAGTAAGTGTTTTAAAAGACAACTACTTATTGAATGATGCACTAATAGTGCATAGATTCTAACACAACAGTGAGCAACATAATAACTGTATTTATAACTCATTAGTAATACAACAAGTGTTTTTCCTATTGACAATGGCAGTAAATCAGTCACAGCCCAATTAGATACAGTTTGCAGAAACACTAGATCATCTCAGATACATTCATGCTTCAGAAAAAAGAGATGATATAAGAAATTAGAAAGTTTGAATCATTGGTGACCAGAAAGAAGCCTATAGGTTAGAGACTATTATACAAATAAAATTGTTGGCCTTTATTTGAGTAGAATATATAAAGTTTTTAAACTTTTTAAATATTTAACTAAACAACTCATCATACTCATATTGTGACAAATGAATTTAAAAATTATATCCTGCAAAGTTATAAATTGCATAAATTTATTGCTTGTTTATGTGTTAAACTTAAAGAAATCTAGTAGGTTAGTGTGAAATAAAACTTTCCACTAACTGCAACTTTTGAAAGTAGTTCAAAGTATGAATAAAAATTGTAAAAAATACGTTAAAAATTTCAGCTTCTGCACGATTTAATGTACTCATTAATGCATGAAAAGTGAAAATACAGAAACAGAATGTAGGCCACTAACCTCTTGTGTGATTTTGAGATCGTGTCTAGTGTTCTCGTAGATGCTTTCCAGTTCGTCATATCTCTGCTGCAGGGCGCTCTTTTCTTCTAGGAGCACCAGGCCGAGCTGTGCTGACTGTATCTTCTCGCTGCTGGCCTGGTCAAGCTCTCGGCTCAGCCTCTCGATCTCCGCTTGGAGCTC
This sequence comes from Pyrausta despicata, assembly GCA_963921415.1. Taxonomy (NCBI): domain Eukaryota; kingdom Metazoa; phylum Arthropoda; class Insecta; order Lepidoptera; family Crambidae; genus Pyrausta; species Pyrausta despicata. Next base: position 10,853,339 of record OY992862.1, on the reverse strand, counting down.
TGCCACGGACATGTCGGCCGTGGCTGCCATTGCGACAGTTAGACGGCCTGGTGTCTAATCTTCATAAACAAAGTAAATAATCTCAGAAAAACAACGATATAAAACGTGTAAAATCAATTGTTTCTACATTCTCCCAAAAAGTAAAACGTCTTGACAGATCGTGGACAGTTCGCGTAGTGATGTGAATAATGCGATAACTTTCATCAATTCAACTGTCTATGGTCAGGTGGAGGGAGAGAAAACGAATGGTCACGCACGGTCTCACTTCATTATCGAGTGGTAATGTGTATCGATTACAGTTGGATTTAGTTATTCAATGAAGTATTTAATTCTATTTATTGAATAATAAAAATTAATAAACGAAAAAATACGGAAGTTTATAGTGCTAATTTTGTTTGTTCTGTTAGAAATCCTCACTCATATTATTTTTGTTCCTTAACTAGAGGACCCTACAAACCTTGTCACATGTGCAGTCAGTCTCAACTCAAGTTATGCTCGTGCATACATTTTTGCGATAATTAATTATTTAAAGAGAAGTTTATTCAATCATTCGAGTTAGGTACGAGTAAACTTATGAAGTATGAAAGAATTAGGTGTAAAAAAGTATATTAAAAGTCTCAAAAAAATTAAATTCAAAAAGTCTTCATAAAACAATTATCGTAAAATAAATCACTTTGGGCTTAAATTACTTATATTACACAGTTAAAAATATTTACCGCACGCCAATTCCAATCGTTTGACATAAAATATGAAAATAATTACGCCGAACACTTTGGTGTATGATCAAGAAGTTGACTATTAACCAAGAGGTCGCGGGTTCGATCCCCGCACTGCACAAACATCTGTGTGCATGAACATGTCTGTTTGTACTGGTCTGGGTGTTATATATATTTATTTAAGTTAATTTGTAATACCGCTGTTGATTCTGATATCTGTAACAGTGCTTAAGCTACTTACCATGGAGTCAGATTAATGGATGTGATGTTGTTGTATATTTATTTATTTATTTAATTACAAAAAAACGATAAAACAACGTCAATTTCATTCGATATGACGGCCTAGTTCTAATTTCAAGACTCATCGTGATTGTTTTTCATTCAGATCGATATTTTATCCCAACCCTAAGCCACATCCGATGACAGCTAGCTGTCACAGTGAGCTTCATAGACTTTCAACTGTAGTACCCGGGACACTCAAGAGAGGGCGTTAAGTAGTTAGTTGGTTTGATGTCAGATAGATGGGGACAAACCACTGACCTCTATTACTACACACTGGACAGGCTGTTCCATACAAATGACAGCTAATTTTGTGTGCCAATTTGAAGCGCCACTGCGAGTGTCCCGAGAACTAATTTTGACGTTTATTGCAAATGGCCACCGTAGAAGATTGCAACAGCGTTGAGGTTTTTAAGTATTTTAATTTTATTTCGTGGTATTTCATATCATATAGTGAAAGTTAAGCTAAATAATCATGAGGAAATGTGTGTTTTGTAAAATTCGCTACAGAAAAGGGAGTAAAATCACAGATTACCTAATCGTTACTACGTAAAACGTAACTAATTTTAGTTCCATGGACACTCGTATCTGCCTACAGCGCCAAAATGGCGACACTCAAATAGGCACAAAAATATTGTGACAGCAGCCAGTCCAGTGTAAATAGAGGTCAGTGGGACAAACTGTGCTTCATGGGACAAACTATCATCTCAAATTGTGTCCAAGAAAATTTTAATTATGCGGTTGCCTAAGCAAATTTTATTTATTGCACAACAAAACTATGAACAAAAGGTAGACTTAACGCCGTATGGGCTACCTTTGGGCTAAGCAGAAATGATTAGTGGGGCTTTGGGAAAAAATAAATAAAAGATTAAACAAAAACAATAATACCAATAATATGATATGTCACAATAGATTTTAATTGTGGTGCTGCGAGAAAATAATTCTACTATCTAGCACTCATCAATAATGAAATAATAAATAAATTGTTTCAACGAACACACCAATTACCTAGTCTCAAACTAAGCGTTAGCTTGTGATATGGTGGCTAGAATAACAGATAGAAATACTTAAATACATTTATAAACACCCATGACTCAGGTACAAATGCACATGCTCATCACACCAAAATTTGCCCCTAGCAGGATTCGAACCCGCGACAGCCAGTAATGCACTAGGAACATTGATTTACTTTTAATTAAATAAATAAAAAACATTAGATTAGAAAGGATTTTAATTCAATCAATAATAACCTTATTTAACATCAATTGACTAACGTTACAAAAGTTTTACAAAACATTTCATAATCAATTTATTTATTTCTCATCTACTTATTTAAATAATTATTGAAAATTGCGTTTAATACAACGAGTTGCATTTTACCACTTACAGAGAGTTTTGTAAAAACAAACTTTTTTATTTATATGATACGATTCTATGCCCAACACGAAAAGAAACATTACTACAGGTTGATCCATACAGCCCGCCAAAAAACTAAATTCGTGAAAACGATTTTTTTTGACATACATAGGTGCACATGACATCACGTTAGGCGCAAACTATGGCGTCTTCAAACACGTAATAAGGGCTACAAATTTGTAGTTTGATGTGCTGTCGTCTGTTCACGTTATCGTTTTGACGGATCTTGCGTTTCGGAATAGGCCTTCAGACGCCCTTGCCGACTGCTTGTCACTTCGCGGCGGCTTCTATTTTGCTTGAAGTTAAGCCGCCGGCAGTGCTCTGGACTATGATCCAACTGTACTTTGATTCGCCATAGAAGCATTTTACTGTGCATATCGATGGGTAAAAAAAAGTTTAACATTTAGCACCTGAACTTATCCCATCGGTACAGCAACACCAGCACAGATCCATTTTATTTATATTTTTAATTTATTTATTTAACGAATTACCAAACTAATTCCTATATGTAGTTAATTTAAATTGTATTAGCACGGTTATTATTTAATTTTACAACTAGGTAAACCTACTTTGGAATGTAAACCTTTTTATTGCTTTTAAGAGAATGATTTCCTGTTATCATAAGAAAAAGCTATTACTCACAGTGTTTGGAGGCGATTCGAACATGTAGGATATTAAAATAGTACCTTATTAATTATTTAAGAACTTCATCAAAAAATTAAAAAGATTCATTAATACACTAAATTATAGTCACAATGATAATGATTTGTACTACACGGTTACAACGTATTTACTATTGCATACTTAATTAAATCATCTTTATTTTCATACAACTTGCAACTTGAGGAGGTGGGGATGCAAGTATGAAATTGAGAACATGATCGATGTTTCAGTTATTTATCAGTTACTACACCTGCTAGAAAAATAAATGAAAAATCGAATTGCATTGTAAAATAAAATATGAAGGTTAAAGTAGATTATAGAATAAGATATTTTCACACAAACCCTCTTTTCATTGAATTCAATATTCGGTGGAACATAAAAAACAATAAGATAGATATTTGGATAATTTAAATTGTTGTCATTTGATTACATAAAAATATGGCTGCACCGTTTAAATAGCACAATATTGTGTTATCAATTAAATTACCTAAGTTTACCTCGGAAGTATTAAACGAGATTATTTATTGAGCAATTATTATTAAACTAATATCTTCTATTACAATTCAAATTTTGAAGTTTTTGCGATCACATTGACTATGGTGCCAGTTTAAAAGGATGCCTATTCACCGGCGCGGAGCGGCGAATCCGAGAAATATTAACCAATAGGATTGTCCACTGAAAGAGGAGCGGAGATTTTGTGCAACCGTTTCTCCGCTCCGCGCAGGTGGACCCCTTTACTTAGGTAAAATATTGAATTTACTTCCCACCACATGCTTTTAATTCCGATTGTACTAAACCAGATCTACACCAAGTTTATTCTCGTATAATTATCAATTTAACTACTAAAACTACAATTACACTACTTATGCTTTATTAAGTCTTATACTATCTTAATTATGAATTTCAAATTAAAACAATAGACTGAATTGAAAAAAAGAAGACTAGATAAATAAAAATAAATCGACGATAGACTACAATTGTAACTATTAATAATAATAATATCAATACAATATATTAAATATACAATAATTGAATTCTTTGTAAATAACTTTAAAATCCAGCACCAAAATATATTTCCCTGATAACTATTTTGAGTAATGCCATAGATTGCAGAATTGCAGTAATTTAATTTGTGTAATAAGACCATAGATGTGAAATTAAAACACACTTAAAGAAAAATGGACTGCCACAGGCGGGATTCGAACCCGCTGCTCTAGCAAACCGAGCGATTGCTTGATGTTGTAGATATCTAACCACAACAGTGATGAATCATGAATGGCTGCAGCCTAAGGAGCACTTAATGAAATTCGGACCAATGATTAAGTGTCGCGATAGCTCAATTGGGAGAGCAATCGGCCGGTTTGCGAGAGGTGCGGGTTGGAGCTCCGCCTGTGGCATTCCATTTTTGGTTTGTCAGTTGGGAACGCAAAAGTTTTTAGTTCCAAAACGAGAAGTCAAAAGTTTAGGTAGATATCTGACGCAGTGGCATTACTCGTATATGTTTTTTTAATACATAAATTTTTAATATTATAAGCGTTTTGTTAGTGCTCATTGTTAAAGACGTAGGAAAAATAATAATTATAGGGACTTTATAATTATTTATTGTATTTAGCCACTGCTTTATAAACTGTAAATTGCTTTGAAACTTAAACACTGCTAGTTTTAAAGGCAATAAAATTAGCTTTGAAAATTCGATGTCGAATAAATATTGCACTACATTCATTAAAATCATTCGGTTCAATAGAATGTATTATCTCTCTCGAAAACTTTTATAGTTTCATTTTCCAATAATGTAAAAGAAACAAAACATTAAAGTCGCAACGGGACAATATTTTAGCATTTTTAGGTTGGTATTTGAGTTTAATTAAAACTAATTATTATCAATCGTCATAGCTTACATTTCTAAATCTCACATAATTATAATTTTCCTAAATTCATACTCGCGTATTGCTATTTCAGAATCAGCAAATCGATTCGTGAGATTACTTTCTACAATTTGACATGGACATTATTAATAAACTCGACGTAAGTTTAGAATATAAATGTGACTGTGAGGATGTTAATCATATCTTTGTTGCATGCTGTCGATACGACCTTTTCTTTTCCTTAGTTCTTTGTTATCTCTTTCTGTCTTATTGGCTATTCCCGACCTCAATTGCTTCTTTATTATTTTTAAACAATACTTCTACTTATCTACTTTTTAATGATATCAAATTTTAATTTATTTAAATTTCAATAATTTTTTTATTCACATTTTTATTATATATTTTTTATTCATATAATATTAAATTATTTCCTTTCCTGATCCTGCTTCATTCCCGGCTTCGAATTATTTCCATTTTTTCTGTTTACCTCATTTTTAACTTGAAAGTGGCTACGTCTCACAAAGCCATAATGAAAACAAAAAGTTTGGAATCTTGTTATACCGTGTTTTGTCTCTGTCACTCAAACTACAATTTGAACTCAAGTAAAAAAGAAAACGTGGGGAATAACTGTTGTCAGTTTACATTGCGTTTATTAATAAGGCGGTATATGTTGATAAGTTCGAATAAATTCTAGAGTTCTTACACAAGGACTCGCGCGAGCCACCACCACAGCCGATAATTTATCGATATATCGTTTGACGACACTAATTTCATAACATTGGTTTTAATATACTTACAGTACAGCAAACATTTACAAAATGTATTCCTTGCGCAAACACCTTAAGCACAGATGTTATTGAATATAATATAAAGAGCATACTAAACTTAACTTATCTTATGCGTGTTGTGTTCAAAAAATACGTGAAATATTAAATAATCATTATTTTTATAATTGCAATTGATATAAATTAAAAAAAAACCGTTTAGAAAGAATAAATTAAACGTCTAAATGACACGCTTTGCACATTCGTGTTTTATTAAAAAATATTAAACGCGACGCTTACAAAACTATACAGCGCTCGTGGTCATAGATAAACTGAAAATATGTACCATTTTAATGTTCAGTACTCGCTTCAAGAAAATAAAACCCAACATCATCATCATTCAAGCACAAAACTACACTACCAATATTATCTATACAAAACTGTCTTCACAAGACATGGTCCATCCTTCAGCTCATCTTGAGTGTGTCGACTTCTGCTCCCTAGAACCTTATGTGTGTCAACGACTGGGCAATATCACCAAATTTTGGGGTGAAGAAATATGAGTAGCTCTACCATCGACACGCTAAGTAGCAGAATTGTAGCGAGTTCAGTTTAGGCTATGACGCACCCCGCGGAGTCGTCGTGGCGGGGCGCGGGCGCGGGGCGCGGCGCGGGGGCCGCCGGCTCCTGCGCCGCCGGAGATTCCTTCCTCAGCGACTGCTTTGACACCTAACAAATAATTATAAATAAGTGTTCCTAGCATTTATACGGATAGTAGGTCCAGATCCAGGTCGAGCCAAAATTGTGTCTGAGATTTTGTGTCATTAATATCTCAAAAACAGCTCGGAGCCGGGAAGTTGGCGGTGTTACACCCCCGTGCCTCCGAAAGCACGTTAAGCAGTTGGTCCTGCGTCTGATATCTCTCCCGTCATGTCGGATTGCAGTCTCACCGAACTTTGACAGTGGGTGCACCTGTGTATTGCGCTCACACTTGTGCACTATAATATCTCGTGCGTAGCTGGCTGATCTCTGTTGAGACTATTACGGATAGTAGAGGCACTATATGATTTTAAACTTTCGCGTTACATTTTAACACTAACTATTGGCTATGAATACAAAAATTTTAATCGGGACGACGGATTTAAATTGTCATCAGCGTAGGATCCAGTGATTAATAAGTGCAAACCGCGATTTTTACCTAAAAAGAGACAAAATGATACTGTCAGTGTTGTACTGTACTAACATTTTCAATAATGAAAATGTGAGGGTGGATCTGGAAACTGCGGCCGCCCCGAGCGGACGACGCCGCAAGCTACCAGTCAGCCACCATGACCACGGCTGTGTGCAATCCAGCCGAAACGTCGAGCAGTGAGTACCCAAATACTCATTAGAATAGATCGCGTTTAGACCCGATAACCAATAGTTAGTAGAGGCACTGTCACAAAATAATAAAGAGTTCCCTCATCAAAAATGTATTGCGTGTAATTGGCTAGACGACACCACCAATCGTTGACATACTTTTTATTATCTGTCAAAACGGTCTGTCTCCATAGATTTTGTATGGTAATAAATAATTGTGACGTCACGGTCATGTGTCAGAAATCGGAGTCAATTGACCGAATATTTATTGCGTTTTGTGTGTTTAAAAAATTGGTTTCTACAGCTTTTTTGAAATATATTGGTTATATTAACTTCATAGGGGCTATGTTTTTTAAACACCATATTCTTGACAATATTTAAGATAGGTGTCATCATCCCAATTATTTTGAATTGCGGTTGTCAGTACATGTGTAATTAACCCTGTTACATTCCTCCTGCACCTTCTGCGGTATGGTAGCTCTTGGCTCACGCATACTAATCTCGCTGTATCTATGAATGCATAAGCGTGTTCATGCATGAAGAGTGACAAAAATGTTATCTAAACTTCTATAACTTAAATAAAAATACCTCTTGAGCTTTCTGTGGCGCGGGTAGTTTCGTTTCCTGCGCAGGTTGGGGACGAGGCTCTTGGTTCAAAGACCCCGTGCTCGGCGTCCGCACTCGCGTCTTAACCATAGACAAACGTCGCTCGCGCGTGTTGATGAGTGACGTCAGGAACGGAATCTGGTTGCTGATGGCCAGCATGAAGGGTTTATAGCCGAGGCTGTGAATAAAAAGCAATTTTCGTATTTAATTTAATGAAAATTAAGCTAAAAGTACAAAGTTATGATGCCTTGATATTCCCAGAATCAAGCATTCCACGCACACCATTTCGCGCAGTCGTCGCCGCACGGCGGGCAGACTGACTGGAGTTATTAGATAATACAGTTTTACAAATGGGAGCTGACGACAACTGATAATATCCACAAAGTACTCACCACTCGGCATCAGTACAGGCGCACGAATACTTCAGTGCGTCGCGCAGGCGCCGTGCGGTGGGCAGGCTGACGTCGTGCGCGTGCGCCGTGTAATAAAAGCGTAAATTTTCGCGAACACGTTTAGCTAACGACAACACAACCATAAAAAGGAGAAAAAGTTGGCATAATCACTCACCACTCTAAGTAAGCCCAAGCAGTCAAGCCACGCAGTCGCCTCACGGCGGTCGGTCTGACGTGACGCGCCAGGTTGCAACACAGCAGTATTTAGCTACCGTTTTAGAAAGTGTTGCTGACGACAACACTAAATAGAGTAGATCTAGGCCACAAAGTACTGACCATTCGACATCAGGCGTACAAATTTTTCAGAGCGTCGCGCAGTCGCCGCACGGCGAGCAGGCTCGCGTACCACGTTGCAACACCGCAGTACTGCAAGCGCGTCGCGCAGCACTACCGCGACGAGTGCCGCCCACTCCACGCAGCTCGCCTCTGTCATCAGCTGCAGAAAGTTTCTGCAAAGTACTCACCACTCGGCATCGGTCCAGGCGCACAAATCCTTGAGCGCGTCGCGCAGGCGCCGCACGGCGGGCAGGCTGACGTCGTGCGCGCGCGCCGCGTTGCAACACCGCAGTACTGCAAGCGCGTCGCGCAGCACTACCGCGACGAGTGCCGCCCACTCCACGCAGCTCGCCTCCGTCATCAACTGGAGGAAGTATCTGCAATTTTGGGAGATCAGTTTTATTTCTTTTAAATTAAATAAATAATTTCATGCACTGATTGTTTTTTACTTATAATTCCTTAAAAAGGCTGTAATTCATTGGTATTAATGAAATACTTATGACCCGCACAGTTTCAAGTGAACGTTATATCATGGAACACAAACAGATATAACTTTTAGACAGTGAGGTGGTGCACAATTCTTTACCAAAAAAGATAGGATAATGATGATGGTTATAACTTTTAGACAGCGAGGTGGTGCACAATTCTTTACCAAAAAAGATAGGATAATGATGATGGTTATAACTTTTAGACAGCGAGGTGGTGCACAATTCTTTGCAAAAAAGATAGGATAATGATGATGGTCAGACTTCGGACGAAATGGAAGGAGATCGTCCATGGTTCATATGTAGACGACGTCCTTTTATACGTCTGTCTGACATAAGAAACCTTTCAAATCACTCACTGTCCTTTCTATAGAAACCACCTGGTTCCCGCCTTGTCCGCCTATGTCTGTAGCCCTGTAAGAAGGTCTTATGTTTACCTAAGTTGTACGTGTGCTGTATGGGATCCTCGCTCGGCTTGGTGGTGGTGTAACTTCTCCATGAGGGCCGCGTAGCGTCGTTCCGACCCCCCCGCGTCGCCGTCCCACGCCACGCCGCCTTCCGCTACGCTACACTCGCCTACCGAACTGTAAAAACAAAGAATCACTAGCGAACCCTGCAGACGTTGTCCTGACCGTAGTTGAGTTATGCGCTTACGAACACATTTTGCGATTCATTTTTATTTCTTTTTTTACCATCGACTGGAACCCTATTCTGTGAGCTGACATCTGTAGCTTCAATGTAGCCGTCCTTGTCACAGGTTACAAAAGTACAAGAAGTACATAGTAAGTAAGCGGTTACATTTCGTGTTACGAGCAGTAGCAAAGACATAATTAAAAAATAATATAACAGTTTTGTTACTCCAAAATAAGCTTATAGATGAATTTTATGTAACTTTGATTTTCATAGTTAAGATATACAATAAATGAGCAATGTATATTTGAACTTACCTGACGGGTCCAGGTGATAGTGGCGGTGCGGCGCGTAACTGTAGGCTTACGTACCCGCTGTCACCGCATACGCTGTCTGATTCTGCTGACGCACTGTACGAACCTACAAGCAAAGAGAAAATAATTACTACTCTGAGAAAAGTGACAACATTGGTTTGACTAGACTCACTTGATTTTTGCTTAACCCCGACGATAATGAGGGGTGTTATTAATTTGACCTCTATATTTATGTGTCTATATGTGTTTGTGTTGGTGTGTTTTTGGGTGTGTGTGTCTGTGGCATTGTGGCTCTCGAACGATTTCAAAGCGTTTATTATTCGAAAGATTGTTTAATCACGGGTTCTTAGCTAGGGCTGGTCAAAATTTGTCCAGCCGTTGAACGTCACCAGCTGTTTTCCTGGCTCATTTGGGGTTTTATTTTAACCGGAAAGATAGTTTATTTGATACATGTTTTGATTATTAAATGCAATATTGTCACTTATCATTAATATTGGAAATAAACAAAAAATGTTTTAATAATTGCATAAGCTTTGAAAAGGCCACGTATTTGTTTTTGTACACAATCCTGCGTTGACAACTCTTGCTGTTCTTTCCTTTTTTCCCGGCAGACATAAAACCAAGTGTAGATCAAAGGACGCAGCCAGACTATGAGCATGTAGCAATTTAACAAAACTTACTTGTAACCGTGCTACCTTTCCTCTGCATGTACGGATCCGCATCGTGAAGCAAAACAGGATACGGCCACGCGAAGACCTCATATAGTCTTTACAATGTGAAATTAAAAAACACTTAATTGTGAGAGCAATCGACCGGCTTTCGAGGGGTGCGGGTACGAGTCCCGCCTGTGGCAGTTCATTTTTCTATAAGTGTGTTTTAATTTCACATGGTAAAGAAGTTTTCATTGTTAAGAAACTTTATGCGAACGATAAACGAAATCGAATCTAGTTCGCAGGAAGTGCCTCTCAGGTTCATGACACATTAAATATACATAGCTGTCAACCATAAATGTTTGTAATTATGGTAACCCATGGATCATGTTGTCCGAAATAAAGAATTTGAATTTGAAAGCTAAAAAATAAAGTTAATCATGTAGTATCTTTATGCACAATACTGCGTTGTCAACCCTCGCGGCTCTTTCCCTTTCGACCGCCAGCCACGCTACGAAGTGCAGATCTAAGGAGGCCGCCAGGCGAACTACAATTAATAACTTACTTGTGACAGTGCTTCCTATCCTCTGCATATACGGGTCTGCATCGTGTGGTACCACCGGGTAGGTCCATGCAAAGACTTCGTGCAGTCTCTTTATGCACAATACTGCGTTGTCAACCCTCGCTGCTCTTTCCTGTTCGCCTGCGAGCCACGCTACCTAGTGCAGATATAAGGAGGCCGCCAGGCGAACTACAACTAATAACTTACTTGTGACAGTGCTTCCTTTCCTCTGCATATACGGGTCTGCATCGTGTGGTACCACCGGGTAGGTCCATGCAAAGACTTCGTGCAGTCTCTTTATGCACAATACTGCGTTGTCAACCCTCGCTGCTCTTTCCTGTTCGCCTGCGAGCCACGCTACCTAGTGCAGATATAAGGAGGCCGCCAGGCGAACTACAACTAATAACTTACTTGTGACAGTGCTTCCTTTCCTCTGCATATACGGGTCAGCGTCGTGTGGCACGGCACGGTATACGGCCACGCGAAGTCCTCATGTAGTCTCTTCATGCACAATACTGCGTTGTCAACTCTCGTTGCTCTTTGTCTTTCTCTTTCGACCGCCAGGCTCGCTACGAAGTGAAAGTCTAAGGACTACAACTAATAACATACTTGTGACAGTGCTTCCTTTCCTCTGCATATAAGGGTCTGCATCGTGTGGTACCACCGGGTAGGGCCATGCAAAGTCTTCGTGTAGTCTCTTTATGCACAATACTGCGTTGTCAACCCTCGCTGCTCTTTCCCTTTCGCCCGCGAGCCACGCTACCAAGTGCAGATCCAAGGACGCGGCCAGCCGACCCAAGGCGTGGAGGCGAGCGGACGATAGAAGCATTCTAGCGTGTCTCTGGATCATCATGTCTATGAAAAACTCTTCGGCTGTGCCGCTGATGCTTTCACTGTGGAAATTTTATATGAAACTCAGTAAAAGGTTAGCATTTTTTCAAATGTAATAAGTTTATGTATGTGTGTTACTAAGCGTTTTGTAAGTTATCGTACGTATAGTACATGGTACAAAAAAACCCAAGTCCCAAAATCACAAACACATGCTTGTAAAAATAAATAAACAAAATTTGGAAGAAACATTTTCACCCTATTATGTATAAGTTAGTCAATCAACACCACGGGCATTATTATTTGATTTTCAAGTTCAGGGGGTCAATACAGCTATTCAATTGTAACAAATTCGTAATTGAATTGCCCGATTTTGACATTTCGTAAATAGAACTGTCAAAAACTGACGACCCAATTAGGATTTTGTTACGATTCATTAGCGGAATTGGCCCCTAGGATTCTTCAATTAGTTTTATTGATAGAAAGGGAGTATAAAATAATATTAAACCCACCCATTGACCAGATAGTAATGCTAAAGTGTTATTTTGTGGATGATTCGTTTCGATTCATAACAATAATGACTTCATGATTATAGTTCTTTTATCTACCTCAGAATCGGCTCAGCTTCGGCACTGTAAATCGTACAATTATTGTATTATATGTTGATTGAATACACAAAAAAATGCTTTCAACTTTTGCTATGGTGAACAAATTAGTAATGTATTTTAATTTTTAGTGTATCTTTACTGTAGTTTGTATAATAAAATGATAAACTGTAAAATTGTTTTTCGTCGTAAATCTTGTCAATATTCCGATTGTCATCAATATCCCGATGAAAATGACGAAACAAAGACCGTCATACAATGGTGTATTAAAGATTCAGAATGTGTTTCAATCTGAATATCAGTTTTCAAACAAATTAAAGAGCTTCTGTATTGCTATAGTTGTGTCTTTCATCTTCAAATCATAAACTTTTGTCTATTAAAATTAAATTTGTCTAAATCAGTTTGTTTGTAACATAACAAGCGTGAAGTCAACACTAATCGAACGTTCATTATTTCATCAGACATCTGGTTCATCAATCTCGGTGGATCCTAAGCTAGCGTTTGACACATCGCACAAATCGTAAGACCGTAAACAAAAGTGTTATGTGTTAGTAGAAGCAAGCGCATATACCGGTCGGAGCGTGCGGGCACGGACTTTTTCCGCTTGACGGCGGCGGTGGCGCGCGCGGGCGGCGCGGGGGGCGGCGGCGCGGGCGCGCCCGCCAGCGGCGGGGACGGCTCGCGCGGCGCCGCGCACGTGCTGAAGCTGCGCCCGCGCCCGCCCGACAACTGCACCGTTCAACATATTCATATTTGTAGTGTTTGTGTCAGGTTATAACCATAGTTATAGCTAAACACTATCTCGTGCTCACGACGTGGCGGGGCGCGCGAGGGCATTACTGCGTAGTAATTGAATAATTAGCGTTAGCATCATTAATTAGCATGCTATTGCTATAATTCATCGTTAGCAATAATTAAATTATTTGACGATGCTAAATTGTGTGAATGCTAAAATTACGTGAATGCTATAATTCACGGACAGCAACGTGTCGTTGCTTTCATAGATTCGCACGCGCTGCTTTAGCAGGCTGCTAATAGCAGCTTAACACTAGCAGGCAATTGAAACTCGCGTTCGCGTGCTGTCGGGCGACGATCGGTTTTCGAGCGTTACCCGAGTGAATGGCGAACAAAGAAAGAGAAGAGAGTACGGCATCCTTGCATTTAGAGTCGTATTTTGCGTGCGGTTTATTGAACTGTTTATTTGAATGAAATTGTTTGTCTTTTCGTGACTTGATTGAATTATCTAACTGGTGCAGTTTTCATTTTAATAAAGTCAAATTTAATTCTAATTTTAGTCACAACACTAAAATGTACGTTTAATACAACTAACGCCATTTCTCAATTTCGATAAAATTTCATATTAGCATAGCAATAGCGCGTAGCATGCTATGCTATGAAATATAGCATGCTAATTAAATTAACAAAAATAGCAATAATTGCCATTACTATTACTGCGCGAGCCATCGGCGAGAGCGAACGCGTCGCCTGCGCACACTGTGTGTTGTCGAGCCAGTGTATGGTGTACTAGGTGTATTCTACAATATTGATAAATATTAAATATTTCACAACAATCACACCAATTCTCTAGTCCCAAATTAAGCTACGAGGCTTGTGTTATGGGTACTAGACAATGGATAAACATACCTAAATACTTAATTGATATTCATATTCATTTAATCACTTCCATAAAGTAACACCAGTTCACAATACAGGTACAAAAGATGTTCATTTTGTTACAATATGACCTTCTAATGCCTTCATGATTTTTAGATAAAATAATAAAATTTAATTAATACATAGAACAGAACAAACGGTTCATTTGCTGCAGTCGGCTGCTGGCAACGGCTACACACAGCTAGACGTACTTTAGGAAAAATCATTTTTTTTAATAATAATAATGCTTGATTCAAATAAGGAAATCACATACAAACAGTTTTCTAGTTTTATTTCGCACATTAATTTTGCATTAGACTTCGACATCTGCGTCTGAACTAGACTAAAACATAGTCTGTATCTCAGAAGCGCAGCGCTCAACCCTTTAGGACGAGAATGAGTGTTTACAAAGTTACCTTTTTACGAAACAGCACACTGTAAACTTTAATATTACACATCTCCAAAAAAAATTAACTATTGCTAAATAAGGGGGTTTATTTGACATGTACGGATATGTAACGGGTGTATGTAAAAAAGTACATAATTATGTTACTAAAGTGTGTTGAACGGTTATATTTGTATACGGATAAATTGTTTTTTTTTTAAATAAATATATTATGCAGAATATTTTTTTAAATTAATTCAAGTCAGTCAGAGTTCCAGTTTATAACATTTATTTAAAGTTCAGTATCAAACCAATTTCAGATTTTATCACAAATCCTAACAAATGCACTTTAAATTGTTTAATATATACTTCTTTTCTTCCTGAAATTCAATAGATGCATTTTCAGAACCTGGCCACAATAATAAAGTGAATGCTAGACTTATCCACCAACCAGACTCACCTGCATATTCCCAAGTATGACCGAAAGATCTTCG
The DNA here is from genome assembly GCA_963921415.1 of Pyrausta despicata. Classification (NCBI taxonomy): domain Eukaryota; kingdom Metazoa; phylum Arthropoda; class Insecta; order Lepidoptera; family Crambidae; genus Pyrausta; species Pyrausta despicata. The sequence goes on along the minus strand of OY992862.1, from coordinate 10,838,337 downwards.
GCGTTCGGCGTGACAGTCGGCGACTGCACAATCTGTCCATACTTCGCCTGCACGTTGACGGAGTTCCGCGGCGAATCTACGTCATTGGGATCTGAAAACAAGCACAGTTTTGATAATCACCTATATATAAAAATCAATACCACCGGTCTTTGTAATTTTATAACTCAAGAACGCTCACCTATCCAAACCAAATGTATCACAAAATCGGTAAAGAGGTTTTTCATTTATCTAATATTTTGTAACACATGAATTTCACTTTATACGTAGCGAATCCCGTACCGAGCCGTTAGTTGAGTATAAAAAGGTTATAACATTAATTTGGTGTTTGATTTTTCCACGCATATGTCAGATGATTCGCCAACACCATAAAGAGGAGCTGCTGATATTAAATAAGCAAGCTGAACATAAACATCCTCACCAATTTTATGAATTTACTAGCTGACCCGGCAAAAGTTATTTTGCCATATAAATTATTGTGGACAACCCTTATCACTCAGGGATATGAAAAATAGATGTTGGCCGATTCTCAGACCTTCTCAATGTACTCACAAAATTTCATAAGAATCAGTCAAGTCGTTTCGGAGGAGTACGGGAACGAACATTGTGACACGAGAATTTTATATATATATGGAGAAGATGAATTTAAAGATCAGATTTGATATTGATTTGACTGTTCTACAACAAATACGATACATCGATTACAACTGACAAATTAGTGAGCATAAGCAAACATTTGCGTGATCAATTAATTAGTATTACGTGATCAGTCTGCGGCCTAATAAACTGCTAATTGAGTTCAAGAAAAAAACTATTAAATTATTGTGTATCCCGTACGTGACTAGATAATTGGCGCTTTCCTCCATCGACAGCCATCTTATCAGGAGTGAAATCGATCGCATTCTTGAAAAATTGAAATCAACACGAGTGTTACATGTGGCAATGGTTTTTTGTGTTAGCATATTGGAAATCAATTTTAGCGAGCAAGGTACGTACAATTTTTCTGTGTTCATTGAAGAAGAAATAAATAATTTACAATGAATAAGCTCAGTGCTATTTACCACCTGACCGTTGACGTACATACTTTCTTGGAAAATTGACTAAACCCAACCGTATTATGACACTATTTTATTTCATGACGTCATACCGCTAAATACAGTTTATATGTTCTCCATTCAAGTAATACAGATGTTTCGGAGTTATCGAATTATTTTTTAATTATACCCCCTACAAATATTCATCTTGATGAAAGATTTAAAACGTGTTTTGTCTCTATCGTTATTGAAGGAACTGACAGTGACAGAACGCCTTTTAAATCTATCAAGACAAACCACTTTCCTGAAAGTGGGCCTTAGAAAGACTCTGTTGAAATGATATAACGTACCAATAGCCCTGAGGAAACGCACGAGGTCCCTGGCGAGGTCCCACCGCTCCTGCTGCAGCGCTGTGTCGAGCAGCTGCGTAGCCAATTGACGGCTCACCGCCGAACTTTCTAGATTCTGTATAAAAAGCATAATCAGACACTTTCGTTTTTTTTTTATTTCTCTATGCCCCACTTGCGCCAGTTTGGGTTAGCCAGAGTTTAAATAACGCGATGTCATTGCCAACAGCCTTGACGCTGATATTAATTGAACCTCATTATTTTTGAACCCTTAGTTAAGCTAACCCAAAGGTGGTGCAAGTGGCTATACAATAACTATGATACGGAAATGTCCTACGTAAATGACAAACGCGACGAGTTCGACGAGACGCGATAAAATCAAATGTATGATAGTGTCCTAAGTGACGAAGCGCCATGTACACAAGTATTGGTCACGTCGCGTCGCACTTGTCGCGTACTATGTAATCCTTACTTTTGTTATCACATAGCTAAACACAGTTTCACATTAAAAAATATCATAGATTTTTTTAAATACAACTCAAAACATAAACAAATACTAACGCAATTCAACAAGCGTACCTTCGTAAGCTGCAATAAATGTACATATGCGTTCATAAAAATATAGATTACAAAACCCAAAATACAATAAACTTAAAACCAACTGACCTGTAATATGATGAGGTAAGACGCGGCTGTGTCGAGCATCTTTCGCTGAAGGCACTCCTGGAATAGCTCCTTGGGCTTACCGGCTGCAGAAAACAGGTACGCCCAGAGAGCTATTTCGGTCTTACGAGCGCATTGTACAACTGTCTGAAAGAATTTAAAAACGTGAAGAAGTTGTCTGAAACAAAATGTAATGGTCAAGAAGTTGACTATTAACCAATAAGTCGCAGGTTCGATTCCTGCACTGTTCAAACATTTGTGTGCATGAACATGTCTGTTTATACTGGTCTGGGTGATATATGTATTTATTTAAGTTTATTTGTAATACCACTGTTAATTCTGATATCTGTAACACAAGTGCTTAAGCTACTTACCACGGGGTCAGATCAATGTATGTGATGTTGGTTGTATATTTATTATTTATTTATCTTGAGGTGAAAGCGGGAGAGGTAGATCGAAAAGCGGATATTCTACTACCCTCTCTAAGTAGGGCCTCTAAGTTGCTTCAGTCGAGCGAAGTGTTTGCATGGCCTTCCACAAGAAGAGCCAACCACAACAAAATTTGTTGTCCAATAGTATCTCCCCCTGTGTAGCAACCCTCTCCATGTTAATAATTGCAACTAGATATGCAGGAGTTAATACCAAATATCCTCATAATAAAACTATTTAATAAAAAAAAGCCTATTGAAACCTCATCATCAACAAATTTGACATTTCGCTCTTGCTAGACTTTACAACATTAATATGATAATTACAACTTTATTACAATTGTGACATCGCTGTCAACAACAAAGTTCACACAATTTCTCGAAAAAAAAAATCTAAATATGAGGTGTTACGAGTAACGGTAAATTCTACATACCTGTAGATAAACCGGGAACTCGTGAACAAACTCGATCACACTCGGCAGTTGCGCGTCCGGGATCGGTTCCTTGCTAGTCGCCTCCTCTTCTAGCACTTCGTGCAGCAACAACTCGAGAGAATGCGGGAAGTACGGCAACTCCGCGCACGAACGAGCGATCTCCCACGCGTGGTAGCCGAGATTCCGACGCAGGAGTTGCCGGAGGATTTGGTGGAGGTACACTTGACTCTGAATACGGAAAAGTTTTAGAATAAAAGGGTTTAGTGGAGTAGAGTGTTGCTATTGGAAGTGCTTCAAAAGCTCCATATGAGGCAGTTTGTAGTTACGATTGTATTGAAAGACAATATTTACTAACGACGACTATATTTAATTCAATTTATTTATTGGGGAAAACGGGTTCCATAGTGTTAGCAAAATAAAAAAATCCTTATGTGCTACGGGTAGTAGAAAAATAATATTTTTACTATCAAAACCAAACTTAAACTACAGTGTGGACTGCAAATACATACAATAAATTAAAATACATGCATGTATGTAACGCAAAGGGGAGTCCCACCGGTCTTTGAAAACAGCCAGGAGACTATTGGTGCTCGCGCGGAGCCTGTAGAGCATGGATGCAGGCCTTTAACTTGTAATTGCAGAGAACCCATCTGTACGCGCCTGCGCAAACATACCGGATTCGCTAAAACGCCACGACAGCCCCAACAGTATCTTGACTTCCTTGTTGTATTGTAATTTGGTGTGTTCGTTTCAGAAATATAGGTTGATTGAGCAAAGAATGATTCATTGAATGTCATTAAAAACGCAGTTTTTCAGTTCTAAAAAAGTAAGCAACCAATTCGTGGTATCAACAATCGTATTTTTGCCATATATGTACTAGTTATCGACTTTTTTCGCATACTAAAATACTCAATAGTAAAGCAATAAATTAACAATTATAAGTATGATTACAAATACTCACTGTTCTATTTACAACACAGAACGGCAGCGAAAACACGGAGTTGGAGTCAGATGCATACAGGGTTGTGTCATTTTCAGCGCCGAGTAGAATGGCATCGTCAAATAAGATTGCTGTGAAAGTGTGAAAAGATTAATAAGCTGTTGATCCCTGATGTGCCTCCCGAGCGTCTATTTATATAAATATATTGATGGCCGTTTTTTGAGCTTCACTGCAGTCGGGTAAGAAAAAAAAGCAAAGATGGTTCTTTTACCGTAACAGAATTCGGACGACTGCTTTTAAATGGCGCTATTAGGGGAAGCTAACTACGTCCTTAAGTCAGACGTGCGGACCATTCGTGCAATGCCTGCGGTTATTGCAGCATGCGTCTCATGCGTTAGGTGCAGTGGCAGTCACACTCTTTCACCTAAGGCGCCACAAAAGCTTATAGAGCACAATACAGCTGTATTTTCGCAGAGGATAGATATCAATGGAACAGCAGCATGATCCTCTTTGGGTCTGGGTGCTTTGTAGCAGCAGCGTCTTTTGGCAGCAGTGGCAACAACACTCTTGCACCTAAGGCACCGTAGCACAGCCATATAATAGTTGCATCTGAGTGGTGGACGCGCCATCGCTGGACCAAACGCTTGTGACGCTAGTGATGTAGCTAGGAGACAGATGGAAACTTACTTAGAGGATAGATATCAAGATGGAATGGCAGCATAATCCGTTTCGCCATGAACGTGTGTCGAGAAGAGTCTGGGTGTCTCGTGGCGTCTTTGGGCAGCAGCGGTAACCACACTCTTGCACCTAAGGCACCGCACCACAGCCATAGCGCTCGGGATAACTGAGTCTGGGACGTGGAAGCACCGCCGCTTGACCAAACGCTTTCGACGCATGACGCTAGGACAGTAGCTGGGAGACAGCTGTAGGCCTGGAGAAAAGCAGAGGAATAAGGGTGATGAGCTGATGACCAAATACTGAACCAAGTCAAGCGTTCGTAGAAATACCAGAATTTAATATAAACAATTTATAGTAGTAATAGATTGAAAGAACGAGTAAATAGAGCATCATCGTGGTAAATAACAAAACGACCGATCTTTAGTCGTAAAGTTCTATGTTACAATCAAATAAAATAAAGCTATGATTTGAAGTTACTTTGTTATTTCTTTGATGTATTCGATGTGTTGGAATCTCAAGTATTGGTACTGTGATTAGCTAATGGAAATTATAATTGCATGTATGCTACCGTCCTGTATTGGCGTGTAAAATCATGTTAAGTAACTATTGAAACAATAGGACGGAATGTTATAATTCGATTTGTCATATTCGAGTATTCACTTAGTGTTACGATTGTCAAATATTTTTTCTGCTTATTTATGTTTGTATGTGCATTTAATTAGAATGACATGTGAATTTTTATTTTTATTGCAATCTCAATCTTCTTCTATACTTATAATAAATCTGTCTATCTTTTACGGTTGACTTACAATAACACGTGTTTCTCCCGATAGCTTAGCAGTTCTAAGCTTTTTGATAAATTTTGTCTAATCCTACGTTTATAACACTCTCGAGTCATCTAAATATATAAAACTCAATGGTGACTGAGTGACATAATTTGGTATGCAGGTAGATGTTATGACGTAGGCATCCGCTAAGAAATGATTTCGATAAATTCTACCCTCAAGAGGATAAAATAGGGGTTGCAAATTTGTATGAAACTCGGTGGCAAAAAACTAAAGCCCAAGCGGACGAAGACGCGGGCGGCCACTAGTGTTTGTATAAATTTTCAAGTTCAAGAATTCGGTGTTATACAACTAAATGCAAGTGATAAGGATCTCATTGACCGACATCGGCTCGCGTGCGGCGCAGGCGCAGCAATACTACGAGTAACGCACGCGCTTGTGTGCGCGCGAGCAACTGGAGCAAAACGTCACATTACTAATTCAACAACATTGCGTCAAGGAGGACACGCTTCACGTATTCTTTCTACAAATTCATTTATCGAGAACAATACTGTTTTTGCGCCGAAATCATATTTTAATGATGACATTGTTTCTTCAGGCAAAGGAAACACATGTGTGAACATTTCGACTCGCATTGCGAAAGTTCCGTCGATATGAATGCATTCTAAGATGTTAATACGTATATTAGCGCATTTGATAATATGTAATTAGCGCCTCAGAATCAATAATAAATTGGCGAGCCGACAACACTGACGCCGGCGTCCGATGCGAGTGCCCAATGCATATTTGCTGCGTTTTCACTACGCGAAGGCTGTTTGCTCTATGAAAATGAGGAAGCCTGATGCAACCCCTAGTGATTGTTGAGCGGGCAGCGGTCGCGAGCGTGAAACAGTCCACATCCGGCGCACGTCAGGACCCGAAGGTCTAAGGCGATTGCCTATAAATTACCTGAGATTGGTCTTACCGGACCAGTACGTTTTTGACAGCAGGCGGTCAGTGCGTTTCCGAAAAAAATGAATTGCTTCTTAGCGGTCCGTGTTTCTTTATTTACATAGAAATACAAATTATAACCAACCAAATGTTCGTTTAATTTTAAAGGATTGTTATGTGAAGTGTGAATCTGACTTTTGCAGATAACGTGTCTTTTGGCTGTGACAGCATCAACAAGAGCTGATGGAGGATTAGGCTATGGATTGGAAGGACTAGTATACGCCCCGGGACACGCTTCAGCCGATTATTATGTACGTGATAAACGTGATGAAAAGTTTATGTATAAAGGTTTAACATACAATAACCGCGACGTATTGTTTCAGACGTATCCCAAGTACGCTTTTGAATACGCAGTGAAGGATCCTCACACAGGAGACAACAAAGCTCAGTGGGAGAAGAGAGACGGAGACGTAGTCAAAGGTAAATAAATAGTTGTTATGTGTCGACACATTTTAAACAGTCATGACATTACGAATGGGTATAAAAATATTGTTTTCTGTTTTTATAGGTGCCTACTCATTGGTGGAGCCCGACGGCAGCCTCAGAGTAGTGGAATACTGGGCTGACGACAAACATGGCTTTAACGCGGTCGTGAAACGCGTTGGCCCGAACCTTCACCCAGTCGCGGCACCCGCGCCCATTTACAAAGCGCCGATACCAGTCCTGGAGAGCCAAGGACCAATCGCACCAATCTCTATCGGACCCGTAGCAAAATACCAAGGACTTGAGAGTGCTCCTCTCATCTCTGGACCGTACCTAGGAGGCGGCGCCGTATCTTCTGCAAACATATACAAGCCAGCTTCAGCGCCCATCATTAAAGCTCCGATTGCCCCGATTGTTGCACAACCGTACCACGTTCCGATCGCTCGTGAACCAATCCTAGCTCCAGCGCCAATTTACAAAGCCCAATTGATCAGCGCCCCTCTCAGTTTGGGAGGTTACAAAGGAGGATTGGGTGCTGGGTACCTCGAGGAGTTGGGGTCCGGTCTATTGAATAAAGGAGGACACCTGCTGCCGTCGATAGGTCTGGGCTACGGAAAAGATCTCGGTTATGGCGCAGCTCTAGGCTATGGCAAAGACCTGGGCTACGGCCAAGGACTGGCCATCAGCAAAGATCTGGGCTACGGCCTAGGTCTGGGCATCGGCAAAGATCTGGGCTACGGCCTAGGTATAGGATACGGGAAAGATTTAGGATATGGCCTAGGTCTGGGCTACGGTAAAGATCTGGGTTATGGCTTAGGTCTCGGCTACGGTAAAGATCTCGGCTATGGCAACGTGGGCCAAGGCGAATACTTGGGATACAAAAACTAGAAGACGAACTACTAGATTTAGCCTGCATGTGCCTGACGTATTATGTTGATCTTTTTGCCGCTACCCGTTGCTACTTCCTTTCCTGACGAGCTGTTGATGCCAAACGAATACTCGTTATCTATGTAAGATATTTATATGTTTGTACATAAGTTAGTTATGAAGCACTTATTAAACGCATAGACCACTGTGTGGTTAAATTTATAATACAAGTTTTATTTTGCCCTAATTAGTAATTATTAAGGATCGCAATAGGAAGTTATAAATACGAATAGAATACATCCTTCCGTTTCTACAATATTAAATAATATTCATGTGTAAGATCCTTTTGACCGACTCACACATCCGAATACTGATCAGATGAATTGTATGCTAACAGTCCCAAGTAAAAGGTACCTTGGTTGGGGTTCGTGTTAAACGGGTTACAAAAATGTATGATTATAGATATATTGCTTATTAACCTGTAAACATAGTGAACACAGAGGTCACATAACGAACATTCGTTCGGGCCATTAAATAAGGAACAGGTTACACTTGTACGCGGGGCTCACCCTGCGGCGGTGGCGCGAATATAAAGGCATCCAGTACTAATCACAAATCATTCTACATATCAACACAGGGACCACCAGCACGATGAATCGACTATTAACGGTAAGGGGACAAGAGTTTTAAAGTCAAGAAAAAAGTATACAGCGAAGTTTACTGTAACCACAGTCGACACAAGTAATCGTTGTTCAGTTTAAATTGCTTTATAGGGATAGCAATTAAAGCAAAACTAAAGTGTCAAGTGTCAAGTATCAAGATGTTTTTTTTTGCATTAATCAAATTAAGATTCATCGCATTCATGATCTTTAATAGCTCTATCGTTTAGCCAGACTTTCAGACTACAGCAAAACATTACATTAGTGCGATAATTATCGTGTTTCACATCGTAAATGTGTAATTAGATACTAATGACAATTTGCAGACGGTGTGTTTACTGGCGCTCGCCGCGACTCTGGTATCGAGTCACGCACCTCTGGCAGCGCCAATTATAGGTCATATTGTAAGTATCATTTTACTCTCGAATATTGTAAACCAGACATGCTGTTAATGTTTTTTTTTAAATGACTTTTATTCATGTAGCAAGTAATTAAAAGTTATATATGTTTATTTCAGGACCACCCCCGTTACGCATTTAACTACGCAGTGAACTCGCCTCACACGCACGACAACAAGGCACAATGGGAGACGAGAGAAGGTGACGCCGTGAAGGGGTCCTACTCGCTCATCGAGCCCGACGGCAGCCTGAGAGTGGTCGACTACTCTGCCGACAACAAGCACGGCTTCAACGCCATCGTCAAGAAGTTCGGACCCTCAGTACACCCCCAGAAAGGACACTCACTACCGTTAGCGCTACCCGTGGTCACCCCGGTCCTGGCTCCAGCTGTAGCCCCTATCATAGCTCCCGTGAAATATGGCTTCGGTGCGGCCCCACTGCCCGTCTTGCCTAAGGCCAACCTTGGACCTTGGAACCTGCCTTGGGACCCACACACTCATTCATACGGAGGCTGGGTTCCCATCAGCTCTTCTGCCCACGGAATATTGCCCGGACTTGGCTTGCCGCCCCGTTACGCGACGATATTTAGCAAGAAATACGTCGATGGTAAATTGTACAAATGGGCTACTGGACCGATCCCGCTACCTTATGGTAGCACACTAGTGTTCAAAAAGAAACATTAAATGAGCTTAAGTATGGTTCTTCAAGCAATGTAGACGATGTAACATAAAATATACTTTATTGAAGTATGTACTCGTACTGAAATAAAAAGTACCTGACTAGTCCTTTAGTGCTATTGTTGTAAATATGTTCGATCTGTTACTGTGTTGTAAATAAAAATTTACTACTGTATTACATACAATGTTTTTTTTGGTTCAAATAAATCCATAACTAAAAACAAATAACTAGTTATTTCCTGATTCGCACATGCCCCTTATCTGGATATCGAGGAAAAAAACTATGAGTAGGCGAGTAGAGTAGACGAGCAAATAAAGCGAAGCACTTCATAATAAGAAAATTATGAGCTGTTAAAGATTTTAATGACTGAACTAAATAAACACAAATATCTATAAAAATATAACGTGGAAGATAAATAAATACCTAGTTTAGTTACCTATTTATTGATGAAAACGTAAGTATATGTGACGCTTCAATGAATTGGCATCAGTTATGATTTTTCATTACAAGATACAATTCTTGCTAATTTACTCGAATAGTATTATTAATGTGACAAAAAAATTGTTACACTTGTTATTATTAAGGTCGACGCTATGTTATCGGATCTCTGAGGGAAACGATGGGGCTAATAGAGCCTTATTCTTGTCCCACAAGGGTAGGTACTCATTGCACAATCGCAGAATACAAGCAGTTGATGCACTAAGCAGGGGTACGATGTCACGCATTCGTACTTTTTCCGCGCGGTAGTTCGTACCTATGTAGCCAGCTAAACATAGGTGTATAATATTAACTTCAAACTTGGAAGAATTAACCACTGGTAACAAAACGCTTGACAGAATGTATGAAAACCGCTTCGACCAACTCTAGCGGGGCGGAGGGAGTTTGAAATGTCAAATTTAGACGTTTAGGGATTGTAATAAGTCGTTTTTTTTATCGACAAGTAATGAATGAACGAACGTAAGTAGCATGAGTGACCATTCTGACCATTTAAGTGACGTCTATTTACAAGCATCTCCGTGCTTCGGAAGGCACGTTCAGCTGTTGTCTGTTGGTCCCGATTAATATCGATAGATATTAGTCGTTAAGTCTAGTCAGAGGCCCGCGGGCGGATTGAAAACATCTGACAGTAAGGTTGGATACTTGCTTTACAAACAGCCCTACACCAAACCACACTGAGCCCGCGTGGTGGAGTATGGCTCGGACCACCTCATAGTTGAGGTGAGGCCTGTGCCCAGCAGTGGCACGTATATAGGCTGATGAGAGAGAAGTTGCACGGTTTAGTAGTTGAACATAGTTGATATTAATAATAGCTTAGTATAAATGAAAATTTTGTTTAAAATATTTGTATGAGAAGTAACATATTTTTATTAATAACGCTATAGCGATATGAAAGTCTGCACATAAAAGATTTTTTATAAATAGTACTTGGCGTAGCGGGGCTAAGAAACGATAGCAGAACACGTGACAATTGTAAGAATATCTGTCTGTTTATCAATAGGTATGTCTATTTATATGTATCGCAAATCACGTAAAAAAAATTCAAACAGATTTTTCCAAACTAATCCGTTGAGAAAATACCCTACTAGACTATAATTTATTTAGAAGATTTGAATATCTGATGTAGAACTCTAGAAGCGCCGCTTAACTGTAAGAAGTATGTACATGTTAAGTGTCAGTGTTTTAAAATAAAGAAGAGTACAAATATCACAAATACGAATAATTAGGTTTTCATTCAGTCAGAAGTTAATTATTTATCAATAAATAAAAAGAAATAAATAAAGTATAAAACGTCAAATTGATAGGACAGTAAAAAAACATTCTTGTCGGGTCAATTGGAAAACGATTTTATTTGGATTAATATACATTTTTCGCTTTCATAGATATAATTTATCGATATTTTCATGCGTAATTAAAAACAAATTTACAAATAAGTGAATGACTGACAGTATTATAACAGAGTTAAAAATTCAGAACTTTCCTTACATAATTATAACTTTGTAAACACGGCAATATTATCCTTTTTATGGAAATCATTTTTATTCGATAAATGAAAGAACAACTCCAACAAAAGGAAAAAAAATTCTTACGTGTGAAACAAAATATTTTTCGTCTTACAAAACACATTTTTGTAAAAAAACATAATACCTTCATTTACCCTTTTTGGGGTCAAAATTACACGTTGAAGTTTGTCACTAGTTCTTGTTTGCCTGTCATTGCATGTCCAGTGGTCTTCGTCCAAGACTTCAAATTACTGTTGAAATTTACTTTTTACTAGCTGTGCCCGCGATATCGTCCGCGTGGAATATTTATTTTGGGCATCATTTTATTTTTGCAAATTTATTTTTTTGTTATTATTTTAGACATTTTTTTTAAGTTTTTAAAAGAACATAATTAGCTTAAAGTACTTCTGCGTTAATTATTTTACTAGTTTTATTTTCTTGTGTCAGAACATATTAGTTTTGTCCGCAACGCGTTTGTAAGTCTGATCTTGACAACGCGACATATGTGTGAAAAGCAGTCTTGACGTTAATTAATTCCTATGTGTTTAAATGTTTGCCCCTGTTATTTAATTAATTGCAACGGTGAAAGATAGCATAAAAGGAAATTCTTTTGAAATTAAAAGGTAAATAATTTGGAATCATTGAGGTGCGAGGTATAAGCACTGTTTGACCAACTGCTAAACCAGTCTAAACTATTGCAATCATCACGTTACATATTGCGAAGAAATTTGATTTGAAGTCGGGTCCCGGTGGTTTAAGATTTCTAAGTAAAATTATTGGGGCACCTATTTTTAACTTAAGGGAATATGGGGGAAGGCCACTTGTGTTCAAATAATTATTTTATTAATATCGTCTACGCTACAGTTTCTCACTCCCAATATTGCACTTTGACACATCCATTGATGATCTTTTTTTTCTATTTCGCTTATTTCAGGGTGAACTTTTGATATAAAGTCCTCAATGTTACTCACTCGTAATCCTTAATCTCGTTCAATTGCAATTTTATTTACAAACTGAGTTACTTTCCCGTCTCCTATCAAAAGTAACTTTGAAGGAAAAGTTTGCCTCGTTGGTGTAGTGGCAAAGTTTCTGCCTAAAATCCAAGAGGTCCTGGGTTCGAATCCCAGGTCGAGCCAAAATTGTTTCTGAGATTTTCTGTCATGAATCTCTCAAAAACAGCTCGGAGTCGAGAAGTTGGCGGTGTTACACCCCCGTGCCTCGGTTCGCACGTTAAGCCGTTGGTCATGCGCCTGATCTCTCTCCGGTCATGTCGGATTGCCGTCTCACCGAACTTTGAGAGTGATGGAACAGTGCAGTTTGAGAGTGCACTTGTGTATTGTGCTCACACTTGTGCACTATAATATCTCGTGCGTAGTTGGCTTATATCTGTTGAGATTGACCGCCGTGGTCGAAATCGGCCTGGAGGACTATTTCTGCCTCCCCCCAAATGTGCTCTCATATTTGTAGTTAATTTTAAGATGTTTACAAACTTCCATATTGTGGTATTTTTAAAGCAAGACTTTACAATGTCTGCCCTTGTTCCCCTTACTATTACTGGTACAGTTTGTCGAAAGCCCCCCGCAAACATAACAGTAATTTTATGATGATGATTTTATCACAGCTTCTTATATCTCTAAGAGTCCTATCTAGCCCCTTTACATGAGCTCTATGGATCATGGAACATTCCCAGATTATTATACGCGGTCACCTGGTCATTCATCGTATCAGCCTGTTACAGTCCGCTGCTGGACGTAGGCCTCCCCCAAGGACCGCCACAGCGCACGATCTCCCGCTCTTTGCATCCAGTCACTACCAGCTGCCTTCTTCAGGTCGTCTGTCCATCTAGCCGGGGGGCGTCCCACACTACGTTAACCTAAGAGTGGTCTCTATTCAAGAACCTTCCTGCTCCACCTCTCGTCGGTTCTGCGACAGACATGGCCAGCCCACTGCCACTTTAGCTTGCTACATTTTTGGACAACATCAGTTACCTTAGTCTTATGTCGTATGACCTCGTTCCGGATCTTATCCCTTAATGAGATCCCCAACATAGACCTTTCCATAGCACGCTGAGTGACGTGTAGTCGGTGAGCCAGCTTGACTGTCATTTTCCACGTTTCGGCTCCGTAGGTTAAGACTGGTAAGACGCATTGGTTAAACAACCGGCTTTTTAGGCACTGCGGCAGGGTCGACGTGAAGATATGACGCAACTGGTCATTAATTAAATCTAATTTTGGTTCATCATGGTATCTCGTAGAGCTACACCCCCCTCTCCGCGTCGCTCGCAAGTAACGACTCTCTTCCTTGCAGCGTGATGTTTTGCACATCATGCGGCGCGGGTGAATTTTATATTGGTGTTATTTTAAAATTGTTATATCTTCTAAGATATTCATTGAAATTAAGTGATGTCAAAGACAATTTTGTTCACAATTAAATACTCTTAATCAACAACACATTTATTTGGATAAAGATTAATATTATTACGTTGATACAACTCTTAACAAATAATGCATTAATTTCAGCTAAATTTGATTACCACAAAAACGGTTCTAGTGATTTGATCTTAAAAGATAGACATATACTGTCGCAGACATTTTTTTAGATCATTTTAAGAGGAATAATTCTTTCATACAAATATTTTTGGTATCTTGAACATTTTTCACAGCGTACGCAACGGCAGCCCTCAAGGATGAATAATTTTCCCCGTTTTTTCACATTTTCCATGATTTCTTCGCTCCTTATAGTTGCAGCGTGATGTTATATAGCCTATAGCCTTCCTCAATAAATGGTCTATTCAACACAAAAATAATTTCAATTCAAACCAGCAGTTCCTGAGATTAGCGCGTTCAAGCAAACAAACAAACAAACTCTTCAGCTTTATAATATTAGTGTAGATGACAGCTACAAGATAATTCGTATACGAATTTTAAATTAAGACTAGTCAGTGGTAGGTAATCGTTTGAACTTCTTACGAATGCGAACCCTTTTCAATTGCACGAGAATTGCCCCTCAGAAATTGTTTTAAGGGCACTTTATATTTGGACGTTTCGTGTCGGATCGATCGTATGATTTGTCGTATGACGCACGACGTATGGATAAATTGAAAACGCCTTAAGGTTACAACGGGCATTTGCAACTTGAAAGGTATCAGGCTACCTGATAAAAAATAGGACCCTTTCCTATGCCAATTTTGACGACCACTTTGGTGTAATGGTCAAGAAGTTGACTATCGACTAAAGAGGTCGAGCCCCGCACTGTACAAACATTTGTGTACATGAACATGTCTGTTTGTACTGGTCTAAGTGTTATATGTATTTATTTAAGTTTGTTTGTAATACCACTGTTGATTCTGATATTTGTTACAAAAGTGCTTAAGCTACTTACCACGGAGTCAGATCAACGTATGTGATGTTTGTTGTATATATATACAACAAACATCACATACATATATTTGTTGTAAAGCGGTGTTAGTTACACTATTTATAACTCAAGAAACGATGAACCGATTTGGCTTAAAATTGGTGGAGAGGTAGCTTAGAACCAGGAAACGGACATAGGATACTTTTTATCCCGTTCTACCGCGATTTTGAAAACAAAGGATTTCCACGCAGACGAAGTCGCGGGGGGCCACTAGTTTAGAAATAAATAAAACTCGTAAATAGAGAGGCTAACAGAGTGCACGACAGTCTAATCGTCAGTTGTCGGGGCTGAGGTCTGTATGTAATGATGGATCGTTTTAGCTGGACCCTACAAAATTTCACAGGTTATATGTTTCTTAACGCGCTATAGAGTGACGGACTCGATTTATAAATGGAAGTCCGATATTAATGGTAGTCTCCATACAAAATAAATTTTCAGGACTCTCAGCGCGCGTGATCGACTTGCCCTTAGAAGCTTCAATTTTTTAAACCATTCTGCCGTCAACTTGTTATAACTGTATCTCTATAGAAGAGTCAACAGATGAGCTTTGGATGTCATTATTATCAAATTTTGATAACCAATCTAACCATTGCACATTGAGACCGCATACAATTAATGTCATACAACACACTATTAACCAGAGATAATTGCTTTTTAATGTAACACATGATTATTCACATAACGGGTTGTGTTTGAAGGAAGGAATAAGTTTGCGAGTAAAAAATGTTCTGCGAGTCAAACCATCCGTGGAAACAAGAGGTCTGTCAAAAACCGGAGCGCGGCCGCGCCGAATAATTACTGTAGTATAAATATGCAGGTGTTAATTGACAAAAGCACAGTGCACTTCGTTGGTTCACAGGAACACATTGTTTGCAAAATGAACACTTACTTTGCGGTAAAACATCATATGATTTATTTTTATAACTTATCTCAATAGATTAAACTTATTGTATTAAAATAATGAAATGTTTCTAATCGTGTATCAATTTCCAGGTATCCTGCCTTTTGGCATTCGCTGCAACAGTGTCATCTGCCCCATCTGGACATGACGGATATGGCGTATCTTATTTACCTGTTACCACCGTAGAAGAGATCGTAAGTATATTTAAATTTTTCACATGTTCTCTTACAAGCATCTGCTGTCACTTTGAATAATTTGATATTCTCTTCATTGCAGCCCAACCCCGGATACGCTTTCAACTATGCCGTGAACGACCCATCGACTGGCGACAACAAGGCTCAGTGGGAGTCCCGTCATGGGGACGTGGTCGAGGGCGCCTACTCCCTGGTCGAGCCCGACGGCAACATCCGCACGGTCGAGTACACCGCCGACCCCATCAGAGGGTTCAACGCAGTGGTCAAGAGGACCGGCCCGAACATTCACTCCGTCGCCCTGCCCGTGGCCAAGCCGGTCGCGATAGCCCCGGTGGTGGAGCACATCGCCCCAGTGGCACCAGTTGTCGAGCACGTCGCCCCGGTGGTCGAGCACGTGGCTCCATTCGCCCCGGTCGTGCACGACGTCGGCCCGATCGCCCCGCTGTACGACATCGGCCACTACGGCCATGGACTTCTCACGCCTATGATCGAAGCGCCCATTGTCGCCCCCCTTGACATCCACTACCCGCTCCTGAACTACGCCCCCTCGCACGGGCCGCTCGTATCAGTCTCCGGCACCACGTACGGCTCTAAGGGCAACATCGTCCGACGGTGGACCGCCGGGCCTATGTCTCTCGATGGCAAAAAGATAACCATCAGGACGAAACATTAACGATAATTGTATATTTAACTTCTTCCGTGTATAGGTAACATTAATTTAGTTACTCGCGGCGCTAGTGTGTTCTTGCATTGTCCGTGACGTGCAAAAATACACATAGGTCAATATAGAAGTTAAGACTAATTTTACGACTCCGAGGCGAACGAAGTGTACCTGACTCCGACGATTATGTATTCTGTCGCTGTGAATAAAATTATTTATTAACAAATTCTGTTTTGATTTTCGTGTGATTTCGATGCTAATGAATAAAGATGCGGCCGGCTTTTGTGGGAGATGAAGCGTGGCGCGCAATTAGAATGTAACGTGTGTCGCCGCCGCTCACGCATAGCAAATAACCCAGCTTACTAGGTCGCCTATAAATTTATCCAATTACAGTTTTGAGTTACGATAAATCACATCAAAAACTAATTAGTTATAATTATCAATCACTTTTTCAAGATCTTACTTACTGGATTGTTATCTTCGTCTACGTCGTACTCTTCTCTCTGCACCATCATAAGTTTGCCGCTCGCGTTGATAACCTAAAAAATATGACAGATAAAAAAATTGAATTTCCAACTAGATCTCAAGATGGGCATTTACGACTTATGTATCATACAAAAGTAACTAACTAACTCAAGTAACATTCAGGCTTTTTGATTATTTTCTCAATGTAATTGAAACTTAAAACATTGCTCTAATTGATGACCAAATAAGGCGTGCTATTTACATTTTGACTTTGAGACTTTAAACTTTGAGTTAGATTTGGCGAGTTTAGAGGGCTCAGCGAAACTGGATGGTGCATGTGTGTCGCTCAGGGCGATTGATGAACTAGAGAGATTATATAGGAGCCCATCCAACTGCTAACAAATAAGTAACAGACTCCCACTCACCAGCGAGTCGGGTTGCCGCTGCACGTTCGCCCACGGGTTTGAGGCGCGGTGCTGCAGCCGCGAGTGCTGGTAGTCCTGCAGTCTACATAGTGAAGCATAGAGCTGAGATGTCCACTGCTTGTACGCACCGCATGTCAATGTGTTCAGCTGTAAATGATTCCCACTCACCAGCGAGTCAGGTTGCCGCTGCACGATCGCCCACGGGTTCGGTGCGCGGTGGTGCAGCCGTGAGTGCGGGTAGTCCTGCAGCCTGCATAGTGAAGCAGACGCCACGCACGCGGGTTGCGATAGAGCTGAGATGTCCACTGCTTGCACGCACCGCATGTCTAGGAGTTCAGCTGTAAATGAATCCCACTCACCAGCGAGTCGGGTTGCCGCTGCACGCTCACCCACGGGTTCGAGGCGCGGTGCTGCAGCCGCGAGGGGGGGTAGTCCTGCAGCCTGCATAGTGAAGCAGACATCACGCACGCGGGGTGCGATAGTGCCAAGACGTCCACGGCTTGCTCGCACCGCATGTCTATGAGTTCAGCTGTAAATGAATCCCACTCACCAGCGAGTCTGGTTGCCGCTGCACGTTCGCCCACGGGTTCGAGGCGCGGTGCTGCAGCCGCGAGTGCGGGTAGTCCTGCAGCCTGCATAGTGAAGCAGACACCACGCACGCGGGGTGCGACAGAGCTGAGATGTCCACGGCTTGCACGCACCGCATGTCTATGTTGCCAGCTGTTAACAAAAGAGAGATAAAGGAAAGGAATATAGTTGAGTGTTAAGCACACTTTCAAGTGTGACGGCATGACCTTGAAACCCCAAACGAAACCCATGGCACTAAGGGTAGCTCCCGAGAGAAGCGAAGGAAGTGTTATTAGAATTCTAGCATTATCCTAGTAGAGTAAGTTCAGCGAGGCATTCAAGCAAGGCAAAGACAAGAAACACCACCTAGCTGGGATCAATGCGTAGCAATCAGCAAGATCCTGGACACATGCAGCACTACGCGGCGTGAAGTTCGTACGCATGAGCGAGCATTGTACCGCCCCGCCACCAATTCAAAATTCAAATCACATTAGATTCCTAGAGGGTTTTCGACTATCACTTACCGTTGTCCACACACGTGAGCTCGTAAATAGTTACGAGCGCGTCCGCCCCGAACACGACTAGCTGCTCGTGCAGTATGTCCAGCACGAACACTTGTGATTGCACGCGGACTATTCGCGCGAACTTGTTGTCTAGTTTCGCGTCGCGCGGGTAGAAGCGGATCTCGTCGTGCCCGTCTAGTATACTGTAGCAGCCTGACAACAAACTAAGTATTAGACAAGGGACTAGCCATATAGCAAACTACTTAATATGAGCAGTTGATGATGATAGGATATTCTAAATGCCCTAAAATGTTTGTATTGCTTTTAGATATTACTATTAACTAGCGGACGCCCGTGACTTTGTTCGCCTTCGTTTCGGATATTCATACAAAGTTTATCCCGGCTAACTTTAATGCACAATCTTATAAAACTTATATTTTTAAACTTCAACAGAAAGTGTTCGTCATGCATAACATCTTCTTCTTTAGCGCCATACTCATACTTTCTACGGTTTCCAAGTCAGATATTCAGACCCTCGAAATTTAATATAGCCTCTACGTTAGCAAAGACGATTATCTATAATAAATTAGTGTCATTCAAATCCTTCTAGTTGTTTTCATGTGATGCGCACACAAACATACATGTTAACTTCACGCGCCTCGAAAATTTTGACGGTCAACCTTAAATGCTTAAATTATTTGAAATAATGCAATAACCAATTCTCTAATTGTCATAACCAATTCTCTAATTGTCATAACCAATTCTCTAATTGCCATAACTAAATATAACTAATACATAAGCAAAGGATATAATTTTAAATTTAATTACGGCTGCTGACCCGCGATTCTGACGTTACGAACATTTTGCGATAATTTTTTCAATTTCAGAACAGCTTTCAGCGCCACGTCGCGCAGCTGTAGTGCGTTAAACCTGTGGGGTGAGCACGAACAACTATCGTAGAGTTTACCTATCGTTAACTTGTCAATTTGTATGGGGAAACCGTCAGTTTCTGACATTTGGACGACACGAAAACGTTACAATAATGTTCGTGCTTACCCCAGTAGGCCCGTAACGCACACGTTCGTGCCTTCCCGTCCCCTGCGCTGTAAGTGCTAGTCGCTATCTCACTCGCTCACCGATGACGATGTAGTCCTTGTACCAAAGCATTCCGCCGGTGACGACGAAGTCCTTCTCCTGCGCCTCGTTGCCAAACAGCTTCCAGCGCCGCGACGCGCAGCTGTAGTGAGCTAAGCCAGTTCGGCCCGCCACACACACGTTCGTGCCTTCCTCGTCTATTGCGCTGTACTGCAAACAATCGGTCAATGAAAATACAGGTAAATTGCTACTAGTCCAATATTTTTAAGTGTACATAGTACGCGGTAAGTGTATATGTACATGGTAGTGTGTACGCAGTCGCAAAAAGCTTAGATATTTTTTTTTCTTAATTGATGAGCGCATTCGACAAGCGCTTCTCCTTTGCCATACATGGCATGAGGGAATTCTCGGAAGTTTAGTGGTTAGACTTGGGAATGGTGATTGGTAGTCACCATTCTTCAAGGAGTCCCACATAACCTACTATCGTCCTCAGGGTCGTAGGTACGCGTTACGCATTTCCTCCGCGCAAAAATACCAAAAAAAGGGATCATAAAGGTGCTCCCTCACCGGGATTATTCACGTGTATAACATTATAGATTTGTCTTCTGAGCATTACATTGAAATTCTACCTGGGTAATGCTCGGTGCTCCTCCTTCACTCTTGTAACGCTCGATTCTGCAACGTTACATTACACGCCAATGCTCCCGTTGAGACAGAACCTTAACGTAACGAGCACGAGGTTTACACCAAAAATCCCGGCTTCTAAGTGGCAGAGCTTCAAGCATTACCAGTTACCCCCTCTTCCCCCGCACGACTGTCAGCCTTTTTGTCGGCAGAAACTTAACAGATTATAAATAATTTAAGGGCAATGTGCAAAAAACGAATATTCCCACAGGATACAAAGTTTTACAGTAAGTCTTTACTGCCTTCGAGCTATTTGAAGCGCAAAATAACCGAACTTACATCGTGGGATCAAATTGGATGCAGCTTGTATGCTACCGATGTAAACTTAGAAGTCTATGTTTATGGGCATTCTGTGACAGAAAGATGCAATAATTGTCACCCAAAACATACACAAAATATATATATACCTATTGTGATTGATAATCACAATAGGTATGTACTTGATAATCACTGATTATCAATGAATACAAACTTACCCTCAACGGCCAATTAGTAGCAATATACGTGGCCGGCAGGGGTAGCACGATCCATTGCTTCCGGCACTCATTGTCATCCACAAACTCTCTATACTTAGTGCTGTTATCGAACTCCAAATTCGCATGTTCCGGGATTCCGTTCTCGGCTTGGTACGTGTCCGATGATGAATCTATGATAGAGATTTTCGTCCGCTTTGTGAGATTGTCTTCTAGATTCACGTATAGTTTGTCGTCGGCTTGAAGGTAGAGATGCCTTTGGTTGCTCTGAGGAAAGGAGTAGTAAAAGATAAAGGTACAAAAAAAAAACTGTAAGGTCATGTGCAAATATATGAAATAAATAGAATAAATAAATATTATACTCCAAATCGCACGTGAGCAATGAGAATATTACTGTGATATGCTATTCCCTAATTTTATATTTTAAAACAAACACAATATTACGTATCGCGATGTTTTCCCCTATAACGCATCGTAACGTTTTACAAATCCACCCCCCCTTCCCCCAATCCCACAAATTGCGTTACGTAATACTTGAACACCCCCTTAGTGTAAATGAGTTAAATAAGAAACTTACCATACAGGGGTTAACACTTAGAGGACTTTTGATGAAGTCAAGTTGCAATATATTTGAGGTTGCATCTCCTTCTACTTTCACCATCCACAGTTGATAGCCTTCTGTCGCCCATTCCTAAAAAAACAAATTCTAAATCAGTCAAGTCGTAAACGAAAAAAACATCAACAACTCCCCTTCTGACGCAGTCGATTCAAAAGCCTTGTTTTGCCACTGTTAAACGTAAAAAGATATTTTGAATAAACATAAAAAATCTAAATTTTGACATACGACATTATTACGTCCTAACTTAAACAGTTATTTATTTGTTTCTTCGGTTTACGCGAACAGTAGACATTGAAATGCTACACTTTTTACGGATTATTTCGCAATTTATTTACATTTTGTTTTAACCTGACGTTTCGGACCCTTTTCAGAGTCCTTTTCGTCGTTTCGTTTATACAGTTATTGTTTTTGTAAATTTAGAATAGCTATATTTCTTTTTTATATTTTTCTCATAAATCATACCAGACTAGACACGACGAGCGGGTTGTGCTTGCCCAGGTCCTGGCTGAGCCCGTAGTCCCAGGCCAGCGAGCACATGAGCAGCGCGCCGAACGTGCTCCACACCGACACGCCGCCGCGCTCCCAGCTGTTAGCTCTAGTACACTAGCTCACCAGACTAGACACGACGAGCGGGTTGTGCTTGCCCAGGTCCTGGCTGAGCCCGTAGTCCCAGGCCAGCGAGCACATGAGCAGCGCGCCGAACGTGCTCCACACCGACACGCCGCCGCGCTCCCAGCTGTTAGCTCTAGTACACTAGCTCACCAGACTAGACACGACGAGCGGGTTGTGCTTGCCCAGGTCCTGGCTGAGCCCGTAGTCCCAGGCCAGCGAGCACATGAGCAGCGCGCCGAACGTGCTCCACACCGACACGCCGCCGCGCTCCCAGCTGTTAGCTCTAGTACACTAGCTCACCAGACTAGACACGACGAGCGGGTTGTGCTTTCCCAGGTCCTGGCTGAGCCCGTAGTACCAGGCCAGCGAGCACATGAGCAGCGCGCCGAACGTGCTCCACACCGACACGCCGCCGCGCTCCCAGCTGTTAGCTCTAGTACACTAGCTCACCAGACTAGACACGACGAGCGGGTTGTGCTTGCCCAGGTCCTGGCTGAGCCCGTAGTCCCAGGCCAGCGAGCACATGAGCAGCGCGCCGAACGTGCTCCACACCGACACGCCGCCGCGCTCCCAGCTGTTAGCTCTAGTACACTAGCTCACCAGACTAGACACGACGAGCGGGTTGTGCTTGCCCAGGTCCTGGCTGAGCCCGTAGTCCCAGGCCAGCGAGCACATGAGCAGCGCGCCGAACGTGCTCCACACCGACACGCCGCCGCGCTCCCAGCTGTTAGCTCTAGTACACTAGCTCACCAGACTAGACACGACGAGCGGGTTGTGCTTGCCCAGGTCCTGGCTGAGCCCGTAGTCCCAGGCCAGCGAGCACATGAGCAGCGCGCCGAACGTGCTCCACACCGACACGCCGCCGCGCTCCCAGCTGTTAGCTCTAGTACACTAGCTCACCAGACTAGACACGACGAGCGGGTTGTGCTTGCCCAGGTCCTGGCTGAGCCCGTAGTCCCAGGCCAGCGAGCACATGAGCAGCGCGCCGAACGTGCTCCACACCGACACGCCGCCGCGCTCCCAGCTGTTAGCTCTAGTACACTAGCTCACCAGACTAGACACGACGAGCGGGTTGTGCTTGCCCAGGTCCTGGCTGAGCCCGTAGTCCCAGGCCAGCGAGCACATGAGCAGCGCGCCGAACGTGCTCCACACCGACACGCCGCCGCGCTCCCAGCTGTTAGCTCTAGTACACTAGCTCACCAGACTAGACACGACGAGCGGGTTGTGCTTGCCCAGGTCCTGGCTGAGCCCGTAGTCCCAGGCCAGCGAGCACATGAGCAGCGCGCCGAACGTGCTCCACACCGACACGCCGCCGCGCTCCCAGCTGTTAGCTCTAGTACACTAGCTCACCAGACTAGACACGACGAGCGGGTTGTGCTTGCCCAGGTCCTGGCTGAGCCCGTAGTCCCAGGCCAGCGAGCACATGAGCAGCGCGCCGAACGTGCTCCACACCGACACGCCGCCGCGCTCCCAGCTGTTAGCTCTAGTACACTAGCTCACCAGACTAGACACGACGAGCGGGTTGTGCTTGCCCAGGTCCTGGCTGAGCCCGTAGTCCCAGGCCAGCGAGCACATGAGCAGCGCGCCGAACGTGCTCCACACCGACACGCCGCCGCGCTCCCAGCTGTTAGCTCTAGTACACTAGCTCACCAGACTAGACACGACGAGCGGGTTGTGCTTGCCCAGGTCCTGGCTGAGCCCGTAGTCCCAGGCCAGCGAGCACATGAGCAGCGCGCCGAACGTGCTCCACACCGACACGCCGCCGCGCTCCCAGCTGTTAGCTCTAGTACACTAGCTCACCAGACTAGACACGACGAGCGGGTTGTGCTTGCCCAGGTCCTGGCTGAGCCCGTAGTCCCAGGCCAGCGAGCACATGAGCAGCGCGCCGAACGTGCTCCACACCGACACGCCGCCGCGCTCCCAGCTCACCGCCACCGCGCGACCGTCAGCCGTCCATCTGACAAAAAAATTTAACCTTTACTAATGTAGGCTATTCATCTCATCACAAGTAACAGTGATGGCATACGCTCACGGCTGGTGCGCAACCACCAGGGGGTCTTTAAAACGGGGCAGTTTTTAAGATATTTCGCGGTCGCAGGTAGCACTGATTTTAACCACATGAATCACCTCCCAAAACAGTAGAGGTCGTCGGTTGTCGATCTGTTTGTGACATGCATTTTTTAATTTTTTTTTATTTAGCCTATATTATCCCACTGCTGGGCAAAGGCCATCTCTCAAATCTCTCCAACTGTCCCTGTCCATTGCCAACGTTTCCCAGTCCCGTGTTGTATTGACCAAGTCGTCACACCATCGTTTCTTGGGTCTGCCTCTTCGACGATAGCAGTCTGTAGGCACCCATTTGGTGACGACTCGGGCCCACCTCTCTGGATGCATCCTGCAGATGTGACCCGCCCACTCCCACTTCAATTTCGCGATTTTGTTTCCCACATCAGCGATACCGGTCCTGGATCGGATGGTAGTATTTCGGATCCTATCACTCCGCTTTATACTTAATATACTCCGCTCCATGGCCTTTTGGCAAACCTTGAGTTTTTGCTTTTGACTTTCAGTCAATGACCAGGTTTGCGCCCCGTAGGTAAGAATGGGCAGAATGCAAGTGTCGACGAGTTTTCGTTTCAGCGATATAGGCAAGTTGCCTATCATATACGCTTTCATGGACCAGAAGCTCTTCCAGGCGTTATCGATGCGGCGCTCGATTTCTTTATCCTGCCTGTTTCCGAAGGAGACTGGCATCAAGATCTGGCCCAAGTATACGTACTCGTCAACGTATCGCATCGCCTGCCCATCCAATACCACAGTGTTTTTGGTAGCGTTTGTCATGACTTCGGTCTTTGACCTATTCATCCTCAGCCCAACTTCAAGGCTTGCTGATCTCAACTGTTCGAGCATGGTCTCGAGATCTTCAGATGTATTGGCAAAAAGTACGATGTCGACATGTGATATGTCATGTGACACGCATAACCGAAATAAATTTGGAATCGCGCATGAATGCAGGTGGGGGATTTAAGCCGTCTAGCCTTATAATACGTCTGCAAAAATGCGTATTAAAATTTATCATAATGTTTAAGTCTAGACAATTATATGATGAAGTGGAAGTGAAGTATATATATATTTTTTAAATTAGTTGCCTATAAAGTAAAGGAAAGCCTACTTGCGGGTGTGTTTATAACTTTATCATATTTTATAATATAGTTTACACAATGGACTTTTATATAATTCACGTCGTCGCGTGATGGGGCACTTGGGGGACATCTTAATGTTTTAATGCAATTATGAGTTCAAACTAGTATTATGCTGTTTAAAATAAAATGAACGTAATATTTGCTCAAATGTTACTGCTATGTTTGCTAAAAACCAAACAAGAAAGGAGCGGCGGCACTTAGAGAACTAACTAATTACGTAAAACTTGAACTATCGCATGATTCTGATGGCCACGCCCACTTTACGATAGCTCAGTCCTTTCTCTAGAGGCCCTTAAAAATCATACAAAACTCATACAAAACTCTTCAACTTCATACAAAACTCTTGACGCGACGTCGCATGAAGTGCCAACTTAAAGAGTACTGGGAAAACGCGACGTCGCGTGATTGGCAATTAATGTGTTAAATAAGTTTTTATAATAAAACCTATTATACAAGAAATGGTTATTGTTGTCTTTGTTCGTCTATATGCAGAAATAAATAAGCTAACAGTTGACTCATTTTTCGACAAAGAATGCGGACAGTTGAAGAATACAATCCATAAAACAGTAAACTTAATGACACGATTCTCTGCCGCCAACTTTATGACCTAAAGCCTTTTAGTACTAAGCTGTTGTTTAGTTTATTTATGGACGCATGATGGCCATCTTCAAAGTTTCATCTATCATTATAAGTTTATACAAAAAAAAAATAGAACGGATAACGAAGCTTTCTGTTGGTGAGTTTTTCAAAATAGATTCAGCAGTTACAGAGATATGCCATTTAATAGACAGAACATTAGTTTCAATTGCATTCAATACTCCGTTCTTCTATACTACTAATATTAATTACTGTTATCAAACGACCGTATTTGTTCACTTGTTCGGTCAACGCGAAAAAAAAACACAACACTAACAATAGGTCATAAAATTGTAACTTACCTAACACATTTTACAGGTCCTGGATCACCAGGAAAGTCTTTGGAACTGAGCAACATTGTGTGCGATAGTTCTAGCCCTCCAGTCGCTTCATCTATCGTGAACACGTCTACTTGAGAACTGAAAAACATACCAAATAAATATTAACTAAAATATGACAAAATTATGTAGTTGATGTCATCTACATACATGTTTGTAAGTAAGTAACGATTTCAATAAAGTCGAATATAAATTAAGGTTTTCAAAATAATCTTCTTACTTTTTCCTGCCAATAGCAATAAGTCTAAATTTGTGATTGACTCTGGCGCATGTCGCATCGTCAATGCCTTGCGCCCATATTCCTTGGACAGCCTGAAAAAAAGGTAACCTAATATTTAATGATCTTTCAGTTGTCATGAATTATAAAACTATATTTATTTTGCATAAAAACAGATCAGGAATTAGTGACTATAGCACCTACTTGTACATTGCACAACAGGGAAAATCAGAGACACATTACTTTCTAGCATTGAAAAATACCAAAAACAGAACACAGACTTTATATGTATTGTTGTTTTGACATAAACAGATAGACATTCAAGTACCGGAAATCCAAATGATGTTGTAGTTATTACAAGGAAAAGGGAACCAACTCAGTTACTTTAAACCACACGACAATTTCACTCCTGTCTTACCCTTAAATCAGTATCCGACATCTGGATGTGAAAAGTATTATATAATGACCAAATAATCAAATATTTTATTTAATTTATATGGTACACATGACATATTACAATTAATAATTAACAGCATAACAGTTTCGAAGTACAAGTTCTAGAAGTACATGTACAATTGTAAACTTAGGGTTAAAGAAATTTTAATCTCATAAGAAAAAAAAAATTACGGGCGAAGATTTTACGTGACAACTTCTTTTCAACGCGCCTAATTCTCTAGTGCTGTGCGCGCGGCGGACCGATCATATTTGAGTGGGAGAGAGACGCAAGGCATTCGCCGGTCCGGCGGGCCTCTCTCTCGTTCGGTGACTCATCGTAACAGACGTGAGCGGGCGTTACACTTTTCCATGAGTGACTCCGAGCCACAACCTAATTTAAGACGTTGTCACGTCAAAAAACATGTATACACACTGAGCAAATCTTATAATGAAAGCAAACAAACAGGAATAAAAAATTAACATTTGTTGAAATATTCTGACGCGTGGCGCGTTAGCGCGAATATAACTGAACGGCATATGCATTCGCTAGGCCATCAATACTCACGAGAGAATGATTTGTGATACATAATCTCCTGAATATCATAACAAATTTTATCCTTCAACATTTGCCTAGAATATGCCCCTATACGCCAGCTGTACTGTGTATAATATGATCACACATTCGGATGCATGTCTTCATAATGGCGAAGCGTTTCATAGGTTCAAAAGCACGAGAAAAGGCGAACTTAAGGTATGAATGCCATTGCGCCTGGGTACTGCACGTTAGGTCAATAAGCATCTGATTATTTAACTTATGATAAATTTACAAATGTTATTCAATTCTATACACACTTACATTGGGATCAAACTTGAGGTTGGGCGCTGTGAGGTACGCCGCTCGACCGTCGTTGAGCGTTATACCGAACCCGCACACGAGCGGCGAGTATTCGATGTCGTTGACGTGACAGTTGTCTTCTTGGATGGGCTCCGCTGTAGAAATAAGAATAAAAAGGTAACCGTACCGTTTGGAATACCATCGCAATAAATAAAAATGGTCTTATAACGAAGCATTATAAGAAATATGTGACACATTTTTTGCTTTTTACACCGGAGTTCAAGTGAAAGATTGTGATTCGATCATACGTTTAGATTCTCGAGATAAATAAATAAATATTTCACAACAATCACACCAATTCTCTAGTCCCAAATTAAGCTACGAGGCTTGTGTTATGGGTACTATACAACGGATACGCATACTTAAATTCTTTTTTTCGTAAATAACTACATGTTATACATAGAAAACACCTAGACCAGTATAAACACACATGTTCATGCACACTTATGCTTGTGATGTGCGGATATCGAACCCGCGAGCCTTGGTTTTAGAAGTCCGACCTGTGGACCACTGCACCAAGCAGTCGTCAAGATAATACAAATAAAACTTCCATTGGGAGCGTGATGATGTAGGTAGATGAACTCTAACTTTAAATTAGAGCACTCTCTAAACGATAAACATTGCCTCAAGATCAGTGATTCATGGCTGACATCACAAGTTGAATCAAATTAAATATTTTATTTCAGGTGGGGTATATAAAGTTAGTAACAATTTTTCTTATAAACTAATATTAGTAAATACAGATTGAGTTAGATTAATTTATTGTGTGGATAGTCATCCAACTAAGGAGGAGGGGTGACTCCCACCGGTTAAAAAATAAAAAATACCCTGAGGATAGTGTTGGTACTGCCTCGAGGCGAGGTTTAGTCACGTTACCTTTAGAAACCTGCTGGTTGATCGAGAACGGTATCCTGCCGAGGTCAAGGCAGTAGTCTCTGTTCTGCGCGCCGTCCCAGCGGTACCGCAGCAGGTGCGCGCGCGTCGTGCACACCAGCAGCTCCGTGCCCGAGATACAGCACATGCGCGTGATCTGACCGTCCCATACCAGGACTTCTTTGAACTGGAAATTAGAGTTGACATTAGATTATTTACAAAAGAGGCGAGCGTAGCACAGCGGAACGAGGGATTCTATGGTAAGCAATAGAATCCAAGTCCTACGAGTGATCAAAGCTGGCTGTAAACGAAAATAAAAAAATAAGATTATTCACTATGGAAGCAGGTATCACCTTAAAACGGAACTGATTTTAGGGTTAGGAGTATAGTCAAAATGGGGCAAGGGATTACAAGTCTTCCAAGATGAATCCTATTTATTTAATATGAATAATTCTAATCATAGCACGTTTTGAATGCTCCTCAATTAAAAGTCTACCAAGATGAATACCATTCAATACAAATAATGCTAATTGCACATTTGATTTTTGACAGAACATGACAGAATGAAGAATACCGTCCTGCGTTACACCCGAAGTTAGATTATACCAGTCAAAAGTAGAGGTTTCTATTTTCATTGACTGCTGGCGACCACGCAAATATGACGAAAACCATTCTACAGCTAAAGGAGATACTTTTAAGTGAGATAAAAAAGCCAGTAGAAGGTCATAGTCAACAGTGTTGAACACATTTGAGAATTCTATCAAAACTAGTATTGAGACTTTAAAGGAGTCCATCCCTCAATTGATATCTTTGGTCACTTTGAGAAGTGCAGTGGTGGCACTATGAGCTGGATGAAAGGCAGACTGAAAAGGGTTAAGTAAGTTGTTTTGAGAAAGGTAGTTAAACTGTATGAGGCCACAGGTCTCAATAATTGATTAATTTATTGAGTCTTCTGTCCTCAACAGACTAATACTTGCTACAGCA
Organism: Pyrausta despicata; assembly: GCA_963921415.1. Lineage (NCBI taxonomy): Eukaryota > Metazoa > Arthropoda > Insecta > Lepidoptera > Crambidae > Pyrausta > Pyrausta despicata. The sequence continues at coordinate 10,808,819 of OY992862.1, read as the reverse complement.
TTTCAGAAATTTTGAGTGTAGTAATTTGTATGTCACTATTCTATCACAGACCTTTTTATCTGCGATTGCACATACCAATTTTATTTTTAGTGACGGTATCACTTCCTTTACAAAGAGCTCGGCGGAATCACGACGCAGGCTGGCAGAGGGGGGGTCATACTGTTGATAAGCAGTCTGCTCTGTCAGGCCCTCCACATTGTAGAGAATAAGGTGGCCTTCTGATGTCTAAAATGATAGTAAGAATATATTAGGATTATTATGGAAAACAAGTTGCACACAATTAATATACTTTACACAATTAATGACCTTCTTCATAATCAACTTTGACATTTCAAATCAGCCATCTTGGACTTTTATTGGTCTGTTAGCGCTATCTGTCTATTGAAAGATCGGCCCTTAGTAAATCAGACATAAAGTGATTTAAAGAGTGGTTCTTCCTAACACAGACAATGTTTTATCTGAAGGAAAGTGCCCATACATGATAATAGGCATGATGACACCTATCTTAAATATTTTCAAGACCATGGCGTTTAAAAAACATAGCCTCTATGAAGTTAATACAACCAGTTTATTTCCAAAAAGCTGTAGAAACCAATTTTTAAAACACACAAAATTCAATAAATATTTGGTCAATTGACTCTGATTTCTGTTACAAAACCGTGAAATCACGATTTTGTATTCCTATACAAAATCAATGGAAGCAGACCGTTTTGACTGATAATGTAGAGTATGTCATCTAGCTTATAGACTAAGTAGTAGACTAAGTTTTTTGATTTCATTTGATTATTATTCCTTTCCAAACTTTGCTAATTGTGCAACACACCATTTAAATAAAAATTAAACATGAATCTATCTATATCATTACAACTAATAATTTATAAAAATCTCAGAAGTGTATTCAGGAAGTACAGGAAACAGTCAAGTGCTCCAAATTCATTTTGCATGATAATAAATGTCATTTCTTTACAACAACAAAATATAGAGGGTGTAAAAAAAACCTTAACGAAGCCGAATACCACATATTCTACCAATTGTTACGATCATTTCCTTTACACCATGCCTGGGAAGTTAACGGTTACTGAGATATTGATGGTTAAAGTTTGAAAAAAAAATTGATGATTTTTTTCAGAAATGACTTCTGTCCGTTATAACTGAACTTTTTTCCAAAGAAACATGATACAAATTTTCACTAGTTCTTTCATAAAAAGCCTCTAAATGGCACACTCCGCAATGAACAGCGCACACTCGAACCGAACCGCGTCGCGGCGGCGTAAAGCAACACGCCCCGCGGTGAATTTTTTGCGTGCGCGCTGTACATTGCGGGCTAGAATAAAATTATTTTATGTCAAAAAATAAAAGTTGTTTCCCAGCCAAAATTTCTTTTTCATACGATTTGGTTTGATGTTCTGAACGCGTGGTTCACGGCTTCGTTAAGGTTTTTTTTACACCCTGTATATTTAAGTAAGAACATTATCCTTATTTGATGATATAAACACTAAAGTCTGCCTGTTATGCTTTAACTCCTAAACTACTAAAGTAATTTGGATGTAGGAAATAGACATAGTGTTGGAGTTTGGGGTGGCAAGTATTGTATGATATAAAATGTACATCATTCAATGAAATAAATATGAATATATCATGGCACTGAATTCTATGCAGGCAAAGCTACTGGTGGGAAACTAGTAGAACAATTCAATCACAACAGAAATATATTGGATATTTTAATAACTCACCGAAATACATATCATAGTAGAGTCTGGCTTCCATTCTACACCAACATTTACACCAAGCCTCTGGAGAGATTCTGCACTTCTTTTGTGATATACAATAGGCACGGTGGGCTGAAGAGTTAAATATGATGTGTTAAATAATAGTTTCTATCTTTCAATAATGTAAACAACTCCAACCTCAGATGTTTGAGAGTAGGTCGACAAAACAATGAATAGTACGTACCTTACAAAACCATATCGTAAGACAATCATCACTTAATGAAGCAAATAGAATTTTGTCTCTATTCGACACGATTTGTTTGATAATTTGATTATCTGCACCCAGATTCTTCAGAACTTTGGGCCACCCAATCGGAAAATACATCTTGATAAAGAAACATTGGCCACTCTTGACAAAAAGAATGCAAATACATGAACAGTGTTAAAAGAATTATGAATATTTGTACTTCCAGAACTTAATAATATCTGATGATTTTAATTCTTAATATAATTAGAAAAAAGCGAAAAGTTCGTCAACAAATCGACGTCGTGACAATGAACGAATGACTGATAAATTTGACAGCAGAATGAGTGAATGAAAAGAACTGACAGTTAGAAAATCTAAAGTTGAGAAAATATTGTCGGACGCGGCTGATGAACGAGTTCCACGTTGGGAAGAGTATAAAGCCGGCTCCACACGTTGGGCTAATAGTTGGCCCGAAAACTAGTGTTATTAGAAAAAATCACCAATAAAGCACCAATCATGTTCACGCTACCGATTTTTTCTATGTCCACTGATTGGGTATTATTAGATTTTTCGGCCAACTGTTCTGTTTTCTGGAACTGCGGTAATGATTCCATGCTTTGGATATACTGAGTTCTAGTGTATCAACAAAGATCATTATTTTAAGATCAACTCATTGGGTGATAGAATCTTCAGCTCACTATTCGCCTAACGTGGGGATCCAGAGTTAGCAATTTGTCTATGACTGACCATGTTTATTTTGTAATCTGTGCAATTTGGTATATTTTGGAATTTTGGCCATAGTATTTATATTTTCTTGGTTTTTGTCGGTTTGATGCTGCTAATAACTAACCGTATTATTACTCGACTTGTTTCGTGTAACCAGCTGATACATATTTGTTGACCATCAATAGAGGCAGAATATGATGTGTTTTCCGGTGTGTTCGGTGAACACAGGTAAACAACATGTCGGAAGAAATTAATTCGAGCCATCTCTGTACGACAGAGGACGCATTTGAAAAATTTCAATCTGTTTCAATGTACGAAGAAGATGAATACATCACTCTGTCAGATATTGTGCCTACCCAGGTCCAGGCACCCGATATTATGGACGAAATTTGCGACATCCCTTACGAAGATGAGGTTGTTTTGGGATCGACGAACTTAGTGGAACAAGTGTGTGAAGTAAATAGTACCATCGAATCGGTAAACGACGGAAGTACAGCGTCTGGGCCTAGTGGAGACCATTTTATAACTACCTGTGATGTTGCAGAAGAAGTAGTTGTAGATGAGCAGAATGTAAACTTTGAAGCAGGTCCCAATGGCATACCTGAATCAGGTCTCAACGACATAGCTACAGCTGAACATAAAAATGTGTCTGACCAAATTATTAGAGATAAAACCCAACCTCAAACTTCTAGAAGAGGGAGAAAAAAGAAACATGAAACTACACAGCCATCCACAGAAGGAATCAACAATGGCATCACAAATGATAACACTATTGCTCAACAAAATAGTGAACTAGTTCTTAACTCATCTGGAAAACGCAGAAGAGGTAGGCCTCCTAAGAATCTAAATAATAGTTCTATAACTGAAAAAACTTATCTCAAAGAAGATTGTCCTAAAGAGATATTAATGCAATGCTCCTCTGTCAAAACAAGGGGTAGACAAAAAAGTAGATCAAAAGTTAACTCTAATCAATTATTGTCAGAACCAACATCATCATCAGATGCTGTTTGTAAGGATGTTAATAAAACAAATGATACTGTTGTAAATCCCGATTCTGATAATGTTGTCATTACCTCATCTGGAAGAAGAGTGAAGCGTAAGAGATTATTATCATCAGAAAACTCTGCAATTGATTGTAATGAGAGTATCCCCATTCTAGACCCCAATGTAAGTGACACTGTTCATAAAGAGCAGAGTAAAAAAGGTAAACGGAAGAAACCTACAAAAACAAAGATAAATGAAATAAACTTAAATGACCAACCTAGCAATCAAAAAACTAATAACACAGACTTAGAGTCAGTTAATGATGAAAACCATGATGTTAATGATGAAGATGACATGGATGACATATGTTTGAGTAAATTAAGGTCATCTTTGGATCCAAATGAACCCTTGATTCCAACAGAAAGCGGTTCCATTGATGGTGAAAAAGAACAAATTAAAGTACCAGAAGTAAATGAATTTACAATGGAAATAGAATTAGCAGAAGAAAATGGACAAAATAACGACCATCCCATTCCACAAGATGAAAAAAAAGCAACTGTTGGGGAAGCAAATAATTCAGAAATGATTGATTTTGAAGATAACATTGACAAGTTAGTCAGCCTAAAGGAGGAACAAGCAGAATTGAAACATGAATCGGCAACTAGTGAGCCAGATAGCTTATTGGTAGAAGACACCTCTAAAAGACCAACTCGCAGAAGAATTAGAAAACCATTGCAATATGATGAAGGATCTGATGAAGATCCATTTGCTAATGTTGAATTATCTGATGATGAGCCAATAGGTTGCAAAAAGAAATATTACTCTGATGATGAGTATATTCCAAGTAAGGATAAAAAAGGAAAACAATCAGATTCTTCTGAGTCTGATAGTGATATTGAAACAATTGAAGAAGAACTTCTGGAAAATAAAAGAAAGAGACCATACAAGAAAACAGACTTTTCCCCCACTAAAGGTGCTAAAAGGGGTCGTAAATCGGTCACAAGTGAAACAGCTCCAGGTGGCATTACTTCAGATAATACTTTACCAAAAGCTGAATGTAGAAAGGATGAAGATATTGAAGTTTGCTTAAAGCCCTCTGTTATCAAAACTAATGACGATCAGAAAAATAAAGATATAGAAAGCTTTTTAGCCAAAAAAATTCAAGGGACAGATATAAAAATTCAAAAGAAGTCAATAACCACAGTGCAACCTTTTGAGATTCCTACCATTGATCCAAAAGAACAAAAAAAGATGATCGAAAATTGTTCCCAAACAAATAAAGTTACTACTAAAACTGCTGGGGTCCAAACGGCAGCAGTGTATGACATTCCCATGAAAGAAAATGTAGTGCTAACATCAGATCAATCTGAGAAAGCCTGTGAATTCCTTAATAGTATTGTCAAAACCACTGCTGAATTAGGAGAACTGATGACACAAAAGTCTAATGACTTCATGAGTAAGAAAATAAACACTGATCATGTCACAGACACATTTAAAATGGACTATTGTGTCAGAAAATCATTTCTGCTATTCAAATTAGCCAAGCATAACCTGATGCAAATGGAAGAAGATTTAGCCAAGCAATATGATAGCTTCCTTGAAACAAATAATCTACAACAATATAGGCAGAAACCAACAGTAGTAACTGCAGTCCCAAAAACTGAAGAAAGTGATAGTGATTGTGAAATAATAGAGACACCAGTAGACCAGAAACCGAAAACAAAGAATCAGCCAAAGGCTTTTAATCCAAAAACAGTATTCCTTAACAAGGAACTGTCAATTAAGATTGCTAAGAAAACTCCAATCAAAGATACAAAGCCAGCAGAAAAAAAAATTGACATTAAAGGAAGGCACACAGTATGGATAAATGACTCGGTAATGGTAAAAAAAGTTAAACCTACTCAGTCTTTTTTAGCCCAGGACAGCCGAAATAAAAAACCACCTGATTTTGTCACTTTAGAAATGGTAAATAGCTTTTTCAAGCAATACTATCGTCAGAAAGCACTAACAGCATGTGCCCCTTATGTGTCAACTGATTGGCTGACTCAGAATTCAAATGTATGCTGTAATTTTTTTGCCATCACTGAAAAAATACCAGAGAGTCATGAAACACCTAGTAGCAGCAACCAATGTGTACTTGTTAATGGCAATACATCAGAAACGAGCGATAATTTGGCTGAAGAAAATATACCATTGAATCCACTGACATTATTTCAACTTTGCACTCAAGTTTTACAGAGTCATCTCAATAATCGTCTTGAAAAAACTAATGCGCAGAGCTTTGCAACTCCTAAATTCGAGCATAATCCTCAAAGTCTTTATAAATTGTGTCTCAACACAATTAATATGTCCAATTTGGAATCAGAGGATGTTCACTATGACAATGTGAATTGTGCATCACCAACAAATTCACTGTGTCAAGAAAAATGTCACAAGATTGATGATTATTTATCAGAAACAGACATATTGGACCAAGACATTGATGAAACTGAATGTTCATCTCCATTGTCATTACTAGATCAAGAAGTTAGTGACAAGTCTAATGCAGTATCACCATTCATATTATTAGAACAAGAAAAATATGGTAACAATGCATTAGTACCACTATCCTTAAAAACATTGTGCTACAAACATATAATGAAGCACATATTCACTAAAGATCAAAAGACTCAACCAGAAACAATTCATCAAAAAGTTAATTGGTATGAATTCTCATTTAACTTGGACAGTTTTGATGGTTTAAATACGTTTGAAAATGAAGAAATTATTAAAAAACCCTGCCATATAAATGGAATTAAATCATTATTTTCATTATGTTTTGATTTGGTCAATATTCAAATAAATGGGAAATTGGTTGTTGATAAACGCATTGAGTGCAAATCATTTGCCAAAGAAATTACTCAACCGAAATCATTAAAGTGTCTAACATTAAATGTTATTGTGCGTTTAATGAAAATGACTAGGGATATTTCAATTAAAAAAAAGTTTGTCTTACCAAAAAAAGTTAAATCTTTATCTGGTCTCTGCCTTGAAGTAATCACAAAACTTCCTTTCGACAAAAAACAGTCGCCTGTTCACGAAAGTTTAACCATAAATTCAATCAATACACTGACTGAAGAAGCCTTTCACAATATTCAGCATGCGGAACAGACTGAGAATTTAGATTTCTATGAAGATGATGACAGTAACTTTTACGAGGATGAACCAGAAAGTGGTGTAACTAATTTTGAAGATGACAATGGTACTGCAGGTGATAACTGGCTATCACAAGTTCAAATGGAATTAAGGTCTTGTTATACTCCTAATATACCGCAAGAGGCTGAAACAAATTTTCCAGAAACTCCAAATGAAGTGTTGGAAACACAACCACTAATTAAAACAGAACCAGTAGAAGATTTTCAAGAAAATACAGATTTATTAGATAATGTCAAAACAGAACCTTTGTCGCATAATCTAGATGAAATGACAATGATACCTGAAAACATTGTTACTAAAACTGAATACGAAGAAACGTCCGCTACTTCGCGTGCGCCGATTCAGCGGCAAAATAGCGACAGTTATGACGTTGATAGATTTGAAGCCTTTGTGGCGACCAATAAAATTATGCATGGAATCCATGAGTATGGTAATGATGATGACGAAATATTTAGCCAAAGTGCTTTAAGGGTCCGTCGTCAGTTCGAACCCGATGATCTTTCCGAAAATGATATGGGTATGAGCTTATTGATACCTCAAACGTTTGAACCATTACGCATTGAACATAACGCTAAAGACAGACTCATGGAAAGTAGTTCAGATGAGAGTGTTAATAGTAAAAAGATATCTGGAAAGAAAAAATTGGAAAAACGCGCTCGTGGTAAACCTAAGAAAACTGAAGGTAAAGTTACTAAAGTGCCCGTAGAAAAAGCTCCAGTTACAAATGAAATAGCGGTTTTAACTCGACGGATGCGTGATAAAATTAGACAGGAAGAGAAAAAGGTTGTTTCCTCTGAATCAGACACAGAGACCGAAAGTCTTATAACCAAAAAAAGTAAACAAAAGGCAAAAACTGCAAAAGTCCTGGAGGACGAGAAGGACGTCAACATTGAAGTTAAAACAAAAAAACCTGCTGATGAAGAGATTCAGTGCAGTAATGTCGACTCCACAGAACAAATTAATGAATCAAGAAATGTTAGTCCCTGTGTATCAAATTTTACTGGTTTCACTGCAGTCGATCAAAATGAAATCTCGACACTTCACAAGTATGTAAAATATGTATATGACCAAATTATTCCTAAAGAGTCTGAAGAGTCGAATTTACAAGGTCAATACAATGCGGACCCACCTGTAATTAATCCTGAGGATCCTGTTGAGCTATTGGAGTGTGAACCTTCAATGCCCTATTTCCCAGAAGAATCTCCTAGTAAAACTCGAAAACCGGGTCCAAAAACGAAAACTCGAAACCTTAAAGAAATTAAAGCAGTACTGCTACAAGGCGAAAATAAAGAAATCAAAACAGCTCTACAAAAGGATGATAACAAAACGAAATCCATTGACACGATTGATAAGAAGGAAAACTTCATAGATCGCCATGGTTGGAAGTGTTACCCTTTAGACGGTAATGATACAAAACTGTACCAAAATGCACAGATAGTTCTGGAAAAGCTACCAGAGTCCTTTGTGCAAACCTATTTTATGTATCAGGATATAGCTACTAAGGACAACGAAGATGAAGAAGTCGACAGGTACATCGTAACTAAACTTATATACTTATATAAACTTTTTTATTGTTACTGGAGTTGGTAATTTAAATACTTTTTAATTTTTCAGACTTATAAATCTGCAGAGTTTGAACAGGCCAGCTACTAAAGATGGTAAAAACAACAGGGGCAAAATGAGCATCAAAAATCCTGACAAGATTTCGGAGCTTCTAATGGCTGGTAACAAGCCAGGATCCATATCTCCCACATTCTCTGAAAATGCTGATGAGCTAACACCTTCGGAGGATGAGGGTGGGCGAGTAGAAGACGAACTGCCGCCTCCTGTAAGTTATTTTTTTGACACTAGACGTTGTTCTACGTTAGCGGAGCAACCCAACAAGTGCGACGCGACAAAAACTTCAAATGCCTTCGCCAATCGCGAGATCGTCGCTTTAACACGTGGTCGCACTTGTCGCGTTCACGTAGGTCCTACGAAGACAATGGGTAGGGCGTTTTCCTACGTGATTGACGCAACCCACTAAGTGCGACGCGAAGCCACGCTAACAATACTTGTGACAATGTCAATCGTGTCGTAAATGAACGTAAATACATATGATATTTTTGTGTCGCGTCGCGCTTGTTGCGTTTCTCGCTAACGTAGATAAACGTTTTTCGCCAATGTAACTTGTTGTAAATTAATTAATTCTCTTTTCAGGTCAAGCAAACGTCCGATAACCACTTGGCAAAAAACTCGCTCATGGATGATAATGAGAGTAACGATGAAACTAGTTTGTCCAAAATTAAAAAGGAAGCTTCGGATGAATATGACAACCCCATAAAGTACAGATCTAAAAAGTCACAAGCCAAATCGAAAGCGCTCGCTGAAGCCGCAGCGGGGCCTGTGATGCTTACAGCAGACAAAATGATGAATAAGGAGTTGAATCTTTTGCATGCACCTATAAATTTGGATAATACTGTTGAACCAGCGTCTTCTAAAGGTCGCACTTCTAAGCATAAACAGGTAAGTCGTATTTATTTAAAACTAGCTGGTCAGCTAACTTCGTACCATCATATTTTTTTAGTTCTCTAGTCTCGACTGAGAAAATATACTCTTCCAGTAAAATCAATTGTACGGCAATTTGACCCTAAGACAACTCGACTCTGAAAACTCCACCCCAAACAATTCAACCTTGACAACTCGACCAAGTCAACTCAACCATTGGCACAACTCGACCCCGCCCAACTCAACCTTTGGGACAACTCGATCCCACCCAACTCGATTTAGGTAATTCAACCTTTAGGACAACTCGACCCCGCCCAACTTAACCTTTGGGATAACTCAACCCCACCCAACTTGATTTAGGCAATTCAACCTTTGGGACAACTCGACCCCGTCCAACTCAATCTTTGGGACAACTCAACCACACCCAACTTGATTTAGGCAATGCAACCTTTAGGACAACTCGACCCCGCCCAACTCAACCTTTGGGACAACTCAACCCCACCCAACTCGATTTAGGCAATTCAACCTTTGGGACAACTCGACCCCGCCCAACTCAACCTTTGGGACAACTCTACCCCATCCAACTCGATTTAGGCAGTTCAACTTTTGGTACAACTTGACCCCGCCCGCCCAACTCAACCTTTGGGATAACTCGACTCAGCCAACTCAACACGAACATCTCATTTAAGTATATTGTTATTACAGAGAAGCGCAAATAAAACCAGCCCTAAAGAGCACGTGAAGGCAGAAAACGACTCGTCCTCGGAGGAAGAGAAGCACCAATGGTTCACCGTCAAAGAGAAACTACTCAAGAGAATGGTCAAGAAAAGTGACACTACTCGGTAAGTTTGTATTGTGGTTTTAAGACCGTGGCAAGCACGTCACGGTCAACACTGCGGTATCTTACTTCCTTGTAATAAGTGCGATCTTGCAACAAAAATAGCTTGATGTGCTAGTTACTGCTCGCGGTTATACATTTATCATTATTTATTTGTAATTTGTTTTATTATGTCATCTATCCACGTTTAATAAATAAAAAAACAACCCTCTACAGCAACAGTATCTTTGGTATAGCTACTATTGCTATTGCTAAAACGCTTTTGATTATATGACGGAAAGGGCGTTTTATTCGGTTCAAGAACTTTTTGACACATACGACTACACACATCTTATATTTAGCTAAATAACAATTTCGTATTATTGTTTATTTTCCCGAACTTGACATGACTAAAACTATTATTTAATATTAAACAGTTGTAACAGGATTAAGACAATTGTACGCCAATTTGCAGATTGCAGAGCACTTTAATTTTATCACTGCATAATATAAAGCAAAGTCGCTTCCCGCGTCTGTCCATATCTTTTAAACTAATCAACGGATTTTGATGCCCTGTTATTTTAATAGATATAGTGATTCAAGAGGAAGGTTTATATGTATAATAACATAGGGGCAAGACAACGTCTGCCGGGTTCGCGAGTAAGTTTTGAACATCTGTTTCACCGGTCAATCACACATAAATTTATTTTGAATTTGAATTTGAATAATAATAATAGTCCTCCTGGCCGATTTCGACCACGGCGGCCAATCTCAACAGAGACAGCCAACTACGCAGGAGATATTATAGTGCACAAGTGTTAGCGCAATACACAGGTGCACTCACTGTTCCATCACTCTCAAAGTTCGGTGAGACGGCAATCCGACATGACCGGAGCGAGATCAACGGCTTAACGTGCTTTCCGAAGCACGGGGGTGTAACACCGCCAACTTCCAGACTCCGAGCTGTTTTTTGAGAAATTCATGACAGAAAATCTCAGAAACAATTTTAGCTCGACCTGGGATTCGAACCCAGGACCTCTCGGATGTAAGGCAGAAACTTTGCCAGTACACCAACGAGGCAGTCAGAAGCTGGACCTATAGTTATACAAAATGTACCTGTACTTAATTTTTAGCAGCAGGGCCGACCTGTATAGACAGATTTTTATTTTATTTATTTGATAACCAACCAAGATACACGCCAACTACTAACATACCTTATGACACTTAAATTTTTTTTTCAGCGAGGACGACGCGAAGCGAGCAAAGCTTGTGAGTGAGTTCATCGAACGCCGCGGTGATAGTTCGGAGGCTTACATCAAGAGGCGAGGCAACGCAGGCCGCAGCAGACGCGTGTCTAAGAAGAAGATGCTGGAACGACAGAAACAGCTCAAGTATGTGTTTAGGTTTTTGACTATATCATCTCATCAGCCTATATACTATACCTACGTTTCACTGCTGGGCATAAGCGTCAATTCTACTATGAGGTAGTACAAGCCATACTCCACCTGGCTTTGGGCAAGGGTTGCACCCTTCACCGCACCGCACTGAGCCCGCGTGGCCGACCCCCTGGCCAGGCTTAACGACATATCTATCCATAATAACCGTGACTAACAGCTTCATGCTATCCGAAGCAAGAAGATGCTTGTGAATAGATGATACTTATATGGTGAGAATGGTCACCCATCCCAAACACGACCTCACCTTAGGTTGCCTAACTTTAGTATCACTTCCAAAGCGCCTTTGACAATATGAGGGTTAAAAATTATTCTTGAGTTATACCAATATCTAATAATCTGTTCATGTAATGTGTAATACCTTCATTGTTACAGAGTGTTGAGCCGCGAGCTATTCGGCGATCCCTCGAACGACGCGTCTCTTCATCGTAAAAGCCTAGCAAGCCAAGCTTATTTCAAAGGCAGACGAAACATTCGAAAAGTAGGTTGAATTTCATAAAGCCATGTATTAATAGAGCACTTAAACATATCATACAAACATTGAATTGATTTCAGGTTATAGACAAGAAATCGCTTGCAAGAAGCACTGTGATAGCCAACATGGAAGAGTTTGAGAGGAAACGCAGGATCAATATTAGACAGAGTAGATTGGTATGATTCTCATATATCTTTAATATAATTTTAATCAATAGGATCCCTTGCTACTTGGTTACTATTTAAGAACAGAATGAAGCATACACAACTCCTGAACAGGCTGACGATATACCAGACATAACACCTGCGTCATTAAGTGCGTCTTTGAGAGCGCAGTTAGTTATACTCGTGCCCCGCCCACTTATCCCATCTATTGTTACGCAGTATGTAGTTTTCTTTGTTATGATGGAGATTATTATGTTTTGTTTATATTCCAGCGCGAAATAATGCAGTGTGAGGAGGGCGTGAACGTGCTAGTGATTAATGACGAGGTGTGTCTCGAGTACGACTTTGACGAGCACCGCCCCGTCGTCACCATACACCCCTTCTTCACCAAGGTCATGAAGGCGCATCAGGTACGCCAATACTCAACATCATAATTGTATGAGGATGTTTAATTTATATCTATATTACTTATATTTTTTTACTGTAATTATGTGCAATATGTAAAGTATAATTATATTTTTGGTTTTTATTCACACCTTCAACCTTCTGTTTCTCTTTACTCTCAACATACTCGTAAATTGAAAGGGATCTTAAAATTTACTTAACGATATTTTAAGTAAACACATACACATTAATAACTACGACGTGCTCCTGGGATCCAGTTTTATTTAAATAAATATCACATGCTTACCATGATACATATAGTTTCGCAATCTAGAAGATCAGGCAATCCCAAAATTAAAATTTTAAAAATAAATGTTTATAGAAGCCGCTGCCATAATGTCTTAGCCAAAAATGAACTTTAGCTAAATATGCATCCGAATATCCGATCTCTAACTATAACACAGCTGTTTTGTTTTCCTAAATAAAGAGAATAAAAAATAAAATAAAAATAAATACTACTAATATAAATGCGTAAAGTGTGTGCGGATGTTTGTTACTCTTTCACGCCAAAACTACTGGACCGATTTGGCTGAAATTTAAAACATAGACAGATTATCACCTGGAATAACCTTGAGTATGTACTTTTTATCCCGTAAAACTCCACGGTTCCTATGGGATATGTAGAAAACAGATTCTATGAGGGTAAAACCGCTAGGCACAGCTTGTAAGTTATTTAGTTTAGTTTTATTCCCATTGCTGGCCCTCTGTCTGTAACATAGATTTGCATTAATCGCGGATATCCTCTTTCGATTCTATTTAGTTTTGTGTTGATTTTTAATTTAATAATGATGTGATATTTGGCTATTAACACGTTAGTGTCAGCCCAAACAAAAACAATGTTTCTTGCTAGTCTGCTATAACGCAGTATAATATTTTAGTTTAGCTTGTTGCATTTTTCACTCAAACTACACACAATTCACGGGCTTTATGCAACACTTTTTCGTATCTGTAGCTCGGCGTCGCCGACGACGCTGACACTGACTACCTGCGACCATGATTCGTGCAACCGAATCGAAACGTTGGGAAGGTCAATACCGTTTTTCCTAAGTACATAAGAAGTGTTAAATAAAGCCCGTGAATTGTGTATAGTTTAATTATAACGCATTTATTTAACTATTTCTCTTCTTGAGATTTGCGGTTCTAAAAGCACCCTGTTTGATATCTTCGCGTCGGATTTGCCAATAGAGTTGTAGACGAATTGAGATATGTGCTACAAAATGCGCAAAATCTGCAACTCATAGAAAGACTGTAAAACTTACGCATTACAATACTATTTGTTTTTCTACTGACAATCAATATCGAAACCACTACGCTAACGCTGGCGTCAAGGGTGACTACAAGGGTGACTAAATGACATGGTATATACCATATACCATATTTCGGCCCGATCCGTCCTGTGGTTTGGGCTGCAAACCACTGAACGCATCGGGCCGAAATTTGGCATGCATGTAGATATTATGACGTAGGTATCCGCTTAGAATCGATTTTGATGAATTCTTCTCCTAAGAAGTAGTATGAAACTTTGTCAATTTTAAACCGATCAGGCTGAGAATTTGCATGCATATAGTTACTATAACGTAGGTATCCCCTAAGAAACGGGATATCCCTAAGGGGATAAAAAGGGTTTGCAAGTTTGTATGAAACTCGGTGGCAAAAAACTAAAGTACATGGGATCTAACAAAAGTCGCGGGCGGCCGCTTTTTAGGTGTAATTTTTGATAATAAAGTACCCACATAATTTTTGACAGTACGAAGGCGTGAAGTTCATGTGGGACGCGTGCTTCGAGAGCCTGGAGAGCATCGCGGCGGGCCACCCCGGCGGCGGCTGCATCCTCGCGCACTGCATGGGGCTCGGCAAGACGCTGCAAGTACTCGCGCTGTTGCACACGGTAAGAACCACTTCACAGTACGAGGGCGAACAGTTCATGTGGGACGCGTGCTTCGAGAGCCTGGAGAGCATCGCGGCGGGCCACCCCGGCGGCGGCTGCATCCTCGCGCACTGCATGGGGCTCGGCAAGACGCTGCAAGTACTCGCGCTGTTGCACACGGTAAGAACCACTTCACAGTACGAGGGCGAACAGTTCATGTGGGACGCGTGCTTCGAGAGCCTGGAGAGCATCGCGGCGGGCCACCCCGGCGGCGGCTGCATCCTCGCGCACTGCATGGGGCTCGGCAAGACGCTGCAAGTACTCGCGCTGTTGCACACGGTAAGAACCACTTCACAGTACGAGGGCGAACAGTTCATGTGGGACGCGTGCTTCGAGAGCCTGGAGAGCATCGCGGCGGGCCACCCCGGCGGCGGCTGCATCCTCGCGCACTGCATGGGGCTCGGCAAGACGCTGCAAGTGCTCGCGCTGTTGCACACGGTAAGAACCACTTCACAGTACGAGGGCGTACAGTTCATGTGGGACGCGTGCTTCGAGAGCCTGGAGAGCATCGCGGCGGGCCACCCCGGCGGCGGCTGCATCCTCGCGCACTGCATGGGGCTCGGCAAGACGCTGCAAGTGCTCGCGCTGTTGCACACGGTAAGAACCACTTCACAGTACGAGGGCGAACAGTTCATGTGGGACGCGTGCTTCGAGAGCCTGGAGAGCATCGCGGCGGGCCACCCCGGCGGCGGCTGCATCCTCGCGCACTGCATGGGGCTCGGCAAGACACTGCAAGTGCTCGCGCTGTTGCACACGGTAAGAACCACTTCACAGTACGAGGGCGTACAGTTCATGTGGGACGCGTGCTTCGAGAGCCTGGAGAGCATCGCGGCGGGCCACCCCGGCGGCGGCTGCATCCTCGCGCACTGCATGGGGCTCGGCAAGACGCTGCAAGTACTCGCGCTGTTGCACACGGTAAGAACCACTTCACAGTACGAGGGCGTACAGTTCATGTGGGACGCGTGCTTCGAGAGCCTGGAGAGCATCGCGGCGGGCCACCCCGGCGGCGGCTGCATCCTCGCGCACTGCATGGGGCTCGGCAAGACGCTGCAAGTGCTCGCGCTGTTGCACACGGTAAGAACCACTTCACAGTACGAGGGCGTACAGTTCATGTGGGACGCGTGCTTCGAGAGCCTGGAGAGCATCGCGGCGGGCCACCCCGGCGGCGGCTGCATCCTCGCGCACTGCATGGGGCTCGGCAAGACGCTGCAAGTGGTCGCGCTGTTGCACACGGTAAGAACCACTTCACAGTACGAGGGCGTACAGTTCATGTGGGACTCGTGCTTCGAGAGCCTGGAGAGCATCGCGGCGGGCCACCCCGGCGGCGGCTGCATCCTCGCGCACTGCATGGGGCTCGGCAAGACGCTGCAAGTGCTCGCGCTGTTGCACACGGTAAGAACCACTTCACAGTACGAGGGCGTACAGTTCATGTGGGACGCGTGCTTCGAGAGCCTGGAGAGCATCGCGGCGGGCCACCCCGGCGGCGGCTGCATCCTCGCGCACTGCATGGGGCTCGGCAAGACGCTGCAAGTGGTCGCGCTGTTGCACACGGTAAGAACCACTTCACAGTACGAGGGCGTACAGTTCATGTGGGACTCGTGCTTCGAGAGCCTGGAGAGCATCGCGGCGGGCCACCCCGGCGGCGGCTGCATCCTCGCGCACTGCATGGGGCTCGGCAAGACGCTGCAAGTGCTCGCGCTGTTGCACACGGTAAGAACCACTTCACAGTACGAGGGCGTACAGTTCATGTGGGACGCGTGCTTCGAGAGCCTGGAGAGCATCGCGGCGGGCCACCCCGGCGGCGGCTGCATCCTCGCGCACTGCATGGGGCTCGGCAAGACGCTGCAAGTGCTCGCGCTGTTGCACACGGTAAGAACCACTTCACAGTACGAGGGCGTACAGTTCATGTGGGACGCGTGCTTCGAGAGCCTGGAGAGCATCGCGGCGGGCCACCCCGGCGGCGGCTGCATCCTCGCGCACTGCATGGGGCTCGGCAAGACGCTGCAAGTGCTCGCGCTGTTGCACACGGTAAGAACCACTTCACAGTACGAGGGCGTACAGTTCATGTGGGACGCGTGCTTCGAGAGCCTGGACGCGCATTAACCCACAATTCATGAGCCGTTTTTCCCATAACTTGAGCGTCTTGAAATAAATATAAATATACAACAACATCACAAACATTGATCTGACTCCGTCGTAAGTAGCTAAAGTGCTTGTGTTACAGATATCAGAATCAAGAGAGGTACTACAAAAAAATTTAAATAAATACATATAACACCCATACAAGTACAAACAGACATGTTCATGCACCCAAATGTTTGTACAGTGCGGGGATCGAACCCGCGACCATAGCGTAAACGTCTCAAGAACATTGATCAATCTGAGTTAGAATTAAGAATTTCCAACGCACAAAATCGAGGGTGTGCAAAGGTTTCAAGTTACTCATTCCTTTGTTATTAAAGGCTGACGCTCTGTAACTACTATCGTTGCAGCCTGAACTATTTAAACATAACCAATGTTTAAAGCGTAACTTAAGTTTTATTGTGACCTTTGTCATTTTGTTATCCTTAGGTACTGACGCACCCGCGCGTAGGCATGCAACGCGTTCTCGTCTGCTGTCCGTTGTCCACCGTGCTGAACTGGGTTGACGAGATACACAAGTGGATCGGCCCAGTCACCAATCAGATCAAGGTATTTAACTTTTGAATTTTGAAACTTTTACTTATTTACACTATGATTATCATATCACAACACATTCATCTCATTCATATGTTTTATCGTTTTTCAAGCCAGCAAAATTGAGAAGGAAACTTCAGGTACTAATCTATTTTAAGCTATCTCTTGAAATGATTGCCGCTTGTGAATGTATACTAGTATACTCTGACAAGTTCGTGCGTGATTGTTCCTGCGTAAAAACGGGGTGACACACACAGAATCTTAGCTCACAAAGTAGTCTGAAATCACTTCAAATGCTTAAAATCTAGCGGATGCGTTTGACGTAAACGAGTGCCCGAAATATGCACAGCCCATCTGCATTGCACGGGTAGTGCATCATCTATAATACATCTCGCGCTCGCAATTGTCTGTCGACCTGCAGGAAGATCTAGCACGAACTTAATGAACTACAGTCTTAAACGCATGGTACCAAATAAGTAAAATGGAGAAGTGTTAGCCTATTCAGTAATGCTTTTGGGGGAAAGAGTAATAACGAAATGAGCGGGAAGAGGAAGGATATTTTCTAAAAGTCTAGATTATATGCCTGTAAGCATTAGAATTAAGTGACATTCTTCTACATTTGAAAAAAAAAACCATGCATGTTTTTGACCAAAAAAGTTTTTGCTAGAAATTTTTGTCTGTTATGTGTCCGTTCATCTTTTCTCAAGGCTGTTACAAGCTGACTCATCTAACTAGCACAATAACTATTTCGCATTCATGCCCGCTATCCTAAGGTACTTATAAACAATTCTTACTGTTACCAACAACCAGGTATTCGAGCTATCGAAACTCAAAAAGACGTCGAACCGCGCGTATCAGCTAGAAGACTGGTACAACGGTGGCGGCATCTTCATCATCGGCTACGAACTGTTCCGCAGCCTCACAACCTTGGATCCGATCTTGGACAGCGTGCGGCCGGCCGTCGTCAATAAGATACGGAACGCTCTGTTGGACCCAGGTAATGACGTAACCAAGTTTCGAGGAGATCACTGTACAGGAAGACTAGTAGTAGGGAAGGTGGAAGGATCTTTATCATTGGCTCCGAACTGTTCCGCAGCCTCACAACTTTGGGTCCGTTCTTGGGCGGCGTGCGGCCGGTCGTCGTCAATAAGATACGGAACGCTCTGTTGGACTCAGGTAATGACATAACCAAATTTTGAGGAGATTACTGTACTGAGAGACTGGTCCAAGAGGAGGGGGGTCTTTATCATCGGCTAAGAGATGTTCCGCAGCCTCATCTTTATCATCGGCTACCAACTGTTCAGCAGCCTTACAACCTTGGATCTGTTCTTGGACGGCGTGCGGCCGGCCGTCGTCAATAAAATACGGACATATGCAGATTTGAAGCGATTACTGTACTGTAAAACTGTTGGACCCAGGTAATGGCATAAGCGTGATTGTACACTGTAAAATATAAAAATATAAAATTTTCAGATAGAAACGATTTTATTTCGTACTACATTAAAAAGTGCTCATGATTCTGAGCAACTTTTCCTTAAGCTTTAAATTTTTATCTCTTACGGTTAAACTGGGCTATTATGATTTTACATTAGGATCTGGTAGTACAGTTCTCCAGTTTTTGATTAATAATAATGAACTTAAGACTTTTTTGGAAATGCGTTTTATAAGTTCCTTGTATGGGAAAGGGCTACATCACGTGCTTAAAACCTTCCTTTATTACGTCAACATATATCATGCTCACTTGCCAACTTTTTCGGCGTAAGGTTATACATTTTACAGATTAGACTATCCTTCGTTTATAATGCAACACTAAAACTTAAAAGTCTTTTGTTCCTCACACAGGTCCAGACATAATAATTTGTGACGAAGGCCATCTCCTCAAGAACGACTGTTCAGTCCTTGCCGTGGCCATGAGCCGCGTGGTCACCAAGCGACGAATAGTGCTCACAGGAACGCCCATGCAGAACAACCTAAGGGAATACTACTGTATGGTCAACTTTGTCAAGCCCAATCTGCTGGGGACCTACTCGGAATACTCCAACAGGTTTGTTCTTGAGAAAATTTCAAAGTGACTTGATCATTCGCAACTATTTCGTGGCACTAGCACAAGTTTGGGAAAAATCCAAACTCTCTCTGGCTCTATCGTGTCCATAAAGTTAGAGTTAGAGCAATAGCAGTGGTCATGAGCCGCATGGTCACCAAGCGACGAATAGTGCTCACCGGAACGCCCATGCAGAACAACCTGAGGGAATACTACTGTATGGTCAACTTTGTCAAGCCCATTTCTGTTGGGGACGTATCTGGAATATTACAACAGGTATGTACATACTTAAAAAAAAAGTGACTTGATCATTCGCTACTATTTCGCAGCATGCTGTCTCATTTTTCGGTTCTATCGTGGTCCTAAGGACATACTACAGTATAGTCTGCTTTACGAAGCCCAATCTGCTGGAAATGTACCCGGAATAATGTGTCTGTCAGGAAATGGCGTGAGGAAGTCTGAATAGTCACAATATTTGCACCAAATAAGTGTACCTAAACTGTACCTATGTGAAAAAAACTGTACCTCAAGTAATTCAATATTACATAGATAGTGACTAGACACGCCGTTCTGACGTCAGCTTGGCGCGCATAGTCGGTTAATTGGAATCAATCTTCAATGATTTGAACCATTTAAACAACTGTCTCAATATAAAATTCTCGTGTTACAATATTCGTTCCCGTACTCCTCCGAAACGGCTTGACCGATTCTCATGAAATTTTGTATGCATTTTGAGTAGGCGTGAGAATCGACATCTGTTTTTCATACCCCTTATTGATAAGGGTGGTCTAACCTTAACATATAACAATAAAAAACAACGGGCAGGACGACGTCCGCTAGTACCTATACCACAGATATATATTTACATAGATAACGCAAGTATCACGATTTGTATTGAAACCAAGCGTGCCGACTTTTTAACACCTACTGTGACGTCACAGGCGAAATTTAGTGACGGGCAATCCAAACCGATTGAAATTTTTGAGCTACTGCAGTTAATTATCACGCAACGAGGCATTTTTTAAATTTTTGCGGCCCATCCAGCTGCAACGGAGCGAGCGGACTGAACTTAGCGGCGACCAACCTTGACGTTTGGTCGGGGTTCGGACACGCGAAGTGCATGCATTTGCGTTATCTATGTAAATATATATCTGTGACCTATACCTATAAAAATCAGTATCTCTTTTTCATAGATTCGAGAACCCTATCATGAACGGCCAGCACCGCGATTCGCGAGAAGAGGACATTAAACTAATGAAAGCTCGCACGCACATATTACACAAGGTCCTCGAAGGCTGCCTTCAAAGACAAGAGGCCTCAGTCCTCTACCCGTACTTACCAAAGAAACACGAGTACACAGTGTTCATATCCCTAACGGAGTGTCAATGGGATCTGTACAAGCACTATCTACAGAATTACAGCAATACCCAGAATAACAAGAGCGTGCTGAAAGACTTCCATATACTGCAGAAGATCTGGTCGCATCCACAAGTTCTGCACAACTTTCAGAGCAGGACAGACACTAACAGGAATAAAGTAAAAGGTATGTTTTCTGTTTACCTCGTAATTGTTCAATTTTTTTTCTAATCATAATACCTAAATAACTGATTTACTCAAAACCCCCACACTCCATAGCGTCTGCTTTCTTAAATAACTTAAAGAAGTTTCGTGTGTCTTTACAGGTCATATTATAGCCATTTTTAATCTTATAATGAACTGATTAGAAGCTATCTATTTGTCGCAAACTAGCACCATCATGGTTTTCGTTTTATATATTACTAGCGATTCGAAATGGTAGTTCCTCTACTATATTGCATTATATAAACCTTCTTCTTGAAAAGTTCCATTTTAAAAAAAAAACACATTAAAATATGTTAAAGATCTAAGCTTACACAAAAACAGACAGCGGGAAGCGACTTAGTTTCATAATACAAATGTAATGGAAGCACGCAAGGTGCTATTTTATTTGTCGCCACAAATTATCTTTTTCACATGCTATGTCTTGAGGATGTTACTCTATTTCGTGTTTCTAAATAAATACAAATTACAGAAGAGAAACTCGAAGACGACCTAGCCCGCGAGGACCTGAACGCGAGCGAAGACATAAAGCCGACGGACACGGAAGTGTGGTGGCTTGACTACTTGGAAGACGGCGCCATGCTGGACTCGCTGGCCAGTTCCAACAAGTTCGTGACCGTCTTCCGGATACTGGAGGAGAGCATCGCGTTGAATGACAAAGTGTGAGTATGAATATTGTAATACTGCAGATATTATTAAGAGATGCGCCTCCCTGGTGCGCAGGTATTATTGAGAGATGCGCCTCCCTGGTGCGCAGGTATTATTGAGAGATGCGCCTCTCTGGTGCGCAGGTATTATTGAGAGATGCGCCTCCCTGGTGCGCAGGTATTATTGAGAGATGCGCCTCCCTGGTGCGCAGGTATTATTGAGAGATGCGCCTCCCTGGTGCGCAGTTATTATTGAGAGATGCGCCTCCCTGGTGCGCAGGTATTATTGAGAGATGCGCCTCCCTGGTGCGCAGGTATTATTGAGAGATGCGCCTCCCTAGGGCGCAGTTATTATTGAGAGATGCGCCTCCCTGGTGCGCAGGTATTATTGAGAGATGCGCCTCCCTGGTGCGCAGGTATTATTGAGAGATGCGTCTCCCTGGTGCGCAGGTATTATTGAGAGATGCGCCTCCCTGGTGCGTAGTTATTATTGAGAGATGCGCCTCCCTGGTGCGCAGGTATTATTGAGAGATGCGCCTCCCTTGTGCGCAGGTATTATTGAGAGATGCGCCTCCCTGGTGCGCAGTTATTATTGAGAGATGCGCCTCCCTGGTGCGCAGGTATTATTGAGAGATGCGCCTCCCTAGGGCGCAGTTATTATTGAGAGATGCGCCTCCCTGGTGCGCAGGTATTATTGAGAGATGCGCCTCCCTGGTGCGCAGGTATTATTGAGAGATGCGTCTCCCTGGTGCGCAGGTATTATTGAGAGATGCGCCTCCCTGGTGCGTAGTTATTATTGAGAGATGCGCCTCCCTGGTGCGCAGGTATTATTGAGAGATGCGCCACCCTTGTGCGCAGGTATTATTGAGAGATGCGCCTCCCTGGTGCGCAGTTATTATTGAGAGATGCGCCTCCCTGGTGCGCAGGGTTCGATGCAGCCCCAACAACATCATGTCTATGATAGCGAGTAGACTGGACTGCCGCTATATTAATTACTGTTGCACAACTTCCGCAGGAGTTGTGCAAATGAGTAAAAAAATACAACTATAAATAAATAAAAATATAAATTACTAACATAAGTTAAGCCCTTTATAACGAACAAATTACGAGTCATGTTACTTGATAAAATAAATAAATAATTATGATTATTACTGCAAATAGAATGAGTTCTCTGATCCGAGACGAGATTTCAAAATCTTTAACTGTAATTTTACGGGAACAAAATATTCAGTTCCATCGCCATTTATTTATTTGGCTGACCTAGCTCTTTTATTCGAAATGCATATCTCGCAGAGATAAAATCAATCAATTTGTGTGATCGATTCTCGTCATTCGATATTTGACGATCATCTGCTTCCCCTCCCTGATGCACTTACATATTTTTTGAACTTCCACACTCTAGGACTGTTCTTATATGCCCAGATTTAATAGCTCACCTATAATGTTTTTTTTTCCTATGCCAGGTTAATATTCTCCACATCCCTATTCACGATGGACGCCCTCGAATACTTCCTAAAGAAGATCAACAACTGGAGTCTAGGACAAGAGTACTTCCGGCTGGACGGGTCAGTGCCGGCGGAAGTGCGGCAGAAGTGGTGCCGCGAGTTCAATGCTGAGAACAACGTCAAGACCAAGTGAGTGATATAACTTACTAGTGGACCCGGGAGAAGACGCTGGTCTGTCCGCTGTTTTCGTATTGTTCCAAATTGTTTATACAAATAAACCTGCCTCTTGAATAACTCTTATCTACAGGGTTACAAAAAAACTGTAATAACTGAAGGGTATTGTTATGCCCGTAAAACTGAACAACTATCGCTAAGGAACCTAGAGTGAAATCTCAAAAAAGATTTTTGCCCCTCCCATAGTAAATCGATCAGCTGATTGGCAATTTTGTATGGGAGGCCCATTTTATTTTGAGATTTTGACCCCTAGGTCAAAATCTCAAAATCATTCATTCAACATCAATAACATTCCCAAAGATACCTATATCTTACGGTATCTACGGTAGTCCATAACAATAGAATATCAATTATTTCTATGATTTTAATAATTTTAAGGAGACCTAAGAATTGTTTATTTTTATTTTGTACTTACTAACATAGTTTAAGTTTAAAAATTGTTACTAACAAGATTATGGACCCCGGTCTAAAATAAATTCTTTCATTCATTCATTCATAAGCATACAGACATAGGGACAGACGCGGGAATAGACTTTGCTTTATACCATGTAGTGATTATAAAGCATATGGTGACTGATAAGGTTAAGTATTCTTTCTGTATTGTCAATAATTTTGTTAATTGACTTAATAAGTTGACTATTAACCAAGAGGTCGCGGGTTCGATCCCCGCACTGAACAAATATTTGTGTGCATGAACATGTCTGTTTGTACTGGTCTGGGTGTTATATGTATTTAATTTAGTTTATTTGGTAATACCACTGTTGATTCTGATATTTGTAATGTAACACAAGTGCGTTAGCTACTTATCACGGAGTCAGATCAATATATGTGATGTTGTTACAACCACATCTATATCTATCTATATTTACTTATTTAGTTTAAATAAATAAATAATATCACAACAATCACACCAATTCTCTAGTCCCAAATTAAGCTACGAGGCTTGTGTTATGGTTACTAGACAACGGAGAAACATACTTAAATACTTTTTTTTTTCTCCAAACAATTGTAGTAGTATTTTTCCTTAATTGAATATTTTGTTGTTCTAGATTGTTCCTAATATCAACCCGCGCCGGGTGCCTCGGTCTGAATATGACGGCGGCGAATCGAGTCATCATACTCGATACGTCATGGAACCCCGCCCACGATATACAGAGCATATTCCGCGTCTACCGCTTCGGACAGAAGAAGGACTGCTACATCTATCGGCTCGTGGCGCTGGTGAGTTTGTGGTTCTAGTTGGATATGGTTTTATGGGTTCAGGTATTTTATTAATTATTTTTGTGAAACAATACGGTAGTTGACACCACCAATCGTTGACGTACTTTTTATCAACTGTCAAAACGCTTTTCTTAATAGAGTTTGTATGGGAATAACACACTTTGACGTCATCGCGTGCAATGCCGACTGAGTGACTAATTATCATTTGAATTCCAATTAAAAATCAAATAATACGAACTGCAGAAAAATATTAGTGTAAAGGCATCTGAAATTATGAATTATTTTAGAGAAAATCAGTTTTTGAATATTTCTTTCATAGTGGAAACAAGCCTATTGGACCCTAATCCTACTATCATACATTTAAGGTGAAAGGCAGGTAGTAGGCAAAGGAAAGACAAAGCGTGCTTTGCACGTTATCTTACGAATATGACTGCAGCGTTTTATATCTAGAAGATTGAAAGAAGCAATCACAAGCTGTCAACCCGTTATTGCCCACAATAGGCTTGTTTCCACTATGAAAGAAATATTCAAAAACTGATTTTCTCTAAAATAATTCATAATTTCAGATGCCTTTACACTAATATTTTTCTGCAGTTCGTATTATTTAATTTTTAATTGGAATTCAAATGATAATTAGTCACTCAATCGGCATTGCACGCGGTGACGTCAAAGCGTGTTATTCCCATACAAGCTCTATGAAGAAAAGCGTTTTGACAGTTGATAAAAAGTACGTCAACGATTGGTGGTGTCAACTACCGTATTTTTTTGGAAAATACATTCACTTACCTATGAAGTAGCTATTGTGAAGTATTTTTGATTGATTATAGATTTGTCTATTTACTAATTATTTCGTGAGTAGAGTCTTAAAGACTATGTTAGGTAAAGCCGGGTACTCACTAGCGAGCTGTAACCGTAACTTATGTGATACAGTAACGAGGTTCTAGTGTGTACGCGTTTTACAAATACGGCTCGCGACGTCACCGGAACGCCTTCACCGAGCGTACTCATTTTGCGAGCTGTAACTGTAACCAAACAGATACAGTAACGAGGTTCAGGTGTGTACGGGGAGTCTATCGGGGAGGCCTGCTCTGCCTTCAGTTTTGGTTTGTAAATTTTTTGTTTGCATACTCCCCCACTTTCATTCATTATACCTCCGATTTTAGCCCAGGCATCTTCTTTCAAATGATTTTTGTAATAATCTTTGTCTTTAGGATTCCATAGTACAGTGTTTTCCTTGTAGGCTTCTATCAGCATAAGACATTTATCCTCTGACCATTCACTCATGATGACGAATATCTCGAAAATATAGCCGGTTCGCAGCGGCTAGCAACAACCTCTCGTCTCGATGTCCGCGAGCGCACTGCGAGCGCCCTTTGATTCGCGGCAAAAACCGACAATCATCGGCTCGCTGCGAGCCGCTCGTGTAGCGGTCGTCGCAGGCTCGCGAGCCACGTATACATTATGTTTTTGGTAACAGTAACGGTTACAGTTACGTGCAACGTCACGGGTTCAAAAATGAGTACGTTGTAAACGGCGGCTCGCTGCGAGCCGCTCGCGTACCGATCGCAGCGGGTTTGCGAACCACGTACAAACTGTACGTGGTGTATGTTTTTTTGGACACAGTACATGCAACGGTTACAGTTACGGCTCGCTAGTGAGTACCCGGCTTTAGTCTAGACACTAGGTTCTAAGTAGTTCTCTTCATAAAATAAAATACATAAGTCACATATAAAAATATATGTTGGTACATATATATAAATAAAATTGTGAGCGAGCGCGCACAGCGAGGTTCGACCGTTTGACTGGTGCAAGATAACAGACACACATACATGCACAATTCGATTACATGTGAATAATTTGCCTTGTATTCTGCTTTAAAATCTTTAGGTAATATATCTATCTCTCAGGGCACGATGGAGCAAAAGATATACGAGCGGTCGGTGACGAAGCAGGCGGTGGCGTGCCGAGTCGTCGACGAGCAGCAGATCGACCGACACTACAACATGGCCGAACTTACCGAGCTTTACAAGTGAGTCTGTTGTAACAATTCGTGGGATACCGGAACTTACCACAGTAGACTTTCCGCCGCTGTCTGTGGTAATCGCGTGGAAAAGACAGATAATAAGCAAGTTGTTCGAGCCTTATAACAATTTATCTGGCGTTTACCTTATACTGTCTTCGCCTTTGCCTCGGTTAATTAATCTATATATATATATATATAAAAATGAAACCCGTTTTCCTTGGTCACGGCATCACGCGTGAATGGCTGGACCGATTTCACTAATTCTTTTTTTGTTGTATTTGTTATTATTAGGAGAAGGTTCTTACGGAAAAAAATATTAAGAAAATCTCTCAGAAATATTGAAAAATAAACATTTAATTTTACATATTTTAAAAAACGCGCGTAACTAATGTCAATTGCAACGCTAAGGCGGTACGAAGTTCGCCGGGTCAGCTAGTGAATTTATAGAAATCAAACATTATTATTCTTCTTTATCCAATAACATTTGTTCTTTTAACTTATGGAAAGCCTATTATTGGCCTTAATATTTGTAAAATTCAATTAGTTAATATTCATGTAATCGCAGTTGGTTTTCATACAAATAAAAAAAAATCCCGCGCGGCGAAGCAGACGCAGACGTTATCTTGCGGTGTGTTCCGCCTCTCCGCGGGTAGCGGCGTTTTATACAACGTACACATTCAATAGAACTATCGCACCGCGCCCCCGCGCAGCCCGGAAGAATTCCGCCCGTAGAATCTGCTGTCCCGTGCGGTGACGCGTTTAAAAGTGTTGTGAGCGCGTGTTTTTCATACAAACTAAGGTACTTGCATTTAGATGAAATATCTGTGGCACTGCGATTCGCGGCGAGTGCAGTTTAGTGTGATAATCGCCTAAGTAGTTTCTTTATTTGTTTCCGTGCGTAGGCGAGCGAACGCTGATCCCATGCGTAAACTTCAACTTCATATAAACTATCTTCCAAAATGCTTTTTACGTGACGAGCCCTTAACAGCGTGACATGGCTTAATTAATCTAACCCTTTATTGGTGTAAGGTTTGTTCCAAGTTGTACTTTGAGCTTGATTTGAAATTGTTTCTGAGATTTTCTGTCATGAATTTCTCAAAAACAGCTCCGAGTCTGGAAGTTGGCGGTGTTACACCCCCGTGCCTCGGAAATCACGTTAAGCCGTTGGTCGTGCGCTTGATCTCTGTCCGGTCATGTCGGATTGCCGTCTCACTTTGAGAGTGATGGAACAGTGAGTGCACCTGTGTATTGCGCTCACACTTGTGCACTATAATACCACGTTTGAGTTGAGATAGAGTGATTGGCTGTTTATGACATTTATTATGAAGGGTGAAGTGTGCGTACAGGACGCCTCCGTACACGGGACTGAATTAGATCGGGCGCCAACTGTCGCAGCGGTTGTTATCATATTTCATAGTCTAAGTTATATATGTATGTGTGAGCTAAGTCAGCAGTACCTAAATCTCTGTTGAGATTGGCCGCCGTGGTCGAAATCGGGCCAGGAGGACTATTATTATTTTGCGGTATTTCCAGATACGACGAGACGGGCGCGGGCGTGGCGGGCGGCGTGGCGGTGGGCGTGGAGGACGTGGTGCTGCTGCGCGTGGCGCGCGACGCGGCGCTGCACGCCGTGCACGAGCACGACTCGCTGCTGCGCGGCTCGCTCGAGCAGGGCCTGCCCGAGCACGAGCGCGACGCCGCCTGGGTGCAGTTCCAGGAGGAGCACGCGCACAAGCGTGAGTCGCCGTATCAGCCCTCTGCTGAGCATGCAGTCCTGCGCGTCCGCATCTAGCGGGAATCGCATCGCAATCGCATGTCTATAAAGGCGGCCCGATGAGTATGAGGCGTTGGTCCCGCTCTTCAGCGCGATATTCATTCGTATGCGCGCAGTTTCAATCACTTGAAGCCATAGTTGACGCAATCAGTCTATAGATCTACCTTAAATTAATTATTCGAAAATTGTCAGAAGTCTTTTATTGGCAAAGTGCCTTGAAGTGCATAGGGATATAACTATATTACGGCTTTATCTATCTTACTGCGGCACATATATATGTATATATTGCCTTTCCAGTTGCAGGGCAAAATATGTCTATCATCTTTCTTTCACAAACGCACAGAAGCTAATACCATAACTTAAAAGCACACTTTTTTCCCTCAGAACAAATGCAAGAATTGCCGCCGACCGTAAAAGTCAAGAAAGTTAAAGTAAAAGTGCCCACTCAGCCGCTGCCGACGCCAACGCCAACCACCGACTACCCCCTGCCCGGCGCCAGCTGGGAACCTGTTAAACCCGAACCTGAGGAGAGCATTCTCCCGAACGACCCCGAGTTCACACCCGAACTTAAACCCAAGTCGAAAGGCAAGAAACGTCGTCCAACCAAAAGTAGCATCGTAAGCTGCTGCATCCCCATTCAGCCCGAAGCACCCGAAACCCCGCAACCGCCCGCAGTCGAAGGCCAAAACGGAGACGAGGACATGATCAAAAGGATCACTCACATACTCCTCAAGTATAACTACCAGAACAATCAGGGGCCGAAGGAAATCGCAGAGTTAGTAGCGCGAGTCAGAAACCTAGTCCACAGCGGGAAGATGGACCAGCTGGACAGCAGCGACGAACTCACCATGAACATCGCTCGTGTACTACTCGGAAAGAACGCCAGTAAAAGATTACCCCCGCCGCCTCTTACCGACATTGTCCAGGATATTACGAACAATATCGCCCCTCCGCCGACCGCAAATAAGGAGCGGAAGACTGACGACAAAGAGAAGGCCCCCTACAAACCGGGACCGCGGTCGAGAGGTAGACCTAAGAACAACGACCTGACTGATGCGAAACCGAGGAAAGGGTACGTCTATGAGGCTGTACCATCCGCATCCCATGAACCAGAACCTGAGCCGGATGATGGTCGAAGAAAACGCCGCAACGCCGCTTTAGCTGCCGAGAAGAACTTCGAAGCTCCGCCCGTCGGCGAACCCGTAGTCGACATAGAGGACGACGACGTCGATTTCATGCCCGAAGCGCCCGCGGAATTCGACGAACCTGATCGAGATTCCGACTCTTCCGAGGGGCTAGTGTTCTCGAACATTGAGATCAAGAAGGAATGCGACAATCTCATTGCCTCTAGGTTGAAGAAAACTGCCACCGAACGTTCCAAAGACAAGCATAAAAAGAACGAAGCTCAGCCAACGTCCGAGTTGAGTCAATCCGATAGCATACTGTTGAGTGATGACGACGACGAACCGGCAGTTGTTCCCCGTAGGAAGCCCGGGCCACTTAGAAAAACAATTAAAATCGAAAGAACAGAATCTCCGGCTAACAGTAAGGAGGTGGTACCTCTCCACCCGTCGTTGCTTAGCAACCAGAACTTTATCAAGATAGTGGCGCACACGTACCTGTCGGGCAACCCGATGCTGGACGAGGACGCGGCGACGCTGGCCGCGCAGTACAGCACGTTCAAAGCGCTGAAGGAGTACGCGGCGGACGGGAAGAATGTCGACATCGTTTCCGGACCTATCTACGACATCGCGATGAAGGTATTCTTTTTTTGATCCTATTAATCATCCCATGTTCCTCACGAACCCCGTTTTACAAAGACTGCATCTACAACTGATTTGTTTTTAAATTACCTTTATTCAAACAGGTATTACAATTAGTGAATGCGAATATAAATCGCCTACCTTTATGTGTCTCTCTTTCTCCTCCAGTTGTTTACATGATTGAGAGTTGTCATATATTATAATGTTAAATCATATTGTAAATTTTTTTATTTAGTATAATGTGTCATATTATTGATATAATTATTTTTGTGTTTTCTCTTTTATTTAGTTTGAATTTAGTTTTCCTTTGTCGCACCGCCCACTAATCATTTCTGCTAAGTCAAAAGGTATGACTGGTAGAGAATTACTAACGGCGTTAATTCCACCGTTTGTACATAGTTTAGTTGTGCAGTAAAGCTTAAATAAATAAATAAACAATGAATATCATGTCAATTTTGAAATAGTGATTTTATAACACTATTTACCACTCTGTACTAATACGATAGATCAGTGTAGAGTAAGCACGAACATTACCGTTACGTATTCGAATCGTCAAAACGTCAGAATATGACTGTTTACAAATTGACAAGTTAACAAATTATTCGTGTTAATACCCCGCTGGATTATTACCCCACCCATTATACAAAATAAAAACAACAGAATCAAATTATTCCAATTGTTTAGGTGCTCGGAGTGGATGTGCTAAAGAAGCTGAACAAAAGCAACGTGAAGATTTCCACCAGCGACCTCCTAGCGCAGCACCCCATCAACTCTAAAGATGGCGTCCCTGCCAAAGACACAGTATTAAAACAACTCGACGTCGACGACAAGAAAACCGAAAGCGCAAAGCAAAAATCAGTTCCAAAGCCTGTCGAACAAGCCGTCCAAGGTGTTCAAACAACGGAACCTAGCCCACAAGAATCATTTACAGGGGACCTATACTCTATGCTCTTCAATTCGAAAGCGAATATGGAACAGAAATCTCAACCAGTTTCCGCGCCGGTGAAAGTCGAATCGAGCGGGCCGAAGAGGAAACCAGTGACGATCAAGATTCGATTGCCGTCTGGGTCCAAAAAAACCGTGTACCCGGTACAGATGACGGCTATGAACGCAACGTCGAATGTCGTGCCGGTCGGATTGTAAGTATACTTTACCTTGATACATTTACATTCGGCAACATGTCGAGCGATTTTGAAAAGAAAACAAGAGGCGTTCTACGATCTCTTCCCGCATACAGGCAGTGTTCTTATTTAAAAAAAATACGATTATTAAAATAGGTAAAAAAACTTTTTAAGTTAAACGGTTTTATGTTAAACATACATTGCAATGTTTAAGATAAATGTACTAAAAACCAAAAAATTACAAAACAAAATAAAAATAGTCAGAAATAAAATAGACACAGTCGTGGGAATTATAAACATATGCATAGACTAGACTAAAATAAAACCGTGGGGCACGTCAATTGTCTACAAATTATTGACTTAATGTGCGATAGAAGAATCGTTAAAACCGTCTAGTTCAAGGCAGATTTAAGATGTACATACTCCAAATTAATAATGAAATCTCTTTCTATTTTATTACTAGATTCAAAAGAGCCGCGGAAGCTCCGGCCCAATCGAGCGAAATTATATCCGCGGACGAGTGCATCCTGCCCGACGACGACGACATCCGCATCGAGCCCGCGCCCGCGCAGCCCCCGCCCGCGCCCGCGCAGCCCCCGCCCGCGCCCCCGCCCCCGCGCGCCCACAGCACGCTCGCCGCGCACAGCGTGCCCGGGCCGCTGTCCGTACCTCAACCGCAGCGCGACTACGGCACCATCGACATCACCAGCGACGACGAGGAGCCCGCCGCGCCCCCCGCACCCCCCGCCGCGCCCGTGCCCGTCTCGCTGTCCGCGGCCGCGCTGCCCGGTCAGCCCCGCGTCCTCCGCCAGGTGTTCCCGATCAGGCGCTCGGACGCCGCGCCCGGCATCCTCCACTCGCACCTGAGCGCGGTCGGCCAGCCCCCCAGCCAGTACATCCTCGTCCCGCCGGGGTCGAACCTCACCCCCGTCTATCCCGTCGCCCTCGAGAAGGTCCAGAACCGCCCCCCGGAGCCCCCGCAGCCCGCGAAGCGCCCCGAGGTGATCCGTTTCGACAAACTCGAGCATCCCCATCCCCCCCAGATAGCGATCGACTCGGGCACCGTCGCGACCGCCCCCGTCGACCCCGCGAAAGGCAGCAAAAGGATGTGCCGCCCGGGTGATATTCTCCGCATTACCAAGAGTGGAGAGATCGAGGTGCTGAACAGGAAGGACTTAAAAGATCTCCCGGAGGAGATTCCGAAGGAGACCCCAAAGGAAGCCCCGACAGCCTCGAGAACACCTTGGCAGCCGCCCCCGCCGCAGGTCATGCGCGGGTGCAACAAAACGCCCGAGCCCGCCAAGCCGGCGACAAAGGCGAAGCCGGCCCCGGCGAAAAAGGCCGAATCCGCTAAACCGCTAACATTCACTAATATAGCTCCGAAACCGACCGCCGCTCCCAAGGAACAGAAAGCGCCCTCTACCGGTGCAAGTGCTCTCAAAAGCTCGACCAGTGTGTCTGCCCCTAAAAGCTCGACCAGTGTGTCTGCCCCTAAAAGCTCGACCAGTGGGTCTGCCCCTAAAAGCTCGACCAGTGTGTCTGCCCCTAAAAGCTCGACCAGTGTGTCTGCCCCTAAAAGCTCGACCAGTGTGTCTGCCCCTAAAAGCTCGACCAGTGTGTCTGCCCCTAAAAGCTCGACCAGTGTGTCTGCCCCTAAAAGCTCGACCGGTGGGTCTGCCCCTAAAAGCTCGACGGTTACCGAAACTGTCATCGTTTCGAGATCGCCGAGCCCGAGTGACATATTCAAGAACGTGGTACACATTGCAGCTGATGACTACGTGTCACTCGTGGACGATGAGCTACCGACTCCCGAACGGAATACTGTCTCTATACCATTAAAGACGCCCGCCCCATCAGGTAGCGGTCCGAGCAAGTCAACGCCGGGCAAATGGCAGAACACGATCACACACACAACAAAACCAACGGCTGATAAAACGGTTTCGTCTAACACGTTGTTAAAACCGTCAACATCAACTGCTAATACAACCGCGTTGAATCCCAAACCGTCAACGCCGACCGCAAAGCCGTCAAAGTCGACCGCCAAGCCGTCAACGTCGACCGCGAAGCCCTCAACATCGAATGCTAAAACGCCAGGAACGGGGCCGCCTCAAAAGACTTCCCAAACACCCGCTAAAGCTAATGCAGCTAATAAATACAAAGATAAAGTCCTAGACTTAGTAGATCTGACAGACCTAGACTTTGTGCCAGCAAGCACGAAGAAGGCTAAGCCGCAAACGAACACTATAGTTGGAACATCCAAAACTATTATTCTATGTGCCTCAGGCAAAGCAGTTTCCAAGCCTGTGGCAACCACGAAAACTCCGTAAGTACAGACATTTTGTCCTGTTTTGATAATGCATGCAAAACTTGCAATCCATTGTTTCTATAAAATTTAGGATTTTCATACAAAATTTCATCTCTCATTCCAATCATTTTTGAATACAATTTCCAAACACCTTAACAGCGTTGTTAATTTCGTATTTTTATTTTACAGTGCAAAGCCAGCGCCAAAGGTTGACAAAGTTACGCCAACGCCAAAAGCAGCAACCCCAGCGCCCAAAGCAGACGTCAAGAAACGGCCAGCACCCGTGGACAACAACGCGGCGAAAAAGAAAAAGACTGACAGTAAGCCCTACTCATTACTTATCAGCTTTATTGCGCGATATTATTAGTTTCAACTTTGAAATATATATTGTCGTGAAAAAAGATAATATTAGATGTTTGTTAACTTTGCTAATATTATAAACTAGCGGCCGCCCGCGACTTCGTCCGCGAGGACTAAGTTTTTTTTCTATAACGGTAATACAGGCAGACGGATAAACAGACAGACAAATTTTTTAATAGTTGCATTTTTGGGATCTGTATCGATCCCTTTAGCCTAGATACGTAAGAAAACTGCTGACGCTGTTGACTTGAGTTGCAAAGTGCTGACTTTGTAGTGACACTTATTTATTAACTTAATTAAGATCATATCTTTGTTTTATTTCGTATTATATTTGTAGTTTTAAGCAATTTTTAATTAGCTTTACCTACCTATTTTAATAATAATTATTTCTATCCTTCTTTACCTTCCAAGTAATGTTGAGTCAAATAAAAAAAAGTCCCATTAAAATCGGTTTAGTAGATTCTGAGATTAAATTTCCTGCCTGCCCCCTAAGTTCATCGGCGTGATTATTTATATCCCAGTTTACTCTCCAGGTGATACTGAGTCAAATAAAAAAAGTCCCGTCAAAATCGGTCCAGTAGATTCTGAGATTAGCCCGGACAAACAGACAGACAGACAAAAATTTTAAAAATTGTTGTTTTGGCTTCTATTACGGTAATTAAGACCCCCTGTAACAATTTTTCATAAAAATCTTCAATGTACAGAAATCGATCTTTTACAGTCTTATTATATGTATAGCTATTATTTTACGTATGTCTGTTACGCCTTCACGCCTTATTTACTAAACCAATTTGTATTAAATTTGATACAAATAAATGTATATTGGACCTATGTAACGGAAAAAGTATAAATTTTTCAACGCGGGCGAAGCTGCTGTAGCTAAATGTAGGTGAATTAATAAATTAAATATTAGTTTATAGCTTGCTAGCTGCGTACAATTACCGTGCACAACAATCGGCTACGCAGTATGCACTATAGCTTCATATGCGCGTATTCCACATGACGTTACAAAATGACAGCGATGATTTAAATTCTTAGTACATACATTTTATGCAACTTTCTGATACCAACTCATGATTTTCGTCACAAAAATTGATCATTATATGTACTACTTAATAGTGCTTATAAGTATATTTTCTAACTCACGCTACACACATGTAGGAGTGCACTCGTTAAGTTCAGGAACTCAACTGACTGACTGGTGATTTACTGAGGGTAGTTGTTAACATCGTTTGCTTGTTTTGTCGTTGTCGTACTTTTATGTTGCTAAAATTCATATTTTTGGTGCTTTGTTATTCCGTATTTCAGTTATCGATTTTAATTCAAATAATATAATAAATATTACGTATATACCTAATAAATGTATGTTATACTTTTCAGAGCCAATGACGCTGAAAGATTTCGACATCGACGATATTGATGACATCATTGAACTGGATTAAATTTACAAGATTGTGGTTTTAAAGACATTGTGTGCTCTCACTGAATCAAAATGACTTTCTGAATTATGTTTAAGAAGAAGTGATACTATTGATTTACTTTTATGCTAGAAAATGACTTTATTTCAAGTACAGTCCGTGTTCATAAACCTGATTGCTTGTTTTCGATTGTGATAGTGTGAATGATTGTTTTTTTTAACTGAGCATTCTTATATGTCCGTACATAGAGGACTTTATGATTTTATTTAATAAATGTTTATAGAATGTTTGGGAAAATTTAAAAGTTAATATTTAGATGTCATATGTCGTATGTGACACGATAGATATGTTTTGCGTATGTTAAATGTAA
Source organism: Pyrausta despicata (assembly GCA_963921415.1). NCBI lineage: Eukaryota > Metazoa > Arthropoda > Insecta > Lepidoptera > Crambidae > Pyrausta > Pyrausta despicata. The sequence continues at coordinate 10,773,214 of OY992862.1, read as the reverse complement.
GAATACTTTTAATATTAGTAAGTGACGGCATACTCAAAGGCTCTTCTTGTAGTGCACTAGGACTTGACATTGTGTAGCGTAACTAACAAGTCCTTCTCAAAACCCGCAAGTGCCCCATGGCAGAGGGCAAAGGCACTGAGGCGAGCTTTGAGTAGCCCTATTATATTATAAACTCGAAATACATTGTAAAAAGTATGTTTTCATTGTTCAGTAGTCAGTATGGTTACATGGTAAATTTGAATTATAATTATCATAATAACTTGCTATTTTTATTTCTCAAACGCCGCGCGATACCGTCAAATTAGGTTCAAATTGAAGTTTTTGTATTCGTATAAATTCAATCACAATTACCAATTATGCTAGAAGTTGATATTGTACTAAACGAAAACCTTTTCTCACTCGTGATGATGGAAGATGTTTTAATTATTATTAATAATGCTCGTAAAAATATTTGTTTGTAATCTAGATGTCTACCGTAAACTTACAGAGAATTATGGATCCTACTACTGTAACTTTAAATAAAACAATTCATTACTGTAACTGTATATTCTCTTACAATTACAACACAATATATTAACATTTATAAATAATTCATAAACTTACAGTAAAATATTAAAGCTTCTACATAGACATGATTATAAAAATAATAATTTCGTAGCAAATCAATAGAATGAATGACAATGACTGACCAGTCGTTTTTATATCACTTTCAAACTTATATACAATAAATGCTGATAAATATTAACATGTTGTTATGTTACAGCTGCATTTGTTCAAAGCATCGGTTATAAACTCTTAACATCGATATAAATCTAAATAGTCCTTTGTATAGTTCCATCATATTGTACTAAATACATTGCGTATATTTTATGTACAATTTACAACGAATTTATCTCTATTTTTGGCTTATTAGTTAAGTTTAGAGAACTAATAATTTAGTGACTACATTCTTACCGTCAACCAAATATAATAGATTCTTAGAGATCTTTACATTATCATTAAGCATATATATTTAATCTTCGTAAAAAGAGGTAATTAAGAGCAAAAAAAAATAACAAAAATGAATTTTAATAAAAAAACGATCAAAAATATGAACGACTATAAATTCACCGCATAAAATCAAACGTTCTTAAAAACACTTAGCAAGTGTAAAATAGCGACCGCTACATAGTTAATGAGTAAGTTTTATTTTTCAACATGTAGCCTGGTCGTTAACAATTATATTTTTGATGTATGTCACTGGAATTATGTGGATGTTTTATAGGGTATCAATACGTACGGTGGCTAGCACAACACGGAAAACACTGCGGTTTATGTCCAATATGATTAAATTATTGTCTTGATCAAGCAAGATCCAAAAACCGATTTCACAGGCTAGGTTATGGTTCGTTATAAAATTTGGAAATAATGGCTCGGTGTTTTTCGAGACATTAATATTTCATACAATTAAAAAGGTTGCATTGATTTTTTGTTCCACTGTAAAACTGACGCGAGATTGCGCGACAAAGTCGTGTCGCTGCGCAAGCCTAATCGACAGAACACATATGCATGCCAACAAGGGGATAGTCACGAGTCGCAGCGACAGCATGCCGCAAGGTTGCCCTGGGCTACCTCTACCATTAATAATAGTCCTCCTGGCCGATTTCGACCACGGCGGCGAATCTCAACAGAGATCAGCCAACTACGCGGGAGATATTACAGTGCACAAGTGTCAAGGGTGAGCGCAATACCCTGTGTACTGCACTCACTGTTCCATCACTTTCAAAGCTCGGTGATACGGTAATCCGATATGACCGGAGAGAGATCAGGCGCAGGACCAACGGTTTAACGTGCGCACGGGGTGTAACACCGCCTACTTCCCGACTCCGAGCTGTTTTAGAGAAATTCATGACAGAAAATCTCATGTAATTTGATGTAAGGCAGAAACTTAGCTACTACTCCAACGAGGCAGTCACCTCTACCATCAACCCTGACCAGTCACATTCCTAATTAATCAAAACATCACAGCAATGGCGTCTGCTCGTTCTCACTGACACGCAACACGGTGGCCGTACGGAGCAGTCTCCCGAGGCGCCCCAGGACGCGGGCGGCCAGCTGCCGCGCGCCTCACCGCTGCGCGTGCGCCACGCGCGAGAGCCGCGACTTGTCGAAGCCGCAGATCGCGTCGAGTAAGGCCGAACGATCGCCGGCCACGCTCGGGCTCGTTGCCGTCGAACAGTGGCCGTTGGTGCCTCGAGGGTCTGGACCTGAAAAGTTTAAAATTTAACACAAATTATACGACCACTTTGGGGTAATAGTTAAGAAGAGGTCAAGGTCAAACATTTGTGTGCTTGAACATGTCTCTTTGTACTGGTCTGGGTGTTATATATATGTATATATGTACAAGGTGTAACAAAAAACCCCGTTATAACTGAAGGGTGTTGTTGTGCCCGGAAAACTGCACAACATTCCCAATGATACCTTGGTCAAAATCTCAAAAAAAATCGGACCTCCCATACAAAATTGCCAATCAGCTGATCGATTTACTATGGGAGAGCCAAAAGATTTTTTTGAGATTTCGACCTAGGTTTCTTAGCGGGGATTTTTGTTACACCTTGTATATATGTAAGTATATTTGTAATAATACCACTGTTGATTCTGATATCTGTAACACAAGTGCTTTAGCTACTTACCACGGAGTCAGATCAATGTTCGCACATACTACTTTAAAGTCATACATGTCAAAAAATCTAAAATTAAGTTGACTATGCCACAGCTCTTCTTCAATAAGAATCTTTGAGTGCTTAAAGATCGTGTTTTTTTATTTATTTTTTAAATTTATGACTTTAAAGAACTAGATGTGCGGTATGTGTTGTTATTGTATATTAGGTCCTTACCTATGAAATTGGCGTTTTGTATGGGAGGAACAAAAAGTCGAAATTTTTTTATATAGCATATTTATTTAATCAAAGTATGAGCCATTGTAATCTATGCACTTTTGCCATCTCATAGGTAGTTCATTGATCCCTTTACTAAAAAAACCATTCGAACGGGAATCAATAAAATCTTTGAAGGCGACTTGGACTGCCCCATCTGAGTTGAACTTTTTCCCTTGCAAAAAGTTATCCAAATTTCGAAAAAAATGGTAATCTGTTGGAGCAAGGGAGTACGGTGGATGCCTTAGAGATTCCAATTGAAGTTCTTCTAATTTGCTAGCCGTCTGTTGTGCAGTGTGTGGTCTAGCGTTGTCGTGAAGCAGCAGTGGCGTAGAGCGATTGACCAGCCTTGGTTGTTTAGCAACTAGCTTTTCCATCATGGTTTGCAATTGCTGACAATAGATATCTGCCGTAATCGTTTGGCCAGATTTGAGAAAACTGTAATGAACGACACCGGCGCTAGTCCACCAAACGCTTACAAGTAACTTTATTGGTCAATTTTCGCTTGGAGCAGGCTTTGGCTGGCTTGCCAGGGTCCAGCCATTGCGATGAGCGCTTCCGATTATCGTAGAGAATCCACTTTTCATCACAGGTAATGATTCGATTTAAAATCCCTTCGTTATTGTGCCGGTCAAGTAATGTAACGCAGCAGTTGACGCGCGTTTGCCGGTTTGCTTCACTCAATTCGTGAGGAACCCACCTTTCAAGTTTTTTAATCTTCCCAATTTGCTTCAAGTGGATTAAAACAGTTTTATCACTAACGCCAAAGCCTGCAGCTAACTCGGACGTGGTTTGCGATGGATCCGCTTCCACAATAGCCTTCAATTCTTCATTATCAACTTGGGTCTCCGGCCGTCCACGGGGCTTGTTTTGCAGGTCGAAATTTCCAGAACGAAAACGTTGGAACCAAAAACGCACTGTGTTTTCTTTTGCGACACAACCGCCATACACATCATTAACCCTTCGAGCCGTTTCCGCAGCACTGGTGCCACGGTGGAACTCGTACTCGTAAATAACGCGATATTTCAAATTTTCCATTTTGTAAATTGAGCGATGCAAACAGAAAAAAGATAAGTAAAAAAACAAATGAATGACGGTTTACGAAACACAACTACATGTGGAAATAGCTGTATAAATTTGAATTTCGAATTCCTAACCAAATAGGAAAAATTTGTGATCAAAGTGGCCAGTACGACAAAACGCCAATTTCATATGTAAGGACCTAATATTTATTATTATTTATAATTAGGCTGTTAAATTATTAAATCCACCTGCTGTGTCAGATTGTTTGAGTAAGTGCCATAAATCGCGTATTTGATGGATGTTTCTTACTTTTCTTACTGCTTGCGAGAAGTATCATGTATGATTTGCGTTCTTCATCTTTAAAAAGAATGATATAACGATTGACATGTCTGACGAAGGACAGGCGAAATGAAATCAGTTCAACTGTAGTACTAGTTTTATCGCGTGCGTCAAGCAGGGGTATCCACTGTGACATAGAGACGTTACGGGTTGGGCGAACAATTGACCGAAGAACCGTTAGTTTTCGGGCCAAATGTTCGCCCAACGTGTGGAGCCGGCCTAAGACATTTTGGTCAAAATAAACTTACAAAGAACGGGCGGTGTGGGCGACGAGGCGGTGCTGGCGCTGTGCGATCGCACCGTTTCGGCGAGCGACGACGTCGACTTCCAAACGCTGTCGCGCTTTTTCTGCAATCATTTAAATGAGTATGGTTATTTCGAGCCTAAAGATGAAAAGAGGATAGACAATCCAATTCCGATACCGATTGCTTGTAAATAATATAAACGAATATATAAAATAGTTAATAATAAAATAGTATATAGTAGTTAGTCTGTTCCGCTTTCACGCTTAAATTTCTGAACCAATTTAGATGAGATTTGGAACACATATTGAGTGAACCTTGGGAACGGACAGGATCAGTAGTTTTTATACAAGAATTTTGATTAATATTTTTAATCACGAGGCATGTAACGATATCTATCAAACCCTTTACTTCAAAAGAACTAGGCAGTGATTATCCCTTGTTTATACTATATAACCCGGCAAATTTAAAGTGAATGACAGCGCAATTGACATATCCAAAAAGAAGCATAGCGTTCTAAGTTGGTTGGATATTATTTAAACAAGGGTTAAATACTGCTTAGTTCTTTTGCAGTAGAGGGAAATGAGTTTTGAGAAGAATCGGTATTAAATACTAACCGCTCGTCGTTTTTGTTTCTTCATCTCCTCTTCAGAGTTGAGAATTTCTTGTATTCGTATTTCTCTTTTCGTGCTACGGACCTGAAAACGAAAAAGTAACATCACCAAAAAGATTTTTTATTAATTAGATTATTCATAATATTTGGGTGACTGAATATAATGTGACCAAGGAGTCCCCAAGAAATAATAGGGTAGTTGACACCACCAATCATTGACGTACTTTTTATCAACTGTCAAAACGCTTTTCTCCATAGAGTGTGTATGCGAATAACACACTTTGACATCATCGCGTGCAATGCCGACTGAGTGACTATTTTATCGATTGAATTTCAATTAAAAATCAAATTTTATTAACTGCAGAAAAATATGAAGGGGATCTGAAATTATGAATTACCTACATATAGAAAATCAGTTTTTGAATATTTATTTTATAGTAGAAATAAGTCTATTAAGCTCTGACCACGATGACGTAAATCCTAGATAGACCGACTTACCATTTTCTGTTCAGTCTTTATCCTCGCTTCGACCTGCGTCACCGCATTCCTGATCTCGTCTTTCAACGCGCGCGGGAACTTCAAATGCGCTCGCGCGTGCTCGTGCGCGCGCGCGGACAGCCCGTTGAGCGGCGCGCGCGCGAACAGCGGCTGGCCGAGCAGCGTGTCGATGGACGCCGCGCCGTACTTCCGCGCTGAACTCGATAGACAGAGACGGAGAACTGTTTCTGAAGGAAAGATATGAAAAGACAACACTTAAAAATTATTCAACGAAGAACAAAGACAACACTTAATTAATTCTAGGAAAATACCTATGATACGCAATTTACTTTCGGTTGCCATAACGTTATTTCATATTTATTTATTAAGATTCATCAACCATGTTTACACTCTATGTATATGAAAACTTAAATTAATATCTAAGTGCACAATGAGGTAAATATAAATATGTACATGCGAACTCTATTTTGGCAGTCTCAAAAACAAACTAACTATATTTCAACTATGTTTTCACTTCAAATTTATTTATTTTACTTTATTGGCATACACAACAGGTAACAATCAACAGTATATCAAGCATGTAACTAATTTAAGTGGCCAACTAGATTGCAACCTAAAAAAAATGGTTGCCTGTAAAGTCGGTTTTACGGGCGAAGATTTTACGTGACACCGATCATGTTTGAGTGGGAGAGAGACGCAAGGCATTCGCCGGTCCGGCGGGCCTCTCTCTCGTTCGGTGACACATCGTAACAGACGTGAGCGGGCGTTACACTTTTTCATGAGTGACTCCGAGCCACAACCTAATTTAAGACGTTGTCACATCAAAATGTGTATACACAGCATTAACAGGCAATACGTAAACAAAACACTACATAGCAATACGGTAGTTGACACCACCAATCGTTGACGTACTTTTTATCAACTGTCAAAACGCTTTTCTTCATAGAGTTTGTATGGGAATAACACACTTTGACGTCATCGCGTGCAATGCCGACTGAGTGACTAATTATCATTTGAATTCCAATTAAAAATCAAATAATACGAACTGCAGAAAAATATTAGTGTAAAGGCATCTGAAATTAAGAATTGTTTTAGAGAAAATCAGTTTTTGAATATTTCTTTCATAGTGGAAACAAGCCTATTAAATTGATACGAAAGTCAATGCTATCAAAGAACTACTAATACAATTCAACTTACCCAACTCCTCATCAACACCCTGAGGAAAGTTATCCGCGTAAGGTTCACTAAGCGTCTCAGCGAACGCCATCTCGTACAACGTTAGCGCGAAGCAGTGCACATCGACCGCTTCAGCGCTGCTTCGCCTTAGCTGGAGAACGCTTGGCCGGTAGTAGCAGGCCGCACCGCATAGCATGTTCTCTACGTCCATTAGAAGCGCTCTTTGGTTCTCTATCGCTATGTTGCCGGGGTGGATGTGACCTGGAAATGGCAAAACTTATTCTATATATCGTGGATTTGTTTCTTCGGGTTACGCGAACAGTAGACATAGATACACTTTTTGACGGATTATTTCGTGATTTATTTACATTTTGTTTAAACCTAACGTTTCGGACCCTTTTCAGCCTCCGTGGTCACAGGTAGACTAAGGTGTTTGTTGTCATTACCCCATTAGTAGGTTGCGTTGCGTCTTCGCAACGGATTAGCGCATTGTATGCCACACTTGCGTTGCGTCGACGCATGAACGCCGCCGCAGCTGTGTCTCAGTTTAGCCTTCCCAACGCATCACCCACCCTCCCTCCCGCTTCGTCTCTTGTCCGTCGATCCGTTGAAACGTGGCGCACGACGACGCAACGATGTAAATGGGGCATGTCAAAAATAAAAAGGAAAACGACGCAGCTCATCGCATAAATCGGGGTCTCGCTTTAGGGCGGAATAGACGTCAGTGCCGCTGCGTTTTGCGTTGCGTTACAGACGTAATTCAGAAATGATAAAGTTCAAAACTTGGGTGATTAACAGTTTTTTTAGTAGAGATGTATGAAGATTTTGTTACATTGCTGGTCCCTTCACATATTCACTACCTCTGTTACATTGCGTTTTGCGATATATTTATTAAACAAGACTACTTACCATGAGGGAGTCCTTTTTCATGTAGAAACTTCAACGCTTGTAGAATTTGGTACCCATAATGTGCAATTTGACCTATCGTAAACGGCTTCCTAACTTTGGGATTTCCATATTTGGCTAAGTGATTTTTAGAGTAGTCAGTCCCATAGAGTAAATCTCTAAGGCTTCCAGTTTCGTGTATTTTTCTAACTACATAGGCACCCGTTTCTAAACTGTGGATTGCTAGTATTTCGTCTATGTATGGGTGCTGAAAAAAATAACAAATCAAAAATTAATGTCCACTGACTGTAAAATTTTAATAGCTACATTTTAATTAAAAATCTAACAACTATCTTGAAGTTAAGTCATACATAGGAATCAAACGGTATTTCAGGTTTTGGGTCACTGCATGATCGACCACATGATAAAGTATTCATATGTATACTGGAAAATGTATTATTAGATATACATACCTACATTTATTATAACCAAGCCGGAACACACGATTTATCGACAATCACATCACAGCATACGCCCCTTGAGTCATTGAATACAAGTGTGGGCAAGAACACTTATAAAAATTAGAAGTACTTACAGAAACATTTTGTAAGCTCTTGAAAGCAGTCTGTAGATCTTTGTCATTAAGTGTCCTATCAGGCCCATATGTCTGCCAGGTCAACATAAAGTTGCTTCTATTTGCTATATCTGTGACCTAAAAACAACAATGACTTTAACTGCAATAATTATTATTTACAAACATTAAAAATCTGCGCAAGTTGCAACTAGGGTAATGCCTCCAAATAAGATAATTTAAAGTGTCTGGTTATAACAAAGATAAATAAAATTTTCATCACAACCACATAGCATGCTTTCATTGTATTGAACATTATCAGTCAATGTGATAAGTTAAAAATGATATGCACGAATCATGTATAACAAGACTTTTTGTTCTCATTAAACTTAAGACTTTAAACATGAATGCACACTACTGCCAGTAGTACAGTAAGTACCAAATAAATAACCCAGTAAATACCTTGAGTATGTGGTTATCGCGGTAATAGACGACGAGAACGCTCTTGTAACACATAAGTGGCTAAGCATTCATTACAGTATTCAGAAATGAAATTACAAAATAAAATACCACTACTTTAATTTTTTTTCAAGTGCAATGGAAGAACCCAGTCTATTTCAAGGGATTTCCCTGAAGTTGAATTCACTTATGTGAAGTGCTGTTGACCTGAAGTTTGGCTATTCCCTAAATGAACACAAGGTTCAAGTGTGGAAGAACTTGTAAATGTATATTTTACATTTTGGAAGAATATGTAAATTGTATTTATATGTAATATAAAAAGACAAACTTACTAAAAAGTAGTGTTTATGTGGCCTCCAACCGATATTATTGAGAGGCCCTTTCAATTCGTACCGACCGTCGCCTCGGAGCGCAATTGATATGCTTTGCAGTGCTTGTTCTAGAAAATCAATACTTAATCTTAAATTACACCACTCCAAAGGTATTGAGTTTCAAGTGCCAGTAAACTCAATTCATTGATTTAGGCTTATCTACATAATACTTCTTTAAAATTGTAAAGCATAGCATGCATAATTAATAGCTCCAGTGTTAAAAAATTATTGTATTTCAGCAAATCTTTGGGTTGTGGCATTGAACATGAGGTCAAATAATCACAGTCATGTGATCTCTTCTACAAACAACTTGGTGTTAATAAACTTTGAATAATTTAACAGCTATTTAGATCTACCTGCAATAGCTAAGGAGTAGTTGTTGGGGTCCAGAAAGTTTCTCACTTGTAACGACATAGCTAGCACATGATGATTCAGCACTTCATTAATGTAGTTCTGCAACAAAAATTGTTGTATTTTTTATAGATTTGTTATTTTAACAAGATTTTAAAGTCATTTAAAGCTAAAAAATAATACAGGATTTTATACATTTCATGTAATATGTGATACCATAAAAAAAATTGTTGAAGAAATAAATAAACAAAATTAAATGGTTTGGGATGCAACATTGGTCTTAGACTTTGTGTCTACTACTTTTTTATGCATTCAAGAACATCAAGAAATTTAAACAGGAAACAGACCAAGCTTACTTGAATCTAATGATTAAGTTACAAGTTAAAATTACAAGGATATTAGTGCTTTGTTAATTAGAAATAAGGTAATAAAGTTTTAAATGCGGTAAATTTCAAAGACAGATGACAAACCTGTAAAGCTATTTGCCTTTCAGCAATAAAACATGGTTGCATGTTCCCAATAAGCTTCTTTGGTGGTAGCGGCAGCTCAATATTGGCTTGCTGCAGGCTGGAGTGAAGCGCTGCAAAGTCTCGGTACCTACGGGACACATGCCACTTGTTCTCCTTGCTTGGACCTCGCTGCACTCGCAAAATGTATTCCTATGAAAAAGATTTACATTTACGTACACAATACAACCTAAGAAGCTTTGTTTTGTATGTATATAAAACTCGTCTGGAAAAACTATCATTTGAACCGGAAAACGCAAATTAAGGACTTTGTTTATAATACATTAAGGATTAAAAGTGCTATTTAGATATTGGTGCAATTAACAATGGATAATTACCGTGTGTTTGTTGATATTTTGTGCATTTTCAACCGTACATATTAGTTTTTCGGTGTCATCCACGACAATTTTGATCTGAGATGGCCTTTCAAATATAGCCATTAGGGACACCAATAATGTAAATGCATTGATAAATAATGTATCGCTTGATAATTATGTTCAATACGAGTATTTGAAATCCATTTGCTGCAAAAGCTACAAAATTATCAGAACGCACAGTAGACTTTACACAAAATTGTTGACAGAACCAAACCAACTAGTTTTGACATTAATCTGGCTGACTGAATCATAGACAGAGACTAAACTATTTTTTCACTGTGTCGCCAGCATAAATATTGCTTATCAAAGCATACAATGAGCACATCCCCACGTTGCACAAATAGTTGGCCCGAATGACCCTATTGGCCATTAGAAAAATGTCATCAGCGTTATCGTCATCGCTTGATTACTAGATGACATTGGGTGATGATAGTTTTTTTGGCCAATTGGTGCCAGGGCATGGACCCGGGATATTAATAATAAGAAACTAGCTGTGCACTGCGGTTTCACCCGCATAGAGCCCTTTCTATTAGTAATGGCAATTATTGCTATTTTTCGTTAATTTAATTAGCATGCTAAATTTCATATCATTGCATGCTACGCGCTATTGCTATGCTAATATGAAATTTCATAGAAAATGAGAAATAGCGTTAGCGTATGATATTAAATTGCGAAATTGTGAATGTTTTGCGAAATATGAAAAAAAATTGTATGAAACGTACATTTTAGTGTTGTGACTAAGATTAGAATTAAATTTGACTTCATTAAAATGAAAACTGCACCGGTTAGATAATTCAATCAAGTCACGAAAAAGACAAACAATTTCATTCAAATTAACAGTTCAATAAACCGCACGCAAAATACAGTATTCTCTTCTCTTTCTTTGTTCGCCTTTTACTCGGGTAACGCTCGAAAGCTGATCGTCGCCCGACAGCACGCGAACGCGAGTTTCAATTGGCTGCTACTGCTAATAGCGGCTGCTATTAGCAGCACATTCATTAGCAGTAGCAGCCTGCTAAAGCAGTGCGTGCGAATCTATGAAAGCAACTACACGTCGCTGTCCGTGAATTTTAGCATTCACACAATTTCGCAATATTAAATAATTTAATTATTGCTAACGATGAAATAGCATGCAAATTAATGATGCTAATGCTAATTATTCCAATACTACTTTCTATGCTGCTTCGAGAATCGTGAAGTTTTACGAGATAATTAGTGTTATTCCAGGTTCTAATCTATCTATGTTCCAAATTTCAGTGAAATCAGTCCAGTAAATTTGGCGTGAAAGTCCTAAGTCCTCTGATTGGGGATTGGGGATTGATTTTTCGGCCAACTGTTCGCCCAACGTACGGATCTGGGGACACCAGATACCAATCTACTAAAAAAACTGTCAATCGTTGTGTCAGTCAAGTCCAAGTCAATGTCAACAACAATCAGTCAGTGAGTGTCAAAACAAAATGTAAAATCCGAAAAAGCGCGAACGTATTTTGTAGTTTGTTTAGCGATCGATAGGGAAAATCCAAAAATTTTTTGGTTACATTTGGATGAAGTATGGTGTCCCAATAAAAAAGACAATGGATAACTCACAGAGTTCAGATGTTTTCTCAGACAGTGTGCCTTCTTGCGATGGGTCTTCATTTACTGTATCCTTTTGTGTTATCTTCTCGTTTCCTACGTTAGAAATATCTTAATTCGAGTAATTATTTCATTAACTCCTATATAAGATGGATACCCAACACTACGACTCCTTGCTGCACAAAACAAGGGCTTCACTCTGCAATAACGTGCAAATAAAAAAGGTGTCTTTTCCAAATCACTTTAGCACTCTTCTTGAAGACTGCCGGCGATGTATAACTCAAGTATGTTACTGATATAATATATCTTATGAAGGCGAAGTAAATAGACACTAATCCCATCTATTTCTTGATTTTTCAGAGTTTAGATCTTGTGGTAAATATTTTAACCAGTGACAACATTTCACACAGTAAGCTATCACAGTACATGGATAATTCGGTGTCTATGCTACAAATGCTCTCAGCCCTGATAAAGAATATTGTTGAGTCAATTTCTATGTCCTGTAGTTTCTTCAAAACATTTCCAACTACAACAGGACAAATCTTATTGCTTGTGTTCACTCATTGCAAAAAAAGGTGATGAACAGTTTTATAACTAGTTCTTCCTGTGTAAACCCTTTTATAAGATTGTTCTTCTTTCATCAGATACTGCAATTTATAAAATTTGCTATCTAAAAATATCAACTATTTTGCTGAGCTTAGAAAACACTAATAATGTTTATTAACTTACATTACATTTCAGTGAAGCCATATATGGGATGCATTTGAATAATGTGCAGATACAGCTGAAAGACTTGTTTAGAACATGCCATGAGCTGCAGCTCACATACCTCATGGTGCTGGAAAAGCATTTCATTTTTGACCCTTCTGAGAGAGACCAGCTTAATGTCATCATAGGAGGTAATTTTTATTGCACTCACAAAAACTGACACTATGTTTATGTAACCAAAACTTCTTATAAAACATAAGTTAATTTAGCCTTTAATATATTTCCCTCTGCTGTGTACAGGCCTCACCTAAACTAAAAGGTAGTATGCCAGCCATACTTTAACATACAAGCTCAGAGCGGATTGTTGGTGGAGGGTTGTTTGTAAAGAAAGTGATCAACCTTACTGTCAGATGTTATAAAGAGGGCCTCTGTGGGGTGAGCACGAACAACTATCGTAACATATTCCTAGTGTTTACCTATTGTTAACTTGTCATTTTGTGTGGAGAAACTGTCATATTCTGTCATTTGGACAACACAAATACGTTACGATAATGTTCCAGCTCACCTCACTGAAGAAGCTTGTCAACTAATTTCTATTGATATTAACCATAACACATGAATAACATACTTACCGTCTATTTTCAGCTTTGGACATAAATCTTAAGATAGGGCAGGTGGTCCAATCCCTTGATGTTAAGACTATGGCAGAACAGTGGAAAGCGTACACAACTCTGTGTGAAAAGTATTCCAGTCATCTAATGGACAAATTCATTTACCAGCAGTGCATACAAACACTCTGCTGCATGATTGTGAAGAATTTAAAAACTGCACTTGAGGTACATGGGCATGTCTGACATGACTTTGGTACAGAATTAAATGACTTTAGTTAGAAACTTTAATAAATTCATACCTGCACATTTTAATGGGCAGATGAGAAGTGAAAGTGATTTATCAATACATAATTTAGGGAAAACAAGTGAAAATGTTTCTTGTTGTATTGTTTGTTTATTTAATTTTCTATTTATTTATAGGCTGATCAAGATGAGAAAGTCATAATAAGGTCACTGAAAGTGACCAATTTTGTGATAAAGATAATGCTCAAAATATGTATCATTTTTAGAACTGCTTCATCAAAAGACTATTCTCGATTAGTTGATATGTTGATATTTGTGCATTTGTAAGTAATTTTACACTTTATTATGACTTTGACTCATGATGAAAATAACAAATAATTTACAGAAATTACTTTTTACAGACAAAATCCAGCATACCTTGAGCTAGAAGAAAATCGACCAGCATTAATAAGTGGAATGTCTACAAATGTCTGCTCCCCTGCTCATGTACTTCTGATGGAACTCATTGTAGATGAATGTTTTGTGAATGTAAGGTCTTGAATATTTTAATGTGGAGAGTGGCATGAGTATATTGAGCTTTGAACTCACATATCTAAGTCAGGGAAAAGAATTTAAAAAAAAAATAACGGATATTTACTTAAAGGCCAAATGTTTTTCCTTGTAAAAGTGTATATAATATCTTTGCTGTAGTGAAAATCACAGTTATTTTTTTTTACTGCAAATATATAATCGTAAGCTAGCTTACGTGAATGCTTACCACAATATATTATGAAACTATTCAGTACTAGCCCACCCTGCAGGCATTGTCCTGCCCATAATTTCTTTATTCGTAAAAACCGTCCTCATACATGGAATATCATAAAAAAGAATTGACCAATTTGGTCAAGGCATTCTTGAGTTGTGAGGTTACCAACGCATTTTGTAATTAATTTTTGTATTATAGATTAATGTTTTGAATTCTGTTTCTTACAGTATGTTGTCACATATGATATAAGAAGTATAATGCAAGATGACAAGCTTCTTGGATATATGCTTTTGGTTGTTAACATGATGAAGTGTGTTGTACATAAGAGTGAAGAAATAAGTTTCACCAGGGACAGACTAATAGATTGTGTGTTTAATTGTCTGCCCTTCTGTGAGTAGACATGCTCAACTTTATTTTTATTGTCATATTACCTGGATTAACTAATATTTTTTTCAGATCAAGTGTGGATCAACATAGGTTTAAGATTCAAAAATGAATCAAAACATCCTCACTCATACGGATTTTTTGAACACGTACTTATGCACACTATTGCTCTGGTTCTTACATTTGATACAGAGGAACTGCGTCATGTAGAGAAGACGATGCTTGAAGCAGTTCTTGGGATCGAATGTTTCGTAGCATTATTTGCCTCTTCTTTATGGACTGCTTTGGCGAAGTAAGTGTCACGTGTATTGTGTGGTTGTAAAACTTAAACTACGACTTTGATCCCAGCTAGACGACTGTCGATCACATACATTTTAATTGGTTCTTGATATTTCTTTTTCAGAATCAGCGACAATGGGCCACTTATTTTGAGTCAAATGATATCGTTGTGCAAAATGTACAAAAAATTGGAAAGCCATAAAATGTTTTTACTATCCCCTCAAAAACAATATTTCGCCCATACATTGAGCAGCTTGTTTGGGACAATGCGCGAGGAAGACAGAACCAGACTATCAAGTCATTTCAATCCACTGGACAGTAGGAACATGTCACTTTGGATTATTTTGAGAATCGGCAACTTACCCTTACACATTCAGAGAAATGTTAATGATGAGATTCTGGAAAGATTTAAACAAAATTTAATGTCTAATATTTTTACGAAGGAGTCTGCAGCTAATTTGGTAATACACGATTGTTTAACTCTGGAAAATTACTGACCCGTTGTCATACGTGAACAACGCAACGCAATAAAGGGAAGAGACGCCATTGTCATTGACATAATTTGGTGTTTAAAGTATTAGTCGCTTCGCGTCGTACTTGTCGTATCGCTTCGTACTTGTCGCGTTGCGTCGTCCACGTAGGACAACGCCTCTATACCCTAGAACAAAGCTTAGCGCGAAACGCTGATCTAGGAAAGACGCGAAGGTGACATGGAATTTTTAGGGGACATCGGCCATAGCTTGTACCTTGTCGAGCAAGGCATTTACTGAGAGACTCATTTGTACTTACGTAAAACGATTTTTTCGTCACAGTGACGTCGCCCTGAGCCTATTTGTCTTTGGTTCCAGAATAAACTAATGAGGTTGGCTGCTTCATGTTCTTGCTCCGGAGTCGGCGATGACATGGAGGACTACCTAATCCAGGCGTGGACGAAGGCTTGTCCCAAAAACTTCACTTTCCTGTCGAGAACTGTGGACACATCCTCCCAGTGGTAC
This sequence comes from Pyrausta despicata, assembly GCA_963921415.1. NCBI lineage: Eukaryota > Metazoa > Arthropoda > Insecta > Lepidoptera > Crambidae > Pyrausta > Pyrausta despicata. The sequence continues at coordinate 10,757,348 of OY992862.1, read as the reverse complement.
TACGAGTATGTTGAGGCTCTTGGACAGTTAACATGTGCCATGGAAGTTATGTTTTACCAAAGCAGTGTGAATTTAATTAAAGTGAGTCATTATTTTTACGTTTTCTTGAATTAAGACAGACTTATAATTACTGCTCTTGCTTGTTGCGCCCTTTATTGCGATTTACGTTAAGTTCTCTGTTTTTCTAACAATTTATTGGTAATTTACCCTGCATACCTAGTGAACTTGGTAGTAATCAGACCCTTGGTGTTAATACACTCATTTATTTTTGCAGGTTCTCCATGTAGTATTAAACATATTGCAGATAGGTAACACTGAACTTAACCTGATGCTAGAGGGTTTGCTATGTAAATTGGCCATTCTTCCCGTTCACGATGAAAACAAAAACTCTGTTTCCGCTCTTGTGAAAGAATGTTTTGGAACAATACTTAAGCAAAATTGCAGTAGTAATATTGTAAAAAACATACTATTTACAAAAATGAACACCTGTGATAAAAGTTTACAGCAAATAATATCTTCTGTGATTGCTGAAGACCAAGCCCTACAGGTCCTTTATGATAATTTTCGGATTCAAAATGTAGAGCTCAACAGAGTCAAGTTAAAAGAACAATTAATGAACCTCGATGAAATTGGTTACGAACACAAATGTATGCCAACAAGGTTGCAAATTGAAAATGTTGATGAGATTAATAAGACTTGTAGTGGCAATTTTGATTTAGTCGACTTAGATACTCTTTTTGATAACGAAAGTGACTCCGAACAACCTGTCAAGAAAAAAGCAAAACTAGACTGTGGCGAAGCGCAAGCGATTTTGGATAGATTAGAAAAGGATGCATCATTACTATGTTCATTAGACAAAAATAGTTTAAACAGTGAAAATAGAAATAGAATCAAAGATGTTTGTGAAAAAATGAGAAGAATAGTTGAGTAATGTATTTACATAAATTTTGTTGAATAAATTGTTTTTCTAAACTTACATGAAGTATTTTTATTTTGGTCTTACTATTTAAAAACTGTCATGTAATAATGAGGTAATGTTGTGGATGATTAAATCAAACAATAGATATCTCACATTTATATTTATTGTTGTGTTAAAAAAATCTATACAAATAAGTGAAATACAATAGTCGTAATAATAACCATAGCCGGTGTGACACTGTCATACAAAATGTTGTTTATGTCCGATAGTGAATGGGAGATCAAAATAATAATAATTGCGATCGAGTAAATGGGTATAATAATATAGGTGCGTATCGCCGACAGTACTATGACAGTGTGATACCGGAGCGAGAGAACTTAATATAGATTTAATTGATACTCGGAGGTAATAACACCTTATCATTCATGTCAAACAGTATCAACTAACATCAGTCGAAGTTGAATTTTTGACTTCACCCTACAATCGCGACTCGTACTTTGTACAGCTGTACAGAACTGCCAACCGTGCGTGGATGTCGAGTAACACAGCAACAAAATAAATTCTAGTTAAAAATATCTAACACACATTTTTTCACATCTTACACTAAGCGTCTTATCGATTCTCAGTATATTTTATTATTGTGATGGCGATATAATATTACGATCAAAAATACTTAAAATTGGCTAACTAATAAAATCAAATATAATTGTAATATTGCCGTATAAGATAGACGTAGCGAACTTAGCCATTCCGATAAAGCGTAAGCCTAAAGCGTATTTATACAGCTACAACTTAATTAAATTAAAAGTAAATTATACAATACACAGGAGTAAACAAACCAGTTGGAATAATGTCTTAGATCGTGAAACAACTTTCCATACCAATCCATCTTAGATAATCGATTTATTCAACGTCCGAATTTACCGAGTTATTTAAATCCAGACTAATTAAATTTTCATACCGATACATATCGTGCTTTATCCACAGTGCAATATATAATATGTGGTCTGTTAACGAGCAACGCTTAGAGACCTTGGTTTTTGCTACGAACAAAACATCGCAAAGTGAGCTGCTTCCTAAATTCTGGCTGCACTGTTTCTAATTTAACAGAACCACACAGGTTAAGCGAACACTCGTTGAGAGACCATTAAAAACTTTTGTGACGTAAAAATGCAAATACTTAGGCACCTTATGATTAGTTTAAATGTATATTTTTGTGCGAAATAGTTGCATTTTGTCTTCATCCAGATAAAAATACGACATCTACGTGTTATTTATGTAGGTATATGTCACAACGTTCAACATTATTGCGTTCCGATTGGAATGATCGAGTCGAGAGAGGACTACGAAATCACTAAACTGCTTTGAACATTTTCATAAAACCAACATTCTAATATCACTCATAACCAATTCTAGTTTCTGTTCTATTTACATGTGAATGTGTGAAGACCAATTTACAAGATTAAACACTTCAACACACAAAATTATGTTAGTAGTTACAGTAATCGTAGTTTCATTCGCTTTTAAATATGTAGTTTTTTTTTATTGTTCTGAGGATGCGTTAAAGTAACGAGTGAGTTCATTGACATCTAGTAATGTATTCGTAATTAGTAAGCACCGGGTTTGAATATAATATTGCACATTGCCGCTTTCGGATCAGGTGCAATTTTGAGGAATGAGTACCTGACACTACTTTTGTAGAGCCACGACGATAGCCAGTACAAATACATACACTAAGTTATACTAAAACGTTAGGATACAAAACCTACACATTGAAAAATACTAATTTTACTTAGGCCAATCATTCTTATTTTGTAGTAAGGAATACGTACAAACATGCGGTAACCATAACTGATTTGTATAAGTGGCAACATTAAACTTTCGCTTAAACTAAAAGTCTTGGCACAAATGAAATATCAGTTTCGGTTCATACACAATAAGATACGCTGTAACGGAACTTGTGAAGTTGAGCACGAGACGGTCTGATCGGAGCCCAATACGCGAGATACACTTTATTTTAAACACTAATAAATAATGCCTTAATATCCGTCCGATAAGAAAAGCTCACCACGTTCATTAAATTACATAAATTAAAGCCTAACGTTTAAATACCCTCAGAACAGTTAATATATATATATAAAATTCAGTTCTTTATTAGGTTTATTTGGCATCTATCACCAAAATATTCTACTTTAAACATGGTATACGAAAGTGAAATACCTAATCGATTAATGCGCCTCATCGAAACGTAAATCCTTCGTGATCGTGTCTAAGCACGATGTCCCTGCCGATCCTAAAGTTCCTCCTTCACGCACACGCGCGCACTCACACACTCGCGCGCACACACTCGCGCGCACACACACACGCGCCCGCCCGACGCCGACGCGTCCTCTCAAACGGTAGCCCGATCCGGGACTAGTATCTGATTGATGAATCCATAAATCTAACAAACAATGATTACGACGCAAAGGATACCCGCGGTCACTTAAATACGGCGCACAGTAAGTCCAGACATAAATCTGCAAACAATATTGATATGTAACTTTATTGCTATTTCTTTGAAGCGGTGCACATGGAAAGCATTGGAACCGCGCCGATTAATATATACCGACAAACATCTAGTATAGAGGCTTATTCGACACTCGAACTTTAAGTTAACCTATGGTACGCTAAATACATTTAGAAAAATCGTAGACTGTCTTAATTGTAACTAAACTTATTACCGGTAGAAGATTACGTCTACTTCGGAAGCCACAAACTCGATCGAGTCACCGAAATTTCCCGATACTCTTGCACACACGAAAAGCATAATTATTTACTATAGCGGGAATGTAAATATCGGTTTGCGACCTCCGGCAGCTATTAAGAGTACTATTCCAAAACATCGCTGCCCTGCCACGATGCGACAAAATTGTGGATTCACAAAAGACCATTCGAACATTTTTAATTCGCTTCGTGAGAGGGCGTTATTGTACTTTACTACTCGGAATGAAACACTAACTCGATTCACTACAAAGGTAAATAATCGTAGAGACTTGAAATATCCCTCCCTTGAATTCAGTTGCGGTCACGGTTGCGGTGCAAGCGGGAGTCCGGGCACTGGAGCATGTCAAACTAAATCTCTTGTCACTTTGACATTTCTCATTATCTTTGACACTGATTTCTATTTCAGTGGGATTGCATAGCTCATCGCAAATAATTCGGTTTGTCTGCGCAGGGGCCGGTCTATGTCGTCGACTTGATTACGTGCGTGCATCTGAGCGACTAGTCCTCCACAGACTAGTGCGACTTCAATTTGGATAGTGAGTGGGTACGTGTGGAGTCCTGCGGGCGTGTGGCGGGTGCTTAGGGCGCGCGGTACACGGCGTGCAGCGTGTTGTGGCGCGGCGCGTGGTGGTGGCACAGCGGGCGCTTGGCGGGCAGCACGCCGGGCGAGTGTATACCTGGCTGGTGCGCTGCGGCCTGGTGCACGCTGGCCTGGTGTATGGCGGCCTGGTGCGCGGCCTGCATCTGGCTCAGGCTGGCCTGGTGCGCCTGCAGCTGGTGCATCTGCAGGTGCTGCATCGACGCGCTGCCGTGGAGCATCTGTATCTCCGGCGGCATGTGGTACAGCCCTGGAGTCTGAGGGAAAGGGAGAATGACATTGTTATTATGTTTTGTTAAGTTTTACTTATCTCAGGGCAAAGTATAGGCCTTGTCTTGGTAAATATAGTGAGTGTGTTACGGGCCTAGGCCAAGCAAATAACACTTTATTATATTGTTATTAATGCTGTCTAATTGGGAATGACGTTTGGAGGTTCTATGATGAGAATTTACATAGATATTACTTCTTCCATTCAATAGCTAAACTAATCAAAGCCATTAGAGTTAATATTTTGTTTATTGTTGTGCCTGATGATGGATAAGTCCTTGACAAAATAATTAAACCATTGCCTTTGATAAAAATTGTACTAGATTTTATGACCCAAACAGCCATATAATTTTTACAATCTTTTGCTAGTTTACAAATGAAGGGCATGCGCATTGTGTGCAAAGCATGATTTTCATAATGATTACAATACAGTACAGTATTGTGTGTATTTTTTACAGGAATTTCCAATTAACAAATAATAATTTATTGTGAAACTCGGAAACACATAAAGCGCTTTTTTAATTTATTTAAGTAGCCTTAGGCTTTGCTCTGCCAATTTACAGGTTTATATCTAACCTAGTTCAGGTAAAGAAAGTAACTAGCCTGTAAGTTTTGATCCTAAGCCCAAATTAATTGTAATTTTTACCTTTTGAAACTTAATAAATTTTATTATTATTAATTTCTCAGCTCAACAAAAAACCCCCGAAGCTTCTACGGCTGGACGGATTTTAACCAGTTATAGCTAGGAACCAACGTAATTAAATTATCTTTCGAATAAAAAAAAACAACTTTGATATCGGTCCATCCGTTCGGGAGGCACGATGCCACAGACAGACACACAAGAAACACACACACAAACAGACATAGGACAACTTATAACACCCCTCTTTTTCTTCGGGAATTAAAAATCAAGTAGACGCCACTTAACACTTAAAGCAGTAGCTAATTTCAACAGGCTTTGCCAATGTCTGGATGGCCGAGTGGTATAGGCATAGGCACACGGGAATCTTACCATGGACGCGGTTTCGATCCCCACCTCAGAAAGTTGAGTTTTTCTACTTCAAAAATATTATCTTTTAAAATCAAGTAGGTATGTCTAACTCACATGATGCGAGTGTGCGTGTCGGTGGGGCGGCAGGGAGGGCCGGGCTCAGTAGGCGGACGCCTCCTTGTACTCGGAGTTGTCCATTGTGAAGAAGTCCTCCAACTTCCACTGGAGGGTTTCAAACGTGGGCCGCTTCAGCGGGTCCTTGTGCCAGCACTCGAGCATGATCTCGTAGAGCGCGGCCGGGCAGTTCGGCGGGCACGGCATGCGGTAGCCGTGCTCCACCTGGTGGAGGACCTCGGCGTTTGTCATGCCTGGGAAGAGAAACGGCACCGTTAGATAACGTTGCTACTACATGAACGTAAAAAAGTTATCCTATTAAAGTAATCTATATTAATACTAGCTGACGCGGCAAACGTTGTTTTGCCATATAAATGTAAAGTGTGGACTACCCTTATCACTAAGGGGTATGAAAAATAGATGTTGGCCGATTCTTAGACCTACTCAATATGCTCACAAAATTTCATAAGAATCAGTCAACCAGTTTCGGAGGAGTACGGGAACGAACATTGTGACACGAGAATTTTATATATACCTCGTGTGTGCAAAAGTTTTGAGACGAAATAAAAGTTGCCTAACTTTTTTTATAATTAACATATATTTCTAAAATTTTCAGTAAACAATAAGTAGATGATAATAAACAAAAAATAATAATTATTATTCCAAAATGACCACCCTTGTTTTTAATACAGGCCCTTAGACGATTTGGCCAGTCATCAATGACGGCACGAATCTTTTCCAGCGGGATTCGCTTTGCTTCTCGGACAAGAGCTCGCTTCAGTGACTCCAAGTTTGGGTGGGACTTTCGGCAGGCCCTGAGCTCTAGCTCAGCCCATAAAGCATAATCCCGCGGGTTGAGGTCGGGGCTGGAAGAGGGCCATTCGTTCGCCGCGCTGAAGGCCGGCAAATTTTCCCTCAACCACCCTTGGGTGGTTTTTGCTTTATGGGATGGCGCTGAGTCCTGTTGGAAAAACCAATCCTTGTTGTGAAACAAAACGAAGGGACAGGGGTTTCACAACAGGCTCTAAGATGTCAGTTTGATAGTTCTTGGCTTTCACCTTGACGCCTTGTTGACAGAAATGGAGCGGAGTGACACCTTCATACGAAACTCCCCACCATACTATCACACTAGCCGGATGATGAGTACGCGAGACATTCCGTGCTGAAGCTGGGACGTCCTTGCTACTTTTTGCATACACTTTATTGTTTTGTCGGTTGAACTTTTCTTCGACAGTAAATATTTTCTCATCGGTGAAGAGTTTTTTCCTCGCATCGTGTCTCTTAAGCAGTATTGGACAACGTTCGCGTCGCAATTTACGAAGGCGATCGTTTAAAAACTGAACTTTCCTACGGCTATACGCCTTCACCTTAAGATCATATTTCAGTATTCTGTTGACTGAAACGCGCGAAATATTAGTCTGCAGAGTTAGTTTTTTCTGAGTTCGACATGGATTTCGGCGAAGTCGCTCTCGGATGATTTTGATGTTCGCAGGCGTCCTTACAGAACGCGGCAGACCACTACTATGGCGATCTTGCAAAGAACTTGTCTCATTGTATCGTTTAATAGTGTAATACACGAAGTTACGGCTCACACCAAAAGTTTTCACCTCACGGAAAATCTCCATTGGTTTTTCTCCCGCCTTAAATAGCGAAATCACGGTCGCACGCAATTCTTTTGTTCTCTCCATCACGAGAAAATTGAAAGAAATTGATTTGAAAATCAAAGGAATTAAAAGTTAACATTCGAAATTCAAAATTAGAAAAAGAAATAAATAGCAGCCAGTAATTTTTTATTTCTTTTTTTTAGCACAAAGTTTGTCTCAAAACTTATGAACACACGAGGTATATAGAGATATAACGTAAAAATAAATATAAATAAATAAAAAAATAAATAAATATAAATTAAGTATAAATAAATTTGATTTGATTTGGTGTTGGGGACTCCCACCAACATTCTATTACAGGTCAATCAGATGATGAGGATGCCTCAATCTCGACCACACTCGACAAGCTCATATCGTGTTTGCTTCTTTTTGGTTTGATCTAAGCACATACTTGGTACTATAGTCCCCGGGAGAGTAATTATGCGTACATCACAAAGGTATAAAAAAAGGTATTAAGTATCTATAGTACAGAAATAGTAGTATCCTAATTATGGATAACTATATACAGTAGTCCTAGGTGCAGATTTCTTACTCTAAAAGTAATTCCATTAACTATTTTTCTGCATATTAACTTCTTAGCTGAATCAACCCATGAAGCAGGGCAGAAAGCATTTGCCTACAGCATTTGCATCAGCAAATGCTTAACGACATAGTTCCATACCTGGGTAGGGTATCCTGCCGTACGTGACGAGCTCCGTGAGCAGGATGCCGAAGGACCACACGTCGGACTTGATCGAGAACTTGCTGTAGTTAGCCGCCTCGGGCGCCGTCCACTTGATGGGGAACCGGGCGCCCACTCGCGCTTCGTATTCATCCTCCTGTGAATAAGGAATAAAGGTGATTTAGAGTTTGAAGCAACGAAGTAGAGGGCGCTAATAGCAAGGGTATGAGAACGCTAACGGACACTTGCGCACTAGACGATATATGAATCTAATTGGTGGGAAGAAGTGAGAAGGAAGCGGGCATTTTAGAGGGCGCCGTTGCGAGCGAGCGAGATAGCGACTGGACTCCCGCTTTTTTATTTGAAGCGACTTATACATATGTTGTAATACCTTCACCCCGGATCCAAAAACTGGCCGAATCGTTGGCCCGAAGGCCAACTGCCCAATGAGTAGATTCAGAAAAAAGCTTTGCCTCAACGTTGATTAAAGTTTTAGAGGCCAATAAGCGTTACTTTTTGAGCCAACGATTCGGCCAGTGTATGTATCCAGCTAAATCGCTTTTCAGTGTATGTGTGTGTACTGAAACTTTTCGTTATTTTATCATTGAAGTTCAGATGTAGACGTTTTGCGCTAGTGGAGGAAGAACATGGCAGTATAGTGCTTGCATGTTTAAACAATAGTACAACTGCTTTCTGTTGCATACTATACTATATATAGTTGTAGTACATACTATACCTAATTATTGACTAGTAGTCATAGTTCTACAAATACTTTTGATAAAAATATGTTTTCCAGCCTGTATTGAGATGCACGTCTAATTGAAAATGAATAAGCGTGTCCAAACAACTGTCTTGGTAAAGTCGTTACAAAATACGGCTACAGATACTTTTAAGAACTCTTCTAAGTCTGCGTACACACTTAATTTAAATATTTTTATATTAAAATATCACGTTTTAATATTTAGATAACAGTCATTCCAATACAAAATTGCATCCTCGATGTTATTTTTTACAACCTTCGGAGTCGTTGACTGTCAAGATTTAGTTTGCGATTAAATAATTTAAAGTTTACGGATAATATTTTATTTCGACGGAATGGAACTAGTTTGAACTTATCGTTTGTTTATACAGAGTTTCTTGCTGTATGGCAAGTGGCTATAATAGCGAAACACGTTTCTTTCAGTCACGAGTAAGAGATTACACGATTTCATAACATTCATTGAAAAATGCAAGTAAGTAACGACTCGAAACTTTGAAGGGGCTTGTATCAAAGGTTCGATAGTAAAAAACCGTAAAATAGAATTGGTATATGGGTAACGCCAGTCCACTTAATTGTTATGCAATTGGTTTGCATAGTTCTAGTATTTCTAAATACTCTTGGCTATCAATGTTATGCCGTGATTATGATAGCACCCGGAGCACACATGGAACTAATGATATTACTATTGTTTTCTTATTCGTCGCTAACCGACTGTGTAAGCAATAAAAATTGACAATTCCTGTTCCTTGTCAAGACTTTTTATTTATGAGTAATAAATGTGGGTTAGAATGATTAAGAATTTTCTAGAAAACATTGTGAGTACAAGATCGCGTGCAAAGGACAATGCTTATTATAGAATCATCTACTTCGGTGGCCAATTCAATGGTCGGCCGATTTGTATCGGCGCTCGTCGAAATGTTCATTGCATAATCAAAGAGAATATTTATCGTCGCGACCGCACCGCAAATGGCTCGGAAAATTTTCAGACTGCTTATTGTGATGGGAAAAATGATAATTACAGGGCTACCTTTGGTACTCTCTAATTGAGAGTACCGAATACTAAGTATTTTTCAGCGTGACTGAAGATGGTGAAAACCAATACTATTTTAAGTTGTACCAAATACAATATTACTCTTCATATTACAGCAAAGTCGCTTCCATCGTCTGTCTCTGTCTGTATGCTTTGACGTTTAAAACTATTCGACGGATTTTGATGCAGTTTTTTTTTGTAATGATATAATAGTCTACTACCTGATTTCGACCGCGGCGGCCAAGCTCAACAGATATCAACCAACTGCGCAGAAAATATTCCAGTGCACAAGTCAATACTCAATACACAGGTGCACTCACTGTTCCTTCACTCTCAAATTCGGTGAGACGGCAACCCGACAAGACCGGAGAGAGATCAGGTTTACATGTATAATAACATACTTAATATATAAGAGAACCGAATTCTACGCGGGCGAAGCCGCTGGCGTGAAGCTAGTTACGCTATAAAGTCCAGTGGCGGCCTTGAGAAGTGACATCACCGCGAGTAGAAAAGCCGCGAATCGCCCGCGAGATGAGTTGCGGTGTTTTCACACACATCTCTTATGATTGTCAAACCGCTATGTTATCATCTTTCACGTTATATGTTCTGGTGTTTGTGCGGCCACTTATGATGACTCACCTGTTGTTTTGTTGTATTTCTTGCGAACGTGTTTAACTTGTTCTTGTTTTTTTTTGTTATTATTGCAAATAAGATGTAACAAAAGCATGAGGTAAGAAGATCCAAAAGAACAACTTACATATATTTTACAACAAAAAAACAAAAAAAAACGTACAACTTGATTATTTGTTGACAATTAAGTCAATATAAGTGTAATAAATATTGATTAACATTTTGTTTATGGCGTCCAATTCCGGAAACGACATCAAATTTGTCTATCTATATTGTAATAATATGATTTATTCAATCTGCATCGCATATCCGGTTTTGCAAATTAAATAAGTATCATAAAGAAATTAAAGTCCGGTTTTATTATTAATAGCTGCATCAATAAAAAGGTGTGAATAAAAATGTCAAACGTCAAATTATACTGCGTAACGACACCGTTAGATTGAATCACAACATTCATAACTTTGTAGTTTTTTTGGTGGGATTTCCTAGACAGATTCTTCTTACTTACAACCAATAAGCGTTGCGGGATTTCCATCTTGATCGATAAGAAATGTAAAAGTTGACAGCACATGTTAGTGCTATTACTATGCATTATAAATAGCACACGGACTAACTACCTTTCATGTAGATGTAGCATTAAGCCGCCGGTATTAATAATGTGTTTATAATGATTTAATAAGTAAAAAGTTTCGTCTGAGCCTGACCCGTATTCTTTTAATGTATTGGTAATACCTTATATCAACCTACGATTGAGTGCACATCAATATCAATGTATGTACGAGTACTACTCTTGTACTAAGGGTTGGTTTTGCAGTGCAACACAAATGTGTGGCCTGCTGTTGTGTGTACATACCCCAGCACATCAAGGTAAATACTGGGCATCGTATGCAGTTGTAACAACGTCTTAATGGCAATGAATACTGTGTCTAGATACTTTGTTTTAATTTAATGTTCAATTGTGTTTTTGTGGTAATGTGTGTTTTTGAGTGTTCAATTGTGTAATTGTGTTTGTGATGTCCCTAATCAATAAATGTTTCGTTTTTAAACATAATCCGTACCTTGATAAGCCTGGCGAGCCCGAAGTCGGCGATCTTGACGATGTTCGCATCGGCAACGAGCACGTTTCTGGCCGCTAGATCGCGGTGGATGTAGTTTTGCGATTCGAGGTAGGCCATACCGGCGGCAATCTGCGCAGCCATGTCGATCAGCTGTTGCAGTTTCAGGCCGCGGCCTTTGCCTGTTGGAAAAAAAAAAAAATAGATGAGCATTTGGAAACATCCTTCAGACATTTGATTTTTATAGTGCCCTTCAAACGATCCTTTTCTTTCACCAATTCAACTCAATTTAAGTGGCCTGTGCGTTTTCCTAATTTAGCATCGAAGATAACCAACATGTAGCAGTAACAATAGTTTGAAAGATTGCTGCATGGATGAAATCAAAGCTAAGTGCCAGGAAATGTACTACTAATAGGTGATAAACAAAATTATTTATTGGAAATGACAACAATCTTTTTCCTATGGTTGCATTTCATAGCATTTTAAAGACAACTACGCACATTCTTTTCTACAATGTGTAATATACCCTATGTCATTTGTCAATATGCAAATAGGTTGGTAGTTAAGCCTTTGGACTGTACGAAAGACAAATAAACATCACAAATTGTGATGTTAATTTGTTCTAATGTCTTTCTCCAAGAGAGTAGGTACGTAACGTCAAAGAAAATATTTTATTTACGGTCCAGTTCGTGTTATCCATTGGATATTGATCGTTCCCAATTGGGCGTAAATAAATAAACACTCGAACTACTTTAGTGGCACATTTTTCTCGACAAGTTGTCGTGCTAAACATTCCTACCTATTTGGTTCAAGTGTTCTATAACACAAATTATTCAGTTTTGATTTGTGTAGTGAAGATGATTAACTACTTTTAGTAGTTCTACAAGAAAATCATTAACATATCAAAAAGACCGCCAGTGGCGTGCACTCTTGTATGCAACAATGAGTTTTGATTGACCGTTAAATTTTATGCTTATTGTGAACTGAATGTATGACATCACTCAGTGATTGACGTTTAACACGGACGATTGAGGTCAAAAGTGCATTACCACTAAACGGATTTCGACCTTTAATGCAAATATAACGTATGAACGGTGCCGTTAAGAAGTCAATCCTATTAGAGATTTTCTCATATTAAAGGGATTTTAAACAATAAATCGGTCAGCTATTTTTAGCAACGATAACATTGTTGATGTTGCGTCATTTTCGCGATGAATGCGAATAAAGCAACTTATACAATGCCACATAACTCTAAGGACTATTAGATAAGACGTGCCTAGTCAAGGTGCAATATATCACATTATTATGTCACTCAAGTTCTCTCAAGAAACAAACAACAAACTTCAAAGGTCGTTTGAAAAATCAAAGGTTCACACTTAATCGATTGACTTTGTGATCACGAAGACAGCATTTTTTTGACTTTGCACAGACAAAAAATTGTTTGTGTTTTTGAGGAATCTTGCAGTAACTTAACTGTCCGTGACTGATTTTGGAAAAAATATACTACGCAGTTTCCTATCTACGTCCGTATTGCAAAATGCTGGTCTAACAGAAGATAAGTCTGATCGATCATCTGCAAGTCTAAACAATGTCCAACCTCAAAATTTTCTTTACCAACCTTGTAGGTAGTCCAGCAAAGATCCGTTCTTCATAAGTTCAGTGATGATGTAGATCGGCTCCTCCAGAGTACACACAGCATACAGCTGGATCAGCTTGTTGTGTCGGAGTTTCTTCATGATCTGCGCCTCAGCAAGGAAGTCCTTCGGGTCCATGGTTCCTGATTTGAGGGTCTTGATTGCTACAGGCGTGGTGTTGTTCCACAGCCCCTCCCAAACTTCTCCGAATTGTCCATGACCCAGCTTCCTCACGAACTTCAACGAGGACCGGTCGATTTCCCATTGGTCGCGCGTTCTGTGTGACAGACCCTCGGTAACTGGTTTTTCGACCTGCAAATAAAGAAACCGTTTATATATCACTGTCCTTTCAACTTGACATTGGGGAAGGTCGTGGGATTAAAGAATGCCTCTTCGTCACACCTTGTAAGCCGCTATTGGGCTCTTCAGAAACAATATCCGTCAAGCCGATTACGTTATAACATCCGTGTAGCGGGCAACGCAATGCTAGAAGCTTTGACATTTCAATGAATCCTCAGTGCATTAAAGCGCAAACGACTATAAAATATACAAATGTTGCCCTTTATCTTGATTGCATTGAATAAGTAACGTACAATAAATTGATTCATTATTCTTTTATTACTGTGTTTTGCAGGATAGCTGTGATATTTCAACGTATATAAATAAGACGTAGGAGGTAAACGACACGAGCTCAACAAAAGGGTAACGATTTGCAAGAGTTCAAAATACAAGCTACTTTAATTATGAACTGCATTGTTACAAAAAGAACAGCTTGAACTACTGAAAATTCCGTGAACAAACGAATGTGTCATTGTTCACTTGATAAGGGCGTACATTTCTGTTTTTGTCTCAATAATGTGGGAGTTGCGACTATAATTTTAAATGCTTTGTCAAATTAGTTATACAACAGTGAAGGAAATGTATGTTATTTTGCCTGCTCGAGTAAAAGAGCAAAACGCTTGAGTGAGTAATATGATGCAAGCATTTATCTCGTAAATTCTTCATATCATTGTCTTGCCTGAGAACTGGTTATATAAATGGCTATCGATTAGCAAAGTATAGCGAATAAACGTTGTAAGAACATTTAAAAAATATAGACCGCTAACTATTATGGTGTCTTCGGCTATTAAAGTGGCTTATAATGAGTTTTCAATAACATACAATGTTTTTATAGCTTTTTCAAAGGGATGCCATGCTACTTTAAGCTATGAATGTTAACGAATTTATTTTAGTGTCATTTTTACTAACATTTTGATTTTTAAGATATTTTGGTATCTAAATATACATATAGTTAACTAGCTGACCCGGCGAACTTCGTACCGCCTTAGCGTTGCAATGATTGAACAATCATCATCGAATGACATTGACATTAGTTACGCGCGTTTTTTAAAATATGCAAAATTAAATGTATGTTTTTCAATATTTCCGAGAGATTGTCTTAATATTTTTTTCCGTAAGAACCTTCTCCTAATAATAACAAATACAACAAAAAAAGAATTAGTGAAATCGGTCCAGCCATTCACGCGTGATGCCGGACCAAGGAAAACGGGTTTCATTTTTATATATATAGATTTGAAGTAGCATGAACCATGCATCCGTGCAATTAATTAGTGAAAATTATGAGTAGTCATAGTAATGAGAGTTTCAGGGCAACAATGGGTCATAACAATACAATGTCAATTGTTTTGCCATAGACGCGAGAGCGGCTAGCGCGCCGGCCGTAATAACTTTACCGTAGAAATGAGACATTTTCACGACGGGAGCTAGCCTAGACTTGTGTACAGTTACTTTGGTTACCGGTGCGATAGAATCCGTTTTTTTCGTTTTATGATACAGTTAAACATGACAGCACGTGAAAGTAATAAGGGCGACGAAATTTGGAGCGTGATGTGATTTCTTATGTACACGTTTATCGTTTTGAAGGATAACGTTACTTGGAGGAGGCCTTCTGAAACCAGGGGTGTGCTGATCGGAGTAGTAAGATCACATTGCTACCTATCTGATTGGATTTGAGCCATGATGAGAATCACTTGCAATTGAGTCAAATTTTTGTTTATGAAATTATTTTAAAAACACCTAAATTTACAATAGATAGCTTATCTATTAGTACCACAAGGGTTGTGTGTGATGAAAATTATGAAAAATCCAAAATAATGTGTAGAAAACAGGGTATCAAAAGTAACCTCCTCTCTTCAGCCTTTCTTTTCGAATTTTTAGGAAGAACTTTACATACGATGCAAACTATACAAACTTAAGAAATAGTACCAAATTGAATAGTGACATCCATATTTGAGACACCGGTGATCGAGACATCACAAATAGTACACATTGTAGTTAATTTGCGTGGATTCGCCACCGTCACCACACTTATCTAGTCATTGTTTTGGTGCATGTAACGTTCAAACGTCTAGTAAGAAAAAACACATTTTAATTTTTTAGCTTTGTTCCTTCACCTTTAGGGTGAAGCCGTGAAACTTGAACTAGGAGTGCCATGTATGAATACAAAGCCGACCTTGTTTGATCTTAGCCAATATTGATCTTAAGTATTCGCAAACTTTCAGTTTTTTTTTTATTCTTTCTAAACATTTTTAGTAGCTTTCACATGTGTTCAATAGCAATTTACTTGTACTTGGTCAGCTGATCGTAAGTGATTAACTATGGATTCTACGGTGGAAACATCAAAGAAGAAATAACCATCTTCAATTCTTATGTCAAATTATTACGAAACAATGGTCGACGATCATTGAATTATTGCTAATATAAAGAGAGGAACTTTCGCGAGACGAGCAATCAATTAGCATTTTTATTATGACTACACGTGTATATCATTTGACGAATGGGTACATTCAGAGACGGCGTGACAACTCCGATCAGACTGGCTGGCGGCAGGCTTATTGTGTGTCGGATACAGATGAGCGAGCTATACCTAGTTCATGTCACAGCACATTAGGGTTGTTAAAGCTTTCAATATTTAATCGATCATAACTGCAGCATTTGCAAAAAACCGTCAATCGGTTATAATATCTTCCTGGATGAATGTAAAATGTAATAGACAATGATCACCAGTATTTTTTGCTGATGCAGTTCTGTCATTGCCTTCCCTATTGCATACAGAGCTAGATAGTGTGCAGTTTCCTCATGATGATGATGATTTTCCTATTCCGTAAACGATATCATGCTGCTCACTGGTCGCACGATAGTGAAAACCAACGATAATTAAAATTTTTGGCCAAATACACTGAGATACTTTCGACGAATAGCATGAGTTTTCCGACAACTAGGATCGCCGACGTTTGATAGCCAATGTACGACTCGAGCATTAGAAAATTGTGAGTTAGAGCTTAGTGATAAGAAAAATAGTTAATATAGCAAGACAACGTTTGCCGGGTCAGCTAGTAAATACATATAATAAGCGAATTTATCCGTAACGCGGTGTAATATGAGAGCAGGCAGGGAGCGCGACCGTCCGGCGTCCGAGTCAAGCATCGATCCATACACGGCCACCGCATTTCCTCATTTTGACCTTTACGATCAGGGAAATCGGGATTTGCTACGGATTTACGACATATTTAACTCTACATTACCGGAGGTGTATATCGTAGGTAGGAGTATCAATGATGACATCAATGTACTCTTAATTATCTATGCCTTTTACAAGCTTTTCACCTGACGCGGCGTTTAGTTGTCTGTAATCAAATTTTGCAAGCTAAAGGATCTTGCCCATTTATAGTACTGTTTTACTCAAGCACCAAACGGAAAATATTTATTAATTACCTATCGTATTGAATCAAGAATTAGTTCTGCAATTTTTCTGCTTGTTTTTTTAACAGGGATTTAACAAATATTTTAAAAGATATAGAAATGACTAAAAAAAATTACATGTGATACTGTCACTGTGAGTTAGTGTCTGTAAAACTTTAATAAACTTTTTAAGGAAATACCGGTTAACGGCTAGGTACGAGATTTCATTTATTTTGGGGTTAAATCATGTATTTTATAAAATCTCTAAGCTTCCGGTTCTAAATCATCGAATTACTCATTTTACAACTTACAACATTAAACAACTTTTTAAGCGAAGCAAAAAGAACCTATGTCTATATTTCGATTGGCAAAATCCTTTCCCCCACTTCCCAGTGTCCGATTGGGGTTGAAATTTTATACACCCGTTAGGTGTGTGATAATAATGTACACATGGCTACACATCAAGACTCATTATCGTTGCAAAATCACCCTTATAACGTAATCTTACGATATCGATTAACTTGACGTGTAGCCGTGCATACAATTTGATAATAAAAGCTTGTTGGTTTTATTTTCTTTCGTACATTTTTACTTTTAATTTAGCCACCTACGTACCACTAGGATTGCTCGGCATGTACGAGTAATCTAAAACCTTGGACTTTGATATCATTATGAAGAAACAAAAGAAGATAAGTGTTATTAATATAAAGTCTACACAAAAATGCGTCGAACTCGCTAAAAACGCCGATGTAACAGGCCAGTTATAGAGATTGTTATACAATCGATAACGCTGAAGCGTCGGCGTTCACCGAGTGAAATCCTAAGCAGCTTACTGGCTGTGGGTGATGTCATATTGAAAATAGATAAGCTGGTTGAATTTATTACAGTAATATCATCTCATACTTTTCTCACGAGTAGGTATGCACAAAAATATGTTTGACCTGGCACATGGTCAGTTAATCAGATGGATGATGACCGGATTCTTTATCAGATTAATTCTCTCAAAAGCTCCACACGTCAGGCTACATCTCGATACCAGCCAACCCAGCCGTGCAAAATGCGCCAAAAACTGCAGATAAACCAGATGCAAGCAGAAAAGTAACGCGTTACAAAGTACAGTTAATCAATTCAGTCCGAAGAGTTATTTTGGGCCGAAGAGTTATTTTGGGCCGAAGAGTTATTTTGGGCTTAGTGGCAAATAAATTTATCGAATAAGAAATGTTGCCGGCATAAAATAAATCGATTATGAATTTTTGCATGTACAAGAAACCAATTTTCTGGGCATCAGTGAACAACATTCAGGTATCTGTACCATGAAATTTTAAATTAAAGTTTCATCTCAGTACAGTTGCGTCTGCCTTCGTAATACGAGCAACAACAAGTGTTATTCGGACAAAACGTTCAACCATCTTTACGATAAACACGTTTAGGTATCAGCTCTATAATTGTTAATTATCATATTCAATGGCAGTAAAATATGTAAATTTTATTACAGCGATACACTGCCCGCATAATCTAAGAGTTATGTTTGTCATGTGTCTAACTTTAGTTATATTTGAATAGGACCATTAACTTAGTCAATTAGTTTGTAGGCATTTCTTTAAACTTCATACTCTTCGTTTACATTCCGAAAACAACACACGTAAAGAATAACTTTTGCCACAAGGCAAACGATACATTTGTTTCGATCCAGCGTTCGGATAAAGATCGTCTTGATCGATACCCCTAAAGTTCATGACTGGATCACTATGATTTTGTAGCCTTATAACTATTTCACAAGAAGATAGGCGTGTGCATGAAACTCTAGGAGTCCAAATGCAAGAACTTCTGAAACCGCACGCTCAATGAGAAATTGCTAAACCAAACGCAATCACACATCTGTAGGAGGTATGTGTTTAATCAAATGCAAGATCTTTTGTTAAAATGTAACAATTTTTAAAATTAAAGCAACTGGCTTAGTGAAGGACGGTCCAAGGCAATTCAGGTTCAAGAGTAGACCACTACTATTTTTATTTGATTGAGTACCCTAAATAGAAAGAAAATTAGATCCAGGGGAAAGATCAGTATGCTATCTACTTTTTGAGTTAGTTAAACTATTTGGCAACTAAATAACGGAAGACCCTTTTCATCTAAAAAACATTGGAATTGTCTCGATGGACTTTAAACAAATAAACTATTCACTTAATTGTTTGCTGCACTTTTTCTACTATTTTATTGCACTTGTTCCTTCAAGCGATAGGCAAGGGATCAATTTCTTCATATAAATCAGCGGAGTGAAATACCGCATAATATTACATAAATAATGTGAAATGGTAAATGTGATTTATGGTGTATGAGTTATTGTGTACAATTTAGCTATAACCTTCCAAGTTAAAACAGTGATAGTTGTAAACTATCTTGATTCTTATGTGATTGGCGATCGAAAGTGATTATTTATTATTAACCCGTGCAGCTATTGAGGAGATGCATAATGTACTGCAATAGCAACATCACGCGTAGTGTAGATATCAAATTTTCAAGTTATTAGCATTTTTGAGATTTCACTATTGTTTACAAAACTAGTGTCAGACAAGGAGCAGCTAAAAGGAAACAAAAGAACTATAGATCACTTTTGTCGATGAGTAAGCTGAAATGTAGGATAACTGTAAATCTGAGGAAAAGTGTATGTTTTTTTTTAACCACTGCGATAAAAAAGTCCGCGTGAGAGAATCAATGATGTGATGACTAACCATTTACTTAACACATTTCTTACTTTACTGCAAAATTGTCTGTTGATTAGAACAATAAATGTACATAATTTATATTTACGTCACACGATTGTAAATATAACTTCACAAAGAATAGGATCAGATTTAAATTGTTCATAAAACATTCAACACTTGTTGAACATTAAATATTGAAGTTCATTGTATGGTATTGATATATTATTTACATTTAGAGTAAAACAATAGGCACAATTACAATAATTTTAGGCGCAGAGTATAAGGAAGAAACGTGTTAGTTTGTTTCTATTGTATACGATGTTTTTGTCCAATACAATATAATGAAACCCGAAGATATTAAATAATTAAGACCTTAGAAATGTTGTGGTCTTTGTGTTAATGACATCTTAATCACGACCACATTGGAGATTAGTGCTTAATCATTTGTGATGTAAGAAAATATTCTTTTAAGTCATTAATATCATGATTCATAAAGATATTATGGATTATTACCTACTCAATTATGTTAATGTTTGTGTAATGCAAGTGCTTATAGTAATTCCCAACTGCAGTGTTAGGGTACTTATATAAGTTGCGCTTACTAAGCGCCAACTAATTTCGCTGGTCAATAGAGTCTGTACTCTCTAAACTTTAGGAAAATACGAGCGAAACTTTAGGGGCCAATATTCCGTTCGTATTTTCGGGTCTAGGTAGGCATCGCACGTTAAATCTTGTAAGAATGACAGGGATAGCTATATCCGAAACTACGGACAACGTCTTAGCGAGTGGGGGCGCAGGACAATAGAGACAAATTTTAGGTAGCCCATTACGTGTATGCGATGTGTTTGGTTGGAATCGGGGACCAAGTTGCGCGACTACAGGTAAAATTCTAGACAGAACTGATGCTGATGGCATTCAGTATGTTGAGTAACTCCGGCGCCTTTTTATTGCATAATTTATGTAATATTTACCTTAAAGCCGCAGAGAATCTAATATATTTGATAAATGCGGTAGCGTGTTGCAACTAAATACAGGACAGTGACACAACATAACTGACGATACCTAATAAATAAGTGAATAATTGAACATTATTAATATTCTCAAATATGCAAACAACACGGTTCCATAAGTTTAATTGAAAAAAAATATATATATCTAAAATCCTCTGACTGTTGGTGGTTAACGTATCTCAGTAATCTATTTTAGAACTTTCACTGTAAGTATAAAACAAAGAAATGCATTGACATCAAGTGCAATGACACGTTATAAAAGCTGTCTGCAAAAATATAGACAGGTCAACGGAGAATTTTCCGATAAACGTGAAAACTATCCTTAGACAATGGATAAACAACAATAGAGTTGTCGTCTGGCGAATGTTGCGTATTCGACGCAAAGTCCGTAACGAAAGTGGGGCCTTCTCGGCCTTGGTCGTTTGGTTGGACGATCGCGAAACTAGAACGCGAATTTTTTTAAACGTGTTATACATTTAATTACGTAATAAATTGGAAATTTTCGCTACCGTGTCCTGCGGTATCGACAAAATACTCTGCAATGATCAGTAAAGAGGATTTTTCGACACGAGTGCCGTGAAAAAAGCGACCTGTGTTTTCTGAACCAATAAGTTCCTATTCCAGTGAAAATGTATACCTCATTCTATTAAGTATGTTAAGTATCGATACAAAATTAGTTTTTAGGTAGAAAGCTTTAAAGAACGGCTCTGACACAAAAAGCTTCTTGTAATCCATAAAGGCTGAAGTTTCTTGCTAAGCCTACACAGTTTGTTACACAGAAGCTTTGCAGGCAACGTTATATTTAATATCATAACAATGATAACTGAAGTCATTGAATAAGAATTCATAAAGATTATATTTAATAGCTACGTGATGCGTTACAGTTTCTGTGGCGTTTATATCGGAGGAGGAATTTACACGTGTCGCATTGTATGTATCACAATTAATTATGCAAGTGACGTAAAGTAAATTTCTAGTTATAGAAAACGCAATGGCAAAAACTCAAGGCTTAATGTTCTATTGTAAAGATTTATGTGCATTTTTTCACCTTGGGTTTGATTCCATTACGTCCAAAAGAAAAAATCTACGGTTTCATTTTTATGACATTTAAAAAAGATCTCATACCGTTGGGGATTGTATTTGGCCAATATTAAACGGAGTGTACTCGAATAAACCGTAAAGAGGCGTGAACTCCAGGGTTGTTGGCCAGGAAAGCCGTCCCCGCTGAATTTAAAGCATCCTCTCTCTCGTTCAATACCTCGTAATATTTCTCACGCGCGAACAAAGCTTGACCGTCGAAAACCATAAATTTTATAGTCGTCCCGATATTGAGTTTTGCAATTTATGCGACTTCGTAATAATAAATACTGCGAATTGTTTATTCCGCTCGCATGACCTTGATTTGACAGCGGGATCTATCGGTTCTACAAATGTTACCGAATCGGTCGAATGCTGGAATATTTGTAGAAGGTTAGGTCAAGAGCGCCACTTGTGCTCGGATCAATTTCGTGACGTGGTAATCTTGTAATATCTATTCACAAAATTCAATGTCATCAATTACAAATTTGACACCTAAATGGCCATACAATCAACAGATTGTAATCATTGCATCTGATAAAATATTTCATATTGAATGATCATTAAATCATACAAAACTTAGATTATGTACGCAGCGCTAACATCTGTATAAATAAGAAAGTTTTGCTAATAAATGGCAAAATAAGCAATAAAATTACAATTTTAAGAGTCAAGTCAAGAATAAATCATGTTCACTTTATTGCCGAGACATAGCTACATTTGATAAGTTCTTTGGTTCTTACTGCACATGGAGTAACATTATGTAGATGATTTTATTACGCTCTTATCAAAAAGGACGAGGGTTCATTCATGTTGCTTTGGAAAATATGAATTGACGCAGGTTAGTTACTTTCTGCGTCAACTCCTTTGCAATTATTAAATTTTTTCTGCTTAACAAATTAATAAGATAGTGACGTAAATGTACGTAAGAATGTATGAGATATGTTGTTTGTTGTAATGTTTCTATAGACGCTTTGAGGGGCGCGGATATGTACTATAATGGATTAATTATTTTAAATACTTATTAATCCCAGCAATAGAAGCAAGTAAATCTAGTTTCATCCAGTACGATTATGAGTATTGTAAAGTAATGAAAATGTAGTTGTGTTCGTTACAATGTCGCGCGCCACCCTCCCGCGACTATCGGGTTACTGCGCCGCGCAGGAAGGATCATTGTGCAACTACTGACACTACTTATGTATAAGATATTTCTATTGATTTCAGTAAAAGTAGCGTTTCTAATATAGACAATGTACCATAACATGACAATGCTGTTCGTAACAGATAACGAATCTTTCGCGTAGCATCCTATTCGTCTTAATCTATAATTCAATTCAAAAGTTAATATTATTCGTATCGTTACCGAGCGAAGAAGTGAAGAGGTAAAAATATCGGCGAAGATCTGTATTGACGGAGTCGGAGAAGAGTTGCAGCCATCGCTCGTTCATACTCCCGCCAGATGCTTGGTGCGGCCGTGGTTCGTTGCTGCTGCAGTGACGTCACAGGCTTACCTACAGCGCACTCGGCACGTACCTGCACGCAGGGCTTGCTGAGCGAGACGCAGAGCCCGTCGGCGTCCTTGCTGTAGTGCTCGACCAGCTCCTGCAGCGTGCGGAAGGTGGTGCGCCGCGCGATGAAAAACCCGCCCTCGTCCAGCTGCCTTATGCGGTAGTGCTTCACCGTGTCACCGTCTCGGACTGTTGACAAAACATCACTATGTAGTAATCGGGATTCGTCTGGCATATCAGAAATAAGTGGGCAACGTGACGAGGACATCCCTACAGTAGGTTAGGATAGGAATCGAAAAGGAAACGGTTTGACTTTTCGCTTTTAAATAGAACACTCTGAAACTTTAGTCGCAGAATTTCACTAATCGCTAACACTAAAACGCTCACACTTTACTAATTTCAGTCTCAGGATGACGTAATTAAATAACCTTTTACGCCACTACGATATTAAAAAAAACAAACCTAAAAAAACAAAAGCAGCAGGACATCAAACTGCACTAGAATAGCACCATCATTGTCTAATAGCGAATTTTGGCTGTGTCTAGCGAGTGAATTGACGCCGCCGGGCACGGATGAGGCGTGAAAAATCGCAGACACGCAAGCTGCGTTACGAATGCCGGTGTAAAAACTTTTCGGCATTTAAATGCACTACGACGTTTAGAATTATTCTTACTTGTTAGATATAAATACAGGTTGGTTGGAACAAGATGAGCAGCTCACTCAATAGTTGTATTGCGAGTCTGAGAACATAACTGTCATCCACATCACAGGATTTCCTCATGTTTTAATAAGAAGTCGAATTCGGAAATGAATACCTGTAAATTATGTGTACCAGTTGTTTAAACAAAAATATCATCACGTCTCTATGGGTAAAGATATAACAAAGTTTGGTGTGTAATTCGGATTATGGTACTGTGTTTTGACAAATAGCATTATACGGGCACGTGTTGAGCTGTCCTTTTGAAGGTGATTGACTACGGCAGGTGTGAAGGCAAATTGATAGAGTAACGAAGGGGAATGAACTTGAAATGAGATTACTTTTTCTATGCAGACTACCAAATATTGTATACCAAACTTTCTTTAAAGTCCTATACGAGTATAATACAAGTTCCTACAGTTGATAACATTCAATGCAATAATTTGCGCTTTTTACCTTAGTTTTTGCTCAAACTGATATTAAATGAGATTTCGTTCATACTTGTGATGGGAAAGAGTCTGAGAAAAAAAGAAAATGTGTTAAATTAAAACGTTGCATGATCTGTGTAGAAGAGCATTTGTGATCATCAGCGAGCGAAGTTAATGAATGAAAACTCACTTTCGTTCACTGAGAAAGTCTTCAGAACATTTATACGAGCACTATTGTAAAGGAGATGTAAGATTTTATCGCCGGTCGGGATCATAGCTGAAGGTACTTTACGTTCCAGCATCATACACTTCAAAACCAATAAGAAATGATGCTTTCCAAGTTATATTGAACTATTGATAGGCGATTACTTAAATGCACCGCGCTTTCGTGTTGTCTTTTTTTGTGGGGCGCGTATTTTCATATAAACTGAGGTACTTCCATGCAAATAATAAATCTGTCGCCCCATGGAACGCGATGGAGCGCGATGCAGTGTAAAGCCGCCATAAACTCAAGGTTTCAGCGATACTACAGAGCGCCGTTAATTGATCTAAAATAACTTTTTTTTACGTAAAACAAACTGTTGTAACTCCTGCTCGAGTCCTGACCGCAATATGATTATAATACAATTTTAGGATTTGACTAAATGACTCATAGCGCTGTAAGTTCAGTTTGCATTTTTCCTGCTACTCGTTACTTTCCAAAAAAAGTTAGGGACGCCCGAGGTTGGTTCACACGGTAACCGGTATTTCTTTAGCCATGTTTTATAGTGTGTATTTACATATGCACACCAAAACGCCATGTTGCACCCATTTGGTGGCTAGAAAGTAACCTTAATGAATGATATTGAGCTTGTACTTAACTAATATAAATATCAGGAAAAAGAGGCGTATATAATATGTAACACATAATAGAAGAATGCTATAGAGTTATTTATTAAAAAGTAGGTATTAATAATCTATAGGTATTATGACAAATGTATGTTCAGCTAGTATTGACAGGTCCCATAACTCATATGCTCAAGATTAAATACTAAGTAGACTACTTTTTCTAACTCTCAATGTCTAGACCGGTTCCATGAAAACTTGAACACAATCCCAACGAGATTTTTATCGTAGAGTTTATGTTTAGAAAGATCGCAGCGGACAGCCTTGAACCGCTATCATTGAGAAGAATATCATTATGATTCATAATGTTTCATTGCCGCTTCTTCTCATTAAATATTCTATGGTACTGCTTATAATACCTTACCCAGTAACATTTGAGTATTTTTTTGTATTCTTAATTTCAATGCCAGTATTGTCTGTATGTGTGCAACCGTCTGCTGTGTATCACCAATATCACGCACGCAGGATGTTGGAACAATGCATGAGAGATGTGTTTTTAACTTAGTGTATAGGTATTTGTCGGATATGGTTAGATGATCATAAGTATCATAACACTTACAAGTTATTAATAGGAAATGAAACTGGTAACTGGATACTAAAATTACTAACAAGTGACAGTTGCGAGGAAACTGCTGAACTGCTTATGCACATTTTGTGCAACGTCTTATTGCCGTCTACAGATTAATCTTATTGATGTTAAGTATAAAAATTGATATTAGTTAGTCTTGTCCACACAATCTGGAAAAGTATAAACTTTAATAAATACATTTATCTGCTGCTTTATACTGTT
The DNA here is from genome assembly GCA_963921415.1 of Pyrausta despicata. NCBI lineage: Eukaryota > Metazoa > Arthropoda > Insecta > Lepidoptera > Crambidae > Pyrausta > Pyrausta despicata. The sequence goes on along the minus strand of OY992862.1, from coordinate 10,731,421 downwards.
AGGCCAACAGAAGCAGATAAGACAAGGATAATTGAGTTTTATCACGGTTGTGTGCCTATTCCGTGAATTGTTTAAAGAGCACCAGACAATTAGCCAATCAGTGAATCACTATAGTACGAACTTCACCAGTGCCAGTAGAGTTTCCTTGTCGACGGGTAAAAACGCAAGGCTAATAATCCAATTAATGGAAGTTTGTGTATGAATGAATGTGCAATCAGCATTCCGTACAGGCAAGAAGTTACGCAACCAATAATAACTCAGACCCTTTGCACACTTTGATTTTTATCAGCGATGCAGCATCGATGCAGTCGCAAATGGTCCACTTTACACACAAGCGCTGAGCTTCAGAAGTGCAGAAGCTGGTCATTTAACTGTGGCGATGAAGTATCAATGCAGTCCCGCCTGTATCGACGCTAAGGTTTTATTTTATTTTACTTTTATTTTATTTTGTTTTTATTCAGGAAATCAACAGCGATACATTTTGTTTGACATATTATGATAATGTGTAATATAAGCATACAGCTAATTATAGATTTCCACAAATGTACATTTCTAGTTGGAGTATTTCTTACATGCGTATATAATATAATTTAACTTATAAACTAATAAATAAACAAATTTCGGTAACATTGAAGGACATTATAGTTATAGTAAGTAAACAAATTTTCTCTATCCTTATGAACGCTCTTATCTCTGTGAATATGTGTGTGTTTGTGTGTGTGTGTGTGTGTGTGTGTGTGTGTGTGTGTGTGTGTGGGGGGGGGGGGGTACATATGTGTGTGATGCTGCATCGCGACTAGGGTAAATCCGAAATAGATATAGTGTTATAGATGACCCAATTTTTGCAGATAAATTCGATATTTTTTATTTCATATCTCAAAAGAATCTCTAACTCTATCTTAATTGACTCAGTTGTATGTCTCGTTGCTACGGCATGCAAGGCCAAAATGAGTTCAAAGATTTTGTAGGATAGATGCTAAATGCGGCGCGTTTCTAATATGCGGGACTGCATCGTTGCTTAAAGCCGCTATGTATGGGGCTTTAGTTATAATTTAGTAGTGCAGAAATGAGGAAAAATTATACTGTACGGAATAGATGGCCTGCTCTAGTTATGGAAATACTGTGTTCTGATGTAACATCTTGCAAGAATTTATGTGCAATCGCTGGTCGGGCACACACACATCCGAGAAAATGCATGCACTAAACGATATTACACAGATTACAACCGCTAATACATAAGAATTGTGATAACGGAGATTAAAAATGCAGTTGAGATATATTATTGATTGATGCAAGGTTTTTTTTTAATACTAAACAAATAAGTGACATTTATTAGTTCTGATTGAAAATAGCAAATACGGAATGAAATAAAGAGAAGTTGCCTGCACATTTCATATGTCTTCATTTCTTTTTTACATAAAGCCTTGCATATACACTTGAGTTCTAGACCGATGCTATCACTGAGTTGCCGACGTCAAGATCAAATCACGGTATTTTTGCGGCTAAGAATTTTAACACTGGGATAAACCGTAGTTCAAGAAAACAGTAATGACGTTTTTTCAGGTTTAATTTTGGCGAGCTTAAATTTGGCGTTAGCGTGAAATAAACGACGGCAAAAACGATAGACGTCAGTCAGCCTTTGTTGTTTTTCATTTGAAAAACGGAAGTCAGTAAATCAGACAAGTGGGTCTTGTGCAACAAAGTGACATTAGTGATGTGTGCGAAAAACCAAAATACATAATTTTAGCCACTATTGTATTGAAATATTGAAACGACTTTCTTATATTTTACATAAACATACGGAAATATACACTTTTGAAATTGCAGGTTATAATGAATACTGAAAAATGAGACCAGGACACTTTTCTTAAAAAGAAAACCTTAAATAATACTTCATTTATAGCAAATTTCTAACTTGAACGACTCTACTTAAGAATTTCACCAATTTGAATTGAATTAATTTAAAGTTAAATATTATGTAAACAAAAGCCAATCTAATCAAGTTTCATGACTTTTGTTCTTAAACCTGAACGGTAAAACGGTAAACTAACGATAAAATACATCGCTAACTGCAGAATGGGTTAACTCGATTGCAACTCACTGTAACCCCTTATAACAGCAGCCATTGTGCGTACAGGCGTCAGACATGACTATGATGTGTTTATGCACATAACAAATTAGCAGTAGCTCATTCAGTATGTATAAATAGAGTAACGGTACGGGACGGCTGGACCGAGAATAGTAATTAGCACGGGATATCGCACTGGCGGACCGTAGTGGCGACTGCAATCTTTGTTCCCACGCGTTGGATGGTGTTTAGAAAAGTACAACCGGTTTGTCGTGATCGACTCTTCCAGTTCTGATGGGAGTGAATTCGTTGGTGTTACTATCGTGTCTTTGTTTAAGCTTCTATTGGTAAGCTTATCAATGCTTGTTATAATTTAACTTAACCTTAACCATCACATCTTTTTTACGCCTACTTATATACTACCAATACTACAAAGGATGAAGTAAGGACTTTTAATGTCGATTCCACTCTTTATGTAAAGTCCATATTCAATTTGTACAATATGTTTTGTGTGGTAAAATAATAATCCCTGATTATACTATTATGCTGTTCACTTTTAAGCGTAAAATAGTTTTAAACGAAAAAGGCAAAAAAAATAAGACGCTGATTTAAAGATCTACTGATGATGGCGTAAACTTAGAACTGTCGTAATATTCCGTGATAAAAACTATCCTATGTGCTTCTTCAAGGTCCACGCACTCTACGCACTATGAGTACCATTTCATACTAATACGATGCTGGTTGGCGTTAGTAAATGAATGAATGAATGCTGACCTGAAAGCGAGAAGTCATTGTGGCGACTCTCAGAGTCCCTGATGAGGAAGGCACCATGCTCGTTCTCTGGTAGCAGCAACTTCTTCTCGGCTTCGATCCGTTTGATCTTGCGGAAGTACCATCTGGAACCAAGAAATTCATTTTTAAGGAACTGAGAATTTGGTTTTTTAATTTTCAGTTCAATTATGTTTAGTGCCAACATAACACTCCTGATGTTTCAAAAAAGAATGAAGAAGAAGACAAAGAACAAGAAACCAAATGAAGTTTTAAAAGTATTTTGAGAAAGAATCATAGTCAAAATAATAGCTGGTTTCAACGAAATAATAATAATAATAAGTTTTTTATTTCGTTATAAAATTGCTTTAAGACTAGTACATTGGAGCCCCCATTTAAGCAAAATTTGCCTGTGTTTGGGGGACCGCTCTTCCTTAACTATATTTTATTTTAACAAGGCAGTATAGTGAACTTGTTTCTTTCTATACTTATTTTTATTCTTTTAATACTCTTACATAAAGTGACTTATTCTATGTGTGTGTATGTGTGTGTCAGTGAGTGAGTGTGTGTGTGTGTGTGAGTGTGTGTGTGAGAATAATACAACAATTGTCTGACATGCTAAAGTGCAACTATCTGTTCTTCCCCCTATGAATTTGTCGAACTGTATACGAGATGAGTAGAGATAAATAACATTTGAAAACTGATAGAGTAAAAGATTTCGGTAAATTTTAGATCTCAAAGTAGGAAAAAACTATTCAATGCTATCAAAATGTTGGTTATCTGTGGCTTTAACCTTTACGCTTCATGGTTTGTGAGTGTAATTTTAAAAAGTTTTTAAAAAAAATGTCATTAGCCTTGCGTGAATGTGGAGACTAAACACAGAACATTGTAGATAGGTATATAACATTGTCGGGATTCGATGAGGGCTCGCAGTCACATGAGTCAACGTTCACGATTGAAATGCACTCAGTATTCAATCGTCGCACGGTCAGGATATTGGCCCTACTCCGTAAGCCGGTGCCCGTAGTTTCGAATAATATTGCCCTCTGTCACTCATGCTAGGTTAAACATGCGAGCGAAAAGGATACCTAGATTTAAAGATACAGACAAGGAGTAACGAAGTAAGGTCACAGAGACCGGCGTATTGTACTCGTACTGTAGTGCCGCCCGTTAACATTAGACGCCGTGCGAACGATGAATCATAATTTGACACCTTTTGAAAGCTTTCGGAAAGACAATTTGAGGATTTATTTTGAAGTAGTACAGTAAACAATTTGCATTTAGGCAATGTTTAAGTTTGCTAGGAATGAGGTGGAAACCCAAATATCATAAATCGTAAATACATTGGTAAGTCTTATGTTATTTGGGCTTCCCAATTCTGTGCAGATTAACATATAAAAGAAAGTTTCTACACAAACTAATCTCAGAATCAAATGTTATTCAGAGTAAATAACAAAATAATGCTTTGTGATCTGACCTCTCCACAAATCAGAAAACAAGTAACACAAGCAAGTAATTTTCAAAGCCATGAATTTTGATGAGCAAACACAGACATCCATCCATCCATCTCTTTGATGTTGAGATATCCAGCGACAAGTTATTTTTGAAAGACTTCTAAAACGCTGGTTCCACATCCAGTGCACGAATGAGTGAGTAATATTGTTAAACGGCTTAGTGTTTGTACATTGTACACGTTATTCTACTTGCTATTCTAGACTTGTTGCGCCGGTTCGTGACAACGAACTCACGTAGTACTATTTTGTCACTGGATTTCTCCAAAATTTCTGGGTCTATTGAAAACAGGATAGTTTTTTTTATTATTTGAAAGAATAGCCGCAGTCATCTGTAAACAAGACGGTTGCATGACAGATGATAGAGATACGGGGCCTTATCCTGTTTTAAAATAAACTCTTTTTTTGAACCGACTTCACAAAAAAGGAGGAGGTTCTCAATTCGACCGTTGTTTTGATGTCTGATTTTTTAGTTCGTTGGCGCTGTTGTTCTCAGTCGGTTAAGTTCCATTGCGGTACCTTCTCAAAATCTTTTAACTAACTCCCGACGAATAAGAGAGATTTTATAAATTTGACCCCTATGTCTGTGTGTGTATATGTAATTGTGTTTTTGTCTGTCTGTGGCATCGTAGCTCTCGAACGGATGAACCGATTTTAAAGCGGTTTTTCTCGAAAGATAATTTTATCGCGGTGGTTCTTAGCTATGGCCAGTCAAAATCAGTCCAGCCGTTGAAGCTCAATAGCTGTTTTTCTGAGCTGCAGCTCATTCGGAGGTTTTTTGTAACTGGAAAATTAATTTTTCATAAAAACTACATGTGACATTGGCGGAACGGAGAGCCCTTGTCGGCGAGCTTATGTTCGCTCGCCTATAACATAAAAGAAAAAGCCTAATCCTCTGCCTAATAGGACATGAATAATAATGCCAATCAGATACACAGGTGAGCGACACGTCAACAATTAACAGTAGTGTAGTTCAGTACTTGTGCAAGAGCGGTCCAACAATAGCGTTGCATCAAACTGCGTGCGACATACGGGCAAGGTTGTCTGCGCGGCGTGAAATGTTCGCTGTCGAATCATTGGCAATGATCATATTCGGACCCTGACCGCACACTTCCGAAGATAAGAATAACAATGATCATTTATTTAAACTAACACAACTGGATAGACGTCAATACACACGCTAGGCTAGAAAGAAATTCAACAGTCAGAAAATCTTCCAACTACAGCTTTAGATTTTGGATTTGGTAATGGTATGATAAGGATTCCCTTGTATTTTTCATTCAAATGCATTCCAGAAAAATCGATCGGAATCGAAGGCATAAATGAAACTTGTTTAGAAAAAACTTCTCGTCTGCGAATAAAGCGACGTTAAATCAGTTTACACGTTTGATGGGACATGTTTCTCAATCAATCATTGAAATTCGACAGTTAAGCGAGAGCCTATTTTATAAATATTCCGTATGATATTTCATTCTGCTGAAGAAATGTCCAAATCTGTTTAAAAACCGCATCAAGATTATTCGCAATTAAATAAAATTTGTGAAAGATTCTGAAATATGAACATTTGTTTTTAATTTTGAGTTCATGTGCATAACATCCCTGACCACAGAAAAAAGCTTCTAAGAAATTAGTGTGGGTGTAAAGGTCGCTTCATTTATAGCGTCATATGCTTTACCAAACTGACAGATATCTTAACAGTTTTCCTGCTTATACTTCGCAGAACATTACGCGAACAGTTAACTTTGTTTACTCATGCATTAAATTACTTAAATACGGGATAAGGTATTTCCTATTGCGTCCGATAAAATTATGACTAAGATACATATACGAGTGGCTTTGTGATTATCGATACGACATGTTCATCAATATTAAAAAGTCAAATTAAACCAGTTTAATTAGTAATTTAGTGTTCTGATATTTGAAGTGGTATTTTCCTTTTCTTCCATAGTATTTTCCTGATTATCGTGTAAGCAACAAGAGACTCGGAGAAGTTTAATCACATAATGAGGTGAGCGCCTTAATTATAAGCAATTTGAGTTTTGTGATATCATCCTGCCATTACTTCGTGACGGAGACCAATCGAGTGATTGCTATTGTTTCAGTACAATGGAATGAAGCAAAGTTGACCCACTGCTGACCATAACCTGCAACTGTGCTTAATCTTTTACTATTACTATTTTGATAAAACCTTAACCTTTACCTTAACCTTAACCTTTACTATTTTGATAAAATTTGAATGGTAGCCAGCAACTGCATATTATCAGCAAAACTTGGGTCAAACAAAATCTTTAAGTAACAGAATCGCCGCTTACAAAATCACAAGTTAGTATCACAACATTTTGACAGCTTAGCAGTTTTTTGCCGAAAACTTGGTTTTCAAAGGATAAATCTATTGCGTTAAATCATGGTCAATCAACGGATATATGCACTTTTGGCCCATCGATCTGTAAATTGACAATGTTTTTACGCAATAGATTACTTTATTATGTATTCAATTACGAAATTTCTCCTTCGTAGCAAACTCCGCTTTTCGATTTATTCTTTAAAAACCAAGTTTTCGGAAAAAAACGGCTTAGCTGTCAAAACTTTGTGATAGGCCTCTTAAAAAGACTAATACTTTAACCGGAATGATATACTATAAATGTATAGTTTTTAGGATAAGTTCGACTTAACGACTCGTGTTACATATGTTCTGGTCAAAGTTAACCAACGGTTCATTGTATACATTCTTGCATTGTGGTTCAATGGATTATTCCATTCCGCTCATCTATTGTGATGCACGGGCGGACCTTTGGTTTGCAATTAAGAAAACTCGTTTACGTCTCCGGTGAGATTCTTATCTGATAGTTATCCATTGTTAACACTTGAGACACTTGATCAGTGGATTGCTTTCTAAAAAACATCAAAGTTAATGACAGAGAGTTAAGTGCGAAGAACAGTTTAGGATAGGTACGTATATTGTTAGAGTGAATACAATTTAGATACTATAAATGGAACAATGATTTTATCAAGATAAATTAGGGCTGAGGGGACGACAACCAGGGAGGCTACAGGACTTTTTGGATATACATCACATACATTAATCAGAAACTGAACAGTATTCAGAATCAACAGTGGTATTACAAATAAACTTCCTCACGTTCTTTTACAACGTGCCTTAGTGTATGGATATATTGAAAACCAGTATAGTGAAGAAACCGCTATTTTTAGACGGCTTATAATAAGATTATGCATAAGATCAAATGTCTTTCTTGCATCCAAGTAAAGTGATATTAAAGTCGAAGTGCTTGAAGTCGCAGCTACATCACTTAATTGCATTTATAAAGGTGATGCCACACCGCTCAAAGATAAACTTCTCTTAGTTAGGACATAGCAAGTGAATAATTAGAGAAACGAATAAAAATGTTATCTCGGCATCGCACAGTATGCAGAATAATATTTAAAGGTTATGAAGGTACTAATAAGTATTTACTTGTTCCTTATTGTACAAGATGGTAATTCTCATCAGAAAATCCAAGTGTTTACAATCATAAGTAAAATTACTTAAATTTAACAGACGAAAAATGACACTACAGATTGCAATAGCTTGCACGCTAATAAATATTGTGACCGCATTGTTTTGTGCAATATGCCTCAAGCGATATGAGAGAGAAAATGTGAATCTCTGATGCTTTTATGATAAAAACAGCAATATGTATTCAAAATCCAATTACGTTGTGACGACTAGACTGCGTTTTCATAACCTGATTGGCTTTCATTTCAACAAAATAATTACAAGCGATGACGAGAATTCCTATCGAAAACTGATTAAATCCGGCTACAGGCATATGGGTTGACACACATAACAATCAAAATTTTATCACACGAAAACAAGTCATATTATCATAACGATACCATTTCTGCCACAGATTAATTTCTCCCAACCAGCTTAACGAGTGTAACGCCCAGGAAATAATAAAGTGCTAACTTTATTAAGTCTTAATGATGGTCCTTTTAAAGTCGCAGCTCCACAGGAGGCAAATCATTAAAATAATCAAAGTCAATGCAGTCGTAAAAGTAATGTTCGAAAAGGGCGCTCTATCTGACTATCAACGCGGCTAGACCTTGTCACGCACCGAGGATGCCCTTAGGGTCATAGATATGCTCCTAGCTGATACCGCTGAAGGTTTACGGGTAAACGCGAACTAAATAAATAATATACACGCACGGAAAACGTGTTTTATTGAATATTTTCATAAAACTTCAACGTTCTAGGAAACGTGATGCATATATTTTGCGTAGCCAACTATAATTATTTCAGCAGAAATAAGCTAGTTGAACATACACATTGGCATTCAATATAAATTTTCATAAAGTCGTCTACTTAGAAGAAAAGACATTAACGCGCGTTAAAAATCTATCAGGATCATGTTCGAAAGTAGTTCATTTTTTATGATCTGGTAATGTTGAAGTTGTAAATGCACGCTTTGTTAGTGTCATACACGCATTAACATCTAACAATGACACGGTAATCCGTCATGCGTGAGCTAGCAGTAGCGGCTCTGAAGTACAAGAGACCGCCTTCTCTGCTTGTTAAATCTGACAGCGCATAACCAGGCGATAGGTCGACCTTGACCCTCTTCCTCGAGAGAAATCGTCATCTGAATCATGAGACTGATACATATTTAGCAGGCAAATACACACTTACCTCTAAATGCAAATGCGTGACAATGTTTGCAGTCATAAATAACACCGGATCGACACGTCGCGGTGCGCTAGAGATTTATTTACACGCGGATATGACAGTCTGTGAAATTTTCGGATATAACAGAAACAAAGATGGCTAATTTACAAGCGCCATTTCTTTCTAAAAATAAATTGATGGACTTCACATAACAATAATGACGTAAAGACCTCGTACACTCGTTATGTATAAAATAACAATCTTAAGTTATTGTTTGAAATAGACAAATACGCTAGTCAAATATGTTCTCATAATTTGAGTAGAGCTTATTTAAATATTTATTAGCCGCTCTATTTACTTTCGTGTTTCAATCGACGATTTTCGAAAGCTCAAATAAGAATCTTTGTACAAATATGACTAGTCTAGACTTCAGAAAAGTAAGTCTGTAAAAGTGTTACTGAATTCCTGATAGGTTCCGTACGCAAACAGTACCCAAAACAGATCCATGCTCAATGAAAGGTTATTGCAAATTTTGTTTAAATAGTTGAATAAAATTTCAGAGTTATGCAACAACATCAGGTGAATGATTGTATAGTTATTTGGGTTTAACCGTAGGCTGGTTCGTAAATCGCATCGGCGGGGAGAAACGGAAATAGCTAATCAATTAAATTATTAGGTTCATTACATAATTCTTTTCCGGTTTTTGGTCGGCCTCTTACAAGTACACAATCGTCGTTATAGAAGATAGAAAACAGTTAGAATAGAAAATTGAATATTTTAGAGGGCAATGTGACAGTGAGTTTACTGCTAATTGAAGGGCATTTATGCATTTATTAATTTGCTAAGGTCAAGTAAAATGGGTACTATTTGTGAAATAGATGAGCCCTTTGACCCGGTGACGGTGACTGGCGTAAGGTAATCAAGGAGAATTAATGGCGTGACTTTCGCCGCGGGAATTTTATAATAGCGAGTTGAGATGAGGCGCCGTTCGTTGACCCGCGCATGCCTACGTAGCCATTATTTTTTGCTAAGCCAGTCTCGGCCGGCTCCGGGTTGCTAGATGGGCAATCTAATTATAGGGCCTCCAGGCCGGTGCGTAGACTAAGCCTTAAACTACGAGACTAGTTCTTTGGGTAAAGAAAACGGTTTAGAAAATAAATGCAACAGAGTAAAAAGTTGCGAATAAGCTCGCTGTATAATTCAGTGATTATATCGCAAACGCTCGCTGTAGATACTGATTTGAATCCTTGCTAGCTCGTGGAGTCACCGCAAATATTTGAGCTGTTAGTCATAGTCTAGTACGCTAGCTGGTTCATGTAAAAAGTGAAACAATTCATTGTTTCTTCTGTAATCAATCAAGCCTGTTGGAGGTTAATGGTTTATCTTCAAAGTTTACTGAAACTATTTTACATAAGCCAATTCAATGTAAAGATGCACTATATTTATTTATTACAAATAACGTTTGTTTGATTATGAAACAATGAGTACCTAACGGATAAAATATTTCAAGAAGAAACTTCTGCTAGAATCAAATTTTAAAAACAAAACTTAAAGAAACAGTATTAGATGTGCAGCAATTGGGCTAAACGGCAATGTGACTGTAAAATTTTTGATTCAGGATATTGGACTAGAACAAAACCCATCCACACAATCAATGTAAACAAATGCTCCTACACGAATCTTTGCAACCTGTAAACATGATACAAAGCAATTTCCATTTCCAGATTCTACAAGTTCCAACGCTTAATAAGTATTTAACACAATGTGCGTACCGTGCTTATCGATAAAAAACAGCGTAAGAGGACAAAATTACAAAAAACAACGCAAAATGAAGTCCACGTGTTCAGAAACGTTGGTACCAACTTCTAATCGGTGGTGCGTGTCATTAGGCGAGCGATTCCGTACCACACGGTCCGCAGTCTCACATTGTTCTATTCTCTTACTAATGACGTGGGAACATGTATTATTCATACACGTATAATTGCATCGATGTTGTTTATCGATTGTCAATTGCTCTACATTTATTATCGACGATTCTTATTTCATCAATTTTACCAAAATTGATGTGTCGAAGTGCCTTTCTTGGAAAGGTGCCACACGTTCAACGTTTTTTCCTATGTAATATTAAATAACAGGTATGAATCTGTCGAATGTGCAAGCATTTAAATCTGCTCCGCAAGTAACAAGTTGTCAGGCACTGAAACTGAAAAACAGGCGTTTGTTCATGTCATTATGTGCGAACTACAAACCCCATTCGAGTGAATGAGGTGAACGGTATTTCTGCGAGTGTTATGGCGTGGTCCGTTACTTGAGAAGTGACAGAATTGACAGATAAGGGTAACAATTCCACTAATCGCGACATCGCCTGCATCGCCAATAAGGCTTTACTTAGCGCACTCGACAGTTTACATGCTGCATTCAATATCTTCAATCTCTAGAGTACTTGGAAAGATGCAGATCGCTTCCACGAATTCAGAGTAACGTTCTTTGTTACCAAATGAGACCAATGTTGATATACGTATACATAAGTCGATATATTCTTATGTCAAAATCAGTAACATTTCATGAAGGTTTATCAAATAATGAATGAAATGCATTAAAGATCAGATTTATATCTAATCTTCTATCAATCAGAGATAAAGGTAGCAAGCAAATGTATACACGACAGACTAAAACTATATTTACATTATTGACCGATGCGGTCAATCCGGCAGCTATTAGCAAACTCTACAATGCGTCGTTAAATATTAGTGCCTAAGTTGACCGGAAAAGGGCATGCGACGAAACAAAACAATTGTCTACGGGTACTGCGAATATATTGGCGACCCATGTCGAATACACACGACCGACTCATAAGTGGGCAATGACTAGTATAAACACAGGAGCAAATACACAATTAACTTCCTCTAATGGCAACGGTACCGGGTACGATTGCAGCATTTCAATTAAAGTAATGTACGCTCATAACTCGTTATCCCAAAAATCGAGCATAATATATTTCGACCAAAGATAAATGTTCGAAAACGGTTCGCACGAAAACATCGGCAACAGCAATAATTATCGAGACAGCAAACGCAGCGTGCGCGGACGCAACGCACAAAAAGTAAAAACAAATTATAAAAACCAGTTGTATTGTTCTTTCGCGTGGGCCGACCTCTGCTCTGACGACCGGTGTGATAAGAAACTAGTCATTTTCATTGATTTTCTTCTAATACGTGTTCAGACTTTTATCCAATAATAAAACAATTTTAAATGCAAAGAACTGATCGAACATTGCTTTTATATATTGAAAAGCAGGAATTTAGATCAAACACTAACCAACCGAAAGCTATAACAAGATAAAAAGAGAAATATAATGCGTAGGATGGTAGTTACGACAGTGACTTAATTAAAAATAAAGATAATGTATCGTTAATTCAAAAGCATGGTGGGGTAATCAATGACGGTCGAAAATACAAACTTTGGTTTTAGGCGTCACGAAATCGAAACTAAATCATAACATTATTCACAGTGAAAGTGGACAAATTAAACTACTCTACATTGTATCTTAACACTTTAAAGAATCAATTTTGACAGTTCGTGGTTCATTTCACCAAAAACAAAGGTAAGTGGGATATTATATATTATTATGTCTATTTACTTTTCATCCCAAATGCGTTTCCTTTCCTTTTCGTAGGTCAGATCCTCCTGCATTATTTGTTGGACGATAAGCCATAATCGGCGCGGCGGCATCTCGACACTTCACTTATTCATACATCCAAAATATACAATTTAACGACTTGATTATATAGAAGGACGTACACGTTTTGCATTACTTCCGAACTTTGCTAAACACTCTGGATTTTAAATATACAACTAACAGCACAACACGACATAAGCGAAGACTCGAATGAAATAGACGATAACAAGATAAACGATTGCGCCCATAAAATCAATCTTTATCAACAATGTCCTAATGAAAACGTATTGTAATTAAATTTGTTTTGATTTCTGAGATAAAACGAAGATACGAATAGAGAGATAAGGTAAGTAATTCTGAGTCAGTGTCGGCGTTTTTTACGGTTAAAAATGTCACATAATAATATAAACAGTTTATAATATATACCTAGATGGTTGCAAATCCCATAAATATGTAAAAAAAGGTTTAAAGGAGATCAGTTTTTTAAAATAAACAAATTTCCTGTATTGCATGAAACGTATGTGTTTGGTAATGAACCGTATGTGCGACGAGGCAAAGCGAGTGAAGGTTTTTTGAGAATTTAAACAAAAGACTGCGAGGAGTGCAAAACAAGCAAATATTTCGATGTGAATGCATTTGTTTCGTTCAACGAGCACCGCACTACAATGGTGATGTTGATGAACATTGAGCACAACATCGTGTTTTCAGAAATGTGTTCGGGTCGCACTCACTAAATATGCCTTAGCAGCAAAAACTTCTTTCCTATGCACTACATTATTGACCGAATGAATACAATCTTCACCCTAAAATTGTTTTTTGCATTTCTGAAGCTCCAGTTTTTAACAAATATATAAAATTGAATTAGGTATAACAAATATATTTCAAACACGATATTGCCGTTCTAATAATCAGTGTGTTTTAAAAACTAATTAACCTACTATAGTGTGTTAATCGAACAAGCTTTGAATAACATTATGGTTTGGTTAGCATAAGGGATTGTGTAATTTAATCAGCAAGGTTCACCAATCAAATCATACAGCCAACTTCCTAACTGTATCATCCGGCGTTGTTTCCCTCAGTCATTAAACATTTCATTTGGTTTAGCAATCAATATATTTTAGCAGCCCTAGTCGGTTCGGCAAACAAACATTCGCGGTCTAAAAATAATCTGATAAAATTATGCATGATCAAGACTAAGGAAGCGTGCAGAATCAAGAACAATAGATACGTCAAAAATTCAAAGCAGTCGCTTCCGATCGAACGGCAGTTAAATTTCGTGAGCGTCACCTTCGCTTCAACGCGATTGTTACTTCCTGAGATGGGTTCCAAATCCATTTGGAGTGTTGGAGGAAGACAACAGCCGCGGCCGGTGCAGCGACCGACCGCGCTCAGTAGCCTTGGACGCGAGCTCCCTGCATTCTAATCGGGCGGCCTTGCGGAAGTGCGTGCTCAAACCTGCTCTCGTAACATGCCACCGACCGCCTTATCAACGCATCAAACACTAATCTACCCCAATAGGTACTTAATTTTTCGATACTTGAACCCATCCGAGCAGCCTATCGAGCCTAAGCCAATGTGAAGATTTTCTCTTCAAGTTTTGTGGTGTAGGTTTGGGCATTTACATGAATGGAAATTAGTACACATTTTTGTGGGCTCGCGGTTAGTAACCAGTTTCACATGCTTGACGAGTTAGTAAGTAGGCGACTAATGCGTGGATGCACATCAAAGCATTCAAAAATAAATCGGGGCCAATACGTATTTACTTCTGTAATATTATGTTAAGATACATAAAGTTTAACTAAATTAATTAACTTACTGCATTGAGTCGAGTTTCATGTAGGTATCATGCGGCAACGGCTCCATACTCCTGGTGTTTATGTTAGTTGCTGAAAGACGTCTTGCAGTTCTAATCCAGCTCCCTCTTTGGCGCCTAAATCCTTTGTCATTTTTCAACAACTGTAAATGACGTTTGACAATATCGTGCCATTTCCATTTTACTGTGGCTGGCGAATCGCTAGCGGCATCCTCTTTACATATCTGTAAACTGTCGCTAAACCTTCTCATATTCTGAAGATAGATTTCGTTCGATTTAGGTGGAAGGCTCTTTCTTCTTTCATCAGGCATGATTCCTGAATCGTGCGAATTTTGTTCAGCTATCCACTTCGTAATGAAATCGTTTTTATCACAGACTTGAGTAATCACTGGCTCTTCTTTGGGTGGTGGTGGAATCCAATCGAGACTCAACCACTGACTAGATTTTGGTTTAGATTTAAATATAACATCTATTTCGTCATCACAGTCGGAGGAGCCAATCGAACATACTGAAGTCTTTTTTCTTGGAAACCGAGAACGTATAGACCTACAAGCCGGCGATGATTCCGGACTCACACCACTGTCAATACTGTCTTCTTTTCTAACATCCTGCAAACTCTTAATATTCTCTATATTGACGTAAGAGTTTTCGGAGCACGAAGAATCAATACTTATCCTAGGTGTACTTCTGTGTGCTAATTTAGATCTAACAGTTACTTCTTCGGCGCAATTGTCATTAATTCCACCGCCTGTTTCCCGTTCATTGGTTAGAGATATTCGCCTTTCATTGGAAATTTCATTTTCCATTTCTATAATTTTAGCCATACTCGGAAAAGAACTCTCTTTTTCTACTTCAATTATTCTAGATAATTTTTGCGAGCATTCTATTTCAGATTCTGTAATACTTTCTGCAGAACAGAATGTATTATCATTAAGATCGATGATTCTGGTTATTCTTTGAAGAGGAGCATCATCAACCTCCGAAGATACAGGCGACGGAGAGTTGTCAATTTTATCATTTTCGAATTCTATGATTCTCGTTATCCTTTGCAGGGGTTCTTTATCATCTACTTTTGGGTTGAGGTTATCTAAATCTATTATTCTTGTTATTCTTTGAGTGCATTTCGTTTCTGATTCCATTTCATTATAAGATTTTTTGATTTCAAGGGAATGTGCTTTATTATCTAATTCTAAATATCTTTTAGTTGTAGAAGGTTTATTACAATGATCGAATAATACCTTGTCATCTAATGAATTGCTTCGGCTCTTAGCTTTTTGCAAAGCGCTTTCTGAGAGAAACACACACGGCACCTCCACTTGCATGGACATTTTTCTTCGACGAGTAGAGTTTTCTTTTTCTTGGTTAATATCATTATCCACGTCTTCAGAAACCTCCGTGTGAGGCAAAACAATTGGATTTCCAGCAACCATGCGCAAAAAGTCCGTCACTGCAGCTATGTGCGCGCCAGTCACTGCTCCTTGTAACTTAACACCGGATACTTGGTGAGGCACTAGTTGGTTATCGCGTATACACCAGACTACGGGCAGGGGCCCCTCAGACACCATCGTTAATTCGTATCAGTTTATTGTTTATCAACTTTGACTAATTACCCGTGAAATTGTCAAGTAAAATCGTCACTAGTCTTAAGAAATTCGACTCACTGGTTAATGTCCGGGCTATTTACTACACATAGAAAACAATAACAACGGTTGTGACCGAGCACTGAGTTATGTTGGGAAGGCGGCATATCGCGAACACGGCACGGTCGCGGGCGGTGCGGAGCACGGGTGTAGCGTGCGCGTCCGGCGGAGGTCGCGAGAGATAAGGCGGTGAGAGCCGCACGCGCACGAAGCCGCCCGCCGCCGCCGCCCACCCCGCCAAGGCGTCGTAGCACCATCTTCGATCATACATCAATTTTTCATCGAATCGAATTATGTAACGGTATGTATGACCTATATTTTTGGAAGCTCTTTGTTGAATTTACAGTTCGAAAATGTTGTGCATTTTCTTTGTCACCACTTATTAGTATTGTAGGAGAGCTATTATATTTATGTAATTTGAAAAGCCTTTAACTTTTTAACCATCTAATGTTTCTTCTACATTGAAAAACCAAAATAAGCCGAAACAATCGCCAGGCATACCATTTTTTGCAATCTCCTCAATTTGCATAAAATATGCAAGCACTCGAATTCACCTTAAATTCGTTACGTTGACGTAACGTTGAACAGTACAGAATGAAATTAGTAAAACATTCACCAACCGCGGACAGTCGTTTGTAGTCATTATCAGCTATTTGGATTCTTGGTGATTAATAACTTATTACTGTTGCAGTTGTTCCTACAATTGGGTGCATTGTTGCTGGATTATTTTTAAATATGACTGTACTGCATAGATTGTAAGTTACCCTGTTCATCTGGGGTCATCCTGTCGGTTACAGTTAGATCGCTTTGTGTTGGCCCTATTCGTGTCAGGGCGGTCCATCACTCGGCGCGTCAGACCGACGACGCAGTACCGCAAGCTTTGCATAGGCGTCTGCGTTGCGCTTACGCACCGTTGCGCCTGGAGACAGGGAATCTTTTAGCAAGTATAATGACGGTGGAGATTAATCACTGTATTTAAATCCGCAGGAAGAGCTTCACAAAATATTGCCGTCATATTTTAAGGAGACACAAACAAATAATGATTTTGAAACGGTCACGATTTTATTGCAACTAAGATCTTGAACTCAAGTGACTGTTATAGAATTTCTATTCAAAACGTAGTATTATGTAAGTCTCAGACAAAAATATGTATAGTTTTTGCAACGATGAAAAAAGGCTCCAAGTCGTCCATAATTGATTGATTGTGACAATAGGGATGTTTCCTGGGTAAAATAATAACAATTATATTTAGTCCGTCAGTTACATTATCAAAAAATATTGAACACGTATTTTTTTATTTTATCAAATCAATAAAAAATGACAAAGATAAAGCGCGTCAAAGTTCGGGAGTGGGGGCTCGTGACGTCACTCCGTGCTAAAAAGTGTGACACGGCGTGACGTCACGCGAAACTTCAACGCACTATATCTTAGTAATTTATTGTTCAATTGAAAAAAGAAAAAATAGGTGTCCAATATTTTTTGATAATGTAAATGACGGACTAAATAGATTTTTTGAGGAAACAAGCCTATGAGAAAATTGGTAAGTATTGACTGGAGTCGAAATAGATAGACGTGGGAAGTAATTCTCAGTGAAAAGGAAACCTTTATGAGACCAATTACTATGAAGAATTACTAATCAATTAAGTTACTTTATTTTTTTTGGCATGAACAATGCCAATTTCTTTACAATGTGAAATTAAAAATACACTGAAAGAAAAATGGACTGCCACACGCAGGACTCGAACCCACACCTCTTGCAAGCCGGGCGGGCGATTGCTGGCTGCAGTCTAAGCAGCACTTTAAGCAATTTGGACCGATGAATAAGTGTCACGGTAGCTCAATTGGGAGAGCATTCGGCCGGCTTGCAAGAGGTGCGGGTTCGAGTTTTCTATCCATTTTTTAAAGTGTGTTTTACTTTCACATTGTAAACTACAAATCGACTTATAAATAATATCGTGAGCAGTGAAATTACATGAGAAGACCAGTGGAACGTGAAGAACGCGATGAAACATAATAATAACTATATTGTTGGGTTTATCATCAGAATATTAAACGTCAAAGTAATTTGATGAATGATGAATCTGTAAGAAAAATGGGATTCAACTTTTCGTGGTACAATTTTGGAACTTAGATGTTATGAGTTTAGAATATGTTTGGAACAACCGTTGTGCGTGTCACTGATGACGTTAGTACTTGACCTCAGATTATGATAACTAATAAACAAACTCTCGCTGCAGTTTTCGAGGAATAACTTTCGGTTCGGTTCGGCGGAACATGGGGAAACCCAGAATGCTGTACAGAGCAACCGTCATTAATGTAAACGCGCACTGGAAAGTTGCTAGATGGCAAACAATTTTGAACATTGCACCGTTTAGTTTAATATGATAAAATTGCTGTTTATTTCCGCATGTATTTTTACTACAGCATGCCCAAAAAATTATGCAAAAAATCTTAATCATCTTCGACTGACAGGGATTATTATTTTATAAAACTGTATAAGCGCTTAAAATTACATAACTTGATAGATAGATTGAAACGATTTGCTTTGTGTTGGTACCATAATATAATTTCATCTAAGAGTATTAATATCCTGATTATTAAAATACTTTTTGAAAAATTGGAGCTTAGTGTCTTTCATAGCAGACAGGTTTCTCTACGAATTATGCAGATAAGTATGTGTTCATGGGGAAACTAGGTCTCACGTAGTCTCCATATGTCATAGAGCCACCACTGAAAACTTTATTCGTATGTAAATACAGAAGGCACGAAGTTAGTATACATTGGAATAATAAAAAATTCAGTGATTTCCCGTGAATCGATTGACTGACAGGCTCTTATTACTTGTTAATGTACAATGAGTTAGCAGAATTTTGAGAACTGCCAAACTGTATCGAGACTTTCAGCATTGATCGGAATTTACCACGTACAAAATTTCTTATTTTGTACGTGTCTGGTTCGTTTTAGATGTAAGTTGGATGGAAAATATCGAAATGAATTTCACTACAAAAACAATTAACCAAGCTTATTGAAGTATGATAATTTTAATATTTTGTGCACATTTCTTTCTGCCAAGATATCAGCATTTTCTCTCTTCTTAAAAGAGATGCCTGATTAAAAACTTCGCGAGGCTGTCATCAGTGGTAATGAACCTGGCTAATGAGGTGTCGGTCAGCGAATTCGTGCCGAGGATTGACATCGGCAGTTCGAGGAAGCGACGGCGCTGGCGCCGGCCTCTGGCGCCCGCAGGCCGGCCGCTCCGACCAAGATTTTTTCACTCGACATCATAAAATTATAAACCGTAACTCCGTTTAAATACGACATAACATTTCCAAAGCTCCCGTTTGACCAAGATTAAAATTACGATGTAGAGATCCGAGGAATTTGAGCAAGCACGCGTATTACATCCTGATTTCGTATTTTAAACAGATGTTGAATGAGTTTTAGAGGCATTCTCACAGAATGCGTGAGTATAACGTCAACGGATTCTGGCGATACGTTTCGGATGTTAACATCAATGTCAAGTGTTAAAGAATGAGCTTTACAAAAGCTTTTTTTATGAGCCAGCTTTATGAGTAAGTCATGGAAGGTTATCAACAGTCACCTTATGAAATGGTTTAGATCAGGACGTGGATCGACCAATATACCTATCTTGCAATGGCTTACGAGTGTAAACAATATGTTTTCCAGATATGGCCATGAGAAATTAAATCACAATGCTTTAGTTAATGACAGGCTTCACGATTTGAAAGGCGTACATAATTTTCCAATGTTATAGAGAAAATCTTTGTAAAACTAAAGCATATAGAGTGGATTCGGTTTATTTCCTACCCGGAAAGTATGGATATTAAAATACTAGGTAGCATCCAAATCGTTTTTGTTCTTCCGTAATGTTGTTTTGAACGTACTTGAGGGACGGATGACATCATACTAAATCTGTATGAATCCGACCATGATTCATATTTCAGAATCATATTAGTCTAGCAATCTGAATACTGTTGTCATTTTTATTTACGAAATTTTACATAATTGACCTGTGCGTGAACCTATGACGCCAAATGTTTTGCAAGTTTGTAAAGGATGTCATCTACTTAAATATTTATACTGTAACTATCACAATTTATAATTATGTCACAAAACTTAAAAACAAATATACCTACTGTTACTATGGTAAAATCTGTAAATTCCTATAAAAATAAATAGGTATCGACGTAGCTCATTACTCGTTCAAAAGTCATACTTTACTTTGTCAAATCAACGTAGGCACTCTAAGTTTGCTCTAATTAAGCCTGACAACAGATAAAAGCTTTTAGATGAAATTAAGAGAAATTTAATTCGACACACACTGGTCTGAATGAATGATCGAGGAAACAAAATTAGCTGTAAGTTTTGTCTGAGCTTTTTCAAAATGAAACGTTGATAATTTTGACGGATAACGATATGGGGGGACGTTATTGATGATCGAGCATTATTAGTAACTAATGTGCAATTTAATTTACCCCTCGTTTCATTCTCCGAGGACGTCAATCTGCGATTACGGTTTTAAGAGCGTTCTAGACGAGCGTAGAAAGTTGCGGCGCGACTGGACGGCGCCCGGGTCCTGCGACCAGCGTTCTCCCTTACCTCCATTAAAAAAAAATGAAACTAAAAATAAAACATCATCGTAAAACTGAATACAGAGTGTTGCCGTCATTGCTTCACTTCGATTCGACAATACTGGTGAAATGGCCGCTCGTTCGCGGTTACCGCATCTCGCTTCTGCCAGCATGCCGAGCACCCTGTACGATAGAACCACTTGGCTACTTTTTAAATACTAAGTCTGAATAGCGATAAAAAGTAAGCGGGATGGGTGCAGTAAAAACTGCAACCCATGCATTTGCAATAGGCTATAAATAGTTAGATGGTCAGTTACCTAAGGATCATAGTTTATTTTTGATTAAACATACGCTTCGTGGAATGTTGTGAATAAGATTGCTGCTAGAGCATATACAAATTGCTTCTCAAACATGATAATTAATATGTTTGCCATAGCTCTAGCTGGATCCTATATTGTAAGACTTAATTAGCTTTGTGCAGTGAACTAGCACAAAAGGACTAGAACGACGACCACTTGTTTGCTGCACAAGTCATTAGGATTAAATTACATCATTACAAAAGTTAGGTTTGAAATTATTTTGAACGACATTCTTCTTTGAATAAATAAGCTCGTTAATCAGAAGATGAGAAGGATCACATTATTTCTTGCAAAACTATTTAACAGCATCGTCAAAGAATTCTTCGTCAAGTTTTAGCTCTTACAAATAAGTGGTTTTATGAAAGAAGAACCTTAACCTACATTTAAGCGTGATTACAAAGGAATGTCACGAAGTAGCAAAACCTTGTTTAGATAATAGTGGTGTATAAACAATCGGTTGCGGTCGCGAGGTGCGCAGGCGCCGCGGGTCGATGAACGACCTAGCTCGCTCCCACTGCGCTGCCCGCCCGATCCGTCTGCCTTCTGTACAAGGAAACTAAACAATTATGCGCTTCTTTGTTTATTTTTAGACACGCTGCAGTGGGTGTCGGCCGTTTTAGATTGTATCTCACTGAAAATAGGATGAACGCTGCAAGATGGGTTTTTATCTGCGCTGTACACGCGTGCTTCGAGCTATCATTAAGATGTAACCGGTGCCAGTGATTAGATTGCTTTTTCGTGTGAATACTGACTGGTGTTATTAAATAAACGTGTATTGCAATAAGTTTTAACTACATTATATAAATTACTAATACAATGAAATTATACGACAAATCAATTTCTCATTTCTGGTTAGACAGGACAATGTGATAACATGAGCAAATGCAAATTTAGAGCCGAAATTAACAAGCGTTTTGATAAGCAATTTTGTAAAACCGTAATACTACACAACTAAAAGCTTTAGACATTTAAAAAAAGTCAGTTGGATTAAGAACACGGTACACGTAACATGGTGTGATGATACGGATCACTTCACGTCATTCGCGACGTCCGTCAACTAAGCATTTCGCACGGTTTGCCCCTGCGGCGATACCTTCATTACATTAATAAAAATCGTGTCGTAATATGTTTACGTTGTAGGGTAACGAACGACCTCACTTACACTTTTGCTGACAGCCCGTACCGGACGTATCAATACTCTCTAAGCAATAATTACATTCGCGGTACTTATACCAGTTTCGGTGACAAGTCGTGAAACTCTCACTGGCGGATGTCGCGTCGCATCTCGTGTGCGCGTCATTACCGATAAATTGGCACCAGCAAAAAATATCATTTTCGCTGTACCTCGACATACGTTTCTAATCACAACATATCTGGGTCAACGGAAATTTACGTCGCAAACGATTCACTGAATACAAATTACACTGAAAGCCTTTTACATCATCTCGGCAGACACCTGGCACTACCAGGATCCGATCAGCATCGGACCTATCACCTACGCTAATTGACGCGATTTTTTTTGCCACTATCTTGCAGCTGCCAAACGAAATCATATTTAGACGAATCACCGGTCAATTAGATATTAACTAGTAATGCAACTTAGCCTTCTATTAGATTTGAATTTGTAATTAAGATTAGCAACAACACTATAACATATTAGGAGACAGTGAAAATGAATGACAGGCGCATTCGAGATTGTTAGATGTATGCAAAAGAAACAACACACACACTGGGAGCAAGAGAAAGTGTTTGTAAAATATTGTAGCGAGACAGTGCAGCCGAAAATGATCGATAATGTGGCGCGTGGGCGACGGGTGGTGCAGTGATAATTGAGAGTGTCATCACTTGCAAGTACCCATACCTGATAAAATGTGTGTCAAGATGTTTTCACGGTCTTGGTGCTGCTCTATACAAAATCGACCGTGACATGGGCGCAGCGCTGCGTAGGCGCTACTCGTCTTCACAAACCGCTCGTGCGGTCCTAATCTAGAGCACGTAACTCAGTTAGTTGGCTGATAATTATAACGATACCCTGCCTATGTCATTCTATTTATTTAAATAAATGACGCTTTCAGATGACGATGAATGGAAGATAAAACACAAGGTACAAATTACAAAAAAAAAACCTGAATATTGCTACAAGAATATAATAGGGTAGACGACAATCGTTGACGTACTTTTTATCAACTGTCAAAACGCTTTTTTTCATAGATTTTTTTATGGGAATAACACCTTTTCACGTCATCGAGTGCAATGCCGACTGAATGACTATTTATCAATTGAATTCCAATTAAAAATCAGATAATACGAACTACAGAAAAGTATAAATGAAAGGGATATGATATTATGAATTTGAAAAACCGTTTTTGAGTATTTCTTTCATAATGGCAACAAGACTATTATCAAATACATAACAGATTACATTTAACTTGTTGGTGGACACGACAAGTATGGACTTAATACTGGTTAATGAGAGCAGAGAGTTCATTTTAGATAGATAAAGTTACATTCTTCAACAGCAGCACATTTGAAATACATTGTCCGTCATCACCGAAGGCAACACTGTGGAATGCGACGGTTACATTGCAAACAGTTCTCTGCTCTAATTTGTAGTAATTAGCCGTGTGCAGATTTGAGTAGCGGCCGGAGCCACCCGCGGCACGCACACGACATAACGCAGCCGCAAACTGCAGGGAAACTACTGCTCTCAGGGCATTCTGTAATCTGCCTGGTTTTGCGCTTGTTTCAATTTCGTCACATCACGACACTTTCTAAAGAAACTGCAACAAGTAATAACTGTGGCAGGCAAGACGTAGCCAGTAGCCAGGCTTCCAGTGGAAACACGCGATAATAAGGTATAATTGCATACCACCTCTGTGCCTATATTTAGCTACAAACGCTCTGGAACTAGCTGCGCATGCGACTCGTGCAATTACGTAAAGCGGTTGAGCCATTTCTAATCTAAAAATAATCGCAGGCTGTATAGACATCGGCGCCACTGGGATCGTACCACGCACGTAGAAAGTAAACACAATTAATTTTTGCACGGAAATTATTTTAAAGGTAATTTAGAGATATTATCAATAAATGTAAAAATAAAATTTCAATATTTAAACTTCTAAATGTCCATTTTAATCAATCGTGAGCGATCCAAAAAAAAATAATGTAGACTTATTACACGAACTAAACATTATTTTTTTCTCATTTCTGATGACGTTATTATGTTCACTAGGGGCTTTATAGAAACTTTGAAAAATACCGATAACATTAATTATTAGGAAGGAAATAACACTGAGAATAATTATGTTTTTCCCACAACAAAGTATTTTCTGATGCACATGCGGGTACTGATAAAATAATTTGCATATAGGAGGTAAATGTATCACGGAAATTGGAGACTGCGGCTGTGTTGATAACAGTTTCCGTGAATCAAGACCAGAATATGAACAAAAACGCATGATGCAAGTTGCAATAAGATACATAAAATGTTTGGTTTAGTTGATGGATTGGGTTGGGAATTCACCACGGAACTATTAGATAGAGCTGGTAAAATAAAGTAGAAAAAAAAATTTCATCATTAATTTACCATCGAAATTATGCCTCCAAAAAACTCATGTTATGATGCTCGAAAGCAACGAAGAAATTCCAGAGGACATATTTCCTAACCATACAATACATATTTCTCCATTTTTAAATATGAAAGCTCACTTTCATATCACATACAATTTCAATGAGTACTAATTAAGACGTATGATAAAGCAGCGACTGGTACAGAGTCAGTCAGAGGCAACCGCAATCCTGTAAAAGTAGTAGGGTGCCGACACCAATATTTTATACCGCAACACATCCGCGACGCGGTGTAATACGTCGCTGTCGCCGGCGCCGCCGCACCGGGCTTAGGGGAGCCGCAGACTATACGCTTTTAAGCTTGAATTTCACTTATCAGTAAAGCTTTAGTTCCGTTACCGTACCTACTACGAGAAACCGTCAAAACGATAACGTGTACTGACGACAGCACTTCACGCTAAGAATTTCATCGCCCTTGTTACATACTCATATAAAAAGCCACAGTTTTTACCTTGACATGCTGTGTGTACTTGTGACATAAAACGAAAATCGATTAACACTTTGGAGAATTTAGATTTTCGTAGTAAAGCTTCAGATACGTGTTTTGTACGAATACTATTCGTATCCTTCACGCTCGCTTAATATGCAATACAAAACCATGTCAGAGAACCAATTCTCACAATTTCTGAGTGTGGTGATAGTAGAAGAAGGAATGGGAGTTCAAGAAATTCATGATGGGATAGATTTGGTGGTCTTATTTGCAGCCCTTTATGGAGGGCTAACAAATTAGACTCTATCGGACCGCGACGGCTTCAAAACACAAAAGTAATTTTTCGTTTGTTTGATTCGTCTTTCAGTTACATTGTTCACGAAAACTGAGTACTACGCGTAAACAGTTTCCACTCAAAGCTTCTTGCGTGCGTTACCCCAGCCAGATTTTGTCGAAAATCACATTTTTTTTTAAGTAGATAATTAGAAGTCCAACTTCTTCAATTGTTGTGCTGATTTTTAAATTTGTTTTGCTTATGGTTTTTTAGTTATTTGACAAAAACAGATCTGGCTGGCGTAACGTTACCCCAGCCAGATGTTTTATTAATTAAAGGGTTTATTGAAATAAACTTTAGGTACATAATTAGTATTCTGAACGAGGTAAATGTTGCCACAAAATTTGAATTTGTATCGTTTATGGTTTCGGAGATATTCAAAATCCTGCTGGGGTAACGTTTACGTGTTCGCTGTATCTCCGAAACGGCTAAGCGAATATGTATAATTTTTTGTACACAGCTTCTATGAATTTGTTATAATTTGTTTGCCAATAAAGAAAAACAAAATAATGCACCGTTTAGAAGTATTTTAATTAATAAAAAAACTCAAAAATAGCTCCTAGCTCTTCAAAAAAGAGCTCTAAAGCCTTATTTGAAACGTCATTTTGTAGCTTACAACTGCCTTCAAATGTTTGTAAATTTTCATTAGAATCCTGTAGGTATTTATTAAGTTACAACGATATTTAATTCAGTTCTCGTAACGATGCGCTCCGGAGATTTTAAGCCTCCGATTTACTGTGTTCCTTGTGGATTTAAAAGTTGAATAAGATATCATTAATTAGTATTTTAGTTCAATTTTCTACCTGTAAAATTTCAGCGTAATACGATTTGTAATTACCGAGATAATTAAAAGAAAGACATTAGGTAGTGCATGATCATGGCAACCCGACCAAGTATAGATTGTTACGAAAAAGCGGCCGCGTAGTACTTTATACTAACTTTTGAAATTAATAGGATAGTTTTAAACGTAAAGTACAGTTACGTACAGAAGTGTAAAACGAAAACAATATCATCTTAATTTGAGTATTTTTATTTACAAATCATGTCTTATAAACTTACAAAAAAAATGCGAAGTACCTAAACACTTTAATTTAGTTATATATTTTCTTATAGCAGCATAATAAATGTTCATTGGCTCAACATAATTATAAATTAACTTCCAAAAGATTAACATTGATTTTCAAATCATGAACTAACAATCACATAATAAATTATTGACTGACATTATTATTTTAAGAGCACATTACGATGACTGGCTGGCTAGTATTCTTATAAAAATAGTTTTATTATTAAAATCACAGATCATTATTAAAACTAAATTAAATCACATTGTACTTAGTAAAATGTTCGATTTTAAATATCAAAATAAACTTTCGGACATAGATACAGCTCTAATATAGTTATATTGTTTTAAAATCACAGATTGATAATTTTAAAAACAAAGAAAATATATACAATATGTACCAACTTTTTAACACCCTAAAAATCACAGATCATATAAAACTATACAAAATCACAGTGCGTTTCATAAAATATTTACAGTAGGAAATGGTTTGATTTCAAATATGTACTACAATAATCTTTCGTAAATATCTCGCAAACAACTTAAAAACAAACACAAATTAAAAATATATAATTTAATTCATTTCAAGATATATACTATGCTATAGGCTGAATAGTTTAATTCTGTACGCGACTGTATTGAGCATGTAGCGTTATTATACTATACGTTTTAAAAGGTAGGCATAAAGTACTACGCGGCCGCTTTTTCGTAACCATCTATACTTGGTCGGGTTGCCATGATCATGCACTACCTAATGTCTTTCTTTTAATTATCTCGGTAATTACAAATCGTATTACGCTGAAATTTTACAGGTAGAAAATTGAACTAAAATACTAATTAATGATATCTTATTCAACTTTTAAATCCACAAGGAACTCAGTAAATCGGAGGCTTAAAATCTCCGGAGCGCATCGTTACGAGAACTGAATTAAATATCGTTGTAACTTAATAAATATCTACAGGATTCTAATGAAAATTTACAAACATTTGAAGGCAGTTGTAAGCTACAAAATGACGTTTCAAATAAGGCTTTAGAGCTCTTTTTTGAAGAGCTAGGAGCTATTTTTGAGTTTTTTTATTAATTAAAATACTTCTAAACGGTGCATTATTTTGTTTTTCTTTATTGGCAAACAAATTATAACAAATTCATAGAAGCTGTGTACAAAAAATTATACATATTCGCTTAGCCGTTTCGGAGATACAGCGAACACGTAAACGTTACCCCAGCAGGATTTTGAATATCTCCGAAACCATAAACGATACAAATTCAAATTTTGTGGCAACATTTACCTCGTTCAGAATACTAATTATGTACCTAAAGTTTATTTCAATAAACCCTTTAATTAATAAAACATCTGGCTGGGGTAACGTTACGCCAGCCAGATCTGTTTTTGTCAAATAACTAAAAAACCATAAGCAAAACAAATTTAAAAATCAGCACAACAATTGAAGAAGTTGGACTTCTAATTATCTACTTAAAAAAAAATGTGATTTTCGACAAAATCTGGCTGGGGTAACGCACGCAAGCTTCTTTTATTACAATTCAGCGAAAGACCAGCCCAGCTGCGGTTCGCCTTATCCATCAGTGCGCGTACGTCGCGAATTTTCCCCAGCAGCCGACTCTCCGACCATTAGGGAAGCTATCATTAAGCCGGCGACAGGGCGGATCACCAGCCACAACCGGCTTAGGTCTTACCAGAGCGCTAATTACTTTTTAATTATATCGCCAACAAATCCGCAATGGTCAAATCGTCATTAAAAACTGTTACTGCTATTGCATAAAGCTTCTCGTAGAAATTGCCGCGAGGGTATAACTGTACACACACTGTATAATATTACAATTTCTTAGCGGCAGCTTTGTTGCCCAATTTAATTCATCGCAGGATCCTTATGTGAGGACTTATCATTAATGTAAAAAAACGTACGGCATGACTATAGCCTTCTTACGTCGCTAGTGGCAAGCTGGGAAGTATATAATCAACACGGCGATGTGAGCTACATATAGAGCTGAAACTATAGCAACAACAAATTCTAGAATTAATTACCAAGGAGAGCACAGTGTGTTTGAATATAATAACTTCCTAACTATTTTATGCGAAACCAATAATATTAATACCCTTTGATAAGGCTTTCATGTAACAATAACGTCGCGATAAGCATGCACACAAGAGCAGTCTAGGTCAGCACAGTAGGTGCATAAGGGGCATCTCACGCGCGCGATACAAGGTTTGCAGTGACCTTAATGCGCACGCGATCTCGGCCGCTGCTCTCTCTTAAATCAAACTCAAAAGCCCTAGAACCCTACTTATCTACGGAGATGATCCGCCCTGAGCCGACGACAGCTGCGTGCCTTATGCAATCAAAGTCAACGACCCGCCCGAGCTTGTTTGCGATGTACTTCAACTTTAGGATCACTGTGATTCAATTCCTCCACAGCCACTGACGATCGCATGTTTTGTGAAAGGCGTTGTCATGACTATTGTTATTTGGTACGACAGGTTGTGTTACGCGTTAACTCGTAAACGATACTGTGCGATGGTTTACTAATTTTAACCCGCCGACGAACCTCCGTCGTTAGCGGTGTTGGTTTAACGAATGTGAGGGCAAGTATCTATTTGAAACCACAACTTACGTCCGCAGTATAAGTTAACACGGGAACGGGGCGCTGAACTCGTAGCCGACGCATCCTGTCTCCAAAGTCGGTGATGTCGGCCAGCGGTCTTTACGAAGAAATGTGGGTTTTGAGAAGCCGTTAGTGGCACGCCCGACTCGCACATCATCACTTGGGTCAATTGAACGCTTTGAGTCTTCCGCAGCGGCATCAGATTTCTAAATACCGAACGGCGTCTAAGGTAAGCCTTGTTTTTAACGTATTACCTGCCTCATTTCGAACGATAGAATATATTACAGACATTTCGAAATTTTACTGTAATATTTACATGTATTGATAAACGTGCATTTAGCATAATCTGTGGGCAATGTACTTCACGTACCCATATGTTATTTGTACTTAACAAGGACATATTTCTAGAAAATTGTCGAGAGAATGTTCGGCACGCAATGAGCGTGAAGATAATGACAGCTTATAGAAATCCTGTCTCACGTTGATTTGTTATAATGTGTTGTGTGCCTAAATGCAGAATGTTTGCAGATACTAGTTGATCAGAATGCGGTGGCCAGTGTCGAGTGTCGGCTGACGCGTGGCGATTCAGCGAATCGTACGACTTCCTGTAGAACTGGCATGCGCCATGAATATACACATCTCTCTTTTTCACTATCACCTCCTTGGTTCAGTCGCTAATTGATTCAGACTAGGGATTGCAATCCAGCAGCGATTTCTATGCAGCTGGATTTATACAAGATTAGCTTGAATCCACCTGGATCCAGCGCGGATCTAGCAAAATATGGGATCATATTAAACATGATATTTATATCACTTGTTTATTAATTATTGTAGCTTTTTACTACAAATATTACAAAAAAAAATAATAGTTACCACTAAATGATTGGTGGTAACTATTTTTTTATGGTTTTTTAGTATTTTAATATTCGAGATCCAAATAATTGTATTAAATAACAATACCAATACAATCACCTGTTCATTCTGTTAGATCCAGCAATTGCAATCCCTAATTCAGACATGTCAAATCCTACACACGCATGACATGACTCCTTATTTGATTAGTTTTTTTGATGTTATATGCATATTTTTTATTGCATTTACTGCATGTGCACCGCCTGAATTTTCTCTGCTTGGCCCTATGGTTGACTGGTAGAGAATGCCTTCGGCATTAAGTCCACCATTGTACACATGTTTGTGCAGAACTTAAATAAATAAATAAATATTTTTTATTATCCTATAACGTGGTATCACGGGAATTGATTTAATAACTAGAATTTAAAAAAAATATAGCGTTTCTAAGGTTTCTATGAGTTTTTTTTAGTTTTGCTATAACTCCAAAAATATAACGAATTACGCTGTGGGAATTCTAGTTTGAGCTTTATTTTTATCTTATCTACCAATCGAATCATAAAATAGGATGTCTGCAAGTCAGTCCAAATTTCACACTATGCATCATCGACAATCCATGAATAGATCGTCAAGCTCGCATTGCATGCTAAACAACAAAGATAAAGTGGTTATTCCTTGACACATCTTATCAATTTCATAAACATTTGTCACTGGTAAACATATTGTGTAAAAACCAGTAAAGATCTAAGTATTGCGATATTAAATGCATAATCTGCAATAGCACTATCGGATTGAGGCCAATACACCGTTTATGTATTATGATAATGATAATATAATGAATGTAATCAATAATCATAGTTTCCATAAGTAAGCCAACAGCCTTTGGGACAATCTACGGAATGGGAAACAAATGCCTCTGCGATAATGTGTTATTTTCATTGTTAACGTTTTAAAAGAAAGGGCGTGGAGGATAACTCCGGCAAGATAGCGACGGGCTAACAATTTCTCAGATAAGATTTGTAAATCATTCAAAGTGTTAAAGGTATCTTAATTAATGCAGCCCTAAGGTTATACTTTTTTGAGCCCGGAAAGCCAAGACTGCACATATTTGATTTGGATTCGAATAATTTTCCTCGTGTAGCTGGAGTTAAAAAGTTAATCCTCGTTGGCTTCACTTTTTATCATTAACATAATAATATTATCATGATATTCACTGCAAATCCTTTAGCTCAAATGAAGATAACTGTAGAAGTTCTGGCTACACTAAGCATCATTATATTATTTATTATTATTAGCAGTTATGCGCAGAATTACAGGATGCATTTCTTAGTCTAGGATTTTTATTTTTGTCTCTGTCATTCAACAAAGGCTCCTCCATCCTACGCCACTCTTTTCTACGGCCATTCTGTTCCATGTTAGTCCTGCCACTCGTCTTATATCGTAATCCTATCTTTTCTGTGGTCTGCCTCTATATTCCTCTCTAGGGTATTATCTTGTTAAGATTTTGCAACAGTAGGTGAGGTAGGTTAAAAAATCCGAAGCGTCACAGATAGATTGGTTCCGCGCAGTTTTATCAAGGTAATCAGAAGACCGTTAAGCAAGCTGCACCCGAGGAACAGCTATTATGGAGTCCGTGGGTATCGGCAGGCAACTCAAAGCACGCAGCTCCGGCGTGATAATATTTGCTTCTCAATTTGCATGTTTGTCTAGGAACCGTTTCCCTATAAGTCCATCGGCTATACCGGGACGGCATTTAGCGTGTTTGCTTTCAGTAAGCAATGATATACTAGACTTGTGTTTGGCATGCCACTCAGAGTCTGCAGACAGGAAAATCGCTCTTGAAAACGATAAAATCACGCGCCAAGGATGTTTGACACAATGGTATTCCACTCAAGAATTAAATACAAAAACGCGCCAAAAGCAATAAGTATATCGTTCGCCGATCACCTTTCACTTTGAAATCGTAAAAATACTTTTGAACATGGCCCATATCTCGGTAAAATAATATTAAATCGTGATGCATAATGTTGGGCATTGTTTGGTGCATGAGCCAGAGGTTTCCGGATCCGAAGAGAAATTAACATTGTCTCTTTAATTTTACAGAGTGCATGGTGGAGGGAGACTGCACCTTATCTTGCGTTGTTACTTCTACGTTTTCTTTGAAAATTGCTTTGTAACTTCCTATGTGGTGTACCAAAAATAATAATTTTATCGCCAGAACAAGCAATCATTGTATTTCAATCACTGTGACAACCAAGCTGCAGCATGAAGGTCGATTCTATCAACGGGCGCATCGAATCTATGTTCTTTACACGACGGGCACAATGCATCGCCCACTCGTTTCCTGTGCACCATACGGGTGTTTAAAATTCATCGGCGATTAACTCCTCTTCGCAAGTATTCGCGTCTGACCTCGTTCGAGTGGCCGGCACCAACTCGTGCGGAACGCGATGCAGTTTTAACTTTTAATTACCGAGGCCATAAGTCTTTCGTGTTCGTAATTGTCATAAACTAAGGGACCGATTGAACCATATTTTAGCACTCGAAACGAAAGTGGTCAATTCTCTCGAGGTATTCGGCGTATAGCAGAAGGTAAGGAATGTCGGTCAAAAACAAACAGCCTGTATGGTCGCGTGTTTCTAGGCAGAACGGATGTCATTAATATATTTAAGACTTTCGTCCGCTTTCCAAAATCTCAACTATGGCTCCGGCAGTAATCTGGGCATTCATCACGAAAGCCTAATCAGCGTTTCCGATGAAAGACTATAATGGTATTTCATTTCCTATTGTTTTCGAAATGTTGTGTTTTGAAATCCGTTGCAGCCTTTGATCGAAAAACGGTTCTACTATAACGTCGTCACGATGAAACCCTTTTGTTTAAAGTTAAGAGTATGTTAGCATCATTACCCATCGCTGTGGTACACAATTACCATCTGATAGCTGCCTATGTCCTGCTTTAAAACGGACAGACTGTATTAAGTATATTGGAGTCCTAATTGATCAAGCCTTTCGCTTCAAGTCGCATATAAAATTGCTCTCTGCATGACTTCGCACGCTTATCTTTATTTTCAAAGCGCTTTAGAATGTGGCAAATCGGCGGGTTATAAAAAAAAGTCTACTTTGCTTTGAGTCATTCCCTTTTTGAGTACTGCACCTTGGCCTGGGGAGGTTCTGACAAGGAGGAGTGGTCCCAGCGTGCTCTACTCAAAGTGGTGGCCATTGCGCCACCCTACTGATGATCTTTATAAATATTGGGGAAGTCACACCGTTAGAAAATCCTTTATATTAAAAGTTATCTAAAAAAAGACCCATATTATGGTTTAACAGATAAAAGACGAACTGGCTTTGTGTGTCCTAAATCTTCTTTCAAAACTGCGTTCACTAACTATTTTTTCTTTTTTCTTGGTCCGTTCCTTTACAACAAAATTAACGAAAAACTCAATATCTATTCTCTCCTTAAATCTTAATGTACAAAAATTGACACAGAATATTTAAATTCCCTAAATTATAATGAGACGGAAAGTTTGTTATGCATCTTGATTTAATTTAATAAGATACATTTAATTTGGTCTGCTTATAGTATACAGCTTCTCACCATATAAACTTCCTCAATTTTAGCTACACAAACTTCTACTTAATACGAACACATACTCAATCATACACCACATCACAAACATTAGTATAGCTACATTGCTCTGCACAAATATGTTATATATCGTATATAACATAGTTGTATATAATTTTTTTTTTCTTACTTAAGGTCCTTCCTTGTTAAGACCTGCGAGGGTGGCCTGGTGACCTGTAGAACAGGTTCGTTTAAACCTATTTAAGGCACCAGTCTTTCACAATCTAGTGATACTACCAAAGCATATAATGTACGATATTTCATTGTAAGGCCTTTTAGTGCAAAAGAATTACTTATGTAAATAAATACTGTAAGGTACGTGTCGTCTGTCCTTCACGAATCATTAGCTCCGCTGAAAGGGTATCGGATGGTGTGCTAAGCCGGCCAGAGCGTCACAACTCACAAAGCACACAATGCCAAGGTTGACTATGGTTTATGCACAATATTAAGATTACTGTGTGAGTGTGAACGCTGCAGTCCTTTATTTACTAAAAAATATGCTCAACATTTGGAAAACATTTCTGCTTAGCCCAAAGGTATGTCTGGTAGAGGATGCCCTACGGCGTTAAGTCCACCTTTTGTACAAAGTTTTGTTGTGCAATTAAGCTTAAATAAATAAAACACCTTACCTACTTACGTACGATGCCAAAAATATAAGAAATTTATATTGAATTATGATAAAGGTTACATTATGGATAGAGAAAATTGAACGATTCCGATTGCAATAGAGACGAAGTTTTTCTACCATTATAGATGAAGAAGTTAAGCAGTTCTGTAATAAAAGAAAGTAATTCTGCACTGTATCTTATACTTTGTTTTGTTTACGTCAGGCCTGACCGATTATTCCTATTGCAAATTATTCACGATTATAACACAATATTACAAGACGTATGCGCCGTTATTTTGACCGTTTAATCCGTTACATAAAATATGATTTATATCCGTAAATAAATAATTCATGAGGAAAATTATTATCTCAGACAAAATTAACAACGGTCGGCGCCAGACGCTCGGCCAAGATTCCGAAGAAGGAAGTGCATTTGACACACGCTTTTGAATATTCAGTGGGCTCAGTAAAAATCACGGTAGGCGGTGATGATAAATCGAGGAAGGGTCATCCAAAATCAATTTGGTATCGAATGACAATCTGTCACAGCGGCGCGGTGTCGATCAGCGCCGCGCAGTGGGCACCTACTTTCGCTCGCAATTTTTTTCAATAGGTACCTACAGCCAGATTACGCAACGCACAGAAGCGTGGTAAAGCGTTTGTAATTATTATTGTAATAGCGTTCTAATCTAAACGAGGGGCAAGCGGTTGGGGCGTGACGTGAAAGCGCGCCAGGCATCTCGGACGATGGCGAAGCCTTGTTTTTAGGTATTCAGCTCCATCCGCTAGTGATAAAATCTGATTTGTTCATTGAACGAAGGGGCATTCGAATTTGCAGTCAAATTATTTTACAAAGCATTCTGATAGCATAACATTGGAAAAGGCTCGATGAGCTATCAACTGCTATAGTTTAGCAAGAGCGCAGTGTTGTTAGGGCCGCAACCGTAACAGTGTGGTGTTAAACATTGTTATAATGATTGCCGAACTTCGTGAGAAGGTGGCAACAACTGTAGAAATTGTGCCCATTCAAAGTAGGCCTGTGTGAACGGCAATTTAGACTTTAAGTAAGATAGATAACACCATCTTGGATTTATCTCCAACTATAAATAGTTTGAAGAGAAATGTAGTGTTTATAGTCACCTAAAAGTAACTAGCCTTAAGCCTTAACCTAGTGGCCTAAAGAAATGCCATTCAACGGTTCAGAAGAACTTGTCTTTATATGGTACACAACACAATGCGGATGCATCCTTAATAGAGTGGGTAGAAGACCGAACGAAGTCGACCGAAGTCAAAACACTGACTTGCTGTGCATCACATCACACCATAGAGCATTGATATTATTTCATTATAGACAAGATTTGGTCAGCGGACACTGCTCCGATCTCCATAGGGTTGATTGGTGTCAAAAAGGTGCGTTTTAGTCTTTAAAAAGACGTAATAACGTGACATTAAGGGTTGTCTTGGACGGGGTGGACTGTGGAATTTCAGTATCTATTAAAAGTTTTATATGGTTAATGTAAAATGGTAGTGCAGGTTTCAGCGTTCAGATACACAATGATAGTTGAAAGGAAATATCGCTAAAAAGGGTCCTTCCTACGCGTCACGTTAAATGTAATCATTTGAATGTCTTCTGTTTGCGTAAATAAAATACAGAAGATAATAATATAGGAAATAATGATTAAACAAAAAAAAAACGCTTTTTCGAGACAAAAATAGCCCAAGAGTAAGTTTCATGATTAATTGTAGTTCATTGATTACAACAAACCACGATAGGATGTGGCAAAATAATAATAAAAAATCCCTGTTAATAAACAGGGATAAATTATCCTACTAATCATGTGTTCATAACCCTCGTTTCTGAGTGGGATCAAAAAGGTTTTTTTAAATTGCTTTTTGATTGAAAGGATTAGTAACCAGTTTAATTGCAAATTTTAACAAAATAATTACTATAGAAAATGTGTGATATTTGAGGACCAATACGCACATTCGTGTTATGTTCACAGTATGTTAACATAGTGAGTGCATGAATTGTGATAATGCTGACATTCCACTGGAGCTTTCACTAACACACTAATGAAGCGGGACTCCAATGTCTTCACTTATTGGTGATGTCATTTTAATGCATTTTATCAGTTTCAGTTGACTACACCAAACAATTTACAATAAAAACAGGTGCATGCATGAGTTAGGCTTACAATTGAAGTTTCCTGTATAGCTTTACACACCCTACTTTTTAATAGTTACTTTTGAGAACTTGAAAATCAAGTATCTTTAGGGTGTAAAGAAGGCAAATAACCCATATCCTTTGGCAGTATGTACAGTCAGTGACAAAAATATAGTGGCACTTAAGTACCATGTTAAAATAAATTTAACAGATTGCAACAGAATTCTTCTTATGTAATTTTGACATCAATAAAATATATTTTTGACGCTGACTGTACATTCCACTCATAGAAAGATAAATTGGCTGTGAAATGGAGTTGGTTAAATCTGGATATTGAACTTAAAAAAATATGTTTTTTTTAATGAAAATAATGTGACAAACCTAAGCCGATCATAATGTAAAAGAAATTGCACTGTCAGAGCTCAGAATCAGTGGCAAAAAATTCACACAATGGAAAAAGGATTTAATTTGAAGATTTCTTCTTTGACCCAGTCCTGCTAGAACATGCATGTCAGTAACTGGGGCAACAGTTTACTGAGAAGCTGTACCTATATCAGGGCACTGTTTCATATTGGTTTAATTATGACATAATGGGAACACAATAAACAAAAACGACTCGAATGATCTAATAATGGAATAGAGCAGAAAAGAGTATGTTTTTATTAACATTTCCAGAACTTTGCACTATTTAGTCAACATTTTATGTTGTCAGATATAGTGTTCTCTTTAAAAGTAAGTCATTGTAACATAATAACGTAATGATAATATATTTACCACAAAAAACAAAGTTTACAGTTAAAAACCTAAAAGTTTTTCCATCAAACAGTCCTGAGATTTTCAGGCATCACATAAATTATTTATATTTTTCACAAATCTTGCTCTTGCAATAATTAGTTAAAAGAGCCTATTTGCTTAACTTTTTTTTAATAAGAAAGCTATAAATAGTAACAGTTTTTTTTTTAAATATTTGTAATGCTGTTGTTTACCAATTCTGTTTAACACTACAGATGTCTCGAATAGCGATTTGTCCGAATATCGATTATTCAGCTTGGCTGAATGTTCAGAAAATGTTGTGCATTTCATGTGTGACAGATTAGGATTTGTGTCAATCATTTTAGGCGGGCGCGACGGATCGGGCGAATTCCTTATTGTGTCATGTTCATGTATATCATCATTTTGTTTAATTTTAACTGATAGTAAAATTTAGAAACCATCAACCACAGAACTTTGAACAAACGCCAAATTATTTGCAATATACTCAGACATTAGCTAGGGAAA
The DNA here is from genome assembly GCA_963921415.1 of Pyrausta despicata. NCBI lineage: Eukaryota > Metazoa > Arthropoda > Insecta > Lepidoptera > Crambidae > Pyrausta > Pyrausta despicata. The sequence goes on along the minus strand of OY992862.1, from coordinate 10,693,728 downwards.
CTGCTGGTGATATCTTTTGAATAAAAGAAACCACCCTTAAGTAGGTCCATCTGTTTGGAAGCTACAATGTCACTTCAGTTTGTGTGTGTACACACAGAAATTAAGGTTGGGTCAGACTTATAACATGCCTCTTTTGCATAGTGGGTTAAAAATAAAATAGAAGACATTTTTTGGAACTGTTTTGAGGAAGTCTCTACACATTACATGCAAAATGATAAACATACAGAGTTAAAGTTCTGCGGAATACAAGATTGATATTAATTTGAAAACTATGTATGAAAAACTAGGTATGAATATAAAAGATTTTTAATTGAAACAATATATATTTTAGAAAAATGTGCGCTTTTGTACCATAATAAAGTATTCGGTCAAATAATGCACACTATTAGTTTCAATAGCAAATATTGAAAAGTGTCTGAATAGGCCAAATACTGAATAGTGGCCCAATATATGTGGCATCTCTATTTAACACAATCAATCAATCTATTTTATCCACTCAAAAACATGCAACACATGAATGATGAATGAAATGTTATTAAGTTGATTCCACAGTATGTAATTGCTAAGTAAACATTCTTTACTTTGCAGATGTTCTATCACCTGCTTTTCCATAACTTGCTTGGACACAACCTGCACATAGATACTTGTCCTATGATTATAGCATGGCATCAATACAGATATTGTAGGAAAATAAATTTACCTATTCAATAAATTGAAGTATTTTTGTTTCCTAGCTAAATAGGGCTAGCTATGATTCTCATTTTAATCATAATTTGAGTGGAGATAATACCTTAATGACCTTAAACATAACAAAGATATAGGATATTTTGATTGGTAATTTTACCTGAACTTTGACCTTAATTAAAACCACATAAGGACTGTAATATGTTACTGCAAAACATTGAACTTTGAAAAGAATAAAAGGAAAGTCAGCAAGTAATCTAGGCTAGAAACACTAAAAGTTATCACTTGTGTTGATCATGTGCGGTTGGTAGGTGATTGTCAGATATCAAATATTTGAGCACTAATAAAGTAATTAACCAATAGCATACTCATACACAACAGCTGTTGATGTGAAACACATTATTCGTAGATAATAGGCACTAAAAAACCATTAAAAGGAAAAAAAATCATACAGGAACCGTTCACTATCGAAACTGTTGCATAAAAACAAATAGGGTTTACTCACGGTTCGGCTTCTATGGACTGCAGGCGAGCGACATAGTTCGAAGGAATGTAGCCTTCCTGTTTTGTCTTCTTGCTTCTAGCTAGCCACCAGTCTCCCTGTGTGTCATTGAGGATTTCTAAATGCTCGCCTTTTCTAAAGCTAAGGTCTTCGTCGGTCCTAGCATCGTAATCATACAAGGCGACAAAAATACGGGTGGGAGGGACCTCGCTTGTGTCTGTACTTTGATTTACAGTCGATCTAATTGGATCCGGAGGTGGCGTTGGCACTGGGGTCTGGAACGGTCGAGCGTCTTCTTCATGTGGATTCACTCTTTCATTCTTACTTTTAGAATCCTTCTCTCCAGAACTGCTGAAACAATTCCCCATTTTCTCTTTACAAGGTGAGACTGGTACCACTAGTTTTATGTCAAATCACACACTTGTACGTATGTAAACCAATGTTCAAAGTTTTTATGCATATAAACATTTTATTTTGTCACATAAAAGTTATTGAATTGAAATGAATTATCTATTTTTATGGTAAACAAAGAAAATAAAACCCTGATTGAACATCACTCAAGTCGGCCATTTTGTTACACCATAGACAAATAGTTTACCCGTCACAGATAAAGTAAAACTAAAAAGGTCGATGGACAGTCTTTTGAGATTTTAATTTTGATAAAACTTAAGTTTTGTTCAAATTAAATTAAATTCACTTAATGTGTAGTAAGGGGCCCCATTTTATAATATTCTCATCTAAAACAATTACATTTTGATTGTTTTGTTATACATTTATACACCATTGTGTATGGAACGAACGGCATGTAGCGACATCTACTAAAACTGGGCGTAACTACTAACACAAATTTTGAAAAACGTTACACGTAGGACGTGGAAGTTGTTAGTAACAAGGATCGCATAGAGGTGACGCTGTTTCATATTTTGACTGCTTTTTTGGTCAGTCGTCCTTAAATTTGCTGGTCTTTAGAGTCCGGGTTCTAATCCTGGGTGAAGCAAAATTTATTTTTCAGAAATAGCTCGGAGACTGGAAGATGGTGTTGAAAAACCCCAGTGGCTTGCAATGCACGTTAGGGCGTTGTTCCTGTGTCCGATGCGTCTCTCTGGTCCAAGCCAAGGTATATATCCTTGGACCAGACCGGAGTACCGGAATACCGGACTGGTCTCCGATCATGTTGGTTTGCTGTCTCATCGAACGGGACCGAATTGGATCTGGATATTGCCGCACACACATGGGGAGTGCATGTGTGTGTCGCATAGTCAAAACTTGGATATGAGACTATTACTATTTAGAAATCAAATTATACGACTTCGTATCAATTGGTACCATATAATTGTTTTTTTTTCCACAGAATTGTAAATACCTACTACTGTGAGTACCTAGGTTTACTGTAAGTACTCGTTTTCAGGGCGTTTTGAGTCTCTGTATGCCAGTCAGAAAGCCGTATAACAAAATCACACTTACTGTATACATTCCTGGTTCATGCAATTACAAATGATGCTCCTGAAGTTCAGGATATAATTAATGCTACCCATTAGTGCTGTTGGATTTAACTCAATTAAACTGGGATCCAAATTTGGCCCGAGTTTGCAAAACACTAATCTGTTTTAAGGAACAGTTAAGTACTTCTATCGTCGACAGTGGACAAGTTTCGATGAGGTCGATTTATCTAAAGCGAAGATAATACAGTTATTCTACTTTGGCATAATGCGTTTTCCCACGTAGGTAAAACACCTACTTAAATATACCTTTAAATTACAACACAAAATAACACTGCAAGCCAGCCATCATAAAAATTCGCAATATGGAGATCCAGCTTACAATCAGCTGCAGAAAGTTAGTACAAACATGTTTACAGGCTATTGGTAGGTACAATCCTTTTATTATAAGTGCCCACGGTTAAAGTGGCTACCTACCCTATCTACATTTTATAGGCGTTATAAATTCTATCAAGTGATTTTTATTAGTAACTTCCGAAGCACCGGAATCTTGTCGTAAAGTTACTGCGAGTGAACCAAGCGGGAGCGTTTTGGAAAGTTTTTCGCATGAATATTTACGATTCACGTTTCACGGCGGATGGGTTGAGTTTCAGGTTTAGAAAAAATGAAATATAGCGGCATAAAATTTACATATTGTGACGCAAAACGCGATTTTCAGCCTTTAAGCCTGCGCAAGCTGTGAACATTGTGTAATCTGACTCCTAAAAGGACAATGGGTTACATAATAAGTTCTAAAGATTAGCGTTCAACTTTAATTTGTGTAGTTATACTTAATAAATCCGGTGAGGACTTGTCGATTTAGATTACAAGTAATTCGTACAGAAATAAGTATGGACATCAAAACATCATCTAATAGTCTCATTCAAAATATCTAACTTCTTTTGGATCCAAAATTAGCAAGAAAATTACATGGCAACTGTTATTGATGCTTTTCATCAAACAAATTAAGCCCGCAGGGGATGGCGGGCAAATTTGAAATAATTTGCAAGGTGTGAAGCCTGTGATAGATTAAGGTTTCTTTAGAGTTAATTCTCCTCGTATTGTTGATTGTTTGATATACTTACTTATTACAATGTTGTTGTTCAGTTATAAGTAATTTGAAATATATTTCGTGCTGAATAATTAATAACACCATGTTTTGATGCTAACAATTTTGGCAAGACATGTGCACTGTATTTATTTTAAAATAAATAATTATGAATTATTATGAATTATTAATTCGTAACAACAACTCTATACACGATATTATTTGCAATTTATATTAACTAAAGCAACTTAACATAGATATAAAAATTAATAAATATATTGTTTCAACGAACACACCAATTACCTAGGCCCAAACTAAGCGTTAGCTTATGCTGTGGTGGCTGGAATAACGGATAGAAATACTTAAACACATGTATAAACCATGACTCAGGTACAAATTGCTCGTGCTCATCACACAACATTTTTTTAACTTATCTTTTTAAATAATTTCAAGTAATCATATGTACAGTACAATGTTGATACCTTAAGGATCTAATTTAAGAATTTAATGAATTAAAAAGTTTAACAATATCATTTCTCTGCCTGGACGACTCCGTCCTACTGTACGGGAACTTTATACCATTGTAGTAGTGACACAATGACTACTTCAACCATTCACTGTGCTGAACTTCAATTTAAATGCAATCGATGATCTTAGAATTGCATAGAATAACAAAAATAAGCGAAAGTTTTTACAAATTATACAGTACTAGCTGTGCCCGCGACTTCGTCCGCGCGGAATACAACGCGTTTGTAGGTCTGATCTTGACATATGTGTGAAAAGCAGTAAAAATAAAAATTCAATAAAATTCATTTATTTCTGTAAGTAGGCTAAGAACTAGCACTTTTACACGTCCCAACATATAAATTAACCCTACCACCGATTCGGGACAATTTGGGCCAGTGCTGAGAAGAAGCGGCGCAAGAAACTCAGTCACTGTCATTGCCTCTTTTCAAAATTGATTTACAATAATTGTAATTGTTTGCATTTAAACATTTCCATATATCTTTGTCATTTATATAATCATCAATTTTATAATATCCTTTCGACATTAATACATCTTTAACAACTGTTTTAAATTTATCTAAAGGCAATGAAATTAAATTTTCAGGTAATTTATTAAACAATGATACACATCTACCCATAAATGAGTGACCAACCTTATGAAGCCTAAAATGTGGAATGGAGCCTATTTTTTTGTCTTGTGTTGAAGTTATGCAAATCGCTATTTTTAGGAAATAAGTGTAAGTTTTTTCGAACGTAAATTAGGTTTTCGTAAATGTATTGCGAGTAAACTGTAAGTATTTTAACTTCTTTAAACAATTCTCTAAGTGTTTCATTTGATTTAAGTTTATAAATAGCCCGCACGGCTCGTTTCTGCAATACGAAAATTGTCTCTATATCTGCAGCTGAGCCCTATAGTAAGATGCCGTATGACATGATACTGTGAAAATAACTAAAATAAACTAGTCTTGCCGTTTCAACATCAGTCAGAAACCTTATCTTTCTTACAGCGTATGCAGCGGAGCTTAGTCTCTTTGATAAGGTCATGATATGAGGACCCCACTGGAGCTTATCATCTAAAGTAATTCCCAAAAAAGTTGCAGTATTTGAAGTAACTAGTTGTTCATCCTTAACAACAACCTTTGTTGGAACTTGTCGGACATTGGGCATTGTAAACTTAATGCATTTAGTTTTGGTCGCGTTAAGCAATAAATTGTTAACGGTGAACCAATGAAGTACTCGCGAGAGAGTACCATTTACATCGTCAAACGATTCTTTACCCCTTGGAGTTTTAAAATTTAGTGAAGTATCAACAGCAAACAACACTATCTCACAAGCACCGTCGACAAAGTATGGAAGGTCATTAATATATATCAGAAACAGTAACGGTCCCAATATCGAACCCTGGGGCACACCCATAGTGAGAGGTGCTCCAGGAGACTCTGCTCCATTGATAGAAACCTTTTGTGTTCTCTCAGTGAGATATGAATTAAATAAGTTACATGCATCAGTTGATACACCATAATGGCGTAGTTTTCTGAACAGGGTCTCATGGTCAACACAATCAAACGCTTTAGAGAGGTCACAAAAAATTCCCACAGCATCATGCTTACTATCATAGGCATCAAATATATGTTTCAACAGAGCGACTCCAGCATCAGCAGTAGGTACTGCGACCCTTTGTAAAACCAAATTGTTTATTATGCAATAAATTGTTTGATGTGAAGTGAAATAGTAGCTGATTGAATATAATCTTTTCAAAAATTTTACTTAGAACCGGTAAGATAGATATTGGTCGAAAATTTGAGGGGTTATTTTTGTCACCAGATTTAAATAACGGTACTATTTTACTAAATTTCATTAAATTTGGGAATTTTCCTTCATCAATAGAGAGAGCAAAAGAGGTGCTATGAATTCAATAATAGTTTTAATGATACATACGGATATTCCCCAAAGATCCTCGGTTTTTTCATATTTATTTCATTGAATGCGTTCATAATTACATCGGTGCTTACGTATCTAAAGTATAGTGGTGAATCACACTCATCAATATTGGATTTGAGAATGGATTCAGACAGTTCTGCAGAAGAGTTAAGTTCTTTAGTAGTAGATGGTGCTATATTAGCAAAGAACTTTTCAAAAATATTAGCTACTTCTGCATCAGATTTAACTAGTTTACCTCCGTCTTTTAATGAATATGAACGATCTTTTGTTTTATCTTTACCGGTTTCTTTGTTTATGATATTCCAGGTAGCTTTGGCTTTATTTTTTGAACCTGAAACTATCCTACGAAGATGATTCGTCTTTGCTTGGGCACAAACTTTTTTAAAGATTTTTGAATATTTTTTAACATATTCTATAATATGTGGGTCCTGAGAATGTTCTCTAATACTATACAGATCATATAACTTATTCCTGCTTTTATAAATACCTGGTGTAGCCCATTCATTAAACTTACTTGTAAACCGATTAGACTTAACCTTTTTTTTTTGTGAAAATTGATGCGAATTCGCTTTTAATTAAGTTAAAAAGATCTTCGTATAAGTTGTCTACGTTACTACTACTGTTTGGAATTAATGTTTTCACACCATCAAAAATCCTATCCTTAAATCTATTTATCCTGTTTGCAGTGACTGGTCTATAAACTATATCTACTACGCTCAAGGCCGGACCAGACGGAAATGTGACCTTTTGTCCTCTATGGTCGGAGCTTAGACATTGTAAAATAGATTTATTTGTTATTTTGACATCACAAAAAATATTATCTATGCAAGTAGCCGTTGTTGGAGTCACTCTGGTAGGTTCTTCAAAAACATTATTTAGGTTATACGATTCAAAGAGATTAAGAAATCTCATAGAAATTTGTGTTTTTTTTTAATATGTCTATATTAAAATCACCGCATACTACTAAATTCTTTTTTGATTTTGATGCTTTTGATAAGACTTTATCCATAGTGTCTTCAAAAAGTTGGTAATTAGCGTCTGGCGGGCTATATACGCTTATGACAATATATTGATCTAGTTCAACACATGCAAGTTCAATAGTTCGCTCAATGGAGAGAGACACAATATCTTTTCGTTCTTTACAGTTAAATCGATTTTTCAACAGAATAAGTGACCCACCTCTAGTTGTAGTCTCCCTTGTGAACGAACTACCGACCTTATAATTGTCAATACTTAACATTAATTCATAGTCCCTATACCAGTGCTCAGTCAAACACATTACATGGGCATTTAAATGTTGCAAAACTAATGATAATTCTAATTCTTTGCCAGCTAGGCCTTGTATGTTTTGATGTACAACAATAAAACTAGACCCAGCCTTTGTCTTCCCCCTTAGTTTAAAGTGTCAGAGGTTGTCAAGTTAATAATATCTAAATTAGTACTATTACTAATATGTTGACAACCATGTGATATGGTTGAGTTTAAAATACAATTAATATTATAAGCTAACAGAGTAGCTATTCGTTTTTAAAATTTAATAGGCAAGTGTAAAGAGCTGCCAGTCAAAGAAAATGAATTATTAATGAATTTATTTGTGTCAAAAAACACAAATTTGTCACTGTGACGCTGAGATAAATTGAATAATAAAGTATTCAGCATATGAATACTGTTATTTTGTGTTGCTGTATAATATTTTGAAAATGGTAGGGAACAGAGGATAATTTTTTTGACATTTAAAATTTGTCAAAATGTTCCAACTCTTTATAATATTTTTCTTACTAACGTTTTGACTGTTCCCTAACATTAATACAATAATCGAGTTTGAATTGAAAGAGCTGTTTCGTATACTATTTACAATTTGATCCAGTGATGTGTCTGGCATACAGTTATTAATAATTTTGCAGCTCAATGACCTATTCAATAAGGAACCATAACCAATTCCTAGCTTATCTGAATATACATGAACATTAGCACATTCGTGAGTAGGCTTTTGAGAGACAAGTCTTGACGTTAATAAATTCCTATGTGTTTAAATGTTTGCCCCTGTGATTTATTAATTGTAACGGTGAAAGATAGCATAAAAAGAAATAGAATTCTTTTCAAATTAAAAGGTAAATAATTTGTAATCATTGAGGTGCGAGGTATAAGCATTGTTTGACCAACTGCTAAACCAGTCTAAACTATTGCAATCATCACGTTACATATTGCGAAGAAATTAGATTTGAAGTCACCCGACTTCAAATCTAATTTCTTCGCAATATGTTAAAATTTCTGAGACGTCCCGGTGGTTTAAGATTTCTAAGTAAAATTATTGGGGCACCTATTTTTAACTTGAGGGAATATGGGGGAAGGCCACTTGTGTTCAAAAAATTATTTTATTAATTTCGTCTACGCTACAGTTTCTCACTCTCCATATTGCACTTTGATACATCCATTGATGATCTTTTTTTATTCGATTTCGCTTATTTCAGGGTGAACTTTCGATATAAAGTCCTCAATGTTACTCACTCTTAATCCTTAATCTCGTTCAATTGCAATTTTATTTTCAAAGTGAGGTACTTTCCCGTCTCCTATTAAAAGTAACTTTAAAGGAATAGTTATACTACCTCCCTACTACTGCCTCGTTGGTGTAGTGGCAAAGTTTCTGCCTAACATCCAAGAGGTCCTGGGTTCGAATCCCAGGTCGAGCCAAAATCAACACTTGTGTATTGTGCTCACACTTGTGCACTATAATATCTCCTGCGTAGTTGGCTGATCTCTGTTGAGATTGGCCGCCGTGGTCGAAATCTGCCTGGAGGACTATTTCTACCTCCCCCCAAATGTGCTCTCATATTTGTAGTTCATTTTAAGATGTTCACAAACTTCCATATATATTTTTAAGGCAAGACTTTACAATGTCTGTCCTTGTTCCCCTTACTATTACTGGTACAGTTGGTCGAAAGTCCCCCGCAAACATAACAGTAATTTTATGATGATTTTATCACAGCTTCTTATATCTCTAAGAGTCCTATCTAGAACCTCTACATGAGCTCTATGGATCATGGAACATTTGTCCCAGATTATTATACGCGGTCACCTGGTCATTCATCGTATCAGCCTGCTACAGTCCACAGCTGGACATAGGCCTTCCCCAAGGAACGCCACAGCGCACGATCTCCCGCTCTTTGCATCCAGTCACTACCAGCTGCCTTCTTCAGGTCGTCTGTCCATCTAGCCGGGGGGCGTCCCACACTACGTTTACCTAAGTGTGGTCTCCATTCAAGAACCTTCCTGCTCCACCTCTCGTCGATTCTGCGACAGACATGGCCAGCCCACTGCCACTTTAGCTTGTAACATTTTTGGACAACATCATTACCCTAGTCTTATGTCGTATGACCTCGTTTCGGATCTTATCCCTTAATGAGATCCCCAACATAGACCTTTCCATAGCACGCTGAGTGAAGTGTAGTCGGTGAGCCAGCTTGACTGTCATGTTCCACGTATCGGCTCCGTAGGTTAAGACTGGTAAGACGCATTGGTTAAACAACCGGCTTTTTAGGCACTGCGGCAGGGTCGACGTGAAGATATGACGCAACTGGTCATTAATTAAATCTAATTTTGGTTCATCATGGTAACTCGTAGAGCTACACCCCCCTCTCCGCGTCACTCGCAAGTAACGCCTCTCTTCCTTGCAGCGTCATGTTTTGCACATCATGCGGCGCGGGTGAATTTTATATGGGGTTTATTTTAAAATTGTAATATCTTCGAAGATATTCATTGAAATTAAGTGATGTCAAAGACAATTTTGTTCACAATTTAATCAACAACACTTTTGTTTGGATAAAGATTAATATTATTACGTTGATACAACTCTTAACAAATAATGCATTAATTTCGGCCAAATTTGATTACTACAAAAACGGTTCTAGTGACTTGATCTTAAAAGATAGACATATACTGTCGCAGACATTTTTTTAGGTCATTCTAAGAGGAATAATTCTTTCATAAAAATATTTTTGGTACCTTGAACTGTTTTCGCAGCGTACGCAGCGGAAGCCCTCAAGGATGAATAATTTTCCCCGTTTTTTTCACATTTTCCATGATTTCTTCGCTCCTAGTAGTTGCAGCGTGATGTAATATGGCCTATAGCCTTCCTCAATAAATGGTCTATTCAACACAAAAAGAATTTTTCAATTCGAACCAGCAGTTCCTGAGATTAGCGCGTTCAAACAAACAAACTCTTCAGCTTTATAATATTATAAAATATAAAATATTAGTGTAGATAAAAAGTACAAAATTTCCGACTTACCATTTTCAGACTCCGATTTCAGCAAACATTAGCCCAATAAGAACAATTTTTTTATATATTTAATTAAAGCTTAGGCTATAGCGCAGTTTTTAAAGGTTTTTAGGTTTAAGGTATGAAAAGTTTTTTATTAATTTATTTTTACAGTTGATCATTTCCAATATTTGTGATATCAACGCTTAATTTGTATCTTGTTTCAATGTGAGGAAGAAAATTAATTTACTCATTAAACTAAAATCGATTGGCATTGTGTTACAGTTACAAAAGTTAATTAATCAATGATTTTCCGAGCTTACGCCCACGGAAAATTCGCTCTCAACAGCAAATTACAACATTCAATACGTTCCAAGCAAAACCACATACCTATGATTTATCCGACCAGTGCCCAAAATTACTTTCAAAATAACTTTTTAGTACTCCCGATGTTCAAGCCTACTTCAAGATGATTGGTAGGTCCAACCATAAAGATTCTTAAGAAGAAGAATTTCTGAAGAAGAAGAAGAAAGGGGAGCGGAGAAACGGAGAAATATTAACCGATAGGATTGCAAAAAATCTCCGCTTTTCTTTGGTGGACAGGGAGTTGCGTACTGGTTTAACATTCATACAAAACCGGTAAGCGGAACGAGGAAACGGAGCGGGGAAGCGAATACACTGTGAAATTCAGCCAAGAACTGCTTCGGACATCATAGGGATTTATGTATATCTAACCTAGCGAATTAAACAAAATAACATGAAATAAATTGATGAAGTTAATTACTAAAAAGATACATACCTACAAGCTTTAATAACAAAATTGCACGACATGTGACCTTCACAATTTGAAGCGAAAATTGTTTGCACACAAAAAAGGAACTCACTTTAGGTGCTTGGGGACTTCGTTAAAGGCTCACTTTCAAAAACACTGCTCTTTGCCTTTTTAGATGGGCAAACCGACCGGGTATGTGGATAATCCCAGGGTATGTTTGGCAACTCATCCGTGACGAGGAAAAACGAAGTGTTAGATACTTGCTGAAAGAAAAACATTTATTTTAATGAACAATAGCACTAGAGCACTACTGTGCTAGGTAAAGCAAAGTTTTATTGTATTTTATTTATCATTCTTCTCTTGACCAATGAAATTATCCCATAGTCGTTATTTCGAAACAGAAAATTGATTGCTGCTTTATGTGTGAAGTGCATGAGCCCTCTAAGTGTTATTTTATTATGTTTTATTTGAATTGAATTGATTTATTGTTTTACTAACATTAGGATACGCACACCTTGTTACTAACACTTTATGGATGCAAAATCTGAAATAAATGATTTATTATTATTATTATATATTTTCATTTTCTCCATCGTGGTTAGCAATGGGTAATTTTAATTTTTAAGGCCAAGGGTTTGTGTATGATAACTCTCATTAGCCTATATACGTCCCACAGCTAGACACAGGCCTCACCTCAACTATGAGGTGGTCCGAGCCATACTCCACCACGCGCGCTCTGTGCGGATTGGTGGAGGGGCGTTTGTAAGGTAAGTCACCTTACTGTCAGATGTTATTAAGCCGCCCGAGGGCCTCTGACCAGGCTTAACGTGCCTTCCGAAGCACAGAGAAGCTTGTTAATAGACGTCACTTAAATGGTCAGAATGGTCAACCATCCCAAACATGACCGCGCCTTAGGTTGCTTAACTTTAGGTATCACTACCATAGCGCTGCAACCACTGCGCCACAAGCACCTCATATGGTAACTATGTTATAAAAAAACGTATAGATAGCCCCTCATCGACCAATTCAAATTGCTGATGACTTATGATGTAAAAGTCCATTTCCATCCCATTTATTATACACTGAATGTGTATGAATGGGATGGAAATGGACCTTGATTGCGCAGTAGGTAAGCTGTTTAAATTACCATGTTAAATTTACTATGTACTATGCAGAAATTCATTCAACACGATGTCTTCATCATTTCGGAAGTAACATTATAATTATGTTCTGACATTTCTACTTCGACCGCATATTATATGACGTATCAGCGTAGGTGGGTACCCTACTTGAATACTTTTCATAGTAAAGTCTAAAATTACGGAAAAGGGCAAAAAGTGCTAACAACAACAGTAAGGGCATTTTCATCCACTTCTTTCATTTATCCCTTAGGATGTATTACTATACTTATTTACCCAACTCGTACCATTTTGCAAATAAATATATTTTCATGTTTCTGAATTTTTATCTAGTAAATCTGTGTAATGTTCGGCAATCCTAACGCACACAGTACCTACCTATTTGTAATTAGTGAGATTGTAAATAAGCAGTAGGTACTTAATATTCTGGTATAATTGTATTCTCTTAAAAAATCTTTTGGTTTCTATAACGAACGAGCAATCATTTTTTTTTCAAAGCGTTAATGTGTCACTTTTGTTGAGTATTTAAAATTTATTTATGGAAGAACATGCATGCACAAACTATAAAGCATAACTTTCTTAAAGTTAAAAATTCTCAATACCTTTTGCATACTCAGTATCGTCACGAGACGCAAAAATATCGAAACTCGAAAAGTTATTTAATTACTGACCCTAGGATGAGATGACAAAGTTCTAATACTTTGCTACTTTTACCTCAGAAAACGTCAAAGTACCTTTTAAGTTTTAAGTAATTCATTCAGGTATTCAGGTATTAGTATGAGACTGTCTGAAATATACTTTTAGTCTTATTTAACTTTGCTTCGTGGAAAACTTTATTTATTTCTTTTTATATGTCCCATAATTCTAAGGTTTAAGATCTTTATTCTCACAAAGACTTACAGGAATTCGCTTACAATGAGAGCGTAACTTTATCTTTAGTAAACAAATGCTGCATCGAAGAGCTCAAAAAATAAAAAGTGGGGGCATAAAATCTTATATATATATATATATATGAAACCCGTTTTCCTTGGTCACGGCATCACGCGTGAATGGCTGGACCGATTTCACTAATTCTTTTTTTGTTGTATTTGTTATTATAAGGAGAAGGTTCTTACGGAAAAAAATATTAAGAAAATCTCTCAGAAATATTGAAAAATATACATTTAATTTTGCATATATTAAAAAACGCGAGTAACTAATGTCAATGTCATTCGATGACATTTTTCAATCATTGTAACGCTAAGGCGGTACGAAGTTTGCCGGGTCAGCTAGTTAATAATAATTTCAGAAAATTAAATAAACACATAAAATAATTCTATCTGGTAACTATTATTGTTCACAGGTAATTGTTAAATGAAAAAACACAGACCTGTTTAGGTAAGTAGCCAAGGCAGGCTTTGTCAAAAAGGTAGCGCCGCAAAGCATTATGCAACAAACTAAGACCCTTTTTTTCTTAGAGGGAAAATGCTTTACGCATACGGTTCTCCCGCGGGAGACAAAAGGTCATGTAGGACTCCTTGTCAGGAGGCAGGAATAGTGGCTGCCACCCGACTAGCACCATACGAGTTATAGTTTTTATTATAATGTGAAAATTTCTTTGTTTGGATGTTTGTCGGTAAATTACGCTGAAACTGCTGAACGGATTTTGATGAAATTTGGTGTACCGACAGTGAATAAGCTGACTTGGGTGATAGGATACGACTACTTAATGCTCCCTTTGGATAAAACATGAGCAAGTCACGTATTTTTCTTTTCTAAAAACAATGGGCAGGACAACGTCTGCGCGGTCGTCTGGGCAGTACCTATCTAATGTAGCCACAATCCCTACTTTCCCTACTTCCCAATCATATTTTAAATGGGAAAGTCAGTTTGGTTGTTTGAATGAATGAATGAATGAATGAATATTTTATTTGCTCATAAATAGGGTTACACTGAAGATCTTAATTGTAATATTGTTCGTCCTATTTAACTATTAAAAATAGCATGCAAACATTAATTATTATATTATATTAAATTCAGTCTATAATAAAATTAGTATGATTTTACAATAATGTCAATGTCTATGTATATGTCAATCTATTAAATCCAGCAATGTCAAGTCAACTTAAACTAATCCTAGCTATTCAAAAACTCTTGAAATGTATAAAATGCATGGTCTACCAGCCATTCGTATAAACTTTTTTAAACTGATTAAGTGGTTTATCTTTAATACATTTAGGAATCTTATTAAATACTAGCTGTGCCCGCGACTTCGTCCGCGTGGAATTTTAACTGTTACCGCCTTCACCGCGTGGAGGTACTCCCAGCCTATGCTACTGTTTAACATGACCCAAATGCAGGCATACCTGCGACTCTATAACAGGTACACACAATGAGTTCCCTTAGTTAGGTAGGGTGATTAATTCATCCCAAGTTTAGGCCAGTTAACACTTAGTCACTTGGCGTGAGTTATTATATATTTCACTGTCTAGGTAAAACTCAATCAAATGAAAAAATCCCATCAAATTCAGTCCTGTAGTTTCTGATATTCAATTTCCTGCCTACACTCTTAGTCTATTGGAGTGATTATTGCAAGTGATGCTGAGTCAAATAAAAAAAGTCCCATTAAAATCGGCCCAGTAGTTTCCGAGATTCAATTTTCTGCCTACCCCCTTAGTCTATTGGCGTGATTATTTCTATCCTTCTTTACCTTCCAAGTAATGTTGAGTAAAATAAAAAAAAGTCCCATTAAAATCGGTTTAGTAGATTCTGAGATTCAATT
The DNA here is from genome assembly GCA_963921415.1 of Pyrausta despicata. Lineage (NCBI taxonomy): Eukaryota > Metazoa > Arthropoda > Insecta > Lepidoptera > Crambidae > Pyrausta > Pyrausta despicata. Next base: position 10,678,638 of record OY992862.1, on the reverse strand, counting down.
TCCTGCCTGCCCCCTAAGTTCATCGGCGTGATTATTTATATCCCAGTTTACTCTCCAGGTGATACTGAGTCAAATAAAAAAAGTCCCGTCAAAATCGGTCCAGTAGATTCTGAGATTAGCCCGGAAAAACAGACAGACAGACAGACAGACAGACAAAAATTTTAAAAATTGTTGTTTTGGCTTCTATTACGGTAATTAAGACCCCCTGTAACAATTTTTCATAAAAATCTTCAATGTACAGAAATCGATCTTTTACAGTCTTATTATATGTATAGATTAATACACACATACAAAAGCAGTTTTTTTGGATCCGCGCACTTTTTGGTATGAAATCAAGAACCAGCCGGTTGCAATTTCTAGTACAGCGTGCATATAAATCTTTGGCCTGAGTGAAATGTTTGGGGTTTTGTTTGACAAATTTTGCAGCCACAAATATGTACAGGCAGGGCAATGTTAAGATATGTAATAATTTAAAAAGTGGCTTGCATGATTCATCTGGTGCTAAACCGCAGATGGCCCTTACACACTTTTTTTGCGCTATAAATGCCTTACGCATATCAGAACTGTTTCCCCAAATAACTAAGCCGTAACGTAGTACCGATTCTATATAAGCATAATAGGCTGTGAGTGCTGTTGCTCTTGTAGCTACTCTTGCTAATTTATACAAAACAAATGAAAATCTGTTAATTTTATTACATACATTTTCTACATGTTGCTTCCAATCTAATTTACTATCAATTTGTATACCTAAAAATCTAGTACTATATGCATGTTTAACCACTTGTCCTCCATGATGGATGTTTAAATTTTGAACATTATTGTTGAAATTAATGAAGCATGTTTTGTCAATATTTGCAATTAAGTTGTTTGATTTCAGCCAGGTGACAACTAACATTAATGTTCTATTAACTTCATTTTCATGTTCTAATATCCCTTTTTTATTGTTTGTAGTCACAATCACAGATATATCGTCTGCAAAAAGTATGCTTTTATGATCAGTGCAGTTTGGGAAATCATTGATATAAATGAGGAATAGTAGAGGACCTAATATACTGCCTTGTGGGACTCCAGTGTTATTGATTTTATATTCTGATTGATATGATTGAATAATTTTGCTTTTCCCGTCAAGTTGCGTAATTTCTACTAATTGCATTCGGTTATGTAAATACGTCATGATCCAGCTTAAGGCTTCACCTCTGATACCGCAATTTTCTAATTTTTTTAGAAGCTGTTTATGTGACACAAAGTCAAATGCCTTTGACATGTCAAAGAAAAGAACGGTTACATAATTATCGTTATTTATGCTTCGAAGTATATTATTAACAAGGTCAAAAGCTGCTAGAGCTGTTGATTTATTTTTTTGAAACCCATACTGACTACTATTTAAAACATTGTACTTTTCGAAAAATGCTACAAGTTTGCTGTATACAACCTTTTCATATACTTTAGACAAAATAGGTATGAGTGTGATTGGTCGATAGTTGTTTAAATCCGACATTGAACCTTTCTTCTTATACAAAGGTTTTACTATCGAACGTTTGAGGCTGTCAGGGAAAGTACCAGATATCATTGACAAATTTATCAGAAAAGCTAATATCACGCTTAGCTGTTCTTTGCATGCTTTTATCACTTTGGTGCATACTTGGTCATATCCTTCGGAATTTTCTTTCACGACGATTATTTGTTCTTTCACGACGCAATGGAGCAATGTTATGATATGATTTTTTGTGAGGCGGTTGGCAGGTGGCTAGAGAATGACATAGGCTACTTTTTCCGCATGATGAATATGACAGAAGACGCTCTGTGCAGATTCTGCCACACAGAGGAGGAAACGGCCATGCATATTCTCTGCTCATGCGGCCCGCTTATGAGCAAAAGAAGTATCCATCTCGGGCGGCACATCATGCGCCCGGATGAGATAACAGAAGTCACGCTCCAAAGAGTCTGGCAATTTATAGACTCAACCGTCTTACGGTTTTTCGATCAGCATCACGTGACCTGACGCGAGTTTCACAGTTTCTACCCATGCCACAAAAGTGCTCAACGCCGCTAAAGAAGTTTTCACTTCAAAAATTGAAAGACAACTCATACCTTACTGACAGATGGCGCCACTTGGTTAAGTTTGGAGAGCTATGCGCAGTTCCGAGCCGAATGCTGGTTCTATTTTCTAAACATTATTCGACAATACCTATTTATTGAGGCCGCAATTATTATAAATCTTGAATAGATTACAAAGCGCGCAAGGGTGGCCCGATTGCGAAAGCAATCTATTACACGCAACTCTCATTGTACATTCACATTTAATACTCGCGTAATTAGGTACGAAGCCTCTTAGGTACTTAAAGGCATCTTTCAATCGCAATATTAATATTATGTAAATTAGGAAGGAGCGCGTGGAAACTCTTATTCTATAAATAACTTGAATTTACCTTAAGCAGCCTGAGTAAGGTATATGCACAGAAAATGGTTCTTATAACAAAACAACGGTTCGTAGAAGAACTGAATTCAGAAATAAACATGGATCTAAGAAATAAGAAGAAAGCTACTATAAATTAAGCGTAGATTTAATTTCACAAAACTAATTAAGTTTGCCGCGATGAAAGTTATCAAGAATTGAAATCACAGCGCAGCGTGTCAAGATTACATTAAATTACCCTCTAAGTATGAAGCGTATGAAGTTGATCGGACATAGGAAGTCCTACTCTACGCCAAGGTACTTTGCGGGAACAGATAATTTCAAATAATTAACTTAAAACAACTCTCTACTACAAAATAACTAGGCAGGGCAGGCAAAATAAACTTATGTTTTAATATAATCCGGCTAATTCAAAATGAATGACATAACCTAAAGGATGCATACGTTTCAAGTTGGTTGGATATTATTTTAACAAAGGATTAAGGATAAATAGGTAGGTATTGCCTATTTCTTTTGTATTAGAGAGGACGAGGAGGACTCGTAAGTAGAAGCACAAAAGTTGGCCTAAATCTGAAAAATAGCTTTTGCTTACGACATCACGTGTCGTAAGCAGCAAAAGCTATTTTTCAGATTCTCAAATAAGCGATATCCATTTTAAAAGACAGGAGAAACAAGCTTAGCAGAAAGATGTTACACTCGAGGATAAAGCTTGCAAAACAGAACAAAATATGACATTTTTGAAAAGAGTAGGTGCAGGTGGCAACATGAAAATGCTATTTTCCACGCTATTGTTCAGACCATTGTAGTTTCAGTACCAAATTATTGCGACTAGATAATTTGGACAGTGCCACAATTCGAATACGAGTGAATAGGTAAACCAGGGGGTAAATTCTAAAAACGACTTTGGTTTAATGGTCAAGAAGTTGACTATTAACCACGAGGTCGCAGGTTCCATTTCCGCATTGTGTCATTTGTGTGCAAGAACATGTCTGTTTGTACTGGTCTGGGTGTTGAATGTAGGTATTTATTTAAGTTTATTTGTAATACCAGTGTTGATTCTAATATCCGTAAACCAAGTGCTTTGGCTACTTACCACGGAGTCAGATCAATGTATGTGATGTTGTTGTATAATACATTATAAGTTTATATAAAAAAAAATAATAATAAGTGTGTGTCGGCTCAGACGCACGACTGTAGTTTACTCCTTAACAACGATTATAAAAAGTAAATAGATTGGGGAATAAGGATAAATGAATGCATTTTCTATGATACTTAAAGCATGTATGATACATTTATTTTTATTAATTATACAATGAATCTGTTAATATACATAACAAAACCATAGAAATATAAACAATAGTCTCCATCATACATACATACTACAAAATGCACCTATACAATACTCGGTTGAATGTGTCAGATAATGAACGATGCATCGTCGGGTACATCGTGCGACATCGTCGTGTAACATCGCGTGACATCGGATTACATCGGGAATTTGATTTTGCTCCCGTATATTTTCATACCCCGGCCTTATATATGAAAATCGATTCTTATGGAGTAAACTCAAAAATTTACATTAAAAAAAAGTTCAATAGATCACCACTCGAACGTTGTGCGATACTGACGAGTCGAAGTTTGAAATTCGTTTACAAAATGTCTTGTAGCCGTCATGAAATGCACCTGTCAAAACTTATTTGTAGTTATTATTGGAAGTGTATAGAGTGCCGCTAGCGGCATTCTATCTCAATCGGTTCGGGAACCGCAAGTTTTGCGGTATGCTAGTAACGCCGTCTAATCTGCCGTAAAGAAATAATGCGACCATTTTCAAGAGCCTTAAAATGTGTATTGCATAGCAATGTTAGTTGTTATTTTTATTTTGGTCGTATGTTCACTTGTTGAGGTATGTGTTCATTTGTGGAGGTTATGTTTGTTTGTTATCGGCTTGTTTGGAAGCTGTGTTGTTTTTTGAAGTATAATGACTGAATTCACGTCTTTAGAAGAGTTAAATTCATATATTAAATTGTATGAAAAGCAAAATTTCATACAGTTATGGAAGCGCGATGCGCGTAACATTAAAACAATGAAAAAGGTATGCCCGCATAAACTGGCTAATTGCAATGAAGACCTACAGTACTACAGTCTAACTTTTGCGTGTTCAAGAGGTGGTCGAAAATTCCAGACAAAGTGTTCAGGATTGAGAAAAAGTTTTACAACTAAAGATGATTGCCCGATGAAAATCAAGATTAAGCTCTCATCAGACGGGAAGAAGTTACAGATTGCATCTCTCGATGAAAATCATAATCATACTATTGACAAGGATACTTTTCATTCCTTGCCAAAACAGAGGAAGTTAGACTGTGAAGAAAAAAATGAAGCAGAACAATTGTTGCAGCTAAAATGCAACAAGAAACTCCTCCAAGCATATCTACAAAATAAAACTGGTAAACCCGTTCAGTTACGCGACATCAGCAATTTGAAAAATAGTAAGCAGTGTTCTGTAACAAACTTAGAAAATGTTCTAAAGATATTAGATGTTGATGACAATATGGTCCAAGTCGCTGTTGACGAAAACAATACACTTCTTGGGATATATTATCAGACACCCTGGATGCAGTCCTGTTTCGCAGAATATCCCGAATTATTGATGTTAGATGGTACCTATAAATTGAATAATTTGGATATGCCAGTGTACGTATTAATGTCAATCAATGGTAATAACGAAGGAGATCCTGTAGCGATTTTTGTAGTAACTGAAGAAACCAGTGATATTATCAGCCACATGATCAAACTTTTTAAGGAATACAATCCAAAATGGTCTTCCGTTAAAACCATGTTAACTGACAAGGATTTTGGAGAAAAGTCAGTACTTTACGCAGAGTTTCCTGATGCATCTCACCACCTTTGCATGTTTCATGTATTGAAACGTTTTCGAACTGCAATATCAACCGAATCTATGAATATAAACAGTAGTGAAAGAAAAACTTGTCTAGAATTGCTACAAAATATTACTTTTTCGAAAACAGAATCAGAATATGAAATCCTTTACCAAAGATTGATGAATCTAAAACATGAAAAAGTTTCTGACTACTATAATAAGAACTGGCATGGCATAAAAGAAGAATGGGTGCAGTGTTATAGAAACAAAATCCTTATGTTTGGCGTCAGAACTACTAACCACCTAGAATCTTTCAATCAGAAAATAAAACAGGTTTGCGACAAATTTGTGAATATTGAAAGCTTTTTTGAAAATTTCAATATATTACTTAACAGTCTAACAACGAAACGTCATCAAACTGCAAATTCAATGTTATTAAAAAAGCACTAATTTTGAGCTAGGATCCACTGAAGACCGTTACTTAAAACTCCTGACACCACATGCATTTAAACTGGTGAGCAAGAGTATACAGAATACTTCCAAGTTTGAAGTGTCTATTGACAATATGGTATTTACTGTAATTTCTAAAGACAATCCAGAAGAGGAACACAAAGTTGACATGGATTCGTATAAATGTTCATGCCCCTTCAACATTACCAACCATATTGCATGCTGTCATATTTTTGCAGTCAAGGTTATGGAAAAAAAAGATACCTATGATGAAGAGTTAATACACAAAAGACATTTGAAATCTACATACATACAACTTTTTAAAAGTTCATCTTTAGATTTTGATCCACTCCCTCAATCTCAAACCGGTATTCAAACAGTAAATACAAAAAAACGCACCTTAACCACACAACAAAAATATAAAATAGCTGTTTCTAAATGTGAGAAAATTGCATCTATTATTTCCAGTTTTAATTGGGAGGAATTCAATGCTAGCTGCAACGAATTGGACGCATTGATAGAACATTGGAGCCAAAGAAAAAAAATTAAAATATATCCATTGAGTACACTCCACAGTGTCACTGAAGAAGCAAATTCTGAAAATTTGATGACCACAGAACAATTACTCGGAAACGAGGCAGGTGAAAAAGAAGAAGAACTGACGACAAAGGACATAGATACAGAGACAGTTGGCGAAAAAACAATAATAGACCCGACAAGACATGTAGATAATGATAATATCAGAGCGTTGGAGGAATCACAAACAGAAAACATAGTAGAAATGGTTAACATTGGAAATTATACGATCACAGAACAATTACTCGGAAACAAGACAGGTGAAACAGAAGAAGAACTCATGACAAAGGACATAGATACAGAGACAGTTGGTGAAAATATAACAATAATAGACCAGACAAGACATGTAGATAATGATAATATCAGAGCGTTGGAGGAATCACAAACAGAAAACATAGTAGAAATGGTTAACATTGGAAATTATACGATCACAGAACAATTACTCGGAAACGAGACAGGTGAAACAGAAGAAGAACTCATGACAAAGGACATAGATACAGAGACAGTTGGTGAAAATATAACAATAATAGACCAGACAAGACATGTAGATAATGATAATATCAGAGCGTTGGAGGAAACACAATCAGAAAATATAGTGAAAATGGTTAACATTGGAAATTATTCAATCACAGAAGAACAATTATTCGGAAATGAGGCAGGTGGAATAGTACAAATCACGACCAAAGACACAGATACAGAGACAATTGGTGAAAATATAACAATGATAGACCAGACAAGGAAGGTATATAATGATATCAGTGTAGTAGAGGAAATTACCATTACAGAACAAAAAATAGGAAATAAGGAAAACATATTGGTAGAGGACTTGCTGACACAAGACGTAGACACAGAGACAGTTTGTGAAGCAAACATAAGCCAAACAAAGCAGAGACATAATTAAAAAGACAAAAAATTAAACATAGCAGGACAATCTACGAACGAACAAGCGAACATGATGGGAGCAATAAAGCTTCCAAGTGTAAGAAAAAGAAGAGGACGGCCAAAAGGTCATATGCTAACGGCTATAGGCTTGAAAAAGTCAAGAAAACGTTAAAAATGCAATTTTCTTACATGTCCATTGTTGTACTTTATACCTAATAGATAGAATCATTTCAATTTGTATCATTGCTTTTTATTATCCTTTCCCAATCATTTTCCTTCTGGGACCCATTTCTCGAAACTAAAAATATGTAAATTACAAGTACAATTTGATGTAAATTGCGTAGTTGACAAGCCGTCACGATATCACGCACGAACTAACTAGCTACGCAATGTACATCAAATTGTACTTGTAATTTACATATTTGAGTGTAATAGCAGCTCTCTAGAAAAATATTCATAAGCTTACGGTACTCTAACCGATCGCACTATGTTACCACTTACGGCTATTTAAAAATTTTTACTAGTATGCCACAAGCTTACGGCTTCCTAACCGATCGTCCTATGTTACCGCTAGCGGCACTCTATACACTTCCGTTATTATTTAGCTTTATACGAATAACCATACGGAAAAAATATGAATGCATGAGAATCGTACCCTTTGCTCCGAAACGGTTAGTGTAAATGTGAACGCAACATATGGATATAATTTCAATGACTCAGGCAAAGTCGTATGCGTCATACATAGTTCTGTCGGCGCTCTATACACGGGTTGCAGGGTTCGTAGTTTATTTACACAAATAAAAGTTCATGGACTGGCGAGACGGACTATATTGAGAATGATAGTGAGGACGAGCCTTCAAGGCGTCCGACCGGTGCTGAGGTTGCGTACTGACTGCCCCCTGACTCGCGAGTCTTCGCACCTGACCCCGTAGGGGTCGGGGGCGAACCGTTCGGGGCAACGGCCCCTTTCGGTGGTTTCGTGTCGCTGTCCGTGAAGACGGACAGGTCCTTGGGTTGGGTGCAGGAGTAATCTCACTGCTGTGGTGGTGGTGACACTGGCGAGCTTTGCAGCTGCGAGCCAGCGTCATGGGTAGTGGTGATGTTGGGTTGGTGGGTGTCAGGTCCGGTGGTGGAGGATTCGTCGCTGCTGGAGACGAGGTCGCGTGGGAACGCTCGGTATCGAGCTGAGCCGTGGTCTGGGGGACGCGAGTGATACGGGGCGATGCTCCTCAAGTGCGGGTGCCGGGATCCGTCCGCTTTTCGGAGCATTCGCTTCGCGAGGTGTCGGACGAAGTCCTCCACGGTCTCAGTCTTGAGGTCCCTGCGCAGAACGTCATTTCTGACGTAGCGGGGGGCAGCAACGATAGTCCTCAGTGTCAGCGACTGCTGGGCTTCTATACGCCTTCGTAGGCTCCGGCTGGTGAGCGCAAACCACGCTGGTGCAGCGTAGGTCAGGCGGGTTCTAATGTAGGCCTTATAGACGCCCAGCTTCGCTCTCGTGGGGAGGTTGGACGACAAAATGGGTCTCAGCTTGGCTCTCGCTACCCTCGTGGTGTTTACGAGAGCCTTGACGTGCGGTGTCATCTTCAGCTTCCGGTCAATGGTCACTCCAAGGTATTTCACCGTGGTGGACCATGAGACAGGCTCATCTCGGAGCTTGAGTGGTGGCGGCATGTTCCTCGCGCTGCTCACGAGAATGGCTTGGGTCTTCCTCGGGTTTGCTGAGAGCTTCCAGTCGTCCAACCACTGCGGGAGTAGGTCCAGGGTGCGCTGGATCTTCCTCGCAGCGTGGTGAGGGTTCATCGAGGATGCCACATAGGCCGCGTCGTCTGCGTACAGCGCGAGCGTGGCTCCTTCCCCTACAGGGATGTCGTCCGTGTACTTGGAGTAGCACACGGGCGAGAGGCAGCTTCCCTGTGGGACTCCTGCTAGGATCGGCCGTTCAGTAGAGGTGGCGTCTTCCACTGCCACATGGAAGCGCCGGTTCTGGAGGAACGACCGAACCAGCCTCACGATTCGTCGGGGCGCAGAGGAATTTGCAATCTTGAACAGCAGTCCTTCATGCCAGACGCGGTCGAAAGCCTTCTCCATATCTAGGAACACACCTACTGAGTGCTCCTTTCGGTTCTGGGCTGCCGCTAGTTGGTGAAGGACGCGGGCAAGCTGTTGGGTAGTGGAGTGTTCGGCTCTAAAGCCGTATTGCTCTTCTCTGGGCTCAATATGTGGTAGGAGATGAGGAAGCAGCAACTTCTCTAGCACCTTTGAGATTGTGGGCAGCAGCGTGATGGGCCGGTAACTGTCGGCTCGCAGCACATCTTTCCCCGGCTTGGGGATCATGATGACCCGACCCAGTTTCCAGCTCAGCGGGAAGTGTCCAAACCTCAGGATTCCGTTGAAAACCCTGGTCAACGTCGCGACGGAGCGCGGGGGAAGGTGACGTAGGGCTTCGTTGGGGATGCGGTCTGGGCCTGGAGCTTTCCTTAGCGGGGTTCGCAGCAGTGCCTTCCTGATCTGTCCAGGTGTGAGGACGATAGGATCTTCCTGGTTGGGGACATCGTGTCCAAAGTAGTCCTGCAGGAAGTCTACCACTGCTTGCTCATGGCTGCTATTGGCTGTGGGGTTCGGTTGGAACTGGGTCTCTAGATGGTCTGCGAATATCTCGGCTCTCTCTATGGCCGCGAACTTCTTGGTCCCATGTTGGTCTTTGAGGGGTCGTACGGGGGGGCGAGCGCCCGTAAACCTGCGACAAAGCCTGTGGACTTTGTTAAAGTCCGCGCTGGCGTCGTCGACCTCACGCAGCCAGGTGTTCTCCGTCTCTGTTGCCAGGAGTGCGGACACCTTCTCGGCTATGCGGTTGAGGCGAGACTTCAGGGTTGGACAGCGGGATCTCATCCATGCTCTTCTGAGCCTCCTTTTTTCCTCTATCATCTTCTTGATAGGGAATGGGATGTTCGCGGTGTTCGCTCTGCCTCTAGCTGCTTCCTCTGCTGCAGCGAGTGCGTTCGCCGCGCAGGTGGTGAACTGCTCTGCGAGGATGTCAACTTCCTCCGCTCTGGTCACGGGGAAGGATGGTGAGTGTTCTGCCATATGCGCGGCGAAAGTACTCCAGTTGTATCTCCTACGGACGGGTGGGGTGGCCTTGATCGGGTCAAGGGCATACGTGATGAGCAGCGGCTGATGATCTGAGATCAGATGGTAATCCAGGACCTCTACCGTCATGGTGTTGGTCAGTCTCTGGGTCACAACCAGGTCTATGACATCTGGTAGAAAACCGTCTTGGTATGGGTAGTGCGTAGGCGTCTCTGGGCCTATTATTTGGTAGCCACTTCTTTCTGCGTCATTGAACAGCCGGTTCCCGTCGAGACAGTTCCTAGTCGAATTCCATGACGAGTGCTTGCAATTAAAGTCGCCCGCAATGATGACAGGTGTTGTGCCGAGGATATTATGAATATCCTCGGTGTCAAGGCGTGCGTTGGGCGGCTTATAAAAAGAAAACACTCGGCATGGTTCCGACTCAAGAAATATCTCGATTCCAAATGCTGTGGATGAATGAAGGGCGTTCTGTGGGAGGATCTGATGCACTATATTTCTACGCACTAGGACAGCTAGTCCTCTGTAGGCATGTCCTAGTGGGGATGTCTCATCAGCTCTGTATGTGGCGTAGCCCGCAAAGCCACATTTCTTCCTGCTGCTCAGGCGGGTTTCTTGTAGGAGAGCGATGTCTATCTCCTGTTCTTTAAGTACCGCCTTAAGGAGTTCTTGCTTAGTGCTGGAAAGCCCGTCGGCATTCCAGGACATCACTCTAAGGAGGGGACTACACATCGCTGTAGAGATCAGCCAACCCTCTTAGGATGATGGGCACGGGGTTGTTCCCGGCCTCTATGGCCTCTAATACTGCGTGAAGTATTTTCACGCAGTTTGCGATGGTGTTACTCTGGTCCTTGTTTGGTTGCTCTGTCCGTTTTGCTGTTCCATCCAGCTTCGCCTTCGCCCCTACGGGGGCGGTGGCTAAGGCTGGTGCCGGCGCAGCAACGGATGGCTGGTCCTCCTCCTTCTTTTCCCCACGCCGTCGTCGACGTCGTCGGGTGCTCCTGCCTGTGGTTGCAGGGGGATTTGCCGCGGCCATCAGAGAGGATGGTGCGTTCTCCGTTTCGGCCACGGTGTTCTGCGCTGGTTTCGAACTGGTGGTGCGCGCAACAGTACTGGCCCTCTGGTTCTTCAGTTCCCTGAGGAACACCGGGCACCGGGTGTTGTTTGCTGTATGCGCTGCACCACAGTTTGCGCAGGTCGGCGGTTCTTCCACCGGCCGCGGGCAATCCCTGGCGGTGTGCTCCTCGCCGCAACGCACGCATGCCAGGGGGCGATGGCAGTTATGTGACGAGTGCCTGAAAGTCTGGCAGCGGTGGCACTGTGATGGGCCCTTCCTGCCCCTCCAGGCCTCGATACGGACTCCTGGCATGCACAGGAGCTCCGAGACTTCGTAAATAGCAGGTGTCAGTTCCGGTGTGCGGCGCAGCTGGGCGAAGAACAGGCACCCCGGTCTGCCTTTACGTGCGCTGATCTTCCGCACGTATTCGGGGTCGAAATCCTGTTCTCGGAGTGCGTCCTCGATGTCTCCTGGTTCCGTGTTCTCAGGGAGGCCTCGTATGGCCACCTTGAGGCTCTGCTCTGCTGGCAGTGAGTAGCAGAACCAGGAGATGCTGCTGTCTTGGTTGGTAAGCTGCGTAAGGTATCGCTGCACCACGCGTTACTCATCCTCATCCTTGGGGAGGAAACGGATTCCTCTCCCAAAGGGCCTCGCGTTGGGTGGTCGCTTCAGCAGCTTTTTCAGCTCCCTGAAGTGGGTCGCCCAGTCCGGCAGCCTTTCAACAATCAGAGGAGGGTACCTCTTCTGCTGATTAGGCGCTGGTTTGGTGGGCGAGCGGGGGGCGGGTGTTGGAGCGGTGGCGGCACTGATGACACTGTCGCCTATGGCGTTTGAGGTGTCCATAGGCGAAAGGCTGAGTCGCGGCATGGAAGGTGGTGGGCGCATGTCCGGTGAAGCAGGGTTACGGACGCGCTTTTCCGCAGTGGGCGAAAACGGGGGCGGTAGGTTGGTCGGCGGAGAGAAGCGCGACGGCGAAATAACGCGTACGCTGCAAGAGGCTTGCTCAGCCGGAGGCACAAACGTCGCGGTCGGGCGCGGCGGGGCAGGCGCGGGCGCGGGACGGACGCGCGGGTCGCGCGGGTGGCGCTGCGGCAGCGGCGCGGCAGATGGTGCGCGCGCGGCCGCACGGGCGGCGGTCGCGGTCGGTACGGCGAGCTCTCTCGATGGGGCTCGAGCCGTAGACGTAGACGTGGGCAGGGGTGGTCTGGCGGCTGCCTTGGCGTTTCTGGCGGCGGCTGTGGCGGTAGCAGAGGCGGCTGCGGTTGCGGACGGCGCAGCTCGCACGGGCTGCGCGGAACGCAAAGGCGCGCCGGGGCGCGGTGCGATCGCGCTCAGCGTGGTACGCGGCGCGGTTGCAGTGCGCACGGGGGGCCCACTGGTAGCGGCAGTGGCCGCGTAAGTGCGCGGCGGTGTGATGCGCGCTGCGGTCAGTGGAGGTTGGAGGGTTGCGGCTGCACTGGTGGTCGGAGGCGGGGCGGCTGTTGACGTCGGGTCACGCATGGTGGGACCCGGGTTTGTTGCCCCGCGGCTCGTTTCCAAGACTTTGAGAAAACTGCTGGCCGGGATTGGAAATTCACGGCGGCGGTTGAAGATCCGCGGCTTTTTGCGGCGGACCCCGCCCGGGGGTTGCGCTGGCATCTCTGGGAGATGCCAGACAAAAAATAAAAATTAGTGAGGGTACCTTAACAAAACTGAAATTTTGTTCGGCGCGCTGACGGGTGGGTGCGCGTGCGACTTGGTCGCGCGCTCGAACAGGACTCTCGTTGTGTTTCTTTTTGTTTTTTGTTTGTTCGTTTGTTTCAGTCCTGCCCCCTGAACCTGGTTGAACCTGGTTTTAATCCTCACGGCGGTCGGCTGCCTTTGGAGGAAACACACTAACAAAAGAATAAAACAATACAATAGAAATATGGTTGGTACAAACAGAATACAACAATGAAAATATAACAATTAACTAGGAAGACATTACAAAGGTTGGTTCTTAATAGGTGCAATAAACCTATAGACTGACAATGGAACAAATGTTACGTCGGCGAAACACTGAAGAGACTAAGTTAAACATTCCGACAATATTGTATTGCACCTTACAAATAACTTAATAACTAGCATCGTAAACCTAATAGGCGCAGATGCGTGAGAAACTAAAATAACTTAATCTACCATGCCTTAAAATTAACACGCGAATATTCACAAAGCACTTACACCTAATTCTGTACAAAGACGTATTTACAATTATGCATTAAAATAATACCTATTTACAATTAACCGGTATAAGGCGTATGTGGGACGCAGTCGCCACAGTACCCTTGGTGACCGAACGCCGACACAGTTCTTGCGGCACCTTAAGTCACTAGCTGGCAGCGCTATATCCGAGGATGTTTTGCGTGTTATTTGGACGAGGGGTTTACCTACCGACATGCAGGCAGCCGTCGTGGCCAAGAGAGATACGCCACTCAAAACACTGGCCGACATCGCAGATCTAATAGCTGAAAACGTTAGGCTGCGGTGCACGAGGCCATCGCCCCCGGTAGCAGCAATCTCTACACACGTCACGGACGAACGTCTTCGCCGGCTTGAGGAGAACATGGCACTTCTCATACAGAATGTGCAACAGGCGCAAGTAAGTGAGATGAATACAATATCCAGCAGGCCACGCGGTCGTCCAAACACACGCTCACGTACACCATCACGGTCTAGAACTAGACCGGCGGACTGGCTGTGTTGGTACCATCATCGCTATGGTGCCCAAGCAAAGAAATGCGTAGAACCGTGCTCCTACAAACCACAGCAGGGAAACGCGAGCGGGAGTCATTAACGGCGGATGACGCAATATCCCATCCACCTACACGCCGCATCTTCGTTACCGACAAGGCGAATAATGCCACGTTCCTTATTGATACAGGGGCCGATCTTTGTGTGTACCCTAAAGCGCTAGTCCCTACGGCTTGCAAAGCTTCTGCCTATGGATTAGTCGCCGCCAACGGAACTCCAATAACCACATATGGTACTATCGCATTAACCTTAAACCTCGGGCTTCGAAGAGACTTCCCGTGGTTATTTGTGGTAGCGGATGTAGACAAACCAATCATTGGTGTTGATTTTCTCGGTCATTACAACCTTTTGGTAGATGCGAAAAATAAGAGGTTGGTAGACGCGATCACTCATCTTACGGTCAATGGACATGTAGCTGAGTGTGAGCAACTCACTGTAAAAACATTAAGTGCTACATCACCTTACCTCGATCTGCTCGCCAAGTATGTTGAAATAACACGACCAGACGGAACCATGCAAGGGGTAAAACATGGAACTAAACATCACATACTGGTAACATCAGGACCTCCGGTAGCACTCAAACCGCGACGGCTCGCCCCCGATCGCCTTAGGGCTGCCAAGAAAGAGTTCGATTCGATGGTAAAACTTGGCATCGCTCGCCCATCTAAAAGCCCATGGGCAGCGCCCTTAGTTATGGTACCAAAGACGACTACAACCTCCACGCCAGAATCCAGCTCATCATCGATTCCCGAAAACGTTAAGGAGACCGAAGAAAGACATCGCCCATGCGGTGACTACCGCGGTCTGAATGCGAGAACAGTTCCTGATCAGTATCCCGTGCGTCACATTCAAGACTTTGCGCAGTGTTTAAGTGGCAGTAAAGTGTTTTCAAAATTAGATTTAGTGCGTGCGTTCAATCAAATCCCTATCGCTGAAGAGGACATCCCAAAAACTGCTATCACAACGCCGTTCGGTTTATTTGAGTTCAAATTTATGACTTTCGGCTTACGCAATGCAGCTCAGACGTTTCAACGGTTTATGGACGAAGTGTTAAGTGAATTAGACTTTTGTTATTGCTACATAGACGATATTTTGATAGCATCGAGTGACGAAAAAGAACATTTAAAACACCTAGAGACAGTATTTGATAGGTTAAGAAAGTTTGGTGTAGTGATTAACCCTAAGAAATGTGTATTCGGCCAATCAGAGATTGAGTTCCTTGGCTATTTAGTGTCACCCGACGGTACGCGCCCGCTCCCTGAAAAGGTAGAAGCAATACGGACGTACCCACTCCCAACCACAGCGAAGCAGCTAAGACGGTTTCTTGGTATGTTAAACTTTTATAGAAGGTGCATACCTAACGCAGCTGCTAGCCAGTCTAGCCTTAACGAACTACTCCATGGCAACATAAAAGGTAAAACTCCAATTGCGTGGACGGATCAGGCGAGAAAAGATTTTGATGTGTGTAAAGAGAGTCTAGCCCAGGCAGCTTTGTTAGCTCATCCTCGGGACGACGCCGAGCTAGCCCTCTTTTGTGACGCATCAAACAATAGCATTGGATCAGCTCTGCAACAAAAGGTAGGTAACGATCGGCATCCTATCGCATTCTTTTCTAAAAAGCTTACTACGGCCGAACAAAAGTACTCAGCGTACGATCGCGAGCTATTCGCTATCTATGCTGCAGTCAAACATTTTAGGCATTATGTTGAAGCAAGACAGTTTGTAATTTTTACTGACCATAAGCCGATAACCTATGCATTTCATAAAAAAGAGCAACAATGTTCACCCAGGCAGTTTAGACACCTGGATTTTATTGGTCAATTTTCAACAGACATACGTCATGTGAAAGGGGAAGATAACGTGCCAGCCGACGCACTTTCACGTATAGAAAGTATTCGTAAAGGCCTTGATTGGGAATCGCTTGCAAAGTCACAGAAAGATGACACACACCTTAAGTCGTTGCTGGATTCAAATGACTCATCATTGCAATTACGACTTTTTACTTTGCCAGATAGCGACACACCAGTGTACTGCGATGTATCAACTCAACGCGCTAGACCTTATCTCACGGAGCCTTTCAGGAAGATAGCATTTAATATTTTACATCAGAATTCACACCCCGGGGCACGAGCTACGACGAAACTCGTTTCACAACGATTTGTCTGGCCCTCAATGAACTCTGACTGCAAAAAGTGGACAAGAGCGTGCTTGGGTTGTCAGCGTTCTAAAGTATCGCGACACGTTATCACTCTTCCTGGTACTTTCGCACCGCCATCATCCCGGTTTGACCACGTTCATTTAGACATTATCGTTATGCCTTACTCTGAGGGATATCGATACTGTCTCACGTGTGTCGATCGCTTTTCAAGATGGCCTGAGGCGATACCAATACCCAATCAGGAGGCAGATACGGTGGCACGCGCGTTCTATTCGAATTGGATTGCACGTTTCGGCGTTCCAAGCAGAATCACAACGGATCAAGGCAGGCAGTTTGAGTCGCACCTATTTAGAGATCTAAACGCTCTACTAGGTTCGAGTCACCTACGCACCACTGCTTATCATCCATCCTCAAATGGTATGGAAGAACGCTTTCATCGGCAACTTAAGAGTGCTATTAAGTGCCATACCTCAGCTGACGAGAGCTGGACGCGGGTATTACCAACAGTATTGTTAGGTATTAGGGCATCCTGGAAAGATGATCTACAAGCTACATCCGCTGAACTTCTATACGGTCAGAGCTTGCGCCTCCCAGGTGAGTTTTTGTGTAAAAGTCCCACGCACAACCTAGTACCTAGCGATTATGTAAACCATCTACGACAGCATTTTAACACGTTAAAGCCAGTCGACGGCACGCGCCATTGCATTAAAAGTACTTTCTGTTTTAAAGATTTGATGTCGTCTAGCCACGTGTTCGTAAGGAATGACGCTGTTAAAGCTCCGCTGCAACAACCCTACGAAGGGCCATATAAGGTCATAAGCAGGTCAAACAAAACATTCGTACTCGATATACGTGGACGCGAAGTCACGGTATCGACCGAAAGACTAAAACCTGCCTATATTCTGAGAGATGCGGAACACCACCCAAACAACCATCCTGACAGCAGTATCTCATTGGGTTTAACTTTTGACAGTAGCCTAGGTCAAACAACCGGTTCCAATGTTAGTTCAGGTTCTCCACCTCCAGCTGTACCGCCCGTCTCCGACGAACCTAACGTCCCTCGCCGTTCTGGCAGACGCGTTCGTTTTCCAGACTACTACCAAGCAGGTTTGTGATATAACGTATGTTTTCGTAATTTTGATATTTCGTTATTTAAATCACTGTATAGCTTTAGTAGCGTAGCGTAGTTTTCTTATCACGATTGTTGTTGTTTTTTTTTTTTCGTGATCTAAATCACTGGTAGGGGGGTACTGTGGCGGCGAATAATCCATAGGCAGAAGCTTTGCAAGCCGTAGGGACTAGCGCTTTAGGGTACACACAAAGATCGGCCCCTGTATCAATAAGGAACGTGGCATTATTCGCCTTGTCGGTAACGAAGATGCGGCGTGTAGGTGGATGGGATATTGCGTCATCCGCCGTTAATGACTCCCGCTCGCGTTTCCCTGCTGTGGTTTGTAGGAGCACGGTTCTACGCATTTCTTTGCTTGGGCACCATAGCGATGATGGTACCAACACAGCCAGTCCGCCGGTCTAGTTCTAGACCGTGATGGTGTACGTGAGCGTGTGTTTGGACGACCGCGTGGCCTGCTGGATATTGTATTCATCTCACTTACTTGCGCCTGTTGCACATTCTGTATGAGAAGTGCCATGTTCTCCTCAAGCCGGCGAAGACGTTCGTCCGTGACGTGTGTAGAGATTGCTGCTACCGGGGGCGATGGCCTCGTGCACCGCAGCCTAACGTTTTCAGCTATTAGATCTGCGATGTCGGCCAGTGTTTCGAGTGGCGTATCTCTCTTGGCCACGACGGCTGCCTGCATGTCGGTAGGTAAACCCCTCGTCCAAATAACACGCAAAACATCCTCGGATATAGCGCTGCCAGCTAGTGACTTAAGGTGCCGCAAGAACTGTGTCGGCGTTCGGTCACCAATCTCCTCTCCTTCTAGGAGACGCTGGGTTTTCACGGTCTGGGATGCGCCAAACCTTTTCACTATCTTTTCTTTAAGCTCTTTGTACTGGTCCGCTGTGACGACCGAGAGGCAGGCTATAAGGTCTCTTACTTCACTGAGGGCGTTAGAGTCCATTTTGCTTATGATGTATAAGCATTTTTGTGTTGGGTCTGTCACCATTGATATGCTCAACAAACTCTCCGCGCAATCCATCCATGATTCAGGGTCCGATGTGTTGAACGGTGCCATCTGCAGCCATGGGACATTCTTGACGGGCCCGTTGGCATTGGGATTTTCATTAGCCATTGTAAGAAACTCTGATTACACTCACACAAAAAATACCAGCAAGTCTGTAAATTTCACTGCGCGGCGCGAAACTGAACCCTGATACACCCTAAGCGCACAATAAAAACGTAAGATCACGTCGGGGTCACCACTGTCGGCGCTCTATACACGGGTTGCAGGGTTCGTAGTTTATTTACACAAATAAAAGTTCATGGACTGGCGAGTCGGACTATATTGAGAATGATAGTGAGGACGAGCCTTCAAGGCGTCCGACCGGGGCTGAGGTTGCGTACTGACTGCCCCCTGAACATCATCGGGTTTCTTCGCCCCGCTAGGGGCGGTTCGGGTTCGAGCTGCTGCTCCTTCCCCGGGCCTCATCTCGCGGGCCCACTGGCCCACGGTGCTTGGTGCCGCGTGTGCGCGGCCGTCTTACGACGACAGGTCGTCTGCTGCTCATCACGCGCGGTGACTCATCACGAGCTCGGACAGCCCGTTGAGTATCGCCGCGCATGGATCCATACCCTGCCGGATCTGGGTCAGCAGGGTGTGCAGCAGCTGGAGCACTGCTTGCAGTGGGATAGCACCGTGTGGTACCTCTGCTGGTTGAGGCCTCGTGAACGATATCGGGGCCTGGGGCACCCGATTTGCCAGCCCGCTCGGGGGCTGTGGAGGCGATAGCGGACGGGGGGGCCGGAAGGCCGATGTCGGCCTCTGTAGAGGCCGAGAAAATAAGCAGGGAGGCTGGACTGCCTCCGCGGTGCTCCGGGGAGCGGGGAGGGACGCCACTGTCTGTGGGGGTTGGCGTTGGCTGTAGTGGTGCTTGTCCCCCCGCAGGCAAAATCCTGGTGTGCTGGGGGGGGGAAGGATGGTCCGGCGGCTTGCGTCGGGGTGGACGCAGCCGCAGGTGGGCCTGTGTTTGCCTCGGTACGGCGGCGGCGTCGGCGGCGTCTGCGCCTGGGTACGGCGGGGGCGATAGCGCCCCTCGCAGTGGCGGGATTGGCCGGGGTGGCCAGGGTGGTCCCTGCCTGGGTGGTCTGGGGCGCCGCGGCAGCCTGTGCCAGCGGTGCTGGGGCGCGCGTCTGGTCGACGGCGTGCGGACGGGGTAACTGGCGCGCAAGCGCATTCGGGAGCGGTGGGGGGACAGTGGCCCCCATTCGCCTCGCCGTGCGCAAGAACACCTTGCAGCGACGGTCGTTCGCTGCGTGGGCCTGTGCGCAGTTGGCGCAGGTGGGCGGATCTGTCCTCGGGCGAGGGCAGTCGGCGGCAGGGTGGTTGCCGGCGCAGCGGACACACTTGGTCGGTCGGTGACAGTTGACCGACGAGTGGCCGAACGCCTGGCACCGGTGGCACTGCGCGGGGCCCTTGCGGGGGCGCCATGCCTCTACGGTGACACCCGGCATGTTCAGCAGCTCGTTGGTGGCGTATAGCCGAGCGAGCTCCTGTCTGGGCAGGTGCTCCAGCTCGACATGGAAGAGGCATGCTGGGTTGCCCCGCTTGCCCCTTATCCCCCTGACGTGGGAGGCATGGAATCCGAGGTCCTCAAGGGCCTCTCGGATGGCGTCGTGCGGCGTGTCGGCAGGCAGGCCCCTGACGGCCACCTTCGTTGGCCGCTCTTCGGGCGGGGAGTAGCAGAACCACTCAATTGCTGGGTCTGCTTTCTCCGCCTCCGTCAGGTAAGCCTGGACGGCGCGGAACTCCTCGGGGCTCTTGGGGATAAAGCGTATCCCCTTGCCGAAGGGCCGTGCGTTCGGCGGGTGGCCCAAGGTATTTTTGATGCGTTCAAAGTGAACGCACCAATTGGGTAGGTTCTCGACCACAATGGGAGGGTACCCCTTTACCTTGGGCGGTGTGGTCGGTGTGGCTGCCTGGGCGTTGGTCCCGGTGGCGGCTGGTGGCGTCGGAGTGCGGCGAGTGGAGGCTGGCGGGCTCGTCCGTTCCCGCAGCGCACGGGTAGTAGGCGGCTGGGAGGCCATCGTCGCATATGACGTCGATGAGGACGCCATTGCGGACGATGACGATGGATGCGAGGCCGACGAGAGCGGGAGCGGGTGCTCGACCGTTTCATCGGGCTCGCAGTACGACTCGGAGGCGGGCGGCTCGATGAACGCGGCTTCCGCGCAGAGGCGCTTCTCTTCCTGGGCCGAGCCGAAGCTGTCCTCGGGAAGGGGCCGTCTGCGCGGATGGCGCGGATGCGCCTGTCGTTGAGCCATCACGAGTGGTTGTTCAACAACCGGTGATGGCTCATGGTGCTGGGTCGGCCGGGGCTGTGGCCTCGCAGTCGGGCGATGAGTGCCCGTTCTGGTCGGCCTGGCCGAGGGTGCGGCAGGGATCGGGATCGCCGATCTTGCTGGTGGGTTAGTGGCTGGGGGCGCTGTGGACCTACGGCGCCACGAGCGTCCTGGGTCCGGAGGGGTGCTGTCTCTGCCGTACATATTCACAATATGCGCGACAGAGACGAAAAGTAAGAAGGGGACAGAAATAGAAAAATTAACAAAAGGGAGGGTAGGTGCTAAAAACTACAGAAGGTAGTGGGACAAAATGGGCTAACCTAATGGTTGCACGGGGTATTTTAAACACTAAAATAACACGTACACTGACACACAATTTAAAACAAACAAGCACAAAGCGTCTAAGTCGCGGAAGAATTGTCTCAAACTGAGTGTAAGGGGGGCGGCACTCGCGGTGCGCGGGCACTGTAGGGAGGTTGTGTTGCGACCAGCGTCCTGTGAAGGGAGGTGCGCAACGAACATCCAACGTCCTACCCCCCCTGAACCTGGTTGAACCTGGTTTTAATCCTCACGGCGGTCGGCTGCCTTTGGAGGAAACACACTAACAAAAGAATAAAACAATACAATAGAAATATGGTTGGTACAAACAGAATACAACAATGAAAATATAACAATTAACTAGGAAGACATTACAAAGGTTGGTTCTTAATAGGTGCAATAAACCTATAGACTGACAATGGAACAAATGTTACGTCGGCGAAACACTGAAGAGACTAAGTTAAACATTCCGACAATATTGTATTGCACCTTACAAATAACTTAATAACTAGCATCGTAAACCTAATAGGCGCAGATGCGTGAGAAACTAAAATAACTTAATCTACCATGCCTTAAAATTAACACGCGAATATTCACAAAGCACTTACACCTAATTCTGTACAAAGACGTATTTACAATTATGCATTAAAATAATACCTATTTACAATTAACCGGTATAAGGCTTATGTGGGACGCAGTCGCCACAGTTCTTACAGGCGGTTTCACAATGGATTAAATTGATACAATGTGATAAGTTTATTTGCATTTTCGAGGGAAAATTCATTTCATTTCAAAGGCTATTAGGCATAATAGCCACTAAAATGAAATGAACAAAATTATTCAACTATTTTTTCTTCCTTTAGGGATTTTATATCTCCAGAAATGTTAAATAAAAATAAAATAAAATCATTTTATTTGAGACTATGTCCATAATAAGAATAATTTAAATGTCAAATTGTAATTAGGTCAATTAAAACAAACTTAAATTCGATTAAAAATTCAGATCAATTAGTAAAAAATACAAAATACAGAATTAATTTAAGTACCGGCCTGGAGCGGGTGCACCCGGCACCAGCACATGCGCTCGTACCCAGCACTACCGCAGCGGGCAGTCCGGCTTGTCAGCAAACACCCATAAGCAAGAGTTAACAATGGAGTTGGTCGAATAGAATGGACCTTCTTAAGCATCTCTTGGTGACTTAAGTAGCTTGGATTATTTTGTCCAATCCCTTTTCCTTGTTTTGTAGCTGTTTAGTTTCCGATTGTTTTTTTTTAGATTTGATTTTTGAGTGATTATTGTTATTTAGAGACGCAAAAGTAGAATGTCGACCAAACCACAGACCAATCTGTGTCAGGAATTCCCGACGGAAATTAACGAGATATCGAGTGGTTATTAAGAAAATTCTAGGACAGTACTTCGCATACGCTTTTGGTAATATTTACCTGCAAGAAAGAATTGTTTGTTCACGGCTGATTAAATATTTTCTCTGTCTATCTGTTTATTTCAACGGTTTTAACGTTGAAATTTAATGTTTCTAAGATGGGTAGTAGTATGTACATTTTGCAGTTTTGATTTTAGTAAAAAGTTCGGTATAACGTTACGTACGTGGGTAATTTGGGATTTGTAATAGACATGCATGTACGTACGGGTAACGGATGTAATAAATGTAAGAAGTAGCTAGATAAAGTTTAAGAGTATTGGAATACAAAAATACATCCTCAAAATTATGTTGGGGTCACTAAAAGGTGTAACGAATGAAGTATTAAGTTACCTACCCTCCTTGCTGCCGCCTATCGAGAGTTGGATATGTTCCGCGAATTCAACATTATAGTCCCACGGTATCGAAGTTTTATGAGTCAATAGACTTTCAAGTGTCTTCAGGAATACCCTTGACACACACATGAAAAAACTTTTAGGGAAGTAGGTAGCAAAGATACATATGAGTAAGCCAATTTTATTTGAGTCAATTTTATACAAACATAGAACTCACATGAAATGCAGGTGACACAAATTACTAGTATCTTGGATGTCGTATTATTAACTCGAATGTATTCGTATTTTAATATTTTTTTTATCTTCAGACGATGAACATAGTGAGTCTTAGAATATTGTGTATATCTAAAGAATTTAAGTTAAAGAATTTTAAAATTCATCGTACACAACAATGTTATAGAGCGTTTAACTATTTTTTTATGCTTTTATTTTGTAGAGAAAGGATGTTTGGTTTCGTTACATCAACTTACGAAAAATTCGACCACATTTACGACAGCGTATATTACGCCCTAGAGGACATAGATACTTATTTTTATGTTGTTTTTTTTTCGCAGCACGTTAGGCTCAGAGTACATTTGCGGTAAACTGTTGCTGCGTCTTACGCCTGTCAGCGATTGAGGCGCGGCAATAGGCTAGATGACACCACCAATCGTTGACATACTCTTTATTACCTGTCAAAACGGTCTGCCTCCATAGATTTTATATAGGAATACAAAATCGTGACGTCACGGTAATGTATCAGAGATCGGAGGCAATTGACCGAATATTTATTGAATTTTGTATGTTTAAAAATTGGAATCTACAGCTTTTTGGAAATATAATGGTTGTATTAACTTCATAGGGTCTTGAAAATATTTAAGATAGGTGTCATCACGCCTATTAGTTGTCGCGCTGTCAGAAGCGAGTCGCGGCGACAAAAAGTCACAGGTGTACCCCGAGCCTTACGTAGTTCAAGTCAGTATTTAAATTTTCTTTGTAGTACCGACTACAAATAGCCGGTTTAATTTTCTCAATTAATCACCGTTTCGCCCACGCTAAAAGACAGAGGGGTGGTGAAGACAGCTTGTCGAAAAGTTTCAGCTAAATATAATAAAATTTATTAGTCAGGTAATTTAACGTTATTAACACTGCAAGTGGTTTTCGTTTTAACTTGTCAGGAATCCATTAGTGGAAATTTGTTTTTTGTTAATAATTAAATAAAAATAAAATACAATTTTAGCGTTAACAGTCTACGTTATTTCGGTTTGGTTTTCATAATTGGCTTTTTATTTTCATTTAAAACTAAAAAAGGATTCATCTTCAAAAAACGATAATTTCAGGAATTACTCATACATAATACAGGACGGTCTGTTACTCTTTCACGCCTTATTTACTAAAGTGATTCATATGAAATCTGGTACAAACTAATGTAGAGTGGACCCATGGAACGGACAAGGTGCAGTTTTCATCCCGAAATCGTACTACACTCTTTACATTACCGAATTCCACGCAGGCAAAGCCGCAGGCGGGTAGGGTAGGGATTTAGTGCTGTAGTTATGGGAGATTACTACGTTCAGTACAAGTGGTCATCGTGCTGCTGATTATAAGTATGATATAATCGCCAGAGCACATAAAGTGCGACTTGCTGTCGCCGCGAAACTCTCAGCCGCAAAACTCGTACCTATCTGACAGCGTGTCAACTGCCATGCTGCAACTGCAATGGCCGGGGCTATATCGCTACTACAGTAGGTACGTTGCAAGTGTGCACACGGCCTAACAGTATTTTACATGTTAGTATAAAAGTTTTTTTCACTAGTAAGAGACAATATACTTTACCTGTTAGCGAATCAAACAGCCAGCCAGCTATTTACAAAATACAAGTAAACACTAGTCCCAATAATCGTTGCTCTAATGAAAGTAAATACCAGCTTAGTTGAGTTCCGCTACAAATTCGAGAGACCTCCATTTTCGTCCGTAACCATAAGCCTGAGAAAGACCATGTAAGCTCGTGGACAGAATAGAAACATAATGAAAAAGGATCTCTCTACCCAAATATTAGTACTTCGAACAGTGGGAATGGGTTTTATGGTTTGGGGCGTTCGATTGGGACGCCGAGCGATTTTCATCACAACCCGGCTTGTAAAATACTCGTAAATATACCTCAAGAACCGCTTTGTGTTGCATTAAAAAGAGAAAAGAGAGCGTACTGTAAGCTATTGTCCATTACTGACTATTAGTAAATATAAAACTACCCACTTTTTTTTTATTAAGTTTAAGTTTTATCATAAGTGCGCTCGTACTACTGCTATTATTGTTACTTTTATGTTTAATGAGTTTTTCTTAGTAAGTGAAATAACAATGTAATTGTTAGTGAGAATAAAGTTTCTTAAACCTCAAACCTCATCATACTTTTATGATATCTGATATCACACTCATTGTTAATAATCACTTGTATGATTGGACATCGTAACCCTCTGATAAATACATAATTTCACGCTACAGTTACTCGTGAATAATCATCTTATTTGATTGATGAGATAAAGTTTCTGAACTGATTATTTTGTAATTAAGAGTTATCTTATCTTTCTATTTAAATATAATTAAATTGAGCCCTAGACGTCTTTCTCCAAATTGTGCTGTCATATTTGCAATACTGTACCTGACTCCACTGTGACAGAGGTCGCGAAGTGAGCAATAACGTCGGTTTTATTGCGCCGGCTGTTGCCATCGTTTGTTCCGAGCCCTGCCTCACATGGGGACGTGCGCAGATTTGCTTGGACAAGAAGGGATTTAAACGGACATATTGCATTGGATAAGGAAAGGTAGCTTGTGTGTTTACAATTAAATAATAATAAAAATGAGGTCAAACAACAAATAAAATGCGCTGAATGATACCCAGTCAGTACACGCAAAGATGATGGAAGACCAGTTTCCACGAGGTTGAGGTGGGGACTTGTTCGGTTTAGATAGTTTAAGTAAAAGTAACAGAGCTGGGTAGTAAATAAAAACTAATAAGTTAGAGGTGACTAACTAATAGAATATTCACGGAAAATTAAATTTCATACAAATTTGATTGTAAAATAGTTAACAGTTGGAAATAAAACAAGTATTTCAATATAAATTTATGAACTACGTTAAGTTCAAATAGCATAAAAGTTTTTAGATATTTGTAAGTGTGAACTTGAAGTTGGCACTCGCAACCACGGAACCCTACAATGCGCGTGGCCCGACACGCACTTGACCGGTTTTTTTTAAATATATTCATGTCATATTTCATACTTACTAAGGGGAACACTTCAGCTGGTGGATTCTATTCCTTAGTACAAAATAAGAATATAGATTGGAATTGTTTGGTGCATAAAGTTGGCATATCTACGACATTAGAGTGGTAGCTACGCCTGCTGCTTGTATTCCGATGGTGAAAGGGATCAAATTCGACCGCCTGCCGGGTGTTTGGTACCGCGGGATGTTGCCTACCAAATTGATGAGCTGTACAGTAGCGGTATCAGAAATCAAGACTTGAGAAATCAATACGTTAAGAAAGTGCTCAGTACGCTTCTTTCAATCTATCATTCAATCAAAATCAAGAAAGGAATTTTAATTAATAGGATTTGATGGATGCAACTAGTTCTATTTATAAAAAAATAATCTCACTTGGAAAATACGAGGTATCGAAGCGAATGCCCAAATTAATATTTTCCAAGAAATTTGTCTGATATTTCTATTCACTATCTCTATCTACTTATGGCTCATATAATTCCAATGAATTATTATTTATCCAGGTAATTTGAGGATTATCAAATATATCTAATACCAAAACCTCGCATTCCAAGAATGGAATAATTTATTTACTAAGTATTTTATTAAATCAATGTTACGTTGTGATTAGAACGTAAATCGCGAATAGGCAAAAATTTACACCTACAAACAATAATTCTAAACAAATAGAGAAAAATTACAAACAAACCAAAAAGGTACGAGTTCTTTTAGTCCGGAATCCTAAAAATAGGGGACTAACTCGTAGACTTGTCTATATTGTTTCGTCTTATCGGATAATCAGTGGTCAATCTGAGATAACGCCGAAGATTTCGTGTTCTTAAGGAAAGTTTCGCCACGGAACTTACGGCTGAGGACGCTTGTCACGCTACAAGAAACAGAACTATTGCTGCTTTTATCTGATTACTTGATTCGTGATTGTGACCTTTACTTTAGTAGATTGAGGTTGCAAGGGGAAATAATAAAAGCTTACATTACATACCTTCCGATAAACTTACCTTTTGCTACACAACTGGTTTCACGCTGTTTATAAAATAGAAATTACTAGGAACACTAATGGCTTTTTTCACATTAGAACCTATGATTGAACGCTCTTCTCATTACTAGGGTCCTTTAGGGCTTTTACTTCTTGGAACTTGAATCTCTAAAAATGACGATACTTAAAAAAAACATCAGTAAGGAACCAGAAGAAGATTATTTCTCTCTTAATAAATTACTTTTCAATAAGACTTAAGTACGCGTGGGAGAGTTACCCTGAGTTATCAGACAAAACGGTGGCTTACCTCAAAGCTTTTCAGAGACGTAGTACTTTATCTTAAACAGTAATTATTACCAACTAAAAGTACTGAAATTAAGGCTCCAAAAAAAGTTACCAATTAAAGTACGAAATCAGTAGCAAATCTCTTTATTTTATTAAACACTGGCTCATATTCAAAATAATATAATTATTGGACCTAATGCCGATTATATTCCAAACAATAACAATATATCTTTAATATTCAGAAGCTGTTGGTACTAACTAACTAAGGACATTCATATAACGATTAAGCTAAAAAAACAAACTGGAATAAATAAGTTATTTTTCCAACATCAGTCACATAAATTGACTCTAGTCATTCAATTTTATAACATTATTATAGACATTAAAATAATATTTACACGTGTAGATTGATATTTTAATGCATTTTATTAATACAATGACCCTGAATAATGCCTTATGGGTATGGCCGATATCTCTACACTATTCTGGAGATAGATTATTAGCGTTAATTGAGCCATGTGTTGGCTCAATAAACGCCTACGCTTTACGATGTTTTTGAAATTCAAATTCCTTACATAATGCTACTTATTATCAACTCGTCTAGGTAGTCTGCATTCGAAGGAAATGATTTAATACGAAATTTCTTCAGAAATGTTTAATACGAAAATATTTCTGGAATCATATGCACGCTGTCTCGCAAACAAAAGCGGACCAAATTAAACGGTAATACTCGTATTACTGAAACATACCTTAAGAAAGGTTTTTTAAAAACAACTATTATACTCAGTAACAATCTATGTCAGTAGATGTTATCCAGAAAAATATTTTCGTTCATGTCTGTAACCTTTAGTACGTCGACTAAAGGTTACGTAAAAAAAGAAGTGATGACCTGTGATATGCGACTGAATACACTATGTAAAGCTTTTAAATTATAACAACTTAATCTACAAAGCTTATTTAAAATGAGAACGTGGCGGTCGCAATTTATATTTATTTACATAAAGCCACAGCTCTTGTTTTAGAATAAAATAATATGTAAAACAGTTAAAACTACAGCTAAAAAAAGTATTGTACAAATAAACCCAACGTAGTATTCCCAGACATTATTATTCCAATTGCACTTAAATTGTCATTAAGCAGAATATTATTACTTAATTCTATCCTATGTACCACAAATGAAGACAATTCATGATTTCATGAAATTCTTACTATTTCCCACTACAGATTACGTTATTACCTACATTTCATTCGTTGTCTTTTGTACGTTTTAAGTTTTGTAACAAACTGACAAAATAACGTTATTGATTCACATACACGTTCACGTTGCAAACCTGAGGTAATATTTTTTGATGATGAAGTGAACGAGGCAGTGAAGCTAAGCGATAGTCATTTCGTCTAGGTGGCGAAATGGTTTGCTGCAAAAATGCTATCAGAAAATGCATTGATAGCTGAAATTGGGATTTTTGGAAGTTGCGATTTCACATTGTAACGAAACGCTACACTGAAAACTTAACAAGCCTTTCTTCTTTACTTCAAAGTCATAATTTTCAATTACAATTATAATTTATGTGTGTATATTTTAGTGCTTTGCTTATTTTAACTTTAATGATTACTATAGTTATACCAGAATAATAAATAACACTTAGACATACTAAAACATGGTATTTACATACCCACATTAAAAAACACATAATTCTACGCTCAGTTCTTCTCACACCAAACCATCAGTATTATATTCCCTTACACATTATTATAATACACTTTAAGCACTCTTAAGTTACCTTAATTATGATATTAATATACCTAAATAAGATTATGGTATATTTTTAAAACAACGTTGTGCTTCTTATGATTACTATATTACTAAGAACACATTATTAGAAGCATTATGTATGTACAATTATTTTGATGAAGGTTAGTGGATTGTTAATGTCTATGTAGAATAGCTAAGACATGCCAAGAAATAAGAAATTAGCTTTGGAACGGACGGACAACCCTCAACATCGCAAAATTTAACGGATATTTTACACAATATAATATTATACACAATATATTACCATAAATGCACACCTACAATCACAATAAAAAATGTACATGAAATTTAATAATGGCGTATCCTTTGTAGGTTTACATGTTTGACTACGTCAAAGAAGAGGTTAAGCGGGCATTTTCTTTCTGAACTTAAAAGATAACACTTTCGTTCTCAGTACTTTTCGAGTACAACGATACAATGACGCACTTTACCACTGTATACCATACTGTCGCCATGACTCGCGACTGACATCATATCAACCAATTACCGACAGTATGCCACAGGCATGTCCTGGGCCTTACAACACAAACGTATTACTCACTCAACATAAACAATATCACATTGCCGTAGCATCGTAGCAGATTGCTACGTAGCCATAAAACATCGGCTACGTCGTAGCACGCCCCCACGCTACGAGTCGCCGTAGACACCTCTACAGAAACTGTTCGCAAATCATTGGATTCTGCGCCTTAATCAGTCGTCCTCATGGAACTGATGTTTTAGCTCTGAAACAAATTAGCCATTGGACACACACTTTTAATAAAAAACCTTCAAAGAAAGAAATACTGAACCTAAATTGGTTTAAAAATGTAGTGGAAAATTTGCTCAACGTTTTTCGCAATCTATGATTCCCAAATTTCCTCGATTCCATACACACGGATAAATTTGCCAATCAAGTTTGAGTTGACTTTGATAACAAGGGTTTTTTCATGATATGATTGTTGAACAACGGAAAGTTGGTAATCTGATCTCAGAATTTTTTTTTTACAGAAACTCGACATACGCTTGCAATTAGGAATTTGTAATTGCCCTCAAGATTCTATTGTGATAAACTTTCGCCTTTGTAAGAGAGGTTGATATTTCCTAACAAAATATCAAAATACAGAGTGATCCAATAAAATGTTTGAGTTACGGTACCCTCCTCATTTTTCAAATGACCGATATCGCGTTCAAATGTAACGATTCATCTTATCAGTAAATAGGCATAGCCAACAGCACATCTGTCTACCCTTTTTATTGCATAACCGCCCTTATTACAAGAAAGTAAGATGACGAAGTGTTTACCTTGACGTGATGTCGTGTGTACCTTCACATGTTTTTGCGACACTTAAGTACGGTGGCCAACACATTACAGTACACACTGCAGTATCTTAAGCGCTTGTGATACGGGCGATTCGCAACAAATTGGGTACCCTGATGTGTTGGCCACTGTACCAACTCAGGTACCCGTTTTCCCAATATTAAATCGCGTTGTTTTTCTGGGACAAGCACGTATTCCCTTTTCATAAATGTCGACTTGTTTCTTTCAACAGCGCAATGATAAATAAATATGAGCTTGCGTGATAATGAATCTAAGGTGTTACTATGATAGTCGACAGTGCTTGTCTGTACATATGAATTACTACGTTGAATTTTTCATTACCCTCTTTGTTCACGATAAGAATCATAAATAAGCATATTGTGTAATTGGATATTTAATACAAATCAAAATGAATTCCAAAACATTATTTCCAAAAATTTCTACGTTACTTTACAGCTTAATTGGGGGTGAGCTTATATGAGTAAGTACACTGTTTGACGAATTTGGACGATGACGTCACAAGCTAGTATCGCTAAAATCAATGGGAGACTGGCGTTTTGACAGTTCATATAAAGGACGTCAACGATTGGCGGTGTCAAATATCTAATCGCAGAATGGAATTAAAATTTATGTGAAACTAGCGACTCAATATAGGTACTGTAGATCAACGTATCGCACCATTTTGTAAACAAACTGTAAATATTTTCCTACCACGAACCTAAACATGATAGACATCTCCAATAGATAGCAAAAAAGACGGACGAAAGGAAAGGCAAAATTTTATAGGGGTGTTCGACATTCCTTTTTGACGTCTTAAAGGATAATGGGGCCTTGACAAATGCCCACGATAAGTCATAATGTTTGGTCAGCTAGCCGGAGTGAAGTGGTGTCCATTTTCTCATTTGTTATTTTGACAGATATTTACGATACGACTAGGCAAACGTCTAGGCGAATTATTTACGAGCACGCCTCTTACACTGCTAGTTTTTCTTTTGTCGTGAACACTAAAAGAAATTAACACTTTATAAACACAAAAAAAAAAACTATTACACTCTATCTTGCACGTCCAGTAACAAATACTTAGGGATTCTGATCAACTATAGAGGTAAATTTAGAAAATCATTTGCAGAATTTAGAAAATCTTAACTTATACCTGTTAAAAAAACACATGGAGAGTAAACAGATAAATAAAATCGTTTACCATAGCTTATGTTAATCATTCATTACACTACTTACTACATCATAGTATAGGGTGGTGCACATAAAACTACACTATTGACCTGAAAGGGCGCAACGAACTACCCTAAAAGTTATGCTTTTTAAGTGTCACTGAATTATATTAATAATTCCAAATGCTTTCAGTCAGAAAATCTAGAGACGGTTATGTCTAAATAACACTCATTTGGTCGTAATTATAGCTTAAATTTGAAGATTCTTCTCTGTTTATCGGGTATCTACCTGTAGGACGCGTTTTGCCCATAGATTATTTTATTTTTTGGGCCCTTTCTTATATAATCGAATAAATAAAGAGGAGTCTTTGGCTTCTACAATTAAACACCTTTTAATACGTAAGAATACGATACCGCAGTGATTGACTTGACGTGAGGCCGTGCGTGCTAAGTGATCTGGATATTTTTATTGTAACCCCGCCGGTTTTGATCATCATTATTAGTTTTTTTCGTGTATTTTATCGCTTTACTTATCAAATATTTGATAAACAACTTTTGTTTATGATGTTGACTTAATCGAAATTTAAATACTAAGCAATTAAAGTTGTAACATGTGATTTTTTTGCGTATACTGCGCTAAGTTTGTTATTCTGCTGTGTTATACCCAACGCAATTTCTTACATACACCTTATTTTGTCAAGTTAAAATGTACCCTATGAATAGGAAGACAATCAACACCTTGCCGTAACTCAGTCTAGCACTAGCACGGGAGTTAAAGTATTTGTTTGTCTCATTTCGATTTGTACCTACAATTATTTATTTATGACTAAATTACTTGTATTGTAAAAACAACTGTTGGCTTTCTGCCCAAATTCAATTGTGAATGTGATTTGGTATGCACGATATACGATATTTTGATTTGATTTGGATAAGATTTGGGCGATTGAACGGATTGTGGGACTTATTGTGAATTCATAGAGATTTTATTTACACATTGCATCCAATTACAATGGAAATACACACATCAAAAGTGTCTAGGGATCAAGCATTTTTATGCGGATTTCTTGAGATTGAGATGTGGCTTTTTAATAAATGTATGATTTTATAAATTTATATGGGTCCTTTTTGGTGCATTTCATAATTTGAAACAGGAACTGTCAATCAAATTCGAGTAAAAGATGAAAATCAGCTGTCAATATTTTCCCTATAAAAACATACAACGCATTGAAGACATTATTAGTGCTACTGTTTCCCTACTACTGATTAAAACCAACGTTATTATGGAGCGGCGACGTCATTTAAGCAGGGAAGAAATGCTCAGAGCCGTGGGAATGATAGAAGCTGGTTCCCGGCAACGTACTGTGGCTTTAGCTCTGAATACAAGTCAGAGTGTTATCAGTCGACTTTGGACACGTTACCGAAACACTGGTACTGTGGCTGAGCGCCATGGAGGACGGTATCGCTGCACCATACGGAGACAAGACCGACACATTCAAATCACAACTCGAAGAGCTCCAACAATAACCGCCATGATGTTAGCCGTGGGGCTTCATCACTTTTCAGGGAACTTAATTAGCGACCAAACAGTCAGAAACCGCTTGCATGAAGTGAACCTTCATTCCCGAAGACCGCTAAGGGTACCACCTATAGCAATGCACAATCGTAGGATTCGATATCAATGGGCTCTTGAACACAGAAATTGGGCAGAAGAACAATGGCGTTTCGTGTGCTTTTCTGATGAGTCTCGTTTTGGTATGAGACCGGATACAAGACGTATACGACACTGGAGAACCCCTGGACGCCAACAGCGATTAAAATCCTGCCAGGAAGTCCATCCTTATAGTGGTGGAACCATCATGGTATGGGCGGGTATTTGGATCGGCGGAAGAACTGAGTTGATTTGGATCAGAGGCAACCTCAACGCTCAAATTTATGCTGAGACGATTGTATCAGACGTCATCGTTCCTCACAAGTGCAAATCGGTCCCTTATTTCAGTTAATGCATGATAATGCACGACCGCACAGCGCAAGAGTTGTAAGACAGACTCTCGCCGCAGCTAACATCAATGTCATGCCCTGGCCTGCTCAGTCGCCAGACTTGAACCCGATTGAGCATGCATGGGATATGCTACAGAGAAGAGCTCTGCCGAATATGGAGGGTATCCAGTCGCAAGAAGACCTTTTTTTGTTGTTGCAACGAACATGGGCGGCCATTCCACAGCGTGATTTGGATGAACTCATTTTGAGTATGCCAAACCGATGTTCTTGTGTTGTTGGTGTTCGCGGTAGAAACACGGATTATTCATTGTTTAAGTTACCCAATAAAATTTTAAAGAAAACTGTTATTTCAGTCTTTATTTCGAACTTTAATGTTAGTGGTTCAAATGTCAAAAATCCCTTTATTAGGAAAATGGCAAATTTCTTTATTAATGCAAAGGTGACTTGGTTTATCGTTACTGTAGACAAACGAAAACACTTTATTTGATGAATCCTTAAAGAAAATTTTAATTAATATCAATCCGGAGAAAAGTTATTGCAAAAATATATGTTGATCCCTAGACACTTTTGATGTGTGTATTTCGCAACAAATAGACTGCGAGTAGAAAATATTTATTGTTTGCTTAATTAGTATTTTCTGCGTTGGGATATGGCTATCAAATAGCTGACACAGGAGAATATTAATACTTCGTAATAAAAAAAAATCGGTATGTCGGTTCGGGTATTCGATCGATTGGTTGTTGTTTTTAATTAATTTAATTTAATTTCATTATACTCGTCTTTCTTTGGTAAACAAAGTTTGTGGTAGAGATAGTCGATATATCAATTAACCATTAAATTTAGCTGATAAAAATAACAATAATTATTTTCAACTAAATCGAATAAAAAAACCGCAAACGCGGTCTTAACACTCGTAGTCGGGAGTAGGTATGGGTTGGTCGCTCCTAGTATATTCAGTTCCGAGGACGCGCGCCTCCCACGCCCGCCAAAAAGTAATGGCTTGTGTTTGTTTCAAAAATTTAATTAAATTTACCTACGAGACCCTTTTTACCAACGCGCGCTTTCTCCGCCAATGATCTCTTATTTTAGGCACGAAAGCAGACCTTAATAATTTATTTTTATAATTTTTACTTTATGGACTATGTGTGTCTGAAATAAATGGTTTTATTATTATTAATAACCACCCGAGTTTCTTATGTACAGAGAAAGTTCCATACCAGAACTTTATATACCTTAATTCAGTAACCAACATCAATAGGTACACTTCATAATCTATGCTCATATTTAAAACCAATAAACAATTTGCAAAAAAAAACTCATTTACCTAACTTAAATCAACACAAAACTTGCGAAAGCATTCATTTCATTGATATCTAATATAGAGGTATTTACTTAATGCATAATTTAAACGATCTTAAATCAACCAATAAAAATATCAACAAAATGTATTCAACACATAACTCGCTACCGAATAAATTTATCATTTCATCGATATCCGATATTTTTAACAAAATAATAATTTTAACGAACCTCAATCAACTAATAAAAATATCATTTAGTTAATTCAAGACAAAACTCGCCAACGAATAAATTTATCATTTCATCGATATCCAATATTTTGAACTGAAGAATAATTAAAGCTAACCTCAATTAACCAATAAAAATATTAACTCAAAACTGAATAATTTTAACGCTCTGACATGAACATGATATTTTTATTGAATAAGGAATAACTTTAAATCGTATAATCGTAAGGCTTTACAGGACGCACGTTTCTTGAGGTGTCCGAAGAATCATTTAGGATTTTAGAATACAAGTAAATTTCGCCGCCTCTGGAAAAGTCGAGATGGCGCAAATGATTTTATCTATTGCTGTTTTTATTGTGTTACTTTATTATTTTTCTTACCATATAAATACAGTGGAGCGTCGATTATCCGAACGTCGCTCAACCAAACGACCGCTTATCCGAACATAGTACGGGTCAATGCCCCCACCTCTCACCACCGCCCGCCCGCGCGTCAGTTTTCGCACACTTGTCGCGACTTGTTCACTTCGTTATTGTACGTCCTAGTAACTGCTAGTCGATAAATAATGAAGATGAAAACATAGTTAGTGCTTCTGAAGCGTTTACTTGCTTAGATTATTGCCTTGCGCTGGTTTGAAACACAGGCCGAGAGCGACCAGTATCAAATATCTGTTCTCAAAAAAGTACGTGATCTAGATCTAGGATAATCGACGCTCTACTGTACTTACTAAAACAATGTTTACATATAAAAAGGTAATGATATTTTTAACCAATAAAATTAACTGACATCTATGTCTGTGTATCTATTTGTGTGTATGTTTCTATGAGTTGAATTCTTGAAAAAAATTTTTTTACCATCAACACTCGATCAATTTTTTTTCAACCATTAAAGCCATCTTTAGTTTGTGGTGGCTTATTGAGCTACCCGGCATGTTAAGTCATAATTCTATAAAACAATTACGATTCGATACAAAACCAGTAACAAATTGCCGTCGTATTTCTAATATCAACATCCTTTACCCATGAAGTTACGTGTGTAAAAAATATACCATATAAGTTGCTATGTTTATGTCGTGTGAATTAAGTAATTGTTAACTCTTCTATTTAGTTAATCAAGTGTCAATTCAGTGGGCATGCGGAAGCAAATGTGGTTACTCACATCGTTTTTATTCACACTAGCAAACAGACGCCTCTCGAAGACTTTTCTTTGTTTTCACCTGTCGGAATGAAAGAGTAATAGCTTGCAGAGACGCTGAGTTTAGTTTGGTGCCAATATACAAGACTGCATGCACAGCAATATCAAAGCCAATTCATCAAATATATGTATAGGGCTATTTACTATTCAAGTCAATATATTTATTATTGCACACAGAGGCACAGATTACTAAATAGTTACTAACAGAAAGTACTGGTACAATTAAACTAAACTAATACATAATGAGCATCATTAGTTATATGCGAGATATAAGTACAACAAAAGACGTATAATATAAGCATGCTAGTGAAAAGCTTTGTACATTCACTTTTTAATAAGCTCCGGCTTACACAATACTCCGAAATACCAAATTAGATTACAATTCGTTTCCTAAATTAAAATGAGCTTTTTCTATCAAACAGATAACTCTCAAAAGCAAATTACACCTACGTGCAAAACAATTAGGAACCGCGATGGCAGCGTAACGTGTTTTGACAGTTTGACACTGTTATTATTGTTAAATCACGCCAAGAACACGTCGCGCTATCGTCATCGCGCTACTACCAATATGACAAAGTCTTAAAAGTTATCATTCATCATTATACCCTTCAACTCAACTAACACTTATTTAAATAAACTATTAAACAAACTATTTCGTAGTCCGGAGTTATGTTTTTGAATAGGCGTAATCAGGCTTAGGCGTTAGATCTAAAGAGAAAGTAAAAATGCACGAGGGAAAAACATTTAATATCGCCATCTGGTACAAAACAACTACAATTATGTGAGTGACTAGACATAAAAATAAAACGTACAACAAAATATGCATTATGCATGACCCGTTCTTAGGTTCAGTCCCAAGTGAATCTTGTAGGGCGCTGAAAAATATTTGAGATGCCGTCTATCTTTGACTTTAAGTCTGCACGATCGTAAATATGGTTTAGTAAAATATGTCAGGTTTTACGGAGTTGTGACCTACATCTTAAAGTGTTGCTAGTGCTATTTAAACATTCTGGGTTCCTCTTTGGGTAAACTTATACTCGTAGTCTCGTTCGCACAGATTCCAGGGTGGAACTGAATACCGATGCTTGCGTATTACTTAAGCTCAGGGGGGCATTTTGACCCATTCAATAAATTCTTTAAACTCAAACAATTTCATTTTGATAGAAACTTTGGCGCATAGTATTTATTTACAATACACTATTTGCCGGATACGTCATCCGGCAAATAGTGGCTTAAAAGGTCGATAAACAGTGAACTAAGCACAGAAAACAGTGAAATATCAAAGTCATACATTGGCGCGTTCGTAAAGTAATTTGTGTTACAATAAAAACTCACTACGACTACAAGTAAACATTTGAAATAAAACAAGGACAATAAGTGTGCCGGTATGGTACGCATTACAATGCACTTGTCGAAAAAATTGAATGCAGTTCAATTGCCTGCATAGTGTATGATACCCCGTCGAAGTCGCTTGCCGGGACTGCTAAGCATTCGTTTTCCGTGACTGTACCATGTACACAGGTTGTCCCAGTAATAGTGAAATAAACTGCTGTGGGAGATAGGATATAGCAAACACAATACTAAAAACATATTTGAAAAAATTAAGGACCAGTGTAAAAAAACCTTTTTTTTTCAAACGTTCTGAAGTTTCAAGCTCCAATTTTCGCATGTTTGCTACCTTTCAAAGCAGTTTGATTCACAACTATATAATCGTAATAACCAACGACACATATTAAAGTAGCAAAACAAAACGTTGTCACTAGGTAACTAAGACACATAGACAAATTATTTAGATAGACTACTCAATCTAGTTCTACACAGTCACTGCATCACAGAAGTTTTAACCGTTTGTAATACATACGTGTTCTGGCTCTGTGAATCCGTATGCGACACGTTGGTCGGGACGAACCGTGCCAGCGGCGGCTGCAGGATCAGCTGTCTGAACGTTTGCCTGAACTGTCGAGACATCGAACAATATAGGATAAAGTTTATCGCCCCGTTGAGAAGCGCCAGAAAATCCATTAGCTCCCCGAACAGGTTGTAGCACCCTTTGAAGAAACACCACCCTAACAGCCCACTCATGAGCCCCAAAATCCCTTGCGGCAGCTCCGTCACGAGAAACAAAAGTAGCACCGCCAACAACATTTTCGTTGTTCGATCTGTTCGTTTGTCGGCTTTGTTCTGACGTTTTATCATCTTTTCCGCAGACGCGCAGTTGTTGTAGTTTCTTAAATGCTTCTGGTGTTGATTAGCATTGTATAGCGCTCGGATCAGCCATATACTAATGACAGTGAGGATGGAACACGGTAGCAGTTTGATCAAGACGGCATGCACCCAGAAGTTGGCTTGGTACAAAGTGCCTTCGTAATCTGAGTCCACGTGGTACGCTATGTCCGGGTTGCCATTGACGTCCGTTACATTCTTCGTGTGAATATCGAATACCTGCGAACAAAGTTTGAATTGAAATAGTATTGACACTAGGGGCAATGTAGAAAGACTCAGTTGTTTATGCGAAACAACATAACAAAGATTATCAGATTCCAATCTTTTCTTAATGTTTCACACAGTATACATGTTACATGGAATACCTGGAATGCCTTGTTATGATGGAATAAATTCGGAGAAAATTCTACATTGAAATACGCGAGGCTGAAGAAATATAATAAAAACAATAATGCTCGTCAGAGCCTGAGTAATCTCTTCAACCATTTGCATTGGTTTATATTATTCTTATGACAACATTCAATTGTTTTTACTCCCAAAGGGAAATTGTATACTGTATACAATTACAGATTTTGTATGAATCCCGAAACGTAGTAATATATTTCCTGTTAGTTCCGCTCGAGATGA
This sequence comes from Pyrausta despicata, assembly GCA_963921415.1. NCBI lineage: Eukaryota > Metazoa > Arthropoda > Insecta > Lepidoptera > Crambidae > Pyrausta > Pyrausta despicata. The sequence continues at coordinate 10,639,445 of OY992862.1, read as the reverse complement.
TTTCTTATTAATTAACGTGGGATACCAAACCAAATGATTTATTGTTATGGGTGCTGGCTGTGCAATATTGTTTGATTGTTTTGTTCCTTCATAGCCGGAGAGGTTGTTTTTGGAAAATGGAAATTCCCGCTTTAATCATAATACAATTACGTTTTGTTTAATTCAGCATTAAGCATTGAAGATTTTAAGGATGTGTTTAGTGCTTCTCTCGATTACGCTTGGTTTAAGAGGTTTATTGCTCTTAAGACAGGAGTTTAAATATTCAAATTCGAATTCAAAGGGATACAAATCCTAAATTCAACATGTAATGAATTCAAAGTCAAGGAGAGACACCTCTGTTGCGACTAAATGAATTTGAAGGAGTCTTGTTTTTGTATACGGTCATAAATTATGAATGATACCTATTGACATTTGATTTAATTGTACCTAGGTACCTATTGTTTTTGTATATAAACATTAATTTTGAATGCTGAACTAGATTACAATATATTTCTAATTTTATATTTATATTTGCATGCTTTTTTATATTGCTGGATATTTAAGAACTGTATGCGTTATTTTTAAAGATCTGACATGTACGATATTCAAGAGCAAATAAACTATTTATCTATTCTTACAAAATAATAATGTTGTTTACGCAATTTGCTTACTTGTGTATGACAAGCTTAGACTATTTTTTACTGTAGTGATTGGTTTAATATTAAACTTCTTACAATCTTATGAGAGAAAATTCAAATATTGCTTTTATTATTGTTATTGAATTTTGGCTACCAATCTTCGTAATATGTATATCATAGTAGAAAGTTTGTCAGAGTACGTACTCATGTGTAGGTTTCTATACAAAAAGGTCGGATGTCCAGTTCAAATATAAGCCGGTATTAAGAGTTTAATTTAAAGGTTGTTTTGTTCAATTTTGGTCATTGTAGAAGAAGAAGAAGAAGAAAACATTTTTATTCAGTATAACATTTTTACCAAATAGAAAAAACACATTTAAAAATCACATACACAAGATACTGAAAGGGGGGCAACTCAGCTTGTGTCGTAGCATCCCAGGAATGCCACGACGCTGGTCTTCCGTGGCCACCCAGAGAGAAAGATAGCACTACTTTGCACAACAATTATACGTATATGTATGTATAAGGGTAACCGCCAGGGCATGTATTAGGCGAGTTTCTGTTGCCGCGACTTGCGACTGATAGCATTAATATAATAATAAAATCTTTATTGCTTACATAACTAACATTCAATGAAACAAAAAAGCATAGAAAATGAGAAAGCAATAGGCTAGATGACAGCACCAATCGTTGAGATACTTTTTATTATCTGTCAAAACGGTCTGCCTCCATAGATTTGGTATGGGAATACAAGAACGTGACGTCACGGTCATGTATCAGAAATCGGAGTCAATGGACCGAATATTTACTGAGCTTTGTGTGTTTAAAAATGGTTTTCTACAGCTTTTTGGAAATATACTGGTTGTATTAACTTCATAGGGGCTATGTTTTTAAAACGACATGGCCTTGAAAATATTTAGGGTTAAAGAATAATTATTTTCAATTACATTTCACTTACATGAGAACTTAATAATAAGATAATGAAGGGTATAAAAATAACGATTTCGAGAGGCGTGAACTACTAAAGTAAGACAGTGAAAGTAAAACATGCGGAATAGGGATGTGGACTATTTTTGGGAAAGTGTTTAAAACCATGCATAAGTACCAAATAGAGCCCAAACTAGTTGTTATTGTTTTTTAATACAACTAATACCTTGAAAATAAGTTATGTAAAATTCCATTCTAAATTACGCGCCAAAACGTGGATACCTGTCAAACGCCCACTGTAACGTCACTTGTTCGCAAACATTGTCGAAGTTGTATGTAATATTTCGTAGTTTTGAGTTAATAAGATGGATTCTACATTTTATAAATGTTTTGCGGTTCCGTAGTGTGAAAATACTACTATTAAAACACCTAAAATCTATCTATTCACGTTTCATGTACAAAAACGATGCGGATAATGTGGCTTCAACTAGCAGGTCGGGATCCAGCACTTGTATCTTGTGTCTTTGATTTCCATTTAGGTATTTTTAATAATTAAGGAGCTAGCTTCACCAACGAATTTCCAAGAAATTTTACGGTAATCAAAATACTTGAAAGTGAAAATTCTTGTTTGGCAACAAGTGACGTCACGCATTTTGATTGGTGTTGATTGTCACGTGACTTGAGGGTGAAATATTTAATAACATTTTATTAAATAAAAAAATTATCCTTTGGTTTTTGAAGAAAATATTGAGTTATTTATCATTTTTATTATAGAATCTACCTTTTTTATGGTAAAATTATATACTTATTTGAGTACAGTCCACATCTCTATTGTCTTAAAATAGGTAAGTACTAATAATTTAAGGTAGGTGTCATCATGCCTGGAGGTGACTCAGCTTGTACACCAGTCCCGGCGATATTATGCCGTAAGTGTGCACTGACTGTGGAAATAAAATAAAGCTTTGGTAGCTTTATATGGAGTCGCTTTTACTAAAGAATCATTTTGCTCTTTCAAAGGTCTATTCACGTGGTTATATAATTTCAAGATCACAAGCGTAACGTAATTCCGACAGAAAATTCCATTCCTTGCATGCACGCTTTACGAAGGATGAGGCCAAGCGGTTTCAAAGAAGTGGAGAAATACTACAAAGCTTAGGAAATAAGTTAGTTTGGAAGAAACAAAGGCACCTCAAAGACGGTAAACAGGTCCAGTACGTATGTTGGTTTTTAGTATTAACACGTCTAAATTGAACACATTTCTTTGTTAAACTTTTGAATTAGGTTGTTTTTTTAAATGTTTGTTTTGTATGTTCAATTTAATTTGTTGGTTGATACGTTTCTATTTCGTATTTTATCATTATAATCATACTTATAATCATAATATTTATTGCAAGTCACACGTTACAGTAAGGTTTTTACATTCTTATGAGTAAACAAGTAAATTTACGCCCGGGTAGGGTACAGCAACTTAGTAAAATTTGAAATTAAAATTAAGTTAAATTAATTTATTCAACCTAACATTAAAATCAAATTTTATTATCAAGCAAGTATATTATTATTGTAACTCAAAGTGTATGTTTTGTCCTTGACCAATATCGGAGATCTTTTCAAAGTATATATAGTTATCTGTGGTGTTATAAAGAACAGCACCTACGAGCAGTGATTTTATAAAGTTAGCTCACTATACTAACATACGCAATGTGTTATAACTTAGCGCCTAGTAAGTGTTTGTACGTCGACGAAAATCAATTGATCCTTATGCATTATACTTTACCACTTAGATCCTTATCCGTTGTACTTTAGCACTTAGCACTTACCATGAAGGTTGGCGTGCACAGTATAGGCGGCAAAATGAAGCTAGCCAGGATTGCGATGCTGCACCGCCTCTCCGTGCAGAGTATGTGGCTTTTGTCCGAGTACCTGCAATATGACATGACTAAATAATCCCATACAAAGTTATTCAAACTTGAATCTCTGGCTTAGAAACGAGTTAAAGATAAAAGTGAATAGGCTGCTATTAAACAGACAGATCAGTTGATCACTTACCATTAGGTAAGATTGTGGTTAAATGTCTGTCTAGTTATTTATTTATTTATCATCAGCCTACGAGTATATACGTCCCACTGCTGGAAACAGGCCTCAACTCAACAATGAGGTTGTCGGAGTCATACTCGACCACGCGGGCTCAGTGAGGATTGGTGGAGGGGTGTGTAAGGTAAGTGACCAACCTTACTGTCAGATGTTATTAAGCCGACTAGGCTTAACAACTAATATATATCGATATTAACTGGGACCAACAGATAACGTGCCTTCCGAAGCACGGAGATGCTTGTAATTAGACGTAACTTTTATGGTCAAAATGGTCACCCATCCCAAACATGACCGCGCCGCAGGTTGCTTAACTTTTGGTATCACTACCAAAGCGCTGCAACCACTGCACCACAAGCAACTGAGTATGTCTAGTTACTTATTTAAAAAAATTAGATCAAACCAAACAGAGTAAGATACGGTACGTCTTTACAATCGTCAACTTTAAAATGAGTTGCTCCCGCACACGCACGCACGTGTAAACAGCTCGTTGTACTGACGACGACTAGGAGCGGAGCAGGTCCATTGGACTCGTTTTAGTAGGACCAAGCGCGACTAGCTCATACCGTATCTGCCTCTTTTTGGTTTGTTCTTATTGGCGCATTTTCAATTACATTCAATCCGATTTGTATGCTACTCGTAAGTAATTTACGCACTTAAGCTAGATTTTTGCTACTTGGCTAGGTAAGTATACGTTTAATTTGTAAAAAAATACCTGCTCCAGCCGAATGATTGAGCCGAGTGATTCTACTGATAAATGGCAACAACTTTTTCTATTAGACCAACATCGAAATATATTTTAAAATTTATAAATACAACCGACATGAGCTAGGAATATAGCGGGTCTATTATATTCTATTCTTTAAAATAAAATAACTGAAAGCACTGAAATCGGTCCTTCGATTCCGATCGGGAGCTACGATGTCACACACACACAAACATACACAAGCAGATACCGGGGTCAAATTTGTAACACCCCTTCTTTTTCGTTTCTCGTCAGGCATTAAGGAAAACAATCTTCCATTCAAATTATACTAGGACACTCAGAAAGTTTGGCGGAAAATAGTTTTTCTGTATGACAGACTGGCTGGTTGTAATCTATTTTGAAAATATTATCCGTTTTTAGTAAAAAAGAAACATTCCAATTTTAATACTTCCCTTCACTTTTTTTTCGAACCCATTTCAAATTATCGTTTCTAACTGAAAAATGCATCTACGCCGAGAAAATTTTCGCGCTATGATTTTAGATAGTCTAAAAATGGCATTAAGTGATGAGGGCCCGTCCAAAGCAACTGTGTATCGTTGTTGTAACGAATTCAAACGTGGTCGCCCATTAACGGCAGTTACAGAAGTTATCAAGACGATAGGCAAGTAACGTATCAGGAAATTTAGCACTTAATACATATTAGATTAGGAATTCAGGAAGCATTAACGACATTGCACACAACCATCTTCGCGTGAGTCGGATAGTTTCACGCTGGGTGCCGCACAACCTCACGGAGGCACAAAAAGAGACCCGGGTGGAATGGTGACGTGACATGATAAGTAAATTTGATGCAGGTTCGTCTCAGCGTGTTTATGACATCGTTACAGGTGATGAGTCCTAGATTTATCAGTACGATCCAGAAATTAAACGCTGGTCAGCGGATTGGGTGTTTCAAAACAAAGCAATGCCTACCAAAGTGAAGCGATCTAGAAGCGGTGGGAAGATTTTAATCGCAAGTTTATTCAATTTGACTGGCAACTTAGTATCAGTTGTACGGGATCAAAGAAGCATTAACTCTGAATGGTATACTACCAAATGCTTGCCAGAAGTTTTCTGTGTTGTGAGCAACAAACTTTTGTTGAACTTTTGGGTCACTCTCATTACAGCCCTGATTTAGCACCGTGTGACTTCTTTCTTTTCCCAAAAATAAAAAATCGGCTGAAAAAGAATTCATTTTTCGTCGCCGAAAGATGCGATATCAGCGTTTGAGCAGTGTGTAAATGAAGTGTCTGCAGCGGACCACAAAAAGTCTTTAGAAAATTGGTTTAGACGCATGAAAATTTGTTTGAGGCTAAGGGAGGGTACTTTGAAAGGATTTAGTGATAAAAAAATACCTTTGGAGTTCCACTTATGTGCTCATACTGTATATGATAGCGTGATTTTGGATATTTCAATATTGATTCCATACAAAAGTTTGCTGTCTTTGAGCGACAAAATCACTCAATTTCTGCTCTAGTTTATATCATGATGTGTATTATTCGAATCGCATTTCCTCGAATTAATATACGTTTGTACCTGAATACATTTTGGTTAGCAAATACATAGGACCACATGCGTTTACCGTACCAAATAATGTGTTTACAATGAAGTTAGTATAATGTTGGAGAAAATATATTTTACGCAGCGTATTTCAGGGCATCATCAGTTTTACAGAATAATCACATCTAAACCGCGTAACCACAATATTAGTCCAATGACTATTAGCGAGTCATTCAAGGGTAAGCTTTGATCAAAAGGTTGTCCAGTTTTCATCCCTGTCAAAAATCGAACTGATGATTCCAGTTTTTTACCAAGCTGCGTTACGGGAATGAAACGCCGAAATAAAATTATAAGTGCATATTCACGAGCCACGTGCGTTCCGTACGTAAACACTTGGTTATCACTTTATACTCGTATGTTCAATTTTCGCCACCGCGCCCGCGATTCTACGTGAACTAGCACTGGTATAAGCAGTAAATATTTTGCTCCTTCCTGCTACGCTTCGAATATTATAAATAGCATGCTATCGAAAGGCTGAACATGTTAAGTGACGTCATTTCATTCATTAGTCAGACTACTCGTAATTAATTGATAAATTAAAGTAACATGAGTTCGTTAAACATTAAATCTCGTCATCTAAATATAGATTCTCAGTGTACGGTAGCATTGAATACTGAACCCCCTTAAGTTCGTTTCCCTTTTATGGAAAACTTTTAATAGAAGATTTAATGTCAAATCCTCAGTAATTTAATTTTGATAGCGCTGGTTGATTATGCAAACGTTTTAATATTGTCAATATTTGCTTAGCCGTTATTATCAGGCAACCCCTTTTCGGGTGTGGCGCCGCGGGAGCCATTGTCAAATAATTTGGTGTCGAAATTCCATAGGGGATAAAATTTATGTATTCCTTTACGTCTATTAATAGGTACACTTACGCCAACATTAAAATAGCACAAGTTTGTCTTATGTGTAAAAAGGCTTTAGTTATAAGGGGACAGGTCCCACAATTTTTCAAATGTAATCATGAGTAATTACCGAATTACGTATGTGGAGAAATACTCTAAACACATTAGTTTACGTATCATAAGTTTATACATTTACGTCCATAGAACTGAGTTAAATACACAAACAACTCTCAACGTATGTTTGGGACTTCCACTTTGCATTATTTGATACCATTGCTACGGGTCACAACCAATCCGATATTAATGGATATGTTTGCACATGAACGTATTATTTGCACAGCCTCGGGTTATTTGATATACCCATGTAGTATTGTAACGCGCTTGCTATTCTAATGCACGAAACAATTAACTCGAAACTAGATGAATACTATTGATACCTGTAGCCCTATTGGGCTCTATTGGATTCTTATTTATTAATAATATTTAATAAGTTTATGTATAATTAATAATAATTAATAAATAAGAATCAGGAAAGAGAAAAGCTATCTATCTCAAATGACATTACGGTACGAGTGTGGTTATGTTCTAACATGATATGGGAACATTTCTGAGAACTAAAGATTTTAAAAAAAATACATACATTGATCTGACCCTGTGGTAAGTAGCTTAAGAACTTGTGTTACAGATATCAGAATCAACAGTAGTATTACAGATAAACTTAAATAAATACATATAACACCCAGACCAGTACTAACAGACATGTTCATGCACACAAATGTTTGTATAGTGCGGGAATCGAACCCGCGACCTCTCGGTTAATAGTCAACTTCTTAATCGTTACACCAAAGTGGCCGTCAATGTAAAGGCTTAGTGTTCAAATGAACACTAAATTATTTAACACTACTGAATCGAGTAAATACTCGATCGAAATCTATAATGGTAGTTACGAAATTCAGCGAAATGTGCCTATTGCTCTCAGTTATGCCGCTAGAGCCTCCCGTGTAAGGTGCGGTTCACCGAAAAACAATTCTATAGGTAAATTCTTTGAATTTGATATATTTACTTTTAAACGGTGAACATAATTATATTTCGAAAAGACATAACACTTAAAAAATCTTTTCGGCTCCGGTCATCGGGAAGGAACCCCCCGACCTTAGAAAGTTCCTTCCCGATGACCGGAATCAAAAATAATTAGAATTAGAAATAGCGTTATGAACGCAAAAAAAAACTTAACAAAAAAAATATTTATCCACCTGAATATACTTGCAGGTTACCAAAAAAAGTTTCTGAGCGCGTATTGTGAATTGTATATTTTGTATAAATTTGGCGCGCTCGTAAAACATACATCTACATTCATGCGATCCGCGATCCAGAATTATAGAGCATAGAATTGCTATAATGCTTTCGTTTTAACAATTGGACGCATACGCATTGGTGCATATCAAATGCAACCATAGCAACGTAGCACAGACTTGACCAAGAGCACTGAACGTCTCCGGTGGAAAAGCGCACTAGTCTGGGAAAATAAGCAAAGTGGAAAGAAATGTCTGGAGTGGAAGATTTGACTCCGTAACTTTTTTTAACACCAGTAAGCTGAAAAACATGCTAAAAACCCCAAGCTTTGGACCTAAACTAGTTTTTTGGCATATTTTTCAGCTAACCAGACTTAACAAAGTTCCAGTATCACACTTTCCGCTCTCGACTTATGCATTCATTCACACATTGAGTTTGATAATTTCCTACTGTTTAAAATCAAAGACTAGTGTTTAACGTAGAGGATCTTGTCTTATATCTTCTGCCGCTTCAACGCGCACGAAGCTCTCTAAATTTGTCACGAACTAAAGTTTGTGATAAAAATACCTATACCTAGATACGAATGTTTGTTCTTAAAGTTATTTCTGTACGCAAAAGTTACTATAACTTTTGCGTACAGAAATAACACCTTGTCTTGTTGAAACTTAATTTAAACGACGAAAAAGAAACAGGAAAAGTCGCGGACGCAATAAATTAATTTGTTAGAAAATTGATTTAACTTTTCAATCTGTTGGACGTTTGCGGAGTTAATTCCAGAATTCGTTTGTGGCATTTTGACTTTGCAAGTTTTGTTTTCATTTAGAATTTTTGTATTTAGTTTCAGCTGCCTATTGATAACTTATATAAGAGTGGTATCCATATTTTTTGAAGAAAAAGAAGAAACACCGACGTTTTTGCAATGACGACCTAAAGTATAAGATAGTCATAGCAACGTTTACCTACTTAATCGTATTTACTCAACATTAGTCACGACAGGACCTGAACACCCGCTGCGTCCGGAAGTACGTTCGACGCTGATTTACATGTCCCGCTTACATTGGTCTACGAAGGACGAAAACGTGGTAGACCATGTATGTAAGAAGTCCAACTTCACCCTGAGGGTGTGATGATGTTGAGGGTACCGACCCACCATATAGCGAACTTCATGACGGAGGATTTCTGGCCGCAGGGCGTCGTGTTTCGAAAGTTCCGAGGACGGCTGCCAGCCGACACCGCGTGCTACGCATCTATTCGCTGACACGTGTGATTTTTGTTTTATTTATTATTTAACTTACTTATTATTATTTTTATGTTAGTCTGTAAAGTACTAATAATATGTGCCTGTAGTTTTGTAATCTGTTGCCTGAATTAAATGTATTATTATTATTATGTGTCCGATTACGTTGTCCGATTGCGTCCATATCTGGCAAAAATTCCTTTACCAAAAACTATTAAAAAAAAACAACAGTGTTGCAGCTGCAAAAATATGTGTCAAACAACTTGAATAGAAATCAAATGGACCTTCATTCAAAGTCGTATCTTACTATTATGCATACCCACGGAAGGTACCAGTACCTAAAAAACAATTTATCACTTTTGATTGTTCACTGAACATATCCTGGCAATTCAATCAGGCAAGCGGAATATTAATGTACCATTTGCATTACGACACATCAAATACGCTTCAGTGTTAAATGAGGTAAAAAGGCCAGCTTAAGATCTCGAGAGGTACCTATTGTCCTCCTAAGAACTAGCTACGGACCTGTACAAGTCCATATTTTTGTCTATTTATTTACGCCAACATTGAAAGGATAAACTTTTTAAGTATTTCAAGAACTGCTTCTATTTAAATTTTATTTTTACCTGACGTTTCGGATCATTTATAGCATCCGTGGTCACAGGTAGATTTTAAATCATATTTGTCGTCCAGTAAACACCTATTTCAGAATCAGTATAGCCAAAATAGTGCTGATAAGGTTGGCATGCTATTCTTTTTTAAAGAGGTTTATCGAAATTTATGGTTCGTACTACCTCCTATAGTAGAGGTGAGCCCAGTGTCAGTACCAGCAGTATGACAAATATAGGCTTATGAGTTGAGATGAGATCGAGTTTTGCTTGTCAGCTTTGCATATACTGCATATATATTGAAACACATACTATGGATTAATCTTGGTCCGAAATAAATGATTTTGAATTTGGATTTTGAATTTGCATGCCACCTTGATGGTAAAACCATCTGACCATGATTTACGCAAACAGATATTTTCATTTCATTTCATAATAAGTGTTGCGGACCACCACATTTATTTAATAACATTCTTTAGGTAATTTATGTTTAAACAATTTGCATTATCAAAAACTTAAAATCATAATATTAAGATACCTTAACTGTAATCCTAACTTAATTCTAAACCTATAATAAATACCCAAATTACTATTTGCAATTTTACCTAAAATTATACAAAAACAATAACATAGATTACAACACTAATTAAATTATTCATAATTAAGTCAGTCAAACCTATGCCTTATAGACAATTGGTTCTTGACAACAGCTGATCGCGCGCGGCAAATATCATAATCTTTTGTACTGCGCAGGTAGAATCGGTAGCGGAGCGCGGTGCAGTGTGCTAAATCAAATCAAATCAAATCAATCATTTATTTGTCAGAATACACAAAAGTATGCAAGTTACAAACAAAAAAGACAAAACGTTACAAAGTTGCTAATCGCCTGACTGTCTCTAGTGCATCTTGCTGCCCATAATATCCTCCTAACTGCACTGAGTTCAGTCTTTATTCAAGCGGTAAGTAAACTCATTTGACCGAGACACTGCCACATTCCTAGCTTCTCGGGACGCTATCATTTGGTCACTAGTTGTAAATATTTCACAACAATCACACCAATTCTCTAGTCCCAAATTAAGCTACGAGGCTTGTGTTACGGGTACTAGACAACGGATAAACATACTTAAATACTTTTTTTTGTAAATAAATACATAGTGTACATAGAAAACACCCAGACCAGTACAAACACACATGTTCATATAAACATATGCTTGTACTGTGCGGGGATCGAACCCGCGACTTGGTTTTAGAAGTCTGACATGTAGACCACTGCAACAATCGGTCGTCAACTGTGGCCAGTATATCAAGTTACCCTTTTGGTGCAAATTCGTCTGTATGACAACCGCATAAAATAAGCAGTGTTTAATTTGCCGTGCTGTCTTCTGTACTTTTTACTACACATACATCATAGACACGTTACCCCCTAGGTTAAAGCAGATAATGTCTACATATTTTATAATATAAGCAGTTCAATGATATAATGTTATCACTTTATCAGTCACTGCTGAAGGGAAATGTACCTATTCTTATGTGGCGACCTCTACCGTTCGCCAGCACAAGCGCATGCCTACCGGTGGCAAGCACCACACATGAACCGCGGTATATGAGATTTAGATCCAGAATAATATAGATAGACAAATCAAGATGCTGTCTATCAGACCTCGGTCACCGACTATAGCACCCGGTCGGTAGGCGTTTCCCTTTAGCTTTCTAACTCTAAATCTTTTGCGCCAAATTTAGTATGAAGCAACGCTTGTTTTCATTTTTTAATATGACTTCCACCTAATAAAAACCGACGTAAAGTTATGGACTTTTCGCTCACGCGGGTTTGAAATTTAAAAATAATCTGTGCTATTCTGCTTTGATCTCCCTTTAAATAACTTAATCGAGAAATTGAAAGAAACAATGTTTTATTATGGCTGTAAAAATAACAGAGAAAAGCTTTTTAGTAAGTAGTTAAAAGCAATGGTAAATTATTAACCTAACCGTTACATAAAGAGGTCATTCTACGATAAACGGATCGTTGGTACTTAGTGAGCTGAAAGACTTATTTTTGCCCAAAAATAAGTTTCTTTAAACTAAGTTCTTAATTGACTTGGTTTAATTGAATTTGTTGACGTTCGTTAAAAACGAGTTGTTTTAAGCAACTTTACGCAGTTGTTGTGTAACATTGATAAGCTTTTCCAAAAACAGACTTAATACATTAAGTTACTATAATTTTTAGCATTAACAATTACTATTACAATGAAAATTTATTTACAATATGAAATTAAAACACACTTAAAGAACACATTCGGGCTTTTTATCCCGACTGTGGCAGTCCGAATTGTTTTCTTTAAGTGTGTCATAACATAATGCATATTTTAAATCCATATAAAAAACTTTTCGCAGCACTGTTATGTAACATTGAGATTAGCTTTATCAAAAATAGACCTACAACATTTTTAAAATCCGTGGACATGAATAAAAAAAAATACAACAAAGAAACTTTCCGCAGTTGTTTCTTTTCTTTTTTTTCATGATACTGTGCGCGTTGATGGACCGCTAGCACTCCCCTAGGTTTTGATTTTATATTTTAATTACTAGTTTTTTTTTTAAATTACTGTATACACATCAACAAAATATGGATTTTTTTGTTTGTCCGTCTATCACGCTGGCACTACTGAACGGATTTTGATGAAATTAGGTATATACACAGGATATGAGCTGAGTTGGGTGATGGAATACTTTTTATCCGGATTAAGTGTTCCCTTGGGATATCCGGAACTAAGGCGAAGGAAGTCGCGGGCGTCCGCTAGTCAGGAATGAATGCTTCAGTTCAGTTTCATTTAATCAATGTTGAGTCTCGAACTATTTTCTTTCTAACGACCAAATGAAGTGAATGCAAAAAAACTAACTTTCTGTTAATTAAATAAAAACTAACTTTCCAGTATGACGCATTCCCCATGGGAAAATTCAAGTGTGCCGATCGCTTTTACGCCTAAACTACTAAAAAGATTTAAATGAAATTTGGTAAAGAAATAGTTTGAGACTTAAAGGAGGACATGAGATACTTTTGACCGCGGGAAAACAACGCATTCCCGTGGGAAAAATTACTTTCCGGGGAATCTGATCGCTTTCACTCCTAAATTACCAAAGATTTGAATTATATGTATTTGGAATAAAATTGGTATTACGGGAAAACAACGCATTCCAAAAAAACTACCTAATGCGGACGAAGTCACGGGTAAATGCTAGTACTGGCTAGTACTTAATAAATGTACAGCGGGTCATGATTTGTACGCTTACTCTATGCTTCTGTCTTCTGCTTGATTTACGTAACAGTAGTAGGTAGCTGTAACTGGTAGGCTGTTTAACAAGCTTTATTGCTCCATTTTTATAGGCAGATTTTAAAATGAGCTTTTTTAGTGCCAGTTATGTAGTAAAATATAGTATTTACATCACTACCAGCACAACAGAAACAGAAACACAATAACCAGATAACAAAAGGATTGTTCAAAACGATTACCTACTTGATTGCACCATGATCATCCATTCAACATCAGCGAAAATTAAAAAATATTCAAAAACTAAACTATCTTCAAAAAACAATTAAAAGCTGTTTTCCATGAGTGTAAAAATAATTAAACTTATTTTTATGTGTTTTATGTAAGCTCCTAATGAAAAAAAAAGGTTTTTGGTAATACTTTCACTGTTAAAAACAAAATATGATCGAATTATTTTCAAACTCATTACATATTTTGGGTTGTAATCTAGCGCGTACGTGTTTTTTGTTTCATCATATTTAATAACCTAGCCTTTTTAGGTCCCCGAGATCTGCGTCACACTCAGATGAGTGTGACGTATTTTGTGTCTGAATTTAAAAGTTGACTTTTTTATAGTAATTTTAAATGATTTCTCTTGTCAACCACATATATGGCCCATGGGGTGTTAAAAATGCACTAATTGATAATAATTAACAAAAAAAACTGAGATACAAATTCTTTTTAATAAGTTAATACTTAGTACTGTTAGTTAGTAGTGTTACTTTTTGATGCTCATGCTATTAAAGTTACTTTACATATTGTTAGTAAACTTAATATTTTGCATTTCGGCGTCGCAGTCTTAAGCTAAATAACTTAGTCTAGGCTATAATTTTTTTCCCGCTCAAATTGGCTTTTCTAAAATGCATATTTTATTTTCTTAAATTATGTTGAGAAACTTGTTAAATTCGTTAATATTGTTATCCCCTTATTTTTATGAGATATTATAAAACCACAAAAACTTTGAATGTACTTTTTTATTACATTAGAAACGACGACGAACTTTTGAGAGTTCTTAGACAATATTCGTTTACCTTACCTTAGTTAACTAAGATCTTTTACATTTCTATGATTCTAACTAAAAGGTATCAGGTATTTTTTGACATTAAACAATTATTGTCATTTCCTGCCGATTTTTATTAAACACATGTTAGCCCTAACCAAACAACAATGCGATAAGATCACAAGGTGGTCGATTTAAAGAGTTAAACTGCATTCTGTAAAAAGTTAAACGAATGTCGTCTTAGGTTAGGTTATTATATTCAAAACTAGCTGTGCCCTGCGGTTTCACCCGCATTTTCTACGTATCCCACAAGAAACGTGTAGTTTTACGAGATAAAAAGTACCCCCTTATTTATTTATTCATGTGTTATTCCAGGTTATAATCTATCTACCTAGTTTTTAAATTTAAACCAAATCGGTGTAGTAGTTTTGGCGTGAAAGAGTTACAAACATCCATACATACAAAATTTCGCGTTTATGATATTAGTAGGTATGATAGTATCAGCCATTGGAATGTGAAAATCAGGAGGAAGAAACTAACTCCGTAAAAAGTACATATATAAAAACTCAAAGACACTATCGAATCGCTTAACACGAACAGTGTCTAGAGACTAACACAACAGGTGTTTTCAACAGACTCCAAGCTTAGAACGTTTGATATGTAAACAAGTAATCCCAAAGGATATGGAATACGTGGGTGTTCTAGGTTCGAGGCGACGAACAGTACAGGTACCGTTACAGGCAAAGTTATTTTGAGATAAGTTTATAAAAACTCTGTTTGTGGTGTTAATTTATTCACGCTTTGTTGCAGATTTCAATTTGGAATTTATGCCATGAGGCATTCCTCTATGCTTAGCAGAATGAAATGTGTTGTAGTGCACATCTAACTAACACTAAGCATTGTAACCTCAACTAAGCGTATTATACACCAGTCACCACATAGTCACTTATAGTGCGACAAACTCGCGTGGAACCTTCCTGCGGGGCTACAGACCAGGCGGGGGGCGAGGTATCAAGATGTTTGCGAGGAGTGTGTGGTGTAGCGGGGAAGTGAAACGCGCGATATGCGCGATTTTAAGAAGAAAAGTACAGATATTAATAAATTATTATTTCAGACTATTTTTTAAACGACACTTGCAAAAACTAAAACATGAATAAACTCAACGAGATGATGAGTTTGATATAATCGTAATCGATTTATTACTCCAAAATACACAAATTGATAAATTATTGAATCAACTCCAGAGCCTATGATTGTTGAATTTTGTTTGTGTTGTTAATTATTCCGTAATTAGACTACACCTGCGACTTTTCGTCGCAACGACTCAATATTTGAGTCTCGGCGACAGTCCCCAGCAGGTGTGGCCTGAGCCAATAGTACCTACATATACAGGGTGCCTGGAAATTGGTGGCGGAGCCGTTAGCGTTAGCGTGAGCGGGTGTAGTCTAAGGTTATTCCGACAGCTATCACTTTTAGAGTTACTTTTTAGCCCGTTTTATTTTATCTCGTTAGGTAACTATAGTGTTTACCTAGAACCGCAGCGTTTCAATCCTGAACGACATTGAAGGAATTTTAAATTGGCGCTCCACACCGCTAAACCTCCACATCAATGCGAGCGCATGCCTCGAATGCTCGTGAGCCTATTCGCTATATGAAAGTATGCAGTGGAAATTCTATTTTCTATGTAACGGATCGGGTATGTTATGTACAGACAATGGCACCCATTTTGGTCGCCATAACACCTTTATTACAATAGTGTAGTTGACACCACCGATTGGTGTACTTTTTATCAACTGACAAAAGTATTTCTCCTTAGAGTTTATATGGTTGCAAAATCACAATATAATTAAGTTATTTTTGAGCATTAACAATAAAATTTTCTGTACAATGTTAAATTAAAACACACTTAAAGAAAAATGGACTGCCACAGGCGGCACTCGAACCCGCACCGCTCGCAAGCCGGACGATTGCTCTCCCATTTGAGCTACCGTAACACTTAGGTACTCATAAGTCCGAATTTCTTTGAGTGCTACTTAGGCCGCAGCAATCCAAGGGTCATCCATCACTGTAGTGGTTAGATACCTACAATATCCGAATGGAACACCCTTTTTTTACTATACGTAATCACGTGCTATGCCGACTTTTTATCGATGTAAGATCAATCAAAAATCATTTATTATGAACCGCAGAAGTGGGTCAATGAAGGTGATCTTAAATTATGAATTATTTTAGAGAAAAAAGTTTTTTCATTAATCGTGGACACAAGTCTGTCGTGTACAATTCCACAGTGTTTATTTGGATGTACTGTTATATATGTATTAACATGTGGGGAACCCACATAATATCATAGATTATAACAATAACCTTTTAACTCGTTGTTACCTAGCAACCGTTGTTGATAAAAGATATATTTTTGGCTGTCACAAAAAAATCTACGATCTTTTTATTTAATTTTCGTTATATTGACTGTTACTCGTTCTAATCGTTTCCTTCACCATTTCTGACTTCTGTGCTCTGTTTCTCCTTCTATTGTGTATTGTGGACTATCTGTTGTGAACGTAAATAAACAATTTGTGATTTCATCGAAGACTTTATTATTATTCACCAGTATAGCACTCCACAAGTGGTGACCCCGATTCAAACATTGTACTATGAGCAGTGATCAGGAATATTCCGACGCGAGTGTTACAGTCGACGATCCAAATATGCAAGACGCATCTACCGAACAACAGGCGCACGGAAACCCGTTACCAGCACCGGAGACGTTTCGAGTTGGCGTCAGAATACCCCCGTTTTGGCCGGAAAAGCCTTCAATATGGTTTTCACAAGTCGAAGGGCAGTTTGAGATGGCACGAATCAGCAACGATAATACGAAGTATTATTACGTACTTTCACATCTTGATCGCCAATACGCCGTGGAAGTAGAGGATGTAATCACTTCTCCACCGAACACCGGTAAATATGAAAAATTAAAAAGTGAGCTGATCAAGAGGCTGTCTACATCCAGCGAAAGAAAAGTGAAACAGCTGTTACAATCTGAGGAGCTCGGAGACCGTAAGCCATCACAGTTCTTGCGTCACCTGCAGCACTTAGCCGGTCCCAACATACCTCACGATTTTCTGCGTACACTTTGGACGAGTCGACTACCGACCAACTTGCAGACAGTGATTGCATCTCAAGTGAGTTTAACCCTCACCGAGCTAGCAGACTTAGCCGACAGAGTTCACGACATCGCTCCATCATCACCGCAAGTAGCAGCCACCAGTAGCGCTAGTACACCATCAGTGCTAGACATGATGGCTCGGAGTATAGCAGACTTAACCAAGCAGGTTAGCGCACTCACAGCGGAAGTGCACAACAACCGATCCCGTCCTCGCACCAGACAGACACCGCAGCAAAACCGCCGGCGATCATCATCAACCCGCTCCCAATCAAATTACAGAAAGTTCCCACAGTGTTGGTATCATTACAAATTTGGAAGCCTAGCAAAGAAATGCGTGAAACCATGTGATTATAAATCGGGAAACGCTCACGGCAATCTGTAATGGCGGCTGACGATTGCCTACCCTCCACTGGTCGCCTCTTCGTAACGGACCGTCGATCGAAAGTTCAATTTCTCGTCGATACTGGCAGCGACTTATGCGTGTACCCTCGCTCGGCACTCCGTGATCGTCGTGAGAAGACCAACTACCAACTATGCGCAGCTAACGGTTCCGCCATAAATACGTATGGATATATACATTTTAATATTAATTTAGGTCTACGTAGGGACTTTAACTGGAAATTTGTTGTTGCCGATGTAACTAAAGCAATAATTGGTGTAGATTTTTTATCTTATTACAATTTACTTGTGGATGTACGTAATAAAAGAATAATTGATGGTACAACTAATCTCGAAACTGTAGCTTGTATTGTTAATAATGATAACCACATACCAAGTGTAAAGGTCGTGACTGGTACATCGAAATATCATAACTTACTTGCTGAATTTCCCGAGATAACCAAACCATCTGGCACGCTGCGTACAACCAAACACAACACTGTACACCACATTAACACAACACCAGGTCCCCCAGTGTCATGTTCACCCCGCAGGTTAGCCCCAGACAAGCTGAAAATTGCAAAGGCTGAGTTTGACGCAATGTTGGCTGACGGTACTGTCCGTCCATCCAAGTCACCGTGGGCATCACCGCTGCACCTGGCTCCTAAAAAAGATAAAAGTTGGAGACCGTGTGGCGATTACAGGGCGCTCAACGCAAGGACCATACCAGATAAGTACCCGATACGTCATATCCACGATTTCTCCCATAGCCTCTCAGGCTGTAAAGTTATCTCTACTCTGGATCTGACCAAAGCTTACAATCAAGTGCCAATCCACGAAGAGGACATCGCGAAAACAGCAATCACCACACCCTTCGGACTATTCGAATTTCAGTACATGGCATTTGGTTTACGCAACGCGGGGCAGACTTTCCAGAGATTTGTGGATGAAATGACCCGTGACCTTGATTTTTGTTTCCCTTATTTGGACGACTTTCTAATTTTTTCTAGCACCGAGGCTCTACATGAAGATCACATCCGACAGGTCTTTTCTAGAATGAGAGACTACGGTATGGTGATCAACACTTCCAAATGCGTGTTCGGTGCATCAGAAGTCACGTTTTTAGGTTACCATATTTCAGAACACGGAACCAAACCACTTGAAAGTAAGGTTCAAGCCATAATGGAATTCCCTCAGCCTGGAACAGCCAAGCAGTTGAGGCGGTTTTTAGGAATGGTTAACTTCTATAGAAGATTCATACCACAAGCCGCCCAAATTCAGGCACCATTGAACGCCTTGCTGACTGGATCCATCAAAGCGAATCATCCAATTGTCATGGACGGAAACGCCGTTAAAGCTTTCGAGGACTGTAAGCGACGTTTGTGTCGCGCAGCTCTATTGGCACATCCAGACTCTCGAGCCAAGCTCGGACTGTTCACAGACGCTTCAGAAGACGCTATGGGAGGCGTTATCCAACAGTGGCAAAATGGTCATTGGCAACCATTGTCTTTCTTTTCACGCAAGTTGAGTTCGGCTCAAAGGAAATATTCAGCATACGACCGAGAGCTCCTTGCCATTTATGAAAATATAAAATACTTTCGCCACTGGTTGGAAGCTACGCACTTTACCATCTATACCGACCACAAACCCCTCTGTTACGCTTTTCGTGAACGAAAAAATAACTGTAGCCCTCGTCAGTATAGGTATTTAGATTATATCTCCCAATTTTCCACAGATATCCAGCACGTCTCAGGTAAGGATAACACAGTCGCCGATACACTATCACGAATTGACGAAATATCCGAACCGGTAAATCTGGAGGAATTAGCCAAAATGCAAAATTCTGACCCAGAATTAGCTCATTACCTCAATAACGAATCTTCTTTACGCATAAAGAAAATACAAATACCTGGAAGTCGTATTGAGTTGTACTGTGACACCAGTACATCGACCCCCAGGCCATTTGTACCCAAACCCATGCGCAAACAAATTTTCGACAGTTTGCACACTCTTAGCCATCCGGGCGCCAACGCCAGCGCCAAACTCGTAGCGCAGCGGTACGTCTGGCCACAGATGAGAAAAGATTGCCGAGAATGGTCTATGTCATGTTTTGCATGCCAGCGCACAAAGGTAAGTCGACACGTAAAATCGCCTTTAGGTACCCTCGACTTACCCACGGCGCGATTTAAATATGTACATTTAGACCTCATCGGACCTCTACCTCCTTCCCGCGAATACCGATACTGTCTGACAGTAGTCGATCGCTTCACGCGATGGGCTGAGGCTGTCCCTATTACCGATATCACAGCGGAGACTGTGGCCAATGCTTTTCTGCTGGGATGGGTCGCTCGATTTGGCTGCCCCACGGATGTCGTGACCGATCGTGGTAGACAATTTGAGAGTGCCACCTTTCAGCAACTGTCGAAAACACTAGGTTTTAAGCACCGCAGAACAACTGCATATCACCCTCAATGCAATGGTTTGGTGGAAAGGTTCCATCGCCAACTAAAAGCTGCCATTATGTGCCACAGTGATAGCAGTTGGTCTGAGGCGTTACCTATAGTTCTGCTGGGTATACGAAGTTCGTTCAAGGAGGACCTCCAGACGTCATCGGCAGAACTGGTTTATGGTGAGCCCCTTAGGTTACCAAGTGAATTTTTTGGCCATAGTGTTGTCAAATGTACTACTGATCTAACCGATTTTTCGGCACGGATCAGATCATTTACCAACAATCTTCAGCCAGTACCCACATCAAACCACTCCACTAAAAAGGTATTTGTCTTTAAAGATCTTTCTTCTTGTTCCCACATATTTCTACGCGAAGACGCCTTGCGAACTTCCTTACAGCCTGCGTACTCAGGCCCATACGAGGTAATTGAGAGGGGACACAAAGTTTACAAGATTCGTGTCAAAGGTAAAGATGTTACAGTATCGGTAGACAGACTCAAACCTGCCTACATATTGTCCCATCAAACAAACACCGATACGGCAAAGCCTGTCAGTAACACCACTTCTTCTCCCTGCACTAAAACCACCCGTTCTGGTCGTCAAGTTCGACTTCTGAATTTTTATCGACCTTAGGCAAGGTCTCTCAGGGGGGAGTGATGTGGGGAACCCACATAATATCATAGATTATAACAATAACCTTTTAACTCGTTGTTACCTAGCAACCGTTGTTGATAAAAGATATATTTTTGGCTGTCACAAAAAAATCTACGATCTTTTTATTTAATTTTCGTTATATTGACTGTTACTCGTTCTAATCGTTTCCTTCACCATTTCTGACTTCTGTGCTCTGTTTCTCCTTCTATTGTGTATTGTGGACTATCTGTTGTGAACGTAAATAAACAATTTGTGATTTCATCGAAGACTTTATTATTATTCACCAGTATAGCACTCCACAAACAAAAGGGATGTTCACAAAGCAATAAACCTGGCAGCGGTGACTCGGTTCTACCAATTAATTGAAATTTAGTCCGTGAAAACTGACCTATTCAATTTGACTAGTAGGTCAGCGTATTAAGGCTAATTTTCAGTTTGCATGTTTTCCTTGACAAATCAATGTTCGATTTGAACAATGCTATTGATGCTTTGAAATGGCTATGTTCAGAATTATGTGTGTGTACCTTGACTGCTTAAAACTTAAGTTTCCTCTAACTAAGCCGGTGTCCAAAGTTTCAGATGTAGCCATCCCATCCCTTACAAGCTTCAACGAGCAAGCGACAAGCAAACGCTCTGGCTAGACCCAAAAAGTCCTTTTTGTTTCAGTTCCGGCACTCTGTTAAAAATCCATCCATTAAAAAAAATCAAATGTGACGTTATCTCCTCGATAAAAAGATACCGAATTTGTTTTCAGAGTTGTTTAAAAAATCAAAAGTCACTCATAATGTAAGAATGAGTACATACGAAAACTGTACCATACCATACCTACAATACTGGTAGTTTGTATCGCAGTTAGTTTTCAGTGTACATTTAGGGAAGAATGTTTTTTTTTTTTAATTTAGCAAAAGAATAATAAAAGAAAAGATATAGGGGCGCAAAGTATGCGATGTCGTTTACTGTTATATTTTTTGCGCTAAAGTACAATTTGAAAGCTCGCTACTTGAAGCAGCAGCAGACGACATGTCGCCGCTACACATCATACTCCTAAGTGTTTGTAGGAATCATATGGCTCATTTTTATGTCGCTAGCTACGGTGGGCATTTTATACAAACACATAGTAATCAGAAGTGTATCGAAGTCATAAATTTTGCTGCTGCATCACGAAGCGGACTTCCCACTTGTACCTTAAAATGTATAATCGTGACTTACTTGATGGCAATATATCTCCATATAGCCAGGGACAGGGTGAGGCATATGGACGCGGTGTGCAGGATCTGCGCGAAGTGCATGTGGAACAGCATGTACATCGCCCATGAGTAAGGGAAGTCCAGCTTCTCTGGTAGCACCTATAAATATTAAATAAATAAATATTTCACAACAATCACACCAATTCTCTAGTCCCAAATTAAGCTACGAGGCTTGTGTTATGGGTACTAGACAAAGGATAAACATACTTACATACATTTTTTTTGTAAATAAATACATATTATACAAAGAAAACACCCAGACCAGTACAAACGCACATGTTCATGCACACATATGCTTGTACTGTGCGGGGATCGAACCCGCGACCCTTGGTTTTAAAGTCCGACATGTAGACCTATGCACCAAACGGTCGTCAAGCTATGGAATAAGCAAACAATCAAAGTTTCGACTGCTTCTGACTTCCAGTATAGACTTATACTGCCCAAGCAGCGGCTTGACTTTCACCAGAAATTGCGGACAAAGCTTAGCTTCGATTGAGGCTTCCAAAATCAGACGATTGTCAACTCCGGAGCCGACTTTCAAAATTGGCTTTTCAATTCTGGAATTCCGGAACTGTTGCCGGAGTTGGTCAAAAATTTTAGATGGTTGTAATTTTTTTAAACTTGTAATTATGAGTTCAACAGTATAACTTTTGAATTTGAAACTATAGCACAATTTAAACCACTATTCAGTATCTCTTTCGGTTTTGAAAACCTATTCGTGAGGTGTTCAGCCTTCTAACATGGCCAAGCTTTAGTTTGCTAAACGCACTGGTTAGACCCGGTCATGTATCGAGAGAAAACGTCTCTCTTTGTCATTTATTCTATAGTCGTAATCGTATTGACCAGGCAATTGCGATTAGCCATTTAAGTCAGAAGTGTCCGTATTCTGAGGTCTGTGTACTAACTAGGCTGATGTTTTTTACATAATCTAGCAATCTCTTATTTTATTTCTTTGGTTTTTATAAATCAAGCCAACTGTAACTGTAGACCTATTCCCTAACGTCTAGTTTGTATTACCAAGGTCGGTCGGTCCGTCGCACGTTAAAGCTTGAGAGTGACAGATAATTCTTATTTTTTCAAACAGTTACTTCCAATAGCAACTAAGCCTTGCTGAAAAGGTAACAACAACAGTTTTTTCGTCAGAAAACATTAAGGAAACAAGTTTTCTAATGAAAGTGACAATAATAGTCCTCCTGGCCGATTTCGACCACGGCGGCCAATCTCAACAGAGATCAGCCAACTACGCAGGAGATATTATAGTGCACAAGTGTGAGCGCAATACACAGGTGCACTCACTGTTCCATCACTCTCAAAGTTCGGTGAGACGGCAATCCGACATGACCGCAGAGAGATCAGGCGCAGGACCAACGGCTTAACGTGCTTTTCGAGGCACGGGGGTGTAACACCGCCAACTTCCCGACTCCGAGCTGTTTTTGAGAAATTCATGACAGAACATCTCAGAAACAATTTTGGCTCGACCTGGGATTCGAACCCTGGACCTCTTGGATGTAAGGCAGAAACTTTGCCACTACACCAACGAGGCAGAAAGTGACAATAGCCGTAAGCAGAACCGGTAAGACAACAAAAAAAGGTAAGTACTTATGTAAAAACAAAATGTTTTGATAGAAAAACCTTTGTGTTACGCCGTCAATACCAGGAAACTGTTTGAATATAAATATCACACCCAAAATAGGTTTAGGCAGTTTGTATAGTTCGTTGCGAAAGGGACATTTTAGGGGCTTAGGGTGCCTGTCCACCGGCGCGGAATGATGCCGCGGAGTAGAGAAACGGAGAAAAATAAATCAATAGGATTGTCAACTGAAGAGGAGCGGAGATCATGTACAATCCTATTGGTTAACATACTTTCTCCGCTCCACGGCTTACTACAACGCTTGTAGAAACAAAATCCAACCAACTTAAAACGTGCGTCTTTTTTTGATTACCTACGTATAGTCAAAGGCTGTTGGAGCGAAGGACGTAGTGTCGAATTATTTTTTGGCTACCTACGATCGAAAAAATTAAAATGAAAGCCTATTTTGGTGACAGTATTTTTTTTGGAAAGAGGGTTGGACTTAAGTCGTCCTTAAAAAAAAATTAAGTACTCAGAACTACGTAGTTTTTCAGGGAAAATAAATTTGAAGTTTCCCTCATTCAAAAACTGCTGAAATTTTACGTGCTGCTCCGGGGCGGGACCACCTTGAGCTTGGTTCACCAAGCTCAAGGTGGTCCAGCTCCGGAGCAGCATGTGAAATTTTACTTAAAGACGCCTTAGTCCAATCTTCTTACAAAAAGAAGATACGTTTATTAAAAAAAATATTTCTATGTATATGTAGCACTTGGCAAAATTAAGTTTTACGATCCCACGGGCATTCGACTCCACTGGCTTTCGGCGCTACAGGGTGGCCAAAAAATAATTCGGCATTACGTCCTTCGCACCCAAGGCCTACGACTTTACGTAGGTAAGCCGTCATTTTTATATTTTGTCATTTGTGCTGTCATTCACTTTAAATTGGCCGTCTAATATTTATTTAAAGAAGCGTTGAATACTACTGAGTTCTTTTGTAGTAAGTAATGATGTTAGTTTGTTAAGGTGAGGGAGACGAAATGTCGTTAATTAAATACAAATAGATTTGAAATACAATATTATTCCACTATTGCCTTTCATAGTGGAATAACATACAAATTATTATTTCAGCTTTCCAACAACACCTACTCAGCTGAAAACTGAAAGGTGATATCGATACTTTCCCTTAGCTTCGCCGCACTTTAAGAATGTAATACACTCAAAGATTCAATTCAAAGTATTCTAATATACAACATAAGGTAGATCCAAGTTGCGTTATTGGTTCTTAGCGCCTATATTTGTATCTGAAAAATTCAATTTCACTTCAGCTATGCGTACGCTTATAACTTAAAATATACGGCCGAATTAGCCTCTTCCTTTTTTTGAGTAGGCTAAAAAGAGAAACATGGCGTCTAAATAATCACAAAAGAGTAAGTAAGATAGCCTTTTTAGGATAAAGGCGTTTTTTTACCATCAGTTTTGTAAGTAATTTAGTGAAAGTATTCTAATGAACCCAGCAGGCGATGTCTGCCCATCACCGTACTTTTAGGAAAATCATGAAAGAGTTGGCCAAATCGGTCCAGGAGTTCTTGAGTTATGCCGTTAACAACACATTTTGTGGTTAATTAGTCTATTATAAATTAAAAAAATTGGTTGCCTGTAAAGTCGTTATACGCGCGAAAGTTTTACGTGACAACGACTCTGAGTGGTAAAATAATTTTAATGTGAATATTCATTCGTATAACATGAACCGGTGTGTATGCCTATCTCTCTCTCTCTCTCTCGCTCTGTCTCTCTCGCGCGAAACGTGAGCGGAGCAGCGTAACGCAGTTTCTTGAGGTGTCACCCGGCAAACCAATTTATAAGACGTTGTCACGTCAAAATAGGGACGTAGATTAATCTAAATATCTTATAATTAACGATACCACACAGTAGTTTCTACTATTTCCATTTTAAAAGATATTTAGTTGTTAGTTATTTTAAATTTAGTTTTTAGTTTAATATCCATGGCTACAATTTACGTCACAATGAACAGAGTAAATTACTCCCATTGACGTAGCGTGCTTTGGCGGGGCCCCGTATAAATATTTTTTGGTGCCCTCATGAAGGGTAAAAACACTGAAACTGATTTATCAACAAAAAAAATACTTTTACTTGAATACGACCTCCCTTATCAGGGTATCCACAGCTATTTTTTTTAAAAAAACTCGAACCGAAACAAACCCGAACATCAAATACCGAAGCATACTTCGGAGTATGCTTCGGTATTTGATGTATGATGTATGTTGTGTGCTCAGTGCTCGAAGACGACACGTGTTTTTTGACGAATCATCTATTTTCACGCAGTTAAAGTTTTAATTTTGACAGCGCACAGTAAACAAGCAAGTTTTTTTGGCGCCCTAGGGGTGGGGGTGGGTGGTTACTTTTTGAAAAGCTCACATAATTCTTTGGAAGCAACAGATTCAGGATTTATAACTAAAAGCACTCACTAAATAACTAAATTGCATGCAACGAGGATCTTTTTCACTTATTGTGAATTTGAAGGCTGGTTTATTTCAAAAAATCCCATTGGTCTAGTATAATCGAGTGATAAATAGATTTTTTATCACCTGAAATGTAGTTGAATTAACCTGACCATAGTCTGGTTTGAATTCTAGGAGAGTTAATTTTCAGTTTGAATTTTAACATTTGCAGTGAGATGTATGAAAGTTAGGGGTGGCTGGGAATTCATACCTGACACAGATGTATATTTAATAGTAAATTAAAATCTGAGTATGGTATAGAAACACAAAAGATGGAAATAATTTTGGTAATGTGAGGAAAAGTTTTGGTGAACGTGGTGTACTGGTGTCACTAAGTAGGTACGTTCGCTGCTTGCCAATATTGAAGGCTACATTAAATACAACCGAAGTATTAATGTCAGAGAAAACACCCCTCTGAGAAAGCATAAAAACGATTTCTGTCTTGTTTTTCAAAGGATAGTATTTAACTCATACATCAAAACATACAAAGAGGAAACGCTGCCAGCCTTTTGGGTACCATACCCAATGGCAGCGCTGAGGGTGATATCTTGTCCATATACTTAAAAATTTGGTTTCCTTGATTTATTTTTTATTTTTTGATAATCTGTTTTTATACTATTAGGCTAGTTGTATTATAATATTTTACATTATAATAGTTTAATTATTTAACATTATGTATTTTATACATACATATGAAGTAATCCATTGCGTGAAAACATTGTCAATGTTCAGAACGATGGACCAGTTTAGTGTATCGATCTGTACATATTTTGAAATCCACGTTATCGCAAACAGCTGCTTAGCTGTCAAATATTTGTGATTCTACTTGGTCTTACCAAGTATCTGTAGATGGAGAAAGGCACGTACTCCAGCATGACGAAGACGTCGGCCACCGCCAGCCACTTCAGCAGCCGGTTGATGGGAGCCGCCGCCATGTCCCGCCGCGTCAGCACCGCCACGTTCATAGAGTTTGCTATCACGCCTATGGTGCATACCTGGAACAACAGCAGTACTAAAATAAAAAATATTTCACAACAATCACGCCAATTCTCTAGTCTCAAATTAAGCTACGAGGCTTGTGTTATGGGTAGGTACTAGACAACGGATAAACATACTTAAATAGTTTTAACTGAGTGATTCGGACCCAAGGAAACGTATGAGTATATTAAGATTATTTAACCTTACACAATAATGGGCATTCAGAACAGAAAATTCCAAAAGACATTAAGAAATTGCTCAATGTTTTGTATCAATCAATGATCAAAAATTGTTCTTGTTTCGCATAGCAATAAAGCTCCGTGGATTATATCAACAGACGATGGGGTAAAAATTCCAATGTGAAACAAAGAAAGGTTTCATAAATAGGACAAGATATGTTTTGTATAAATATCAGGATAACGAACCGGGCAAATCCGCTTTTTGTGAACGATAAGGCTAAAAGCTCTCGTCATAAAACTCGCACAATTAATTATTCGTTCCTTTCTTACCCAGTTTATTATTTGGCGGTGGAAAATAAAAGTCATGACCTTTTAGGGTTCCATGCCCCAATGCGCTTATCGGGATGTGATTTTCGATATTTTTTGTCTTTGAACTTCGAACAAAAAGGAAGCGATGTAATGAAATTATGAACCTTTTAATTAATGATTAATTTGAGGTAACGGTCCTAAAATAATAATCGAAAGGCAAATTTCTTCGAAATACCTCCTCTTTTCTTTTAAAAGCCTATTGAAACGTCTTTATAAACGTAAATTCAAAAAGATTTTACAGTTCACCTATTTATGATAGAATAAAAATACCAATTTTTATTGCTTATTTTATTATTATGTTCTCCTGTGATGTATAATATGCCGTTTTTGTACATGATATATCCAATATGGAAGATTCCAGTTAACTCAAGAAATATACCATAGTAGGACATAAACATGTTTTCTTCGTCATGTGTTGGCAGCCAGGACCAACACATGACAAAACTATCAATAAAAAGAATCTTGCGAGGATGCTAAAATTATAATGGAATACAGTTAAGGGTAGAAATTGAGTTTGATATATAAGGCCATAAGAGATATTATCCTAAGATATTATACATATTATAATTATCAAAAGATTTTATATTCGTTGTCAATGCATAAAGCCTGGTAAGCCCTGCTCTCTTGAGACTTGCAAAAACGGGAGAAAATATGCCAATCATAATAATAGAACCTTCGTTTTTATTTTCGCACTAGCGGCCGCCTACGACTTCGTCCGAGTGGACTTTAGTTTTTTGCCACCGAGTTTATCCCCTTGGGAGTAGAAAATATCAAAATCCTTTCTTAGCGGATGCCTACGTCATAACATCTACCTGCATGCCTAATTTCAGCACGAACCGTCTAGCCGTTTGGGCTGTGTGTCGATAAATCACAATGGCAGTCAGTCAGTCATCTTTCAGTTTTATGAGGTATATTTAGATGACTGACACTGTTTTAAACGTAGGAGTAGACAAATATAAACAGAAAGCTTCGAACTGTTAAGCTATCAGAAGTTACACGTTATTGTGAGTCAACCTTAAAAGATAGAGACAAATGTTGTAAAAAATATTCCACAGGATATTATTATATAATTTTAAGGAGAACATATCCGTCATACACGATTTCTATGTAGCTTTAACCATTAACACACACACGTTGCATACGCGATGGAACCTTAAAAATCTCCTCCCGTTTATATACAGACAGTAAAAAAAAAATGATTGCACTTTTGCCTTTAGTCGATCCCCAATCACCCCCTAATAGTTATTTTGGAAATGTATTTCATGTATGTACAGACTTTACGTCACTACAGATCTATAAATAAAATAAAAAATACTGTTCGTTAGTCTCTCTAAAACCCGCGAACGGCTGTACCGATTTTGCTAATTTTGGTTTTATATATATTTTTTGTGGAAGTTATGGGAAGATATAAACGTGAGAAAATATGGTAAACAGCGGCCAAGACAATGTCTGGCAGGTCCGCTAGTTTATTATAAAGAATAAATATAGAAATTCGCCCAATGTTATTATTTCTTTCACAAAGTTCAAGAAACAAAGTTAACCTTATAATATAAGTTAACAAAACTTGATCTATAAATAGTACGTACAAACTTACATAAGTATTTTGTTTCTATGATAATTTTGCTGTCTATAAAGTCAGATAATTTTTTTCTTGGAACTGTTTATCAAACGTCTTGAACACATCCATCGGTGCTTTGAATTCATTGCAATTGGATAATGCTGTGTACACATCACAGCACGTCAGGGTAAACTCTGCGACCCCCCTGTCGGATCTCCACCTTGTCGTGGTGGGGGGGCTCAGTAACCGTGGCTTTGCCACCCACGGTGAAGCTAAGCGGGATCCCGGGAGGGGACGCTCCACGTGGGCTTGGGGAGGCCTGCGCAGGATGCGTCCAGGGGTGCGGGTGTGGGGGACGGTTTTGGCTGTCCCTCGCAGTCGGGTGCGGTCGCGGGAGGAGAGACGTCTCGGTGTGTCGTTGCCGTGCGGCCTATCTCCCGCGACCAAACGGGGGCGCACCGTTTGATGGCGCTGCGGTGGGGCCGCAGAGGAAGAGGAGATGCGGTGTGTCGTTGCCGTCCTCCCTATCCTCTGCGGCCGTGTGGGAGTTAGTTTTGGTGGCGGAGCCCAACACCTTGCTCCGCCGCCAAGGAGTTTGTGGCCCTCGGGCTATCCGCCGGGGTGCCGTGGTGAATGCTCACGCGACCCCATGGCGCCCCACAATGGCGGAGTGGCGGAAATGCGCTGTGGTTTTAGTGGGTATTACGGCCTTGCACACCAGCCGTTGAGTCCCACATACCCCCCTGCAGATGTGTGGGGGGCATGCGTAAAAGCATTTCCACAGCGAAAAAAAAAAAAAAAAAAAAAGGGTAAACTCTGCGATATCTTAATTCCTAGCAACAAGGGCGTGTTTTTCACAAAAATGGGTAACCTGATGCGCTGTTGCCTGTACAATATAGTACAATATACTACTTGTGTGTTTCCTTACTACACACGCGCAGGCCTCGAATGCGTCGCTATTATCTTTATAGGGTCGTTTATTATTAGATTGGTCGATCCATAGACCCAAATGGGATCTACTCATGAGCCGCTTTGATAACGCCCCATTAGATAGGCAATCTCACGTGCATATCGTCAAAATAATGACGTGAAAATTGGCAAGAAAAAATCGACTCGTCGTGTTCCGCTTTACAGTGTGTATGAAGGCACGTATACATACTAGGGCGGTTTGATAAGTCCATGACTTTCAGGCTGAATAGAAACTTTTTTTATTTTTAATGATATTTTCTTAAAAGTAATATTTTTGCGAACCTAAAATAATTCTATTTTCAAATATGGCGCGAAAACAATATTTGATAACAAAAGAAGTTTGGCGGCTGTGAAGGTGTTCTTCGAAAATGGAGAAATCCGAGTTTCGAGTCTTGATTAAACACTATTTTTTACGCGGGAAAACCATTAAGCAGACCGAAGACAAGTTGAAAAAATATTACGGGGATTCAGCGCCGTCTCATGGAATGGTACATAAATGGTTTACTGAGTTTCGTTGTGGACGTATTACAACCAATGATGCCGAGCGCCCAGGAAGGCCGATTGAGGTAACCACTGAGGACATTGTTAACAAAATCCACGATATTGTTTTGGCTGACCGTCGAGTAAAGATACGCGAGTTAGCTGAGGCTGTGCACATCTCAACTGAACGAGTTTTTCATATTTTGCACGATATTTTGGGAATGAAAAAACTTTCTGCAAGATGGGTGCTGGGTGCCGCGCTTACTGACAGTCGACCAAAAGCGAAAACGCGTGACTACTTCTGAGGCATGTCTGGCTATGTATAATAGCAATCCAAGTGAATTTTTGCGTCGGTACGTAACCGTGGATGAAACGTGGGTCCACCATTATACGCCAGAGACTAAACAACAGTCAAAGCAGTGGACTTCTACCGGCGAACGTGCACCAAAGAAGGCAAAAACGGTATGTTCGGCTGGTAAAGTGATGGCAACAGTATTTTGGGACAGTCAAGGGGTTATTTTCATCGATTTCTTGGAGAAAGGCAAGACAATAACCGGTGCTTACTATGCTGCATTGCTGGAAAGATTTAATGAAGAGTTGATGAAGAAACGACCGCATCTAGCAAAGAAAAAAGTTCTATTTCATCAGGATAATGCTCCGGCCCACTCGTCTGCAGTCGCGATTTCAAAACTTGTCGAATTAGGATACGAATTATTGCCGCACCCTCCATATTCACCAGATTTAGCGCCCTGTGACTTCTTTCTCTTCCCAAACATGAAGAAATGGCTTGCTGGGCAAAGATTTTCATCCAATGAAGAGGTGATAGCTGCAACCGAGGCCTATTTTGCAGGCTTTGACAAAAAGTATTTTTTGGATGGGTTGAAGAGATTGGAGCATCGCTGGAAAAAGAGTGTAGAGTTGAAAGGAGAGTATGTAGAAAAATAAAATGTTTTTGTACACAAAATATATGTTTTTCTTTTCAAAGTCATGGACTTATCAAACCGCCCTCGTATACCTACATACATACGGGTGCAAGATCAAGCTACCCAAGTAGACTTTTCAAAAAGTTAACACCTCTTTGACTTGAAAAGGAAAAAATATGCTTAGATAACGCACCGCCTACAAAGTGGACCATGATGGATGTGTATATGATGATACACTGTCTGTACTTACTGTCTTGTCTTGTCTTGTCTTGTCTTTACTTAAAAACCTGATGACCTCAAATTGTGGGAATAAAAGCTATATTAAAGCTATAACTTACCAGCAGACTGACGTATCCATGTATCCCGTTGTACGCGTGGACCACGTTCCACACGTCACTCACGCAGTAGTCACATGTCAATGTGAAGTTCATCTTCATCCGCGCATCCTTCATCATTTTCATCAAGGTCGCCTCAAGGTCATTCCCCCCGAACCTGCTCTGCTCTCGCATCACCGACACAATCTGGGTCTCATTGATCACATCTGAAGAGTTCCCAGACGCTGCTAATATTTCTTGAAAGATGTCCAAGAGCGTTTGCTGCGATTGCGTTTTGTTCGCCATTTTGATGTTATTATCGGACCATTTACCGGGTGTCGGGTTCAGGGGCGTGTGGAACACATCTGGGTTGATATCTGAAACAAATGACGGACTCGTATTCAATAATCCCATTCCAGGGTCCTATTCTTTAAACTAACCTTCTCGTATATAATATCTTTATTATATACGAGAAAAGATTTGATTGTTTGTTTGAATTGAATAGGCTCAGAAACTACTAGAACGATTTATCAAATTCTTATACCAGTAAAATCCTACATTATCACTGATAAACATAGGTTATATTTAATACGAGAATAAATAATAAAAACACGCTTTTATTGCTAACTAAAAAATTGAAAATAATTTATGAGTACAAGAAACTTATACTACTGTAGAGTAAAAAGCGTGCTTGATACATGTGCAAAGTTTCAAATTGATCCGATTTCTGGAAGTTGGTGAAATTTGAGCACAAAGACTCCGTAACATACATACATACATACAGCCCGAGCTAACAAAAGCGTGTTAAAATAGGAATCCGCGTGAATTTTTTTCCCTCCCGTGCGATGCCGGGACGGGCCGCTAGTGTAGGAATCCTTGTGGTTTATGCTAGTTTGACGGGGCAAACGAAACAGTTGGCTAGAATCGAAAAAAGAACGAAAAGTTCCACAGTAGTAGGGACAGACAGATTCATAGTTTTATTTGAAGTAAATTAAAGGTTGGCGCTAGCTAAATGGTGGTCTACATTTTCGTTGTAAAGTCGTTCCCTAAATTGCTACTGGCTTAAATGTTGCCATGTTAGTGGTTCGAAAAAAATACATCGAAGTAAAAATAAAATTGCCATTTTCATGAACTACTTTAGATCAAAGATTTAGTTGTTTTTTCGGGACATGTTTGCTAAAGACTAAAGGCTTACTCCGGAAAATTGCAGTATTAGTATTCTATTAGCTAAAAAATCGTTTTTATGAGTACGTAGTACTTACTCCACACTAATGCTTTTGTAAAAAGGTACCTAAGACTGTCTACGCTTTAAGAATCAAAGGTTTATACAGAACCACTAAAATATTTAAATACACTTTATTTCAATTGAATATTAAAGCCTTACTTTAACTGAATTGTTGATCCAACTTTGATAAGGGTCAAACGTGGCTTAGTCTGGTCACAAAGTTTTTAATTTTCGTTACGAAGGCTATTTGGTTCTCTTGGTCACCGCCCAAAAATAAATATGATACTTACATCAACAGAGGCGGGATCTGAAACCACCACTTTATAACTTGGATCAAACCAAACGAGGGAAGATACGGTATAACCTTACAATCGTTATCTTACAAATAGGCTGCGCACCACACGCAAACACGTGTAAACAACTCGTAGAGTTGAAGCTAGGAGCGGAGCAGGTCCATTGGACTCAGTTTTGGAAGACCTCGCGCGACTAGCTTATATCGTATCTGCCTCTTTTTGGTTTAATCTAAGCATTACAGGTTATTAAACATGATCGTATCGTAGAACGGTCTTTTAAATATGGAGTGTTATTTCAAACAAAACAGAAATAAGAAAATTATATTGTTAGCACGACAGAGTCTTTCTGTAAATCGTAAGACTCTCAATCATTATGTATGTGACAACACATTTTATGATTCATTTTTATATTAAAGACTAC
This sequence comes from Pyrausta despicata, assembly GCA_963921415.1. Classification (NCBI taxonomy): domain Eukaryota; kingdom Metazoa; phylum Arthropoda; class Insecta; order Lepidoptera; family Crambidae; genus Pyrausta; species Pyrausta despicata. The sequence goes on along the minus strand of OY992862.1, from coordinate 10,605,538 downwards.
CGGGCCCCGCAGACTATGGTCCTGCCAGAGGTTTTTTTCATTTTTCTTCGTAAGAACCAACCTCGTACTTTAAGGAATATCATGAAAAAAGAAATTGGTTAAATTGATCCAGGCGTTTTTGAGTTATGCGCTAACCAACACATTTTGCGATTCATTTTTATATATATAATGGATAAACAGGGTAGTAGGAAGTCTCTCCTCCTATTAAAATCAAAATTATTTATTATTTTATCTGCAGTGAATATTTTGATAAACAAAATAAGAGCTACGTACAATGTCATCTTGTATTTAATAGTTTTATTTACATTTAATAGTAAAATGTTGAAAATATGTTTTCCTGCTTGCTATCCTGTAAATTTCTGTCAGTGTATCGACCTGTCTTTATTGTATTTCTGGAAAGATTTTCCACTGGTCCATACAAGAAAGATTACAAACAGTCGAATTACAGACGTGACTCGTACTTAGTAAAACTGTGCTAACCACATTTGGTGTTAATAAAATAGACACGAATAATGATTTGACACCAACATTTACAATGGTACTGCGAGATCAGTGACCGCCCTGGCTACTTCAGAATCCGGCTATATACTTTTTTTAAAAGAATTTGGGGCCCTAGTGTGCCTGGGTATTACTTTAGCTCGAAGGTAACTTTGACCCATTCAGTTAAAAGTTTGAACCGATAATATTTTTTATATTTGATAGCGTTATAAGTAATACGTTATCTGGTAAATGGTGTCATAAACAGTCGGTAAATCAGTGAACTGAGCTGGTCAAAGTTACCCCCTGGGCTTAAGTAATTATCAGGCACGGTACCAAAGTTATTAATGATTGTTTAACGTGTAACATTTTAGTTTTCTATGGACTATTTTGGTTCTAAACAGAATAGCCCTGTATGAATCTCTGATTATGCTAGTCAACATTTTCGCAATTCACCAATAGTTAAATGTTTTTATCATATTTTAACAAGCTGGCGTTGCACGGGTTCATTATGAAGACCAACTCTATTGGTAGAAAATATCCCGACCATTACAAGCTGAACAAATAATATTTTGATCCTTGAAATAATACTGCAAAAGCAAGGATGCGAAATTTGTATGCTAATTACTTATTAGATACTTTTTAGAAGTTTTAATTTTGTTTGTTACCTGTTGTAAGGTTTCTATGGAAATACAGCTTATTATAAAGTGAATGTAGCGATGTTATAGCAATGTACATAAATAATATTAATAACATTAACGTTTCTGATTCTCGGTCCATTTGCAAACTTTTTTATATTTCAACCAAACGTTCAAGAGTTAGTAGGATCATTGACTGACATAAACAGTAGGTATGCATGTTTCATAAATATCTTGAGTATAATAAGGAGATAACGTTGTGAGTTTGTGCGTTCATGTTTGGAATAATACCTGGATTTGTGTACTAATGCAATTTTACTTTTTTAATTTCACTGTTTCATCAATAGGTAAGTCCCTACTTAAGTTATCTGTGAATGATAGTTTTTTGGTAAGTAACAGGATGGAATGAGGGCTACAGATTATGTTACAGATTTGTAAGAGAACCTATGTATTTTTGAAGACGATTTACGTAAAATAAAGTAATAAATCGTTCATACCAATCTTTAATAACGTTCGATATCTCCTTAAGAACATTAAGTTATGGTTAGCAACGACAACAGTCTCAGAAATTAAGCTCTTAGCAACTTCGAGTATTCAACTATTTTAGGGAACAGCTAAGTGCATAAGATTCTTATTAATTGCATAATTACCCTCTGTGATGTTACATCTGCTAATTAAGTTTTCATTTCACATTCACAGAACTAGCAAATTTCTCTTATTAACACCTGTAATTCAATATTGACAAAAAAGGCTGAAGATTAAAGTTGAATCGCAGATTGCACACCACACATGAAGAAGATAACTAATAATTCATTTAACAAAAGTTGAACAAATAAGAAGTTTCTTACAGTCAATCTTCGGGATGGCGTACAAAACAACGTTAAAATTAACAAATGGTTATTATTAGCGCTTACAATATAACTTTGATTGAATAAAATCAAACAATGTACTTAAAATAGCTAACATAACGAGCTTGAGCTTGTAATTTGTCGAACACAATCTAGATACACCGCAATTAGTCCCTTTGTATACGAGTATTATACCTTTCTTCATTATCTTTGTATATTATAACTTCTATCATTATGTACTACGCCTAACATTTTCATACCCACCCACCTAATCCGACCTAATATAACTAACACATAACTTTAATCTCGTGCTATCACTAATCTAATCGTTGAGTTATTACTACGTGAGTACCGTTAGTAGTCCATAGTAAAGTACTATAAGTAAGTTCGCATTAACTATTTGTTGTATGAGGCCAAAACTTATCACAGTATTTTACTTTCTCATGGAAAACTTTCACTCAACTTCTTGGAATCCATTTTACCTGCGAGTATACGAGTAAATAATTAGCTAGAGAAGAACCCACTCGGAAATTAATACTGTCTACCTACCTACTACTCGCGCTCTAAGATCTATCTACTAGCCCGTGATTGAAATCTTTACAAGAAACAACACACAACTGAACTGAAACAGGCAACTTGTAAGTATATAGATACCCATTATCTCAATCTTTTCTAATGATTTCCATGACACATGTTTTAGTCTTATCTAACAAATTTAATTTTGGCTTAAAGACGGTCAATTGGTCATTCAGGTATTAAAAATCATTGCTAGGATCGGATCACTTCTATTCTATTCATACCAGAAATTTTTGTGAGTGAGGGGGCGTGCACAAAGTTAATACTACTTAATTAACTTTTTTCAGCTCACACCATGCGCGTTAGCGTGACGTATTCTTGGTGTATTTTATTACTATACTACATATTTCTATTTTTTCTACAATAATGACAGTAAATGAATAGTAAAGCATAATACTAATACCCGTTGAGTCTACTTCTTTTTCACCTCTTATCCAGTAGGTAATATTTTTTTCCGTATAATGTTTTTAAAAGTATCTGTTACCTAAATGTCCCAATTCATGTGTACCCGCTAAATGGACGATGTAAATTGATTGTTTGTATTTACTTCAGTGATTACCAATAGCAAAAAAAGTGTTTCTCTCTCGTCGTGTGATCTTGGACTCTGTATACGGATCGTCCACTTAATAGTTAACGTATTCTTAAATAGCAAAATGCTGAACATTACCATTGATTGATAGACTCATAAAAAAATTAAAAGTCAGACATTGTTTGAGATCTGTTTGAAAGTTATCCTACCAATTAGAAGTGTATGTTTTATGCTAGTCTGTAGATGTCACCTGTACTGTGCCTGAAATGGGTTCACTATTGCATTTCGAAATACGTTTCGTCGAATTACAATTCATCGATGACAACAAGTTGAATCATCATCGAATGATTATTCGATCAAATGTTAAACGATCATTCGATGAAATGAACCATCGCCGTAACGTCTTTCGGGTTAATAACGCATCGTTTAAACAAATAATCGACTAGTTGTCATCGATACTTTCTTCTGAGACAATGTGTGTCTATTTAAGTACGTTATTATCTACCAATAACCTCATCTGATCAGCCTATATTCGTGCCACTGCTGGGCACAACCCTCACCTCAACTATGTGGTGGTACGAGTCATACTCTACCACGAAGGCTCAGTGAGGGTTAGTGGATAGAGGGGTCGTTTGTCAGGGTTTGTACAGCTTTAGTAGAGTCGGAATATTCAACCATTATGAACAGGATTGCGCCTAAGGTTGCTTAGCTTTGGCAAAGATAATGTTCGTATCGCTACCAAAGCGCTGACTGCTGCCTAACAAGCACCTTGCCAACACTTTTTTATCAAGAAACCAAATCAAAACATACCTAAAAGGAAACGTCCATCGAATTCCTATTCTAGTCGGTGTTCATTAACTTATTTTCAATATTCAATAAAACACCTCAGACCAGATTGATAAAATTTGTTCTCTTTCTGAAAGCCTGGCAAACGACAAAATGAAGCATAGATCGGTGAGATCAATTTACACTTTCAGGAATTATAAACTTGCTCAAGCTAAGAGCGTTAACTTTATTTTTGCTTTTCTTTAAGAGATAGTTCCAGTTCTGTATAACAAATTTATTACTATGATCGGAATACCAAACTAATAAACAAAGACAAATGCTGTAAGAAAATTAATGCAGAGGCAATTAGCTAGATTTTGATGCATGGTTTATAATGGCGATCGTTGTTTTAAAATAAAATTGTTTCATACAATCAGATATTTATTTTAACCAGGTCGTTCGAATTGCATGCAAGATAATGATAATTTATTTAAAAATAATATTAAAAATAGTGTAAGTTTGCATATTAACAACCATATCACAACGACAGCTATGCAGTTTTTGCCCTCGCACTGCAAGACCTCAAAATACTGTTAGCTCTTTTTGTGCAGATCGGAATGTAACTTAATATTTTTGAATGTGGTAGTTTACAATTTTTCAAAAGTATGTATTGTAAACTAACACCTTAGTCTACCTGTGACCACGGATGCTGAAAAGGGTCCAAATAATCAGGTTAAAATAAAATGTCAATAAATAGAATCTGTCAAAAGTGTATAATTTCCGTTATAGATCTTATTAATTTACTTATATGAAGAAAATTTCTGTAAATGTAATGTATCTTATTCAAAACCTGAACATAATCTACTTATTACGTTATTCCAAGAAAGAGCTCACTGTTTCTACAACTCTATTAAGCCTCCAGAGTTTTCTTAATAAAATCACCCCATTCTAATTCAATCAATTAATATAACTTCCCTTGATTTTCATTGGATGGCAACAAACCATTCATCTTTTCATAGAAAGTACTTGTGTCAACTTTACTGCCTCTCGTTTGACGATTTCATAAATTTTGAGGGGTTGTGGAATAGCCAATTTTCCCTTATATTAAGACTAGATTATGCCCGCGATTTTCGGTGAACAAAGGAACTTATTGCAAATTGAATATTTTTATAAAATGATGATGTATGCCGGTTATGTAGCCGCAAAAATAGTGAAGATACAATGACGATGATAGCATGACGACCACTGGTGTTATGATCGAGAAGTTGACTATTATCCAAGAGGTCGCGAGTTTGATCCCCGCACTGTACAAACATTTGTGTGTATGAACACGTCTGTTTGTACTGGTCTGGGTGTTATATGTATTTATTTAAGTTTATTTGTAATACCACTATTGATTCTGACTGTAACACACGTGCTTTAGCTACTTACTACGGAGTCAGATCAATTTAAGTGATGTTGTTTAAAAAAAAAGACAAAATTCATAACCTTGGCTATCATAAAAGTAGAAAACACATTCCGATGTCAAGTAAGTCACATGGCCGCAGAAGGTGCAGTAGCCGGCACATCTGGTTACCCATTTTTTTGTGAAATCGTCCCTATGACAAGGGCATAAGAAACCGCAGTATTTACTGTGACGTGCTGGCCTCTGTACATATTATGTCATAACGTAGCGACTTAGAAGTGTATTATTGACAATAACTTAAACGTGGCATACGAAAGCGGAATAATGTTATTTCAGGAACTTATTGGAGGTGTCAGCAGCTCAAAACTACATTCAATTTGCCAAGTATAACTATTTTAATCAAAAGTTTAAGTTAAAACTTAACAATACCATCGGACATAGCAAATTCAGTAAAAATATTATAAAAGCACGCTGTAGATGCCCGATACTGCGCGCATTAAAATTTAATCTATTTCCGTCTAGTTAGTTAATGCGTTAACAATGAGATGAAAGTGTCAAATTTCTGTGACATACCAATTTATTGCCTCACCCTACGTCAAAGACGGCATTCTGTAATCGGGTGAAGGGCAATGACCTAAAAATAGCATTTCATTTACTTCTGATTTACATTTCTATTAAAAAAATAAATTTCGTCTCACGAAAACCTTGTCCTGACGACGCAGTCGGTCTTATGTCATGCGCGTACATTTTGGTGATTCATTGTTATTGAATTTATTTATAAGAAGACCTTTAAATTTTTCTTTTAGATATTTCTTTTAAATCAATGGGTTAGATCTATGTTCAGCTTTTATGATGACCTAATAAGGTTGTGCTGGGTCCTATTGTGTCATAGCATACCAGCCGGTAAACCAATAGATTAGATATATGTAGATTTCTCCATAAAAAAACTAACTACATTTACCTAACTCCCACACACAGTACCGGCTAAACAATTACACTATTTATGTTATTATTATAGTTACTCGAACATGTCAATTTGTAAAGTGAATGACAATGCTTTTATTCTTGAACGTTATAGACAAAGACGTTATAGTTTAAATTAAGTGATGTCAAAGACAATTATGTACACAATTAAATCAACAACACATTTATTTGGATAAAGATTAATATTATTACGTTGATACAACTCTTAAGTTTCTCTCGGTTCTAGTGACTTAATCTTAAAAGGTATATACTGTCGCAGACATTTTTTTTAGATCATTTCAAGAGGAATAATTCTTTCATACATATATTTATGGTATCTTGAACCGTTTTCGAAGCGTGCGCAACGGAAGCCCTCAAGGATAAATGATTTTCCCCGTTTTTTTCACATTTTCCATTATTTCTTCGCCCCTTATAGTTGCAGCGTGATGTTATATAGCCTAAAACCTTCCTCGATAAATAGTCTATACAACACAAAAATATTTTTTCAATTTGAACCTGTAGTTCCTGAGATTAGCGCGTTCAAACAAACAAACTCTTCCGCTTTATAATATTAGTATAGAAGTATAGATTAGGTTTGTAACGGTTAGTACATTTCTTTTATATTCATCAGAATGATAACCATCCTTGTTAGATGTTTAATGAATTGCTCTAGTTAATTTTAGAAGCTATGATAATAAGTTACTTTATTTTTTAGCATTAAGTATGCAAATTTCTTTACAATCTCAAATTAAAACACGCTTGCAAGAGTGCAAGAGAGTGTACAAGTAAATAATTAGCTAGAGAAGAACCCACTCGGAAATTAATACTGTCTACCTACCTACTACTCGCGCTCTAAGATCTATCTACTAGCCCGTGATTGAAATCTTTACAAGAAACAACACACAACTGAACTGAAACAGGCAACTTGTAAGTATATAGATACCCATTATCTCAATCTTTTCTAATGATTTCCATGACACATGTTTTAGTCTTATCTAACAAATTTAATTTTGGCTTAAAGACGGTCAATTGGTCATTCAGGTATTAAAAATCATTGCTAGGATCGGATCACTTCTATTCTATTCATACCAGAAATTTTTGTGAGGGGGGGCGTGCAAAAGTTAATACTACCTCTACTTTAATTAACTTTTTTCAGCTCACACCATGCGCGTTAGCGTGACGTATTCTTGGTGTATTTTATTACTATACTACATATTTCTATTTTTTCTACAATAATGACAGTAAATGAATAGTAAAGCATAATACTAATACCCGTTGAGTCTACTTCTTTTTCACCTCTTATCCAGTAGGTAATATTTTTTTTCCGTTTAATGTTTTTAACAGATACTCTGTTACCTAAATGTCCCAATTCATGTGTACCCGCTAAATGGACGATGTAAATTGATTGTTTGTATTTACTTCAGTGATTACCAATAGCAAGAAAAGTGTTTCTCTCACGTCGTGTGATCTTGGACTCTGTATACGGATCGTCCACTTAATAGTTATCGTATTCTTAAATAGCAAAATGCTGAACATTACCATTGATTGATAGACTCATAAAAAAATTAAGTCAGACATTGTTTGAGATCTGTTTGAAAGTTATCCTACCAATTAGAAGTGTATGTTGTATGCTAGTCTGTAGATGTCACCTGTACTGTGCCTGAAATGGGTTCACTATTGCATTTCGAAATACGTTTCGTCGAATTACAATTCATCGATGACAACAAGTTGAATCATCATCGAATGATTATTCGATCAAATGTTAAACGATCATTCGATGAAATGAACCATCGCCGTAACGTCTTTCGGGTTAATAACGCATCGTTTAAACAAATAATCGACTAGTTGTCATCGATACTTTCTTCTGAGACAATGTGTGTCTATTTAAGTACGTTATTATCTACCAATAACCTCATCTGATCAGCCTATATTCGTGCCACTGCTGGGCACAACCCTCACCTCAACTATGTGGTGGTACGAGTCATACTCTACCACGAAGGCTCAGTGAGGGTTAGTGGATAGAGGGGTCGTTTGTCAGGGTTTGTACAGCTTTAGTAGAGTCGGAATATTCAACCATTATGAACAGGATTGCGCCTAAGGTTGCTTAGCTTTGGCAAAGATAATGTTCGTATCGCTACCAAAGCGCTGACTGCTGCCTAACAAGCACCTTGCCAACACTTTTTTATCAAGAAACCAAATCAAAACATACCTAAAAGGAAACGTCCATCGAATTCCTATTCTAGTCGGTGTTCATTAACTTATTTTCAATATTCAATAAAACACCTCAGACCAGATTGATAAAATTTGTTCTCTTTCTGAAAGCCTGGCAAACGACAAAATGAAGCATAGATCGGTGAGATCAATTTACACTTTCAGGAATTATAAACTTGCTCAAGCTAAGAGCGTTAACTTTATTTTTGCTTTTCTTTAAGAGATAGTTCCAGTTCTGTATAACAAATTTATTACTATGATCGGAATACCAAACTAATAAACAAAGACAAATGCTGTAAGAAAATTAATGCAGAGGCAATTAGCTAGATTTTGATGCATGGTTTATAATGGCGATCGTTGTTTTAAAATAAAATTGTTTCATACAATCAGATATTTATTTTAACCAGGTCGTTCGAATTGCATGCAAGATAATGATAATTTATTTAAAAATAATATTAAAAATAGTGTAAGTTTGCATATTAACAACCATATCACAACGACAGCTATGCAGTTTTTGCCCTCGCACTGCAAGACCTCAAAATACTGTTAGCTCTTTTTGTGCAGATCGGAATGTAACTTAATATTTTTGAATGTGGTAGTTTACAATTTTTCAAAAGTATGTATTGTAAACTAACACCTTAGTCTACCTGTGACCACGGATGCTGAAAAGGGTCCAAATAATCAGGTTAAAATAAAATGTCAATAAATAGAATCTGTCAAAAGTGTATAATTTCCGTTATAGATCTTATTAATTTACTTATATGAAGAAAATTTCTGTAAATGTAATGTATCTTATTCAAAACCTGAACATAATCTACTTATTACGTTATTCCAAGAAAGAGCTCACTGTTTCTACAACTCTATTAAGCCTCCAGAGTTTTCTTAATAAAATCACCCCATTCTAATTCAATCAATTAATATAACTTCCCTTGATTTTCATTGGATGGCAACAAACCATTCATCTTTTCATAGAAAGTACTTGTGTCAACTTTACTGCCTCTCGTTTGACGATTTCATAAATTTTGAGGGGTTGTGGAATAGCCAATTTTCCCTTATATTAAGACTAGATTATGCCCGCGATTTTCGGTGAACAAAGGAACTTATTGCAAATTGAATATTTTTATAAAATGATGATGTATGCCGGTTATGTAGCCGCAAAAATAGTGAAGATACAATGACGATGATAGCATGACGACCACTGGTGTTATGATCGAGAAGTTGACTATTATCCAAGAGGTCGCGAGTTTGATCCCCGCACTGTACAAACATTTGTGTGTATGAACACGTCTGTTTGTACTGGTCTGGGTGTTATATGTATTTATTTAAGTTTATTTGTAATACCACTATTGATTCTGACTGTAACACACGTGCTTTAGCTACTTACTACGGAGTCAGATCAATTTAAGTGATGTTGTTTAAAAAAAAAGACAAAATTCATAACCTTGGCTATCATAAAAGTAGAAAACACATTCCGATGTCAAGTAAGTCACATGGCCGCAGAAGGTGCAGTAGCCGGCACATCTGGTTACCCATTTTTTTGTGAAATCGTCCCTATGACAAGGGCATAAGAAACCGCAGTATTTACTGTGACGTGCTGGCCTCTGTACATATTATGTCATAACGTAGCGACTTAGAAGTGTATTATTGACAATAACTTAAACGTGGCATACGAAAGCGGAATAATGTTATTTCAGGAACTTATTGGAGGTGTCAGCAGCTCAAAACTACATTCAATTTGCCAAGTATAACTATTTTAATCAAAAGTTTAAGTTAAAACTTAACAATACCATCGGACATAGCAAATTCAGTAAAAATATTATAAAAGCACGCTGTAGATGCCCGATACTGCGCGCATTAAAATTTAATCTATTTCCGTCTAGTTAGTTAATGCGTTAACAATGAGATGAAAGTGTCAAATTTCTGTGACATACCAATTTATTGCCTCACCCTACGTCAAAGACGGCATTCTGTAATCGGGTGAAGGGCAATGACCTAAAAATAGCATTTCATTTACTTCTGATTTACATTTCTATTAAAAAAATAAATTTCGTCTCACGAAAACCTTGTCCTGACGACGCAGTCGGTCTTATGTCATGCGCGTACATTTTGGTGATTCATTGTTATTGAATTTATTTATAAGAAGACCTTTAAATTTTTCTTTTAGATATTTCTTTTAAATCAATGGGTTAGATCTATGTTCAGCTTTTATGATGACCTAATAAGGTTGTGCTGGGTCCTATTGTGTCATAGCATACCAGCCGGTAAACCAATAGATTAGATATATGTAGATTTCTCCATAAAAAAACTAACTACATTTACCTAACTCCCACACACAGTACCGGCTAAACAATTACACTATTTATGTTATTATTATAGTTACTCGAACATGTCAATTTGTAAAGTGAATGACAATGCTTTTATTCTTGAACGTTATAGACAAAGACGTTATAGTTTAAATTAAGTGATGTCAAAGACAATTATGTACACAATTAAATCAACAACACATTTATTTGGATAAAGATTAATATTATTACGTTGATACAACTCTTAAGTTTCTCTCGGTTCTAGTGACTTAATCTTAAAAGGTATATACTGTCGCAGACATTTTTTTTAGATCATTTCAAGAGGAATAATTCTTTCATACATATATTTATGGTATCTTGAACCGTTTTCGAAGCGTGCGCAACGGAAGCCCTCAAGGATAAATGATTTTCCCCGTTTTTTTCACATTTTCCATTATTTCTTCGCCCCTTATAGTTGCAGCGTGATGTTATATAGCCTAAAACCTTCCTCGATAAATAGTCTATACAACACAAAAATATTTTTTCAATTTGAACCTGTAGTTCCTGAGATTAGCGCGTTCAAACAAACAAACTCTTCCGCTTTATAATATTAGTATAGAAGTATAGATTAGGTTTGTAACGGTTAGTACATTTCTTTTATATTCATCAGAATGATAACCATCCTTGTTAGATGTTTAATGAATTGCTCTAGTTAATTTTAGAAGCTATGATAATAAGTTACTTTATTTTTTAGCATTAAGTATGCAAATTTCTTTACAATCTCAAATTAAAACACGCTTGCAAGAGGTACGAGGTCTAAGACTACATTGTTATGTTATGGCAGAATAAGTATTTTTGGAATGGTTTAGTGAATAAAAGTTTTGATTCAATTGAAAGTATAATTTTATTTTTGAAGCTTTAGCAACTAAATACTGCATATCGATTAGGGAATCGAAATTCGCTAATCGATAGTCTATATCGATATCGATTAGTCGATAACTTTATCGATTTATAGAATAATATTGTATTGATTACCCTCGAAATACGCGAGGACATCACTAAAATGAATCACTCTTTTTCTTTTTTTTAAGTCGAGCACTTAAGATTGAGAGGACATGACAACAATTTAATTGAATGGACGAATGTACCAGAGATATTCTTCTTCTACATAGTATTTATATTTTCTTGGGTTATAGATCAGGTCGATTGATGACGTTTTATTTATTTTAACGTTCGGAAATAATAAAGAAACGTCAAGCTGTGATGATTGAACGACGACGAATAAAGCGACGATACGTTCGATTTACGCTCATATTGCAAAAAAAACTGGTAGATTTGAAAAATACATACAAGTTTCCATAGCGAATTAGTTCTATAGTAGCTATTTAATAGGCAGGTCACTTCGTTGCTACTATTTAAAATTCAATTAAACGTCGAGACGAGGTACTTAGTTTGTAAATAATGTGCACGAGCAAGGAAACCGTAAATTAAGGACAAATTAAAGCACTTTACGGAAAGAATCTACCTACTAACACTGCATCTTCAGGAAGAGCTGCGAACTTGTGTTGTTCATAGTTATGTAATGTCGCATTCGTGGAAAAGGGAATAATCCTCTAGATAATGTCAACAAGAGGAAGCAATAATAAACATGTCCATTTTACATTATTTACTAATTATCTATATCTTCGCTGTGTCGACTAATAAACAAACACATCAAAATAACACTTTGACAACCATGCCAAGAAAGTAAAAGCTTTTTGTCAATAATATAATTTTTATACATAATAATAATATTATTATACATTATAACATGCTATAATGATGAAGAAATATTTCGACGTAAGCCTGAAAAAAAAACGCATTCTTCTTGAATAGTGTCACCGGGTTGCTCGGCTGACCCCGGACAAAGTGTGTTAAAAGGAGTAAAGGTTTTGAATAATAGCCGAGATGGGCATTTAGTAGGATATATTTTATTAGAGCCGTGTTTACACCATTAACACCTGAACAATATACATAGGCCAAAGACCTCTGATAAAACTAAAAAAAAATAGCTCAGACCGGTAGATACTGGGTCTGGTTCTATAGAAAATTGCTATCTAAGAAATTCAGTACATTATATGACTAATAAAGAAAAACCACCTTGTCTTTGCTTTAAACTATATCAAGAAATCCAATTATTTTTGATAAATTAAGAACTTAAGAAATTAATACCCGTAAACAAATAAATTTCAAATTTCAAATGCACTAGATCGAAATAAGTTTGGAATCTAAAGTTTATTAACACTTAGCTGAGTTCCCAGGACTGAATCAGCTGACCAATGAAGCCTCTTTAACTCCAACAATTTCACGGAGGAAGACGTTTCTTAGAGGTTTTCCTTTCTTCATAAGAACGGCCAGGGCAAACTCCAGAAATAAAGCCCCGAGCCAAAAGGTGAAGCCGGAGAAGATGAAAACAGGAAGAAGAAGAAGATCCAAATAACGAAGGCCACTGAAAGAAATGTACAATTAGTCCACACTCCTGCCCGAGCTTTATGCTAAGATTTAGTCGACAACTTCAGATATATTTACCTGAGGTTACTAAATGATGCTGCCTTACATGTTTGCTGAACCAAGCCTCAGCTCAACATACTAATGTGCCAAGAACAACCTGAAATAATAATCATGTGGAATTATGATATTACCATTTTTTTTCTTTATCAACAACTCGGTTATAGAATAAAATTTCCTGAAATACATACCTGGACCAATGCTTAACAATGGCTGTATTGCTGTGTTTGTATGTAAAAACAAAAATCTGAAACAAGAAATCGATGTTTTAACTATTGTGTTTCACACATGGCGCTACTCGTAACCTCCAAATTTCAAGGCAAGAGACTTACCATGATAAAAAGATATGTGCCGCGGCCGAAACTAATTCCGGCAAGGACGGCATGACTCTGGGGCACTTTTTTTTGAGTTTTTATGGGGTCAAGCCCCGGTCCGAAGTCCAAAATTATATCAAATTTAGTAGCTTTTTTTTTCACGCCATGCTACTTTTGCTGCGTCAGCTCCCAGAGTGCTTTCAAAACGGAAATCCTATACTTGTCAAACACGAAGACATTGACAACACAGCTGTCACAAATCCACTTTCCCTTTGGGCAAAGGGATCAATGCCATACAGCCTAAACATAACGCAAAATGAACTATCGTTATTAATAACCAAAATTTCACAACGTTACAATAGGTTCGTAATTATTCCTTAGGTTTTTTCGATTCGAATTTCAATCAATAGAATTTGCCTTATAAATTATGTGACACAATATTTATGTCTACAGGCGTCGGCTCCCGCTCAAGCTTAATTAATAATACCTGATTAATTGAAAGCTACTATTAATATGACACAAAGTTAACCAATACCGTTAATTGAAGATTGTATGATTGGAATATAACGTTGTTCCTAATATGAGTATTATTATTAGGATCGAAAATCAATCATTGAAAGTCCATGTTATAATACTTTTCACTCTGTAATATTATTTCTGTGGTTTGTATACAGGTTGTACAAAAAGTTTGAAGGTGTAAAAAGTGCTAAATTCAAGGGAGTGGTTGTTTTGTTTTCTGTATTCTAGATTCGATTAATAAAGGCATTTACAATTTTTTTACAGCAAAGCAGTTTTTGCCGAAAACTTTGCTCTCGTAGGATAAATCAAAACTCGGAGGCCGCTATAAAGTAGGCCGCTTGTATTTATCGCATGCATTTTTTACACTCTGTATACAATATACTTAAATTAATATCAATAAAATCAATTTATTTCTGTAAGTAGACCAGCAAACGTAATATTTCCCGTTTTACGTACGAAACCTTTCGTGCTACCGACTACCATTTATTCTGACTTTTTCGCTTATCATACTAACATGTCTAAAGGAACACAGACAGCCATCATCATTGGTATTTCCCAAACATGTGACACCGAGATCCATCCAGTCCAGTGTAAGTGGTCAAATCCATCAGCGTAATAAGGAAGTCATTCAAACCGTTGACATAATTTATTGGACGTGTTACAAAATTGCCAAGTGAGTTAGTATCGCATTGAAAGAAGTGGGCATCGAAAACTAATTTAATTTTTAACCTACGACAAAAAAGATAGTTTTATATTTGACCCTTAATCTGTTTGTGTGTGAGTGTCTATCTGTGGCATCGTAGCACCCGAACGGATGGATCGATTTTAGTGCGGTGTTTTTTATTTTTATTTATTGAGAAACCATACAGCGTTTTGAAAAATATGTATACATAATGCTAATTAATTACCAATAAATAGGGTCAATTACAAGGTTTCCTTATTTATGTAATAGTTTACGCATATTATATTAAAAGTAAATTTAATGTAAAGTAGTAGTACTGAAGAAAATCCGTGGAAATCCGTCAAAATGAAGATCCGTGGGTACCTACGTACCCAACATCAATAGAACCGTGATTGTCAAATTCAATATTCAATTGTCATGGAATCAATATGATTCGATTCGATTCAGCCCCCACATGTAGAAAACTGACTATATACAAATGGTTCATAATATACGATACTTAAAAATATTATTTAAAATTAAGTAGAATAAGTAATATTATATGATACAGAAAAGTAAACTATGCAGGCTTTACTCATGATATTAGGTAACTAATATAAAAAATTTAATGTAAATATTAATGATAATCTGGGGGCACGGTAGTGCCCCCGCCAAGACGAGTCAAGCGAAGCGCACGGGCACTACCTACCTTTTCTCGAAGCGCTTCGTCGTTTTTTTGAACCCTCAAAACTTGGGTTTGGATTATGCTAGATCAACAAAATTTTCGGGATATATTGTCAATAGCGGACTTATTGAACATATTAAGTTTTAATTACATTAGCTTTTATACTTCAGATTTTATTTATATCTAAAAAACGCTGATTTCGTCACTGACTCACTGATGATCATCAAAATTATTAAGGTATTTCCTAATGTCCTAGAAAGCTGAAATTTTGTATGTAAGCTAGTATTAGCACACAAACAACAAAAAAATTATAAAACTTGTAACTTTCATCCCCCAACCCCTTAAACTAGGGGATGGGAGTTTGTATGAGACCAGGGGGCCGATCGCGGTAAATAATTTGAGATGAAGCGTAAATGGAACACGAACGAAACGCAAGTTTTCGATGTTTTCGTATCGCGGTGTTGATTTGACAGATGGTTGAAATGAACTGCGAACGCAGCTGGAACACAAGTGCGGTCAAGGTTACGTTTATGCTACATTACGGGAGGACGCTACTTTTTCTCAAACGTTGTACGAATGTTAGTGGATTTTTGGTGTTTTGTTGGAAAATTTTATTGTTAAACCTATAAATATGATGTACTTGGAGTTGTTAGAATGTGCGTACGCACACGATTTAGCAGTGGTTCGCTCGGAAAGTCGGCAATTGAATTTAATGTCGAGACAAAGTCTGTCTGATTTTAAGCTAAATGAGAGGATGTTTGTGAAAAGATATAGGCTATCAAAAACCTTAACTCGTGAGTTGGTTGTGGAATTAACTCGTCCTTCCACCTACATTGCGTTCTGATGCTCTGGATGCGGAAACGAAGGTAAGAAAAAGGCAAAGATAGAGAGTGGGCTATAAAAAAGGCGTCTCTGATGTGCAAGAAATACACCCCAAAAAAAGAAGTAAAAAAAAAAAAAATATTACAAACAACTTACAAAAAGAAATGAAATCCCACTAAAAACATTTTCATGTAAAATGTTGCCAAGACGAGCCCATATGACTCGCACTGTCAAAAAGTTATCAGATCTCATGTAGAGCCAAGCTTCTAACACTACACGCCCTAACTCTACAAGGCCTAACTTCACAAACTCTACACCTTAGTCAAAATATGTGGCTTGGCCGTTCGTTACTACAAGAACTATTGTATAACACAAAAGTAATGAACAGTGAATTGATTTTTCACCTTACGCCGATGTGAATGTAGCGAAATGGCCAAGCCACATATTTTAACTAAGGTGTAGAGTTTGTGAAGTTAGGCCTTGTAGAGTTAGGGCGTGTAGTGTTAGAAGCTTGGCTCTACATGAGATCTGATAACTTTTTGACAGTGCGAGTCATATGGGCTCGTTTTGGCAACATTTTACATGAAAATGTTTTTAGTGGTTATTATTCCTGTAAAGAAACACCTGCATGCCTATGAAGATTGTGAATGGGATTGTCGGTCGACGGGCCGTGTTGCAATCTCGACGTAAGCGTCATCATAGTACAAGAGATAGCACCAGGCAATTTATTCTATTTAAACTTATGAATTCTTCTTCAAATGCATGAAAGTATGGAACCTAACTTTAATCTAAGATTAATGCCTAACTTTAATCTAAGATTATACGAAATAATTATCTTTGGCTGGGCAAAGTCCGTCATGTTCATGTCGGGGTTTTTAAATTTAAGATATAATAATGCAGCATGGGTCTAAAATAACAATAATAATAATTTTAAGAACATCATCATGCTCAAACAACTATGTTTGTGTGTAATTTAACTTCTTTTCTCTACTTACAAGGTCTAAAAGCATGAAATCGGAACAAAGCTTTTAAAACGGAAAATACTACGAAAAAATTCAACCGACTATTAAAACAAATATTTGATACGATCATTCCGATGCGATTTCAAATGTTTCAATACACTGAGCAAATGAGCACTGGAATAGTGTACATGTATATTAGATTGCTAGTTGCTACGTGATATTGAATTTTGGTGACCATTTCAAATATTCCGCAGGGACAGTACGTACATGTCCGGTTTCAAATTTCTCCTTTGATTGAAAGTTACATAGCTGTCAGTTACAACATTCTTAGGTTACAGCCGTATCTATGAAAGTGACAGTTATCAAATTTCCAGTCAAAGGTAGATTATACATCGTAGCCAGAGAAGTGACGAGTGACGTTCAAAAATGTAGTCTTGAAGAATTGATGCCCAAAAGTTGATTGAGTAGTATCTAAATCACCCCTATATTATATTCTGCGATTTTTTTTTGTAACGATTACATAATCACAATACATGACAGATTAGTGACGATTTGTTTATGAAGTTTTCCAAAATTGATGTTTGAAAAACTACAAACAAAGTAGAAGGTTTCTTCGCTTTTCTGTTCTTACAGCAAAATCTCTATGAACTGGCTTTTATGTATAAAATCACCAGCCTCATAACGTTAATGGAACTTACTACAAAATACCAAAACACATTTCCTAGCGCAATTTTTATGTAAAGCATAATATTGAAACGAGAAAAAAGAAACGAGAAAACGGCACTTTTCTACCTAGTCAAGTAATAAGAAGATATTTATTTTAGGTGCTCAGTAAACCTTGCTATGAATGTATTTATATATCGAATGACTGTCCTTGCGAAAAGTACTTAACGTTTACAAGTGATATTTTGTACCTATGGAAGTTTGAAATAATCATTTTTTTTAAAGGTCGCCGCGGCCAAAATATCGCGATTCGCGGCAATAGTATGCCGCAGGTGTGCCTTGGGCCCTAAATAATATATGTATCAGAAAACTAGATCACTCAAAGCTGAGAACTCATATTATTTTAAACTCTTGGCAAACTTTCACCATTCATATACAATTTAATGATTGATGGCATATGCAGATGTGCATTGACAAAAATGAAATCATTCATCAAACTGGATGTCTTTTTTTATATTGCTAGCGGAGTTGAATGAACTCAGTTGATTAATTAATATGACGTGTATTTTAAGGTTGTGAAAATTTCGCCAACGCGAAATATTTGAGGACTGTGTTTGTTGACGCTATGAAAAGTTCACGATTTTGAAAAATTCCTTTTGTGCGAACCATGTTTCCTACTGAAATTCGTCTACTAGCAAAAGAGCTCAGAAAATCACTATTTACCTTGTTTTATTAGTTAGAGCTCGTCTTTGAGACTCCTAGAATAGAATATATTTGTTTATAAATAATATTTAAATATATTATTTAATAATGTTTAAGATTATTAATATATTATAAAATATTTAAGATTATTATTATAATAATATTTAAGACAAGATAGACATGTTTGTTTTTTGTAAGGGAGTGGATGACAATGACAATTTGAGGTGTAGGTTATAAGTATTAGGTAGAAACTCTTAGCCGCTGGGGCTGAACACACGGTGTACGCAAATGCGACGATACTGCAACTTCTAGTTACTTATGAGTTTCATTTGAGTTTATGCCATAGACTCTTTTGAGGGACCGCACATGACGCAATCATTTTTGAAACGGTTTGAAACGGGTTTAAATCAGTTCCTTAATAAAAAAAAACATTACAAAAGGTTTTCGTTGCACTCGAGTTTCACCGTGTGTGCTGGGGCTTACCCAATACTTGAAATTGACTAAACGTGGGAGTTACCTACTACATTTGTGTGACCATATATCATGCAATTTGTGGTTAGTTTGCTTTGCTTGTGGCAGCAAATATTAAATGTTTGCTAACTACGCGTACGCACCTGATAGTAGAAAACTTCATCGTTTGTATAAGTTACATCTACTAAAGCTAATAAACCAACAAGTTGCTCTGGCTTTCTGTTTCTGACTGTTATGATATCATAACTTTACAAAACTCTTTAAATATTTTATTATAAAATAACGGTGCCTCGCCACTAGTAGCGGCGAGTTTCGCATATAGATTTTTTTTATCAACGTCATATTATATTTTTCATATATCCCTTGACGACTTTAAAAAACATAGACACAAGTAAAATTAAAAAAAAAACCTTTTGAGTATTGGCTTACTTCACACACTACGGAACACACGTAAGGACACTTTAGCCAAAAAATATGTTTATTTGCTATTTATTGTAGGTAGGTATTCGATTTGTTTGATTTGATTAAAACAATGTAACCAATTTTTACTGTGTTTTGAGAAATATGTTATTGTATTAAGTAATAAAAATAGTTTTTCACATAAGCTTGTCAATGAATTTTGTCGTGACAAGCATCCAAATAAGTACCTACATTCAAAGCTTTCATCTAAAACAATGTAGATATTTGAGACACGCTTATCTAAAATTAAACCAGAAAGGGTCTACCTATCTACAAATTCACACATAAGCCGCTAAATCATTTTGCCTTGACATTGTTTACTGAGCAATAAACACATTTATGTCCCCAAAATTGGATCTATATCATTTGTACCCATCTCGAGAGCGAATGAAGTTCTCAACGATCTTGTTATAAACTAATATCATTTAGCAGTTACTAGGACTTTGCTTAATTTAAGTGCTGTTTAGTAGTATCCGATATGGTAATTAATTTATGCGATGATCTGAAAATATGTCGCAATGGTTATATTCTCTCAAAACCTACATGCTTTAAACGTTCATTTATTAAAAAAAGTCTTTTTTTAAATGTCTTAGAATGACCGAACTCTAAAAATGTTCATGTTCTGTGATTTTAATGATTTTAATTTAAAAATTGAAATAGGGATTTATCTGATTGTAAGCACACCTTAATTAATAACTGCTTTCTTGTACAAATATGACACGCTAATTCTACCTTACTTATTCTTAATTGGCTATAATTATCAATCGGTTGATGATCTACCCCGTTAATTTGTCACTTGAGATGGCAATTAAGTAATCAGCACCCGATACGTGGGGGGCATACACTGTTAGAAGGGGGTAATCTTGTAATTGTTTACTACGAATAATACATGTGATGTGTGAAATCTCATAAAACGTTTTCGAGATTTCACAGATAGCGCGAAAAAATGTTGAACGTTGGGGAAAAGGCATTAAGATTGGAGCCAATTGATCAAAAGCACAGCGTAGGTAGGTTGTTCACCGACAAAATCGTCAATACCTAATGAAATTCGTAGGTTTAAGCTTTCGACTATGTTTTACATAACTCGCTTCTGGAAAAATTGGAAAACTGCGGTATTAGAGGCAACGTCTTAAGTTGAATTAAAACTTACTTGCAAAATAGAAAACAAGCGGTGGAAATCAGTAAACCTGATTCTAAAAATGTGATACAAAAATATCAATCAGATCTTAGAGAAAACAAATACGGAGTCCCACAGGGTAGTGTACTGGGCCCACTGTTGTTTTTGATATACATAAATAATATTCCAAGTGTAATCAAACACAAATGTATTTTGTTTGCGGACGACATATCTGTGATAGTTAAAACAGATAGAAAGCTAACACTTGAAGATCACATTAATGATATAAATAATACTGTAAAAACAATAATTGCATGGCTGCAAAATAACAATTTATTGATAAACCTCGATAAAACTTATTTCATAAATTATAATAATATATTATATCAATCAATGGACATTAATGTTGATGGACAAAAACTTAAAGGTACAAACATGACAAAATTCTTAGGGGTATGGATAGACAAAAAACTAAACTGGAAAAATCAAGTAGAAAATGTATGCATAAAAATTAATAAATTTTCATACGCACTATACAAATTAGGTAAAGTGGCCACTAAAAATACTGCGCTTACTGCATACTTTGCCTATGTCGAATCTGTCTTGCGCTATGGACTCATTATATGGGGTTATAGCACGGATGCTCATAAAGCTTTCTTGGCTCAAAAAAAATGCATCAGGGCGATATGTGGTGCTGCACCTGACGAGCCATGCCGGCCATTATTCTTGTCTCTGAATATCCTAACTATTCCAAGTCTGTACCTTTTTGAAATTGCCAAGTTTGTTAAAAAAAAAATGTTCTATTTTAAGCAAGCAAAAGATGTTTACCTGCGCAATACCAGAAACGGCAATAGACTTGTTGCAGATGCCATACCAAAAAGTGCAAGGTTTAAAAAAAATTGTTACTGGATGTGCATGCTCATTTACAATAAAATACCCCAGAACATAAAAGACTTGCCCTTAAATAGATTTAAATGTGTCCTTTATAAGTGGCTACAAGAAAAATGTTTATATAAGGTGGATTAATTTTTAAATTTGACAAAACTAGGTAATAAATTTCAATTGTCATTTTTGTAAAATTCTAATAATTTTATTGTAATAATTTTATTGTAATGTAATTAGTTTAACTTGTGACTTAAATCAGAATATTCTGACATTGTGATGACATACGATGATATTATAATGCGCATTTTGATAAGATTTTGAAATATTTGCATGCTATTTATTATAGCTGGAAAAGCTGAGCCAAATCATTTATAAAATTATAACCAACAAAAATGTACCCTTTTCCAAAAGCAAATAAATATTCATTTCATTTAAGGTTCTACCCGTGACACCGAGGTTGTCGATTCTTCAGCCGGAACGCCGCGGAGGTTTTAGGGTCCTTTCAGGACGGAGGAAGGGAGTTGCCGTCACCATTGCCGGGGGGCAGGGATCACCTCGCGTATAAGTATTTCCTACCTCAAAAAAAAAAGAATAAAGGGTGAGTGTCCACTTGCAAGATCGAACGACGGTCTTGGATTAAGCTGGATGCAGAAGCCGTATGCCCTAACGTTTCATTTGTTCTCTCGGTTCAAGCAAGCGTTGGCTCGCTCGGTCAAGCTAGTAAGAGTATATGGCAGGTATGACTGGTAGAGAATGCCCTACGGCGTTAAGTCCACCTTTTGTACAAAGTATTGTTGTGCAATAAAGCTTAAATAAATAAATAAAGAGTAACAGGAATGCCTTTATATGAAACTACGGACAAAGAATCAGAGAGTAGGAAAGGTTATCTCATCTCATCAGCCTATATACGTACCACTGCTGGGCACAGGCCTCACCTCAAGTAGAAGGTCGTACTATCCATAGGTACTCGCCACGCCTGGGTTTCGAATCCCAGGTAGAGCCAAAATTGTTTTTGAGATTTTCTGTCATGAATTTCTCAAAAACAGCTCGGAGTCGGAAGGTTGGCAGTGTTACACCCCCGTGCCTCGGAAAGCACGTTAAGTCGTTGGTCCTGCGCCTGATCTCTCTCCGGTCATGTCGGATTGACGTTTCACCGAACTTTGAGAGTGAAGGAACAGTGAGTGCACCTGCTCACACTTGTGCACTATTATATCTCCTGCATAGTTGGCTGATCTCCGTTGAGATTGGCTGCCGTGGTCGAAATCGGCCAGGAGGACTAATATTACTCCACCACGCGGGCTCAGTGCGGATTGGGGGAGGGGTTGTTTGTACGGTAAGTGACCAACCTTACTGTCAGATGTTATTGAGCCGCCTAAAGGCCTCTGACCAGGCTGAAAGACTAATATTTATCGAATTTAACCGGGACCAACAGCTTAACGTACCTTCCGAAGTAAGGTTCCGAACTAATGGTTAAAATGGTCACCCGTCCTAAACACGACCGCATCTAAGGTTACTAAACTTTGGTACCACGACCAAAGCGCTGCACCAACTACGCTACAAACATCTTCATGGTCATGGAAAGATCTTGTGTGTACGCAAGTAAGTAAGTCATTAAATGTAAAGAACATATGTACTTAACAAGTCAATCTAGACAGCTATAAGAAAACCCTTTTTTCATTCAGCTGTTTTTTTAAAGAAAGAAAGAAAAAATATTTATTTGGCTTATATATAAACCACACTTCAAAAATTTACACAGGACTAGGACTAAGTATATTATAAAACTATTGATAAGCCATGGCGCTGGTTTTCTGTGAGTGCCATTTAGGTTTAGAGATGGCACTACTAACAAAACAAACTAAATTAACTTAACATGAAATAACTAACTATATATAGCATAAAGCATATAATAATTTTGATGACGGTTCCGATATTTGTAAGGTCGCAAATATTTATTTTCTCATGGTCTTGGCGGTAACTTGGACAGATCCTTTGAATGTTGACAATGAGTGAAATTTTGTTGCGGTAAAAAGGCTCTCTGCTGATTGAAATCGTTTTCAGTCAAACCGTCGACTTTGAATAGGAACATTCTGAAAGCTGAAAGTTAGATGACAGTCAGTTTCATGGAAACGGCTGTAACCGCAGTTAAAGGTACATAGAATATTGAAACCGAACAACCGAACCTTGCAGAAAACGCAAATTATAATTCGTATACTTTTGACGAATTATAATTTGCGTTTTCTGCAAGGTGAAAATAAATATTGTTAAATCAACACGGGTACTGAAAAATAAAATACATAGCAAAAACAGTTTTTCCGTTTGTAAGCCTGTACTGTATCCCTGCTCAATTACGTTTCTTTTGTATTTTCGATTATAGCTTCCGCATTCGCTTGCACTATAAAGCTTGCAAGAGAAACGGCTTAGAGAGTAGACTAGCTGAAACGCTTTCAGCGTCCATCCTCCGTTACATTTTCGCCGAACCCTAAGCCTTTCCTCGTTGTTTATTATAACGGAAAAGCAACTGGAGCGAGGGAAAAATCGTTGATTCAATTAACCCCTATGTGATGTGGTTTATGGCCGACTACGATACAAAGTTTATCGATCATTGATAAAAATAAAAATGGGAAAATAAGACCTCATTCCTTCGTCCTTATAATGCATTATAGCATTTCTATGCGTAGGTATTTTAGTGGGCACAGTCATTTAAGACATAGATATTTAGTGCTAATGGATGCAGCTAGCAGACGAAGCATCATGCTCAGGTTTCTTAAGAGAAGAGGCACCTCCTAGGGAATCACCCTAGTCTTACGGTTTTTGTCAAGCACCAGGCGGCATATCTTCCTTTTTAATTTTAATCAATGATACCAACTCCTCCTCATTCCAAAGAGTAAATAGTGTTAGCGAACTTCCACATGTGTTCGGGTTTTATGGGCATTAAAATGCTATTGTTAGCACTTTCGTAGGAATATGAAGCACAAATTGACAATGGCTGATTTGTATGGATAATTGCTGCCTTTTTTTTCGGGCGGTGGACGACTAAACCTATCTCAGTTTGTAGAAAACACTATATCGAGCAATTTAAATTACGGAATCATATCATAAAACTCAGTCGGGACGTATTTATATTGGATTAAAAGAAAAATATGGTTCTGACCTTACATATTTAGTTGCGCTATGTCACAAAAATAATTATAGGATAATAATAGGGTACAGAGCGATGGGCCAAAAAGGAAAATTGAGTTTAGTGCATCGCTCTGTACAGTGAGAATGTTTTTACTCAATATTTGATTATTTATTTGCTTTTGGAATATTTTTGTAGGTGTTATGGATGATTACGGTTCAGCTTTCCAGCTATAAGAAATAGCATGCAAATATTTTACAATTTTATCAAATTGTTTATTACAAATTATATATTATCATCACAATTTAAGTCAAAAGTTTACTAATTACAATAAAATTACATTAGGATAACATTACAATAAAATTAATAGAATTTTACTAAAAATGACAGTTCAATTATATTACTTAGTTAAGTCAATATTTATCTTTTCTCTTCTATATCCTTTTTAAACCAAAATTTCGGCATTTTTTTCAAATTTACAGGCGTATGTATAACGATACATTAACAATGTAGAGAATGTACAAATTCTGCAAGTCCACTCATGTTTACTCTCAAAATACGCTTTTAGTACACTACCAGTTCCGATCGCAACGAGGGTTAATCCGAAAAAACTTATCAAGCCTAAGAAAAACAAGAGCTTAACGTTTCTTCCGCTACAAAAACATGCCACTGTCACACACAAGCCTGCCGACACTTACATAAATGAATAGTAAGTTGGTGTGTTTGTAAAAGAGATAGCAAGGGCCTAACGATACCACAGAGCTACCAATTGGCTAGAAAGTATCTACAGTTCTAAAAGCCAATTTGTAAAAGAAAACTGCATCACTGAAGCTAAGCGCATATCTCAAACAAAAGCAGCCGAACCGATTTTGCTAATTGTTTTTTTTTTAAATTACCTCTATATTCCGAGGAGGGTTCTTAGGATAGAGAGTATTTAAAGATAAAAAAACAACATGCAAGACAATGTCTGTCGGGTCAGCTATACTTCTTCTTCTTCTTCTTTCGTTGGCAAAAAACGGGCTTAATCTTACTTGCCCAGAAAGCGGCTACCGTGGTAGCCCTCTAGTTACTGACAAGTAAGTTCTAAAAAAGCTATACTAAAATATATCATTTGCATTAACTATACTTAACCTCATCCCCACTACAGCATGAATATGTAAGTTTATTATAAAAATTTAAAATAATTCGATATAAATAGGTACTTATACTTAGGTATAGGTATTTATTTGTGTGGTTTATTAAATGTATTATTAAAAGACTGACTGAAACTATCACCGTAAATCACAGAAACCTAAGCGTTTTATTTTAGATACAAGCATATTAGAGATAGTAAATGCTAATATATTGTGCCTACACCTACCCATATCCACACTTACTAACTCACTTCGATTTATTAGCTCTACCGCAGAGCAATTTCCATTTATTTTTCTACAAATCGGCGAGGATACGAAGACTTACATAAGATTCAGGAGATATGTGCTCTAAGCTTGTGTGAAGTGATAAAACGTTCAATAAAATAGACTAAAAAGTCTAAAATAGACCAAAACCTTTAGCTGAAGTAGAAAAAACACTGTTTTACTGTCACGGTTCATGAGGTAACGTGAAAACAACCAGAAACATATCAGAACACGACAACTGAGTCTTAGAAAAGGTTTTTTAACCCCGACGAAAAAGAAGAGTCTTATAAATTTGACCTCTTTGTCTGTTTGTGTGTGTATATGTAAAAATAAATATATAAATATTTCACAACAATCACACCAATACTCTAGTCCCAAATTAAGCTACGAGGCTTGTGTTATGGGTACAAGACAACGGATAAACATACTTAAATACTTTTTTTTTGTAAATAAATACATACGAGTATTATACATAGAAAACACCCAGACCAGTACAAACACACATGTTCATGCACACTTATGCTTGTACTGTGCGGGGATCGAACCCGCGACCCTTGGTTTAGAAGTCCGACCTGTGGACAACTGCACCAAGCGGTCGGTCAAATATGTGTTTGTGTTGTTGTGTGTGTGTCTGTGGCATTGTACCTAACTCCCGAACGGAAGAACCTATTTAAGTGCTTTTTTTTTAATCGAAATATAATTTAATCACAGTGGTTCTAGCTACGGTTGATCAAAATCCGTCCAGCCATTGAATCTCACCACCTGCTTACCTGGCCGATATTCGAGAGTTTTATAACTGAAAAAAGAAGTTGATTTTTATCTTTTTAGGGTTCCGTACCTCAAAAGGAAAAAACGGAACCCTTATAAGATCACTTTGTTGTCCGTCTGTCTGTCAAGACCGTTTTTCTCAGGAACGCGTGGAGGTATCAAACTGAAATTTCTATATAATACTTAGGTCTACTGTCCCTGGAAGCTGTAGAAAAATCAACCTTCTAAGCCAACGCAATCAAAAGATACAGCCATTTAGGCCGCAAATTTCCGCAAATTGTCGAAACTCGCACGAGAATCAAAACCTACAGGGTACTTCCCGTAAACTTAGAATCATGAAATTTAGTGCGAAGTCACGTCTTATAGTACAGATATAGGAAAAATTACGAAAACCGTAAATTTTCAGTTTCATCATATAAAAAAAAAATTTTGACAATTTTGAAAATTTTAAAGTTACTAGCTACTCCTTATCTACAGGTTTGTACGGAACCCTCGGTGCGCGAGTCCAACTCGCACTTGACCGGTTTTTCAATTATAAAAAGATGAAAATTATCAGATCCCCGCACAGTACAAGCATAAGTGTGCATGAACATGTGTGTTTGTACTGGTCTGGGTGTTTTCTATGTATAATATGTATTTATTTACAAAAAAAAAGTATTTAAGTATGTATACCCGTCATCTAGTACCCATAACACAAGCCTCGTAGCTTACTTTGGGACTAGAGAATTGGTGTGATTGTTGAGAAATATTTATTTATTTATTTTATTTTTATCTTTTTGGTACGGAATCCATAAAAACAATATATGTACTTATAAGCACGTACGCACCTACCATAATGTATGTACATCATCCATGTAATGTTTTTTAGTTACAAGAAAACAAAGTTGCAGAAATTCAAAATCAAGCTATGAACGAGCTTAGTGTGTCAAAAGGCTTTTTTAGTTTTACAATTGGGCCAGGGGGCTTAGACTGGGACGAATATTAAAAGCTGTAGAGCTAGTTTGGCTCGAAAACGGATTCTACGGAAGACCAGCGTCGCCGGATCATTAGATTCTGCGGCATTTGCTGAGTAGATTCCTTTTCATGCATGTTTAAGTAGGTACATATCTGTAAAAAGTGTAATGTTTTGTGATATTTGTACTTATGTAACCTGCTACTTGTATGAATAAATGATTTTCTATTTCTATTTCTATTTCTAAAATGCAAGTATGCCCGTCCTCCCATACACAGAACGGAACGCTCAAATTTCATAATTATTTACTGCTAAATTGGATTGGGTGTTGGCTTTCGTGTAATGTTAATACTGCTTTGAAATTAAAACAGTTACAGTCACCTGACTGTTACTAATCTCATACAAAAAAAAATTGGTTGCCTGTAAAATCGGTATACGGGCGAAAGTTTTACGTGACAACGACTTTGAGTGGTAAAATAATTTTAATGTGAATATTCATTCGTATAACATGAACCGGTGTGTATGCCTATCTCTCTCACTCTCTCTCTCTCGCTCTGTCTCTCTCGCTCTTAGGCGGGTTAACTGTGCTCGAGTGGAAAGGACGCGTGCCTTTCACTTTTTATGTCTGTCTCACTCGCTCTTAGGCGGGCTAATCATGCCCGAGTCGAAGGGACGCGTGTCTCTCATTCGCTCTCATTGTGAGCGCGGAACGTGAGCGGAGCGTAACGCAGTTTCTTGAAGTGTCACCCGGCAAACCAATTTATAAAACGTTGTCACGTCAAAAGCCTCGGTATCGAATAGCGGTGTTTTTTAAATCATTTCCTTAGCATAGTTGAGCGCAGATTCATTAAAAAACAAAAAAAACTGGCGTTTGGTCACACACTTATCCTTGTAATGTACATTAAAATTAGATGCAAGCTAGCATTATAAGTATGTTGATGTATTGATTATTATATGTATGTAAATATTGTGATATAGATATATTGTGTTTCGCATTATCCACATACATTTTGCTCAAATTCCTCCTTCCTGTTAATTAAAAGTTCCCGTAACCAAAGGTTGTCTGGAAGAGATCGCTACAAGCGATAAGAAAGCCTAAATTGTACATCTTTCTTTGTTTAATGTGTTTGTAATTTTGACTTGTGTTGTAAAATGAAGTGTTAATCTTGTTTAGAGACGCCTATTCTTAACAGTGGGCTTCTTACTGCTGATATAATGATGATGATAGATACATAATCGTCTTAGATCGTTATAAAACGTTTCTTATTGGTTGGGTAGGTAGAAGAAATATAAGTGCCAGCTATGTTAAATGGGCAATCTGCCAATAACATTTATTATTTAAGCGATGCGACGCGATTTGAGGAATTGACATTTTTATCTGCCAACAGTGCTTACTTACTGCATGCGTAGATTTACTGTAAATACGGAAATCTAAGTTGCATGAAAATAAATACAAGCAGTTAATCACTTTTGACAGTGCTGAACTATAATAGTTATTTATACAAAGTTGTCGACACCAACCCAATACATGAAAAATTAAATCATTGTTAATAATCAGTTTTTGTTTACTTAACAATCCATCTTGTTCACGTAACAATAAAATTTATATCACTATTTTATGTCTAACTGTACAGACGTTTACTTTTAAAAGTTATTAATAAAATTAGAAAAAAATTGTACGAGTACCAGTTTAATACTCACTTGATCCAGCCACCACAAGCTTCAAAAAACCACTTCACTCATTCACCGCAAAACAATTGAACGTTCAAATTCCTTTTACATTCCACTTCACTAACTTCATAATTTAAAAAGTTTTGAAATTCGAATCGTATGCGAACGCGCGCCCTCGTGGAAATGTGCGCCTTTGCGTAAATTGCGAGCGCAACTGAAAGCCAAGAGGCAAGTTAGACTCTACAATCTATTTATGGTGCGCTCCGCGACGTTTCAGGTAATGCCGCGTAAATACGTTTATCTCATCTATGGTAATTGATTTATTGTTTTTCAAATTCGAACAATGTTGTCGACGTCATGTTACGACTGTTGATGCGATTTACATTACACTTAACAACGGTACTAACTTTTGATTTTTTTCGAAGTGATGCACTTCGAGACTGCTGCAACTAAGATTTTTACGGCTTTGGTTTTAGATTGTTTAATAACTGATTTAAGGATTTTCCTTTGTGTAACAGATGTTCCTTACATTTTTTTTTTA
The DNA here is from genome assembly GCA_963921415.1 of Pyrausta despicata. Classification (NCBI taxonomy): domain Eukaryota; kingdom Metazoa; phylum Arthropoda; class Insecta; order Lepidoptera; family Crambidae; genus Pyrausta; species Pyrausta despicata. The sequence continues at coordinate 10,575,590 of OY992862.1, read as the reverse complement.
AATTTAGGTAGGTATCCTTGTTTTATTTTACAGATATCAATAATAAGATCAATATAATCTGTTAAGATGAAATTTGTGTAACCTTGTCTGGTGGATTTCGTAACTAGTTATTTTTATAAACCTAAAATGTAGGTGGTTTGTTTACTTGCAAGCATCTAGTTATCCTTTCTTATCTCCCATCCTTTTCCAACATGCACATTTTTTGTATGGCCGTCCTTGTTTACGCATCGGATGCATTCGTAATGTGAAATATTGATGCGCAAAAACATTTTCGGGCTCACAGATATATATTCACATTCGGGCTATACGTTTTACGTCTCTCTTCCTGACGCGTCACCTGTGCGTAGACTCGCGCGCCATATTTTATTTGTGATATTTAATAAACTTTAATTAATAAACTTGAACTCTTGCCACGTGAATTGTGTATAATGATGCCTTATCTGAGCAGCTGCAGCTGAGGGACGAGGCCAATGAACGAGAACTCTTGGTGAGTGTGCATGTTCCTTCCACGTGCTCTTCAATTTTCTTCGTCCTCTTTAACTTAGGTGCTTGCATTTGTTCATTTGTTAGGACAGCTGGACACTTTCATGCGCGCCTCCCGCACATACAGTCCACTTTATTTATATCGAAACACCTTTAAAATATTATTGATGTCATCCCTCAACTCTTGAACCGGCCCTCGCCACCGTGGTGGTTGATTGGCGCCACCATTGTCTATCTGTTGTTTACTTGCAGACAAAGTTGATTTAGGTAGAAATTAATACATTTTCACTTAATTTTCAAACAAATAAACATAATGTACACTCTTGGGCAGAAGAAAGCTGAAAAAATTGTATACTTATGATGATGAACGGAATATCATATTCGTGTTATTAAATAATTGAGCAAAATAATCCGTAAAATTTTGTTTATTTTGGACTTTTTTTGGGAATATCTGATAGCTAACCCTGTGTGGGTTTTAGGGATTTGGATACAAAATATCGGCTTATTTTTTTCTAACATTCTTAAAACTTTAAAAGGGTAAATTATATTTAACCTTACACGTGCAAAAACGTGTGCGGATTAGGCTCATGCAGAAAATTAATGTTATTCAATTTGAATAGGTGGCACCTTAGTAAGTATTAATGTCTGATTTTCCAAACATTGGTTAAAATATATTAAACTGTTAGATATAATCCGACATTTCGTAAGATGACATTTGTTATGTATGATTAAATAAAGAATCTGTTTTGAATTTTAAATCGATTTAAATGTACAGATGGCAGGACATCATGTCAACTACGAAAATAGTTTTTATTGAAAAAGGAAACAGAGACGGTCTCAAGGTCAATGTGGGGTAGCCTGATGTGCTGTTGTTTTCTGGGGGCACGGCCGTGCCCCCACCAAGTCGAGCAAAAAAGCGTCACGGCCGTACCATCCTTTTCTCGAAGCAATTCAGACCATTTTCGACCCCCTGTAACTTCGTTGTGGATAAAACTAGAAGACTGAAATTTTTAGTAACCATGCAGGCATTGTAAAGACACGTATATTTGAAATTTCATTCAATTTGAACCAGTATTTTAGGAATTATAACGGGTCAAATTTCTTAATTTTGTCACTCACTGACTGACTGACTGACTCACCGATCATCAAAAGTCTAAGGCACTTCTAGCAGACCTAGAAGCTTCAAATTTGGAATATAAGTAGTGTTTGGTGTATGAATCAAGGAAAAACTAAAAAATCTAGAAAAGACCGCAATGATTAAGCCCATACAGCCAATATTGGCTTTATTCGTAACGACGGCAGTTATTATTATTATTATTATTGCGTGCAAAGCCGCAGGTTTAAGCTAGTCCCATATACACAAAATACAAAAAGAAATGAGATCCCATCAAAAACAATACTTGTCAAAAAAACCAAGTCTCGCAACTCAGTTTTTATGTGATAAAAAGTTGTGAGATCAATGTAATACCAAGTCGGTTATTAATTAATTCAGTCTCTACTTAAGTGACTTTCTGTCTTAATACGTCCAGTCTCTAAGACCACGATCGTGGTCAATAACAATTGAAAATCAATTTTATTGTGTCTGGAATCTCCGTAAGGATTAAGTTGTTACTTAATAATTAACAGCATCTTATAGTGACGTATATCAATATTAAAATTCTTGAATGTTTTATATAAATATATCGAGACTTGGCCATCGCCTGAAAACACGTGTAAATTCAATCGCCTGAAAACACATGTAAATTCAATTATTTAGTGCGATGGCCAAGTCACTTAAGTAGAGACTGAATTAATTAATAACCGACTTGGTATTACATTGATCTCACAACTTTTTATCACATAAAAACTGAGTTGCGAAACTTGGTTTTTTTGACAAGTATTGTTTTTGATGGGATACATATCTGACTGTTGATAAATGCTGACAGCTGACACGGAAAGGAGATCTGAACTGTTAGTAATCGTATGTTATTGTAATCGCAAGAGGAGAGAGGAGACGAGAAGAGGAAGAAAAATAAGTGATGTGTAGATCCTAGTTTTGTGCCACTTATCCGAAAATATGTCTTATTCTAAACTAAACGTCTTATCAAGCAATTGTATCGTTAACATACGACACGTGTCTCCGCACAATAACCGTAGTGTATTCTGGGCTTAGCTCCGATTGATCAGTGAGACATTAGTTAATCCGCCAAGGCCCGATCAAGTGAATGGTCAATGTGTTGTGACTTGCTTACTCAGCCACGCATGCTTACTGGAGTAAGGCTGTTATTCCACATGTATAATTTACTAACCAACAAATCCTGACGGCCGGACGTATTTTGATTAGACATAGCTAAGAACCACCGTGACTAAATTACCTTTCGAGTAAATAAAACCGCTTTGAAAACGGTCCATCCATTCGGGAGCTACGGTGCCACAGACAGAAAGACACAAAAACACAACAACACAAACAGACATAGGGGTTGACCCACAGAATAGGGAAACTACTCTTATTACATAAAGGTAGAAGGCGTAAGTGGGTGATGTGCGGTTCGTCATAATTGCGCACAATAGTGCAAACTTTTTGATATTAAGCGTATCAGTCAGTGAAAGCAACTGTCGGAGACGTATTTTGCAAAAAAAATGCCTTCTTGTACAGTTTTCAGAGTGCAAGAATGACAGCAAAAATAAAAATCGGGGGAAAGAGGCATTTCATACCATCGGTAAGCATAATTACTGGATTTTTACACTAAAACCAAAATCATGTCTTCATAAAAAGTTCAACCTCATTTCGATCCACCCTTTGTAAGAATAAAGACGATTTTTCCTAGAATAGGGCATATGACAACATCTGTGGTGACATCTAGTACGGAGTAGTAATAAGAAAAAAGCTAGTGATTTGGTTTAGATTCATAATGTGCACGTATTAAGGTTAAATTTTAATTAATTGTGTTATAAGCTCTTTTGTAACCCCTAAGATTGAGCAATCAAAACTCGTTTTGTCTTAGCGTTACTTAATGTACATATGTGAGTTTAATTAAAATTCCCCCTTCCTGTTAATTTAATGTTCCTTTCAGCGAAGGTTGTCTGGAAGAGATGGCTACAAGCGATAAGACCGCCTAAATTGTACATCTTTCTTTGTCTAACTTGTCTGTATTTTTTGTTTTGTGTTGTACATTAAAGTGTTAAACTATCTATCTATCTACACTGTTTCCCGTACAAGTCATCGATCATGCTAAATCTAGGTTTTGTTTTATCTGTGGGTTGACCCCTATAACATACTTCTTTTTCCCCGGAGCTTTATTAAAGATGGAAGCAAACATTGACTTTGTAGTCCTCCAAATACGAAATACGCAGAAACAAAATCAAAATATATTGTAACGCAGGCCAGATTCGGTTATTGCGATTTTTTAGCTGAATAGTCAGAATAAGCGTTGGGAAACAGTAAATTGGTCCTGAGAAGGAGAAACTTGAGATATGACAGCAAGTGTAAAAAGTGTTTAAAGGTGCCCCGCTCTCCCTTACTGACGACGACCAGGAGCGGATCAGGTTTATTGGACTCGGTTCAGTAGGACCACGCGCGACTATTTCATACCGTATCTGCCTCTTTTTGGTTCGATCTATGCTTAGTATGGAGTTTTTGCGTTTTTTCAATTTACGCCTTCTGTTGGGAACGTAAATATTGCTCGCTTACTTCAATAGCCACGACAATACTGTTATGAAAAGTGCATTAAAGGGAAAGCGTTCATTCACTCAATTTAACAAGCCATAACAATGGTATATTTGTTGTACAATATTTTTCGCAAATAGACTCAAGTAATTGAATTCGTGCTAAAGGACTAAGTTTACCACTTGCTGTTATTTGTGATTATTGAACTCCCACTGTTTCTCATTTTCTTCTTCTTTTTTTGTTGAAGGTCTAGTATGGATCTAAAACATATTTGGTTGCAATCGATAACGATACGATTTCAGACGTATGCGTCTTTTTTCACGATTTGTGAAGATGGGTATTTACCTAAAAAGCATAGCTCCCGTCAAAAATGATAAAGAATCGTGAATAAACTCGATTCGTCTTTGTGTGAATGCGCCCTAAACTATCGAATTGCAGGTTTGTAACAGTCTATCCACTTTGATCGGGAAAATATATGTATATTTTATTTTGTAATATTTGTTATTATTTATTGAACTCTTAAAAGCTGACAACTATCTCCTAGCCACGGCTAAAGCAACTGAACTGAAGAAATCTTGATATTTTCCGTCGGCATTTTTAAGATAGAACTCAAAAATACAGACAAAATACTTTAACATAATTTACCCAGTAAAGTCAGTCACGTCGAAGAACGTGAAAGGTGTCCGCGAGATAAGCGAATTGCTTTTCCGGACGCGGCCGGCGATAACGCTTGACCAAACGTCGTTGACGTTTGTTCAAAAGAGCTTTTGAGGGTTAAGCTACAGAATTTCGGACACAAAAATTTACCTAATGTAATTTACATAGCCCAAACGTAATAAGTGGGATTTTGTTTATTCGAATATTGAACGTTATTCGTGAACGTTTCTGAGTCGTGTCTTTTGGTTGTTTACATTGTTATTTTGGGGATTGGGTAAAACCTACGGTCAATTGCTTCTTTTTAGTTAATTAAGTATAGGGTCACCGGAAGCTCATGAAAATCGGGGTAATTTAATTTTTGTGTGGTAGCACTGGGGAAATTGGAATAAATTGGCTTGATGCTTTGTAATTTTAATGGCCGTGACCGTCTGAATTCGGCCGTTCGCGAAGAAGGAAGAAGATGGATAAAATATTTTATTATATTAATAAGAAAAGTCGTTTGCCTGGTTGCCTAGGTTTATATTAGTATTGTCTTAAGAAGGCTTTGGACGATGATATCCGCGTCTTACATCAATATTTGCAACAATAACAATAAGTACATTTATGAAAAATAAAAGTACTTTAATTGGAGAAAAATACATTTATTTAATTCCATTCATCATAAGATAAGTTTTCTTACTTTATTCGAAATATGTCTTGTATGCTATCTTGTCTCTTCATTGAATTCGTACCCTTAAGTTACAAAAACAACTCAATTCTTCAATTTATAATATAAACTTAGGTCAATTTGATTAAACATTTGCTCTTTATGAAACATGAATTACGAAAATCTCATTCGCCTCTCTTTTTTTAAAATATTAAAATTGTTGGGTACCACTAAATAAGGTTCTCCTTATTTAGTGGTACCAAACAATTTTGATATTCTTGTCATCAAGCACTATCCAGCTAGTCGAGACACAATAATTCGATTTTTCACGTTTACAGTTCATGAAACACAGTTCAAACGATGGCTACAACACAATAATGCATAATTTGTTCAAGATATTCTGGAATCATGACAAAAATATTGAGTAAAATAAAACAATGACTTTTCATGACATCGACAATGACGCAAGTCATTTTTGCCATATGAAAATTTTATTTACCTGAAATTTCGAATTTTCATCAGATATCGGTGCCCCTATAGTAGTAGGTATTTTATCTATATGTAACCTAACTACAAAACATATGTACACAAAAAAGTATGTGGAGTTACCTACAACTTAGTCCGCGAACAAAAAAACATACCACCTGCATATTTTCCAAATGAAATAAAGCCTATGACATTCACGGATAACTTAAGTTTAGGTTACGTTATAATTAACGTTTCTATTGGTGAAATATTTTTGAAATTCACTTTGGTAGATTTCGAGGTTACCTTCTACAAACGTAGGTATAAACTCATTAACATATTTTCACAAAAAACAAAATTACTGACATTAAGCCCGCTGTATTAGTATGTGACAGGTTTTTATCCGAACGCGACGGGAAGTTTTGGAAACATCGGTTTATACAAAATGTATGGTAAGACCCTCATTATCACCCTCACAGTGTGCTTGTTTCTTATTGAATGCTTTTCTTTTTTTCTATAGATAAAGAATTTATTAGGATACATGTCTCTTAACAATTTTCTCCTTTATTTACTTTCGTTTCCATATATAAAGAGATTTGGTTCAAAAAGAGAGTGAATGAGTACTTCAGGGCGTACAGGTTATAGGAATAGAATGAGACCTTTTTATAGAAAAACAAGGCACAATTTCTTGGTTTTCAGCGTGGGTTTCATACCTGGGAGTGGGAGCCGTTCGAAAAGTTCAATTCTGTTTTTCTTGTCTTCAAAATTACATACTGAGGAATTCTTTATATCTAAATATAAATATCTAAATATATAACTCAAAGGTGACTGACTGACTGGCTGAGATAGTGACCTATCAACGCATAGCCCAAACCATGGGACGGATCGGGCTGAAATTTGGCATGCAGGTAGCTATTAAGTTACTTTACTTTTAGCATTGACAATGCAATTTCATTAAGTGTGTTTTAATTTCACTTAAACTTTAATGTAGGCATCCGCTAAGAAAGGATGTCCCAAAATTCTCACGGGAACGGGAAATACACGCAGACGAAATTGCATTTTATGTACCATCTGTGTTCCCACTAGGCAAGTTACACAACATTTTCCACCGTTTTACTTCATATAATATGTACTTACATCCAATCAGCCATTGTAGCACACTCAGCTTTTTGTGTTTCTTAATAAAGTGAGCTCCCCAGTTCTTACGTAGCTCGCATCGTATGTCGAATAAGTAAATAATTTCAGCCTTCGTCATACATTTTTACATTCATTAGGAACACACTCATAAAGGATATTAAACCACACCACTGTCATTAATCATACGGTCAGTTTATCTCTAGTTTTTGCCATCTGAATTGTAAAGTATTTAATTTCATTGTACCCTTCTAAGTATATTCGGACCATTTTTGACCTTTTTACCTCGTTAACCCAGCGACTCGTGACGTCACGTTTAAAGTGTTTCACTTTTGAAAACAGAGTTGCCTGACGTCACGAGTCGCGGACATGCGGTCGCTAGAAACCAACTGTCAGCTTAACACTTGTATCACTAAAACTAACTGCATATAAGGATATATAACAGCTATAATAGATATAAGGCTTCGGCAGACAAAGCGCAGGGCAGTAGCAGCGCGGTTCCAACGCGGGCCCTTGCAAGCTGTAATACAAGAAAATCTTTAAAGTGTGTCATACTAAATTTGAACGCAGGACAGACAATCCAGGCGACGCAGGAGCGGGATAGTAGCAGCGCATGTGCAAAAGATGTAACAACAGAAGAACAGTTTATTGCACAATTTAACTTAATTTGCAAATATTTATTAAACAATCGTTTCTAGCCAACCATGCGATCGGACGTGTCAATTTAATTATAACAAATGCAATAAAATTAACAATATCTGCAAAATCGCGACCCAGTTTTGCTGACATCACGCGTTATCCGTGTCATCTGATTTTATTTTTTTGGCGCGTTACTATGTTAAGTGCAATCTTATAGAAAATGGAAGGAAGTCCCTTCAACCGGAGTGGAATAACCCGCCGCAGCCCACCGCCCACGCCCGCGCACCTGCCGCCGCCGCCCGCCCCCGTGGAAGATGAGCCCCTGCAATATGTGGCTACATCTGAGATACAGAACTGGATGAAATCCATCGAGCAGTGCCTGAACGAAGTGTGCACTATCGCTGCAGAAGGAAAACTCAACTCTGACCAGAAAGTGAAAATCCACAATTTATGCCGAAAAGTTAGTCACGGGACATCACAACTAGCCGTGCATTACCAATCGATAAAACAAAAGGCTATTCAAACGCATTCCGAAATAAATGTCCTACAAGAAAAATGTGACCTAGCCCAGAGAATCGACAGTCTCAAACAAATGTTTGTGGAATCTCCAAAATCTGCTCCTGGAACAGTCTCTCTCGCCGATGTGGTAAAGTTCAAATAACTTTATCCAAGTCAGCAAAGTTAGTTCGGTGGCCATTTATCCAACTGATAAAAGTGTATCGAGTGAGTCCACTAAGGCCTTTGTCCAAAAAATTATCAGACCTTAACAAATGAAGCTGCACGTGCGAGGCCTGCGAAAGACAAGGAATGGCGGCGTCATAATCAGCACCGACTCTAAGGACGATATCGAGAAACTAAAGCAATCGTCGCAACTGACTACTTCAGGGCTCACTATAGATGACCAGCACAAACGCCAGCCCAGAATCGTCGTCATCGGTGTCCCCTCCTCAATGCCCGAGACTGAAGTTTTCCGCTGCATTTACCACCAGAACTTAGCAGGCAAAATGAAAGATACCGATACGTCATTAGAGTCGTTTTTGGCCTCGATCAAACTTAGTCACAAATCCGGAAGAAAGAATGCCGACACGTGCAACTATGTTATACATGTCTCTGCACTAATTCGTAAGGCCCTATTAAGTAATGATAGAGTTTTTGTGAACTGGTCTTCTTGCCCAGTGAGAGATTTCACCTTGGTCACAAGGTGTTACAAATGCCAACAGTACGGCCATGTGGCAAAGACATGTCGAGAAGGTGCTGTCACCTGTGGCCACTGCGGTGAAGTGGGTCACACTATGAAGGATTGTGCGCAGAAAGCCGAGCCATCGAAGTGCGCTACATGCGTACGCTTCAATAAGCCAACCGAGCACAAAACGGGAGATACTGAATGTCCCGCCAGAAAAGCCGCCGAGTCCCGTTACATTAGCTCTATCGATTATGTGGGCACCTAATCTATGTTAAGATCACTTGAACACCTTACCTCATAAACCTTTCAGACTCTGTATACCTATTATAGACGATAACTTTCGAAGATAACGAAGCAGGAGAGGCAGGGCAACAACTGTTAGATAAAAAGATACTTACTGGTCGATATAATTGTATTATTTCGCAAACAATATATTTCACTTAAGTAACACAACAACCACCCCTATGCTATCTCACCAACGTCATAGAAAAAAATATATAACTCCAAATACAAAATATATAAAAATAAAATCAAAAGTATCATAAACAATAAAAAAGAGGTTTGTCGCCAACACCTATTATGTTTAAATTATGTAATTAGCATGTAAATTACTAACTTAGAAAATAAGTTTTGACCCCTCTATGTTGACCTACTAACCTAAACTTAGCATATAGCTAATTAGACAAAAAATATATATATTGCTTATATACAAATAAAATTAAAGTACGTGATGTAAACAATAACATATTTAGCCTAGTTTAAAGTTCGAAAAAAGTGCTGACGCTCTTGACTTCTTTGTGATTTAGCAAAGTGCTGACTTGTTAAATACACTAATGAAGTAGATACAAAATAGTTATAATATATTTATACCCTAGATAATTACTTTGTAGTAGTTTCAAGATAGTGTTAATTTTTAATACCTTAAGAAAATATTTGTGCTCTCTTTAGCCTGAGACACAGGTTTGTAACCTAGTTCAGGTAAAGACAGTCTTCGGTCTACATCTTATCTTAAGCTTATATTAATTTTCTATTGTCCATTTGAAACGAAATAAATGATTATTATTATTATTATTTGTAGTATCTTCTAGGATATCACAGCACAAGGCCGGTCCTTTTGGAAGGCGTACGTGGGGATATGGATCCAACACGAAAAGGGCCCCTTAGTGATACATTAATGTGTAGGGATGTGTACACCAAGCAGATACTATATCTGTCTGCACTATTGAGTAGATACAAACAAAGAAAGCACCCGCTGGGTGCGAGAACTATTGCAGAGAAGATGGGAACTATAATGGGTCTATGGAGGGGAAATTGCTGGATTGGTTGATGGGATATTGATGAGACAACGGGACGCCTGCCATATCAAATGTCTCATCTTGATAATCACGGCAGACGGTGACTCGCCGCTTACTAAATGGGCCGCCTATCAAAAGCTACCAGATGGTAGCCAGGCAGCAACATTGGTGTAAGCGGCTGTAGGTTGTCGAGAGGTGAGTCTGCGGGGTGAAGGTGGCCGGCGGCCAGCAGTCCCCCGGCGTTATGACATTTTACACTTCCAACCTGGAGCATAGGTTTCGCTCTTGGGTCGTGCGTCGTGCTGTAGGTGCGTGGCGACACCTCGGGTCCGAGGTGTCGCCACGCACCTACAGCACGCCACATGCTGCCCCTGCGGCTTTATTATTATTATTATTATTGCACACCACAAAAAATAACCCTCACTGACTCACCGGAGGTAGGGCAGTAGCAGTGCAGCGCAGCGCGTTGAAAGCGGTTGACTAATATTATAATAATTTACAATCGCATGATGGATACTAATGAAAAACTAATCGAATTGGTACGTAAAAGTTAATATTTATTTGATTTTTAAGATAAACATTATAGAACCATAACACACAAGCTGTGATTGTGGGAGAAAATTGCACTGAAACTAAATATTTAGTTGAAGTGTAATTAATTATTTTGATTAAGCAAAAAACAGTAAGGAATTCTTCTTTATCCGTGTCGACATCTAGCAATATACTGCTTACACAGTACATTTGTTTATTGCCAACACATTAATTACATTTTGTAATAGTTAGTTTTTTATACGTACATTATTTCATGTGACCGAAGTTAAGAAAAAAAAAACACTTATTTTATTATTAAATGTGAGATTAGGCTTTTATACGGTTGACCTAAATCTGTCAAAACTGGCCCGTATCAAAAGATCCCTCCATCCCATTGACAATCAAAGGATTTTCAAAGGCCTTTTCAGGACCAAGTAAGATGTCGCTGAATATTAACGAAGATTCCAGAATAATAATAATACCTGGCTAGAGTGACGACTGTTTAGCTAAATTATTCAAATCTCATTTAGGGCTAAGTACCCGGACTTCAAAATGGCCGGTTAAGAAGGACAGCTTTTGACAGTGTCGGTGTCAAATTCCAAACAAAAATTTGTCCAAAACGGCTGTTCACTGCACTGTCGGTTAAATAGTTGGTGCAGCTGTCGGTGAAAACAGTAGGGTGAGCACGAACATTTTCGTAACGTATTTGTGTCGACTAAACGTCAGAAACTGTCAGTTTCCTCATACAATTTGACAAGTTAACGATAGGTTAACGCTACGAATACGTTACGATAGTTGTTCGTGCTCACCCCACTGGGCCATGTTAACCTGAGTACAGTAAAAAATGCGTAAAGTGGGGTGAGCACGAACTTTATCTTAACGTAATCGTATAGTCCAAACGTCAGAAACTGACAGTTGTCCCATACAAATTGACAAGTTAACGATAGGTAAACGCTACGAATACTCTACGACAGTTGTTCGTGCTCACTCCAAAGGTAATGCGTACAACCCAATGCAACAGGTTAAAAGCTCGCTACACGAAGCAGCAGCAGACGACATGATGTCGTCGCGACACTTCTGGTTTCTATGTGTTTGTATGAATTAAAGTAGATAGCTTTTAGCTTGTAAAAGAGGTCAGTCGTAGATTAAGATTACACCAAACAGAAATCTTGAGGTAATTCTGTTTAAATATATTTATAGAAATGAAAAATTTTTAATCACATGTTTCGGCAAGACGCAAACCCTGTTAACTATGTGGAAAAGTGTGGCAAATTTATTCAGCGGGAATTATGGGATTACACTCATAAAAATCCAGTTACATTTATTTAAAACGGAAGTTTTTTTCCACTAATGCGTAATCCGAGACGGCCATTGAGTATTAGGCGACTAGCAACCAAAAATAGATAAATCGATTTCGAATCCCAAAAGAAATGTTTGAGTGATGAACACGCATAATATTTTAGCTTAATATTTTAAGCCTAGTAGAAATGAATCAAGGACGCAGTGAATCGCTGTTAGTTTCGGTTATGACATAATTTTAAATGTCGCGGTTGTTAAAATTTGTGTGCTTGACTATCATAAATCATCGTCATAATCAGCTGCAGGACTTTAAAGTAATATTTTTGCAGTAGAAATTGCTCATAAATCAACTGTATAAGGCAAGGAGCCGGGGATCGAACCTGCGTCCATGGGAATCCTGTCCGACCAGCTGCAGGTTGTCCAGTGCTGGCCATAGGCCTCCACCAAAGATTTGATCGATCGGATGTTAGCTGTCTGCATCCAGTTTAGGCACTGCGATATTTTGCAAGGTAGTCAGTTCGTCTTGCCGGTGTACCCCCTTGATACTTGATATATCAAAGAGCCGATCATCACAAGGGTCCAGGTTTAATCGAATTGCAGCTTTTACGATTTAACTGTTGCATTTAAAACATTCCTCTGCACCGGCCGGTGTCCTAGAAGATAATTGCTTTGTAAAATTACATTGAAAAGGCAATTCGCACTGTGAAATGCAGTGAATTGGTTTTTGATAACTTGTTGGTTTTAAAACAAATGGAATTGTTTGCTACATAATTATGTTTCGAAGAATAATGAGTCCCAAACGAAGTGAGTAAATTGTACTAGAGTGAATTGTAATTAAAGCCTTTGTAGAAAGATAGAAAGAAGAATTTGGAAGGATGAAAAGGATGAAAAGTCACTTATCATTCTTTTGATGATCGGATGAGATGTTTTTGTACCCCTTCATAAACAGGAAGAAATTAGATAATTTATTTTAGTCCATTACTAACGTAAACTAAGAAGACTGTAAAAGCCTTAGATCAAACCAAACATAGGAAGATAGGGTACGTCTTCTCAATCGTCAACTTAAGAATGAATGTTTACGTACACGCAAGCACGTGTAAGTAACTCGCAGTACTGACAACGAGACTCGGTTTAGTAGGACCATAGCTCATACTGTCTCTGCCTCTTTTTGCTTTGATCTAAGGAAAAAGCTAACGTAACTTGACTCTTAAGTTTATATTTCTATAGACAGAATATAAAAGGTCAGAAGGCTTTCATTTTATCCGAGCTAACCTGTTAATATGTCAAGTCTTATAAACGTTAAAGTCCCCTTAGGGAGAACAATTCATTACTCTTACATCGTATTAAATTACAGTTGCTTACAACAGAAAAACTTGTATCATGTTCAAGCTGTTGGGTCTATTTTAAGAAACCTTTTAAAGGTTAGTTCACTCATGTGCATTATTCAAAATATCGAGAATTCATCTTAGTACTTTATATGTTTCTTTAGTCATAAGAACGTTAACCTTTCTCAAAATTAAATTTGTTGAAATTAATTTTATTGAAATATAGTATTCATCTTACGTACCGTCTTTCATGATGGAATTTAATTTAAAGGTTTGTTTGGATTTTAATTATGCTCAACTACGACTATCAAGTTTGTATTAGTTATAACACTGTTTATGATTCATTGCTATTACTATGTAGTCTCACTCATTGAAGTGAGTTTTTCTTTGCAATTTAGGTACATAAATTCGTTTAGATTAGACAAGTCCACTCATTTAGATTTGTTTGATTTGATCAAAAGAGGTTGCTGACCTCCCCAGACAAATTTGAGGTGACACTTATTTGGCAATTATTTAATTCGAATCTGAAAAAGTAAGGGAGAGGGTGGTACCTTTGAACACATTTTACACTTTCTGTCTTCAGATACTTTAGTTCTGGACCAATTTACTTTTTCCCAATGCTTAGTCTGACTATTCGGCCATAAAATTTATGTACATCATATGACTAACTAATCAAATGTGTGATTATGAAAATTATAGCCGAAATATCCATTTTACTACATGCAGTCAAATGTTCGAAGCTGGGGCTGAAAACTGCTAACTGACTGCTGATTGAAAGTTTTGACTAAAGCTGATTTAAGTTAAGTTTTACAGACACTAACCGACAGTGACAGTTTCACATGTAAATAATTTTAACGTACCTTTTAAATATTCGTTATGAATCCCGGTTAAAAAAAACAAGCAGAAAAATTGCACAACGACTTCCTAATTCAATACAATAATTTTAAATGTTTGTGCAGAACTTAAATAAATAAATAAATAAAATAGTTTTCCGTTTGATGCTTAACACTTTGGCGGACGAAAGCCAGACACAATAGATGTTTTAATTGTTATAACTGCTATAGCAGTCTACTGTCCATTAAAGTGTTAAGAAAATTCAATACGTGAATAGGCGAGATGCTTAAACTTTTAAGTGACAAAACAATAAATCCAATAAATCCATTTATTTCTGTAAGTAGGCTAACAACTAGCACTTTTACACGTCCCAACATATAAATTAACCTTAACACCGCTTCGGGACAATTTGGGCCAGTGCTGAGAAGAAGCGGCGCAAGAAACTTTATGAAGCCTAAAATGTGAAACGGCAAGCCCATTTTTTGTCTTGTGTTGAAGTTATGCAAATCGCTATTTTTAGGAAATAAGTGTAAGTTTTTTCGAACTTAATGCATTTAGTTTTGGTCGCGTTAAGCAATAAATTGTTAACGGTGAACCAATAAAGTACTTGCGAGAGAGTACCATTTACATCGTCAAACGATTCTTTACCCCTTGGGGTTTTAAAAAGTAGTGAAGTATCATCAGCAAATAACACTATCTCACAAACACCGTCGACAAAGTATGGAAGGTCATTAATATATATCAGAAACAGTAACGGTCCCAATATCGAACCCTGGGGCACTCCCATAGTGAGAGGTGCTCCAGAAGACTCTGCTCCATTGATAGAAACCTTTTGTGTTTTCTCAGTGAGATATGATTTAAATAAGTTACATGCATCAGTTGATACACCATAATGAAGTAGTTTTCTCAACAGGGTCTCATGGTCAACACAATCAAACGCTTGAGAGGGCACAAAAAAATCCTATAGCATCATGCTTACTATCATAGGCATCAAATATATGTTTCAACAGAGCGACTCCAGCATCAGCAGTACTGCGACCCTTTGTAAAACCAAATTGTTTATTATGCAATAAATTGTTTGATGTAAAGTGAAATAGTAGCTGATTGAATATAATCTTTTCAAAAATTTCACTTAAACCGGTAAGATTGATATTGGTCGAAAATTTGAGGGGTTATTTTTATCACCAGATTTAAATAACGCTATTTTACTAAATTTCATTAAATTTGGGAATTTCCCTTCATCAATACATTTGTTAAAAATGATCGCTAAAAGAGGTGCTATGAATTGAATAATAGTTTTAATGATACATACGGATGTTCCCCAAAGATCCTCGGTTTTTTCATATTTATTTCATTGAATGCTTTAAGAATGACATCGGTGCTAACGTATCTAAAGTATAGTGGTGAATCACACTCATCAATGTTGGATTTGAGAATGGATTCAGACAGTTCTGCAGAAGAGTTAAGTTCTTTAGTAGTAGATGGTGCTACATTAGCAAAGAACTTTTCAAAAATATTAGCTACTTCTGCATCAGATTTAACTAGTTTACTTCCGTATTTTAATGAATATAAACTATCTTTTGTTTTATCTTTACCGGTTTCTTTGTTTATGATATTCCAGGTAGCTTTGGCTTTATTTTTTGAACCTGAAACTATCCTACGAAGATGATTCGTTTTTGCTTGGGCACAAACTTTTGATAAGACTATATCCATAGTGTCTTCAAAAAGTTGGTAATTAGCGTCTGGGGGGCTATATACGCTTATGACAATATATTGATCTAGTTCAACACACGCAAGTTCGATAGTTCACTCAATGGAGAGAGATACAATATCTTTTCGTTCTTTAAAGTTAAATTGATTTTTCAATAGAATAATTGTCAATACTTAACATTAATTCATAGTCCCTATACTCGTACCAGTGCTCTAACACACACATGACGTGGGAATGGGCGTTTAAATCTTGCAAAACTAATGATAATTCTAATTCTTTGCCAGCTAGGCCTTGTATGTTTTGATGTACAACATTAAAACTAGACCCAACCATTGTCTTCCCCCTTAGTTTAAAGTGTCAGAGGTTGTCAAGTTAATAATATCTAAATTAGAATATATAACTAATATGTTGACAACCATGTGATATGGTTGAGTTTAAAATACAATTAATATTATAAGCTAACAGAGTAGCTATTCGTTTATTAAATTTAATAGGCAAGTGTAAAGAGCTGCCAGTCAGCGAAAATGAATTATTTATGAATTTATTTGTGTCAAAAACACAAATTTGTCACTGTGACGCTGAGATAGATTAAATAATAAAGTATTCAGCATATGAATACTGTTATTTTGTGTTATAATACATATTTTAATATTTTGAAAATGGTAGGGAACAGAAGAAATTTTTTTTGACATTTAAATTTGTCAAATTGGTCCAATTCCTTAAAATATTTTTCTTACTAACGTTTTGACTGTTCCTTCATTAATACAATAATCGAGTTTGAATTGAAAGAGCTGCTTCGTATACTATTTACAATTTTATCCAGTGATGTGTCTGGCATACAGTTATTAATAATTTTACAACTCCAATGACCTATTCAATAACCATAGCCAATTCCTAGCTTATCTGAATATACACGAACGTTAGCACATTCGTGAGTACGCTTTTGAGAGATAACATCATTAATTTTTGAGCAGTTTACATTTAAACTTTGTTCTAATGGACATAACTGCAAGCTTAAATCACTTTGTTGATTTGAGTCCAATACAGATTTCAAATTAATGTTTGGCAGGGATTTATAAATGTGAAATTTTTTATAAACCTTACGTGTGAAATATTGCTTGAATCATATTCCGTCAGCTTAGCAATCATATATCTGAAGCACTTATTTTCAATAATAGTTCAGGGTGGTTAAACAAAAAAGTGGTTGTAGAACAAAAAGAGCTAGACTTCCAACATCATGTGTACGTACTTAGTTCAGATTTATGTAGGTTATTTTAATTATGCAAGATTTTATTTACCACCCATAAAATTTAAAAAAAATCATATCGATTGCGATATTTCCTTGGACCACTAGTTGAGTATTCATTGCGGTCAAGCTATAGATGTTGCCTCATCGGCTGAATCCCGTTAAATATTCATTGTTTTATCGCCTTATTATTAAAACATAAAAAATACCGTCTATGCAATAATGTTTGTTTACACCTAGCTTTGATATGGAAATGCAATCGCAACATTCGCGATTCCTTTGAGTAAAGACATCCTTTGGGAAACGTAGTCAAATAAGCTTATCGCCGACACGAAATGTAATGCATAGAATTACGTGGTATTTGTTATCTGAGCTCGGTCTTAGATCAAGGGTTTGGACTAAGAAGATGCTTAATACAAATCCAACGACCTTTGTGCATAGTAGCTCTTTCTATCAAAATACCCTCGATTTATCCGCAATTTGTGAAACCGACGATGTAGCTGTTGAATATAACGTTACTGCGAGCATCTTCTAATCATTTCAAAATAATGAGTGTTATTATTCAAAGCAAGCAAATTGTGGCGAAGGAGTAATACGTTTTCGAAACCAATTACTAATTTACTTGAGAATTGGGAACATAATAGACGTTTTGACAAGGGTTTGCAGCTCCGAGGCGTCGCTTGCGCTATTGAGGTTTGATGCGATATTGTTTCCACTATCAATCGAGCAGCGGTCTGTATCGGTTTCGCACGAGTGAGCAATTATTACTTTAGGCTCAATTTTAAGGGCATTAAATTAATAGGTTTAGATATTTGGAAGAAAGAGTGAATAGACTGTTACTAGACGGCTCATCGGTTGACATTGAGGTCAAAAAAATAGACTAAACATTAAAAAGAGACTGATGTAAATAGCTGTTTTCTAACACGGTCAATGTGGATTTTTAGTTAAAAAGTTATACTAGCAGGCCCGTGTTGTACCCACTCCAGTATCTGTTGGGAACTCAATTTTCGAAGTTGTTGACGAGTACATCTACCTGGGACAAGTAATCCAATTAGGTAGGTCCAAATCCAAAGAGGTCAATCGACGAATCCATCTCGGCTGGGCAGCGTTCGGGAAATTACGCAATAGTGTCTTCTCGTCTCAATTACCTCAGTGTCTGAAGACGAAAGACTTCAACCAGTGTGTGTTACGTGATGACATACGGATCCGAAACATGGTCTCTAACTATGGGCCTTATAAAGAAGCTCAAGATTACACAACGAGCGATGGAGAGGGCTATGCTCGGTATTTCTCTACGAATACGTAGAAGAACTAAGGTAACGGACATAGCCTTGAGAATCAGTAAGCTCAAGTGGCAATGGGCAGGGCACATAGCGCGAAGAACTGATGGCCGTTGGAGCAGAAAAGTTCTGGATTGGAGACCTTTCGACCAAACGCGCAGCGTAGGACGTCCACCGACAAGATGGACAGACGACCTTGTGAAGATCGCAGGATCACACTGGATGCAGACCGCTTGTGATCGGTCGATGTGGAAAACTGTGGGGCCTATGTTCAGCAGTGGACGTCCCTTGGCTGATAATGATGATGATGATGACTAGCAGGCTGAGAACTATCGGTTAACTTACTACGGTGAATCAGTACAGTACAAACAATTGTTACTAACTCAACATAAAATATGTACTACGAGTATTATGGAATGTTTTATAGATCTTTATTTAAAAAAAAAACAATGAATGAACTAAAATTCATTCTTTACAATGTGAAATTAAAACACAATTAAAGAAAAATTTTGACTGCAACAGGCGGGAAATTAGCATTGTTTTTTTTTATTTTTATTAAGATTTGTAAAACCTTAGCCATTATTGTACAATTTTTAAAAATATAGTTATAAAAAAAACCATCTCTTTTTATTCAGAGTATGAAAGTTATATCACTTACTAATATGTATTGTAGTTATTTTTGATACTGTAACAGGAAACTGTTACAGGAAACAACGTAGATAGGTATTATTTATTTTGGTACTAAGGAAATAAAAAGGACATTACAAACGAGAAACAACTTCGTAAATAGAAACACTCAAAACAAACCAATAAACAAAAATATGAAAAGATATAAGTACCAAATAAAAAAAAGTCAAATAACACCTAAGTATTAAGTTACTTTGTTTCCTAGCATTAATAATGCAAATTTCATGGCTGGCTGCAACCTAAGTGTAACGTAGCTCAATTGGGAGAGCAATCGCCCGGCTTGCGAGAGGTGCGGGTTCGAGTCCCGCCTGTAGCAGTACATTTTTCTTTAAGTGTGGTTTAACATCTAAGTAATAGCAGTCATCCAGTTCCGACATTTTTCTGTCCGTGTATATGTATTATGTTGTAAGTACTTTCATGAACAACTAAAAACAAGTTTTTTTTCACAATTAAAGTAGACCCGTTTAAAACTGGTCAAAATATTTTGCGATAGTCTCATAAAAGCCCTTTTTCCCCAAACCTTGCTAAAGATGTTTATTACTTTCGTGTGTTTATTTATGTTACCACAATTGTGTTTTTATGCTGTTTCCTCAAAATAAATAATGCAATCTTAAGAATCGCCCATGTCTAGTTTCATAGCTAGAGAAAAAAACCTTTGTGCAATTGGAAAAGAGATGCGTATATATACGTATATATACTACCTAATAGAAAAGCCACGGTACCTCCTGTTTTGAGTAAATAGTAAGATATTTACTTAATAGTAAACAGCTGAGCGTAGGAAGATGTTTATTGCCTTTGATAGTGTGTATTTCAATAGAAACATTGTAATTACGAAATACTCCCGCCGGTCCTTCACTTGTTATTTAAGTTTTGTAATACATAATTGCTTTTCGGTTTATTAGTTTTACAATGAATGAAATCTTTCACCGACAACTTTGATTCTTGAAATAATTTCAAATAGACGATCGAACATTCTAGAACGCCTTTCTATAAGTTTCTACAATTTAGATATTTGTTATTGAGATACATTGAAATGATATACGATGACGTAAATAACAAGTTTTGAGATTCCAGATATCACATTTCACTCAGATTTCATATATCATAGTTCAATGTGATTTCATTCCACAAGGCGTGAAAAATCTTTTAGTTGCGCAACTGTTTTTCTGTAAATAGTGCCATTAAGTCGGTCAATAGTATCTTCGTTTATTTTCTCCTCCTGCTGCTTAAATAAGACAAATAATAGTACCAGCCGACAGAATGTCTACAGCCTGCTGGGGGTTAGCTGGTCTTATTTCAAATGTGAAATCTGCTAGCGTCTCCGTGGCTTGCGACAAGGCGACTGACACACGGCAGCAAAGTTCTGAAATATAGTTCCTGATTACAGCATGATTCTAGCATATTCAAACATTGCTTCCAGAACAGGCAAGTTAAGAGTGTGCGTACTTACTAAGCTCTTGGTAGCTTGGCTCTATAGGGCTTTAGAGTAGTTTATTATCTAATTGAAAGAGAAAAGCTAAGTAAGTAACTAACAGCGTATTTGATGCAGGGTTGCCGCGACAATTTTTAACTTATTTTACTGATTAACTGACTATAATTAAAACTATTCTAATGGCATTCTGCAAATGGATGCCTGAACAAAGTTATTTTGTTAAAATTATGAAATAATGTAGGCTTGTCTGTAATATTTTCTTAAAACAGTCAATAATGTTATAGTTGTCCTCTATTCTTTCAATATTAATCTTTCAATTTACTTACTCTACCAATAGAAAGTCAGTCGTTAACAGCACCTATTGTTTATCACAAAGGTGGTTATAATTTAGAGGGTTAGGTTAGAGCAATAGAGTGTATGTGTGTTAATTGACATCGACAATATATTTTTAAAAACTAATCTAGATAACTGTTATCATCCCTAGATTCAATTTACTAGCCACGAGCGGAAGATAATAGTGACTGCGCTTTAAATCACGAGATAGCTTCTAATTGCCCAGCGTGTACTTAGCACTTTACATCTGATCAGCTAGAGACAAGAGTTGTATTAACGGTAGTGAATATTAAATAATGCAAGTACCTAATGCTCGGGCACACCTGCGCCATATTGTCACCGTGACACGTCACTGTCAGCGATTTCGCCGCGGTGATTGGTTGGACACACTGTCAGTCGCGATTCGCGGCAACTGTATGCCGTAGGTGAGCGCTTGCTGTCAAAATAGTTCCTTAAATAACTTTCTCACATTAAAACGTAGTTCATTTTTAAACCTTCTGTACAGAGACCCTAGAGTAAGTAACATTTGATTGATTTTAATATTACGTCTACGAAGGTCGAAGACGTCGTAGATCATAATATACGACGGAAGTCTAAAATTCACCCTGAGGGTCGAACGGTTGGAATCTCGCTACAAAGTGAAATTTAATTCATTTGTGGTGAGAGTCCCGACCCACCATCTAGCGACCGTCATGAAAGAGGTATCCTGGCCGCAGGGAGTCGTGTTTCGTAAGTTCCGGGGACGCCTACCTTCCGACATCACCGCGCGTGCCGTTTCAATTCGCTGACGCGTGTGTTTGTGAGATCAAGATAATTTTTTAATTTATCTTTTACGTTTTACAGGAATATGTATGTAAGACTTTAAGGTACTTATGATATGGGCCATAATTTGGTTGTAATTCGTTGCCTGAAATAACCGTTATTATTATATAATTATACCATTTATATTTTATAATTATATCATTATACCACTTGTGATCGGTCGATGTGGAAAACTGTGGGGAAGGCATATGTTTAGCAGTGGACGTCCTTTGGCTGATAATGATGACGATGATGATGATTCATTAGTTTCTTAAAATTTCAAAATTCGTCGTCTCACATTAAAAATATTCTTATAATAACACTTTATTACCTCTGCATTGTAGGTACTTTTTCTTAAGTGCAAATAATACACTGTCTTACGAGTCCTACGTGCAATAAAGTGCAAGTGAAAATAAATAAGTGTAAAAACACTTCACATCTAGCGCAAACAATGCTTAGGTACACACACTCACACGTAGAACGGAATTAGTAGCCAGCATTTCGAAAACTTTCAGACTCACTTGTTGCAGATGTTCATGTAAACATAAAATTTAAATAGACTCACAAATCTTGTGAAACAATGGACGCGTGTTTCGATTTAAAATAATTGAACACAGTGCAGTCTAGACAGTTCCGAACAAACACGTTAATACCAAGATGGCCGCATAAACAGCGATACTTTATTTCTTTTGTCGTCTAAAGGTTATCAGATTAAAAAGTTGTGGTCGTTGCACAACCCAGATCAAAAGAGTTTCAGCGTATTGATTTTAATATTTGACGGGTGTAAATTGGTCTTTGTTTAATAAACTTTTCCAAGTGTTTGATTACTTATATTATGAATTAATTATTCTATTTATAAAACTTTGGTAATCATTAACATTTTGTACCAGAAATTTTTGCGAAAAATCTTTTTCTGTATGACAGACTGGCTGGCTTAAAAATCAAATTTTAAAACTTCCCTCCACTTTTTTATAAGCCATTTCAAATAATCGTCTCTGACTGAAACATGGACCTATGCCGGTAACATTTTCGCGCATTGATTTACTATGATTTTAAATGTCGCCTGAAACCGGACGAATCGCACGATAGACTTATAACGGTATTTAGTGATGAGGTCTTCTCCAAAGTAACTGTTTATCGTTAATATAACGAATTAAAGCGCGGTCGTTTAACTTTTGGGGATGAAGAAAAAAGTGGTGGTTACAGATGAAAACTTGCTAGCAGTGAAACATTTAGTTCAAGACAACAGGCGAGTTACGTATCAAGAGCTTCAGCACATAATAAAGATTGGATCAGGAAGCATTAATATTTTACTCAATCATCTTCACCTGAGGCGGATAGTTTCACGCTGGGTGCCACACAACCTCACAGAGGCACAAAAACAGGCCCGGCAGGAATGGTGCCGTAACATGATAAATACATTTTGATGCAGGCTCTTCTAAGCGTGCTTGATGTGTCCTGGATTTATCGGTTCGATCCAGAAACTAAGCGCCAGTCATCGGTTCAGGTGTGTCAAAACGAGGCAAAGTGAAGCGATCTAGAAGCGGTGGGAAGATTTTGATCTTGTTTTTTTAAATTTTTTTTTTGCCCGCTTGGTATCATCCTTTACGGGATCAAAGAAACATCAACGCTGAATGGTAAACTACCAAATGCTTGCTTGATCAAATCTCATTTTTACTTAAAGCTATAAGTAAGTACATTTTTTCATCGCTAAAGAATTCTCTTATTTTTTCATCGCTAAAGAATTCTCTTAGCTTAGGTAAGAATGGTCTAAACGAATTGTTTTGTAAATATTATACAGGATGGAATAGATAGTAAAATTGTCTTCGCTAATTCTACATTTTGGAGTATTGCTATAATAAGTAAAGATATGCTGTACTTTCTTGTAATACTATTCGGATTCTAGATGTGTCGTGAACATAATTTAAAATCTTAAAATAAAGCTGAAAAATAATTGTTTAAAAAACTAAAAACACACGCTTTATATTGCTAACTAAAAAAGAGAAAATAATTTCTGAGTCACGGAATTTATATTACAGTAGAGTAAAAAGCGTGGGGTAATTTTTTTTTAGTTAAAACTCTTATCAAATTATTGCATTGTCATAGGTACATAATACGTATGCAAAGTTTCAAATTAATCCGATTTCTGGAAGTTGGTGAAAATTGAGCTCAAAAATTCCGTTACATACCTACACCCCGATCTAATAAAAGCGTGTTAAAAAGAGAATCATTTTGCTTTAAATTTACACTAAACGATGCTGGCGCAGGAACCCATATACATCTAACTGTAATCACTTGAAATAACTAGAGTTGCAAGTCGCAGGACTTATAATACAACTTACAATGTGACACAGAAAATGCACCTGAATACACAACACTTAACAAAATATATTTAACTCAAAATGCCAAGAAATTAAAAAATAAGCGTGTATAAAAACAATGCTGTGATTCAAGCAAATAACTGAAATAGAGCTTCTAAAGTATCTTGTTATGGAAAATGATTATGTATGTTTCATTGTTTAGTTCGAAGAAATACTGTTTTGTTGTAATGTAATTAGGTTTACATTCCGTGAATTTTCAATGCTGGCTAAGAGCTCTCAAGCTGTAGTTCATTGTAGAAGTCATTTGGTGGCTATAGAGTACTATAGTAAGATTTAAATATTTGAAAAATTATTAAATCGTAAGTATTCAAGTATTTTTAACAAATAATTAGTTTCAGTAAACAATCCCAATTTATTTTAAAAGCAGCTACTATCTCATCTTATCAGCCTATATACATCCCACTGCTGGGCAGAGGCCTTACCACAACTATGAGGTGGTACGAGCCATACTCCACCACGCGGGCTCAGTGCTGATTGTTGGGGGCACCAGTAATCCATTAGATATTTTACTTTGGGTGAAATATGTCGTTGAATATCAAAACTATAACAATTTAGATAGAAGGTTTGAACAAAAATTGGCCCATGACCAAATTTTCCTGCGCCAAAAAGAGAGCAGTGTTTTGTTAATATGATATCGGTACCGCAGTCATAAAACAATGCAATATTCCGTAGCACTGTCTTCGTAGCCAATGCTACGTCGTAGCTGACGGCATTGACTACGAAAAAGCCACTCGTGGTCACTTGGAGTTCCAATTAAATAGACTCAGTACTGATTGTACTGGGTATTTATGAATGTTTTCTATATAACTTTTTATATCGATTGCATACCTTCAGCAAGGTGAAACACGCCTTTTTATGAATTACTGTGAATCAGGCTAGGTATTGGTTTTTTTATATGGAACTATTTAAAAATGGTCGAACATTTATTCCGTGAAACGGGCCGGCACTCTGAATTCCAAGCGGAAACGCGAGGTAATTGTGACAAAAAATAAATTTGATGAGTGGTTTTTACGGCATTAAAAGTGCAGAAGTAGTAATTGCATAGATTTACAACATGCATTGTCCATTCTTTTTTATACAGCAGTATATTCTGTGTCTTTTTATAACAGTGATAAAACATTAATGACTAGCTTTTGAAGTTTGTATATTTGTAGAAATATCGTTGTAGAAGTGTTTTTACAACAAATTTATTTGGCAGCAGAGAACACACACAATAATTTTGTAAGGATTATGCAACACTGGAAAAATTATTCATAAAATAACTTAGATGTATCATAGTTTAGGAATCTTTCTTCTATTCACACGACTCGCGACGCGAAAGTTATGCTTATGAGTTCAAATCTTTCTGTTCAACTAGTTGGATAGTTGACACCACAAGTCCATACGTACTTTTTAAATTTTGTCAAGACGTTTATCTCATACACACTATGACGTCATTATGTGCTATTAGTGACTATTTATCAATTTAAGTTCATTTAAAAACAAAACAAACTGCAGAAAAGGTAAATAAAACGCGGTCTTTAATTATGTATTCTTTTAGAGAAAATCTGTTTTTGAATATTTCTTTCATAGCGGAAACAAGGCTATTGCATAAAGGTGAGTCAAAGCGACTACGAGCAGTGAAGCTTCGCCTCGGACACTCAGCAGTACTCAGCACGCACATAAAGTAAATAAAGTAATTCTTTTATTTTATTTATTTTGTTGCTTGCATCCACTATTTGAATGCTTACCTATTGAAAGTTCGTAATATACCTTCCGTTTTTTTCCTGCCGATACTTCAACGTTTGGAATCCAAGCCCTATAAATGGATGGCCTAATAAAGTTAGAAATAGTGGAGTGACCCGTCAGCTCGGCTCTCTGCATGCATTAAGCCCACTGTGTCCCACATTCGAATTCGCCCCTTGCTGATTCACTGTTATTCTAATGAGCCATTCTTTCCGATAATATAGTTACCATGCGAACAATAAAAGAGCCCTTTTTCAATCATAAAGTACCAGTTCGCAGGAATAAAGGCAATTTTTATGCCTTTCATAATTCTTGTTTGATGCCACCTCTCGAATTTCATCCGACACATTTTGACGTTAACATGTTTTTTATACTTTTAAACTTTTACGATGCGAGCATAGGGATAATCTGAATTTGTAATGGCGAAAGCGAAAAACGAATCGACGAAAAACGAATTGAGTAGCTTTACGTTAGTAAAAATATTATGGAGGTCTTCAAAATAGCCTGACGAAGATGCGAAAATGTACTTGAAAATAATAATTACAGACTATTATAAATAAAATTAGCCCAGAGGTGTGACTGAAGAGAATGCCCCACCATTTGATAATTTTATTGTGCAATAGAACAGTTTAACTTCGTTTGATTTTGCAAGCTTCTAAAATTAAGCTCACCTCTCGCTCACGTTTTGAGTCTGCGTTTAAAAAAAAAAGTTTCTAGTTATATTTACCTAAATAGGGCCGCCTAAATTGTATATCTTTCTTTATTCAACTTGTACGTAATTTTGTTTTATGTCGTAAAATAAAGTGTTAATCTATCTACAAGTCTATCTATCTAATCATTACCTTGCCGTAGCTCAGTGTAGCACTAGCACGGGAGGTAAAGTATTTGTTTGTCGCATTTCGATTTGTGCCTACAATTATTCATGACAAAATTACTTGTTAACAACTGTTGGCTTTCTGTACAAATTGAATTGTGAATGTGTTTCGGTATGCACAATAAACGATTTGATTGATTGATCTATCTAATCTGTTTTCCGAAATGGAAGACTTTAACTGTATCCACAAATACGCACGTATATTTGTTGTTCTACTCGCGCTCAATATGACGTCACTGACTTGTAAACAGCTTAACCGGGTCGGGTGCTCAAGATTCAGGAGCGTCACCAGAAAACCACTCGAGCGTGCTATAACTGAGGTGTCACATACACCATGCTATGATGGTAGTAGGCTCACTTTCTTAAACCACGTTAAAATGTAGAAGATTCGCTTATATTCAGCTAGTGGATCTGGCCGACACGCGCTTCTGCCGCATTTTCTCCATAGCTCAAGCTAACGCTTATTTTGGTAATTGGTATGTCCGTTGAAACAATTGATTAATTTATTTATTGAATCACTCTATCTATAAAAAATGCATCTAAATCCGTTGAGAAGTTTTAAGAATCTAAGCATACATACAAACATAGGGACAGACGCTGGAAGCGACTTTGCTTTATGCTATGTAGTGATAAGTTAAAACACAGACATACTATATTTTTTTGATTCAAATATCAATCTAGCTAATCCTAGCATTAATCTACGAGTAGGTCTCATTCTAGCATAAACCAATATCTTCGAATTTAAGTAAACATAATTCTCATTTAACTTCAGTTATTTTCAAAACAAGTTTGTTTGCCCAGTACGTTTAATAATGTATGATGTAGATAGGATACGAAACACAATATTCATCATACCATTATTAAGATACAAGGTGATTAATTAAATGGATTCCGCTCGCGGCGAAATAACCCCGGCTTTAATAAACTGTAAAACAGTAATTGAAATGGAATAAACAACTTTTTATGAAACAAAACGAAACACAACACATCTCCAATCTCTAATGCCCTTTGTATTCTCATAATCATCCTAATTAATGGGACATTAGGGTACTATACCAAGCAACCCACGTTTTTCACTCTACTATAATTTTAATACAAAATCTTTGTACTCAGAAATTATTTTCTCTTTTTTAGTTAGCATCAAAACCGTGTTATTTTTGTTTTTAAACTATTTTTATACTAAGGATAATGGGAAATATTCTAAGGGTAATGGAAAACTCTTATCAAATTATTGCATTGTCATCGGTAATTGATACGTGTGCAAAGTTTTAAATTAATCCGATTTCTGGAAGTTGGTGAAAATGGAGCTCAAAGATTCCGTTACTTACATACATAGATACATACATACATACAGCCCGAGCCAATAAAAGCATGTTAAAATAGATATTTGTTTTCGAAAAGACACTTTAAAAATTCTTTTCGGCTCCGGTCATCGAGGAGGATTCGAACCCCCGACCTTTGGAAGTCCGATCCAATGCTCTATCCACTGAGCTACCGAGAACCTTAATAATGGAGTCGCTGAATTTTGTAAGTGCTTTTTAACGCTTTGAGCGAGCGTATGTTTATGTTTGAGAGAAATATTTTTACATATATTTAACAATCGGTTAGGATGAAACAAAAATGAAAAAAAAATCTTAACTAATAAAATTTTAGCCTGGTTCATCTTAACCGGAGCCGAAAAGTTTTTTTAAGTGTTATGTCTTTTCGAAATTAAAAATAGCGTTGTGAACGCAAAAAAAAACTAAACAAATAATTATAGATATTTTTTTATTTATTTAAAAAACTTCTGCACAACTTGTGTACAGTGGCAGACTTAATGCCGGAGGCATTTCTACCAGTCAACCACCAAGCAGAGAACATACAGGCGGTGCACATACAGATAAAAAAAGAAAATGAAAATAAATTACTAATAAGTAGATAACTCTTATCGTTTTTGATTTAGTCACTTAGATTACATCCTAGATACAGTATTGGCTGGCAAGCGTGTCTATAAGAAAGCCTTAATTGGCCTGAACTTCGTAATATTGTACGAGTACTCGTCTGTAGGAAGAACTTTTACTCGTATGCTAACTTTGTTATGCTAAAAGAAAACTTTGAAATGCGGAAGCTACAAGTTGTAGTTTATGGCAGTTGCTCTGATGGACTGGGAAACTTGGTTATTATAATAGCCTCGCTACAAATAACTAAAACAGTGAAATTAAATGAAATCAACCATTATGAAAATAAGTTACTATATTCTTAGCATTAACAATGCAAATTTCTTTACATTAAAAAATTAAAACACATTTAAAGAAAAAAAAAAGAAAAAAAGTTTTCATTCGGATGTTGTAGGTATCTAAACGCAACAGTGGTGAATCATGGCTGGCTGCAGCCTAAGGAAGAACTTAAAGAAATTCGGATCGATAAGTAAGTGTCACGGTAGCTCAATTGATAAAGCAATCGCCAGGCTTGCAAGAGGTGCGGGGTCGAGTTCCGCCTGTGGCGGTCCGTTTTTTATTTAAGTGTGTTTTTATTTCATATTATTACTAGTGGCCCCCCGCGACTTCGTCCGCGTGTAATCCCTTTGTTTTTGAAATCGCGGTCGAGCGGGATAAAAAGTATCCTATGTCCGTTTCCTGGTTCTAAGCTACCTCTCCACTAATTTTCAGCCAAATTGGTTCATCCGTTCTTGGGTTATAAATAGTGTAACTAACAACACTTTCTTTTATATATATATATATATATATATATAGAACAGATATGAATTATTATTTGTGACAGGGATAGCAACATCCGTAACTACGGACAACAGCTAAGAGAATAGGGAGCAGGTTTACACTATTTTTAGGAATACAAAGGACGTTTTGCTTTCATTATACATGTTTGTTTACTTTGAGCCTACTATGCGTATTCTCACTATGTGCTGACTTCATAACTGCGGTCGTCACGATAAGGCGAAACTTTCGGCAGGAAGCGTGTTTGTCCTGTAATGAGCTATGAAATTGTCCGGAAAACTATACAGCCTCCATGTAGAATGGTAAAACTACTAACTACTGAATGGTTCCATTTTCGTAAAAGACCATGTTTTTCCGCAACAAAGGTACGCCCTTGTAGCTCATAAAAAGGACTCTCTATGAAATACCCGTACTTATGTATGAAGTAAGTGTTTAGAAGAAGCGATTCCCGTGTCAAGTAGGGAAACCTGTCGTATCTAGGCCAGGGTTTTTCAATCTTCTTGGAAAAAAGGTGAAAGCAGATGTTTGAAGTCGCCATACGCCTTAAGCCGTATAACTTGATTATAGGGGTAAAAGCAATAAAATCAGAATTTTCTACAGACATTTGTTTATTAATTATCACAAACTTAATCAGCCTCTTTTAAAGTAATTAATAAGTTCCTAATAGAATCAACCTTTGTCTTACTTTTGTTAAAAAGAAATAACTACAATATTATAACGTTAAAACTTTTGGATGTTCATTTACCTACATATATTAATAAGGAACTTATCTCATCAATTTTTTGGTAACAATCTTATTTGAGGACTAACTTGAACATAATACTATAAGGCACATTAAGGTTAATTTCAGTTTTAATATACTTATACATATAATCAGACTTTTTTAATATCCGTAATATATAAATATTGGTTTCACGAAAGACAACTTCACGGCTATATCTTGTATGTGGTTTGTTAGTCTGACACAAAGAGTTTCCATAATTATTATTACATGTTACCAGATATTCAACAAAACTCCGTGGAAAAACTAGGTGAAAAAAGTCCATAACATTTTCTATGTTATCAACGTTTACTTTAATACCAGAAGCAGCGTTATCAAAGTTAAAATCAGGTATATCAGTCCCCGTTTCAGATCAACCTTCTTCTAGTAGAGGCTCCTCAGCAGATGCCCCGCGAGCATGACTGATTGGGCTAGTAGGCTGATCAGAAATATCGGGTGCATTAGGGCGTTCATCTTGATTTCCAAGGCGATCGTTTGACGATAAAGGAATTTCAGATGACGAAGCTTCCGAAACATGGAGGTTTTGGGTAGCTGAAATATTCTCATGCTGTCGTTCGTCCTCGGAAGGGCAAAATGTTTTATCATTAGACGAAGAAGACTCACCAGATAAAATACTATTATTTTTTCGTGGGCGGCGTCCAGCTGCGTCCTCAGAACTCAACAAATGATCGTCTGAAGGATGATAATCCTTGTCGGACCCGAATTCCCCATCATCAGCATATGGATCTTCACTGGATTCCGGAGTATCAGCTTCATTGAAAAATTCCAATAACCGCTTTTGTTCCCTTTTCGTACGTATCTCCAGGCGTCATCTGTAGATAAATTCATTATTGCTTTAATACCAAAAAGCTGCAGTCAAAACATACAAACATCTAATATTAGAATCACAATTACCTCATACAAGTATGGAATTAAACATTCCAATACATCAAATTACAAAAACACGTTGATAACTTACCTTTCGAGCCGTTATTTGCGCGCGAAAGCATGAGGTGACACGAAGCAAACCGCCGAAGCGCACTACGTGACTAAATGTATGGAAACACGACGCGTACTGTGTGAGGGGAGGGGTATAGAAATTCTGTCAATGTGTGTGTACCTTGACTTGTTGTAGAACTATGTACGATGACAGTAGGAGAGCCGTATTACTTTTGCGGTGACACTACAACATGCCCTTCCTTGTAAAAGTACTGAAAATCAAACGCCCTCAGAGGCACGAATAGAAACTATGACGACTATAGGCGTTCTGTCGTATCATTTTTTACTACCTAAACGCTCGTGAACGTTACTGTCCATCAATGTGTTAATTTGGGACTAGAGAATTGGTGTGATTGTTGTGAAATATTTATATATTATTTATTTATTTATTTTCCTTTGTAATTTTGGTAAAACCTATTGTAATATTGGTTTTCGTGGTGTGCAATATCTATATATAAATGGTTTTTACTTCAAATACAAAAAAAATGTGGTATTTAAATGATGGAATTTATTTTTAGAAATAATAATAATAGTCCTCCAGGCCGATTTCGACCGGACAGGAGATATTATAGTACACAAGTGTGAGCACAATACACAGGTGCACTCACTGTTCCAACACTCTCAAAATTTGAGAAATCGAAATCGATGAGACGGTAATCCGATATGACCGGAGAGAGATCAGGCGCAGGACCAACGGCTTAACGTGCTTTCCGAGGCACGGGGGTGTTAAACCGCCAACTTTTCGACTCCGAGCTGTTTTTGAGAAATTTATGACAGAAAATCTCAGAAACAGTTTTGGCTCGACCTGGGATTCGAACCCAGGACCTCTCGGATGTAAGGCAAAAAATGTATTTTTATTACTCTAAATTTGAAGACCAAAATAACTTGAGAGGCAACAAAATACTTAATAATTTCAAAAATTAGAGAATTCTTGTAATATATTATTGTCTATAAATTTTACAAAACATTAATTGAGATCAATCGTTATTGACCTATTATTTCGTCCCGTTAGGTACTGTGGCACGTCACGGTAAACACGGCAGTGTCTTATGCACATGTTGATAAGGGTGATTTTTCAACAACAATAGGTAGCCTGATGTGCTCGCCACTGTACCTCGTGAAGTATTTAATAGTATACTTCAGCTGACTTATAATAAAAGCTGTATTGTATTATAAATAAAGGAACGGCTTGTATCCGAGATTCAGCAGTACAATGAAGCTCTTAGTAATAGACTAGATCTTGTAAAGACAGACCTATTGTTTATTGGAAAGTTCAAGCTGTTAGAACCAATATGGTACAACGAGATGTAGAAAATATTAATAAAACCATTATAATTATAAAATCAGTAACCCAGATAGTGTTATATTTTAAAAAAAATGCAATAGATAAGTACAGTCCCTGGATTTAAATACTGTAAGCATTTTTTGCTAGTTCTGGAATAGCTGGTCTTATGTCTAGGACAGGTTAATGGTAATGAACATGTAGTTACATTTTATACGTTCTAAATATTTTTTATGTTTGATACGGCCCCGCAAATATATGTTTTTAAACACTTCCCTGTACACAGTTATATTGAATTGATGGATAAATAAATAACTTGTAGATTTTCATACTTTTTTCATAGACCTAATCCTGAGTGATTTGGTTTGATGTTTGGCGCTTCATTTTTTACATTCTTATAAGTGCTGCCTTTCACGAGTTCTTTGATCTGTTCCAACTAATGTGTTTTTATTTGTAAAACAGTACTCATAACGTTCGTTACTTTTAGATAAATATTTAAGTACTTCTTGCATGAAAACCAACATCAGCGTTATGATAAATACTTTAATAAAATAGCCAAATAAAAATATAAAATAAATACAACATCACATACATTGATCAGACTCTGTGGTAAGTAGCTTAAGCACTTTTGAAATAAACTTAAATAAATATATATAACACCCAGACCAGTACAAACAGACATGTTCATGCACACAAATGTTTGTATAGTGCGGGGATCGAACCTGCGACCTCTTGGTTAATAGTCAAATTCTTGACCATTTCACCAAAGTGGGCGTCAAAAATTACTTGTTATTTATTTTCACATTGAGTTCGAAATATTTTCAGACCACACGTGCCAAAGGTGCTTCAGGTTCGCAATAACCGTATATTCAAGTAGCAGGATTTATAGGAAGAAATACCGACTCGCACAAAAATATTCATATACGGGGGTGACGTTATTACGGTGCGTTGACGTGATTTCAATAAACGACAGGGCACAATAAAGTCACTTGCTTGTTGCTTACATACCTGAGATACATATTGGGTACTATGAGTTCGCGAAACGCGTAAAGTAATGAAAAATATGTCTAATATTGGTGACTAAAGAGCATCAGATACTAAAACGTATGAAAATAAGGGCACGGATATGTGTCACTTCCGTTCTGCAGGACCGGTAAAACGTGTATGTTATTATAGAGTATGTAATGTAGTTGAATGAGCGAGTTCACACGCAATACTCAGAGTATTTCGGATCAGTACTGTGCTGTTTTCGGTGACGGTATTAAAATTAAAGTAATAGAGTTGTCAACGTATCTTATTTAAAACTTTGGTCTGGTTCAATATCATTTATTACACCCGAAGTCTTTGACAAGATCTAGGTACACAAGGAATTAGACACATACGCTAACCAACACCCTAAAAAAATTTGGTCATCGCATGTTGGGTGGAAATACAGAACAAAGCTATCAGATTTTGCAAGCTAAAGGGTATCAATCTCACTTGAATATTTCGGATTTCACGATTGCAAAAAGTTCTCATAGATTGAACTCGTAAAACGTTGACAAATGGAACAAATGGTACGTCTGGCGAGCTGTGACAGTATTCCAATCACGAGCCGTATCGGCACCCCAGTCACGGAGCAATTTACATTTTCTTCAATTTAGTGGAAAACGTCTGGAATTTCTTATTGATCTTCATTTAAAAGCTAATCCCGGACTGTTTAGGAAACCGGCAAGCTTTCATTTACAGGTGCAAAACGTGGAATACCATTGTGACAACGCTGTGAAGTCACAATCGGCAATAACATCTGTTTCTGAATTAGCAGCATTCAGGTAGTATTCAGCAACAAGTTGCTATGAAGCGGCAGCAGACGACGCGTTGTAGCGAAACCTTAAATTTCAAGTTGTGTTCATTTATTATTTTATTTTTACAACAACATCACATACACTAATCAGACTTCGTGGTAAGTAGCTTGAGCACTTGTGTTACAGATATCAGAATCAACAGTGGTATTACAAATAAACTTAAATAAATACATATAACACCCAGACCAGTACAAACAGACATGTTCATGCACACAAATGTTTTTACAGTGCGGGGATCGAACCCGCAACCTCTTGGTTAATAGTCAACTTTTTAACCATTAAACCAAATTGGTCGTCCTGATTGATTGCAACGCTAACTTCGTGCCGCTAGCCACTAAGAGTATTTCATACAAACACTTATTAAAAAGAAGTGTCTTGACGACGTGTCATCTGCGGCTGTTTCATGTTGCGCGCTTCCAACTTGAACCTTTCCTGAGAACTTAACAATATAGATTGGATATAGTTGATGGAATCAGGCGTGACTTTGCACAAATCCATGACTAGAGCTGAAATAGAGATCCATTTTGTTTTAAATTTTCACTAAACGACGCCCGCGCAGGACCCCAAATACATCCAACTGTCACAACCACTTGAAAAAAACAAAAGCTGGAAGTCGCAGGACTTACAATACAACTCACAATATGACAATGACTCAAATGTTGTCAGTGTTGTGTAGCATAGCCTGGTGCATCTTCTGTGTCAGTTGTATTTTTTTCAAGTGGTTACAGTGGATGTATTTAGGTTCTGGCGCTGGCGTCGTTTAGTGAAAATTTAAAGCAAGATAATTCTTTTTTGCAGCCCAAGATAGATTTTATCTACTCGTAGATTTCGTTTCTTACGTAAAAAGGGATTACTTACTTAGGTACTATTTAATCCTGCAGTGGGTACGTGTTGGATGCAATCCGATTACAACCGATCTACTTGGAAATCTACGGGGAAGCTTCAGTGAGGAACGTCTTGTGTGACAATTCACAGTCTCATATTAGATTGAAGAGTGTAATCACACTAATATGAGACTCACCTGACGTAATCTTGAGGCTTTATTGGCCAAACTTTACTTCGTCACAAAAGTAGCGACAGGGACACATTTTTGACTCAATTTCTGTATGGAATTGACATGTGGCGTAGCCTTTATAAACTAATACTAAATGTCATCATAGAACAAAGTTTCCAGACGTTAATATTGACTTCTTAGTACCGGCTCAATGTAAAAGAACTATTTGGAATATTTATAGCCAGAGCAACAGTTCACAAACAAAATCACAACAGGAGAATTTCTTAGAAATTTTCCAATACTTGCTTCAAAGATAAAGAACAAAATTGAAAGGGGGGTTAATTTTGTACATTAAAAAAAAAAAATTAAATCATCAGCTTGTGTCATGTTTTTGAAATTCGTCGAATCGCCCGTGAAAAGCAGCAATCGGCCAAAGTCGCGGAGGACAAAAAGTATTTCCATAGAAGGCTAAAAATAAATAATTAATTACCAAAGTTACTGATAAGTCTAGAGCCAAAGCTGGAAAGTAATCAATTATGTTGATTCTGTGAATTGGCGTTTTACTGCTTATAGAATAAATGTTTACGGCCTCTCAGTACTGCCATCGGCTTTGATCAACGATAAAAAGTTTATTACAATCTCACCAAAAACATTTTCATGTAATGTTTTGCCAATACGAGCTCAGGACAAGAAAATAGTTACCGTGCCTGCTTTTTACTCTAGCCCAGGGGCTCAATACTAGTTAGGGCTCTTGATAGCTCAAAATACTGTTTGCTCACTTTGTGTAGATAGGAACGTAACTTAATATTTTTGAGATCTGGTAGTCAAAACTATGTAATGACGAATAACTCCTCAGTCTACCTGTGATCACAGACGCTAAAAATAGCCGGAGACTTCAAGTTAAAATAAAATGTAAATAAATCTCGAAATAACCCATAAAAAGTGTATTATTTCAATAGTCCTCATGATCAAAATAAACTCACAATATAATCTTATTAGATATGAGAAAAACAAAATTTACTTGAAGTACCATATCTCGATATTAAACACATCAGTTAAGTTTCTGAAGTTAATAGTCGTAGTTAGTAAATACGAGAAGGTAAGGGGGAGTGGAGCAGCTAAGAACACTTTTTAAACTTTCTGTCAAATCTTCAGATTCACTAGTTCTGAACCTTTTTACTGTTTCACAATGCTAAGTCTGACAATTAGGCTATAAAATCGCAATACAACATATCACGAAGAAGTTAAATTCAAATGAAATCATATAAACAAAGATTACCTCGTAGGTATCCAATTCTGTGTGGATGCCAATCTATCATAATATTTTCGAGGACAGACTTTATGAACGTAAATAAAATTAATAAGAATCATCTAATTCAGGATCTTTTCCAGTAAAAAACAAAAAAAAATGCGCATTACATTACATTATTGAAAGAACATATTTGAATAAAGCTATAATTGTTTAATAATATACAAAAATAAAATTATACTACATAAAACATGATCCTGGCTGTTTTCAATCGTCCTATAACGATGACAGAACAAAAAAAAATTAAGAACGTCAGTGGACGTAAGGCTGTTGTTTTTTTTTCATACTTTTCCACGAAACTGAAATGAATATAGAGTTTTTTCTTTACTATCCCGATACATCAACGTTAAATTTTCGTTCCTGAAACAACTTTCAGTTAAAGTATCGACACACCTTCTAAGATTAGCTCCACGTTCAGCTCAATTTTGTAAGAAGAAATCTCCTCTCTAAAAGTAGCCACAGAAGCTTTATCAAAGGCGCATTAATATTCAACACTGCTTATTCAAGAACCTGCATCACTAAAGTCTATTAATTAAACAGGTCCATAAACCTTCATTGAAAAATTACCCAAAAAAACTTAGGCAAACTTGTTAAACCAACTGAAAATCCAGTGAACGTCGTTCCCCTGTGCCAATGATTATAAGTGATTGCAAAACAAAGCTTCGTTTGACTCACTCTATTGATTTAACAATAAATTCTCCATTCCATCATGGACCATAACTTTTGGTGGGGAATTACCCTATTAAGGGTATTTATAGGGCGTGTTATTGGCAGGCCGAGTTGATATTATTGAGTGCCGAACCCTAGGGAACTTTGTTTTCGTTTATCGAAGTTGAATCTACGTATTAACAGCATAATGTTTTTAAATTTATAATCAAGTTAAAGTTATTTTTTAACTACAGGCTGTATAGCATACAAATATTTATCTAAGAACTAGCGGTCCCCCGCGACTTCGTCCACTGAAATAAAATATAGAATAGGCATGATGACATCTATCTCAAATAATTTCTATGGCCATGGCGTTAAAAAACATAGCCCCTATGAAGTGAACACAACCAGTATATTTCCAAAAAGCTGTAGAAACCAATTTTTAAAGACACAAAACTTAATAAATATTCGGTCAATTGACTCCGATTTCTGATACATGACCGTGACGTCACTTTTTTGTATTCCCATAAAAAATCTAAGGACCGAAAGAAAGAAGAAAGCGTATGTCAATGATTGGTAGTGTCATCTAGCCTATTGTCAAGTTAAACATTTCTTTAACTATAAACAAGATGTCTAGACATTTCCTCATTACAATCCTATCAAGATAGAATTAGAATATTTTGACTAACAAATACGTAATAACCTATATATAAATAACTGACTAAGACATAATCAGGTTGTTAGTTTAGCATAAGGCCAGGGTCAGTCTTTTTTTATAATAAAGTAGAGGACCCCGCAGACGTTGTTCTGCTCGTTGTTATTCTTTATAGGAAAATAGGGGTTGGTCATGGAGGGGTGAGTATTTATGGTTGTACGGATCTTTTATTAAATATTGATGAAAAATTGGGACATATGAAAATAGCTTACAACATTTTCCCATACGTAATTAATATTACCAACAACAACCAATAAAAATCGGTCAAGCTGTTTTGGAAGAGTTCTTCGACAAACACTGTGACACGGGAATTGGCTAGACGACACCACCAATCGTTGACATACTTTTTATTATCTGTCAAAACGGTCTGCCTCCATAGATTTCGTATGGGAATAAATGATCGTGACGTCACAGTCATGTATCAGAAATCGGAGTCAATTGACCGAATATTTATTGCGTTTTGTGTGTTTAAAAATTGGTTTCTACAGCTTTTTTGAAATATATTGGTTGTATTAACTTCATAGGGGCTATGATTTTAAACACCATGTTCTTGACAATATTTAAGATAGGTGTCATCATCCCAATTGTATGTATGTATAAGTATAAGTTGTTACACCAAACAGTCAGCTGATAAAGTTTAGATTAATGTGCAGACGACCGTTTGGTGCAGTGGTCTACATGTCGGACTTCTAAAACTAAGGGGCGCGGGTTCGATCCCCGCACAGTACAAACATATGTGTGCATGAACATGTGTGTTTGTACTGGTCTGGGTGTTTTCTATGTATAATATGTATTTATTTACAAAAAAAGTATTTAAGTATGTTTATCCGTTGTCTCGTACCCATAACACAAGCCTCGTAGCTCAGTTGGGGATTAGAGAATTGGTGTGATTGTTGGGAAATATTTATTATTATGTTTCAAAAATCTAAAAGATGGTACAAAGAGATTTGAACGTGATATTTGCCTTGTTCCATTCGGAAATTTCCTCACTTACCATTCAATCAAGGTACACATATCCAATTTAAGCTGACTTCCATTTTGATGCATCGTTTCAAACAACGGACGAGATTTTGGTAGGTAATTGGATAACGCTTTGCATGCGGGCAGCCTAACGCTTTGCCTTTCCATTATCTTTGGCTTTGATATCTAGCTGTGACCGTGATTTTGAATTAAGCCAATCCAGTCACTCTTCTAAGCTTGACTGTGCGAGTAAAAACGCTGGCTGGATAGAACCGAAAAAACAAACGAAACGTAAGGGCGTACTGCTTCTGTATTGAAAACCTACCACAATAGCCTTTACCTGCTTTCGTATTTGCAGGACAATATGGGCAGTGTGACTAATAAGTCTTAAATATCATTCAACAGTTCTTGTCAGTTTTTTCATGTTTGGCTTAGGATACTAGATTATTACAATTTCACGTAAAACATTAGTTACAATGTGAACCAATTCTACCAATTGTTACGATCATTTTTTTCCTTTACACCATACTTGGGAAGTTAACGGTTACTGAGGTATTGATGGTTAATGTTTGAAAAAAAAAATATTGAAAATGAAATGATTTTTACAGAATTGTCTTTTGTCCGTTCTAACTTAACTTTTTTCCAAAGAAACATGATACAATTTTTCACTAGTTCTTTCATAAAAAGCCTCTAAATGGCACACTGCACTGGCAATGGAACCGCGTCGCGGCGGCGTATAGCAACACGCCTCGCGGTCACTTTTCCGCGTGTGCGCTGTACATTGCGGGTTGGATTTTTTTTTTGATGTCAAAAAATAAAAGTTGATTCCCGGCCAAATTTTCTTTTTCATACGCTTTGGTTTGATGTACTGAACGCGTGGTTGACGGCTTCGGTAAGTTTTTTTACATCCTGTATAGTTTAGTTACGTCTTTTTAGCCTTCTTTTACCGTTTTAAGTCATTCCATATAATGCTTTGAAATAACTATTACATTCATGTTGAATTAAAAAAGGTACTTACTTACTTAGCTTAAGCGTGTCCTCAAAACCTAAGCAAACAAGAATCAAAAGAAATTAAACAAATTAGGTACTTGCAATTCTTTGAATTACTTATTCTAGTCAGTAAGTATTTTTGACATAATTTTTGATGTAAAATAACCCTCAACCTGAACATGATCCTTGTTAGCACTTCTCTTATTATGTATGGATTACGAGTCTTTAAATTATTTTTAACTATGAGTTTCCGACACTTCAAGCGCTCATTGGGCGTTAGCTAGCTAACCATTCGCCCGACGTGTGGGTCCGGGGTCAAATAAGCAAACGCACACGCACGCATCTAACTGGCCAAAGATATCTTACTCATATACCAGAATCGCGGTTGCACTGATTTCAGAAAAAAAAATAGTGCTTTGTCAGTCATAGTAAAAAAGATGGCGTACGCCTTCACCTTTAGTCTTAACACCTCTTAACATCACGTCTGGTAACAGACTTATGATTACCTAATCATAAGTAGTTTAATTTAAAAATTAAACGTTGCAAACTAAAGATAATGTTTTTCATCAGACATGAATCGAAGCGGGGATCGAACCCGCGTCCATTTTAATCTGGCCCGTGTGATGAAGTGAACGCGGCCTACGCGTTAGGAAAGCAGTAGTCAACAGGCTTTGCCAATGGCTTAAGCACACTGAACGCGGGTTCAACTCCGCCTCAGACAGTTGATTTTTCCTATTGCAAAAAATATTATGTGAGGTAGGTAATACTACGCCAAAGAGGTACCCCGTCTTCCCGTCTTCAAAATACAAATGAAAATTCAATCAAATTTTTATTTGCTATTAAATAGGGTGGGTACAAATATATGTTGATAGTAATAAATGACAACGTGCTCCTATTTAGCCCTATACATAAGTAAAGTCTGGTAACTTCCGGTGTGTTTAAAATAATAGTCTTCAAAAGCTCGAATTTTGGCGCTGGTTACACCTACATTTCGCCTCAATAAAAGCCTTCTGCTATTACATTACATTTACTTCTATTTCAACTATTACATTATTACATATTTTATAAATCTTTTATTTATTTATTTAATTAAGCTTTATTGCACAACAATACCTTGTACAAAAGGTGGACTTAACGCCGTAGAGCATTCTCTACCAGTCATACCCTTTGGGCTAAGCAGAAATGATTAGTGCGACAAAATAAATAAAAGAGAAAACAAAAAATAATAACAATAATATGACACATAATATTAAATATAAAATATACAATACATAATTATGTATATATATGATTACAGAATTAAAATACACATAATATATACAAATATACACTAAATAAATAAATAAATATGACGAACTGTTAAAGAAAGATCTATAATGACGGTTGCGATCCTTTCATTTTCTGTCTGCAGTACTTAAGTAGAATACCTATTTACTCGGTAGATAATATGTTCTAGGAGGTATTTACCACTCGGCAATACCTATTTACCGAGTGCTTTATTGGCACGCTCCACTCCATCTTAAGACGACTTAAGGCGACATTGTTCAATAGCAGTCTGTTACTAGGTCACTATATAAATGAAGGTTTTAGTTAATTGTTCTATACGTAATTACTTATGAAGCCTGGAATTGAAATAACTTGAAAGCGACAAAATCTGGCAGTTTTAGAAGAACTACATTGACATCACATTGAGTATGTTTAACCCCATTAAAGTCCCATAATTACCGGACGGTTAATATACGAACCGGTCTAATATGAGATAACATTAGTATTAACTTTCTACGTAAGCAGTGATGACTTTTCAAATCAGGTTTCTTGGAATTTTAACTTCCTGTCTCTTAAAAAATCAGCTATTTCCTTTATTCTTGATATTAAGTCCTTATTTAAGGTCTCCCATACATAAAGTACAAGTACATTTAAAAGTGTAAAATACTTTATATCCGACCCTGATCACGAAACAAACATCACAAAACGTGATGAAATTTTGTTTACAAAAAAGTTCTGCCCATCGGTTACGAGCGAAGCTACTTTTTCTTTCATTCAATTTTACTGAGATCAGTTAAGAACCCTCATTCGTCACCTGTTTGGGTCTGCTCCTCTGTATTCTGTTACTTTTTAACTGGAAAAATCAAGATTGATCAAGATTCTTGTCAACTCTGCAACTTTGACATTGGTTGGTAGATATAATATTGGTCTCATGATGTGTCAAATGTTAGCTAGCTAGGATAAGACACTTTAAAATTACATTCTGAGCACTAGACTATTTACTAGTTTTAATCCTAGTTAAGTTTTAACTTCTTCTTAAATAAGAAGCCTTAAATGAGTACTTGGTTTCATCGATTTTTTTTACGTGGCAATATTTTTCTGATGGACAAACCTACCAACCTCCCATGGCCATTCCAACCCCGCGGTTATTAAGGCTTAAACGTGAGAAATGCACGCGGAATTTGCGTCTGCTGGGCATACAGCTGGGCAGTACTGCACTCCACCGCGTCCAATTCTTGACTCTCTACAAATTCTCATCTCAGATCCTTGTCCCACGTATCACTCTCCTCCCTTTCTTAGGGTTTGACTCTCCTCGGTGCCATTTTTTCTCCTGTGCCAGCCGTGTGAGAACTCCCGCAGCCGTTTGAAGTTCCCCTCCGAGACAACGAGGTCGTGATACCAAACCGGACCGACACTTGCAGGAGTGATACCATCCATCATCTTCTGTCGTAGGTCTTCATACAGAGGACATAGCCATAGA
Source organism: Pyrausta despicata (assembly GCA_963921415.1). NCBI lineage: Eukaryota > Metazoa > Arthropoda > Insecta > Lepidoptera > Crambidae > Pyrausta > Pyrausta despicata. Next base: position 10,533,022 of record OY992862.1, on the reverse strand, counting down.
ACGTGGTGTAGGTCCTCTCTTTCCTCTCCACCTCTTCCCATCTCGGAGCTTCATATCACTTAGCTTTTTTTGAAGCATCCATGTCTTTGGTTCGACCCAGCGCATTCTGAGTCTTCCAGCCATGTTCGGGAAGAACTGACGGAGCTTACGACCCTTAGTCTCCTGCTACAACGGTGCTGCCAGTCTATGATTACTGCGTCACGAATTTCGCGCTTGCGCCTGATCTCTTCCTTGGTCCCGTGCTGTCACGTCGCCTGCGTTCTGCCTGAACGTGTCACTTCCAGGACAGCAGGGAGCTCTCCAGCCAGTACCGGGAGCGCAGCCGTGCTGACGGACCTGTAGGCCTTAGTCAGCAGGACAAGTGCGGGCCTCTGTCGCCTGAGGAGCGTCCCGCTTATACGAGTAGACTGCACCTTAGCTGCATACACAAGAGTCGCAACAAACGTGCCCAGGTACAATATACGTAGGCCTGGAAATCGAATGCCCTAGGACCGAAGTGATCTAGCCAATATTAAACTCGATCTTCTTGAAACCGGCTGTTCTAGAAACTGAAATTGAGATCCTTAATATTACAAATAATATCAAAAACACAGCTATGGCATTGATGACCAACCCCGTAATTTGATTAAAACTTGTGCTGAAGTGGTAGCGGGCCCATTTACAAAACTAATTAATCAATCCTTTTTAGAGACTACGTTTCCAAGCAAACTGAAAACTGTTATTATAAAACTAATCTTATTATATAAAAATGAATCGCAAAATGTGTTGGTAAGCACATAACACAAGAACGGCTGGATCAATTTGGCTAATTCTTTTTTTGGGATATTCATTAAAGTATGGGGATGGTTATTGCGAAGAAAATTAAAAAAAAAAAAACTACGGGCAGGACAACGTCTGCGGGGTCCGCTAGTACTAAATAAAACTGGTTATTTGTAGCGCAAAACAAGTGTCTACGAAAAAATTTACATTTAAAACCACGAGTTATCCGTAGATGCCATTTTAATAACGAAAACATTTTAAACCAGGGAGGGATATATATATTTTAGAAACAACAATGTTTGTTAGAAAACACATTTTCAATTTGAAAACACCCTGCCGAAATTTCAAAAAAAAAAAGAAGTTTTTACAAACAAAGTATTACTTTGATAATATATATTTTTGATTCCTGACTAGCTTTTAATAAGTCAGTAACTTTAGATGTCGTGAGGCAAACAAATAACCACAACGTCTATAATATTTACCATATAATCAACAAGATTATTTTTTTTAGATTTTAATAGCATACTTTTACAAAGTCAAAAAATATAAAATCGAATATAAAGTCGAAACTATTTCGAATTCCTACTCGTCTAGATATAGTGCTAGACACCTAACCTAAACCATTAGGTCATAGGCAATCCACAAGTGCGCACAAAAATATGACGATTTAAAAATATTTCCCTCTTTCCACTCAATCACGCAGGAACTTAGGTACTTACTATCCTTGAGTTCGTGGGTAAAAACTTTTCAAGATTGAAAGAACATCCGCGTTAGACCATAAATATAAAATAAACTTGATGCAAAGTGTTTATGCATCCCTTGGGAAAAAAGAAAACTGGCCATGATAAACGGGACGCCAAGAATATGATACTCTGGTAAGATTTATCGTGAACTTGCTTGTCTTGCAATATGGTAAGTATTTAATTACAGTTTGTACAGTATACGGAAGTCATTATTTAAGACTATTAACAGAAATTGTCATTTTTTGAATAATCTAGTTCGCGTGATTTGGTGGTAGGTAATTATGTTTTATTTTTAATTCAAAATATAAATATTTGGGGGGTTTGGATTACTTCATTACATGATTAAAATACCTGACTTTATTTCTGTTGAACATTTACCTGAAAAGTTGATGAAGTTTTAGACTTCATCTAAAATAGACCTCTTAGGCGGACAGTGGGGTGAGCATGAACAACTATTGTAACGTAATCGTAGCGTTTACCTAGCGTTAATTTGTCAATTTGTATGGAAAACTGTCAGTTTCTGACGTTTGTACGACACGAATACGTTTTGGTAAAGTTCGTGTTCACCCCACAGGGCTCTTTTGCAACTACGATATTCATAACCAAACGACGTTTGATTTCAACAAGTTCCGAACCATTGGGAAAATCAAAAGCGCTGCAGAGCTTTTCTTTGAACACCACCCGCCATCTAGCGATGAATCTGATAACTACCTATTTCTTGTAGTTTCCACAATGCCTTACAAAGCAATACGCACCCTTTTCTCAAATGTAATACCCTGTCCGTTACGCATTGATTACTACCCTACGATGTCTTTTGGCGATGTTCCTCCACAAAAACTAAAAAAAAGCTTTTATTGTTAGTTATTTACTTGACGCTAAATACCATTTGTTTTCCTTTTTCTCCAAGGTTAGGTTCAGAGTTCACTGACCGGCTGATAAAGGCTTCATCAACCGGTAACTGCTCAGATTTAAATGTTTTGACCTGGTATAGATATACAACCTTGGTTAAAAGAGTGCAGGGCATTGTATTGTACTGTCTGTTAACCCGAGTTACATAGATTATGGTTTTTTTAATTTTTTTTTACTTCGCGTTCTGTTTTCTTATGAATAGTCACCTCACCAGATCGTGACGAATGTGGAACGATAGACGATGTCTAACTTTTATTGACGGAATCTGTCAGGCATGAGAACCAGGGGCTGGTACTTGTTAGTGCATTAGGTACAACTAATTGCCTTGAGGTTTGTGTCTTCCAATCTATATCGGGGGAACCTCATTTGAATCCGGCCCGAATGCTCTGCTATATGGTAGACATAGGCTGAAACTCAGTAAATTTAAGATACTCGTACTTTGTATTTCTTTTCTTTAGGTTAAAAAAAATTTAGGTTCACACCAATTCGGCTGAAATACTAAACTTTGGGTAGGTAACCCAAATTTTTGAACTAACCCAAATGATTTTGACTCAAAGTGATTAATTAAGTTGAAAATAACAATCGGTACATGCCATATCAATAAGTTAGTTATTTATTGAACCACCTACACTCACCCTTCACATAACTCCTTATGAATTATAACAGATTTAAATAGGTTGTGGACTATCTTGTTTACTTAGGTTTAAATATTGCTTATCGCTTTGTCTTTTGTTGACGCAAACACTAGACATTCAGATTACACTTAGAACACTAGAACTTAGAAGACTAGAAGTACACTTTTTACGGATTGTTTCGCGGTTTATTTACATTTCATTTTAACCTGACGTTTCAAACCTTTTTCAGCATCCGTGGTTACAGGTAGACTAAGGTGTTGGTTGTCATTACATAGTTTTAAAAAAAATTAAGCTACTTACCATCACTCAAAGGTATTAAGTTACGTTCCTACAAGACAGTAACTTTCTTAGCTTTAGTCTGGGCTAATATGGCTTGGAAAATTCTACCCACTTGGGATCCTGTCCCAAGTGGGTAGAATTTTCCAACCATCTTCTTTATTGAAATTAGGGTGTCTTCGAATTTCCATGGCCTCACGTAACTTGCGAGGGAATAAACGACGTCCTCTTGCGAAGACTTTCAGTTGGTCAAAGGTAATATTGCTTACTTTAATATTAAAGTAAGGTCCAGTAGCCGGAATACCAACTTGTTGGGAACTTTGGAATAACTTTGAGGTGTAATAACCACGTTAGTTACGTTACTATGGTCAGCTCCAAATTTTGGCTGTTTATTATTTCGCTACTAAGTTTTACTTACCTACAAAATTTTGTACAATGTACCGGGACTCCATCCTAACCATTGTTAAGATAGCTAGCTCGATGTAACGCGGGTTGTTTAGAACGTAACCAGTATAAGTTTTGTAAAGTGTTTTTACAGTTGTAGCCTAATGTTAGTGGGTTGTAGGTACCAGCATATACTATGTGCGCTAGCAGGATATATACATTTTCTTTTTGAATCGGGTCTGGGCGTTACAAGGCGTACAACACAACTTTTGGGATCAGAGCAATTTTACCTTTTTGTTAATTTTTAGCCCCGATGAAAAAGAGATATGTTATAAATTTGACCAGTCTGATTGTGTGTGTCTGTCTGTCATCGTAGCTGCCGAATGGATGAACCGATTTCAAAGTGTTTTTTGACGTGACAACGTCTTATAAATTGGTTTGCCGGGTGACACTTCAAGAAACTGCGTTACGCTGCTCCGCTCTCGTTCCGCGCTCACAATGAGAGCGAGTGAGAGGCACGCGTCCCTTCGACTCGGGCATGGTTAGCCCGCCTAAGAGCGAGTGAGACAGACATAAAAAGTGAAAGGCACTCGTCCCTTCCACTCGAGCACAGTTAACCCGCCTAAGAGCGAGAGAGAGAGAGTGAGAGAGATAGGCATACACACCGGTTCATGTTATACGAATGAATATTCACATTAAAATTATTTTACCACTCAAAGTCGTTGTCACGTAAAACTTTCGCCCGTATACCGACTTTACAGGCAACCAATTTTTTTTTATTTATTCGGAAGATAATTTAACCACGGTGGTTCTTAGCTATGGTCAAATCCATCCTGCCGTTAAAGATGACCAGTTATTTCCCTGGCTCATTCAGGGATTTTTTTACTGGAAAATTTCTTTCATCAGCTTATATACGTCCCAATGCTGGGCACAGGCCTCACCTCAACTATTCAACCTCACCTCAACTATGAGGTGGTGCGAGCCATACTCCACCACGCGGGCTCAGTGCGGATTGGTGGAGGGGTGTGTGTAAGGTAAGTGACCAACCTTACTGTCAGATGTTATTAAGCCGCCCGAAGGCCTCCGACCAGGCTTAACGACTAATATCTATCGATATTAACCGAGACCAACTGCTTAACACTTTGACGGACGAAAGCCATACACAATAGATGTTTTTATTGTAATAACTGCAATATCAGTCTACTGTCCATTAAAGTGTTAACGTGCCTTCCGTAGCACGGAGATGCTTGTAAATAGACGTCACTTGTATGGTCAGAATGGTCACCCATCCCAAACATGACCGCGCCGTAGGTTGCTTAACTTTTGGTATCACTACCAAAGCGCTGCAACCACTGCGCCACAAGCACCTCACTGGAAAATTACTTTTATTAAATTTTAATTCAAATTTAAATTATGGCGCCGGCACTTTAAGCCTTAGGGATAGAGAATAGTAGGCAGAAAATAATAAAACTAAACTTTATTATAAAAAGATATGTACAACATTTAGGTAAACAATACTGAGCGTAGCTGACGGAAATCTTTGGAATCTCAGAGACAAAGATGCGAGATCCGTACAAGAGAAACTAGGTAGTTACTTTGTAGATACTTATGATAAGTTAGATATATTACTATTCCTATAGATGACTTTATACACCGTACAACAATTTCGAAGTATGATCATTTTAATAGTTGCGAATATCTTTTCAATACAAAAGTTTTTAACATGACAATCGAGTCAGTAGACCTAGCATGAACACTATCGTCAAAACGTCAGATACTGATAGTTTTCCAAACAAATTGACAAGATAACGTTTAATTTTAGACGCTTAGAATACTTTACGAAAGCTGTTCGTGCTAGGCCTACGTGTACTACTTTAAACAGAAATTGTCCGTGAATTTCGACATCATGTCACGTCAACCCGACTGTAAAACCATTCTTCAATAATGAGATTAAGTAATATTTTAGACAGTTCAATAGTAATTAGTAGCATTACATTAAGAAACGTTGAGCTACGAGTAACTTGACATGGCGCTGACAAAATTGACTAAATTTGATGACGTTTTGATGCTAACCAAATTATTGTGGTGGCTTCTTCCGCTGAATCTTAAGCTCAATTTAACAAGCAATGATTACATTATTAGCCTTTTTGTTTATAGTTAGGTAAATACACTTTACTTAATTATATACAGAAATATGTAAAATTAAAATAAGAGGACCATTTAGAAAAAAAATCTTCATTATTTTAAATTATATTGGTAACAGAACCTATGTGATGCTCAAAAAAATCATACGATTACCGTACAAAAATGTAAAAGTAATTTAATAGTGACAATAATACGAGTTTTTCAAATTGGTTCCTCATAGCAAAATAAACGAGTTCCCTTTATATATATTCATCATACTTTTTGCCTTAATGAATAACAGAGGTTTCTTTCTCGATATTAAAATGAAATATCATTAAAAATGGAACAGCAATTACAGATTTATTTTAATTACGATAAGTATTCCTACAGAACTCCACGTTTAATAATAAAATAATGACACGCTTAAAAATATATTTTTATTAAAATCCGGCTTTCTCATTTAAGTAGGTTACTAGTGGAAAGGAGGTTTACAATGTTTATTGTGTTGCCCAAGAAAGTGTGTGATAGTTTTTTTTTTAATGTTAGCTTTGTAACTGACAAACTCGATACAATAGTGAGTTGTTTTTATATCTGGCTATCATATTTGGCTATCAATCACTCTCACCGTAAATCTTAAATCAACAGATTTATTTTAATCCTATTTCTGGCAAACCTATTTCTGTTCATCACAGTAATGCAACCATTAGAAGGTAACAATTGATGTCATTGTTTCTTATTTGTATCGATAATAAGCGGGTCACGCAGACGTTGTCCTGCTGTAATTTTCGTTAATTTTTGTTTTTCTAATAACCATCCTCTTACTTCAAGTGAAACTAAATAAAAAGCTTGTAAAAAAGAGGTAACTTTTCAGTGACGAAATTCAAATCCGATAAAGTTCAAATAGAATGTAGGTAGGACCGAAGCATATTTGCACAGCAATAATTGATTAACCCGCCGCGGCTATGTGTGGTATCTCGCTGTTGTGTATTGATTTTAGTAACAACTAAAATAGATTGTAAGTTTATTTTACTAACAAAGTAGAACTGCGTTGTCTGATCTCGTAAAATAAAATAAAAATAACAAAAAAAAAATCGGAACGAACCCCTACAATATCGTTCGAAATTCCACAGAAATAAAATAATTCATTTGTATGTGCGTAGCTCTGGCGTCAGTGGGGAGAGCACGAACATTATCGTCACGTATTCGTGTCGTCCAAACGTCAGAAACTGACAGTTTCCCCATAAAAATTGACAACGATAGGTTAACGAAACGAATACGTTACGATAGATGTTCGTGCTCACTCCACAGGTGTTTTTAGTTAAAGCTAGTTACATTTTTGTGCTCCGTATTTTTTTGTTTATTAATTTAAAAAAAGATTTAAAATAAATATACATAAAACTCGCTACGTGGGATTTTTCTTTAAATTTTATTTCTAAAGAGGTGTGTGCGTCTAGGCATAAATAGGTTGCTGAGTAAACTCGTTATTTATTCAAAGTCTCATTCACTGATATCTTTGACCCAGTCCAGGTTCAAATGTTTAAGTCATAATACTAATACTTAAGCAATAAGAAAATATCTTAGTCATTCTTTACAAAAACCAAAACTCTGGTGTAAACATTTAATACAACATGTACTTTTAGTCTTTTTGTAATGTACTGTAAAGTGTAAATGAACAGAGACAAGTCTTATATTATAACATCAATATCTTACACAAAGCACAAGGAATCTTAGGTTCTGATCACTCATTACATGGATAAACTAAGTAATTAATGTCAGTTGGCAAAATTATGATATTTACAAGAACTGTTGCAGAATGCTAGCTTGTTTCTCTTGTACGTACTTTCCTCAAGGTACCGACGACTTAGCCCTGAAACAAAAAAAAGATTAAAATTATACAGTATATAATCACATATTTTGTTTATCAAGTTGCAACTTTTCCAACGAGCCCGTAGTTTAATGAGCGAAGTGAAATAATTGGTCAAGTATGACTCTTAGCTTAGCTAGCTTAGCATACGAAAAATTGCATACAGCTACTGAATTACAGAACTAGGGTACCGATTTAAAAAAAAAGAACACAACTGGAAGTGTTGTAGATAGGCAATATTTTATTTTCATAACATACAGGGAGGTTCGGGAATAAGCTAGATGACACCACCAATCAATCGTTGACATACTCTTTATTATCTGTCAAAACGGTCTGCCGACATAGATTTTGCATGGGAATACAAAATCGTGACGTCACGGTTGTGTATCAGAAATCTGAGTAAATTGACCCGAATATAATATTGAATTGTATGTGTTTAAAAATTGGTTTGTACAGCTTTCTGGAAATATAGGTACTGGTTGTATTAGCTTCATAAGGGCAACGTTTTTTAAACGTCAAGAAAATATGTCTTGAAAATATTTAAAATAGGCGTCATCGTGCCTATTTTATATTTGAGTGGACGAAGTCGCGGGGGACCGCCAATTCTGAGATAATAGTTATTTGTTATATAAGAGTGCAAAGTTGCTTTTTAACCGCGTGTTCAATTTTGATGACCGAGCAAGCAAAGGATTCAAAATTAGAATCCTGAGCGTTAGCGATGGAATCAAAAGAGCACGAGGTGAAAAAATCTTTGCACTCGAGTGCAACACGTAACTTTTCATTCCACCTCAGCGAGGAAATTACTAAATGCAAATAAAACCGTTGACAATCACAAGATAGCTACTTTTATTTCAGTTTAGGTATTAACTACTTCATTATGACAGGTAAGTATTACATAATAATCTTTAAATTATAACAAAATAATACTAATAAAAATCAAAAGTATAATTAAAGGTATAATTAATCAAAATTGAAAGTAACGTTGCTACAGTTATTTAAATTGAGTGTAATATTTTTGTTGGGTACTTGTAATATTGGTGTTAGTCACTTGTGTACTGTTTTTCGAGTGCTTGCTTTCTTATTCTCGGATAATTCTATAAAATATGCCAGCAAAACGTTTTCTGAGAAAGTTTTGGCTCCTTTTGCTAGTCGCCACGTGTTGAACATAACGTACTGTTTTAAATACTTCTCGCGTGATTGTTGAGGGAGAAAGATCATTTGCGCATAATTAACAGTTTCAGTCAATTCTGTTGGCGTCAAACAAACTTCCTCGTCGCTAGAATTTTAGTTTTTTCACTTGTTTTCAAGTTTCTTGTTTTTAATATAAGGTTTAACAATGACGTGAAAAAATGCCTCGTAAAGAACCACCAACAAAGCAAATTGAAAAAAGAACACCAAGAAGGTTCCGAGTGTGAGTTTTACACATTAAAAAAATGTTGTTTGATATATTCGGCACCATAGAGGTAGCAATAAATATGACAAAATGACTCTTTCCGAGATGGTGGGATGAAAATATTTTTTGCGACCAGTATTTGTAATACTCTTTCAAAACTCTCTTTTCACAGATTCTATACAGCCTGCTGAAAGACTTGGGGACGAAGGAATGAAATGACGGCACCAGTAATAAGGTTTAGTTTGGGCAAGGAACCCTGACGCTATTTTAGGTTTTTTATGTGGTTGCCTAATGATAACTTAAACACAGTAGGCCTATAAGTTTTCGTTTTCCCCGACCATCCTTTACTTACAGTGAAGATGGTGCACCATGGTTCCACACATGAGCACAAAATACGTTGAATTAACTGTGGTGATTGGTAGTTTTAGTGTGTCGTAGTCCCCTATGTTGAGCCTTAAGGGGTAATTTAACGCAAATAGTTAATACTTGCAAACACATTTCCTTACAAAGTATTTAGTGTTATAGAATTATTATGTAACATTCAAAGGGGGTTGTACGAGTCATTTAACTTTTCATTTATAAATTTAAAATTATACAATAATAATGAAATCGCTAAGGGATTTTGTCTAAACTATTTTCTTTGAAATTCTTAAAAGCTCGTAATGAAAACAATTAAATTTGCTTAAACTTTGAAATGTAATCTTAATACGACGTTGTGTAAGAATATTATTATAAAGCTAGAAGCTTATCAAAACGACTTTTCTCTTTTCGGCTATATTTCTAAGTTAATTAAGTAATACTCTTATTTCTAGCGCCTAAAAATTGTCTACACAATTAGGTTTACTTGTAGTTAAGTTACTTTATTTTTTTACAATTTGCATTCTTAATGCAAATTGCTTTACAATGTGTGGCAGCGTGCATTTTGCTTTAAGTGTATGTTAATTTCACATTTACTTGTAATGTAAAATTATGAACATAATATCAGTTGTTAATCCGAGTGCTCCTGAGAGGCGGTGAAGCTTGATACTCGAAGGTGGATGTGGTTCGTAAGTGGCGAGTGGGCTCATGATGCCGGACCTTCAGTAAAGCAAGTGATTGTCGTTGAAAGTCCAGAACCACCTCTCCACCTCTAACCGGTAACGCTAGTGTTCTCAGCTAACCCACGGCTTTATGGGGGCCATTTAGTTGTCGACGAGTCACATAACATTTCTTGCATTAGTCCTGCACTAACCAGGGGTTGTCCTTGGGTGCACTTTCATAGCGCATGCAAGGATAATCACCGGTTGCTGTCACAATTCAGTTTGATGTGTCTAAAGGGCCTCTGCGTGTTGGCTTCGGCGCCACATACGCCTTCCAAAAGTCCGGGATACTGTGGTCCCGCGATTGGAAATGACGGGTTTTAAAAAATAATTTGTTTAATTCAGGCAACTGATAAAATAACATACATTACATTATGTATATTTTACGAGAAATATCGATAAAACATACTGAATCTGAAATTCAATCTGTCCATCTGAAGATACACGAGTTTATACAAAAAGACACGTTTGGTTTTGGCTAGATATTCTCGGACGTTGATGGACAGTTCTGTAAACATTTTTTGTTTATCAAACACATTTCGATTATCGTAAACTCCCGTGGTCTGGCTCCTCGTGTACAAGGAAATGCTAAAGAACAAATTGTGCTTTTGTTTCTCTACCACCTTTTGTTTATGGAAAACAATGTGAGAAAATGTTTTTCGTTACAGAAATAGATCCGAGGAAAATACTAGCGGCGGTAAGTCGCACAGAGTTCAGTCAAAATAGTATAGAGAAGACAATGTGATTTTCTGTGCACTTATTTACGTTAGTCTTGTAAGACAGTAATCCAGCATTAGAAAGTGCAGGCGCTGGAGTAGCGGCTTAAAGTGCTTTCCGTGATACGGCTGGTATAATGATGCTTAATAACTAATAGAAATATGTAGTTCACTTTTCGAATCGTATCGAATAGACTCGAAATGCCACATATTTTATTTAAAAAAAAATCGCAAAATCGCGCTTGTGAGTGTTTTGCTCGGATTTGTCAAGAGATGAGTGTAACCAATGAGAGAATGAGAACGCGTTCGTGGAGATCCAGACAAAACTTGTTGTCAAAGTCTAACAGGCAGAAAATGCTTTAAGCATTATTAGTACTTTTTTATATACTTTTTTATTTTTGTAAAAAAGTTTTGAAAATAAAAATAAAAATAATCACTTACGTGTTTTGACCGTCCGAGTGTGAGGCGGTTGGTGGCGGCCATTTATGGAGATGCGAGCGCCACATCAGCTGTCCGAACGTCATCCTAAACTGGCGAGACATGGAACAGTAGAGCACGAAGTTGATGGCACCGTTCATAAGGGCCAGTGCATCCATCAATTCGCCGAAGAGATCGTAGCAGCGCTTGAAGAAGCAACGGCCGAGAAGACCGCTGAGAAGGCCGAGGATCCCTTGGGGTAGCTCCGTCACGAGAAATAGGAGGAGCACAGCGACTAGGGAAAGAAAAGGAGAATTTATTTGACAAATTTATTACAAATAACATTCATTTAAATTTTACTTATAATGTAATGGAATATGAGGCCGTAATTCCTAACGTTTCGTTCGTATTTTCGACTTTATCCAGCGTTTTCACTCGCACGGTAATGCTTGTAAGAGGGACCGGGACAACGGCTTAGAGAGTAGTGGGGAGGCATATACGTAAACCATGATGGTTTTATTTAAACAGCTCCTTCTTTTTGCTCCACCCTAGTCAGGTAACAAAGATAGAAAGTTCGTCTTACCAAATAAAAAATAAAAAAATTGAGTAAAAAAAAAGCACTGATATCGGTCTACTCTTTCGGGAGCAGACATACAAACCCACAAACACACACAAACAGAATAGGGATCAAACTCATAACACCCCTCTTTTTCGTCGGGTTTAACATATCTCAAAATTTTATATAAGTAGGTATGTATTACCTACAGTAGTTACCCTAGATATTGTGTGAGAGTAATCATTTCAGCCCGCAGCTCACGTTTATTGCCTTCATGCTATTTAATCATAATTTTTCTGCAAGTCACAACGTCACAGAAAGGTGTTACAATATATTTAAGGCCTTACTACGAAAAACGGAATCCGTCAAGACGCCAATTGTTTTTTCGTTTTATGACACAAGAACACATGACAGCTGGTCAAAGTAAGAACTATGTCATCTTATGCGCATGTGTGCATAAGGGCAATGAAATTCGTAGCGTGATGTGTTGTAGTCTTTACACGTTATCGTTTTGGCGGATATCGTTTCTCGTAATAGACTTTCTAAGGTCGTCCGGCCTAGACAATTTTTTTTCTTCCCTTTATTATCATATAAATAACCGTTACATTACAAAACACTTAACTAACTTACTTAGTACAAGTAAATCACGAGGGTTTGTAATAATTATACTAAGTGATACAATTAAAGTTAATGAATAAATAAATAATAATAATAATTACACACAATATTGCTATGACTCGATCATGGAAATTCATAAGGTACTAACCTAGCATCTTCGTCGTCCTATTCGTTCTCCTATCCGCCTTGCACTGCCGTTTAGCCGCCTTATTCGACGTCGGACACGCATTATACACCCTCACTTTCTTCTGGTGCTGGTTCGCGCTGTAAACCTCTTTGATTAGCCACATACTGATCACCGTCAGTATGCAGCACGGCAGGAGTTTGATGAGAACAGCGTGAACCCAGAAGTTGATCTGGTACAACTGGCCTTCTTGATCCGAGTCGACGTGGTACAGAATCATGGGTCCGCTTGGCTCCAGTATCACGGTTGTGTGGATATCGAAAACCTGTGGGATAGATAATGTTGGTCATTTTTTTGCATTTCTACGTCACCTACGTGTCACTACTACGACCGGTGGGCGCAAAAATGTTAATTAACCTGTCATATAAATTAGAGCATTAAGTTGTGAGTTGTACGCTATGAGACGTTCACTTGGCGTGTGAAAATGCACACTCCTCTCCTACTACTACGAACGAACGTCAAACCCCTAACGTGTACAGACTACATCACATCACGCTACGAATTTCATCGCCTTATTACATGCGCATGATGCCACAGTTTCAAACCTTGAAGTGCTGTAATGTGTACGGATTTTGTTTTTCGTAGTAGGGCCTCTTCTGTCGTCGCGCCTCGCTAAAATTGTCAGCTCACGCATACCCTGTCTAAAATCACCAGTGCTTAGGACGTTTTTTTTTAACTAAACAGTCAACATAACCTATTATTTTTATTTCCTTTTAATTTTATAGTCCAACTGTTAGTCTTTAATAACCTTGAAAAATCATTGCTACATTTTGGGTGGTGTTAAAATAAAATCCTACCCTGCACCGGATCACGGTTTAAATTTTGTATACTAAAACCTCTTCAGCTATAAATCAACTTGTTAACAAAAATGTGTTATATTAGGAATTCATAAAAATTCATTTCATTTTCAATGCTTTTTGCCTTTCATGTCATAAAAACATTCTATGATTTCTTTTCGTCTTTCATTTTCTTTGAATTTAATGAACGCAAATAAATATTAAAATTTATAAATTGGATGTTAGGTAGACACTTTCACTTTGGTGTATTACCAACCTCTTTTAAGATTCAAGTTTAATGGCATGGTGTCATTCTATTGATAAAGTTTCTACACAAAAGTTGCGACTGCAATACCTATGCCTAATTAATAATTAAAATGTATTGTTTAAAGTAACTATCATAAGACATAAGTGTGTTACATGCTTAAATGAAAATAACTACACTACTGCCCTTTTCTTTGACATGTCGAAAGCTTTCGATTATGTTTCACATAACTCGCTTCTGGAAAAATTGGAAAACTGCGGTATTAGAGGCAACGCCTTAAGCTGGATTAAAACTTACTTGCAAAATAGAAAACAAGCGGTGGAAATCAGTACACCTGACTCTAAAATTGTGATACAAAAATATCAATCAGATCCTAGAGAAAACAAATACGGAGTCTCACAGGGTAGCGTACTGGGCCCACTGTTGTTTTTTATATACATAAATAATATTCCAAGTGTAATCAAACACAAATGTATTTTGTTTGCGGACGACATATCTGTGATAGTTAAAACAGATAGAAAGCTAACACTTGAAGATCACATTAATGATATAAATAATACTGTAAAAACAATAATTGCATGGCTGCAAAATAACAATTTATTGATAAACCTCGATAAAACTTATTTCATAAATTATAATAATATATTATATCAATCAATGGACATTAATGTTGATGGACAAAAACTTAAAGGTATAAACATGACAAAATTCTTAGGGGTATGGACAAAAAACTAAACCGGAAAAATCAAGTAGAAAATGTATGCAAAAAAATTAATAGATTTTCATGCGCACTATACAAATTAGGTAACGTGGCCACTAAAAATACTGCGCTTACTGCATACTTTGCCTATGTCAAATCTGTCTTGCGCTATGGATCATTATATGGGGTTATAGCACGGATGCTAATAAATCTTTCCTGGCTCAAAAAAATGCATCAGGGCGATATGTGGTGCTGCACCTGACGAGCCATGCCAGCCATTATTCTTGTCTCTGAATATCCTAACTCTTCCAAGTCTGTTCATTTTTGAAATTGCCAAGTTGGTTAAACAAAATATGTTCTATTTTAAGCAAGCAAAAGATGTTTACCTGCGCAATACCAGAAACGGCAATAGACTTGTTGCAGATGCCATACCAAAAAGTACAAGGTTAAAAAAAATTGTTACTGGATGTGCATGCTCATTTACAATAAAATACCCCAGAACATAAAAGACTTGACCTTAAATAGATTTAAATGTGTGTTAAGTGGCTACAAGAAAAATGTTTTCATAAGGTGGATGAATTTTTAAATTTGACATAACTAGGTAATAAATTTCAATTGATATTTTTGTACAATTCTATTTATTTTATTGTAATAATTCTATTGTAATGTAATTTTAATGTAATTAGTTTAACTTGTGACTTAAATCAGAATATTATGACATTGTGATGACTACTGATGATAATAATATAATGCGCATTTTGATAAAATTGTGAAATATCTGTATGCTATTTCTGGAAAAGCTGAACCGAATCATTTATAAAATTATAACCTATAAAAATGTACCCTTTTCCAAAAGCAAATAAATATTCATTTCATTTCATATCAATATTCATTTCATTTCAGATCTATTCTGCGCGTTGGTTTAAATATTAATTTTTAGAATCCACCTAACATTCCTTAAGACTCAAACGACTCAACAATTTTGATAGCTACTGCATTTTTTGCTGAAAACTTGAATTCCAAAGTAACTTTATTTTTAAGCATTAACAATGCAAATTTATTTACAATGTTAAATTAAAACACAATTAAAGAAAAATGGACTTTAGGTTAAGGTTTTAACTTAGCAGCAGTTAAAACCTTAACCTAACGCAGCCTTGCTCCGTTAAACAACTCAATGTCTACTAAAACAAATAAAAGTCAAACGTAAATACTTTTCTTTGAGTAAAACGTCTTTCGAGAACGCAAAAATCATAACAATACAGACTTTTGTTTGCAAATGAAACTATTTTTGTGGAGTTTGAAACATAAGTGTATTAAATTCGTCGCTTCAAGCTGTAGGTACCTAATGTCACTAACCGTTATTGTATATATCAATAAGCATTTAAAAGTTAAAGAGCATTTATCGTTTAGCTTGGCCTCTAAATCACAACTATTAAGAACCAGGACACACCTGCGGCATGCTGTCGCCGCAACTAGCGACTGTCAGCGACTTTTGACGATTGATTGACACGCTAGTCGACATTACAGTGTGCCCCAGGCGTGTGCTGGCGGTAACTTAGGTGGATATTTTCTTTATAACCTTTCAGTTAAAAACCCCCGAAAGAGCCAAGAAAACTGGTGGTGAATATCAACGGCTGGACGGCTTTTGATCAGCTGTAGCTAATATAAACTACGGTAATTAAGTTATCTTTCGTAAAAAAAAACGCTTTGAAATCGTTCCATCCGTTCGGGAGCTACGATGCCTTAGACAGACACATAAAAACACAGAAACACATATACACACAATAACCGACAAAGGGATCAAACTTAACATCCCTCTTTTTCGTCTGGGGTAAAACAAATAGAATGTAGAAACTAAGTACTCGTAATAGCAAAAAATACAAATAATAGTAACTTTAACGACCGCTTGGTGCAGTGGTCCACATGTCGGACTTCTAAACCAAGGGTCTCGGGTTCGATCCCCGCACAGTACAAGCATAAATGTGCATGAACATTTGTGTTTGTACGGTGTTTTCTATGTATAATATGTATTTATTTACAAAAAAAAAGTATTTAAGTATGTTTATCCGTTGTTTAGTCAAGCCTCGTAGCTTAATTTTGGACTAGAGAATTGGTGTGAACGTTGTGAAATATTTATTTATTATTATTTATTTATTTGCGTTTTGTTTCAGTGTCACTTACCATGAATGTGGGTATGCAAAGTATCGGCGGCAGCAAGAAACTGCTCAGTATTGCTGTACTGCACCGCCTTTCAGTACATAAGATGTGATTTCTGTCCGAGTACCTGAAAGAAAGGCAAGGGTATAAACTACACTGAAAAACGTGTTTGTGAGGAGGAGGAACTGAGCTAGATTCTCTGAAGAAGCTTAAGAAGACAAAACACGTTTCGTCGAATAACAATTCATCGATGACAACAAGTCGATTATTTGTTTGACCGATGCGTTATATACCCTAAAGACGTTACATTAATGGTTCATTTGATCGAATGCTAAAAGAATTCGATGAAATACGTTTCGTCGAATTACAATTCATAGATGACAACAAGTTGATTATTTGTTTGAACGATGCGTTATATACTTTAAAGGCGTTACATCGATAGTTCATTTGATCGAATGCTAAAAAAAATCGATGAAATACGTTTCGTCGAATTACAATACATCGATGACAACAAGTCGATTATTTGTTTGAACGATGCGTTATGTACCCTAAAGACGTTACATCTATGGCTTATTTGATCGAATGCTAAAAGAAATTCGATTACGTAACGTATTTCGGAATGGAGTTCGGAACCGTAAGTACATATACTCAAAGAAAATAGTAAACACGAATCCATCCCGGGAAAGACAAAAAACAATTGTAGAGTCTTCTCTTCCATTTTGTTAATGGCAGGAAATAACATCCATTTACTTAAGATGTATTAGTGTCAAGGCACACCTATAACTAACTGTCGCTGTGACTCGCTTCTGACAGCGTGTTAACTAATCACCGCGGCTCAATCGCCGACAGTCGCGAGTCGTGGCTACAAGTATGCCGCAGGTGTGTCCTAATCGTTAAGTACTTATAACAGGTAACAGTGTCATCAATGTCATGTCTGACTTTTGAAAGAATCGCATCTTCGGGCAGTAATACTCGTATGTTTAGCGCGTAGTATAACACTAGATCAAAAGAAGAATCTTTCTGGTCCAAAATATTTTTGTGTAAAAACATTGTTAACATTGAGTGTAAATTAATATTTGCATAAATACATGTTCAATGCAGATAAGCCGCCCAGTGGTACGGCATCTTGCTATGTCCGGGCAAAATGTGTTAGAATTTTTTTGTAGAACAAATATACTTACTTTATAGCGACATATCTCCATACAGTGAGCGAGAGAGTTAGGCAGATGGAGGCCGTGTGGAATATCTATGTAAAGTGCATGTGGAACAGCAGGTACGCCACCCTGTGGACGGCATCTCACTTTATCCGGGCGAAATCTGAAAAAATTTTTTTTGAGGAACAAACATACTTACTTTATAGCTACATATCTCCACACAGCGAGCGAGAGAGTAAGACAGATGGAGGCCGTGTGGAATATCTGCGTGAAGTGCATGTGGAACAGCAGGTACGCCGCCCAGTGGTACGGCATCTCGCTTTGTCCAGGCAAAATCTGGTAAAAAAGAACTAAGTTCGTGGTAAATTCGAAGTAAAAGTGTGAGTTTATGATCAGGATTACCATTTATTACAAATTACAATGGAATTGCAAGATGCAAAAAAGTGAAGTGAAAGAAACTCGATTGAAAATTTTGACCATTTACTACGTTGCGGAGACAAAATGATAAATACATTTGGTTAAAAATGAAGGTTTAGTGGCAGTGGATATTATGCACAGGATACTTAGATCTGATGGGTAATCAAAATACATACGGCCCACAAGGTAGAGTGGGATAGACATTATTAATGGCTTATGTTTAATTTTGATCACCTAATTTAGTAAAATGTCACAGGCAAAAATAGTAAATGATTATCACAATACGAGTATAAAACCGCATTTTAATTTCAAACTATAACCAAAGTTTGTACATCTTGCTATCCTATTAATGCACTCCAAACAAACAAATCATTGTTCACCCAACAGTTAATGAACACCAAACTATTAACCACATTTTAATTTAAATGACTTGCAAAATATTTTACATCTCGTTTTCCTATTATAGTAAATTAAGGTAAATAAATTTATTTTTACCCGAACATAGTAAGTACTTAAATAAACTCCTAGTTTGACTCTTTACAATTTTGTGAAATGATGAATGTTGTTGAATTGTGAAATGCTTTCAAGCTCTTTATGTACCAATGAAACAATGACACTACACAACTGATACCACAAACCTGATTAACCACTAAAACAATATTTATTAAGCGTTTGTTCGCCTATTGTTCTAAAACAAATAAGCATACCATTTCAAGAATAATTTATTAAAGTTATAAGAAACATAAAAGTTCTCCTAAAATGAATTATAAAACATTTCAAAAATCTTGAGGTGCGCTTGCAAGCCGGGGACATAACCTTATATGGAATCATCATACATTATTTGTTAATGGTGTGTAAAATATCACATTACTTTGTTCGCAAATATTTGGTAATCATTTACTACTTTTGGTCTTCAAATACAATTTGAACTATAGTCGTGAATAAAACAGTTAGAATTATTATTATATTAGGCTTAATTTTTGGTGATAAGTTTATATTTTTCGTATTTTCTGCTGGTCATGATATTTATTTCCATTATTAATTATTATCATTACGTTATGTTTTTGTATTTTTTCCTTTCGCCACACATTTGTACATTTTTTTATTTATTCTTTATTTATATTTTTGGGGCTTCTATCCACATGGATACGACAGTCCTATTGTATCTTCGCTATTACAGAGTTCAAACAAACAAATAAATTTAAAAGTGTAAATTTGTACATTTATTGTCTCAATTTCAAAGAAAATAGGTCTAGGTCAATAATTAACGATATTTGTATCTGAATTTGCAGTCCCGAACAGTGCACAATGTGTCTAAAACTCAAATAAGTAATGCTAAAGGGTAAAATATTATAATACTGTGAGAACCCGGACAGCTGGTTTCAAAAGCTCGGACTTCTGAAAATATCAGTTGAAATAATTCAGTAGGTACGTGCCGAAAATCTTCATTCAGAATTCATACTCCGCTTTGTGCCATGAATTTATTATGCAGCAAAAGTTCTAAATCACATCACTAGCAAAAAAATACTACACATAAGTTAGTCTATTTATATTCAAATCGAAGTTTTCAGAAAGCTAGTAGGTAATCTTGTAACCCTTGGTAAAAGCTAACAATATTTTTTAAAGGTCTAGTTAATGGTCAGAGGTGTTGTAGATAGGTACCAACACTAGAATACCTTATTCAGGCTAAGAAAAAATGATCCAAGTTAGTAAAAACAAGTACTTACTATCCTTTTTTTATTAAGCTCTTTTAATCAAATTGACTCATTGAAACTAAACGTGTATACAAAATTTCAGCCAAAACTGACCAGAAAGTGGGTGGTAGCTTGCAAGATTTAATTAGGTAAAGACAAACAAACACGGCACAGATGTACTTAATAAAATTTTGTAAATAAACTAGTACTATCTACTGAGAAAACAGTTTTTTTACGGTAATTAGTTAAAAAAAATGTTTGCTAATGAATTGTGCAATCTACTTCTGCGAAGATATGTTTCACAAATAGTCCTGTACATTACTCATCCATGAAAAAACTACGCTAATTTATCGGAATAATTTATGTTAATCAAATGAACGTTGTTTATATCAACGTTAAATGAATAAATCTGAACATATTTCGTTCGGAAACGTGCCTAAGTATTGAGCCCAGGGGGTAACACTGACCCATAACAAGTACACAGTTTATTTACTGTTTTCTGTGTATAGTTACCTGTTTATGAAACTATTTACCGGATGACTTATATACTTGACCACTTTGGTGTAATGCTCAAGAAGTTGACTATGAACCAAGAGGTCGCGGATTCGATTCCAGCACTGTACAAACATTTGTGTGTATGAACATGTCTGATTGTACTGGTCTGGTCTGGGTGTTATATGTATTTATTTAAGTTTATTTGTAATACCACTGTTGATTCTGATATCTGTAACACAAGTGCTTAAGCTACTTACTTATACGCCATTGCAATCAAAATAAAATTGTTTGAGTTTCAAGCTTTTTACTGAATGGGTCATAGTTACCCTGGGCTAAAATAATACGCAGGCACCGGTGCTCTTTAAAGGTGAATGGTTTTTGTAGGAGGTCCTCTTATCGTGTAATTGCTGATAATTTTACTTTGTAGCGGTTGATAAAATGACAAATTAGCCCGATAACACATGTTATTTGTGAAGCTATCACTCAACATGTTTGCAAATATCAGAAATAAGCTCGTGTTGGTATGCGAACCTACGAGCGATGCTCGTATCATTTTTCACAGAATTTTGATTCGTTTCATTCATCATGAGTCACGTCACGCCCGCGTTGAAATATTCTTGTTTATATTGCAAAAATATACATCGGCAAATTGGCATACCTAAAACCAAGAGTGACTGAAAAATCAAATCACATAATGGTAAGTAAGTACGTTTATTAACTAAACTTTTTCACGTACATGATAACGTCCGCGTAACGCAACGGTTTTCAAAGTATCGCCTCCTCAAGTCCCGGGTTCAATCCCCGAACGGGGACAATGTAGAAAACAAATGTTCTATGTTGTGACAGGTCCATAATACGCATGCCGTGACATACTGCTACTTTCTGCAGCAATCGATAATATTAATATATTGATATTAATGTCGATAATAATAATGATAAACAAATATACAACAACATCATAATATACATTAATCCGACTCCGTGGTAAGTAGCTTAAGCACTTTTGTTACAGATATCAGAATCAACAGCGGTATTACAAATAAACTTAAATAAACACATATGACACCGAGACCAGTACAAACAGACATGTTCGTGCACCCAAATGTTTGTACAGTGCGGGGATCGAGTCGAACCAGCGACCTCTTGGTTACTAGTCAACTTCTTGACCATTACACCAAAGTGGTCGTCCATCGATCGTAGCATGCGATACGGCATCCATATTGTATCCTTAGCATCGCGACTGTTTTGATCCTAATGTGAGCCACGAAGCGAAACGTATTTTGATCTGCGTTTGTATAAATACATATTAACACATAAGCAAAATCTGTTCAATTTTGGTGTCGCCATTCTGAAGCACATTTATAATAACTAAGATGCCAATTTAAGTGTCGCAGTATAAAGGGCTTATGTTTAACTATGAACCCTTTACCTTTACGCGCAAAATGTGACAATATTCAAAATACATTTATTTCGGTGGCTAAATGACAAGAATTTCTACAGTAGTGTTAAGGATTTCCTTGACAGGAAAAAGTAGCTTTGTACTTTACTGTGATGATTTATAATTGTGTCATATAACGATGGAAAAATTGACATATTATCATAATGTAAGAATAATAATAGGACATTTTGCATTGTAACTAATAATTAATTGTATTTTTTTTATTTCTTGTAAAATTTGCATGCTTTTTCCTGTAGCCTAACGTGACTCAAATTGTAACAAAGATCTATTTATACCATGTTAATGTAAATAAAGAATTATCATTATTATTTACGGCACTAAATGCAAGTGAGAACCTTAAAAGCTTACCAGGTATCTGTATATGGCGAAGGGCACGTACTCCATCATGACGAAGATGTCAGCGACGGCCAGCCACTTGAGCAGCCGGTTGATGGGCGCGGCGGCAAGGTCCCGCCGCGTGAGCACCGCCACGTTCAGCGCATTCGCGAAGCTGCCGAAGAAACATACCTGGAACAAAGAGCAGTTTTTGAATTAACTTTTTACTTGGAAAAGAAACTAAATTCCCAGTTTAAAAACCCCCTGAATGAGCCAGGAAAAGAGCTGTGAGCTTCCACGGCTGAACGGGTTTACCAGCCATAGCTAAGAACCACCGTGATTAAATTGTCTTTGGAATAAAAACACCGCACTGAAATCGATCCATCCATTTGGGAGCTACATTGCCGCAGACAGACACACAATAACAAGACAACACAAATTTTCGCTACAATGTGAAATTAAAATACACTTAAAGAAAAATGGACTGCCACAGGCGGGACTCGAACCCGCACCTCTCGCAAGCCGATCGATTGCTCTCTCAATTGAGATACCGTGACACTTACTCACCCACCTTTCTTTAAGTACTCCTTAGGCTGTAGCTAGCCATGGTTCATCAATGTTGTGGTAAGATACCTAAAACATCCGAAAGAAACGCCTCTTCAGCTGTTTAACAATCAGTTACGATGAATCAGCTAATTTATTAAGTTACTTTATTTTTTAAGCATTAACAATGCAAATATCTTTACAATCTAAATTAAAACACACTTATAGAAAAATGGACTGCCACAGCTGGCGGGACTCGAACACGCACCTCTCGCAAGCCGGGCGATTGCTTTCCCAGTTGAGCTACCGTGACACTTACTTTTCGAAACGGGTATTTTTAATTAAAAAGGACGTTGCAAAATGCACCTAAAATCGATCCGCTCCGTCAACGAAATTCCAGCACACATTTACCGTAAAAATTCGTCACCGGTAGGTGCCAAAAATAACGAGAGTTAATTAGCAGTTCAATAAACTTCTGTCCAAATTTTCCACGGTCAATAATCTTTTCATCCAGAAAAACAGTCGTCTGTGAAAGTAAATGTTTTCACCAAATTAAACATTAGCTTTTGCCTTATTGACGTCACGTTATTTTTTAACTTTACCACCGTTATTGGTATTGATTTGGTTCCTTAGAAGGTGACATTCATATTAATTGTTAAGTTGGGTGATGGGATGACCTCAACACCCAACTTAACACAAAAAATGAATAGAAGTACTTACTTAATTCTACAATTATATGGGATCGTACACACGTAGCACATTTAGATATTTGTGGTTAACCACTCAATATGTGGTTATACCTGAATGTGTTGTCATTCACAGGTGAAATGTCTATCTGTTTTTTTTTGATACAATTTAAGTTGTGCGAAACTTACTAGCAGTTTATTGGTTTGTAATTAATTCAAATGTAACTTCAGTCAGTCTTTTGATCAGTCGTTCGATTTAATTCAAAACCTACAGTACCAATACCTACAGTGTGAATATGCGAGTCGATTGGGTTTCCGCTTACCCTTTGTTAGGGATAACTTTCACTTTGGTCGAAATAATTATTATGTTTTGAGAAAACAATTCAATATCTTTTAACCACGGTATTCCGAAAACCAACCGCTTCTAACCCCTAGTCGGTAAAAGCTTTTTTGCAGGAAATCACCTCAAGGAAGTATTTTATCTAATTTAATAACCCTGTAAGCAGGGGCGTAGCTAGCGTCGTATCTGCCGTATACGAGTAGATTACACGGGGCCCCGAAAAAAAATGTTGTTGGTTTGGTTTAGTTGCATTAGTAGTGATTTGTAAAAACCGGCCAAGTGCGGGTCAGACCACGCATAAAGTAGGGTTCCGTAGTCAATTTTGGCACCGCGCTGTTTTGCATTTCTTGCATCATCACTATCTCCCTAGCCGTCAATGTCATCATTGTAAAGTATATATTTTTATATTATTTATAATTTCGAAAGTATTCATCACAGGATACCCGAAACAATTTTAAATAAGAGTTTCCGTGCCTGTTTTTTTACGTGAGAGATTTGAAGTATATAGGTTCAAGACTTTAGAAATTACAGGGGGGGGGGGGGACCGTGTAATCGACTTTGGCGGGCTATAACTCGCAAATGGTAAAGCTGATAAAAAAGTGTTCTATGGAAACCCTATCTTATTTTCATAGTCCTTTCCAACGATACCCCCCAAGGGGGTGCACTCAAAAAAATAATTCCCCTTATATGTATAGGGAGGAACCCTTAAAAAGCGGTAGTTTAAATTTTTCGTATTTTTAAAAATGAGATCTAGTGAAGTATCCTCGAACCAAGTTACATGCAAATCAGTCCATAAACGTAGAAGATATTCTGCTGTGACAGACTAGGACGGACTGAACGATCTTATAAGAGTTCCTTGGCGGACTACGGAACCCTAAAAAGTATGCTTGAAAAGAAAACATTACCCAGCAGAGTTACGAAAATAAAAGAAAACATAATAGCAGGGCGTCCACATTCTGGAATGTCAGGAAATGTCAGGGAAGCGCAAAGTGCTCAGGGAAATTCAGTGAAATCATGGGGCTACCTAGAAAGTTAGGGAAAATATAGATTTTTGACAAAAAAAATCAATATCAATATAATTATTTGCTTTTGATTTCAATAGCACATAATTATATTGATATTTTTTGCTCAAGCATTTTCTTAGAGATTTTTTAATTCTAAAAGATTCTAAGAGAAATATCTCGAGCGTTCGTTTCGCTCACACACTAATTTATATATTTACTTTCTGAAAGATCGCTTCGGTCGCGCACTATCATTTTTTGATGAGATGATCTGAGAATCTTAAAGCTCTAAATCTTGGGCGGTCGCTTCGCTCGGGCCCTTGAATGCCATTTAGTATTTACTAGAGTAAACGATTTTGTATTGACTTTTTTATGTTCTGAGAGAATTTTAAAGCTCAAAAACTCTTTTGTAGTTCTGATAGGTCATAAATTTCTATATATATAATATATTTAGAATTTGTTGCTCCCAAATACAAAATTATTCGAGCTTTTCAAAAGGCAATTACGCACGTCTGCCCTAAGGGCGCCTACAGATCTTGCTATGTGCGTCGTCAAGGTTAAAAACTCGTATCAAACTCCGAAGTATACTTCAGCATACCAAGTAAGATCAAGGAAATGTGAGAAATGTTCCGGAATTGTCAAGGATATTTTTAGAATACAGCTGTGGACACCTAAATTTCATAACATAGTATTTTTTATCCTTTATAAGGGCCCCCAAAAAATATTTATATAGGGCCCCGCCAAGGCACGCTACGCCACTGCCTGCAAGTTTAGTTTTTACTCAATCTAAGCATCGAACTAAAATCTCATTCTTGGTATCAGCCAGCCGAGATAAATATGCCAGCGCGTGGGTTAAGTTTCGCCCCCGTGGAAGACGCTTAGATCAAACCAAACAGAGATAGCTTAAGATACCTTACCTTTGGTACCTTCTTACCATTCGTTAGCTCAAAAGCTTGACGACCGTTTGATGCAGTGGTCTACATGTCGGACTTCTACAACTAAGGGTCGCACAGTACAACCATATGTGTGCATGAAGATGTTTGTTTGTACTGGTCTGAGTGTTTTCTATGTATAATATGTATTTATCTACAAAAAAAAGTATTAAAGTATGTTTATCCGTTGTCTAGTACCCATAACACAAGCCTTGTAGCTTAATTTGGGACTAGAAAATTGGTGTGATTGTAGTGAAATATTTATTTATTTATTTAAAAGCGGCATACGCACGCGCGATCACGTGTAAACAACTCGCAGTACTGACGACTGAAGAGCGGAGCTCAGCTGACTATCTCATACCGTATCTTCCTGTTTTTAGTTTGATCTAAGGGAAGATGCATCCTTATTTTGCCGAGTGCGATAAAATATTTTATCGTCGGGGCCATCCACGAAACGTGGAGGCGTTACATCGGGGGAGTAGAACATGTTTTTTTCTGGAAAAATATTTTCTGTCCCGGAAATGAGCCTTAATAATATATCGCAAATTCAGAAACGGAATCCTTGAAACCATATAAATCCCTTATGAATTGGAGCTATCACGAATCCGGAAAGACATGACAAAGACATCTTTTGATCTTTAAATAATGTATACGATATGGAATTGCCAGAATTGTGTCGGGTACACGTGCCATATTAATCAGGAAATAGGTATTTACGAAAGAAAAACACTCTTTGTCAAAAGGTTTCAATGACAGCGGCTTTGTTCAGGCGGCCACAATCGTAAATATCATTTTTTATTATTACCTCATAATATGTAACCATGTAAGCAGTTTTTATAATCTTTTCATTAGTGTAATTTTTTGACATTCTATCATTTTTCAAGCAGACAGCAAAGATAAGCAGACAGTGTAAAATCGACAGAAATTACAGTCTTTTAGGTCTATGTAAAGGCATTGTTTAAAAAAATGGTTATATATTGCTTAGCTCCTAGCAGCCTACCCGATAATTATATTCATGTGTTTGAGATTGAAATCATACTTATTTATCTCACTGATAATCTGTCAATCATCCAGTAGTGGTGAAACTTTTTACACCTCGACCCTCTGGTTCAATGGAAATTGCATCGTAGATAAGATGCAGCCACGGTACCTATAGCTGCCTTCAATTTACATTTAAATTAACTAGCTGATTTAGTCTACCAGCAAAGCTATTATAAACTTAGTAGGTATTTAGAGGTGCTTGTGGCGCAATGGTTGCAGCGCTTTGGTAGTGATACCTAAAGTTAAGCAACCTAAGGCGCGGTCATGTTTGGGATGGGTGACCATTCTGTCCATTTAAGTGACGTCTATTTACAAGCATCTCCGTGCTTCAGAAGGCACGTTAAGCTGTTGGTCCCGGTTAATATCGATAGATATTAGTCGTTAAGCCTGGTCGGAGGCCCTCGGGCGGCTTAATAACATCTGACAGTAAGGTTGGTCACTTACCTTACAAACACCCCTCCACCAATCCGCACTGAGCCCGCGTGGTGGAGTATGGCTCGGACCACCTCATAGTTGTGGTGAGGCCTGTGCCCAGCCGTGGGACGTATATAGGCCGATGAGAGGTATTTAGAAGTAGGCTAATGAAATATTACGTTGAATTCAACCTAATTTTTTTAAATATTAAGTCTCAACCAGCCCTAACCTAATCTGGGGCGTAGGTCCGCTAATTATAGGTAATAAAATTAAAATTGAATTGGCCGAATTTGACATTTTGTCCATACTTGCACTGTTAAAAACGGACGATTCAATTACGATTTTAAGATTAACTGATGAACAAAATAACAAGTATTTGTTTAAAAAAATGCCCATTCAGCATCGGTAGCTGCTGTTTAAATATTACTTTTTATATTCAGTGAAATATAATTTATTTCTTTTCTGTCTTACAGGATAAGGAATTCTAATTGGAAGTCCATTATGTGTGTACCATCTACAGCGTATTTGGAGAAAATCCCAGCGGGACATGTCGGATTACATTAATTGTCATCCTTTTGCACACTTATATAGGTCACTCGGTACATTCGGTAGGTTTCCGCTCATTGTCACCTTAAATAATAAAAGCTCCCAGTAATTACTTAAAGTAACATAGAGAATGTGGTTTTTTAAGAACATGCCTTATTAAATTCTAATATAAATATTATGGAAACATTTATTTAAGACGATTAATTCTATACGGAAAAAATGCGAGATAATTTGGGATTTATCCGCCAGATTCCCTTCGCTGCAATACAAAAGAATAACCCCCTGTATTAGTTTCCCGCAAAACCTATCTACAATGTGGCTTAACGAAGCCATTAGTAATATTAAACACTCGGTTATTTATAAGGCCATGCGTCTCATCCTACTAATGAAAAACGACTCTTGACCACGAAGCCTGTCTGTCTGTTGTAATGAAGTTGCAGACAAATGAATCCTTAGCTTTATTCATCTATTAGATTTAACTTGAGTGTCATCCATCAGATAGTCTTAATTAATAAAGCCAAAGTACTCGAGATTCAAAGTAAACTTAATGAATTTAATCTTGGTTCAGGCCGGCTGGCAAATGATGTTTTTGGACCTTGACACAGTTGAGTTACCAATTTGTAAAATACTCCGATAGTTAAAAAGCCTCAGCTATAATAGTAGGAGAAAATCTTTATGCTTGAAAGGCTTAGGCTTTGAAAAGGATCCCACTTGTCATATGGTAGTAGCCATGAAAATCCGGCATTTCGTATTTTCTTCTTGGAGGTATTAAATTAAATAATTAAATAAAACTTGTATTTAAGTGAAGTTTAAGGTGCCCTCTGCATCTATGTTTCCCATATAAAAATTACGATGGAAACTTCGAAACCAACTTATTTAAGTGGATACACTTAATATTATGATTTCTAAAAATTCTAACAATCGTAGAATTCATTGGAATAAGGTACGTACCTACCCAATACACACCCTCAATACCCACCGTAACAAAATGCTCTATGTTAATTCAATTCAATTCAGAACAATACAATATTCCATATAAATTGTTAATGTAAGTCCTATTCTTTTATATGAATATTTTTACGTACGTATGGTACCTTACAATTTTTAACATGGAAGCCCCATGGCAACAACACGATTTATTTGTTCATTGGAAATTACCACTTACCAAGAATTTTAATATGGCCAATGTTGAGTTAATAATTTCTGGCAACAGCCGATTTAATGAAAGCATGTCCACGGAAAATTTTATACCAAAATAACTATTGATGAGTAAGTTTTTTCCAAATTATCTGCATCATTCCGATATTTTTTGTGTGTTCTAAGGTTCTACATTAGATTGGGGGTTATAAAGCAGTTAGTTATATGCGATGGTTTGGCTTAGAGCAAACCTAATAAGGAAAATGTGAATACAAAAGGTTGTTATCATCAAAAACTAATTAAGTTTTAATGACCCCTAAATAACATTGTTATTTGAACCAAAATAATTTGAGAAAGCTTTCGTTATAGTAGCAGTGGGATTAAATTAAATAGGCTTCTCCACTATCAAAGAAATGTTCGAAAATTGATTTTCTCTGAGATAATTTATATTATAAGACCGCCATTCTTTGACCTTTTTCTGCAGTTCGTAATATTTTTATTTTTATTGATATCGATAAAATGTCACACAGTTACATTCGGCATAGCACGCGACGATGTCATAGTGTGTTTAAAAAGTACGTCAATAATGGGTGGTGTCGAATACCCTACTACAACGTTTAGATATTATACCGAGATGACATTTGATTTAGAACTAAGTATACGAATATGAAATGGGAATTGTAATGATTATCTCATTAAGGCTCATTAGGAGATCAAACGATCTAGATTTACAAGCTTAACCGACATACTTAGCTATGCAGCTGTAGTTTTAATTGGATAGGTTTGAAAATTGTTTAAGATAAGAAATTCTGCCGAAGCGTCTTTAATTTTTATGTCTGTCATCATCACTTATCTCTGAAAAAATATTTTCAATTTGCATTTATTTAAAACTAGTGGACGCCCGTGAACTTCGTTCATTTTTTTACATTACATATAAAGTTTAATCCTCAATACAACTTCATTAAACTATTTCTTAAAAGTTCTTATGGCGTTATGTTCGTACCTCATACTGTCTAACTGTACTGTTAGTGTTTCACATTCAGAACAGATCTTAAGTATATTTTTTGTATATGAAGAGAAATTTCACGTAACGTTGATCATCTTTTTGGGAGTTCTACATTCATACTCCTTACTGTATAGTAGATTGCTGGCTGTCGTCGTGTCATATCAGATCTTCATTTTTGATATGGGGACAGAAAGTGCTCCTCACGCTGAACTTTTTTTCGTAAGGCGTCATATTATACCTTTTATTATAGCTGGGCTGCTAGGGTTAAGCATCGGAAATTAAGTTCTTCATTTTTGTTGCATGCCATACATAAATTGCTATTTACGTCAAACAACTTTTCCTAAAGCATTTCATATTTATACTGCTAACAGTTTAGCTGGGCAGTTGGGTGTCACATAAGGTACTCCAGTATTTTTTATTATTATGAGGATGAAAAGTGCTCGTCAGTTGTCATGTGGACGAATTTTTCCAATGGCGTCATATTTGTAAGTCTTACAGTTTAAGTAGGCTGCTGGGGATCCATCTCAGATATACAGATGTTCAAAATAAATTGTAGTCTACAACCTGGCCGGGAGATTTCTTGCCAGTTTGCTTAAGTTTAATTTAAATCAATTCAGTCATTTTTAGGTGATGCGGATACATATACTCAGTCAAACAGAGACACAGGCAAACAGACAAAAATTCTAAAAAGTTGTGGAAGTAGAGCGTTCTGTAGTCCATTCTAAGCCAATGTTTTTTTTTAATATCTCTCAATTACAGACTTTTTTTCTCTACAGCTTTAGTATATGATACAGATATTTACATATTATATGATATAGATTAAAATGACAGAAGATATGACTACACGGTAATTTAAGATATATACTTAGGCGTTACTTACTCATTGTTAATCATTGCTATTAGGTGCAGATGAGACGGCTGCAATGTAGTCAAAACGATTAAGTAAACAATAAATAGTTATAAATATAAATAGGCCGTTACCAGCATTCTAAAATAGATAAACGCCACAGGCGCAAAACACACGGCCGTAGTAACTATTTAGTAATCTGTGACACGGCGTACTTATTTACACAGAACCGTTCAATTTCGTTTGACATCGCCGACACGTGTCGCACGATATCTGTTGAGGTTCACCAGTGTATCCGTTCAGTGTGTATATCCGTGGATTAATACACAGAATCCGAACGACCCAATACCAGTATTCAATATTCAAATATAATATCCTTTTGGTCGTAGTATGCTCTCATCACGCGCCCTTTTGGGATACTTAGCAACGTTTTAAGCTTAAGTAGGACGTCTATTTCTGTCCCTCAGGCTCCTCGGATTTGGGTCTAATCTTGCTGGGAAGTGGCAAGCCGACAGCTAATCACAATAGTTATTATAACATACATCTGGTGAAAGGCCGCACGCACGTGTTAATCCTGGAAAGTCGTCACCTGTACAAAACATAAAAAAAATTAACAGCTGAAGGGGTCAATCCTTCAGCTGACGCAAAGGGGTCTCTGTGTACTTATAGACAAGAAAATTATTTGGTGCTCTTATAAAAACTGTCCGAACCAAAAAACGTTTTGATGGATGTCCATCAACTTAGATTGGTTACCACATTAATTGAAATCGATACTGTACCTAGCAATAGCAACGACCTACAGGGACGCACATGATACAAACATTAACACGGTGTCAGATCAATGTAAGTGATGTTGTTGTATATTTATTTATTTATATATTTATTTATTTATCCAGATACGACACCCTTGTTTGTCAACGACGAACACGGAATCATTGCTAAGATCATAAGGATCTAAGCTAAGGATCAGATACGAAATATTTTGTAGGGAGCAAAACGAAATAACGTTAATCGTATTGGCGGATTTTGAGTTTGTCTGATCATAATCCTGACTTCCATATCACAATCGCGTGAGTATTGCCAGATTTTTTATACCACCAATTACAATGAACTGTCAAAACCTTGGAATTTAATTGGGTATTTTTGGAATTTCGATTGGTGTTAAATACCAAATTACGATTATATGTAAGCGGAACTTTGTGTTTTCTTAGAATAGATGTCGACATTATTAATTTAGGGTTACCTACATTACACAGGCTAAACCAACTGAACTGTTACTGACATTGACGTCGGTATTTGAATGGCAATAAGGAGTAGAAGGGAATGAGCTTTACTTGTAAGGGGCTTGTTAGAACTCACCCATAGATTAGACGGAGTGTTACTAATCTACTTGTTAAATTTAGAATTACACGACTCAATAAGGATGTTGTTCCGGGATGAAGGCATATTACCTCCCCCCCTGTGGGATCTCCACCTTGTCGTGGTGGGGGGGGCTCAGTAACCGTGGCTTTGCCACCCACGGTGAAGCTAAGCGGGATCCAGGGAGGGGACGCTCCACGTGGGCTTGGGGAGGCCTGCCCAGGATGCGTCCAAGGGTGCGGGTGTGGGAGACAATTTTGTCCGTCTCTCGCAGTCGGGTGCGATCGCGGGGGGAGAGACGTCTCGGTGTGTCGTTGCCGTGCGGCCTATCTCCCGCGACCAAACGGGCGCGCACCGTTGGATGGCGCTGCGGTGGGGCCGCAGAGGAAGAGGAGATGCGGTGTGTCGTTGCCGTCCTCCCTATCCTCTACGGCCGGGTGGTGGCGGAGCCCAACACTTTGCTCCGCCGCCAAGGAGTTTATGGCCCTCGGGCTATCCGCCGGGGTTAGTTAGTTAGTTAGTTAGTTTTGCAGGGCTTTTTCCGCACTTAGCCTCACGATTGGGCCATTGTGCGTGTTTGCCTTTATTCCAACCAGCCCAAGTCTTCCCAGAAGGCTAGCAGCCTGCCTAGGCCACTAAAGATTTCCGGGAATGATGTTGGGTTTTTTAGAATGTCTGCTCGCTGTTTTTCCACGCTTGTGCACTCCATGAGTACATGCTGTGGCGTTTCCTCTTCCTCGAGGCATCCTCTGCATCGAGGGCTGTTTGTTACACCTATGTTGAATAGGTGCTTGTTTAGGAGACAATGGCCTGTTATTATCCCTATAACTCTGCGTAGATTGTCGCGCGTTAGTTTGGCGAGGTTGCGGGCAAGCTTTTTAGATGGCATCTGAATTGCATTTTTAGTTTGCCTGCAGCCTTCACTGTTCGTCCATTCTAGCAGATGGTTTTTTGCGGTGTCTTCTCGCAGCCATATTTTTATTTGGGCCTGCGGTATAGGTAGTAGCGGTTCTGGGCCAAACACTGTTGTCGCGGATCCCTTTTTCGCGAGTTCATCGGCTGCGTCGTTGCCGAGAGAGTTGCTGTGTCCCTTGATCCACTGCAAGGTTATCTTATTTTTCCTTGCAATGTGTTGGAGTGCGTTGTGGCATTCCAATATGAGGGCAGAGGTTATGGTGTTGTTTTGTAGAGCTTGAAGTACGGATGCACTGTCCGAGACAATTTTGATGTTGAGGTCTCCGACGTCTCTGGCTGCAACCGCCTGTGCTGCTCTGATAATTCCGATACATTCTGCTTGGAATATTGTGTTTAGTTTGTCCAGGGTGGTTGATATGTTGATGTTTAAGTCGTATGAGAATACTCCGGCTCCAGTTCCTTGTGAGGTTTTGGAGCCGTCTGTGTATATCCTAACTTCTTTGACGCCAGAGTTGTCTTTCCGTTCTTCGGTAAGTTGGATAATGTATTCTCGATCAAAGATGTAGTGGCATGGTATCCTGTCCATGGGTGCATCTAGAAGGGGTCTTTCCTTCGTGATGTCCTCCATGATTTTGGAGTGCGTTGTCATAGTGTTTTGTTTCCATAGCCCATTTGCTCTTAGTCTTAAGGCAGCTGCCTTAGCTTCTTCCTGTATGACCAGATGAAGAGGTCTAAGGTTCAGTAGGAACTCTAGGGCGGCTGATGGGGTGGTTCTCATACATCCTGTAGCTGCTACGCTCGCTAGGCGCTGCAAGCTTTGTAGTTTGGATTTGATAGTGGACAGTTGCGTTCTGGGCCACCACACAACTGATCCGTAGGTTAAGGAGGGTCTGATAACTGATGTGTATAGCCAAAGTGTGATTTTTGGATTAAGACCCCATTTTCTGCCAAGGAGTCTTTTACACTGATAGAATGCTATACAGGCCTTCTTGATTTTGTTGTCAATGTGAATTCCCCAGTTCAACTTGCTATCGAGAGTGATGCCCAGATATTTTACTTGAGTTGATAGGGTTAATTCGGTGTTAAATAATTTTGGTAGTCTTAGATTTGGTAGCTTCCTTTTGTTAGTGAAAAGGATGAGCTCTGTTTTTTTGGGGTTGACTGACAGCTGGTGTTCCTCACACCATTTTTCTACAATCTGAAAAGCAGCACGCATTACATCACAGAGGATGTTCTCTGCGTTCCCATTTATCAGAATTGCTAGGTCGTCTGCATAACCAATGGTAGTATAGCCTCTTTCGTTCAGTGTCCTCAAGAGGCTGTCTACTACTATGTTCCATAGGAGTGGTGACAGAATGCCCCCTTGGGGGCACCCCCTGACCACCCTTGCACGGGTGATCGTTTTTAACGCAATTTGGACCGCCCTTTTACTGACCAGCTCATTTATCCATTCCGTTATGACTGGTTCTACTTTCAGTTTTTGTAGGGCATGGTTGATGCTGTTGTGCATTGTTTTATCAAATGCCCCTTCTATGTCAATAAAAGCGGCAAGTGTTGATGCTTTGTTGTTAACGGCCGATTCTATTTTATGCACTACCATGTGTAGCGCTGACTCTGTTGATCTGCCTTTCCTATAGGCATGTTGCTGTGGGTGAAGAGATCTGGTTTTTAACACATCGTCTCTTAGGTGTCTATCAACTAGTTTTTCTAGTGTTTTCAGGAGAAATGAGGTTAGGCTGATAGGCCTGAAGGATTTGGCTAGGGTGTAGTCTTCTTTGCCTGGTTTAGGCAGGAAGACTATTTTTGCTTCCCTCCATTGCTTCGGTACGTATTTGAAAGCTATGCAGGCTCTATAAATTTGTAGTAGGTGATGAGTGATTTGGTTCGAATGCCATTGTAGAAGCGCTGGGAATATGCCGTCCAGTCCAGCGGATTTAAATGGTTGGAAGCTTCTCAGGGCCCAGCCAATTTTATCCGTGGTTACGATTCTACTTGCAGTTTCCCATTCTTGGATAGTTGGTGCTTTTTTGTGTTCATCTTGCCATTCGGAGTCTGATGCAATCTGACTTCCGGGAAAGTGGGTCTCTAGGAGTAGTTTGCAGGTTTCGTGGTCTGTATTTGTGTAAGTGCCGTTTTCTCTTTTGAGAGAGCCCAGAAGATTAGTATCCCCTTTGGACAGTATTTTCTTGACTCTCGCGGCTTGGTTTGTTGAGTTTATGCTGCTACAGAATTTGTGCCAGGCTTCCGTCCTCCTGAATCTGATACGTTTCTTGTAGTGTTTCTGTGCTGTTTTGTATTTGTCCCAGGCTTCAGTGGTCCTGGTATTTTTTGCCTGATTGAAAAGTGTCCTGAGTGCCTTCCTGAGCCGTTCAAGCTCTGGCCCCCACCATTGATTTTTATCCGAGTCGATAGGTATGACGGCGGGACAGGCTTCTTCATAACTGCTCGTTAAGGCAGCGGTCAGGAACTGTACATTGGTTTCTATGTTGTCTGTGCTGAGTGTCACGTCAGAGGGTTCGAAGTCATTTAGTTTTTTGATTAGTGTGCTTGTGTATTTTGTTGTATCTGTTTTACGGGGGTTACGATATGGGGTGGGGTTTGGTGGTTTTATGTTTATTTGGAAGCAGATGCGTCTGTGGTCTGCGAAGGACGGCTCGTTGGATACTTGCCATCTTTCGATGAGATCTGCCGCCAAGTGTGTTGCCAGAGTGATGTCGATAGTGGTTTGGCATCTGGACGTTACAAAGGTGGGCTCTGTGCCTCTGTTTATAATGTTCAGATTGGTTTGGAATAGGTATTCGGTTAGTTGCTCACCCCTTTTGTTTGTATCCTTACTTCCCCACAGAGTATGATGTGCGTTGCAGTCTGCTGCAATGATGATGTCCCAGTTGCTGGCTTCGCAGTGTTGTACCAGCTCGACTAGTTCCTTTGCGGGAATTTCGCCTTCGCCTGGCATATACACCGAAGCAAGCACTAGGGTTGTTTGGTCCCCTGTAGGGTTTATTTTAACGGCTGTAAGGTCTCTAGAACAGAAAGGGTTAATTAAGGTGGCATTCATGGTTTTGGGTATGACAATACACGTTCTTGGTTTTTCTGCTGGTGTGTATAGTAGTGACTTACCACTGATGTTGTTCAGGCCGAGTATTTTGTTGTTTCTGATCCAGGGTTCCTGGATCAGTGCGACGGTTTGGTTGTCTTCCTCCAGCACTCTGCGTAAAGTGACCGCCGCAATTTGTTTGTGCTGGAGGTTGGTTTGGATGACGGTGAGGGAGCTAAGGGCTGGGGCTACGTAGCACGCCATCTTCGTCGCTAGTAACCCCCGCGCTTGTCAGCGGCGAGCTCGCCTCCATCCTGCTCGGACCCGGTTGGGGAGCGGAGGTGGAAGGCCCTGGAGTTGCCGTCGTGTCGTTTTGCGTCGCTTGATCAGTTTCGGCCGTGGTCGCCTCTACTGAAGGGAAGAAGCGAATGTACCCACTTCCCGTCATGTGGGCTACCCGGCGGTCTCGATCCAGGATGGTTTGTTTCTGGTCTTCGGGGATTCCCAGGACAAGGTGAACCACCTTTTCCTTGGAGCCAGCCTCGCCAGTTTGGTCGGTCACTGATATGTCGTAACACTGCCAGGAGTCGACTTTGTACCAGGGGTTCTGGGCACAAAGGACTTTCTGCAGTATTGCGGAGTCGGTGATGCGGGTGTGTATTAGGAGGCCTGCTCTGAGCCTCTTTTTTAAGTCTGACTGTCTGATGACAGCCAGAGTGGTTCCGGGTATGGGTGACGCGATGTTCTGGACTTCCCTCTCGAGCCAAGTTAGAGCGTTCGCGTTCTCACACCACATCGCGAGCACCCCATCCATGAGGAAGGGGCGCCCCCGGAAAGATGGAGCTTGCGCGCTCGGAGACGGCGGGGACAGTACCGCTTGCAGGATTCTATCATCGATAGTCTCCCTAAGCTGGTCTGCCTGCTCCTGCGAGAGGTCGCGTGGGGGGACGGTGATAACCGCTACTCTCAGATGCGACTGGCTCGCGTCTGCGTAGCTCACCGTCCGCCTCTGCCTCGTGTCGGTTCTCGGGCGCTTGGCTTCTCCCCTGGGAGTCCGGGTTTCGTCCGGCCGAGCTCGCTTCGAGGAAGCACGCTCGTCCGGGCCATTCCCGGCCCCAGTTTGCTCCCCTGCGGGAGCAGTGGAAGCCACCGCCTCGATACGTCGACCTCGGCCGCCTCTCGGTTTCCGTCTCCTCTTCGGCTGATTCGGTGGTCCTTGTTGTGATGGCGGTGACTCCGTTCTGTGCCGAGCCACTCCTGCGGAGGTCACCCCCGCGGAGGTAGATGGCACAGGTTCGCGCTGCGTTTCCGCTGCTGCGGTCGGTGTCACTACTGTTGTTGCAGGTTGTCGAGCTTCCCTTCTCGCGCGCCCCGTGGGGCGACTGCGTTCTGGTCGGCTTGGCAACCTTTGGTTTATTGTGTTTGGTGTCTCGGGCTGTTGGGACTCCCTCATCTCGCGCGCCGTGGGGCGACTGCGTTCCGAGTGTCCTGCCGGTCCATGATTGTTTGGGGTGGGTTTAGCGGCTCCTTTGGAAGGGCGCTTGTGGTGGGCTACTACCGTCCACTCTGACACTCTGGTGGTGTCGGTGGTCGAGGTTGACGGTAGCGACGTTATGGCCTCTGCGAGGCCTGATAAGTCCAGGCTAGGGCCTGGTGTTGGGCACAAGTTGTCCCCCCCAGAATACGTGGGACAGACCGAGTTAGACTCGGTGAGGGATTCTCCACTGTGCGTGGTACCCTCCTGGGGTATAATTTTCTTGTCTTGTGCTGACATTCTTTGATTTTGGTTGGGCGAAGAGGACGCACACTACCTGCCCATGGTGAGTGTGGTACAACATTTTTGGGGGTATTTAGTGCCCCAAGGCTGTGTGAGCCTGGAGTGTGGATAGGCGCCGCCACAGGTTCGGCTATGCGG
This sequence comes from Pyrausta despicata, assembly GCA_963921415.1. Classification (NCBI taxonomy): domain Eukaryota; kingdom Metazoa; phylum Arthropoda; class Insecta; order Lepidoptera; family Crambidae; genus Pyrausta; species Pyrausta despicata. Next base: position 10,495,214 of record OY992862.1, on the reverse strand, counting down.
GATTGGACTAGGAGAAGGATGGGTTATAGGGGGGGAAATAATGGGGGGTCGGCCAGAGGTTTCGGTTATGCCAATTACTTAGGGTAATTGGCCAATAACAGGCGGCAACCTCGAGAAGGATAGTCCACTGGCCTTGTTTAGGGGATCTTAGCGACCTGCGCTCCTCCCTAAACCATTCGCCAGACCCAGCATCGGACAGATGCTGGGAATGGGGGAAACGTCAAACAAGAAGCAAAAGCAGGAAGCAAGCAATCCGCCGGGGTGCCGTGGTGAATGCTCACGCGACCCCATGGCACCCCCCACAATGGCGGAGTGGTGGAATGCGCTGTGGTTTTAGTGGGTATTACTGCCTTGCGCACCAGCCGTGGAGTCCCACATACCCCCCTGCAGATGTGTGGGGGGCATGCGTAAAAGCATTTCCACAGCGAGAAAAAAAGGCATATTACCTCAAATGGACATTCAGACATTCTTTTCATGAATAATTGTATACACGCAGTAAGTAATATTTTTTTGGAAAACCATCATGAAAATAATTTGGACGGATGATTTATTCTATATGGAATATCAAAATAACTTGTTTTATTAATTAAAAATTAACCCAGGATTAAAGAAGGACTACAGTTGATAGGTGTTGGAAAGTTTTTTTATTTATTTATTAAATAAATATACAATAAATTCAAGCGTAGGTATCTACACAATATCCGATTCGATAAAAGCTTAAAGCTTTGTCTATTTGTCACAGTACCTACCTCGTATATCCCAGATTTACATCCTCCCTGGCGATTCAAACTCGATAACTGGATTTAAAACCCGCTGAGCGCATTTCGTAAAACAATTGTAAAAGGTTAGATAAAGCCATCATACGACCTTTGTATTGAATAAACAATGACGTTTCCATTTAAGGGCAAGCAGGGCATATTTACTAGCAGGAAACTCATTAAAAAGTACCTAACTTTTAACAATACTGTATCTTCTTGAAGTATGTTCCTTTTTTTTATTACTTTATGTCATCTGACTAGTATGACAGTAGTACACGACGTTTTACGTTTTAACTATACCAATTTCATTATTTATTATTTTATATTATCAGGACAACATATGTAGGATATAAGCGGGGGCTAGCATCACTGCTGGGAAAATCTTTAGAATATAAGGTCAAAGAGAAGGGTTTTATTTGTTAAGTATTTTTCGCGTTAACAACGCTATTTTTATAATTTCGAAAAGACAACACTTAAAAAATTCTTTTCGGCTCCGGGCATCGGGGAGGAAGAAAAATACTTAACAAATAAAATTATAGCCTGTTTCATCTTAACCGAATGTTAAATATTTGTAAAAATATTTCTCTCGGGTGATTTGAGGGTGTGTCCCACAATCATTGATGAAACATACGCTGGCTCAAAGCGTTAAAAAGCACTTACAAAATTCAACGACTCCATTAAGTTTTTCGGTAGCTCAGTGGTCAGAGCATTGGACCGGACTTCCAAAGGTCGGGGGTTCGATTCCTCCCCGATAACCGGAGCCGAAAAGAATTTTTTAAGTGTTGTCTTGTGTTGTTCGAAAAAGAGAAGGATTGAAGAGATAAGTGGCCTTCAAAAGATAAGGGGTCCTACACAGGGGATCCGCTAATAATGATCTGTCATAAAATCTGGACGCCTGACATCGCGTAGCATTTTTAAAAGCTTCTAAAAATTTAATTCCACTGTGAAATCAGGACTTTATACTTGTAGATAACAGCACAACGCAAAAGAACGTCCTTATTACAATTGATTAAGTACACGTCACAGTAGTGTTAACCCTTACGTGCTTCATCACCGAATTTCACTGAATCACTGAAATTGTATGTCTATGAGGCAAGGTCTATAAATAAAAACAACAAATACAAAAAATCAAAGTAAATTTTACTTGAAACATAACAAAGAAAACGACTATCAAAACAAATGAGTATTTCTTTGGTATATAGGTAGATTTTATGTTGACGCGTTCAGTACCAAATCGTATGAAAAAGAAATTTTAGATGGGAAACAACTTTTATTTTTTGACACCAAAAAATACAATTTAATTCTAACCCGCAATGTAACAGCGCGCACGCGGGAAAAGTGACCGCGGGGCGTGTTGCTATACGCCGCCGCGACGCGGTTCGGTTCGAGTGTGTGCTGTTCATTGCGTAGTGTGCCATTTGAGGCTTTTTATGAAAGAACTAGTGAAAATTTGTATCATGTTTTTTTGGTAAAAAGTTCAGTTATAACGGACAGAAGACGGTGTAAAGGAAAAATATGATCGTAACAATTGGTAAAACATGTGGTATTCGGCTTCGTTAAAGGTTTTTTTTACACCCTGTATACGAGGTAGCACTCAACGATAAAAGTGTTTTTAAACAAAAGTTAGTTCTACTATGACTGAAAATCCACAGCAGTAACGTGTTTCATTATAAAGATACAAATCTAGGTAATTATGAGTACGTTACAAGTTTTTCTTACACAATGTTCATTGTAATGAATCGCAGACTTTTTGTAATGAACCGCAACAAGGTCGCGGAATCTGCCGTGACTTTTATAGCATGGTTTCTAGTAGCTAGCTGAGATTCATTTAGTTGTTTCAGGTAGCTTGCTGAGTTTCTTCTTAAAATGAATGACTGACCAAAGCACCGAGACATTAGTGGTGGAATCCGCCGTGCCTAGGCATAAGCCGTAGGTACCTAAACCATTTGCCAATAATTTCATGCAACTGGCTTATGTACAGGGTGAAATTTCAGTGGCTGTCCCGCAGTGAAATGATTTTATCCAAGTAGTGTGATAGATTAGTTTTTTGTAAAATATATATGATGACCTTTCCTCTATAGGGTTTTATCTTCAAACGAAAGGCTTTTGTGTGTGGTTCTGAGAACAGAAAGTTTATTTTTAGAAACAGTTTTATATAATAGAAAAACAACATTTACTGCCCTTGATTCGGCTTCGTTATAAATTAAATTAATTACATATTTATGATATAATCAATAGTTATGATGTCTTAACAATTGTTCTCTGACATTCATAAGACTATGTCAAATCAAAAAAATCTAAGGAAAACTAAACCACAAAATGTGGTTCTCCTTTAGAACTATTTTTTTTAAATCCATGATTTAATGGCAGGTACTGCTAATGGTAGGTACATTTTGATGCGAGAAAACAACCTTTTAAAATATCACCTTGCATATGACCTGGCTACGGCGCAGGTACGACAGGTTCCCATAAAAACCACCAAATGAACTAGAATAAGTCTCTTAAAGAGAACAAGGCTTTTCGGTTCAAATACTCGTATATCGTTCTTACAGCGCCTTAACAAAATAAACATGAAAAAAAAACTCACCATAAGACTAATGTAGCCATGAATGTTATTGTACTCCAGTATCAGATCTCTAAAATTCCCATCGCAGTAATTGCAAGTCGCCTCCACCGTTTTTGTCAAGTTCAGCTTGTGTCTCCATCCGTCGACCAGCTTCACCAACGTCCCAAAGTCCAATGGCTCATGACTTGCATTCCTCGATGACTGCTCCTTCAAAGCTGACAAAAACTGTGACAGGTCTACGTTAGTTCTGTACCCTAAGCACGAACAATTCACGTATTCGCAACGTAATAGAATCGAGCCAACGACACGTTAACTTAAGTAGGCAGCACGAAGCACTTTCGTCGTCGTAAGGTAAACTCGATAGCCTTACGAAAGTGACGTCATCCTAACGTAAAAGAGCTGCCCCCTAGATTGAGCTATGAACGAATGATACGTTCGAAAACGCATCGAAGCTCAGTTTTGAATAAAAAATAAAAGTAATTTATGGAGAAAATAAGTGAAATAATAGAGAAAACAAATTACACTAAAAAATGTGGTTTAAATTTAATTGGATTTGAAGTAAAAGTAAACATTAAAACTATAAACCTTAAAAGATATTTCTTTCGTAAGTGTTATGATTTCCGAACGTCCTTCAAGATTGTCACTGTCAGACAAACGGAAACTTTGAAAATTTTTCAAATAGTGTTTCAAAAGATTACGATAAACGAGCAATTTACAATTTATGATAATTGTGGAGTTCATGGAAAGGCATGTACCTAAGTATATTGAAATTCTATGGCCTTGTTCTATTACCAAGGGTTTATACCTATTAATCACAGTGATTTTGTTCTTTTAAGTGTGTCGTATTATGGAAGATTTTCTGTTTCCCAGACATGGAGATCTATCCAAATTAAGCTTTTTGCAGTGACCATTGGACACATTACACCTCCACAATAAAAGAAAAAGGAAGAAGACAGAGAGACCAATAGCTCACGTTACAAGCTTATTTTGAAAAGGATGACAAATTTTTATAAATCATTACATGGTATTAAAGCATACTCGCTTCCCGCGTTGGTGCCTATGTCTGTAATATGTATATATGTATGCTTAGATCTATCATGGTTTTAATAAGCATTTCTGAATAAAGTTACACGTTATGTGTATTACATGTTATATAATAACAGGTTGGTCGTAAATAAAATCGCAAGTTGTATCTTAACATGTTTCTTTTATTTTTATCACATTATTACGAGTACAACACAATTTATTGTTTTATATCTTTGCAATCAAGTCGTCAATCATAACAAACACGTCGCCGTAGTAAACTCTTTTCCTACGCAATAGTTTCTGTCACCAATATGGAGTTCTCCATTAAACGCTAGTCTAAAACTATTGGGTTGAATGAATTGCTATTTACTTGTTGTTTACAGTATATCGCTACTCTTGAGTTGCTGGAAATTTATTGAAACTATTAAGTATTGCAGGGTTCACTGGGTTTGGTAGGAGCCTGTGGCATTAAACGATAAAGCTCACAGCACGTAGAAAAAAATGAGAAATAAAATTAAACTTACCCTACCTAAGTGCACCTACATATAAACATTAATGTAAAATAAATAACATTGAAAATTCTACCCCACACACACCTTTTACTAGATTTTAAATCTGTTTTTCTTTTAATTGGCGACATGTATGCAAAAAAGATGCTTTACTGAGGCGAAACCTATTTTTAAATTCAGTGTCGCCTAGGGTCAGATACAAGGATTTTTTTCTAAGGAGAGCTCTCCTTGAAATTTCCCTGTAATAATTAAAAAATAAGTATGTATCCTTTCAGCTTATTTTCGATTAATAGAAGCATAGAAATCTAATAAAAAGCATCGTAAAGATTCTAATTCTAACCTCGTTTCCCTTTCTCCATTTCTCCTTTCGCCAATCAATTACGCTGCTAAATAATAGCGCAAAGTACGCCGGGACATATTAAAACAAGTTAAACCTCACCACAAAATCATATAACGCTTGAATTACAAGTGTTTTGCTTCGAATGAGCTCCGACGAAAGTTTTCTCACCGAAAATTTCAAGTGACAAAACATTCGTAAGCCAGCTATCGTTATTCACGAAACTATACGTCAAAAGGTGGTTCGTGCTCGCATTTTAGTATAAAAGTCTGACGTTTCGTTTACGTACGCTTACTATACGTTAACTTAAGTCATTCGTGCTCCCAAATTTAGTTAGTTTTACGTCCGATAGAGGCTCTGTCATATTCCCATACAAAATGATTACGTTTACTATACGAAAACTTTTACGCAAATGGTTCGTGCTTAGGGCACTGTTCTCATTCTCCAAGTCGGACGCTAGTAGCATCTCTTCGAATAAGCTGGTGAGGGCTTGCGTGATGTTGGAGCTTCCAGGGTCTTCAAGCGACATCTTTGAGAGTTTTGACTCATGGCATTTCTATCAGGAATCGTGGATTTGCTATCTGTGGACAATAAAGGCTGCTTTCAATACCAGACTAACACATTTTTACACATACAAGTTGTGGCGACCTCTACCGTTCGCCATCACAATTCTGAATAATAATTATAGATAGACAAATCAAGATGATGTCTATCGGACCTTGGTCCCCGACCATAACACGCGGTCGGTAGGAAGCACTTCTCTTTAGCTTCCTAACTCTAAATCTGTTGCGCTAAAAAGTGTTTCATCCGTACAGAAGTAAAAATCGGTCAAGTGCGAGTTTGTCTTGCGCAGGAAGGGGTCTGTACCCTAAGCACGAACAATTCACGTATTCGCAACGTAATAGAATCGAGCCAACGACACGATAACTTAAGTAGGCAGCACGAAGCACTTTCGTCGTCGTAAGGTAAACTCGATAGCCATACGCAAGTGACGTCATCCTAACGTAAAAGAGCTGCCCCCTAGATTGAGCTATGAACGAATGACACGTTCGAAAACGCATCGAAGCTCAGTTTTGAATAAAAAATAAAAGCAATTCATGGAGAAAATAATTGAAATAATAGAGAAAACAAATTACACTACAAAATGTGGTTAAAATTTAATTGGATTTGAAATAAAAGTAAACATTAAAACTATAAAACTTAAAAGATATTTCTTTCGTAAGTGTTATGATTTCCGAACGTCCTTCAAGATTGTCACTGTCAGACAAACGGAAACTTTGAAAATTTTTCAAATAGTGTTTTAAAAGATTACGATAAACGAGCAATTTACAATTAATGATAATTGTGGAGTTCATGGAAAGGCATGTACCTAAGTATATTGAAATTCTATGGCCTTGTTCTATTACCAAGAGTTTATACCTATTAATCACAGTGATTTTGTTCTTGTAAGAGTGTGTCGTATTATGGAATATTTTCTGTTTCCCAGACATGGAGATCTATCCAAATTCAGCTTTTTGCAGTGACCATTGGACACATTACACCTCCACAATAAAAGAAAAAGAAAGAAGACAGAGAGACCAATAGCTCACGTTACAAGCTTATTTTGAAAAGGATGACAAATTTTATAAATCATTACATGGTATTAAAGCATACTCGCTTCCCGCGTTGGTGCCTGCATGTCTGTAATATGTATGCTTAGATCTATCATGGTTTTAATAAGCATTTCTAAATAAAGTTACACGTTATGTGTATTACATGTTATATAATAACAGGGAGGTCGTAAATAAAATCGCAAGTTGTATCTTAACATGTTTCTTTTATTTTTATCAAATTATTACGAGTACAACACAATTCATTATTTTATATCTTTGCAATCAAGTCGTCAATCATAACAAACACGTCGCCGTAGTAAACCCTTTTCCTACGTAATAGTTTCTGTCACCAATATGGAGTTCTCCATTAAATGTAGTCTATAAACTATTGGGTTGAATGAATTGTTATTTACTTGTTGTTTACAGTATATCGCTGCTCTTGAGTTGCTGGAAATTTATTGAAACTATTAAGTATTGCAGGGTTCAGTGGGTGTGGTAGGAGCCTGTGGCATAAAACGATAAAGCTCACAGCACCTAGAAAAAAATGAGAAATAATATTAAATTTACTCTACCTAAGTGCACCTACATATAAACATTAATGTAACATAAATAAAATTGAAAATTCTACCCCACACACACTGTATTGCAGGCTGATCCTTTTACTAGATTTTAAATCTGTTTTTCTTTTAATTGGCGACATGTATGCAAAAAAGCTGCCTTACTGAGGCGAAACCTATTTTTAAATTCAGTGTCGCCTAGGGTCAGATACAAGGATTTTTTTCGAAGGAGAGCTCTCCTTGAAATTTCCCTGTAATAATTAAAAAATAAGTATGTATCCTTTTAGCTTATTTTCGATTAATAGAAGCATAGAAATCTAATAAAAAGCATCGTAAAGATTCTAATTCTAACCTTGTTTCCCTTTCTCCATTTCTCCTTTCGCCAATCAATTACGCTGCTAAATAATAGAGCAAAGTACGCCGGGACATATTTAAACAAGTTAAACCTCACCACAAAATCAAATAACGCTTGAATTACAAGTGTTTTGCTTCGAATGAGCTCCGACGAAAGTTTTCTCACCGAAAATTTCAAGTGACAAAACATTCGTAAGCCAGCTATCGTTATTCACGAAACTATACGTCAAAAGGTGGTTCGTGCTCGCATTTTAGTATAAAAGTCTGAAGTTTCGTTTACGTACGCTTACTATACGTTAACTTAAGTCATTCGTGCTCCCAAATTTAGTTAGTTTTACGTCCGATAGAGGCGCTGTCTGATTCCCATACAAAATGATTACGTTTACTATACGAAAACTTTTACGCAAATGGTTCGTGCTTAGGGCACTGAGCTACCTCTGTTGCCATATACATATGTAAATGCGAAGTTAATAATGCGAGTTGAACTCAAGTTACACGAATTTTAAATTGAGCTAGCTCGAACTGTACTTATTCCGAGTTGGCACATCACTTATGCGAACACAGTAGCCATGCAACTTCTTCGCGGTGTCATAGCGTTTCCGCTCGTTCAGTTGGATTTTAGGATCGATTTTTTGGGTTATGTGAATATATACACGAATACATTTTAGTATTATCTTATTAATATTATAAATGTGAAAGTATATTTGTTTGGATGTTTGGATGTTTGTCCGTCAATCACGCTAAAACTACTGAATGGATTTTGATGAAATTTGGTATACAAGCAGGGTATAGGCTAACTTAGGTGATAGGGTACTTTTTATCCCGATTAAACTCTCCCATGGGATAAAGCAGGAATCTTGATAATCCTCAATCACGCCGGAAGTACTGAATGGATTTTAATGAAATTTGGTATACAGGCAGGGTATAGGCTAATTTAGGTGTTACTTTTATCCCGATTAAACTCTCCCATGGGATAAAGCAGGATTCTTGATAATCCTCAATCACGCCGAAAGTACTGAACGGATTTTAATGAAATTTGGTTTACAGACAGTGTATTCGCTGACATAGATTAAATAATAGTTTTTAATTCAAGTTAATGAATCAACTACAATGCAATACATTTTCTTCATCCCTAGACAGTGTTGAGCAGTGTATAACCTGAATTAGATTGTAGGATATACTTTTTATTGTAATTATATGCTCCCGTGGGATAAAAGAGGATTCTACTTACATGTTCCCATACAATACAGCAGGATAATAGCAACTTTCATTCTACGTAAGCGTAGTCTCAGTATAGTTTATTGAGGCGCCAATAGATGGCGTTGCCTGTATTTTAAAACGCGATAATGAATTACCACAGCTACTTGGATATTAATGACTTAAATTAAGCTACCGAAGGAGAGCTTCTAACCAAAGTTTTTCCCGATTTAAAAAACAATTTAAATAATGAGGAATGGTTGTATGAAAGAGCCGTGCTGTCACCAAAAAATGAATTGGTGAATAATATAAACAAGAAATGATGATAGATGGCTTATCGACGGTGTACACTTCGATAGACACGGTTATGGCAAGTGATGACAGCACTACGTATCCAGTGGAATTCCTCAATTCATTGGAATTGACGGGCGTACCGCCCCATAAGCTGGAGCTGAAGGTTGGCGTCCCAGTTTTGTTGATGCGTAATCTTGATGCCCCACGATTATGCAACGGCACACGATTACAAATCAGCGAACTGGGAAGAAACATTGTGCGAGCAACAATAATCACAGGGACAGCCAAAGGCGAGAGCATATTGATTCCCCGTATACCCATTATACCCCACAATTTGCCGTTCCAGTTCAAGAGGCTGCAATTTCCCTTGAAGTTGGCATTCGCCATGACGATAAATAAGTCCCAGGTACAAACATTAAAAGTGGCGGGTATACATTTGGGCACTCCTTGCTTTTCCCATGGCCAGCTCTATGTGGCATGTTCTCGAGTGTCAAGTGCAAGCAACCTATATGTACTTGCTGAAAATAATAGATCATACAACATCGTATATAGATCAATATTATAAAATAATTACATCGGTGTTATACGATTTATTACTACCAAAATCGTGAAAAACAAACACGGAAACATGGTAAAAATATAAGATTCCCTACGGAATGATCAAAATTAAACTTTTTATATGGAAAAAAATACAGTCACTAAGTCATTCTACGCGGGCAAAGCCGCGGGTAAAAGCTAGTTTGTTATCATTTGAAGGCTCAGTGTAGCCGGACGAGCAACGGAGAGAGCGATATTTAGTATTTCTCGGCGCGCAAAAATGAAGAGATAGGGTAAAGCCGAGATAGATGCTCCGGTAGTATAGATGACCCGATTTTAATTACATTAGTTTCAGTAATAGTACATTAGTCACAAAATGAATCCAAAGATTTTGGAGTATATATTTCTTTTTTTCCGGTGAGTCATCTATCCTAAACGCAATTAGTATAGTTCCGGCGTCTATCCCCTGTAAAGGATAGAGGTCACAAAATTTAGAGGTCCGAAAAAGTCCCTAATATTTGTATCAAATATATATTTCGATTTGTTTCATAAATAAATTGCTTTGATTTTTATTATTGAAGTTATAGAGCTATTTCGGAAAATGGGGCATATATCCCGGTTTTAGTTTTAGAACTAAATCGACCGACATTGCTCGAAGGATTATCTCGAAGAAGTGGCAGTGGGCGGGACATATTGCGTGGGAAACCGACGGCCGTTGGGGCAGAAATGTTTTCGAATGGTGACCACTTGCCGGGCGATGAGCCGTAGGCAGGCCCCCTTTCTAGGTAGACCGACAACCTTGTGAAGGTCGCGGGAAGCCGCTGGATGTGGGAAGCGCAGGACCGATAGCGGAGGAAGTCCTTGGGGGAGGCCTAAGCTCAGCAGTGGACGTCGAAAAGCTGATATGATGATGATGAGTTATTGTTACAGCGGCAACAGATATACAATATATGTGAAAATCGGTGAAAATATCGACTATGTAGCTATTTACGATTCATGAAATACAACCTGATTACAGACAGACGGAGAGCGAATTCTCAGTAATAGGCTTCCATTTTAACCCTTTGCGGGTACGGAAATATCTCAATATAAGTATAAACCAACGAAAAATCAATAAATCTATATAGACATAATAAACAGATACATGAGTCCTTTCCAATTTCACTACATTGCTATGCTCCGGATCGCATCAATGATTAAAAGCAGTATTTCCGGTAAATGAGGGCTTATCTTCAAATCACGGGAAACAGGGATATTTGTGACAAGCCAGCGATTACGCAGTCAACATTCACCGGAATTTTGTAAAGCCCCACGAAAACGAGGTGTTATAAATTTGACCCCAATGTCTGTTGGTGTATGTATGTGTGTGTCTGACTATGGCATCATAGCTTCCGAACGGATGGACCGATTAAGGCGGTTTTTTATTCGGCAGGTAATTTAATCACGGTGGTTCAGATTCAGGTTCATTGGAAAGTTACATGTTTTAGAATCTTAGTTACAGCTGTTCGCAAACCGTCCAGCCATCGAAGCTCACCAGCGGTTTCCTGACTTATTCGGGGGATTTTTAACTGAAAATCCAATATTCCATCTAATAATGTATTATCTTACAATGACACAATCATTGGTGAAGTGGATACAACTCGATTTCTTGGTTTACAAATAGACAAAAAACTAAACTGGAAAAACCATATATATGAATTGTGTAAGAAAACAAGTAGATCAGCGTTTGCTTTGTTTAGAATTTCTACTTTAGTTAATATTGACGCACTGCTCACTGCTTACCATGGACTGGTTGAATCTGTCCTTAGATACGGAATCATTTTCTGGGGTAACTGATAAAGAAATAGCATTTAGAAGTCAAAAGAAATGTATCCGAGCTATGTTTGGTCTACAAACAACTGATAGTTGCGAGCCATATTTTATTAGACATAGAATTCTCACACTTCCGTCTTTATATATATACGTAATGGAGATCGCTATTTTTGTAAGAACTAACTCTCACCTATTTCCACGGTTATCTGATAGGGTTGTTCGTAACCGTCGAGATGGTAGTGAACTGTGCTTACAACGGGCAAAAACGGCTTTAATGCGAAAGAGTGTAATATGCATGGCTCCGAAGATATATAATAAAATTCCTCAGGCTTATAAATCCTTAAATGACACTATTTTTAAGAAGAAATTTAAACAATTACTACTTGACAAGTGCTACTATAGCTTAAATGACTTTTTAAATGATAAATTTTGACATTGTTTTATTTTCATTATGTAATAATTTATTTTCTTACTAGTGGCCGCCCGCGACTTCGTCCGCGTGGAAAGCCTTTATCTTAAAAATTCTTTATGAATTGTAGCCTATATGTTATTCTGATGTATAAGCTATATTGTGGTAAAGTTTCATTCAAATCCATTCAGTAGTTTTTACGTGAAAGAGTAACAAACATCCATACATCCATACTTACAAACTTTCGCCTTTATAATAGTAGTAGGATAATAATTCAATAGACTCATTTTTGGCTTAGTAACATGATTTTGGTTTAACCTTTTAAAATAACATTTTCAATTTTATGTGCCAAGAAAACAGCTGCTGAGCTTCAAGCTCGGGATAGATTTTGACCAGCTCTAGCTAAAAACTACCTTGATTGTATTATCTTTCGAGTCAAAAAACTGCACTAAAATCGGTCTATTCCTTTACGAGCTACAAAAACACAAACCGTCATAGAGATCAAACTTATAACCTGATATAATCTTTTCGTCGGAGGTTAAAAATTGTATTTTATTCTCTTATAACTTGGTTCTCATAACGGTTTCAAATATAATGAGAGAATTCCGTTTCTATATATTTTTTTGCCTTTCCAAAGTGACGCTCTCAGGAAGTTACGGTTTCCAGCTAACACATTCGCACTATACATATATTTACCAAACATATTCACTTAAAATGTATTTGTTACGTTTTGGTGGTGATATTTTACAGCAACAGTATGAAAATGGAACATAAGTACGAGTAGAATTGACTGCCACGAGGAACGACGTAGTTATTGCTCTGTTATGAAAATAAATCGATAGATCTTCGCACATAGCGCGAAGAACTGATGGCCGTTGGGGCAGAAAATTTTTGGATTGGAGACCCTTCGACCAAAAGCGCAGCATAAGACGTCCACCGACAAGATGGACAGACGACCTTGTGAAGATCGCAGAATCACACTGGATGCAGACCGCTTGTGATCGGTCGATGTGGAAAACTGTGGGGAAGGCCTATGTTCAGCAGTGGACGTCCTTTGGCTAATAATGATGATGATGATGATGATCTTCGAACTCCCAAAAGCGCTCCTTGTAAATCTATTTATAAAAATAAATTGATTTTATTGAACTCTGAACATCTTCGATTGCAAAAATATCTTGGTTAAAAATCTGGAAGTGGCATCCAAGCGCTATTTTAAGTCAGAAGTGCAGATGGCTAGAATTATCGCACAACTTTATTGGAAAAGGCAGGCGAAAAAAAGTTTATATACTGGTAGTGTTTTTTTTTACTTGTTCATTATATTACTATCTAGGTGTATATTTTCGAAGGAAACTTACAGATTAGGAGGGAAGAGCTCTACTGTACAACTTTATTTGAAAGCATAGTTTATATACCTAACAGATGTATTCGGCTGACTCGGTGTCTAGACTCTAGAATAACAACATTGTAAGTACCAAATTTATTGAATGTTCTTTATTTAATAAAGGATCAATTTTAAAATATTTAAAACTAAATGAAAATAATTTAAAAATTATATTTTTTATTATTATTATAAGGATTAGAAAAAAATGCATTTTTATTAATTACAATAAATTGATCATATCAGCACTGACATTATTGTAAAACGGTTAAAGAGATTTAAAATTGTATTTAACTCAAGTCGTGTACTCAAATGTTGAATCATTCTTTAAGTAAGTAGTCAAGTTACTAAACATTTCGATTGGGAAGTTTGATTTGATACGTACCGCCAAGGCACACCTGTGACTATCCGTCGCCTGACTAGCTTCAGACAGCATGTCAAACAATCGCCGCGCCTTAATCGTTAAACAGTCGCGGCGTCAAAATGCCGCAGATGTGCTCTAAGCTATAGGCACCTACTAGCCAAACAACAACAAACACTAAAAACGTACCCATTCCTCACGTTCCATTCTTCACGAAAGTGTCGTAAATGCAAATTAGCACATTCAAGTTGCTCGGTAATACAATTTGTTACTTACTGAGAAAACTTCAAATTGAATCGGGACGTGAAGTAGAAGATGAGACACAGTTTTAATTAAAACATCGGTTGCAGTTTGCAGTTTTACAGCAATTAACAATTAAGGCTTAAAGTTACACAGGTAAACATAGTTACAGTAATGGTGTTAAGGTTCTGTTTTGAAGTTCAGAGTAAAATAAGATTTTAATCGAAACACGTCTTGATGCTTTAAGTTTTATTTCGCACTACTGGTCATTGCAACTTGTAAACTATTATAAACGCAGTTACAGTTTACTAACTCTAAATATGTATATCTATGTAACTGCAAGCGTAATGCTTACGTACCATGTTGGTACTAAAGGTTGTGATGCATCAAGTTATTTTAAATAAGTACGACCATGTTGAAAAGCATACTACTGACCTCGTACTCAAACCCTTAATACTGATTAAAACATTTTTATCCCAAACACAATAGCCAAAGTTAAGATACCTTGCCATGATTCGGGGATTGATATCTTTCGGATTGAATGGGTCCATATTATTTTATTAAAATAAAAATTTTAATGCTCAGTAGGTAAGTATAATGTTATTTATTATCTACTTTTTCGAATAATTAGAGGACTAAAGAGTTAGGAGTTTCACAAATTTTACTAAGGCTGTGCAACGGAGCCTGAACCTCGTGAAATTAATAACTTGACAACTCTTACCTCAATAATATATTTTCTTTTATTTCAGAAAAAATTGTGCAATACTTACCTACACCCTTTGTTAATTTTTTTTTAGTTGGTGCACTATAAATCGCAACAAAAAGTAATAGGGTATTTTTTCGCAATTTAAAATGGATAGAGAGTAGTTTATATTAATGAGTAGCAGCATTTTAACTCGATACCGACTTAAAGAAAACAAGCACTAGTGGAAAATGTTACATCGTAAGTCCATAATAAATTTTCAATTTCTTTGTACCTATAGTTACAGCCTTTTGATAGGAACTCGAGGATTTTAAAAAAGTTTATTTCTATACATGTAAAAACATATTACAATGCATAGTTGGGTTGGGACCTTTTAAACATATAAATGCTTGTATCAGGAGGTTGTGGCAGGAGGAGGAGGAGAAATAACCTTACATATTTAAACATTCATCATTATTTTCAATGATTTGGTTGTCTTCAATTGTCGGTAATACGTTGAAAAATTTTCGTGATTGCTAGGTAAGCTCAACATTCAATATTTATTTGATCTGAGCAATAATGTACCTTTACCTTATTCTACTTACAATAACTAGTTGAAAGGACTAGGTACCTACTCTCCTCCGACAACTAAAATTTGTCGTTGTCAAAACACTCTCCAATGTGTCTTATTAGAACATTATGATATAAGTGCGGTAAGTTGAAAATTACAGCCGAGGCGATATTGCTATGGCTGTAAGAAAACATAGCCTGTAATTTTCAAAGCGCACGTATGATACGATACGCATAGCATAGCATACGACGCTTTATATCATATTTGCGTGGAAATAAATAAAACTAAATAAAAACAATACAGCGAAAAGATAAAGCGCGCAAAATATTTTTACTTGTTCCCAAATTAGCGATGCGCATTATCGATTTTGAAAGTTTTAATAGAATTTTATAAAGGCTTGGCCATATCGGTTGCCAGCAGCACGACTTGTGACGCTGTCATTTTCTGTGGGACAACACCGACAGTGATTTACGGCTTAATTTTATTTTAAACTAGTGGACCCGCAGACGTTGTCCTGCCCGTTCCTTTTTTCAATTTTCTTATCGTTTAAGCATTCCCTAGACTTGCACGAATATTTCGAAACCAAAATTAGTCAAATCGAGTTCTCGAGTTCTAGCGAGACTAACGAACAGCAATTACTTTTTATACAGGGTGTTACAAAAAATCCCGTAATGCCTGAAGGGTAATTTTGTGCCTGTAAAACTGAGCAACTTTCCTAAAGAAACCTAGGTAGATATCTCACAAAATATTTTGGGCCTACCATACAAAATTGCCATTCAGCTGATCGATTTAGTACGGGAGAGCCAATTTTTTTTAAGATATCGACCATCCCAAGGAAACCTAGTTCCTTGGGATGGTTGTTTAGTTTTACGGGCACAACAACACCCTTCAGCCATTACGGGTTTTTGTAACAAATTTTCGTTAAGCGTTCTTTGAAAAGAACTAAGGTTTGCTTTGTTCTTGTATTCTCCTATTGTTGTATTTTCTATACCGTAATCAAACCCCTTTATCCTTAAAAAATATTTCAAAACAATAACAAAAGATATAAAGATATCGCTGAACGCCAAATTTGGGACATCATAGCAACAAAACCTCACATTTTCCGTTCGTTATCAAGATATTTGCCGAAACGGATTATCAATGCCAATGTTGAATACAAGAATACGACGACCGCTACATCGTTATCTAGTCAGTTTTATTGCTGTAGGTACCTAGCTCTGGTTTTGCCACAGTCCAAATAATACGGCCACTAACTACTTTTTTTTACGAGAATTTTTATTTAAATCGAATCTACTTATAAATGTTACGACTTTATCGCACATTGAAGCACGACGCATTTTGAAATTGTCATTAACCCCCTACAAAAAAGAGGGATGTTAAAAGTTCCCCTTGTTTGTGTTGTTGTGTTTTTGTGTGTCGGTAGTGTCGTAGCTTCCGAATTGATGGATCGATTTCAGTGTATTTTTTTTATTTAAATGATAATTTAATCCAAAAAGCAAGGTCAAAATCCGTATATCTGTAGAAGCTTGCTAACTTTTTTCCTAGCTCATTATGTTTTTTTTTTATTTTTCATAGAAGAATCGCCAGCAACGAGGTGTTTTCATGCGCGCAGTAGGGTAGATTATTATTTTCGTAGCAAAAAATCGAAAGGAAGCATCTCGTTACTGGTACGACGTAGCTATTATTATTTTGTCGACTTTGTAATGAAGTGCCTCGTTTTAGTATACTCTATGTCTATGACCAGAAGTGCAGTAAAAAAATGCTGCCCATAGAATGAAAAGAAATTTCTTTCCAATGTGGATTGACATACCAATAGAACTGAAAAATTGCAACCCTTTTCCTTGAATTTTATGAATATGTACCACTTTTATCGTTCTACCTACTAGAAGTTACTTAAATATCATGATATTATGTCTTTCACTGCGTTATATCAATAAGGCAATTATTAATTCGTACTGCTTAAACTGGCTGCTTTCTATGAGCTGTTTACAGCTTAAATATGGAGGACCGTTTATATATCTAGATGTCGGATAGCAGCAGTAAATAGTTTGCATATTTTATGCTAGCCACGACAAATCCTTCAAATGGACATAAAATCCCATCTTGAAGATAACATTTCGTTATGCAAAGTACTGAAATATCTTCAAAGTAAGGTCTAAAGTGTTACGAGTCTGAGAATTCATTGATGTTTGTAGAAGAATTCTATGAAAACAATTTCTTTTACTGTCAAAGGAAAAAATATATTTTAATGTCTGCAAATAGACCCAACCTATGAACCTAATGAGCGTGTAAAAAATTTTTGAAGTCTCAAAGGCCCTTGTTATTACTCACCGTGATTTAGAATCTATTTTAAAACATCGGATAAATCAACCAAAAGGATCCAATTTCATAATTATTTACATAGCCTGATAGTACAATTTGATTTCATTAAAGGATCTTACCATAATGATTGGAATACTTACAAGGCATTTTAACAGCTATAAAGCAAGTTATCCTTAGGTAGGATTACCAAAGGATGGACTTCAAATAGTTTGATTTGAAAGATAGAATGGCACAAAGCGGTGTAAAAACTTTTCATTTTATTAGTTTATTAACATTATTTAACTAAGTGCACTGCTAAAACAATTTAGTTATATTTTATTGCAAGCATTTTTATCTGAGGAGAACCTCGATATGAAAATATCTTATTAATATTATAAATGTGAAAGTATATTTGTTTGGATGTTTGGATGTTTGTCCGTCAATCACGCTAAAACTACTGAATGGATTTTGATGAAATTTGGTATACAAGCAGGGTATAGGCTAACTTAGGTGATAGGGTACTTTTTATCCCGATTAAACTCTCCCATGGGATAAATCAGGAATCTTGATAATCCTCAATCACGCCAGAAGTACTGAATGGATTTTGATGAAATTTGGTATACAGGCAGGGTATAGGCTAATTTAGGTGTTACTTTTATCCCGATTAAACTCTCCCATGGGATAAAGCAGGAATCTTGATAATCCTCAATCACGCCGAAAGTACTGAACGGATTTAATGAAATTTGGTTTACAGACAGTGTATTAGCTGACATAGATTAAATGATAGTTTTTAATTCAAGTTAATGAATCAACTACAATGCAATACATTTTCTTCATCCCTACACAGTGTTGAGCAGTGTATAACCTGAATTAGATTGTAGGATATACTTTTTATTGTAGGTAATTATATGCTCCCGTCGGATAAAAGAGGATTCTACTTACATGTTCCCATATAATACAGCAGGAAAATAGCAACTTTCATTCTACGTAAGCGTAGTCTCAGTATAGTTTATTGAGGCGCCAATAGATGGCGTTGCCTGTATTTTAAAACGCGATAATGAATTACCACAGCTACTTGGATATTAATGACTGTGACTTTGAGGTGAAATTAGGAATTTTCTTCTTTATAGGTTAATTCTGTGTCGTTTCAGTTCTGCGTTGTCAATTCGTTTTTCGAATTTTTGGCTTTTCTAACGGACTTGATTTTCTTTGCGATTGTGGATTTGGTTGATTGTTATTTTGTGTATTTTTCACAAGTATTCTTTCAAACAACTTAGATAGGTATATAAATTTTATAACTTTACATATTTGTACTAAATCTAGCTATACGATTTATTACTACCAAAATCGTGAAAAACAAATACGCAAACATGGTAAAAATATAAGATAATTCCCTACGGAATGATCAAAATTAAACTTTTTATATGCAATAAAATACAGTCACTAAGTCATTTGTAAATGTCCTCATTCTACGCGGGCAAAGCCGCGGGTAAAAGCTAGTACTCAATAAATCGTCTCAGAAGTCAAAGAAGCTCATGTTTACTTAGATGTGGGAGAATATATTTGTGTGTTTCTTATTTTTATAAACTAAGACTCAATTTTAACCAGATGTGGGAGAATATATTTGTGTGTTTCTTATTTTTATAAACTAAGACTCAATTTTAACCAGATGTGGGAGAATATATTTGTGTGTTTCTTATTTTTATAAACTAAGACTCAATTTTAACCAGATGTGGGAGAATATATTTGTGTGTTTCTTATTTTTATAAACTAAGACTCAATTTTAACCAGATGTGGGAGAATATATTTGTGTGTTTCTTATTTTTATAAACTAAGACTCAATTTTAACCAGATGTGGGAGAATATATTTGTGTGTTTCTTATTTTTATAAACTAATACTCAATTTTAACCATAGTTAATATAATAATAAATTGTATTGTCAGTGCAGTGCGATGCGCGCTCTGAAATGGTCGCGTTTTGCAACTGTGCACACTGCCCTAATTAATTTATATTAATTACGCAATTCGCGCGGCTCAGCCGCTGCCTGCTTTCGCCGCTATGAGTTCCGAACAACTCATAGCCAACGAATTATTGGCGTTTGTACAACACGCCATCGACACCATGGATGAGGTCAGCATCATGCAGATCTGCAAATCCAATTTTACCGAAGAGGAGATTCGCAGTGGCAAGGTGCTGCTCTACCAGACGCTCGGCAAGGTCGACCGAATGCCGACCCGCAGGAGAGATGAAAAGGGCGAAAGGAGTCTCCAGGATATCATCTCACTGCTGAAGGAGACCGACCCAGACGACGTGCCTGCGTTCGTGGCGAGGAACCTGCACAAGCTGCCCCCCGTCACTTTTGACCACGTTGACGTCACCAGGCTTCTAAAGGACATTATGGCCTTGAAGACAAGCCTGGCCGAAATGCAGTTGAAGGTAGAGGCCTCGGAATGTACTATTTCCGACCTGCGTACTGAGTTATTAACTTTAAAATCTAGTAATTCAGTATGTAGGTCGCCCGTGGCCTCCGGTGTCAACACGCGTCGCCGCGGAGCGCATATCTCATCGGTCAGCAATATTGAGTCACCACTCGCTGTTGTTGACCGCGAAGCACCGCACCCCGCTGCCCCGCTCCCGGCAGCCAGCCCCGCGCGATCGGAGCCGAAGAAAAGTGACACGAGCCCCCCGACCCGTGCCTACGCAGCCGCTGCTGCCTTACCACCCCGGCAGCCAAAAACGGGGAAAGGAAAGAAGTCAACACCGACACAGTGTCCACCGAGGGATCGATGCGACGAGCAGGGCTTCACAAAAGTCGAAAGAAAGAGAAGGAAGCCGGCTAGCCGGAATCATCGCGGCACAGCACCGACACGACCTGAACACCCGCTGCGACCGGAAGTACGTTCGACGCTGCTCTACGTGTCCCGCTTACATTGGTCTACGACGGTCGAGAACGTCGTAGACCATGTACGTAAGAAGTCCAACTTCACCCTGAGGGTCGAACGGCTGGAATCCCGCCACAAAGTGAATTTTAATTCATTTGTGGTGAGGGTACCGACCCATCATCTAGCGACCTTCATGAAGGAAGATTTCTGGCCGCAGGGCGTCGTGTTTCGGAAGTTCCGAGGACGGCTGCCAGCCGACACCGCGCGCTTCGCATCTATTCGCTGACGCGTGTGATTTGTGTAAAATATTTTAATTAGATTGAGTAATTTTTATTATTTGTATGTATGTTAGTCTGTAAGGTATTTATAATATGGGCCTGTATTTTTTAAATCTGTAGCCTGAAATAAAGGAATTGTTGTTGTTGTTGTTGTTGTTGTATTTATTTTCTTTCACAAAAAAGCTTTACAATTAAATATCTTACATTATAGTATCACTAGACGCACTAGTAGCATTGTAGTATCACTAGATTGTGAAAGACTGGTGCCTGAAATAGGTTCATTTGGGTCAAACGAATCTGTTCTACATGTCACCTGGCCACCCTCGCAGGTCTAATACAACAAAATATAACATAATATGTAATATTTAACATATTTGTGCAGAACACGTAATGTCATGCGTTTGTGATGTGTGTGTGTGTTTAAGCTGTGTATAGACGTGAGTATGTGTAAAAGCGTGAGTAAAATTGAGGAAGTTTATATGTTGAGAAGCAGTGTATAAACAAAACAAATCAAATGTATCTTTTAATTAAATCAAATCAAGCAGCATAACAAACTTTCCGTCTCATTATAATTTAGAGACTTTAAATGTTATGTGTCATTTTTTTTTACACCTAGATGTAAGAGAGTTGTTCATATTTTTTTTGTATTATTTTTGTATTTTTCATTAATTTTGTTGTACTCAATTACGTGTAAATTGTTGGTTATGGTTATGTGCAGTCTTTATTCGAGGCGGTAACGGCGCGCCGTATTTTCTGCTTTATATATTTTTAATCTTATTGAAATGGTACTGTATGAAGGCAAGAGCTCGACTTTAAATTTATTCCGAAAAATATTTTCTAATCGTATATATATACACACAGCTACGATTTGAATTTTTTTTTTCAAATAAATCAACGAATCCCGAATTATGCATCCAATCCAGCTTTTCTTTTCGAAACTAGCGGCCTTCCGCAACTTCGTTCGCCTTGGTTTCGGATATCCGAAGTTACACGAACACCCTAGTTACGATTTCACATTCGGGAGTTACACGTGTTGTTGTGAGTCAACCATAAAAGATAGACATATGCTGGGATATTTTTTATATAATTTTAAGGAAAACATTTCCATCAAACATGATTTCTGTGTAGCTTTAACCATAAGTTTGCATACGCTTCACTTTTATTTTTGCGTTAATTTATTATTTTATTTACCACAATTTAACCTTTCTCATTTTATTTTCACTGCACCCATTACCTTCTTTCTGCATGACCTTGAGGTTGACTGGCAGAAAATGCTTTTAGCATCAAGTCCACCCTTTGAATATTTCGCGTGCAATAAAGTTTTAAATAAATAAATACGCGACATGTGCTTGTAAAAGGGAGTAACTTCTTGAAACTTAAAAAATGGAGTAACTTCTCCAATTTCACAACATTTCCTTGCACTGCTCTGTTCCTTTTGGTTGTAGTGTAATGAAAAGTAAACTATAAAAAGCTCAGGAGTATGAAAATTCATTGTACCAAGTTTCGTCAAAATCCGTCGAGTAGTTTTTGTTATACAGACGACAAACTAAAATTTTACTGATTGCATTTTTGGCATCAAAATCGATTCCTAACCCTGATAGTTATTTTAGAAATTTATATTATTTTGAGTAAAGATGAGTTAATTCTTACGTCTTTTAAAATATTAATCAAGAGCACTGAGAGAAATTCGGACCAATGAGTAAGTGTCACGGTAGCTAAATTGGAAGAGCAATCGCCCGGCTTGCGAGAGGTGCGGGTTTAAGTCCCGCCTGTGGCTGGCCATTTATCTCTAAGTGGGTTTTAATTTCGATCGCTTAATGTTGCCAGCCTATTTATTTGTCACAAGTGGACGCCCGCGACTTCGTTCGCATACATTAACAGAAAGTACTCGTTACAATGATTTTAACATAAGGCTATATGTTAATAAATCATTCGCCAAATTTTTGTTTTATGAACAAATATTGCTCGTAACGTTAAAAAAAATTCATGTACAGACTGTTTTCCCATTTCAGCTTTATTATATCTATAGATGTAGTGGAACTCAAAAACAAATTGTATTTACCTAATCTGGGCTATACAAATAAGTCGATCTATTTATTTACGAAGCCTTGATTTCCTTTGACGGAATATCGGGTTTTAGATGACGGATATCGATACAAGCTTAATTAAATACATGCTAGCAAATAGTTGCTAGGTAGGTATGTATATGCTGCATAACCGGTATATGAAGAGGTGAAACAACGAATTGCGACTTAGACGAAATTGTACTACCTAATCTCTATATATATAAAATTCTCGTGTCACAATGTTTGTTTCCATACTCCTCCGAAACGGCTTGACCGATTCTAATGAAATTTTGTGAGCATATATTCAGTAGGTCTGAGAATTGGCCAACATCTATGTTTCATACCCCTTAGTGATAAGGATTGTCCATCGTCAGCAGGACAACGCCTGCGGGGTCCGCTAGTAATATTATAAACGCGAAATTTGTAAGTGCGGATGTATGGATGTTTGTTACTATTTCACGTAAAAACCACAGCATGAATTTTAATGACATTTTACCAGAATATAGCTTATACACCACAATAACACAAAGGCTATATTTTGTAAAGAATTGTAAAGATAAAAGGTTTCCACGCGGACGAAGTCGCGGGCTGCTTTACTACTGAATAAAATCTAACAATCTAATCTGTCAGTACATCCTACTTAGTAAAATACATAGTTGAACACTGCTTAAAGGGTAGGTATCAATCAGTGCTCCAAATATTGAACCAACATTCCCATTACAATTTGTCATACCACACTCAGTCAGAAAGTTTTGCGAAAAAAAGTTTTTCTGTATGACAGACTGGCTGGCTATAATATATTCCGAAAATATGATCCGTTATTTATTAGTAAAAAAAGATACATTCCAAATTTAAAAAGTGGGGGGGCTACTTTTGACTGAAACGGATCTACGCCGGGAACATTTTGCGCTATGATTTTCTATGATTTTACATGTCGCCTGAAACCAGGCGAAACTTACGATAGACTTTAAACGGCATTGAGTGATGAGGGCCCTTCCAAAGCAACTGTATATCGTTGGTACATATAATGAATTCAAGCGCGGTCATTTAACTTTTTAGGATGAAGAAAGAAGTGGTCGCCCTTTAACGGCTGTTACAGAAAAAAAGTGCTAGCAGTGAAAAATTTAGTTTAAGACACTCGTAACTCGCCTGGAGTTACGTATGAAGAGCTTCAGCACATAATGCAGATTGAATAAAAAAAATTATTTATTGAAAACACCAGGCAGGATAACGTCTGCTGGGTCCGCTAGTATTCGATAATTCTTACATGCCTCTACGTTTGTTGACTCCTTTCATCTACGTTCCACTGATGGATCCTTATTACAATGAGCATAACTGTTCTTCTTACATGTGTAATTTACAGTGTGTATCCATGTCTGAAGTTCTGTACGCAATGAATTCTTTTGTTTTCCGTTGTCAGCCACCCGCTCTGATGTTTAAATTGGCATAATAAATATTTGCTTTCTGTTACTTTTGCACACATTTGTATTTGTACGAGAATATTGTTTTAATTGTAAACTTTTTGTTCTCGTATAAGTGAATTGTGAATAATCCTTATGAGAATAAACATGTTTGAACCTTAAACTTGAGTTGGGAAGCAGCCCTTCGCTCAGCGAAAACGCACCTACATAAGTATTTTCTCGAGATAAAAAACGTTTGGGTAGTTAAGTATTTTTTCCAAAAGAATTTATGTTATTAGCTTGTTTGTTTCTTTTCCAAAACTTGTTGCTCTATGTTTGCGCTACCAGTTTGAGAAATCTTTAATCACAAAACACATAATTTTGACGTGACAACGTCTTAAATTAGGTTGTGGCTCGGAGTCACTCATGAAAAAGTGTAACGCCCGCTCACGACTGTTACGATGAGTCACCGAACGAGAGAGAGGCCCGCCGGACCGGCGAATGCCTTGCGTCTCTCTCCCACTCAAACATGATCGGTGTCACGTGAAATCTTCCCCCGTATTTTTAACTTACGAATTCTTAACTTGTTTTTTGTACTGTGTCATCCATTCAAACACATCCGATTAAAAAAAAACTTTGCAAAGATAAGATAAAGAACTAAAATTTCAAAAACCAGGCAAACGATTCAGCCAACAAGTTGGTGAGCTTCAACGACTCGAAGGATTTAACCAGCCATAGAACCAGCGCGATTCAATTATTTTCTGAAACAGAAGCCGCACTGAAATCGGTCCTTCCCTTCGCTACGACGCCACAAACAGACACACACAAACGGAAAAGGGTCAAACTCATTACACGCCTCTCTTTTTTCGCCGAGAATTGAAAATAGTAATTTCCACAAGATCAAGCGAATCTGGTAAGTTCTTAACGACAATCGGAAATCGGTACTTAAGTTTGCCTGACAGATTACAGAAGAGGAAAAGGAGATTAATCGAAAGCACTTCACTTCTATGGTTCTATGCGAAGTCCATTGTTGGAAGAACCACTTCATTTTATCTCTATAACTCATTGATGTCATCCCATGTGATAGAGTGAGTTAGATAGAGGAAATAGCTGGAATTTACGTCGATTATGTGGAAAAGAGCTTTGTCAATAGACACAGATTGATGTACCTATTGCTTATGAACTAACAAGTTCATACGCAATACATATACGTTCGCTTTTAAAAATAAAACTTTTTAGATTTGTTAGGCATATATTTCGATTTGAAAAAGTCGACAAGTCTCTGGAAGAGTCGCGTATCTATTCACGCACTCTTTGATAGATTTCTTCATTGGACTATAAATAGCAATAATGAGAAAAGTGACAGACAAATCTGACTAAATTGAAGTTGGCGAGCATAGTCTCTTGATAATTCTAAAATGCTTAGTTTATTTAGCCTTAAAAGCTTTTTGACACGGAGGTAGTACGATATGTCTTTGGGGTATAAATAAACAAGTAAATGCATCAAATCTAAGTTTTTTTAATGGTGAAGAAGATTGTTTTTTCACGGAAAAAAGAGAAGGAAACCTTAATTTAAATAAATCGCTATAAAATTCCAGGGCGAGTCGAAAGCGGTCCCAAATTTAGTCCGGACTTTAATTAGGACTCATGTAGGGGCTTATTGGTAAGTAATATGATATTTCTCGTAAACCCAAATTAGGATCCTAGACCGAACAGTCCTGAGAATAACAAAGACAAAGGGACCTGAAATTAGAGGACACCCTGTATAGAAATACGTTTCCATTATCACATACAGAACGTTTCAAGTCGATAGATAAAACAAAATATTATTTAAATATCATAACTTCATACTGATCCATTTAATACTTGTATCAGTTAAATGAAACCTGTGTTATTTATTTATTTATTTATTTATTTATTTTATTTATAATTAAGACGTACAATAATAACAATTACTACATGTATAACGCAATCAATTCCCGTATCTGTACCTTTATATGTATGTATGCTTAGATCTTTAAAATTTCACAATGGATGTTGATGCAGTTTTTGTAAAAGATTGAGCGATTCAAGAGGAAAGTTTATAAGTATGTTTAATAACATGCTTAAAATATTAGAGAACCGAATATCACGCGAGCGAAGCCGCCGGCGGAAAGCTAGTTGAAATGTAAGTTAAAAAAACAAAGTTATATTTCTGATCTAATTGATTGGCTTTATTGTTTTAAAATTGCATGCTTTATATTAGATTTAAATTACTAACAGCCAAAAGCTTATTACCAATTATGTATTGTTCTTTTTATTACTTCCATTATCAAAATTAGAGGTACAAAAAGTACACATGAAACATTTTTATTAAAATTATTTATTTTATAGTAAAAGTTTCGTTTAAAACCTCACTATTAACTTTCAACTTACCAAACTAATGTTTCCCAATCACATACCATCCATTTTCACATAACGAAATATATATCAGAACACAAAAAAACCGGGGAATCAATTCGGCGATCTATGGGATCTGTTTTATGTAAAACACGAAGCAAAAATATTTACGAGATCGCGCGAAATTTCACTGCCTCGGTGGACGAATGACGTTCCCCGCGCGCTTATAGAATACGACTGCCGCTGGACTCGTCCCAAGGCGTTGAAATCGGAAAACAAGCCATGAATTTCATTGCTGCGATACACACATTACATCATGAGGGTTAAGGTTATGATGCTGGATGTACTATAATGCTGTTCTACTTAAGTTGAATGAATGATTCGACAAATCGTGTCCGGAAATTGCGCGGAATAAGATCTGTCGCCACACAAAAGACGCCGCCGACGGAAACCATAGATAGCTTGGTTAGATCGACGTTTTTTTTTTCTCGATTATTCTAATGGCTTAGTTTGTCCATGCAAAGCTTTAGCTTTAAAAGTTTTAGCTTTTCAGTTTAAACGATATGGTAAACATATTAGATACATTACGTCTTGATGAAAACTTTGAAAATCGGATCCAAATACAATGAAGAGGTTTACCTATATGTTTGTGGAATAATAAGTTATTGCCGGAATTACTTAAACTAGTTTTAAAATTCTTTAATCCTTAGAAAGCTAAGTTATCCATATACTCGTAATGCCAGGGTTTTTCACGAAATATTAAATAAAATAATTTTGTTGTTTTCGTCACCAATCGTCGTCGTAAACCGTCGTCGTATTTTTACCAAATTCATAACAAAGTACAGTCACGCAGATAAATGCTTTGCTTATGGATTGCTGCAGTTGTATAATTATTTAACCTTTGTGAACTTCTACAGAATATTTTTTACAACAAATAGTATTCAAAAGTCACTATCTCTTTACTGTTCTATGATCTTCAAAATGTGGTCGGTTTTATCGGCGACTGCTGACTGCGTATGACGACGCCCACTCTGATTAGTTCGAACTAAGAAGTGAAACGTTTACTTAAGTTTCACCATGTGGACACGCATGAATATATTGGCGTATCCGAATGACGAAATAATAAATGAAAATAATGTTAAATTCACCAACAGGACACACGTGTGTCCACTCTTATGTGTCCAGTCGGTGAAAAATCCAAATAGGCTATATTTTATTTCGTTTTGTTAATATAAATGATGTCACGGGAATTCTATATATGTTAGATGGTTTTTACTAAGAAAATGGGTATTATATGAAAGTCTTTAGGGAAGATTGTGAGGTTCTCGACATTTTACCTTATTTGTAGGTTCAGGTAATGTTGATAAATTGAATTTTTAACAGAGTATCAGGTTTGTGAAGATTTCAGATTTTTTAAGATTGTAGGAAAAACATTTCTTGGAATGAAATATTTTTGGTAAGGCAGGCACACAATCGGGTTATTGAAAACCATTAGGCAATTAAAAACCATCTCCAAGGGAAAATACAACAAAAACGCTGATAACTGATATATTAGCTTAGCCTAGAATATACTCTGTGCTATTAGTGTCAAGTCACCGTAAAAATGTAGGTAGAAATTGTACCTTGTAGATGCGCTTTAAGTCCATCTACGTCTGATATCTGCGTGACGGCCTAAATTAGGGACACCCATTCTTATATTTTGTAGGTAGTTTGTTTGAAATACAGGATGATCACTAGTTATTTAAACTAATCCTTCGGAAGGGATCTTGGAAGTCTGAGCTGTGACCTTGCCCCGTTGATTGAATTTATTTCGAAGACAAATGTCAGACATTCTTAGTCGATAAGTAACTTAATTCTGACTCCCACGAGCCCAGTCATTATTGTATCCCACTACACAATTACACACTTTTTGCCAAGCGTACCTATCTTCCAAGTACCATAAGAAAGATAATAACTACGTAGAAGTGAAACTCCCGCGCCAAATCACCAAACGTCCTCAAGGTCATTTCATAGCCAACTGTCAAACCAGGAACGAAGAGGACAAGTCAGTCAGGGATTGTCCAGGCCACTTGAACGCCTGCAGTTGTTACCGTTGCTTTTCAATCGCAATCTCATCCCACATAATTCTATTTTTTGGAAACAAACATAATTTCATAAGACTTTTGTTTGTATGTCAAAGTGATTACGAACACTAGCCACATATCTGTACACGCTATCTTTGTAACGGATTTCGTTTTTTTTTTATATTTATTTCTTGATCCGCGAACATTTGTATCAAATCACATGAAATCATTTTTGAGAATAGCATTACCCTATCGACAAAGTCAAATGAAGTATGAATATGATAATGTCGCCAACGCTATTAGCACATCTTTTTTTTATTTTCAAGGAGAGAGAAAAATCTAAAACTCAGTTGCGAGTCACGGCTTCACAAAGTCGCATATGTGCTCTGGCAGTGTTTTTTTGCGTGTCGGATATATACAGGGTGTAAAAAAAACCTTAACGAAGCCGTCAACCATGCGTTCAGTACATCAAACCAAATCGTATAAAAAAGAAATTTTGGCTGGGAAACAAATATTATTTTTTGACATCAAAAAAAATTATTTAATTCTAACCCGCAATGTACAGAGCGCGCACGCGGAAAAGTCACCGCGGGGCGTGTTGGTTTACGCCGTCGCGACGCGGTTTTGTTCGAGTGTGCGCTGTTCATTCCGGAGTGTGCCATTTAGAATTTGAATTTGGATTATGAAAGAACTAATGAAAATTTGTATCATGTTTCTTTGGAAAAAAGTTTAGTTACATACATAACACATACATAAGAAGTTTCTGTAAAAATCATCAATTTTTTTTTCAAACTTTAACCATCGATATCTCAGTAACCGTTAACTTCCCAGGTATGGTGTAAAGGAAAAAAATGATCGTAACAATTGGTAGAATATGTCGTATTCGGCTTCGTTAAGGTTTTTTTTACACCCTGTATATAATTCTGTCTTCAAATTCATCTGAATATATTAGAATCTGTATGAAAACTTTTTATTTATATAAAGGATCTGACAACCCCAACTTCTGAATACTTTAGTCGCGTATTGATTTGATTTCAAGTCAAACTTTTTTGTCCCGTCAAAGGTCCTGTAACACTAATTGCGTCAAATCTCAGTTGATATACGCTTAATTTACGTTTTGAATAAAAAAAATGCGTGTTTTTATCAGTTTAAAGCTAAGTAAATTGCCTATCGATAAGTAGTTTATAAATAAAATTAATTATTAATAAATACGACTTTTTCTTTCAGCAGAATTTTTTTTAGGAATTTCACAATTTAACAAAAAAAAATTGGTTGCCTGTAAAGTCGGCATACGCGCGAAAGTTTTACGTGACAACGACTCTGAGTGGTAAAATAATTTTAATGTGAATATTCATTCGTATAACATCATGAACCGGTGTGTATGCCTATCTCTCTCTCTCTCTCTCTCGCTCTGTCTCTCTCGCGCGAAACGTGAGCGGAGCAGCGTAACGCAGTTTCTTGAGGTGTCACCCGGCAAACCAATTTATAAGACGTTGTCACGTCAAAAGCCTTATTTGAACTTTTTATATTATCAATGGCTGCTAAGCACATTGAGTGACATACAACTTAAAAACTTAGCAACAAGAACAACAAAATACTTGCCACACAATAATAACGTACCTATCGATGTTTTGTTCGAAGTAAAAGTTTGCAAAACACAGGAGAATTGTTATTTACTTATTTATTTACGAAAGTTACAATCGCGTGACAAATGTGAATTGTCTATTGCTTTCTGAGACGAAAGTTTGTACTTAGGTAGATTAGCCTGTCCATCAGAAAATCGGTGGCCTCCTAGGATTTCGGGGACTTTGAAACTTTGTGTCTGTCAGAATCTGATAAAATTTTGCTAACCTCGAACAGTTTTGTACGTTATACTGTATATTTTTAGGAAAATATACAATATAACGTCCAATAGTAATAGGTAAGTAGTAATAGGTTACTTGTTATAGTGGGCAAGGGTATTACCAGTTTATAACCGTTAGAAAGTAAAGTGGTTCCGATGCCGGAATAAACAGAGACGCTTATAATAATTCTCAACAGAGGTATTGAAAAATCTCGATTGCGTTTTTAGCTGTTAAATAATGATTAAATAAACATTCTCATATTTGTTTCTTCGGTTTACGCGATCAGTAGACATTGAAATGAGACACTTTTTCACGGATTATTTCGCGATTTATTTACATTTTATTTTATCCTGAGTCTGTGACCACGGACGCTGAAAAGGGTCCGAAACGTCAGGTTAAAATAAAATGCAATTAAATCGCGGAATAATCCGTTAAAAAGTGTCTCATTGCAATAAACATTCTCATTCCTCCATAATTATACACCGAAGATTATCGCTTCAAGTTAGTGTACTGGTAGGTACAAAGTTTGCGCTGGTATATAACTAACTTGCTTTCCTTCTGATTTTCCCAATACATAGTATGTATGTATGTATAGTATGTATAGTACATAACTAAGTAGGTAATTAAAATAACTCATAAACCAATTAAGTTTCCTTAGCTTAAGTAATACTAAGAGTAAAGCAATTTAAAATTTGTTGAGAACATATAAGCTATAAAATATTGTTACGCCGGGTGGGCTAGTGCTAAAACTTTGATCGTGTTTTTCCGTACCTTAGAGGCGTTTTCAGCAGGCTGAAATACCATTTCAGGCCGTTTCAGAAAGTGCTCTAACACATACTAGTTTATCGAAATTTCACCCAAGTTGCCGTTGTTTTCAGGCGCCTGAAACATGTTTTCAGTCCGTTTCAGGCCACCCTCTATCAGATGACGCCATAACCTGAAAACCCGTTTTCAGGCGTTTTCAGGACCCCTTATGGGCCTTTGAAGCCCACTTCAGTATATGACGTAATTTTCAGTAGGAGTGAAAGAGATAGCACGATTAGAGAGAGGCAGCTATACTAAGAACATTCCAGAAAGGTGTGACAGAGACAGCATAAGACAAGGATAGCACTATGATGCCGAACATTCGAGAAAGGTCTAGGCTAGGCAAGACGGCATTTGGAAGGATCCCGAACAGTCTCGTACTGGGTAGTAGGTACCTACCGAATATTCGGGAGTCCTTGACGGCCGGTATATAAGGAGCCCGGGAATGCGACCGAGTTGGAGTTTAATTTGGGAAAGTGACGAGTAAACATCGAAGCGAAAACTGCGACAAGAAGATTTTGGAGTGCGATATAAGTGTTTGTGTACTAAGTGTTGTAACGTAAAGTGTGTACAATAAATCCTACTCTACTTCATCGGTTTAGAAGTGCATTTCAATCTAGATCCCACACCCCTAGAACGTAACATTTGGTGTCAGAAGTGGGATTGAAAATGCCGATTACTCCGCGAGAAGAAGAGAAGGAGGGGATGCAGACCCGAAGCCGCACCGCTGCTGGAGACTCTGCGGGCACCGCCGGAACGTCAGACACAGCGGTACCAGCTTCAAGGACGCCGGAGATAGACGTCAACGCCATTCTGATCCTCCTGAAAGAACAGGCTAGAAGGCAGGAGGAACAGACCAGAAGGCAGGAGGAACAGGCTAGAAGGCAGGAGGAACAAGTCAAAATCCTGCAACAAGAGCTACGGGTTCAGCAGGAGGAACAGGCTAGAAGGCAGGAGGAACATGCCAAAATTTTGCAGCAAGAGCTACGGGACCTGAAAGAAGTCCTCCGTGAGGTACACGAAGTAGCTGCAGAATGGAAAAAGGAGATGGCTGAGGTGCAAGACAAAATTGTGGGCGTTGAAATTAAAGTTGAAAACCACGAGAAGCGCCTCAATGGACTGAACGAAAAAGTGGAGGACCAGGAGAATCGCCTCCAGAAGTTGGAGATCAAAGTGGCCAACGGCACCACCAGTGTATCAGGTGCACCAGCCACAGAAGGAGAAAAGTTAAAGGTACCTCCATTCGATGGTACCTCTTCGTGGGCCGCATACAAGCTCCAATTCGAGATGGTTGCCGAAGCGAATGGCTGGAGCAAGGACTACGCTAAAACGGCACTGAGTTTGGCGCTGCGGGACGAAGCTCTCACTGTTCTGGAAGCGTTAGGAAAGGAGAAGACATACGACCGTCTTCTTGAAGCTTTAGAGGCACGCTTCGGTGACAGCCATCTAGAGCACGTTTACAGAGCTCAGCTGAAGAATAGGACTCAGGGGCATAATGAGTCGTTACAAAAGTGGGCACTTGAGATAGAGAAGCTCGTCCGGAAGGCGTACCAAGGTTCCGCAGCGACTTTCATCGATGGAACGCTTGTACAGGCATTCATAGATGGGATTCGGGACTTTGAAGTGAGGGCTGCTGTACGGCTGGGACACCATGGGACCTTGAAGGATGCGCTCGCCCATGCCCTGGAGGTGGAAGCTGTACGCCAAGACTCAACAAAATCCTTTAGGGTGCGCGAAGTTGCGGCCAGGGAGCCGATTGCTCCACCTCGAGAAACTGGGCCTCGATGCTACAACTGCGGGGAAAGAGGACACATACAATCAGGCTGCCCAAAAAGATCTTGGAGGCAACGGGACTCGGACCGCACGGTGAAGACCAGATACGACCGGAAGTCTAACCAGACGAGGTTTGAGGAAGGATCATTCGTGTGGCTACATAATCCTATGCGTCGAAAAGGAAACTCACCGAAATTGTCGCCGAGTTGGGAAGGGCCGTACAAAGTAGTCACAAGGATCAACGACGTCACTTATCGGATACAGCGCAACGCACGTAGCCCCTGTAAGATTGTTCATGTTGATCGGTTGGCCAAGTACCATGGAACGAATGATGCTCGGGACGAGCATGTCTAAGGAGGGGGTAGTGTTACGCCGGGTGGGCTAGTGCTAAAACTTTGATCGTGTTTTTCCGTACCTTAGAGGCGTTTTCAGCAGGCTGAAATACCATTTCAGGCCGTTTCAGAAAGTGCTCTAACACATACTAGTTTATCGAAATTTCACCCAAGTTGCCGTTGTTTTCAGGCGCCTGAAACATGTTTTCAGTCCGTTTCAGGCCACCCTCTATCAGATGACGCCATAACCTGAAAACCCGTTTTCAGGCGTTTTCAGGACCCCTTATGGGCCTTTGAAGCCCACTTCAGTATATGACGTAATTTTCAGTAGGAGTGAAAGAGATAGCACGATTAGAGAGAGGCAGCTATACTAAGAACATTCCAGAAAGGTGTGACAGAGACAGCATAAGACAAGGATAGCACTATGATGCCGAACATTCGAGAAAGGTCTAGGCTAGGCAAGACGGCATTTGGAAGGATCCCGAACAGTCTCGTACTGGGTAGTAGGTACCTACCGAATATTCGGGAGTCCTTGACGGCCGGTATATAAGGAGCCCGGGAATGCGACCGAGTTGGAGTTTAATTTGGGAAAGTGACGAGTAAACATCGAAGCGAAAACTGCGACAAGAAGATTTTGGAGTGCGATATAAGTGTTTGTGTACTAAGTGTTGTAACGTAAAGTGTGTACAATAAATCCTACTCTACTTCATCGGTTTAGAAGTGCATTTCAATCTAGATCCCACACCCCTAGAACGTAACAATATGTAAAACTATAAAATGATAAAAAGTGACATAATGCCAAACTAACAATATTAATTGTTATAAGGACAAGTTATGAATTTATTTTTTAAACTTTACTAAAGTTGACGCAACAACCACGGAGTCAGATTACAATATGTGATGTTACTGTATGTACACCCCTTAGGCACAACCACATATTCGTGTCGTATCTTACTTCAACATTGCAATATTTTTCTACAGGAAGGGGCGTGAAGGAACGCAGATATGATCTAAATTCAGTTAGGTAAAAGTGTTGAAAGGCTCGCCTTCAGAGTTTATAACTTTAGGGGACTCAATAACCTAAAAATGCAAAATCGAACGTGAAAGTCTCGAAACTTGCGACGTGACAGGAAAAGTATTGGAATGTTCACTAGGTATTTGTCGATTTACTATGTTTATTTAGATACCTAGATATTATTGAAGGCCTAGAGTATAATTGATAAAAAAAATATATTATTAAAATTACCTAAGATCACTTTTCCGGTCAAGTATGAAGATACCTCAATTGGCTAGACGACACCACCAATCGTTGACATACTTTTTATTATCTGTCAAAACGGTCTGCCTCCATAGATTTTGTATGGGAATAAATGAACGTGACGTCACTAGAAATCGGAGTCAATTGACCGAATATTTATTGAGTTTTGTGTGTTTAAAAATTGGTTTCGACAGCTTTTTGGAAATAAACTGGTTATAATTACTTCATAGGGGCTATGTTTTTTAAACGAAATGGTCTTGAAAATATTTAAGATAGCTGTCATCATGCCAATTATGAAGATAGATGCGACCGATATTCTACAGTACAGTTACGGAGCCAGATTCGGTCAAACGGTTCTGATTAGATGTTAAAATAAGAAACAAGTCATTAATGTAAATGTCACTTAAGCAATTCTTGAAACAAAATTACCTAAAAAAATATTTTTACAGTAGAAAAAATTAACTGTCTGAGGCGGGGATCGAACCCGCGTCGTGATGCATATAATAATGAATTTAGCCTATTTACGTAAGATAACTACTGACGCTGTTAACTTTTGTAGAGTTGCAAAGTACTGACTTTGTAGTGGCACTTACTCGTAGTTACTGACATAATTAAGATAATTTCTTTGTTTTATAGCGTGTTAAGTATGTAGTTTCCAGTTATTATTAATTAGCCTGTATCTACTGCAATAATATGTGTGCTATCTTTAGTCTGAGATACAAGTTTATATCTAACCTAGTTCAGGTAAGAAAAGTATTTAGCCTGTAAGTTTGATCCTAAGCCCAAATTGTAATTTACCTTTTTGCAACTGAATTTTTATTATTATTATTCTATTCTATTTATTTCGTCGACAACAGGCCTAGGATCTTTCCATGAAATCTAAAAATAAAATGTAAGTACTTCTCTAAAGGCATGTTATCGTGTAAAGTGTTCGCATTGCCATAATGCGTACCAACCCTTACGGTAAATGGCCCTTATCTGAGGCCTAAACATCGACGTTCCAGCCTTCGCAAACCTTTTAGCCAGATTTGTTTACAAAACATTAAATGTACGTTTGCTGTTCAATAGCGTTGGTATATCAGATATCAACGCATTCTCATGTTCGTATTTAAAACAAACAAACACGTTTGACGTCTACGTTTTCGTTTTTTATATATTAATTTATCTTCATTAAGACGTATACTTACCCATCCATTAGGCATGTAGAATAAGCATGATGACACCTATCTTCAATTTTTTACTTATCTTAAATTCTAGGTCAATTGTCTCCGATTTTTGATACATGACCGTGACGTCACGTTCTTGTATTCCCATACAAAATCTATGGAGGCAGACGGTTTGACAGATAATAAAAAGTATGTCAACGATTGGTAATGTCATCTAGCCGAGTTGATTACCGTGCTGTAAAAATGACTGCTGCGAAGACCGCGAAACTCTGACCTCGGAACTTCGTGCTGTAAAAGATCTGGGAGCATTTGTCCGCACCCTAATTTAGTTTTTATGTTTTTATGTTTCACTCACACTAATTTTATAAGTTTTCTTTGTTACTAACACATACTATGGATTAATCTTGGTCCGAAATAAATGATTTGAATTGAATTGAACTGACCGGACCCAGCCCAGTCAGTGCCCGGGCCGCCGCAGGCTCGGCAAAATCTAATCCGGCACCTAATGGTCACGGAACTCGGCCCTCGGAACTCGCATGGTGGGTCTCTAGAACCTTCTGTTTAGCACAAGGAACTCTGGTCTTGGAGCCTCGGATTTAGAATTCAGATCATGAATTCTTATATTTTACAGAGGGTGGGAGAGGAGGCTTGTTTTACATTAAACTAGTAGTCCGATACACCTAGTGTCCTAGTGTTTTTCACAGCGATTTTCAGTTGCATAAATGAGTAAGTTCATACTGCCTTAATTGGATCATATAATAAGGTAGTATTTCGTATCACTTGTCTTAAAATACAAAAAATATTTCAAGTCAGAGTTTATGAAGAATTCATTTTACACGTTATTGCGTTTATACTTTCCAAAGTGCGCACCTAAGTCCGGTACCACAGATTGGAAAATTGCAATTAAGTTAAACTTGTTGGTGCAACTCTGAGTGAGTTTCTATTTAACACCCACGAGTTCCTCCCTGCGAACGGCTTCGCAGAACAGAAGTATTTAGTCTTGAAATATTTTCCACCACACGTATTTATTATTAACACACAGGTCTTTCTCGGCAAACAGAAAAATGAAAAAGTTGTTCTGATTAAAATTATTGACAAATTTATAAAAAACCCTCGGACATGAGAACAAGTGGTGAGCTTCAACGACTAAAGAACTGCTAAGAACCACCGTGATTGAACTTATCTTTCGAATTTATAATGAATTCGAATATATAATTTATTTTCGAAACCAACCGCACTGAATTCGGTCCATCCGTTCAAGCGAGCTACGATGCCACAGACACACACAATCATAATAAGGATCAAACTTAGAACACCTCTCTTTTAGGGGTTAAGTAGTAAGTGTTCAACGTCACGAGCAACTTATGTACATGTGACATAAATAAAGATCTGAATATCTGATGTTGAACCCTAGCAGCTCAGCTCAAGAATAAAAGGTATTAATATGACGCCTTAAGAAAAACGTGACGAGCACTTTCCGTCCCCATATCAAAGATTAAGATCTGATGTGACACGTCGACAGCCCAGCCATCTATGCCGTAAGGAGTATGAATGTTATCTCGGGAAAAGTTGTTGAACGTAACGTGAAACTCCTCATACAAAAAAAATATAGTAACCGTAGTAGGTACCGAATGTGGAACACTAGCAGTCCAGCTTAACAGTATGAGGTACGCACGTAACGCCTTAAGCAATTTCGGTTTTTTCGTTTTCGTTTTTTTTAATTATTATTATTGACTTGTATTATTAACATTGGCACATTAATTTGACTTAGACATTAATTTATTCGACTTTGTAATTTATTTATTTAATATAACATAATGTATTGTGATAATTTTGAAATATATATTTTTGTATGATCAAAATTAATGGATATAATTTCTATTAATAGTCTTTAAAATGTATTAATAAAATTTTATTATTTTATCTAAAAATCATGAATGCCTTAGAAGGTCATATTGTAACAAAATGAACATCTTTTATACCTGTATTGGGAATAGCTGTTACTTTATGGAAGTGATTAAATGAATATGAATATGAATCTGTCACACTGTCACACACAGAACACTGTTTTTATAAAGACAAAGTTCTAGAAGATAGTGTAATGAAGTTGTATTGAGGATGAAATCCCCAAATGTAGGCGAACGAAGTACGCGGGCGTCCACTAGTTGCGGAATAAATTAAGGATTTACCGTAATAACAACTTCTTTGATCAGGCGAAATCCACTTTAACCGTAAAATAAACGTTGCCAACATTCGATTTAGCTTTGATTCTTGTGGAATAGGCGATCATCACACTGCACCACACTTCGTCGCGGTCCGTGTGGCGACAGATTTTTTACCATAGTTTGTTGAACGAAAATCACTACAACACACTACTGCGTCAACAGAATCTGTGATATAATCGCTTTATGTCGTAGATAGGAATTTGACGTTTCACATTATTTATCTCGGGAACTTTTAGTTACGATGTATTTTCCATGACATGCTTGTCACAATATGATGATAATGTGGTTTTCACCCCCAGCCATTAGGAGTCACGGAGGTATCAATTTGGCCATGGTCTGGTAAGCAAACAAAGACATATTGCTATTACAAATAGTTTGATGAAAATCTCAACAAACAGTTTGATGATATAGCAGCCCATACTACCTAATCCATAAATCACATACCACGTAATGTTTTATTTATGTTATTATCATTCAAGTAACTAATTTCATGTTTTATGGACATTTATTTACTTGTGACGTGTTTTAATGTTTATATGAACGGTACCCAAGCTTTTCATGTATGAGCCAATTAAAACTATCAGCACATATTGTTCATAACTATCAACACGCTTTTATTAGCTCGGGCTGTATGTATGTATGTAGCTCAAGTTTTACCAACTTCCAGAAATCGGATCAATTTGAAGCTTTCCACACGTACGAGTATCAAGTACCGATTACAATGCAATAATTTGATAAGAGTTTTCTATTATTCTTGTAAAATAAAAATATAAGATAAATAATAGTTTAAAAACGCTTTTATTGCTAACTAAAAATTTCTGAGAAAATTATTCTTGAGTATAAAGAATTTATTTTACAGTAGAGTGAAAAGCGTGGGTTGCTTGGTATAGTAAATATTAAAATCATTGTATTATTGTCAACATGTACCCCCACGCTTTTTACTCTACTGTAAAATAAATTCTTTATACTCATGAATAATTTTCTCAGAAATAATTTTCTCTTTTTTAGTTAGCAATAAAAGCATTTTTAAACTATTATTTATTTTATATTTTTATTTTACAAGAATAATAGAACATATTCTTCGTACTCAGAAATTATTTTCCTTTTTTTATTTTGCAATAAAAGCGTGTTTTTTTTGTTTTTTAAACTATAATTTGTATGTGTTTTATTAAATTTTATTTGTATTTCACTTTAACGTAACGTAATCTTTCAAGACTAGGACATGTAATTTTAAAGAGTATTTATGAAGGCACGTACTTAAATGCTTAGCGTCAATTTAAAAGTTTGTAACAGTTCAACAAGCCCTTAGATGAACGCCATTGCACTAGCAACGACTTCATTGTCGTGGCAACACGATAACGATTCTCGTTATCGAACATGAAACAGTGTCTAGGGGCCTAGTTATAATAATTAAGTATTGTGAAATCAGCTAATTAGGCACTGAGCATCAAATGAGTACCCATCTGGAAAATAAGTATCTATGGCAATCCATTTTCTTTAAGAGTGTTTTAATTTCGCATTGTTTAATCTATAATATAAAAATGAATAGCAAAATGTGTTGGTAAGCTCATAACTCAAATACGTCTGGACCAATTTCGCCAATTCTTTTTTATGATATTCCTTAAAGTACGGGGATGGTTCTTACGAAGAAAAAAAACAACAGGCAGGACAACATCTGCGGGGACCGCTAGTGCTAAATAAAGTTACTTAGTACATACTACTAATCTACACCAATATTTATGAAGAGGAAAGATTTGATTAAAAAATATATACTACCATTACAGTTCGACAAATTCGTGCGAACCCTTCCTGCGGGGTGACAGACGCTCGGGGATCGAGGTAGCACGATATTTGACGAGACCGTTTCACAAATAGAGATTTTTGCCTGAGATATCTTGAGATAAATATTGATGACGCAACGATGTCATGCAATTTTACGATAATCATACAATTTTAATATTATTTTTTTAATACTAAGTATTTTTTCGTTAATTATAAATTACATATAAAAGTTTCAAAGGTGTGAACTTAGTGTGATTTCCACAACCTCTTTTACTTGTCGTCTTATCGCCCTACTCATCTTGCTACCGCAATCTCATGTGCGTCCGGCAAATTTTGTTTGGAGTCAAGACACATGTAGCCGCGGCTGCGCTGACGTTCGAAACAGCGCGCCTTTCCCTTCCCCGCTGCACAGCTCACCCCCATGGTGTGAAAAACGGCTTAAAAATTTAAAACTTTTAAACGTTGTACTTGTTTTGATAAGCGTGCTTTTTAAACTTCTTCATTGCTTTTATGCTTTTTGTTTATTTCGTGATAATAAGACGTCAGCAGCAGGTTTCATAGTCAGGGGCTTGAGGCACTACACCAAATCAGTCGTCATAATAAGGTTTATTAATTGTCAAAACAGTATCGATTGACACAAGCTCGTTAACACAATCGAACGTAAACAGTAATGTAATCGCTGATCGTGGAGAGAGTTTCGAGTGTTCTGGCCTTCGTTTGACAATAGGGTTGCTAACTTGCTAGCGATTTTGACCAAATATTTTTTTTACATTTTGCTGGCTGTTTATGGATATGATAACACAGTAAGTGGGAATTTGTTGTATTTACACAAGTTTATTGCGTTACGGGGTCCTTTCGACCCCGCGCATGACTTGCAATCGATGCGGGCCAAAAATATCGCTTTTTCACTTCGGTGTGGGGGCTGTATCTATGGTGTTTATAATAATGTAACTGAGATATCTATGTATATGTTTGTGTATCTTATCAAATACAGAACCAGCCTATGTTTTAAAATATACGGGGTGTAAGGACGCCGTAGCGACCTGAAAGTTAAAATTATCTTCTAGTTTCATACGGGGCTCAAAAGACCCGGATGAAAGCATTTTGTGCCCGTACAGGGTTGTGAGCTCAATTTGGATTATCGCTGGCAATACTGAAAGATATTTCAAGTAACCCGCATAATTAGCCCCTTAGCTCTAACTCTACGGGTAATTATTCATTTTGGAATTCGGAACTTAGGTAACAGCAGGCAGACACAGGAGTTGGGCTAGTGATTGTGCTGTTTGTTGTATGAAAAGTAAACTTGCTACGTTTTTGCAAATATTATGATGCTATTAATACTTAAAAATCATAAAGATCATGCCAAAATATCATATTGAATTATATTTAACAAACTGTATACAATGTTCGAATGGAGTTTAGATATTTTACCTTGTGACTATACCTTCTCAGTTCGTCATCCAATGTAAGTAAAATCTTTGTATACTTTATAATACCAACAAATTACTGGGAATGTTATTTTTCCAGAAAATTCCGATAAAAATACTGAAATAAAGGTCAACATCATCACTGAAATGTGTTATACAAGAGGCTAACATTTGTATAAGGTCGTATTTATACTTTGTACGAGTATTATGTAAAGAAACACGATAAACATCTTGTACAAATATTCGGCCAGTAGTACCAAAGTATTATTGTGTCCCTGAAAAGAAATAAAAACATAAGACCTCGTGTTTTAAAACAAAATCATTTCAGTCTTGTAAACGCTTCAGTCAACAAGTGACAATTAAATTTTAACGACCAAACTTTGTGGTCCTCCGATTCAATATTAACAGCTACGCACTAAGTCTCCATTTAATTTGTAAAGTGTAAACCAAACTCGAAGACGGTAAAATTTATTAATTGCCTACCTTTTGGGCAGTGTTAAGTTATTTGTGTGTTGTTTCAATTAAAGTTGAATTCTGTTTTGTAAGCGACTACAGTTCAGAATAATTTAGCGCAAAGAAACAATCATTTCTCAAGGTGTCTGGAATGTAGTAGTGATGTGTATGTGTATGTTTCTGTGTTTGATTAATAAAACTATTTCCACTTAATTTCTACTTTGTACTTGTACTAACTTATAATAATATTAAGATCCTTAAAACTTGTATTCTTGCAAATAAACGAATTTCATTTCCTTGCATTTAATTTCATTTCCAATTACGATGTCCTCTGCAATGCCATCATCCAGTTATGGACAAATAGAATTTTAAACAAAATATAGTGTGTCATCGTGTTGTGGTGGATTTTGGACTAACCAAGGATTAAAAAGTTAAACTATCGAAGCAGTTCACCAGCACTACAGGAAAGGAAAGTATTCATCTTGCTGTCCGCGACTTGCGTTCAAAAGCTAAGTCCAACTCTCTGTTTAAATTCTGTATTCTGTTTAAATACATTTTATACGTGCAAATTAATTTCGCCAAATCGTAGTTTAGTTCTTTGCTGTAATATAATTTGATTTCCCAATGAACTATTTCAATTTAGGTTAGCGGAAATGTAGTTTTAAAATCTAGTGGATTCACTAGTTTCAAATCGTTTTTCGGTATTTTTACCAAAACAGGGCTACGAAACCGCTTTTCCCTTAAAGGCAAAATGCAAATTGACAATTTCCTCCTGGCAAAAAGCTGCTAATTAGAAGCAAATTTTATGCTTACAAACTTAATGAAGTTACTATTTTCCGCCGTCAGCATTCAAAGGGCTGTTTTGTTTTATTTTTTTACTTTTACTTAACCTTAAGAAACGTTAAAAGAATGCAAGAACTTAACCGATTCATTGCGATGTCCAATTTTGCAGACTTCTAACTGTGGCGTGGAACAAAATTGAAGTGACACAAATGACACGCCTCGTGTGTCTTCAGCCATGCGGAAAAGAAAACTCCTATGAGCTTGAATACTTTAACTTTGCATTTGAAATCTAACGTGAACGGCCAGGAGAGTCGTTTAAAGTGATTAGAAGTGTATTTTTTTTTTGAAAATTTCCTTTTTAGAACTTTAACTTTTTCCTATTTCCTTATTCCTACCTATAATGTAAATGTATATATGTAAGTTAAAAAGTTAAAAATATTTAACTCTAAAATGACTTAGTTGTCTTTGAAAATTGTCATGTAGCTTAAGAATGCCAAGTGGGCTTCATAATACTAAGCTATTCTTACGCCAAGTACCTACATGCCCAGGTCGCCAACCAGCCGTGTTCTCAAAGTGGGTAAGCAGCCAAGATTGCTAATTAAATTGTCAAGTTAGTAGTTGCACATGGAACGCTTTTATAAAACGATCAACAAATATCAAAAGTATGACACTCAGTTAGTGTAGTTAGTCCTAACATGACGTCGATGATCGTCACAAAGCCAGACGGCAATATTGTAATAAGTGGGCCTGGAGCCGCGAAATTTTGTACGCGCTCTACGGTCACCAGCAAGCTCTCCAATAAGGAAGAAGGAAAAGAAAACAAGAATATACAGTCCGCAAGATCATCGACGGGACATAGTTGTAGTCCTTGGTGTAATAACTGTATTTATTTGTTCTTAACAGTATACTTAACTTAAGTTATCTTAACAAATATGGGTACATAACTATATTTAAAGGACTAAATTTGAAATCATTGATGACGATATTGTAATACGGAGAAATACTTTTAATGTTTAATTTTTAAAGTAAACAAACATCTAGACCAAAAACTACGTCAAATTACGGACTACATTATAATAGTAATACATACTAATACTACATACTAATAGTCCTCCTGGCCGATTAAGCACGGCGGCTTATCTTGACAGAGATCAGCCAACTACT
This sequence comes from Pyrausta despicata, assembly GCA_963921415.1. Taxonomy (NCBI): domain Eukaryota; kingdom Metazoa; phylum Arthropoda; class Insecta; order Lepidoptera; family Crambidae; genus Pyrausta; species Pyrausta despicata. Next base: position 10,451,654 of record OY992862.1, on the reverse strand, counting down.
CAGGAGATATTAGGTATAGTGCACAAGTGTGAGCGCAATACACAGATGCACTCACTGTTCCATCACTCTCAAAGTTCGGTGAGACGGCGATCCGACATGACCGGAGAGAGATCATGCGCAGGACCAACGGCTTAACGTGCTTTCCGAGGCACTGGCATGTAACACCGCCAACTTCCCGACTCCGAGCTGTTTTTGAGAAATTCATGACAGAAAACCTCAGAATAAATTTTGGCTCGACCTGGGATTCGAACCCAAGATCTCTCGGATGTAAGGCAGAAACTTTGCCACTACACAAACGAACTACATGTATTGTACATATTCAGGATGTACACAAAACCATTATTGGTACTGCATTGAAATAATGGATTTTCGTCCCGTGTATATCTTGTTACAAAATAAAACCTTTTTACAAAAGTTTATAACCAAAATATTCGGCTAGTTCACAACATGAAAGGATAACTGCGTACCAAATCAATGGATGGCTTTTATACCGTAAAACTAGGCTTTAAAACTGCCTGGCTTTATCACTAACAACAACTATTTGTAAAGTAGTCGAGTTTATTGTTAGTTAACAGTTTGCCATTGCGTATTCACAATATGTATAATTGTGCTGAATTTCTATAAAATTCGGATTTGCTATAAGAATGAACTTGTTCCCTTTTGACCTTCGAAATTAATGCAAAACTTAAATATCATTGTAGTGAGCTGAATTAACCAAAGCTAACTAACCAACAATAAACTTATAAGGCTTTAAGTTATAAGCTTAATGTCTTTCATTGAATTTAAGTCAAGAATTTGTAGGCACGTACAGAATTGTATAAACTTCTAATACGCGTCAGACGCACTTTGCAAACGAATTATAGCTTGGAAACTAGTGAGGAAAAGGGGGCACCTTTGAACAGTGGCAGCTTTGAAAACTTGGGGTAACGGAGCTAGTTTAGAAGGAAATGTTGTAGTTTTTTATTTTTGAGTAGTGGCAACACAAACCTGCACAACTGTCACTTGTCACTACTGACGTTTCACTACCTGTCGTTGAGTTATGAGGAGTTTTCAATTTTGAGGGCAAATAATAAGCTTTTTTAAATAAGTGCGTAAAGGTATTGGTCATCTAATTCAATGTATATGTATAGAGCGTTGGTTCCCTCTATTAGTCATAATGTTTCAAATGTCACGCAATGGACTACAGATCAATAATACCATTTTAAGCTTTTACTTGGAAAGAAATCTGTGTCTGTCAAAAATTGCTGAAAATTAAAAAAAAACTGAATAAGAAATTGACTAGAAAGTCATAAAGATGGTAGATCTAAAAATATTTAATGTTCAAAAGAGACTCGCAACTTATTTCAATTAAAAAGTATGTCCATTTACTTTTTAATTTTATTAACCAAGTACTTTCTTATTTTAACTTTATACTTTTGTTGATTTTTCTTCGCCGTCGTTTCTTGTTGGTATTGAATCTTTTATTATTGTTACTTTAAAGTGTGAGAAACATTTAAATTTCGTCGAATTTATTAATATTTCTAAAATGGATATGTATTTTCTTCTTTATATGATGTATTTTATATTTTATAGCCTTATGTTAGACCATAAGAATAGGTAGTAACTACGTAGAAGTGAAACTCCTTTGTCGAAGGCCCAAATGCCGCGTTATAAATACCTACTTCCTCCCTCAGCCCGTTTCCCACGATGACTCCTGGACTGTGTGTTTTATTTATTTATTTAAGCTTTATTGCACAACAAAACTATGTAGAAAAGGTGAACTTAACGCCGTAGGCCATGCTCTACCAGTCATAGCTTTGGGTTAAGTAGAGATGTTACAAGATGTATATACTAGATAATATACGCTAAATAAATATGACGAGCTGTTTAAGAAAAATCTATGATGACGGTTGCATAAAGTAAGAAAGTGGGTGAGTCTCTAGAATTATAGTTTGCTTGAAGCCTGTTTTATGTTTTCAGGAAGAGCATTCCAGAGCCTAATGACCTGAATGTGAAAGAAGTTGTTTTGAAAATTGGTACGTTGAAATGGAAAAGCCAAAGTCAATTTATCAGAGGAACGGAGTTGACGCGAATGCGTCGAACTGAGTAATAAAAATCGATTTGAGATAATAGGGGGATTTGGGATCGTTAAGTATGGAGAAAGTAGTCAAAATAATTCTAATATTAAGTCGAAGCGGGTAAATAAGCCAAGTAAACTGTGAGCGAAAAGCGGTAATGTGATCATATTTGCGAGAACAGAAAATGAAACGAATGCCGCAGTTGATCAGGCGGTTTAGCTTGTTTAAAAGGGCTTGATTAAGGTCAGGGTAGCACACATCAGCATAATCAATGACAGATAGAACATGGGATTGGATTGAATAAATTTTTGCCTTGATAGGAAGAAAGTGTTTAAAACTGCACAGAGAACGCAGACTGCCCATAACCTTACGACTTACTACTGCCACATGGACAGACCAACTGAGAATTTGGACCATGTCAAATTGTCAAGTCAAAGATTTTTTACGCTTGTACAAAACGGAATATAAAACCCATTGAAGCGAACTGTAGGAACGGAAGAAACATCGAGCTAAGATATTCGCCGCTGACCGCCGAGGATAACTGCTTGGCATTTCGACGGGTTAACTGCAACACCAAAATGATTCAACCAGGCAAGAAGGTATCTTGTTTAAGTCTTCATTAAGTTTGTGAATAGCAAGACTAGTATTGCATTTTGTGAATACCTAGCTCATACAACCAGAACATACGCTAATAACCTGTAAAACAGTTTGCCGTTTTGGTAGGGGATAGATTTAGTTTTTATAAATTTACCTACGCCTGTTTTTAGAAGTTTATAGAGATGTCCATAATAGTAATAATGGTCCTCCTGGCCGATTTCGACCACGGCGGCCAATCTCAACAGAGATCAGCCAGGAGATATTGAGTGCACAAGTGTGAGCGCAATACACAGGTGCACTGTTCCAACCCTCAAAGTTCGGTGAGACGGCAATCCGACATGACCGGAGAGGGATCAGGCGCAGGACCAACGCAGGCCAATTTTCAATTCATGACAGAAAATCCCAGAAACAATTTCAACCTGGGATTCGAACCCATGACCTTTCGGATGTAAGGCAGAAACTTTGCCACTACACCAATGGGGCAGTCTGTCTCTCTTATGTTTAGACTTAGCATTGTGACAAAGTAGAAACACTCTTTCCGAACTGGTTCATACAACTTTCAACAGCTTTCATAGAACAAATCGATCCAAATTGAAATAAAAAACCTAATCATCCTTTAAGGAACCTTTTTTCCATGTTATAACGTCAAATTAATCTCGTGCGCTTCTTATTTTGGTTTCGTCCAATCCGTCCTTAGTGTATTCAAGTATAACAAACCGATTAATAACTGCTATGACATAGCTGCCTAACCTAAGCCGTAGTATGTACTTACAACGACAACATGTCAAAGTTAATTAATTGCCTTTGCTCAGTAATTTGGCGGAGTGACGCCAGTGGTGACTCGGTAATGCCATTATGTGCCGTGGCTCCCGTGGAAGTCGCTTCGAAACGTTTGTTATTTGAAACATTTAACTTTATGCACTGAACTAATTCTATGAAGCTGTTAAAATCTAATTGAAATAATTTTAACTTTTAATAGGGCCGTGCAAAAATATCCCTGCAGATTATCGTAAAACCCAACTGCAGTGGGCAGGACATACGACGCGTTAAATTGTTATCCGTTGGGCGTAGGGCAGAAAAGTTTTACATTTGAAATCTATTTAGTAAAATCACATCGTTGGTCATCGCTTGGGAAGATACACAGCCGAAATTGTATTATTTACTAAATCGAATTGGTTGGTGCACGTGCAATTAGATAATTTGGAAAATTACGGCGACCGCTGCACTGATAGCAGTAAACAGCCTTCGGGTCAGTATGATTAAGTGACAATTACATTGATATTATCAAAAGATAATAACGACGTCAAGCTGTAAAATTAACCTTATAAACACTGATAGGCCTTAGTCCCCTTTCGTGCATGTGAGGAAACACTGACTCTTATGTTACTTCCAGTAAACATTACATACCTTACCTTTGTATTATTAATAAGGGACCAACTGCAAATCTCCATAATCCACCACCATATTATTATCTTCACATAGGTATTATGTAGCTTATGCGTAATGACTTACGCAATAAGTGCCTACTATGCATACGCCCATGCCTGGCTAAGTTATGCGCTTATACTGTGGGGAAAATGTGTAGAGTTAGACAGACTACTTTTACTTCAAAAAAATATATTTGCATAATTGTAAACATTTCAGGTGAGGAATCTTGAAAATCATATTTTAAAAATTTAATCATATTAACTTTAACTTCTTGTATATATCATGTACTCGTATAAGTATTGAACTCTGCAAACTCGTACGAAAGAATCAAAATCTCTACTCTCAAATAGAAGATCTTTTACCAAAATCTCGCAGCCTCCGCCAACGCAATCGCTTAGTCAGACCTTTGGCTAAATTGCATATCGTATGCTCTATTGCTCCACATATGTGCGTGAAAGTTTACAATACATTACCTTCAAATATTAATAACATTACAAAAGATTCTGTTTTTTACAAAACGTTAAAAGACTTCCTGACTCAATTGTTTCTATGATAACAATGATTTTTAGGTACCGTTTAGATGTTTTTTTCTCTTTTTGGCTAATAACATAAAATATTTTAGTTTTATTAAGTTGTGAAGTCTTGTTTTTAAGCTTTTAATGTTATGTTTGATTGTTTAATTTGGTTCGATTATATTCAATAGAGTTATGCTTGATAATATAATTAAATGTAATGTTATATTTAATAATTTAATTTTACTTAATTTTCTCCTCAAATTTTACTGACTAAGTCTCTGTGCCGTAGCCGGGCGTCACTTTATTAGTTTACTCATAAGTGACTTGCAATAAATATTATGATTATGTAACTTTGGTGTAAGCCTATTTATAGCATTATAGAAGCTTCGTTAAATTCACTAAATGATTGATTATAAATTAAGATGCACTAATGCTGTTTGTTTCATACGTAAATTCTTGTAACCATACACCACACATTCATGGGGGTCTATGCATGCATCAGTGCAAATTTATACTTTACGTTCGTTCCTTTTAAACTTTACACTAGATACCTTATACTAATTAGGTACTTGATATACCTGAAAAGGTGAAACATAGAGTTCGCATCTAAACAACCCACAATCTCTGTATCTTCCTATGTTTGTCAAGAAATAAATGATCATGATTATGATTATTATGTGATATTATACAGCAGAAAAATCAAGTTCGTAGATTGTAAAATGTTTGAATTATGATTGGGAAGTGAAATGGAATATTCAATTCTTATGAATTCATAAGTCAGTGAATTCCCCGTACCCTCTATAAATTAAATTGAACGCTAGATTTCCAGCAATTCCCTACAAAATGCTTATTTTGTAAAGCAGATCATCCTTTGAGTTTATTTCTTCACCCTTTGATAAACTGGTGCCCAAATGCATTCTCAACTCTTTAAATAGCCAAAGTTTTTGACATCTTTGAATACCTTTATCATTTTAAAACAAGCAACAATCTTGTTAGTTTAAAAACAAAATTGTTCTTGATTCATTTTCTCATGATATCTACACTGATGGGAGCCCAGCGCATAATGCTTATATTTACCAAAGTGAGGAAACTCACGGCTCTGTTTGGACCGGTGACCATTCTAACCGTATATGGCCTTTGGCACACCGACGCGTTCGCATGTGGAAGCGAATCTCTGCCAAAAAACTGTTTCTTCGCAAAGAATTCTCGTATCGTTTGATTGGATCTATTGAAAATTTGGATGGAACATACTTCAAGCTCCAGAACGAATGGATCGATTTCGTTTTTTTGTAAAGAGAAATTAATCACAAACTCAAAACTCAAACTCAAACGTTTATTTGCTAAGAACACAGTTAGTAAAGATTACATTTTAAAGTTATTAGCGCATGTGTTCAATCTGCTCGCAGACGTGCAAAAATTCAATTACAGTGGTTCTTAGCTATAGCTAGTCCAAATCCCTACAGCTGTTGAAACTCATTACCTACTATCCTGGTTAATTCGGGGGTTTTTTAACTGGAAAGTTAGTTTTTACCTAACAAACACCGTCATATCCGCACTGCAGTCCGCACTGACACCGCGTGGTGTTACCCCTTCATAGTTAAAATGTAATGAAGGCGGTACAAAACCATTGTTTAATTTCGAAAAGTTTTTAAGCCGTCGCTGTCCTTATGCTGAGAAAGCCCTTGTCAATGGATGGTATAGTATGGATAGGTATCTTGACCTTCAGTCATACTGCAAAGAGGTTAATTCATCTCACTATCACAAGCAAACTAAAACAAACCGGATCTGTCTGAAACAATTTAAACTGTACGCCTGCTTAACATAAACTTCTCAGTACAGAGCAGTTCACATTGTATGACGCTCCGTTGCAACTTCTACAAACATCTACAATCTATCTCACTCTCAAATAGTTACTACGTAACAGATAAATCACTCCATAGAATTATTTCGATACCTACAGCGTTAATAGACTACTTTTTTCTGCCGCGTACAAAAATGAGCCTACAGCTCTGAGTATAAAGTCACTATTGCTTCGCAGCTGCGCGAGACCACGTCACGTGAGACCGAGCGACAATTGAACTAGGGTTGACACAATGTTTATTGTTGAGTAAAAAGGTGTAGGTACCTACCTACTACTAGATTTTGCATTAAGGAAATATTATTTCGATTGTAACTACTTTGTAATGATATCTGTGTAAGAGAATAAATAAAGATATTTGTATTTATATTATCTATCATCCTTATTTTTGTGTACATTACGTATGTACCTACATAAGATGTTTTAGGCAAATGCCGCCATGCTTTTTTCTATTATTTGTGATCATAATGAAAACTAATTAAAATAAATGATTCTTTATTCTTTATCTACATTTCATTTTGTTTTTCATATTTCTAAATTTTCTAACAAAAATACCTAGGTACTTACTATTTTTATACAATACAATAAAAAAAACTATCATTTCGCAAATTGGTCATAAGAAGAATCTGTCATTTGTGGAATCTGTCGTTTGTAGATTATTAGTAGGTAGATACATTTCGAGAATCGGTCAATTTTATTGTCAACTACGTAGGTAGGTAGTAGCGAAATGACCTACCTAGTCATTTCGCTAATTAATTAGTCATCAGTCGACTAAACAACCACGTAATAAAGCTAACGTTTAACAAGCACAGATTACTTATTTGGTTCGTATGAAAACTAAATTGATCGTAAGCGTAACATGAATAATTATAGTGCGTCGTGAGCGCGTCCGACGGTTGTTGGCAGCCCACTGAATTCGCACCGCCGGCGGTGCGGGCAAGAGTCTATTGCCGCGCGCAAGTACATCGAGTGAGAGAGGCCTGCTATCACCGCGGCCAAATCGTCAGTCGATAGACGCGGCAACATTGGTACGCCGCATTTGTGCCCTGAGCCTGCTAGAGCCAGGATGAATTACCGTGATAACATCATATATTTAATTTTAAAAAACGAATCTAGCTATCCCATTCACTCATATTAGTTTCGTTCGATAGCTTAAGTCGAGAGTGCGGTCAAAGCTATAGAGCGGGGGCCTCACGGCAAAAGTTGTATACCAAAATATGTAGGTAGATAGATAGATAGAGAACACTTTATTTCACACCACCCAAAATAATACGAAATCAACATACAAAGAAAGATGCACAATTAAGGCGGTCTTATCGCTAAGAGCGATCTCTTCCAGACAACCTTCGGGTTAAGGATATTGTTATTTACAGGAAGTTGGGTGCAAAAGTCCTCGGTCCTCGATTTCGTTGCCTGAAATCTGTTCATACGTTCGGGAGCTTCGATGCATACATACACAAACAGAATAGAAGTCAAACTTATACCACTCCTCTTTTTGGTTTCCCGTCGAAGGTAATACAGAATGTCCCAAAAAGAGCGTGCCAAACTTATGGAGATGATAGACTATTGGATGACCATTTATACAAAACCTTATAAATGGTCATCTATTAGTCTATCATCTCTTTAAGTTGAGCACACTTTTTTGGACACCCTGTATATGCTTGTCAAGCTCTGTATTACAATAAATATGTATTCAAATTTAGTAACCATGCATACTTACCTATCTCATCTAGGTACAAAACATTAATTCATGTGTAAATATATAATAAACCACCCATTTGTTCAGTAAGTAGTTAGTGCAAAGCAACCCCAACCTGCTTTAAGTCAGGAGCTGGTCAATTTATGAGTAAATACAACGTTTATCTATCTATAAGTATGTATAAAATCAATGTGATATCCAAGAAAACCGTTAATAACCTCTGTCATGTGGTAGGGCGACAATGTAATATTATCTGAAGCTTTCAGCCCATATTAGAAGGCAGATACTATTATATAACATATAATATTACCACTTCGTTAATTGTTAATATCGTCATATCGGAGAGGGAATGTCCTGTTAAATATACCCACGCTATTACTACAAATGGAAGAGGGTTCACTTATGATATCAGTTTCATTTATTTTAAACCTTATAACGTCGCTTTAAGAGCTTCGGTATGTGTTATATCTTTATGAATGTATGTTCGGCCATTGGATGTTCAACAAAAGCGGTATTAGTACCGGCACCCTCGTTTTACGTGAATATTATGCGGCATTTAAGTACTAGGGAAAGTTGCTTTCACTGTGATTTGATACTAGGTCCCCTTGGCATAATATTGGGATGATTTTTATCAAATACGCGTCTAATCAATAAAATCAATAAAATCAATAAAATCAATTTATTTTTGTAATTAGGCTAACAAATTAGCACTTTTACACGTCCCAACATATAAATTGACCCTACCACCGCTTCGGGACAGTTTGGGCCAGTGCTGAGAAGAAGCGGCGCAAGAAACTCAGTCACTATTGTCATTGCCTCTTTTCAAAATTGATTTACAATAATTGTAATTGTTTGCATTTAAACATTTCCATATATCTTTGTCATTTATATAATCATCAATTTTATAATATCCTTTCGACATTAATACATCTTTTACAACTGTTTTAAATTTATCTAAAGGTAATGAAATTAAATTTTCAGGTAATTTATTAAAAAATATTACACATCTACCCATAAATGAGTGACCAACTTTATGAAGCCTAAAATGTGGAACGGCAAGCCTATTTTTTTGTCTTGTGTTGAAGTTATGCAAATCGCTATTTTTAGGAAATAAGTGTAAGTTTTTTCGAACGTAAATTAGGTTTTCGTAAATGTATTGCGAGTAAACTGTAAGTATTTTAACTTCTTTAAACAATTCTCTAAGTGTTTCATTTGATTTAAGTTTATAAATAGCCCGCACGGCTCGTTTCTGCAATACGAAAATTGTCTCTATATCTGCAGCTGAGCCCCATAGTAAGATGCCGTATGACATGATACTGTGAAAATAACTAAAATAAACTAGTCTTGCCGTTTCAACATCAGTCAGAAACCTTATCTTTCTTACAGCGTATGCAGCGGAGCTTAGTCTCTTTGATAAGGTCATGATATGAGGACCCCACTGGAGCTTATCATCCAAAGTAATTCCCAAAAAAGTTGCAGTATTTGAAGTAACTAGTTGTTCATCCTTAACAACAACCCTTGTTGGAACTTGTCGGACATTGGGCATTGTAAACTTAATGCATTTAGTTTTGGTCGCGTTAAGCAATAAATTGTTAACGGTGAACCAATGAAGTACTCGCGAGAGAGTACCATTTACATCGTCAAACAATTCTTTACCCCTTGGAGTTTTAAAAAGTAGTGAAGTATCATCAGCAAATAACACTATCTCACAAGCACCGTCGACAAAGTATGGAAGGTCATTAATATATATTAGAAACAGTAACGGTCCCAATATCGAACCCTGGGGCACACCCATAGTGAGAGGTGCTCCAGGAGACTCTGCTCCATTGATAGAAACCTTTTGTGTTCTCTCAGTGAGATAAGAATTAAATAAGGTACATGCATCAGTTGATACACCATAATGGCGTAGTTTTCTCAACAGGGTCTCATGGTCGACACAATCAAACGCTTTAGAGAGGTCACAAAAGATTCCCACAGCATCATGCTTACTATCATAGGCATCAAATATATGTTTCAACAGAGCGACTCCAGCATCAGCAGTACTGCGACCCTTTGTAAAACCAAATTGTTTATTATGCAATAAATTGTTTGATGTGAAGTGAAATAGTAGCTGATTGAATATAATCTTTTCAAAAATTTTACTTAGAACCGGTAAGATTGATATCGGTCGAAAATTTGAGGGGTTATTTTTGTCACCAGATTTAAATAACGGTACTATTTTACTAAATTTCATTAAATTTGGGAATTTTCCTTCATCAATACATTTGTTAAAAATGATCGCTAAAAGAGGTGCTATGATTTCAATAATAGTTTTAATTATACATACGGATATTCCCCAAAGATCCTCGGTTTTTTTCATATTTATTTCATTGAATGCGTTCATAATTACATCGGTGCTTACGTATCTAAAGTATAGTGTTGAATCACACTCATCAATATTGGATTTGAGAATGGATTCAGACAGTTCTGCAGAAGAGTTAAGTTCTTTAGTAGTAGATGGTGCTATATTAGCAAAGTACTTTTCAAAAATATTAGCTACTTCTGCATCAGATTTAACTAGTTTACCTCCATCTTTTAATGAATATGAACGATCTTTTGTTTTATCTTTACCGGTTTCTTTGTTAATGATATTCCAGGTAGCTTTGGCTTTATTTTTTGAACCTGAAACTATCCTACGAAGATGATTCGTCTTTGCTTGGGCACAAACTTTTTTAAAGATTTTTGAATATTTTTTAACATATTCTATAATATGTGGGTCCTGAGAATGTTCTCTAATACTATACAGATCATATAACTTGTTCCTGCTTTTATAAATACCTGGTGTAGCCCATTCATTAAACTTACTTGTAAACCGATTAGACTTAACCTTTTTTTTTGTGAAAATTGATGCAAATTCGCTTTTAATTAAGTTAAAAAGATCTTCATATAAGTTGTTTACGTTACTACTACTGTTTGGTATTAATGTTTTCACACCATCAAAAATCCTATCCTTAAATCTATTTATCCTGTTTGCAGTGACTGGTCTATAAACTATATCTACTACGCTCAAGGCCGGACCAGACGGAAATGTGACCTTTTGTCCTCTATGGTCGGAGCTTAGACATTGTAAAATAGATTTATTTGTTATTTTGACATCACAAAAAATATTATCTATGCAAGTAGCCGTTGCTGGAGTCACTCTGGTAGGTTCTTCAAAAACATTATTTAGGTTATACGATTCAAAGAGATTAAGAAATCTCATAGAAATTTGTGTTTTTTTTAATATGTCTATATTAAAATCACCGCATACTACTAAATTCTTTTTTGATTTTGATGCTTTTGATAAGACTTTATCCATAGTGTCTTCAAAAAGTTGGTAATTAGCGTCTGGCGGGCTATATACGCTTATGACAATATATTGATCTAGTTCAACACATGCAAGTTCAATAGTTCGCTCAATGGAGAGAGATACAATATCTTTTCGTTCTTTACAGTTAAATTGATTTTTCAATAGAATAAGTGACCCACCTCTAGTTGTAGTCTCCCTTGTGAACGAACTACCGACCTTATAATTGTCAATACTTAACATTAATTCATAGTCCCTATACCAGTGCTCAGTCACACACATTACATGGGCGTTTAAATCTTGCAAAACTAATGATAATTCTAATTCTTTGCCAGCTAGGCCTTGTATGTTTTGATGTACAACAATAAAACTAGACCCAGCCTTTGTCTTCCCCCTTAGTTTAAAGTGTCAGAGGTTGTCAAGTTAATAATATCTAAATTAGTACTATTACTAATATGTTGACAACCATGTGATATGGTTGAGTTTAAAATACAATTAATATTATAAGCTAACAAAGTAGCTATTCGTTTTTTAAATTTAATAGGCAAGTGTAAAGAGCTGCCAGTCAAATGAAATGAATTATTAATGAATTTATTCGTGTCAAAAAACACAAATTTGTCACTGTGACGCTGAGATAAATTAAATAACAAAGTATTCAGCATATGAATACTGTTATTTTGTGTTACCGTATAATATTTTGAAAATGGTAGGGAACAGAGGATAATTTTTTTGACATTTAAATTTGTCAAAATGGTCCAATTCTTTATAATATTTTTCTTACTAACGTTTTGACTGTTCCCTAACATTAATACAATAATCGAGTTTGAGTTGAAAGAGCTGTTTCGTATACTATTTACAATTTGATCCAGTGATGTGTCTGGCATACAGTTATTAATAATTTTACAGCTCAATGACCTATTCAATAAGGAACCATAACCAATTCCTAGCTTATCTGAATATACATGAACATTAGCACATTCGTGAGTAGGCTTTTGAGAGACAACATCATAAGTTTTTGAGCAGTTTAAATTTAAACTTTGTTTTAATGGACATAACTGCAAGCTTAAATCACTTGAGTCCAGTACAGTTTTCAAATTAATGTTTGGCAGGGATTTATAAATTTGGTTGGTGGAGTTTATGTTCAAAAGTTTATTTGCAGCTAGGATATGCTCAGAGATTTGTTCCTGAGAAGAGTTATATTTATACGTCATTGACTGCAATGACTCCTGCAACCGAGAGATGTCTACCTGCAACTGCCCTACTGCCTGATCATACTGCAACCTACTTTCAAGTAACTTATTTTGATAAATTTCAAGGCTATCTAACAAATCAATTTTTTCTTTTCTCAATTGTAAATTTTTAGTATAAACTTTCTGCTGCTTTATAACTTTTTTTGTTTTATTTATGAATCTATTAATTTTTATGTATTTCTTTAATCTATTTCTACCTGTCATTTTTGTTTGCCTACTGCAATGTTTACATTGGCTGTTAATATTTGTGTATGAATTGGGAACTGCTACCTGGTTGTTAGGGGTCCCAATGAGCTCCTCGTATAAGTTCATGGTCTGTGAGTAAACATGATCTTGTTTCTCTTCTTCCATATGCAGTATGGTTTTGTTGGCGTCACGCAGCTCACTTTCCAACTCATTGTTCCGGATCAGTGTCTGCTCGAAGACGCTGCTGCACTGGTCAAAGGTGCTGATGGTATGTAGAAGCTCCTCTCTGTGTTCAGTGACCTCGTGGAGACGGGCATGCAGTTCTACCAATTCATTCTTTAATTGCGCGTTAATTTCGAATGTTTTTTTTATTTCTAATTCACATTCATCGCGTTCCCTAAGGAGCTGGTCACAGAAGTCCTTAGATTCTTTTAATTCTTCCAGCGCATTTTTCAGTTTAAGGGCAGTTTCCTGGGCAGTCATCCTTCTGGTCATGGTTCCAGTTTGGGAGGTCATGTTTGATTGTAAGGTTGGAAATCTCGCCTGAAATTTTTATTAAAAAGAGTGTACAACAGTTGCTTTGGTAATATTGCAATAATAATAATAAGCAATGGGACGCAGAGGATACTTCCGTACCTATTTTTTATATTTTGTAAAATATTAAATTAAATGTTAGTGTTTACTGTTTAATAGGTAGAAAAATTGGTTTCAGAATTTCTTATTTAAACCTATATGTACTTTGTTATTTTAACCTAAAGGATTATTTGATTTCATTTGAATCGAGAGTAAACAATAAACATTAAGGACTACTCAACATAATTTATTAGAATAACAACACAGGACCGAGCAAAAATTTACAGTCACCGCTATGTCTACCGCTGCAAATGTAGGTGTAAGTAGATTCTTAAATTGTGAACAAAGACAGAAGGCGAGTGAATAAGTAGACGAGGTGACTGCTTAGTGTTTGCGTGTTTTTTTTTTGTCTGCGGCGTTAAGTTGTTATCTTCAACTTTACTTCCACATATACGTCAAGTAAAGAGAGGCACAACAGGACCGAAATGTTGTGAATATTGACGTAGCTCACATTGGTGAGCGTTGTGCAGAGTAGAAGTGTCAGTGTTTTGTATTCCACAGCGATAAACTAACGGCAAAACAGTTATTCACACGGACCCTTGTTGACTTGTCACTTTTTACTATCAAAATAACCTCAAAAAGTATCTTGAGATATTTGTTCTTGCACTGATTTTTGATTAAATTTGTATGAGTAATTAGTCTTAACTAGCGTTGAAGTAAGTCAAAAACAATACTCCCCTGGTTTTAGTTTCCGTCGTCCACACTTTTCAAATCACAACGTAACGGTTAGGTAAAAATTTTTCAATTGAATTTTATGATTCAAATCACTTTGGGTTTGTGTTGTCTTCAATCTTGCATGCTATACACGGATTCTATAATATTAATTAAGCTCTTAATTACAGTTTAGACGCGAAATTTTCGTGAAATATAAGCAAAATAAGATAAGATCAGCTGCTTTGCATGACAGCTTTTTTTTTTTTTTTTTTTTTTTTTTTTTTTTTTTTTTTTTTTTTTTTTTTTTTTTTTTTTTTCCTTAGATCAAAGCAAGAAGAGAAAGATACAGTACGAGCTAGTCGCGCGTGCTTCTGCTAAACCGAGTCTAGTGGACCTGTTCGCTCTTAGTCGTCGTCAGTACTGGTGTTGGAGTAGTGGATGCAGACCCACTTTGAAGTTGACGATTGTACGGAAAAACAGTATCTTCTTCTGTTTGTTTGGATCTAAGTTCTAATAAAATAAAAATAAATATTTCACAACAATCACACCAATTCTCTAGTCCCAAATAAGGCTACGGGGCTTGTGTTATGGGTACTAGACAACGGATAAACATACTTAAATACTTTTTTTGTAAATAAATACATATTATACATAGAAAACACCCAGACCAGTACAAACACACATGTTCATGCACACATTTGCTTGTACTGTGCGGGGATCGACCCCGCGACCCTTGGTTTTAGAAGTCCGACATCTAGAAAAATAAGAATAATAATTACTAATCCTGCTTTTATTAAATTTCTAGATATTTGCAAGGCACCATTTCTGAAAATTTTATACGTACCGTTTTGTAACAGACTTCGAAAACTTTTTTTTCACATATACACATTGTAAAAGTCCTGAATGTTTTGTTAATGAAACATACTTACCTAGTCAAATATTTAAATGGTTATAATGAGTACTCAAGTTTTTCTCGTTCAGATACAAAATCAAATACAGGCGCCTTCAGTAGAAATATGTTTCAGATAAATTAATTTCCATGTTCACCAACTTTTAAAATTGTAATAAAGTCTTATTCAGATTACTCGTTTATTGCCAGTATCAATTATCATATTATACTCAAATTACCCTAATTAGTTGTTCAAAATTTCCGCCAGTGAATTGGACCCAAATTAAGTATTATGCAAAACGGCTGAACAAAACCGAAACTACTTCTCAAACTAGAAGGACTCGGGTTGAGTGCTCCTATGGTAATTACCAATTCAATTAAATAAAATGTAAGAGTATTTCTTTAGAAATGAGAAGCGAATAAAAACGGGAAGCGAGACAAGCAGTCATGAGCAGAAAAAGCTAACTTATGGCTTCCGCACCTACTCGGAATATAAAGTATGGGGGAACATAATGACGGCAATCTTGGGCTGCTACAACATTTGTATTGTACGTTTCCTTTTTGAATCCTTTATATATTTTATGAAGTAGTTTGACTACATAGTTTTACTTTTTAACGAGATAAGCATTCAAGTTGCAAACTAAGGATTATATTTTTGACTGACCCGTTTTTCCATGTGAGCGACAAACGCGACAATACGACCAATACTTGTGTCAGTGTCAATCGCATTTCGTCACGTAATAATAATAATAATAGTTCTCCTGGTCGATTTCGACCACGGCAGCCAATCACAACAGAGATCAGCCAACTACGCAGGAGATATTATAGTGCACAAGTGTGAGCGCAATACACAGGTGCACCCACTGTTCCATCACTCTCAAATTTCGATGAAACGGCAATCCGACATGACCGGAGAGAGATCAGGCGTAGGGTAGTAAATATTTAGTAATCTGTGGCGTAGGACCAATGGCTTAACGTGCGCACCGAGGCAGGGGGGTGTAACACCGCCAACTTTCGACTCCAAGCTGTTTTTGAGAAATTCATGACAGAAAATCTGAGAAACAATTTTTGGCTCGACCTGGGATTCGAACCCAGGACTTCTCGGTAAGGCAGAAACTTTGCCACTACTCACCAACGAGGCAATCACGTATGACACTATCATAGACGTACATATTCATTTTTGATATTGTCGCGTCGCACTTATAGCGCAACTCACGTGGGACAACGGAGGATAACACCCGAGGCAGGGATCGAACCTGCGCGATGACCGAACTTCCATGAACGCAGTTTCGATCAGGATGTTATTTTCTACTGCAAAAATATTATCTTTTGTTTGACTCCAGTTGAATAATCTTTTTGAAGCTCATTAGCTATTTTAAATTAAAAGATAAAATAACACGGTAAATAATTGTGTTCCTAAGAATAGTCTAAAAATGCACACACGTAATGCTATACATTTTTGATATTTTCGCATCGCACTTGTAGCGCAACTCACGTGGGACAACGGATCACGGAGGATAACACCCGAGGCAGGGATCGAACCTGCGCGATGACGGAACTTCCATGAACGCAGTTTCAATCAGGATGTTATTTTCTACTGCAAAAATATTATCTTTTGTTTGACTCCAGTTAAATAATCTTTTTGCTCATAAGCTATTTCAAATTAAAAGATAAAATAACACGGTAAATAATTGTGTTCCTAAGAATAGTCTAAAAATGCACACACGTAATGTTAGTACTACTTAGTGTACCTACCTAAATCCATACTAATATTATAAATGAGAAAGTAACTCTGTCTGTTTGTTACTCAATCACCTTAACTACTGAACCAAATTGCATGAAATTTGGTATGGAGATATTTTGTTACCCCAGAAAGGACATAGGCTACTTTTACAGCGGGAAAATGATGCATTCCTATGGCAAAATTCAGGTGCGCCGATCGCTTTTACGCCTTAACTTCTGAAAAGATTTAAATGAAAATTTGTAAGGAGACTTAAAAAAGAACATGGGTTACTTTAGACCGCGGGAAAACAACGCATTCCCATAAGAAAAATACTTTTAGGGGAATCTGATCGCTTTCACTTCTAAATTACCAAAGATTTTAATTAAATTTGGATAAAATTGGTATTACGAGAAAACAACGCATTCCAAAAAAACTAACTAACGTGGACGAAGTCGCGGGTAAAAGCTAATCTATAAAGAAAGATGTGTAGGCCAAATGATGATGATGAAAAATAGATATTGTTTATTGAATTTAAACAACTCTAGTTTCTCTATTCTAGTCCTTAATCAATAGTAACGGTCAACATAATAAACCTTGTACGAAACAAAGTTTTGGATTGATTAGTTTGCGTATCGTTAACCGTATTCTGTTTCTAATAAATCATATTTATAGCCCCAAATGGATAGTTATCCGCCAATTTACTATTATTTATAGACAAAATAATACAATGTTATTGATTACCAGATTGTTATTTCGCTATGTCATGCTGTTGTTATGATAAAACATTTGGGAATTTGTCAAAAAAATTCATAATTACTTACGTAAATATTGGCAAGGTATCTCATACCTACTACTCTGTTCCCAATAAATTCTTCTGTTGCTATGTGTTTCTTAGAGGCGTAATTATCGTAGCTGATTTTTTTACCAATACCGAGGTGCCGTAAAAATTAACCTAGATACTCATTTATTATGAATACATTTTTGCAGTTTAATAAATCAACTGTGTGAGGAGCTGTATGTCCTACTTTAAGAAAGTTTTTTCTCTTCAGAAAAATATTCCCTTAAAACCAATTCGCAACGTAAGTGAAGTCCAATCCCGATAAAACAAAAATTAATAAGAACTTATCCGGTATATTTGACTGTTATACGAGTATACCTACTTAGGCTCAATATGAAAATGAAAAATATTTAATATATTACTAAATATGGGTATCAATAACTGAGGCTGACCTCACAGGTCACAGGAGCTGAACAGGTCAGCCTCGGCCAGGAAGGCCGCTTTTCCATATTCTTTTTAGCACGGTTACAATATTACATTTAAAACTTACAGTCACAAATATATGTCGCATTGTTAGGTAAATCCAAATCACATCATATAAATGAACACGTCATTTAAATAAGACGTAATCTGTACTTTTATCCATAGTTACAGGCTTCATTTTTAACCCCTGTACATAAATTTTAATTTTATCATCACCTGTAAAAACAAATCCCAATTCGGTCATTTCTTGAGTGTGTTTATTTTGGATGCCGTGCAATAAAAAAATAGACGCTCTATTTTTTCCTTCCTGTATTTTTAACGTAATGAATTCTCATTTCCTCTTCCCGTAAATATTACAGCTCTTGGCAGTCCTCCAACACCATTTATAAACAATTTGGTGAAGTACTATCATTCATATCTGTGATTCATATATATGATGATTTACGGTATCTTGACATCAAAGAGCGAGTAGCATAGTGTTATACTATGACCTTTGAAATGGGAAATCTTGTGTGACGTTGATGGCCCTTTGGTATCTCTGGCGTTGAGTCATCCTAGAGTATCCTAGAGTAGTTCAGATAAAGGTAATGACTAGGAAGGAATATGTAGTAGTCTATCTCATTGCCATGATCATAAGATACAGGTCAGACCCGATACAGCTTTTACTTACCTAATAGAGTCTAAGTCTTTAGATAAACCTAAGACAAGCGGTAAATAAAAAAAAACTACATACGGCTAAAACAAGAACAAATAATTGCGGCACTCTACTTTCTTATTATAGTTAACTATAATAAGAAAATTTAGTGTACTTACGGCAATACCTGCCGTAAGTCAACCAATTTTAATCGTTTTACGTACACTTTGCAAGTTCCTTTAACTCTCAATGTTCACACACTCCGATGGTAACCACAGCAATTTCATACAATTTGACACACCAACAACTCAACAGACTCAACATTTGATGTTGGTAGTCTGAGATAATTCAGAATGAAGACATTTGTCCTTTTTGGGAAAAAAAAACCTAAAGACTACCCTGTGACCTAACTGTACCTAACTGCTATCTGGCACACAAGCCAAGGACTTTCTTATCTTGTTAGGTATTTCACATAACAACTCTACTACAAGTGCCTGTAATAACACTGAAAATAAATCGAGCTAAAGACATAGTTGACGCTTGACGCTTACGCTCCACTGAAGAAAATGGTCTACGGGAGAGTTATAATATCACTATTCAATTTTAAACTTTATCTCTCAGATTTAGGACTGAATACTGAAGGCAGGGATTTTAACTATAAACTTGTTAAACTATGTCAGGAACTCATTGAAACATGATTGAAACATGGTCTGAGGTAACGAGAGAAATATTGGAAAAAGTTTTATTTAAACTTAGTTTCGGAGTGAACATTTAGATGGTAGGAAATGTATTTACTTTTTTACCGTTTCAAACTCCTACTGAAAAGCCTCTCTTGACTTAAAACAGCTGAAAGTTTTTTTTTTTCAGATTAGGACGCACAATATTAAACGATAAATTAACATCTCATTAATTTTCATTGCTTTAATTAAGCCCTCCAGCTAAATACGGTAGATATTTCTTTCAAAGAGGAAAGGCGTGCAATTTACATAACAAAACCCAAGCGAAATATGTTACCTTAAACTGTAACAAAAATTACGCGGAGCTTTCATCAAATATAATTTACGACTTCTAAAAAATCTGAGATATTAACATACTAAGTAGACGGTACGTTACTTGTGTTGTTCTACCCGCCGTACTTTTTTAGAAACCGCTGCAATTTCAGCGTTCCGTATTAAAAGGGTGAAACATGGAACCCTATTACTGAGACTTATCTGTCCGTCTGTCTGTCACTAGGCTGTATCTTACGATCCTTCATAGCTAGTCAGTTGTTTTTTTTTTTAACTGATTTATGTATTTCTTCTTCTTCTTTTGCCTGGACCTGTTCCCATCTACTTGGGGTCGGCCTTTCTTGTCCTCGATCTCCATTTAGCACTGTTCTGTGTGTTTTCCTGGTATGTGTGTGCTGTGTATCCTTCATATCTTTTTTGATCGTCGTCAACCAGTTGGCGGGTGGTCTGCCACGAGAGCGATTTAGTGTTAGTCAGTCAAAGGCAAGCTTCACTATGTGGTCCTTCGGATGTGACTGCACGTGTCCATGCCTGCGCAGGCGTCTTTCCCTGACCTTTTCGGCAAATTGAGCAACTCCAAAGCTACCTTGACGTACTCTTTTCGTGTTTTGTCCAGTTGTGTGACACTGGCTGACCAGTGCAGCATTCTCATTTTCATCGTGTGCAGTTTGCTTAGGTGATGCTTATTGGTGACCCATCACTCTGATCTGTCGAAAAATTGGTCGCACATGTGTATTTCTGTGACCGCCATAACAAAAAATAAAACTCAAAGCAGAATATAACACATTAAAAAAGGATGCGCCCATTTGACAAACGTGATTTAAAATGTGAATTTTAAACTAGTGGTACCGGCAGACGATGTCCGTTTTTGCCATTTTTCAATATTTTCTCATTGTTTAAACTTTTCCTGGACTTCCACAAATATTTCAAGACTAAGAGATTATTGAAAATGGTTTAGCCGTTTTCGAGTTTTACTGGGACGAACGAACAGCAATACATTTATATATATATAAGATAACTTGTTAACCCGACAGACTTCGTCCTGTCCGCTGTTTTCGCTATTTTTTTTCTATTTTCTCACCGGTAAAACCTTCCTGGACTTCCACAAATAATTCAAAACCAAAATAATCATAACCGGTACAGCCGTTCTCGAGTTCTAGCGAGACTAACGAACAGCAATTCATTTTTTTGCATAAGAAGAAGAAAAGATGTTCATATATCGAAGAAGATATGAATAATTGAACCCCAAAAGAAAAAAAATGATTTTAATTTGGCCGGTTATTTTACACGAAACCATCAGACCGCGTAAAGTCAAACATAATTTAACATTTAGTGTTTACGTATGGAGCTGATATTACAGCAAATTGCTTAATTAAACCAATTTTGGAAAATTATTTGCTTGTTAAAAGATTCTCATATTTTCAGTGTTTTAACTGTAACATTGTTATGCTTAAAAGGAGGCCCCAACTACTGTTAAGCTGTGTACATGTTTGAAAACAATAAATAATTTTGAATCTTTTGAATTTGAATTTTGAAGTGAAAATAATAAACAAAATTAAATGCTAGAACAAAATGTTTTTTTTTTACTTATTTTGAATAATTCAAAGTTTCAGTATATTTTTGTTAAGAATGAAACAAGGGAACTAAGTGTAATAAGAGTGGCCAACCTTTAACTTTTATGTGACGAATATATTATAGGTCCATTAATAGTGCGTAGTTACTGACATAGCTTTGTGTTTCTTTATATAATAAAGTTATTACGAACAATTTCCAAGGTAACCTTGATTTTCTCTCCAGCTTATATGGAATAAGTAATTCATAAAACATTTGTAGTACAACAACGACTTTTATTTTATTTACAAAATGAGGTCAATTAATATAGTATAAAAAATCTTATACGTAAGTAAAAACACATCTTAATTTACGTACATCATAATAATGTCTGTCTTATTTTACACAATAATAATGTCACATTTTCTTTTTGGCATTAAGAAAACAGTAACAAGCTTTTATCGTTACAGACATCCTCTTTGGGCTAAGATTCTTTTTTACTGAATCAAAGTTGCGTTTATTTTGCAGTGTTTTACCAATTACGTTTTTTCAAACTTTAAAGAGTTCATGAACAAATATTGATAAAATGACGAAGTTCCAATCAGAATGTACGCCACGCGGGAGCTTGTCAAGCCAAGATCCAGTTCACATAAGCAATAGTCAGTTCTATAAGGAAGAGGGCATCTTTGAACACTTTTTAAACTTTCTGTCATATAATCGGATTCTCTAGTTCTCAAACTAAAGGGTTTTACAGTGCTTTGTCTGACTGTTAAGCTATAAAATCGCAGTACATCATATGACGAAGAATATATGCTAATTATAGCAGTAATATCCATTTTAGTAGAAGTCAAATGTTCAATGCTGCCCCCTTGTCCCTTATATCATTTTTCTCTGGCTTATGCCGTCAGATGGTCGATTGTTGATCAAAGTGCTGTTAGGTACTAGAATTATTAAAACATGAACTGATACTCTAGGAGTAAATCCATAACAATATAACGACGTATACACCACACAATCAGTCACCACAGTGTCCTTTCTCACCAATCAATGATTGTTGAGGTATCTTACCGCAACATTGATGAATCATGGCTGGCTACAGCCTAAGGAACATTAAGGCTTTAACTGCCGAGAGATTAGACACAATAGAAATAATATTGTTTGGGGGTCACCAGTGACCACCATGGCGCACAATGTGTAAGGAATTCGTACCGATGAGTAAGTGTCACGGCAGCTCAATTGGGAAAGCAACAGTCTGCGAGAGGTGCGATTTCGAGTCCCGCCTGTGGCAGTCCATTTTTCTTTAAGTGTATTCTAATTTCACAAAGCAATGATAAATTGCTGTCTGGGAATTTTTCTGTTGGAATACTTTCGTTTTAAATTCCCATACATCATACTAGAGTTTGTTCGATCGCCTCAATACTGTGCATCTGCATACTCTTAAATGAAACGTCCATTTAAATTAGTTTTACTTATACAGTGAAAATATTTACTTCATTTGCTTAAACACTGAAAATATTTTAAATGTCCCATCGATTGTTTTCCATTTTCACCAAGCACTTATTCAAATAGCTCCATTCTAAAACGTTTAGTGCAAAACGTTTTATTATTTTCAGATGCATATCTCTGTTAGCCAATATCATGGCCTCACGCCAGGTTTATCGTGGTAGCGGCTAAAGTCAAAAATATGAATGGACTACGTTCTGATATAGGGTTCCAGGACCCAAGTACGTTCGACGTGTCCCGAAATAGGGCCTTAGGACCCAGGTAAGAACGGAGCGTCACGAAACACTTCAACACTTGTTCACATCAAAAGTGCTGCTCAGCAGTCTTGCACTTCTTCAGTCACACGTACGTAGTCTGCAGTTCTGTGGTCGAGCTGGCCCTTGGCGTGGGTGCACACCTATTCCTGATCATATACCCGAAGGTTGTCCGGAACTGGCGGGACATGGAACAGTAGAGGACGAAGTTTATGGCCCCGTTTAGAAGGGCTAGGGCATCCATCATCTCTCCGAAGAGGTCGTAGCAGCGCTTGAAGAAGCACCGGCCTAGAACTCCGCTTAGGAGACCTGGAACAAATAGAAAAATGAGTTACCTTGTAAGGCCCAATGACCTTATACGATGACATAATAGGGTTTGGTATTCCGGTCCGAGTGTATTTTCAGCGACGTCATTCGAGATATTTAATATCATTTAGTTACTATGCTTATATAATAAAACAATGCAAATTTCTTTAAATAATTCAAATAAATTGTCAACTATTAAAACTGATAAATATTATGTAACTATTATCGTAAATGTAAGATTTAAAGCTGTTTCCCGTTACGAGTAGTAAGAATTGTTTCTGTCATATAAATTTTTGGTCTGGGCAGAACCTATCAAGACGAATACGTGCTCGCGTGAGGACAATGGGGCGTAAAATAACTAAAGTTATTATGAGGGTGCTTTATGAGGTAAAAGAGAGAGAAAAAACAAAAATTGGTTGATCACTAATTAGATTCCACCTAACACGTTGTCACAACACATTGTTTTGATTTTCATCACATCAAAGTGTAACAATTCCTCTGACAAATAAAAAAAATATGTTCTACGTCATTCAAATTCAGACCTTACGTTTCTTTCTGCTCTTTTTCTTTAAAAAACAACATACTTCTTTCGTACAATTTTGATCCAATCCTAACTCAAAGCACAAACAAGTTTTTTGTTCCTACGTTATATATAAACATTTACAAACATTTGAAAAGGAATTAAGGAATTAATCTATGATTGATTGATCCGCTGGCGTGCTTGATTAAAACCATGAGAGGATCACATTACATAAGTATCTTTAA
This sequence comes from Pyrausta despicata, assembly GCA_963921415.1. Taxonomy (NCBI): domain Eukaryota; kingdom Metazoa; phylum Arthropoda; class Insecta; order Lepidoptera; family Crambidae; genus Pyrausta; species Pyrausta despicata. The sequence goes on along the minus strand of OY992862.1, from coordinate 10,427,559 downwards.
AACTATTTTTAACTATCATAAAATACTATCGAAATCCGGGATTACATTTTAATATATCTCAAGCAATCAACAGTAGTGGGTAGCTCGCAGATTCTCTCAATTCTGTTTACAGTAAACCTATATCCGTATCTACTATTGCTAGATTATTTGAATTATTTTCACATCAATAGACCTTGTGTATGTCTGTCAATAGTTTCGTTTGTTTAGGATATACAAAAACGACTTTGATCAAACATATTGAAGTCTTGTAGCAAATCAAACTTTAAGACTAAACCGATCGATACAATATTTTGATTCAATACGAATTGGGATGAATACCGCAAAGTAGGTAAAGAAAAATATACAGAGTTAGTACTTACAGATTTATAAAATTATAAATAGGAAAGATTTGATTGTTTGTTTGAACTGAATAGGCTCCGAAACTACTGGTCCGATTAAAAATTATATTACCATTAGAATTTTGCTGAACCAGGACATGGCTGGCTGACACGGGCACAAGACCGCCAGTCATGGCAGAAAATGGAGGAGGCCTACGTCCAAGACTGGACAAAATTGGGCTTATGATGATGATGATAGAATTTTACATTATCCCTGATGAACATAAGACTATATTTTGCTTATCTAACCTTTACAGAACTGAATTCTACACGGGCGAAGTCGCTTATCTCTATATATATACTAGTCAAAACAAAATAGGGCCCACTTGCTTGGTTATTTTAACGCCCTGACTGATTTTATAATTTCAAGTGATCCTAATTGGCATATTTGTTTTTGTTGGGTTTCTTTGAGTGCTTACAAGCACTACATCACTTGCTTGTTTTTTGAAGTGGGTAGAATTTGAACATTTTTTAAACCACTTGAAATAACCTTATTTTAAGACAAAGTTTTGAGCCATTCAGACTGTGGATTTCGTCGTGAACGGTTAAACTTTGCTTAGTTAAAGTGTTAATAAACATTTCAAAAGAACAATGCCGAGGATTCGAAGACAATGGACCTCCAAACCGCAACTAGAGCCATAACACTGATTCAGGAGGGCCATTCGCAGCGTACAGTAGCTTTGCAGCTGGGTTTTTCACGGCGAGCCATCCAGAATGCGTGGAATCGATTTCAAGAGACTGGGGATGTAACAAGAAGACCAGCATCAGGCAGAATTCGAGCAACCTCATCACAGGAAGACCGCTACATACGCCTGACTGCGCGCAGGGAGCGATTCGTTACCGCCCGCTCCTTACAAACCGATTGCGTCAGGCGACCGGTACCCGCGTTAGTGACCAAACGATAAGAAATCGATTGCACACACCAACAGTTCTCTAGAAGGCGTGTAGTGCGAATTCCATTGACAAGAGCGCATCGTGCAAACCGATTATCATTCGCAAGGCAACACCAGGACTGGGACGTGAGTGATTAGAGCACAGTACTATTCACAGATGAGACCAAAGTGAACATTTTTTAGTGATGATCGTCGCATAAGAGTTTGGAGACGAGAAGGTGAGCGATTTTCGGAAGCTTGTATCCATGAAAGTGATAGATTTGGGGGTCCAAATGTAAAGGTGTGGGAAGGAATCTCTCTTTCTGGCCGAACTGAGCTCGTAATTCTCAATGAAGGCACGGTAACGGCTCAACGATACATTGATATAAGACCCCAGGTTATAAGACCCCAGGTGGTACCATATGCACAAGAATAGGAACAGGTTTTAAGTTAATGCACGACGACGCCCGCGCTCATACAGCTCGTGCCACCAAAGCTCTAGACGAAGCTGGTATACAGGTCATGCCGTGGCCCGCGAACAGTCCCGACCTCAATCAAATTGAGCATATGTGGGATTTGTTAAAAAGAAGTGTTCGGAACACAAATCTACCCGTCCATAATGTAAGGCAGCTCATCAACGTGCTCAAAACAAGCTGGGAACGAATTCCACAAGAGACTGTGCTACACCTGGTAGAGAGTACGCCTTCCAGGCTTCAAGAATGTGTTCTGAAAAGGGGAGGACACACACGATATTGAAAAAAAGCAAAACACGAAAAAATCTGCAACTTTTTTTCTTTTGATCCTTTTTTATAGTGTGTATTTTTAGGTAAAACTGCTTACTTTTAAAATAAACATTGTCAATTACTAATTGTTCAATTAAAACACATGATTTTATGATTTTTACATTAAAAAATAATCAAACAAATTAATTAATTTTTTGTTTACCCCAAAACCTACTATACATTTCTTAGAAATTTTAAAAATAGACTGTGGCCCTTATTTTGTTTTGACTAGAATTTTTACATAAATTCGTGTAATATAATATCACTGTAAGAATACACTTCAACCCTAATTTACCAAGTTCTCGCCCGCGCGTCTGACGCCCCGTCTTTCGGCAAGGACGTACTATAGCGGTCTGCGTCGCATGAACACCTTTAAGGCGAAAATTATGCACATCGCGCGCAATCCCGCTTGCTAATTGCTCCGCGTGTGTCGAAGTGCATGCAAACGATTTTCGTTAGAAAGTGGTCACGCGGCGCTGACCGCCACCGTACGTTATTAGTCGGTAGCTTGCGCATTATCAAAATACAACATTACCTAATATCCCTTGGGGGAACTCCGTCATCAGGAAGAGCAGCAGCACAGCCACCAGCATCTTAGTGGTCCTATCGGTGCGCCGCTCCGCCTTTGACCGCTTGGTGGATTTCCTTGTGAACACGTTCTTACTGCCATTGCCGTTCACTATTGTCGGGCATGCGTTGTAACTATTAAAAAGAGATCATTTTTTTTAAACCATTCTTATGAGATTATTTAGACAACTTTAGAATCATTTGTATCTTGAGTTTTATTAATAATATATTACAACATCACATACATTGATCTGACTCTGTGGTAAGTAGCTTAAGCACTTGTGTTACAGATATCAGAAACAACAGTGGTATTACAAATGAACTTAAATACATATGACATCCAGACCAGTACAAACAGATATGTTCATGCACACAAATGTTTGTACAGTCCAGGGATCGAACCCGCGATCCCTTGGTGTAATAGTCAACTTCTTAACCATTTACACTAAAGTGGTCGTCAGCTTTTATTGGTTAGTTCCAATGACTAAATTAGTTGCGCATTCGAGTGACAGTGCACAACTTTAGACATTCTCACTGATCTGTGGTGCGTAAGATACGTACCATCGTAGAGCATTGAACTGATGTCCGTTGGAGCAGAAAGTTTTCAATTAGAGTTGGCATTCTCAAGGTTACTAGATAAAACTTAATGAAGGCTATGTTGCTTGTTTTAAGTGATAGTGGTATCTATAGTGACTATACCTCTATAATAATATTAACCTAGTTTATTTTGTAGCATAGTCAAATATCCTCAAATGAATGTCCATGGTGGACATTAGTGGTTTCATTAGCTACGTAAAATAAAATACTGTAAATAAAATAAAAAAATATGGTTTGTTATACAAGTACGTCATTAAAAGTAGGTAAGATGCTCACCAAATAATCAAATCAATTGGTGTAACTTCGACACATACAGTAAAAAATTTGAACCTCAAATCATTTTATTTTGATAGTAATACGTTATCCGGTAAATGGTGTCATAAACGGTCGATAAAAAAGTGAAATAAACTTTTTACTGGTATGTAATGTAACCCACCTGGGCTAAAGTTATACGCAGACACGAGTCTAATTTGATAATCTAAGTGCTTATCGAATTTTAAAACTTTCAGATCTAAAATCTGATTCATTGGCAAAGAACCAACAGTGCACTTGCTCCAGCCGGGGTTGGCATTACCTAAAGCTATGTCACTGTCAACATTTTTGATACTGACTGAAAGAAACATAATGATTATGCAATCTTTAGGTTTAGCTCACCTAACCCTGGACCGTGCAAGTGGGTCTAAAGAACTATTAAGTTCTGTTCTCGAACAAATGATACTAGATTGTGATTGGTACAGAACACGAGTATACATACCCCTTCAAAGCCTTCTTCCTATTATTCGCTCTGTACAGCGCCCGCACCAGCCAAGCGCTGATCAGCGTCAGGATGACGCAAGGTAGGAGCTTGATCAGCACTCCATGCACCCAGAAGTTGACCTGGTAGAGGGTTCCGTCGTAGTCCGAGTCCACGTAATACACCTTAGTAGGGGTGGTGCCCGTTTTGTCCACAGTAAAATCTTTGTGGATTGTGAAGACCTGCAGGTAACACCGATGGTTAGGTATATTGGAACTAACTCAGGGCGCGTTCACATTAACGTCCGTTTTACAGGATTCATTTTAAAAGATCTGTCGCTACTGGAGATAGTATCTACACAGCATTAAGAGATCCATTTAAGCGGATCCGTCGCTCCTTTAGATTGTATTTACACGGAGCAACACAGTAGGTACTGATTCGATAAACGGATCCAGTATACTGAAGATTGTATAAGTTAATCGGCTCATACAACTACATACGCTTAATAACAATGTTACGTTAAAATTGACCTGCAAAACGGATTGCTGCTTATTTTGTCAGATCGATATTTTCTAAAAAAACCGGTCAAGTGCGAGTTGGACTCGCGCACCGAGGGTTCCGTACAAACCTGTAGATAAGGACTAACTTTGAAATTTTCTTTTTTTTTATATGATGAAGCTGAAAATTTACAGTTTTCGTAATTTTGCCTATATCTGTACTATAAGATGTGACTTCGTACTAAATTTCAAGATTCTAAGTTTACGGGAAGTACCCTGTAGGTTTTGAATGCCGTGCGAGTTTCGAAAATTTGTGGAAATTTGCGGCCTAAATGGCTGTATCTTTTGATTGCGTTGGCTTAGAAGGTTGATTTTTCTACAGCTTCCAGGGACAGTAAACTTAAGTATCATATAGAAATTTTCATATCATATAGTCTGATACCTCCACGCGTTCCTGAGAAAAACGGTCTTGACAGACGGACGGACGGACGGACAACAAAGTGATCTTATAAGGGTTCCGTTTTTTTCTTTTGAGGTACGGAACCCTAAAAAAAGTCCTCCTGGCCGATTTCGACCACGGCGGCAAATCTCAACAGAGATCAGCCAACTACGAAGAAGATATTATAGTGAACAAGTGTGAGCGCAATTCACAGGTGCACTCACTGTTCCATCACTCTCAAAGTTCGGTGAGACGGCAATCCGACATGAGCGGAGAGAGATCAGGCGCAGGACCAACGGCTTAACGTGCTTTCCGAGGCACGGGGTTCTAACACCGCCAACTCCGAGCTGTTTTGGCACCGAGTTGGCGGTGTTACGGTATTTTCTTTTGGATCCGAAATACTGTACCTACTATGTGAAAACTCGCTTATACAACTACATAGGTACGCTAATAACATACACGTCTTAACAGACCAGTAAAATTGACGTTATTATGCGAACGTGCCTTCTGATGAAAGAGAATTTATCGAGAATAACCTTCGGTAAAAATTGTGACCATTAACTTCTCTTAAAACGATCCTCTCGTTGAACGAGGTCAATTTTAAAAAATGAATGAAAATTTTATTCGTTAAGTATTTTTTGCGTTCACAACGCTATTTTTTTAATTTCGAAAAGACAACATTTAAAAACTTCTTTTCGGCTCCGGTTATCGGGAAAGATTCGAACCCCCGACCTTTGGAAGTCCGGTCCAATGCTCTGACCACTGAACTACCGAGAACCTTAATGGAGTCGTTGAATTTTGTAAGTGCTTTTTAACGCTTTGAGCCAGCGTATGTTTCATCAATTATTGTGGGAGACACCCTCCAGATCACCCGAGAGAAATATTTTTACAAATATTTGACAATCGGTTTAGATGAAACAGGCTATAATTTTATTTGTTAAGTATTTTTTTGCGTTCACATCGCTATTTTCTTCTTTCTTGTCTTTTCGAAATTAAAATCACAATCATTGAATAAACATACGCTGGCTCAAGGCGTTAAAAAGCACTTACAAAATTCAACGACTCCATTAAGGTTCTCGGTAGCTCAGTGGTCAGAGCATTGGACCGGACTTCCAAAGGTCGGGGGTTCGAATCCTTCCCGATAACCGGAGCCGAAAAGAATTTTTTAAGTGTTGTGTTTTCGAAATTAAACAAAATTGTGTTGTGAACGCAAAAATACTCAACAAATAAAATTATAGCCTGTTTCATCTTAACCGATTGTCAAATATTTGTAAAAATATTTTTCTCGGGTGATTTGAGGGTGTCTCCCACAATCATTGAATAAACATACGCTGGCTCAAGGCGTTAAAAAGCACTTACAAAATTCAACGACTCCATTAAGGTTCTCGGTAGCTCAGTGGTCAGAGCATTGGACCGAACTTCCAAAGGTCTCGGGGGTTCGAATCCTTCCCGATAACCGGAGCCGAAAAGAATTTTTTAAGTGTTGTCTTTTATGAATGAAAATAGCAAACGCGCATTTTACAATTTGCTTCGTGCAATTTTAACCATGCATTTTTGAATTGAAGATCCGAATAGATTTTGGCTTTTGGTTGGGCCTCCAATATACAGGGTGTAAAAAAAACCTTAACGAAGCCGAATACCACATATTCTACCAATTGCTACGATCATTTTTTTCCTTTACACCATACCTGGGAAGTTAACGGTTACTGAGATATTGATGGTTAAAGTTTGAAAAAAAAATTGATGATTTTTATAGAAACCTCTTCTGTCCGTTATAACTGAACTTTTTTCCAAAGAAACATGATAAAAATTTTCACTAGTTCTTTCATAAAAAGCCTTTAAATGGCACACTCCGCAATGAACAGCGCACACTCGAACCGAACCGCGTCGCGGCGGCGTAAAGCAACACGCCCCGCGGTGACTTTTCCGCGTGCGCGCTGTACATTGCGGGTTAGAATTAAATTACTTTTTTTTGATGTCAAAAAATAAAATTTGTTTCCCAGCCAAAATTTTGGTTTGATGTACTGAACGCGTGGTTGACGGCTTCGTTAAGGTTTTTTTTTACACCCTGTATCTAGATTTTTAAATAATGTTTTGGGGAAAAAGCTACCTTGTTTTTAGGTAGCTTATTAAAGTTTCAATCGCCTAATGCAAAAAAATACTTCAATTACACAGCCATTTTTTTGATTTATTTAAAATAATGCATTGCAATTGTAGCTTATCCAATATTATTAAAGCCAAATTATTTAAACATTGCCCGGTTATTATTCTAGATGCCAATAGGTAATAACCCTTTTTTTAATAGTCGACGCAATAATAATAAGCCAAAGCTTATTTTTTAGCCAAGGTAAGGAATAGTCTAATCATAATCATACTCGTATTTACCAGTTACCAGTTTCTACAAAAAAACATACCTGACTTACTTTTGGAGCTTTGTGTTCATAAGAACAATATTTGTTTGTATATTCTAATTTAATACAGTTATTTCAAGGAGCAATCGTTCCAAAATACAGCAAACCATAAGAGACGGCTTCCGCGTCGTTAATAAAGTTTATGGCCCCTATAAACCTCGCAGAAATCGATTAATCTAAGGTGCGACTTCGTCTTGGCACAGCGCAGGAAAAACAAACAAAACGTCAAAAATTTTCCAGGTAAAAAGAATAGATACTTTATTATTAGTATAGTAATATGCATTACTTAAAATAATACTAATTTTTCCGTCCGCGCAAACGTTTATGTATGGAGCATTCAATCAGGATACAAAAGTATCCATTCGCCCAAGCCTGTATACCAAATTTCATCAAAATCCGTTCAGTAGTTTTGCGAGATTGACGAACAAACATCCAAATATCATATATTCATATCAATAGTTACAAAGGAATGCATAGCTTATTAGACTCGAGACAGTTAAATGGATGCAAACTTCTCCAAAAGAGAACAATGATTAGCGAAGCATAACTTGGTATTTTTATAAAAAAACTTGTCAGTTTTATAAGATGACTATTAGGCAAAACCACATACCTACACTGCCCAATGTCAATATCTTAGTAGCCGATATTCAACCACGATGGCCCTCAGCAGAGTTTAGTCAGATAAGCAGATAATAGTTTGGTGCAAAAGCGTGTTCACATCCACCTTGCACTCTCTGTTCAGTGAGCCGGTTATCCGATTCGACTGGACATATTTTAGGCACAGAACCAAACTTAGACTTGCTTTTTGACGCACAGTGGTGGTTTCACCGTGAACTACCCGACTCCGAGCTGCTTCTGAGAAATCTTATGTTGAAAACTCACTCTCTTGGACACAGGCCAGTAAAAACAAAGCAATCCAACGTCCTAATGGTACTACAGTGGTAGGTATTGGTCAGTGCACTAATCATTCAATTATGAAGACTTTTCAATGCTAACGTGCATGTAAGGAATCCTAACTTTCTGTAACAATACCGTTTAACTTTGGCAAAAATTGGCATGATGACAATTAAGGTAAATGTATTCGAGGCCGTGGCGTTTTAAAAACATTTCCAACATTGCCTCTATGATGTTACTAAAACCAATCAGTATCCAAAAAGCGGTAGAAACCAACTTTTAATCACACAAAATTTAAGAAATATTCAGTCAATTGACTCCGATTCCTGACGCCCATGCAAAATCTATGGAAACAGATCGTTTTGACAGATCGTAAAGAGTATGTCAACGATTGGCGTCATGTAGCGTATTGAATAACAGCTTTTTAACCGACTTAAAAAAGGAGAAGGTTCTTAATTCAACGGTTTTTATTTTTTGAAACGCGTTTGTACATAAATTAGCAAATATAAGTATGTATTATACCGAACTTTTCATATCCAGTAGTAAAACATTAACCGAGTAATCGCCTTGAAATAGAAGCTTAAACACTTGGTAAATAGTTAGATTACTTAGAAAGTATTTATTCCAGACCGTAGAGAGTATCAGGAGTTACAAGCTAGTACATTTATGAACTTTATCACATAGGTAGGTTAGTATAGGCATTTAATCTAAGCAAATCCGTTTGATATTAGACACCAAACCTAATTAAACTCAGGGGCCCTAAAGAATCTTAATAACGGTTTTCCTTAGTGACTTAGATTACAAACCATACCCAGCCTACTAGCAATTTTAACTTGAATCTATGTCTATAAAATCGAAAGGTCACTTACTCACTGATCACGAAATCTCAGAAACAACAAGTTACAAATTGTGCATGGGAACCCCCATTCTTTATGACGTAAGTGGTCACTAAGACGGGGTATTGCATCCCGTAAGGGGATGAAAGTTTTTATGAAACTTCGTCACTTTAAGTTCCAGAGGGCCTAAATTTTACGTACGGGTTCCATATAACATTAAAATGCTAACAACGACGGGATTTTGTAAATTTAAACCACTATGCGTATGTTTTTGGGATAGGTAGTTCTTTCTACGTAGACGAAGTCGCGGGCGACCTCTAGTACCTATTAAATTGGGACCCACGGCAAAGTAACATGTTATAAGTCTGCCTACGCTACAACAACTACGTCGTTGCCATGGCAACTTAGTGTGTACAAATGAAAAATGTAATATTTATATTTTCTTGGAATGTAATTTCCAAGCAGTTATCAAACGAAGTCGGTTACGACTTTCAATTACCTACGAGATGTTACTTTGTAGAGTAAAGCAGAGATAGATGCCCCAGTTGTATAGATGACCCGATTTTAATTACATTAATTTCGCAGATAAATTCGATTACTTTTTTTACATCTATCAAAAGAATCTCTAACTCTATCTTAATTGACTCAGTTGTATGTTTCGTAGCGACAGCATGCAATGCCAAAATGAATTTAAAGATTTTGGAGGAAAGATGCCCATTTTTCCAGTAAGACGTCAATCCTAAACGCAATTTATATGGGTCGGGCATCTATCCCCTGTATGTAGATGTAACAAAATTTAGAGGTCCGCAAAAGTCCCTAATACTTTTAATATATCGAAGACAACGTTTTTTACTTTCATAAATTGCTTTGATTTTTATTATTGAAGTTATAGACCGATTTCGAAAAGTGAGTATCTATTCCGGTTTTACCCTATAGGGCAAGGCGGCTTAGAACTGTAGAACCTTACTTAAACTTGAAGTTTTTTTTCTCATTGTCCAAAAAAAAAATACTAACTATGCCTAGCAGCGCTCTATTTGAGCAGAAAGTAACATTGCAATAAGAGTTCAGAGCAATATTTACACAGATCTCAGCTTTTTTCTGGCCGTTGTCCCTCACCATCTGAACCTTAATTGAACAACGATAGAAAAATTATACTACAATATATTATGATTAGCAATCTGTTGTGGACAGATTCGGATAAAAATGTAGGGGACGATAAATTATAGTCGTAGGCACAAAATAAACATGTAGGTAATGATGCCCTCGAGATATAAAGCTAACGGAACGACGCAAGTCACTATTTCGGTCACACTTTGGATGTGGGTATTAACTGTGAGTAACTGTGAACTTTAAGACATTAAATCAAATCTAATCTAAGTATTTTATTGTCTCACCTTGTTGAGTACTGTTGTTACCTGTAGGGGAACCTGCCGTACCTTGACCATAGCCTTGCCTAGGACAGTTGCATGCAAATTGTTTGCCACTGGCTTAGTATGGCAGGTTTTCCTTCCTTTGTGAAGTTTAAGGCGTTGTTTATGAAATACCAGAATAGGCATGACTCATTAATATAAAAGTAGTAAATTTGTGAACACTTTTGTACACGTCACGAAAAAAAATAAAGTAACTTTTAGTCCAAACATTTTTTTCGATCCGATTTGATCCTGATTGCCTATCATTTGGAATTTTTTAAAGCCAATTTGAGGACTTTTGTGTCTAGGGCCACTTTTTTTTCAAATCCGGACCACCGTGCGATGTCGCACGAATTTCAATTAGGACGCCGATTCGAAATCAATATGTTTGATCGCGCGTTTGTACGAATTAAGTTCGCGCGAATAGAGTTTCAAACATTTGAGTCGCGCGACCGCGTCGTGCGATTGTCAGTTTCAGAGTTCAACATGTTTGATCGCGCGTTCGTACGAGTAAAATTCGCGCGAACTTACGTTGATCGCGCATTCGCGTTCTATTAGGACAACGCCTAAGACTTAAAACTTGAATTATTTATTTTTAATATTTTTTGATATTTTTGTATTTTTTTAATAATAAGTTAAAATTTTTCAATCCTTTTGGCGTCAATAATTCACAGAGAGTAAAATCTTTTAGAATGATATTAAAACTACTAATTTAATATTGTTTCTTTGTTTTCAATTAAAAAATATAATTAGGTGATTTTTTGTTGATATAAGACAAATTATACGAAATCTTGCGCATTCTGCCCATTTCAACCCGAGCCATCATGGTTCCCCCGGGCCCCCTGTCCGCTTCGACTGTTTGAGGCACCGTGCTTCATTTGTTCATTTCTTCATTCATTTGTTTCACGTAAAAAAGAATTATCAATTTAAAAATAAATCACGCTTTGCACAAATTGTATACTCCGGTCAAATCGCCTTGAGTTATTTCTGCATAGGCATACGTTAAGACTTAAACGAAAAACACTTACTTTATTTCGAAAGATGATTTATGTTGCACGAGCGAAAGCCCTCGACTTCGTTTGCCTTTGTTTCACAAATTAATTCTTACTTTTCAATTGAAATTTAACAATCGTTATGCACATGCTTAGACTCGAAAGCAAATGCAAACAATGATACATTGTTCTGCATCCTTTGTCGCTGCTCTGCATGATCTAATTGAGGTTAATGAGCGAGTACTCATTTCAATTGTTAAAGTTCCTATTCGTTACGAAACTATTACGTTAGAGAAAGCTCATCCATTAGCAATTTGTATAGCTCTTAACAAAGTGCCCTGACAATACGGTAGTTGACACCACCAATCGTTGACGTACTTTTTATCAACTGTCAAAACGCTTTTCTTCATAGAGCTTGTATGGGAATAACACGCTTTGACGTCACCGCGTGCAATGCCGACTGAGTGACTAATTATCATTTGAATTCCAATTAAAAATCAAATAATACGAACTGCAGAAAAATATTAGTGTAAAGGCATCTAAAATTATGAATTATTTTAGAGAAAATCAGTTTTTGAATATTTCTTTCATAGTGGAAACAAGCCTATTGTTTGTGACCTACATGCGAATCCTTGCAAGTTGAAACAATATTCTAGCATCCAACTAACCTGTGGTTCCCTGCTTTATTGGTGACTACCTTCCCACCAGCGACGTAGACTACGTGTAATTCGGTTCTCTAATATACAGAATATATATAGCCTATGAAAATCAGGGAAAATGTAGAATTCGAATGGTAAAATATACTTTTTAAATTGGTCCAGTAGTTTCGGCGCCTATTCAATTCAAACAAACGATCAAATCTTTCCTCTTTATAACTTTAATGTAGATATTCGTTGTTTGGAATGAAGCCATCTTTGTCACTCGTGCTAACGTGACCGCATGAGCGAAAGAGCTGGCCAGAATTGAAAGTACAGACGAAATTTGATACAGGGTGGAGGCGTAATTCGGGCATAGAATTCATCTCAAAGTAGTTTGAATGCCATTCAAACGACGCGGACAGATTATTTGAGAGAACCTCAACAAGTTATATTGGATGCTGAAATTCCAAGTATCTTAACTACGATACTTGAGCCAATATGAAGCTATACGTAGAACGTAGGCGATAAGTATGGAAGCTAAGGGGGTTTCGTTCTTTCCTTGGTCAGCTTCATGTAGTTGTAAGATAGGTAAGGTTCATGCTTGAAAATTGTTTGTTACACTTAATTACATGTAACATCCTCAGGGTCGACATCTGCATAAATTGGACCTTTACTTGGTCCGCTTCAAGTGGTTATAAGATCGTTGGGGTTGTACTTGAAGTTTATTTGAAACGTGATAAAGGTACTTTCTATATCCTTAAGTACTAACTCGTTGGTGTAGTGGCAAAGTTTCTGCCTTACATCCGAGAGGTCCTGGGTTCGAATTCCAGGTCGAGCCAAAATTGATTCTGAGATTTCCTGTCATGAGTTTCTCAAAAACAGCTCGGACTCGGAAAGTTGGCGGTGTTACACCGCCGTGCCTCGGAAAGCACGTTAAGCCGTTGGTCCTGCGCCTGATCTCCCACCGGTCATGTGGGATTGCCGTCTCACAGAACTTTGAGAGTGATGGAACAATGAGTGCACCTGTGTATTGCGCTCACACTTGTGCACTATAATATCTCCTGCGTAGTTGGCTGATCTCTGTTGAGATTAGCTGCCGTGGTCGTAATCGGCCAGAAGGACTATTATTATGATCCTTAAGTAGAAGACCAGTATAACTCACGAAGTAGGAAGGAATGCACAGTATCGGCGGCAGCACGAAGCTGGCAAGTATGGCGACTGAGCACCGCCGGTCCGTGCACAGCGACGCGCTGTACGACGGGTACCTGAAAACATATGCTGTTAGATAAAACAAGTCAATGTGTACCATCCTTATTATGTATACGTAAAAATTTATGTCTATGATTTTTTATATATTTTTATTTTATTTTACGTAAGTAATTAGTTTGTATGTTTATAAATTTATTTTTGAACGTAAATAACTTCAGTTACATTGTTTGTTCTTCCCTTTTACTTTATCCGCCTAAATTTTCTCTGCTTGGCCCTATGGTTGATTGGTAAAGAATGGCTTCGGCATTAAGTCGTGTGTACACATGTTTATGCAGAACTTAAATAAATAAATAAAAATTAAAGTAACTACTACGAGTAGATGATTATCACACTAGACCGCACCCTGTCGATGTTGGCCGAGCGTTATTTCTCAGTTCGACACATTCGTGTCAACTCCGTTCCCCTGATATATTGACCTTGGCTTTTCCATTTCACCGTGCCAATTTTTAATCCAACTCCTTTTACATTCAGATCATTAGGCTCTGGAATGCTCTTTCCGAAAATATAAAACTGGCTCTCAGCAAACTAGCATTGTTTTTATATATTGTATCATTGTATTTATCGCAACCGTCATCATAGATATTTCTTAAACATGACGAACTGTTAATTTATTGTGTATACGTATGTATTTATAGTACATATTTATAAATATGTATTCTTATATAAATTTATTGTATATTTTGTTCCATTGGTATTGCTTTTTATGTAATTTCTCTTTAATTTATTTTGAGTTTAGTTTTCCTTTGTCGCACAACCCACGAATCATTTTTGCTTAACCCAAATAAATAATTCCACCTTTTGTACTTAGTTTTTTTGTGCAATAAACTTTAATAAATCAATTAATATTTACTCCAAATGCAAGTTTGTATATAAAACACGCGCCCCGCACACTGACAACGCGCCACCACGCCGATAATCGCCTTATGAAAGGAATAGTCACCAGATAAAAATACATAACACATAGATTTTTATCCTATTAAAGTTAAACAGGTGGCCAGCCAGACACTTTAGGGATCTACAAATAATCTAAACAGGAAATATCAATTTTATTTCACTCAATCCGTCTGCCAAATGACTGGAATTAGAAAAAACCTTTACTTTCAGGCAAACGTTGAAGCCGGTATGTGGAGCCGAAAATTTCTAATATGATTGATCATGACTGCATTCCTAGAAAAAAACTTGAGTTTCACTCTCGCGGTTTTCTTTATTTGGTTTGGAAACAGACACACAGACCATTACCATTGCAATTTCAAAAAGCTGTTCGGATAAAAAAAAAATCTTTACCCGATTTACTATTATGGTTCATGGAAATGAACAATATAGCTTTTTCCAGACCAATTTTAATTATTGCAGCTAGTCACCAATTAAAGTGAACCAGTATTTTTGAAATCTCGTTAGAATATTTAACTATAAGGGACCCATGCAAAATCATTGTCGTTTCAAAAGGCACGACGTAGCAAACACTCATTTTCGAGATCTTTTGCTCTTCGTATTGAAGTTATTACTGGCCTAAAACTACTGCAAATCTCAGAACATACATGCGGGTGATTCGGGTACCTCTCAGGGTCCTCTACCTCCAGGAGCGTAGGCGCCGGATTGACACCATATTGGGACAACCTGTATAATCAACATGTTTCATACTTTCCACGCCATATAACTCTTCAACTTATTGTTCTTACTTTCCCATGAACGAATAATGATTGATTATGTTTGCATAGAAACAAATCCGACTATGAAACACAAATCCCCTTCTAAGGAGGCTGAGCTAATGGTGCGTGAAGGAATCGCGTTGCAAGGGTAAGCGGGGACGGACAACATTTGGCCCTGATTGATTAATAAAGGAAAAAAACTCCATGGCAAGTGGCACCCCTATAAGAAAACTGTAAAAAGTGCATAGGTAGGTTTTTTTTTTAAATTGAGATTGCTTTTTACCGGAGCCTAAGTCAAACGAGACACAGTGTAGACTGAGATTATAGTCGCCGATGGAGCGAGCTGACCTAGAAGATGCTTGCTCACACCAGTTTAAACCATTTTTGGGTCGTTACTGCAGGGATATTGACACACCTATTGAGTATCACTCTATTATAGTAGGTTATAGGATTTATTAAACTAATGCATTTATTTAAATTCAGTTTCGAGGACGTAAAAATAAGTAGATAGATAATGCTTCATGAAATTGAGAGCACGAGCTATTCAAGAAATACATTTCCATGTATTTTATCAAATTATTGTATATCTATCAAAAGCAAATAGCTGCCAGAGCCATGTTAAAATGCTTATAACATGGCTTCGCAACCGTGTCACAGTAACGGCGAAGAAGTATGAGCGTGCACCACACTTTATATATTGAATCTCAGTGTTTCGCCTTGTTCGTCTTATTCGTTTCATTTTCTTCAACTCAAGATAAATACTACAAACAGCTAACAAAACATTTATATAACTTTCAGTCTATAAGCTTTTTGTTACAGTCCCCAAGAGGATTTACAAAGTTAAGCGGGCAAAGTAGAAATTAACAAGTTCAGACAAACGCTCGTAACCTAATTAAAAATTTCTCTACTACGAGTAATTGTTGATGGCCGCTGCTGTGGCCTTTTTAGCCCATTTCACAGGATAAAAAATGACAATTTGTTTTAGACAAAGCGGCATAATTTCATTAAAATCAAAAGGATACTCTGCGTTCTTGAATAAACTAACTCAACGTCTATCACGAATTTTTTCTTTAATCTTGTGGATGCATATATGTATTATGGTTGCACGCCTTACATGAATAACTGCGGCGGGCAAATGTTGCCAAAAATTATTACGTACCGATATTCAAAATATCATTTATGAAACAATGGTAGCAGGATTAGATAAGATGTTTTTTTTGGGATAGGTTTGCTCTTGACCCAAGACTATGCCCAACGACGCAAATACTGAGTTTACGATGGAGCGAGCTAACCTAGAAGATGCCTGTTCACTCTAGCTTTGAAGATTCCTAGGTTATAATTGCAGGGAAACAATGACGCAGGTAGTGAGTTCCACTCTTTTGCAGTGCGCATCAGGAATCAAGATGAGAAGCGCTTGGTTCGTATCAGTGGAACATCGACACGATACGGATGGTATCCCGCGGTACGTCTGGTGGTCCGATGGTAAAAGGTATGTATCTAATACTTTCATTACTACTTCCTTTGTTGAAGTAATTGCGTTTATTTGCGCACGGTTAGTATCACTAACTTGAGAGCCAAGTACCTTCAGACGGCCGGAGACAGATTGAGGAATAGGATGCTGTGTACAAGATCTTTTTTGGATTGTCTGTTTTAATACCTTTTCATAAAGTTATTTGCTTTATCAAGCAAAGTCTGAAGGCACGGCAGTCCCCTACCAACTGCTAAGACGAGCAGAAACGAACAACTATACTTTGCAAGAAATAGTTTTGTTTATTTTTACAATTAGTATCACTTACTTGATAGCCAGGTACCTCCAGACGGCGAGGGACAGGGTGAGGAGTATGGACGCAGTGTGCAGGATCTGTGTGAAGTGCATGTGGAACAGCATGTACACCGCCCAGGAGTACGGCCAGTCCTGTTGCCCCGGTAGCAGCTGTGGGAAAATGAGGAAATTAGCTATCTGGAAAGATAGATGAAGATAGAGAACTCTTTTTTTTTAAATGGCAATTGACTCAGATTGTCGAATTGCCACTGGAAGCGAGTACCACAAGTGAACTGACCGGACAGTGAAAGAGTCTGTGTAATATTTCGAAGAAGTTAGAAGTTTTCAAGGTGTGTAGACCTTAGTGACCTGTGACAAGTATGGTTTTATTTTTTTATTATAAAGCCGTCTCAGGATTTCGACGCCCACTACTGAGCATATGCTTCAAGACTGTTGAACTTTAGTGTGAAGACATGCATTCCATGAAAACCTTATTATATTCTTAATTGATTGTGTAACCGCCAAAAGTCTTATTACTAACTTCATAGGATCATAAATATGCAACAAGTACTGCTTGAATGACGAACAGATTATAAATATGTTTAGTTCTAGTTTCTCTTTAAAATATCTGAAGTTCAAAATATCATACCATAACCACGTGAAATTCCTCTAAAATCAGCGAGACTCTACCACGCCGTTAGCACGCTGTAAGGATGCGAGCAGCGAGTTGAGGTGTAGTTGAGCGGTAAGCGCGCTGACTGCACGCCGTTGGCTTTTTTTATATTAGGTCCTTACCTATGAAATTGGCGTTTTGTATGGGAGGAACAAAAAGTCGAAATTTTTTTATATAGCATATTTATTTAATCAAAGTATGAGCCATTGTAATCTATGCACTTTTGCCATCTCATAGGTAGTTCATTGATCCCTTTACTAAAAAAACCATTCGAACGGGAATCAATAAAATCTTTGAAGGCGACTTGGACTGCCCCATCTGAGTTGAACTTTTTCCCTTGCAAGAAGTTATCCAAATTTCGAAAAAAATGGTAATCTGTTGGAGCAAGGTCCGGGGAGTACGGTGGATGCCTTAGAGATTCCAATTGAAGTTCTTCTAATTTGCTAGCCGTCTGTTGTGCAGTGTGTGGTCTAGCGTTGTCGTGAAGCAGCAGTGGCGTAGAGCGATTGACCAGCCTTGGTTGTTTAGCAACTAGCTTTTCCATCATGGTTTGCAATTGCTGACAATAGATATCTGCCGTAATCGTCTGGCCAGATTTGAGAAAACTGTAATGAACGACACCGGCGCTAGTCCACCAAACGCTTACAAGTAACTTTTTATTGGTCAATTTTCGCTTGGAGCAGGCTTTGGCTGGCTTGCCAGGGTCCAGCCATTGCGATGAGCGCTTCCGATTATCGTAAAGAATCCACTTTTCATCACAGGTAATGATTCGATTAAAATCCCTTCGTTATTGTGCCGGTCAAGTAATGTAACGCAGCAGTTGACGCGCGTTTGCCGGTTTGCTTCACTCAATTCGTGAGGAACCCACCTTTCAAGTTTTTTAATCTTCCCAATTTGCTTCAAGTGGATTAAAACAGTTTTATCACTAACGCCAAAGCCTGCAGCTAACTCGGACGTGGTTTGCGATGGATCCGCTTCCACAATAGCCTTCAATTCTTCATTATCAACTTGGGTCTCCGGCCGTCCACGGGGCTTGTTTTGCAGGTCGAAATTTCCAGAACGAAAACGTTGGAACCAAAAACGCACTGTGTTTTCTTTTGCGACACAACCGCCATACACATCATTAACCCTTCGAGCCGTTTCCGCAGCACTGGTGCCACGGTGGAACTCGTACTCGTAAATAACGCGATATTTCAAATTTTCCATTTTGTAAATTGAGCGATGCAAACAGAAAAAAGATAAGTAAAAAAACAAATGAATGACGGTTTACGAAACACAACTACATGTGGAAATAGCTGTATAAATTTGAATTTCGAATTCCTAACCAAATAGGAAAAATTTGTGATCAAAGTGGCCAGTACGACAAAACGCCAATTTCATATGTAAGGACCTAATATTTATATTGCGAAATATTTTGTACGACTCACATCTTAATGTTCTCATTTGAATAGCTGGTAAAATGCTGGGTTGGAGCCGTGCCGTGATAGTATGCGGCGACCTTTACCTACTCGCGTAACTGGCTCAAAGGGTTTCCAGTTTCAAATACTTTGGATTTAACCATCTTATACGTTTTAATTTTATTTAAATTTTCTAAATTGAAATCTCTTGTTAGCTGATTGACGTTAACCCACATTATTTTGCAACCAATCTCTGTGATGTTATAGAAGTTGTTTGTCAGCAGCAATTTTTACTGGAACTAGATAGGTACTTTATAATTTAATACACAAAAATTGAATGATAGATCTCTTCGAGATAGCAAGTTAACTCTATTAGTTATTTTGCACAAGGAAAAGATATCCATCAAAACAAAAAAGTTAAGTTTTTTTGTACGTACGTACGTACGTACAACTTTTTTATGTATTGTAGTTGGGTTGCAGGTCGCCCGGCGAGTACGATCAATCATAAAAAAAACTTTACTAACGACAAGGTTATGGATGGATTTACAATATCACTGAGTAAATAATATGTAAGCATTCTGACATTGAAGAAAAGAGTTACTGTCGTTTTTTATCATACTTTTTAGATGAACGAAGATACCCGATTTTCTTTTAAATCAATCATTTTTGTCTGGGTTATATGGGCTTAAAGATATTGACATAGTAAGTAAACTTAATAAATGAATATGCGCGAATATCAGTCTTATAATCGTTGTTTTTGACACATTTTTTTTTAATCAAACAACATTGTCTAGATTATGGCTTCAAATATTTACTTTTTCACATAGGTTCTCTAGACATATTAAATAAAAAATTTTTTCAACAAGCTTTTATAATCAAACTAAGAACCACTCCCGTACTTTCAGGAATATCATAAACAAATTATTGGCAAATTGATCTAGGCGTTCTTGAGTTATCCGGTTTTTGCGATTTTTATATCATAGATTTTTATCGGAACTCAATTGGAAATTAAAAGTGGGTGGTTAAAAATTCAGTTTGCATGATTGGATAATAGACAAACAAACACGTGAAATTAAATAAAATCTTGTAAAAAAGCAAAAGCTCAGTCTGCAACCAACGAAAGTTATTTCATACAAATAGCACATACCCATCGCAATATTTTTCTCTATTAGATTTGAAAATGCAGGCAGTTACAGGCTACCATTAATCATACATTGGCGCCCGACGCGTTGGGGACTGCTTGTGGGTAATTCTGAATAAGGGATATTGATGGCTTTGTAATATCTGCACTGACATTTATACTTTTAAATTGTTTCTTTTTACCACAGTCTACATATTTATCTCAAGTTAAAATAAATATACTAATTCAAGTTACTTATCATAAGACGTTCTAACAACAGCGAAAACTAAACATATTTAAACATCATTAGTTCATCATACTGCAAAGCGTTTTGTGATCCTTTGTATAAGCAGTAACGAGAACCATTTTATTTATTACGTAGTCGATATCATCTTCTAAGTAGAGGAGGTCAAAATCGGAATCATGTTTACAAACATGATTCCGATTTTGACCTCCTCTACTGCCTCCGATTTCAAACTGAACTTTACTAAATTCACCCTAAAAGTTAAGTATTAAACATTCCCACTTCAAAATTGTTTAAAAAGGCATCTAATTTAAGATGAGATCATTGATGTGAAATTCATTTGGAACTTTTGACGGCAGGTTTATTGTTCTGTGTGGCCTACAAATAAATTAATGAAACTTCCGTCAATACTCGCTCTTCAGGAAACTTCGAAGATAATTTCGTTATGAATGTACTACGCATTGCGCTGCCACAAGGTATTTTGTACGCTAAGTTAATTGTTTTCATAAAACAAAGCCTTGGAGAGCGTACAGACGAGCGACATTATGTCCGCAACTGCTTGCGATACTGGTAGGCGAAAACCAGCGGCCGTAGGCGATAGTCAGCGACAGTCTCCATCAAGCGCTTTTTGCGTATGTCGGACACATTCTCGTTGTGTCGGCCACTATCGATGATACTCGCGATGCGTCGGCGACTGTCGTCTATTTGAACATCTGCCGTCGCTGATTTTCCGCGACTGACGCCGATCAAAGTCGTAAGCAGTCGCCGATACACTGTCGCTGATCTGTAAGTGCCTTAAGATATAGTAAGCGATTACACGAGTACGCTAACACAAATTAATATTAAGTTGGTGATATTGCCCCAGCTAATTTGATTAGTTATTGGCTGTTGAAAACTATAACTCAATGGCACTATCTCTATGGAATTCTTAATTCTGTGTCTATGGTAGCTTTGGCACCGTTGACAGGTATCTACACCTCGTTACTGACGTTACCCAGGCCGTATTTTGTAACGTATCATCCTTATCTTTGGGTCTAGTCAGCCCGTTCGCTTGTACGGTCTAGTTTACGAGTGAAAAGTCGTCGATATCTGAAACTATTATATCTCCTCACACATAAACTAATGAAAATTGTATTTTTGAGAATCACTTCTGTTATAGACAAAATAAGGGATCGGTTTCCTGTAACGATAGTCTGTCGACAGTTTAAGAAAACCATATTACAGACGTCCTATTTTCTTAAAACTGTCTGGAATACATTATATCGACTTAATTAAGTGTCTAGTTTCAAGAGCCCTTTTGTTCAGTTCTAATCTTTGACGTAAACTTTTAATTAATTTAGCAATCTCTTGAGTTTTGATCGTTAAGCACCATTTAAATGTGGATGCTAATGATTCAAGCCTCTTGCTTGTATAGCTCTAATTAACATTTCAGTGAACTGTTTAGCTCTCTAAATTCAGTTCTAGTCAGAGCTCTTTATTTAATAACTAGGATGTGTGGAACATAATACCTAGGATGCGTGGAACATAATAGGTACCTAGGATGTGTGAAAAATGTTTCGCTACTGGTTTATTGTTTCATCACTAAAATTCTTAATTCCTCTCTTGTTGGTTGTTTTAGCAGTGAAATATTTTACTATCATAATTGCATGGCGTGCTCAATCCTCAGTAGCAGTTTACCTAAGACTATTATCCTAAAAGTCCCTAGCCACTCTTTAATTTAATTGTTTCGTAATTAGATACTTAATCTAAGTACAGTAAAGACAGCATCTGACGAATCAGTTTTGTTCATCATCTTACCTACTCAATAAAAACCAGTTTTACTGTCACATTTTACTATAGTTCTGTCAGAGTAAACTTCTGTTCAAGTTTACTACTTGACTTAAGCGACGATAAAGTCTTGCGTTGTAGTTACAGTCAACGTAAGAAATATCATTTTGCAGTTGAAAAAAGGGTTTCGTTATTGTTGAAAAACCACCTTCTAGTGACTTGAGTGGAAGATTTGGCGGAAGATTTTGGGCCCGGCAAAGGAGAGGATGGCAGTTGGAGAACTGCGTGGTGGAAGAAATCGTGGCGCGGCCTACCTAACATAATGGGGGAGACGATGGCACATCGACTTCGATGGTTGGGTCACGTTGAACGCATCGGGCGCCGTAAAGCGCGCGTACATGGGAGTTCCCAGTGGGCGCTGGCTAGTCGGGCGCCTTTATTACCTCTCCGAGCTGCTGGGCCCTGTCAACTTTCAAGAATCTGCATAAGATAGGAAATAGTGGCGCCAAATCGTGTCGAAGGCCAAAATCCACTTCTAGTCGGTAAAAGTCAGCGGAGCAAGTATGTAGATGAAAAACTACTGACTGCAGCAGCAACTGTCTTCTGTTTTCCTAACGCGGCCGTGTTCACTAGAGTTAACTTTGAGCATTCGAATGACATACGACCGATTTTACAACTGTGGTAGCTAAAAGCTTCCTCTTTCAAAATTAACACAAAATTACCTAACAAAAAGTAGGTATAGCAATCGAAAACAAATCCATTTAAAAAAACTTACTTTTAATCGACTGAGCAGGTTACTAAGTTAAAGATACCTGCGGAGCAGGCGGTTTCAGAACCAAAGTTGAAATTGGACACATCAACAAAAACGCACCTAACATCTTCCATTTAAACACAGACAGTGTCGGATTATAACAAAAATATCAGAACTTACTAAAATATAAACCAAGAAATCTCGGCTGTGTGTGACAGCCACCAGCGAAGTAACTAAAAGCATTTCAAAATAACTTTTTAAAACGGATCAAAGGAAATACATATTTCAACCGTCAGCTTTTAACTACAGAAACATTGGCTTAGTTTGACGATGCCATCAGGCTTGCTGAGCACCGCGTTTGCAATAACGCGTTCTTTAATGTTCACAAGAAACCGGCCAAGTGCAAGCCGGACTTGTCAGTCTAGAAGAGGGTGGTAATAAGACGAGCACGGTCAAACTTGTGGCATACTTTCGCCACGACACGCAATTGTCAGTAATTGAGCCATTACTTGACACACTGTCAGTCGAGTACCATGGCAGTTATGCTAGTGTCAAAATCTATGTCAAAATCTAGCAAACTATCAACAAAGTTTCTAGTGATCATCTTAGCTGATTTCCACAGATGACCAGTCCACCTGACTACAAGAAATCAAATGATCTCTAATCAAGAACTTTACTTCTCCAACCATCATTATTCGCCGTAAATGCCCCGCCTACTGCTACTTCTGCACTCATTAAGCTTTATATTTAATCAATTTACCCTTTTTAGGGTTCCGTACCTCAAAAGAAAAAAAACGGAACCCTTATAAGATCACTTTGTTGTCCGTCCGTCCGTCCGTCTGTCAAGACCGTTTTTCTCAGGAACGCGTGGAGGTATCAAACTGAAATTTCTACATGATACTTAGGTCTACTGTCCCTGAAAGCTGTAGAAAAATCAACCTTCTAAGCCAACGCAATCAAAAGATACAGCCATTTAGGCCGCAAATTTTCGAAACTCGAACGGGAATCAAAGCCTACAGGGTACTTCCCGTAAACTTAGAATCCAGAAATTTAGTACGAAGTCACGTAGTACAGATATAGTACAGATATAGCAAAAATTACGTAAACCGTAAATTTTCAGATTCATCATATAAAACAAAAAAAAATTGAAAAATATTTTTGAAAATTTTGAAAATTTCAAAGTTACTACTCCTTATCTACAGGTTTGTACGGAACCCTCGGTGCGCGAGTCCAACTCGCACTTGACCGGTTTTTAAAGAAATAAATATACAACACCATCACACATTGATCTGACTCCGTGGTAAGTAACTTAAGCACTTGTGTTACAGATATCAGAATCAACAGTGGTATTACAAATAAACTTACATAATATACATATAACACCCAGACCAGTACAAACAGATATGTTCACGCACACAAATGTTTGTACAGTGCGGGGATCGAACCCGCGACCTCTTGGTTAATTGTCAACTTCTTGACCATTACACCAAAGTGGTCGACCCTTTAACATCTTAGAACTTACCAGGTATCTGTAAATGGCGAAGGGCACGTACTCCATCATGACGAAGACGTCGGCAACCGCGAGCCACTTGAGTAGTCGGTTGATGGGCACCGCGGCGAGGTCTCGTCGCGTCAGCACGGCCACGTTGAGGATGTTGGCGAAACTACCGAAGAGGCATACCTGGATATATAAACAAGAATATGTTGATAATACAAGTGGTCAACCCGCGATTTAATCCGCGCATTTGACGGACTAGCGGCCTGACTAGACTCTGTACAATACAATATAGCCACCGTTCGTCGGGGATAATAGGAGTCTAATGGTAAAGTATATTTATTTTAATCGGTCCCGCAGTTGTGGATTCTATTCAATACAAACAAACAATCAAATCTTCGCTCTTTATAAAATTAGTGTAGATTTTATGTTAATAGTGCTTGATAGTAAATCTGGCATTAAAATATGCATAATACAAACTTTGCCACCCGTATTTACCCGCTGTAAAGTTGAATATCAAGAAATCCTTATATACGTATTTAAGGATATCTACATATTAAACTTTTTATTATTTCTGATCAAGTACCTAAATACAAATTTTTAATATTTTAAATTTTAAACTGACGAAGTTTCAGAATCACTGAACAGTCGCGAGTATCGGTAATAGTATGCCGTAAGTATTTATTATTATTATTATTTATTTATTATGAAAACAACATGTACATTTTATAAACAAAGTCCTACAAAACTATTTACACAGTTTGTCTGTAGGATTAAGTGAGTCTCATTTAAAGTTAAAGTTTAACAAGTAATATTTATGTATCCAATGTGCCTTGTATGTCCTTAGTCTAAATGTTTATGTAAACCTGTGCCCAAAGAGAATATGTAGTTACAATTAGTTACTAGACTTTAATACACAGTATCATGTAGAAAGTTACATAAAGATATGTGGCGACTCAATTCTGTACCATTTAGTACCCTGCCGCTTCCATAGGGTGTAAAAATTTGATCCACCGATTAAGAAGGTCTCTGCCTATAAATATATCTGCCTATTTTTACCCACCGAAATTGAGCGATGACCTGCCAATCCACGAATGTAAATAACACGCTCAAAATAGATTAAATTCAAGTCTTGTATTTACGTTTATGCATAAATTTACACCCGCTTGACCCGTACACTGACGGTACTAAATTTTTAACTACATAAACATCCATCAATGTGAACGTGATATTCTTTGTTTTTACGAAATTAACGACCAAAAATTTTCCAATTAAATCCACGTGTGGTATATGAAGCTTTTTTCGGGTAATTTTTTATGGTTCTCTCTCATCTCATCAGCCTATATACGTCCCACTGCTGGGCACAGGCCTCACCTCAACTATGAGGTGGTCCGAGCCTTACTCCACCACGCGGGCTCAGTGCGGATTGGTGGAGGGGTGTTTGTAAGGTAAGTGACCAACCTTACTGTCAGATGTTATTAAGCCGCCCGAGGGCCTCTGACCAGGCTTAACGACTAATATCTATCGATATTATCCGGGACCAACAGCTTAACGTGCCTTCCGAAGCACGGAGATGCTTGTAAATAGACGTCACTTATATGGTCAGAATGGTCACCCATCCCAAACATGACCGCGCCTTAGGTTGCTTAACTTTAGGTATCACTACCAAAGCGCAGCAACCACTGCGCCACAAGCACCTCTTTTTTATGGTTATTAACACAAAAATTCAATTTTTAATTACTGCTGCATTTATGCAGTGCTGCAATAACGTCCGTTAATGTGTTTATTAGTTTGTTTTAATAAAAAAAAAACCGCGAATTTTCGTTTGGCATACAAGGTTTACATGTTGTTTAAAGAAATCATATGAACAGTGCAAAATCATGTGGTCTGAAATTTGTGAGGACCAGTGTAGCAGCGTATACCTATTTATTCCTTAAGCTGATTTCCTTTCCGATGATCACGGTCACAATATTCCATTGTTACAAGAAGCCAGATTCGGTCTTACGAGGCGCAGGGAACTGAACGTAGTTGGTCATGGGGAGTTCAATGAACGGTAGGTAAACCAATAGGCTCGAGGACACCAACAATCGTTGACATAGGTAATCTTTTCAACTGGAAAACAATCAGCGTCCATCCATTTT
The DNA here is from genome assembly GCA_963921415.1 of Pyrausta despicata. Lineage (NCBI taxonomy): Eukaryota > Metazoa > Arthropoda > Insecta > Lepidoptera > Crambidae > Pyrausta > Pyrausta despicata. The sequence goes on along the minus strand of OY992862.1, from coordinate 10,401,247 downwards.
GTAACGTAAGTGTATCATCAATCAGAATAAATTGACTGAATATTTCTTCAATTCTGTTTAAATAAAAATTGGTTTCTACAACTTTTGGTAAACTAGCTAATTGCATGTATTGCTTGCATTATATACATATAACTTCGTAGAGGTTTTGTTTTTAAAACGCCATTGTCTTCTAAATAAATTACTATAGGTATATATTTGCCTATTACAGCACTTGGAATTGTTTCAGTAGGTGTCGATATGACACTAAACAATGCACCACTCTCAACACTCTCGATTTGAAACTTAACCTGCAAATTGGACCGCAAATCAAGTACAATCCATGAAGTTCAGTGAATCCTAGGATTGCTTGGTGAAAGCCAAGTTATCTACGGACCTGTTAATTTGAAGGGCTTTCTAAAGCCTTGAGCCCCTTTATGTTAGAGACAGTTCCGAATCTTCGATTGGGATAGCCGAAATATTTTGCACACCCACAACCGCGGCTTTCTGTCGCTATGATTTGATTCTAACTGCGTGTCAACTAACTGCTGACAGCTGCGAGTCGCAATTGTGGCCTGAGCCTTACACTTTTACACAAATTGAATATAATTCATTGTATTCCTCGACACCTGTTAACAACGCTCAAGACAAGCTCAGCGCAATATTAAATTCCTTCTTGTTATTTAATTCTGTTGAAAAGTAAGCGTACAAAATACCGACTGGCAAAAGACAGATATTACTTTTCTTACTTTTCATAAAATAGTGACAAATAAGCCTCGAATTAATTTACGCATTCATTTCACAGGAGAAACCCAGTACCTAAACGAACGAATGTACCAAATTTCGTCTGTACTTTCAACTTTTCCAGCCCTTTCGCTCATGCGGTCACTTTAGCACGAGTGACAAAGATGGCTTCATTCCAAACAACGAATATCTACACCAATATTATAAAGAGGAAAGATTTGACTGTTTGTTTAAACTGAATAGGCTCCAGAATTACTGAACCGATTTAAAAAAAAATACCAATAAAATCCTACATTATCCCTGATAGGCTATATTTGCTCAATATATTAGAGAACCGAATTTCACTCGGGTGAAGCCGCTGGCAGGAAGCTTGTCTACTGCATACACTTCTACTACTTAAATTTATCTAAATATCAAATGGGGGGTATCCGTACATATTACTAAACACATTTTATGTGTGCATTTCAAATTTTGTTAATATCTAAGGTAGTCGAAAAACTAAGGTTTGTTTGTATCCTAAAATGTTAGATAAGATAAGATATTTATTTGCTTAGAATAAGTAATACAGGTTCTCATTACATAATTCATAAATGTGCTCTATTTTGTTAAAGTACATTAACATGCCAAAATTTTTTTGTCAAGGCATTCGTTCACTGTAAAAGCACGAGATGGTCTGCCATTCTCGTATTTTTCTGGTCATTAGCTTAACATGACTATATTTAAATTTGTCAGGAATTTTATTATACCTACATTATGGATTACCTAGAGCAAAAAGTTCATTCGTGCATGCCAGGCCTACTTTGTGTTCATATTTTTACATCTAGCCTGCCCTGTCACTCATGCTAGCAAAACTTTACGAACGAACGGGATTTCTATCACCTGGTAAAGCGTTTGAGAGATGGAACTCCGTTTCAAATTAAGCAACCAATGTTTATTGGTTTTGTCGGAAAAAATTGTATTATTTATCTTTATTTTTTTTTTAACTTTAACTAAAGGTGGACTTAACGCCGTAGGGCCATTCTGTACCAATCATACCTTTGGGCTAAGCAGAAATGATAATATAATGGTTTAATCTTTTGACAGCACACATATGTTCAGTAACATGTACTCATACCCCCATTTTATTTTTAGATAAAATCAAAAAGTAGTCGTGTATAAGTAACCATGCCACATCATTGGCTATCCAGGGTGTTCGATACAGGAACCTGATAATTGGGATACCATTAGGACGAATTCCTGGCTTCCCGGGGACTACCATTTGAGTTTAAAATAAACCTCAATAACCCTTATTTATTATATTATTAGAATTTTTTCTTTCTTAATTATCATACTAATTACGAATTTTGCCAGACAAACTGATGTTGACTTTCTGTCTGGAATAATAAAAACCAATTCCCAAAAAACATTTTTGTAACTCGAGAAAATAATGACTTTCATGTTTACTTTTTTATCAAATGGATTACTTTTTATGATTTTTCGTGATTCTGCAAACACCTTGGTATTGACAAGACACTCACGAAATATTATTTTATTTTAAGGAGAAAAGTTATTGCAAAAATATATGATGATCCCTAGACACTTTTGATGTGTGTATTATTATACTACTACTACTATTATTATAAACTACTAATATATTACTAAAGCCCAGGGGGGTATCTTTGACTCATTCAGTAAAAAGTTTGAACCTCAAATTATTTTATTGTGATAGTAAATGGCGTATAAGGAATACGTCATCCGATAATGGTATCATATACGGTCGGTAAAGCAGTGTACAGAGAAATGAACTGTTCAAGGGTAGAGGTTCAAAGTTTCATTTCTGCTTAACCCAAAGGTATGACTGGTAGACAATGCCCCAAGGCGTCATGTTCAGCTTTTGTACAAATTGTTGCTGTGCAATAAAGCTTAAAAAAATCTTGGGCCAAAGCAATACGCAGGCACGGTACTTACCAACAGACTAACATATCCGTGAATACTGTTATACGCAAGGATGAAGTCCCGAAAGTCGCCCGAGCAATACTCGAAACGATCACACTCTTTGTACACCGAGATATTGTATCTGCTCCGCCAATCATTCAATGCTTTTAGGACTTCCCCAAAACTGGCGCTGTGGTTGTACCCTCTGTGTTTGAGCAGAGAAATAAACCTTGGGTCGTCTAAATACGGCGGGTCGGTGTAGTTCGCGATCGTATAGTTCAATCGGGCTCCTTCCTCGTATAACATTATGACAGAATGGGTCTTTGTTCATCACTTAAAGTTGAAATGTGATTCACTGTGCCGCGTGATATTCATTTCTGATGTGCGACATGCTGTGTTGTAGGTACTTGACTTCGCTTCATTTTCTGTAACAAACATAACTATATTAGCTTTTAGTAGTTAGAAGTAGGAACCCGTAGAGTTTTTAATTATTTTGTTAACCTTTAAAATATAAGCAAAGGGTAGGTAGCTTATGTAATAGACGGAATCGCAAACTTTATATACTCAAACAATGTTTTCCACTAAATTACACAATTTTTTTTCTCTTAGAATAAATAAGTGACCCCAATAATTTAAATTTAAACAAATAAAACAAACATTAAAAAATACATAATTCACCACCACGTCTCAATGTACCCATAACACTTGCTGCGTTGCCTCTTTGAATGGCTATAGCCAACTTGTGAATTAAAATGGATCCCGAACTTTGTGCAACCTTCAAAAGTCGGCATATATCCGCAATTATTTTTTTTGCCTCAGGTCCCGACAACCCGAAGTCTCCACAGAAAAGGGAACAAACAAATATTATTTTTTTGATAGAAATTAATTAATATTCATAAGTCATGAATATTAAAATATGAATTCATTTTGTTTCCGTTTGACTTCTTGGCTTCATTTGAAATTTTAACTGAAGGCTTATTTCTTGATGTTCACCAATTTTAAGTCGTTATCTCCGTGTATTTGTATGCTCTAATTAATTATTTAGTCCTGAATTGGATTTAATTTCATATTCATGTTGGTATATGTTATATATACTCAACCTGTTGCTTATCTCATCAACCTACATATAAGTCCCACAGTTGGGCACAGGCCTCACCTCAACGGTTCGAGCCATAACTACTCTAATGCGAATTGGTGGAGGTGTTGTTTGTAGGGCAAGTGACTAACCTTACTGTCCGATGTTTTTAACCAGCCGAGAGCCTCTGACCAGTCTTAACGACTAATATCTATCAATATTAACTGTAGGTCCCACAGCTTAACGTGCTTTCAGAGCTCTTAACTATTTACATTTAATTTGAAACAAATTACGCACAACACACGCGTTAAATACCGAGCATAAATTAAACCTGTTAACGACGCATTAACCCGTTAACGTCTTAATAAATCATGAGTATTTTAGAACTACAGTAAAATTGAATGATGTGTTTTTCTGATAACTAGAAGAGGAAAACAAACAAGCTTGTTTTTCAAAACTTTAATGGGGTTAATGTCAAAGTCCTGAAAATACCTTATCTAATCAATCTTGTGCTCTCTTCAATGTGGTCTGCTTCCTTTTGTAGAGTTATTTAAGTTAGTTAATTTGCACCTTTAATAATAAACTGAAATAATTCAAAAATTCAGATAGTTTTTGAATTATTTCGTTTTATTATTAAAGGTGCGATTTAACGCTTTGTGAAACAAATAGGTACTACAAAAGTCGTAGAGACACCAATTTAAATAAAATTTATTTTCGCACTTATCAACTAATAGTTTCAAACATCATGCATAGAATAATAATTCCGGGGCTTAAAATTCCACGCTAGTTTTCGCTTTGATTGGAGTTTTTTACCAGGAAATTGACAATTTTGCATTTTGGTTAAATGCCAGGTTCAATATGAAACCTAATAAAACTGCACTTCGCTTTTTTGACGTCAAATGGAGCTAAAATAGAATCAGCGCCGGCAATTATCGCTAGCAGAAAGTTCCGGGTTAGCGGGATTTAATCGTGAGTTCGTGACGTCTGCCCTTTCAACACCTACAATTTTATGACGAACGTGTAGGAAGAACCAGCGGGTCTTATTTTTGAGCCATAATGTAGTTAAATAAAAATGAAAATCTGACCGATGAGAGAGTAAAATGCGACTCTGGCGTTCTGCTACGTGAGTGACGCAACGCGACGCCCATGTGACGAATACTCGTACTTATGTACTTGTCAATCTGGCTTTGTCACGAAGGACACTATTATAAACGTACACTTACATTTGATATTATCGCGTCCCGTTGCATCGCATCGCACTTGTCGCGTTTGTCGCTCACGTCGAACAACAGATCTGCTGTAGGTTAATACATATTATGTTTTAACCACTTTATCATTTTCATACTTACATCATAAGTACGAGTTAATAGCATACCCGATTATTGCACACCATAAAAAATTGACATTTCCTTTTTGCACGGCCTATTAGACTCTTATTTCTCCGTGTTGAAAAGCAAATGAAAATATTTATTAGATTATGTTGTTTTCGAAAAAATAAGCATTAGATATAAAATAATATAACAATACTGTACAAGTAAGTGACAATATCTTCGAAATCGAACTTTTCACTTTCATAATGAACGTTGGCATAATGCTTTGTATTCTTATATAGCTATTTATTGAGTACATAAGCTCAGTAAACGCCAATCAAGACGATAAGAAAGTTCCCCTTTAACATTCTTGGAAAACTTTAAGAACAATATTTTATCTAAAGAGCTATCAGTATTTCTCTTTACTTTCCCTTCTCAAAGCTAAATACATAAAGAAGAATAACTACAAGAACATGTGGCAGATCGCGAACTTAAACACTTTTGCAATCAAAAGTGTGCTTTGTAAAAGCTGGCTTTGTAAATTATATGACCAAAGGAATGCTAGGGGATGGCCAGAATTATAGAAAAATAAATAGTTCTTCACTTGCCCCCCGCTACCATGTGACACGAAAACATAATGATGCATTTTCTATAGGTAAAATAAATAGGATTATGCATCTTTTATTCTAATATGCGGAATCTTCTCTTCTTTATACTGCTCGACCGTCAAAACGTTAATATAACGGGCTATGGATAGTAACCATGTCGATGGACCTCTCGTCGGGCTGGATTATTTTCGTAACTGATCTATGACATGCATCCATATCACGCACTTTTTCATAACATTCCTAATTGGATGCATATCTATCAGGGCACCGGTATATGGACCAATAGATATGATTTGATAATAGCAAACGCATTATAGCACATCTCTGGTAACAAAGCACTCTAATGCAAATATCAGCTTGGAGCTAGAAACAGCTATCATGTTTGTGTTACGCATAACTTTAAAAATATCAAAGAGTAGGCAACTAGAAAGCTTGGATGCAAGTAAGCTTTCAGATGGAGTATCTTGTTGCATTTAAATTGAGTAATACTTATATACGATAAGTTTGTTTGTATTTATTTATTTATTTATTTATTTATTTATTTTACATTTTTGGAAGACTTACAGCTAGAAAGATACTTAATAATAGTTTATATAAAAAGAAGGCCATTTATATGTCTCCACTGATAGAACTTAGAGTACATAAGGAGAAAGAGAAATTAAATTTATAAAGCTTACTCACAAAAGTATAGGCAAGTTCATTGTTCAAAAAAATCGTCACACATGCGCTTCTTAACCTGACTTACACTAGTATGGAACAAATCAAAGTCATAAGTGTACTGACATTCGTTAAAAAGATTTGCTGCTCTAAGTAAATAAGAGTTCCGCCTGTAATTTGTTTTAACTGTAGGGACGTGCAAAAGGTTGGGATTCCTCAAAAGTTTCCTTGGTGTGCAGATGCACAGTTTGCTCAAGAGCTCAGGACAGTCTATTTGACCGCTAGCAATCTTGAGGATGTAAGACAAATCCGCTATCTCTCTGCGCTTGTATAAAGGGAGAATATGATGTCTCCTGCAACGAGACAAGTAGTCCATGTCATATTTGCCTGTTCTATATTGGATGAATCTGAGAAACCGTTTTTGAATGCTTTCTAATCTCGATATATAAACGTTATAGTTAGGGTTCCAGACTTGTGATGCATATTCGAGGTGACTGCGTACGAATGCACAGTAAAGAATTTTAAAAGTTTTTATATTACTAAACTCCGCAGAAAGCCGCAGGACAAAGCCTAGTGCCTTGGATGCCTTTTTGATTATCGAGTCAATATGTTCATCGAATAACAGCTTACTGTCGAAGGTGATCCCAAGATCTCTTATGCTTGTCACTCTTGTGATAGTAATGCCTTTTAAAAGGTAATTAAAATGTATTGGAACCAATTTTCTGGTGAAAGAACAAATCTGGCACTTAGATACATTAAGATCCAACATGTTCAGCATACAATACTCCTGAAACCTGTTTAAGTCTTCTTGTAAGTTAGCTGCATCTTCTATTTGGTTGATGGGATAAAGAATTTTCATGTCGTCTGCATAAAGAAGGATTTTAGAATGAACGAAACAGGCTGATATGTCGTTAATGAAAATGATGAACAGGAGAGGGCCAAGCAGAGAACCTTGCGGCACTCCTTACGGGATTGGGACCATAGATGACGTGTAACCATTGAGAACAACTGCCTGACATCTATCTCGCACGTATGCCGAGAACCACCTGAACAGGTCACCGTGAACGCCCACTAATTTAAGCTTTTCAAGCAGTAGTTCATGATTGATTCGATCGAAGGCTTTACTGTAGTCGGTGTACACAACATCTACCTGCGAGGGTCTTGCGATGTGTTCCGATATGAAGTCGCTACACAAAATGAGGTTTGAGGTTGTTGATTTTCCCTTTAGAAAACCGTGTTGGGCATCGTCAAAGGTATGCTTTAATGAAGTGTAGAGTTGACTATAAACTATTTTCTCTAATATTTTGGAGAAGATACACAGTTTGGAGATAGGACGGTAATTTTCTATAACATTCTTAGGACCTTTCTTATGTATAGGACTAATAAAAGCTTGTTTCCAAATAACCGGTAGCTCCCCAAGGATTAGCGAGCGCCTAAATAAAAGAGTAAGAGGGACAACAAGACTTTTTGCACACTGCCTTATAAATGTAGGCGGTATAAGATCAGGACCGGCTGATTTATTAACATCAAGACCCTTCAACAATGCCAACACGTATGATTCCTGCACCTCAATTGAACTTATGTCTACCATTGAATGAAGGGTGCTAGTAGTAGTATTATTCAACATATGAAAGGAACTTAGAAGGGCGTGTGTAAGCAATCATAATTATCGTCATCACAACACAATACGAGGCAGGTCGACAATCGTTAAACAATGGCGCGGTGACCCGTATGGTTTTCCATATTAGCCGTCTCGTGTACATGCGTTCAATATTCAGTTCAATTCAATAAGATTGCAAATGTTGTCCTGCCTGTGCCGTGCCCACCTGTTACAGATTATTTTATCATAGGATGTATTAAGCCGGTAATATTACTATTAAGAACCTTTTCACATTAGGGTCCAATTTTACGGATTTTAAATAAGCCTGTTGAGACTTAATAAGCCGTTTGTTGACAGTGTCAATATTCATTCCCATACTACAAACCCATTAACCAGCTGTTAAGTGTTTAATTCGCTTAAACGTTGATACCTTGGCGAAAGCAGGGCAAAGTAGATATTTGATTCTTCTTGAGAGTACAAAGATAGGTACAGAATGTAAGACCCTTCGACCAAAAGCGCAGCGTAGGACGTCCACCGACAAAATGGACAGACGACCTTGTAAAGATCGCAGGATCACACTGGATGCACACCGCTTGTGATTGATGTGCTCCGTCGATGAGGAAAACTGTGGGGAAGGCCTATGTTCAGCAGTGGACGTCCTTTGGCTGATAATGATGTTGATGATGAGAGAATGTAAACCAGGCTATACAGTGTCCAAATCCTACACCTACAACAAAGGTTTTTTTAACTCAACAATCACATGTTGGTCAATTAATCGTCGCTGCGTAAAAAAAGTCAGGTGCCGCTGACATGATCGATGTGCCAGCGAAATAAGAGCGGTATCACACAACTGATCCTACAGCAAGATAACAAAAGCAATCACCAGAGAGTACATCCGGTATAGAATGTGTGTAGCAAAATCACCCATATAACCGCAATTTAAAATGCCCTTAGTGCTTAGCTAGGTGCACTGACTGTACTCATGGCACCTCGACCAGGCCTCTCTCACTCGATGTACTTGCGCGCGGTAATAGCCTACTCTCGCCGGCACCGACTGCAGTGCCGATTCAGTGGACTGCCAACAACCGTCGGACGCGCTCACGACGCACTATAATTATTCGTGGTACGCTTACGTTCAATTTAGTTTTCATACGAACCAAATAAGTAATCTGTGCTTGTTAAACGTTAGCTTTATTACGTGGTGGTTTAGTCGACTAAAAATTAATTAATTAGCGAAATGACTAGGTAGGTAGGCAGGTACCTACGTAGTTGACAATAAAATTTACCGATTCTCGAAATGTACCTACCTACTAATAATCTACAAACGACAGATTCCACAAATGACAGATTCTACTAATGACCAATTTGCAAAAAGGATCGTTTTTTATTGTATTGTATGAAAATAGTAAGTACCTAGGTTTTTTTGTTAGAAAATTTAGGAATATGAAAAATAAAATGAAATGTAGATAAAGAATAAAGAATCATTTATTTATATAGTTTTCATTATGATCACAAATAATAGAAAAAAGCATGGCGCGTTTGTACGTATGTACCTACGTATGTACACAAAAATAAGGATGATAGATAATATAAATACAAATATCTTTATTTCTTCTCTGACACAAATATCACTACAAAGTAGTTACAATCGAAATAATGTTTCCTTAATGCAAAATCTAGTAGTAGGTAGGTACCTACACTTTTTTAACTCAACAATAAACATTGTGTCAACCCTAGTTCGATTGTCGCTAGGTCTCACGTCACTTGGTCTCGCGCAGCTGCGAAGCAATAGTGACTTTATACTCAAAGATGTAGGTGCATTTTTGTACGCGGCAGAAAAAGTAGTCTATTAACGCTGTAGGTATTGAAATTTCTCTATGGAGTGATTTATCTGTTACGTAGTAACTATTTAGTAATCTGTGCCTCGACGGTCTACCAATGTTAAATGAGGATACATATACATACACAGAATATTGAACTAGAATTTGACGACAGCTCCGGTATAGTGGTTTGAGTTCCAGACTACAAAACCGGCAGTCGCGGGTTCGAATTCTGCTAGGGGCAAATGTTTGTGTGATAAGCACGAGCATTTTTCCTGTGTGTAATACATGTATTTAAGTATTTCTATCTGTTATTCTAGCCACTATAGCACAAGCTAACGCTTAGTTTGAGGCTAGGTAATTGGTGTGTTCGTTGAAACAAATTATACGAGTATATTTTAATTTGATTTGGCGTTTGTAATGAAAACAAAAGAATTTTCTCCGAGGTGAGTAGTGTCAGCAGAGCGGAGAAACAGTACTCATATCAACCAATAGGATAAATAAATACACAACAACATCACATACATTGATCTGACTCCGTGGTAAGTAGCTAAAGCACTTGTGTTACAGATATCAGAATCAACAGTTGTATTACAAATAAACTTAAATAAATACATATAACATCCAGACCAGTACAAACAGACATGTTCATGCACACAAATGTTTGTACAGTGCGGGGATCGAACCCACGATTTCTTGGTTAATAGTCAACTTCTTGACCGTTACACCAAAGTGGTCGTCCACGCACAAAATTACATTAAAATTTTAATTTAAATTTGATTACACAAAACTAGTATTAACATTGAAAAATTACTTAGCTTTAGATTTCCGCTCAGTTACGCCGGCATAAGTACCCAACTACACTACCTGTGACCACCGACTATGTTAGAGAACAAGCACATGCAAAAAGCACCGCCCGCCCTCCCACAAATCGCATGCAAAACAGATAATGCAATAATTAGTACCAACACCGACGTGCAAAAGAAAACCTCAACGCGTTTCGCCGCCTCACGCGGCATCTTCAGGAGGAGATGTTGTCGCCTCGGCTGCGCTCCGACGACTAACCTGTGAACGCTGGTGAGCAGGCCTTTTATACTTTTCCCCCACTATTGTTGTGACGTACTAGCGACCGATCCGGTCCTATTATTACTAATGATATTATTACTATTTTGACGGTTAGAAAAATTTGAAAAAATATTTAATAGTGGGGACGTTGTGTAACTGACCTGCTCATTCAGCAGTGTAAGCGAATTATCTTTATTATGTTTAATTATTTCTAATTGTTCCAAAACGGATAGTTTTAAACTTTTTTCGCATGTGTGTAAAATTGAAAATGTGTGATTATCAGGAATTCTATGTCCTGTGTCTAAAAGGTGTTTCGCGAAATGGGATTTTTCGGGATGGTTATTTCGATACGCGGATATATGTTCTTTATAACGTGTGTTGAAACTACGGCCGGTCTGCCCTACATATGTGGAGTTACATTCATTACAATTAAGTTTATAAACACCAGATTTCTGGTGTTTATCAAGCTTATCCTTACCATTACATAACATTCGTAATGAGTTATTTGTGTTAAAAGCTGCGTGCATATCGTGATTTTTTAGTAACTTAGAAATTCGTTCCGACACCGGTCCTAAATAAATCAAACTAGAATTATACCTGTTATCCTTTTTATCAGGAACAGCGTATAATAAACTAGTTATGATTTTGTTAATTTTATTTTTTATTAAACTGTCAATAATGCATCTCTTGTATCCGTTTGAAGTGGCGATGTGGTAAAGAATATTTAATTCTTATTTAGAATTAAATATTCTTTGGTAAAGAATATTTTTCTTGGTAAAGAATATTCTTCTTGGTAAAGAATATTTAATTCTTATTTACCAGAAATCTGGTGTTTATAAACTTAATTGTAATGAATGTAACTCCACATATGTAGGGCAGACCGGCCGTAGTTTCAACACACGTTATAAAGAACATATATCCGCGTATCGAAATAACCATCCCGAAAAATCCCATTTCGCGAAACACCTTTTAGACACAGGACATAGAATTCCTGATAATCACACATTTTCAATTTTACACACATGCGAAAAAAGTTTAAAACTATCCGTTTTGGAACAATTAGAAATAATTAAACATAATAAAGATAATTCGCTTACACTGCTGAATGAGCAGGTCAGTTACACAACGTCCCCACTATTAAATATTTTTTCAAATTTTTCTAACCGTCAAAATAGTAATAATATCATTAGTAATAATAGGACCGGATCGGTCGCTAGTACGTCACAACAATAGTGGGGGAAAAGTATAAAAGGCCTGCTCACCAGCGTTCACAGGTTAGTCGTCGGAGCGCAGCCGAGGCGACAACATCTCCTCCTGAAGATGCCGCGTGAGGCGGCGAAACGCGTTGAGGTTTTCTTTTGCACGTCGGTGTTGGTACTAATTATTGCATTATCTGTTTTGCATGCGATTTGTGGGAGGGCGGGCGGTGCTTTTTGCATGTGCTTGTTCTCTAACATAGTCGGTGGTCACAGGTAGTGTAGTTGGGTACTTATCCCGGCGTAACTGAGCGGAAATCTAAAGCTAAGTAATTTTTCAATGTTAATACTAATTATGGATTTCCGCAAAGTAACGCCTGATACTATTAATTATATTACACAAAACTTCAGATATTTCTGCATTTTTCCACTCCAATTGACAGGCAGTCATGGCACTAAATATAAAATAAATCAAAATATGTATCGACAGCACACTGACATTACAGACATAAGATTTTGTCGAAATCTGTTGGATATTTTTAACCCCCGATGAAAAAGATGGGTGTTATGAGTTTGACCTCTATGTCTGATTGTGTGTGTGTCTGCCTGTGGCATTGTAGTTCCCGAGCGGATAGACCGATTTCAGAGCGGTTTTTTTACTCGAAAGATATATTAATTATGGTAGCTCTTTGCTATGACTGGTCAGAATCCGTCCGATCGTTGAATCTCACCGGCTGTTTTCCTTGCCCATTCGGGGTTTTTAACTAGAAAGTTTTTGACGTGACAACGTCTTAAATTAGATGGCTCGAAGTCACTCATGAAAAAGTGTAACGCCCGCTCACGTCTGTTACGATGAGTCACCGAACGAGAGAGAGGCCCGCCGGACCGGCGAATGCCTTGCGTCTCTCTCCCACTCAAACATGATCGGTCCGCCGCGCGTTAGAATTCGTTCCTAAAGACGTTGTCACGTAAAATCTTCGCCCGTAAAACCGACTTTACAGGCAACCATTTTTTACATGCTCATATTTATGTATCTTTATGCACGTCTTCATTCATACTATGATGGAAAGGTTGTGACAATCCTTAATATCTTCGCCAATTCTTTGAAAACTTGCTGTCAGTTACCCCTGGGGGGCGTGCTTTCAATTTTGCAACTAATATAAAGTTTCGCACAAGCTTTTGCATTACAGTACACTTGCTTCTCGCCCACGCCACGGGGAGACCGCTTTTCAATTATGTATTGTTTACACTTTCGCAGCGTGTAAATGAGCAGAAGAGAGTGAGTATACAACTTACCATGGACTCTCCATCATGGACTCAGGTTATTAGAAAGTAATTTATTTTCTTTTTACACACAAAAAGTAGTAAAACATATATCTGATGTAGACTATTCATTCATATCCATAATGAACGTGCACCGGAGACAACTAAAATTGTCTATTAAATGGTTGCAGGTACCGAAGGTACAATGGCCAGCATATCAGTCTACTCATTTTTGTTGCGAAATCAGCCGTATCACATGCGCAAAAGATACCGCAGTGTTTACCGTGTCGTGCTGCCCCCGTACATAAAGAGTGAGTACCTTACCTACAGTAGTTATTATTACCTACTTACAGAACTTTCTTGCACTTCCAAATGCTATCAAACATCTTCTGTAAGACAGGGGGATGTCACGCCACCTGCCCGTAGGATCGTTGGACCGTAACGGTAGGAATTCTCAATTTAAATTTATTGTTTATATAAATTTGCAATGGGCATTTCAGATGCAACTACGTAAAGCACAAATGAAAATGGACAGAAGCCCACTGTCGACTGTGGTAACGACGACCAAAACACAGACCACTTCGTAAAGCGATGCCCTAAAAGGCGATACCAGGGTGACCCAAATGACTTCATTGGTCTGACACACATTGATGTGGACCTCTGAATATTTTTTATTATTATTTTAATATTAATTATATTTTGTTAAAGCTGAAAAAGAGTATTATTTTGCTTTAAATTCCCACTGAACGACGCCAGCGCAGGAACCAAAATACATCCAACGGTAATCACCTGAAAAGGCTAGAGCTGAAAGTCGCAGGACTTACAATACCTACAATTCACAACGTGACACAGAAGATGCACTCTTAGAAGATACTCTTTTCCAGCATGGTCATGGATTTCCGCAAAGTAACGCCTGATTCCATCAACTATATACATATTTTGTTATTTTCATTGCCTACAAAATGTTAAGTGCCATACGATTAAATTAATTCATATTTAGTTTCTATCGTGCCGCCTTTTAAGTTCTAAGTGGATTAAGCAAAACGAAGCATTTCGACGGAAAGTCTCTTAAGAAGTCTCTAAAAGGTATTTTAATAAGAAAAAACTTTATCATATAAGTTGCTACGCAAAACGATATCTAGTTTCATACGCGCCTTGTTAGCGGCTCTTCACAAATTAAATGTTGTTCGCTTTAGAATATTGTATATACCAAAACATATAATATAACAATACTCACGAAACGCCTTTGAGACATTTCATACCACCAAACTAAACTTCGTCAGCGGAAATTTTGGAATCGCGTTGATTGTTTATCTAAACAAGAAAACCAAACTAACTAGGTAATTGGTCGTTTGCTTCAATTGAACTAGTGGTCATTTAACTTTCAGGAATAAAAATTTTGTGAGGTACAAGCTAAACAATCACGCAACATAGTGTAATGTCCCAACTTTAGTTAGACCTATCGACAAAAGATTGTAATGTCACAAAAAATATTTATCAGATAAAAATTAGAAGTAATTTTTAAAAAGTGCCATGCACAATGAGATAATAAATTAGCTTTTTAATTGTGCAATGACATCGAAACTAGACATATTTACAAAATTTCAGCTCAATAGCACTCTGGGAAGTAGGTAAAATTTAGCTTGCAAGATATTTTTACAGAGTATTAAACTGGGGCAAGTGAAGCAATAATCAAAGCATGTAAAATCTACTCCCTCCCTTTCTGAGCTGCATATAAATAAAAGTTTCTTGTTAGACTAAATTTGTCAATCTAAAAAATGCTTTTAGCTATAAGTCCACCCTTTGTACATGTGCAATAAACTTTTAAATAAAATAACACTGTAATATCCCCTTACCAGCAGTGAATCATTTACGTTAATAATGCATTCCAATACCACATAATTATACATATAAATATGATAATGATTCCAATCAAGAACACGTGTGCAAAATATCAACTTTCAGTTTTGTTTTGTTACAAAACAGGTAACCAATTAAACCTTGTAAGTATTATTGGATAACAACAACATATTTGTGACAAGCTTTCTCAAGTACACTGTAGGCATTACTAAGATTATTTTTTGACTAGTGGCCGCCCGCGACTTCGTCCGCGTGGAAAGCCTTTATCTTAAAAATTCTTTATGAATTGTAGCCTATATGTTATTCTGATGTATAAGCTATATTGTGGTAAAGTTTCATTCAAATCCATTCAGTAGTTTTTACGTGAAAGAGTAACAAACATCCATACATACAAACTTTCGCCTTTATAATAGTAGTAGGATGACGACCACTTTTGTGTAATGGTCAAGAAGTTGACTTTTAACGCGGGTTCTATCCCCGCACTGTACAAATATTGTGTACATGAAAATGTCTGTTTGTACTGGTCTAGGTGTCATATGTATTTATTTAAGTTTGTAATACCACTGTTGATTCTGATATCTGTAACACAAGTGCTTAAGCTACGTACCACGGAGTCAGATCAATGTATGTGATGTTGTTGTATATTTATTTATTGATTCTAGTATTTTTAGTGTTGTGTAAGTTAACGATAAACAGACAGATATACAGACGGACAAAAATTTAAATAATCATGTTTTTTCTACTTATTTTAAATCCTTTGGAGGTAATGTACAGAAATGACCATGTCTTTGTATTAACCAATTAAATGTTGCGTTTAATTGGTTGTTGGTAAATGTAGAAATAAAAGAATTAAAAGTATAAAATTTTTTTTTAATAACCCTCAGAGTCTATTAATATTCAGCTCTAATTTGGAATATCATCATTTGCTTTGACGTGCAGGTGCAAAGTGGGACATCATCATACTAATTAGAGGCTAAAGTCGTCATTCGTATCGCCACAGGTGACCAATAAGTGATATTAAACTTAATAAATATGTATTTTGCTTATGATACATACTAATGAGATAAATATACCATGACAAATGGACGCGTTCCGGTGGCAATCAGCGCTTATTTTTTCAAATGATGGATGAAAGAAAAGGTAAAGATTTAAAATTAAAGATTTAAAAAGTTGTGAACAAATCTTACAAAGAAATACGAGTGGCCAGTGGGGTGAGCAAGCAACAACTTTTTGGGACCTGGAGCCACCTTCTTGGCTCTGAGGCGCTTCATCGCTACTCCAAGCTCTGCCTCTGAGACCGGTTCAGGAGCATCCGATGGGGCCGGGGGTGTGGCCTCATGAGAGGGCGGCCTATGCTCAGGCCGGACACTACTCTCTGCAGGAGTGCTGGTTCCATGGTCTCCGTTATCGGGGGGGGGGGGGGGGGGGGCATGGTCGGAGTTTACCTCTGAGCGTGCGATAGGGGCTTCCCACGGATCCCTGTTAAGGGTCGCCAGCAGCTCCTCTGAGCAAGAACAACTATCGTAACGAATACGTAGCGCTTACTCGTACTTTTCGTTATCCTGGTCAATTTCAATGGGAAACTGTCAGTTTCTTGATAACCCCGCAGAACGTCACGGTAACATCTTAATTATGGGCTTGTGATACGGGTGTTTTTTTTACAAAAATGGGTAGTCTGATGTGCTGGCCATTGTAATTTCAAGCAAAAAGTGACTATCCGGATAGGGCCCTTATACAAAGTTACATTGAATAGTCGATAGTCGAAACGAACGCTCCGATAATGTATGTAAATGACATTTGTCTTCGCCGAGATCACGTAACAACTTAGCGTAGGTGATGTGTACTCGATCGACCATGTAGTGTTTATTTAGTTATTACACAGGATGACTGGAAATTAGTGGCTGGCAGAGACGTTAAGGGGAGGTATTCTAGGGTTATTCTGACGGATAACGCTATGAGACCCACCGTCCGGGTAAAAAAATAACCCATTCCAAGATATTTCTACTTAAAGAGCGTATCGTTCGAAGTAATAACAATTAATATGACTTATTCAGCATATCTTTTTTGCAAAACCAAAAAAGAAGGCCAAATTTTTTTTTGATTTTATGAATTTGAAATATTTTGTAACACTCTTTAAGTGTGAATATTACGGAAAGGGTTAATAAGGACGGTAGGTCTCATAGATATCTGTCAGAATAACCATAGACCACCACACCACACATACACACACCAACCACAGTCACCCTGTATTTTTAGCATTTACAATTTAATTTGCAAATGTCCCACCTTGTGGCAGTCATAACTTTTCTTTAAGTGTGTTTTAATTTCACATGTAATGTTTCTTTGTCTACGGGCCTTGCTCTTTCTAATATAGCTCAGTCTATCTAAAACTGATTTCAGTTATGGTATTATTTCAACGATACCTATTCTAATATTTCTCAACTATTCCCTCGTTGGGAAATGTTAGAATATAAACCATCTAACATCATTCCTAAAGGTATGTTAATCGTAATACAAATTACCTTGAAAAGGGAATAACTTATATATCAAAAGTTAAAGATGTATTTGAGTAATACAAAGGCTTAAGTATTTTTTTTTAGTGTAAGTTCTTTAGTTAGTAAATAATTAAATATTTCAGGCCTAGGATTGAATACTATTGGAGTCTAGCTAGAAGAAGCTGAAAAGTATGTTTGAACTACAAACTCTATATTAAAAGTTAGAATATTTGAAGTATAACTTCAAATATTTTGGTTTAGGTTGCCCCATTATTATTATTTTTTAAGTTGTTTTTATTTACAAATAATATAAATCATTTTTTTTTCACAGTCAGACGAACGGAAGCTAGAGCTGCATACTTCAGTTTTCAGTATGAGTGGTACCTATTTTTATGGCAATAGAAATGTTACGTTCAACAGCAATTTCGTTTGATTATCAATCCCTTTGGTTCGGACATCACGTTTTCCTGTTAGTACGAGAGCCCACGACCAAAATTTTTGTCTCATAGCAATACGGCCAAAACTGCATCTAATCGATAGATACGATTATCCTGAACTCGAAAATACCAATATCAGACATTTTCCGCGTAGCGTTTGAACTGACCGAATTTTCAAAATTGTCAAAGAATTTTACCGAACTGCATCATAGCAATATGTCTGATTTGCAGACTGTAGTTGAATGATGGTTCTGAGATACCGAAAACATATTTTTCAGACGTTAGTGGTGTAGCGCAAACCCGTAAAATCACTTAAAAAAAATAAAAATGAGACAAAAAAAAATGTCTCATAGCAATACGTCTGAAAATCTTTTTTATTAGTAAATTTTGGTTATTTGATGCGAACAAAACAATTTTCAGACGGAAATGTGAACGCATTAAATTTTAAGACCGCTTTGAAAATGTTAACAAATTTTACCGATCGGTATCATAGCAATATGTCTGAAAATTGTTGGACATGATAAAATAAGTTGTCCACATGTGCAAAAAATTTATATCAGACAAATTAAGTGTAGCACCTTCTCTATCAGACAACTTTTCGATACTCAGATATCATTTAAAAATCGTATTGAGGCATCTTGAATTTTCTGTTGCAAACCAATGAATACGTTGCGACCCTGAATTTATTAGATGATAATTAACAAAGAATTTACCCAAAACCTTAACATTGAAGTTGAAGGACTGAAATAAATCGCACAAAAGGAAACTGGGATGAAGGGAAGGGAAGGGGCAGGAGCGTAACAAGCGCCGAGGCTGTTGAAATTAAATACTGATTGATTTGATAGTTTTGGTTTTATTTAAAGCACACTTGAGTAACTTTTACAAAAGAAATAAGTAATGACATCTGTCATCTGTCAAAGTACATATAATAGACAAGGGAGATTCTTGAATATCTGTGGCGTACCCTGAAAGAAAAATATAAATTAGTAAACAATAAATAAATTAATTAAATAGAATAAACTTAAATAGGTATAATAGATAGAAACTAAAACAAATATAAAAATTAAATCAACTCACCTTTCTAATTCCATCCCGATCGTTGAGGGATCGTGTCATGCCTCCAAAAAGTCGTCAGGTCTAACAAGCGTCCCCGAACCTGCTAGAACGCCTGACGTCACCGCGGCCGGCAGCCATCTCGTTCGTCGACTAGTCGCCTCGGGACCTCTCGTCTGCGCACCCGCCGCTCTGATTTTCTAACGCATGAACTTACCTGTGTTTACCTTTCCGTCGCTAAAAACTGCATTTCATTTTCATTCTTCTTCATCTCCCCTTGACTCTCATACTATCGCTGTGCCTGTGAATTCTGTGCTTCTGTGTTTTGTTGCTATTGTGAACTCGTAATAAAAAAGAAAGTGAGTAAGAAGAACCGTGTTATCTTTTGGTTACCTACTCGCCTCACTGGCGACCCCTGCTGAAATTGAACACAAGAAGAACATCAAAATCGTAAGCAAATTCACATAAACCATGGCCGAAGAGAATATTATTCCGCCACCCGCACCGGTCGTCGAAAATCAAGGTCCATTTACACCTCACGATATTTGTCGTGTCGCCGTCCGACCGCCCCCGTTTTGGCCGGAGGAACCAGGAGTTTGGTTCGCTCAATTAGAAGGCAACTTTCACTTGTCGGGAATAAAAGACGATGAAACTAAATTTTATTACGTCACGTCAACACTAGACCAGAGATATGCAAGTGAAATCAAAGATATAATAACACAACCACCAGAAAGGGGAAAGTATGAGAAATTGAAGACAACACTTATCAAAAGACTGTCGGCATCGCGCGAAAAGGAGGTCAAACAACTGCTGCAGTACGAAGAACTATGTGATAGACGACCATCACAATTCTTACGTCACTTACAACGCCTTTTTTTTTTTTTTTTTTTTCTCGCTGGAAAATGCTTTACGCATACCTACCGCCCTCGGGGGAGGGCAGTAGGTTATGTGGGACTCTCCCCGATTGGGGCATACCCACTAAAAACCAGCGGCGTTCTCGGGAGCTATGAGTTCGGGGCCACGGGTCAGCGCCATAAGCACACATCCGCGGCCCTTCACTGACTAGACCGACACACGGTCTCACCCGGTCTGGAGAGGGCACAATACCCCTGCCTCCAGCGCCGAAGGAGGGTATCCTCCGGCTTGTTGTCCCGATGATGCGTAGAACGCATTACACACCATCGCGCCTCTTAGTGGGAAGCGGACGCCCCCGCGTCCGCGACCCGAGGCACAGGGAGGGGCATGTGCAGGAGGTGGCGGTTCCTCCTGCGCCCAGTGCGCCTACGGCGCATGAGGAGTGCGTCAGCCGCAGCCTCTCGCTCTCGCTCCGCGCTCTCCTTCTCAGCGAGCACCCGCTCACAAAATGCGGCCATGGCTCGCCAAGCCTCCCTGTCTCCGACCATACGCCGGACTATGGAGCCCAGGCTGAGGTCAGTCCCCACGTGTGCTCGGAGGGCACGGCGGTCGGCGACCCACGCCGGGCACACCTCAAGGGTGTGCTGTGCCGTATCCTCCAGAGCATCGCAGTGCCAGCATCGGGCGGAGGGTTCCCTGCCAATGCGGCAGAGGTATGACCCAAAACACCCGTGGCCTGTAAACACCTGCGACATCCGGTATGTCACTTGGCCGTGTGGACGCTCAACCCATTCTGTGAGAACGGGGAGCACGGCTTCAGTGACCCGGACGCCAAAGTGGCTACTGGCCAGTCTACGGCGCCACTGCTCGTGGGCTAGCTCCAAGAGCTGTCTCCTTTCCGTTTCCACCTCCGTCGGTGCAGGCCTATTGCCCTGAGATCTTTGGTCTCCCCGCCACTGGAATAACGCGGCGAGGACCAGGGAGTCGAGATCCCAGGGGAGGCTGCCGGCTAGGACCAGCGCAGCATCGGTGGAGGTGGTGCGGTAGGCTCGCGCTAAACGCAAGGCCAATATCCTTTGAGCCTTCCGCAAGACTGTCACATTCAAGGACGAGAGGGCGTCATGCCAGACCGGGGCACCGTAAAGTGCCATTGAGCGGACCACCCCTAGGTAAAGTCGTCGAGGAGCCGTCGACGGACCACCCAGGTTTGGCAGTAACCGACTCAAAGCACCCGCGGTGGCATTGAGCTTGGTAGCGAGCTGACGGAAATGGGCCTGAAACCGCCACCTTCCGTCAAGCACAAGCCCAAGGTACCGGATGGTGGACGAAACGGGGATCAGAACCCCATCCACCATCAACCCAGAACCCGCAGGCGGCGCACGCCGGTGCCCGTGAAAACACAGGGCCTCGGACTTCTCAAGCGCAACCCGTAGCCCCAAAAGGCCGATTCGGTGAACCATCATCGCGACCCCAGCAGTCGCACGACGTGCAGCCTCGGCAAAAGAATCCCCGCGAGCTGTCAGCAGGGTATCGTCGGCGTAACAAGTTACGCCAACCCCCGCGACGAACTGGCCACGCAGGGCCCAATCGAACCCGATGTTCCACAGGAGTGGCCCTAGAACCGACCCCTGCGGAACGCCGCATCCGGCCAAATGCCGCAAACGACCATCCACCGAATCACACGCAACCTCTCGTCCCTCAAGGTACGATGCGATGGTGTCCTGCAGGTAAACAGGTACTCCATGGAACCGGAGCGCCTGCTTTATCGTGGTCCACGGCAGCGTGTTGAACGCGTTGGCAATGTCAATAGACACGGCCAACAGCACACCGCCGCTCTCCACTGCTTCGCTGGCGAGCGATTTTACCCGCAGGATAGCATCGATCGTAGAGCGCTCTCTCCTGAAGCCATACTGTACATCCGACAGATTCGGCCCATCCGTATCCAGGTGCCGAACGAGGCGGTTTGCAAGGACTCTTTCAAAGAGCTTGCCCACCTCATCCAGCAACACGATCGGACGGTATGCCGAAGGGGAGTCGGTCGGACGTCCGTCTTTCTTCAGAAGCACGAGCCTCCCTTCCTTCCATAGCGCCGGGAAGCGCCCCTGTTGTAGGCATGCGGTAAGGAGCCTGCGAAGGCGGTCACCCAGTATATCCGATACGAGGACCCAGAATTTACCTGGGATCCCGTCAGGACCCGGGGCCACGTTCTTGGCCTTCAACCGCATAATTGCCGCGCCGAATTCGCCCTCAGAGACGGGCTCAGGGGGCTCTCTGGAGGCCACAGGGTGTGGCAGCATCAAAGGCGGGGTGTGTTCCACTTGAGCTGGGAACAAGGTGGACACGACTCTTCGAAGGAACTCGGGCTCTAGCCTCTCCGTGACCGGGGGTGCCCATGGGCGGAGTTTCCCCCGCACCGTGCGGTACGGGCGTCCCCACGGATCGGCATCGAGCGTGGACAGGAGTTCCTCCCTCGCCTTGAGTTTAGCCTCCATGATGGCGATCTTGAGCGCCTGTTTGGCTTGCCTGTAGGCCTGGTAAAGCGGCTCGTCCAGCGTCGGATCACGACGTCTGCGTCTACGATGTCTGGCTGAGGCGCGACGCGCCGTGACACACGCGCGGCGCAACTCCGCAACCTCCTCCGTCCACCAATAGACGTTCCGCCGGGGAAGGGATGGTCCGGACCGAGGCATGGACGCGTCACACACGTCCGTGACGGCCTCCCGGAACCATTCCGCCTCCGCATCCACTTGGACGGGCTCAGGACCCTCAGGCAGCCAGGCCTTTACGATCGCAGCTTCCCGCGCTGTCTCTTTGTCCAGGCAGTTTAGCCTCCATCGGGGGTATGTCGGGTGGGGTGTGCCGATTGGAGGGGTCACGGAACCGGAGACGGAGACGTCGAACCGGATGTACCGGTGATCCGACAATTCTTCCGCCTCTGTGACCACTCTCCAGCCACTGATCCGGGCTGCGACTGCGGGGGTCGCGAACGTAATATCCACGACGGACTCCCCCTGCGGCCGCACGCATGTGGCTTCGGTCCCCACGTTGACTATGACAAGTCCGTTGGACACCGCCCAGTCCAGCAGACTCTCCCCTCGGGGGTCAGTGAAACGTGACCCCCAGGCTATGTTTTTGGCCCCCCTGTGGGATCTCCACCTTGTCGTGGTGGGGGGGCTCAGTAGCCGTGGCTTTGCCACCCACGGTGAAGCTAAGAGGGATCCAGGGAGGGGACGCTCCACGCGGGCTAGCTGCAGGCCTGCGCAGGATGCGTCCATGGGTGCGGGTGTGGGGGACGGTTTTGGCTGTCCCTCGCAGTCGGGTGCGGTCGCGGGAGGAGAGACGTCTCGGTGTGTCGTTGCCGTGCGGCCTACCTCCCGCGACCAAACGGGGGCGCACCGTTGGATGGCGCTGCGGTGGGGCCGCAGAGGAAGAGGAGATGCGGTGTGTCGTTGCCGTCCTCCCTATCCTCTGCGGCCGGTTGGTGGCGGAGCCCAACACCTTGCTCCGCCGCCAAGGAGTTTGTGGCCCTCGGGCTTTCCGCCGGGGTGCCGTGGTGAATGCTCACGCGACCCCATGGCGCCCCACAATGGCGGAGTGGCGGAATGCGCTGTGGTTTTAGTGGGTATTACGGCCTTGCACACCAGCCGTTGAGTCCCACATACCCCCCTGCAGATGTGTAGGGGGCATGCGTAAAAGCATTTCCACAGCGAAAAAAAAAAAAAAAAAAAAGGCTATGTTTTTGGCGTTAAAGTCGCCGCCAACGATCACCGGCAGGGTGGACAGACGGAGAACCGACCCGAGATGGTCCAGATCGGCCTCGAACTCGCTCCTGGTTCGACTGGGAGGGCAATAGACCCCCACCAGCAGAAACTCCCTGCACTTGGCGGCAACAATACCACTCTGCCTGGCAACGACGTCGATAGGGTGCGCCCCCGACACCATGATGGCCGACAGACCGCTCACGTCCCCGACCCAGTTCTCCCGGTCGACCGGTATGAAGTAGGGTTCGGAGACAAGAACCGCGTCTATGGACCACTCCGCCGCGTACTGCAAGAGGATATCCTGCGCAGCGGCACAGTGGTTCACATTCGCCTGTAATACTCTGAAGGCCATCTCACGTCGCCAGAGTGTCCGCCTCCATGTTTGTGGGCCCTGCGGCCGTGGACGGAGCAGCCGGAGTCCTGGCCACTGTCCTTCCCGCTCGATTGCCACGCTTGGGCGGTTTGCAGCTCTTGCTGCCCACCCGGTGGTTCGCTGGCAATCCCGCGTCAGCGCACAGAGGGCAGTGCGGCGAGGCAGCGCATCCCCTAGCTGCATGCCCCGGCTTACCGCAGCGGTAGCACAGGGCACTGCGATCAGCTGTCGAGGAGCAATTCTCGCGGGCGTGTCCCACCTCCAGGCATCGGAAGCATTTAAGTGGCTTCCGGTCCATGAGCCTGGTCTGGGCGGAGACCCAACCCACCAGAACCCTCCCACTGACAACCTTTTGGGCTGCAGCAATTGGCACCTTAACAATGCAGGCCCCCGTGCCCTGGAAAGAACGGCCAATGGAGCCCACCTGGATGGCTTTGGGGTCACAGCCCCCCGTTTTGGCAACGTCTTCAGCGACTTCGACCTTGGTCACGGAGTCGTCCAGTCCAGATATCCGGACATCGACGGTCCTGACCGGCCTGGTCACCTTTGCAATTGCCTCAGGGATGACCTCCCGCATCTTGGAAGCCAGCGCGTCGGCCTTCACCTCGTTATCGGTGCCGGTGATCTCCAGGACCTTCCCGCCAGTCTTGGCGACCCTGAAGCGGATCCCGGAGATCCCCAACGCACCGATATCTATTGCCTGTTTGGCACGGGCAAGCACCCACTCGTATGAGTGCTCCTTTGACTCCTGCACTCCCGGTTGCATCGCCACCAATATGGCGGCGGTCCTCGGCGGGCGGAGTCTCGGAGTCTGCTGAGTGAATGGAATTGGCCTCTTGGACTGGACTGGAGGCTGCTGCTTGGGGGCGGCAGTTGAGGCCGGCTTTTTGCCACGCCTGACCACCGTGGTCCACAGCTCAGCTCCTGGGCTGACTGCAGACTGGGTAAGTGGGCGGGAAGACATAGTCTGGGAGGTGGGGGAAGCGGGCGCTGGCTCCTGGCCCTGGTTACGGGCCTTCTTCCTCTTGCTCCGCTTCTTTTTCTTCTTCTCTCCGACGGGGACCGCACCGGCAGTCGAGGTCGTGGCCACAGGGGCGGACACCTCGGACGGCGCTTTGCGCGTCTGGGGAGAAACGGCACTCGTGGGCGAGGGCAGCTGCTTCCTCGCCGCCTTGTCTGCGGCGGCAGAGGGGCGCTCAACCTGAGCCTTGCGAGCGTCCGCGGCAAGTGGCGGGCGCAGGCGAGGCTCGGGGAGCAACCGCTCTGAGATGGACGCTAGTTTAGCGTCCATCATGTTCCCGATTTGGCGCATGAGGCGCTGCTCGAACTCCTCCTCTGAGGAGGTGGACCTCGCTGTAGGTCCGGTTGGGGCTGCTTGGGGTCGGGGACTCGGCCTATCACAACTTGCTTCGCAATTTCCCGGAGATAACTCGACCTTCGGGCATTCCATCAAGATGCAAACATTCTACTGTGCACTTCATCAAAACCACACCCGGGCCACCGGTTTCTTGCTCGCCACGCCGTCTAGCTCCTGACAAGCTGAAGATCGCCAAGGAAGAATTTCGTGCCATGTTGAAAAACGGTACCGCACGACCCTCCGACAGCGCTTGGGCATCTCCCCTGCACCTGGCTCCGAAGAAAAATAACGAGTGGCGGCCATGCGGAGACTACCGAATGTTAAATGCCCGGACAATCCCTGATCGCTACCCTATAAGACATATTCACGACTTTGCCCAACACATATCTGGATGTCAAGTCTTTTCAACGATTGACCTTGTAAAAGCGTACAATCAAATTCCGGTGAGCGACGACGACATAGCGAAAACTGCAATCACGACACCGTTTGGCCTGTTCGAATTTCCGTATATGACATTCGGACTCCGAAACGCAGGCCAAACGTTCCAACGGTTCGTCGATGAGATGACCAGAGGCTTAGACTTTTGCTACACATACGTGGACGACTTCATAGTCTATTCGAAGGACCAAATCAGCCACGTAGACCACTTACGACAGCTGTTCACACGTCTCAGTGAATACGGAATGGTTATTAACACTCCGAAATGCGTTTTCGGCGCATCAGAGGTGACATTCTTGAGCTGCAAAATTTCGGCCAGGGGAGTAGAACCAACCCGTGAGAAAATCCAAGCAATTGAAGACTTTCCTGTCCCAAAAACCGTAAAGGAATTGCGACGCTTCCTCGGAATGATCAACTACTACCGAAGGTTTTTACCAAGAGCAGCAGAAATCCAAGCACCATTGCACGCATTACTAACAGGCTCAGTAAAAGGTTCACATCCAGTCAATATTTGCGAGCACACTCTTGAAGCATTCAATTCCTGCAAAAAAAGCCTCGCAAACGCCGCACTATTAGCCCACCCTGACCCGGAAGCAAAACTGTCCCTAGTCACGGATGCGTCAGACACAGCTATGGGCGCGGTGCTGCAACAGCAGACACGAAACAAGACCTGGGAACCTCTAGCCTTTTTCTCACGAAAGCTAAGTGACAGACAGAAAAAATACTCTCCCTACGACAGAGAACTGTTGGCTATTTATGAGTCAATCAGATACTTCCGACACATGCTCGAAGCGAGATGTTTCACGGTTTACACAGACCATAAACCACTTTGTTTCGCTTTCACTACAAGAAAAGACAACTGCACTCCGAGACAATTTCGTCATCTCGACTATATATCACAATTTACAACCGATATACAGCATATTCCTGGAAAAGACAATGTCGTCGCGGACACGTTGTCACGTATAGAGGAACTAACACAACCGGTAGACTATGAGAAGCTAGCAGAAGCACAAAAAAGAGACGAAGAACTACAACGCCTCCTTAACAATGAAACATCGCTTCGCTTACGACAAGTACCTGTACCGGGAACTAAATTCACTATATACTGCGACGACAGTACGGAGATAGTAAGACCGTATATACCAAAAGAAATGAGAAGACAAGTTTTCTATAGTCTACACCAGCTTAGCCACCCTGGCGCAAACGCTTCTGCAAACTTGGTAGCTCAACGTTACGTGTGGCCAGCCATAAGAAAGGACTGCCGTGAATGGACGAAGACCTGTCAAGATTGCCAACGAGCCAAGGTCACGAGACATGTATCATCTCCCTTGGGCACATTTCAATTACCTAAAGCCAGATTCAGAAATGTACACATCGACCTTGTCGGGCCATTACCGATATCCAATGGTTACAAGTACTGTTTGACCGCCGTGGACAGATTTACACGGTGGCCGGAAGCCATTCCCATAGTGGACATAACGGCAGAAACCGTGGCAAAAGCTTTACTGTCAGGTTGGATCTCGCGCTTTGGCTGCCCCTCCAACATCGTTACCGATCGGGGACGCCAATTCGATTCCGCACTATTCAAGCATCTAGCAAAAATAGCTTCCTTCAACCACAAGATGACAACAGCCTACCATCCAGCGTGCAATGGCCTAGTTGAAAGATTTCATCGGCAAATGAAAGCAGCCATTGTATGCCATGCTAACGAAAATTGGTCAGAAACCTTACCATTGGTAATGTTAGGCATACGAAGTGCCCACAAGGAAGACATACAGGCGTCACCGGCCGAACTAGTTTACGGCGAGCCGCTTAGATTACCTGGAGAATTTTTCCAATCTTCAGACGACACAACTACAGACACAACAGATTTCATAGCACGACTCAAATCTTTCACGAAAAAGATTCAGCCTCAACCAGCTTCACGCCACTGCAAAAGAACAACTTTTGTATTTAAAGACTTGCCCACTGCCACACATGTGTATCTAAGAGAAGACGCGGTAAGACGACCATTACAAGCAGCCTACACTGGGCCTCATAAGGTACTTGAGAGAGGAGAAAAAACCTTCAAGATAATGGCTAATAATAGAGAAACAACCGTGTCAGTAGATAGACTAAAACCAGCGTATATGTTAAACAAAGAAAGTCACGACGATGTAGATAACTACGCTGAGCAAGACAAAACGCCATCTGAAAAAGTAGGAGAAAGAGACAAGTACACCACTCGATCGGGACGCACAGTACATTTTCCCAAGTATTATCGCCCTTGACGGTCTCTCGGGGGGAGTGATGTGGCGTACCCTGAAAGAAAAATATAAATTAGTAAACAATAAATAAATTAATTAAATAGAATAAACTTAAATAGGTATAATAGATAGAAACTAAAACAAATATAAAAATTAAATCAACTCACCTTTCTAATTCCATCCCGATCGTTGAGCGATCGTGTCATGCCTCCAAAAAGTCGTCAGGTCTAACAAGCGTCCCCGAACCTGCTAGAACGCCTGACGTCACCGCGGCCGGCAGCCATCTCGTTCGTCGACTAGTCGCCTCGGGACCTCTCGTCTGCGCACCCGCCGCTCTGATTTTCTAACGCATGAACTTACCTGTGTTTACCTTTCCGTCGCTAAAAACTGCATTTCATTTTCATTCTTCTTCATCTCCCCTTGACTCTCATACTATCGCTGTGCCTGTGAATTCTGTGCTTCTGTGTTTTGTTGCTATTGTGAACTCGTAATAAAAAAGAAAGTGAGTAAGAAGAACCGTGTTATCTTTTGGTTACCTACTCGCCTCATATCTATGAAGGCTGTAAATTTAAAAAAACATTTAACAGAGGCGTCGGCCAGGCGACTCCGAAACGTTATTTTCGTTTTTGGGAGTATATGCTACACTTAAAGTGTCTGAAAACAGGTTATTGGTAATCATGGCAGCAATACGAAAAGTTGAAAAAAAAATTTATCCGTATTGCTATGATACAGGTCGGCTAAATTTGTTGACATTTTCAAAAATGCGCTCAGTCTATATGCTACGCGCAAAATGTCTGAAACAAACTTTTTCGTAATACAATTATAAAATCTATGTACATTTTCACTATCAGACGTATTGCTATAATACCGACATCTTTTTTTTTGACACATCAGAAATGGCCTCCCACGCAGTTGCTACACTTTCGACCGTTACTACACACCTAGTCGGGTTCAGAATCATACAATCTAACGATTTTATAGGGTTTTTGCCGTATTGCTATGAGACATGGTTTTGGTCGTGGGCTCTCGTACTATGTACTTCGAAGTTGCTCGCTGAATGTTGCAGACTGGAACTTACATACATAATCATAACTATAAATTCACCAACAAACTTTTCTTTTTAACACAAATAATCGCGTCTCATCATTTATTTGCATATGATTTCTTGCGTATAATTATAAATTAATAAAAAAAATACTGCAAAATAGCATTTTGGATGAATGGAATGTTTTTTATATGAATTTATCTGCATTTTCTATCCTGATTTCAAATGTGTGCTTAGATTTTCCCTATTAGTTCTACTTTTTCAGATTGTAAGAATAGTTTTTTTTTTAAACTAGCCTTAACTAAAAACATATATTTTTGCAAAATAATAATTTATATAAGCATCTCATTAGAACAAAACTTTATATTATTATGTTACTTTCTTAAACGATTTGTAATTTTACTTAAATTCCGGATACTCCAACGATAGTCAGCCATCATACTTTCACTACAGTCACGCTTTCATTCGCACACTTATTCATTTCACGCGCTCCTCCGTAGTCCAAAATCCTGATGAAAGCGTTCGCCCTGCTCCTTGGTGGAATTTCCAAGATTTTTGAGTAATCTATTAATGAATCCACGAAGGAAATGCACCCTAATGCTTATGTTGCATTCCAATTGCTGAAAGTGTAAATTGCTTGACGTGGTCAGGAAAATGGAAGGAATTTCTATTTCCCAATAAGTTTTTAACGAGCCAAACAAACTCATTTCAGGCATATTTTTTTTCGGTTATTGTCAGTGATTACTTAAGATAATCATTCAGTTTATCTTGATAAATGTTTTTGACCACTACTTCAATGTTTCTGTGTATGCATGAATTGGAATATACCTCGTGTGTGCATAAGTTTTGAGACGAAATAAAAGTTGCATAACTTTTTTTATAATTAACATATATTTATAAATTTTTAGTAAACAATTAGTAGATAATAATAAACAAAAAAATATTATTATTATTCAAAATGACCACCCTTGTTTTTAATACAGGCCCTTAGACGATTTGGCCAGTCATCAATGACGGCACGAATCTTTTCCAGCGGGATTCGCTTTGCTTCTCGGACAAGAGCTCGCTTCAGTGACTCCAAGTTTGGGCAGGCCCTGAGCTCTAGCTCAGCCCATAAGGCAAAATCCAGCGGGTTGAGGTCGGGGCTGGAAGAGGGCCATTCGTTCGCCGCGATGAAGGCCGGCACATTTTCCCTCAACCACGCTTGGGTGGTTTTTGCTTTATGGGATGGCGCTGAGTCCTGTTGGAAAACCCAATCCTTGTTGTGAAACAAAGTAAGGGACAGGGGTTTCACAACAGGCTCTAAGATGTCAGTTTGATAGTTCTTGGCTTTCACCTTGACGCCTTGTTGACAGAAATGGAGCGGAGTGACACCTTCATACGAAACTCCCCACCATACCATCACACTAGCCTGATGATGAGTACGCGAGACATTCCGTGCTGAAGCTGGGACGTCCTTGCTACTTTTTGTATACAATTTATTGTTTTGTCGGTTGAACTTTCTTCGACAGTAAAGATTTTCTCATCGGTGAAGAGTATTTTCTTCGCATCGTGTCTCTTAAGCAGTATTGGACAACGTTCGCGTCGCAATTAACGAAGGCGATCGTTTAAAAAATGAACTTTCCTACGGCTATATGCCTTCACCTTAAGATCATATTTCAGTATTCTGTTGACTGAAACGCGCGAAATATTAGACTGCAGAGCTAGTTTTTTCTGAGTTCGACATGGATTTCGGCGAAGTCGCTCTCGGATGATTTTGATGTTCGCAGGCGTCCTTACAGAGCGCGGCCGACCACTCCTTTGGCGATCTTGCAAAGAACTTGTCTCCTTGTATCGTTTAAGGTGTAATACACGAAGTTACGGCTCACACCAAAAGTTTTCACCTCACGGAAAATCTCCATTGGTTTTTTCCCGCCTTAAATAGCGAAATCACGGTCGCACGCAATTCTTTTGTTCTCTCCATCACGAGAAAATTGAAAGAAAGTAATTTGAAAATCAAAGGAATTAAAAGTTAACATTCGAAATTCAAAATTAGAAAAAGAAATAAATAGCAGCCAGTAATTTTTTATTTCTTTTTTTTAGCACAAAGTTTGTCTCAAAACTTATGAACACACAAGGTAATTTAGTTTTCATAGAATATTGTATGTAAGCAAATTATTCAGTAATTGAATTCTGTGTTGTGTGCCTTATAAATAAAATTAAAAAAAATACCCATCCAGCTACCTGTTTATTTACAACTCGTGTCACTTTCCTCCATCAGTTGAATAATTTTATGTACAGGTAGGTAGGTCCCTACCTGAGATGTACTTGTTCTTATTTCTCAAATGACCGCAAGCCATGTCTAGTAACTGACGGAATAGAAGGATAAACCCGCTTGGAATGATTTTTGCCGTTAATTCCTTTTATGTTTACAATGCAGGAATTACAGTCATGGTAGTAATAATAATAAAATAATAATAAATATTTCACAACAATCACACCAATTCTCTAGTCCCAAATCAAGCTACGAGGCTTGTGTTATGGGTACTAGACAACGGATAAACATACTTAAATACTTTTTTTTGTAAATAAATACATATTATACATAGAAAACACCCAGACCAGTACAAACACACATGTTCATGCACACATATGCTTGTACTGTGCGGGGATCGAACCCGCGACCCTTGGTTTCAGAAGTCGGACTTGTAGACCACTGCACCAAACGGTCGTCAAAGTAGCGGTTCGACCACAGAGCATCGAACGTCACCTTTGCCGCTGCGGCGAAGGTGACGTTCGATGCTCTGTGGGTTCGACGGTTAACGCCAAATCATAAGACAAAGCTTCAAACGACCCTCTCGTTATTTTCCCATAATCATAATGACTTCACATACGTTTCACACACCATATTCGGTATCCAAGTCTTGTTGTTTGGTTCCAATGTTCAGTGAAAGTACATTTAGTAGGCGTTTCTCACGAATGTACCAAAACCTGGATTGTTTGCACAGGTCCTCGTAGCCGAGGCCATTGCAAGAAATAACAGAAAGGCTAGTAAGACGTTAACGATAGTGATCTCAAAATTCGACTGGTGGGTAAATTTTACATGTAATTTTACATTTTCCTAAGCTAGAGCTGCTAGATTAAGTCTGAGCGTAGATTAGAAATCAAAGAGCCCAAATAAGTATGCATTAAGTGTCAAAAGTGCGATTTTGTTGGGCAGTGTAATTTGTAGGGCTCGAAACAAACATAAATAGTGGATTTCAACACTGAAAAACAAGTAGTTAAGTGAATTAATTGCAGACGAAGTATTGCTAGAATGAATAGAACGATTAACTTTTTCCGTTTTCAGCAAGTTGAGAAACTGGGAGTGGGAATCGGCTTCATGAGAAAATAAATATTAAACTGGGAAAGAATGGGCTTTCTTCACAATTTTAAGACGATGCCGTTTTCAAATTCTTACTGAAAGAAAAAAATATATGAATATGAAGATTTGTTGTCAACATGATCTGGGTACCAGAAAGCATTAGGTACTCATAGGTTCTACTATCAGGAGTTAAATTTAGGTTACATGAGAAAACTTACATGAGAACAAAAAATACATCAGTAATCTTACATTTATCTGTAAATCGACACAATATTAATAAGCATTTGAAAATAAGCTTTTAGCCAGTAATTAAATTCATGCATTATTTTAATTTGTTAAGTATTTTTGGCGTTCACAACGTTTTTTTTTTAATTTCGAAAAGACAACACTTAAAAAATTCTTATTGTGTCTCCCACAATCATTGATGAAACATACGCTGGCTCAAAGCGTTAAAAAGCACTTAATTCGTCGACTCCATTAAGGTTCTCGGTAGCTCAGTGGTCAGAGCATTGGACCGGACTTCCAAAGGTCGGGGGTTCGAATCCTTCCCGATGACCGGAGCCGAAAAGAATTTTTTAAGTGTTGTCTTTTCATGCATTATTTTCGAATAAATATTGAATCTTTTTATTTAAGCCCGGTCAAAGTGCTGGCATCTTTAACATTAGGCAGCAGTTTATTGTAAAGCTAAAAGGCTTTCCAGTTTTCTTTGCTATTTTAATCAGTGTTATATACTGGTCTGGAACGAAAATCGGATATCAATGCTCTCGTTATGTTAATTTACCGGAACAGAACCCATTTTTTGGCATCATAAACTTTTTTTGACATAGAAGTATAGGACATACCTTTGTTGTTCAATAGCTTGCTTTGGTTCAGTCTCCATAAAAGTGGGTTTGCTTTTCTTTTACGACACCTACTACGCGATTCAACATCAATACTGAAAAATTAATTATTAATTAATTTTTTTCTCAAAGGTAAGAAAAAAGAGTTGATATTTGAAAGAAGAGAAATGCACCCCTCCCGTCATTGAATGATTGAATGCCTGAAAGATCATAATAAAGTTATAGTCACAATATAGCATTAGTACCGACAGACATCTTACCACACATTTGAGAGTTGCGAACCGTGCCTATATGGATCTATCTACTGTAATACCTAACAAAGCTCCCTGGGAGCTTAGACAGAATGACATTGTGTTATCGATGATAAAATACGAATATGTTTATAAATTGCCATAGAGCCATAGAAATTTGTACACGACACTTTTCTCTTGCCCATGTCAATATCTTGAATTCTTTGAAGATGCCGTCCGATAGCCGAATGTCACTTATAATGAGGAACTCGGGACCTTAATATTCCTTTCGCACTTTAAGTCAAACAACAAATCGTGGATAATACATTTGTTATGGTGTATTATTATTGCATGATTTTGCGACTCGCACAAATGTCACGAGTATAAATCGTGTAATTAATTTACGCCGTATAATCCACAGGAATACATTAATAGGGAACGTCCGCTCGCTCCGAGAAATTAACTCGAAAGAGCACTGGAGTGAATTTTTATTTGCCATAATAAAGTAGGTACGACGACCGTTTGAAAATTTGCGCAAACCGAGGACATAAATAGAACTTAATTGACGTTTTTAAACTGTCTGGTGTTGGCGTTGTACTGACGAAAGCACAACAGGCTATCCATTTTTGTTGCAAAATTGCCTTTATTAAACAAGTGTTTAAGATTCCACTGTATTTTTGCAGTGAAGTGCTGTCGTGTCTACCTGAAGGATTTTTGTTTATTATTTGTGGTGATGCCACACAGAGCCAGGCGAGAAAATGTCATGACAAGGGTATACATTTATTCGAGTTAATCCAGTCTGAGGATTATATTATCAAGGTGTGCCTTTTTGTTTAGTCAATTTAAATATCTGGCTAAAGCTTTATAAAAAAAAAATTTAAAATACAAAGTTAACAATTTTTTTTTTTTATTTCTCTTACTTATATAATTTTGAGCTAAAACACTAACCGAGCATACAATGCCTAATTTCAAACTGATTTTTTCATCGTGAAAAACCTAGTATTTTATAAAATGCTATTATTTTTTTAGTTTGTGTGAAAAAAAAACCCTTCTTATCTATATCATAATATCAATCCTCACGTCGTTCTATCTGATGGTCTTGAATAAAGCCGTAACGCCTTAGTTTTACAACTTTACCGAATCGTAACAACGGTCCCTTCAAATCGCGAACGCCATCAAATTCGGCCATAAAACCTATTTAATAGCGACTACCCAGCTTTCGGACGAGATCATAATTAAATGAGCAGTACCTAATAATAATGATTATTACTTTGGCAAAGGAGTATTAAAGCAGAATTTTAAATAATTGTCTTGTTCAAGCACCTTCCTTACACTGAAGAATATCACCAAAAACCCGCATCTCCTAGGAATCTACGCCCCAAAGCGGTCTGGCAGCCTAACAGTGAGTTCATTAAATCCAATGAGCAATAATTAGAAGTGTCTTACAAAATACCTCTGAGTTAATGTTTGTGGAATAAATACTAAAAACCAAGTATTAACACGTAATAAATGATGGTGATATAACTCACGTGTCACCCATACCATCACATCACAGTAAGGTTCCGACGCTTCCAACGATACGAATAAGCTAGACGTATAGTACCAACGTCAGGCCACTTAACAATTTATCACTTTTATTTTTCTTGGCAGAAAACGTGGGTGCTCACTAGGTGCACTCACCCTCACACCCCTTGATGTCATGAAACTTGATATGAACAATGAAACTTCTGGACGAGAAGACAATGTACAATGTAGGTACATCCTAAACACACATACATACAATGCACGTATCATGCAAATACATGCACGAGTATTATTGACCCCACACTGAAAAGTAAACTTATGTATAAATAGTAGCTAACACGTGGAGCTAACATCGCATTGTCATCACAATATGAAATCTATTTCAACTGCATAAGACACGGCAGTTCTTAACTTAGTTGGCGCCGTCCGCTTCCCCTTTACGAGCGAAAATGAAAACTTTTGAATAATCACAATGCATGTTTTGTACAAACAATGTGTTGTTATCAAAGCGAGAAATGTTAATGGTTCGTCGTCCAGCCGGCTAGTGTACACGATATAAAACGATCATCATAACACTGGTATATGGGTTCGTTAATGGCATTCGAACGCATGTCATACATTTTTAAGACCGTTGATTCATAACTCCGCCGTTACAACAGAAGATCATAATATTTTTATTATGTCTGCTACACGAAACATTTAGGGTTTAAAACAACATCTAGTAGGCAATATCAATAAACTGGAATTTTTGTTTTTTACGATTGACGTTGCTGTGCAAACGGGAAATTCTTTACTGGATAGATTTTTTATCTTCATTATCACCTACAATATTAAAATACAAACGATACCAAATGAAAATTTTATGTTCAGCTCTAATCGGAATGCAAATTGAACGTGATATTCTATACCAGTGTAGCCTAGATTAAGTCTTGATTTGTATTTTGTTGCTGTACCTTAATAAATAAATATAAATATACAATATTACAAGAAGGAAAAAAAAGGTAAGTACGTTACGTATTTGCATAAATAAAAGTGACCTGTCAACTCAATATAGTCACTTCCGAAACATGGGCTTTATCGAGTGTAAAAGATATCGAACCCGGTTTACTATAATGTCCATCTCTTGAAAACCTTTTACCTAAGGGTGAAGCATAGGGTCTTATATTTAACCCTGCCCTTTAAACTCAGGTAAGCAGATGCCTTATTTTCCCTAGAGACTGTTACCTACGTAAGTGTATATTTTTAAATCTAAGTATAGACTGTGGTTGAAAAAGCAAAGCTTGCGTTTACCTTCAATCCCGTTAAAAGCAACGAAAGCCTAAAAATGTTCATTCGCTTAGGGAAAATTGGTTTGAAATTGTATAATAGCATGAAAAAAATTGTCATGAAATGTTACATAATAATGAGCACACATTTTAATTTGTGTGGTAACATGATGTAGGCATTCTTTAAATACAGAAGTATTTACATATTTATAATACATGTAAATAAGTATACGTGTATATGTGCTCAATATTCCTACATTCCTTTAATATAGAACATGGAAATGTTGAATAAGCGCTGCGAGTGCGACATTTTCATTTCAAATGTCGAGTTTAAATTGACGGAATCCTAAACGATTGCCAATTAAAATGATAAATGTTGAATTTTGAACCGTCGCATCCGTAGCTGTTTAAAAAAATACTGGTTTCATTCGCTTAAATCCATTAGATAAAAATATGTTTACTCAGGTAAGTAATTAATAAACATTCAATGTAAATTAACAAAAAGCAAACGCTATTCTATATTGAAATAAGATTTGTTTTATTAGAAATTAGAGATATACGGTGTACTACATAAATAATTATTGAAAACCTTTCTTGCTCGCGTTATGGGATTGCTTTTGCGCATGCTTTTCTAGACCACATAAGTACATATACCATATTGGTATTGATAGGTATATTGTTGTGGCACTAGAAAATCGATGAATTGTGAATGCTTAATTGTAAGCGCTAAAAACGAATTTCAACGTCACACATTCTCACCATCAGTGAAATAAGTAATTATCAACCAAGCAACATAAATAGTCTCCTAGCCGATTTCGACCACGGCGGCCATAATCTCAGCAGAGATCAGCCAACTGCGCAGGAGATATTATAGAGCACAAATGTGAGCGTAATACACTCATTGTTCCTTCACTCTCAAAGTTCGTTGAGACGGTATCCGACAAGACCGAAAAGAGATCAGGCGCAGGACCAGCGGCTTAACGTGCCTTCCGAGGCAGGGGGTGTTACACCGCAAACTATCCTCACCGAGCTGTCTCTGAAAAATTCATGACAGAAAATCACAGAAACCATTTTTGGATCGACCTGGGATTCGAACCTAGAACCTCTAGCATATACGGAAGAAAATTCGCCATTACGCCAACGACGTAGTCAACCAAAAAAACCAAGCAAATATAACAGCCAATGAACCTTTGTATATAAATAGGAGGAATGCAATCAATTATGGCGATTTTACCGACATCTGGTGGGAGAGCTTATGGATACGTCAAAGTTGCCGGAAGGCTAGGCAGTAGGTATACCCCGAATGTGCACAGTGACAAGACAATTGCCGATTAAAGCAGAAAAATAGTTTTGCAGTTGGCAGGAAACTCTCATCAAGCTACCACTTGCAATATGAACGAACTTAACATTGCCAATACAATTTTCTTCCAGATATCACGGCACAAGGCAGGGTGGGTCCTGTTGAAAGGCATAAGTATATAGATCCAACACGAAGAAACCCCTTTAAGATAACTTAATTTGATAAAAATAATATTGAAAAGATAAGTTCAAAACAAACTCATTATTTTAATACTCACATGCCTTGCGTTTTTTGATCTCCACTGTTAATAGCCCATCGGGTTTGAAGATAATTTCATACTCCAATCAAATGTTTGAAAACTTTTAAACACAGTGCTAATGGCACACCAAAATACGTTCCGTTGATAGGCAGTAGAAATGTTTGTTTAGCCGGCAAGAAAACTCGCTACGTTGAATTTTTCACTGTTTACATTCAAAGATAATGGTTTGGTGAGATAAAAAGACGTCTGCGCCCCAAAATACATGTAATCCAAAGTTTGTTGGCGTGGCAAATATGGCGCGGATTAAATTTATTTGACGTCGATTTTGGCGGTATTTTTTTTTTACTTTTCTCGTATTTGCGCGCGCAGTCGCGGCAGTGGTGTGCGGCGGTTGGCCACAACGGCGTTTGCGATAGGACTGGCAGACAAAACGCTTGTTGCTTCGGCTACGACACGAACCACTCATCGACTATCCTTATCGGTATATCACCGATTATCGGTGCAGCTTATTTACAAGCTCAATAATAGCCTATCGTAGTAACATTTTAGGTTATTTATAGAGTCGATGACAGCGCCCTAATTGCAGGCTTCGTTATGAGGTTGCAAACATATGTGAACGCTGCGTTGTAGCTTCAGTTAAGCTTGATACGCACAGAATGAATGAAAACATAATTCCTTAGTTACATTTATTATGATTGTTTTTTTTTTTACTTTGACGTCATAATTGGTAGGTATCAACTACATTTTAATCTTGATAGAAGAAGGATCCGATGCGCTAACTTTACTGAAAGTTTAAATTAACCCCGGAGTGTCACTGCAACTTTTTCTTCACAAACTTTGTCATCAAACTAATTGCGTAATTGAATCAACCTCCAAGTACTCTTGGTATTTTTAATATAAGGCTCAGGGTACACTTGAGGCATATTGTCACCGTGAATCGTGACTGTCAGCGACTTAGCCACGGCAATTGGTTAATTATTGACATCTGTCGT
The DNA here is from genome assembly GCA_963921415.1 of Pyrausta despicata. Lineage (NCBI taxonomy): Eukaryota > Metazoa > Arthropoda > Insecta > Lepidoptera > Crambidae > Pyrausta > Pyrausta despicata. The sequence continues at coordinate 10,362,344 of OY992862.1, read as the reverse complement.
GAGTTGCGGCGACAGAAAGTCGCTTTTGTGACGCGGTAATGGACTTCTTTGGATGATTTTACTTTGCAGATTCAATTACACGACATGTTGTGTCAAATCTTTTAGCCTAATTTTTCGCGACCGTTTTCCTTATAGTCATTACTGGCTAAATAGCTTCTGTCACAAACATAATAACCTTGCAATTTACTCTCTCAAGGGCCTTTTTCTATTTGTGTTGTCTATTAGAGGTTCCGTCCCTAGGGCCCTTTCTTTTCAGCCGAAAAGGTTTTGATGACAAAGACTGTGGTTTGTACAAAAGCCCAAAGAGCCGCGTTCGCTTACATTTACATGATCGTAATACTTTGATGGTACCCCTTGGTTATATTAAAATACTTAATAAAGAGTAGATTCACGACATTCCTCACGGAGTAGAAGCAATTTCTGGTTTAAATCATTTTTATTTCAGGGTGATAAATGTAAAAAGCCTGCGCCGTCTTTAATACAATATCTTTCGTCGACAGGTTAACCTACATTGTATAGAGTGAAAGAACAGAGAGTGCACCTGCGTATTTCGCTCATACTTATGCATTAGGTATAATTCCTCCCGTGTTTTCCTCAAACAAACCGTAAATTGATCGTATATCAACTGAGACTCAGTTTGTTGGCGGTAAAAAAAACGAAAGGGATAGACCCCCTTTGAAGTTTTTTGCATACTATCGATATACAAAGTATGTCAACCTGTCAACGAAACACATTGTATATTACTAAGGCCAAATTCCATGGAATTTAATGACAAAATTAACAGACAAAACCCAAGGCTTCAATCAAAGTTTGGCGACCCCAGAGCTAAATATAGGTAGTTGTCCAGTTGTGAATAGAAACTACCTCGGGTAGATATTGAATAAATGCGATAATTTTGTAAATTATAGGGGGAAAAAAACTACATCGAAAGTTTGCTCCCTTCGATTGCTAGTTTTGCCAAGCGCAGCGAACGTTTGAGTTAATTGATAACGTCTTTGCTGACGTTTCAGCAAACAGGGTAATTTGCTGAAAAAACGTATTAGAGAGTGGATAATGTGTACCATATTCTCTTGGAAATATAACAATGTTATAATCCGTCATGTTCCGTAGAATACACTATTACCTTTAAGACTAATGTGATGAAGTAGGGAGGTATACATACACGAAAGAGTTCATAGTTAGAGGCTGAAAAAATGTTTCCATGTAAATATAATAACATCGTTTATCTCAAAAGCTCTCATCTTCTGTAGTTAGGTACTTAATCAATATCTATTTTCCGGATTTCTGGAACAATCTTGTAATACTTACTTATTAATTTCTCCTTACATTTGTACCTGAGAAATAGCTGAAGATACGCTGAGTACGTACTCGTATTAATGAGTGAGTAATAATTAGTCGATTAATGAGTTTTAATGAGCGGCAATATAGCGGCATCCAAACTAAATGATACATACGATTGTTTAATGCTATAAAAATTAAGTATAATTGAAACGGATATCCGGTAACTATCCGACGGAATTAATGCTATGCGGTCTACTACAGGATAACCGGGCTAACTGGTATCCGATCCGGCCGATACAGGCACGTCATGGTAATCATTTAAAGCCCTAAAATGTATCTAGACGTAGGTACAGTGGCCAGCATATCAGGCTATCCATTTTTGTTGCAAAATCGCCCGTATCACAAGCTCATTCGATACCGCAGTGTTTACCGCGACGTGCTGGGTAGTAATGGAATAATTAGCATTAGCATCATTGATTAGCATGCTATTTCATCGTTAGCAATAATTAAATTATTTGACGATGCTAAATTGTGTGAATGCTAAAATTCACGTGACTGCTAAAATTCACGGACAGCGACGTGTCGTTGCTTTCATAGATTCGCACGCACTGCTTTAGCAGGGTGCTACTGCTAATAGCAGCCGCTATTAGCAGTAGCAGCCGCTATTAGCTGTAGCAGCCAATTGAAACTCGCGTTCGCGTGCTGTCGGGCGACGATCGGCTTTTGAGCGATACCCGAGTGAATGGCGAACAAAGAAAGAGAAGAGAATACGGCATCCTTGCATTTAGAGTCGTATTTTGCGTGCGGTTTATTGAACTGTTTATTTGAATGAAATTGTTTGTCTTTTCGTAACTTGATTGAATTATCTATTCGGTGCAGTTTTCATTTTAATAAAGTCAAATTTAATCTAATCTTAGTCACAACATTAATGTATGTTGCATGCAACAGTCACAATTTCGCAATTTAATATTATACGCTAACGCTATTTCTCAATTTCGATGAAATTTCATATTAGCATAGCAATAGCGCGTAGCATGCTATGCTATGAAATTTAGCATGCTAATTAAATTAACAAAAAATAGCAATAATTGCCATTACTAGTGCTGGGCACCGAAGATCGACTACCTATAACGCCATTTGTATCTATGGGTACTTATAATATTTATTTACTTGTTCAAGGATCTCTTATGCCAAAAACTCTTATTGAAACGGTGTGAATAACGCTTGCAGATCCCTGCCTTGTTTGTTACCGACTTCATATTACTTCGACGATGAGTTAAGAACCAATTAAAGTGGTTAAGATTTAAATAATGTATTGTACTTGTAATTTGCCTCAGTACACTGATTCAAAACCAAGTTTACATTGTTTGCGAACAAAGTTAATCACAAAATGTAAAAAAAACACTTATCGTAAGGGTTTAACAAAAGCAATTTTAAATAGTTCTTGATGGCAAAGTATTTTAAGCATTCAACAATGCATACTTATTTTAATTTTTAATTTAACAATACTTCGATTTGTTGAGATCCAAACAATGAGTTATACCAAAACCTAGCCTCAGGCCAAAAGCTTTTCATGAAATGATATTAGAGGCAATATCTCCCTACCTAACATGTGTAATTAAATCGTAATGTTTGTAGGAAAATTCCATATGTTTTAACTAACCAAACGGTTCGTTAATATCACAGAACAAGGAATAACATAGATTAACCTAGAAGGAGCATGTTCGCTAACTGTCACGAGTACCAGTGTAACCAAACTCATACATGTAAAGTAAGTTAAGTTACAACTAACATATCAACTCTTGATTGGTCAATAGTAGCGGTCACAAAAGAGCCTATAGCACAAACCCAACCCAACAAATACCCATTAATGCAAACTGACAACCACTTTGGTGTAATGGTCAAGAAGTTGACTATTAACCAAGAGGTCGCAGGTTCGATCCCCGCACTGTACAAACATTGGTGTGCATGAACATGTCTGTTTGTAACGGTCTGGATGTTATATGTGTTTATTTAAGTTTATTTGTAATACCACTTTTGATTCTGATTTCTGTAACACAAATGCTTAATATGCTACTTACCACGAAGTCAGATCAATATATGAGATGCTGTTGTATATTTGTTTATTTATTTATATTACTAGTATGTTGTGATTATGAATCATTATGCGGCATTTTTTGCCAAATATGTCATGCCCGGTTGCCGTAACAAACTGTCACTTTGCTGTCACGCTCCAAATAATTAAGTGAGTCTACGAGGACGCAGTTAGCATGCTCTAAAGCTTTCTCAGGCCTTTTATAATGCCAGAATTTGTTACTTGGGTAGTTATCACTATATAGTATAGTTCACTATATAGTTTTCACTATGCACTATATAGCTGCAACATAGTTTCCTAAATTATAATAGCGGTTATTTTCGTGCACAATATTTAACGTTCAATTGTTTTTATTCCAAAATAAACTTTTTATTTATTATTTGTTTATTACTCGCAGTATAAAACAAAGTCACTTACAACGTATGCGTAGATCTTAAAAACGACTCAGCGGATTTTGATGCAGATTTTTTGAATAGATAGGCTGATTTTAGATTAAGGTTCATATGTATAAGAATATGGAAAAAATGCGGAAACAGCGGGCAGGACAACGTCTGACCGGTTCACTAGTCTTATGCAGTAAGTAGTTTTCATGTTCTGTGGTTAATACGTACGACATGACGACATCGAAAGGGTCGATGACAATTTACATGATATTAGACCGCTTAGTAATGTCATGATTCCATTATAATTATTATTTCCATATCAAAGGGTCGCCTATTAGGCACGCTCTACGGGATTTCATGTGAGGGTTGTTTTATGTGCTTACTTATTTTTGGAATTTTAGGCTTACTCTCTGCGGCTCTAGTATAGATTCAAATGATACAATAGATACAAATACGAATTTAAAAAAAAAACATAGTCCTAGGCACGGTTCAAACCGGCGACCGTCGCCGAAGTAGTTTAGGAAGGTCAACACAATTTCTATATATATATATATATATATATATATATATAATAGGACGACGATAGGACGAACTTAATTGACATCAAACATTTTCAACAATAGGCCAAATGACACCACCAATCGTTGATATAACCTTTATAATCTGTCAAAACGATCTGCCTCCATAGATTTTGTATAGGATTTTGTATGTATACTATAATTTGACGTCATAATAGTATAAGAAATCGAAGTCATCATCATCATGATCAGCCTATATACGTCCCACTGCTGGGCACAGGCCTCACCTCAATTATGAGGTGGTGCGATCCATACTCCACCACGCGGGCTCAGTGCGGATTGGTGGAGGGGTGTGTGTAAGGTACGTGACCAACCTTACTGTCAGTTGTTATTAAGCCGCCCGACCCGAGGGCCTCCGACCAGGCTTAACGACTAATAAGAAATCGAAATCCATTGACTGAATATTTATTTCATTCTACGTAAATAAAAGTTGGTTACTAGAGCTTTTTGGAAATAAATTGGATTTACAAGATTATTAGAGGTTAAGTTTTTAAAACACCGTGATTTTGAAAATACTTACGATATGTGTCATCATCCCAATTCAAATAGCTGTTTTCCTACAAATAGACCTGACATAATTTCCTTGAAAAATAATCACTACCTACCTTATTTAATAATGGCATGACGTTTGTTGTAAGAACTAACATACAAGCTCCCGCTTAAAATATCGGAAGGTAAAGTACAGAGCAAATACCAGATTTTAATCTTTTTATTGCACTCTTTGTTTTAGCTGATACGCGGAGCCAAATTTTCCTATTTTATAGCGTTTGATGATTTTGTATGCTATCGACTAATCTCATTTCTGATAATGAGATAAATAAAAAATAAATGAGACAAATACCTATTTAATATATCGTTATAGTATGACAAGAACATGCCTCCTAAATAATAAACTAAAGAATTTATCCTGTGTAGTATTTCCATTTATTCAGCATTATACAACTGAAGAGAAAATTTTCCTTTCTTAACGGCCTTTGATTTAGTTTCTCGAGTATATAATAAGAATAATATCGACCATTGCGAGTGACAGCTTTGGACCAAAACGTCTTTGTTGTTACGTACAAATATAAGTAATTCTAATAACAAAAAAGGAAGTCTTTGTGAATTCAAGTCAAATTACTTCAGGGGAATAACAAAAGTAGTGTTGTAATAACTGCCGGTAATAAGTAAAATGTCATTCAACTTACTTTGAGATTCCAACTTATAACAAATTTACTTAGGGGGCTATGAACACTTTTTACACTTTATGTCATATCTTCAGATTCTTTAGTTCTGGACCAATTTACAGTTTCCCAATGCTTACTCTGACTATTCGACTATAAAATCGCCATACATCATATGAGAAAGTAAAAGAAGTCAAATGTTCAAAGCTACCCCTGTTCAAAGGTGCCCCCTCCTCCCCTATTCATATGTACTGAACCGTTTTAAGGATGAATTCTATGACTATTTGTGTGTATACACACACATATGGCTACTAGAAAATACATTTTATTCTGTGGAGGAATTCCGGAGACACAAATAATAAAATTAATGGTAGATGCATGGATTATAATTCGATTTATAATGACGAATTCCATGACCAACTCTATGTAAAACCTATTTATTGCAAATAAATATGATTATGATTATTATTATATGTTGGTGTTTTTGTGTCTTTTTGTTTGGCATAGCCCCCGAACGGATGAACCGATTCCAAAGTGGTTATATTTATTCGAAAAATAAATGGAATTAGCTGTCGAATTCCGTCCAACCGTCGCGTCGAAGCACATCATTTGTTTTTCTCGCTCGTTTGGGGATTTTTAACTGGAAAGGTAGTTTTGTTATTTTTAAATGACTGTAACTGAAGTTTTGTCATGTTTTTATACACATTTGTTCCTACAATACATCCACTGAGGTTCCAAATCCAATGTTACTAGTGACGAGTCCTTGCACCGTTGCACCACTTCCTAATTTAAAAACAAATCGGTCTACTGACGATAGTTGAACGTGACAACGTCTTTGTCACGTTGCCTCTTCGTCGCTCGTTCCGCGCTCTCGCTTAGGTAAGCGAGGTAACGCCGCATGCGTCCTTTTTGGTCCTTTTTGGGTGCGTGCAGCCGGCTCCATCGAATTATAAGACGTTTTCACGTCAAAAATAACATCACCATCACAAACTCTATAAATCGAGTGTCCTAAACTAATCTGTTTATGCTCTAAGTACCCGGATCCCCGAGACCCGTTCCATAGGACCCTGAAGATGACTTTGAATTGAGTTCTTCAAGTTAAAAAGAAATCGGGTCCTCCAGGACTGGGGCCTCGGGGATAGGGGTATTCTGGGAATGACAAGGCTAATTCTCCCCAAACAAATGAATGTACCTAAATTTATTTATTATTATGTTGGTACTTTCACTTGTAATTAACAAGACTGTTGAATAATATTATATTTGATTTTTTCTCACGCTAAACCATTTGCAAATAGCAAACATCGTATAGAAAACTAAAGCGATTTTCACACTGCATCGCGCTCCGACGCGGTCTGTGGGGCGACAGATTTCTTTTTTGTAAGCAAGTACTTCAGTTTGTATGAAAAAAAACGCGCACCACCACAACACACTTGCATCGCGTTACCGTGCGATGCTATTTGTATTGCGCAATCCGAGAGCAGAATCTACGACAAAACACGGTGCAGTGTGATAACGCCTAAGCAAGATAAGGGGATCCTCTCTCCCGCAAATCACTAGATTAGATTCTGACTCAAGTGGATTCTCCAACAAATCAGAACCTTAGTAGTTTTTCTTATTACATTACACCGAACTCGGGTGAGGACTAGTTAATGCTTACAGCCTAGATGTACTAAGTGTTTTCTCCTTATATTGCTTTTAAATAATGAAAGGGAACATGTAAGATAATAAACACTGTTTTTTTCTCGCCTTATGTTTTAGAGAGCACATTGCCACAGGAGAATGCCGCTTTGCAGGAATTACATTCAACAGCAAGAACAGAAATTGGCACTTTCATTAATTCTAACTTTTTTAACGGTAACGTAACGGTTTTAAGGCTCAAATAAAAGCTCCGTAGTGTTAAACAAATCAGCTACTAACAAAAAGCTTTCTTGCATTCTTTTATTTTCTTTGCCTATTTTCTTTTTCGCGACCGTCCTAAACACGTTCTTCCTAGTGCGATCAGGTCCGAACCCGTACCAGGAAAAAAACAAAAACACGAATATTACACGTAAACAAACATCACAGTGTAAAATTGAAACTCTTATCGCACAAGCAAATATAAATTAAACCTCCCGGAGATTTATTTCACTAACAAAGTGTACTGTGCAGAACCAGTTCAAGGAAATGTTACATTTTGGTTTAGTTACGCTACATGTGCCGACATGTAATAAAAATACTTGTAGTCAAATTTTGATCCTTGACAAACCCGAGCCGCATTTCAGTTGGAACTTGTTGGCATTATTCACATCCACATACGATCAGTTATAACTGATCCAATCGGTTGCGCCATACCAATTGGACGATAATAATAGTCCTCCTGGCCGATTTCGATCACGGCGGCTAATCTCAACAGAGATCAGCCAACTACGCAGGAGATATTAAAGTGCACAAGTGTGAGCGCAGTACACAGGTGCACTCACTGGACCATCACTCTCAAAGTTCGGTGAGACGGGCAATCCGACATGACCGCAAAGAGATCAGGCGCAGGACCAACAGCTTAACGTGCTTTCCGAGGCACGGGGGTGTAACACCGCCAACTTCCCGACTCCGAGTTGTTTTTGAGAAATTCATGACAGAAAATCTCAGAAACAATTTTGGCTCGACCTGGGATTTGAACCCAGGACCTCTCGGATGTAAGGCAGAAACTTTGCCACTACACCAACGAGGCCACCCATTGGACAATAGTAAGTATGGTGTGTAGCCAGCATTAGGGTGCCAGCCCACCGACGTGAAGCGAGACCGCGGAGCAACAAAATCACCGCTCCTGTTCAGTGAACAATCCTATTGGTTAATATTTCTCCGTATCGCCGCTCCTCGGTATCGCTCCGCGCCGGTGGACATTCATCCTAAAAGAGTTTTGTATTTTGTTTTCTATTTATTATCTTACCTCAGCTTACAGAACCTTTCTGAATTTTAAATTTTATTTCATTTTAATTATTTCTCCAGTCCTAATCCGACGGCTTATTTCTAAGTGACTGTTTGCACTATAAAAGACATTAGTTGAAAGCACCTGATGTTAACAAACTACGCAGTTAGTTTCAAGTCATTAAGAATGGCAGAGAACTAACGACAGTTGATTACCAGTCCTTACATTAAGCTAAATTACAAAACAAGGTAAAATACGTGTACCTACAGTTACCCTTAAGTACCATCAGGTTGTAAATAAGGGAATACGCTCGGTCACGTTTCTACATTAACATGCGGAAGACACTTTTATCACAACTTGATATTTTACTCTAATGATATTTTAAGCATTTGAGATGTAACGGCGGCCTGACAAGCATTATAAACTGCGTATACTTCAAAAGCTGTTGAAATTCTCGTAGCAATGTAGAAAAGGACCTTTGCAAGTTACATGAAGCTGTCATCATCATTTCATCAGCGTGTATACGTCCCACTTCTGGGCACAGGCCTCACCTCATCTTTGAGTTGAGGCGGGCTCAGTGCGGGTTGGTGGAGGAGTTGTTTTTAAGGTAAGTGACCAACCGTTATGTCAGATGTTATTAAGCCGCCCAAATGCCTCCGACCAGGTTTAACGATTAAACCGGCACTAACAGCTTAACGCGCCTTCCGAAGCACGAAGATGCTTTTAAATAGACGTCACTTCAATAATTTGAGATGGTCATCCATCAGTGCTAAACTTTGGTATGGTAGTGATATCAAAGCCTGCGTCAACTGCTCCACAAGCACCATTGGTATGCCTATACAAGTGCCATATGCGTATATGCCATGAGTGTAGTTGATCGATGCGTGATATAAAAGCGATCACATACACGTCGTTCGCTTAAGCAGTAGAGCAAAGCTAATATCAACGGGTAAAAAGGCAGTCACTCTAGTGAGTGAAAATAAATACCAAGGAATAGGGTCTTTTTCGCCACTACATAGGTATATGTATATTAGAGAAATTGTCTTTAAAACTGTCGATATGTTTTTTTTACATTATTGTATAGAAATAAGCGAGCTATGACCTCACACTCGTTGGTATATCCACAACTTTTTTGGACGAGGAACAAATTGACGATAACTATCGTCTACTGACCTGAAGTGCAGATTACAAAACCGGCTGTTGCGGGTTCGAATCCTGCTAGGGGCAAATGTTTATGTGATGAGCACGAGCATTTATACCCGAGTCATGGGTGTTTATAAATGTATTTAATTTCTATCCATTATCCTAGGCCCATAGCACAAGCTAACGCTACCTTATTTCGGGGCTAGGCCACTGGTGTGTTTGTTGAAACAATATTTTTTAACGTTTTACGTCGGGCGCTATTATGATTTCTGCAATAACAAATCTTATTTATTCGCGTTAGCTTTGCAGACATGAAACCACATAATAAATACTGACAATTTTTTTTTTGCATTAGCCATTTTAAGAACAGCGGCAGGTACACAATTTTTTAAAGTTCATAAGGGCGTAAAGCTAAAATACATTTAATATCACTAGTTACAAAAAAACTATGCAAGATTCCTGTTACGACCACATCATTAGTCTTCGTGACACGGCCATCAGCCGCTCCAAGCGCGTCCGAAACAAATTTATTACTCTCGGACGCGCGATACCCACCAACTAACTATTAATCACTAGTTGCATGACCAAACCCTCCTCTGTCAAATACGATTAATCCACTATCAATAATTAATTAATCTAAGCTACACAAACCTGATACGCTTCTGAAAAACAAACTATCAAAGTTTTCCTCAAGACGAAAAGGAAGGATATTTCAAAAGTCAGAAGCAGTTGTTGTCAAACTTCAATACAACCTTAGTATTTTCCAAAATAATATTCATAAACTCGAGATTGCACATGAAGAAACATAAAATATTTTTTCCTTTAGATAACATAACATCTGATATTACATTCAAAGAACGTTCAATATCAGTTACTAGATATAAAATATATTTACGCTCGCATCGTTGACGTTATTCAGTATTTTCGATGTAAAATCTCGCAGAAACCTTTCATGTCTTCGCTTAAACGACACACAACCAGATTTTTTATTTTATTTCTTGTAATTCACCAAAAACAAGAACAAAACTTTACATTTGTGTTAAAGTACCATTAGACTTCACGAGAAGCGATTGAAATTGACTGTAACAAGGGCCTTGGGACATCATGACTGTGTTACGCTGTTTACGGTCGAGATAGTTAGCACCAGAGAAAAAGGAAACTCTTTACTACGTAAGAATAGAAGGCGAAAGGGACAAGTATAACTAACTGCGCTCTCGAAGACGCACTTTATAAGCGTGTGTGCGTTTGGAGCGTGACAGCAAAGTTTGTGACGGCTACCGGCAGTGACATATTTGTAAAAAATAAGTCGTTTAGATTCTTAACGTAGGTACAATAAATAAGGTTCAGTTTGCAAAATTAGGTTTGTGTTATAAGCTCTCACTACGATTGACCAACCAAAACTCAACGGTTCTTTTAATTATTAACGTAGGTATATGTGTGTGTGAGTTTGGATATACTGTTTTAAGTAGTAGTCTGCAAACAAACTGCTTAGCAGTTTGGCAGTTTAGCATTAAGTAAAATAATATAACGAACTCCTGTATAAAAAAAATGTGCTATTTCTAGGTTATTTCTAGTTCTGTGGATAGCACTGTGTTACGGACTGCATTTCCCCAGCCTTCATGCGCCATTAAATGCGTCTTAGAGTCGTATAACGCCGCCATATCTTTAATCCTAGTCTGACATTGACCTTAGAAAAAGATACGTAGTTTAACATGCTAACTTTTTCTACTGTTATTACTTTTTCAGAGTGTATCGGTAAGAAGATGTACTCAATAAGTAAGTTTTCAAATTATTGAATTCTGTTCACGAATGAAAAATACATTGCTTTGGTTTACACACACACAATGGATATAAATAACCATTTCAATAAAATCTTCTACTCAAGATATATGTATATCAACTGCTTTTTACATTTTAACAAAAAGATCTTCTTGAACAAAATGAGATTAAATTTTTGATATTAATTTAAGTATGTACCTATCTGCTATAATAGTGTTGAAGCTTTCTTCAGTCAAATCCTAAATATACAAAGGGATTAACATTCTTACAAAGAATGATTAATGAGGAACGTGGAAATTCTCACTGAAACATAAAAAGGTAGAAAGCATTTTACTAATTTTAATGGTTGTGCAGTACAAATTTGGAAGATATTTGCCGCAAGGGGTTGTTTTTTGTTTGGTTCGTACAATATTATGGAATTGTTACTTTGAATGACGTGAAATAAATAAGGAATTAGGTAATGCATGTACTTAAAATGCGTTATTAAAATCAAGTCAACTTATAATCTTATAAAACATATGAAAAAGAGGTACACGAGGTATTTGTAGGTGTATACCTACTTATACAAATTAGTAGGAGCCCAATTACAAGTTTGTACGAAAACTTAGCACACCCGCACTAAACCGATTTTTCCAATCGTGCTGCACAAAAATGGAACCTTCCTCAGCACAGTCAGCGCTCGAGCGAGGTGGCGATCTAATCAACTTAAAAGTGGGATAGAGTTAGGTTAACGTCAATTTCCTCTGATCTTCAAAAAGATTGGTTCGTTTCTTTAATCCAAATTTTAAGTCGAAATAAGTTTTTGCGTAGATCTTAATCCTAGAAATTTGTTCAAACTTTCATTATAACCCGAATCACCTATGAACCTATAGGTAATGTTATCTATTTAAGCACTTTATGTTTTAATGATCTATATATATATAAAAGAAAGTGGTGTTAGTTACACTATATATAACTCAAGAACGGAAGAACCGATTTGGCTGAAAATGAGTGGAGAGGTAGCTTAGAACCAGGAAACGGACATAGGATACTTTTTATCCAGTTCGACCGCGATTGTGAAATCAAAGGGATTCCACGCAGACGAAGTCGCGGGGGGCAACTAGTTTATCATAAAAATAATAATAACATATTAATAACATAATAATAATAACATATACAATATTACAAGAATTCACTCATAGAAACATACACAAATACAAAGAGATACACAGATACTGTAGTGTGAAGCTCACTTCACCCTTAATGTATTTAGTATATAAGTAGTTGTAAGCGTTATTTAACGCATTATATTGGAACGTATAACTGAAACAACACGTCTTTGATTTGGTCACGGCCCCATCCTTTTACAATACAAAAACACAAAAATTCAAAAAATATAAAAAAACACCGTCAAAGCCATAAATCCATACATTCATAATTCATTTATTTATCATCCACAGACCATAACTAATGTGCCCTAGATACCTAAAAATGAGCATTTAACCTTTTCGTAACAGTCGAAACGAAAAACAAAATCCCTGCCTACTTACAAACATAAGCTGGTCGCCTAATCTTGTTAGTGTGGACTAATGCTGACTCAGTGTGAATCCTTTAATCCAGGATGTACGGAGGGCCACGGGAAAAGTGCAGTGTGTTTTACGTATGTCTTAGGTACTGGTTTTACGACAGCTTCTTAATCTTGGGATCTATGAGGACCACAATACAAAGAGAGGAAGCTGGACAGTGGTAAACTAAAGTTTTAAGATGATAAAGTAGATGGAATCAGGCGTTACTTTGCGGAAATCCATGACTAAAGCAGAAAAAGAGTATTATTAGAGAGTATATATTTCCGCTAAACGCTTCCAGCGCAGGAACCACATCCAACTGTAATCACCTGAAAAAGCTAGAGCTGAAAGTCGTGGGACTTACAATACCTACAACTCACAACGTGACACAAATGATGCACCTGGAATCACAACACTGACACCAACAAAACACTCGACGCGTTTCGCCAATACACGTGGCATCCCCAGGAGATCTTGTCGCTTCGACAGACTACGAGCGACTATATACGAGCAAATAAACCTTTGAACCAGAAATTAAGTATACTTACGTCTAGTCAGAGTTTACTATAATAGCCCAAAATGATACCCGCATTTATCACTTTTTGTGTATGTAATTGACATGATCATTATAATGTGATAATAACTTTTTTTTTAATTTAAAGTAATACATTGTTTAATAACTTTATTCCTGTCATCTGTTTGGTAAATAGTAACTGTAGTGACCTAATTGGTGTATAATGTTTGCCAATGTAAGTATCGGCTCGGGGTTCTCACTTTACCACGTCTTCACTGTACGGCGGTCTGCGCTCGACTGACTGCGCTTGCGCTACGTCAGTCGACACGCCCCCTCCCCGCACCTGCGTGGGGTGTAGATCCGAGACGACAAGAGTTATTATGACTGTGTATGTGTGTGTTGCATTTCTACTTATTGTAACTAATATATAATTATAATAAATATAATATACCAGTATGCTACATCCCTCCTTTATTGAATTTTTTTTTTTTTACGTCATTTTACTTTCTTAGTAATCCTTGACCAATTAACAGTGATATTAAGTAAGCTTAGTAATCAATATTTATTTTCCTACTGTGAATCAAATTTGGTAGTTTATGTTTTATTTGGATGCACTGTCTTCCTCATTGCCCTTCCATACGTTTTAAGAGCAGAATATTTCGCCTCACCACTTGACCTGTCGTATCATTCCGGACCTCTACATCACCTTTACTATTGGACCGACAGTATGAGTTTTGGGCTCATGATTCTAACTTAATTTGTTATATTTACTCATGTTTTTTAACATAGACCTTTCTGCCAACCTCCCAATTAATTACCCTTTTCTTCCTATCAGCATACTTTTCCCCTTCTCTCTTTTTTTTGTTAATCGCTTGGTGTAATGTTATAGTAATTATGTAATACCGTTTAATTTACTTTTTAAGCAATAAGTATTGACTTAACTTTGTTTTCCTAACTAATACATGTTAGTGCTAATTAGGCAAAATAATATGTTACTAACTAATCATTAATTTAAATACAAGTAGATAATAATATAAAAGTGATGCATACAGTAATATTTTTAGCATAATTATTATGTAAGAAAACTGCTGACGCTGTTAACTTGCATAGAGTTGGAAAGTGCTGACTTTGTAGTGGCGCTTAGTAATTGACATAATTTAGATCATGTTTTCTGTTTTATAGCGTTATGAGGTATGTAGTTTCAAGTTATTGTTAATTAGCCTATACCTATTCTAATAATATATGTGTGCTCTCTTAAGCCTGAGATACAGGTTGATATCTAACCTAGTTCAGTTAAAGAAAGTAATGGATCCTTGTTTTGATTAGAAACATTAGTACAGTTATTTTTCATAGGCTGCCAATTCTTGTCCGTGATTAGGTTATGATTGCAACCAGAATCTATAAGTATAATATATCTACATCCGTTCCGCACATGGCACATGTGAAACAGTCAGTGTCAGTGTTGACTTCAAACATGAGGTCAATCTGTTTGCTGGAAGATGCCTCAGTTGCAGTTTTTTCTACGTTGTTAGTACGTTTGGATCTTTTTTTTGGTTATTATTCTGTTTAATTCTTGATATTCTAATTTCTTGCTTCCAAAATTTCCTAACTGTCTTTACCTATAACTCATTATCCTCGGAAATGATATCGTCTAGGGTAATTGTAATTATCTGTAAACGATGAAAGACCGCAATCTAATGCAACAATATATACCTATTTATGTAGGCATCTCTATTTATCCATGAAATCCAGTGTCGTTTTTAAAACAAACTTCTTTTTTTGTATTTTCATGTTTCGCAATTTAATGACACCTTTATTCGCAATTAAATGACAATAAATATCGTAATTTAATACCACCCATATTTCGCAATAAAATGCCAATGAATATCGCAATTTCATGCCACCCTTATTTCGCAATTAAATGCCAATATCGCAATTTAATGACAACCTTATTTCGCAATTAAATGCCAATATCATCGCAATCTAATGCCACCAAGTTTTTCAATCAATATACGAGCTCACATCTGTTTATTTTTATAACAACGTCTCATATATAGTTTCGACTCCGTGGTAAGCAGCTCAAGCAGCTGAGCCGATATCAGATATCAGAATCAACAGTGGTATTACAAATAAAACAAACACATCTCTCACCCAGACCAGCATAAAGAGACACGTTACCGCACACAAATGGCTGCACTGCGCGGGGAGCGAACTCCCGATCAACAGTCAACCTCCCGACCATTTCACCAAAGTGTTCGTCAAGCTAAGCTACAAGCATACAAAGCTAGATAATGTGTTAGCTTTATTATAATAAAGCCTGCCTGGGCTGCAGATATAGATCATTACGCCTCTAGACTCGCATTACTTTAGAATACTGTCTCTTGCTTGCCACCGTAAATGCTACGAGCTGGTTACTCTCTACAAAATTATCCACTCTGAGATTGATTCGCCGTCACTTCTTTCTTTGCTTAGCTTCAACATTAGATTCAGGTCTCGTGACTCCGCACATAAATTGTTCTACCTCCTTATTTACAAAAATAACAATCATTTTTCAACCCTATTTCTGAAATGTGCCATTTGTAAAATGATACCCTTTCTAAACCTGCATCTTTGTATATTTTTCATGTAGTTTGTACAAATCCAAAAAATAAATTAATAGGATTCTCTCTGGCCAATATTAAATCACCATTTGTGTATAATTAAGTAAGTTATTCACACTTACTCTTGTTATTAGTTCTTTTTTTTTTAAATATAGTTCTAACAAAACTAATAATAGTTAATAATAATAGTTCTCCTGGTCGACCCCGACCACGGCGGCCAATCTCAACAGAGCTCAGCCAACTATGCAGGAGACATTAAAGCGCACAAGCGCGAGCGCAACACACAGGCGCACTCACCGCTCCATCACTCTCAAAGTTTAGCGAGATGGCAATCCGACACGACCGGAGAGAGAGATCAGGCGCAGGACTAACGGCCCAACGTGCTTTCCGAGGCACGGGGGTGCAACACCGCCAACTTCCCGACTCCGAGCCGCACCCGAGAAACTCATGATAGAAAATCTCAGAAACAACCCTGGCCCGACCCGGGACTCGAACCCAGGACCTCCCGGATGCAAGGCAGAAACTTTGCCACTACATCAACGAGGCAGTAGAGGTTTAACCCTCTAACATTTCATTAAAGCTAGAACAAATTGTGATTACATGTTTAGAGTTTCAGTCTAGCTTTGTATACTGTTTTACCATTCGTTATTTACTGAATGTTATTTGGTTTGTGAGCCATGAATAAATAAAATAAAAATAATATATAATGTCTTTATAAGTATAATGTTTTCTCTTTTATTTATTTTGTCGCACCGCCCACTAATCACTTCTGCTTAGCCCAAAGGTATGACTGGTAGTAAATGCCCTACGGCGTTAAGTCCACCTCTTGTACAAAGTTTTGTTGTGCAATAAAGCTTAAATAAATAAATGTCCAAGTGCTACAAAAGAAAATATCAAAACAGCTTTTCTGTGTTCGTACTTGTTACTATCAAGATAACAAAAGGTAATTTGTATTCATGGCTGGAAAAGATAATTAAAATACAAATATAAGCAGTCATAAAACTTGCATTAAGAAAAGTGCCGTGTCATAATATGCGCCTAAAAAGTTAAACAATATAGGTTGTTTACAAGTCGGCCGAGCGCGCGTGACTTTCGAGCGAATAAAACAGCGTCGCTCCCATGTTCCCATCACAATTATATTATATTATTGGTATCACTACATAGTATAAAACAAAGTCGTTTTCTCCGTCCCCATGTCCCTTTGTTCGCTTATATCCTCAAAACTACGCAACACATTTTGATGCGTTTTTTTAAATAGATACTCGTAGATTGCTGATCAAGCAGGGAATATTGTCTCGATGTGTGCTCGGGGGCTGAAGGAAATGTTACACTTTTTATGATAAATTAATAATTATAATCATAATTGACCTTGCACAGATTAATTTAATTAAATTTATTTTTATTTTGTACTAATACAGTTTTTAGGATTACTAACAAAAATGGATCAATGTAATCTTTTATCGTGAACTAACGGACCCCGCAGACGCTGTCCTGCCAATTGTTTTTTTCTTCGTTAGAACCATCCCCGAACTTTAAGGAATATCATTTAAAAGAATAGGCCAAATTTGTCCAGCGGTTCTTGAGTTATGCGCTTACCAACACATTTTGCGATTCATTTTTATACTATAAATAAATAATAATAATAATAGAGTGATTCAAAAGGAAGGTTCATATGTACAATAACATCAATAAAATAGTGGAGAAATACTGTTATCTTTGAGGTTTCTAATGTGATGTTGTAAATTATCTTTTTTTTTTTCGCTTACATTGCACACGCAGGCTGAACCCTACGAGATTTATCAAAACAATGCACCAATATTTGTGCACATTGAAAAGGTCTACAGAAAACTACGTCTATCTCTCAAGGATATCCCACAACAACACTTTTTTGACACCCAACCTTTACGACATAATGGCTAACCTTTGAAGCGATTCTCACCAATACAGCATTAATTCCCATCCAATCACACAGCTTAAATAAATTATTGATTTAACATAGATCTACATTGTCGTTTACATCACAAGACCCAAATGAATATTTTCAAAGATATTACAGATTTAAAACTGCGGGACGCAGTGCTTGCGGCGGCACTGGCCGGCGGCAGCGTGCCTATAAACGATGTATATAAAGACATTCTGTAATGTAACAACTGTTGCAAAACAAAATAAATAGACAAAAATGTAAAAAGCAAATAAGTAATGTAGGTATGAATCTAAACACTCCAACTGGGGTCACTCCACTGAAAGGGGAACTATTCCACAAATCTAAAGTGTGCAGACCACGAGCAGCGATGAACAAATCAAAACCACTGGATCGACCCCAATCACCCCTTCAGTGGGCGACATAGGCCATATATGTGTATGTTATACCCGTGCGAAGCCAGAGTGGGTCGCTAGTTAAGAATAATTGATAAACTAGCCTTTAAGAGTTTAGAACAACCAAAGTCGAATAAACATAGTAAAAGTTTGATAAATAGTGAGTGGGTCGGAAAAGAGTATTTACATTGTCAAATCTAATTTAAGTTTAAGGTCACAGGTTTGATAGGAACACTAGTTTTCTCAACGAGCATTTTTCTGTTATGGGAATCGAACCCATAGCTGACTTCCCTAATTCAACTATGCGGCAGATTGAAGGAATTTTATTTATTTATTTACTTATTATTATTTTTAATATGCATATCAGCTTTAGTTTGACCTAGCTAGGTCAAACTAAAGTTTTCCTTTCCTTTTCGATGAAAATGTAGATGTAAGTTAAAAAAAGATAATAAGGGTTTTTTTTTTTAATATTTTCATGACTAAGGTACGGACAACTAACACGCGTTGCTTCCTTCCTTTTTAATGAGAAAAATTAAACACTTACAGTTCACCTCGTCGCCAAAATGTAGTGACCTAATTGGTGTATAATGTTTGCCAATGTAAGTATCGGCTCGGGGTTCTCACTTTACCACGTCTTCACTGTACGGCGGTCTGCGCTCGACTGACTGCGCTTGCGCTACGTCAGTCGACACGCCCCCTCCCCGCACCTGCGTGGGGTGTAGATCCGAGACGACAAGAGTTATTATGACTGTGTATGTGTGTGTTGCATTTCTACTTATTGTAACTAATATATAATTATAATAAATATAATATACCAGTATGCTACAGTAACTATCTATTGTAATATGTACCTACTTCTTATGTTTTTCAGGTAAGAACTTACTGGCTTGTCTTGTACTGTGACATGCTAAAGTTACCACTGACTGAAGAGGTTTACATACTGGAAGCTCAATCAATTGCGTCCTGCCTTTATCAGATATCCTTATCGAAGACCCCATCATTAAGGCAGGAGTCCGCCACGGGAATTACAGGATTACCATGGAATTACATAACAAGGCCCGTGCCTCGGTTAGTCAGCATAGCTTAAATACACAGATTATGTAGGCGCACCAGAGGTCTTTCCGCTAATCAATCGTAATTGAATCTTCTGTTTTTGACAGTTCTAGTATGGACGAAATGTCAAAATATGCCAATTGAATTACGTAACAAAAGTTTTTATTATGATGCGGAATAAGACCCCAGGCAAAGTTCATTAAGCTCGTTCAACTGAGTTTATTCTTTACTTTAATCTATTTACGGAATAATTTAAAGTAAAAAGGAGGAGCGTTCAAAGCAAAATAAAGATGCTTCTTATTCTGTTTCCGGGGGGCGTTTCGAAGACAACAATAAATTAGAAACGAGTGGGTAAAAGGACATCTGATTTCTCATGAGCTCTGTGAAAACCTTAATTATTTTTCAGGAAATAACTACGCCTTCAGCACCGTTTATTCTTTAGCTGTAAACAAAGAAACGAGTAATTTTAAAGCATGGCTTCAAGTTAAAATCGGTAATGTGCCAACCATTCATAGAGACCTAACGATATGAAACTAAGCTATAACAATTAGGTGTACCTAACTACTACAATACACCTACTGTGAGTTGTTGTTGATCTAATTATTTCATGTCATGCGTGTAGACTTAGACGCAAGATAACAAACGTAATATATAGCCAATTTTTTGGCAGACCTACCTAGATGCATTGTTCTCCTTAATTTCGATATCTATGCAAGTTACACACTCTGATTCTGTAGAATTTGGCAACTAGAGTTATGATACTATTTTGGACTCGTATGTTAAAAAATATCTAGCAAGTATATATCAAGCAATAGGGATTTTAAACTCGTGCTAATCAATAAATCTCAATACAAAATTACTTATACAGGGTTCTATTAGTTTATGCTTGAGGCTATAAAACTTTTTACGATTTGACCACAAAAATGGAAGTTACCTAACCTTCCTAATCCATGAGATAACTCCGAAACATTGTGTTCTATTGAATCAACTTAAGGAGGCCAAAATGATAAGTGAGTTACATAGTTGGGATATTTCTATAAACTACTAACAAACTTAATGATCCCCGAACGGTAACCTAATTTTCCTTTAACTTTTGTTATTTATTACTTTAACGAGGGCTTGCTGCAGAACCTTCCTACCCACACTGTTTTTACTTTTAATAGAGAAACTTAATTGGAAGCGTTTGACATTTTATGTTTCAGAATTACCTCACCTCATTTGAGTATCTAAGTCAAATAAATACTCATGTAATGCGAATCCATGCATTTTTCTGATTAGCCGACACGGCTCCGCTGTCTTTTATAGCACATTTACATATCGGAAGGCAGGAAATCGAATGGGGAAAATGCTCTGCTCATCTAAAAAAAAGTTCGGCCTCGAATTCCGGTTTCTAGCTACCTACTAAGAGAATACTAGCGGCCCATCCCGGCTTCGCACGTGTGGACCAAGTTCTTTATTTTGTTTTTAAATTGGTCCTGATTTTCGGAGGCTATTTAATTGAAACAAACAATCAAATATTTCCTCTTTATAATATTAGTGAAGATTTGCTTATGTGGATTAGGTATGGATTTAAGCTATAGTTACTTAACTTAGGCATTAATAAAGGCTCATTAATTCTTAAGTTCATTAACTCCTAATAGCTAGGTAATTGTGATTGAGTAGGTTCACATAGCCAATAAGGTACCTGTTTATAATAGTCCTCCTGGCCGATTTCTACCACGGCAGTTGTGATGCAGTTGTGATGCAGATGTGATGCAGTTGTGATGTAGTAGTGATGCAGTACTGATGCAGTACTGATGCAGTACTGATGCAGTAGAGATCCAGTAATGATGCAGTAGTGATGCAATAGAGATGCAGTTGTGATGCAGTAGTGATGCAGTAGAGATGCAGTACTGATGCAGTGCCGAAGCAGTGCTGATGTACTGCAGATGCAGTACTGTTGCAGAGCTGATTTAGTGCTTATGCAAAACTGATGCAGTTATGATGCAGTTCTGATGCAGTGCTGATGCAGTGCTGAAGCAGTGCTGATGCTGTGCAGATGCAGTGCTGATGCTGTGCTGATGCAGTGCTTATGCAGTGCTGATGCATTGCTAATGAAGTGCTGATGTAGTGCTGCTGCAGTGCTGAAGCAGTGCTGATGCAGTGCTGAAGCAGTGCTGAAGCGGTACTGGTGCAGTGCTGATGCAGTTGTGATGCAGTGCTGATGCAGAGCTGATGCAGTGCCGATGCAGTGCTGATGCAGTTCTGATGCAGTGCTGATGCAGTTGTGATGCAGTCGTGATGCAGTGCTGATGCAGTCGTGATGCAATGCTGATGCAGTTGTGATGCTATGCTGATGCAGTACTGAAGCAGTGCTGATGCAGAGCTGATGCAGTGCTGATGCAGTGCTGATGCAGTGCTGATGCAGTGCTGCTGCAGTGCTGATGCTATGCTGATGCAGTGCTGATGCAGTTCTGATGCAGTGCTGATGCAATTCTGATGCAGTTGTGATGCAGTCGTGATGCAGTGCTGATGCAGTCGTGATGCAATGCTGATGCAGTTGTGATGCTATGCTGATGCAGTGCTAATGCAGTGCTGATGCAATTCTGATGCAGTTGTGATGCAGTCGTGATGCAGTAGAGATGCAGTACTGATGCAGTGCCGAAGCAGTGCTGATGTACTGCAGATGCAGTACTGTTGCAGAGCTGATTTAGTGCTTATGCAAAACTGATGCAGTTATGATGCAGTTCTGATGCAGTGCTGATGCAGTGCTGAAGCAGTGCTGATGCTGTGCAGATGCAGTGCTGATGCTGTGCTGATGCAGTGCTTATGCAGTGCTGATGCATTGCTAATGAAGTGCTGATGTAGTGCTGCTGCAGTGCTGAAGCAGTGCTGATGCAGTGCTGAAGCAGTGCTGAAGCGGTACTGGTGCAGTGCTGATGCAGTTGTGATGCAGTGCTGATGCAGAGCTGATGCAGTGCCGATGCAGTGCTGATGCAGTTCTGATGCAGTGCTGATGCAGTTGTGATGCAGTCGTGATGCAGTGCTGATGCAGTCGTGATGCAATGCTGATGCAGTTGTGATGCTATGCTGATGCAGTACTGAAGCAGTGCTGATGCAGAGCTGATGCAGTGCTGATGCAGTGCTGATGCAGTGCTGATGCAGTGCTGCTGCAGTGCTGATGCTATGCTGATGCAGTGCTGATGCAGTTCTGATGCAGTGCTGATGCAATTCTGATGCAGTTGTGATGCAGTCGTGATGCAGTGCTGATGCAGTCGTGATGCAATGCTGATGCAGTTGTGATGCTATGCTGATGCAGTGCTAATGCAGTGCTGATGCAATTCTGATGCAGTTGTGATGCAGTCGTGATGCAGTGCTGATGCAGTCGTGATGCAATGCTGATGCAGTTGTGATGCTATGCTGATGCAGTGCTAATGCAGTGCTGATGCAGTGCTGATGCAGTGCTGATGCAGTGCTGATGCAATTCTGATGCAGTTGTGATGCAGTCGTGATGCAGTGCTGATGAAGTGCTGATGAAGTGCTGATGCAGTGCTGATGCAGTACTGATGCAGTGCTGATGCAGTTCTGATGCAGTGCTGATGCAATTCTGATGCAGTGCTGATGCAGTCGTCATGCAGTGCTGATGCAGTGCTGATGCTGTGCTGATGCAGTTCTGATGCAGTGCTGATTCAATTCTGTTGCAGTTGTGATGCAGTTCTGATGCAGTGCTGATCCAGTGCTGATGCTGTGCTGATGCAGTGCTGATGCTGTGCTTATGCAGTGCTGATGCAGAGCCGACGCAGTGCTGATGCAGTGCTCATGCAGTGCTGATGCATTGCTTATGAAGTGCTGAAGCAGTGCTGATGCAGAGCTGATGCAGTGCTGATGCAATTCTCATGCAGTTGTGATGCAGTGCCGATGCAGTCATGATGCAGTGCTGATGCAGTGCTGATGCAGTGCTGATGCAGTGCTAATGCAGTGCTGCTGCAGTGCTGATGCTATGCTGATGCAGTGCTGATGCAGTTCTGATGCAGTGCTGATGCAGTCGTGATGCAATGCTGATGCAGTTGTGATGCTATGCTGATGCAGTGCTAATGCAGTGCTGATGCAGTGCTGATGCAGTGCTGATGCAATTCTGATGCAGTTGTGATGCAGTCGTGATGCAGTTATGATGCAGTGCTGACGCAGTGCTGAAGCAGTGCTGATGCAGTGCTGAAGCAGTGCTGAAGCAGTACTGATGCAGTGCTGATGCAGAGCTGATGCAGTGCCGATGCAGTGCTGATGCAGTTCTGATGCAGTGCTGATGCAATTCTGATGCAATTCTGATGCAGTTGTGATGCAGTCGTGACGCAGTTATGATGCAGTGCTGACGCAGTGCTGAAGCAGTGCTGATGCAGTGCTGAAGCAGTGCTGAAGCAGTACTGATGCAGTGCTGATGCAGAGCTGATGCAGTGCCGATGCAGTGCTAATGCAGTGCTGATGCAGTGCTGATGCAATTCTGATGCAGTCGTGATGCAGTTAGGATGCAGTGCTGACGCAGTGCTGATGAAGAGCTGATGCAGTGCTGATGAAGTGCTGATGCAGTGCGTATGCAGTGCTGATGCAGTGCTGATGCAGTGCTGATGAAGTGCTGATGAAGTGCTGATGCAGTGCTGATGCAATTCTGATGCAGTGCTGATGCAGTCGTCATGCAGTGCTGATGCTATGCTGATGCAGTGCTGATGCAGTGTTGAAGCAGTGCTGATGCAAAGCTGATGCAGTGCTGATGCAATTCTGATGCAGTTGTGATGCAGTCGTGATGCAGTGCTGATGAAGTGCTGATGAAGTGCTGATGCAGTGCTGATGCAATTCTGATGCAGTGCTGATGCAGTACTGATGCAGTCGTGATGCAGTTGTGATGAAGCAGTGCTGGTGAAGTGCTGATGCAGTTCTGATGCAGTGCTGATGCAATTCTGATGCAGTGCTGATGCAGTACTGATTTAGTACAAATGCAGTGCTAATGCAGTGCTGAAGCAGTGCTGATGCAGTTGTGATGTAGTAGTGATGCAGTGCCGCTGCAGTACTGATGCAGTTGTGATTAGGGAATCCAATCCCGCATCAAAATCGCGATCCCGCAAGCTTGCGGGATCAAGGTCATCAATCCCGCGGATCCCGCGGGATTTGCGGGATTGATTTTATTTATTATTATTTTTGTTTAATGTAGTTAAATAAAAGAAATAAAGACAAGTATTTTTATCAATATGAAGCAAAGTTATTACTCATATTATAAATTGAATATAATGATGTTTAATATGCATAAATAATCAACTTCTTTTAAGAAACGATATAATAAGTAAAATATTT
Organism: Pyrausta despicata; assembly: GCA_963921415.1. Classification (NCBI taxonomy): domain Eukaryota; kingdom Metazoa; phylum Arthropoda; class Insecta; order Lepidoptera; family Crambidae; genus Pyrausta; species Pyrausta despicata. The sequence goes on along the minus strand of OY992862.1, from coordinate 10,337,668 downwards.
AACGTTTCATATTTAAATTTGTATTGAAAATTAAACATTATTCATTGGTTTTAGAGGCATAAAGAGGTGAATTAAGTAAACGCCGGGTAAAAAGTTAGCTTATTTTTTCTGAAAATGTTTTCGAAGAAACGATAAGGTATCTAACGTTTCATCTTTTAGATTTGATCTTATCTTGTTGCATAAATAGCCAGCGGCGGAAAAAGCACGCTCGGTTTCCACACTTGTAGGCGGAATTGACTCTACATAAGTATAAACAGTTTCCAAGTACTTCCCTCTATTCCCTCCACATTCAAAAAGTGTCATCTCACGTTTCAATATCAGATCAAGTGAATTATCTCAAGTGGGTGCACGCACTGCAGGTCTAGACTCAGGTACCCATTCAGTACGAAGACTGCGCTCTAATTCTTCTTCTAGTGTAGGTGAAGGCTCATCAAGAAGTCTTGATAAAGGCATGTCTTCTTCATTGTCCTCAACTTGCTGGTTTTCAGTTTCAGGTTGCGCGTCTGACTCTAGTCTCTCGATTAAACACTATAAAATAGATAAAAGATTGGATCGTCCTCCATACTTGCAGATCTTGAATCTTTTTCTAGATATTTTTTTGGATTTTCCAAGTAAAGCAACACTGCAGTTATAGATGTGCGGCGTTCTTTTATCCTGCGAGATAGCGACACAACAAGTTCCTGGCTTAACCTGGTATTTTGTCGATTTAGTTTGTTTATCATGAAACGCAATGTGGTTTCTGCAGTAACTAGCGTTGCATCCTCGCGGCATAAGACGTTTACAGCAAGCTTCACTGGCTCTAAAGCTAGTTCAATATTAGTCAAAGTTATAAATTCTTCGTCAGTGAATGAAAATTAAGATGATGTCAATTAAAGGTCAATAAGTGCTTTAGATATACAATGTTTGACTTCGTTGAACCTCGACAACATTGATGCGAGACTGCTCCAGCGAGTTCGGCAATCTAGGATAAGCTGCAATTCTTTGCCAAATTCTGCTTTAATATATTTTTGCAGCAGATAATTTTTTACTGGAGATTTTGAACTAAAAACCTTGACAATTTTCCTCACTTTTTGAATAAGTTATCTGTATTGTGGTAGCAACTCTTCTTCTTGAATTTCTTCCTCTACCGAAAAATTTCCTTGCTCGTCGTTACCATCTTCACTTTCATTATCACTCTCATTATCCGGTCTATTTTCGAGTACTTCAGCTTGTATTTCTTCTTCTTCTTGTTCTTGTCTCTTATTGTATAGAACTTCAAGTACAGCGAGTTGCAATCCATGTGCAAAGCATTGGTGGTGCGCTGATTATAATTGTTCGCAAGTGGGTGTGAAGACCTTTAGTAGAGCGAGCAGAGATTTTTATGATAGCAGGACATAACTTACATTTAGCGGTTGATCCATTTTCTGCTCTTAAAAATGTTTCCACACTTCACTCGAGCTTTTATACTCTTTATAAATCAAATTGACACTCATTTTTTAATAATAAATTGTATTTTTTCACTCGAAACGTGCTCTTAACAATTTGATAAAAAAAGATTTGTCTCGCGTACGTTATGTAACCTTTTCACATCACAAGTAAGACGCAAATGACGCAATATAATTATGTTCCGTTCCGAAACAGGGTTCACACGACACAAAATAGAAATTCAAAACTTATTTGACGACCGTTTGGTGCACTTCTAAACCAAGGGTCGCAGGTTCGATCCCCGCACAGTACAAGCATAAGTGTGCATGAACATGTGTGTTTGTACTGGTCTGGGTGTTTTCTATGTATAATATGTATTTATTTACAAAAAAAAAGTATTTAAGTATGTTTATCCGTTGTCTAGTACCCATAACATAAGCCTCTTAGCTTAGTTTGGGACTAGAGAATTGGTGTGGTTGTTGTGAAATATTTATTTATTTATTTAGTTGTAAGTTAAAAACTGAATCAAAATTATTTTCCATACAAATTATATATAAAAGGCACGAGTTTTATGAGAAAGTTGTTAAATCACTTATTAATGAGCTGTGCTGAGGTGTCATATAAATAAAAAGGTGGTCGCCTGAGCCCATTTTTCTAAAATATATTTTTTTTTTCAATCCCGCAAACCTGCGGGATCCCGCGGGTGAAATCCCGAATTTCTGATCCCGCAAAAAGGTGCCGGATCCCGCATTTGCGGGATCCCGCGTTTGCGGGATTGGATTCCCTAGGAAGAAGTGATGCAGTACTGATGCAGTGCTGATTCAGAACTGATGCAGTACTGATGCAGATGTGATGCAGTTCTGATTCAAATCATTACGTACGTTAGTTCCCACAAGCTTGCTACAGAAAACAGTTACAGTTTCCCGTTTCAGTTATCTTACAACGGACAAAAAAATCCGCTGTGATTTCTATTCTCAGTACAATGCATTAACCAATCGGAAGCAGGACTAAAGGATGGAATTAGAAAACTATTCCGGTCAGGCCCCGGGGGTGCTTGCAAATCGTGCATTGATGCTTTGTCAGAAACATTTGTTTTCCTTAATCCCAAAGCAATTTGCGAAAACCAATACGATTAAGCCGATCCTCCCCTGGGAGCTGACTGACTCAATGGGCTGTCGAGATGTAACAGGTTTTGATGTACTCGTATTTGAATATTCCTTGTACCGTTGTCGTAAGTAGAATGAAAATATTCAATTCAGTCTTTCTCTGTGTTTTGGACTTATAATAATTTTATGCTTCTTGGCTTTCTTTCCTTTGACAATTTATGTTGTTTTTTTGTCTTAATTTTTAAATGTGCACGAGAAGGTTTCGCAAGGTGTTAACGTTATAGCCCGTCAACTTAGCCCTAGCACATAAACGTAGCGTTGAATTAATCGGAAGGCGATGTCGCGCTTTTACTTCTTCAGTCATAAAAGAAGAAAAAAAACATTTGTTTCGCGTAACCCATAATAATAACCACATAAAAATTAAAATGATAAAATTAAAATTATGTACTACAATATCATAAACATACATAACTTACATAGGTATCGCGTCGCGTAGAGCCACGATGACCTTAGGTGCTAATGTCATACCTGGTATTAAGATTCCTATTGGTTACGAAAAAACATGGAATGGCTCATCTGCTACGAAAAAGCCTGTTGTAAGTACTAGTTGTTAACATTCAAACAAAAAAAAATCAACACCTAAAAAAATTTCCTCATCATTGTTTATTTACTAAATCTAATTTTTTCAATGCCTTCATTTTGCCATTAATTTCCGTTAGTACGTCGTACCACAAAGCTTTGTTCCAATGTCAGACGCATTCCAAATAACATTTTTCTTTTTAACAATGAGCAGAGTTGCCTTAATTCCAACATTCATCTGGTTAGGAACAAATATATCAGCGAAAGAAATGATTTACGATCTCGCGGCAATTTTCGTATAACGCCATCTTTTAAATTAATCTTAAATTCAATTACAGAGTGACTTATCAATTATCATCAATGTCTTATATTATGCAGATGGAATTACCACAGCGTTAACATAAGTTAAGCAGTACGAAAGCAAAGAACAAATAACACTTGAATTACCACATACACACAGACGACTCAACAGTAGACTTATATAGCGAGTGGGTACAGCTGAATTATTTTGCTTTAAATTTCCACTAAACGACGCCAGCGCAGGAGCCCAAAAATATCCAACTGTAACCACTTGAAAAAAACTAGAGCTGGAAGTCGCAGGACTTACAATACAACTCACAACGTGACAAAACATACACCTGGAAACGCAACACTGACACCAAAAAAACACTCGACGCGTTTCGCCACTACACGTGGCATCCTCAGATGATGTCGCTTCGACAGACTACGAGCGATCGCTCGTAGTTGTCGCGAGTTACAGTAACAGTTGGATGTACTCGTATTTGGGTTCCTGCGCTGGCGTCGTTTAGTGGAAATTTAAAGCAAAGTAATTCTCTTTTTAATGGATTTCCGCGAAGTAACGCCTGATTCCATCAACTATAAGCGGGTGGGTATTGCGATAGTCAATACCACAACCAGGTATCGTCGAGTGGTGCATCTGGGTTCGTGGGTCTATTCGAGCATTTCGTTCTTAGCTTAAATAATATGATTCTCAAAATATTTATTTTCTCAAACAAAAGCGGAGTAGTGTAGTTGAACTAAAATGTTTATAATAATGCTTAAAGTATGTAACTGGCATAGGTAATATTTTTAATTATACAATAATAATACTATTGGACCCGGCAGACGTTGTCCTGTCCGCTGTTTTTGCACATTTTCACTCTATCTATAAAAAAAAAGCTGCGTCAAAATCCGTTGAGTAGTTTTAAAGATCTAAGTATGTTTTAATTATACCCCTACTACAATTTAGCTGGACTGCCAGTTTTCCACACCAAGTACATACAGAAATTGCTCGATACATTGAACAAATTTTGCCGAGGTTCTTTATTCATACAGTGATGTATCACATCGGGATTTTCATATTTTTTGGGACGGTAAGTGCTCGTCACGCTGAATTACTTTTCCTAAAGCTTCATATTCATAACTCTTACAGTGAGGATAGGCTGCTTGGGTTCCTCATCAGATCTTCAAAATAAAGTGTAGCCTTTAAACCTAACAGGGAATTTCCTTGAATTTTAATGCCTGGAGTCACGACGATTTAAATGTCACAAGATGTTACAACGAGCCTCTAACAAAAACTAGCGTCCGCGCGCGATTTCGACCGCGTTGAAGTTCGAAAAAATGTTACCCCTCAGCCACACTACGAGTATGCTCCTCGCGCTGCTCGTCGCTCTGCCGTGAAAGTTGCCCTAGCGACCACACTATTCCCCACTCCCCCCAACATTCATCGCGTTGCTCCGCATTTCGGTACTCGCCTTGAAATGGATGTCAACATTGCGGTAGCGTGCGCTTTATGCATTTATAGTTTATCGAATTATTTAAATGATTTATAAAACAGTGTATTAAAACGACGTCGTCCTCGTCAAAGGAGATGGTATACGCGCTTGTATTGCCGCTTCTTTACCTCGCGTCATGAAAACCGACAAAAATGGATCGCCGCGCAGGATGGGCGGTATGACGAGTAACGCAGCCACACTACATCTCTGCTCACTTCCCTCGCTATTTTCTTCGTCACTCGTAGTGTATGGCCGTGGCGTTAATTTTGGCCCCGCTTACTCGCCGAGATCTTTATAACGGTACCTCAGTCCTATTTTTAGGCCCTTGCACTGTGATAAAGGCTGTTGGGAAAGGAATGCTCTTACATAAATAATACTGGGTGTAAAAAAAACGTTACCGAATCCGAATACCGCATATTCTACCCATTGTTACGATCATTTTTTTCCTGTACACCATAACTGGAAAGTTAACGGTTACTGAGGTATTGATGGTTAAAGTTTGAAAAAAAAAATTGATAATTTTTACACAAATGTCTTGTCAAAGAAACATGATACATATTTTCACTAGTTCTTTCATGAAAAGCCTCTAAATGGCACACTCCGTAATGAACAGCGCAAACTCGAACCGAACCGCGTCGCGGCGGCGTATTGCAACACGCCCCGCGGTCACTTCCCCGCGTGCGCGCTGTACATTGCGGGTTAGAATTAAATTGTTTTTTTTTTATGTCAAAAAATAAAAGTTGTTTCCCAGCCAAAATTTATTTTTCATATGATTGGGTTTCATGTACTGAACGCGTGGTTGACGGCTTCGGTAAGGTTTTTTTTACACCCTGTTTATGGAGATTATTTACCTTGTACAACTCATCATGAACATAACAAGAAAACGTACAAAATTGCCTAAGCAGCTTTTAATTTCGAGAAGTTATGTCGTTTCCTTTTTATTCAGAGTGACCAAAAATTAATTACCATTTATTAATTTATGCCCTGCCAGTCTAACGACTTTGTTCAACGCAAAACATAAAATATTAATTATAAATCTGGGCATTTGAAAAGAAGTTGGTTCTTACAATTTTTCTTTGTCACAATATTTACTCTGCTACGCTCAGTCCGTGAGGGACGATAATTGTCCTTTACTCCCTATGTACATAATCATAACAATTTTAAGGGTTTTAAATATTTATAGCAAAAAAATGCGTTCTAAATGAAAGTAATTTAATCATCTTGTATAATAATTTATTTTAAATTTCATGGCAAATAACAGACATTGACAATTGACAGAGACGTTTCGCTCAATGTAAAACTCTGAATCATCAAAAGAGGGTGAATACTGAATACGCTTGAACATGTCGAAAAAACTTCATTAGATTGGGTCCATAAAAAAACTTGTATGTTTATGTATGGGCTTTTGAAAAAATTCAATATGTATCTCGTTGCATGACAGGAGAGCTGAACTGTTAAAATTGACTCGCTCGGTATAAAAACATCCAAGCACCACAATAATATTGCAAGTAGGGATTGCATTTACTGGAACTAGCAGTCTAGATGGATTCAGCACATTATTCTACAAGCTGGAACCAGCACATTCGGAAATCCATCAAGAATAAGCCGCGCGTCCGCACTGTGGGGTGAGCACAAACATTATGGTAACGTTATCGTATCGTCGAAACGTCAGAAACCGACAGTTTCCCCATACAAAATGACAAGTTAACGATAGGTAAACGCTACGAATACGTTACGATAGTTGTTTGTGCTCACCCCACTGGACTCTCGCGAATCCATCGAAATTCCAGGGGACCAATTCCGCTAATCATAATGGTAATTAAATCGTCTTTTCGACAGTTCTAGTATGGACGAAATGTCATAATCTGGCAATCCAATAACGATTTTGTTATGATTGATTAGGGAAATTGGCCCCCAGTTGGAATAAAAATACTGCTGAATTACAGTCCCTAATTGCAACTTAATTTTAATCAAACCTATTTGTTATTTGATTATGTATATGTCGTTCATTGTCAATCATTTTACATTGTTCGAAACTACGATAAACCAAGTCTCTAAAATTGTATTACAAGGCTACACTTACTTAAGTTAAGACAATTTATATTTACAACACTAGTCAACGCACACTGGTTATGTCACTGCGAGAAACTTTAGGGTTTCTTTCAGGAATAAATTCACTGGAAGGAGCTATCTTGTAATTCAAAAGTAATAATTTGGTCAGGTTACAAACGACATTGTCACACCTCCATAAATTCATTGCCCTTAAAGAGTGATTTGTTTGGAACCAGCCAGGCCCAACTGAATGTATCTCATTTTAATTTTTATTATACTTGTTGATCTAGATATTATCTGTTAGTAAACGGACAAGTAGTGGTTCGAAACAAATGTTTAATGCGCGATTGTCATTTGGGGCTTGCTGTATTTAAATCGATGACCTTTACTGTTGTCCTTATCCTTAACGAATATTTAGAAAACTAACAACAGTTTATTGCAATCCATTGATACCATTGAACATACAATGGTTGTCAAATAACAAATATTAAGTGGCCACATCCACCAATCCGCACTGAGCCCGCGTGGTGGAGTATGGCTCGCACCACCTCATAGTTGAGGTGAGGCCTGTGCCCAGCAGTGGGACGTATATAGGCTGATGATGAAGTGGCCACATACATCGGTACATACTAACACATATACATGAAAGATCTGTGTCGTGTATGAAGTATGGCGGCCAGCACATCAGCAGGTTACCATACATTGTAAGTTATTTGTTAAAGATTTATGAATGAACCAACTATGTCTTTGAAACCGATCGTAAGACGAAAACCACATTAATGAGAATATCTACATTTCAAAACATACATTGTATTTTATTCAAATGTTATTGTATGTATTGGAATGCATAAAACTTTTGCTAACGTGTATATGTTATTTAAAAGTTCATTTCGTAAACAGGTGATTTGTAATCGAAAACCATATTAGCAATCAAATTAATCATAACTTTTACGGGTTGTAAATCATTACGAACGATTCCAAACACTGGGAGGGATTCGTCTGAAATCGATAATATTGAGATGTATATTGAATAAATAATAAGAATACCTAAAGAATTGACTCATTGATTCTAAACAGCTTAAAAGCTGTTTTCCAAATTGACTCAATATCACCAACGTGTGAACTAAGAAACCATAATAAAACAAAATATTTATTCGTACCCGTAATTGACGGCCTTTTGAATTTATTGTAACAGTGTCCATGTTTTTCTTATTTTACATACTCCGCTTATAATTGCTACAGTAATAATAACTGTTCGATTCAAACACTAAACTCATTTTTGCTGCAATCTCTCTACCTGGCCCCATTCAAATTCATCTAACGATGAAATTTCTTCACAAGCCTACTTTCAAAAAATACATTTCATGTGATACATCACATCCAAAGTTATCGCACCTTTTGTTACTCACTTATTTTTTAGATTCGTTGCAATTCTAATAGTTATTATATATTAACAAATGTATATCTTGTAATAGCAAATTGTTATTCAGACAACATAAAAGGTGTATTACTTTGACATACTATGACTTATGACAAAATTGTTTGCAATAAAAATACAAAACTACTTAAATAGTTTGTGCGAACATATTATACGTACGAACGTTTACATACATATCTTTTAAAATAATTAATTTGTGTTCAAACTAAATAAAAGGCTCGATTCATTTTCTAGCACCGCACATCGTTTCAAAAATTCAGTCTCCAAAAATCACTAATCCGATTTCACATTCACTACACTTACTCCATTCTTTCTCTATTTCAAAAGTTAAGAATGTGTGTTCACTGCAAAATTGATTTTGGTAATATATTACCGCGTTATTTATAAATGCCACGTAAACGGAGATATGTTGGTCCTCTTGCTGTCTTTTTTGCTCGCGTTCAAAATATCTTTTGAGCGACTTGACAGAGACAAAAAGAGAAATACATAGCTTACAAACTTACAGAGTTTTTTTATTAGGGTAACCCCCCACAAAGAATTGTGACTCATCTAAGATTATTCATAATTGGGGTAAAAAACACTTAATAAAATAAAACTACAATACACCACTACTTAGTCCGCACTATTTATGCTGTTTTCATATCTGCAACTTTGAATAAAAAAATCATAAAGGTTTGAAGCAGTTCATCCTTCCTCATAAATATCGATTATTTTGCAGCAAACACACACACAAAAAAGGTAAACAATTTGAATTCAATAATGAAATGATGATGAGTCTAAGATTAACACTCTCCCTTGTCATAAATTCTTAATATTTACAGTACATATATAAAGCCGTAATGTATACTCATAACGACGATAAAATCGTAATTAAAACTATCCTTAACAAAACCTAAGCACTACGTAAAACAAAAATTATATAATATCATCTTTGGTTTAATAGTCCATAATACACGCAACCTCATTTGTTCTGAACCAGTAAAATAGAAGCCGGAGGGAGAATATAAATCGCAAAACTTATTGATTTACATAGTACTGCGAGGACATAATTGATAAATCAATTAGGTTTTGATAGATAATGGCATAGTGGAACAGACCAACAATATTTTTTAAACTTATTTAACTTGAAAGTACAGATCTTATTCAGGTACATATTTGGGTATCTTTAAGGGACATAATAGTCTATTTTATTAATGCCTCGATATAATAGCCAGTTTAACGCATTTATGTCTAATTTGATGTTATTTGAAATCAAATCTTGTTTGCATATAAATTTAACTTTAATTCCGGCTTCTCGGTTTATGAATTGACAGGTTGCATTATTTATGTGATTGCACCTTTATAAACTTAAATAAAAACAGAGATTGCGTATTTTCCTATATAGGTACTAAAAGTAAAATTGAATTAACAAAATATTTACAACTAATAACTTCATACAAAACTAAGGCAAATGCTTGGAGGAACCACAAATACACATTTTCATCATATTATTTACAGATTTACCATTATTTAATTAATGCAGTATGTTAAAAACTGGATCAGAATTTATAAAATCAATAAATAAATAATAAAACGTTGATAAAAAAATTATTTTCTCAAACGTCGTCATAGTAATATCTTTGAAATTGTTGTTAGAAGCCATTGAACATATTAGTCTACAGTAAATAAAACAGAATTTTATGTTGATGACGAAATTGTTCACCATCAAACTATTTATAACAAAATTAAAATTGCTGTGACTTAATATAAAATGGCTCATCTATTTCTATCAAATTGTGCAATTGATTTAAAAACGAAAATGCTAAAACATGATTTTTGTATAAATGAGCATATTGATGTAAAAACGTCGATATATTATTAAAAATAAATCATAGGATATAAAACTTACATAGATATAAGACGCAGCTGTCAAAATTATTTCCATTCTTTTACTCAAAGATGCATCTCGAGTTGTTTAAGTGACTTGATCATAATCTTCAAGGAATCCTTTGGCCTTGATCTTGAGTTCTGTGAAGGTCGGCCGCCGATTGGGGTCCAGGTTCCAGCAGTCGATCATCAGGTGTCTGTATATCTCCGACGGGCAGTCGTCGGGTATTTGAAAGCTGAGAAACAATTACGTAATTTCACTACTTGGTCAAGACTGACAAGCAGGTATGCGCAAACCGTGCAGAAAACACGGTTTAGAGAAAATATAAGTACTAAAATCATTCCTTCCTATCCAAATTCCACGCGATAAGAAGGTAGCAAAAACGCGGAGGGGGCGCGGAAAAGCGTCAATCATGACGTAGCGTACCCGAGGTTTAGGCACCTTCACGTCCCTGAAATCCTCAAGGATTTCAACGTCACTATAATTCCTCTTATTTGCCTTCCTCAAGCGTTCGGGTGGGAATTTCGGTTCTGAGTTCTCGGTATGACAGCTGCAAAGCGGACCAACGCGACGATCTAATAATAAACTAGTGAGGTCACGCGTAGCCACTGGATGCGGGCAGGGCAGGACCGATCGAGGGGGAGGCCTATGTTCAGTAGTGGACGTCGTACTGCTGATATTATAAGATAAGGATGATCACAGCAGCTTACCAGGACGCGCAGTGTCGAACTTAGGCACCTTCGATGTTGGCGCATTCACTCGCGCCCACACGGTAACTACGGATCGCTCGCATTCCAGATATATTGTATCGCATACGATAACGCAATATCCCATCCTAACACCTGCGTTAACACAGCTCTGTGTTAACACTAAGGGTGGGTTGCACCAAATAACTGTAACGATAACCGAGCCGTCAAATCCCCGGTTAAGCTACATTTGCGTTGCACCAATTTAGCAACTGTTGTCATGACGTCATAACTTAACGCTAACGTTAACTGGTCGATTTTGGCCGGTTATTGCTATTGTTTAGTCAAATCAACTGTCAAGTCCAGGATAACCTACAAATTGTGCGGAGGAGTTTTTTGTTTTTCTGTGAAAGAAAACGTGATATGGCTTTAATTCATGATATTTTATGGGAATCCAGTTCTTCTGATGACGACACTGATAACAATATACCCGAACTGCGGAAGAAAAAAGTATATCAGGCTCGAATAGATAGATTTCAAAAATGGGATGATCGTGAATTCTTGGACAGATTTCGAATTTCCAAGGGCTTTGCCAAGGCGCTAGCTAATCATTTAGGGCCCTTGCTTAAAACTAGGACTATGAGGTAAGTTTCTATTGTAGAAACTAATTACTCAATATTTATGTATCAGTTATCAGTAACAGCCGCTACTAATTGGCCTATTAGAACACCAAACGTCACGTCTTTATCCCTTACGAGTTAGACAAAGCCTAGTTCTATAAGACCAAAGGCCACATTTTGGTCGGTGGGTCATTTTCGGTTGTAAAAAATAAAATCAGACAGAATATTAATTTATTCCTAAAATTTATCTATTAAAGACTATTCACTTGACCTGCTTTAAAGATCTGCATGGGATGAGAAGCAGCTAGTACATTCTACATTTTTTCTTTGCTCCCAGACTTATGTAAAATCAACAGATATGTATGTAGGTACCTAATTAAATCGTTGTGATAGCATAGAATAATGCCTATATTAAGAACATTTTGTTTTTCAGGAATTTTGCTATTACTCCAGAGCAACAAATAGTGATGGCTCTAGAATTCTATGCATGTGGCTCATTTCAACGGTGCATTGGGGATGCTGCAGGTGTTCATAAATCCAGTGTATGTCGGATAATACATAGAGTGAGCAGAGCTATTGCCGGACTAAGATCTGACTGGGTTTCAATGCCTCAAAATGTACAAGAAATGGAAGTAGAAGCCAAAAAATTTTATGAAATAAGTGGTTTTCCAAAAGTAATTGGAGCTATAGATTGTACCCATATCCCAATAAAGTCCCCAGGTGGGACAGATGCCGAAACATATAGAAATAGAAAATAAATATTTTCACTTAATGTGCAGGCAATTACAAATGCAGATATGTATATAACTAATATTGTGGCACGGTGGCCTGGAAGCAGTCATGACAGCCACATTTTTAATAGCAGTGTAATTAAAGGACGACTAGAAGCTGGAGAGTTTGCAGGTTTCTGGTTACTGGGAGATAAAGGCTATGCTGTGAAACCATATCTGCTCACACCTTTGCGTAATCCTGTCACAGAAGCAGAACGGCTCTACAATGAAAGCCATATAAGAACTAGAAATGTTGTTGAACGAACATTTGGCTGCTGGAAAAAAAGGTTTCCTGCTTTATCATGGAAACTACGGACAAACACAACAAGGGCTCAATGTGCTATAGTGGCAATGGCTGTGCTGCACAACATGTCAAAGAAATTCAGAGACCCAATGCCGTTGACATTTAATAACATGGAAGATTCATCAGATTCATCTTCGTCTGATGATGAAGAACTGTACACACACAGGACAAATGACAATCATAATAGGAATACCTTGATTAATAACTATTTTGGGAGATTACAGTAGTATTAATGGCATTATGTCTTTCAATGACACAATTCTTCATAGGGTTTTTCATTGTAGTAATTTAGTAATAAAATAAACACAATTTAGTATAAAAAAATTTATTGTTTTGATTTTTCTTGCAGAGCATCAATTTCAAGCTGAAGTTTTATAATTTCAAGTTTAATCCTCTCCAACTCCAGGTCATGCAGACCCTCCAAAACAGACAGCTTTTTTTCCCTTAAAGCTTTTTTGATAATATTTTCACTCTCCTTTCCCAATTTTTTATTAACTTTACCTGAGAACAAAGAATTACATTATATATGAATTATTATCTAATTTTATAAAATGCATGTCTAGCATTCATATCCAATTTTTTTTAAAGTTTATAGTAAACAGTTAAATCTAAGTAAAATCCCTACTTGCTATTTTTATAAAACTAATAAATATATATAATATATACCTATATAGATAATATATACCTATATAGATTCAAGATTCAAAGTGACTGCCTATCTGTTACGCTTTCATGCCCAAATCATTGAATCCATTTCGATTATATCTGGTAATCTGGTACAGGGATAGAGACCAGCAGGACATAGTATACTTACTATGGTACGTTGGAACCCAGTCTCGGGAAACAGCTAATTAAGGATTTAAAATAATACATTATAAAATACTTACGTTTAAGTGGTGGTGCCAAGGGTTTCCTTAATGAGCAATGTGGTGTACTACTGTCGAAATTGGGGGCAATCTCTGCTTCTGCAATATTCATCTGGTTTTCATTAATCATAATTATATTATCATCCAAATCTGCATTCTGTAACAAAACCAGCATAACTATTTATCTCTGCTGTAGTCAATATCTGTTTAGAATAGATGTGAATTGAAAGATACCTTACCTGCACCTTTTCTATTGGTACAATGTTCTCAAGATCGTCAATATTGATGACAAGCTTTGCCTTCTGCAACAGATATGTAATAAAAGCATTTTATTTTGAATAAATAAACTATAATAACCCACTATTAATAATAAATTAAACAGGTATAATACCTTATGGACTGGAAGAATATGATCATCATCAGGATTACTCTTCTTAATATTTACTTCATGTTTTGGAGTCTGTAACAATATTGGTAACACATTAGTCTGTTAACTCTTCAATTGCGGAATATCAGACACAATTGATTATATATTGTTATGATGCTCGGGCACAGCAGGGACTGAAGGGTCTTCCAATGGAGTAAAAAAAAATGGATTTTCAGTATACTAGCTACAATTTCACCAACACTGAGTCTTTGTTACATGATAGTAATGATTATATTTACCTCAAAATTGTTAAACCAGTGGGCCGCCCCTGCTTAGCCCGTGGTACATACATAGCTCAGGGGTAACACAGCTATCCAATGGTGAAAGAATTTTTTAAATAGGTCTAGCAGTTCTCGAGATTATCACACTTAAACAAACCCTTCAGCCTTATAATATTAGTATGTATGGATAACTATAAGAGATTGACATTAGTAACTTACGGAATGTGACTTTGGGGTCATAACATCATCATCATAAACAGCTTCATTGCCACCTATGGAGCCTGACATGAGTGACCGCAGCCAGTCTGTAGCTTCTTCTGACTCTGGAGGAAGAGAAGGAGGTTTTCCTCCCCCTGTGCGTATCATTTCTTGACGTTCCCTACAGGCCTCCTGAAAAAATTAAATTACAAAAAAGTATTATGTACGTAAGTTGTGTACCAATGTAAGGTTATTAATAATGAAAGAAAATAACATGTATTTAACACAGTACCTTTTTTGCACCTCTTTTCATGTTTTCAAATTTATATTTTAATTGTTTTACAGTTCTTGGTGTTTCGCCAACTGCATTGAATTCTTTTTCAATACAGCACCACGCATGGTCTTTTTGTTTGGCACTACTTCCGTCAGTTTTTTTACACATTAATACATTTTTGTACTTATCTATAAGCAATTGGAGTCTAGATATTTCTTCCTTGCTAAAATTTATACTTCGTTCCCTGAAAAAAAGCAATGTAAAATTAAAAGCGTGCCTGCAACCTAGGTTTTGTAAATAGAAATCATTTAAGATCATTTACTTCAAAATTATCGAGAAGTAATCCTGGATTTAGTCATTATAATGAAATGTAAACTTACTTTAAACGATAGTCGGTCATCATGGTTGCAAGTTTAATAAAGAAAAACACTTTCTTGATTCCAACCAAACACTTTAAACCCAAACAAAACAACAATATAACCTCGCAATTTCATGCCGCCAATCTAAAACGTCAGATAAGCTGACAGAGCGCTGACAGCCAACGTTAGGTGCTGCCATATCGAAATATATTACCCATACCTTTTTAAGGGAAAATAAGTAACCTTAAAATTGCAACTCTTTTAACTTTGACAACACGATCATAGGTAATGGTGCAACTTAAATGTTGTTAAATCCATTGTCACCGTTAATGTTATTGCTAAAGTTAACTTTAACGGAAACTATAACCGAGGCTACGGTGCAATTCACTCTAAGACTTAAGTGACCTCACTTACCATGACGCGCGTTCTTTTGGTCGCGTGGTGTCGAACTTGGGCACCTCGATGTTGGCGCGCGTGAATATCTCCCACACGGTCACGCCGTACGACCATACGTCACTTTTCGTAGAAAACAGCCACGGGTTGCTCGCCGATTCGGGCGCGTACCTGCATTAAAAATGAACATTTAAGTTACAGTTCTTACTGTACTGTCCACGTTAGTACTAAATGAATACCTACATAGTTATTTATTTATTCGCATATTATTTAATAAAGGCTTGGCAAATAGCTCACAAATCGCAAGTGGCACGCGGCTTTTTTTGCGTTTCGCTGTACGGTCGTTTGTCACTTGAGCTGACTTGTTCTACAGACATAAGAAGGCTTATATGAAGTTCTTCTACGTTTTATCTGATGCCAAAGGATTTCCTCTATTGTTCTTCGTCAATTTTTAAACGATTACTTACATTACGGTTCACTCGCACAAAACAGCTAACATATAAGGCAGATAATCAGTTAAGAACAGGCCCTCTGATCAAAAAAACAAACCCGAGATAAGCTCTATCCATATTTTCTTAACCTATTCAACAAACATACCAGTTAATAGGCAGCAGGCGTTCAGTCTTAATCTTGTACTGGTCGTCGTCCTTCGGTATGGTGCGCGCGAGCCCAAAGTCCGATATCTTCACGTGGTACTTGTCTACCACGAGTATATTGCGTGTGGCCAAGTCGCGGTGGACTATGTTCTTGCGGGATACGTACTCCATGCCCTGATCAAATAATTTAGGAACGGTTTGTTAGAAATAAAAAGGTAACGATAGTTGAAAATTGCAACCCTGTATTTAGGACTAGAGCCAATCAAACTTTATGAATGGAACTGATGTAAGGAATTGAAACTTGCAGCACGCACGATACCGTTCTACTATTTATACCCTTAAGACTTATAAGGAATGGTTTAAGTATGTATCAGTATCGTGTCCTCTGCGCGCTTTTCACGCCATCGAATCCGATTTTTGCGTTTGCATTACGTTAGAATTACGAGTTTCTAATAAAGTAATACACCTAGATATTCCTAGTTTAGTATTAGTGGAAACATGAGTATGTTTACGCTTGTAAAAACTTTAATACAGATTGATATGTCAAGTTTTTGAGCTAACTTATTAGATTTTGTCGACGTTTATTGCTTGTGCTAGTACGCCTTCGTCGTCGCCTGTCTTTAAACAGTAATTTCCCGTAAAAGTAAAGAACACAGAACTCACCATAGCAATGTCTCTTGTGTAAATAAGCAGATGCGTGATAGAAAGCTTGTCGCCTTGGAACTTGAGGTAGTAGTTGAGCGAGCCCTCCTCGAGGTACTCCATCACGATCATCACGTCGGGCTTCCACGAGTACCCGAGGATGTTGACTATGTTGTTGTGGCTCAGCGACTGCAGGGCAATATCAATAAAGTAATCTCACTAATCTCGACTGGAAATGGTCAAACATTTCAGTGTCAACTGTTCGAGGAAAACTGATTGCTATTCAATTAATTGAACACAGTGTTAAATATTCCTTATGCGAACGGCTAAGGAGTGGAATTCGCTGACGGCTGAAGTGTTTCCTTTAGAATATAACTTAGATATTTTCAAGAATAAGAGTAAATAGGTTGGTACTACACAGACATGATCCATCCTTAGCCACATCGTCACTTATCGTCAATTGAGATTGTGGCCAAATGCCTAAATATCACAATATTTTTTAAAAAATGTACTTTATGTTTGTAAACGCCGTAACAGATCTCTCTTCCGACGTAACAGTTCGATCTTTTACGGCAATAGATTGTCCCCGCCACATTGTAGATAGGTATTGCGTGAAACTAACTGCTACGGAAATTCACTCCTAAAGCACATTCATAAAACTAGATATGGTTTTATGAATGTTCATGATATGCAACAAGTAGACTGCCTCATTGGTGTAGTGGCAAAGTTTCTGCCTAACATCCGAGAGGTCCTGGGTTCGAAACCCAGGTCGAGCCAAAATTGTTTCTGAGATTTTCTGTCATGAGTTTCTCAAAAACAGCTCGGAGTCGGGAAGTTGGCGGTGTTACACCCCCGTGCCTCGGTGCGCACGTTAAGCCGTTGGTCCTGCGCCTGATCTCTCTCCGGTCATGTCGAATTGCCGTCTCACCGAACTTGTAGAGTGATGGAACAGTGAGTGCACCTGTGTATTGCGCTCACACTTGTGGATTATGATGTCTCCTGCGTAGTTGGCTGATCTCTTTTGAGATTGGCCGCCGTGGTCGAAATCGGCCAGGAGGCCTATAACTATTATTATATTGTATATATATGTCGTACCTTCATAATCTCCAGCTCGTTCTTGAAGTCTATGTAGAGTGTGCTGTCCTTGTCTATGGCGTGCGCTTGCTTGGTGAGCTTCTTGATGGCCACCTCCTGCCTCTCATCCGTGTCCCACTCCATCCAGCCCCGGTATACCTCGCCGTAGTTGCCCTAAGATGGAAAAGGTTATTATTTACTTCAGTACAGTAGCATTACAGCTGCATATTCCGGTAAAAAAAATCGATAAGTACAATAGGCATGATGACACCTATCGTAAATATTTTCAAGAACATGGTGTTTTAAAAACATAACCTGTATAAAGCTAGTATAACCAATTCATTTCCAAAAAGTATGATGTAGAAACCAATTTACTTAATTAATTAAGTTACTTATTTAATTTTTTAAAATGTTTTTTTTTATTTGGTAATAATGTGATACTGAATAAAAATGTTTTCTTCTTCTTCTTCAATTTTTATTTACATAAAATTCAATAAATATTCAGTCAATTGACTTCGATTTCTGATACTAAATTATGACGTCAAATTATAGTATTCTCATACAAAATCTATGGAGACAGATAGTTTTGACAGATGATAAAGAGTATGTCAACGATTGGTGGTGTCATCTAGCCTATTCAGTTAATATAAGGGCCATAGTTATATTGGTGAGATGACTTGCTATTATCTTAGTATCTAGTCAAACGAAGTGACAGATACAGGAAGCGAGGGAGGATCACTTCATTCATACATAGATGTGACTCACGTAATAATCTGTGAGAAATCGTTTTTGCCCTTTCTGCTACAACAGCTGTTTGTCGCCTCACAGAAGTCTTTCTTCCTTTATGTGCACCATATGAATTTACTCTGCTTGGAGTCCATGTAAACGATAGCACTGGTAGCGAATGCCATCGGCATTAAATCAGATCAGTACCTACTCGCACGTACCCGTAACCTGCTTCTTTAAGCACCTTAAAAAAGTATAAGCTACGAACTGTTTTTTCCCTTGCGTTTGCACTTCGCAGGCAAGATAAGTCAGTACAGTACACTCGCACTTACGGCGCCAATCCTCTTCGTGAGCGTGACGAAGTACGTAGAGCCACGTGTGACGATCGGTTGCATCCGTCTCGGCTGCCCGCCCGCTACAAACTGTTCGCCCGGATCGTCCGCTAGAGGGGCGCGGGCGTTTGCGCTTCGCAAGGAAGATGACGAACGAAGAGCGAGGGCCACTGAACTCATGCCATCTAGCGATGCTGTCAGCTTGTTGTTGGCGAACTGGAAAGAAGAATTCTCTTAAGCAAAGGGTGTCGAGATGGAAGCATAAAAGATATCAAGCAATACTGCACTAGCCCCGTCATGACTTCTCTGGGACGGGATTGCGATGTTGTTTTCCGTTGAACAGTACATACATAGATAGATAGACAGAAAGAAAGATAGATAGAAAGAAAGAAAGATAGATAGAAAGAAAGATAGATAGATAGAAAGAAAGATAGAAAGATACAAAGAAAGAAAGAAAGATAGATAGATATCTATCTATCTAGATAGGCATTATTCTCGGTTTCAAATTGATTAATAAATTTTGAAAAGTAACAAGTAACTTGTTCAAACATTTTGGACTTTAGTGACTTTAAGACCGCGACCGTACACGTGTCATGGCAGATTCTCTTTCTCTTCATCTATTCTATCTACCCAAATACTAAAACTTTAATAAATCATGACCTTAAGATTAATATTGACCACTTACATGATTATCAAAATGGTTGATCAGCGTGCCGTTGAGCGAGGGCGCGCTGCTGTCCGATATCAGCGACTTGTTGCTGCTGGCGTCGCTCACCTCGCTCGGGGGAAACATGTCACCTAGAGAAGTAACAATTTTTATTTCACACAATCGGCAAAATAAAGTTTAAATTAATCGGCAAAAAACACGAACCATTTTGTGAACCAGATTTTGTGTTACGCCGTCATTTCACAGAGCTCTTACTCAAAATTTGTATGTGCCTACTTCAATAAAAATCCAATGCGCGCCCCTGTTACTTGTATGACTTTTCCGTTTAAATTGCAAATGTTGCTTACTTGATACAGTGTCTGTGGTGTCCATGGGAGGGTTGAAACTGACTTTGGGTTCTTCGTAATCGTGGACTGGCACATATTCTGTAAAGAAAACAAATTACATTATACACGACACTTCAGTAAAAAAAGGTTATTCCAATGGTAATATTTAGGTATTATATAAAATAAATATTAGACCAAATCCAATATGTACTACGAATCCGAGAGATAGACTGCGCTTCGAATAGCGGGTTTACGTTTTATTTTTATATTCTGTGTGCAATTCTTATTTCCTAATTTTTAATTAGGTCGTTGGGGTATAAAAGAGATTGATCGCTGCTCTTTTTGTGATCTGGACAATTAGTTAACTATAAGCTCAGCGTAGGTCTTTTGCTGCTAAAACCCTATTCCGAAAAAAGAAATCCCTCAAAATACTAATCGCTTTTTCGTAAATGACTCTCGTACACGTGACAGCACGTCTAAGTTAAAATGAGGGTGATTTTGCAACAAAAAAATTCGCTGTCGTCTGTACATGTCATCATTTTGCCGGATTTCGTTTTTCGGAATATTCCTTCTTGTCCGAAAGCAGACCGCCTGTAATCTGGGTCTTTTTGTTGGAGGCCTATCAGTGATTCTATTCAAATTCTTTATTTGTTGTTAAGTAGGGTAGTACATACATACGAGCCCCGATGCAAAATAGTTCGTCTAGTGTGAAAAATAAGATATTTTGAAATAATGTGAAGTTAATTTGGGTAAAGTAACTAAAACAGTTAAGGAGACAGTAAACCACAATTTGAGTAACATTTCAAAGTTTATTTTAACGTATCTCAAAATCTTTCATGACCTTACATAACATAAATAAATAAAAAAATATACTGAAACACATGTCGCAAAAGTATTCGTCTATCACTGGCTCTCACGCAAAATAGTTCGTCTACCACTTAGTTATGTCGCCTTTGCTTTCAATTACAGCTTTAATGCGAAGAGGCATGGTCGCAACCAACGCTGCACACTCGTCGGTCGTAATTGACTCCCACACAGCCAAGAGTTTAGCCTTCAAGTCGCTCTTCGATCTTGATGGATTTTTGCGAAGGACTTTCTTCATTTTCCACCATTCTCAATCGGCGATAAGTCCGGGCTGTTAGATGGCCACTCGATGGTTGGGATGCTTTTTGACAGCAGCCATGTCTTTGATGTCCTTGCAGTATGGCAGGAAGCACCGTCTTGTTGAAAAATGAAAGAATCTTGATGTTTGAGTGACGGAATGGAGGGCAGTAGACTTTCTTTCAAAATATTTAGATATCTTGTTGCATTGATGGAACCATCCACAAACTGCATCCCACCAACACCTTGCGCAGACATGCAGCCCCAGATCATGAGAGCCGCTGGAAACTTAACTTTTCGTTTAATACAATCAGTATGAAATGCTTCATGTTTATTTCGAACCACTTTTTTTCTTTCATCGCCGACTGTGACTTCAAATTTAGACTCGTCACTCCATATAATACTACGCCACTGATCAGAAGTCCAATTTAAGTGTTCACGAGCAAACTTCAATCTCTTAGTCTTCTGTAAGGCAGTCAATAGTGGTTTTTGCTTAGCTGTGTAAAATCCGTAGCCCATTGTTTTTAACACTCTTTTGCAGGTATCAACTGAAACATCTTTGTCAATCATGTCTCTCCATTGCACCGTTAGTTCAATCCAGCTCGAGCACGGCGATTTTTTTTGACAATTTTCTTTAGAATTCTGTTTTCTGCTTTACTGGTGATACGGGGTCGGCCAGTTTTCTTCAAGCAAAAAGTATTTCCATTCTTTTTATAGTGCTGAATGATAGATTGTACTGTAGATCTGGGCAGTGTCAAGTCTTTTGAGATTTGGTAACTTGATTTGCCCGCCTCAATCCCACAATCTATTCGCTTTCGAAGTTCTTCTCCCACTGGTTTGCCACGACCCATTTTTACTTGAAAACTGAAGAAATTAACAGAATTTATACGATCTCACTTGTCAAAATGTCTGAAGAATTACTTTTCCAAACTTAAATTTTTAAAAATAAATTTTATAAAGGGAAAAAAATATTTAACTCAATGATAGACGAACTCTTTTGCATCGATTACAGTTCTTGCATTTCACGAAGGCGAGTAGTCTTTATTTGTTTTTAAACGTGTACATGCATAATGCAATAGTGTGCGTGTATGACGACGCGGTCAGTCGCGAGCGCGCTGTCGCTCAGGTTAGTTGTGTTTATTGTTTCCGGACGCTAATTGCCGTGAAGTACTGTCAGCATGTCAAAGCGCAAAGTTATCCATAGCGAGGTAAATATTTTTTTTCTAGTTTTGACATTAAATAAAAATGATTATTTTTTAATTTAAGTAATAGTCTAGTTTTGACTTTTGATACTTATTCAATTGTATATTTTATTGTTTTTAGGGTCGAGCAATCATTGCTAAAGTCTTTCACTTTCTAAAAGATGAATATAATTTTATGAAAGCAAATAACACTGATGGATGTGACCTAAGTCCATTAGCAAACATATTAGAACGAACTGCCCAAGCAACAGGCGTCAGTGAACGCACAGTAAGTAGGATTTTAAAAGAAGAGAAAGAGTTGCCATCTTCATCAACCAAGTTTACTTCACCCATGAAAAAGCGACGAAAAAGAGACGGTAAATTTAATTTAGATAATATGAATCGAGAAATTATTCGAACTACAATTCAAAATTTTCATATAGAACACAATGAACTTCCAACTTTGGCAAAACTTCAGTCAGCATTAAGAGAAAAAATTGGTTTTGACGGATGTTTGAGCACATTACGTTCGTTGCTTATAAAAATGGGCTACGAATGGAACAAAATTGAAAACAATCGTAAATCTTTACAAGAAAGGCATGAAATACAATTGTGGAGATTTAATTTTTTGAAAAAAATTCATGAATACCGTGAAGAAGGCCGTCCCATTATATATACAGACGAAACATATGTGCTAACTTCGCACGTACGTCAAAACACGTGGAATTTAAAAAAACTAGATACTAAGACAAAAGACAAGTCATTTTTAAAAAAATTGAGTACCGGTGCTCGTTTTATTATAGTGCATGCGGGTAGCAGTAGTGGATTTATTAAAGATGCTTCGTTAATATACAAAGCATCATCCACAACTGGAGACTATCAATTTCAATAATTATAGCAAATGGCTGAATGAAAAGCTGCTGCCAAATTTACCAGATAAATCTGTTATAGTGATGGACAACGCATCCTACCATAATACTCGAAGTAGTAGTATACCTACGTCAAATTCGCGCAAGAGCGACATGCAAAAGTGGCTGACGGAACACGGTATTCCTTTCAATGCACTGTCCCGCAATGTAGAATTGTATGATTTAATAATCAGAAATAAGCAGCGTTTTATTTCATATAGAATTGACGAGATAATAAAAAGCAAAGGTTTCGAAATACTACGACTGCCACCATATCACCCCGAATTAAATGCCATTGAAAACATCTGGGGTATTCTGAAAAATAAGATTGCCTCGAAAAATATTGGTCAAAATATGACAGAAGTTCAAAATTTAATAGCTGAAGGTTTAAACAGTATCGATAACAACATCTGGCTTAATACATGCAAGCATGTCGAAAAAATTGAAAAGGAGTATATGAAATATTTTGATTATGACTTTGAATTTGTAATTAATGTGGGTGAATCAAGTGATAGCAGCACGACTGACTTTGAAACTAACGAAAGCAACAGTTTTTCCGAAGAAGATTAAGGCGACACATTTTTCACATACGTAAAAATAGATAGAAATTTGTTATTAAATAGTTCCAGCCTAGCCTTATTTTCATAATTTTGCCATATCTTGAGTTCAATTGTATATCCTTATTTAAGTCTTATGTTTCGCTTAAATTAAAACTTAAACCCAAATGTAGAAGAACATAATTTTATTTTAATACATTCCCTTATTTATTATTTATTTTAAATAATAAACATTTTAGTTTAAAAGTTTTGTTGTTTTATTTTATTATCAATTGAACATACAAAAATATTGGTATTATTTTTATGCTAACCATACCCGCTTTCGTTTTCACGCACACATCGACACATATACGGACACATATTTACCACAAGTAAATTCTGCTCGACTTCGTGATTTGAAAGAACTATAGCAACTAAATGAACTATTTTGCTTACGATTTGCTCAACTCAAAAGCAGGTTATCTCTTAATTTAAAAGAATGAAATAGTTTATTGCTTCAACAATGAATAGTGCATAAGTAACCGAACATGAGATGGTAGAATAGATTTTCTGTTTACGTAACTGGACAAAAATAATTAAGTTAGAAAAAATCTTTGTACACGTTTTTCGTCCTAGCTAGACGAACTATTGTGCATCGGGGCTCGTATAAATGTGGTCTTAAATATTAAAATAAAGCTGCTTCCTACTTAGCTGCATGGCAGCAAACAAATATTTAGAATAACATCATTTCATTTTCAGTATCAAGCATTTGCCGACAGGTTAGATTGTCACTACTTGAACCACTGCAGCATGGTTCACGTGGTGGCAGTCTGACCGGTTGTGCTATTAAAATGTATCTTTGTTTTATGTCTTATTTATTACTGTGTGTTTGTATACTAACATTAGGCTAAGTCTCTTTTGTAACTAACAAATTGATCCTTTGTTGGTCGAAATAAAATGATTTGATTTGATTACATGTTATCATTTTACTTAAACATCAGTCACTATTATTTATACAATAATTCATTACTATTATTATATTATTTAAACAATTTATTTTGTAGTTTAAAAACTCATTGACATTTAAAAAAAGCCAGTTACGTTATGAAGACTTAAATGCGCTGGAATGCAATTCTTTAATTCTCATAGGTATTTTATTGTAAATGGTTATACACATGGCGTATCTATTATTTTGAAATCTCTCAGTTTTTGACACTACATCTAATATTTGTCCTGTGGCTAATAGTTACTAGACTAGATACTGTAAGAAATATATTTTTATGATGCTATTTTACCTCGGTGCAGCATGTGGTTGATGTCGCGCATGATCTCCTGCGGGCGCATTGGCGTGGACTGCCAGCACTGCCCCATCAGCGTCCACACCTCTTTAGGGCAGTGCATTGGTTGAAGCAGACGGTTGCCGAGTTCGTAGCTCTGAACAAAATAAATAATGATTTCAATATTTATAGTCCTCCTGGCCGATTTCGACCACGGCGGCCAATATCAACAGAGATCAGCCAATTACGCAGGAGATATTATAGTGTACAAGTGTGGGCGCAATACACAGGTGCACTCACTGTTCCATCACTCTCAACGTTCGGTGAGACGGCAATCCGACATGACCGGAGAGAGATCAGGCGCAGGACCAACGGCTTAATGTGCGCACCGAGGCACGGGGGTGTAACACCGCTAACTTCCCGACTCAGAGCTGTTTTTGGGAAATTCATGACAGAAAATCTCAGAAACAATTTTGGCTCGGATGTAAGGCAGAAACTTTGCCACTACACCAACTAGGCAGTCTGATTTCATATTATACAGGCTTGAAGTAGCTAGCTGTTTCGGCGGAATCTTACTATTCGTATAATTTTTTTGGGCGCTAGGATACAGTAGTGGAGCGACCGTGGGTTACTGAACTAGTAAGTGAAAACGCCTTGAACTGTTGAGACGGGATTCGCCGCTAAGGGCGCGTTCACATATAACGTCCGTTTTAATGGTCCGTTGTTAGCGTATGAAGTTGTATGAGCGAGTTCACATATAACTTTCAATATATCGGATCCTGTATATTGGATCCAGTACATCGGATCCAGTATAACGGATCCAGTATATTGGATCGAATCAGATCGATGTAATTACCTCTCACAGCGTGATCGCGAACGCCCAGATGTCGCCCACACCCAGGTCCATGACCAGAAATAACTTCTACCGACCTATTTACACTAGGCATAACGGAGAGCCCTCTGTGCACGGGATGCATGTAAGCGACCGAAGTGCCACAATATCATGTGCTCATTGAGTGCCCAGCTGTGGACGAACAACGAGCACACCTTCTTCAATCGCCAGCAACACTCCCGGAGGCTTGCAGTAATCCAGCAAAGCTGCTTTTTTTCTGAGAAAGTCTGGGCTGGTTCGAGTAGGAAGGGAACAGAAATACTCACAACGGACAAATCAAGCGGGTAATTGGGGAAATAGCCCAGCTTAAACTAAGCTAAACATTACTCTACCGACATCCAGTGCAGGAATAAACAATAATACCAACCTTCTCAGTGAGTACAGGGTTGGTCTCGGCGGGCGAGACGCCGTACGAGAACACCTCCTACAGCGTGGTCGCGAACGCCCAGATGTCGCCCACGGCCGAACGCTTTGCCAGGTCCATGACCAAAAATAACTTCTACCGTCCTATTTACAATAGGTGTAATAGATAGCCCTCTCTGCATGCATAAAAGCGAGCGAAACGGCACAAGACCACGTGCTCATGGAGTGGCCGAACAACGGGCACTCCTCTTCAATCGCCAGCAACACTCCCAGAGGCCTGCGGTAATCCAGCAAAGCTGCTTGCTTTCTGAGAAAGTCTGGGCTGGTTCGGATAGAAAGGGAGCAGAAATACACACATTGGCCCAGCCCAGCTAAACTAAACTTAACATAAATCTACCGACATTCAGTGGAAACTGCAGATAGAAACAAGAATACCAACCTTCTCAGTGAGCACAGGGTTGGTCTCGGCGGGCGAGACGCCGTACGAGAACACCTCCCACAGCGTGGTCGCAAACGCCCAGATGTCGCCCACGGCCGAACGTTTCGCCAGGTTCATGTCCGAGAATAGCTCGACCGGCATCCAGTGGATACTTCAAAAAAAAACATTTTAATAATACTTTATTCACTTTTACAAAGATGCGGTCTAGGATGACTTCGTGAAGCCTTGGACTGTTTTTTGATATAAGCCAAAGATAATGGAAAGGCCTTTCCATTATCTTTGATATAAGCCATTTCTTAAGTTTACCAGAACGGCAAATTAGTAGGCATTTTTTTATAATTCTACTACGCACGTCGCAAACGTTGTCCTGCGGTTGTTTTTTTTTCTTAGTAAGAACCATCCCCGTACTTTGAGGAACATCATAAAAAAAAGAATTGGCCAAATTGGTTCAGGCATTCTTGAGTTATTGCTTACAAAGAAATTTTGCTATTCATTTTTATATTATAGAAAAATTCAATATAATTCGTATTTGATTGATTGATCCATATTCACACTACGTCGGATCCGGAATCTAGCGAACCCGATCCAGTGCTTACCATTTCCAATTTAATATCAAATTCTACCTAAAATTAAATCTGACATAGTCAGTTTCTGTTCAGAATAGCGAAACAACTGTTACGAACGCATTAATATAGAAATAAATTGCTAATTGTACGCATTACTCGTATACTCACTCATTTGGCGAATACGGCCTTAAGCTAGGCCCCGACAGCTTGACAACGATTTTATCCGAGTCACAAGCCGCCAGCAACAGCCGCTTGCATCTAATGTATCCGTGTATAAGCCCCGCCTCGGAGAGATCCCACAGGGCTCGAGCCAACATCGCGGCCACTTTCATGAGATGCAGTGGACTCACTCGGTCTCTGTGTTTTCTGTAGATAATTGAATGTACTTAAATTAATGAAAAATGTTAAATGAATGTACTAAATTACAAAGAACATGAATGAATGAGTGTTATTACGTCGATTGTTCGCTTTAGCGTCCGCTTATACGAATTGCACGTATAACAGGCAGTGTAGTTTTGAGACACACGCATGTCCATAAAAGCACACCATTAATAATATTAAATAAGTATACAACAACATGACATACATTGATCTGACTCCGTGGTAAGTAGCTATATCACTTGTGTTACAGATATCAGAATCAACAGTGGTATTACAAATAGACTTAAATAAATACATATAACACCCAGATCAGCACAAACAAACATGTCCATGCACACATGTTTGTACAGTGCAGAGATCGAACCAGCGACCTCTTGGTTAATAGTCAAGTTCTTGGCCATTACACCAAAGTGGTCGATTTCTTTTGCATAAATGAAATCCAGAAAGAGGTATTTTTTATACTTGTAACATTCACAAATTGTACACAAATGTAAACTATATCCTTAATCTTAACGGCCAACGTAAATATTAAGGATGTAATTTACATTTTGTGCAATGCGGATCCTACTATGTTATTGCGTAGGTATTTTTTTTGTTACTTATGGAAGTGAATTATTGTCATCTTAAAACATTATACGTAGTCGGTCCCAAAGTTCTGTCATATATGAAAATAGTGATAAAAAGAAAAGTACCTATCCGTTTTTTATAAATTATCCTACTACTATTATAAAGGCGAAAGTTTGTAAGTATGGATGTATGGATGTATGGATGTATGGATGTATGGATGTTTGTTACTCTTTCACGTAAAAACTACTGAATGGATTTGAATGAAACTTTACCACAATATAGCTTATACATCAGAATAACATATAGGCTACAATTCATAAATAATTTTTAAGATAAAGGCTTTCCACGCGGACGAAGTCGCGGGCGGCCACTAGTATATTATATGAAAGAGCATTTAATAAGGAATTATATTAACTTAAAATTATTCAAAATGACCGCCCTTATTTTTAATACAGGCCTTTAGTCGCCGCGGCCAGTCGTCTATCGCAGCACGCACCATATTCATGTCTATTTCAGCGACTGCTTTTATTATAGCTGACTTTAGACTGTCCAAATTTTTATGGGGCTTAGCACACACCTTCCTCTCTAAGACTCGCCAAATTTTATAGTCCAGAGGATTAAGGTCCGGACTGGAGGAAGGCCAATCTTCATGTCTTATGAAGTCGATGTTTTGACGCTCGAACCAGGCTTGAGTGGTCTTGGCTTTATGTGCAGGTGCAGAATCTTGCTGGAACACAAAGTGATGTCCTGAAAATAACGTGTTGGGCAGGTCTTTGACATGCTGATCCAAAACCGTCTCTTGGTACACTTTTGCACTGGTTTTGACCCCTTTTTCGCAAAAATGAACCTCAGTTGGTCCGTAGTAGGAGACTCCTAACCAGACCATCACTGAAGATGGATGATGCCCATGTTGCACCCGCGGAACTCTTTTTGCTGCTTCTTCAGAGCTCCCAGCATACACTCTATCATTCTGTTTATTGTACTTTTCTTCTACATCGAAATTTTTTTCGTCCGTAAAGAGTATATCACGATGTCGGTTTTTCGCGTACCGTTTCAACAACACCCGGGATCTTTTGAGTCTTATTGCTTTTAGACGGGCATTAAGTAGGTGTCCACTCTTTTTTTTGTAAGCTCGCAACTTAAGGTCTTCGTTTAACACCTTTTTGACAGTTTTTCTACTGACCCCCATCTGCAATGCCATCAGCTTCTGTTTTCGGACAGGATTCCTTCGTATGCGCGCCTTGATTGCTTTGATCACTGCTGGTGTCCTTGCGGAACGTGGCCGGCCAGTTCTTTTCTTGTCCTCAACACTTGAGACTTCATTGTACCTATTTATAGTACGATACACAAACCTAAGCGATATTTTTAAATTTTTGAGCAACTTGAAAATGGTATTCGGCGAGTGCCCACAGCGGTGCAACGCTAAAACTGCTATTCGGTTTTCTTTCACGGTCCACTCCATCGTGAAAAATCGCGGCAAATGATAACTTTTTGTTTTTTATAATTGACAAACATTCAAAAATGGAATGCAATTAAACTTTTTTTAAATCGTCTTCGAAATTGGAAAATAATGTGCCAGTGACAGAACTTTGGGACCAACTACGTATGTATATTACCAGGAGTAAACATCACTTACCTCAGGTATTCATCCAACGGCCCATACGGCACGTACTCGAGTACCAACGCAGTAGGTGAGTTTAACGTCACTCCGTACAAGCGAACTACGCACGACGAATGCACGCAAACGTATTTGGACGCTAGCTCCACGAATTCCTGGACAGATATGTATATAATTTTTATAAACATAACTAACTTTCTAGTTAAAAAAATTGTTTAAAAAAACTAAAAAAACACGTTTTTATTGCTAACTAAAAAAGAAAAAATAATTTCTGAGTACACGGAATTTATATTACAGTAGAGTAAAAAGCGTGGGCTTTATGACGTTTTCATACTTCTCTTTTTATAGTTGCCAATAATAGGATGATTTTCACATACTACTATACCAAGCACCCCTATTTTTATTTTATTTTTTTAGGTAATAAGGATAATGGAAAACTCTTATCAAATTATTGCATTGTCATCGGTACTTAATACGTGTGCAAAGTTTCAAAATAATCCGATTTCTGGAAGTTGGTGAAAATTGAGCTCAAAAATTCCGTTACATACATACAGTCCGATCTAATAAAAGCGTGTTAAAAAAAATAGTTTAAAAAACTAAAAAAACACGCTTTTATTGCTAACTAAAAAAGAGAAAATAATTTCTGAGTACACGGAATTTATATTACAGTAGAGTAAAAAATTGGTTGCCTGTAAAGTCGGTATACGCGCGAAAGTTTTACGTGACAACGACTCTGAGTGGTAAAATAATTTTAATGTGAATATTCATTCGTATAACATGAACCGGTGTGTATGCCTATCTCTCTCTCTCTCTCTCGCTCTGTCTCTCTCGCGCGAAACGTGAGCGGAGCAGCGTTACGCAGTTTCTTGAGGTGTCACCCGGCAAACCAATTTATAAGACGTTGTCACGTCTGGGGTGCACTTTATGACGTTTTCATACTTTTATACGTGCCAATAATAGGATGATTTTCACATACTACTATACGAAGCACCCACAGAGATGTATAGAGTGGCCGCGGGGGCGTGGCCGGTGAAATCAATTCGAGGACAAAATTGTCAACTCGCTCAAATACGCAATCAGTCATTAATCGGTTTTCGTACGCGTCACACGAGAAAGTTTTTTCGTAATGCCGCCTTGTGCAGTGGTTGTGTGCAAAAACAGAAGTAATCACAATCTTCAGGGGGTCAGTTTCCATCAGTAAGTATAGAAATTATTTTGATTATACTGCATTTTACACTAAAAAACCATTTTTCTTCATTAAAATAAAACGTCACGTCTCGTTCTGTCAAACCACTCTAACCTAACAATTGAATGTATACATTGCTCGCTAAGTTTTGCGTGTGTGGTATTGGAATCGTTAGTAGCGGGTAATGAAAATAGCGCTAAGTGGATCGGTCGCTGTCATCCGCGCACGCATCTAACCGCCGCGAGATAAGGATGTGCCAGTTGTTACATGTTGTCGATACCTACGTTACGATAAAAGAAATTGGAATTTCAATAAATAATGTTTGTATTGTATAGTAATGGTAATAAATACACTTTTTTTCTCCGACATCACAAAGTGTTGGTACAAACAACTATACATACAATAATATTTTCTAGATCCAATTAATGTGTGATAATGATCCTTACCTATGTAGGTAGGTAAGTATTCATATATCATATATGTATATGATATATGAATACTTACTTTATTTAAAATTAGAAAAAAAATAGATAGATATTTTTACCTAATAAACACACTCTCTGAGGTTCATAATCAAAGGATTTTTGTTAATTTTGCTTACCTATGTTCTAAGAATATTTATTATGTAAAAAAAATAATATTTTAGAAATAACCTATTTAAAACTTTTAACATAATAATAATAATAAGTATTTTTATTTCGTAATGTTTTAGTTTTCCGCACGACAGAGACACAAAAGAAAAATGGATCAACGCAACCGGAAAAGGGCCCGATTGGTGGCCAACAAAACATAGCAAAATATGTTCTGTACATTTCGAAGAAAAATGATTTCTGCCGCAAAAAAAATATCGCAGGCTTTTTGAAGGGGCAGTACCTACATTAAAATTACGCCTGGTTTTTGCAACGGTTTGTTTTAAATCATTTATTTTACTTATTTATTATTGGCGTTGTTATCAATGAATAAAGATTAAATATTGTATTTCAGGTTAGTACTAATACAGTTCCTGCTCTTCAAAGGGTGAACCGTCACCATACTATCTCATGAACCGTGATTGATAAAGAGTTGGAAATATTTAAAATTCAGTTTTCTATTTAAATTTTTGGAAAATTATAATTTTATGTATTATTCTAGGTATATTGTCATACGCCTGAAAAAGAAAATATGCCGAGCGATCAGTCAGAACAATCTTTACCCTCAGTAAGTATTATATAGTAGGTATACATATTGATCACGATTGTTTTTTTATCGTGTCTTATTATTGACAATTATTTTTTTAATTGCCTTAAGTTACAAATCAAAAGCATAATTTCTTTACAGAGCGCAAATGATCCAAACATCGTCGAATCACCCAGAAAAAAGCGTCTACGAACTGAAATAGAAAAATATAAGAATCTAGTGAAAGCTCAAGAAAAGACAATAAAAAGACTCCGAGTGAAAACAAGTCGTTACAAGAAAAAGATTTCCCAATTAATAGATATCATAAAAGAGCTTCGGGAAAAAAACTTCGTTAATTGCGACCAAGCTAATCACTTAGAAGTTCTTGGAGTTGGAGTAGGTGATCTGCTTAAACGATTGTCTGAAAAAAGTAAATGCAGCAGTATCGGTGGACAATATTCTCCAGGATTAAGAACTTTCGCATGTACACTTCATTTTTATTCTCCAAAAGCTTATCAGTATGTAAGGAAAAAGTTTCAAACATGTTTACCACACCCTAGGACTATACGAAAATGGTACCAGTCGGTTGATGCCCAGCCAGGTTTCACAACGGAATCTTTAGAAGCTATAAAGCTTAAAGCCGCTAATTCTAAACACAAACTTGTATGCAACCTAGTCATGGATGAAATGGCTATAAGGCAAAGAGTAGAATGGGATGGAAAAGAAATGCATGGGTACGTAGATATTTGTAAATCTGCAACTGAATCAGACTCTCTTCCGATAGCCAAGGAAGCTTTAGTGTTTCTATTGACTGCAATTAATGGAGCATGGAAAGTGCCCGTAGGCTATTTCCTAGTAGATGGTGTGTCAGGTGAACAACGAGCCAACCTAGTTATTCAGTGCTTAGAACTACTGCACGAAACTGGTGTGGATGTAACGTTGCTAACATTTGATGGTTGCCCAGCGAATTTGTCCATGGTTAAAGAGCTTGGATGCTCATTAGACACAGAAAAATTTAAAACCGATTTTGAACACCCAGTGACTAAAAAACCCATATATATATTCCCAGACCCCTGCCATATGCTCAAATTGGTGAGAAATGCACTTGAAGCTAATAATGTGTTTATCGATGATTTAAACAGAGAAGTTAATTGGAATCACTTAAAAAATTTAAACAGTGTTCAAGAAAAAGAAAAATTACACTTGGCTAATAAATTAAGAAGAAACCATGTTTTCTTTAAGAATCAGAAAATGAAAGTTCGTCTAGCGTCACAATTATTCAGCAATAGCGTTGCTGATGCTTTAGATTTCTGTGCGCAGCGCAGTTATCCTGGTTTTGAAAACGTGGAGGGCACGGTAAATTGTTTAAATATTATAAATTACCTTTTCGATACTCTTAATTCTAGAAATATGGCACAGTTGCATTTTAAAAAACCCCTTTGCACACATAACAAACAAGTTATATTTGAATTTCTGGAAGGCGCAGAGTCCTATTTGACATCTTTGAAATTACAAAACGGAACAAATTTAATCAAGTCGAGCAGAAAAACTGGTTTCGTCGGATTTCTTGTTTGTATAAAAAGTTTAAGGCATCTATATGAGCGACTGGTTGAAACAGAAGAAAAACTAAAATACCTTCCTGCTTACAAGATCAGTCAAGACCATATAGAGTTATTATTTGGACACATTCGCGCACACGGGGGTTGTAATACAAACCCTACCGCTCGACAATTTCGCGGAATTTATAAGAAACTTCTCGTGAAAGCTGAGCTTAGAGACGTGGATAGCGGTAATTGTCAATCGCTTGAAAAAATTTCACTGCTGACTTGTTCCTCATCGATTAAACAAATAAATGTTACATCGGAACCCAGAGAGCTTAGCGTCACTCATGAGGATGAGTACAATTTATTGTATGAGATGTCTGTGTTTGATGAAGAAGTCAACATATTGGTCCAAAATCTTTCAGATTTCAGCCTTCAAGCAATAACATATATTGCTGGATTTGTGGTTCGAGCGCTGATGAAAACACTCAAATGTGAAACTTGCATAGAAGCATTGACAGTCCACAATAAAGAAGAGGATCATTTTATATTTACAAAAATAAAGGACAAGGGTGGCCTCATATACCCATCGAAAGATGTTATAACTATATGTAAGTGGATGGAAGTTACCATAAAAACAACAGTGTTATCAGAAAACCAAGTAACCGTTTTAAAAAAAAATATTAAAAGTGTTTTAATTGGTAAAGCACTGCCGCATTTCATCGGTATGAATCTTTTTGATGAGATAAATTCTCATCAATTTGATCAGTCGCCAATGAACAACCATTTGACACTTTTAATAAAAGCGGTGATGGAGAAATATGTGAACGTGCGACTTTGTTACTTGACAAAAAATGCTGCTCCGAAACTTTCCAAACGACAAGTGCTAAGTAAATACTTGCATTTTAGTGGGATGTAATTTTGATTTAAAGGTTATGGTTTTGTCCAGAAAGACTATTGAATATTATTTTATATAAATAAATCATAATACCTACCAACCTACATAAAGGTATTTTTATTTCGTTCGACCATTTAGGGTTAGAATACAAATAAACTTACTATACTGATAATGTAATAATTTTTACATAGAAATAAATAGACAATGCACTATCGACTAACACGTGAAGCGGCTGTTTTTTTACAGTTGGCCTGTAGTAAGTTGTTCATATGTATGAGTACAATCACAGTCTTACCCCCATTTGCATCAACGTTAGAAAATGCCCAAGTCACGTGAAAAGAACGTCTGTGATTCGCTGAAATAAACTTAGGAAACGACTTAGCGATCCTTTACGCTGGTGCAAAAGGTGGTAAGTAAGAGGTTTTGTGTTATTTAATTATGTAGGTAGGTATAATATTTTACGAAATAATAATTAATTTCATCTGCTTTTTATTCAATAAGAATGAAAAAGCATTATATTCGTTCCCATTCATAACTTCAAGTGCCAAAAAATATCTAAAGCAATTTCCATCATCGATGTTTTACTTAATAATACCTATTTACTTAATTTAATTCAATTGATAGCAGTTTTAATTGTGATGATAAAAAAAATGATTTTATTACCTATTCTTCATGTACGGTCCATTACTATCAATTATTATTTAATATTATTTCAAAATATAACGGGATTAGCTATCAGTGACAAAATCTTTTAAGATGTGTTACACCTTATCGATAATAAGTTTATCGACTCTCAATCACTAGCGTACGTGTGAAAATGTTTGAATGTGTTTGCTGCATGGAGGCGCGGCCGAAGCGCGTTAGTACACGCTAGATGTTATAGTGTGCGAGCCAATAGCAGCATCGTTTTGAATGCATGTGTGACAAAAATTTACAATGAGTGAGTGAGATTTGTGTAACTATTTAAGTGTGAATGTAAGTGTGAATTACATCAGGTCTCGAACTAATTTCACAAGGCGGCCCATCTCGTTGTTTCTGATATCTATGGAAGCACCCCACGCTTTTTACTCTACTGTAATATAAATTCCGAGTACTCAGAAATTATTTTCTCTTTTTTAGTTAGCAATAAAAGCGTGTTTTTTAGTTTTTTAAACTATTATTTATTTTATTTTTTTTAGTTAAATCTCCAAATTATTGCATTATCATTGGTACTTAATCACAGATTACTAAATAGTTACTACACTTAATGTGTTAGTTAATAGTGACATCTATTGGCAAAATACAGAGCTTCTAGTGCAAATCAATTGCATCAGTTAAAACTGCATAGCATTAGCAGCGACATCTAATGAATGCTATCGAAACTAACTAGCTAAGCGAACGCTACTAGATACTTTCGTAATATTTGTGAAAGAGATGGCGCCGTGCGGAAAATGTAAGAAGGCGATTTCAGCAATATTAAAATTAATTTTATTTTTTTAGTTAATAAGGATAATCGAAAACTCTTATCAAATTATTGCATTGTCATCGGTCCTTGACCCAAATTTCCTTGTTAATCAGACTCCTAGAAGTAGGTGAAAATGAAGTGCAAAGATTCCGTTACATACATAGTTACATACAGGTCAAGCTAATAAAAGCGTGTTAAAAAGGAATAAGCCAGGAAAACAGCTGATTAGTTTCAACGGCTGGACGGATTTTGACCAGCCATAGCTAAGAACCACCGTGATTAAATTGTCTATCGAATAAAAAAACGCTTTTAATTCCGTCCATCTGTTCGGAAGCTACGATACCACACACACACACACAAAATAACACAGAAACGCACAAACATACATACACAAACAGACCAATAAACCAATAAAACCAATTTATTTTTGGCAGTGCCCACAATGAGCACTTTTACTCGTCCAAACATATAAATTAACCCTACCACTAATCTGGATAACAACAACAACAACAATGGAAACATAGGGGTCAATCTCATAACACCCCTCTTTTTTGTCGCGGGTTAATCAAGCAAACGGGTGTCTACTCCTGTAAAATGGGTTTTTCTTTCTCATTAGTTGGTCACAAACTTTGCAAAATTATGGTTGTGATAAATAGTCTGATTTGCTATAAAATGTCACTTACCTTCAAATGATCCTCCCTTTGTAATGCTTTAAATGCAACAATAAGTTTTTTGGTTTCATCCAGATTCCAGTGTGCTTTGTACGTAACTGTAATATTGCCTGATCCCACTTTCTCTGAACCTGTGAGCCAATAAAAAAAATACATGTATTTCGGTTTAAAAACTTGTAACTGCAGATAACAATGGCTGGTCTCACTGAAGCAAAGCTAGAGAGTAAACAGGCATCTTCTAGGTGAGCTCGCTCCATCGTAGACTTAATCTTTGCCTCAATGAGCTTAGTCTTGGGCCTATCCCAAATAAAATAAAAAAACAATATTTTCACACTGTTGCGTAAAACGAGGGAAACGGATCTTCCAAGAGAATTTAGGGGTTGGATGTGTTTGTAATGTACTCATATTTATCTGATCTGTATAACGGGGCAGAACTTTACTACCGAGTAGGTAATTTTAACAGTAACTTAAGATAGGATTATGCCTATTTACACATAGCTAAGTGCTCTGGGAGTTAGTTAAGGCATTTTTGTTGCCCAAGCCCCGCCTAAACGGAGTGGACTGTAGGTGAAAATACATCCATCTATTATTCGGCCTATAAATTACTAGCTTTTACCCGCGACGCCGTCCGTAATAACCAATTTTATCCAAATATAATTCAAATCTTTGGTAATTTAGGAGTGAAAGCGATCAGATTCCCCGGATACCCCGCGGTAAAAAGTAACTCATGTTGTTTCTAAAAGTTTCAAACCATCTCCTTAACAAATTTCATTTAAATCTGTTCAGTAGTTTAGGCGTTAAAGCGATCGGCCCACTTGAATTATCCAATAGGAATGCGTCATTTTCCCGTGGTCAAAAGTAACTCATATCCTTTCTTAAGTTTCAAAATATCTCCATACGAAATTTCATGCAAATCGGTTCAGTAGTTTAAGCATGATTGAGTTACAGGCAGACAGAGTTACATTCGCATTTATAATATTAATATAGAAGTATAGACTTGTATGGTAGTTTAGGCGAGATTGAGTAACAGACACGAGTTACTTTCACATTTTTAATATTAGTATAGAAGTATGGATTAAGACATGTTCGGTACATACCAATAAAAAGCATGATGTCCTTATTGAGTAAACATCGCGGACTTTTGTTCGTCTTGAGAACTTCCTGTAGCTCGGTCTGGTCGATCCGCACGCCTTTCTTCACCGGCTCGCCGCAGAGAAGCAGTTGAGATTGATCTGAAGGAAGAAAATTACTTTTTAATTCTTTATTTGAGGACACATTGCACGGTTTTACAAACGCTACATGTCTCTTTAAGATATAATGTGTATGATAACAAATTATTTATTAAACAAACTTCAATCAGAGATGTCTTATTCCATTTAAAAACTACAGGGTAAAAGAATCTCTTTTATAAGAAAGAAATTAGTACAATCGAGTCTTTATAAAAAAATAATAGTACTAGGTGAAGGATTTACAAAAAAACCTTGCAATTATACGGTTGCCAACACATAAACTCTTTTGCAAAAAAAACGGGCACTTTAGATTTTTTCCTCTACTTTAATGAAGAAGAACAAGAAATAGGTTTTATTAATTTGACGATGTATTGGCATGTTATTTGAAGCATCCTGGCATGATTCTTTACGTTCCAAATTTAAAATTTGAAATTAATAAAAGAAAAATAATGATTATTGTGGATTATTCTAAAATTGCTTTACTAATGGCGCGAATTGCTGAAACGATTTTTAACTGATTACGATATTTTAAAACTTTTTGGACATTTTCTGCAAATTAAACAATTTAATCTTTATTTTTACATTAAATACCACTTTTTGATATGAGTGATAAAGCGATAAGGGCCGGTAAAATTATAGCCCTACTTGAAGAAGGTTGTTCGCAAACTTACGTGTCTCAGCGGCTAAATGTGAGTCGTTCAACTGTCCAGAGGACTTGGCAACGGTATCAAGACACCGGTTCGGTCAAAAGAAGACCCGGTTCGGGAAGAAAACGATGCACAGAACCAAGAGATGACCGCTTTTTGGTGAGTCAGGCGTTGCGGAATCGTAAGGCGTCAAGTGTGGACCTGAAGAAGAGCCTTGAAGAAGTAAGAGGAGTAGAAGTTAGCTTGTGGACGGTCAGGAGGAGGCTTTTGGCTGCCAATATCAGGAGTTACCGCCCAGCTCGGGGCCCTAAATTACTCCGTGAGCACCGTGTTGCTCGACTTCAGTTTGCTCGGAACTGTGCTTCATGGACTCTGGAGGACTGGAATAAAGTATTGTTTTCTGATGAAGCTAGAATCTCTTTGTGTGGAGAGGACCGACGCCGACGAGTGCTGCGAAGACCACGGGAACGCTATGCGGAAGTGTGTTTCGAAGAAATCACTCCTTATGGCGGAGGCTCCGTTATGTTTTGGGCAGCAATTAATTCGACGGAGCGTACGGAGTTAGTTTTCATAGAAAATGGAACATTAAATGCACATCGGTACATAATGGAAGTCCTAATTCCATATGCACAACCCACATTGACTGCACTTGGGGAAGATTCCATTTTTATGGACGACAATGCTCGCTCGCACCGTTCTGGCGACGTGGAAGCGTACATGCAAGAAGTTGGGATCCGTCGTTTAGATTGGCCAGCTCGAAGTCCTGACCTCAATCCAATTGAGCATGTCTGGGATGTTCTAAAGAGACGTGTAAGATCAGTGCAACCTGCTCCACAAAACATCAGGGAGCTAAAAAGAGTCATTGCAGAAGAGTGGGACGAATTCCTCAAAACGTTATTAAAAACATCGTGGAAAGCATGCCTAGAAGGATTCAAGCTGTGATTTTGGCAAGAGGAGGTCACATTCGGTATTAGGTTTTTACATTTGTAACTTTATTTAATTAAAAAAAGAAAAAAAAAATCTTATCTTTATTGCCGACCACTTCTTATTGTTTGGGCGTGTACATCGGTTTTAAAGAATCCATCGTTTTTTTTTTCTTTTAGTTGCCCGAACTCACTTCACGCGCATTAATTTACACGATTATAAGTATACAGACTACGTCAAAGAAATAAATTTCATTTAATTAACTCAAATCGACCTTAGAACGTAAATTTCCTTAGGTGCCCGTTTTTTTTGCAAAAGAGTGTATTTTGTAAAAGTTTTAAATGACTATTTCTTAAAAAAATAATTTGATTATTGTTAACGAGAATGAGAAGAGGTGCTTGTGGCGCAGTGGTTGCAGCGCTTTGGTAGTGATACCAAGGCAAGCAACGTAAGGCCATGTTCGGGATGGGTGACCATTCTGACTATTTAAGTGACGTCTATTTACAAAGCATCTCCGTGCTTCGGAAGGCACGTTAAGCTGTTGGTCCCGGTTAATATCAATAGATATTAGTCGTTAAGCCTGGTCAGAGGCCCTCGGCGATAACATCTGACAGTAAGGTTGGTCACTTAGCTTACAAACACCCCTCCACCAATCCGCACTGAGCCCGCGTGGTGGAGTATGGCTTGGACCACCTCATAGTTGAGGTGAGGCCTGTGCCCAGCAGTGGGTCGTTTATAGGCAGATGAGACCAAAAAGCGATCAAAAACCTTATTTTTATTCTTGACTAGTGGCCCCGGCAGACGCCGTCCTGCCCGCTGTTTTCGCAATTTTTCCATATTTTTTCATCGTTTAAACCTTCCCTGGACTTCCACAGACATTTCAAGACTAAATTATTAAAATCAGTTCAGCCGTTCTCGAGTTTTAGCGAGACTAACGAACAGCAATTCATTTTTATATATAAGATGAGTCATTGGTTAATAAATTTTGAAAGGTAACAAGTAACTTGTTCAAGCATTTTGGACTTAAGTAATAGAAGTGTGATATATAACACACACACAAACATAAACACACATAACACAGACCGCAACCATACAAAAGGGCGAAGATATTCGGGATTTAATTTAAAAAAAAACTTACCAAATTCCGAAGGCGGCACACACTCATTTAAGAATATTTTCTTCTCTGGATCTTGATGGCTTCTGATTATAGCATCAATGTCGTAGTACTCATTATTGTTTAACAAAAAGCAATCCCCTTTGTATTCTATTTTATATGTTTCTGTTGTACTGGAAAATAAACATTTATTACTTAGTATTAGGATCGAATTACCTATTGACACAAAAATAAATGTTCTGTGATTCTTACCGAGTTTTCGTACATACGTCCAAGTAATAAATATTGTAATCGTCTTGGCATTTCCTTAGAATGTAGCAGCCATGCTTTTTGGCTCGTTTTTCTTCCAGTTTGCGATATGAAAACGCACCCCTGAAGCGGAAGAACTAATATTTACACATCCACACATAACACAAAGGTGGTTACTAATATTTTTAGAATTCAGTTTAAGATATAGTTCTATGCAGGAGTGTTTCAAATAAACATTAAACCTTCTTACCCTACTGGTCCATGGCATTTGATTTTCTGCAGCTCTTTCAAAGATGGCGTTTCGTCATCTTTTGACAAATTGAATGTCCATTTTACCATTAACCTGTAAAAGAAGAGCTGAGAGTTAGCTATAATCCCTATTGTGCATATACAAGATAAGATGCTAGACGCAATACATACGACGAAACCCGGTCCAATTTGGGAGGCCACGAGCGAATACTCGCACTCCTGGCACACCACTAGGCGAAGTTTTGAAAAATGAGGTGAAGGTATAGTGATCAGAGCAGCCCGGCGCGAAGTTATGTTAATGTGGTTTCACGCGAAAGGGGGAGAGGTATAAAACACCAGGACGCCAATTCCGCTAATCAATCGTAACAAAATCGTAACTGAATAGCCTGTCTTTGACAGTTCTAG
Source organism: Pyrausta despicata (assembly GCA_963921415.1). Lineage (NCBI taxonomy): Eukaryota > Metazoa > Arthropoda > Insecta > Lepidoptera > Crambidae > Pyrausta > Pyrausta despicata. The sequence continues at coordinate 10,296,425 of OY992862.1, read as the reverse complement.
TGAATAAATAAATATACAACAACATCACATACACATTGATCTGACTCCGTGGTTACAATTACAAAAAAAAAACTTAATAAAAACATATAACACCCAGACCAGTACAAACAGACATGTTCATGCACACAATAATGTTTTTACAATGCGGGGATGGAACCCGCGACCTCTTGGTGAATAGTCAACTTCTTGACCATTACACCAAAACCAAAGGTCGTCTTAGTATAGACGAAATGTCAAAATCGGACAGTTCAATTACGATTTCGTTACGATTGATTAGCGGAGATGGCCGCCTTATAGACACAGAATTTGCAGGGAGCATAAAATAGCGCCATAGGGGAAAAGAGCCCACGCAATACCCATGCGCTTTCCTTTGATTACCATCCATTGGCAGGCAAAGGGAATGTGCATGCACAAAATTGTAAAATTGAATGTTAAACAGACCTGTAATATCCATCACATATGGAAATGAATGACGAAAGCTGTTCTTCTGTCTTGAATTTGAAGAACAAAGGTGTTCCCCTCCTTGATACTTCTAGCGTACAGTTGCCATTCCTCATCAAGTATATCAGCCCTTCTATTGTGCATATATGCATCCACTGCAAGTAACATAATATACAAGATAAGTTTTTATGAAGAAATTATAATCTGCAAAGCAAAATTATACAGCATGGTGTACACTTGATAGCTGGGTGTGTATTCTACAATCCAAGCCACCTATATAGGTATCATTCTAGTGCACCACTGGGACATAATAAGAAAATTACAAAGAGTACAACCAATTTTAGGAAACTTGAATGTAATAACTTTGTTTGAATTGTTAAAGCTCTTATTTTAACTTCATACTTAATTTGCACCCGCTCAATAAGACTCATGTCGCGCATTTAATCGCCCACCACACCACACATATCCACTCACACACACTTACATACACAACAGATTCGCACACACACACACTTTATCATCATCAATTCATTCATAACACATAGTTACTTGCATCCATCGCAATCCTGTAAGATTCCATCGGGTGCCCACGACACAGGAATTTCCTAGTGGGGCCCACTGTTAATTGCTATATACAGGGTGTAAAAAAAACCTTAACGAAGCCGTCAACCACGCGTTCAGTACATCAAATCAAATCGTATGAAAAATGAATTTTGGCTGGGAAAATACTTTTATTTTTTGACATCAAAATAAATAATTTAATTCTAACCCGCAATGTACAGCGCATACGCGGAAAAGTCACCGCGGGGCGTGTTGCTTTACGCCGCCGCAACGCGGTTCGGTTCGAGTGTGCGCTGTTCATTGCGGAGTGTGCCATTTAGACGCTTTTTATGAAAAAACTAGTGAAAATTTGTAACATGTTTCTTTGGAAAAAAGTTCAGTTATAACGGACAGAAGTCATTTCTGTAAAAATCATCAATTTTTTTTTCAAACTTTAACCATCAATATCTCAGTAACCGTTAACTTCCCAGGTATGGTGTAAAGGAAAAAAATTATCGTAACAATTGGTAGAATATGTGGTATTCGGCTTCGTTAAGGTTTTTTTTACACCCTGTATATTGTTGTTGGCATAACGTGATTTGTATTGTGTAATATCTTCTGTACCTTATATATAATAACAATAATCTTGTTGGCAATAAAAATATTTGTATTTGTATACCGACTTAGCTTGCAGGTTTTCACAAACCATGACCCACACCAACTTAGGCAACTACACTGGAGCTGAACTGCGTGAAGGCTACTACGGATGTGAGAACTTTACTAACTCGATAGTAGTGAGTAGAGGGAGAAGAGAGAGTAGAGCCGGGCCATGCACAGACGACAGCACATCACACTACCCATTTGTGTTGGAAAACCATCCTTATGACAAAGCGAAAAGATACGGCAGTGTTTACCTTGAAGTGCTGTCGTGACTTTTGGTCACTCCTAGTGCAACCTACCTCGCCCTTATTCGAGCCGTAGTACTCCCGGGCTGCAGCGGGTGGAACGGCGACACGACGAGCCGCACCGGCGCCACCACGTCCGAGTTCAGCCACAGCACGCTGTCGTACTCCCCGGACAAGCCATGTTCTTGTCTATTGGTCACTCCTAGTGCAACCTACCTCGCCCTTATTCGAGTCGTACATCCTGACCCCGGGCTGCTGCGGGTAGAACGGCACACGACGAGCCGCACCGGCGCCACCACGTCCGCATTCAGCAACAACACGCTGTCGTACTCCTAGGACAAGTAGTTCGGTACAGCTGGGCCATGTTCTTGTCTATTGGTCACATCTAGTGCAACCTACCTCGCCCTTATTCGAGTCGTACATCCTTACCCCGGGCTGCTACGGGTGGAACGGCGACACGACAAGCCGCACCGGCGCCACCACGTCTGCGTTCAGCCACAACACGCTGTCGTACTCCTCGGACAAGTAGTTCGGTACAGCTGGGCCATGTTCTTGTCTATTGGTCACTTCTAGTGCAACCTACCTCGCCCTTATTCGAGTCGTACATCCTGACCCCGGGCTGCTGCGGGTGGAACGGCGACACAACGAGCCGCACCGGCGCCACCACGTCCGCGTTCAGCCACAGCACGCTGTCGTACTCCTCAGACAAGTAGTTTGGCGCCAGCCCGTACAACTGGGCCATGTACTTGTCTTTGAGGTAACTGAAACGAAAAATATACTATCATCACAAAAGTAAAATGTAGTTCTTAAAGTAGCTGCAACGTTGATGTTATGACAACTAAATATTTTCTAGGTAGCGCGATAATGAAGGGACTGCCGAATAGAGAAATGGTGTCTACAGTTCTAAACTTACTAGAACAGGGATCAAACCAGGGAACGAAGTGCTAGCGAATTCTTGAAAACCGTTGTTTATAATAATTCCGACGTAAACTTAGACGAAGTTTAAGTGAGTGGAACTAAAGTGTTAATAAGCGAGCATGTATCCATTATCCAATTTTCTAACTTAGCAGGTCAACCTACACGCAGACAATCGTCAATTTACAAGAGGCTCCTTAAGTACTCAATAAAGTGAATAAAGTGAACTGTCTTCAAATGATTAGGAAGGACATTGAAGTCTTCTCTTTTAAATGCGCTGATCTGTGTCAGAAATTCTTAACCAAGTGTTTATTTATTATATTGTTAAAAGCAGAAGACAACACAATTGGCATAACGTCGATCGCAGCATTTAAAAGCACATAATGACAAAAAAACAGTTGAAAAACAGCTGACCTATTAATTAACATCTTAAACAATAATTACGAAATCTTTGTAAAATTTCGGCCTTTCCATTTGAGAAAAAAATATCATTAATAAGCTATAAACATCCGTCCTTATCAGTTAACTTTACTCACTTGACACTGTAGTGTTTCTCAAACAGCTTGGGTAGATAATAATTTGCGTGCCGCTTGGGGAAAGGCCCATGACGCTTGTTTATTATTTTCGGTATGTACTTCTTGCAGTTTCTCACTACTTCATTCATGGATAACTTCTCCTCTGTTATGGCACGGCACCTGAAAAAGAAAAATGGATGCTTTAGTTGGCATTTTTATATCAAGGGTTCGTGATCTTATTTGAGACGAACACTGATTCCTTAGTCCTTACTTCAAAATGCAAAAGTACGGCTTAAGGTCTTACTTATTTGTAACTTTGAACTTGAATATCTTGGACTGGGTGGGAGCTAAACAGTGGACAAATATTATATAAAATAATAAGAAGACTTCAGTAACGAAGAGTCATCTGGTAGAGCCAGTAGGCCAGTAGGTCTACTACAAAAAACGTTACTTTCGTTGTACTCATGACAGCACGTCAAGGTAAAAAATTTGGCATCTTATACGAATGAAAGTTGCTCTATGTGCTCGTTTTCGTACTAGGCCTTCAGAAACGACCAATGGTACGATGTAAAGCAAGGAATCTTGTTGTAAATTACAAGTTATTTAACAACAACTATTCAAGAGATATTTCCCGCTGACGAATGGACAACGGAGACTTATGACTTATGTTTCGTTATGACAACGATATTTATTTTCTTTACAAATATATTTTATTCAAACAAGTGGCCGCCCGCGACTCCGTCCGCGTTCAAGCTCGAACAAATGTTAGAGTTTTGACCCCAGTCTACACGCCGAGATCTTTACGACGGTACCGCAAACATATTTCTAGGCTCTAGCACTGCGACACAGGCTGGTGGGAAAAGAATGCTCTTACACAAATAATATGTTAAATAAAAGATAATAGAGATGTAACTCGCCGGCGGGATAAATTGGTCATTGAGGGAGTAAATTACACTACATCCGAACGTGGGTTTTTTTTTGGGGGCCGACCGGCAAACTATCACAATCTATATGGAGTGATTGTGGTTTCGCCGATTTTCAACGTGTTTTTGCACTATGATGGATTCGCTCGAGCATGACCGATTTAGTTAAAATAGCTCAATATTGTTTTAGGGGTGCTTGTGAATATGATAATATTATTACTTTACATATGTTTAATTTTTCTTCATGCCATTTAAGTTTAATCTCTTGGGATTGTGACCTCGAACGCAACTCGTGCCAGTTTATCCAAACTGAAAAAAAAATTATCATGACACCGAGTATAGTTCTTAGAACACAATTAAAACAAACAAAACTATCACATTCTTGTCAAGCAAGATCAAGGGTCAAAGCTTTGACATATCAATCAGTTACTGGCGTGTTTTTAACAGCTTATACGCCAGTAACCTTGAAAGAAATCGCGGTAACACAGTTAAGTAGCGTGTAGAGGACTCACTTCCTTATAAGTGAGTCCTCTACACGCAACTAGAAATATAATATTCGGCATATATTCGTCGTACGAAATAGATTTCGTATATAGATATAGGCGATTAATGCGACAAAATCCGTTAATTTTGCATATATTGCATCTAAGAGAGTGAATGCTATTAATCAGTAATGAATATTATGGTATCAAAGCTTAAGAACCTTTCATGTGGTAATAATGGCCTTGCTTACTTTAACTCATCTATCTTTCTATGGCATCAATAAAGTTAGATAGGATTCATTGCTAGAATCCTTATTCCTTATTCCACATAGCTTTTCCACAAAAAACTACCATCATTACCATCTTTTAACTTTAAATTGTTGTAAAGGTTTTAAGAGTTGAATAAACATTTTTTTTTATAAACCTAAGAACTAGTACACGATTTTTGTATAACAACAAACAAAAAAGCCTTACATTTCTTGTTCAAAAAATGGTTCCACAGAATTTTTATACTATAATTAATTACATTAGTTTGACATGAATCCCATATTAGCAGGTGAAGGCATTCTCCAATTTAAAGGGTCTCAAATGTCAGGTTAAAATAAAAAGTAAATAAATAGGGAAATAATCAATAAAAAGTGTATCATTTTGAATGTTGATCACACCTAATATAGTATGGCAAGTGATGACATAAATGGGTAAACTTTATAGTGTTTCAAAAACTGGATCTACTATGTGTGCATCAGCTGTTGTTGTAATTTGAGCATCAGTAATTACACTCCCATTGTTTCATTTGTGTGATTTTTATAATGCATGCCTCCTATTGTAGTCTGTGCAAATGGGCTTAACTCACTTGTATCTTGACACAAATTATCTTTCAGCAATTATGATGTGATAAATCTATTCTTGTGGTTAATAAAAATGCATCAAAGTTGTATGCATGCAAATATGTTATTCATTCAATAATGTAGACATAGTGTAAGTCTTTCAGATTTGAAAAGGAATACATATAACTGTAATATATTTTAATGAATAGAACATTTAGAGGCCTATTTTTATTTTAGATACTATATATGAGAGATTGGTCTGTGAATCTTTATATATTTTTAAGGAAAAGTTATGTATTATGTAACACTTACATGTCAGTGATGCCCAGGCCGAGCAGCTCCTGCTTATGGTCAGGATACCTGATCTCTGCTACTTGGTTGTCATTGATGTCAATCCTTGCTTGTTGAAAGTAATAGTCAAATGTTGTTTCATCTAGGGACATCAAAAGAGCCAGCCTTGGAACCTGTATGCAGATGATAACAATTGATGAGACTTTTAACAAATTGTACAAAATATGTCAAGTCAATTGTTTTATTAACTATGAAATTGTATGAACTTTTGAGTTAACAATATCATATCATATGTAAAAAATCATTTTACTGAAGATAAGGGCAGAAAAAGTTCAGAATTTAATTTATATATTTGACTTTTTACTCGCTGGACAAAAAGGGCTCTGGCAAATCTATTTATTCATTCAGTGACAAATGCATATATTAAAATAAAACATTATCTAAATAAACATATTTGTATCTTGTTTAATTTCTATTATTGCATTTGATTTATCTCCCCATGGAAGTAGTTTTCAAATATTTTCAGATGGATGTAATGAATAGCTCAGTACTAGTAGCATTGATTAATTTATCACCTACAAATTTGATTTTTAATGATGAAATCTGATAAATAAGCTTATCAAAAGTTGTTAATGCAACCCCTTTTTAAAACTTTGGCAATGTTAGTGGCAGAGTAAAGTGTAAGAATTTTTGATGAAATGTAAATATGTCAACAACTAAACATTACTTGCTTTTTTGTGACACGATGATATCAAAGCATATTAATTACATGATAGTGGAAATAAGATTCAATTACATCAAAGGCAGCATCAACAGAATAAATTATCACATGCATGTTGTCAACATAAGGTCAAGATAAAGGAAACTCACTTTGAAGCGAATCCGAAGCTCATAGTTCCTAGAGCCCGATAGGACTTCGCTGTTGTCTTTGAGAAAATAGCGACTGCCTTTGATTCTCAAAGCAAACAAGGTACGCGTCAGGGGTGGTATGTTATACTTCTTGCACAAAATTATGCACAAATCCTCAGCTGTAAACGACCGTGTCGGGCATTCGATGATCACCGGAGCACGTTCAGTTACTACCGACACGGTAACCGTGTCTTCTCTCGATGCCATCGTAAAAATACACCATAAAAAACAAGAGACGCTGTTGACGAAAATTAATTCAGTTCATTGTTAGGTTAGCACTGAATAAAATTGTTTCGTACATTTTCGTGTAGAATTAAATATGATTTTTGATAATCATTATTTACACTGTTCAATGTTTATCTACAAATTACGTCCACAATCACAACACAGCCACTATCACCAAATTATTTATTTCTATGCCCTATGCCTATCTGTCTGTCTGAGCTGAGACTGTCGCTTCTTGAAACCATAAACTAAACGCCATTCCAGAATGACAGTAAACTGACAGCTTGGTCATATTGTCTTTCTCTTTCGTCTATATGGATTTGGAACAGTATAGAAGTAGTAAAAATCGAATCGATGCTTTTTCGAAGTTGTTATATCGAATGTTATGGTACATTTATTTACACCGTCCGCGTCAGTGTGGAGTTAGAATTTTTGACGACCGTTTGGTGCAGTGGTCTACATGTCGGACTTTTTAAACCAAGGGTCGCGGGTTCGATCCCCGCACAGTACAAGCATATGTGTGCATGAACATGTGTGTTTGTACTGGTCTGGGTGTTTTCTATGTATAATATGTATTTATACAAAAAAAAGTATTTAAGTATTTTTATCCGTTGTCTAGTACCCATAACACAAGCTTCGTAGCTTAATTTGGGTCTAGAGAATTGGTGTGATTGTTGTGAAATATTTATTTATTATTTATTTAATTAATAAATGGGCCACATACCACCCCTCCATTCTCTGATCTGTGGTACAATTTGATGACCACTTTGTTGTAATGGTTAAGAAGTTGGCTATTATAAACCAAAAGGTCACGGGTTCGATTCCCGCACTGTACATACATTTGTGTGCATGATCATGTCTGTGTGTACTGGTCTGGGTGTTATATGTATTTATTTAAGTTTATTTGTAATACCACTGTTGATACTGTTATTTGTAACACAAGTGCTTTAGCTACTTACCACGGAGTCAGATCAATGTATGTGATTTTGTTGTATATACAACGTATTATATTATAATTTGCTCAATTTAACACTGCCTTAGTATTTAAAACTAATTATTTTTAGGTTTTAACATCTTCCAATCTATATTTCGGGTAGCGTTTTTATATAAAGATACACAAAAGGGAAACAATTTAATATCATACTATCATGCAAATACTCGGACAGGTTGCTTGTTTTAAAAAAGTTTTCAAAATACAAAAAAAAATGTGGTGGCGCCATCACTAGCCTACGGGAGCTGTTTCGATTATCGACTGTCATTTATTTTTGACATCACTAGACTCAACCGGTTCTGAGAACCGGTAACTTCCTGTACTGTGTTTCGCCCTATTCGGCGTTTTTGAACAAACAAATTCTATATTCTCTTTGGTCCTGCCTGTCGCCATTGTCTGAAGACTTTTTCTTTGTTGTGCGGAATTTTTAATTATTCTGCTTTCAGCAAACACTGCTGCTTCGTGTAAACTTAACTAATTTCACAAGTAAGTGTAGATTTATTCAATTGTTATTTTTAAGACATCAATATGGTATAAAACTTTCTAACTGCACGTGCAAAGTGATTAGTTGGTACGTTTGCCGGTTTTTTTGACTTCTAACCTTTTTTTGCGAAATTTTGCATACTTAGCAATATTAGCAATCAGCTACTGATCACATTCAGCATAGCAACTATAAATAACGTTATCGACGTATTGTTATAGTTTATTTTTGGTTTATATCTTTACAGAAAATGGATGATGAATGGGATGATGCTGCAGAAGTGGTGAGTTTGGTTTCAAGCATAAGTATTTAATTCTAATTTTATGTAAAACTTAAATTAACCACATTCATGTATTGCAACAGGTGGTTCCTCCTCCAGTCACAAACTCTTACAACAATTATGGAGACTCTGCTGTAGATGAGGGACACAGCTTGTCCCGAGGCAGAGGTTTTCAGTCATTCAATGATTATGGTAAGATTTACGGCTGTCTTTATATAACAGGGCCCATTATGTAGGAGCAACCTGATAATTTATTTTAACAGATATTGGCAATAAACTTTGGATAAAGTCAACTTATAGTTCGCCTATTTATTCATTACATCTATCCATCTTTATTCATTCAATTTAACATGGAAGAACCTTCATAATAACTTTTTCTTTCAGACACCGACAAAGATATAGGAGGCTATGGAGACAGACGCGGCAGGGGCGGAGGGCGAGGCCGGGGCGGGCGTGGCGGCCGCGGCGGACACCGTGATTTTGAGTCAAATGGTATGTTTTAAGCTCATATTAAAGTTTTCTGTTTGTAGGCTTCCATCTCTGAAGATGAATAAATAATTAAATAATAAATTGTTTCAACGAACACACCAACTACCAAGCCCCATACTAAGCATTTGCTTGTGCTGTGGTGGCTAGGATAACAGATAGAAATACTTAAATACATGTATAAAGACCCATAACTCAGGAAAAATGCTTGTGCTCATCACACAAACATTTACCCCTAGCAGGATTCGAACCCGCAACAACCGGTTTTATAGTCTGGACCTCAGACCAGTAGACCAAAGCTGTCGTCTGGTCACTGATCACCAACATATTCATGACTTCTATTACTAGCGGCCGCCCACGACATTGTCTTCAACTTTGAGTTTTATATGGTTAGATTAAGAATCCACCATCATATCAATAGCAATACAATATAAACTCTTTTGCAAAAAAAACGGGCACTTTAGATTTTTTCCTCTACTTTAATGAAGAAGAACAAGAAATAGGTTTTATTAATTTGACGATGTATTGGCATGTTATTTGAAGCATGCTGGCATGATTCTTTACGTTCCAAATTTAAAATTTGAAATTAATAAAAGAAAAATAATGATTATTGTGGATTATTCTAAAATTGCTTTACTAATGGCGCGAATTGCTGAAACGATTTTTAACTGATTACGATATTTTAAAACTTTTTGGACATTTTCTGCAAATTTAACAATTTAATCTTTATTTTTACATTAAATACCACTTTTTGATATGAGTGATAAAGCGATAAGGGCCGGTAAAATTAAAGCCCTACTTGAAGAAGGTTGTTCGCAAACTTACGTGTCTCAGCGGCTAAATGTGAGTCGTTCAACTGTCCAGAGGACTTGGCAACGGTATCAAGAGACCGGTTCGGTCAAAAGAAGACCCGGTTCGGGAAGAAAACGATGCACAGAACCAAGAGATGACCGCTTTTTGGTGAGTCAGGCGTTGCGGAATCGTAAGGCGTCAAGTGTGGACCTGAAGAAGAGCCTTGAAGAAGTAAGAGGAGTAGAAGTTAGCTTGTGGACGGTCAGGAGGAGGCTTTTGGCTGCCAATATCAGGAGTTACCGCCCAGCTCGGGGCCCTAAATTACTCCGTGAGCACCGTGTTGCTCGACTTCAGTTTGCTCGGAACTGTGCTTCATGGACTCTGGAGGACTGGAATAAAGTATTGTTTTCTGATGAAGGTAGAATCTCTTTGTGTGGAGAGGACCGACGCCGGCGAATGCTGCGAAGACCACGGGAACGCTATGCGGAAGTGTGTTTCGACGAAATCACTCCTTATGGCGGAGGCTCCGTTATGTTTTGGGCAGCAATTAATTCGACGGAGCGTACGGAGTTAGTTTTCATAGAAAATGGAACATTAAATGCACATCGGTACATAATGGAAGTCCTAATTCCATATGCACAACCCACATTGACTGCACTTGGGGAAGATTCCATTTTTATGGACGACAATGCTCGCTCGCACCGTTCTGGCGACGTGGAAGCGTACATGCAAGAAGTTGGGATCCGTCGTTTAGATTGGCCAGCTCGAAGTCCTGACCTCAATCCAATTGAGCATGTCTGGGATGTTCTAAAGAGACGTGTAAGATCAGTGCAACCTGCTCCACAAAACATCAGGGAGCTAAAAAGAGTCATTGCAGAAGAGTGGGAACGAATTCCTCAAAACGTTATTAAAAACATCGTGGAAAGCATGCCCAGAAGGATTCAAGCTGTGATTTTGGCAAGAGGAGGTCACATTCGGTATTAGGTTTTTACATTTGTAACTTTATTTAATTAAAAAAAGTAAAAAAAATCTTATCTTTATTGCCGACCACTTCTTATTGTTTGGGCGTGTACATCGGTTTTAAAGAATCCATCGTTTTTTTTTTCTTTTAGTTGCCCGAACTCACTTCACGCGCATTAATTTACACGATTATAAGTATACAGACTACGTCAAAGAAATAAATTTCATTTAATTAACTCAAATCGACCTTAGAACGTAAATTTCCTTAGGTGCCCGTTTTTTTTGCAAAAGAGTGTATTTAGCTGTTCCCATTATAACAGTATCAAATTACCTACAATCTTATGTGTCCAACTCACGCTTTTTTTATATCTTGCATAACTACTTGTACAAAGACATTTCTTTTAAAATGTATATGTAACATGATCCTTGTGCTGTTAAAATCATAATGTAGGTACAATTCTGTAGGTGTTGCATTTTTTTAAAATTAGGGTTTTAATTGCAAGAACTTATTTTTTATGCTATGTATATTCTTGACTGACATACAATCACACAGCAAGGTCAGTGACAGTTATAAAATTTATTTTCTCACAAATATTAACAGTATAATATGCTTATGACTGTACTATACTTTAAAATGAAGAAGTTCCGACTTACATTACTATGCTAATTGGTTTTCATCAATAAAACATGACTGGTTTTAGTTAAATTGCTCCATAAAAAGCAGGGACCGAAAACGTTTATAAATTACGGTACAGGTATCAAAGAATTTTGGTTACCCCTTCAGTTAAGGTAACCGTAATCTGGGTAATCCAATAAGAAAAAAAAATTTAACCTTTATTTAAGTTACCGTTTTTATACCGGTTACCTAAAAAATTACATTGATTACGGGAAAAAGATAGAATATCGCAATGCCGTCAATAATTTTGGCATTAGAAAATACATTACCAGGGAGATGGTCATGCATACTGTACCAGTACCTACTGTTTACGTTTCTTTAGTGCGAGCTTTGACATGACGACACGTCGACGGTAGGTGTAAAATAAAGGTAATTTTTATTTCGGTAACCGGTATTAATACAGGTTGTATTCAATATTTAAGAATTAAGGTACCTTTAAAAATACCTGTAAAAAAAATAAAGGATGTAACCGAAAAATACCGGTATTGCTCATACCGGTTTCGGTCCCTGATAAAAAGGAGTGAATAAATTCATGAATGTTCTAACACAATGATATAATTGCACCAATGTGTTGTGCATGTGTTTGCATTACAAGCTGTTTTTGTCCTCTTGTGAAAGCAAACTCGCATCATAAGCTTGTTTTGTTTTTTTATTGTAAACACTTACTATTTTAAGTGGGGTCCAACTTTTTGTTGGAACCCATGATTTAGTATCAAGTGTGTGAATGATAGGTATGCAAAGTGTGGATAGGTCAATGTCAAAGTAATGTCAATGATCTAGACATGTCTAGATCAGGTACAAAACTAAAAAAACAAGTATTTTTTTCCTTTGAGTTAATAAGCAGTCCTTATTAATTGCCTTGGTTGGTGCAAACAGTCTAATGTCAAGACTTGGGTTCACTAATTGCTCCACATCGACCTATTTTTGACCTAATCTAGCCCTGACCATAGCCACCTACTCTCACTCATCCATCACTACACATGTCAACTGACGCTATCGAGACGTAGTATTTAGTTCGCATTTCTTTTTAGGTGATAGTTACGGCGACGACAACGACAGGGGCGACCGCGGCGAGCGAGGTCGCGGGCGCGGGCGGGGTGGTCGCGGCGGTGGGCGGGGCGGCGGTGACCGCGGTGGCGACCGCGACCGCGGCGGCGGCGACAACAATGGCGACGCTGAGGTCGAACTGGGCGAGGATGGCGAGCCCAAGAAACCTCCAGTGACCTACGTTCCGCCAGAGCCGACAAATGATGAGACTGAAATATTTAGCAGCACTATTAGTTCTGGAATCAACTTTTCGAAGTTTGATTCCATTGCTGTCAATGTAAGTTTATTGTTCTTGCTAACCATAAAAATGTAAACAATTGATTTACCTAAAATAACAACCATACCTGAGTTCAGCCTCCCCACCGTCCCAACTGAAAGAAACAAACATACACTTGTTGATTATTAAACCACTTAATTAGATTAGCCGTGCCAAAAAAATTAAAAGCAAAACCCCAAATTCAATGTGGTACTGTCAAGTGGTGGATTAAAAAAAATTGCCACACTGAGCTTGTAAATTGATCTTGACACTTGATTTTTTTTAGGTAAGTGGAGAGAACCCGCCGCGGCCTATTGAGAGCTTCGAAAGTGCCAACCTTAGGAAGTACGTTTTGGACAACATACTGAAGTCTGGTTACACAAAGCCGACTCCTATACAGAAGCATGCTATTCCTATCATAATGAATGGACGAGATCTCATGGGATGCGCACAGACTGGTTCTGGTAAAACTGTGAGTTAATTGCTTAATAAAGACATTTTTTTCTTCTATTATTAGTTTAATATAAGATATACTTTACCACACCATAAAAGAGCAAGCAAAGATCCAATCTTGTAATTTATTTATGAATTTTAAAGTTTTACATAATATATTCACGGATGACAGCTCTTGCTGTCCAGTAAAATTTGGTTTATAACTAACTACAAAATATATCTAATATTTTTGTCAAATGAAGCTTTATTGCATAAATCCTTTCTAACTTTTTTGGAAAGTTGCTGCACTTATACTTATTACTTAATTACTTTGCAGGCTGCATTCCTCTTACCCATCATAAATACTCTCCTACAAGATGTCCGCGAACTTATAACTGGGCCGAATGGATGTGCTCAACCACAAGTAAGTTGTTTTATACCTATATATTACAAAAGTTTCAACCCCCTTACATACTAGTATTCATGTTTTATGTATGTTTTCTTCCAGGTAATCATAGTGTCACCAACGCGCGAGCTGACTCTACAGATATTCAATGAGGCGAGGAAGTTCTCATATAGATCCATACTGAAAATAGCTGTAGCGTACGGCGGGACGGCAGTCCGTCACCAAGGCGATAACATTGCTGTGAGTCGTGATATCTTTATTGTTTCGTTGACTGAAAGTTATGGCTTTGGGTAGACAGGGCCTAATTTATATTTTTGTATTGTATGCTATTTATATGATACTCAAATCAATGTGTTGTATCTTTAGGTACACAGGAAATGATTTCATTTCCTTATTGTAACCATTGAAGTATAATGTACTAACGTACTAGAACAGACGGCGCGAAGAAGCATCTGTGCAGCAAGCGCAGTTGTGCGGGGCGCGCGGGGGGTGGCTAACGGGTCATAGATACGTCAGTGTCATAGAGGCGACATTTTGTTTGTATTGTGCCTATTTAATTAGTTAGCTATGAGAACATCTTGAGTTGGATTCCAAGCTACTTATTTATAACTAAACTAAAATTTTATTAAGAGGTCGGATAGGTAAAAATGCTTTTCTGAATACACTGTCTTAACGTAATTTGAAGTTGACGTTTTTTTTTATTTAACTGTCTGTCTCTTTTCAATTACGAGTCAGAAGAAGACAATAAATCCTAAATTAAGTTAAGAGAGTAGCATTATGGGAATCGAACCATATGACTAACAATTTTAGTTATGTGATAATAATAGTTATAGTTAATGGTACCTTGGAATTGAACCCTTTCTTAGTTTTAAAATAAACATAAAAATTCAACAGACATAATATACATTCAAAGTCTCAATAAATCAAACAAATTAAAATAAATAAAAGCCGTATTTTGTTGTAATATGTTTATTTAGTTACTCTTAAATAATAAAAGTTTAGTTAACTTTTGCCGTTTTGATGAAAAATTTATTTCAAGCGAATGTTGTGTATTTATTTATGATGCGTGTGCGTGTGCGTAGTGCTATTAATTACATCAGTTGAAGATTTGTGCAAAATGTTAAAATTGTCCAATGGAATACAATTCCCGGTAAAAGATGAACGAAGTTCTAAGTGATTTAAAGTTTTTTTATAGGCAGCTCGAAATTGCAAAACATTGGGGTTATTGTTGTTTCCACCATATTTTCTAATCACACTAAAAAGCTCTAAATGGTCCTGGCTGAGTCGATACGTTTTTTCTTATTTTTTTAAATTTTATCTGTTAATTTTTTTTGCAATATTTATGTTAATGAATTTTTCGCTTGAGAACAATTTTCCTTGGCGTATCAAAAATTGATTCAGAATCACTAACTGGCTCAGAAATTGGTTCCACAGTACCAGTACTATTTGTGACATACCGTCGGCTAAAGCAAACAAAAAAAATGTTAGTGATGGCTGAAATAATATTATTTTCTTATAATATTTGCTAATCTGTATGTTATATTATTAACAATACTGTTACGTACATCAATACAAGGTACAGCACACTTCTTTAGAAAACGCCTACCCGCTTTTGTGGTATATTTATACCACATATTTATAACATACATAACTATGATCGGATGGTAACAAAGTCTCTTCACTGTGGCTTTTTGGATAAATTTTATTCTTTTCCCTCTCTTTACGACCCAGACGTGGAAATCTTGAATAAACAAAATGAAAGATATTAGAACTCACGAAATTAATTAAATGTTCGGCAGCTTTTTATAACCAAAGTCACTTATTTTCTAATACTATATAAAAAGTTTTTATATTCCACTTTAAAGAAACAACGGCTGATTCTACCTACATTTGTTACATACACAATGACATAAATCTGTATTTTAGTCTGTGACAAATGACGCAAAATGGCGTCTTCGCAAAATATTTTACTCGAATTTAGTTTTAAAATAATTAAAATGTTACTCACCGATGGAAAGTTATTTCTTTGCACTTCGCTGTATTATTTGAATTATTTGTGCAATATCGTAACACGCACGTGGGCATATTTAATGAGTTTCACGTTTTTTTCGTTTTAAAACTTATGACTATTTAAGACTTAGGCGCTCAAGAGCTAGGAAGCAACTGAGTTAAGTGCGGCCGGCTGGCCGCACTTGGACGGAACAAAGTAGTGATGAGTGGCGTCTTCTCTATACGTAGTAATAATAACTCAATGATTGTAACTGTCTACATTGTGATCCTGAGTTTTGGCAATCATGTAGCGATTGGTCATTGTAGACAGTGTATCTCAAATAAATTCACAAATACATTTATTTTTTTTGTTGTGTGTAGTATTAGTATTAGTAGTATTTTCTTAACGAAGAAGAAGCTGGGTTTTCGATTCCAGTATGATGTGAAATTTTAATATGTTAAGGTGGATAAGCTGTTGTTACACCAAGTCATGGGTGTTCATAATCCTACTAATAGTATGTATGGAAATGTTTGTTTGTTTGTCCATCTTTCACGACGCAACGCAGCAGTGTTTCGATACGTTATTTGTGCATGGAGGTAGGTAAGTGGCTGGAGAGTGACATAGGTTACTTTTTTGCGCGAACATTCAATCCCATGTAAAAATTGATAAAGCCTAAACTCTTACCTGCAGATGGCGTCACTCGGTTAATTTTTGAATGCTAGGGATTGTAAAGATAAAGAGTTTCCTCGCGGACGAAGTTGCAGGCGGACACTAGTGTAAATTCTCAGTCGCGTATTTACAATAGGCTTGTTTCCACTATGAAAGAAATATTCAAAAACTGATTTTCTCTAAAATAATTCATAATTTCAGATGCCTTTACACTAATATTTTTCTGCAGTTCGTATTATTTGATTTTTAATTGGAATTCAAATGATAATTAGTCACTCAATCGGCATTGCACGCGGTGACGTCAAAGCGTGTTATTCCCATACAAGCTCTATGAAGAAAAGCGTTTTGACAGTTGATAAAAAGTACGTCAACGATTGGTGGTGTCAACTACCGTATTGGCATGATGACACCTATCTTAAATATTTTCAAGACCATGGCGTTTAAAAAACATAGCCCCTATAAAGTTAATACAACCAATATATTTCCAAAAAGCCGTAGAAACCAATTTTTAAACACACAAAACTCAATAAATATTAGGTCAATTGACTCCGATTTCTGATACATGACCGTGACGTCACGTTCATATATTCCCATACAAAATCTATGGAGGTAAACTGTTTTGACAGATAATAAAAAGTATGTCAACGATTGGTGGTGTCGTCTAGCCTATTTGTAACTCTTCTTCAAGTATGTGTCTCATGCCACCATGTAATAACCATTGGGTTTATAACAGCGAGGCTGCCACATCCTGGTAGCGACTCCGGGCCGCCTTCACGACTTTGTCGACCGCGGCCGCGTGTCGTTTGAGAGCATTCGCTTCGTCGTGCTGGACGAGGCGGACCGCATGCTGGACATGGGCTTCATACCCAGCGTTGAGAAGATGATGGACCACCCCACCATGGTTAAGCTGGTGAGTATAACCTTGTCGGTTTAATGGATAATTTCTTAGGTTAAATCTTTGGTTTAATTCACAATTCTTTTCAAACCTGGCTGGACAAAAAGCGTTTCAAACCTGGTTAGAAACTTAGTGCTTACTCGTGCATTAAGCCGACCTTCGAAATTAAATAACAATTTTTAGTGGGGATTCGCTTTAAAGTGACACGTCTGTGCTTGGTTTCTTTCCGGCGTCCGTAAACCGGAAACGTTTTGTTGTGAGTCTTCTGTTAGAATTGCAATGTACCATTGCGGACCGGAGGCGACACACTGCGGTCGTTCTCCCACTTGTTTCTTTCAAACTATCTGAAATACACTGCTCAACAAAGTCTAGGGAACAGGAGGTTTTTAGGGAATATTTTTATTTTTATATATTTTTGTTTTAAAGTTTATATACCAATCGATGCGCAATTTAATGCTTAATTAGTTGCGTATATAAATAAAGGATTCAGTTTTTGAATTACGAGGTAATTTTAATGAAAAACAAAGAAAGTGTATTACAGAACTAAACAAAGAAATTTAATTTAGTAAAATTTCTTAAAAATTAAAACATTACAGTTAAGAACAAATATGCGGGGACTTTTTTAATAATCAGTTGGACCCCCTAAGGCATTAACAACAGCTTGACATCGTCGTGGCATACTGATTATGAGACTATCGATTGTCTCTTGTGGAAAAAGACTCCATTCTCTGGAGAGATGTGAAAAAAGTTCATCTGCTGTGTTCAAATTTTGAGGGAGATTTCTAAAAGCCCTTCTCTTTAGTAAATCCCACGCGTGTTCAATGGGATTGAGGTCCGCGGACTGAGCAGGCCACTCCAGCACTTCGATGTTGTACTCGCGGAACACATCCATCACCTGACTCGCAGTATGTGGTCGTGCATTATCTTGCATAAAAATAAAATCTGCGCCCAGATTTTGTCGGTGCGGGATAACCACGGATTGGACTACCTGTTCGCAGTATCGCTCTGCATTTAAATTTCCCCTGATCAAAACGAGATCCGTCCGTCCACCCAGGCGGATTCCAGCCCACACCATGATTGTACCACCTTGGTAGGGATGCACCTCCTGTGGGTTTTGAAGCCGACTCTGCCGACCAGGAATCCGCCAAACACGCACTCTTCTTGAATCTGGATGAAATCCGAAGCGAGATTCATCGGAGAACAGTACATGTGCCCACTGATCTACGGTCCACTGCAAATGTTCACGTGCCCACAATAGGGATGTGGACTATTTTTGGGAAAGTGTTTAAAACCATCTATAAGTACCAAATATAGCACTAAATATTTTTATTTATTTTTTTAATACAACAAATACCTTTAAAATAAATTATTTAAAATTGTATTACAAATTTCGCGCCAAAACGAACGAACCTGTCAAAATATACCGCTGTGACGTCACCTGTTCCAAAACGTTGTCGAAGTTGTATGTAAAAGAAAGCTATTTCATAGTTTTGTGCTACTAAGATGGATTCTAAATTTTATAAATATTGTGCGGTGCCGCAGTGTAAAAGTACTACTATTAAAACACCTAAAAAACTATTTATTCACGTTCCACGTACAAAAACGATGCGGAAAATGTGGCTTCAACTAGCCCGTCGGGATCCAGCACTTGAGATATGTATCCTGGCAGATAGGGGTTTCAAGCATATAGAGCAGATGGTACTCCATGCAGGTCTTCACTTAGTTCGACCTCCAAGTGTTAGTACTGGATCAAAATTATCCAAGCAAGAAGCTCGCCAGACTAAGCAAATTGCCAGTTTGCGAATACATATTGAGAGGGTGATACGCCGCTTAAGAGAATTTGCCATGTTAAAACCTCATGCTTGCATTAATAACTATTTAATAAAGGTATTAGATGAAGTAATTATAATAGCTTGTGCTTTGATAAATTTACAGGACTCTGTCATTAAATAAAGACCATGTTTAGTTTTATTACAATCATCACACCTAATAAGGTGCTTGTGGCGCAGTGGTCCCAGTGCTTTGGTAGTGATACCAAAAGTTAAGCAACCTAAGGCGCGGTCATGTCTGGGATGGGTGACCATTCTGACCATTTAAGTGACATCTATTTACAAGTATTTCCGTGCTTCGGAAGGCACGTTAAGCGGTTGGTCCCAGTTAATATCGATAGATATTAGCCGTTAGCCTAGTCAGAGGCCTTCGCGCGGCTTAATAACATCTGACAGTAAGGTTGGTCACTTACCTTACACACACCCACCCCTGCACCAATCCGCACTGAGCCCGCGGGGTGGAGTATGGCTCGGACCACCTCATAGTTGAGGTGAGGCCTGTGCCCAGCAGTGGGACTTATACTATAGGCTGATGAAAATCATATCTAATAAGTTTAGACTTAAGTTTTACTATGTAATGTTTTAACCCTCTACAAAAAGGAGAGTATTAAAAGTGTGACATACAAACAAGACGTTTGTATGTCTGCCTTTGGCACCATAGTTCCCATAAAGCTGGACCAATTTTAATGCAGTTTTCTTTATTTTTAAGCCAATTTAATCGAGATGGTTCTGAGCTTTGTTTCATTCAAATCGGTTCAGTAGTCTAGATAAAATTTAAGTGTAACTGTTGAATATTTCACAATTTCCATGAAACAGTAACTATCATTTTAAATATTAGAAAGGCTGTTTGAAAATAAAACATGGTTAACGGAAAGTATTGTTTAATTTTTTATTGTACACTTTTATTCAACAATGGGTAGACATGCTCTTTCCAAAATGCTGAAAGTTGAACTAGTAAATTATTAACATAGTCAACTTCCAAGTGAACACAAATGATATTCACATTTTCATTGGTTTCAAAGTTACTATCTGCTACACAAAAATAACTCTTTTTCTTGTCAGACAAAAACATTTGTAACTGCACTTGTGCATAATATAATTTTGTAGGTTGTTCTTCCTGAACATAGTTCTTGTAATTATTGGCACTAGTTGGGCACTTAATTTCGATGACAAATTCATCACTTATACCATCTGGTGAACCAGCGATCATCAAATACTCTTGAGAAATCATTAATCCACATTTTCCTATTTTTGCTCCAAGTTTAATCTCTACGATTTTGCGAACAGCATCTTCTAATTTTCGCCCACGGCTCATTGCAGGTGTATCAGGAATTTTGCCACCCATAATTTGGGCAATTAAACTTCCATCAGGGGTTTTGCATTTACTAACCGAATAAGCTTTCGATGCAGTTATGCGTCCATATCGCAACTCAAACCATAATTTGTTTTGGGATTGATCTCTTGTGAGTTTTTCAATTTCCATTATGGTATGCTTAGTAATTAAGGAGCTGGCATTTACCAAAAAATTCTCATAGTCAGCATCCTTGTATTTCAAGCACAGTTGGTGCATTGAACACATTATAATTTCATCTTTGCGGTAATCCGGCTGGTGTTTCAACAACTGAATATTTTTAATTTTTCTTTCCTTACCCTCTTTTAAAAATTCAGATAAAACACTAGGATCTGGCAGGTAACTTCGTGGATTCCCTTTAGAGAGCTCCTTTTGATGTTACAAATTTTAAAGTTGTGCCTACTTTTGCTAGACGTGACTTTTTCCAGTAGTATTCTACAGAAGTGCATGAAGGTTCCTCACTTCGGCGATGCCCCCACATGATGAATGCCACAGCATGTTTGCAACCTCCTTGAGAAGCAGCACAATCATGACACTCGGCACTTACTATTTCACCGTTTTCTTCATCCACAACCATAGTGGCTGAATATGGTTTGCTACGAACTTTATGCTCCGGGCAAATTTTGCACTTAACTGTGCACAATTTTGAATCTCGACGAAGTTGGACATATCCCACAGCATCGTCTCCATATGACCGCCTCGAGGAGCTAAAAAGAAATGAAACAATTTGTTATAAAAATAAAACATAACCTCAAAATCATACATCAATCATTTAATTTGATAAATGTAACTTTTCCAGTTTAAATACCTACGATTGCTATTATAATGTATCCTGAATATATTACTTACATGGAGGTCTTCACATTTCTAAATTCAGCAGAGCAGAAGTTACTATTTGTTGCGAAGAAATTAGCCACCGTAAAGCAATCGATTCTTGGCAAATTTGAACTATCTGCCTTTATATATCCACTTTCCATTATGGGAAAGCCTTTAAAAATCGATTTAATAAGAAAATTGAACGAATTTCGAAGAAATTTCACAGGAATCACAACAATAATATTATCCAAATATCAACAAACACCATAGTAATTGACAGTGAAAATTCTTGTTTGGCAACAGGTGACGTCACGAATTTTGATTGGTGTTCATTGTCACGTGACTTGAGAGTGAAATATTTAATTACATTTTATTAAATAAATAAATATTCCCTTGTTTGTTGAAGAAAATTTTGTGTTTTTTATTATTTGTATTATAGAAACTACCCTTTCGTGGTAAAATTATATACTTATTTGAGTACAGTCCACATCCCTATAATCGACGTCCTCGATTTCTATGACGCAGCGCGGGCACTCTTAGTGGTCTGCGAGCACGAAGATTAGCTTCATGGAGTCTCCTCCGAGCAGTCTGGTCACTGATAGCAACCTGGTGCTGCGACTGGAGGTCTTCTACCAACTGACGAGCCGTAATGGTGGGTTGCCTCCTTGCGACATTTTGCAAAAAACGGTCTTGCCTTTCCGTAGTAACCCTATACCTGCCTCTGTGCCTTTCGGCTACATCGCCCGTAAGTCTGTAACGTGCCCACAGTCTGCAGATAACGCTCGCGTGAGAATTCAGAGCAGCTGCAACTTCGCGTTGGGGTAGCCCAGCTTCCAACATTCCTACAGCTCGAATCATTTCTTCCCGCGTTAAATGACGTCGTGACATAATGGCCGTAGTCGCAAAAGTTACGAATAACAACAGTTAATTTTGTTTTTCAATAAAATCATAAAACAATAAAACAAATTTTTATCTTTAAAATTCTCATACAGTATCACTACACAGCAATCAAAGTGAAAGATTCCCGCCTTTTACGAAAATTCTTTTGATTCTAATTTTTTTTTTAAATTCGAACAACGTTTGATAAACATTCAGCCTACCTGTTTACCTCAAAGAGATCAGTACTTTTTTAAAGAAGATTTTACAAATAAAGTCATATAGTTGGCTTGTTCCCTAGACTTTGTTGAGCAGTGTATATTCATGACCTGTCACCGTGGCATGTTAACTATGTCCGTGACGTGCGGCACCGCAGATTTACCTACAGTGGCTGCACTGCGGTGCATACCAAAATGTTACCTTATGACATATCTATACAATACATAAAATATTTCCCCTGCAGACTGAGCGCCAAACCCTTATGTTCTCTGCAACGTTCCCGGAAGACATCCAGCACTTAGCCGGCCGTTTTCTAAACAACTATCTGTTTGTGGCGGTCGGCATCGTCGGCGGGGCCAGCACTGACGTGGAACAGATCTTCGTGCAAGTCACCAAGTACGAGAAGCAGACTGAGCTCAAGAAACTCATTGAGGAGAATAGTGAGTATTTTGCAAGTTCAGTTCAGTAGGCGCTCAAAATTAAGTTTTATTGAGACAGTTGTAAGTAGCCAAATATATTTTTTCTCCAATTTTAGATCTTTATTATGTAACTAGCTAACCTGGCAAACAATGTTTTCGTCGTCAAACAAGTCGTTTCGGAGGAATACGGGAAAGAACATTGTGACATGAGAATTTTATATAATATAGAGATAATCTTTTTGAAGGAGGCTTTTTAGTGAGCCACGTTTTTACGTCGACGTAAAATTGCTGTTGGGTTAAATAATGACCGTTCCGATTTGACTGAATTGTGCGATCCCGAGATAGTGCCTCGTAGGCCCAAGGAGCTCATGTGATTGATATCTCACCTTGCCACCACCTCAAAAATAAAATAAAAAATCAAAAATCATGGAGGACATCACGAAGGAAAGACCCCTTCTAGATGCACCCATGGACAGGATACCATGCCACTACATCTTTGATCGAGAATACATTATCCAACTTACCGAAGAACGGAAAGACAACTCTGGCGTCAAAGAAGTTAGGATATACACAGACGGCTCCAAAACCTCACAAGGAACTGGAGCCGGAGTGTTCTCGTACGACTTAAACATCAACATATCAACCACCCTGGACAAACTAAACACAATTTTCCAAGCAGAATGTATCGGAATTATCAGAGCAGCACAGGCGGTTGCAGCCAGAGACGTCGGAGATCTCAACATCAAAATTGTCTCGGACAGTGCATCCGTGCTTCAAGCTCTACAAAACAACACCATAACCTCTGCCCTCATATTGGAATGCCACAACGCACTCCAACACATTGCAAGGAAAAATAAGATAACCTTGCAGTGGATCAAGGGACACAGCAACTCTCTCGGCAACGACGCAGCCGATGAACTCGCGAAAAAGGGATCCGCGACAACAGTGTTTGGCCCGGAACCGCTACTACCTATACCGCAGGCCCAAATACAAATATGGCTGCGAGAAGACACCGCAAAAAACCATCTGCTAGAATGGACAAGCAGTGAAGGCTGCAGGCAAACTAAAAATGCAGTTCAGATGCCATCTAAAAAGCTTGCCCGCAACCTCGCCAAACTAACGCGCGACAATCTACGCAGAGTTATAGGGATAATAACAGGCCATTGTCCCCTAAACAAGCACCTATTTAACATAGGTGTAACAAACAGCCCTCGATGCAGAGGATGCCTCGAGGAAGAGGAAACGCCACAGCATGTACTCATGGAGTGCACAAGCGTGGAAAAACAGCGAGCAGACATTCTAAAAAACCCAACATCATTCCAGGAAATCTTTAGTGGCCTAGGCAGGCTGCTAGCCTTCTGGGAGAGCTTGGGTTGGTTGGAATAGAGGCAAACACGCACAATGGCCCAATCGTGAGGCTAAGTGCGGAAAAAAGCCCTGCAAAACTAACTAACTAACTATCTCACCTTGCATTGAATAGCAATTCATAGCTTCGCTTATATTTAAATGGTTCGTTTGTGCGTATAGTTTATCTAAGCAGTTCACAATTATTATTTTCTGTTGCACAGACGGCAAGCGCATCCTAGTATTCGTGGAGACGAAGCGCAACGCGGACTTCATCGCGGCCATGCTGTCGGAGCAGCAGATGCTGACGTCGTCCATCCACGGCGACCGCATGCAGCGCGAGCGCGAGGAGGCGCTGCACAACTTCAAGAGCGGACGACACTTTATACTCGTCGCCACTGCCGTTGCTGCGCGCGGCCTCGGTACGTGTCATTTCTACAGATTGCATTTCAAATATCGTAAAGCGCGATCATTGAGCTTGAGTTGCACAATTTTGATTTAACCTGCTTACGTTGAGTCTTGGTGCTGATGTCTTCCAGTCCTACATGAATTCGCACATTGAAAAATTGTAAAATGGCTGATTTTTTCTGTATGTAGCTGATATGAAAAGATTTGTCAACAAACTTTTGTGTGGCCAGCCTTTTACCCATTTTTGTTGCAAAATGCCCGTAACACAAGCAGATATGATATCGCACTGTATACCGTGGCATACTGGCCACCGTACATAAAACCAATGGTATCTGACGACTTGACGACGACCACTGATGGTTAATGGTAATTTAATGGTCAAGAAGGTGACTATTAACCAAGAGGTTGCGGTTTCGATCCCCGCATTGTACAAACTTTTGTGTGTATGAACACGTCTGTTTGTACTGGTCTGGGTGTTATATGTATTGTTACGCCGGTGGGCTAGTGCTAAAACTTTGATCGTGTTTTTCCGTGCCTTGGAGGCGTTTTCAGCAGGCTGAAATACCATTTCAGGCCGTTTCAGAGAGTGCTCTAACACATACTAGTTTATCGAAATTTCACCCAAGTTGCCGTTGTTTTCAGGCGCCTGAAACATGTTTTCAGTCCGTTTCAGGCCACCCTCTATCAGATGACGCCATAACCTGAAAACCCGTTTTCAGGCGTTTTCAGGACCCCTTATGGGCCTTTGAAGCCCACTTCAGTATATGACGTAATTTTCAGTAGGAGTGAAAGAGATAGCACGATTAGAGAGAGGCAGCTATACTAAGAACATTCCAGAAAGATGTGACAGAGACAGCACAAGACAAGGATAGCACTATGATGCCGAACATTCGAGAAAGGTCTAGGCTAGGCAAGACGGCATTTGGAAGGTTCCCGAACAGTCTCGTACTGGGTAGTAGGTACCTACCGAATATTCGGGAGTCCTTGACGGCCGGTATATAAGGAGCCCGGGAATGCGACGGAGTTGGAGTTTAATTTGGGAAAGCGACGAGTAAACATCGAAGCGAAAACTGCGACAAGAAGATTTTGGAGTGCGATATAAGTGTTTGTGTACTAAGTGTTGTAACGTAAAGTGTGTACAATAAATCCTACTCTACTTCATCGGTTTAGAAGTGCATTTCAATCTAGATCCCACACCCCTAGAACGTAACATTTGGTGTCAGAAGAGGGATTGAAAATGCCGATTACTCCGCGAGAAGAAGAGAAGGAGGGGATGCAGACCCGAAGCCGCACCGCTGCTGGAGACTCTGCGGGCACCGCCGGAACGTCAGACACAGCGGTACCAGCTTCAAGGACGCCGGAGATAGACGTCAACGCCATTCTGATCCTCCTGAAAGAACAGGCTAGAAGGCAGGAGGAACAGACCAGAAGGCAGGAGGAACAGGCTAGAAGGCAGGAGGAACAAGCCAAAATCCTGCAACAAGAGCTACGGGTTCAGCAGGAGGAACAGACCAGAAGGCAGGAGGAACAGGCTAGATGGCACGAGGAACAAGCCAAAATTTTGCAGCAAGAGCTACGGGACCTGAAAGAAGTCCTCCGTGAGGTACACGAAGTAGCTGCAGAATGGAAAAAGGAGATGGCTGAGGTGCAAGACAAAATTGTGGGCGTTGAAATTAAAGTTGAAAACCACGAGAAGCGCCTCAATGGACTGAACGAAAAAGTGGAGGGCCAGGAGAATCGCCTCCAGAAGTTGGAGATCAAAGTGGCCAACGGCACCACCAGTGTATCAGGTGCACCAGCCACAGGAGGTGAAAAGTTAAAGGTACCTCCATTCGATGGTACCTCTTCGTGGGCCGCATACAAGCTCCAATTCGAGATGGTTGCCGAAGCGAATGGCTGGAGCAAGGACTATGCTAAAACGGCACTGAGTTTGGCGCTGCGGGACGAAGCTCTCACTGTTCTGGAAGCGTTAGGAAAGGAGAAGACATACGACCGTCTTCTTGAAGCTTTAGAGGCACGCTTCGCTGACAGCCATCTAGAGCACGTTTACAGAGCTCAGCTGAAGAATAGGACTCAGGGGCATAATGAGTCGTTACAAAAGTGGGCACTTGAGATAGAGAAGCTCGTCCGGAAGGCGTACCAAGGTTCCGCAGCGACTTTCATCGATGGAACGCTAGTACAGGCATTCATAGATGGGATTCGGGACTTTGAAGTGAGGGCTGCTGTACGGCTGGGACACCATGGGACCTTGAAGGATGCGCTCGCCCATGCCCTGGAGGTGGAAGCTGTACGCCAAGACTCAACAAAATCCTTTAGGGTGCGCGAAGTTGCGGCCAGGGAGCCGATTGCTCCACCTCGAGAAACTGGGCCTCGATGCTACAACTGCGGGGAAAGAGGACACATACAATCAGGCTGCCCAAAAAGATCTTGGAGGCAACGGGACTCGGACCGAACGGTGAAGACCAGATACGACCGGAAGTCTAACCAGACGAGGTTTGAGGAAGGATCATTCGTGTGGCTACATAACCCTATGCGTCGAAAAGGAAAGTCACCGAAATTGTCGCCGAGTTGGGAAGGGCCGTACAAAGTAGTCACAAGGATCAACGACGTCACTTATCGGATACAGCGCAACGCACGTAGCCCCTATAAGATTGTTAATGTTGATCGGTTGGCCAAGTACCATGGAACGAATGATGCTCGGGACGAGCATGTCTAAGGAGGGGGTAGTGTTACGCCGGTGGGCTAGTGCTAAAACTTTGATCGTGTTTTTCCGTGCCTTGGAGGCGTTTTCAGCAGGCTGAAATACCATTTCAGGCCGTTTCAGAGAGTGCTCTAACACATACTAGTTTATCGAAATTTCACCCAAGTTGCCGTTGTTTTCAGGCGCCTGAAACATGTTTTCAGTCCGTTTCAGGCCACCCTCTATCAGATGACGCCATAACCTGAAAACCCGTTTTCAGGCGTTTTCAGGACCCCTTATGGGCCTTTGAAGCCCACTTCAGTATATGACGTAATTTTCAGTAGGAGTGAAAGAGATAGCACGATTAGAGAGAGGCAGCTATACTAAGAACATTCCAGAAAGATGTGACAGAGACAGCACAAGACAAGGATAGCACTATGATGCCGAACATTCGAGAAAGGTCTAGGCTAGGCAAGACGGCATTTGGAAGGTTCCCGAACAGTCTCGTACTGGGTAGTAGGTACCTACCGAATATTCGGGAGTCCTTGACGGCCGGTATATAAGGAGCCCGGGAATGCGACGGAGTTGGAGTTTAATTTGGGAAAGCGACGAGTAAACATCGAAGCGAAAACTGCGACAAGAAGATTTTGGAGTGCGATATAAGTGTTTGTGTACTAAGTGTTGTAACGTAAAGTGTGTACAATAAATCCTACTCTACTTCATCGGTTTAGAAGTGCATTTCAATCTAGATCCCACACCCCTAGAACGTAACAGTATTTATTTGTAATACCACTGTTGATTCTGATCTGTAAAACAAGTGCTTTAGCTACACTTACCACAGTCAGATTAATGAATGAGATGTTGTATATTTATTTATTTTATGCTTTGTTCCTATGACAAAAACATCAACCCTCACACCGAGATATAACTTTACATCATATAGCCAGTTTAAATATAAAACCACTGAGTTCATAACTTGCTTTATTTTATACTCGCTAAAACATTTCTTTTTGCCCACAGACATCAAAAATGTCGACATCGTCGTAAACTACGATCTGCCAAAGAGCATAGATGAGTACGTGCACAGAATCGGCAGGACCGGTCGTGTCGGCAACAGGGGCAAAGCAGTGTCCTTCTTTGACTCTGACCAGGTAAGTTAGATACTTATGTATTTAAAGATTTTTACCACCTTTTATTTACTTTCGTTTAGCATTGGATATGTAACCGTGTCACTGTGACTCTCATTACATATGTGTTTTGGTTTAAAAATCTTGCTTGTATGCATAACCTTGGTATTTAAATAAAATATCACCTTTTGTTAACTTTCGTTTAGCTTTGGATAGGCAACCATGTCACTATGATTCTTATTACATGTGTTTTGGTTTAAAAGTCTTGCTTATATGCATAACTGAAGTTTTATATCGCCAGAATAACATTGGCGCATTTATTCACTGCTCTGCTTATGAGGACATTTCGAACTTTTTTTCTTACCATCAATTAGCGCTCGAACGTTGTCGTCTTTGTGTTCATTTTATAGCGTCTATGCATTAGGCGACGAGTTTACCGACTTAAGAATTTTCCATATTAAAAAAATTACACTAACCAGCCAAAAGCGGTAAGCCGGTTGTTCAAATAATCTGTGAACCTGACTTAAATCGGATATAAAGCCAATTGGAGACAAGCTAAATATTTCTGTTTACATTAGGACAATGCCATAGCCGCGGACCTGGCAAAGATCATGCGGCAGGCAGACCAGACCGTGCCTGACTTCTTGCAGAGCGGAGGCACCGCCACCTACAAGGGCAACAAATATGGCGGTAGCGATATTAGGGTGAGTAAATAATGAAAATACGTTTATCTTTTTATATGTAAAAATGATTTGCTGTTCGTTAGTCTCGCTAAAACTCGAGAACGGCTGAACCGATTTGAATGATTTTGGTTTTATGATAATATATGGAATATTGAATTATTTGTGAAAGGTTTAAACGGTAAAAACAGCGGGCGGGACGACGTCTGCCGGGTCCGCTAGATATTGATAATTTTTTATTTTGTATAATGAATAAATTTTTTTGTCATATACAATCGATAACATTGTGTTTCATGCTTTCTAAAGAGAGGTGAAATGTATGAGGTATGATGAGATTTTTAACTTCAAGTAAATTATGGTATTTGTGTTCTTTTACAATTGTCAATATATTTTCCAACTTCAGAATTCCAATTTCAGAATCGAAATTTGAGTTTTCTGATCTATTGTTCTACTAATGACAGCAATATTTAATTCCAGAACTTCAACAATGCAGCTTCCAGTGTGGATCAAGGCCAGGAGCCCGATGAAGATTGGTAAATTAACGGACTACTTGAAATTACATCACTTGATATACCAGTGAACAACCCTTTGATTGTAGTGCAACATGTGGTGTTTGTATATCAATGGTGCTTATGTGTGAACTCTCAGTGACTCGGTGGGTGTTTCGTGCCGAATTAACTCCACTATATCGTTCAAATGAGATTGCATTACATTAACTAAGAACATATTAACCCATTGTCATCAACACAAGACTGGAACCTAACATTTTGACTAGTATTCTAGATTAATTAATTTTAAGGATCTTACCCCCCATCCTTTGTTAATATACCAATTGCATAAGTCCCTTTGGTAATACATCATTGTTGTACTTATACTAGTTATCGTTTATTAGTCTGTAAGTTCAAATAACGATTGTTTTTTTATGATTAAGAGTGGATGATTTGAGTTTCTTTTCTGTTTGTTCTTTTTTTAGTTGTTGGAAATCAGGATTTAAGTAGTCTTTGGACAAAAGTTGGCCTTCTATAAATGCTTCACACAAATCTGTGATGTAATATTAAAGTTGCTCAGTTTAAATTTTAAAATAGTTACAACATTATTCATAGGTTTATTATGGCTACCATGTAAGATATGTTTTTTTGTGAGTCACTTGTTTTAATCACTTACTTTATTTGAAAGCATTGCTTTTTCAGAATCTCTATTATTGTACAAAGTATTCATCTTCCGTCAACCCAACCTTTGTTATATATTTTAAGATATCTTTTAGGCATGATTGTGCCTATAAACTTACCCTCTGTACAAATTGGAACAAAACATGTGTGAATGTTTTATCATAATCTGTGATGATTATTATAAGTAGAGATAGATTTGCATCACCTTTTTTGCCATAGGTATTGTTTAGTTCAAATTTGTAGTGTACTAAACATATTTGCAAAGCAATGACAAGACGAATTTAAGTGTACAAAGAATATTGCACTAAAAGTCTAAATTCCAAATGTTTCAAACATATGTTTGATAAAGACAAACTCATTTTGTTGTTAACATTTACTTTACTTTATTAATAAAAAAAAATCAATGAAAAAATTACTTTCATTTCTTAACCCATTGCTCTCCATAACCAAATAAATGTTTTAGCTCAAAACTAATATCACAGCTTAGTAACTTTAGAGGTTGAGGGCACTCCATGCATTTTCATTGACTGCTAACATTTAGCGGAATTCTCATTTTATGATATCTACCTCGCCCTGGAGTGGTTTTGGATATTTTTCTTTGCATCATTTTACTCGCTTATTGCTGTTTAGGATTCGGAGATTTCCTGATATGATACTGAGGATGTTCGTCTCATGAGGCACTGCACTACTCTGTAAAAAAATATATTTATTAATGCATGGTCTTGGTTTTTAACACTGGTATTATCATTATTGACGACCACTTTGGTCTAATGTTCAAGACTATTAACCAAGAGGTCGTGGGTTCGATTCCCGCACTGTACAAACATTGGTGTGCATGAAAATGACTGTTTGTACTGGTCTGGGTGATATATGTATTTATTTAAGTTTATTTGTAATACCACTTTTGATTCTTATCTGTAACACAAGTGCATAAGCTGCCTACTTACTACGGAGTCAGATCAATGTATGTGATGTTGTTGTATATTTATTATTATTATTATTGTAATAATACTCACAATACCAATATGAAACACAAAGCGTAGACGGCTGCAGTGAGCACCAAGATGGACTCCGGAAATGTGGAAATAGTGATCATGTATAAAGCGTTGTACACTAATGGCGACAGCAGAGGGCAGAGGAAAGATTCGCTGGCGCTCAAAAAACCGAACGTTTTGGCTATGTCTTGGCTTGGCAGCGTCTTTGATAAGAAGGACCTGATTAATACTGCGTATACTGTGCCGAACAGTGATACTGCCGATCCTGAAACGAGAAAGTTAAACTTGGATGAGTCCCTGAAATTAAATACGTTCCCTCACACGCTCGTAGAAGCATGCCTCAATGCGATCAGCCACAATTCCAGTTCATATCTTGAAAAAGGAATTAAAAGTAGCTTTTTGCGTCACCCGTTAATACCCGTTAACTCATGCCCGTTTTCACCAGTAGCCCCTAAACAGTAACCTAAGTAAGGCTCCCCTATCTTAGGGGACCCCTCAAATCATCCCCTTACCTAAATTCTGTTTAACCATCATAAGGGCTATGTACCTAAGTAAGAGTCCCCTAGTTAGGTGACGTTTAGTGCGGAGGTATTGCGGAAACGCTTATCGATAAATTATTCGAGTAAACGATTTCGTTGTTAATTAACGAAGTTTTAGTTTATTTGTAAAAAGTACTAGTACAGATAGCGCGCGAGTTGAATGCAGAGCTCAGGAATGCGATAGTGCTGTGACCTAATTAGAATTAATGATGACAATTCCAATTCTTATTACATGGTCTTTTCCTTTTAGAAGGCAAACAAAGAGGCACTTTTTTGGCTTCATTTTGAATTGCAGCCAATGTTCTCTTCGAAATTCCAGTGTAACGGCTTGCTCAATCGTAAGCATTATTTAAAGTGAATGCCAAATTGTTGTTCTGCCTTTCTTCAATACACACATGTCTAGAACATTTTTCGCCATTTCCCGTGCTTGGCGATGAATAAAAACTCGTTTTTTTTATAACAGAACTTGATGAACTCGGATCAGTCATTATTAAAAAAAGAAAATAACACGCGGCTGAAACTTGATCATTAACGCGATAACACAGTAAGCATATGATACTCGTAACTGTCAAGGACAGCACAGCACTACACTGCAGGCGTGCGAGACGCGGCGTGCGGACGGCGGGGGGAGATGCTCCCGCCCTTCGTCTCAGGCCCCGAATGCATTCAACTCGCGCGCTATCAGTAGTAAAGGTCTGCATCTTTTAAATGTTATATAAATAATAAAAAGTTTGAGGTTGAGTTTTTATTTATTTTTATGACGAATTCCATTGCCTAGTCTGATTAGTAATTATGGCATGCTTCATATCGACCGAATACGCAAATGTACCAGATAAAAGCACGTAGAACCTGATTGTAACTGACTGATTTTAAATCGGATCTTCTACGTGCTTTAATTTCTGAGCGGTGAGAAAGAACATTTTCATGACACCAGATGCTATCAGAACGGAGATTGTGATTGGATCTAGTCTTGCGACTGAATAATATAGTAAATTGGTTCCGGAGCATGCATTCTCACCACAGATTCTCACCTACTTACTTACCTAAGTAGGTACATAACCCATGTAGTCCTAGCGGAAGCTTTGATTGCATACTCCGCAACACACGACAGAAATGATAATGCGATGAAGCATATATCACTCATATGCAGCCATCTTTGGATGAAGGCGACGCCAACGAAAGATCCAGTATACCACATAGCAGTACTAACGGATGAAAACGTTGTAAAGTCTGTCATCGTCCATTCTAATTTCTTTCTGGTATACAGGTACAAAAGGCCGTTTGTCCCGTAAAGAGTAAACAGAGAAAGAACGGAAGCAGATACTGTGAGGAAAAGGATTGCTCGACGATAGTTGGGTCTTCTTTTAAAGCATGCGCTGGCCATTTCTTTCAAGTGCGATAGTCTTAGGACGGTTATGATACTGCCCTGAAACAAAGTTACAAGCAAGGATTAAGTAAGTATATGTTAAAAAACTCCACAATGGGGCTCCATAGCCCAGTGGCGCGGCCCTCGGCTCATGCCGTCGGTCTGTGTGGGTCTACCATTACGGATAGCAGTGGTGCTGGGGGTAAGAACAAAACGGGTTTGCACGCTTTTACGTCAGTCGTAGCTGGTTGCGATGCCCTGTCGTCCTCAAAACACCTGTTATCCCGTTTCCGTTACTCAAAATTTAAAAAGAGGCAATGACAATAGTGACTGAGTTTTTTGCGCCGCTTCTTCTCAGCACTGGCCCAAATTGTCCCGAAGCGGTGGTAGGGTTAATTTTATATGTTGGGACGTGTAAAAGTGCTACTTGTGAGTCTATTTACAAAAATTTATTGATTTTATTGATTTGAGCAAGGACAATCGTGCAAGAACTTTGCGAGCTGAGGCTAGTTAAAGTAATGGGTTTGTGCAACCATTGAAGTATAATGTACTATAATAACTCAATGTGTGCAACGGATGTTTTATGTATACCTAATCCTAGTAACTAGACTGCTAACTATGTGTATTAAAGAAGCATGCTTTTTGTCAAATACCTGTTGGATGTCTTTTAAGGACTCCTCGATGAAGACCACAGTAAACGCCAACCCGATAGTGGCGATAGTGGCCACGCCCAAAAGGTAGTAGACGGTGCCCACAACTTTAAGTATGTATGGACTTAGCATTCCGCCCGAAGTCTGAGCCAGCGCGTAAGTTAGCTGGACCATCGTGAGTCTGGAACATTTATTTTCTTCATTTAGGGAAACAAACAGTTGTGTTATAGTACCTACATAAAGCTTATCAAACAAAGCGTCGTTCTTTAGCCAAACATATAGAACCATGGATTTATAAGCTCGACAAGCCAACTTTCTTCTCGAATGGGACAAGACGAGTCGAAGATTCGGGTATGGTTTTCCTTACTTTGTGTTTAGGTTAACCAATTTTGTTCGTTATTAATTTTGTGAAATTTATCTTGCAAGATTTGATTACGAACAGCCACACACGTGGATAGGTTAAACAAAACCTTGTAAAAACTTACCTAAAAGACCTATTGTCTTTGTTAGTGACGTCACTGATAAAGCACATTGCTCCAATCATCAAAATGTGAAAACCGCCAGTAAATGAATAGGGCAGAGTGCTCACGACGAACCACCAGGGCCCAAGCTGTTCCATCAAACTGGATACTACGGCTAGCATTGCGCTTAACCACAAACCTGTAAAAAAATATGAAGGATGAAGATAAATATAACTTTGTGAGGAAGGTTTGTGTTAAGTCACGGGGCAGCACATTACATAAACATTGCGGCACCTGTTTCTTCACGAGAAAAGTCCGATATGCTATGGCGCTAAAAGAAGTTCCCTGCACGAACAAAATAGGTAAACTAAAATAATTTTACTTGATAGTCGCCCAAAAATATGGACGCTTTACTATTTGCGTTTAAAGTAAACACGAAAAATGTCTATTTGAGGTAAGCTTGGTAACCTGCTTGCCGGTAATAAGCACTGAACTACAAATTCGTACTCACCGAAGAACGTCCACACCAGCAACGGTTTCCTGCCATGCTTATCTGACCACACACCCAAAAACAGCGACAAAACACCAGGAACAAATGCCTCCAGTACTGTTCTCACTGTGTTTACTAACGTGACGTACTCCTGGACTTCTTTCTCCAGCTCTTGGGTGTGGTTTATGTTGTCAGGCTCCAGAAATGACTTGCATTCGTCTGCTGTGTGTTTGAGCGAGTGGACACAGGTGCGATACATGAGGAGGTTGCTTGTTGGGACGGCTAGTAAGTAAATAGTGAATTTTAAGATTTGTGACTTAGTGCCTTTTATCTGATCTCATTAAATGTCATTGCTTAAACATACGATTAAGACAATACTTAGATCACCCCCTGTTTTCTGTTAGTAGGCAACAAATGGATGGTGTTAATAGGTAACTCATTTATATAAACTCTGTATGTCACTCCTTATATGTATAAGCTGAGGTCTCCACTACATTAGTATATAGCAAAGTCCCTTCTCGCGTCTGTCCCTGTCTGTATGTGTCTTCAAGGATGCGTAGGTTTTAAAAACTACTCAACGGATTTTGATGCAGTATTTTTTTAAAGATAGTGATTAAAGAGGATGGTTTCAAGAAAAAAAAAATCAGACAGCGGGCAGGACAGCGTCTGTAGGGTCCACTAGAAGACTAGTGGACCTACTTACACTAAAAGGGACCTCGATCGAAACCAACACTTGAAGTAAGCGTATAAAGGTGCATCCATAAAATGCTTACCTGCAAGAGCGACGCCGAACATAATCAGGAATAGGGGAAATTCAATGGTATATCGTAACTGGAAGCCTAGCGATCTATGCTGATGACCCTCACTCTCAGCCCGATCGACTCCAGCGCCCAAGATTTCATCTTCTTCACGCTGCATTGATTAAATTAAGCAACACAAGCACTACGTCATTTAATTATGCACAATTATTACAATAATATTGACAACGCTTGTAAACACTTGAAATGTGTTCGCAACACAAGAGACAGATTGTTAGCTTCGCGAAGTGACTAACACATTATAATCTAGACTATCGCAGTATGGTTGATTTCTTATCTCCTAAAAACATCGTATCCATCAATAAACATTGGAGTGTCAACGTAATTAATTAGCATATAAATATTATAATCAGGTAGGTAAGGTTTATTTATTTATTTATTATGTACGTATCGTACATTCCCACGCAATGTACACTCAAAATCGGTACCGAAATAAACCTTTGATGACAAAAGAACTCATAATAACTGTCAGAAATTAAGAATTAATGAAATAAAGAATGGTCATGCATCAGATCTATGACGGTAAAACATTCATTATTATCATATCAGCCGTACGACACCTACTGCTCATAGTAAGTAAGTATATTCATTTCATTTCATTTAGCGATTTCTGCGCTGGCCGAATACAGTGGCTTCCTAACTTCCTACAAACTTAACCAGATCGTCGGTCCACCTTGAAGGAAATTGTAGAGGGCCTACCCACTACTTATGGCCTGTTCCTAATAATCGGACTAAGCTTTTAAGATTATAAATAACTGATATCAATTAAATAGCCCGCCTATCTTTCATAGTCATAAAATAAAATAAATATGTCTATAACTAAAACAATTACTTAATTAATTAAAAAGGTATTAACAAGAAACTAAACACTAATATAATACAAGTGATGATAATCTTATTCTCGTAAGCCCGTATAGTCAAATATGTTATCTCCTGTTTAAATTTTCAAATCCTACCAAATGATTCAGACATAAAATATTTCAGCCCTACTGACGGTAGGTACGTTTCAGTTCATTTAGAAGCCAACTTCAGTGTGATTTAAATTTTGAAAGTCCAAGTTTTGTTGATTCTGGAAATATGTACTTATGATCGAAGTAGGTATGCGGTTGACTGTAGGTATACTCGTAGATAGATCAACTAAGTTGTTGTTATTAAATATTCGAAACAATGGAAATTAAACTTATGCATTTATTTCACAAAATGATTCATTCTTGTAAACGTTGAATCAATAGCAAACAATGAACTTACTTGACATTCGTAAGATTTAAAAGCGACATTAAAATAAACTTATTTATGTTACCGATAACCAATCGGTATTAAAACCTGTTCTTTTAATAACTGCCTAGTTAGTTCCAAAATCTTCCATAGTAAGTAATATCACAGTTTTTCCTTATCGTTCTAGAAGAGCATCAATTAAGGCTAGGGGCTTCTATTTGATCCATTCTGCTCCTTACAAAGTCATTTTTGAAAGGCCTTCTGAAATTTATTTAAAAGTGTCCCCATGTCTACAGAGGTACCTACTCTGTTAGATCTGAAATTATATTATCTTTGACTGCCACAGCCCACTGACAGTATTCTACTCGTAATAACTAGTGTATCAACAGATCAGCCTCTGAATCTATGGGCTCATGATCGGAAATAGAACAACGTCGTGCCACAAAGCTAACTATCCTGTAAATAAAATAAGACCCTGGTTAACTAAATATACCATGCGCAAATTTATACCAAAACTAAATTCTACTTATACAATTTAATCGATTTCAGTCTGCTAAGTCTGACTTTTACTTATAATATTTGAGAATATTTTGGCAATAACTTACAATATCAAAACAAATGAAGCTGTATAAATAACTGTATTCAGAACCAAGAAGGCACTAGGAAAGCTTGAAATAGTCAGTTCATACAATGCGTTATACACCAACGGTGACAGCAAAGGGCAGAAAGACTTGGCAAAAGCGAGCAGACCGAATGCCTTGGCGATGTCTTGGCTTGGCAGCGTCTTAGAGAGGAAAGACCTGGTCAGTGGCTCGTACACTGAACCGAAGAAGGATACCGCTGAACCTAAAAGGAAAAACATTCCGTCAAGAAGAGAATAGACTTCTAATTTGTGATTTCACTAATATGATAATAATATAAGCGACAAGTTTCTGCGCTACCTATCAATGGAACGACAGACGTCGGCCGGGTACGAGATGTTTTAAAATCTAGCTAGATATAGCGGGGCTCGGATTTTTTTTAAATCAGTCATCAGAAGATTCTTAACATCAGTCGCTACCTATCGGGCTTCCTCACCCCCAAACGTTTGTCGTCCCCTTCTTCGGCAGACCATAATCATGGCAAATCATGTTATCCAAAATGAAATAGTTTGGTCTAAACAGTTTGATAAGAAATATTTCAAGAAACTCACCGAAGTACATAACCCACGTTGTCTCAGCACATGCTTTTATTACATACTCCACTGCACATGAAACTAGCGATACAGCTGTAAAAGTCAAATCGCTGATACGAAGTAGTTTTTGGACGCAGGCAACTCCCACAAAAGACCCCACGAACCACATTGCAGTGCTTGTAGAAGAAAACATTGTGTAGTCCTTCATAGTCCATTGCAAATGCTTCCTTGTGTACAGGTATAGTAGACTGAAAGTACCATAAACCGTAAAAGCCGCAAGAACTGTTGCACCCACTGCAAGCAGTAGTATAGCTCTTCCATAGTTTGGTTTTCTCTTAAAAGATACCCTTATCATTTCCTTAAGATGTGAACATTGAAGAACAGTAAAAATGCTTCCCTAGAAAAAAAATAGGTGTTAAATATGGACATAAAGCTGAATCTTAAACAACAGGTACCGACATTCCTACTTACTTCTTCAATATTGGTTAAAGACTCTTCAATGAAAATCATAGTAAAAGCATAAGCAAACGTAAATAAAGATGCTACTAGGAGGAGCAAATACATGATGCCCATCTCTTTTACCATGTATGGGCTCAGCATCGACCCTGTAGACTGACCTACGGCGAAAGTCAGCTGGGTCATCATCAACCTAAAACCAAAATAATATTACTGTAGTTAAACGGGCACGAGCTTTGTAAACGGAAATTAGCAGAAAAGAGTGATCTGATCGATAATGATAAAGCTTACTACTCGTATTGTTATTCCTTGGACTGAATCAGGAGTTCTGTTCAGGAGGACATTCTCGCTTGATAAGAACAGGATAATACATAGGATTATTATGACACCTATATATATCCTATATATATATATATATATTAAATAACTTCAGTGTCCACCATTGTACACATGTTTGTGCAGAACTTAAATAAATTAAATTAAATTAAATATCCTCATTTATGTAATGATGGAGTGACATGTCTCATCTATTAGCTCTCCAGCAGATGCAGTAAAATTAGCCTATTATGTGTCCCAATGCTGGCTAGACACAGCCTCACCTCATAGACAATAGATGGTAAGAGCCATACTCCACCACGCGTGCGCCGTGTTGTTGGATTTGTGGAGGTGATGCAATAGTGATTGTTAACTCACCTAAAAGATCTATCTTCGTAACTGGTAACGTCACTTATAAAGCACATAGCGCCGATCAGCAACACGTTGAAACCTCCCGACAAGGAGTAGGGCAAGGTGGTCAGTACAAACCACCAAGGTCCAAAAGATTCCACTAAGCTATAAACCACTACAAGCATGGAGTGGAAGGTTAGACCTGAAATTACAAATACAGTTCACTTACATCTCTTCCCGAATGCATCTTAGTAAGAATGCATCAATTTTGCATATATGGATTTGTAAAGTCGAAGTGGTTAATACTTCGTAAAACATCCAGTGAACCTACTGTGGGGATAGAAACATTCCACAAGGATAGCATCCTTCCTTAGCATTAGTCAAAGTTTTAGTAAGAGCAATCAAATTCCTACAATCATGAACCCAGCAGATAACTGTGCCATGACAAGTAAGATTTTTTTAAGCTATTAAAACCTTAGTAAAACGCATCCAAATAGAAGTATGAAGAAAACGACAACAAACGCTTAACATAGGTTTCGAAACACTTACCAATCAATGTCCAAACGATAAGCGGTTTCCTCCCATGCTTATCAGACCAGACACCCAAGAACAAACTGAGAACAGCTGGCACGAGAGCTTCCTGAACCGAAGTCGCCGTGTTCACCAGAATCACGTATCTCTGTACTTCTTTCTCCAGCTCTTGGGTGTGATTTATCACCTCGGGCTCGACGAACGAGTGGCATTCGGATACGGTGTGGTTCAGTTGGTGCACACATGCACGATACATGTTTAGG
The DNA here is from genome assembly GCA_963921415.1 of Pyrausta despicata. Taxonomy (NCBI): domain Eukaryota; kingdom Metazoa; phylum Arthropoda; class Insecta; order Lepidoptera; family Crambidae; genus Pyrausta; species Pyrausta despicata. The sequence goes on along the minus strand of OY992862.1, from coordinate 10,256,549 downwards.
TTGGCTATTGGTGCACCTGGTGAAAAGGAAACAGTGGTTTTTCCTTATTTACTGCAGAAACTAGAAATATATACTAAAAGACTGCACAACGATGTTAGGTTTCATGCTTTGAGTAGGTAAGCATCAAGTCAAATCAAACAAAGATAGTACCTAGTTAGATGTTTACGTAGGTTGAAATAACGAAAGATGAAATGAAACCAAATTATTTACTGAGAGATAAATATGAGTAGTGTGCGGTATACACTCCTCATCAAAAAAATTGAAATAGCGGTCGTTAATGCTACTTGTCCTCAAATTAAACCCAAGAAAGCTTTCGCGATAAAAAGAACATGATTTTTTAGGTGACAGTTTGGCCAACCATGTAATTTTATTCATGAAATGAAATCCTTCTTGGGCTTACTTAGAGAACAAGATTGATGAGGAGTGTACCTATAGTTCGTACCTGATCAAAGCTCTAAAATGAAACGGTGACTATAAACATTTACCTGATAAAGAGATGCCAAATAACGTTAAAAACAGCGGAATTTCGATTGTATGTTTAATTTGAAATCCTTGGACTCGATGGACATTCTCGGTAATCTCTGGGGCTCCTCCCAAAAGCCGATCGTTTTCAGTCTGTTCCATGTTTTATTATTACTATTGCTTTCCTTATTCAGTAGGTAAGACAACAACAGTCAGTTTAGAACTGAGTTAATCATACGAACAACATTTTTACGATCACTCCACTCAGCCACTAAGTACCTAGACTGATTCACTTTTTAGGAGGGACTAATATATTATCTTAGTTTTGCGGACACTGTATGATTACATTATCACTTTAGATTGGACTGCTAAAAGGATGCATATAGAGATTAAATTCACATAATCTAAAAATTTATTTGCGAAATGCAATAGTAGACCAAAACACTTCTATTGCATGCCTCATACAACTGACGTTAAATTCAGTTGGAAACATGCAGGGACTTTTTCTGTAGTGATTCATCAAAATTAGAGGTCAAGTTTTCACCAGACATTTTGATATGAAGTTATGTGATTCCCCTTCATGGGAGATCGTGAATTCGATAACTTGTCCAAATCAATTTGGGATCAAATCGCACATCTAGTTCTTTAAAGTCATGTAAATGTTCCTTTAGCCGAAGGTTGTCTGGAAGAAATCGCTACAAGCGATAAGACTGCCTAAATTGTACATCTTTCTTTGTTAAATTTGTCTGTATTTTTTTGTTTTGTGTTGTACAATAAAGTGTTATTCTCTCTATCTATCTAAATGTCACAAAATCTAAAATTCAGTTGACTATGCCACAATTCTCCTTCACTAAGAATCTATTGAGTGCTTATCGTATTTTTATAATTTTTGACATATAGGTATGACTTTAAATAACTAGATGTGCGAAATATTTTCGTTTTACTTTTGCTAGGAAAGAACTTGAATTCAAATTTAGAATATCTATACATAGTGTTCTATTTACTTAAATTAATACTACTTAATTAAGTTTTAAGTAAAAAAAGTTAATGTTCGTTTAAAATTTATTTTATTCGTAAAATATTAGTATACTGATAAGGAGCATATCGTTATAATAAAGCCTTATAAATACATGTTAAGTAGACATAATTATTATTGTACCTGGTACACACCTTGGATTTGTGAAATATCACACTAATATCACAGTTGGTACTCTTTGTATAATAAATCTATATCGTATCATAGATCATGTTATTAGGAATGACGGGATATAGTAAAGTCACAGCCAACCAATGCTAATAACATTCCTCATCATGAATTACATTTTTTTTAAATTCAAATGACAGATAGTGCTAGCTAGTGGTTTCTTTGGCCTTATTTTAAGTAAGACAAGAAACAAAAACTAGACTTTTAAAATAAATATCAAAAACAAATTATGCGATGGAGAAAGATAGATGGTTTAGTTTAGCTGGGCTATTTCCGCACTTATACGTTATCAATTATTTTAATACCATAGTCAAAGTTAAAGTCATATGCAAAGAGGGCATTTATTTATATAACTACTTTTATGTATTCTTATGAATACTAATAAGTATTACACTTTATACAGTAGTCTATTTAAAACAAACTTAAACTGGATATTTGTGGTAACTACAGGCTTTACTTCGGCGAGTGTGGTCATGATCTACATCAGCTTATTCCGCCGGCCCCCTTTTACCATCGGACCACCAGACGTACCGCGGGATACCATCCGTACCGTGTCGATGTTCCACTGTTACGAACCAAGCGCTTCTCATCTACATTCCTGATGCGCACTGCAAAAGAGTGGAACTCACTACCTGCGTCAGTGTTTCCCTGCAATTACAACTTAGGAATCTTCAAAGCTAGAGTGAACAGGCATCTTCTAGGTGAGCTCGCTCCATCGTAGACTCAGTCTTTGCCTCGTTGGGCTTAGTCTTGGGTCAAGAGCAAACCTATCCCAAATAAAAAAAAAAAAAAAAAAAAAAAAAATAACTTGTTTCTATTTTTATTTTATAAGTACGATTTGTTCCATGTTCGATATGATGAGTGTTAAATGTCAGTTATCCGTTCCATCATATAACTGGTAAGGCACTTCAGGGCTTCTTGCAACGAGATATTTCACGATTCTGAAATTAAAAATTGTTTTTTTCTTATAATACAAAGTAATCATAAATAAATATAATGAGTTGAGTATATCTTCATCATTAACATAATCAACTGTAAAACTTAAAGAACTAATTCTCCCCCCGTACTTTTGTCAAAAGTATAATTTCCTATTACACCTGTTTACTTTCAAAATAGAATATATACGAGTATAATCAACAATTTTATAATATCAATTCGACATACATACATCTTTTACAACTGTTTTGAATTCATCTAAAGGCAATGAAATGAAATGTGCAGGTAACATGTACCCTTATATAAGTTGCCAACTTTATGAAGCCTAAAATGTGGAACGGCAAGCCTATTTTTTTGTATTGTGTTGAAGTTATGCAGATAGCTATTTTTAGATAATAAGTGTAAACTTTTCCGAACGTATATTAGCTTTCATAAATTTATTGCGAGTAAACTGTAAGTATTTTAACTTCTTTAAACAATTTTCTAAGTGTTTCATTTTCATCTGATTTTAGTTTATACATGCATACAATATGTAAACGCGTACAGTGCGTTATACAATAATGGTGCTAGCAACGGACAAAATGACTTGGCCGAGCCGAGCAGGCTGAAAGCCTTACCTATGTCTTGGCTGAGTCCTGATTATATATAGATAATAAGTACTCACAGTATAAAGGTCAGTGACACCGTGTATATCCAAACAGTGAGCAGCAAGAATGCCACATGGAAGCTAGCCAGTGTAAGCGGGTACAATGAGTTATACACTTATGGTGCTAGCAACGAACAGAATGACTCGGCCGAAACGAGCAGGCCGAAAGCCTTACCTATGTCTTGGCCGAGTCCTGATTAGATATAGATAATAAGTACTCACAGTATAAAGATCAGTGACAGCGTGAATATCCCAGCTGTCAGCAGCAAGAATGCCCCAGGGAAGCTAGCCAGTGTAAACGCATACAATGCGTTATACACTAATGGTGCTAGTAACGGGCAAAATGACTCGGCCGAACCGAGCAGGCCGAAAGCCTTTCCTATGTCTTGGCCGGGTAGAGATTTTGTTAAGAACGATCGCGTCATGGGTGAGGAGACTGACCCGAAGAATGATACGAATGAGCCTGGAATAAGAATTTTGTCGTTAGTAAGCTTTGTTAAATTATGAGAATACAAATGCGTGAAACTGGACGTCGGCTTATTCCACCAGATCTTGTCTGAACCTACATCCCAGTCTGCGGAGGATCTTCTGCAGTTTGTTATTAATAGTATTAATCTAAGATCAAACAATAATTATACGTCTAGTAGTAATTAAAATATTTTAGTATGTATATTGATAAGCATATATTGGACTGGCATGTACATATGTATAAGAGAAACCTATTTAAACTTATATTCGAGACCTAGCTAGATACTTAGATAGGAAAATAATTTGAATCAGACTTTGCGCCTGAATTGGCTAAAATAACAGAGGGTAATGGTCTACGAGTAGCTAGATAGACGGTAGGCCAGTAAATTTTTTGGACACTTTTATTGGCCTAATATTTTTTTAAACAAACTAGTGCCCTAATACGGTATAAGCAGTTCGTTTTCTCTTATACGATATATTATAACGCAAATGCGTGTAGTTAAAGTAGTTTTAAAGGTTAAACATGGAGAGAACTTACCGAGGTACATCTGCCACGTCGTATTCGCTGTAGCCTTAATAACATTCTCCGCAATGCACGAAAACATAGCTATTGCGGCGAAACTCAAATCGCTGATATGGAGCAACTTTTGCAACAGAGCGACACCGAAAAACCCTCCCAAAACCCACACAGTACTAACTGAAGAGAACGTCGTAAAGTCCTTCATTGTCCATTGCAATTTGTTCCTAGTATACATGTACATAACTCCCATCGAACCGTACAAAGTGAATGTAGAAAGGGTCGTTGCGAATATAGTCAGGAGAAGTTTGGGTCGCCCGTGGTTTTGTCGACTCTTGAAACATTCTCTGAACATCTCTTTGAGATGCGACAAGTCGAGGACTGTGAATATACTTCCCTGGAAAAGAAATGATTGAATTTTCATTATCGTGTTTTATAAGTAAGCTGATCCATTGCGATTTAATGAATTGCACAAACAAAAATATTTGGTTGGCTTGCAAGAGCAATATTTGCATGCTTGGGCATCGCTTAGTCTACATAAGAACAACACACAGCAGGCCAACACTTTGGACCCTCGTCTAACTTGCGATATTAGTTATTAAAAACGGTGTTACATACAGATGTGTGATCCAATTCTATAATCAATATAATGAGTAAATTCAACTTAATAACAAATCAGCTTATCCCAGGATCCTCAGGGATTTCTAAATAGTTTTAAAAATGAGCTAATTTCACGTGGATATGAAACCCCCGCCCGTTTATCGTATTCATTTATTTATTGCAGCATAAAAAAATAAAATAAACATACAGTAGACTATTAATAGCACAACAAATATGTATACACTTAGCAGAGTAGGTACATATACTTTTGTGAAGATTTATAGGGTAAGGTCTATCAGATAGGTTTAGAATCTAAATAGAATCTTGAGATACGATACGCTAGCGAACCGATGGCATGTAAAACTAACTTTGCAGTTATAAAACCGCCGATTGACCCAGGACACAGCTGGTGAGCTTCAACGCCTGGACGGCTGTTGAACAGCTATAGCTAAGAACCAACGTGATTAAATTTTCTTATGAATTTTTATTCGAAAGAAAATTTAAGGTTTAAGGTTTAAAGATATCTATTTCTCATAAGAATTACAAAGAAATTCACTTACTGAGAAAACAGTTTACAAAAATTAATACAATCAAAACAGATGAGCGTGCAATATTATAAAAATAGAGGGTAAACAGGTTTTTTAATCACGCTACAACCGCTTTGCAATTTGGTCCATCCGCTCGGGACCTACTATAGCACAGACAGACACACACAAACATACACACACACACACACACCCAGACATAGGATTCAAACTTATAACACCCACTTTTTTCTTTGGGGGTTATAATAATAAATGTTTTGGAGAAATACACTGCTCAACAAAGTCTAGGGAACAAGCCAACTATATGACTTTATTTGTAAAATCTTCTTTAAAAAAGTACTGATCTCTTTGAGGTAAACAGGTAGGCTGAATGTTTATCAAACGTTGTTCGAATTTAAAAAAAAAAATTAGAAACAAATGAATTTTCGTAAAAGGCGGGGGGAATCTTTCACTTTGATTGCTGTGTAGTGATACTGTATGAGAATTTTAAAGATAAAAATTTGTTTTATTGTTTTATGATTTTATTGAAAAACAAAATTAACTGTTGTTATTCGTAACTTTTGCGACTACGGCCATTATGTCACGACGTCATTTAACGCGGGAAGAAATGATTCGAGCTGTAGGAATGTTGGAAGCTGGGCTACCCCAACGCGAAGTTGCAGCTGCTCTGAATTCTCACGCGAGCGTTATCTGCAGACTGTGGGCACTTTACAGACTTACTGGCGATGTAGCCGAAAGGCACAGAGGCAGGTATAGGGTTACTACGGAAAGGCAAGACTGTTTTTTGCAAAATCGCAAGGAGGCAACCCACCATTACGGCTCGTCAGTTGGTAGAAGACCTCCAGTCGCAGCACCAGGTTGCTATCAGTGACCAGACTGCTCGGAGGAGACTCCATGAAGCTAATCTTCGTGCTCGCAGACCACTAAGAGTGCCCGCGCTGCGTCATGGAAATCGAGGACGTCGATTATTGTGGGCACGTGAACATTTGCAGTGGACCGTAGATCAGTGGGCACATGTACTGTTCTCCGATGAATCTCGCTTCGGATTTCATCCAGATTCAAGAAGAGTGCGTGTTTGGCGGATTCCTGGTCGGCAGAGTCGGCTTCAAAACCCACAGGAGGTGCATCCCTACCAAGGTGGTACAATCATGGTGTGGGCTGGAATCCGCCTGGGTGGACGGACGGATCTCGTTTTGATCAGGGGAAATTTAAATGCAGAGCGATACTGCGAACAGGTAGTCCAATCCGTGGTTATCCCGCACCGACAAAATCTGGGCGCAGATTTTATTTTTATGCAAGATAATGCACGACCACATACTGCGAGTCAGGTGATGGATGTGTTCCGCGAGTACAACATGCAGTGCTGGAGTGGCCTGCTCAGTCCGCGGACCACAATCCCATTGAACACGCGTGGGATTTACTAAAGAGAAGGACTTTTAGAAATCTCCCTCAAAATTTGAACACAGCAGATGAACTTTTTTCACATCTCTCCAGAGAATGGAGTCTTCTTCCACAAGAGACAATCGATAGTCTCATAATCAGTATGCCACGACTATGTCAAGCTGTTGTTAATGCCTTAGGGGGTCCAACTGATTATTAAAAAAGTCCCCGCATATTTGTTCTTAACTGTAATGTTTTAATTTTTAAGAAATTTTATTAAATTAAATTTCTTTGTTTAGTTCTGTAATACACTTTCTTTGTTTTTCATTAAAATTACCTCGTAATTCAAAAACTGAATCCTTTATTTATATACGCAACTAATTAAGCATTAAATTGCGCATCGATTGGTATATAAACTTTAAAACAAAAATATATGAAAATAAAAATATTCCCTAAAAACCTTCTGTTCCCTAGACTTTGTGGAGCAGTGTATAAGAGAAATTTTATTGGACAAAGATTACTAAAACCTGCGTGTTGTTCCCTAAAAATTACTATAAGTTGCGTTAAAAATATTGCCAGTCATCTATCGTGTGACCGCGAAGAGATGTAACCTAGCCTGAGATATGAGAAATCTGATATGAAAACACACTTAAAGTAAAATTGACTGTGAAGTGTGTTTTAAGTTCACATTGTAAAGAAATTTGCATTGTTAATGCTAAAAAAATAAAGTAGCTTAGTAAATTAGCTGATTCATCTTAATTAAACGATTGTTAAACAGCTGAAAAGGTGTTTCTTTCGGATGTTGTAGGTATCTTACCACAACATTGATGAATGAAATGAAAGCGTTTAATCAAATTCGGACCAATGAGTAGGTGTCACGGTAGCTCAATTGGTAGAGTAATCGCCCGCCATGCGAGAGGTGCGGGTTCAAGTCCCGCCTGGGGCAGTCCATTATTCTTTAAGTGTGTTTTAATTTCACATTGTAAAGAAAATTTGCATTGTATTAACTAACAATGCAATGCTAACAAAATAAAGTAACTTAATGTAAGAAATCTATATTTATTTATTATTTTGTGCAACATTTCTGTTAATGACGAACTTCTATGGCATCCATCAGCAAAAGACGAAGTAAGTATAATGTCAGTATTACAGGTCCGTTTAAACGTGTATGTAATGGTAAGGTGGTGGTGGTGATAATATGAGCTAGATCACACATTATACAGTCTTCCGGATCTAGTACATAAAACCGATCCAGCAAAATAAGCAGCGATCCAATTTACAGCTCCGTTTAAATGTATATGTTATTTTATAAGCGTAGTAGTTGTATGGGCCAATTCACACATAATACAGTCTTCCGGCTTCAGTACTATCCGTTTATCGGATCGAACGAAAGTACAGTAGCGTAAATGCTGTGTGAATACTATCTCCAGTAGCGACGAAACTGTTAAAAGGGATCCTATAAATGCGACGAAGAAGGACGTCATACCTAACTGCGCCCTAATTTTGGCAAGTCAATTTTCAGTGTAAAATTTGCTCATATTTTTCTGTCCATTTTTTTGGCACAATCAGACAGTCATTGCACAGATCCACTATCATTTTATATTGTAACTTGATTCCAAGTATCGTTTACACGATCTGACTAAAGGCGCGTTCTAAGTCTTCACGTATTTTTTTTTATATTTTAGTATATTACCTGCGAAATATCCTTCAGCGACTCTCTAAGGACCACCGCAGAGAATGCGTAAGCGCACGTGTGTAGAAGAGCCACTATGTAGAATAAGATAACGGTGCCCACAGCCCTTAGTACGTATGGGCTGAGCATGGAACCCGAGGCCATGGCTACCGCGAAGATCATTTGGACAATCACTAATCTGGAATTTGAAATAATCTCGTTAATTTTTTTTACATTTTATTTTAAAGAAAAACATCACATGTATTAATCTGACTCCGTGGTAAGTAGCTTAAGCACTTGTGTTACAGAAATCAGAATCAACAGTGGTTTTTTTTTAATTAACTTAAATATACTGATATAATAATAACACTCAGACCAGTACGAACAGACACGTTCATGCACACATATGTTTGTACACTGCGGGAATCAAACCCGCGACCTCTTGGTCTAATAGTCAACTTCTTAACCATTCTACCAAAGTGGTCGACAAAGAATAATTTAAATTTTCATTATTGTTTACTTTGAACTCTTACGCGTCCTAAACCTGCACGTCTAATAACTATGTTTTGCGTTTGCTATGGAGACTGGACGGGAATGGGGCGACTTATACAGAAATAATTTCTAAGTTACGGACACCACATGTGTCTAAAGATACGTTTGAATTTGTTGGTGAAATTTTTTGATAATAAGTTCGATAAAAATCTTTGATAGTGTGACAAATTTGGTACTCGTCGACCTCATCATGACTCATGCATGAATGGAAAAAACAGCTTCAAGTGTTGTATGTACTTGAAGCTAAAGCGAAAAAGAGTAGGTAAAGCCTCTGAACATACAACAGAAGAAAGGAATTACTGTTTTGTAAAATGAAGAAAAATCTTTATTGCTATCTCACTAACACGCTAAATCATGGAACACATCTGTAATTCACACCACATGTGGCTTTCATGCCATTTTGCGCAAAAGAATCGGGTCCTTGATGCGCAGGGTGCGTGGGAGCGCCAATACCATCCTGAACACCATTGCGTTAAGGGAGGATAGTCCCATATTTAGGCACTGGGTGGCAGAACATTTGTCTCCCACCAAATTTAATTATGTATAATTTTCTCTAAAAAAATAATACTAACGTAGTTTTAAGTCATCTGTCACTAACACTATATGGATTATGGTCCGAAATAAAAGATTTGTAATTTAATTTAATTCGAATTTTACCATCTCTTTCAACACAGCCAGCAAATTATAATCATGAATATATAAGGATGTATAGTATTTAGTGGACACATTAAATGAGTATGTCAATTTGCTCGGTTGTCTCATTTCGAAGCAAACCCAAATCTCTACATGGCGACCCTGCCAGGATTCTACTAGGATCCTACTAGATAACTAAGGGAACTGGCCTTCCTCACCTGAAGGTCCTATTGTCACTATCGGTGACATCACTTATGTAACACATGGCACCGATGATCGTGATGCTAAACCCGCCGAAGAGTGAGAAGAACGCGCTGGCCGCCACCAGCCACCACGGTCCGAGGCTCTGCACCATCGCGTACACCACTATCAGGATAGAGTTCAGGGTCATGCCTGGAAGGTTTAACCATAATATTAATATTTTAATGACCACTTTTGTGTAATGGTCAAGAAGTTAACTTTTAACCAAGAGGTCGCGGGTTCGATCCCCGCACCGTACAAACAATTGTGTGCATGAACATGTCTGTTTGTACTGGTCTGGCTGTTATATGTATTTTTAAGTTTATTTGTAATACCACTGTTGATTCTGATATCTGTAACACAAGTGCTTAAGCTACTTACCACGGAGTCAGCTCAATGTATGTGATTTTGTTGTATATTTATTTATTTATTATTACCATTTTATAAAATTTAAGTAATATAAGTATATTCGTATCTATACATCTAACTTGAAATGCTGACAGGGCGTCGTAGTAGGCTCTGCTTCATCTTGCACCTTTCATTCAACAATTATTATTGTCACCTCTGAATATAAAAACGACTCACCTAAGATACCCCAGGTGATCAGCGGTTTCCTGCCATGCTTGTCAGACCACACGCCAACGAAAAGCGACAGAACAGCTGGCACCAGAGACCCTAGCACCGAGCTTACAGTATTGACTATATTTGCATATTCTTGCGTCTCCGTTTCTAACTCGTGCCGGTGTATCTGTTCTTCTGGGGTGTAGTTCGTCTTGTCTGGCGATAGGAATGGCGAGCACTCTGTGGTTGTATGGTTCAGCTGGTGTACGCATGTTCGGTAGAGGATTACGTTGCTTATTTGGGTGGCTGTTGGGAAAATTGGTTCAGTTATTGTTGGTACTTAAAAATTTACATACGTACAGCAATACTTAAAGAATACTTAAGGCCAGTTAGGGTAACATTGGACCATTTATTAAACAAATTCGTAAATTGTGTATGATTTCGTTATTTTCGTTATATATCAAATGGCTAGTAAAGCTAAGCCAATTCCATGATCTTTTGATATTGGCTAAGCAAATTATAGAAATAAGTGACAATTGTATTCCAATTAATCAGGATAAAACGGAATTATACATGGTCCTATCTTGTACCCTTGTTTGGGGTAAGAATGGACTACCTTATTATTTGGTTGTTTAAAACGGAAATAAACTATTTTTAAAGTGTTTGGCAACATTGTGACACATTTTGTAAGTATTTAGTATCTATACGAATCTTAAATCAAAGTCACAAAATAATGTATGTGTTAATCTTATTACCTGTTTGAAATGACCCTTGTTACACGATACAAACCCACAACTTTAACCCAACTCCGCGAAGTGGAAAAAGAACCGCTATTTTTCTTCATGAGTTTACTTTAATTCATTTCATTAGTTAACTGTCATTTATTTCTTGAAAACACTAAAGTGTTTGTTCATGGATAGTCTAATGTTGCACCCCCGGTCCAAAGTTACCCAAATTGACGGTAAATTAAATGGTTTTAAAATAGATCTAGTAGCTTAGTAGTAGTAGGTAAAAGTTGTTTTTTATATGTGCCATGTACGGACCTGCTTCATTATGTTTAAGAGCACGTCTTGCAATGAATTTGTGAGTCAGATTTTTATGTCTGTCGAAGTAATTTACATAAATTTTAGGTGGAAAAGAATCATACATAAGCAAAACAGCCGCATGTTCGATTTGCATAAAACTATTTCCATTCGTATATAGTTCCTTATACATAAAGAGTATCGGCAAGCAAGGTCGCAGACTCACACTTGCCCATTTTTTGCGCGCAAGTGCACAGATTTACATACTCTGTTTATTTTGTTAAATTAAGTATAACATGATAACGAGTAATGATACATTGCATCTGGTTGTTGAAAACCTATACATATAGCATGTTTTCACTGTCACCATTTTTTTATTTGCTAAACCCAACGTCGACTGGTTGAGAATGCAATATATATATAATAATATTCAACTTTTTGCAGTTGTACTTGCATTGTACGCACGGCCATACGTCAAGTTAGTCACTGCGGTAATTTGTGCTTACGTGATAAGAGTGATTTTGTAACGAAAATGAGTAGCTTGATGTGGAGCCGTGGGTACGTCTCAAAAGAAGTTTATTCGTAAAACATAGTTCTACTTACTTTACTAGACAATGCTAATGCTACCTTTAAAAGGCCTCACGATTCCCATTAGCATAGAGACTCCTTCAGTAACATGCAACTGGCTGGTCATTTCAATTATAAAAAACAAAGGAAAATCTAACTTACCAGACAAAGAGAAGCTAAACATAATTAGAAGCAGCGGAATTTCTACGGCATTCGTAATCCTAAATCTCTTAGGATAGTCACCACTGCTATTCGAATCGATGACGGCATATTCATTTTCATCCATTTTATATCACTGATTTCAATAACACCCGAACATCAAACACTAACAACACTTATCAACTAAATTAAACTTAAAACTACAAAGACGTGTAGCGCGTTTAAACTCTACTGAGCGGCTGTACACAATGAGTTGTTGTTCTGTGTGATTCGCGAGCCAAATAATTGCGGAAATTATCTACGCTATCGCAATTTCAACGACACGGAATACAAAAGTTATACGAATCATAATTGTATTGTATTAATATAATTTGTATATTTTTTTGTTAATTCATTGTTGATCGCAAATTCAACGACACGACTTATTAATTAATCATCGACGAATTATATCAATATTTTTGTAAGTTATCAACGATTGCACGTTGGGTTGAATGTCTAAGGTTTTAAAACAATATTTGTACGCCTGCTTTACCTCACTACAGGATAATTAGGAATCATGTAGGAATTATCTAAATGGTTATCAGCGCTTTTATTCACTTCTTGAATACCCAATCAAGTGTTATTTTCCTTCCGACGTAAATTATGCTCAGATAGACTAGTACTAGGTAATAGGTGAATATGAAAATAACAATCAGTCTGTGTTTATCAGTTGTGTAGTGCCGATTCACGCGTGATCATGATGTAATCAACATAGTTGACCTTGGGTTGGTCACCAACGGCATGATGAAAAAAAGTCTATCCGTTAAAGTAAATAAGTAGTTTTATTTTTATCAGTATGTTAGTAATCTAAACATTTCACGCTAGACTAGTGCTCCGTAAACACGTTACAATATGTTACCACTATTTATCTAATCTGTGATTAAATAAATTATGTCATTGAAAGTTATCGTATCTCACTTCGCGACTGTACAAATCACAACTGCAAAAGCGACTCTACACTAAATAATTTTGACTAGAACGACTTTTAGATTGCACTTCTCTACATAATCAGATGGACTTGTTTGCACACTGAGTTTAGTTAAACATTATTTTGAAAATAATGTAAAGTTAGTAAGCGTAGCTTAGCCATCGTTTGTTTAAACACAGGGTAGATAAAACTATGTATATAATAAAAATTTAACTTCGAAGCAAGTTCAAAATTGAGAGGAACATTCAATTTATTTTAATAAAAATTTATGACACAGGACTTAAAATCTTAGAACTACCTACTATCGGCGAACTACCTATTAGAGTATTCTATTCGTGCTACGTAATAAAAATACACTGGTAAATTGATACATTCAACAATAGTAAAATGTAAAAATGTTTTTTTCAACCAACAATAGTAAAATGTATTTTTTTAAAGCCAAATACGTGTATAACGATATGCAAGCCGGCTATATGTATTACATTTAGTATATCACAGTGCTCGTTAGTTAAGTCATTTTAGAAATAAAAAAAACCTCTTTTATTTTCCTTTTTATGTTGCCTTTATGATTTGTCCCAATAAAAAAATATTTTCCACACTGTAATGTATGTACAGTGGCTAGCTCATCAGGTTCCCCTTTTTTAATTGCAAATTCGCCTGTATTACAAGCGCATAAGATACTGCAGTTTACCATCTCGTGCTAGCCACCATACCTACATTTTATTGACTACTTAAGCTACCTCTTTTAGTTTACATTTAAACTTCAATAATAATAATAATAGTTCTCCTGGTCGATTTCGACAACGGCGGCCAATCTAAACCTTATATCGTGAATGATAAGCAACTATTTAAGTAAACTGGATTAATTAAGGATTGCTCGTATATAACAGGCCTTAGCAAGGCAGCTGGCGTCTCTCGTTGTTGACCTTGTCTTACATCTATAATTGCTATTTCGTAATAGTCTTAAGGCTCATATCACACCATTTTTACAGCTAAGCAGTTTTTTTTGCTAAAAACTTAAATTTTAAACGATAAATAAAAAATATACATGTTAAGTAATCAATTGCGTTAAAACATTGTCGAAAGGAAAATTCAGTTAAGTGCATCGATCTGTATGTATTGACAATGTTTTACGCAATTGATTACTTAACATGTATCCAATTTTGAAGATTGTTATGCGTAGCGGCCTCCGATTTTTGAGTTATCCTTTGAATTTCGAGAATTCAGCAAAAAACTGTTTAGCTGTCAACTTTTTTGTGATAGGCCTCTTAAGCATATTTAGAATTACTGGACTCGTATTCCTAGTCTACATTTTTAAAATACAAAAATCCCTTTGTAAATATTTCAATTAAGAACTAACTTGCAAAGTTTCGTAGCTAGGCGAACTCGCATACCATCTGTAGTAAACAGTGAATCTGGAACAAAAAATAAATAGCAATATTTGTAAGTGTTATTATTATAAGATACTAATAATAATTAGATATAGCACTCAAATCATTTTCAATATTTTTTGCAATACCCAAACTGAAAGGGTTACTAAGTTATAAGTGTAAGTGTCTAGCATAAGACCTGCTATAATTATGTATTATTTAACACTTAGTTGGCAAATAAAAGAATATGAATATGAATGAATATAATAAATATAAATACATACAGATACAACAACATCACATACATTGATCGGACTCCGTGGTAAGTAGCTTAAGCACATGTGTTACAGATATCAGAATAAACAGTGGTATTACAAATAAACTTAAATAAATACATATAACACCCACACCAGTACGAACAGACATGTTCATGCATACAAATGTTTGTACAGAGCGGGGATCGAACCTTTTTGACAATAGTAAACTTCTTGACCATAACACCAAAGTGGTTGTCATATAAATTAGCATTTAAAACGATTTACGTAAATAAAAGGTCAATGCAAAACAGTTTCTGCGTTTAGTTGAAAGACATTTAAATTGAGCAAAAAAAGAATAACGACCACAGATTCAATATGTTATAGTTCGTTTTGTGGTAGAGCTAAAATAAATCAGTGGATGATACTTAAAACCTGCTTGGGCAAGATAAAAAAATGGCACGCAAATGACAGGTAGCCCGTCTGCACGATAGCAGGTAAAAACCAGAGTAAGGAAACCTTGGGATAGACGGTAAATATCAATGCACTCCAGGCCCTTTACTTGTAATAAGCCCCTAAATTGGGATGATGACACCTATCTTAAATATTGTCAAGAACATGGTGTTTAAAAAACATAGCTCCTATGAAGTTAATACAACCAATATATTTCAAAAATGCTGTAGAAACCAATTTTTAAACACACAAAACGCAATAAATATTCGGTCAATTGACTCCGATTTCTGACACATCACCGTGACGTCACAATCATTTATTCCCATACGAAATCAATGGAGGCAGACCGTTTTGACAGATAATAAAAAGTATGTCAACGATTGGTGGTGTCGTCTAGCCAATTATGGATAACATAAAAACACAGTCATTTGAGATTCCGGAATTACCATAATAAAGTTATTTTAGTATTTGCAAACCATTTGCATTAAAAAAGGTTAAATATAAATTAAAAAAAAGCAACTGAAATAAGTTAAAAGTTGTTTTAAGGATGGGTATAAAGCCGTTGCACTTTGATTAAAATTCTTAGCTTGAATCGGCACTAATTCGACAAAAGTGTCGAACGCTCTTTTTCCGTCGTTAGGGAGATTATTCAAAACTATTTTTTTATTGTAACACGTAAAATTAAACTGGGTGAATGCATTCTGCATTTCAGCGGTATCAATCCAGCTAGCCTGATCGGTGTTATACAGGATGTCCAGGAATGAATGGATTACGCTTTAACTACGGGTAGCATGACCGATGTCCTATTGGTAAAAAAAGATGACCTTAGTAAATGTGTCACTTTTTTCATAATATGTTAACTTTTAAAATAATTGGCACGTTAAGCTATATATATGTACTTTTTGGTGCTCATATACAAGTACAGAAGTAAGAAAGCAAATGTCAACAAAATTTTCAATAAGACAATTTTTTGTTTTTTACCGATACTGAAATAATGTACTGGTTTTCGTATGGTATTTTGAAAACCGTGACACTTTTACTAAGGTCATATTTTTTATCAGCAGGGCATCGGTCAAGCTACCCGCAGTTAAAGGGTTTCTCCATTAATTCCTGGACACCCTGTATATTTCAGTAAAAGAATTTGTATATTTTTACGAGTAAAAATTGCTGCGAATCCAACACTGAAACTTTAAAGTAATTGCTTTAGTCACAAAATTCACTTACCCCAACATAACAGCGCAGACCACGCTTAACACACTAGTCAACAGCATTATAGCACCAGGAAACACCGATATCGTGTACTCATACACTGCGTTATACAGCGGGGGAGAAATCAGTGGGCTTATGCCTTCGATGGCGCACATCAGCGCGAACACCTTTGCTATATCTTCCACTGGTGTTATCTTGGATAGGAAGGATCTTAACAGAGGTGATGAGAGCCCCCCGAACACGGCTATGGAGGAACCTGAAAGAAAAGTATGATTTAAGCTTTTAATCCTAAATCAGCTCCAAATTAAAACTCGCCTATCGACCTTATGTAATTGTACATCTTTCTTTGTTAAACTTGTCTGTAATGTTTACACGTTCGTAAAGATCGCGCCGCACGGGACTGGTGGAGGCAGATCATCCGCTCCAGATTCAACCCTGATGCTGACCACGATCCTCAGACATAAGGGACCTACCCCTGAGAGAGGCTTTTACAATCGTATTCAGCCGCATTATAAAACCGCCTACATATAATTCCAGATTGACCGGCAACAAGCGGCTTGCATTCAGTTTGGTCCTGCGACCTTTGCCAAGCACCCTGTACAAACTTAAAATAAAAAAAACCAGTAGAAAGAAATCAGGATCCGTGTGCGAAATTCGATACTTTAATAATAAATTAACACTTTAATGGACAGTAGACTGCTATAGCAGTTATAACAATAAAAACATCTATTGTGTCTGGCTTTCGTCCGTCAACTTGTTAAGGTCTAATTTAAAATTAATTACTCTTTGACATATGTGATAGTTAATATAACATACTTTTTGTAAAACAATTGCTTGATATATCTTTGTCAATAATTATTAGAGGAAACCAACGGTTTCACTACTGTTTAACATTAGGACGTATATGCCTGATCGCAAGTACTATCCTAGATATTGCAATCGACATAATAGGAATTAACAATACATAAGCCGTATTGTTAATTCCTATTATGTTGTCCCATAGTCTACATAAAACAGTCAACGTATTAGATAATACACAACAATGAGAATTCTAGTTGGTACTTGCTTAGTATTTATTTTGCCTTTGTTGGAATAAAGTTGACTCAGTTTCAATAAATCCAGGTACAAGGCGCAATTCATCAGCCACTAAGTATGTAAAAAGCTTCAGAAAAAATATTTCTGTGGGTACCGTCAAAACGTCAGAAACTGACAGTTTCCTATACAAATTGACAAGTTAACGAAATATAGTAAACGCTAGAATACATTAAGAGGAGGGGGAGTCCAGGAGAGTTGAACCACTTTTTGTTTAAAGTATCGTAATTTTCTTTAATGATGACTTAGGGATTCAATTATAGTATTAAACATTAGCTTATTTATTTGGCTATAATTATGCTTAATAACTTTTTGGCTTTTACAATACCGAAATATGTTAGCCATACTTTAATGAAAAATGGGATATGGCTCAACTCTCCCCACTCCAGGGGACACTTGACCCGGGATATGGGGAGAGTTGAACATGGTTTTTTATGGGATGATTCTGTTTATGTATACCTACAAATCGTGAGAAAGAATAAACGATTTATTTTTATAGTAGATAATACAACAGTAAAAGCATAAGTGTGCATGAACATGTGTGTTTGTACTAGTCTGGGTGTTTTCTATGTAAAATATGTATTTATTTACAAAAAAAGTATTTAAGTATGTTTATTCGTTGTCTAGTAGTAGAGAATTAGTGTGATTGTTGTGAAATATTTATTTATTAATTAAAAAATAAACAGCTTAAATCACATATTTATTTGCAAAAAAAATAATTTAAAATGATACTAAAATTATAAGGAAACAGTAATCTACTGTTTATTTAACAAAACTCTTCTTAAACATTTCAGATCGAAATAATTATTATATCCTATTTTAATTAATTATTACGTAAATTATATTACATGCATTTTAGTGCATGATAGTAAATATTCAACAAGGAGTTTTTCTTCAGATACCGTAAATATTTGTAACTCTTTATACTGACTATTTTTTTTCTTTCAATACGGTAGTTGACACCACCAATCGTTGACGTACTTTTTATCAACTGTCAAAACGCTTTTCTTCATAGAGTTTGTATGGGAATAACACACTTTGACGTCATCGCGTGCAATGCCGACTGAGTGACTAATTATCATTTGAATTCCAATAAAAATCAAATAATACGAACTGCAGAAAAATATTAGTGTAAAGGCATCTGAAATTATGAATTATTTTAGAGAAAATCAGTTTTTGAATATTTCTTTCATAGTGGAAACAAGCCTATTTGTTTAATTTTTCTTCATTCAATTTATAACGTTTTTTGTACTTCTATCGATTACATACTAAATAGATGTTTTTCTTATCGATGCACCCTCTTTTACTTCACGTGTAGCGTTTTCAAACTCAGTGGCGGTATGTTTTTTCTTAAGCGTGTTTTTAGAGGGCTTGTATTTAAACGGCATTTTGCATCAAATTAACCTGTAATAAAAAGTTTTATTCAACACAATAAAGGAAGCAAAAAAACTCCAAAATCTGTCATATAAACACTATAGAGGGAGAGTTGAACCACTGAGCATATCTCCCGGCCTCCCCATGGTGCAACTCTCCCGCATATACTACACTGACATAAAATTTTATTAATAGAAAAACCATTCAATCTTAGCGAAAAAACACCAAGCGCACGCCAAACAATAATAATCAGGCAATATAATAGTTACAATACACAATACATACCTCTATAAACACGTCCGTAATCTCAAAACGACTGAAATGAAAAAAATTTACTCCGCAATAACAATAACACCTGTCCGAACCTGACAGCCAGCCAAACGAACAGGCCATTGTAAAAAATGGCGGCGTGGTTGTTATTGGTCTCACGCGTACTACCAATGACTACCGACTTTGACGTTTCATTAGCGCGAAAATTAAATCGAGTTATTAAAGGCGGTTCAACTCTCCCACCTGGGCAAGTCTCCCGGACTCCCCCTACCTAATTTAATATAATGGGGTGGTGTTAAAAGCTCTTTTGTAACCCCTACTGTTACAATAAGGTGTGTGTACATTGTGAATGGCACATTAATACTGGCCAATGTGGTGTTCTATATTTGAGTTGCAATCGTCTGCGCATGACGGGCAGTATTTAAAAGTTTACATCATAACTTGTCATGAGACAAGATTTACTCCTAAGCTTTATAGTTAATATATCTATATATAATGTTAATTTATTTTTGCGTTCAATTTTATTTTGCGCCAATCAAAGCTCGTTTTGTTTAATGTAAATGTGTGAGTTTGGTTACACTGGTCCTCGTGCAAGTCAGCGATCATGCTAAATCTAGGTTATTCGTTTTATCTATGGTTACGATGGTTGTTCGTGCTCACCCTACTGCATTTCCACGCTGTTGATTGGTAGAGAATGCCTTTTGGCATTTAGCCCACCAAAAGTATCACCATTGGTGCAATAAAGTTTAAATAAAAAAAAAAAATTTATTCTTAATTAATAGATGAAAAATAATCTTACCCAAATACATGTGCCAGGTATCAGTCGCGAATGCTTTGACCGCGTAATCGGCCGCCGTGGTCAGGAACGCCACAATCGAAAACGCCACGTCACCAATCCTCAAATACTTCTGCAGGACCGCCGCTCCAAAGAACGACCCAGCGAAAGAAATAGCTGTTGTTATGCCGGAAAATCTCGTAAAGTCCTTTAA
Source organism: Pyrausta despicata (assembly GCA_963921415.1). Taxonomy (NCBI): domain Eukaryota; kingdom Metazoa; phylum Arthropoda; class Insecta; order Lepidoptera; family Crambidae; genus Pyrausta; species Pyrausta despicata. The sequence continues at coordinate 10,236,407 of OY992862.1, read as the reverse complement.
AGCCCAGTGCAACTTCTCTCTGGTATACATATAGCTTAGTCCAAAAAGCCCGTAAAGTATGAATACCGAGAGACTATTCGCAAACGTCACTAGAAGCAGTTGCGCTCTTAAGAAGTTTGGTCGCCGCTTAAAACACTCTCTGAACATTTCCTTAACTAGTAAAAAGTCTAGCACCGATAGGATGCCACCCTGCAAATAATAAACAATTTAATCTAATTATTATTTATGGCTACAAAAATATTGCTCAATAAACTTTGGGGATTTGGATGAGCCTGTTTTGCGAAACATTTTAAGACACCATAATTAGGAATTTAATTCACCAAAAAGACGAAAAAATGTTAAATTCGTTGGTTGACCCTTTCTATATTGGGTCTCATATCGTTATAATAAAATTAAACAAAACCGGTAACGTACACACTTAAAGATTCCATCTTATGTTTTGCAAAAGGCTTGGGAGTCCATATTTTATGGAAAGGGGAGGTAATAAAAATGAAACCCAATGGTGATTCGGGTCGACAAGCGATTGAAGTGAACATGTTGAAAAAATATTTTTAGAATTAATAGGTAGTGTTCAAAGTCTTTCTTTTCTGAGTCTTTAAATATTACAATAAACACATAAATCCTTTATGGGTTTAACTAACTGGGATAGGTACAATGGCCAGCAAATCTCTCTCCGGTCATGTCGGATTGCCATCTCACCGAACTTTGAGAGTGATGGAACAGTGAGTGCACCTGTGTATTGCGCTCACTCTTGTGCGCTATAATATCTCCTGCGTAGTTGGATGATCTCTGTTGAAATTGGCCGCCGTGGGAACTATTTAGTAATCTGTGGCCGTGGTCGAAATCTTGGCCTCTACAATGATATATCCCAGGAATATCCAGATGGTGATATTCTGGGTTCTGATCCAAATGACTTCTACAAATTCATTCGTGAAACTCTGAAGTGATTGGTTTTATGCGTTGTACGTAGGAGACCAACTACTTTAGAAGTCCCTACTTGTTTTTGTTCTTGTTTAAGGTGCAAAATTTGTAATTTGTCTATCGTAATACGCTTTTCACCGCGCCAGTTAGTTCGAATGTTTGTGATTTAGCATAATTTGTAACTTATTGTATTGTACTACATAAACACATGTTTTGGCTTACAGTTTAGTACTTAATTCTATTTTTTAAGAAACTTTTATCTCCACAACTGTAAACTGTTTAGTGTTAATAAATAAAATAAAATCGGCCAGGAGTACTATTATTCTGCTTCCCACTGCTCTCAGCCATACTCTACGGCGCCGGCTCAGTGCGGAGCGGTGGAGGTGTGTTTGTAAGGTAAGAAACGAACCTTACTATCAGATGTTATTAAGCCGCCCGATGGCCTCTGACCAGGCTTAACGACATATCTATCGATATTTACCAGGACCAACAGCTTAACGTGCCTTCCGAAGCACGGAGATCCTTTTAAATAGACGTCAATTTTTGGTGCACTAGTCCAACGCACCTCAAATTTTGCTACCGTCTAAGTTTAAGATATGTTTTATGTTCTACCAGACAATTTGTTTATCTGTGTAAGCGACCCCTTTTATAGAAGAAACTTTGTACTAAAAATTTTCTATCAAGTGTACCTATTTATCTATCATTGTTTTATTATATGTTATTTAGTGTCTTTAGGCGCTTCCAGACTACAAAGTGTTTAACAATGATCTAAGTGTGAGTCTATCATAATTCTTAATGTTATAATATAATATTATTGTATCCTATGTGTTATGTTTAAATAAAGAATTTCGAAAAAGAAAAAAGAAAGAAAGTGAACAAACTTACCGGTAAGGCACCAGTCAGAGATTCCCTCAAATGTACGTTAGTGAAAACATACGCTATCACGTACAGGGCGCTCACTATCAGCAGCAGGTAGACATTGCCCACTGCCTTCAGTAGGTATGCGCTCAGTAGCGACCCAATCACGCTGCCAGCCGACACAGCTGCTTCTAATATTGTCATTCTGGAATCAAATACTTTTGTCATACGCGTCATACTCGTGTTTCTTTGGGGTGAGCACAAACAGTAACGTAACGTTTTCGTATCGTCAATACGTCAGAAACTGACAGTTTCCCATAAAAATTGACAAGTAAACGAAGGGTAAACGCAACGAATACGTTACGATAGTTGTTAGTGCTTACCCCACTTATGTCTTTGTTTAGTATCGGTTGCGTTTGAGTTCTGAGAGTTTGTTCGCTGGCAATTAAGAGCCATGGTTTTACTCAAACGCATTACCTCTTAGCACTGCCAAACGGCCCTTCTTAGGGTAGCATTATTCGGTTAATAGCGACCGCGACCCACTGCTTAGTATAGATTCATATGGAACATACCGCTACGCTACCTACAAAAGTGTGTTGCGCTACGTCACGGGTCGTAGTCTTGCGTCGCGTTCATGCAGGTTCGCTAGCAACAGTTAACTTAAGACAATTGTGCAACAAATAATTCTGCTGAATAAAGGTAGAATTTCAAAACGGACACAGACCACAGCTCATGGCGACACCTTGCTTCTATCAATCGCTATAAAATTGACTGGATGCAAAGGGCGGGAGATCGTGCGCTGTTGCGCTCTTTGGGTGAGGCCTATATCCAGCAGTGGACTGCAACAGGCTGAAATCTTATATATAAAATTCTCGTGTCACAATGTTCGTTCCCGTACTCCTCCGAAACGACTTGACCGATTATCATGAAATTTTGTGAGCATATTGAGTAGGTCTGAGAATCGGTCAACATCTATTTTTCAGATAAGGGTTGTCCACCCTTAACATTTGTATGGCACAACAACGTTTGCCGGGTCAGCTAGTGATGCTATAAAATTCCCAACGTGGTTCCTAGCAGTCGCTGGGTGTGTAGTATAGGCGCGGCGTGCGAAACTGCGAAGCCGCATTGTTGCCTTTGATTGCGGTCTGCGTTCCGTCTCGGAACTGTACCTTTAATAAATACTTAAAATCCTACCTCAGCGATCTCTTCCCAGTAGTCGTGATGTCACTTAGATAGCAAAACGCTCCAGTGAAGATGACGCTGAACCCGCCCGTAAGGCTGAACGGTATTGCGGTTAGCACGAACCACCAAGGGCCGAGGGACTCCATCATACTGTAGATTACGACGAGCACTGAAGACATTGCGACACCTAAAAAAAATAAAACATTTTGCAATCACAGTCAGGTCCAAAAATCTATATTATTTGTTCTTATTTCAACAATTTTCTAACATTAAATTTAGCAATTAAAAAGTTATAAACTTACCAAATAAAGGCCAAACCACCAGAGGTTTCCGACCATGTGTGTCAGACCATACACCGAGAAACATTGAAAGTATGGCTGGCCCAATAGATTCAATGACCGTTTTGACCGTCTGCACAAATGTTGCATACTTTTGCACTTCTTCCTCTAATTTGTGCGTCTCATCATTTTTTTCTGGAGCGAGGAAAATCTGGCACTCGTCCACCGTGTGGTTCAATGCATGAACACATGTCCGATATAATATTATGTTGCTTATAGCTGTTCCTAAAATTTATTAATACTTTCAAGTATAATAATTCAATTCTCAAAAATATAAGCAAGTGAATTTGAGCACTTGTTGCCACTTGGGCACCACTGACAAAAATAATACCTAGTCTTTAGAACGTAGTGTATATGAAGATATTTAGCAGCTAATCATATTGGTAAATAGCTGTGACTGACCTTAAGGCTTTATCAATGTATTTTAATTTAGAACTTACCTGAAAGTGATACTGCCAACATGGTCATAAATAATGGAAATTCCATCGTAATACTAAAAGGCCTTCCCGGTAATTCACTTATAGTCGTAATGTTAGAATTGCTTTCAGTTGGTTGATTTTCATTTTCATTTTCATTTTCTTGAGCCATCATGTAAGTAAAAATTACTAGTCACTTGGGGTTATTTCTATTTTTTATTTGTTGTCGCCGTTTCAGTCAACTTTATGACATATCGTAGTTGGATGGATTGGTTGGATGGATATAAATCCAATCATGAGGTTAAAACTAAGAATAACAAAACACTACAACATCAGCCTTCGTTAAAACTTTATCTGAACTAACTAAAACAGATGATGGTAAAAATAAACAAAACAAACAAAAAGAACGAAAGAATGAAATGAAACTGCCGAAATGAATGAAGATGAACAAGGAAAGAATGGTGATTGGGTTGAGTGAACATCGAATGATGATTGGAGGAAAGAGTGAATGGTCGATTAAAGAAGTCGTTGGAGTCATATTCATGACCGTATTTATGGTTTATATACCATAGAGTTTTCGCATTTTACCGCTTTTCGATTATACCGATTAGTACATCACTTTGACACTCTTAAACCTGAAAAAGTTATTGTCTTTATTTGTCTATGAATTAGGGATGTGACTTGGCTGGGGAAAATTGATTATTATTATATTAATCGATTATTTTTACAACAATTTAATCGAGTTTTAAACTTATAATATTCGATTTTTGTTAATGTCTATTTTATAATTTTATATAAAAAAAATAATTCAATGCTACAAAAAATATTATCTTCATTTTTACGGCAATCAAAAGATAAAAGTCTAACCAACAACACGCTTCACTTAATTGAAAAAAAAACACGGGTTGCACTCCGGGAGTGCCGGCAGAAGTGAAAACTTGATTATTAACGTTGTGCATTTTTGATTTATTTGAACCGTCTTACGGTTTTTCGATCAGCATCACGTGACCTGACGCGAGTTTCACAGTTTCTTCCCATGCCACAAAAGTGCTCAACGCCGCTAAAGAAGTTTTCACTTCAAAAAACAATTTCTTAATTAGAAAAGGAAAAAAAACTACAGATGCATCGACCTACTGTCATTTCTCATAAGTCAAGTCATAAATCAAATGGCAAAGAATTTAAATGACAGTACCGTTACTACGATTTTACTGACCAACCCTATGAGTGCTGCCAAAATAAAATAATATGTTTGCTATGCTAGCTAGATGGTGCTGCAAGTTTATTACATTACAGAGCTGCTGTTAAAACATTGAAAGTACGATGTGAAACTATTAGTAATTCAAAAGCTGACTATTAAAAAAATCGATAGCGTTATGTAAAAGGTTGAAAAAAATCGATTTTAAACAAGTGGTTTGTTTTCGGATAATAATTCAACTTATACAAATCGATCATTTTAAAAAATAATCGATTACTTTTTCACGTCCCTACTTTGCATGATTTGAATCAAAAGGGGGAAAAGGCGAGCGTTTTTGACAAAAATCTAACGTTTTTGCATAATTTGCTCAACAAAACTGTGCGAAAATTAAATAATTATCTAATTCATAGTGATTGTAAAGTTAAGGTAAGCCTAAAACACTGAAACTAGTGTAATACAGGGGAAGCCGACACATCCTACATGATTTGATGAGTCGCCTCTCTCCTTGTCATATTGTAACCACATCCGCCGTTTGGCTCGTTTACTGTTATTTTTTGCTAACAACTGCTTCTGGGTTCGAGAACATAACAGGTGGCCCGAATAGAACAAGATTTTGCAAGGTTTCTGTGATGTGGACGTGTAATTTCGATAATCGTCGTATATGCCACGACCTATTTTTAGCCTGGCTTTCTTTTCAAGCCGCATTGCGTTCTGTTATAAGCCGGTGTCTCAGCATTCCATTGATAGAATGTGCATTATTTTTTAGGTGAAGGTGTAGCAGTGTCGATATGGCAGTGAATGTGTACTCCACTAATGTGACTTCGGACAATTTGTCGCGACATGACATGCTGGCGTGGGTGAACGACTGCCTGCAGTCGAATTTCGCCAAAATAGAAGAATTATGTACGGGAGCCGCGTACTGCCAGTTTATGGATATGCTGTTCCCTGGCAGTGTACCTATGAAGCGAATCAAATTTAAGACAAACCTAGAACATGAGTACATACAGAACTTCAAAATATTACAAGCAGCATTTAAAAAAATGGGAGTTGACAAAGTAAGGTTCTTTTTTAGCATTATACCTCAATCTTGATATTGATTCACGATTGAGTCATTGTGTGTACCCCTTGTTTGTTATGATGTCAATTATTATTAATAACAGATGACAAACCATTGCTGTTACATGTTCCAATATGTGTCAATCTACATACAAATTTTAGTTCAACCCAAAAACAAAAAAAAAGTGAACATCTTTTTTGTGTATGCACTCAAAGTGCATTTTGCAGAACCAACACTTCTCTGAAATAATAAAACTGATTTGGTCAAAGAATCTACCTTGTAAGGTGGAAGCTCCATCCATTATTAAAGTCATTTAATTTTATGTGCTGTCAATAGCACAAAACCAGACTGCATATTATGGCAGTAACAAGAACTTATGTATGCAGTTCCTATTTAAAACACACTATATCGTACATTCTTGGCTATCGTACTAAAACAGTGTTTAAAATGCTAATTGATTCAGGAAATCAGGATTCAAATGTATTTTTTTTATCTAAGCATCACACATAATAAAATGATGAAAAAAAGTGCTGTGCCCTTATGAAAGAAACTGTTGGTTAAAGGTTTACCTAATTTTTTTTGTAACTTTATGCAGAGTATTTGTCTGCAGTTGTAAGAAAATAATTGATTGTGGGTTCTCATTTCTTTTCTCATAAACCTAAGGTGTAGTATCAAAATTGAATATTACCTACTTAGGTAAGAAACACTACTTAGTCTTTTATATCCTTGTTATAAGGTGTTAAAGTAATGCCATGTTCTAGGTAATACCAGTGGACAAGCTGATAAAAGGGAGATTCCAAGATAACTTTGAGTTTTTACAGTGGTTTAAAAAGTTTTTTGATGCGAACTATGACGGTCGCGAGTACGATGCGTTTGACGCGCGCGGCGGGCTCACGATCGGGTCGGGGGCCTGCGAGTCCGGCGTGCCGCTGTGCGCCGCCGCGCCGCCCCCGCCGCCCCAAGTGCGCCGCCGCCCCGCACCCCCGCACCACTCTGGCAGTACGCATCCCCCACACACTATGCACCCCACACACTCACCACTCTTAAACACAAACATAACCCATTCTCAAACTATTTAACAACATCTTTGAGTGTGGTAAAACCGAGCACACAGGTAGCCCGCACAATGTAGAAAATGACAATCTTTTTTATTTTTACTCCACTTTTTTTCTTTTGTAGATAGTTCCCATTGACAAACTGGTGAAGGGTCGCTTTCAAGATAACTTTGAGTTTTTGCAATGGTTCAAGAAGTTCTTTGATGCCAACTATGGAGGCACGGAGTATGACGCGGTGGCGCAGCGCGAGGGCCTGCCCATGGGGCACGGGGGCGCGTCGGCGCCGCGCTCGGCCGCCGGCACGGTCAAGAAGCCGGCGGCTCCGGTCGCCAAAGTTGCGGCCAGACCCCAAACCAGTACTTACATTTTGTTTTCTTTACCACAGTATTACATGTCGCTTCTACCTCATATTTTGTTTGCTTTTGTGGAGTAACAAACAAGACAAAAGTACCAAGAAATATTGGGAACCATTGCACATTATAAGTTTTAAATTCATGTACAGAAAAAATATTATTGCTTTGAAATTCCAAGTACATATATTATTTATAATTTATTTTTTTGTCTTCTCTATCATACTTCGATTGCACTTCTGTTCACCTACTTACATATTAACAAGTCTGTATTTAAACAGCATGCCATATTACTGTTTATAAGTTATTATTATTTTCGAATACTAAGTTGACTCAGTGTCTATCTAACTATATAAATATTAAAGTAATTTTACTTGGTATATATTATTTGGAATGAAAATTTAAGTAATTCTATGCAAAATGTTTATGTAATGTAAAAAGTAGTTGTTTATAACAAACTAACACAAACAATACTTGTTGGATTATTGGGCAAAATTCAAACATGTACATTGTTTCCACAGTTGGCAAGGCTAACAGCACAGTGCGGTCTCCTCCAGTTAACCTTTCGAGGTTAAATCAAAGTGCGAAAGGAGATTCTAAAGTTCTCGACGAGCTGAACCATCAGGTATGTTAATTTCCCTTTAAATGGAAAACAAGCCTGCTAAACATAAATAACTACCCAAAACATGGTTATTCCTGTGCAAATTATATTTTTACGACCGCTTGGTGCAGTGGTCTACATGTCGGACTTCTAAAACCAAGGCTCGCGGGTTTGATCCCCGCACAGTACAAGCATATGTGTGCATGAACATATGTTTGTACTGGTCTGGGTGTTTTCTTTGTATAATATGTATTTATTAACAAAAAAAAGTATTTAAGTATGTTTATCCATTGTCTAGTACCCATAACACAAGCCTCGTAGCTTAATTTGGGACTAGAGAATTGGTGTGATTGTTGTGAAATATTTATTTATTCTCTGTACAAGAAATCAATTCATTAGTTTGAAGTTTTCATTCATAATCAGATTGTCTAGGTTTTTCCTCTCAATACAATGGCCAGGCCCTATCTTATAGAACTTATAAATTCTTTGTTATCAAGCGACACCGCGCTGGTCCGAGATAATGTTACGTATGACATTTATAAGTACTAGGATATGCAATAAAACGCGATATAATCCTTGCGCGCACGTCACGTAAATATCAGTAATGCTGAGTAAAGGTCCATTCACACAGAGGCAATGCAACTTAAAATTCACCTAAATTGGGATAAATAAATAAATTCCTTCAAGGCCAAGGCCACTATGCAGCCGCGCTTACGAAGCGCTCTATAGAAATAAAGTGCCGTCACTTGCAGTTTGTGGTCTGGTGTCCTTTTTGGAATTGCTGGACCTTGTTGGTTGCGGTAACATGGATTAAGGGGTAATCCTTTGCGAAAGTTATCTTTTCAATCATTATATACCCTTAGCTATGAAATGTAAGAATAAACTATTTGATAAATTTTCTCTTAAGACCATAGAGATAAGACACTATTGTAAGTTGAGATGTCCTATATTTTAAGATATGAGCGACATTTAACGCGGAGCAATTAATTATGTAAAAACAACTCAAAAAAAGACACAGACCAAAGTCTGTGGTTGAAGTTTTTACTAATAAAAAAAACATTATTAACCTCGTTCTTTTTTTCTGATTCTTTGCAGGTTAATGAACTCAAAGCAACAGTCGATGGCCTCGAGAAGGAAAGGGACTTCTATTTTGGCAAACTCCGGGATATAGAGGTGATCTGTCAAGAGATGGAGGAACAGCAAAACGCTCCAATTGTTCAGAAGATATTGGACATTTTATATGCAACTGAGGTCAGTACTACTTACTGATAAAAAGTTGAGCTAGTGGCGGAAGGCTTATTTTTGTCGAATAACTTTATGCTCTTGGGAAAGTTTTAAACCACAAAATTCTGAACACCATTGATTTATTTAATGCTTTGCAGGGTAGGATATGTCATCATAATTAATGTTATTAAGGCCAATATAACTTGGGTAAACTTAAACTGAACCAGATATTAGCATTTCCCGAAATCTTTTGTATCTATCTATTTCTCTAAGATCTAAGCGATAGTAAGACACTTGTAAAGGGTAGATATCTGTCGACTTCGAAATACAACTCTCTTATTATCTCTCTCTTTCTCAGCCTGTTGACGCCACATATATGGCGGAAGTTTCCATCCCCCAACTTGGTGCACTGGGTCAAAACTTACGAATGCTCAATGACGCCTAGTAAGTTTTCTTACCCCTGGGCGGCACCCAGTTTAACAGAGACCTATAATGCATGATCAAAAAATTCGTGTCCGATCAGCGGTGTCCGGCCCGTTAAGGTTAAAAAATATATAAAAAATTATCGACAAATATACAAAAATGTGTCAACGGTGCGGAAATGGCGGCAAAATAAAATTATTTTGATATCGCCTGAGCACGGATCCTCGCATTTACTAATCAGTATTTCAAGATCTAACAGACCTACAGATACAAAACTAGTTTTGATTGATACATAGAAATACAAAAAAAAAATACTGTGTAATTTTGACATCATGTAAGTTATTAACCAAAAAAATCGTAAACGGGAAAATATAAAGGCAATAAATTGTTTTTTCATCCCACCATCTCGGAAAGAGTCATTTTGCTCTTCAATATCTGAGTGGAAAAGCCGTTTTTATTCACTAGAGGTTAAAGTAAATTTGAATTTAGAACATCGTGTGCACCAAGTTTGTGAATGAAAAAAAATCATTAAACCTATTTATTGCTACCTCTATGGTGCCGAATATATCATACAACATTTTTTTAATTTGTTAAAAACTTAAACTCGGAACCTTCTTGGTGTTCTTTTTTCAATTTGCTTTGTAGGCAGTTCTTTACGCGGCATTTTTTCACGTCATTGTTAAATCATATAATTAAAAACAAGAAACTTGAAACAAGTGAAAAAACTAAAATGAGTGATTCTAGCGACGAGGAAGTTTGTTTGACGCCAACAGAATTGACAGAAACTGTTAATAATGCGCAAATGATCTTTCTCCCTCAACAATCACGCGAGAAGTATTTAAAACAGTACGTTATGTTCAGCACGTGGCGACTAGCAAAAGGAGCCAAAACTTTCTCAGAAAACGTTTTGCTGGCATATTTTATAGAATTATCCGAGAACAAGAAAGCAAGCACACAATCACGAAAACCAGTACACAAGTGACTAACACCAATATTATAGTACCCAACAAAAATATTACACTCAATTTAAATAACTGTAGCAACATTACTTTAAAGTATTATTTTGTTATAATTTAAAGATTATTCTGTAATACTTACCTGTCACAATGTAGTAGTTAAAACCTAAACTGAAATAAAAGTAGCTATCTTGTGATTGTCAACGGTTTTATTTGCATTTAGTCATTTCCTCGCTGAGGTGGAATGAAAAGTTACGTGTTGCACTCGAGTGCAAACATTTTTTCACCTCGTGCTCTTTTGATTCCCTCGCTCAGGATTCTAATTTTCAGTTTTAGAATCCTTCGCTTGCTCGGTCATCAAATTTGAACACGCGGTTAAAAAGCAACTTTGCACTCTTGTATGACAAATAACTATTTTTCTTCTAAAACTAGGCCACTAACCTTCTTGTTTTTTGCATAATTTGGATAAAACCCTTACCCTTATTGTGGCCCTGTTCGAAAGTAAGGTTTGTTTAATAAATATATTTTTTGTTTCCAGGACGGATTCGCGCCTCCGGAGGAGATAGACGGCGACAACCCCCATCCTCCGGAGGAAGACGAGTATTGAATAAATATAATGTACCATCGACGCGTATCATAGTGCTCTTGTATATTATCAACTCGAAATTATCTCGCTTAACAATCATTAACAGTGTCGAGTGCTTAGTATTGCACAGCCAATGAGTCGTCTATATAACATGTATAATACTTACTATCATTTGGAAAAGTGGCCCAAAATGGCTTTCGCTTTTGATGTAAATTACGAATCATGTAAATACAACAGTTATTGTAGCATCACTGTCAACATAACACCTGTATAATGTAAACAATAAAACCTTTATGAGTGGCTGTGTTATATCTAAGTACATTCCATAATTATGGGAGTGTGATTTCTTGACTGAATTTACTTCTAATTCTGAATGTTATATTGATGGAATAATCCGTTTCTTTATGATATTGTGCTGAAGTGTAGTATTGGGGGATTTGTAGTATTGTGCAATGTGGTGCAAAAAGAGTGCTTCTTTGTAATCTGTCTTATCTATCACATCTATGTATATTATCATTTTCGGGCCACTGGGCGCCCGAGCGAACATGCATTTAATAGGTTGTTAAAATGTTGGAAGAGGTTTACTGTTACTTGTTTAATTCTGTTAATAGTGTCACATTTGGCTTAATATTAATCGTAAATTAGCAGTCTCGAAGTGAAGCAAGATCTGAAGTATTTGGACTATACTCTTTGTGTTAAAATGATCTATGGACATAACTTTCAATATTTTGTCGGTAAACGGTTCCGTGTAGTTGTGATATTAACATGACCACAATTAAGTTTAAACAAATACAAGACTTGACAATGTTTGCACTAATAACTAACTTTAGGAAGTTTACTAATATTCAGAATAATTTTAATTGTATCTTTGAGAAAATAAGCTCCTCGCGCGGGACAACTAACGACTTGTTGGCCGGAAGATGTTATTCGCTGGTTAAGTTAAAATAGATAATTAATTTATTTACTTTAGCATTCATAAAATTGCCTTAACAGCAGATATTAATTGCAACAAGTTTCAGATTGTGAATGTCTTATCAAATAAATAATAACTTTATTAAAATGTAGTAGTTTAATTATGTTTTCCCAATTTAATCTACTTTGCTTTTTTTTACTTGAATTCCAAATCATTTTTCTGCTTAGCCCTGTCTCATTAGATTAGTATTAAGGATGTACCTCGTGTGTGCATAAGTTTTGAGACGAAATAAAAGTTGCATAACTTTTTTATAATTAACATATATTTCTAAAATTTTCAGTAAACAATTAGTAGATAATAATAAACAAAAAATAGTAATTATTATTCAAAATGACCACCCTTGTTTTTAAACAGGCCCTTAGACGATTTGGCCAGTCATCAATGACGGCACGAATCTTTTCCAGCGGGATTCGCTTTGCTTCTCGGACAAGAGCTCGTTTCAGTGACTCCAAGTTTGGGTGGGACTTTCGGCAGGCCCTGAGCTCTAGCTCAGCCCATAAAGCATAATCCAGCGGGTTGAGGTCGGGGCTGGAAGAGGGCCATTCGTTCGCCGCGATGAAGGCCGGCACATTTTCCCTCAACCACGCTTGGGTGGTTTTTGCTTTATGGGATGGCGCTGAGTCCTGTTGGAAAACCCAATCCTTGTTGTGAAACAAAGTAAGGGACAGGGGTTTCACAACAGGCTCTTAGATGTCAGTTTGATAGTTCTTGGCTTTCACCTTGACGCCTTGTTAACAGAAATGGAGCGGAGTGACACCTTCATACGAAACTCCCCACCATACCAACACAATAGCCGGATCATGAGTACGCGAGACATTCCGTGCTGATGCTGGGACGTCCTTGCTACTTTTTGCATACACTTTATTGTTTTGTCGGTTGAACTTTTCTTCGACAGTAAAGATTTTCTCATCGGTGAAGAGTATTTTCCTCGCATCGTGTCTTTTAAGCAGTATTGGACAACGTTCGCGTCGCAATTTACGAAGGCGATCGTTTAAAAAATGAACTTTCCTACGGCTATACGCCTTCACCTTAAGATCATATTTCAGTATTCTGTTCTGTTGACTGAAACGCGCGAAATATTAGTCTGCAGAGCTAGTTTTTTCTGAGTTCGACATGGATTTCGGTGAAGTCGCTCTCGGATGATTTTGATGTTCGCAGGCGTCCTTACAGAGCGCGGCCAACCACTCCTTTGGCGATCTTGCAAAGAACTTGTCTCCTTGTATCGTTTAATACACGAAGTTACGGCTCACACCAAAAGTTTTCACCTCACGAAATCACAAAATCTCCATTGGTTTTTTTTATGAACACACGAGGTATTGTTTAGGTGTATGACTAATGAGATTGTAGAGAATAATATACATCAAGTCTGCACAGTTTTGGCTGAAGGTAAGTAATGCACTTTAAGGCCCCCAAATACAGCATTATCAGAAACGAATAACAGCAGCTAAGAAGAATACGATATGATAATAAAGCCTTTCTCTAATGAAAAGAGTCATTTACACGCACAATGTAAAAAAAACGTTGTGGATGTTGTTATATTTTCTAGCTAGACTAATATGTTTTTTCACAGGCTGGAGAAATATATCCTTTTTAATTTCTTTTTATCATATTTGTAAGGTTACTTTCAATTAGGTTGGGTAAATAAAATAAGGCCACAACTTATTTTACTACTAATGAAATATTTATTTTACATGTCTTACATAGAATTCATAAAATCATAATTTAAAGTTAGTACACAAAAAACATTACAAAACTTTTTCACTGCCGAAATCCAGCGGATTCGCGTAGAATTTCAGCACCCGACTGGCGGGCCCTTCGTTCAGCGCCTAAAAAGACAACGAATTTTATTTTTTTATGGAAATATCAGTTTTTGGACGCTGGACAAAGGTGCCTTTCTATAATTAAATTTAGTTACGAATTAATAATTAAAATTACGATACACAAGATTTTTTTTAACTTTCAGCTTTGTCTGCTGTCTAACCATAAAAGTGGAGTGCCGCTCCGAAATTTTCCGACGTTGAGACTTTTAGAAACTATCGATGTATCTTCACAAGCTCTAGAACTAGCCATCATTTTAAATGCAACAGCTACAAGTCCTGTAGATGTAGGCAAATGTGTGAAAGATATAGCTATATGTTTCTTGTACAGCTATCCCGTTTTACTGATCTGTTGCCCCTGTTGATAAATAACTGAATTTAAAAAAAAATCGACAACATAAAAGTCCTCCATCAAAAATAAATTAGCAGAACCTTATAACTCACTTACTTTTAAACTTGTTTTTATAAGGAAGAAAAAGAACTCTTACCATCATATGAATAACTAATGAAATTAAATAACGCTGCATTTTTTGCGGCGTTTAATTATTGCCTCGTACTATATGGTACCATTACCAGGCAGTACGTGTAAAGTAATAATTTTCATTTATTTACTAACCTTCGTCTCTTATTTAGTAAATCAGCGTAACCGGGTTTTGCAGGTGGTTTCTTAGCCTGTGTTCTCGACCGCAAGTTTTTTATGACTGTCTCGTCCAAAGATGAGTTTTTTAACGATGAAGACAAATCGATTCGTGTTCGCAGTCGTGTTCTAAGCTTTAGAGTTGTGAGATTTTCAGTAGAACTGTTGATTGAAGTCGACAAGTCTATGCGCCGCGACCTCAGTGTTCTATCTGATGTTACGCTTTCGTCAACTAATGAAAGATCGGGTTCCGCACATTGCTTATTTTTATTCTTATCATTTCGGTTGTTTGGTTTTATATTCTCTTTCAGTTTCTTGGCAGGCTGTCTCTGATCAGGGCTACTTTCAATCAGCTTAGATTTCTTACTGGGGTTCCCATTCGCTTTATTCATAGCCTTTGAACTTTCGTGCTCAGCATCACAGCATGCCTTTCTTTTTGGCGTCCTGTTGGGCCTTACTGAAATACTTGTATTTGCCACATTTTGATCTAATGTTGCGTTTGGTGATTTGGCTGCTTTAGCTTGCTTCGTCGGCTGTTTATTGATTTTAGTTTTTGAGACATTTGCAGACTGTGATGATTTGTTGTTTCGTTTAGATTTACTTTGTGATTGATTTGATGGGTCATTAACTTTATTGGTTTGCTTACCTTTTTTTGTTTTATCTGGAGATGGTATAATTTTATTATTTTTATCCTTGACTAAGTTACTTGATTTCTCTTCGTTATTTATACTTTTAGAATCCAAAATGGTTCTCTTTAATTTCGAATTTGTAATTGGGTTACTAGCTTGTTTACTCTGGTCTTCTGCATCTTTGTTGGCTAGTTTTTCAACTTGTTTACTAACTTTGTCTAATTTTAGTTTCTTGTTTTTAGATTGTGTATTTTTAGGTGATAGAAAAGATTTAATGTTGAGTTGTTTGCTGATGTTAAGCTTAAGCTTTCCCATGTTATTAGTGGGCATTGTCCTAGATTTGATACTTTCTGAAACTGAAGCTAAGCTTATATGGAAATTATTTTTGTTTTCGATTTTGGTTGTTTTATCAGCTTCAATGTAAATACCTGTAAATATAATACCTGAATTAATAGGTTCCTACAATATATACAAAATTAGAGCTAGCTACAAAATGTTTAGAAAAGAAATATTATACTTTTAGTGTGATTTCCTTTTACAGGCATTTGATTTTCCTTATAAGCTGACATCCACTTCTTAGGGAGAGTACTTTCAACATCACTTTCAAAATCTGTGTCCCAAAATGATTTAACACAGTTGTACACACTTTTTTTGATGTTATCTGAAAAACGAATAACAAAACATGGTAAGTTATAAGAGTTATATGCACAATCCTACAAATATTATTAACGCGAAAAGCTTGCGCTTTGCGCTCTTCTCGTAAAAGCTACTGTATGGGTTTTAATGAAATTTCACAAAAATACAGCTAATACAAGAGAATAACACATAAGCTACAATTTGTAAAAAATTGTGAAGATAAAGGGTTTCCACGCGGACGAAGTCGGGGGCGACACCTCGTTACAAATATATATTTAGATTGGCAAATTATAAGTAAACATTACCGTTTCCTTTATTTGGGGCAACAGCGTTGTTCACTTCTACTTGTGAAGTGAGCACATTTTTAGGTAATTTTTCTACCACAATTTTACAGCTGATCATTTTGTTTGTCTTATCATTTACATCTTCATTGTTATTTGTAACAGCTTTATCATTATTTGTTTTCTTTCTTTTCTCATCAGTTGCAAATATTTCTTCATCTGTGTAGGTGTCACTAACATTATCATTGTTACATGTCGAAATCACTGATGTGACATCCCATTTGTCATCTTCATCAATTTGATTATTTTTATTGCTTACACTATGACTTAAACTAGTTTTACTTATAACATTGGTCACATTCATGCGGTCAGGAGGAACTATCTTATGAATTAAGTCAAGCAAGTTAGTATCTTCTTTGACAATATCTCTACTAAGACAAGACTGGCTAGTGACCAGTTTTCTTGCTTTGTGTTTCTCATTTTGTATAGCACTGTAAACATTGGTTTGTGGACTGTTCACATTTATGGCTTCACTGCTCATATTTTTTCTTTCTGTGACATCCATTTTCTGACTGAATAACTTCCTCTTTATGAAGCTGGGCCTCAATGATAAGTCGCTGGTCGTGTTTTGCGTCGCATCTGGTTGTTCTGCTACTTTAACTTCCTCAAGAACTTTTGTTTGAGTAACTTGTTCTGTTGTTGTTTTTTCACCTTGTACTAGGCTTGAAGGCATTATCGTGTCTACTAAAGGTGGTGCAGATTTTGATATGAGCTTTTCTTTGATTTTTGCATTACCAGACTTTCTTACTGGTAATATAGGTTTAATGAACTCAAAGTCATTATTTGAAGGCGCTGCAGTTACTTTGCTGCTATCTTCACTTGGCTCATTATCAACAATTTTGCTGTTGGCATTTTTCCCAGTTTTAGCTCCTTTAGTGTCTCTCGCTAATTGAGTGGTTTTTTGTTGCTTCATGGGTGTGGATAACTTGGCTCTTTTTCTAATTGAACAACTTGTTTCTTCATTTTCAAGATTTCTTTTACCTTGTTCACTAATTTTGTCACACTGGGGTTCATAGTTAAGTGTGTGATTTTCTCTTTCTGTGATATTTGAGAATATTTCTTCTTGGTCACTATCAGTTTCACAGTCTACTCTCTCTTGTGTCATTATTTGTTCTTTGCTCAGGTGGTTTTTAGGTTTTAATGCATTTTGGTTGCCTTGTAGCCTATTTCTTTCTGGAATAGGCAAGGATACAATTGATTTGTTGAATCTTTGAGATGGCAAAAGAAAACCATTTCTGAATCTGTCTTTTTGGGTGATTCCCTGCTGGCTTTGGACTGTTGATAGTGGCAAGGAGTGTTTGGCATTATCAGGAGGTACTTGAAACATGTTTTTCATGGCACTTTGTTTAAAATTCTCTGTACAATAATTATACATGTTGTTTTCTTTAATTCTTTTTCTAAAATCTGTCAGATCAGTCCTAGTTGATCTACAACTGGACATGTTGTCTTTGTACATGGCTGAAGCAGTTGATTTACAGTCATCACTGCTAATTGATGAGTCGCTGCTTAGCTCTCCTGAGTCAAAGCCTGATTTACGTCGATAACCCTTTAGGAATAGCCTCATGTTTCTTCTTTTCTCAACCTTCTTCCTTATGCGTCTTTTCATGAATTTGTTGTAAGCTTCTTTTATCAATTTCAAGTCATTTTTATTGAAGTTTACGTTTTTGAATGCCATAGCAATATCTACAGCACTGACACTGGCATTGGAATCTGAAATAAGTAGGTGGGTTATTAAAAAAAACCATTATAGTGATGGGTAAATAAAATTCTAGAAAATGTACTAATTAAATGTATGAAGTAATATACCTATACTGCGCATTGACATAGTAGGTGATCCACTTCTTCCGTTGTACATTGACCTCTGGGAGCTAATCCCTCTATGATAATATGACTGATTTCTGGCATGCATGTCCGACGCACTGTACAGTGACAAAGGCGAGGTTTCTCTCCTGCAGTACATGCTCCTTTGGTCAAAGCTGGGCTCTCCATAGAGGGATCTTCCAAAATTTCGGGACATTTGCATAGTAGAAGTCATAACGTTGTTTCGAAAACTTAAATTCGTGAAGTGAGTATTGTTTATGTTTGGTCCTTTGGCACATACAGTCTGAAAAATAAATTACAGTTTGACAAGAAAGAAAAATAAATGCTGTTATTACGATGCTGATTTGACGTGAATTTCGATTATGTGTATTTGTTTAATAGTCTACACTCTGACCTATTATTTACATCAAGACTCCTCAATGTTATCCTTGTGGTGAGTTTTAAATTGAACGTCAAAATCAACGCAAACAAACATTTATAACAGACACAAAATTTTCCTAACTAAGATCTTCTTGATCTTGAACTAAAAATAATAAATTATGTTATTCTCTAAAAGCTTTTGAAATGATAAATAATAAATTATTACTTACAGTGTTCTCATTCTGGAAAGCAAAAACTCTACCAGGCAATATGTTAGTTTCACTTTCACTATCCGTCATTATCTTAATAACAACAGTCTATTAAAATCTAATACTGTTTAAATCACTCGTATCTAAAAAGTTTTATGATGTACCTATGTACATGCTCCATGAAAATAAACTCCACTAAACTCCTTAAAATCGTAACGTAACCGCCAATTTGCTTGAACTTGAAGTGAAGTTTGATGTTTGGGTCATAGAGAAAAGAATATTAACAGTAATGCCGCTGGAAAAAAAAATGTCTCAGAAATTCCTAACGTTTCCGGTTTTTTCTAGTCGTAACCTCGGAATGAAAACACAATCGAAAATTGATAACCGCTATTATAAATACGCGACCGGCGCGTAGCTAGTAATAAAGTAGACAGTAGTCTGGGATAAAAAAAAACTGTTGTCACGTCACGTCACTGTCAAAGATTGAGGTTAGAGTACCTATTTTTTGTGTGGCCTGGGTATTGGTTTTTTAATTGTAAAACCGATTTCTGAATGAAATAAATAGTTGGTAAAATGTGATAAATCTCACGAACAACGAGCAGACATTTTCGCAACTATGTCCCACGTAATCAATTTTGGTGTAAAACATCTTTTGCCAGTTACCAAATGTTACTTTCGGAGTAAATTCGCATACAATTTTTGGAAGTATAGTAGCTCAACTACGACGAATTCCGGAAATGTTCTGGATAATTTGACTGATTGGGAGACTTTGAGCAAGAAGAAAAAAATAAGCAAGGCCATGAAAGCTTATTTAGAACGTGCCCAGGAACACGATGAGTTTATGAAGAAACAACTACAAGAATACACTATAGGGAAAAGGCATCTGGCCAATATGATGGGCGAGGACCCAGAAACATTCACTCAGAAAGACGTAGATAGAGCTATCGAGTATCTGTTCCCCAGTGGTATCTATGATCCTGCTGCACGACCCCTTATGAAGCCTCCAGAAGAACTATTCCCTGCACGAAAAGCAGCTGAATTTGACGAGGCGGGGCGACCACATCATTTTTTGTTTTATACAGGAAAACCTAACCTTTACAAACTTCTTTATGATGCTGCAGATTATATCAAAGAACTACAAAACTTTGAGGACAAGGTCATTCGAAAGAAAGCCACTCCTGACCCTAATGGAGCTCTTAATTTAGAAGGAAGTGTCTGGCTCTCCAAGGAACAGTTAGAACAAATACTTGTAGAGAAATTACTTGATGTGGAATATGATAACTTTAAAGTAGTGATGGATAGGCTTGTCTCATTACCATATGCTTACAGATGTAAGGATTTCATAGAAAAGTATAGAAAGTCCTTGGCCTCCCAAAAATTTGCTTTGGAGATTCCTAAACCAAATTATGATGATGATGGCCGTGCCTTTGTCACTACTTATGAATGTTTGAGAAAAAAAGCCAGAGGGGATGTCACAATCAGATCACCAGGTACTGGAAAAATAATAATAAATGGGAAAGACATAACATATTTTGAAGATGTTCAGAGTAGGGAGCAAGTTTTGTTCCCTTTGATATTTACTGGGATGCAGGACCGAGTAGATGTTGAATGTCACATAGAGGGTGGAGGTCCATCTGGTCAAGCTGGAGCTATAAGGTGGGGCATAGCCTGGGGTTTACGCAGTTTCATTGAAAAGGAGACATTAGAGAAAATGCAGGTAGCTGGTTTACTGACTCGTGACCATCGTAGACGTGAACGCAAGAAGCCTGGACAACCCGGTGCTAGAAAGAAACCTACATGGAAGAAGCGATAATTGTATTTCTAACATGTGTTTTTAGAATAAAAAAGTATAGTTATGAAATATTGTTTTATTTTAGGATTTAATGAAATAATGCATTTGTTAACTTTTTACCCTATAACTTTTTTTCATGGACTTCTTTCTACCTCCAATTTTCTTTTGGAACATTTGAGTTTTCCTCTCTTTGTTGTAAATTCTCTTTTTCATTACTGATTTTAGTTCTCTTCTTTCTTTGGTTGGTTCTGTATTGTCTGGTTTTGAAAAGAAAGCTAAGCCATCTGCAAAAATAAAATGTTTTCACATATAAAATGGTTGTTATCTGCATTCAATTACAAATTATAAACAACAATTTTTACCTTGGAGCCTGTTATCTAGCTTTGTGAAAAATAGTTTTTCTCTCCATACAGCTTTAGTTTCTGTTGTTTGCAGTTCAACTTTGCTTTCAGGTGAAGCTTTTTCATTTGTTTCTTTGTCAACATATTCATCTTCAGAATCTGAAGAGTCATACACAAATGGATTTTTCTTGCCACTTGTCTCTAATGGATTCTTGAATTTGGCTTCTTTTGTTTTCTCTAATGGTATGTAACTGTGATCAGGAACTTCTGAAAATAGGAGTTAGTTATAGGGTTATTAGTACTGAACTTCCTAATTTATATTCTTACAATTTCTTAATCATTTGTCAAAACTTTCATAAGGATAGGTACCCTTTTCTATCTCTTCAGTTTGACCAAATAAACTCCGTAAACTAAATTTGTTTGGTTGGACCAGGGCTTCTTTCAGGGTTTCACTGACTTTATAAAACTGCTCTTTTGATACTTCTACTTTCTCAACTTCAGGTATTAAAGTCTCTGTTTTCTGGTCGTCCAATTTCTCTTTCAATTTCTTCTTTTTCGATTTTTTTGAATCTTCTTTGATATCTTCTACAGGGGCTAGGAACTTGGCATGCTCTGGTTGTGAGGGATCAAAACGCAGCATGCCTATTTTGTTTCTGAAATAACAAAAAGAATTTTAAATACCATCTATGTACAAGGGTGAATCAAAAAGTTCTTAGAAGTATGTGCATATATATGAAACCTTTTTGGATCAAGTTCGATATTCAAATTAAAGAGTGTCTATCACACTATATTTAGTCTCTTGTTTTTGTCAGTTCGTTCGTATGTAATAAATTTTTTTGTGCAACGAGTTGCTAAAAAGTCAAAATTATAGATAAAAGTGAGTTACGTGCGGTGATAAAATATCTCAGTTTGAAAAAAATGTCTACGAAGGAAATTTTTTTGGACATTCAGCAGACATTAGGAAGTGATGCTGTACCCTATTCTACGGTTGCGTACTGGGTGGCTGAATTTAAAAGAGGTAGATCAAGCTGTAAAGATGACCCGCGTTCTGGACGGCCTTCAACCTCCGTTACAGAAGAAAATGTCAAAAAGGTTGAGAATCTGGTTTTGGAAGACAGAAGAATGACTATAAAACATATAGCTGAGATCCTAAAGATATCTTTTGGTAGCGTTCAATCCATTTTAATTGATTCACTGGGGTTCAAAAAAGTGTCTGCAAGATGGGTGCCACGAATGTTAACCGACGAAAACAAAAAGCGACGTTTGGAAATTTCCAAGCGTAATCTCGAAATGTTCCAGCGTGATTCGGATAATTTTTGCCGTCGTCTTGTCACCATAGATGAAAAGTGGGTCCACCATTTTGATCCTGAAACTAAAAGACAAAGCATGTCTTGGAAACGACCATCCTCTCCATCCATTAAGAAATTTCGAGTTGCTCCTACCGCTGGCAAAGTTATGGCCTCTGTGTTCTGGGATAGTGAAGGAATCCTTTTTATTGATTACATGCCAAAAGGCCAGACGATTACTGGACCCTATTATGCAAATTTAATCCCGAAAGTGCGTGAAGCGATTAAAGAAAAACGTCGTGGAAAACTGTCGTTGGGCGTGTTGTTCCTTCAAGATAACGCTCCTGCTCATCGATCGGAAGTTGCGCTCAACGCAATCCGCTGTGCTGGCTTCAATCTCCTTATTCTCCGGACTTAGCCCCAAGTGATTTTCACTTATTTCCAAAATTAAAAGAGGAAATTCGTGGAACAAAATTTCACGATAATGACGCGGTTATAGCTGCCGTAGAGGACTTTTTCGAGAGTCAAGAAAATAATTTAATTCACAAGGAAAAAGGAAGTTAGAAACGCGTTATTCTAAATGCATTGCATTGGAGGGAGATTATGTAGAAAAATAAAATATTATTATTTAAATCTTTGCATTTTTTAATATTGATTCCAAGAATTTTTTGATTCACCCTCGTAATATATAAATGACTATGGTTATGTATAAAAGTACATATAATTAAAATAAGTGCAATCATCAAAATACCAACTTGTTTTTACGGACTTCACTCTCGGCAGGTCTTGCTCTGATAGATACACCAAGAACATCTTGTAAAATATTGAGTTGCTTTGCTTTCTCATCTGCTTTTCCCAAATCTATGCTCTCATCATTTGTTTTGTCCTGCCCATCTCCCGCTTCTTCATCTGACTGGCCATCTTCAATGAACCTTTCATCTAAGATGAAACGTTTATCAGATTTGTATCTTGATTGTAAATCTAAAACCTTAAACATAGTGTTGGTGCAATAAACTATAACTTCCATGGTAAGTACATAAAAATAGCTGTGACATGAAATATACAAACCTTTTGCCCCCTTTTGCCTTCAAATTGCTTCTTGATCTCAAAGTTGACATCATCATCAGTGTCATCATCATCAAATAAATTGTTTTTTTGATCACTTGCTTTTGTGAATTCATTTTTTTCTACTCCATTGACCACTTTGGGTTCTGATACATCTTCATTATCAGAGAATATAACTTTTTTGTTTGAAACTTTGTCCTGAAAATCATCATATTATTTATGAAACAAATAAAAAAGTCAATGATGAATGTGTTAGTGGTTAGTTATAATACTTACAACACAAATGAGGCCAGTTTTAATAATCATTTGTTTCTGTTTGAATTCTTGTCTTTTCTTTTTAAGGGACTCCATTCTTTTCTTGTCTGAATCAAGTTTTTTCTTATCCTGCTCTCTAATGTTCTGGTTTATATCATTTCTATCTTCATGTTGAAATTCTGAATGTGGTTTATTCTTTTTTTCAAACGGTTTTATCACATTTACTGATTGGTTGTTCTCAACTGGTGCATTATCTAGTTTTCTTTTTCTGGGATTCAGTTTGTCTCCTAATTTTATTACTGGATTGTTTCTTGGTAAACCCTCTGTCGGGTCATTCTGCAAGGATTTAAATGAAAAAAGTTGAACTAAAGTTATCAAAGATCCAAGTGTTTATAGTTGTATTAAAAGTGTAATTAAACTTACTTTTTTAGCTTCTTTTCTCTGTGCTTCACTTCTTTCTCGTTGTAGTCTTTCCAAGAAGCTTTCTCTTGCTCGTGTAACATAGAGGCGACTCCCGCCAAAGTCTTCATTTGAGAAGTGTTTTATGCCTGTTGAAGTTTAAGAAGATTGTGTTTGCTTATATACCTACTCTGTGTTTATTATATATGTATTAAAACGCACGAGTTATCTGAATAACTTACACGACTCAACGTCATAATTTGATGCAGATAAAGTTATAAAAGCGAATTTCTTTTGATCACTCTCTGCAGTCGATTTGTTTTTAAGATCCACGTTTATTATCTCCCCGTATGAAGAGAAAGCTTGTTCTAAATCATCTTGGGTAGTATATTCAGGCACATTACCCACAAATAACCGTGTTTGTATCGACATGATGAATTTAAATTTGAAATTGAATAATTTTGATTACCAAGTACACATGATAATTTTTAGGTTATATTTTGATTTGACGTTGACGTTTTTTTTCTTTATGACTTGAGACGATGAGACGCAGCCAATGTTTGACGTTCCACGACACGAACGAAAATCGAAATGTCAAATAGCCCTTGCTCGTCTACATAGTATTTTTATTTTTACATGACTTGCTCGGGCATTGTGTTGCTCTTGATGAGTACGTAGTGATTACTTGCTCTGTGTTGATGAGCTCACATTAAGGTTTCTACACGGAATATTCTGTAGATCGCATCATCCGTCTCACACGCGTAAATAATTGAATCTACGTTTGCGTTAGCAAATGCATCTTCTGAAAATATCTTTTACAATCTTGCTTAAGTTAGTTACTTGCCAGTTGCAAATAAATCCCTTTAACTATTTGAACATTCAGAAACATGATTTCGAAATAACGGACTTCATATTACGCCCTACCCTACCATTTTTTTTAGGTTGTGTTGTAGTATGGTTATGCAGCCTATATTATCTAACTTTTGTTTGAAAGAGAAATGGGAAGTATATAGCAATTACAATTTCCGGACTAGTAATAAATACATTTATTATTGAGCTAAAACATGTAACAACTTTTTATGTGAAACAGTTTTATTTTCATTGATATAAGAACAAATAAATACAGTTGCGCCAGACAATTTTTTTTTCAAGAAAAATACAGATCAACTATTTGACTACTCTCTACGAAAAACAAAAATTAACAAAAAGACGACAGTATTTTCATAGAATTATTTGGTTAAAATTTAAAAAAAAAACATTTCATTTAACACGCACATGAAATGTTTTTTGACACCTGGGTTATTGTGCAAGGAATATAAAAAAAATCATGGACCTGTGTTATAAAAGAATCAAAAAGAAAAATAGAAAAGAATGTTATTTCTTAAATAATCTGCAAGATAGCAATACAGAGCAATAAAATTAAAAGGCATTTTTTATACAGTCTATATACACAAACTACTAAAACTAACTTGTATACATTAAGTCAATAACATTATGGACATGAATACAATACAATAAATATATATCAGTAATAAATAATCATACTTTACAGATAGATAAGGGGTTATTTGACTAAGCGTGGATTAGACCAAATATTGAGTAGCAATTTGTTTTTCTATGTAAAAACATGATTTCGATCTTGTATAACTCCTAAACCTGTTTGGTCGAATCCACGATTATCAGCGTAACTACTGACTGAAATTCAATACAAAGTTTAATTTACAAGTAATTACAGACGTACCAGCTAAGATATCAGACGCTTTAGCACCATGAAAATAAAAAATGCCAAATAAAACATTTCATGTGATATTTTGACATGGGAACAAAGCAGAGGATCCCAAACATTTTTACGGAATATCTGAAAGGGGTCTTTCAGAAATTTTCTTGTTCCAGTGGACTCCCAGCAGAGGCGGACTAAGACTTATCTAGGTCTGAGCCGGTCTTCAATTTTGGACCCGATAACAATCTTTGTCTTTCACGACGTTTCAGAAAGTTTTAATATACCATAAAAAATTTAGACTTGCTATCTGAGCTCAATAAATGAAATTGTGGATCTCGGGGGGTCTACTTTGACCACTTTGGGAACCTCTGGACTAAACTTTTCGAGATTCTAGCTGGTGACTGTATGTATGCATGTATGTAAAAAAGTCAAAAACCCCTTTGAAATACTAGTCCAGCTGTCGGTAGAAAATATTGTTTTTACAGGTTCCTAAATTAGAGGCGTAAAGGCACCACTAAGTGTAAATGCAGAAAATAGTATTGTCACATTAGAAACTACGTAAATACATGCATTAAATATTTATAAGGCTCAGGGCCACCTGCGGCATGCTGTCGGAGCGACTCGAAACTGTCAGCGATTTCGCATCGGTGATTGGTTGACTTGACTGACATGTTGACAGTCACGAGTTGCGGCGACAGTATGCTGGCGGTAAGTCTTGAAAAATAGAAGCATTCTGCAGATTATACTATAATATTGACGCGGCCGTAAACTGTTAATTAAATCTAGTGATGTGCCGATCGTTAAAAATGAATATCCACGGATACGGATCTGAAAATCCGCGGATAAATATACGGATCTTTTCTTAATCGGTGCCAGCGCGAGTCAAGTATTGGTTTTCTCAGTTTCTTATATTTTTAATAGTGATGTTATAACATTCTATAATATTGATCTTATAAGGATAGTTGATAAGTACCTTTGAGGTATATATTATCGGCATAGTATCATGCATATCTTTGCATTATAAAGGTGCCAAATTTGATTTTTAATGTTCAAAATACTTGAATTTAATTTAATAGTTATTTAAATTACCTGTATATAGCATTTCATCCCATTAATTGAAAATTAATAAGTTAAAAGATCCGTGAAAGATCCGCGAGAAAAGTAACAGATAAAACCTTTTTTTCCGTCTGATATCCGCGGATACGGATATTCGAAACATCACTAATTAAATCGTAATAAACTGAAGTTGGCTGTAAGTCACAGAAAGATTTACAATTTAGGCGAGAATCAGCCGACATGTCGTTTCGGGTGACGAAAGGGTTTACGATAGGGACGGCCGCATAGAAAGTTGTCCAACTATAATTG
Source organism: Pyrausta despicata (assembly GCA_963921415.1). Classification (NCBI taxonomy): domain Eukaryota; kingdom Metazoa; phylum Arthropoda; class Insecta; order Lepidoptera; family Crambidae; genus Pyrausta; species Pyrausta despicata. The sequence goes on along the minus strand of OY992862.1, from coordinate 10,209,599 downwards.
ATACCTGAAAGAACTCATAATAGCGTGATACGAGCATGTCTCTCACTGTGTGTCTAAACTGTGCAAACGAGAGGTTAATGTGATCTTTTTCAATATAAATCTACACCCATTCAAAAATCTATTGAAGAGCAGCATAACGTGTCACTTTCATTATAATAGGATAACACATTCAGTTGTGACATATTAACTTAAATTATCTTATTTAAATATTAAACTAATAAAACTCGCACCGCAAGTCTCATATTGCACTAGATAAGAAATACAATTAATAATCTATTGGAATGGTGGTCACTACACTTCGTGGTTAACAAATATATTTTAACTTAACATTTATAAATGCTTATTGATAAGATAGGACTAGGAGTAACATAATTGTATCCACACAAAAATCCGGTGCACATGACAAACACACGATTATACTAAAATAGAAGGCTTGATAAAGTAGGTTTATAACGTGACATAACAACAAATAAAATTTTGTAAACTATCTGTGATGTGTTTGATAAGCGTAGAGCTATATTTACGAAGCTCTAAACGTTACACAATTTGCTGTTATTGATTTTTAATACTGTTTTACTTTAGGTCAAAAAATTTGACTTAAAGTCCCTTAACCTTTTGAAAGTTAGGAATCACAGTTTTTTAAATATTTAGAACTCGTTAATACATTTGTAAACTTACAATGTTATTCAACGTGCGGATTTTGAGAGTGAATCATAGGCGTTTCATGTACTAAAATACCTAACGCACTTTACAAGTTAAGGCTGGTAAACAAGGTAAAATTTGAAATTGAAACCCTCCAAACCCTAAAGAGAAGCCTACCATTTCAGCCAGTGTTGAACCGGAAAACTCATCGGCAAAATGTGCATCAAAAGTGAGTGTAGGTAACACGCCGAGCGTCACAATGTTACTATGTGAGCGAGCACGCACTAACAGTCTTTACTTCGGCTGGAGCCGGGGCGAAGTACCAAGCGAGCGCCGCCGGCCGCTACGTCGGCTCGTCCGAGGACATGAGCGCTTCCGATTGTTCGTCCAGGTCGGAAATGTTTCTTATTGCTCTGTAATGGAAAACAAACACAGAACAATAAGTTTTCAACTGTTATTTCACCAGGATGTCACGATGACATTATCACTGGGTGGAATGAATGCATGAGTTTATTTTGAATGGTGTGGAATTGGAGGGTTGGGAGGGACATGTAGACATATGGCGTCCACACCACATTAGACTCATGATTTTGATTCTCAGTTCCAATAACACTTATGTGATAAAGCTCTACCAGCACCTACAACAGAGAACTAAGTGCAGCAAAATATGGTGGATGGAAATATCGCAAGCGATTTTAGAAGCACGCGATGCGATATCGCATTTGCTACGCTATCCTTCCTTTCGGAGTCCACTTTTTTTTCCAAAAGGAAACCCGAACCCTAACAAGTTTGTTGCCGTCGCTGACTATGAAAAGGCTTGTTCTCATGATTGTTTTCATACAACGTTTTAGTTACTTACTAAATGAAATAAAGCCTTTTCTCCCTCTATCCTGAAAAAGACCACCGGGAGCCAGTTAATTTACTTTTGTAGATTACAGAGGCGATTTGAAGTCACGCCCAGTTGGATGAGATGCACACTTATCGCCACTAGACCAGCGCTGCTTCCTCTCTTGTGTCAAAAAACTGCACCATACACTGACGAGAAGCCCTCTGCCGCTCTCTACCGACTCGTCAGCCAGTTCACCGTCTGCGTGCCCTCGGTATCTCAGGCACCGCCGCATCCCCAACAGCACACAACGAAACCCATGCATGTTTGTTGATATCGCTGACTTCGAAAATAGCTTGTCCTCAGAGTAGTTTTCAAGAGAGTTACTTATTATTGGAATCTTAAGCCCTTTCTCCAACTATCCTGGAAAAGACCAACGACAGCCACTCAATTTACTTTTGTAGATTAGGGAGGCGATTTGAAGTCACGCCCTCTTGGATGAGACGCACACTGTTCGCCACTAGACCAGCGCTGCTTTCACCGTTGTGTCAAAAAACTGCATTACTATATTACTTACGAGAATCCCTCTGCCGCTCGTAAGCGACTCGTCAGCCAGTTGACCGGCTGCGTAGCTCTAGGTATCTCCAGTACCGCCGCAGCCCAACCCGCGCAGGCCAGGGCTGCCGCGGCCCCGGCCCACGCCGAGCCCCGGCCGCAGTACGCTTCCACGCACACGGCGAGTGGCAAGCACAGCCCTAGCATGCTCGTAGCTGTTGCTGTGCTTGTGAATGAGCGGCCCCTGGAAAGGAAAAAAATATGTTGAGATCTTTTTGCGGTTTTAATGATCTTATGACTTGTGGAATACCAAGTTATAATGTCATCTTTTGTAAAGAACAAAACGTATTTTCAGCATATTATTTTATTTTAATTTAGAATACGCATTTCATAGTAGGACTTACCAAAGAACCAATAAAGAGGAAAACTTCTCTTACTACGTAAGGTAGTAGGCGAAAGCAGGCAAAAATAAAACTCTAGTAAATGGAGGCATTTTATAGCATCAGTAAGCATTATTTACATACACTTAGCGATCATGCTAAATCTAGGTTATAAGTTTGATCTGTGCAAAGAACCGTTATCGTTTTGATTCGGATTCCGAATTTCGTTGTAGACTTCCAGGCGCGCGGCGGGGGCAGCTCGGCCCGCACACGCTAGCCCCTAGTGCGCTACACACACTACATTACACTCACACGAGCCACAGCGACTCGAGCAGCAAGGGCCCGAGAGCGGCGTCGAGCAGCAGCCAGCTCCAGGCGCGCGGCGGGGGCAGCTCGGCCCGCACACGCTAGCCCCTAGTGCGCTACACACACTACGTTACACTCACACGAGCCACAGCGACTCGAGCAGCAAGGGCCCGAGCGCGGCGTCGTGCAGCAGCCAGCTACAGGCGCGCGGCGGGGGCAGCTCGGCCCGCACACGCTAGCCCCTAGTGCGCTACACACACTACGTTACACTCACACGAGCCACAGCGACTCGAGCAGCAAGGGCCCGAGCGCGGTGTCGAGCAGCAGCCAGCTCCAGGCGCGCGGCGGGGGCAGCTCGGCCCGCACACGCTAGCCCCTAGTGCGCTACACACACTACGTTACACTCACACGAGCCACAGCGACTCGAGCAGCAAGGGCCCGAGCGCGGCGTCGTGCAGCAGCCAGCTACAGGCGCGCGGCGGGGGCAGCTCGGCCCGCACACGCTAGCCCCTAGTGCGCTACACACACTACGTTACACTCACACGAGCCACAGCGACTCGAGCAGCAAGGGCCCGAGCGCGGTGTCGAGCAGCAGCCAGCTCCAGGCGCGCGGCGGGGGCAGCTCGGCCCGCACACGCTAGCCCCTAGTGCGCTACACACACTACGTTACACTCACACGAGCCACAGCGACTCGAGCAGCAAGGGCCCGAGCGCGGCGTCGAGCAGCAGCCAGCTCCAGGCGCGCGGCGGGGGCAGCTCGGCCCGCACACGCTAGCCCCTAGTGCGCTACACACACTACGTTACACTCACACGAGCCACAGCGACTCGAGCAGCAAGGGCCCGAGAGCGGCGTCGAGCAGCAGCCAGCTCCAGGCGCGCGGCGGGGGCAGCTCGGCCCGCACACGCTAGCCCCTAGTGCGCTACACACACTACGTTACACTCACACGAGCCACAGCGACTCGAGCAGCAAGGGCCCGAGCGCGGCGTCGTGCAGCAGCCAGCTACAGGCGCGCGGCGGGGGCAGCTCGGCCCGCACACGCTAGCCCCTAGTGCGCTACACACACTACGTTACACTCACACGAGCCACAGCGACTCGAGCAGCAAGGGCCCGAGCGCGGTGTCGAGCAGCAGCCAGCTCCAGGCGCGCGGCGGGGGCAGCTCGGCCCGCACACGCTAGCCCCTAGTGCGCTACACACACTACGTTACACTCACACGAGCCACAGCGACTCGAGCAGCAAGGGCCCGAGCGCGGCGTCGAGCAGCAGCCAGCTCCAGGCGCGCGGCGGGGGCAGCTCGGCCCGCACACGCTAGCCCCTAGTGCGCTACACACACTACGTTACACTCACACGAGCCACAGCGACTCGAGCAGCAAGGGCCCGAGAGCGGCGTCGAGCAGCAGCCAGCTCCAGGCGCGCGGCGGGGGCAGCTCGGCCCGCACACGCTAGCCCCTAGTGCGCTACACACACTACGTTACACTCACACGAGCCACAGCGACTCGAGCAGCAAGGGCCCGAGCGCGGCGTCGAGCAGCAGCCAGCTCCAGGCGCGCGGCGGGGGCAGCTCGGCCCGCACACGCTAGCCCCTAGTGCGCTACACACACTTCGTTACACTCACACGAGCCACAGCGACTCGAGCAGCAAGGGCCCGAGCGCGGCGTCGAGCAGCAGCCAGCTCCAGGCGCGCGGCGGGGGCAGCTCGGCCCGCACACGCTAGCCCCTAGTGCGCTACACACACTACGTTACACTCACACGAGCCACAGCGACTCGAGCAGCAAGGGCCCGAGAGCGGCGTCGAGCAGCAGCCAGCTCCAGGCGCGCGGCGGGGGCAGCTCGGCCCGCACACGCTAGCCCCTAGTGCGCTACACACACTACGTTACACTCACACGAGCCACAGCGACTCGAGCAGCAAGGGCCCGAGCGCGGCGTCGTGCAGCAGCCAGCTACAGGCGCGCGGCGGGGGCAGCTCGGCCCGCACACGCTAGCCCCTAGTGCGCTACACACACTACGTTACACTCACACGAGCCACAGCGACTCGAGCAGCAAGGGCCCGAGCGCGGTGTCGAGCAGCAGCCAGCTCCAGGCGCGCGGCGGGGGCAGCTCGGCCCGCACACGCTAGCCCCTAGTGCGCTACACACACTACGTTACACTCACACGAGCCACAGCGACTCGAGCAGCAAGGGCCCGAGCGCGGCGTCGAGCAGCAGCCAGCTCCAGGCGCGCGGCGGGGGCAGCTCGGCCCGCACACGCTAGCCCCTAGTGCGCTACACACACTACGTTACACTCACACGAGCCACAGCGACTCGAGCAGCAAGGGCCCGAGAGCGGCGTCGAGCAGCAGCCAGCTCCAGGCGCGCGGCGGGGGCAGCTCGGCCCGCACACGCTAGCCCCTAGTGCGCTACACACACTACGTTACACTCACACGAGCCACAGCGACTCGAGCAGCAAGGGCCCGAGAGCGGCGTCGAGCAGCAGCCAGCTCCAGGCGCGCGGCGGGGGCAGCTCGGCCCGCTCGACCCCCGCGGCGGCTAGACCAGCCCCGCAGACCCAAGCTACGCAGCCGCACGCACAGCCAACTAGACCTGGACAAGGAAATAATAGATTTGAGCGTAGGCCGTTTGCAGAGACAAACCCGACTGCCTATGCAAATTAAGGTGGCACTCGGCTCCTAGTGACCGGCGCGACCGCGGCGAAGTTTGAAGGTAGCAGTCGCGTAACGCGGATGTGGGAATTGGTTAGTGTTCAATCTAAATCAATAGTAGTGGGTCACGCGACCCGGTCGTAGTGAACCGAATACTACCTTAGCGCCGACAAACACCTTAGAGAACTAACTAACACCTAAGATCTTTTTTCTCGCAAATTAAGCCAGCTACAAACTCATAGATTAGATAAAACGGTGCATTGTGAAACAGTTTGAATGATTGGATTTTTATCAATACATCAAGCATGTTCTGGGTTTCCTTGTACGCTGTATTGTTTGGTTTTGGTTTGGTTCTATAACTTTTCCGCTTGCATGCCAACCGAGAGCTTGTAATTGGTATGCTAGTGAAACTTCAAACATTATTTCCGTACCTATCCAATAATACTCAGGTTACGAAGAATTACATCTAATTAAGTGTGTTAAAAAAACATTGTAAAAAACCTTACCAACAAGCAGCGGCGAGTTGATCCCGTCCCCTTTCCTTAACTCCTGTCGGAACAGCAGGAGATGAACAGTGTAGAATACTGCCGACCCTAACGCGGCAAGCACCGCCTTCCAACTGTTCGTGTGACTCTCTGATATACCTAATACGACCTGCAACAATGAGTCGTTGTAAGAAAGAGTTACCGAAAAAAAAAGATTTTCGCTCTATAATTTAGCGCTACGTCGGGTAAATGGTAAATTATATAATGATCTCTAAGGTGCTATTACGGTACAGACAGCTAGCGACACTTCGTCGCCGCACGTCTCGGCCATAGTAATAGACATTGTAATCGGAATGTTTGCGGACCGTCTCGGTCCGTCACGGTTATCAGAACTCAGAAGACGCACAATATTAGTGGTGTCCCTCTACCAGAACCAGCTTCTATTAGTAAGGTACTAGGGCAAACTTGCAGCATCCTGTCGCCGCGAGTCGTTATTCAGCGATTTAGCCAAGGCCTTTGGTTGACACGCTGGCAGTCCCGAGTCGCGGCGTGACGTTTTTTTCCCGTCCACCACTTCGTCAGCACGAGACTACCTGTTTAACAGTGGCAAGCTGGACAGTCAATACTGTTATGGTGCGGCTACTATACGACTTGATGGTGCTCTTATCTTGCTGCCACACATGAACCGCGGTTATTCTGATGCTTACCAGTCCCGCGGCAGTCAGCAATACAGACACGCACTTGGATAACAACAGCCTATCCATGGGCGACTGAGCGAACGACAGCGCTAGAGACGCCGTCGTCGATGTGTTGATGTTAGCTTAATTTAAGGATAGAATAAAGTTTATGAAGCTTACCAATCCCGCAGCAGTTAACAGTACAGAGACGCACTTGGATAGCGATAGCCTATCCGTTGGGGAGTGAGCGAACACCGCGCCGAAGGAAAGCGCTAGGGACGCCGTTGTCGACGTGTAGATGTTCGCCGAACTGGCCGGCCCGTAAAGTATGCTCAGTCGGTACAAGTAGTTTGATATGAACCACTGGAACAAAGAGTCATAATTTGAGCTTAGAAACTTAACAGACTTGACACGCGATACGGCCGAGGCATAAGTCACGTCATATAAACGGAACGCCAACGGTCACCTGCATTCGATCATACATAGGTCTAATCGGTGGTATGAAGTATCGCCAGATTTATCGGGTGCGTTGTACAATTGAAGTCATTCACCCTTTTCGTGTCTTTGCTGCCTCAGGCTCTGATTATTCTAATTGTGGAAAAGTTTATGGGTTACAGCAACTCCATATTATTTGAATACATTTGTCCGAGTATAACATGTTGTTATTGTACTACTGAAACAGTTTGTTAATATTTTTTGGCAATTCATTTGCATTGTTGTCAATCACAATCTTGCGATAACAAAACTGATTATAGATTAAGCCCCTATTTTGGACGTCATATATTCAACCTCACCTCCCCGTCTCAACATATAAATTAACCCTGCCATAATATGCCATGGATAATATGCCAGACATAAGAAGTTTTATTGTACAACTGCTATAGCAATCTAGCGTAGAGCACAAGTGTTAGCGCAATACACACGCGCAATATTTTTACATCAAAATTATATATAATTTTATTGAATGCGATACTCACTGGTATACAAAACAACACAGCTAGTTTGAGGTGTCTCCTCGTAGCGGCGGCCGCGGCCCGACGCTGAGCGTACTCCGTGGCTCGCACCGACGCCGCCCACGACAACCGCGCGAGCAGGGCTTCACCCGCCATCGCCGCCGACATGACACGCACCTGATAGATAAAGACAATTATTTTATTGACACTAACAACATTATAAAATAAAACATTAATTAAGTCCCAACAAGGTCCCTGACACAGCGTTAATTGTGGCAGCAAATAGCTTGCGTTGACAATGGTTGTCAGCAAACCTTCTTAATTTAAAAAATAAATATAAATATAAGCGACAACATTTCAAACATTGATCTGAGTTCCTGGTAATAGACCGGGAGGTCATAACATTTTCGCGAACCATGACCTAATTGGCTGACAGTTATTAAATAAATAAATCAATGTTTGGACAACATCACACTAGGAAAATCACCCTTATAGTGTTTGAGATGTCCTAGTGTTTACCTTGATACTACTTGTTCTGTTTACAATAGATAGACTAATCAAATGCCTAATTGAGGTAAGAGACTTGATAATTAGAATAAAAGTAAGAAATTCTTGTAAGGGCTCTATCCTGGTAAAGTAAAAGGTTGTGGTTTCAAATAATATTCACAATAAAACTTTATTTTGATTTTGATAATTTATTAATATATATTTTACTGAAAAAAGTTAGTTTTGTCAGTTGAAATCAGCTATGCTAGCTATTCCAAAGTGATTGGCTTAGGTTTGAGTCCAAAAAGTAAGATGGTTTATATTTTAAGAATTCACCTTCATCAAATTTTATAATTTTGTCAGAAAAAAATATTTGCCATGCCATTAGGTTTCCACTAACTTTACACTCCAAAGTGTAATTTTTATATTTCTCAATGTTACCTCAGCAACTTTGTTAAAACGGACAGCTCTAGGTGCTGCATCATCACTGTCTGTAGTCTCTCCCGCTCGGACAGGAACAAAAGTAGAGTCCCCCTTCAACAATGATAGGAATTATTAGAATAAAATTAGATGTACCTTCCTGAAGTGAAATTGTTCCTGTTGAGTATAGAAGTTGTATACTTACCAAACTGTTAGTGGATTCAGTGAAATAACTCTCATCATCTGTTTCAGCTACAGGCTCTAACAATTGCTGAAATGATATAGAAATTGAAATAAAAAAGAGTCCACCTAGAAAATTATATGATGAATTTGATGTTCTTACAACAAAGAGTTTGTTAGTAGAAGCAGCTGTTAGCAAGCAAAAGCATGTTAATTTATTTAGAACTTCATTATTATCAAAGCTTGAAAACTTTGAATAAAAGATAGAGGCACTTGCTTGCTTTAGCTAGCTTGCTATGTTAGATCTACAAGAAATGTAATTTGATCATCAAATATTCTTATTCTTACAGTGTAATCAGCAGGGCGACATGGGTCACGTGAAGGAGGTGCAAAGCACAATACCAGCAGATAAATAAATAGCAGAGAACTCCGTACGTAAGTTACTAGGAATGGCCTGTCCAACTTCTTCTCTATGTATATGTACTGAAACAAAAAAAAATACAGTTAATTGAAGATGTAAACGATTCACAAATGAAGGAATAAAATAAATAAATAAAATATAAACACGCGTACAAATACCCACAGCTCCTGGAACTTACTTTCGTTAACTCGGATGAAGCGACCCATAAAACAACCACCAGAAATAAAACAAATACACCGAAAACGTATTTTCTTTTGCTGACATGCTGTGCACCTTCTTTACCGTTTTTATTATTGGGAAATACTCGAAAATAATTATGGCATAAAGTCAACATGAAGATAATCGAAAGGGTCTATTGTGCAAAAGTTTGCTCATATGAGCAGTCTCATAACAATGCGCTTATCACTTATAACTAATTATTGGTAACGGTCTATTCTGCGATTAAAACACGTTTATTGTTCGTAATAAACCGAGAAAACAGCTAAAATCGCAACTGTTAGAACTGTATTACAATGATCAGATATTTGACATTGACAGAACGAATACTGGCAGGGCAGAACATTTGGCAGATCTCTGTCGTTCAGCTCCACACACTGTCTCAAATGTAACGCCATTGAACTTGGGACGGAAGATATGTCCTAAACAATGTTGAGTCATCAATCGACTCATTAGGTGGGAGATAGGTAGGTTTTTGGCCTTCTTAAGTATCACTTTTTGTCTAAAAATTAATAAGGCCAAATTACAAAAAGTTTGGAATAATACGGTAGTTGACACCACCAATCGTTGACGTACTTTTTATCAACTGTCAAAACGCTTTTCTTCATAGAGCTTGTATGGGAATAACACCAAAGAGCAAAAAACCTTGAATAACACGCTTTGACGTCACCGCGTGCAATGCCGACTGAGTGACTAATTATCATTTGAATTCCAATTAAAAATCAAATAATACGAACTGCAGAAAAATATTAGTGTAAAGGCATCTGAAATTATGAATTATTTTTGAGAAAATCAGTTTTTGAATATTTCTTTCATAGTGGAAACAAGCCTATTGTGTGGTTCCAGTTTTCTTCAGCAGACGCAGAGACGTGAGATGATTAATGAATGTCGTCTGACGTTGACGTCCCCCAGTTAGTTTACGTCAAGAAGTCAATGTTTTGATTTTTAACGAGAGCATTTTGATTTAGGACTATTAAATTTAAATCGTCTAAAATATACATAGTTAGTTTTCTTTGAAAACATGTGCGCCTGTAACATTGAAGTAGTTAAACTTGTGGGCAAGTACCTGAATACACCTGTTGGTGCGTTATGTTATAGCACCGATAAGGTTGGTGTTGTTGATATGTACTTTATTGAACCTCTAGGTTACTTAACATACTGTTACTCGCAAACTCGTTAACTTATCAATATCTATGTGTACTTATAGGTGTTGACAACTGTCTTAGACAAGCAAAATGTAGAAGGCTTCGCTAGTATTATTTTGAAGCTAGCATCTAAAAGTGGGAGTCAAATGAGCCAAGAACAGTCATTGCTCTGCTACCAGTGGTTAGAATACATTTCTATGTACTCGAATCAAGCAGCGGTTAACCCCACGTTTGCCAAAAGTTTCTTGCAAGTAAGTTTTTGATGAAAAAAATATTGTACAGATGATATTATTCCAATATCTCAGGATTGTCTAACTTAAGTGTTTTTTACAGGATATCAACAAAGCACTAGAAAAAAATACTTATTTGACTGGACAGTTTCTAACAGTAGCAGATATTGCAGCTTATTATGTGCTGTATTCATTACTGGTATGTTTGCTATCATGCTTGCTGACATTTATTTTCTGAGTGTAATTTGTTTATTCTATTGTTTTCTTTTCTAGGAACGTTTATCAGTGTCTGAGCGTGAATCAATCCTGCATGTGTGTAGGTGGTCGAAACACATACAGGCTCAACCGAGAGTGTGTGCAAGCAAGCCTCCTCTTGCTTTGAACACATTGACACTGTCTTTGCTTGCACCAGCAGTGCATTGAATATTGTCTGTTTTATGATAATGTGACATTAACTAATTTATTAAATGATTTAAACATTTTATTCAATTCATTTTATTTTATTTTGAATGTGCTTTTTTTGAACCTTTAGTATTAAATATACTGTAAGTGGTTCCAATCAAATAATTGTCACAGACAAAGTGCCTGTGTCTACCGTGGAATATTTGTATTGTGTGAAGGCAGGCAAAAAGTTATTTTATTTTATTAACTACCTTAACTGAAATCTTTAACTTCTACACAAGTATAACTCTATTTTATAATAGTTAAATTTGAGATGGTAATAAAACTCAATTTTATGGGCAGTAAAAATTCTGCTTGAAAAGATCAAATAGTTGCACTTTAGTTAGTGATTTTTCATCGAAAAATGTTTTTTTATTTCTTGACCATGTTTCTGATGATAGAACAAGTGGGTACAAAAATACAGATTAACTTGTAACTAAGGCACTATTAGTTATGTGTTTGATGCTAAGATTTTTTCAGACAACTCAATTTAAGGTGCAATCGCCCAAGCAGCTATATCCACATGAATTGAAAAATGTGAGTCTGGATAAGCCAGTAGTGTATCACCCTCAACCATTCTCGTATCCTGGTTATCCAGTTATTCTGTACTTATGAAACTCTTGGAAGAAATGCTTTTATATTAAACTTTGATAATAATAGAAAAACAAGAGATACATACTGTTAATTCAACCCCCCTTTCTCTTCTGGATTTATTTGTGCATGTTCGAGGTAATAAAACGGATAACCACAGCTTGTTTGCTGAAGATGTCGTATTTTAGAAACTGAAAATCTCCTTTATACATAATATATCCAACATAGGACCTATTTTTTGCTTCTCCCTCTCTCACTCTTATTTACATACACTCACGCTTTCGCAAACACACACACACACACACACGCACACACACACACGCACGCATGCTACATTTGTTATTTCGTATTAAGTAATTCAGTTTGAAAAATGTTGAGGAATCACTGACACTGAAGATACAGTTCTTACTAGTCTCATTGTCAGGGATATAAATCTTATGATGCAAAATGATTAAATTAACCCTGTACACACCCAAGAAAAATCTGTAATCCTGTAATCTGTAATGAGGTTATGAATAAATAATAATAAAAATTATTATTAATATGTAAAAAGAAAATATTTCTTTTAGAAGACTTAAGACTTACTGCATGCTGCTTGCGAGGTAGAGATTTCCCGCCAACCAAACCCCTACGATAAATTAAAGGCAACAATTTGCTCAGACTTTATTCTGATTTGCATTGCATCTAACATAATGTTAAAGAGAAAGACTACCTAAGTAAACGTTAATAATAACGCAAATATCATTGTTTTGAACTCATTTTGTCTTGTTGTCTTTGAAGTGGGTGGCGTCGTCGTAGGTTTGTATCTGTTAACACTTAAGTCGTTTTTTGGTTGTTAGCTTGCGTTTTGTTGTTTCTTTTGTCGTTTTTCATGCGGTCGGTAAAGCGCAGCATCAAACATCGTTCGAGCTTGTTGGAATATGAACAACCATTGTCTTCAGCTTCTGTAAAAAGATAATTAGTATACCATATTTCATTAATTGTCCACAGTACTACGAGTAGTAATGTAGTTGAGTCGATGTCACTACATAGTATAAAGCGAAGTCGCTTCCCGCGTTTGTCTCTATGTCTGAAATATGTATATGCTTAGATCTTTAAAACTATTGAACAGATTTTGATGCATTTTTTTTAGATAGAGTTATATAAGAGGAAGTTTTATGTGAATTAAACTATGAATTAAATGCGAAATCAGCGGACAGGACAACGTCTACCGGGTTTACTAGTAGATCCATATTTTAAATAAGTATAATAAATAAGGTTCCTAATATTCGATCTTACCCACTGTTGAAGTTGAGCCTTCTCTACTCTATTGGAATAAATATAGTGACCATTAGCTAGCAAAGAGCACTCAGAGTATTTGAATTGTTATAACGTATTCCTTTAGTGTTCACAGCCCTTATGACCAACTAAGTACCTACCTAAGCTCTTTCCTTACCAGACTGTAACTCCTGGAAGCAAGCCCTTATCTGATCTCTCAATGCTGCTTTCGACTGCTGTGAGGTCACCGCTGCTTGCACCTTGTTCCACAGTTCAGCCTCGCGCGGGATTCCCCTCGAGTCCACCTAATTGCCACTTTAATTAAGTCATGATTTTCACAAAAACATGCATTCGTTATATTAAAACACATTTAACCTCTGTGACTTTGCATCAACTATAAACATGAACTTACCACTTGTAGATTAGCAAATATGCACTGACTGAGACACTGCAAAAAAGTTGAGCATGAGGTTAAGTCAAAGAAAAATCAATTTTGTATGAAACATACAGTGAGGTAACTCTAGCTGACCGTTTTAATAACGATAACAGGCTCATTGCTTATTATGTTCTTAGACGTAATTATAGATGGTTGGCTCTACTTCACACAATGTAAGTAATTTGTGACTAACGTCTCTTACCTGATCGGAATCTGGTTTGTTCACTAGCGGCTCGTTTCGCCTTGTCCTGTTTACAAACTCACTGCTGTTTCCATAATACCCTCTTCCCGATGCTGGCCTAGGGACCGATGAGACGTACTTCTCTCCGCCTCCGTAGCCCCCGTAGTCATAGTCTGTAGAGTTCAGGACGTAAAGTTGGTCTTTCAGATCGCTGACGTTCCGTCGCTCGTGGGCATACATGGTCTGACCAGTGTTGTTCTCGTTATTGTCTATGCGAGGGGAGTCGTCGGATCTGCGCGTGCGCTGGTTTGTCGCTAAAAAACAATAATGATAAAGGTTTACCATTGAAATCATATTTTTTAAGTATTACTCGACTTTTGAAACAAGAAGTAGATGCATCAAAACACCTGGATTGATTTTAATTCTTTTTTCAGTGAGTGACGTAGGCAATATGTTATACCAGTAGTACGAAGCTAGAGCGGGCTGCTATGTTTTTATATACAACGTTCACAGTTTTTCTGTAGTGTATTTAGTATCAGCATTGCACCCGTGCAAAGCCGGGGCGGCTCGCTAATAACTTATAAAAAAGTTTCAGACTTTCATAAAGTACATCTTACGGACTTTGTATAGTTCCGAATGGATGAACTGTCACATGACGGCTTATTTGAGCTGGTCCTAGGTTAAGGTTGTAGGTTTACCAAGTATTGCTTTTGGATGAGAAAGAAAAGAAGGCACTTCGTAGGAGGTACTTACTAAGTTCCAGATTGTAATAAACTACACTTGTCTCAGGATATTGCAGTAATAGATTAGCAAACTGACACTTAAAAGTCAGTTGGGGCAGGTGCTAGGTTTTGGCTTTTTATTTGTTTTCTTAATTAAAAACTTTCTGCACAAAAAAGTGTACAGAAGGTTGATTTAACGATTAATTTAATAAATTTAACGATTAAAAATTTTAATCTTTAGGTCATGTAGAAAGATAGCAATGGGTGCAGTTAGAAAGAAAATAGAAGTCGTAGTCGTTTTACTCGTAATATGTACTTAAGGTAAGGTACGATAGGACAAAGGTTTACCTTTTACTGCTAATGATTTTGCACTAACATAAGGTTTAAGAATTTAGATTAAGTAGTTTTAACCAAGTCCTATGAATGTATAAGTAAGCGATATCAACGTATAGCCAGGTTACCTACCATCTTTAGTGTTATCAGTAGGAAGAGTACACGACTTCATAGCCGTCGCCACCTCCTCTTCCAGAAGTCGAATGTTGCCTTCCCCCGAACATTTGACCAACGCTGGCACCAACGATATGAAGATCACAGCTATACTCATGTCCACACCAACAGTTCTAAATTCTAACCGGTTCCCAAGCCAATTTAAATGGAAACTGCACAGGAAACTAGCTTGTTACAGATGACAGATTGATGGACAGCAAAGCTGGAAATTTTCTGCTCTGCATTGTCTCACATTTGAATGCATTTTAAAGCGAGGAATTGCAGTTCTATTACGGGCACAATGTCAAGCGCTAGAGTATATCCTACTACTATTATAAAGGCGAAAGTTTGTAAGTATGGATGTATGGATGTATGGATGTATGGATGTATGGATGTTTGTTACTCTTTCACGTAAAAACTACTGAATGGATTTGAATGAAACTTTACCACAATATAGCTTATACATCAGAATAACATATAGGCTACAATTCATAAAGAATTTTTAAGATAAAGGCTTTCCACGCGGACGAAGTCGCGGGCGGCCACTAGTGGTACCATAATTTCATCCATCACCGATTCATTGATAGATATCTAATAAATCCTACTACTATTATAAAGGCGAAAGTTTGTATGTATGGATGTTTGTTACTCTTTCATGTAAAAACTACTGAATGGATTTGAATGAAACTTTACCACAATATAGCTTATACATCAGAATAACATATAGGCTACAATTCATCCTACTACTATTATAAAGGCGAAAGTTTGTATGTATGGATGTTTGTTACTCTTTCACGTAAAAACTACTGAATGGATTTGAATGAAACTTTACCACAATATAGCTTATACATCAGAATAACATATAGGCTACAATTCATAAAGAATTTTTAAGATAAAGGCTTTCCACGCGGACGAAGTCGCGGGCGGCCACTAGTATTATTATAAACGCGAAAGTTTTTAAGTATGGATGTTTGTTACTCTTTCATGTAAAAACTACTGTATGGATTTTAATGAAATTGTAACAAAGTATAATTTATACATCAGAATAACACATAAGCTACAATTTATAATGTATTGTCAATATAAAGGGTTTCTACAAGGAGAAAGTCGCGGGCGGCCACTAGTTAATTTATGATTATAAGGATGTTACAAAAATTAATGATTGAAGGATGTAGGTATATTATTGCTTACATCATATAATATTTTATAGTGCATTGAACCAAACAACTAAAGACCTTTAATGAAACTGTTTATTTATTAGATATTAAACTGAGAATGTAATCTAGGCAACAACGTTTAGATTGAATTGAAATTACTTTATGATTAATCTGAGATCATCAAGACAGCTTTAATAAATATGGTAATGAATTGCGGGTTTCGTTTGATTTTAAACATAAAACCTACGTTGTAAATTAAATTCTTAGTCTATATTAGTTATTAAATTAAAACCTCATGTGCATATCTAAACATATTTTATTAGGTGATTGCAAGTGGAAACATACATTTCTACTACTATTATAAAGGCGAAAGTTTGTATGTATGGATGTTTGTTACTCTTTCATGTAAAAACTACTGAATGGATTTGAATGAAACTTTACCACAATATAGCTTATACATCAGAATAACATATAGGCTACAATTCATCCTACTACTATTATAAAGGCGAAAGTTTGTATGTATGGATGTTTGTTACTCTTTCACGTAAAAACTACTGAATGGATTTGAATGAAACTTTACCACAATATAGCTTATACATCAGAATAACATATAGGCTACAATTCATAAAGAATTTTTAAGATAAAGGCTTTCCACGCGGACGAAGTCGCGGGCGGCCACTAGTATTATTATAAACGCGAAAGTTTTTAAGTATGGATGTTTGTTACTCTTTCATGTAAAAACTACTGTATGGATTTTAATGAAATTGTAACAAAGTATAATTTATACATCAGAATAACACATAAGCTACAATTTATAATGTATTGTCAATATAAAGGGTTTCTACAAGGAGAAAGTCGCGGGCGGCCACTAGTTAATTTATGATTATAAGGATGTTACAAAAATTAATGATTGAAGGATGTAGGTATATTATTGCTTACATCATATAATATTTTATAGTGCATTGAACCAAACAACTAAAGACCTTTAATGAAACTGTTTATTTATTAGATATTAAACTGAGAATGTAATCTAGGCAACAACGTTTAGATTGAATTGAAATTACTTTATGATTAATCTGAGATCATCAAGACAGCTTTAATAAATATGGTAATGAATTGCGGGTTTCGTTTGATTTTAAACATAAAACCTACGTTGTAAATTAAATTCTTAGTCTATATTAGTTATTAAATTAAAACCTCATGTGCATATCTAAACATATTTTATTAGGTGATTGCAAGTGGAAACATACATTTAATTATCCTCAATCTTATCAACATTCTACAACTTAGTTTTGCAACCGTTCTATATTAAATAGAGTCATTAAATATTAATACGAACTAATACGAATAGGTTGAACCGGCGTAGCTGTTTGTTCTTTTGTATTTTTTATCCCTTTCCATAATGCCCCCACTTGCCATTCCCCCATCCACTCCACCCAGTCTTGCTGCTGCTGCCAAACAACCTGACTCCGGGGTACCCCGAACCGTAGCTTCCGTAGCTGCTTCCCGCCAACTTGCCGAAGTTGGCGAACTTGTCGGGCTCCTCAGATAAGCTGGCGTAGGCGCTCGCTACAGAAGCTCCGTAGCCAAGCGCGCCAGTGCCGTAACCGCCGCCGACAACGCCAGAACCGTACCCGCCATTGCCGTACGTGCCAGACACGCTGAAGGTTAGCGGTATATGGATCCCTCCAAGCCCATATGAAGATGTTCGCATTCTGGGCCAGAAAGTTTCGGCGTTCTCCATCGATTCGGACCGCTCAGTTGTGGCTTCTGAGAAGAAAAATAGCTAGTTCAGTTTTGGGTGTCAAAAAAGACGTCTGATGCGTTGATGTCTTTTGTATGAGGATACAATGGTGTCACTATTTAAAATAACAAAATTAAGTGTTATAATAAAAATAAACAGTAGGTTATACGTATTTGTGGTTGGTGTGTGACGCTCACTTGGTATGCTGACTTATAACCAAATGGTAGGTAATGGTAATGGTACCTTCTCAACTGGTAGGTTAAAACAAAATTTAAATAAATCGCGTTATAATCCGTAAAAAGTGTCTCATTCCAATGCTGACTTAAATAAAAAATGGGGTAATATGTTTTACCTAGTTTAATTAAAATTCAAACTCGCCTCGTTCGACTTAGCCTCGTTGCTCACGAGCGGGGGCCTCGGCAACGGCTAAAATTACAGGTACAGCACAACTATTAACACATCCTAGCCATCCTTCTCATTGATTGTAACTAGTATAAGCGTCTCTAGTGACTCTGCTTGGTTTTACCTACATTATCGCTTCGTAGTAACAGGTCCGGAAATGTTTTTTGGAAGGCATGAAAACTCACTCAAACCCGTTGTCAGGAAGTCTCAATATCGCTAGTATGAGTTAAAGTTAGAATATCTCGAACTGTTATACGGACTAGCGGCCGCCTGCGACTTCGTCCGCGTTCAAGTTCGATCAGATGTTAGAGTTTTAGCCCGTCTTCTCACCGAGCTCTTTAAAACTGTACCTACGTCAATTATATTTTTAAGCCCTAGCACCGCAACACAGGCTGGTGGAATACAGAGAGGTACTTACTCAATTCTGTTATTTTAGTATCAGCGTCTCCGGTGTCTCGGTTTTGTTGTGCTTAAACTATCGCATCGTTGCTACGGGTCCGGCAAAGCTGTCGGCACATACTTAACCCACTTTAATCCGTAGTTCACAGACAGTAGACAGTTTTAGCATCTTTGGTAACTCGGCCGTGTCAGTGTGAAAATATTGATAAGTTTTATATTTTAGACACTTACTAATCTCATTCATCTTAGTATCAGCCTCCCTGGTGACTCGGCCAGGCTGTGCCCAAACTGGTGCCTCGTTGCTAACGAGCGGGGGACTCGGCAGCAGAAACAGTGATGGGTCCAGCACAGCGCTTTGACTTGCCGCGATGGCGATGAGAAGAGACAGTAGAATACACTGGAAAAAATAAAAATAAAGTTTAGTAAAACCGTCATCATTTTCGAGGCTACGCGGCACTTTGTTCTCACGAGCTCAGTTTTACAATAGGACTGTGGTTAAAACAGATGATATTTTGCGTCAGTGCGTAACTTTAGCAAAGCAAATATTTAAATTCAATAACATTTTAAATATCTGTTTTGAGACTATGCTTTGGAACTCAGAAGGATGAACTTTTTTTTTCCAGATATTGAGCCTGGTTCAAAATGTTTTGTTCTATCAAATAATTGTGACATCAAGCTAATCACTGCGGTATCTTATGCTTACGTAATATGGGTGATTTTGCAACGAAAATGAGTAGCTTGATGTGGAGCCGTGTACAACTCAACAGCATAATGAATCATATTATATGAAGGTTGGTGCTTAAGGAACTATTAACATTAATAAGCTAGGTATGTTATGATAGAAAACTGAAAAAATCATAATGTGAGTTGACGTTGCAATAACATAGGATTATTATCGTAGAAATACTCAATAGTAGTGATCAATTAAATCTGACATCCTGTTTCATTAAAAAGAGCTTAATAATATAACAAATAAAACACTTGTTTATTTGTTGTTTGCAGTGAACCACGGTTCAGTCAATATAATGTAAGGAAAATACTCAATACCGAGACCAACCTACATCAATCACAGATTGTAGAGGTAAATGCACAATACGCATGCAACTAGCGATGACCTAGCTAAGGTATAAGATGGGCCCTCTAATCAACAGGCCTGACCATAGGACTACCTTAAGGACCAAACTACTTTTAAAGGACCTTAAGTCACCTTTTGACTATGGGCCGAGCTTCACTGACTTTTAACTAACTGATAAGAACTTTAATAACCATGCAGCCTTACTCTAAACAATTCACTAAAGAAACCATACCAATTTTATATATAAAAAAATCGTATCTAAACAGTTGTTTAAAACGTCGGGAAAATTTGGCCCTTATTTTTCATTAGATTTTTAACAATCACCAGTAAATGACGAATAAAAAATAAAAACTTACATACCATCATCGTAACTGAGGAATTTTGTTGACCTGGTTATAATAGTCAGTGTTCTTATCGTCCGTCGAAAGCCATATGAGGGAGCGGGCCCGTTACATAAGAATTTAGGGAAAAACTTTCTCCCACTCTCTAGAACCCGACACATTTTATGGGAGAGAGTAATGATGTTTAGTCATTTAGTCGATTCATTTGATTTTGAATAAAATACTAAAGGTGTTTTATTTTTACTATAAGTATCGTGGATATGAAAATTAGAGACTAGGTTTAGCGTTTTTAAAATTAAATTGAAGAAATTTCTATTGGAAAGGTGTCTGTATAGCGTAGAAGATTTTTAGTTATAGGTTTGCATGCTTATCTCTTCTAATTATTATGTATAAATTCAAACACAACGCACAACATGCGTTGAATAAATGCAATGAAAAATGAAATATAACCACTGATAAGTATTTTTGTGAGTAAAATTTAAACTATCTATTACATTTGAAAGTACCTATTATTACTACATTTTACTTTGTTTTACATTTTTCCATTTCATTTCTGTTTAGCCCAAGGTATGACTGGTAGAGAATGCCCTAGCTAAAGCATTCAGTCCACAATTTTAACAAAGTTTTGTTGGGCAATACAAAATAAATAAATAAGAGGATTTCATAAGTCTCGCTCAAGTAACTCGCTATATTATCCCTTAGAAACCGGTTTAATAGGAATTCAAAATAAAGCATTTAATCTCGCTCGATGGATTAAGAATAGTAATTAACAAAAAAAAAAAACACAAAAAAATATCTTATCTTCAATCCTACGTATTATTTACGATTCAGATTTTTGAAAATTGCCGTAGTTATGAGATTTAATTGAGGATAATGGGTTGCTTTTGATATCATCGCTTCTGTAAGAAAAAAAACACGTAACAATGTTTGATGACTCCTTTGATTATTTAGTTCTTCAATAGAATTCTTTTATGAGTGAATTATCACAGCTAGTATTTAACAAGCTTGTAAGGTAGAGGAACAAAGCAATGCGGTAGTAAGGTCGTTGCATTTGAGAAGGCGCCTTTGATGAGAAATTGAAAGACCGGTTTTGATGCAACGTAGATAATATTCGATAAGAAATTAAGAAGAGTCATTGAAAATAGATTTTGTAATTTTAGTTTTGTATTTCTCATTTTTTGGTAAATCTTAGTGACACTAATGCTTTTTATTGTGGTCAATTATTTGGATCATGGATTATATATTATGTTTATGGAAGGAAGTATTTATGCATAGCTATAACATACAGCCATGTGCATTGCATTGCATTGCAATGCATTGTGCATTATCTTTGGCCATGTATTTTGATTTGGCTTGACCCATAATTAGTAAGACAAAATAATCATAATTAGAAAAACAAGCTATACTTACCAAGTACTAACTATCCTTACCATTTTAATTACATCAAACTTGATGTTAGGGTAGCGTAGGTCTACTTAAGTAGTTGTTATAAAATACTTATCTTACTTATGAGTTTAAAGGATAGCTTTAAGCGTTTTGGAGAATTACGTACTATAGAAAAGAAGTACCGTTTCAAGCATATGTGGTGTATAACTATTAGAAAAAAATGCGTTACGGTGTTAAGATCACATTTTGTGCAAAGTATTGTTGTGCAATAAAGCTAAATGTAGTTTACCGTAGTTTACGGAACTCAAATGTTAGTGGTCTGACTTGACAGTAGATTGTTTCAACACGCGGTATCTCTTCGCGTTATTAGTCTTCAAGTCAACGGCCAAACGTCAATTCGGTACGTGAATGACCCACCTTTTTACCAACGTGCTCGAAAGAGACACAATAAAAGAGCTTATTGTTGGAGCTTTGAAGCGTTTGGAAGTTGGAACTTTGACCCGATGTTTTTTAGAGTACTGATGAGGTTTTTTTTAAATTATTTTCCTGATATTTTTTGCAAGCGTTCCAAAATTTTAAAAAGTGACTACTCATTTTTGAGTTCAGGGACCCCTCTAATTGGGAAAAAATTTAAAGGAAGACTGGCTACTGACGTTTCACGTGTCATGTTAAGTAAAGAGTGATAAGTACGAGTACATTTACGAGTAAGTTAACTGATTAAATAAAGGTGTTTTTTTATTTGTATGAAAACCAACAGCGATTACTTACATAAATATTAACAAACACAATTTTACCAATATTAAGGCCAATAATAGGCTTTCCATAAGTTGTAAAAAACAAACTTCTACAGGCAAACAAACGGCTTAATGAAAACTACGTCTCTCTTTTGTTTTGTTGATCGCCAATCGTCGTGGTCAATATGTGATTTTAGACCAATTCAAGGTCAAAGGATTGTTTTCAAACTTTGTGGGTGTGGGTAAACATGGAATTTCCATAACATGTAATGGCTCGTAATGTCAGTTAGTCATAATACGAGAGGTTGACAATATGACCTTTGGCGTTGACGTTGTGGTTAGTTTTTTTATCTTTACTTTGGCCGTTACACATTTACGAGTACAGCCTTTATCACAAGTTTAGATAGGACAGTGTAAAAGCTCCGCTCATAAAAATTGTACTAATGTAGACTTTTGGTTTACCAATAGTTAGTGTTAAAATGCAACGCGAAAGTTTAAAATCATATAATGTAGACTTGATGTCACCGACAATAATCGTAATGAGTAAGATCTTGCAGCGCTAAAGTTGTAGTCTGATGTGCACGGAACTTGCTAGATCAAAAGACTATAGAATTTTTTTATCCTAGATATGGATAATCCTAGTACTTTGTAGAAGCTAAATATCGAATCTAGGTACTAACATTGTTTCGCGCTAGTCGCGATCAACTTTGTTGCTAAAGCAGCATTCAATATAATTTTTACGGATTATAATTGTGACGTCTGTTGTTGGAATAACTGGCACCATCAAATGATTCAACATATATTTTACGATTATACTCATAGAGTGAAGTCTCATCCTGAGTTTTTATTACTTCCTAGCAAAGTAGGTATGTTGTTTTAGTGGTATTCCAATAGTAGGCAAAGAGAAATAACCATTTATCTTATTACTTACTTATTGCACAATTTCTATGCTCATGAGGTAATATTACTATTCAACTTGTTAGTATATTCATCTTAATGCATAATATGGATTTTCCCGGTCAAGTCACTAAACTGGTAATCTAAGTAATGTATCTACATAATAAAAGTGTTAATTGCTATCAAAGAAGGGACTTTACTCTGATTGTATCGACAAACCATAAGAATTTTTGTATCCCCAGACAAGTTTTAATATCAACGCAGGTTAAAAAGACAATAAACTTTATTTTTACAAAAACTTTATTTTATTTAACATAACTAACTTAAACTTTACTTTTATATCACATAGATTACCGACTCAAACATAGAACACACACATATATATATATATATATATAACATTTTTTTTTAAGGCAATCTCTTCCAACTTAACAGCTTCTCAGCCCCATCTGCGTCCGTAGCCTCCATATCCACCGTGGTGATGGTGACCGCCATGCCCGTGTCCTCCGTGCCCGTGGTGTCCGTAGCCGTGAGCTGACTCCGCGGTCTCCAGGCCTTCGTCTGCGTCAGCCACCGCCAGGAGAGGTAGGCCGCGTAGACCGCCAGCTGGTAACGCTGAGGCGTAAGCCAGGACGGCGAAGAGGCACAAACAGAAGCAAATGATCTAGAACAAAAAATACATGTTAGACACTAATGTTTCGCGGCTCGCGGCGGGTCCAGGCTTCAAAGTGGAGGGAAGTTTGAATCACGTTAAGACAAAATGTTTGTGAGATTTGCATGATGGGCAAAGTCTTGGATGTTTATAGAAAGTACCTATATTACTTATTTAGTCTTTCTGTTATTCCATTTGTACAAAGTGACCAGTAGACATTCGTTATCTCTAAACTACCTACTGAAAACGAATTTTTTATAATACAGCTTGAAAATATTGTACAGTGCGCTTTACCCTCGCCATTAACGTACACTCGCTTATTTTAAGTATTTTGAGATACGCTTAAAAACGCTTCGCTAGTTCCAATCCAAATAACGAGTTCCAATCAAAAAATTAATCGACAGTTTTCCCCCCGAGCTTTATTTTTTTCAGCCAGCAAGTCATTTTTAGGTCAAAAAAATTTCAAGAAATAACAATGATTTTTGAAAAATATGGTACTTACAGACTTCATTGTAGTATTTTGATAAAAGCAGATATGATACTGATAATAGCCTGTCCCGTGTAGTGACTATTTATACTGGTTTTGATTTTCGCAAATGTAAAACTAGGACTGGTTTCTGTTTTCAAAAAATCAAAACATAAACATGTTTTTGATTGTTATTATCCTTTTATGGCAATTAATGTGGTGTTTTTATGATTTGAGGATAACGTCAATAATCTCTGTATTTCGTAAGCTAAACACGTGCACCATTGTCCACGCATGCAAGCATTCCTAAAATCTTAAAACACGCACTTTTTTTAAATGTTTGATCAAATTGGACACGCCTGGATTAGCTTAGACTAACTTAAGATTTAATCTCATAGAGACCATGATATAAAAAATGTATAACTAGCGCAAGAAACAGCGTATTACATACATGAAAAGATCAAAACAAGACCGCCAGTGCGCAGCGGTAGCAAGGCGTGAAGAGAAATCAAGCGAATCAATTATGTGACAAAACCTTAACAAATATCAATCTACCTCTTTGCGCTTTAAACAATCTTTAATTCAGCTTAACCCTGTTTTATCTTAGACCTAAATAAGTATTTTGTAAAGTATTTTCAGTCGCTACATGCTTTCTGAATTCAGAACTATGTTTCATCGTTAACTCTGCATTTTATTGCACCAATTGATAGGTTCAATCCATAGGCACGAGTCAGGTACATTTAAGGATTGGCGAATTTGATAAATTGAGTTTCGTCACTCGAACTTGAACTTGGGTGAATTGTGGTAAAACTTGTTTCGTCTCCGACGTCGCACACAGGGGCCGTCTGTGTAGGACGTATGCCCATAAATCAAAAACACATAATGTGGACATATTGAAAATAATTTCATACTATGTTTCATACTATGCTCAATCTATTAAAAAGGTAATGCTACGACGAGTAAACGCGTGCAAAGTGCAGTAATCGAGACCGTTTTAAATTTTGATTGAGTAAATAACTAATTTTTTGACAACTAACTTTTGCTAGGTACTTTAACAAATTCTAAGATATGTCAGATATTGACCAAGGTATATTGTCAAACTGTTCACTATTTATTTACAATTCTTACTTTTCGTTTTGTGGAGGATTTTAATATGTTTTTATGGATCCCAATTCAAATAAAATAGAATAGTCCTAATTGG
This sequence comes from Pyrausta despicata, assembly GCA_963921415.1. Classification (NCBI taxonomy): domain Eukaryota; kingdom Metazoa; phylum Arthropoda; class Insecta; order Lepidoptera; family Crambidae; genus Pyrausta; species Pyrausta despicata. The sequence continues at coordinate 10,184,472 of OY992862.1, read as the reverse complement.
GTAATTGCGCAACTTGCAATAAAAATTAAAATTAGTAGTGAATCTTAGCCCTCTTCTATGTAAAACAGAGGTAAAAATTTATGCGCAATTTGGAATAAAAAATATATTTTGCTGTGAAATCACAGTAAGGTATTTTATTTATTTCCAGATGTGCAGCCTCAGTTAATTCATCGCCTAAGTTTATTCATTAATAATTAAGAGACAGACGATGTCACAAGATTTTTGGATTAGCAAATATAATTCAAACTAAAACGATTTTATTGCTCCTCAGACCAACTTCATATGCCTATGACACCATCTAAGCATTAGATTTTGATTCATGGTTCTGAAGCTGTGAATCAAGTGCTACTGACAATATGTATATTGAGTGAGGAAGCACAGGAAGCCCATTATAAAGATTTTAAATCATACAGAGAACAGTTTGCAAGAAAAACTTCACGCGTAGACAACCTTACTGCAATAATAATTGTAAGTCGTTTATACATTTCATCCGACCCCGTTTTGAGCCTTATGCGAAATCTACCCACTGTAAATAGAAAATCCTTTGACATTGAAGTTCTTAATATGTTAGAAAGTTAAAATACAATTTTAATTATAATAACATGTGCATTTTATTTCATTTAAAATCCTTTTTTCGTCATTATTAAGCATATTTGAGTTATGGGCAAAGCTCCCATACAGTCGTCCCCAGTGTGCGTCGTAAAAATGGCGATTCATGCGTCATCTTAAAACGGTTAGCAATTTGAAAGAATATGAATAATTTGGAAACAAGTTTAATTCTAGCAAATGGTCGCATCTCTTGTGGGTGTGGCGATAACTTTCTGAAAGTCAAAGTAGGGACTGGGCACGCTGAAGTTAGCTGTGGTATGAATTTTATCATATTGGTATTGGTATGAATGAATTATATCATGAAATATTTTAGCTTCAAAAAAGGCACGTCTCTCTGTAAGCCAATGAACATTCAGGCCATAGTGCAGTGTCACAAAATGTCTGAAAAGTTAACTAGAATTAATTTATCTATGCTTTGTTTTGTCGCATTTAAACATTAATTGATGTTAAAGGTTATGTCAAGTAAGTTTACGTTTACGCTACTCCTAGCAACAGCGGGTCGTGTTTTGTCATTTTGGTAGAGAAAACTTGCTAGAAAATAAGCTGCACCTTAATTAAAGGTACTTTGCCAAGATCTATTTTTGATAAAGTCCTCAACCTGGTAGAGTTATTCCAGGCGAAACTAAGTAAGTCAAAGATTTATAAAAAAAACGTGACAGAGTTGCACGTGTATTGCTTACTAAGCACAAGAGATACGAAGTTGTCTACATTATCCTCAAACGAAAAAAAACAACATATTCGTAATAATTGCCTCAAAAGAATAATATCAGTCCAAAACATGTTTGTGTTTTTAATATTTGATAACATAAACCAGTCCTAGTCTGCATTTGTGAAAATAAAAATCAGTATAAATAGGTCACCACACGGGCTGACTACCATCAGTATCATAACTGCTTTTATCAAAATACCACAATGAAATCTGTGAGTTACTTTAATTTTTGAAAATTCTTTTTCATATTTCTTGTAAATTTACTGACTTGAATACCTTTCTATACCTCGTACCTACATGATTCTTAGAAGTTACTATGATTTGAATTCTCGGATCAGATTTGCTTAGAAACTCAAGGGATGAACAGGATAATTAGTATTTAGAATGGAGGCTCTAAGTCACCCATTGAAGCTTCCTACATATGAACGACTACTCATGTGATTCTTAAGATTGATTATGATGATGGTTTTGAGATGATTGGTTATTTTTAACAACTTCATACTTCTTTAACTTGGATACGAATGCTACCTAATCAAGCTCGTGAGAGTGGAACGTTTATCCTTGAAGGAATACGAACCCACAACCCCTTTTGAGTCCAGAGCTCTAACTACTACACCACGGTCTTCAAGCCTAACATTAGTGATATAACTTTAATTCCTTGTTCTAGATCATTTGCTTCTGTTTGTGCCTCTTCGCCGTCCTGGCTTACGCCTCAGCGTTACCAGCTGACAGTCTGCCCAGCCTACCTCTCCTGGCGGTGGCTGACGCAGCCGAAGGCCTGGAGACCGCGGAGTCAGCTCACGGCTACGGGCACCACGGGCACGGAGGACACGGGCATGGCGGTCACCATCACCATGGTGGATATGGAGGCTACGGACGCAGATGGGGCTGAGAAGCAGTTGAGTTGGAAGAGATTGCTGTAAAAAAAAGTCATTGTATGTGTGCCATTTTTGTTTCGATAATTTATGTGATATAAGAGTCAAGTAAGTAAGTTATGTTAAATTAAAGTTTTAAGTAAAATGTTGTCTTTTCAATCGGTAAAAAATTTAAGATGTGGCGATTTAAAAAAACAAACTAATAATTTATTTACATCACAGTAAAGAACAGGCAACAAGTCATTTTCGCATCTGTACATGCACTCAAAGAGTTAACCTATATTCTGGAAACTCGTTTTATCTTAATGTTTGCTACGTTAATCAGATGAAATGCTTAAATTTACGGGGTATAACATTTTCACATTTCCAATATTAAAAATCAGTAAATGAAAGCTGCTTATCGCTACCGATCTTAGACAAAAAATAGAAATATTTTAAATTGTTCTACTTTGCATTCAAGACTCAAAATCGCCTTGTGAGGGTCAGTGGTGTAATTATGTCTCGGTTTGATTTCTCGCTTATATTGATTGACATTAAACAGAGGTTCTCGGGCAGGTTCAAATGACAGTAAAGTCCCATTTCCAAACAACCCTTCCACCAATACTCACATCCCGCATAGTAGAGTATGGCCCGTACCACCTCATATTAGAGACACGGCTTAAATTCTGTATTCTGTGGTTTATGTGAGGCTTGTGCTCAGTAGTGGGAGGTAATATAGGCTTAATTTTCACTTACCTAGCTGTTGATTATATTCTAATTAGTTAATTAGTAGGTATGATAAAAAAGATATCTGAAAATGACTTTTGTTTCTTTAGTTTTTGGTTGACAGTTTATTAAACGGTCAATGGATCATTGGAACCTTAGGTGCCCAGCTAAACGGACCAAAAATCCACCAATGTCTGAACCCAGTGACGTAAGTCATCACCTCTTTAAGAGTTCAGATAAAATCTAAGCTTTATACGAAAGATGCGCATCAAGGAAACTGTCAAAAGTCACATAAAGGGCAATGACCTTTACTTTTTCGTCATAATAGAGAACAGGAAATATGTTTTAAAATACCGTTAGTTTGTAGCAAGCCTCCGCAAAATATTTTATTAGATCTAAGTAGAAATGTAAGTAAGATTATACATGTGGCATAGTAGAGCTAATCTTTTGTAAATTTTCAAAATTCTTTTAAATTTGTTGAGCTTCGCGTAACAATGCAATACATATTTTAATTTGTTATGACAATATCTTCTTGATGCTCAAGGAATAAAATAATAAATTAAAAAGGACGTTGTAATTACTTAAAAATACCAAATTAAAGTCTGTTGTGCATTTATAAATAATAATTTATTAAATCCAATTCACACCAATTTGACCAGATCATTCGACAAGTGGTTTGATCACAGTCATCAGATACACATCAATACAAATCACTGATTAAAGAAACCTGAATCGTAGATCGGATAGATTTTACTTCGTATCGAAAAGTCTCACTTAGAATCAAAGTTCATCACTCACTAGAATTTTTCAAACATCGAGTATTGCACTTTTCTTAACGACCCCATCCATACCCACGACCCCATCCTCCGTATCCTCCCCATCCCCCGTATCCGCGTCCCCATCCTCCATATCCACGTCCCCATCCGCCATAGCCTCGTCCCCAACCCCCGCCGTAACCCCTAAAGCCGCCGTAACCCGGACCCCAGCCTCCGTAACCCCAGGCGGTCTCGTCAGGCGTAAGCTCCTCTCCTTCGACTGCAGGGGGGTTGTTGGACTCAAGGCTGGCCTTTTGCTGCTCTCCATCAGGCGTTGGTAACGCTGACGTAGCAGCTAGTGCTACGAGCGATAGAAGGGCGAGGCAGGTGAACTGAAAAAAAAGGTGAATTGTTAAATAAAATAAAAATGTTTTGCTCTTTGCAAGATTTGTACGTGTTTCTTGCTGTTTTAGTGTCATAGGGCTCACAATAGCACCAAGATGGTAGGTGTCATCATCATATTTAGTACAATTAATTGTCTTATGTCTCCTCTCTACTGTCATACCTGTGGATCACCCAAACCAGGCACTTTTCGTGTCAAGCTCAATTAATTTTTTGTTTGTTTCTCAATCAAGGTAAAAACATGCCGGTCGTCTTTTGTTTCTGTCATGCGTACTTAATTGCGTGACATGTGCAATCATTATTAGTTTTACATTCATTTCAAGTTTTCAAGTCATCACACGACATAAAAAGAACGAAATTTGACTCAATGATTACCATTTGACTTGTTTTTGGTTTGTGTCAATTTTTTTTCAATATAGTGTGGAAATAAGGCAGACTTATCTCCATGTGGTGTCCCGCTTCTTTATATGCACAGGTTATGTATGACCTTTTTCTTACTAAAATCGAAATTGAATGAATATATGCGAAGGTAAAATTTAATTAGATGTTATGTTACTAACTTTTTTTGGTTCTAAGTACTTATAATGCACCTAAAAACACTGATCACTGATAAAACACGAGAGTGTCGGTTTTTATTAACGCGGCTACGTCACACAATATCACGATGGTCACATTTATTTTGATTAAAATGTAAAGAGATAAACGTGTAGAACATAGAAATATAGTAGCACAACTTTGTAAATAAATGTTTTGACTTTCTTCAATTATTAATTTTTAAATTACACTGACTATTGAACATTCACAAACTGAAGAAACAAATACATTCACAACATTTTTTTATTAGAATTTCTTGGTGCGATATGCATTAGGAAAACAAAAGTTTGTGTTAGTGCATTCACAACGAGACTTTTTCACTAATCTATGGTCGGTACTCACAGTGTTCATTGTTCCAGTTTCTGCCGCATATGATGGGGTGGTCCACCGTGCAAGCATTTATACGGGTTGGCCGAGCGTCGAACTGGTGACGAAGCTCCTCAATTCGTAAATACAGTAGAGACATCAACCTAAGCACTTCGGGTTTTAATACAGTTGCAACAGGTGCCATTTTGCAACGGAAATGTATTGCCTATTGAACTGGCCATTGTACAGCTACGGGTGCTGTGTAGGTATAAGCCAATAATCTGGTAAAGCACCATCATTAGGTTTTTAATGTAGGTGTTAAACGGAACTTGCATGTAAACAACAAAATCAAGTTACTTAGGTATGAATAGTATTTTTTTCGTGACTGTCATCGAATCGGAAAAAATGTCCTCGATCGATCATTTTTACTCTACATTAGGGGTTGGGAACCCCTTATTTTGTGGACTGCCTACTTTAGGGGTAAATTATTATTTAGCGGCCCTATTTTTCACGACTATAACTTCAAGCCTCTACACAATGCCCTTATTTCCACCGACTTTGGGAAAGGCTGCTCTACATCATAATTTCTTGTTCATGTAATCGAATTTTAGGAATTGTGATGTTAGACTTTTTTTAGTTACGCTTTGGCGAAGGTCCTTGCAAAAGAACTTCGATTTTTCTTCATATCCTACGTGAACCTAAATGTGAATATTCTAACACATTTTACATATTTATATTTTACCTAGCGGACCTCGCAGACGTTGTACTGCTGACGGTGGACAATACTTATTAATAAGGAGTATGAAGAATTGATCTTGGCCGATTCTCAGACCTACTCAATATGCTCACTAATTTTTATAAGAATCGGTCAAGCCTTTTCGGAGGAGTACAGGAACGTGCATTTTGACACGAGAATTTTATATATATACTCGTATATATTATAAATTGGGAAACAATCCTGAAAAAAGTGTTTTCCTCTATTTTCCCAATTCGCGGAAATAAAGGATCACCGAATTTACAGTAACATTGGAGAATGTAATAAATATGCTTTGTTCTTTCATGCTTAATTTTTGTTTATGGTAATATCTTAGTGTATTTACTTTGCTAACAGATAAAATACACAGACTGTGCAAATGCCTGAGTGGCATGGCGCAGAGGCTGACGAAGCACGACTCGGAAAGCCGATGAACTCAAGACAGTGGTTTTCCTGCATTAAAAAAAATATCATATGATCGTGAGGCATTACTTGGTTGAAACTGCCCGTAAATAAACTATACTCGTAGTCTATAATAGGTACTTCTTAATACGGAAGTCAGACATTTAGTCCCTTGGTCTATTAGCGGTATGACAATTTCTCCAGGGATATTACGTTATTTTAATTGTATTATCTCGATAAATATTAATGATATTAATATTTTTTTCATCGATTTAATCACAAATTAAACAACATCTTGTAAAGAAAATGAGCAAGTAAATTGATAAAACTTTTATTTATAATCAGTGTGACACATCACAATAAACAATATCACAGCAGGTTAATACAATTTCAAAACAAAATTATTTTCACTTTTAATCAATTAGCGTCCCCCGCCGTAGCCCCCACCGTAACCGCCACCGTATCCTCCCCCATAGCCTCTCCCTCCGCCATAGCCTCTGCCTCCCCCATAGCCTCTACCTCCCCCATAGCCCCGACCGCCCCATCCGCCCCCATAGCCGCCTCGACCGCCCCCCCAGCTCGATTCTTGAGGGGCGAGGTCTTCAGTCTCAACTCCTACCGGGACCGCTTCTGCCGCCATAACAGCAGGTGATGCGATTAGCACCACCAAGCAAAGAGCTCCGACGATGATGAACTGAAACAATATATGAATGGTAAAAAATACAGTCGTATTGATAACTCCTTTTTTGCGTCGGTTTAAAAGGCTAACATTTAAAAAAATCACACCCATATCGGTGCATTTCTCGAAGACTATGGTGCCACAGACTTTTTGCGTCGTCGGGGCCTAAAAAGTCGCATGTTTAACTCCCTACGAGTGCCTGAGTCTGCATGACACTGTCGGAGTAAGGCTCAGCCCACACCTGTGACTTTCTGTCACCGCCAAAAGTCAAAAGATCTTTTAGCTATCTTGTCATTTAATTTTTTTAATAAATAAAATGAAAAAAGGTAATTGTATTAAAATCGTGTGACGCCACGACAGTGTGCTCCATATATGCACTGGCTCGAATGACTTTTGCTCGTTGAGAAATAAAAGAAAAAGTTAATCCAGTTCCTCCATCTGATAGTCAGAGTGCGGGGTTCGATAAAAGGACAAGTTAATCGAGTCTCTACACTACACTTTTTTATTTTAGCGAGAAGGGAACTTCCCGCACACTGGACTATACGACATAAAGTTGACACGAACATAAGACTTTGAAAAGATCGTAGTTACATCAAAAAGCCACCAACTTAAAAATGTTTACACTACCGTGCGTTCTTGTAAGTTATTGTAGATATGAGCTAGCTATGCGCTATCACGAGTCTTCACTCCTTCATTAGTAATGATTCATTGAATTTTCTAGAACCTCTAAAGTATATTTTTGAAGTGAAAACTTCTTTAGCGGCGTTGAGCACTTTTGTGGCATGGGTAGAAACTGTGAAACTCGCGTCAGGTCACGTGATGCTGATCGAAAAACCGTAAGACGGTTCAAATAAATCAAAAATGCACAACGTTAATAATCAAGTTTTCACTTCTGCCGGCACTCCCGGAGTGCAACCCGTGTTTTTTTTATTAATGGAATAAAAACAAAAACAAGGCCAATCCCTACAAAACCTAGCTCTTCTTGTGCTCGATGCTATGCATACTATAATAAAAAGCGGCAAAGGAAACTGCACTTACTGTCTTCATTGTAGGGATTCCACAGCTTAATGACGGTGATGGACTCAAATACAAACCTATTTATACTAATTTTAAGATGCACTAATGATATTGACATGGGTAAATTTGCCCTGTCTGACTCAATAGCCTTAGTCATGTTATAAACAACCGAGTTCACACCTGTTTACGAGAAAATCGTGAACTTGTAATACATCATTAGATGTTAAATAGGTGGGCGTGTGTGTTTCATTTAATGATGCCTTAAGATGACTTGATTTGATTACCTACTGTTAGGTTGGTCAGTTCCCACTTAAGACACATCATCCTACTTTCAGACGTGAGCCCTTAGAGTTAAAAGTCTGTGATTAAGGTCTCCAGTGTATCATCGATCACTAAATGAGTGGGCAATGCTCCAGAGTACCTATTGGGTGGTTACGAGAAACCATAGCTAAAAAGGCTAGCGTGACCATATGCAAGATACCGACAAAGAAGAAATAGAAATACCTACGAATATTTACAACCAACTTGTATTACCTCCCAGTTACGCATTCGGTTTTTTATTCTCTTTAGTTATGGGTATCTTAATATATGGAAGCACTTTTTACCAAACACTTTGCAAAAGTATAGTTGGCACGTTTGAAGTCGAAAAAATAATTTCACTTTTAAGTTCAGCTTGCATGTCGTTACGAGATGAAAATAATGTTTGTTAAATGGCATGTTTGTATGTACAAATATAAACATCGGTAAGTCGTGCTAACACACCATATCGCCATATCAACCATATAGTATATACCATTCATAAAATATCTGTGGGCGAAGACAAAGAAAAAGACAACAACTAACTAAATAAAAGTCTAGCTAGGTCATAGGCTATATGATGAAAGCTGTGCGGGACCGTCGGACCAGGTAACACGGAGCAGTGGAAGGGTCCGCCGCACCAATGTTGCTGGGATTGCGCCCAGAATTATGCCTTCCGGGTACCGCCGGGTGTGTGCGCTTGAAGCGGGAAGGTAGCAGCGGGGCGTGCCAAATAAAAGGCCAGAATTTCTTTCTTCAAATGCCGCTGGTGTGTGTTCACTATGTGTTCCTTCCTTTCTGGATCTTGGAGCTTTTTCTTGATTTAGCTGGAGCTGCTGGATCGGACTGGACTGATTTTCGACGGCCAAATGCCGTTCTTATGTGCGGATCGAACGCACCCAATTAGTGACTAATGCGGTTTAGTGTTCTAGTTGCGCCAGAAAGGGAGGTTTAGAGCGGGACGGAGATAGAGGCAGGCAAGGGCAACGACAAGGAGGCCGCGCTCTGTCTCCTTCCCTCCTATGTCCCGTAATGGGTTGTGTACCTATCAATAGTTTTTATTTTCCAACAAGAATCTTATAACTAAATACAATTCACTTATTCTATAAGATTACAATATTAGGCAAATAAAACAAGTAAGACTATAAAATTAGGCACAATCAAGCAAAACACAAATAAAGGGGAACATAAAACGAGAAAGCAATATACAAATCATAAGTTAGCACTATACATAGATACAATTAACATAACTAACTTATCCTTATGTAAAACAACAAACTAACAAAATAACAAAATACACATTATTCAGCAGCGTCGGTTTCTCGTCCGGAACATTCTCCCGCCGTGCGTCGCGACGTAGCCTCGGAGTCCGACGCATCCCGATGTGCAGGTAGGACGACCGCTGCTGATGGTGCTGGCACAAGGGTCACCAGCTTTTTCGTAGGTCTTCTCAGGATGCCGTTTTTCGTCCGCACGTCCGCCGCTCTCGTCACGCCGTCGGGGCCAGGGTAAGTTGCAATAACGCGCCCTAGCGGCCAGGTGTTGCGAGGCAGGGTGTTGTCGGCGATGATGACGATGTCACCCAAGCTGAGCGGCGGGCCTCTTCCGTGTGGCTCCCGCCGGTGATGGAGCTCCGGGAGGTACTCTCTTATCCAGCGCGCCCAGAATAAGTCGGCTAGGCGCTGGGAGGCTCGCCAGGTGTGTCTTCCTTGAAGGTCTTGCGGCGTGGTTTCGCCCATGGGTGGTTCATGAGCTGGCCCCAGCAGGATGAAGTGGTTAGGGGTCAGCGCTTCGGGTTCTTCAGGGTCGAGACTGACGTGAGTGAGGGGACGGCTGTTCACCGTCATCTCTACTTCGGCGAGCAGGGTGGCGAGGACCTCTTCTGATGTCGGCCTGTCCAGGACGGCTGCGAGGGCTGTCTTGACTGTCCTCACGAGGCGTTCCCAGGCCCCGCCCATGAACGGCGCGCCCGGGGGAATGAACCGCCAAGTGATCCTTCTCCTCGCTGCTTCCTCTTCGGTAGCCGCATCAGCCGCTAGGCGGAGTTCTTTCTCTGCACCGTGGAGGTTTGTCCCATTGTCGGACCATATGGTGTGTGGGCATCCGCGTCGGGCGATGAATCGCCTCAACGCCATCACGGCGGAGTCGGACGATAGGGTGGCCGCCATCTCAAGGTGTACGGCCCTGGTGGTGAGGCAGGTGAAGAGGGCGACATAAGTCTTCTTGGTGGCCCTTCCCTGCGTGGTGAGCAGTGGACCAAAATAATCGACCCCAGTGTGTGTGAAGGGGCGTTGGTGATGCGCGAGCCGGTCTGGCGGTAAGTCGCCTGTCGGGGGCTCGGGTGGCGCCAGGCGTCTTCTTCGGCACGGGACACAGGCGTGAATGACCCCGCGCGCCGTCGTACGGAGTCCGAGGATGTGGAACCTCTGGCGACACTGGTTGATAGTCGCTTCCACACCCTGGTGATGTCCGATGCAGTGGATGTGCTCGATGTACAGACGCGTCACATGTTGCTTCCCGTCTAGGATGGGGGGTCGCTTCATCTCCTGGGGGATGTCTCTCGCTGCTCCAATTCTTGTCTTCACCACGACCACTCCTTCTTCAATTTCCGTGGACAGCCGGTACAATTTGCTGTCAGTCCGAACTCGCAGGCCTTTCATCAAGTTCTGGATGTCTTCTCCGAAACTGTCTTGCTGGCTCGCCTTGATGACCAATTTCTCGGCTTCCAGGAGAAGTGCCGTCGGTATCTTCCTGAACTTGTCTTGCGTGTCCGTTTTCTTTTTGTTGCTTCCGGGCCTTGGCTTTAGGTTTTCCTTTCTTCGCCAGGTGGGGTCTTCCAATGTTCGGGCCCTTGTCCTCGAGTACATCACTAATGCTGGCTTTCTGCATATCGCCAAAAACTGGAGGACTCTGGCGGTAGCTCTGATGAGCTTCTCCCACCTAGAGAATCTGCAGGGGTCCGGAACTACTTCAAAAGCAGGCGGCTTCTTCTTGCTCATTGTCATCGTTTTCTCTTCCCCGGTGACCGGAGGGGAAGTCGCCGTCTCTGCTGGCCAAGTTGATGGGTCTTCAAGTAGGAAACTCGGGCCGCTGAACCATCTGTGTTGTTCATCAAATCCTTGAGGCACCTCCCGAGTCCCGTCGTCAGCCACATTCATCTTCGTGGGGACCCATCTCCATTCTTCAATCTTCGTATTTTCTTCAATTTCTGCGATTCTATGCGCGACGAACGGTTTGTAGGACCGCGCGCCGGTTCTCAACCAAGTTAGGACGGTCTTGCTGTCCGTCCAGAATGTTTTAGACGCCGGTTTTTCATCGTGTTCTTCTGCGACGCTGATGGCGAGCCGTGCACCCAAAAGTGCGGCTTGCAGCTCCAGGCGTGGGATGGAGGTGGTCTTCAAGGGGGCCACCTTGGCTTTGGCGAGCGCTAGGGATGTGTGCGCACGCCCGTCGGTGTCGACCACGCGCCAGTATACTGCCGCTGCGTAGGCTGCCTCACTTGCGTCGACGAATATGTGGAGTTCTCTTCTATGGCCGTTGCTGTAGCCTGGGTAGCACCTTGGTATCTTCACATCCCGCAGAGCTTTGAGGTGCTGAGTCCATTTGACCCATTGTTCCGCCAGGTCTTCGTCCAGGGGGTCGTCCCACTTCGTGCTTCGTCTCCAGATCTCCTGCAGTATTTGCTTCGCCTTGATAGTCACCGGAGACACTAGTCCCAAGGGGTCGAAGAGTGACATGACTATCTGAAGGGTCTGTCTCTTGGTTGGTCGTTGGTTCTGCAGGATGCCTACGGGGAGTCTGGAGAGGTCTAAGTTGTAGCGCAGTGAGTCGCTCGATGTATCCCAGACCATGCCGAGGATCTTCTCCGTCTTGGGGCCGATGCTAAGTTCTGTGGTTCCCTCTTTCTCTTCTAATGCCTTCAGAACTTGGCCGGAGTTCGATGCCCATTTCCTCAGCTCGAAGTGAGCCCGCCGGTGTATGTCGCGTACTTGACTCGCTATCTTGATGGCGGTTTCTTCGTCTTCGAAACTCTGGATGTAGTCGTCCATGTAGTGGTTCTTGTTGATGGCTGCTACCGCCGCTGGATGTTCTTCCCTGAAGTCTTCAGCGTTCTTGTTCTTCACGTAGATCGCCGTAGCCGGAGACGAAGTCGCACCGAATATAAGCGAGGTCATCCGGAATTCTTTCGGTTCGGTCGATCTGTCGCCACCCCTCCACAGGTAGCGGATGGCGTCTCTGTCTTCAGGTACTATTTTCACTTGCAGGAACATCTCGGCTATGTCGGCTGACACTGCTACTTGGTGTTGGCGCATTCGCATGAGTACGCCTGGCAGGGATTGGAGTAGATCCGGACCGGTGAGCAGAGCGTCATTGAGTGACACGCCCTGAGTTGTTGCTGCCGCGTCGTGTACCATGCGCACCTTGCCGGGCTTCATAGGGTTAAGCACAGGAAAGCATGGTAGGTACCAGGTGCGGTGCGGGGTCTTCTCAGCAGGTGCTGGCTCGGCGTACCCTTTCTTCACGAGTTCTTCCATCTGTTCCAGCACCTTGGTCTTGAGCTCTGGGTCTTTCTCGATCTTCCTTTCAGTGGCTTCCAATCTTTTTATCGCATACTGCCGATTATCTGGTAGCTTGGTGTCTTCATTCTTCCACAGTAGGCCGGTTTGGAAACGACCGTCTTCCATTCTTGTAGTTTTCTTTTCCAGAATCTTCATCGCCTGTTCTTCAGGGTCGCTGGCAGGCCGTTTGGGTAACACGGCTAGAGCCTCCAGCGAGAAGAAGTGCTGAAGCTGCTCGTCAATGCGGCTTGCAGAGCCTTCCCCGTCCAAATAGTGTACTCGCTCGCCGAGGGTTCGTGTGCAGGCGCCATGCAACACCCAGCCCAAGGGTGTCTTTGATGCGACCGGTTGGTTCCTGCTGCCAATTCTCTTGTCCTCGGCGAGTAGCAAAGGCCAATTGTCTTGGCCGATGAGGATCTGGGGGCGCGCTTCCCTGTAGCGCGTGGTTGCTGGTAGATCTTGAAGATGCTTGCATTTCTTCAGGTCTCCAAGTTCGATGCTCTGTGGTGACAGCCTAAGATTCTTCATTGAGCGTGCTTCAATTCGATGTTGTGCGCCAGACCCGCTGATGAGGAGGGAGAGCCGTCGCGAAGCGGAAGTGTCCACTCTCGTCTCTCCAATGGCCTCTATGTGCAGGGGCTCCCTCCTTCCTCGCAGCCCAGCTCGATGTGCCAGATCTTCATCTATTAGGGTCACCGTAGACCCGTCGTCGAGCAGAGCGTATGTAGGTATTGTTCTGCGCGGACCGATGATCTGGACTGGAACAATCTTCAATAGCGCATGCTTGCGCTCGCCAGTCCATGTTGAGCTGACCACTTCACTTTCTTTCTTCTCGGCGGGTTCGTGGTGCAGCATGATGTGGTGCCGATACTTGCACCCTTCCTTAGTGCATGGGCCGCCCCGGCAGTGGTGGTTCTGAGTCCTGAATCTCAGACAGCGGAAACAAAGTCGATTCTTCTTACAAATGTCCCACCTGGTTGGGACGCCAGCTGTCTTGAATTCCGTGCATGAGGTTATGCCATGTCCCTCCTTGCGGCACGCCGCGCAGCGCTGTATGCTACTTTCTTCTTGCCGCTCGCCTTGACCGGACTCCAAAGTGTAGGTTTTCTGACTTCTTCCTACTCCTTCTGGCTGCGCGTACGGGCCACAAAGTTCCGCTTCCTTGTTTAAAAAGCGCGCCATCTTAACTATGTCCGGTTCCTCTTCCAGTTGCGTAGCGGCGTAGTCGTACCACCGGTACCTGACCGTCGGTGATAACTTCTCTATAGTTGTCTTCGTCAGCTCGGGGTTGCACAAGTATTGCTGTTTCCCGATCGCTCCCAGAGTAGCCACGACGTTGTTTATCTTGCTGGAGAATATACACATGTCACGTGGGGCGTCAGTGAGGCGAGGCAGGCTTCGTATCTTCTCTAGTTCTGCCACGGCTATGGCGTCCGTTCTTCCAAAACGGTTCTCCAAAGTCTTCATGATGTCTCTGGGGTTTGAAGCGTAGATCAGCAATGATTCGACGGCTTCCCGGGCTTTTCCACGAAGGCTCTTCCGCAGGCGGGCTAGGTTCTCGAGATCGGTGAACCCGCTCTGCGACTCTTGATACGCGGCTCTGTAGGCCAGCCATTCTTGATGGTTTCCCGTGAAGATCGGCAGCTCATGAAATATCCTCGATGCGCTGTGCTGCCCTGATCTCGCTGCCTGTGTAATAGCGACGGCCAGCTCGCTGATGTCAATCCTATTGGCCGTTGCTGCTCCTTCAAGCGACTTTTCTCCCGCCGGTGCCGCTGCAGAGTCTCGGGTTGTCGGCGGCGGCGGCGGTGCTGGCTGGTTGTGGGGTTCGTTGGCTATGGCCAACGGTTGCACACTGTTGTTCAGCCATGTGTCGACTCTCTCCTCGGCGTCCTTATCTTCCACGACGGTGTCGATATCGTCCACTTCTGAGTCCGATTCGGCTTCAATGGCCGCGATACGGGCGGCGGCCAGCTCGACTTTGAGGCGTAGTAACTCTTCGCGGGCCTTCATGAGTCGGGCGGCGCGTCGCGATGCCGACGTGGATGCCTTGGATGCGGGGCGCTCCGCAGTCTTCTTCCTTTCGAGCAGCTGTGCGACTACCGGAGGCGGCGCGATGTTAGCGCGCCGCTCGGGCTGCCAGGCGGACGTGGCCGCGGGCTGCGGGGGCTGCGGGGGGCGCTCCGTCCTCGTAGATGGTTCTTCCATCCTCACTGTGGACGCGGTGACGCTTGATCCAGTTGCTTCTTCAGCTGCCGATGATGATTCGGTCTCAGTGCGCGTCTCTTCAGTTGACGCGGTCTGAGCCGACGACGATGCGGCAGGGGTAGATGTTTTCGATTTTCCCGACGTTGACCTTGTGACAGGCATAATGGCTTGAAATCTTCAGATGATTTCGTCTGGACGACAATCCGGCTCGAAGGACCAGAAAATGTGCGGGACCGTCGGACCAGGTAACACGGAGCAGTGGAAGGGTCCGCCGCACCAATGTTGCTGGGATTGCGCCCAGAATTATGCCTTCCGGGTACCGCCGGGTGTGTGCGCTTGAAGCGGGAAGGTAGCAGCGGGGCGTGCCAAATAAAAGGCCAGAATTTCTTTCTTCAAATGCCGCTGGTGTGTGTTCACTATGTGTTCCTTCCTTTCTGGATCTTGGAGCTTTTTCTTGATTTAGCTGGAGCTGCTGGATCGGACTGGACTGATTTTCGACCATCCACGGGTTTCATCACCCCGCTAGGGGCGGTTCGGGTTCGAGCTCCAGCTCCTTCCCCGGGCTTCTTCTCATGGGCCTACTGGCCCACGGTATTAGATGCCGCCTAGGCGGCCGTCTTGCGACGACAGGTCTATTACTTCTTCTTCGGCCAGAGCCGGCTGCACAGTCGCTGCGGGCTGCCCATCGGGTGAGACCCCGTTCGGGGAGGCCCGATGAACAGGGCAAGCTGACTGCGGCTGACTCTGGCTAGGGAGGGGAAGAGAGTAAGTTGAGAGGGGTCGGGATTGGGAAGTGGGTAGGTGGGAGGGCGGATTTAGGGAGCAGACCTGTCGTGGGGTTGGCATCTTGCTCGCCTGTGTAACCGTGGGCATGGGGGCTATATTGTGTAGCCCGGGGTGCGGCCCGTGGTCCGCTGCTTTATACATCCGTCGGGATGTGCGGACCACGAATTCCTCCAGGGCCTCCATCTTGAGGTCCCTGTGTATTATGGCGTTCTTGACATAGCGCCCGGCCCCCGTTATTTTTTTGCCCCCCGCAACCCGTGTTTTTTTTATTAATGGAATAAAAACAAAAACAAGGCCAATCCCTACAAAACCTAGCTCTTCTTGTGCTCGATGCTATGCATACTATAATAAAAAGCGGCAAAGGAAACTGCACTTACTGTCTTCATTGTAGGGATTCCACAGCTTAATGACGGTGATGGACTCAAATACAAACCTATTTATACTAATTTTAAGATGCACTAATGATATTGACATGGGTAAATTTGCCCTGTCTGACTCAATAGCCTTAGTCATGTTATAAACAACCGAGTTCACACCTGTTTACGAGAAAATCGTGAACTTGTAATACATCATTAGATGTTAAATAGGTGGGCGTGTGTGTTTCATTTAATGATGCCTTAAGATGACTTGATTTGATTACCTACTGTTAGGTTGGTCAGTTCCCACTTAAGACACATCATCCTACTTTCAGACGTGAGCCCTTAGAGTTAAAAGTCTGTGATTAAGGTCTCCAGTGTATCATCGATCACTAAATGAGTGGGCAATGCTCCAGAGTACCTATTGGGTGGTTACGAGAAACCATAGCTAAAAAGGCTAGCGTGACCATATGCAAGATACCGACAAAGAAGAAATAGAAATACCTACGAATATTTACAACCAACTTGTATTACCTCCCAGTTACGCATTCGGTTTTTTATTCTCTTTAGTTATGGGTATCTTAATATATGGAAGCACTTTTTACCAAACACTTTGCAAAAGTATAGTTGGCACGTTTGAAGTCGAAAAAATAATTTCACTTTTAAGTTCAGCTTGCATGTCGTTACGAGATGAAAATAATGTTTGTAAAATGGCATGTTTGTATGTACAAATATAAACATCGGTAAGTCGTGCTAACACACCATATCGCCATATCAACCATATAGTATATACCATTCATAAAATATCTGTGGGCGAAGACAAAGAAAAAGACAACAACTAACTAAATAAAAGTCTAGCTAGGTCATAGGCTATATGATGAAAGCTGTGCGGGACCGTCGGACCAGGTAACACGGAGCAGTGGAAGGGTCCGCCGCACCAATGTTGCTGGGATTGCGCCCAGAATTATGCCTTCCGGGTACCGCCGGGTGTGTGCGCTTGAAGCGGGAAGGTAGCAGCGGGGCGTGCCAAATAAAAGGCCAGAATTTCTTTCTTCAAATGCCGCTGGTGTGTGTTCACTATGTGTTCCTTCCTTTCTGGATCTTGGAGCTTTTTCTTGATTTAGCTGGAGCTGCTGGATCGGACTGGACTGATTTTCGACCTGCGAGTCTTCGCACCTGACCCCGTAGGGGTCTGGGGCGAAACCGTACGGGGCAATGGCCCCTTTCGGTGGGTTCTACCGCCGCCCGTGAAAACGGGCGGGTCGTTGGGTTGGCAGGAGCGAACTCAACTGCTGTGGTGGTGGCGCTGGCGAGCTTTGCAGCTACCAGCCAGCGTCATGGGTCGTGATGGGTTGGCAGGAGTGATCTCGACTGCCGTGGTAACGGCGCTAGCGAGCTTTGCAGCTACGAGCCAGCGTCGTTGGTGGTGATGGGTTGGTGGTGTCATATCCGGTGTTTCGCTGGGGGTAATTCCGGCGGGTTTCTCCCAGGAGAGTGATGTCTGTCTCCTGCTCTTTAAGGACCGCCTTAAGGAGTTCTTGTGTTTCTGAAACGCCCGTCGGCGTTCCAGGACATCACTCTTAGGAGGGGACTACACATCACTGTATAGATCAGCCAGCCCTCTAAGGATTATCGGCACGGGGTTAAGCCCGGCCTGTATGGCTTCTAATACTGCGTGAAGTACTTTCACGCAGTCTGTGATGGTATCCTTCTCGTTCGGTTGCACTGTCCGTCTAACTGCCCCATCCAGCCTTGCCTTCGCCCCTGCGGGGGCGATGGGTAGGGCTGGTGCCGGCGCAGTGACGGATGGCTGTTCCTCCTCCTTCTCTACCCCGCGCCGTCGTCGGCGTCGTCGGGTACTCCTGCCGGTGGTTGCAGGGGGATTTGCCGCGGCCATGAGGGAGGACTGTGCGTTCTCCTCGTCTGGCACGGTGTTGAGTGCAGGTTTCGTGGCGGCGGTGGTGCGCGCGACAGTGCTGGCCCTCCTGTTCTTGAGTTCCCTAAGGAACACTGGGCACCTGGTGTTATTCGCAGTGTGCGCAGCACCACAGTTGGCACAGGTCGGCGGTTCTTCCACCGGCCGCGGGCAATCCCTGGCGGAATGTTCCTCGCCGCAACGCACGCACGCCAGGGGGCGGTGGCAGTTGTGCGAAGAGTGCCTGAAGGTCTGGCAGCGGTGGCACTGCGGTGGCCCCTTCCTGCCCCTCCAGGCCTCAATGCGGACTCCTGGCATGCACAGGAGCTCCGAGATCTCATATATCGCCGGTGTCAGGTCCGGTGTTCGGCGCAGCTGGGCGAAGAACAGGCACCCCGGTCTGCCCTTACGTGCGCTGATCCTCCGCACGTACTCGGGGTGGAAGTCCTGTTCCCGGAGAGCACTCTCAATGTCTCCTGGCTCTGTGTTCTCAGGGAGGCCTCTGATGGCCACCTTGAGACTCTGCTCCGTCGGGAGTGAGTAGCAGAACCAGGAGATGCTGCTGTCTGCTGCCGAGAGTTGGGTTAGGTACCGCTGTACCACGCGGTATTCCTCCTCATCCTTGGGGAGGAAACGAATTCCCTTCCCGAAGGGTCTCGCGTTCGGTGGCCGCTTGAGGAGCTTCTTCAGCTCCTTGAAGTGGGTCGCCCAGTCCGGCAGCCTTTCCACTATCAGAGGGGGATACCTCCTCTGCAGGTTAGGCGCCGTTTGAGTGGGCGAGCGGGGAGCGGGGGCCGGAACGGTGGTGGCGGTAGAGGCGCTGCCGTCTACAGACTCCGCAGTGTCCATAGGCGACAGGTTAAGACGCGGTAGCGAGTGCGGGTTGGCGTCTGGGGATGCTGAGTCCCGGTTGCGTTTCGCCGTAGGCGAGAACGGAGGCCGCAAGTTTGTCGGCGGTGTGTAGCGCGCCGGCGAGATAACGCGCACAGCTTGCGGCGTCTGCTCAGCCGGAGGCGCAAGCGAAGAGGTCGGGCGCGGTGCCGGGGTAGGCACAGGCGCGGGCGCGGGGCGGACGCGCGGGTCGCGCGGGTGGCGTTGGGGCAACGGCGCGGCAGGTGGCGCGCGCGCAGCCGCACGGGCGGCGGTCGCAGTCGGCACGGCGAGCTCTCGCGAGGGAGCTCGAGCCGCGGATGCGGTCGCGGTCGGACGGCTTGTGGTGGCCCTAGACGTGGTGGTGGAGGTAGAGGCCGCGGACGGCGCAGCTCGCACGGGCTGCGCGGTGCGCGGTGGCGCGCCGGAGCGCGGTGCGGACGCGCTGGTGTTCGTGCGCGGCGCGGGAGCAGTGCGCGTTGTGGTCGCGGTCGCGCTGGTTGCGGCCGTGGCCGCATATGTGCGCGGCGGCGTGGTACGTGCTGCGGGCACAGGAGGCTTCTCGGGCGCGGGTGAGCTGGGTGTCACCACAGGCGCTTGATGTGGTGGGGCGAATGCTGCTGCCGGGAGTGCGGTGGCCACACCACCGTCACGGCAGTTTTTCTTCATAACCTGAAGAATGGTATCCAACGGGTGCGGCTGGCGACGGTGGAAGACCCGCGGCCTGGTACGGCGGCGGGCCACCCCCGGGGGTTGTGCGGGCATCTCGGCGAGGTGCCAGACGGGGCACGGAAAATAAAAATTTCCGTGGGGGTAGGCAAACAAAAAAGTCGCTCGGCGCGCCGACGGGTGGGTGCACGTGCGACGTTGTCGCGCGCTCGAACGAGACTCGTGATGATTTTCGACGGCCAAATGCCGTTCTTATGTGCGGATCGAACGCACCCAATTAGTGACTAATGCGGTTTAGTGTTCTAGTTGCGCCAGAAAGGGAGGTTTAGAGCGGGACGGAGATAGAGGCAGGCAAGGGCAACGACAAGGAGGCCGCGCTCTGTCTCCTTCCCTCCTATGTCCCGTAATGGGTTGTGTACCTATCAATAGTTTTTATTTTCCAACAAGAATCTTATAACTAAATACAATTCACTTATTCTATAAGATTACAATATTAGGCAAATAAAACAAGTAAGACTATAAAATTAGGCACAATCAAGCAAAACACAAATAAAGGGGAACATAAAACGAGAAAGCAATATACAAATCATAAGTTAGCACTATACATAGATACAATTAACATAACTAACTTATCCTTATGTAAAACAACAAACTAACAAAATAACAAAATACACATTATTCAGCAGCGTCGGTTTCTCGTCCGGAACAAAAGCGGTATCATAGCGCTTGTAGTATGTTAACGAAATACAGTATGGATTTTTTTACTGTTACATTTTTCGAATTCAAGCTTTTCGTAAAATCAATATGTGACATGTTAACGACCTTAACTGTTCTCCACTTTTGGAAACTAATTGGCATCTTAGTACAAAAATGTTTCATGGTTTTATCGTTTTTGTAACTCACTAATAAATAACTTTCAAGTTTTAAAACCCCCGAATAAGCCAGGAAAGGAGCTAATGAGCTCCAACAGCTGGGACAGATTTACACCAGCCATGGCTAAGAACTACAGAAAATTATAGACAAGTTTAACAAAGGAAGATGTACAATTCAGGCGGTTTTATCGCTTGAGCCATCCTTATATTAATATTCTTCATTAGATCGTCTTGAAGTAATGCCGCGTTCAAAACCAAAAAGTGGACTAAAGGTATATTTACGATACGCCTTGGAAACTTAAACAAAATTCGGTAGAAAATATCAACTGTTTGGGCCAGAAATGATCTGAGAAATAATTGTAACATTATCAATTTAATTTTCTAATTATGAAAGATAATTTCTGCGTTATCTTATGATGCTCCTAAAGTCAATTATGACTTGAGGGGCAGTTGCTAGAGCAGGGGCGGAAAGTATTAATTACAACTTTCAAAACTAAAAAAAACTGTATAAAATTAAATTATCTTTCGAGTAAAAAACGCTTTGAAATGGGTTTATCCGTTTGGGAGCTACGATGCCACAGACACACACACACACACAATCAGACATAGGGATCAAACTTATAAGACCCCTCATTTTCGATAGGGTTTAACAAAGGAGTCTTAGCAGCATGCTCGTCCATAGCTACCTAATCTTTTAAAGCAAAACAAAAAAAAACACTCAAAAACTTATTTCAAAAATTGCCCGTTTACATTTACGCTGGCCGTAAGAGCAAAAAATACTAAATCAATCTGCAGGGAGCATCAACCTTAAAATTGTTTTATTTGACGGTAATATGCTCGCGAAACCCGTACCAGCGGTGGAGTCGGCAGGGTATTAGATCATCAAGGTATAGCTATTGCAATGAAAGGATAATGATTATAGATATACACTATATTATTTGATACGTAGAATAAACAGGTACGGACGGATGTATATACATTGTTATTGGCAAAAACGAATGGTGTCTACCTCCTGCAGAATACCACCGGAGGTCATAGTAACTGAGCAGGCAGGGAAGTGGATAAGAAACCTGGGGCTCTATTGTGATATTTCTTATCGCTCAACATTATTTTTTAAATATTAACGCCGCCAATTTAGAAAAAACCAACATCGCAATGTATTCACCCAGTGAACTAGTTAATTAAATAAAGGTTAAAAAAACGCAATATAGGGCCGTCGGCTGTTGTGCCCAGAAAAGTCTATATTGGAGATAAAACGCACAGTGTAGGGCGTCCAATTCCATACCGTAAGATATGATCATGCTGAAGATCGCACGATCAAGCTGGATATAGGCCGATTTTAACCACTCAGCTTTTTTTCTTTTTTTATACAATAACATCAAACCGCGACCTCTAGGTCAAATTCTTTACTATTACATCAAAGTGGTCGTCAAATTCTTCTTTACCGAATGTAACGAACTCAGCGGATTAGTATGAGTAGTGGGCGGGAAACATTATTATAACAAACCTGATGGCCGTTGTGCAGAAAAGTCTAGGTTGCAGATAAAAAGCACAGCATAGAGCGTAGGGCGTCCATCCTTCGGGTTAACTACTCCATTTCGAAATACGTTTCGTCGAATTACAATTCATCGATGACAACAAGTCGATTATTTGTATGAACGATGCACCCAAAAGCGACGTCTTTTGGGTGCCTCGATCGTTCGATTTTTATCGAATTTCTTTTATTATTCGATCAAATGAATCATCGATGTAAAGTCTTTCGAAATGGAGTAGTGAACGCCTGCCCTTCAAGGTAGACTGCGAATCTAGTGACGATCTCAGGATCAAACTGGGTGTAGGCCGCTTGTAACAGCTGGACCTGGAAATTTATGGGGGCTGCGGGAAGCCTAAATTCAGCAGAGGATGTCGTGCGGCTGATTGTGATAAAGATAACATTTTTTTGATCGTCGAGCGTATTATTTATGTACTTTTTTATTATTATTCCTTGGCGGAACGATGCCATTTACCTACCTGCCAATATTTTGCGAACTTAAAAAAGGTGTGGGTGTCCGTTCACAATAAATCTGGTTTTTTAAATCTAGTCGACCACATTTTTTTACTTTAAACGTCTGTGTTTTTGTATGTAAATGAGCAGACCAGTTTTTTCATTTGGTTAATAGTTTGGAACGTATCCGCGCTTATTTGCATAAAATAACTTTTATTAAGACATAGGCTTTACTAATATCTTTTGCGTTTTATGGAAATGTTTGTTCTTTGTTATATTTCGATAATTTTGTTTTGTATGGTAGCCATTGGCTACTCAGTACCTCATTAGATGTATGAGTATGAGTATAAGTGATTTCATCAAATTGTACTTCTGTATTGCTCACATATGTATTAAATTAATAAAAGCTTACAATCGGAATAGTGTGACGGTTTTTCTTCGTGGGTAAAAGAAAAAAATGTCTTAGGCGTCTTAAGCTAACGAGGTTGTTTTCCAAAAAATAATACTTAATCCGTTGTGTAAGGAAAATTAGAAGCACGGTGGCCAGCACATCACGGTAAACACTGCAGTATCTTATACACTTGTGATACAGGCGATTTTGCAACAAACATGGGTAGCCTGACGTGCTGGTTAATCTGATTAATCAAATCAATTACCCGGATGCTATTGTTAATTAATTTCTCAAACCGTTACTTTACCACGAAGTGACGAATTTTGACATATACCTCTAATATGTGTACCTACAAAGTTTCAAATAAGAGGATTTAAAAGCTTTATACAATTGTATCTAGGATAACTGTTAAGAATTGTGACCAAAGTTTGTCTTTAAAATATCCTTTGCAAATGAACTCGGAAACGAGGTCCTTAGATATTCGGATTTCCTCAAGATCACAACGTTTTTGGGGAGTTCAACTTGATCTTGAAGAATTGACCACACACGTGTTGTAATACTAATTTCACATAAGCATATCCTACCAACGTTTTAAATATTTTGGAGCTTGAATGAAACGAATACGTAGTTTTGATGTTTTATTTTATCAAATAATAATAAAGTCCGCACTCATCACAGATAATAATACCGATAGTCACATGGTCCGGTCACTTCACAAGCATTTATCGGCCGTAGTATCCGCCGCGGAAGCCGCCGGCAATGAAGCCGCCAGCGAATCCGCCGCCGCCAAAGCCACCCAAGCCGTGTCCGTAGCCTCCTCTGTAGCCCCCTCCGTAGCCCCCTCCGTAGCCACCATAGCCGCCACGGTAGAAACCGCCCCCGAAACCACGGCCGTAGCCGCCGTAACCGTAGCCGTGAGCAGACTCCTGAGGTTCCAGGGTCTCAACGGGAACGACTTCGACCACAGCCGGTTGGCCTTCTATAGGCACGCTTGCAGCCAGCGCGAGGAGGGCGCAGACCACCACGAAAACGCAAGTTAGCTAAAATTAAAAAAATACAAAAATGATTATTTAATTAAGGAAATGGTTAAAAGGAGGCCTGCGCAATGGGAAATCACTGCTGGAATTATTTACAGTAAAATAATAATTAAAGTCGAAATTCACTGCCTAAAACTTGGTTAACTTGAACCATGAGGTATAGTTTCAAACAATACTAAATATGTTTGATATAAATTAAATATTAAATAAATAATAACACCGCACCAAATTTCGTCTACTCACAGTGTTCATCCTGTCAGATTCGATTGAGAATGTTGTTATTAGTGTGAACTGGTCATCTATTTATACGGGCGAGCCGAAATTGCCTCCTCTGACTAACGAATGGGTAAACAACCTGCCTTCCGAAGTTTTTTGCTAGGACGTCGAGCAGTTCTCACAATCGAAATATTAAAATTTAATGGCCACGAGGAGGGCGTAGACAATAGTTGTTCGCTGTCCAAATATATGAAACCTAATTACAATACAATGGCGCAATGAAATTTCCTGAACAAGTATTAGTAGTAAATAAAAATATTTCCTTTTTGTTGCGGTTCCTTGAAATTGCCAAAAATATTATATTTCTCGCTAGATCTTAAGGTGCATAAAATCGAAATTGTAAAAAATAATAATGTAGTTTTTAGATTTCCGTAGTCCGACAAGGTTCCCTTATAAGATCGTTCAGTTCGTCCTAGTCTGTCACAGCAGAATATCTTCTACGTTTATGGATTGATTTGTATGTAATTTGGTTCGAGGATACATAACATACCTATAAATCTCATTTTTTAAAATACGAAAAATAAAATTACCCCTTTTTAAGGGTATACCCCATACCATACCATTACCAAAGGGTATATATACCCTATACCTGTAAAGGAGGGGGTGAATTATTTTTTTGAGTGCACTTCCTTGTGTGGGATATCGTTGAAAAGGACTATGAAAATGAGATAGGGTTTCCATACAACACTTTTTTATCAGCTTTACCATTTGCGAGTTATATATGTATAGCCCGCCAAAGACGTTTCCCCGGACACGGTGACCCCCCTTGTAATTTCTAAAGTCTTGGACTATAAACTTCAAATCTCTCACGTAAAGTAACAGGCACGGAAACTCTTATTTAAAATTGTTTCGGATATCCTGTGATGAATACTTTCGAAATTATAAATATAAAAATATATACTTTATAATGATGACATTGACGCTAGCTGTCCGGAAATGATTATGATGCAAGAAATGCAAAACAGCGCGGTGCCAAAATTGACTACGGAACCTTACTTTATGCGTGGTCTGACACGCACGTGGCCGGTTTTTAGTTCCTTTATTTGTCCCAAGAGGTTCATGCTTAAATGTTAGAGTACAGAGATACAGCATATTTAAAGGATAGAGTTATTTCACATTAAAAAGACAATCCTTTTTTAAATATTTTTTTATCAATAGATAGTGATAAAACATTAGCAGCAGGTTTCTTGATTTCTATTTCGGCTGCTAGCAACTTACCAAAAAAAGTGGCGCGAAAACAATAGCGAGGAGTTCTGCAGGCTATCCTCTTATTTTTTGAAAGCGATTATATTTTAAGCTTCCATCCAAAAGGCAAAATCACAAGGTAAATAAGTGTTGTGTACTCCAAAGAATTCTAAGAGTGTGGTAAATTAAGTTTCTAAGGGCGGATATACGTATACATTCGTCACAGTTGACAGTTGTATACAAATTGGTTAATTTAATTGAAAAGGCCGCAAGGTACGATTAGCCCTAAGGTACCTGGTTCCCAACCTTGACACATCTCCTCATTGGGTGCCTTTGGGTGCCTTTGTCAGCTTGTCGAGTAACTTTGTGAAGGTGCACGAAGGTGACTTTTACCATTTGTTTAATCGCGGACATACTCGTTTCTGGCATAAGATTTGATGATGTTGTCGAAACGGACATTGGACAAGCAAATTGAATGATCGTCAAACAAACATAAATTTTCAGAAGAAAGTGATTTCTAACCCATAGAACCGTCGATACTATCAAGATCTATGACAGGTAGGAAAAATATTATTTTGATAGATTGCATCACTGCAAAAGATATTGTCTACGATTTGGCAATATTTGCTCTGGTAACAATTCATAGCATGACTTATCAAATAACGTTGGGATGCAGTGTTGGGTATTTATTTGAGGCAATGTGCTAATGAGACCTAACCTTACGCAAATGTTTGGTCAAAATAATCTAAGGCCCGAGTTTTCCGATTCGAAAATGACAGTTTTATACTTAGGTTTTAGTGTCTCGGTTTATTTCCATGGTAAAAATTACACTTATCAGGTAATGACGTATCACTGATCATTTAAAATTAAGCTAACGTTACTATGATCTTAAAACACAGCTAAATCTAGACTTAGTACTTACTACGCAAATAACTTAAATGGATAACCCTCTTGCCAATTTTTTTTCAGCTTTGTATTTGAAAACGGTTAATTAAAAGTTAGTTACTCGTAAACTAAGTACATATGACTGAACTAAGACCCAACTAAAATATACATAAGGAAATGGCTATTTTTAAAAATAACGATAGAGCGATGATGCTACCTGATGAGCATTTTTTTAAGTATTTTGTTAACTAAACCAAAAAGGGTGGACCTACATGTTTCCTCCTAAATTGATAGTATTACCCTAACATTAACCATTTTGAAGGTGATAATATGCCACAGTCATTAAGCGCGTAAGCTACGGCCCTTCTTGCACATTATAGTGCAATGCTCATGACATTTCCTTCATCAGACAGCAGTTAATCATCACCATGAATAGTAGGTTCCCACATACTTACCTGAATAAGCACCTACCTTCTTTTTTGCGGAGGAAATGCTTTCTGTTGTTTTTGTTCATCTATCATTGCAACGCTAAGGCGGTACGAAGTTTGCCGGGTCAGCTAGTATATATATATATAAAAATGAAACCCGTTTTCCTTGGTCACGGCATCACGCGTGAATGGCTGGACCGATTTCACTAATTCTTTTTTTGTTGTATTTGTTATTATTAGGAGAAGGTTCTTACGGAAAAAAAATATTAAGAAAATCTCTTAGAAATATTGAGAAATATACATTTAATTTTGCATATTTTAAAAAACGCGCGTAAGTAATGTCAATGTCATTCGATGCCATTGTTCAATCATTGCAACGCAAAGGCGGTACGAAGTTCGCCGGGTCAGCTAGTTGTATATAGATTTCGTTTATCTTGACAACGCAAGACAGTATGTATATCCTGATCATTGTACATTTGTAATGTAAATCCCCTATGACGGTGATAAAAAGCGAAAATAATTTGATTTATACTAGTTATCACTTAACAAAGTTATAGGTAGGTAAGCGCATACATCAAGCCTTCAAGAATGGAAGGACCCAATTATCACTACCTATTTCTGTGCCCTCGATGACTGTTTGTTTGTTTGTGTTAGTTCCTGCTTGCGGTGAATCCCATGAGGCAATAAACAAAACGATTAAAATAAGACAAACAATTAATTATGTAGAGACGTGCTTTTAATCGGGCGTGAACAATATTGTCTCATGGGTTCTCAGAGAGAATAATGCGTAAATAAGGTACATTTTTACGCTCGGATAAAAATATTTTTTATTCACTTATGTGATATTAAATAAATTTAAAATGGACTACGGATGGATTATTATTAATGGATTATTGACACTAGACTAAGTTTATATTAGAGATAATTTAATTAGTGTTTACAGACTTAATTGAAATGACCTTTGTTGTAAAAAACTGTAACATTCCAAGAAGCCAAAAACGAAAACTATGAATACTTACCACTGATATTAATTATACAAAAGCCATATTGCTTATTTGGTATTCGAAGCTTCTAATTTTGAACTAAGTTGTGTTCTCTTAAAAAAAAGTCACTTTTTGAGTTTACTCGACATTAATTTTCAGACAATTTGTTTAACTGTCCATTTTTTTTACTTTTATTCTATTTAATAATTTTGTCTTGACCTGTGATTCGAACCCTCGAATGTAACTCAAACCTCTCGGATGTAATGCAGAAACTTTGCCACTACACCAACGAGGCAGTCACATAGTAGTAAGATGTCAACATACGAATATCGTCAATCGAATCGAACAACATAAAATCTCTGCTAGCTCTCTTAGCTGATAACAGTGTCGAACTCTTAGTTCGAACTGTGCATATTTCGTACAGCACCTAAGGAAGAGTGCAGTTTGAAACATTACTACTTTGATTAAATCTTAATTGTTTTGTTTTATATTTCCTCTAAGCAATACCAAGATCTACATTGTTTTAATTTCTTACTCATATATTAATACTTATCCGGTAGTAGGTACTTACATCGACCACAATAATGCAGGTAATATCAAATTGTTTCTTTGACCAATTATGGTCTTTTCAAATATAGAAGAGAAACATACAAGTCACCTACTAGATATAAGGTTTTACCCCTTTTTTATCACTTCATGCTACTGGACTTTAGTTTAAGAAATAATCATTAATCATTGTGAATATTTCACAATCAACATCAGCTATTATATACTTGCATAGATGACTTAAGTCGGTTAAGGCGGGGGTGTCTATGAAATAACTTTATTTATGTTAAACATGATTGATTACATGGCATTTCAATTAAAAAATAAGCTTTAAGTAAACGTAACCTTATGTATTTTATTGGAATGTTAGCAAAGATGATATTTGCTTTTATCAATAGCAGTGATCACTGCCTATACTTGTGTTTGCTACTGGATTTGTAACTGTCAGCTGAATATTGAATGAAACTTTCGCTTATGCTGCCATAAAGTTTTAATCAAAAACTCATGGAATAACTAACCAACCGAAATCCCTTTCTGTATTCCTTTACCCAAAAGTTGTCTATAAGAGGTTGCTCTTGGCGATAAGACCGCCTCCAATACAATCAGCAATCAATAAAATACAATCAAATACAATACAATTTGAAATGGATGTGTATACATCCATTTCAAATTGCTCTGATTGTATTTTTAAAGGAGGTCAATATTTCCTCTCTTTAAACAATATGAAAAAGTCATCAGTAAAAAACATACGATACCCATTGAAAAATCAGCACGGATTTAGATACCCGAATGACTTAACAAACTTAATGATATAAGTGCACTGACCTCATGAAAAAGTAGCATCAAAAGCTTTTCAATTAGCGTCCAGTTTTTCGTCGGTAGCATGAGTTCAGAATTACGTTACGATACGATTTATTAGAATGTACCTATTGACGTCAATAGAAGGTAATTCATTCTTTCCGTGCCTGTCCCTATGTCTGTAATATGTATTATATGAACCAGGCCATTCAAAAATTTGGGATTTTTTTGTATGATATAAATTGCGATACTTTTGAAGTAAAAATAGGACTTCTTTTTATTCCAGAAAATAAAAAATCAGCTCAAAGGAATACAATTTTCGTCACCGTAAGATTCGCTATATAAAAGCGTTTGAATAGAGTGTAAATAATGTAGCGCGCAGCGGACTGGAAAAAGTGTTTGGAAAATTGATTTATACGCATGAAACTTTGTATTGAGGCTAAGGGAGAGTACTTTGAAAAGATTTAATATAACCATTTATATCTGTGATCAATCATTTTTATTTTCGCAAAACTTTAGTGTCCCACGTATCTATGCTTTAATCAATTAATTTAACTACTCCACGGTTTTTGATCTCGTAAATAGAGTGATTCAAGAGCTTGAATTGACCTAAGTTTAGAATAGCTATTTCTCGTTTGTTCTCTGTGAATCAAATGCATTTTCGAGTTGAGAAAAAAGGAAAACAGTTAGAATAACTACGTCAGTTAACTTCGTGTTTATAAATAAGGAGTCATTGTTTGGGTATTCCAAATGTGTATGGTATATTATGCATGATTAGATGTGACATTTGAAAATTAATTCCTGTTTGTGACATGCCTGTATGGTAGAGCTACATGCCGTTAGCTCATATGGTAAAAACCACAAAACTACTTTGCATAATGGACTCGATTTTACTTTTTAGTTCCTGCTACGTCAGAACAGTCATTATGAATTTTATTGATAGCTTAAATATATTTTTTCGGGTATACAATAACTTAAGTACAGTCAGCGTCAAATATATAGTGAAACTTTAGTACCTTGTCAAAATTATTGCTTCTACAGATCGGCAAAGATACCTAATGCTCAAATGTATGTTTGAAAATGGTACTAAAGTTACCACTATATTTTAGATGCTTACTGTATCTAGTTAGCTTACTTTATACTAGTATAGAAATCATAGCGGTGCTGGGGAAATATGG
The DNA here is from genome assembly GCA_963921415.1 of Pyrausta despicata. Classification (NCBI taxonomy): domain Eukaryota; kingdom Metazoa; phylum Arthropoda; class Insecta; order Lepidoptera; family Crambidae; genus Pyrausta; species Pyrausta despicata. The sequence goes on along the minus strand of OY992862.1, from coordinate 10,154,442 downwards.
GGAATGGAAGTATTTGAATTTTCATTTTATTTGAATTTGTATTGTTCTGTTTTTTGGCAGAAACTGTTCATCATAACATACAATACGGTCCTGTTTTTCCACACAAAATGTCAAGTTCAAAGACTGAGTTTTGTTCTGGGATGTACTTCTTCGTTTTATTTTGATTCGACTGAATGATTTACTCGTCTTTATTGTAGACTCAGTAACAGAATCTTGGCTCGCTGAAACAGTAGTTTCTTTAACTGAGGAGATTTCCGTTTTTGATGTGACATTAGCTGTTCCTTCTTTGTCTGTAGTTGGTTTTGGTTCATCTTCTGATTCCACATTGGTCATCTCTTCTAAAAACTCTGGAGATGAATCTGATAAATCTGATATTCCAGTTTTAATGGTTGTATTATTAACTGCTGTTACTGCCAATGTTACGAAATTCGTTGATGAACTATTTCTTGGGATAGGGTTGGACGTTATATTACTAGAATTTTCTTGATGTTCAGTTTCTGTCAGCTTTGTTGTTGTGTTATTAGTTCCTTCTGAGTTTTTGTTTTTATTTGAAACATCAGTTTCATTACTTCTCGACAATAATACAGCCTTAAGCTTTTTAATTATCGGACTATCCACTTTCCCTTTTCTAATTGATAAGTACCTCAAAGCTGCTTTAGCGTCTGCCTGTAGGTCAGGTCGTCTGATGCCCTCGAAGGGTCCGGTTATGTAACCGCATTCAATTCTGTCACCTTTCATATGACATCCGTTACCCATATCAACAAGTTCTTTGTCATTATTTCCACCAACGTTCTTGTTGTAGCCGCAAAGTATTCTATTATTTACTAGTTTGCAGTTTTGTTCATCAAAGTCATATCCATTACAAGGACGACGAATTTCTTCTTGAGCATCTGGTGCTTTCTTTTCATCCTCTTTCTCTCGTAATATGCCACCAATGAATGGTTCTGGTGGTGGTAATTCATTTACTGGACTGCCGATCTCTGATATGAGTGGATCGAATGAAAGAGGCCCAAGTTTCGGTGCACATTGAGTTATGGTTAACAGTTTTGTAAATATTATGTAGCTCTGAAAAATTTTACAAAATAAAGATGTTTGTAATTATTTTGAAATATGTGTATGACATGTAGCACTTACCGATACTCGTATTAACATTTTTATTCCTCTGAATATGGTGATTCATTGGCAAATCTCATTATGTGCAATCATGTGAGAAATCAATTATTCAGTAGTGTTTACAAAAAAAGCCATGGCTACTGCTTAAGCTGTTGGATGACTAAGTGTCTACCAAAAAGTAGGGGTATAAAAAATAAAAATCCCATATTGGTGGCGGTTATGCTTGCTGTGATTCTCTGATGGAAATTCTGCATAAGCTCCCTTGTTTTTCTGTAAACGGAACCCAAACGCGTTTGGGTTCCGTTTAGACAACCAATTCAAACAATTTGCGGCAATAAAAATAACTTTTATAAAAATAATAAGAAGTAAGATTAAATAGTTTAATACGATATAGTACTATAGGTCCAGCGCTGTTTTCATGGAGGTACGTAAGTAAGTACTTTTTGTACTTGTATTTCTGTCAGAATACAGTCATAAAAAACCCAAAGCTTAAAATGTCATTTCTATTGCTCTGCCATAACATGATGTCATTTTCTATACCAAGAACCTGAAAAGAAATTACAATGGTTTGAGTTAAAAGTAAAGATTAAATGAACAGCGCTAAAATGGCCCATTATTATCACAATTGCAGATAAAAACAAACGTTAACTGACAATGTAGTCGTTTTTTGTAAAATAACCAATTAAAAATATCCACTATGTCCACTGCAAGGACTACATCCACAAAAATGCTGTATCATGTGTCGAACCAAGAAAAGTAAGTCACAACTTAAAAATTTCAGTCAACCGCACCAGTTCCCATAATATTATCGTTCACCACCTCATGCCTACAACGAACATTCTCCCAAAACGAAACCCTAAAGTGCCCCTTGTCTGTGATAATAACTATTGATTAAACTAAAACCTATCCACTGCACATACACTAAAAGCAAAGTCAACCGTATCAACATCAAATTCCTTTGATATAGCTGCACCAAGGAGTAACCGTATTACAAGAAAGAAAAAGAAAACCTGTTGCGAAAGATTTGGCCCTAAAGCATGTATGAAAGCCATTAGCCGATGCATCTGTAGAAGAATAGAAAGGTGCGTAAAGAAAAAAATATTTGGCGATCCCGATCCGAAACTAAATGAATTTGAAGTTGTTGGCATAAATCTCGGCAGTGTCAAAGATAAATTATTCCCAAGTAAAAATCGTAGTTTAACATCCCTGGTCAAGAAAAATAGAAAAATGACTAAGCTATATCTGCCAGATCTAGACCTGATAAAAGGAATGAACGCAGTTGAATTGGGTAAGAAGTTTGCCGTGTCTCCATCGAAGGCAAAAGTTTTAGATAAATTGGTGGAAGATTACAAGAAAGGACGACTTTCGGTCAGTGCGATGCCAGACAAAGCAAAATTGAAAGGAAGAAAACTTAACAAAGAGACACTTAACATAATAATAGATAATTATGATGATGTAAAGAAAAGAAGTAAGACTAGATCTTCAAAAATTATTGAAAAGTTGAGGGGCATGGATCCAACTGAACTGAAAAGGAAATATTCTTTAACGGATTCGAGACACCGAGTTTTAGAGAACATGGTAGATGATTACAGAAATAGAAAAGTGACATTTTCTAAGTTAGCTAATATATCCAAACTTAGTATGAGAAGGATGAACAAAAGCCAGGTCAATCAAATGTTGCGGGATTATGAGCAGCAAAAGAAAATGGTTATAAAACCTCCGTTTTCATTGCCTTCGAAACTAGGATCAATCGCGACTCTTATTGACGAACTGAAACATACAAGAATTTCATTTTCAAGTTTTACAAAAAAAGTTTTCAAGAAATAACAAAACTATCGTGTACAACAATGTTAGTTGTTAAATTAAGTAAGATGTTAAAAATAAAAATCAATTAATTCATAGAAGCTGATTTTTTTGTAGGGTTTTTAAGTTGAATTTAATTATACATTATGTATTGGTATAGGAAAAGTTGATGTATGCTTTAAGATCATACGTGAAGGAGTAATTTCAAAGCGTTTTATTTTCGGCTTTTCCGAGATTAAGTAGTAGTAGGTTTTAGGGTAGGCACTTCAGACAATTGTCTTGTCAAACTTGATTGAAATCCAAGTTTTCAGCAAAAACTGCTCAGCTGTCAAGATTTCGTGAAAAGGGAGAGGGGGATACCTTGCCTACACATTTTACACTTTCTGTCTGAATTTCAAATTCTCAAGTTCTGAACCTTACTACAGTTTCACAATGCTTAGTCTACCTATTAGGCTTAAAAATCGTAATACAGCATATGACGAACTAAATGCAAATTATAGCCGCAAAATCCATTTTAGTAAAAGAGTCAAGTCAAATATTCAAAGCCCCACCCCTAGGGCAGCTTTAACCACGCATGGGGACAGTTTTAAAATATCAATAAATTCGACTAAATCTTAAGATTTCTTACACTTTTAAGTAACAACATTAAAAGATTCAACATTTGAAACGACTGAGATGAAAAATCAATAACAAGTATAAAGTTAAAACCTACAAAGTACTTGTGCAATAAAATGAAAAAGTAAATGGACATAACTTTTAATTGAACGTGCAGCCCTCTCCCAACTTTTACCTTAAGACAAAACTTTATTATTGACTCCTAGTAAACGCTTACACTGCCCTAAAGTTTAGTGCGATACTAAATAAATTTATAAACAAGCCAAAAAAGCCTCCAAGTGTAACAACCAGTTTTAGGAATAAGAAGCGATAAAGAAGATTGAAGTTAAACAAACGCCATGCGTTACACTTGTTACTAAATGTGTTATTCCTTTCGAATCATTCTTATACTTACTCGATAAACTCATGATAATTTGTAACAGTTTCAATGTTCCTAGTTAGGCCACAAAATATTTTTGCATAGTATTATCACCGTAATATTTTATTTAAACATTGTCGTAAAAACATTAACTTTATAGGGTAAACCCTCCTAAGGCCGGCAAGAGCTAGATCAGGGATCAGGGGAGATCATAATAGGTCAATGAAATCAATTTGGTTACGTCCCACAAAGCCATAAAGAAAAATAATAATTTAAGTAAACTCTTTAAAGCACAAAGTCAGTCAACCTATTTCGATAAAATAAAAGCTATCATCAAATTTGGCAATGACATGATTACATTGTCCATTACAAAATTTTATGTGTAAAATGAATAAAAGTAGAAATAAGCATGGGATAGTCATGAAAATTAACGGTAAATTTATTTAAGACATATTTTCTGCGTACAAGAATGTGCCTAATGTAATATATTGGCAATATGCCTGGCAGTGCTTTACCATGTGTATTGGAAAGAATAAAAGTAAGTAGCTTGGTACAAGTTAAGTAATATGCGAATATTATTTTCGGGCTAAAATGTAGTCGCCTGTTAGTGTCAATGTATACTAAAAGTCCTAAGACAAATAAAGTAACCACTTGGGAGTGCGATCCGACGATTTTTATCGTATTTTATAAGTACCTGATTTGTTTTTCTTAACAAGTAACTCCACACTAGTGACCTTTTAGACTAGGAGTATGACCTATATTTGAACGAAATGCCCCCTTGAAACTGTTCCAAGGAATCTTTTGTTATTGGCTAATATTTCTATAATTTAATTTAAAGAAAGCAACTGCAGATTAGTTCTCAAAAGCTATATAAAGCGTTTGCATAGATATTCCTTTCATTCAGGACATCCAAGAAATGGCTGCGGAATAAGAACCACATTAAGAAATTAGATTTTATATTCCAAGATGCAAGGACTTTATAGCAGCATTTCTAGCAAACTTAATACAGACTACGCTGCCCTGAAGTTTAGTGCAATACTTAATAAATTTAGAAAAAAGCCAAAACAACCTCCAAGTGTAACGACCATTTTTAGGAATAAGAAGCGATTAAGTAGATTGTCGATTAAAGATTTGGATTTGATCGAGGGAAAGAATGTTGAGGATTTACTGAAGAAGTACCCATTAACACCATCGAAGACGAAAGCCTTAGATAAAATGATCGTTGATTACAGAAAGGGGAATCTATCTCTTTCCGGGTCTACCACTTCTAAATATAAGAGGAAGAAATTGAACAAAGAGAAGCTGGAGAAAATCATCGCAGATTACGAGGAGGCGAAAAAAAAGAAACGAAATAGCTTATCACTGAGAATTATAGACAAGTTTAAAGAGTTGGATGTCACTGAATTGAAAAAGAAATTTTCTTGGACCAGTTCTCGGGGAAAACTGTTCAATCAATTAGTTGAAGATTATAAGGACAGAAAGTTATCGCTATCCAAATTGTCCAACAAGTCCAAGTTCGACCCGAAAATTATGAGCAGGGAAAAGATCAACAAAATTTTAAAAGATTATGAAGTTTCTAAGAAAAATAATAAGTCTACCTCTAAACTGGAAGATGCTCTGCAACCATTAATTTCAACGAAACGATTCTCAAGAATATCTCTCCAAAGTTTAAAAAAGTATTTCTAATTTTTAATGATGTGTTTCAATTCATGTGGCACTAATATAGTACTTTCAGTAATATGGTTTTAATTTATTTGTTCTGCGTGCATCCCTCAAGTTCCAACCCCGAATCGCTGGATTGCATACTACTAAGATGTGATGTATCTTTGCGTGAAAAAAGGGTTGTCAACAAATCTACAAACTTTTAACAGAATATTTCTTTTCAGGTAGTACATCTCTCCAATCGACGGGTTCACGCAAACGTTCGCCCAAACCGGAGAGGAAAAAAAGCAACAGCATCCAGTCCCTGAAAAACTCTAGTAAACCAAGATCTCAAACACGTGTTGGCGTAAAACAGAATATCATTCCTGCAATATTAACACAAAATATCCTCGGCTTTAAGCAAAGTATTCCAGAGAATAAACAAAATAATTCGGCAACGAGAAAAAATAATCCAGCCAAGCAAAACAATTCCGCTACGAAACAAAATGTTAACCAATCGAGAAAAAATAGCGTCTTAGACATAAAGCAAAATATTAGCAAGGTCAAACCTTTCTTGTCTGGTCAACCTTTTCTTGATACTCGAAAAGACGAAGCCAATAAACAAGTAAATACCCCAAAAGAGTCTCCAAAATTGAAGGTGAAACATCGAGGCGTCGTGACTCGAGAAGTGTACCCAGCAGTCGTTAGTGAGAAGAACAAACAAACTTATGTGGATGCTGCCAAAGTGTGGAAAACCGAAGATACTCCTGAACCCAAGGAATCACCCGGACCAAGTAAATCGGAGAACCCTAAAAGACGGAGATCTTTGAAACTCGCAGTAAGACGTCAACTGTGGAATTGGTCTAAGCATGCACTGAAAGATAACGAACATTGGAGCAAGCTATTCCAAGAAAATTCTATCGATGTAGACAAAATCAATATTGATAAAGTAGATTTAGACCTTATAAACATGGACGGTTTGGGCATTGAAAATAAATTTGTACGACGCACTGTGGAATGGTTATTAAAATAAAATAACGTTGTTTCTTTTATTTTTATTTCTTTTTGCCGAAAAGTTGTATGATAGGTAAATGGCAAACATGTGCAAAGGCGCTACATTTTATTTTTTATTTATTTATTTCTTTGTATCAGGCAACAGATTTACAACTAAATACAGTCCCATAGAATATATACCTTATAAACTAACATATATAAAAATATAATAGAACTTATTTAAAATGTTTATGGTACACGCTAGGTCGTTGACGTGTTGTTCGGTGTGTCACGTAGCCTTCCGCGGAAACGCCGAAAGACGACACCCTTCGGCCAAAAATCTGCTACCATGAAAGTCGCCATTTTCTCGTTTGGAACTCTAATCACAAATGAATTAAAATTCACGTTGCGACTAGGCTCCAACTTAACGACTCGCAGGGTCAGGTTGGTCTTCTTCTACCCATACTCCTTCACGTGCTCAGCGTAGTGCAGGCGAGATACATAGAGCTGCGTCGTCGGAATCGCAGCACGCAGCAGCCTGTTCGGTCCGGAGAGTGCAGTTCCGCATAGGTTGCGGCTCGTAGGCTTCTTTTTCTTGCGTTCCACCGTTGTGAAGCCCTCTGTGTCTGGCTCCCCTTTCCGAGGAGCTTTCGGCGCAGTGATGCGCTCTTTTATTCTCTAGTCTTTGGTTTATTTATTTATTTGGTTATTATTTGGTTTATTTGTTTGGTTTATTTTATGAAGGTTAAATAGAAATCAATATTTTCTTACCATTAGAACAAAATCTTATAAGGTTAACAGGGTGTTACTATGTATCCCAGTAGTATTTAAAGGCGGTTATACTGCCTGTGGACCTGAACAACTTTCTAAAGGAAGCATAGGTCGAAATCTTGGAAAAAAATGGCTCTTCCGTAGTAAATCTTAGGTCCAAAATTTTATTAAACATTTCGACCTTGGTATCTTTTGGAAAGTGGTTCAGTTCGACGCACACAACAACACACTTGAATGTTATTTTGTAACTATATAACATCTGTATACTCGCAGGCATACGTTTGTATTACAATAGGTACTATGTTTTTCCATATATCCCAATTCATATTAGGTAAAATAGCATATGCTGTCGCTATCCCTTCAATAAAATATTAAGTTAGGAACAAGGAATATACTACTCTCTACCGAGAGGAGGAATAAGGAAGTGTTTTATTTCGATTGTTATGGCAACGTTACTTTTGAACAAACCACGTGTAATGTTAATTAAAAATCATATAGTCGTTTGTGATAAAGAGAAATGCAGTATAGCTATGTCGTATCTGCGACGGTTAGTTTGCATACATATTTCCGTTTCATTGTCTTATCGTTAGAGTTTCTTATTAGATAAAAATTTTACTTTCAGATATGCTTCGCGTTTCCAAATTTAGTGACGTCCCGAAGTTGTGGCGAGACTGACAATCAAGGAGGGCCGGTGCCAGTTAGCCTTAATAGCCCAGGGAACAACCTTCCTCCAGAACCCCAGCCAGCAGACGTGAAACAAGGAAAACGTTGCTGTCCATACAGTTTCAATGGTAGAATATGTAAAGTTCTAGATGACAGAGTGCTATGTGGATACAACAGAAACGTTGGGAGACCCCTTAGTAAAGATAATGAAGTACCGCTGGGTGCTGATTGCCGTTTACGGGGCGGTAGATTAGAGTGTGGGTATTTGAACGGACCTTTTACAAACCCTCGGAGACCACCTCCCTCGTACAACGGCGGAGCTGATATTGATGAATTTAGTGAAGATAAGAATGAGGTTTCTCTAACGGACGATAAAGAAGCAATTGAAGAAATGGTGACTCCCAAAAAGCAAAAGTTAATGGCAGCTGTGACAAACAAGCCTCAGCCAAAGGGTGTTACTAGGTGCGTGGAAATTGGCGAGCGTATTGTTTGCCGGAACATGTGATTTGAGTTACATAGATACATTTGTATTTTGTTAACCGCCCTCAGTGTAATATCTTTTTGTTTTGAATCATTCAATTGTTGAGACCCATTGCAGGTTGTAACATTTTCGAAGTTCGAATTTTACTTGAGAACAATATTTCAGGAACCAAACACTTTGCCGGTGAAGAGAAGATACTTGGATGGTGCTGTGATATAGTCATTGTTTATTCTGCTAGCTTTAAAAAGTTAAAATCCTAAATAAATGGTGGCTATTAGTTGAGGGATACCTAATTGCACCTTTTTTCGTAAAAACATAGCAACATAGTATTCGACTTTAATGTTACTTCTATTACCTACAACTGCAGGGCCGTCTTTCACCTATTAGAGGCCCTGGGCACATCAGGATAATGGGGCTCCTATGCTTAAACCACAAGTTAGCACTATTTTGTCAGAATGATCAAAAAAACGTGCAAAAATAACGACACAAAATAAAATAATTCACTTATTTTCTTTAGCACAGTGAATTTTAAATAAACATTGTCTACAATTTTTATACATTTAAATTTACTAAACTTAGCAATCGATGGACCAGCTTTTCAGGCGAGAGTAGAGTAGCTATTTTTATTTGGTCATAATATGGTATCTATGCCTTTAAACCTATGGTTTGGTGATCTGGCATCTGGGTCTTGGGGCCCCAAGCGGTTGCGGGGCCCTGGGCACGTGCCCATTGTGCCCAGTGGGAAAGATGGGTCTGTACAACTGTAGGTAACTTGTAAAATAATAACTACCTGTGCATTATGCGCCTGTTAAAAGTACCGAAGTGAGGCTGACGATGATAAAATCCATGCTGATACAAAATGATGAGGCGTTGACGTTATATTTCGTAGGAGCAATCGGTAAAAGCAAAAACTGTAGTATTTAGTTTTAGTTTATATTGTACTTAAAAAAATACTTTCAACATTTTAAGTAAAGCCCGCTTTACTGAAAGTGTGTGCATGATAAGCGGAAGTACAGACATAGGGCCACTTATGTAAGATTACCTACACGGTTCACTCGCTAAGTGATCCATGGTAAAATTAACCCAACATAATAACCTATAAAAATAATAATTTAATAAATAAACATTTAATAACAACAATATCTACTCAGTCACGTTTTGAAATGTCCTTTAATATCTTTTTTTATTTTTTCTTAACCAAGTAGTCTATTCCAGAATATTGGTCGCTGAATAAGTTGTTTCCGTCTTCGTTGTACATTGTAAAGATATTTTTCATAGCTTCCGTGTCCATGTCGTCTTTCGGGAACAGGTCGTCCAAGAAGGTGTTAATGAGGTCGGACATGCTTCGCTTTTTGCTCTTAATACCAAATATAAAAGCTATGAAATCTTCTAGCAAGTTAGCTTCGGTTACTGCCGCCAATGATACGAAAACCAGGAGTATGAAGGTAGTTTTGCGCAGGGACATGTTTCTGGAAAAGAGAAGAGCGTTTCGTTAGTATGATTGCATTGAAAGTCAGAGTTTATTTGGTGTAGAGTAGATTTTTTTTATTTTAAAGAGACCACTAATCGTTGCCCATCTTTATTGCTTTGCAATCCACCAACCGTCAAAACCACCGTTTTTTTTGCATTGCTTCATTTCATGTCCATCAAATCCGAAATAAATTGCGGTAATAAGTGAGAGAGGAAAACCAACATCGGTGGGACTGGACTGCTTTTGGGCTCTTTGGTAAATTTACTGACCGATGACTAAAGGTTTCAATTCTAAGTTGAGCTGTTTCTAAATGCCCACCAAAACACGTAGTTTAAGTATAATTATTCTTTCACAAGTAATAACAGTAACGTGGCATGCTATGTATTCTTGTCGCTATTTGCATCAATTACTCCTACATTCACCGTTTATTTTTACTACCTCAACCCGGAATTCAAAACTTTCTTCTATCAGTTTTTCAGTTGAGTTAGATAAAGGTTTATAATTGTCCAGTATCTAGCTAACAAAAGTAAGTAGGTAGGTAGGCAACTAACAGCTAAAAAAGGATATCTTTGCATAAAAAACAAGCGTGATTGATTTCACAAGAGAGTACCTACTAGAATCATAAACCTCAATTTAGAAATAGCTGTTTACTAGTCTGAACTCGATAAAGAAATGGGTAAAGATCAAAGTTCACTTTCTCATAGAAAGGATTTGCATTTTCCCATCCGATGATTGGGTATAATCATCAGTCATAAATAAGTAGGTAGTGAAGTAGTTCATACGAGTGTAACGTGATAAAGTGTTCGTTTAAATTAACTGCTACAGATAGTACGGACATAATACAGACGAATACATACTTTATGTTATTGTGTCAACGTAGGTAACTAAGATTTTATAAATAGGTGTAAATAAGTAATCATTTGTTTTTCCATATCACTAAGTTTTTACAGCTAAGAGTTTTTTTTGCCGAAAATTTGGTTTTCAAAGGAGTTTTTGACAGTTCTAGTGTGGATGAAATGTCGTAATCGGAAAATTGATTACGATATTGTTACGACTGATTAGCGGAATTGGCCCCCGATCGATGCAATTAACTGAATTTTCCTTTTTGCCTATCGTTCTGCAAATTGACAATGTTTTTACGTAATAGATTACATAATATGTAGATATGTAATTTCAAAATTCCTTTTTTCGATTTATCCTTTGAAAACCAACTTTCGGCAAAAAATGATTACTTAGCTGTCAAGATTATGAAATATAGCTCTTAAACGATGGCCGATTCTACTTGATAACTTTACAGAAACTTCACAGAATGTATCCAGTAGACATTATTGCTATAATCTAAGTACATGGTTTCTTTTCTTCATTTTCTAAAGTCACTAGATCGTGCATATGAGTCGTCGCAAGAGTCAATGCGAAGATTTTCTCTATGAGGTAGTATCATTTCATTGTTCTACTAATATAATAGATAAATTTACGTTAAAAGAAAGGTTTAGGCAAATCATACGCCGGTTGAGGTAGTTGAGGTATTTGGCATTTGAAAATTGAGATGTACGTATACTTTAAAACACAGAACAATGAGTGATTAATTTTTAATCGGAAAAAATCGGTAAGGGATAATTTTAAAGACGTTACCATGGCGCTCTTTCTGGTATAAAGAATGGCCAATGTTCTGGAGCAAACACCTATTGAAGTAGTGATTTATTAATTTTGTTTTGAATACTTTCCAACAAAAAATAAAAATAACTAGTGAGATGATTGAGAGCAAATATCTCACTTTTTTATGAGGCTAGTCAGCCTCAAATATTTGACTTAGTGTTGAGACACTGTCATTCATCATTACCGATAACACAACTTGCAAATCTTTTGATTTAAAATTTTACTTTTATGAATGTCTAAGAATACAGAAGCAAAACACCTTTTCTCTTTTTCAAACCAAAAGATACAAAAAGCTCTTATACACAGTTAAGGATGATGAAATAATTAATGTATTAGACACAGATCTACAGTTATCTTCTAAAACAATGAAGGTAACTTGACATCGTCATTTTATGTGATTGATTATATAGGACCTAACATAATAGATCACACACATCCTTGATGTCACTAGATGGCCGGCTTATCAATCGAAGCATGGTATGTATAATTACTTAATGTGACATTAACTACGTAAAGATCCTCTTAGGCATGATGATTTAATTGCGTAAAAAACATTGCTAATTAATTCGATTTATGTGGCTTAAATTATAACAGTCGCCAACTTAAATATATGAAGACTTAACCATGTTTAAATATCCAATTGTCTGCTTTGTTATGAGAGTCAAAAATAATACCTTTAAGATGCGCTATTTTGATATAACATATACAAATGTGTTTAAGCTGGGGCCTAATTCGCATACATTAGCGTAGTTAGGGCCTCAAATGCCATTGCAAAAAAAATTTAGCTAAACTTAGACTTACTAAATTAAATAAAGTTCTAAATACTAAATTTCGTCCATACTAGAACTGTCAAATTTAGGCAATCTTAGATTTTGTTTCGATTACATTAGCATTAAACAGATGACCACCAGGATCATCTGACGAAAATTGAATGGTTATTCGTTATTTATCGATATTAGTTTGCGGTTTGGAATTACATAGTTTTTCATAATAAAAGCCAAAAAGCTTTATAAAAAAACAAGTCTCCAAATCAAAGTTACTTGATCCTCTTTTACGTACCTTAATTTTAGGGTTATCACAAAATTCCTTTAGCATATAATATCCAATCGTAGTTAATTATTCACTATCACAAAAACACAGGCTGCCATTACGTCAAGCTCGCCGTCTGCCAAGCCTCGACTGTCACACGGTATACAAGACGAAACCACTTTCTTTCTGAAGTGAAAGATATCGGAAACAAGCTCTAAAAACTTTATTAATAAGACTGCAAATGTATTGTGACCACTGTACGGGGTGGTATTTGGAGGTGGGCTCGCCATTTTTGATATATTTTGGGTATTATTTACCATTATTACGATGTATTGCGTGTGCGTGCATATATGTAATGGGGGTTTAATTTTAGCGGTTATAGAAAGCAAGTGTAAATACCGAATTGTAATATGATCAGCTGGATAAGGAAGAAGAAAAGAATGCAAACTTTTCATCAAGTTAATGAAACAGACTCAAATACCAACCCTTTGGCATCTCTATTTACTTATAATCTTGATTCACTTGAAAAAAATACTATGTATACGTAGTTAAAGTACGATTCATAAGATACAAGTTCTTTCATAGTAGCATGTTTTTATTCAGTTAAAATGCCAACAATATGTTATGTTCCTTAACTGAATGATAAAAGGAAAATGTAAGTAGTAAACTGGCAAATTAATTTAAGTTGATTCTAATAAGCGATCGTCTTAATTGCAAGTTTTGAATCATACAATTGGGGCAAGGAATTAATTCAATGTCAAAAGTATAAGATAGATAGACATCATCTTGGGATTATTGTATTTTTTACTGTTATAAGCCTGATTTATATTATACAGAAAACATATCTGTTGATTGGTGATTTGTGGGTGTCGCCCACAATCATTGATGAAACATACGCTGGCTCAAAGCGTTAAAAACCACTTACAAAATTCAACGACTCCATTAAGGTTCTCGGTAGCTCAGTGGTCAGAGCATTGGACCGGACTTCCAAAGGTCGGGGGTTCGATTCCTCCCCGATGACCGGAGCCGAAAAGATTTTTTTAAGTGTTGTCTTTTCGAAACATATCTGTATAAAACTTACTGTTTAATTTGCGCTAATAATCAAAACTATCATAAACCCGAATCAAGCATAGTTAACATATAGTCACGGTAAGTTTTAATGGTCCTTTAGATACATAAAAGACTCTGGCAAAGTATATAAATAATAATAATAAATTTACAACATTGATTTGACTTCGTGGTAAGTAGCTTAAGCACTTGTGTTACAGATATCAGAATCAACAGTGGTATTACAAATAAACTTAAATAAATACATATAACATCCAGACCAGTACAAACAGACATGTTCATGCACACAAATGTTTGTACAGTGTGGGGATCGAACCAGTCACCTCTTGATGAATAGTTAACTTCTTGACCATTACACCAAAGTGGTCGTCATATCTAAGTACTTTATTTATATTGATGCACTGCTGAGATGTTAAATAGTAGTTTATTTAAAACAATCGTGAACATTGTAGAAATTTTATTGCCAGTGAAAGGTCGTATGTTGCGGTACCTACCTACTCATACCGCAACACAAACACTTATCTATGTCAGTAAGTATCATCAATGTTACTAACCGGTTGGACCAGTTGAAGTCAGCAAAATAACTTAAAGCATCATTGAACCGTTGCGTTGTTCAATATAGGAAAAGGGAAATGTCTAGTTGAGGTTTGTTTCAAGTTCCCATCTGCTGTCATATGTTTAGCCCTTTTCCCGTTTTGATTTCAACAAAGTTAGTAGTGTTGTCACAATCAGAAATTAAAAGTCTCTACGAGTCTTAAACTGTCTCTTTTTCTTTATAAATATGCAACGCGGAGTTCGAGAGCCTCTGCTGGATTTTAATGAATGAAACCATCCAAAGACAATGTTTACCTATTCATACAATGATGTAATCAAAGGTAAGCAAAAAAGGTAGCCAAGTGGTTTTAAGTGTGATTTTTCCTACTTTAGAAATCAAATAACTTCATAATTTGTTCATCGGTTCGTTTAGGATAGAACTTAGTAAGTAGATTGTATAGTGTTGTTTTATGGTAGTCTGTATCACGAATGACACAGTTTTCAGAACTATGACTATTTACCCTTGAACTGTTAACTAAACAATGAAATTTCATAGCGTGCCATCTCCAAGGTCGTTAATTAATTGGTTCTACTTATCACTGAGACACAATTGAAGCTAGTTTATTAAGGCGTGCATTTTCTGATTCGGTTGCATTTTTAGTTCAACACTGATTGCGCAATATGACTCGGTTAACACAGGTATTAAATCAATTTAGATATGTTTTACGTGATATTTATCTTTTGAGTCAAAAATCACATATGAAAGTGCAGTGTTTTCTTTTTACAGCTATGTGTGTTCCTCGTTGCGACCTTGTGGTGCCATCAAGTGCTCTCCTCGCCAATATTTGAAAGTATTAACATAGAGAGAAAACTTAACATCGACTTCAAACCCTTCAAGTTTGGACCCATAACGTTTATAAAAGAAAAATGGGGACCGTTTGGAAGGTTCATAAAGAAACATACAATTCAAAGAAGAGACCTAGATGAAATCAACACTATAGATACTAAAGACAATGAAGTCAAGCCTGTGTTTGAGGAGAGAATCATACCGGTCATTGAGAAATCAGAAGAACCTATCATGGGACCGGTGTCAGAGTATCGGATGCCAGTTAAAGCTGTTGTGGTTGAATACAAACCACCTATCAGTAAACTGAATACTGACATATCGGCAGCAATGGAGGAAAAAACTATCCCTGTGAAGCCAATTCCTGCAGAGCCTGTACCGGTTAATCCTATTCCTGCGAATCCAATTCCTATAAGTTCTATTCCTGTTAATCCTGTTGTGAGTACTATTCCAATAAGTCCTATACATGTGAATCCGATGCCTCAGACGCCTCTTTTTACGCCAGCCAAGAATCCTGAGATAAATCAACTTGAAAGTTTGGGAGCCGTTCCAATAAAGGGGTCTCCAGCAATCGAAGGGCCGCTATTTGTGCCAGTGACTCCACCAGCTCCAGTGGTCACTGTTCCCGTTTTTCCTCCCTCTCCTCCACCTCCCCCGCCAGCTGTAGAGGTACCCCCTCCTCCTGGGTCCAGGTTTGGAGCTTTCGCACGTTTCTTTGGAGAGGTCCTTTCAGAAATTGTAAATCGAATAATAGCTAGGGCGAGGTTGTCTTTTGGCCAGTTTGCAAATCAGCCAGCCGCAGCTCAGTAAGTTAAGTTTAGTAATAGCTTTTTACTATGGATGAGTGACTTTGGATGCATTGTTCTAATTTTATTGTAATTTTTTAGGTCCACTTGCAAAACGAAGGCTAAACATAGGAAACACGCAGAATTATCCCTTAATCCTGATAACACAGAAGTAAATCCAGCGTTCTGCAAGTGAGACTTCAAACAAATGAAACGAATTATATTTTTTGTAACAAATTTATAGTGCTAAACAAAACAGTTTACAGTCCATATTTTTGCAATCAAATCGAGTTGTAGTATAAATATCGTGGGGATAATTAACGTCCAAAGCCACCGGGTCTTCCGAAACCGCCCTGTCCGAATCCACCTGGTCTGTTCGGTCCGAATCCACCTTGATTGAATCCGCCTTGCCCAAAACCGCCCGGTCCAAACCCACCCTGTCCAAACCCGCCCTGTCCAAACCCTCCTTGTCCGGGTCTCTGACCGAAGCCCCCTGGTCCTCCGAAGCCGCCAGGTCTGCCACCACCGAAACCACCGCGTTGGGCCAGTACCACGGCGACCAGCAAAGCCACGAGGAATGAAATCAGCAGAAACTGTGAAGGGAAATTTGAAAATTGATAAGACTGGTACAAGAATTCAAATGTGCGAGCATTGTATCTAAATTATGATGTTTTGGTCATGTACTTTTGTGATGCTCTGAGATGTGAAGTGCTACGAATAAGTGCATAAAAATAAAATTGTTGACAATGCAATTTATAAACCGCAACTTACTATGTACACATTGTTTATAATTCCTAGCATTTTATTTGTGATTTCTCATGATAATTTAATTGTTTAATAAGATAAACATCTTATTCCTACGTCCTAAAGGTATACTTTGCTTAGTATTAAGTCCAACTATTTGTAATTGTTTTTTACTTGTTAAGTTTAAATAAATCAAAATCGCCATGTTACCTCGTCTTAACATCATTTGGATTTTCCCTGATAAAAGTACCAAACATTACATGTGTAATAATAAACTATAGCCACTAGAACCTTTTTTACAGACTTGATCAATATTATTGTACTACTTGATGTCCTTATCGCATTTGTTCACAAGTCCTCAACTCATCCTCTTGAATCACTCTATCTATTAAAAAACTGCATCAAAATCCGTTGACTAGTTTTTAATATTTAGAAGCGAATTTGCTTTATACGAGTACTACGTATCTTGTGATGCCTACTTGGGGGAAGTACTATTATACCATACAAAAAAGTAAGAATGACTAATGAAACTTGCGGAAAATTTCAGGGAGATGGGGAAATGGAAAGATGGTTAAAGTTTATTAATATAACATGCTTTTTGATAAGAATCAGTAAATGAAGAAAATTTATTTAGTAATTTTTAAGTTAAAATAATGTGTCTATACGACTTATAATATAGCCCAGCAAGGCTTGTATAGTTCTTCAAATGACTGTTCTAAACTAGTAATTAAGTCCAAAGAAAATAAAAACCGGTCAAGTGCGAGTTGGACTCGCGCACCGAGGATTCCGTACAAACCTGTAGGTAAAAAAGTAAAAGTTCACCCATCACGACAACTAAGGAAGGAGTAGTAACATTGAAATTGTCAAAAATATTTTTCAATTTTTTTTTATACGAGTATGATGAAACTGAAAATTTACGGTTTTCGTAATTTTTCCTATATCTGTACTAAAAGACGTGACTTCGTACTAAATTTCAAGATTCTAAGTTTACGGGAAAACGGTTACGGGTTTCGAAAATTTGCGGCCTAAATGGCTGTATCTTTTGATTGCGTTGGCTTAGAAGGTTGATTTTTCTACAGCTTCCAGGGACAGTGGACCTTAGTATCATATAGAAATTTCAGTTTGATACCTCCACGCTCTCCTGAAAAAAAACGGTCTTGACAGACGGACGGACGGACGGACGGACAACAAAGTGATCTTATAAGGGTTCCGTTTTTTTTCTTTTGAGGTACGGAACCCTAAAAAGGAACCCTCTATTAGAAAGATACATTGAAAACCGTACGAAGGTTAATAAAAAAATAAGAATTGAAAAAAATGACAGCCATTATTTCAAATTCAATGTTAAAACTACTAAATTCTGTCACGATTGCATTAGTTTTATTTTAAAGGCTAGAGCCATAAAAAATGGTAAATTGAGGAATAATACTGACAAATTATCGAAGTACCTACTAGTTATAAAGAATATTTAAAAAGTAAACAGTCTAATGTTTCGTAGCAAGTAGTCAATGTTTCATTATTATATATAATATAAAGTGTTTTTTAGTCTTTAAACAGCGCAATAACATATATCAAATAATAATAATGTACTCACTTTAGCCATATTGATAGATCCAAAACCGATGTAGAACAAGTACACACTGACCACCTGCTTCGGACGTTTTGCCTTAAATATGTCAGTACGGTCTATAAGTTTGGGGAATAACAGTCTATAAGTATTTGTATTTCCAGTTCCATGAAATCATAGTGGCAAAACTGCTACTCAAACTTTTTACACGGTTTACCACTTGCGTTCTAGCCATCCTATTATCCTTACATCATGATGACATGGCTAAATGAATAAGGATCAATAACCTGAGTCGTATTCACTTCAGAGAACTTAAATTTTCACCTGAAAAGTTAAACAACGAGTAAGTATATATGTGTAGGAATAACGGCCCGTTTAAATTTTATTATCTACCTTTGAATAAAAAGATAGATAAGTATCAGTTCCACACAAATTGTTGAAACGTTATATTACCTTTTAGTACCTATAAAACTGACAGCTATCTAACTTTCGGTCAATAGAAGAATCGATAGAATATTTTCACCCCCCGTAAGTCTTCTTTACCTCTAGTTTTGCTACTTCCTATAACATACTCACTTATTAAGGATCTATCTATGTATTAGGATACATGTTTGAATATGATAAACAGTTTGAGAAGCACATCCTATAAGGAGTGCAACGTAAATATGGAGTCTTGATTAGCAAAGCCTTGCGATTTTTATTATTATATCATTTTCGTTCGGAAAACTGCGTGGGTAACTCGCGTATGCGATAATAATTCAAGGTATTCACTAATCACACTTATGTATGAGGAAAATCTGGGAAACACTTTGTTGTTGAACCGTAAAGCTAGTACAATAATGCTACATTATGTAGGTAAGTGACATTGATGAGTATTTCAACTTTTGAACTATAAAATTAAAAAATTAGTCAACCAATGAGTTGTCTCGTAGACGTATTTATTCATAAATCAATGAATCGCATACAATCAAGCCGAGTCATATAGAATTCTTCTAATGGTAGCTGCCATGGCTTCCTCTGCCTCCGCTTGAGCTGCCGCCGAAACCTCCTTGGCTTCCACTAAAGCCGCCTTGGCCACTGTGTCCGCTTGAGCCACCGCCAAGACCACCTTGGCTACGTTGTCCGCTTGAGCCACTGCCAAGACCACCTTGGCTACCGTATCCGCTTGAGCCACCGCCAAGACCACCTTGGCTACCGCGTCCGCTTGTGCCGCCGCCAAGACCGCCAATTCCACCACTGGACCCGCCACGGCTGCCACTAAGGCCCCCTTGGTTGCCGCCAAGCCCCCCTAAGCCTCCTTGGCTGCCGCTTCCACCATAGCCACCACTGGCCAGAGCCACAGCGAGCAACGCCGCACCGAAGATGAATAGGATCTGTGAGAATATAGTAAATTACTAACAATAAATATGGATACCATATATAAGTCGATGGGATACCATTACTTAAATAACATGATGCTAAGATCTCAAAAAAGGAAAACAGTAACATAAAGATATTGAGATAGGAAATAATTCAAAGGATATTTTGAACCCTGAGATATGCTAACAATTCAAGCTCGTATTATCCAGGGGCCTATATGCACGTTGCCAATTAGTATTCCACGTTTTAATAAATTTCCTGATGAACTGACAAGGTTAGTTTTGTTTGTTTTCATGGATGTTCAGGGTTTCGTTCTTGAGTATTAAAGCATTGTAAGACAACTTGGCGAGGACGGTCGGTAATATTATGTTGTGGTTTTATTTAGAACCATTATTTTCGGCCGAACTTTGATTTGCCTTAGGAATAATAGTGTTAAATAGCATAGAAATTAAAATTTATAGAAACACTAGCTGTCCCGGCAAACGTTGTTTTGCCATACAAATGTTAAGGGTAGACAACCCTTATCACTAAGGGGTATGAAAAATAGATGTTAGCCGATTCTCAGACCTACTGAATATGCTCACAAAATTTCATTAGAATCGGCCAAGCCGTTTCGGAGGAGTATGGGAACAAACATTGTGACACGAGAATTTTATATATATAGAGATTGAATGGTTACCTTAGCTGAAGCCATTGCGAAGCTCGATTCAGTTTACTAACCATTGGACTCCTGCTGCACTTTATATACTAGAACTTTATGAATATTACATATTTTGCTCAGAACTTGATAATTGTTTCTGTTTATCATATGTTATTATGAATTATGTGTTGAATTAATTTAATTATCACATAATAATAATTAACGAAAGGTCAAGTTTTTTACTCGTATGTTTGCTACTAACTATAAAAATGCCTAAAACTTCAGTAAGTATACCTAAAAACACATTTTTTTGTAATACTTAATAATGGTTCTCCTGGCCGATTTCGACCTCGGCGGCCAATCACTCCATTCCATCACTCTCAAAGTTCGGTGAGACGGCAATCCGACATAACCGGAGAGAGATCAGGCGCAGGACCAACGGCTTAACGTGCTTTCCGAGGCACGGGGTTGTAGGTGTAACACCGTCAACTTCCTGACTCCAAGTTGTTTCTGAGAAATTGATAACATAAAATCTCAGAAACCATTTTTGGTTCGACTTGGGATTCAAACCCCGGACTTCTCGGATGCAAGCCAGAAACAATTTTTAGTATGGATGGATGTATGATCTTATTGGCCGGAGGTCTAATTGTTATCGTTAGTTCGTGAGGACTCTGTTTTATACTTCAGGGTAACATTGTGAGATGGTCTGAGGTTTGATGTACCGCTTCGCACGCATGGCCACACGTCAAGCTATGTACTGCGGTATCTTGTGCTAACGTAATAAGGGTAATTTAACAACAAAAATCAGTAGCTTGATGTGGCCGTGTGTACCTCAAACATTGAAAGTGAAGGAATAGTGCTTCTGTGGCTGTACCCAGGTGCTCTGAACTGGTTTTTATCAGCTTAGTTCAAAACACGGATAGCTCCTTATAGGTATTTATGTATATTATTTGAATAAAACTTTTCAAACTAAGTAGTCCCTGTTCATTACTAAAACTGAAATTTCCACTAAACGACGCCAGCGCAGGAACCAAAATACATCCAACTGTACCACCAACAAACCACTCGACGCGTTTCGCGCACTACACGTGGTGTCCGTGTTGTGATTCCAGGTGCATCTTCTGTGACACGTTGTGAGTTGTAGTCATTGTAAGTCCTGCGACTTCCAGCTCTAGCTTTTTCAGGTGATTACAGTTGGATGTATTTTGGTTCCTGCGCTGGCGTTTAGTGGAAATGTAAAGCAAAATAATCCTCTTTTTCAGTTTTAGTCATGGATTTCCGCAAAGTAACGCCTGATTCCATCAACTATACCTGTTCATTACGATGCGTTTACGCATTCTGACAGTAAATTATGCATTAGTGTAGTGTAATTATTTATTGTTGAATTGTTCCTATGAGATTATGCCTCGGTCGTGCGTAATGAATTTTTCCACTGTCTTGTAAACATAGCATATGATTACTCGCAACAATCTAAGGACAACATAATTATACTCGTATGTATTATTTAATCGATGAATTTCTTCTCTTATGGAATATGTTGGATAAATAAAAGTGCTTAAAAAATAAGCCAGCTTTGAAAGAGGTTCTACTTATGTATAGCGATTGTTTGAATTAAAAAAAATCAATATTACTTTCATGTTTTCATTTAATATGAAACCCACTAATCTTAATTAAATCTTATGCAACGTAAGTTCAAGCTTCCTTCAAAATTTATGAGTCAGTTTGGGAGAGAGTCCTTGTTCTCGTTTCTTATAAAATAATTTACTTTGTCTGGCACCATGTATGGATTTATTGCTGGCTGGTAAACTGTAGGTATTTCACTATAAGTGTAATAGGGAAAGGCGTAGAGTCCCTGAGTGTGCGGCACAGGAATATGCTGGCTGATTGCACTGGTAATATATATCATCTTATCATCTTCTGTTTTCGGTTCCTTTTTGACCGGCTTTAAACGATCTTCGTTGGTAGAAGTCACTGCCCACAAATAGAATCTGTCATCTATTTTTGTTTCTTTTTCGTCATAATTTGAAGCAACTACAGTAATAAGAACCAAA
Source organism: Pyrausta despicata (assembly GCA_963921415.1). NCBI lineage: Eukaryota > Metazoa > Arthropoda > Insecta > Lepidoptera > Crambidae > Pyrausta > Pyrausta despicata. The sequence goes on along the minus strand of OY992862.1, from coordinate 10,132,259 downwards.
ATTAAAGCGACTCGACTCCACATGTTGCTTTGTCAGATTCTCGAGATGAGATGAGATGTAAATCCGAAAGATAACTAGACCGTAGGGGTATTAGAAGACTTTTAAATAACAGAAAGTTTGCAATTAAAGTAATTATTCAGATATCTCTAAAGAAATGATTTGAGTTTTATCTATGTCATTGTTTTTGCCTTCACATAATAACTAGTATTTTCCACGACGATAAGAGTTTGAATTGAAAAATAAGTAGATAATTCTAACATACAAATTTAGAAGAATCCTTATGACGCCAAGACGCCTGATCAGTCTGTAAATTATGAATTCTCAATTTTTACAGCCGTGGGTTTAACTCACGAATTCTATGCAGGCACAAGTGTAAGTACCTTCTGAAATTAACCCATTTGTCGTCAAATAAAATACTGTTTTATCTTTAATTAAAAGTGTAATATTTTAATTATCATCTTATTTTGTAGGATACATGCATATTTTTATTTATTTATTAAATCACATGGTGCACCAATAGCAAAACATAGGAAAATAATTAAATGGTATTCGTTTTCACCACAAAAGTTCTCAATTTATGGCGCTATTCAATTATCCACTTGGTATCCACTTGCTCGGGTCCCATTTCGACGGATCGCCCAAGTCTTTGATCCAAGATGGTACTGGTACCTTATCGGCCCAGCCACCACCACCAGGCTTGACCTCGCTGCCTCCAACAACGTCAGGTTTTACTTCTTCCGGCTTGGACTCCGCTGGCGCTTCTTCATCATGCTGGTGCTTTATGTGAGGGGTTCCATGGTGTGGGACGTCCGAGTGCCCATGTCCGTGGGGGTGGCTAGGTGGGCGATGGGGAGGGCGAGGTGGTGGATGGTGCGGAGGGCGGTGGGGCGATCTACCGACGCCGCTGAATTCATTGTCACCGTCTGATTCCTGCCAGTCATCACGGCTGGAGTGAATTGTTTCGATCAAACACACCACTAGGATGAGGCTAATGATTTTCACCTATGGGGAAAAATGGATTATGGATTAATCAGAATAGTGGGTACATATGCACGTTGCATGGAAATATTGAGTTTCGGTACTTTCAAATTAATAGAGATAAGAGTCATAAATAAGCATTAAAATATACAAAGTGAGTATGTAACTTTTGAACTAATTCTTTACTTCGAGACTATTAGTTTCAAAAATAAAATCTGTTATATTTCATAACCAAGCAATGTTATATTTACATGTGTTGTATGATTGTCATTTTAACAAATGTCTTTTTAAGAAAGTAATTTACAAGGGTGTGCAGTACATGTGGTAAACGGACTTACCTTAATCGCCATCGTGAACTTTTCCATAAGAGTGAAAGTCTACCGCTGCATTTATATGCTGGCATATCGATATATTTATGACACTATGATATCTTCACAGACGATTAGTGCACTAATTGGCTCGTGATAATCCAAAATTACCCGCTGAACCCGGTGTATTCAACTCAGTTTCCTGTCTGATGACTCTTTATTTAGAACTAAACGTTTTTTCTGTTATCGTTATGACATAACGATAATGATAACGATGGTTACTGGTTTCAACTTTAATGCTGGAATTTTCACTGATGCGCTTGATTTTGAAGGGTGAAAAATGTTTTCGTTAATTTTTTTTTTCTGAAAATCTATTTTAGTCCCATTGCTTAGTTTGATCAGAAGATTAGGCTGTGGGAGTTACAAGTAAATAAAATTATTTCCAAAAAATGAGCCACAAGAAGAAACAAGTGCAAACAAGTACTGGCTATTTATTGAACACATGGTTCGTAATTTTATTACCTCCAATCAAGATTTCAATTATTTACGAAATTGCTAGAAGAATGGAAAAGTTAATGCAAACATGTTTCATAATTTCAAACAGTTTTTGTGCTAAAATGTTATCTACGTAAATGCCGTAATTATAGTACCTAATTACAAGTAATTACAAGTGAACTTGTCAAAACATTTTTTTTATCACCATTAAAATGAATTTCAACATGCAGTTACGGATTCTATCGGTTTGGGTAAGAGTTCTTAATTTTTTTTATTACTTATTATAAGTTTTCACCAAACAAATATATTTTGCAGGTATTTTTAATTTGTTACCAATGCCCTGCGAGGTCAGAAGTAACGGAATCCGTAATGTTACATGATGGTAAAAATAATGACAGAGATTTATGACTTCGAATGAATTTAAAAATAAGTTCTATTCTGCATCACGAATGTTGGAAGAAACTGCAAAATATACTGATAATGCCTTTAGAAGTTTTTTCGATAAATGCGGCGATAAAATCAAAACTTTTCTGGACAGCATTATTGACTGGTTGAAAATTCAGTAAGTTTATGAGGCAGGGCGCCTTGATCGCGACAGGGCAATTAGAAATCCACCCAAAATGCACACCAAACGCGCAAATTATAGGGTAAAACTGACTGTAGTAAGAGAATCTGCAGAGCCGTAATCCTTCACTAATATCCTTCCAAGACTTGCCTAGTTGGTTGCGCTTCTAATTAACGAGAATGGTAGTAAAGTTAATAGAAAACACATTATTACAGGTGTCACATCAGAAATAGATACATCAACTGGTAAAAATAAAAGTAGAAGAACGTTTGTACAAGATATCAAAGAAAATGAAGTCACAAAAGCAGTCAATAAAACAATATACGATGTTGGCAACAAAGTTGATGATTTCGTTTCAAAAGAGATCAAACCAACATTTGATGCGGCCGTTAAAAAAGTCGAAGATTTTTTCACAAAAGATGTGCAGCCGAAAATCGATAGTATATTCTCAGAAATAGCAGGATGGTTTAAAAGTAAATGATTGACCAAAACGTATAACAACAAGAATAATACAAAAAAAACTTTGTGCAAGACAATTTGACGACTTTTGAAAATTTGACGACCGCTTGGTGCAGTGGTCCGCATGTCGGACTTCTAAACCAAGGGTCGCGGGTTCGATTCCCGCACAGTACAAGCATAAGTGTGCATGAACATGTGTGTTTGTACTGGTCTGGGTGTTTTCTATTTATGATATGTATTTATTTACAAAAAAAAGTATTTAAGTATGTATATCCGTTATCTAGTACCCATAACACAAGCCTCGTGATTGTTGAGAAATATTTATTTATTTATTTATTATTATTTATAATTCATGGTATGTACATCATGTTTGGTTTGAAATTTTTCGTAGTTTTTCCGCTTTAAAAACTTTACAAAGAAGCACCCCTCCATGCTGACCAACGATGGTATGTACCTCATGTGACCATTGACCAGCTAGCATCTACGTTATTTTTCAAATTGGTAAGGCTCTGTTAAAAGCAGCCCAAGAAAATGAGTTTTGGGAAGACAGAATAGGCCAAATTACACCTTTGTGTAGTGTACACTGAAAGAAGCGTAAATGAAAACATGAATTAATAAACTTTCACTGAAAGCATTCAATGCGAATGATATGGTGAATTTTGAGAATAACTTTCTGACTATTTAGGTATATTAATTACGTTTATTTTTGAAATATTATATTTATAATGTTTTATACAACAACATCACATACATTGATCTGACTTCTTCGTGGTAAGTAGCTTAAGCACTTGTGTTACAATATCAGAATCAACAGTGGTATTACAAATAAACTTAATTAAATACATATAACACCCAGACCAGTACAAATAGACTTTTCATGCACACAAATGTTTGTACAGTGCGGGTATCGAACCCGCAACCTCTTGGTCTTCTTCACCATTCTCACCGCGACTTCTTAACCATTACCCCAAAGTGGTCGTCAAATTATTGTTTTTTTCCACACTGTTTGGTGCCAACAACCGTACACAGCCGGACGGACGACGATTACCCACTTTATTTGTCGAGTGAAGAAACAGGTTGACCACAATCTGTAAGAAAGCAACAACTTTGAAATTACTATAGAAGACTATTTAGAGCAGTGTTTCCAAATTACCCAGCTGGTGTTAGTTATTAATTTTGCAAGGTTCGAAAAGTATCTGATAAAATAAAAATGTTTTAAATTTGTAGTATTGCCAAGCTCATATTAATTCTGTATAAATATCTCTATGATTTTAATGTAAAAAAATACAATTATACTTTCCTGATCCTATCCTTGTAGATTACCGAATACTATCCTTTTATTATCCGTTTCCCTACCTTTCCTTCACCATTTGCTGTGGTTGTTGCACAAGCCGTGCGAGCCCATAAAAAAATTAAATGTGGATGGTGGCAAAATTGGAACATCGAACTGGTCACACACTGAACAAATACGTAGGCCAGTTTGATTTTGAAATTTTGCTACGAACACAATAATAATCACTATTATTTCAAAGTTTAAGGCAAAAAATATATACGTACGACTCCACCGGCATTCGACTTTACAGGCTTTCGACGCTACGGACTAAAGGCTGAAAAATACATACTTCGACGCTACGTTTTTCGCTCAAACGGCCTTCGACTCTACGTAGTTAACCTAAATCTACTAGCTATTGTATCATCATAACATTACTACAGTTTGGCTGTTTTCTGGGCAGCTTATATTCTTTCATTCCAAGCTTTTAACAGGTTGATATTTTTTCTGGGTGGCCTGTGTGTTGAGCGCAACAATCTGCCAAATAAGTGTGAGAAACTGTGTGTAAACCCGAAAACACTTAGCCCTATACGTTAATCTAAGTACTCCCTTGGATATCATCCAGCCTTTGTATAAAGCAGAGCAAGTCCTTCTGCTAAGTATTACGATGTTGGTAAAATTACAGGTCTATTCTGGTACTTTTTAAATTCTCTGTCCAAGTATGGCGGGTTTGTACATCCCTTTATAAAATTAGTAAGATTGTTGCGGCTATTATTTTTTTCTCAATGCGCACACGCAACAAGTGAGCTAAATCACTCCCAGTCTCATCCTGTGTCCAGTTGACTTCGTATCATCAACAAGGCAATACGAATATCGTCAAGATCTCAGAAAGTAACTTTGTTTTGGATCAAGATTTTCTCTTTTTGAAATCAAACACAATGGACATCAGACTGACAGCTCTCTTTTTTGTTGTAAGTAATAATGTAAATTAATTAAATGATCAATGAAAATTATTTGTTCTAAAGTTGATGAATTATGAAAGATTTCTTAGGCACGAGATATTATTTCGTAGTTCTGAATTAAGGATATTAGGTCGAGTGCTAAAATTGAACGTGAGAGACCGTCCTTAATCGAATAAATAATCCTTTCTTTAAAAAAAACAAGAGAGAGAGAGCCTCAGAGAGTTGCTTGTTTTTAAGATTATCACGATTAGGCCAAAATTTCACAAAAATATACACATAAAGACCAACAGTAGCTGGTGATACCTGTCACGAATGTTACAGCAATAAATTCTGTTTGTAACCATTTGCTACGTACGTTTGCTACTGCATGAGTGTACATTGGAATTAAATATTTATTTCTTTGTCATATTTTCTAAACGTTTTGCCGTAGGAAGTTCCAAGCCGCCATTTACCTCATCTTTTTGTTGACTCTGGACGTCACCCTAAGCGCTAAATCCTTTTTTTATTCGAGGGTTGAACCCAAGAATTGTTACTTATATGATTGCCTTTTTAATAAAATAGTAAATAGTTTAAAAATAGGTATTGAAAGGACCAAAATCGGATCTAATTTTCTATCGCCGCGACTCGCTTCTAACAGCATTTAATCCATCCCGTACCAATCACCGCGCCTCAAGCAAGCAAGACAGTATGCCACAGGGAAGGGCTGAGCCTTACCTTACCTCGTTACAGGTCCTAATCATCGCAGCGACAGCTTACCCTTCGGAGGACTTGGGGGTTCGACCTTCAAACGTCATTCGGGAGAAACGTGATGCCACGGATACCGTAAAAACCGCATTGAATGACGCCGCTAAGACAATGAGCGAAGCCGGCGACGCTGTGGTCAACGCCTTTAAGCCGACAGAGAAAAGCACGGTTGACAAAATCGCTGACGGAGTCAAGAACTTGGGACAGTAATCAATCGTATGGGTTGAAATTCAGTAGTAACTTTTAGGTCCAATCGTTTTTCAGTTTGAAACATAGATTTGATTTGTAATCGCATTTGAAAAATCACTTTAGATTTCGAAAAAAAACTAACTGCAAAGAAAAAAATACTCAAGATACTATTACTCCATATAACTTGCTATACTGCACAATACTACATAGAGTAGGTATTTTACCGATGGTAATGCATTTATATAGTCTTTTATTCCAGCACCAAATTCAATTGCAAACAATGTGTCCTTCCATAATTAGTTGATGCCTAATTGCTAATGTTAAAGTTTTGTGATAAACATAATACTCATATAGTACCTATTAAGTGAACCACATGTGAATAATCCAGGTGAAATCAAGTATAATTGAATAATCGATTAGGTTTGTAGGTATACTCGTTTAAAACGGAGGACAGTGAAGCAATTATGTTTTATTATCACTTTGAGACAAATATAACTGTAGAGGTATTTTAATTGTACACACGACAGCATGTCAAGGTAAGCCCTGCAGTATTTTGTGATCTTGTAATAAGAGTGGTTTTTGCAACACAAATGGGTAGCCTGATGTGCTGTCGTATAGCACATCGTACAGTACAGTCATTACGAAACGTTTAAGGGCAAATCTGTATAAGAATGATCTTTGTTTTTCTTCAATTTGCTTTGGATTTGAAAAAGTGACGATTGATTGCATTGCCATATTATGCAAATGTGAAATTAAGTAATGTTTATTCCATCCAAAATACGATTTTGTAATTTATATCAATTAAGTTGGTAGCATATTTTTTATTTAAAAAAATCATACTGAGAAATACTAATCAGGCAATAAAAGATTACATCGACATCCGTGTTTTATTGTGTTTATTACAAAAACGCTTACAAAAGTGCTAAATGAAGCTAACAAGTGTTTGAATACCTACAAATACAATTGTGTGACCTGTGACGAAATGATGCAGCGTTATTATTCACTCAGAGTCAGACCTCGCTCTGGTAAGAGTTCGATTCTATAATACCATCGCAGTAATGTTGCTCGACGTTGTCATTGAAGATCTCAATCAGCTGTTCCGATCCAGTTTCCATTCTATGTACGGGACTCTCTGGGTAGTCAGGTCTCTTATCGTAGGGCTCGTCTTTCTGCTTGCGGCGAGACGGCAATATGAATATACCGGCTGTCACCACCTTTTCCTTAACCTCCTCGTTTTTCTCCTCAGAAAGGGCATACTGCCGTCGCTGGAGGTCCGATATGTTGTGATGGTAGAACTCAGACTTATGTCGTTCTCTCACAAACATACAGTAAGCTATCCATAGAACAACTACGGCGGCCTGTAAACAAATGCAAGGTCATTATTGTTGACTTACCCACGCTAGCCAGTCGTGGCGTCACCGTCAACTCACCAGTACAAGGGCACAGATAAATCCGGCGATGTAAACACTCATTTTTGTTTATTTATCGGAGTGAAAAGTCCATCTGCTAGCGAGGGCAGCGCGACAGTCGTAGCGAGCGCCCGCGGCTCTCAGTCAATTAATGTCATTCCTTCAAATCGTGATGTCATCAAGAGCGGTTTTAATTCATCCATTGAAAGTCATTCTGTTCTTCGGGTATCTACTTCGCTTGAGTATCGGAAACTGACTAATACATTTCTTTGTTTTTATCACCTGGTTTTACGTTTTAGTCATTGAGGAGTAAACAAGTCATACATGATTCAATTGATTTATAGGCATAAAGGCGGTCACTCTGAATAGAAAAAGGTATTCTTAAGTGCACAATAACTTTGTACCTACTGTACCTATTTAATCGACGAACCTTGACCGGACAGTTGTAGAAATAGGGCGCATACATGAGACGGAAACTACTATGATCTAGTTAGGCTTGTGCATGCTATTCTCAAACTGTCTCTATCTACCTCTATAAACCAATTGATGGTTTGATTCATTCTGACGGATCAATGAATGTGGTGTTTTATTGTTTCTGATTTATTTCAGTTCCTAGAACTGGTAGGCGATTGTCGTACATACTAAAAAGTTCTCAATTGTAAAAGTTTTATCGATTACCACTCGAACCCAACGAGTGGTGCTAACCAGTGAAAATTCGTTTACAAATCATCTTGTTGCTGTTATGCAATGTAACTGTCAACAGTAATTTCAGGTTATTATAACACATCCAGGTTAAGCTGGCTACATACGAATCACCGTGTAGAAAAATACGAATGCATGAAAATTGTAATCTAAAAATAAATGCGTGATATACTTAACCCTTATTTTAACTGCAGAAGGTATTGAATATTGCTGACAAACAAATAAACGGGAAACTATAGCAACTGAATTTTCGTCTCTACCAAGTGCGGAGTGGAGCGGAAAAAAAATATTATCAAACTCAACCCCAAGGAGTCTGTTGACACAGTTTGAGAAACGATGGTGATCGGGGCCGGTCGGTTACGTCTGCTGACAGATGCAATAGGTGCGGCAGTGATATTATTACTTAGTACATAGGGCGTTTTTATGTACCTAGGTTAGGTATGGCTAACCTACCAGCAACATTGCTGACGTAAAGGAATTGCAAGTTCTATGAATATGTATTTTTAGCAAATTAAACCATTTGGGTTATATTATGACTTTCCTTCACATTCCCAGTTATTAAATTTCGCAGATACCGGAAATTACTGTTTTATTTGTAATTAGTATTAACACGTTCTGTGCTTAGTACTTACTAAGTAGATTCCTAGATACTTTTTATTCTTACATATTCGATACGATACAATCTTTATCTCGTAACTATTTATCTAAGTAGAATTTAAAACAGAAAAAATAAAAGTTATTATACTATAAAGGAAACCCTTTATTTAGTTCTTATCCTATTTTCATACAAAAAAACTTAATTTATTACAATGTCATGTTAAAAAATCTTCTTTATTCGCTTCCCCCACCTCTGGCGTAGGCTTCTGCTTCTGTAAACAAAGTAATATAAATATGTAGTAAAAACTAAAAAAACACACTTTGATTGCTAATCAAACAAAAAAAGAGAAAATAATTTAACGGTTTTTACTCTACTGTAAAATAAATTCTTTGTACTGTAATTATTTTCTCCTTTTTAGTTTGATTAGCAATAAAAGCGTGTTTCTTTAGTTTTTTAAAACGATAATTAAATTAGGATAATTTGAAACTCTTATCCAATTATTTTCAATTGCAATTGGTGTGTAAGCCTATACGCAATGTAGGTAATCGTAATGTATGCCGCTTGTTTTTGTTTAGTATCAAAAAATATTTTATTGGTCCACCGCCAACCAAAGTTAGCTCAGCTTATATATTTATTACCTCTATAAGCTAGGCTAACTAAACTTTAAAGTACCATACGCCATATGGTTGCAGTCTTACCGAACCGAACACCCACAGTTAAAAACAATTATGCTTATTATTCATTGCATGTAAATATGCAATTTATTTTTATTTTTCAGTGAATTCACTGAGAAGCAGTTTGATGAGGTTTTTCTTGTATTTCTTATTTATAGCCTAACTGAAAATTTAAATAATTTTACCTGCTTGGCTAGGGCCATCGACGACGTTCACTGAAAACAAAAGAGAATACATTGTTAAATAATTAGGAATTTAAGAAAAAATAAAAGAATTTAACCAATTCAAGAACAGTTAGTAAAAACGTACCTTGTTGGTCCTTGTCGACCACGTTGACTGAAACAAAATAATATGTTAACAAATAAAAAATTATTCTAATAACAGAGGAATCGTCCTCTATTTTGACTAAAATCTTTTTTATACTAAGTTACATGGAGCGAGTAAAGAATAAGCGCCTTAATCTGTTGCAAAGGCAAAATCTCGACTGAGTAACTATGTTGTATGAAACTTTCAGAAAGCTTATTTGTTTAATACATGAAAACTCACTGTTTTTACAATGACAAACCTTTTCGTACTGAAAATTATTATACGTAAAAACTTATTAGTTAACTGAAATTAGTCCATTTTTTCGGGAGCTACTCAAACTCATAACTCCCCTCTTTTTCGTCGGGGGTTAAAAATAAGTAATTAATAGGTATATCTCACCTCCGCCGTTGTTTCCGTTAACAAAGTGAACTGAAACATGAAACACTGGGATTAGTGACTTACTTTTTTTGTTTATATTTGGCAGATTTTTTTTAAATAAAAATATTCGCTTACCAGGGTCAGCATCTGAAACAAAACGAATTCAAAATTAGTTATAACGGGATGTTTGTACTCTATTTAGTATTTATCAAAATAAGTTCCAAGACTACAACACGACAATTTACTCAAAGTATGAAACAAGATTCATATTTTTTTTTTTTTTTTTATTCTCAAAAACAATTGGGACTTTTACCAATGGTAATGCCAGTCCCATCGTACCCTAATACATATGTACATACACAAATGGAATTATATAATACAAAAAAACGGATTCAAAGATGACTGGACACCATTTTACACACTAGTTTTGCTGCTACCGACGTGGGTTCAGCCAATAAAGACTGAAAGGCACCGACGTCTGTAGTTTTAATATTTAAAAATCTTATTAAGAATTCGCGATCTGTCTTATTCTTCGCACATTCTACCAACAAGTGCTGCACATCTTCTACTGTTCCACACACGTCACAATTTGGGGAGTCAGATTTCTTCATGAGGTGTGAAAACTTGTTACATGGAAAGTGGCCAGAACGTAACCTATGAAGCACCACAATGTACTCTCTACTAAGGTCTACATTTGCGAACCAAGGTACGCGAGGAGGCTCTTTTTGCATGGTTTTATACCAAACACCCTTTAACATACAAATTTCGTCAAAGTATTTTTTCCATATGTCAAAACATTCCTTTTTATACTGAATTAAAATTTCCGAATAATAGAGTTTTAAATAACAACTCGAGCCATCTACTATTGCAAGCTTAGCCAGTCTATCAGCCTCCTCGTTACCTTTGATACCCACATGTGATGGTACCCACTGCAGTTTTAACTTATAGCCATTTATGTTAAAATTGTGTATAAGTTGCAGTATTTCGTATGCTATCGTTACACCTCTGCTACCCGAAGCGCAACGAGCAATATGCTGCAATGCGCTTTTACTATCTGTGAAGATAACACTCTTGTCTAATCTTAATTTCTGAATACGTAAAATAGCTTTGTATATGGCTAGAAGCTCTACAGTCATAATAGATGTCTCTGTTGTTATTTTAAACATTTGTCTATCCTCCTTATCATAAGAGCAGTACGCCGCGCCTCTGCCACGCGAATCTTTTGATCCATCCGTAAAATATTTAGACCAAGTCCTATTATATTTCGTACAAATTTCTTCTATGACATCATATTTTAAAGAATTAGGATCTAGAGAACTTTTTGGATTTTTTACACAGTCCAATTCATGGCTGATACAGTTTATCACATCTATACCTGTAACCCAAACATTCAGCGAGTACATTTCCAGGGGATAAGAGGCTCCAACGTCACTCTCTTTCGTTCGACTGTAAGCCATACTCAACAAAGGTTTCTTTTTTTTATGCCAATATCGGTTTTCACAAGCAGATACAAGTTGTGCAAGTAAATCAGTAGTTACTTCATAAGTGTTTGCTTTTAAACTATACTTGTAGGCTAAGTATCTTCTTCTCACAAATAATGGTGGAATGCACAATTCAGACTCCATTACATGTATTGGCGAGCTTTTTATAAAGCCGCCTATTATACGCATAGCTTTGTTTTGAACCCTATCCAACTTAGCAAGGTGAGATTTTGCACTACTATCATAAAAATAACACCCATAATCACTTCTACTTCTTATGAGGGCTATATACATTCTTCGTAAATGTTTAGGATGAACGCCCCAACCCGATCCTGCTAATATTTTTAATACATTTAAGAATTTGGTCATCCTTTCCGCTATTTCATTAATGTGTTTACTCCATAGTAGAGACTTGTCGAGCCAAAAGCCTAAGTATTTTATACAGTCTGTTGATGTCAGAGAATTCTTATTTAATTTAAGTGTGACCTGTTTTCTACTTCTACCTCTATTAAAAATAACATATTTTGATTTGGTATCGGACAATTCTAAACCCAGAAGACCTAACTGATTGACAATCTCATTAAGGGCGCATTGTAGGCTACTTTCACAGATTTCAAGGTTTTTATCACTTATATATAAGGCAAAATCATCTGCATACTGGCATATACCTACGTTTTTTATATGTTGCGCAATTTTTGCAGTAATAACATTAAAAATCAACGGAGAGATAGGATCACCTTGCGCCAGACCCTTGCTGGTCCATCTAGACATTACTTCATGACCCGATTGAGTCTTCATTTGCAAATACCTCTCATTCAAGAAAGACCATAAATAACTACATATTTTCCTACCTATCTGTAAACTATCAAGAAATGTAGTGGCTTGCGATATTGACACATTATTATATGCATTAGTCACATCTAAAAAACAAGCAACGGTTGGTATATTTCGAGTAAAGTTTAGTTGAATGTGCGATATAATACGTAGCAAAGCATCTAAGCATGAATGATTTCTCCTAAAACCCGTGGAAAATTGTGGTATAATTTTGTTTTTCTCTACATACCACTCTACCCGCTTTGCTATCATAGTGTGAAATATTTTACATACACAAGATAAGAGAGAAATGGGTCTTAATTTTGAATTAAAATTAGAATCGGTTCCCGGTTTAGGTATAGGGACAATTTGAATTTTGCGCCACTGGGTTGGGATATGGTTATATTTAAATATCGCATTAAACAAACAGAGCAGGTACTTTTTTCCAGTCTCGTCAAGATTCAAAATCATAGAGTATGAGATCCCATCCTCTCCCGGAGCCGAGTCTGTCTTTTTTATACAATGCAACATTTCCTGATAGGAGAAAGCAGATTCGAGGAGATCATTACTGGATTGAAATATCGGTGTCTGTTGAGGCACAGAATCGGGAGATAAAGATAGTAAGAGTTCTTCTCTTTTTTCATCCGGTGGATGCGATACCGTATGCCTTACACCTTTTACCCATCTCATATATTGCCATACCTGTCTCACTGAGATAGACTCGTCAATTTTATTACAAAATTTTTGCCAACTTTGTGACTTTGCTTGTCTTATTAATCGTCTAGCTTCATCGACTTTTTCCTGAAGCTGTTTTAGATTATCAGGTGTAGGGTTACGTCGAAAACGACTGAGACATAACCTACGTTGCGCTACTATATGAGACAAAGAAGAGTTCCAATATGGTTTGGGTTTGAAGTTCGATTCTGGGTTCGTATTTATTTTAGTAAAAGGAATAGCTTTATCGGCAGCTTTTAGAAGTTCGGTCTCGAAAAAATCATACCTAGATTGAATATTGTCACGATTAAAATTTTCGACTGATAGCACATTAAGTAAATACTTTCTATAAGAGTCCCAGTCAGCTTTTTTGTAATTTCGTCTTTTAATTAATTGTGAATTATTACTCCCGTTTAAACATATTTTAATTACAATGTGGTCACTCCCTAAGTTCTCTTTTAGGACCTGCCAGTCAGCATTTATGGCAATATCCGACGAAGAAAAAGTTATGTCTGGTGCGCTTTCTTGCAAAGCTCCATCAACCAATTTTACTCTCGTATATTGCCCATTATTAAGATAAATAAAACCGGACTCTAAAGCCGAATCTGCTAGTTGATAACCCCTGGTATCCATTTTATACGACCAGTTTGGATTGTGCGCATTGAAGTCTCCGGCTACTATGGATCTCTTAGGACAAAGTCTAAACAAGTCATCCCAATCAGATTGGGAAGTGCGGACAGATGACGGACAATACACTGAAATTATGTTTTCTAAAAGGCCACAATTTATGAGTTTAATTCTCACCAGCTCTATTCCCGAATTATTTAACCGAGACTGACATACCTGCACTTTCAGTGATTTATGTGTGACAATAGCGACTCCTCCATAGCCGTCTAGTCTATCGTTCCTATGAAAATGGTAGTCACTAAGATGGATAGGTGATTCAAAATCCAGCCACGTCTCACTTATGATAGCCACGTGAATTTTTTCTTGATTTAGCAAAGCCTCAAAACTTACTAGCTTCGGTCTAAGAGATTGTGCGTTCCACTGGAAAATATTGATACGCTTATTAGATGGACGTTTGCTACCCATTAAGATAGTTTTTAAGTAAAAGTTTCATCGTTTCTTCTCTCGTTACAAAAAATAGTAGGTAGGTTTTGATTTCATTCCAAATTAATTTAACAAATGATTGCATTTTCTCTTCAAAACTACTTTCCTTGTTGGTAATAATGTCCTTCACTTTTATCAAGAACTTTGCGAACTCAAATTTTTGACGAACATGTTCCTTTTCCGTATTATTTCTTGTATCTTTCTGCTGTTCAACTTTTTCATATTTTCAGCTGTTCATATTTATGTTCACATGATAGCCATTTCTGTTAAAACTAACCTTAGCACTAATATCAAAAGGTAAGGTGTCTTTTTCACATTCTGCTAATTAAGCCCTTTGATTTGATACCCTAAATGACGTTAATTTTTTTCTCTTCAAGACTTTAATGTGTCCTAGAGGGCGCCACATGCAAATAATTTACAAAATTACCTAGCCTATAACCAGCGGGCAGCTTAGGCGCATCTAATGACACCTTTATAAAATATGATGAAGGGTTTAGAAGTTATGAGGTAACAGATAAACATACAAACATACATACATACTGGTTTTTGCTTCGCCGTAGTCGGGTGAAAACCACGTAAAATGAAACTTGCCAAGGAAACCTTAACCCTTAACATCGCTGTCGTATTAAAGAGTTAGGTACATAAATTAATTTATCTTGTTGAGAGTGACAAAGGTAAATTAAGTTTGGTACTTCAATAAAATAAAATGAGCTGGGTTCACGGAGCTGGCAAGGTTAAACTAATTTGTCAACTACTAAAGCTCCTTTGTGCGTACTGGTCTTGTGATGAAAGGATTTATCTGTGGTACAAAAAATACAAATGTGCTAGCAAGAATAACGAGTATAGGGAACTTACAATTTTTTTATTTTAAAATTGTATATTATATTATATTATATATAATTAATTGTATATATGCACTCGGATTTTGATAATTTATTGAGCTTCGCTTATCACTCTTATTATGTAAAGTTTACAAGCTTTCCCCACTTAAACTTGAACTTTTCATTTCGCATAATTTTTGTAAATTTTTGCATTAACCTTTAAAAGTTCAAAACTCTCTGTTCCATAATGTCCTATATCCAAATATATTAGATTTACTTATTCAAGGATTTTTCAGTCTTAAATGTAAAAAAAAAACTTACTCTGGGGTTTGGCATTTGTGATGGCAACCAGAGCCACCAAAACGAGGACGAACTGCAAAAAAAAAAAACAAAAAAAAAAGAATAATATGAAAAAGTAGGGGAGAGTCGGGTATTGGGAGCCTACTAAGGAAAAATGGTAGTAAAAAACACATTTATTAGTATTCTTTCAATCATTTAGTAGTTACTCTTACATTTACTATTAAACTTTAATTTAATCACAGTTAAAATGAATATTAATATTAAATTAAGGGAAAATAACGATTTTACGACGAAAGTCCCGTCCCGCGTTCCCATTTTACACGACACAGTCGGGTAATAAGAGGCCAATTGTCACTCATATAGGAAATGAGAGCCATATTTTAGATATTCCCCAAAATAATACTAAACATAGAGTTATAATATTCCTCTTAATTATGTTTGTAAAGAACTATTCGTCATAAAAATTAAAAACCTTAGCAAACAGAACAAAAACCTATGGTTGATTGGTCTGGTAGAGAATGCCTTCGGCATTAAGTCCACCATTGTACAAAAGCAAACTTAAATAAATAAATGAATAAAGAAAAAACCATATGGATGAATAAATATTAAAATAAATCAAAAGACTCTTATTCTTACGTACTATTTTGTTTTGGCTTCTAGCGTTCTACCCTAGGTTAGGTCCTTAAGACCTTCCTTTTAACGTAAACGTCTTTATAATTAATCTTATTACCTAGGCGCATACAACAGCAATCTAGTCACCTCTGTCAATAATATTCTAAACTCTTAACATACATTTTCGATTATGGTTTCAATGGTTTCGTTTAACGTTTTCAAGATTTAAGTAAAAAATATAGAAATATAGATATATTCACTTAGATATCCTAATCATTCGTCCAGCATCCATTTTCAAGCATAGGGTTGATTGTGTTATTTTGTAACAATTATACACATACTTTAGCTCATATAATAAAAACGTTTTTAGAATAATAATGTCTGCTAATGTAGTTTTTGTCCAGTCAATCGAATCACTTGAATACAAATAATGATTCATTCTTGACGTCAATTTGTCCATGCGTGTATTTTTTTCCGTTGGTGTTTTTTACTCGGTGGTTTAATTATATCAGACGACTATTTAATATTATAACTTGATGGAAGATTTTTATTCATTGTGTTTTTAATTTATTTGATTGATTCTTTTGTTTGAAGAAACTAAATTGGTTTATGTGTTATTTTAATAACTTTCTTATTAATTAAGTATTTTTTTAGTTTAAGGTTATGTTACCCAAAAAAGAATACAAAAATTAAGTTACGACGACAATAAATACCAATCCCTGCTTCTTACAGCAGTATTCGTAAAAATGCTTTCTGACGCTTTATAACCCTGATAACCTGAACGTGAAAAACATCACATATTATTATAATGGGATTTTATGTAGTTATCGCCATGGAGATACTTGAGCTGATCTACCTACTGAAGTCTGAACATTCGGGACAATCTAGAACCGTCTCAGGTTTATTTTTAATCTCCAAAAGCTGACAAGGCACAAAAAATGAATTAAACCTGTTTGCTGTCTGCGTCACAAATGACGTTTACCCAAACAAATCAAGTTGGGATAAAAAATAGACCAAGAGTGAGTGTGCCAACCCGGTCTTTAATAATTTATTTTTATTTTTAAAATCGCAACAAAATACACTTGCAGTCTTCTGCTCAGTTCAACACTTATTTTATTAACTACAATTGTACACCACACCTACAAAAAATCTGTATAAACACTTTTCAATTTCAAATAAACCAAATTAATGAAATAACCGGAAGTCTGTGAACTATTTAGGTATGAGGATCGGGAAATACAGCTATTTGTAACGGGTAACGTTTATAAGCGTTATACGTTCTTAAGCTAAAAGAAATTCGATGAAATGAACCATCGATGTAAGTCTTTGGGATATATAACGCATCGTTCAAAGAAATAATGCACTTGTTGTCATTGTTGAATTGTAATTCAACGAAACGTATTTCGAAACGGAGTAGTGAACCTATTTGTTAGACAGTTTATGTAGGCAAAGTGACCCCTTCTGTACGAAACCCTAAAAGACAACCAAACACATGCCTTTTTTGCTGCGTTCATCGGACTTTGAAATTTGATCTCAGAACGAGAGCCCGCAAATAAGCTCATTTAAATGTGTATCAGGATAAATGCGTTTTATTAATAGACACAAGCTTATAGCGGGGTTTCACAAATTAGGTATTTATATTGTTTTTTTCGGAGAGCCAAAAATAATTAGTTAGTTCTTTGTGCAAACAAAGATTGGGCGTAAAATTTAGTTCACACTTAACCTATAGGCAATACTTAAAAGCTCATACAGTATCAAACATCCGGTTTCAAAGCTGGTCTAAATATTCGGTTTTTAAGCGTGTGGCAATAAGCTTAACTCTCTTAACACGAGTAATTTAATAAAAAATGTATCCTCACAAATAAAGTCACAGCAAACGTTCAAGAAGTCAAAAAACTTAGGCTCCGTTGCATCTTCATATCGAACAATAACAAGCGTTGCTGATCGTCCAAACTGTATAAAACACTTCGTAACTTGAAGTTATTTTTCGAAATTCTCTGCAACGCAGCCTTAAGTATTTTCCGCTTTTAACTACATACCATTAGCTTCTTGTTCATGTTGAATGTAGTCTTTCCGATCAAAAAATAAATGGGACTGAGTACTGAAATGGTGGCTTAGATCTTTTATAGCGAGATAATATTGACTTGCCGTTAAAATCACCTCTGACCGTCACCCATGACCGTGTTCAGATAATATGTAGATATAAGTCATTCTATATTCGGCTATTGTGTGAGGAAATCATTTAATTGCGTGTAAACAAAGAGTGATCGTGATTTGCCTTTTAAGTAGATGACACACGATTCTGTTTGTTGTATACGACCAACCACCAGGTCTTATCCAAAAGAGGTGATTATTTATTTATTACGTATAAATAAACTAGTAGCCGCCCGCGACTTCGTCTGCGTTCAAGTTCGAACAAAGTTTGAGTTTTGGCCCAGTCTATACTCGCCGAGATCTTTAAAGCGGCACCTCAATCACATTTTTAGGTCCTTGCACCGCGACACAGGCTAGCGGGAAAGGAATGCTCTTACACAAATAATATATAGAGATAAATTGCTTGTCTAGTCTAATGATCATGTACTGAAAAAATACAATAAACTGAATCTGAAATAACACGATTCCATAAAACGCATTGCATTTTCTCCAATCATCACTATCATTATACAAAGATGTTATCTAGTGCTGAACACAGGCTTCCTCGATAGCCTTCCAAATTGAGCAACTATAATAAGTGGCCTGTAACCAATCGTCACTACATCGTAATTGAATCGACGAAATAGTATGGACGAAATGTCTTAATCGGACAATTTCATTGACGATTTTCTTACGATTGACTAGCGGAACTGACCCCCAGATTGAGTTCATCAGAGGGACGCCCTATTAATGTACACTCGACAGTACATCATGGTACACACTGCGGCAACTTATGCCCTTGATACATGAAAGCGACTGGAACAAAAATGTATAGCGTGACGTGCTGACGTCTGTACTAAGAACTTTTCTGCACAGTGGCCCCCAGTTACTTGTGCTAGTTGAGTTTATTAACGCCGGGCATTTTAGTATGTGTATGCAGAACTTGCCCCTGTTATCTCTCAAAGCGTTTCATTTTATTGGCACACACCAAGAACCTGGTGTAAGTTTTTTTTGTAACTTCTTACTTTGGACTTGGATATACCCATGGAACTGGACTGATGACTGGACTGGACTGACTGGATGGACTTATGAGCTGTTAAAATTCAATGTTTGAAGAAGCCTTTGAAGATTGACCGCCTTTAAGGCTTTACCAGACACACACTTATAGCGCAACGGAAGCGAGTCGCGTTTTTTTATTTGACATTGCTAATGTGTACTTACAAACTTACTTCTTGACAGATTTGCATTAAATTTGATGCACACACATAGCCGTCACCATACTTTATGCGTATTAAATATAATCCAAATATGTTTGGTAGTTTAGTAGTGAATGCTAAACATACACAGAGTCAAAGCGATTGTGATATGCTGTACTACAAACATAATCGACTATAATTAGACAAAAGTCACCAGATTTTATACTGGTCCTACCCAATTTATAGTCCGTGTCATTGACATGATAAAACACCTAATCGAATGTATTGTTTTGCTTTTGCCTACGTTATCTATCACTCATGGCCTGGATGCAAACCACATAAACCACATACCCCTTGGTATTTCTACATAGTATAGGTACGAATAAAATTATGTTGAAAACACATACATATCATTACATACTTAGTGGTTATCTTTATAGTTAAATTTCGTATAAACAACGTACCTACACAATGTTAAAAGTGTGAAACGTATTGTTAAGTTGACTCGTGTCTGCCATAAATTGCTCTGATTCTGATGATATTTTTTATAGTTACTTGAATGTGGTTAACCGACTTTATTGTAATATTTTATCAAAAACAGTGCCTTTTATGTTATCTTAAACAGACACTCAGATGCAGCGCATAGAACTGATCTGTTTTAATTAATAGGTAGAGATGCGATCAAATTTTATTTAAAAAAAAACAATTGACGTTATAATATATATATATATATATATATATGCAGCTCAAAGGAGTAGACTTTACAGTCTGTATGTGATATTGTCCATATAAAAAAAATAACACGTTAAATAAATGCTTAATGGCCTAAAGGACTTGTTAGAATTCAAAGTCGTCAAATTAAGACATTTAATTTGACGACCGCTTGGTGTAGTGGTCCACAGGTCGGACTTCTAAACCAAGGGTCGCGGGTTCGATCCCCGCACAGTACAAGCATGAACATGTGTGTTTGTACTGGTCTGGGTGTTTTCTATGTATAATATGTATTTATTTATAAAAAAAAGTATTTAAGTACGTTTATCCGTTGTCTAGTTACCCATAACACAAGCCTCGTAGCTTAATTTGAGATTAGAGAATTGGTATGATTGTTGTGAAATATTTATTTATTTATTTTATTTAATTCTGGAATAAAATAATAGCTTGAGATTTTTAGCATAAAAAAACAAATGCTTACCTAACACTTGAATGGTAACAACAGTAAACTCATATACTTTTAATAGCCGTTATTAGGTATTGTCTCCAACTTCAGTTCAGTCGAAGTCAAAAGGTTACCTGCAATTTAAAAATAAATTGACGCCTATTTATGCAATATTTAACTGCGTTTCAGAAATGCCCACATTTAGTTTACCATTAAGATATTCAAATACCTTTACACTATTACACAATCGTCTAAACTAAACATTTAGTTAAGGGTTTTAAGCTTATCTTTAGTATAATTTAGTATTATTCGAATGCTTTCTCGGGTTTCCGGCCTCTGTTTGACAAAGCCTTTATGGTGTGGCTCTTTCATAAGGAGTTATGTAGGTTTTCATTAGGTTTATCTGAATAAGGTAATATGCCGAGAGCCACTACAATTGTTATTATGAATTCAGTTTGAAAAAAATCTCTCACAAAATTCATCCATGGATAAAGTGACGTCACTTGATCGTGCCCGCTAATGGAAATAGATATTGTCACGTCCATTCAAATACTGCAGTTCCAAATAATGGAAGTTTACTCATGTCTTTAATAACTCAGTTCGTTATTATCGAGTCAGCATCAATGTAATGTAGTTACGCACGTCCAGAGATTCAGTTTCGATGTTCTTAAGATTATGGCGATAAGGTCCACGATGCGTCTTGTTTTTATTGTTCACACGTTGAGTCTGAGATGTTTTCCTGCTTTAAAATCTGTATATAAGAATCACCGAGCTAAGTAATTGGCACAGTACCTGAGTGAGATCGGACATTAACACAGGTGAGGACCAACACATTTTTTTTTTCTATCCTAATAATAGTATTATTTACACCAATTTAAAGTAAAAGTAGTAAAAACATAAAAGGTTTCAGTCAACTATTGTGTTTGTGATTTCTGTTTATTAATCATAAAATTTAGTAAATAAATTGAAAGATACTCTCTTTCTAAGATCCTCACATGGCTTACATCTCAAAGAATTTTCAATAAAAAATATTAAATATCCGTTAAGTTAAATGAGCAATAAATAACGTATCATTCATCTAATTTGACACTATACAAATTTTTAGCGATGCTTAAGACGCCGAAAGATCTCAATATATTATTTGTGTCAGAGCATTCCTTTTCCACCAGTCTGTGTTGCGGTGCTAGGGCCCAAAATATGATTGAGGTACCGTTTCAAAGATCTCGGCGTGTAGACTGGGCCAAAACTCTAACATTTGTTCGAGCTTGAACGCGGACGGAGTCGCGGGCGTCCGGTAGTAGGTTTTAAAGCTTCTTTTTTCTCAAATCATTCTTAGTACTTGTAACAACCTTGTTTTAAGTGTAACAAAAAGATATTGCATTATAAGTGCTGATATGAACTTCTGCTGTAAACATATAATACATCCGTTGACAGGTAAACAAAACTATAACCATTACTTTTAATTGATATCACTTGAACAATACAAACATTTAATGGCCGTGAGTACCAACTTACCTAATATCTTTTTATTGTTTTTCATTTACATGAATCTTAGTTACTTGTGTCCTGTCAGCTGTAATTGAATTACCAGCTTGAAAAATGCAAGTAACATCAGTAAAATTCATCATCATCATCTCCTTCAAGATGACTTCCTCATTGAGTTCTTCTCCCAAACAGTTGCCTGAATACAGTTTGGTGCTGCGATCTTTACTAAATAGGGCATATAGTATTTATTACTTTTTTAATGTTATAAGGTCGTCAGTCCTTCATGGCCAGGACGTCCTACGCTGCGCTTTTTTTAATCAAATGATCTCCAATATATAATTTTTCTGCCTCAATGGCCAACAGCTCTTTACGCTGTGCCCGGTAAGGATTGCAATAACGGGATCCAGCCTCCAGCAATCCAGCTGAATCCAACACTTTTTGTATAGGTGCGGATCCGCAAACTTATCAGACTTAAGTTGTTGCTGGATTAAGATTCCAGCAATAATCTAGCTAGATGAGGCCGCGCAATTCCAGCGGAATCCCGTCGGGGTGAAATGCTGCTGGATTGCATCGATTCAAAATCCATAGTGCCCTACCACCTGCAGCATACTGACCTCATTTGACATCTTGTTACCACAGAACAGAAGCGCTGCTTATCACAGTTTCGTTCATTACCACTTTTACGTACGAACGCCTGTCGATGGTCGAAAAGCAAGATCGCAAATAAGGCCGCTGACCTTTTTGGACAATTTTAAACCGCCGACGAAAAAAGGAGTGTTATAAGTTTGACCCTTATGTCTATGTGTGTATATGTGTTTGTGTGTGTCTGTGGCGTCGTAGCTCTCGAATGGATAGACCGATTTCAGTGCGGCTTTTTTCATTCGAAAGATAATTTAATCGCGGTAGTTTTTAGCTATAGTTGGCCAAAATCCGTCTACCTGGCTGTTTTCCTGGCGTATTCGGGTTTTTTTTAACTGGAAAGTTAGTTAACTTTATCTCTTCCAGAAAATGAAAACTTTCGTAGCCCTCCTCGCCCTGGTGGCCGTGGCGGTCGCCCGCCCCGAAGACAAGTACAGCGACACGTACGACAACTTCAATGCGCAGGAGTTGGTGGAAAACATCCGCCTGCTGAAGAACTATGGCAAATGCTTCCTCGACCAGGGACCCTGCACGCCTGAGGGCTTTGACTTCAAGAGTAAGTGTCTTCTGAAACTATTTCTTTAGCACAACTGCGCCCTTCGAGAAATGTATTCTTTATCGGTCTTTGTTAGATTGTAAATATCTTCTGTAGGATAATCAGTGCTTTTTTAAGGTGCCGTAGCACCTGAATCCAATCCATCTAGGGCCTAAAGTAACTTTTTTTATAGCTGTCGTATTCCGGAAATTTTGTTAATCCTACGTAAGATAAATTAAAAATCTCTGACAAGAGTTTTTTTTCTTGTCGTAGTAAAAGATATTGACTTGACCTTTATACTACTAAAGTCACAGTAACACTTAACATTTTGGGTTAACGCCATGCCAAATGCCCGTCTGTTAACGATGCTCATTGTAAAATTTAAAAAAAATACACGTAGATACTTGCTATTTAAATAAAATGAATTTCGATTAATACTAATAGTATCATATTAATTATTTACAGAGAGGATACCCGAAGCGCTCAAGACCGACTGCGGAAAATGCTCACCGAAACAGCGTGAGCTGATCAGAACCGTCGTCAACGGTTTCCAAGCCAAGCTACCCGACGTTTGGGCCCAGCTTGTCCAGAAACACGACCCAGAGGGCAAATACAAGGCTTCCTTCGATGCCTTCCTCAACACCGAGAACTAAACCAAAGCTACGATAAACGGCATGATGTCTGTAAAGAGCGATTTAGAAGAAACATTCTATCTGAAGCCAAGACAAGAGCCACCTTTCTGGTTTTTATGAGGGTAGACTGTACGAGGTTCGAACAAGACTTGTGATTGAAAAAACATAGAGAACATCACCTAGGTGGAATCGCTTTTACTGACAATCTGTTTGGCAATGCAATTACATGAAACTTTTCAAAATGGTTGTGATAGTAATATAGTTTGTTTACTGTTAGGTTAAAAACACCTTATTAATGCTTTCAGTAAATAATCGTTAATTATTAATTAGATAAAATAGTTAGTTTATGCTCAAAACATCACATTCCTAAATTATTGTCTTAATTAATGTTTTTTTATGAATCCTATTTTAAATAAAGTTATTTTAATTATATTTTGTTTAACTCGACCTTCCTTACCATTAAGTTCAAAAAGTTTATTTTCGTATTGACAATAAAACAAACCGGTCAAATGCGTGTCGGGCCACGTGCATTGTTGGGTTCCGTAGTTGCGAGTGCTAACTTTCAGTTTACACACACAAGTACTTGTTTTACAAAACTACTAACTGTCAACTAATATTTAATCAAAGGACCGTGACCGTTTTGGTCCCCACCCACCAACAGAAAATGGTAAATCTAGCGAGTAAATCATTTAAAGTATGGCGACATCGAGCAAATCTATGGGGTTTCATGATATTCAAAGTTTTGTGCAGACATATTGCCTTTAAAATGTATTATATATATATGTATATATGCCTTTGTGAGACTGAATCCGTGTATACGGAATTATTGTATTACCGGAATAAAAATATTATTCCTTGCAAATGTTTCAATCGTCCGTACTGCAACTAATTTTGTATAGAAATAATGAAAAAACTTTTAGATTTTTCTAAATTAACCTATCGATTTAAAAACAAACTTTTAGTCAAGTAATGAGATACTAACGATCACATCGATATGAATTTGATGTCTGTTGGAGGGTGGGGACGGTGCTCATATATTTTTGGTCATGATATTTTGTATGAAATTTTATTTTCCGTGTACATTTTAGCCTATATTATTTATTTATTAATCTTAAACATGTATTAAATGTAAATTAAGAATGTGCACCTAAGGTGCGAGAGGCTGGTGCCTGAAATAGGTTTGCAATAAACTGGTGCTGAAGGGCACCAGGCCCCGGCCTTACTTTTTATGTACTACTCAGCTTTGATAGTTTTCGTTTAAACTTCGTTATATGTATATCCTAATACTGTATTTTTTTAGGAATCTATATATTGCCGTCGAGCACTTACCCCGAACATAAAAATATGGTTTTGGTTGCAACCATAAACCATTTTTTTTGTCATTTACTATTTGGCAATGTATTTCTAATTTTTGATCTTAACACAGTCAGGAACAATTTTATTGGTGCAATCGTTGCAACCATAATCCATTTTTTTCGTTAATTAGTATCTTATCAAATTACAGCTTTCTACCTCTTATAGTCTTTGAGTAAAGCTGCGGTCGGACTGCGGCTTTACTTCGGCACTGGACACAATAAGGGTTTGTTTGTGTTGTTTACTACGGAACCCTAAAAAATGAACAAAAAGATAATTGATAACCTTGAGTATATTTTCATATTGACTCAATATACACTTTTAGATTGGACTTCACACATCCTTCTCAAGCACTCGTTGAAATATCCAAACAAGAGTAGCCAAAACGACAATGTCACGAGGACACTTGAATAGCTCGAGTGAATTAGAAGAGCATACACATTAATATATTTACTTGTCCTATTTGTCATGACGTGTAAACTATGTACGAGTATGACTGATAAAACTTTGCTTCATTTAACCCATCATCCTATCATATTCGAGCGCGATTTCTTCTTAAAATATCTAAGTACCAAAGACGCAGAGGAGGCGAATATTTTTTTAAAGTTAAGACAACTATTTTTTCAAAGATATTCAACGGAAACTTTCGTTACACCACATTTTAACACCCAACAAAAAGAGGAGTCTATGTCTGTTTGTGTGTGTATGTTTGTTGTGTTGTAGTTAAGTGTTTTGTGTGTACCTGTTCAGGAACTCCCGAACGGACTCGTCTGCTGGATCGATACCAATGCGGTTTTTTTTATCACGGTGGTTCTTAGCTTTAGCTGATCAAAATTCGTCCAGCCGTTGAAGTTTACCAGCTGTTTTTCTGATTCATACGTGGTTTTTTTTTAGCTGGAACTTAAGTTTTTTTATACCACAGGCGTACGGAGCCCGTGTTAAGACTTGATGGGCTTTCTTTGACAGCAGCAGCAGACAATAATGTTATCAATTGTATCTTTTTGACCTTTTCTGATGTCTAGGCATAGTCGTCACTTGTCCTTTGTCAACAGTAAGGTCACTTATATTTACTTAGGCTTTTAAAAAGTTACACTCGTAAAAATTCCTACCAATATTATAAACGCGGAAGTTTGGAAGTGTGTATGGACGTTTGTCACGCCAAAACTACTTGACCATTTTGGCTGAAATTTGAAACATAGATAGATTATAAACTGGAATAGCACATACTTTTTCTCCCAAAAAACTTTACGGTTCCTGTGGGATACGTAGAAAACGGGTTTTAAGCGCAGCACAGAGCACAGCTTATGTAAAATAAAGAAGTGACTGGTAGATCTGTAATTTAACTTTTGACTGCCTCCAGGTACTCAGTTGAGAAATGACATGGCAGCTTCCACCTAAATAATATTAGTAATATTTACCTAGGTAATTTAAGGCATAGTTGATGCAAAATGATACTCGATCTCAAATAATATTTGGCCCAGACGCCTCGGTTGGCAAATCGGACTTTCATTTATATGTTTTCTTTTCATCCTAGCAACATTTCTACCGGACCAATGAGTAAGTGTCACGGTAGCTCAATTGGTAGGGCCGGCCGCCCGGCTTGCGAGAGGTGTGGGTTCGAGTCCCGCCTGAAGCAGTCCATTTTTTCCTTAAGTGTGTTTTAATTTCACATTGTAAAGAAATTGGCATTGTTAATGCTAAAAATATAGATCTTAACATTTCTACCCTTAGTCCACCTTAAAAAATAAAGGAACAAAGTCAAAGAGAAAAGTTATAAGTAAATAAACACTGGGGAAACAAACATTTGTAGCATTGCAACAAATATATACCTATATGTTGTTACTCGTAGTTCAACACCCGATATTTAAAGTAATTTTAGCCCCGCGACTAATAAGATAAATAAGAATTATCAGCGGATTGTTGTTTACCTACGTGAATAATTGACAACTCGACTTATCGGCCTTTCTGAGAAACATGTTCATGAAATTTTAAAGAATGTTATTAAGGAAAAAGGGACGATGGTTGAACCAGTTATGAATTGGTCAGAAAACCAATTCTGTTTGTTAAAATGCGGACATAAAGAAAATATGAATTCAATGCGTGTACCTACAATTAAACGAGTATTTTTTATTAGCGCTTCAGGATTCGGCAGTTATTTCTCTCATGTTAAAGTTTGCTTTTAACAAGCAGTTTTTCAATGGATAAATTCAGCAAAGAAATCTAATTCCTGAAAATGAAGGAATTCTTAATTTTAAAGGGGGTCGGCGCAACTCTTCAATTGATTCGCAGGAGAATAGCAGTTGAATGGAGATTTGTCTAATTTTGAATGCGCATAGGTCAAATGTCAAAATCCTACAAGTGTCTGTACATTAATTTTGCATCTACTTACTAGTAGACGCCTGTGACTTCGTTTGCCTTTCAAGATTTACATCACAAAGTTACACTTTTCTTATTCCAATCATCAGAAATTGCTTACACTTATTCTTTAGCTTTTGATTTTGGGTAGAATCAGAAGGAGACTCTTACAACTGATGTGACACATTATTTAATTCTTCAGAATAATGTATGTAAAGCCAGAAGCAATGTCCACACACAAAAAAAAGGTTATGTTCAGGCCACACCTACGGCATACTGTCGCCACGACTCGCGACTTTTTGTGATTGAGGCGCGGCACTGATTGGTCGATCGAAAGTTACAGTCTCAAGTCGCAAGTGTGGGCTGAGCCTTAATGTGAATTCGTAACTACAGAAAAAGCTACAAATAGACAGAATGAAAAAAGATCTGATAACACAAATAAACTTAAGTTTATAAATCAAGTACTTACAGAATAGATTCCTTTAGGCATTTTTTTATACTTATTGAGTAATAGATTTCTAGAAATAGTTTTGGCCAATGACGAGACAAGGTAGTTAGTTAGAAATCCAAGCTTTAATTTTTCAATCATTTTTAGGTAGCAACGTTAAAATAGCTATCTTTATTATCGTGGAACTCTGGTTAAGTTACATCAGCGGTTGTTTACAGTCGAGGTGATTAACTAAACGATGTTTAACACCTCGGGCTCAAATGAACAATTGATTAAAACTCTTTGTTTGGTCTTGGGGCTGCTGGTCATTCTGACTTCACCCTTCAGACTGTGCACATACCAAATGTGAGTAATCAATTGTATATTATGTAGCTAGTAGAATTGTAACAGAATCGTTATTTAATAAATCAGTTGCGTGCTTTTTTCCATCACGATATTAATGCAATTTTACAAACAAAATTAAGTCAGAACCAGGGTTTTGCTCCAATTATGTTGTTATTGCACGTATTTTATTGCTACAGTTGAAAAAAAAATGGTTAAGGGCTGTTAAAAGATCACATAAAGGGTTAATTACTTAAAAAAAGTCAGGTTAGCAAAGGAAGGGTAAGAAGCCTGTTAGTGCGCGTATTGTATTGTGTTTTGATCCTAAACTATATTGTCTACTGGCAGTACCAGACATTCGTCAATGCCCAGTTTTTTAGTAACGGAAATTGGGTCGGGAGATTTAGCAGTTCATTTAAATCTCGCGACCCAATTTCCGTTATACTAACCCTTAATCACGCACTTGACTGTTTTTTTTAATATAATAGATTAGGATTTTCTTCAGTTAGTACCTAAGCTCGCTATTAAATAGATCTGTAAGCGAGGTCCTACATTTGGTTTGATAATTATTTGTCCATGGAATAAAGAGTAGGTGTTCAAATGAAATTTATATTTTGATCACGATGATATACTGATTCACAGACAAAAAACGGTCATTTCATATTTATCCATATCACGTTTAACCTTGCAAGAGCATTATAGAAACAGTATAAAAGGAATTGAGTTTGTAATTTTATATTAATACCTATAAAGACCTAACAGCTTAGTGAACCAATATACAAGCTGCTGTAAAAGACAAGGTAGGTTTTTGAACATCTTACCTTTATTTTCCATATTGTAAAAGACGATTTCTGCTATTTTAGATCTAGAAATTATGTTTGTCGTTCGTCTGGGGCGCGCATAATATTCATCCATGAGTCACCTAGATACTCGCTGAAATCAAAATTAACCTATTCAATTTTTATCCCACATTGCTCCAGATCAATCTTCGTATCAAGATGAAGTTCGTCATAGTCCTCGCGATCCTGGTCGGTCTGGCAGCAGCCGACGACAAGTACACCAGCGAGAACGACAACTTCGACGTAGATGCCCTGGTGGCCAATACTTCGGAGCTGCAGAAGTTCACCGGCTGTTTCCTGGAGACGAACGAGTGTGACGCTGTGTCTGCAGACTTTAAGAGTGAGTTCTTTTCTTTGTCATACATACGTTGGAGAACCAAATCGAACGGCAGTAGGCGGTACACATAGCGTGGCGAATCGATGTCCGTCGGGACGGAGAGGTTCTAGAATGCGGGGCGACTTTCCGTGGGCAGGCCCCCTACAAAGTGGACTGACAATCTGGTAAAGGTCGCGGAAAGCTGTTGGATCCAGGCAGCTCAAAACAAATTGCGGTGGAGATCCTTGGGGGAGGCCTGTGCTCAGTAGTGGCATGACAACTTTGACGTAGATGCCCTAGTGGCCAACACATCGGAGCTGCAGAAGTTCACCGGCTGCTTCCTGGAGTCGAACGAGTGTGACGCTGTATCTGCAGACTTTAAGAGTGAATACTTTTCTTTGTTATTCAAAAAAGGATAGTATACTTCAACCGCGGGACTCACAATGGTCGGTCGACCATTGTGTCTCCCGAGCTCTCCCATCGACGTGATCACAGTTTTAATAAGACAATTGAGGTCGGATTAATTTACGTCAAGATTGGCTGATTAAGCTTATCATAGGCAGTCATGATGGCTTGCATATCCATCGCATTTGTTCGATATGTCTTTCTAATGGTCTACCTAAAACATGACGTCATATTGATCAAGTAATACGGTCAAGTAATAATATGTGGAGT
Organism: Pyrausta despicata; assembly: GCA_963921415.1. Classification (NCBI taxonomy): domain Eukaryota; kingdom Metazoa; phylum Arthropoda; class Insecta; order Lepidoptera; family Crambidae; genus Pyrausta; species Pyrausta despicata. The sequence goes on along the minus strand of OY992862.1, from coordinate 10,102,288 downwards.
CATGCCTTTACCGTAAGTAAGTAAGTAAGTGAGTAAGGTTGGTCACTTACCTTACACACAACCCCTCCACCAATCCGCACTGAGCCCGCGTGGTGGAGTATGGCTCGCACCACCTCATAGTTGAGGTGAGGCCTGTGCCCAGCAGTGGGACGTATATAGGCTGGTGATGATGATGATGATGATGCCTGCACCGTGTTTATGTTTTTCAAGGTTTAGACAGAATCTCTATTATAACATCTTACGGTTTGTTTATTTTATTTAGGACACGTATCTAAGCTGGTTTTACGAGCTTCCAATCAAATTGAAAATTTATTCTACCTCTTTAATGAAACTTGTCATCGTAAAACTAATGCATTTCTAGTTAGAGTTTTTAATTGTTGTTTCTTATTTTTGTAGATTCTTTATAATAAATCTCTACGGCAATTTTTAAACCATTTATTGTGAGGTTAACTGCCATTAAGACCATCATTAATCTCTTCTTATTTCCCACAGAGGACTTTCCAGAAGCCTTCCAGCAGGCTTGTGCCAAATGCACGGATGCCCAAAAAGTCTTGCTGAAAAAATACCTCGCCGGCCTTAAAGAGAAACTGCCCCAGGAGTTTGAGGCACTGAAGAAAAAGTACGACCCTGAAAACAAATACTACTCGGCCTTGGAAAAGGCTGTAAATGCTTAGGAAGATAGTTTCGACTGACTGCATTTGTAAGCTGGAAATGAAATAAAGTGATGTGTGTAACGATTACGTTTTAATTTAATAGAGCTGCTTGGTAAACCTGCCGTGAATAGGCCAGCTGTATAGTTCCTACAATGACTATGGCCAAGATATGTGAGATTCGTTTACCAGATCACATATGAACTAGGACTTTTAAAACTTTAAACCGCCATAGTATCCAGTCAAGTTTATTATGTATTGGCCATAGAAATAAATAAATATACAACAACAGTGGTAAGTAACTAAAGCACTTGTGTTACAGATATCAGGTAGGTATTACAAATAAACTTAAATAAATACATATTACACCCAGACCAGTACAAACACACATGTTCATGCATGTTTGTACAGTGCGGGGATCGGACCCGCGACCTCTTGATTAATAGTCAACTTCTTGACCATCACACCAAAGTGGTCGACAAATATTTGTTGTTTGTATAAAAACGCTTTTCCTAGCATTGGCTCCGAGCAAAGTCCTTTTCTCTGAAGTTTGAGTACAAAACATTAAAGGCGTTAGAGTTTTATAGGTACGGTGTCCAGCGCGTCACGGTAAACACAATGCTCTCTTTGTGATACATATTTTGCAACAAAAATGGGTAATCTGATATGCTGGCCACTGTACGACCTTCATAAACGTTTCGATTATTCTCATAATCATTACTAAATATTTATATATATATATATGTTGCTGATTACCACTGAGTACCAGCGAGTTTAAAAAATATAAATACTTATCCCCTATTGTTCCTTCGAGTAACATTAGTGCGGTGATTGTAAAAAATTGTTTACCATATATTATTATAAACTATGAAATATTAATGGTGGCTTCCCTAAAAAACTGCTTTACTAATTACATAAATTTTAATTATTGTGTGTATTTCATCCTTGGTAGTCTTCCAAACGCATATTTAGCAAATCGTGTTCATCCACTGAGACCGAGGCTATGCTAATAAGTAGGCACTAAATAAATAGTACCTTAGTATAAGTATATAATTAAAACTCAATTCCATCCTAAGCAATCACAAGGATTTTGCTTTGTTATTTTTACCAAATGCAGATAACTGATAACTTGAACAGGTCTTCGGATTTTTTATGCGTCAAATTTGTAAAAATGTTTACATTATTTAAGTAAAGTAGAACATAAGTGCCTCAAATAGTACTAGGCTATTGGTTAATAAGATACAATCTACTTCCCAAACACAGTCCTGCACATACCTAATTTGTTGACACTAAGTCTAGCATGTTGCTCATGAATAGAGCACAATAAAAGCGAATCTATTTTTCGTAAATGTAGCCGACTCACCTTTGTGTCTCACAAGCCGCAAAGACAATCTTTATAACGTATAAGGCAAGCAAAAAGTTGCCCTACGTAAGTAATTCTAATACTGTGAATTCTAAATACATGAAATATTCAAGGATCGGAAGTTTTTTCGGCACTCCTGAAGGTGTAGAAGTGGTAAAAGTAGAACTTTTTAATTAAGACATTATCTGACATTTGGTATCCGACCCTAGTCGATGTGCATGTGAATCATCATCAGTCATCGTCATTATGTGTATCCAAATTCATACAAACTTTTTACTCACAAACAAAAAACATGTTGTCGAAACCAGTGCTTAGCCGTCATAACAACTGTTTAATAAAGGAAGCATAGAGCCAAAAATAATTTGAGGCGGAAAGTCCGAGGCTACGTGCATCGCAAGAGAATGGTTCCAAAGCTGCGTCCTATTTTTTGCGGCCGTCTTCCTCCACAAACATTGTGCTCGAGCCTCGAAGGTTAGATGGGTTAATGAGCGTTTTAAGCAAAGGATAAACAGACTGCACGTCATTCCGTATCGGTCTATCAAAAGGTTGTTTTCGATATGCGGCGCGGCGCATCATGTTCTCAAACGTTTTTAAAATAGTGCTGATCATACAAATTTGCTTTTTGCTAGCGTATTGTTTAACTCAGGGAAACACGTACGATCGGAAATACGATTATTTCGATATCGATACACTTGTACAGAACCCTCGACTACTGAAGAAATATATGGATTGTTTCCTGGATAGAGGCCCTTGCACGCCTATTGGTAGGGTGTTCAAAAGTAAGTAGCCACATTTTACTATAACTCATACTGTCTGCCAGCACGTGTAAGTAATCGTGGTGCTTCTTGAATCCAAATAAGTTGATAGAAAAACCCTCTTACTTAAACGGATTGATTATAAATTGCACAAATCAGTGCCTAGACAAGTTTAATATAGAATAAGAAACTTTTAGGAGTTATTTTTGTACATATTTCATACAATAATGGATATATCGAAATCACTTAAAACATTATAATACCCCAAATATATGTTTATAACCGAAAACATTTCGATAATTGATAGCATCCTCTTTTTCGAAGTTTAACTCTAAAACACGGTAGGAAATTGCATAAAACTTCATTCGATGAGCCCACATATTGTGAACTAACTTAGGTAACTAGGTACATTGACATAAGGTTGAAAATGTAATAGATAGAAAATGCTTTTATTGTACATTTCACATTGAACAAAATACAGGGATGTTTTAAATATTAATGCAATTAAGGCGCTCTTTTTGCTTAAAGTAATTTCTCCAAGACAACCTTTGGATACAGAATCAACATAAAGAATGAGACGGCGGTGAAAACTAGTTATTTGGCATAAATAAAATTAATCATTAGAATTTGCTAATTTTACAATGTTTATTGTTTTCCAGCCGCACTTCCCGAAGTGGTAGCGACCGGTTGCAGCAAGTGCACTCCTGCGCAGCGCAGCTTCGCTAGGCGGACCTTCGACGCGTTCAAACGGTACCTTCCAGACAACCACGAGGAACTGAAGAAACTTCTAGACCCGAAGAACAAGTATTACGACACTTTCGAGAAGGCTATTGCTGATTCGTAACTGAAAGATTTAAGGGAATGTTGTTCGCAATTCAGGTGAGTTATAAACTTTGTTTATTGTTACGTTAACTGTCGTAAGAACTTATATCAAAGCAACTATAGGATGGACTCTGTTCCACAAAACTAAGCTAATAAATAAGTGAGATGTCACTATTTCCCATCGTGATAAAAAGAGATGCTAGATGCGGCCGAATGATAAATTTTTTGGAGCCGTTTCACTTCTATTTCTATAGATTCTTTTATCAATGGTCACGAATGACTCGAGTTGACAGACTGTGTTGAAACTATGAAAAGCAATTTTGATACTTTTCTCCATTCTTTCTATATTCTTTAACCGACTTTTTTACATCTTTAATTTGTCAATCAAGAGGTTATCAATTCGTCCGTAAATACATTAGTTTTGTAAGTATACCTATCTGTTACCGCACAACTACTGCTTATTAATTCCGATTTGAAAAAAAGTTGAGTATTTTCCGTGTGGTACTATAGAAATTTGGATAAAATCTGGTCATCAGCGCGGAAGATATTTCAGGGATCTCGTCGTTTAGTAAAATAGAATAAGGTGTGTAGTTTTTGTTTAAGTATCTCAGAGTCTTTAAGTATATGCATACGAAGGTCATAAATTTAAGGCGTGATGGAGAACTCCTTAATTCTGAGGAGTTCAGAAAATCTTTCACCACAGTTCATAACGTTCTAAAATGATTCATAAGTGGCCACTGAAAAGTTATAGATTTTTATATATAAATAAGTACCACATTAAAAAAAACAAAACACACTAAAAGTCTTAAATGAGGTATTGAAATGTTGCATGATCTTAACTATTTAAAGGTGTTGGAAAGATCAATATGAGCGGCACTGACTTGAGAATAATTTGGGCAGTAAACTACCTTTTTTAAGACTTCTTAGTGCGTAGTGTTTTTTGAAGGAGATTTTTTTTGTGTATTGGAGTTTTGGAGAGTGGAGCCTTCTTATGACCCGTAGAAAGGGACCACGGCTCACTCCCACTGGTCAAAGACTTTTGTCTTAAGATATTGAGGTATATTGGACGTGAAAATGAACCGGAGCTTCTCAAAACTTCCCATCCAGATCAGGTCATATTATTATGCAGGTCACATAAGATGACAGATCTTTTCCTCAACTTCGAGAAAAGTTTAGTTCGAACCAGATTGTAGGAAAATATATGTATTTTCAATTTTTTTTTCTAGTGCAAAAAAATTTTTGTTTGGAGAAATTCACAGTTGACGTAGAGCTTTTTTCGTAGTTATTCAGTTCAGAAAAAAGTTATTTTTTTCTATATTAAATCGGCAATATTGGCAGAAGCTGGAAAAAGTGCCGTCGCACATTTTACGGAAATCGTCATCTGCAATAGGCTTGTTTCCTCAAAAAATCTATTTAGTCCGTCATTTACATAATCAAAAAATATTGGACACCTATTTTTTCTTTTTTCAATTGAACAATAAATTACGAAGATATAGTGCGTTGAAGTTTCGCGTGACGTCACGCCGTGTCACACTTTTTAGCACGGAGTGACGTCACGAGCCCCCACTCCCGAACTTTGACGCGCTTTATCTTTGTCAATTTTTATTGCTTTGATAAAATAAAAAAATACGTGTTCAATATTTTTTGATAATGTAACTGACGGACTAAATATAATTGTTATTATTTTACCCAGGAAACATCCCTATTTGGGCCTTAATTAAATAGCTAACAGAAATAAGTAAGAAAAGACCAAAACTACACCAATAGTTATTTTAGCGTTTATTTAATAAATGAAAAGGATCAGTATACTCTTGTTTTTTAGATTGGTAGCGTGTAAATTTTCCATTAAGGCAATTGTCACGCGTTTTCCTGCGTTTTGGCCATATGCAAAAATCACATTAATACTTATTATAAATGTGAAATTAAGTTTTTAGATTTTTAGCATGAACAATGCAATTTTCTTCATAATGTGAAATTAAAAAACACTTAAAGAAAAAACGGACTGCCACAGGCGGGGCACGAACCCGCACCTCTCGCAAGCCTGGCGATTGCTCTGACAATTATGCTACCGTGACACTTACTCATAGGTCCAAATTTATTTAAGTGCTTCTTAGGCAGGTCTCCGTTTCCGTCAACCTAGCTAAAACTACCGAACGGATTTTGATTAAATTTGGTATGCAAACATACAATGGGTATAAGCTAACTTGGCTGATAAAATACTTTTTATCCCGATTAAATGCTCCCTTTGGATTAAACAGGAATCTTTGCAAGTCATTTTTGTTTTTCTAATGACAACGCGCAGGATTACTTCTTCGGGGTCGTTTAGTAAATAAATAAAAATCACCATAGTGAACCTGACAATACCGTGTCTCTAGCCAATAAAACCTATTTAATAAATACAAATCGTAGGTTTCATTCAAAGAGATACCTACAGTTAAACATATTTACATTTGCTTTGCCCGCAAACTTTGCTGATGCACTCTTTGTTTGCACTTTGCGAAAAAATTTAGTACATTAAATAAGTTAAAACGGCATTGACTTTTATTAAGAGGTCAGTTGCGTTTGAGGTTGTTAATTATATTTACTCATTCACCTTCTTTACAGCTAAAAAAACTTCCTGCTTTTGTGCATGTTTGAAGGTGTTGCACATTACAGTAATAAATCATGTTACTTCCCAGCTAAAACTTATAAAATACGCATTTGGTCATACCTACTCCTTAATCTTTTTCGCGAAAACATTTAATAAATAAAGACGTCATTGAATATAGTGAGGATCATAATCTCATGATCGTCGATCTCTCTCATCATTTCATGATCCATCATCCATCCTGGTGAGATTGTGGCCAAATAAGTAATAGCTTCAAGTGTAAATGAAAATTGAAAAAAACCGGTCAAGTGCGAGTTGGACTCGCGCACCGAGGGTTCCGTACAAACCTGTAGGTATATAAGTAAAAGTTCACCCATCACGGGTATTATAGACTTAAGTATTTAATATAAATTTTAATTTAATATCTCAACGCGTTCATGAGATAAGGAGTAGTAACTTTGAAATTTTCAAAATTGTCAAAAATTTTTTTTTATATAATGATGAAACTGAAAATTTACGGTTTTCGTAATTTTTCTTATATCAGTACTATAAGACGTGACTTCGTACTAAATTTCAAGATTCTAAGTTTACGGGAAGTACCCTGTAGGTTTTGATTCCCGTGCGAGTTTCGAAAATTTGCGGAAATTTGCGGCCTAAATGGCTGTATCTTTTAATTGCGTTGGCTTAGAAGGTTGATTTTTCTACAGCTTCCAGGGACAATAGACTTAAGTAGCATATAGAAATTTCAGTTTGATACCTCCATGCGTTCCTGAGAAAAACGGTCTTGACAGACGGACGGACGGTCGGACAACAAAGTGATCTTATAAGGGTTCCGTTTTTTTCTTTTGAGGTACGGAACCCTTAAAACTGCACTGAATGTTCGGGAGCTACGACGCCACAGACAGACAGACACACACAAACAAACAGAATATCAAACGTATAACACCCTTCTTTTTCGTTGGAGGTTTTACAAAAAACAGGTCGATTTTACGAGGTCTTGCACTTTTCAGCTAAATCTTGCTATGTCTAAATGCTAGCACAAAACAGTAACTAACACAATTCAAATAAGCTTATTTCATGGTTAATAATTATTTGTAAGCAAAACTTATTTTTCCTCTACAAAAGTTGCATTCAAACTTTCCTGGTAATATGCAGCAACATGTCACATATTTGAACATTACCCGAAGACATTTCACTGGTAAATCCAAAAGGGATTTGTTAACTGTAATATTGTGGCTCTTGTGTTTTTTGGGAGTGGGCTTACATTCGCTTGCACAAAGTATTGCATGACTGACCCGAGTTGCCCACTTAGGTAGTGGTATCGTCAATATAAGCCACTGTCGCTTTCTGGCAATGCTAGTTCATTGGGCCCATTATCGAAGGTAAAAGGTGGGTGAACGAACTATAGAACTGCATTCCGCGAAATTGTGTCAAGATTTTCGTGTGCTGTGTTGTTTGAAATCGAATCAGGATTAAACTTTGTCGTGAAGTGATACAGCTAAGTTGCAATGCAAATTGTTGTTCATTTGCATATCGGCTTCTTAGTAAGATTAGCAGAAGTGTCAAAGTTTCTTCAGCATTTAACTTGAAAACTTAAAAAAGAATACTAACGGTTTTAACGGTTTGGTGCATCGTTTCTAAAAGTGGTCCATCCATTTTATTGATAAGACAATCGATAAAAATGTTTTGTTACAACGCCATTTGTGCAATTTAAAGGGTTACACAAACTTTGTGCTTACTAGGAATTACAACCTATCTAAATACACTTGTTAAACGATGACGATCCCTTTATTTGACGAGTAAACTAGTATCATGACATGATCAGATGTATTGACATTGGCCGGTAGTACATTAGTATTCAATCCACGTGTTCTATGACCATTGAAACTCACGAGTAGATTGACGTTTGTTATTCGGGACAGCACATCGCCTTTGTTTCTTCGTAATCCTGCTCTCTGTTGGTAGCTTCTTTGGTTTTACTTTCGATATATAAAAAAAAAATGTTTCATTTTTGGTAGCTTGCTAGAATAAAAACTCTTTCTTGGCTGTTGATCATCCTGGCCAGCTTTGATTCTCACAATTGTAAAATAATTTATTCTATTTCCGAGTCAATTATTTTTGGTCAGCACCGAATTCAGTGTTCGAAAATCAAAATTATCCCTGAATTTTCCAGAAACATCGTCAACATGAGGGTCTTGGTGTTCCTATCTTGCCTGGTCGTGGTCTTCGCGGCGGACAAATACAATGCGAAGTACGACAACTTCGATGTGGAGACGCTGATCTCCAACGACAGACTGTTGAAGGCATACATCAACTGCTTCTTGGAGAAAGGGCGGTGCACACCTGAGGGAGCTGATTTTAGAAGTAAGTAAAATGTTTTATATATCTTGCGACTTCGAATTGATTGGTACTTCCTTTTTATTTGTAACTAGTTGACCCGGCAAACTCTGTTTCGCCTTAGAGGCCATAAATAAGCAGACTTTGGATTTTATTCAATTCAATTTTGTTTCGAACACTATAAAAAGGATCGCGGCAAAGGACATAGGTCCTCGACCTCGATCTAAGCTACTTCTCCACCAATTTTCAGCGAAATCGGTTCATCCGTTCTTGAGTTATAAATAGTGTAACTAACACTACTTTCTTTCATATATATATAGATAATTGAAGGCAAGAATTTCAACATATCCAAGCATGGATTGAGCACATCAAAAACTATAGATTGGTTGAATTTGTAAAAAAAATATATATATTTCTGTACTAAACTAAAACAAATGCCTAATTGACCTATCCACATTTTTAATTTAACGAATGGCAGACCTTACATATATCGATTGTATAATATTCTGTTAGAACAATATCATTCACTTTTTATCCGTTTATCAACGTTCATCACATTCTCATCTCCAATTTTATATGTCAAGGTTACCCGTTGTTTACTGTTCGTTACATATGAACAAGCCCAATTATACAGAATTATACAATCGGGTGATAATAACCGGTGTCCATTCGACGATTACATAAAGAGGTTTATGTCAGGGTCGCGAGGCAGACCGGTGGAGTAACTAGGCCCCTACTCTCTGAGCCGTTGTCCGTAGTTTCGAATGTAGCTATCCTTGTCACTCTTACAAGCTTGTCTGTTCGAGCGAATGTAATGGATAGAACCAAAACATAGAAAACGAACCGTCTGGGAGTACGGCCTCAGAAACAACTCAAACCGCTTCTGGTAGGTAACTCTGGTTTGCTTATTTATTGTGAAAAGCATTTTTTTTCTTATACTGGTAAAACTTGGTCGTCAAAGAAATAAGAATCCAAAAACAGAGCGCAAATTTTTTTTGTTAGAAGCTAGGCAATGCATGTTGTGTCGATTCTAAAACTGCACAACTTTTTAATTACAAATAAGCCAGAACTAAAAACTAATTATAACTTATTATTTCTTTACGATAAGTACAATGGGAAGACTTAATGCTAAAAGCATTTAGATATGATTTTATTTTACCTCATGTTTTATGGAGTGTAGCTGACTATAGTCAGTCATGGGATTTATGGTCATTATCATAATACTCTCGTAGGTTGAAATATGTTCTTTCTCGTTAAGTAATATGCATTTATCTGAGTTTACGCGGCCACAATTACCTCAATTTCATTATATTTTTTTACATACAACTGGATAGTAGCGAGCCCTAATCACACCTGATGTTAAACGATGATAGGGCTGAAGGTGGAAAAAGCGCACAGTTCCTCATTCCTCAACAAGTGAGGCACTGGATCACTTCATTACTATGAATCACAAAATTACTAGATCGAATTTCCTCATGAACCAAACTCAATACTCGCACACAGACTCAAGCTTATTTTGACAGATTATTTCAGTAATCTGTATGAGAAGCCCAATTCATCAGTAGACCAGAAAACTCTTTATTGTACACAGAAGAAATACAAAAAAAGAAGTTTTACATATATAGTTGTAAAATGTATGTTTTAACCAAGAAGAAACACTAATACATGATGTCCTACGGTGTAAATTAGAAACTAACCTTCACCTTCTAACTTTCAGAGGCCCTCCCAGAAGCCGTCGAGACCACATGTGCCAAATGTACCGAAAAGCAGAAGAACAACATCAGAAAAGTCATTAAGGCGATCCAGCAGAAACACCCTAAGCAATGGGATGAGCTGGTCAAAAAGACAGATCCCACAGGAAACTTTCGCGCTGACTTCGACAAATTCATCCAAAGCAGCAGATAAAATCGCTTGCAAATCGCCAAGATGCACTCTCTACTCTTTATTCTACAACCATAGTTACTAACGATTTAAAATTGGTGGTTATTCCCTGTGATCCTCGAGTCTGTGTATACCTGAGGCCCCCGGCCCGTAGGACATTTCTTTTTAACTTCATAAATTCAATTAAAAGTCATCTTTGGGGTTGTTCAGGACGGAGCCTCAGGAATCTGGGTAGTCGGAAATGACCCAAACCTGCTAGATAACGTGACTTTTTCTTACAACCACATTGGCTAGCGATTCTAAATGGCCGTGCATCGCATGGCTTTCATCGTTAGGTTGTAGAATGCATCTTATTAATAAAGTAATTTAAGTTTCAATCAACTATCTGTTGAATGGTAAATGAGACTAAATTTCATTACAAAAAAAAGGAATTGGCTCTTTGATTGAGACAGAGGAGCATTTTTGTAGCTTTAAAGTATTTTTTTTTAGATTTTACATTACGTTAGCAACTGGCTTATTCAAAAAGCAAATTGTGATGCCAATTTCTTTAAACGTTACTGTGTTGGTAAATGTTACTGTTTTTTCTCAAAACATCTTTCTTTGTTAGTTAGTTCAGTGTTAATGCCAAACGTGTATACGTTTGGCATTAACACTGAGGTGTAATTTAATAAAAATTACATCAAACTTTACTCTAGATTAGTTTTGTGGTTCTCTATTAATACTCTCTACCATACTACAATACTTATTTATTTCTGAAATACTCTGAAATTCATGTTTTACTTTATCTCAAACTATTATTTATTCAATAGTGTCTCATGTTACATATGAATGTGATTGGTTTTATAAATAGTGTAGATTTGGTATTGCAACTAAAATTACATAGATATCATGAAAATCATGGAAGTTGACTGATATTATAATAAAGAATTGACAACTACTCATGTTATTTGGAATTGGTGTGATTGTTGTTGTGAAATATTTATTTATTTTATTTGTTTTAACTTTAGGATTAACTTAACTTCTATGGACCTACTTCATTTTATTTCAAAACAAACTGTTCTTACAATTGCCTCACCGCGGCACCAAACAAATAATCATCTTTCGAGTCTTAAACTGCAATCAAAAATACTCCGAAACTTCACCACTCATTATGAACAAAAGACTATCGTTAAAGCGCCCCATGACTTGCTCCTTCACCTTTTAGTCCTTAAATAACCTTCTTAAATTTCTTGGCCTACTACCATAATCATTAGTCCTTTACTAATGAAAGATCAGAGCCGCGCAATTAGGCGTTGCGTTAGCTTGTTTTCGTGTCAGGCGGGTTCTTGCGCAGCGGCGCGGGCGCACCGAGTACGTAACAATTGTGCAAGCCGTCACATAATCTGACGACGCTTGCAACCGTTCTGCTTCATGTGGTTTACGTCATGGTGCTCGATGGTGTTGCCGTATCTGCAGGTAGGTAAAAAGGGCCCGAGTTGGACGATAAAATTATCGTACCAAAATTTTCTGGTTGCTATCCCAGTTTTTTTTAAAAAAAAATGAAGATAAAATGACTTACATATTTTCATTCTGTGAACCCAGAGTAGAAATGTGTCTATACTTTTCTATCTACACAGCATTGGTCTCGATTCAATGCCGTATTCACTAACTCGGGTCTTAGTGGCATGAAATACAGATATACCACATAACCACGGTAATAACTATCTGCTATTCTATCATATTGAGAAATATCCAGACCTCAATGAATACTTTAATTATACCCATATTTTCCCATTAAAGTCATAAAAGGAAATAGTGTTAAGTTATATCTTTTGTACGCCGATATTGCTAAAAAAGAAGGACAAACACACCGAGAAGGATATGAAAAAATAAAACGTCAGGAAATTACATTGCACAGCCTGTATTGCTAAAATGTAATGCTCCACATAATTTAACATTGTCCGTTTCGATTTGCCAATGGTCATTCTTAGTAGCAACTAATTTAACAAAGCGAATTAAAGAAGTGGCTCTTTTTTTCTTTTGTAAAATATTAACGCTTTCAGGATTTGTAATCCAGTTCAAACTGTCCAAATGTAATAATATAAGCTATTGATTTAGGAACAAGTTAAAAAATTCAGAAAAAAATTGTATAGGTCATAGTAAAACGCAATAGAAATCTATCTGATTTGCATTGGTACTCTTAAAATCTTTACTGATTTTCAGACTTAATGATACTCGTAGTAGCGTGACACTGCTTCTTTGCTTTAAAGTTTTATTCCTAAATTAGTTGCATTGATCCATACGGTATAAAATATATTGAGAGGACTCTCTCACATAGTGATTTTCTACCGATGGGAGCGAATTTAGCTTTTAACTTTTTAATCTGTACCTAGGACGAAGGCCGTGAAAGCCTTCTCATGGACGTGATCTGGGTCGTATTTGTTTATGAACTCCTTGAACTCTTCTGGTTTTCTTTCGGTAATGGCTTTGACGGTCTTCCTGACGTGAGACTTTTGGATTGGTGTGCATTTTTCGCAGGCTGTCGCGATCACTTCGGGCAATAGCTCTGGGGAATAAGGATTGATTAATAAGACTGGTGATTCACACTTCTGATGTATAGTTCAAAAAGTAACATCGACCTTCCAATCAATTTTTATCTTTCCACCAAGAATGAGGTATTCCAGATGTTCCAGAAATGCATCGCGAAGGAAAATTTAATTTTTTGTGTGCTCTATTGCGTTTTACTCAGTTCGCGGCATGCTTGAAATGATTTCCCTCTACCTTTCCAAGGATAGAAAGACTATTTTGAAAAATTTAACTAGTTTGTGTATAATATCTGATCTCCACCAATCTGCATTGAGCCCGCGTGGTGGAGTATGGCTCGTACCACCTCATAGTTGAGGTGAGGCCTGTGCCCAGCAGTGGGACGTGTATACGATGATAAGATGATCTGATCGAGACATTCAAATACAGTCGCCGCGACTCGCGACTGCGAGAGTGCAACCAATCATTTCTCTAATCAATCGTCACAAAATCGTAGTTGAACTGCGGATTTAGACATTTCATATATACATACTAGAACCACATAGAACTGTCAAAAACTTGGATTTAATTAGGTACGATTTTGTTTCGACTGATTAGCGTAATAAGGCCGCATTGCGGCTATCGCTTGCAATCACGAGTCGCAGCGACAGCATGCCGGCGTGCCTTGGGCCAAAGGCACAAAAGCAAGAAAGCAATAAGTGTTTATTTATATTGTTGTCAACTCTAGCAATAACTCAAGACCCCGCACTACAACACCAAAAACCAAGATACTGTTAGCTCTTTTTGTGGAGATAGGAACGTAACTTAATAATTCAAAGTGATGGTTTGGAAAAAAAAACAAAATTATGTAATGACAACTAACACTTAGTCTACCTGCGACTACGGACGCTGAAAATAGTCCGAAACGTCAGGTTAAAATAAAATGTAAATCAATCGCAAAATAATCCGTAAAAAGTGTATCGTTTCAATTTCAGTGTTCATTGTGGATTCATTGTGTTTCTTCTGGATCGTATGTAAATAAACGTGAATGTTTGTTAGTTATTTCAATGACTGCTTACATAAGGTGTTGACTTGTAGAAACAAAGCTTGTTAGGGTAAGAACTAGGTATTAATCCATCATCCATTCATGTCTTGTGTAATTGTATGTGCCAACAGTTAATTATTTTTGCTTCTAGGAAGATTTTTTCAAATGATCATCAACGGTTTAATAAATACATTACTTTCTGATCCGGTACAGAGGTTTTTCGTATTTTATTTAATTTTTTAGGATACAATTGGGTAAAACTGTACATTAAGGGACGCGGGGTAGGGGGGAGGGGGGTGGTGGGAGGGGGAGGGGGGGAAGTGGGGTAACCCCTGATACCCTCCCCTCTTGAAGCAAGCTCTTGGTTTCTGAAATATTTATGATTGAAGTTTGAGGTTATGACTGTACTAAAAGGGTAAAACTGTACATTAAAGGACGCGTGGAAGGGGGGGAGGGGGTGAGGGGGAGGGGTGGGGGGAAGTGTGTTACCCCCCCTCTTGAAGCAAGCTCTTGGTTTCTGAAATATTTATGATTGAAGTTTGAGGTTGACTGTAATAAAAAGTGTTAAAATTTAGTTTTAGATCATCTAATTAAGGGGTGGGGGGAAAGGGGGATAGAGAGGGGGAAGTTTTACCCCTTGGGGGGGAGGGAGGGAAAAGTGGGTAGTGGAGAGTGAAGACTTGCCTATTCCCTACAAAATTTCTTATCCCCTTTCAGGAGTATAATAAAGAGATTACTGTTGTCTGTTAAAAAAAAAATAACCACGAAATTCAAGGCTCACGCTCCGCTGCGCTTCGCGCTCGCCTTAAATTTCTAACCTATCACAAGACCTACAGGACTTTGGCAAACTGGAGCCTTCCGACAAAATGGCGTCGTTGAGTTTCGTTCTTGCACAGTAGAAACACGATATTTCATTTAAAATTTAATTTAATTATTAATCTTTTCAATAAATTACACGTAAATACATAACATTTTACATGTAAAATGTATTTGCAACATAAATATCCCAAAAAGACCCCAAAAATTGTGTCCAAATTGACTGTGTAGAATCAACTTTCACGTAACGAAACGCAACTGTCAGATCGTATAGTTTTTTTAAGGTTGGTAGTCAGTTATGGTGACGTAAAATAGTCGAATTTTGATCTAATTTTGCGATTTTTAATAATTTATTTCTCGAAAACTACAAGGTTGCTTCAAAAAACGACTTCACCAAAAGACTTCTTGCATCATGTAGTTTCTGACAAAAAATTACGAACCGCCAGACCAGCGTCCCTTAAAGTACAGTTTATCCTACAATTGAATTACTAGCACATTCTAACAAACTTTGCTGTTCAAGCCGGCTCCAGACGTTGGGCCAACAGTTCGACCAAAAACTAATTCTATTGGCCATTAGAGAAAACCACCAACAAAGTACCAATAAACATTGAGGTCAATGATTTTTCTAGATTTTTAACTGACTTCAAAAAATCGAGGAGGTTCTCAATTCGACCGATGTTTTTCTCCAGCATTAATAATCCTATTTGTATACTTATTTTTGTATTCAAAAGAGTATAGTTTGGTCCCACAGAAATTGTGATACTAATTTGCAGGAAAATCATCAAAAATCATCAGAAAAAGGTCTGCTGTTAAGTTTTTCTTAATAATCTTGAGGTTTTCAAGTATTTGCATAAGAAAGTGACACTTTCCAAGCGAGATGATGATGGAGAACTCCTAAATTCTTAGGAGTTTGGGGAATCTTTCACTACAGTTCATGACCATTCAACTGGGTTACGATGATAGTACGAGTAATAATGATACGTACGTGGCCACTAAAAAGTTTTAAATATAAAAAATATTAGACCAACAATTCGCTCAACGTCTGAGATTATTATGTGGCCGCCATAAATGGTTTAGCACACTAAATTTGTATGTTTTGTGTGCTAGCGGACCCGCAGACGGTGTTCTTCCCGATTTTTTCTCACCCTAACTAGCATTGTACTTCAACGAATATTATTTAAAAAAAAATGTGATATCGGCTCATCTGCTCTCCAGATTTGCGCTTAGCAAAACAACAGGGAAAAATTCTCGGATGTGTTTCCGTGTTTTTCTGTTCCTTAGTACAAAAAGGACTAAAAAACAGTACGCTACTTTAACAAGTTTTTATAATCAAATTGTCGACCACTTTGGTGTAATGGTTGACTATTAACCTAGAGGTCGCGGTTTCGATCCTCGCACTGTACAACCATTTGTGTGCATGAACATGTCTGTTTGTACTTGTCTGGGTGTTGTATGTATCTATTTATTTATTTGTAATACCACTGTTGATTCTGATGTCAGTAACACAAGTGTTTCTTAAGCTACTTACCACGGAGTCAGACCAATGTGTGTGATGTTGTATATTTAACAAAAAATGTGCATTTTCATCGAAACTAAAGGCATATACGAAATTACAGCTCAATCGGACACTAGGAAGTAGGTAAAACTTAGCTGGCAAGATTTGATTCCAGACAATACAGGTGAAACTAAATAAAAGCTTGTAATTAACTTACTTCTGAACTCCGTGGAGTTCTCCAGGTCGCAAGGCCCCTTGTCCAGCAAGCAGCTGAGGTAGCCATTGAACAGGGTTTCGTCTCCGAGGATCTTGTCAACGTCAATCTTGTCATATTTCTCGTCGTAGCATAGCACAAGCGGAGCCATCGCGGCGAGCACAGCACAGAAGATTAGCTGCATCTTCGGATTTAGCTTCTGTAATAAATTGAATAGAAAAGGTAACTTCTCATGGCACACAACAAACAGACACAAAAATCATTATACGCAAAAAGATAAACAATTTAGGCGGTTTTATCGCTAAGAGCGACCTCTTTCATAAGTACTGGCATAGTCCAGTATGTTCCATAAATGGTGGAAGGTTACTTTTTGTTTGCAACTGGTTCTTGACGAATTTGAATAAACAGGGTGTCCCAGGAAACCTGTACCAGTAGAAGGGTCCTAACTGTCTCCTAAGACACTAATACCTAACGTTTGAAACCATTTAAAAAAATCTTGAAGATACATTAGGGTCAAACGTTTGGTATTAGTGTCTTCAAACTCCAGACCTCCGCTGGTACAGGTTTCCTAGGACATCCTTTAGATGTGTTGATGATGAGTATCCTCCCAATTAAAAGCAGTGATACTGGAGTACTGTAATAATAACAGTTTCCGTTACCAGGCAAAGCTGACTTCATAAAGGAAATTGGTTTCGTGAACTCTTTCTATAAGACTTTTGAAAAGACGCTGATGATGTTGAAATACGTAGCTGCATTGCACGGAAAAATATTAATTTGTTGAGCTGCGGTAAACAAGAGAGACATAATATTCTATTCTTTCGACTGGTTAAACTTATCTAACGAAAAGTTTACTATTTTTATTTCAAATCTTACCGAATTACTCACAAACGGTTCTTCTCTTGTCGAATATTAGTTGACAGTATATCATATTACACAATTCAGTAGCATTATATACAAAATTTCAGCGGATATATTCAATTATTGTAATATCTAAACACTGAACAAAATTGGTAATTGTGGATGCTTCAATTATTATAATATCATTACGAAGCAAATCATTGATGTTTTCAAAAATATAAATTGACCTTGGACGGAGCTATGACATCATTAAATTTGGGACATTACCACGTTTTATCTATTTTTAAACGGTCCCATCCTACAGACACTAGTAGCTGAACTGATGCCATCATAATTCGAACTTTATTTGCTTTACTACACGAACGATTCATAAATGATGTTATTCTTAAATTGAGACAAGACAGCTTAACTATTATTCGCGAAGTCATACCAAATGGGATTCATCCCACTACCGTGTAATTGATAAATAATAATATTATATGATGAGACTTCAAAAACTCTTGTTTTTGAAGTCTCATCATTATTTATCTTTTTGATGACGTCCGTAGTGCAATGGCGTACGCACCGGTTTTCAAGATCTCTGAGGTGCCGGATTCGATTTCTGGGGTACGATTCTCAGGCATTCGTACTTTTTCCGCACGGTAATTCGTATGTAGCCAACTAAATCTGGGTGTATAATGATAACCTCAAAAAAATTGTTATCAGGTGCATTTCATGACAGCTACCTAATATTTTTATGCAAATTTCAAATATCGAATGGTCAGCACCTCACGTTGCGTTCCAGTGGTAATCTAACTTTTTTCGATTGCATGAGATTTGCCCCCTTAGGCGGAAACAATGTAAAATTTTGTCTCGGGTTTGGATGTTTGTTGTACCTTCATAGTTTCTGCCTCTTTTCATAACGAATGAAAGAAATACTTTTCCACTTTCATGACCTTCAAGGATAAATTAATGAGATGCTGGTATGTGACAGAATGAGAACACAGTGGTGATAAAAGGGTTCCAGTTTTCATCTATTGAGGTGAATACAATGGGGCTAAGCGAGGAGACTCGATCGATACTTATAAGCAACAGCCTTTGCAGCTAAATCAAATACGAATGTATCAAGATAAAGAACCCAGCATTTCAGTCATTACCAGGTTTTGTTTAAATCAATCATTCAATAATTGTTTAAGTCAATAAACAAATCAAAAATTAAATATAAACTTAGTTTAGCATTTTTCGGAATGTAATTAGTTACATTGAAGGTAGATTAATTAATTAAATCTGATAAATGTGAAAGTAATGCCTGAGTTCGTGGGTTTTGAAAAGGCTGATTTAAACTTAATCAGTAAACTGACAGTGTCAGTTTAAATTTTTAACTAAATGAAAAAAACAGGCTGTTACCTTTACCGTCGATTATATTACCTTGCTGAAATCAGCGCTAAGTAGCCTAATAAGTAGGTAGCAAGTATTTTTTATTTTTTTTATGTACTCTATACCTATTGCAGAATCATGCAATCATTTCCAAAAGTACTCAAACATATTGAATTTATTGTATTTTAGTATACTATCGTCTCTCTCATCAGCCTATATACGTCCCACTGCTGGGCACAGGCCTCACCACAACTATGAGGTGGTCCGAGCCATACTCCACCACGCGCGCTCAGTGCGGATTGGTGGAGAGGTGTTTGTAAGGTAAGTGACCAACCTTACTGTCAGATGTTATTAAGCCGCCCGAGCGCCTCTGACCAGGCTTAACGACTCATATCTATCGATATTAACCGGGACCAACAGCTTACCGTGCCTTCCGAAGCACGGAGATGCTTGTAAATAGACGTCACTTATATGATCAGAATGGTCACCCATCCCAAACATGACCGCGCTTTAGGTTGCTTAACTTTAGGTATCACTACCAAAGCGCTGCAACCACTGCGCCACAAGCACCTCAATCTATCGTCTTGACTTATATTTAAATGAAAAAATACATTAATCACGGCTCACTTTTTCAGTAGATTTTTTAAGCTAAAGAATAATTCATGTTACTATTTCTAGGGGAGTAGGAGTTCCGGTTCCCTAACGCGTTGAACTCTTTTCTAAGGAGGATATCAGGATATGGATTTAACCGTAGAATTACCAATTTTAAGTGCTTAAGCGTTGGCTCTATTTTTTTTACCGACGACATCAAATCACTCTAACCATTTATTAAGTAGATAGTAAGCGTGATTGGATGCCGTTGAATAATCCGCAGTGATTTTTTTTAAATAAATATACAACAACATCACATACATTGATTTGACTCCGAAGTAAGTAGTTTAAGCACTTGTGTTACAGATATTAGAATCAATAGTAGTATTACAAATAAACTTAAATAAATACATATAACACCCAGACCAGTACAAATATACATGGTTATGCACACAAACGTTTGCACAGTACTTACTGGGTAGATCCCAGCCTCCACATTGTTTACGATTTAGTGAGTTAACGAAATAAAGATTTTTTATTTTTATTTATTTATTTATTAGACAGTGCGGGGATCGAACCCGCGCCCTTTTGGTTAATAGTCAACCATTCCTTCCACCAGAACCAGTCTTGACCATTACACCAAAGTGGTCGTCAAGAAAAAACTTTGCAGTTGGAAAAAAAACAACAGTCTGGGAAAGGAATCGAACCAGAAGCCGCATTCCCTAAACTTTCGTTTGCATCTTGAGTCTAGCAAGCGCATTTGCTGGCAAGGCTAAGGTCGTAAGAGCGGTGGCTACACAGGTACGGTTACACCCAAAACTACGGACAACGGCTTAGAGAGTAGGGTTAGGTTACGGTTGCGATGGGCCCCGGGCGTTTCGAGCCGACGCCGCGACGGGGGTGTCTGTCGCCCGCCAAAGGGGGCCCGAGACGGTCTGTTGTTTATGCGACGGGGTCGTGTTTCTCCCTCGTCGCAACCGGTAGGAGCTCGCTGCAAAATGAGTCGGCCGAGTCCGGTTAATTGCGGTGAATGCCTGTGGCCTCTCGGCCTACGGTGAACCCGAAACGTCCCCAACTCACATGGTACCGGAGGGCACCGTTAGGTTTCTAGTGGGTGCCCCCAGCTGCCCTCGCGGCTGATAGGTATGTGTAACAGCATTTCCATGTCGTTAAAATAAGGGTAGGGTTGCAATGTTCTTTTTCTAAAGCATAATAAAGTTTGCAACCTGAATGCTAACCAATCTATTCTATATTCTATCTTAATAACTTCTGGAAGAAATAGACGAAATGGTAGAAAATTATACAACACGAGTACTTCATCAAATAATAAATACTTTACTTCACAGAAATAAAATCACAAACATAATAAAACATATTTTTTCTTAATCTACTATCACTTTTTAGGCGTCTTTCAGGGCGACGACAAGGGCTTCGATGTGCTTGGAGTCAGGGTCGTATTTCTCCTTCAAGGCGGTCAGGTCTTCAGGGTTTGTTTTCTTCAATTCTTCGAGGTACCGCCTTATCATGTGCTTTTGGGCCTGGGTGCATTTGGAGCAGGCAGTTTCGGTCGCGTCTGGCAGGATACCTGGAAAAATTGGACATAATATCATAAAGTTGTTAGATGAGATAACTCTTCTCTTTATTGCACAAATACAAATACAAATATCTTTATTTATTAAAGCATTACATTTCAACATTGCAATCGAGGATTTCTTTTAAGTAAATAAATACTTGTGGTAGAATATCCCCGCTCTCCATATTACATTAACAATAATTGACAATATAGAATAAATTAAAAAAATACAGTTATAAATTATGCCATATTATTAACAGCTTCATAATAATAATTAAGTATTGATATTTTTAATATGAATAATTAGTTAATTAAGTAGTTGCAAAATTAGATAATGATTTCCTATTGATTTGATAATTTAAAATAATTTGTTTCAAAAAATAATGATAATAATCCTATTTAAATAGCATTAACAAATTTTGGTCATGCATGTGCGTGCGTGCGTGCGTGCGTGCGTGTGTGTGTGTGTGTGTGTGTGTATGTGTGTGTGTGTGTGTGTGTGTGTGTGTGTGTTAATTTTATTCTTCTAGGAATGCCTCAGTTTCCACATAGTTGTTTGATTTGAGAAATAAGGTGATCGATTTTTTACATGTATATACGTTATTCGAGTAGATGTTTAAAATTTTATTTATTTTATTATATAATTTAGCAGATCGTGACACATACTGCCTCCCTGCGTAAACCGTTCTTATAGCAGGCACAAGAGCTACGTTATAATTACGTCTTCGGGCAACTTTATGGGCATCGTAAGGCATAGATTTATGTAGTTTCAGAATTGCGTTTAAGATGTAGATTTGTCTTACCGAGAGTACATCACTAAGTTCATAAAGATTTTGTGTAGAGTATCTGTATGGTTTAAAATGTATAACTTTTAAAAGGGCTCTTTGCGCTATTTCTAGATCCTTAAACTTGACCTTACTTGCCCCTCCCAAGACCGGAATACAATAGGCTAGAACTGACTGAGCCAGTGAGACATATACTTTTAGGAGCCTTTTATCGGCAATGCATCTAAGTTTCTTAAACACCCAAATGAGCTTTCTTGTTCTTGCCATCATTAGTTCAAGGTGGGCATGCCAGGAAAGTCTCTGGTCAACTAGCACGCCTAGGTATTTTCTTACTGTCACTTTGGTAATTACTTAACAATCACACGAGACATTACGTTGGTTTTCATTACATTCATGAATTTGTATCTTGAAGTTAGTTTTAGGTTGTGATGAATTATAATTTGTGAACGCTATGTAATTTGTTTTTTCTGTATTTAGTGACAGTAAATTTGATTTTAACCAAGTAGCTATCTCTGCAAGCCCTGCCTCTGTAGCCTGACGCACTGAGCTCCAAGTATTGCCTGTAAATATGATAGCAGTATCATCTGCATATGAAAAAACTTTTCCCGAGTCCATGCTTATATTACAGAGACTATTGATATATATTAAAAATAATGTAGGGCCTAGAACACTGCCTTGTGGCACCCCATACGTCACGCAACATTCGTCACTAATATACGAACCAAGTTTAACGTGCTGTTTGCGATTGCTAAGGTAGTCCTCAAACAGAGCCAGAACCACACCTCTTACGCCAATAAGCTCCAGCCTTTGTAAAAGAATGGGAACAGAAACTGTGTCAAAGGCCTTTTTCAAAATCCAAAAAAACTCCGATACATTTTTTTCCTCTGTCAACCTTTTCAACAATGTGAGAAGTGAGAGAGATAATGGCATCTTCGGTTGAGAGACCTTGCCGAAAGCCAAATTGTGAATCAGATAAGAAGGCAATTTTGTTTAGGTAGTTTAAGAGTCTTTTATTAATAAGCTTTTCTAAAATTTTGGATATCACAGTTAGGACTGAAATTGGTCTATAATTCGAAACATCATCTCTGTCCTCACCCTTAAACACAGGCGTTATTATGGCCCGCTTAAGTGCGTCTGGGAAGACACCCTGCCCAAAACATAAGTTGGCTAAGTGCGAGATTATGGGAACCAACATATCATAACCTAATTTTATAAGTTTAGTTGGTACATTATCCCAGCCTGGTGCGCTTTCAGTGTTAAGGCTCATCACGATTTTGTATACTTCTTCACAAGTGGTGTTGTGAAGAGCAAAAGAAGAGATCGGCGAATGAGAAGACTCTTTGCAAACTTTTGTTTGTTGTGGGGAACTGGTTTTTAAAATGTTCTGGACTAGAGTCTTCCCGATGTCTGCAAAGAAAGTATTTACGTGATTGACACAACAACAAGAAATTATACAAACAGTGAAGTTTTACATATAAAGATGTACAATGTGAGCTGTCTTATTGTTATGAGCTATCTCTTCCAGACAACCTTTGAGTAAGGGAAAATACCAAATACGGTTGGTGCAAAAGTAACAAATAAATAAATAACATGCAGTGATAGTTACGTAAAGTAAGGTAGTAGGTACATAATACCTGCGGCATGCTGTAGCCGCGACTCGCGATTGTCAGCGATTGAGACATAGAGATTGGTATTGCACGGCGACTGTCATAAGCGAGTCACGGCAACAGATAGTCGCAGATGGGGTATGTGGCTAAGTATTTTTACGTTCTACAATTTTTGGCGGCAAAATTTAAATTATTATTTTTTTAATATACAATTTTTTAAATATACAACAACATCACATACATTGATTTGACTCTGTTGTAAGTAGCTTAAGCACTTGTGTTACAGAATATCAGAATCAACAGTGGTATTACAAATAATCTTAAATAAATACATATACGAGTAAGTGAGGGGATCGAACTCGCGACCTCTTGGTTACACCAAAGTGGTCATCAAAAAGAATGTAAGCTTGCTTATGCTAAGTAAACTATTTTTTAAATAGTATTTGTTATAGTGCGATGTAGAATTTTAGTTCTCAAGCGGAGGGACACGTGACTACGTAATTAATTTAGTGCCTTTGTATGTATAAATAGCAAATTCTTGTCTTGATAACGTTGGTGTTAACTCTTTACAGATACTTAGAACATTGGAAAGCGTAAGGGAAAGATTTTCACAGAATATGTTGGTGTATTTTTTATGCGTTATAAAATTTCATAAGTGTTTGATTATTACATACTTGTAAAAACCGTCAGAAGAAATTTTGACTCCTTCAAAAAGTTTATGTATGTAACGTGAATACATTACTATGTATTTTATATTTATTTTGGGTAAGTTATATAAGGAAAGTGTTCAATGCAAAGTTCAAAATTTTATTGCACCACTTGTTTGTCTGGACTTTGCTCGGCCATTATCCATTTAGAGCACTTAAATAGAGTACAGTTCTTTTTATTTTTGAAATGTTTGGCGATCTTTAAGATCTTTAATTTTGCCCAAACACATGGGTTACACAAGCCGCCAGCGCACACCTCGGCAATCTGTCGCCGCGACTCGCTACTGGGAGCGTGTCAACCAATCACCGCGACCAAATTGCTGACAGTAGTCACGGTGTGCCCTAGGCCTTATTTGTTATCGCTAAGCAAAAATGATCACAATATAAGTCCTTACTACCGTAGATTGTAATTTAAAAAAAATGGCGAAAAAAATACTACAAGGAGTACAGACAACGCCACATCATGCTATGGACAGCTTATTTTTAACGAAAATGGATTCTCATTGCAAAATGACTGATGTTGATGCTTCAATACATACTCGTATTATAAAGCAAAGTAGCTTCCCGCGTCTGTCCCTATGTCTGTATGCTTATATCTTAAAAAACTTCTCTATTCCGATTTCAAAACCGATTTAAATGCGTTTTTTTTTTAAATAGATAGCATTTTTTTCAGAGGAATGTTTTTATGTTATAATAAATATTAGAGATAGAGAAAATATTAGAGAACCGAATTCCACGCGAGCGAAGCCGCTGGCGGGAAGCTAGTATTTAATAATAAGCATAAGATGGCGCAGTGACTAACTTGACGTGTAGCCTTCTGTACTATCGATTTTCAAGCCCGGTCACATACATTTGACTGTTGACATCGTTAAACATAGTCTAAAGCGTTTTTAAAACTTACTCCTAAGGTACTCAGCAATTTTGTCGCACGGTGCTTCATCGAGGAAGCCCTGGGTGGTCTTCTGAAGAGTTGGTTACGATGGCTACCATGTCCAGGTCATCGTGTTCCGTGCTGTGTGTGTCGATCAGAGCAGTGCTCAAATAGTATAGTTTATATTGACTTCGGGAACTTACTCTTGAAGAGCTCAGCGATTTTGTCGCACGGCGCCTTGTCGAGGAAGCACTGGGTGGTCTTCTGCAGTTTCTCAGGGTTGGTGACGATGGCCTCCACGTCCAGGTCGTCGTGTTCAGTGCTGTAAGTGTCAGCCAGGGCCAGAGCGAGGACGCAAGACATGACCACGAGGAATTTCATCTTGGAATTCTGGTATTGGGAAAATAACTTTTTGGGGTATTTAAATATGTCACATATCAACTTGTCATAGCAGTGAATGCTCCCTGTGTATTGAGCTCACATTTGTGCACTTTTATATCATCTCATGTGCAGTTGGCCTCACTCTTTTCAGATTGGCCGCCGTAAATCGGCATGAGACCATCATAATCAAATTTGAGTAATTAAACACTACCTTAGTTTAGAGAATCACATAATTTATTTATTTAAAACGTTTTAAAGTCATAAAACCCGAAAGAAACTCAGTTCTTAAACCTTCTTTAATGTTACTAACAATTAAGCAATACTGACCATTCCGTGATTTTTAAACACGGAATTCAAAGTTTGAACTGATGCGGTCTTATCGCGATAAAATATCTTTACCAAATATTCTTCAATAATTACTCGTATATACAAAGGCTCTGCTATTTTAATCAATTGATAAGCAACAATTACAAGAAGCATCTTGTAAACTGTTTACACGGCAAGTCCCAAAAATATAAACCAATCAAAAATGACTCACGCTTGGCAACATAACGGTACGGTTGGATTATAAATCAGTCATTAAAGAACAGATCAAATATAAATCATACCTGATTTAAATGACAGGGAGACACGTGTAGTTGAAGTGTGTCTGAGGTATTGAGTAACAGGAGGTAGTGAGGCAACCCTTATATACCGCTGTCTTCGGCCGACCAAAACTTAGGCTGAAAAAAACATTAGGCCAAGCGTGAGTTGGCGGGCGTTGTGTGGTTCTGCCTAAAAGACAATTGTAGAGGAACTGAATTTAAATATAAGATTCTAAAAAGTTGGTTTACTATAGATACTGTAGGCACTGGCATATCTTTTCCTAGATTAAATTATTTTTATGCCTTATGTTATAAATTGATCTTTTTGGTCAAGAAACAAGGGTTAGGCAGTATTTGCAATAAATACTTACCTACTCTATACAAATAAGTTGCTTCTGATCTACCGTTTCACTTTAACATTAAAGAGGTGTGTGTGTGTGTGTGTGTGTAAATTTATTAAGAATCATTTTGTTGAATAATTTACAGTGGCTAGGTAAAGATTGATATGTAGGTCTCTCTAATTAAATCGGAAGATATCGATACCCTAACTCTAATGGGAATGTTTTGCAAAGGGATCAAAACAAATCGCTCTAATTGTTATACATATTATTATGTCATCCGAACTACTTTCTCATTGTCGACTGTAGACAATTATGCGTGATTGTGATTAATGGAGATTTATACAGACTCTTCACGAATAAATTTTGTACATAGATTTTCCTGCAATAAAGCATAAATAAATAAAAAAAAATCCGTTAACAGATTTTAAGCCACGTCTAAATATGGGTCAAACAGTATATTTATTTATTGAATACACTACTGACATGAATTTATGGAGATACAAATTGAAAGTCTCGGAATCCCCTCGTTGAATCTAAACCTTGTATTACAGAGTTTTCATTCTCAATACAATGGAAACATAGTTTTCGATTGAAGATGAAATATTCCAACAATGTGGTTAAAATGGTTAACATAATCTTAACCAGGAATGTAAGATTTCTTGTAGCACTTACATCAAATGTATTGAAATAAACAGAATTTACCCTATTTGAATATTTTCAGCATGCTGGTGAGCTTTAACGGCTAGACAGAATTTGATAAACCAAAGCTAAAAACTATCATGATTAAATTATCTTTTGAATAAAAAACGCATCGAAATCGGTCCATCCGTTCGGGAGCTACGATGCCACAGACACACACAAAAACACATACACAAACAGACATAAGGGTCAAACTTATACCCCATTTTTCGCCGGGGGTTGAAAACCCTACAAAACGTCACTGCAGGTGCGTAAAACTTTATCATAGAAGTCTAAAGCGCATTTCATTTTCATATTAACCCTAAAATTGCACGTTGTCTTAAAGTGCGCTCAACATCGCAACAACAACTAATCTCTTCTATTTAATAATATGGACATTACTTTTTGTTCTTGTTTTTGCATCTTTGCAAAATTGCCGAATAGAGGCTTCACCGTTCGGAAGATGAGAATCAAATTAAACTAGTTTTTCAGTTACTGTTTCATTCGGGTACGGGATGCCGATATAATGTCTGGTTTCTGGGGATATTACTTTGCTTTGTTATATTTGGTTAGTCTTCAAATAAATAAACCGGTAAGTGAAAAAATGTATAAACAATAAAAAATGTTTTACTCTGTTTTTAAACTTATTAAACTTTGATCGTTACTTATTATACGTATACAGGGTGTTTGGCGAAACGACGTAGATATTTCTAGGGCAAATAGAGGAAACCTACACATGTAAAACATTTTAAGTCCTATACTTTATTACACCATTACGGGTCCATAAACCAAAGAATAATTGATCAATACTTTTGATTTTGGTCTGTTGACGTATGTTTTGATTTTTTGTTTTAGTTGTGTCTGTTAAAACTTTCCTTCATACTTACGAGTACAATATCATATACCCGTTGCTCACCATTTTTTCCTCGAAATGTTCAGGGCCTATAGACAAAGTTACAGTCTCATTTGCTGACGAACCACCACCACAAACAGTGAAGTTTTACCACGTTTTATCTATTTTTAAACGGTCCCATCCTACAGACAGTAGTAGTTGAACTGATGCTATCATAATTCGAACTTTATTTGCTTTACTACACGAACGATTCATAAATGATGTTATTCTTAGAGACAAGACAGCTTAACTATTATTCGCGAAGTCATACCAAATGGGATTCATCCCACTACCGTGTAATTGAAAAATAATAATAATATGATGAGACTTCAAAAACTCTTGTTTTTGAAGTCTCATCATTATTTATCTTTTTCATGACGTCCGTAGTGTAATGGCGTACGCACCGGTTTTCAAGATCTCTGAGGTGCCGGATTCGATTTCTGGGGTACGATTCTCAGGCATTCGTAATTTTTCCGCACGGTAATTCGTATGTAGCCAACTAAATCTGGGTGTATAATGATAACTTCAAAAAAATTGTTATCAGGTGCATTTCATGACAGCTACCTAATATTTTTATGCAAATTTCAAATATCGAATGGTCAGCACCTCACGTTGCGTTCCAGTGGTAATCTAACTTTTTTCGATTGCATGAGATTTGCCCCCTTAGGCGGAAACAATGTAAAATGTTGTCTCGGGTTTGAATGTTTGTTGTACCTTCATAGTTTCTGCCTCTTTTCATAACGAATGAAAGAAATACTTTTCCACTTTCATGACCTTCAAGGATAAATTAATGAGATGCTGGTATGTGACAGAATGAGAACACAGTGGTGATAAAAGGGTTCCAGTTTTCATCTATTGAGGTGAATACAATGGGGCTAAGCGAGGCGACTCGATCGATACTTATAAGCAACAGCCTTTGCAGCTAAATCAAATACGAATGTATCAAGATAAAGAACCCAGCATTTCAGTCATTACCAGGTTTTGTTTAAATCAATCATTCAATAATTGTTTAAATCAATAAACAAATGAAAAATTAAATATAAACTTAGTTTAGCATTTTTCGGAATGTAATTAGTTACATTGAAGGTAGATTAATTAATTAAAACTGATAAATGTGAAAGTAATGCCTAAGTTCGTGGGTTTTGAAAAGGCTGATTTAAACTTAATCAGTAAACTGACAGTGTCAGTTAATTTTTTTTAACTAAATGAAAAAAACAGGCTGTTACCTTTGCCGTCGATTATATTACCTTGTTGAAATCAGCGCTAAGTAGCCTAATAAGTAAGTAGCATTTTTTTAAATTTTTTATGTACTCTATACCTATTGCAGAATCATGCAATCATTTCCAAAAGTACTCAAACATATTGAATTTATAGTATTTTAGTATACTATCGTCTCTCTCATCAGCCTATATACGTCCCACTGCTGGGCACAGGCCTCACCACAACTATGAGGTGGTCCGAGCCATACTCCACCACGCGGGCTCAGTGCGGATTGGTGGAGAGGTGTTTGTAAGGTAAGTGACCAACCTTACTGTCAGATGTTATTAAGCCGCCCGAGCGCCTCTGACCAGGCTTAACGACTAATATCTATCGATATTAACCGGGACCAACAGCTTAACGTGCCTTCCGAAGCACGGAGACTTGTAAATAGACGTCACTTATATGGTCAGAATGGTCACCCATCCCAAATATGACCGCGCCTTAGGTTGCTTAACTTTAGGTATCACTACCAAAGCGCTGCAACCACTGCGCCACAAGACCTCAATCTATCGTCTTGACTTATATTTAAATGAAAAAAATACATTTACACTTTTTCAGTAGATTTTTTAAGGTAAAAAATAATTCATGTTACTATGTCTAGGGGAGTAGGAGTTCCGGTTCCCTAACGCGTTGAACTCTTTTCCAAGGAGGATATCAGGATATGGATTTAACCGTAGACTTACCAATTTTAAGTGCTTAAGCGTTGCCTCTATTTTTTTACCGACGACATCCAATCACTCTAACCATTTATTAAGTAGATAGTAAGCGTGATTGGATGCCGTTGAATAATCATTGATTTGACTCCGAAGTAAGTAGTTTAAGCACTTGTGTTACAGATATTAGAATCAATAGTAGTATTACAAATAAACTTAAATAAATACATATAACACCCAGACCAGTACAAATATACATGGTTATGCACACAAACGTTTGCACAGTACTTACTGGGTAGATCCCAGCCTCCACATTGTTTACGATTTAGTGAGTTAACGAAATAAAGATTTTTTATTTTTATTTATTTATTTATTAGACAGCGCGGGAATCGAACCCGCGCCCTTTTGGTTAATAGTCAACCATTCCTTCCACCAGAACCAGTCTCAACCATTACACCAAAGTGGTAGTCAAGAAAAAAATTGCAGTTGAAAAAAAAACAACAGTCTGGGGAACAAGGAATCGAACCAGAAGCCGCATTCCCTAAACTTTCGTTTGCATCTTGAGTCTAGCAAGCGCATTAGCTGGCAAGGCTAAGGTCGTAAGAGCGGTGGCTACACAGGTATGGTTACACCCAAAACTACGGACAACGGCTTAGAGAGTAGGGTTAGGTTACGGTTGCGATGGGCCCCGGGCGTTTCGAGCCGCCGCGACTGGGGTGTCTGTCGCCCGTCAAAGGGGGCCCGAGACGGCGTTGCGCGTGTTCCCGCGCGCCGTCTGTTGTTTATGCGACGGGATCGTGTTTCTCCCTCGTCGCAACCGGTAGGAGCTCGCTGCAAAGTAAGTCGGCCGAGTCCGGGGAATTGCGGTGAATGCCTGTGGCCTCTCGGCCTACGGTGAACCCGAAACGTCCCCGACTCACATGGTACCGGAGGGCACCGTTAGGTTTTTAGTGGGTGCCCCCAGCTGCCCTCGCGGCTGATAGGTATGTGTAACAGCATTTCCATGTCGTTAAAATAAGGGTAGGGTTGCAATGTTCTTTTTCTACAGCAAAATAAAGTTTGCAACCTGAA
This sequence comes from Pyrausta despicata, assembly GCA_963921415.1. Taxonomy (NCBI): domain Eukaryota; kingdom Metazoa; phylum Arthropoda; class Insecta; order Lepidoptera; family Crambidae; genus Pyrausta; species Pyrausta despicata. The sequence continues at coordinate 10,071,613 of OY992862.1, read as the reverse complement.
TGCTAACCAATCTATTCTATATTCTATAGTCTACCTTAATAACTTCTGGAAAAAATAGACGAAATGGTAGAAAATGATACAACACGAGTACTTCATCAAATAATAAATACTTTACTTCACAGAAATAAAATCACAAACATAATAAAACGTACTTTTTTAAATCTACTATCACTTTTTAGGCGTCTTTCAGGGCGACGGCGAGGGCTTCGATGTGCTTGGAGTCAGGGTCGTATTTCTCCTTCAAGGCAGTCAGATCCTCAGGGTTTGCTTTCTTCACTTCTTCGAGGTACCGTCTCAGCATGTGCTTTTGGGCCTGGGTGCATTTGGAGCAGGCGGTTTCGGTCGCGTCTGGCAGGATGCCTGGAAAAAATGGACATGTTATCATAAAGTCAAGATAAGATGAGATAACTCGTCTCTTTATTGCACACCAAAAAAACTAATACATACAGAGAAGTTTTACATATGTAGATTTATTGTTGATATACAATATAGGCGTTCTCAATGTTGACAGCGATCTCTTCCAGACAACCTTTGGGTAAGGGAAAATACCAAATACGGTTGGTGCGGAAGTAAGAAATAAATAAATAACAAGCAATAATAGTTACGTAAAGTAAAGTAGTAGGTGCATAAGGCAGGCCTTATGCACCTACTACTATGCATGCTGCAGGTGAGACCCAGGGGTCACACCTGCAGCATGCTGGAGCCGCGACACGGCGATTGGTTGACCTGCTGTCAGAAGCGAGTCGCGGCGACAGAAAGACGCAGGTGGGGCATGTGCCTAAGTTTTTATACGTTCTACAACTTTTGGCGGCAAAATGTAAGCTTATTTAAGCTAAGTAACTGTTTTTTTTTATAGTATTTGGAATAGTGCGATGTAGAATTTAAGTTCACAAGCGGAGGGACACGTGTAGTGTGTAGTGACTACGTAATTAATTTAGTGCCTTTTTATGTTTTAATAGCAAATTCTTGTCTTGATAACGTGGGTGTTAACTTTTTGCAGAGACTTAGAAACATTGGAAAGGCTAAGGGAAAGATTTTCACAGAATCTATAAATGTTGGTGTATTTTTTATACGTTATAAAATTTCATAATTGTTTGATTATTACATACTTGTAAAAGCCATCAGAAGCAATTTTTAAAAAATGTGTATGTATGTAACGTGAATACATTACTATGTTTTTTTAAATATTTATTTTAGGTAAGTTATATAAGGACAATGGTCAATGCAAAGTTCAAAAATTTTTTGCACCACTTGTTTGTCTGGACTTTGCTCGGCCATTGCAATTCTTTTTTATTTTTGAAATGTTTGGCGATGTTTTCGATCTTTAATTTTGCCCAAACACATGAGTTACACTAGCCGCCAGCGCACACCTTGGCAATCTGTCGCCACGACTTGTCACTGACAGTAGCGAGTCACGGTGTGCCCTAGGCCTTATTTGTTATCGTTAAGCAAAAAACGATCACAATATAAGTCCTAACCACCGTAGATCATAATTAAAAAAAAATGGTGAATAAATATACTACAGGAAGTACAGACAACGCCACAACGAGCTATGGATATCTTATTTTAACGAAAATGGATTTTCGTTGCAACTTGACCGATGTTTGATGATGCTTAATTACATATTATAAAGCAAAGTAGCTTCCCGCGTCTGTCCCATGTCTGTATGCTTATATCTTAAAAACTACTCGACCGATTTTAATGCGTTTAAAAAAAAAAGATAGCATTTTTTTCAGAGGAATGTTTCTATGTATGTATATTAAATATTAGAGATAGAGAATACATTAGAGAACCACGCGAGCGACGCCGCTGGCGGGAAGCTAGTGTTTAATGATAAGCATAAGATGGCGCAGTGATTACCTTGACGTGTAGCCTTCTGTACTATCGATTTTCAAGCCTGGTCACATACACCTGTCATCGTCTAAATTGTATTTAAAACTTACTCCTAAAGTATTTAGCGTCGTCGTACGGCACTATATCGAGGAAGCCCTGGGTGGTCTTCTGGTCACGATGGCTTCCATGTCCAGGTCATCGCGTTCCGTGCTGTATGTGTCGGTCAGAGCAGTGTTCAAATAGTATAGTTTATAGTGACTTCAGAAACTTACTCTTGAAAAGCTCAGCGATTTTGTCGCACGGCGCCTTATCGAGGAAGCACTGGGTGGTCTTCTGCAGTTTCTCAGGGTTGGTGACGATGCCCTCCACGTCCAGGTCGTCGTGTTCAGTGCTGTAAGTGTCAGCCAGGGCCAGAGCGAGGACGCAAGACATGACCACGAGGAATTTCATCTTGGAGTTCTGGAATTGGGAAACAACTTTTTGGGTATTCAAATATGTCATATATCACTACTATAGTAGTGAATGCTCCCTGTGTTGCTCTCACATTTGTGCCCTATAATATCATTATCTCCTGTGCAGTTGGCTTAACTCTTTTGAGATTGGCCGTCGTGATCTAAATCGGCATGAGACCATCATTATCAAATTTGAATAATTAAACAGTACCTTAGTTTAGGAAATCACATAAGTAATTTATTTATAACGTTTCAAAGGCATAAAGCCCGAAGGAAACTCATTTCCTAAACCTTATTTAATGAGACTAACAATTAAGCTAAACTGACTGAAAAAAACCATTCCGTGATTTTTAAACACGGAATTCAAACCAACTGCGATTTTTAAACACGGAATTCAAAGCTTGAACTGATGCGGTCTTATCGCGACAAGGAGTCCTTACCAAATTATCTTCAATGATAATAAACAAAGGCTGTGCTATTTTAATCAATTAATAAGCAACAATTACAAGAAGAACCTAGTAAACTGCTTACATGGTAAGTTCTAAAAATACAATCCAATCGAAAAGGTGACTCACGCTTGGCAACATAACGGTATTGGATTATAGAGGTAAATCAGTCGATAAAGAACAGATCAAATATAAATCATACCTGATTTAAATGACAGGCAGATACGTTTAGTTGAAGTGTGTCTGAGGTATTGAGTAACAGGAGGTAGTGAGGCAACCCTTATATACCGCTGTCTTCGGCCGACCAAAACTTAGGCTGAAAAAAAACATTAGGCCAAGCGTGAGTTGGCGGGCGTTGTGTGGTTCTGCATGAAATACAATTTTAGAGGAACTGAATTTGAATATAAGATCTTAAAAAGTTGGTTTACAATAGCACTGTCATATCTTTTCATGGATTATGTTATTTTGAAGACTTATATTATAAATGGATACTGCCTACTCTACACAAATAAGTTTTTTACTTTCTACGTTTACGTTTCACTTAAAGAACAGGTAAAAGAGGTGTATGTGTAAATTAATTAAGAATCATTATGTTGATTAATTTACAATCGCTAGGGGTAATATTGATATGTAAGGTTTGTTCTCTGTAATTAAATCGGAAGATTTCGATACCCTAACTCTAATGGGAATGTTTTGCAAAGGGATCAAAACAAATCGCTCTAATTGTTACACATATTATTATGTCATTCGAACTACTTTGTCATTGTCGGCTGTAGACAATTATGCATGATTGTGATTAATGGAGATTTAAACAGCCTCTTCACGAATAAATTTTGTACATAGTTTTGATGTGCAATAAATCTTAAATAAAATAAATTTAACAGATTTTTAGCCTTGTCTAAATATATGTAAAACAGTTTATTTATTTATTGACCACACTAATGACATTAATTTATGAAGATAGAAATTGGAAGTGCCTTTGTTGAATCTTAATCTTATATTACAGAGTTTTCACTCTCAATACAATGAAAAAAAATTTTTCGATTGAAGATGAAATATGCTAACAATGTGGTTAAAATGGTTAACATAACCTTGTTATTGCTACAAGAAATCTAAGATTCCTTGTAGCACTTACATCGAATGTACAGCGAAATAAACAGAATTTACCCTATTTTAATGTTTTCAGCATGCTGGTGAGCTTCAACAGGTGGACAAATTTTGGAAAACCAAAGCTAAAAACCATCGTGATTAAATTAGGTATCTTTCGAATAAAATACGCTTTGAAATCGTTCCGTCTCTTCGGGAGCTACGATGATACCACAGACACATGAAAACACATAGACAAAGAGACATACGCGTCACAAACTTATAACACCCCTCTTTTTCGTCGTTTTACAAAACGTTACTCAAACTGCGTAAAACTTTACCATTTAAGTAGAATGTGCATTTCATTTTTATCTTAACCCTAAAACTCTGCACGTCGCGGCGTCGTCTTAAAGCGCGCTCATCAACGCCTTCAAGGACAGTCGTATGACTATTAAAAAAACTAGACTAGGTAACTTAGTCTAATCTCTTTTATTTAATAATATGGACATTACTTTTTGTTCTTGTTTTTGCATCTTTGCAAGTCGCCGAATAGAGGCTTCGCCGTTCGGAAGATGAGAATCAAATTAAACTAGTTTTTCAGTTACTGTTTCATTAGGGTACTAGATGACGTCATAATATCTGGCTTCTGTGGTACCTATATTAACGGTGCTTAGTTCTATATTGTTAGTCTTGAAATAAATAAACCACCGGTAAGTGAAAAATTGGATAAACAATAAAAAATGTTTTACTCTGTTCTATTAGGTGACATTATATTGGTAATTCATGATTAAACTTTGATCGTTACCTATATGAATACAGAGTGTTTGGCGGAACGATGTAGACATTTCTAAGGCCGATAGTTTAAGTCCTTAGTTATTTAAGCTTTATTGCACAACAAAACTATGTACAAAAGGTGGACTTAACGCCGTAGGGCATTCTCTACCAGCCATACCTTTGGTATACTATACTATACTATACTTTTTTCACTTTTTATACTTTTTTTATTATTACACCATTACGGGTCCATGAAACATAGTATAATTGATCAATACTTTTGATTTTGGTTTGTTGACGTATGTTTTGATTTTTTGTTTTAGTTGTGTCTGTTAAAACGTTTTCATATTAACGAGTACAATATCACATACTCGTTGCTCACCATTTTTTCCTCGAAATGTTCAGGGCCCGTATTCATAGTTACAGCATTCGCTGACGAAGCGAACAAACGATTCGTTTGCAAAATGTATGAATATGACATGTGCCCTCGAAAAAACATGGTTTCGACATCGAGGTATGTTTAAAACTTTGTCTACGGACACTGAACAATAAGAGGAAAACAGAGTTGGTTAGTAAGTACGTTAGTTTTTATGACAAGCTTAATAAGGAATTCGTATCAAAGTCCTTTATTGTCCGAAGCGTACTTTGGAACCATTTGTTTGCAAACACTTGAGTAGGTAATGGTTTTCCTCGAATTTTTTGCTTTTTTTTCCTTGAATATTCCAGCCGAAATGTTTGCATAATAAAATCATATTTTTTTTATGTTAGAACATGGAAGTTTTAAGAAGCATTTTCTGCTAGATAAGTAAGCATCATTTTGTTAACATTAGGAACATAGCTTTGTATTTGATGGCAATTTAAAATTATTTTCAACAAGGGTTACTATTAGTTCATTCCCATTTTTTTCCATACTTACATAACGAGTGATTTTTTTTGTTACTTGTAAGCTTGATGACTGTTTTTACCTTCATGTAGGTACTAAACAATCTCCATTGTTTGGTTGTCATTAGTCATCATTAGGAAATGGTAGTTAATGTTTGGAACCACCACCGAAACAAACGAACCTTCGTCCGAATTAGTCACAGGTTAACCATTTTTGACGTGACAACGTCTTATAAATTGGTTTGCCGGGTGACACTTCAAGAAACTGCGTTACGCTCCGCTCACGTTATGCGCTCACAATGAGAGCGTGTGAGAGGCACGCGTCCCTTCGACTCGGGCATGGTTAGCCCGCCTAAGAGCGAGTGAGACAGACATAAAAAGCGAAAGGCACGCGTCCCTTCCACTCGAGCACAGTTAGCCCGCCTAAGAGCGAGAGAGACAGAGCGAGAGAGAGAGAGTGAGAGAGATAGGCATACACACCGGTTCATGTTATAAGAATGAATATTCACATTAAAATTATTTTACCACTCAAAGTCGTTGTCACGTAAAACTTTCGCCCGTATACCGACTTTACAGGCAACCAATTTTTTTAAATTATGTATATATCTAAGTACCTACACACTTAGTGGCAGCCATGTTGAACATGAACTGTAAAATAAGAAAAAAATGTGTAAAAACGTCATTTAATAAATAACATTTTATGCTTCCTTCAAGTTTCCTAATTTTTTGCAATGCCTTTAAATAAAATCCTAGATTGTTATACCTCGTTAGATAGGTGATGAAACGTAGATATTTAAAAACACATTTGCCGAATAACTGTACTGTCATAATATTTTTCAAGATATTCCTCCGAGAAAAATAAACTTACTTATTTTTTTTTATTTCTTCATTTTCACTTGTCTAATACAGACTTTTCAATAAACTTACCCACTATTTTAATGATTGAAATCAATAAAAAAAAATTAAAACTAGAAAATCTCGAAAACGGTTAAGTTTAGGATAGGGTGTTTCATAGAGAAATATATCAGAAAAATATATTAAATCAAATATATATTAATGAATCTATAAACCCTGTATAATTTGCAGTAACTTTACTACCCTAGCTGCGCAGGTTACAGGTTCCGAAGCGGGGGCTAGCTATGTCACCGTGGCGCCGTAATTCTTACGCCAATACGTACAACTTTTTTTTAACTACAGACCCGACAAGAACAAATGTGCTTGTCCTTTTGCAAAAAATGATAGGCTATTCAGTTTTCCGAAGTTTACGATAACTTAAGTCAAGCTGTTTTATTATTGGAATCATGATTTCCTTAGTAACTATAAAATTGACCCCATTATGTAGGACAAGATACAAGGTATTTACGCTTGTCGCTTAATACTCTTCAATTATATGCAAACAATTTACTACACAGCGACAGCTTTGAGTTGCATTTTAATACAATAATAACCCATGAGTAACTAAGAGCATGGAACTGGAAGGTTGCATGTAAAAAAAAAATTATTTACTTTTCATCTTAGGCAAAGTCAGGGCGTCATTGTAAAGTGTATGATTCTAATGTGATAAAACTAGAAATCTCCCATACCAACTAGTTACTAGAAAGCTTTAAAAAAAAATTAAATCGCTTCTGGTGGTTTTCGTCAAGTATTCAAAATTTTAAATAATATCAACATGACCAATAAAAAATTGTTTTTCTGTTACTGGAAAATGACAATGGTTTGTATTGGACTAGCACAAGCGGCAAAACAACGGATCTCCCCTGTCGCAGGCAAACATTGAATAAATTTCTTAAATAGTAATTTTTGACGTATAAACGTGTTTGAGTGATTAAATAAATAAAGAATGTTTTTATCCAGTCTGTGATGTGATGTTGATGTTTTTTTTTAAATAAAAGATTTTAATTTTAAATTTTGAGTTGAACTTTAGGTACCACAAAACTATAAACCTTTTGAATCCGAAAATTGCAGACATAATCAATTTCTACGCAGGCCGAATTCGGACAATAGGGTTTTGATAAGTTAAAATTTACCTATCAAACTTAACAAGTCAAGTTTCTAAAAGCCTGCATGCTACATTTGCCTGCGACACAATGCGAACGTCATCAATGTAACATTGTTACGGTAATTCCTTTGTTTTGGTTAATTACTTAGAACATCAATGAGACTGGTTCTAACCAGATTTAATTTGCCATATGTAAACAAAACCGGAACTCTAGATTTTAGTAGAGAACAATGAATGATGTATGCATGGGCACACGTCAAGCTAATCACTACGGTATCTTACATTTACGTATTAAGGGTGATTTTTGCAACGAAAATGAGTAGATTGATGTAGAGCCATGTGTACACATCAAAAATCTTTGAAGGGATTGTTTTCAACTTTTTGTCGTTTTTAACTAAAACAATTGAGTGATCTTTGCGTTCAATGTTATTCAAAATTAAATAAAATAAATAATAAATATTTCACAACAATCACACCAATTTTCTAGTCCCAAATTAAGCTACGAGGCTTGTGTTATGGGTACTAGACAACCGGTAAACATACTTAAATACTTTTTTTGTAAATAAATACATATTATACATAGAAAACACTCAGACAGTACAAAAACACATGTTCATGCACACTTGTGCTTGTACTGTGCGGGGATCGAACCCGTGACCCTTGGTTTTAGAAGTCGGACCTGTGGACCACTGCACCAAGCGGTCGTCATAATTGATTGTTTTTTCTTGAACTTTGTATTATTATTATTATTTATTTATTTATCATATAAAAACACTACAAACATATATGAAAATAAAGATAGCAACTAAAACCACTAAGGTTTGTAAAAACATTGGCAGCGGTGGGATAAAAGGTAATATAAACAAGGATATCTTACCTATTACCTAGGTAGGTCTACATACTCAGCTGCTTAAAAATAAGGGTTTTAACTGTTCTACGAGTAAGTAGAATTTCAAATTTTTTCACATTGTCTTTTATGATAAGTGCAAGATTCGCAACTGCTGGTTAATAGGGTTATTAAGCTAATTAAAAGTTTTTCCTTGTTTCATGACGAAACCACTTCAGGAGTTAATTTCCTAGGTATATAAGTCAGTCTAGATTAATTACTATTTCAGATTGATTTGTGTTCAGCCCACCTACAGTCAAGGTAAGAGTATCGTTATAAAATAAAGTGCCAAGTTTGAAACACGAATATAAGAAAAGAATAATAGAAAGCCATATCTTCATTTTCATATAAAACCCATGCACATAACTCAAATCGAATGTTTTTAATCCATATTTAATGATATTGTCAATACATTTCTTATCAATCCCCTTCCTGTTAACAAATGTTCCTTTAACCGAAAGTTGTCTGGAAGAGATCGCTACGAGCGATAAGACCGCATAAACTGTACATCTTTCTTTGTTAAACTTGTCTGTTATTTTGTTTTGTGTTCTACAATAAAGTGTTAATCTACATATCTATCTATATTTTTCTAATTTTAATAAGAACATTGTAGGTAGTTAACCTTCAAATCGATAATCTTCAGTTGTCATGATCAAAAGTAACCAAATTTTCTCTGAAGAGAGGCATTAGGTTGGGTCTTCACATTTAAAGATTTTTCTTAGAAAGAGAAATGTTTTTTTACTGTTAAGCTGCAACCAGTGCAGTAATATTCACTCGATTTTCTTTGACAGAATACACAAAATGAAGGCGTTCCTCCTGATCTGCCTTACGGCGTTAGTGGTGGCTGCATCAGCCGACAAGTTGGATGACCTTTTTAACGTGGACCTGGAGAAGCTGCTAGTTGACGAGGATCGCAGGAAGCAGATAGTTGGCTGCGTCATGGATCAGCTGCCTTGCGGGGAATATCAGGCGTACAAAGGTGCAAATTAGATCATATTCAATTGGATAATAACTTACTATACCCCCAACGTCAGGAGAATTTCGCTGTCAAATAAACTCTAGCTTTAAAAAAACTCTTCGCTGCTGGTAGAAGAAGCTACTGACGAGTGATTTGACGACCACTTTGGTGTAATGTTCAAGAAGTTGACTGTTAACCAAGAGGTCGCGGGTTCGATCCCCGCACTGTACAAACATTTGTGTGCATGAACATGTCTGTTTGTACTGGTCTGGGTGTTATATGTATTTATTTTAGTTTATTTGTAATACCACTGTTGATTCTGATATCTGTAACACAAGTGCTTCAGCTACTTACAACGGAGTCAGATTAATTCATGTGATGTTGTTATATATTTATTTATTTATGCTTCCATCTGCGGCATTATTTAAAAAAAAATATCTCGTGCGAAAATTCCATGAACATGATTTTTTTTCGGAATCCAGTCCGGCATAGAAAATGTATGCTGATAAACTAGCAATCAAGTGTTATCTTTATCTTTTACATTTATTGCAAAGATTGATGATTCCAGATTTCAAGAACAAAACAAAAAAGCTTGCTACCCTAGTCTTCTTAACTACTGATGTAATTAATACTTTTTCTTACAGACCTGCTTCCCGACGTCATAGCCACCAACTGTGGCAAATGCACCCCAGAACAGAAGAAGAGGTACGAAGAAGTAAACAAGTACCTCTTGGAGAAGTACCCCACCGAGTACAGCGCGATAGTCAACAAGTACCGGCCTAAATCAGACCATTAAGAAGATAACAAATAAATTGACATATTTTTGATACATCGACCGCTTACACTTTTCTCTTCGTGGCTTGTTTGGTATAAGCATTGAAAACTGTAACTGAGATTGTGGTTTACATTGATAAGTGATAACTGATAATAGAAGATATAAAGTAGGTCTATGTCCGTATAAGAGTCAGTAAAATGTCAGTAATTAAATCAATTTTATTAGAAATGTTTTTTTTTTTACATCGTCACCTCAAAGAAAACTGCAAAAAGGTGATGTTTTATTTAAAACTGCGTCAGAAAACAGTCTTAACAAAATAATACAAGTAATTTATTCAATACGAGGATTTTGCAGTTAACTTCTGGTAAGGATTTCACATTTTAGGTTTATAAAAGCTAAAACAATTTCTACAAACTCAGTTTTTTGATTTCCTGGTATTAAAATTATTATGAACTAGGAAGTAAACTCACTTCCAGAAAAAAACATCCCGCGTCAGCTAATCCTAGCAAATTATTCAAACACGTAACATTCAGTATGAAAACTGAAGTTTTACGTCAAAAGAACAATGGCGATTGTTATATTAGAGCATTGTTGGGTTAATCCATAAATAGGCGGTTACCATTAGAAAACTGGGTGCCATAGTTCATGCGTGTGTGTAGTCGCTCCGTAGGTTTAATAGGCTGAAAACGATGTCAGGACTCCTAACTCCCTTATTCCTGGTTTTGCTATGTGTGCAGTGTTTCGGGAAGTTACACAATTATGACGACTTTGACATGGAAGCTCTACTCTTGAACTCGACGCGATCAGCAGCGTTCTTCAAATGCGTTCGGGACGAAACGAAATGTGTTAATCAAGAGGATAAAGACATGAAAGGTAAGAACTGCACTTGAATATTGTATTTTATAATGATTTAATATAATTTTCATGCTGTTATAATATGTCTAAAAAAGCTGAACCACAATGTTTAACCTACCACCTAAAATTACCCTTTTATATACGCAAATAAATGTTCATTTCATGGTAAAGTATCATATCGTAAAGTGTAAGCAAAGGTCTGCAGCAACCTTCAAAGAGAGTTATTGTAAATTTTACTTGCAAGCAGGCGGTTTTCCTAAACAAAAACCAGGAAAACGGCTGGTAAGCTTTAACAGTTGAACGAATTTTGATCAACTATAGCTAAGAACAACTGTGATTAAATATCCTATTAATAAAATAACCGATCGTACTGAAATCGGTTCCATCCGTTTGGGAGATATAATGCCACATACAGACACACACAAAAAGACAAACAGAATAGGGGTAATTTTTTTAACACCCCTCATTTTTGAGTCTTGCAACATCCAGCTCTAGTTTCTTTAAGTGCTTACAGTTGGATGTATTGGGATCCAGCGCTGGCGTCGTTTAGTGGAAATTTAAATCAAAATAATCCTCTTTTTCAGTTTCTGTTATGTGTGCATATAAAAGTGGCACCCATAATAGAAGAATAAGACATATCCAACAGTAGACGCCAAGCATCATCTTCTTTCAATTCCAGATGACATCTTCGAGATGGTGACCACTTCCTGCAAGGGGTGTACTCCAAAAGAGAAGAAAAAGTTTGAAGAAGCCATGACGGCGCTCGAAAGGTCCATGGGAGACTCTCAAATCATCACCATGTTCATTAATCAGATGACAAATATGTTCCAAAGCGGCCTGATAATACCAGACACTGACAAGAATATTAAAGAAGCGGCTAAACTACCAATTGTGAAAGTATTGAATCATAATTCAAGTCCAAAAAAGAAGGAGTTATTTAAGGAATACAACAAAAAATCATCTGCTCTGGATCACGCTGAAGTCTAAAGGTTTAAGCAATCATTAATTTGATACCCTAATAATGAAAGATTGCGTATTCTATCCTTTTTGTGTGCTAAGTATGCAGTTTTTGTAAATATTTTTATAAAGTTTTTTTTTAAAACAAGGCTTTTTTCATCAATCCCTTTAGCCTACTTTAACCTTTAAGGTTCCTGTCCACCTTGTCCACTGAAGAGGAGCGGTGCGCGGTGGTTTTTTGCAATCCTATTTGTTTTATATTTCTCCATTGCTCCTCTCAGCGGCGTAGTTCTGCGCCGGTGGACAGGCACCCTTACAGTCTAACGTTTTGTTCGTATTTTCGGGTCTGCTGGTAGGTAGCACAATTGTAGCAAGTATGTTGCCGAGTCAAACGTATGATACCTAGTATGAGTGATGAGTGACTGCCTCATGGGTGTAGTAGCAAAGTTTCTGCCTTACATCCAAGAGGTCCTGGGTTCGAATCTCAGGTCGAGCCAAAATTGTTTCTGAGATTTTCTGTCATGAATTTCTCAAAAACAGCTCGGAGTCGGGAAGTTGACGGTGTTACACCCCCGTGCCTCGGAAAGCACGTTAAGCCGTTGGTCCTGCGCCTGATCCCTTTCCGGTCTTGTCGGATTGCCCACCGAACTTTGAGAGTGATGGAAAAGTAAGTGCATCTGTTTATTGCGCTCACACTTATGCACTATAATGTCTCCTGCGTAGTTGGCTGATCTTTGTTGAGATTGGCCGCCGTGGTCGAAATCGGCCAGGAGGACTATTATTACTAAATAACATAGCCTATTATCTAAATAGTACTGAAGGTAAATAGCCTATGCGCAAAGATGAGTGGATGATGGTTTGTTATTAAAATAATTAATGTTATTAAAATATATGGTCGTTCATAGTGATTGCACCTGCAGGTATGATATAAGATAATAGACTAGCTAAGTAATCACTATTCAGAAATGTGAACTTGTTGATCTAGTGACATTATTCACAAAGAAAAGTATTAGTGCAATGTTAACGGTTTCATATAAATGACGAATAAACCTTTCTAGCTTTTGCCACACCATGCTTGATAGTTGATAGAACTCGTATAACTTAATAGCATTTTGAAAGAATTTGCCTAGGATTTCCTTTGGGATCTTAAAGGGTATTGTGAGTTGTTATCTGTTGATAGAGCATTTATTCAAATCAAGTAAATAGGAGGAGCTTTAACATACGAAGTATGTACTTAGTCATAATCGTAATTAAAACCACTTGTAGGTAGGTATTGCCTTTAAATTTTAAGTAGTAAGTAGGTATTCAGAATGAGGCGTATTTGTTGTTGTCTTTAAATTTTTAGTAGTGAAAGTTAAACTTAATTTAGCATGTACCCAGAAAGTACACTACATCTTAAATTATTCTGCCGAGGAAGTAGGTCTGTGTTCCGCATACGGTAAACAGTAGTTGAATAAAATTATTCTTCATTAGCAAAATAATGTTTTGTGCACTTGTGCTTGTTTGGAAGTTAGAACCCCTGTAGGTAGGTATGTATAAATATTAAAAATAAAAAGTTTGTGTAACTTATAATAAAACTAAGAATTGTCATGCCAGCCTAATTAAATATTGCTGTTAATAAAACGTTCCTTTAACAGAAGGTTGTCTGGAAGAGATCGCTACAAGCGATAAACCGCCTAAATTGTACATATTTCTTTGTTAAACTTGTCTGTAATTTTGTTTTGTGTTGTAGAATAAAGTGTTAATCTATCTTACTATTTTTCTTAGTGGAAATTATGCAAAATTTTTATTAAAACAAACAAAATAAATAAACAAGCATCGGGACAGGAGAACCTAAATAAACGCTTAATAAAATGATAATCTAATGAACTAATGATACGCGGGATTATCCGAGGTCTTAAATATTATGAAAGGGGCAATCGAGACGACCAGTTCTAATAAAAGCGACTTTTCAACAAAATTGTGTAGCACATCAGTACTAAAGAGTAACAATAAAGAACGAAAGAAATTCTTGTAATGTGGAATTCCTTCTAAGTATATCACACTTGTGGACCCGGCGGACGCTGTCCTGCCCGCTGTTTTCGAAATTTATTAATATTTTCTCATCGTTTACACCTTTAAGGCCAAAATTATTAAAATCGGTTCAGCCGTTTCTGAGTTTTAGTGAAACTAACGAACAGCAATTCATTTTCCCGCGGTAAAAGGAAGCCTATGTCCTTTTGTAAAGATCGCAGGATCGCACTGGATGCAGACCGCTTGTGATCGGTCGATGTGGAAAACTGTGGGGAGGCCTATGTTCAGCAGTGGACGTCCTTTGGCTGATAATGATGATGTCCTTTCTCGGGTATCAAAATATCTCCATACCGAATTTCGTACCAATTGGTTCAGTGGTTTAGGCGTGATTTAGTAACAGACAAACAGTCAGGCAGACAGAGTTACTTTCGCAATTATAATATTAGTATGGCTTACACACAGACAGTCATTTCGCGATGGCTAGGTGCATTATGATGATACAAAACGAGTGTCATTCATTATGCACTATGGTATCTATCCACAGTCGTATCTCGTGTGTAGTTTTACATTTCGTGGGGTCAATAACATCGGGAACCTGTTTGGAGTCTGTTTACTTCCTCCTCCTTACCTGTTTGTCCTGTTACCCAGGATATTTATAGCTTTGCATTCTTAAAACCTTTGATATGTAAACGCATCTCGTATGACAAGAACATTATGTAAGCTTTTAGGTAGTATTTCTTTGCCATTGAGTAGCGGAAAACGAGACAAAATGTTATTCATGTATGCTTAAGAAGTCATGATGATTGATGATAGTCACTAATGAGTTAATTTCATGTAAATTTGATTATGTTATTTAAAAATAATAATGTCATGCTTGTGTTCTAGAACACAAGAGTGTATTAGCTATGAGTGAACCCAAAAACTTTGTATTTTTTTTGTCAACTTAGAACTAATAAAGGTTTGTCGTTATTTAATCCTATCTGTTGTTCATAGTAAAACAGTTACACAGTCTGGCTACAATTAAGAAGTTCTAAGAACAGATTAAACGTAAAGCATCGTTTCTGATACATTCTAAGAGATCTAACTTCATCCTTTTACTCAAGGCTGTAGTTATTTTATTATTTACAAAACGTGTTACTTGTTAAAATAATCTATATTTTGAAGAGTCGAAACCCAAAAGGATCCTTTCAATCAATCAGATCACACGTAAACACGTACGCTCTACAATCATGGTACGTCCAATACAATCTGATCCCTGTCTCCCTTGCAGCATTATACCGATTAAAGTCCAGCATAGTCTGGATATATGAAACTCGGGTTTAGTATACAATTGAATGTAAAAGTACTTTCTTTGTCCGAGACCCGTTAAGGCGAGCGCGCTCTCGATAGGGGCAGGCATACGGAGCGCGGACGCCGCGGTAGCAACACCACCCAACTTTCTTTTGGTGAGTCGACTTGTATTTAGAAAGCGTTTTGGCGTGTGTTTAGAAAAATATCTCTCGATGTTTGATGTGAGTGTGAGGTGTTCAATTGTTTTTAGCGTTAAAGCTGCCCTATCTTCATGTCCTAGATATTTCTTTCGATACTATCTATGGTAGTTAAAGTAATCTCTACCACTTCTTTAGTCAAGTGCATTCCTTTATGTGTCCAAAAGATCAACACCCTTTTTTCTAGGATATTCGTAAAAATTAAGACAGTTTTTTAATTTGTTCTATATTTAGTGCAGTAGTGCTATGTTGTTTTGTCGAATAGACTGTTTATGTAAACAAGTTAAGTTATGGCAAACGGGAAACTATTATTAGAATATCGTAGGACAAATTACTATCATGTGTAAGTAAGTAGCTACGGTTATTTCCATGATGTTATTATTAAATAATGATTCTTGTATTATTGTAACATTCTCCAAAAGTGTGCACTATGCCTGGTCCTGACAGGAAGGTCTTGTTAGTAGAATCAAATTGAAATAACCAAACGAAACCTTCTCTTTCACATTAAATCACTGTTCTTGAAACATGTAGAGCTTATTGTAATGGTAATGATAATATACAGGAGGCCTTTTACGAAAGACGATATCTGGCAAAACAATAGTCGTTCTTTCTCACTATTCCAGCTACCAGAACATCATAATCACGATGAGATGATGATTGCCGCGTACCATCCTGTTACCCTATTTAAAGAGCATACCTTATCCCTGACTCCTTGACCTGCTGTTTCCATAATATGTTGACTGTGTCTGTCTCCCGTTATCGTTATCAGGCCATCACCATAATCATAAGAAATACTATCTTACCTCAAGTAATTTGTCCTGTCCCTGTCGATTACCTTGACCTGCTATTTCCAAACGTTAATTGATTTCGCTTTCTCTTTATTTATTTATTATTATTTTTTGCTTTTAAGCAAATTTATTATGTATATTAATTATTTTTGAATTGAATTTATTCATTATTATTTCTTAATTATGTTTACTAATACTAGACGTAAGAACAAATTATTACTAACAATATTGGATCTAAAGTTATCTGAAAATAAATAATTTGAATTTGAATTATTCCAGCTACCAGGACGCCATAAATGTGAGGAGTAGAATTCTACCTCAAGTAATTTGCCCCTTTCGATTACTTGACCTGTTATTTCCAAACGTTTATTTATTGTGCTTTCTCATTATTTCGGCTACCAGGCCATCATAATCGATAGGATTAGAATCCTACTTAAAATAATTTTCACTGATAACCTGACCTGCCGTTTCCAAATGTTAATTGCATTTGCTTTATCATTATTCCAACTACCAGGCCGCCATGAACATAAGGACTAAAAGCCTACCTCAAGTAATTTGCCCCTTACAATTACTAGACCTGCTGTTTCCATTATTATTTCAGCTATTAGGCCACCATAAACATGAGAAGCTGGACGCTATGCGTGTTATTCCTGGCGGTGTTGGCTTGCACCTCGGCCCAGCACTACAACCGGTACGACAACTTCAATGCCGACTCTATCATCCAGAACGAAAGGATCCTGCTGGCCTATTACAAGTGTGTGATGGATAAAGGCCCTTGTACTAAGGACGGGAAGAACTTTAAACGTGAGTGTTGAATTATCTTAAACATAATACATAGACTTTTTTTTAACAAACGAAACGAATACTTTCTTGAATAAAGCATGGGCAAAGAGTATCTCCTTATTACCTTGTTCTTTTAATAAAATATATTATATTTTTTAACCGATCGCCAAAGGAAATACGTAGAGCTTACTTTGCTAGCGAATCCGATTTTCCAACGGATCATCGAGCCTTAGAAAGTTTTGCAATTTATTTTGGTCTCTTAGAAAGAGTCAACATCAAAAATATATTATTTCGAAATAACAAAGTTGACAGTTGTGTCAAGGGCAAGGGGAATGCTCCAATAGTTATTTTGACACGGTACTAAAGTGTCACTATATTTTTGACGCTCACTGTATCTAAATAGGGAATGCATAACCTATGATAACAATGTCCTTAAAATCAAATCGACAACACTATATGAATGTGGACAGCTTTTTTTAAAACACAGCATTTCTTTTCATTCCAGGCGTGCTTCCCGAGACACTGTCTTCGGCCTGCTCCCGTTGCTCACCGAAGCAGAAGCTGGTGGTGCGGAAACTACTCCTCGGTATCAGGGCGAAGAGCGAGCCTCGGTTCCTAGAGCTGCTCGACAAGTATGATCCGGAGAGAATAAACAGAGAGGCACTGTACAACTTCTTGGTTACTGGCGTTTAGGTAGAGAAACAGGAAAACGAGAAAAAGACGAGACGAGGAGAAATATCAAAAGAACTGAGGTGCTAAAACTTCCCTAAAAATGAGTAGGCTTAGCTTTAAGCTACGTCCACATTTGGCAAGATTTCACGCGACTTCGCATCGAGGTACATTTCAAGCATTGTGCTCCGACATGATCGGGCGATAATTGCCATACTCGCTATATGGACATAAAATCGCTGGTTTCTTTCCTTCTGCAACAAAAATGTTTCGGGATATTAAACACGATGTCGGACGACGACATCGCTTCTCCAGTGACGCAATTCTCATGACTTTTGCCTCTTATGTGGACGCGGCTTTATTTCTTGCTCAGGTCACTGTTAGTCACGCAGTGTTTCTCTTAAATTTTAATTTAGATGCTAATAGAAAGTGGCGCTTTTGTTTGCCACACCTAGAGCCCACTTATTTGAATTGGTTACGTAATTTTCGGCATTAGCTACATAAAGGTGCGTAACTTTACCAACTCGAATGTTGTGATTTCTGCTGTGGTGCCCGAGTAAATAAATAATTAGCATCCAAGTAGGTTCTCTTACTTGTGAACTCGTAAGATATGTTGTTTCCGATATAGAGACCGCCTGCTGTTCTAAGCGAACCACATACGACTGTAATGCATTTATACCTTACTGCTACATAATTTATATGGTAATATATGGTAATCTATACATATAATAAGACTGTAAAAGATCGATTTCTGTACATTGAAGATTTTTACGAAAAATTGTTACAGGGGGTCTTAATTACCGTAATAGAAGCCAAAACAACAATTTTTAAAATTTTTGTCTGTCTGTCTGTCTGTCTGTCTGTCTGTCTGTCTGTCTGTTTGTCCGGGCTAATCTCAGAATCTACTGGACCGATTTTGACGGGACTTTTTTTATTTGACTCAGTATCACCTGGAGAGTAAACTGGGATATAAATAATCACGCCAATGAACTTAGGGGGCAGGCAGGAAATTGAATCTCAGAATCTACTAAACCGATTTTAATGGGACTTTTTTTTATTTGACTCAACATTACTTGGAAGGTAAAGAAGGATAGAAATAATATTACATATGATAAATTCTGCCCCCAAAGGGATAAAATAGGGGTTGCGAATTTGTATGAAGCCCGGTCGCAAAAAACTAACATCCACGCGGACGAAGTCGCGGGCGGCCGCTAGTTTATTATAAATCTAGACGTAAACAATAAACATAATTTCAAAAGTTTTTCCTTAGTTTCATTCTTCAATCTAATTACGATACATTTAACCCCATCGTTTACGTCAGTTGTGGTCGATTGATTTTAATAACCGATAAATATGCATGATATCCTTTGAAGACATAATCAAGATCATAATTACTACACGACAATAATGTTCACTGACATATTTGTAACATTATCTCTATTTCCGAGAAGCATAGGCACCTTGGCTACCTCATATAAATATCGTATCAGTGGAACAAGGAAATCATATGGTTTTCCACGATCAGCAAGGACGGTATCAAGTAAACATGAAACTAGTAATCGCTACCCTGTGTATGGCTGTCGTAGTCTTGGCCCAAGACACATATGACTCGACTAGTGATGATTTCAATATATCAGAAGTATTGGAGAATGAAAGATTACTGAACTCCTACGCAAAATGTTTGCTGAACAAAGGACCTTGCACTCCTGAAGTAAAGAAAGTTAAAGGTGAGCAAACAATTTCGTTCGTATTAAAATTGTTTATTTTAATATAATAATAGCAATGTTATGTAAACTTACCTCTAAAATATTCTAAGTTTCACTACCATAAAACAGAATCTTTTCAGTTAACTTATTCTATTTCGCACTTTCTAATTCATCCATACTGCGGCGAAACGTTTCAATACAAACCCATCCCTGGGAGTGATATTTTATGGCATTATCCCAAATCTTGTTAAATGTTTCGTCATCGAAAGTTTGGCCTGCGCCTTCAAAGATTCTTCTTAGCGTTCTCGGTTCTCGCTGCGTATACATATCGCGGTGACTCACATCTGTCAATGTGAATACACTAGGACATAGGCAAGCTCGTGCATCCGATTCGTGTGGCAAGTAAGTTCTATCCGCTCTGCAGCAACCTATAGGTGTCACAGGATAATCCATGTCGAAATACCTCCCAGACGGTAACCCTGCCATCCGCCTATTATCAGGATCTTGTCCAGGTTTTACCATCTCAGAGTATGTTGTACGGAAGTCAATACAATCATTCGGTATATCCGGGATTTTAGGTAAATTAGGAGTAGGTTGTGTAAAATTCAGCATATGTACAAAATTAGTTTCATATTTTATTCGAGATCCGTCAAATGCATTCCAGAGTGACAACAGCGGTTCAATCAATGACGTGTTGAATCGTATGTATTTACGATTGCAGTATTCGTACACAATCTCTTTTGGGATCCAGCCCGTTTTTTCCTTATCGTAATATCTCAAACTTAAATAAAGCGCGCGAAAAAATGTGCTTTCGTATCTTTTGGACATAAATTTTCGTAGGGTATTGAGGTGTCCTAAGCATTTCTTAAACAGGTCTCTGTTAGGGTTCAGTTCGCAGGTTGTGAGACACTCGGCTAGTTTGCTCGGTGGTTTAAGTATTCCAAAAGCATATCCTTCTGGTACACAGGATATGTTATTGTTTGGAGCCAAAGGCGTTCCAAGTAGTGCACGCTTTCCATCTTGGAAGTTGGCCTGTGTTGTATTTATGGGCTTCTTTAAATTCGTCCCCTGTTTGATATCTTCGTAAGTGAGAGCACATTTAGCAAACAGTCCTCTTGGGTCCACGTTAACTCTTTTACCGAAAACAACATTTGGGTTGTAGCTTGTCTTACAGTAGTTACGGTTAGTTTGGTAACCAGGCTGTTTTGAGGCAGGTGTCGTGTCCGGCAAAGGGTCTTTAGGCATCACGATGTCATATAGACTTCCACAATCAGGCAGCTTCCTTCCTTGTGTAGATAACATATCAAACCCTTCAGGTAAAGTAGGCACGGGATCAGGAACAGTTCCTACAACTTTTTTCCAATATGACGTATATACGGATTCCTTAAAATCATGTACTAGGGTTTGAAATTTAGTTTTGATTGGGGGATTAATTATTTCTCCGACTTGATTGAATGGACCTGAGTTTCGCATGTCACGTTTAGGAGGATGGCGGAGAGGTGGTAGTTTTTGCGGCTTCAGTGGTGGATGGATTGAGTCTCTTATTAAAGCTTCGGCTTCCTCTTGAAGAAGATAGTGCTGAAGACAGTCTGCCACGCGGTTTTTTGCTTGTGAGCTGGTCACTCCTGCAGCACAAACTTTGGGGTCTCTTTCTATGAACATACCCACATTTCCTTTCCCACCACTCGTTCCACATAGTTTCGACATGTTTGTATACTTTGTTAACTTTGATGCAATTCAGTCTCTTATGGCAATAAATAATCTAGGAAAAATATACCTGAATATACCTATCGTAAAATGACAGTATCACATACAGTGACATTAGACTGTCAACATTTACTATTGTTCTAGGTTTCTGAATAAAAATAGAGGTAGAATAACCACTAGTGTAAAATCATAAATAAAAGTTATAATAAATCACATTCCTCTATGCTAAAAAGATTAGCGTGTGACTATGACACTGCTCTTGCATTAAATTAAAGGTATTACTAAATTATTATTAGGTATTAAGTATATGTACTTATGTTATTATTCATTTATTCACTCATTTCAGATAAACTACCAGAAGCATTGGCCACTAGGTGTGCCAAATGCACAGACAAGCAGAAAAATTTAGGCAAGCAACTAGCCAAAGAAGTGAAAGCCAAGCGGCCTGAACTGTGGGATGAGCTGGTCAAATACTACGACCCCCAGGGCAAATACCAGGAAGCTTTCCAGGACTACCTCAAACCCTAGGATAAATTACCAGAATTAGAGTAACAATGTTCAAATAGGTCAGGGAAACAATTTTTATGCAGTTTTTGTAATATATATTTGTACTGTAAACAAAAATATTAGAAAATATAAAACTTACCAAAACTCATCAACTCTCATTATTTTTTGATTCCACAGATTTAGGTTTAGCCTCTAATGTACGACGAAAGGTTTCAAAACAGACCCAACCTTGTGAATGGTGTTTTTTCGCTTCTTCCCAAATAGCGTTGAAACTTTCATCGGTAAACTTTTCACCGGCCGCTTCGAAAACTCTGCGAACAACGTCCGGTTCACGCTTAGCATACATATCGCGATGATTTACGTGAAGTAAGGTTAGTACAGATGGTGATAAGCATGATTTCATGTCTGACTCATGCGGAAGACAAGCCCTGTCGGCTCTGCAACAACGTTCAGGTGATATAGGAAAGTCTAAATCAAAGTAACGCCCCGAAGGCAACCCTGCCATAGGACTCAAGTTGGGTGGCTGCCCTGGCTTCACCATTTCAGTGTAAGTCGTCCTGAAATCTAAGCAATCATCTGGCAGATCAGGGATTTTTGGCATCTCTGGAGAAGGTTCTCTATAATTTAGGACGTGAACGAACGTCTTGTATTCTATCTTAGAACCATCAAAAGCTTTCCACATATCCAGTAGAGGCTCGATTAAGGATGGATCAAATCTTATTAGCTTCGTGCCGCAGTAGTCATAGACGACTTGTTTCGGCAACCACCCGGAATTTTCTTTATCATAATATTTTAGATTTAAATAAAACATTCGAAAGAACGTTGGTAAAAATCGTTTTGACAAAAATTTCCTCAAGGAATTAAGGTGTTTAAGACATTTCTTGAAAAACTCTCTTCCTGGATTCAATTGACAAAATGTTAGACATTCTGGGAGATTATCAGGAGGCTTGAGTTTTCCGAAAGAATATCCTTTTGGTACATTTTGAATATTGTCATTTGGGGCAAGAACAGTTCCTATTCGAGGTTGTTTTATGTCTTGAAAATTGGCTTGTACCGTGTTAATGATAGTCCGTAAGCCTGTGCCAAGCTTGACCCTGTCATCGGTGAGGCAGCACCTTGCATAAGTGCCTCGTTTATCTACACCAGTTCTGTGCCCATATGTTAAATCAACATTATAGGCGGGCTCACAGTAATTATATTTGTGTTGGACGCCAGCTCTCTTTGATTCCGGTGTCTTATCTGGATACGGTTCCTTCGGCATGACGATATCATACAAACGTCCGTGAAATGGCGTTTTCTTCCCAAATATAGTGCCCTCCTTATCAAATCCTTCCGGCAGCATGGGTAAAGGATCTTGGACTTGCCCAAGTGGTTTTTTCCAGTATGATTTGTATGCAGTTTCCTTGAAATCTTCGACGAGAGTTTCAAATTTAGTCCTGTCGCGAGGGTTGATAAGTTGAGCCATGTCACAAAAAGGGCCTGCATATCTCATATCAGGAGGTATGGGTTTACGCAGCGGAGGCAGCGGTCTGGGAGGTTTTGGAGGAATAATAGAATCGTGAATGAGAGCATCCACTTCATCTTTGAGTAGATAATGTTGCAGTGAATCAGATACTTTATCGTCTGGTTGCGCAGTAGGTAAGCCGGCGGCACACACTTTGCGATCTCTTTCTATGAACATTCCATAATTCCCCTTTCCTCCAGACGTAGACCTCTGGCAATCCACAGGCATGATAAATTCAAAGATTCATTCAAAAATATTTCAATATATAAAGTTTTCGAAATTTTAGTAAATACGTCAAACGATGCTTACCTAATGCCATTAATTTGTCAAAAATATTAGGATGTTTTTATATTTTTTCTGACAATTTACAAATGTAGGTAGGAATAAAAAGAGGCTTAAATCTAAGTCATATTACGCGTATCAAACCGTATTAAGTTCAGTTCAGTAATCATGTTCTTTTAGAGCTTGAAGTCATAGGCTTTCACAGAACACCTATGTAAACAAAGAGCTTGTAACGTCTAAGTATCCTTCGCATGGAAATTCAGTGGCTTGCCAGGAAATGAATCACATAAGACAGATTACATGTAGTTAAACCAATAATGTACTCATTAGAATTGCACCCACGGCTCCTTGTCACTGTAATTGTCGGTCTGTTTGCACTACGTGCGTTTATGGACGATGACAACCAACTTTATATAAACAAGGGGGATTCTCACATACGCTCAGTTGAGCATAGACACGTAAAGAATCTTTCAGGTAATTATTGCTTATAGACAGAGTGCTCTAAATTAAAAAAAATGAGTGAAATTCAGTGAAGTGAGTTGGTTCAGTCATTTCGATTGGATGATCGTTAAAAATAATAAAGCTTCCTTTAGCATTTGTGTAGGCTGTACAATTAAAATGCGGTCAACAGAAGAGTTTGAAATATTACACTTTAAAAAAAACATTTTGATGTAGCAGATCGGTCTCACTATTCGTAAGTCTTTCAGACAGTATTCGATTGCCTTTTTTACAAATATTAGGTCCTTACCTATGAAATTGGCGTTTTGTATGGGAGGAACAAAAAGTCGAAATTTTTTTATATAGCATATTTATTTAATCAAAGTATGAGCCATTGTAATCTATGCTCTTTTGCCATCTCATAGGTAGTTCATTGATCCCTTTACTAAAAAAACCATTCGAACGGGAATCAATAAAATCTTTGAAGGCGACTTGGACTGCCCCATCTGAGTTGAACTTTTTCCCTTGCAAGAAGTTATCCAAATTTCGAAAAAAATGGTAATCTGTTGGAGCAAGGTCCGGGGAGTACGGTGGATGCCTTAGAGATTCCAATTGAAGTTCTTCTAATTTGCTAGCCGTCTGTTGTGCAGTGTGTGGTCTAGCGTTGTCGTGAAGCAGCAGTGGCGTAGAGCGATTGACCAGCCTTGGTTGTTTAGCAACTAGCTTTTCCATCATGGTTTGCAATTGCTGACAATAGATATCTGCCGTAATCGTCTGGCCAGATTTGAGAAAACTGTAATGAACGACACCGGCGCTAGTCCACCAAACGCTTACAAGTAACTTTTTATTGGTCAATTTTCGCTTGGAGCAGGCTTTGGCTGGCTTGCCAGGGTCCAGCCATTGCGATGAGCGCTTCCGATTATCGTAGAGAATCCACTTTTCATCACAGGTAATGATTCGATTTAAAATCCCTTCGTTATTGTGCCGGTCAAGTAATGTAACGCAGCAGTTGACGCGCGTTTGCCGGTTTGCTTCACTCAATTCGTGAGGAACCCACCTTTCAAGTTTTTTAATCTTCCCAATTTGCTTCAAGTGGATTAAAACAGTTTTATCACTAACGCCAAAGCCTGCAGCTAACTCGGACGTGGTTTGCGATGGATCCGCTTCCACAATAGCCTTCAATTCTTCATTATCAACTTGGGTCTCCGGCCGTCCACGGGGCTTGTATTGCAGGTCGAAATTTCCAGAACGAAAACGTTGGAACCAAAAACGCACTGTGTTTTCTTTTGCGACACAACCGCCATACACATCATTAACCTTTCGAGCCGTTTCCGCAGCACTGGTGCCACGGTGGAACTCGTACTCGTAAATAACGCGATATTTCAAATTTTCCATTTTGTAAATTGAGCGATGCAAACAGAAAAAAGATAAGTAAAAAAACAAATGAATGACGGTTTACGAAACACAACTACATGTGGAAATAGCTGTATAAATTTGAATTTCGAATTCCTAACCAAAAAGGAAAAATTTGTGATCAAAGTGGCCAGTACGACAAAACGCCAATTTCATATGTAAGGACCTAATATAAATAAATAAAATATATACCTCGTGTGTTCATAAATTTTGAGACAAACTTTGTGCTAAAAAAAATAAATAAAAAATTACTGGCTGCCATTTATTTCTTTTTCTAATTTTTAATTTCGAATGTTAACTTTTAATTCCTTTGATTTTCAAATTCATTTCTTTTAATTTTCTCGTGATGGAGAGAACAAAAGAATTACGTGCGACCGTGATTTCGCTATTTAAGGCGGGAAAAAAACCAATGGAGATTTTCCGTGAGGTGAAAACTTTTGGTGTGAGCCGTAACTTCGTGTATTACATTATTAAACGATACAAGGAGACAAGTTCTTTGCAAGATCGCCTAAGGAGTGGTCGGCCGCGCTCTGTAAGGAAGCCTGCGAACATCAAAATCATCCGAGAGCGACTTCGCCGAAATCCATGTCGAACTCAGAAAAAACTAGCTCTGCAGACTAATATTTCGCGCGTTTCAGTCAACAGAATACTGAAATATGATCTTAAGGTGAAGGCGTATAGCCGTAGGAAAGGTCATTTTTTAAACGATCGCCTTCGTAAATTGCGACGCGAACGTTGTCCAATACTGCTTAAGAGACACGATGCGAGGAAAATACTCTTTACCGATGAGAAAATCTTTACTGTCGAAGAAAAGTTCAACCGACAAAACAATAAAGTGTATGCAAAAAGTAGCAAGGACGTCCCAGCTTCAGCACCGAATGTCTCGCGTACTCATCATCCGGCTAGTGTGATGGTATGGTGGGGAGTTTAGTATGAAGGTGTCACTCCGCTACATTTCTGTCAACAAGGCGTCAAGGTGAAAGCCAAGAACTATCAAACTGACATCTTAGAGCCTGTTGTGAAACCTCTGTCCCTTACTTTGTTTCACAACAAGGATTGGGTTTTCCAACAGGACTCAGCGCCATCCCATAAAGCAAAAACCACCAAAGCGTGGTTGAGGGAAATGTGCCGGCCTTCATCGCGGCGAACGAATGGCCCTCTTCCAGCCCCGACCTCAACCCCCTTGATTATGCTTTATGGGCTGAGCTAGAGCTCAGGGCCTGCTGAAAGTCCCACCCAAACTTGAAGTCACTGAAGCGAGCTCTTGTCCGAGAAGCAAAGCGAATCCCGCTGGAAAAGATTCGTGCCGTCATTGATGACTGACCAAATCGTCTAAGGGCCTGTATTAAAAACAAGGGTAGTCATTTTGAATAATAATAATTATTTTTTGTTTATTATTATCTACTTATTGTTTACTGAAAATTTTAGAAATATATGTTAATTATAAAAAAAGTTATGCAACTTTTATTTCGTCTCAAAACTTATGCACACACGAGGTATATCATAATAGAGATGGAACAAAGACTGTGTTCTATAATATTATGTTTCTTCTGTATCAAATTAGCCTCCGCTGGTATACAGCTATTTAGTTTAGTTAATAATCTTTAGCACTGTGTTATCAGACCGTAAGAATGGAAAAACTCTTTGTTCGTGTATTTGACGTGTACAAAAACTTTTGTCTCTCACCAGACTATGATCTTGGTTGGAGATTTCGGTTCCGGTGCCTGCGTACCTATTACTTTAGCGCAGGGTCGTAACATTAATGAAAAGTTTGAATCTCAAACGATTTATAGGGTCACTCGAATCTCATAAAAAATCAGGGTAATTTGAATTTTTGTTTGGGGAAATTGGAATGACTTTGATACTTTGAATATTACCAAAGTAAGAAGAATAAAAAATATTTTAGTAAAAGTCGTGTTCCTGATTGCCTAGGCTCATATGACTCTTGTCTTTATAAGGTTTTAGAATATAATATCTCTGTTTTATATCAACAAGTGCAAAAAAATTAAACGATGAGTAAGTAAGTGTATCACTACCAAAGCGCTGCAACCATTGCGCCACAAGCACCTCATACTTAAAGTTAAGCAACCTCGGGCGCGGTCATGTTTGGGATGGGTGACCATTCTGAACATTTAAGTGACGTCTATTGACAAGCATCTCCGTGCTTCGGAAGGCACGTTAAGCTGTTGGTCCCGGTTAATATCGATAGATATTAGTCGTTAAGCCTGGTCAGAGGCCCTCGGGCGGCTTAATAACATCTGACAGTAAGGTTGGTCACTTACCTTACAAATACCCCTCCACCAATCCGCACTGAGCCCGCGTGGTGGAGTATGGCTCGGACCACCTCATAGTTGAGGTGAGGCCTGTGCCCAGCAGTGGGACGAATATAGGCTGATGAGATGAGAGAAGTAAGTGTAAATAATTCATTAAACACATTTAATGAATTCCATATTCATTCCATTCGTAAGATAAGTTTTCTCACTTTAATCAAAATGATTCTTGTATGCTATCCTGTCTCTTTATTGAAGTTTTACCCTTAAGAATTACAAAAACACCTTAATTCTTCAATTTGTAATACAAACTTCGGCCAATATGATGCTTTTTATGAAATATAAATTACGAAAATCTCATGCACCACTTTTCTTTGTTAAGTATCAAAATTGTTTGGTACCACAAATAAAGAGAATGTCATCAACCACTATCCAGCTAATCGAGACAATAGTTCAAACGATGGCTACAACACGAAAATTAATAGTTCTCTTTAAGATATTCTGGAAACATGACATTACAAACACAGCATTACATCGACTGATATCTACTCGTACATTGGCAAGTCATTATTGCCATATGAGAATCTTATTTACCTGACATTTCGAATTTTCATCAGATTCCGGTGCCCCTATATTTTGATAGGAAATGACATATAATAATTATAAACGTCACCCGGTACATGGTGTCATAAACGGTCAGAACTTGTTCTCTAATTGGG
This sequence comes from Pyrausta despicata, assembly GCA_963921415.1. Taxonomy (NCBI): domain Eukaryota; kingdom Metazoa; phylum Arthropoda; class Insecta; order Lepidoptera; family Crambidae; genus Pyrausta; species Pyrausta despicata. The sequence continues at coordinate 10,043,424 of OY992862.1, read as the reverse complement.
ATGATGACACCTATCTTAAATATTGTCAAGAACATGGTGTTTAAAAAACATAGCCCCTATGAAGTTAATACAACCAATATATTTCAAAAAAGCTGTAGAAACCAATTTTTAAACACACAAAACGCAATAAATATTCGATCAATTGCCTCCGATTTCTGACACAGGACCGTGACGTCACAATCATTTCTTACCATACGAAATCTATGGAGACAGACCGTTTTGACAGATAATAAAAAGTATGTCAACGATTGGTGGTGTCGTCTAGCCAATTAGTCTGTGACGGTCAGTAAACAGTGAAATAAACTTAGTAGTGCCTCAATCTAATGAGTAAACTTAGTACTAGTAAAGTGTCACAGTTACCCGCCTGGGCTAAAGTAATGCGCAGGCATTTAGGCCAACTAAAATATGATTTTCAAAATAAATAAACAAATCCTGACTTTAGGGCAGGGAACCCTTTGCTCACCAGTGGAATTAAAAACTGGTTGATAAAAATATGATAATAATAATAATAACCGTAATGTCTGCAGTTCACGATGCAGCCCCAACACTTTTTCATGGTGGTGATGGTGACGACAGTCGCGGCGGACTTCTACAACCCCAAGTATGACGAATTCGACATCCAACCTCTGCTGGAGAACGACAGGATTCTGCTGGGCTACGCCAAGTGCTTCCTCGACCAGGGACCTTGCACCCCTGAAGGCAAGGATTTTAAGAGTAAGTACAAAATCGTGTTATTACGTACCTACGTTACACGTTACCAATATGTTTAACGTACCCACACATCCTGCAGATTTCGAACACCCAAATGTCGGAATAAAACAAATAGTCACATAAGCATAGGTACTAAGGTAGGTACCGGTCTCCATATTCTATCTACCTTTGACTGGAACTAAGATAGCTGTCTCTGTCTGTCTGCAGCTGTTAGTGTGAAACTGACCGTAATTTAACTTTCAGTCAGAGGTCGATAGAATACTGCGTGACCGACTATAGCTTAACGAGTACAATTTTACACTTTAGACATATAAGTAGGTATTTTTGTATTCGCAACGTTTTTTTCGAGGAAAAACGTAGCGTAAAAAATGGCGTACTACGTTTGGCGCAACAGATTTAGCGTTAGGAAACTAAAAGGAAGCGCTTCCTACCGACCGGGTGTTATGGACCAAGGTCCGATAGACATCATCTTAATTTATATATGTATATTATTTATTTATCTACATTATTCTGGATCTTATTATATGTCGCGGTTCATGTGATGAACTAGGCTAACAGCGCCATCTAGCCTATGGAGCTGTATCAGCACTCGCTGTCGTGCTTGCCACCGTAAGGCATGCGCTTGTGATGGCGAACGGCAGAGATCGCCACATACGTATTCACCCCAAAGAAAAGTATTCACATGTCTCATTTAGAACGGAATAAAAATGAATTTGTTTGACACACAAAAATGTACACTACATACATACAAAATAATTAATGAATTGCTTTAAATGTATCACTAACTGTAACATGTTCATAGCAATTGGGTACGAAAATAAAGTTTTGCTACCATCAATTGTATAGGATCGTACTATTGAAACATTAGTTGATCAGTAATTTGGTTTCGTAGACTTTCTTTACTAAAATGTTTTACCAAGGCCCACTCAATTGAATTGACTAAGCAATTTTAAACAAAAAACTCTTGAAATCTAAGCTAAGCGACGTAGCGACGTCCTTGAAAAGTGAACCTATAATGTTGAAGTAGGGTACCTACCGTACACAATTTAGATTTAAAATATCGCTCGGTTCGTAAAGCTGGTATTGTGCGATAGGAAGGGTGGAAGCCTCGCCAGCTTCTTGTGACCCGATGGTTAAAAGCGGACATCAAGCTAACCGTGTATCGAAATCAAAAGTTAACAATGTCTTTCATCAATTCCAGAAGTGATCCCGGAAGCATTAGAGTCATCTTGCGGCAAGTGCTCGCCAAAACAGAAGATCCTTATCAGGCAGGTGATCAGGGCGGTGATGGAAAGGCATCCGGACGCCTGGAACGAGCTACAGGATAAGTACGACGGGGAGAAGAAGTTCAGGGAAACGTTCAACAAGTTCCTTGAAGAGAAAGACTAATGACAACCACAGATTGTTATGTAAATAGGGCATTTGTGAGTTAATATGAAATATTACGTAAAGATTGGCGCACATGGCGTTAGAGCACAAACATTACCGTACCGTATTCATATTGTCGAAGCTTCAGAAACTCTGTGTTTACTCTACACGAACTACTATCGTAACGTATTCGTAGCGTTTACCTATCGTTAACTTGTCAATTTGTATGGGCGAACTGTCAGTTTCTGACATTTGGACTGTACGAATACATTACGATAAAGTTTCGTGCCCTCACAGTGCCATTTACTAGAAGTGTTGGTTTACACACATATTGAAAGTTTATTTATGCTTCTCTTATTACCTTTCTGATTATTGCATGTCCCAAGTCAGTCCACACTTATCCCGGGACAACCTAACTACCAAAGACTTGGGTCGGTAATTTGGTCTAGCCGTAGATCCTGACTGGAAAGATTGATGGGATAAGTGAACTTTCAACTTAGCGTAAATGACATTAATCCAAGTTAGGTACTATGCTGCCTTGCATAAAAAAACTTCTTAAACTAGAAAGTGCTGTGCTTTGAAGGAAGACAGCAAATCGTGGCAGTGGCAGAACTTTCCAGTAATGTTTCCTATTTGCAAAACAAATGCTTGAATTATTAAATGAAAGATTATGCTAAATTGGCTGGAAGTAAATAAGACTGCATGTTTGTGTGATATTTGGTTTTGTATAAATTTTAAAACAAAAATAAAAGGCCTAAAAACTAAGCTTTCCATATTTTTTATACCAATAATCGTTTAAATCTATAGATTTAGTGATTGACTTGATTTTTTTGTTGGATGTATTTTTGAGGTACTTGTGGCGCAGTGGTTGCAGCGCTTTGGTAATGATACCAAAAGTTAAGCAACCTACGGCGCGGTCATGTTTGGGATGGGTGACCATTCTGACCATAAAAGTGACGTCTATTTACAATCATCTCCGTGCTTCGGAAGGCAAAGCTGGTAAAGCTGTTGGTCCCGGTTAATATCAATAGATATTAGTCGTAAGCCTGGTCGGAGGCCTTCGGGCGGCTTAATAACATCTGACAGTAAGGTTAGTCACTTACCTTACACACCCCCCTCCACCAATTGTCACTGAGCCCGCGTGGTGGAGTATGGCTCGCACCACCTCATAGTTGAGGTGAGGCCTGTGCCTAGCAGTAGGACGTATAAAGGCTGATGATGGATGCATTTCACAAATTGCTATTAGCTGATGGGTCATGCATGAGATAATAACTATTTCCACATAGTAGTAACGAAGGCACATAGGTACAGGCACTTATTATTAAACATAATCGACATACTTCATTCCACAAAAAGTAGCGTATGTAAAATAAAAAACATAAATTCCAAAAGTATAATTTAATAAAATTAAAACCAATTAACAGTCTTCAACACCTCACTATACCGTATCACAATTTAGGATACTACTGCATTTCATTTTAGACAATCCCTCTTAGTTCTTGGCGGTGGTTTTGGCTTCATCAATTTTGTCTTTGTACTTCTCTTGGTAGATGTTATCAGGATCGTACTTGGTGGCGAGTTCCTTCCAGAAGTCAGGTTGTTTGTTGATGAGATGCCTGATCACCTTTTCGGATGAGGACTTTTGTTTTTCTGTGCACTTCGAGCAGTCGTGCTCAAGTGCGTCGGGGAGGGTTTCTTTCAAGGCTTTGCCGTCGGGGGTGCACCGGCCTTTGTCGAGAAGACAGTCGACGTACCCTCGGAGGAGTCTTTGGGACTCGAGGATCTCATCAACGTTGATGTGGTCCCACTTGTCAGTGTATTGGACCCCAGGGCGGCCCCAGGCCACCGCCACCATCAGGGATAAAGCGACTAGGACGAGTGACTTCATTGTGAACCTGGAACATAGAAAGATGTTGGTGTAAGAAAAATAAAAGTACGATTTAAAATAAATATCGAAACAGCAAGGCTTGGTTGGTATGCTTTTCAGTAATTTTCACAATGAATTTATATCAGAACTGTAGGGAAACCTGCCGTCCCTAGGCCATAGCCGTTAATATACCAGTTACATATAAATTGTTTACAAATAATCTACGAATGTGCTACCACACTGTTATTAGCAAATATGAAGTATATCTATCTTTTAAATCGATTGCAAAAACAATAATCTAAAATTACAGCCGAATTGTCAATTGTTTATCACTATAAAAGCTCTTGTCATCGCCTCTTTAATGTCTTCTAAATAAAATTTAAAAAAAATTAAAATTACCTTGACGAGTGTGCAAGCAGAGGGTTGTTGGTATTCGCCAGGTTAATTCAAGGTAAATTGATTGGAATATTACTAGGAAAAATTAACAAAAAGCAACTGAATGGGATAGTAGGTACTCGTTACGTGTTCTCACACGGACGTCTGAGGGGAATTTAATTATCATGATTGGCAGTCCATTGTTTTATTGTATAGAGAATTTTAATGCAGTCTTAACGATATTTTTCCAACGCGAGTCAGAAAATTAATCAGCAGAATGAAATAGTCGCAGCTTTTGGCCACTGCTTTCCTTGCCTTGTGAAACAATCCGTGACAGTTGTTTTAGTATGTGGTGGCAATCAAGTTAATGCTTAAGTCAATGACAAATACAAATATTAACAGGTGCCATCGAAAAACAACCAAGCTCTAGCTTTTAAAGCTTTTTTACCCAATAGCCTTACTGAATATGCCAAATTGATAAAGTAAACCCTTTCCTCATTTAAATGAGACACTTTTTACGGATTATTAAAAAAAAAAGTAAACGTAACTTAATTTTTTGAGTTTAGGTAGTTTACATTTTTTTCAAACCATGTAATGACAAACTAACTCTTTAGTCTACCTGTGACCACGGACGCTGAAAAGGGTCCGAAACGTCAGGTTAAAACAAAATGTAAATAAATCGCGAAATTCTGTTCGCGTAAGCCGAAGAAACATTTATCCTTTCCTCATGTATTGAATTAGCAATTAGCTGGGTTGGGAAAGTAATATGATGTTATAAATATTTATGTAAAATATCAAACTGCTTAATTGCCATTATCAGGGATCATCAATGACTCAGTGATCAGATGATCAACTTCTTTGTTGTTCACGTTCCGTGGTAGCGGAAGGTGGTTAACATTAACGATAGATGAAAAGTCAGAGGGCCAGGTTAACGACTTATTAACTTGGCACTGACGGAGACAATACATCGAGCAAATGACTTAGTAAATGTATACAGATTTATTTATTTTCATCATTGCAAAATGATGAAAGTGAAAATACAGATGTTCACTGTACATTTAAGTGTTTTAATAAGATATCTTTTAATGAAACTTCACTAACTACCGATCTTCACTTTTGTACCTCTTAAAAACTGTAACCTGGCAAAAGGAACGTTGTTAGAAGTTTTCTTCCGCAAACAATTTCATGTTAAAGACGTGTAAAGCTATATTGGCATCTCTAACTAACCATATATCGATAGATGTAATGATTCATAGTGTAATTTTTATAAATATTAAATAGCTTTGACTAAGGTATGCAAATCACAATCTTTACATCATATTTAGTCACCTGACGCAGTAAGCAAGCAATAGATCATTGATTTATTGACATGCTATGCAATAACTTTGCGCACTTAGGAACCAATATTTACATAAACTAACAAGCGTCAAGGTGTTATTAAATTCATTAAATAAATTGCTAAATTACCTAAATAACTAATTGCAAAAGTTAAGTATGGATAGCTAAGAAAGATATCTATATTTATAAAAATGAAACCCGTTTTCCTTGCTCACGGCATCACGCGTGAATGGCTGGACCAATTTCACTAATTATTTTTTGTTGTATTTGTTATTATTAGGAGAAGGTTCTTACGGAAAAAAATATTAAGAAAATCTCTCAGAAATATTATACATTTAATTTTGCATATTTTAAAAAACGCGCATAACTAATGTCAGTGTCATTCGATGACATTGTTCAACCATTGCAACGCTAAGGCGGGCGGTACGAAGTTCGCCGGGTCAGCTAGTTTGTAATATATGAGAACGTTCCATTTGAATAGCCTTATGTAAAAATTGATCTAATTTAAGTAGTGCTTAAGCACACAGGGTAATATTATATCTGAGGTTTAAGCAAATAATTTAAACGTTTCCTCTGGACTTTATCCTTTTTTGTAAGTAAATAAAACACCTAATAATTATTCCTTTAAGCCGAAGAATGGTAAATAAACATAGATACAACATATTAATAGAAGTTACTACAAGTACCTAACTAATAATAGCTGTTTGTTTACACATAATCTTAATTAATAAACATCAAGATTAATTAATACAATTTCCATACGGAAACAATTTGACTCAATTATGTTCGTCTATAAATAAACAATATCCTTGAAGTATTGATAGGAATCTTACCTTAAGTTGTAGGTACGTGCTAGAGGAGAGACCCTTCGTTGGGCTGTGGCTGCTCCTCGCTGGCTATGGGACATTTATACTTGCATTGAAGTCTGTGTTAACTAACCATTGTGACGTAGTGCACACAGACCCAACGTTCGATAGACAATAGTCTGAGCTTCGATCATGGTGAACTATACTGAATTTGTTGTGAGTACACGAGCCAAGCATAACTAAAATTTCGATTTTCATTGGCCATCTTCTTGGATTAAGAACAACTCACCCAATTTTTTTATAATGTGAAAGACATTACTTGCTTGTAGAATACTAATAGAAGTTTTTACACGCGTGTTTTTCGTAAGAAGCTGTAACGTTTTGGATGTTGAAACAATTAGTGCGTACTGGTTGATGTGTTACTGACACATTTAAATCAATTCCTTAGTATCTCCATACATATAAATCGATTTGATTAGGTTTTTAGTTTTCATAATGGTCTGGTTCTTCGAATGTCTTAAATCTGCTGTCTAAATTAATTTTACCGATGAAAACAAGATTGGAAGTACGTTATACATTTTTATCTGTGATTGAAAGGACTTATAATAAAAATAAAGACCATGGATGAACGTAGTCGTAATACGGTAGTTGACACCACCAATCGTTGACGTACTTTTTATCAACTGTCAAAACGCTTTTCTTCATAGAGCTTGTATGGGAATAACACACTTTGACGTCATCGCGTGCAATGCCGACTGAGTGACTAATTATCATTTGAATTCCAATTAAAAATCAAATAATACGAACTGCAGACAAATATTAGTGTAAAGGCATCTGAAATTATGAATTATTTTAGAGAAAATCAGTTTTTGAATATTTCTTTCATAGTGGAAACAAGCCTATTATGTAAGTAAGGCGAGTCTTTAGTGTCTTAAATACTTAATAATAACTAATGGTGTTGTGAACGAATGGTCACTTTAAATGTACACCCTAAGTATGTAACCAACTTAATTTGTGCACACACATCCTAGCCATCATATTTGTTAGCTTGAAGGCTAGATCTAATATTGAAAAGTGCTAACGTAAAGCAAAATATCAAGTTTCTTACTCGTCTGTTTTGTGTTCATATTTGTGTAACATATTTAAAAAAGCCGACATGAGCCAGGAAAACAGCTGTGATCTTCAACGGACAGATTTTGATCAGCATTAGCTAAGAACCACCATGATAAAAATATCTTTTAAATAAAAAGAACCGCACTGAAATCGGTCCATCATTTTACACAAACAAAAACACAATCATACACACACAAACTAACATAGGAGTTAAACTTTTAACACCTTTCTTTTCCGTCAGGGGTTAATAATTAAACAGTCTTGTTAATTATGCAATCGAATGTCGCAATAGTCTAGACTTGCCTATACTTACCTTTAACCTCCAACATTTCATGGAAACAATCCTTGAAGTATTGCGACAGGCACTGAAAATAGCAGCTAATTGTGCCCTAATAACAATATTTCGTAATATCTGGAACACTTTTCCTTAACACTCCGGAAACGTAAGCACTTCCTCGATGACTTATTGCAACAATAGTTTTATTCTGAGAAGTACAGATTTTTCCTATCTGCACATAATGAGGTCAAAAAAGCTATTGGGTTCTTGACAATAATTTTGTTCACTACAGACAGATAGCCAATATACAGTACTTACTAGCGATCCTTGCCTGGAGTATGGATATGAATAGTATATCTACACGACTTAGAGGCCTATGTTCTAGAAATGTGAGAAGGTCTAATACGAAGACAGCGATGATAATTGTTCTTTAAATGTACATACATATAGGTAGACGTCAGCACATCAAGCTATAAATTTTTGTTAAAATGCGCAAGTGATAAGTAAATTGTGCATCCAGGGCTACAGGTTCCATTCACTGAAAGTTTATCTTTGAAATTTAGGCATGTAACTGCTAAAAAGTAGCTTCAGATTATTAATTTGACTCTATACTATCCTTGTAAAGCACATAAATCTTTTGTTCCTGTGTGATGTCTTCCATACATATCCTTTATGTATCCAATATGTATGTTTATTCGTTATCTAGTCCCCATAACACAAGCCTCATAGCTTAATTTGGGACTAGAGAATTGGTGTGATTGATGTGAAATATTTTGGATTTCAGTAATTTACTTTTTGTGTTTCAAAAGCGACTGTCATATTTTAAACAGTTCTAGTTGATCCCTAAAATGAATTAATAGGAAGGCAAAGATGAAATAAATGTAACGTCATTCACAGTCAAGATTAACGTGACCGTAATCTGAATAAAACAGGATAATATTTGTCACAAGGACGTCTACTAACTGACTCAACTTCTTTTACTTTTGCATACTTGTTCTATGGAAATAAGATTTATAATCAAGCTCATATTGGTATTCTTCCATTAATCTGTGAGCTTTCAGGGTCCAATATTTGATGATCAAGATAACAATATAATAGCACTTGCTTGTGGCGCAGTGGTTGCAGCGCTTTGGTAGTGATATCAAAAGTTAAGCAACCTAAGGCGCGGTCATGTTTGGGATGGGTGACCATTCTGACCATTTAAGTGACGTCTATTTACAAGCATCTCCGTGCTTCGGAAGGCACGTTAAGCTGTTGGTCCCAGTTAATATCGATAGATATTAGTCGTTAAGCCTAGTAAGAGGCCCTCGGACGGCTCAATAACATCTGACAGTAAGGTTGGTCACTTACCTTACACACACCCCTCCACCAATCCGCAATGAGCCCGCGTGGTGGAGTATGGCTCAGACCACCTCATAGTTGAGGTGAGGCCTGTGCCCAGCAGTGGGACTTATATAGGCTGATGAGAGATGAAATCACTATTGCTGTTATGGTACCAATGCACCAAATTCGTGCCAGAGGAGATGCCGTGGGCAGGCATTACAAGGTGGATCGCAGAACCGTTTGTGGTGGAGATCCTTGGAGAAGGCCTATGCTCAGCAGTGGGCGGCGAACGGCTGATATGATTAGATGAAGATGTAGATGATGAGGTACCTAAGCTATGACTGAGAGCTTTCTTATTATTTATATATGCCTAAATAAATCACGTTATTAGGCCCCTAGACAAAGTTATTAGTTAGCGATGGAATTCGATATCGACTGACTTTTATTTATAAAATGTTTGGCGCAACTGGGTTAGGAAGGAAGTGCTACGTACTGATCAGGTGTTATGATCGAGGAACAAGGTCATAGATATGGTCTAGATTTGTCTATCTGGACTATTCTAGATCTAAATCTCTCATACCGCGGTTCGTGTGCGGGTAGTTTTCTATCAGCGCCATCTACCCTATGGAGCCGTATTATTGCTCGATGTGATACATGCCGCTGTTTTACAAGGTCGCCACAAATGCATATAAAAGACAAAAAAAAGTCTCGCGAAAAAACTAATAATTCATTTTAACGAACAAAAGTTGATTAATAACGAACTTCACCATCGTCTGCGTTATGTAACCTCGTCTAGAGGAATTATTGGCAAAAAGTAATTGATGGAGACATGTGTAGCTAATAGATTTTCCAACATCGTCCGAAGTTCTTTCGACGATTCCCACGTTTGCTTGAAATTCGGCGCCAAACCATAGAGAAGCAAATTTTTTCGTGTCGTAACAAGGAGGAAGGCGAACCACAGACAATAGGCGTGTCTCGATTAATGCAGCCGTTAAGAGACAATGGCGACGATTATGAAGGCACAGGTACAAGCCAATTAGGAATTGTTTACAAATAGCTGCTAACCGCTGTGGACGAAAGTTGCGCAATCAAGCAAACAGAACACCTATAAACATTGAAGTGTAAAGATCCACGACTAGACAATATTGGGATGATTGAATGACCATAAAGTATGATTAAATGAAGGCTACTAATACCCGGTTCACCCCTACAAGTGTGGAGCCCGCTACATAAATAAATAAATAAAAGAAAAACATTTATTATTCAGACAACAAGATAGAGTGTTAGTAACAATAGCTTATCTCCTATGTTAGTACATTTTAGAATATACATTAAGTCGCAATAGATTTCACACGTAGAATTAGTTTGCCAATTAGTGAACAGCCCCCACGATTGGATATACGTATTGGCGTCCAGAACACTATTGCGGCTGCCGCGAACCCGTCTGCGCAAAGAGCATTAAGCAGTAGCGGACGACATGTCGTTGCGACACTTCTGGATTCTATATGTTTGTATTATTAACAATGAAACACTTATCTTCCATCAAATGCTTTATTCCTCGGTAATTATCAGATTTCTCATCATTAATATGCGCGGGATCGCTTCCACCTTGAGAGTCCCGAATACAAAATTAAACCATGCTAGTGTTTCCCGTAACTCGGTAATAATGTAACGAGTCGACTTGATTTTCATGAATCGTGTCGCTTAAGTACTTCGTGTCGTTTGCTATTATATAACGAGATTCGTAAACCCTTTTCCTGAAAAACCTTTCAACGTCATAAGACGACAGAGTTTTCCCATGACTTTTATTCATTTCATGACTTGACGTGATGACGTCAAGATCATACAAACATGCAATCTTCTGTACTCTCAAAGCCTAACGGAAACTCGACGTTCGACGGAAAACTACGGATGCGATGATAATGACAAGTGCATTGATGTTATGAAATAGAAGATATATAACGTTCGGGTTCACTCCTTCATTTCGTCGAATTACAATTCATCGATGACAACAAGTCGATTATTTGTTTGAACGATGCGTTATATACCCGTCTTTTAGCATTCGATGAAATGAATCATCGATGGAGTAGTGAACCCGTTACGTTCTTACAATAAGCACTCAAATAGTGGTTCTTCACTTACATTTACTTAGAAAATGAATTTGTTGTATTACGCAAAGTAACACCATTGGCCTCAAAAAATGCATTTAATTATCTACGCGTAAAGAGACGTAGTAACCTCATCGCTAACTTCGCTGGCTACTGAGGGTATTTCATACAAACACATAAAAACCAGAAGTGTCTTCGACATGTCGTCTGCTGCTGCTTCATGTCTTTCAATTCCATAAAACAGGCTTCCAACTTTAATAGGTTGCGAAAGTAGGTAGTGGGAAAGACAAAACAACGAAAGAGATAGAATAATGCTATCAGCTGGCCAGCGAAAAGGCCGAAGCATCACTAAGTAGGCACACAACCGGTACCAACGCAGGAAGTATTTTTAAACGATAGGAGGTACATCTTCTCTATTTTATTATATCAATGGCAAGTGCATGGTTTTTTTGCGCCAAGTGACGCGGTGGCCCTGAACTTGTCGTGGAACACGTCACTAACTAATTATGTGATGACCAAGTGCATAAATCTTTCTATTCATTTGTCAGGTTCATTATTGTGTAACTCGTTGAAAAAGTATTATTACAGAATCTCCTTTGCCTCTTATTTATTTGGAAAATTTACAAATTCAATAGACACTATGTGTAAGTAACAGTAAATTATAGATCAATGCTCATAATAAATCTCCACATGAGTAATCAGATAACTTATTGAGGCAAACACAAAAGTTATAACAAAAAGATGATATTACCATTAAAGACTAAAGCTTTAATAAGCGTTAACATAAATCATTAAAGTTTGAGAATCTCAAAATATGATTTAGTCAGCAATCGCTTTATAGAGGAAATGACAGTAAACTACGGATCAAAAATGTATTCTGCCTATAGTTGGTATTAGCAGAGAGTACTTGTAGCAACGGGGGTCGAAACCTTAGCAGATAGGTGCTCAATGATATTTAAGGATAGGTAGGAGTTCTGGGCTATCGATGACACCAGTAGCGATGTGTGTCAAGAAGACAATATCACTTATGCTGCGTCTGTTCTCCAGGGGCAAGAAATGGTATTGTATCTCATGTTCATAATCGGCACTGTACACATGCGCTTTAAAATCTAGAAAACGCAGCAAACGTTTCTGTACGTTTTCGATTATGTTGATGTAAATACTTGGCGAATACTTGGGATTCCATACTTGCGACGCATATTGTCAAGTGGCTGCGGACGTATTATTTATTATTATTATTTATTAAACAAACAACGTTTTAAACTAAAATGACAATAGTCCCACAAAACTATTTACATAGTTTGTCTGCGGGATCAATACAATTTTTTGCACAATACAATTCTTTTTTTTTTTGAGTTTTGAATGAGCGGAAGTCACCTGAAGTCCTCATTATAAAACCCAAAGCCCTTGATTATTAAGGTACCTGCCCTAATACTTACCTACTATTTTACAAAATTCTATATCCTTCAAAGTTTGATTATTTGTAGATAGCTGTGGGAAAAAGACTTCCAAAATATTTATTTACGTATAGCCTGTGTCTGATGGCAGAAGTTTACAACAGAGTTGCAGTACCTACTTACTACTAGGTACCTACTTACTAGGTTGAATTCATTTAACAATTATTTAAATTACGTCAAGTTGTGCAAAATGATATAAAGTAGTCGAAACAGGAGATGGAGACGATTAAAATATCACTAAGATGTAATTTCTTTTATATTTGCGATTATCAACATGGACATGAAATGTTCTTATAAACCTGCAGCATACTTAACCTACTTTATTTTCCTTATGCTCGTAAGACATTCAATGACACTTAATTATTTGCATAAACACCACAGAGTAAGCCTTCCATTTAAGCGAAAAACTTCAAAAGTTTTGTTAGCTTAACGATGTGTCTTTAAGAACTAAAAGAGAATAAACACTTTCGTAAGTATGTTAGAGTATTAAATTGTATATACCTAAGGCCCAAGGCAAACGTGCAGCATACTATCGCAGGGGCCGGCGACTGTCATCGACTTGGCCGCCGAAATTGGTTTACATAATAGTAGTCCTCCTGGCCCATTTCGACCACGGCGGCCAATCTCAACAGAGATCAGATCAGCCAACTACGCAAGAGATATTATCGTGCACAAGTGTAAGCGCAATACACAGGTGCACTCACTGTACCTTTACTTTCAAAGTTTGGTGAGACGGCAATCCGACATGACCGGAGGGAGAGAGATCAGGCGCAGGACCAACGGCTTAACGTGCTTTCCGAGGCACGGGGGTGCAACTCCGCCAACTTGCGAGCTGTTTTTGAGAAGTTCATGACAGAAAATCTCAGAAACAATTTTGGCTCGACCTGAGATTCGAACCCAGGACCTTTCGGATGTAAGGCAGAAACTTTGCCACTACACCAATGAGACTGGTTGACACGCTGTCAGTCGCACGTCATAGCGACAGAATGCCGTATGCTGTTTGTAAGAAGTCTTCACGTTGTGTGTGTTAGCTACTTCCGAGTCAAATCATCTGAATCATCGTCGCCTCTGTAGTCTAGAGTCAGCCCTTAACCTTCCTTATAAAAGCAACAAGGGACAGCGTTTTAGAACAACTTTTTTAAGTGAAAACTTCTTTAGCGGCGTTGAGCACTTTTGTGGCATGGGTAGAAACTGTGAAACTCGCGTCAGGTCACGTGATGCTGATCGAAAAACCGTAAGACGGTTCAAATAAATCAAAAATGCACAACGTTAATAATCAAGTTTTCACTTCTGCCGGCACTCCCGGAGTGCAACCCGTGTTTTTTGAAGTGAAAACTTCTTTAGCGGCGTTGAGCACTTTTGCGGCATGGGTAGAAACTGTGAAACTCGCGTCAGGTCACGTGATGCTGATCGAAAAACCGTAAGACGGTTGTTAAGTTTTCACTTCTGCCGGCACTCCCGGAGTGCAACCCGTGTTAGTTTTTTTTACCGACAGCACAATCACAAGGCGTTCTTTATTTTCTGGTAACTTTTTTATGCATGCTTTCCGATAATTCATATAATTTATTAACGCTTTCGCGGACTCTATGCCATACACCATAGAAATTATATTGTTTTTACACATAAAGCTACCATATCACAAAAAATTGACAGGTAAGTTTTTTGCAAGAACCTTGGATTACAAACGATAAATCTGAATCACTTAACTGAATTTTTGTTTTGACCCATTGTTTTTTACATAACAATAATAATAACAATGTTTCCATGCATAGATTACTAACTTAATATGTAGGTATGTAATTATGAAATTCCTACTTCATAGCGGCCTCCGATTTTCGATTTATCCTTTGAAATCCAAGTTTGCGGCAAAAAAAACTGATTAACTGTCAAAATTTTGTAAAATGGCTCTTAATCTTAGCTATGAAAACATTATGACAAACATTCGTACCAACAACTTTTGTCAGCTAACCTTCAATGTTACCTAGGAGTTTGACCTAGATATTTTCAGGCTCTCTATCTGAGCTCGGTCACATAACGCATTGGTGGAAACGTAATTCTTCACCTCGGCCAGACAAACATTCGATTAACTAACTGCAGTAAGTTACATGACCAAGAATAGACGCATGAACAGTATGGAACAGTGGGATTAGCTTAACTATGCAAATTGGTTGTACAATCAATTATTAATTAAGTTTAAAAGTTGACTGACTTCCGTTACCTAGGTTTTGAAGGCGATGCCTTCTAATTACTTTGCATTTACCAAACAAAACATTTCACTGAAGCATTTTTATTTTTAATCACTAAGTACTTATTATTTCTGTATTTTTCAAAGTAATCACAACCTTGTATCTAGCCTGACTGCAAGGAATAAATAGATTTATATCATGCCACATGAGGATGTTAATTAACTAATGATTATATTTCTTAAATTGAATTACAACAATAACTTTTTAGTTCTTACACTCTGTTCTGTCCTCTAATTACTTCAGAGATTAGGTAACGAACCTAATACATTGATGCAGTAGGCTCTATCATAACTAACTATGTCGATTTAAGACGTAGTTTCTTTAGACTCTTGCGCTGATTTTAAAGTCAGTTTAGACCTGACAAAAAGAGCTTTGAGTTTCAGTTTACAAATTGATATGAAGAAAAGAGTTTTGTTATCAATTGACATCACATTACATACATTATACAACGATTCATGAAAAAATGAAGAGAACAATCTAGCTACCACTCTCCTTATCAAGAACTGCCTTGAATTACTCTGTATTATTTTTCAAACTTTTTTTTTCAGAAAGTGTATCTTCAATATCCTATGCTGAATTGCTGATCTGAAGCGGGCCTTTTGAATATAGGTATCGCTTGTACGTTACCACGTTGCCTAACCGACAAATGCATGCAACCACGAAGGTGACAGACTGTGCTCGTAGACGGCGTCTGCGCATATGTTCGGACGACAACACATCAGGCTATGCGTTTTCGTTGCAAAATATATTTTTTGATAAGCGCACAAAATTGGTACTTCCGTTTTCATGCTATAACGTCTCATACAAATTTTTAACTCATCCTAAGCCAATGTTCCTAACTCAACCTATGACTTAAATATCGGTTTTTTTTAAATTCATCCTCAATCCGACCTTTACTAATATAAACTAAACAAAAGAATGGAATGCACTGAGAAGGCTCCTTGATGAATGCGGAAAATAAATATTTATTAATTTTAAAATTGGTTGAGTATGGAAAAAAATATGCGTAGGACGAGATGTCATAGGGTGAAAACGGAACTACTACACTAATCATTTCTGCTTAGCCCAATGGTATGACTGGTTGAGAATGCCCTACGGCGTTACGTCCACCTTTTGTACAAAGTATTGTTGTGCAATAAAGCTTAAATAAATAAACTACCCCCACAAGGGTACAAGGGGTAATGCTGCAGTGTTCACCTTGTTGTGCACACCAGGCTTCCCATTTGATGTAAAATCTCCCTTATTAATGAAACTATTCACACAATAGCACAAAAAATACACTTTTTTTTGCTTTGTGTGTACACTCCCACGCACATCAACAGTTTAGTCTACGCATCCATCAAAATCAGGGCCAGTTTTAATATTAGGGTTAAGTGAGCTACGCTACTTACTAAGTTATGGTTAAATGTGCAGTTGTTTTTATGAGCATTGAGGCTAATGATGATATAAAAACGTCACATCACATCTTAAAGCATCTATCTAGATCTCCGTCTACCGATATTTGAGTTAATTCTTTTTTTCCCATAGCCGTTATCACTGCTGGGCAAAGGTCTTCCCAACTTTTTCATTCGTCCCTGTCAGAGCTTGTCAGTTCTCGTGAAAGAAATCTAATTAAAAATTTATTCTTTGCTTTATACACGAATATTTAGTGCCATCTCAAACATTTTTTTAACAGTGACTGTTGGTACAATTTCCAAAATATTTAACATATTTAAAAAGTTGCTAAAGAGAATAATTGATGATTAAATTATTATTTTCAAATTGTACTAGAGGGATTAAAATAAGTACTTGTGCTGATAACTCTGTACTTGCTTAGAGCATTGTCTTTGCTTAGAGTGTACCGTCACACTGAGCCCTTGAAGCTTTACGTCAAAATGACCCTTTTTGTTAATGTTCTAAATTCTTTTCAATGACCTTAAATACTCCTACAATGACTTTGTACTGCTAACCTTCCTCTTACAAAACTTCTGTTTTACTAAGCTTTAACTCTGACTTGATACACCACTTCACTAAAACATAATCTTTAGTTACTGAAGACCTAGTCTGAAGACTTATTAGAATACTATATACTATATTACATGAAATACTATACTAGGATTGCTGCCTCATTGGTGTGGTGGCAAAGTTTCTGCCTTACATTCGAGAGGTCCTGGGTTCAAATCCCAGGTCGAGCCAAAATTGTTTCTGAGATTTTCTGTCATGAATTTCTCAAAAAACAGCTCGGTTTGCGGTGTTACACCCACGTGCCTCGGAAAGCACGTTAAGATGTTGGTCCTGCGCCTGATCTCTCCGGTCATGTCGGTTCGCCGTCTCACCGAACTTTGAGAGTGATGGAACAGTGAGTGCACCTGTGATTTGCGCTCACACTTGTGCACTATAATATCTCCTGCGCAGTTGGCTGATCTCTGTTGAAATTAGCCGCCGTGGTCGAAATCGGCCAGGAGGACTATTATACTAGGATACATAGCATACTATACTAGGATATAATTAGAGCGTTCGAATACTGCGAAGCTTTACCCAAGGGTTGCATTCTCATTCAAAATACAATACTTTAATAAATCATAGATAACATTGTATGTAATCACTTTGGTAATCTTATAATTATGGCTAGAAAAAGTTTTTTTTAACTGCTTCCGGAGGTTCTTGAAAGCGGTCGTTACTTCCAAAAGCATAAATTTTCCCTAAACATAAGATTTCTCTAACTTGAACAAGAAAGAACACCATGTAAAATAAAACCAAAGATTCATGTACTTTTTCAAACTTAATAACATACCTACCTAAACATACCTACATATGTCCACATAATTAACAATCAAAACATGAAATTACATCGTAATATGTACCTGATGGCTGAACTGATAAACTTCTAGAATAATAGAATTGCGCGTCCTCCCAGAGATAGATTCGCACCTTGATATAAATTACATATTTCTAAGAAATAAAATAAAAAATAAACAAATAATAAATTTACAATGCACGAGGTTTCAAGGAGTCTTGAAAACGGAAGAACTCGTGCCACTGTGTTTCCCCTTAATATTATTTCCATGTACAGGCTGTTGTTTATTTGTGAATGTAGACCAACTTTTTCATTTCCAAAACCAGTATGCAGAGGAGTGCTTTATGATATCTTCTATCCATAGCCTATATACAGTAACTAATTATTTCCATTTAACAATTTACGTCTACATGCATATATGTAAATATGTATATATAATTTACTGGCGATTAGTACCTACCTATCTACCTAAATCTTTAGCCATAGTCAATGCCATATTTTATCCTAAATGATTGGGATAGAGGATTTTATTACCTAAAAGGATAAACTATATCCATATCATGGCAACCACTTTGGCGTAATGGTCAAGAAGTTGACTATTAACCAAGAGGTCGCGGGTTCGATTCCCGCACTGTACAAACATTTGTGTGAATGAACATGTCTGTTTATACTGGTCTGGTTGTTACATGTATTTATTTAAGTTTATTTGTAATACCACTGTTGAATTTGATATGTGTAACACAAGTGCTTAAACCACTTACCACTTATATTTATTTATTTATTAGGTGCATCTGAAAGGATTATCCCCATCCTCTGAAATTCATTAATATTACGAGTGATTATAGTATCAGATGCTATTTTTAATAACCCAAATTACTTATAATTGTGTATGAAAATCGGCTCTAAGAAACTTCTAGTGTAGGTTGCGGATCATCATCGTTACCTTTAATTTAAGCAGTAGTTTGAGGGCAAAATATGTACCGAATTCAGAAAACTGAATATATAATGTAAGACAAATGTAGCATAAGTCCGCTGAAAAACGCACCACCCTGTACGCAACTGCGGTTTTTATGCATCGTTCGCAAATGAAATAATGAACGAACGAGGGGCAAATTAGACGTTTTAGCTTTAAAGCAATAGCTATATATACCGTGTGTACATCACATACGGTATCATAAGTCACTCGGCTGCTGGTCATTACTGGCCACTGAAATGGTGGGTTGTGTTTCAAACTCGTGTGTATCTCACAATCAGTTTTGTGTACAAAATACAGCAATTACACGCAGCGGTTAAAATTGAGGAAAAATCTTGTGTTTTTGGTTATGCAGTGAGGTTTTTTAGTGTCTGTGTGTATTTTATTTGTTGTCAAATGACAACAAGTATGTTCAACCCATATATATGATATTGTGGGCGTATGCCCAGCCTATATGAGGGTATCCTCATATAGGCAGGAAATTAAAGTTCGGATTTTTTGGTCCAAGGTTTGATGTTGACGTTACCCATGTGGAGTTCAGATTAGCGCAAAACACGAAGACATGTAATTTATCATGTCATGAACGACCCACGGACAGTGTTTTAATTGCCACTCAATTTGTGCAAGTCAGCACACATTGACATACTGTGTTTGATAAACTGAGAACAGGTATTTTTGTTGAGTTCTTAGGAACCAGTTGGAATTACAAAAAACAAATGCATAATTGTGCTTGCCTAATATCTAGCCAAATACAAAAGGTCACTTGACTTCAACAAGCTAGGCATCAAGAGTGGTGAAAGTTGCATAACAATTAGGTATTGCATAATGTTCTTTATTAAAATCCTTCATAAAAAGTAGGTTATTTATTTTGAAAATTCTTCAGTTATTTTTTTTTAATAAATAATTCAAATGTTGATTTTTTCATTGGTATATTAAAATTAATAAAACGTTTCGGACATAATTCGAAACAATAGTCCTGTAAGTATGTCCTGTTGGAGTCACATAATAATATATAGCACAAACGTGTGTATTATTTCATTTTATATTATAAAATAGTGTTAGTGTTCATCATAAACTGCGACTAAGTATTTAGGGATTACGCGACACAAGAAGTAACTTAAGCGTTCAATAGCGTCTAAGCTCTGGAAGTGCAATACCTAAGCTACAAATTTTTACATTTTACCCCTGAGACCACATTGATAATACCATTTTCATGATAGCCAGCCCTTATTTATAAGAACTTTTTCTAAAGAGTTACCACATTACCAGTTAGTAGTTATAAGAAATAGACTAACCTAAGACTTTCTATGAACAGTAAGTAACTGTAGACTGTGTCTAAGTGTGCGTCCACACTGAATGCACGATGACTTGGACGGCGGCGAAAGCGGGCGCGTCCAATCTTATGGTGTTAGGCTCCCGCCTTGGACACTACAGTACAGCGAAAATGTTTGATATATCCACGCCCGCCGTCGCCACCGCGCTAGTAAGACTTTTCAAGAACAAGGATATGCCTGTATGAGCGTAATAACAGTAAACATCTGTGTCTCACTGTAGTCTGATGTATCCTCTCTAGTCTTTCCGTCTAATCAGACTATATACGTCCCAGTCCGGACACAGGCCTCACCTCAACTATGAGGTGGTACTGGCCATACTCTACCACGGGAGCTCAGTGCGAGCAGTTTGTAAGGTCTGACCAAGCTTACAGTCAGATGTTAATAATCCTTTTTACGATTTCCAGATTGCAACAAAGTACCTGATCGTCCTGTGCTGCGTGGCGGCGGCGGTCGCGCGCCCCAGCGACCACTATACCGACAAGTACGACAACCTGAATATCCAGGAGATCCTGGAGAACAAGCGGCTGTTGAAGGCCTACGTCGACTGTGTGCTCGGCCAGGGCAAGTGCAGCCCTGATGGGAAGGAGTTGAAAGGTAAAAAAACATAATTCTTCTGCTATTGTACCAGTAGATACTCGTACTACATAGATTGTCGTAAGACGCAAAAAATTGCGGCGGAACGCTTACAATTATTGTGAGTACCGATGACTCTTAATATCTCTCTTTTCATCATGTCAAATTAGAAGCTAACCGGACAAGTAAAAGAACAGAAAGTTCAATTTGTGTGTTGCAAAATGCAGAGTCAAGTAAAGTCTTTTATATATCCCGCTTAACTAGCTTGCGATTTTCGAGATCGATCTCCGAACTTTGCATTTGAGCATTGCACTATACTGCAGCTTTTTGAATTCGTCTTTGTGGGTATAAGAACAGTCCCTAGGACATAAGACTAAACATTTGGTCCCGAAAGCCTTATAGAAAGTTAGTGAAGTAAGCACTGTACAACCCATTCATGTATTTTTCCACAGAACATCTACAAGAAGCGATCGAGACCGGCTGTGAAAAATGCACAGAGAAGCAAGAGAAAGGCGCGTACACAGCCATCGAGTATTTGATCAAGAATGAGCTGGACGTCTGGAGGCAGCTGGCGGCCAAGTTCGACCCCGAGGGCAAGTGGCGCAAGAAGTACGAGGACCGCGCGCGCGCCAACGGCATCGTCATCCCCGAGTGAAGGCATACTGAATACTCCACACATACTCGTAAATGTTGTTAGTAAGATTTTTAATAAATGTTTCGGTAAAAATTGTTTTTTTCTCTTCTGTTATGTAGTAAATCACTCTTTACTCTCGCTCCAAGATCCAACTACATAGATGAATCCACTCCACAAACCATAACGCTACTCTAAAAAAGCTAAATCAAAAAAAAATGCCTCGTTGAGCTTAGTCTTGGGTCAAGAGCAAATCTATCCCAAGTAAGAAAATTAAAAAAATAACTTTTGAAAAGAAGGGAATTTACCTTAGGATCATATTATTGAAACTTTTTTATCCTTACCTACTTACCAGTTTTCAGCGCTATTAGTGTACCTCCAAGCAAAACAAACATTGGTTGAATCAAGTAACCGCAAAATCCTATCACAATACTTCATGCTAAAGCATTTGCAGTTGAAAGCTATGCAGATGAATCGTAAAGGCGTTTGAGGGTTAAAGGCTTCTAAGGCTGTATGTTTGCTTGACTCTGTTGGTTATGGTCATGGCGGTCATCACACACATACATTTCATAGGGTAAAAATTATTTTTTTATTTACATTTTTTACAGAGATGTGTTGTGGACTTTTCAAGGCACTATGAATACTTTCATATTCGCCACGGACTGCAAGCCTATTTTCTCATTCGTTAACTTTTAATTAACGCATCCCGTTCGTAATGCATCCCTATAGTTTCTTTTAATGTTTTAAATAAACAATAATGTCAGAATCATCAAAGTATCTCATAGACGCGCTCAACGTAAAAATGCATGATCCATATCCCATTTAACTTATCCCCTTTACGGAAAATTATAACCAGAAATATTTCGTATCCCATAGTGTTCATAAATATATTCGTGTCAAAAAAACCAACAAAACTTACCAACTTAACATGTACTGGTGGGTATACACTTGAGCTTAATAGTAGGTTAAAAATCCCCTAAATAAGTAGGTACAGTAACTCCAAAATTGATAATGCGCATGCAGATCTTCGCTATTTGTCGTATTCCCGAAAATCGACCGAATCATTAAATCGTAAGAGCCCTAAACAATGCACTCGCACTTTGCACCTTGTTCGAAAGAATTAAGAGTCACTCTATATACATATCTTCCGACGCTCGAGGAATACGACCGTTGCCGAACAGTGACGAAGATTTCTATGCGCATTATCAATTTTGGAGTACTGTATATCTGAAATTGCATTCTTATCGGTGCAAGTGCAAGGAGAATCTAAAAGTCTCACACATGCTTATTCAATAAAAAAAACACTAACACGTTACAACCCAAGACGCTTACAAGCATTTATTCTCAACATCACATACGCAAGATAACTGATACTCCAATCATACTCGTATGATATTTTGTAACCACATCCGTGTTACCATCAGGATGTCGGAAATGATCTCAGAATAACACGAACTGAATAAAAATCAATGGAGTCCAATCATTGTGTAACCGAAACAATAACAATAGAAACCTACAAACGTAATTTCCAGCAATTACATGACAGAAGGCAGTAAGCTAGGGTATAAATGTAATCGATTTACATTTGATCATCAGTATCTTGGATAAACACCATTCAGTTTCACGAGATCTTTCAGAGAAAAAGCAGCAAGATCACGCTAAGGTATTTAATTAAGTACTCAGTAATTGTAACGATTTATTTTTATAATTCTGACAGCATACAGTGCATTAAGTGAAGTTAAACTACAATAGTAAAGTGACTTCGTGGCCTTTTTTAATTACGTCATAAATAATTTAGTCAGGCAAAGGTCTAGTCTTTTGTTTTACAGGGCAGCAATTTATTTTTTTATTTTATTTATTTATTGACATTTGCATACTAGGTGTGTTACATTATATAGATGGTAGTTATAATCTTCTATATATATATAAAAATGAAACCCGTTTTCCTCGGTCACGGCATCACGCGTGAATGGCTGGACCGATTTCACTAATTCTTTTTTTGTTGTATTTGTTATTATTAGGAGAAGGTTCTTACGGAAAAAAATATTAAGAAAATCTCTCAGAAATATTGAAAAATATACTTCGATGACAAGTTCGCCCGGTCAGCTAGTGCTTAAAAAAATTAAGCCCTTTATATTTCGAGTCCTGATAAATGACCAGAATGGTCCTCGCATTTGACCGTAATGATTGTTTTTACTAGTTTCCCATAAAACTTTCAAACGTTCATATACAGAGCACTAATTAATGGCTTACTTATACTGCAAATTAATTACTCATTGACAATTTGAAATTACTTGTGTTATATTTGTTCCTTTTTTTTCGTTTTACCCCATTTTTTATGTGTCTGTTGTTCTGTCATTTCGTTCTGTGTATGTAAAGTCCTAAATCATTAAATGCCTTTCTTTCTTTCTTATTTTACACATATTTGCTTGTTGCGCTTGTTGTAGCTGGAAGAGATTAGATATTTACGCAGATAAAAACAACGTTGTCAAAAAAGTTGTAACTGTACTTATTTTATATACTTATGTAGGAACTATATGTTGCAGATGCGTTGGATCATAGTCCTCTCCATACTCGCGCTGGTGACACTCTCACTGGCCGAAGAAGATAAGAAGGAAGAGGGAAAAGAGGAGAAGAAAGATGATGTAAATGGGGACAAACCTGAAGAACAAAAGTACACAGATCGGTTCGATGACATCAACGTTGATGAGATCGTGGCCAATAGGCGGTTGTTGGTCCCGTACCTCAAATGTGTCCTGGATAAGGGGAGATGCACTCCGGAGGGAAAGGAGTTGAAAGGTCAGTTGATTTGACAAGTATATCTTCTCTAAAGACAGCTGAGGCCGAGTTACGATCTTGGTGTCTGCTCACCGGCAGCGTTCTTATTTGACAAAATATAAACAAAATTTTCGCTTGCGAATTCGTCCGCGTGGACTTTAGTTTTTTGCCACCGAGTTTTGTACAATCTGCAACCCCTATTTTAACCCCTTGGGGGTAGAATTTATCAAAATCCTTTCTTAGCGGATGCCTATGTCATAACATCTACGTGCATCCCAAATTTTAGCCTGATCCGATATTTATATTTATTTATTTATTTAATATATTTAAATTACTGAGAGTGTTGTAATATAAACGTAGGACAAGACAAATAATCAGAAAGCACGTGTTATTGACGACCGCTTGGTGCAGTGGTCTACATGTCGGATTTCTAAAACCAAGGGTCGCGGGTTCGATTCCCGCACAGTACAAGCACATGTGTACATGAAATATGTATTTATTTACAAAAAAAAGTATTTAAGTATGTTTATCCGTTGTCTAGTACCCATAACACAAGCCTCGTAGCTTAATTTGGGACTAGAGAATTGGTGTGATTGCTGTGAAATATTTATTTATTTATTGTGAGTCAACTATAAAAGCTAAACATATGCTGTCGTGGGATATTTTTTATGTAATTTTAAGGATAACATTTTCGTCATACATTTTTTTAGTGTAGCTTTTAAGCATTAAGGTTGCACACGCGACGGTAGCTTTAAAAATGGAGTAACTTCTCCTGTTTTCCCAACATTTCCCTTCACTTCTCTGGTTTTGATTGTAGCGTGTTAAAAAGTATACTTTAACCAGTTCAGAAGTATGAAAAATAATTGTACCAAGTTTCGTTAAATTCCGTCGAGTAGTAGTACCATTCCAAAATAACTAAATTTCATGTACAGAATTGACCTCTCTACACATGTATTATAAGTATAGATTACTCCAGATGATGACGTTTAGATAATCTTAAAAATGTCGACGGTTGGAAATGCTTAAGCACTTTTGGCCTCAACATTTTGTTTACAAACAGGACGATAAAAATCTTCCGAAGAGCAAACTTTGCCTTCTGAAAAGTAGCTTACAATATTAACGAAGTGTGATTAACGTGTTAACTTTCCGTGTTCTGTACTTGATTTAAAAATACATTTGGTGATCTCCCTTTATCGTCTTTGTTAAATTAAATCTTAAAGTTGGCATTGGGATATGAATCCTAAAGGTTGTCGTATTTTGCGTCACCAAGGCAAGTTTGGTCTTGTTTTTTCATCGATATTTTTGAGCGAAACTTTCCATCGACCATCTTTGTTCGATAAGCTAACCTGTTGTAATTTTGACTGAATGAATTTTGAGACATTTTGAATGAATATTATGAGCATTAAAAGGACATGTGACACATTTGATACATTTCCTGAGGCCAGTTACCTAAGCACTTAGTATAATGATTAATTATTATTTAATCGGCGCAAAAACACTCGGATCGAAAGACGCGTGAAGTAGTTGTTATAAAAAAATATTTACGATCAATAATTTGCCATGTATTCATATTTTATCGATCTTTTCTATTGCGATTCAATTTCATAGACGAATCTCATAATATTCTAAACAAATAACAAATGACACGTGTTTTGTTTTAAAGTTGCACTGGGTACCAATGCTATACATAAAAAAGACATAACTATAGCTATCCGCAAGAACCACCTTTTGGGTGTTTGAACATGAAAAGTTGGAAATTAAAAAAAAGAACCTAGCACCTCAGAGGTAATCATAGCATTAGAACCTATGTTGTTTGTCGTTGTTATGTTACGTCACCTTGTCAATGTCTTTCAATTTTCTTTAGAGTCGGATATAGGCATAACTATTGCTTATCCACAAGAACCTCATTTTATGTATTTGAACATGAAAAGTTAGAAATTAACAAAAGAATCTAGCACCTCAGAGATAATCATAGCATTAGAACCTACGTTGTTTGTAGTTGTTATGTTTCGTCACCTTGTCGATGTCTTTCTTTTTTCTTTAGAGTCGGATATGCATATTATATTCATACCTTCGTTATATATGCAAACCTTCTGCAATTAGAACTAAGCCCCGATGTCATCAAAGTAATTTAATCAAACGGTTCAGAAAACAGTTAGTTTGTGTCATATTTTCGTATGGAAATTGACACTAATACTTTCGAAGTCTTCACCAGTCATTCAAATTATCCCTAAGTTTAATCGACGTTTTGTAATATTATCAACTTTTTTTATTTCAGTTCACGTAAAAGACGCGATGCAGACCGCGTGTTCGAAATGCACTGACAAGCAGAAGGTTGGCGCAAGGAGGGTGGTGAACCACATTCGGGATAACGAAAAGGAGTACTGGGAAGAGCTGATTAACAAATTCGATCCTACGGGAGAGTACAAGAGCATCTACGAACCTTTCCTGGCCGCTAAGGAATAACTGACATAATAGAAAGACGAAACGATATTAGAACATTGCTTGTGAAACTTGTTCGATGGATTTCTGTTTAGAAAGTCAACTTTCAGTGATTGTTTGAAAAACTATGAATCTTTTTAGTTTTAGTGATTGTTCACTTTGAACATTTTTTATAATATTTTTGTATTTTCGTGTAAATATTTCTGCCATTTGTGAATAAATCCTGAAAATGTGTATCTTCTTTTTAATACTTACCCAAAATGAGTCTAATAAACATACTAGACTAATTGCCATAGTACTAGTGTATGTACCCTTAGTATAATTATTTATAGGATCAATACTGCTATCTTAAGCCAGAAGCTACATAATAATAGTTCTCTGAAATAATGTTGTCAACAAATTGTATATCTGCTAGGTTAGCTATTGCCCTAGCCAGTAAAAATATAATTAAGCCTAAGATTGCTTGAAGACATGATTATTTTGATGTTCCATGATATCTAGTAGTATAAAGAGACAGGACCATGTTGTAAATTGTGAAGGTAATTTTGGTAAAGAAAAAGAATTAAAAAAATCGTATTTTTTTAGTACTTTTTCTCTTTTTATTTTAATTCAATTTTCAAATTTTAACACACAAATTTTAGCACTATTACATTCGTGTTTTATTCCAAAGCCTTGGCAGCCCTAAGTTCGTTGTATTATTTGGTAGATAAGCCCAATACTCTTGCTCATTGTTGATAAGGTGGCCTATGAGAAAGGCACCCTCTTTTGGGGTTCATTTCATCTTTATAAATACTTAAGGAAACCAGTATAAACGAAGGTACCTCAAACACCTGGGCCCTTGACCACAAAGAAATTGGT
Organism: Pyrausta despicata; assembly: GCA_963921415.1. Lineage (NCBI taxonomy): Eukaryota > Metazoa > Arthropoda > Insecta > Lepidoptera > Crambidae > Pyrausta > Pyrausta despicata. Next base: position 10,016,070 of record OY992862.1, on the reverse strand, counting down.
TTTCTACATTTGGGGATTGAACCAAATTCCTCAAAAATGGCAGCACCTTGAAACCGGTGCGCCCGCTGCGCCATTACACTACGAAAGTCGTTAACAATGTACTTTCTTTAAACTATTTGCTCAGTGATTGGTTCTAGAGCGCAAATAAAGAAGGAAGATGTAGCTGTGTATTATAAAGGTAAAGATAATAAGCAACGAAAAAAATACTTTTAAAAAAACTTATTTGCTCCATTTTCAAGTCTTAACATCTCACTATCACATTTTCATCAACCTCGTTCTATTACAAAGCCTTGACAGTCCTGAGTTCGTTCTCGTACTTGGTGACGTACTTCCTCTGGGGGTCATACTTGGCGGTCAGCTGGGTCCAGTACTCTTGCTCGTTGTTGATGAGGTGGCCTATGACACGGCGTGTACCCTCCTTTTGGGTGTTGGTGCACTTGGCGCAGTAGTTCTCTAGGGCTTCTTTGATGTGCGCTGGAAAACATTTGAAGAACGTTAATAATATGGATCTTTCATTTTCAAGCAGGAAAGCTTTAGAGAGCCTTTACACGTTAAGTTACTAGTTTAGTTGGTGATTGTTCTCGATAATTTCGATTTGTAAGACAGAAAGTGCCATCTGAATTTGATGATTTTGATATAGGAGCTTAAGTTGGGAATGAATGAGATACCTACACTCATTGCCGGATAAATACTGAGTACTCGTAATCAAGCTTAAAGCTATCATATCGGTCAGTGTTCGTATCTGCTCATCACAATTTACTCACATTTAAGTTCCTTCCCCACTGGCAAACACCGACCCTTGTCCAATATAGGTACACATGATGAAAGAAACCTTTGCCGCCGATTGCTGAAGACTGATCTCATGTATGTTCGTGTACTAGAGACTCGCAACTGTCAGAGTACTTGGCTACTTATCGCAGTATTAATAGATTGGGCAATAGTTTGACGTTTGACGTTTTCAAAGCTCGACAGTCAAGAAATTCAATTAACATAGCACTTTTCCATCCGGTGAGCATCGTTCCTGGTCCAAGATACATTTGATGTCTAGGCCTAGAGTTGCTAATTAAAATCATCAAACTCACATTTTAGCTCCTTCCCTTCGGGTGAACACCTGCCCTCGTCCAGTATACACTTAATGTAAGGCACCAGCAGTCTCCTGTTGCCGATGACTTCGTCCAGGTTGATGCTGTCATATCTGTCGGTGTATTTGGACTGAGGACGCGCGGCGGCCATCGCTGCCACGGCCAGGATGCATAGGGCGATGAAGGTTTTCATGCTGAGATCAGAAAACTGATGTTAGGTTGCTTAATATTAACCACTTTTATAAAAGAAATAGACATGTTAAAAACTGGAGCTTTATCATTGTAATTAGAAAAAAAGCGCATTTTAATTGATTAAAATGTAGCAGACAGGACCACAAACTAACAAGATACTAAGTAATTAAAAAAATTGGTGTTTTCAATAAGAAAAAGAAAATTATACCCTGGACAGCTGATTGGATCGGTCAGGCAGGTAGCCTTATTTTGCCTTTACCGTTTGTAAGTTTTGCTGAACAATTATTTTAGCAAATTCAGTGGGTTCTTTTAATTATTACAACAGTATTTGTGTTACCATTGAAAAATTTTTATGATCACTCTTCAATGTTTTGCATCTAAGTTTTCAGATTAGCTCACAAAGCATAAAACAGTACTTGTACTTACTTGAATAAATCCGTAATTCACAATACCACAGTAGCACAGATGACCAAGACTGAATGACCATGAGTGCGGGAGAGCACCATGTTATATACCAAAAGGACGTTGGCTTTACCCCGAGATCAACATCGGAACAGGTTTAACGATTCCTCGAAAATAAAACATCAACATACACTTGACCGAAGATCCTACGTCACACTTGACGTCCACGCCTTGTCGTGATGGTAAACTTTATAAAGACAATCAATATGCATGAGAACCTAGGTACTAGTTAACATGATATATGAACCTTGAATAAGAACTGCCAGTAGTCAACAATGCGCTTTTCTGAGAACTTCGGAAAATGCCTTGATACTTACACCTACTCTATGCAAAATGAACGTAAAACTGTATACAAGGAAAACTTTGGAATAAATAAAAATATAAAGAAACAGGAAAGCCTAGTAAAAGAAAGAAAGTGAACATTGAACAACACTTAAACGTCATGGGAAAATTATAATCGGCTACAAATTGCGTAAACTTATTGATCTTCAGGTATCTTCAACACGCTAGTCATTTCTTAAAATAGTAATGATAAATAGTAAATATTCAAGAACATCACATACATTGATCTGACTAAGCCAGCATAGATAACCATGGTAAACACTTGTGTTACTGATATCAGAATCAACAGTAGTATTACAAATAAACTTTAAGTAAATAAATACATATAACACCCAGACCAGTACAAACAGACATGTTCATGCACACAAATGTTTGTACAGTGCGGTAATCGAACCCGCGACCTCTTGGTTAATAGTCAACTTTTTGACCATTACACCAAAGTGGTCGTCAAGAAAAAACTTTGCAGTTGAAAAAAAACAATAGTATGGGGAAGGAATCAAGCCAGAAGCCGAATTCCCTAAACTTTCTTTTGCATTTTAGGGTCTAGCCAGCGCATTTGCTGGCAAGGCAAAGCTGAGATGTGTGGCTGAAGGGTTAGTAGGTAGGTACTCAGTAACCATTTCCTCTAAAAACGGCAGACAGATTGGTAGCCAGCGACAAAACCAGTCCGGTTCAACTTTTTTTTAATGGATCAGTTAGAAGTTCTTATAACTACTTCTTACGAAATAACGGTATTATCTATATTTATTTCATATGACTAATCTCGTCTATTTTAATTCTTGTTGACGCGTCCAAATGATTTAGATTAAAAGAGCAACGACCGAATCGGCTAAACAGCTAGTCAATGTCCGTACTTACTTTATTATGCCAACGTGATAGTTTAGTTGTTGCAACGTTTCGTAGGACGTTAAATAAATATTTTACAACCGTTCCCGTACTCGTTTGAAACGGCTTGACCGATTCTCATTTAAAAAAAATTGTGCGTATTGAGTAGGTCTGAGAATCGGCCTTCATCTATTTTTCATACCCCTTAGTGATAAGGGTTGTCCACCCTTAACATTTATATGGCAAAACAACGATTTCCGGGTCAGCCAGCGATTTTTTTTATTTGATATTATCTATTTATTTATTTGGTGATTTTGTTTTTATTTTTAAATCCTATTTGTTGTCAATTTTTTTTGGCAGAATAGGCTGAACTTTTATCTTCACTATGCAAAGCTTACACATAGCTCTGGCTTAGTAGTCTGTATGTTGGTTCAGGCTATCGGTTTATGTGGTTTATTTACTTTGTTGCCATTCACTTGCCATTTTCTATTCTAATACCTTCGTCAAATATGGGCATTTAATAGTGAATGAACATGCATGTGAGCAAAACTTTACATGGGCAAGTCTTCCTATTTAAGCTTCTTAGTAGGCAGGAAGTAAAAAAATAACAACAAATAAGTCACAATATCATTATATTCAACGAACGACATGACAACGAATTACAACAAAAATACAAAACACATCAATGACAGTAAGTTTCCAGTATGAAATAAAAATTAACAAGCTATAAAATGCAGTTTTCCAACTGGTATCGAAACCCTGGATACCTACCGTAGTGTTAAGGCTACAGTCACAATCTAACTTATAAGTCGTCATGACTAAAGCCTAAACTTAGACACAGTCCATACTAACATTACAAAGTTCAGGATTGAGACTTAGTTTAAAAATATCCAATCTAAAACCAAGGTTCAGGGAAATGCCACCAGTAACTCGACGGAAACAAGTCCTTTCCTTAAAATGATGAACACTAGGTCAGTGTTAACATCGCGCAACTTAAAGCGTATGATGTAAATTAAGCAATCGGATATCATAACATACACGATCAAAATTATTTAATTTGAGTCATTTCTTTCTCAAACACATGTGCTGCATTGCTTATCAGTATCATAAATATGTTTTTTTTTTGACAGAAAATCTCGACATGACGATTCACCTATGAGTCAAGCTGTAACGATCATCACCTGCCTTGGTTCTCAAATGTTTTCATACTAAGGTTTACTGAGGAAGGTATTCCTTCTCAAATAGCGGAGCGTACTTCCTCTCAGGGTCGTACTTGTCGATGAGCTGGTCCCAGTACTCCTTCTCGTTTAAAATGATGTGCTTCAAGACGACAGCGGCCTTCTCTTTTTGTGCTTCCGTGCATTTCGCGCATTCCGTCTCGAGAGCCTCTTTCATTTGTTCTGAAATAGATAAATAGATTACATGTATCGAACGAAACTTTTGAACGGGGGTACGATGCATTCGTCCTTTTTCCGCACGGTAAGTCTGTAGAGAACTTAACCTAGTTGTACAATTAATAACTTCAAGTTACATACTGTTCAAATGTGCATGTATACGAATTTCAAACTTTGACTGGTTAGCACCACACATTGCTGTGTGTCGAGTGCTTCGAGTGGTTAGGTACCGATAGAACTTTTTACTAATGTTAACTTCTTTCGATTGCACTAGTATTGGCCCCCCGATCGATTGACTTAAATTAATGATTGTAGGAGTTTTGTGCTAAATTGTACATCGTTCTTTATTAAAATTATCTGTATTTTTTGTGTTGTACAATAAAGTGTTAATCGATCTATCTATCTATGCATGGAAGGTCATGAACAGCTTAAAATAGATAACGCCTTAACTTCTGGAGTTGGTAACATCGACGTGATCTGATCTTCCTTCTAGAAACAAAGAACAATTACAAACTCAGAAACTGATCAGTAAAAAAGGTTGTGCCTAATTGTAGCCGTACCAACTGGCCTAGGTACTTCAGGTTTCGTAAGGTGCTAGATAACTGCTAGATGCCCCATAACGTTAAACCCATGCTTGGTATAAGTTTAATTGTGCAAAAGAGTAATAAATAAATAAAATCAAGAATGTTAGTGCTGATCTCTGGCAATACTTATTTTCAAAACCTAACTAAACTACAAGTGACGTTACCGCAGTGAAAAAATGAATAATATCAACCTGTCAGTTTGTCGTCAAGCCTGCTAGAATAAGTGACTACAAAAACAACCGGTTTTTTAGCACTTGCCACGTCTGTCGCCACAGTTCAAGGTCTAGGGCAGGTTTGTCGTCATTTCATCATTAAATTTGGCGATTCTCGATGCATAGTCATGAACAGACATAATTAATGACGTTACCCTTGCAAGCGGTTCCGATAAGGTCGGAATCAAAACGTTAAACTTTTCCATGTCTTGTCGACACACAGTTATCAATAATGTACTTCGACTTAAGGCCGCGTTGGTTCCCTTCGCAATAAAAACTATTTTCGTAGTTGACATCGGTAACGCAACTTGCTGCTGCTCGTACTTCAATTACTATTATTATTATTTTCGTTTTTTTTATCTTAGATTTCGCTGGCATTTTTAGATAACACACATCATCACATCACATGTTTGTGAATTGGTGGGTATAGCTACTGGGGTAGCTTACGAGTTTGTTATAGTGTTGCTGTCTAATGTCTAACGGATTACGCGTGGGGTGACTTTGATGGTCGGAAAGAGTTCTAAGTCGTTACTGTTGTAAGCATTTTCTCACTATTTCTTGCAGGAAGTTTTTTGTATAACTGCCTTTTGAAGCTGTAAGTATGTGTATTTTGAGAGGTCTAATTATTAATATTATTATTGAAGTTTTCCTACCAGGGAAATACCTAATAGGTGAAATTCTAAGGCTGATAGGAAGGTCCAGTTGTTTTATGCCTTATTAGTTTATGGCGAAGGTATCACACTGGTAATAACAATTATCTACACACAATACCGCAAACACATAGCCAGTAAAATATTCTCGATTGCCCTCCACCATGATTCTGCCTGCCTTGCGGCATACGAACCGATTCAGGGGACAGCGCGTGGGTACTGCGTGGGTTCTATTTCCCTACGATGCTATTCTATGCTCCCTACAAATTCTGTTTTCCGTCCCATCTGTTGTTTACACCTCTCCCCCTTCCGGGGCGTGAAACCACATTAACATGGCTTCACCTCATTTCTCAAAACTTCAATTCATACCTTTCAATTCTTTAGCATCCGCCGAGCACTTGCCCTGGTCCAAGGCGCACTTCAGGTACGGCAGCAGCAGCCGACGGTTCTCGAGGATCTCCTGGATGGCCGAGTCATCGAACTTGTCGGCGACCCCTTCTGGTCTAGCCACCGCCACGGAAGCCAACACGAACAAGCACAGTGCTGTAAGTACCCTCATTATGTTCTGAAATGAAGTAGGAAGCGTATTCGCGGGTTATTTATTATATATATACTATAATATATAAATTACTCAATTAAATTCAGTATAGCTTAATTCTCCAGGGTTCTCCGAGACGGGAGCCCCGGGGATCGGGATACCCAGGCAACACAGACACAGAGCGACATTCGCTATGAATAAATCTGAGAGTTAAGGAAAATGTATTAGAAATGAAGATAGGGAAATTGACTGAAATTAATTTTTGGGAAAGCATCTAAGTTAACTTATCACGAGCACAAACTGTTTTTTCAACAACACTTTTGACAACCGATGAAATCTAGCTAGGTACTCTTCAGAATTAAGTTTTTGCTTTAAATACAAAAAAAAATGCTGTTTTTTATGAATTTAACTATTGAAATGTACCTGTGGCTTAATGATGAGTCCCAAAACTGAATTCGGATCCTGAAAACGTCCACTTTTAAGTATTTTCAGCGAAACAGTTGACGTAGAGACTACATGATGTCGTAAGCAGACTTCCATTGTCTTTTTAGTGGAAGGTCAAGGTTCCAAGTTTTTCAAATGGAAACCTATGAAAGTACATGCATTTAATAAAAAAAACATTGTGAACCGCGAAATTAGTCATATCTCATGACTAATATCGCGGATCAAATGTACAAGTAGATATCTATAGCAGCTTCTTCTTGACTTTTCTGTTAGTAAGAGTTGTTGTCAGTCTGGATAGCCAGAAAATATGTATAAAGTAGGCAGAAAGAAGAGAGATAGATTAAAAAATTAATAGGATATATCGGGGCTAAATTATTGTAAGTATCAATTAAAGCGAATATTATGTTCTTTATAATTTTGTAGCTTTACTTTTTTTGTAGTATACTTTTTAACGTCACTGTCAATGTAACGTCATACTCATACGTTTACAGTGAACGTTGACAGTGACATTAAGACGTATACTGCAAAAAAACGTGCTGAACAATGCCGTGTGAACGGGGCATTGGGTAAGTAGGAAGTATCACGTTGCTGAACACAAAACTGTATTAAAAATAATATGTTTACCAAAACAATTTTTTTATTCTTCAGGAAATGGCAAATGTTTTTGTTGTTTTGTTCGAATCAAGCGAGTTTTTTTAGCTTGCTCGTCTTTTGAGACGGTGATCTACATTTTGAGTTAGTTGTAAGTGAACCAAGAATTTTACCTTAGCTAATAGCTAAAGCAATATTGCTTGTGTTAAAAATCTCAAAAATAGTAAGGTACAATTGCAGTCTTTGAAAAAAACAATTGATTTAAAACCAAAATTTAAATTAAATTTTATATTCTGGAAAATAAAAATAGATGTGCTTGAAAGATCATGGTCGGTTGCACTTTTATGTTTCGAAGAACAAGACATGATTTGCAAATGCAAAATGTAAAAACTGTTCAACGCTTCTTGCAAAATTAATGCAACACACATACAGTATTCCATCTTCTGATTATTCTAGGTAAATAACATAAAAACATAATTGAACAAATATTTTATTGTTAAAAATAAATTAATTACAAAGCTGGTGGGTGGTAGGTGGGCAAATTTACATTCAGTTCAGGCGAAAATATAGGAAAGTTAATAATGGCAAAGATGAATTCCATTAACACAAGGTCAAGTCACAATTCAGGTCACAATTTCTACTGTAGGCTCTGAAAATGCCATTACATAACAATAATATTTGTCCTCCATTAGGACCGCGATAGAAACTTAGTAACTATTATAAGTTTTTCATAAAAACAGTTCCCATTTTCAGCCTGCATGGTAATTTATCAAACCACTCGATTTTATTTAAGTCACATGCTCTCTGGGCTACTTAAAGAAGCTTAAACAAATGTATGTAAAGTATATAATTTTTTTTCACCAGGTTCTAAGTACCTTAGAGAATTTTAAAATATTTTCGACACTTCCCGTTAATCCGTAAATTCACGAGCATACATGTCTATACAGCATTCGATATATCAACAATACCTATAACGATATAAATTAATCTCATCGCCACATTTTTCTTTTCCCGCGACTTCTATCCTCTAAACATTTTTTAACTCTTTCTCGTACATGCTAGTGAATTTTCCAGTAGGGTCGTACTTATGGCTGAGCTTGTTCCAGTAGTCTTGTTCATGGTTGATGAGATGGGCTATGACTAGACGGGAGCCTCTCTTCTGGGCCTCAGTGCACTTGGCGCATCGGGTCTCCAGGGCCTCCTTGATGTGACCTGGAAAGAGATAAGAAGTTACACTATATAACTGAATCTTAACTTTAAAAGCCGATGTCTGGAGCTTAGATAAGTAAGTAAATTCCCTGTCACGGCATAAGATAAGACATGATGATTAGGGGCCTAATTTGAATGTAGCGTTTCGGCCGGACTAGTGCATTGAGATTAAGGACATTGTCCACATTTCAATAACCCAAAAAAACTTTTAGTCCCTCAATTTGTCTGATGGCACTTATTTGAATCGTATGAGAAGGCATAATGGCGGAGAACTTGTCAGTTATAAAAAGGTGTTCGAAACATCCTCACGATAATAGATACGGCCACGATAACAAAAAATGTTCCGTCGAGACATGTATGATGCCTAGGTCTGGACTAAACTAGGACTGGGATAAATTAGGTTTGGTTTCAATACTAACAAGGTTACAAGAAATAGATTCCAAAAAGCATGCTTTTCTTTTAGCAATGTACACCATAACTCTTACTCTTGATCCTATCTTACTTAATCTTTATCCTCCCCGATGACCGGAGCCGAAAATATTTTTTTAAGTGTTATGTCTTTTCGAACTTACTCTTAATTTCCCTGCCCGGTGCAGTGCACTTTCTCTCTCCTAGCACACACTCTATGTACGGCACCAGTAACCGCCGGTTGCCAAGGATCTCGTGGATGTTGATGCTATCATACACATCAGTGTACCGAGGCATCCGTCTCGCTAGAGACACTCCCGCACACGCCAGCAGACACGCTAATATGAGGAACTTCATCTGAAATAAGGGAATTATAAATTAGCATCTTTGTCAATAAAAACAAGGGTACTTACTATTTATGATTTCATGTTGATTATAAGAATAAATAAAATAACAGTAAGAGGAAATCAAATGTCTAAAAATAACTCTACAAGTTATTAAAGGGACGTCCGGTTTTGTGAGACGCCTTTAGTTCCTCTTTTTGTTTCAGATATAAATAAAGGATCGATCTCTCATCTCTGACGTACATGAAGGTTGTTTTATTTTTGTTTGAATACAAAAAAAGCCATAAGGGATTTCCCACTCAACGATAATATCTCCTGATGACGATATTCTAAAACAGGATTGACCGTGTTACGCGTCATCCGAAGAAATTTTTACTGACCCAGCAAACTTGTCACAGAACTTCGAAAACCCTACATACCTACCTATGTTTATGCACTAGATAAATCGTAAGAAACTAAGGTTCTTAGACTTCTAAGCAAAAACACAGATCTAGTACTAAGCTAACTTTACACCTACCTTTTAAAACTCGGTCACTAACACACTTTGATGGCGCAAACTTGACTATTCGAATATTGGTCAATGATCGTTAGTTTATATACGAAATAGGACATTAATTTGGACAACCAATAACTTGTTTTGACCATCGATTTTTAGTTTCGCGGAATGCCATGTCGTCACAATATCATTAGAGAATTTCACGGACTTATATAAATCGTTTGCGTCTGTGATAGTATTAGTTAATGAATTCATTCATTCATAACTGTGGAATTATTTTGATATAGCTTTTAAGCATGTGACGTTAAATACTCACCAACCTACCTAACCTAACCTATAGGTAACTAAGGCCTAAGTTCACGGACTTTACAATGGCGGGATAAGAATTAATCAGCCTTTTTTGACAATGAATGTCAATTTCGGTGCTCAATATCCGGCTGGCAACTAAACCTTTCGTACAATAACTTTTGTAAAATTTGACCTAAGCGTGTATGAAAATCTGGACCAGCTAATTGTAGGTTTTTTTTATGAATTTGATTGTATTTTTAAGGATTGTGAAGTTTGTTGTTATACTTAACACGAAACAAGTTGCCGAAAGCATAAAAACCCACGCTTATGAATCATTATATTATTCTGCCCAATTAAATAGTTAATTGGGATTAGATTTCTATCATCAAGAAGGCAATGAATATTTCCGACCATTAGACAATGGTATTAAGGTAATTGCGTGGCCTAGCAATACTCATTAACATAACCATTCACTTAGGTTATCATTAATTTACCTGTACTTCTAACTAAAAAGTTCAGAAGAAAATCTTTTGAGGACAGCCCATTCTTTTGATCAGTATGTCAAATGTCTGGCTCACAATTGTCAGTGGTCAAATTACTGGCCTGATTTTCTTTTCTATATTTTTTAGATTGAGATAACGTGGTAGAAATTATACCAAAATCAGTTATTGCACGAAAATAGACGTGATGTGAGTTTTATAAAAAAACTGAAATAAAACTAGTGTCATGGGTATGCTATGCTACAAGCGACAACAAGACGATGAATAATGGTAAAAATAAAAACTACGTAACATGCTAGCTTTGTTTGTTTATAAGTCAGAGATCAACGTTACTCATTGTTTTCCTTAACAAACTTATACTGAATACGCAGATAGTGATTAAATCTGCAAATCTAGCAATTCTATGAAAATCACACGTTCGTACTTACTTATTGACGGATACCAGAGTGTTTACCTTTCTTATGTGATAAACTGATTATGTAAACAAGGTATCTATTGGTAATAATAACCCATGAGGTCGACGTCGAAACTCATTGTAAAAATAGACTGGAAAATTTTCAGTTTTAGAAGTTAACACGTTTGGGTTACTACTGGCTTGTTTTTATGTGTATCAGTTACAAGGGTAAGGCCTACTTTAAAATATAAAAGGTTACATTATAACACTTAACTCACTGACCTATTTGGCTAAATTATGAAATAATAAGCCTTTTGAACCTAAAGCGTAGATTTGTAGGTTTTTTAGCTCTACTGTAGTGCCAGGATTACTATAAACCGCCCATTTTTTTTTAATTTGGAAAAAGCTTTGTCTAAAAAAAACTGAGCTATGAAACATGATGCTGACCCGATATTGAAAGTTTTACCTAGAGAAAATTCCAGAACTGGGTCAATTTTTATGTGACGCATCTAATGCGCAATAGCTCCATTGTATTTATTGTAATAGCCGATAATTGCGGACCTGCGGGCAAAATAACCCACAACTAATAACCTAGCACCTTATCAAGACCAACAATTTACGAGTTATTAGAAAAATATTACGTTATCAATAAGATGGTTATAACTTGATCGTTGTTAGCGACAATGTAAAGTCGATTGTCGTCCAATTTATAAAAGAGTTATCAATAAGTTTATTTGTCTATGAATAATAATAAATAAACACAGCGTCAGCCGATTAGTTCCTTTCTATGTTTCTAATGACGACCACTGGTGTGATGGTCAAGAAGTTGACTATTAACCAAGAGGTCGCGGGTTCGCTCACTGAACTAACATTTGTGTGCATGAACATGACGTCTGTTTGTACAGGTCTGGGTGTTATATGTATTTATTTAAGTTTATTTGTAATACCACTGTTGATTCTGATATCTGGAACACAAGTGCTTAAACTACTTACCACGGAGTCAGATCAATGTATTTGAAGTTGTATGTATTTATTTACGTTATTCTGTCATTTCACTAAAACATCTTGTAAGTCAGATCTTGTAAGTCAGAAAAATCTCGGGGTTACATTTCCTGTGTCACGAAAAATACTACAGGAGGAGAGGAGGAGGACATTGAGTCGTTGAACTCTGTCGGTCTAAAGCCCTTAGACTAATTAACATTTCATAGTCGATGAGGAAATTCGCTATGAACCTCGTTTGTTATGAAAATGACACTCAGTGCTTTTAAGCAACGTGACTTTGATCTTCATACTTAAGTATTTATTTAACAAAGGAGTTCATTAGCGCATTTCATTCTAGGCTATGCAATGTTACTTTAGTTACAACGAAAGACCAAATTCGTTTAAACGATAGTCCTTCTCTTACTGTACAGTACATAGGCCTTCTGGTTCCACTTATTATTATTAAATTATGTGTAAGTATAGGTCAAAAGTTTCACACTGTCCTCTATTAAGACTAGAAAATAGGTACAGGTTTGCGGGGAATGTATGTAAAGCAAAATAAAGAGATTTTTAGAGCGGCATTTATTTACTCATGATTGACCCTTAGAAGATGTCAAGTCCTTTGTTACTGGACTACTTTAGAAACCCAACATAATTTAGAAAGAAGGTTAATACATTTGCACAAATTAATTTATGAATGGGAACTTTGCCAAGAGGCAAGAACTCTCTATGGAATCCATATTAATATTATAAATGCGAAAGTCTGTCTGTCTGTCTGTTACTCAATCACGTCTAAACTTCTGAACCAATTTGCATGAAATTTGGTATGGAGATATTTTGATACCCGAGAATGGAGCTACATTTTGCCGCGGGAAAATGACGCATTCTCATGAGAAAATTCAGGTCGGCCGATGGCTTTTTATATATAAAAATGAATTGCACCAAAACTCAAGAACAGCTAAACCTATTTCAATAATTTTAGCCTTAAAATATTTGTGGAAGTCCAGGGAAGGTGAAAACGATGAGAAAATATTGATAAATTGCGATATCAGCCGGCAAGACAGCGTTTGCCGGTCCACTAGTATATTATAAGGTAACAACTGTGATGAGAGTACTTACAATACTTCCTAGCTCTTTAATGCAAGCAATTTCCTACTTAAAGCAATTTGAGCAAATGATTTGTTTCATGCTACGATGCGAACAAACAAATATAAAGATCACACAGGCTTTATCACGCAGTCTCTCCCCAAGATTCATTGTGATTTCAATCCCTTGACGAAAAAAACACATACTGTGTGTTCCTTGAACGTTTTTATTAAGATTAAGGTGAGTTACAAATGTTTACTGTTATGCTTTAATTTTTCCTATCAGCGCCACCTTTTTAACTGTAGGTGCAAAGATTTCTGAACTATGGAGTTTAGTAGAGAAACAAGTAAAGGCGCTAATAGTTATGAGGCGACTAACACAAAGCTCTCAGAAGCGCATAGAAGGTATTAGCTACTATGCGCTTCTATAAATCCTGATCATAGCGTGAGAAGACATTACTTAACAAAGCAGGTAACCCATCAAGACCCCTATCAGCCGAATCCGGCTCGCGTATCACTAGAATAATTGTGTCTGCTATCTTCGTCTTTGAAGTAACATAACATAAGTACCTACAAAGGCGTAGAATATATTATTATGAGGGCTAAGTGTGCCTAATACACTTATTTGTTTCTTCGGTTTACGCGAACAGTAGACATTGAAATGAGACACTTTTACACACACCTTTTCAGCGTCCGTGGTCACAGGTAGACCTACCTACCTCGTCTACCTGTGACCACGGACGCTGAAAAGGGTCCGAAACATCAGGTTAAAACAAAATGTAAATAAATCGCGTAATAATCCGTACAAGTGTCTCATTTCTAATATACTTACTTAAAAAAAGTTGATTTTCAGAACCATGAACGCCGCTTCTTTCGTCCTACTATCCGCATTTTTGGTGCTGCAAGCAACAGCAGAGGATACCTACACCACCAAGTATGATGGAGTAAACCTCGATGAAGTGCTAGAGAACGACCGCTTGCTTACCAGTTACGTCAACTGCTTGCTTGATAAAGGGCCCTGTACGCCGGACGGTAAAGAATTAAAAAGTAAGTAAGGCTTAACATCGGCAAATTTTGCGATGTCGTCGTGATAAGATAAGATTAGCCTCCACTCTACTCTACTACACCTGTACTACTCCTATAGTAAGGGTGTGGCACGATTTGATGAGCTTTGATCTACTGTAAAGTGAACCATGGCAACTCAGAACATTATTTGTACATAATATTTTGAACCTAAGGGTGCTTTGATTTTGTGCAATCCTATTTGTTATATTCCTCCGTTTCTCCGCTCTGCAATGTCAGCAAATTTATTAAGTTTCACACATCGCAAAGACTAGTCCTGGACATAAATATTTTGCTTCTTCTTTACCCGACCGTGAAGTAGAGTTCCGTTTCACATAAGGACGAAACCTAAAATCAGATTAGGATTTCCATCTGAGCATGTCATGGTGCTTTTTCAGATAAGAACCTCAATCGTCTTCATGTATTTTCTTACACGCATCTCGAGTAGGTATAACTGTCTTGGTCACAGAAACTTTTCTAGAAAGTCTTGTTTTTTTTTTTGTTGGAACTAGCAAATTCTTTTCAGCCAACCTTCCCGACGCCATTCAGAATGACTGCAAGAAGTGCACCGACCGGCAGCGCGAAGGCGCCGACCAAGTGATGGAGTACATTATAGACCACAGACCAGTCGACTGGGTGAAACTCGAAAAGAAGTAAGATTTGCCGATCTGACACGATCACTTTGGTGTAATGGTCAAGAAGTTGACTATTAACCAAGAGGTCGCGGGTTCGATCCCCGAACTGTACAAACATTTGTGTGCATGAACATGTATGTTTTTACTGCTCTGGGTGTTATATGTATTTATATATATAAGTTTATTTGTATTACCATTGTTGATTCTGATATCTGTTACACAAGTGCTTTACCAACTTAACACGGGGTCAGATCAATGTCTGTGTCAATGTCTAATGTTGTTGTATATTATTATTAATACATATAATTAATATTATTATTACATAAGTCGCTGCGGCTGGCGATTGACAGCGTGTCATTCAATGACCGCGGTAAATCACTGTCAGTTGCGAGTCGCGACGACAGTATGCCACACGTGTGCTCTGGGCCGTAAGATTTCTATAACTCATCCTAGTTTAACCAATTATACCACTTCATGTTGGGTTACTGTGAAACCATCGCTAACAATGTAGGTAAATGCTTTGAAATGATTGTCCAAATCGTCAATTCATGTGGTGTGGTATCATAGAATGCTTTTATACAGTAGGTTTCAATGCATTTTCTGAGTAATGTTCTCATCTGTAGTTATTTCCTTTTTCAGGTATAATTCAGATGGCAGTTACAAGAAGAAATACCTAGACAGGAAAGAAGCAAAGGACAAATCAGCTGCTTCTAGTGACAGATCTGATGAAAATGAGAGCCAATCTAAAGAATAACTACAATTTTAATACCCATGATCTAATTGATAAGTTCCAAATGACCTGAGCCGCAAACCAGGATACGATATCGTTAAACAAACAGTCGCTAATAAAATTATTTGGGGATATACCTACCTGCCTTATTTTTTACGCGGACAAAATGCGTAACGGATACCGACTACCCGGGGGATTTTTATAGGCTATGTGGGCCTACATGAAGATCGTCTACTATACACGTACGTCACCATTCTCAAGTATCCCCACTAAAACATCCGTTAGTTTTCTAGTGTCCCAATAAGAAACCAACGATTGCAATTCTTAATATTTCAGCCTTTAACCTGGATATTTAAAATTGTATGTTAAAATGATGATGACGATGCTCAGGTTTTATGCACCTCTTATTGAAATCTCTCTCTAATCTATGGTGGAACTTTTGGTGTAAGAACATTGTTAAGTGTATCATACTTGGGTACTTTTATGCAAAAGACTTGAAGATCATTTACTGAAACTTGCAATAAGTCATTGACTATGATGATTATTGATGATGCATAAATTACCTACCATATACCCTTTTAAAAAGTTCAAATAATTATAGAAACACAAAGTTTTGATTTCTTTATTGTCCTTATCGTACAAGCAGGTGTGATATAAAATAAATAAATTAGGTACACAATAGTTTTTACAACTTATTTACATGGCAAATCATTAACTACTCGGTACTTTTTCCGCATTATATCTTTTAACCCTAACCTTCACTCCAGGCATAGCGTGCCTATACTTAGAAGTGATCACAACTTCAGGATCTCCTACAAGCTTCAGTTTGCTGTTAACAGGCTTAGGAGGTTTCTTTGTGGCCCTATTTTGTAGTGCAGACCTACAACAGTGGTTTGCGTGATCAAATCATATTATAATAGGTGTTATTTCTTTCAAAAAACTGTGGATTTTAACTGATAGCTTATTTTTTCTTAGATGTCTTTACCGATGAAATACATGCTGATGATGCTTCTTCAGGTCAAGCAAAATCAGCAAAGCGTCCGCGTTTTTTATTCAGTCGGGGCAGGTAAATACTTTTTAATTTCACAAAAGTCAAAACAGTTAATAATTTCTTCTTCTCATAAATGAACTACCAGCACAACTGACTTCCAAGCTTTTTAATAACATTAGCCTAAGATTCTTTGAACTTTGGACAGTCCGTCGTACCTAGTAAGGAACAGCTTCCAACCCACGGGGTCGTGAGCCATCATGGAGGCTGCAACTTTGCCAACATGTTCTTTGTCTAGTATTGAACATTTCTCGCAATCGTCTTTCAGCGCCTGGATCAGGGTTTCTGGAATAAAAACGAAATTTAAGTACTACATCGATGACGCTTTGGTCTAGGGCTATGAGCTACGGATTGCAAAACCGGCTGTTGCGGTTCGAATCGTGCTAGAGGTCAATATTTATTTGATAAGCACGAGTTAACATGAGTCAAAGACACAAAATTGTTGAGGAGATAGCTCGGGATGTTGAAGATTAATAAAGGTGGACTGTATGTAATAAATATTTAATGGCAATCCGCGAGTACAAATATTGATTGTGTGAACCGCGTATGGTAACCGCCGTGGCCCGATGACAAGACAGAAGAGACCATCGGCGAACGTCGGGTCCGGCGGCCAGCCGAGCACAGCCGAGCCCAGCCGAGCCCAGCCGAGCGCAGCCGATGGTGCGCGAACATCCTCCCCGGGTTGACCTCTTCATGCAAGAGGAAGTGGGCAAAGATTATTGAAGGCCCGAAGAATTGTCCCCTTCTTGATCTTCAGCTCTGCGACTCGTGTAGCGCCGTCGCTGCCCGGGAAGACCTGTGTGACTCGTCCCAGTGGCCACAAGAGTGGAGGTTGTCCCTTCTCTCTGATGATGAGAGCCAGTGTCCCCACTGAAAGTCGTTGCCCTTTCGAAGTCGTCCACTTAGTCTTAACACACACACACATATATAAATTCAATACATAAGTTAGAATGTTACACAGTACATATAATCATTTTTTATTTTATTTTTCTCCATCATTTGTCTACATAATTAATTGCACGACTGTCCGAGGAGGTGAGAGGCTGGTGACCTGTAACACAGGTATTTTATACCTAGCATAGGCACCAGTCTCACACAAACATTTCATTTAATTGTATCTCAATTGTTGTCCAACTGTAAATGTGTTTGTGATGAGAAAATAAAGATTTATTATTATTATTATTATTAGTCATGGGTGTTATTTAATGTACAATTTAAGTATATATATCCGTTATCCTAGTCACCATAGCACACACTAGTTCTTAGTTTGGGGCTAGGTAATAGGTGTGTTCTTTGAAATAATTTATTTATTAATTATTATTTACATAGGTATTTCACTCTATCCGTTTCTGTAGTTTCCTACAGAAAGAAGGTTATAGTTCTTTCAAATCACGAAGTCGAGCAGAATTTACTTGTGGTAAATATGTGTCCGTATATGTGTCGATGTGTGCGTGAAAACGAAAGCGGGTATGGTTAGCATAAAAATAATACCAATATTTTTGTATGTTCAATTGATAATAAAATAAAACAACAAAACTTTTAAACTAAAATGTTTATTATTTAAAATAAATAATAAATAAGGGAATGTATTAAAATAAAATTATGTTCTTCTACATTTGGGTTTAAGTTTTAATTTAAGCGAAACATAAGACTTAAATAAGGATATACAATTGAACTCAAGATATGGCAAAATTATGAAAATAAGGCTAGGCTGGAACTATTTAATAACAAATTTCTATCTATTTTTACGTATGTGAAAAATGTGTCGCCTTAATCTTCTTCGGAAAAACTGTTGCTTTCGTTAGTTTCAAAGTCAGTCGTGCTGCTATCACTTGATTCACCCACATTAATTACAAATTCAAAGTCATAATCAAAATATTTCATATACTCCTTTTCAATTTTTTCGACATGCTTGCATGTATTAAGCCAGATGTTGTTATCGATACTGTTTAAACCTTCAGCTATTAAATTTTGAACTTCTGTCATATTTTGACCAATATTTTTCGAGGCAATCTTATTTTTCAGAATACCCCAGATGTTTTCAATGGCATTTAATTCGGGGTGATATGGTGGCAGTCGTAGTATTTCGAAACCTTTGCTTTTTATTATCTCGTCAATTCTATATGAAATAAAACGCTGCTTATTTCTGATTATTAAATCATACAATTCTACATTGCGGGACAGTGCATTGAAAGGAATACCGTGTTCCGTCAGCCACTTTTGCATGTCGCTCTTGCGCGAATTTGACGTAGGTATACTACTACTTCGAGTATTATGGTAGGATGCGTTGTCCATCACTATAACAGATTTATCTGGTAAATTTGGCAGCAGCTTTTCATTCAGCCATTTGCTATAATTATTGAAATTCATATTTGAGTGATAGTCTCCAGTTGTGGATGATGCTTTGTATATTAACGAAGCATCTTTAATAAATCCACTACTGCTACCCGCATGCACTATAATAAAACGAGCACCGGTACTCAATTTTTTTAAAAATGACTTGTCTTTTGTCTTAGTATCTAGTTTTTTTTCAATTCTACGTGTTTTGACGTACGTGCGAAGTTAGCACATATGTTTCGTCTGTATATATAATGGGACGGCCTTCTTCACGGTATTCATGAATTTTTTTCAAAAAATTAAATCTCCACAATTGTATTTCATGCCTTTCTTGTAAAGATTTACGATTGTTTTCAATTTTGTTCCATTCGTAGCCCATTTTTATAAGCAACGAACGTAATGTGCTCAAACATCCGTCAAAACCAATTTTTCTCTTAATGCTGACTGAAGTTTTGCCAAAGTTGGAAGTTCATTGTGTTCTATATGAAAATTTTGAATTGTAGTTCGAATAATTTCTCGATTCATATTATCTAAATTAAATTTACCGTCTCTTTTTCGTCGCTTTTTCATGGGTGAAGTAAACTTGGTTGATGAAGATGGCAACTCTTTCTCTTCTTTTAAAATCCTACTTACTGTGCGTTCACTGACGCCTGTTGCTTGGGCAGTTCGTTCTAATATGTTTGCTAATGGACTTAGGTCACATCCATCAGTGTTATTTGCTTTCATAAAATTATATTCATCTTTTAGAAAGTGAAAGACTTTAGCAATGATTGCTCGACCCTAAAAACAATAAAATATACAATTGAATAAGTATCAAAAGTCAAAACTAAACTATTACTTAAATTAAAAAATAATCATTTTTATTTAATGTCAAAACTAGAAAAAAAATATTTACCTCGCTATGGATAACTTTGCGCTTTGACATGCTGACAGTACTTCACGGCAATTAGCGTCCGGAAACAATAAACACAACTAACCTGAGCGACAGCGCGCTCGCGACTGACCGCGTCGTCATACACGCACACTATTGCATTATGCATGTACACGTTTAAAAACAAATAAAGACTACTCGCCTTCGTGAAATGCAAGAACTGTACCTGGGAGTACCTTCTCCCTTTGGTCATATGACAAGAAAATATTGGTGTGAAATTGAATACTTGTGAATCATAAGATATAATTGAGAGTCTAGAAATCGTACCGTCTTCAAAGCCTGAAGTTTAAGGAACAAGTTGAGGCATGCTCAGGTCAAGAAGGTAAGATGCTGCAAGGTTAAGATGTTAAACTAAATGAAAGATTAAGTGAAACACAAATTTGCATTTACCTTTGACTTTCCGCATGTCCTTCGAGCAGTATCGGTTGACAGATATCAGGCACTTCACGTCCTCAGCTGGCAAAGGTTTTATCGCTTCGTTCAAATTGATTTTAGCCTTTAGAATATCGTTTTTCTCCATATCGCCTACAACCTCATTGATGACTGTCAAGTCTTCATCCCCGTACACAACTTTAAAGCCCCTGCTCGTTACTCCTTCACTGAACGTCCTTTGGAAGCCTGGAGGACTTAAGTCAGTGAAGACCACCGAAAAGTAAGTAGCCAAAATTACTAGCTTGGTCCACATGATGATAGATTACTGTCTCTGAACGTTCTGATGAATCCAACGACTTGGTGGAGCAATGTTGCAATTGTACGTGAGGAGCAAGCGAGGCGGTCTATATGCATATTATGTCCTAACAACATAATGAGGGCTGTCAGTCAATTTACAAGTAATTATTCGAATGTAAGATGCTATTATTATTTTGTTTATGTGCAAAATAACAATAGCTGTCTTAAAGCGTTGTAATTTGTTAGAACCATTTTATTGTATTGCTTTGTATTAACGATAATGGAATAGTTACAGGATGAAACGGAAACGCAAAACGAGATAATAGGAACCTCAACAGTGTTAGGTTCCTATGCCTGCCTTACCTATTTATACAATAGTAGTTTGCTCTGTGTGAAGATGTACAGTAACACGTACAACTTATTTGCTATTAAAATTAACGACATTCCTAATCATAGGTTAAAAACAGTAATGGCTACTCTTAAATCTGGGGAACGATTCTCATGCTTTCGTACTTTTTCCGCACGGTTATTTGTTTGAAGCCAACTAAAACTATGTATGTGTAAAATATTAACTTCAAGTTCCTATTGTTTATGTGCATTTCATGATAACGACTAGATATTTCGTATACGAATTTCAAACTTCGACTTGTCAACACCACACGTTGCGTTCGAGTGGTTATCTTTCGAACTTTTTTCGATTGCACGAGAATTGGCCTCCTGAAGACGTTTGCACCTTTTTAGGGTTCCGTACCTCAAAAGAAAAAACCGGTCAAGTGCGAGTTGGACTCGCGCACCGAGGGTTCCGTACAAAACATGTAGGTATATAACTCTTATATAGTAACTTTGAAATTTTCAAAATTGACAAAAATATTTTTCAAAAATATTTTTTTATATAATGAAACTGAAAATTCTGTATCTGTACTATAAAACGTGACTTCGTACTAAATTTCAAGATTCTAAGTAAGTTCCGTTTTTTAGGGTTCCGTACCTCAAAAGAAAAAAATATGATACTTAGGTCTACTGTCCCTGGAAGCTGTAGAAAAATCAACCTTATAAGCCAACGCAATCAAAAGATACAGCCATTTAGGCCGCAAATTTTCGAAACTCGCACGGGAATCAAAACCTACAGGGTACTTCCCGTAAACTTAGAATCTTGAAATTTAGTACGAAGTTACGTCTTATAGTACAGATATAGGAAAAATTACGAAAACCATACATTTTCAGTTTCATCATATAAAAAAAATTGAAAAATATTTTCGACATTTTTGAAAATTTCAAAGTTACTACTCCTTATCTACAGGTTTGTACGGAACCCTCGGTGCGCGAGTCCAACTCGCACTTAACCGGTTTTTATTTATTTATAAGCATGACTGGTTATGACTAAACTAACTTGCTAATTTTATTGTGTTATATATAATACTTAAAGCTTCAATAAATACATTTATCAAATCGACAATGTAAATGAATAATAAGTATCAATTTCATTTCAGATTCCATTTTTTTTAGTATTAACTTTCCTACTAAAGCGTCTCGCATGCTATCCTAAAACCTTAAAGACCAACTAACCAAATGTAAACCGTACCCTATTAATTCAAATAAATATTTACTAGCAGCCGCCCGCGATTTCGTCTGCGTTCAAGTTCGAATTTTTAGAGTTTTGGCCCAGTCTACTCGCCGAGATAAACGGTACCTCAATCACATTTTTAGGCCCTAGCACCGCTACACAGGCTGGTGGGAAAGGAATGCTCTTGCACAAATATATAAATATAGAAATGCTCTAGCACAAATAATATATAGAGAAATTTATATTTAAATACGCCCTTCCTTGCGGCAACCCTAGTGGCCAATATTCGGGGCGCGTGCAACAACATCGTTTGTCAACAAACAACCTTCGCCGCCCGGCATGCCAAGTAGCAAACACCAATGTTGATTGATAAGATGCCATGAGGATAAACAACTTAGGTACCTAGGGGTCGGGGTTTAAAATATGTAAGTACCAACGTAGGTGTCAACAAACACACAAAATCCTAAAGTTAATTAATTAACACAAATTGACATTTTGTATTCATGGGATGGGATGGGAAAAGGATCTCATAAATCGAGAGTTTTCCACAAAAAATCTAATTAAGTAAAATGGGCGTAATGTTTAATTAAGAACTTTAAATAAAAGATCTAGATAAATGTGATCTAAGATAAATGTGAATTATATTTTTTAATTGTATAAAAATCAATAAGCCTTGTAATAAATCTTTTTCAAAGAAACACCAAATTATTTTTTTCTGATCATAATAAAATAAGAGACATTATTTTAATCTTTTATTATTCTTAACCATAAAGACTATAAAATATCACTTTTTAAGTAAATCCTCCAATATCTTCGCTGCCTGAGACATATCAATTTTGTTTTGAGAATTCTTTGCTAGTATTCCCATAAGAGCTTTCAAAACTTTTGTCTTCCCTTCTTTGTATTGCTTGACTAATTTTGGATTATTTTCTATAGTTTCTTTGCATAACGCATTTATATTTCCTGTGTCTTTAACTAATGACCAACCCTTTTCTTTGATTAAAACTGCAGGTGCCAGATCTTCATCTGAAGAAACTAAGAGCTCATCTAGTACTTTTCTAAATACGTCTAGATTAATATCTTTATTTAATAACATGTCTATTAATTCGGTCATTTGTCTGTTTGTGATAAGACAGTCTTCAGCATCGAGTTTATTTTTGTTTAGCACAGTCAAGAGGTCGTTAAGAAGAAGATTTGCTATTTTATTTGGACTCCGTTCATTTATGGTCAGGATGTTAAAGTAGTCTAACAGTACGGGTTCGTTGACAAGTTGCACGGCTGTTTCGGGCCTTAGCTGGTAGTCATGAATAAGTTTCATTCGGGATTCTTCGGGCAACTCCGGGATTCGGTCTTGGATAAGAGGCACACTGATGACGTCAGACGTGTCGGCTCTGGTTTTCAAGTTGACTCGAAGCGGTGGTAAGTTTGGTTCGGGCATAAATCTGAAGCCGAGAAAATGAGCTTATTGTTATGTAATAACCATTTTATTGTAATCTCGAATAAGGAAAATACACTGAATGTTTTCGAGTTTAATTTAATGTAATAACAAATGAGAATATGATAATAAACAAATAATTTGTCAATTAATTACCTTATTTAAGTTATCATTAGGAAAAAACGTCGGGACAGTAAATACCTTAGATAAAACATGATAAAAAATTAATTTATTTGTTACCTGTAATCCTGAACGACCTCTTTGTCCCGCATGGCTACGGTGACCTTATTGGCGGCGTCCCACGACCTAGTCTCGTTGACTATCGTCCCGCCCGAGTCCAGTATGTCCCGCTGCCGTTCTATCTCGTGCTTAACTGCCGCTGCCACACCGCGGATCGAACCGATGTTTTTTATCTGAAATAAGGGACAAAGATATTGACTTATTTGTGAAAAAAGGTTTAAGCTCCAATTTACTCATCAACATTTTAACGCGAACCTTTTTCATAATGATATCAAGGTTTTTGGCTCGTCTATCTGACAGATTAGCGATTTAATGTCCTATGAAGACATTTTTTGCAGGCCAAGGCGGTGTTCGTTTTGCCATGCTGTGCACGGCTAGACAAGGATCAAATGGTCATGGGAATATGAGCTTGAGTTTAGGAGGAAAAAGAAACGCTTATATTAAAGACAATGATACTATTTGTGGACATATAGTACCTCAGTTCTAGTGGACAGTGGCGCCCCGCGACGGCGCAACGAGACATTGGCGTCGACACGCAACGCACCTTCCTCCATGCGGCCGGAGCATGCACCTAGCCGCTGGACGATCAGAACCAGCTCTTTGACCAACGCCGCCGCTTCTTCTCCATCCTGGAATAGATGCAAATTCCATTTGTATATCGATTTTCAATCACCAGATCGATAAACACATCCGAATCCTTAAAACATGTGTGACTTACTAAGTAAGAAGTTGTCTAACTAAGCTCACATCTGCTCCTAATATAAATTATGATTTTTAGAAGCTTTTTTTGGTGTTATTAAATTATTATTTTTTTGTTATAAACTGCTATATGTTGACATATGGTGTCAACATAATTAGCAGTTTATAACAAAAAAAAAAGATACATATGCAAATTTTCTCTAAATCAAATAGTATTTGTAAAATATTATTAATACATAACTCTGTTGTCATGAAAAAACATACATGTATCTTCAAATAAAAGCAGATGAAATGTTTTTGCCTAGTGTCCTTTACAAATTATTTAGGCAAATAAGATTATTCTAGCATATCTTACTTACTTCTAAATCAGGTTCAAACACAAGCTCAATGAGAGGTGCCCCAGCCCTATTCAAGTCAACCAGGCTGCGCTTGAGCTCCACATCATGGAGAGACTTCCCGCTGTCTTGCTCCAGCTGTATTTGTTTTATCTTTGAACTCTTTTTGTAAGGCTTTTTGTGGACTCCAGGTGTGTATACCTGAGGACAAAAGAAAGTCAATATTAGTACTAAAGTGGAAGCAGACACAAATATTTAAACAAGAGGGATAATGCTTTAAAGTCAGTCAGTGAAGTTAAAATAACCTATATTGGGTTCACATAACCTACAATATAGGTATTGTTCTGTTAGTGGATACAGGTCTTAGTAATAACAGAATAAAATCAAACCTACATGCTAGCGCAATTACTAGTGTATAGATGTGAATGTGATCGATTGGGTTAGTCTACAAAACACAAGATTCAAAGCATTTATCAGGAAACATGGGCACAGCAAGGATATAAGAGACTTCTTATAAGACAGTGACTGGGCCTAACCTGAAAATTGATAACGCCATCGCTAGCCAAGGGCGCTCTTTGCTGCGTTATCTGATAGCCAGATGGGAGATCCGCGTAGAAGTAGTGTTTCCTATCAAACGTCGACACTTCGTTGATCTTGCACGACAGTGCCAGAGCGGTCATCAACCCCAGCTCCACGCATTTTCTGTTCAACACTGGTAATGTACCAGGTATCGCCGCGTCAAATAACGACACACAATTGTTCACTAAACCACCGAAAGTGTTCTGGGCACCCGAGAAAAGCTTTGATTCACTACTAAGTTGAGCGTGAACTTCTAACCCCACTACACTTTGCCATTTCGATTCCACGTTGGTTGAATGATTACGTTTGTGAAGCGGCAACTTTCTGTTGCAAATTATTCTATGATTCAGCCGTGTAAATCTCATTTTTAATTAATATTCTAAATAATAAAAAAAAACAGAAACATTACACCGACTATCAGCTGTTTTTGACAGTGACAGTGACAATTATAGTAAAAAAAAATTATGACCATGAAGTCATAACCATGGTCATACTGGCTTGCTTAAGTTTAATAGTCCGGCACAAAAGAAATGAGTCTAAAAAATATTTAATGATTAGGCTAAGTCTTACTTTTATCAAACACATTGAATGTAAGATATTGAGCATTCATATTATTTATCTCAATACTTATTTGTAGAAATGTGAACGAGTATATTTTTCAATTGCGTATAACGAAACCGTGCGTAACCTTGTGTGTATTTACTCGGACTTACGACAGATGGCGTTGAAAGATTTCGCAAGCGAAGCGTAGCGCGCGAACCGGTTTAAAAAACTTTTTGAAAGTTGGATTTGCCGTTTCTGTCGTCTATAATATAAAAATGAGTCGCAAAATGTGTTGGTAAGTGCATAACTCAAGAACGCTTGAAACAACTTGGCCAGTACTTTTTTTACGATATTTTTTTTTTTACTTAAAGTACGGGACAACGTATGCGCAGGGTACGCTAGTTTTGTATGAAAGATTAGTGCGTATTTTTAATGAATTAACCTCTTACACAGTTAGGCTTAGTAGATAAGGTGTGATTTTTTATAAACTAACCCGTAATTGAACAATTGAGGTAGAGGCAAAATAAATATTAGTATGTTTACACATTCAAGTTTGTGGAATTAGTTGGTGATTTAACTTAATTGAACGGTCACATTTTTAGATAATAGAAGATAAATCAAACAAGTAAACGGAAATTTCTTGACTTAGATGGTATTAATAAGTTGAGTTAAACTTACCCTTGTTTGATGTGAAGATACTTAAAATTGTGAACTTTACGGTTTTATGTTTCTAAATTTTCAATAAATAACGTCTTATTTACAAATAATTGCATTGATAAACTGACTAAATGTAAATCTTAAAACTATTCAGGACTAATCTAAGAAAAATATCACATTTTTTTAAAATTTATAACATTTTTGTATTTTTACGCCACTAATCCGGTAACCACTTCAAAGAGGAACGAGAAAAAGTATAAAACAACAAATGCCAGAGTGGCCTCGGCGATAGAATACATTGCTGTGCTTTTCTTTGAGGTTAAAAAGTTGAGAATGCGTTCCGTTCTCCGAACCGTTAAATTTAATGTTGCGAGAGACGTACGTGCTACAGAAGGCCTGCACGCGATATGACCGCGTTTCGCGACGCGCGGGAGACAAGCCCCTCGCCTCGTTAATATTACACGGCCAATTAAAACAACTACTAGATTCTTTGTAAGGTAACGATTGTAACAACATTTCATTGTCGCCACATAACGATGAAGGCAAAACAGAACACACCCACCGTACTGATAATGCTATGCCAACATAATTTAATTACTTTACGATAGTATCGAAGTAACAATATGAATTGTGTTTGACGTCAAATGCTACGGCAGCGATGACTGATGTGCAACGAATCTGCGTGCGAACGTGCGAATATTACCTGAGTACCAAACGATTGTTTTGTCCATTTTCCTAACAATATTAACGACAAATATCAATGACACAAATTTTAATACTTAGGTATATAAGAGAGTAGGTTTTTGTATAGAAATCTAAGGAGGATACTAAAGTCCCCATTCGGTGTTATCAGTATGGCGGCAAGGTGTGGCAGACTGAAAATACCAATAGCATTCCCTACCAGTCAAGCAAAGAAATGCAGGCGTTGCACAAAAGTACTTTAAAGAAAAAAAACAGAACAATAACAATAGTATCTACTGATATACCCATACTGGAACTTCTATTAAAATCAAAATATTATTATGTATTAGGAATACTGTAGCATATTTTTATTTTATTCTATTGCTGTATTATATATATATATTATTATATGCTTATAACGAGTAGGTGCCGGCTTACTTACTTAATCAACTACTAACCTTTAACTTGCTTGCATCTTAATTTAGTATTGTGTGTAAATTGTTCTATCAAAATGCAGCGTTTACTTTAATTCTAGGGAACATCACTACGTAGTATAAAGCAATGTAGCTTTCCGTTTCTGTCCATCTCTATATATATAAAATTCTCGTGTCACAATGTTTGTTCCCGTACTCCTCCGAAGCGGCTTGACCGATTCTCATCAAATTTTGTGAGCATATTGAGTAGGTCTGAGAATCGTCCAACATCTATTTTTCATACCCCTTAGTGATAAGGGTTGTCCACCTTAAACATTTTTAAGGCAAAACAACGTTTGCCGGGACAGCTAGTATTTCTATAAAAGTATGTACGTTCAGATGTTTAACTATTAAACGGATTTTGATGCAGTTTAATTCTCTCCTTTAATGGAAAGAGTGGTTGAAGAGGAAGGTTTATATGTAAAATAACATGCTTGATATATTAGAGAACCGCTGATAATTTTAAGATTTCTAATCCACGCGGGTGAAGCCACTAGCAGTAAGGTATTCTACTATATCTACCTATTTAAGGTAATAAATCTGTAGAGAGGTCAATTCTGTACATGAAATACTTCCAATATAAGTATCAGGGGTAATTAATGATCGATACTGATGCCAAAAATGCAATCAGTATTTTTTCTGTCGGTCTGTCTGTATAACCGTTATAGAAACAAAAACTACTCGTCGGATTTTTAATGACACTTGGTATGTTATTTGTCATTCTCCTGAGCTGGTTATAGTCGTATGTTTCATCACGTTTCAATCAATAGAAGCAGAGCAGTGAAGAGAAATATTGGAAAACAGGAGAAGTTACCTACTCCATTTTTTAAATAAAATCATTTTATGGAAAAAAATCCGTATACGACGGAAATGTTTTCCTTAAAATTATTTAAAAATATCCCACGGTAGCATAAGTATAGCTATTATGGTTGACTCACAATAACACGTGTAACGCCCGATAGCTCAGCAGTTCGAAGCTTTTGATTATTGGAATAAAATAGGGGTTGCAAGTTTGTGTGAAACTCGGTGGAAAAAAAACGAAAGTCCACGCGGACGAAGTCGCGAGCGGCCGCTAGTTTTATCTTTTAACTTTAATTGTTATTACAGTTGATACTGTAATTTTGTTTACTTACCTACTTACTGGTGTCTGCTAATCAATATTAAACACAAGAAAATATATAATTACGTACTTAATTTTACGACAATACAATAGAACATCTTAATAAATAATGTGTCGCATTGTCTCAAAAACAAACTCAATACAAAGACACGTGTAGACTTACACACCTATACCTAGTTTTATTTTATTTGAAATAAAACACGAACAAACAGTAAAAAGCTGATCAAATCGAATCGAAATTGCAATTGAAACCGTTATATATTATTTTTTATTTCATCATAGATTCTTTTGTCTTTACCTTTTAACGGTTTCACTTAATTAAAAAAAAAAGACCAATCCACCAAAAAAATTAGAAATCAGCTTTATTTTTTAAGAACCTTGAATACGAATAGACTATTTTACATCCAATCATATTTTCGCATACATACGTCAAGGTTACGATTGCGACGTAAAAGCCTTATTTGATCAGATGGAAACATCCGGACTGTTATTGCTACAGACTCTTATAGATACCTCTTTCATATCTAGGAGTAATCCTACACAATCGGGAATCTCTCGATCCCGATCCCCAATTTTAATGCAGTTTTTTGACGTGACAACGTCTTATAAATTGGTTTGCCGGGTGACACTTCAAGAAACTGCGTTACGCTGCTCCGCTCACGTTCCGCGCTCACAATGAGAGCGAGTGAGAGGCACGCGTCCCTTCGACTCGGGCATGGTTAGCCCAAAGATATTGATCTTTGGGTTAGCCCGCCTAAGAGCGAGAGAGACAGAGCGAGAGAGAGAGAGAGTGAGAGAGATAGGCATACACACCGGTTCATGTTATACGAATGAATATTCACATTAAAATTATTTTACCACTCAAAGTCGTTGTCACGTAAAACTTTCGCCCGTATACCGACTTTACAGGCAACCAATTTTTTTAATTATATAGAATGGTTCAAGAGAAAGATTTATTAAGTAGGTAACATTTATCAGAGGACCACCGTACGAAGTTAGGTCGGGCAGCTAATTATTTATGAAAAGTTAATCGAGATCCTTCGACTGCTATGTGTACTTTTCGAGTACTGTTATGTGTAAAATCGATAATATTATGACTTACTTAAAATGTTATGCCAAAAAACTCAACAAACAAGCTTTTTGGATATCATGCTATTTCCTAGGCAATTTTATTATTTCATCTGGTTACGCTACGGTTGTGTTGTGTGTGTTCGTTTCTGATTATGTACTTAGATAATGACTCTAGTGTACACACACCTGTGCCACCGCCGTTCAAAGTCCATTCCGTGACCGTGAGGTAAAATAGTTGCTGTGTAGATACAATAGATAATTAGAGTAAGTACATACTTGCCTTTTATTGCACATGCATGAGACATGATTCCTAACTAAAAAGGATTTAATTGATGTACGTACATACGTAGGCAAGAATAGTTTTGTCATGGTACGACACTACGCTACTCTCGTCGCACTGCTGAAAATCAGGATTTTTACTGAGACTTTTTGAAGAGTAAAACATTTATATATATAGATATATACAAGGTTACTGGTATGGTAACTCGACGTATTCCTTCAAAAAAAGAGTATAGGTGAAAAAGTCCCATCAACGAAGGGTAGGAAAAATTACATTATATTGCACTTCAAGCCCCTGAAACAAGAAATTTCGCAATCTGAAAAGCACGATAGGTATCTTCAAAATCAATTGCTTCTAACCCCTAGTCCATAGAACCATTTTTGTTGCTGATTAATTCTTCTTTGTCTCTTTTTAAGTAATGTAGTGAAGTTGTTAATATTAGTAGCTATTTAATCGTATATTCGTATGCTATCAAACAAATTAATTAATCCAACAAACTTTCGAATCTCTTGCTTTTAAATAAATTTTATCGTAATTACTAGTGTCATTGTTCACTTTGTATGTTAATTTTTTTTAAATAAATAGCCAATAGAAGCCGAATTTTATAGTGTTCTCGATCATTCGCGTTAAAACTTTAATTGATTCTTTGTGAAAAAGTAAAAGACTTACACATGGTTATTGTACAGGATTCTTAAAGGGTATATTAGTTTGAAACCATAATAAATTTATTCAAATAATTTTGTCACCACTTTTTTGCAATCTTGGAAACTAGACAATATGCACATTCTTGAATAAATGCTCACCTTCATACGCAAATGGTTTTTCTGTTTACTTACCTGCTACTTTAGCCCCACTTTAATAAGTGTAGCTAAACATACCAGACATTGACGTCAATGATGCAAAACAGTAATCAAATAAGAATTGCGATGTAGGTATATGGACACCAATGGAAAGATTACATTCCTTCCAACGACTTGTAAATTATGTTTATATGTACATATAAAAATGAATTGCTGTTCGTTAGTCTCACTAAATCTCGAGAACGATTTGACTAATTTTAGTTTTGAATTATTTGTGGAAGTCCAGGGAAGGCTTAAACGGTGAAAAAAACAGCGGGTAGGACGACGTCTGCAGTGGTCCGCTAGTCTCTTATATATAAAAATGAATTGCTGTTCGTTAGTCTCGCTAAAACTCAAAAACGGCTTAACGGATTTCAATCATTTTAGTCTCAAAATATTCGTAGAAGTCCAAGGATGGTTTAAAAGGTAAAAAAATTAAATAAAAAAAACAACGGGCAGAACAACGTCTGCGGGTCCGCTGGTATCAATATAAATACTTGATGCTTTATGGTCATTATCAAGTTTTATCAAAACAGGTATTATCGATGAACCTATGAGATTGTAATTCGTTTTTATACTTTCACATAAGTATGTTCAATGATATAAAAGAGTCGTTTAACACAATTTACTTCTTTTTCTTCACTTAACTAGCTTGAAGTATGTTGTTGTACTTTAAAATAAAATTTAATTATGGGAGTTACAGTTATTATTTTATTTTTAATGACATGAGAATGAATTTCACTGTCAGCTGTTTTTTAAAACCCTAACTCACTCCCTAATTGATATAGATTCTAAAAAGAAAAAAATACCAAAAGAGTAAAGGCTGAAAGAAAAATCTGTTACTGCATACATAATGAAGACAAGACAGCGCGCAAATGTTGGGCCCTATAGAGTTTTTTTTTTAATAGTTATTTGTTATACAAGAGTGCAAAGTTGCTTTTTAACCGCGTGTTCAATTTTGATGACCGAGCAAGCGAAGGATTCTAAAATTGAATCACGAGCGCAGCGAGTGATTCAAAATTAGAATCCTGAGCGTTAGCGAGGGAATCAAAAGAGCACGAGGTGAAAAATCTTTGCACTCGAGTGCAACACGTAACTTTTCATTCCACCTCAGCGAGGAAATGACTAAATGCAAATAAAACCGTTGACAACCACAAGATAGCTACTTTTATTTCAGTTTAGGTATTAACTACTACATTATGACAGGTAAGTATTACAGAATAATCTTTAAATTATAACAAAATAATACTTAGGTATAATTAATAAAAATTGATAACGTTGCTACAATTATTTAAATTGAGTGTAATATTTTTGTTGGGTACTGTAATATTGGTGTTAGTTACTTGTGTACTGTTTTTCGAGTGCTTGCTTTCTTGTTCTCGGATAATTCTATAAAATATGCCAGCAAAACGTTTTCTGAGAAAGTTTTGGCTCCTTTTGCTAGTCGCCACGTGTTGAACATAACGTACTGTTTTAAATACTTCTCGCTTGATTGTTGAGGGAGAAAGATCATTTGCGCATTATTAACAGTTTCAGTCAATTCTGTTGGCGTCAAACAAACTTCCTCGTCGCTAGAATCACTCATTTTAGTTTTTTCACTGGTTTTCAAATTTCTTGTTTTTAATTTAAGGTTTAACAATGACGTGAAACAATGACGCGTAAAGAACCGCCAACAAAGCAAATTGAAAAAAGAACACCAAGAAGGTTCCGAGTTTGAGTTTTTAACAAATTAAAAAAAAAAATGATATATTTGGCACCATAGAGGTAGCAATAAATAGGTTTAATGATTTTTTTAATTCACAAACTTGGTGCACACGATGTTCTAAATTCAAATTTACTTTAACCTCTAGTGAATAAAAACGGCTTTTCCACTCAGATATTGAAGAGCAAAATGACTCTTTCCGAGATGGTGGGATGAAAAATATATTGTTAATTCTGTTATAACTTTATCTGGAGAAGGCCGTAACTTGTCCATAGGCATTCATCACCGCATCTGACAAACAACTTAGAATAAGGTCCCTTATCAACAGATAAGATAAAACACTGTCAGTCGTGTTAAATTAATTATTGATAAATTTGTATTCTTATCTAGAGTTTAGATATCACTTTATATATACACCAGGAGATATTTTATTTCATTATTTCGATATCTTAAGGAAAATTTGCATTTAAGCTTGTGTTTTGTGTAGATTATGTCTTATCTGTACTTATGTGATAAAAATAGAACCTACTGCGTGTATTGATAAAAGTATACAATTTATCTTCATCCTTTAAGGATGTAGGTTTTGCAATGTCAGAGTGCAATGAGTACATCGCCCGTGAATAAAGCACGAGTAAAGGATTTTTCGGATTATCGTAAGCTTTTATTTTTGCTGGCATAATATATTGTTTTGGATGAAATGTGCAACTAATGCACCAAGGATAACATAGCTTATAGGTACCGTAAGGTTTGGTATCTTTTTTAGAATTTATATATTATATCTTCCATCAGAACAAGGTACGGTGTGTAAGTTAGGGACTCTCCTGCGTTTGTTTTATAAGTACTTACAATTAAATTTAATAAAAAAATATCTCTTTTGTTGGGCGTATTTCAAGATGCTACACAAGATATGCAGTGGCGCCACATCGTGTCGGAGGCCAAGATCCACTTCTGGTCGCTGAGCCTGCGGAGTAGCTAAGTTTATTTGGCACAAATATTTATTATTTGGGTTTTCCAAACTTAAGCAATGTATTTAGCTATATCATTCTTAGTATCATCGGTCACTATCTTGTTCTATCTGTTTGTCTGGCTAGGTGGTTCGGAATGTAGGCTATCGCAATCTTTTTAAATACTTGTTTGTTTGTTTTTAATCTACTGGACTTATTATTTATTTGTCTAGACTAGATTGTGTTTAAACCTATGTACTTAAATAGATTTGACATCGAAAAGTCGTTACAGAAACTCTGTAACGACTTTTCGATGTCAAATCTATTTAAGTACATAGGTTACACGAGTACCTACTACCTACAGAAAGAACCTTTATTCCTACAGTTTATTTGTGAACAAATAATTTATGTATATCGCAAGCAGATATTTTCCATCATCTTAATTATTTTATTTTTTAAATTTATTTAGTCCTAGCTACCTACATGAGGTATTCGGTACTTACTTCACCACTTATCAA
Source organism: Pyrausta despicata (assembly GCA_963921415.1). Lineage (NCBI taxonomy): Eukaryota > Metazoa > Arthropoda > Insecta > Lepidoptera > Crambidae > Pyrausta > Pyrausta despicata. Next base: position 9,981,957 of record OY992862.1, on the reverse strand, counting down.
AATTAAATGCATCAGATAAATGGTTAGGTAGGAATTGTTTGATTGTTAACGACTTATTTTAAGATAAGGTGACGTTAAACATTGAAATTATACACTTTTTCACGGATCATTTCGCGATTTATTTACATTTTATTTTAACCTGACGTTTCGGACCATATTTAGCGTCCGTGCGGTCACAGGTAAACTAAGGTGTTAATGTCTACTGTTCGTGTAAACCAAAGAAACAAATAAGATGACGTTATTACTACCTTCCTAACCAACTACTGCCGCTAACCAAACTCGTGCAACTTAGAGCTCTGACTCTACATCATGTGAAGTACCTATTTACTCGCTCCGTGCGTCAATAACAGTCATCGACCTTTGCATGTGTATTGCACAAAGGGCTCTATACGATTTTCAGTTTTGTGCCGACGAGACAAGACCAATTATTACGTAATAGACATAATTCCTATAATCGATGCTTTGTCGTTGCGTGCGATATAGGATTATTTACATACTTACTCGTATTAATAGATTGTTCGAGAACTCACTACCTCATTGAGTGTTTGCAAATTGCTTTGTAAATAATTCATGGGTGATGATGATGAAACAAACAACTTGTGAATTACTTTGGTTAATCAATTTATGTAAATAAAGGTTGAAGGTAAGGTATGAAAAATTTTAATAAATAAATTTTGTAAGGTTGACAAAAACATCCAAAAAAATAACAAAGTGTAATGATTGGTGATTTGGGAATTTTTGAGATCCTTCATAACAACTAGCAACTTTTCGATTGCAAAAAATGCAAGTAAGCATGACTCAACCTCAAAGTATAAATATGTCGTTTAAGCTGCATTTATCAATTTATGCCGTGATAGAATAGATAATAATCATAAATAGTAATTATCGCAATCGCTAATATAGTGATTTCAAACATCTAGAAGAATCTAGAAAGATTTCAGCAAAATGTAATCGTATTCCAATACTTACTAAACGTATTTTGCAATGATTGTTGAAATATCACCCATGGCTTACTAAATAGCGTAATATTTGGCAGCAACCAATAGCACGGTTTCGAATCTTCTAGTTTAATTATCCTCGTATCAACAAAGCAGAATGTTTAATTAAACACATTTAGTAGGCTACACCTTAGGATATTCAGAACCCAACAAAGTTTGTACGTCCATTAATAAAGCATTATGGTAAAAGCAAAGAACTACGGAGAATGCTAAGTTAGGAAGCTTTGGTGACGTTTGGCTGACGACCACTTTGGTGTAATGGTCAAGAAGATGACTAAGAGGTCGTGGGTTCGATCCCCACACTATACAAACATTTGTGTGCGTGAACGTGTCTGTTTCTACTGATCTGGGTGTTATATGTATTTATTTAAGTTTATTTGCAATACTTACGCTACTTACCTACGAGTACCACGGATATGTGATGTTGTTGTTGTTTAATATTTTGTGGGGTCAATAAAATACATGTTCAGATTCCTAATATTGTAACGTTTACTCGTATATGAGGAATTCTGTTACCTACCTAAATTGAACTATATTTGCTCATTTGATTTGATTGATGTGATTGTGTCGGCGTTTTTTTACGCAATCGAATCATATTGTTCACTAACGGTAACCCGCAACTTCGACTGCGTATATGTATTTTCCGTAAGGGAATGTCGGGAAAACTCTTTTTAGCGGATGCCTACATTATAGTAGCTATCTGCTTGCCAAATTTCAGACCGATCCGTCCAGTAATTGGGGGTTATGCGTTGATATATCACTATGTTTATATGTTTATATATTAAGTAGTTTTATATATTTAAAGATGGAAAACACAATGTCACCGAATTGGAAGCTTTTAGAAGTTATAGACGTGTTTTGCAACTACATGCAACAATCATGTGTAGTTTATTAATCCAGAATACATAATACTCGTACAAAGGCCTTTAACTCAGGCGGATTATTTCCTGTTAGGAAGCGATGCGGTTGTTTAATCGCGCAAAATTTGATAATCCAAGGTAAAACACGTTAAGTTTTATTTAATGATATGATCGTGTTTTACATTTTTTTTAGATTATTTTTTGAATTTTAGTACTAATTGAACCTGGCTGGTTTTAATTATATAGCAAAACCAACCAAGCAATTGGTAACGCTGCTAGCGTTCTTGGCACTGTTGACATTGGGTGGGTCTGCAAGATCTTTTTGATTCTTTTTTTGTATTATATGCAAATATTTTTTATCAACGATCTTATATACTTGATTTTAATAAGTTAGTGTTAGTGTTTTTTTTTAATTAGTTATGGAAATTCCATTATGTATTGTAAACCATAAGTAATATAAAACGTAGAATTACAGATTATTGAACCAACTTCTAAGTTTATAAGATAAGATTGATTCAGATAGCAATCTTCGCCGTCGCGATAAGTATATATAAGTACCTATTTAATTCGTTGGCTAAAAGTATTTGGGTCAGGAGTCATAATTGTTTTTTACCTTCGGTCCTAGAAAAGGTCCTATGTTCTATAAAGTATGTGATCTCAAATCTCAATCATAGTGCACGTCATTCTATCTTAACTTTTTTGTTGCTGATTCCTATAGTCAAAAAAAGTTCATCCGCCAGAAAAAGTTGATTCACGATGATGATATGACGATTTCAAGGCACAAACTACGCAGAAAAATAATAGTGACCAGGATAACGGATATGTACTCAAATAGGCACTTTATATGACATCCGCGATTTCAGTTTGTATCTACCGACCTACGAGTGTAAAATGCTTGTGCTCACAAACAATGGCCCTTTGCCTTGATGAATTTTAAGTGTCGAAGTAATTCAGACCATTATGATGACCACTACGATCAAAGCAAACAGATGAAGATACCTACGGTAGGACCAAACACTCTTTAACTGCCTAACCTAACCTATTTACACCTATGAGTTAAAAATGGGCCACTCACGCATTGGCACGCACTCGAAAATGGCACATTGGCAAACTCGAGATACGTACCAGCTGATGACGACTAGGAGCATGGCAGGTCTATTGGACTTGGTTTAGTAGGACCACGCGCGACTAGCTCGTACCGTATCTGCCTCTTTTTGATTTGATATAAGGATGACCCCTGAAGCTTAAACTGCGGCACTGAGATTTTCGTGGTAGTCTGACTTAATAGGGTAAGGTAGCTATTGCATTAAATTATTTTCTCAACATTCAAAGAATCATTTGATTGTTGCAAAGTTTCAGGCTTACTTTTAGCTATGAATACGGTCAATAAACCCTTGTCAGTTCCCAGGTGATGTTTTTAAGTCTTTGTATCTTTGTTTTAATCAGCAGCCCAGGACTAAGCTTTTCCATTGGATAACAAATTAAATTGAAACTGCAGGTAACTTGTAAGTATATAAAAAGTTCAAATCAACACATCAGATAAACGGCTTTCGTTCGACTCGTCTCAGTCGCAGGCTGGCAAGCCAAGAAAAGATAACAGACATCACGCCAAGGTGAACATAACAGTGTTTTATGCGGCTATACTAAGGGTGATATTGCAACAAAAATGTCAAGCCTGATGTGCAGGCGATTCTACATTGCAAATATGTGGCTGGCATTATGAAACCGGTTGCTCTGCTCACAAGTTTAAACAAGGTCGGCCAAAGTCCAATTTTGATTTGCGCATTTCGTAGGCCAACAAGTTACAGACCGGACCGGAGTTACAGACAGATACGTAGGCACCGGTCACACCGCATTCGAAATGACCACAATAACAAGTGATTAATCTATATTTAGCCAACACCGCAAGATGATTAAGAGACGCCACAGAGATAAGGTACACTTTTGTACAAATTGTATTGATAGTGGTAGATTGTGAGCTGACCGCAACATTTATTATTTAAAATGCATTAGGTAATTTAAGGGAAATCCCTAAAACTGGGAATTTGAACGCTTGTCGGATGAACGTCAAACGTTTTGCTTTTTTTTACGATGAGAAACTTCGTCTTCCTCATCGTCTAACTTCTAACGTATTCTACAATCTGATAGAGCTTACTGCTACTGCAAACCCTAAAATTAATACAGTAGTAACTAGTATCTAGGAATGTAGGGTAGAGTCGAAGTGTTATACTGAAAACCAGCGCCAGGACCGGACAGGGGCCTGGCATAACCCTGAGTGAGGTCCTCTTGGTTTGGACATCATACACACACAAACGCGGACTGGCTGACTTACACTGCATAATTACTTTTTAACAATTTAAAATTACCTACTTGTGTTATGTTTGTCCCTTTTTTTTTCATTTTGCCCCCATTGTTTTTTTTGTTTCTTTTATTCTGTTGATTTTGATTCTGTTTATCCTTTTTATTTCGCTCTGTGTATTTGATGTCCTAAATCAATAAACGCTTTTCTTTCTTTCTTTTTTTCTTAATATTACAGAAACTTCAGTGCTGATGAACAAAATAATGTGGCCCCAGCACGCATAAAAGATTAATTTACTTATTGTATAGCCATGCGTTTCTACGTTGATGATAAGTATGATAAATTATTGCAAAACATTATGAAACCTGTTTCAATACCTAAGCATTATATTTATTTTTCACGTGAAGAACAAAAATAGCAAACAAATCTATTTTCCAGCTCTACAACGCCATTAGACAAACAGGTGTGACCGCAAGTTACAGTAAATTAGTTGTTTGTCGGCTTAGAAACAAAGTAGGTAATGTATAGATTGTGCCATTATTTTCGTTCAGGTTGAGAAAAGTAAGCAAATTAAAACGTAATTAAACTAATTAGAACGAACTGCGACTAGCTATCGAAACTGGGTTTAAGGTAAATATTTACATAAAGCATAGGTACGAGGCGTGCCTTTTAAGTTCTGTCGTTTGAATAAAAAATAAACAACTGGAACATACAATCTATTTTATTGTTTTTCAAAGTATTCACCGCGATATTTTATGCACTTTTTCATAAGCTCGAACCACTTTTTAAAGCATTCGTTCCACTCTGAAGTAGGTGTGTTCAAAATCGCTTCTTTGTAAGCTTCCACTGCCTCTTCACTCGACTGGAACCGGTGACCCCGAAGATTTTTTTTAATTTTGGGAAACGTATAAAAATCGTTGGGGCTTAAGTCGGGACTGTACGGAGGATGGTCCAGAATTTCCACGTTTTGGTCCTTCAAATACTCTCTTGTTCGGCCAGCGGTGTGCGAGCTAGCGTTGTCATGGTGCAGGATGATGCGTCGGTTTGGGTTAGATTTGCGAAGCTCCGCAATGACCTGTGGTAAACAAACAGTGGTGTACCATTCTGCAGTGACCGTTCTACGATCTTCTAGTTCAATCGTGGCAACATGACCAGATTTCGCCACAAACGTAGCCACCATTTTCTTTGAAGTGCTTCGCGAGCGCACCACTTTTGTCGGTTTAGGTTCATCTTGAAAGACCCAAACGGTCGATTGCTGCTTTGAATCAGGATCATACGCGTAAATCCAAGATTCATCACCACTGACGATATCGTAGACGTGATTTGATTCTCCTCGGCTAAATCGTTGCAGAGTTTTCTTACACCCTCTGACCCGAGCTGCCTTGTGCTCGTCGGAGAGCAAATGCGGGATCCAACGGGAAACCAGTTTTCTTACACCAAGGGCTTCATATAAGATCTTTTGAATTGTTGTCCCTGAAATGCCTAAAGAAGCTTCAATCTCACGATAAGTCACGTGACGATCTTCGGTTATCAGATTTCTCACAGCAACGATGTTTTCTTCGGTGAAGGCGGTTTTTGGACGTCCTTCGCGAGATCTGTCACTAAGGCTGGTATACCCACGCTGGAATTCTAAATACCAGCGTTCGACGGTTCTTAGACATGAGGCTTCATCGTTGAAAACAGAAGTCAGCTCCTCAAAACATTGAAGTCGCGTTAATCCCCTTCGAAAGTTGTAAAAAATTACTGCGCGAAAGTTTTCCTTCGAGAAATTCATTTTCATATGCGACTAGACAACTTCAAAATGGCGCTGAGACTAAACAATTGCATAAATTACACATATTTCAATTGTTTTCAGCTTATAAATTCTCAAAGATTCGAACGCTGTATGGTTCTAAATTCAAAATTGGCGGGAAATATCCAAACGACAGAACTTAAAAGGTACGCCTCGTACACCTAGGTTATTGTAATGTTGATAACCCAGTGAACCTGGACCGTGGAACAATCTAGCAAAATTCTGATTTATTCAGGAGAACTTGTGACGTGATATGAGTTACATACAGATCGGTTATTTTGACAACAAAAACATTTATCAAACCACTAACGGCATATGTTAGTCCAATTAAAGTGTCATACCCATTGGTCTCATCAGGGCCTACCTTATTACCCTTAGTAGCCACAATATATTTGACTTAAATAAATCTCAACAGTGAATTTTATCAAAAGACCTCAGACTATTTGTACCGGACCCTCTTGCACTTTGGACCCAAATAGAAAGCGCGTATCTTCACGGATTTCACTGCCCACACACCGCCACCACACCCGTGAAGTACGTCACCACTACACTATATAAAAGCCTTTATTTTCATCGTGACAAAAACTATATTATAATAAAAATATTATTATTACTTTCCGGTAGGATAGAAGACGAAAGGTTTTGCTGATGTTAATGACATCTAAGCTGTATTAATATTACTTTCACCTTTTACTTATAATAGAGACTGCATTTCTCTACTTATTCGCGTGACCTTTTTAAAATGGCGATTATAAGTACCCTTACATGGCTAAATCCCCAAGAAGTTCCCTTACCTGATTGTTTATTTTTCTAACTTATGTTATATCGAAATATGTGAACATTTTGTCTATTATAAAACGTAATTAATTCACGAATACACATTTAGACATTGAAAAGCAAAGACAATTAAAACATAACTGCGAAGCATTTAGAGCGTAAAACAATTAGTAAAACCTTGACTAATACATTAACTTTACAATTAACATTATCACAGGGTAATGTGCTCATTCATACTAAAGTTATCAATCCATTACTAACTCAAAATCCATTTGAAGTTAGAATACAATCCTTTGTAAAGTTAACCTGTGTCCCTGATGGTATTAAGCTATAAGACAGTCGTGTGTGGCATAACATCAATCATATATTTACTTCAAATAAACGACAAAAATATTAACTACATACCATTTTAATGTAAAGTAGAAATTTCTACCATTGATTAATTAGTTTATACGCATAGGTTGATATAGTAAATGCAAAGCTGCTTAACAAAATAACGAATAAGTCATCATCATCTCATCAGCCTATACGTCCTTATACGTCCCACTGCTGGGCACTGTGCCCAACCTCAACTATAACGAATAAGTAAACAAAGAACTTTCCACTAACTGAATTACAACCTGAATAGACTTTATCATTTTTGTTATATTAAAAGTAGATATATTTTACATAATATTTTTCCATAAGCTTAGTCATAGTGTTCGAATCAACCACATAATGTTACGTGGCGAAGATAATCACGGCATTGTGGTTAATGTTTGAGAATAACTTAACCCCATTGTTAGTTCCACACAGAGGCACAAAATGACACCTAAATCCGAATTGCGTAAATAAGGACTAAATTGAATATCATACTCGTACTTCACCGAAACTTTCGAGAATGAATTAATTTGTGAGATTAAGATTGGAACTTTAATCTGTGGATTTAGACCTAATTTAGCCTTAGTCTACCTATTAAGTAATTTTCAATGTCAATAACGACTTGTTATTAAGAAATAATGCTGTAAGTACAGTTTTTAAGAAAATCTCTTTTTAATTATTATATCATTTAACTCAGTTATAATAAATCACATTTCCAACTAATCAGGGCCTAGTTTACCTGTCTTCTTTATTAAGTGAGTAATAATGTTGATCGTATTTATCTTTTCTAGATTACATATCGCGGTATTACTTTAAAATAGGTACTCTACTTAACTCTGGTTCAAAGCATTTCGCAGCTAGTCATTGTACACTAGAAGATATCTGTTGAGAAATCGTAGAAAACCTCAAACTCATCAGTACAAAAATAGCATCGCTTGCAGAAAGCAAGGTCCCGCAGAGCCGTGGAATGATCTCGAAAACCGCGGACTTTAACCGGGCGAGATGACAACACTATGTAAGAGATCTTTCACACAGCAGTCTGTTTTGCAGGTTCTTTATAATCTAACTTAACCAACTGCTACGTTTAAAAATATATTTGTTATTTATATAAGTTTTAGTTTTCATCAGGCAATGTCGTATTAAAAACTAGTCTATCTGGGGTAGGAGAATATTTTGGTACAGAAGACGCCACATCAAGTTACTCATTGTCGTTGCAAAATCATCCTTTTAACGTAAGAATAAGATGCAGTGATTAACGTGACGTGTTGCCGTCTGTACTTACTTACACGCAGTGCGGAAATCGGTTTAAAAGCAGAGTTGCAGCACTTCAATTCATTTTCAGAGAGCCCGATGACAGGCAGACAGCCGAAGCAAGTCTTCCAGTCCGGAGCCGATGGAAAAAGCGCTCTGCAAGAATCCTTAAAAAAAAGATGTTGTTTGTATCCGCTAATTCCGTTAAACCTGTGTGAAAGAGCCTTTACAACAGCTCGGCTTTAGACTTCGCCACTCCTCCCCAGGCTGGTCGCAAGTGCAAACCAGTATGGTATGGCAAAGTGCAATAATAAGCAGTAATTAAGATTCTACTATCGATAGTTAGAAACACCTAAAAAGATTAGATAATTAGGTATAATTAGGTATCGAGGCAGCGGTACATCGAGTGAATGCTTACCTACCAAGTAAAGCTGAAAAGATCATGACCAAATAATTTTGGTCATATTATATTTATGAGCAAAATCCCCACCCACCAACAGACATCAAATTGATATCGTTGTGATCGTTAGTATTTCAAAACTTGACTAAAAGATTTGTTTTCAAAAAAAACTCGTTGGGATAATTCAGAAAAATCGAAAAGTGTTTTAATTATTTCCATTCATAATTTGTTCCAGTACAGGAGATTTATCTTAAGGAATAATATTTTTATTCTGGTAAATACAAGAAATTCACTTTTACAAAGTTTATTCATCAAAAAGGTTTAAATGCGGATTTGGCATAAGCGCTGCGGCGCGATTACAAGCCCTAGCGAAGTGAGTCATGGCATTTTAGAGGCAAAAATGTCTGCACAAGTAGTAACTATTTAGTAATCTGTGACAAGACATTGAATGTCATGGAAACCCTATCGATTTGCTCGATGTCACCATACTTTAAAATTATTTACTCGCTGAGATCTACAATTTAAATAATATTTCATTTCTGTTAGTGGGGGGACGTAAACGGTCATGGTCCTTTATTTCTTTCTACTGCTAGTTTTTACCTTAAGGTAAATAATACTGAAAGGCTTAAAATCAATTGCACATAGTGGTACTCATTCATAAAAACATAACTTACTTACCAACACTAAGTAGGTATTATAATTATTTATTGATATAACATAGTTACTGGCAAAATCGTTAACTGTGAGTAACGACCGAAATGACGCACGCATTCGATGGTTAGCATTCTGTGAGCTCTAGAACATTCCGTCCTATTGAATTGGAATCATTATATTGTAAAAAACTGTGCAAATACATTTTTTTAAATAAACAGTGCGCTGTTAAACAAAAGACATATGTTATACCTACTTATCGAACTATTTGTAGTTTTAGTTAAGAAATAAAGAATTTGGATGGCGGTTCTCTTGTATTTTGATTATTCATATTAAACAGATAATTTTGCATAAACTAAGTTAATTATAATATTTTCGTACACGGAATACGAAAATATTTCACAAACAAGTTCTGGTCAAGCAAGGACAATACTTCCTAGTTCTTGAAAAATATCCGCCGCGCTACCCTATGTTACTTCCGCCCTAATTATTATTGCCAAAATGAAAATATAAAATAGGTCCAGTATGTAATAAAGGAAACTCCTTTGAATGACGCAATAGCGACAAACGTTGTGGCGAAAAAAGTTGAATGTGGTACCTACGCTGGAGCGAAAAGTCATGGAAACGAAACCCACTCGGTCGAATGACACCGCAGCGAGAAACTTTGGGGCGAAACAAATATAATTGTATGCTAGTTTGAAACTAAAAAGGGTAAAAAAAAGCAACACAACGTTTGGCGCTACAGCGACATTCGAAACTACATACTGGATCCTATAAAATAACTTATTCTAGCAATATTCTGCGCCGAGAAAGTCATAAAAGCCAATTATTTTCGCTCATAGATACACTGACCTACTACAGCATTAGGACTTAGGACAATGATCGTTGTGTGCTTTGGTGCTGAGAAAAAGCCGCGAATGAAACTCAGTGCTATTTAGCTGATCACCTTAGCCCACAGCTTTACAAGTCGGTATCTTCTCAACCAATTTATGTACGCGATAGGTAGGTATACCTAATTGTAAGAGATGAGTCACTTATTCATTCTACAGTATCCCATAACATATGGTGACAATTTGCTCTTATTTTTGGATGTGTTCCGCCCATTTACCTAAATTAAAATTATTAACTGTTTACGCTGCAATAATGTATTTACACGGTCGGTTATGATTTAGGTTCAAATAGTACGACTCAGCACTATCTAGCTAGCTAGCTAGGTAACAAATGTATCCTACAAAAAAACGCTACAGAGTGCGAGAATGGTGTCAAACCTTTTGTCACTTGGTAAGTTTACCGCCTAGCACATTGTCACTCATAGATCAAACAAAAAAAAAACAGATACGGTATGAGCTAGTCGCGCGTGGTCCTACTAAACCGAGTCCAAAGGACCTGCTCGGCTCCTAGATGTCGTCAGTACTATGAGTAGTTTACACGTGCGTTCACTTAGAGAACTAATTTGGATCAACAAAAAACACGATAAATGTAACAAAAATTACACGACAAAATAGCGCCAATTTGGAATTTTGTTAAGTTAACATATTAGAGTTTATCCAGTTGATGGAATCAGGCGTTACTTTGCGGAAATCCATGACTAAAGCTGAAAAAGAGGATTATTTTGCTTTAAATTTCCACTAAACGACGCCAGCGCTGGGACCCAAATACATCAAACTGTAACCACCTGAAAAAAACGAGAGCTTGAAGTCGCAGGACTTAAAATACAACTCACAACGTGACACAGAAGATGCACCTGGAATCAAAACACTGACACCAACAAAACCCTCGACGCGTTTCGTCACTACACGTGGCATCCTCAGGAGATGTTGTCACTTCGACAGACTACGAGCGAATTTCATTTTGCGACCAATTTTTGAATCATTCGCTCGTAGTCTGTAGCTTTTGAGTTTATACATTTTAAGTAATAGATTGTAAGTGCGTATCTTCCTCCGTTTTGTTTGATCTATGTTGTCACTATAAGTACCTAGTGTTATGCATGCGTGCTTCGTCTACGACGGAATGTTAGAGTTACGTTACACTCTAACGACCGTTTTTGTCACAAAAGTATATATTGAGCAATTCCAAAAGCATTATGAGAGGAAGTTCGATGCGCATTAGAAACCATTCTGAAAATTGTACTAAGCCAAAAATTTTTTATGGTAAATGATATACCAAATAATACACAATGAGAATTTTACACCCTTGAACCCATGTTTCCCGCCAAAAATACATTGTCTAGAACAACTCGTTAAAAATTAAGGAGAACATGATTTGTGAAATCATTTGTAGTAAATAAATAAATGCAAGCAAAATCACTCAATTTCTATCAAATCCTGACTTCTCTCCCATTTCGTTTAAAAGACAGGAGGTCGTTGATGTCTTTTACACCCCAAAAATGTGTCTCCTCCCGAAGATCATTGAATATTCGTAATTCCAAATGGATATACCTATTATCGCAATGCATGAACATTCTTAAGTATTTTACATGTGATATCTACAAAATAGTCAATTGCTATAAATTGATTTGGTTTTGAAATTCCCAAAATCTAGTATTCGTAGCACGCGTGCTAGGGCGCTACGCAAAGCGACAAACATCTCTATAAAATGCAATATGACCAAATAAAGGATTTTAAAACTCTTCCTACTCGTTACCAAGTAAGACATCGCTTTACGAAATAGAGTAAAATAAAGTCGCTTTCCGCGACTGTCCCTATGCACCTAGTGGTACACACTTCAAACAGGGGGGTAATATACACCTTACAATAACATAACATAATATGATAATAGATAGTAGTAATAATAGTTTAATAATAACAGCAATTAGTGTTGCTTGTTTGTCTAAAGCATGATCACAATGTTTTTAGATTTACAATGCATCTTTTGAATGCCCAAATAATTTATTGATAATTTAAGTAAAATGTTGTATGACATGTTATATTTGAGGGTAGCATTTCACGATTTACTCGTATGACCTATGGTTGAACTACTGTGTTATGCCTGTATGTATGTATGCTTAGATCTTAAATACTACTCGATGAATTTCAATGCATTTTTTTTAATAGATAAAGTGATTCAAGAGGTAGGTTTATATGTATAAAAATATCGAAAACAGCGGACATGAGTGAGTCACAGTTTGCCGAGACCACTAGCTAGCTATAAGACTTGTTAACGTAGGCATGTCGTTCTGTATTAATAAATGTCTAATAAATAAAGTTGTCAATCTTATTTCGGCTTTAATCTGAGTGTGTCTGAGCTTGATAGTGAGGATTGTGAAACGAATCTTAACAAAAATCGATAAGCACGTATTGTGCGAGGCGTGAACGTGCCACGGTTCTGTCCTTAGATAAAACCTTTATCGTGAATAAAGGTGTGATCTTACGTAACAGTCCTTGTGAAATCTTATTGATAACAAGTGACGTTGAAATTAACTTTCTTGATGCTGTATGATATTATAAGCTTAAAATGCTCTTAGTTACACGACAACCTTTCTTCCTAATTATTTGGTTATCATTATACCTAATAACGTAGTTTATAATACGAGTACTCGAAGTAACATAATATATATGCCATAAGAAGTTTCTTTGTAACGAGTTTTAAAATGGCAAATACCTACATGAAAAAACCCTACTTACCAATTGGCTCTGGCATCTCAATACTTAGTATAATATGCCGTGATTGTATTGTTATATAACTGCGATAAAAAGTCGGTGAAGGAAAAACCGTCAGGAGGAAACTGCAAGGGAAATGTGAGTCAATCGAATGATGTCAAGTTTGAACGATTAGAAGTTAATGTTATTCTCAAGTTAGCTTTATTATTTACGGAGAAAGTTAATTTTTGATACTGAAAAACTTGAAAAACAACGACTATCTGCTCGGTATGTCACCTTTTATTGCTATTCGCTTAAGAGAAACGACAGAATCAGAGTAAACGTATCCATCATTGCAAATGATCCATGTGTGAGCAACAGCTAGAGTTATATACTGAGCATTGGCTAAAAGGTGCTGAAAGTTAGGAACTTCATCGAACCAATTTTCAGCCATTCATTCTGAATTCTTGCAAAAGACAAATAGAAGCCAACCGAATCAAACTCCATCTGTATTATGGTAATGGTAGCTTAAGGTACTTTTCTGATTGATAAATGCGTGAATCTTGGTTCGTGGACACTGCCATCTAACGATAAAGTTTGAAACTAAATGTGATGACATGATGGCGCGATGAACCTTAGGCAATTTAACACCTCTATTTTATGAAAGATGGCTAGCGCTTCCCGCATCCAGTGGCTTCTCGCGATCTAACCAATCCGCTAATCAATAGTAACAAAAACGATTTTGAATCGCCTGTTTTTGACTGTTCTAGTATGGACGAACTGTCAAAATCAAACTATTCAATTACGATTAATTAGCGGAATTGGTTCCCAGATCGTCAGTCCACCTTGTAGGGAGCCTGCTCACGGTTTATGGCAATTTTCTATATTTTTACAAGTGCGGCGATGGATGACTAAGACAATATACTTACTGTCAGTCTTTTTAAGCGAAAATTCATTGATGGGTTCGGTTCGTTTTGGGACATTGATTGAATATTAGTAGAAATACTTCAGTTATAGTAAAATATGAATGGAAAAAGTTATTTTGGCACGTTTAAACAACATAAACAAACACAGAGCCATAGAATCAGGGAATCTGTGGTTCCTACTACAGACTTTCTGATTGTGATAATAATTACGTGAATTAATTAACGTGATTATACAAATTTTTCAACTAGGCGTAACCATGAACTTCTAAATATTCCATAACAGCTAAGCTATGATGGGTTGTAAGTAAGTACTCGAGTTTTTCTAGAGTACATTCGGATATCGTGTAAATGTATATTTTTAAAACATGCAAGTAATTAAAGCTTATTGTTTCCATTCTACATTAAGGAATTGAACTTAGTTCAATATAGATATAATGGTGCATCAAAAAATATCCTTGAATAATATTCCCATGACGCTGTCTGTATAACTACTAGAGGAATTATCAAAGACCAATCCAAAATACAGTATGAATTAATTGATTTAATACTGTAAAAGAAAACATCCATTAGGGAACTACATTTATTGAAAAAGTTACTAAGATGGAGGCTTGACATCAGCGGCTTGGTACAAAGAGTTTATAGCAATGTCAGATGCTACAAAAGCCATCGACTTGGCAAGAGTTGATAGAGACAAGGTATCCATTACAATTCTATTTGCAACATGGTTCAAATTGGCACCATGCGACTGCGCTGTATATTTTAGAGCTAGTTTGATAACACGCTCACAGGCAAGCGACTTTGATGTTGCCACTTTTGCTTCTTTCCCTGCTTGTTGAGCCGCTGTTTTTGCTAAATTCATCATCAGATCTTGATGATTGGACATACCGTTTTTAGCATACTTTATCGACATTTGAACTTCTATCGAAGCAGTCAACGCCCGCCTTAGAGCAACAACGCTTGCTGCTGTCAAATAGGCCACATCACCCGCATACAAAATCGCCTTCTTTGCTTTGACTTCCATCCTTTCAAGTTTAAGCTTTGCTCTCTTCTCGTTTGCAGCATCATCTTCAATATCAGGCTGATCAACAATTTCCATTTCAGATGCAATCTCTGAGTTGATGGCAGTTCTAATAACACTGTCCTTTTGATCTAACCAGTCATCCATAAGACCCGGTGCGCTCAACTCCTGCGCATCTAAGGTGTGGGAATCTTGCGTAACGTAATCAGTTCTATTTACAGTTTTTTCTAATAAAATGCTGTCAGTATCATTTGTTCTTTCGTTATTTTCAATTTCCAAAGCTGATTGATTTAAAAATCCTTTGAGGGAATCTGATGCAGTTGGTTTTGTTTTTAAAAACCGAAGCATATTTTTGTCATTTTGAGATAAAACCGTAAAAGGTGAAATATTGAAATTTCTGACCATTGAAGTCGTATTAGATTTGCTGTTTGTCGTTGGTTCTATCTTTTCTG
Source organism: Pyrausta despicata (assembly GCA_963921415.1). Lineage (NCBI taxonomy): Eukaryota > Metazoa > Arthropoda > Insecta > Lepidoptera > Crambidae > Pyrausta > Pyrausta despicata. The sequence continues at coordinate 9,966,595 of OY992862.1, read as the reverse complement.
AAACAGATCTATTTAAAATAGCATTATAAATGGTAGGAGATTTTAAGACTGGTGCGGTGGTCGTTGTAGCGTCGTTCATGATGGACCTCTTCTTTCGTAGTGATAGATCGACAGATTGTTTTTTTGATAAAGCAGTGGCATACGTGATATCTTTCAGAGCTGAGACAATTGAGACTTCAGCAGCTATTTGGGCCAATCCGTATACCAAACGGTGAAGTTCTGGTTCCGTCGATACCTTGGTTAAGCTAAGCATATGTCCAGACAAAGTTCTTGAGATATAATCTAGAATACGCCTGGTCTCTATAGCTGTAATACCCTTGTTCTTGCCCGGAGCTTCCAGGGCTTCACGTGTTATTCTTGTTATTTTATCTTGGATTTCCAATTTCGATAATATGGCAGAAACAAGGTCCTTAGAAATCTGGTAAAGATTTTCTTCCATTTGAGGATTTTGCGTCACATTTCTAGTTGCTTTCAATATTGTATTATCCAAATGGTTTAGAACTTTGTGTGGAGAATTCAAGAGAATCCTTTCACCAACTAATTTAGAATTAAATTTTTCTTTGAGATCATGGACTGGTGATATTCCAGCGTCGGTTGTCTGTGAAATCAATAGAAAAAACCAGTGCATAATGTATTACTTACTGCATTTTTAATATTTAAAACTTAGGTACTTACACAGAAAAGTCCAAACACAAGAACTGTGTAAAACCTGAGCTGCTCCATCGCCACAACACTATATCTTGAACTACATACACAAATGGATTTCTTTTTTCTATCAAGCTTGTTAATTTTGAACTACCTTTCGTAACAGTTTTTTTTACTATCAATTATGCACTTTATTGCTTGTTTTAATTGGAATTCTAACAGCCTTACACTTACTAAATATCTGTGGGAAATTCCTAACCAGCAAAGGCGTTATACATATTTATTCTCCTTTTACTATGTACGATCTTTCTGTACGCAAACAGTGGTCGATAAACCATACTTTCAGCTGTTTCAAACATTTCAGAATTTCCATTTTTTATTGCGTTTTCGCCTATATTGACAGCAGCATTATTAGTTGTTACTGGTTCACATTTGTTGGCTTGTAACTTGGACATACTTGCATCACGAACGGCAACATTTGAATTAAACGCTTCAGTCGAATCAAGATAATTACTAAAACAAGCGATTAGCACAATAATAATTGCAAACATGGCGGTTACTTTTCTAGTAGTTTAAACATCGTCAGGATCGTGTTTTTATAAGCTTGCATTGTAATTAGTGTTCTTCACTTCTATATATCTGCTAATTTGTTGTAATTAGTCACCTAGTGTCATGTCATCAATATTAGCGTATTTACGCCAGAAAAATTGCTCTATGTAGTACTACAAATAAAACATTTTTTTCTGCAATTAGCTATTACAATTACCTAGCTATGGGTATATCAGACTTATATTGTAGATAGGATAGGAGTTACGATAGTAACTCCGAAATGCAAGTAGTTAACCTAGCCATTTGTACTTCAACCATTTTTCAAATTGCTTTTTAGCGACCTTTAGACACCACCTTTTTGTTGCCTTATTTAATACTAATTAATCAGGCAATAAAACATTAAAGTAAGTAGGTACGAGGCGTTGTTTAACTGATAGGAACATGCTAGGATTTGTTTTTTTATTAATTGAACTTAATTACATAATACGTAATAATTGGATACGACGCGCCTTAAAACTAAAACTCCCATAATAAAAGAAAAGGCTTACACAATGACTTCAGTAACATAAATCGGAGCTATGGAAAACGTTTAATACTTTTAGCGGTGGTTCATTATGGTTGTCGTTCAGCCAAGGAAAGCGGGGAGCACCCTGATGCGACCACGGCCTTCCAGCTGAGACACTTCTCCAAACGGCGACACGTCCACTTGACCCCTGGACGGCAGCAAGTCGCTCTCTTGCCCTCCCACACTCCTGCGCACCCTCTCAACCGGCTTCGCTTCAGTAACACCCGAATCTCCTTCCGCAGCACCAGAGTTCGCAGAATCTTTTCCTATAACTGACGGTGTTTGCTCTGGTTTTGCCGGGATTTTCTCGATCACGTCCGACGCCGCCGGTGCGCACGCGCACACGGCCCACAACGCCAGCGATGCGACGACGAAGAACATTGAACGCATTTCCGAAACCTATATTGTACTTTTCACTTTGAAAACTGATACACTTCGCCATTCTGGACCTGCTTATAAGCGAAGCGATGATTGCGCAATTTATTTCCCATCATTGATTTTGTACACTCAGCAGTGTTTGAAGAAGCTGAGAGCCACGATGTTTCAATAGGAGTTCTAAAAACAGTGCTCTGAGTGATTGTTTCCTCACGAGCCTTGGTGCGAAGTGCTAACAAGATACCAAATGCAGTTGATGGTATTGATAAAAATATAAGACAACAAAACTCGTTTAGCACCTGGTCAAAGATATAATCAATCCTTATTTGGTCCATTATTGAGAACAAATAGCGTGTTTTGAAACAATAACCTGTAACGTGGAATACCTACAATAAGAACACCAAGTATACTGCTGAAAAACATGAGATTATATTTTGAAGGTGAAGATCATTCTTGATAAGTTTACTTCAATTAATAAAATTATGTTGGTTGCACAATAACAAAATTTCCATAATATTCATCTTTCTTAGCTTAAATTATTAGAATATTATACTCGTATAAAGGCTATTCACGGTAAATGAGTATTGCAGTTCTTCGTAAAATAATATTACGCATTGATTCTTATTTACATAGATCATCACAAGCATGATATTTATCTCATTCTATTTTCAATAATAACAAAACACATTCATGGTCATTATGTTATTGGGAGTATTTGCTGAAGATATTAGCGGAACACCCGAATGCGTCAAAGCTACCATTTCAGGGTGCGTTGTTTAACACCTTTGTGTCCAAGAGGTATAAAACACGGTTGCAGGGTCCGACTTGCATCACAATCGTAAAACAAGAGTATATTGAACAAGTATCTGGGTACGTAACCCATCTTAAAGCAGAGAAGTTTCTGGAAGCCCATCAAGATCATGGCTTCGTTTATGCGTCTCCTTCTCTTGCTGGCGTTCGTCGCCGTCACCATTGCATCGCCCGTCCCAGTGGACCAGGCTGAGACCACTACGTTGTCAAACGAAGACGTTCCTTTGGTGGAAGTGGTAGAAGTCATCGAGGAGGTGCCAGTGCTGGTGCCGTCGATTGACGACACAACTGCAACCGATGCCAAAGAAGACCACAAGATCGCCAAGAGATCAGCCCTGCGCGGTGACAACCCCAGCAATGATCTGCTCGCAGACCTTGAAGGGCTGAAATTCGACAGTGGATTGTCAAGTCTTGATGGCCGTAGGATTAAGTTCTTGCCCACATGGTTGGGTTAATCTTCGGGTATTTTTATAAGTTTAATGTAACTGACAGCAAACTTGTCCTCTCGCTATTTCGGAGCTCGAATCAAAGTGTTGTAAATAAGAAATAACTCTTCGACACAAGGTCTGCCATATTTAATCAATATGTTGTGTGTGATTTATCTAATTTTATAACACAATCATGATTTTGTATTAAGTTATTACTAAAATAAAAATATCTTAAGAACTGTGTAATTAACTTTTCTTTTTATTACATACTCTACCTAAATATTTATCCTATCATACCAAAGCCAAACAAGACGCGGTCTTATCTACCTGCTTAAATGATTTTCCCAGTTATTTTTATTTAAAACCTAAAAACATGATCTAAATTCAAATTAGGGTGAATACAAGTTTAAAAAATAATTTAGAACTTTTTAAATAGTTGATTTTTTGGACTTTTTTTAGCACTTGTTTTCCTATGTCTTTTAATACTTTCAAATATTTCTTTTAATTTTTATTGGATTAGATAATATAACTCTCGTTAGGAAAATCAGAGGGCCAATGCCGCTAATTAATCGTAAAAACATCGTAATTGAATCGCCTGTTTTTGACAGTTCTGCTATGGACGAAATATCGAAATCGGGCAATTCAATTACGATTTTGTTACGATTGATTAGCGAAATTGGCCCTCTGGGCGTTTTCAATAAGGCTTAACGTCATAATTTAACTTCCAATAGTAAACTTACTTTATACAAATAACTAGCCCTCATAAATATAAATGCTTAGATATCTACTTTTTACGGAACTATACATTATGATTCAGAGAACCTACCATTTAGAGAAATCGATTTGGTCAGAGCTCAAAGCACTCGTTGGGAGTTTCATTTTCTGTACCCCCTACCCCTCCAGTACGCTTATTCCTCACCCTACCTCATTTTAACAGAAGCTTGATGATCTTCAGAAAATTACCTCTAAAGAGTAATTTAAGATAATGAATAACATGGGATCGATATGGTGATTATAAGAAGTATCCTAGCCTAGGATTGGATCCACCAATCCGGTACCGATCTGTAATGGTTTCTCCTTATTACCGAACAATGGGCACTAAAAGTAAGTAGGTAGATAGTTTTTTCCCGTTTAATTTATATTTTGATAAGAATAGTCCTATTTTTTTTAATTCCTTTACTTTTTCGTGTAGCACGACTCGATATGTAATTTTTTTCCCTAACCGTAACCGTAACTAAAAAAAAACTACTATACATGCATCCAATCATAAAAACAAAGTCCGCAAATCGGGTTGCAAACATGTATTTCCACAAAACTTTTGTGGTTTATTTACCAATGTCCGTGATAAGATAAAAGTGAATTAAATACAGGGTAATAAATAAGAAAAAAAACAAATACCATGGCTTATAATTTATTTAAAAATATAAAATTACACATCGCATTCGCACGCTAAAACTTATGCAAGTAACTTCTAGAAAACTAATCTTCCAGTATCTTCCACTCTACACAATACTTTTAGGAAATTCGAACACAATCTGTAGATCGTCAGCAGGTATATCGATGATCGCATTATTGAAATATTCCTGATTCCTTTCAGGGTCATAGTCCATTAAGTGGTTTCCTCTCAGTATCTCGTGGTCCGTTTTCAGTATTTCAGGATTCAGGAATAGTCCATCCATGAAGGCGCTTGCCAACTTTAATATTATTAGGCACAGAATCACATAAGCTAAGTGCTTCATGCTTGATCCGGGACGATGGTAGTATGGTAACAGACTGGCACGAGGAGTGTACAACAATCGCTTTTATGGGTAATATCAACCATTTGTGTATACTGAATAGGTGTTAAACAGACCAATTCATATGAATTCATACCAATGTATGTGTTAAGGATTAGGCTGCTTGTCCAGCAACGCGAGGCAATAGAAAGAGATTTTTATAACACTTTCAATTATAAATAAATAAATTAAATAAAATGTTTTGATTTCAGATAACTAGGATCCATAATGTTAGTAAAAGCTTAATTATAAGAACATTAAACAAACATTGTAAGGGTTTACAACAAACGTAGATACAATCACTTCTACACGATGCAAATGTAAATTTACCCCACATATTTATGTTTTCAGTTTTATTAACTTCAGTTGCGTAATGGGCTAGAAAACCATTAGTACCATGTATTATGTTTAAGTATATTTGTACTAAAGTCTATTTATTATTAAAAATGCTTGTAGTTACAGACTTCAGAGTGCCGATGTGTAAATAATTTACTTAAGTAAGCTTCACCCATGATCAAATATGTGTTTGTACTAAAGCTGTTGGATTGACGGAAAAAAACCTTTCAATCGATTCAATAACCAAGCGGCGAACATCACTGATAACAAAAACTAACAGTCTAAGTTAATTGATTCAATAACTTGCGCACTGGGCGAATAAAACGCGCATTTTTTACCGTGCTCAAAAATCACCCTCATGCATGGAGCCTTAGAAAATAAAAAACAATAGACGGTGTACATAGTTTTCAGATTACCGAGCGATTTTACGTGTAGGAATGATGAACGACACAAATACTTGCATAAAATTGGCAGCTTTTGTTTGTGAGTAAAAAACGTTTTTTAATTGTTTTAAAAATTTATGATTATGTGGGTATCCCTCCACCAACCCATAGTTCTACCTGCCTTGCGACATACAAACCGACTCACGGGAGAGCGCGTGGGCTCTTTTCCCCTAAGGCCCTAAAAAATGGATGATTAAATGAAAATTGATGCATGTTACTTCGAAGAAAGGACGCATTCGCTTTGAGAGATCTTAGTGTACCAAGCGTGCAAGAAGCGCTAAATAACCGAAGCGGTTATCGACCATGGTGCGTGCTCAATTTCATTTTCAAATTGGATCACTGTACCGGCGATGTATTAATCCTTCGATTCACATACGGGACTTACCAGATCTGCGTTCATGTTGATCAAACTAAAGATTATCTTGTGAGGTAAATATTTGAAATTTACTATCAATTGAGTCATTTTTAGCATAAGTAAACATAGAGCTTCTTTTAAAACAGCAATCGTTTTTCTTACCACGCAGGCTTAGCATCGCAGTTTGCCTATCAGGATGTTGAAATTAAAATGCCTTACATATTTGATATTTTTTTGCTATATCTTCATAAACTGTGGTTGTTATCAGGAACTTTTTTTACGGTCGACGTCCCCTAAATTCTACTGCTCCCCACCTCTCTATAACAAAAATCTTCCATTTATGTCGGAACAAGCAGTGTTTTTTATTGCAGTGAATAATTCCGACGACGCATTCCTAGATGACTGCCTCCTTACAAAACGTAGTGTCGGCATGACGACCATGTTACTACGCGATGTCAAGCATTTGGAAGGAAAAGTCAAACATATTGAAAAACACCCAGACCGAACCCTAATTATAGTAGTTGTTGTTCAAAATTTAAACATGAAAATTATTTATCACTTTATCACGAAATTTTTGTTTGAATCGCACCGGTCCACAGTGTACATGGTGATAACAACCAAGGATCCCCAATATGGATGTGACAAAGGAGTGTTTGACCAAAAATTTTATAAGACAATTGAAGAATTCCTGAATCGGATATGGCATGCATACGAAATATTTAATGTTGTCGTCGAGTTTCCATTCGTCTGCCCAGGCTACTTCATTATATACGATGGCAAAAGGCGATCTAAGTATAACTTGTATGACCGGACCATAATTACGATCCCAGCTAGAGTACCGGAACCCCATGATATGTTGAAAACAGATGTTTATAAGCTTACAAAAGGATATCCACTTCGGGCAAACATATTTCAAAGATTCCCTACCTCCATAAGAGACTGTGAGAATATGAACTACTATTTGAAGGTAGATCCTAAGTATACGAATGGGATGTGTGGAATGGACGCGTTTATCATGCATGACATCCTCCGTCATTTCGAATTCAACACTACGTTCCCTAATTTACCTGATGTAGACGGTTATGGGTTCGTGGTAGGAAATAACGTGACAGGTAGCCTAGGCCAGCTGTTGAGAAACGAGTTTGATATTTCTTTCAACTCTAGATTCATGGTTCAATACCTTGGAAAAAACGAAATCCAATTTCTCCATTACGTTTCCTTTGATTCAATTTGTGCTGTCTTAAAAGCCCCTGAATATCTACCACTATGGTTTTACTCATACTATTTTCTTACACCTTGTTCTTGGGGAGTATTACTGTCATTACTGATCCTCAGTAGCTTAACAAATAAAATAATCACCAACATACGTAAATCCATGGGACAAAAAACTGATTGCTCTTCGAATGTCATTGATTTAGTATTGATAGGCATATTTGGGTATTCAAACAAGAGATTACGATGTTCGATCTTAGGTGGAATATGTCTTCTTATATCGATAGTTATTTGTGCATGTTTCCAAGTAAGTATCTTAGTTTTTAAGTAAAAAATAATTTCTTTCAGATGATCACGGCTCATTTTTAATTATCCTATCACCAAATAGTTCTCCTGGGCACAAACCTCATCTAAACTATGAGGTGGTACAAGCCATACTTCACCACGCGGGCTAAGTGCGGATTGGTGGAGAGTTTGTATGTAAGGTATTTCCGTGACCGATCTTACTGCCAGATGTTATTAAGCCGCCCAAGAGCAGGCTGAACGACTAGTATCTATCGCTATTAACCGGGACCAACAGCTAGACGTGCCTTCCGAAGCATGCACAGACACAAGCGCGCCTTAAGTTGCTTAACTTTGGTATTACATACTACCAAAGTGCTGTCACTTCTGTGCTTTAAGTAGTTGATATTTTTTCAGTAAGTACCATCAGCACAAAAAGCTTTTTTTTCAGGGCCACGTAAACTACGTATACACTGCTCTGCTGCGGACCGAAAGGATAAAGACCTTGACACAGCTACACAGCTCCAACATAAAAGTCTACACACCCTTCTCATACTTCAAATTGCTAGGGGACGAGTTCCAGTCGAAAGACACTATCGTCAAGATGGGGAAAAATACTGGTAAGCATAAAAGGTATCTCGATAAATAAATAGATAGATAGGGGCTACACCACATAAATTGCGATCCCAAAATAAGTCGAAGCAAAAGTTTGCACATGATTTTTTTTTATAAATAGTACTTGGCTAGTTAAGAAACGATAGAAGAACACGTGGCAGTTGGAAGAATATGTTTGTTTATCAGTATACCTATTTATTTGTATCGCACATCACCTAAAAAAAAGCTTAACAGATTTTTCCAAACTAAACCGTTGTGGAAATACCCTACAATTTATTTAGAAGATTTGAATATCTGATAAAGAAATCTATAAGCGCCGCATAAGTATAAAAGTATTAACATTGAATCATTATATTTTACAAAGAACTCAAATATATTTTTTACCCCCTAGGAGATGTTCTGCATGACAGCCATGTTGCAACTCTCAAGCGCAGATTGGACGTGATGATGGAGATTCGAAGAGACTATTTGGACGAAAAAGGCTGGCCCCTCATATACATAGTGCGACAGTGCTACTGCAACAATTACCTGTCTTACATCACGAGAAACGGTAAACCTTACTTGTATGATCCATACAATAGTTAAGTTGTTTCATTAACAACCGGTTTTAATATTCTCCGTAACTTTGACTGAGAGTTTGATAACTGTCAGTTTAACACTACAAGCTATTAGCGATTGCAGCCGTTTGTATGAAACTATTTTTATATATATTATGTACTATATTTCAATCAAAAGTAATAAATAAAGTAAATAAAATAAATAAATATAGTATTGAGACCGGTCCCGGTATATCCCATTGGCAGAGAAACATCATAAGGAAACCTGTTTTCTTTAATAAAGTTGATCAAATAGTGGCGTATTGCAGGGACGTATAGCGTTGGGGATGTGGGCTATTTACACACTGGTCCTTTTTTAACTTTCCCGCACTCGTGCGTTCTCTTTCCCAACTGTCAAAATAATGTCTATTAAAAAGAAAAACCAACCACGAAGATTTTCCAAAAAAAAAAAGTATTTATGATTCAGGTGCCAATTTGACGTCCTTAAAGCGACTAGGAGGTTGGAAATCAAACAAAGTTACAGAAAGCTATATTGGTGATTCAACGCGGCAGCATACAATACTTTTGCATCGTCACCACTGCCGAGGTAGTGTAGGACTCCGCCCTAAAAAGGGCACTGCTCCATCCTCCTTGCACGCGATGCCGCATGATAAAATAGTTCGTTGAATAGAGAAAGGAATGACCACACCAAGAAAGATAAATCACAGTGCGAAGCAAGACGTCGAATGTCACATTCACATGCTGTTTAGATTGTTTTGTAACGTTGAGTCTTGCTTTTATTTCTAAATATACAAACTCCACTGCTTTAGACCAAATTTGGAGTCTAAAAATTTTGTTACTACCCAGTCCTGATTATTATCTAACTAGGTAATACATAACCTTTAACACACCGCAAAAATTTTGGTCAACAGGTCGGACTTCTAAAACCAAGGATCGCGGGTTCAATCCCCACACAGTACAAGCATAAGTGTGCATGAACATGTGTGTTTGTACTGTTCTGGGTGTTTTCTATGTATAATATGTATTTATTTACAAAAAAAAGTATTTAAGAATGTTTATGCGTTGTCCAGTACCCATAACACAAGCCTCGTAGCTTAATTTGGGACTTGAGAATTGGTGTGATTGTTGTGATATAATTATTTATTTCGTTTCTGCATAGCCCAAATGTATCACTGATAGAGTATGCCTCATGGCGTTCTTCTTCCAAGTCGTATCTTTATTCAGGTCGTGTTGCATAAGAAAGCCTTTTATCTCTTTAAAAAAAATTCTCCATCTCTCAATCAAGTCCACCTATTTCGCTGATGTTATTGTGCTTTATGAATAAATTATTTTTGTTTCAGACTTCCTGTTCACCACAGAAATAAAAGTCTACATAATGAAGCTGCTGGAGTCAGGATTACCTGACGCGTACTACCAGTTCACCCAGGATGCCCTCAAACTTACCGTATCTCAATCCTTCTACAAACCCAAGTCACAGCCACGTCCATTTACTCCTACTAATATGCCAGAGTTGAGGGTAGCCTTTTGTTTTTTATGCTGTGGCTACTTTTTGTCTACCACAGTGTTGGTATTCGAGCTATGGTGGCACAAGAGGTCCAAGGGAGAACCAATCAAATTCTTATGGTAGAGCCTTTTTTTCACATCTACATTTCTGATGCGCACTGCAAAAGAGTGGAACTCACTACCTGTGTCAGTGTTACAATTACAACCTTGAAATTTTCTAAGCTAGAGTGAACAGGCATCTTCGAGGTGAGCTCGTTCCACCGTAGACTCAGTCTTAGCCTTGTTGGGCTTAGTCTTGGGACAAGAGCAAACCTATCCCAAATAAAAAAAACCGGTCAAGTGCGAGTTGGACTCGCGCACCGAGGGTTCCGTACAAACCTGTAGATGAGGAGCTTTAAAATTTTCAAAATTGTCAAAAATATTTTTTAAAAATATTTTTTTTATATGATAAAACTGAAAATTTACGGTGTTCGTAATTTTTCCTATATCTGTACTATAAGACGTGACTTCGTACTAAATTTCAAGATTCTAAGTTTACGGGAAGTACCCTGTAGGTTTTGATTCCCGTGCGAGTTTCGAAAATTTGCGGCCTAAATGGCTGTATCTTTTGATTGCGTTGGTTTAGAAGGTTGATTTTTCTACAGCTTCCAGGGACAGTAGACCTAAGTATCATATAGAAATTTCAGTTTGATACCTCCACGCGTTCCTGAGAAAAACGGTCTTGACAGACGGACGGACGGACAACAAAGTGGTCTTATAAGGGTTCCGTTTTTTTCTTTTGAGGTACGGAACCCTAAAAAATAAAAAAACACAAACACAACAAACACAACAACAAACAAACAACAACAACACAGCCAAAGGCGCGTTCACATTTAACGTCTGTTTTTACAGGATCCTCTTTAAAGCAGCCGTCACTACTGGATATAGTATTCACACGGCATTTATAGGATTCTTTTTAACTGATCTGTAAATACTGGAGATATTATTCACACAGCACAGCAGGATGTATAATTCTGTATTATGTGTGAACTGACTTATACAACTACATACACTTATAACAAACAACACGTTTAAGTTCGTTTTACAAGTCCGTACCTGTAAAACGAACTTTTCTTGTGAACACGCCCTTAGTTCGCATTACTTCGCAACAAGTAGGTAGCAAATGTGTGTTTATGCGTATCTTTAGTGAACAAACGATGTTGCACTAAACGTTATTAATTTGCACAAAAGTAATTATATCATTATTATTTATATAGAAAATACCGTTGTTAGTTTGGTTTAAAGTTGTATAGCAATAGTCTCAAAATAGCTGTATGACAGAAGGCAAGTTGGTCCAAAAATCTGTGCATTTTGTTTTAAAATAGGTAATACAATGTATAGGTAAACTTATGGTAAAGAAAAATCTGTGAATCATGGTAATATAATTTTTAATCTTTGAAAACAATAACAATAGACGCCATAGGACCATAATAAAATTAATCTACCCGTACCTAAGATTGCCACTTTCGATGTAAATGTAAAAAAAATCAAATAATAAAAGATATATAAAACGTTTCCATAACATAATCATAAAATCTAATCTACTTATTAACATGCAACTAGGCACATTGAGCCTAAAGTTAAAAATACTTATTTAATTAAAAATAATATTGTCTGCTATATAACTTACCTTATACATCATCTTAGCTGAGCTTATTTACAGTCTAAGGGCTAATTTTTCAATAGTGAGATAAATAGCAATCGGACTGTTAAATGTAAGCTGACCGAATTGAAGATGCCATTTAGTTTCACCTTCTGCAAAAATAGGCCCTAGGGACCGATTTTTCAACAGACAGATAGCGCTAACAGTCCGATAAAATTCCAAGATGGCTGTTTTGAAATGTCATCTTCAAAACGGTCAGCCTACATTTAACAGTCCAATAGCTATTTATCGGACTATTAAAAAATTAGCCCTAAATAAGATGCTACATTTATCCAAGGACTGAACTTAATCATTCTTATTTTATTTACAAATTCGGTCCCATTTAATAAACAAACATTTAATATTTATTTAGAATTTGATAATTTTAATAGGTTAAGACCGATCTGTCTTTATATTGCTTTATATTACACTGTTTACATAGTACAACGCTGGGTTGTGTTATGAAGTGTAATAAATGGGTATTACTTAGTCTCCTTATACATTCTAAAATCAATTCGTTTTTCTTTAATATGTAGTACCTACCTAGCTAAAGTCATTGCACACTGTAAGTAACTGTTACAGATAAAACATAACATGATAAGTAACCATGAAATTGTAAATACATTTGAAAAACGATCGTGAATAAACATCTCAATTAGAATAAAGCATTATTACTCTGTAAAAATATATATCCCGCTATAATTTTCATTATTTACAGCACTAATTTCATTTTATAGCACTAAGCACAAAATGTAAACGAACATCTCTAGTTTTTCCCAGCATTAACATTGTTTCTAAAATGCATCTGCCATGTTTGTTTTAAATTTTGTGCTAAATAATAGACTATTAGGCTTGTGTAGTACATGTCCTACGTACTATTATGAACTAGTTCCTTTATGTGAACGAGAACGAACTATTCCGTTTCGTAGAACCCAATCGGACATCTAGTACACTGAACTAACCACCAATGAAAGAGCAGAGTTGCGAGAACCTAGTTCCGAACGAATAAGTACGAGAGTCGGAGCAAGAGAGATAAGAGATATGGACCCGCTGGCGTGCGAACGAGAGAAACAATAATGAACGATTAAGACCTGACGAACTACAAAACTAGTTTTTACTTCATAACATTTGTAATAAAGTCCATAATGAAGTGAATGAACTAAAATGAACTATTAAGACAAGATGACCGAACGAGTTTTACGAATTTTTACTTTATTACGCATGTAATAAAGTCTTTAATAATTAAAAATGGTTGCTAGTTGTTCTTTCTGGGCATTGATTTTTTTTTACAATTTACCCTGCACTGGGACGGCAAAGGGACTAAGCCCATACAGCATGAAGAAAAAGTTGGGAGGAAAATATTTATGAATCACTAATATAGTATGAGTGAATAAATTAGGAAAAAATATGCATTTGGAGACTGCGTTCGTTGCGTTCACTATTTGCGCTGTAGCATGGTGCGGGTGACACTTACAGTTACGTTTTATTTCGCTCTTGAAAGTTGTCACGGTTTAAAATTATGGCTTAGTATTTCAGCTGTACCACATTCGTAAAATATTTAAATCATTAATAACTGTAGAAAATGTAATTAAATCCAACCAGAATGTTCTAGTCTTCAAATAAAATGTAATTAAAAGAAAAAAATATGCAAAATGTGATGCATGTAACGTAACGCGAATTACGTTTTTAGTGTTGGGATGCAGTGCTATGCTGGATAGTCGATTTTTAAAAAGAATTAAATCATAATATTGTCCATACTTCAATTTTTATTGTGAAAAACTTAATAATCCGCCTTCTCCATAGAGCAATAATGTTGTAACAAAAAAAGACCATATACCAGATTTAAATTATTTTTTAATATAATCACAAAGACATGTCCATAAAATATTTATATTGACATGTTTATACATGTAGTTAAACTGCACAACTAAATAACACACAAATTTTTATAACGATATTTAAGAGAACTAGATTTAATTGTGCGAGTATCTTTATCGATAAAAATGATTGCTTTAAGTCCATCCCTAGCCATGTGGTACTGACAGATGTCACCCGCACCGTGCTATACCGCAAAAAGTATATGTATCAATCAATAAACTACAATGAACTACATAATAGTACTAGAAGACCGAACTAGTTCCTTTAAACGACTAGTACTAGTTCGGTGCGTTCTTTTCAATGACCGAAATGGAACAAGCCTATAGACTATAGAGTGGTACCAGCTTACATTATTTAGGCACTAATCACTATAAGTTTTTTTATTATTGGTACAGTCAAAAGCATACTATACAAAATTAGCCCCTAATCAACTTTTATAAGCGAAAAAACGGACTATTTCTATCTTTTTCCAATCTTAAAACGGACACAGAACCTTTCACAGCATTTTATTCATTGATACGTTTTTAAAATCAACAATTTAATCATATTACCTCGTGTGTTCATAAGTTTTGAGACAAACTTTGTGCTAAAAAAAAGAAATAAAAAATTACTGGCTGCTATTTATTTCTTTTTCTAATTTTGAATTTCGAATGTTAACTTTTAATTCCTTTGATTTTCAAATTCATTTCTTTCAATTTTCTCGTGATGGAGAGAACAAAAGAATTGCGTGCGACCGTGATTTCGCTATTTAAGGCGGGAAAAAAACCAATGGAGATTTTCCGTGAGGTGAAAACTTTTGCTGTGAGCCGTAACTTCGTGTATTACACTATTAAACGATACAAGAAGACAAGTTCTTTGCAAGATCGCCAAAGGAGTGGTCGGCCGCGCTCTGTAAGAACGCCTGCGAACATCAAAATCATCCGAGAGCGACTTCGCCGAAATCCATGTCGAACTCAGAAAAAACTAGCTCTGCAGACTAATATTTCGCGCGTTTCAGTCAACAGAATACTGAAATATGATCTTAAGGTGAAGGCGTATAGCCGTAGGAAAGTTCATTTTTTAAACGATCGCCTTCGTAAATTGCGACGCGAACGTTGTCCAATACTGCTTAAGAGACACGATGCGAGGAAAATACTCTTCACCGATGAGAAAATCTTTACTGTCGAAGAAAAGTTCAACCGACAAAACAATAAAGTGTATGAAAAAAGTAGCAAGGACGTCCCAGCTTCAGCACGGAATGTCTCGTGTACTCATCATCCGGCTAGTGTGATGGTATGGTGGGGAGTTTCGTATGAAGGTGTCACTCCGCTCCATTTCTGTCAACAAGGCGTCAAGGTGAAAGCCAAGAACTATCAAACTGACATTTTAGAACCTGTTATGAAACCCCTGTCCCTTACTTTGTTTCACAACAAGGATTAGGTTTTCCAACAGGACTCAGCGCCATCCTATAAAGCAAAAACCACCCAAGCGTGGTTGAGGGAAAATGTGCCGGCCTTCATCGCGGCGAACGAATGGCCCTCTTCCAGCCCCGACCTCAACTCGCTGGATTATGCTTTATGGGCTGAGCTAGAAGCTCAGGGCCTGCCGAAAGTCCCACCCAAACTTGGAGTCCCTGAAGCGAGCTCTTGTCCGAGAAGCAAAGCGAACTCCGCTGGAAAAGATTCGTGCCGTCATTGATGACTGGCCGAATCGTCTAAGGGCCTGTATTAAAAACAAGGGTGGTCATTTTGAATAATAATAATTATTTTTTGTTTATTATTATCTTCTAATTGTTTACTGAAAATTTTAGAAATATATGTTAATTATAAAAAAAGTTATGCAACTTTTATTTCGTCTCAAAACTTATGCACACACGAGGTATAAAGCAAAGCATAAGGTATCACAAATTAAAGTTTGATATGTACATACAGAGCTTACCTTCAACTCGCATCAATGATTAAATTTATTAGTCAATAACAAAAAAATCTCACGCTCGCAGTTTTAAAGTTAGCACAATATCCTATCAATATTATCACGATAGTTATGTATTTCTAATATTGAGCTTTTTAGGATGAATCGTTCATATTTCGTACACGATAGAGCTGCCTATTTTCACAAATATTAATAACTAGCTAACATAATCAATATAGTCATATTTTTCATCCACTCATAAATCATCCATCAAACATAATTAATTCAAAAATATATGGCAAGAAATAACCGGAGACAGTCAAATCAAACTGTGACGACTTATCAAAGATCTTTACCCAAAGAACAGACCTCTTACTATTATGCACAATTTTACTGATATCCTAACTAACAATTTGGTTTTTTTAACACTTATGTCATCATATCTATATCACCAGTTTTAAAAAAGGGTACCTGCCCTTATAATGAAACACCTGTTTAGTTAAAAAAAGTGGATGCACCAACCATTTTTTCATAAAGATTTTTAAAAAACATGTAGCAACGAGCAAATTTAAAACGTACGAAGTATTATAAATCTTGAGTATCTTGGACGTAATTGTTTTACCTAGATAGGCTGTTTTATATTAGTGCCCAAGATATATTGCTAGCTAGCTATGTCAAGATATTAAGGACTGCTAATTAAGTTTAGCGCATGCATTGTATGAAAAGGCATATTTACACTTTATACTTAAAAAATGAAATATTCTATCTATGTATAGTTAAACAATTAGGTGATATTTTCCACATAACTTAGAATATTATTATTTACAATAATCATAAAATTGTGAGCAGTTTACTAAAGCTAAGATATTAATAACGACCGAAGAGCCTCCACCATTAAACATATTGTAAAAAAAATAGTGCCGAAACAATGATACCTGCATGAACCTAGACCATGGCATTGTAATAAAGATAACGTAAATTGTTAAATCGGAATTTTTATTTCTAATTATTCACAAGAATCGTTAACCATGGAAAAACAAAGAAAACTATGACGCTTTATGAAATTGCATATAGTTAATCACACACAACACGCAAGCACCTGTCCTAGAATTAGTATGTCGAATCTTATATCCAGTCACATTTGCCAAATGAGAAAAAAAACCTCATCAGCCTTATTGCAGAAAGCAATTAACTGCAGTCATTTTTAATTTCTGGATGTTGTTTATTAAATAGTTAGTTTGCCATATTTACAGTCCATAACTGTACATAACTGATTGTTGAGCTATCGTCGTTTCGACCAATTGCGACTACCTACTTATCAACTTTTTCAAGCAAGACTTTAACCCGTTGTCCTACGTGAGCGATAAATGCGACAAGTTCGGCGCGACGCGACAATATCAAATGTATGTACGTTGATGGTCAGCGCCCGTGAACACTTTCTAACGTAAATCGTTTGCATGCACTTCGACACACGCGGAGCAATTAGCACTTGGGATTGTTCCGACCAGACCGCGATAGTACGTTTATGATAGTGACATACGTAACGCAGCGCGATTGACATTGACAAAATTGTTAGTCGCATCGTTTCTCGTCGCGTCGTGTCACACTTGTCGCATTGTGTCCCTAACGTAGGACATCGCCTTAGCCCCAAACCCACTAACGACCAATCACGACTGTGGTTGTTAAGATGATTAAAGAAAGGGAGCTAAGACTCAGTTCGTGACGAAGCGCCACTGACATTGACACAAGTGTTGGTCGCATCGTATCGCGTCGTGTCGTGTCGCACTTTTCCCGTTGCGTTGGTAACGTAGGACAATGCCTTAGCCCCAAACCAATCAATGTCCAATCGCGACTATGGTCGTTAAGATGATTGAAGAAAGGGAGCTAAGACTCAGCGCATTAGGGGAAAAGAGCCCACGCAGTACTCGCGCGGTCGACCGTAGATTCGGTTCGTAAGCCAAGAAGGCAGGATGAAACCAGGTTCATCCTGCCCCCTCAAACTCGATAATATTAATATAGCTTAAACCATTCCAACAGGTTATTTACATAACAAGAATACGCCTTCGTACCCCGTCGTAGCTTATATCACCTACACACGGGAAAGCACGCGATGGTCAAAACCAGCGCGCAAATAAGCCACCGCTATTTGGACACCCGGCCGTTCTTCTTAGAGTTGATTTTGCAACTGTTCCTAGGAGACGGCGATGTACTAGATTCTGAGAGCGAGTTTTTGTGCGAGTACCAACCGCACATACGTTTCGCTGCGTCCTCCCACCGTGCTATGTGAGGCTGGTACGCCTGCCGTATTTCGTTACGTGGTTTTAATATTGAACCTACCTTTCGTAGGGATTTGAGGTCTTCTTTACATTTCCAAATACCTGGAAGAGTAATAGACAATGACTGATTTGTATGAACGATTGGTGATAATAACATTTGCTTTTTACATTGTATTATATTACTGTTAGCCATAGCCGAAATGAAATGGGATATAATAGGAATCAGCGAAATGAGAAGATATGGGGAAGGGATAGAAGACTACGGAAACTACATTCTACAATACAAAGGTGAGACACCAGGATCGTATGGAGTGGGATTTTTAATCAAAAAGAAACTTGCAAACAGTATAGAAGAAATCAAAGGAATTTCCGAAAGAATAACCGTTCTTAACATTACGCTACCCCTAAAAAATGCCGAAAAGTGGTCTATCATCCAAGCATATTCACCAACAGAGTCGGAGAAACGTGAAGACATAACGAAAATTGAAAAATTCTACGACGATCTACAAATGACCATTCAGAACTGTTACAAAAACATTATTGTGATGGGCGATTTTAATGGGCAAATAGGAATGAGGAAAAATAATGGAGAAGAATACACTGTGGGTGAATATGGACATGGTAAAAGAAGCAAAAATGGAGCCAGGTTAGTAACCTTTGCTTTAGAAAATAAACTAAGGATCCTCAACAGTTTCTACAAGAAAAAGAAAACGAAGAAGTGGACATGGATTTCCCCAAACGGACTTTATAAAAATGAAATTGATTTTATCATGTCTAATAACTATAAAGTAATTCAGGATGTATCAGTTATCCAGAATCTAAACTTTCATTCAGACCACAGAATGGTTCGTGCCAAATTAACAGGCGCACCCATAAAGAAAAAGAGAAGATTTCAAACTGATAGCTCAGCCATTATATGCACCGGGGATAGCAAACAACTTACGACCAACCTACAAGTTTCAATAGAAACAGAACATTTAAAATCTTTATCAATTCAAACAAAATATGCAAAATTTATAAATTTATTAAAAACAGAAACAAAGAAAGTAAATACAGATAGCAAAATGATAATTTCAAGCGAAACACAACAGCTGCTGCAAGAAAGGAAAGAACTATCACAGAGCAAAGAAAAGAAAATTAACCGTCAAAAAATATCAGATATTAGTAAAAAAATAAACGAAAACATTAGAAAAGATAGGAAACTAAAAAGACAAAACACATTGAAAAAACATATCGAGAGAACTGGCGGAATAAAAAAGGCGATCAAGGAGCTAACTATTAAAAAAGATTGGATGCTAAACACGAAGACTAAAGATGGAAACTATACAAATAAAAGACCGGAAATACTCAAAATAGCTACCGATTACTATCGAAACCTGTACCAAAGTAAAAACCCAAAGGAAGTGCCGAGATATAGAAATATAGCAGACTCTGAACCAGTACCAAAAATATTAATTGAGGAAACCATAAGAGCAATAAAAACACAAAAGCCGGATAAGAGTCCTGGAACTGACCAAATTACAAATGAATTATTAAAGTCTACTATAACCGCGATTGCTCCAATTTTAACAGAAATATTTAACGAAATTATAGAAACCGAAAATATACCTGCAGACTGGACAAAATCAACAATAGTATTGCTACATAAGAAAGGAGATCGAGGAGAAATAGAAAACTATCGACCAATTAGTTTAATGTCCAACTTGTATAAAGTTTTTTCCAAAATAATCTTATTCCGATTGACATCTATACTTGAAGAAAACCAACCAAAAGAACAGGCAGGCTTCCGTAGCAAATTTTCAACAATAGATCACATACATGTACTAAGACAAGTACTACAGAAATACAATGAATACAACAAGACTTACTATCTGGGATTTGTTGACTATAATAAAGCCTTTGACTCATTGGAACACAACTATATCTGGGAAGCTCTACACACTCAGGGAATACATGGAAAGTACATTAGAATACTAAAGAACATCTACTCAAAAAGCACAGCCCAAGTCAGGCTAGAAGCCACGGGAGAAGAGTTTTCTATAGAGAGAGGTGTCCGCCAAGGTGACCCCATTTCACCCAAGCTGTTTTCAGCGGCTCTGGAGATGATATTCAGGAATCTAGATTGGGATAAAAATGGACTTAACATAAACGGGGAAAACTTAAACCATCTACGCTTTGCAGACGATCTGATTCTATTTTCCGAGTGCCCAAAAATGTTAGAACAAATGCTGCAACAACTGTCAGACCAAAGTAGAATAGCAGGGCTCTCAATGAACACGAGTAAGACAAAAATTCTAACTAATGCCTCACAAACATATGAAATAAAAGTAAACAAAGAAAAAATCGAATACGTGGAAGAATACATATACTTAGGGCAGCTAATAGCTGTAAATGATACCATGCCAAGGGAAATTGACAGAAGAATAGCCAACACTTGGAAGAGATTTTGGTCTCTTAGCGAAGTAATGAAAAGCAAGGACATGCCAATGAAAGAAAAGCGGAAAGTGTATAATATATGTATTTTGCCATGCTTGACATATGGTTGCCAAACATGGGCATTAACAGAACAATTAATAAATAAAATAAACGTATGTCAAAACGGAATAGAAAGAAGTGTTATAGGAGTGAAAAGAAAAGATAAAATAAGATTAGAAGAAATAAAAAATAAGACAAAATTTAAGGAAGCGAAAAAAGTGTATAAAACATTGAAATGGAAATGGGCAGGGCATATGTTAAGAGAGAAAAACGAGAAATGGACCAAGATAATATCAGAATGGTACCCTAGGGATGGTAAAAGAAGCAAAGGGCGACAAACGAAGCGCTGGGAAGATGAATTTAAGAGAGTGGCTGGTCCAGTATGGAGGAGGATGGCTAAGGACAGAGAGGCATGGAAGTCCTTAGAGGAGGCCTTTGTCGAAGGACAAGCTGTTGCCGATCAATAAAAAAAAAAAAAAATTTATATATATAAAAAAAAAAAAAAAAAAAAAACATTATAATTTAGATATTAAGAAAGATAATAAATAGTTATAAGATTAAGTTGTAAATTTAAACAGCAATAAAGGCTTATTTTATTTTATTTTTATATTACTGTTATGTTATGCTATGCTAGAAGCTCTGAATTTTGCCGATAGATGTCACTTAATTAATTAACACGCTTTTATTAGATCGGGGTGTATATATGTATGTATTAAGAACCGATGACAATGCAATAATTTGATAAGAGTTTTAAAATAAATTATAGTTTAAAAAACTAATAAAACACGCTTTTATTGCTAACTAAAAAAGAGAAAATAATTTCTGAGTACACGGAATTTATATTACAGTAGAGAAAAAGCGTGGGGTGCACTTTATGTCGTTTTCATACTTTTCTTTTACACGTGCAAATAATAGGATGATTTTCACATACTACTATACCAAGCACCCCACGCTTTTTACTCTACTGTAATATAAATTCCGTGTACTCAGAAATTATTTTCTCTTTTTAGATAGCAATAAAAGCGTGTTTTTTTTTAATCACAGACTCGCTTCGTTCACACAGCCCGCGCTGCGCGCACTTTGAACACGTTTACTTGTGAGAGGTATGGCAGACTGACTAAACAAAATGGCGACCGGGGAGACATTGATCACCCGCGCGCGCCCCGCGAGCGCGGGTGCGACCGACGAGATTGGCTTCACTTCCCCCTCCACTGCTCTTTATTTCACCTCCATCACATCACATGAGAAGGAAGCGCCGTGCGCGTTAACTTTAAATTTCTTTGCTCGTTTACTTGGTAGGATAGGATAGGAACGTAGCAACGTAGGTTCTTTTTACGTAATAATTTACCAAAGATTGTCTCTGTTCCATTTATTATTGCATTCGAAGTTGCTTATACCTGATAACTAACAAAACTCGAAAAAAACCGAAAAACTCGAGCTTTATAAAAAAAGCTCGGGTATTTTTATAATCCGAAAACCCGGGTTTTTTCGGGTCGGGTAAACGCGGGCTCGATGCCCTAGTGCTGTTAGCCTACTGCTGCACATGAATCGCGGTATATTAGATTTGTGTCCAGTTTCATTTAAATAGATAAATCATAATGATGTCTGATGATGTGACTGTACCGACCTCTACCGTTCGCCATCACAAGGGCATGCCTAAACGATGGCAAGCACGACAGCGAGCGCTGATACGGCTCCATAGGCTAGATGGCGCTAGTTAGCCTACTACCGCACACGAACCGCGGTATATGAGATTTAGATCCAGAATAACATAGATAGACAAATCAAGACGCTGTCTTTCGGATCTTGATCCTCGACCATGACACCCGGTTGGTAGAATACGTAGAATACCCTTTAGCTTCCTAACTCTTAATGTGATGCTCCAAATGATAATTATAATTTCTTACCTAAGTGAAGGCCCACGATGTGTGCGCACCCCAGCGAAGACATCTCGCTGTTGTCAGGCCTCTCCACCTGCAGCCCGGTCAGGTCCGCCACTAGCTGCGCCACGAAGTCGTTGTTGGATACGCCCCCATCTAATCTGTAACAATAATGATGTTTTTTTTATCCATATAAAACACTTCATTAAGTTGAAAAAGAGAATTGTTTTGGTTTAAATTTCCACTAACGAAGCCAACGCAGGAACCTAAATACATCCAACTGTAACCACTTGAAAAAATTAGAGCTGGAAGTCGCAGGACTTACAATACGGATGGATTTCCGCAAAGTAACGCATGATTCCATCAACTACTTCATTAGGTATTGCTTTCTGACTTTAATTTAATCACGGGATTAAGTACGCTTAATATCAATAAGTGAGTTATTTGATATTAAAGGCGTCTTAACGAGGACTTTTTCGAGTTGAATCTATTTCCTGCCTCTATGTACGCCTGACAAAAGGATCGGCCTTATGCCGTGATATGCAAAAGGAAAGATACAAAAATTAATATGAAAGTAGTAAATGATTGTGTGTGGAATAATCTATACCTTATGTTAAGGAACTCAAGGTCACAGTGGACAGCTTAAGATAAATACTGTTTATAACTAATGTATAATAATACCGTAGGTGTAATTTTTACCTTATACTATGGAACTCAAAGTCTGTTTCCGCCCGCACGCACTCGTACAGTTGAGCGGTGCGAAAGGCGAGCGATTCTAGCACCGCTCGCACTAGATGCGCACGAGTTGTGGACGGTTTCATGCCGACGAAGCCTGACGCTGCGGTCCCGTCGTTGTATGGTGGCTGGAAAAAATAATATATGTACTAATTTTATAAATGCGAAAGTATCTCTGTCTGTCTGTTTTGCATGAAATTTGATATGGAGATGTTTTGATACCCGAGGAAGGACATAGGCTAGGTACTTTTTACCGCGGGAAAATGACGCATTCCCATGGGAAAATTCAAGTGGGCCGATCGCTTTTAAGCCTAAACTACCGAACTTACAGAGTTGTAAATGAAATTTGGTAATGACATGACATGTTACTTTTAACCGCGGGAAAACAACGCATTCCCATGGGAAAAATTACTTTCCGGAGAATCTGATTGCTTTCACTCCAAAATTTTGAATTATATTTGGATAAAATTGGTATTACGGGAAAACAACGCATTCCAAAAAACTACCTAATGCGGACGAAGTCGCAGGTTAAAACTAGTAATTAATAAGATAAAGTATTATAGTTTAAGCCATTATCATCGTTTGTAATAAGCCAGACGTAGCAAAGAGGGTGTGAAACGTTTCAAAGGTACATTAGAATGGTTGAAGTTATGTCGAGTGCCTATGCTAAGTTACAAGTGACACGATAACTCAACCCTCCTAATAATGGGTCAAAGTAATCCACATTGATAGAACCATGAAACGTCATGGGCTTTTGATAATAATCATGAACATATTTCCCTCTCCCTCCCTTCCCACATTTCATTTATTTTCAGCGGTAAATTCATAGTTTATGTCATACCTAATTGATTATTTTTTAAATGTGAGTTGTACAAGATTTAAATCTAATCTAGGCAAAAGAGAAAACTTACACCTAATCCGCTAAACGCTGGAATGAAGTACACTCCATCAGAATCTGGAACCGATTGAGCGATTTCTGCCGTTTCTTCTGGATTACCGAATAAACCTGAAATCAATTGTACTCATCATAACAATTGTAATTGAAAAGATTTCATACATTTATGTAGTGATGTGTGTGAAGTAAATGAAATTAGACCCTTGTTAATGGACACCAGTGTAAAAAAATTTGGAAGGTTCTTATAATTCTTGAAAACAGCTTTATCGCATTCTGAACTCAGTCTCGGAGCCAATAGGTAGTATAAAATGGTAAACTGTGTACGTACTATCGCGGACTGCGTCGCATGAACACCTGTAAGGCGAAAATTATTTGCACATCGCGCGCAATCCCGCTTGCTAATTACTCCGCGCGTATCGAAGTGCATGCAAACGATTTTCATTAGAAAGTGCTCACGCGGCGCTGACCGCCACCGTACCTAAATTCTGCGCCCATTTAATGATGGATGCCGTATCACTGTTCGCCCCCTCAGCCGCGTACACCAGCTCGCCGCCCACTCGCCACCCGACCACCGGGTACAGCCCGGACACGCTCGCGTGCGGCGCCGACCCCGTGTTGATGTCGAAGAATGTGCCAGTGCCCATTGTTAACTTCACATCGCCCACTTCGAAGCAGCAGGAGCCCCACATTGATGCTGTTTGGTCTGCCATCTAGAAGAAAAACTTACTTTTGCAGTTAAAAAAAACCCTCGAATGAGCCGCAGCCTTAAAATCGGTCCATCCGTTATGGAGGTATAATGTTACAGACGGACACACACACAAACAGACGTAGAGGTAAAACTTATAACACTTTTTCGTCAGAGGTTAGAAATTGTAATAATATTAATAGTCCTCCTAGCCGATTTCGACCACGGCGGCCAATCTCAACAGAGATCAGCAAACTGCGCAGGAGATATTATAGAGCACAAGTGTGAGCGCAATACACAGGTGCACTCACTGTTCCATCACTCTTAAAGTTCGGTGAGACGGCAATCCGACATGACCGGAGAGAGATCAGGCGCAGGACCAACGGCTAAACATGCGCACCGAGGCACGGGGGTGTAACACTGCCAACTTCCCGACTCCGAGCTGTTTTTGAGAAATTCATAAAAGAAAATCTCAAAAACAATTTTGGCTCGACCTGGGACCTGGGACCTGGGATTCGAACCCAGAACCTCTCGAATGTCAGGCAGAAACTTTGCCACTACACCAATGAGGCAGTCAGCCAGTTATAAATTGTAGCGAGTGGTTATTAGGCCCAGGGCACAATCATAGCATGCTGCCGCCGAGACTCGTGACTGTCAGCGATTTGGCCCCGGTGATTGGTTCACACGGCGTCAGTCGCGAGACGCGGCGACAGTAAGTTGCAGGTGTGCGCATGCGGTTATCCGTAAACGACGTATTCGACGACCGCTTGGTGCACTACATGTCGGACTTCTAAAACCAAGGGTCGCGGGTTCGATCCCCGCACAGTACAAGCATATGTGTGCATGAACATGTGTGTTTGTACTGATCTGGGTGTTTTCTATGTATAATATGTATTTATTTACAAAAAAAAAAGAATTTAAGTATGTTTATCCGGTGTCTAGTACCCATAACACAAGCCTCGTAGCTTAATTTGGGACTAGAGAATTGGTGTGATTGTTGTGAAATATTTATTTTATTTAATTATTTTATTCTTCAGTTGGGGATTTTGCATGCGATAGCGTGAGACGTGACCAAGAGAAATGAGATTTTTTTTTCATGCATATTTAAAGGATACTTCGGTGACATAACTTATAGACAAGAAGAAAGTGCTAGAACATTTTAATGAAAATATTTTTGTAGTAACACAGTAGATTTATTTGCAAATCACATGGTACGATTCCGATTGAAATTCTTGGTAGAAAAATATGCTGTTTGAATAAATATTCATTGTGGAAGCGCTCAAGTAACATGAATAGGTAATTATGATATGCACAGGATGTGTGTATCAATGGAACATTTAACCTATGCAAAATAGCCTTGACACTAAAAAGTCACTTTCAACAATCAAGTTACTTTAATGATTAGCATTAACAATGCAAATTTCTTTACAATGTGAAATTAAAACACACTGAACACAAGAAAAATGGACTGCCTCAGGCGGGACTCGAACCCGCACCTCTCGTAAGCAGGGAGATTGCTCTCCCAATTGAGCAACCGTGATACTACAATAGCACAAGCTATTGCGTTGAAAACAATGTATCATTAAATGATTAGATTCGTTCATCTTACCGAGCTCCGTATAGGTATTGAATGTCCCCAAATAGCAGGTGAAGTGGCGACAAAGTGGTCCCCTGCAGTATCCACGACGGTAGGCAGGGAATCCACGGGGATCTTGAAGAGGGTCATGGCCCAGCTGGCCCACTGCATTGTGAACGGGTCGTAGAAACCCGTGGCTGAGGCTGATGATACGTCGGTCATGTGGATTTTGTTACCTGAAGATAATAATTATTCGGTCAATCGTTAAGATAACAGTATTAGTCCTCCTGGCCTATTTCGACCACGGCGGCCAATCTTAACAGAGAGTGCTAGTTGTTAGCCTAGATACTTACAGAAAGAAATGGATTTTATTGGATTTTATTATTTTGTTGGACCGGAGAGAGATCAGGCGCAGGACCAACGGCTTAACGTGCTTTCCGAGGCACGAGAGTGTAACATTTGTTTTTGAGAAATTTATGACAAAAAATCTCAGAAACAATTTTTAGAACCCAGGACCTCTCGGATGTGAGGCAGAAACTTTGCCACTACACCAACGAGGCAGTGTAATCGTTAAGATAACAGCCCCCTAACTTAGCCGTTGTCTGTTGTTTCGGATGTAGCCATCCCTGTCACTCTTACAAGATTGACCGAGCGTGCGAACGCGTTGGCTAGACCCGAAAATACGAATAAAGCCTTAGGGAGTACGAAATCAGACACAATCGATATTCTACTGCCACGAAGCCGCATTCGGTTGAACGGGGCTCAATGGATGAACGAATTATTCGACGACACGAACCGAAAGATATAATGATGGGAATGACATTATTATTTATTACACAATACAAAAATAAATTTTCATACAAAAAAGATCGCTACATAACTATTGCAAATTTTCCATTGAATGATCAACTCTTTTTTATGCAATGTATGCTGCTTACCATGAACCGCTTCTCAGCATCGGTCATAATTGAAACAACAATAGGCCGCTACCGAGTTGAAGTATAAATTCAATTTGATCTTTGTGTTCAATAATGGCCAGAGACCGTACTGCCTAACGTTTCCTCCGTATTGTCGAATCTAGCCAGCGCGTTTGCACGCACGGTGAAGCTTGAGAGATTGACAGGGCTAGCTACATCCGAAACTACCGGCATTTACAAAGTTCACGTAAGTCATGGTATCCATTAAAGTTGCAATCAGTCTTATTTTAAGTGCATAAGATGTCGATGTAACTTGATGTGTTTTCGTATTTATTTAACTAAATAATGCGTCAAAAGTAAATGACTCTTGCATTATACAAACATTTTGTTGTTTTTTTTTTATGTCAACATCCAATTTATCTCGCTCGTCGCTAATTCGATTAATCTGATTACATGCGGATTACTGATTTTAATTTCGTTGATGCCTTTGATTGGATATGGAATGCGGTGAAACAGTTTGGACTACGCAAGATTCATTATGACTTTCACGCATCAAAGACAGAATGTTGAAAGAAATTATAGGCGTACGTTATGTAGTATAATTGCCTTTGCTATGTTTTTACTAACTGCTGTAGGTACAGTCAAAGACTTACTACATAGAGTAATTTTACATACATAGATGTACAATGTAGACGGTCTTAAAGCTTGTGTGATATTTTTCACAACCATTGAGTAAAGGATGGTTTGTACCAGTTTGTACAGTCTAATGTGGTTTTATGGTACAGGAATTAAACAGAAAAGATACAAGAGGATAGTATGCGATCGTTCATACCATTAGGAGACTTTGTAAACATTTGGTGAATGTTTTAATTTTACCTGTTAGTTTATACAAAAGCCAGCAGTCCATGGTTCCGAACATAGCGTCGCCGCTTTCAATCGCGGCTTTCAGTTCTGGGACGTTGTTGATCGCCCAATGCAATCTTAAGGTGGTCTGCAACAATTATTTTTCAAGTAGGAAATAAATAACGTCCTGCCAGCTAAAAGTCATCTGGTTAAAAATAAACCAAATAAATAACACACAACTGTTTTTAAAATGCCCAATTTAGTGCTAAAATTTTCCCTGCCGAGACGGGAACTTATAAGAAGCATGATGACCACACGTGTTAAAACTGATTTCTGAAGATAATATGGAGAGCTTAAATTATTCAAATTCGTGCATGAATCTTATCGGCCCAGGATTCTAATGGCGCATTCACAAATGACATCCGTTTTATAGGATCCATTTTAACGGATCCCTAGCTACTGGAGATAGTATTCACACACCACATCACATTAATGAATCGATCTAGTAGGTATACTGGATCCGTTATACTGGATCCGATATACCTACTGAAAGGTATGTGTGAACTCGCTTATACAACTACATACGCTTACAAAATAAACAATATAAGTTGCGATTATATCCTATGATTAAATCCTCCATCCCCATTTCCAAAAATCCTTTCAAGCTCTTTTCAAATGTTGTTAATTTTTCAAAGAAATGAGCGTCATTTAACGCAGACCAATTGATATTGTATCCATCAACATAAAAAAAAAACAACTCAAAAAAGGCACAGACCGAAAGTCTGTGGTTGTGATTATTACTAATAAAAAATAACATGAACGTTTCAACGGACCAGTAAAACAGACGTAATATGTGAACGCGCCCTAACCCGGGAACTATGTTATTTTGCAAACCATCATACCAAAATATCTTCTGCTTATAAGCTTCTGTTGAACTCTGAATCTCATTCTTCGTTGATTTCTAATTGTTGGTGAGAATAAGTAACATGAACATTTCCCTTAACATGTCTCAAGAGGATGTCAGTTGTTGTAGCCTCGAAAACAAATATTTATGTAGGGAAATAAGTTAAACATCCAAATTGACATTCTCTCAAGCTAAAGTACTATCAACTAATGAAGTTTACCTTGAAGCAGTTGAAAGTGCAATCATAAATACCAGCAGTAATAAAAACAAAACAAACCAAGCAAACTCGTATATCTAGACGAGTTCTGTTTTATGGTTCGAGTGGAGGACGCACGCGACTTCGTGTTCACTAAATTTCAACAGCACACAAAATTAATCAACGATACGTGTACCTATCTAGTCGTTTCGTAATTGCATAACATAAATTGCGAAAAGTTATGTTGTGTGCACAGTGTGTCCACTAAAAATGAATCGATAAAAAGACTGAAAGAAGACTAGTGGGTATGACTGGTAGATAATGCCCTTCAGTCCACGTCTTATACAAAATTTTCTTGTTTCTTCTCGACTCCACTCTGAGATAATACAATATAATACAAAAGATCACGACCCTACCCGCCAACAGAAATAAAATAGTATTTTAATGGCAGATCTCAGCGAGTAAATCATTTTATAGTGTGGCGACATCGAGCAAACAGATGGGGTTTCCATGATATTCAATGTTTTGTGCAGTAATTTTGCCTATAAAATGTATTGACTGGCTACGCTTGGGCTTGGGCTCGCGCCCCGCGGCGGTGCACTGTGGGTGGAAAATGCTAATGAGGGACTTTTTGCGAAATATCCGTAGAAAAAAATACCTATCGACAAGGCACAGTATTTGATGAATAATTGTCGTATACATGTTTTCCCTAAGCCTGATGGTTGGGCAGGAAAAAAACCGTTCTCGTTGTATGGAATGTTCTAAACTTAGTCGAAACTACTCGATCTCGACTAAGTTAAGACCGATCCCGCCTTCAAACTTATTCTACAGCTTATTGCCTTTAATCCTACATTACCAGCGCGCTTCCACCCGTGCCTGTTCAGAAGTTATAGGGATCCGAAAAATGACATATTTTATCTATATATAAAATATATTTTGTAAAAATACTAATCAATAGATAAAAAATTAAGAATAATAGTTGTCATTTTAAAAAGTCTCCAAGTATTATAGTTTGGCTGGAAAAAAATATTTTCCGTTTTTCTCGTATGGTATGAAACATAAATCGAAATCGAGGGATTTCGAATAAGTCTTTACTTATCCTGCCTTTAAATTTCTTGAACATTATTCTACAGCTTATTGACTATAACCTTATTTCATCAGCGCGCATTCAAACTTGCCCGTTCAGAAGTTATGAGAATCCAAATGATCATGCTCTTTTGTTGACACACGATGCCAGTATAAAAATCCAATTCTATAACGGACCGCAATACGGTGAATGCAAGTACACCTGCGGCGCCGCAACAGTTTACAAGTACATTCCGAGTGCGGGCGCACTGCTGCCTACCAACACATATTTATTATAAATAAATACACTCTTTTGCAAAAAAAACGGGCACCTAAGGAAATTTACGTTCTAAGGTCGATTAGAGTTAATTAAATGAAATTTATTTCTTTGACGTAGTCTGTATACTTATAATCGTGTAAATTAATGCGCGTGAAGTGAGTTCGGGCAACTAAAAGAAAAAAAAACGATGGATTCTTTAAAACCGATGTACACGCCCAAACAATAAGAAGTGGTCGGCAATAAAGATAAGATTTTTTTTTACTTTTTTTAATTAAATAAAGTTACAAATGTAAAAACCTAATACCGAATGTGACCTCCTCTTGCCAAAATCACAGCTTGAATCCTTCTGGGCATGCTTTCCACGATGTTTTTAATAACGTTTTGAGGAATGCGTTCCCACTCTTCTGCAATGACTCTTTTTAGCTCCCTGATGTTTTGTGGAGCAGGTTGCACTGATCTTACACGTCTCTTTAGAACATCCCAGACATGCTCAATTGGATTGAGGTCAGGACTTCGAGCTGGCCAATCTAAACGACGGATCCCAACTTCTTGCATGTACGCTTCCACGTCGCCAGAACGGTGCGAGCGAGCATTGTCGTCCATAAAAATGGAATCTTCCCCAAGTGCAGTCAATGTGGGTTGTGCATATGGAATTAGGACTTCCATTATGTACCGATGTGCATTTAATGTTCCATTTTCTATGAAAACTAACTCCGTACGCTCCGTCGAATTAATTGCTGCCCAAAACATAACGGAGCCTCCGCCATAAGGAGTGATTTCTTCGAAACACACTTCCGTATAGCGTTCCCGTGGTCTTCGCAGCACTCGCCGGCGTCGGTCCTCTCCACACAAAGAGATTCTAGCTTCATCAGAAAACAATACTTTATTCCAGTCCTCCAGAGTCCATGAAGCACAGTTCCGAGAAAACTGAAGTCGAGCAACACGGTGCTCACGGAGTAATTTAGGGCCCCGAGCTGGGCGGTAACTCCTGATATTGGCAGCCAAAAGCCTCCTCCTGACCGTCCACAAGCTAACTTCTACTCCTCTTACTTCTTCAAGGCTCTTCTTCAGGTCCACACTTGACGCCTTACGATTCCGCAACGCCTGACTCACCAAAAAGCGGTCATCTCTTGGTTCTGTGCATCGTTTTCTTCCCGAACCGGGTCTTCTTTTGACCGAACCGTTCTCTTGATACCGTTGCCAAGTCCTCTGGACAGTTGAACGACTCACATTTAGCCGCTGAGACACGTAAGTTTGCGAACAACCTTCTTCAAGTAGGGCTATAATTTTACCGGCCCTTATCGCTTTATCACTCATATGGTATTTAATGTAAAAATAAAGATTAAATTGTTTAATTTGCAGAAAATGTCCAAAAAGTTTTAAAATATCGTAATCAGTTAAAAATCGTTTCAGCAATTCGCGCCATTAGTAAAGCTATTTTAGAATAATCCACAATAATCATTATTTTTCTTTTATTAATTTCAAATTTTAAATTTGGAACGTAAAGAATCATGCCAGGATGCTTCAAATAACATGCCAATACATCGTCAAATTAATAAAACCTATTTCTTGTTCTTCTTCATTAAAGTAGAGGAAGAAATCTAAAGTGCCCGTTTTTTCTGCAAAAGAGTTTATAAAGATAAATATAAGATAGCGTTTAATGCTTTCACATCGCTAACATTAGGGCGCATTCACACCGGATACGACATTGACGATTCGTCAAAAAATACGATACGTAATGATGACGAATGAACGTTCACATGGCATACAGTATCGTGTTTTCTCGATCATTCGTCAAAATTCCTGAATTGATATTCACATTCTATTCGAAATTCGCAACCCATGACTGGTTGCGAATTTCGAAACCGTAAAGAAATTATTTTTAAAAGAAGCTGCATAATTTAAAAAGTATTCACGATTCATAAAGCCTGTGAGCATGGGTATTTAAAAAGCATTGCTTTTGCCAAAAAGTGCACAAACTGTGAAAAAACATGATTCGTCTCCATGTAAGCATCCTAAGAAAACATTTTTTCAGTGGTAAAAGAAGCTAAGAATCAAAAAAGCCTCCATGTACATAGCAAATTAATGTTCTGTCAACTTACCTGAGAATTCATAAACTTCAAAGCACTCCCAGCTCTAAACCTTCTACTTCTTGTCACCAGGTAGAGGGCATATGCACCAGCTTTGATAAGCTAAAACATTTGTATACAACTATTTAAGACATATGTTTTTAGGTATTACTTGTTAAACAAATGTAATTTTCTTTCGTGAGAAATTCAAGCATCAAAGGAATAGTAAGACTTAATTTTTTTTAAACAAAAAAGGGAAGTGTTGCCTTATTTTTTTGTGTTTCATTATTGTGAGGCTTTAAATCAGGCTTTAAACTTTGTATGTACATTCTCAAGCCTCACCTTCCATGTATAAGAATCATTCCACTGCCTGACCAGTTGGTCAGCCCTTAAATCTTTCCATGTAATGAATCTATGGAAAGGCTTGCCTGTTTTACGAGACCAGGTGATAAACGTACTCCGCTGGGTCGATATACCCATAGCTGACATCTGCCTTGCTGAGAGATTTACATCTATAGACAAAGTTGCAATTTGTTTACTTTATGTTTATTCATAGAACAAGATGATAGAAGTGCCAAGTACAATGTAGTATTATAAATAGATTTGTGTACATCAAAACATAATTTTAATGGAAGAACACTCAAAGCTTAAGATTAAGACTTTGAGAATGGATAGTTAAAAATATTCAAGTGTCATGTGAATTGACATGATATTCTTTGGAATGTTAAAAATATTATAACAAAATG
Source organism: Pyrausta despicata (assembly GCA_963921415.1). Lineage (NCBI taxonomy): Eukaryota > Metazoa > Arthropoda > Insecta > Lepidoptera > Crambidae > Pyrausta > Pyrausta despicata. Next base: position 9,933,154 of record OY992862.1, on the reverse strand, counting down.
TTTTCATCTGAGTGTTACCTTCATACCATATAAAGAAGTACCTGACAGGAAGTTAATCTAAGACACAAAAATTCAAAAAAAAAAAATTGTCATTTAAAGGACTTACCCTGCAAAGATTTCTTGACCACACTTTCAACTGTACTCCATAATTCCTCAGGGTCTATTTCAACGAAACCTGGCTGAGGATAGTGTAGTATTACCTAAAACAATCCCAAGTCGCAGTCTAAACATCAACAAAATAGGTAAGTAATACTGGAAACACTTTATTAGGCTTTCATAAATGATTTATTTCTGTGTCGACGTTTAGGAAACAAAAACAGGCTTTATTTTTAATTAAAATAGAAGTTTTAAAAGTAACTGATAAAATGATCCACTTACCTGGTCAATAGCTTTTCCAACTGCTTCTGCTTTGGAATTATAAATAAAAGATCTTATTGTAGTCGTGCCGATATCCAGCGTCAATATATATTTCTCCTCCATTGTTTATGACGATACTTTTTCTACTTCTGATGTAATATTCACTGAGTCATTAGCAGTAATTGATTCAATTAATTTGTTTAGAATTTCTTAAAGATATTTATTTATTTGAGCAAGAGATGAAGAGAACGGTACGGCCACACAAGTAAGTATCGCTGTTTTCTCTAACTGTCACTGTCATATCATATTATTCTTCTGTCTGACATTTTTTTTTGGTTCTTTTCTTTCCGTTCTGGAAAAGGCAAAGGATTTTATCCATACAGCATAATCTTTCTGACAATTACAGTAATAGCACAGATTACTAAATATAAATAGTTACTACGTAACAGATAAATCACTCCATAGAAAAATTTCGATACCTACAGCGTTAATAGACTACTTTTTCTGCCGCGTACAAAAATGCACCTACAGCTCTGAGTTTAAAGTCACTATTGCTTCGCAGCTGCGCGAGACCACGTGACGTGAGACCAAGTGACAATCGAACTAAGGTTGACACTTTCGGTAAAAATATTTCAACCACATTTTTCTACAATGGTATTTGATAGGCTGTTATTGTTAAAATAATATAACATTATTGAATAACAGATGTGAAATAAGAAATTCAGCTTGTATTAGGTATAACAAGCGAATTATGAGCTACTTAATTGTGACTCTTGCTATCTCTTTCTAAAACAAATCTGTCATTTGTGGAATCTGTCGTTTGTAGATTATTAGTAGGTAGGTACATTTCGAGAATCGGTCAATTTTACTGTCAACTATGTAGGTACCTAGTCATTTCGCTAATTAATGAGTCATTAGTCGACTAAAAAACCACATCGAGTAGGTAGGTAGGTAGGTACACACAGTTCGTAAGTGGTGCGCAGCCCATAAAAAGTAGACTAATAGGTATATTAGGTACTTATGTATGATTTCAATAAAGAAACTGACCTATGTTTCACTGTAGGTATTACATTTTAATTCAATAAAGCTGAACCCCAATTTACCTAAATTTATCCAATTTACCTACGTCGGTAGGTACCACCTACTAATTTGTTTGTTTTTTATACTTTGTAAGTAAATTACTAACTTACCGGGTAATAATTACATTTTCTTCATTAGCGTGTAGACAAAAAAAGAAAGCGTTTTATTTCTCTTAGTATTCGACCTACACCCATCAACAGCACAAACCACCACCAGAAGTCATTTTTCTTAAATAAAGCTAACGTTTAGCAAGCACAGATTACTTATTTGGTTCGTATGAAAACTAAATTGATCGTAAGCGTAACACAAATAATTATAGTGCGTCGTGAGCGCGTCCGACGGTTGTTGGCAGCCCACTGAATCGGCACTGCAGTCGGTGCCGGCGAGAGTAGGCTATTACCGCGCGCAAGTACATCGAGTGAGAGAGGCCTGGTAATAGTACATTAGTAGCATTCTTCCCAAAGGGTGAGGCAACGGTCAGAGCCATACAGTCTTATCATCATTCAGACAATGACATAAGTAAAATGTCAAAAAAGTAGTATTTATAGTAACAAGTCAGAGCATAGTATTTATATTTTCTTGGGTCAGAGCCACACAGCCTAATCTTCATTTCTTTCAATTTTAAAACTACTGCTTACAAACTAACCTAAGCCCTAACCTATCGCATTCAAATGCGAGGATGGTTCACATTTCAATGCTCAAGAAAAGGAGTTTAACGCGGGAATATCGATCGGATCAGTACAGAGCACCTTACTCTACTTCTTACATTTACTCCATTGTTTTCAATCAGAAACACAGCATGATGACAATTCTACCTCACTGTTACAATAATACGCCACGAAAAATCAATTGAGAAAATTAAGAAAGAGCCTGTCTTACTCCTTTCGTTTCCCGCGTAAAACAAAAAACAATGTCAAAAAAACGCCAAAACAATCATCTGTCATTTAGACATTATTTTTTTACAGTTTTATAACGCAATGGGTTCATACTTATACATCTCATTAGCCTATTTATGTCCCACCGCTGGGCACAGATTACTCACCTCAACTATGAGGCAGTACGAGCCATACTCCACCACGCGGGCTCAGTGCGAATTGGTGGAGGGGTGTCTGTAAGGTAAGTGACCAAACAACTAAAATCCATCGATATGCACCGGGACTAACAGGCTAACCTGCCTGCCGAATCTGGGGCACAGGGTCGCATGTAAATAAAAGTCACTCACATGAATACAAAAAATACAAACAAATCCCAGAAGTGTCCCAGAAGTAGTACGTAAAATTTATATGGGCGATGCGATGGCCAAAAAAAACTAAAGTCGACAAAAACTTCTTGTAAACAGTTCGAATAGGCCCTAAACTAGGTTTATTAGCTAAGTTTGCACAGGCGGTTATTCGAAACCAAAGACGAAACTAAAATAAAAATCCTAATTTGTTTAACTGATTTCGAAATAATACGATAAACATCCACAAAAATGACAAATATAACGTCCTAATACATTTGTTATACTTATTTCAAGTATAAATATGGTATTACTTTCAATTTACATCAACACTTAATTGCCGACGGAGAGTTAAAAATGAAATGGCTGTGAAGTTTTCGTAATATTTATTGAGGTAGATTAAGCTTCCTTAAATTGAGTCACTCTGACTATTTATCTTTTGAAAAAATCGCTAACATACCGCGGTTCAATAACAAACAGCGTTATCTCTCTTATTTTAATTAATCTACAAACGCATGTTTTATTATTTACACAACTTTCTATTAGCTGCTTTATGTTTATGTATTTTACTTATATGTACCTATAAATTATAATTTCATGTTTATTTTATATACAGGGTGTAAATAACATAAAGTAAAGTTATATAAAAAGTTGAATTCACTTTCCCGGCCACGGTGGCCATGTACACGTCCTTAACACTTTTAATAAAATTAATAATGATAGTGGCCGATTTCGACTGCGGCTGCCATTCTCAACAGAGATCAGCCAAGTAGTCCAAGTACGCAGGAAATATTATAGTGCACAAGCGTGAGCGCAACACACAGGTGCACTCACTGTTCCATCACTCTCAAAGTTCGGTGTGACGGTAATCCGATTAAGGTTTTAGTATTAAAAACAAAATTTTGATTTGATTACTTAAGTTTGATAAATGGTTTTTAAATTACCAGTAACATATATTTTTTGACGTGACAACGTCTTATAAATTGGTTTGCCGGGTGACACCTCAAGAAACTGCGTTACGATGCTCCGCTCACGTTTCGCGCGAGAGAGACAGAGCGAAAGAGAGAGAGAGATAGGCATACACACCGGTTCATGTTATACGAATGAATATTCACATTAAAATCATTTTACCACTCAGAGTCGTTGTCACGTAAAACTTTCGCGCGTATACCGACTTTACAGGCAACCAATTTTAAATTAAATTTTTCTTATTTACCTTCCCTTCAAGAATTATTTTTGGATAGTACTTTAGTCATACATGCATGATTGCTGGAACATTTCGTATTTCGTTTAATTTGAGTAGAAATAACGGTATTTCGAAATAACTAAGTGAAGAATAAACATTATTTCCGTTGACAACACAGTGCCTGCCTGTCTGACAGAAAGCGCGTTTAGGTTGAGCGCTGAAAATTGTGATGTAAAACGAGAAAAATAAATGTTTACTGGCCAACATGGCGAATCCAAGGAAATTTAGTGAAAAAATCGCTCTCCACAACCAAAAGCAGGCTGAAGAAACCGCCGCTTTTGAGAAAATTATGCGTGAAGTTTCCGACGCAACCAATAAGGTATGTCGCCTATTTACTCAGGCAATCGCTTCGCCGTCAAATGTGCGAGCCGACGTAAACAATAATCGTTACAGTGTGCTTATTGCGCCTTATTGATAAACTAAATGGTTAATCCTGTCTAAAAACAAACAACGCACACTTACAGGAACGATCTTTTCCTTGTACTTTGTTGTAGTTATTTGTCATTGTTGGATTGGTTCTATCATACATTAGTCTTATGAGCATCATAATAACGTCGTACTAATAGTTTTAATCACATCCATGTAACCTAACTCATGAAGAATTTATAGTTTTGCAAGCTACATATTCCAGGGGTTTCAATAAGGTCAATCACACTTGAAGATGTAAACAATCCAATCTGTGTTCATTCAAAGGTGATGCATGCCATATCATGACTCTTATATTGTTTTCTAGTTAAATAAACATGAATGCTTAGCATTGTGGTTACCATAATAATATCTACTCTTCATTTGGTGAAAAAAAAAAATGCTGAAATTGGGGGAGCACTATTTCAGGTTAACTCTAGTAGCAGGCGCGCAAGAGAGAAAGCACCTGAGACTGTTGTGAATGTTGAATCCACACTGCGGCCAGCGCAACAGGGCCTGGGCTCATTCCGCAGCGGCTCCCTGCCAAATGTGGCTGCACCACAAGCCACCAATGCTGAGCCAAATGATACCAAGGTTCCTAATATTTGGGATCCCCTTGTTTCGATTCTGTCATTCTGTAGAATTGCTATTTTATGTTATTTTATGGTAGTGGTGCAGTTGTAGATGGCTGTGAACTTATCAATGCATTGGCTAGTGATTTATGAATATTTCGTTTATTTAAATTACCTATTGTTCAGTTCAGCACCATGAAACTGGCTTGAAATGACAGTGTGCACTTGTGTGTGAAATGTTTAAAGATGATAGTTCTTGTTATATAAATAATAATTGTCAATTTCTAATAGTTCAGGTTAAGATATTGGCAGCTATCACACTAACTTTTGCTATTGTGATTGAATCAAAGAAAGACGGAATTAAGATTTCTATTAACAGTGTTAAAAAAACTTCACAACATAGTATAGTGATAATAGGGTTATCAAATTAAAGTTGTGTTGCTAAATGAATTCTAATGCCTGTCATCATATATCATTTTAGCATATCCACAGACATGCTGGACTACATTTTATAATACTGTTAAATATATTTACATTACAACATGTGTTAAATATTTTCTGTGGAACATCATTTGTCTGTACAATCAACAGTATGTTTAGATAGGTCACTGAAGTATTGTTTTATTCTCATGGTTTGAAACAATGATTCCCTTGAATAAGTTAAATAAAAAGTATGTTCTACAGTTTATTTTGAAAGTAAGCAATGAATTTTATTTAGAGAAGAAACATTTGGATCAAACATATTGTTGAAGGGAGTCAAATGACTTACATTCATGTTATTTTTATTGCTAATGAATGAATAATAATAAGTTATTTGTGCCAGTCTTTGTGCAAACCTAACCCAAATAATTAAAAAAAAAAGTCTTAGCTCTCCTGCATCATGTTATCTTTAGTACGATTTCTTAAAAAATATATAGTGCTAAATGTCCTATTTAGTTGTGTATGTCTTAGATGTTTGTAGTGTCCAGTAAATGTATTTTTGTATGACTTGCATTTGTTATGTGATGAATAATGAACTAATGTTCTAGAAAATTCACAGATAGGGTCAAAGCCTTCTTGAACTTAATGTTGATTGGATCTCACTCTTCCACAAGTTTAACAAAAATAGATACAGGGCAACATTTATGTTTTACAAAATGAGTAACCAGAAGGCCAAAATTGGAACTATAAGATCAAATATTCAAATGTATTGTGTTCTTCAATTTATTAGGCTATTTAAAATTTTTTAATTTATGATGATTTGAAAATCATTCAAAATTGTAATCTTTTAACCTTAACACTCACAATATTTTTACTGTTCACTTATTGTGTTTAGAATTTTGGATAATAAAAGCTTAACTTCTTATGACGCCACATACGTGGCTTAGTTTAATATTAACCAGCAGATGGAAATTCCCATAGCTCAATTAGTGCCAGTCATTTTAGCTGACAATTTCTTCAGTTTTTTATTGGCTGAAGTGCTATATAGGTTTTAGATTTACCTGATAGAATTCTACAGAACATTAGTTCCGTTAATTAGGCATTAATTAGAAACCACGTTGAGGGCAACTCTAAGGTTAAGGTACACATAGAGATAAGTACCCGATAGAGCCAAGCGACACTCGAGACTTGACACTACGTCATCGCATGGAAGATATATGTGTGTCTCACAATTGAAATTATCTCCGTATTATTTCACTGTTTATGTGACTCAGTTCCCAGTGTTTTCGTTGCCTTATTGTCGCTTACTTCCTGCGCTATGTTCTGACAACACGGTTCATCTAGCAGACAGGTATGCTATGTCCCTCTTCAGATGTTTCCCTATTAGTAATCACTGAAATAGCTAAGTTTGTGAAAAGGGAAGATGTCCACACCAGACGTGCATCAGGTTGCATGCTTTGTCAGTATCTTGAACAATGATAGATACTTGGATGCATATTTCTCAGTGTTGTACTCGTGTGTATGGTGCGTAGCCTACTGTTCTTGTGAGAGTTCACAAGAAGATCCCGTGTTGTCTCACTTTCAGGCCAATACCGCTACCCGCATAGAAAAACTGGTGCAATTGGGTAAATGTGCATCCGTTTATTCGATGATTTATGATTTTTTAATAATGTTTTTTTCTTTAGCCCGAGGAAGCGACGCTAGCGACACAGTACGGGCTGGGTGGCGGCGGGCGCAGCGGGGGCACGTCGCCGTCGCGCGCGCCGCAGCAGCGCGGGCGCACCTCCTCGTCCGTCGGACCCATGCGCCGCCCCGCGGACAGGAAACACGACACGAGTCCTTACGGCAGCACGGTTTATTTGAGGTAAGCACCCTCAGGACTAAAGAAGAATATTCCAATTTCCAAATCTGTTAACAGTCGGTCACCTGCGCAATTACCTGGACCCAGCTTACAGAAGAAGTCCAAAGGCCGCAGTTTCGGAACCCTCATAGTAGTGATTTTTGGGTGAATGCTACATTTTTTGAGACCGAAGTGCTACGTACAGTCCTTTGTAGTGCATTTACTAAATAATGTGAAAGGCTATGATATTTCATAGAGCGGAGTCAAGCCAGATTTTCTTAACAGTAATTGCGAGAACGCGCGGGCGCGAGCTCGCTACTAAGACCGCACGCGCATTTCGTGTGTGAACACTTGAAATTCAAATGTTTGATATTTCGCGCCTGCGCGTCCTATGTGAACAAGCACTAAGTCCCAATTTTGTCATTATAATCATTGTCTCACACTAACTTTGATGATTCAAAGTAAGTCAAATGGTTTTGTTGACACATTTGTATTTTCCATACAAAATAACACGCAAAGTTCTAATAAAAACAATAGTCATAATAACTTTATGGTCACTCACCCAAGCCTTAATGCAAGCCTGATGTTGCAAAAAATAACTTTGTCTGATTCATATCATAAGTGCATGGATTTTCCCATCGTGATGTGTCCCTTGCTATAAATATACTTAATTCAAGTTTGATGAAATCATTTTTAATTTGATTTGATTTCAAGTTAAAAAACTATTATAACAATAAAACTTTGTCCAAAAGATAAGTCAAGGATAACTTGGTTTCGTTCTCTGAAGAGAGTTATGCAGATTCTTCATAACTAGTAGTGTTTACAGTTTATGAATATTCAATATTGTCCTAAATTACATAATTTACATCAGTTTAAAGGCGAAAGTGGTTTTCGCGCATATTGATTGTATTTTTAGAAACTTATGACATAAAGAGACGCCCTCTTTAGCTTTCTAATCTGTAGCTTGTTAGCACACTTGCATAAACTATATCAGCGAAACCAACGGATCATAAACCTTTGTCTAAAACTGCGCAGTGACCAGTAGTACTGTGTCCACGTTAGTCGACTAACAAATCCTATGCAAAATACTATAAAACTACGTCATACACTACGCTCAATATCGCTCGCAAATTCTTAGAAAATTAATTCATAAACCGCTGTGTACAAACAGGAAATATTCGGTAGTAATAATGGTCATGTATAATTTAATGCCGTTTGCATGTAATTATTGTGTTTATTCGCCATTCAGTTTTTGTTACTATAAAACAATTAATACTGGTTCTTAACTGCTTGGTATTATGACGTTCTATCAATAAATGACAAGCAAGTTTTACCACATCAAGGGCGCGTTGACGTATGTTTAAACTTATATGTTATACTCGTAGTTATCGTATGCAGTTGTATGAGCGTATGCAAGTGTATGATCGAGTTCACTTATCTATATGTCACACATGAAACACGTCTATACTTGGGACATATTTAAAAAAAAAATGGCTAGAGTACATACTTAGAATTGACAACAGAACACATTCCGCTACTTTTTAGAAGTTTTTGTCTGTTCTGTCAAGATCTGAAAATCTGATAATAATTTCTTTTATTACAAAAAAAAACCTTTAGTACTGAATGTAAAACATTAGCAGTCAAGCTTAACAGTATGAGGTACACACGGCCACACGACAAGTTAATAACTTACTACTTATGCTTACGTAATAAGGGTGATTGTGAACGAAAATGGGTAACGCCTTAAGCACTTTCTGTTGTTATAAGAAAGACAAAGTTCCAGATGATAGTGTAATGAAGTTGTATTGAGGAGGAAACTTTATATGTACACATAATTTAAGGGCGCTGGGTTCCTAGCTTGATGTGCTATCGTCTGTATACGTTATCATTTTGACGGATTTCGTTAAACGGAATAGGCCCTCTGATCCGTTTATTTATCGGATCAATACTGTGCTGTGCTGTGTGAATACTATCTACAGTAGCGAGGGATCCGTTAGAAAGAATCCTACAAATGTTGTGTGAATACTATTTCCAGTAGCGACGGTTCATTAAAAAAGGATCCTTTATTAACAGACGTTCTATGTAAACTCACCCTCAATTAGACTTCGAAGAGCATGTGGCGAATAAATTAGGTCTTCAAAAGCTCAAATTGGGTCGCGTTATAAATACGTTATAAATGAAGTATGTACGGTTTCTTGTTTGCATTTATTTACATTTTAGGTTTGTCCGTTTTTTCACGACCGTAATCTCGTTTGCCATTTGTCTTAGTTAGCTCTAATGAACTCTATAGCTACGGACACGACGAATTATTTATTATATTTTGCCCGTGAGTCAGTGCCACAGAGACACAGCAAACAGTAATTGTAATGATTGCGCATTGTTTATTCCAATGGAAAATAAAGACAAGGAAAAATTATAGTAGGTAATTGGTATAATAGGTAAAGTATTTTGAAGGTAATAAATCAATACGACTAACACTTTACGTAGTAACTATTTAGTAATCTGTGCTTTTGTGTCAATCAAGGTGTTGTTTTTTTTTTGCAAAAAAAGTTTGAAGTGCTTTTATAAAGGTCTGACGTGTTCTCGTCCTCATTTCTTAAAATATCATCATGTCAGCCGTTCGACGGGTATACGGGTGTGCTGAGCATAGTCCACCCTGGCCAAGGATCTCCACCGCGATGCGATCGGCCCTGCGCTTCCCGCAACCTTTACTAGGTTAAATATGTTCATCATCTTTCTTTGTGTATTATAAATATTTTACAACCACAGAAATGTTTTTTGGCTGCATTTAACAACGTTTTCATTAAACCGGAAAATTTTGAGTTTATTGTTTTTTCCAATCTGTGTTTGTAATGTCTAAGGTCAGTTTATTTCATGGAAGCTTAACTTTGCAACTAACCGGTCAAATGTATTTTTTGCAGTAGAATGAGCGATTCAGCACCGGTCCTGATTTCTATTTACTACACCCTGTCATGTCGAAAATGTATGTTCTAACCTCACGTGTAGCGCGCGAAATGCTCGCTTCCTACCAACTTTGTACCAATAATCAGATTCTTAAATCGTCTAAGGCCGGCTCCATACGTTGGGCGAACATTTGGCTCGAAAACGAACGCTATTGGCTATAAGAAAAAACACCAAAAAGGCACCAATCAACAATCAAAAACTCTTTGGATGATAGGTTTATCGGCCAGCGTTGGCCATAGTCGGGTAATGTATTTACTACAATTTGTCGCCTTCTTTGGGACATTCAGCAGTATATTGGGTGTTGCTTAAGTTGGCGGCGCTCTAGGTAGGTATGTGACCTGTGTAACATCCTCCTTATAAAGTGTGTGTTGCTGGATTATGTCTTGTGGTATTTTTCGTTTTAGCCGTCGCGCTTCCTTGTGCTCACCATTAGTGACTGTGCCAGATCGTTAGGGTGCTGAGATATTCGTTCTTTATATGATTTGGTGTGTCGTTCAATTTCCTGCTTCACTGTAGGTATTACTTCACTAAAGGATGTGAATCAAAATCTAATATTCGAACCCTTGTTCCAGTCCACCGTCCGACAGCAACTGGCGTCGCACGAACTCTGATTCGGCGTTACACCAGTCGTGCGCGGGCGAGCAGCAGGCGACCACGCAGCCGCTGTCACCGCACCACCCGCTGCACTCGCACGGCCACCCGCACTCGCACCAGCACCAGAACCATCGGCGGGGTGAGTCCATCATCATCATATCAGCCGCTCGATGCCCACCGCTGAGCGTAGGCCTCTCCCAAGGATCTCCACTGCGATTGGTCCTGCGCTTTCCCTTCCCCTCAGCTAGCGGCTTCCCGCGACCTTTAACAGATCGTCGATCCACCTTGAATCATCGGCGGCGTGATTGAGATCTAATGCAGTATAGGACCGAATTTTCTGCAGTCAGTAGTGCGCAGGCGAGCAGCAAGCGACCACACGGCTATCAAAAATCGCACCAGAAGGCCTATTCCGAAAAACTTAATCCGTCGAAACGGTAACGTATACAGACGACAGCACATCGAGCTACGAATTTTTATTGCTAAATCTCATAAAGGTCGCTGCATGCGTGACGGGATTTATATCCGAACGGGACGGGACGAAATGTTTTTGGAAGCGACATTTCTACATGAAGCCACTTTTTTACCTTGACGTGCTGTCATGTGAATGTGTGTCATTTTATTTATTTAATTTATATAAAAAACTTTTGCAAAACTTGTGTACAGCGGCGGACTTAATGCCGGAGGAATTCTCTACCAGTCAACCACAGGTCCAAGCAGAGAACATACAGGCGGTGCACAATTATCATGTCATGTAACAAAAGAACGATTATCGCTTTGACGGCTTTCGTTTTTTGTAATAGGCCTCCAATACCAAGACTATCGACGAGTATTTCCCTCTGCTCTGGGTTGAATTCGTACATTTTCTACAATCCATTACTTTCATTCAAGTCTGTATTATATTCTTATCAATCGTTTTAAATTTATTTATATTTCCAGCAACCATTTGTAGCAGGTGCCGATAATTAAAAAAATTTTTTTGGGTGTGTGTTGATAACTGAAAAATCTGTATAACGATAAGACCTTTTTATCTGAGATGTTAAATTGGCGATGTTCATGTTTCACATCACGCTAAAGTACTCAATCATAAGCTTAGATTAGGGTAATAGAGTAAAGATTGCGAATCTAGTTTTTATTCACAACGAGATAATACAATATCTCTTGCGAAACCAATTTCAACTGGAATTTGCAAGAAAAAGAATCTGAATTAAATCCATACTAATATGATAAATGCGAAAGTTACTCTCTGTCTGTCTGTTACTCAATCACGCCCTAAACTACTAAACCAATTTGCATGTAATTTTGTATGGAGATATTTTGATACCCGAGAAAGGACATAGGCTACTTTTTACCGCGGGAAAATGACGCATTCCCATGGGAAAATTCAAGTTCGCTTTTACGCCTAAACTACTGAACAGATTTAAATGAAATTAGTTAAGGAGATAGTTTGAGACTTAAGAATGGACATGAGTTACTTTTGACCGCAGGAAAGCAACGCATTCCCATGGGAAAAATTACTTTCCGGGGAATCTAATCGCTTTCACTCCTAAATTACCAAAGATTTGAATTATACTCGTACTTGGATAAAATTGGTATTACGGGATAATAACGCATTTCAAAAAACTACGTAATGCGGACCAAGTTGCGGGTAAAAGCTAGTATATCATAAAATCTCATTATTTTTGTCAAAAATATCGATGGTCCGCCTAGGCTGTCTTATTTGTCCAATTCTTGTTTTTATTTGTAACACTTAGTATAATTATTACAAACCCTCGTGGTTTACTTGTACTAAGTAAGTTAGTTAATTATTTTGTAACTGTTATTTACATGATAATAAAATAAAATCATTTTATTTCAGACTAAGTCCATAGTAATAATAAGTGAAATGTCAATTAGGTAAATTAAAACAACGTTAAATTAAATTCAAAATTCAGATCCATTTGTAAAAGTACAACATTTATATAATAAGAGATAAAAAGACCACTACTTGAAAGATTTAAACTAGTTGAGAATTTTGTTTCAGCCGCTGACATTCACCTGGACGTGCTGGCAACCCTAGGCATGAGCCCCAACAACCGTCCGAGGTCCTCCTGCGAAATACCCAGAATACCAAACAATAATAAGTGAGTGAGATTATTAACTATTATTTAAGCAATAGCGACACATGAGCCGACAATAGTTACTAGTTGTATCGCTGGAGAAGTTACGCCTCTTATCTGTAGTGTTCCAAAATGAATATAATATAAAAATCTAGCGGCCTGTACCGGCTTCGCATACGTGGACATATTTTTTTTACATATACATCCTGGCAGGGTCGCCATGCAGTGATGGGACCAAGCGCGTGTAATAGAAAAGACACATCTCCGTTGAATGCTTAGTTTATTGTGCGCCCATGCGCTAATATATGTATGTATCTTTTAACTAACTTCAGGGTGAGGTGAGCCACACACTACACACATACAATATATCCTATGTTCATCAGGGATAATGTAGTATTCTAGATTTTTTTTGAATCGGTTTTGTAGTTTCGGAGCCCATTCAATTCAAACAAACAATCAAATCCTCCTCTTTAAAATATTAGTGTAGATGTCATTGTGTCACGGTACTAGTCGCCCGAATCGTCATTCAGTTAACCCCTTCGTACACAAGGCTACACAAATCTTCTATACTCGACGATTTTAGTCTCTAAGCGACGCAACTAGTGTACCAGCCTCAACGAATATGTATGACTTTGGTCGCTTGGAGACTAAAATCGTTGAGTATCGAAGATTTGTGTAGCCTTGTGTAGGAAGGGGCTAAGTCCGTGGTTTTAGTTTAGAGTACGTAAGGTACGTTATAACTGATCACTAAAAAATATATATCGGCTTATAATGGTCCGTAATTAAATATGTGATATAGTGGCAATAAAACTCCCACGTAAAAAGGTATTACATGAATTGTAGGGAATTCCATTAATGTAATTCGCTTATTTGAATGAATGATAACTTCCTAAGCCCACGAGGATTATTTGTTTATTGTATTACTGATTTGATGACAGATAATACGATCAGATAGATAGCGACGAATTCTTATAAGTTTAATAACCGAAAGACGTCATACTGATACGAATATGATATACCTACATCTGCATCGTACGTTCTTATGCGGCAGCCCTAAATCTAATACTGGATTAAGTTACTTTTTCAGCATTAACAATGCAAATTTATTTACAATGTGAAATTATAACACACTTGAAAAATGCGACTGCCAGAGGCGGGACTCAAACCTGCACCTCTCGCAAGCAGGGCGATTGCACTCTAGTGTCACGGTACCTCAATCGGTAGAGCAATCGCCCGGCTTGCGAGTGGTGCGGGTTCAAGTCCCGCTTGTAGCAGTCAATTTTTCTTAAGGTGTGTTTTAATACCATATTAATCATTTGTAAACTTAACTACTGATTATCTAAATGTTTTTAATGCCATTTAATACTTATAATAAATATTTCGATTGATATTGGTATAGGTACAAACGTTATAATAATATCCTGTCTGTGGTGTCATGCCTATCAATTCTAGCTCCCTAAAGATGTCATGAATAATATATTTCCTATTATAATTTTCATAACCATATTTTGTCCAAACAAAAAAGAAAATTTAATACATAACGATGTTTTGATTGACTTTATTTGAAGCCGTTTATGCCGTGCATTAATGGGAATATAATGAGAACACAACACGTGTCGAACGATTCATTACTTTATAAATAACGATAAAACGGCTATTAATACACATTGATGATTATAATTGTACAAAGGAACCTCGATCAATACACTCGACAACTCGGAAACACTCTTATCATACGATTTCTTTAAAAACGTGTTAAAGCCGTGGACACACAAGCGACAGAAGTCGCCCGACTTGCGTCGCTGAAGCATATTGGTGGCGTTACATTTTATTGTATTTATTGACGCATATTATAAAGAGACTACGAGTATAACATAAGTTTATGAAAGCTGCTGTCGATAAAAAAAAAACAACATAAGTTCTGCTTGATATGTAATGCCAACAGCAGGATTTGCCTTATAAAAATGTCGACTACACATTTTTGTCAATTGACAAAAAAATTAATGTTTTTGCAAGTCGAACGTTTACAAACAACCAAAACCGCGACAACAGATCAGTACAGGACCGTAGACAAATCTTGAGTGTTTCTTCATAAGATGCAAACATTCGTCTTGCAATATGTGTTCATTAGGCCTAAGTCACTACCCAAACAGTAGCGCCAATTCGGCATACTATGACATCTTGAACAACTAAGCCCAACATGTTTGCTGAGGCGCGTTAATTCGTATTGGTTTTGTTAGCAGTGTGTCCTTGGCTTTATACACATTCGAGCACTGTCTAAGTGCATAATTGAGTTCAATTTGTCACACGCATATCATAGTGCAAATTATGCTATTAAAATCTTCAATGCCATTTATTACACCAAGTCGTTTATGTAC
Source organism: Pyrausta despicata (assembly GCA_963921415.1). Classification (NCBI taxonomy): domain Eukaryota; kingdom Metazoa; phylum Arthropoda; class Insecta; order Lepidoptera; family Crambidae; genus Pyrausta; species Pyrausta despicata. The sequence goes on along the minus strand of OY992862.1, from coordinate 9,917,983 downwards.
AACCTAATGGTGGTACATGTTAGTGTTTTAAAAACGTACGACATATACTGATTAATGATTGTTATAACTTATAAGTTAATATGACCATTTAATGTTTTAATAGAATAGCACCCATGAAATCATATCATCAATCAACTCTTGCACACAAACGCTAGTCACCGTTACGGAATAATACGGGTATAATGTTGAATGTGTTTCAATGAATAGCCATTTAAAGTCTAATGAAAAATAAAGTTTTTTTCTGTACCTCTGTATGGCCTCTGTCCTGTTACACCCTTTCCGTATTTTCGGCTAAAGTTTCTCGACATCCCTTTTCTGGCAAAAATTTTCAATTGCAAACATCTTTCCTAGTTGTTTTGTCTGCACGTTGCGTTCATGCAGTTTCACTTGCCTATAAGTTGCGCCATATAAAAAGAACGCTGGAAGTGATGAGTTTGCGCATAAGGGCAGTTGCTATCCCGCTCGCTCGACTAGGCGCGCGACGTTGTGCGCGCGCTATGCCCTACTTCGTACCACCAATTAGGTATTTGACACTCTCAATCGTTTTTATGAATTGTTAAAACGCGAATCTCTCATAGATATTGTGTTCTCTCATAAAATAAAATCCAATAAAATCCATTTATTTCTGTACGTAGGCTAACAACTAGCAGTTTTACATAGATGGCGATTATGGTTTGTGACATCTTCATTTACACTCGATAATTGATGTACTTTTTGTGAATTTTCGATCAGTTAAGAATCAAATATTATGAATAATGAGAAATTAAGGCTTAAAATTACGCAGGACATACATGCATATACTCGTAGTAGTAGTAGTACACAATTATTATTATTTAAGAGACCTTCGATGAGAATAATATGTGTTTAGGGTACAGTGGGGCGACCGCCTAACGTGATAGCTATTGGAATCGCAATCGTTTATGACGTCACACGAGTATTTCGTACCGCCGAGTAAAACGTGGTGAAATTGGCCACTTCTAATAACTGGCCACTTTACATTTTGCCACCTTATAATAAGCTTTTAAGACGTAGAGCGGCATCTTTAAGCTTACCCGTGAAACAGTAGTTTATTTAGCTATTATATTAGTACCAGTTTTTGACACTAAACTACAGCGACAAAGCATTTGAGGTTATTTTCCGCCATTTGGCGGCGTCGACTGAAGAAAACCAGTGGTTTCTTACTAAATTGTTAAGAGAGTGCCTCATCGCAAAAAATATTTTTTATTGTATTTTTACGACAATCTCATGTTTGTTTTGTATCATTTGACTTGGGAATAAGTTAAGTTTTGTTTGTTTAGGCATTGGGTTACTTAACATTTGAAAATAGCTAGGTTACGGGGGGTGGCCAATTATGGATTATCAAAATTACTATTTTTCAGTTACCGGCCGGTCATGACAGTTACTGCGTTTTCACCCTATGTTGTTTTTTCTAAATAATTGGACCGTATTCATTTGCTAAAAGAGTTCAGTATTGCAGGAAAAAAAAAACAGAAAAAACAACCGTCTTTTTCTAGTAACTGGCATAGGTGGCTAGTTACTCAATGTTGGTGGCCAATTACTGATTATAGGTTTTTTTATCAGATTTGCCAATTTAAATATGCCAAAAAAAGACAGTAGTCGACAAGGACGATATAAACTCTAAATTATTTCCTCCATAAAGAAGGGTATGTTCGACAGGCAAGTAAAACTTTCGAAGTTCCGAGAAGTAGGTATGCCCACTGCACCCAAAAGACAAGAAAAACGCCAAACTGAAAAAACACCCTTCGCATTAACATCAGAAGCTTACATTCAAATAATAAAAGCAAAGGAATTGAAGAAACTAGAAGATGAAGCTGCAAAGGAAATTAGAAAACGATTGCGTGAAGAAAAAAAGAAACAACAAGAAATAAGTGCACATAAAATAAATCAAAAATGACAAGCAAATAGAAAATTAAAACTGAGGTAAAGAAGATAGAAACAACAAGTTTAAATCAGCTTGCTTCTGAAAGTCAAATTTTATCATTAAATAGGAATGTTCTTGTATATTGCGATTCATGTTTGAACCCTATTACAAAAAATTGGTTGCCTGTAAAGTCGGATAGGGGCGAAAGTTTTACGTCACAACGACTTTGAGTGGTAAAATAATTTTAATGTGAATATTCATTCGTATAACATGAACCGGTGTGTATGCCTATCTCTCTCACTCTCTCTCTCTCGCTCTGTCTCTCTCGCTCTTAGGCGGGCTAACTGTGCTCGAGTGGAAGGGACGCGTGCCTTTCACTTTTTATGTCTGTCTCACTCGCTCTTAGGCGGGCTAACCATGCCCGAGTCGAAGGGACGCGTGCCTCTCACTCGCTCTCACTGTGAGCGCGAAACGTGAGCGGAGCGTAACGCAGTTTCTTGAAGTGTCACCCGGCAAACCAATTTATAAGACGTTGTCACGTCAAAAGGTTATCAAATGCAGCCTATACATAAAACTGTTTCATATTAACTGCATAACGTCATATCACAGGGATCACCTGAGCATAAAGGTGATGAATTTTTGTGTCATCTTTGTTTTTATGTACGCAACACCCTGACTAACTGAACTGACTGAATGACTCTCCTAACGGTGACATCGATGATTTAAATATGTTTAATACCATATTTAAAGAAGCTTTAAGACAAGGTTTAAGAATTAGACGACCTTATCAGGATCCCATTTTATTTCTTTTGAAATTGAAACCTATATGATTGTAAATTAAGCGTTTAAAGTTAATTCAGTAGAGTCAGAAGTGGTTTATGTTAATTTATTCCACATTTTGTTGAAAACTGTATTAAATAGAAATATATCCAAAGAAAATTGATTATTTTTAACTGTCAATGAGCAGCTATATATGTCTTCATTAGATTTAGTATCAAGAGAGGCTTTTAAAGGGTTTATTTATGTTACTAAGACACTGGCCAGTTACTGGATAAATGAGTGCCAGTTACTAGTTTTTTGTGGCCAGTTACTACGTAAAAGTGACTTTTTTTATTTGAATAAACATATATCTGATAAGAAGAGCTTTATTTTATTTTGGATTATTTTCCTACCTTCACAAGGCAATATTCTACAATTTGGTATATAACTAAGAATTTATGCTTATTTATCAGTATTTAAACTTCAAACAAAGTCAAAAAATCGCTTAAGTGGCCAATTACTCCCCGTTTTACCCCGTTTAATTTGAGAAACAGGATTTTGGAATTTATTTTAATTGATGTCAAATACCCAATTAGACTCATGGCGCGGCTTATATTGTCTCATACACACCCACAGACTTAACTGCTACTATTATTTTCAGCGTATACGAGAGCGGGGGGGACGGCGGGGGCGGCGGCGGAGGGGGGCTAGGGGTGGGACAAGGGCTCATGTGCGGGGATCAGAAGATGCCGTGCGGCTCGCTGCCCAACCTCACATCGGTGCACTTCCCGCCGCCGCACCACCTGCCGCATCGGACGTCGCCCGACTACAACCAGCCGAGATACGTGAGTGTTGCACTTGAGGGATCTCGACGGATTTATTTTTGAAGGCATTAACTGCTGTGACTAAGTTCCTTGCGCAACTTTTTCGCAGCATCAGCCCAAAAATAGCTGTGGTAGGGGGTGGTGTTTTATGGGACGTGTAAAAGTGCCCTATGAATCTTTAAAAAAGTAATTAATTTCTGTAAATAGGGCCCTATTTACAGAAATTAATTACTTTTTTAAAGATAAGACGCTCAAGTGTCAGCCTAACTCACGACGAGCGACAATCTATGATCTTTGCCTTCGGCAAACTGAAAAATAACTAAATACAAGGGTTCAAATTCCGCAAGACGTTTAATTGATGTACACAAAAAGAATTTATACTTAAATCATAGATCCTTTTCCTTAATCGACATATAAAAAGATTTAAAACAGGATCAGAAAGGGTGATGGTTTTCGTCTATTTCGTTGTGTTGTGATGTCCTGCCGCTTTGATGAAAAATGCTAGCGTTAGCGCACTAATATACAGGGTGTAAAAAAGTATCACTTAGCCCGTAACTACGCATTCTCTACATTAAACCAAAACGTATGCGAAAGGAAAAATTGCTGGGAAATGAGTTTTATTTTTTCGCATTAAAAATAATCACAAATTCACGCCCCGAAATGTATCGCGAGCACGTAACCGATTTGATTATGTAGGTACCTGTGTGTGTGTGTGTGTGTGTGTGTGTGTGTGTGTGTGTGTGTGTGTGTGTGTGTGTGTGTGTGCGTGTGATACGAGACGCGCGCGCCGGCCGGCTGTGGCCGAGTTCGCGGTACTAAGGGCGAGGAGATGCGGGTTGATTTACATATTACGATTCAAAAAAATATTTATCTCTTACCTTGTCTGCGTCATCCATCCATCATCCAAATCAGGATCCAATTGGAGAGGCCAAACGAATCAGTTTGGACAACTCTGGTGCGGGAACAAATTCGTCTGTTTTTCCAGCAAACGCTTAAGAGCACGAGTGAAAACTCGTGGATCACGAGGCTGATGCGCGTTATTTAGACCCGTAATACGCAACGCTTCGGACGCATTATCACGAGCCATCCCATAGCTTACACCATATTTACGTACTCGCGAGCGCTGTATTGGTGCCACGACAGTTTCATTGTCACTCGACACTATCGCACAACTCTTACTCCAACACTATTCCTAGATCATAATCACGAAAAACGAAAAGAAAGTATTGAGAAACTGAAAGAGCGGATGCGCATTCGATGACGTTAGAAACCGAACTAATAAAAAAGTCCTGAATTTTCTGTAAACAGACGGCCATACGTCAAGTTGCGTCAAATTGCAATCACTGCGGCATCTTAATGCTTACGTTATAACGGTAATTCATTTTCGAAAGCGCTTTGCCGTCCGCTATCCACCCCAACTCGCCCTCGCGTCCCCGCTGCCGCCACCGTCGCTTGCGCGCCACAGAGAGATTACTCGGTTAATTTTTAGGTATTTACTCATTTTAGAATTGTAAAAGCTTGCCTTCGTTGCTATTGGATTAAAATCAAGGCATCAAATTAGTTAGATAAACTCATACTTTAACAAATGTCTAACAACCTTACAGATTTTTTATTTTGTCAGGTGCTTCCATTTGCATTTACAATAATCTACATTCTACTTAAAAGTTTGCGCAAAATGTTTAAGATTTTGGACCATAAGGTTGCATTTTATTGCTTTGTTTTTTCAAAGGCAATGTTTTATTTTAGAAGTTCGTAATTCTGATACTTAAGTATATAATGTGTATATCTTGCTTTGTATTAGTTTGTGGCTAGTTCTTAAATTACTTTTTCTGGCCACTTAAAGAGGAAAAGATATATGATAATACTAGCTGTGCCCGCGACTTCGTCCGCGTGGAGTTGTAATTTTGGGCATAGACATGTACTGTCGCAGACAGTTTTTTAGATCATTTCAAGAGGAATAATTCTTTCATATTTATATTTTTGGTATCTTGAACCGTTTTCGCAGCGTACGCAACTCAAGGATGGTTTAGTAGATTCTGAGATTCAATTTCCTGCCTGCCCCCTAAGTTCATCGGCGTGATTATTTATATCCCAGTTTACTCTCCAGGTGATACTGAGTCAAATAAAAAAAGTCCCGTCAAAATCGGTCCAGTAGATTCTGAGATTAGCCCGGACAAACAGACAGACAGACAGACAGACAGACAGACAGACAAAATTTTTAAAAATTGTTGTTTTGGCTTCTATTACGGTAATTAAGACCCCCTGTAACAATTTTTCATAAAAATCTTCAATGTACAGAAATCGATCTTTTACAGTCTTATTATATGTATAGATGATATGTAAACTTGCTGCAGCTGATTGCGCGCGTGTGTGCGGAAGCTAGTGTTGTGCGCGGCGTGCGGTGCGGTCATAGGACACAGTGTGGTAGTGTGCGTACATTAAACACATCGCAAACTGCACAGTTTAAATTGTTTTATGAAAAAAACTACCGTTTGATTTAGTCATGTTTCTTCGGAAAAAAACGTTTTATTGTTTTTAAAAAATATTGATAATTGTATTTCAACTTTGACTCTTAATATCTCGGCAACCAGTGATTTTCCAGGTATAATGTACAGAAATAAAATAATCAGGATGATGAGAATCCAAGGTATAAGTTTCCTTTAAGCTTTTTTTTACACCCGTTATTTCTGTAAACGTGTATCAAGCATTAAAACTGTACTTATCAGCTGCTTTTGTGTCTTTGATGTCTGGTTTTTAAAAAAATTGCTCGAAAGTGCTAAAAAAGGACTGCCTAACATAGGGCAGTAAAAATATATATTTTTGTTCATAACTTTGCTTAGATTTATCTACTTATCTCTTCACTTGAGTTGTATTCCTATTCCTATGGGTGCAATAAAGTTTAAATAAATAAAGTAAATAAAAGTATGGACTGGTAAAGTAATCAAAATATTAAAAAAAACGAAACAATAAGTTTGACATCACTTAATTCACATGTCAACCAAATATCCACACAGCCTGCTCCTACGTAGCTGTTACGTTATTCAAAATTATCTTATCTCGAACTCATTACTAGTTTTCTCCCAAGCATCGCGAAATGCGATAAAATACGATATCTCACTTCACGCCAAAATCGCTGTAGGTCACACGCGGCGTGCGTACGGCATAAGGCAGAATAATTGCACCTTGCTAGTTTTATTACGCAACAAGCTTGCAAATATGTTTAGTTTTACATATTAACTAATAAACTACTAAACAAAACAATGTAGTTTTTAGTGCATAGTATTGTCGGTCGACTCGCGAATAATAAATGCGAATAATAATATTTACGACATAGGTACTTGCTTGAAAAATCTGAAACAATATGCATGCACTGTACATAGTTGTAAACAAGCTGGTGCCTCAAGTGAAAATTCTTTGATTAATTTATTTCCACAACTTTTTTATCATATAGTTCCTGCAATTCGATTCACCCGTATAGCAATAAAATACACGTATCGGATTTTTAATATACGAAGTGGCCAAAACAAGTTGACGTACATTTTCCGTATCTCAAGCGAAGCAAAAAAACTGACATTAATAATTATGGCATCATTTTCATTAATGATCTCGTAGCAGAAAGTTCAAGACTAGAAACCATTTCATAAAACACTTTTTTGCTCCGAACATTACAAATATTGCAGGACCATAATTGCATGTCGGCTGCGGTCAACCGTCTGTCTTGCGGCTAATTATAATGTATAGTAGTCGCGAGTGTCTCAATAAATAAATAATATGTTTGACCCAAGTGAGTGTGCTTAGTATTCGCATGATCAACTTTAAATCTCTCACGTTGGACGTTATAGAGCCCCACCTCCCCCGGCGCGGTGTCGCCGGGCTTTTTAGCTCCGAATGTTACAAAGATCGCAGGACCAAAATTGAATGCCGGCTGCTGTCAACCGTCTGTCTTCCGGCTAATTATAACGTATAGTAGTCGCGAGTGAGTGTCTCAATAAACGATATATCTGATCCAAGTGAGTGTGCTTAGTATTCGCATGATCAAGTTTAAATCTCGCACGTTGGACGTTATAGAGCCCCACCTCCCCCGGCGCGGTGTCGCCGGGCGGCGGCAGCGTGTCGCCGGCGACCGGCGGCCTGTCGCCCGCGTCCGGCTCGCCCGTCGGCGCGACCGTGCCCATCGCCAACGCGCTACACCACCCCTACGATCACGCGTCGTCGTTGTACGACACACAGGTCTGTTGACAACCCTAGTTGCGCAGTTTGAACGAGCGAAACCCTGCTGTGTTGAACTATCGTTCCAATAGCTGTCTTCACACCAGAGATGAGCTGAAATGATAGAAAAGAAATATCTAAAGCCATGCTAAGGACTGGTTTATAATATGATATCTACCTTTGACTGCGAGATAGACAATTGTCAGCTTCAAAGATACGGCTGTATCCTCAGATGCTTGTATTATGAAACTGACCGTTGTGTAACTTTGTAGAATATTGTTGACTTTTTCAAGAAGCATTTCAAGGTAAATCGAGTAATATCATTTCGGGTGACTTTTTGCAAATTTTCTCGTCATACGCCGTGGCTCCATAAGCGATTTTGACGTATTTCAACATTAAATAGTTATTACAATAAATAAACAATAAGCTCATCTCTAGGTGAAAAAAACGGATACCGTAGTATAGATAAAGTAGAGCCCTTGTAGTGAACATATCGGTGCCTTATGCGATGTAGAATGGAATGTAATGTATTGATGTTGTTTTAGTCGTAGTAGGCACTAGACAGTAAAAAATGAAACTCGTAATATTAAAATGAAAAAGAAAATAAACAATAACGACTCTGTAAAATTCGTTATGAAAAACAATATTCTTTATACGACTTGATGAAAGTGTAAATTACATTAATTGTGAACTAATTACGGCCAATTTCCAAGACCGAGCCCCTACTAATACCTGTCGATTAGTAGATACAGAAGCTAGTGTATAATTTATGTTAGGGGACAAAAACTAACGACTGTCATTGGCCTATATGTAGTCAAGGACTCTACTTCTTTTTATTGTTTGTTGACATATCAAACTAATTGAATATGAATACTTTATATTCAGGAATTTAATCAATATGAGTGTTAGCATTGTTTTTCGTATATGGCGCGTCGGTTCCTCTCTGAAATCGGGTGGCATGAATGATTAATGCAAACGATAATTGGACTCCGAACGAATATAATACCCCCCCCTCTTCTAATAAACTCCCATACCGGCTTTTAGGCTAATTAAAAGTCCGCTGTCAATGTGAAGATAGTATTGTACAGTGTACTCTTAAAAGGTGTAATGCGAAAGTATAGAACTTGTAGTGTTAGTAGATTCTAGATCTAACCAAAGCTTGAAACATGTAACTCAGATGCCTGTTTGCAGTAAACTCGAGTAATTAAACTTCCACTTCGATGCAACACATGCTTACCATTCGTCACTTACAATAAGGCGTTGTGCTACTTGAGCGACGCAACGCAATTACTGCCGTGTGACGCGATGCGATCAGTACTTGTGTCAATTTAAATCGCGCTTTATCACGTAGGACTATCATAAAAGTACATACATTTGATGTTGACGCGTCACGTCGCGTCACACTTGTCGCGTCACGGTGCATCGCACTTGTCGCGTTGGTCCTTCACGTAGGACAACGGGTAATATTCGATGAATAAGTGTGTTTTTCGTTTGTCGCTCATTTCGAGGCCTTACATAATTTACAAGCCCTTTAATTTTTGCCAAACTTTCATAGACCTTGATATTTAAATGATACCATTGAACTACGTTTACTGCAAATGGGCATACGTGAAGGCTAAATTACTTTCCTTCCTATAGGGAAGTTTTAACAGATATATTGTTGTTGTTTTGTTTTGTTTGTGTTTATTTGCTTTCTACACAATATCATTTTTTTGTTTATTTCAGAATCACTTATCTGTACCAAACACAAATAATTATCTTCATCATAATAAGGTTCGTTTCTTTTTTAACCTCCTTTCGGTTCATACGTTTTATACGGGCGTTTGCTTGAGTGCTTTGCGTCGGAGACACGCACAATCTCGACACATTTATATTAACAACTTCATCAGTTTCAAAGCTTCTATCGATATACTAATATTATCTGCATGTATCAACATTTTTTATCGCTTTTTTCTGAACAGCACTTCATATTCTAAGCAGTCTTTGCTTTCTCCATTTTAAAAGAAATAAATTTTTATCGATAAAATAACGGCTTGTGTTTGGGTATTATTAACTTATTGGACATTTTTCTGATACCTTTAAATGTTTATGTATAATTTTAATTCACACACTCAGTCACTTTACTTTTTTTAAAGTTTTATTAGTATTTTATGTAGACTTTGCTAACTCCTGCTTCTAAATGTGCAATGCTTGCAATCAATTTATACTAAATGGATTCAATGGCGTGTTAGTAAGACTTAGATTGACTGCGGTATTTACTTATGTGACACAGTGAGAGCTATATTCACTAAGGGTCAGTTAATAAATCTGCCAAATTTATAAACTGTAAAATATTCAAATTGTTTTGTTAAACATTTTAAAAGGCCTACAAAGGCCAACTTAATAATTATATTTAAAAGTCCATCAATGATACACAGCTTGGACAAAACAAGAAGTCAACCTTCACGAGTTAAAAAAAAGGCATTTATCAAATCTTACATTTGTATTTTTTTACAAATTTATTGAAAGCTATTTAAACACGCTGTCGCGTTACAACAGTATTGTTCGAACTGCATAAAAATTGCACTATGACTTCACGTCAACATTTCAGCCGCAAACGCTTACCATTTACACTACATTTACTTTATAATGTTTATAACAGTATTACTGCTTTGCCGCGATCGTAAAATAGTGCGACCAAGTTATTTGACCTTTCACTCAGAAATTTATTACAATATAATAGTTTTGCCATGAAAAGGTTATTCGCACTTTTGTCACACTATTTTTGACCTGCAACCTTTGGATATAGTGATGTTTGTATAGCCACTGAAGGTAAGCATTTTGGCTGGTTACAGAATATGTCACCGTTGGACCACGGTTGGATTACGTCAGGGTACCAATCACACTGTAGTCCGCCGTCACAATATTCATCGACATCGAATATAAACATACCTTCACCAACGGTAAGTGTGGATTTTCAAGGATATAACATGTCTTGACTGGACTGGGCTCTTTTTTAATGAATCTGCTCTTCCAGTTTTGATAGTGATCAATGAGAATCATCAATAGTAACTACCTACGTAGCTGAAATCGTTTTAATTTGAATTATTTTGACATTGCTGACTATGCATCACAGAATCAGAAAAGTATATTCGTTCTGATGACGTTTACGCTGCTAACGGTGCCCTCTGTGCTAAGTTATTAGATTCGATAACTCACAAAAAATACAAACAGATCTAGATCGAAGTAAGATGTACAATGTACGCGTCAGTGTCATAAAGAGAGTTTCACTAGAGAAACTTAACGCTCCAATAGCGAACGACACTCAATACTGGCCGTCTGAAAAATCGACCCACCTGGTTTTGCAATACTGCTCACATGGATTTTGTAGAAACGACACAGCTTTAGTGTAAAATTTTACATGGACCTTTTTTGATGGCTTGATTAACAGCATTATTCTATTTTTACTAAGTCTAAACACTTCGCCAACGTTTTATTATCCTATTGTATTATGTGCTCTCTCTGACTGATTCGTTGGTGTAGTGGCAAAGTTTCTGCCTTACATCCGAGAGGTCCTGGGTTCGAATCTCAGGTCGAGCCGAAATTGTTTCTGATATTTTCTGTCATGAATTTCTCAAAAACAGCTCGAAGTTGGAAAGTTGGCGATGTTACACCCCCGTGTCTCGGTGTGCACGTTAAGCCGTTGGTCCTGCGCCTGATCTCTCTCCGGTCATGTCGGATTGCCGTCTCACCGAACTTTGAGAGTGATGGAACAGTGAGTGCACCTGTGTATTGCGCTCACACTTGTGCACTATAATATCTCCTGCGTAGTTGGCTGATCTCTATTGAGATTGGCCGTCGTGGTCTAAATCGGCGAGGAGGACTATTAATATTATTATGTGCTCTCTCGTTGGCAGATGGTGCACAGTCCAGGCAGCCCGGCGGAGTCGCCGTCGGCGGCTGACTACAACCTGCACCAGGTGTTGTTGCAGCCCTTCGAGCAGATCACGATGGTAAGTCGTCCACTCGCGAATCGACATAGGTAAACTATACATTAGATATATCACCAGAAATAAAACGACTGAGAATCGATTTATACTGGACCCATTACCTACCAAGACTGTTGAAATTTTGTTGTTTGACACTTGTGATGGTATTTTCTGATGCAATATCTAATCTTTTAATGGAATCTTATAATTATGATAACTAAGTATGTTATTTTGTGAAACTAGAGTGTTAAACCGCCGGGAGTGAATATTCTGCGTGAAATGGTCCATACTTAAATAAATAAATAGATCAGTGACGTAAGTCTGTCAAAATATATCAATCAGGTAGCGTTGATCCTTCAAATCCTTACAACCATGTTTGCTAGACACTTTTTCTTCAACAACGCACTTGAACTTATTTATTCTCCTCTGTGTTTCTTCTCCCTACAACTGAACACAAAGTGCCAATATACATGAATTAAAAACAAAAGTAAACTCGCATTGATTACAATTCACAAACTTAATACGTCTACTACCATTTGTTTCTTCGGTTAACGCTAAAAGTAGACTACTTATATGAAAACCACATAACACTCAGTTCACAAATAAACGCAAAAACATTGTTACCCTAATCAGTGTGGAAACACTGCTATAATGAATATCGATAGTATTACTCATAACAACTACACTGAAACACATTTTTTTTATGTAAAATTTTTATAATATTTCTATGCGTCAATGGAATAGCAGGGAGTTGTAAGTAGCACACAGATAACATAAATATTTAGATGCTTCTTTGTCTGGATATACAAACTAGTACAAAATAATGTGATAATTGGTGTAAGTAAGTCAGTAAAGAATTTAAATGATAAATGAAAATATTAGCTGGTTATTGGCACTCACAAATTGAAGATAAACTGACATGAGCACAGATTAAAAAATATCGTCGCACAGCATACCAAATACTAGCACAATAGAATCAAATACTAGAATTATTTATAATGTTATATTGAGAAACTGTAACTGAATAGCTCATCAATTATCAAGTTTCTATATTTTTAGTATTAATAACGCAAATTTCTTTACAATTTGAAATTAAAACACTGAAAGAAAAACCTAGCTAACTGGCTGCAGCCTAAGAAGCACTTAAAGAAATTCGGACCGATGAGTAAGTGTCACGGCAGCTCAATTGGTATCGCCCGGCTTGCGAGAGGTGCGGGTTCGAGTCCCGCATGTGGCAGTCGGTTTTTTTAGGTGTCTTTTAATTTCACATTGAATAGCTTATCACTCATTTTAAAAGAGAATAAATAATTTACCGATATTTAGTTAAAAAACAGTTACATTTTCTTTGAATGTGTTGCCAAAAGCAACAAAACTAAGATACTACTAACTAGTATTAACCGATACCACATGAAATGCCAACTTACTGTCGTTCATGAAGTCTTTAAAAGAACTCGGTTCAAATCTTGCCTCTTGACTTAGCATTTCATGTGGTTGCTATATCTAGATTATAATACATGTCTGGATGTACAAACTGTCTCTTTTTTACGTCCCCGTCAGAAGAAAAATATTAAATAAAAATATCAAGGACTTTCGGGGGACCAGTGGAAATAGAAAACTTCCGGATAGCCGTATGCCATATCACATGCGTATTCAAATCCCTCCAGTAGGAAACTGAAATCATATTTATCCTCAGAAATTGCAACCATAATAGAAATTGAGGCGTTGAACATATTGAACATCTTATTGTACTGCCTGTCGGTGTCCGACAATCATCTTAAAAACACACTTGAAAACGAAAGAGACAGTTCGTACACTCGACCATCGATTGTTGTGCGTACGAACAAAACGTGTAACGTTCGTGTGGATGTTGGCCAAGGACTGGGCGCAGCTGGTGCAGACGCTGGTCGAGTCCGGCTGGACCGCACACGTCCAAGTCGCGGAAAATGTACGACACCCCCCGCTCCCCTCACACGTACACACTCATATGTATAGTTATAGGGTGCTTACATAAAGAAACAGGTTTCTGGTAGAGACAAATATGTTTGGGTCGGTACCGAAAAGCTTATAAGGAAACTGAACCTTCTCTTAAAATAAGTGAACGCGTAAGATAAAATATAAATTCTATACCTGTACCGATCGGTACCTGCTCGCACGTACCGGTAACTTGCTTCTTTATAATCACCCAAAGGCAAAAATATGTGATGCGCGCATCTTCTTCCATTGCAAAGCGGAATCTACATATTTTTGTTCCTGATTGTACACATTACACGATAGTACGGATAGCGATGCGTTGATAGACAGGGTCTTTGAAAAATTCGAATAAAATGGTCATGCAGTACGGTTGTGCATAAAGTTGTAATTTCTTGTGATAAGACCGAAATCAAAGAGTTTTTAAATACACCAAACACGTCTTTATCTTTCCTATAAACCGTATGGTCCCGACTGGGACTCAAGGAGAAAAAAGGACGAGTTATGATGTATACCTACGTCTTTCTATTTATTAACATTGAGTACATATTGAATGTCAACGGATCGCGAACTGTACCTGAGATCACCCATTAGAAATATGCAAATTAAATAAAAATCAATAGAATATAACAAATAGTATTGTAGGTACTAAGAAATGATTAATTAATTTGTTATGCTCTTCTAATGAGGTGATAATTCACTAACCGAAACAATATAGATTGTATGCTATTGAATGGTATCTTGGCATTGTTTGACCTCATTCCTTTATTTCATTTAGCTCTTCAAAATTCAATGTAATCTCCTGTTTTTATTAATGTTAATTTCGGTATTGCTTTTGTCATACATTCTATATATTTTCTCAGTTTTATGAAACATATTTTACGTATACGGCTTTCATTGCTTATTGTACGAAGCAATGTAAAGCTAAACACAGAACAAGTCTTATTTATTTGACATTCAGAAAAGGAACAAGACTGACTTGGTCATTTTCTACATCTTAGATAAATTGCACCTGCAGATTAAACTTTACGTATCGATTAATGTGTAAATAGTATTTATTACAGATGCTACATAACCATACACATATACATAAAAACGCCGTTTTTAATCCTCAGGTGTCTTCGTTCCAAATACTAGTTAGCTTTAACTTTAATTTAATCGATATAACTTAATTGCCCTTCATCATGTTATTTTCTAATAAAAATTATTTGCATGCACACACGTACGTAGTTCTATAGAATAGTTTTTAGAATTAGAAAAGTATAATCGACTGAAAATATGTTGATCCACTTTATGTAGGAAATAATGTTAAATTAAATATACTATAGAAAACTGTGCACTGTCAGAAAATCCACCAACCTTATTATATTAAGTTACTCGCATGTTAAGTACATCTATGTAGCTACACATAATTAAATAATAAAGCATGTTTATAAAATATTGCATACATATAAAAGCACAAAAAAATATTTAATGGTCTTTCAGTATTATACATGTCATGTGAATCTAAGTACCTGCCTGCTTAATTTAAGAATTTATTCCGCTTCGAGTGTCATTTTATAAAGTGTAGACTTAGTGACGTTATGTTTTTTTTTTAATTTTTCAGGAATTTCTGCATTTTATCTCGGTGTTTTTATTGCTTGCTATATTTATTGAGATTTTTATTTGTATAATGAAATGGTCTTATTTCAATTAACAGATGGATCAGCCAGTGTCGAGCTACAACACATCGTATATGAACCACAGTTCGCCTCACTCACCACAGACAACGAATACGCCACATACATATTCCCAGGTTTGGCTTTCTCATATCAAAATATTATATTTGAGTATAAGTCTAAGTCTTAAAATTATTAATGCTCGAATATTATTATTGTTTTTCAATAAATTATAGTTTTTTAAGTATTTTTGACGACCGTTTGGTGCAGTGGTCTACATGTCGGACTTCTAAAACCAAGGGTCGCGGGTTCGATCCCCGCACAGTACAAACATATGTGTGCATGAACATGTGTTTGTACTGGTCTGGGTGTTTTCTATGTATAATATGTATTTATTTACAAAAAAAGTATTTAAGTATGTTTATCCGTTGTCTAGTAGCCATATAACACAAGCCTCGTAGCTTAATTTGGGACTAGAGAATTGGTGTGATTGTTGTAATTTTTTTTTAGTTTATGATAAAATGATGCTACAAAATGATGTGTGTGAAGTAAAAGAAAATAAAGATTGGGATTTTTTAAAGACGTATTTCGGGCGTATATGCGCGTTTTCTGCGTGTCGAATATAGTCAAATTGCCTTTACGAGTGTATGGCATTTACGCGTTCAAAATATATTGAGTGCTGAGGCTCTAATGCACAAACCGCAACGCGTAATGCATAAACGACCTATCATGTTACAAACGGCCCACACGCCAACTGCGCGTGATTAAGTTCCACAAATGTGACTAGGATGAGGATAGGGTCTGTATAACTCCCTGGGTCCCTGGGAGTTAAGGTCGAAATCGAGGATCTACGAGCTTATAAAAAAAAACCCAACATAGCACACATTATTACGACACGACAATATAGAATTGTTACATTCGACAGCGAACCTCGGTCTTTTAAGGCACCCGGTGGAAACATACTGTACCGCGAGTCAGTCGGGCACAGCGCCATCTGTTGGGTGGGCACAATGAACCATCCTTGAAATTTTGCGGCTTGAAATTTTGCGGCTTATCACAAGTGCGTAATACAGGGTCAAAAATATGAAAATTGTGGGACGTATTGAAAGGCCGGCTAATTCAGTCTTCGCCTGCGGAACGAAAAATAGGCACCGTGCGAGAGGCGGGGCCTCAAGACGTGCCCGTCGCTTGCAACTATCGATGCCACTATTTGGACTCATTCAGCTGGCCCCTTACAATAGCTCTGACTGGCGCTGATGTGTGTAAGTGCGTGTAGTCAGCGTGTGTGCAGTGGCGCGGGCCAACAAGCGCATTACCTGCACTCGCCTCGGCCGTGTCGCCTCGTTTGTATAGAAAAGCTGTATGCCGCTCGTCCACTTTTGCAACGAGACTTTTCTCTACCTCGACTTTTGATCGTGTGAGCGACTCTCCTTACAGATTCTCTCATAAGTTGTGTCAATCCCATTTAACCTCTGTTTTTCCCCAGGCGGGTTGCGGCGCGGAGTCGCGGCACGGCGCGCGCGACCCGGTGGCGGGCGGCGGCGCCTTCCCGCTCGCCTCGCCCTCCGCGCCGCCCACGCCCGCCACGCCCGCCAGCATACCCGACATCATACTCACAGGTGCGTGCTGTGTGCTCTCTCTCCCTCCCCAGTTCCCGCTCGCCTCGCCCTCCGCGCCGCCCACGCCCGCCACGCCCGCCAGCATACCCGACATCATACTCACAGGTGCGTGCTGTGTGCTCTCTCTCCCTCCCCAGTTCCCGCTCGCCTCGCCCTCCGCGCCGCCCACGCCCGCCACGCCCGCCAGCATACCCGACATCATACTCACAGGTGCGTGCTGTGTGCTCTCTCTCCCTCCCCAGTTCCCGCTCGCCTCGCCCTCCGCGCCGCCCACGCCCGCCACGCCCGCCAGCATACCCGACATCATACTCACAGGTGCGTGCTGTGTGCTCTCTCTCCCTCCCCAGTTCCCGCTCGCCTCGCCCTCCGCGCCGCCCACGCCCGCCACGCCCGCCAGCATACCCGACATCATACTCACAGGTGCGTGCTGTGTGCTCTCTCTCCCTCCCCAGTTCCCGCTCGCCTCGCCCTCCGCGCCGCCCACGCCCGCCACGCCCGCCAGCATACCCGACATCATACTCACAGGTGCGTGCTGTGTGCTCTCTCTCCCTCCCCAGTTCCCGCTCGCCTCGCCCTCCGCGCCGCCCACGCCCGCCACGCCCGCCAGCATACCCGACATCATACTCACAGGTGCGTGCTGTGTGCTCTCTCTCCCTCCCCAGTTCCCGCTCGCCTCGCCCTCCGCGCCGCCCACGCCCGCCACGCCCGCCAGCATACCCGACATCATACTCACAGGTGCGTGCTGTGTGCTCTCTCTCCCTCCCCAGTTCCCGCTCGCCTCGCCCTCCGCGCCGCCCACGCCCGCCACGCCCGCCAGCATACCCGACATCATACTCACAGGTGCGTGCTGTGTGCTCTCTCTCCCTCCCCAGTTCCCGCTCGCCTCGCCCTCCGCGCCGCCCACGCCCGCCACGCCCGCCAGCATACCCGACATCATACTCACAGGTGCGTGCTGTGTGCTCTCTCTCCCTCCCCAGTTCCCGCTCGCCTCGCCCTCCGCGCCGCCCACGCCCGCCACGCCCGCCAGCATACCCGACATCATACTCACAGGTGCGTGCTGTGTGCTCTCTCTCCCTCCCCAGTTCCCGCTCGCCTCGCCCTCCGCGCCGCCCACGCCCGCCACGCCCGCCAGCATACCCGACATCATACTCACAGGTGCGTGCTGTGTGCTCTCTCTCCCTCCCCAGTTCCCGCTCGCCTCGCCCTCCGCGCCGCCCACGCCCGCCACGCCCGCCAGCATACCCGACATCATACTCACAGGTGCGTGCTGTGTGCTCTCTCTCCCTCCCCAGTTCCCGCTCGCCTCGCCCTCCGCGCCGCCCACGCCCGCCACGCCCGCCAGCATACCCGACATCATACTCACAGGTGCGTGCTGTGTGCTCTCTCTCCCTCCCCAGTTCCCGCTCGCCTCGCCCTCCGCGCCGCCCACGCCCGCCACGCCCGCCAGCATACCCGACATCATACTCACAGGTGCGTGCTGTGTGCTCTCTCTCCCTCCCCAGTTCCCGCTCGCCTCGCCCTCCGCGCCGCCCACGCCCGCCACGCCCGCCAGCATACCCGACATCATACTCACAGGTGCGTGCTGTGTGCTCTCTCTCCCTCCCCAGTTCCCGCTCGCCTCGCCCTCCGCGCCGCCCACGCCCGCCACGCCCGCCAGCATACCCGACATCATACTCACAGGTGCGTGCTGTGTGCTCTCTCTCCCTCCCCAGTTCCCGCTCGCCTCGCCCTCCGCGCCGCCCACGCCCGCCACGCCCGCCAGCATACCCGACATCATACTCACAGGTGCGTGCTGTGTGCTCTCTCTCCCTCCCCAGTTCCCGCTCGCCTCGCCCTCCGCGCCGCCCACGCCCGCCACGCCCGCCAGCATACCCGACATCATACTCACAGGTGCGTGCTGTGTGCTCTCTCTCCCTCCCCAGTTCCCGCTCGCCTCGCCCTCCGCGCCGCCCACGCCCGCCACGCCCGCCAGCATACCCGACATCATACTCACAGGTGCGTGCTGTGTGCTCTCTCTCCCTCCCCAGTTCCCGCTCGCCTCGCCCTCCGCGCCGCCCACGCCCGCCACGCCCGCCAGCATACCCGACATCATACTCACAGGTGCGTGCTGTGTGCTCTCTCTCCCTCCCCAGTTCCCGCTCGCCTCGCCCTCCGCGCCGCCCACGCCCGCCACGCCCGCCAGCATACCCGACATCATACTCACAGGTGCGTGCTGTGTGCTCTCTCTCCCTCCCCAGTTCCCGCTCGCCTCGCCCTCCGCGCCGCCCACGCCCGCCACGCCCGCCAGCATACCCGACATCATACTCACAGGTGCGTGCTGTGTGCTCTCTCTCCCTCCCCAGTTCCCGCTCGCCTCGCCCTCCGCGCCGCCCACGCCCGCCACGCCCGCCAGCATACCCGACATCATACTCACAGGTGCGTGCTGTGTGCTCTCTCTCCCTCCCCAGTTCCCGCTCGCCTCGCCCTCCGCGCCGCCCACGCCCGCCACGCCCGCCAGCATACCCGACATCATACTCACAGGTGCGTGCTGTGTGCTCTCTCTCCCTCCCCAGTTCCCGCTCGCCTCGCCCTCCGCGCCGCCCACGCCCGCCACGCCCGCCAGCATACCCGACATCATACTCACAGGTGCGTGCTGTGTGCTCTCTCTCCCTCCCCAGTTCCCGCTCGCCTCGCCCTCCGCGCCGCCCACGCCCGCCACGCCCGCCAGCATACCCGACATCATACTCACAGGTGCGTGCTGTGTGCTCTCTCTCCCTCCCCAGTTCCCGCTCGCCTCGCCCTCCGCGCCGCCCACGCCCGCCACGCCCGCCAGCATACCCGACATCATACTCACAGGTGCGTGCTGTGTGCTCTCTCTCCCTCCCCAGTTCCCGCTCGCCTCGCCCTCCGCGCCGCCCACGCCCGCCACGCCCGCCAGCATACCCGACATCATACTCACAGGTGCGTGCTGTGTGCTCTCTCTCCCTCCCCAGTTCCCGCTCGCCTCGCCCTCCGCGCCGCCCACGCCCGCCACGCCCGCCAGCATACCCGACATCATACTCACAGGTGCGTGCTGTGTGCTCTCTCTCCCTCCCCAGTTCCCGCTCGCCTCGCCCTCCGCGCCGCCCACGCCCGCCACGCCCGCCAGCATACCCGACATCATACTCACAGGTGCGTGCTGTGTGCTCTCTCTCCCTCCCCAGTTCCCGCTCGCCTCGCCCTCCGCGCCGCCCACGCCCGCCACGCCCGCCAGCATACCCGACATCATACTCACAGGTGCGTGCTGTGTGCTCTCTCTCCCTCCCCAGTTCCCGCTCGCCTCGCCCTCCGCGCCGCCCACGCCCGCCACGCCCGCCAGCATACCCGACATCATACTCACAGGTGCGTGCTGTGTGCTCTCTCTCCCTCCCCAGTTCCCGCTCGCCTCGCCCTCCGCGCCGCCCACGCCCGCCACGCCCGCCAGCATACCCGACATCATACTCACAGGTGCGTGCTGTGTGCTCTCTCTCCCTCCCCAGTTCCCGCTCGCCTCGCCCTCCGCGCCGCCCACGCCCGCCACGCCCGCCAGCATACCCGACATCATACTCACAGGTGCGTGCTGTGTGCTCTCTCTCCCTCCCCAGTTCCCGCTCGCCTCGCCCTCCGCGCCGCCCACGCCCGCCACGCCCGCCAGCATACCCGACATCATACTCACAGGTGCGTGCTGTGTGCTCTCTCTCCCTCCCCAGTTCCCGCTCGCCTCGCCCTCCGCGCCGCCCACGCCCGCCACGCCCGCCAGCATACCCGACATCATACTCACAGGTGCGTGCTGTGTGCTCTCTCTCCCTCCCCAGTTCCCGCTCGCCTCGCCCTCCGCGCCGCCCACGCCCGCCACGCCCGCCAGCATACCCGACATCATACTCACAGGTGCGTGCTGTGTGCTCTCTCTCCCTCCCCAGTTCCCGCTCGCCTCGCCCTCCGCGCCGCCCACGCCCGCCACGCCCGCCAGCATACCCGACATCATACTCACAGGTGCGTGCTGTGTGCTCTCTCTCCCTCCCCAGTTCCCGCTCGCCTCGCCCTCCGCGCCGCCCACGCCCGCCACGCCCGCCAGCATACCCGACATCATACTCACAGGTGCGTGCTGTGTGCTCTCTCTCCCTCCCCAGTTCCCGCTCGCCTCGCCCTCCGCGCCGCCCACGCCCGCCACGCCCGCCAGCATACCCGACATCATACTCACAGGTGCGTGCTGTGTGCTCTCTCTCCCTCCCCAGTTCCCGCTCGCCTCGCCCTCCGCGCCGCCCACGCCCGCCACGCCCGCCAGCATACCCGACATCATACTCACAGGTGCGTGCTGTGTGCTCTCTCTCCCTCCCCAGTTCCCGCTCGCCTCGCCCTCCGCGCCGCCCACGCCCGCCACGCCCGCCAGCATACCCGACATCATACTCACAGGTGCGTGCTGTGTGCTCTCTCTCCCTCCCCAGTTCCCGCTCGCCTCGCCCTCCGCGCCGCCCACGCCCGCCACGCCCGCCAGCATACCCGACATCATACTCACAGGTGCGTGCTGTGTGCTCTCTCTCCCTCCCCAGTTCCCGCTCGCCTCGCCCTCCGCGCCGCCCACGCCCGCCACGCCCGCCAGCATACCCGACATCATACTCACAGGTGCGTGCTGTGTGCTCTCTCTCCCTCCCCAGTTCCCGCTCGCCTCGCCCTCCGCGCCGCCCACGCCCGCCACGCCCGCCAGCATACCCGACATCATACTCACAGGTGCGTGCTGTGTGCTCTCTCTCCCTCCCCAGTTCCCGCTCGCCTCGCCCTCCGCGCCGCCCACGCCCGCCACGCCCGCCAGCATACCCGACATCATACTCACAGGTGCGTGCTGTGTGCTCTCTCTCCCTCCCCAGTTCCCGCTCGCCTCGCCCTCCGCGCCGCCCACGCCCGCCACGCCCGCCAGCATACCCGACATCATACTCACAGGTGCGTGCTGTGTGCTCTCTCTCCCTCCCCAGTTCCCGCTCGCCTCGCCCTCCGCGCCGCCCACGCCCGCCACGCCCGCCAGCATACCCGACATCATACTCACAGGTGCGTGCTGTGTGCTCTCTCTCCCTCCCCAGTTCCCGCTCGCCTCGCCCTCCGCGCCGCCCACGCCCGCCACGCCCGCCAGCATACCCGACATCATACTCACAGGTGCGTGCTGTGTGCTCTCTCTCCCTCCCCAGTTCCCGCTCGCCTCGCCCTCCGCGCCGCCCACGCCCGCCACGCCCGCCAGCATACCCGACATCATACTCACAGGTGCGTGCTGTGTGCTCTCTCTCCCTCCCCAGTTCCCGCTCGCCTCGCCCTCCGCGCCGCCCACGCCCGCCACGCCCGCCAGCATACCCGACATCATACTCACAGGTGCGTGCTGTGTGCTCTCTCTCCCTCCCCAGTTCCCGCTCGCCTCGCCCTCCGCGCCGCCCACGCCCGCCACGCCCGCCAGCATACCCGACATCATACTCACAGGTGCGTGCTGTGTGCTCTCTCTCCCTCCCCAGTTCCCGCTCGCCTCGCCCTCCGCGCCGCCCACGCCCGCCACGCCCGCCAGCATACCCGACATCATACTCACAGGTGCGTGCTGTGTGCTCTCTCTCCCTCCCCAGTTCCCGCTCGCCTCGCCCTCCGCGCCGCCCACGCCCGCCACGCCCGCCAGCATACCCGACATCATACTCACAGGTGCGTGCTGTGTGCTCTCTCTCCCTCCCCAGTTCCCGCTCGCCTCGCCCTCCGCGCCGCCCACGCCCGCCACGCCCGCCAGCATACCCGACATCATACTCACAGGTGCGTGCTGTGTGCTCTCTCTCCCTCCCCAGTTCCCGCTCGCCTCGCCCTCCGCGCCGCCCACGCCCGCCACGCCCGCCAGCATACCCGACATCATACTCACAGGTGCGTGCTGTGTGCTCTCTCTCCCTCCCCAGTTCCCGCTCGCCTCGCCCTCCGCGCCGCCCACGCCCGCCACGCCCGCCAGCATACCCGACATCATACTCACAGGTGCGTGCTGTGTGCTCTCTCTCCCTCCCCAGTTCCCGCTCGCCTCGCCCTCCGCGCCGCCCACGCCCGCCACGCCCGCCAGCATACCCGACATCATACTCACAGGTGCGTGCTGTGTGCTCTCTCTCCCTCCCCAGTTCCCGCTCGCCTCGCCCTCCGCGCCGCCCACGCCCGCCACGCCCGCCAGCATACCCGACATCATACTCACAGGTGCGTGCTGTGTGCTCTCTCTCCCTCCCCAGTTCCCGCTCGCCTCGCCCTCCGCGCCGCCCACGCCCGCCACGCCCGCCAGCATACCCGACATCATACTCACAGGTGCGTGCTGTGTGCTCTCTCTCCCTCCCCAGTTCCCGCTCGCCTCGCCCTCCGCGCCGCCCACGCCCGCCACGCCCGCCAGCATACCCGACATCATACTCACAGGTGCGTGCTGTGTGCTCTCTCTCCCTCCCCAGTTCCCGCTCGCCTCGCCCTCCGCGCCGCCCACGCCCGCCACGCCCGCCAGCATACCCGACATCATACTCACAGGTGCGTGCTGTGTGCTCTCTCTCCCTCCCCAGTTCCCGCTCGCCTCGCCCTCCGCGCCGCCCACGCCCGCCACGCCCGCCAGCATACCCGACATCATACTCACAGGTGCGTGCTGTGTGCTCTCTCTCCCTCCCCAGTTCCCGCTCGCCTCGCCCTCCGCGCCGCCCACGCCCGCCACGCCCGCCAGCATACCCGACATCATACTCACAGGTGCGTGCTGTGTGCTCTCTCTCCCTCCCCAGTTCCCGCTCGCCTCGCCCTCCGCGCCGCCCACGCCCGCCACGCCCGCCAGCATACCCGACATCATACTCACAGGTGCGTGCTGTGTGCTCTCTCTCCCTCCCCAGTTCCCGCTCGCCTCGCCCTCCGCGCCGCCCACGCCCGCCACGCCCGCCAGCATACCCGACATCATACTCACAGGTGCGTGCTGTGTGCTCTCTCTCCCTCCCCAGTTCCCGCTCGCCTCGCCCTCCGCGCCGCCCACGCCCGCCACGCCCGCCAGCATACCCGACATCATACTCACAGGTGCGTGCTGTGTGCTCTCTCTCCCTCCCCAGTTCCCGCTCGCCTCGCCCTCCGCGCCGCCCACGCCCGCCACGCCCGCCAGCATACCCGACATCATACTCACAGGTGCGTGCTGTGTGCTCTCTCTCCCTCCCCAGTTCCCGCTCGCCTCGCCCTCCGCGCCGCCCACGCCCGCCACGCCCGCCAGCATACCCGACATCATACTCACAGGTGCGTGCTGTGTGCTCTCTCTCCCTCCCCAGTTCCCGCTCGCCTCGCCCTCCGCGCCGCCCACGCCCGCCACGCCCGCCAGCATACCCGACATCATACTCACAGGTGCGTGCTGTGTGCTCTCTCTCCCTCCCCAGTTCCCGCTCGCCTCGCCCTCCGCGCCGCCCACGCCCGCCACGCCCGCCAGCATACCCGACATCATACTCACAGGTGCGTGCTGTGTGCTCTCTCTCCCTCCCCAGTTCCCGCTCGCCTCGCCCTCCGCGCCGCCCACGCCCGCCACGCCCGCCAGCATACCCGACATCATACTCACAGGTGCGTGCTGTGTGCTCTCTCTCCCTCCCCAGTTCCCGCTCGCCTCGCCCTCCGCGCCGCCCACGCCCGCCACGCCCGCCAGCATACCCGACATCATACTCACAGGTGCGTGCTGTGTGCTCTCTCTCCCTCCCCAGTTCCCGCTCGCCTCGCCCTCCGCGCCGCCCACGCCCGCCACGCCCGCCAGCATACCCGACATCATACTCACAGGTGCGTGCTGTGTGCTCTCTCTCCCTCCCCAGTTCCCGCTCGCCTCGCCCTCCGCGCCGCCCACGCCCGCCACGCCCGCCAGCATACCCGACATCATACTCACAGGTGCGTGCTGTGTGCTCTCTCTCCCTCCCCAGTTCCCGCTCGCCTCGCCCTCCGCGCCGCCCACGCCCGCCACGCCCGCCAGCATACCCGACATCATACTCACAGGTGCGTGCTGTGTGCTCTCTCTCCCTCCCCAGTTCCCGCTCGCCTCGCCCTCCGCGCCGCCCACGCCCGCCACGCCCGCCAGCATACCCGACATCATACTCACAGGTGCGTGCTGTGTGCTCTCTCTCCCTCCCCAGTTCCCGCTCGCCTCGCCCTCCGCGCCGCCCACGCCCGCCACGCCCGCCAGCATACCCGACATCATACTCACAGGTGCGTGCTGTGTGCTCTCTCTCCCTCCCCAGTTCCCGCTCGCCTCGCCCTCCGCGCCGCCCACGCCCGCCACGCCCGCCAGCATACCCGACATCATACTCACAGGTGCGTGCTGTGTGCTCTCTCTCCCTCAGACAACAGTTATACATCATATCTGAAAATATCAACTGTGTCTGTGTGTCTAGCCAAAACGGTTCATGAGATACAGAGTCTGGTGACAGACTGACAGCGAAGTCCCAGTATTATTTTATATATTTGGATCTCCTTCTCACCCTTTGAGTACGGATCCCTAAAAAATTAACCAATAAAGATCCATTATTTCTCAAATCATTATTCTCATTTCAGATTACTCGGGCGAGCTAGACGCGGGCATATTCGGCGGCGAGGAAGCTCAACTACGAGCCGGGCTCGACCTAGACGACCTCACCCTACTCGAGGAGCCCAGTTCGCTGCTACCCGACTCGGCTGTTGAGCATGAGTTCCGCCTCGACCGGTTGTAGTACCTCACGCAGCAGATGTAAGAAATCTCACCGCATGACCGACGATTGGTACGTTTACCCGATGTAAACAACACTTTTACGGCTGATAATCGGTGCGCACACCCTATGTAGCCGACGATAAGATTGAGTACCTATAATCGGTACGTTTTATCATACCGACTACAAGCTTTGCAGCCGAAAATCGGTACGTTTACCCTGTATCTCAGTATCAGATGGTCAAGCACTGTTTCATTTACCCTATCTAGCCACCGGCTGTTAGACGTAAGCAGAAATCGCAATACATTTCGATAACCAATATGGTTCAATATAAAAGATGTAGCCACCGAATTTATAAAAAAATTAAAAAGCTAATGAAGTCTTAAGACATTGCATCTCCGTCTGAAAAGATAATGTTGCAGATACAAGTTCGGTACGTGTGTTTTGTAGGCGGTTCGTTTTTTTTTTGACAGAATGTAGTTACTGGTTTATGCACTTTTGTTTGAAGATTTGATTTAATTAACAATCAAATTAAACTTTACAGCTTCAATTCTGTCATTACAACGATGACTAAAATTGGCATCGAATCTGTGTAGTCTTAGAGCTGGTGGCGGAGAATTCAAATGATTAAATAAGTAAAGTTGTTGTTGTCCATTCTGATAAATTGGAATGGGCACAAGCAGTCGAGTACTTGTAGTGGTCGCGACGCAAAACGCATTCCTACTGTATGATTCCCGAGCGCGCCGCAGCGGAGACTCCCTATGTTCATGACAATTGTATCGTTCAAGTCTGAGGTAGCACGACGCGGATAGCATAGCGTGTGAGCGAGAGCGAGTGAGCGGAACTCTGTAATATAATGCGAATGCAAGTGTTCATTGTGGTTTTAACGTTTTACTCATGTTTCTAATTCGAGGGGTTAGGTACGTTGTAGAAATATTAGATTTTTTAATAAACGATAATCGATCAATTTATCGACGATTCTTGTACAGCATGAGGTGATTATTTTTTAATTAGTATTGTGAATATTTACTCGAATATCATTAGGGAACTTAATTCGGATTTAATGGAGACATTTTTTATTACTGTTCTACTATATGTGAGACCTTGGCGGTCGTTTCTTTGTAAATAAAACTTGAAAGTGTTCACTTTATTAAAATTGCATTTAAATCGCTAATGTTGCATGCTAGATTATCGGTCATTTTCAGTTGCATAAACATTTTTTGTACGAATAAAAGTTAGTTCTAATCTGCACATACATTCAACTTTATTTCACTAGGCATATTGCTCCTATGAAATGCTAAAATAGAACTTTTGATACTTAAACTTTGTGAACGTCTTCGTATCAATATTATGATTAAAAAAAAAATATGTTTTCTTCTTATACTTTTGCATGCATTTGTGTATAGGAATGCATGCAAGTTAGAATTCCGGTGAGTTAGACATAGAAGCCGTATGCTTACTGCAATAAGTTCGTGATTTCAAATATTGTCATTCAGCGATTGCTCAAGCGTTGACTGAACTTTTCAACTATAGCCAAATGTTAAATATATTAGAAGTGTTAGCAACCTGTCCTGGTGAGAATTCTTAACCGTAACCCGCCGCTTCTGGGAGTTAATTAGCATACGATAGTGTCCCAATTCCTCTAATTCTTTAGAATTAACGTTTTAAAGCAATGTAAATAGATATTTTCTGAAGACCTAAGTCACAACAATGAACAAGAGAATTGCTTAATTTAAAAATATATGTGAAGTCATGGAAAACCTTATAATTGCGGGTAGCTTGAATGATGCCCTAAATGTATTAAAAAAATGACCGTGTCGTTTAAAATATTGTACGTAAACCAGTACATTTTTTCAGTACCTGTAAAAAACTTTTTTTAAATAAGTCTTATTGAAAAATTGTGAAAATTTGATTTTTACTTCTGTCTATGAACACCCACAGTGTAAAAAAAGTATGTAGCTCATTATCAACTAATTAAAAAAACTAAACAGCTCATTATTTAACAAATATTTTAAAATGATAGATTATTTTGAAAACCGTGACACTTTACTAAGGTCATATTTTTTACCAATAGGGCATCGGTCAAGCTAGCCGCCGTTAAAAGGAAATCCATTAATTCCTGGAAACCCTGTAAATTTAATATTTTTTTCTGTCGTAACTTCGCGATTAAGATTACCGATTTCTAAAATCGAATAAAAACAAGTGCAATATTTCATTTTTTTTTCCAATAATGTTTGCAATATTGAAAACAAGTGTGAATAAATATGATTTAAAAATTATTATTCCTAAGTTTTCCTTAGTGCCATTGTTGTCTTAGGGCTGAGGAGTTGTTATTGAAAATTTTTAATAAGCTTTTGTCGCAAACATATCTAATGTATTTATGTACGTGCGTGTGGTTGCGAGCCCGAAGTGAGATAGTCAATTCTTGTACGTTAGTTACGTACGAACGTTCAGCCAATATGTAAGTTACGTGGCTTGGTTATTTTGGTTTCGGACTTTTTATCAGATTTTTGGGATAATCGGTTACGTTAGCAACCCTTAGATATTATTTAAAGTGTTTTAGGTTACCCATTATTTAGTATAAGGCGTCGTCCTACACGAGCGAAGCAACTCGACTAGTGCGGCGCAGCGCGACTCCACCAATACATGTCATAGACATACATAACATGTGGAGATCACAATACGACAATTTACTTTATGTTTGTTACGCTATCAAGTCTAAACTACAGAACATGTTTGGATGAAATTTAATACACATACATACTCGTCACCATTCTGTATGCGTATTAGTTTTCACCCAAATCTGTTCATTAGTTTAGGCGTGAACACAAACAGAAGTAAATTGTCGTTTTGTAGTCTCCACCCTGTATATTTGGTATTGCCGGGTCGCGTCGCACTTGTCGTGTTTTTTTATCACGTAGAACAACGGATAAGATTGCATTGCAATGTAGGGAAAACTCTACCTATCTACTTTGTTACCTAAAGACAACCTGTAAAAATCTGAATGGTTCAGTTTAACTATTAGTAAGGGTAACCATTTCGATGCTCGAGTGCAATCACTCGGGTCTGTCAGCGAATAATGCATTTTCACAATAAGTGTAGAACTATCTGAAGTTAAACTTTAAGTAGTGTTAAGTTGGATCGTTTAGTTTAAAACACTCGCTGCTCTCGCAACATCAATGGTGGCCATATGTTTAATGATTTCGTCGTACCAACGCGTGTGAACCGATTTGTAAAAATAAATAATGTACAAATTAATTTTAATTGTTCTTCTCGTTAATGTTGCGATCGCACCGACACGCAACTATACACATGTTTTTTTTCTGTTTTTGTAAATGCTCATTTTATTATGTTTTAAGAGTCTAGTCATCAAGTTATGAGTTTCAAACGAAATAGAACCTGTTCCAAAGCTGATTGTTTTGCAGTCTTCATTCCATTCTCGTGAACGTATTCGCTATTCGCATACACATGTATGGCTAGCGAAATGGTTCGCGATTCGAATCTGACTGTGTGCAATAAATTGCATAAACCTTACACGCGTGTGCGTGTAATTCATTACAATAAACATAATTCGTGTTGTTAATATGATTTTATAGTTTAATTCCCGCGTTCAGCAAACGTATGTACTGTGTGACAGATATAATGTACTGTATAAAGTTAAATAGTTATTGATAAATGTGATAAAGGAAAAAAGCACAACATAAATCATAGCGGAGCCTAATGTGGAGTAAGTTTCTTTTAAAGTGTTTTCTAAAGTAGAAATATATGTTGTGAGGCGATATGTTGGGTTAGACTCGAGTCTGAATCAGGTGCAATATGGTGTATATGTGGGGTTACCTACTTAGAGTCGAAGGCCGATGATACGAAGAACATAGTGTCAAATTATTTTTCGGCTACCCCGTAGCGTCTATAGCCCGTGGAGTCGAACGCCCGTGCAATCGAAAAACTTAATTTTGCCAAGGGCTAAATTTACATAGAAATTATTTTTTTGGTGACCGTATTTTTGGGGGAAAATGGTTTGACACCAAACATTTTTCCCGTCGTCCTTCAGCAAAATATCAGATTTGAAATAATGTTACCTGAAAAACTATAAAATTCTGTGTGCTGAAACTTTACATAAATTCGGTTTAGGTTAGGGGAAGTGGATTGGTCCTCTTCCCCAATAAAAATGGGTCATGAAAAAAAGGACTTCTATGTAAATGTAGCCTTCTTGGCAAAATCTAGTTTTTCGATCCCACGGGCATTCGAAGCATTCGAATGCCTAAGCAAGTACAAGTAACTACGGAGTAGCCGAAAAATAATTCGACACTACGTCCTTCGCACCAACGGCCTTCGACTCTACGTAGGTAACCCGTTAATGTGTGTGGGGTAAAACAACAGCATTCACATTAGAACTTTGTGTTCTGTAAGGTTTTGGACGCAGGAAAAGTAAGATTTACTGATGTCTTTATGAATTGTAAAATTTACGTACATATTTGACTTCTTATATTTATTATAAGCAATTTTCCAAAGTTTAAAATTATTCATATTCTATCTAAAGACATATTAGTAAATCGACGATTCCAAAGTGAAATTATTATCAAAGTTATATAGATTGTTACATTATTTTATTGTTTATGACGTTGAAGTACAATGCCAAATTCAAAACTGTTTCAACTATGGAGTTAGAAGCTTATAGGGAGTAGAGAGTCAGTTCAGTATAAACACGAAATCAGCATCGTCACTCTGTACCTCCGAAAGGTATTTATCTATATTACCCATTAAATACAATATAATATTCGTCTTCATAGTAGTTCGTGTCATATACTTATTCTGTGTCTCTACTTTCTTGTCGCTGATGTGCTCGTAAATTATAAATCTGTTGGGATTTTTACCTTTTGCATTTTGGAGTTAGGTTACGTAGCGTTAGCGTTAGGGTACGTGCAGACGAGAGGTTTTCACGGGAAAGCGACGAAACACCAAATTGTGTGATTGAGTATTTCTACAGTCTTTAATCTTTGATCAATTTGTATAACATTATCTAGGACATAAATGTTTTCCCTCAAATATGCACAAACTCAATGAAGATTTTGCAGTAAATATTTCAAAGGTTTGTTTTATTTAAACCAAATGTACATAATAAGTGTGATAGAGATGAAACGGTCTCATTTAAAATAAAATTGTTGTAAGTAATGTTCGTGTCTTTTAATGTCCCCTTATAAGCAAAAAAAACAGGTTTCTGTCTTCTTAATACTTAATCATAACAGTACAGTTGGTCTGTTGGTTTGTATGAGAAGGATATATTGTGTTGTACCGTGCTGCAAAATAATTTAACGTAACAACACTAAGCGTTTCTTATATCGCTTGGGTAATTCGCGGACTCCATTACCCGTGTATAAACGAACCATAGTCATTTTTTCAGAAAAAACTTATTACTTACTTATTATACATACTTATAGAAGACAGCCCTTTATGAAACCCTTCAAAAAGAATAAAAGAAAAACAAATAAACTCATCAGTCAATCAAGTGTCATATTTTGTAAGCGATTTTTGGAGAGCGATAAAAGTTGTTGAAATGCGTTATTTTCTACTCTTAACACTATTTACTTGTTTGGCTACGATTGCCATCTCCCGGCCTTCGCGATTGGACAATAGAAGCGACAGGTAAGTTTCTTGTTTACTACATATTTACGAAACATGTGATAATTTGTCATCTGGGTACTCTTACATGAAATTTCGAACCTATCGGACCCGTCCACATAGGCAAGAGGAGAATCGTTTCCGCTAAGCGACTCGCTAGTGTCAATGCTAAAAGCTTTTGATTTACATGTACGATATTAATAAATATCATGTAATATGACTGATCATTGATACACTGAGAATTAGCTCTTAAAAAATGCTGCTTTTTTACATGGTGGTAAACTGCTAGCATCAAAATTTCTCATTTTTTTCGATTGAAGTCCTCATTAATATCAGATACTTTATACGAGTCCATAAACATCTGAACTCTAGCAGCATCAACATCAATTACATTAGAAAGAGAAAGAGATCGCCGTGGACCGATCATGCTATTTCACTCGCACCAACGTACATGTATATTCATCGCGTGCACGCCTGGAGTAGACTTCAATGTGCCTGGGAAGATAGGGGAACCATCGAAAGTGACTGGGGGTTGTGGAAACATTATTCGTATAGTTTTCTGAATAACGTATATTAAAGTTAAATTTTATACTATGACGAAAGTAGATTTATAAATAATCATACTGTAAGGGTGTCTGGAAAGGGGTTGTTACCGCCCGAAGTGTCCGGCAATAGACGAGGCGGTTTCCAATATCATTGTAAGTTAAATTATATGAAAACTAAGTTTTATACTATCACAAATTTGATACATATTTTTACTCACCTTTACTACCTGTTACCTACCAAAGCCACCGCGACCCAGGTTGTATAGGCTGGGTTTGCTTATACCTGTATAGGAGACATGTATAGAAGAATTTTTTAGCTTTTATAATATAACGAAGGTCTGGGCGTCACGGGCTCTTAGACTATAAGTTTAACAATTAATTAACTCTTTAATTTCACAGAGAGATGGAAGAAAATGAATATGAGGGTAGTGAAGAAGCGGCAGCTGAGGACACTGTTCAAGAAAATGAGGAGTCTGAATTGAG
Source organism: Pyrausta despicata (assembly GCA_963921415.1). Taxonomy (NCBI): domain Eukaryota; kingdom Metazoa; phylum Arthropoda; class Insecta; order Lepidoptera; family Crambidae; genus Pyrausta; species Pyrausta despicata. Next base: position 9,885,783 of record OY992862.1, on the reverse strand, counting down.
CGACCAGGTAACTTTTCAGCCTTCTTAGCCACACACAAGTTAATAACGAACTTTGTGAACTTAACCTCTTACGGACCCTGAGGATGATATCGGCGTAACAATTACATATACTTATCTTGTGTGTCGTTACCGTGGCTTAAAGGATCTGCTTACCCGCCCTTACTCCTGACATTCTTTACATACCCACCTCCGAAGTACGGTTATTTTCTTGTTGGTCATCCAATCTTAGGCGTTGTTTTACGTCAGCGTCGTAATGTGACAAGTGCGACGCGATGCGATCGACCAACACTTGTGTCAATTTCAATCGCTCTTGGTCACGTAGGTCACTAAGTAAACTTTCATACATTGTATATCGTCGCGTAGCTTCGCACTTGTCGCGTAGCGCCGCACTTGTCGCGTAGCGCCGCACTTGTCGCGTAACACCGCACTTGTCGCGTTTGTCCCTCACGTAAGACAGCGGGTAACACTCGAGCAGTAGCAGAGCTACAAATAAATACCTTAAACATTGTCTTTTAACAGACACTTTTCTAATCTGTATCATTAATATTTTTAATGTTTCTGTTTAGGAATCTAGCGACTCTAATGCCGAAGAAGAGGCAAGGAGCCAACACCCCATGAGGTTTGGCAGGGAGAGGTTACTGCAGCGCAACATGGCGGACGATGCAGACCGGCCGGTTGGAGGCAATGCCGATAATGTTAGTAATTCGTGCTCTTATTTTTTTTTCAGAATGGGGATTAAATTTCTCAATTATTTTTGGCTCTCCAGAAAACCTGTCATTTTGCAGATCCGGCCTTATGCCTTTAAGGTCCAGACATACAGGGTGTAAAAAAAACCTTAACGAAGCCGAATACCACATATTCTTCCAATTGTTACGAACATTTTTTTCCTTTACACCATACCTGGGAAGTTAACGGTTACTGAGATATTTATGGTTAAAGTTTGAAAAAAAATTGATGATTTTTACAGAAATGACTTCTGTCCGTTATGACTAAACTTTTTTCCAAAGAAACATGATACAATTTTTCACTAATTCTTTCATAAAAAGCCTCTAAATGGCACACTCCGCAATGAACAGCGCACACTCGAACCGAACCGCGTCACGGCGGCGTAAAGCAACACGGCCCGCCGTGACTTTTCCGCGTGCGCGCTGTACATTGCGGGTTAGAATTAAATTATTTTTTTGATGTCAAAAAATAAAAGTTGTTTCCCAGCCAAAGTTTCTTTTTCATACGATTTGGTTTGATGTACTGAACGCGTGGTTGACGGCTTCGTTAAGGTTTTTTTTACACCCTGTATTGTTGTCTTCAATTTACGCGAACACTAGACATTGAAATCATACAAATTTTACGGATTATTTCGCGATTTATTTAAATTTCATTTTAACTTTTTTCATGCTATGTAATGACAACTAACTCCTTAGTCTACCAGTGACCACGAATGCTCAAAATGGTCCAAAACGTCAGGCTCAAACAAAAATTCATATCTATGGGAATCAAATATTCACACCTTTTTGTTTTTACGCCTTAGATACTATATCACCGTCATTGAACAATGTCGATAAATTTGTCGTTTTAATTCATCATATCATCATAATGAGCCGCCAGACGACTAAAGGACATAGGCCTCCCAACAAAGATTTTCAAGGCAAGTGGTTGCTTGCTAGCAGCCCACATTCAGTTTGTTACTGTATTTTGTATGTTAAAAATTATAAATTGCCTAAGACTTAACCCTTACGTTTATGTAATGTTATATTATGTAAAGCTAACCAAATATGTCTGTTGTTTTCTCTAGTTTCCAGAGTATACCCAAGAAAAAGGCAAGGCAGACAACTTTGAAGACGGTGCACAAATCAATAATAACGCCCCATCTAATCCGAAACGTAGACAACCCAACCGTTACATGGACAACAGCGACGTAAACGATCCTCCAAAAAACTTCGAACATTTGACCAACTTGAACAACTATAAGACAAATAGGCAAGCTGACACCCATAATAATGACCTAGACAAAAGATTAATTGATTCGCAGATTTCTTCAATCGACGATGATGCTGTATTTGATAACGGTAGAGAAAACAGAAATAATCAGGAGAAAATCAAATACAATAATGAAGTTGCAGACTCAAGTGAACAATCACGCCATTTTAAACAGTATTATAACACCATGCAATCAGAACACAGGAGTCTGCTCGGTGACAAAAATTATGAAAGTTATCGTGACAGGCGTCAAGCTGAAGCGGGCGATTCTATTAATTTGTCTAGTACCTCTACTGAAAAAGATAATATTGTTTCTGCCGATATATCTAATGAAGAAGATGAAGCTGCCATTAGACGACACATCAAAAAGCTTTCAGGAGAAGAACTCGAAGAGCTTCTTAATTCTTTGTCGGACGACAAAAAAGCTCTTCTTAATAGAATTATTGATAATGATCGCAATTCTTATGAAACTGTTAATAAAAGAGAAATTACTAAGAAGGCTGAAGCTGTTGAGGAGAATAGCTACATGGATGTAGGACTATCAGAAAACAGTAAGTTGCAAGGCGGCAGTCCGTCAATGGAATTTAACACTGATTCAGCCGTTTCCCAGAGCACAGAAATAGAAAACACTAAGCAGGAAAGTCAAACTGAAAGCGGTGATATTTCAACGAAAGCTGCAGAAACAACAAGAGTGGAAACCCCTGAGAATAAAGGTGACATGTTGAAAGAGCCGTGTGACGCTACAGCCAACGGTAAACTACATGGCAGTGCATATGATACCAATGATGCCTCATCAAGTGCTCAGTCTAAGATTGAAAACAAAAGAGAAACTAATTCGGATAACTTCAAAAACCCGGATAGCTCTTTTGAAGATACGCAACTGTCAGAAAACTATTTTAATTCTAAGGACGGTGATGATTCCTTTAGTGACCAGGATCATTTCTGTTTACAAGAAGATGACTTGTCTCAATTGATCGATGAAGAAGCACAGTTACATAGCAATGAGCACCAATACAAACGAGAGGCTCAAGACAGCCAAGCTGATTTTGATGATTCTATGAAATCTCTGGAAGAATCATTTCCCAATAGCAATGCCGAAGAAAATGGACAGTATTTTAAATCCAACATGGCACCCTTAGTAAGGGTTAAACGTACAGATGATAATTTAATAGTTAAAAAGAGGGCTGCGGGTGTGTTACCGGACGCTAAAGTAGCATATTTTCCGTACAAAGCTGAAAACGATGACGAAGACACCGATGAAGGCAGCGAATTCGACGACGAAGGCTTTTACGACCGGACTTCGAATTTTGCAAAGAATAATGTCAACAAGCCCGCGGAGAAGACAGCTTCAAAGTATTCTATCTGTTCCCTCAAATCAAAACTGACGAAAACAAATAATAAAGACGAACCTAAACGACTTGAACTGGCAAACGAACAAGGAGATACTATGAGTCTTGGTTCCGATACTGATAGTGTTTTGTCAGGCGTTGAAGGTGTCGACGACAATCTAATGTTTAGCAGCGCTCGGAATCGTCGCACACTCGAAGGTAACGCTGATCAAGATCGACCCCTGCCATCCACTCTGACACTAGATGGAGCACCGAAGGTCCTTGACAGTTTCAACGTTCCTAACTATCAGGAAAGCGACGCTTTTGGTTCTCTACCACGGAACTACGAAGGTGAGTTGAGTAGATATAAAAGAATAAGACGTGTCAAACCATCTTTGTCGCCAGATGCTTTGGAATCTCATGAAAACGAATGAACTACGACTTATGATACAATTTGATAATAACTTTAAGCTTTATGAGGAGACTTGGTAACTAGTTTGTAGAATATGAATTTACATTGTTTTAGATTTGTTTATAAGTTGAATAATGTGGTATTGGTGACACATCATTAAATATGTTATGAGAATGTTACTGTTTGTTTTTTTTTAATATTGCAGCAACTTTAGTCTACTAAAATTCCTGCATAGTGGCAATCTAAATAGCTATAGTTGTATTTTGTACATTTCAATAGCATGGCGGACTCTCGTTAAAAAGTAATTAGTAAAACATTGGCATTTATGTCTGCCCAGTCAATGTAATGAATAGATATTTACATTAAAAAATCACAATTTACTAGGAAAAATAAAACAAGGCGGTATTATCATAATATAAAATTTATTTCATGGCAAAGTTTGACAAAATAAAAAGTAAATAATAAAAGTTATATAATAATAACATGTTAAACAACAGTATAATTATGCATTTTAGATGGCATGTTAATCTTATTAGGACTAGGTTCGTTAGCTCGCCTTTTATTATCAACTGGCAAAATATTAAAATAAAAGCTATAGTATAAGGAATGGAGATTTGTAGAGACGTTACTTTTGAGTCACTTTAGCGGCATAGAACTTGTGTTCGCGAGTGTCCCGGGTGTGCTTAAAAGGCGTTCGCGGGGACTCGATAAGGGTGGCGGGGCAGGTGCCGTGCACGTGCGACGTGAACTCGCGCTTGTAGCTGGTGCTGCCGTCGCCCAGCACGAAACTGGACGTGCTGCCGTGGTGCCGCGTCACGCGCTCCACACGCTCCACCCGGTCGGAACGCTCGGCTTTATGAGCTTGCTCCGACCGCGAAAAACCGCCGTAGCGAGACTCTGACTGCCCGTAGAACTCCCCACCGACGTGAAGGTTATCACGGACTGTCACTCGCGGTTGACGTTCCACAACCAAGTCCCTTCTAGTCTGTGTACGCCTGGAGTCCGACCCATCAGTGTGCTGATTGATCACGCCCATGTTGTCGCGCCCTGAACGATGCATTGAGCTGATGCTTTTTCTGTCAGTGTTATTGGAGGAGCTTATGTATTCTCCTCGCTCGCTGAGATTCACGATACTCTTGCGTTGCGCAGCAGCTGTAGAACTGATCGCGTGATGTGCTTCGGTCGATGAAGTTACGCCCTTGCGATGTAAAACTGCGTTTGTAGAGTTGGAATCAGAAACTAGATCTGACGTACGCTTGTGATAGCCACTCCTAGAGGAGTTGTCAACAACCGTCGTTCCAGCATCACCTCCACCACCGTGCATTGCTCTTTGGAACTCCATACTGGTCTTTGTAACGCTGTCGCTCAGATGGTTCCTATTGACGCTGTGCGATTGATGAGACGAGCTTGAAATGTTTTGTTCAGTATGACTACCTCTCGTAATATGTGTGGACACATTTCGTTGAGTGTGGCTGTCAGAAGCAGCATGTTGCTGAGACACGACGTCTCGGCTTCTTGAAGTCGTAATATCCTGCGAGTTCCCGTGGATTCTTCTACCGGTTGTCGAATGAACTGTTTGGCTTTGATCAAAGTGACTCCCTCGTGAGCCGTGTATTGTAGATGTGCCTTGTCTTTGATCGTGTTGTTGAGAGGTAATAACTCTGTTGCTATCCGTACCAATCTGCCTTCTACCCTGGTCTGACGGATATTGTTGTTGGTGGGTAGTTTTATGTTGAGTATGAGCATCAATGGAATTATTCGAGACGTTTCGTTGTGTATGTGTTTCAGAAGTAACGTGACTGTGATGGTGATGCGTGCTCAGATCTTGGTTACTAGTTGTCGAACTGATTGTTTGTTGATCAGTAGATACTATTCTGTGAGAGCTGTCGCCGCCAGATGGCATGCCCGCCGCTGGTTTAGGACGATCATCCATAACCCTCTTAGGTTTTCCTGAATCGGGACCGCTATCAGGGCTGTAACGATGGTGAGTGCTTAAGTCTTGAGAGCTAGTTGTAGAGCTCACTGATTGTTGATCAGTGCTTACCACTCTTCGTGTTGTTTCACCTCCAGTCGGCATGCCTGCTGCCGGTCTTGGACGGTCATCTGTTATTCTCTTCGGTTTCCCTGCATCTGGACCACCAGGCTCACCACTAGATGTCACATATGTTTCAACATTTCTAGTAACATGCACCCATTTACCTGCTATAAGTTTCTTTTCTGTGACTTGTTTAATCACTTTCGTGGTAGATGAAGTAGTAGAGGAAACATTCTTTATGTTCCTAGAATCGGATTTAATAATGCTCTTGTCAGTTACATTACGAGATGTTGAACGATCAGCACTAGTCCTGTCTACTACATTTTGAGATGTAACTCTATTGATGTTAGTTTGTGATCCACGCTTGTCAGTTTCGTCAGTAGGCTTTTGCCTCACATGTGTTCCAGATTGCACATGCTTAGTAGTACTACGTTCAGTAGTACTCTGTGCACTTGTCTGTTTTATATGGCGTTCTGTGTGTGAAGCGTGAGTCTGATCATCCCGGCGTATCTCGGTGTGCGATTGAATATTATAATCGTCGCGGCCAGTTACGGACTTCGAGTCAGTTGTTTTTCTCGACCCATCACTGGATATGACAAACGTTGTATCATGTTGGGAGACATGACCGTTTGTGTAAAGGTTGTCTTTAGGCTTAATGGGCCCAGTTTTGTCACCAGGACTCCATTTCTGAACAGCAGGGCGATTGAAGTCTCCTTCTGGTTTCAAATTATCTTTTGGTCGTACTTGGGCTGGGGTCTCGCCAGGCTGCCACTGTGACTTCGGTCTGTCTTGGAATGCACCATCTGGATGAAGGTTGTCTTTTGGTCTGACTTGATCAGGTCGGTCACCAGGTGACCACTTAGTCTTTGAGGGCCTGTCGAAGTCACCTTCTGGTTTGAGATTATCCTTGGGGCGCACTTGAGCTGGTGTTTCACCGGGTTGCCACTGCGTTTTAGGCCTATCATGGAATGCACCATCCGGATGGAGGTTGTCTTTTGGTCTGACTTGATCAGGTCGGTCTCCAGGAGACCACTTCGTCTTTGAGGGTCTATCAAACTCACCTTCAGGTTTCAAATTATCCTTTGGCCGTATTTGAGCTGGTGTTTCACCGGGCTGCCACTGCGTTTTAGGCCTATCTTGGAATGCACCATCCGGATGGAGGTTGTCTTTTGGTCTGACTTGATCAGGTCGGTCTCCAGGAGACCACTTCGTCTTTGAGGGCCTGTCGAATTCACCTTCAGGTTTGAGATTATCCTTAGGTCGCACTTGAGCTGGTGTTTCGCCGGGCTGCCATTGCGTCTTAGGCCTATCTTGGAATGCACCATCCGGATGGAGGTTGTCTTTTGGTCTCACTTGATCAGGTCGGTCTCCAGGAGACCACTTAGTCTTAGAGGGCCTGTCAAATTCACCTTCAGGTTTGAGATTATCCTTGGGACGCACTTGTGCTGGTGTTTCGCCCGGCTGCCACTTTTGTTGCGGTCGCTTATCAAAATCGCCTTCGGGTCTCAAGTTATCCTCGGGCTTTATTTGACTAGGCCTATCTCCTGGTTGCCACTGGTTCTTGGGTGTTCGTTCAAAATCACCTTCAGGGTGAAGATTATCGTGCGGCTTACTTATTTCCGGCTTTTCACCTTTCACCCATTTTGGTCTAGTAGGCCTATCAAAGCTTCCTTCAGGTTTTAAGTTATCTGTTTGTTTAATAGGTGTACGTGTTTCTTCGTATACGATTTCCGTTGGTTCAGGCCTCTTTTCAAATTCACCTTCGGGTTTCAAATTGTCTGGGTGATAAATAATAGCAGACCTGACTCCTTTTGTTACTCTGTAATCGTCCCGTCGAGTATGATCTTCAAATACTCCTTCAATTTTCAGGTTGTCTTCCCTTCTGGTCAATTTAACTCTCTGCCCTTTAACAACACGATAAGTATCAGAAGAACTAGTATGAGTATTTTCCATGGTTCCTTCCATTTTCAAATTGTCTTCATGCTTAACAATTTCCGACCTATCCCCTTTAACGACGCTGTAATCATTTCTTTGTTTCATGTCGATAAATTCTCCTTCTATCTTTAAGTTATCCTCTCTCCTAATAATATCAACTCGTTCAATCTTTTGCCTCTGACGTAGATCAACTTCTCTGTCTATGGTGATATTGTCAACTTGTTTGAATGGCTTACGCTTTTCAGCTGGTTGCGATGGAACAACTTCAGGCTTATAGAATTTCCCATCGGGTTTCAAGTTATCCTGAGGCCTAACGACGGTAGCCCTTTCACCTTTAATTGCACTATAATCATTACGTATCTGCATATCAATGAATTCGCCTTCAGTTCTTAGGTTATCCTCATGACGTTGAATCACCACCTTTTCTGTCTTCTCAATCTTCTTATAATCATCTCTAGAGCGATGTGTATCAATTTTGCCCTCCATTTTCAAGTGATCTTCGTGTCTCACAACATCAACGCGGTCTCCTCTAGTGGCAGTGTAATCTGTCCTCCTCACTACTTCCATGTCACCCTCCGGTCTCAAGTTGTCTTCAGGTTTCTTTTGAACCGGCCTCTCACCTTTAACATGCTTAGGCTTCTCAGGTCGGTCAAATTCGCCTTCTGGTTTCAAGTTGTCTTTAGGCTTCGTTTGTTCGCGTTTTTCAGCCGGACGCCATTTGTCATGTTTGGGCGTCTCGAATTCGCCCTCAGGTTTAAGGTTATCTTTAGGTTTCTTGGGTGTTTGTCTTTCAGCTGGGCGCCACTCGTCGTGTTTCGGTTTCTCAAAGTCACCTTCAGGTTTAAGATTGTCTTTTGGCTTTTTCGGCGTCTGTCGTTCCGCTGGGTGCCATTCGTCATGTTTAGGTTTCTCGAATTCACCTTCAGGCTTCAGGTTGTCCTTAGGCTTCTTCACTTCCACCTTTTCAGCTGGGCGCCAGTCATCGTGTTTCGGTGTCTCGAACTTGCCTTCCGGTCTTAAATTGTCCTGAGGTCTCACAGGAGTCTGCCTTTCAGCTGGGCGCCATTCGTCGTGCTTAGGTTTCTCAAATTCACCTTCTGGTTTCAGATTGTCTTTAGGTTTCTTAACTACAGGCTTCTCTGCTGGGCGCCACTCGTCATGCTTTGGTGTCTCAAAGTCTCCCTCTGGTCTGAGGTTATCTTTAGGTTTCTTCGGCGTCTGTCGCTCAGCTGGGCGCCATTCGTCGTGTTTAGGCTGCTCAAATTCGCCCTCTGGATGCAAATTGTCCTTTGGCTTTGTCGGTTCTCGTTTCTCAGCGGGACGCCACTTGTCGTGTTTTGGTGTCTCAAATTCACCTTCAGGTTTAAGATTGTCTTCAGGCTTCTTAGGCGTCTGTCTTTCAGCCGGTCTCCACTCATCGTGCTTGGGCTTCTCGAATTCACCTTCAGGGTGAAGATTGTCTTTAGGTTTCTTTTGAATGGGCCTTTCAGCTGGTCTCCAATCTTCAGGGCGACGCTTTTCGAATTCCCCTTCAGGATACAAGTTGTCTTCTGGTCTAGTCTGCTTCGGTCTTTCTGCTGGACGCCATTCATCATGTTTAGGTTTCTCAAAGTCTCCCTCTGGTTTCAAATTATCTTTCGGCCTTGTGGGTTCGCGCTTTTCAGCTGGACGCCACTTATCATGCTTAGGCGTCTCGAATTCGCCTTCAGGTTTAAGATTATCTTGTGGTTTCTTAGGTGTCTGGCGTTCAGCTGGTCGCCATTCATCGTGCTTAGGTTTCTCAAATTCACCTTCTGGTTTAAGGTTATCTTTCGGCTTCCTAACTTCTGGTCTCTCGGCAGGGCGCCACTCGTCATGCTTAGGTTTTTCAAACTCGCCCTCCGGTTTCAAATTATCCTTTGGCTTGGTGGGCTCACGCTTTTCAGCCGGGCGCCACTTATCATGTTTTGGCTGCTCGAAATCTCCTTCAGGTCTCAAATTGTCTTGAGGTTTTTTAGGAGTTTGTCTCTCAGCGGGACGCCACTCATCGTGCTTTGGCTGTTGGAAGTCGCCTTCGGGGTACAGGTTGTCTTGTGGCTTCTTAGGAGTCTGTCTTTCAGCTGGGCGCCATTCATCATGCTTTGGCTTCTCAAACTCCCCTTCGGGTTTCAGGTTATCCTTCGGCTTTGTAGGTTCTCGCTTTTCAGCTGGACGCCATTCATCATGCTTTGGCTGCTCGAATTCTCCTTCCGGCTTCAAGTTGTCTTTAGGCTTTGTTTGCTCGCGCTTTTCAGCCGGGCGCCATTTATCATATCTGGGTTTCTCAAATTCACCTTCGGGTTTGAGATTATCTTCTGGTCTCTTCTGCGTTGGCCTTTCAGCAGGACGCCATTCTTCGTGTTTTGGCTGTTCGAAATCACCTTCAGGGAAGAGGTTGTCGTGAGGTTTCTTGGGGGTTTGTCTTTCAGCTGGACGCCATTCATCATGCTTCGGCTTTTCAAACTCTCCTTCTGGTCTCAAATTGTCTTTAGGTTTCGTAGGTTCCCTTCTTTCAGCAGGACGCCACTTGTCATGCTTAGGCGTTTCAAATTCACCCTCAGGCTTAAGATTATCTTCGGGTTTCTTCGGAGTTTGCCTCTCAGCCGGTCGCCATTCTTCGTGTTTTGGTTGTTGGAAGTCACCTTCAGGGAAGAGGTTATCGTGAGGCTTTTTAGGAGTCTGCCTCTCAGCGGGACGCCATTCATCGTGCTTCGGCTGCTGGAAATCGCCTTCAGGGAACAAGTTATCTTGTGGCTTTTTAGGTGTCTGTCTTTCTGCTGGGCGCCACTCATCATGCTTAGGTTTTTCAAATTCCCCTTCGGGTTTCAAGTTATCCTTGGGTTTCGTGGGTTCCCGCTTTTCAGCAGGGCGCCATTCGTCGTGCTTGGGCTGCTCGAAGTCACCTTCCGGTTTTAAGTTATCTTTCGGCTTTGTTTGTTCACGTTTTTCAGCGGGACGCCATTTATCATGTTTTGGTGTCTCAAACTCACCTTCAGGTTTCAAGTTGTCCTTGGGCTTTGTAGGTTCCCGTCTCTCAGCGGGACGCCACTTGTCATGTTTAGGCGTCTCAAATTCGCCTTCCGGCCTAAGATTATCTTCGGGTTTCTTCGGAATTTGCCTCTCAGCCGGTCGCCATTCTTCGTGTTTTGGTTGTTGGAAGTCACCTTCAGGGAAGAGGTTATCGTGAGGCTTTTTAGGAGTCTGCCTCTCAGCGGGACGCCATTCATCGTGCTTCGGCTGCTGGAAATCGCCTTCAGGGAACAGGTTATCTTGTGGCTTTTTAGGTGTCTGTCTTTCTGCTGGGCGCCACTCATCATGCTTAGGTTTTTCAAATTCCCCTTCGGGTTTCAAGTTATCCTTGGGTTTCGTGGGTTCCCGCTTTTCAGCAGGGCGCCATTCGTCGTGCTTGGGCTGCTCGAAGTCACCTTCCGGTTTTAAGTTATCTTTCGGCTTTGTTTGTTCACGTTTTTCAGCGGGACGCCATTCATCATGTTTTGGTGTCTCAAACTCACCTTCAGGTTTCAAGTTGTCCTTGGGCTTTGTAGGTTCCCGTCTCTCAGCGGGACGCCACTTGTCATGTTTAGGCGTCTCAAATTCGCCTTCCGGCCTAAGATTATCTTCGGGTTTCTTCGGAGTTTGCCTCTCAGCCGGTCGCCATTCTTCGTGTTTTGGTTGTTGGAAGTCACCTTCAGGGAAGAGGTTATCGTGAGGCTTTTTAGGAGTCTGCCTCTCAGCGGGACGCCATTCGTCATGTTTGGGTTGTTCAAACTCGCCTTCTGGTTTTAAGTTATCCTTGGGTCTCGTGGGCTCCCTCTTCTCAGCTGGACGCCATTCATCGTGTTTGGGCTGCTCGAAGTCTCCTTCCGGTTTTAAATTATCTTTAGGCTTCGTTTGTTCACGCTTTTCGGCAGGGCGCCACTTATCATGTATGGGCTTTTCAAATTCGCCCTCTGGTTTAAGGTTGTCCTCCGGTCTCTTCTGCGTTGGCCTCTCAGCAGGACGCCATTCTTCGTGTTTTGGCTGCTCGAAATCACCTTCAGGGAAGAGGTTGTCATGTGGTTTCTTAGGGGTCTGCCTTTCAGCGGGACGCCATTCATCATGCTTCGGCTTTTCGAACTCGCCCTCAGGTTTTAAGTTGTCCTTGGGCTTTGTAGGTTCCCGTCTTTCAGCGGGACGCCATTCGTCGTGCTTGGGCTGCTCAAAGTCTCCTTCCGGTTTCAAATTATCTTTGGGCTTTGTTGGTTCCCGTCTCTCAGCGGGGCGCCACTTATCATGCTTAGGCGTCTCGAATTCGCCTTCAGGCTTAAGATTATCTTCGGGCTTCTTAGGTGTTTGTTTTTCAGCAGGACGCCATTCTTCGTGTTTGGGTTGTTGGAAGTCACCTTCTGGGAAAAGATTGTCATGGGGCTTTTTGGGAGTCTGTCTTTCAGCAGGACGCCACTCGTCATGTTTGGGCTTCTCAAATTCGCCTTCTGGTCTCAGGTTATCCTTGGGTCTCGAGGGCTCGCGCTTCTCAGCTGGGCGCCATTCATCGTGTTTGGACTGCTCGAAGTCGCCTTCTGGTTTTAAGTTGTCTTTAGGCTTTGTTTGCTCACGTTTTTCAGCTGGACGCCACTTATCATGTTTAGGGGTTTCAAATTCACCTTCAGGTTTCAAGTTGTCCTTGGGTTTTGTAGGTTCCCTTCTTTCAGCGGGACGCCATTTGTCATGCGTAGGCGTCTCAAATTCACCCTCAGGCTTCAAATTGTCTTCAGGCTTTTTAGGTGTTTGACGTTCAGCCGGCCTCCACTCATCATGCTTAGGCTTCTGGAACTCTCCTTCAGGGAAGAGGTTGTCATGAGGCTTCTTAGGTGTTTGCCTCTCAGCAGGGCGCCACTCTTCGTGTTTGGGCTGTTCAAACTCGCCTTCTGGTTTCAAATTATCTTTAGGTTTGTTAGGTTCCCGTTTTTCCGCTGGGCTCCACTTGTCGTGCTTCGGCTGCTCAAACTCTCCCTCAGGCTTAAGGTTGTCTACAGGCCTAATCTGTTTAAGTTTATCACCCATTTTTTTCGGGCCGTAGTCATCTTGAGATACAGTGTGGCTATCAAAGATGCCTTCCATATGCAAATTATCTTTCCTTATAATTTGTTGTTGTCTTATGTCAACTTCTTCAAAAGTTCTATACTCTTCCTGCGATGTTGTTATTTTTTGCAGATCTTCCGTAGAGTAGAACTTTTCAAAGTCTTCTTTTGTCCATGTACGGCGTCGTTGAGGACGCTCCACAGGTGTGGTTTTCTCAGTGAAATCTGTTTGGTTTGAAGTGACAAACTCAATTTCACCTTCTCTAATAATATTATCAGTTCTTCGCGCGACCAATGTAGTCCTCTCTACCGTATCCGTGTAGTCGATATATTCTGATTTACTAGTAGTTTCAGTTGTCATATCGCCCTCTATCTTTGTCCAGGTATTACGGCGAACTGGTGACGCTCTTTCTACTGGTTTGATTGTATATTCTGAACGCGAAGTGGTGGTATCTGTAATAGTTTAAAATTCAAATTATGAAAATGACACAAGAAAATGACTAAAGAGAGGTAATGAGTTCAGAGAAAACCTATATTTACCTGTAAATTCTCCTTCCGTGACAAGGTTATCAGTGCGACGTATTATCTGTGCTCGTTCTCCTGTAACGACTGTATATTCGTCGGTTCTTTTGGTAGCAAATTCACCTTCAGGCCTCAGATTGTCCTCAGGTTTCTTGACCACCGCTTTTTCAGCAGGGACAAACTCCTCTGGTTCCCTCTTAGCAAAATCTCCCTCAGGTCTTAGATTATCGGTAGGCTTCTTTTGCTTAGGCCTTTCAGCGGGCCGCCATTCTTGTTTTTCAGGAGTTGTAAACTCACCCTCAGGCTTTAGATTATCTTCAGGCCTCTTAACAGGTTCACGATCACCAGGTTGCCATTTCTCTGGCTTCCTTACTGCGAAGTCTCCTTCAGGTTTCAGGTTGTCCTTGGGTCTCGTGGGCTCTCGCTTCTCAGCTGGGCGCCATTCATCATGTTTGGGTTGCTCGAAGTCACCTTCTGGTTTTAAGTTGTCTTTAGGTTTTGTTTGCTCACGTTTTTCAGCTGGACGCCACTTATCATGTTTTGGGGTCTCAAATTCACCTTCAGGTTTCAGGTTGTCCTGTGGCTTCTTTTGTTTCGGACGCTCTGCGGGACGCCAAGTCTCCTTCTCTGGCGTAGTAAATTCACCTTCTGGTCGTAGGTTATCATCGGGTTTGTGAGCAGGTGCTCTGTCTCCAGGGCGCCACTCATCGGGCTTTCTTCTCTCGAACTCACCTTCCGGTCTTAAATTGTCTTCTGGTTTCTTAGGCTTCTGACGTTCGGCTGGACGCCATTGCTCTTTTTCGGGAGTAGTGAATTCTCCCTCAGGGCGTAAATTATCATCAGGGCGACGAACTGTAGCACGATCGCCGGGACGCCATTCCTCAGGCCGACGTTTCTCGAAATCACCCTCTGGGCGCAGGTTGTCTTCGGGGCGATGTACTGTGGCTCGATCACCTGGACGCCATTCTTCCGGCTTACGTCTCTCGAAATCTCCCTCGGGCCTCAAATTATCCTCTGGTTTTTTGGGTTGTTGTCTCTCAGCAGGACGCCACGGCTCTTTCTCTGGGGTCGTGAATTCTCCCTCTGGTCTCAGATTATCGTCCGGCTTACGAACGGCCGCACGATCACCGGGCTGCCACTCGTCGGGCTTACGTCTAGTGAAGTCACCTTCAGGTTTCAGGTTGTCCTCGGGGCGTTTGACAGTCGCTCTGTCGCCTGGGCGCCATTCTTCAGGACGCCTCTTCTCGAAATCGCCCTCAGGTTTGAGGTTGTCCTGTGGTTTCCTCACGGGTGCCCTCTCGCCCGGCCGCCATTCCTCTGGGCGCCTCCTTTCGAAGTCTCCCTCCGGTTTGAGGTTGTCCTCCGGCTTGTGCTGCTTGGGCCTCTCGGCTGGTTGCCACTTTGGACGTTCCGGTTCTTGGAAGTCGCCCTCGAGGTGAAGGTGGTCCTCATGATGCACGGCGGTGGTGCGGGTGACGTGCTTCTCGTCGTAGTCGTTGGTGTACGCGGAGACCACGCTCTTCGTGTGCTCCACATCGAACAATGGCTCCGGGACATCGTTGTGTGGGCAGCGGTGACGCCTACGGACAAAAATTGTATCGAGTTATTGCACGGTGTGATAAATTAGACACATTTAATCTTAAATACCTGAATAATTAAGTTCCTAAACCTGTGTGATTGAGCTGAATGTCAAAATCAGAGTAAAAGTACCAGTTAGACAAAATATCTGTTAAATGTGTTACGTCACAAAAGTAACTATTTATTTTTTTATATTTCTTTATTTAAATAATTACTTGAAAACGAAAACAGGCAGGTATAAGGTACCTAAGAATGTACACATGTCGTTTCGTTTTATACTTGCGGGAGAAACTACAGACCAATGAAATTAACATCTTCATTTAACTTTATGTCCATTGACGTTCACTTGTTTTTTCTTCAATTATGTGTAGCTAGCGTGTCTGTGACGAGTAGCCGAAACGGGCAGACCTTTTGAAACGGTAAGGATTCAAAGAGATAGGGTATCGTCGCGGCTGCGGCAGCGGCGGCAGCGTCAGCGGGCTTGCCATCGCACGCATCCATCGTTAGCCCGCGCCCTCGGCGCAGATTTCCCGCGAGTAAGTACCGTTTCTTAGACACATCACTAAAAATTGCTACGCTCGAAACGTTTATGGGAAAGGCAGAGCCGACCGAGCGCCCGCCCGCCCTAAGCGCACTGCCGTATCCGCCTGAGTTCTGAAACTTAGCCTACATCTACAGACCTACATAAACGCGCATGCACGCTTCTAACTGTCCATTATTAACAACAACACCCATTAACATTTACGGACGTTTCCGCCTGAAGAAAATAGCCATTTTCACGTCACGGTTTTATCGCGTACGAAATAGGCTCCTCCTTTCAAAAAGTTTAAAATTGATAGTGACATCGAATTCATTTTGTAGGAAAATTCAATTTTTCAATGATATCCTGAAAAGCCAGGCAACGACCGCGTGACCTATTGTAGTTGTCATGGCTACGCGCACCGAACCTTTTGTATGCTGAAAAGCGGAAAACTAGTGCAATGAGTTACTCTGGGAAAATATTCAAAGAATAATTTCACGTTGTGTTGACGACTGATACCATCGTTTTACTATTTATCGTTTTAATATTTTAATGTACCTATATCAAGTTGAGGTTTCATAATAAAAAACGTTTGATTAAAAGTTTCATAAACGTTAAAAAAGTTTAACTTTATATGAAAACTGTGTTTTGGCTACATTTAATTTGTGAACAAATCTATAGGTCTATTACAAATTTTTGCGACTTCAAAAGTGTAATAGACACTTTCCATTGTCAGCCAATACCAATATTTCTCTGACTAAGCATTGCCTAACGTTCAGCTAACAAAACGGGATGAGTGTAACATGATACTCAGCTAAAAGCTCTCTGCATTTCTAACGGAGTGTAAAACAAAAGGAATGCAAAATTAATTTCGTGCGGTCGTGAGGGTATGCGCGGACGCTGCATCGCCGAATATAGCCATGACTCAATAATATCTTGAGCCTGTTCAGGCCTGTAATAAAACACCACTTTGCTTAACATATTGGCAGGATAATGTTTGATATCTCTTATGGTAGTGTTAGAACTACAGAATTAACTTATTGACATACCTAATGCTGGATAGGCTATGGCTAACGAAAACTTGAAGAAATCGTAAGAAACCGCAGAAACAAATTATGTTTAACTACGCAAGCAATTGAAATGAAATACATACTTAGTGCGAAGAATGCTCTGAGCATCACGCTCACGCTGTAATCAAACGACTCAAAAAGATTCTTTCATTTAATCTGTACTAAAGGAAAAGTTCTAATTACTCCAACATGATATAAAACACTTATGTCGTCTAGCGACGAACTTCAAACATGCTCTTAATAACTATGAGCATATCTTATTAAAGCGCTAATTGCGATCAATATCTTCAACACTGGTGAACTAAATTGACCAATATTTACTACCAAAGATGATTTCAATCGATCTTATCATTAACAAACGGGGTTATTTACATCGAGATTCGATTTTTATGTAGCCCGAATAACACGCAGCCTTTGTTAGGATTTGTCGTTACTAAAACAGTCAGTACGACAAACAAGTGTTCTTAAAAAGTTACAAAATACAATTCAACCTCTAGCTAGGATCAGGAAGATGCTATTGTCACTGACTGAAAAACCTAGCCAGAAGTATGAACCAAGAAGAAGACTACCTATTTGATCAGACAGAAAAACTATTTTGATCGACTAGCCTAAAATAACCACTGAAACGGACTGTGTAAATGTCAATTGATCGAGACAGTGATCGAATCACAGTGAATTTACCATTATTGGTGTTACGTAGCGGATGGCATTATACTAGAGTTATTTTTCTTTCTTTCCTATACACCAAAAAAATTAATAAAATCATTGATCCGAATCTAATTTACGGCTGCAAGAGTGTCTCTACCTTAAAAATAGCACCATATTCCTTTTCAGTGATTCCCTGAAAAAACGTTTTTACTCGGACCAACTAATTTACTCCAGGAAAATCAGAATACGCCATGACGATCGTTGAACAAAAGGCGCGAGCGATGACTGATCATACAGGGTGTTATTACATAGATAACGGACTTAGCTCAGCCTTTCATTACGGGGTTACTGTGCGTGACACTTATCTTGCGATTGTATGGCGATCTACCGAAACGTAAATAAAAGCTTAGCTACAATTAAGCGTAATGCCTATGTGGGATGTACGAGTAAGGTCTACAGGAGACTTGAATTAATTATGTGCCTTTTGGTATTGCTATTTCCTTATTGCTCGTCATTGTCTTTAAATAATAACTCAGAACAGTGTTTGTACCACCGATAACTGAATTGAATCTTACGATATAATTTTGGTCATTATGGTACATAACTATGTAGCGTTTAAATTATTTTTTATTGTCGGAATCAAAACAGTAATTAAAGTAAAAAAAGTTTTTTCGTTTTTATTTCAAGAAAGTCAAATCAATAACTGAGTCACAGACTAACTAAGGTTCACAGAAGGCCCTTTGAATGACTCGAGCACATCAAAATATTTATGACCAATTTATTTGCTTGCACATGACTGTACTCGTGCGCAAATAAAATGTTGATCAGAATGAGAGTTTGCATTAAGTTGTGGCACAATGTCAGGCACATATGTACGTAATTAACTACATGGGTAAAACAAATTAACTATTCTAAGATTAAATAAGTACTACAGTTAGGTTCAATTGCGTTTCATCTTATAAGCGTCTGAAACAACGCGTCGTAACGTCTTATTTACCTTATATATTTTATGGTTCTTTATATGTAAAGCTAAGAGTATGGTATGGATTGCATTGTAATTACTCTTATTAACGTAATCAACTGAGTGGTTAAATTAAGTTAAACGCAGTACGATTATAGCGAAAAATAAAGCTAATTTACGATTGAATAGATAAACGAGTCCAAAAAATAAGACATTTAGTTTGTATAGTTTATTAAGTTTCGCTGAAATAATTCTATTATAAAAGGGAACCTCAGCTCTTATGTTTCGTGTTTCGAGACAGATCGAGAAACTATTGGTGCCCACATATGATTATTGCTTATAGCTATGTATTATTGAGTGTGGATGTTTACACAATCGGCCATGTTAATCGTCACCAGAACAGGCGCCGTCTGTCTGCTGACTCATGATGCTGAAGAGAACATGACGAGGATCGAGATCGCACTATATCGGGACGCTTACTCAATAGCTCGGCCATAAGAGATCCCTTATGCTCTTACACTGAAAACTAATGATGTGCAAACCTATTTCTTACAAGGCATGTTGTTGTTGATTGAAATAGCTTCGTGAAGAAGAAGCTTTCTGTTTTAAAGGTAATTTAATATAATTTATAAACATAAAAAGTAAAAAAGATACGAAAATACACAAAAATTCACATGATCATTTTTACAGAGGTTTAAAGCCAGGAAGACTTAATTTTTATCACATTGTTTATTTGATATTACTCGTATTAGAATGCCAATCGTTTCATTTGAAATGTTTTCGAAGTTTAAAACACTCTAAACGTATCCTTTTCTTTTGTTCACTCACTTCACGTAACAAAACGTGATTATTGCCTACTTAACTAATGTTCGTTAATTGTTTTCTTATCGCTTACAAAAGACACTAAGGTATTTTTGGTCTTTAAGCGTTTTTATAGCTTGCCTCAAGATTGTTCACCCTAACGGTAAAGTAACCAATAAGCCACGTAACTGGCCATCTCAAAAATGTTGTCTCCAGCCGAAGAAAAAAAAATGCCGTCCCCAATATGAAGGAGTTGGAAAGTTGCTTCGCGCTCTTGACCAAAAACGAAGATAAGGAGTTACATGTCGAAGGCTTACGGGTACAGCACTACCTCATTGGACCCCTACTCGGGGAAACATGATCGATTTTTTGTTACTCTGCTCGTCGTACTTGTGTGTGTTGTCGTGTTGGCATGAGCGACAGGCGATTGTAATCAAAAATAAACTATCTGACCAATAGGCAAGCTGCAATCGATGCTTATTTGATTGGCAGAACGGGACACAGTTTTTTTTGCAAAATCTTGGAAGGATTTTTCAATATTTTACTGACAACCCTTTTGTGGAACGGAGAACCAATCTGACCATATCTTTGGCAGAAGACATCGCCTTTTCCGGCCTGATTTGATTGTTCGAAAAGATAAGATTTTGGCTTGACAATCGCACAGAAACAGGCTTATCTGAACCAAATAAGTGCGAAGAATCGGAAATAGAGGTGTGTGTGTAGGTGTGAAACAGTTTGCCTATCGCTGACTTAGACAAGGTCGTCGACCATATGGCCTGCCCGTCTAGCACCAACGTTAGCACGCAAGCTTATTCTCACAATATCCTACAAACAACGCGCTGACACTGTTTCAACATTAACAACCTTTTACAATTGCAATCCGACCTTCATAGAACTAAATAAACTATAGTTCCGTGATCTAAAAAATTGTAGCCAATTTATACCGTAGCGGCAAATTGCTGGCTTAGTGCTCAAAAATGTATGTAGATTGCCTTGGTAACTTCCTGGGGAAACAAAAAGCTTTTTTTCGACTCTGGCCTTCTTCACATGGTCAGAAACTAATGGATACGTGCTAATTACCGAAAAAAATACTTCGTGGTGTATTCTTCCACAAAAAAAGCTCGCATAATAATCAAGGTTGGTGAACATTTTAATAAATTCGATAATAAATCGATATGAAAAGAAAGCCGATGCAGAACCTCGGGGTGACGTAAGACAGGTTGTGTTAACGCTGAGTTACATAGCGGAGTAAACAAGAAACGAGTTTGTCCGCGAGGACGCGACGTGGGCCGATGAGATCACCGCCGACTTTAACCACTGAGGTCGCAGCCGCAGCTTAGCCTGCACGCCGCGTATCTTTCTAATTGGTGTGCCAATTCTGCTTACAATGCATACTTTTACATAGCTCTCACGCGAACGCCTGAGAAACGCCGCGGTGCCGTACGAAACAAACGAACATCACCACTTTAGATCAAACCTAAAAATGCTTATGCTAATAACCACATTATAATTCAGACGCTGATTAAGAATTCCTAGAAACAATGAAAATATGTTTCTGCTTGCCGTTATCACATTTGAAATGCGAATTTATCTTATTCTGTTTCAGAAATTTCTCTTCGACCGTTAAGACTTCAAATAATGTAGAGAAACGAAAGCATTTGCATACAAATTCAGCTGGTCCAAATACAAGAATATACTTTCAAATTCAGAATCGAATTTAAAGCGATACAAAACAACGTTGTAAGTGACAAACGAGTTTACAAGATTGGTCTCACGGCTGAAGGATGTCAGCACAGTCCCGACTTTAATCCTGAGAAACGTTCCCAAAATAAAACCAAATTTAAACCGAGCTTACATTAATAAGTCTTCCAGAAGGTTGAGATTGAAAACGACGAGAATATTGGTCAAGGAGATCGCGTATGAGTAGGCTCACTTTATATGGATTCATCGCCGTGCAAAAAAGGTACTGACATAAATTGTAATTAATATTTCTTTAGGTGAAATCTCAATAATACCAGTTGAGCAAGTAGCTAATTTAAAGACGAATAAGCTCCCGGAGGTAAAACGCTTGCAACATGGCACGGAGCTGTAGCACCTACCGACCAACAGAACACTTACAGAAGATCGCGACCCAAAATTATCTACTGTATCCAATTTAGGTTACACACAACCTTTTTGTTTCACAACCCGTTAACGGTATGATTTTGGCGGTCACCTTCTCAATATAAAATTATTAAATCACGTTTCTTCGAATTAGTTACCCACATGTGCGAAAAAATATAAATCATTTTGTAAACTTCGGTTTACTTTTTGGTGAAGATGGTACCTACAACATTACTGTGGATAGGTGTGTAAGGGAAATAGATAGACAACTAAATCAATTTCTTCAATTCGTACATTTAAAACAGCGCGTTCGTTAAATAAACTGCCAAGACGTAGGACGTCATAAGGTCAATTCAGTTCTGTCGAGGAATATTTTTCAATTGAGGAACTTGAGTGGGCGACTAATATGGCTCAGCTACTTTACTCGTTAAAGTGATGCTATCACTCATTTGGCGACGAGTGATCGTCAATCTGCATCAGGATTGAGGCTCTTTAAATTTCCGTGCGGAAATGTGGCAACACTATGAAGTTTGTAGCAGACAGCTGGTAGGTGCAGTGGATTTGTTCTTATTGGCAGTTTTAAATTAGTTTCTAGACAACCTGTTTTTACACACTCATGTCAACATGAGTGTTGTCCGTTCCAAGTGTTTCATAAGCCTTATAAATTCACTGATAATAGCTTTCGGAAAAAGAGAAAACACATATTTTGTAATTATTTCAGTGGAATGTCTTTATTCTTTAATTTCTTTAACCCACCGCGAATACCACTTGAACAACCAAATATTAGCATACAATGCTCGTCGTCTGTACCTACACAACAAGTTCTGGGAACAAAACTGGGAATTATAATGGTTATATATGATCAATTGTAGCTTGAAGCGTATACAGTTTGGTAACTGTAACCATTGAAACGTGTTTGAGTGGGTACAGTCTAAGCGTGGGTATGAAAATATCGCTAGCCACCTCCCAAGCTGTAACAGTCGTCCTGATTAGGTATTGTGGAATCAGACACCTACGAAGAGATAAAATTAGTTGCATTTCCAAAGAAAATAATTGTGGTTTTTTTTTTAATTTAAAATGTTTTATATCCCTTCTTGGAGAGGCGAACCTCCTAATACGGAAATCGAAAAAGACTCGAAAAAATTTAGGACGCCATTTTGAAAATTTAGGAAGCTGCGGTAGACCCTAAGAAAAATATGGTGCCTATACAAATATAAAATGCATTTTTAGAATATATAGTGCTTAAAACTATTCCGTTGAAGGGTGCAAACAAGGCTATCGAACATGTCATTTGGTCTACGTGTCGGGAATGGCCTGGCTATAGCACACGACTGCTAATCAAGTCACGTTTGATGTCTTGTACCAACAAAGGCTTTAGCCTGACGACTACACGCCAAGCAAAATGATCCTTGCCATTTATGGCGTGACGTGCCTTGCTATTTGCAAACTTTCTATATTGCGAAACATTTGTATAGTTAGGTTCTAAAAATTTATGGTTAATAAACCTTACACATAAAATATTGAAATGTATAGTTTATTGAGCAATGCAATTGAGCAAAAAACCTAGGTAGTTTGCAGAAATTCATAAAGCCGATTTCACCAGGAAAATTAGTTGCTATCAGCTATGTCCATGTAGGTAGTAGATATTGATTCAATTTATTTTATGTCACGTTGCGGGTGTCAATAGAATGAGTCAATTCGTGACAAGATTTATTTACGAGACAAGTTTCTACGAAGCGCTCTGTGCTATTTTATTACACACAACATACTGCCACTGATTTGTTGTTACATAAATAAGTTTAATCTTCATAATAAATGCAGAAGAGTAACAGAGATAATCAACAATGTCCAATTTACCATTTAAGAAAACTAAGTCGATGCTTATTTTAGGTCCACGTACCAGACAGCCCCTTTTCAAGTTGCGAAAAACATATATGACCTACATACAAGTAATAAAATATATTATTTCGTACATTGTAATGAGTCGTTCGTTATTTTAAGTAAAGAAACATGTAAACAGCGTGAATAATCAAGGGAACCCAATGAAGCGACTTCGCTGAATTTCACAAATAACTGTGATGTCAGTGAAACATCAAGGTAGCGAATATAAACAACATCAGTCATACATAAACAACTTATAATATACTTAATTAAAGAGTCTATTGATAATCGCGACTTTAACATTGACCTTTACGGGATACTAAGTTAAACAAATGATCAAGACCGTTTAATTAACCGATTAAGATTGATTGCTTTTTGGCGCATTCAATTCTTATAATTTTTTCCACGGTAATTTCGTTTTTGTCCAACAGGTTTTTTTTGCCTATATTAATGTCAATTTTATTATATCTACTTAAGTATTTTGTTCCCTCAATCGATAAAACGTCGTCATAATTACAATGCACACATTTATGTCTTCTTTAGTCAACTCAATACAGATCCTGCCTCTACGTCGCATCTTACAAAGCCACGTTTGTATGAAATGTAGAGACAGCTGTATTCTTTGTTTTATATATCTGGTAGCAAAACCTTCACCTATATTGGATCGGGCCATTCACTGACATGTGCTAGGTATGCAACAAATTTATCAGACTTATCTGAAGGTTGTCATGATCGCTATCTTTTGCAAGACAAATTCTATCTACAAGTGTATTTATTCACTATTTTGTGTAGTAACAAGTCAATATTCTGCTTAACCCTTTTAACATTTTATATTTCAAAATCGGACAACAGTATTTAAACGTGAGCTCATCACGTTATTTTGTCTTTTTGGTTGCCAGAAGCCTTTCCCGATAAAAATACTGCTTTTATTATGCTATCCATTGTTTTTTGTTTTAATATAAAATCAACCAGTTTCTGGCGTAGCACAGATTACATAGTGGTCGGGTACAAAGCCCTTTCTGCAACAACTAGCACGCAAGCGATAACAAACAAAACTATCCGTCACGGCTTCTGGGCAGCACGTGTCATCTGACCACTGCCCATCAAGCTGTATAAAAAGTGCTTGTTACGCTCTGATAAAGAATTTTGGTAAACGAGAAAACTATACTTTTATGTGCACTGTCAATGGTCATAAAAAAGGTATTTAAAATTCCAAGACCGATTAAAAATTTGTTTTAGATCAACATACTTACGTATGTTGGTTGCTCATCTTTGGGGGATCAAGTCAGGAATGTTCTTATCCTATTTGGAAATAACAGCGTCCATAGATCAGCCGTCGAGAATGATAAATGTTTAAAATCTCCCGTTCGATTTTATTTAAAGTATTAGGTTGAACTGCCTACTTCCAAATATTTCGAGAGATTAACAAAACCAGTAGACCTTATAAATGTTCGGTGATTTCTCGCCTCCGAGAGATTACCATGACTTGGAGCCACTCAGGCGGCAAACTGTACGACGCCCACGAACACAATCGCTGGGCATTAAAGAGATTAATAAGCCGAAACAATCAATTATTTTATAACGGCGCCGGAACATCACAATTCAAAGATATCTTATCAGCGTTATGATAAAAAATGACAATTGAACGGCTGGTGGTTACCCGAGTACGTATAGTGTTGTAATAATTTATGAACATATGCAACGGGTGACAGCAGGTGCCTCGTCAGCCCTAACTGAAACTCCCCACCTCATTTGGACAATGCAAGCCGCAAATTATTTGGTAATTAGGACAGTACACACAGGCGAGAGTATAAACGTTGCATAGGAACCCCTTCTCCGCATTAATAAAATCGAATTTAAATACAGTACATTTACCGATGTTTAGACAAAACTAAAATGTGTGCAGCAATAAAAGAGCACCTGCCTATTTATCTTATCTTATCCTAATTTTTTTTACTTTTGGTTACTAACTGTATCAACTAAAATTCAGACCTAGAATCTAGACCTCAGACAGTTAAACCACATGAAATAAACATTATGAATATGATATTCTTATATCTTAGTTAAATTTAGCTATCTAGGTCAGTTTTCAGTATCCAATCGATACCTCTTCGTGTTTTCATTGTTTATTGTGTTCATTAGTTACAGCTGGGTCAATTGTTTAAGGACAGCGGGACGATTTCCAACATACAACAAAGTTACAGCTTTGACTTTCTCTGTAATTGCATTCGAAAGGAGTTTTCTGATCCTACTGCCTAGCCTTTATTGGGACAACTGCCCGAAAAGGCAAACGTCGTGTATGAGTCTGTGTGACACACAAATACATTGTAAATTGATCTGGCTTTGTGTGTGCTGGCTTACTCAAAGATATATTCACTGAAATACTACCACCACTCCACTTCGAAACAAATTGACCTACTGCCAAAATGTAGTTTTATACTCTAACAAGTTCTACCGGTTAAGGAAATATTTAAATAATGTTAACCTGAAATAGTGCCGAACAATCTACGTCATAACTATTCTTATAATCGGTGTGGAGCCGTAAATACTTTATCTGTGCAATACTGTTACACGTGACAGGCGCGAGAGGACGCGTGCGCGTGCGCATATATCGAGGGACTACTACTGTGCCCTGCGGTTTCACCCTGCATATAACCAACTTTTGCATATCCTACAGAAACCGTAAAGTTTTACGGGATAAAAAGTGTTTATTATTATTCTAAGTTATACATATATTCTATTTCGAAAAGACAACACTTAAAAAATTCTTTTCGGCTCCGGTTATCGGGAATCGGTTAAAAAATAGCGTTGTGAACGCAAAAAATACTTAACAAATAAAATATATATTCTATGTTCCAAATTTCCGCCAAATCGCTCCAGAAGTATTGGCGTGAAAGAGTAACGAACATCCATACACACATACTAACTTTCGCGTTTATAATGTTAGTAGGATCAGGGATCCTACTCGGAACGTAGCTAGTTTTGCATTAACGACTCCTTTTGCCCTATAAACCTAAAAGCAGTCTGCTTATGCTTAAGGTACTTTAAGCATCACTTAATCAGAGGTGAACCTATTTCACCTGTGCTTTCTTCTGCTGTTTTGAGTACAGTGTTGAGCTGGTTTTGGTTGCGTTTTTGAATATTTTTGCTTAATTATATATATAAAGAGAAGAAATATTTAGGTTAATAATAGGAAATATTTGAAAGGCATAAGAAACTTACAGAATTGGACCCTAGCTCTTGCTTTGCGCTCAAACATCTGTGGCCGAGTGTTAATTAGCAAACCAACGTCGACCAGCTAATGACCGGTCAACGTCGCCTGTAGAATGAGCGGTGAGAGCTTATGAGTCTGCTGAGATCATCCGTGCATCAATGCATGACGTGAATTGATTTGTCAATCAGAAGTGCCAATTAAAATGTGTTTTCATATGCTCTTTTGTAATATTTTTTTACTAAAAGGTTCCCAATTCTATGGACTCGTATTTAATCAATTCGACACTGCGACAGGTTATCTGGGGGTCTAGGGCGAAAAACATCACATGGATGTTCTGACTTATAAATACATACGAGTGTATGCAACTCCAATCTCTCCTGACATCATCGAGACCATCTGAGTCACTGCTTCATCTGTTTGGTACATTGATGACTATCACACGATATACCTGTACATATTAAATATACATTTTACGTAGTGTTAATGCAATGTATTCCAAGTAAACGCAAGTTGTAAGGACAGCGGAAGGTCGCGGCTTGCGGAACTAATGCTTGCTTATTTAAATCGCACGCCGAGCGATAACTCGCTTAGGAATTTGTAAGATTTTGTAGTAAGAGATTATTGGTTTTGTGGTCAACTGTTGTTGTATCACTACAGCGTTATAGGACCTACACCTTACATAAGTTTTGGGCAACTGGGATCTATTGCAGTCCGAGATAGAAGTCAAAAACTGAAATCGAAAATTAATGTCTACGAAAGATTTGGTGTATCAATTCCGAATTTTGAGGTAGGGTAACCCATCGTTGCGCGTATGCAATAAGATAAACTTTAGATTTTTTTTTTAATAAAGAAGGCGAGGTAGGTTCCTCTAATAGCGTTTACGAGAAATTGAAATTCATAGAATAGAGAAACCTGGGGCGCTTTCACTAAACGACTTCAAGACTAGTTCTGATTTCTTCCTAGTTTCCAACTAGCTGCCAATAAAAACTAGATTTATCTATCGCGAATCTTACAACTAGATAGAAATTAACCTGTTCGATTAGTTGCTATTTAACTGCCGATTAATGAGTAAATTGTCTCTCAGCTTAAATCGTTCAACTCTATGTAATAAGTAAGTAATTAACAAATCATATCCGTAATACCAATCTAAACAATTTTGACTGAAACAATATTCAATTATTTGTATTTCCAAAATAGGCTATTCCAACTAGTTACAAATTCATCAAAAAGTAATTTTGCTGGAGCTTTACTCATTACTCGTAGATAGACTAGACCTAGATTTTAAGTTACGAATCGCCAAAAACTTTTATTGCTAGTAGAACATCGAAAGCAGATGTAACCACCTGCTTTATAATCCAGTAAAATGCAGTCTACTAAAGCTAGATACGCACTAAGGTTGTAAAGCCTATTTGTTTATATGAAATCGCAGAAAGCCTATAAAAATCTAAAAATTTCTTAATTAAGCACTAAACCTACAAGAGAGAAACATGCCAAAAGTAACTGACAACTTTCCTTATAAATTTTAAAACTATTGAGCGATTCTATAATAAATGACGAATTTTTTTTTAAATATTACTTATATCATATGTATACAAATTGTAAAGCGTTAACAGTAAGTTATCTGCTAAATGCGTTTTCCACAAAACATGTAAAACTTATGTATGAGTAAGCCAATAAGACTAAGCAGTAATCCTGAAAACTAATTATACTGTAATCTGCCCTATTTCGCTAAAGTATATATACAGATAGAAAGATAGTACGGTACCAGGTAGAACCATCACCAAGACTCCGGGAAAATATACGGAGGAATATAGACTGGAATTTCTTCAACCCATTATCATACTGTTACGGCATGATTTTACATTCTGACAATACAAAAGAAACGTGACGCGTCTTAAATTTCGCGTCGTGTTACGTAGACTGAATTAAACTGGCTGAGTCTATATGAGAATAATAATGCCGCTTTTCATCTATGGGATTGCAAACCGATAGTTAGTAATTAACACCTTGCAGTCTCGATCCATAAACTAATGTCGAACCAAATTACTGTAATGTGATTGGCCCAATAAAAAAGGCCTTCATGAAATCTTGTACAACCGTGATGATGACGTGATTGCTTGCAATAAATGCGATCATATCGTTAGTAGCACTAAATGTTATTGCAAAATCGTACATTTTGATGTTATTATCGTCAGAAAAAGCAACTATCTATCCTATCCAGTTTGGACTGTCCTTGGCCAAATGTGCGGTCGCTGATCTCGCTACCTACCACGTAACGACTCTACATTTTCAAACCCGTCCACAACGACAATCAAACAGAGGTCGTTTGATCAGTTGTCTGGCTTCGAAGCTAACGATTGCATATTTCAATGTTCAATGGTGCTTAAATGTTCGTGCTTCTAGTAAAACCCGGCATCGACTCATAGACGCATTACAAAATGGTTTATGTAAAATTTGCTCTTTCAACACAGTAGATTTTACATTGTGGAGACTGTTGATTGCATTGGACGTTTGTTTACATCCTGGGTTTTTTTTCCATAAATCGGTTTTGTTACAGCATGAGCACATGGGCGTAGGCTAGATAAAATAATTTGATAAGAAATTTCAGGCTTCAAATTAAAGAGAAAATAAAGATTTCCGGTCCAACAATACATTTTTTTTAGTTTTGAACTTTTCTTGCATGGCTGGTGTTAACGTCGTTGCTGGTGTTAACATTGTGAACCGTAATTACACTACCTGGTCGTGATCACAATAAATCAGCGACTACCGCTGGCACCGTTCCGTAACGTTGGCAGGTTACATTACCAGTGGCTGTTTAATGCAAGCAAACTATGCCCAAAGGCGCTACTCCGTAACCCTGCGGCCGTCGTGGATTCTGATCGACTCTAGCCTTCGATTCAAAGACTCTAGCTATCCTTTGTGCGCGCACAGGGAAGCTAGGACGAGTGACAGAGATAGAAAAACAAACGACCCAACTAACGGAGTAGCGCTCCAGTAGGCACCTGACCCGCACGCTCTCATGAACACGCACTTGACTTTTAAACCTTAGCCTAAAATGTATCTATTTGTGTTGTCACCTAAAGGGAGTTTTCAAATCTAGCAGGGGTAAACTCTTGTTTGTGTATTGTGATTCGAACCCATTATTTACCTCACAAATTCTATAACAATCTGATCTGCATGAGGTAGAACTAAATTAAGCATAGGTAGTTATGTCATCACATCTGCCATCCCACTCTATCACCATTCCCAATAAATAAACTTACTGCAATGTAAGCAGTTACTACAAAGTAACTGCCATACTTCTTAAGAATTGTTTTGATGAGTCTTCTAAAGCTCTCAGATATGTCACATCAATCATTTTGCAACATAAACAGTTACTACAATGTAACTGGCTAATTTCTTGAGAACTGTTATGCTGAGTCTCTTCAAGCCTCAGACATAAACATCCTGCGCTACATTGTAGAGCCTAAATTTCATGGGAAATGTTTTGTTTAATTCAACCTAAACATTTCCGTTAGCAACTTATTCGTGGTAGACGCTTCCCGTCCCCACTCTAGACATGACTGTCCTCAGGACATCTATATATAGGCCTGCGGGCATCCCATACGGCAGTCGTAACTCGTCCCACATCACGTGTACTTCTCCGCTCCTAGCGAGTGTTAGCTTAAGTACTGATCATCGAGATCACTAGTTCGTAGTTGTGATCATCCAGATCAATAGTTTAGTAAACCAGTGTAAAAGTGTTAACTCTAAACAATACAGTGTTTTTAACATCAAAACTTTTGTTTTATTTTTAAAGTCTGCGAGCCGTCAAAACTTGACTGGCGCAGCCGGTAGGATCTCGCGTCGCGTTCACGAATTATAAAGTTCCAGATAACTGTTTTCGCGCTTCGCGGCTGTACTGTCAAGTGCACAACGGCGGGATCCTCGAACCAAACAAATAAGTCACCGGGCGGCAGCAGCAGCAACAGAGCAACACTTCTACACCAGCCTAGAAGACATGGTTTGGAGCGGCCTGTGAGTAAACCTCTTCGCTACCGTTTTACCAGTCTTTCCTTGGCACCCTTTAATGTTATTTCACCCTAAATCGTGAGAAACGTTATTTGCTCGTAGTTCCTTAACCTCAGGATTACGCCAGCGCTAGTTTTTAAGATTATTTAAATGATAAATTTGATGAGATTAATTAATTGGTAATTCCAACACTCTTTAACTTAATACTCATGCAAATTATATTGATATTGATTAATTGGTAATTCCAACACTCTTTAATTAATTATCCAAATAAAGTTAATTGTAAATTGATATTAATTAATTGGTAATTCCAACACTCTTTAATTAATTATCCAAATAAAGTAAATTGTAAATTGATATTAATTAATTGGTTATCCATAACTATTTAAATTAATATCCAAATAAATTGTAAATTATTCAAAGCTATTATCTTATTGTACTATTTTATTTTTGTGTGTATTTTAAATTGTGTGTATTATTTTGTGTGTGTTAACTAAAAGATTTAAATAGTGATTTTAAACGTAAATTGTAAAGATGGTTAATATTAACGCCATCCCCACTGAAATTCTTAATTTAATACCCAAGTTCGAAGGTGAACCGAAACTTTTAAATCTTTTTGTTAAAAAATGTGAATATGTAATAGATATTTATAGATCATCAGATGAAAATGTGTTACAAAACACATATGTTTTCCATGCCGTAACGAGTAGGCTCAGCGGTCGTGCCGCAGCGTTATTAAGTGAGCGTTACGATATCGATACATGGCAAACTTTAAAATCAGTATTAACCCAGCATTTTGGAGATCCGCGTTCTGAAGCTTGCATAGCCATAGAGCTAGAACAAATTAAAATCAAAACAGGAGAATCCTACATCGATCTGTGTCATAGAATTCAAGCCGTACGCAGCACATTATTATCCAAAGTAAATTTAATTGAAGACACAGGTGTAAAAGCAGCGAAAGTTATCATTTACGATAACTTAGCACTTAATACATTTTTATTTAATCTCTCCGAAGACATGATACGAATTATTAGATTAAAAGGTTGCACCTCTCTGGAACAGGCCTTAGCCATTGTAACAGAGGAGGAAAACTTCAAATTCCAATATGATAGTAAAAACAAAAACAAAAGTGCTCCAGCACCTAAACCAAACTTTTTACAAAATTCAACAGCTTTTAAACCTAACTTCATAGCGCCAACGCAAATGCCTGCATTTAAATTCGGAATTCCCCAAAACAACTTTAAACCAAACTTTACCCCAAACTTTAACCAAAATTATAAATTACCTAGCCAAACAAATTTTAAATTCGGTTTACAACCCAATCAAACGAGACCCATTTACAGTCCTCAAAATAACAACATGTTTAATCCTAGGCCAATGCCTTACCGCATACCTTCAAATTATAATAAATATAATAGATTTGGTTACTTCAACCAACCCCCAAACAATCAATTTAAATTCGGCGTAAGCAACCCTCCGTTAGCTCAGCGCCCTTCTAATAATTTAAACACAGACGTATCTATGCGTACTGCAGCTCCAGTACGACATAATCTAATGAATAATTTCGAAAACCCCGAAGAACTATTTTATTACGATTCGTCCATTCCATCAGACGAAATAGATTATTACGATTATTGTAACAATTTCCAAGATTTCGAAAATCAGGAAATCGAACAACAACAACAGGAAATCGTAGACCCGGATTGCCCGGTTGGCAATGATGAAAATTTTTGTACCGAAGCCTCTACGGACAACGATCAGAGATAATCAATCTCAACTATGACGGAATCTTAAGATTACCCCATATCATAATTCCAGAAATAGGTTCTAAATTCATGATAGATACAGGAAGCACGCGCTCGTTCATTAGTCCTTATTTAGCTAATTCATACTTCAACGCGTACAAATATGAAGAGCCGTTCGAAGTAATAAGCACTCATGCACGAAGCAGCCACAATGAAGTAATTCACATTCCCCTTTTTAAATCTTTTATGACTCCAGGAAATCATAAATATTACGTATACAGTGTAGACGATCGTTTCGATGGTCTAATAGGCAGTGATCTTTTGAAACAGTTAGGAGCAACAATCGATATGGATAGGCAGGTTCTCAGAATTCGCAATACCGAGATTCCTATAATATATAGCCCACCATACGAAGTGCGTATAGCCCCGAGATCGGAGACACGCGTTAAGCTACCTACTGAATTATCAAACGGTGACGCAATCATCGATTACCGAGACTTTGGTCAAGGTGTTCGTATGCCTAGTGCATTAATAAGATGCAATAAAGGATACGCCCACACAATAGTTCAAAATATTTCCGATAACTATGTAACCATAACAATTTCAAAACCTTTTAAAGTAGAGCCATTCAAAGAAACATCAATTCCCGTTAACAACATTAATAACTTACCAAATAACCTACAAATAGATGAAATTTTGACAGAAAACTTAAACAAACTAAGATTGGATCATATGAATCAGGAAGAACGTCATGCTATCAAAAAACTTTGTTACGAATATAGAGACATCTTTTACTGTGACAAACTCCCCTTAACTTTTACAAATAAGGTAAAGCACCAAATCCGTACAAAAAACGAAGATCCTATTTATGTCAGGCCATATAGGTTGCCTCCAATCCAAACTCAGGAAATTAACAGTCAGGTCGAAAAACTTTTAGCAGACAACGTAATCCAGGAATCACATTCCCCGTGGAATGCCCCTGTTCACTTAGTTCCAAAAAAATTAGACGCATCGGGCGAACAAAAATTTAGAATGGTCATTGACTACCGTCGACTTAACGACATAACCACTGACGATAAATACCCTTTACCCAACATAGCAGATCTTTTTGACAAATTAGGTAAATCAGTTTATTTCTCTACCCTTGATTTAGCGAGTGGCTACCATCAAATTGAAATAGAAAAACAAGACAGACAGAAAACAGCCTTCAGTACACAAGCAGGACATTACGAATTCTTACGTATGCCCTTTGGCTTGAAGACAGCCCCTGCCACATTTCAACGCGCAATGGACAATGTCCTTCGCGGCCTTCAAGGTTTGCATTGCCTCGTTTACTTAGACGATATCATAATTTTCAGTTCAAGTTTACCGGAACACATTTCTAAACTTAGAAAAATCTTTGACAGACTTAGGGAAACAAATTTAAAAGTCCAATTAGACAAATCCGAATTTGTTAGGAAGGAAGTCCTCTACCTTGGTCATACCATCACAAAGGAAGGTCTAAAACCTAATAATGACAAAATTAAAGCCATACTTAACTTTCCAATTCCAAAAACAACCACAGAAATTAAAAGCTTTTTAGGATTGATCGGTTATTACCGCAAATTCATTAAAGACTTCGCGAAAATAACCCAACCTCTAACTAATTGCCTCAAAAAGAAAAACAAAATTATAATTGACGAAAAATACAGAAAAGCATTTGAAACGTGTAAAGAGCTATTAACAAATGCACCTTTACTCCAATACCCAGATTTTCAAAAACCTTTTATTTTAACTACTGACGCATCTAACTTCGCGATAGGCGCCGTACTATCCCAAGGAACCGTGGGAAGCGATAAACCAGTCGCATACGCAAGTCGCACCTTAAACGAAGCTGAGACACGTTACAGCACTATTGAAAAAGAGCTTTTAGCCATAATTTGGGCAGTTAAACATTTCAGGCCGTATCTCTACGGAAGAAAATTCACCATTTACACAGACCATCGTCCTCTTGCATGGTTAAATTCAATCAAAGAACCAAACAGTAAATTAACTCGTTGGAAATTAAGATTATCAGAATTTGATTATAACATTGTTTACAAAAATGGTAAACAAAACACAAACGCTGACGCTTTGTCACGCGTCCGTATCAATGCTTTAGTTAAAAATGACAATAGTTCCATGAAAGTCAACATAAACACAGATAGACCCTCAACTCCAATTAGTATTTCTTCAGATTCTGCTAAGTCAGACAAATCAAATTTCTCTCGTAAAGATAAAGGTTTCTACGGATATGCCCGTTCAGAATCAAGTACCAGCACTCTTTCGGCACCGGAATCAAATCCCGGAACCGCAACCGCGCATTCCGCTAAAGATATCGATACCATAGGAATCCCCATATTAAATGAAGCCATAGATAACAAACCCAATCAAATGAATATAGCATCTTGGACATTAAATAAATTATCAGTTTTAGATGATTCAAATTCGAAACAACGAATTTTAGAAGTCACTTTACCCATAAACCGACCAGATTTAATAACCAAATTTTTTAAAGAATATACTAAACCTAAATTTAAACAATTCATTTACTTCTTTAACAAGGAACTTCGTAGAAACTAATGTACCAAACTTCAATTAACCCAAACACAATCGAAACCTTTTCAGGAACTGTTTACAAATGGATTTAGATTATAACACTTTTAGATATAATGAGTTTAAGAAACATGTAATCAATAATTTTAAGATAGGAAACTCACTAGAGTATAATAATGTAAAAACACAAACCGACAATTTAATGCTTATCACTAATCAAAAATTCAAACAAATTGTACCAATTAGCCGCGTAAAGCGAGGATTAATTAACCCATTAGGATCTATTATTAAAGCAATATCAGGGAATTTGGATAATGATGATGCAGTTAAATACGATAACATTATAATGGAATTAAAATCTAAACAAGACGCTATCTCTAATAAAATTACTATATTATCCAAAATGGCGGGAGTAATTACCTACAATACAAATGTAACAAAAAGCAATTTCATCCAAATAAATCAAGAACTTTTAAACTTAAGAAAACAGGTAAATGAAACAAACCTTATTAGAATTGAATATAAAATTTTAACAACTTTTAACTTATTTTTACATAATTTTCAAACTATACTTTTACATTTGGATGAAGTTGAAACAGCAATAGCTTTTAGTAGATTAAGGATTCTACATCAATCTATAATTGATAATAAGGAACTATTAGAGGTTTTACAACAAATAGAGCAAAGTAATAAATTAGTTTTTCCAGCTACACTTGCCAATCTCGTCAAGATAGAGCAAACAATAGAGTTAAAAGCTTATTTTAAAGAAAATCAAATAACGTTTATCATGAGTATTCCCCTTACAAATTTTGAAATGTATAACTACTATAGAATCCTTCCTTTACCCGTCCTTAACTCCCGTAATGTTACCACTATAATTGCACCTAAATTCCCTTATTTACTGGTAAAAGAGGCGAAAACTTGGTCGCTCCCCGAACCGTGTCAGGAGATCGACGAGAACCTCTACCTATGTCGCGATGAAAACATCGCTACCCATGATAAAGATCTGTGTACTTCCAGTTTACTTAAATCTGAAAATAACATAACTACATGCCATCCCGTTTCAGTGCAGATAAGCGACTTATACATCAAATCGTTCTATGAAAACTGGTGGATTGTGTATTCCAGAAAACCAGTAATTATGAAGGAAACATGCAAAGGCGAAATCACCCGTCGTGAGTTGCATGGCACTTACCTCATTGGCATGGATGGATTTTGTGAAATTAAGATCCAGGAAACTGCACTCAGAAGACATCACTCTGGTGCAAGAAAAATCAGTTATGAGAAGACACCTAAGATCAATTTACCTGAATTACCAAATTCTGCAGGTAGCGATGACAAGCCCATCAACATAGATGACATCAACCTGGAAAACCTTCAGTTACTTACGTATGCTTTGAAGAAATCCGAGAAAATGGAAACTAGCGTAGTGAACTTAAAAAGTGTCAGTGTCGGAACAGTGATTTTATATGTTTTATTGTGTATAACTATTGTAATAATTTTAAGTTTTAAATTAAAGAAAATGTATCCAAATTTTTGTGCTCGAAATCCTCGGATTCCCGTAAGAACCGATGATTTCGAACTTAAGGAGGGAGGAGTTATGTCATCACATCTGCCATCCCACTCTATCACCATTCCCAATAAATAAACTTACTGCAATGTAAGCAGTTACTACAAAGTAACTGCCATACTTCTTAAGAATTGTTTTGATGAGTCTTCTAAAGCTCTCAGATATGTCACATCAATCATTTTGCAACATAAACAGTTACTACAATGTAACTGGCTAATTTCTTGAGAACTGTTATGCTGAGTCTCTTCAAGCCTCAGACATAAACATCCTGCGCTACATTGTAGAGCCTAAATTTCATGGGAAATGTTTTGTTTAATTCAACCTAAACATTTCCGTTAGCAACTTATTCGTGGTAGACGCTTCCCGTCCCCACTCTAGACATGACTGTCCTCAGGACATCTATATATAGGCCTGCGGGCATCCCATACGGCAGTCGTAACTCGTCCCACATCACGTGTACTTCTCCGCTCCTAGCGAGTGTTAGCTTAAGTACTGATCATCGAGATCACTAGTTCGTAGTTGTGATCATCTAGATCAATAGTTTAGTAAACCAGTGTAAAAGTGTTAACTCTAAACAATACAGTGTTTTTAACATCAAAACTTTTGTTTTATTTTTAAAGTCTGCGAGCCGTCAAAACTTGACTAGGTACTGCTAACGTAAAACACCTGAATTTACACGATGTTATTAAAATAAATTAACCAGAAAACTTTTTTGAAGAGTTAAAAGTGTTATAAGTAAGTAGAGACCTACTGACATGACTTACGTTTAAGTTTGAAAATTTTATACGAAGTTATTATCAACCAGGTTGCCGATGTGGCGGAGCCACTTGAGGCTAAATCCTCTTTGGATGAGGTGTAAATACTTTGACACTAACGACCGCAAACGAAGATTGTTGTAACAGCTGTCATTGTACATTTTTCATCTGTCTCGTCCAATTCTTTTTCTCAGTAGCGATTTTCCATAAATTAGTGTACAACAATTTACCCGACTGCCATTCCTATCATCTTCGCACCTTCTCTTTAGTATATTTATTTCTTATATGGAGATCGTTTGTACAGACCCTACCGCAGTTTTTCTCTACCGTCACCCAGCAACGTGCCTATACCGATATACACCGACATTACATATCATATCTACCTTTCAGTAGAAGCAAGTCCTTCCTTACACGCAACGTTAATTGAGAACTTTCGAAAGTATTGTTGACGTTAGTTACTCCAAATCGATAGCTCTCATTTAACTTTCATGAATTATGAGTGGGAGTAGAGTAGGTTTCGAACTAAATATATGCTTACTTTTATGTGCCTTTGGGTTAAGAAAATTGATATAAATTGGTCCAAGTAAATTGATCATTATCATAAATAACTCACGAAGACTAAAGTATGAAATATACTTATTTTAATACTACACGGGTTTGTTATTGAAACTGAAAACTGTATATGGCACAGTACTAATTAGATGCAAGTACTCGTCATTATTTCAACATCCTCGTCCCAATTAAGTCGGATCGAAAACATACGTAAGTCATTACGGCTACAATGCAGCTAAGATATCATCCAGATATCAAACTTGTTTTGTATTGAGGCCGATATACTAATGACACTTCGAAACAAACGCCTACATGGGTGGCTTGCCGGCGCAGGCGAACCTCGAGATGAAAATATGAGGGCTTGCAACACCAACGTCTGACGGTTAATAATGAATCATTATTTTCCGCCTTGCCTTAATTTGGTGATAATCGGAAATGTGTATTTATCAGTCAAAGAGAAGTTACCTCCGAAAATAACCAGATTGCATTGTAAAACCACATACCTGTTTGGTATGGCAAAGAGGGGCAATGCACAACTAAGTATGTGTACCTACTCGTAGTACCGTGGACACAATTGTAGTTTTCATTTCCTGAATATTCCAAATATTTGATATTTGTGTGTCACACTCAATGCAACACAGTTTATGTTCAAACGGCACAAACATCTACTCGTAAGGTAAATTTATTTAATTCATAAAATTTCGAAAGGATGTGTGAATTAAAACACAGTTTTAGCAAGAAGGTCAGTACAGTCCAATTGGCCGTGACATTGTGAATGGACAATGCCAGAGATATGTCCAACTAGGCACATTGCCAACATTCACGAAGATAAGAATGATGGGTAGGTAACGATCATAAGAAATATGCGAAATGGGAAAGTAACAACAAACATTATTAAACATAGGACATTTTGTATTTATAATCCTTTTGGTTCTAGGTAGCTGACTACCTTACCTTAGGTTGTAGATAAACATACTTCCTTCTTCGAATGGTAAGAGCTTAAAAGGAGCCTAAATTAGCCAAAATGGTCTTCCTTGATTTACATTGAAACTTGAAATACAAGTTGCACTAAGGGAGGTGGATAAGAATGAAATGATTTTTTTTTGGAAAACAAGACATGTCAACATTATTAAAATTTAGTCTTAACTTAATGAAATAGAGTTAATGTCAATCTAATTCATGGGCTTCAAACCGTCTGATTTCATCTTATGAGAAATTCTTGTTGAGTCGGCCAAGTTCCAGTGAAGTACAACCACTAAGGCCATTCGGTCGTAAGCAATCTACCGTAAACTTTAAATTGAATCATCCTTAGTCCGTGTCAATCCGGTAAGTGATCTTTAACAAGCGGTTAGGCGCGACAATACGTAACGTCTCGTTAGTAAGTATTGCGTAACGCGCCTCTTTCGGCTCTCGCAGTAACAGGCCGACTTACTGGCTCTATCTTTAGATGTGATAAAGACCATAAGTGCAGAGATCATTTTAAATATAGAATTTGCAAGAAGAATTTAAACGCAGATATCATTTAGAGCGAATTTACAAGATGTGGATCTGCATTTAATGCGAATAAAAGTAAGAATATTGCTGTGTTAATGGATAATTGTTAAATAAATAATTACATTTCGCAACGCCTCACTCTAGGACTAACAACGACGGTGTTCCCTCTTTCTTATAACTTGAGCTCATTCAAAGCGAAAGTAAATAGGCACCTTCTGGGTAAGCTCGCTACATCGTCGACATCCTCTTTACCTCCTAGAGGAAGAATGATGTCAAGAGCAAACCCATATTGATAATAAAATAAATAAATAAAAAAAAGCAATAACGATAGTCTTGAGTTGCGTACCTATCATGCATAAGTATACTTAGTTAACTTACACTCAAATATAGAATTTGTAAGACACACACACAATTAAGTTAACTTTTCTGAATTTTATGATGTACCTAAGGCAAACTGCAAAGTCAGTTAGAATTCCTACAAAATGTAGATCATTATTACGTATACTTTCGTAAAGAAAAAAATGTATCGCTCCAGTGACTTCGTTCGAAAATTCACGGCCATTACATCTCACGCGAAGGCAGAATACCTACCGGAGCAGTACAAAAAGTTCAGCAACAATTCAAATACCTAAGTTACAAAATGGCACCGGAATGTTTTGCCGACGACGTCATATTAGCCTTAGCCTTACGTAAGCAATGAACCACTTTTATTTACACGCTTATTTTCAGTTCAAAAATACGTTTGAGAACGGATTTTTGGAGAATTTCGAAAAGTTTAAGTATTCGGATTTATTTTATTGACTCCCTTTTTGGTTTGGTATCCATTGATTACACATTATATTTAGTATACATTATTATTTGGTATAAATTAAGTTTCCTTAAATGTAGAGCATCTTATTTAGTGTGTAGGTACAAAATTGCTAAATTTTTAATGTTTTTCCTGCTATTTTACCAACGTGTTTTATGTATATGACTGTTTACAATTATTTAAACTACATTTGAGTTAATATCATTCGCAACAATAAACGACAAACATAGTATCACTTGCTCAAGTCTTGAAGGTAATGTAGTAAGCTATGTTTATGTTTGGTGGGTAACTGTAACTTCTAAAATTCCATAACATGAGTTCTACTTATATTTTGTCAGGCTTATATCTAAAGAAAACAAAGACAAGATCATGTGGCGTGATAACAATATTGAGTAACATCGTCGAGTCTTATCTTGCGGAATTAAAATAATCTTAAATTGCATCGCGGTGACTTGATAGGATGAACGTAACCAACGAGATAAATATTTACTGAAATATACGTACTGTATGTGACTATTTATAAAGTTGTATAAACACATATAAAACCAGTTTCTACATAACAATACATTTTTGTATCTTAGCTTCACCTCTATGAAGAGTGACGCATCGAATGATGTGATCATCATCATATATTCAGTAGCATCACAAATGTATTTTTTCCTCTAAGAATCACCAAAGCTCGGTGAAAAGATTTATTTATTTATCCACATGACGTCACAGAATAACAGTCATTCCGATTCCTACGTGAAAAATTGTGTCATCAACTATACAAGCTTATTTCGCAATGACCCAGCATAAAACCCCATTTGCTTTCATCAATTTATGGTCAACTGAACTGACCAATTGTAATTCTAATGGTCTGTAGTTATTCCCACATTATTCCGAGGGAACCGAGTTTTATATTTATTTACCAACGCCCGTTTTATTTGTCTAAATTAAATACAGTACTTAAAGAACTGAAAGTGTAAAAATAAAGTTTAAGTACTCACCCACAAGTACAGATTTCGCAGATGCACTGTTCTTTGTTGATTTTCTCTGGTTTTTTCGGGCCGCCATACTTGGGTCTGTGCTCATCAATGAAGACGGTTTCTTCAACAGTGGTTCTGTCGTCACGCACTGTCTTTCGGTCGTCGATGATGGTCTCGTCGTAGACGGTGCTGACGGTGGTATCCTCCCTAGTGTCGGTGATAGCACGGTCCACCACGTCGTACGATTTGTGAGTCACGTCTTCAGTCGTTTGGACGTCGCGCTACAAAAATAACATAAGTTTAAAAATGATGTCCTAACTCCCAAAGCAATTGAACAGTTGTTTGCAAATTTTAAACGCAATACTCACCAAGTTTTTGAAATCAATCGCGCTGTTATCGACGAAGACGTTAGTCTTAACTTTGTCATTCACTTTAGCATCTTCATAAGTTGTTATCTTCGTTGTTACACCATTCTCTGTGACGTAACGAGTAACCTCAATCTGGCTTCTGTTCTTTTCAATTTCGAAGGACTTCTTAGTAGTACCCCCTGTAGTTGTACTCACTACTGTCGTATCTTCAGTATCGATTCCTTCGTATAAATCTTTGACATCCTCATTGATTTTCGTACCAAATGTTACTTTCTCAATTCTTTTGAATGGATATTTCCTTACAGTCTCAATAATTTCTTTCAACACTCTATCATCGATATTCCGGCTAATTACAATGTTGTTGTTGCTAACGGTTACGTCCTTCTTAGACTGAGAGGATTCAATTATTTTACGCAAGTCACTGATGGAAGTAAAATCTTTAATGTCCCTAGACGATAAGATTATATTTTCTTGGGTATCTTGACGTTTCAAATGGTGTCTTGGTGGTTCAGCTCTTCCAAATGGAGACATTTGTTTTGGCCTTTTAGGCCTGTCATCGTCTTTTTCGTAAACAAACTTTCCATTCCAAGTTCCTGTACTTCTCTCGTAACTCGTCAACGTATCTTTAGTTTCAGTTGTTGAAGAAGAAGAAGTTTCTTTTGAAAAATTTTGTTTCTCCAAGTTCTGTTTTTCGGTCGTGACAAAGTCTGTAGTTTTCGTAATATCTGTGTGATCTTTCAGGTGTGATTGAACATCTGATGTTGTTCCATAAGTAGTAGAATAGACTTTTGAATCGGTTGTATCGTGAATACGTTTATTGTGTATATCTTCAACGTCAGTTTGATTATGTTCTGTGATTGCTTTTTTCTTAGTGAAGTCACCTGCATAAATATTACTAGTGGCTGCCACTTCCTTTCCATTTTTATACAAAACAGATTCTTCAGCAATCTGAGTAGAACTTATAGGAATACCATCTTTGCCGGTATCATAGTGAGATTCCTTGTCTAATACGTGTCTGG
Source organism: Pyrausta despicata (assembly GCA_963921415.1). Taxonomy (NCBI): domain Eukaryota; kingdom Metazoa; phylum Arthropoda; class Insecta; order Lepidoptera; family Crambidae; genus Pyrausta; species Pyrausta despicata. The sequence continues at coordinate 9,843,856 of OY992862.1, read as the reverse complement.
TGTACTCGTTTTCGGGTTTTATCCCAGTTCCACCGACATTGTGACTTTTTTCGTACGTAGCATGATCTTTACTATCACCCCATTCTCTGTGAGAACTATCAACTACTTTTTGCTTTCCATCAACTACTTCAAACACATAAGAAGAAGAAGACGCTTGCTGAGCACTGCTTGTGTTACTTTTTAGTATTTTGGTAGAAAAATTGATGTTTTGTGTATCACCAACTTGAAGAATATCTCCCACTTTCTTTAATTCATTTTGAATTGTACTGTCGTAGCCGTAAAAATTGTTGGAATCTGTTTTATTTGCATTGCGTTTTCTATCAGCGATAGTTTGTTGGTTGCTGGTACTTTCAACAACGTTTTTATTCATTTGTTTGACAGTATTGTAAGAATCAGATGTGACTGTTGAATAGTTATTCTGGTCATTTGGTGATCGGTAAGCCTGATCGGAAGTAACATGGTCCTGATTAGATCTCAGATGATCTTGGGTGGAAGTTACATGATCTGTAGTAGACCTAGAATGATCTTGAGAAGAAGTGAGCTGGTGTTGTCTTAAGTTATCTTTTTCAGATGTTATACTTTTATGAGATGTTACCTGATGACCATCTTTAATCAATTCAGATTGTTCCTGCAAAACCATTTCACTAGTAGGCTTTTTCCCATCTTTGCCTGTGTCATATTTTGATTTCATGTCGTAGTTTTGAGAGCTATAAACTGATTCAGGCTTAATGTCGGTGCCACTAACACTAGCGTATGCTTCTTTCGATGCTTGCTCACTTGCATCTCCCCATTCTCGTTTTGAGCTATCAATGATTCGTTCTTTCCCATCGACAATTTCAACAACGTATGAACTTGATGAGGACTTTGTTATGTTACTGCTTTTTGTCTCACTCGAATGCGAAGTACTGCTGAATTGTTTTGTTTTTGAATTTTTGTCAAGGCTACCTTCTCCACCGTAAAAGTTCGAAGAGTTTGATTGACCAGTTTGAACTCTTTTGGAAGGTTCAGGAGAGTTGCGATAATTCAATTTATCGTGTTGCTTAATATTTGTTTGATCACTTGTGACATTGGACGTGTTAACGGTCTCCGATGAATGACTTGATGACGCTGACTGATTCAACAGCTCCTGACGTTCTGATTGCAGGAAAGAATTCGTAGCATTTGCACCTTGAGACTTTGTAATAAACTTAGGGTTTGAAACACTTGAGCCGTCTATAAAAGCGGTATTGAGCGTTTGATTCCCAGTCGACGAATCAGCAGTCCTGTCAAACGTTTGACTGTGACTAGAACCAGAGTGGTGAACAGATGATGAAGATTGAAACGTTTTACTTTCTGAACTTTGTTGATGGGATTGTTGTAACTCAGAGTTGGATACAAACTCACCGGTGGTCGATTGAGCCATGTCACTTACGTGATGTTCGTGTGATCTCGATTGCGATAAATCAGTCATTGACGGAGCTTCCGTAATAATATAGTGCGGGTGACTATTGTAATGCTCAGATATAGTGGAGCCACTAATCGAGTGATCTGTTACGTCGGTTATCATGAGCGGGTCATCCTCCTCGACCTTTACCTCGATGTAGCGCACCTTCTTGCCGGATGAGCTGGCTTTCTGCAAGGTGTTGCTGCTTTGCTGAACGGTCGTGGACGTCGTCTTCTGTACACTACTCGAAGCACTACTCGACGAGGTCACTTCGGAGGACTTGGACTGTTTAGTCTTTTTATTTTTTATCGTCATTTTGGTCCCACTTCACGGATAAATTAAATACGAACTAAAACTTAATTTATAGGAGATTCTTAATAACGAGTTTAAATATTTTCTTAGCGTATAAAACTTTTATCACATAGTAATGTCAAACTGCCATGTATTGTTGTGGTCGCGAGAGTCGTTCGTGTCGTTGTCGCTGCGTGCGCGCGCGTCGCTCGCGACTGGCTCGCGGAGTCTGAGCCGGTGCGCGGGCGCATGCATGCCCCCGACACCGCCGCGTCGCCCACGAGACGAGACCTTCGCGATCGCGACACGTAAGCGCTTACTTCTCGCTGCTGATTCTGAAGTCATTCATACCAAAAATGGTCTAAAAGCTACGGCCATAAGGTATGAGCAATTTTGCACTGTTTCATTGATATCTGATACCTACCTACACGTCTTAAATGTTTTTGAAAAATATACAACAAGCGAGAACTTTTCATTCAGGAATTGTAATAATATTTTTGTTACCGAACGAGTCTATCTTCTCTGGTGAGGTATTTTACGTATTTTCTTAGCTGTTCAAAGATAGGTTCCTTGTAAAAGGTAAGAAAAATGCAGGTTCGATTCCCGGGGTGGTCAAAATCTTACAATATCAGTATGTGGGCTTTAAAAGGTAGTCATGTATATCAAATTATCTTTGATTTCTATTACCTACTCCATTTGTAATCTTATATTGTAGTTGTCCAAATATTGGGCATAATCAGATTTAACAAGAATTAAGAAGAATTTCCACCACTCGTAACAAGCTTATTACGAGTATTGGTTTTTTTTTTTAAAGTATTGTTGTGGAATACTGCACCTTTGATCTTATGTTGATAAATTGAAAAATCAAACTTTTTTTAACGAAACCGGAAATTTCTAATTTGACAAGTCAATATGTGAAATAAAGATCGAATAAAATTTAACATCGCTATAATTCACTTGTATACTATATCTATATATAATTCAGTCATTTTTTAACATTTTGGTCTGATTTTTTACAAGATGCTTCTCTAATGCATAGGAGCCATTTATCCAATAAAAATAAGCATGCAAGTCGACTTATCAACGTTTTCACGTGAACCTTCAATGTGTATAAAATTATTGGTTTGAAATAAAAATGCATTTTTCAAAAGAAACTGGCTGCCTATATCAGAATAACAGCGAATTGAAGATACAGTAAGTAAGTAAAGTTGCATTGGGATAAATGGCACAGTCTGATATTAGCATGCGTTTATGGTGCAGCCTGCAGCCTCCATATTCGGCAGCTAGTTCTCGTGAATGCAACGAATGTATGCTAATAAATAATGATTTATGCATGTACTGCGACCTGATTTTTTACTTGTAAGCACAAACGTCTTTATTTTTCGCAGATTGGTGTAGACGATCGTAAAAAAAACCTTTGCATCATCTTTAATGACTTTTTTTAACTGCTCTGCTCTCAAAAACACTAACTTATGCATCGATATAATAAAATCTTATAAAGCTTAATTTTGGTTGATAAAATAGGGTAGAGGTGGAGATCGTTAAGCTTGGTACCTATAAAAATATTAGATGTGTACAATTAATTAACAGGTGTACAACTAATTAACAGATGTACAATTGTGTATTTTTTGCATACAACTATACCTACAGCCATGATACAAGTAAGACATAGCAGTAGATGACGAATTGACCTATTTGAATTAATTAAGCACAGCAATGCAGAGGCCACCTGTGGTTTCGCAGTTCGTACTAATCACTCGAAGACTTGATTCATGGAATCGCATGTTTATTTTCATTTTATGTTTAGTCGCTTACTGCCTTTTTTAGTATGCCGTTTAATTGAAAATTAAAACAGTTTAATTTAGTTACAGAACTTTTAGTTACAGAACTTATTAACAGATTTCGATAAAGTTATCCACGCTTCTCAAACCCAGGTTCCTACTGAATCAACTGTTGTCTACGTATTCAAAGTATGATGATGATACACGGTAAGGAGATCCATATTACAAAAATAAGTACTTCATGCAGTTCTACTAATTTGGTTTATTATAAGGAAGCAATAAACAAACCCTTCTGCTGACCACCAAGAGTGAGTGTTCTCTCATTCATGAAATCGGTGATTCGAAATCACATACTTACTGAAATATCAGAAAGTCTCCATTACTTATTAAAGGCTCGATGATATCACACATAAAGCTTTTTCCTCAAAATCTAAAAATCGAAATCTCCTTGAAAGTACCCACCCAACAGTAAGTCGGCTTATCGTGGCCAAAAGCACTGCAAGCCTCCGACGTGGGTTGCGCAAGGCACAGGCTATAACAAGGCTTGTCTGTGGGCGGGTAGCTGAATCATGCGCCCACACAACGTCTGATTGCAGTTTACTAAATAATATCGATTTACATTTGGTCATACCGTTACTTATTTGTGCACTTTGTGCTCGTTTGAGAATTCTCATTTTCTGCTGGTATTTTTACCAGCAGAAAATGAGGATGGACGGATAGGTACAATAGTTTTTATGCGAAAATGAGGTTTCTCTAAGCACAAATAATCATAGTCTTAAAACTGCCTTACTGGTAAGAACTAAGGAGCATGTAATCACTACGTTCAAACCATGGTAAGAATCATGTTATTGTGAAACTGCATACTTTTAAAATTTCAACAGACTTTTCAATACATCGATGGAATGCCCCGCCATACAGCTTGCATCTTTGAAGAAATGCAAAGATGCAAGCTGTATTGCGGGGCATGTATGCATTATTAGCAGGGACCGAAAACCTTTATAAATAACGGTACAGGTATCGAAGAATTTTGGTTACCCCTTCGGTTAAGGTAACCGTAATCCGGGTAATCCAATAAGAAAAAAAATCCACGGGTTGCACTCCGGGAGTGCCGGCAGAAGTGAAAACTTAACAACCGTCTTACGGTTTTTCGATCAGCATCACGTGACCTGACGCGAGTTTCACAGTTTCTACCCATGCATGCCACAAAAGTGCTCAACGCCGCTAAAGAAGTTTTCACTTCAAAAAAATGTAACCTCTATTTAAGTTACCGTTTTTGTACCGGTTACCTAAAAAAATACATTGATTATGGAAAAAAGATAGAATATCGCAATGCCGTCAATAATTGGAGATTGGGAGATGGTCGTGCGCATTGTACCAGTACCTACTGTTCACGTTTCTTTAGTGCGAGCTGTAAAAAAAGGTAAAGGTAATTTCTATTTCGGTAACCGGTATTAATACAGGTTGTATTCAATATTTAAGAATTAAGGTGACCTTTAAAAATACCTGTAAAAAAAATAAAGGTTGTAACCGAAAAATACCGGTATTGCTCATACCGGTTTCGGTCCCTGATTATTAGCATTTTAGTTTGCAGACGGTTTTATTTAATTATAAAAATAAATGATGACCTTTAAAGTCGGGGGACACCATTGGATAAGAAATATGTCACCAGAGGAAAGCTTAGATGTTTAAGAAGGACATTATTAAGCATTAAGGGTTGTCATAGTCACACTACAATTTTCTTTGAAAAACTTCGTCTTTGGAGATGGGGATAGAACTTACAATATTCGTTACTAGAAGCTTTTTGGTATCCTTTGATTTTTTTTAAATTAAAAAAATCTGGCCTTTTTACTTTTTACGAATCTTTCTCTGCTTTAAATTTTTTTACCGTGGTGTTACGACTGCGAAAGTGCGAAAACCACGCGCCAAAATTGCACGCGATACTACGAAATAATACGGCTAGTGACATCTCTTTGCATATTTATGAACTACCTACTAGTTTCGTTGTAAGTGCTGCCATCTATGTAAAATAAACGTAATGATTTAGCATCGAATGAACTAAAGTTTGAAGATTGTCCTCTTCGTACCAAATTAATTCATTTATTCATGTCATTGTGTTATCTTCACAGATGGCGCTACTAGTACTAATGTCGATAAATGGCGGCGTGCGTCAGCCACTGCGCAATCAAGCACGGAAATAACTAAACAGCTGTTCTACAATATTCGTTCGGGCAACTCAGGTAGCAAGAAGCAACGGAGCAACGCCAGTCGTTTTCCTTGGATTAACTTGGAAGTCGGAATTGTTTGGACAGTTGCTTTCTCATTGTTCTGTCATTCGCCGTGTAGTGTGGTATTTTGGACTATTCATAATATTTCAAAGTTTATTACTCCAACAGTATTGACGTTTGAAGTGTGTGAATTACAAAATAATCCAAAGCTACGTTGGCGCTATGTTTACCAAAATTCATCGTTGTTATTGTGACTCGAATTGAAATGTCTTGTCGTGAATACGTGGACCGCGAGGAGAGTTCCGTTGTGATATGTTAATAGAATTTCTAGTAAAAAGTGAATTGAGTGTAATATTGTAAGTTAATAGTTGACAATGTCTAGTACGGTTCCGACAAGCTCTGCCCTGAGGGCTCTGGCGTTGGAATACAAAAGCCTCCAGGAGGAGCCTGTGGAGGGCTTTAGAGTGAAGCTGCTTGGAGAGGACAATTTATTTGAATGGGAGGTGGCGATATTCGGCCCCCCAGACACGTTATACCAGGGTGGATATTTCAAGGTAAGAATAACAACCAAGATCTGAATTACATTTTAAAATCAAAAAAAGATTTTTTTATTTGTGTAAGGACAAGCTATGAAAGTACCTACATGCTAACCATGTGAGGGAGCATGAACTGGAAAACTGGCTACACTTGTTTATTTACAAGTTTCAATTAACTGTTTTCATTATTTTGCAGCACTATTAATTCAAAGCTCTAGAAGATTTACATAGCTTGTACAAATAATTCATAAATAAATAATAGTCTACTTACCTTCAAACAACCAGTTGCAAAGTGTGTTCATTCATTATAGATAAACACCAAATATATTCCCAGGTTTTTTTTTGAGGACATAAATAAGAACCATAATGTTATTTATTATGCCTATGTACCACAACTGCATTGTGTGATGAAATGAATAGTTTGAAAAATCTATTGATAGGTAAAAAGATGTATCATTCAATCCCATCGCAACATTGGAACTGTTACAATTAGCGTTGCCAGGTGTCACGATTTGCGTGGGATGTCCCGATTTTCAGATGTCTGGTGACATGTTCAGATTTTATACCCTTGATTGAGACACTGAATGTCCCGATTGTTCACTAACCCCCTTATGGCCTGTTTCAATATCCTATATGTCTGACTGAAAGTCGGTCAGATTCATACTTAAAGCTATGAAATAAATATGAAAAAAACCGAGGATCTTTGGGGAATATCCGTATGTATCATTAAAACTATTATTGAATTCATAGCACCTCTTTTAGCGATCATTTTTAACAAATGTATTGATGAAGGAAAATTCCCAAATTTAATGAAATTTAGTAAAATAGTACCGTTATTTAAATCTGGTGACAAAAATAACCCCTCAAATTTTCGACCAATATCTATCTTACCGGTTCTAAGTAAAATTTTTGAAAAGATTATATTCAATCAGCTACTATTTCACTTCACATCAAACAATTTATTGCATAATAAACAATTTGGTTTTACAATGGGTCGCAGTACTGCTGATGCTGGAGTCGCTCTGTTGAAACATATATTTGATGCCTATGATAGTAAGCATGATGCTGTGGGAATTTTTTGTGACCTCTCTAAAGCGTTTGATTGTGTTGACCATGAGACCCTGTTGAGAAAACTACACCATTATGGTGTATCAACTGATGCATGTAACTTATTAATTCATATCTAACTGAAAGAACACAAAAGGTTTCTATCTATGGAGCCGAGTCTCCTGGAGCACCTCTCACTATGGGTGTGCCCCAGGGTTCGATATTGGGACCGTTACTGTTTCTGATATATATTAATGACCTTCCATACTTTGTCGACGGTGCTTGTGAGATAGTGTTATTTGCTGATGATACTTCACTACTTTTTAAAACTCCAAGGGGTAAAGAATCGTTTGACGATGTAAATAGTACTCTCTCGCGAGTACTTCATTGGTTCACCGTTAACAATTTATTGCTTAACGCGACCAAAACTAAATGCATTAAGTTTACAATGCCCAATGTCCGACAAGTTCCAACAAAGGTTGTTGTTAAGGATGAACAACTAGTTACTTCAAATACTGCAACTTTTTTGGGAATTACTTTGGATGATAAGCTCCAGTGGGGTCCTCATATCATGACCTTATCAAAGAGACTAAGCTCCGCTGCATACGCTGTAAGAAAGATAAGGTTTCTGACTGATGTTGAAACGGCAAGACTAGTTTATTTTAGTTATTTTCACAGTATCATGTCATACGGCATCTTACTATGGGGCTCAGCTGCAGATATAGAGACAATTTTCGTATTGCAGAAACGAGCCGTGCGGGCTATTTATAAACTTAAATCAAATGAAACACTTAGAGAATTGTTTAAAGAAGTTAAAATACTTACAGTTTACTCGCAATACATTTACGAAAACATAATTTACGTTCGAAAAAACTTACACTTATTTCCTAAAAATAGCGATTTGCATAACTTCAACACAAGACAAAAAAATAGGCTTGCCGTTCCACATTTTAGGCTTCATAAGGTTGGTCACTCATTTATGGGTAGATGTGTATAATTTTTTAATAAATTACCTGAAAATTTAATTTCATTGCCTTTAGATAAATTTAAAACAGTTGTAAAAGATGTAATTAATGTCGAAAGGATATTATAAAATTGATGATTATATAAATGACAAAGATATATGGAAATGTTTAAATGCAAACAATTACAATTATTGTAAATCAATTTTGAAAAGAGGCAATGACAATAGTGACTGAGTTTCTTGCGCCGCTTCTTCTCAGCACTGGCCCAAATTGTCCCGAAGCGGTGGTAGGGTTAATTTATATGTTGGGACGTGTAAAAGTGCTAGTTCTTAGCCTACTTACAGAAATAAATGAATTTTATCTAAGACTACAGTTATTTTTATGAAACTGACAGTTATCTAACTTTTAGTCCAAGGAAGAAGGAAAATTGAGATTGGCTGCTAGTCCAAGAGACCAAAATTTTTTTATAGTGAAATCAGACATTCGTAAATTATTTGTATAAACTAGCTAATTTTGGTGTTTAAATGCCGACTTTGGTTTGAAATCAGTTGCGGTTCAGAATGGATTTTAGGCTAAGGCCATACCTGTAGCATACTGTTGCAGTAATATTTATATGCCTTTCCGTAAGTCTGAAATAACCCAAAATCTTGGGCGCTCACTTCTCTCGCTCACCAATCTACATGTCTTCATGTCTTTCCAATATTTAAAAAAAATAAAAAGTTGTAAATCTTAAGCGCTCGCTTCGCTCGCGCACTAATATGTGATCGTTTTCGTGAAATATAAAGATCAAAAAGCCAAAAATATTGTGGGCGCTCACTTGTCTCGCGCACTCATTATATGTTTTTATAAAATCTTCTCTTCCCTCGCACACCGATAGAGGTGTCTTTCCAAAAATTAAAAGTCGTGAATCTCGTTTTAGTTAGTTTTCCGGGAAATGGAAAGAATAAAGAGCCAAAAAAGTGTCCCAAGTATAAACCAAAGTCACGATTATTTTAACCTCGAAACTAAGCACACTTTACCTCGCATCCCTAGTTAAAATAGAATGTTTAATGTCTACAATCCTTGCAATCAACCAGTTCATCATTACAAAAACCATCTCACCTCTAAATATATAAAAATGTGCAAACTGAGGAAACTTGGTTAAAAATAGTTTTGTATGTTTAATTTAAATTCAGTTTTTTAACTGGATTACTTGTTTTGTCCTTATTGCAATATGTGCTACATATTTGGTAAGATATTAGGCAGGGAGATGTTACTTGGCCCATACAATTATTCATACTTTTCAAAAAATATGAAAAAAGTCTGTTATTTGTTTGTTTAATTAACTGAAGCTACATTTTACTGGGTGTTTTCTATGTATAATATGTATATATTTACAAAAAAAGTATTTAAGTATGTTTATCCGTTGTCTAGTATCCATAACACAAGCATCGTAGCTTAATTTGGGACTAGAGAATTGGTGTGATTGTTGTGAAATATTTATTTATTATTTATTTTATTTTATCTGTTTATATTGCTAAAAATTGTTTTTATTTGTTTCAGGCACATATGAAATTCCCTCCAGACTACCCTTACTCACCACCTTCCATTAGATTTTTAACAAAAGTATGGCATCCAAATGTTTATGAGGTAAGTTTTTAATATACTGTATCAATGCTATTCTGTGGTGTGATGTGTTAAAATCACTGATCTTCTGTAGTCAAGCTACATAAACTCAGTGTCACAAATATAGTGACACTTTAGTACCATGTCATAAGAACAAAATTAACAGATTACTACATATTGACAAGAAGAATGTTCAAAATGTTACTTTGAAATGGTATTATCTATTTTTAATGCTGACTGTACCAAGAATGAGGGGACTACCAGCTATTAACTCCGCAAAAATTATTTATTAATTTAAAAAGCAATAAAAATTTGCAACATTTTCTTTGCTCAGTCCTTATAAAATCCTCAGAGTGCTAAATAGGTACAGGCGCCATCACAAAATGTGCATGTTTCCTCTATGAGTGTCAATCAATTTTTATTTCATACAAAAGTTGTAATCATTAGAACTGATGATGTTGTTAACCATTGAAGAGTTTGACAGTAAAAAAATATTTAATAAGCTCCGAACTTAACTGTGTCATATTATTTTCTGCTAAATAAAGAACACTAACAATAGATCATTTACTCAAATACTAATGAGAATGGGCGAAACAATGGCAATTGTTATACTTTAAATAATTCACAGATTGAGACTTTAGCAGAACTTACAAGTTTATAAGGTCATTCGTAAGAATGTTGACTTCTATTCAGATTCTTGAATAGACAATAAATCTTACCTAATGAGTAATGACCTAATTAGGGCAAACATATGTAAATGAGCTAACAAATCAATTCTCTGGCCCACTGACTTATTTACCTACATTGCTAGATCAATTAACATGCTGTTTTGACAAAATAGCAGCACTGATAATTCAATCAAGTTAAATTCAAACCTTATGTACACACACACATTGTAGTATGGAATGGATCATATGTAATATTTATTATTTTTCAATGTCAACCTGGTCGGGGTACATAATAATGAGACGCTGTCGACAAAACAACACAAATACGAATAATCTGAACTTATTGATAAGCAGGTAGGCATCTATTTATGCCTGAGAGTTCTGAGACAGAGCCATTGAGCTCAAAAAACATTCGCGATATTTTCTGGCTGGTGGAACGAACCGAAAAATTTTTGGCATCACTTCTTATTGCCCTTGACATTGTTGGTCATATTATTTTTGCGATCCCTGTAAAATGCGGCATTACAAAATTCTGAACTTCGACAAAAAAATCGAAGTACAGTCAGCGTCAAAAATATAGTGGCACTTTAGTACCATGTCAAAATAAAATTTAAAGCTTTCTCCATGCCAAGCCGTTGAAATGTGTCTAATTTGTTATTTTGACGCTAACTGTGAGAAAAGTATCACATAGACCCAACCCAGCATAGTACATGACAAGATTGAAATATGTAGTTCAATGAAGTTTCATGAACATCTATTGTGTTAGTCGCAAAATTTGAAATCTCATGCATCCGAGAGGCCGGATTGTTTCGCGATTGCAACACTTGGCGGCTTTGACCCCCGCCCGCGGGCCGCGGAGCGTTTCAGCCGCAGCGATGTGAGTGACCCACTTCGCACTTGCTTCTTCTAAGCTTCTAACTTTGTTTTCTAGCCTAAGTGCCTCCTACACAGAGTCAGGACTCTTTGTAGAAAGTGACTGAATCACTTTTTCGAAAAACGAAATTATGGTGCAAAACTGCAAAGTAAAAAACCCAATCAAGAATCTGGCTCAATCGATAGACACGCAAGGATAGTCTGTCGAACTCTTGTTTAAGTTTGATGAGTGCCTCATTAATTGATGAAAAATTAAACCTCGACCAAATAGATTGGAAATTATTCAACCAATAAGTTTAAAAAAAGATGATAAAAGCCTCCAACAGTCTCCTAGCGCTGGTCTTCTAAGACTGGTGCATCCACCTGCATTCCAATTGAATTCCTACATATCAGCTTTGTTTAAGGGACGTACCTTCTAGCTTATTTGCCGTGATGAGTCACATCAGCAAAAAAGAAAAGATTCGGCCAATTTCGGATGGTGCTTAAGGCTGAAGGGTTCTGAAAAATCCAGTGTTGGCACTGTATTTAGCCCTGCTCCTTTGAACAAAAGAAGAATAGATGCTCATACATTTCAGAATTAACTTGCTCTGCATGAGTTTTTCAATTAGTGCTTATACGCAAAAAAACGTAGTTTCTGGGAACTAAGGATATAACTTATTCCTTCCTGGCAGGGCTGCCCTAAAATAGTTTTTTAATTCCACGACAATGTGCTATACAAATAGATTTTATTCACTTGTTCTTTAAGTGCACTAAAAGCTTGATTTTCACTAATCCCATATAAGAAGGATCCGCATCCTTACAAACCGCAAACTTACAAAGTTCAAAGTCTTTCAAGTTCAAGATCTTTATGTACCAACGGAACCCAAAAAATAACAGCTTTACTCCAAGCGGTCAAAGAACTAGAAACATGCCTGAAACAATCGGAATAAATATGTGGGCTTCACAAAGGACTAGTATAATACAAGTTGGTTGGAATTTAATGACTCTACTTTGTAATATGGGCTCACCAACATACGGCAAGGCATAAGAAAAGCGTGTTCATTGATGATTGTCCATTTCTCTCTACTAAAGGAATGGGTTCTTTTTTTCACTGAAAGCCGTGTTACAAAATTAAATGTCTGTCTATTTGTCTATATTTAATATTTATTAGCTTATTTATACCACTTTTAGTTCAAGTAGGTAAATCCTTGGCAACAGCAATTTTCCCACATGCAGGTCAACTTTAAATATGCCTCCAGCCGGTTATACAGTTTTCGCGGCAACCGGCAATACCGTTATGTTTAGAAGAGTCAAGAGACAGTCGTTGAGTGACACCGCGAAATGATGCCACTAACTTAGTAATGAAACATGGGGTCATCGTCATCCGCCGATCCGTGCCGTGCAACCGCAACACAACACTGACTCATCATCTACCTACCCAGAAACACTTTATTTTTGCAAAAAACTCTTCTACGGCTGCGTCGTTTTCCAGAACTCTCGAAAATTCTAAAGTTTGATTTAAAAAGTCTTCTATTAGTAGGTTGCATGATAACCTGCAGGTCTATTCAAGCTTCCAATGCCAGCATTAATTCAACAATTCTGGAAAGTTCTTACGCCAAAATAAGATTAATCCTCTTTTCTATGTATTTTTTTCAGAATTTCCCCATCTCCCCAAAATATTCCCCCAAATATCTTAGGATTAAATCAATAGCACGAACTTACACGTGTAAAATCACCAAACCCGAATAGAATAGCAGTGACGTCAGAAATCTAGCTAGTTATCGATATGCAAACCTAGGCTTTACAAACTGACGATAGTATGAATGAGTAATGTGTTGAATTAGAAAATCAAAATAGTAAACGACTCGAGGACGCTATGTCTATTCAATTTTTTTTTTGATTTTGATAAGGTTAACACTGTCGTTACCAAAGTAAACTTATAAAATGTACCGCAAAACGCCGTTATAAGTAAGCCTAGACGTTAAAAAATTCACGTCAAACAGGATGCAGTGCAGGTTGAACGACCTTTGCACGGTGCCACCGACGAAGATGGTCACAAACTCAATATATAAACACACGGATAGACTATCAACTCTATGCTTAGTTTTATGAGTTTCATTCAAATCCAATTGCAAAATCAACCATTTGATGATTTCGCTGTCAGTCGAAGTCAGACTAGTAGTAGACCTATAACCTATTTGGTTTGTAGATTTGAACGAGAAAAAACAAGACTATTATTTGGTTTGCCCAATGTCAGTAATTGTTTGTTATGATTTCCTTGTAAATGTTATTTTTCCTAGTCGTCGTCGTTGGCACTCCCCCGGCCTTGGGGTAATTAACCTTATTCCTGATCTCGACGACCTGCGTCGCGGTGGTCGATCTGAACTTGTGCTACATTCACGCGCGACTTTAAATAAAGCCCGAGAGATGCGATTTGTAACTCTCGAACCGACCGCAGACGCTCGTGCCAACATTTCAATCGCATACCCCTTTGTTTTAGCCACGTGGGCACCATTTCTCGTTGCGTACAGTACTGGCATTGAGTCGCGTGATGATTTTTGGAGACCTGTCTCTTGACCAAGTCATGTGATCCTCTTTCTCTATAGTGGCTTACCGAAACGTTTAGGACAGGATTACGACCCCATCTCGTAATTCGTCGCTAAATGATTGAATGTTTCCATTCATCGCGGTCAAGTACCCGTGGATAGGTTTCATGAACTATCATTTGGGTTCATGTGATCCTATTGACACTTAACACTTAAGCATAAGGTGACAAAAACACAGGTAGGCGGGCTGTAAGGAGGGGGCGCTTCCGCAGACGTCGCGTTGTGCGTCAACAGGCCTTCAACCCACCCGGCGGCCGAGCGGCCGAGCCAAGGTCCTTGCCAGGCGGATCACACTGCTTAACCTTATACACACAACTAAATGATTCTGCACAATACAGTGAATTCAGTTCCTACTTCCTACTCATTGGATCTGCAATGTTTTAGATTTCATCGTGACTAGAATATCCAGTTTCTTAAATTCGATTCCGCCGTAAATATCGTATCAGACGTAGCCAAAAAAAAATCCGTGACACCAAATTGATTGTTCTAACCTTGGGCGCATTTTACTTTAAAAAGTCTATGATTAATTTTCTAGATTTCTCTGGCACTAGCACCGCAAACATTATGTCGTGAAGTGTTTCCCGATTTAGAGGTCAGAATAAACGCATTTTCTTTGGAAGCGCGCAATGAACCGGTGGCATATTTTTAGCCGAGGGCGTCGCTCTTGCTTTATGTTCGAGGTGCTTTTGCGCTATCATCAGGCTACAACGTAGATATTGTGACATTTATACTCTGTCAGTTGAAATATTATTTTTTTCAACGTCCAAATAAAATCACGCCTCGACAAAACGGTTGGGTGTGAAACTGTGAAGCCAACGCTACAGACAGGTATTCCGTGAGAATAAGGTCATATCTGAATTAGGCTGCGATGAATCGTACGTAACCACTAAAACAGCTTAGAAGCCGAACCGCCTGCGAGATAAAAACTCAGTTTTTCTCATCCATAGACAGACAAGTTAGGTATTATTGTGAACAGAATGAAACCACTAAGCTTATCGAGCGACACTGTAACAGTTCTAGTAAAATAACTGATTGTGGATCGTTGTTTATATTCGAACTGCAATCGATACTCGTATTATGACAATAATATTTCAAGGTATCGTGTTGCGTGACGTTGATTTCAGTAAGCGTGTATGTAAGTGGTATTAGAAAAATCTTATCAAGGATATCAATAGGCGTCATTAGGATAATAATACTGTACATAATATTATACTCCTACTTTCGGATAGTGAATTACAATACATGAACACCATGAATCATGAATGTCATGCAATTGATAAGACATTTAGTTCTAATCGATTATCGTATAAACTTTTCAATTTTCTTTTCATATGTCACCTTCATTTGAATAATGTCAAGTTGGGATACCTATATATGTTCAGAATACAGTTTAACTTTACAGAAGCCAGTCAATAGTAGTTTATGCAACTGATACATAATGAGGGGCCTTAAAACACGAGTGTGGTTTTATGAAACGAGCGTCAGCGAGTTTCATAATAGCATCACACGAGTTTTTTAAGGCCTAATTATGTACAGTTGCATACACTACTTTATCTACACACATATCATATTTTAACTTTTCACAATATTTTCGTCACAGCGAAAAACCAACAAACAAATGAATGACAACAGTAATGGCGGGTAATTCAATCCTCCGTCACGACGATTTTTTTTAATATCATAGACAAACGAATGAAGTCCCTATCCTCATGTCACTCGTGATCATATGTCGTGCGATTTGGATTAAAAAACATACTGAATTTGACGTTTCATATCGATAACTGCTTTAATATCAATGGATACTAGAATAGAGACCTACTTTAGTTTTGACAGCTGTTCCAAATTTAAAGTCATAACCTTACAGAAATTGATACTGTTATAACATTACAGTACAGATTTTACCTACTGCCACAGATAAGAAAGTTCTCATAGTAAAATTGGTTGTAGTAATGCTGGTCATTTCCTACGGTTTCTGAACGCATTTTAGAGCACTAATGATATGTCCGTAGATAAAGTATATTATTCTCGTTTGAGAATTACACGTCACCCTCACCGTGCGTCAGAGTAGGATACCGTTAACTGTACTTCATGACTTATTGCTAATACTTTCCCCGTCGTGTTGTTTGCCCTTTGAAAACAGGTAGGCCTTTTCTCCAATTCTGTTTCACCGTTACGAAGAGCCGCGTTAAAAGAAAATATTTTCCCCTGGCAATCAAAAATGTTTTGGTTAAAAATTCATTTAATAACAACAACAAAAGTTTTTCTTTCACATTATCAAATCCTACATTACAAAATGCACACTTAGGTTTTTGGATGAATGCTTCTAGTTAACACTCCTTAATGTTATCATATTTGTACCTATAACAAGCTAGTTATCATGATATTCGAGCGAATCTAGGTCATACGAAGCGGAGTAGGCCTGTTCACCTAACCGTTCAAATTTCAAAATCGCGGTTTGCGAGAATAACTAAAACGCGGAGGATGGAATAACCTTCACGAACCGTTGAGCAGATTACGATGTAAATGGGGTGCTGCCTGGTGATTACGAGGTCGCAAGGGCAAGCGGCGAAGGTGAACTGGGGATTCAGACCAATGTTCCTTCCGCTATCTCCATACTAAGCTATCCTTATGTAGATGCTGACGTGTCAACTCCTTCATAAATCACGCGTCATGATAAACATGGCAAAAGGACGCACTTCCCAAGTGGCATTTGGAGTTCTATATAAGATGTATAGTCGTCCACATGTGCTCCACGGGCTGTGTAAGTAAGCTGTATAAGAGCTTTATAGCATGCTATACAGCTCCTATACATATAACCAATTTGGGCACAAATTATACAGCCTTAAGTTCACTATGGCTGTATATTAGCTGTACATTATCAGTATAATAGCTGTTTAAACTTACGGCGCTATATGGGATGCAGTGTGGACCATACAACGCACATGAGTGTAATAAAGGGTAACAAGTGGCTCATTACGCAGCTTTCACATTTATATTATCCGACAAAAGTACTCTAGTGCTACCTTAAATTCACATGTGTCCTAAATTATTTCTTTATTTCAATATATTCTGTGTGTGCCATAATATCTATGATAAAGAGTAACTCCGGCGGATCATAATATTGGATATAAATATGATAAACACGCGGTGTACCTGTTTTATATACTTAAATAATGTTATAGCTATGGGAATAACTGCATCGTGAAATGTATATATATTTACAGCTAAAATATTCACGCGCCTCTGTAGAAACGCGATATTCATTTTAAAATATTAAAAACTAGCTGTGAGAAAATCTACAATTTTCGGTTTTTTATATTAACTAGGCATTATAATTATACTACAGTAATTATTTATAGTATTAAACCAATATCTAATCACTCTATTTGCGTTATATGTGATAAATAGCATAATAATTATAGTAAATTATTTGGTTATGATTTAGGTTACGTAAAACAAAATGGTGGAAATCAAATGCTATTATGTGAACTCTTATGACTCCAATTTAATACGTTGAGAGGTTTATAGGTCCACATGTGTTCTGTTAGATTGCTGTTATCTATATGACATCCCACATTTTTACCACTACAGAGCCAAGGACTATAAATTTATTCTTATGTGAGTTAATGCACAGCTTAAAGATGTAATTCAGCGCACATGTGAACCATTTAAAACGTTGAGAGGTTTATAGGTCCACATGTGTTCTGTTAGATTGCTGTTATCTATATGAGATCCCACATTTGTTACAGAGCCAACGACTATAAATGTATTCTTATGTGAGTTAATGTACAGCTTAAAGATGTAATTCAGCGAACATGTGAACCATTTAATACATTGAGAGGTTTATAGGTCAACATGTGTTCTGTTAGATTGCTGTTATCTATATGAGATGCCACTACAGAGCCAACGACTATAAATTTATTCTTATGTGAGTTAAAGTACAGCTTAAAGATGTAATTCAGTGCACATGTAAACTATTTAAACACTTCTTTACAGATAGTAAAAAAACCGGTCAAGTGCGAGGTGTACTCGCGCACCGAGGGTTCCGTACAAACCTGTAGATAAGGAGTAGTAACTTTGAAATTTTCAAAATTGTCAAAAATATTAAAAAAAAATATACGATGAAACTGAAAATTTACGGTTTTCGTAATTTTTCCTATATCTGTACTATAAGACGTGACTTCGTACTAAATTTCAAGATTCTAAGTTTACGGGAAGTACCCTGTAGGTTTTGATTCCCGTGCGAGTTTTGAAAATTGTGTTCACACATGTGTTCTGTTAGATTGCTGTTATCTATATGAGATCCCACATTTGTACCACTACAGAGCCAACGACTATAAATTTATTCTTATGTGAGTTAAAGTACAGCTTAAAGATGTAATTCAGTGCACATGTGAACCATTTAAACACTTCTTTACAGATAGTAAAAAAACTGGTCAAGTGCGAGTTGGACTCGCGCACCGAGGGTTCCATACAAACCTGTAGATAAGGAGTAGTAACTTTGAAATTTTCAAAATTATCAAAAATATTTTTCAAGTTTACGGGAAGTACCCTGTGTGTTTTGATTCCCATGCGAGTCTCGAAAATTTGCGGCCTAAATGGCTGTATCTTTTGATTGCGTTGGCTTAGAAGGTTGATTTTTCTACAGCTTCCAGGGCAGTAGACCTAAGTATCATATAGAAATTTAAGTTTGATACCTCCACGCGTTCCTGAGAAAAACGGTCTTGACAGACAGACAGACGGACGGACGGACAACAAAGTGATCTTATAAGGGTTCCGTTTTTTCCTTTTGAGGTACGGAACCCTAAAAATAGTTATTTTAATAATCACCAACAAGTCATACTGCAGCTAATAGCTGTATAAAAGTCTAAAAGAAGTAAACATAACAGCCTTAAGCTATATAAATGACCACGTGTGTTTTGTTAAAATGCTAAGTATATAACATCGAACAAGTAGACCGCTAAACAGCTTTTGCCGTACCCTGCTATAATACTCTTAGTCAGATGGCTGACTAAAGGATAGTTTTTAGAGTTTTATAACACCAAAACTCGTACAAAAGTATAACTCTACACTCCTATTACTCCCTTAGACAGCTATAGGTGGGATTATTCGCAATAATACCTCATAATGCAGCTTATACACCACAAGTGAATTGTAATAATGCTCCAAGTACACCTGTGAACTAAATGTGTACTCTTAAATGGAGTTAAATGCTATTTGGGTATTTTCGAAATTACCTACCAAATGACAACTTGAGTTCATGAACTTGTTGAGATTCCCAAAGTTCATTAACTTTTAAGGTTGACGTCGAGGCTCATGCGTTACTGTTATATGTCTACGTAGGGCAAATACTCGTATTGATTAAATATTATCAGCATTTAACATTTTGGATGATAACTAGGTCTAACACGTATGTAATTTACATCTAAAAACAAAGTTAGCGGTTTCTCTTTACGTTGAACAGGTTCTGTTGCTATTGTTGACGCTAGTGCGAAAAATTGCGAATTGTCACTTCAGCTCTATCATAAAAGGCTCAAGTTCATACTCAAAGGATAACAGGAAATACACATGATTAATTGTCATGCCTATCGTGCTATCGTGACTATTATTTACACCGGATCTTGCAATCTTGATTATGTACACTCGTAAGGTTCTATTGCAAAACGTATCGTGGAATTTTACAGTTGTCCCATCCAACTTTTAATTGAGTAGAAAATTAATTAGCTCGAGACTAATATAAAGAAAGCGGAAAACACCAACCGTGCCAAAACCTTGCTTGACAGAATGATATCTTTGAGACTATTGGCCGAGGTAAGTCTCCGTAAATACAAGATGGAAGGAAATAAATAAAAGGTGGTTATTCTTCTTGAGCATTTTATTTACCAGATTGGTACGTACAAAGGCTAACATTGACTAAACAATGTGTTTAATATCATGCAAAATGCTTCATGATGTTTTTATACGGGTGCCTCATATAACGGTAATATAACGGACGTACCCCGGACACATAATTTTAGCATCACTGAGTCATTTTTACATCTATTGTGCAGTATTGTTTTGAAACAAAACTTTAGCCTTTTGATAAAGACTAAACTAAAACATGCCGTAGGGGTACTTGACAACTTCGAAGTAAAATACAACAAAGCCAAATAATTGATCTAGCAATTATGAAGTGTTCAAAACCTACTTAGGATATTGTTATTGGGTAACAAAACAGTAAAAGTGTGCCAGATGCATTTATTCATCTAATAATTTAGACTTACAGACATAAATATCCTAGTAGACCGACGATCATTTCTTTGAATTTCTCTGTTACACACAGTAGTTGATCGATTGTTACTGGGAATACATGTAACCTGTAATAATAAACGGCGAAGGAAATCTATAATATCAACCGTAACTTTGTTAATCCTACAGAGCCGCTGATGTTCAAATCGATGGAGCGTGTGCCTTTTTTTAGAATCGAACATTTCGCATACAAACAAATCCCGGTCTCAGGTAGGTAGAGAACGTTGTTATGACGACTCCCTGCAATCAGCAAACATGACGGCGAGTCGGCAACAATGCCTTTATGTAACAAGAGTTACGCATGCTCGGAAACAAAATCTAAATCTTGGACCGTGAAGCATTAAATATCAAGACTTAATAACCGCATTTGCGCAAACCCGACCAATTTACACAGAGACACTGGAAATGTTTGCTAGCGTATCTGCAGACTCGTCATGTCTACTACAGCAATTAATGGTTGACACTGCCAATCATTGCATTCTAACAATAGCAATGGCATGGCATAGAGACGGCGATTTCATTTTATAGTAGATTGCCTAGCAATAGGTTTGAGATTTTTTTCTACGATGCAATGCAATTGAGTACTCGACTTGACGTATTCGTCTAATTATACGCTTGAAATATTTTTTCTTTCTGATCATGACCTTGTTTAATTCCTAATGATTTGATGGATGCTTGAATTGGCAATTTAATTTGTCAATGTCCCCAACCTGGCTTGCACTAGTATTGTTCAGAACATCTGGTCATTGTGATATTTTTTTTTACAGAAGCCTAATGTTTTTATCTGCCAATGACAAAAACCTATTACGTATAGTTTTATCTTTAAATTCTGACGCTTCACCGCGACTGCGGGTAGGCGTTAATGGCTGCGACACAGTTAAACTGATGTGGTCGTTATCTTAAATGTGGAATTGATTTGATGCCCCAGTAAGATTAAATTTAAGACTACTGTACTCTTACATATGGTTTTCCTTCCGTTGTCAATCTTATAATTAATTGTCTCAGCACCGACCGAATAGGATAAAGATATACGAAAATAGAGGTATTCGATTTCGCCTCAACCATTTCATTAACAGTCAATAGTAAATAACCAAACAAAAGTCACTAGTGCCAAGCGAAGCTTTGCTGTAAAATGCCACGGACTGAGCCAGCCATTGCAGTTTTGTAAGCAGCATTAAATTGAGTACACATACAAACTTTGATACCCTTTTCATAACAATGAGCTTACTATCTCTCAAAGACACATCAGTAAATACAGATGATTACGACCATGACCGAGCACGTATTGTTTCTGTTTCCAGAACGGTGATCTCTGCATATCAATCCTGCATCCTCCAGTGGACGACCCGCAGTCGGGCGAGCTGCCCTGCGAGCGCTGGAACCCGACGCAGTCGGTGCGCACCGTGCTGCTCTCCGTGATCTCATTACTGAACGAACCCAACACCTTCAGCCCTGCCAACGTAGACGCCAGCGTCATGTACCGCCGCTGGAGAGACTCCAAGGGCAAGGATAAGGAGTACGAGAACATTATCAGGTGATTGATTTTTGCGTGCCTAGTCTTAAGGTAGGAATGGATCTCCTTCATCTCATTCATGAATGAGCTGAACACGTTCAGCCCGGCCAATTTGCAAGCCAGCGTCATGTACTGCCGCTGATGAGCCTCCAAGGGCAAGGATATGGAATACGAGAACATTATCAGGTGATTGTCTATTTATTTAGTGGTAGCTAGCTTTCAGATATGGAAAAAACTTTCAGCGTTCCCTTACCAATAGAACTTAAAACTGACCGCAGTCGGTGCGCACTATGCTGATCTTCGTGATCTGATTGCTGAACGAACCAAACACGTTTAGCGCTTCCAATGCCGCTGGGCGCTGGATAGACTCCAAGTTAAGAAACATTGCATGTTGAAGCCAATTTTTTTACCAAAAGGATAAGTTCTGCTGCTGGGGTGTTCTGATATTGCTTGCCAGTGGTGATGACAAATACTTAGTACTTAGTTAACAAAATGAGGCCGTGATGACGGTTAATTATTTGATCTAGTGCTGGATACTAGCAGCAAAACAATAGGTCAATCAAATAGCAATAGGTCATATTTGTAAGTGCTAAATAAATGAAATGAAATAAAAATTGAAATGATACACTTTTTACGGATTATTTCGCGATTTATTTACATTTTGTTTTAACCTGACGTTTCGGACCCTTTTCAGCGTCCGTGGTCACAGGTAGACTCTACTATACTAGTACTCTAGGTAGGAGTCTACCTGTGACCACGGACGCTGAAAAGGGTCCGAAACGTCAGGTTAAAACAAAATGTAAATAAATCGCGAAATAATCCGTAAAAAGTGTATCATTTCAATGTCTACTGTTCGCGTAAACCGAAGAAACAAATATGAAATAAAAATTCTTATTATATAAATGACCTTTTCTTAATTACCTATTAAGCCTTCGAATAATACAATTAGCTTAAAACAAACTAGTTAAAACTGGTGTGTTTTGATAAGAAAACTCATTTTAATAGGGCATCTGTCTTCTGCGTAATTTCTCAGTTTTGCAAGAATGAACAGATCGGCTATTTCACATGAACAATTAAAGCTAGTTAATCAGAATTGTTGTAAGCGGTAAGCATGCGACGCAATTCTTTACACTATCTTTATACACAATTTCGCGGAGATTCAATAATATGTATAATAACATGACGAAAATTTTTCACCACGCTCAAACTCATATTCCACGTATATTTTCTTTAGTAAACTGGTACTACTCGTTGTATTGTGCGATCAATGACTACGTTCTGCAATCTTCCTATGTACCTACTAAACAATCGTACCGCACACAATTTATGCCATATAATACAACGTATTAATAATCTACAATGCTCTCGGCTAAGCATAATAAGCATAGTTTCGTTATTAATATCAACTTCATACATTTGCTTATTTTATGAGTTTATTTGTGATACTTCTCTTCCCGGCCCTTCTGGCCTTATTTATTAGATCTGTGAAACTGTCACAGATATAATATATAAGACCAGAAGGGCCAGCGTATTGCGTTGAAAACGTTTATCAAATCTATTTTAACAGGACACCATCAGCACACCATCTAATACATTTAAGCGTAAACATTGTCCCACATCATTCCATGCACACTTAAGTACTGACAGAAACAAATGCTAAGCTATTTTTCTTATAATTGCCTTGTCCAAATCGCAATGCGCCTGTTTTGCTCCCATAATCCTTTCTATTTTAAATAGCTTCTCAATCTATTGTGTTATATCCTAAAGAAGATAATGTTTGTTTTCAGGAAACAAGCGCAAGTTGCGCGTATCGAGGCAGAGAAGGAAGGCATCGTAGTACCTCTCACATTAGAAGACTATTGCATTAAGACGCAGGTCAAATCGACGACACAGGAGCCACAGGTTTGTATGAGTATAACTTATCCATCAACAAGCCACGGCGGAAAAGTACGTACGCAGATGTAATTGAAGATATTCTGATGATTACTAACGATCCCGATACAAGTTGATGAAGAAGCGTACAATCCGGTTCCATTCTAAACAATAAAGAAAATACTGGTAAAAAAAAATAGTTTTAAAAATAATTTAGGGTGCGGTAGGTAGAGGGTATGAAAAAAAAATTCACAACAGTGTTATTTATATCTGTGACTTGGTACCTCGCCTCAAAGCTTCATTGATGTATCCAAATGAAACCGCCTCCTCATCTTGGAAATCCAACCAGCCTACGAAAAAAGAAGTTAATAAAACTTTTTTAAGTTCATAGCACACTTAAGCGCCAGGCCTCACCTGCGACTTTCTGTCGCCGTTACACACTTCTGACAGTTCGTCAGAAGTGTGTAACGGCGACAGAAAGTCGCAGGTTCAAAAAAAATGATCGTAACAATTGGTAGAATATGTGGGATTCGGCTTCGTTAAGGTTTTTTTACACCCTGTATTTTTGTATGGGGTCTTTGAGACCTGTTTCTCATATTTTTCTGAAACCTACTTCAGGCACCGGGTCTCTAACAAATTTTAAAACCTCTGTATGTTTTGCACCATCGTGAATACTTCGTCTTAAAAGTAGTACTTATACTTGTTTTTTGTAATATGAGATGAAGCAAATTTAAAAAAATACCTGCCCCTCCTCGTTTTTGCGTCAAGTGTTAATTTTTTTATCTACGTTTTGTATTTTAAAACTAAAACATACTAGGAGTATAAGATATAATTGAGAGTGCAGCACATCTGGCTATCCATTTTTGTTGCAAACTCGCGGGTATCATAAGCACCTAAGGTACCGAAGTGATTACCGTGACGTGCTGGCTACCGTACATTAAAATGTAATGGGCAATCAATTTTTTAAATACGTAGGTATTCAAAAGTTACATTCATTTATTTACTAAACTTCCTTATCATCTTCGATATACATATGTAAGGAAGTATTTAATGAAGTTATTGCTATAGTTACACGCTTAATACGTAACTACGAAGTTACGCATGATTGCAGGGTGTTTGATCTGCTAAACAGATAACACGTTACGTTACGTTGAACAAATCTGGAAGTAATAATTTACGTTAAATTATTGTGCTGTTGTTTTAAGTGCGAATTATCGTTAAACGTTACGTACGTTATTATGAACGTTCTAGTCTAGCTAAAAAATAAATTAATCCATAATCTGTTGCAGATTATCCGAACGAACATCTTAATATTCTTAGTTTTTATAACCGACCAGCCTGCATTACATCTCATTAAAACATATTCTCGAAGGATTTTAAATACTTCACCCCACGGGCTATTGTTCTTCTTGTTGTTAATTATGCTTAGTGAAGAACTGCCACGTGGACTGTCCGTTAGTGTTTGCAACACACTAACAACGTTTTTAACTAGGTACTTTAAAACACCGAGCATAGCGCTCCAAGACACGGTGCTTTGTCTTGCGCCTTCTTAGGACCCCCTAATCTTACGAAATTCTTTTTTGTACACCAAATACTCATGACATATCATCGTTTCGTTCCAGCTGGACATGACAGACTTTTATGACGACGACTACGACGACCTAGACACGGATTCAGACGAGGAGCTGTCCGGTGGCGAGGGCGACGCGGACGACAGCGGCAACGGCGAGTCCTGACTCGTCGCCCCGCGTCGCCCGCGCCCGCCCTACGCGCCGCCCCACGCCGCACGCATCTCCAGGCAACTATAGGCTACATACACTAAACTTTATAAGTCGCGCCACGTAAAGAGAACGCTGGAGGGGAGGAGCTTGCGCCGGAGTCGCTATCTCGCTCGCTCG
Source organism: Pyrausta despicata (assembly GCA_963921415.1). Classification (NCBI taxonomy): domain Eukaryota; kingdom Metazoa; phylum Arthropoda; class Insecta; order Lepidoptera; family Crambidae; genus Pyrausta; species Pyrausta despicata. Next base: position 9,818,286 of record OY992862.1, on the reverse strand, counting down.
CGGCGGCGCAGACGTGCGACGCGCGATATGCCCTCTCCCTCCCTACGCAGTACCACTGGTTAGACCCATAATTATATCGTCTAGCGCGCAGGTAACCGTTAGCGTTCCTGTTATTATCGCGCGACTTAAAGTTTGCAGTGACTCCCGAGCGACACCATTACAATAATAATATCGAATGGATGTTGAAGTTGCGTTTAGCAGTAACTGGCAGCTGCGGTAGTCTGCGCGTTGACTGAGAACTTATTGGCCATGTCTGGCGGCTGCAGTAGACCCCTGAACGACGTTAGTTCCCTTCCTGCTATACATAATAGTAACGTCATTGGCTACTACAGTAAACATATCCCTAATAATATTTTTGAGTTAGCTTATCGACAGATTACTGATAAATAATCAATTTCCTTGCAATTGTCATTATTTTTTTTTCTTATTTATAAGTCCTATTTTACCACGCTAAAACTATTTGGAAAACACACATTCGACAACAGATCACATTGTCCACAGAAAAAAAAGCTAAATATCAGATTACTGAGCTGCTATTTTCTGCCAGTTTCTGCCAATATGTAACCCAAACACCACCACTGATTCTTTCGTAACTATACTCGATGTGGATTTCGAGAACTTCTTTTGGCCAAAGATGTTAGTCTTGAATACCGGCTGCGATCGACTATAAGATTTATGTCGAGGCTACGTAAATAGTAACAAAAGCGTAATTATTTTTTGTAATTCTTTGTATCAATTGCTATGAAACAATAGATACCATTGCGCGAGGCCCTGCTTGCCAAGTTAAGTCAACCTAGCACCTAGCGATGAGACTGTGTTCGATCGATATGGTGGTATTACTAATCGTAGTATTTGATCGAAGATCTCTCGATCAAATGCGTTCAGATAGATCCTATGTAGTTGCTCTCTCTTATACCGTATGCCAGCAAAAAAATTAGTTCCTTTGAAAGACTTACTAAAATACATGACTCGGCTAACTATAATGTTGCACTAAAAACAGGCAAATATTTATTAACATACCCCAGTTCCTCAAAAGCATAAGGGGGCGTCCATAAATTACGTGAGGTGTTTAAGGGGGGGAGGGGGTCGAGTCAAATCTCATCTAATCTTACGTTGGAGAGAGGGGGGGTCTCGGCAAATATCACGCAATTTTTTTCTGATTGAAACAAAAAAAAATACTATTTTGGTCCATTTAATCCAGATTGTACATGCATAAGATTTAATCTTAAGCGTAATCGTAATACGATAAAGATCATTCACTAATTCGTTCAAAAGAAAATAATTTCATTCATACTTCGACGTTATACATTTACTTACTGTCAAACCACCATATTTGTTTTATACCAAATAGCTCAATTCAATCTAAGTAGTTACGATTTAAGTATTCTATTGTTAAATTTTTATTACACTTATAATTAAACTCTCAGCAACATTTGTAGTAGACTAGTCATAACTAGTCGTAAATAAAAGCACGAAGCAAATTTGTTTTTCTTTTCCTTTTACAATAACAATCCAACGCGTTTACGTAAGAACTCACATTTTAAAAAATCTCACGTGAGATTGGGAGATGGGGGAGGGGGTTGAATACAATCTCACGACATCTCACCAGGGGGGGAGGGAGGGGCAGATAATTAAAAAAAACACCTCACGTAATTTATGGACGCCCCCTAATACATTATTAGTACCGCTTAAATGTCCTTAGATCTGTAACTACCCAAAGTTGATCTCTGTGGAAATATCATAAGCAATTCACCGCTTTATTGTAATCTTTAAATTATTCGCAAATAATTATATTGTAGTCCAATCTATACTGGCTTATTGCGATTTATTTTGCTCTATATTAATCGTATTAAGTGCTACGCATGTGATATATTGTTTTCATGGAGCCACTTAGATTGTTGAAAACGTAGATTACATTGCGACGCACGGTACCTTGTATTAAAGATTTTCGATTTGTAACTTTATTGTAATGGCTTTAATCTAGTGCTTATCTGAAGTTAAATAATTTGATTGGTTTATTAAATTATTAAGATCCAATGCGTCACTCACGCGTGTAACAATTTATTAACATGATTATTTGACAGCTGATTAACTAATTTAAATGAAAATCGATAATTAATATTGTTTTTCATTTATGAAAATTTGTTCATGTACATGCTGTGTTTTTCTGTTACTTAATAATGAGATCATAAAACTCGTCAATATTTATTAAAATACCGTGACAATATTACTGAGTATGCATGAGTAGCTTGTTAATATCTTAGATTATCTTTAAACTTTAATCGATAGATAAAAGCACCCATAAAAATATCAATACTTAATTAATGTTTGTGCATTAATATAAGTCTTATAGTCATTAAAAACATAGACTATAACGGTAACGGAATGGAAAATGCAGTAGTATTTCCCCCCTTAGATGCTATTTGGTTGAGTCTGTGTATATTTTAGAAGTATTTATAATAGGAAAATAATTTAAAATAAACTGGCTTCTACTTGAGAAACTGCAAAGTGAATCTGATTTCTTCTGAAGTTTTTAATTTAACATTTTCATACTTAATCTCCTCAATACTTTTAATAAAATAAATATCTTACTAACTAATGAACATTAATAAGTTATTTTTTTGTACTTCCAGTTTTTTTCGTGCTATAAATATTACTATACTGATCATAACGTAAAGGTTAGGATTCAACAGGATACATAGAAATACAATTTTGTAATTATCAAGACTTCTGTGATTATAAAAACGTTAATGCCTAATGCCTATAAGTACATAATTATTTCTTTTATAGGGAATTTAGTTTAATTCATTCTTATTGTTATCTGCAGTTTGAAACTTTCTATTTTTGGAGCATTTTAAATATTGTATTAATTTTGAATGGATCTTGTTATTCATTCCTTTGCTGTGTTTTAATTTGTTTGAGCTATCGAAACTTGAGGTAAATATTTAAGTATTTTTACATAAATGTACCGATAGTTTTGAATTGATATTTTCATATGTGAATTGTATATAGTTATGTTCTTTTGATGACGATAAAATCCACTGTACAGAGATTTAATATCTTACTCGTCGATTTGAGTCTGCTCAATCAAAATAATTAATACTTACTTACTATGCTAATAAAGATGCAGTATATTATATGTCATTAATGTGTTAGGATAGAAAACTTCTTGCATAGTTGAATGATAATCGAAATTTTCTGTAATATAAATACATTAAGATCCTAAGTGAAAATGAAATTTAATGGTTAGTGTGCACTAAGATAAATTTAAATATTTACCTAGATGTTATTATAGTACCTACTTGTATGATTCTTTAAGGTCTAGATTTATAAACTACCTACAGTTTTGGCTTCAAAATTTCTATACATATAGCTGTGCATGTACATCATTATCTTGTTACCTACCAGATTAGATGCTACTTTCATAATAATTAAAATATACTCTGCTTACAATGTGAAATTAAAATAAACATATGGACAAATGGAATACCACATGCATTGGGTCAGTTTTAATTTCGCATTGTTAAGAAATTGGCATTGTTAATGCTAAAATATAAAGTAACTTTACATACTCTGTTTGTTGCTAAAAGTACTTTTTGGGTAATAATAACAAATCGTCCAAAACTTAACAATTAGATTTAGATTAAGTTGTCTACATAGTAAGTTGTTTGAAGAATTGTAGTAGGAAAATTTCGTGACGAGAATGTTAATTACATTACGATAACTACAATAAACATAATGTGTTTGAATGCGAAATCAACTTTTATTTCTCGACATATTTTATAGCATGCAGCTATAGGGCGGCATGTCAGAAGTTCCAAAAGATTCAATATCGGTTTAATCCGATATAATTGTAACTTCAAGTTTTTTACCCCCGTCGAAAAAGACGGGTGTTGTTATAAGTTTGACTTCTATGACTGTTTGTGTGTGTCTGTATGTGGCATCGTAGCACCCGAAAGGATGAACCGATTTCAAAGCGTTTTTTATTTATTTAAGAGATATTTTAATCGCGGTGGTTCTTAGCTATGGCTAGTCAAAATACGTATAAGCTCACTTACTGGTTTCCTGGCTCATGTCGGGGTATTTTAAATTCTACGGTTTTTAAATTAAAAAAATGGTGCTATTTATGAATCTTTCATAGTCAACTGAACTAGGTATCTATTGCAACTCAATTTTAGGCGGTGGTCAGCAATGAATGCCTTAGATTGGCGTCCAAAGGTTAGCGTCCACCACCGACCATTGCACGCAAAGATTTTTTTTTAATATTTTTCTCTGTATCGGCAGCGATCGGATTGCCAACGCAAGTATGAGCAATCAGAATACCGATGACACTTTTTTCTTGGAATTTCGTAGATCGGAATTCCGTATGACGTGATGACGTACGCATCGCATGTATTGCCGATGTGCGATCCATGCGGCGCGGATCAGTGGACGCTGTTGTATGAGTTTTCATACGTTACTTGCCTTGAAAGCTAGCGTCAACAGGCCGGCATCGCACGCATTGCACGTAACGGATTAATATTTCACTGCGTCCACTGTATCGGTAGCGATGGGATTGCCGACACGAGTATCAGCAATCGGATTACCGATGCCACTTTCTCATTCCGTATGACGTCATCGGTACGCATCTCATGTAGGCATTTACGATGTGTTTTTAATTTATACATGCACAAACTAAAATTTGTTACGTGCGATTCCGGCCTGTGGACGCTTACCTTAACCCTTAAACAAATATGAGCTCGTACGTATTATTTTTAAAATATGAAGTTGAATTATGGTCATTGTAGGTCACTAAATTCGTTTTCATGATCAAGGGGTAGTTTTTTGGGTGGTAAATAATTTACCATTATCCATTCAGAACTTGAAAACTTCTGACGTTGGTGGTAAAATAAATAGTTACCATTGTCTGTTTTGGTTTGAGTTTTGCTTCTTGACTAGTGATTTCCCCTTGGTTTTACCTTTATTATATTTTATTTAATATGTCGGGAATGAGATGAATAAAACAATTCCAGTGGTCTTCAGATCTATTTAGATTAGACTAGGCGAAACTAGTTATTTCTCCACGTTTATTGAAAAAAAATATAATTAAATGAATGTTACATTTAATTATATTTTTTGCACTATTTAAAACTTAATATTACAAAACTTTAAAACTAGTTGGACCTGAAGACCGGGTTTAGCCGGTAACATAAACATTCAAATATTCACCTTTTTATATGTATAATCTGAATTTTCTAAAAGCGAGATCGTACAGTGGTAAATTATTTACCACTTATTTGAAGTATCTAAACTATACCAATAACCCAATTGCAGATGCTGCTAACAAGTAAGGTTAGGATAGTCAAAAAATAGTTTAGTTTAGGAATTCGAAACGTAAAAGCACATATCAGAATGTTTGTTGAACAAAATTCCAAAAATGTTACAAATGCGCGCTAAAATCTTGAATTTTTTCACACCAAAACCAGTTCCTCAACATTGACATTACCTTGCAGTGACAGATGACGTTGAAAAGTTGTAAGATTGCACAGATTACGTAAAAAATATATTTGAAAGTATAGTCATGTGATATCGATACCTATAAAGTGACCAATTAAAATAATAGGCCGTTGGATAAAGACATTAAATTCGCAAAGTGTGATGTAGTTCTGCATTTTTGGTATGTTGTATGGGTCTATTAGGGTAGTGTGAATTCAAATTTGCAACTTCGAAAACCTTGTGGAAACTTCGAAAATCGAGAAAAACTTCGAAATTTTGGGACTTTTTTCACTTTTTACTCTCCAGGGCCAAATCTATACATTTATTGCGAATGACGTTTTCTCCACTTATAGACTGTATTAAATTACCTACAATTTGAGCCTATTTGCAGCTCTATTGACCTCATAGGAGTCAAGCTATGGCACTTCGAAGATGATAGATTTTTCTCGAAAAAAAATTTTTCAGCTTTTACTCACTTATTACGTGAAATATTGGCAAAACCACTTGCCCTACGAAGAAAGATTGCTCGAAATATTTTGTAGTATATTTATTAAACTTTTATTAGAGCCTAAAACGAAGTATGTAAGACTAGCAGTTCACTCACAATTTAAAAAAAACTTCAAAAAGGTAAAATTGGTTAAAGAGACAAAAGGCTTAAATTACATACATTTCATTTTGGGTTAGTGGAAATTTGACCGGATTGTTAAAAATAGTGACATTCCCGGTCATTTGCAATAATCTCGCTCAAAGTTAGGAATCTTAGTTCTCGGCAAAACATGAAATCAATGGTGATTAACCGAAAAAACGGCGATTGATTATGAACTATTCTTAGTCAATCGTCGTTTTTTCTTTGGTTGGGATTCCTTTTCATCAGGATGATTTTCATTTTGAGGAAGATTAAAAAGAACGCACTCGTGTTCTTCTTTCTCTTCTCGTCCTTCGTCATTTTCCTCAGAATCATCGCTGTCTTCGTTAACAGAAATAAAAGCGACGTTATTACAAGACTTTCCTCCGCAATTCAAACAGAGAGCCGAGCATTTCAGTCCAGCTTTTAAACAACTGCATGCCCCTCTACATCCCTTTTTGCATTTGCACGCTATCATTTTTAGAAGCTGTGCAGGAGCTGGCTCTTTGTTTGTTGTAATAGGGATTAGGCCGCGGGAGCTGATTTCCCAACCCCACTTGGTGGGATCCTTTTCTACCCCCAGCCACTTTTGCACTTGGTGGTAGGTGCGAAACGCATGAAAAGAAGAAGCCTCGGTAGTAGGGGGTAAACGTGCCAGATTTACTTTTGCACTGGCCGCTGTCTTTACAAACAACTGGAACCTCAGGTCGTGCAGTGTGTGAGTACCTGCAACGCCTCCGTAAAGAGCCACCAGACACTTTTCGCTAGTTTCCGCAATATCTGTATGTGTTGCATCTGTTTGAAGGAAGATAGTAGCCAGGTCTACTAGGTCTTGACTAACCATTAAACAACATTAAACATTTAACATTTATTTAACATTTAACCATTAAAGTTAACCTCAATATTACATTGGTGAACTTCACGCCATTTATCCACATAAACACACAACAAAGACAAAAGAAAGGACTACGATCTAGAAGTCTTTTTGATATGGACGGAGAGGTTCTATTACTTTTGGGGTCAATATTGTTGCAAATGACTAGATTACAATATATAATATAATAATTAGATTCCGGTCTTACTTATTTCCAATAACCCTGTATACATTGAGTCTTTTGCCTATATAAGCCATTTTACATTCATTTCGTTTTTTTTGAGATTGTAAGTGAACTGTTAGTCAAACATACTTCGTTTTAGGCTCTAATAAAAGTTTAATAAATATACTACAAAATATTTCGAGCAATCTTTCTTCGTAGGGCAAGTGGTTTTGCCAATATTTCACGTAATAAGTGAGTAAAAGCTGAAAAATTCAATTTTCGAGAAAAATCTATCATCTTCGAAGTGCCATAGCTTGACTCCTATGAGGTCAATAGAGCTGCAATTAGGCTCAAATTGTAGGTAATTTAATACAGTCTATAAGTGGAGAAAACGTCATTCGCAATAAATGTATAGATTTGGCCCTAGAGAGTAAAAAGTGAAAAAAGTCCCAAAATTTCGAAGTTTTTCTCGATTTTCGAAGTTTCCACAAGGTTTTCGAAGTTGCAAATTTGAATTCACACTACCCTAATAGACCCATACAACATACCAAAAATGCAGAACTACATCACACTTTGCGAATTTAGCCTGTTTTTTTGTCTTTATCCAACGGCCTATAATAGGATTATTATTTTTTAAATACTCAAGGTGGTAATATAATTACCTTTATTTGATTAAGGGTTAACGCGACGTCTTCAGGAGCGCCCTAGAGCATTTAGGAAATTAAACTAATATTCCAGTTCAACAGTACCTAAGCATTCCTAGGTCATACCTAAAGCGTGACGTAACGTCAAATGCGTAGACATCATGGGTAGTTCTGAAGGAATGACACAATTGTTGAAGTACTTCACCTATCTAATCTAGTCCACATACATCACTCACTCACTTTCGTTCACAGCAGTTTATTTAGTTCAATGTAGTCCGTTCAGTGATATGAGAGTAAAACGTACGGATTTGTTTTGTTAGTACAGTAGTTTTGATTTTTAAATACGCCAACCTAGTGTAATTAATAAATGTGGCTTAATTCAAGATTGACAGTCCTAAAGCCTGTGATAAGTATGAAGGAAAATCAGTTTTCTATATATAAATTTACGTTTTTTTTAATTAATACGTTTTATAATTTTAATTCTTTGCTTCCGGCAATTCCGGCATCTTAAGAAAACAATAAAGTCAACAATTGTTTACAATACATAATTAAGCAACTTGATTTTAGCAACACTTAATTATTTAGTTAAAATCGTAATAAAAGCATCTACAGATCTACTGAACTAAATGAACTAGATGAGTGATACATATCTTCAACTCCCACTGAACTATATCACTCCTTTCAGTTCAATGAACGATTTTGCGCATGTCTACAAATGCGAACCTAACGGAGGATCCACACTTCGACAATTTTTTCTCTGATCTGTCACTTGGACGACGGAATGAGACGACGGCCGTGTTGTGTTTCCGCTCAACACCGAGAGGCCGTCTTTTTAAGTAAATACATGCCTATAAGAAGATTTTAAATATCTGGCTTTGCCAATGTCTAGGTGGTGTAGTTTACGCATACGGGCCAGATTCCCATGTACGCAAGATCGATCCCTGTTTCAGACAGGTGATCCTTTTCTACTGCAAAAAATAAAAATATTATGTCTTAAGTTTGCAACGTGAAGACTATTATTGTATATATTAATTATCATTTAAGATAAACCACAAACTATTCATTAAAACTTGTGTTTTTGTTCACTCACACTCACAACTAAGTATCTCAAAATGAGCCCACATAGGACGGTGGTAACAGGGCCCGATCCAGCTATTTCACCGCTCCAGGCAAAACAATACTTGCCGCTTTTAAGTCCATAAATCAGAGGTTACCAAACTTATTTTTCTCGTAGACCCCTTTCAAACATTTTCTGGTTCCGGTGGACCCTCAGACGGACTTTTTTAAGACCCGGCGCAGTCTTAAGCCAACCAAGACTTAGGTACATTCACGATATTCCAGAAGTTTTAGTTACTGGAAAGCCAAATAAAATAGCGCGCCCGAGATTTAAGTTTTTGTTATTCAAATTTCAGAAACGTCTTATAAACTTATACGCAAGCCAAGCAAGCGCTCATTTTGAAATCTTTCAGATTCCAAGAACTTCGCTCACGCATCGAGATTTTAGAGGCTTTTTGTTCCAAATGACCGCACGGTGCACGGTGTGCGATCGAAGCGAGCGCCCGAGATTTCGCGCTTTAGTTCTTTCAAATCTCAGAAACGTTGCGAGCACTCGCAATTTTGGGCCTTTATTCCGAAAACTTCGCTATCCGTGTCGAGATTTTAGTCTTTTTGTTCTTTCAAATATCCGGGAAGAGATATAAATTGGTGCGCGAGCGATGCGAGCAATTTTCTTGCTAGAACAACGTTACTTCAGCAAGAATCGATTTTTTGGTCTTCTCCCGAAATGACTACGTGCACTTTTACTTGACGCTGCGCACATACATAGCAGATATCAGATAATATCGGAGTCGTGAGATTATACGTGTACTCGTAATATCTGAATGTCGGAGGTTCCGCAAGCTTTAATTGTTGATTGTCAACTGATATCTATTGCAACTCAATTTCAGGCGGAAGTCAGCAATGAATAGGTACCTTAAATTGGCGTCTAGGGAGTAGGGATGCATGTCCACCGGCGCAGAGCGGAGAAACTGAGATATATTAACCAAAAGGATTTTGCAGTTTCGTAATATGTTAGTCTGGGTGGTAATATTGCTTACGCACACGGGCCGGATTCCCATGGACGCAGGTTAGAACCCACACCGGTGTTTTTGCCATAAATCATTAAAACTATTCAATAAAACTTGTGCTCTTGTACTAGTCCAAAAATCTGTAGAAATATTTTTTTTATTAAATAGACTCTGATTTTCGATACCTAGCTACTCTATTAATATCATTATTCACATAACATTAAGGTTGAGAATTGAAACGCTCTGTGCAGGATAGTCCCTATCCTGCACTGTAATAAAAATGTTATTTGATAAAAGTTATATTTTTTAGGAGAAGCAAGCACGCCGTAGAAAAAATATATATTATAGTAGGCTATATCTAAAATGACAACAAGGCCTGTGATATGATAACAACCACAAAAGAAATAACAAGAAAAATAGTAAGTAACTTTCATGAATTCATCACAAACTTTTCTTCTAAAGCCTTCCGCGCTTCTTCAATTCTAGTAACTTTAAGTTTTAATCGCCGATTTTGGGCTCTTAATCTTCTTAATGTCATTTCTTTGGATCTAATCAGTTGATCCTTACATCGAATTATATTTAGTAGCTTCTGTTCCCGTGCTGTGCATGGTTCTGTACTTGAGCTCGATTGCAACTTGAAATCTGGTGAAGGAGCATTCTGTGTGCATATGGATGGTTCACCTTGTAGTTTTAATTTAGGCTGAGAAGCACTTGTGTATTCGGGTTCAGAATACTTAAGTAGTGATGTCGGCTGTTCGGGTTCTACTTCAAATTTACACATAAGTAGTGTTGTTGGCTGTTCGGGTTCAGCTTCAAGTATAAACACTTGTGTTGTCGGCTGTTCGGTTTGAGGATCACGTGCACACATTTGTGTTGTCGGCTGTTCGGTTCCACATTCGATTTTACACTTGAGTAGTGTTGTCTGCGGTTCGGATTCAGGATCAAGTGTACACATTTGTGCTGTCGGCTGTTCGGTTACGGGTTCAACTTTACATTTGAGTAGTGTTGTGGGCTGTTCGGTTTGAGGATCAAATGCACACATTTGTGTTGTCTGCTGTTCGGTTTGAGGATCTAATGCACAAATTTGCGTTGTCGGCTGATTTTCTGAATTTAACTGCAAAGTTCAAATGTTATATATAGTATACAATTCATTAATCAACTTTTTCTTTATATGGATATCAACATGACATAAATACACACATCAAAAGTGTCTAGGGATCAACATATATTTTTGCAATAACTTTTCTCCTGATTGATATTAATTAAAATTTTCTTTAAGGATTCATCAAATAAAGTGTTTTCGTTTGTCTACAGTAACGATAAACCAAGTCACCTTTGCATTAATAAAGAAATTTGCCATTTTCCTAATAAAGGGATTTTTGACATTTGAACCACTAACATTAAAGTTCGAAAAAAAGACTGAAATAACAGTTTTCTTTAAACTTTTATTGGGTAACTTAAACAATTAATAATCCGTGTTTCTACCGCGAACACTAACAACACAAGACCATCGGTTTGGCATACTCAAAATGAGTTCATCCAAATCACGCTGTGGAATGGCCGCCCATGTTCGTTGCAACAACAAAAAAAAGGTCTTCTTGCGACTGGATACCCTCCATATTCGGCAGAGCTCTTCTCTGTAGTAGCGCCAGACGGACCAGTAGGACAGTATCGCTGCACCACACGGAGACAAGACCGATACATTCAAATCACAACTCTAAGAGCTCCAACAATAACCGCCATGATGTTAGCCGTGAGGCTTCATCACTTATCAGGGAACTTAATTAGCGACCAAGTCAGAAACCGCTTGCATGAAGTGAATCTTCATTCCCGAAGACCGCTAAGGGTACCACCTATAGCAATGCACAATCGTAGTATTCGATATCAATGGGCTCTTGAACACAGAAATTGGGCAGAAGAACAATGGCGTTTCGTGTGATTTACTGATGAGTCTCGTTTTGGTATGAGACCGGATACAAGACGTATACGACACTGGAGAACCCCTGGACGCCAACAGCGATTAAAATGCTGCCAGGAAGTCCATCCTTATAGTGGTGGAACCATCATGGTATGGGCGGGTATTTGGATCGGCGGAAGAACTGAGTTGATTTGGATCAGAGGCAACCTCAACGCTCAAATTTATGCTGAGACGATTACATCAGACGTCATCGTTCCTCTACAAGTGCAAATCGGTCCCTTATTTCAGTTAATGCATGATAATGCACGACTGCACACCGCAAGAGTTGTAAAACAGACTCTCGCCGCAGCTACCATCAATGTCATGCCCTGGCCTGCTCAGTCGCCAGACTTGAACCCGATTGAGCATGCATGGGATATGCTACAGAGAAGAGCTCTGCCGAATATGGAGGGTATCCAGTCGCAAGAAGACCTTTTTTTGTTGTTGCAACGAACATGGGCGGCCATTCCACAGCGTGATTTGGATGAACTCATTTTGAGTATGCCAAACCGATGTTCTTGTGTTGTTAGTGTTCGCGGTAGAAACACGGAATATTAATTGTTTAAGTTACCCAATAAAATTTTAAAGAAAACTGTTATTTCAGTCTTTTTTTCGAACTTTAATGTTAGTGGTTCAAATGTCAAAAATCCCTTTATTAGGAAAATGGCAAATTTCTTTATTAATGCAAAGGTGACTTGGTTTATCGTTACTGTAGACAAACGAAAACACTTTATTTGATGAATCCTTAAAGAAAATTTTGATTAATATCAATCAGGAGAAAAGTTATTGCAAAAATATATGTTGATCCCTAGACACTTTTGATGTGTGTATTTCAATAATTTAAAAAAAAACATTCGCTATAAACTTTCCAAAGGTAGGCAAATTCAAAAATTCTTTATAAGATGAGATATTATATTAATAGCCTGGTTCAGCTTTCGTTAGCCAGAGTAAAGAATAAATTCTTAGAGATAGGTTAAAACATTCAATACCTTGAAAATGACAATTTTGCGTGTCGGTATAGCAGAATCGATTAAATATCTGTTACCGCTTTTTTTTGTTAAAAAATCATCTTCCTGAAAATGTTCCGAGCATATGCAACAACTTTTTCCTGGGAACCAATTTTGTCTACCGGTTGCTTCCATCCACTTTTCTTTTAGATCAGGATTGCTGGGAAAGCTAAAAAAGGAATATAACATTGTTATAATGTTTATTAAATTGTAATAATAAAGCACGGCCAACAGTTCCAGAAGATAGTGCCACCATAATCAACATAACAGGCTCAAATTACAGACTATTTTGTGTTGTAAAGTGAATTTCTTGCTTTAAATTTCAAGGAAAATAGATACTTTAAAATTTCCAAATTCCACGATGAACCTCTTGATGACCAAGAACACACTAGGATTGATAAAGTTATTGATAAGTCTTGTATTGTTGCTTGAGATTAGCTTCTTAGTGCATTTGGTCTTGAAAGCAGTTATATTTTTAGGGTTCCGTACCTCAAAAGGAAAAAACGGAACCCTTATAAGATCACTTTGTTGTCCGTCCGTCCGTCTGTCTGTCTGTCAAGACCGTTTTTCTCAGGAACGCGTGGAGGTATCAAACTTAAATTTCTATATGATACTTAGGTCTACTGTCCCTGGAAGCTGTAGAAAAATCAACCTTCTAAGCCAACGCAATCAAAAGATACAGCCATTTAGGCCGCAAATTTCCGCAAATTTTCAAAACCCGCACGGGAATCAAATGTAGGTTTTGATTCCTACTAGGTACTTCCTGTAAACTTAGAATCATGAAATTTAGTACGAAGTCACGTCTTATAGTACAGATATAGGAAAAATGACGAAAACCGTAAATTTTCAGTTTCATCATATAAAAATATTTTTTTGATATTTTTGAAAATTTCAAAGTGACTACTTCTTATCTACAGGTTTGTACGGAACCCTCGGTGCGTGAGTCCAACTCGCACTCTACCGGTTTTTACATATAGGGTCAAACTGAGTAATTCCCTTTTTTAAATTGATTTCAAAACATGATTTACATTGAGTACAACCCCAAGACTTTTGATCTATAAAATAAACATAAATCAATATTTCAAGCATCAATATATTGTATATATCAAAATATCATCATTGTAAACTTCATGAAATGGGTAGCTCATGGTAGTAGCAGCTGCTTTTTATGTTATTTTATTTTATTCTACTAAATTGTGGATCGACTTTAGGTAGTGTTCTTTTCCGAGAGCCATTTTCACAAAAATATTTCTTAATTTAATGCTTACCGATGGTATGAAATGCCACCTTTCGCCCTAGTTATACTTTTTGAGTTGTTCTTGCACTCTAAAATTGTACAACGAGGCATTTTCTTGACAAGTGTGTTATTCCTACCGATAGCTGTCACTGACTGATAGGCTCAAATCATTGAATACGTCGGGCACGACGCATGTAGATGCCCCCGACCATTACTTACACGCCTTCTTTTAAATAGTTTCCTTGTTTTGTGGTTCATGAGCATTTCATGAATTTTAATAGACTGGGTAAAAAACATTATAATACCAGACAAGTGTACAGTGAAATCTCACAAACAGGGTCGTATACCATATAAAATAATACAAATAGTTAACTGTCATTGATTGATACAATGCAATCTAACGATAAAGTTGCATGTACATCATTAGACGCGTTTGGTCGGACGTAATGCCTAGAAAATATAAATAGTAGCTATACGAGCTAGTATCGTAGGTACATGGAAATTGCCCAACCCCAGAGCGGCGTCAGCGACCCACATACAGCGGCTAACCGATATGGACCCTCAACGAGCACCGTCGGCATTCTACACCGACGGCACACATCTACATATCTTTACTTGTTTACAATCAATAACTTTATTATAAATACAATTTCATAAGCATTAATAAAACAGATACCAACCGTCCGTGATGGTTCTCCCTCCGCTGCGGCCAAGACACCCTTAGCCGTCAATATGATCAGCCTGGTGAGTCTGTCCAACTGGCAGCGGGTCCACACCACCTACCCAACGTCGTGATGCTGCTATCCGGCCGACCTGGGTGCAGTCATCACTCCGTATCATCTCCGTAATATATCTAAGTATATGTATATTGTTAAGCGGGACTATGTCTTTAGGGTCTTAGTGCCTTGGGGTAAAGGGACATCTACGCTCACTAGGAAGTTAGTCACGCATCCAACAATGCAAACTATATGATGATCAAAACATTATCCATCTTACTACAGAAGTAATAATCACAGGTCCGCACACTGTTTATCCAGTGACTAAAAATTTGTGTACCACAGAAGCATGATCAGCACTAAACACCCTGTTTTATACACTGTCTAAGTTAGACAAGCTAGACCCCTAGTTTATCCAGCTAATGTGTAACACCAGAAATTAAATTGATTTAACAAAATATGGTGATAAAACGCTTTAGTATGATAGGTATTTATTTATTTGTTTGCATATGAAAGATTTTACAAAGATTTATTACATTGTTGTGTTGAAAAGGAATAATTAATTTAATTTCTAACAACTATCGTATTTGCAGGTCCTCGATTTTCCGGCCATTTAGCATATGTTCCGTTGAAGATCCGTTTCTTAAATTTATTTCTATTCGAATTTATTTTTAAAATTGTTCCAAGATTATAAAAGCTTAAGCTTAGAACATTTTTTTTCTATGAATTGAATAAATGGTGAGTAAATGATAGCAGTCAGAACGTGGTTAACTAATCACTGTTTAAAAATCGTTCTGTGGTATGAAATGCTAAATCCTGGTCTAGGCCCTGGCTAATATTTAGACAGCGATTATGTAAACACGGTGTAGACACTTTAGTAAGACGGTATTTGTCGTGGTCGCTTCTGATGAGTCCCGTCGGTGAGTTCGCGGACGTCCGAGCACGTCCAATGATGTGCACCTAGCTTATTAAGAGGTTTTACTGTAGGTAATCTGTGGCGACTACTGACACGCAGTCAGCTGACAGCCACGTTGACATTTGATATTTCTAGTGATGTTAGCTGCTGGTGATCAATATCGATAAATGATATAAACAAAATTTTCTTTTCGTTTATTTAATATTTTATCGATATAGCATTGTAAGGGGGAAGAGAGTTTTGAACACTTTTTAAACTTTCAGTCATATTATCAGATCTGGTTTCGAACCTTTTTCCCGTTCACAATGCTTAGTTTGACTTTTGTATGAAGGGTAAAGACCACTTTACGACAATAAATGAAAATTTTGATAATACTAGTTTGTATAAGTTTCCATTAAATATAAGTAAAGGTACGTTACATCAAAAAAAAATTAAAAACAAAATAAATAACATGTAAAATTCGAGTGCCTTCCGGTATGCACTAATTTGAACCTTATTCTACTAATTCTAATTCCACTCCTATCTTACCAAAATAAATGAGCATCGTCTCCACCCACCAACAGACATTAAATTTATGTCGATAATATAATATTAATATAATAATTTATTTTCATTGTTCTTTGTGTAATGTTAATTATATACCAAACAAAATATTTTTCTTTATTTCTTTCAATCACAAATTTTGTGACAACTATCAGCACAAGTCAGTATTTGTTTAACATGCCGTTTCCAAATAAAGTCATCAACATCTACTAAATATGTAAGACTTGGTATAGATTCTTCAATTATCATACCCGGAACCCAAGGTTAGCAGTCCTTCCTATAATCCTTGACCATAAACTTCTGACCAATAATCAACGTAATATTTATTTCATTTCTGTTTGTGGGTGAGGACGAAATGGGTCATAGTCCATAGGCCATGCATTACTGGCAGGCAGGCAACTGCATAGGTATTGATCGATTCCGATATTTATTATCACAGATTTATTACAGACTTCACTAGTCCAATTATCTGAGCTGTTTGACTGACAGTCTGACTGCTGCTGATGGCTTACGGAACGTAAACACTGAAAACTTATTTTCTTTCTTTTAATTTACGTTAAAATAGGTCACAATGAGTTGTGTTAGTGATTTATCACAGTCTAACGAATATTTAAGTTTTCGAAGTAGTATTCCACTAAGGAAAATAGTGGTTGATTCCGATGGTTCTAAGGTAAATACTCTAGGTGGTAGTTATTGGAATGATAATTTCAAGGATACGAACCGAGTAAAATATGTTCTATTAGTCATTTTGCAACCCCGAAGCGATTTTAAACATTGTTGTATTTCAGGCATGGAGAGTTTTCGATTGCGGCCCTAAATCGGTCAACTGCCCGCTAGTTTGTTTACCACCAGTTTCCGGCACTGCAGATATATTTTTCAAACAAGTTATGGGCTTAGCTTCACGGGGAGTCCGCGTTATAGCAGCGGAACCGCCTCCTTACTGGAACATGAAGGAGTGGTGTGACGGATTCAAACGACTAATGGACTATCTTGAACTTGATAAAGTTCACATTTTTGGAGCATCTTTAGGTAGGTTGAAGCCCAGGGTCATTAACTTAGTATCATTTTGCACCGTCTTGAAATATAATTTGCATTTTAGGAGGATTTATAGCACAGAAGTTTGCAGAATTGACACAAAACTGTCCTCGGGTAGCCTCACTTATTCTGTGCAACAGTTTTACCGATACCTCGGTGTTTGAATACAATGACTCCTCAGCATTATTTTGGCTGCTTCCATCGCTAGTGCTGAAACGCATGTTGATGGGCAATTTCACAACAGATAAAGTGGACAGGCGCATAGCAGAATCTATTGACTTCATGGTTGAAAGAGTAAGTGTTTGAATCTGATTGCTTAACTCCATATTGATTACAGAACCTAACAGATATTTCTAAGTTACTTTCAAATTACCAGGGTCACACTACACCTGTGGGGTGAGCACCAACATTAATGCAACATATTTGTATCATCACAATTTCAAAAACTGACTGTTGTCCCATACAAATTGACAAGTTAAGGAATAGTTAACGCTACGAGTGTGTTACAATATTTTTTCGTGCTCACCCCCCTGAGCTAATTGTATTGATGAGTTGATACCTAGATATTCTATTTATTACAGTATTTCATTTTTACTGAGAAGTGTTAGGACTGCAAAAAATCACCTTCACTTAATATTTTTTAGCTTGAAACACTCAACCAGTCTGAACTTGCATCAAGGTTGACTCTGAACTGTACACCCAGTTATGTCAAACCACAAGTGCTGAGTAACATTCCTGTCACCATAATGGATGTTTGGGATGAGTGTGCATTAAGTTCTCAAGTGAGGGAGGACCTATACAAATCATATCCTCAAGCTAAGCTAGCGCATCTAAAGAGTGGAGGCAACTTTCCATATTTAAGCAGAAGCGATGAAGTCAATTTGCATTTATTAGTAAGTAACAGTTCTGTTTCTTTTAAGCATCACTTATAAACTCTTTTGCAAAAAAAACGGGCACTTTAGATTTTTTCCTCTACTTTAATGAAGAAGAACAAGAAATAGGTTTTATTAATTTGACAATGTTTTGGCATGTTATTTGAAGCATCCTGGCATGATTCTTTACGTTCAAAATTTAAAATTTGAAATTAATAAAAGAAAAATAATGATTATTGTGGATTATTCTAAAATTGCTTTACTAATGGCGCGAATTGCTGAAACGATTTTTAACTGATTACGATATTTTAAAACTTTTTGGACATTTTCTGCAAATTAAACAATTTAATCTTTATTTTTACATTAAATACCACTTTTTGATATGAGTGATAAAGCGATAAGGGCCGGTAAAATTATAGCCCTACTTGAAGAAGGTTGTTCGCAAACTTACGTGTCTCAGCAGCTAAATGTGAGTCGTTCAACTGTCCAGAGGACTTGGCAACGGTATTAAGAGACCGGTTCGGTCAAAAGAAGACCCGGTTCGGGAAGAAAACGATGCACAGAACCAAGAGATGACCGCTTTTTGGTGAGTCAGGCGTTGCGGAATCGTAAGGCGTCAAGTGTGGACCTGAAGAAGAGCCTTGAAGAAGTAAGAGGAGTAGAAGTTAGCTTGTGGACGGTCAGGAGGAGGCTTTTGGCTGCCAATATCAGGAGTTACCGCCCAGCTCGGGGCCCTAAATTACTCCGTGAGCACCGTGTTGCTCGACTTCAGTTTGCTCGGAACTGTGCTTCATGGACTCTGGAGGACTGGAATAAAGTATTGTTTTCTGATGAAGCTAGAATCTCTTTGTGTGGAGAGGACCGACGCCGGCGAGTACTGCGAAGACCACGGGAACGCTTTGCGGAAGTGTGTTTCGAAGAAATCACTCCTTATGGCGGAGGCTCCGTTATGTTTTGGGCAGCAATTAATTCGACGGAGCGTACGGAGTTAGTTTTCATAGAAAATGGAACATTAAATGCACATCGGTACATAATGGAAGTCCTAATTCCATGTGCACAACCCACATTGACTGCACTTGGGGAAGATTCCATTTTTATGGACGACAATGCTCGCTCGCACCGTTCTGGCGACGTGGAAGCGTACATGCAAGAAGTTGGGATCCGTCGTTTAGATTGGCCAGCTCGAAGTCCTGACCTCAATCTAATTGAGCATGTCTGGGATGTTCTAAAGAGACGTGTAAGATCAGTGCAACCTGCTCCACAAAACATCAGGGAGCTAAAAAGAGTCATTGCAGAAGAGTGGGAACGAATTCCTCAAAACGTTATTAAAAACATCGTGGAAAGCATGCCCAGAAGGATTCAAGCTGTGATTTTGGCAAGAGGAGGTCACATTCGGTATTAGGTTTTTACATTTGTAACTTTATTTAATTAAAAAAAGTAAAAAAAAAACTTATCTTTATTGCCGACCACTTCTTATTGTTTGGGCGTGTACATCGGTTTTAAAGAATCCATCGTTTTTTTTTCTTTTAGTTGCCCGAACTCACTTCACGCGCATTAATTTACACGATTATAAGTATACAGACTACGTCAAAGAAATAAATTTCATTTAATTAACTCAAATCGACCTTAGAACGTAAATTTCCTTAGGTGCCCGTTTTTTTTGCAAAAGAGTGTATAATTATGAAAGACCAAAACAGACAGGACTACAGAATATATGAATAATAAAACAGTTGACCTGATTGTCCTAACAATACTAAATGATTAAACATTTATCTAAGAATCCTAATTGATATTTAAATATTCTCTATTCATATGCCACAATAAAAAAACTGGTTAGTAACATGATAAAAATGACACTAACCAGTTTTGTGTTTACCACTTGCTCCTTGTGTACAAATAAGTCGAGACACTTGCATACTAATTAATTTATGAATTTGAGGCACTTCCATTTGAAAGTAACAGGTTTTTATTTTTTTGTTTTAATAAGAGTTACCTAATGAGAGTTTTTGTTTTTAGATTCATCTACGGCAGTTTGATGGCACAGACTTGACGGCATCCTATCTGAGCCTCCACAAGTTGCCGGTCCCTCCTACCCAACCTGAAGAAGGAACTGTTAGCTATTTCAATCAAACAGAGAAATTCGTTAAAATATCTTAACTATTCCACTAGATGTAGTCATCATAAGAATCTATCTAGGTTATCACGCTAGTCTGCTAAAAGTAAGCTCTGTTGTGTACAGAATTATTTTTATAACCAGCTAATACTTATGAGGCCAACTTATAAAGATAAGACTGTAAGATTGTAATCAGAAATAGACTATAGCTTTTAATTTATTAGCATTTTATTGGTACATAAGATTTTTTTATGTACTTAAATATTTAACAATATAACGGAAATGCAGTGTTTTCTAGTTTTTTTTATTATTTTACAACAACAAGCACTACTTAACAGCTCTATGTGTCCCTTTCTAACTTATGTAAATGCTGATCTTTCTTATCCTTTAGGGCTTTTAGGGCCTTTTCTCTTTCTTCGTCATCTGAGAAGTATTCTGCGAGGCTGTCTTCTTCGCGGGGCAGGGCTTGACCCGCCATTGTTGAGCCCTTCTCAGTGAGAGCGTTCAGTTTGACTAGAGGGTTGTCGTAATCATCCGAGATTTCAGGCTGGGTTTGAGCGTTCTGTGTGTTGTGCGCAGTCACCGTTGAATATATCGACATAGCCTGCAACGAGAAAGATTTTTATGGTATGGGAAAGTCAAGATAGATGTTATGTTTTATGGGTGAAAGTAATAATTGTATTTAACGCACGCACGCCGGCGCACAGTGGGTCGAAACAGTAATATGAGGGACATAGAGGTTTTTTTTGACAAATCGTATTTTTTTGGATGCCGATCGATAGTCCTTTAGACACTCGTAAAGACATGTTCTATAACATTTTTCACTAAACCTAATAGTTTGGCCATAAAAAAAAAAATTGTGTTTTTTTTGTATGAAACAAGACCTAAAGTACTAAATATCTCCCAGGAACTGCTTGATCGTGCCTTTTAATGACTTAGGTCGGCATAAGTGCATTGTGTACTAACATCCTAATCTATTTTTAGCTGCTCCAAACTGCAATTTTGCCTGATTAACAGTTCGGAAAAAATAATATTTTGACTAAACCTATTATGGGATTATAATTACAATTCTAAGAAAAAGCGTCGATTAGGGTACTAGGAACTAATTACGTAGTTAGTCTACATTGTTCTGTACTATCAGAATCTATTAAAACCTTTTTTTTGTTATCATCGGATGACTTTAAAGTAATAATGATGTCAGGTCATTAGGATATTAAATAAGAGAATAAAGAGATAATGGATTGTGGATTTACCTGCTCCTGTTAAAAAAGCATCGATTAGGGATTAGGATAAGTTTAGTAAGGCTTGCAACTTGATAGAAGCCCCCTCATCGGTTAAAATTATGTCTTCTTTTGCTGTGTAACATTCTAATTTAGCTAGTTTTATTTTGTGATATGATGGGTACAATTCCGTTCCTTGTTCACTGGCAGATTCTCTCAAGCTAATATATTGCCACTTTGATAATTTTAGTGAAACTAGTATAGCCAATGCTTGCATGGGAGAATATGTTGTATCTTTACCTTTCTTGCTATCTAAACAGCTCCTCACTTTTGCAATGTCTTCTAGATGTTCTGTCAAATGCTTAATTATCAAACTTATTTCTTCGTTTCCACTTGTCTTCAATGATTGTATTGTAGCCGCGTTTAATCCTTCTGGAGAATAAGACTCGCTGATACGCACTACACGTCTTCTTATCTGCTTCGAGCTTAGTTCGTCAAACGGTTTCCTCGGGGTAAAAGAAGAAGTGGAAGCATTATCTGTAGATGGTGGCAGATTTTCTATATTTTCCTCTATACTTCACGGTATTTCTTCCACATTTTCAATTACTACATAAATATTGTGCTCAATATTTTCTTCATTCATAATTTGTGGCCAATTAATTGGGGTTTCCAACCAATCTCCGTTCCTTCTTAAAAATTGGGGAAACGATCGATGGGATTTTGTCCACCTACTATTAATATTAGCACAAAAACACAGGCAAACCTTTTTTAATGTATCACTGTTTTCTTCCCGTCCCATTTTTTGCATAAGATGATTATATAACTTTTCACTGTCTGTCAAAGATTCTAACGTTTCCCTGAGGATTACGAATAAATCTAAATTATTCACAATAGCCTCCATTGTTATCGTAAGTAAATAAATCGCAAATCAAGTTTAGTGTTACTGGTAAAGTTTCACTGCACAAACTAATTTTTAAAATGAATACACCTTCATTATATAACAAAGTTCCAGGTTACTTACCCCCAACCCCTAACCATTGTCTATTAATTCGTATAACTATTAATATCCTAATGACCTGACATCATTATTACTTGAAAGTCATCCGATGATATAAAAAAAAGGTTTTAATAGATTCTGATAGTACAGAACAATGTATACTAACTACGTAATTAGTTCCTAGTACCCTAATCGACGCTTTTTCTTAGAATTGTAATTATAATCCCATAATAGGTTTAGTCAAAATATTATTTTTTCCGAACTGTTTATCAGGCAAAATTGCAGTTTGGAGCAGCTAAAAATAGATTAGGATGTTAGTACACAATGCACTTATGCCGACCTAAGTCATTAAAAGGCACGATCAAGCAGTTCCTGGGAGATATTTAGCACTTTAGGTCTTGTTTCATACAAAAAAAACACAAATTATTTTTTTACGGCCAAACTATTAGGTTTAGTGAAAAATGTTATAGAACATGTCTTTACGAGTGTCTAAAGGACTATCGATCGGCATCCAAAAAAATACGATTTGTCAAAAAAAACCTCTATGTCCCTCATATTACTGTTTCGACCCACTGTGCGGCGGTGCGTATCATGCGTGCATTTTGTATCGCCGTATCATAATCGAACCTTTATAACTTGTATGAGCAGTTTAGATTCATTAACATAAAGTGAGGTAACATATGTGGTTATTTAACTATTGAAAAAAATCAACACAAGAAGACATTCTCTACAAATAACATAATAGATGAGACACTGTTTAAGGCTCAAAATCGAAGTTCTTTATAAGGTAAACGTATAATCGCGAACTGGCGCGAGTGGTGATAAAAAAACGAAATAAGGCTAAAGTTGTATATTTAATACAACTTCTAGTGCAGATTCAAAAGCTGGGTCAATTTTGTCGCTAACCGGTAAGTTGAAGTTAAGGTTTTACCAGCGCGTTCGCACGCAAGCTCGTAAGAGCTTGTACTGGGTTCATCCGAAGCTTCGCACAGTGGCTTGCGAGGTGGTTTGGTTGGCGCAGATTTAGAAAGCTGAAGGATAGTGATGATTTTTATTATTTAGCCTGTTAAGCCGTATCAGTGCTCGCTGCCGAGCATGCCAGTACCTAAACGGTAGAGGTCGCCGTAGTGTAGAGCTCAAGCTGTGTGCATATATTATTGGCCCCGTGCGGACGTAATGTTGGCAGAACAATTTTTTTTTTTACAACAACATCACATACATTGTTCTGACTCCGTGGTAAGTAGCTAAGCACTTGTGTTACAGATATCACAATAAACATAATTCAATACATATAACACCCACAACAGTACAAACAGACATGTTCATGCACACAAATGTTTGTACAGTGCGGGGATCGAACCCGCGACCTCTTGGTTAATAGTCAACTTCTTGACTGTTACACCAAACAATTCGTCAATTTAAACTCTATGGTACGCGATTTACGTCAGACATATGAACACTTCAATACATTTCTAGATACTTTCTAGTCCAGTCGTCCGCGGACGTCTGAACGCGTCGGATAAAGTGCATGAAGCTTTGGAGGCCGCGTGCTCGCTGTCCTGTTTATAGATAGAGACTGCAGTATACCTGAGCGACGAGCGTGGAGACGTCGCCCGCGTTGGCGGGCAGGATCAGCGTGTTGCTGGTGCGGGCCAGTTTGTTGAACGCCGCCACGTACTGCTCGGCTAGCGTGAGCGACGCCGCGTGTTTGCTGTCCTGTTTACACAATATTAGAAAGTAAGTCTTTGGCAATCATCAACCATTCAGTAGTTGGAAAATTATAAGAGTACCAAACTCGGAAAATCTATTGTTTTACGTACCAGGGACCAGATCTCACAACCGTTAGCTTACTCGCATGTGTTTCACATGAAGATTTTGTTAGTGTGACGAAGTAACGATCGATCATTCAAGTCTATTTTATACTCCACAAACGTTTACTTGCCAAGATTACTGTTCATCCCAAGAGAGCATTTAATCGGGAAAAAAGTATCCTATTCCTCAAGTCAGCTCAAACCCTTTCTGTATACCAAATTTCAACAAAATTCGTTCTGGGCCTCAATTCTGCTATTTTACTTCAATTTGCTATGTCGAAGCCAGGCTATTGATATGCTAACGCCATTGGTCTAAAAACGGTATTCTACTATGTTTGAGATGAACGTCGTCAGCATATCACTGGCACGTCGTCGGCCTCGCAACAGCCTGGCTTTATACCATAGAGTAGATTGTACTAGTGGCTATTTAATCTGTGTAAAAACATCAAACAGCCAAAATTTCTGAATTCCTTTGCCAGTCTTTAAAAAAAAACCGCGCTTTTTGACGTTTTTTATCTGTCATGGTCAAATGGTCATGTTTTGAAACGTAAAGTTTAAGAAATTGTTTAAAAAGTTAAGGCGAAAGTAAAGTTAAAAGTGATATAGAAAGAAAAAACGATGTCAGAGGACGTAGTGACGCTGGAGCAGAAAAGAAGCGTTGATTGAATTTTTGGAGGGGCACAAAGAGCTAGCGCTGGGGCGATTCAGCCGCCTGCCGCACCAAAGAAGGACGCAGTTTGTCGAAACGACTGTGGGAAGGATGCGCCGCTCTGCTGAACAGCGTTTCGGCAAACTGTCCTACAAGAGGGGCTGACGCCTGGCGCACTGTAAGTTGTTCTCGAAATACATTTCATATAGTTCAATATCGTTTGCTTTTGTACATATTTATACTGATATTTACTTTTCTCTCTTTTTCAGATTACTACTCAGATTAAAAGTCGAAAAAAAACAAGCAAGAATTGTCTGCTACAGGTAAACAAATAATTTATTTAGGTTTAAGAAACAAGATACTATTTCATAAATCCATGAGTAATGTTTTCAAGATATATTTAGGCTTTCTAACATTTTTAAAAATTTTGGTTTCAGGAGGCGGACAATATTCGCAGCTGCCTTGCCTCTTGCTAAAGGAGATTTTCTGCTTCTACTTCTTTTCGGCTATCAAATATGGTATGGCAGCATTGGTCGGGTTTGCAATGTTGTGCAAGACACAACATGCATTTATAATTCTCGCTGCCACTGTGGGCTTGTAATGCATCGCACGAGCCACAAGCAAACATCTAAAAAGTACAACTACATCAATTTACAATTTATTATTAAACTATCACAACAATGTTTTAAAAATGTATCACACCTGAACCTTGCTTCAACACTCCAATACACTGCTCCATGCAATTGCAGGCAGTCACATGTAGGTTATAATAATAATTCTGTGGTGTGCCTTGAGTTATATTTAATATAGGGGTCATCATTGACTTCTGTAACGGATAACCACTATCTCCTGTACTGATTGATTTATCATTGATTAAAATTATATAATTATATTTTGAATTGGTTTTATTTCTTTTCTGTTAATTTCATCACTAGAAATAATTTAGATTTGTTTAGGGGTATTCATATACATAATGTACCTATTCCTTAATCTTCTACGAGTGGGGATGAGTATTTAACAGAAATATGAAATCAATTTACTTGGTACTAAACACCTTACCCAATAAACACCCACTTTCCTTATGTGACATATCATGGCTAAGTGGATGGCTATGTCACACAGTAGAGTACTGTGCCAATCGAGGGGGTACTGGGATCTACACACATTATATTGAGATCCGAGTTGCTAACTGCAAAACATATAAATGTGTTTTGAGGGGTTGACTTAGACAATCTTGGATAAGTCAAATAGCCATTTATCACAAAAATTACAATAAATATTTCACAATCATCACATTCAGGGAATGATAACATTAGTTGGCATTGTTTTTGATGGATTAGAATACTTCCTAAACCAGTCATAACACAAAGTAATTAATCTTTTTCGTAAGGTAAGCGTCGCTCATATGACTCCGCGGGTAAAAGTCGATAGAAAACGTATTGCTGCACAATCGCTTCTTTTGACAGATGTCGTCGGGCCAGCGCGGTGCCAGCGCGATCGACTCAAACGTCAAATAAGAGTAGAATACCAATTTATGTCGCCGTCCTGACGCCATTGTAACGCCATTGATTAGTAGAATACCGAAATGTATCAATAGCGGCTGGGTAGCCGCTATCCAATTTCCAAAACAAGAGCAGAATACCAATAGTGTCATTTTTAGCAATTGCCAGGCCGACGACGTGCAAGTGAACTACATTGTATTTAGTAGAATTGAGGCCCTGTAGTTTCAGCGTGACTGACGGACAAACATCCAAACAAAGAAACTTCTACATTTATAATATTCGTGTGATGTATACTTGTCACATTCAAAATGTCATGCACAGAAGCTCACAAAAAAGCGTTTTGTGCAACCTTATTATGCACTACCTATTTGTTACAAGTATTATAGGTTTGTTAATAGTATACTAGCGGACCCCGCAGACTTTGTCCTGCTGACGGTGGACAACCATTATTAATAAGGGGTACGAAAAATAGATGTTGGCCGGTTCTCAGATCTACTCAATAATTGGGATGATGACACCTATCTTAAATATTGTCAAGAACATGGTGTTTAAAAAACATAGCCCCTATGAAGTTAATACAACCAATATATTTCAAAAAAGCTGTAGAAACCAATTTTTAAACACACAAAACGCAATAAATATTCGGTCAATTGACTCCGATTTCTGACACATGACCGTGACGTCACAATCATTTATTCCCATACGAAATCTATGGAGGCAGACCGTTTTGACAGATAATAAAAAGTATGTCAACGATTGGTGGTGTCGTCTAGCCGATTCTAACCCGCAATGTACAGCGCGCACGCGGAAAAGTGACCGCGGGGCGTGTTGCTATACGCCGTCGCGACGTAGTTAGCTTCGAGTGTGCGCTGTTCATTGCGGAGTGTGCCATTTAGAGGCTTTTTATGAAATAACTAGTGAAAATTTGTATCATGTTTCTTTGGAAAAAAGTTGAGTTATACCGGACAGAAGACGTTTCTGTAAAAATCACAAAAAAAATTTAACCATCAATACCTCAGTAACCGTTAACTTCCCAGATACGGTGTAAAGGTAAAAAATGATCGTAACAATTGGTAGAATATGTGGTATTCGGCTTCGTTAAGGTTTTTTTACACCCTGTATATAGAGATATAGTATTTTATTTGTTAAGTATTCTTTGCGTTTACAACGCTTTTATTTTCGAAAAGACATAACACTTTAAAAAAATCCTCCCCGATGACCGGAGCCGAAAAAAATTTTTTTATGTGTTATGTCTTTTCGAGAGATATAGTAGTTATATAAACAAAGTATGTATGTTACCGTGTGCGCGAGCGCCCCGCCAACGAGGCGCAGGCCGCGTGCGCGCGCGTCGGCGACGGCGAGCATGGCCTGCGCCTCGCCCGACGCCTTGTTGATCTGCTCCTGCTTCTCCGCCTCTGGAATTGTTGCATACTAATCATTAATATAGAAGCGAAGTGACTGCCTCGATTGTGTAGAGGCAAAGTTTCTGCCTTACATCCGAGAGGTCCTGGGGTCGAGCCAAAATTGTTTCTGAGATTTTCTGTCATGAATTTCTCGGAGTCGGGAAGTTAGCTGTGTTACACCCCCGTGCCTCGGAAAGCAAGTTAAGCCGTTGGTCCTGCGCCTAAGCTCTCTCCGGTCATGTCGGATTGCCGTCTCACCGAACTTTGAGAGTGATGGAACGGTGAGTGCACCTGTGTATTGCGCTCACACTTGTGCACTATAATATCTCCTGCGTAGTTGACTGATGGCCTCGTGTACATGCGTAAGTAGCACGATGTCACCTAAACTAATTGTTGCCTTCGTGAGGCTTCGTGGACCCTCGGCTATCGTAGTGTGCGCCAGCTGTTTCGAGCACATCGTAGGTGCTTTCACTACCCTTTCGATCTTCAGCGGCTCCGGTCGCGTTCCTCCCTTTAAGTCCCGATAGAGAATTGAATCAACAATAAACCTACCTATTTTACATTCCGCCCTTTATTTTATTTTATAAACCAAAGTCTAAGACCCTAACACTAAGTTTAAGCTCATACCAGAAGCCAGTATGCGAGCCTGGCGCTTGCCCTCAGCTACGTTACTATCGGCAGCCCCGACACCATCTGACTCTACGATGCTTCTCCGCCCCGCTTCCACCTGCATCTGCATGGCCTCGTGCACATGCGTAAGTAGCACGTAGTCACCTAATTGTTGCCTTCGTGAGGCTTCGTGGATCCTCGGCTATCGTCGTGTGCGCCGGCTGTTTCGAGCACATTTGTAGGTGCTCCCACTAACCTTACGATCTTCAGCGGCTCCGGACACGACCCTCCCCTTGAGGCCCGATAGGCAATTGAATCAGGTATATACCTACTATACTATTTTACACCAGTCTAGGACCCTAACACTAAGTTTGAGCTCATACCAGAAGCCAGTATGCGAGCCTGGCGCTTGCCCTCAGCCACGTTGATGTCGACACCCTCAGATTCCAAGATGGCGACGCGCTTCCGCCGCTCGGCCTCCACCTGCATCTGCATGGCCTTGAGCACATGTGTGGGTAGCTTGATTTCACCTAAACTAATTGTTGCCTTCGTAAGGCTTCGTGGATCCTCGGCTATCGTCGTGTGCGCCGGCTGTTTCGAGCACATTCGTAGGTGCTCCCACTACCCTTACGATCTTCAGCGGCTCCGGACACGACCCTCCCCTTAAGGCCTGATAGGCAATTGAATCGGCTATATACCTACTATACTATTTTACACCAGTCTAGGACCCTAACACTGAGTTTGAGCTCATACCAGAAGCCAGTATGCGAGCCTGGCGCTTGCCCTCAGCCACGTTGATGTCGGCGGCTCTGACACCCTCAGATTCCAAGATGGCGGCGGGCTTCCGACGCTCCCCTTACACCTGCATCTGCATGGCCTTGTGCACATGTAAGGGTAGCATGATGTCACCTAAACTAATTGTTGCCTTCGTGAGGCTTCGTGGACCTTCGACTATTGTCGTGTGTGCCAGGTTGGTTCGGGCACATTCGTAGGTGCTCCCACTACCCTTACGATCTTCAGCGGCTCCGGACACGACCCTCCCTTTAAGTCCCGATAGGCAATTGAATCAGCTATATAGGTACCTAACTATTTTACAGTCCGCCCTTCATTTTACTTTACATAAGTCTAGGACCCTAACACAAAGTTTAAGCTCATACCAGAAGCTAGTATGCGAGCCTGGCGCTTGCCCTCAGCCACGTTGATGTCGGCAGCTCTGACACCCTCAGATTCCAAGATGGCGGCGCGCTTCCGCCGCTCGGCCTCCACCTGCATCTGCATGGCCTCGTGCACGCGCGTGGGCAGCTTTATGTCCCCTGAACATTATAAACCCCCGAATGAGACAGGAAAACAGTTAATGAGCTACAACGGCTTGATGGATTTTAAACAGCTGTAGCTAAGAATCACCGCGATAAATTATCTTTGTGTGATAGTGTTTAAAAATTAAACACACTAATATTATAATTGTGAGTTTCTTTGTTTGTCAATCACGATGACATTACTGAACGGATTTTGATGAAATTTGGTATATAGACAGGGTAGGAGCTGACTTAGGTGATAGGATACTTTTAATCCGGATTAAATCCTCTCTTCGGGCAAACACGTTAGCGCGGACGAAGTCGCGGACGGGTTGCTAGTGTAAAGTAAAGCTAGCATTCGAATCAACGCGACCGCAAGACCGCAACTCGTGATGTTACGCGACTCACTTTTAAAGGTCACTTTCAACAACATGCCACCGACTACCGGTTGCATTGATCCAAATGCTACCTTAATGTTTTTTACATGTTTAACAACCATAGGTACAGACTTATTTTAAAAGCAACAAATTGCTAAAAATACACACACATACATTACATTAAAAAAAAAGTTTTGAGACATATTTTTCTAAAGCTAAGTCCTTTTGTAAAAGAAGGAAAACATTTTTTAAATGTAATGTAGGTATGTGTGTGTATTTTGAGCAGTTTGTTGTTTTTTTCATGCAATGGACTAGGCATAATAGATACTAAGACCCAATTATGAATGGAAAGAAATAATAATGAATAAGGAATGTGATGGCTTGTCACCACTGACTCCCCACGGAGTGATTGAATTCTATTCTATTATGTACGAAATTTTGTCTTATTGTTCATACTCACGAATCTCATATCGGAGGCATGTGATACCCCAAGCTTCACTGGCCTTGTTAATGGAGTGTACAATAGACACATTTAGGGATTCTCTTTCTCTGAATACTTTGTCCAATGATATCTGACCGAGTTCAGATCTCATTGTAGTTTGAGCCAGCTGTGTGATAGCAAATTCAGGGTCTTCAACTCCATAAGATGCTGAAATCAAATGAAAATACTTTAATAACTTGTGATGATAAGAACAGGGTAGGTAGGCTACACTCTCGTCATAGTCATATTATTATGCAATTGCATGAGACAATTTTTTATAAAAATACTTTACAAAAAACAACCATTTTTGAACAAGCTTTTAAAATCAAATTGTGCCAATCTAATCTAAAAATATTTACAAAAATTCAGCTCAATCAGACACCAGAAAGTCAGTCAAATTTAGCTTGAAAGTTTTGATTACAGACAACAATCACCGGGATAGATGAAACTAAATAAAAGACAGTCTGTATGAATATCCTGTTGACTTACCTAAATATGGGTCTATAATACGAAGATACAACACTCCATCAATACTCAAGGTCACATTGTCTGAAGTAATAGCACTCTGTTTAGGAACATCTATGGCAATTTCTTTAAGGCTTTGCACATATTTTATCTTGTCAACTATTGGCCAGAGTAAGTTCAATCCTGGATCAAGGATTCTGTGAAATTTACCCATACGTTCTACAATCCATGCCTGAAATAGTTAAAATTGTGCATGAAGTACTTAGAAAATGTTTAAGGCAGAGTTTTTTAAATGAGTTTTAGTTGACAATCATATTAATAGTCAGGTCTCTACTGCTTTGAAGTAGAATTTATTAACGTAAGTGAAGTCATAATCAGAAAGATTTCATAATCATTGTATATGAATATTGAAACAGTATTAATAATGTAAGTAAACACTTAAAGCTTTCATAATGATTGCATATGAATTTCAGACATCAAGATTTTAGCTTACCTCTTGTTGTGGGACAAACAGAACTACAGTATTTAGTGGAGTGGTAGAGCGGCCTCTTATTGCATTAACATTATATAAAATACGTGCTTCATTTTGAAATTCCGGCTTAGAAATATTCTGAAAACAATACTAGAGAGGTTATAATACGAATTGTTTTATTCAACAACATCAAGTAATATAAATACCAACTCTTAACGACAGCGCCCTAGCAAAGAAGAGTCTAGATCGGGAGAACATGATGTTTATCCACAATATTATTAACTTTCCAAATAAAATAAATTACAATACATTCTCCACTTATATGATGAACTTTTTTTAAATAAATTAATAGGGATGGGGTGAAACTATACTTATCATAACAATAATAGAATCGACTAAATCAATATGAGCTATTTAATTGTCGCTCACCTCAGGTACAGCACTATTAAGTGGCAGCATGCATGTTAGGCGGTCAACTTCAAAGTTTGATCGATATGAAAAAAAAAAAGACAAACGAAACGGTCGTGATTAGTGTTCCTAGTGAGTTGTTGAACTGAAATTATTTGCGAAATCATAAGAAACTACGAAATTTCAATACCTGCTCAACATAATTTAAGAGTTTTATTTATTTTCACCATGAGTTACCCATCCAGTGCTTCTGATATTGCTTGTGAAAGTACTAATACATCTCAAGAATCATTGACCGACGATGGCATTATAGCAAAATTAAGGAGAATTAAAATACATGAAGATCTTTTAATCCAAAATATAAAAAAGAATATTTGTGAATCAGATAATGGCTTCATTAAATATGACTTAGAATATAAAAAATACTTGGCTAAGTTGAAAACCTCATTTACAGATATTAAACAACTGTTTGATGATCTAAAGTGTGTTACGAACACGCAAGATATTTTACATAAATCAGGTAAAGTCGTTCAGTAGATCGTAAGTATTAGTACCTACTTATATAACCGACCGAAGAACCGGGTCTTGGTTTCTAGACGAGTGCCGTCAGTTTTGTGGATTGCTTCATACATCACTCTATAGACTGCAGATCAATACCATTTTCAAACTTTAATTTGGAAAGAAAACGTCTTTCATTTTTCAAATACCCGTAGCTCTCAACAATATCATTGGAGCAGTACTAAAAACGGCTGAAAGTAAAAAAAAAAACTAAATAAGGAATTGACTAGCAAGTCATAAAGACTATCTAGAAGTTTTTACTGTTGACACTCGGAACATATTTCAATTAAAAGTTTTGTCCATTTACTTTCACACTTAATAGACAAGCAACTCAAAATTTGTTCAAAGCTGCCCCAGTTCAAAGGTGCTTCCTTCTCCCCTTCTTTGTAATTTTAACTAATACTGTTATTGATTTTTTATCTCCGTTGTTCCGAATGTTGAGTCTATTAATGTTGTTAGTTAAAAGTGTAAGGAACCATATAATTTCGTCGAATATATTGATATTACAAAACTGCCCCATGCGAGCCTCAAACATTCCATTTTTTTCTAAAATGAATTTTGCGCCTATAATTTGCATTTTTCTTCGTCATATGATGTATTGCAATTTTATAGCCTAATACTTAGACTAACCATTGTGAATTAGTAAAAAGTTTTCGAGCTCGAGAATTATTTGAAGTTATGACAGAAAGTGTTCAAATGTCCCCCATCACCATTCCACCAGGATTCAAGTTGCTCTGAAATCAGCATGATTATGACTATGAACTTTTTTTTAGATATTGACGATATCAAAAAGGACGTTTTAGAACTTGATGAGAAAATAAAAAGTTTCAAAACTTTTCTGGAGAAAGAATTGAATAATTTGAAATCTGCTGAAAAATATTTAGCGGAACAGGTGAGCAACGTTCGATTGTATGAAAAGGCAAATTCCTTGCCTATAGTTAATGGTGCAGCAAAGTTAAAACTTTGACTTTCATTGATTACATAGCTGACAGAAAATGGTTCTAGCATGAAATCTACCCATCGGACTATAATGCGTAATAAGTTTTGAATAATAAATAACTAAGTGTGCCTATATCATTTTTCAGGAAAATGAAAACCGAGGTCGAATGGAAAGAAAATTCACAAAAATCCAAAGCAAAACTTATTATAGTGACATTATCCCAAGCCCAGTAAAGAACATAATAAATTCACCATTTAAATACCCCGTAAGCTTTATTATACCCCTGATTTAGAATGACATACGAGATAAAAAATATTCTTAAATCCAAAAGTTACAATCTACATTATATTTCAGGACGTTCAAAAATTTCAAGATTTTTTGAGTCAAAGTCAAAAGCATGGAGGATGGAATGAATACAATCATAATATTTTTATCAGGCTCTGGCAAAAACATTTTCAATATGAGGAAGACTTCATCAATTTTGATAGTTTAGATCAAAATAAAATTACCTTATTCATCAACGATGTGTCTGAAAATATTGCTGGTGAATATTTTTTAAACCTGTTCGAATTGTTTTCATGTCGAATTTCAATTTCCTTTATTAGCATGTTCATTTTTTTCAGGCACAAGAAATGGAGACATAATTTCCCATATGGAATGGTATAATAAATATTTGAGCCTTAAGAAACGACAGCAGAAGGCTATTGAAGAATGGAGAGCGAAAAACAAACCGAACAAAGTGGTTTCACGGGCGTCGAGCCTAAGGCAAGGGAATGAAAGTACCAGTTCTAACAGATCGCAAGCACCTAGAAAATTTAATAAGAAAGATGTCCGAAAATATGGAGAACACACATTTACCTGCGAAAGTTCAAGAAGTCAAAACGACGATGAGCATGTAGACGTGTAAGTAAATAAAGTAGCTCCCTAAAATAGCAGATGAGCAATAATTTTATTTCAAGTCAAAATTACACCAATTTTCGAAACGATTGCAGATATTTTCCCGAACAGGACAGTTTTAACGAATATATAAATAAACTTTCAATAGAAATGGATAAAGCTCGTAGCTCAAAAAGCTACAAGGACAACACGGTACCACAATACGCAAGGTCAACGAAACAATGGATTAATAGATGCAATAGTGCAGCAGACGACATCCAACATCGGTTTCACCATCCCAATGCTATTATCAAGCTGTAAGTAAATAAAAGAAATAAGGTGTACAATATTTTCACATATTCCACTTTAAAACTGTTTTAGTTAAGTACAACCGTTTTTTAAAAAAAAAATGGTAAACCCAACCTTAGACATCATGTATGAAAAAACGGCCATGAGAATATTAATAATTTAATGTTTTCAGGGGAATTCCAAGCTGGCGATCAAAGTTGATGAATTACAATGATTTTAATAATTAAACACAAAAAAAATTGGTTAGAAACAAAATCGACTCGCAAAATGATTTTCAATTGAACTCCTAGTATTATTTGACTCCACGTTAGTTTTCATCACTGTTTGACAGTGACAGATGCTGACACTGCAAACACCGCACTGTGCTGTGATTGAATGACGGCATCAAAAAGTGGTGGCTTTAGGACTGACGTGTATTTTAGCCGAAGATTCACAAGTAGCCACTCGTTTGTTCTGGGAATTTGCAAAATTTTACCAATATAATTGTGCCAAATCAGTTCTAATATTTTTTAAGATAGCTAAGAGAAGAGTAAAATTAATACTAATCATGGGTGGGCTTGCAGCGGCTTTAGGATTTCTGTTGATCATTGCTAGTGCACGCTCCGATGATTCTCCCAAAGGACCTAAAGTTACTCACAAGGTATTTATTTTAAACTTATTTTGTTCATAATTTAAACAAGATAAATATGTTCAAAAGTAATTGGTATAACTAGGTTTATTATTTGTGTGGGCACAAAAGTTCACGAACTTAGCAACATCCGGTCGCTGACCCCTTAAAATGACGCTACAAGTTTTTTATATACCTAGTCATGATCTTTGTTTGATCGATTAATTTCTTTCGTTATTTAAAATACAAAAGATGCTACAAAACTCATTTTCTAATAGCATCATGCTGTATACTTTTGTGATTCAATTGACGATGTACCATTTTATTCAATGACAATCATGCGGTCGTCGAATCTATTGTGCATCACTTGTTAAAGGCCACAGTTCATCTTGAAAGAACCGAATTTAATATTCATTATTTCATCCACATTTTGTCCTTTTATTTTAACTTTATACGATCTCGATCCCTATTTATGATTCATATTTAACGTTTTTTTTACAAAGGTCATGTTTGATATATCCATTGGAGAAGACAAACTTGGTACAGTAACAATTGGTCTATTTGGAAAGACTGTACCAAAGACTGCTGAGAACTTCTATGTACTGGCACAGAAGCCCGAAGGCGAAGGCTACAAGGGCAGCAAATTCCACAGAGTCATTGATAACTTCATGATCCAAGGTGGAGACTTCACCAAGGGTGATGGCACTGGAGGTAATAAATATTTTCATTTTAGATAATTCAGGCACAGTGACATAAATGCACTTTATCTCATATTGATACTTGTTAGGATTTAGATAGTATTACTTTAATCTTTACTCATGTAAAACATGTATATCTTCCACAAGGACCACTTCAAATATATTTTAGATAGCAATTTGACTGAGGTAAAGGATTACCTAAAAATATTGGTTTAATCACATCTTACGACATAAAGTCTGCACATCCATTTAGGAAAAGAGTTAAGGTTCTAATATAATTAACTTAGGTAATTGATTAATATTCTATAGTTTAAACTAAACATTACAGGCCGCAGCATTTACGGCGAGCGTTTCGAAGATGAGAACTTCAAGCTTCGTCACTACGGAGCTGGTTGGCTGTCAATGGCTAATGCTGGGAAGGACACAAACGGCTCCCAATTCTTTATTACCACTACTAAAACCCCTTGGTTAGACGGAAGACACGTGGTCTTCGGAAAAGTCTTAGAAGGAATGGTAAGTAGTTACTAAAAATAGTATACAGAGGGAAATAAATACGTAGATCCAAGTTTTGGAAATAAAAACGTAGATCCAAGTCCTAATCGAGTGCTGTTCACTATTCTGTTGTTGCTGAAAACTGGCATATTTTTAGCAGAACCGTTGGTTACCGATTAATAGTTCCATAATTAATGTTTACAAATTCTCCATGGAATATTTCCAAAACTAGTAAAAGATTTTTCTTTGTTGACTAGTGCATTGTTTGTTTTCTTTCTTGCAGGATGTTGTGCGCAAAATCGAGAAAACCGTTACAGGCGCCAACGACCGCCCAGTAAAGGATGTCGTCATCACCGACTCCCGAGCGGAACTCGTCCCAGAGCCATTCAGTGTCACAAAAGAAAGTGCTCAATAACACCTTTTTATTTATAGTCATTCTCAATGCCATTCAACTTCATTCGTCATACTTTTACCATCCATCGATCCACTGAGATTATTTTAAGGACAATTAACAGTTGAAATAAATTGAAATATCAAAACGGGAAAACTCTAGTACCAGTGCATTTAATTTTAAGTCAAAATGTTTTTATTCTTAGATTTACTATTTGGCAACACAACAGGGTGAATTACGAAATTGAAAAATTCATCATTTTTTGTTCAAATAAATATATATTGCTCTTAAATTCTTTAAGTAAAATAAAGGTATTACGACATTAGCTTTGATTTTTTACTTCTTTTAAACATGACTCTGCTTCCTTTTTTATATCAGCGTTTTTTGATATAGCACCCATTTTCCACCCATAGCCACAACTTTTTCTAGCTTCATCTAACATTTTTTTCTTCAAGTAAGCTTTTCCTAAGTTAACATACATAGCGCCAATATCGTCCATATTTAAGTTTTTTCCTAACTCAATGGCTTCCTTGAAGTAACTTATACTTTCATCAGCCTTTCCTAGCCGGTCACAGACTGTTCCTATATCATTGAGTTGGACAACTATATGCTCTTTCTCAATTTCCTCAACTTCTCTCATCAAATTTAAAGCACTTATCAAAAGTGAAAGACCTTGTTCATTTTGATTACAATCTAAGAACAGCCTCCCATACCAATCTTCTGTCATTGCCAAAAGTTTTTTGGTAGCATCATCAGCACCATATTGCATTGCTATCTTTAACTTTTCTAAGCACCAATCGTATCCCAACTGTGCAGTGGTGTATTCTCTTTTAAGGTGGCTGATCCTTGCTAGCTTAGAGCTGATATGTACAACACGAGGATCGTCCTCAGCAGCTCCATCTGCCATGATTCTTTGGGCGACTGATACAAACAACTGTTTGGCCTTGTCCAACTGTTCTCTTTCAAGAGCTAAATTTGCCATGACATCATAGATATACGTAATCCCAAGTTCATGTTGTATTTGCTGCGCCTGCCTTAGTGCGACGTGAAGTAATTGCTCGGCTTTTTCATGTTCACCTCGTTGAATAAATAATACGCAATGTTTGATAGTATGTATTAATTCATCCTCTGCTGAAAGCTTCTTGTCGAAACCAAGCCAAGTAAACAATGAAAACCCAATGGAGATTGGGACAGCTGAGATTTTTGGTAGTCCAGACAAACATCTTGAGACAGTAACTGGAGCTAATTTTGAACGACTTCTGATTCGAAGCAATAAAACAGATAAAAATCGAACTCTAGCAGACATATTGATTGATTTTACTAAGATTTTAACAGAAAAGTAATATCAAAATGTTACATAACCTTCAAACCCCATATTCAGTCGACAGGGATTTTATGTTCAGCTCTTCTCTGTTGTTATGGGTTCAGCTTGACAGAAGAAAATAACAAACTTAATACCATTATTTTTTCCAAGATATTTTCTAGAATTTATCTTGATTTAAGGAAACCATTTAATACATTCAATAAAGTTCTGTCTGAAAATGGAAAAGGATAATGAGTGATTCCGAGTGATTATAATAGACTTTGTTTTCACTTTTGTTTGAGATAATTGACCACAGATTATGTAATTGTCAGTTTTGTGCGTTACCAAACCTTTTAAATCTGTTCTACTGTCAAACCAATTGAAAGTTCAATTCTTTTAGTCGATTAAATAGTACACCGTTCGGACTGAACTATAAAGACACAACACGCGATACGCTTAAAAAAAATCATCTTCTGACATCTGTCTGGCTGACGTTTGTTTGTGGCATGTCAATTAAGATGTCTTTTTCTGCATCCCAGCTCAATGGAAATTAAATTAAATATATTGCGTGCGTTTCTTGGTGTCGTCATTGCAAATTTAATTAACATACGAGAATATTGAGTCAAAAAATCTGGTGTCCATTATGATGGTAGAATTAAGTTGACTGAGACATATACGTTCCGTCATCAAGTGATGAATCGTTACCACCTCATAGCTCGAAGGCTGTAGCTTTCGTAACACAATAAACGTTTGGCCAACAAAAATGTATATGAACGGATCAGATTTCCCGCCCGTAAAAGAGGACACCTTTTGTAAATATGTTTTGTACTACGAAATAAATAACTCAAGGTAACAATTCTTTCCTTAATTTTGCTGTTTAAAATGTAATTGTTTTATGTGACGAGAGTATGTTTTTGCAGGGTTCGTATTTGGGATTTAGTAATACTCATACCCAATGCGTTATTCGTGCTTTTCTTAGTGGTAAGATTTAATAAAGCTCAGTTGAAGCTGCGTGCTACCAGTAGTCCTATATTTCTAACATTCTACACATTGGTATGGGGGAATGTGATAATAAGTTTGGTGCGATGCGCTGTCTCCATGACGGTGAATGCTGCTATGCCACTGGGCGGCTTGGTGGACAAAATCCTGTGGGTGACTGTAAGATTCTTCTTACTGGCCACAGAAATGAGTGTTGTTATATTTGGTCTGGCTTTTGGTAAGTTGCTCATTGAAAACTTGTAATTAAGTGCTTATTTACCTATAATTCTCTTTTGGTCTCATAATCAAACAATCTAAATCACCTACTTGAAAGAAACTTAATTTCAAAGGTAAAAAAATAAGCTAATACTGTAGGTTTGCAGCCCATCACCATGCTAATAAATTATTTTTGTTTATCAGGACATTTGGACAGCCGAAGTAGTATCAGATATGTCCTCCTGGCAACATCACTCATATCACTTGCATTTACAATCACACAAGGAACGTTAGAGATTGTTATGCCTGATGATATGTTCCACATTGATAACAGAGACTATAACCTTTTTGGACATGGAGGAATGCTATTCTGGTTTACATCGTCTCTGGTTTTTGCTCTAATTTATTTCCTCATTTTATTGCTACCGTGGATACCGCTTCGAGACTATTTGGCACTACCAAGTAAGTTTCAACTATTACTATCATTACTATTAATCAAACATTTATTTTGCTTGTTTATATAAATATTAGCTACTGATTATTTGACCACAACATGTTGGTATTCATTTGTTAAATAATTACACAGTAGCCATTTTCACGGTACATAAATCTAGACGCATCTAGTTCTTAATTAGATTATAATGAGCTATCAACAGCTATAACAATTTATTTTCTCTTATGACATGTAATGAGTCTATTTTGAACAATAATATCTAGAATATATGTAGTAGTTAATTAATTAAAATGTAATATAATGTAACCACTGGTGTATTGTTATTATATGCTTTTGCTTTAACTGCAATACAAACAAAACAATGACTAAGTGGCTGTAACTTCCTTTTGTGAAATCAGAAACAATAAATTATGCAATTTATGTGACTTGATTAAAATAATAATATTGTATGTTATCTAAAAGTTATTAACCTTTTGGCAGGTATAAAAGTTGTTTTGTTGTGATTTCAACAATAAGATTTTAATATTTTGCTGTTTATTGTCTATGATTAGCTAACAAGATACACATACTAAAAGTCTTGACCCCTTCAAGGTGAGCCCGCAGAGGAGGGGGGGGGGGTTTAAGTTCCTTTTTTATATTTTTTGCTTATATCTCGAAAACAATGCACCCTACGATATTTTATTGTACTACATAATGAAAGCTGATAAAATCCTCTACGAATTTGTCCTTCACTTCACAATTTTTATCATCACCAATTGTTGCATATCTGTGATCTCAGAAAACCTTCAAATTTTCAAAAAAGTCTCCAATTCTCTATCCCATTCCTTATTTTTTTTGTTCACATGTCGAAAACGGTGGGTCGCACGAAGTTTTGTCTCACTCACCTCGGAGGGGTCAGGACTTATGTTTAGCTCCTAACTGACTAGTACAAACAAGTTCCTAAGTCATATTTTCCGCTTTCATCATTTCCAAGCACTCACCATTTTGAGCATTCATTTACCACAAAAAATGACATTGCTTAATGTCATGATTTGAAAGTACTAGCTTAAGGTAACTTTAAAAGTTTGTAAGCTTTTTACACGAAAGACCACCGTATGTGCGTTGCCCGAATACTTTAAAGGACCGTAACAAGATACAGGGTGTTCTATTTTAGCAATTACTGCAACAACTGGAATTAAAACTTGAACGCAATGTCAAAGTCATCAACGCAATCTAATAACGTGATATACCTACTTATCCATAGTTAACTTTTTAAGTTATTGACATAATAATCGCAAGTACCAATGTACCTCATCACTAGCAGTAGAGAGTATTCTTACCTAACGGTGGCGACGGACGACATTGCATAAACACGACCGTTTGTCGCTTTTGTGATGCCGAGGTTACGTAATAACTTAAAATTTTATCGTGGCCTTAATGACCTGCTGAGTGTGTCTTAGCAGGTTTGATACCATTTTGAAGGTATGGAAGTAAGGTTTCCAGATACAAACAATTTATTTCTGGGACAATAAAAACAAGATAGTAGTCGTGTTAGTAAAGGTAGTAACTATTTAGTAATCTGTGGTAAAGGTGAATCCTCATGGCCGCCCACTTTCTTATCAATTAAATCCGCATAAACTTTACTCTATAATGAATGAAGCAACTAAATTCAATATCGTCAGACGTCATCGTCACCATTATGGACCTTTAAGAAATCAGCCCCACTGAGCTTCTACCCTATAAAGTTATTGCTTAATGCCTATGCCTATGCCTATCTAAATATAAACCTCAAAGGTGACTGACTGACAAACTGATCTATCAACGCACAGCCTAAAGGACTGGACGGATTGGGCTGAATTTTGGCACGCATGTAGATGTTATGACGTAGGCATCCGTTAAAAAAGAATTTTGATAAATTCTACCCCCAAGGGATAAAATAGGGGTTGCAAGTTTGTGTTAAAACTCGGTGGCAAAAAACTAAAACCTACGCGGTTGAAGTCGCGGGCGGCGGCTAGTGGTTAATAAAATGCGTGAAACAGAATGCAAGATGCTTTCGTCATCATCATCAGCCTATATACGTCCCACTGCTGGGCACAGGCCTCACCTCAACTATGAGGTGCGAGCCATACTCCACCACGCGGGCTCAGTGCGGATTGGTGGAGGGGTGTATGTAAGGTAAGTGACCAGCTTTACTGTCAGATGTTATTAAACCGCCCGAGGGCCTCCGACTAAGCTTAACGTGCCTTCTGAAGCACGGAGATGCTTGTAAATAGACGTCGCTTATATGGTCAGCTTTTGGTATCACTACCAAGTGCTACAACCACTGCGCCACAAGCACCTCGCGCACAAGCGATGCTCTCGTAAAACACGTAAAAAACGTATTTTCTATCATATCGCATTTAAGTATTTAAGTTTAATTCCGCTTACTCACGAGCAGTACCTAACTTATAACCTAAAGTATTTATTCCAGCGAAACTGTCGTTCTACCTATACGTTCTACTGCTGGCGCTGCTCGATACCACGCAGGCGGTGGGCGCGGGCCTGCTGGCGTGGGGCTCCATGCAGTCGGGGCTCTGCATCGTGGATGTCACCACCTGGCTGTACTTCTCACTGTATACTCC
The DNA here is from genome assembly GCA_963921415.1 of Pyrausta despicata. Taxonomy (NCBI): domain Eukaryota; kingdom Metazoa; phylum Arthropoda; class Insecta; order Lepidoptera; family Crambidae; genus Pyrausta; species Pyrausta despicata. The sequence goes on along the minus strand of OY992862.1, from coordinate 9,775,932 downwards.
GCTGGTGTACCACACTTTTTTGAGCGAGTTTTTCAGGTGAGTGAAAGTTTTAAATAATCAGTATCATAGAAAGCAGGTGGGTAATGATAGACGCTTGCTACGATATGACTCCTTCGTGAAGATTTTGTTATAAGGCAAAATAGAAGGAAGGGGAAAGGGAAAAGTTTAAGTCAGGTCGCACCTATCAAGAAGTCAACGAAAATGTCACGACAGAACATTGGCGAATCGAGCATTCGCCGACAAGAGCAAATCTCTTCAATTTAAGGAAGAAGATAAAGTTTGAAAGTGAAGTTGTATCAGGTATTATAGCAGTCAGTATTTTCTTACAATTTCTACCACTACATCTTTAAAGCTAGAATATCATCATCTATCTCTAAAGCTTTCACTTCTTTATCAACGCTAATTTAAAATGTTTTCCAGCAAATGTATTTCTAATATTACACACACATGACGATCTCACTGACTTAGATAAGATCATCAAGCGATATCTATGCGTGTGCGTTTATCGTAAAGATCGCTTGCGCAAATTCGTCGTTATTCAAGTTGCATAGGTATATGAAGTATTATAGTTTGCTAGCACCTATAAAATTATAGTTTTTCTGCTTTATGATTATGACCCATGATGTCATGTCCATAATGGACATTGACAAACGGGCGAGTAACTAACTTACAATATAACCAAAATAGTAGTACTTCTTATAGTCAGATTCACGGTAAGTTAGCACTAATATATTTTTTTTTGTTGCGTGCAATACAAGGGACATTGAAACTATTCACTCAGAAATAGATTTAGATTGAACCTTGGCATAAATTACCTTTCTCGACGAAGATAATGTTGGTACGTGCGGGACGTAATTGGACAATTTTGTTCGGTTTCCATGGGATTTTAAACAGGTTGATAAGATATTTTGTAATAACCTTTTGCAAAAAGTAAAAACTATATATATAAAAAAAGTATGAACAATAATAATAAAAAACATGTTTTACTTATCATCTGTAAGTTGATGATAATAATAATTTTATTCTTTTTGTGGCCAGTGTGCCGTAAACACGTTAATGAACGGTAATTAGAGGAATAATAAAAACGCGCGAATGTTCATTTAAGGTAAGCGTCGACAGGCCCGCATCGGGAGCATCGCACGTAACGGATTTTTGTTCACCTTGTATAAAAACTGATATAACCGCGTCCACTGATCCGCGGCTCTTATAGCAAACTTATATTAAGGCAAACTAAAATCCGTTACGTACTATCGCGATCCGCGCCGCATAACCACCTCTAAGGTGAAAATCGTTTGCACATCGCGCACAATCCCGCTTGCTATATGCTTCGCGTGTGTCGAAGTGCGTGCAAACAATTTTCGTTAGAAAGTGTTCACGCGGCGTAGACCGCCACTGTACGTGCGCTGCATCCGATGCAGGCCTGTGGACGCTTACCTTTAATGTTGATTAAGTGTGACAAGAAAAGTATTCGTACAATAGTTTTCTATCACATAATATTGTTTTTTTTTTCAGTAAAATAAATTTTGTAGGTAAAATAAAGTCCATAGAATAGGTCACCTTGATTATTCGCTACATGTTTACTAGTAATGCTTAGCTATACAGTGTCTAATAAGAAGTGTTAGTAATAATTAATATGGCTTAAGTCAACACATATATTGACTTAAGGAAGTAGGTATGTAATTGTATGTACTCCACCTACACACAATCGGAAGCCTTGAATATTGCTTGTTTTATTTTTAAAATGTCTATGAGCGTACTTTGTCGCCACCAAAACGTTTTTATTCGAACAATCCTCTTTACAATGAGAATATTCGCTGTTTTATCATTGTTTATCATGGTTCTCATAATTCATTTATAGTTATAATTTACTTATATTGAACCCGTTTTTTCTTTTGCGGTGCTTGTGGCCCAGCGATTGCAGCGCTTTGGTAGTGATACCAAAAGTTAAGCAACCTACGGCGCGGTCATGTTTGGGATGGGTGACCATTCTGACCATAAAAGTGACGTCTATTTACAAGCATCTCCGTGCTTCGGAAGGCACGTTAAGCTGTTGGTCCCGGTTAATATCGATAGATATTAGTCGTTAAGCCTGGTCGGAGGACCTCGGGCGGCTTAATAACATCTGACAGTAAGGTTGGTCACTTACCTTACACACAACACCTCCACCAATCCGCACTGAGCCCGCGTGGTGGAGTATGGCTCGCACCACCTCATAGTTGAGGTGAGGCCTGTGCCCAGCAGTGGGACTAATATAGGCTGATGATGATGAACCCGTTTTTAGAAAGAGAAGAAAGTTTTTCAATCCGTTGAACCACGATAACAAGATACATTAGATATTTTATCGTGACGTCGCCAATATCGTCCTTTTTGTCCTCAAGAGTTTAAAAGGACATAAATAAATTAAAGAAACGTCAAACGATTACAAAAACCTTGATATAATATAACGTAACGGTTAAACTACTACATGTAGTTTAACCTATTATTTCCAAGGAATCATCAGAAAAGTACAAGTTTAATTGTTCTCATTTCACAAGATAGAGAACATCAACAAATCTTTTAAAAATTACAACAACGAAAGTCTACTTAGGGCACAGTTAGACCCATAGCTGCTTTATTACGATATTTACAATAAGCTCTTTGGCCTGTACAAAAATAATATACACGAAAACACTTCAACACATAATCTTAATTTAATACTAGCGGACCCCGCAGACGTTGTTCTTCCCTGTTTTTTTAAATATTTTCTACGTAAGAACCATACCCGTACTGTAAGGAATATCATAAAAATGATTTGGCCAAATTGTTCCAGGAGTTCTTGAGTTATGCGCTTACCAACACATTTTGCGATTTATTTTTATATTAGGATAATGAACCAAATCGTAGGTAACGAATTTAAAACTAGCAATAAAATTTCAACAGTTCAAATTATTCAAAAAATTATACATTTATTTATACTTACAGAAAGTGCTTAACGACGCCGCGTCAATGTGCGATTTATACAGTTATGTCATTTTAATTTCAGCGTCTCCCAGCCAAGTATAATGTTCTCGTACAAGGCTCAGATGGACGAGCCAATGGACGATGACCAGGTATCGCTGCCGCACCAGCAGAGCTTCAGCTCCTTGAAGACAGACTCCGATTACATCTATCAGGTAAGTTATTTGATTAAGTGCTGGTTTTTTAGTAGAGAGGGCGCTAACAGTCCAATTAAATTCCATGATGGCTGATGTAAAAGTCAAACTGCATTATGCAGAAAGTCAAAACGGATATCACCTTAAATAGACTGACATTAGCGTAGCTAACCCATTAATTACAAAATAATTCGTCACTACGTCCGTCTCAGTAAAGGTCTTCGACTTTACGTAGGTAACCTCTTATTAATAACAGATCCATAACTATATTTAGAAATCAGCAGTGACTGTTGACTGTTCTACCTACAGAGAAATAGCATTTCATGTAGTTCCCATCCACCAAGAAGAGTTCAAAAATTATTCGAAGTTAAATAAATTTTTCCATTGATTTCTTTACAAAAGTTCCGAACTATGACGTTAGTTTGTTTAATCGATTTAAGAGCACGTAAGTGTTTAAGGACTTATATAAATTTTATCGATGAAGGTCATTAACCTGCCTTACATTTAAAGTAGGTTTTAGAAATCATATTTATTAGTAAAAAAGTAGTATACAGGCTGACATTCAAACTATAACCACTGATTGGTAGTAAAGTGTTCGGCTTAACCTAAGTTGCCTTTTTGGAGGGAAAACAATATTAAGATAAAAGAACCAACTTTCGCACAAACCTGTATCTACAACACTACAGTGAGTCTGTAGTGTTGTAGATAAAGGTTTGTGCTAATTTAATATTTTAAATTTTTTTCTGAATTTTTATATAAATTTTCCTTAATATTTTTTTCTGTACAGTCTAGCAACTAGGCCTTTTTGTAGAAACGTTCACCTATGGGAGTATGTAATAGGCATGATGACGCCTATCTTAAATATTTTCAAGACCATGGCACTCAAAAAACATAGCCCCTATGAAGTTAATACAACTAGTATATGTCCATAAAACTGTAGAAACCAATTTTTAAACACACTAAATTCAATAAAATATTCGTTCAATTAACTCCGATTTCTGATACACTTCACGATTTTGTATTCCCATACAAAATCTATGTAGGCAGACCGTTTTGACAGATAATAAAGAGTATATGAACGATTGGTGGTGTCATCTAGCCTATTTTGCATGTGTGTGTGTGAAACGCGTCACGCGTTAACAGCAGTGCAGTGCCTCGATTATTACTGAGCTGCTATGTGCACACATACATTCGTCTGTGTGCGTGTATCAATTTGAGAATTTCTTTTTAGCGCCCTTACTGCGTGTAATATGACTACTACAGCTCCCTTCTTGTTCCAGCAGAGCAATAGCGTATACGACAGCACACTCTTCGAGGCAGGCGGCACTACACCTATGAATCCTGTGTACAGCGCGTCTCTCCAGAGCCCAGACTCGATCGCGTCGGGCCAGTCCATCGACCTGGCGCCCGGGTTTCACACACAAATGCAGTCCACATAACCCGCACGGTACACACATGTATAACGCGAACAGCATCCAAAGAAGCGCTAGTAGCATGGAAACTAAACCGTGAACGGGACCCGTAGATAAAGATACATGGAGATTGACCAAAAGTCCATAGAACCTCGGCCTACTTTGCATTTTTCCCGAACATACATAAAACGATTGAAAATAATTTAAATAACTTATTATTAATTTAAATAACTTTTGGGGATATCGGGATTTCGGAATTTATGTCATTTGACAATGTCCAAACCCTTGTCATTGGTCATTCTTCTACGTAAGCTTTACGTCATTTTTCTTGGGCTTACGTCATTTTTATCGTTTACACACAAAAGTTGTAACGTACTACACTAATGTTCTTCCATTACGTCTCGTCTGCATTTAAGTTTCTCCATTTCGTTCGCTCTAACTAGGAATCTGACAAGGATGCAAAGGAAACTTTGGGTTATCGAGTTTTTTTGACGAGATGGAAAGACGAGATGCTTGGTAATGAGAATCAACATTTTTGGAAACCAGAAATATAATATGGGGGTGACACTCCACTCCACTGAATAAACTTAATAACCCTTGTATGTCAAGACTGCCGTCAGGCGGTTAACGTTACATTTCTAGCATGCAAAAAATATGGCGACATCAAAGGGGTATGCACCCAGATTCCTAAAAATGTTTTCTCGGAAACATTCTCTTCTGTTTACTATGTGAGAAAGTGTCTATGGCGTTCTGAAATAAATAGTAGGGTAACATAGAGACATTTAAAAAAAAGTATGTATTTAGAACAATATATTTTGTGTTCCAATGTTTTTTTTGTGGAAGTCCTGTTCACTGCTTAGTTTAGCATAGTGCTATATTACAAGTAAGACTAGTGTTAATACCTGATTTATTTACAAAGAATCTCAGTAGGACTGAACTTAATTCTATAGCAGTGTAAACCGGGTAGTTTTGTGATAGACAGAGCCAGTGATCAATCGAATTACTTGAGACTGCTTACATCTTACATCCCATTCTGCTTTAAGTCTATGTAATGTATCCATCCATACAATCTGACATTAGATTTATATTAGCTGTAAAATGCAACTGAAAATTGTATATAGGGTTTGTTCTAAACTTAGGAATTTGTGATTGCGTTGTTGATAAAACAGTAACTATTTGTAGTAATTTAATTTCCCCATTGGGTTATCAGGTTTTGATAAAAATATCTGATCCTTTTTCCCCCCACCGAAATAACCAGGATAAATTCACATTTAAATGTTTTCTGCTGTTAAATTGCACTATGATAAGAAGAACACTAGCAGTTCGACATTAAACAAAAAGAATGAAAACTTTAGAACCAATAACAGATTAACAATCTACATGCACAATGCGAAATTTAATTTAATTTATTTTCAAAAATAATTGATTTAGCCCTACTTGCTATTCCATCAGCAACGATATAAGAAAAGGGTTATGATATAATCAAATTATTTTTTAGTTTTTGGCGCGTATTACATTACACACAGAATTGAGATATGATCCATTTAGAATTACCTTGTTTTACCTCGATATGCGAGTGAGTAGTGTGGGAAAAATTAAAAATCTCAGTAAAATAGTGTTAAGCAGTTAGGCTGGCGATCGTGTATTTTATTGATAAAACTCTTACGTTAGATAAACTTTGGTAGGTTTATTAATGATTCTGTAGCACCACGAATATTAAAAGCCATAGGTTTACTTTTCTTTCTAAGTAATAAGATTTCTTGTCTATTTGGATGTAATGTTCGCAAATATTAGTTAATGTTAAATCAAACTTAAAAAATGATGCCAAAATACGATGGAAAATTTTAAGTTCAATTTGGTCATATCCTTTCCTACCTCATTGTATTTAACATATCTGGATAATTTTATCGATTTAAAAGCAATCAATCCGTGTTTGTTATATTCACTTAATTGTTGTTTGTGATTAGTAGAATAGTTCACCTCAATTTTGAAACAACAGTATTTTGCCTCAATCTGGAGTATTAGACCTCATTCACACTGCAACTTTTAGCATAGATCCAGTCGCGCGTTCTTGAAACGCGAATTTGCATTGCGGTTCAAGCAATGAACAGATTTAAGAATCTATGCATGCAGTCTCGTGTTAGCTTCTAGACAGAATCGATGCAGACGAAGACATTTCTTGTCGTGGCACACATTAGCCTCGAAATTCGAAGGAGTTGCGATTCAGTAATGTGCTTAAAAGTTGCAGTGTGTAAAGGGTCTTATGATTGTGAATACACACTAAGCTCTGATATGTACTTGTCTGAAATCATGATGTGCTACAGATGGTATTTTATTTGTAAATATTCGTTTGCTAATATAAGTGATGCTATTAAAAACATTGTGTGATTGCCACTTATTGGATTTTATATATTTTATTTGTACTGTGATGATAATTTACTTATTGTAAAGTTTTGTTGTTGATTTTGTATTTTCTTTATTTTGAAATGAATTTGGTTGGAAAGATGGAATGATCTGACACCGCAGTTATTTACATACATTTACAACTTTTTCAAGGGATGTTTTTCAGTTGAATGTTAAATTGTATTACCTACCTATTATAGTAGTAAGTTTATTAACGTCTTATTTCTGTATAGAGGTATTGACAAACCGTTAAAAATACATTTTCCATTTTAATTATGGTATAAGCAACAAGTGGAAGGTTCTTTCTCATTTATGTTCATTTAATAGTTTGATAGTTTCCCATTTTGTCCTAGTCGTATTACAGTTATAAACTATTATGAAGGTTCATAGGTCCTTACTCCTTGAGTTTTTGTTCGTATTTTCGGGTCTAGCTAGCGCGTTTGCTCTCTCGATCAAGTTCGTAAGAGTGACAGGGACGGCTACATCTGAAATTGCAGGCAACGGCTTAGAGAGTAGGGGGATGTGATGATGATGCTATGTCAATTGATCAAAAGTAACACCAATTTCCCGTATTCATCCGGAGACGATGTCAATTTTTCCTTTATAATTGTGATACTCTCATGTATGTACTTTTTATGTGAAACCTTCGTGATATTTTGGTTGATGGCGTATATTTTTTGTTGTTTTGTCTCATAGGCAACTAATAAAGTACTCTTCTATTGAAATATGGTTTTATTGATATTCGTAGTATAGCCAGTTGCAGTTTACACCCCGACATTTTTTTAATGATGCACATGAACTTAGTGGAGGTATTTCAAAGTTTCCAAGAAGCTTATTTGTTAGATAGGACTAATTCGTAAAGGCGCTTACTCTCCGAAAAAGTGTTAAAGATTAGATAACTAGAAAACATTTTTCGTCCCCATTTCGCCAAGGAAGTGTATAACGACTTAATATCGTAACTCGGTAAGTATGCAAAAAAGTATTGATATTAGATTTTTACTTTCTAAATAATACTTATAAATTTTCAGCAATACCTTTTTGAGAACACGTTGAGCAGCAAAAAATGTGGAGGACTATCATTAGTCCTCTACAGATTTACACTCATATTCAATGAAGTTAAACGTACGAGGTACGCACGTCGACGACGGGGTGATACGTCGACGACTAAAAGTACGAAAATAAGCACGAATTACTTACAATAAACATAATAAGTGTACCTCGTTTATCAAGCCTCACAAAATAAAATATTTACCCTACTCACTATGTTACTTAAGAGATTAACGAAGTATGATATTTCTTAATCGGACACAATGGCAGTCTTCCTACGAAGTATAGTTATGTAGATACAGGTCAAAACAAGGACCAATCAGAAGAAAACATATTTGTAATATACAACAAATCACATAGGTACATTGATTTGACTCCGTTGTAAGTAGCTTAAGCACTTGTGTTACAAATATCAGAAACAACAGTGGTTTTACAAATAAACTTAATCAAATAAATATAACACCCAGACCAGTACAAAAATACATGTTCATGAACACAAAAGTTTGAACAGTGCGGGGATGGAACACGCGACCTCTTGGTTCTTGGTTGGTTAAACTTCATGACTATTACCTACACTAAAGTGGTCGTAAATTTCAAATATATTTCTCCAGCTCATAGTTTTGTTAGACTTATTCTCCAACAAACCCCTCGTATGATCAGTGATGTTGCACAGCAGATATAAAACGTGTAGAGTTGTATTTTTTTAGGAAAATCATACGGATGAGCATGCGGTGTGAGTGGTTCTAACTAACTTTGGAACGCGAAGTGTCAGTGAATCCTCAAATGGTGACCAGGTTTCTACATATTCAATTCAAATTAACAAGCCCAAAATCTGTATTTTCTGAGATACCTACATATACCTATGTCATTCTGATTGGTCCTTACTGGCCATATCGTTCTCATCTCAGGTGCTACACATTTTTAACTTCGCCATAGCATTACTACATATAGCTACTATATCCACCAAAAAAATTGTTTCGATTGGAGGTGGAGCACTCACACCATATTACTCTTGTTTTTCGTAGCCTAGGGCATGTTTAATGTAGGTACTGTGCTATGGGCACGAGGACAAAGAGGGAAAAAGGTGTACAAGGTGTAGAAGGGAAAAAGGTGTAGTGCTTTTGAGTCCAGCATGGTGGGGTTCACTCAAGCAACAGCTCAAGCTGTCTCTACCAGTCAACTTATAACTTAATTAGTAATCTGTGCTAAAAGTAGTACCATTTATTAATTCGGCGGAGTAATAAATCGGTTTGCTATAGCAGCTCAGCGTATACGCATTACGCGCTAAATCAATCAAAAGAAAAACAATATGTTAACTCAATATTAATTTAATATTTACTTAGTCACCATTTTAGTGTCATTTGTTAAGTGGTTCCTGAATAAACGGATGCTTCAGGCAATCGGTTATCGACATTCTTTGATGATAGTCAAAAACAAGCATCTTATCTAGTAAGTCCTTGAGTTGAATCAACTTCTTATCATCTTCTGAGGAAACGTTTTTGTGTATTTTCCTCAGTTCTAGAAGAAGGTCTCTTGTAGCATTTATGTTACAAAGTTCTACAAACTTTTCTCTGCCTGTGGATTCATCTTTTTTGTGAAGAAGAAAATTATTATTGTAATTAAAATGTTGATCTTTGAATTTGCCTTTTCGAATCATTCTCCCTGGGATTTTCCCCCTAAGATCCATGAAACATTTCAACATTTTGTTATTAGAACTTCCAGTGAACATTATTTTTCCAGTAGCCATTTCATACATCGTGCAAGCTGTAGACCAAATATCTACACTGTGTTTGAAGGGTATACCCAGTATGATTTCAGGTGCTCTATAAAATCGCGACACCAAATATGGAGTTGCTTCATTTTCGCCTGCTTTGGAGGCAGAACCAAAGTCGCACAGCTTTAAAACATTCTTTTTCTCATTTACCAACATGTTGTCGGGCTTTACATCAGCATGAATGATCCCAATTTTTTTCAAAAGCCTCAAAGCCAGAAGCAATTGTCGGCTATAACTCATTACTGCTTTCATGTTAAGGCCATGTCTTCCATACTTTTTGATGACATGTCTTAAATCCATATAGAGGGGTTCCAGCACTAGGCAAAGGTGTCCTTTGTGCATAAAATTTTTGAGCAATCTTACACAATGGTATTTGTTTTCAGGATCTGCATCATTGATTTCTCTTAACATTGCTAACTCCTTTAGGCCTGTTTTATATATAAGGTCATTATTACGCATGATTTTGATGGCCACTTCAGATTTATTATTTTTCACATCATGAGCGAGCACAACATTAGCGAATACTCCTTGCCCAAGTATACTTTTGACCACATATTTATTATTGTCAATGATGTCACCCACTCTAATGTTGTAATAGCCTTCTGGATCGTCCCAATTGTCATGTAATTGGTCATTACTGTTGTCCTGGGTGACAGGGTCAGGCTTTTTATTGGCAACAAAATCTTTTTCTGAAAACATATCAGTTGCCTCCTTAGCAGATTCTGGTTTGTCTGGAGAACAAGATTCTACATTTTCTGTTTGCTTATTATCTACTTCTCCATGGTCTTTCATTTTACTAGAACATACATTACTATTGGACTCTGAATGAAGATGAAGTTTTTCCAAAAGTTGTTTTCTTTGTTTTCGCCTCTGTTCTATAATGTTTTCCTCATCTTCAGAGTCAATATGGGAATAATCTTCCTCCCGTTCAGGTAACTCTTTTGTTATTTTACTATTTTTGTTTTCATTTTCACCAGTGATAATTGTGTAAGATAAGTTTTGCTTAAAAGTTTTGGACCTGTCACTGTCTTTGCTTTTCTTATCTTTAGTCATTTTATTTAGTTCTTCTTTAAGTGATTCCCTCTGCCTTATTAATTCATCAAGACTTGAATTAGATGGTAGTGGTGGAGTTTTACAATCAGCATGTCTTTTTGTTTCTTTGTGTTCCTCGTGCCTCCGTTTTCTCATGTTTGATTTCCAATCTTCATTACCAAGTCGTCTGGATGATTTGCTTTTGGGATACCGGTTGTCTGCCATTCTACAACTTCAAATTTTTAATTGTTATATTTGACCTTATGTATGCAACCTTACAGTCATGTAGATTTACTTATCTGTAAAGAGATAAAAAACAATTAGTGAATATATCCATCTCAACTTGTGAAAGCTAAAATTTTCAATATAAATATATATATGTATTTAATGAAATATCATTGTTTCATGACTGTGTATATTGTAAAGCAGTTTCAGGTCACTTTCATGATAGTTATTTTGTAAAAAAATGGTGAAAGTTTAAGTTCAAAATGTCAGAACTCTCATGAATGTGACTGGTGACATCTATAAAATATTGTTACTATATCATTGATTACATTTCCACCCATCCAATCATTTATCATCAGATCCATGTGTATGAGTTTTATGTAATCATTTTTGATCTTCACACTCCATTGATTGGTTCAAACATTGAATATGTCCAATGCTTGAGTAGTTTATAGTCACTTAACAGAACCATCCATGGTTTAATGTCTCAATAATATGGACTTTTACTCTGTCATCATGTCATCAGCTAGAAAAAAGGTTTCAGTGTAAATAAGATATTTGTATAAAGGTTTCAAAAAACAATAACTTTTCAGTACACAAGTATGTAACTTAAACTCATTCTTGTTTTAATAAGTTAATGCATTATACCAAATATCATCTAATATTCAGGTTATAAAATTTCGAAAAGTGGAACTATGCCGTTAATGAAGGTACATGTTTGGTTTGGAAAATAGCATGTTGGTAAAAAAGGTTGCTCTTAAGAAATTTGGTTATTCTAACTTAAGTCAAAATATTCAATTGAGATATACCTAGAGTTCAAAAAAAAAAGTGTGGAATAAAATAATAATTGCAGAATAATGACGGATCATATAGCTAAGACAATATGTTTATGATGGTTATAAAATATATAGTTGATGACTTTAACATAGTTAGGAGTGTTCTACAATCTCCTTCAAATCTTTACCCATTGGAATTGCTATTATTATTGTGTAATGAACAGAAGACAATAACATTAGCAAGTTTCGTTTGTTTCACAATCATTACACAACAATGCATACTTGCATACTACTGATTACTCATATTTCTGATGTTTACTAAAGGATCGTTAAAAGTAATCAACAGAAATATGAGGTAAGTTATACAGTCAAACACACACACACTGAATAATTTTTTGGATTATTTATTTCTTCAGACTTGTACCAATTTAAGAATTTTATGTTTGACCACACAGCACAGCTTTTTTTGATAACAACATGACACAGTTGACAGACTATTTTTTTTAATGTAACAATGTGAACTAATTTGATTACAGGCCGTTTCTTAAACTCTGTACGTAGTTCAGTGTCTACAAGCATCAATTTTGAGCTCAAAAACTCATTACATCGACTCTACACTAAGCATCGACTATGCTCAAACAAATCTATTCAATTTAGTTATGTTCTTTTCCCATCACTAATGTGTCAATCCAAAGAAGAAAAAAACAAGGCATACATAACCTAAAATTCATTCGGCGTTTAGATTTTAAAAATTAAATATTTTTACATAAAACATGTCTATATTTGCTAATACAGTGTTAAGAAATTCACTGCTAAATAAATTTCGCTTATGTGTCCCATTTCGGACATTATACGTTACGCAAGGTAAGGTTGATAGGAACATAACCTCCCTAGTTATGTTATTATTGCTTATTATATTTATTCTTCTTTTATAATGTGACATATTTGCAGTGCAACAGCTCTATTCCCAATCTGCTCTTGGCATTGATGGCTACCTCCAAACTAGGAAGAGGGTGAAGGAACAGTTCTCAAGTTTTTCTGATAAGTTTCGTACTAAGATGGAAGAGTTTGTAAAAGATCCTAAGAACTTGATTTTTACTGAGGATTTAAAAAACATCGTACACATTGCCGAGCCTACCGATCTTGAACTGGTTATGAATATGATTAAAAAGTATGAATTTCTAGTATAAGGACAGTCCACTATTTATCATATAACTGTCCATAATACTGCCACCACTTGGATATAGTTAAGGTTATACCATTTTTAACTTGACTATGAGATTTATTAATTTTTGGGACATTTTCAGTCAGCATTCTTTGAAGAGATTTCATTACAATGCATATAACATGTTAATTATATGCTTCTTCTCTGCACCAGCCCACAAAGTGTCCCGAAGCTGTGGTTATATGGACTTTGGTTATGTGGTGGTAGTATGGGACATGTAAAAGTGCCCCTATTTACAGAAATAAATGACTTTTATGACTTTACTTGCTCATATGGAAAATAATAAAAAAATTATACTTACAGGTTTAATAGCAATAAATCAGAATTCAGATTTGGGTCATTTGTATTTGGTCCTGTTGTGATGAGGATGTACCACTTTCTTGATGCACCAAATGAAGCCTTAAAGGTGATTTACTGTTTATTTGTAGTTTTGCTAAGCAAGATCAAATTTGTACTTACCAATATCATCATCAATGTCATCATTTTAGCCATTTGATGGCCACTGGTGAGCTCAGGTCTCCCCTAAGGATCTCTACTGCAATCAGTCCTGCACTAGTCAGTCACTAGTCAGTCCCCACACTTATCAACACATTCGCCTATTCATGAACCCCCAATGAAAGAGAAGGTGATATAAGTTTGATCCATGTTCTTTTAGTGTGTGTCTGTCTGTGCTATCATAGCCCTGAACGGATTGACCATTTTTGTGTGGTTCTATTTTCATTCAAAAGATAATTCAATCACAATGCTTTTTAGCCATGGGTGGTCAAAATTCTGCCCCATTCTCTTTTTCTGCCCCATGTCAGGGTTTTTTCTTGTATTATATATTTAGTTTTTTTTATATTATAGATTAATGATTTCATTAAATACTTCTATTTTTTCACAGTGTTTTGAGGATCCTGAAGTTGGTTGTTTTTTTGATCAGCTAGTCTCATACCACATTTTACTTGATCTGCTGTACTGCCATGAGATGTATGATGAGATGTTCAGAGTTTTTGAAAAAGTTAAAGCTACACAAATAAACATGACTAAATATCCTAAATACCCTGTTGTGTTGGTTTTGGCTGCATGTTACAAACAGGTGAGTTACGAAAAATAATCATAGTGTTAGAATGCAAAGGTTTATCTGGTTCTTCTAAGTAGTATACACAAAGTATCAAAATTGACTCTCTTAGGATTTGAACCTGAAGGCCTTGAAGGCCAAATGACAGAGAAGGCTACGAATTTCTAAGCCCTTATTAAATGCGCATACGATGTCTCAGTTTTTATCTTCACACTAGCTGACCCGGCGAACTTCGTACCGCCTTAGCGTTGCAATGATTGAACAATGTCATCGAATGACATTGACATTAGTTACGCGCGTTTTTTAAAATATGCAAAATTAAATGGATATTTTTCAATATTTCTGAGAGATTTTCTTAATATTTTTTTCCGTAAGAACCTTCTCCTAATAATAACAAATACAACAAAAAAAGAATAAGTGAAATCGGTCCAGCCATTCACGCATGATGCCGTGACCAAGGAAAACGGGTTTAATTTCTATATATATATATATAAGATGTTGTCATGTGTCCTTGTAAAAAAGTTATTATAGTTTTGATAGATTTCGTTTTTCGTAAAAAGGCCGCTGCTTCCTTTGTGCCAAATAAGAGTCTAAATTGGGCCCAAGTTGATACTAGGAAAGAAATTCAGCTAAATTTCTTTCTCAAAAGATTACACTAGTCTCTACTTGGGACCAGCTCTACCAGCCCTTAATTAACCTGCAACCATTTTCTATGTAACAATTCTAATAGATGTATGTATGGTTTGCAGAATACACCAAAGAGTATGGAGTATGCAAGCAATTTGTGGAAAGAGATGACTGATGTTGGAACATCACCAGTCAGAAGAGCATGCACATTTTTTGCGGGTAAGTTTACTTTAGTGTGAATTGGCAAATAAATATATAGCTGTTATAGTTATGTAACTTATGTATTAAGACAAAATTTAAGCCTGATATTCTCGGGATTTATACATTTAATTTGCCTTTTCCTGAACTTTCATTTAACTTACAGGATTTTGAAGTAATGTGATGTGTTATTTTGTGTACATTGCATAGGTACGCATGGCCGCACGTCAATTTATTCACTGCGGTATCTCATAATTACGTAATAGTAATACGATTTTGCAGAGAAAATGTGTAGGTTGATGTAGAGCCGTATGTACTGGTAAATGCTACAATGTAATGTGCATTGATTGTTTGTGATATATTTTTTACAGCTCTAGCGATGAAACAAGGGGCGCCACACATAGCATTAGAATCAATATCAACACAAAAACAACATTATGTTACTGTTAGAAATATAAAGGTAAGATGTTCGATATTTATTATTTATATCTTCTTATTTCCTTGATAATATATGTAAGACACCAAATTGAACTTCACTATGCATGATTTTTAACACAATATTTACAGTCTTACATATAGCATTTATAGCTGCAAAGATTAGACCTTGGGAATAGGATAGTTTTCGTTTTTATCTCGGAATTTTCTATATTACTAAATTTTACGCAGGTGAAGCTTGCTAGGAAGCTAATAGGTGGTAGAAAGTGGAGAAGACTACACGTACAATTCTTTGTCGGTCGATAACAGTCAAATTTCTGCATGACCTTGAGGTTGACTGGCAGAAAATGCTTTAAGCTTTTAATAAGTCCACCCTTTGTACATTTCTTGTGCAATAAAGTTTTAAATAAATAAATAAATGTGGTACATATATAGATACACAGACGTCACCACTCTGTATCTGTACCAAATTTCATCCGAATCTGTTCAAGTGGTTTTGGCGTGAAAGTGTAACAGACGGAAGTCGTCGCCACTCATCATACGCCCACTGCTGAGCATAGGCCTTCCCCAAGGATATTTCTGCCGCGCTCGGTACTGCGCGCCTGTATCCAGCGGCTACCTGCGCCCGCGCACCTGTTTGGCGGTCCACCTTGTTGGTGCCCACGGAACCACTCTGTATTTTTTTTCCAAGGGGGATAACAAACAGTTACACATAACATTACGCATTATACACAATATTTTAAATAGAAATAAAATTATTAAATGAGTAACCCACTACGCTATCCACAGGTTAAGTAATATTATTTGTTCAGCAAATAAGTCAGTCACTAGATGTAGCAATATTATTGGTTTTTTATAACTTTAAAGTAATTAATTAATCGTTGTGTATTATCATATTATACGAGGGTGAATCAAAAAATTCTTGGAATCAATATTAAAAAATGCAAAGATTTAAATAATAATATTTTATTTTTCTACATGATCTCCCTCCAATGCAATGCATTTAGAATAACGCGTTTCTAACTTCCTTATTCCTTGTGAAAAAAAATTATTTTCTTGACTCTCGAAAAAGTACTCTACGGCAGCTATAACCGCGTCATTATCGTGAAATTTTGTTCCACGAATTTCCTCTTTTAATTTTGGAAATAAGTGAAAATCGCTTGGGGCTAAGTCCGGAGAATATGGTGGGTGGTCAAGGAGATTGAAGCCAGCACAGCGGATTGCGTTGAGCGCAACTTCCGATCGATGAGCAGGAGCGTTATCTTGAAGGAACAACACGCCCAACGACAGTTTTCCACGACGTTTTTCTTTAATCGCTTCACGCACTTTCGGGATTAAATTTGCATAATAGGGTCCAGTAATCGTCTGGCCTTTTGGCATGTAATCAATAAAAAGGATTCCTTCACTATCCCAGAACACACGAGGCCATAACTTTGCCAGCGGTAGGAGCAACTCGAAATTTCTTAATGGATGGAGAGGATGGTCGTTTCCAAGACATGCTTTGTCTTTTAGTTTCAGGATCAAAATGGTGGACCCACGTTTCATCCATGGTGACAAGACGACGGCAAAAATTATCCGAATCACGCTGGAACATTTCGAGATTACGCTTGGAAATTTCCAAACGTCGCTTTTTGTTTTCGTCGGTTAACATTCGTGGCACCCATCTTACAGACACTTTTTTGAACCCCAGTGAATCAATTAAAATGGATTGAACGCTACCAAAAGATATCTTTAGGATCTCAGCTATATGTTTTATAGTCATTCTTCTGTCTTCCAAAACCAGATTCTCAACCTTTATGACATTTTCTTCTGTAACGGAGGTTGAAGGCCGCCCAGAACGCGGGTCATCTTTACAGCTTGATCTACCTCTTTTAAATTCAGCAACCCAGTACGCAACCGTAGAATAGGGTACAGCATCACCCCCTAATGTCTGCTGAATGTCCAAAAAAATTTCCTTCGTAGACATTTTTTTCAAACTGAGATATTTTATCACCGCACGTAACTCACTTTTATCCATAATTTTGACTTTTTAGCAACTCGTTGCACAAAAAAATTTATTACATGCGAACGAACTGACAAAAACAAGTGACAGTCTGCATAAATATAGTGTGATAGACACTCTTTAATTTGAATATCGAACTTGATCCAAAAAGGTTTCATATACAGTCGTGGTGAACTTATTAGGGACACTCTTTGGTTAAACCGAGTTGTGAATTTATTTTTTATTTTCCAATGAGTCTAAACCATATTCCATATCTCTTACATGTAAATATAATTAGTCATTTATGTGCCCGATTATACAAACAATAACAACTTCTTAAACATTAAACCTCTTTGCAGTATAGCTGATAGATTATCGTAGTGCTATTTGTTCAAATAATGCTGGCTGGCCATTTAATTAGGGACACTGAGATATTGCGTTCTATTTTCAAAATTTGAATCTCAATACTTTTTTACTTCTTCTCTTATTGTTTTGTGGTAGTTTTGGCGGCAATCCCGATATTTATTTTAAGTTTTGGAAAATATTTTGAAGAAAAATGGGTAAAAATAAAAGTTGCGATCCAACACTACGAAAAATTATCATGAAGTTTGTTGTCGAGCATGGTTGGCCATACCGAAGGATAGCAGAACATTTAAATTGTTCAAAAACTATGGTATACAATGCAGTGCAACATGTCAGACGCAATAACACAGATTTAAATGTGCCCAGAACAAAAAGATCGAGAAAAACAACTCCGCAAGAAGATAGAATGATATCCAGGTTAGCTAAGAAAGATCCGTTTCTAGGCTCTATTTTAATTAAACACGAAGTGTTTGGGACAGACGAAAGAGCTGATGTCTCAGCGAGGACCGTTCGACGACGTCTGGTAGAAGCAGGGTTGTTCGGAAGAGTGGCTCGCAAAGTACCATTGTTGAAGAAAGAACATAGAAATGCTCGTTTGGCGTTTGCACGTAAATATGGACATTGGACCTACGCCCAATGGCAACATGTATTATTCTCTGACGAGACCAAGGTTAATTTGATTTCTTCAGATGGAAGGCAATACGTACGGCGTCCAGTAAAAGCGGAAATGAATCCAAGATTCACAAAAAAGCAGGTGAAACATGGCGGTGGAAACATTAAAATGTGGGGTTCATTTTCTGGACGTGGAGTGGGACCTGTGAGGAAAGTTCAGGGTAACTTAGACCAACATCAATACAAGGCAATATTGGAGGAAACGATGCTTCCCTATGCTGAGGAGCATCTCCCTATTATATGGACGTTTCAGCATGATAACGACCCGAAACATACCGCCCGTTCAGTCAAGTCGTTTCTTACCAGTCAGTCAGTATCGGTGCTAGATTGGCCAGCAAATAGCCCGGACCTTAACCCAATCGAGCACCTTTGGCACGAAATCAAGAAAAAAGTAGCCACTTATCGTACCACAACTTTAGATGAACATAATGAAGCTTTTTGTGAGGCATGGGCAAACATTCCTGTCGAAACATGCCAGAAACTGATAATGTCTATGCCACATCGGTGTCAAGCGGTAATAATTACTAACAAAGGATTTGCTACTGGGTACTGATTTTACACGTAATAAAATGGAGCTGTTAAAGATATATAATACTGCAGATTATTAGTTTTGTTTAACTCTATTTTTCATTATAGTTTACTGTCCTTAATTAAATGTCCAGCTACAGAATTATACCTTAAAATTGAATACATGTTCAACTTTTGATATTAAATACTTTTTTCTATTTATGTATTCTTTTATTTACAGCCATTTAAAGCATAATAATCCGACCAAATTATGCAAATAATAGTTACTGAGAAATCAATAGGGTTTTATATTTGTATGTAGGATAACCGGTTATTGTTCTTCACTATCTTGCATGTCCCTAATTAGTTGACCACGACTGTATATGCACTTCTAAGAACTTTTTGATTCACCCTCGTATATGCTTATGAAGTAATTAAATTTCATGCTAATTCTAAAATATTAATATGAACTAATTCCTTAAACTTTGGTGCCGTGGCTGCAAATATAAATAAATATTTCACAACAATCACACCAATTCTCTAGTCCCAAAGTAAGCTACGAGGCTTGTGTTATGGGTACTAGACAACAGATAACCATACTTAATTACTTTTTTTTGTAAATAAATATTGTACATAGAAAATACCCGGACCAGTACAAACACACATGTTCATGCACACTTATGTTTGTATGTATGTATGTGCGGAGATCGAACCCGCGACCCTTGGTTTTAGAAGTCCGACATGTGGACCACTGCAGCAAGCGGTCGTCCAAAAATATATATCTATATTATATCTATATTGTTAAAGTTATTAGTATAAACGACTGCCTCGTTGGTGTAGTGGCAAAGTTTCTGCCTTACATCCGAGAGGTCGTGGGTTCGAATCCCAGGTCGAGCTAAAATTGTTTCTGATATTTTCTGTCATGAATTTCTCAAAAACAGCTCGGAGTCGGGAAGTTGGCGGTGTCACACCCCCGTGCCTCGGAAAGCACGTTAAGCCGTTGGTCCTGCGCCTGATCTCTCTCCGGTCATGTCGGATTGCCGTCTCACCGAACTTGGAGAGTGATGGAACAGTGAGTGCACCTGTGTATTGCGCTCACACTTGTGCACCATAATATCTCCTGCGTATTGGATGATCTCTGTTGAGATTGGCCGCCGTGGTTGAAATCGGCCAGGAGGACTATTACTATGATAAACGACAGTTTACTGAATTCTCTATCCAATGTAATAAATAGTAATGTTGCAGGCGATGGCGCTGGCGGACATGGGTCGCGTGGACGACGCGCTGCCGGTGCTGCGCTCGGTGCTCGACATCGACCTGCCCGAGGAGAAGGACAAGCACACCTTCTTTGAGGACACGGTATGTTCTATCTAATATGGCTCTCAATCTTTTCCAGACCACAGCGCAGTTTCCAATTAAATGTTTTGACACGGTGCCGCACTTAAGCTAGCTATTTGATAACGGAACAGTCGAAATATATCGGTACCTTCGAGATATTTGTGAATATTATTATGTGGCTGGACTCGAGGACTCTTTGCTTTGTACAATTTGGGAACCCCTGTTTTATAAATAACTGGCGGCCCGGTACGTTTAAAGTAAAATCTTAAAAAAAACTGTTACAAGACAGAATTGCTCCACCGATTTTATGCGAACTTCACATAAACCATCTACTTAATAGTCCGTACAAAGCCTAAATATTGGTTTGGATGGGCGAGCCCGTTCTTGAGTTGTAAAATTACATCGCCAAGTGGCATTAATTTTTATACATGTTTTCTTTTTAAATATTGCTAATACCTATGTTTTTATATAAATTGGGTCTCTCACTTGTTTTAAACTTAAACTTATAAGTAATTATTCTGTATCATAGATATCAAAAGTGAGGGAGGCAACAGAGAAAAAAGGCGACAAGGATTTACAAAAGGAATTCGAAGCTATAGAAAAGGAATTAAGAAGTCGTCGGCTCGTCGATAGCACGCAGGTAATATATGTGTTAAATCATGCCTACCATTAAAACAGAATCTATCTAATGGAAAAATCCTAGTTAATGAATATAAAAATAGTTGCTGTTTACCTATGACATTGCCGTTTTTACTTCGCACTTAAATATCTTTGGACTGGGTGGGAGTTTAAAATTCAACTTAGTCTTAAATTAAAGCTTGGAATAAATTGTTTTAAAATATGCATTTTAATTGTTTTATACAATTTGGTTTAGCCAAGTTTGGGCTACGACCACAAGCATGGAATACTTAAAAAAAAAATGTTCCATTGTGTCAGTAGTGCTACAGGAACGTAGAAAGTGTTTTGAGCCTTTATAAGTAAGGCAAAGCTATCCATTGCATGACTTTTTATTTTTTTAAAAAAAGTTTTAATTTTAGATTTTTTTAATGGAGTTGCTTTTTGTATTGAGAAATTCGTAACTTTGATTGCTTATAAAAATAAGTTTTTTCAAAACATGGTATCCATTGATATACCGTTGGATTTCTATTGTGTTAAAAAAGACCATTTTGGTACACCAAACATCCCAAATACAGGATGTGAGAGATTTCCCGTTTTTCAATTTTTTTTGTATGTAAATTAAAAAAAAACCATGCAAGCGATAG
Organism: Pyrausta despicata; assembly: GCA_963921415.1. Lineage (NCBI taxonomy): Eukaryota > Metazoa > Arthropoda > Insecta > Lepidoptera > Crambidae > Pyrausta > Pyrausta despicata. The sequence continues at coordinate 9,754,464 of OY992862.1, read as the reverse complement.
TGAAGCCTAGTTTAAAGATGTCCAGAACAGATTGAACCGTTCCTGTTCAACTATCTACGATGAGGAACAAATTTGTGAAAAAAACATTTTATTTTATTTGTATTATGGATTTAGCTTATTTTCTAGCTAAATAAAATTATTCCAAAATGATTAAAATTTATATTTTTAAACACTATTCTCCTAGCTTTCATTTTAGACTAAGTTGAATTTTCAGCTCGCATTAAGTCCAAAGATATTCAAGTTCAAAGTTACAAAAACGGCAATTTCATAGGTAAAGACCAAATAGTTTAAGTTTTTTTCTTACTGATGCCTCTAGCACTCCGACGCGTTCGCATGCGAATTCGAAACAAGAAAAAACTCAGTTGTATGGCATATGTTATGTCTAACACTAATATTAGCCAGATAAAATGATCGCGTCCTTGTTGGTCCGGTACGAAATGTATGCCTGTGAAACGGCCATTTCGCGAAACCGTACCAACATGTGAAACGCTGCCATACAACTGACAGTTTTTTCGTACTTTCGTTCGTTCGTTTCTTATTTTTTTCGAATGCGTCGGTTTGCTAGAGTCTTTAATGATGTTTTTTAATCAGAAAACTATGTCATTCATTACATTAGAACAGTAAAATAAGGCTCGTTGTCTTTTCCTAAAAAGTTCATTGACAGGGCTCCATGGAGCCATAAATTTTTGTGCGAACTGCGAACAGTTTGAGAAACCCTGCAATGTAGAAAGAGCATCTTGCTTAATTTTTTGTTACCTTTTGTTTCAGACCTTAGAACACCTATTGAACGCAGAAATATCGACGTCAATGAAGAAGAAAGACGGCCCCCGCGGCATGCCTTTCCAGGCCCGCAAGAATATGCCTTTTTCGCATCGGCAGCGGAGGAACCATTAGACCGTCCTCTCTAGCGTTTTAAATGTTTGTGTACTCATTGTCTGGATTTACTTGTTTTGTAGAACATTCGTGATTTCACACGTTTAAGAGTCGGAGGCCTTACTACGAAAAACAGAATCCGTTAAAAGCACAGATAAAACTAATAACCTAGATTTAGCATGATCACTGTTTTGTACGGGAACCACTGTAACTAAACTCACACATTTAAATTTTCTGCTCATTGCCTGAAATAACGACAATACTTTAATATAAAATACGGGTGGTAACCCTATCGGGCATGCTCGCAGTGTTGCCCGCCCCGTGCGTCGCTACACGCTTGAAGATTCGCCGCGGGCACAGCGGCGGGCGCAGCGGCGGGCACCGCCTCGCTTCCCGCCCCGCGTCTCGATGAACTCCATCGTCTATTTCTATATGTTTGTGTGTACGCGTGCGATGGTGCGTGCCGCTTCACGCGCCGCCTCTCCGTAAACACAAAAAACGTTAACGCGCCGCGAGTCAGCACGCCGCACGCGCCGCACAACGCGCCGCGTCTCCGTAAATGAGGCCTAAGGCCTTCAGGCCACACTTACGGCATATTGTTGTAAATCTTGACCTGACAGTGCACCGTGTTAAAAAATCGTCGCGATTCGCGGCTACAGTATGCCACATTTTCCCTCAGTCACATAAACATTCTCGTCAATTACATCGTTGGTATACACGCATTTTACAAAGTAAATAAAAAGAAAAGAAAGTATGATTTTAACCAAGTAATATTCAGAAAATGAGTAACAGTACTTAGGAAATTATGAATTAAAACGTAGACTAGCGAATTTGTTTGTAAATAGCTTTGTCTGGTATGTTTCATCGTGCGTATGTGTGAGTAAAAAGTGCGTGTAAAATTAGAATTGGCAAGTTTATAACCAAAAGACTTCGAAGATCCACATTATACCGATAAAACTATGTACTTACTTAACTTACTGCCAAAATTTTACGTTGCTGACGGAACAAAACCTGTTGTATTTACTTTTGCGATAAAAAATGATTCATTCGTTGTTAAAAATAATAAATTAAACTAAATGTAACAGTTGTTTTCTTTATTTTCAAACCTCAATGGAACCATCCCCGTACTGTAAGGAAGGCGTTCTTGAGTAATGCGCTTACCAACAAATTTTGCGATTAATTTTTATCTCTATAACATAAAATGCTCGTGTCACAATGTTCGTTCCCATACTCCTCCGAAAAGGCTTGACCGATTCTCATGAAATTTTGTGAGCATATTGAGTAAGTCTGAGAATCGGCCAACATCTATTTTCCATACCCCTTAGCGATAACAAAAATAATTTATATAGCAAAACAACGTTTGCCGGGTCAGCTATTATAATAGAAGATTAGCTTCCCGCCAGCGCGAGCGGCGTCGCCCGCGTGGATGAGAAGTCTAGAAATTGTCAGTGAGAACCACTAACAATATATTAATTACTAGCGGACCCGGCAGACGTTGTCCTGCCCGTTGCTTTTTTTTTAAATTTTAGATCTTTTAAACCTTCCCTGGACTTCCACGAATATTTCAAAACTAAAATTATTCAAATCGGTTCAGCCAATCTCGAGTTTTAGCGAGACTAACGAACAGCAATTCATTTTTATATATAAGAAAGATACATATGTATTAACCTTCTTCTTGAATAACCTTTAAAAAACCGTATCAAAATCCGTTAAATAGTTTTAAAGATTTAACCAAACATACATATAGGTATTACAAACAGGGACAGTCGCGGAAAGAGACTTTGCTTTGTACTACGTACTGATACCACTGTTAATTCTGATTTCTGTAAAAAGTGCTTAACCCTTCCTACTACGTTACCCGTACTACCACAGAGTTATGTCGATGTATGTGATGTTAAAAAAATTGACATAAACATCACATACATTGATCTGACTCCGTGGTAAGTAGCTAAAGCACTTGTGTTACAGATATGAGAATGAACAGTGGTATCATAAATAAACTTAAATAAATACATTAAAACACCCAGACTAGCACAATAGACATGTTCTTGCACACAAATGTTTGTATAGTGCGGGGATCGAACCCGCGACCTCTTGGTCAAAAGTAAACTTCTTGACCATTACACCAAAGTGGTGATGTTGCTGTTTTTATTTAACGCAAGGTGAACAGGCTGGCTGTATAGTACAAAAATGGACTGGCGTTCCAGAGTAGGACGTCAGAGCCTGAATTAGTTTATCGCCTTAAACTATTTTGCGTTTAGTTTACGTCTAAAACTGTGAAATCTCCGTCCGACCCCAATGCCTATCAATTTGACTCGTGTAGCCAATCTGGAATGTTTCGGGATCAATTTGTTAGCTGGCGAAAGCCGACTAAGACATTTCGCGCCGGTTTTATTACTGTCACATAGCCGAATGAGAACAGCCGGACCACTACGAAGTTTTGTGAAGTCTCAAACGTCACGGCGCAAGAAAGATGATAGATAATCGTAAATAATACGGTAGTTGACACCACCAATCGTTGACGTACTTTTTATCAACTGTCAAAACGCTTTTCTTCATAGAGTTTGTATGGGAATAACACACTTTGACGTCATCGCGTGCAATGCCGACTGAGTGACTAATTATCATTTGAATTCCAATTAAAAATCAAATAATACGAACTGCAGAAAAATATTAGTGTAAAGGCATCTGAAATTATGAATTATTTTAGAGAAAATCAGTTTTTGAATATTTCTTTGATAGTGGAAACAAGCCTATTAAAATGGCGTCTATACTAAAAGACATACAAGACTTTTCGTATAGATCTATAAATCATAACAGCCGTACGAGGTTTACTTCTAAGCATAGGTCTGCCACCACGGATCTCCATCGCGGTCGGTCCTGTGCTGCCCGAACCAGGCCAGTGGCTTCCTGCGACCTTAACGAGATCGACATAACCCTATTTTTTAAATAAAATTATTGTTGGTCGCAATTGACACTCAAATTATCTGATTGCCTGGGTAGGTAAAATTATCAGGACAGGCATGTACAAGATGGGTAATTTTATGCCACATTGAAAATTTCAAAACAATTCTTGAACAGTTCAATCATGAAACATTTGATTAAAAGGAGCTCGTACATATTTGTTTACAAATATCTATAGATAGGTTGTTAGCAAACAAAGTGTCATAGCTGTACTCTCTGGCCTGTGACCCTGGAGATTAATGTGGATCCATACACCCATCGCTACGTGACGGGATACAATTTTGAACTGTGGAAACAGATGCTAATTGAGAGCAATGAAGTTTGCGGTTGCCGCATTTTGTGGACGTTTAATCTTACGTAAGGCTTGATGTAGACGACGCCGGAACCGCACTGGCCGCGGCGCCGGACTGAAACCGCGCGTACACGAATGAATATGACTGACACCGCATTCTCATCGGGCCGCCTTACAGAAGCGGTTCCGTTTCGGCACCGGTGCGGTTCGCGTTAACGGGACGCGTTTCTATTTACAATTTTTGCTCTATGGTCGTGCCTTCGGAACGTAACAAATCAGGGAGGCGCCGTAAATAAAAGATGTACGTGGAAATGTAGGGATTGGAGTGGTGTTTTGGGACCTAGATCATTATTTACAATTACGGTCACCTACGTAAATGGAGTGGAAGGTAAAACTCTGATTTTCCGTAGCTAATGTTTTAACAATGGATTAAGAGTTAGGTAACATGGGTATCGACTAGCTACCCACGACACACAACTGTTACTACGAGTAGACACGACAAGTGTTACTATACTACAGTGTACCGATTGGGTTAGATATATTGATAACTCTATTAACTACCTATTGCACACCACAAAAAACAAAATTACAGACAGGTTTAACAAAGAATGATGTACAATTTAGGCAGTAGTATCGCTGGGTTCGATGGGTTGATGTATTAATTACAGTCAACGAGAATGATTCCAGATTTGGCTTTATTATCAGGGGATATTTACTGCATCACAGCATCTTAATTAAACCATTTTACATTTTCATTTCCGATTTATTTTCAGGCCATTTCTTACCATTGAACACAATAGAAATGTCTGTCCACACATCAAGCAAAAATTGCCATTTTCATAGCTAAAGACTTTAATTTCCTGTCATCTGGTAGGCAATCGGTGCTACTCAATAGTAATTGCTCTGGATGAGGTCTTGGGATTAAGTTTGATATAACAGTAAAAGGTAAGAGGGTTCTAACATGTGAAGGAATAATATGTGTTTTGCAGGTTTTCGTGTGGGTGAAATCTTTTGCGCTACCCTCATATGCGACAATATTCTTGATTCTCTCATCGTAAGTGTGATTGTCAACGGTTTCAGTCCAAGTGTGTTTTTTACTTTATTATAGTGTTCTGCAAATAAATGCAGATTTCAGTTTTCACGGCACGGTTATGTAAGAAGATAATAAATACTAGGATTAAGTAGAGGTTCATACCGAATGAAACAAAGTTACGGACATTGTTAATGAATTAACCGTGACACGTATTGGGTTACTCACGTTTAAATATAAAGTACATTATTGCAGTTTCATTTCCGGCAACGATTTGTACTAAACAATTTTTTGTTTGAAACAAACCAACTTAGCTTAGAAATAGCTTATTTGGAAATCGTACACTTTCAAACAACGGCGATTATAGAGTAAGTTAGATCGCAAAAGGCCCTAGGGTCTTGCCTACTCCCTAACGTTTTGTTCGTATTTTCGTGTCTAGCCAGCGCGTGCGCTCGCACGGACAAGCTTGTAAGAGTGAAAGGGATGTCTAAATCCGAAACTACGGATACGGGCTTACAGAGTAGGGGGGCTGGAACCGCGGGCTGTGAGTCGTAAAAACATGCATTTTCCTAGGCAAAGCCTCTAATTTCCCGCCGGACGGGGTAATCGGAGGAACAGGGAGTAATTACCTCTCCGCTCTCTTGCGCACTCTCGTGTTCAATTGTTCACTTGTGAACTAATCTAGACTGTTGCTAGTTTAAAAGGAGGTTATTTAAGTATCAGGTAAACATGTACGGTAAAGTAAGAGAGAAATTTTAGTTTGTTGACCACTTTTCTTGATCTATTTCTTTGTTTCCTTAAAATGTACCGAAACCTATTTTTTAAATAACACTTTGGTCCTCCACGGCCTTCAGCTTGGCTATGAGCCACATAATCCATTTTTGATGTTTAGATTTTAAGTCTATTTGACTCACAGAATAATATTATAAGAATTTATCGCTTAGAAATATATATGTATCTTAACATCTAAACCTGCAACTCATTAGCAACTAGCTGCCGACCGCGACTTTGCCCGCTTTCAAATGTTAAAGTTTTCGCCCAGTCTACTCGCCGACATCTTGAAAACGGTACCTCAATCATATTTTTAAGGAACACGCGACATAGGCTGGTGGGAACAGGAATGCTCTTACACAAATAATATATAGAGATGCCAGGAATTTGGCTCCAATAAACAGAAAATAAAGTAAATGAAGATCTATTCTTTATGCTTCCACGCAAACGAACGGCGAACTATTTTTTCTCAGGATAAATAATTCTTACTGCTAACACAAACAGATCTGTGGTCCTTAGTTATTTATTGTTTCTGGAGCTAGACTATTATTGGATAACCATCGAATCGTAATCTGAAAATCTTAATTTCCACTGGACCAAAGAATCGGTCAATATTTTTCGGTCAACATTTATCGATTGTAACAAAATAAGACATCATAATAATGTAAAAGAGGTTATTAAGGAAATGGAATATCGGTGCGGGATGTTTTGAAAGTTTGGATAAACTTTAGACACTATCAAAGTTCACCCAAATACGAGTATTTATCGAAATATTGTTCATGACACCAACTTAAATTAATTCAAGATATGACACGAAAACCATCTAGAAGCAGAACAGAAACATTTACATGATGGTGATTACATTATAAGGTGTTGATTAGTTGAAGGGTAAAGACACCAAATTGTACCTATTTAATAAACCGTTTCAAGTTAATCCCTACTATAGCTATCATAATCCCATATTGTACGATGTAAAGTAAGTAAGGACCTGCAAGGGTCATAAAGCTCGTATAATGGATATCTCGGTATTAAGAGTAAGCTGTTAGCTTGAAATAAGTGGATAGTAAGCTAAAGCGGATTAGTTTGCAATTTTAATGATACCTACTTAACTACTTTAAGACCTTGAATGTAACACCCAAAATACGCAAATAAATGCATTTGTTTTTGTATCTATATACTTAAACGTTACCTCATATACTTATTGTAAACACTTAAGTGTTTCACCAAGTAAGTGTTTTGTTTTAAGGGCAAGTCTTTTTTGTATAGACAGCCGAATAGACAGCAAAACAGTGAATAAATTCATGAGGATATTAATTTTCACCTTCTTAATTTACGCCTAGCACAGCCGGCACGTAGATTTAATAAAGCCACGCTACACCCATTGAACATTGAACCCGAGGGAATAGGAATTAATTTTGACGTTTAACATCTGGTGTTGTATCTCTATGGAGTCCTTATCTATGTATTGTTAACATTTAATCTCAATTTGATTAATCAAAGGAGGTTTGTACACAAACTTAAAAGCACTTGTGAAGTATGTGTGAAGTCTAAGGTGTAGATTACTTCCACGCATTTATTGTCTATTGCCCACTGTTTAACTACTCGAATACTCAGCAAGGTAATAAAGATAATAAATGTCTTAAATAAGTACCTATAGTGTAAGTAGGGTCGAGTATCTCACATTGAACCAGGCAGCTACATTTAACCACCGCCATATCTCGAGACTACGACGTTGGCAAACCGTGATTATAAAAGAGGCATTAGTGCATCACATCACCAGTTTCCGGGACGTGGGCGTGCGGAGTGTCTGTGTAAGGAGTGTTTTAATAAAAAGTTACTCAAAAACCAAGATATTTTAGCAAATTTCAATGATTTTTAGCTTTTTTCCTTAATATTATATTGTTTTTTAACTGATTAAACTCAATAAATATGGTTCACCTAGGTTCAATGTGGAAAATACCCTGGTTAATTTGTACGCCCTGAAGTACTCATTTAACCAAAAGGGTTTTACAGAAAATCTTTTTTAAAGTAATACGAAAGAAAATAAAAGAAAAAGATGTTTACAGAAATGTACATATAATAGTACATTATGGTACAAGTGTGTAATGTTGGTGATTACCGCTGAGGCGCCATTGTGACCCGAGCCGTCAGGTGAGGGTCTTAAGAGAGCCGAGGACGGTAATCATCAATACACACGTGTATCATACGACGTTTTTCAACACACTTGCGAGGAAAAAACAAACATGTATCGCATAAATCGTTTAATTAAGTATGGGAAAATTGGGAAATGGCGCGCAATTTTTTTTTTTGCACGCGCCAAATGTAAGGTGATTGATTACAGCCATACAGCCTACTTCAAAATGATAATTTTAGTGATAAAATGCAAATATTTTATAAGAAATTATTGTGAATTATAAATAATTTGATAATAATAAATGTTTTTTCGTCTTAATTAAATAAATGAATAAATTATTTATTTCAAAAATGTAAATGGGTTTTCGGTGGCATAAAACCTCTTTGTTGTTACAAAAAAAAACTGTATTACCCGGTTAAATTGAAAATGCTCTGTGGTGACGCCTAAATTCACACAATTACGGTGCGGGTGGAATATTTGAAAAAAATAGGGTATGTTTCGAACCCTTAGGCTGGGTTATAAAAGTGGACTGTATCTCTGCGGTTTAATTGTGAAATTAGCAGAGATACCACTTGCAAAACACCATATAAAAAGGACGAAGAAAAGAAGAAATGACACAAGGAAAAATTTGGAAGGAACATGCACACTTACCAAAGTCCGTTGGCACGTCATGCACCAGTCGAGCGTTCTCCAGGGCAGTTTTGCAAGGTGGTTCGCTTTATTTCACAATTATAAAAATGTCATAAGATTTGATCACGAAAAATATCACAAGAAGTAATTCGTCACACGCGGATGCGTCCGTCTCAGAGTAGGCACAAATTCAGAAGAGATTTTTTAATGTCCGATGCACCGAAAGCAGCCGACGCATCGACAAAGACGGCCATATACAAAAGTGTACATGTTGGAAAAGGATGGGCGATAGACAGGATTAAGGTATTTTGCAAGTGTTAATCTACCCTAAAATATGTAATTATGAAAACGCAAGATACGAAATCCACCATCCCCCCGGCCTTGAAGTAACCCTTCAAAACAAAGAGAAAGAAATCGCTCCAAAAGTAGAAACTTTAGAGCGAAGCACTTCAATTGTGCAAATATTTAAAAGTAAAGAAAATTAAAAAAATTACTAATTCTAAGTTGTGTCAACTTTGTCTAAAGTTGACAAAAACAAATTATAAGAAACGATTATTGAGTCGGAAGCGGGCATAGCCGCACCACTGGGCGTTTATACGTGCCAGTTTTCGTTTTTACTTCCGCAACGCGAGTAACTCCATCCTTTCCAGGATATAATTTTGTGATTATTCCTAAAGGCCACTGTAAGGGTGGAGCGTTTTCTACATTTAGTAGAACCACGGTACCAACTTTGATTGGATTTGAAGGCGTATTCCATTTTTCACGCAATTGCAAATTATGTAAATACTCCGATCTAAATCGTTTCCAATATGACTGAACAAGCGAATCCATTAATGAGAAGCGGGTTAATAAACTGGTTCGTTTTTCAGTTAAGTCAGCCGCGGGAATATACTCAAGCGGAGCGGTGCATAAAAAATGTGAAGGTGAAAGCGCGAGCGGCTCCGACGGATCAGAGCTTAAAACATAAAGAGGTCGGCTGTTCAACAGTGCCTCGATTTGAGTAAGAACGGTCGACATCTCTTCAAAAGTGAGAATTTGATTTCCAATAACACGAAATAATAGCGATTTAGTGCTCTTAATATTAGATTCCCAAATTCCGCCGAAATGACTTCCCTTGGGAACGTTCATGGTCCAAGATATACGGTTTTTCGCGAGTTCTTGACTGAATGTTTGGTAGTATTCATCAGTTTTCAAAAACTCGTAAAGTTCATTAAAATAAGTTTTAGATGCCACAAAGTTTGTGCCATTGTCGCTATATAAGAACGTACAAGGGCCTCGTCGCGATATAAATCGTTTAAATGCGTCAATAAAAGCGATAGAAGTTAAACTAGAAACAAGTTCAAGATGAACTGCCTTTGTCACGAGACAAATAAAAAGACATAAGTAGGCTTTCACACTACGAACGCCGCGTTTGCGATAAGGAGTAATATACAGCGGGCCTGCGTAGTCTACGCCCGTGTGTAGGAACGCCTTGCATTGTTCCAATCTACACTTTGGCAAATCAGCCATTAGCGGGAAACTTGACTTTGGGTTTAACCGAAAACAAGTATTACATTTATGTATGCGCTGCCTTACAACGCGTCTAGCGGAAATAATCCAATATTTAGATCTTAAAATGGCAATTAATAGCTGAGGTCCAGCATGACAATTGTCGCGGTGATAAGAATCAATCAAAAGTTCAATAATATGTCCCTGTTTAGGTAATAATATGGGGTGTTTAGATGAATAATCCAATGTCGAGTTCGATAAGCGACCTCCGACGCGTAAAATACCGTCACACACAAACGGGAAAAGTTTTATTAATTTGGGAGAACATGATTGGCCATTAGAAATATTTTTAATTTCTTCCGAAAAATAGACAGACTGCACGGCACGAATTATTTCTAACTCGGCGGCATTCAAATCATCAGCGGTAATTATATTATTTCGCGGTAGTTTTTTCATAAATTTCAAAATATAAACTGTGGTGCGAAGAAGCTTGTTCCACGAAGAACAGCGAGAAGCGAGAATCAAAAGTGGATTTTCCACATTATCAACATTTTTAGTTACGTGAGAAACAGTTTTTTCCTCAGGTAAAGAAAATTTGTTAGGTGAGAAATTTTGAATAGGCCAATTATCTATAGGCAAAGAAAGCCAACACGGTCCTTGAAACCATAGTTCATGCTGAACTAATTGCGAAGGTGTAAGTCCGCGGGACACACAGTCCGCGGGGTTCTGTACACCAGGGACATGATATAAATTGTCAGGCGAAATATTTTCCTGAATTTGCGAAATGCGGTTGGCAACATACGTATTAAATCTATGCGGCGAAGCGATCGACCAACATAGGGCGACTTCAGAGTCTGAGAAAATAAAAATGTTATTAATTTTGTGTCTATTTGACATAGTGTCATATACTTCTTTAAGAAGCCGTGAAAGTAAAAGGATCCCGTTAAGTTCCAAACGTGCGAGAGTAATTTTGGGTTTAACGGATGCCACTCGCGATTTTGAGCATAAAAGCGAAACAATAGGAGGCATATTGACGTTTACGACGTGTAGGTATATAACACAGCCGTATGCGGATTCGCTGGCGTCCGAAAAACCAACTAAAGAAACATTAGAATCAGGATCTATGCCAATATGGCGCGGAAATGCGATGCGAGATATTTGCGGTAATTCAAAAATATATTGTTGCCATATATTAATAATGCGGGAGGGGGGCACATCGTCCCAGTCAAGATTGAGAAGCCAAAGCTCTTTTATGATTAATTTTGCGAAAAGAATAATAGGCCCGACGAGTCCTAAAACATCGTACAGACGTGCGGTGGCGGATAAAATGGCGCGTTTAGTACAAATTAATGGCGGACTCGAAATTTCAAAAACAAAAGTATCTTGTGCGGGTAACCAGCGCAAACCTAAGATCTTAAACGTACTTCCGTCATCAAAGGAAATAGATTCAGACTGTCGGTGCGACTCAGGTATATGCTCGAGAAGTTCGAGTGAATTAGAGGTCCACTTGACCAAGTCAAACCCACCAGATTTGAAAAGCTGGATTAACTCATGAGCTATCTTGACTGCTTCATTCAGAGAAGAAGCAGAAGAAGCCAGATCATCCATATACATGTCTCTTTCCAAAACGGAGGCTGCGTTCGGCCAATTGTGCCGTTCGTCATTAGCGAGTTGACGTAAAGTGCGGAGCGCCAAAAATGGAGAAGATCTGAGCCCAAATGTGACGCGAGTGAACTCAAAAACTTCTAGCGGGTCAGTATCAGAAAATCTATAAAGAATTCGCTGATATTTGCGGTGCGGAGAATTTGTATGAATACACAAATACATTTGTTTCACGTCTGCAAAAAAGGCAATGCGAAAAATGCGAACATTCAAAAGAATGTGAAAAATATCAGCCTGTAGATTGCAACCAATATGTAAGATATCGTTTAGTGACAGGCCGGTATCAGTTTTAGCGCTGCCATCTAAGACGGGGCGAACTTTAGTAGTCGACTTGTCGTCGCGCACTACAGGGTGGTGCGGTAAATAAAAACCTGGGCTGTCACATTCCTCAGGTGCGGTGCGGGAAAGAATGCCTTTATTTTGGTAATCAAGAAAAATATCATCGTATTTAATTTTTAAATTTGGATCCTTAGCGAACTTCCTTTCAAGAAGTAAGAAGCGTTTCTTAGCGGTTGTATAGGAATTGCCTAAATTTTGGGGGTCCTCTTTAAATGGGAGATCAACAGAATAACTGCCGTCAGAATTACGTACAGTTGTAGAAGTGTAAATATTTTCGCATTGTTGATCGTCAGGACTTAAAAACTTGCGCGAGGGTACCTCCTCAACGGCCCAAAACTTTTCGACAACCTGATGTAGCGGGTCAGAAGTAAAAGCACAAAGTGTGCGAGTAGCGGGTTGCGGAGAAATAATAGGAGCGTCACCCATAATTAGGTAACCTAAGGTCGTTTCAAAGGCGGAGGGCATTTGATCATTTGAGCTTTTAATTTTGTCTGAGAGTAATATTTCACAATAAAGTTTAACACCTAAAAGCACATCTATAGGTCCAGGCTGTGAAAAATCGTCATCAGCGAGCGGTAAGTTACTTAAAAAATGCAAAGCCGATGCGTCGACGCGCGAGTCGGGCAGCTGTGACGTAATCTGGTTCACTATCATGGGCTTTATAGAATATTCGCACTTGCTATCAAAGCGAGAAGTGAATTTAAACGCGGTGATACCTATAATGTTTTGCGAAGCTCCTCCTATACCTTGAACTTCCGTATAGCGGGTTTGTTTACAAATAGGAAGCGATAATCGCTTACAACAATCAATAGAAATATAATCACTTTGAGAGCCAGGATCCACTAGGCATCTCAAGTAATGAGTCTGATTATAGCAATCAATAACTTTAATTTTAGCGGTTCCTAATAAAGTCGTCGTTTGAGAACGATTAACACGATCATACGAAACTGTACAAACAGATGCATTATTTTCAAACGAGTGCGGGGGATTGATACCGGCGCGGGAGTGAGTCATATTATGTAACTCGACATGACTGCTCGGCACATTGCGGGCGGAGTCATGGGCGGTAGCGGAAATAATAGCGGGGTCGGACACCACCGCTGCACCAATATTGCAGTTATTCGATTTAACGTTCATATGGAAATGCAATAAAGAATGGTGTCGCATAGAACAATTATGTTTAGAGGTACAAGAAAAGGTTTTATGTTTTACACTTAAACAGTTGTTGCAAAAGTTATTATTTTTAATAAAGGTAAATCGATCATGCGGGGTCAACTTCATAAAAGAAGGACACGAATATAAATGTTCGTGTTGTTTATTGTTACACAAAGCACATTTATCGCTTACGCTTGTGTTACTCGAGCCCGACCCTAACTCCGTATTCACAAAAGATTTTGTACAAGGTGTAGGGCTGTGCTTAGAGTGCGGTTTATTTTGCGGGTGCGAAAAATTATTAACTGATTTATTGTTAGGCACAGAACGAGACAAAACTTTACTTTGTTCTTTAATGAATTCAACTAAATTATGATATGTAGGTATTTTATCTTTGCGATATGTTATTTCAAATAATTTAATAGTTTCCGTGTCTAACTTTTGGAGGGCTAAATGTAAGAAAATAAAATCAGTTAAATCGTTAAGCTTCAATTGCTTGAGTGCTTCGACAGAAGAATCAAAATTATTTATAAATGAATCTAAACCGTTTGAAGTTGTGTTATTTAGCGGTTTAAAATGTAACAACTGATTAAGGTATGCGCATGCGAGTGAGCGAGGATCGTCATACTTCTGCACGAGGGCGTCCCAAATAACAATATAATTTTCAGCGGTAGGAGCCAACCCTGCGCATACGCACAACGCCTGCCCGGTTAATTTGTTTACCAAGTAAAATACCTTTTCACTATCAGTGAGCGATGCGTTATCATGAATCATAGTTTTAAATTGTTGATAAAATAAGGGCCAGTTCTTGATGTCTCCATTGAATGACATCAAGTCAATGGGTGGAAGACGAGGCTGAGATTTCGTAGGAGGTGGCGGTTGCGAAAAAGAATTTAAATTACATTTTTCAATATCGAGTAAAACTTGTTTGATATAGCAATACATTTCTTCAAATGTAGTCCAAGAATCATAATCTACATCTGACTGCGGGTTTATTTGTAAATTCAACATATTATAAGAATCCAAAACTTCCTGAAAATCGTTGCGTAATTTATCGATATTTGAGGCATTTGCACAAAATACCTTACGAATTTGAGGGTTTTGTTCAGCTTTTTGTGCGAGATTGAAAATATTTTCCAAACGTTTATAAATTACATCGCGTTTGACAATAAAAATAGTCAGTTGATTTTTATTGATATCAACAGATTCTCCTACGAAAGGCTCGCTTTCTCTCCTCTTCGCTTTGCCCATTGTAAATAGTTACAAAGAAGTGTAGCGGAAAAATAAATGAAAGTACACAAGTTACGTGTAAGAAGCGGGTGAATAAAATTGGCGGTCAAGTGAAATAAAAATGGCGGTCAATCGAAGATAAGAATTGGCGGGTTACTAAAAATAAAGTTTGCGGGTAGCGAACACTGAGACGTATCACGCGTGGATGAGTTGGCGGAAAATGACTCAACTGAATAACGAATGCAATGGAATGCGGTAACTTATACGATATAAAATCCAATACAAAAAGCGTTATAGAATAAATGAGTAATTTAGGAATAACCACGATATGTTGCAATACGCAATGCGGGGTGCGGAAGTAAAAAGAAATAGTTGCCGATGCGGTGAAATATAAAGAATAAATCAACAAACTATTAATTTGCGTATCACAATGAACGTATAGTTATATACCTAAGGTGGGGTTTTTAGAAAAATACGTGAAATTACGTATTATAGCGATCGAAAAATTAAATTTTATTTGAGAGTGCGGCCAATATGGCCAAAAATAATTCAGATTAACTTAAAAATTCGGCCGAAGTGACCAAAAATAATTGTGGTGACGCCTAAATTCACACAATTACGGTGCGGGTGGAATATTTGAAAAAAATAGGGTATGTTTCGAACCCTTAGGCTGGGTTATAAAAGTGGACTGTATCTCTGCGGTTTAATTGTGAAATTAGCAGAGATACCACTTGCAAAACACCATATAAAAAGGACGAAGAAAAGAAGAAATGACACAAGGAAAAATTTGGAAGGAACATGCACACTTACCAAAGTCCGTTGGCACGTCATGCACCAGTCGAGCGTTCTCCAGGGCAGTTTTGCAAGGTGGTTCGCTTTATTTCACAATTATAAAAATGTCATAAGATTTGATCACGAAAAATATCACAAGAAGTAATTCGTCACACGCGGATGCGTCCGTCTCAGAGTAGGCACAAATTCAGAAGAGATTTTTTAATGTCCGATGCACCGAAAGCAGCCGACGCATCGACAAAGACGGCCATATACAAAAGTGTACATGTTGGAAAAGGATGGGCGATAGACAGGATTAAGGTATTTTGCAAGTGTTAATCTACCCTAAAATATGTAATTATGAAAACGCAAGATACGAAATCCACCACTCTGTTTACTCGCATATAATTTGCAGTTAGGTACTAACTTAACTTTGTAGGGATCATTCTATTATGCACTAGTGTGTAATATTATTATGCACGTGTATGTTATAGTTCGGTTTATGGCCCTAAGAACGATATAATAAGGCTCACTTTACGAGCAAGTGTGTTGAAAAATATGTTTTAATAGAAAAAAATGAAAACCATTGCTTAAAAAATATGCAAACTAGGTACTATATGTGTAAGAATTTTATTTTCGTTACCTTTAGTATTTTTGTCAAACTTATCACTTGTTAGTTCAACTTATACTAAGTAGTACCTGCTCAATACCTCCACCTACATACACACTTATCTAAATTATTATCCCTACAAACCACCCGAAGACTAGCGCCGATCGATAGTGGAAACAAATCTTACTTCTAAGTTACTTTTTACGTCAAAACGGTTATGCCTTCTCAAATTCCTATACGACTGGGAAAAAGGGTTGTATCAGTGAAATAAAATTCAGGACGGAGATAACAGGATAAGGGTTTGGTAAGCTCTTTGGAAATAGCGAGATCATCCCCCGGGGGTTGCTCCGGGTTGTAATTCCTGAAAATTCCACACCCCAGCTTATCGCGTGCAGACAGCGTTTTCCAGATTTATAAGGAAATCGACGGGGCTGTTGTCGGAAGAAATGTTTAGTCATATTTCAATGGTTTTTATTTTATTTATTTGGTTCACCAACAATTGATACACTAAAATTACAATTTAATACAAACAATTATCTATGGCTAAGTGTACAATTTTTTAAAGGTAAACACAGCATGCAATTAAAAATATTAAAAATAGAAATGGTATAAAAGCTAGCTAACGATAAAAATATGTTTTGTGCTTATTGTACGCTATCTATAATATATATACTTAAAAGTCTAATCCAAATGAATACTGCTTAACTGGTTTCTGAATTTACAGAGGGATGTACCAAATAGATTAATTAATTTGCTATGTTTATTTATTCAAATTAGGTAGTATACTACCTCATATTTAAGTAATTGTACGTATCTTTTGTACGTGTCGGTCTGGTGAAGGTCGCGGGACGCCGCCGGATGCGGGAAGCTTAGGACTCCATATTGAGTAATACCAATATTACTCGTAGGGCAGGACAAAAATGTTTAGTAAGTATTTCTGTGTTTCTGGCTACGAGTACCTCCAATGATAACAAATACTGAGAAGAACAGTCCAAAAAATTAACTTCTTGAGCATTGACGACCGTATGGTGCAGTGGTCTACATGTCGGACTTTAAAACCAAGGGTTGCGGGTTCGATTCCCGCACAGTACAAGCATATGTGTGCATGAACATGTGTGTTTGTACTGGTCTGGGTGTTTTCTATGTATAATATGTATTTATTTACAAAAAAAAGTATTTAAGTATGTTTATCCATTGTCTAGTACCCATAACACAAGCCTCGTCGTAGCTTAATTTGGGACTAGAGAATTGGTGTGATTGTTGTGAAATATTTATTATTTATTTATTTAAATATATATATACATAATAAAATCTAAGCCTTATTGAGTCTAGTTGGGTACCTACGTAGAGTCGAAGACTGTTGGTGCGAAGGATGTAGTGTCGAATTATTTTTCAGCTACCCCGTAGCGTCGAAAGCCCGTGGAGTCGAATGCCTATGGGTTCATAAAACTTAATTTGTCAATGGCTAAATTTACAAGGAAAACCTTTTTTTTATTAATGCTTCTTTGGTGGAAGAGTATTGTAAAGTAAATTTTAGCACACGGGATTCCATAGTTTTTCTGGAAAAAGAATATCATATTTGAGATTTTAGTATGGAATGAGGGAAAATTCAATTTTTTTTTCCTGAGTACTAAAATTTTGCTGGAGGACGTCTTGAATCCAACCCTCTTTCTTAAAAAATACTATAACCCAAAAAGGCTTTTTATGTATGTATCTATCACGCGTGGCTACGCAAAAAATTAAACAAATAGCACGAGACTAGTATAAACCCCAATTAAAAAAACAATACACCAAAAAACTCTATAGTACACGTGTCTTTTATGGTAAATAACTTCTGCGTTGCCGTAAACATATCTCCTTAATAAGATATAAACGTTTTCATAAAATGGCTGCTATCGTAATTGGTGGTTATTTTTCCGAGCGAGCAATTTCGTCGCGTCGTGAATCTTTTAGCTGCGAGAGTTGTCGCTGATCGTTAGTAGGCTCTCGATTTATGAAAATGCGTTTGTCAAGCTCACGAGCCTGTTCCATCATAATTTCATTTCATAAACAATAAATGAGCACCGAGAATGTTGGCGAAAATCATTTCAGAAAATGAATGCCAGGTAGTATCTTAAGGAGTGCGCGAAAAAGGTAACCTCCTCAACTTTATGGCAGTCTCAAGGGATGGTTCTTTTAGTGAATGCGTGGCTTCTCATTTGCTTTTATGATGGCAACGCGGGTTATGTTAAAAAAGATGCAAAGTTGTTACATATTTTATCGCTGAGTTACTTCCAGCCTGAATATGGTCTAACTGAAGAAGGCTTCAGCGAAAAAAATCTCCACGAGAAAAAATCAACAGTCTGAGGCATGTATCGAACCTGCGTGCGTCCATTCGGCTCGTAAGTGACGCCGGGGCTGCTCTTCACTCTTAATAACTCATAAAATTATTTTTTTTGAGTTTATTTTTGCACAACTAACAGGCCACTTAAAATAATGGCATCAATCATCATACTACATACATATTTAAGTTTTCAGTCATTTAAGTATCAAATTCAAACCTATTACGTAAGCGACTATTATTATATAAAAGTCAATATATTAAAATGACACTTTTTACAATAAATTTCTAATATTGTTGGTATCTAAATGTAAAGTAAACTTATTTATTACATTAGGGTTTCAATGAGGAACTCTAAATAAGTATATAGTATAGGTAATATTTTTCCCAGACTTGAGCCTGTGTGAAAAATTACACACGATTTGTCCCCAAATGTTATGCACGCAAATAACGTGAAAGTGTTACAAATGAAGTGTCCTTATCTCTGAAGAACTCATCATACAGTTCTCGTGCATTTAGTAGCCGAAAAATGTACCGGAGCATGTTAATTGTTATTCTTAGACAGTTCGATTTAGTTCAGAGCTTAATTTATGAAATGGCCATGGTCCACCTAGAACAGTTTAAGGGGGTAACATGTATTTGTGTATAAATAATTTCGTTGTGTTCAACTGGACAAATGTTGTTATTATACCCAGTAACTAAATACTTGTAAGTCTAACACATTTGTACTTACAGGTATGTCTACAAGAAACCCGGCGGAAGGTAGAACTAATGAATGAGTTCCCGGAATGGTGAATTGGTAAATTTTGCTTAAAAAATGTCGCGTGCTAATCACCCCACTAGAAAATCTGTGGTGCAAGGAAAATAGGCCTATTAAGAGTATTAGGTAAGTTGCCATATTTGTGTAGTTACAAATAACCTACAGGTTAGTTGCGGGCTGTTTAAATACCTGATAAGTTACTCGTAATTGGTCGTTTAGATTCGAAATCAAAACCCTAATTTGATACAAAAACCACACTACTCGTTCTCCGCTCAGGAAAAATTGAACGGAACTGGTAGCGCCAATCATCCAACACAGTGTCGAGAAGGGCCGGTCAAGAGTTGAGGGATGGAATTAATAATAATTTATAATTTTTTCCTTTGTGTGCGGCGTGCGCACATGAAAGCGTCCAGCTGTCGTAACAAATTAATAATACAAGCAACTAAAAGTAACTAAACTAAGTTTAAGAGGACGAAGAAAATTGAAGAGCATGTGTAAGTGAACTCACCAAGAGTTCTCGTTCTTTGGCCTCGTCCTTCAGCTGCAGCTGCTCACACTAGGCATAACTAAACACAGTTTACGGGACAAGAGTTCATGTTTCTAAATTAACTTTAATTTATAAAATAAGTTTAAGTTTATAAAATATCACAAATATAATACAGCTCGGCGAGACACGTCTACGCGCAGGTGACGCGTAATTAGGAAAAAAAACGTATGGTCCAAAATGCCTTTGCGCACTAATACTTCACATAACGTGTACACACGATGAGAAAACAAGGACGGCCATACAAAAAATGTGCATGTTGGAAACGGATGGATGATAAGAAAGGATAACTAGATGCTTGCAAGTAAACAAACCACCTACATTTTAGGTTTATAAAAATAACTAGTTACGTAATCCACCATCTGGAGTAAGCACCGGCCTTGAAGTAAGCCGTCAAAACAAGAAAAGAAAACGCTCCATATAATATATAAAACTATAGAACAAAGCACTTAAATTGTGCAGAATAATAACTGTTTCTTCCCCAGGCAACGATAATTTGTAAAGTACAAATTTTTGCGTAGGCCATTCATAAATGCGTAAGGAAAGCCAAGACGGTCCCTTAAACCATAAATTTATGATCAATTAATTGCAAAAGTGTCAGTCCGCGGGACACACAGTCCGCGGGGTTCTGTACACCAGGAACATGATACATATTTACAGGCAAAATATTTTCCTGTATTTGCGAAATGCGGTTGGCAACATAAGTATTAAATCTATGTGGCGAAGCATTTGACCAACATAGTGCGACCTCCGAGTCTGAGAAAGCGAAAATGTTATTTATTTTAAGCTACTAGATAAAGTGTCATGGGTTTCTTTTTAAAGTTTTTAAAGTAATAGAATCCCGTTAAGTTCCAAGCGGGCGAGAGTAATTTGAGGCTTAGCGGAAGCCACTCGAGATTTTGAACACAAAGGTGAAACATTAGGAGGCAGGTTGCCATTCTCGACGTGCAAATAAATAACACACCCGTGTGTAGACTCGCTGGCATCCGTAAAACCAATGATAGAATTTTTCAGTCAGGATCTATACCTACATGACGCGGGATTTAAATGCGAGAAATAAGCGGTAATTGAGACAAATATTGTTGCCATTAAATATGAATGAGAGAGGGGCACATCGTCCAAATCAAGATTGAGAAGCAAAAGCACTTTTATAATGAGTTTAGCTTTAATTATGAAATAAATGGTCCGACTAGTCCTAAGACATCGCACAGACGTGCGGTGGCGGATAAAATGGCGCGATTAGTACAAATTAGCGGGGACTCCAAATGTCAAAAACAAAAATGTGTCTTGTGTGGGTGAGAATACCTTTATTTAGGTAATCAAGAAAAATATCATCATATTTAGACTTGAGATTTGGATCCTTGGCGAACTTCTTTTCTAAAAGTACGTGGCGACCTCTACCATTCGCCATCACAAGTGCATGCCTAACGGCAAGCACCACAGCAAGAGCTGATACGGTTCCATAGGCTAGATGGCGCTGTTAGCCTAGTACCGGCCAAATGATACCGGCCTAGTACCGCACATGAACCGCGGTATATAAGATTTCGATCCAGAATAATATAGATAGACAAATCAAGATGATGTCTATCGGACTTTGGTCCCCAACCATAAAACCCGGTCGGTAGGAAGCGCTTCCACACATGTCCCCACACATCCTGGTCAGCAGCAACCGCCTCATCCCGACTCACCGTGGACAACAGGCGGGTCTCTTCCCGACTCACCGTGGAGTACAGGCCGCTTATCCCGACCATCGTGGACTTCCGCATGCTCATCCAGACTCACTGAGGACATCGGGCATGCTCATCCCGACTCGCCGCGGACATCCTGTGTGCACATACCGACTCACTGAGGACATCACACACTCATCCCGCCTCATCGTGGTGGACCCGAGAACACGGGCACTTGCAAGCTGAAGACGCACAGACTGCTGGCTCATTGTGGCTCAACCAACCTCCGGTTATTCGGAGGGGAGGGTTGTAGCGACCTCTACCATTCGCCATCACAAGTGCATGCCTAACGGCAAGCACCACAGCGAGAGTTGTTACGGTTCCATAGGCTAGATGGCGCTGTTAGCCTAGTACCGGCCAAATGATACCGGCTTAGTACCATACCGACCATAACACCCGGTCGGTAGGAAGCGCTTCCCTTTAGCTTCCTAACTCGAAATCAGTTGCGCCAAAAGTATAAAACGTTTTTTTAGCGGTTGAATAAGAATCGCCTTAGTTTTGAGGGTCGTCTTTTACAGGAAGATCAACAGAAAAGCTGCCGTCAGCATTACCAATAGTTGTAGTTTTTTTTAAATATCTTCATATTCATATATATATCTTCATATCACCCATAGTTAGGTAACCTAATGTCGTTTCGAAAGCAGAGGGCATTTGACCGTTTGAGCTTTCAATTTTGTCAGACAATAAAATTTCACAATAAAGTTTAACGCCCAAAAGAACATCTATGGGTCCAGGTCGTGAAAAACTCATCAGCGAGCGGGAGATTAGGTATTTATACCTAAACTGAATAGCCGATGTATCGACGCGCGAGACGGGCAACTGTGACGTAATCTGGTTGATAATCTTGGGCCGAATAGGATATTTGCAATTGTTATCAAAGCGAGAAGAAAACTTAAGCGATATAATACCTAAAATCTTTTGCGAAGCTCCTCCTATACCTTGAACTTCCGTATAGCCGGTTTTTTAACCAATAGGAAGCGATAAACGCTTATAACAATCTGCGGATACTCGTATATAATCACTCTGAGAGCCAGGATCCACTAGATATCTCAAGAAGTGTTTTCGATTATAAGAATCGTCGTTTGAGATTAATTAAGTTTATTTGTAATACTACCGTTGATTCTGATATCTGTAACACAAGTGCTTAAGCTACTTATCACGGAGTCAGATCAATGTATGTGATGTTGTTGTATATTAATTTATTTATTTCTTCTTTAAATGAATTCCATAAATCGTTATCTACGTCAGATTGCGGGTTAATTTGTAAATTTAATAAAATATAAGAATGAAGAACATAATGATAAACTTGACGTGACGAATCGATATTAAATGTGTTTGCACATAAAGCCTTATTGTTTGTGGGTTTTTTCAGTTTTTTGTGCGAGAATGTAAATATTTACTATGCGTTTAAACAAAACATCGCGATTGACAGTATAAATTGTAAGCTGATTTTTATTTGTATCAACAGCTCCTCCTACGAAAGGCTCGTTTTCCCTACATTTAGATTTACCCCTTGCGGGATGAAAAAATTACACTAATATGTATATATATATATAGTATATAAAATGGCGAGTACGAAAAGTTAGGTGAACTCTTTAGTTCGCGGTAGCGGCTGAATAAATAATTTGCGGGTGAGATATTAATGTGACCCCTGACGAGACTGCGCGCCACCGATGAGTTTTCTGAACAAAGAACGAGTAA
Source organism: Pyrausta despicata (assembly GCA_963921415.1). Taxonomy (NCBI): domain Eukaryota; kingdom Metazoa; phylum Arthropoda; class Insecta; order Lepidoptera; family Crambidae; genus Pyrausta; species Pyrausta despicata. The sequence goes on along the minus strand of OY992862.1, from coordinate 9,731,466 downwards.
TGAACGAATGCGAATACAAAATGAAATACTACGTTGTTAGATGAAATTAGGAATAACCACGATATTTGTACTACGTAAATGGTCGCCAGTGCGACCGGTCTAACGTTGGCACCACTAAGTACGGCATGAGTATATACACACATCAAAAGTGTCTAGGGATCAACATATATTTTTGCAATAACTTTTCTCCTGATTGATATTAATTAAAATTTTCTTTAAGGATTCATCAAATAAAGTGTTTTCGTTTGTCTACAGTAACGATAAACCAAGTCACCTTTGCATTAATAAAGAAATTTGCCATTTTCCTAATAAAGGGATTTTTGACATTTGAACCACTAACATTCAAGTTCGAAAAAAAGACTGAAATAACAGTTTTCTTTAAAATTTTATTGGGTAACTTAAACAATTAATAATCCGTGTTTCTACCGCGAACACTAACAACACAAGAACATCGGTTTGGCATACTCAAAATGAGTTCATCCAAATCACGCTGTGGAATGGCCGCCCATGTTCGTTGCAACAACAAAAAAAGGTCTTCTTGCGACTGGATACCCTCCATATTCAGCAGAGCTCTTCTCTGTAGTAGCGCCATGGAGTACGGTATCGCTGCACCACACGGAGACAAGACCGATACATTCAAATCACAACTCGAAGAGCTCCAACAATAACCGCCATGATGTTAGCCGTGAGGCTTCATCACTTTTCAGGGAACTTAATTAGCGACCAAACAGTCAGAAACCGCTTGCATGAAGTGAACCTTCATTCCCGAAGACCGCTAAGGGTACCTAAAGCAATGCACAATCGTAGGATTCGATATCAATGGGCTCTTGAACACAGAAATTGGGCAGAAGAACAATGGCGTTTCGTATGCTTTTCTGATGAGTCTCGTTTTGGTATGAGACCGGATACAAGACGTATACGACACTGGAGAACCCCTGGACGCCAAAAGCGATTAAAATCCTGCCAGGAAGTCCATCCTTATAGTGGTGGAACCATCATGGTATGGGCGGGTATTTGGATCGGCGGAAGAACTGAGTTGATTTGGATCAGAGGCAACCTCAACGCTCAAATTTATGCTGAGACGATTGTGTCAGACGTCATCGTTCCTCTACAAGTGCAAATCGGTCCCTTATTTCAGTTAATGCATGATAATGCACGACCTTACACCGCAAGAGTTGTAAGACAGACTCTCGCCGCAGCTAACATCAATGTCATGCCCTGGCCTGCTCAGTCGCCAGACTTGAACCCGATTGAGCATGCATGGGATATGCTACAGAGAAGAGCTCTGCCAAATATGGAGGGTATCCAGTCGCAAGAAGACCTTTTTTTGTTGTTGCAACGGACATGGGCGGCCATTCCACAGCGTGATTTGGATGAACTCATTTTGAGTATGCCAAACCGATGTTCTTGTGTTGTTAGTGTTCGCGGTAGAAACACGGAGTATTAATTGTTTCAGTTACCCAATAAAATTTTAAAGAAAACTGTTATTTCAGTCTTTTTTTCGAACTTTAATGTTAGTGGTTCAAATGTCAAAAATCCCTTTATTAGGAAAATGGCAAATTTCTTTATTAATGCGAAGGTGACTTGGTTTATCGTTACTGTAGACAAACGAAAACACTTTATTTGATGAATCCTTAAAGAAAATTTTAATTAATATCAATCAGGAGAAAAGTTATTGCAAAAATATATGTTGATCCCTAGACACTTTTGATGTGTGTAGTTTTGGTGCAAACGTGTTTCTTTTTACCCACCATTATGAATTAAGCATAAATTTGTACGAAAATTTTGCAACTTATTGTATCAAGTACATAAAATTAAGAAATAAAATAACATGTTATAAAGATAACTATATATTATATAATATAACTTTCTAATAATATAACTTTCAAAGGCGCCTATACCTAGCCTGACAATGTTGTTCAACCACCTGTTTACTGTATGACTGTATATTTATAAGTTGTGCACTGTAAATTTAAAATTTCTGATAATAAAGAAATTTTGAAACGAATGAATGTAAGTTACGTTAATGCGGTGCTGGTATAAAAATCAAAATAAAAAAGGAAGCCGATGCGGTTAAACGTAGAAAAAATCAACAACTATTTGATTTACAACACAATCGATAACACATTGATCGAACCTAAAGTGAAAGTGTCCAGCTGTCGTAACAAATTACTTAATAAATGCAAGCAACTAGGTTTAAGAGGACGAAGAAAATTGAAGAGCTCGTGGAAGTGGAAGGAATATGCACACTCACCAAGAGTTTTCGTTCTTTGGCCTCGTCCTTCAGCTGCAGCTGCTCACATAGATAAAGCATCACTAAACACAGTTCGCGGCGCAAGAGTTCAAGTTTATTAAATATCACAATTAAAACACAGCTCGGCGCGACACGTCTACGCGCAGCTGACGCGTAATTAGAAAAAAAAAGTATTGTCCAAAATGTCTTTGCGCACCAACACTTTACTTCACATAACGAGTGCATCCGACGCGTAAATAAGGACGGCCATACAAAAAACGTGCATGTTGGAAAATGATGGGAGATAAGAAAGGATAACGAGATGCATGCAAGTAATCAAACCACCTACATTTTAGGTTTATAAAAATAACTAGTTACGAAATCCACCAGGAACGTTGTTATGTGAAAATCAATGTATCAAGCCATCCATTGTCCATTTCAGATCTGTTTTTCTAAACAGTCAAAAATGCTTCTTCATCATCAATTTCTATCTATATCGTCAGCAGCTTTTGAAGATATAGAGAGAAATTCGAAGCGTTTCTCCAACACGTCTGTAACTCTTACTATAAGAATTTTTAATTGTATAAGAAAAATATAGACGCGTACATACCTGCATGTCCCCATTCCATATGACCGCTGCAAAAAGTCGTCCAGCAAATTGAATAATGTCATTACGCGCCTAGACAATAGCCAACCCTCTCGAAATTGTGTCGGCGACACGAGTGGACGGCAAATTAATCCTCTTCGGGAAACTCGGTCAATAAATCCGGTAAGTAATAATAAAGAAATTGCCGAGAAACCCCGGGGGGAAATGTAAGTGAGCGGACGTGGTAACAAAACTATATTAACGATACGTTCAATATCCTGTGTTAATTTCCTCCAGACTAGAAGAGTGTTTAGAATTGAAATTCTCTTAGGTTTGATTACAGGCGAAACGAAAGGTGTGTAAAAGAAAATTTACTTACTAGGAAAATTAACAATCTTTGAATCTTTAATTTTTTTTCAGTAAAGGCTAAAAGGAATAATATTAAAAAAAAACAGCAAATTTGTCCAGACGTTCTCGTGTTATGCGCAGACCAACACATTTTGCGATTAATTATACATTTGTTCGCTCGTTTCGATTCCCACGGTTTTTTCGTTGTTGCCATGGACAAGATCTTTCAGAATAAAATTTTCTCTATTATCTTTGGAACAGAAGATAACAAAACGTACAGCAGAGCTAGTGCTTACTCAACCTGCCACGGGAATTCTATTGCAATGTTTGATTTATGAGAAATTGCCAATATCCACTATGTCTACGAGGTATATTTCTCCCACGGATCGAAGAAGAATATTAGGTGCCGGGTTAAACCAATACAGACTACTTGAGCAATCCACGGTTATCATAATAACTACGGTTAAGATAACACACTGGTGCTTTCAGTTAAAATTCGGTGAAACATACATGGTTAGCTAATATTAGATAAAGCATCGCCAATCGGTTTGCGATTTGAATGTCCGTCATATTTTACGATTATTGGCATTATTAGAGGTGATTCTTGCAGAAAATGGTAGAAGGAGACAAAATATTGTTTTTTGAGAAAGTGGAGCTAAAAAACCTGATGACGCATCTTTGCAAACATGGCCGCTCTTGGTTTTTAATACGATCTTCTGCAGTTGACTTAACAATAGAAGTACTTCGCGTCTTGCAGTCGCCGTCTTGACTATTAATTACTGTTCTGCGGTCGAGCTTTTAATTACACATTATTTGTCGAAGATAATTTAAAATTTGCATAGTAAAAGTATGTTTGACAATTCAAAATTTAATCGCTTAAACGGTGTCCTTTTACTGGTAACGATCAGACAATTAAAAAAATAATATCGGTCCAATAAAATTGCTTTTTTAATTGAAACAGTGTTTTGACAGCAATCAACACTCAATTGTCTCAAATTATAGTTTTTCTGAAATGCTATATTTTACCAACATGTTTTACGATCATTAAGGGAGAGGGGGGCACCTTTCAATAGTCTTCAAAGCTGTCCTAGCGGTATCTGAAAAATGAAAAAAGATTTCTTTCCTAGTAAAACTTTAAAAATTGTATTGATCTGTAGTTTATTGCGTGATTTATGAAATATTCTGAATTCGTTGGGCTTAGTCTTGGGTCAAGAGCAAACCTATCCCAAATAAAAAAAAGTAATAAAGAATAATAATAGAGGTAACAAATGCTCCATATACCTTGAATTGGATGACCAATATCCCAAATAAACAAATGATAAGCTTTTTCAACTAAGCGCGTAATAGTTGAAAAAGCTTATCATTTGTTTACTAAAAATTGAAAACTGCTCATAACTCAACGACAGACTGTCAAACGTCAGTGTACATACAAGTGACAGTTGTGCAAGTTTGTGTTGCCACTAACCAAAAAAAATCACTACAAAATTAGCCCCGTTAACTCCTCTGCTGCTGCCCCTGTTCAAAGGTGCCCCCATCTCCCCTACTTACTGAAGAAACGACTGTACAATTCAGTGTTCAGACTTTTTCTGTACCGACAGGTCTAAATATGTTTTCAAGATATTATAGGAAATTCGAAGATAAGTTCTTTGACATTGCTGATGATCCTTTAAGAGCGCAAAAGATGTTGGTCAATAGCATTCAGCAGATTGTTGGAATCCGTAATGTATTCGGTGAAAGAGGCATTCGCAGTAAGATGTTTTTATATTGCTTATAGTATCTATTTTCCCATTGTATTGCATCATAAGCAAAAGATATCCAGATTTCTAAATAAAACAGTATGGTGAGCACCAATAACCATCGTAACGTTTACCTATCGTTAACTTGTCAATTTGTATGGAGAAACTGTCAGTTTTTGACGTTTTAACGACACGAATACGGTACGAAAATGTTCGTGCTCACCCCACAGTTGTTTTGGTCAGGCGAAAATTTAAAATTTGTCATCACTCCTAACGCTCTGCCTATGTAGATTTTGTATGGAAATTTTGAGTTGTGACGTCATTTCTGTGTCTCAGATATCGGAGTCAATTGACTGATATTCATTGAAATTTTGTAATTAAAATCTTGAATGTTGTTTTTTCTTCAATGAATAAGTATTAGATTTTCAAAACGCCATGGTCTCAAAAATAATAGCGGACGATTTCATTATCCCAATTGTCTTTTATTTTAGAGCACGTAACTTTTTTGTGATATAAAGTATCCTTCTTTCAGAGTTTACGATATTCTCGATACTGGCGGCCATGTTTTTCAGCGGGGTGTTCGTTTACGTGGGATCCTTTAGCCAGCTGTACTACCTGACCCAGGTGTTCCCGGACAAGATCAGGAGCTTTCAGGCCGTCAACTGCATCAGCGCTACTAGTGTTCCACTGTCTAAGTTCATTTTTATGTTTACATGCAGGTACTTTGTACATTGTATACTTATATAAAATTGATAAAAATTGTGAGTATTCGTCGTAAAGCTTCTGTTTCATCCGTTGTCCTGAGCGACTAACGCCACAAGTGCGACGCGACAATATCAAATGTATGTAGGTCAATTATAATAGTATGTTAAACATGACGAAGCGCGTTTATCATTGACCCAAATATTGTTAGCATCACATCGCGACGCATCGCACCTGTCGCGTCACCTCGCTCTCGTAGGACAACGCCTTAGCACCGTAGTACGCAGTACGCGTAGTGTAGCACCTCTGTCGCATTTTGCTACGAATTCGAGCGTTGATGTGATGCTACGGCCTGCCACGATACACGAGGATAAGGTTTACAAGTTTTCGTAATATTTCACCTTGGACTTCACCAATTAAACTGCTACGTCATCCGTGAATGCTACACAGTAATTTTCTATTTTGATGATATGCAGGATTTATGGAAATTCTTTATTCGCGTGGATGAAGCCATCTAGTCGTAAATAGCTAGCTAGAGCAAATTTTTACTAGCAGTCCCAGTAAAAAATAACTAGACTTTCTCACAGCAATCCATCGATCTAGAATCGTTTTTTTTTGTTAGTAAAAGATTCATTACTCAAGTTCGATGGTAGCTCTGGCACACGTAAGGGGCACTCAAGTCGCATACAATTTTCTACGAGAAACTCAAAACGTTTTGTTGGCACAGCATATTAAAGGGAAACATCGGTACAATTAGGCTTGACACTTAAATTAAATTCGACTTGAATTTAATTATTTTATCACGATTTCAGCTCTCGACTTCGAAATATAATAGAAATGTGTCAAGAAGGCCTCTTGGCAATCCCTAAGAACACCGCAGCGTACAAAACAATGCTGAATACTCTACGCAAAGCCAACATTGTATCCTGGCTGGTGATCCTCAATCAAGGACTTGTTCATTTATTCTACTTAGTTCTGCCAGGGTTATTAATGATTTGGGGGCATCAGAGATATCTGCCGACTACGCCTGGTGATATTTTTGGTAATATTCTTTTCATCGTGTATTTGTTTTGTTGCTTTAATCGACTGTATAATTGCATATAGCCTTATTCATTTAAACCTAATGACATTACTATGGTGCTCAGCTGCAGATATAGAGACAATTTACGTATTGCAGAAACGAGCCGTGCGGGCTATTTATAAACTTAAACCAAATGAAACACTTAGAGTTTTGAGAGAGAAGAGAGAATTGTTTAAAGAAGTTAAAATACTTACAGTTTACTCGCAATACATTTACGAAAACCTAATTTACGTTCGAAAAAACTTACACTTATTTCCTAAAAATAGCGATTTGCATAACTTCAACACAAGACAAAAAAAAAGGCTTGCCGTTCCACATTTTAGGCTTGATAAAGTTGGTCACTCATTTATGGGTAGATGTGTATCATTTTTTAATAAATTACCTGAAAATTTAATTTCATTGCCTTTAGATAAATTTAAAACAGTTGTAAAAGATGTATTAATGTCGAAAGGATATTATAAAATTGATGATTATATAAATGACAAAGATATATGGAAATGTTTAAATGCAAACAATTACAATTATTGTAAATCAATTTTGAAAAGAGGCAATGACAATAGTGACTGAGTTTCTTGCGCCGCTTCTTCTCAGCACTGGCCCAAATTGTCCCGAAGCGGTGGTAGGGTTAATTTATATGTTGGGACGTGTAAAAGTGCTAGTTGTTAGCCTACTTACAGAAATAAATTGATTTTATTGATTTATTGACTGAGTTTTACAGGTCTCCACTCAAAATACGAGAGCCCTGACTACGAGATAACCTATACTTTGACTGTCATCGCGACAACATTCTCTGCTGTAAACCAAACCGGCTACGTTATACTGTTTGTTGTGCTTCTAGCACACGAGCTGGGTCATTTCAACGCCATTTGCGAGATTTTGACCGAAGTTCACGATATTGTCTACTGTCAAGACAGATTAAAGAATAATGATCATAGTCAATACGTCGGCAAAAATATTAAAGAACCTAGACAAAAGACTGACGATGGAATTCTAAATTATGAATTGGAAAAACAAAAGAAGATCGAAGAGATGCTGACATTCTGCGTGAAGCACCACCAGTTCTTAATTAAACTACACGAAAAGGTCGCCGACCTTTACAAAGTGATATTCGGAGCGCATTTCTTGATTGTGATCATTGTTCTCGTTTCGACGTTGCAAACGTTGAATTCTTGGGGGGTCATTAATACTATTTTGACGGCATCGTCGGCGTTTATGCCTTTGATAGTATATTGTTTTGGGGGAGAGATGCTGATTGCTTCGGAGTTGGCAATGACAGATGCTGTGTATGCATGTGGCTGGGAGGCCATGTCAGTGCAGCATGCGAGGATCGTCATGCTCATATTGTGTATTGCCCAGCGTCCCCTTTGCTACACCGCAGCTGGAATTTTCATTATGAACAGACAAACCTTTGGGAACGTCGTGCAGGTCGTGTACAAAGTATACGCAGTATTTAATTAATAGTAAGAAACGAGGATAATGAAATTAAATTTGTTTATCCAGCCGTTTAGCGCGACAAGGCATATACGGTGTAATAATCTTATGCACTTGAATAAAATATGATATAGAATGCATACCTTTTGTTTTCAATTCCACGATTGATTGCATTTTAATATTACAATAAGCCGACAAATCGAAACATTGAAAAGAATCTTTATCTGGAATTAAATTTCAGTGTCAATGTACTCTGTGAATGTAAGAAAAGTGAATTTATCTCAGGGAATTTCCATATTAGACGATTGAGGGGTTTCACAGCGTTGCAGCATAATAACATTACTGACTGAGGTACACATTAGAGTCTATTAAACACGTACCTAGATTCTGAAATATTTTCAATTATTTATTCTAAAAGTAATGGCAAATTCTAAAATACTTTTATTCTAACTTGTTTTTTTGTGCTTGTTAATTAATAAGAAAATTATGAATCTCTGAAACCAAAAACCTTAGACCTTAGATCTTATCATTTATTAAAGAAAAAACCGAAAACAGGATTTATTAATATTTAACTGCTCAAGATTAGAACATGCAAAGCATTGTGCCAAAAGATAAAATTCAAATACACCTTATTTTTTTTAGAGCCATGAGGCTTTAAACAGTTAAATCTCTATATTATGAATCTAATGATTCTCTCATGAAAACAAACGTCGCTCTAGGTATCGAATATTGCTTCTGTTGTGATCATATTTTGATACAAACCAAGGTACCTTGTATAAGCTGCGGTTACCGCACGTGCGCCGTCAACCTGGCTTGTCTTGTTCAATCGACGATATTATTATCCGTATAATATCGTCGGAACACGCGCCTATGTTGTGCAGGCTGATTGTACGTTATTGTCGACTAGCTTGCTGCCAGCGGCTTCCGATGTGGTATTATCTGTATATTAAGCATGCTATTATGCATCTTAGCCTTCCTTTTGAATCATTCCATCTATTAAAAAAACTGCTTCAAAATGTGTTGAGCAGTTTTGAAGTTCTTAGCATACAGACATAGGGACTGACGCGATAACAACTTTGCGTTATAGTATGTAGTGATCACAAAAAATTATATCTATTAAAAGAAACCACTTCTAAATCCGTTTATTAGTTTTAAAGATCTAAGCGTACATACATACAGACATAGGGACTGAAGCTAAAACTCTTTGCTTTATACTATCTAGAAAAACGTAAAACTTACTCAAAAAATATCGAGTGCAAATCTAAATTTCACAGACTGTCATAACTACAAGATACTCATTCTACGTTAATTGATAATAACTAATGAATCGGCAAAGCATCTCCAAGACCATCATAGTTGATTAGGTATTTGATTGTAATTATTATTCAAAAATATGAAACTTAGACAAGATCACCATAAAACAATATCGAAATTACAACAAAAGTAAGATTGCTATCCAAAGTTCCTTAAAGTCAAACAGTTCCTTAAAGTGAAAAATTCCTTAAAGTCAAACATTATATTGAATAAGTAATATTTATTACCTACGTACTTTTAACGTTAAAAAAGTTTAAAAGTTAAAAAACTAAAAGAGTAAAAACAAATATTAAAAAATTAAGCCTTTTTCAAAAAGTCTTAAACAAGGAATTTTACTGGCCAAATTATTCTGAAGTCGGTGCCACCGCTGACTAATTTTTATCATAGTAATTTGCGTAGTAAAATTCATTGTTTAAGACTTTTTCAAGGGGGTTAAATTTTTTACATATTTTTTTAGTTGAAACTTTTTAGTGGCCCAGTAACCTAATAATGGTCATGAGTTGTGGTGAAAGATTCTTTGAACTCCTAAGAGTTGAGGAGTTCTCCAACATCATCTCGCTTTGAAATTATGACTTTCGCATGCAAATACTAAAGCCTCAAGATTACTAAGCAAAAACATAACCGCAGACCTTTTTCTGATGATTTTTGAGGATTTCCCTACAATATCTTCCGCATGGATGACCAGACTTTAACAAAATGTATATGGGACCGATCGGACACTACTCTTTTACTACATGCATAAAAAAAGGTCGAATTGAAAATCTCCTCCTTCTTTTGAAGTCGGTTAAAAATAACTGCACACATTATAAAAGTGTTGACTACGACTATCTAATGACGTTTGAGTAGGAACGCGCTACGAGATGCTACGAAAATTTCGTAGCAGACGACGTCGTTAGGTGCCATTCGTAGCTGATTTCGTAGCATGAACTGAACAGTGTTTTCGAAGTATTTTCGGACCGAAAGGTAATTTCCAAAATTCTCTTCAAATATCTATCTTTTCAAATATTACTGTATGATACAATTTAAAAAGCATTAACACGTTGACTGCGACAGTAAAAATAGTAACTTGCAGCTAGTGCAGTGGTAGTCAAAAAAAGCAAAAGAAAGTTAAGTGAGGTCCCTCACTTAACTTTCTTTTGCTTTTTTTGACTGCTTTGATTGCTTTTTTTCACCTTCTTAGTGCGTGACAGGCATATATCTAGTAGTTTTTAAAACTCTATTAACATAATGAAGGCGTATCACACATTAAACATAAAACTTGTAGAAAATGACTTCTATGAACTCCAGAAACGGCCTTTTTGCTTTGCAAAATTCAGGGTTATCTAGGATATAACTAACGCTTGTCTGACGTTTCGTTTTGTCCTTTTTATTGTGATGCGGACAGAAAAAGAAGAATTTACAAGTGGATCTAACAAGATAATTGAATTAATAATAAGGGGCCTCTTCCTGTTGGATCCATATCCCCCCGAACGCCTTCCAAAAGGATCGGCCTTGTGCTATGATACCCTAGAGGATACTACAAATAATAAAAATAATAAATTGGGTTTATTGCTTATATGTTTATTTTAACAACCAAAATTTGTTTTACGTTTATTGTGGACTAGTGGCCGCCCGCGACTTCGTCCGCGTGGAAAGCTTTTATCTTAAAAATTCTTTATGAATTGTAGCCTATATGTTATTCTGATGTATAAGCTATATTGTGGTAAAGTTTCATTCAAATCCATTCAGTAGTTTTTACGTGAAAGAGTAACAAACATCCATACATCCATACATCCATACATCCATACATCCATACATCCATACTTACAAACTTTCGCCTTTATAATAGTAGTAGGATAACAACGCATGTTTGATTATATTTAAAGCTTGATAAAAAAAAATGTTGACGTCTTTAATAGCGACTTATTCATTACTAAGATAACTTTGTATCAAAAAAAGAGACGACAAAGGTTGTAAAGTGAAGTCTTGTAGGCTAACTTTATTACTGTCTGTGAAACTTAACTATTAAATCTACGTGCCCTAGTAGCTTATTCTTAATGAAATTCCCGGAGAGTTCCCGCATCGTTCCCGAGTCCCTGAGATAGTTAAATAACATTTAGTTCTCCAAATAAGATTTTCATAAAGTGAGATCCTCAGTTTGGCTTCCGTTTAAGAAATTAACCAGAGAGAATTTCTAATGAATAAGCAACAGGCTAATTAGAAATGAGAAATCTTTAATTTTAACCAACATCATACGTCTGACCAACGATGTACTTATCTGTGTTTCCGTGGACAGAATACTAATACGTAAATATGTTATGCGTATTTCAATATATATATATATATATATATATATATATATATATATATATATTACTTTACTTAATTTTAACTTTAAATTTTTTATTGTAAGCATGAGCATGCAAAACTATGCAGTAACTAGTGGCCGCCCGCGACTTCGTCCGCGTGGAAAGCCTTTATCTTAAAAATTATTTATGAATTGTAGCCTATATGTTATTCTGATGTATAAGCTATATTGTGGTAAAGTTTCATTCAAATCCATTCAGTAGTTTTTACGTGAAAGAGTAACAAACATCCATACATCCATACATCCATACATCCATACTTACAAACTTTCGCCTTTATAATAGTAGTAGGATAAGAAGTAAATCTATCACTTAGCATGACCATCAAGCATAACTTACAAACAAAGCTAGCTGTTTCGTTAAGACTTATTGTGCTCTTTGCAAAGTGAGTTATCAAAAAGTTATTGGTAAAATCTGTTTCATTCAAATATAGACATAGACATAGGTCTATCTTATGCTAAATTGTGTAAAATGACTAGCACATTTCTAAATATGTTAGGTTAGGCTTCGTCTTGTTTTAGCGTTCCTCTTTACAGCCAATAGCCCATAGTCTACCTCAGATGAAGCTTATTTACTCTGTGGGCGAGCTCGCGGTCTTCAGAGAATTATAATGGACGTACACAAAGAAGGATCTCTCTACCCACAACCACAACGCGTGATGAGAATCCGATGTCGATGTTCCCACGTGTTCAATAAATAACAACTGAACTCAACAGGTGCAATTTTCTTTGCAAGAACTAGAAAACAAATCTAGATTCATAAATAATCCTTTAGTATGCCTAAAGGTATAAAATACTGTATTTTTCCTTGAAAAGAAATTGAAAAAAAAAAGTTTTTTATAAGACATAAGTTCAATCAAAAAATCTATTTAGGTCATTTCTGCGTATAGTTCCACAAAAGACACTTAAATGCCCCTAATAAAAAATAACCCTATTACTGCTTTGAGATAATTTAGCCTAGTTCGAGCAGATCTTACAAGCGATTCTCCTGAACTTGAGCTCACTGTGTCACGTAACGACAATATTTATTGAGAGCAAGTGCCCTCCTATCCACTTCCGTATTATTTTCTCATCTGACCTCGTAAACCGAACCATTTCCTCGGTGAGATCTCGCGCTGCACCGTAATAAGCAGGTATTGTACAGTTTGAAGAAAAGGTGATTTACGAAGTGTGAATTGAAAAATAGAGAGGAATTAAATTCGCTCACATTATTGTAATTTAAAGTCTTGGGTTTATTTATTTTGCAAGCATTTTATGTAAGACGTAATTCTGTTTGCATATAGGTTTACACTCATGTCGGATCATGTTTATGGTATACGGTTATCCTTCTATTGAGGTCAGAGTCCAAAGAGTCAAAAGGCACTAAACAGGGGCGCGCATTGAATTTTTATTTAAGTAAGCACATAAAAATTTTGAGTAACAGCTCTGAGAAATGACGGCTTCACACCATCAAAACAAAAAATGACTTACCAAGTTTTCTTGACTGTGCAATTTATGTTCTTTAATTGATGATTTAATTTACCACCACAGGCATCAAGGAAATGAATGAATAAATACATAATGACATACCTGATACCCATAGCGGCTTTGAGAAAAGTCGTTGATAAATGTTATTTTGAGCGCGTAACTTTTCAAGACAAACACTAGAATTGCCATCACAAACGGTACACTGCAGTTTCTCCATCGTTTCGAATGCAAAACAAAACTTAGAAACACTTTTCTACACTTGGAAAGCACCTAATTACCGAATCCTTAGTAAATTACAATATTCTAAACACTCGCGAAGATGAAGTCGAAAGCAACTACATAGAAAAAAAATGGCCGGCGAAAAATTTATTTTAGAACAATTTTTGCATTACTTTTAAACAAAAAATCATACTAGCGCAACTTAATTTCACAAAAAAATGCTTAGGATTTAAATTATAATATCATCATTTGTTTTGATCTTAGAAATAAATCATTTGTGTAGTTTTATTTCATAAAAGTAAGAAAATTCTAGGCGCAGGAAACAGCTGCAGTCGTGCCATCTAGTATCGGGTAGCTACTATTATAGTGTTGTAACTATTAGCTCAATTACCCGATACTAGGTGGCGGTTTTGATTAGATTTCGAAGTATTCTATGTCACTGCACGAGTAGGACAAAAATACTTCTCAATAGTGAACTGACAGAGAAAGAGGATAGTATGCATGCCTACTATAAGTGTATAAAATGCGTTTGTCACCTGTCACCTTGAGTTGTATGAACAATGTGTCATTTTTAATTTGTTCGGGTTTTTATTTTATATGTGTGTCGTTGTAGGTATGAGACGGGATTTCAAATGTGTGCGTGTATCTAGCAAGCAATCACTCGGCAGCCTACTGCCTGATTATTTTCGGTTTTTACTTGAGCGCGTGGTACTACAGCGTGTAAATTGACGAGTTTTTCACATATGTTAAAAAAAATTGGTTTTGTTTTGTAGCTTAGTTTATGCAGCTATATTGTAATATAAAATGGGCATAATGATGAGGTAGGCACTGCTTAACTGCCTGTATGGAATGCACGCGCATAGCACTAAAGAATTGACAAAGTATATTTATCTATTTTGCATTTTCTCACAAAATCACAAAACGGTTCATTGTCTAGGTTCATTAAATAGGTGTCCTGTATCATTGTCCTACTCAAATGTGTCCTGTATCATTTTGTAAAAAAAAAACATTAACTTATTAGAACATGTCTACTTTTTTCTGAGGATGTCAGAATCCCTGCTACTCAGAATAATTTGTCCTGGTATTTTAAATAATCTGTTCCATTGTGTCAAATAGTGATAAATACCATTAAAATCAGAGTCAGAACAATTACATAAATCTCTTGTCGCGAAAAAGTTTCGCCGAATCTCGAGCCAAGTTTCCAGACTTGTTTGGGAGGTATCATTGAAAAATTCCCAATGCAAGCGATGCGAGTTGCCAATTGTCGACCGGAGTCTGCCGCTGGCGTCCGGCGCTCCGATAACAACGACCGTATGTCTCAGAGGCTCCACTCTGGAAGCTGATGACCGTAGTTTCGAATGAAGCCGTCTTTCATACAAGCTTTTTAAGTCCACTTTTATGTGTGGTGCAGAGGTGTGGTTGAAGGGGGGGGGGGCTTCAAGTTTTAAACATAGTTTTTTGCTTCCTGCTTTCAACTGGAAGAACGTCAAAATCCTGAATTGAACTCCTCTTGTTTAATTTCTGATTCATTTCATTGCGGGTCCAAAGACGGTTTAGAGTTCTCCACGGGACGATCTTACTTTTACCTAATGTTTGTTTGTTTTTTATCTAGGTTATGATCGAGGCTAAACAACAAATTTTAACGTTGAATCAGCAAAAAATAACATTTACCAGCGGATAGGTAACAGATTTTCCATAATATATTTAGCAGTTGCTCAGTTTTTAATTTAAACTAGCTGACCCGACGAACTTCGTACCGCCTTAGCGTTGCAATGATTGAACAATGTCTTCGAATGACATTGACATTAGTTACGCGCGTTTTTTAAAATATGCAAAAGTAAATGTATATTTTTCAATATTTCTGAGAGATTTTCTTAATATTTTTTTCCGTAAGAACCTTCTCCTAATAATAACAAATACAACAAAAAAAGAATTAGTGAAATCGGTCCAGCCATTTACGCGTGATGCCGTGACCAAGGAAAATGGGTTTCATTTTTATATATATAGATAGATACAATAGATAGAGATAATGGCAATCGCGTTTTCGTTGTCGACTATGCAATGTAACTTTATCTTAGGCGTTGTCCTACGTGAGAGATGCAACGCGACAAGTGCGACGTGATGCGATACTTGTGGTAATGTAGCGTACGAAAGGGGTCAAAAAGTTTGGTCCCTAATGCTAACTTACCAGTGCGATTGAAGGAGATGGTGAGCGCCGAAAATGCGGACGTAGTGTTACAAAGTAGGGCGACGGGCTGGAACTTCATACACGGATGTAACACGTGTCACCACCAGACCCCTTCTTGTGGCGTCAAATTATCGACGGAACTATTGATAGTTTGAGGCTGCGTTGCACTTGCGTTGACTTTTACTATAATCAACCAGAAGTTTTTGATGTTAAAAATAATGCTTAGAGCCAGGCAGGGCACATTTAAAACTCAAATGGCTTATTTTACGAACCAGTTATTTTATTGAAGCTGAATTTTACTTATTTATTTAGAATTTTGATTACTAGTTACCTCTAAATTACTTAAATATCTTCGAAGAAATTCGGATAAACGTATCTCAAAAAGTACAGAATACAATTTTGAAGTATAAAGTTTTGGTATGACATTTACATGAGTTAAGTGTTCATATATTTTTGGTGGGAATGCCTTGATCACACGTGTCGAGTGGATGGACGAGACAGTGCACTCGGCCGAGTGCTCGCATCGTGCCGACAGATTGGCGATGGCGAGTGTAATATTAGTATTATGTTATATTTTAAATTTATTTGTATTAAATGAAACGCATTAAAAAAATACAATGATATTTACTAACCTAAATTAAGGATTACTAACAAATCTTATTCTGAAATAAAATATTTGAATTAATTAATTGTCTAGCTCATCCCCTCAGCGCGAATGATCAAGGTATAACCGTTCATTGTTAGAATCGCTTTTTTTAAATTCAGAGTCTCTGACATGGATCGTTTTTTTTAAATAATAAAAGTACCTAATTTTGTGAATACAAATTCTTTTTACTTTTATTTTTCTTTTATTGGGTAGGTATGTTTTTTTTTTAAAATTAAAGTATGCTGTTAGGTTAAGTTCATAGTAATTTTATTTGCCTTTTAAAACTATATTTTTATTAGAAACAAAACACCATTTACTACGACAATTTTTTAAACTTTAATTTCTAATCTACCTTTCTTCTCTGCTGTAATTCACTTATTTACTTATTTTGACGACCGCTTGGTGCAGTGGTCCACATGTCGGACTTCTAAAACCAAGGATCGCGGGTTCGATCCCCGCACAGTACAAGCATATGTGTGCATGAACATGTGTGTTTGCACTGGTCTGGGTGTTTTCTATGTATATTATGTATTTATTTATAAAAATACAATACACACTAATCATAAGAACATCCTCTTTGTTTGCGCGAAATATCCGAGGCGGACTTTTAATTACTCTTGAGTCCCTCGCACGAAAAACTGGCGGATGGCCAAATTAAGCTATTATAGAAATCTACCACACAACGGAGCTGTTCAAGCCATGCTTATAAACACCATGCATACATCCGAGTCTGTCGGGTCATACAGACTACTTAGTGAAATAGATGCTACAAAGTTTCCTTAGACATTGGGTTTCCTAACAGAAAAGTGTCGATATTACGATTGGTAATCTAGAAAAAAATCTTGTTAAAAGCAGTTATTGCTTTTCTTCTGGTGCTTTTTTATGCTTTTTCTTAGTAAGGCCTCCGGGTTTGGAAAGCTCACGTTAAACGCACAGCCGGTGTATAATGTATTAGAAGCAGAATTGGAATCGTGTATCTTTGCTATGTTTACGATAATATTGGGGCAAGGGGCGACAGCCAGCTTTAAAAAAAACTCAAATTGACTTCATCAGTGCACTGGTGAGGTCAACATGTGTTTTTTTCATTTTTAAACTAAGACACGTCTTGATGTGTGCGGTGTTCTAGACCAGAGCAAGATGTTTTCAACATTAAAGTGAAAATTCCTTTACAATTTGACGACCACTTTGGTGTAATGGATAATTTGTGTGCATGAACACGTCTGTTTGTTCTGGTCTGGGTGTTATATGTCTTCATTAATGTTTATTTGTAATACTCTGTTTATTCTGATTTTTGTAACACAAGTGCTTAAGCTACATACCACGGAGTCAGATCAATGTATGTGAATACTATTAGTACTAAGTACTGTAGTGTCTATCAACAGTACTAGCCTATGCTTCCGACTTGGAGCCGTGTCGAGCCTTCAGGGTGTGTTCAGTATTTCCGAAGCCGCCATGTTGATATCGTAATGAACCATGAAACAGCTGAATCTTGCCAAATAACTTTGCTGTTGGTTACATTTCATTGCTTTGTTGTAGGCAGTCATGCCTTCATAGCTGTAGGTCAAGTTTTTCAAGACTTTATCTGTACTTATCATAATATGTCCAATCTATAGATAGGTACCTAGATTTGTTGCCTGTGGCATCGTAACTCCGAAACAAATGGATGATTAATGTAATTTAATCACGGTATTTTTTTGCTATGGCTAGTCAAAATCCGTCCATTCCTTGAAGCTCAACAGCTATTATTTTGGCTCATGTCACGTTCAGGCTAATATTGGCCAGTCAATAATACGTATGTTTTTTTGCGAAAAAAAAGGAAAGGTGTATTAAGTAGGTTTCATCACACCGTACTACTAAAACAACCACTAACCAATTAAGTGTTTATTTTTACCAAGTATTTACGAAACAATTTTTGAATAGACTCTGATTAAGTTACTCATGAAATTAATGCCCCCAAATACAACTAAATTCCATCTTCGTTAAATATTTATCACACAGTATTAGATCGCAATGACGATATAATATCGTCAATTTACATAAGTCAGCCCACTTTAACCTAGCATTTTATGTATACTGGGGTGACCATGCGTTTTGTCGGGAAGGAGACTTTATAGAACAACTAGCGGACCCGACCGAAAAAAAAAGGAAAGGTGTAAAAAGACAAAAGTTATTTTTATAAGTTATTTGTTATATTGGTCATATTTGTCATATTTGTCATAGTCATGTTTGTCATGTTTGTCATTTTTGCCATATTTGTTATATTTGTCAGTTCTTCAGTTTGTCAATTCGTCAGTTCGCCAGTTCGTCGTTCTTCGTTCTTCGTTTGTCAATACGTCAGTTCGTTAGTTTGTCTGTTCCTCAGTTCGTCAATTGGTCAGTTTGTCCGTTTGTCCGTTTGTCCGATCGACCGATCGTCCGTTCGTCCGCTTGTCCGCTCGTCCGCTCATCCGCTCGTCCGCTTGTCCACTTGACAATTGGCTAGACGACGCCACCAATCGTTGACATACTTTTTATTACCTGTCGAAACGGCTTACTTCCATAGATTTTGTATGGGAATATATGAACGTGACGTCACAGTCATGTATCAGAAATCCGAGTCAATTGACCGAATTTTTATTGAGTTTTGTGTGTTTAAAAATTGGTTTCTACAGCTTTTTGAAAATATATTGGTTGTATTGACTTCATAGGGGCTATGTTTTTTTAAACGACATGGTCTTAAAAATATTTAAGATAGGTGTCATCATGCCAATTGTCATATTGTAATATTTTCATATCGTCACTAAATACGAGTGTTTAGGTTATTTTATTTTTTCACCGATAAAGTAGCCATTTTATAAGGGAAAGCAGCAATAAAAGGGATAATATCGTTTCACTGAACGCCAATTTGTATCTAAAATTAAGTTTGACTCCTGATTTCGATAAATTTCGATTTCAATCAGTTGGCAGTCTCAAAATGAAATATTGACAGCATTGTTTCATTTTCATTAGAGGCGTGCCAATTGTACAGATGTCAGCACATCATGTTACCTAATTCTGTAGCGGAAAAAATCCTTATTACAAGTGATTAAGATACCACAGTGTTTATCCTGGCGCGCAGTCGATTGTACGTGATTTCATTTCAGCGGATTGAACGATGGACGCCATAATTTTTGTGTCAAACAAATGATAAGCTATTTTATTCAAACGGAAGGATGCGTTCATAACTCAACCCTTTTACTGACAAAGGAAAAGTGAACCCTCCTTTTGAAAAAAAAAACTCTTTTTATATCCATTTTCTCTTTACATTTGGTTCCGCTCCGAATCCGTAAAAATGGAACCATAAACCGAAAACATGATCCGACGCACAAACTACCATACAAATAGTTCTACGGATCTTAACTTTGGGTTTAATTCGTATCGGATGCAGCGGTAATCCGACCTCACTAACTACGAGCAAACTTATACCTACCACAGACATGTATTAGGTACCTATTTTAATACCGACCTAGGGTTCTAAATAAAGTTACATTGCATACGCGATGAAGTAAATCCCTATTAACTTTGTTTGATAAGTGTATGAAAATGTAATGTAATGTGGCGAAGACAAATGTAATTTCCATATATATTCGATTCGACGTCGATAGCGAATTTCGTCATCGACTAGGTAATTTTAGCTCTGCTAGGGGCCTCCTTGCTCCAAAAAATCATGATCATTTTGAAATTGTCTGAATAATATTCAACAAATTTGGAGTAGACATCCACTTTTAGTTTAAGTGCTTACTGCTATCATTCACTTTAAAAATACAGTTTAACATTTGGAGAAGCGTCCACCAACACTCTACTGTTTATTTGTTGAAAGGAGTAGTGAGATTGCGAGAGCAGTCAAAGCCTGAAATGTGTGCTACAAAATCAGTTCTAATAAGCCTCTTCCTTCTTCACGAGTAAACAAAACACAGATAAGCCAAAGGTAAGTTACCGACCACTGATTAATTAATTCTCGGCTATTCCCCTACACATTAATCGTGCATGGCCGGGTTAATCACCGAGTTTACTAGGAAAGTACGAAAGCACATCAAGGTAAACACTGAAGGTCTTTAGGCCATTGTACTAGGAGCCGTTTTCTGAAGAAAATGTATATGCTGACACACAGCCGATTGAACAATGCTATTCAGTGTCGGCCTATAAATTTTATGTAGGCTGTGGAAGTGGGTTTCGTTGGCTAGCGCGTGAGCTGATTTTAGTAGGATAATGTATAACTACATGACCTTTAAGACTGACTTCAGTGATTGAAAAGAACCTTTTGTAGGCGTTGTAAAAACTGGATTCACCTTTGAGTGCTTAACTACGATCGTGGGTTAAAATGAATATTCACAACTTATTATATTTTTTTATTTTACCTATCTTGTTTTTACTTAGCCATATCTAATCCTCGTGGAGTACGCATGTAGGTAGCTAAATCAATCTTTGAAATGTGTGGGATTCGAATAACTTCAATCTAAATCTATAGAACTCAAATATGACTGACTGACATTATGATCTATCAACGCTCAGCCCAATTACTGGATGGATCGGGCTGAAATTTAAAGGGGTTTTATTTTTAAAATTCTATATCTAAGCTTTTGTAATAGGGGTTGCAAATTTGTATAAAACTCAGTGGCATAAAACTATAGTCCATGCGGACAAAGTTGCTGGAGGCCGCTTGTTATCAAGCAAATTTTTAATATACTATCAGTGGAAACATGTAGGTATATAACATTATTTTTACTTTATATCATATTCTATCAGTAAATTTTTATTAACTGCAATACGTACTTTTTAATTTGAAATTGACAATAACAAAATCTAGCCCCTCTCATTAATACTTTTCGAGTAAGTTTTATGCGAAAAACCATCGCCAACTTCGCTAAAAGAAGTCCCAGTAGAACCCATTCTGTCAAAAACTGACCCGGTTTTTGCTTCAGTCAATTAATTAACTTCGGCTGCGGCATGTTACGTTATTAATCGGGTGAGCCCATTACTGGCGCACATAAAGGAGTGCTCAGACTAGAGACAATATGTCAGCGATAGCTTATGATATTTAGTGCATTGCAAGTTGCCTTATGGCCGGTTTCAATATTCTATCTACCTTTTACTAAAAATTAGAAAAATGTCAGCTTACTAAAAGATCTGAAGTAACAACCGGTTCTATGAAACTGACAGTTATCTTAAAGTTATATTACATAAGGATAAAGTTAGAAAGAATATTGAAATCGGGGCGATAGTTAACAGAGGGCGAATGTAAATATTGGCGTAAAGACCTTGTTTAAAGTTTTATTGTACAATAAAGCTTAAATAAATTAACAAATTTAGAGACAGACTTTTCAATTGCTTGTGACCGTCGGCGACGGGCCATGGCAGTCGCTGACAATCACTGCGGAGATTGGGTGAAGTGAGCGACTGACAATTCTTGCTGAGTACCTACACGTACGTAAATTCACCTGCGACAGGAGAGAGACAAACGTGCATAAAGCAAGGTAGCAGGAGATTGCTTTACATGAAGATATAGCAGCGCTGCAAATTTTATGGACTGGATACCGAAACCGATGGTTGATTGGTGCTTTTATTTACTGTGAGTAATTCAGTGACATTGTCTTTCTCCATACAATTGGAACAGTTGTGTTTTAATTGACTCTGTAGGGTTAAAAGATTTACGCATAATGGAGTTTTAGGTATCGAATAGCAATGTTACCCTTGTTGTATTTCGGCATTTATTGCCCTGGGCATACCTATGGATAACTGTCACCGCAAATCGATGCTATGATATGATGATGACCGTTTTCTACGGCAGGTGTGCGCTGGCGGTAATTCATGAGATTCATAATGTAAGAACTTAAGTTTATTTTATCAAAGTTTTGAATACTATTTATTCAAGTCTTCTTTGTGTTACTGAACGACGGAATGCTTTAACTAAAGCGGATATTGCAAAGGTTTCGCAAAATCTTTCTTGCACATGGTAGGTAATATGAGTTTTCTTCAGATTGGCAGTTTTATCCAGTTTTACATAGGTTACTAGTTGGCTGTTCTTTAAATTCGACTAGCATGAACTTGAGCTAGATGACTTGGAAACAGAAGGCCTACTATGACAAACAAAACATGAAATTGTGGACGATACAATAGTCTAACGCTAATCGGAAGCCATTTTTGTTTTTGTTTCCAAGGATTTTTGTTTTTCATTTACTTAAGCTTCATTGCACGAACGAACTTTGTACAAAAAGTTGACTTAAGACCTTAGGGCATTCTCTACCAGTCATACCTTTGGGCTAAGCAGCGATGATATGCAGTAAAATACGCACCACGATCTGAAATTCCTCGTATTGACGGATTTCGAATTTTGTATGCGACGTACAGTTTCAATTAGAGAACTTGCGAGGCGCGGCCGGTTTATGATCAGCCAGGCCTTACGAAGGCGCAGCCTATTTAATGTTGCCACAAACTAAACTACTACGTCGCTCGAATTCTAGGCAAGTCGTAGTACTTTTGTATATTATTGGTTATCATCAGCCTAGGTCACCTCACCTCAACTATGAGGTGGTGCGAGCCATACTCCACCACGCAGGCTCAGTGCGGATTGGTGGAGGGGGGTGTGTGTAAGGTAAATGACAACCTTACTGTCAGATGTTATTAAGCCGCCCGAGGGCCTCCGACCAGGCTTAACGACTAATATCTATCGATATTAACCGGGACCAACAGCTTAACCTGCCTTCCGAAGCACGGAGATGCTTGTAAATAGACGTAACTTGTATGGTCAGAATGGTCACCCATCCCAAACATGACCGCGCCGTAGGTTGCTTTTGGTATCACTACCAAAGCGCTGCAACCACTGCTCCACAAGCACCTACTAATATTATTGGTTACAATAGTATAAATATTATTATTATGTTTGACGACCTCCGTGGTGTAGTGGCGTAAGTAGCGGTTCTGAGTTTCCGCCATCTTTGTATTCTTGTGTTTCTTTTTTTTTTTTTAATTTATTCAATGAACCACAAACAAGTTTACAATACGCGTATGTTATAGGAATACAAAACAAATCTTATACAATTGTAAACTCAACATCGATGGTTACATTTTAAATAAACAGTGAATACTTCTTCTTCCTAAACTATTCTTCCCAGGACGGAAACAGTGTTGGAACACAATTTCCAATCATTACTGATCATTAATGATTGGAAATTGGGGGTTAATGCCTGGAAAAGTACCAGTATGTTCGAACAAAAGACTCTACAGTAGAATCACTTACTGCATGGCCTATAAGCATCTATAACCAGTTAAATGATGACATAAAAATGCTTCCACTAAATCGTTTTAAAGGTAGTCTGAAAAGATGCTTAATAGAAAAATGTTTTTATTCAATTGACGCATATTTTAAATCATTTAAATCCCGGATGTTATAACCCACTTATTGTGCATTCCACTGACTTATGTTTTGAGAGAATTGACAATTTAATTAATTAATTACCTGTTATGTTTTAATTCGCATATCAAACTCTGGTAAAAAGTGCGATCTTTTTGTACTTTCAAGACATCTTTGTACCACTTTCAAGCAAAATAAATGATTATGATTCTGAAAAAATAAATAATGACAAGACCTGATATTTTGAAACTAAGCGTAATATATGGAGGTCGTTAGGCGCCTTGAAGGTCATGGTAATTTGATATTTTGTATTCCGGAAAACTCGAGCTAGAATCATGCTGGGAGAGCTATCTCAACGGAAAATTTCGTTTTTTTATGGTATTTACAAAACAGTTTATGATGTTTTTTCTATTTTCATCGTTATTTGTGTAATACCAAATAAAATATTTTTATTTATTTATTTATTTCTTTCTTATGTCGTCTCCTCTATTTATTTTTTTGTGTTTTGTCTCTGGCCCTCGAAATATACTTTGAATTCTAACAAAAAGGATAACGGGCAATAGTGACCGTCAGTTTGCAACGCGTTTTTAATAAAGCCTCATGAGTCGACAAGCTAAATGCACAATGACAGCTGCAGGCACCCTCCACTATTCCTCTAGTGTTATGATGAGATAAAACATCTGAAAAGACCTCGTGGATGACATAATGTCATTCGTAGCTGTCACTGCTAAGCCATTAAACATTTCTGATAATGACTTTGTTGAGGGGTTCGCCAGGGGAATAAGGGTGAGGGGTTAACTATGGGATCACGGTGAGCAATTGCCAAGGAAATTTGGTTGAGGAGTTTGCCAGGGGGATTGGGGTGAGGAGTTTGCCAGGGGGATTGGTGTTAGGGGTTTGCCAGGGGGATTGAGTTGAGGGGTTTGCCAGGGGGATTGAGTTGAGTTGATCAATAAATTGATTTATTTATTGATTAAGTGATTTATTGATATATTGATTGATAGATTAATTGATTTATTAATAGATTGATTAATTGTTAGATTTTATTTTGAATTATAAATTAATATATAGATTGATTGATTAATTGATTGAAAGATTTATTAATAAATTGATAAAATAATTGGTAGATAGATTGATTAATTGAAAGATTATCAATCAATCTTTCAATTAATCAATCTATCTACCAATTATTTTATCAATTGATCGATAAATAGATTGAATGAAAGATTGATTGATAGATAAATCGATCGATAGATTGATTGATACATAGATAGATTGATTGATTGATTCATTTTTGATTGATAGATTGATTTTTGATTAATAAATTAATTGATTATAGATTGATGTATAGATTGATTGATTGAAAGATTGATTGATAGATTGATAATTTAATTGAAAAAGTAATTGATTGTTTGATTGATACATAAATAGATAGATAGATTAATTGATTGATATATTGATTGATAAATTGATTAATATATCAATTGATAGATTAATTGATTGATTGATAATAGAAAAAAATATTGATTAATTTATAGATTGTGTACCGACGTGCATACTCACTTGGTATACTGATAAAATTTGTTCCGGTTTGGGTTTCCAGTCATTTTCATTCTCACAATATATGCATTTTGCGTGTATTATTATTCTTTTCCGTGGAATCTGTTCACTTTTTACTGAAAGATAAGGAATTTCTAATTACGTGTTCATAAACGTCAAAGTTTGTATCACCTATAAATGTGATATTCCGCTGTAAAATAGGGAAAAAGGGTTATAACTAACTTTTAAATGGTTTTCCTCTCCTTCTCAGCATAATTATTTCTTATTGTGAACACAATTTATTAGTATTTTTCCGAATTTTGTACTTTTTGACACTATGTTTGACATTTTGAGTGACGGGAGTCTTATTATTTTTTTCTGAAAATTGATAACTTTTAGCAAAGTTTCAATACAATTTCCATTACAAACTCTGCAAAAGCACGAGTTTTATCGCGTTCTATCCACGCTCTAAATTTGAACGGCCGGCCCTATATAAGCCCATACTATCCATATCTGACTCATTCTACTGCAGGCTTCGATTCTATAACAGTAAACTCTTTACTATACGACACTTCAAGAAGTACTACAGGAAGACCAGGACTTCACCACCTCCGGAAGGCCCTCACCCACTGCAACACTGAGGACTGACTCCTCCTACCCTGTGGAGGAACTGCGAGGGACTGAACCCTCCTATTCTGAGGAGGGCCTGCGAGGGACAGACTTCTCCTAGCCTGAGGAGGAACTGCGAGGGACTGAACCCTCCTATTCTGAGGAGGGCCTGCGAGGGACTGACCTCTTCTATCCTGAGGAGGGTCAGTGAGGGGCTATCCTCTCCTAGCCCAAGAGACTGCGAGGACTTGCCCCTCCTTACTCTGAGGAGGGACTATTCTTCTTTACCCCGAGGAGGGAGCATTGCCTCCTCCTAAATTTATCTATATCGGATACATCAACTGCTTGCCTTTGCTGACAGAGCCATCGCGGCTACCTCTGCTGATCACCGGTGTCTTCACGGTCTCCGGCACAGCTGCGCTCCAGCTTCTACACCGCTGCGCATCGACGGATTACTCCAAGAACGCTTCGCTTCACTTCGGCGCCTCCGGCCACCCGCTTAATCTTGTGAAGACACCTACCCACGCCCACTCCACTCACTACACTCACTCATTTTCACTCATTCATTCCTCTCACTCCTCTAGGTTTCTTTTTATTTTCTTCTGTTTAACTTTTAATATAATTTGTTTGTTATTTCTCAATTTTTTTCGTTTCCCTTTTCCCTTCTTTGTCGCTTCACGACAAATTGGCGCCCAACGTTTAAGTCTTCAGTCTCTCTTTCTTTTCTCTCTTTCTCTTATTTAGTATATTGCTTTTCATCCTCATTCATTTCACTCTCTATTTTCTTCTAAATTCTAAAACAACACTTCTTCTAGTGTTCTTCACCTAATCATCCTTATTTGGCTTTTTCTTTTAACAAGTCTTAACCCCTTCATTGTCATCCTAAATCTTAACCCCTACTCTGTCATCTCGAATCTTAACCCCTTCAAATTAGAAAACAAAACTTCACTCTACAATCTAGAAGAAAATGAGGTACTTCATTTTTTTTTGAGCTTTATTGAATCTTGACTTTCTTTCTAATTAGCGTTTTTACAATGTCTCGATTGATTGAATTTGACTATCTTGGCAAGGCCGAACTTATATACGTCGGTACATTTGGTTGATCCCTCTCTTTATTTATTTTAATTTCTCTTTTAATTGGGAATTCTAACCTTTTATATTAATCTTTTAAGGGACTCTTAACCCTTTATCTTAAAATGAGGGACTTTAAACTCCTCTTTTTAACTCTAAACCCCTTATCTCTTTAGGGACTCTAAACCCCTTAACTTGAGGATCTTTACTTGATCTCTTTAGGGACTCTAAACCCCTTAACTTGAGGATCTTTACTTGGTCTTCTTAGTACTAACTAGTACTTTCTTTTGAGCGGTTGACTACTCGTTAAATAAGCCATCAATCCGAGCGGATGACTACTCGTTAAACAAGCCTTCAGTTCGAGCGGTTGACTACTCGTAACGAAGGCCTAAGTCGTATTTTTTTCTCCATATATGGAGCGGTTGACAACTCCCTAAATAAGCCTGTCGTCGTTGAGGAACTCCCTTCTAGAGTGGCAGTCATTGAATGTGAACTCCACCCTAACAGTTTGAAGATGATGGTATGTTAGAAGAAGAATAAACATTTGTATGAAAGGTTGTATGCTTGGTGAAGTAGGATTCCTAGGATTTCTTTAGGCTTTCCTTTCATAAATTTTCTCTGAGTCGAAAATTTTCTGGGGTCGTGGGGGAAATGTACCGACGTGCATACTCACTTGGTATACTGATAAAATTTGTTCCGGTTTGGGTTTCCAGTCATTTTCATTCTCACAATATATGCATTTTGCGTGTATTATTATTCTTTTCCGTGGAATCTGTTCACTTTTTACTGAAAGATAAGGAATTTCTAATTACGTGTTCATAAACGTCAAAGTTTGTATCACCTATAAATGTGATATTCCGCTGTAAAATAGGGAAAAAGGGTTATAACTAACTTTTAAATGGTTTTCCTCTCCTTCTCAGCATAATTATTTCTTATTGTGAACACAATTTATTAGTATTTTTTCCGAATTTTGTACTTTTTGACACTATGTTTGACATTTTGAGTGACGGGAGTCTTATTATTTTTTTCTGAAAATTGATAACTTTTAGCAAAGTTTCAATACAATTTCCATTACAAACTCTGCAAAAGCACGAGTTTTATCGCGTTCTATCCACGCTCTAAATTTGAACGGCCGGCCCTATATAAGCCCATACTATCCATATCTGACTCATTCTACTGCAGGCTTCGATTCTATAACAGTAAACTCTTTACTATACGACACTTCAAGAAGTACTACAGGAAGACCAGGACTTCACCACCTCCGGAAGGCCCTCACCCACTGCAACACTGAGGACTGACTCCTCCTACCCTGTGGAGGAACTGCGAGGGACTGAACCCTCCTATTCTGAGGAGGGCCTGCGAGGGACAGACTTCTCCTAGCCTGAGGAGGAACTGCGAGGGACTGAACCCTCCTATTCTGAGGAGGGCCTGCGAGGGACTGACCTCTTCTATCCTGAGGAGGGTCAGTGAGGGGCTATCCTCTCCTAGCCCAAGAGACTGCGAGGACTTGCCCCTCCTTACTCTGAGGAGGGACTATTCTTCTTTACCCCGAGGAGGGAGCATTGCCTCCTCCTAAATTTATCTATATCGGATACATCAACTGCTTGCCTTTGCTGACAGAGCCATCGCGGCTACCTCTGCTGATCACCGGTGTCTTCACGGTCTCCGGCACAGCTGCGCTCCAGCTTCTACACCGCTGCGCATCGACGGATTACTCCAAGAACGCTTCGCTTCACTTCGGCGCCTCCGGCCACCCGCTTAATCTTGTGAAGACACCTACCCACGCCCACTCCACTCACTACACTCACTCATTTTCACTCATTCATTCCTCTCACTCCTCTAGGTTTCTTTTTATTTTCTTCTGTTTAACTTTTAATATAATTTGTTTGTTATTTCTCAATTTTTTTCGTTTCCCTTTTCCCTTCTTTGTCGCTTCACGACAATTGATAGATAGACATTATCAAACCACAACAATTCTGTTGTGGTTTTCTAAAAGGGAAATCTACTTCAGTAGCATGTTTTCATCTGATCAATAAAATACTAGCATCTATGGATAAACGTTTGCCCGTAATGGCAGTCTTCTTCGATATGAGTAAAGCCTTTGATTACGTAAAACATAATATTCTTCTTACAAAATGTGATGCATATGGTTTGAGAGGCCTTGCGAATAAATGGATAGAAAGCTATTTCAATAACAGAAGACAGTATGTTGAAATTTTTACTATCAATGACAGAAAGGTAGTAAAAAAATATAGATCCTCAGTGGAAAAAACTCAAGTAGGAGGAACCACAAGGAAGTATAATGGGTCCTCTTTTATTCATTTTGTACATAAAAGATTTACCGGACATATCAAACCATAAATACATCCAGCAAATATCCTGATGATGTTTCCGTAATTATACCATGCACTGAAATTGAGACATAATTTTGAAATAAATAATTGTATAGATAGTGTAATAAATTGGTTAAATGCAAATTATCTTAAAGTAAATCTGTCAAAAACAAAATATATACAATTCATATATAAAAATGGTAAAAAACAAAACCTGCATGTAAAATATGAAGACCAAATCATAAGTGAAACAAAAGAAACTCAATTTCTAGGGATCACTATTGATGATAGATGTAGTTGAAAAGCACATATCACCAGCACTTGCAAAAAAATAAACAGGTTCTCATAAATGCACTATGGCGCTTAACAAAAATAAGCAGCAGAGATCTCGCCGTACAAGCGTACCATGAATACGTAGGATCTTTGCTGCGCTACGGGATTCTTCTCTGGGGGAATTCATCTTACGTAGATCAAGCCTTAAAAGCCCAGAAACAATGCATTAGAGCTCTATGTAATGTCAATCCCTGAACATCTTGCAGACCATTATACAAAAAGCTAAAAATTCTGACGGTACCCTGTCTGTATATACTGGAAATATGTGCTTTTGTCAAATCTCATTCAAATTTATTTAACAAACGGAGCGAAACATTTAAATACAGTTGTAGACACCCAATAGACTTAATCTGCTACCAATGAGCACAGTGATTAACAGTTACAATAGTTACCAAATGGCTATCAAAGTATACAATAGACTCAATGAATAGATGAAGTCCTTACCATTACACGTGTTTTAAAAAAACATTGAAATACTGGCTCATTGAGAAATGCTTATTCTGATGACGAATATTTAAATAGTCATTGTTATAATTTTGACAGGAGTAAAAAATAATGATAATACTGTAATATTGACATGACAATATATAACTACTTTGGATTTAATTGACATTTGACATTTAACTATGTTCATTTTGCATGCCAGTGTCTGGTAGATTGTGAAGGATTTTTATAATTATTGACATCTGTATGTGTACCACAATTTATGCGAAATAAAGAAATTTGAATTTGAATAGATTCATTAATTGATAGTATGATTAATTGATTAATTTTATTGATAAATTGATTAAAAGATTGATTGTTTAATATATTGATTGGTAGATTGAAAGATTTGTTGAAATATTGTTATTTGATATATAAATAAATTATTAAATTGATGAAAAGATTAATTGATAGATGGATTGACAGATTGTTAGATAAGTTCATTAATTGAAAGATTGATTGATTGATTAATTTGATTGATAAATTGATTAAAAGATTGTTTGATAATAAGATTAATTGATTGATTCATTGTTTGATTGACAGATTTATTGATAGATTGATTTTTGATTGATAAATTGATTGATTGATAGATGGATTTATTAATATATACATTGATTGATTTATTGATTAAAAGATTGATCGATAGATGAAAAGATTGATTGATAGATTCATATTTGATTTATGGATTAATTGATTCATTGATTGATTGATTCATTGATTGATTGATTCATTGTTTGCTTAAAAGATTTATTGATAGATTGATTGATCGATTGATCGATTGATAAATTGATTAAAAGATTGATTAATAGATTGATTGATAGATATATTAGTTGGATTGATAAATTGAATGATGAATTGATTGATTAATAGTTTAATTGATTGATTGACAGTGAAAGATTGATTGATAAATTGATTTTTGATAAATAATATGATTGAAAGATTGATTGATAGATATATCAATAGATTGATTGATTGATAAATAGATAGATAGATTGATAAATTGATTGATATATTGATAGATTAATTGAAAGATGGAGTGATTGATAGATTTATTGATATATTGATTCATTGTTTGATTAAAAGATTTATTTATAGATTGATTTTTTATTGATAAATTGATTGAAAGATTGTTTAAAAGATATATTGATAGATTGATTAGTTGATAGAATAATTATAAAATTGAAAAATTAATAAATTGATTGGTAGATTGATAGATAAATTCATTGATTTATAGATTCATTATTTTATAAAAAAATAATTGATTGATTGATAAAAAGATAGATGGATTGATTTATTGATAGATTAATTATTAGATTGAGTGATTGATAGATTTATTGGTAGATTGATTAGTTGATTCATTGTTGGATTGTAAGATTTATTTTAGATGAATTTTTAATTGATAAATTGATTGAAAGAAATATTGATAGATAGATTGATCGATTAAAAGATTGATTGATCGATTGAAAGATTGATTGAGTGATTGATTAATTGATAGAATAATTATAAAATTTAAAAATTAATAAATTGATTAATAGATTGATAAATAGATTAAATTAATTGATAAATTGATTGATGGATTGATATATTGATTGATGGATTGATAAATTTATTGATTTAAAGATGGAATGATTGATAATTTGATAGATTGATTTTTAGATTAATAGATTAATTAAATGAGTCACTTATTGATAAATTGATAGATTTATTATTAGATCTATTGATAGATTGATTAATAGCTCAATTGATAGATATATTGGTAGATTAATTGATAGATTGATTGAAAGATTTATTTGATTGACAAATTGATTAGTTGATTGAGTGATAGATTGATCGATTGAAAGATTGATTGAGTGATTCATTAATTAATAGAATAACAATAACATTAAAAAATTAATTGATTGATTGATAGATAGATTCATTGATATGTAGATTGATTAATAGATTGATTGAGAGATTGATTAAAAGATTAATTTGATTGATAAATTGATTGATTAATTGATTGATTTATTGATAGATAATTTAATAGATTGATTTATAGATTGATAGATTTATTAAATGAGTCACTTATTGATAAATTGATAAATTTATTATTAGATTTATTGATAGATTGATTAATAGCGTAATTAATAGATTGATTAATAGATTACTTGATAGATTGATAAATATATTAATTTAATTGATAAATTGATAGATTGATTAATGGATTGATTGATTAATGGATTAATTGATTAAATTGATTCATTGTTTGATAGAAAAAAATATTAAAAGATTGATTTTTGGTTGATAGATTGATTGATTGATAGTTAGATTCATTGGTTAATAGATTGATTAATAGATTTATTGATAGATTGATCGATAGACTGTATGATAGATTAATTTGATTGTAAAATTGATTGATTAATAAATCATTTCAATCCTAGTACCCATAACACAAGCCTCGTAGCTTAATTTGGGACTAGAGAATTGGTGTGATTGTTGTAAAATATTTATTATTTATTATTATTTATAATTTACTAATAAATCAATCAATCAATTAAGCAATCAAATTAATCTATAAATCTATTATTCAATCTTTGAATTAATCAATTTTTTTATCAATCAGTCTTAAATCAATCAATCTTTGTTTCTATCAATCGATCAAGCAATCAATCAATTTATCAATATATCTATCAATCAATCTATCTATCAATTTATTAACCAAAAATCAAATCTTTCAATAAATCTTTTAATCATACAATAAATCTATTAATCAATCAATCAATCAATTTATCCATCAAATTAATCTATCAATCAATCTATCAATCAATATATCAATCAGTCTATCAATCAAGGAATCTATCTACTAATCAATGAATAATTTTTTCAATTTTATAATTATTCTATCAATCAATCAATCACCAATCAATAAATCAATCTTTCAATTAATCAATTTATCAATCAATCTATCTGTCAATTTATTGATCAATTAATTTATCAATCAAATTTATCTTTTTATTTATTATTCAAATTATAAATATAATCAATTTTTCAATCAATCAATCTTCAATCAATTAAACTATCTATCAATTTATCAATCAATCAATCAATCTATCTATCAATTTAATATCAATCAATTAAATTATTCTATCAATCAATCAAGGAATCTATCTATCAATCAATCAATTAATCTTCAAGCAATCAAACTATCCATAAATTTATCAATAAATTTTTCTATCAATTTATAAATCAATCAATTTATCAATCAAATTAATCTTTTTATCTATTTTTCTATCTATAAAATAATCTTTTTTTTCAATCAATTAATATTCAATTAATCAATCAATCAATCTATTAATCGATCAATTTATCAATCAATCTATCAATCAATTCATCAATCAACAATCAAACCATAAATAAATCTTTCAATCAAACAATGAATCAAATAATCAATCAATCAATAAATCTATTTATCAATTAATCCATCAATCAGTTTATCAATCAAACGTATTTATCAATCAATCCATCAATCAATCTATCAATCAATCAATCTATCAATCTTTCAATCAAAATAATAATCAATATTTCAATTAATCTATCAATCAATCTTTCAAATAATCTATTAATTAATGCATATTTTTATCAATTAGTGAATTTTTCAATTAAATTATCAGTCTATAAATCAATCTTACGATTAATTAATCTTTCAATCAAACAATAAATCAATTTATCAAATAATTTATTAAACAATCAATCTATCAATCCATCAATTAATCTATCAATTAATGTATCAATCAATCTATCAATCTTTCAATCTATTTATCTATCTATCTATTAATGTAGCAATCAATCTATCAATTAATTTTTCAATCAAATTATCAATCTTTTAATCAATTAATCTATAAACCAGGGCATGCTTTGAAGGGTTTGCCAGGGGGACGGGGCTAATGGGTTAGCCAGGAGGTTATATTTGAGGAGCTTGCCAGGTTAATGGGGTTAAGTGGTTTGCCAGAGGGATAAATTTTAGGGGTTTGCCAGGGCGATTGATTTGAGGGGTTAGCCAGGGGATTAGGGTGAGGGGGTCGGTTTGAGGGGTTTTCCAGGGAGATTGATTTGAGGGGTTTGCCAGGGGGTGTGGTTTGATAGGGAAATTTGGTTAAGGGATTAGCCAGGGGGTTTGATTTGAGGGGTTTGCCAGGTGATAAATTTGAGGGGTTTGCCAGGGTGATAAATTTGAGGAGTTTGCCAGGGGGAGTGGTTTGAGTGGATTTCCAGGGGGATAGGATTGAGGGGTTAGCCAGGGGTTTTTATTTAGGGATTTACCCGGGGGATGGAGTTGAGGGGTTAGCCAAAGGGAGTTTATTTAGTGGGTTGAGGGGTTGTCCAGAGGGAGTGGGTTGAGGGGCTTTCCAGGTGGAATGGGTTGAGGGGTTTGCCAGGGGGATTTGGTTGAGAGGTTTGCCAGGGGCATTAGGGTGAGGTATTGACGCGTTTAAACTAGGTTAGGAAGATGGTCACTTTATAGGCTCGATAGGCCGGGTAAGAAGAACAAGACCACTTAAAAATGATATTAATCGGCTGTTTCAATAACAGTTTATTTAATTACCTTGGTGAAATTAGCACTAACGACCGGATTCAATATGCTATCTACCGTTGACTGAAAGTTGGATAACAGTCAGTTTCTTACTAAACGCCATATGGGGTTACAGCTGTTTCTATCTAGACAATAAAAAAGTAATGAATGCGTGTCTTTACGTCCGTCTATATGATGCAAAATTTATAAACGTTCAGTGCTATTTCAAAAGGTTTCCAAGACTCCACATGCAAAGCGTCGAGGCCGCGACGAAGGTTCTGATGGATTAGACTCAATATCGATTTGCATCTAAAAAGATGCATTCACATGATTGCGTTCGGTTCGAATGCAGTTTCAAAGATACGTGATCATCGTATAAATTCAAAGTAGTGATATTGTAAAGTCAAACGAATCAGTGTGCGGCTGACGTAGACGTTGTAAAAAAGGTGCTGGTAAGACGTTTGGACGCCTATAAGGTGGACCGACGATCTTGTGAAGGTTGCCAAAGGGAATCCGCTGGATGCGGGAAACGCAGGCCCGATCGCAGTGGAAATCTTTGGGGGTGGCCTTTGCTCAGCAGCTTAGGGGATGATGATGATGATGAAGACGGTTGGAGGGGCGGTGGAACGATATTGCTTTTTACATCGCGGCTGCTACAGTCAAGTTTATTATATGTAACTATTTGAAAATTTAGAATTCCGTTCCTAGGCTTTTGTTGCGACTTTTGATGTCAGATGTTAGATAGTTTTCAGAGACATGTAGGCTTTTTAATGACCGGAGCCGAAAAGATTTTTTTTAAGTATTGTTTTTTTAAGTGTTATCTATTCGAAATAAAAAAAATAGCGTTGTAAACGCGAAAAAAAATATTTAAGAAATTGAATAATTAACTGAAAATGCTATGCAAGTTTTAAGTTTATAAAGTTGTGCCTGTTATTTAAGTGGCTTTGGCAATGTCTTATTCGCGTTTATATATTAATAGGATAGCTTAGATACCTGCTTTTAGGATTATTTTAATTTAAATTGTGTCCAGCTGATGTTGTCCTTTAGAATTTAACCAAAAACATTTTATTACATCATTTTCTAACCTTAACAATCTGTGCAGACTGTTGTAGGTACGAACTATTCAATTGTTAATTTTGATAAATTGTTATTTATAAAACCTTGAAAAAATTACAATGACATACTCTGGCTTCATCTAGAAGTATATATATATTTTTAATAAAAAAATTGAAAAAATATTTTACAATTTTCAATAAATAATTTATTTCTTTACTAGACAGTGAGTTATTTATTTATTATGCTTCAGTATGCATAAGATGCCGCAGTGATTAACTGCGTAATAACTTGACTACCTGCTCATGGTGAGCTCGAGTGCTGATTTGGTCTGAAACTAAAAGATAGACTTTTTCTAGTATGTAGTAGTAAAATAATTTAGAAGTTTACCGAGTCCAGTTAACCAAATTACTTTAACCGACAACCTTCGTGGCACAGCCTGGGGTCCGTGGTGTAACAGCATGTGCACAGGTTTAATATGCGGCAACCCCAAAGATCCAGGTACCTACTCCGGGGTTCGATCCCCTGACGGAAACAATATAGATGGTAAATTTTCTATGTGGTCACGAGTATGGGTATAGTCAAGTGCTGAAGCTACTTACTTTGGGTTCAGCAACGCCTGTAATGTTGCTGGAACTGGTAAATGGTAGAAATCTCGTTAATAACTGTTGAAACATGAACGCAGCCTTTAATTGTTTGTAACTGAACGCAAGCTAAAAATCTTTGTAGATGTCGCTTGAGTGTTAATCCTGTAAAAAAAATTGTCCGTCATGTCAACTACGCTCCGTCTTTAACTTAATTTTTTATCTAGCTATTCTAATCCTGTCTAAAATACTAGTTTTCATTAATAACTACAGTATCACTATTGAGTTGAATGCAGTGGCATTAAAATAAGCATGAAAATTAAATGAAAACAGCACCAATAAAGAACTTTAGAACAAAGGAACTGAATCCCGCCATTCAATATACCCGCAAAATGAACGATGTTTCATATCTTTTGTTTCCGATTGGTACTGTTCCGTTAAAGCCTCCGCTTAGTACGATAGATTAAAAAACTTTAAAATAATCACCAATATTTTAATATAAGAGCAGTGTTTTTAAGATATAATTTTTGCAGTGCAACAAAATATAAACTCAAGTATACATAGTGAATACTTATGTGATAAAACACTTATGTAAAACATAGACAAATAAGAGTGTTTTTTTTAATTAAAACAAAATTAGCCAACTGCTGGGCAAAGAAAATGTCCCTTAAAAGTTCTGCACCGATCGATACCTTCCTCCGGTGCCTCAAAGGCAACCAAATCACCGCACCATTTTTAACCCCCGAAGAAAAAGAGCAGTGTTATAAGTTTGAACCCTATGTCTGTTTGTTTGTGTTGTTGTCTTTTTGATTATAAAGGGTTTTTTTCGAAAGATCATTTTATCATGGTGGTTCTTAGCTGTGGCTAGACAAAATTTGTCCAACCGTTGAAGCCCATCAGCTGTTTCCCCGACTCATACGGGGATTGGGTATTGTAACTGGAAAGTTAGTTCTACCTCTACGACAACTGTCGTCGGCTGGTGGTAATCAGGACTCATTTGCACCCTAGTTCAAAGTCATTATATCTTCGACACCAAACTAAGTTTGTACAGATCGTGTAGTCAGATCGTTATGTAAGCTCGTAGTTATTTAAGCCTATGTTGCTGTTTAAATTCTGTTGCCGTTCTATTTTTTCGCCTCATAAACTCTATTTTGAATACTCTGAATAAATACAGTTCGACAAGTTATAAGCCTGAAGCCTTATAAAATTCCAATAGGTAGAATGGCTTTGTTATTCAGCTGGCAATAAAATAGATTTAATTCGTTGTTTCGAACCGTCATTGAATTACAAGATACCATTGAAATGCTAATTCGTAAATACTTACTTGGAATCTCTACTTTGTGACTGGCTTGGGCTCTAGACAAAGTAATACATAGTAGGTATGTATACCTATAGGTACAACAGATGTAATTTCGTCATTGCTCATAACAGAATTATCTTCCTCTGCTACGAGTTCTATAATACTACAAACTACTACGAGCTACGACGATTTGCTACGAACGGGCGTGACAATAGTTTATTTTCTGTACTTACGAACTACGATAATTATTGTAGGTAGATGTTACTTCCCCCCTGTGGGATCTCCACCTTGTCGTGGTAGGGGGGCTCAGTAACCGTGGCTTTGCCACCCACGGTGAAGCTAAGCGGGATCCAGGGAGGGGACGCTCCACGTGGGCTTGGGGAGGCCTGCGCGGGATGCGTCCAAGGGTGCGGGTGTGGGAGACAGTTTTGTCTGTCTCTCGCAGTCGGGTGCGGTCGCGGGAGGAGAGACGTATCGGTGTGTCGTTGCCGTGCGGCCTATCTCCCGCGACCAAACGGGGGCGCACCGTTGGATGGCGCTGCGGTGGGGCCGCAGAGGAAGAGGAGATGCGGTGTGTCGTTGCCGTCCTCCCTATCCTCTGCGGCCGGGTGGTGGCGGAGCCTAACACCTTGCTCCGCCGCCAAGGAGTTTGTAGCCCTCGGGCTATCCGCCGGGGTGCCGTGGTGAATGCTCACGCGACCCCATGGCACCCCCCACAATGGCGGAGTGGTGGAATGCGCTGTGGTTTTAGTGGGTATTACGGCCTTGCACACCAGCCGTTGAGTCCCACATACCTCCCTGCAGATGTGTGGGGGGCATGCGTAAAAGCATTTCCACAGCGAGAAAAAAAAAAAAGGTAGATGTTACTTTCCTTAAACAACGTTTAAAGGTAACCCTGGTCAGACACGCAATCTTTAAATTAGTATTATTTTAGCCGAAACGAAATCAGTTATGATTTCTATGATTACCCAATTTTCTCAAACATTTAAATATACAGTGCGTTTGATTAATTTCATGCAGCAATAAATGAGTCGTACATTTGTACAGAACCATAAAACAAAGCAATCAAACCGATTGATGGGCCGTACTGAATCCATAAAGATAAAATCTTTAAACATCAATATAATTGTTTTTGTTTCCAACCTCAGTGCTTGCTTGGTCGAACTTTCTGATTTCCGAAGTGATTTTGGGATAAATTACATTTTGAAGGTACAGTTAGCGTCAAAAATATGGTGCAACTTTAGTAAGTACCATGTCAAAATGAAAAATTGACAGATTTCAACAGTTTGACAAGAAGAATGCTCAATGTTACTCAATAAAAAAACTCAATATTTTGAAAAGGTACTAAATTGCTACTATTTTTTGTAACGCAATTGTACTAGGTTTTCTGGTACTTTGAAGGTTTACTGGAAACTCTATTCTATAGAAAGTCTTTTCATATAATGTAATTTCACCTATTGTTGTTCTAAAAATGAATAAAATAACTATTCAGATAATCACGATATTTATTTTACGTAATGTACAAACATAATTAATTTAGAACATATTACACTGTTTTTCAAAGACATTATTAATACAATTTTAATTAATAAGTAAGTATAATCTTTTCTTTGTCCTAAATCCTTTGTCATTCGAAGACAATAAATTTTATATTCATTTATGGAAACAAAGTAGATTCTTAATTAGCAATGGAACGATTATAACTTTTTATTATAATCATTTTACAATAAATTTATAATGAAAACTTATCTGTAGTGTTACGTTGGAAAATCAGTCGATATTATATTGTTTATGAGATTACACTAATCATTAACTAAACATTAACAAACATGGCTTCATAAATAATGTATTATTTACATAATCATAAAATACGCTTTTTGTTTAATAAGACTCTCTTGTTTAC
This sequence comes from Pyrausta despicata, assembly GCA_963921415.1. Classification (NCBI taxonomy): domain Eukaryota; kingdom Metazoa; phylum Arthropoda; class Insecta; order Lepidoptera; family Crambidae; genus Pyrausta; species Pyrausta despicata. The sequence continues at coordinate 9,692,045 of OY992862.1, read as the reverse complement.
TGTCTTAGTTGCTGGTTGCATATCCTGAGTATGTGTGCGTCCACACAGTGTGGACACAAAGGCGCGTTTCATATGTTTTGTTTGTATTCGCGTCTACCCCATCGCCACAGCCGTAGTCTTGCAGTGTGTGCCCTCACTAAGCGGTCAGCTGATATCTAAGTGATTTTAAAAAGATATTGTTTGGGATGATTTCAGATTATAGTCAGCTGTTTCTTCCAGCCTATTCCTACGAAATTCGACAACATGATTTTAAGAATCTATCAGGTAAATATTAACAAACGACCAATCTTTAATCACTGGGCAATGCTAAATTTATAGTTATTGATTTAGTAAAATCGTTAGTTAAGTTCATCACCTCGTAAGCAAATTGTAAATTTTTAACACCCGACGAAAAAGAGTGGTATTATAAGTTTAACGCTGGAATCTGTTTGTGTGTGGCATCGAAACCAACGAATACACCGACTTCAGTGCGGTTTTTATATTCTTAAGAAAATTTAATGGCGGTTATTTTTATCCATAGTTGGTTTAGATCCGTTTAGCCCTTGAAGCTCTTCAGCTGTTTTTTGGGATCATATCGGGGTTTGTTTTTATAATTTTGATTTTTACTCAACCAACCACATTACTGTATTGATTAAAAAATCCTAGTTATTGAAATGATACACTTTTTACGGATTATTTCGCGATTTATTTACATTTTGTTTTAACCTGACGTTTCGGACCCTTTTCAGCGTCCGTGGTCACAGGTAGACTGACAAAATGTAAATAAATCGCGAAATAAACCGTAAAAAGTGTATCATTTCAATGTCTATTGTTCGCGTAAACCGAAGAAACAAATAAATTCCTAGTTATGTTAACTTACTAATTTCTAGTGCACTATGCTAAAAATTATACGCATAAAAAGTTCACGTCAATGAATGTAACGATATGCTATCATAATTTTATATTACAAATAGCGCTTTGTTTCCCGATTTTGTATCTTAAATTTACATGTTAACTAGAACATTACAAAAGTTTATTACGATTTACGTCCAAATTAATTAATTTAAACATTCAATTGAGAACACATATACTCAAAATAAATACTACTCAAAATATATTCAACGAGTGTGATCAACGATGCTAGGTATAATGACGAAATAACTCGCTTGACGGTTCCTGAAAAAATAGATAATATCTATCGAAACACTAAAATGCTAAAATATTACATGGTTTGAAATCCTATAGAACACAATATACTAATAACAAGACTAATCGTTTTATAAAATGTGCATATCATAGGTTCGTATTTATCACATTAAAATATGTTGTTAACATTCATTTTAATAAAATTAACTTTTCAGGCTGTAAACATACATAAAATATTCTCAAGTACGATATGTATAAATTAGTTAAACCAAATTATTTTGAGTATATTTTCGGTATAAAGAGACGTATTTATTTATTTAACTAGTTTACACATTTTGGCAACATATTTTTAAAGTTAACCTAGAGGCACACCGAGTGGGAATGCTTAGGTGAAAAAAACCTTATTTTTAGTTTCCTCTGTCGTATGAAACGTAAAAAGTTTAACTACACATTATAATTTCCATAAGATCATTTATGAATTATGTATGATGATGTAACCATCGTTATATTGAATCATATTGAAAAAAGATACATAATACCCAAAGAAACAGGTACTTAAAATATGTAGGGAGCTTAGCATAGCATTCGTCGTTGCATTAAACATAACTGTAAGCTTAGTCCTTATATCAAAACTATTTACTTAGTTAAAATGTCAAACACACATAAACAAATAACTGTAATTAATTGGCTATTAAATGCATTATTCGACCGATTTATTAATCTCAGTCCGAAAAGGTCCGTTAGCCGATTTCGTTTCGCTTAGATCATTTTGTATGGTGATGACGGGTATGTTGTTATGGGCGTCGGCAGGGGCGGCTACTGAGGTAGGTTTGGCGGGGGAGGCGAGGGGCGCTTCATGGGCGTCTTCCTCGGGGAGAGTGCGCAGGCGAGAGAGCCTCCCCCGCGCCCCCCCTCACACAGGCGACTGGTCACCACTGGCGCTCCCACTTGTGATGTAATCCTGCGCAAAGTTTATTGGCTAAAGGTTAAAAAACAACAACCTACATACGACGGAACGTCCAGGTAACCCCAGATCCAGACGCTGGGCTAACAGTTTGCAGAAAAATCTGTCATGTAATGAGTGGACCTAGACAAATTCGTGGGCCTAAACGTTGATTGGTGTTTTGTTGGTGTTAGTTTTCGGGCCAACTTTCGCCCAATGTTACAACCGGCTTAAACACTGCAGCATTTCAAGCGCTTGTAATAAGGGCGAGTTTAAGACAAAATTGGTTAACCTGATGTGTTGCTTTCTACCGCATAAAATGCTGCAGCTGTGCACTGCTTATCTGGAAGTACTGTCGCCTGTAGGTGAGATTGTGTAAGTTAAGGTCACAAAAAATTGGATCCTTATCAGATTTTAAGATTTAAGTATTCAGTCACTTAAGTTATTTCTTAACATGCTTTTTTAAAATAAATGAATCAAAAAATACGAAAAAAACATTTTTGCGTAGTCAGAAATCGAGATTCGCTAACAGATACTAAATCTGAACGTAATGGAGAATATACAAACTGTTTCAAGACAGAATTTTTGAAAAAAAAAATCTCCTTTCCATTCCGCCCAGTGTCTCTACATTCTAAAGCGTAACTTAATCATGAGGTCAGCTGCCCTTAATTGTTGAACTTAAACTAGCACATACAGTAGAAATGCGAAATCAAACAGTCAGAAGTATGAAGTTAGTGAGGCAAGGAGGCAATTTAAGTACTTGGTAATCACCTTGCGCGCTGCCGCCTATTTACTCGTACTGAAATTGCAAATACTGTGAAGTTACCAAGTATCAAGTTTCAGTTCTACAGCTGATACACTAATATAACAATTTAAGTAATGTTACAAGAGGAGTTCAAGATATTAAGGTCTCAAAACGACCGACAAATTGGGAGAATCAGAATGAGGGTTCGCGGAATTTAGGCCCTGTATACACTGCGACTTAAAGAAGCGACGCAGTAGCGATGCAGTCGCAAATGGTTCTCCTTTACACACTTGTGCTACTTTTAGCATCAAAACAGTCGCGATGCAGCATCGATATTGTATCGCGTTAGCATCACGACTGCCCCCCTTCTCCCTAAGCCGTTATCAGTAGTTTCGGATGTAGCCACCCCTGTAAACTCTTAATATTAGTCCTCCTGGATGATTTCGACCTCGGCGGCCAATCAGCCAACTGCGCAAGAGATATTATAGTGCACAAGTGTGAGCGCAATACACAGGTGCACTCACTGTTCCAACTCTCAAAGTTCAGTGAGACGGCAATCCGACATGGCCGGAGAGAGATCAGGGACCAGGGACCGCAGGACCAACAGCTTAACGTGCTTTCGGAGGCACGGGGATGTAACACCGCCAACTTCCCGACTCCTAGCTGTTTTTGAGAAATTCATGACAGAAAATCTCAGAAACAATTTTGGCGCCATCTGGGATTCGAACCCAGGACCTCTCGGATGTAAGGCAGAAACTTTGCCACTACACCAACGAGGCAGTCAGTGTAACTCTTACAAGCTAGACCGTGCAAGCGAACGCGCTGGCTGGATCCGAAAATTCAAACTAATCGTTAGTAGGGAGTACAGCCTTTGTATCGACGCTACGTGTGATGCGACACGAATTGCGCTCGTATTTTGATCTGCACCGATGTTGCATTGCGAATGCATCGGTGCTAATACGCGGTAGCATCGCAATGCTGTCTTGCCTTTCTGAAACGCATCGTTGCTAAAACTCACTGTGTGTATGAGACCTAGAAGGTTTGATGGATACAAAATCGCACGAATCAAAGTCAAATCAATGCGTTGGATTAGACAGTTGGCACTAAGCATAAAACTGACACGCGAAAGACGAGACTAAGTAGCGTGGGCTTAGATATATTCTGTGGCGTGGGTGCTTAAAGCGTAGCCAGGATTTTTCCCTTGTTAGAATAATGATATCAATAAGTCATTCAATTAAGAATCATGTTTCAATACTTTTTTCGGGTCGAGAGCACCTCTGACCGCGTGCAAGTTTCGCAATACGGCAAAGTCGTAGCCTACGGCGGGTGCTTGCTTATAGCGTAGAACGAGTTTAGCAACTACCCTCGCTTCTGTCCTGTTGACTACGCCTTTGATAGGTGCTACAGTCTAGATCTATTAGCTTGGTAATCATTTCTTTTGCAATTCTAATAACTTCAAAATATAAAAAGGTACATACCGCATGCAAATGCCGTCCATCATAGTGCAGCGCCAGCGAGGTCCTCGGCACCAGCAGCGTAGTGGTGGTGGTCTCCGACGCCGCCGACTCCCTCTTTGAAGGGTGGCTGTACAACCTGCCATTGCTATCTAGTTAGCGTTCGAAAAAAACATAAACCTGCCTAAAAAAGGCTTGACGATAGTTTTAGTCTAGTGGTCTGAGGTCCGAACTACATTACCGACTGTTTCGGGTTCGAATCCTACTAGGGGCAAATGTTTGAGTAATGAGCACGAGCATTTGTACTTAAGTCATGGGTGTTTTTAATTGTATTTATGTAATCTACCCTCTGTCCTAGTCACCATAGTACCTAAAAGCTTACGCACAGTTTGGGGCTAGGAAATTGATGTGTTTGTCGATTTTTTTTTATTGAGTAATTTTATTATATTTACTTTAAACTTACTAGCCTAGATAACTTCAGTAGTTCAGGCTGCCCACGAGTATACCTACCAACTTCTATTCCCAAGTAAGAGTACAACGATATATGTCTCATGATAAAATAATAGTGCTCTTGGCACAAGTTAATAGGTAGTAAAGATAAATAACATATAAAAAAAATTACATCAATATTACATACATTAATCGGACTTCGTGGTAAGTTGCTTAAGCACTTGTGTTACAGATATCAGAATCAATAGTGGTACTACAAATAAATTTAAATAAATACATAAAACACCCAAACCATGACATGCACTCAAATGTTTGTACAGTGCGGGGATCGAACCGCGACTCTTGATTATAGGCTTAACCATTACACTAAAGTGGTCGTTAAAGATGTTGGTATTGTTATTATGACGAGCTAATACCAAATGCTGGTATTCAAGATTGAAAGCACATAAAATGTGTAGTTTAATATGTATTATTAATTACACAATATTTTCAAGTTCTTTATAGTAATAAAAGCCTGACCAATTGACATAAAGAAAATGAGTTACAATTTTGATACAAAAATTAACATGCTTTTGACTAAAATCATACATCATAAACACGCACGGACGACCGCTTGGTGCAGTGGTCCACAGGTCGGACTTCTAAAAACAAGGGTCGCGGGTTCGATCCCCGCACAGTACAAGCATACGTGTGCATGAACATGTGTGTTTGTACTGGTCTGGGTGTTTTCTATGTATAATATGTATTTATTTACAAAAAAATAGTATTTAAGTATGTTTATCCGTTGTCTAGTACCCATAACACAAGCCTCGTAGCTTAATTTGGGACTAGAGAATTGGTGTGATTGTTGTGAAAATATTTATTATTTATTTTATAAATACAACACAACATAAATTGGCTTTGATTTCAAAATAGAATATTGCAGAGATGTTCCGCGTTCAACTCAGCAAATATAAAAGAGCAATAAAAGGGGCAGCGGGTTCCTACTCTGTAAATTGATATTCGTACCTACTTTTGGCGCAACTAATTTAGAGTTAGGATGCTAAAGGGAAGCGTTTCCTACCGACAGAGTGTTATGGTCGGGGACCAACGTCCGATAATATTCATCTTGATTTGTCTATCTGTATTATTCTGGATCTAAATCTTATATGCCGCGGTTCATGTGCGATTTGGAGCCGTATCAGCGCTCGCTGTCGTGCTTGCCATCGTTACGCATGCCCTTGTGAAGGCGAAAGGTAGAGATCGCCACATACTTTTCGAATTTGTCTGTACTTATCACTTCGCCATTGACATCGATTGAGGCGCGGCAATTGGTTGATACGCTGTCAGAAGCGTGTCGCAGGTGTGGCTTCAGCCCTAAAAATGCCTTTATGAGGCAGTTCCTTAATGAGATGGTCCGAGCGAACTTAAATTACGGCATTTTTAAAGTCTTAAAATACCCTAGATTGATTTCCAGCCCCATATGTTTAAAGATTCACAAATCAACTAATCCATTTTGATTTGTAAAGAGAAATTGCGCATTTTTAAATGAGATATGACTCGAGCTATTGGAAAAACAACGTAAGATGCTTTTCTTATGTCAATAAGTAAGTTGTGGTAATCTTTATCTATCTGATTTTTCAATTAGTAAGATAAATAAATTATGGGACTGTTAAGCGTAATTCGAACTTATTTAACACTAGCGGCTCGCCCGCGACTTCGTCCGCGCAAACGTTGGATTTTTATCCTTCCTGTCTTATCCCAAGAGAGCATTTAATTGAGATAAAAGGTATCCTTTCACCCAAGTCAGCTCATAAACTCATACCCTGTCTGTATACCAAATTTCATCAAAATCCGTTCAGTAGTTTCAGCTTGATTGACGGACAAATATCCAGAAGAAGAAACTTTCGCATTTTGAATAGTCCATATCAGTATTTTATGGAACTATTAGCGCTGTCTGTCAGTTGAAAAATCAGCTGGAAATTATTTGCGACGTTCAAATATCGGCCCTTAGAGTAGGGCCTCAAACAGGAGTGTTTGCTCGCGGATTACATCGAGCTCACAGCGATATTGGCCGTTAAATGTTTAAAACGGATAAACAGGCAACAGACTAAACGGATAACGCAGAAACACAATATTCGAGTGTTATAACAATATCTACATGGCATATTCCTGAATTGGACTCCAAATTAAGGCCCTCTTATACAATATGTTTGGATTTATAAAGCTTCAGGTCCAGTTCCGAGTCAACCCAGGGCCGAAAAACCTTTCCATCTCTATCAGAGTCAAAGAAGTAACCAACAATACAAGAAATTGCTTTAATTCATACCTGGATGATCTGCTGATGTAAACGGCCCCGCTTAAATCTATCGAACTAATTTCAGTCAATTAATCGAAAAAATTGGCACGAAATGAGCATATCTATTTCATAAAAATGATATTATTGATCGACAGTGTCCGTATTCAACAACTTTGAATTAAATTCAGCTATGAATCATGATAAAAAGAAAACAAAATAACTCATCTCTAGAAAGCAATAACATCAACAGAGCCAAATTCGTTCAGCAATATCGCCATTAAATGTTCAAACCAAATAACAAGTGAAGGGATAACAAGGTTCTTGAGCCTCTCACGCCAGCTGTCTGGAGACATGGAAATGATACACGAACCCTGAGCAGCCCTTTGACAAAGTTAGTGATTTCTATAGGTCCCGAGAGGCAAATTTAAATCGGCACCCTCGGATAGGAAAATGCGATTACGTATTGACTGCTTGAATGAGCTTTGAGAAAACATTGGTAGAGAATGGATCTAGATTTGGGGATGAAGTAAAGGGCAGTTCCTTTAAAAGCATCTTACTGATGAATCAGGCTAGTTTTGCGAACAGAATGAGGACGATAGAAATACCTTGATGCGATGTAAATTTATGCAGGTTTATTGGTAATAAGACGTATAGCTTCAAATCGGTTAAAATGGAGAAGATTTCCTTCAAAAAAGGTCCCAACAACTAGATGTAATCAAATCTACTTTACCGCTTTTGATGGAATACGTCCAATTACCAATAACCGTGTGGTGATTCGTAGGAAAAAGTTAGCACTAGCTTTACCTAACTAGATTCAGAAACTGAACTACTTATTGTTTCAAATTGTGTCAATCTTGAGGCTTTTGTAAAATATTCCGAACAAAGTATAAGTTAGAGGAAAGTTGGGAATAAGCGAATAGTAACACAAAAGTTCGTGAATTATGCAAATGAACATTGGAATAAATATTCCCTAGACAACTGATTTTGTTCGACGATGTTATTTTATAAGACTCAAATTCAGAATTGTTTCAGCAAGTACTATCAGAGCTCCGAGCAAAAATACATTTGAGACTGAGCGATACTAAATGTGTCGTTATGTCATCAACAAAAAAATATATAGCTTAAGTATTCATAGCATAGTGACGAGTAGAAGGATTTTCTATGGCTGCTGATAATTGAAAGTTTTCGACAATTTGATACTTTTAACTTGCGTCATTGAAGAACAAGGGTAAAGAAAATCAGGGTGCCTATTGCGATCTTGCTTTTGTCTCAACAGAAACGCTGCTGATCATAGTTTTGTTATAATTTTTTGAAATAATAATGCTGCCAGTGATCGAAAAGAAAGATCGCAATACGGTATGCAACATAATAATTAGTATTAGTGATGATGACAACTGAATGAGAAGCATAGCTTTAATGTAAATAACAACCAGATATTTAAAGCAGGTAAACATTCAATTTATTGGGAAGTAACAAAATAAAAATACATCCAAATCTAAATGACATCCATAAATTCTTCGTAAATGCATTAAGTCCGTGCTGGCAAGCTAAGCTGCTACGCTCCGGTTTCTTCAAACAGTGAGCCTAGTGGGAAAAAATATTGTGGTCAAATATAGTTTTGGAAATAAGAACGAGTAAGTTTTGAACAAAAGTGGTCAAATTAGGCGAGGAGCAAACGATGCCCAGTCGGGCGGATGGGAATTATTGACAAGTGTGATTTCATAAAACAAGAAAAAATCTATATACGAACGCACTTCAATATTATATCTACTTTGGTCCGAAAGTTAGATAACGGTTAGTTGTATACTAAAAGCTATCGGAGTTTACAGCCATATTATTAATGAAACTGTCAGTTTGAACTTTCATTCATAGAATATCGAAACTGGCCGTAGCAGATTATTGACAGATTTGCTAGCTATAAGGGACGGAAATTTTGCTTCTTTGATAACAACAAAACAGAAGTTTCGAAACCGTAAGGTATTTTTTGAAACATGCAAACTTATTGTAGCGTTCAAATGTTATATACCTGGTGTAAGTTTTATGTGGGAATCGATAGACAAGTTATGCAATATGCGGTTTATTTTCTTATCTGAAATCGACGCTGGGAAACTCTCGGCAAAAATAGACCACGTTTGTTCAATACTTGGAAATGAAACCAGTTAAAAGCAAGGTGCATCCCAATCTGAGTTAGAGCCGCACAAGAAAAAGATTTTTTCGATCAGTGAAATTTCAATGGAAGCATGTCTATGTTTTTGTGTGTGTCTGTTTGTGACATCGTACGTGGCTCCCGAACGGATGGACAGATTTCAGTGCGATTTTTTATTCGAAAGTTGGTCAAAATCCCTCCAGTTGTTGAAGCACACATTTGTTTTTCTGGCTCATTCTGGGGTTTTTTTACCTCAATAGGTTGTACGTTTTTTTTTAAATGCTGGGAGTCTGTTTATTATAAAAAAGTGCATATAACAGTGAAAGCGCCAATAAAAGTAAAGTAATGTTCGTCCTAGACGATTTTGACCACGGCAGCCAATCTCAACAGAGATTAGTCAACCGCGCAGGAGATATTATAGTGCACAAGTGTGAGCGCAATACACAGGTGCACTCACAATTCTTTCATTCTCAAAGTTCGGTGAGACGGCAATCCAACATGACTGGAGAAAGATTAGGCGCAGGACCAACGGCTTAACGTGCTTTCCGAGGCACAGGGATGTAACACTTTGCAACTCCGAGCTGTTTCTCGAAGAAAATCTCAGAAATAAATAGTGATATCTTTGTTCCATTCAATAATAAATTGCTAATGAAATTCTATCCAATTAGAGATCGAAATATGTTTGAACTTTAAGCCCAGTGTTAATATGCAATGCAAACCCAATTCGGCTTAAGTTTGGGTCGCCGTACCCTATTTTACTCGCAAACTAATTTGAATCGGATTTTAATTATGTTTGACATTTTGTATTAGTACGTGATTGCTGTCGGGTAAATATTTGGTTTAGTTACTCGTAGGATGTTTAACTTTGACAAGGGTCAAAGTGTTTCTAATGTCTCCTCAGACGTGCGTTATATAAATGTTTGTACCCGACTATACGGCGAAGCAAAAAGGAGGGTTATGTATACGAGTATACTACTATATGCACCGCCAGACTAGACACACACAAACGAAGATTGTAAAGAGACTCTACCGACAAGGAATCAAATTTAAAAATCTTTGGACGTACGTCGACCTATCCAAAAGTCTATATTGATAGATAACATTTTTGCAGTAGATGAATTCAACTGACTGATGCAGGAATCGAACCAGCGTACATGGGAATCTGACCCCTGTGCTTATCACAATTAGTTAAAAAATATTGGTAGAAAACTAAGCTGTATCTCAAGATTGCATGATTCACATATAGAAAACTTATTATTCACTAACAATAATGATAATAAACTACCCCAGCAAAGATTCATTTAAACAAACAGCTATTATTATCATGCAATTATTTTTCAATTAGTACACGAAGCGAAGCAAAGAAACATGCAAATATAACGCTAAGTGAATTTGCATGCTAGAAAGGAGTAATTGAATAATGTGAAATGAAGGGAGAAAGAACTTTGTTATCGGTAGAAAACATTTTTCGAGAGTAATCAAATTAACCTTGTATCGTCGGGACGTTCAACTTTTTATTTACTTTACCTGCGTAGTTATTATTTTACTTTAAATCGGGATGGCAAAATATGAATGGGGGCTATTTCTTATAGCGCACCTGCTTAGAAACTAGCATTACTGACGCTTAGCTTCAACAAGGTTTATTTTAAAAAGGTTAATCTTTTTGTGGCTGTCCCAACCAGCTAGTTCAATACTTTTTCTCAGATATTTCCAGTCAGTGCGATAAAAAAATTAAAATCGTTTTAGTAAGTTTTTTTTGTTTTTACCCCAAGTCGCAAGTAACTGGCCACAACGCAACTAGTCTTTAACGTTTTCAATCTGTGCCCCCACACCTCTGTGCATGTTACTAAAACCTTTTTTTATTATAAGCTTTTATTTTGTTTCACCTGTTTGTAATCAGATCTTGCAAGCTAAATTTCATTCATTTCCCCATGTCTTATTAAACTGAAAGTATGTACACGTTTCGTTTATATAAAATTAAAATTTAAAATCTCACCTAATGCTCTCGGTCCTGGACCGCGGCGACCAGTCCTTTGAGTAAGACGCGCCTCTCCGCCGTCCACCCCCTATTGTCCGGCCGGTCTTCCACCGTTCCACGTGGTAACGGATGGCGTGACGCACCTCTGTGTTCATGAAGCAGTAGAACAGTGCTACTGTGAAACCCTGGGGACAAGGAGGTTTAGATTAAGAAAAAGGTCAATGACTCTTTGATTGACTGGTAACGACCAACACTTTGTTGGTGCCGTGACATGATAAATAAATTTGATGCAGGCTCGTCTCAGCGTGTTCATGACATCGTAACTGGTTGACGAGTCCTGGATTTATGACGTGTCTTTATATTCCTAAAATTAAAAAATCGGCTTAAAGGAATACAATATTCGTAAATGAAGTGTCTGCAAAGGACTGAAAACAGTGTATCAAAAATTGGTTTAGACACATGAAACTTTGTATTGAGTCTAAATCTTAGAAAGGATTAGATTAAAAAAAAAATCCTTGGAGCAATTATCTTTATTATCGCAAAACTTTCTGAGTTTCCCCCATATGTACAGTAATGTCAGATGGAATGAAAACATAAAATTTAGAGGGTTTTGTCAATCCCCGCTAAATGAGACACAGCAGTGTGTTCAATCGTTTGGAAAATCGAACAATGTTATTTCGTCTCGTAAACACGCTCTTAAAGTGATATTGAACAACCATATAACCTAACAAATAATAATAACCTTTATAAGAATAATACAAAACAAAACACGATAAAAGTTTACGGTAACGTTTGTCATACTTTAAACTTATTCGAATTCACACAATTCATTTTTCGTAGGTATTCAAATAACATAGCGCCAAGTTAAAGTCATCTGAGTATAAAGTGGTACGAGTGTAAGTCACAACGTTGTGGATATGTATTATTCTTGAAGTTATTGCATAACATTATTCTCAATTTAGAACACTCACGAGACTTGCCAGCGGTTAGTTAAATATTTACCACAGAAACATTGACCTCTGAGACATGCATAATTTAGCATTTGATGCAGTTCTTTAATGCCATATCTACCTAGATCAGTAAGTTAATTTTACCTTGTGTTAGTGAATTTGCATCTATAAATGAAAAACAACCTTGACATCTGAAATCTCAAACGAATCTTTGATTCATTAGGATTATATTTTAAGGCTTTTATGACAAATACTACTTCTTACTTACAATGGTTTGTAAAATTGGCATCCAAAACCATACCATTAACCCAAAAATACAGTTTGTAGGTAAGTCACAAGTCTTGACTAAGTAACATCATATCATGTTAGGGAGAAGGGGACATCTTTGTACGTCAAACGTCAGTAGTTGATCATCAATCACCAAAAAAAATCCTTTTAAAATAGCTCCGTTAACTTAAATGTTCAAAGTTGTCGACAGCCTGTCGTTGAGTTATGAGGAGTTTTCAATTTCGAGTGCAAATGATAGATAAGCTTTTTCAAATAACAGCGTAAGGATTTTGGTCATCCAATTCAAGCTATATGGAGCGTTGGTTTCCTCTAGTAGTCAGAATGTTATTTATATCACGCAATGGACTACAGATCAATAGGTATCATTTTTAAACTTTGACTTGGAGAGAAATCGTTTTTCATATTACAGATTTCATTTACCTGGGGCAGCTTTCAACACTATCATGAGAGCAGTACTAAAAATGGATAAAAATAAAATAAAACATTCTATTTACATAGTTACGCTGTCTGTGTCTGTGTATCATATTTACAAAATACATCATGCACCCATACATCATTTCAAAATACACCCTTAGCATGCATCAACGTTGCACCTCGTAATCTCGAGATTAAGTTACGAGATCTTCAAGAAAAGACGAAAATAACAGCTTGCCGTTGCACCTGGGCCAAATGCAATCCATTCCGCTATGCGAGATGCGAGGGTTCAAGTGAAGTTAGTTGTTGAACAGAAATGAAGGTTTAGTTTTGTAAGACAAATAGGTCTTATTACGTTTAGCTTTTATCATCTGGCTTTTGTTATCATGTTGTACCATTTCACCGTAATAACATTGTAAGCTTTATATTTATATACTCGTATACTAGCTAACCCGGCAAACGTTCTTTTGCCATATAAATTATTGTGGACAACCCTTCTCACTAAAGGATATGTATAATAGATGTTAGCCGAATCTCAGACCTACTCAATATGCTCACAAAATTTCATAAGAATCAGTCAAGCCGGAGGAGTACGGGAACGAACATTGCGTCACGAGAATTGTATATATATTATTATATAGATATCTGTTACGAGTACTTAGTATGACATATTTAAAGGATTCAAAGCTTATTACATAAGCTTTGAGACGTAAGTATCCTATTGTATAGCGTTAATTGAAGTGACGGTAACATGACGAGACAGAGTATTGTTTAGTAGTTTGTATTGCTGGGGTATCAAATCAAACAAAGCAGTGTCAGCTTAACTCCAGAGGTGTACAATATCTCTCGGTTGCTATGTCAGGCTTAAGTCAAGAAGAAGCTTTACTACAAATTATATCATCTAGTCAATACGGGCCGATTTATAGTGTGTATGACATTTGAAGTATGGTTTGACGACCGCTTGGTGCAGTGGTCCACATGTCGGACTACTAAAACCAAGGGTCGCGGGTTCGATCCCCGCACAGTACAAACATAAGTGTGCATGAACATGTGTGTTTGTACTGGTCTGTGTGTTTTCTATGTATAATAAGCATTTATTTACAAAAAAAAGTATTTAAGTATGTTTATCCGTTGTCTAGTACCCATAACACAAGCCTTGTAGCTTACATTGGGACTAGAGAATTGGTGTGATTGTTGTGAAATATTTATAATTATGGTCATAAGAGTTACAGATGAGCCCTTGGTTTGTTTGAGCAATCGTATGAATGCAGAAAATCATTACGGGTTGTTGTGGTTGCTATTATTTATTTTATTATTGATTGATTATTAGGTAACTGATGTTGTCCAAAAATGTAGCAAGCTGAAGTGGCAGTGGGCTGGCCATGTCTGTCGCAGAACCGACGAGAGGTGGAGCAGGAAGGTTCTTGAATGGACGCCCCCTGGCTAGATTGGCAGACGACCTGAAGAAGGCAGCTGGTAGTGACTGGATGCAAAGGGCGGGAGATCGTGCGCTGTGGCACTCCTTGGGGGAGGCCTATGTCCAGCAGTGTACTGAAACAGGCTGATATGATGTGGTTGCTATAAGGATGATTTACAAGAAGTTCATTCAGATATGGACAAATAAAAAAGTGTACTCAGATCCGTGATTTCCGTGTCCATTTGAATCTGTGATTCCAAATAACAAAAAAATCTTTTTTTTGTGAACGAAAACCTGCAGTAGTACCTGCAAAAGCAACTAATGGTTTGAGGTGGATATCGTGAACTCCAAAGCTATTTGTTACCAAGTCCGACCTTGCCTTTTCTCGGGATTTAGATGTTGTTGGCGACAGACCTCTTTTTTATTGTTTTTGATACTTTTAATTTTATTTTTATATATTTTGTATTTGGAGTTATATTTTGTTTTTCTATGACGTTGGCAAAAATAGCTTAGTTCTTGTGTGTGACTGAAGTGAAATATATTGTTTGTGAAATAATACCAGTAAGTATCTTTTTATTTAACAGCTGTTGCCCTGCCTCTCCTGCTTCTTTATAAGTTATCGTCTATATTTTGGTCCTTCTCCCGGCAAATTAACCTAACATTCAAAAAAATTTTTCTATGGTAAAAACGAGGAGCATGGCAGCAGCGGCCTCTTCTAACGCCCAATCAGGCGATTCAATCACTCCTTTGGAGGTAGAGGGCCTAATTCCAATAACTTCGGACGCCCCGATAACCTCATCGGTCGCTCCATCGGAGGGACGAGGCCCACAAGATAAACAAGACGCAATGCAGCCTAGTCGCTCATCGTCCCATAGTAGCTCCCATCGTAGCTCTCACCGTTCTGCTTCACTACAAGCACAGCGCCTCGCTATAAAAGCCGCACACGCCCGCCGTATGGCAGAAAAAGAGGCAGAGCGCGAACGAGTTGCGCGAGAAAAAGATGCAGAGCGCGAACGAGTTGCGCGAGAACGAGAGATAGCTGTCGCAGAAATAGAGCTTCAGGCCGAGCTAGCTGCATTGGAAGACGCCAGCAGCCGTCAGTCGTCTGAAAGAAGCCTAAGTGTGGACAGGTGGGTAGCTTCTACAGCAAGCGAGAAAACTAATAGACCTCTCTGTTTACAGGAGTCAAGAAATGCAGTTGAGGCTAAGATCCCAATGGTACTTACGTCGCGGCCAGCCGATCGCGAGCGTGTGTTTTCGCCTAGCGCTGTGGACTCGCCAGTCACGGTGCGCGAACACGCGCCTTTCATTGCGACGGTGCCGCTTCTGACGGAAGCACCGCGAGCTGGTTGCGTGTGCGTGGCCTCGCCCAGTGCCGCTGGCTTAAAAGCTACGGTACACGAGCACGCGCCTACCTACGCACCGGCTCCATCAGCGTTCGTGGCGCTTCCTCGTGACTGTCCAGAGCGTGTTGCTTCGCCCAGTGCCGCCGGCTTGTTAGCCGCGGCGTGCGAGCACACGCCTTACTACATGGCACGTCCAACACCAACTACCGAACACATAGGCACACTTTCGCAGACTAATTGTAACAATAATAAAAACTGTAGCTGTACACAACATTCTAACGACCTCCTCAAGCTGGCTGAGGCCATAAGTGACCTCGCCCATAATAGCACAAAGGTAAGTGCAGAGGTAAAGTTGCCTATATTTTTCGGCTCGCCCACCCATTGGTTAACCTTTAGAACATCCTATTTAAATTCAAAAGGTTCATTTTCGGCGACGGAAAATATAGGTCGGCTGAACAATGCTTTACGTGGCGCCGCTCGTGATGCTGTCGTTTCCCTTCTTTCTCTGTCACAAGACCCAGACGAAATCATGGCGGCTCTACAGGAGCAGTTCGGCCAGCCGGAGCTTCTTATACGTCATATCGTATCGGAAGTGAAGGCCATGCCTAAGTTGCCAACAACATTGGATGGTGGCAAGGAACTTCACCAACTTGCTTGTGTGGTACGCAATTGTGTCCACACCATGAAAATGATAGATTCTGTTGAGTTCCTGGCCTCTCCAGAGTTGTTGTACAACGTTTTGGTCAAATTGACCCCATTGTTGCGTGAGAAATGGGTTGATTTTGCTCATGCCAATTATGATCCACATTCATTTAAATTAGAAATGCTTTCTACATTTCTCACACATCAATCACGGGTCCATTTGAAGTTTGGCATTTCCGATGACGGCATGCGTCAAAAGCCCATAGATAATTTTCGCAAGCCCATAGACAAGGTTCGAACGCATGCCACCATGGATGTCGAACCCAAGGAAGCAAATGTCTGTGATGACGTTTGCTATGCCACCTCTTTTTCCAAACCGAAGGTGGCGCAATCTTCCTTGTCTGCCGCAGGCCCTAAGTCGACGCCATCTGTCAACACTTGTAAGTATTGTCAGAAATGTGGCCATAGCATTGTCAAGTGTGACAAGTTTTTAGCTCTCGAGGTATCTGATAGATGGCGCTGGACAACACAAAATAAAGTTTGTCGTAGATGCCTTAAGAAAGGTGGTCATTTCTATAAAATCTGTAAAGGCAATTGCTCCAAGACAGATTGCAGAACTAAGATGTACCACCACGAGTTACTTCATAGTGATTCCCCGATCACTGCTCCCGAACCAAAAGACATTCCTGTGACTGTCGCCCACAGCACTGCAGCAGATTGTTCAACCTCTCAGTCGAAGTTACAGCCTTTATTGAAGGTACTTCCAGTCACAGTCTTGGGGCCAAGAGGAGAAGTAGAAGTTTACGCTTTACTTGACGATGGTTCTACTGTGACCTTGATTGACCAATCAGTTGCAGAATTAGTTGGTGCTCAAGGTCCGAAGGGCATGATTCGGGTTAACTGCGTTGGTGGCCTCTCAAAAGACTCTGAAGTAAATTATGTCGACATTTTTGTCAAAGGCAAGCACTCTAAGGAGAAGTTTTTATTAGATCGTGTTCGCTCCATACCGAATTTGGGCATAGCAAGTCAAACGGTCCGTGCTGCAGACTTGTCCAAGTATCCTCACCTTAAAGACATTGCCTCCGAGTTAAGCTACGTGGAGGCCAAGCCGATGCTTATAATTGGCATTGATCACTGGTTCTTAACCTTACCACAGGAGGTCAGGCGTGGCACTCGCAATCAACCTGTGGCTATTCGGACCAGTTTGGGGTGGACAGTCTTCGGCAAATTTCCAGGTAAACCCATAGAGTCTGTATTCCATAGTTCAGTGTCAGAGTTGGAATCCCTAATAAAAGAAAATTATCGCCTCGATGCGATTGGTATTAAAAAGATGGATCTCCATAGTGCAAATGACGAGCGGGCGCTAAAAATATTGGAGAATACTACAAGGCGCCTTCCATCAGGTCGATACGAAACAGGGCTGCTTTGGCGGGAAGACATAACGACTATTCCCGACAGCTACAACCTAGCCATGTCTCGTTTCCTCAATTTGGAGAACAAGTTTAAAAAGGACACGACTTATGCTGAAGCATACCATGATTACATCAACGGGATGGTGGCAAAGGATTACGCGGAGGTTTGCACCAACAAGCCTTCGGTAGGCAATCTCTGGTATTTACCTCATTTTGGAGTGTATCACCCCCAAAAAAGAAAGTTGAGGTTAGTGCACGACGCTGCCGCTAAATGCTCCGGAGTCAGTCTAAACACTCTTTTGCTCCCGGGTCCAGATCTTTTGCAACCTCTGTTGGCCATACTCATGCGGTTTCGGGAAGGGAATATTGCCCTCAATGGTGACATTAGGGAGATGTTTCCGCAGACAAAAATTAGAGATAACGATAAAGACGCTCAACGCTTCCTTTGGCGTGCAGATCCCTCTTTGCCAATTGAAGAGTACAGAATGTCATCAATGATTTTTGGCGCTGTTTCCAGCCCGTGTACCGCAATTTTTCTGAAAAACAAAAATGCTTCAGAACACAAAGGTAAATATCCTGAAGCAGCTGAAGCTATCATCCGAGATCATTACATGGATGATTATCTCGGAAGTGTCGACTGCCCTCAGCAGGCCGCACACCTAGCAGCGGATATTGTAGCCGTCCATCAGGCCGCCTGTCTGGAGATGCACTCATGGGTCTCTAATGAACCTGAGGCTCTTTCATTGTTAAAGCCAGAATTTCGAGCAATCGATACCTCCGAGGTAGGTCTCGGGCCCTCTTCCTCTTCATCTCCATCACAAGTAAAGATCCTTGGCGTGGCATGGAACGTTGGTGACGACACACTTAATTTTAGAAAAACGTCCCAGCTTCCGGCTAAGCTTACTAAGAGGGTGGTACTGTCGCACCTTATGCAGGTTTACGATCCTCTTGGTTTTCTCCTGCCCATAGTAATCGCAGGACGCATTCTCTTCCAGGATACTTGGCGGATGGGTGTAGACTGGGACGAGGAGCTGCCTTCCGTAGCAAAACAAAAATGGCATATTTGGTTTACAACTTTAACTGACGTGTCGAACAATATCACCATTCCGCGCTGTTATCGAACTAAGTCTCCTCGTGAAATCCAGCTCCACGTCCTGGCTGACGCAAGTGAGCTAGCTTACGCGTGTGTGGCCTTCTGGCGTTTTGTTCACGAAGACGGGTCAGTACACTTAGCCCTCATAGGGGGAAAGGCACGCTTGGCCCCATTAAAACCCACGTCTATCCCACGGTTGGAGCTGCAGGCGGCTCTTATGGCATCTCGTTTCGCAATTTATATCATAGAGGCTCATCGCATCGTGGCCTCTAATATATATTATTGGTCAGATTCGTTAACAGTACTTAAATGGTTGCGAAGCGATGCCCGTACTTTCAAGCCGTTTGTCGCTCATCGGGTCGGGGAAATTTTGGAAACGACTAATGTCAGTGATTGGCGTTACGTTCCGTCTGCAATGAATGTTGCAGATGACGCCACACGTGGCCAATCATCACTTTCGGCTTCGTCTCGGTGGTTCACGGGCCCAAAATTCTTGGTTGATTCTCCAGATGAATGGCCTCGTGAGCCCACACAGGCTCCTCCGCCTGTGCTCGAGGAGTTGAAACCTGACCATGCACTGACTCTTTTACTAAATGAACAATCAGAACGGCCAGATTCACAAGCTCCTGTAGTGGCCGATTATCGCCACTTCAGCAGATGGGATCGTTTAGTCAGGGCCACTGCTCGCGCTCATTCTTGCGCTGTGTGTTTTCGTTCTCTTTTAGGCAAAAACACACCCCAAAATTCAAAAACATTGCGAACCTCTTCCAGGATCTCTTCTGTCGATTTGCGACCTTTGTTAGCGGGAGAGATTCGGGAAGCTGAAAGGCATCTGATGCTGAAATCTCAGTTAGATTCTTTTAACAACGAGCTTCTAAGACTGAGAGCTCATCTCCCTCCAAGCAAGCAAGGGAAGCTCAAAAATGTTGTTTTATCATTAGGAGATGATGGGTTGATTCACCTCAATGGTAGAATCCGAGCGGTCTTGGAAGCTCCCACGCAGGAGGTTGATCCCATAGTCTTGGATGGCCGACACTCAATTGTCAAGCTTCTAATTGACCACTACCACCGAAAGTTCGGTCATGGCAACATAGAGACGGTGGTCAATCTTCTGCGGGGAAAATTTTATATCATTGCCTTACGCCCTACTGTTAAGTCTGTCGCTAAACGTTGCACATTTTGCAGGGTTAAGAAACTTCTTCCGTCGGTACCCCAATTTGGAGATCTCCCTGGCGAAAGACTAGCTCATCATCAGCGCCCATTTTCTTACACCGGTCTCGATTACTTTGGGCCAGTAGATATCGCTGTGGGACGCCGACGGGAGAAGCGTTGGGTCGCCCTTTTTACGTGCCTTACTACCCGGGCCGTCCATTTAGAGATCGTCGGGAGCCTGTCAGCGGACTCTGCAATTATGGCATTGCGCAGGTTTATCGCGCGCCGTGGTTGCCCAGTAAAGATCATTTCTGACAACGGGACAGCGTTTGTCGGCGCAGCCAACCAACTACATGATGTCTTTGACTTTGCAGCTGGTCAGCAAATAGCATGGGCCTTCATACCACCGGCAGCGCCAACCATGGGAGGCTCGTGGGAGCGTCTGGTGCGCTCCATCAAAGCCGCCCTCGCCACAACTCTCAAAGAGAAAGCCCCGAAGGAGGAAGTGCTTGGGACCCTATTAATGGAAGCAGAGGCAGTGGTGAACTCACGCCCCTTGACACACGTACCGGTGGACCCCGAAACCTTGCAATCCCTAACACCCTTCCACTTTCTTCTGGGAACTCCATCAACGGAGGCTGTGCAACCTGGCTCGGATGCTGACCTGACTCGCCGGCTGGACTATAAGAAGGCACTTCGTTTAACAGAAATTTTTTGGTCCAGATGGGTGCATGAATATTTGCCGACGCTTATCCCAAGAGTAGCTGGGCTGTCCTGTTCGCCCGTGCAAGTGGGTGATCCAGTCCTGATAGCCGACCAAAACCTGCCGCGGGGAACTTGGCCCAGAGGAAGAATCAAGAGGATTTTTACCGGCCCGGACGGAGGTGCCCGGGTGGTAGAGGTGGCCACTATGAAAGGGACACTGAGGCGACCGGTGCGTAAAGTAGTGCCCTTACTTATAGAACAGGGCACCTTAGATTACTGCGCGCCGGCGGCACTGTCGCCACATTAGAATGGTGCTTCGCACCGGGGCGTCGTATGTTGGCGACAGACCTCTTTTTTATTGTTTTTGATACTTTTAATTTTATTTTTATATATTTTGTATTTGGAGTTATATTTTGTTTTGCTATGACGTTTGGAAAAATAGCTTAGTGATCTTGTGTGTGACTGAAGTGAAATATATTGTTTGTGAAATAATATCAGTAAGTATCTTTTTATTTAACAGCTGTTGCCCTGCCTCTCCTGCTTCTTTATAAGTTATCGTCTATATTTTGGTTATGTTGGCGACAGACCTCTTTTTTATTGTTTTTGATACTTTTAATTTTATTTTTATATATTTTGTATTTGGAGTTATATTTTGTTTTTCTATGACGTTGGTAAAATAGCTTAGTGATCTTGTGTGTGACTGAAGTGAAATATATTGTTTGTGAAATAATACCAGTAAGTATCTTTTTATTTAACAGCTGTTGCCCTGCCTCTCCTGCTTCTTTATAAGTTATCGTCTATATTTTGTCGTATGTTGGCGACAGACCTCTTTTTTATTGTTTTTGATACTTTTAATTTTATTTTTATATATTTTGTATTTGGAGTTATATTTTGTTTTTCTATGACGTTGGCAAAAATAGCTTAGTTCTTGTGTGTGACTGAAGTGAAATATATTGTTTGTGAAATAATACCAGTAAGTATCTTTTTATTTAACAGCTGTTGCCCTGCCTCTCCTGCTTCTTTATAAGTTATCGTCTATAGATGTACTTACACTTACTTTAAGTACTGCTTTTGTGGCCAGGATTATAGGACCATTTCACTGAGTAACTGAGCTGGAATAGATTATTGCTATCGTAATTTAGACGTCTGTTGATATGCACTTACGATTAATAAATATTTTGTCCAAATATTGACCAATGTTTTTCATTGAAAATACACATAAGTACATTTTGTATTTTAATTTATATATTTTTTTTCTGTAACTAATAACCTAATAAACGTAAATTTTATTACTGAAATAAAGATCAATAATAATAATATTTCGAGCAGAGATGCGAGTAGTTTTTACCTTAATTTCTAAACTCCAAAGCTTCGCTTAGTTATGCATATATTCACACATATTTCAGAAAAATGAATTGTAATTGATAAAGTTACCTAGTTTAAATTAAATTTTAAGTTATTGATTGCTAAGTCGACGTGAAGTGTACGTAACTAGAATTTGGAAAGGACAAACAATCGTGAAATTAAACAAATCGTAGCTGGTACAGTCACTGATATAGATTATCACAACATGGCCACAACGCATTATTGCATATTGTCCTTGCCAATCTTTAAGATTTATTTTTTATTTTTTATTTATTTATTGGATAACCAACCACATAATACATTTCACGTATGCTACAGAGCATATGTAAATCAAAGTATTTTTAGGTTTTCACAGCTTGTAACTTTTTTAACCCAATTTATCACCTATCAAATAGATAACTTTTAGTTGCGGAGTACCGCTCTGAAATAGACTGAGTTCCGTTCACCTAAGTTTTGTAAGAAGAATTAGGCACATAGTTTTAAATATTTCTCGAATTTTAGCTGGTGACTGTACATTATAACGGTTTCACATGCTTGTTTGCTAACAAACAATATGCAACGCGAACTTGGCTAGGAATTATAATGGCGAAAGTTTCAACACCGCCTTCGAGCCCGCATGGAGGAAACAAGACAAAGAAAACAAATTAAGATTAAATTCGTACGCGCAGCCACTTTCATGCTTAGGCGTTTCACGTACGTGAGCGACGCAATGCGACAAGTGCGACGCAGCGCAATGCGACCAACACATGTATTGTGTTAATGTCAATCGAGCTTCGTCACGTAGCACATTATCATAAACGTTCCAATAAAATCAATCAATAAAATCAATTATTTTTTTGTAAATAGGCTTACAAGTAGCACTTTTACACGTCCCAACATATATATTAACTCTACCACCGCTTCGGAACAACATGGGCCAGTGCTGATAAGAAGCGGCGCAAGAAACTCGGTCACTATTGTCATTGCCTCATTTTTTCTCGTTTCATTCAAATTTGATTTACAATAATTGTAATTGTTTACATTCAAACATTTCCATATATCTTTGTCATTTATATAATCATTAATTTTATAATATCCTTTCGACATTAATACACATTTTACAACTGTTTTAAATTTATCTAAAGGCAATGTAATTAAATTTTCAGGTAATTTATATAAAAATGATATACATCTAGGTACCCATAAATGAGTGACCAACTTTATGAAGCCTTAAATGTGGAACGGCTAGCCTATTTTTTGTCTTGTGCAAATCGCTATTTTTAGGAAACAAGTGTAAGATTTTTCGAACGTATATTAGGTTTTCATAAATGTATCGTGAGTAAACTGTAAGTATTTTAACTTCTTTAAACAATTATTATTATCATCACAGACAAACTATGTAAATAGTTTTGTGGGACTATTGTCATTTCACTGTAAAACGTTGTTTGTTTAATAAATAAATTAATCATCATATCAGCCTGTTACAGTCCACTGCTGGACACTCCCCCAAGGAGCGCCACAGCGCACGATCTCCTGCCCTTTGCATCCAGTCACTACCAGCTGCCTTTTTCAGGTCGTCTGTCCATCTAGCCGGGGGGCGTCCCACACTACGTTTACCTAAGCGTGGTCTCCATTCAAGAACCTTCCTGCTCCACCTCTCGTCGGTTCTGCGACAGACATGGCCAGCCCACTGCCACTTCAGCTTGCTACATTTTTGGACGACATCAGTTACCTTAGTCTTATGTCGTATGACCTCGTTCCGGATCTTATCCCTTAATGAGATCCCCAACATAGACCTTTCCATAGCGCGCTGAGTGCCGTGTAGTCGGTGAGCCAGCTTGACTGTCATGTTCCACGTTTCGACTCCGTAGGTTAAACCTGGTAAGACGCATTGGTTAAACACCCGGCTTTTTAGGCATTGCGGCAGGGTCGACGTGAAGATATGACGCAATTTCCCAAATGCTGCCCAGCCAAGCTGCACTCTTCTGGAAATTTCAAGCTCAAAGTTGTCTCTACCGAGCTGCAGTACTTGCCCAAGGTAGACGTACTCTTGGACAACCTCGAGCGTAGTGCCCTCGACGGAAAATGGTTCTGGGATGACATGATCGTTGAACATTACCTTTGTCTTGTCCAAATTCATCCCAAGCCCCACACGTCTCGAGGCAGCATTGAGACTGAGCAGCATTTTTTGCAAATCCTGCAGCGATTCTGCCATAATAACTATGTCATCGGCAAAGCGAAGGTGCGTAAGATATTCGCCATTTACATTGATGCCCAGTCCGTTCCAATCCAGCGTCTTGAACACATCCTCCAGTGCGTTGGTGAACAGTTTTGGAGATATGACATCTCCCTGTCTGACACCTCGAAGCAGCTGGATGGGTTTTGTTCGGTGGTTTTGTACTTGGACGGACATTGATGCCATACTGTACAGGCTTCTTAGCACCTTCACGTACCGCCAATCGACTTGGCATCGCTGCAAGGATTCCAGAACAGCCCAGGTTTCGACCGAGTCGAAGGCTTTCTCATAGTCCACAAAGGCAAGACACAGGGGCTGGTTATACTCTTCGGTCTTCTGTATAACCTGTCGCACCGTGTGAATGTGGTCCATGGTACTATAACCTTTACGAAACCCAGCCTGTTCCAGTGGCTGGAAAGCGTCAAATCTTGCGGAAAGACGGTTTGTGATGACCCTCGAAAACAGCTTGTAGACGTGACTCAGGAGCGTGATTGGTCTATAGTTTTTCAGGAGACTTTTGTCTGCTTTCTTAAAAAACAATGCCACCACGCCCCTACTCGACGCTTTCGGAGTTGTCCCATTGGCTATGACGGAATTAAAGAGCCTCTTAAGTTCGCCGAGCACAGGTTGGCCCGCAGCTTTTAAGAGCTCAGATGTGATTCCGTCTTCGCCAGGAGCCTTCCCATTTCTAAGCTGTCCGAGGGCCGCCCCAATCTCATCCTCCTCCACGTCTGGAAGATCTTCAGTATAGTGGCGTGTAAGCTTGGCTCTTGGGTCGTTCGCGTCGGGCTGCGGCTGTAGGGAATGCGATGCGTACAATCGGCCGTAAAAGCCTTCGATTTTGGCCAGAATCTCTGGAACTGATGAGACGACTCTGCCATCCGAGGTTTTCAGCTTTGTCAGGTGACTTTTTCCTAGTCTATTAGTGAAGATCTTCGACCCCCGATTCTGCTCAATCGCCTCTTCTATGAGGCAAGAATTGTAGCTACGGAGGTCGCGTCTCACCAATCTCCGGATCTTTTTATGCGTACCAGACAAAGCTTCCTCTGGCATTTCCCGTCGACGTTTCATCAATTCCAAAGTCTCGCTCGAAAGTTTGGCCTCCCGGCACGCTCGCTTTCCCTTAAAGTGCCTGTTTCCCATTTCGCGTATGACTCCAATCACACTATCAAGGTCCCTGTCCACGTCCTCAGTAGTTTCCAAAGCAGCGAATCGGTTTCGGAGCTCCAACTGGAATTTCTTGGAGTCTTGGCCGGCCTGGACCAGTGTCGGACGGAGAGTCGACCTCATCATGCGGCTTCTTTCCAGCTTTATGTTGATATTTAGGGTGCCTCTTACCAGGCGGTGGTCGCTACCGGTGTTGAACGTATTGACCACAGAGACATCCCTAAATATATGCTTCTTGTCCGTCATGATGAAGTCTATCTCATTCTTCGTCTTACCATCAGGGCTTAGCCAGGTCCACTTTCTCTGGGGCTTCTTCTGGAAAAAGGTGTTCATGCAGAAGAGTCCCTGCATACTCAGAAAGTTTACTAGCATTCGCCCCCTGTGGTTCCTGGTTCCATAGCCGTGCTGTCCTACACACGATTCGTCGCGTTCCTGTACTCCTACTTTGGCGTTGAAGTCACCCATGACAACGGTGAAGTGGGTCTTGGTTGTATGGTGTATGGCCTTAGAAATATCTTCATACATGGCCTCGACCACATCATCCGAATGTCCTGTCGACGTCGGCGCATATACCTGTATGACTTTGAGGGAGTACCTCTCGGTCAGTTTTAGTACAAGGTACGCTACCCGGGTCGACACGCTGGATATCTCCAACACGTTGTCACGGAGATCTTTGTGGACAAGGGAATCTACGCCACCTTGGGAGAGTTAGTCTCCCTCTCGGAAGGAGAAAATGTGGCCAGATTCCAGGGTCATCGTGTCCTCCCCCTGTCTTCTAACTTCTGACAACCCTGGAATATGCCATCTGATGCTTTTAAGGTCTTCCTCGAGTTCGACCAGGCCTTCATCCAGCCTTAATAAATTAATAATAATAAATAAATAATAATTCCCTAAGTGTTTCATTTGATTTAAGTTTATAAATATCCCGCACGGCTCGTTTCTGCTATACGGTTTTTTTTTCTTTATCTGCAGCTGAGCCCTACAGTAAAATGCCGTTTGATATGATAGTGTGAAAATAACTAAAAGAAACTAGCCTTGCCGTTTCAACATTAGTCAGAAACTTTATCTTTCGTACAGCGTATGCAGCGGAGCTTTGTCTCTGTGATAAGGTCACGATATGAGGACCTCACTGGAGTTTATACATACATGTACATACATTTGAAAGTGTCGCGTCGCGTCGCACTCGTCGCGTTTGTTTCTCACGTAGAACAACGGATAAGTTTGATTCAGTTGACATAAATAAAAATATTAACGCGTGTGAGTGATTAAACGAAACGCAAATTTTACGCGGCCCGAGTGCAATCGGTAGTGTGGGATATTACTTCACGGTCCTAATATATTTTTAAGATAGAAGGGAGGTTGGGGGAAAATCCATTCTTTAGTAAACTTATTGTCATAAAACAAACTCGCTTTTAAACGTTTCCTACTTATTTTATAAGAATCTTGAATAATTCTAATGATAGATCATAATCATTTTATGGTCAAATCTATTGAGTTTAACGACTAGTGGGTAAAAAGGTACGTGCTCAAAAACGTTTTGTCATTTCAGTGAATTTTGATTCGACAAGAATATCTTGGAATAGAACAACACTAGCTCGTACACTATTTATTTACATATCTATCATATCTATAATCAGGTTTCGGTGACATGTCACGTTTTTTCTTTCACTTCCGTCTGCAGGCATATCTTGTGTTTCATTACTTTATCATATCTACAAAATATTTGTAAGTATGCTTACTGACATATATTTCTTTGACTTGTATTAATAAACTTGTATTCTAATTAGTTTTCTTTTAAAATTATATATTGTCTCTGATTTTAATTTCGGTGTTATCATTACGGTGAATTCAGTGGCCAATGAAAAAAATATTCACTGGAATTGAAAAAAAAAATGTCATGTCGGTCATTTTTTCATTTCAGTAAGCATTTTTTTAAATCTCAGTGATCATGGTCTTTATTTCGACGTTTTCTTTATTTAGAGTGTTCAGATTTTATTTCTGAATAAAATATTATCTACATCACTCGGAAACCAATTACTTATATTTCGGTATATTCATGTTTTTGATTCTTCAAATTGAAACTTCCGAGCCTTCAGAACCTAATTAACGGTGTAGTAGAAAAGTACCGGAAAATGACAAGGAATATAAACGATTACTTTGTTGAAGGTATTGTTTTTAAAGTAGAAACAAATGAATGATGTAATAAAAGATTTTTTTTTTGTCATAGATACAAATCGTTCTCGATATACCTATCTAGTGTGTTCAATGAGTAAAAATTTGTACCAATTAATATAAGTTTTAATCCGTGCGTGTGATTTAAAATGTTAAACTTAAAACTATAAAAAGAAAGTTCTTTTACAATCAAGTTCATTTCACTCTAACGGGCTTACAATATATCCAATCTAAAGAAATAATAAAGTACAGTCTTTTATTTTGAGGCTGTGGAAGAGCATTGCATGTTTGTAAGCCGGTACTTAATTAATCACTCAACGGTAATTTGATTTGAATTCATAAAAATTCGCGCCAAGCATTCACGTTGTAAACTAAAAATCCACTGTCCGAGACGGGAATCGAAGCCGCGTCCATGGGAATCTAGCTAAATGGGGATCTAGATGACCGAGTGGTATAGGCACACGGGCAGTTGATGTTTTCTACTGCAAAAATATTATCTTCAATTAAAATAAACTGATTAGAAATCGAAGCTTAAAACATTCTTAAAATTTTATATAACAGTGGTAACATAGGTTTTCAGTGGAAAATACACTTATATTGAATGATACATAATGTATCATTCAATTTCTCTCAAAATAAAAAAAAAGTGATTGTAATTGTAATTAAATTTTGGATCAGCATGTCCCAATTAAGTCTTAAGCTTACTTTACGTTACAGACAAAAAATTTTTAAATGAATGATATTTCCTTTTTACATATTTAAATGGTATAAGATAAGCAGCTTATATTAATTATCAAGGCGATTCTGCAGTCATGAAAATGGATTCGCATTTGGAAATTCAAAGTTATGTATATTATTGTGCGATGTTTTAAGTGACTACTCGTATCAGTATTCGATTCATCGTTTTCATATTAATGTACAATGTATCTCCCATTTCATTTATCAATATTACTAATGATTGGGAATCCGCAATTATTACATATGAAACCCGATACAACAATGAATTCGTACCCAATATACTGCCAGGTAAGCGAAACCGTTAGTTTGTGACTGAAACAATATCACAACTTAATGGATTCTGCTGATTGAGCGATCAGCTGCGAGCGATTGAAATAGATAAGGCTATATGTAAAAATAAATTGCTGTTCGTTAGTCTCGCTATAACTTTTGAGCGGCTGAACGGATTTAAATAAATTTAGTCTTAAAATATTCGTAGAAGTCAAGGGAAGGTTTAAAAGATAAGGAAATTAAAAAAAAGCAACGGGCAGGACTACGTCGGCAGACGTAGTCCTGCCCTCCCCTGCCTCCCGGGTCCGCGAGTTATGAATATTTTATATAACGTGCCTTCCGAAGCACGGAAATGCTTGTAAATAGACGTTACTTAAATGGTCAGAATGGTCGCCCATCCCAAACATGACCGCGCCTTAGGTTGCTTAACATTTTGGTTTCACTACCAAAGCGCTGCAACCACTGCGCCACAAGCACCTCTGACTGTACATAACGTTTTTTTAAACAAAATACCATATTTAAAATGTAAAGTCGCTGTTTTACAATCAGATCCTTACATTAACCGGAACAGAGTACCGTAGAATAGCATTCATCGCGTGCTATTTGCGTTCCATCGCTACGCTAGCGAATGTGAACGAGTGCCATAACTTTCCGTAAGCCCAGCTCAGCCGAGGTTCTGTTGCTAATTAATTGTGCATGTTAAATGAATAGCTAATCGTTCGTCCAGCCTATGAAAATGGTTAGATTTTTCTAAACTTTTTTCCCTGGTTTTGCTTATAAACCGGACCCGTTAACAGGTCCTTGAACGTCACGAGTAAGAGCATATCTGACGTGTCAGGACAGTTTCATAAAGTATTGAACTGCCTTTTTAGATTATTTGCTTAAAAGAAAAGTTTTTTTTTTAAGATCTTACCTACCTAATTTTCATAACCATGCTGTCAATCATGCAAATCTTGTCTGTTTACAATTCCTAAGGGCACGTTCACACGGGATACGTCATTGACAATCCGTCAAAAAGCACGATACGTCATGACGGATGAACACATCGCTTACGGAATAGTGTTTTTTACGATTCATCAAAATTTTCGAATTGATGTAAGGGTTATTTTAATAATATTTATTTAATTAACCTATTTCATCCCACTGCTGGGCAAA
The DNA here is from genome assembly GCA_963921415.1 of Pyrausta despicata. Taxonomy (NCBI): domain Eukaryota; kingdom Metazoa; phylum Arthropoda; class Insecta; order Lepidoptera; family Crambidae; genus Pyrausta; species Pyrausta despicata. Next base: position 9,662,425 of record OY992862.1, on the reverse strand, counting down.
GGTCTCCCCCAAACTCCTCCACTGTTATATTGGCGGCTAAGGATTCCCTGTCTGTCAGAAAACTCGTCAAATCGTCACACCATCTTTTTTTGGGTCTACCTCTACGGCGATAGCCATCTGCTGGGGTTAAAGAATATTTATTCTCAAGAGAAATAATTACATTTCACTTACATGAGAACTTAATAATAAGATAATGAAGGGTATAATAATAATGAAATTACATTTCGATGTTCACATTAGTTTCGTGATTCGCAATAGCGGCAAACCTGTCATAAAACCGATTCCTAATTTTTTACGATTGGTGATTTTTTAAGAGACGATATGCTTTAAGACTAATTCGTCTTTTTCACGATTCGTGAAACGTGTAAACCCCATGTATTTATTAAGCATAGCTCACGTCAAAAAAAACGAATCGTGGAAAAACAATTTTATTATTCTTTTTGATTAGTCTTCACGTGAATGTGTGCTAATACCTTATTCTATCCGTTGGAAAATGCTGCCTTTTCACTAGAGAGATTAACGCTAATTCAGGTACATGAAAGCACTTGTACGTTTTGAAAGGACCCAGAACATTGTCTATTATTACATTTCAACAGTCAGCGGAGCTCCATTATATTTTACGAGCTTAGTGTTGATTGCAGCGGCAGAACTCTAATGAATCACGAATGTTAATTGAATACTGTTAGTTCCCTTTCATCCGTTAATATTCCTTCAGTGAGACATTTTCAGTTGGCGTCCCTTACAATTCTGTTTATTCCTTTCAGCTTGTTCAAGAGTATTTGTGAATCATATTGTAATGGTGGCTTTGAGCATTTTTAATTATGAGTGCCATATCATGAATAAATTACTGCAATGTAAATGAATAAAATACATCGTTTCATACAAAATGTATTCATAATCGCATATATCACGGGTGCAGGGACGGATAGGACGGAAGTATTGCAATGCTTAAAATTAAGCGCAAAGAAGCATGACAGTTTGATGAGATCCGGATTACGTTCGACTAGGTCTATACTTTGTTTGTCTCTAATATATTAGCACCGAGTATCTTTTTTCTTCTAAAATGCGTATTTATTCACCATTGTTCCTCCAAACCCGATGATTTCCCGTCAGCTCCATTCCAACCGCAACGCTACAGTGTTGGCAATTGAAAATATCTCATGCGGCGGACAGGTGTCCCACGCAGATAGATGGATTGTTTTTGTCGCGATTTTCCCTTTAATAACCGTAAAAAAAGATATCGCTCCCGAAACAAGCGAGTAAAGAAAATGAAAAATTTACCTGAAAGGTAACTCGATACCTTCTCGCAGTCGTTCATTGATTTATTTTCTTGACGTCACAAAGAAAAGCGACGTCTTCGGCGGAACAAATTCAGTGAAATAATTTATTGCTTTTTCAACAGATTGAATAAACTTTGGTAAATATGACTTATCACATTACTTATACCTGTCTTCATTCAATTTACAACATGTCATTCAGTGAAAACACGTTTTACGATTACTTTCTTCTGGTTTCAATATATTTTTTTCAAATTATGTTATATATATTTTTTGATTAAGAATTGATGTAATCTATTGTGTTCTCCAATAAATAAATAAGGTTTTCCTATAAATACGTATAATAACTTAACCTTGTTAGTTTACAAATAAGTCTCTGCCAATATTTTTGGAGCAACTTTGCAACTACGTAACAGATGTATAAATTCTTCAGGAACATTAATAAAATAGCTTTAATGGAATACTCTCGTACCATTTTTCACCATTCCTCAGAAACCCCGTGTTCAAAGGGAGATATTTCTATCTATCATTCCAATTGCAAGCTCTCATTTCGGAGCGCAACGTGAAAAAGATTGCCAAGTCATCTCTTTTACGGTATCTTCATTCCAAAACCGCATTTTCTTTCGTTTGGATTTTTCGTTTCGGTAAAATCCGTAAAAGCTTAACAGAAGGATGTTATCAGAATTTATGAACACACCTACATTCTACCAGGGATACGATTCTCACATACATACAGACGTAATTTTTCTGCACAGTAATTTGTATGACGCCAACTAAAGCTAGGTGTATAATTCAAATTACTGTTCGTCATTTCATGACAGTTGCAAGATATTTCGTATACGAATTTCAAACTAGTCAGCACCACACATTGCGTTTGACTGGTTATCAATCTAACTTTTTAAGAACGTTAATTTTTTTCGATAGCACGAGAATAGGCCCCCAGTTGTGACCCTTAAAATTGTATCATGCCTTGTGAGGCAGTGATACCTAAAATAAATTGTAATCCCTAGCGTGACTAGACAAAATTTTATTTTTTAGTCAACTTAGAACACTAGCTGGTTATTATTCTGTGCTAAGAGGATTATACTAATTACTCGTTGGTCTAACTGAATAATCTAAATTCTTCGGAGCAAAATAACAACCTCCCTAGCAACGAAAAGAAAAACCATCTTAAGTGTATTTGATAAAAAGAAAGAAGAAATATAACTTTGGCCGATATTTTAAGAAGTTAGTACGTGTATGTACCATGGTGTACTTAAATACCTAGTTAACATTATATGAATAATGATACCAAGATTTGAGAAATTGTGTGTCAGGTCACATAATTATAGAAGAATCATGGAACCCTGTGGTGTTTGAAAAAATATTCTGTTCTGTAGGTGACCTCGTCCTCGAACTTGTACTTTTTCTCACTCGCTATATTAAAGCTCCGACGCTCCGGATGAAGCGCGGGAAGCTGCTGGATGCTGGAAGCGCAGTTGAAGATCCTTGGAGGAGGCCTATGTTCAGCAGTGAGCGTCAAGCGATATGACATGATGATGATGATGTTAAAGACGTTGCACACCTATGTGGACAGCATCAGCGCCCGCACGTAGCCAAAGGCGTGGGCAAACCAGGAGTCGTCGCTGGACCCGCACAGCACCAGCAGGTTGGTGATGCCCAGCAGTGGGATGAGGATGAGCAGATCCTTTGTCGCTTTGCGGTACTGCTCCCTTTCTAGTGTGCTTGTTGACTGGTATCCATTATGCCCAGCAGTGGGATCAGGGCACAAGTTATTAATAAACGATGGCAAGAGTAGTTCAAGCTCACCTGTGTGGACAGCATCAGTGCCCGCGTGTAGTCGAAGGCGTGCGCGAACCACGAGTCTTCGCTGGGCCCGCACAGCACCAGCAGGTTGGTGATGCCCAGCAGTGGAATGAGGACTAGCAGCGCCTTGGTAGCCTTGCGGTACTGCTCCGTTTCTAGTGTGTTGGCTGACCGCAGCTTCGTTATTAATACCTGGTGAAAAGAAAGTTTAAGTAATTATTATTTCAACATCCTGATTTGCCGCGGGACGCCTACTGCTAGACATTTGAGTATATTTAAAGACCAGCTTCCTTAAGCGGCTTAAACATGTTAATTTATATTAAATATAGCCTATGTTCATCAGGGATAATGTAGGATCTAATGGTAAAATATTTTAAAAGTCGTATTAGTAGTTTCGGAGCCTATTCAATTCAGACTGACTATCAAATCTTTCCTCTTGATAATATTAGTGTAGATTTATTTTTCCTTTTCATCTGTTTGCATAGAAAAAAGATGACAAAAAAGTTGCGGACTCACTACCCTTCATCGCTCCAGCATTCAGAGACGATATACACAAATAAAAATTCAAATTCAAACATTTTGGCATACGTTTAAATACGAGAAAATTAATTTTAAATGAAAACTTAGTGAGTATTATATCAATTTATGTGATCGGAGTCTCATTATAAAGAGCGGACCGAAAGCCATATAGTCATTAAAAGTTTGTCTCAGAATCAGTACTTTGCACAGTTACAAAAAAGTCTTTACCACTAAAGTTTTATATTAATTTCTTTTAAAAGAGGCTTTTTTTCAAAAAGATAATACTTGCTCAGTTATATTGAAGTAATTCACGGTTTTCAAGTATTTTTTTAAGACAGCAACTTTAATATCTTTACCATTTTAATAATTTTGAAGAATGATTGTTATTAGATAGGTCCTTAGATGACTAAGATGACCTATGGATAAAAATTCTTTTAGGTTTCAGTAAGTAATGTTTTTTTAGCTGATACTGTCCCATTGTTGCGCAAAGGTAACCAGCATTTAATATTCACTATTATTTTAGTGATCGTCGTTCTTAGCCGCTCATTGTAAACATTAAAATGAAATATTATGTTATGAATATCTTACAAAAATAGCAAAAGGCATGATGACACCTATCTCAATTATTTTTAGTCATAGCGATTTAAAAACATAATGTCTATAAAGTTAAGAAAACTGATATTTTGGAAAAAGCTGCAAAACCCAATTTTTCATTGCCCAAGTTCAACAAATTTTCAGGATTTCTGATACTTTAACATGACGGCACGTTATAGTATACCCATATCATATATATGTAGGCAGATTGTTTTGACAGATGAAAAAGAGTGTGGCAACAAATGGTGTCATCTTGCCTATTGATTAAGTTGCAATATTTCTACCCTATCATATTTTAAGTTCATGAACTGTTGAAACTCATTTAAAGGAGAAATAAAGTTTATGACGCAATCAAGTACATAACTTCTTTCCAGTCGTTCTGTGGTCATATTAATGAGGAGAAATGTTTTGAATCCAGTAGTGTTACTGTTTCAGTTTCATATAAGCATCTAAGTATCCATTTAACAGATTTGCTATCTGGTAATTAGCCTTCAGAAAAGAGACTCAATTTTTACTTTTGATTTTTAAGTTACTCTTTACTATACAGATACGCTAGAGAGAAGATGCTGTTGGATTGCAATTCCTATTTATCTTCTTTCATTACTGTGTCTTTCTTTTATGTCACTTACCCACATAATCCTAATCAGGAAGAAGAGGTTGAGGGTCAGCCCCACCAGCGTGGGCGCCTTGTGGATCCAGTCTACTTGGTGCTCGTGTATACAGAGACACATCTTCTTTTACCAGCTACACTTAACTGCAGCTTAAATGTCACTTACCCACATAATCCTAATCAGGAAGAACAGGTTGAGGGCCAGCCCCACCAGCGCGGGCGCCTTGTGGATCCAGTCCACTTGGTGCTCGTGTATACAAAGACACATCTTCTTTTACCAGCTATACTTAATTGCAGCTTGAATGTCACTTACTCACATAATCCTAATCAGGAAGAAGAGGTTGAGGGCCAGCCCCACCAGCGCGGGCGCCTTGTGGATCCAGTCCACTTGGTGCTCGTGTATACAAAGACACATCTTCTTTTACCAGCTATACTTAATTGCAGCTTGAATGTCACTTACTCACATAATCCTAATCAGGAAGAAGAGGTTGAGGGCCAGCCCCACCAGCGCGGGCGCCTTGTGGATCCAGTCTACTTGGTGCTCGTGGATCCAGAGACACATCTTCTTTTACCAGCTAAACCTAATTGCAGCTTCAATGTCACTTACCCACAGAATCCTAATCAGGAAGAAGAGGTTGAGGGCCAACCCCACCAGCGCGGGCGTCTTGTAGATCCAGCCTACTCGGTGCACGTGGATCCAGATAAACATCTTCTTTTACCAGCTATACTTAATTGAAGCTTAAATGTCACTTACCCACATAATCCTAATCAGGAAGAACAGGTTGAGGGCCAGCCCCACCAGCGCGGGTGCCTTGTGGATCCAGTCTACTTGGTGCTCGTGGATCCAGAGACACATCTTGGTTTCACCCGGTACGGTTAACTGCGGATCAGACACAGATATATTAAAATTTTGGGAGAAGGTTGACGACAGAATATAAACATACATATAAGCTGATAGGGATGGTATTAAAAAGAAGATAAACGAGTAGAATATCAAGACGAGGGGACTTGGGATAGTATGACCATTTAATATCTATTATGCGGTGTAATCAATGATTGGAGATGCTGTATACCAGACAATCGTAATCTGATTATTTTTTTCACAAGACGTCTTATGTCCGTCACGACCGCTACATACCTACTTATAAAGTTAGTGAAATACAAACAACTAAAAATGAGCATAAGAGCTTTTGTTAAGTGGTAACAGTAAAGCTCAGGGCACAGCTGCGTCATGCTGTCGCCGCAACTCGCGACTGTCAGTGATTGGTCTACTAATAATGATTGGAGATGCTTTAGACGAGCCAATCGTTATCTGATTAAATTTTTTACAAGACGTCTTAAGTCCGTCACGACCGCTACATACCTACTTATGAAGTTAGTGAAATACAAACAACTAAAATTGAGCATAAGAGCATTTTGGTAGTGGTAACCGGGGCGATAGAAAGTTGCAGGTGTGATATAAGCATAAAAATAACCTAAGCAAATAAACAAGAACAATTAGTAATGCAACTTTAAGATATACTGTTTACTGCAAGCTCTTTCGAGAACATACCACATGGATACAGTTATGAAAACTAGAACAGCCATTGTGTTGTATCGGAACAGATCTTTCTAGTCAAACAATGTCCCATCTGTGTGAGCACGATATCGGCTACAACTTTTGCTGCTGTTTTCCTGATGCGTTTCTGATTGTGAAACTTAGAGTTGAGGATATTACTTAGATTTATCAGGTTAAACTTGCGACTGTGGTAAGTTTTACGAGGTGAACTTTATAAATTAAACATACTATAATTTAAGCTTGTGGTAAATAAAACACAAAAATTAATTAGTTGACACAAGATTAAAATCACAGTAACATACACGTTTAATGAAAGGTTTTTCTGTGTCTAGCAGTTAGTTCCCTTTTTTGGCATTTGTGTACGAAAGTTCAGGGAAATAGAATAACCTACATTGATTTTACGGCTTACCTGCAGTAGATTACAGTCTCACGTTATTCTTGTAGGTACACATATTATAAAATGTTGGTCTTGTATAAATAGTTTAAAATCTTACCCCGTCAGCGTCTGTCGTCGTAGGCAAGATGCTGACCAAACACCGGCATATTACCCAAACTGTAATGAATATTGCTGGGGCACCTGTACAGAAAAAAATATTTAAAGATTATTTATTTTGTCACACAAAAGTGGCAGTTATTTCAGTCTCCGTCAGACATTTTGAAGTCTCTGCATAGGACACGAATTTCTTCTGGATTAGATACCTACCCATCGATCATACCTACCTCATATGTGTAAGGGTTCTAAGATCAAAGACACTCAATGTATATTACATTGGTTCTTGATAATTCCATAAATTGTCTACTTAGACAGTTGAGCACTTTCTTAACTGAGTAAACCCAATGGTAAGATTGGAATTAATCTTATAATTTCTTAACTATTTGAAGTACTGAACTGTGAAAAGAGCGGGTCACCTTTACCATCAGAAACCTGTTAATAGAAGTTACTCTAACTAACAATGCTAGTTAGCAATAGTTGTTGTAGAAACTTAATAGTAATTGAAATTGTTTACTCACCCCAACCAATAGTTGTGTAGACTTTTAACTTGATGTTTTCAGCTGTGAAAGTTTCAACGACTAACATATACAAGTATAGACCTGAAAATAAATGAAGCATTGTTCATTGACCAACGAAACCCAAGACTAATGAAAATAAAACATCCATATTTAATATGTAATAAATAAAACAGATAAATAAGATTTCACGAAAACAGGAGATTATCTATTCATTTATTGTTATGGGCCTCTTGACGTCGCACCGTTTAATTTCGAATTCATTTAGTTAAATTAATTTCCTAAGGAATAAGCGATGAAAGCAATAAAATCGTTTACAATTTTGTAAAGCTGTGTTTATTGTCAGAAAATTTAGTTTCTACTTCCTCGAACATGAATCATTCAATGTAAGGCATGACAATGACAAATATAGATAGATTAATTGCTCTAACTATGTAGACTTTATAGAATCGGTAGTAAAGTTAAAATATTTAGATTAGAGACTGTCTTACCTTCAACTAACATCCAGAAGAAATTGGTTAGATAAAAGTAGTGCATACATATAACTAGTATCATACAAGAGGTTTGATCGTGCTGCGCTTCATCAGACCAATTCTGCAACAAAAAAATATCTTTGTCACCTTCAATAGCTCGAAATGTACACTTAACTGTCTGTGGTAAACAATAAGTGTTGTTGCAATTGATTGAAAACTACTTCAGGTTTAAAAAAAGGCTTCACTCCAGGTTATAGCTTTATTATTAGCTATTGCGGGTATATTCATAGAAATTAGAAGCTTTTCTTAGGGGCTTGTGGCGCTGCGCTTTGGTAGTCATACCAAAAGTTAAGCAACCTAAGGCGCGGTCATGTTTGGGATGGGTGACCATTATGACCATTTAAGTGACGTCTATTTACAAGCATCTCCGTGCTTCGGAAGGCACGTTAAGCCTAGTCATAGGCCCGCGGGCGGCTACACAAACCCCTCCACCAATCCGCCCACTGAGCCCGCGTATGGCTCGGACCACCTCATAGTTGAGGTGAGGCCTGTGCCCAGGAGTGGGACGTATATAGGCTCATGAGAGAAGCTTAACAGCGTGACATCAAAATATGTTGTATAGTATATAGTATCTAAGTTGTAATGTAACGCGTTGTCGTTGATTTTTCCAAAGCATACATGCGGCATAGGTACTGTTTCTGCGACTCGTGACTAACAGCGTGTCAACCAATCTCTGCAGCTAAATCGCTGGCAGTCGCGTGTTGCAGCGACAGTAAGCTGCAGGTGTGCCCTGGCCCTTATTTTGTTCCCTTTTTCATAAATAAGAGAATACACCCCCGAAATTAGTCGCGCATTAGACCGTTCAAAATTTAAGTAAGTGCGAAAAGGTTAAGTTAACCGTTAAAATTATTCGCCACTTTGAAAGTATAATCCGAGCTTTGCATAACGTGCAGATGGAATGGACTTTAAAGTGGCTCTGTAATATTTTATAGCATTATCGGGGTTTTAGCGGAAGATATTATTTATTACTTTGGGCTATCAGAAATAGCTATCTTGGTCTAACAGCTTGTAGATATAGAAAGTCGTTTTAGTTACAAGAAAGGCCGCTACGAAGTACAATCTTTGTAATTACATAGGTACATGTTAACTTATTTATTGCGATAAAACACTGTCAATGTACAGATCGATACACTGGACGAAATTTCCGTTTCGGCCCATCGATCTCTACATTGACAATGTTGTAACGCAATTGATTACTTAACATGTATCTATCTATGAAGATTGTATTTTGTAGCCGCCTCCGATTTTAGATACATCCTTTCGGCCAAAAACTGGTTACCTATCAAAATTGTTGTGATATGAGCATTAATACATGACTGTTTTTCAACACACGTCGCTGACCTGAAATATATATTTTATGAAGTTATTTATTCTGAGATTGTTGTAAATGAAACATTGGTATTCCCTCCCTTTCTGTCATTTTCTTTAACCCACATTCTTTTCATTTGACTTCACGATATGACATTTCCTATCGAAGGTGATATCTTGGAATAATGTATGAACCCACATAATAATATTATTGTTAGTCGGTATCGTGTACTTATAAGAAAATTATTTTTACTTACTTGTAAAGCTAAATTTAATATCCAACTACATGCTGATAAAATATACGTTGACATGAGATTTGTGTGTATTGTGTTCCTTAGACATCTGAGATCCCTGAAACAAATAAAGAAATAAATATTTCACAACAATCACACCAATTCTCTAGTCCCAAATTAAGCTACGAGGCTTGTGTTATGGGTACTAGACAACGGATAAACATACAAAAATACTTTTATATGTATAATAGAAAACACCCAGACCAGTACAAACACACATGTTCATGCACACATATGCTTGTACTGTGCGGGGATCGAACCCGCGACCCTTGGTTTTAGAAGTCCGACATGTGGACCACTATGCCAAGAGGTCGTCAAATAAATAAATATTTAAAACCACAAAATACCAAGCAGAACCTTAAAAAGAAATGGATTTAAGCTTATGATGTCCTAGTTTTAGATCGTTTTGGGTTATTACACGAATAAGTGAATTTACAAACTAAAGCTAGTAAGAAAATGGTTGTACCCTAATGATGCCAATATATCTGATGTTATCATAATGACCCCAAAACGCTAGGAAAACAAATGAAATTACCTGGTACAAAAGCTAATAACAAAGTTCAATAAGAAATTGTTTGTAAACAAACATTTGCAACTTTCGTAGTTACAGTCATTTGCTTATCGCTAGTTTGATTGACTGTGCCAATCAATATAAAACAACTACACAAAAACCTTAGAATTTTAAACACTTGCGCTTATTGCAATAGGACTTTTAACACCTAGTCTGGTTTTTTCAGTAACGCTGGCGCCTATGGAATATTCCGGAGTTCGGACTAAAACAAGCTAATGCCTTGATCAAATGCGCTGATTAAATGGGTGAGACAGTAAAATGATTGTCGACCGAGACAGTATTTATTATGTAGACATCATTAGCCAATCTGTTCACACGAAGCGAGCACTCGTCACAAGGCACAATGACTTGATCACACTGATCGAGACAGTGCACTCGGCGACATATCTATCCAGTGGGATAGATAAGTCTAGGTGAACATCATCATCATGGTTGTCAAATGAAAGATTTGAATTTAGATTGTCAAATAAAGGCACTGCGTAACAACTATAGTTATTCAATGAGTAGTATCTTTTTGTTTAAACCACAAACTCGGTTGCCTTCAAGGTAATAATATGCAATATTGTTACTTTAAAGCTATGAAAATTTAATTCCCTGGAAACTGTGCAATGTACCATCTTTTCCCCTCTGTAGGTAAGTATAATAAAATTATGAGAATGACTGACAAACAAATGAAACTCGAGGGACGAGGCTAAACTGTCATTTGCCAAACACGGATTATAACGATTGAGTGAAGCTTTGAAACTTTGACGTCTGCTTGTCTATTCGAGAGTAAATGATTGCATTTTAGAAACCAAGATTTGAACACATACAAAAACACCGGGCCATATTAAACTAAATAAAAGCTTGTACAGTCCTAATCTTGTACTTGTCTAGCATTGCAACATAATGTGTTAGTTTTTCTTGTAATTTGTGAAAAATGTCTTCTTTTTTTAAAACGTTTTCGAAAAACTAAACAGAAAAATATATTCTTTATGTTACTTAATAGAGATTTAGGTTACTTTATAATGAACCACATTCCATGCTTCCACGGGCGTATAATTAAAGACTTGATGACCTTGTTCCTTCTATCTAAGCAGGCTTTATTTTCATTTTAGTCTACATTTTTACAAAAGTTAATGTTGGTGAACGGACTGAGTAAAGAACTGTTTAGGAAGGTATCTCATCATTTGGTATATATTATTAGATACTTAAAAATTGAGATGAGCGTTGGTAGTTAAATGGCTGAATGTATGAACTAATGCGGTAAGCCAAATTGGTTGATAATTAGGGGTCCAAAGTCATTATGCATCTCCAAAATATATTTAAAAGAGTTAAAATAAAAACACACGGGATACTAAACAATTGCCAAATTATATTTTAACCATCTATAGCCAAACAACACCGCGGATATATTACCAAAACAAAAAAAAAAACACACACACACACACACACACACTGAAATGGTTTCATCCGTTCGGATGGAAAGATTTCAGTGTGGGTGTGCTGCAGCAATGATGCTGCAGACACACACAAACAGAAGAGAGGCCAAACCTATAACACCGCAATTTTTCGTAGGGGGTAAAAAATGTTTATGTATGAGTTCCTCTACGTAACATGTGTAGGTTTCCCCTGATCCCAGACTCGTCACCGCAGTTAGTGATATGATAAATGACTAAGAATTTATTAACAAATCCACTTCAGCAGACGAAATTACCCCAAATCTACGATTCAAGTAAGTGAAATGAGCATCAGTTATCTTGCATTTCTCTAATGCCTCACACAAATTCATACACTTCTAAGCTTTAAACGTAATCCATTGTACGAAGCCGCGGTGATTTAGAAAAATCTGTAATTTTAGTAAACGACCAGCTTTTAAGCAAATCGGTGGCCATTTCACAAATCGCACCTCGCTCGATCGAAATATCCATATCTGAAATCTCATGGCGAATAAAAGGTCTAAATTATAGTATTTTCTTTTGGAACGCTCACTTTTATCGTACAGATCAAATAGTAAAGGAAAGTTAAAGGAATTCAAATGAATGAAATATGTACCTTATCTGACTAATATAAAAGCAATATTTGTGAATTGTTTAAAGGTGAGGTAAATATCAACATAAAGCCAAACGAACACACTCGCTACTTTAGAGATATCATTAAACTATCATCCGGTAACGTTGATCAAATATGAAATGGTTACAAGACGATAATTTTGAACGGCTTTTGCGATGTAGCTTTAGTGGGTGACACGATTTTTAGCCTCGTGTTAACACAAAGGGTGTAGGTATTGTGCGTGTGGAAAAATTAATAAATGAATGAGAGGGGTCGTCGCATTTTTTGTCGAAAGACATTTTTACGTGACGTGCATGCCACGTACTTCATATTTCAAGTCCGGTGGAATCCCTTGTAAACGATGAGTGTTCCGTTTGTTGAATTATTATTAAACCTACTGTCGCCGGGAAAATGGGCAGTTATTTACTCGCAGGACTAAAGTGTGAAAGTGATTAACTGTTGTCATTGACGTCCAGCGGCTAGATAAGCCTGAAGATAAGATAGTTGACGTCAGAGAGGAAGCCAGATGACGCATCGGATGTATACCACTTTGAGTGACAGTTGTAACATTTGCACTCCGACGCGATTACTGCGGTTTTGATGATGGTTCCTCTAGATCTACCAAGTGTATATGAGGATTCCTACCAAGTGTACCTTTTTGTTTTTGTGTTCTGATATTTCGGACCTGTTACCCCGTGATCATGTCTCTTGTATCTGGTGTATAGCTGTTGTAATATAATATATATTGTCATATATATATATATACTCCTTTCTAAATCCTGAGTGCCGGCGGTTCCCATGACTACGCTTGGGTGTTGACTGTCACTTTGATAATTATGTAAATAAATACGATTCTAATATTCTTTAGTATTTTAAATATATAACAATTTCGCGACGATGGAGGAAATAACAAAGTTAAAACGTTCAAGAACATCCATTAAGGGCTGTATTACAAAATTAGGCAGCCAAATACACAGCTTACAAGAAATTACGGATTACGAATTTCAACTACGTGTGTCAAACTTGCAAAACTACGAAAGTAAGTTTGAAGAAATACAATCACAAATCATAGATTTGACTAACGATGAACAACTAGATAGTGAAATTGAAGAAAAAATTGCATTTGTAGAAAATTTGATGCAATTGAAACTAAAATTACAGAACCTAAAACCTACAGTTCAGAACAATGCTGGTTTCATACAAGGTGGTCATAACTCAAGGTCAGTTACAACCGATTTTGTGACTCCTAAGTTAAATTTCCAACCACTAGACAAGGACGAGACTTTCAAGAACTTCATTAAACGCTTAGAGATATTTCTGAAATTAAATAGATGCGATGACTTAAATACAGAGAAGTACATGTTGATTACATCCTTAAGTCCTGATCTACATCAGAAGACGTACGACCTATGTTCACCACGAGATCCATGCGAATTGGAATATGAAGAATTGGTCAAACTGTTAGATGAATTTATAGACCCCAAGCCGAGCATGTGGGCACGACAACATAAGTTTATTACACACATTCAATCAGAAAATCAAACTATTCTACAATACTCTTCAGAACTTAAAAGATTATCACAAACTTGTGAATTCACTTGCAATCACTGCCACAAATCCACTGACGAAAACTTATTGACCTTACAGTTTATAAGAGGTATCAAAGATTGGGATATTCGCACTAAAATTTTGCAGCAAGGTAAACTAATGAACTTCTCTGAATTGGTACACATGGCCTCAACATACGAAATAGCAAAGATGGATAACACCTACATGTCAAAAGAAAATGATCAAACAAGAACAGTAAACAAAATACAACAGAAGACAAATACAAGGAATAAACCAAAAACTATACATATACAATCCATAAAAGAACTGCGAGGGAAATGTTACCGCTGTGGTAGCGCAGATCACAAAGCCGATACGTGCAAACACATAGATCAGTTTGCTTTAAATGTCAAAGAAAAGGCCATTTAGGTGGAGTCTGTTTACAACAATTCAATAATAGGCAAAACCATCACATAGAAGACGATTTCACAATTGAAGAAGATAACTTATGCGATATCAATTTGGTTCGTAATGACAAATGTGAAAAATTCATGATCACTATACAAATTGAAACGAAAACAATTCGAATGGAACTTGACACTGGTGCAGCTCTCTCGTCTATTTCGTACAAGGATTATAAGAAGTTGAATTTAAACAAAAATATACGCCACACAGATTTAAGACTAAAGACATATACAGGCGAAATAATAAAACCTTTAGGATTTATATTTGTTGACTGCCTATACAAACATCAACGATTTCACGGAAAACTTTACATAATTAAACAAGATGTTGATCCTATTTTTGGTCGCGAATGGATACGTGAAATCACCGTTAACTTAGCTGATGTCAGAACTCTTAAGGTTGAAAATGAAAAACAAAGACTCGACAAATTATTGGCAGAATTTAATACGGTTTTTGACGGAACACTTGGATGCATACCTAACCACAAAGCTCATTTTATACTGCAAGAAAAAACAAAACCTATTTTTATTAAACCACGACGAATACCTTACGCAATAAAAGATAAAGTAGACGAAGAAATCAAGAGATTATGTAAAGAAAATATAATAACAAAAGTAGATTATTCTGATTGGGGTACGCCAGTAGTCCCTATTGTCAAACCAAATGGCAGCATACGACTATGTGCAGATTACAAAGTTACTCTGAACAAGGTAATCAAAGATGAACAATACCCAATCCCAATTATCGAAGACATATTCAGTGAAATGAACGGCGGTAAAATATTTTGCACTTTAGATATAACACAAGCTTACCTAAACATGCAAATGGACGAAGAAAGTAGCATGATGCAAACCCTAAGTACTCATCTGGGAACATTTAAAGTAAACCGTTTGATGTTCGGTGTAAAAGTTGCTCCAAATCTTTGGCAGAAATTCATGGACAAAATTTTGCAAGGTATCAAAGGCGTTAAATGTTTCTTTGATGACATCATTCTACAAGGCGCTACTGAAGACGAGTTATTACAGAGATTGAGACAAGTACTCCAAAAACTCAAAGAGAACAACTTGAAACTGAATAAAGAAAAATGTAATTCCTTTCAACACAGCATTAACTACCTTGGACATACAATCGATGCTGAAGGTCTCCACAAAAATAAAGACAAAATTAAAGCCATAATGAATACAGAAAGACCTAAAAACGTTAACGAATTACGAACATTCTTGGGAATGGCTAACTACTACAACAAATTCATCCCAAATTTGGCTACAATTACAAACCCTTTGAATAACTTATTAAAAAGGGTACAGATTTTATCTGGACAGAAGTATGTGAAACAAGTTTTATCACAATTAAAAAAGAAATCGTAAGTGATAAAGTTCTTGTTCATTTTGATTCCACTAAACCACTTGTACTGGCCACTGACACATCGCCGACTGGTCTCGGTGCAGTTCTATCACACAGATTCTCCGATGGCACTGACAAACCGATAGCTTTTGCATCCCGTTCTCTGACGACAAGCGAGAAAAGGTACAGTCAGATCGATAAAGAAGCCACTTCTATTTTCTGGGGATTAAAGAAGTTTTTCTACTATTGCTATGGCCGTAAATTTATTCTGGTTACGGATCATAAACCCTTAACAACTATATTTCACCCGAACAAGACTTTACCTACCATGATTACCATGCGACTGTTTCACTATGCACACTTTTTATCTGGTTTCAATTATACAATAGAATACAGATCATCTAGTGAACATTGCAACGCTGATTACCTTTCACGTTTTCCTATTGAGAGTACTCCAGACTGCTTAGACTTACACAGCTTATTTCAAAATAATCAGCTTTCTGCATTACGTGTTACGCGCCTAAAGATTGCAGAAGAAATAAAATCAGACAAAGAGTTTAAATTGTTACTGGAAGCGTTACAATTAGGTAAATCGGTAAAACCACTTGGATACAACGAAAATGAATTGACTTGTCATGATGGGTGCTTATTCAAAGGTTCAAGGATAATGATACCTGATAAACTACGAATAGTTGTCTTGAAGGAATTACATGAAGGACATCTGGGCATTGTAAAAATGAAATTGCTTGCGAGGAGTTTTGTATATTGGAAAAATATGGACATAGATATTGAAGACATTGTAAAGGAGTGTAGAGAATGTAGACTTAAACAAAATGAACCTGCAAAAGTTCAGATTCATCATTGGGAGGAACCATGTACGCCCTGGCAAAGAATACATATCGACTTTGCTGGGCCCATACACGGATACTACTTATTTATATTAGTTGATGCGTTTACAAAGTGGGTAGAGATAGTCCCCACAAAAAACATCACCAGCTCTTGGTGCATTAAAAATCTAAAAGAAGTCTTTAGTATATTCGGACTACCGCACATACTAGTCTCAGACAATGGAAGACAATTCGTATCAAATTAATTTGAATCATTCCTAAAAGAGCATGCCATTATTCATAAGACTTCAGCTCCATACCATCCAGCCACGAATGGCCAAGCTGAACGGTATGTTCAAACAATTAAAAGAATGTTAAACCCATTAAGAGGGGAGAGGGGTGATATTCATGATAAAACAAGACGTATTAAAGAACTTCTCAGGCGAACTCCAACCGGACAAGGTAAATCACCGTACGAACTAATGTTTGAAAGGCCGATTAGAACCAGTCTTCATACGATGTTTGAAGAAGCCCCACCGCACACCTCACATCCAGTTACATCCCAACCAGAAATAGAGAAACAATTTTATACAGGACAAAGGGTGCAAATTCGAAATTACAGTTCAGGCCACAAGTGGCAATTTGGTACCGTCACCAAGAGGCTGGGTCGCCTTTACTATGAAGTGCTCACCGATGACGGAGTAGTAAGACGAGCACACGTGGATCAGATGCTGGCTACCAGAGTGGTGTGATTCCGCTTTGCAATATGTCAGAAATTTGGGGAGGAGGAAACTGTCATATATATATACTCCTTTCTAAATCCTGAGTGCCGGCGGTTCCCATGACTACGCTTGGGTGTTGACTGTCACTTTGATAATTATGTAAATAAATACGATTCTAATATTCTTTAGTATTTTAAATATATAACATATATTATATAAATATATAAAATAATAATTATACATCCCGTATTAAAATTACTATACTTATGTAAATGACCGAGTTTAAAACTATACATATTATGTTTTTTTAAACAATGTTCAAAAACGTCAAAGAAACTTACGTACCGGGCCTATCTATAAATCTTAACTATAATTATATAAACATAACAAAACATAACCTATTAGTACTTGACTGATTTGATATATCTTCGAACTCGTAATGGTCCTAGGAGCTTTAATTCAAGGGCATCAACTTTAAGTATAAAAATACGGAGATGGTTAGCGAGAAGACATAGCCTATGCGAGTATTTACTCAGGCAGATGAAGCTAGTGCAATGGCTTTTACCTCTATTTTTTTACGCAGAGGAAATGCGTTACGCCTACCTACTACCCTGAAGACGGTAAATAGTTATGTGGGACTCCTTTAAAGAAAGGTAACTAACAATCACCATTCCTTAGTTTACCCCCTAAAACTGCTATGCTATTAGCAGAAAACGGAGGAACTTTTAGCTGAGATGATGCATTAGCTGTGGCTCTAAAGATTGTTTTTCGTTAACTGAAGTCACTTAAAATATCAAAAGATGAAGACGGCTAGCGACTGGATACCCAAGGTTAGCGAGCACCCGCTCAGGTAGATGAGGCTGGTGACGTTGGTAGTATACAAGTTTCCTTTGGGTCCAAGATGCTTACTTAAAACAAAGGTACTTACTTAAAATATAAAAAAGATGAAGGCGGCTAGCGAGAGGACGCCTTGCTTAGGGCTTGCGACTACTCGCTCGCTGGTGAGGTGGCGACACCATCGCGGTCCGCTCCGTAAAGAAGATGACAGTAGCTTAACAAATTTGTGGGTACTCACTTAAAACATAAAAAGACTAAGACAGCCAGCGAGGGGACGCCTCGCTTAGGGCTTGCGACTACTTGCTCAGGTAGATGAGGCTGGTGAAGTGGTGACGTCGGTAGGTGACACCATCGCGGTCCGCTCCGTAATGCAGACGACAGTAGCTAAAATAATTTTGTTGGTACTTACTTAAAATATAATAAGAAGAAAACGGCCAGCGAGAGAACGCCCAGACTGAGCGAGTACCCGCTCAGGTAGATGAGGCTGGTGAGAGAGTGGGCGACACGTTGGCTGTGGATTCAAACTGGGTGCTAAAAAGTGTGGAAACTTACTTAAAACATAAATAGGCTACAACGGCTAGCGAGACGACGCCAAGGTAAAGCTAGAAGTCGGTGAGGTAGATGAAGCTGGTAACGTCGGTGGCCTACACGTTTTCTTTGGGTCTAAAGATGCTAATAAAAAAACCTCTTCGTCTTTTCTTCTTCGGCTAGCGAGTAAGTACGCCCAAGCTTAGCGAGTGCCTGCTCAGGTAGAAGGGGCTGGTGACGTCGGTGGGCGACAAAGGTAGATAATACGCTCGGTACAATTGGTGGTAGGCGCTGACGTACTAGGCTTTGAGAAGCTGCTGATAGTGGTTGGTACTTACTTAAAATATAAAAAGACGAAGACGGCCAGCGAGAGGACGCCCAGGCTAAGCGAGTACCCGCTCAGGTAGATGAGGCTGGTGACGTCGGTGGGTGACACGTTGGCAATGCGTTCCGTGCAGTTCGCGTAGTTGGTGTAGT
Organism: Pyrausta despicata; assembly: GCA_963921415.1. NCBI lineage: Eukaryota > Metazoa > Arthropoda > Insecta > Lepidoptera > Crambidae > Pyrausta > Pyrausta despicata. The sequence goes on along the minus strand of OY992862.1, from coordinate 9,643,569 downwards.
TCTGCCACTCCCCGTTCAGGCATAGGCGGGTTGCGTTTTCTGGAATTTAATAATTGTCATGAAATTCTTTCAAAAGATCTTGATTATGATGCCCACTGCTGTATATGCCAAAGAACTTCAATTAAACTTTTTTAAATCAGATTCTACTTTGAAAAAGTTTCAGTCTGAACACTACTTTATGAGCTGTGTATGATATGGAATAGGAAAATGTCAAGAAGCATCGCAACAAATTCAGTCACCTAACAGGTGTAAAGTAAACATACTTTAAAGCGTTAATACAAACTAAGTCATCATTTGTTGTCAAACAAAAGTAATTTATCAGTTAGTGCAGGCTGGACTGGTGTAACTTATATTACTATCATTCTCGGTTTTTTTAATTTTATTTTAATAAACATTTTGTGAAATTTTCTTGCTTGATGTCACTAAGTATTCTTTGGTGAGACACTGCACATTCGAAGTTACATTACATTGCAGGAATTATGTAATTTTTCTCAAAAGCTAGATGCATGCATTAGAGGGCACCAACAGTGAGCAAAAGTTACGCTGACATCATGTACCTAGTCTTAGCCTTTGTCCTACATGAGCGACAAACGACATAAGTGCGATGCGACGCGATAAAATATATGTATGTCTATGACATTCTCCTACGTGACAAAGCGCGATTGATATTGACACACGTATTTGTCGCATCGTATCGCGTCGCGTCGCACTTGTCACTTGGGTAGGACAACGCCTTACACATCTATTTGAGGATTTAATGGAGGCATGAAAGCTATTTTTATGAAATTGTCGACATCATTGCAGTATCTGTCGTGTTGTCTGTGTAAAATTTACCAGCGAGATAAAAAGAGAAATACCATTTTTAAATTAAAAATAACGCAGATTCCATTTTGTCTAAGAATGCATAAGCATTCTGTGCCGGTAAATAAAAATGGTAGAAATAACGTTACTAAGACTATCCATAGGCAAGTGTAGGAAAAACATCAAAGATTATTGCATTTTATTTAAAAAAAAACTTTAATGCTCTAACTTTTTCTAGAGTAGCAATTTTGTCCTGTCTTCAGCCGCGAAGTATCGACCATGTTTTAATGAAACCGTAGGTATGTGTACCTAGGGTTTCATTAAAACTGATATGGTCAGACGAGGTGTGAGTCCATGCATGGTGCTTTTGATGCGTAAAACTCCACGGATTAGACTAAAGTCGAATTCCGTAACGCTTGGTCTTTGTTTTGGATTTCAGTTATGTCGTTCCCTCGTACTAAGAATCTAGGGTGAGTGACAGGCACATGAAACTACCGGCTTTTTCTGTATAGAACTGTACACCATTTATACTAAATTCTCCACTGGTCCATCGAGTTCAACTACAGAATATCAGAGCAACGCCGGACAACTGCGTTTTAGACTGGGATTTGCCGGACTGGCATGTAATTTTGGAATAATTTCCCATGCGCACAGAGGATTAATTTGTATTTTTCACGTATTACGAAGAGCTTTTGAAAATACGTAATGCATCTTAAACTGTCGGTTTTTGGATTTAGTACTTCTTTTATATTTCATAATCTTAAAGTAGTGTTTAATTGCTCATCAAGCTGCCGTTGAAATTATCAAAGCACATTTTTATATTTTATCTAACTATATTGATGTTTCATCTTGCATTTAAACTTTAGACCTCTGGCGCATTCAGCAATATAGGATGACCAATATTTATTATGGCCGTTGGGGCAGAAAAGTTCTGGATTGGAGACCCTTCGACCAAAAGCGCAGCGTAGGACGTCCACCGACAAGATGGACAGACGATCTTGTAAAGATCGCAGGATCACTCTGGATGCAGACCGCTTATGATCGGTCGATGTGGGAAACTGAGGGGAAGGCCTATGTTTAGCAGTGGACGTCCTTTGGCTGATCATGATGAAGATGATGAATATTTATTATCATCAAATAAATGACCTGGATGACCTACATAATATGTTTTTCCCTTTTGTTTCCAATGTAATTCCTTTGTTTACGAATAAATGTTTATTATAAGTTATTAATATTATTTTAATGAACTCACCTACAATACAATACCCTGTTTTATTAAAAATAATATGAGCCACTATAGTATGTACAGTACTGTACTGGCGCCGATTTAATATCCAATGACCCTTCAGAGGGAATAATTTATGAAAGTGCTATTACCAAGAAGTTCTGGTTTGAAATATAATAAGTCAATACCGAGTAAGTTATGAACCTTGTAAAATTGACTTCATTATATGGAAATTATACTTTTCCAGGAAAGATTTACATTGAAAGCAGTGACGTTTAAGAGTATTTCGAAGAAGTGAACGATCGGAATATCTTCACCTTTTACCAATACAGTTGGTCTTTCAATAAGTTCCTTTTGAATAGCTAGGTCATTTATGCAGCTCAGGTTTGATTGAAACCAGAAATAAAATAGCCATGTTGGCAAAAAAGCACAAAAACTGCTGAAACGATTTTTTAGGAATTGATCCTTCAATTCGCGAAAAATTAAACGCAATAAATCCTATTTAATTATGTACTTGGTTAAAAACAAATTCTTTAAACGATTTGTGGTTATTTCCGTAACCTCTTGTAGAATATGAACCATCCCCTATATTTCAGGCGAAACATAAGTACTTGTCTAATTGTTTGCACTTTATTATACCTAGTGACTAATTAGAATTTAATGACGAAGGTGTCGAGTTTCAACGTTATAGGATGGCATATGATATGTTAAGTGGGTTCTTCAAATAACATTGTTCATATTATATCATAAACGTTTAATAATATTCATAAGGTCCTCTTAATTTGGTGGAAATTTTGCATAGCGTTGACTTCCATATTAATATTAACGAGTTATTATAATTTTGTTACAGTCACTGTTAACGCGTTACATGAAAGTTTTTTAAGTATAGTATGGATTCTAGGTCGAAATATAATATTCACTAGATTGATGGGGACTGCTGAGCAGGCTGAATTTCAGATGACACCATAAAGTTTGTGTGTAAGTAGTGTTTTCAGTATAGTTTACTTATACTTAGTATTGTTGTATGAAAGTCTAACGCAAACAACAAAACTATCACAGTTGTGTTTTTATCGTGTGTATGTTCAGATCCTACAAATGATTCTCAAAGTAAGGTACCTCTTTCATCAGCCAACGACGCCAGCTGTGGGACGTATATTCGTCCCACTGCTGGGCACAGGCCTCACCTCCACTATGAGGTAGTACGAGCCATACTCCACCATGCGCTCAGTGCGGATTGGGGGAGGGGTGTATGTAACCTACCAATTCTCAATATTGTTATTTGTATATTTTTTGCAGTGTCTAATAGGTTTTAGATGATAATACAAACACTTTTACAATAACACTTATGACATAACTTTAACTCATTCGAATTTAAAGCAAATGCCAAACCGCAATCATGTCGTTTTCATAAAATGGTAAAGCAGGCCTGCTTTTAAAAACTGTTTGACAGTGTTTGCTATTGCGCTAGAAATCAAAATAGCAAAGCATCCAAATCATTACAGAGCACAAAAAACAAAACATTTAACTCACGTGTATCATCGTACTGAACTCCATGGAACACGCTGAAGCACTTCTGCACCGCGAGGGTGTTCCACGGCGTCCGGTCCCAGCAGAGCAGGCCGTCGTGGTACGCGGGGCAGTAGTCATCAGAAACATTGAAGTTCCTCAGCATACACTCCTCCGCCTCCACGCTGACGTTCGCCGCCACGCTCTCCGTGCCCTCCAACGTATTTAGGTCCTCCAGCTTGCTAACTTTCACCACCACGACTAGAAACTTGAGCTGCACAAAGCTTTGGCTTGATCTTTGGCTTCGTTTATCACTTAAACTCTACATCACTGCGTTACCCGCGAACCCGCAAGGAGTCTGCGTCTCAGTGTCTTCACTAAGAATGTTACCATGATAACAATGTTTGCATTCGGCTTGTGTTCTAACTTATCAAGCGATAACGGCCGGGGAGCAAACATCGATAGTCTGCCACTATTTGCCTGCGGAGCGGGGACCTCTAGGTTTTTCTCCAGATGCCTTCGTCCCATTTATACTCGATGTCCGCTCAACCTGAAAAAATACGAATCGTCATGATTTCGTTCCGATAGCGCTGTGTAAATTGTGATTATTAACTGAGATACAACGTTTAGTATTTGCGCTTGGTGTAAAGGACGTGTGGATGTCGTAATTATTTAATCATTTAGCGTGTTGTTCGTGTGTTTAGTTTGGAATATGGCGCTTTCTTCTGTCACTGCCTGTCTTTTTTTGTCTCAATGTAATTAATGTTTGAGTTTATTTTATTGTAGTAGATAAATGTCTTTATACCGACTCTAAAATTTTCGGAATCCACCAATAAATTTAGTTGTTTAAAACATGCTCAATAATATTTTCTAAGCAAAGTGCAGGGAGCATAAATGTTTCTTAATCAATTAAATAACAAACTGAAGGAACGTAATACGTACGTGCTCAAATATGTTAACCAAAATTTCAAGCCGTGGCTTACTTAACATATTTCGGATAAATGTACAATTATGCTTTTGACTGAACATTTGTATTACACTTATAATAAGTACTAATCATAAAAATCCTACTGACCACGGTAACCGATTATCTCTAGTTAGTCACAAAGTCCTAAAAGTCATTACCGTATTTATAAGGCATGTAGAATAGTAAGCACCTCATGTTTTTAAAGAGGCAGGGAATAACACCTGTCTCATTAAAATTGTTACGTTTGTCAAAGGATCGCAATTAGGGAAACCTACTTGGATATGGGCTGCGCAAAAAGTTGTAAGTAGTGCTGTTCTCTATTTTATTTGTTTAAGCCAAAAAAGTTCCGTACACCTTTCACCGCGACGGTTTGTCCGAAAAGATTGGTTCAATTATCGTTTAAAAGATTTCGCTGCCGAACAGTGCAGAAAACTTCAGTCTTTATACATAAATGTGAATAGCGTAATTGCTTTTCTATTATATGAAAGGTCGCAGGTAGAGTTTCTCTTCGAGAATTCCCGGGAAATTTTGCCTTTTTCGAGACGAGAAAAAACTGGTTGAGAAATCGAGAAATTCGGTCAAAAATGAAAAAAAAAAACTTAACGCGCTTGTGCTCTTGCGCAACTCTTTCACGAGTGTGAGTGACTAACAGTGTCTCGTCTTCTTCCCGTTTCGCTCGCACTGACAATTTGTCGAGTCAAGTGGTCAAGAATTTTCGTGGAGAGAAATAAAAAAGATCGAGAACTGATAAACCCTAGTCGCGGGCGACACGCTAGTGTATGCTTATTTATATAGAACTAGTGCATCGCTTCTAATATCAAACAGAATTTACGTTTGTGAGCTTATATATTAGGTCCTTACCTATGAAATTGGCGTTTTGTATGGGAGGAACAAAAAGTCGAAATTTTTTTATATAGCATATTTATTTAATCAAAGTATGAGCCATTGTAATCTATGCACTTTTGCCATCTCATAGGTAGTTCATTGATCCCTTTACTAAAAAAACCATTCGAACGGGAATCAATAAAATCTTTGAAGGCGACTTGGACTGCCCCATCTGAGTTGAACTTTTTCCCTTGCAAGAAGTTATCCAAATTTCGAAAAAAATGGTAATCTGTTGGAGCAAGGTCCGGGGAGTACGGTGGATGCCTTAGAGATTCCAATTGAAGTTCTTCTAATTTGCTAGCCGTCTGTTGTGCAGTGTGTGGTCTAGCGTTGTCGTGAAGCAGCAGTGGCGTAGAGCGATTGACCAGCCTTGGTTGTTTAGCAACTAGCTTTTCCATCATGGTTTGCAATTGCTGACAATAGATATCTGCCGTAATCGTCTGGCCAGATTTGAGAAAACTGTAATGAACGACACCGGCGCTAGTCCACCAAACGCTTACAAGTAACTTTTTATTGGTCAATTTTCGCTTGGAGCAGGCTTTGGCTGGCTTGCCAGGGTCCAGCCATTGCGATGAGCGCTTCCGATTATCGTAGAGAATCCACTTTTCATCACAGGTAATGATTCGATTTAAAATCCCTTCGTTATTGTGCCGGTCAAGTAATGTAACGCAGCAGTTGACGCGCGTTTGCCGGTTTGCTTCACTCAATTCGTGAGGAACCCACCTTTCAAGTTTTTTAATCTTCCCAATTTGCTTCAAGTGGATTAAAACAGTTTTATCACTAACGCCAAAGCCTGCAGCTAACTCGGACGTGGTTTGCGATGGATCCGCTTCCACAATAGCCTTCAATTCTTCATTATCAACTTGGGTCTCCGGCCGTCCACGGGGCTTGTTTTGCAGGTCGAAATTTCCAGAACGAAAACGTTGGAACCAAAAACGCACTGTGTTTTCTTTTGCGACACAACCGCCATACACATCATTAACCCTTCGAGCCGTTTCCGCAGCACTGGTGCCACGGTGGAACTCGTATTTCGTAAATAACGCGATATTTCAAATTTTCCATTTTGTAAATTGAGCGATGCAAACAGAAAAAAGATAAGTAAAAAAACAAATGAATGACGGTTTACGAAACACAACTACATGTGGAAATAGCTGTATAAATTTGAATTTCGAATTCCTAACCAAATAGGAAAAATTTGTGATCAAAGTGGCCAGTACGACAAAACGCCAATTTCATATGTAAGGACCTAATATTTCTGCAGGGTAATGGCGGGAAAAGCACAACCGACAGTTCAAGGAATCTACTTACTGCTGCGCTTGAAAATTCATTTTACCAAAAGAGGGATACGTTCCCTGTTAATGATAAACTATTTTTATTTTGATAATATTTAGGGTAGTATTCTTTTACCAAACCAAAAAGAGATACGGTATGAGCTAGTCACGCGTGGTCCTACTAAACCGAGTCCAATCCGAGACCATGCTCCGCTTTTAGTCGTCGTCATAACTGCGAGTTCTTTGCACGTGCGTGCGTTTGTGTGTGCGTCCCATTTTTAAGTTGACGGTTTCAGGGACATACCGTATCTTCCTCTGTTTGGTTTGATCTAAGGTAATATTATAATTTTCATTAGCGCTGACGATGTCCCGGGACTTGCATTGCAACTGCAAAGGATTTATTTCCAGAGCTAGTTAGTGTGGAACTCGAAAATTGGACGGTTCAAACTATTAACTATCAGTTCACTGCCCACGGCTAAGTACTGGTGCGAATTCAAAAGCAATTTCTGACTGAAATAGGGTGAAATTGACCTTAGGTTATGAATAGCAAGCTTGTGTATTTTATTCATTACTAGCTGCTCCCGGCTGCGCAAGGGTGGAAAATATATTTTTTAAATAAACACATACAATATAGCCTATGTTTATCAGGGATAACAGTAATCTTATTTTAAATCTTTTCTCTTTGAACATACTACGTGTACTTTTAAATTATTTATTTCAAATTACCTTAAAACTTTAACTTTAATTTGAGCAGTTATTATGAACGATATGTAAGAGAACATGAAAGTTTTTAAACAATGTATCTTGAATTCACTATTATTACTTCAACCTAAATCTTTAAATAGTTTTATGATCTTTCGTTTTATACACTCACGTTGCAAACTAAAGATAATATTTTTGAGGTAGTAAAAACAACTGTCTGAGGAGGGGATCGAACCCGCGTCCATGGAAATCCGGCCCGCCGTGTGCCTGAACCTCTTGGCCACTTAGACATTGGCAAAGCCTCTTGATATTTGCTACTGCTTTCGTAATGCGTAAGCCGTATTCATTGGACACCTGGCCTGGTTCCCTGCCCAGAACTCTGTTTTTTTACAAAAATGTATCCTTCCAAATCTTTCATCTTTAATTTCAATGGAACAAGGTCGTCATCGTTGAACAATTCAAACAAAAACCCACCGGAACTTTTAAATTTGAACATCACTAACCCCGACAAACCAGCAAGCCATCACGTCCAAACCAAAGAAGCGGAAAACTATAAAAAACCGGCCAATAAAAGTCGGAATCGCGCTCGATGTGTTCCGTACCATAATAATATTATCTCAACTCATCAACATACACAGGTAGGTATATTGGTATGGTCAGAGGCCTTTGGGCGGCTTAACAACATCTGCCAGTAAGGTTGGCTCTCCTTACAAACTACCCCTCCAACAATCCACACTGATCCACACGAGTATTGCTCGTATCACGTCATAGTCGAAGTGAGGCGTGCCCAGCAATGGGACGTATATTGTAAAATCAGGTTTTTCATAATTTGTCTTGGATTTGTCTAAGTCAGAACTGAGACTTATATATCGCGATTCAGGTTTGTATGTGCACCTGAAACTGTCGAGATTCAATGGTTAAAAAGCTACAGCCTGGTGACAAACAGACGGTCGGACGGACCGCGAAGTCTCAGTAATAGGGTTTCATTTTTTACCCTTTGGGTACAGAACCCAGAAAAGCGCCATGAAATGAAATTACTATCGCGAATCCGATTTAACGTTCCTACAGAACATTCCACCATCCTAATAGGGAAGCTTAGTGCCAATTTATCCCGCTAGAGGCGCTGCTGTGCTATGCTCAATGTCAGTCGTAATAAATAAAACCGAGAAAAATTGCAGACTGCACCAAAAAACCGTTGAGGTTTTTCAGTTATTCAATTAGTCAGTATCATATTTTATTTTATTTATTTATTTTATTTTACATTTTTGGAAGACTTACAGCTAGAAAGATACTTAATAATAGTTTATATAAAAAGAAGGCCATTTATATGTCTCCACTGATAGAACTTAGAGTACATAAGGAGAAAGAAAAATTAAATTTATAAAGCTTACTCACAAAAGTATAGGCAAGTTCATTGTTCAAAAAAATCGTCACACATGCGTTTCTTAACCTGACTTACACTAGTATAGAACAAATCAAAGTCATAAGTGTACTGACATTCGTTAAAAAGATTTGCTGCTCTAAGTAAATAAGAGTTCCGTCTGTAATTTGTTTTAACTGTAGGGACGTGCAAAAGGTTGGGATTCCTCAAAAGTCTCCTTGGTGTGCAGATGCACAGTTTGCTCAAGAGCTCAGGACAGTCTATTTGACCGCTAGCAATCTTGAGGATGTAAGACAAATCCGCTATCTCTCTGCGCTTGTATAAAGGGAGAATATGATGTCTCCTGCAACGAGACAAGTAGTCCATGTCATATTTGCCTGTTCTATATTGGATGAATCTGAGAAACCGTTTATAACTATAACTTAACATCATATATTCAGCGTATAAAAAAAGGTGAGAATTCGTTTAAGTTATCTATTATAGAAGTACATAGACATACATAGACAGTTTGGTGCAGTGGTCGACATGTCAGACTTCTAAAACCAAGGGTCGCGGGTTCGATCCCCGCACAGTACAAGCATATGTGTGCATGAATATGTGTGTTTGTACTGGTCTGGGTGTAAACTATGTATAATATGTATTTAATTACAAAAAAAAGTATTTAAGTATGTATATCCGTTGTCTGGTACCCATAACACAAGCCTCGTAGCTTAATTTGGGACTAGAGAATTGGTGTGATTGTTGTGAAATATTTATATTTATACATATTTATAGAAACATAGATTGAAGTGTTTATATTGATGGCACCGATCAATATAGACGGAATCGTAATAACTACCAGTAATTGCGACAGATTTTTTACTATTACCACACACAATATTAACATCTGCAATTTTCGTGGAGAAAACGCTTTACGCATACACGCATGGGGGAAAGCAACCGAATGTCCACATATTTGGTTGCTATCCCCATGTATTTTTTGTGTGGTGCGAGGATAGCTTCGCTGAACGTATGCTTTTTAATACTGCTATCGCTAGACAAAGGTAAATTGCATTGTTGATGTTGAAAGCTGTCGGCTTCGTTTGTTTGTTTGAAATCGCAGTAAGTAGTAATGTTTTAGTGACCGCAATAAAGAAAAAGCCTATTCCCTTCCCACCACCTGCGCCTCTCATTTCCCGCTCTTTATGCCGCGTACACATGAATCTACTCTCCCTTACACTTCTCGAGCATTAAAATGTTATTGCATATAAGTACTATCCATGATGGACCCTCGGCGAGCAAGAGTTGGCCTGCCGAAGGTCCTAGACCTATGCCTTATTTGGCGATGACTTATGCTGATACTGATGTATCCTCCCATCGTCTCTTAATTCTGAAAACAACAATCTTGAAAGTACTTAATCATTGTAAAGTTTCCAAACACTTTCATTGACCTTTCACTGATAAGGTTAGGTGTCTTATCAACAACAAACAGTCTAATCTTAGTGATGTAGGACGCCGAGGCAATGATTTATTGACTTGAACTCGACTGTAAAATACTATTTAAATACAATTAAATTAAATAATTTTGATAGAATTAAAAGTTAAGTCGTGTGTTTTTAAGTATTTACAAGTGATTTACAAGCTTAAGTTTTTCTCTAAATGGAAGAACGTACCAGGTACGCATAAATAGCAAACCTATTTGTGTCATGAATGTCATGATATCCATTTTTCATTGTAATTTAACCTAATAAATTTGGGTTTTTTATTAAAGTTATATTTATTTGCCTCTTAAATCGAAAATAAAAATAATACTGATAATTTCATTACGAAAAATACTCCAATAACAAGACACCAATAGCGTTAGATATCAAATGATTCGCTTTAAATCCTGTAAAAGACACAGTGATATATATTTTCACCTTAAAATCCTTAATGTTAAAACTAAACCTTAAATTGTTTTCTGAAGTGGAATAAGTAAAATAAACTAAACACAAATTGCACTAGCCTAAGCAAACGCATTTTCGCAACATTAGTGCGCTGAAGTATTTATTAAATGAGATTTTATTTTACTAGCAATTTAACATGCTAAGTGTTTCACTAAGCTTTACGTCTCGTCTCGAGCGTGAAAAATACTCATTACATTATATATATATATATACTTGGAATAGCCAAGGTCGAATGCAAATTAAAACCTTTGTTAGACCTTCAAAAATATTATCTGTGATTTTTTGGTTCACTTCGCTACTGATTGGTGTGTCAAACAAAGACGTTTTTCCACACAGTTAAACCCGAAAGCAATTTGAAACCTGTGTTCAAAAGAGCCAAATTGTATCATTGAAAAGTTCGGACAGAAAATTTCGAATTTTTGCCTAAAATTCTTTATGTAAGTCAGATATAAAAGCGATTATATTGATCAAGAAATAGTCATAATAAGCGTTTTGTTACTTATTTTTAGACCACTAAAGGTATTTTTTAATAGAATTTACATCGATTTAGCGATAAAAGGCACTTGTATGTATTAGTACTAACAACATATGGACCTAAGTCTGAAATACATGTTTTTTATTTAGTCAAAATCTATGCAACTTTTTTTCTTGAGGCGACTAGCGATACAATGTATAGTCATGGCATTTCAGAAAGCTCTGATAAGTGTAAGCAGGAAAATGCTAAGTTTTCTTCTTTTAAAGCAAACAAAAAAAAACTTTGCAATACTTTGGCCTCCCATTAGGAATTCAATTTGGCGGATAACAAGAACGAATGGTGAAACGAACCCGGAATATTAAATTACTATATAAGATAAGATAGAGACTTCCTTTGTTATTTTTAGAAATTTACCTACTAGGCTCACGGCTATGTCGAGATTAAACTTGCGAACAAATTAGCTACGTGAAACAATGGGAATTTATTTTAATGTAACAACATAAACAGCCACTTAGCCCCATTTGTAAGATATTTATCTTTTCCTTCAACTTTGCTTTGTGCGAAATTCATCGTCTATTATACTCGTTAGCAGTTGCTATTTAGTTAAATAAGCATTGTGTTGGTTAACGAACGAAAGCTTATTGTAATGTAAGCAAAAATATCACCTATGATTTTTCAAGCGGATAAAAAATAACGATATAAATCGGAATAATGATACGAGTCGAACGAAGAATGGGGGAGATGTTTGCTTATAAATTCCAATCGAAGTGTAACAACACATATTGTTACTTCTTTAACCATTCAATACTTTGTTTTAGAGTTATAACTGTCACTGAGTTGTCTTTGACACTGACAGATGCCAAAGACAACTTTAATAGATTATTTTAAAACCATATCCTGGACACACTTGTTTTTGACGTTGACTTATCTGTTTTTGACCGGTCGGCCATCATTCGAGAACGAGCCGTCTGGCTGTAAGGTACGTAATTAAGATCCAGATAATAATATTGTAATGTAGGTGATTGTGAGCAAATATAATGGGTAATATCGCATAATAGTTGTTTGAATTGATACTTTCCTTCTGAGGTGTTTTACAGAAGATATGAGTACATAAGTGAAGGTAAAAGGAAACACATTATATTCCAAAGCTGCCTTTGAGACTTCTTTTAAGTACCCACGTAAAATATAATACTTTTACATAGCCTATCAACTTTATTTTAATAGCTTGCTATGTGATTGTATGCATATAATTTCAATAGAAACTAAATACCATTAATGTATGAAAATCTTAACTGACACCGAAATCACAACACAACCATAATTATCAGCTCTACGCAAATCAGGTATAATGGCGACATACTATAAGATACCTATTTACACCTACACATGGCACTGACTTTGCAACCTCAAGTTTTCTATGTATAGGAACATCATTGGCATTTGATCATACCGATATGATTCGCTTAAATATTTACGGTATTTTTGGAAAAAAAGGCAAACTAAATACACACAACCGCAAATCAGGCTACCTGTTTTGGTGCAAAATCGTTCAGATAAAGTGAGCAAAACAAAAATGATGAATCAGACCATTTGCGAATATTACCTACCAAGGCTTTGTGTCTGCAAAATCACCTTGCGGAATCCTGAAAATATCGTGGAAAAAATCTGCAGCAGAAAGGTATCCGATTTTGACGTCTTTGTAATTGAATGTGCAGGTAGCAACCAATTAGTGTAACGAAATAAAGTCAAATATTTAAAATAAATAGTTATTATCATTCAAAATAATGCTATTTATGCTTAATAAAACGTGTCAGTTTAACACGAAAACACTTAGGTATTACTTAGTTGATGATAGCCAGCATAGCTAAATATATTTTTATTCTGTTTGGGATAAGTTTGCTCTTGACCACTGTCTTGAGTCTACGATGGAGCAGTCTCGCTTAGAAGATGCCTGTTCACTCTTGCTTTGAAAATACCTAGGTTGTAACGCTGCAGGGTAACACTGACGCTGGAGTAAATAGATTGGCGGTAGAATATTAGGTCCTTACCTATGAAATTGGCGTTTTGTATGGGAGGAACAAAAAGTCGAAATTTTTTTATATAGCATATTTATTTAATCAAAGTATGAGCCATTGTAATCTATGCACTTTTGCCATCTCATAGGTAGTTCATTGATCCCTTTACTAAAAAAACCATTCGAACGGGAATCAATAAAATCTTTGAAGGCGACTTGGACTGCCCCATCTGAGTTGAACTTTTTCCCTTGCAAGAAGTTATCCAAATTTCGAAAAAAATGGTAATCTGTTGGAGCAAGGTCCGGGGAGTACGGTGGATGCCTTAGAGATTCCAATTGAAGTTCTTCTAATTTGCTAGCCGTCTGTTGTGCAGTGTGTGGTCTAGCGTTGTCGTGAAGCAGCAGTGGCGTAGAGCGATTGACCAGCCTTGGTTGTTTAGCAACTAGCTTTTCCATCATGTGGAAATAGCTGTATAAATTTGAATTTCGAATTCCTAACCAAATAGGGAAAATTTGTGATCAAAGTGGCCAGTACGACAAAACGCCAATTTCATATGTAAGGACCTAATATTATTCGAATTTACTTATGACTATCAAAAAAAAAAACATTTTTACTTGCATTACGACATGTTTGACAACTTTTTTGGTTCTATGTATTGAATGAAAAAAGTTGTTGTTGTTTCTTAAATACCCATTTCTTGATGCTATTGTTTCAACTGTTAGGGTCACTTACCTACCTAAGGAAATATTTTCAGCAGCGTTTCTGCTTAATAAATCTCTTAAACACACCCAGGAAAGGTCTTTAAATTAAATTTGCCGCGCCCGAAGGCATCATTTGTCGGTTAAAGGGAAAAATGCTACCCAAAATTACGTTGAATTACGCTCTTAGAGGAATAGAATAGAATAGAATAGAATAGAATAGAATAGAATAGAATAGAATAGAATATGTTTATTTGCTTAAAACATGGTAAATTTGATAACAGAATTTCGTCTTAGACCATCATGTTTTGCCATAGGCGGCATGCAAAAATTAAATATGTAAGTTAAAGTTAAACAATTAATTAATTTCATTTATACACTACACATTTTTACTATTTGAACATTTTAGATAACATTAATTCATGGCCTAATTATAGGACCGGGGGAAGATAAAACTTGATGGCTTCGCCCACCTTAGACTGATTGATCAAAATGATTCGGACATTTGGTTTCATTTGATCGTAAGTTACACTGCCTATTAATCATTTTTAAATGGTATCATTTAAGGTCTAAATTACAAAAGATAAATTCTGAAATAGTAATGTGAATATTCACGATATCCAACGTAGTTGCCGCTACGTGTCACATAATGTATGTCATTTAAAGTGGATACGCTCTATAACTTTTATACCATGATATAAAACCAAGAAAAGGGCATGAAACGGTAATTTAATTTGTCTTTTGACAGCTCGATACCCCCCTACCCGACCCTATATGGAATTGACACCCTGGTTTTTAAGACGATATAACATATTCTTGTTAAGTTCATATCACCTGTAAGAATTGGACATTTAGAGAAATGGTGCGTCTAAAAACGGTAAATTGATTGCAGCAGAGCGCCGCCTTCACCCCACGCCATTGTATCATTGTTCCGTTTAGTTCCTTCATTTATCTTCGAAACACGCGAGCGAAAGTACCGCTTTAATTTTTCATGTTTTTTTATATCACATACAGGATGTGATTAAGTAAAACAACGCATATCTCAGTTATAGTATTACATTTTTGGCATCTGTGTCATATAGCATAGGAATCATGATGCCAAAAAACATAATTAAACTTTTAACAGAAATACTAATGGTATTTTACGCGGGTTAGCAGTATCGATCAGTCCTCCCGCTATTTCGAAGGCGATGCATAGCGTATAGTTAATCTCGTAGCATTACGCCTTCCGTGCGTGTCAGGTTTTTTTACTTTTAAGTTATAGTTATATAATAATTATTTATTTATTTATATTATTATTGTGAATGACCGTTATGTTTAATACTACAACTGAGATTGGCGTTGTTTTACAAAACCACAGCCTGAAATAAAAATATAAAAAAATGTCCAAACATCAGCACTGTGTCAACAAGCCAAGTTTAATTTACGAAGTCTTGTAAAAAAACTTACTGCAAAAGGACGATTGTTTTGTTTGTGCTTTTCAAACGACAGTTCAGCCTTTACATAAATAAAGTTTGGTTTGCTCGAGCCTCAAATAAATACTCATCACTTATATTTTCGTTTGAACGAATCTGGATCATAATTATTTTTGGGTCTAGACCGCCAAACAAACAACAAACTATTCGGTTCCATATCTTGAATAGTCTTATTCTTTGTGGGTAAAGTTTTGTTTTGTCTGATTTTCTTGGTATTAGACTTTAGTATCTACTACAGCCCTACTTCTACGAAGGATTGGAGACATCTTTTTCTACTAGAATATTTATAATAGTTCACCTGGCAGATATCGACCACGGCGGCCAATCTCAACAAAGATCAGCCAACTGCGCAGGAGATATTATAGTGCATAAGTATGAGCAATACACAGGTGCACTCACTGTTCTCTCAAAGCTCGGTAAGACGGCAATCCGACATGACCGAAGAGAGATCAGGGCCAACGGCTTAACGTGCTTTCCGAGGCACGGGGGTGTAACACCGCCAACTTCCCGACTCCGAGCTGTTTTTGAGAAGTTCGTGTTTCTGAGACTACAATATTTATGATAAGCTGAACGTTATGAACGAATAACAGTTGAGTTTATAGGTACCCGAAAAAAAAACACAAAACAAACTTAATTTGCGACTAAAGTAGCATTATAGAACTATCACGTCCTCAGATATTCTTAACCCTATTCTGTTCACTAGATAAGCGAGTTATTAGGTTTTGTGGTGGACCATGAGTGATGTGGTCTGGCGCGCCCATCGCCATAACATGGTTAGGAGCGCGGTTGAACCTTAATTGGAACTAGACCGTAAACCTAGTTTCAGAGCCAACAATTTTCAGGAACTAACATCGCTGAACTGTAAAGAGGAATGTTTGAGGAATATTGGGAGGGTTGAACGCTTGAACTTACAATTTTTAACAGTTTTTTTTTCTTCGTGGAATAAAAACACTTGAATGCTTGGGGAAAATAGGGCCATAAAGTAAAAAGTTTATGTCATTATACATCACCTCCGCCTTTGGAAAACTAGAACTAAGTAACTAACGGAGTTTAATAGTTGTAGGAAGGACAGCGATGGTTCGCAAATACATTTAATATACCTGTATGAGAAAAAACGGAATGAACATATTTGTTGAATTGCAAATTAAATTCTTTAATTTGCAACTATAAAGAAATTAAAAGCCGTCAAAACGTCATTTAGATTCATGTGAGGTCATAGGTACTTTGTTCTTATTAATAAACTTAGACGTTTAAGTAAACTTAACGAGGTGAGAAGGTTTAATAGACTGCTGTTACAGTACCTACTGTTACTCATGTTCCCTGCGTTTTCCTAAACTCTACATGCGGGTAGATATAGAGACCCCAATATAATTTATCAAACCTCATTATATTTTTTTGTACCCGCTGATCCCAAAGCGACCTTTGAATCTCACGCTTGGCTGCATTCAAGAAGCTGAGACCTCCAGTCGCGGAGGAGTAACTTTAGCTTTGAAAAAATAGCTGTACCTTCCATAAGATATAATAATAATAATATTTATTTAATGCACAAGTACAATATAACATAAAATGCAATAATAACAATTAAACTTTAAGCAGATTTCATTGTGCAATTTGTAACTTGAAACGCACGAAAATTTTGCTTGGACTAGGCAGAGCCTGTGACTTAGGAGAACCATTAAAAACAACTATGTGAATACCCAATAATAAAAAACTTATTTTACTTAAAAAGATTTGAACTACATAGCAGCTATTTCTAATGCTATAACAAAATCGAAAAACACAACAATAAATAACAAACTATGCATCAACTCGTCATAATATTTTCAGTAGAGTCATAAACCAGCGTTAACAGCCATTTAACTAGAAACTATTTAGATTCCGCGACAGTGCATGGTTAAATCTCAGGGTAATATGTAACGATCGGCAAAATCGACCTACTGAAACTTACAGCAAATATTTCAAGTCATCATCACATCAGCCTGTTGCAGTCCACTGCTGGACATAGGCTTCCCCCAAGGAACGCCACAGCGCACGATCTCCCGCCCTCTGCATCCAATCACTACCAGCTGCCTTCTTCAGGTCATCTGTCCATCTGAATATTTCAAGTAGATCTATTTTCAATTAGGTACGAGAAAATTAATAAATGTTCAGTCCATTCACTCCGAACATTCAAAAATGATGTGACAATTGAGTGAAAATTGTGGTGGAAGATCGTTTTGATGGATGATAAAGAGTACTTTTCAACGATTGGTGTTGTTATTATGGGTGTCATATGCCTTATAGAAAAAGGCAGGTCAGTCAAAAAAAAATTGATTCGTTCGAATACTAATTCAATAAGTATCGATTTATTTGATAAATGAAATTACCGCCCAACGTTTCCTCGTAATAAATACTGATTTGTGGCCGAGAATGCATTGTGGCCGAGTAATCGGAAGAGAGCCTTTAGTTAATTGGAAGTTGATTTATTGAACGGCCATGAAAAAGTAATGGAACGACCCGGTTTTCCGGCACCAGTGATTTAAGATTAAGTTACATACATTTTTAAGTTGACAATATTACATAACAAAACCAAAATTAATTGATATGTCAATTTTCATTTTGCGACTAAATATTGAAACGTGTTCTATGTTTCCAAGTGTCAATTATATTATGATACGAGTACTGACAATTTATCAAACACCTGTGTACTAGAATATTGAAATATTAACATTTAATAACTTTTGTTTACTCTTGAGTTACAGGTACTCGAAAAATATGAAAGCCATTTGTTTTTCCAACATTTGAATTCATAATAGGTAGGTAATAAAAGAAATTTAATAATAAGTACCGGTAAAACGAACTTTTATAATAAATTGTTTCAAATAATTCGTTTAGGCAGTGTCTAACTAATTCAAGATTCAATTATGTTTTTGAATCTTTTAAAGGTGTCGTGGCAAGGAGATGTGAATTCAAGTTTTCAGATTGGCCAAAACAAAGAAGTCCGCTACTTTAAGTTAACGTTACATAGTTCCTCGTTGGTGTAGTAGCAAAGTTTCTGCCTTACATCCGAGAGGTCCTGGGTTCGAATCCCAGGTCGAGCCCAAATTGTTTTAGAGATTTTCTGTCATGAATTTCTCAAAAACAGCTAGGAGTCGGGAAGTTGGCGGTGTTACACCCCTGTGCCTCGGAAAGCACGTTAAGTCATTGGTCCTGCTCCTGATCTCTCTCCGCTCATGTCGGATTGCCGTCTCACCGAACTTTGAGAGTGATGGAACAGTGAGTGCACCTCATATCGCGCTCACACTTGAACACTATAGAGGTAATATCTCCTGCGTTGGCTGATCTCTGTTGAGATTGGCCGCCGTGGTCGAAATCAACCAGGAGGACTATTAATACATAATTCCAATTATCAAGGCTTAGGATCGGGGCACACTTGCCGCAAACAGTCGCCGCGAATCCCAACTGTCAGTGATTTAGCTGGGGCCATTGGTTAATGGCCTGTCTGTATAAAGACATATGTGCCGTGGAGGTTATTTCAAAATTTACCCAAATCCTAATCACAGCATCGCGCGTAAACTGCTGAACATTTCATACCAGCCACATTATTTATAACTAGCGACCGCCTGCAACTTTGTCCGCGTAGTCTTTAGTTTTTGCAAATGAGTTTCATACAAATTTGCAACGCCTATCCTTTCTTAGAAGATGCCTACGTCATAATTACATCTTTCACCTTCATGCCAAATTTTTGCCCAATATGTCCATTAGTTTGGGCTGTGCGTTCACTTCACACAGTCAGACTTTAGAATTTTATATATTTAGATGACCGAGAGTGTTATAAAAGTATAGAGAAGAGCTAAACTATACACACATACAACTATATGTACAGATTGACTTCTCTACAGACTTATTATAAGTATACTATATAAGTATACTAGCGTAAGCGTTATACCGCAGACGCTGTCCTGCCCGTTGTTTTTTTTTATAAATTTTTTTTTTAAAAACCATCACCCATATATAGTAATAAAGGAATATCATTAAAAATTGGCCAAATTGGTCCAGGTTCTTGAGTTGTGCGCTTACCGGTTTCATTTTATTTATATGATAGATAGATTTACTACTTACTAGTAGCCTAGACCGTGTTGATCTTGCAACTTTTATTTATTTTATTATTTTTTGGGAAACATACAGTTTTAACATTACATAACAAAATAGGTAATTAAAATAATACATAAATCAATTTAGTTTCCTCATTTTATTTATGGCATTGGAGTAACTAAAAAAACTTTTTAAACATTTCAGAATTTTCCTCGTAAAATTAATTTTACACTCACGATACCCACTCAAAGAGCCCAAGGTCCACGCCACTCAATTGAGAATTTAATTATTGCCTTCCTATTAACTGATAAAGATTTATGTGATACTGAAAATAATTAATTTATAAGTTATTAGGTTATAAGTTTTTTTTATTTGGTTTCATTTTTTCAGTTTTCAAATTGCTGGCCTAGGGTCATGTTTTTATTAAAGGTTTGCAAATAATACTTTTTCGAGAAACAGTGTAAGCTTTTCAATTAGTTTATACATAAACTGCACAATTAATATTACCTGTTAATGTCAATAAATAAATTCAATTCGCCTTTGATGTTCCCAAGTTAGGTACTTACATTTTTTTAAAGTAAAATAATCAACAAATAAAGACCTACACCTAATCTCTGTACCAATGGATATTAGGTATTTCAAATGTAGTAAGAAACCTACTTGTTCCGAATCATTCACCCTCTGAATTGGAACGAGAATTACGGACCAGTGACTATTCGAATTGCTGTCTAATCCCTTAATGCGAATTTGCCATTGTTAGCCCCAATGGATGGATAACTATACCTACCTAACTCAAGATATGTACTGGAGTGGCTATAGTTACTATTTCCATTGTGACAGATTTGATTTAAACATAACAGTATCGCTACCTATACTGTTATATTATGTTTATGTAAGGTACATATTATAATATTGAATTGAGAAACTATCGCTTCCGATTGATGCCCTTCTACATTATATATATATTCTATTCACAAAATCTTTTCCAGAAATTCTGCCCCATCTTTATAATAAGTACATTTTAAATATGATATAAATTTATTTACCTCACCCCACGCCCAATTTTCATTTGGACACAAAGCTAACGAGCTGTTGAAAAATGAAAAATTCTGCAAAAACTTGAAGCTTCAGTTTTTGTTA
Source organism: Pyrausta despicata (assembly GCA_963921415.1). Taxonomy (NCBI): domain Eukaryota; kingdom Metazoa; phylum Arthropoda; class Insecta; order Lepidoptera; family Crambidae; genus Pyrausta; species Pyrausta despicata. The sequence continues at coordinate 9,623,029 of OY992862.1, read as the reverse complement.
TTGAAAAACGAACAACATGGCTGTCGGCGGCTCGGCGGGTATCTTTTATGAAGTCGCAATCACCTTTATTGATTATACTATCTAGGGATTACGGTCCACATAAAGGCGCCGTAAAAACCCTATTCCACAACGCGTCATTCTTATTTACAACCCTAGCTAACCCTTTCAATCGTGCGGACAAGCTAGCTTGTGTAACAAGGACGGGTACACCTCGAAAGTATAATAGTGGCTTTACACGTAGGCCCTTAGAGGTATGGGCGATTATCAAGTTGTTATAACCACGTGGGGGTGTTGAGGTGTTAAACGGGATTTTAGAGGGTTTTGTGGTATATTGACTGCGGAACGATAGGTACTTGTTAATAGCGTAATAATGTGGCATTGTAAAGAACGTTACCTACTCATACAGTTTTAATGGGTTTTTTTAATGAAACGCGAGCTTATGAGACATCTTAACTCAAGCACAAAGTGTCCTTTAATTGGGATGGAACTTGCAATAAAAACGCAACAACAGCTCAGACTAACTGAAATTTAAATGAAAAAACAAACAAGCTTCAATTCTATTGGTGGATAAAGAAGCACAATAAAAAGAATAGAACAAATATAACAATTGTAACCAGAAAATCAGTTTCAAATATTTTCCTACAGCTAAGAAGTGGGATTTGCTGCCGGCTAATGTTTTTTTTCTTTAGATTGTAACTTGAATCTTTTCAAGAAAAGTCTGAATAAGCTATTATACACAGACGTAAACCATCCTTGGCCACATCGTCAATTACCATCAGATGATATTTTGGCTAATGTCTGGACAACGGAATATTAAAAAAAGTTTTCATATAAATACTACGACACAATTGTTGTCCACTTAAAAACTCAAAACACCTTTTTAACCTACCCTTTACCCTTTTTAAAATGGAAAATAACGTAAAAACGTCACATTAGCCACAAATAAACTGGTACTTTAACTGAACTACCAAGGGGTAACCGGTCACATATAACAAGTTGCTTTTTCGTACAAACAATCCGTCGAATTTGTCTTAACTAAGTCCCGTGGTTTATTTTACTTGAGTTCAAAAGTTACGGCCCACGAGTTGTTTTCGCGCAACTTCTTCAATGGTCTCGTTTTAAAGTCTGTTTGCAGTCAAGAAAATTACTCAACTTAGTTATTGGCGCCTTAATAAAGAGATACTCTCATGAATAATTCATTTCATTGTGCCAAAACGGCTTTGAGGCGTAAACAGGCACATCAAAACAAGCCTTTTATGAATATCGGGTATTAGTGGACCATTGTTTGTGATTATTTACTTGCGTCAAAAGATTATGTTTGTTGTTTTACAAGACTTGCTAATCCTTTAAAGCTAAGTTAGTAAGTACTAACTTGTTAATTAAAAACAATGTAAGTTTTTTTTTTGTATTCGATGCAAAATTGGTAAATCAAACTAACAAAAGCCCTCGTGAAGTGAAATGGTTTGATTTACGGTAAACTTAACTAAAATAAAAGAAATATCCAAGTTTTCAAAACTTTTCATGAATGACATTTGCAGACACCGGCAGTGCACACCTTCGGCTTTTGTGGAGTCTTGCGACATACAACGTGTCAAAAAATAACTGCAGATAAATTGCTAACAGACTCAAGTGTCTAAAGTTCATATTCAGTTTGTTATTTTATCATTTCCAAGGTGAGTCTGCGACAGAAAACTCCCATAATGCTACATCCCACTTCGTTCTTATTACAATACAAACGTAATTGGTGTTGTTTCGTTTTATGGGACAACCGTAAAAATATGAATTGCGAACTTGGGAAGCTACTTATTCGCGTAAAATTCAGCATAGTAATTTACGCGTTTATTCTGCCAATGCGAACGATGTCGTACGAACTTTTAAAGGTTTTTAAAAGAGGTATAAAAGTATTTTTATTACCTTTGGAATACATGAACAATACAATACTAAGTCGTAAATACAAACAAAATTAAATGTGTATGTTTGTGTGTGTTTCTTTAAGAATCTTTAAAGCTACGTAACTTACGTCTGTTAAATAAATTTGGGGAGCCCTTACGGTCACATTCTTTTTTTTTGGCAGAAAGTAGTTAATAACTGTTTTATAATACAGTTCCTTCGCAAAGCATACGATAAGCATATGATTTAAAACCGACCGACAAATTTATTTTTAATGAGTGTTATGCAAAACAAACAGTATGCTAAAACGATAAACTGCCAAAAAATATGCCTTTTTTAAATTATGAAACCAAATTTGAACCTTTTAATTAGTACTCATACAGTACGTTTATTTTTTAACCATAACCACTTAACTAACTGAACGATATATCAATTTGCAATGAATGGCGTCTGATGTGCTACTGGAAATTATTCTGAATCGAATCGGACTTAAGCATTCAATTCAACAGCAAAGGCTCTGGTAATAGCAGTCTTTGTATAAATACTCTTTGAACGCATATTTCATGTATATTGTTAATTATATAAAAAAAAAAAAAAACATCAAATGGAATGCATTTTAAATGGACTATTGAATTGTGGCGCAGTGGTTGCAGCGCTTTGGTAGTGATACCAAAAGTTAAGCAACCTAAGGCGCGGTCATGTTTGGGATGGGTGACCATTATGACCATTTAAGTGACGTCTATTTACAAGCACCTCTGTGCTTCGGAAGGCACGTTAAGCGGTTGGTCCCGGTTAATATCGATAGATATTAGTCGTTAAGCCTAGTCAGAGGCCCTCGGGCGGCTTAATAACATCTGACAGTAAGGTTGGTCACTTACCTACACATACCCTTCCACCAATCCGCACTGAGCCCGCGTGGTGGAGTATGGCTCGAACCACCTCATAGTTGAGGTGAGGCCTGTGCCCAGCAGTGGGACATTATATAGGCTGATGAGATTGAATTTTTTAACTTCAGGAAAATACAGCAGTTTTGGCAAAAATACATTTCGGAATAAGCACCCGAGGTATCAAATAACCTGAAATTACCTGTTGGAGTCGTAGATAAGAAATAATTGTTACACCAAAGTATAAGGGGCGAGGGTGGCCAAATCTTATTTTCAAATTAAAGATAGGTTTTTTCTTACAAGTGAGCCCCAAAGTGGAAGTTTTCTCGTTAATAACAATTTTATTTTACTGGTGGGACCCCTGTGGTTCGTGGAAAAAGAGTTTTCCTGGACCGGAATTCCAATTCTCATTTTAAAACGAAAAATCGCTACCTTCAGGTATCATTTTGCGCAAAAGCTAAATTTCAAAGGCAGATTCATTTTTGCTACAGGTATTAATCAGCATAACCATGTAGAAATATTAATAAATTAGATTGTTTGATTAAATTGAAATGAAACGCGAATCCATGTATCTAGAGGTAATATCTAATTTATGTCTGTTTATGCGTGTAGATTTTACAGACAACAGCACGTCACAATAAACACTGCAGCATTCTATGCAGTTGTAATGAGGATGATTTTGCAACAAAAATGAGTAGCCTGATGTGCTGGCCACTGTACATGTCATTTATATTGTTTAGGGTCCCGTATCAAAAGGGTGAAAAACGGGAAATGAGCTTTTAATGTTCGTTTGTCTGATCCTAGGACATATATCATAAAGCGTTATAACAAAAAAAACTTAATCGTGCATAAATCAGACGCGTACTAGCACGATTTGAATTTTGGGAATTTACCAGCGCCTGAGTATCACTTTAGCCTAAGGTAAATTTTACCCATTCAGTAAAAAGTTTAAACCTCAGACAATTTTGACAAAACACGCGATGTTAGTTATATTGTTCTTAGACTAGTTAAGGCAATATAACTGCTGACGCCCTTGACTCACTGTACTACCACAGAATAATGCTGATTGTCACCTACACTCACCTATTTTAAATTGATGTATTATATGATTGCTTAGTGCATAAATATATAGTAGTATTCGTTAAGTTCTCAAGTCATTGTTTATTAATTAATACCTAACAGAAAGGAATATGGGCTATTTCTAGCCTGAGACCTTCTAAGTCTTCTATATCTATGTGTATTTAATTTTTTTAAATGTTGTTCATTGAGACTGAATAAATGATTATTATTTTAATTTTATTTTAAGTTAAGTCACCCCCTGGGGTAAAGGAATACCCAAGCACCGTACCAACTTCTCAACTGTCAAAGCAATCAAATCTATATGATTCGTTGGTCAATATTCAGTTTGCTAATCCTTGTAGTCAGTAGATGAGTTTGGTCGGTAGATTCATTTCTGAGTAGGTAGAGTCAGCGTCAAAAATGACTGTATTACCATGTCAAAATAAAAAAGTTTATAATTCGTCTTGTAAATGACAATGGCCCCATGCTCTTTTTCCGAAGGTCCGGGTTCACAAGGTCTGAACAAAGAAAACGACACAACATAGAAATAATACTACTACGAGTATTTATTTCCGTGACATAGTGTAACAAGTTATGTTAGTCCAGTTAGAACTATATTTTTCTTTATCTTTAATCCAATACATGTTTGTCCACTATAATTTGCTTGATATATCTTTTTCTGCCAACTGACAAACTTTGGTCGTTAGCCGCCCGAAAAAAGGACACCAAATTTTTGCAATGCCATTTATAGACTTCTGTCAAGTTTGTTATTTTGACTGGTGGTTATGGTGACTGTACCTCCTGCATACTTAGTATCAGATCGGAGTTAGGATATTGGCGGTGTTGCACCGCGAGGAATCTATCTCCGGTCATATCCGATTATCGACTCATCGGAGTATCATGAGTAAGTAGTAGGCACAGCAACAGTAGTGAACGAAGATAAACGGACTGATGACACCTATCGCAAAGATTTTTAAGGCCTTGTCATTTTAAAACTACAAAGTTTAAGACGCTAGTTAAACCAATTTATTTTTAAAGAACTGAAGAAACCGATATTTACACAACAAAACCTTACAGTCCATTGATTGCGATTTCTGACACACCGACGTCTAGATTAAGTGTTTCTATACAAAATCTATGGAGGCAGATCGTTTTGACGGATGATAAAGAGTATCTCAACGAATGGTGGTGTCATCATCCCTATTCATGTTTATTGGCTGTCGCACTAACAAAACCTTAACACGACCCAAAAATAAAGAAAACCTACTATTTAAGAACACGTAAATATATTTACTTTTCAGAATTTCAGCTAAGTCTCAAATGATGAAAGAGCCTAGTTGAATCTGTTAAATTAAAATGGCCATTGTATCTAGATTACATTAAATTCTCACCGACATAAAAGGCGCAGCATAAAAATAAATGTCTACGTTCCCAAGGTTGTCATCCAATTTTAGAAGGTTTTCGGTGTCGAGGCTCCATTTGGCAGGCTGTGCGGCTACTTGGTTATTAAATTCCAGACTGACGTTAATAAGCGAAGTTGCATTGTATGGAGATATCTCCAACTATAAGGTATATATAGTCATAAAATGAAATGATTTTCAACATAAAACTAAATGGAAACCCTTCTTACGTCAGCGTAACTAAAGTGAAAACTTTAAAAACTTGCTTTTGTATGTTTGTATAGTGAATTGTGATCCAAACTAAACGTAAATAAAATTTCTTAAGTTCAAAAATAATAAGTGTCTGATTCGTATATAAGCTGAATACGGGCAGTACATAATGGGTGTAGATATAACTTTATTATGTATTTACTCTAAAAAGAGTAAAGTCTGTGTCTAGAAAATTTACTAGTTTTTTTTCTCACTAGGTTCTAAATTACTAATTATATTGTATTATAAATAAATTATAGATATCTCATTGTTAAAGCTGAAAAGAAGCTATGATTTAAGTGAAGTAGTTCATACTCATTTGTGTACTTAAAAGAATGTTTTATTTTAATTACCTACCTTATGTTGCTGTGCCCTGCTGAGTGTATACACAAATATGCTGTACTATTATTAGTCTGCTATATGTACATTTGCAATAAAAATGTTAAATAAATAAATAAATAGCAAAGGCTTACAGTTCTTATACTTCGTGTTAACACCCTTAAGGGCGATTACATTTTTTACTAGCAGCAGTACGTGAGTTGATGCATCTTAATCACGGAACAGTAAGCGAGCTAATGCGTCTTATGCACACAGCAGTACGCGAGTTGATGCAACTTAAAAAAGCAGTACGCAAGTCGATGTATCTTAATTACGTAGCAGTACGCGAGTTGCTGCATCTTAATCACGTAGCAGTACGCAATAAAAGTTTTTATTTAACTTATTCATACTTTTAAATTTAAAATATTATTAAAATGTCATATTTCTTGCACAAGTAATGTACAAATGGTGAACTTACCTTGTAAAGTTCTGATTCCAATTATACAAGGGTGTCAACCAAATTAAGTAGTAATCAACAATTACAGCCTATCCCCCCCGACACAGAATGGTAATGTGTCTGTAAAAGCACACAATTACTCTAAAATTATGATGCGTCAAAGGCGGCTGGGGCATAAATGACTAGACATCTAAAGGTGTGATTAAGATGCATCAACTCGCGTACTGCTGCTAGTAAATAATCGTCTTTGATTGACACCCTCGTATAATCGGAATCAGAACTTCACTAGGTAAGTTCGTTTATTTCCTAAATATAAGCTTTAATATCAAACGTAATACGCATCAAATTAATCTCCCACTACGTTAATTAATAATGCTTTTTTACAGCCCTTTGGGTGAAGAATTAATAATATTATCTGTCTGTTGTCTTTTATAATGAACGCGCTTTTGTAAAATTAACAGATATTAATTAAATTGTGATTTGTATTGCCTCAACCACAGCGTGGATTTAACAAAATTCGAAGAGGTGCTAGCTATATGATTTTACGATGAAAATTGAGTTAATCTCGCGAACCAATCATCTTAGATCATCATTGAATGTTCACGAGCAATTAATATATTTGCCTTTAAAGAAAAGTATAAGATATTCACTAAATACAGTAAGGTCTATTTAGGTTATTGTGTTAATAATGTAAAAAAACCAAAACTAATGTGTATGAATAAAATCGCGTAAGACTATCGCGTAGGTTAGTTAAAACAAAATATTTTTCTACGAATATATTTTGTAGCATTACTCGTAGTATCGTAGCACTCGTAGTAATTAGATATTTGCTGCCTATTAAGCTTGAACTTTAACGTTACGAAATCTAATAAAAGTAGGTTCAATTCGAAATCATATTTTCTGAAAAAAGTTTAATTTTTCACCTGCAGCACTCACTTAGCATGAACAGTATTAAGAGTTTTAGTGAATAAACCTACTTACCTTATCTACTAAAAATCACACATTATATGCTTTCACGTATGGTACTGCTACATAAACTTGCATATAGTCAAAATTTACTATAAGGTTTCAACCTACCACGGTATTACGATTTACATGGAAACGCACAATCGTGATCGAAAATACAGGCCTACTACGAATGAACACGTATAAAATATTAAACTGCTTAGCACGGCCTGTTTGTTTCAAAGAGCTCACAAAGCTTACCGGCTGAAATACTAACGGTTCTACCGTGATGTTTGTTTTCCACTCAACACACGAATTCAGTGTTTCTCAAACATTACGACTGTTACGACCCCGTTATTTGACACAACCTCTTTTGGACCCGTTTAATAGTTTGATTTCAATTAGTTCTACTATGGTCAAGATAAAAGTATGGTAAAGATAATATTATTGCTGTAGAAAAATCAATTGTCTGAAGTGAAAATCGAACCTACGTCCATGGGAAGCTAGCTCGTGTGCCTATACCATTCGGCCGCCCAGTCATTGACAAAGCCTGTTAAAATTTGTTATTGCTTTCCTAATACGCAGGACACGTTCAGATTACTTCGTTAAAATTTGATTATTTCTACAGCAAAAAAATATTATTATCTTTACTTTGCAACGTGAATGCTTATCACGAAAAATCTTAAAACTAAAAGTAAGTACTGTTTTCAAGTCTTGTCCTATAAGTAAACTAGCCGTCTCTAGCGAATTCATCTGTGCAAGTATAGCATTTCCGTTACACTCTGTATCTTATCTAATCTTATTTTTGTAATATTAATAAAGATTTGTCATTAATTTGGGCTTGAAAATAAAAGAATTACTTAAAACTTAAGAATGAGACCTGAAATTTCATTTTCGCGACACAGGGTTTGAGAAACGCTGTACCAGGTTTTCCATCGTCTAATTACACCTGGGCTTAAAGTGAATGCGATGCGGTTTGTACAGGAATTTATTTCACATTGCAACGTACAGTGGACGTACATAAGTACTTGTATTTATGTGTGTAGTAGTAAGTACTCGTATGTGTGTAACTGTAATTGCTGCAAACATGTTTGGCGGGAACATATTTTTCTAGATAAAATTGGGTTTGATACGGTCACTTATAGAAGAAATGGGTTCTGTAAGATAATATTTTTGCGCTAAAAAAAATTAACTGATTGAGGCGGGGATCGAATCCGCCTCCATGGAAATCTAGCCCGTATGCTTATACTAACTGCAATTATTTTTGCAATGCATATCACGAAAAGTCAAAAAAACTAATCATATGTTTCTCAATTTAAAACTAAGCCGCATTCTTTCTTAAAAAGGATTTCGTGATATCAATCCCGAGGGTAAAAATGGCGATAAAGATTGCATATTATTAGTCTTTTTTATCGACTTCAGATTCACTTCAGTCTATTGAGTAGCGTGTTGAGGTAAAATCCTTCTTTTTCGCAGCGATGTCGCAGGACCACTAGGAGCCCATAAAATAACAAACATGTTAATCTACAAGTTGGAACTAGATTTTGTATGTGTTACATTATAAGGTTGATCGTTGTAAAGTTAAAAAAAATATATAAAAATTTAGAGCAGAGAACTAACAAATTGCGTTTCAGTTTTTTCGTACGACCAAACCCACAATATTCACCTTTCAATGCCCACTGTGTATGTAGATTTTACCTGAATAAATGATCCAAAAAAAAGTGCTAGCATTTGAGGTCCCCTACTCTCTAACCGTAGTTTAGGATGTCATGCCATTCCTGTCACTCTTACAATCTTGAACGTCTGGCTTGTTTCGAAAATACTGACGAAACGTTAGGCAGTACGGCCTCAAAAGACCCTACCACGAAAAACGAAATCCGCCAAAACGATGGTCGTTCTTCCGTGTACAGATGAATGCACATCAAGCTACGAATTTTTATTGCAAAATCGCCCTTGAATGTGTAAAATATGCCACTTTTTTATTCCTTGACGTGCAGACATGTCTCATGTAACGAAAGAACTAGTATTGTTTTAATTTAAATTGGATTTCGTTTCGTAGTAGGCCTTCAGGTTCAACAGGGCGGAAGTAGGACGCGTGCACACCGACGCGCGGGATCGTCCCGACCGCGTGTAAATATTGAACGGGATAAGTCATCCGCGAATGCGCGGGCATTGTAGTGCTCCAGAGCTTACAGGTCACAGGTAAACGATATTATGCGTGGTGTAGTAAAACATACGCAAAGATTCACTGGGGACACTTAGTGTGGAAATAGGACGTGTGCAGGCACCGACGCGCAGGATTGTCCCGACCGCGTGTAAATATTGAACGGGACAAGTCAGCCGCGGAAGCGCGGGCATTGTTATGCAACGGGGCTTACAGGTCACAGGTAAAAGATATTACGCATGGTGTAATAAAAAAAGATTCACCATTACCACTTTGGTGTTATGGTTAAGAAGTAAACTATTAGACGAAGAGGTTCGATCCCCGCACTATACAAAAGGTATGCATAAACATGTCTGTTTTTACTGGTCTAGTAATTTGTATTTATTTAAGTTTATATGTAATACCACTGATTGATTCTGATTTCTATAACACAAGTGCTTCAGCTACATACCACGGAGTAAGATTAGATATTGTTGTTTAATAAAAAACATGGAAGTTAGTAATAAAGTAGATTAGTAGGTATGTGCTGCACATAAAAGAGATGTTATAGGGGTGACCTCTTGAAAAAAAAAACACTTAATTCATTAAAACATAGTATCGAATTCCAAGAGCTATTTGTATTTGAACCACCCTGCTATTTTGTTTCATACTGTATTTCAGTTTAATACTGAAGTATACAAATACCATAAATGAAATGAAATATTTGTGGTCCAGAGTTTACAAATATCTGCTACAGTAAACATTATAAATGACCGTGATGTGACACAGGATATTGTAGTTGTTTTCTATGTAGTAAACTTGATTAAAATTGAACGAACATATAACTCGTATTTTAGTAGCAAGAAAAGTGAATTGAAATGACAACGTATTACATTTTCTGGTTTACGGATTATTTTACGTTGTTTTTTATTTTAAACTGACGTTTCGGACCCTTTTCAGCGTCTGTGGTCACAGGTAGACATACCAATGACTACTGTTCGCGTAAACCGAAGAAACAAATATGTTAAGTTACAATATGCCGCAGGTGCGTGTTGGCGGTATGTGACGAAAGGGTGAACTTTAATCAAGCGGAAAATCATATGCGTGAAAAATATTTTCGTAGTACGTAAGGTTAAGTAAATATATATATATATATATATATATATATGTTAACGGAAATGTATGTAATCCGTCATTGTATACAATTCCTAGGAAATTTATATAATTCCTAAATTTGCTCGGAAATGTGTGAAATAAATTTTATAACACACATTTCCTAGTAAATCTATACATTTCCTAAATAGCTAACGGAAATGTATTACTTTAAAGATGTCCATTCGTATGCGGGGATTGCGGAGCGAGGGGAGGGTATTGCATCATCCCAACAGGCAATCAGTGCCGCGTAAACATACAGTGTGCATGCACGTCGCTCGCTGTTGTTTGAAATGGCGTCGGAGTCCCGCATCGCGCTTATGAAAGAGCGATTTTATAGTGCTTTAACATCATCAAGAATGTTAACAAGTGCTAAGAACACCGTTTACATTACAGACGAACGTTACAAAGTGTTAATAGAAGAAGTTTCTACAGCAAAAATAACAGCAAAAAAGACTTCTCGTGATTATTGGTTGTTACGGCGCTACGATGTGCTTACCATTGACCAGAAAAGTAAGCTTATTTTTCCTGTTAAAGAAACCACAAGCAATATTCTTTACTACGCATGTGACAGCGAGTTATTCGACATATTACACGAGGCACATATACAAATTGGTCACGGCGGAAGAGATCGTATGATGAAAGAGGTATGGAGTCACTACAAAAATATAACACGTAAGGATATAGAAACCTATCTTGAACTTTGTGAACCATGTCAACAAAAGCAAAAAGGCATAAAAAAGGGTATTGTTGTAAAGCCTATTATATCGTCAGAGTTTAACTCTAGATGCCAAGTGGATCTGATAGATTTTCAGTCACAGCCCGACGGTGATAACAAATTCATACTTGTGTATCAAGATCATTTAACAAAATTTGTTGTTTTAAGACCACTCAAATCGAAACGAGCTGAGGAAGTGGCTTACATTTTATTGGACATATTTACTCTACTTGGTGCTCCTGCAATTCTCCAGTCTGACAACGGCAGAGAATTTTCCAACCGAATTATTGAGAATTTAAAAACGTATTGGCCTACTTTAAAAATTATCCATGGCAAACCCAGGCATTCACAAAGTCAAGGGAGCGTAGAAAGGGCAAATCAGGATATTGAAAATATGCTGACCACGTGGATGCAAGACAATGATAATTCACATTGGAGCGAGGGTTTAAGGTTTGTGCAACTCATGAAAAATAGAGCTTTTCACGCAGGCATTAAGCAATCTCCTTATGAGGCACTTTTTGGGTGCAAAGTAAAAGTAGGTCTACAGTTTCCTAATGATTTCACGCAAAACGTTGAAACTGAAGAAGATTTGGAAAAAATCATGCAGGACCTTACCGAGAGTGAAGAGGATCCCAAAGTCTCTGCATGTGAACTCTCTAAGGTGAACAACGATTCAGTTGAGAGAGAAATAAACACGGAACCTCCAGCATGTGTTCAAAATAAATGCAGCGTTTATTCACAAGAAACTACAGGGGCTCATAAATGTAGAGAGTGCGGATGTGCAATCCACACAATTTGCGCTGTTGCTGAAGAATCACCCGATGAAGGATTTGGATCTAAAGTTCTGTGCCCATTGTGTTCGAAAAATTTAAAAGCACTAGAAAATCGCCAAAGTGCTAAAGAAAACCTGCAACAACAGGCCGAAAAAATGTTGAGATCGAGTGAAAAGAAGTTTCCTCCTGTACCTATAGGTACTTCTGTACGAATTGCAGTACCAGAGGTTGATCGAGGACGTGGTGATGCACGAAATATTATAGGCGTAGTCATGGCTAAAACTGATGATGAGCTCTATCAAATTGGTACCAAAAATGGAATCTTAAAACAATTGTATTCTAGATCTCAGATTAATGTTTGTCCAAGAGTTCTTTTAGATGTAAAGGATATTCCGCGTACTGAAATTGCACTACGTTCAGTTGCAAACCTACAATCCACTGGAACCGGCCAAGGGTTCAAAAAGTGCCTTTGCAAGAAGAACTGTAGTACAGCAAGATGTCTGTGTTATAAAAATAAACTATTGTGTACTTCCAAGTGCCATTCTAGCTTACCCTGCAAAAATAAATAGGCATTCCAGCTTACCCTGCAAAAATAATAACATGTACGGCCTTCTTTACTTAAACGTGGCGTAGAATTACTTAAATGACAGACTGATTATCAAATAGCAATTTGAGTTTTATGAAAATTAATAATAATAATAGTAATTATCAGTAGTTTTAATTATGTAGCCGTATAAATATTTAATATTTTACGACACGATGTGATTGTTACCTGGGCGGCCTTCTTTACAATATATAGTTTATACGGCGTATTACTGTTTAATTGACAGACTGATTAGTTACCAAATGATAGAGCTTTATAAGAAAATATAAGTAGTTTTTGTGCTAGATGGGCCTTAAAATTTAGTAAATAGTTTTGTTTTTGTAGCTTAGTTAGTAAGCCGGAAGAAGATATTATATTTTACGATGTGATTGTTACCTAATTGTTTCAACCGGAGTCTTAATAATAAATCTGTTTCTAAGTTTAACAACGTGTTTTATTATATTAATTTTATTCATAGAAAACATGGTTTTATACATTTCCTAATACGATATAGGAATTTTATACAATTTCTAGGAAATGTATACATTTCCCAGGATATGTGTGTATTAAATAATGTTTGGAACAACATTTTACACATTTCCTATATAGCTTCGGAATTGTATACATTTCCTAGTAATTGTATATAATTCCTAGGTTTTATACATTTCCGGTAACATATATATACTTAAACTATAGTAATATATTCACACGGGATCATTGGCACTACTATATAATATCTCCAGGAAATCTGAAATCTCTCAGATTTTTTTTAGAAATGACTATGATGATTTTGAAATAATATGCTCCCGATATCGAGAAAATAGTGATACATACAAGTTAGTTATATGTTCTAAAGCTGGTATAATGACGTATTTTTAATAATATTCCCATAAAATGTAAAATATTTTTTTGTTAGTTGAGTTTTATTGAGGCAATAAGAAACGTATGTATGTATATAATATGTTGCGCGCCAGTTTTTACAAATGCTCAAGCTCAATGGTTTATTTGTTTGGATTATGTCTGACAATATTGAATATTGAATTTAATAACGTAGAGTAATGCTTAGTAAGCGATACTGACCTTATCTTTACTTCATCGTGCTTTTGACTGGTGACACACTGCAACAAAAAAAATGCGTTCGTTACTCAATAATTTGAAAATTAAGGTGGATTAAACAAAATCATACCATGTTCATGGTGACAAACCAATGACGACCACTTTGGTGTAATGGTCATGTTTTCTATTAACCAAGAGGTCGCGGGTTCGATCCCCGCACTGTACAAATATTTGTGTGCATGAACGTGTCTGTTTGTACTAGTCTGTTAATTTGTTAATTTGTGACTTGTTTAATGTTTATAAAATTGTATTGATTGTAATTATATCAATTGTAATTGTATTCATTGTAATTGTAATGATTGTATTTGTATTGGCAATATACTGCATCTTGTTTATCTGATAATGTATTAATAATGGTTTCTGTTTAAATGCCAAATGAATATTTGCATGCTATTATTAATGGCTGAGTGGGCCGAACTTTTGAAAATTTGTAATAACTTCAGTGTACCCTATTCTAAAGCAAATAAATTATTCTATTCTATTCTATTCTGGGTGTTAAATGTATTAATTTAAGTTTATTTGTATACCACTGTTGATTCTGATTTCTGTAACACAAGTGCTTAAGCTGCTTACCACGGAGTCAGATCAATGTTTGTGATGTTGTTGTATATTTATTCATTTTATTCAAACATAGCCTACCAAAGTACGAATCGTATTACCTCAATTCACTTAAAGAGCATTTGACCCGGATTTCAAGGAACTATTATAACAACATCAGAACTATTACATTACTATCTAATAGACGTGGTTTCACAAAAGGTGCTACGTCTGAGTCTCAGACAATTTACTTGAGTACCTACGTATAACACTTCGTGGAGATTATGTTCCTCCGTAGCTATAAAATTATATTTCAGTGCTGGCTGGAACGTATCATGTCTGAAGAAGATAATTTCCTGACAAAATTATAAAGTTATAGTCAACGTCATTAAATTAATCTACTAAGGGCTACATTTTTAAACCAGGAAAAGTATTTTTAAAACAAGTAAGAATGTATAAAAAAAAATAAGAGGACAACATTACATACATTGCTCGGATATCAAAGTAAGTAGCCACTTGGGCCATGGGTATCAGAAATAACGAAGGTGCCACAAACAAATGTTCCAATTCAACCATCAATAGAAGGTTGACGATGATACTTAGGTATATAACTTTATTATTCCTTTACTTTATAATATTTTTTTATCGATTAAATTGAAAAATACGTAGAAAACTGCTATAGATCTTTTTATCGTAATGTTTTGCTACAAAATTGAACGTATTGCCTTGATTGCGTGCCTTAAGTAAGCAATCATGGCAAAATAATGACATTGGCAATAAGAGATGTGTGTAAAAGTCCATCGGATGACTCAGTGACGAAAGAGAGGATGTTATGGAAGAGAAAAACATACTGCACCGACCCCTGATAACCTGGGAAAAGGGTAAGCGACTGATAATGAGAGTTTTAATCATATCCTGTACTATTACTTGTATTTTAGAGGCCTTTGTGTCTAAATTATGTATTGTCAGTTTCACACGAGGGCGTGTTTAACCGTTCATAGATAATGTGTCCTTCCTACGAGATTAGCAAACCAGGGTAAGACAACAGCCATGTTTTACCTGCTGTAACATTATTTGCCCTTAGGAACGTGTTGGGGGAACATTCCTTCAGCGTAATTATGTTCCGACTGGGTGTGTTGTTTGTTTAACATATAAGGTACAATTGCGCAATACATAATAAAAATGATAAAACATGGAAAAACAATAATATATAGATAGGAAAAACCGTTCACCCCTTTCTTAGTGTGAAGAAGAACGAGTAGAAAGTAGGAGACGTACTTATGAAATTTTTTGATTGCCGTCTTTACATAATTAACAAATAAGAAATTTTCGGACTTGAAAAAAAAAAAATTAATAAGACAAATGAAATAATAATGAGTCTAGGCTTTCCTAAAGCATTGTATCCTCTGAAACACTCAAATGGAAGATCTACTATATATTGCTGTGCAGTCAGCCCTTATGTCCTTTTTTGTTGCTCAACTGGATGAAACTTAACCGATTCATTGCGATGTCTAATTATGCAAACTGTGGCGTTGAACATAAAATTACATTGCAAACCTGGCGTGCCAAATGCCATACGACTAGAATACACGCCTAGTGCGTCTTGAGACATGCGGCAAACTTGCAAACTTTTTTTTGGCGTTTGATCGATTCAAGTAATTAGGAGGGGCAAAATAAGGTAAAATTTAAAAATATTAGTATACTTAGTCACCTGAAAGTTGGTAAAAGAGTTTTTAAAGGGTCTGGAGCGTTTATTAGTCTTTCACGCTGACATATTTTCTGTGCTATAGACACCCACGATAAAACCGTACGTACCTACTTCGATTTTCATGGACGGGAAACTTTCTTAATAATATGTAAATTTCACAACAATAAAACAGTACCTACAAGGGGTTAAACCCTTCGGGTGAGAAAACTTTGAACAAGTCACATTATTTCCTTTCAAGTTTCGCTATGATTACTTCTGACACCTAAGTACTCGTACATAAATACTAACATTAGCGTTTTTAATTTTTAAATAATATATAAGATATTCTTATTTTATGATAAGTACTTCTTGTTACTATTTTAAAGCAATTTTCTGCTGTTTGGTTTCCTAAATAAGGGTAAAAAAATAAAAAGTACATTTAATTACATTTTTTGCTTTAATAGCTATGAATCGCACTCGAAAATTGCATTATGTATAGAACCGGAGGCCTTGGGCAAAACCCAAAGCTGCCCATAATAATATATTGTTAATAGTCAACCTTTACACTGTAATGTTAGTACAGCCTTAATGTTAATGTTAGTCTAACAACGGCATCTCAAACATTACCGTTATTTTAAATTATTTTCAGTAATGGATGCGAAATAATTTCTGGAATAATTAGACTAACGTGATACATTTAGCTTTCATGACGATATCATACAATATGATATTCATTTACAATCGCAGTAATAAACTTCTGTTTTGTATCAAGGTTACATTATAAAGCGTAGTGCCGTGAGTTTACGCTAGGCTATAGCAGTTCCAGATTCTAATCTTGCAAATGTTGAAATTGTAGACAAGAATAATGCGTCATTCATTAGCAGTTTCACTAACTGCACATATTGAATTGTGCAATTAGGAGCCCGTCCCAATGGTGCCTGAGTTCGTTTCGCTGTGTCGAATTCTTTGATTCTTGTCGTCCCGTACACTCGTACGGCAATGCTGGCGTGATGGGCAGGGATAGCTTGATTTATGATACTACGGACATAAGTTTATAGTCAAATGCTTCAGCTACGGTCAATAAAAGTGTGGCTTCGTGGTGAAAGGGAATACTGGATACTCATAAAATTATTCACGGTCGGCGAGTCCGCAAAAGCTGGGTTAGCGTGGTGGCTGGTATGTTTAAGTAAGCGGATATGTGACGTCAGTTGCGGCTTTGAGTGGGAATCACCTTCACAGTTTATTTCCTAATAATACTCATACGTTACGTTAAGTCTTATTATTTATAGATACTTATACAACAAAAAGGATTAACAAATAACTGGGTCAGCCAGAACCCAGCTTACCAAATACATTGCTGGACAACAACAAGAAAAAACCTACGTCCTTCTAATGAGAGCTTTGTCTTTATGTCGAACTTTCCATACCTTTATCAATCATAGACCTGAAAAAAAATATTTTGTCTTTACAAATAACGTTTGAATTAAGCAACTTGGCACTCAAATATTTTCAAAACTTTATTGCAACTTGCACCAAATACGAAAGTAGCATTCTAAGTTTCTAACACCCGCGGCAGACATCCTGCTTGCAGAAAGTTAGCTGTGCTGTCTCCACCGAGACATTGGCAATATTCTACACTTAACACATTTCACTGAACTAGGCGAGACCTGGTGTTGGAATAACCTTGGCTCATCCAACTTCATAGTTCGCTGTTTGACCTTTGGTTAACTTGCTTACCTGACAGTTTGTGATAGCAAGTTTCACGAGATTGTAATTTGTCTTTTGGTGCTAGGTAATGACTTGTCTCTTTTGACTCCCATAGGTGTAGCAAAAGGGTAAGAAAATGATTAGTTTTAAGAGAAGCTTAAACGTAAAATTTTATAGAGGCATTGCATTAAAGGAAAAGACTATAACTTATCCTT
This sequence comes from Pyrausta despicata, assembly GCA_963921415.1. NCBI lineage: Eukaryota > Metazoa > Arthropoda > Insecta > Lepidoptera > Crambidae > Pyrausta > Pyrausta despicata. The sequence continues at coordinate 9,605,196 of OY992862.1, read as the reverse complement.
CTTATATGAGGCTATGCTGTACTCGTAAAAAAACGACTGAGTGGTAAAATAATTTTAATGTGAATATTCATTCGTATAACATGAACCGGTGTGTATGCCTATCTCTCTCACTCTCTCTCTCTCGCTCTGTCTCTCTCGCTCTTAGGCGGGTTAACTGTGCTCGAGTGGAAGGGACGCGTGCCTTTCACTTTTTATGTCTGTCTCACTCGCTCTTAGGCGGGCTAACCATGCCCGAGTCGAAGGGACGCGTGCCTCTCACTCGCTCTCATTGTGAGCGCGGAACGTGAGCGGAGCGTAACGCAGTTTCTTGAAGTGTCACCCGGCAAACCAATTTATAAGACGTTGTCACGTCAATATCTACTGACTACGTTAAACAACAAATATTTTCTTAGAGACGCCTACCTATCTTTGATAATAGTCACAATGCCTTACATTCTGAACAGTTAAAAGCAACGATAAGTGATGTTCTTTATACTACAGATATGCCCACTCCTTCCATTTATAGCGCCTTCAAATCATTTTCAATTACGTTCATTGCCTCTTAGGCGACCGTATAAAGCCTATAGCATAGTTCCTGAACAAGACGGCCAACCGTTTGAGTTAGGAATTGGATTACTGAAGTTCGAGTTAGGAGTGCCCGTCCTATTGACAGAATACATGCATGAGTTCATATCGGGCTTAACTTCGTCATGAGTACTATGAGGAACGATGTTGTCTATACAACATTTTCTGTCGTTTGTCGTCGTTTCTTTTTAACCAACCATTAATTTATAGGATTTAAAACTTTTGCGTTGCATTTTAACACTAACCACTGGTTATAGGGTCTAAACGTGATCTATTTTAATGAGTATTAGGAACTCACTGCTTGACGTTTCGGCTGGATTGCACACAGCCGTGGTCACGAGCTGACTGGTGGCTTGCGGCGTCGTCTGCTCGGGGCGGCCACAGTTTTTAGATCTACCCTCACATTTTGATTATTAAAAATGTTAGTACAGTCACCGCGACAAGATCGAGACCGCGTTAAGACCCGATAACCAGTAGTTAGTGTCAACCATTAATTTCCAAAATCGATGGATCGTTAAGGCTATGTAGGATTGAACTTAATTTTGATTTTATAGTTGAGACTCTCGCAACATAACACATTTTGCAAATTGATAAAATGGAAAATTGTTCAATTTGGTCTCTATGAAAAAGTAACTTTTCAAGCAGTCGTTTTTAAAACATCTTCAATTTAGACCACATGTTACATTTGACTAATTCGCCAGTACACCAACGAGGCAGTCGTTGGTAAACCGTTGGTCTTGTGCCTGATCTCTCTTCGGTCATGTCGGATTACCGTCTCTCTGAACTTTGAGATTGAAGAAACAAATATTGTATTTGTGTATTGGGGTCACACTTATTCACTCTTATATCTCTCGCGTTGACTGTTGACTGTACTCTGCTGAGATTGGCCGCCGTAGTTGATTTCGGCTAGGAGGAATTTTTACTTTTTACATTTAACTAAGTAATTCAGTTAGTTAAAACTAAACTTAGGTACTTCTTTTGTGCGTACAACTTTTTAGTTAAGGATAATATTATACCATTCTATTTTAATATTTACTAAGAAACATACCTAGTTTAATACACAAAGGGCTAATCTCTCGGCTTTGTATAAACAAGCCATGTGAGGTCTCTGAGGGCCTACGATGTTGCTCTTATATTATGTAGTAATTTCCTGTCCAAATAATAACATTTTTCCTTTCCTTAATTTAATTTTTAGTTGTTATGTATTTTTTTCGTCCAGGTTATTCTACTACTAGATGCATGGTGTGAAAAAGTAAAGGGTAAGGGTGTATACCATAAGCAGAATACAGGTACTGTGATTTTTTTTTCGTCGAAGGCGATTTCTTTTTCTTATTTAATTATTTTAAAAGATTTTATTGACAACCGTGAACTTTAATTTGATAACTATTTCTATAGGAATATTTGACACCTGTAAGATTGTTACTTGAAAGTTTCATATAATTTTTGACTTCAATGCACATAGAAGCGGAAATTTACTGAAAGTACACCTTACCCCTTCTGTTTTTTTGCCTATAAATTAGACATCTTTCTTTGTATGTCTGTTTTTTTTGGGGTGTACAACAAAGAGAGTTCTATATATAACCGTTGCTATCTTGATTATTAGAGTAGGCCCTTGTAAATCCCGGGCTTAACTTCGTACGGGCACCGGATGCTTAGCCGGAAATGTTTAGTAAATAAACATCAAAAAGTCCATATGATTACCCACTATGCTACATATTTCGTTTCCCGGTTCGCTTGTTGTTAAGAACTGTTAAACCTATATTTGTTAGCTGGGATTTCGAGGAATCAGAGGATTCGTACGATGATTTTTTTGCTTTAGCTGAAAGTACCTACATACGTTGCGATCATCACGCAATCGATGAAAATGTACAACACGCTATCCCCGTAATCAAGTTCGATCGAATGGGCTACCATTTTTATTTATTGTATGTTAAAAACAAAAGCATGAATCACTGGAACCAGCCTTAAGATCAACCTTGCCATTCAGTATCGATTCTTCCCTCTCTGTCATAATTTCTCCACCCCACTTAACCCAAGATTACACTTCCTTTTGGCTAAACCCGCCGCAGAGAAGATGTCCTGTATTGGTGTTTAATAGGTCTCACCTTTGGTATAGTACACCCGTGGATAAAGAAGCATGCCATACAAGATCGTGCGTGCCAGAAGGCCCACTTCGAAAAACAATATCCGTCATAACGATCACATATACAGATGACTGCGTGTACTTGTGTCATAAAATGAAGAAACGATTATCATTTTGTCGGATTTCGTTTTTCGCTGTAAGGCCTCTGATTCTGGTGAGAACTGCAAGGAAATTGATAAATATCACTTAATATTTATGATAGTGCTATACAAGTCTCGACAATTACCTGCAGCATACTTCAATGTCAGTTACGCATGAAACACTTAGGATCTGTTAACGGTTCGAAGTGCGCATTTTGACATTAGCGGACCATACATTTATGTTTTGTATAACAAAAATTCGTTTGACGTTTGTGTTTCGCTTCGTTTTTCGTAGTCAGCTACGAATGCTACGAAACAACTACGAGATGCTACGAGGTCACAATTAAAGTACTAAAGTGATATTATTTTTAAAGTTAGAAAAAGGTTTGCTTACTGTTTTCGGCGGGTGGGGGGGAACGGCCTTTATTAAATTGTATGATGTATTTATACTATTTTTAATTGTCAGGAGGCCGATTCTTTAGAAAGCCGTGAGTGATAGAAAGAAGCTGTTCAAAGAGGCTTAAGGCTGCGTATTATTATTATTTTTTACGTCATTCAAATCAACCATCTGATACCTACTTTATCTGACGGCTCGATGAAGGGTCGGCTGTAACTACGATTATTCTTCTCTTAGTTATATAAGACGTCATGTACGATTTCTTAAAATAACCATGTAATGGAACTGTGTAATTGGCTTAAGTGATTTATTTTTTTGTGTATATATGTCAAAATACTGTAAAAAAGCTGTAGTTTCTTAATAATAAAAAATACGGTAACATTGATAATTTAGGTTTGCAATCAGCAAATTCATTTAGATAACTTGTAATTTCTTGATTTTTTGCATTACTACAGAAAAGTCAATAGTTTTAACGCTATCAGGGAGTCTATACAAGAAACCATAAAAAGTTGTTTATTTATTGTTATAACGGCAATAGACGCCTACGGTCCGTCAAAGTGTATATTAGGTAAAATAACAAGCTTGCCAAATTAATGTGATTTTCGTAAGGTTAACAGTGACGTCAGATTTCAATCTGTTATCTGATACGATCGGTCGAGGCTATTAACTTTGGATCAACAAACAGGCCTACTTTCTCAACAGTTTATCTGGAGCCAATATAGTTTTTATTTTATTTTATTAATCGTATGAAGTATCAAAAAACAAGGCAAATAATCCCAAATTATTTTTCAAGATTGGCGTAATAACATACGATAGTTAGGGCGCTTCCCCACCGGCGCAAGGCCACGGAGCGGAGAAACTGAGAAATATTACCTAATAGGATTATCCAATAAAGAGGAGTGAGATTTTATGCAATGCCATTGGTTAATGTTTCTGTCTCCGCTTCGCGGCCTCGCTTGGCGCCGGTGGACAGGCACCCTAAGGTTGGTCACTTACCTTTCAAAAAACCTCTCTACCAACCGCACTGAGTCAGCGTGGTCGAGTATGGCTCGTACCACCTCATAGTTGAGGTTAGGCCTGTGTCCAGCAGAGGGAGGTATATTGTTTGTTGTGAAAAGATGATTTTTTTAAAGCTAATCGTAAGAAAACGCTTACGAAACTTAGAACTAAAACAGGAACTATATTACTCAAGAAGTTAGTAAGCTATGTGTCATGTTGGTGAGTCGCACGCAGCCTTATCCAATTGAATTTCAATTTCACAATTTGCATTCATCTGTCTTCCAACGGCATTCTTAATCCAGAATGCGCGTGAGGTAAAACTTCTTTCATATGCATCACTTTTGCAAATACCACCGCGGGCTCTGCTCAGAGTTAGTTAGAAAACTATACAGGTGGTCTGAAAAGTTTCCGACCATTAACATCTAGTTGATTTCTATATCATCTGTTGACAGCTAACTAAGCGGTAAGTCAAAAAAATTGAGCTTACTTCTAGCTAGGTTCTATCTTTAACCTTAAGTGAGTAACACAATATTACAGGGTTGCCATGGCAAAAGGATTGACCTGCTAGATATTCATCAGATCTAGCACCAAATGACTTTTTTGTCCCCTCATCAAATATTTCGCTAGAAGGACAGATGTCGGGATGTATCCCGTCACATGTTAGCATCGCTGGGTGAAGTATGTAAAGTTACAACGAAACTGACGACCTACTTGGTGTAGTTGGTTGAGTACCGGTTTCAAGGTGCCGCTATGAGGTCTATGAGGTCCCGGGTTCGATCCCCAGAAGGAGATAATGCTGAAAATCAATTTCAATGTTGTAACGGGTATGGGTGTTTGTGGTACCTTCGTTGTTTCTTATTCCAATAACTCAAGTGCTTAAGCTATTTACTTTAGGATCAGAGCAATGAATATGATGTTGGCCCCATTTATTTATTTATTAACTTAATTATGCAACACTTACTGTACTGCACAATTTTCTGAAAAAAGTTTTGTATCTCCTTTAGGTCGAAAACTTTTCAGACCACATCCTACCGCATCGTTAAGGAATTTCAATTAAAGTTAAGCTGGAAAAATCCTTTCGATTCCCTCTGGAAGAAGATTTCATAATTCCTTTGGAACTAACTAATGAGAATTCCAGTTAGTTTCAATGAAACTTGTGACTATTTGTGTTTAGCTCAAAAGTCGTTTACTCCTGGGACTCTACATATATTGTGCGTATGTTTGCTTTCAGTTTATCTGGGCCAGTGTGTGTGGGCAGATTACTAACTTAATGTAAATTTGGTTCGTGTACATAAGCAGTTATTAAAACATTACGAATGCTCTTGTTTTTTTAAAATGATTAAATCTTTTGACCGTAACCAAACCTAGCCTACGCGTTAAGCAAGTACCAACATCAAATTTTCGTACCTGTTTCTTTGGCGGAAAGGCTACACACAGCCTAGTTACTCGATAGACGCAGGTTCCATTTTTCTACTGAAAAAAATCTATTAAAGGTATAACATCAGATTTTTTCGCTTTTCTCATTCCATAAGAAAGTCGGTGCAATTATGCCCTAACTTTGTATTATTTTACCAGCTTTATACGGAATCAATCTTAACTTTACGAAAGGGTTTGTGTTTCTATAGAGCAATCAAGAATTTCGAGAAATAATTATAAAGGTGAAAAGTGATGTTTATTAACTTGATATTTGAGTTAGCGAAATTAGAACTAATCATGCTTTTGAAGGCGAGTTTCGATCTATTGTCATAAGTTTGGTAATGAAAATTGTTTATTAGGAAAACAAAAGTCTACTGTTAATATTTTTTTAGGACTTTGGATACCTTGATTTCCATGTAGATGTTTAGCCAAAGTGAATCGAAGCTGATATATTCATCTTAATATATTTTTTCAAAAATTCAATTTAATATAGCCAGATAGACATATAAAATTTTGTGTGAACCCATGAAGGACACTTCATGTTACTTTTCTCTCACTAACCCATGAACCCAATCGTCCGAATAATAGAATATTGGTTGTGTCTGCGATCTTTAGATTTGCAGAGCTTTTTTAATTTTCAAGGATTTCACACGCAAAAGACAAGAGCTGCCGTTGAATAAGTAACATTTCTCGTACTTTTGTACAATGACTCAGCTTGTCAGTACTAGTATACGTATTTGTTAATAATAGCCCAATGAACTCTTGATGTATCGCAGCTCACTAAGCCTCTATGATCTGCAGGTAATCCCTCCTATCATGTTGTTTCAGAGTTCTGATAACTGTTTCGGAATTACTTGCTATTTCTGTCGGTTTCATGCATTGATTACGCATAGGTGTAACTCGAAAAGTTATAACTTTCCTAGGTTGTAAATTTTGCAGCTGGAATTATAGTTTTGTATCTATTTAACCCCCGACGAAAACCTCCGAATCTGTGTGTGTTTTTTTAGGCTGTCTGTAGCATCGTATCTCCCCCAAACGGATAGACCGATTTCACTGCGGTTTTTTTTAAAATATATTTTAATCACGGTGGTTCTGACCTATAGCCGGTCAAGATCTCTCAAGCTTTTGAAGTTCACCAACTCTTTTCCTGGCTTATTTGGTTAAAAGTTTGGTTTGGTTTATTGTTGGAAAGCTAGTTTTCAATTTGAAAACTAATTCTAAATTGAATTGTCAAAGGATTAAGCAACAAAGGTAAACTAAATCTCAACTAGATTGTGATCTTCGAGCGCTTATAAATTGTCATCGCACAAAATGGCCCAATTACCCACACATCCGAAGACGTTAGCCTTTGAATCTAATCGTCGTTCAGGATCGCATCACGTTCCTTCACAAATCATGACAACGTTTTCCTTTTATTACCCTTGGATGCGTTGCCGAAAATTCCAATTTCATTAAAGATGGCGGATTAAAATTCCATCACGAATACTGTCAAGACGTGCGACTATGAACTACGTGACGGGACGACCGTTCGCCTCATTAGCTAGGTGAGGCGAAACTTTTTAGAAGGTGTACTTTGTGCAACTCGATCGTTTAATTTGGAAACTTCAGGAAAGTGACGTTGAGCCTTAGATTTAATTGTTTGAAATTATAAGTTCTGGCCGGCCCAAATGCGTTCAAAGTTTCTTTTACTGCTCTGCCGTTGTTCTTTAAAACCTCTTTTTCTGGGGTATGAACAATTTGTAGTTTAATTTAAAAAATGTTTTGAACTATGCTATTGCACAAGTATATTCAATTGCTCTCTTACTGAAAACGAAAAATCCTTTTTCTTGTCGTAGAAGAGGCTCAGTCTACTTTAAGGCTTTTAGGACACAAATCATACACACCTAGTGTTTAGAATATATAAAAAGTGTGAACTCCAATATGTCAAAGGAAGTTGTTATGTCTAATAATAGTTCTATGATAATTCTTTTTAATAAATTATACGACTAATTTTTATGTTATTTTTAGGTAAAGCATGATGGATATGAAGGGTATAGGATTTAATAAGTAAAGTGTATGAGAGAGTTGTGTAGGGTGGGTTTTAAAGTTCTCCCGGAATACCTTGAGGACCATGTTTGAGCCTGGTACTTTTCACATTAAGTCTATAGCATAGGCACTGATACCTATAAGGTGATCGTGTTCACATTCAAGGGTGCATTCTTTCGAAAAATTCCAAATTCATTACAGGGGGTGCACGAAATTTCATCACGGCTGTTTTCGAGTCGTGACGCTATGAATTACGTGACAAGGAAGCTCATTAGGGTAAGTGGCCCTTAATAACCAAACTTTTCGGCAAATGTACTACTTGGGAGCATAATCGCGTTACGAAGCAGTTGTTTTGAATTATGACTTTTTAACTGGGACGATGTTCGTGAGTTGTGTTTAGATTTACATTATTTAGTACACATACAATTGAAGTAAGCTATTGCCCAAAAATATTGTCAATGTACAGATCGATGGGCAAAAACGAAAATACAGATAGTCTATCGATCTGTACATTGACAATGTTTTTAAGCAATAGATCACTTAATAAGTAATTACAAAATCCTCACTCTCTCTCTTACTCTCAATTACAAATTACTCATAGCAGCCTCCAATTTTCGATTTATCCTTTAAAATACAAGTCGAACTGCTTAGCTGTCAAAATCTTAATTTCCAAGATCTTCCAAATGAAGGTAGTAACATCTTCAGTCTACTCAAGGTACAGAAATCTTAAAAGTCTTCTTCTTCTTCTTCAGCCTGTGGTCACCCATAGTCGGGTATAGGCCTCTTCATGAGCACGCCAAGTGTTGCGGTTCCGTGCCAATCGCATCCAGCCCCTTGTAGAGTTGGGTGTTGGAAGAGAAATGAAACTCTCAAATGCTGATTAAATACTGACTATACATATTTTAAGAGTACACGATCTTTATATAAGGTTCAAGATATAAGTATAGGCCTCTTCATGAGCACGCCAAGTGTTGCGGTTCCGTGCCAATCGCATCCAGCCCCTTGTAGAGTTGGGTGTTGGAAGAGAAATGAAACTCTCAAATGCTGATTAAATACTGACTATACATATTTTAAGAGTACACGATCTTTATATAAGGTTCAAGATATAAGTACATAGTTTTCATTATACTTAACCTATACATCTCACCCTCTTTTGCACACACAATGCAACCATCCGGGAACGCACCAAAGTGATCGAAATAGCCCTAAGTCCAGATTAAAGTGGAGATGGGCTGGCCATATGGCTCGCAGAACAGATGGCAGGTGGCCCCTTAAGGTTGCTGAGTGGAGTGGACCCTGGTTGGGACGTCGGAAAGTCGGGAGACAACCCACCCGTTGTAGCGTTGGGTTGATGATCGTACAAGTAAATCTCATCAATGCTCTGCTTACCACCACAATCCAATTTCACTTTAGAGAACTTGACAATAAAGAAAATAATTCGCGAATGGAAATCGTTCCACTTGTTTTCGGTTTTCAAGTAGGTACACACGGCAGGTTTGGACACTGTTTGGACTTGTGATAAGGACGCTTTTTCAACCAAAATATGAAGCCTGATGTGCTGTCTGTACATAATTTGATTTGAAAAGTTTGCCCGATTGTTTGTGAACGGGAAATGGATGGTGATAAAATAGTTATTCACTAACGTTTCTCTGCCGAATAATCAATTAAATGCCAATACAGATGGATATTCTGCTTTGCATTTCAGTGAAACAGATTGGGTAAGTTATTTGGCTAATTCAATGTTAGAATTTACGGGTCGGCGATACCTACAGGGTGAAATTTTCAGTAGTTTTTTTTTAGCTGGCCACGATTTTTAAAATTTGAAACGATAAATGAATTATAAGATCGAGACAATATGTTTTGTCTCGCGGGTCAGAAAGAGAGAAAATCCTATCTTGAGGGAGAACTATTTCCAAGTTTCCAGGGATAACCAGTTACAAAGGCACATAGACAATATTGTTCGTTAAAACTTACATACAATTTTTTACGTTATTTTATTTTTAGTATTTACAATGCAAATTTCTTTACAATGTAAAATAAAAACACACTTAATGAAAAATAGACTGCCAAAGGCGGGACATTAAATAAAATTTGAAAAAATGAAATAATTTTTAATAATTATCTACGGATTCAAATTTTTTGTTACTACGCAAATATTCCTTACATGATAATAATATTATTCTTATTCCATTTCATAGGATTGAAATATCTTTAGGGAGTTTTTTGACCTATTAATCCCTTTGGATCTATCAAACCTTTCCAATTTGATGTTAAAGGTTAGCAACAATTTGAGAACATGAAGTTTATGGTAGAACTTCTTGTCTAACATTGTATACCTATGTATTGAAAGGATTGGAATTCCCATGATAGTTTAGCTTTTAGGCTCAACCGCGGGCAAAACCGCAGATTCAAGACCACAAACCATCTTATAGTATTACTAATAGCCATAAATAGTCTTGTCATATATTGGAGTAAAATAGAGGTCGCCAGATGATTCTAGTTTCATATAAAACTATTATATATTCAGTATTAGACCGTTGCAGACAGATTTTAAGCGAGAACACATTTTGCATTTCATTCGCTAGCGTCTTAGAATAAACCACCTAAATGTTTGGAAAACTGTTTCAATAATACAGAGTCACTGTAATTTCAGTCCGTTCTTTTTAAGTGCCATTGAAGATATTTTCATGTCTGAAAAATATGAAAAACAGATATTAAATTTCGTTGAAAGAGTAATTTACAAAATGGAAAATAATTATTACAGATTTTAAGTGAAAATTGAGTTTCGCATCATATTTCATAATAAAAAGTATTTATTACTTTTGTAAAATTTATACTGTTTTCCAAGGTACTTAAATTATATTTTTGTTTGTCGGTAAATTTTTAACATTCACAGGCATTCTATTAAGTTTTATGATTTTGTACTTTTCTTGCACTCGAAAGACAATTTTGTAATAGAAATACATACATGATTTGAAATGCGAAGTATTGATATTTTTTTTAGAAGCTGCACAAAGAATAAAATTATGCTTTCTACAAGGTAAACACGTGTGGGTAAAACGATACAATGGCTTTATCCATTTTGGGCTTGCCATTAGGTTTAAAATTTATTTTATTGCTTTGTCGTCTGCGTTTTGCTGTCGAACTATCGTCGTGAACAGTAAGTAGGTAATGTCATATACTACTGTAATCTAACTTTGACTCAAAGTAGGTAGCTGTCAGTTCGCAGAAACGGCTGTAACCAGAAAGCTTTTGTATGAAACATACAGTTATCTAAGTTTTAGTTCACCACTTTGGAGTAATGGTCAAGAAGTTGACTATTGACCAAGAGGTCGCAGGTTCGATCCCCGCATTGTACAAACATTTGTGTGCATCAACATGTCTGTTTGTAATGGTCTGCGTGTTATATGTAGTTATTTAAGTTTATTTGTAATACCACTGTTAATTCTGATATCTGTAACACAAGTGATTTAGCTACTTACCACGGAGTAACATCAATCAATGTATGTGGTGTTGTTGGTAATTTAAAAAAAGGTGTATGGAATATTGAAGCCGGCCATAAGTTATGCATCATTTTACTCAATGTAATTGATTTTATGTAACTTGAGTTATTTTACATAAACACATTATACAATTATAATGACCAGTGGCTTGGGTGGCTAAAATTATAAAAAAGCTGCGCTGCGACCGAGCGAAAAGCACTCAAGACAGAAGTTTTTATAATAAATGAAAGTTTTTGTTTCCAAGAATGCAGAGGTCGGGCTGGAAAAATAACGTGATTATTTTACCAATGCTGTCTCCCTAACTCATCGTAACTTGCAAACTTGTTTTGAGTTCTCTAATATCTTAAGAGGACATTCGCATAAAAATATTTGTCAGAAAAGTTTGAGGATTCTTGAGTTTATTTCTGACCCAAAAAACTTATCTGCAAATTATACGACGCCGCTCTGTGGTGGTTTTTCTCATGTGAGATAAGTATTATTTTTGCGGTAAGAAATAATTTATTTCTAGGATACAAAAATCACACTTACCTCTATATTATAAATGTGAAAGTTTCTTTGTTTGTATGTTTGTTCGTCAATCACGCTGAAACTACTGAACGGATTTTGATTAAATTTGGTATACAGACACAGTATAAACTGACTGAGGTGATAGGATACTCTTTTATTCCGATTAAAATATGCTTTCTCGGATAAACACGTTTTCGCGGACGAAGTCGCGGGCGGACCGCTAGTTATAATTAGGTTTTATGATGATGATGATATGAGATGGTTGTGATAAAAGAAATAAATATTTTAATATTATTATTATGTCGGTTCATTTCCAATCTCGGGACCACAGGGTACCGGACCTTTGGAAGGCATGCGTGGGCCGAAGTCAACACGCAGAGGCCTGTTAGACACTTTAATCAAAATTAAGTGTGAAATAATACTGGGTTATGGGTTTAAGAGCTGGTGGCCAAAGATAACTGGAACTATGGATGGAGAGACTACGGGACACTTGCCTGGTTCATAGCCTCGGCTGAAAAAATTGGCAGGTGGTGACTCGCCGACAACTAAATGGGCCCCCCTGGCGCCGTGGGTCGTCTAGACCGGACTGAGGAGCAACACTAGCGTTATCGGATAGAGGTGAAGAGGTGGTTCTGGACTTTTTAGGGTTCCGTACCTCAAAAGAAAAAAACGGAACCCTTATAAGATCACTTTGTTGTCCGTCCGTCCGTCCGTCTGTCAAGACCGTTTTTCTCAGGAACGCGAGGAGGTATCAAACTGAAATTTACATATGATACTTAAGTCTACTCTCCCTGGAAGCTGTAGAAAAATAAACCTTCTAACCCAACGCAATCAAAAGATACAGCCATTTAGGCCACAAATTTCCGCAAAATTTCGAAACTCGCACGGGAATCAAAACCTAGAGGGTACTTCCCGTAAACTTAGAATCTTGAAATTTAGTACGAAGTCACATCTTATAATACAGGTATAGGAAAAATTACGAAAACAGTAAATTTTAAGTTTCATCATATAAAAAAAAATTTTTTGAAAACTATTTCTGACAATTTTAAATATTTCAAAGTTACTACTCCTTATCTACAGGTTTGTACGGAACCCCCGGTGCGCGAGTCCAACTCGCACTTGACCGGTTTTTATTTTATTTAATACTAGTGGCCGCCCGCGACTTCGTCCGCGTGGAAAGCCTTTATCTTAAAAATTCTTTATGAATTGTAGCATATATGTTATTCTGATGTATAAGCTATATTGTGGTAAAGTTTCATTCAAATCCATTCATTAGTTTTTACGTGAAAGAGTAACAAACATCCATACTTACAAACTTTCGCCTTTATAATAGTAGTAGGATTATCGCGTCGTGTTCCTACGCTCTGTCACGTTCGTCGCTCATTTAGGACAACGGGTGAAACAGCCTTTTACATATGCTCGTATACACATAATAACATATTGTTACGAGCTGGGGTTCGGGATAAATTAATTAGTCCAATTAACTCGAAGAAACACTATATTTAAGAAAACAATACACGCTAATTAACTACAACGATCACACACTAAATTCACAAAACAATCACTGAACAATTCACTGGTTACTTTTTATCTTCACTTGTGTCTTCACTGTATCGCTTCCAAACTTAAACTCAATTCGCGGCGCAGGCGACCCTCTATTTATATGCCGGGGCACTCGACCTAGATATATCTAGAAACTTCTAATGTTAGAGCGAGATAGGTATAGTGTTAGAAAGAGATAGATATAGTTCCAGAACATTCGAGTATTCTGTAGAAGTTTCTAGTAGCTACTAGTACGTAGTAGTAGGTAGGTAGTTTACTTCCGGAACATTCTTTCTTTATGTAACCTACCGACCTACGTGACACTGCCCCCTCCTAAGACATGCTCGTCCCGAGCATCGTTACTCCCGTAATAGCGTGCCAATCTATCCACATGAACAATCTTAGGCGCAGATCGCGAATTCTTCTGTATTCGGTAGGTGACGTCGTTGATCTTGGTCACAACTCGGTATGGTCCGTCCCATTTTGCCTGTAGTTTAGGAGACTTCCCCTTGCTGCGCACTGGATTATGCAACCAGACTAGTGAGCCTTCGTCGAAGCCACTATTGTTCATCTTCCGGTCATAACGAGTTTTCATTCTCTCGGACGTCTGCTGGCCAGATTGTCTGACGTGCTCATAAACGTCATGCATCTTGCTACGCAGGTCGTGTGCGTAATCCGTTATACTGCGTGGAGTATCAGGGGGAATACCGGTAATCAGGTCTGCTGGTAATCTTAACTCTCTTCCAAAGTTTGCGAAGGCTGGCGTCACAGTCGTACTCTCATGAACTGCGCTTCGGTATGACAGGAGAAACGGCGCTATATGCTTGTCCCAATCCTTTTGTCTGTTCGATACAACTTTCGCCAGGTATCTTTCTAACGTCTGATTGAACCTTTCCACCATTCCATCAGATTGTGGATGATACGACGTAGTCCTCGTTTTGTGAGTACCCATTACCCGACATGTTTCCTGGAAAACTTGAGACTCAAAATTTCTTCCTTGATCACTGTGGATTTCCAAGGGTACTCCAAACCGACAGAAGACTTCGTGGACTAATTTATCAGCAACCGTCGAAGCTTCTTGATTAGGAATGGCGAAGACTTCCGGCCATTTAGTGAAATAATCCATGACAACCATGAAGTATTTGTTCCCACTGTCACTTTCAGGAAAAGGGCCAGCAACATCTACTGCTATCCGTTCCCAGGGGGCTCCTACGTTGTATACCTTCAATGCACCCCTGCTGCGTGTTTGAGGTCCTTTTACTGCTGCACAACTTGTGCACTTGCGGCACCAATCCTCAACATCCTCTCGGCAGTGGATCCAGTAGAACCGCTCCCGAACTTTCAGCAGAGTTCTTTTCACGCCCATATGACCTCCTGAACAACCACTGTGGTAGAGCTGTAGAACATCTGGTACCTTTGCTTTCGGAACGACCATTTGCAGGTGGCAGCGATCACCTCGGGCATTCTCCCATTTACGGCACAAGACACCATCCTGGATAACCAAACTTTCCCACTGTGCCCAATAACTCTTCGTGGTTGTACTCATTGCTGCAACATCACACCACTTCGGCTTAGGAGCATTAGCTTGAATCCATTCCAGAATTGGCTTGATGTCCGTGTCACTCTGCTGAGCATGCTTCAGGGTTTCTTTCCATTCATCACTAAGATCCGTTCTGACCATCCTTACAGGGAGTTCTTCCTTAGTCTCTTGTCTAATACAATGCTTGCAGTCTCCAGGACAAGGTCTTCTTGATAAAGCGTCCGCGTTACCGTGAGACTTTCCACTGCGATGTTCAATTGTGAAGTCATACTCTTGTAGCAATTCTATCCATCTCGCTACTTGTCCTTCTGGATTCTTGAACTGCAACAGCCACTTCAATGCAGCATGGTCGGTCCGCAGGTGAAATTTACGTCCTAGCAAGTATTTACTGAAATGCTGCAATGTCTTTACAACGGCGAGAAGTTCACGTCTCGTAACACAATAATTACGTTCTGGTTTTGATAAAGACTTGCTGAAGTAAGCTATCACAACTTCATGATCTCCTTTCCGTTGAGACAACACTCCTCCAATTCCAGTATTACTTGCGTCCGTGTCCACTATAAATTCATTTTGTGTGTCAGGGTAGCCCAATATTGGGGTATCGCACAGACGTTTCTTTAACTCCTGGAACGCAGTGTCGCAGCACTCATCCCAACAGAACGATCTCTTCTCCTCAGTAAGCTTGTGAAGAGGTTTTACAATGTCAGCAAAATTCTTAACAAACCGTCGATAGTACGAGCACAAACCCAGAAATGCTCTGACCTGCGTCTTGTCTTCTGGCACCGGCCAATCTTTGACAGCGATAATTTTCTCTGGATCAGTTTGTACTCCTTCTTCCGAAACGATGTGCCCCAAAAAGCTTACTTGCCGCCTGAAAAATGAGCACTTCTTTGGACTTAACTTGAGATTGGCTCCTCGGATTTTTGAAAGTACTTGTTCCAGGTTTCGAAGGTGGTCATCGAATGTGCGGCCCACGATGATGATGTCATCTAAATAGACAAGGCAGGCGTCTCCAATTAGTCCAGTGAGCACTAACTCCATTAGTCTTTCAAAAGTTGCAGGAGCATTGCACAAACCGAATGGCATAACGTTAAATTGCCAAAGTCCCTTTCCTGTAGAGAATGCGGTTTTCTCTTTGTCCTTAGGGTCAATTTCCACTTGCCAGTAGCCACTTTTTAGATCTAAAGTTGAGAACCACTTCATGCCTGACAGCGTGTCTAGTGTGTCATCGATCCTGGGTAGTGGATAGCTGTCCTTCTTTGTAACGTCATTCAGTCGCCGATAGTCGACACAAAACCTCATGCTGCCATCCTTCTTTTTCACCAGGACCACAGGAGAACACCATGGACTGGAGGAAGGCTCTATAATTCCATCCTTGACCATTCCTTGAATCATGGTGTCAACTTCCTTTTCTCTTGCCACTGGTAGTCTTCTCGGTCGTTGTCGAATCGGCAACTCACTTCCCGTATTAATTCTATGTTGAACAAGTCCAGTTTTGCCGATGTCAGCATCGTTCGTCGAGAAAATGTCGGCGTACTGAAGAAGCATCTTCTCTGCCTTCTCCCTTTCTCCATCAGATAATTCTTCGCAACAGTCTTCCAAGAGATTTGACACGTTAAACCTTGCACTCTGGATGTTATTTCGCGAAGACTGGTGTTGGCAGTTGCGCATCCAATCTACTTCCTCACAGGTTCCCATCAATGTCCCCTTCCTGATGACTTGTTCCTCTTCACTTGGGTTTAGCACGCGTACTGCTGCCACGTTAGTTGTCCTCACCAAGGTCCTCGCCATCTTCCATGGAAGATGTTCGTCCAATCTTTCAACAAGAATGCATCGATTTTTCTGACATGAATTCTGCGGAAGAGTAACTAGAACCATTGTTTCCGACCGGGGAGGGAGGGTGATCTTCTTCAAGCAGTACACTTCTCCCGATGGTGCACCTTCCATGAAGACTTCTTCCGAACCACATTTCAAAACTCCTTGGTTCACGTCGATCTCACAACAGTGCTGTCGCATAAAATCCAATCCTAGGATACAGTCATCTACTAAGTCAGCTACGATGACCTTATGTCGGTAAATTGTATTGCCCAGTTGTAGCTGTACCTCCTTCTCACCTCGGACGGTTATGTGCTGACCGGTAGCTGTTATTAAATTGGGGTGTTCAAACTGACCGAAGCAGTCCCCAAGAAAACGATTCGCTAGTCGGGAACTGACAACCGTGCGAGAAGCTCCAGTATCCAATGTCAGCTTACATGGCCTTCCGTTCACTTCGCCTTTGATGATTAGGCTGTTCCCATCGTGGGCTTGTGAAATCGAAATCCTTGGGGCTCTTCTAATACCAGCCAGCACCCGCCCCGCAGCCCTGGCTTCTACTCGTTTCCCTGCTGGTGGGCGGTGACATCAGCCGCCCTTCTTTCCTGAGCTTGATCTTCGCTGCGCCTAGGGCAACTCGACCGCAAGTGGCCCTTTTCTCCACAGGTGTAGCATCTAGGACTATACTTAAATCGGTCAAGTACAGCCGGTACAGGTGATGCAACAACCTCCCTGATGCGGTGGGCACGATGATCTTGCCTCACTGCCTCTACCTCCAAAGCATGGGCCAATGCGTCCTTCAGCGTCATATGGTGCCCAAGTCTCACAGCAGCTCTCACTTCAAGGTCCTGTATGCCATCGATGAAGGCTTGCACTAAATTCCCTTCGATGAGTGCAGGCGACGACTGGTATGCCTTGCGAACCAACTTTTCAATTTCCAGGCCCCACTGCTGCAGATTTTCACCAACGCGTTGCACTCTGTCCTTCAGCTGGGCACGAAACACGTGTTCCAGATGTGCATCACCGTATCTGGACTCCAACGCCTCCAGCAGCTGCTCGTAGGTGACATTCTTACCTAGAGCCTCTAAAACAGTTAACGCCTGGTCGCGAAGGCCCAAAGTAAGTGCGGTCATGGCCTGTCCTTTTGTCCATCCATTCGCTTCCTTGACAGCTTCGAATTGAATTTTGTATGCTGACCAGGAAGATGTTCCGTCAAAGGGTGGCACTTTAAACCCACGTAGCGAAGGTGCAGCAACCACAGGAGCCACAGTCACGTCTCCAGTTTTCAGACTTTTCAATTCTTTCTTCACATCAGCGATCTGGGATTCGGCCTCTGAGATACGGTTCTCGTGCAGCTCAACCTTCTCCGTTACGGCTTTAATTTCCTTGCCGAATGTTGCTTTAATGTCTTTCAAGAAGAGCATCTGCTCGTCCTTAACATGCTGCAGCTGTTCCGCAAGACGGCGAGCCTGCTCCTCTTGACGGCGGGCCTGCTCCTCTTTGTCGCTCTGAAGCTGTTCCCTCAGTTGGCGAGCTTGCTCCTCTTGACGGCGAGCCTGCTCCTCTTGACGACGAGCCTGCTCCTGCAGCATCGCCATAAGAGCAGAAAGGTCTGATGCTGCAGGCGCAGCTGATGCCGAAGGCGCAGCTGATTCTGGGGAAACTCGCTCCATTGTTGACTGGCTGCCACCAGGTGTCTGTACACGTAGATCTTCAAAGCGCCTCTGGTCCACTTCTTGCTGCCGCTGACTCCTGGTGCGTATACCTTCAGTGTCCTCCTTCGGTAGAACCGGCATAATTTATCCCTCACTTCTGACACCAAATGTTACGAGCTGGGGTTCGGGATAAATTAATTAGTCCAATTAACTCGAAGAAACACTATATTTAAGAAAACAATACACGCTAATTAACTACAACGATCACACACTAAATTCACAAAACAATCACTGAACAATTCACTGGTTACTTTTTATCTTCACTTGTGTCTTCACTGTATCGCTTCCAAACTTAAACTCAATTCGCGGCGCAGGCGACCCTCTATTTATATGCCGGGGCACTCGACCTAGATATATCTAGAAACTTCTAATGTTAGAGCGAGATAGGTATAGTGTTAGAAAGAGATAGGATATAGTTCCAGAACATTCGAGTATTCTGTAGAAGTTTCTAGTAGCTACTAGTACGTAGTAGTAGGTAGGTAGTTTACTTCCGGAACATTCTTTCTTTATGTAACCTACCGACCTACGTGACAATATGTTTGTACTAATACAGTGTAAATACGAACTACGCTGTGAAGTGGTTGGCACATATTTGCCTTGTTGCCGGGGTGTATACTACGTCCAATTTAAAGCATGGGTGTACATTTTGTGTTGTGAAAGTTATAACAAGATCCATAACTTTGACGATAGCTGCGGTGCACGGTGATACAATGATAGACCATAAATCCAAAAATGTCACAATGTAATCATCACACTATCTAACCTTATACCTACCTATACCTACTGTACATGTACGGGCGTGGGCGTGTTAAAACAATAGAAACTTTATGAGTTAGGTGGTAAAACTAACATAAACAAGATCTTTACTACGAATCATCATCAGTATCCAATTGACTATGGTTTTTATAAATATCAAAAACGCGTGCTTTATAAACTGATTTGGAGCATGCAAATAAATTGACGACGCTTAACAACTCGTTAAATGTATAAGGAATTCTTGTAAAGCTAACCTCTTTTTCAGCTCTCGAAGAAGGTGATAGCCCTGAAGCCTCAGGAGCTCATGGTCTGCTCAGCGAAAGGCAGAAATATGTAGCTCTCCGAGAGGACAGCATATATGCGCACCCTCAGCGATTTGGCAGCGTCAGCCGCCGCAGCAACAACGGCAATAGTTCGGCCTATTATGATGTGGCGCTAATGTGTTAACACCGGTGGCATGCTAGAGAACAGTGTTGCCGCCAGGGAATGATTGTCATTCCGTTAGGTCTCATGCCGTCATCACGAAATATGCCAGCAGGCTCTAGTACTGCTGGCACATCAATTACTATTACAGATTTAAAGTTTTGACGTTTTTTGTTAATATGCCTTATCTACCTGAAGTACCTGATTTACCTGTTAAAAGTAAGTATGGTTCAGTGCGCTGGCCCTCCAGCATAATCAACTAACATCATGTCACCTGGATATCGGTTTATTTTTTCAATCAATTGATAGCTTGTATTTGACGCTGTCATTAAATTGTCATTAGTGGGACCCAACCGTATCTAAATATTTTATTTATAATATGTGATTGATGGTACTAATCTATTTCAAATTAGATAATAACAACTAGAATTTAGCTGCTTAGCTCAGTTGCCTATCCTAAGCGTTAATCTGCTTGGAAGTGTGAACACTTGTCAAGAAACTTAATCCTTAATAATAAAGTAGGTAAGTACCTTCTCAATTTAAGTTATCGTTTGACCCTTGGAGTTAGGGTGAAGTTCATATTTAATTGATGAAGAAAAGTAGTTTTATGGATCTGTGTCCAGAACGTTACAGTTTACAGTAGTATACCTATTCTCATATTGTTAACAGTATAAGCTTTATTCAGCTACCGTAACAATTGTATTTCTCGATGTTTCATCGATTGAAAATTATGATCGAATGAAAAAAAGCTAAAAGCCTCATTTCGAGCACCTATTTATGATTAGATGCTAACAAAATAAACAAGCACCTAAGTTTAAAGCCCTGAAAAAGGTAAAAAGCTCTGGAGCAAAGCGTACGCAAACACTCTCTCTGAAAAGCTCCGTATGAATGGAAGCAAAACAGTAGTTCGGGTAAGTTTCCGTCTGGCCTGGTATCAACAGGTGTCTGTGCTAGGTTTTATTTTAAACGGTTCTTGTAGGTAGAATAGTAAAAAGAATTCTCGAGTGTGAGAAAATACTCTTTATTCGTGTAGTGCATGTATTGGTTTAACGCTTTTCTCGTGCTGGATACTGGCTGGTTAAAAGATCGAACATTCAATTCGAATTTTGAATTTGATTGATCTGGTTTGAATGAATTCGTAAGTTTTTGCTCACGACGTAGCAAAACTTTGCCTTTGCTTTTATCTAAGTTTTATTTCAAATAGCCGTAGGGTCTTTAAAATTATATGCAAGGTATGATGATCATCATTTCGATATATCTTAACTTATTCAAAACATTACTGAATTTATTATTTTTCATTCAGGAAACAATTGGCTATAATACTGAAAAAATATCACAAGTTCTACGTAATTCTATACAAAATGGTGGTATAGAGGTATCGAAGAGCGCAGATACGCAGAGCCACGAATACATGAACCTATATTGCAAAGCATATAGCAGTTTGTCAACGTTTTTGTGGTGTCATCATCCCTATACGTAATTCGTATTACGTATCATTTGGTATCATTTAAAACATTACATAACATTACGCATGGTCTCCAATACGAATTTGGTTATTTGGTTTGTTCGTTTCAGCCTACGAAAATTTAGATATATCTTCTCACAGCAAACTGTTCAATGACAAAATATTATGTGTTCAATAAATAGCAACACTGTTTCCCGGAAATGAGTCGACACAACCATTTATCGAGGCCATTTAACGGAACTGACATTTATTGAATCAGATACTGTCACATTGAAAAATGAAACCGCGACACGAAACACGCCCAATGATCAGCAGTTAATTTATTTCCAAAAGTTTCAGCCGTACTCGGAAACAAATGAGAATTACTCGTGTTGAACCAGAATTAATGACATGACAAATTGTGGATACCTAATTTGGGGGTATCTATTTTATGAGCGATTGTTAAGCTTAATAAAGAGATATTTTTTTAATCAAAATTTAGGTTTAAATATCTTTAATCTCTTAAGAAATATACATTTCACGTATAATGAGACGACCGCTTCTTGGTGCAGTTGTCCACAGGTCGGACTTCTAAAACCATGGGTCGCGGGTTCGATCCCCGCATAGTACAAATATAGGTGTGCGTGTTTGTACTGGTCTGGGTGTTTTCTATGTATAATATGTATTTATTTACAAGAAAAAAGTATTTAAGTAATTTTATCCGTTGTCTAGTACCCATAACACAAGCCTTGTAGTTTAATTTGGGACTAGAAAATTTATGTGATTGTTGTGAAATATTTATTTAAAATTTTATTTATTTAATGAGACTTAGAAACTAATAATTAATTGAGTTTAAGTTTATAAGGAACCCAATTAAACAATTGATTACATTCGGTAATCAATTGTTTAATTGGGTTCCTTCGAATAATAATGTTTTTTTCGCGTATTCAGTTGAAGGCGTGATTATTTCAACTTTTTGTTAATTTCGTAAGCCGTGGGTATAGTTTGATATCTATGTTGGTTTTAATACTATTCGTTATTATTTTCTTCATCAAGAGGCACGTGTTGTATTTATATACTTGATGCATTTTTTATACTTTTATTATATAGACTTATCCTTTCTATACATGTACAAATAGATAACCTACACCTCCCTTTGACTTTAGCTTTTGCACCTGTCTGTAATCATGATAACAGTCATTCTTACTAATTAGTATTTGTACGATGATAGCGACACGTACAATAACAAAACTTCGGTTACTTCTGATAAAAACATTCTATTGGAATTACGCCCTGTATTACCAATATAATATTATATCAATAGGACATACATCAGAAACTAATCCATTTTGACGATCATTAATTACTTTGGGCAATTTCATTGTAAAGATATTTGGAGATCATTTGTTATCCCTATTACTGTAATAATGAAATCAGAATCTGAGCTCTCTATGTGTCAAAGGTCCATTAGCCAATGACTTCCTACTATTAGGCGAACTTAGGGCTAAGCCAAAGGTACTAACGACCACTTTGGTGGATTGGTCAAGAAGTTCACTGTTGACCAAGAGGCCGCGGGTTCGATCCCCGCACTAAAAACATTTATGTACATGAACATGTCTGATTGTACTGGTCTGGTATTATATGTATATTTATTTAAGTTTATTCTTAATACTACTGTTGATTCTGATATCTGTAACACAAGTGCTTAAGCTACTCACCACGGAGTCAGATCAATGTATGTGATGTTGTTGTATATTTATTTAATGTTTATACATTGATAAGTACAGTGTGGTGTAAGTTTTCAAAATATGCTTTCCGTCAGCATATCAAGATTTACATTGAGACAACTTCTTTTTAAGTAATAAGGGCGATTTAGCAATAAACATTAAGTAGCTTCATGTGCTGTTGTTATTTTATGATAACAATTCGATTCTATTGGTCTGGCTCAGGAAACGCATGTCATTTGTATACGCTTTCTGGAGGGCTACTACGAAATTCAAAATCCGTTAGTACATACTATATCGTTCTTTCGTTTTGCTTACTTTGAAACACTTTGGATATGCTATCGGATCGAAGAGCGTAGTTTGACATTTAGTGTTTGTACATTGATGTATTGAAAAATGCAAATGTTTCGCAGTTGGAACAAGCTTTCAAAAAGTTTCTAATATAGTTTGACTTTCGTATCGTCCGCAATTATTTTATGTTTCGTTTTTCGTATTAGGACTTCTGGTCTGGCTACATTGTAAAATCCTCTTTGTGCACTGTGGTTGGTGCGGGCTGAATTGCATATTATTTGTCTGAATAAGTATTCCATTAGTGAATATATAGAATAGGTCGCCGCTACAATTGGTAATTAACAACAACGCATGGAACAAAATTATTTTGTAACGTGTGATTCGGGTGTCATTATTACTGGTCGAACACAGAAACTGCAATCAGTGGGTTATACGCCTCTTACCATGTTTAAATGAGCTATATCTAGAATTGTAGTGACATACTGACAGTTTTTGTAACCTAATAAGAAATCGTTCTTTTATTTGCTAACTCAAGAATACATTTGCAGTATAAAATATACCAGTTAGAGCCAAAATTCGTACCTGAGTCTAAACACGGCGATGCGAACGGGTAGATAACATGAGTGTTGAACGAACCAGAAATGGTTATTTACGAGTATGAGATCAGAAATTCATTCTATCAAACATTTAGTGACGCCATTTTATACTTTCATAAGTATTTTACGTAATGATTTTTATTGCGTGGTGTTTAGTAATTTGTGATCATTTCATAGCATCTTAACGAGTAGCCTGTAATGCCATAAAAAATAATGACAGCCATTTATCTTTGTAAAGCTCTTGTAGTGCTAAATGATAACCCCGAGACCTCTCAGAACTCCAAGGTTGAGTCGTTGAGGCAAAACTAATTAAATAGCTTTTAACAAATTAATGTACAGAGTACGTCACATCAAGCTATCCATTACAGTTGCAAAAGCGCCCTTAGGACAAGCCTCTAAGACGCCACAGACTTTACCTTGATGTTCTGTCGTATGTACCATTGCCCCTTACGCACGTTTCTTAGTAGAAAAGTTCGCAACCAATAAACTGGAGTGACTTTGAATAGTTTTTTTCGATAATGTAACTTCGTAAACTAGAACCATTTGACTTATCAGGTCATCAGCTAAAACGAAAATGACGACATGAGCAAGGAAAGCTGGTAAGTTATAACCGCTGGACAGATTTTAACCAGCCATAGCTTACAACCACCATGATTAAATTATCTTTCGAATGAAAAAAACCGCTTCAAAATCGGTATATCCGTTCGGGAGCCACAGACAGACAGACAAACAGACATAGGGGTTAAACTTATAACACCCCTCTTTTTGGTCGGGGGTTAAAATAAAAATTGAACTAAACGTAAATGGAATCGTATAGCGGATGTGCAACAGGCTGTCTTATTTTTTCTACGAAGTTTTGTCAAGATTCAATTACGCATCATTTTATCGAGTGCCATAACGATATCGTTTAAGGCTTTGTCACACAGCTGGGATGACAGGGCATAACGTTTTTTGTTGATTGTGTGTTCTCGCCGATAACTTGCATAACATTTTTGTATGGGTGACAATAACATAATACTACTCGTTATTATCTTGGATGACTATATAGCAAGACCCTTACAAAACCTGATTATTTAGAAACCGATTCTGACTCGGATCGACAAAGAGAATAACGCCCACAACCCACCGATAGGGATGTACTTAAAACCGTTTAATGGACTAGAACTGATTTTAGTGTTGGGGTATCATCGATAAAGTTAACTATCGGTATGTAGATTTGAAAATAAGCTGAAGAGAGTATTTTTGTAACTTGCAAGAAATATCTTACTTTAACTATAAACGTTGTATAAGGCTAGATGTTTAACTTTGTATATTATGTATGTAGGTATTGTACGATATTTTGGAGGAGTTAACATTTTCTAGTCTTTTTTCTAATGAAGCTTTAACCAAGATATGTAAGATGACCTGTATGTAAGAAGGTCGGGGGTTCTGGGATCATTGATGTTAGCTTTTTACTGAAGAAATTTTACGGAAATTATTATATTTTGCTAAGCAATCGAGCTGCTAGTCAATTAGCTTAAGCATAACTTATGCTGTGGTCATTATATTTAGCATGTGTCACTTTAATTTATCGTCAATTCATAAAATTAACAAACATCACTAACCTGATGGTAAACTTTAATTAGGGATCTGAGCCCTCTAATCCTTCCATTATGTTATATTTAAGGCACGATTAAACAAAGCTTAGAATGCTGTTATACCATGATTGCTTCTAAGATTTAAATGGATATTAAAATGTCAACGAATTGAAGGTTTTGTTTAGAAATAGAGATTTGATCAAGTGAATCTAACGAAAATGCACGAACAGAAATTGATATGAAACATTGCATAAATCACTTTGCTACTTCACTAACGTACTTAACATAAAAATTGGTATAAATTCATAAAGTAAAGTGTTAAAGCTTGTTCATAACTATGTAATATTTCAGAATTTTAGTAAGTGACGTAAAAGTCCGTTGACCTTTAGCGTAATTAAAATGTATAACAAAAAAGTTGGCGCTCCCAATATACCAAAATTTTTGTAAAGTCAAAAGTTCTTCATTCATTCCATGCTAAACATCGTATGAACAAACAAACGCTAAACATACATGATAGATGGTACAGAGTGAAAACCCTCACTCAGATAAATATAATAAAACACGTTTAGCAAACTAGGTTTATGAAACCAAAATTGAATATGGAATCAGTCAGAATAGATAATAACAAAAGATATACAAGTTTGATGAGTATATTTTGTTAAAAAAAAATACAAAAAAAAATATTAAAATATTATATACCGTATATACGAGTACAACTTATAGTGGTAGACTCTGCATTGCACAAAAATTTAGCACAAAAGATACACAACTAACTTGTGTATCTTTAGTTATTATCTATTCTGACTGA
The DNA here is from genome assembly GCA_963921415.1 of Pyrausta despicata. Lineage (NCBI taxonomy): Eukaryota > Metazoa > Arthropoda > Insecta > Lepidoptera > Crambidae > Pyrausta > Pyrausta despicata. The sequence goes on along the minus strand of OY992862.1, from coordinate 9,579,334 downwards.
TTCCATGTTCAATTTTGGTTTACATAAACCTAGTTCGAAATTCCCTACAAAGCCCTCACGGCTGCCAGATGGCTGTGAGAATATGATATTTTCTGACAGCATTCAGTATTTGTTTAGCCTATTCACTTAGAGGCTAACTTACAGTGGTAATCTAAAACTTACATTTGGTTTACAGTTTTCTTTAGAATACGATAAAACAGTGATTCGTTCCAATGCAAATTTCTCGTCTATGAATTAAACAGACCCAGATCCTGAGGGTCCGGAAATCCCACTCCGAAATTGCGTTACCATTTTATTACATCACGCTGATTGTTTCATTTGATTTGTGACTTTTTAAATAAACGTGATTTTCAGAATTCAATGTCGGATTGAGTATTTTGGCTTTCAGCTAATAACTTAATGGTGCCAAATAAACTCTTTTACATTTGTCCTTTAAGAATACAAAAATAACATATTTTTCCTGTGTTGAATGGGCAATTGTGCTAGCCTTCTAGTCACTATTGTTTTAGAAGAAAGGTTTTTTTTTAAATTATGTGTTTTTAATTTTATTACATTTCGTTTTTTATTTTTTTTTTATTTAGGTCGCTTAAATGTTAGCTTGTAGTTCAATATGTGTAACTTTACAACAAATGTATATTTAAAAATAATAAAACCGCCTTTCCAAAAAAAGGAAGTGGTTACTAAATCTACCGAATTTATTTTAATTTCATCGAATGTGATAATGTCACAAGCGTCTGAAATTATGACTTGTCTACTGGTCCTGTCTTTCTATTTTGACGGAGGGTCCCTTTTGAAATTTGGTTGTACAAAGGCCTTAGGGAGGGTTACGGAAAAGCTTATTTTAATTTGAGAGCAGATTTTCACCCATTATCATAAAACGAGGTTACTCTATCGCAGATTTTACTCATGTCAGATAATGTTAAAAGAGTAGAGTTCAAAGTCAGACTATAATCACAGATATACTCGCTATACGAGTACTGTATTAGCATAACGTATTGTTTGTGAATTTTTGATATAGGGACTCCGCAGACGTTGTCCTGCCCGTTGTTTGTTTTTAATTTTCCTTCTTAAGAACCATCCCCGTACTTTAAGGAATGTCATAAAAAATAATTGGCCAAGTTGGTCAAGGCGTTCTTAAGTTATGCGCTTACCAACATATTTTTCGATTCATTTTTAGGGTTCCGTACCTCAAAAGAAAAAAACGGAACCCTTATAAGATCACTTTGTTGTCCGTCCGTCCGTCCGTCCGTCCGTCTGTCAAGACCGTTTTTCTCAGGAACGCGTGGAGGTATCAAACTGAAATTTCTATATAATACTTAGGTCTACTGTCCCTGGAAGCTGTAGAAAAATCAACCTTCTAAGCCAACGCAATCAACAGATACAGCCATTTAGGCCGCAAATTTCCGCAAATTTTCGAAACTCGCACGGGAATCAAAACCTCCCGTAAAATTAGAATCTTGAAATTTAGTACGAAGTCACGTCTTATAGTACAGATGTAGGAAAAATTACGAAAACCGTAAATTTTCAGTTTCATCATATTATAAAAAAAAAAACTAAAGTCTAAAGAAAAACTTACTTATATACCTAAAGTTTTGTCCGGAACCCTCGGTGCGCGAGTCAAACTCGCACTTGACCGGTTTTTATATTATAAGAAGGTTATACATATAAGACTAGCTTCCTGCTAGCGGCTTTGCCCACGTGGAATTCGGTTTTCTAATATATCAAGCATGTATTATACATTCATAAGGAATTATGAATTATTTTAATGGAAAATGTTTTTTTTAATCGGTCTACAAGTTTCGGATCCTATTCAAATCAAACAATCAATTCTTTCCTCTTTAGTTATTAATGTTTAATGATCAAAAACTTTTTTGATAATTAAATGAAAAAAAGGAATAGTTAATAGACCACTATTGTAAATATAAATTAGTGCTAAATATTGAAATTTCAAAAAATATTAATCAATCAATTGAAACAAATATATGATGAAACATTAAAAAATGCCCGTATTAAAACAGAACTTTAGCAATCCCGCCCAGCCGTCGAGATCGGCGCTGAACCTAATTAATTCGTCCGTTCATTATCTTTTGCTTAAAATAACAGGACTGAAAGCTTTGTTATTCTATCCCGGTAGCATATTTTTATAATGGAAAGCCTATACCTATTTAAGATAGAAACTTGAAATTCTTGATCGACTTTTTTGGGAACTACCGAACTAGAATACAGGAGTATTTCACTATACATTACATTGCCTTTTAACCCTTAACTGGTATCGCAAATTTATTTAAATAACGTAACTGGTTTTGTGGGGGTCACGCGGCCCTCAATAGAAAATAGGTTCTAAAATTGAAACTTCTGGAGCTGTATTTAAAACTTATTTGGAAAAAATAAATAAAAATCCTGTTTGATAAAACCAATAACGTTTTATTTATATGACTCTTTTTACCTTTGTACTACAATAGATCACAAAAATGTGATAATTTTTTAGTATCTTTTTTCTATCCAAAAAATAAACGATTACTTCTAAAGTCTTTAGCCAACCTATATATGTTTTCTTATTTGTTATAATATTAACTTAAACTTAAACTGAAATAACCTTCTAATTAACTTTTAGTAAAAAAATCAACACAATTTATAAATTCTAAAGCCTAAGGAACATTAAGTAGTATATTCTGTCTAGAAAATTATCACATAGCACATTTGTTTTACTATGCTCTTTGCAAATGACATACTTGCAATTGTTGCATTTTATATCAAATTTTCCGTCTTTTTTCTGTCACATAAGTGACAGTGCCCTCATTTTAGGGCGTTATGGCTCGAGCTGGCAACTTTAGGCGTAAAATTCGTTGCAGATGGTCCAGCTACATTGTAAGATGCTACAAACGATCAATCTTTTGTCGCAATTCTCGTGATTCAAATGATTCTTTAAAAACACGATACAATAAAAAAAAGTAAAAACTCTAATTTTACGTATCTGGTATTGTGGGGGTCGCGCGGCCCCCAAAACGCACGTACCGCTGCTTTGGTTAAAGCTAAAGCACTAATGATATTACTCAAAATGACAGCCACGCAAGATGCAAAATTTTTAAGAAATTCGAAAAAATATGACGCGTGTCGCACGGCCACCACGAAACCAGTTAAGGGTTAACTCGGTTTGGAATATCATCATATTATTAATTAAGACCAAAAAATATAGTTACTTTTCATGAATAGCATCTGCTAGAAAATAAAAATCTTATCAATTTTTTTTATGAAGTAACTACAGAGAATCTAGTAAATATTAATAAGACACAAAAATTGTTTTGAAAGTCCTATCTGTGTGCAGGATGTGTATGTGCATGAGGATTTGTGAAAGGGTGAGTAAGGACGTAGTTTATTAAAAACAAGGGTAGTCATTTAAAATAATAATAAAATATAATTATTAAAAAAAGAAAGACTATAAAGTAATGCCCGTATTTCCAAACGTAAATTAGGTTATAGAGTTAGGAAGGATATCTTAGATACATACCTATTCATTATGCTGACTCGTCAGTACTAATACGATTGCATCTCCTTATCTATCCTATGAGATAGGTATGAGACGCAAACATGGTCATTGGGCGAAAGCTTTGCTTATTTTGGTATTTTCAAAAATCTACAAAGATAACTTTCTGAGTACACGTATTCATATTTTCTAGCATTGATTTGGTCCGGCTTTTTCAGACGTAGCCCAAGGCTCTGCTTGTATTATGAAATATAATATCCGAATAAAGCCTTTGTCGAGAGCCATTTTTGCAATGTTGCGATCGTGTCTTCAGGCGAAGGGTGGGAGCAACAAGAGCATTTTATTTTACTCGTCTTCGCCGTAAGTCGTTTGAGAGAGTTTTATTTTAAGAATGTTGTTGAGTTTAAAATGGTTCTTATAATAATTGCTGCAGACAAGCACGAATCTTTCGAAACAGCGGCACAAATATAGGATTTTTCACTTCAGCAAATTTATAGGACCAAAGCTTCACATCTCGTTCGTCTAAATACCAAAGTAAAACATTTTCGTAAGCACTTACAAATAATGTAGTTAGGGTTCTGTTCAGTAATTCACAAATGTTACAAGCTTCTTATTTATGATTTTAGATATGTTTTTCCTGTGCTCTAGACTCGGATTTTAACTCGTACGGTTTTCACATCCTATATGTTCAGCCAAGCTTAAATATTTCAGTGAAAAAAAAACGAAGACACGCCAGCCCTTTAAATACAATTTATCGGTGATTTGTAAGCGAACAATCGCTAGATTTAGTAACGACCACCATTGTTCCCAATTGTACAGTAACACAGCAAGCTTTAAGCTTTATTTTGAAGCTTACACGTCTCGAAATAAGATCTAATAAAAGCTTATGATCCGAAGCCGCAAAGGTGGTTGTTTGGGCAAATAATGCGATCCGTTTTTTAGACCAATAAATTGTGATTTCAGGCTTTTCAGGCGCTGGAGTTCTGTAACTGTGGAAAATACCGCTTTTTTAAAGAATCGCTTTCGTCAAAGGTTTTATCCCATAGCTAGCGTAAAGTTTTCTTAGCAAGAGATGATGTATGCCAGCTGTCAAAAATTAACCTGCTACCGTCAACATAATCCGAGCGAAGTTTGACAGCTTACATTACATTTTCGCCCGCCTAATCATCATATTACTGCTCGTATCGCTGTTTGTTCACAGACATTTGTTAATGAAAGGGTTTCATTTAGATAAGCTACCTAAAATAGTTGAAGATATTGTTGCTAGATTTGTTTTATTGTCAGACTAAGATGGGTGAAGCTGTATATATATTTTACTGTTAATATATTTTACAAGCATTTATTTAAGTAGTTTCACCAGTCCCGGTGTATGTTTGTTAAATTTAACTTACTTCCCAGTATCCGGTTGAGATGTATTATTGTATACACGTTTAGTTTCAATGACAATTTATTTTTAAAAGCTTTTTACATTTTTTAGGGTTCCGTACCTCAAAAGAAAAAAACGGAACCCTTATAAGATCACTTTGTTGTCCGCCCGTCCGTCCGTCCGTCCGTCCGTCTGTCAAGACCGTTTTTCTCCGGAACGCGTGGAGGTATCAAACTGAAATTTCTATGTGATACTTAGGTCCACTGTCCCTGGAAGCTTTAGAAAAATCAACCTTCTAAGCCAACGCAATCAAAAGATACAGCCATTTAGGCCGCAAATTTCCGCAATTTTCGAAACTCGCACGGGAATCAAAACCGACAGAGTACTTCCCGTAAACTTAGAATCTTGAAATTTAGTACGAAGTCACTTCTTATAGTACAGATATAGGAAAAATTACGAAACCCGTAAATTTTCAGGTTCATCATATAAAAAAAAATATTTTTGACAATTTTGAAAATTTCAAAGTTACTACTCCTTATCTACAGGTTTGTACGGAACCCTCGGTGCGCGAGTCCAACTCGCACTTGACCGGTTTTTTTTTCTTTTAGTACTTGTATCAGATAAATATTACTGCTACTAATTTTATAAGTTACAGACAAAGTGCTATAAAAATATTAATGTTTTACAAATAAGATCATTTCTGATGCACCATAAATCGGTACCTAGTTTGTTATGTTTATTATTGTCTTCACTTATCTTACATTTGCATACCATTTTAATTTGTCATTTTAGCCCCATAACTTTACTACATACGAGTATTCAACTTAGACACAAAGTTAAAATGTGGAGCTAAATGTTTCACGTTCTAAAATTTCGTGAATCCCCTGACAGGCATATTATACTGTAGGTATAGAATAGAATGCATAACGGCAAAATGGCGGCTCTGGAATGTTTTCTGGTTTCTGCCGTCGAAAAATGTAGCTAAAGTTTGAAGTCGGCTTTTTATGGCCGATTAATTTATGCATTTAAATTGGTATATTTTCGGAGAATCAGTGCCATTAAATTGCACAGTTAAATCGTTTTCACGTTGTTAGATAGATGACTAGACTAGATAGATTGTTGGATTAACGTTTTACTGCATACAACAGAAACAAAATTACGTATATATTTAACAAAGATGTAAAATTTAGTAAGTCTTATTGTTGGGAGCGACTTATCGAAAAAAGAATTAAGATTTTTTACGAAACACCTAAGTAATGCGCTAGAGTGTGACGTTTCTTAAGCGCGCAGAAATCGTAGATCAAACCAAAATAGGCAGATACAGTATAAGCTAGTTGCGCGTGGTCCTTTGAAACCGAGTCCAATGGATCTGCTCCGCTCCTAGTCGTCGTTAGTACTGCAAGTTGTTAACATGTGCGTGCGTGTGCGCAAACGGCCTATTTTCAAGTTAACAACTGCGAAGACGTATCGTACGAGTATCTTACTCCGTTTGGCATTTAAGGCAGAAATGTAAATATGTGAGCTATCAAGCTTAGCGTGGTGCGATCTCAACGGCCAGCGAGCCTTGTGATCAAGCCTTTAGATTCCCTATTAGTGCTATTTTCAGAAACAGAGAAGATGAAAAGCATAGGTAATACGTGCATGAAAACTTCATGAACGCCAGGTTGCCTGGTACGCGTAATACTAGCGAAAACTTTGCCCAGCTTTGTTCTAGTTGAATAGTTAAGGCTTGCACTGAGCTATTGTTCGGTTTGCCTTATACATGGAGTAGTGCTCCAGTGAAAACGCGCTGTATGGAAAATGCTCGCCAGTTTGAGCATCCACGACATGGATGTTTGTAAAATGCACGTACATTTTCAGAAGAGGTCGTCGCTGCTATGCAATCATTTATTTCGTATGAAAACGGAATTTTCGATCATAATATATCTATCATTGTGAAAAGGCTATGAACATTTTGTTTCATAACTTTATTTTGTAAAAATAAATTCATGAAACAAAATAAAAATATCATGCAATAAATACTCCCTGAATGATTCCTGAAAGCAATCACTAGATGCTGCTATTCGAAAAAAAATTCTATCGGAGACATCCTCATTCTTATAAAGGCGTAATTTAAGCATACATTATCAAAGAAAACTTTTAACGTCATTATTCATTATTTTGCTATATGTTTTGCTCATCATGTTTTTATTAATTCTGAGACAGTTTTCATAAAAATGCATTATCTCTCAAAAGAAATAACACAGTCGTTTCGAAAATACCTAGAGCAAATTCTATGTGATGTCTTGACTTAAAAATTTAGCGTTGAAAATGTTTTGCGACAAGGCAAATTCTTGGGATTAAAGTCTTGAACAATTTAATAAGAAAACTCATTAATTAGATTTCGTGCAGTAGTTCATTAAGTAGATTTCTGTAAATTATTAAATTGGTGGATGCAATGGCTTTCCTCTAATATCTCGTTTAGAAATGTTAGTGGCTTTTAAACAAACTCATAATCTTATTTATTAGAATGTGATAAATAGTTTTTCTTTCAAAGAGGTTTCAAAGAGTATGAGTCATAATTTATATATTACATATATACTTTCTCTTTTCTCATTAAAGTTTTTTAAATATTTAAGCACGTTTTGGTGTGTATGTTTTACTTGAGTCATGATTTTATTAACAGAAAATTGTAAAAAAGCTTACCGGTTAAACTTCGTAGTGTTCTTTCATTACGCAACCACTTTTCTCTTGGATCTGAAAAAAAAATGGTTTAATGTTAGAAGGTTTGATCGAAAAGGCAAAGAAGGGTCTGTGAGCAGAATGGCATCTATAGAGCCAAGGGCACACTGTCGCCCCGGTTCGCGACTGTAAGTGGTTTAGCCGCGGTCTTTAGTTGTTACGCTTACAGTCTTGAGTTGCGGCGACAAGTTGCAAAGTTGCAAATGTATCCTGACAGTAAGTCTGGAAAGTATCTCCATGAGCATAAATCAATGACAATACGTCAAACTAATTCGAGTGTGAGCAAACTACGAATTCATTCCAATTACTCAGCCACGAGTATTATTGACACGTTTCATTCCGCATAATGACGTTCATCCTGTCCGTCCGGACATGGTTTGGTGTGTTTGCGATTCTGCTAATAGTAAGTTTTATTTCTGCCAACCAGAGTGGATTTTTGGGGCCTACTTTCCGTACTGCAACCACAACATACCCAGTTGTCGAATTTCAAAATTTAACCGGCCGGCGTGTAACAGTAAAATAAATAGAGTATGTCGTTAACAGTGACAGAAATGGTCTTCGATAGCCTAATTGACATTTATGATTTTTTTTAAATAGGTTCAGTACTTATTTGTTTCTTCGGTTTACGCGAACAGTAGACATTGAAATGAGACACTTTTTTACGGATTATTTCGCGATTCATTGACATTTTATTTTAACCTGACGTTTCGGACTCTTTTCAGCATCTGTGGTCACAGGTAGACTAAGGTGTTAGTTGTCATTACATTGTTTTGAAAAAATTGGAAACTACCATCACTCGAAAATATTAAGCTAACAGTATGTCGAGGTTCAGAACCTCAAAGGATGAAAACGAAATAATTTACCCTCCTTACACACTGCGATTCTTATCATCGCAGGTGTGTGAAGGTAGCCCATTTGTAGTTGCATCGATGCTGAAAGTCGCAGTGTGTAGGGTCCTCCTCTTAATTGTACGTCGGAATAAGTTGAAACAAGTATCGAGACAAAATACACATAAATCTCAAAAATTAAACTCCATTTTTGGTATTTGATAACGTATTTTCCTCGATGATTGTACCTCTACCTCATTTACCAGGTAGGTGCAAAAGGGCTCGCCCTTGGCCCCAATCTGAGCCGTCGCCGTCGGCATTTAAGGAAGGGTTATGACTGATTACATTCCGCCGGCTTTACACTCCGTTGAATGAGGCAACTAACTAAACGTTGATGGTAATGTTTAGTTTTAAGGAATGAGAAAATGTACTCATTTATCTATATATATACAAAAATGAGTCTCGCTTAAACTCGAGAATGGCTGAACCGATTTCAATAATTTTAGTCTTGAAATATTTGTGGAAGTCCAAAGAAGGTTTAAACTATAAAGATCAAATAAATATGGAAAAATTGCGAAAACAGCAGATAGGACAGCGTCTGTCGGGTCCACTAGTATTATATAAATATGTAAGATCTGAAAGGGAAACTCGGCAATGGGGTTCGACCAAACTTCTTTATTCTTAAGAGCTTCAGCAGACACCTCTTAATCGCTAATACCAACTAAGACCTTACTTATTTTGCCTTACACACACGAGTCGCCCTCTTGCAGCCTGCACACACAGGTAACCTTCGTCGTTCGTAATTCAAATCTACAACTATATTTCTTCTTTACTGTTGTTTATTTATTATTATTTATTATTATTACCTTACTTATTTTGCCTTACACACACGAGTCGCCCTCTTGCAGCCTGCACACACAGGTAACCTTCGTCGTTCGTAATTCAAATCTACAACTATATTTCTTCTTTACTGTTGTTTATTTCATTAATCCTCTTTCTAAAGCCTTGCGTTTCGTTCATCCATATCCGACATATTTTTATTTAAAAAAGCGTTCCTTAAAGTTTACCAATTTTGACAAGTTAATTCGAAAGAAACCAAAAAGAATGGATGGAGACTACTCGTACTTTGACTCTGCCATGCAAATAATTAATGGACGGTTTTTCAAACTACATGTGTCGTATTATGTATTATTTGTGTTATATAACAAATCGTATTTTTCACAGTACATTCTGTTGGCTCGATCGACAGTACTCCACCTTAGAATTATTACAGAGTGCGACGTTGATGTATGAGATCAAATAATATTGTTTACGAGTAACAGAAAGCAATCCATCGATTGGTACGTACTTCAGTAGTACCTTTCATATGATTGATTGAGTTGATAGGGTTTCGGATTTTGTGAAAAGAATTGCTAAGCCGCTGTTACGAGTGCTGGTAGCTCCATGTTACCAAAGTAAATGTTATCTATTTATTTGTTTACATTCACGACGTGAGCGTAAGGCGCTTATGACACAGTAGGCGCAGCGCTTTGATAGTGCTGAACTGCTGACCAGAGTTGAAGGATGGGTGACTCGATCTTCGTAAGACACATTAAATCATTGAACCTGGTATTGTTCGTTAAAAAATTGTTTCTGATATTTTCTGTCATGAATTTCTCACAAACAGCCCGGAGTCGGGAAGTTGGCGGTGTTACACCCCCGTGCCTCGGAAAGCACGTTAAGCCGTTGGTCCTGCGCCTGATGTCTCTCTGGTCATGTCGGATTGCCGTCTCACCGAACTTTGAGAGTGATGGAACAGTGAGTGCACCTGTGTATTGCGCTCATACTTGTGCACTAAATATCTCCTGCGTAGTTGGCTGATTTCTGTTGAGATTGGCCGCCGTGGTCGAAATCGGCCAGGACGACTGTTACTATTATTCGTTAAAGTTAGTCAGATTTCTCCTTTCAGTCAGATTTTCTCAAGTAGCCCGCTTGAGAAATTCTGACAGTAAAGTTACTCACACATACAAATCTTCATCAATCCGCATTGAGTTTGTGTGATGGAGTATAGCTGGTACCACCTTATTATTGAGATGAGGCCTGTGCTCAGCAGTGGAACGTACTCGTATGTAGGCTAAAAACTAAACTCCAAAGTAACGATAAAAGTCGAACTCCTGCAGTTATTTCCGAACCGTTATAATGATAGAATTAAGGCACAGACACATCAAGGTAAACACGGCGGCATACAATATAAAAAAGGCGTTTTCCAACAAACAGGGGTACGTGCCTGTGTATTACTTTGACCTAGGGGCGGGTCAACTTTGGCCCTTTATCAGTAAACAGTTTATTTGACTGTGTTATCGACCAAACACCTTTTACCGGTTGACGTGTATACTATTATGCGTTTCCTAACTACTTTTATATAGTTACTACATATATGTTTGACGTTTAAGCTTTTTACCGAATGGCCCAAAGTTACCCCCCAGGGCTTAAGTAATACACATGCACCCGTAGACTGGTGTGCTGTCGTGCGTATTGAGCGTTGTTATGTAAAAAAGATTCACAATGCTAACGACCTTGCTCGCGCGAATGCTTCGTTATTATTATAAATACAAACGTAGGCACATAAGAGGCTTTCATACAACCCTCCGCTGCTCGTTAGACATTTGCAAGCGTATTCAACTTGAAATGCATTGTATTGTAACCTGCGTAACGAGCCGGCCAAGACTTTATCTACGTCTCTTTTGCACATTGAAAACACCCGAATACTATAAAGAAACAAAATAGGTTAAAGTTCGGAGCAAACATAGGCACTTGTATTTGCTGTTTTGGTCAAAAAGTTTGTTACGCTCCGTCAGTTGGTTACGAATATTAGTGGCCAGTGTTTTTTTAGGGTGGTTGAATTGGGAAAAATATTTTTCAGCTTCTGTCGGTTTGTCGATGCTCTGATATGGAAACTAAATTGCCACCTAAATATGGCACAAGTTTTTAGCTATGCGCATCTTCATCTCCACTTATTAACGTACTTACGAATATATTATGTAGATTATAAATTAAGCTTTTTCGTCTCATGAAATCGAAAATTGAAAATTACACCTTCCAAATATACTTGAAATGCTGTAAAGAGTAGCAAAATGGGCTCTAGCAATGGAATCAATATTCATAAAATTAAAGAACACTGACAAAGTTTTAATCTCATTTGCTCCTGCAATAACCACAGTTATTTACTGTAATACGAGTACTATCCCAGTGCTTTATGAGATTGGTGATTCAAAGCTTAAATCGAAGTTTTTAATGGTCCAATGAACAAAAACAATTTACTTACTTTCCAATTGATGACGCAAACGATTTCAAAAACAAGGGATCGGATATCGCTGTGTATGTGTTTAGTAACCAGTGGAAATATCCCGACTGATACCGCTTTAGGAATCGTTTTTCAGCTTGACGAGCACATTTTAACACGCAAGCACTTTTTTTCTGAACAGTAAGAGTTATAAATATAACGCCTTAGGATATGTTGATCAGTGTTACGATCCGGTTATGTCAAAACGATAGTCCATTAAAAACGTAACGAAACTAAAGCGAACGAAATCGCGGGCAGCTTCAAATCTGATGACATAACAAGGATATTTTTAGTTTTTTTTTCTGTCAGTTAACCAGTGCTTTAGTTGTTGAGTAATCCAGGAGAAGTGCAATCTACGTTCAGCCTTATCAGTTAAGTGCAACCCCGTTTACTGATATTTACCTCATGAATGTTTTCTTTGACATGGATATTTTTGCTGGTATGTACGTAGCCAGTCGTACCATCCGCCGCCTACGCACAATTCGTTTCAGATAACTGATATTCAGTTCAGCCGTATCCATCAAAAGCAAACTTGCACAATTGTAAATAAGACCGAGTTTTTTAAACATGAACAATTTTTTACTTGAAAATTCGAAATACTTTAATGAATGTGTGTAAGGCTATTTATGAATTTCCATTTTACTTATTTATCATCATACATTGAGTACCTAAGTATTCTGTAATTTAAGTTTTGATTTACACGTTGAATACCGAATATACATCCTTATATAATAAATTGAACTTTATCTGTAAGACACAAGGAACACCACGGCGTACTGTTTTCGCCACTCGCGACTTCCAGCAATTTCGCGGCATGTCTTTGCTTAGTAGCGTGATTTTTCCAACATTTACAGGAAATCTATTTAACAAATCTATTTAATGGCCTCCCAATTAACCCTCGACAATTTGGGTTAAACTACGCAATAGGAGTACAATCCTTCCATCCCAGTAGCTGATATCTGATACGGCCGGTAACCAAATCTTTCCGGACTGTTTGTCAACCACCTCGACGGCGACTGGACTCGTAAGAAGGGTGTACTGGGTTGATTGCGTAAGCATTTTGCCATGAAAATACTCAAAGCAAACAGTTTTTGAGGAAATAGCAAGAATAGTTAGGTAAACTTAGTCGCGGTCGGCCGCTAGTCATAGATACGCGAAAAATTTTTTAATATCTCTCGATGACAATTACCGCGTCAGAATATCTTGGATTTCACGCGACTTTTGATTTAAGGCTCAAATCACACAATTCTAACAGCTAAACAGTCTTTTGCCGAAAGTTACCTAAGTTTTTAGTATTGAAAATACAAATTTCTCTACAATGTAAAATTAAAACACACTTAAAGAAAAATTGACTGCCAGAAGCGGGACTACGAACCCGAACCTCTCGCAAGCCTGATAGCAAGTGCAGTTTTAGGGTGCAGTTTAAGGAGCACTTGGTAGTTAAAAATTTCGTTAAATCATTGTCAATGTACAGATCGATGGGGTGAAAGGGAAATTCAGTTCAGATAATTGATCTGTACATTAAACTATTTTTAACAGCAATCTGATCAAAATGTCAAATAAATTATATCTCTATATATATAAGATTCTCGTGTCACAATGTTTGTTCCCTTACTCCTCCGAAACGGCTTGACCGATTCTCATGAAATTTTGTGAGTATATTGAGTAGGTCTGAGAATCGGCCAACATCTATTTTTCATACCCCTTAGTGATAAGGGTTGTCCACCTTAAACATTTATATGGTAAAACAACGTTTGCCGGGACAGCTAGTTTTCATATAGATTAGTCATGCCAAGTCGTGGATTTAGTTTTAATAATACGTAGAATATAAAAAAAAAATGAAATACTGTGTTGTAGCAATCGTTTGAACTGTGTTTTCTTGAACTGTAATAGTAAAAATCTAATTCTTGTGTCTCGACTAGCTGGATAGTGCTTAATGACATTCTCCCAAACACCGACCGACAATATTTTTTATCGGTCTTCTTACCCTGTTAAAAATACCAAATATCAAGCTTATTTATTCCAATTTTCTAAGTGCTACCATACAAAAATTCAAATTACCCTGATTTTCATGAGATTCCGGTGACCCTTTAATTACATTTGTGGTCCCTATAAATGCAGCTGCATTCTATTACCCAGTTAAGTGCATAGGTATTACACGTATATCTACTTATAACCGCTGAATATTTTCTCCGTCTTCCGATAAGGCATTGTGAGAGCGAGGTTCCACAATGCCGCTATTTTATGCTCAGCCGGGGTGCAAGGTCATAAAATTGTGTTAGGGCTCCCATACACTTAACGAAGCGCATGCGACAAATGATCATCCGGTGTCCTGCTTATAGCGGCATGAGGGAACTCGCGGAGGTTTTAGTGAGTATACAGGAGAATGGTGTTCCGTTCCGTTCTTCATGTTCCAATAATCGCAGCTTTGTTGGGTATCTTTTAATACGATTCGCACATAAATAAAATAAAAAAAATCTTAATTTGACTGTGTAGAAAATGGTCGTCGACGAAAACAGATTGATTGTTGTTGATAAACAATAGGATCAAAATGCTGCTTAGTGCTTATGTTGCACACGTTCGTTAAGTGCTATTTTTACATATAACTAGCTGACCCGGAAAACGTTGTTTTGTTTGTTTACATAATTTATATGGATAAATTATGTAAACAACCCTTATCACTAAGGGATATGAAAAATAAATGTTGGCCGATTTTCAGATGCTCAATATGCTCACAAAATTTCATAAGAATCAGTCAAGCTGTTTCGGAGGAGTACGGGAACGGATATAGTGGCACGAGAATTTTATATATATATGGATTAATATTTTATTCACTTTTACCAAATTCGTATTTCGGTGATTGCAAAAAGTTATCATAATAAGCACAGAAACTTGGAGATGCAAAAGTTTTATTCACAGACAATGTCAGAGCTAAATATGACATCATTTACTTCAAAAATATGTTTTTAATTGTGCCTTTATTAATCCTGTAGGTACTTACACGTCTCCTTGGGCCCAACACTTTTAAACGAAACTTAGAAGATTGGACAAGTGCTAAGTAGAAGATAAACAACCCAAAAATCGTAGATTTGTTACGATTACTTGGTATTTCCACTTCCAACGAAGTGTAAAGGGGCTTTAACAGTGCAAGCCTCATATACCAGCTAAACACTGCCATCTAGAGTCCTTTACTGACACCTAAGTGTGGATTTGCTGCTTTTACGGCCAAAATACTTATATTAGGTCCTTACCTATGAAATTGGCGTTTTGTATGGGAGAAACAAAAAGTCGAAATTTTTTTATATAGCATATTTATTTAATCAAAATATGAGCCATTGTAATCTATGCACTTTTGCCATCTCATAGGTAGTTCATTGATCCCTTTACTAAAAAAACCATTCGAACGGGAATCAATAAAATCTTTGAAGGCGACTTGGACTGCCCCATCTGAGTTGAACTTTTTCCCTTGCAAGAAGTTATCCAAATTTCGAAAAAAATGGTAATCTGTTGGAGCAAGGTCCGGGGAGTACGGTGGATGCCTTAGAGATTCCAATTGAAGTTCTTCTAATTTGCTAGCCGTCTGTTGTGCAGTGTGTGGTCTAGCGTTGTCGTGAAGCAGCAGTGGCGTAGAGCGATTGACCAGCCTTGGTTGTTTAGCAACTAGCTTTTCCATCATGGTTTGCAATTGCTGACAATAGATATCTGCCGTAATCGTCTGGCCAGATTTGAGAAAACTGTAATGAACGACACCGGCGCTAGTCCACCAAACGCTTACAAGTAACTTTTTATTGGTCAATTTTCGCTTGGAGCAGGCTTTGGCTGGCTTGCCAGGGTCCAGCCATTGCGATGAGCGCTTCCGATTATCGTAGAGAATCCACTTTTCATCACAGGTAATGATTCGATTTAAAATCCCTTCGTTATTGTGCCGGTCAAGTAATGTAACGCAGCAGTTGACGCGCGTTTGCCGGTTTGCTTCACTCAATTCGTGAGGAACCCACCTTTCAAGTTTTTTAATCTTCCCAATTTGCTTCAAGTGGATTAAAACAGTTTTATCACTAACGCCAAAGCCTGCAGCTAACTCGGACGTGGTTTGCGATGGATCCGCTTCCACAATAGCCTTCAATTCTTCATTATCAACTTGGGTCTCCGGCCGTCCACGGGGCTTGTTTTGCAGGTCGAAATTTCCAGAACGAAAACGTTGGAACCAAAAACGCACTGTGTTTTCTTTTGCGACACAACCGCCATACACATCATTAACCCTTCGAGCCGTTTCCGCAGCACTGGTGCCACGGTGGAACTCGTACTCGTAAATAACGCGATATTTCAAATTTTCCATTTTGTAAATTGAGCGATGCAAACAGAAAAAAGATAAGTAAAAAAACAAATGCATGACGGTTTACGAAACACAACTACATGTGGAAATAGCTGTATAAATTTGAATTTCGAATTCCTAACCAAATGGGAAAAATTTGTGATCAAAGTGGCCAGTACGACAAAACGCCAATTTCATATGTAAGGACCTAATATATGGAGCTTATCTTTGCTGGGCAGTTAGGTTTAAGTTTTGAAATATATTCTGCTTTGAACGCTGCATGAGAGAAAGATTTGTCAACGAATATAAAGAGAGAACTGGTAAATATTTTGGTTGGAATGAGGGATATTTATACAAAGCATGAGATTTAGTAGCTGTTTCGTATTTTAGTTTGTAACTGTGTAATAACTAAATACTACAACTTTACTTTGATAAATCTGAACAATGAGAAAAACTCTAAGTAAATAGGTTTAATAAGGTCAATTCAATAAATAATTTACCAATTTATTATCACGTCTATAAACTGAATTAGTAAGGTTTAACGTAACATGATTATAAGACCCTAAGTGTAGATAATAGTTCCACGGACAATGTCACCTGAAACTGCTTGTTAGAATAATGACAAGCATCGTTTAATTGGTTTACAATTAAGCCGCGTTTGTTTTATAGAGCGTTGTTAATTAAAACACTAAGCTGATTTTGTGATTAGAGAATATAAGCGGATGTGGATTATAGGGAAATGTGTTTTCGTTCTAGATCAGTTGGGGTGGGGCATAAATGAATGCAACCTTAAATATACTTAGTTTTCAATAATTTTAGATAGGTAGTATTATTTAGGAAAAGTTGGCTAGACCATACGAGTGAAGGTGCTGAGATTAAACCGAGGAAGGTTGTTTAATGTTCAAGCGTGACAAAATAAATAATTTACGAGCTAACAACTATTTCAAAGCGGGAAGGCCCGATCGCGGTAGAGATTCTTGGGAGAGGCCTATCCTCGGAGCCTATGTTCAGCAGTGGAGCAGAGCAGTCAGTTGGCGTCTAACGGCTGATATTATTATGATGAACTATTTCAAAAAGCTTTCAAAAATCGTTTTTAAAATAAATCAGCTTCTAAACCGTTTTCAGTTGTTTTGACCTGACTGAGATCGCCTTCTTATCTTCGCCATCGCTCTTTGCATATAAACTACAAAAGCCATTTGAATATCACACAGCTTCCTTCTTTTAAAATGCACTTCGATACAGAATCACTAACAATGCATGGTGCTTGAGTGCCGTTTCGTGTCCAATGAGTTGCACTTTCATCCAACGGACTTTGATCCCTTCTACTTTGCAATAAGCCTGATAAGATGGATCAAGTTATAACAGCCGTTTGAGTGGAAACTTCCCAAAGGATGTTGGTATCCGACTGCATGCAAACTGCGGCTTAGAAGAGATCAAGTTTTGATGGTCATTGGCGGATGTTCCTATAGTTAACGCCTAGAGCACAAACGAAGGAATCTTTTGATCCATTCAGTACAAGCGGAGATCGCTAACAACGGTATTGTATAGCTTTAATAATGTCTTTATAGCACAGTTTATAGCTTCGTGGATAAAAGAAGCGAAGATGAATCGTCGTATAAAGTTCATTTGATAAATAGACCTTTTGACACTGACAGAGATCGGCTGGCACGTTTTAAGGAAAAAAAAACTTTATGTTTTTTACAAGTAGCTACTTATGATGTGATATTTTGTGGTGAAGAGTTGGGGTGCTTGTGGCGCAGTGGTTGCAGCGCTTTGGTAGTGATACCTAAAGTTAAGCTACCTAAGGCGCGGTCGTGTTTGGGATTGGACCATTCCGACCATTTAAGTGACGTCTATTCACAAGCATTTTTGTGCTTCGGAAGGCACGTTAAGCTGTTAGTCCAGGTTAACCCCGATAGTTATCCCAGTTATTTGTTTGTTTAAGCAACCCCTTATTGGTGAAATGAATGTGATACATAATCCGCAATTTTATGGAAGTCAAATAAGGTTATCTACTTAAAATACTTAATTGCGTTATTATACTTAGAATTTCCCGTGCTGCCTTATTAAACTGCTATTAATTTCAACGACAAACGAGTCTAGTAAACGGCAGTGAATTTGCATCTACCGGCATTTGGCGCGGTGCCACCTGCCTGAAGGCTGCAGGGGTTTTATTTACGAGATCGTGATTTAATAGGCAAAAACTGATCATATGGCGTCCAACAGCAAGATGAGCCTTGTAAATAACAAATAGGTAACAAAATGGTTACTAAAAGAATGACAATCTGTTAGACAAATAGTGGAAAGTTTCTATCTTTGTAAGGGTTTGGAGAAAATATTATACCGAACCCAGGCGAAGGTCAATTTTGAAATCTGCAGTGCGCCTGTTGGGAGCTCCTAGATGAAAACCGTGACAAAATAACATACAAAATAATGAATTAACGGCAAATCTTTGTTAATTTTGCTTAACGTTAATAAAATTTGGTGATGTGTTCTACCAATCCTAAAGGCATTTAAAAGCGAAACAGTTTATTTAAGTGACGGGTATCTTCTCCGTAAGATGGCCTTCTATTTAGTTGTATTCTCACAATCAAAATTGCCAACGAATTTAGTAACAGTTAGATATAATTATCAGGAAAATGGGGAGGTTCCCTTTAGCGACACTAATTTGATAGCTACCAGCAAATTTGATTCTCTTTGTCTGGAGCTCTATGCATTTTAATTAGATTTTAATAAAAGAGAAAGCTTTTCAAAGTGCACAGTAGTTTATCCCAGCTGTGTGTTGTTACTAGCAAACTGAGTGACTAGGTATTTGATTTTAAAATAGTGAGGGCGCAGCTAGGTTTATCCTTGCAAGATCAAATTTTAGATTTTAACTAGCTGTCCCGGCAAACTTTGTTTTGCCGTATAAATGTTAAGGGGTGGTCAGCCCTTATCTCTGAAGGGTATGAAAATAGATGTTGGCCGATTCTCAGACCCACTCAATATGCTCACAAAATTTCCTGAGAATTTGTCAAGTCGTTTCGGAGGAGTACGGGAATGAACATTGTGACACGAGAATTCTATATACCTCTAGATATAGAGATGAGTAACTTAAAATAAAACGAGGTTTTTTATATAGAGACCTGGATAACTTTAAGTAGCAAACGTCTATTATTATGTTTTTAAGATTTGAAATTAATGTGAAATTGACAAGGATAGTAACATTATGTAACTTTATTTTAGCATTAAAACAATTTACACACAGCATTAAAACACACTCAAATGAAAAATGGACTGCAACAGGCGTGATTCGAACCCGCACCTCTCGCAAGCCGGGCGATTGATCTGTAAGTGAGTGATGAGTAAATGTCATGGTAGTTCATTAGGGGGAGCAATCGCCTGGCTTGCGAGAGGTGCGGGTTTAAGTCCCAACAAATTAGTTTAAAATTTTAGGTCTTGTAAATATTAGCAAGACTTCCTAAATTTTATCCTTCTTAAATATTTCTCGTGATCTGACGTTAAATACCAAAGGAGCTAAGGCTATTAAGGGATTAGCGAAAGGCGCTACATTTTACTTGCCTACACAAATGTAGCTCTAAGGAAATTTACGTACGGGGTGACCAAATATGTGTAAACTGAAATCTTATTGGCGGTTGTTTTCATACTTTATTGTACTAAAAGAGTTCAATTGGTGGACTTGATGCCTAACAGCATTGTCTACAAGTTAAACGAGTAGGAATGCAGAAAAGTAAATTGGTGGCGGATTGGTGCAGGTAATGATAATAAGACGCAGAAAGATGCGACTAGCAATAAATCTTTTAAGCCACTGTTACGAACCACAATAGATATCGGGTTATTACATGTGTCATCGAAATTTTTTTACTGTGTTACTTATAATATTCTTATAGCGAAAATTTAAAAATGTTAATCAAATATTCTTACAAGCAAAGGTAGCATCAGTCTAACAATGCTAAACAAAGCTTTTGTTTTTTCCTCAAAAATGTTGTAGAGCGGATATTATAGTCTTAAAAAGCTGAACTTTTTTCATGCGTTAAAATTTAATGCAAATTTGTAAGCACAGAACGTTACTAACAATACAAAGTGAATATTTAAGATGGCACGGATATTAGGAATTGCGTAGTCGTTAAAATTAATAATGCAGTGACCGAAAGAATTTCCAAAATTTACAATTCATTTGTTGATTGGTAAAATATTAAAGATAAAGTTAATTACTATGCGATGTCGCAAGCTCCGAGTTTTGGTCGGCAAATCAGATAATTGTATTCTGAGCTAATTAAGCAAATTCTAGAACTCTTCAACTTCAAATTTTTGAACTCATAATATCTTTCCCAACCCGTAGTAGTCATCATGTTTCCTTAATGAGTTAGTAATTTAACAGATCAAAGATATAATGGCGCTTGATATAATCTATAGTAATATAATATTATAAATCTGAAGAGTTTGTTTGAACGCGCTAATCTCAGAAACTATACTGGTTCGAATTGAAAAATTATTTATGTGTTGAATAGACCATTTATTGAGGAAGGCTTAAGGCTATATAACATTACGCTGCAACTTTAAGGAGCGAAAAATAATAGAAAATGTGAAAAATGTGCGGGGAAAATTATTCATCCTTGAGAGCTTCCGTTGCGTGCGCTACGAAAACGGTTCAAGATACCAAAAATAATCTAAAAAAATGTCCGCGACAGTATTTGTCTATGCCCAAAATAACTACTCTATGCGTACAAAATCGCAGGCACAGCTAGTAACCTCATACATTTAATTTATCCTACCACATTTTATCAGCATTGCAGTAGCTACAAGGACCTACAGCTAGGCATCAATGAAAACCTCCATTTGTAAAAGTCTAATCCCGTTTTGGGTCTCACAACAGAATGAATCACAAAGTTAAAAGGATGGATTTGAAAGATAAGTATTGGCTTCCCCACGTGTTAGCCGGGGTTCGAATAAAAAAGGTCAGATCAGGCCTACTACGAAAAACGAAATCCGTCAAAACGATCGTTTTTTTGTTGTACAGACGAAAGTGCATCAAGCTAGGAAATATTGCGAATGCGCCCTTATTTTTCTGCTCTTCTTTTCTGCCAACGAATTGGCGTAGGATGGTGTTGACACTAAATTCCGTCAATAACACGTGAGATGCAATAACGAAATGAACGTTGTGTACAGCGAAAGAATCATAGTATCGTTTTGACAAATTTTAGTTTTTCGTAGTAGGCTTACACAGACCGGCGTTATGAAAAACCTTTTAGGTGAGCGGACGTGTCACGGACATATTCGCTGTTTTTACCTTTCAATGATAAAGGTATGTAATAAATCAGCTATATTCAATGAGATACTTAAATAAATATTATCCTATTTTCTTTATTCCTTAGCGAAAAAAAATATATTGAATGCTACATACATATTTTTAAGTGCTAATAATTATATTAATTTTTTCTAACAAGAAATCACTGTCAACTATATTCGCTAACTTTCAATATATTTGATTGGACGAGGTACGTCAACAAAACTATGAATAAAATAAAATAAAAATGAAAGTTTGTTAATTGATAAAAGCTGTAACGACAGAAAACTCTTTATCGTGCTTAAACCAAGTAAGAAGTTTAATCATCAATCTATTCGTAAGTTGTCTGCCAAGTCGCGTAACTACTAAAGAAGTAGAAAAAGACTAATCGGTCGCATGTGCTAATTTCCTCCCGAATGTGGCAACTGGCAACACTTTAATCTTTCACTTAGAGTTTCGGCAAAGTTTAGTTTCACTTTGGTTCTGACCGTAAGTCCGTTAATCTTTGATCAGTCACGCATAGTTTCTTAACTTTCTTCACAATTCTTCTAATTTCTTTGGGAATACATATTTTTTTAATACTTATTATTTATAATGTTACAGAAGTAATAATAAGCGCGGATTCGTAACAAAGCGCGCTTATTCGGGTGAATAGAAAATTAGTGTTTTGCTATTGTACAACATATTTCAATAGATATTTTTAGATTAATATCATAAATGTTTAACCTCCTGTGGGGTGAGCACAAACAACTATAGTCACGTATTCGTAGCGTTTACCTGTCGTTAACTTGTCAATTTGTATGGGGAAACTGTCAGTTTCTGACATTTGGACTATACGATTACGTAACTATATGTAACTTTATTTTAGCATTAAAACAATTTACAATGTGAAATTAAAACACACTCTAATGAAAAATGGACTGCCACAGGCGTGATTCGAACCCGCACCTCTCGCAAGCCGGGCGATTGATCTGTATGTAAATGATGAGTAAATGTCACGGTAGTTCATTTGGGTTCAAGTCCCAACAAATTAGTCTAAAATTTTCGGTCTTGTCCAAATATTAGCAAGACTTCCTAAATTTAATCCTTCTTAAATGTTTCTCGTGATCTGACGTTAAATACCAAAGGAGCTAAGGCTATTAAGGGATTAGCGAAAGGCGCTACATTTTACTTGCCTACACAAATGTAGCTCTAAGGAAATTTACGGGGTGACCAAATATGTGTAAACTGAAATCTTATTGGCGGTTGTTTTCATACTTTATTGTACTAAAAGAGTTCAATTGGTGGACTTGATGCCTAACAGCATTGTCTACAAGTTAAACGTGTAGGAATGCAGAAAAGTAAATTGGTGGTGGATTGGTGCAGGTAATGATAATAAGACGCAGAAACATGCGACTAGCAATAAACCTTTTAAGCCACTGTCACGAAACACAATAGATATCGGGTTATTACACGTGTCACCGACATTTTTTTACTGTGTTACTTATAATATTCTGATAGCGAAAATTTAAAAATGTTAATCAAATATTCTTACAAGCAAAGGTAGCATCAGTAGTCTAACAATGCTAAAAGCTTTTGTTTTTTCCTCAAAAATGTTGTAGAGCGGATATTATAGTCTTAAAAAGCTGAACTTTGTTTCATCCGTTAAAATTTAATGCAAATTTGTAAGCACAGAACGTTACTAACAATACAAAGTGAATATTTAAGATGTATTACGGATATTAAAATTGCGTAGTCGTTAAACTTAATAATGCAGTGACCGAAAGAATTTCAAAATTTACAATTCATTTGTTGATTGATAAAATTTTAAAGATAAAGTTTATTACTATGCGATATCGCAAGCTCCGAGTTTTGTTCGGCCAATCAGATAATTGTATTCTAGCTAATTAACCAAATTCTAGAACTCTTGAACTCATAATAACTTTGCCAACCCGTAGTAGTTATCATGTTTCCTTACTAAGTTAGTAATAGGCTTGTTTCCACTATGAAAGAAATATTCAAAAACTGATTTTCTCTAAAATAATTCATAATTTCAGATGCCTTTACACTAATATTTTTCTGCAGTTCGTATTATTTGATTTTTAATTGGAATTCAAATGATAATTAGTCACTCAGTCGGCATTGCACGCGATGACGTCAAAGTGTGTTATTCCCATACAAGCTCTATGAAGAAAAGCGTTTTGACAGTTGATAAAAAGTACGTCAACGATTGGTGGTGTCAACTACCGTATTTAACAGATAAAATAAAATTAATAAAAGATATAATGGCTCGTTATAAAATCTATAGCAATTAATATTATAAAACTGAAGAGTTTGTTTGTTTGTTTGAACGCGCTAATCTCAGAAACTACTGGTTCGAATTGAAAAAATATTTTTCTGTTGAATAGAACATTTATTCAGGAAGGCTTTAGGCTATATAACATCATGCTGCAACTTTTAGGAGCGAAGAATAACTAAAAATGTGAAAAAAGCGGCGAAAATTACTCATTCATGAGAGCTTCCGTTGCGTGCGCTACGAAAACGGTTCAAGATACCAAAAATAATCTAAAAAAATGTCCGCGACAGTATTTGTCTATGCCCAAAATAACTACTCTATGCGTACAAAATCGCAGGCACAGCTAGTTCATAAATTTAATTTATCCTACCACATTTTTTCAGCATTGCAGTAGCTACAAGGTAGCTAGGCATCAATGAAAGCCTCCATTTGTAAAAGTCTAATCCTGTTTTGGGTTTTACAACAGAATGAATCACAAAGTTAAAAGGATGGATTTGAAAGATAAGTATTGGCTTCCCCACGTGTTAGCCGGGGTTCGAATAAAAAAGGTCAGATCTGGCATACTACGAAAAACGAAATCCGTCAAAACGATCGTTTTTTTTTGTTGTACAGACGAAAGTGCATCAAGCTAGGAAATATTGCGAATGCGCCCTTATTCCATGCGCATACTTTTTTTGCTCTTCTTTTCTGCCAACAAATTGGCGTAGGATGGTGTTGACACTAAATTCCGCCAATAACACGTGAGATGCAATAACGAAATGAACGTTGTGTACAGCGAAAGAATCATAGTATCGTTTTGACAAATATTAGTTTTTCGTAGTAGGCTTACACAGACCGGCGTTATGAAAAACCTTTTAGGTGAGCGGACGTGTCACGGACATATTCGCTGTTTTTACCTTTCAATGATAAAGGTATGTAATTTAAATCAGCTATATTCAATGACATACTTAAATAAATATTATCTTATTTTCTTTATTCCTTAGCGAAAAAAATATATTGAATGCTACATACATATTTTTAAGTGCTAATAATAATATTCATTTTTTCTAACAAGAAATCACTGTCAACTATATTCGCTAACTTTCAATATATTTGATTGGAGGAGGTACGTCAACAAAACTATGAATAAAATAAAATAGAAATGAAAGTTTGTTAATTGATAAGAGCTGTAACGGCAGAAAACTCTTTAACGTGCTTAAACCAAGTTAGAAGTTAAATCATCAATCTATTCGTAAGTTGTCTGCCAAGTTCGTAACTACTAAATAAGTAGAAAAAGACTAATCGGTCGCATGTACTAAATTCCTCCCGAATGTGGCAACTGGCAACACTTTAATCTTTCATTTAGAGTTTCGGCAAAGTTTAGTTTCACTTTGGTTCTGACCGTAAGTCCGTTAATCTTTGATCAGTCACGTATAGTTTCTTAACTTTCTTCACAATTCTTCTAATTTCTTTGGGAATACATATTTTTTTAATACTTATTATTTATAATGTTACAGAAGTAATAATAAGCGCGGATTCGTAACAAAGCGCGCTTATTCGGGTGAATAGAAAATTAGTGTTTTGCTATTGTACAACATATTTCAATAGATATTTTTAGATTAATATCATAAATTTTATTAACCTCCTGTGGGGTGAGCACAAACAACTATAGTAACGTATTCGTAGCGTTTACCTGTCGTTAACTTGTCAATTTGTATGGGGAAACTGTCAGTTTTTGACATTTGGACTATACGATTACGTAACGATAAAGTTCGTGCTCACCCCACTCCGCACATACTTATATACGGAATACTATGGCCATGACTGACGATGCCGTGTTTTTTTACGATGCTCATCGTAGATTTCCAAGTTCCATGAAAAGTATGTAACAATTAATAAGATAATAACAGGTACAAAGGGTGCAGAAATATTTATTCCGTTCAAAAGAAAATATCATTTCTAATGCACGCTGAGCTTTGATTCTGACGAAAAAGCAAGGTTAATAATATTTATGAAAGCAAATTCAAACGTCCCCATTTCCGAAACGTTTCTCAAGATAAACACAATTTCAATTTATATTTTCTGAAAAAATAAAGGTTACGTTTATTTTAACAATTCATACTTAAATTGTACCTTTTCAGTAGCTTCAGGAATAGCCCGCCCCAACCTTTGGCTTTAAAATAAGGCAATTTTTAAATTAACCTTGGTATTTTAAAACAGCAGCGTTGGCCTGCTAAATCATTATATAGTTGACTACGTGCTATCCGTACGTGTCTGTAGGCACATACGGAATTTGTATTTAATTTTAAATTTAGAAGATTATTTTTTGTTTAGAATTTGGTGTATTATGAGAATGTGGTGTAGATATCTAGTGGGATTAGAATGGTGAATAAAAGTGAGTTGTCTTGTTATTTATTGACCGCTGCCTTTCCCTACAGTCTTGCTTACTTACAGTCTACTTTCTGTCTTGAATGATAATTATGCTTCTATTCTTACCCAGCAACAAGTAGCAATATACGGACGAGATTCAGATAAGTACAACTAAAGTATGAGTAGTACTAAATATTTGATGTTCAGTTGGTGATAAAAATCAGCAGTAAAATAGGTACTTACTACATAAGTACGGAACACGTGTAACTCGATCTGTAAAAGAAAAACACAAATTAATAACAGTTATATTTTTCATCCACGTTGTTTACTATAATGCGTTCATTGTAAACGATACGAACGGTTTGCAAAAGATTAAATTACTATCATCATAATCTCATACTAAATCATTGTCAGAATCAAATGCTACCGTATAATAAAAGTAAAATACCGTACTCATGTAAGCTAGTCAGTTAATTTACCACTTAATCAAGACGTATTAAAGGGTGCTAATTGGCTGAGAGGACTCATTACCTAATTAGGGAGGGAATGGAGGGTGCGGAGGGTGCGTCGGTCGCAATTCTACAACGACTTACATTTTGTTAATTTTCCGTCACAAAGTTCCTGAGCTGGATGGACCACTTAAATGTGCCTAATGGTTTTGAAATTTAGTTACAAGTGAATATTTCTGCTTCTTTAGAGTTAGAAGTGATGACAGTGTCTCTATTTTCATAAGCCAGTAAAAACTTATTTCCTAAAGAATTTTTGAAATATGTTATATTTTTGTTGTGTTGCATCATTTGTTTGTTCGAAGTAATAAACTCAATTTTTATTTATTTATTTATTTTATTTATATGTAGTTGAAAACGTGTTAAATAGCTATATCGATTGCAGACATTTTAAACAAACTATGCTACTACGTTATAATACTAGTTAAGAAAATAATTACAATAATTTTATCACAAGCTTTTATTTAGTTCCACCTGTCCCGATGTTTATATTAAGCATGTTTGTGAAAAATGTGTGTGTCAAATCTGGCAAACTTAATTTTACCCATTTCCCAGGGTCCGATGGAGCTGGAATGTTGTATATTAGTAATGTTTGCTTGACAATGCACAATCAGTTTTGTTGGAGTTCCAATCTTTGTTGAAATTTTTGCGCATTGTGCTATCTGTCTGAACCACACGTAATACGAAGGGTTAAAAGTGGGCGTGTATTTGACAACATTGACGAGTGTGAGTGTCAGCCTGACCCTCAAATTGGTTGATTGAAATCGAGCGTGGGAGCATGTTGGAGTGTTTGCTACCTAATTTCACTGATGGAGGTTCTGAACACCTCTTTGACAATTTGTTTGATTAATTTATTGATGACATTTAACGCCGCGAACGATTATTCATACACAATGAAGTACCGTTGTATATTGGGCGTTGGATTTAGCAATCGGTAAGTACACGACGTCATTGACTTCATTATCAAACCTAGAAGAATGGATGTTATAAACTTGACCCCAAGGTCTGTTTATGTGTGTCTGTCTGTGGCATCGTAGCTCTCGAACGGATGGACTGATTTCAAAGCGGTTTTTCATATTCGAATGATAATTTTATCACAGTAGTTTGTATCTATAGCTGGTTAAAATCCGTCCAGCCATTGTAGTTCACCAGATCTCCAAACTCATGTTATTTAATATATGTTTCTTACAGATATTTGAATGGCAAGTTTGTAAACTTTTAACTTCAGGTATTACAGCTATCTAATCGATTTTGCTCGGTAGCTAAATGTATTTTGGTGAGGACGAAACTACATTATTGCAACTGACCTTTTCAGCCAGAGTATTTTCAGTGTGTATCTGCCGGCTACCTGAACAAATGGCAATATCTAATTATAGGCCGCTAAAGTAATAAATAGTTTACTGCTGATTTATTATAAATAGGTAGCTTGAATTAATTTAAAACACTTTTTTTATATAACTTTGTTTTTGGTTATTTTCTTATGAATAGAAAAATCTCACTTTAACTCACGTCTAAGTAGTTTATTCTCAAGTACACTTTGTTACAGGTACCAAACATTCTTAATAAAAAGATTTTTTTTTAATTTTGAAACACACTACACTACACTGAAATAAATCCCTTTGGTAAGTGTAAAAAGAATATTTAAAAATATCCTGAACAATCGTGGGGCTTGGATTCTATTTTTGAACATTCGACAGTGCAGAAAGTATTGTAAATAGAAAATAGGACAAGGTACAACCTATTTTCACAGGGGAGTAAATGAAATATTTCAGCCATTTCAGCAAACGCTATCAATGATGATGGCTTAGTGAGCGAGGCTTCTCATTGCGTATTCATGGCACACGGCGGAAACACCGTTTGTACACCCTGTATACGGTGATTAAATGTTAGCTAATCTAAACCTGTTGCTCCTATAGTACTCCCCGACTGAAAAATATATTTAGGATGTTTTTTACAAGCTGTTTAATTCTGATATAAGCTTTGCCCAATGAAACCTACCTATATTTTCTATGTTTGAAACAATCAATAAAATCCACTCTAAGTGACGTTATATGTTGTTAAACGTATTTTTTTTAAATAACTGAGTATGATGTAGCAAAGGAATACGCGTAAGAAAACCCGTACGGACGACACCACATCAAGATACTCATTTTTGTTGTCAAATCACCCTTATTAATGAAATCCATAACAAGCCGTCTACGCCTCTGTACAATGTACATTATTGATTTCAATTTCGACCGAGTGTTAAGTGTTTGTATAATGGAGAAAGGGTAATGTAAAACCATTAAAATACTTACCGCATGAGGCCACTAAGAATTAAAAGGTTTATCTGATACTTTAGTCGTAGAAGGATAATATACGTACTCATAATACTTGGTCATCTCACCCACTACTGATACTCCGACGTAAAGCTAAGCGCGTGGGTACCTAGTTGTATACGATTTTGAAGCCTCTTATTAAACATGCATGTGCCCCGAAAGGCGCTTGCTTTCATGCTACCAGAACTACGTTTCAACGATCAATAAAACATGAATACCTACATTCCTGGTAATTTTAGAATAATAAATCAGGTCAGTGAACTCTGAAATTACTTTGAAAATCGATGACTAACAAACCTATTTTAGCATTAGAATGCGATGCTTAACATTAATTGAGAATAAACGAACTTAATTATCACGAGATGAAATCGTGTTTGATAGTTAGATAAGAAATTTTTCAGATTTTATTCAGCCGCCCTAAAATTCTGTGACATTAATGAGTGTCCATTCAATTTTATGAAAATATAGAATTTACTTCAGTTTGATGTTAAAAAAAATTGCATGCCAATTAATGAGACATAAGATTTTGTTAATTTACAGTAGATATCATTAAAATAAAATAAAAAGAAATGAATTAAGGCAACCTAGCTTACGTACCTTTTACAATAATACAATGAGGGAATGTGATACAAGATTTCAGAATCTCTTTTGAAGTTTTATAGACAAGAAACAATACAATTGTTTTGACAGAAACAAAAGCGACCTATAACATTTCATCAGTTACTACCGACTAAATACCGATGGGGAAAACCTATTAGTTAATTATTTATTTTGTATCGGATGACCTACCACTAACAAGAAAACTACTTTTTACCGTCGTGTTTGTTCGGATTGTGGACGTAGATGGCTAGATTCAAAAACCTCGGACTTCGGCTTTCAGAGTAGCACCCCCGCTTTGTGAAGCTTCGCAAAAGTCTTCAAAGGCTAACAACTTCCCTTGAGCTGTATTTACGAGACATGGTTTGTATCGTGACAATGTCAGGCCTTTTGACTAAAACGAGCATAAAAGAATTGTGTGAGATTTAAAAATAACAATCTAAGGATGAATGAACGCAGCGATTATTAATAATTTTTCAGACTCGACCTATGGTATACAAAAATGCTTCACGTATTATCACCAAAGGAGATTTATTTTTACTAAGAAATATGACACTATGTTTACAACACAAACAAGATCAATCCTAGGCCATATCATCATTGGAAAGGAAGCAGACTCAAGATTCCCGAAGCAGCGAACCTCTGTCGCTAAAAACAAAAAAAAACTCTCTTTTTCGTCGGGGGTTAAAAAAGGATATTATATAATATGTTGTTAGAAAGGGTGGAATGAAACTACGAAACTTTCCAAGTCAGGTGTTTACTCTTCCAGATCACGTAACAGAATGCCCCATAATCGGCCAGTTTCACATTTTATATCATTAAACCAACTTTAAAGTTCGTACAGATAGCGCCACTAGGCGATCTTCCGCTTAAAATATAATATTCTTAAAACTAGACAGACTCCCGGTTGATATAAACTAAAATATTATTCAAACATTTCCGGTTAAAACACAATAATTTTAAAAGTAAGCGGATTTCTGGTTGATTTAATACACTTTTAAATTAGCATCACTATTCTACATCCGGTGAGAATGACATTAAATAAAAGATGGCGTTACAGAACAAACTTCATGTTTGAAAATAAAATATAAATTTTATACTTCTTCCGGTCTAACAATTTTAAAGAGGGCGCTACGTAGCCGGTTAGCAAGTTATTCAATTAAACAGTTTCCGTTCCCGATAAATAGTTTGCAATAAAAAAATCTTGATGGTACTAAAGTAGCTAAGTATGTGACTTGCTCTTAAACATTCATTCTTGGCTAAGGCTTTCTATTCTAAGGCTGCAAATTTCCAATCCAAGTGGAATGATCAGTTGTTACTCATAGACTTTACTAATACCGCGCATTAAGAATAATGCACCTATATCGCAAGTTGGAGCAATGCCGAATTCGTCA
Organism: Pyrausta despicata; assembly: GCA_963921415.1. Lineage (NCBI taxonomy): Eukaryota > Metazoa > Arthropoda > Insecta > Lepidoptera > Crambidae > Pyrausta > Pyrausta despicata. The sequence goes on along the minus strand of OY992862.1, from coordinate 9,548,576 downwards.
TTAAATGCCCGTCAAAGGGCCGGGTGGCACCGACGCCTGTTCTTAATTGCTTTTTCCCGATCAATTCGGCCCTCGCGGAGGCCGGCGAGCTACGGATATTGTCATTTGCGTGATCACTTTTGGGGTTCTGTAATGGTGTATAACATATGATTTGGTCTTTACAAAAGGTGGATTTACGTCATTTGTAGCAAGCAAGTATAAAAATGTCATAGTTTACACCTTCCAAATATCGTCCTCAGTAAAAAACAACAGTGTCGTACCGCCGCGAATTTTGCTGAGTCTGAAACCTTGTTGGCTCTTTGCTTTATCTTATAATTTAGTTTTTTTTTAATTTGATCTATTTTTGTGATTGTCAATTTTTGATGTTCTATTTGTTTATAATTTCTACGTATTAATGTCGATTCCCATCAATTCCTAATCGATATGGATAAAGTGATTATTACGATTGCGACCGAAACTTAAATGAAAATAATCAAATCTTAATCATATATTTTACCATATAAATCACCACAAGGTCCACAAGCATTAAGCAAAAAATAAGTCCCCTAAAATAATATTTAAGTATGATGTTATAAAATCAAATAAAATCAATTTATTTCTGTAATTAGGCTAACAAATTAGCACTTTTACACGTCCCAACATATAAATTGACCCTACCACCGCTTCGAGACAGTTTGGGCCAGTGCTGAGAAGAAGCGGCGCAAGAAACTCAGTCACTATTGTCATTGCCTCTTTTCAAAATTGATTTACAATAATTGTAATTGTTTGCATTTAAACATTTCCATATATCTTTGTCATTTATATAATCATCAATTTTATAATATCCTTTCGACATTAATACATCTTTTACAACTGTATTAAATTTATCTAAAGGCAATGAAATTAAATTTTCAGGTAATTTATTAAAAAATATTACACATCTACCCATAAATGAGTGACCAACTTTATGAAGCCTAAAATGTGGAACGGTAAGCCTATTTTTTGTCTTGTGTTGAAGTTATGCAAATCGCTATTTTTAGTAAATAAGTGTAAGTTTTTTCGAACGTAAATTAGGTTTTCGTAAATGTATTGCGAGTAAACTGTAAGTATTTTAACTTCTTTAAACAATTCTCTAAGTGTTTCATTTGATTTAAGTTTATAAATAGCCCGCACGGCTCGTTTCTGCAATACGAAAATTGTCTCTATATCTGCAGCTGAGCCCCATAGTAAGATACCGTATGACATGATACTGTGAAAATAACTAAAATAAACTAGTCTTGCCGTTTTAACATCAGTCAGAAACCTTATCTTTCTTACAGCGTATGCAGCGGAGCTTAGTCTCTTTGATAAGGTCATGATATGAGGACCCCACTGGAGCTTATCATCCAAAGTAATTCCCAAAAAAGTTGCAGTATTTGAAGTAACTAGTTGTTCATCCTTAACAACAACCCTTGTTGGAACTTGTCGGACATTGGGCGTTGTAAACTTAATGCATTTAGTTTTGGTCGCGTTAAGCAATAAATTGTTAACGGTGAACGAATGAAGTACTCGCGAGAGAGTACCATTTACATCGTCAAACAATTCTTTACCCCTTGGAGTTTTAAAAAGTAGTGAAGTATCATCAGCAAATAACACTATCTCACAAGCACCGTCGACAAAGTATGGAAGGTCATTAATATATATTAGAAACAGTAACGGTCCCAATATCGAACCCTGGGGCACACCCATAGTGAGAGGTGCTCCAGGAGACTCTGCTCCATTGATAGAAACCTTTTGTGTTCTCTCAGTGAGATATGAATTAAATAAGTTACATGCATTAGTTGATACACCATAATGGCGTAGTTTTCTCAACAGGGTCTCATGGTCAACACAATCAAACGCTTTAGAGAGGTCACAAAAGATACCCACAGCATCATGCTTACTATTATAGGCATCAAATATATGTTTCAACAGAGCGACTCCAGCATCAGCAGTACTGCGACCCTTTGTAACCAAATTGTTTATTATGCAATAAATTGTTTGATGTGAAGTGAAATAGTAGCTGATTGAATATAATCTTTTCAAAAATTTTACTTAGATCGGTCGAAAATTTGAGGGGTTATTTTTGTCACCAGATTTAAATAACGGTACTATTTTACTAAATTTAATAAATTTAATATATACATAACAATCGTAATTAAATCCAATACAGAACCCTTACCTGGGGATCTGTTTTTAATCATCGGCCTGTGTTACGGATTTTGTGACGGAAAGAAACACTTTAGACAGATTAAATTAAACCCTCCTTTTTTGGGGACTATCCTTGTGACTGTGACGAGTTGCAGTAAAAGTTAATATTTAGAATTTTATCCTTAGTATTAGCCATATTTAATTGGATAAATCAAAGGATTGAAGCTGGATTGAAAAAAAATATACTTAGATTATTTTTTGATTAAAAGAGGAACTTGGTTATTCTCGGATTATCATTATTCTGTCCTTGTTTTGTAGTTTTGTTTGTACGGGTTTTACGAATAATTTTCGTTTGCCCAAGTCACGGTAAAGGCGCTTGATCATTGGCGCGGAACGGAGAAACGGAGGAATGTTAACCAATAGGATTGCACAAAATCTCCGCTTCATTTCAGTGGACAATCCTACAGGTTAATATATCTCCGTTTCTTCGCTGTACGACCTCGCTTAGCGCCGGTGGCCATCCGGTAGGCATAGACATCCTAAGATGGGGATGGGATACGTGAATAGGCTAATTAAAACTCAGTCTTTTACCCCTGGCTTTGATTGATGCTTGCACTCAACGAATGAAATACTCCGACAACAAAGGTCTTACGTTGTTATCATTTTCTTCAGTTTCAGTTCTAGCCATCTCCCTCACACACTGACATACACTGCACTGAGTGACAAAGACAGCAGTTAGAAAAATAAAAAATTGCATCACAGAAAGTCCTGATTCCTTAAATCATTTTGAATAGAATGTGATACGAAGATTGAATCGATGTCCACACGCGTGCAGTCAGACTTCATAATTTTGTTGAAAAATCATCCTTATTGCAAGTGTATAAGATACCGCAATATTTATCTTGATGTGTTGTCGTCTGTACATGAATATTTTATTACGTATGGGGCGGAAAGGAAAAAAAACTGGTATCATGTTATTCCCTGTTCAATCTTGTGAAGGCATTTTATTGACATACTTCAGTTTATTCATTCATCGACTGATAATAGAATCAGAGTTTGTTTGGGTATCGCAGTCTTTTTTTGGTAAAAGAAAAGTAAGTACAGATACTGAAATATGAATTTGACTGAAATGAACCAGGTTTTTTTCAGCTCACTATAATTTTGTGTATGTCGCAGGAAAATTTTGAAATCAGGTTTTTTATGATTTTCCTAGTGAAATCGAAAGGTAATTAAGGCCTGTGCCAAGAACTGGGATGCTTATAATAGACTTTACTTTTTAACTACCTTTACTTACTAACTCCGTGCCTCGGAAAGCACGTTAAGCCGTAGGTCCTGCGCCTGATCTCTCTCCGGTCATGCGGATTGCCGTCTCACCGCACTTTGGAAGTGATGTGACAGTGAGTGCACATCTCCTGCGTAGTTGGCTGATCTCTGTTGAAATTGGCCGCCGTCGTCGAAACCAGCCAGGAGGACTTTTTTCTAAGCAAACAAGCGGCCGCCCGCAACCTTGTACGCGTGGACTTTAGCTTTTTACCACCGAGTTTTACAAACTTTCATCCCTTATTTTATACCTTTGGGGGTAGAATTTAAAATCTTTTCTTGCTGGCTTGCAGGACCTACCTTAGTACAAGTAGGTATTTCGTGTCTACGAAACTGTTGTCCAATTTATTTGTCAAAGAATAAATTAATATAAGCAATGAACAATGGCGTTTCATCTCTTTGAATACTTTAGGCACGAAAAACTGTCCAGAAGGCCTATTCCGAAAAAAGATAATAATGACTCACGTACACATGACAGCATGTCAAGGTAAAATCTGTGCCATCTTATGCGCTTGTAATAAGGGTAATAAGTTCGTAGCTTGATGTGCTTTCGTCTGCACATGTCATCGTTTTGACAGATTAAGTTTTTCGGAATAGGATTTCTGAAGCAAACAAGGATGAGAAAGCGATTTTCTCATGAAAAAAGTTACATACTCGTAAGTCCGAATCACCCTTTGTGTCTACGAGACAGCATGTTCACAGATTTTTAATCTCTTCTAAGGATATTCTTGTCTGGCACTAATTGGAAATAGTTTTGCACTGGACACAAAATGTCTGTACAAATCTACAAAAGGCAGCGAAATCCCAAAATAAAGGTGGAGACACATTGGTGCTATCCACAGAATCTGTTCAGAAAATTTACGATAGAACTCCTATACCCAAAGGCTTTCTGCCAATACATTTTTAAGGCTTGTTTGTAAATATTCCTCCTCTGATGGAAATATTTTACACAGTGCAGAACAAGTGATCGTTGATCTTTTTGAAAATATAACAAATGAGATGCTTAAAAGCTTTAAGTTCTAAATTTTGACAACTCACCAGCTTTTTGCAGAAAACTTGTATTTTAAAGGATAAATCAAAAATCCGAGGCCGCTATGTTGTAAGATTTTTAAAATTACGTACATATTTAGTAATCTATTGCATAAAAACATTGTCAATGCGTATACAAGGGAGGTACAAAAGGAAGCAAAAATAAGATAGTCGTTCTAAGACATAATAAGCAGTTAATTTCACTATTTCTGGGAAATGTTGTTTGTGTATCAAAGTGCTACAAGTTTGGTGTATTCAACACGTGTGCCGAGTTAATAATAAATAACAGTAACAAGCACCTACTAATAGTAGATTGAATCATGAGGAAGCAAAATAATATTTTTACGGCGAGGGCGCTTGATTCTAAAGTAGAATCCTGAACGAAGCGAGGGATTCAAAGTACGTCGCCCGAGCCAAAAATATATTTGCGTCCAAATGATACACTCTACTTTTCATCACCCTCTATGAGAAAATAAAAAGCGGCTCCATCACACTTTTTGCGTCGGTTCTTATACTTTCAGGAGTTAATTCCATATCACTGTCACTTGACGAACTCATTTTTATATAATTTATCAAAACCAAGAACTTGAATGTGAAAATTTATGAAAACGCGGGCCGTAGTTCGCGCGTTTTTTTTTTTTACTCAGTTGCCAGCGGCGGCGGCGGGGCGATGGTCGACGGACGTGCCGTCTAACCAGCCAGTCTCTTGCGTTCGGCGGGAAACTCTAAGATGTTCCAAATTCAATAAGTGCGAGCAAAAGAATTTTTGGTCGCACTTATTTCAATAAAGAGGACCAAAATCTCATTTCTGCCCGCTGGACAGTCTGTGGCAAAGAGTAGAGTAATAGTACCTATGTCGCTTAGAAACATCACCTTTGGGCGCACTTAAAGGCGACCAAAATCGTCTTTTTCGAATAGATGGGATGAAAATACTTTTTTACAAGCATTTATAAATAATCAAATCGTGTATGGTGATCTAAACGTGAACATACAACATTTTAGCAAAATTAAACAAAGGGAGGTAAATTAAATTTAGCTTGCAAGATTGGATGACAGACAGACGCGGGACAGGTAAACCTAAATAAAAGCTGTAAAAAGATAATAGGAGACAGTCCTTCTGTATATTTTTGTTCTACAACATTTTGGTAAATATTTTACGATGTTCCTATCACGGTTGTTCCGCTTTCCTTTATTCTATCTTTCCTCGGAGGCTTACAAAAAATCCAGGAGTGAAATTATTGTACTATCTTTCTGAATCTGTGCAAAAAATGTACGATGAAAGTTGGGAATAAGTTTTCGTATGGTGATAAAATCTTGATACTTAGTATAACGTGTTTTTCTTATTCACCAATAATTTACTTTCGATGTTTTTACCTAGTTTTTTACTGACACACATTTAGTATGGGAATGTAATAATATTAGTCCACGTATCGTTTGCTGTTGTTACCATTTATCATTTCAGACTTGAGTTTTCTCATTAAATTACGGAAATTAAACCCGTTGCCGTGTCACTTCATATTTCTCATTTTTCATAAGTCGCATGATATAAAATAAGAAGTACAGTCGCTTGCAATAATATGCTTTTTTTTAAATGTTACTGATTGGTTTCCATTCCTAATTTTTCTTATTTTATACAAGGTGTAACAAAAAAACCCGTTATAACTGAAGGGTGTTGTTGTGCCCGGAAAACTGCGAAACATTCCCAATGATACCTTGGTCAAAATCTCAAAAAAAAATCGGACCTCCCATACAAAATTGCCAATCAGCTGATCGATTAACTATGGGAGAGCCAAAAGATTTTTTGAGATTTCTTAGCGAATGTTGTTCAGGTTTACGGGCACAAGAACACCCTTCAGTTATAACGGGTTTTTTTGTTACACCTTGTATTTTGAGTATTAAGACACATAGCCTAACATTAAGTAGACATGATTTTTCAAATGGTTGACTCAGTTAGAAACTTTAACTAATAGGAAGTTAAAACAGACTAGTGCGTTTAAATACACGTTTCTATATAAAGACAACATACATTTTCTATGATTCGCTCTAAAGAAAACAGAAATGTAAGATACTTTAATTATTTCCGTAACCATTTCATTTTACATAATTAATAATGCTTTACCTACCTACCTACGTACCGTAGGTATGTACGTAATTAACTTGCTCTGAACTAAAAGAACCGTAACAAAAACTCGAGTATCAAGCAAATGGTTGTTTTTAACACATTCTCTTATTGGCTCCATCCTATTGGTCCAAAGAGCGTCGTTCGGAAGATTTGTCATTGTCTCGGGATTCCGTCCGTCTTCTAACAGATTTTTTTGATATTTGTCTCTGGAAACGACTGTACTTTGTCGATTCGTCAGTCGTGGCTCGGTAAGTTCGGCTTATAGATTGATTAATTACTCGCCATGATAACATATACTCTAGATAGATACTAGCCTAATAAGCCGCTGAAATAGCTGAATAGCTTAATACGAGTACCTAACATCGTTGTTATTCGGATTCAGCATTCCAATTACAAACTATTGGAAACAAACATATTTTTTTGCATAACCTAGGGAAGTGAGCGAACTAATAAATGACTGTAAAACAGACGATTGGGTCATTTGTTGCTGGGTTGTTTGAACGCGTTTTATTTGACTAAAGATTGTGGTTTATTTGGCCAGTATTTTTAAATTCTAGAGTAACTTGGAATTTGTCTATAAATGTTTCTTTAATGTCTTTTATGTGTCTGATTCTCTTAAAAGCATTTTATCGAAAGCTGCGCAATTTCAGCTTCGAATTTATTGTGTCTATAAAAACAGATGACTATTTCTTTATTTTCAGAATAAACCGTTCAGTTTTATTTTGCTGACTATACTCATTTCCATTGAATTGATAGTTGTTTACAAAAAATTAACTGCGATATTGAAACCACCATTTGTTTTCCATTTTCAATATTGTGAAATTAACATCTCAGTTGAGTATTCTCACTCAAACGTTGTGTAAGTTTTCTTTAGTGCACTTCCCCTCTTCGCTAACATAATACCTTTATCATGTCTCGTTGGTGTAGTAGCAAAGTTTCTGCCTTACATCCGAGAGGTCCCGGGTTCGAATCCCAGGTCGAGCCAAAATTGTTTCTGAGTTTTTCTGTTATGAATATCTCAAAAACAGCTCGGAGTCGGGAAGCTGGCGGTGATACACCCCCGTGCCTCGGAAAGCACGTTAATCCGTTGGTCCTGCGCCTGATCTCTCTCCGGTCATGTCGGATTGCCGTCTCACCGAACTTTGAGAGTAATGGAACAGTGAGTGCACCTGTGTATTGCGCTCACACTTATGCACTATAATATCTCCTGCGCAGTTGGCTGATCTCTGTTGAGATTGGCTGCCGTGGTCGAAATCGGCCAGGAGGACTATTATTATTATTATTTTATTATTACCTTTATCATACTTATTATAACTGTGCTAAAATTATAACCACGAAAGGTATGGATGTTTGTTACTCTTTCACGTAAAAACTAATGTATGGATTATAATGAAATTTTACCAGAATATAGCTTATACATCAGAATAACACATAGGTTACAATTTATAAGGATTTGAAAAGATAAAGGACGTGGACGAAATCGCAGGCGGCCACTTGTTTGGGATATATCGTCCTCGCTTCGCATTGAACTTCAGGCACCCCGTAAGGAAGGTGACGCATAAACTCGTTGGGCTACAGTGCTAAACAGTGAAAGTAGTTTTCAATCCAGACAACTAGGTCATTTGGAAAAGGAGTATTTACTTAATCTTATGATTTAGTACAAAAATATGCATTTGTTAGAGTTGCCATGTTTCTTCACGGTCAGTAGGATCAAAGAAACTAGATCCAACTCGTTAGAGCCGCTTGTCTGCCTCCGTAAGATTGCGAATTCGTTCAGAATGCACGGGTGCGTTGGGATTTTATAATCTATTTTCAGAGTAGGAATATTTTATACTCGGCAAATGGTAGTATAAAAATACGTGCGCATACGAGTATGTTTGCTGCATGTTATGGCCGCGACGGGCAACTTGTAGAGACTTTAGCCGTGGCGATGGGCGGACACGCGATTATTTATTTATTAAAAAACTTCTGCACAAACTTGTTTACAATTGTGGACTTAATGCCGGAAGCACTCTCTACCAGTCAACCACAGGTCCAAGCAGAGAACATACCAGCAGTGCACATACAGAGAGAGAAATAGAAAATGCAAGTAAAATGGTTACCTATTTACTTAATAAAAACCGGTCACTTGACCGGTTTATATTGGCGAGTTGGACTCGCGCACCGAGGGTTCCGTACAAACCTGCTTTGAAATTTCCAAAATTGTCAAAAATATTTTTCAAAAATATTTTTTTTTATATATATGATGAAACTGAAAATTTACGGTTTTCGTAATTTTTCCTATACCTGTACTGTAAGACATGACTTCGTACTAAATTTAAAGATTCTAAGTTTACGGGAAGTACCCTGTAGGTTTTGATTCCCGTGCGAGTTTCGAAAATTTGCGGAAATTTGTGGCCTAAATGGCTGTATCTTTTGATTGCGTTGGCTTAGAAGGTTGATTTTTCTACAGCTTCCAGGGACAGTAGACTTAAGTATCATATAGAAATTTCAGTTTGATACCTCCACGCGTTCCTGAGAAAAACGGTCTTGACAGACGGACGGACGGACGGACGGACAAGAGTTCCGTTTTTTTCTTTTGAGGTACGGAACCCTAAAAAAGAACAATTAAAACAAACATACCAACTAATTACTAACATAAATACGAGTATGTTATACTATTTGACCCGGCGAACTTCGTACCGCATTAAACGCTAATGCGGTACGAATTGCAACGCGTAATGATTGAACAATGTCTTCGAATGACATTGACATTAGTTACGCGCGTTTTTTAAAATATGCAAAGTTAAATGTATATTTTTCAATATTTCCTAGAGATTTTCTTAATATTTTTTTCCGTAAGAACCTTCTCCTAATAATAACAAATACAACAAAAAAAGAATTAGTGAAATCGGTCCAGCCATTCACGCGTGATGCCGTGACCAAGGAAAACGGGTTTCATTTTTATATATATAGATATGTATCACATTAAAGACATACATAATAATAAAAATGGTACACATGTGAGTACGCATGTCATTGCGATATTTTTTAAGTGAACCCGCAGATACCTTTTGAACGACAGTTTCGAGGTAGACCGTAGAATATCCCTGGGTAGCCCGTCCCAAAGTCAAGTCCCTGTGAGTGCCGGATATGTGACGAGAGGCGTGATTACCAGCAGATCGCGGGCAACGTGACGTGACCGTCAGGTGCGTCGCGACGCGACCAATATCTACTTGTGTCAATATCAATCGCGCTTTGTCATGCACGACACTATCATAGACGCACATATATTCGATATGTAGAACAACGGTTAAGCCGTTGGCTCTAACATCTTTTAACAAATGGCATTCGCAAAACAAATTCGCCTAAAGAAACAAATGTATAAAAGCTATCACAAGTACTGAAATGGCGAAAATAATTGTTTCATAATTGAAGAAGTAATTCATCAAGAATAACAGATTCTTAATTTTTAAGTCGGGTGTTCTCTAATGACATATGAACTTATAACGGCTATATCGGATGCATCCCCTCACATAATACGACCTCATTAATATTCAATACTTGAGCCATGTCAATAGCTAAGCCGCACTCAGGGCAGACCTGAATGACCTCTGCTTAGGGCTGCCACAAAATAATTGTGGTCCAGCAGTTAGATTAAAGCTTCTGTTTTTAGACTTTTCGGGAGTAGTGCGCTTCTACGTTCACCTCTATCACTTTACCGCTAGCATACATCTGCGGCGTACAGCGTGCCAACCAATCACAACAGCCAAATCGATGACAGTTGCGGCGACAGTGTGGCGCATGCGTGCCCTAGACCTAATCAGGTGTTATGAGGCTAAGTGCTATGCCTCTGTAGCTTTTAAAAACAAAAATTAGAAAATTATCGACGACAACTTTGATGTAACGGTCAAGAAGTTGACTATTAACCAAGGTGTCGTTGCTTCGATTCCCGCACTGTACAAACATTTGTGTGCATGAACATGTCTGTTTGTACTGATCTGAGTGTTATATGTATTTATTCAAGTTTTTTGTAACACCACTGATGATTCTGATATCTGTAACATACGTGCTTTGGCTACTTATCACGGAGTCAGATCAATGTATGTGACGTAGTTGTATATTTAATTATTAACTCGTATTTATCTTCCTACAGCAACATCCCAAATTTCGAAGAGGCTTTATCGGTCATCCTATCCGTCTTATGCAAGTAGGCATGCGCAGTTCCGTGCTTTAAGGGTATAATAATATGGCATATTAAGTTAGATTAGTAATAGAATAGTATACCTTGAGTCCCAAGACTACATTATGCACATTATGCACTGAATGAGTAGCACCAATAGAAGCAAATTCTAGTTTTCAAATGAAATCAGTCTTAATTCCAAACCCGTGTATCAACAGATCTGGTCTAAGCGCGAGGAACAATATTCGAATTGGGATTAATAGATCTACCGATTTAGCTGTCTGTTCATAGAAACGGTATATTGAATTCGACACAAGCAAATTTCACTAAATCACAATAAAGCAGACGCCTAAAATGTGTTAATTATAATTTTATACAAAAGGTTTCTCCAATACTTCAATTCAAGCCTTCTGAGACAGTTAACAATGTATAAATATCGACGTTTTATCTTTGACTGATAAATGTAACTAAATGAAGTCTATTCAACTCGAACAAATTAAGCTTTTAGCAATGGGGGCGAACAGGAATAATCTCGTGCGATTAAAATCTTCATTCATTAAAAACTTCTGTTAAGATTATTTTCTGTTGCTTTTGGTTCTCTAAGATGAATCGGGAATACATTTTTTGCCAACCCTAGTGCCTGAAGCAATCACAGGTCTATTAAATTAGAGTCTGCGTCCATTACAAGCAGCAGGGACACCTAGATTATATTGTACCTACCTACTTCACCGATAATGCGGGCTCGATTTACTCTCTGCTTATTGGCCGAAGGTATATAGGAAGTATCCTTTAGGCCAGGACTCCACGGAGATGTGCGGAGAAATTTAAAGCGGAGAGTGCGAAAGAAATTTAAAGCGTGTGGATGCCAACATTCTAATCTCCTCACAGTTCGTTTTGCTTTTGGTGGAGTCTGGGTCTCGTATAAGAAATGCCATAAGTTGCAAGTTGTACAGAAACGTAGCTGTGTTTACTGCTGGCTCCATTTGACCTAGCTTATTTCTTTAACTACCGTAAGTTTTACTTAGTAACTAGTACATCATTTTACATTAGTCGTGCCATGCCAGCCTTCATAGGCGAGATTTAACGCCCGAGTCAGAGTTGGATCGCAAGATAGATAATCTAATCAAATCCATAAGTCAGAAAAAACACGCAGTTTTGCTTTTTATTTCGTACAGTCAGAGTAAAAAATGGAGTGGCTCTTTAAATTTGTCAGATTTTAACAGATTGACAAGGAGACCGCTCAAAATGATAATTTGATATTGTACTAAACTGCCACTATATGTTTGTCGCAGACTGTGCGACTAAAAGCCAACGGCGGAATTAGCACAGTTTCGCTGCTAAGCATGATTTTGAGGCCTTAATGTGTGATACATGCTTTAATACCGCTAAGGGTCAGTCTTAATTCGTATATGTCACCATAATTGAATGATAGCGCGGATATCCGCTGTCGATCGTCGTTTGGTTAGTTTTGGAAAATTTTGGTTAAGTTTGAAAAGTGGAGTTACGGCTGCTGCATACGTAACGGGTTTTTATTCTATGTTTTGGAAATATCGTGTCTTGAAAATAATATATTGGAAAATAATATTCATGGACGAGGCGGGAACATAGACAGGAAAAATATCGCTGGTGACGATGTTTAGCATGCTCCCTTCTCATCCCGCTCCGGGACACTTTCAGGTGATCCTTCGTGCACTTCATCTATTGTCTATTGCTCCTAAGCAATTTTTTTACAGCAGACTGATACAAATTTTAATTACGCATACCCGTATATACTGTACTACTATACTATCCTTTACATAATCGTTACACCGTGTACTAAGTATATCCAAATCTAAAAACATAAAAAAACATTGACATCACTGGGAAAATATGATTTTTTATTCCACTTTTGTTGTGCAGCTATTTGCGCTGCTGACTTTCATTATAAGAAAATAGAGTATAACTTTATTTACTTGCTTCGCTGAACAATAACTATTCTATTAAGTAAAGTTCAAGTAACAAACTAATGGTTAAAGTTGACTTAGTTTTTAATGAGGCACTACGTGGTATTAGTTGTGCAAGTATTACGATATTAAAGAGCTAAGAAATATGTTTTAGAAAAGTTTAAGCTGCATTTTTTTCTATGCTACGAGATTCTAAGCGAATGAGAAAACTAATCTTATTTTTTATAAAACAAATTGTGGTGTCATTTTTTGTGGTATGCATAAAACCGATTTTTGTACGAGTTTCTACAACATTAGTATGGCTAAACAAAATTTTATGATGTGATGGCATTTACTAGGATGCAAAAAATAATTTTATTTTCACTAAGACAGTAACATTTTTTTTCGTCGTTACAATTTAAAATAAAAAAACACGCTTTTATTGCTAACTTAAAAAGAGAAAATAATTTCTGAGTACATGGAATTTATATTACAGTAGAGTAAAAAGCGTGGGGTACTTGGTATACTCGTAGTAGGTAGTATGTGAAAATCATCCTATTATTGGCAACTATAAAAAGAGAAGTATGAAAACGTCATAAAGTGCACCCCACGCTTTTTACTCTACTGTAATATAAATTCTGTGTACTCAGAAATTATTTTCTCTTTTTTAGTTAGCATTAAAAGCGTTTTTTTTGTGTTTTAAACTATTATTGCCTCTCGGCTGTCGTGTCGTTCGGACGTGTCTAAGTTTGTCTCCAAGTGAACATTAAATTTTTGGGAGCTTCGCCCCGGGGCTCTGCTGTTGCCTACCGTGTCCCCACAGTTCGCGTTGAAAATAAAAAGACAATTTCAAGTGTGGTGCGAACAGCGGGATTCGAACCTATGCTTAAGTGCGCAATGAATTCGTGAGTCTGCGACCGTTCCAACTACGCCAAGCGAACAGTGAATCGCCGCGACGAAATTACCTACCACATACTAGTCACAGTGCTACGAGAATCTACGAGACTATTGCTACGACGCCGCTGGGCAGTGCCATTCTCGCTCTGTGCTACGAACCGTCTACGAAGCTACGAGTAGTTGTGACTTACTATAGTCCGGCCTACGCTTTGCGACATTTTTACCGAATTTCAAGAATACCTAAATAAAATACAATGATGCCACTGAAACGTACACCACCAAAGACAACACAAGGAAAGTCAGCGAAACAACATGGGACGACGTCCCCAGTCGCAGCCACTGCTACAAAATCCAAAGCTACACCTACACGGCAAGGACCTACGGAGGGCACTACATCATCTTCTTCGAAGATGCATGGCAAGATATACACCGTACAAACCCTGCAATCCGAATGTGAGCTGTCAAATAACAACACTGACATCATCTTGACACATACGAGCTCAGAACCAAACCTGTCATCATCGAGTTACGCCCTGCAAAATATTACAACTCGTAATGCCAACAAACGCTTACGTCAAGAAAGTGATGACGAGAACAATGATGAGTCAATTAAACGTATGATTGCAACTCAAGACTCCAAACTTGACGTCATCATGGAATTCATGAGAGATGTCAAAGACAGAATGAATGGAGTACAAGAGTCACTTGAATTCATGTCTCATAAATATGAAGAACTTCTTGAACGCTTTAACTGCTTGGAACAGGAAAGAAGAGAAGAGAAAAAGTATATAGAAAGTCTTGAAAGGAAAGTTTAATTTTTAGAGAAAAATGACAAAATAACAGACATTGAAATTAAAAACATTCCGGTTGATAGCGCAGAAAGTAGGTCCGATCTCCTTAATTTATTGAAAAAGACGGGTGAAACCCTCAATGTGACAATAGAACAGCGTGATGTGAGAAACGTATACAGAATCTCAACCGCGGTGCCAACCAGCAAGCCTATTATAGTTGAGTTCAACGACATCTTCAAAAAAGAGGAATTACTAAAAGCTGTTAAGGCTTTTAACGGAAGGCATCCCAGTAACAAATTAAATACTTCTCACTTATCACTACGTGGACCGCCAAAGCCCGTATTTATTACGGAGAGCCTCACATTCAAAACTAAGAAATTGTATGCCGTGGTGCGAGAATTTGCCAAGTCGCATAATTACAAATTCTGCTGGACGACCCGTGGAAATATCTTCATGCGAAAAAAAGAAGGAACTCCAGCTCTTCGCATCAATGCAGAAACGGACCTCAATAATCTAAGGACATGACTGTTTGTACCATTTGTAACTGCTCAATCTTACGTAACTTGCCTCGAGATTTGCTTATTGTTTACTATATTGTATTTAGCTTTGATTGTTTGTACTGAAATACGGCACTGTTACGACACCTATCAAATCAACTTCACATATATAAAATAGTATTCTTTAATAAACATCTAGCTTTATCAAACACTCACACAAACACACTTCACACTTATCCAGACTCTCTGAACTCATTAACTAATGTCTACACTATGACATTTAACACATATTACACACAACAAAGATACATACAAACACTCTACTTGATACATTCACCTATTTTAGTGAATTACTCAAATGAGCCAACCCACATGATACATGTCACAGTCAGTTTACATAACACATGGTTTTTAGTAGTCAAATTGAATATTTTACCGTGCCATAGTCATATTCTTGATACCAAAAATGAATAACACAACTAATCAAATTGAAGATACCATAGAGCAAATTGCTCAAATACAGTGTACATATGTAGACTCTCCAATGTCAGCTAAGACCCTTTTGGGAACGGGCTGCAACGGGAGTTCTCTATGTATTTTATCAGTAAACATCTGTAGTATAAATTGTAATCTTGACAGATTTTTGATTTTTTTGACCGAGCTAGCTCTTCCCGTTGACGTTATCGTACTGACCGAATGCTGGATTGACGCTAATAGTATTGTGCCTGTAATTGACGGTTACAATTCCTTTGCAACTCATATCTCGTTTAACCAAAATGACGGAGTAGTTGTCTACACTAAAAACAATATCGAAGTTTCATGCTCTGAGTTTAATATCTCTGATGGTAATTGTTTATTAGTTAATGTTTCTAATGATACGTCTATTATTTGCACCTATAGGCCTCCAGCTTTTAAAAACCCCGCCAACTACATTGACTCACTTAATGACCTACTGGGAACTGTTAAAACAAAGAACATTATATTGACAGGAGATGTTAACATCAATATCATGCCCGATGCCTTAAATAACTCTGCCAACGAGTATTTAAATACTATGGCATATCATGGTCTAAAACAAGGTATAGATAAACCAACAAGGCTTAATAAAACTTGCTTAGATCACTTTATGATCAAATGCACATTGCCTTGCCAGACACTAGTATTTGATAAATTTACGGACCACTCTCCTATAATGCTTAACATTAGCAAATCTTTAGAAAGGAAAATAAACATTTCAAAAACTATTAACAAAATCGATTACGTTAGTGTAAAAAAAGATCTCCTAGATCTAGACTGGGAAAATTTTTACAGTCTGACAGACGTCAACTCAGCTAGTGAATACATAATCACGAATGTCAAGAATATCATCGATAAAAACTCTAGTACAATAACGATACCTAAAAAAACCATGCCACTTAAACCATGGATTACAATAGGAATAGTAAAATCAATTCGTAGAAAGGATAAATTACTTAAGGACCTTAGGAGATCGCCATATGACTTAAATCTAGAAATGGAATTTAAAAATTATAGAAATACATGTAACAAAATAATAAAATATGCCAAAAGTAACTACTACAGAAATAAATTAGAAAAATCAGTTGGAAATAACAAAGAAACTTGGAAAATTATTAAAGAACTATCGAACTTAACTAAAAATAAGGACACGGTTTCAGAATTGCTTACCTTATGTGAAGATCCTAAAAAGTCACTTGATATAGTGAATCAATACTTTACGAACGTTGGAAGTGAACTTGCAAATAGAACGCTTAACATTTTAGGACTTACTGAACAGGAACTTGCAAGCAGACCAAACAATACTTCGACTCCATCACAGTCAATGTCATTTGTACCCACTGATCCTCTTGAAGTCGCTAATATTATAGGTAAATTGAATTCAAATAGTTCTTGTGGAGGAGACAAAATTACTATCCGCTTTTTGAAAATATTCAAGGAAATACTGGTTGCTCCAATCGCGCACGTTTGTAACCTCAGCTTTGAAACAGGTGTCTTTCCAAGTTCTTTTAAAACGGCCATTGTATGTCCCATTCACAAAGCAGGAGACCGTAATAACCCATCAAATTATAGACCCATATCACTCTTACCAACCTTGTCTAAAATACTAGAGAAACTTGTAAACCGTAGGCTAGTATGTTACATGAATAAAATGCATATATTATCGGACAAGCAATTCGGATTTCGTGCAGGCAAATCAACTGAGGATGCTGTACTCAATCTGACCTCATTAGTAACAGAGTACCTGGATAGGGGAGAATGCTGTGTTGGCGTATTTTTGGACTTGCAGAAGGCATTCGACACGGTGTCGGTCCCAATATTGCTTACTCGTCTAGAGAGCTCAGGTATCAGGGGTGTAGTGCACTCTTGGTTCTCTGATTATTTGCTTTGTAGAAGTCAAATTGTGAAAGTTGATGGTCATCACAGTAATAGTTCCCCATGTAGTTACGGCGTCCCACAAGGCAGTACGCTGGGGCCAACGCTATTTTTGTTATACATTAACAGCCTGTGTAACCTAAATATTCCTCATGCTGACACCATTATGTTTGCTGACGACACTGTGGTGTTATTTCACAGCAAAACATGGAGCGAGGTAAAAGAGGTGGCTGAGTTAGGATTATGTCATGTAACAACTTGGCTTGAACAAAATCTGCTTACAATCAACTCGCAAAAAACGAAATTTCTCTGCTTTAGTAAGACAAAAGCCAAAAACCCAGATTTGTCTCTTACGCTGCACACATTCCCGTGTATACAAAATGTTCACCCAAATTGCAATTGTCCAGTTCTCTCGCGCGTTCCATCAATTCGGTATTTAGGTGTAATAGTAGATGAAAATCTCAAGTGGACACAACACATAAGCGCTAC
This sequence comes from Pyrausta despicata, assembly GCA_963921415.1. Taxonomy (NCBI): domain Eukaryota; kingdom Metazoa; phylum Arthropoda; class Insecta; order Lepidoptera; family Crambidae; genus Pyrausta; species Pyrausta despicata. Next base: position 9,530,808 of record OY992862.1, on the reverse strand, counting down.
GTCCAATAAAGCTCGCAAATTAATATTTGTATTCAAACTATTGCGCAAAGTAGCAGACCACAAGATTCTCATCTCTACCTATAAAGCTCTGTGCCAATGCCTACTAACCTACTGCATCTGTGTTTGGGGAAATGCTGCAAAGACGCACATGAAGCAACTCGAAAACGCCCAGAGAGCTGTATTAAAGATTGCCCTGAGACTTCCTTACCGATTTCCAACGGAGCAGCTGTATCGGCAGGCAATGGTTCTCCCTATACGTAAGCTCTTTGTTTTACTCTCATTAAGTCGATTCCACAGTAGAATAGTTCCGCATACCCCTTTAATAAGAAGAAGAATCCTGAGATATAACACTCCTAGTGTTAGATCCACACTAGCAAAACGACACTTCCTTTATATGGCGCCACGACTTTACAACATGCTAATCCTATTAAATAATGATATCACTCGAGTTACTTCCAGGACATTTAAACAACTTACCATAAAATGGCTCGATCAATTCACATACGACAGCTTAGAAAAAAATATCTACTCAATTACCGGACATTCCTAAAATATAAATGTATCACAAATAACACACACACACACACACACACACTAAATAAATAAAGAAAATTACTTATTAAGCGTTTGAGGAGGAGCCTGACTCTCGTAGCACAGGGAAACCTTATACGAGAGCAGATCGAATATTGTAAACTTATATGTGTGTTTTTAAATAAATAACATTTTCATTTTTTTCATTTTTTCATTTATTTTTATTTTTAGGGTTCCGTACCTCAAAAGGAAAAAACGGAACCCTTATAGGATCACTTTGTTGTCCGTCTGTCCGTCCGTCCGTCTGTCAAGACCCTTTTTCTCAGGAACGCGTGGAGGTATGAAGCTGAAATTTATATCAATTACTCAGGTCTACTGTCCCTTGAAGCTGTGAAAAAATCAAACTTCTAAGCCAACGCAATCAAAAGATACAGCCGTTTATGCCGCAAATTTTCGACACTTGCAAGGGAATCAAAACCTACAGGGTGCTTCCCGTGAATTCAGAATCTTGAAATTTGGTACGAAGCAACGTCTTATAGCATAGATAAAGGAAAAATTACGAAAACCATACATTTTTAGTTACATCACATAATATATATTTTTTTAATAATTTTAAACTTACTACCCATTTCCTCATAAACGCGTAGAGGTATTAAATTGAAATTCATACCAAATACTCAGGTCTATAATACCTTTAAGCTGTAACAAAATCAAACTTCTATGTCAACGCAATTAAAAGAAACAGCAATTTAAGCTGCATATTTTGAAACTCGCAAGTACTCGCAAGGGAATCAAAACCTAAAGGGTACTTCCAGTCGACCTAGAATCTTGAAATTTGGCATGAAGCAACGTTTTATAGCACACATAAAGGAAAAATTCCGAAAACCTTACATTTTTAGTTACATTACAATATATATATTTTTTAATAAATATAAACTTATTACTTTTTTCCTCATGAACGCGTAGAGCTATCAAGTTGAAATTCATATCAAATACTTAGATCTAATTGCCTTTAACCCGTGAAAAAAAAAAAATTCTAAGTCAACGCACAACGCAAAAGTACAACCATTGATACCGCATATTTTGAAACTCGCAACTACACGCAAGGGAATTAAAACCTAAAGACCACTTCCCGTTGACATAGAATCTCGAAATTTGGTAAGAAGCAATAGCTTACAGCACAGGTAACAGAAAAATTCCGAAAAGCTTAAAATTTATGACATTATTATATTTCTTATTGTTGGTTATAAGTGTTTCAGTTATATTATAGATAAATGATATGTGTTAATATAAAATAAAGGATTACTTAAACGATAAAGAGATCTTTGTCTTAAATTTATGCTTCTCCATCTTTCCCCATTGTAATGTTATGAATTTCATTTTGCAATAAAAATACCATAGTTATGACTCGATTGTCGTAATGAACGAACTTTGTAAACCTTGCAGGTTTGTACGGAACCCTCGGTGCGCGAGTCCGACTCGCACTTGGCCGGTTTTTTTAGTTAATAAGTATAATGTAAAACTCTTATCAAATTATTGCATTGTCATCGGTACTTAATACGTGTGCAAAGTTTCAAATTAATCCGATTTCTGAAAGTTGGTGAAAATTGAGCTCAGAAATTCCGTTACATTCATTTACATACATACACCCCGATCTAATAAAAGCGTGTTAAAAATACAGTGTTTTGGCTAAAATAGGTATACTTAATTAACAAAATGAAGTAACTACGGCTATTTATGTAATTGCACTATGATAATGCGGGTCGGATTTACTGCTGAAGATAATGTGAGTCGTATATTAAGTCGCCTTGACACGTTGTTTAATTTGGACTTAAACGTTTGCCTAATCTGTGGAAAGCTTGCGACCTTGTACTATTTTTTAACGGTTTTCGGCACGCAGTCAAAAGGTAGCTATAGATTGGATGTCTCTACTTTTCTAATGGATAGTAAACAATCCGAGGTCCTTGGCTATAATTAGGAATGGATGTTTCAAGTTGTTAAGACGAATTACGTCAAAATCTATAATTTTGGTCTGCTGTTCAGGCTAAAACTTTGATTGATCAAACCTACCAATTATTATGTCAGCAAACTGTTAAAACTAAAAATAAAAGTTAGCCTTACCTAAAAAACACATGTTATTTGGGTGGTGGATTGATGTGGGCGTGCCTGTCTATTATGATCTCTATAATAACGTTCATATAAAATATTTTGCTACCTTTCTTTGTAACTCAAGTTTCTTTTTTTATTAATTACCAATTGAATTAGTGATGACTTCGGAATGTTCTTAATTAGACAAAGGCCTTTTTTGCAGAAGAAAAGTACGATGTTTTTTTTTACAAAAATTGTATTAAAGATGTTATCAAATAAATTTTAATATTAGTCACAAGTTTATTGAAACGAAGACTAGAAAATAAGTTACTTAAAGTATGTTTTGTAAAAAAATGTAATTTTTCATTATTTTGAGCAAGAGCGCTATTTTCATAAAATGAAGAATATAAAATTTCGTATTTCGTAGATAAAAGCAATGTAAATACCCTTAAAATAACAAGTAAAACTTTTATTGCCAAAAATGTGGACTATATCTGCCAATCAATTAAAAAACGGGAACTAGGCGCAACATAAATTAGGTATTTTTTTCTAACTACCGTTTTTTAAGTTGTTTAAATAGGCAACACGAAAGTATAATAGTGATTTATCGAATCGTCACCTATGAATTACTCAAGCCTTTGAATTTTTAGATCAAAGTCACTTCTAACAGATATCTTAAGACTTATAAACACGAATGGATAGTAAGATTTTTTATTACCTGTACATCAATTTGACGATGCTATAAAAGATCGCATCGATTCTCAAAATACACCGATCATTGGCTCTATACGTGTGGTGCGATTGGATCACAACAGGCACCCTACTCTAAACCAGTCTTGTATGTTCTAATCTTAATTACACTGTTTACGTGTTTCGTAAAGGCAAAGGTAGTTTTAGTTGATGGAATCAGGCGTTACTTTGCGGAAATCCATGATTAAAGCTGAAAAAGAGAATTATTTTGCTTTAAATTTCCATTAAACGATAAAGTGCAGGAAGATTGATCTTAGATATATTTTCGCTCGTAGTCTGTCGAAGAGACAACATGTCCTGAGGATGCCACGTGTATTGGCGAAACGAGTCGAGTGTTGTATTGGTGTCAGTGTTGTGTTTCCAGTGCATTCTCTGTGTCACGTTGTGAGTTGCATTGTAAGTCCTGCAACTTTGAGCTCTAGTTTTTCAAGTGGTTACGGTTGGATGTATTTGCGTTCTTGCGCTGGCGTAGTTTAGTGGAAAATAAAAGCAAAATAATTCTCCTTTTCAGCTTTAAAGGTAGTTTTGTATGTTTTCAATAAAAAAAGTTTATTTTGTCTTGTGACTAGATGAATCCTTGTTTTAATATTTTAACTCTTTACATATTTTTTAGAAAATTACCGATTAATTATTATTTTATTTTAATTATTCTTGAGTAAAAAACAAACAGAAAAAAAATAGTTTTGAAAAGTGCTACACTTGCCCCGAATAGTGGAATTTTTGATTGTACCTACTAATAACGTTTAATATCTCGTTCTAAAACACGGAAATAAGTTTTTAGAGTTGCACTCTTGTATTATGTTCCTACCTATTTTGAGAGATCGCCGATGATAGATGTCTGGCGTTCATCCAGAAATTCCTTGTAAAATTATTCGATAGAATCTGATCGATTTTTTTCACCGTTTTAATGTGAGCAGACACTGTCCTGCCATCATAAATAATCAGATTGTTTATTTTTAAGGTTCCGTACCTTCAAAAAAAAAAAACAGAACCCTTAAAAGATCACTTTGTTGTCCGTCCGTCCGTCTGTCAAGACCGTTTTTGTCAGGAACGCGTGGAGGTATCAAACTGAAATTTCTATATGATACTTAGGTTTACTGTCCCTGGAAGCTGTAGAAAAATCAACCTTCTAAGCCAACGCAATCAAAAGATACAGCCATTTAGGCCGCAAATTTCCGCAAATTTTCGAAACTCGCACGGGAATCAAAACCTACAGGGTACTTCCCTTAAACTTAGAATCTTGAAATTTAGTACGAAGTCACGTCTTATAGTACAGATATAGGAAAAATTACGCAAACCGTAAATTTTCAGTTTCATCATATAAAAAAAATATTTTTGTCAATTTTGAAAATTTCAAAGTTAGTTACTCCTTATCTCATGAACGCTTTGAGGTATTAAATTAAAATTTATATTTTATTTAAGTCTATAATGAAGTATATAATTCCCGTGATGGGTGAAATTTTACTTATATACCTACAGGTTTGTACGGAACTCTCGGTGCGCGAGTCCAACTCGCACTTTTCCGGTTTTTTTAGATAAAAAATAGCTACAGTGGGCATCATAACTACCTACATTTTACATTAAAACTCATGTTAATGTCAAGTTGTTTTATCTGTCATGGTAGTAATACTGCAAAAACATGGAAGTAACAATATGTGTCAATATTTGTGATTACCAGTGTGTGTTAACAGGTAAGGTAATGATAGGGTTGCCAGATTTTTATTTTGCCGAGTAGGGATTTTGTAACTTTTTGAGTCTAGTAACACTGGCTACTGGTGACTTGCTTATACTCAGAGTTAAGTTTCTGTTTAAAATCAATGCTTGAACACCTGTCCTGAAACTAATAATGCCATACTAATAATAATAGTGCCTACTTACATGTAATAGATTTGAATGATGTCTCGGTGTCTTGAGATGTGCCAACCAATCAAATAAGTTAAGGCTCAAAGGCACTGAGATCCAAGACATGAACTACAAAGTGAGATGACACGTTATTAATTAGAGACACCTGCGTAATTTCTCAGATTGCTGTCACCACCACCATTGCGTTGATAGATTACGTCTAAATATATTCGTAATAATTCATTGAAACAGTACCTACAAGCCTTAAGACTCGTAATTTCTAATGTTATTGAAATATTTTACCTTAGTTTTTAAGTGAATAAGCAATGTTTGCCTTTCTTAGATTGCTGTGCCCTTGCCGGGCGTCACTGTAATTTGACATTATTTGTAACACATTTTTCTCAGTTGCAATAAGATTCTGATTCTAATTCTTCAACGACGTTTGTTTCAGTACACAAGTGAAATGACGCGTTTTGACACTAATTATAAAAAGCTATAGCATATCGCTATCGCGAGATGCGCGAGCTATATGCAAAATCGAGCATCAAGCTATAAACGAGCAGGAAGGTTCTCAAATGGAGACCACGCTTAGGTAAACGTAGTGTGGGACGCCCCCCGGCTAGTTGGACAGACGACCCGAAGAAGGCAGCTGGTAGTGACTGGATGCAAAGGGCGGGAGATCGTGCGCTGTGGCGCTCCTTGGGGGAGGCCTATGTCCAGCAGTGTGGGCTGTAACAGGCTGATATGATGATGATGATGCCTAAATGCCTAAATGATGATGATGCCTACTTCCCATGTCTTCCTATGTCATAAAATTCTCTTTAAACAATTATAAATGCCCTTTGTTTTTTTATTAAATAAGTAGCTTAGGTACTTTTTATACAGAATTAATGCCACGGTCACAGAATCTCAAGATAAATCTTTATTACGGGAAATGCTTTGCACCTGTAATTTCTAAAGGCCCTTTACTATTGGAAATCACATAAAACGACAAAACTACTGTAGGTACCTTTTTAAATTGAAAGCACTTTGTAAACTGAAAGAAACCAATGCTTTTTGAATAAGTTATATTGGAGAAGCATGAATAGCGTGCTCGAATGTGTTCAGAATATTAAAACGTTGTAAAAAGCCCCAAAAAGGTTTAAGGCTCATTTTATCGATCTTTTTTACACATGGGAAGTACTCACTGTTATTTATTTATCATGGAAAACGCATATGTTCAACCTAAAATGGTAAACGATACTTACTAGAAAATTGTTAATATAAGGAGCATAAAAAAAAGGCTTTAAGTCTATCACAAGTCCCTGTTTCAAGAATTAAAGCTTGCCTTAAAAATTTGCAAAACCAATTATATTGTTTTGTACCGCCAGAAATCTGTACAAACACTATCTCTGAAATGTATCATTTATTTATCTTCAGTCACATCGTTTTTACCTAATGGAGAACGAAGATAATAAAAAACAGTCAAGTGTTTTTAGTTTTTTCATTATCTTATTCTAGAAGTTACAGGAGGGGGGGGGGGGGTCACACATATTACCACTTTGGAAGTGTCTCTCGCGTAAACTATAAAGCTTAAAAACAAATGATATTAAAAACCTAAAAGAAATATCCATAGATCCAAACTCATACATACGATTGGGGTATGAGTTTCATGAAAAAAAAAATACGTTTCAGTTTCAAATTTATTTTTTTCATGAATTAATAATACCCGCTAGCTTGTAGTAGCTTTTATAGTTTTAGAAAAAAGTGGCTGTAACATACGGACGAACAGACAGACATACATGACGAATCTATAAGGGTTTTGGTTTTTTCCCTTTTGGCTACAGAACGCAAAAAAGAGGTTGGGGCCACATCGAAACTAATCCATGCGAATGAAAAAACTTGAATATTCCTTTAAATTGCTTTTTTGCCAAATGTGAGGTACTTTATCCATACAAGAGCTGAGAGAGGCCTCGAACTTAATCTTATGAACGATAAATCACTTGACTCATGTGAAATAGCGGTCTAGGGATGAAGGAAAATATATGGGACTGAAATAATTCATTTTGTTTCATTTATTATGACGTTTACTAGTGCTATATCTAAAGGTTTCACAATATTACGTTTGAGAAAATACCGTTAATTTTATTTCATTTAAAAGAGTTTAAATTTCTAAAACAAAAGACACATTTAAGCTTATTAAGTCAGTTCAGGTACTGGGAAAAGAACAGAGCACACATAGATATTCAACAGCTAAAATATGTAAAGCGGTCAGTATTAGCCATTTAGGTACAATACTATTAAAATTAGTACCTACCTTCACGTACTAGGTACTTATTTTAATACATATTTAGTATTTTGTAACTTAGTAGGTACTTATATAATGTTGAATGGTCCTGTTGCGTCCGATCCCGTTAACGTTGGGTACATTAATTACCTACTCTTGAAGTCGTTGACAACTCTGTGTACCTCGGACTTCCAGTCCAGTTAGGTAAATTCAACTTAGAGAAAGAGATCTCTCGTCGAATCCAGCTCGGATGGGCAGCTTTGGGGAAGGTCCGGCACACATTCGCGTCCAATGTACCTCAATGTATCAAGACAACAGGTCAGGCCTATCACAAGTTGGACCGTCAGACTGGTGAAGGTCCCGGGAAGCCGCTGGATGTGGAAGGCGCGATCGCTTGATCGCGGTGGAGATCCTTGGGGGAGGCCTTCGCTTAGCAGTTGGCGTCGAACGGCTGTTAAGATGATCAACATCACAAACATTGATCTGACTCCGTGGTAAGTAGCTAAAGCACTTGTATTACAGATATCAGAATCAACAGTGGTATTACAAATAAACTTAAATAAATACAACACATGTTTTATTTGTTAAGTATTTTTCGCGTTTACAACGCTATTTTTTAATTTCGAAAATACAACACTTAAAAAATCTTAACCGATTGTTAAATATTTGTAAAAATATTTCTCTCGGGTGATTTGAGGGTGTCTCTCACAATCATTGATGAAACATCCGTCCGATGTCGACCGTTTGGTGCAGTGGTCCACAGGTCGGACTTCTAAACCAAGGGTCGCGGGTTCGATCCCCGCACAGTACAAGCATAAGTGTGCATGAACATGTGTGTTTGTACTGGTCTGGGTGTTTTCTATGTATAATATGTATTTATTTACAAAAAAAAAAAGTATTTAAGTATGTTTATCCGTTGTCTAGTACCCATAACACAAGCCTCGTAGCTTAGTTTGGGACTAGAGAATTGGTGTGGTTGTTGTGAAATATTTATTTATTTATTTATTTATTTACATACGCTGGCTCAAAGCGTTAAAAAGCACTTACGAAATTCAACGACTCCATAAAGGTTCTCGGTAGCTCAATGGTCAGAGCATTGGACCGGACTTCCAAAGGTCGGGGGTTCGATTCCTCCCCGATGACCGGAGCCGAAAAGATTTTTTTAAGTGTTGTATTTTCGAAATTACAACACATGTCACAACACATCACACGACATATAACACCCAGACCAATACAAACAGACATGTTCAGGGACACAAATGTTTGTACAGTGCGGGGATCGAACCCGAGACCTCTTAGTTAATAGTCAACTTCTTGACCATTGCACCAAAGAGGTCGTCAATATTCAAAGTAATGGTATGGTATAATAAGGTTAAGTTTGGTCAATTTTCTTTGCGACTGCCTTATTCTAATACACACAAAGCATAAAAACAAATTTCCTCTGAGAGAACTCGTTTTACTTGATAGTAGTTCAAGAAAGATAACAGTAAAGTACTCTTTAAAAATGCAGCGAGTGCAGGGCGTTGCACCCCCGCATTCTCAGCTGTAAAAGTGAAGGTGAACGAAAGGTTTCATTAAAATTCTCACTGCTATCACATTTGCGACACCTGACTTTGAGAAATTGACCATGTACCAAACAGAGTAGTGATACAGACGGATAAGTATATTAGCAAATTATAAACATTGCTCATTGATGAAATCTCATATACTTAAACAGTTTGTTCAAGTTTTCAAAACGACAAATTAAGGCAAGTAAATAATAATGATAAATTTATTCTGGCATTAAAATTTACAAAAGCATACACTTTTACGTTTCAGAGCTCAGAATAATACTTTAAGGAAGAGTTATTTTTGATTGTGAAATAAGTAGAATAGAAAATGTGACATTTCATCTCTATTTTGTACATTCTCTAAGCTTCAGAAGTTTAAAAACTTCAGACGTCATGGCTACCTTGGAATGGCTATCGGTGAATGTATTCAAATGTCTGGGTGGGTGTCACGAACAAAACGACACGTCATTTGGAAAACAGATTAATTTGGAACATTGTTCAGTACGAGAAGTTCAGGGTGAAATATGTGAATGGCGTTACAATGGAAATCAATTTTAAGTCAAGCAAAGTGGCAAACTATTATTGATAGAGGTAATTTATAGCAATAAAAACTCATGGTTCATAAGTCAACCCCTTTTAGCGACGATCTCGAAGTTAAAAGAATTCAAACAGGATACTAAAGAGACAGTTCAAACAGGGATGGCTTCTAAAATTGGGTCTTATGCCGCAGCCAGGCTAATGCGGCCCAAAAAGAGATAAGTGCGACTAATCAGATGCTGTTTGCGCGGGGCGGGTCTCATTGGGAGCCGGATATCAGGCCCACTTCGCATTCATAGCGCAGATTGAAAAGCCAGTATACTAAAAAACATATTATGCAGCTTTATACGTAGAGGCAACGTTAAGCTTGCAGTTATGTCCATTAGAACAAAGTTTAAATTTAAACTGCTCAAAAACTTATGATGTTGTCTCTCAAAAGCCTACTCACGAATGTGCTAATGTTCATGTATATTCAGATAAGCTAGGAATTGGTTATGGTTCCTTATTGAATAGGTCATTGAGCTGTAAAATTATTAATAACTGTATGCCAGACACATCACTGGATCAAATTGTAAATAGTATACGAAACAGCTCTTTCAACTCAAACTCGATTATTGTATTAATGTTAGGGAACAGTCAAAACGTTAGTAAGAAAAATATTATAAAGAATTGGACCATTTTGACAAATTTAAATGTTAAAAAAATTATCCTCTGTTCCCTACCATTTTCAAAATATTATACGGTAACACAAAATAACAGTATTCATATGCTGAATACTTTGTTATTTAATTTATCTCAGCGTCACAGTGACAAATTTGTGTTTTTTGACACAAATAAATTCAATAATAATTCATTTCATTTGACTGGCAGCTCTTTACACTTGCCTATTAAATTTAAAAAACGAATAGCTACTTTGTTAGCTTATAATATTAATTGTATTTTAAACTCAACCATATCACATGGTTGTCAACATATTAGTAATAGTACTAATTTAGATATTATTAACTTGACAACCTCTGACACTTTAAACTAAGGGGGAAGACAAAGGCTGGGTCTAGTTTTATTGTTGTACATCAAAACATACAAGGCCTAGCTGGCAAAGAATTAGAATTATCATTAGTTTTGCAAGATTTAAACGCCCATGTAATGTGTGTGACTAAGCACTGGTATAGGGACTATGAATTAATGTTAAGTATTGACAATTATAAGGTCGGTAGTTCGTTCACAAGGGAGACTACAACTAGAGGTGGGTCACTTATTCTATTGAAAAATCAATTTAACTGTAAAGAACGAAAAGATATTGTATCTCTCTCCATTGAGCGAACTATTGAACTTGCATGTGTTGAACTAGATCAATATATTGTCATAAGCGTATATAGCCCGCCAGACGCTAATTACCAACTTGTTGAAGACACTATGGATAAAGTCTTATCAAAAGCATCAAAATCAAAAAAGAATTTAGTAGTATGCGGTGATTTTAATATAGACATATTAAAAAAAACACAAATTTCTATGAGATTTCTTAATCTCTTTGAATCGTATAACCTAAATAATGTTTTTGAAGAACCTACCAGAGTGACTCCAACAACGGCTACTTGCATAGATAATATTTTTTGTGATGTCAAAATAACAAATAAATCTATTTTACAATGTCTAAGCTCCGACCATAGAGGACAAAAGGTCACATTTCCGTCTGGTCCGGCCTTGAGCGTAGTAGATATAGTTTATAGACCAGTCACTGCAAACAGGATAAATAGATTTAAGGATAGGATTTTTGATGGTGTGAAAACATTAATACCAAACAGTAGTAGTAACGTAGACAACTTATATGAAGATCTTTTTAACTTAATTAAAAGCGAATTTGCATCAATTTTCACAAAAAAAAGGTTAAGTCTAATCGGTTTACAAGTAAGTTTAATGAATGGGCTACACCAGGTATTTATAAAAGCAGGAACAAGTTATATGATCTGTATAGTATTAGAGAACATTCTCAGGACCCACATATTATAGAATATGTTAAAAAATATTCAAAAATCTTTAAAAAAGTTTGTGCCCAAGCAAAGACGAATCATCTTCGTAGGATAGTTTCAGGTTCAAAAAATAAAGCCAAAGCTACCTGGAATATCATTAACAAAGAAACCGGTAAAGATAAAACAAAAGATCGTTCATATTCATTAAAAGATGGAGGTAAACTAGTTAAATCTGATGCAGAAGTAGCTAATATTTTTGAAAAGTACTTTGCTAATATAGCACCATCTACTACTAAAGAACTTAACTCTTCTGCAGAACTGTCTGAATCCATTCTCAAATCCATTATGATGAGTGTGATTCACCACTATACTTTAGATACGTAAGCACCGATGTAATTATGAAGGCATTCAATGAAATAAATATGAAAAAAACCGAGGATCTTTGGGGAATATCCGTATGTATAATTAAAACTATTATTGAAATCATAGCACCTCTTTTAGCGATCATTTTTAACAAATGTATTGATGAAGGAAAATTCCCAAATTTAATGAAATTTAGTAAAATAGTACCGTTATTTAAATCTGGTGACAAAAATAACCCCTCAAATTTTCGACCGATATCAATCTTACCGGTTCTAAGTAAAATTTTTGAAAAGATTATATTCAATCAGCTACTATTTCACTTCACATCAAACAATTTATTGCATAATAAACAATTTGGTTTTACAAAGGGTCGCAGTACTGCTGATGCTGGAGTCGCTCTGTTGAAACATATATTTGATGCCTATGATAGTAAGCATGATGCTGTGGGAATCTTTTGTGACCTCTCTAAAGCGTTTGATTGTGTTGACCATGAGACCCTGTTGAGAAAACTACGCCATTATGGTGTATCAACTAATGCATGTAACTTATTTAATTCATATCTCACTGAGAGAACACAAAAGGTTTCTATCAATGGAGCAGAGTCTCCTGGAGCACCTCTCACTATGGGTGTGCCCCAGGGTTCGATATTGGGACCGTTACTGTTTCTAATATATATTAATGACCTTCCATACTTTGTCGACGGTGCTTGTGAGATAGTGTTATTTGCTGATGATACTTCACTACTTTTTAAAACTCCAAGGGGTAAAGAATTGTTTGACGATGTAAATGGTACTCTCTCGCGAGTACTTCATTGGTTCACCGTTAACAATTTATTGCTTAACGCGACCAAAACTAAATGCATTAAGTTTACAATGCCCAATGTCCGACAAGTTCCAACAGGGGTTGTTGTTAAGGATGAACAACTAGTTACTTCAAATACTGCAACTTTTTTGGGAATTACTTTGGATGATAAGCTCCAGTGGGGTCCTCATATCATGACCTTATCAAAGAGACTAAGCTCCGCTGCATACGCTGTAAGAAAGATAAGGTTTCTGACTGATGCTGAAACGGCAAGACTAGTTTATTTTAGTTATTTTCACAGTATCATGTCATACGGCATCTTACTATGGGGCTCAGCTGCAGATATAGAGACAATTTTCGTATTGCAGAAACGAGCCGTGCGGGCTATTTATAAACTTAAATCAAATGAAACACTTAGAGAATTGTTTAAAGAAGTTAAAATACTTACAGTTTACTCGCAATACATTTACGAAAACCTAATTTACGTTCGAAAAAACTTACACTTATTTCCTAAAAATAGCGATTTGCATAACTTCAACACAAGACAAAAAAATAGGCTTGCCGTTCCACATTTTAGGGTTCATAAGGTTGGTCACTCATTTATGGGTAGATGTGTAATATTTTTTAATAAATTACCTGAAAATTTAATTTCATTGCCTTTAGATAAATTTAAAACAGTTGTAAAAGATGTATTAATGTCGAAAGGATATTATAAAATTGATGATTATATAAATGACAAAGATATATGGAAATGTTTAAATGCAAACAATTACAATTATTGTAAATCAATTTTGAAAAGAGGCAATGACAATAGTGACTGAGTTTCTTGCGCCGCTTCTTCTCAGCACTGGCCCAAACTGTCCCGAAGCGGTGGTAGGGTCAATTTATATGTTGGGACGTGTAAAAGTGCTAATTTGTTAGCCTAATTACAAAAATAAATTGATTTTATTGATTTTTATTGATCAACTACGCAATGCACCCTTCTCTTTAAGTTTCCTAACTGCTGAGGATCGTGGCTTCGACGGAATTGGTTCAAAAGTCTTCTCCATGCATTTCGTTCTTCCGCTTGGTGGAGAGCTTGGGACATCGTTGTATACAGTTCCCCGGTCACCTGGTCAGAAAATCTTTTGGGACTGCGTCCTCTTGGTCTCCTGCCTTATATATTGCGGGTTATGATGAGCTTTTCTACGTTGTCTGTATCATGGCGTGCTATATGGCCAAAGTATTGCAGTATTCTGTGGAGGCAGACTGAAGAGAGGCGCGGTTGTGTGTGAATCTTTAGCTCCTTTAAGATGGAGATGTTTGTGCGACGCGCTGTATAAGGTATACGGAGCATCCATACGCCAATACATACAATACGTTTATTTTACATAGTAAGATAGTTAAACCAAAGCATTTGACATGATCAAGACAGGCAGAGGTTTCTTCTTTACCAACGCGGTAGCGCTTACCGCCAGGATCCATATGCGACTTTCTGTCGCTGCCACTCGCGACGGCTAATGTGGCCCGAAAAGAGAAAAGTGTGTCTAATTAGATGCTGTTTGCGCGGATTTCATTGGGAGGCGGATATCAGGCCCACTTCGCATTAATAACGCAGATTGAGAAGCAAGGCTAGAAGACTTTAAAATACCTACGTATTTTACAGCCGTATTACGTTAAATAAAAATAGCTGCAAAGGATAATACAAAATGTCATTAACTGCGTAGTGTCTGTTATTAACAACGTTTGATCCTGGTTTCACCACCGATCTGAAAATTATGTTGAAACTGGGCAGTTTCCTTAAGTTTAAATGACTCTTAAGGTTTTTATGGAAAAATACCTGTAGATAGGCGAGTGCCGATAACGTTGATTTTAGAGTTATAATTTAAGTAAGTATTCTTCTAACTTTGTTATTTACCAGGACATCATTTTAATGCGCGTCAACTTGGTCTCGTAGTAAAAATGAATAAAATCACTTTTCTAAGGTAAATCTAACAGGCTGCTATCGCTAGGCTATGTATATGGGATTGCCTTTATTTCCAGCCCTTAATGCTTAATTAATTCCTTAAGTGGCCCTTTTTCCGGTGGTCTATAGATTAAGCACTATGAATTCCACTGTAGATGAGTTATTATACGGAATCGTAGGGTATGCAGATGACAGTACAGTTTCTGAGAGATACTTGTCCAGTGCTTCGAACAGTAGGGATGATACACGTCTGTTAAGAGAGGCCATGGTCGAGCGGACAAACCTGACCTTAAGTAGAGTCTCCCAGTGGGGAGATGACAATCTGGTCAGCTTCAACGCCTCGAAAACACAAGCCTGCCTATTTACGGCCAAGAGGAGCCCCTTTCATCTGGCTCCTGTCTTTCAGAACTCGTCCATTGCCATTGCAGACCGTCTTGAGCTTCTTGGCGTGGAGTTGACGGCAAATCTCAACTTCGGCCCCACTATCGAGATCAAAGCTCAAATTGCAGCAAAAAAACTGGGAATCCTGAACAGAGTCAAGCGATACTTCACAGCTGATCAGCTTTTAACTCTTTACAAAGCGCAAGTCCGATCCTGCATGGAGTATTGCAGCCACCTCTGGGATGGTTCCGCCAAATACCAACTTGCTGCTCTTGACTCGGTTGAACGCAGAGCCAAGAGGCTCATAGGTGACGAGAGGCTTGTAAGCACGCAGCTCCAGAGCTTGGCTCATCGCCGCAGAGTCGCCTGCTTGTCAATCTTTTACAGGCTTTACTTCGGCGAGTGTGGTCATGATCTACATCAGCTTATTCCGCCGGCCCCCTTTTACCATCGGACCACCAGACGTACCGCGGGATACCATCCGTACCGTGTCGATGTTCCACTGTTACGAACCAAGCGCTTCTCATCTACATTCCTGATGCGCACTGCAAAAGAGTGGAACTCACTACCTGCGTCAGTGTTTCCCTGCAATTACAACTTAGGAATCTTCAAAGCTAGAGTGAACAGGCATCTTCTAGGTGAGCTCGCTCCATCGTAGACTCAGTCTTTGCCTCGTTGGGCTTAGTCTTGGGTCAAGAGCAAACCTATCCCAAATAAAAAAAAAAAAAAAAGAGTTATTTCAAATCATTGGTTTCTTCTTTTCTTAGTTTTTTATTCCTAGACTAAGAATCAGTAATATAGCACATTTGAGACAAAAACATAAGACTCTTGTTAAAAATTTTCGGCTATAATTAAAAAAAAGAAATCCTCCAGGGCACGTGCGATTTTCTGTTTCTGCGATACCAGACTGATAGCGGCTCAGCTTCTTCATACACAAGGCTATATACGCAAGTCTTTGATACTTGACGGTTAGTCTCCAAGCGACTACCGCCATACATATTCATTGAGGCTTGTACACTAGTTGCGTCGCCGACATACGAAATCGCTAACGGTCGCGAGTCGCAGCGACGCTATGGCACAAGTGTGCCCTGGGCCTTAGGTCGGGAAACACGTCCCGGACCAGAACTTAATACGCCATATTAGAAAAAATAAAAACTAACCTGCGCTCATCAACTGTTCCTAATTTTGGAGTGATTGGTTTTTAATGTTATGCTTAGTTTATTTATTAAGGTGAAAGGACATAAAAATCAGTAATAATAATACACGCAATGGTAGTTAAACATAATAGTGTGTGATTGGTTAAGTAGCTCGACGTTGCATGTTCGAATTGACCCGATGTACGGATAAGAAAAGGAGTTTTAATGTTTAATGCCTTAAGATCGGGAAGAACTTCCCGGACCAGTGCTGGGTACGTCATATTAGAAAAAATAAAAACTAACCTGCGCTCATCAACCGTCCCTAATTATGAAATGATCGGTTTTTTATGTTATGCTTTGTTTATTTGTTGAAGTGAAGGACCTAAAAATCAAGAGCTTTCGAGTTCGAATACAAGATTGTAACACGCAATGGTAGTTAAACATATTAGTGTGTGATTGGTTAAGGAGCTCGATGTTGCATGTTCAAATTGACCCGATTTACGGATAAGAAAAGGAGTTTTAATGTTTCCGGGAGCACGTCAAGTCGTTACGCTAATACTGATGTATTCTGATGAATGAATTAACGTGCGTTAATTCATGCTTCAGTATTTGTCACAAGCTAGCACGACGTGTTCTTGGCGTGGTTTTTGATGTAAAAACTACAGAGTGGCGGCAGTACGTGTTGTTACTGTTAAAACGCGTCGCCTTGCGCTTTTCATAGCCCATGACATGGACCTTATCAATAGTGGTTTAACCCATTGAGCCCGTAAGGTTGAATCCCGCTCTGAAACAAAAGATTAAGTATTGTGTCTTCCGCTTCAGTAACTGTCAGGAAAAGTCGTTGCCTTCCATCAAAAATAGCTTGGAATCTTCGATCTTATGAAACAAAAATAGTACCGAATTTGTCACACACCCTTTCGTAGCTACAAATGAATTAAACTGTGGTACCTTACTGTTCCGATTGTTCTAATCGAACAATGATTGGATTAGTTTCGCTTTTCGGGCACAAAACTTTTCTCTCAATGTTTCGGGCAGTTTCCTAGCAACTTAATGTGACTCTAAGAAATATTCGCAAGCCAAAACGTTCGACCGATAATCGTGTTTGACTCGCTCTTAGTGGACCGAATAAATACAGCCTCTAATGTTTGTTTACAATATCCCATTTCACCCACCGATATGTGATTTATGTTGAAACTTGATATCTTGACGCGGGTTGATCATTCGTGAATGTAATCTAATTTACTTGGCATTCTATCCTTCTAATATTATACACGCGAAAGTGTGAATGTTTGTTACTTTTTCACGCCAAAATTACTGGACCAATTTGGTTGAAATTTAACAATAAAATAGATTATAACTTGGAATAAGACATAAGGTACTTTTATGCCGTAAAACTTCATGGTTCCTGTGGGGGAAAACGGGTACTATGCAAGTGAAATCGTAGGGCACAACTAGATATTTATAAATTTGAGGAAGTACTTGCGCTAGAATATAATAAAGTGTTTCAGGAATAAGCTGCCCAGAGTCATTATAGGCTAAAAACTCACGATTTTCTTTAAATAGCAGTGTTCGTAACATTTTAATATAAAATCCAATGAACTTTGCTTACACGTGCCAATGGACTCTTGCGAGATGCACAATAAATAAATCACGTCGTGAGTTTATTTTTCAAGGGTCTGAACAACGTGTTCTAAACAGTCCCAACCACCCTAACAAGAAGGTTAATCTAAACATGATAAAATTACTTTTCTTGCAATTTTCTTTTATGTGCGTTAATATCACTTAACCCCAACGCACATGCTCAAATGAGGTCTGAAAAGGGTTTTACCGGGGTCTGTCCTGTCCTTACCGCAAACTATGTGATGCGGGTAGTCTCATAAGTGGGCCGAGATTAAGTCATCATATTATCAACATGTATGTTCCTTCTTGGTTAAAACGGCCTTGATGCGTAAAACTTGGTTGTATTACTTGGTTGGTTAGTTGTAAAGTCAGATTATAAGCTGAGAATCCCTTGACATTAGGTTCCTTTTTTGGTAAATGGGCACAATATCACATAGGTACATTGGTCTAATCCCAAAGTAAGTAGCTTAAGCACTTGTGTTAAATCAGAAATAACGAAGGTGCAATAAACACCCACACCCGTGACACCATTGAAAATTGGTTTCAAACATTGTCTCCGACCGGGTATCGAACTGTGGATCTAATAGATGGCGGCACCTTAAAACGTGCTCACGTCATTACACCACAGAGGTCATTTTTTCCTAACTTTACGTTAAAAAAATGATCAAGTTACTTTGTAATCTACCAACTGAAAGCAAATTGGTCACATGAAAGCGTAGCTTTGTGAAACAGCGAAAAAAACTTTTTATCCGTTTTTATTAAATGAAGGGATAAGGTGGAATATAGACACGTGTATGCCGCAAGAGTAGGTTTTAATATTTTAAAAATGGTTTTACGGTACAAATAACGGTTGTTTACAATATGAAGAAAGCTCTGAAGGAAACACTTTTGATTTGAGTCAGTCCTTCATTATCTATAAAATGATGATATTTTAATTTATCTAAAAAAACGATAAATAGGTACTCATTTGATCTAAGATGTTTTGGCTAAAATACAATATACTATGTCGGCAATAGGCATATTGTCATCTTTCGGAAATACATTATTTTACATCGACAAAAGGCATGATATTGAAAATATTTTCGATAGGTGACTATCGGAAATATTTTCAAAACCTTTAGTGTTTATTAAACATGACTTCTAAGAAGTAAATAATACCAGTTTCTTTACAAAAAGCTGTAGAATCCAATTTTCATTCCAAAAAGTTCAATTAAAGTGACGTCACGTTAAAGTACAATATCTACGAAGGCAGATCGTTTTACTTACTTTTGCAGCGTCAGACCCCCGAGTCCTTTCAAAACGGAAATCAACCTCCCCACGAATGTAGGGATACCAGGTTCAGAAATCTCCCATTTTCTCGAACCTTCCAGAACCTTCCGGATCCTTTGGCACTTCCGGTTTACCTGAATATGCATTAAATGGCAACCAATGACCCGAAACAAATTCTCAATGTCTAATATTCTGATGGACCAGAAACCCACCGCCAACACTTCCTACCCTATCCCGTAATTTAGAAGGAGTAAAATGGCGAATACTGTTTTAATCAAAGTTATTACTATATCATAACTCCACTATCTAAACTAAGCCAAAATACTGAACTTTACCAATATCTGAATTTACCAAAATTTATCCAACAAGCATACCAAATCCTTAAAGTTCCCACCTTTTGGAGAAAACTCCCTAAACAGCAACTCTATACTTGTCAAAACACGAAGACACAGACAACACAGCTGTCACAAATCCACTTTCTTTGTGGGCAAAGGGATCAAATGCCATACATCCAAAACATAACACAAAATGTACTATCCTTATTAATAACCAAAATTTCACAACGTTACAGTAGGTATATCCACGATTCGTGGTGTCTTGTCATCTAGCCTATTGGTGGTATCTACATAAGTATTAAAACTATGTACTCCTAAACTACGTATTTAATTCTTATTTTAGGACCTTCGCTAATTTAAATAATTTAGAATCGAGTATCGTCTAATTTATTAATGTTGACACAATATACATATATGCTCTAAAACAAATCCCTGAATATACAGAGCATAAATATTATCTTTTCATTAGTGCCAGGACAGCATCTACAAACTGATCTAACGTGTATTTAATTCGTTATGAATATGCACGACTCACCTCAGGACCGAAATAACATAAGGTTTTGATTTGAACTAAAACATGTTTCCAGAATACAAGTACGCGGTTTTGCCGCCGAAAACAAAATTCCAACAACTCGTGTATGTAGTTTTAAAAAAAAGGAATAAACGTAGGTTGTATTTGCACGGGAAGGTTCCGTCTCATTGACAAAAAAGGCCAAAAAATGTCATAGTATATAAGCAGTCCTGTATTATTTAAATGTCAGAAAAAAGGCAGGTTGTCAGTTTGATCTATATAGATGTGACACATTGGGTTAGATAAATAATGTTTTATAATGATGTATTTACTGTATTTAAGCTGTATTTACTAAATAATGTATGTGTGTTTTGTATGGTGGGATTCACATCTAGGTTTTTTAAATACATTTAAAAAAACTAGATGTAAAAAATGTGGCGTTTCTACTATCATCATATTGTAGCTAGATATTATGGTTTGGGACATACACGCACACTGACAGACAGCCCTAGGTAAAAGTCGTCATTCATTTTTATTATTTATGGCACAAAAAGTGTACCAACGGTCGACTTCAAGATTAAACGCAATTTCTTCCAGTCAAACCTTTGGGTCATGCCGAAAGATGTTCATGGATGCAGTGAACAAGAATACAAAATATCTAAAATAATGAAAATTAACTTACGATTAACTTATTACTATTCGCCTACGGAACCCTAGAAAGATATTTCGTTACTCTGGTCCGTCAAAATAGACGCTGGTATTTCACAACATTGGTATTTTTAGGGTTCCGTACCTCAAAAGGAAAAAACGGAACCCTTATAGGATCACTTTGTTGTCCGTCTGTCCGTCCGTCCGTCTGTCAAGACCCTTTTTCTCAGGAACGCGTGGAGGTATGAAGCTGAAATTTATATCAATTACTCAGGTCTACTGTCCCTTGAAGCTGTGAAAAAATCAAACTTCTAAGCCAACGCAATCAAAAGATACAGCCGTTTATGCCGCAAATTTTCGACACTTGCAAGGGAATCAAAACCTACAGGGTGCTTCCCGTGAATTCAGAATCTTGAAATTTGGTACGAAGCAACGTCTTATAGCATAGATAAAGGAAAAATTACGAAAACCATACATTTTTAGTTACATCACATAATATATATTTTTTTAATAATTTTAAACTTACTACCCATTTCCTCATAAACGCGTAGAGGTATTAAATTGAAATTCATACCAAATACTCAGGTCTATAATACCTTTAAGCTGTAACAAAATCAAACTTCTATGTCAACGCAATTAAAAGAAACAGCAATTTAAGCTGCATATTTTGAAACTCGCAAGTACTCGCAAGGGAATCAAAACCTAAAGGGTACTTCCAGTCGACCTAGAATCTTGAAATTTGGCATGAAGCAACGTTTTATAGCACACATAAAGGAAAAATTCCGAAAACCTTACATTTTTAGTTACATTACAATATATATATTTTTTAATAAATATAAACTTATTACTTTTTTCCTCATGAACGCGTAGAGCTATCAAGTTGAAATTCATATCAAATACTTAGATCTAATTGCCTTTAACCCGTGAAAAAAAAAAAATTCTAAGTCAACGCACAACGCAAAAGTACAACCATTGATACCGCATATTTTGAAACTCGCAACTACACGCAAGGGAATTAAAACCTAAAGACCACTTCCCGTTGACATAGAATCTCGAAATTTGGTAAGAAGCAATAGCTTACAGCACAGGTAACAGAAAAATTCCGAAAAGCTTAAAATTTATGACATTATTATATTTCTTATTGTTGGTTATAAGTGTTTCAGTTATATTATAGATAAATGATATGTGTTAATATAAAATAAAGGATTACTTAAACGATAAAGAGATCTTTGTCTTAAATTTATGCTTCTCCATCTTTCCCCATTGTAATGTTATGAATTTCATTTTGCAATAAAAATACCATAGTTATGACTCGATTGTCGTAATGAACGAACTTTGTAAACCTTGCAGGTTTGTACGGAACCCTCGGTGCGCGAGTCCGACTCGCACTTGGCCGGTTTTTTAGACCAACCTGAATTCATGCGGTGACATGAACCATTTTCCGGTGAACACTGGAAAGCCTGAGGCAAGAAGAATGTTTTGTTTACCTGAAACAATTAAAATATTCAGGTTGAATATGAAAACTTGGTTAACACAGATCAGGTTTACCAGGATTATAAATAATGATGTTTAGGAGCAGTGATTAGTTTTGTGTTACCTATCTATCAAAATGTATTTTTTAGTTGTGATGACTGATTAAAACGATGACATTGCTAGTCATTATCATCATATCAGCCTGTTACAGTCCACTGCTGGACATAGGGCTCCCCCAAGGAGTGCCACAGCTCATGATCTCCCGCCCTTTGCATCCAGACACTACCAGCTGCCTTCTTCAGGTCATCTGTCCATTTAGCCGGGGGCTTCCGGGCGGGGGGAGCCCACACTACGTTTACCCGGATCCTATACCTTAATGAGATCCCCAACATAGACCTTTCCATAGCTGCGGTCGGTGAGCCAGCTTGACTCTCATGTTCCACGTTTCGGCTTCGTAAGACTGGTAAGATGCATTGCTAGTACCTAGATGATATTTCATGTTATTTTGTTTACTTCTTCTTTCAGTTTTTATTTAAGTCAGCACTGAACTATAAAGGAAGGTTGTGATTACAGTGGGTTGCATAAATATTCATACTTCCACTCTTTATTCTAAAAACTTTCAGCCAAACCAGCTGAAAAAAGAGCAAGCAAAACAAAAATACAGAACAAATTGTATTATTCAACCGGACCCAACGAATCTCGCTACGTAAAGCTAATATTGACGTAAAATACAACTTTCCCTTGCCTTTTGTATTACACGCTTTTGGATTATTGATATACAACCCAAGCATACGAGTAGAAACGGAAAATACCTGTATCTTATTTTTTTAACTCAAGCCTAGTGAGCAATGTATAACCGTAAAGGCTGCATTTGGTTCATTGCGATTGAGACCCTATATAACTTTCGTTCGTATTTTTCGGGTCTCGCTAGCGCGTTTGCGACAAGGAGAGATATATCCGAAACTACGCTCAACGGTTTAGAAAATAAGCAGTCCCTACTGTCGCACGACCAACTGTTTAGTATGTTGACTGTTTGATGATAGAAATCATAATCTACTCCGTTTGATACATTTATGTAAATTTACAACAACATCACATACATTGATTTAACTCCGTGGTAAGTAGCTAAAGCACTTGTGTTACAGATATCAGAATCAACAGCGATATTATAAATAGACTTAATAAATACATATAACACCAGATCAGTACAAAAAGACATGTTCATGCACACAAATGTTTGTACAGTGCGGGGATCGAACCCGCGACCTCCTACACCAAAGTGGTCGTCAATGTTTGCTGTATATGGATGAAGCAATAAACAATCTCTGAAACATCTTCGCTACCATCAACAGTGGGTTGCGCGACGTCACGGGTCTCGCGTCGCGATGTCGCCGGTCGCTAGGAATCGAACGCTACCTTAACCGTTCTAGAGGCAGAAAACAAAGTACAAATGTTTTGGTCCACTTAATGTTAAAAAGTACAAACATCGATTTGAAATCAAATTGATTTGAATCAAATTGATTGGCAGATGGACAGATGACTTGAAGAAGGCAGCTGGTAGTGACTGAATGCAAAGGGCTGGAGATCGTGCGCTGTGGCGCTCCTTGGGGGAGGCCTATGTCCAGCAATGGACTGCAACTGACTGATATGATGAAAATTCAAAATTTGGTTAAAGGTAACTACACTGTAAATGTGAACGTTTCTAGCTACCTGTCTCTACCACGAGCGATTGAATTTTAAACTGCGGACATCAGAAGAAGCCCTACTACAAAAAACATGTACACTGCAGCACGTCAAGATAAAAACTGTGGCTTCTTATTCGCATGTAATGAGGGCGTTTAAATTGGTAGCGTGATGTGCTGGCGTCTGTATACGCTATCTTTTTAAGGCGGATATCGTTTCTCGTAGTAGGCCTTCTGGTCTGACTACAGCCAATTTCGATAGAAACCAAGAATCGTGGATAAATGTCAAAAAATAAACTGAAACGTCGGAAAATCCCTCAGGGCTTTCTAAGGTTGGTTTTTCCTTCAGACATCCACCGTTTGAAGGAAAAAACAACTTTTTTTAGTATGTATTTCAAACAGCCATTGTGGACTCTTGAGAATTTGCCCTTTATTTGTTTTTAGTCGCCTTTGTGATTGAATTTTTATTGTCAGGACAGAATTCAAATTTCGAAAAGACAACACTTAAAAAATTCTTTTCGGCTCCGGTTATCGGGAAGGATTCGAACCCCCGACCTTTGGATGTCCGGTCCAATGCTCTGACCTCTGAGCTACCGAGAACCTTAATGGAGTCGTTGAATTTTGTAAGTGCTTTTTAACGTTTTGAGCCAGCGTATGTTTCATCAATGATTGTGGGAGACACCCTCAAATCACCCGAGAGAAATATTTTTACAAATATTTGACAATCTGTTAAGATGAAACAGGCTATAATTTTATTTGTTAAGTATTTTTTTGCGTTCACAACACTATTTTTTTTAATTTCGAAAAGACAACACCAAAGGAGCCGAAAAGAATTTTTTAAGTGTTGTCTTTTCGAAATTAAAAAAATAGCGAAAAAATACTTAAGAAACAGAATTCAAATATTTATTTGTATTTATTAGTTGAAGATTCCACACGATGTTACGACGGACTTTGACATTAAATCTATATATATATATTTAAAAATCTATATACATATATATAAAGAAAGTAGTGTTAGTTACACTATTTATGAACGGATGAACTGATTTAGCTGAAAATTGGTGGAGAGGTAGCTTAGAACCAGGAAACAGACATAGACACATCTTTTTTATCCCGTTCGACCGCGATTTCGAAAACAAAGGGATTCCACGCGGACGAAGTCGTGGGGGCCACTAGTTAATAATAAATTTAATCTGGGTGTTTTCAATTTCAATTCATGCTTAGAGAAAGCAACGCGGAAAAAAAAAATTCGGCTACTTTGACACGCCAAAATTACACATGTTCATCGCCACAATTTAAAGTTTAAGTAAGTGTATCCGAATCTAGTAGATTTTTTACTGGATTCGGTGAGATTGTTAAAATAACGATTTGACAAAATAAGCAGCAATCGGATTTCTATTAAAACACATGTGTTATTAGTGTCTGTGATGTGCTGTGTGAATACTATTACCAGTAGTGACGGATCTTTTAAAGCGGATTCTGTAATTGCTGTGCGAATACTACCTCCAGAAGCGACGGGTCCCTTAAAAAAAAGTTCCTGTAAAACGTAAGTTATATATTAACGTGCCCTAATATCTATAAACATTTCATCACATCAAGCTGTCCTTGGCTAGTGGGTGGGGAATTTCCTGTCCCTGAAAACATCGCTTATCTTCCACTCTATAAAACATAAATAGCTACAAGATCTCTCTACACTTCTACGAAACTGAGTCACCTCCATACGACAGTACCACAACTGATGTCTGCCACTTTACACTAAGAGAGGAACATCCCGTCCATGTTTCTGGCGTGGAGTAAAAAATAAAAAGTTTTGTAACATAAATCTTCGTACGCTTCTCTCTAACCGACAATACTGCTTTTAGGTCAAGGAGTGACAGGATGACACAACAATATAAGAAGCAGCAGTTACATCTTCTTATCACTGCTTTGAATTCACGTTTGGAATTTTACAAGTCTATATTATGCTACTTACTTATAAAAACTTTTAACAGTCGCGAACTCCGCAGATAACTACATTTTATTTATTCAAACTTTATAGCACCGATAGTTACAATCGGCGCACTTATTGTCTAAATACCAGTCATCTAAAAAAAATTTTTAGTAGTCAAATCATCACAGTTTTCCTAAACCTCCGTTCTTAATAAATATCGTGAATGTCAAACTTTGTGTGGACTGACGACGTTGTTAAAGTTGCGAGATGGAACTGGATTAAAGCTGCTTTTAAGTGCGTTTCAATTTCACATGGTGTGCTCTTGCCATGATTAAAACTTTAAGTCTTATTTCAGTCAATTTGGACCATTTACTAACAAAGCAACATTTATTTTCAAAAAGTTCCGATTTACTAACCGTATTTAAGGTACCTATGTTAAAATGCACGGATCCCTTGTACAAAACGTTGTAATTTTTTTTGTAATTTTTTTTAAACATTTTTTTAATAAGCTGCTCTGCCGATGCGACATTACTGTTCCTATTTCTATTACGACATCGTTAGGACATCACACGTGTGGCCAGTCTCTTCCCCTTTCAAGAGTAAGGTCTCTTGAAATTCCGACACAATAGAGGCGGCAATTGCCACACAATTGATAGCGCGTGCAATTTTCGTGGTGAAACTAGGAAGATTTACCGCTTTCTACGTAGTTTCTGAATTTGTACGCATTGTTTGAGGGGTAGTATTTCATATATCCAGTTTGGTTATATTGTTTAGATCGGTGTATAAGGCTTTTGAAATATTTTTTAATGCTCCTTGTACGGGTGTCAAATTCGCTTTAATTATTTAATGCGCAGTTGACACACATGCTTCTCATCGATAAGTAGTCCCAAATAGCTTTCCTGTTGTGATCTTTGAATAATTGCATCATTTTTTAAGTAGGTACTCAATCTTTAGCGTCAATAACTAGCCGAGATCTTCACTTCAACATTGCCGAAATATTAATAATGTAGTGAAATAAACTCGTTCATAAGTACACAACACAGTTCCTATTCCGTTCTAAACGATTCTAATGTTAGTGACCACCATATAACGCCAAATTTTATTACTTTTTTAGGATTTATTCTCATTTCTAGAAACCATTGTGTGTTTGACTGGTTTTTATTGGTTGAATAAGGTTGCGGAAATTTGATAAATTGAGACAGGTTGATGTAGCAACCACCGTCACTGATTTACTCGTAATAAAACTGAATTTCCCGTTTTCAAGTTGACAATATTATACCTAATAAATGCAATAATCGTAACGAACATTGGTCTTTACTGTAAAGATGGAAAAAGAGAAAGTAAAATGGATGATAATTCATTCGACCTCCAAATTTCAGCTATCTTTTTGGTTCCGATTTCTCACGAACATCGGAATAAAAGAGAGAAAATGTTAGACATCGAGGCAATTTTGTAACCGAGTTACAAAGAATTAAGTTTAAATATTGGGTTGGAGTTTGGCTATGTTAAAATTTTAAAGATGGAAGTTCTTAACAATTTTAATGGCATTGGTAGGACAGTATAGGAAATAGCATGGTAGGTATTTTGTTAACTTGACAAACAACTTATGTCGGTGAAAAGTAATAAAAATGCATAAAATTTGTTTTTGAGATTTAAAAAAAACTTTTTGTGACGTTTATTTGCTTATCCTGCGGAAAAGCCAGATAATTATCCAGATTAGACAGAAAACTTTCACTCTGCTATTTTTTTTCATTGTAGGTAAATAACTTAATCACGAATTCACATAGGTACCTCTATAAAGACATGCTTAACGATTATCTTACAATCTCAAAAGCACTCAATTTTTTAAACGAAGCAAAATCCAATCTTTGAAAGCTAAGTGGTTTACTGAAAGTACGCGCATCGGCTGAAAAAGATCAGAGGACTGAAAACGCCTATGAGCTCGATAATGAGGATCACTCAACCCTCTGGATGAGAGTTTTTGAGTCATCGAATGAACTGAAAAAATAAGGTTTAAAA
The DNA here is from genome assembly GCA_963921415.1 of Pyrausta despicata. NCBI lineage: Eukaryota > Metazoa > Arthropoda > Insecta > Lepidoptera > Crambidae > Pyrausta > Pyrausta despicata. The sequence continues at coordinate 9,503,161 of OY992862.1, read as the reverse complement.
TAGTACGAGTCAAACGATAAGATACACTAAGCAATTCTTTATTTATAATCGAGCAAAGGCCAAACGGCGTTTCATGAAAGCGGAAAATCTATAAGCCATGCGTAAATAAATGGGAAACGTATCGAATACGAGAGTCGATGTCCCTTTGACCCACTAGACGCAATTTTCAACTACCAGGGGCCTGCGTAATTACTTTAGTCCAGGGGTGTAACTTTTACCCTATACTATTACCTATAAAGTTTATTTCACTATATACCGTGTTTTGTTCACTGTTTTATTATTATTATTATTATTATTTTACCGACCGTTTAAGACACCATTTACCGGATACCGTGTATACTTTAAGCAATTGCTATCAAAATAAAATTGTTTGGGATTCAAGCTTTTCACTGAATTGGTCAGAGTTACACAGGCACCAATACAGTAACTTACGAGAAATAGCGATTACCTTGTTACCGATAGAAGAGTTCACTACAGGAATTTTAACCGGAAAAAAATGTGGAATGATTCATATTAATGCATATTACACGATATCATAAAAATGGTTTGGCCGATGTGGAAAATCCTTCCGTATGTGGGTGCGGTAGAGACGGCGTATGGCTGGGTATTAAAGCCTTAACAGAAGTATCTACAACTTCCTAAAACGAGTCTATGAAGAGCGCAATAAAATAAACACCGGAAAAAACAAGCGTGTTGACAAGACGTTTGCACAATAAGGTCGCATCAATGAGTTGTGCGTTTGATGTTTTGATCAATACGACACATTAACTTCAAAGTTAGGGATGTAAGCATTAAGACGGCGTATGCACGGATATAACCTACACAATTCGAACGTAATCCCCTACGCATAAGTCACGGATGACTTCAACGCGTTAGGCCATTTTCATTGCGTGACTTCAAGACATCGGGTCATTTACATTACGTGACTTCAAGGCATCGGCCCTTTTTATTACGTGATTTCAAAGCGTCAGGCCCTAAAATCAATTTTCATTTGGTGAATGTATATAAAATAGATAGCTACTGAAATGCTTAGATTACCATTGAGTGAATCTATTCGTAAGATGTCTAACTTTGTAAATGTACGCTTGATTTTTTCCACTGTCATATGAATTTTATCAGACCTAAGTTTTAATAATTAGATATGTAATAGGTTTTTCAATTGAGGAACATAAGTTTATTCCTACAAAAACTGAGTTTGATTTATCAATTGCCGACCATAGGCAATGATTACTTTAAATAAATACGAATAAAGTTATGATTTTTCTAAAGAAAGATCTTATTAGGTTTATTTTTGTTTATAATTTAATGTGCACATACCCTTAGCACTCTCGGCTTACTGATCTCACAAGACTTGTTTATGACTGGTGCCAAGGTTTATCGCCAGTAAATATTTGGAACCATCCCCGCGGATAAAGCGAGGACGTCTGATTCTAACAAAATTGTTTAAAAAAAGAGAATCAGTGGTGAATGAAACAGGGTACGTAGTTATGTTTATTAAGATATTTTGTGCCTTTCAGTTGCATTGCAGTTTTAAAGGTTTGTTTTTTCGGTAATTAAACTATAGAAGTGCTTCAAGAACAATATCATTAACGCACTAAAGTATTTTTGACTGGATTTTTGAAATATCTTTTGTAGCGTGGATATACGCCCATATCGTCTTTGTTAATTTGTTCGTTACTTAGCACACTGGAAACGACTATTCTTGTAATGTGCATTAATTTGAATAAAAGAAGACCAAAAATAAACTTTCCACCTGTGTTATATCTATGCTTGTTTTATTATTTATGTACATATAGCAAATATGTATTCATCATACTTCACTTAAGGTAGACTATATTGATGTTTATTTTTATTATTCTGTAGGTAACATCTTGGTGTTGCCTTTAAGTGCCTGATTACAAATAAAATAACATCTATTATATTCTTTCTATTATTTAATCATCGAATCACTCTTTTTTTATATCGAATGTAACGTTAGTCTATCAACTGAATGATTGATTATGGCGGCTAAAGGTTTTGCACTTGTTTGCTGTAAGCAATATAGGGCGCGTTTTTTGGGACAGTATACATATAGTAATTATTCACCCGACTTGACGTTTATTTTGGGCGGGAATAATTACTTTGATTCTCGGAGAAGATTACAAGGAGACTTTTAGGTTAGACATTTGGCTGTTGGTTCCGGATAGAATCGCTAAGTACGACCTTTATTCGTAAGTTTGCTTAGAGGTCCTAAGGCAGCGTGCTTACATCTGACAGAATAGATTATACATCTGACGTTAGACCACCATTTTTTTTATCGTCAGGGAAATGCTGTTATATGCATACCCGCCAGCCGCGGGGGCAGCTGGAGGTTATGCGGGACTCCAGGCCTCAGAGAGAGAACCCGTATACCCATTTAAAAACCTGACGGTGCCCTCCGGTGCCATGTGAGTCGGGGACGTGGCGGGTTCACCGTAGGCCGAAAGGCCACAGGCATTCACCGCAATTTCCCGGACTCGGCCGACTCACTTCGCTGCGAGCTCCTACAGATTGACATACGAGTATGTCCACCAAACCCAACCTAACGAGCCTGCAGTATACGGCGACCCATAAAGTAGATGTAGGTACTTAAGGTTTGTAGTTTTGGACCTAGCAGTTGGAAGAATAGAGCCTTCAAGTTTACTTTTCCATATATATATATATAGATATAGTCCGTTTTGTTTGACGAGACATAAGGTGGGTCTCACAGTGCGTGGCTTGAAGGATTTAAATAATTTATTGTAAAAAAAAAAGAAATTCAATACTGACTTTCCAATACATAGCAAAGATCTTTACTACACATCATCTCTTGTAGGTTTTAGCGCTCAAAGAAATTTGTATAGCAGAGCCGCACTCAGTAGCCACTATTCAGATTTCCCGTAGGACAGAAAAGTTATCAAGCTACGCGAGACTGCGCTCGCTTCTGTCTATAACTAGGTCATTAATATGGTTATATTAAATTATGTGGCTCACTCAAGGCTTTTTACTGTTTTTTTTTGTTGAGAGACCTGACGAAGTATGTGGTTTGAATTAAGTTGATTTGTCCACGTGTTTCCAAATTTGCATGCCAGGGAACATCTGCGATTTTTTCGCCGGGACTCAATTCTGACAGCATGTCAACCAATCGAGAGATTACTGCGGCATACTCGATGTGTGGCATGAGGCTTAGAGATATTTTTAATGGGTGCGATTCAATTTTCACTTCACTGTCACAATGCCACGCCAGATGTTGCTATGGCTTTGTCACACACAAAACTTTGTAAAACACAAACAGAATAAACAATTAAACACCCTTTAAATTTTTGTAAGTGATAACGATTAGCTCGAAACTCTAACCCCTATTAGTTGGCGGTTTGATCTCGATAAAACTTTCAGTTCTAGTCAACTATTCAACAACAAGTTGAACAAAATGAGAGATTGCGCGGTAAAACTTTGATTTGAGGAAAGTGCTTTACAGGGTCAAAAATTAATGTCAAACTAGAGTATTTGAATCTCAAGAGCATAATTAAACTTCAACTGCTTTGAGGCCCATGGCACACCGCGGTAGACCATAGTCGCGATTAGAAGCGACTGTCAAACTAGCATTCGGATCCACCGTTGATCGGAATGTTAGCTTCAGCAATCTGTGGGGTGAGCACGAACAACTATCATTACGTATTCGTAGCGTTAACCTATCGTTAAATTGACAATTTGTATGGGGAAACTGTCAGTTTCTGACGTTTGGACGATACGAATACGTTACGAAAATGTTCTAGCACTGGCTGTGGTGAAAGATCGAAAGCAGATTACGTAAAAATATATCTACTAGTGTTACTTGAGAAACTGTAGTTTGCGAATGTTTGGTCTGATATGATTAACTTATTGCGTCTCCGCTTGTTGCATTGTTAACAAAATACTAACTTAGGTAAATTATAAATCCTTTTTTTACCTTTTCGATGGAATACATTATATCAAAAAACCTTCAACCCACGTTGAAAATGATCCAAAAAATCAGGAGATTCGTAATTTTTCAGCTTACACAGGATTTCCAGTAATTTTTAATGAAAAGCCTCAACTCGTTTCTGTTTAAATGTCCTTTCAAAGTTGAACGTTTGTTCACGAAAATTCGTTGTTTTTGTTACAATGGACAATGGAAATGTACACTATTGTTTGCGGTCAGTTATTTTTGTTCTCGTTCAAACATAAAGGATGATCGTGTTTAATGCGAAAAGGCCCTTTGGATTTGCCTTTTTTATTTTGTTTTATCTTCAAAAAGTAAATTTAATTTAATATGTTGTATGGAAAAATCTCTTTGATTACTACTTCAATGTTTCTGTGCATGCATGAATAGAAATAAATATTTCACAATAATCACACCAACTCTAGTCAAAATCTCTAGTCAAAATTAAGTTACGAGACTTGTGTTATGGGTACTAGACAACGGATAAACATACTTAAATACTTTTTTTTGTAAATAAATACATATTATACATAGAAAATACCCAGACCAGTACAAACACACATGTTCATGCACACATATGCTTGTACCGTGCGGGGATCGAACCCGCGACCCTTGGTTTTAGAAGTCCGACATGTAGACCACTGCACCAAACGGTCGTCAGGAATACAATTTAGTTTTAATCGAATATTGTTGAGCAAATTATTCATTGATTGTATTCTGTGGCACTCAGCCTTATAAAAAAAAAGTAAATACGATTAAAATTGAGTGAAATCGTTTGTTCTAATGACAGGTTACTTGGATTCCTTGCTTTATGATGGGAGATAAAAATGGGTCTTTATTTCGAAATATTTTTTCTTAAGTAACTTAAACCATACTAATTTTAGTGATTTTATTTCACAGCTAGAGTTAAAATAAATTAATATTAAGTCATTTTCCCGCTGATGAAGGATCAAAAAAAAGTAGGTTGCAAATGCATAACTGTTTATTTAAAGATATTTATTTAACATTTGAAATAATGATCAGTTTTTAACCATTTTTACAAATTAATAAACAGTTTGACTATTTTTACTAAGTTCTTGCTCGTAATTGCTGTTCTTAGTTCTAGAAAACTCATACAAGTACTTATTTTAAAGGTTTTTCTTCATTTCAGCTAAAATGAGAATGAGAAATCAGTAATAAAATGACTCATCACAATTAAAATACGTATAAAGCTTTGATCGACGCCATTAAAACTGTTGCTATGCTATTAAATGGTTTATCGTGGAACATGATAGATTTAACGAGGTTGGGTGACTTTATTAAGAGTGATTTGAACTTAATATCATCGATCTTAGTACGATTTTTTTTTAATATTATAATAATAAGTGCGAGGAAGTGTACACTGCATTTCGAATAATTGAAGTTTTGTTTGACTAAACTAGTAATAAAGAATGAAACTTCAAGCTTAGCGAATTAATTTGATTGATTTTGCATGAAGAAATCATACAAATACTTACCTAGTACTTAACTATTTCACAAGCTGTTTGTTTATTTAAACTGTATTGCGCTGACTTGGCGACCACTTTGGTGTAGTGGTCAAGAAGTTAACTACTAACTAAGAGAACATGCAAATGTCTGTTTGTACCGGTCAGAGTGTTATATGTATTTATTTAAGTTTATTTGTAATACCACTGATGATTCTGATATTTATAACACAATACTTACCACAGAGTCAAATCAATTAATGTGATGTTGTTGTATATTTATTTATTATTTATATATGTATATTACTGAGAGTGTTCATACAATTGGCAGGTTTAATGCCATGATATATGCTCATGACATGTCAACTGAGTGGAAAAGCAGATTTGCCAATGGATAAAATAGCGAAAACCGATTTATCCTTTCCAACTTACGTGGGATACTGATTAGGCATGCAATACGGAATGTGTTTATTTAAGTAGTATAATGTTTGTTTAATCATCCAAGGTTTGTATGTTGTACCTAAATGCTCTCGTGCGGTCACACAGTTAAACTCTGCTATTGATTGTGTGTAATGACATAAGTAAGAGGTATAATTCATAAACATAAATATGTCTTACTCGACTCATAATACTATCGATCAATTAAGTAACTCTACTCTGTTAAGAATGTGAAATTAAAAGACACTTAAGTAAAAAATTCGGACTGCTGGGTATGAAATCTTTTCGCCAGGTGAAATTAAGAAACACTTGGTGCAGTGGTCCACAGGTCGAACTTCTTAAATCAAGGGTCGCGGGTTCGATCCCCGCACAGTACAAGCATAAGTGTGCATGACCGAACGTGTGTTTGTACTGGTCTGGGTGTATTCTATGTATTATATTTATTTATTTAAAAAAAAAGTATTTAAGTATGTTTATCCGTTGTCTAGTACCAATAACACAAGCCTCATAGCTTAATTTGGGACTAGAGAATGGATGTGATTGTTGTGAAATATTTATTTATTTTATTTTATTTACTCAAAGATAAAACGGACTGCCACTGACCGTCTGACACTGACTGAACCCGCACCTCTCGCAAGCCGGGCGATGGAGAGCAATTCGTTTTTTTTTCTTTAAGTGTGTATAATTTCACTTTGTAAAGAATGTTGCATGGTCATTGCTAAAAATATAGAAACTAAATCTTTTCGCACGCAGAGCGATTGGTCTCTGATTTTTTTTAAGTGCCTATGTATTTATTTCACATTTTTAAGGTTGCATTCTTCTTCTTCTTCAAATTTAAGAGCCTTGCTCTTTCCGGTGGAGCATTCGCCACTTTTTTTAGTTGTGCACCTTCTTCTTGACTTGCTGGTACGACATGACTCCAACTTATTTCTTCAGTTTGTGCATGAAACTCCTCCTTGGTCTTCTGATGAAACTCTTCCTCTTTTCCTTCTATTTTGACTTCCATCAAATTTTATGAAGGAGTCATGTCCTATCAAATGTCCTACTATCAGTTTGTTGATCAAATGTTTGCATTGTTAATGCTAATAATAAATAATAACTTAAGGTACTATGTTACTTTGAGCATGCCAGAATTCTTCGAAAACTTTACATCTTAAATTCATGTGAATGCTATTTGATAGCATTATCATATTTACCTAGAATTTCATGAGAAGGCTCATTGCCTTGGCGTGAGAGACTGGGTCTAATTTTTTATTTTTATTTGGGATAGGTTTGCTCTTGACCCAAGACTAAGCCCAACGAGGCAAAGACTGAGTCTACGACGGAGCGAGCTCACCGAGAAGATGCCTGTTCACTCTAGCTCTGAAGATTCCTAGGTTGTAATTGCAGGGAAACACAGACATACATGAGGAGGGGGCATAAAGGTAATTGCTTCATGTCAACCTCGCTCTAAAATAAAAAAGATTCACGGTAGAAAACTAAATCATATACCTAGGTACAAGCAAAAACATTCTGCAGGTTTGTAAGTTAGAGGGTAGTTTTTTTTTAAAATAAGATACTTAGTGCACGGACTGGTGAATATTATACGGCATTTTTTACTATAAAATCAGTCAGACATCTTGAATTTTCTTTGAACGTTATAGCGACTTAACCTTTAACTACCGATCTATACGTCTCACAGACGTACCACTTTTTTTATTTTTTTATTTTGTGACGCGTTTAAGGTCGTGTCTCCCGCTACCTTCTTCAATTGCCAATTGGTAACGACAGTCATCTTCACGAGGAGAGCACAGGTTCCTGTTACGGAGTTATTTCTGTTTGACAGACGTCAGCACAGTATCTATTTACTAACTTTTTATGAATTTCCTCAAAATTACTTGATATCCAAAACTGTTTGGATATTTAAAAATTTAAAAAAAAAAAGTTTCTTCCATGTTTTATTGCAGCTAAATCTCTATGAGCTGTGTTCATTTATGCATAAAATAACCAGCCAAATAAAGTTTCTACAAAATTGGCCAAAAGTTGAGAATTTTGTATGCAGAGATTGCCAATGTCGTTTTAAGTGCTGTCGTTTTATTTTTGTTTAATGTTGAGAGACACTATTTTTGATTCAATTTCATGGAAATAAATAGAAGTAATGATTTTTTAGGTTCATTTTTGCTGAAATATATTTTTGCCTAAAATTTTCGATGTAACTTTGTTGATCTCACGAATAAAACTTAATAATACTTTTGTTTAGGTGTGCTTTTTATTTACATCCTTAAAAAATACAACTTAACAAACGTTTATTAATAATAACAGCTAGAATATGAAAACATTTTTTTTAATTCTTTTTTTTAATTTTGTCCGTCTGATTGACATCACCTGGGTGTTAGTGGTAGGGTTTTATCACGTCGGTAGTTAAATGTTAACTGACTTACTGAAATTTATATATTTTTTTAATTTAACTTGCAATGTTAAATTAGCTCAATATATATAGTTATTAACTGTTGAAAGTTGACGTCTTTGCGTTGGTCTAAAAGCTACATTTGAATGTATTCTAAAAGTGTAAAAACTAAGAAATTCATATTCAGATGAAACGTATCTGTTAAATGTATTAAGCGTAATCTTATAAACTAAAGTACGAGTATATCTGATCTAATTGTTCCTTTACTTATCATGTTATTTCTATTATGAGGTGGGTAAGCAGTCTCACAGTGAGTATACCGCTCATAAAAAAACTCGTTAAAAGAGCACTTCCACGGGATACAATAAAGTTGCTTATTGAAATAACCACACCTTACTTTATAACTTAGTTTGTGGCCTCTTTATGGCTAGGCACTTTCGTTTTACGTCAACAAACGATTAAAGTGATCAAAATGCTAAAAATCCTTTTTCCGACAAAAAAATATTGGTCGAGATTACTTTTTGCCATAAAACCGCCTGAAATAAAAAATATTTCAGAAAAATGCTTTTTTAGTTCATTTACAATTGCAATTCTGTTCTGCAGACATTTAGTGGAGTGTATATTTTTGTGTTGATATTTTTACAAACAGAAACGCATAAGTTAACAAATACTTAGTAAAGAAGATGTGATTAACAACCATTGTGTCCTGAGGATACTAATTTGATACGTAATGTATCCTCAATGTATGTCCACACCTTTCCGTAGCATGAATTGAAATGTTCATCTCACTGACCGACAGTTCGAACAACAAGACTTAAGTGAATTTCTGTGTCTGTTTTGTTATTCTTTGGTGACATTTATTTTGAAAACGGTTATTTACATAAGTTTTAATTTTTAAAACCCGGGAGAAGTGAGAAACAAAGAAATGGCAAATAGGCAGAAGAATGTTCGTCAAATTTTGTGAACATTCCACAGCGAATCCGTGCTTATTTGTTGAGTTTAAAGGTGAAAGAAAGCTAAATAAAACGCCTCGTAAAAAAATCCACTACGCATCACTCAATATAACGAGATCTTGTGCATCAAAAATTTTGAGGATTAACGTTTGCATGTAAATTACCTGATATTATGCTATTAATTAATTCACAAAATCTTATAATTGTTTAGCGCTCTTGAAAACTGTCATATTTGTTTTGCACACCTTTGAAGTGTGCCTATAACCCGACCATGAAAAAATGCTCGGTCAGTGATAGAGACAAAACATTTGATTCTTTTCTATTTCCTCTTGTAGGAGTTGCAATAAGACTATCTTTTTCTATTAAAGCGTGTCAGACCCTGGGTTTTAATACATTTAAAAAAAGTTTTAAAAAAGTGAATGTCAAATGTCACTTTGAAGACGTTTCGCGAAACTAAGTTTCGTAGCTGTGTTTTCACTTTGACAAAATATCATGTAAGCATATAACATGTTTTTATTTGCTTGTTTATATCTTTAAAAATATGTTTGTTTGTAAAAAATATTAAAATCACTGCATTCTACTGTAGAAATAAGCGAAAACTGGTATGTTGTAAAAAAACAACATTGCGCATTAAGCTGTTTGGCTGCAGAGGTCTAAATTCCCAAAATATGCATGTTTTTAAAACAAAATGTTGTGAAACTATACGTGATATGAAAAAAGCGAGTATTTATTTATATATTACATTGATGCATAAATATATATACTTATTTCAAAAACAATATTCACTCCTATTATATCCACATACTAGCAAAATGTCAAAGAATGCGCAAGTAGTTTATAAACAAAATTCACATTATTGAAAAAAATGTATAGTACATTCATGTCTAGATTTTTTAAATTATTTTTGCTACGCAGCAATACATGTCTATTATCAAATATATGTTTCTCAAACATAAATAAAAAATCGTGCATTTAAGGGATCACAACTCATTCTTACAACTCTATTCGCCATTCCAACACATTCCATTACAGTTAAGTACTAGTTGAAGCTGTATAAAACTTAGTCGAGAGTGGGATTAGGTAAGAGTATTTACACAAACTAGCCTTAAACTTCGTGTAATGAGTTTTCTCGACAAATATTGCTGGCCACGACTGCGAGCAGGGTTATGTTCTAAAGTTTTTAAAACAGCCAACACAAAGCCAAGTCGGTTAGAAGTAACCTCTAACTAGAAATGACTCTGTTGTAACGAATACAAGCGTAAATAGCAATGTTGACACCTTTTCCAGTGTTCGTTTATTAGATCAATAATGCCCATTATTGTAAAGCTGAAAAAGATAATTGCTTTAAATTTCCACTAAACGACGCCAGCGCAGGATCCCAAATACATCCAACGTAATCACTTGAAACACGAGAGCTGGAAGTCGCACAACGTGACACAGAGAATGCACCCGGAAACACAACACTGATACCAATAAAACACTCGACGCGTTTCGCCACTACGTCTCCTGAGGATGCCACGCATAGTGGCGCAATGGATTTCCGCAAAGTAACGCCTGATTCCATCAATGGGATGTGTTTTTTACTACAAATCAAAAAAGTTAAAGTAGAAACGATGCAAGATTGATTTAATATATCGTATGACTTTACGCCTGCATACAATTTCGAAATTTGTGAACACACACGAAAAAAAAACCTACTACGTAAATTTATGCTGTTTTTGGATATTATTTTGACTTAATCGAAAAATGAAAAAAATACCTATCTAATATTATTTATTTATCTTACTGACGGACAATTTTATTTCGTTTTCTTTATCCGTGGTCACCATCCCTATCTGGGGCGATGTCACTTTGAACTATCGGAAAAGATAAACCAGCTCTGATATTGTATTATTAAATTATCTATTAGTGTTAAGCGTATGATAACAGTCTAGTTTAGTTATTGCAGTTTGCAATATGGGGAAGTACTGGTCGATCGGAAATCGGAAATAAATAAGATTCGTATTTTGTATTGTCAATCTAACTATTTACATCTCTAAGGCGTTAATTAATCTTTCGAGTCCAAATAATAAGACAAGAATTTTAAGCCTTTGACTGCCGAGAGACTAGACAAAATAGAAATAATATTGTTTGGGGGGTGACCATCATGGCGTTCAATGTGTTAATTAATGATGATACTATAATTTTTAATACGCACGTTTTTACGAAATGCTTGGCGACAAAATACTTTTTTTTAAGTTGCCCTGGTGTTCGACACCAGTCACATGCAAGATTAGCAACGAGTATACTAAACGCTGAAAAGTTATCCCAAACGAGTAATCTTATCCTAAACGAAGTTGATGTGTTGCTCAGACACGGCCATGACCTGACGCTAGTTTTTAGTTCATTCATTAGCCACCGTAATAAGTTTTGGAGCTGCTAAAGAGCGCTAATAGTGTGGCCACATCGCCTTACCGCTAAGGGTGGGCGTAGACGAGATATCTGTGGCACTACAGCGGCAGACACGCCTGTGCTACAAACAAACACGATGGAATTCTGAGAATCACCAGTGACGTGGCGATCATGAAGATTCGAATATCAATTCCTAAACTACAACACCCCCTACATATTTAGTTCATAACTTAGGCACCGCCGTGTTGCGCTGCTGTTTTGACTTCCGTTTTGGCTATTTCAATAGAACGACAGCGACAGCCCTGTGCTGTGACAGACGGTGCGGTGGCGAGGACGATGTTAGCGATGGGCATATACAGTCCCAAGGCATTGTTTTGTGGGTCTTTTAACTTCACGGCGTCCCACTGTCCACCTTTAATGATTGTCAAACGCTCATAGCATTCACCGATCTTCTATACTTATATTAAATCTGTAGGGAAGTCAATTTTTACGTGAAATATATTTCCAAAATAGGTAACTGATAGGGGGTGATTAGGGATCGATACTGATGTCAAAAATGCAATTAGTAAAATATTTGTAGTCTGTATAACCAAAAAAAAACTACACGACGAATTTTAACGAAACTTGGTGCAATTATTTTTCTTACTCCTGACCTGGTTATAGTATACTTTTCACCACGCTACAATCAATAGGAGCAGACCAGTGAAGGTAACTTTTGGTAAAACGGAAGAAATTACTCCATTTTTTAGGCTAACGTAATGGTTAAAGCTACACTGAAATCATAAATGACGGAATTTTGTTCCTTAAAATTATATAAAAATATCCAATGACAGCATAATTATGTATATCCTTCACGGTTGACTCACAATAACAAAAATCCTACTTTTGCGCGGACTAAGTCGCGGCTAGTCCACTTTAATAGCCTATTCTCACTTGTCAGGGACGGTGCTGATCCCTCAGGTTTGTCCGGTATTTTTCATACATAATTTGCCGGTGCGGGCCCTGACAGTCAAAAAAGTATTAAAAAACCTAACGGACCTGACAAATCGCCGCCGTTCCTTTACAAGTGTGAATAGGCCCTAAGGCGGCTATAACACGATATACATAGCATACGATGTTCCCTTACGTAAGCGTTTTTGGGTAGGTATTTTCCCTTGCTTGGCGCTACAATAATTGTACGTCATTGGTGGCTCGTCCGCGAGGACCCTAACACGATCTCTCGAGTTCAGCATTCGAGTGGTTACTCGATTAACGATTTGGCAAACTTCCACACTTGTTTTGAGGTCGGATACTCTTTCTGTTGAGGCCTCTTAACGATTTTTCTGATGTCAGTTATCTATAGGAAAATGATATTATGATTACAAGATCGTCTTAACTTGGAATAACTTGACAGAGATGAATTGGACGGAAAATATTTGAAAAAGATTGATCTATCAGTAATAATGGGTTTGCTAAATTATTTTTCTTTGCTGCTCGTTAGGCATAAGGGTAGGTATATCTGTTGCTGGATTTCTGAATTACATAAAAAACAATTGCGTAATTTTTTTTTGATTAGGTAAAGCGTAAGGATCTAGAATTGTTATGCTGGGGCCATGAGATTCGTTGCAGGTGCCTAAATGCGCAATCCCTTGTTTACCAAACTCGCGTTTTTTGTTAATTGTGATCTGATTCTGAAGTAAGTGTGGATGTATATAATATGAGATGGAATTAGACGATGACATAGTATCAGTTTTTGGTGAGTGCGTAAAGTTAACAATTTTGCAGCATGCGGAGCGATCCGTCGATTCAATCTGTGTTAAAGTAAATAGCGTCATTAAGTTATAAAATGAAAACGATTCTCCCCCTGTGCATAGAACTCATACGATGTAAAAGTGTTTTGTAACTTGAAAGATGTTGCTGCCTACCTATAAGGTCACCCAAAGAGTCATATTTGTAGGCTAAACTTCGACACCGAATATAATTGCAGCTCTAAACAGTAGGTATAGCGCACCACCTCAAAGTTATTTACATTTCGTTGGCTCCGGAAAAACTAATGGTCCGGTGTACTGAGCACCAAGGCTACCGTGGATGAGGATTTGTAAATATTTGCCGCGGTTAATTCACGTAGATTAGACGTTTGTTTACTGTCACACGCAAGAGAATCACGGAGTTAAATTCCGCATATAGATAAAGCTGTCGGTGTTTTCCACAAACTAATCGTTTCTTTAGTCCTGTGGTACAAAGACTGCCTTATTGTTGTAGTGGCCAATTTAGGGACTTATGACTCCTTTCAACTGGCGGCCATATTGCATACGTCACTCCGTTGACTGGCGGCCACCCCTAGAGGGCCTCCCGATGTTTGGGAATCGTTAGAGAAGATATAAGAGGTTCTAGGTCCGGAATTCGGATCCCAGGTCGGGCCAAAAGTTTGATTAAGATCTGAGGGATTCGTTCCTGAATTTCTCAGAAGCAGCTTGTTGGCGTTGTTACACCGAAAGTACGTTAAGCCGTGGGTCCTGCATCTGATCTCTCTCCGGTCATGTCGGATTGCCGTGTCACCTAACTTTGAGACTGAAGTATCAGTGAGTGTATCTGCGTTTTGCGCTTACTTGCGCTCGCTTGTGCACTGTAACATCTCCTACGTGGTTGGTTGATCTCTCGACATTGGCTGCCGTGGTCAAAATTGGCTAGGAGATAAGTAGAAGCTGCAGCTGGACCAAGTGGGTCACTAATATTTTATCGTATGTGCGAGTTAATACGAAAAATAAACAAATCTCATTATGTTGTTTAAAAAGCACAATAAATTCAAACATTTAATTTTGTTCTTACAAACATAGCTCCATTTATTTTGTTACTGAAACTCCAGTAAATGTAAATAAAATTTAATTTGGCCAACGGAAAGCTTTCGAAAATTTATGTTTTGTGAAAATTCAGACGAAATTTGAGCTCTATTAATTTATAATTGTTTGGCGATCAAACTGGGAGGGCAAATTAAGCAATATTTGACCGGCAAAGCATCTAGGTCTGAGTTGCTAACAAAAACCTGATTTCGGCTGAGATACCCAAACTACTTTTCTAAATTCTAAATTACTTTTCGATGATTCATGAAATACAGTTTGAACGATAAAGCACAGTTTCCTAAAAAATAATTAAAAAATCATAGCAAAATGTTTTCTAAAATAAATCAACTACTTTTGATGTGATGACAACAGCAAGTCATTATTGCCATATGAAAATCATATTTACATGTCATATCAAATTCTCATCAGGTGTCGGCGCCCATACTATTTATCTAATAAAATTCTTTGATTTTGACATTCAGGAACTATAAGTGAATCCAATTTTGTCCACTTAAAATATTCAGTATTGGCATAGTAATCAAATTACACACTAAGTAAGGACTACTAAGGACGCCAAGGAGACATGTTCAAAATGACACACGCACACTGACGCATTTCTCAACAAGGTATATCAGCGAGAATCAGGGTACGGTCAATAACGGTGATGCGTGACACACCTTAATGCACAATTGTGCTACAAAAACGTTTCAACAAAAGGACCTAGGTAGTTGACAGACTGTATAGAAAAAAATACCTAGTAGGCTGTGATATACACACTCACTGTCCAAAGGGTTTAATTTCAATTGTTGGGCTTCAGTTTCACTCTTAGGCGTTTGTACGAGATTTCTCAAACACAACAACATCATATACATTGATCTGACTCTGTGGTAAATAGCTTAAGCACTTGTGTTACAGAAATCAGAATCAACAGTGGTATTACAAATATACTTAAATAAAAACATACAACACCAGTACAAACAGACATGTTCATGCGCCCAAATATTTGTATAGTGCGGGCATCGAACCCGCGACGTGTTGGTTAATAGTCAACTTCTTAACCATTACACCAAAGTGGCCGTCAGGCAAATCATTGTCTCGAAATCAGTTTGCAACAAATTGCCAATCAGTTTTAAGCCGAACAACAACAAAGCCATTTAATACCGTCTTTCCGTTACGCCCAAACAGAACGGGCTGAAGTTAGTGGTCTATAAATTTTTACTGCGCCGGGGCCCTTTAACGGTTTCGGTATTTTTAGATCTGATCTTATCAGTACCCGGTATAAGGCTTATAGGCTTGACTGCCTCGTTGGTGTAGTGGCAAAGTTTCTGCCTTACATCCGAGAGGTCTTGGGTTCGAATCCCAGGTCGAGCGAAAATTGTTTCTGAGATTTTCTGTCATGAATTTCTCAAAAACAGCTCGGAGTTAAGAAGTTGACGGTGTTACACCCCCGTGCCTCGGAAAGCACGGTAACCCGTTGGTCCTGCGCCTGATCTCTCTCCGGTCATGTCGGATTGCCGTCTCACCGAACTTTGAGAGTGATGGAACAGTGAGTGCACCTGTGTATTGCGCTCACACTCGTGCACTATAATATCTCCTGCGTAGTTGGCTGATCTCTGTTGAGATTGGCCGCCGTGGTCGAAACCGGCCAGGAGGACTATTAAGGCTTAATGATGTTTTCAGCATGTGTAGACAAGTCTAAGGGCTTAATAGAGATTTTTCATCCTGTAAACCAGGGTTGCTTAAATAAGGCTTCGCATTGATGGTTTATTGAAGGAAATGTCATTTCATAAACTTATGCGAAGTTTATTGAATGACATTTGACGACAGCTTTGGTCTAGTGGTCTAAGGTGCAGACTGCATAACCGGCTGTTGCGGATTCGAATCCTGCTAGGGGCAAATATTTGTGTGATGAGCAGGTGCATTTGTACTTGAGTCATGGGTGTTTACAAATGTATTTAAGTATTTATATCCGTTATCCTAGTCACCATAGCACAAGCTATCGCTTATGTTTGGGGCTAGGTTTTTAACTTAAACATGTAATTTTTTACCTACATTTTACATTTTATGAAACATATTAGGTACCAGGTTCAATCAAGTTATCACAGCACAAGTATGAATTAAATACACATTGTTCAAGGCACAAACATGAAAAGGTTTGTTAATCAAATTGATACATTATAACTTTACCGTCAATATATTACGAGCTGTAAGTATAATCTTTGCATTGTTAAAGGTAGCATTCATTGTATCACATACAAATAGATTTATTAATCTTACGGTGTCCTTAACAGTTTTGTTCAACTCAAGGTTAAAACACATTTAAATTAATCATACGTCATTGTACAATAGCATGCTGACACCTATAGTAAATATTTTAAGGTCATGGTGTTTTTAAACACACCAGACGTACCGCGGGATACCATCCGTACCGTGTAGCTGTTCCACTGATACGAACCAAGCGCTTCTCATCTACATTCCTGACGCGCACTGCAAAAGAGTGGAACTCTGCCTGCGTCAGTGTTTCCCTGCAATTACAACCTAGGAATCTTCAAAGCTAGAGTGAATAGGCATCTTCTAGGTGAGCTCGCTCCATCGTAGACTGTCTTTGCCTCGTTGGGCTTAGTCTTGGGTCAAGAGCAAAGCTATCCCAAATTAAAAAAAAACACCCTCTATGAAGCTAGTAAGACCAATTAATTTCCAAAAAGCTTTAGAAACCAATTTTTAATTACATAGAATTAAATAAATATTCAGTCAAATGACTTTGATTTAGATATATCTCTTCTAGATTTTATTCTCTCTTAGAATATGATCTACCTCTATATTATGACGTCAAATTATAGTATTCCCATACAAAATCGATGAAGGCAGATCTTTTTGACAGATGATAAAGAGTATGTCAACGATTGGTGGTGTCATCCAGCCTAATTTTATTTTATTATATTTACAGGGACAACAGCACATGCATTGCTCTGATCTCAAAGTACTCGTAAGTAGTTATGCACTTGTGTAATGGGAATCCGACACAACAAAGATACCACAACACTCAGACCCTTGACAACATGCAAAATTGGTTTCCAAAATTGTCTCCGTCCGAAGATCGAACCTAATAGGCTTGTTTCCACTATGAAAGAAATATTAAAAAACTGATTTTCTCTAAAATAATTCATAATTTCAGATGCCTTTACACTAATATTTTTCTGCAGTTCGTATTATTTGATTTTTAATTGGAATTCAAATGATAATTAGTCAGCATTGCACGCGGTGACGTCAAAGTGTGTTATTCCCATACAAGCTCTATGAAGAAAAGCGTTTTGACAGTTGATAAAAAGTACGTCAACGATTGGTGGTGTCAACTACCGTATTGATGGCGGAACCTTGAAACCACTTTTAAACACAAAGTTCAACTATGGACGAAGTAGTAATTTATGTTTTAATTTGATATACAGTCGACCGCCCATCAAGCTGCGCAATCTTATTGCAAAATTGCCCCTCTATCTCAAGTGCATAAGATACAGCAGTGTTTGGGTTTACTTTCATATTATGTTGAGTGTACATCACTAATTAGTTTAGCCTATATAATTTTATTGCATACTAAAATTTGATTAAGTGGTCAAATAAAATCTTTTTCTAGCTCAAGGTTTGAGATAAAAAGTTAAAAGTACGAGTGGTTGGATTTATTAAAAGTGGATTAGTTCTTATTTCACTTATTTTAGAATTCCGTACTCAACCGTTGCCATTAACTGAATACTTTCCAATCTGGGGCCTAATTCCGTAAAATTATTTTTGATTTCGATATTTCGTCCATACATATATAACTGTCAAAAAGTGGCGATTAAATTTAAATTTTTAATCCCTGACGAAAAAGAGGGGTGTTAAAGGCTTAATCCCGATGTCTGTTTGTGTGTGTCTGAACGGCTGGACCTTTTCAAAGCGGTTTTTTTATGAAAAGATAATTGAATAACGCTGGTTCTTAGCTATAGTTGGTCAAAATTCGTCCAGCCATTGAAGCTGTCCAGCCGTTTTCCTGGCTCATTCGGGGATTTTTGTTACTCTATATCTATGCTGGCATCTTACGAAGCATGGAGCTGTTCGGGGCACCTATATGGGTGGACTCTCTAAAGAAAAGATATGTGTGGTCTGATTAAATAATTTTATACATAACGGGCTAGAAGCTGGCGGCTCAATCTGTAGTTGGAACCTACTCCGTAAATCTTCGCCGTATTCGACTCTAGCCATCTCGTTCGATCTCAAGATCTAGCTAGCAGGAGTGACAGGAATGGCTAGATCCGTAACTAGGTAGAACTTTAATGGTAGCCCCTTTTACAACATCAAAGGACCGACCCAGGCAAAAGGCTTCCATCCTTGTTATTTAACTTTTACCTTAGAATAAATGAATACTTATGTCAACAAAGCAGAAATATCATTTTTGCATCATGGTGTTACGACAGCGCTTCAACAATGAAGAATAATAAGTACTTAGCGTTAATTTATTATTTTCTATAGAAGGACATCAGTGGAAAGTCTAAAACGGGGCTTAAAGCAATGAAGCTTCGTAATATGTGGGTAGGATGGAATATGAACTTACCGTAGTGAGATATGTCAATTCAACATAACTAGGTTAAATAAATAAAGAAGTTTGCAAAGAAAGATTCATTAAACTGTCTTTTTGACGACCACTTTAGTGTAATGGTTAAGTTGACTGTAAACTAAGAGGTCGCGGGTTCGATCCCCGCACTGTACAAACATTGGTGTGCTTAAACATGTGTGTTTGTACTGGTCTGGGTGTTATATGTATTTTTTTAAGTTTATTTGTAATACCACTGTTAATTCTGATATCTGTAACACAATTGCTCTAGCTACTTACGAGTACCACGGAGTCGAATTCTTGTATATATATTTTATTAAATGTAAGTATTTCTTTATTTCTCAGCAATCCTACTCACTCATTCCATCATCATATATTATGAGGTGGTGCCACTCCACCACAAGGGCTCAGTGCAGATTGAAGGAGGGTAAGTGACCAACCTGTCAAATGTTATCAAGGCGCACAAAGGCCTATTTACAATTTTTATTTTCGTTTGTATGTTTTACACTTTATTGATCAATACTGTCTAGGTTCAAGCACAAATCTAGACTATTAACGATTCCTATGGAAACACCTAAATTAACGTTATCATATTAGTGATAAATAATTCACACGTCCGTACCCAGATGTTGTGATCTGAGATCCGGCATAAAGAATGTCTACCCTCATCTGATATTTGATTTTAGTATTTATATGCAGTGTATATGATCTGCTTCACATATTTTCAACTTTAGTTGGATGCTAGTTAGATGTCAAACCTTGTCTGTTTTATTACACTAATAAGTAATACTAATGGCGACGAATTATAAACAGAAAATATTTCCTATAAAACATAAGCCTACATGAGGACTTCCTTGCAGTATGGTAAATTGCTATGAAAAATGCAATTGCTGTCAAATAAGCACAAAATGGAAAATCAATCAATGATTAATTTATTTATCAAGTATTAAGTGTCCCTTCTTATCCTCCTTACTTTGCGAAGACTTTATCATCTTGAATTTAGTTAGTTATCCCAAAAACACTAGGATTCCGACTGCAAGAAAATCTTTCATTTTCGAAACAGCTAGCTTTTAAAAAAAAAAATACGACAGCATCGCATACATTAATCTGACTCCGTGATAAGTAGCAAGAGCACTTGTGTTACAGATATCAGAATCAACAGTGGTATTACAAATAAACTTAATTAAATACATATAACACCCAGAGCAGTACAAACAGACATGTTTAAGCACACCAATGTTTGTACAGTGCGGGGATCGAGCCTACGACCTCTTGGTTAATCGTCAACTTAAAATCAACTTATCAAAATTAAATTACAGATGAGTGTACAATTTCCTTATGCCGTATCTTGCAATATTCGAGATATTATGTTCACGAGCAAATTGAGCGAATCATTTTAATGGCGGGGTCACACGATACGATAGTGACACTGATTTCGTTCAAGATCACTCCACGATGATTCGTAAGCATCTCGCATTAATAGACCTTAAAGTGTGCAAATTTAAGGGTCATAATTGCAAAGCAATCTTATTAGAGTTGAGATGATTCACAGACTGATATCGTTGGGCCAAAGATTTGGATTTGGAAGAAATTGAAGTTCAAAATATGATTGCTAGTTTAGTTCGAGTAATTGTAGTAGCGAAAAGTCAAACATTTCTTTGTATAAAACTCAATTTGAAAAACAACGGAGTTATTTCACAAAGGCAGGAATGATTTTCAGAAGAAAATTAACTTAATTGCATTTCTTACGTTTTAAGATAAGAATTCAGGCCCTTATTAAGGCCATCATACGTCACTTCCCAACATCTAAAGATTTGACCAATTTCGCAACCTTAGGGTAAAAATAAGGTTAAAAGGGTACCGAAAGAATTTAATTTAGCTGACAAGAAAATGTATTTAACCTTATCGTGAAGAAGGAAATGGTAAACACACGTATCTAAAAGGAAATATAGATCTTAAAATAACTATACTTGATGCGTAAATAATAAGATGAATTGTAAATAATACATAAGTTTTACACGTTCTTTTTTGTAATTTGTCACACGTTTCGTGAAAAGCCGATAACTTTAGACTCATTAATTACCATTCATTTACACTCATTTATTATTAACCCAATTGTAGGTAGAAGAAACCTATGATACAATATTGCAGTTCTTTAATCTAACAGCATTTATTCGTTTTGATGTTATCAGCCGAAATAAATTTATTCGTTTTATACAAAAATACCTTGAATAAACAGAAACAAATCTCACCTTAACCGTAAACTACCGTTCTAAAGAAGACTCCACACAAAAAGAAAAACTTTACACAAAAGTTAACCAACACACATGTTAACTTTTCCACATCAAACCGTTGACTTTCTCGAATTTCGGAATACGTTTTCAGCGATCAAAAGGGGAAACTTCAAGTCACTTTTGCCGCGAAAAGCGGAGCGATGGAGCACGCCCGTCCCGTTCGAAAGACTCGGTTGCACTGAAGCTCAAACTCGAAAGGTTGGTCTATGTGACACCCCTCGGATGATTCTGCTTAGTTGCACTCACCCTTGCCGTTGAAGGGTTAAACTTTTGCAGTGAATTGATTTGTGTCGGCTTTGACTAGTGGAGAGTAAAATGGTGGTTGTCACTTTGTCTTTTAGACGGTTCAATTGATTTAACTATAAAAAATTATACTAACATAACTTAAAGGCATCTTTTGTTAACTTTACTTGGCTAAAATAAGTTGTTTGTTCAGTGTAAACTACAATCGATGGAATTTCGCCTAAGCTAAAATAAACGGTTTAGTTTTGAATGTTTCTGCTTAATGACCCTTTAACAAAAACTATTTATACTTCGTATATATAAAATTCTCGTGTCAAAATGTTCGTCCCCGTACTCCTCAGAAATCGCTTGACAAATTCTCATGAAGCTTTGTGAGCATATTGAGTAGGTCTGAAAATCGGTCAACATCTATTTTTCATATTCCTTAGTGATAAAGGTTGTCCACAATAATTTATATGGCAAAACAACGTTTGTCGGGTCAGCTAGTAACTATTACCTATATATAATTTAGTATTATTACGTAGATTTAGAAATACTTAATTAATGTCCGAAAATCTTTTATTGGAATTCCAGGTTAACGTACCAGTCTTCCTAAAACGGCATAGAAACAATAAGTTCACTTGTTGTTTACGTTATTTTAGCGAACGTATCGCACAAACATATAATTGTTTATGTTCCAGCATATTATGATTTAACAACAAACTTTGAACTGGATTGTTTGTTTATCAATTGGATAAATTGCGCTGTGAGAGCCAAGGATACGTTCGTTTTAAATGTCAATATCAAATAGAGCGATTCGAACTGTTTTTTTGAGCCGCCTTGGTCGTATCGACCTGTCTCTTTGTTATGAGGAAGGAACATAGATAGATAGATTAACTGTCTATTGCACACCACAAAAACAATATTATTAATAACAAAAAGGTTTAAATAAGAAAACGTACAATTTAGGCGATTGCTGTGAGCGATCTCTTTCAGACAACCTTTGGGTAAAGGTACATACTACTACTTTTTATATTTATTTTTGTTATTTATTACATAGGTGTACCAACGGTTCCATCCGCGCTATCATAGGATTCGGGGAGAAAATTTAATTTTCCATTACACGCCACAAGCCATAAGAGTTTCCATATGACAACTGAAAAATGTTAATTGCTTGACCATTTCACTTCGGGCCTTAGTTCTTAAAATTTTATGAAATGGCATAAACTTTTTCGCAAGCTTATTTACAAGCGGCTTGCTTAAAAATGCTTTGCCTGTATTTTCATATTCAGCAAGACCATTCGTCGCAGGCAGGAATAGCTGGAATAGATAGATATAGACGTACACAGTAGGACCTCAGTCTGAATATGATAGATGCAAGGTTATTGTTATTGGCGTAGCAGACAGAAGCGCATTGTCATGGTTGCGTAACATAACGCCTACTCATTGACGAGACTCCCTAATTGTACCTACCTGTCTAATTGTATCTACTTGCGTAGACACGAGCAGCGAAGTCCGCAGGCCGCAGGCAGGATGGCTCATCAAAAACCGACCTTGTTGAGAACCCTCGCGATTTTTGCACACTTGAGCAGGGACTGGGTTCGCAGAGATACTTGCCCCCATTTTAGGGTCCTGTGGTGTAATAAAAAAAGCTGAGGACACAACAATAATAATTGAGATTATAATTCTCGTACCTCTGCGACCTCCTCGACTGCTTCGTTGGTGTAGTGGCAAAGTTTCTGCCTTATATCCGAGAAGTCCTGCGTTCGAATCCCAGGTCGAGCCAAAAATTGTATCTGAGATTTTCTGTCATGAATTTCTCAAAAACTTTGCAAAACGGGTATTTCTCAAAATTGCCAGTTCGTGAAATGTTATATCCAAAGCGCTAAAGGCCATAAAATCGAATTTAAGTTGCCTTTTGGTTTATACTTACGTGAATTGACAAAACTAGGCATTCAATTACGATTTTGCTATCATTCATGGTAACGGATAGGCGCTAACGGCGCTTTTAAATAAAGTAAACTTTGTTGCTAAACACGTTGATTTATCTATTACTTCGGCACTACAATGCTACTACGAGCTCCTCAAACAAGAATAAGCAGCCAAAACATGTTCAATCAAAAACCATGCGTAGTTCCCTCGTCCATTTTTGCCTTTTTTGCATCCTCGCATTGCACTTGTCGCGTTGTGTCTCTGACGTAGACAAGGCCCACAATAGTAAAAAAATCTAAATTGGATCGTCTGCTATTATCGTTTCATCCATAATACGACCACTTTGGTGTAATGGTCAAGAAGTTGGCTATTAACCAAGAGGCCACGGGTTCGATCCCCGCACTGTACAAACATTTGTGTGCATTAATATGTATGTTTGTACTGGTCTGGGTGTTATATGTATTTATTGAAGTTTATTTGTAATACCGCTGTTGATTCTGATATCTGTAACACAAGTGCTTAAGCTACTTACCTCGGAGTCAGATCAATGTATGTGATGTTTGTTTATTTATGTTTTATTTTCAATACTGTCATTATAAGGCAGATCATTTTTTTTAACAATGAAACATAAATTCAAAAACATAGACCGAGATCTCAAAATACTACGGAACCTTCGTACCCCAAGGTTCACTCACACTTAACAGGTTTTACAAAAGTTATTATTGACGCCAACGCACTCTAAACATCAAGGCGTGGCACTCTCCGAGACACTCTAGTCTCGAGGACTTCGAAATTAACGCGAGTAAGCGCTTTTTTCAGTTTTCATAACATAAGGGCAAAATGTTTGGGTGGAGATGCGATAGAGTTTGCATTAATAATACAATAATAAATAATTATAAGTATACCAAAACGTCACAAACATTGACCTGCCTCCGTGATAAGTAGCTTAAGCACTTGTTTCACAGATATCAGAATCAACAGTGGTATTACAAATTAACTTAAATAAATTCATATAACACCCAGACCAGTACAAACAGTCATGTTCATGCACACAAATGTTTGTACAGCAAGGTGATCGAACCCGCGACCTCTTGGTTAATAGTCAAATTTTTACCATTACACCAAAGTGGTCGTCGAATAATAGATTATTTAGAAGTACATTAATTGACACTAGACTGTACAACGTCAATATTACAGTGCTTGGATCCCAAAGTTAGTAAACAGAGTTGCGTTATGGAAATCATACACAACGAACCGCAAATACCCAGACCCATGAAAACATTGACAATTTGTTTTCTTAATTGTCTCCGTCCAGGGCTTTGAACAAGGGACTTCAGAGATTGCCATCTCTGCTCTATAAAAACCAGGATGCACGCATTTACACTAAGTCGTATTATGAGATAGTATTTTGATTCATGATGGCTAGAGGTCTGGAAGTCCACTTGTGTTAATTGCTTTTCACTCAATTCCAAAAATAGGCGTAGATCATGAATAGAAACGCTGCTATGGAACGGAGGAACAAACTTTTTCACAAAAACTAACTTTCCAGTTAAAACCCCCGACATGAGCCAGGAACAGGTAATAAGCTTCAACGGCTAGATGGATTTGACAGCCAAAGCTAATAACCACCGTGATTAAGTTTAGTTTTTCAAATAATAAAAATTGCATTAAAATCGGTCCATCCGTTTGGGAGCTACGATACCATAGACAACTCACACAAACACATATATAAACAGAATAGGGGTAAAACTTATAACGCGGGTGCTAAAAACAATTCGTTTGCTGCTATACCCTTTATTTGTGCATAGCAACGCGTTATTACAGATATCTTAGGTAAAAAGAGTGTTGCTAATCTCCCGGTCCGGTATTGAAGTTTTCATCATAATATTTATTTACTTTTCTCTTTGTTACCATAGCCAAGTTAGGTTAACGTGATTGGGTAGTGATCTCTCTGTTTGTTTACTCTGTAATTTTACGAGCCGATATACCTAGGTGCCATGCCCCATAAGCTTTTACGAATCCGTCAAAAGATCCTCAGGGATATCGAAATCTATACGAATGAGATTAGGTTAGAATTTCACTGTGGAAATTCGTCATATCAGTCAGGGCAGATAGATAAATGGCGTCTTCTCTACAGTTTGATTATGATTTCAGTACATTTTATCGATATTGTGTGTATCTTGTTAATTTCCCGAAACCATATTGTTAACGTTCGCCTTACTAAATTATAGTTTGTGAATTAAATAACCGTTAGATCAACTGATAATAGGAGACTAGTACTCGAGTATTTTGATGATATAATAAGGGTTATTGCTTTGGCAAATGTATGATTATCGTGGGCAGGATTCATGATATTCTTCATTGGATGAATTGGGTCGTATTTCCACTTGTTTCATTGTAGGCACTTAGTTATTCCTCTGTGTCATGCCCTTTTTAATCTCACAAAGCTACCGAGACACATTAATTTTAAATTAGCCCAAGAACTAAACAAACATTATATTTTGAGTGTGTAACGAGACATAGGGCAAGCTATAAATATAAATAAATAAATATTTAACAACATCACATACATTGATCTGACACCGTGGTAAGAAGCTTAGGCACTTGTGTTACATATATCAGAATCAACAGTGGTATTACAATTAAACTTAAATAAATACATATGACACGCAGACCAGTACAAACAGACATGTTCATGCACACAAATGTTCGTACAGTGCGGGGATCGAACCCGTGACCTCTTGGTTAATAGTCAAATTCTTGACCATTACACCAAAGTGGTTGTCTATAATGACGTATTTTAACGCAACAGTTGCGACGCGACGCGACCATATCAAATGGATGTTTTTCCGATACCTGTTTGACAAAGTCTAATATCCCTTTGAATACCTATGTCTAGACCGTTTTTATTGGCTCGTTGGTTTCCATTTAACCTCAAGTTTACAATCACATGGATATTTCCCTTTCGAAATCTTTAAAACCAACGCAAACGTCACATTTAAAAAAAGCTTCTTTTGTGATTATTTAGACGTGTGTCTCGAAAGCTAAAAACATTAGCAACATCAAATAAAATGGACACATGAGATGGAGTGTTACTCTGTAGCACGTAGTCCTTATTCTCGGATTCAAATTTTTATGCTCTTATAATAATTATGCTCTCACTCGCATTGCAATTATTATTTATTTTGTCGCACCGCCCACTTATTGTTTCAGCTTAGCCCAAACGTATGACTGGTAGAGAATTTCCTACGGTGTTAAGTCCACCTTATTTACAAAGTTTTGTTATGCAATTAAGCTTAAATGCCACCTCATAGTTGAGGCGAGGCCTGTGCCCAGCAGTGGGACGTATATAGGCTGATGATGATGACGAAAGCTTAAATAAATAAATAAGCAATATAAAAAAAAACTAACTTTTCAGTTAAAACCCCAAATAAACCAAGAAATCTGCTGGTGCGCTGCAACGGCTGGGCGGATTTTGACCGAAAGTATTGAATTATCATAAAAAAAAAATCCGCTTTGAAATCGATGCATCCGTTTGGAAGCTACGATTCCACAGACACACGCAAAAACAGACATAGGGAAACTTAACACCGCTCTTTTCCTTCGGGGATTTTTAAATACAGAATAGGACACTAATGAAATTTCGTATTTAAGAAAATGAGGTCACCTGCAAAACCAGCTGAGATTTCAACATCCGCATGATTTTATCTTTTCATTTTTGTTTAACAGGTTTCATTTCGTTTTATCTGTCGTGCTAATTGAAAAGCTTTGCGTTAATTTACATTTCAAGTGCGTTAATGTATTCCTTTGTAGACTCCCGAATAAATAAGTACCTACTTTAAACATCTTGCTATATTGTTTTCAAAATAAACATTAAGTACGTACCTATTAGACATTTTTCGTTAAAGACTTAATTAAAATTAAGGTGTTTCATTCCTTACTATGCTATCTGCTTTTTGTGAATTGACGAGTAACTGCTTGATGTACAATGATTAGATATTCCCTAAGTACACCGATCCCCGAGGCCCCCGATAACTTTTATCTTAATACCTTCTTTTCGTATCTTTCTTCTTACATATGAAAATAAGTTTATGTCGTCGCATCGGTCTTAGTGCCGCCATCTCTGAAGTCCGTGTTAAATAATGTGGAGCGTCAACAAATAGTTTAAAGAAATTACACAAATGTAGTCGAATACCTGCGAAAAGTTGCGTAGGGGTAAGCTATTAACAAGCATATTTTTATTTTATTCTAGAAATGTATTTTTGAGCCCTCTATCGTCATTTGAAGTTTACTTTTTTTCCATTTAACTAAAACTATTTATTTGAGAAAAATAGCGTCAATAAAACAACAATTTAGTAAAAATAAATGTTTTATTACAAAAAATAACAGTTAGGAATAAATAAAAAAAAATTAAAAAAAAAAAATTGAGGTTTTTATGAAGTTTTCTTTTGAATTTTAAGATGCTTTTTGGTCTATCTCTGTCCATTCACCAGATACAGTCATCGATGCCTCAGTCACCATTATAAATAATTATAACACATCGTTCAACTGCTTCAGTGTGACAAGGAAAATGTGGAAACTATTAATGTGCGACTGTGATATCACATAATATTTTGTACAATATGGGAAGAGGTGTAATTTGCGACTCACTCCATATAATAATGTCAGTGTAATTATCATGCAATCATTTGCATTAAATTTCAATTTCGGTGTTTTGAATATTCGAACATCATTCAGTTGTAGATTTTTTCGAGCTGCGATTATTTGTCTTAGGCCTTATTAAAAATTATGAAAAAATCGTTAGACATTTTTTTCATCACATTACATAGCTTCTAATTTTCGGGATGTGCAAAGTATGCGTTTCTTTGAATAACGGGATCCATAATTTTCTTAACCGAGGTTAAGAAAATTATTGATCAAACATCTTGAGAGTAAAATCAATTCGAAAACATGTTTCGGACCCTGCTTGAATAAACTAATAACAGGTGAATATACTTTTACTGTGAATTCCGTAAGATTTATTAAGTTTAAAGAAGGATTGGGTGTCGCTACATGTAGTCTCATAATTCTGTTAGCTGTTGTTAACCATCGTGAGTGAGTCATTTTTCCAGGATTACCGCGTGACCAATGTGTAATAAAATAAAAATAAATAAAAATAAAACTTCATTTATTGAACAAAGTCTTTTTACAATTACATTGTCGAGTTTTCCCATTAAGTTGTCATAGACACTTGTGTTGGGAATAACTCGCTCATTCCCTTTCAGATTGCAAAATAAGACTAAGACAACAAATAGGAGCCATAATAAGAGAAAAAATAATAATAATGAGGACTTATTTTAAAGTTAAATTATCATATAATAAATTAAAGTAATGGTTTGATGTGAGTGAAATGTGGGTGGGGTGTGTGTGAATGTGAGTGAGGTGTGTGTGATGAAGGTGCGGTGTGAGTAATGCAGGTGAGGTGTTTGTGGTGAGGGTGCGATGTGAGTTATGTGGGTATGGAGTGAGTGTGGTGGGGTGTGTGTGTGTTTATATCTGAGTGTGTTTGTGTCTATGAGTGTTAGTGCCTATGTGTGTTTATGTATTTGAGTGTATGTCAGCGTGAATGTGTACTGCACACAAATTTAGACACCTATGTGCCCTACGGATTGGTTTCCTTGGGATCAGTACAAATAGCACGCTTACAGGTTCCTATGTTAATTGATTCTCTTGAGAAGTTCTTCAACTTCTTCATAGCTAAGTGATTCCAGCCATTCAGTCAAAATACGCTTGCAAGTAAATGATAGCATGGGATACATTTTTAGAATTTTATTTATTTTATTGTACATGAAGGCAGACTGTGCACTATATTGCTTTCTAGCGAAAGCCGTACGTGCAGCACAAACAGGAGCAATTACATCCTGCCTTCTTTTGGAACTCAGGTCTACATAAGGTAGAGATTTGTGGCAAGATAAAATGAGATTGAGGATGTAAAGCTTTCTGACTTTAAGCAAGCTACTCTCTTTATACAGTAAGTCAGTAGGGAAACGGAGGCGTTTGGAGTAGATAACTTTAATAAGCGATCTCTGGGCTCTTTCAAGTGTAAGGAAGTGTGTTTTGTCAGCTCCTCCCCAAATCGCGATACAGTAGGTGAGCACTGATTGGGCCAAGGCCACGTAGATTTTATTTTTAAGTTTTTTACACATGACCTGCCTTAGTGATTTGAAAACCCAGATAAGTTTTCTAGTGCGATTTGCTAAAAGATCTAAATGTGGGTGCCAGCAGAGTCGCTGGTCAAGTATTATACCGAGGTACAGGTGCAAATCAGGTTATCAGGTTTGGCGCATGTGTGAATTTTGATGGCAAAATTATGGTTAGGTTGGGTTTTGTTAGTAGGAGTGAAGCAGATGTAATTAGTTTTCTGAGTGTTCAGGGTGAGAAGGTTGTCTTTGAGCCAGTTGGATACGGTGATTACTGAGTGACTTACAGATTTGATGTAGATATTTCAGTAAGGAAATGTAAGTACCTACTTTCTATATCACGCTAGCAATTGTTTTACACGTTGTATGGTAACAACCAGCAAAGACGCTTTCTGCCCAAACTTTGATGATGTGTCGTCCTACAATCTCAAACAGCTGTTAAATAGCGGGTTGTTTACAATTTTTCTCGAATTTCAATAGGTTTCTCATACAAAATATTTCAAAACATCAGCCGTCGTTGGTAACCACTAATTCAATGAATAAACCAAATGATCCAAAAATGGGGAAGACTTTTTCAAATCTTTATTTTTGGCATTATGTTAACTTAGAAACAATTAAATCACGCAAATATGTACTCATATTCTTGTATAATTTAAGACAGCTAAACTTTGTCAAAAACAAGAGGGTACAATTGAAAATATCTACTTGAGGAACTCGACTGTGTCAGTTATAAACGAGTTTTGTAAACAATCAGCACTTTTTATCATGAATTACCTATATTGGTAATTTGTTTCACTTTGTTGTTTGTTGTGTTTTCTGAATCAGCACTTTTTATCATGAATTACCTATATTGGTAATTTGTTTCACTTTGTTGTTTGTTGTGTTTGCTGAATCAGCACTTTTTATCATGAATTACCTATATTGGTAATTTGTTTCACTTTGTTGTTTGTTGTGTTTGCTGAATCAGCACTTTTTATCATGAATTACCTATATTGGTATAGGTAATTCATGATAAAAAGTGTTGATTGTTTCATTCATGACAAGATTTGTGTAATGCAAAACTGAAATTATACGATAGTTAGATATTATATTTACGATAGTTATTAAATTACTTTTAAATATTAATAAAAACAGTTCTATATTTATTTAATTAAATGTTAAAGTTTTTTTAAGAAAAAATTTTAACATTCAAAGATCGGTAGAGAACTAAAAATTCTAGTTATATTTTTGTTTTATTTTTTCCAATAAAATGCAACTTTTTAGAGGTATTCCGAAATTAAAAGACCCAAAAAATATTCCCTCAATCCTAGTGTTCAAACCTCGGACGGAGACAAAAAATGTGGAAAACCAATTTTCCAGGTTGTCATGGGTTAGTGATGCCTTAATTGTTTCTGAATTTCATTTTTTAAGTACTTAGACATTTTTTACGTTAGGATCAGAGCAATTTATCTATGGGATGTTCTTTCCATTTAAAAAAGGAACTATTATTATGTATGGGGTGCAAAGAGCTTTATAAGTAGGCTTATAATTTAAGAAACATCACACGTATTGTCAAAAGCTATAGCGAAAAACATCATTTCGTAGTTTGAATTTTTTAAAAATACTACTGTTACTTCAGGTACCTAAAATAAGCAAAACAGGATCAGTGTATCAAAATACTTTTAAATTAAATAAAGATGTGCCCAAAATATTTTCCCGGGTATCCGCCTTGACATTTTATAAGGGGGATAAGATACTAAACCAGCTAATGGCCCCGCTAACGAATTACCAAAATATGGGCTAAGTAAACAGCTTAAGCTTAGCGAGAGTTCGCGGGCTTGTTAATCTTTATAACTGTCGCAGAGAAGTTGTAAAGTCAGCTTCTTTTTATAATTTCACTAGTTAAATTATATATAAAAAAATCGGCTCTCTGTAAAGTCGGTTTACTGACGATAGTTGAACGTGACAACGTCTTTGTCACATTTCCTCTTTGTCGCTCGTTCCGCGCTCTCGCTTGCACTTCAATCCTTGAACGGAACGTCATGTTTTTTGGTGCGTGCATGCGGCTCCATCGAATTATAAGACGTTTTCACGTCAAAAACGGTAGATTGTCAAAGTGTCCCATTTCTTACAATTTAAGTTTAATTTTACAGGGACGCTCCAAGGATATTTTAACAAACCTAGTTTTATTATGATTTTTCATTGTGGCGGGGGCTTCAGGTTATTTGATCAAAATACGAACGTATTTTCTCATAGAGTTACGAAACTACTGCAGCCAATATCATTGACTGCAGCCAACTAAAGATATTTTGAATAGAACAAAGCACGAAAATTATTGCCTATACTGTCTTCCTCCATGGTCGAATTGCTGTGAGGTGTAGAAAATGTTATGATCGGTAAGTTATGTTTAATTTTTAAATCCGAGAAGTATTCTGTTTTTTATTTCATACCAGTGGCCGCCCGTAACTTAGAGAATTGTATGAGATTACTATTAAAATACTTATATTTTTTATGCATTTTTTATCACAAAAGACGTGATTTTCAAAAGCCTTGACTAGTATTTCGTAACTCTATGACTATAATTTTTGGAATTTGAATGGACCAATGGTTAATCTGACGGATTTCTATAGCCAGTGTTATTGTCAAAATATAACTTCCTTATAATTTAGCTGAAATTAAATATCCCTGAAAAGAGGCCGTTAAATTGTAAGAAATTGGTCCCGTTATCAATTTACCGTTTTTATTTTATAATTTTACAAGGGAACTTATAAAAAACTTGATCTTACAATTTCCCTGCGACATAACTATAGGACATACCTAACATAGGGCATTTAGAACTTCGTCTCTTTGTAACTTACGTTCTTAGTTTACTATGTACTCGTAGTTCTTACTTTTGACGGTACTTCTGAGTTACCTACCACGACTGACAACGCGTCTAACCCGTTGTCCTACGTGAGCGACAAGTGCAACGCGACGCAAAGCAACAATATCAAATGTATGTACTATCGAGGTCTGCGTCGCATAAACAGCTTTAAGTCGAAAATCATTTGCACATCGCGCACAATCCCGCTTGCTAATTGCTCCGCGTGAGTCGAAGTGCATGTAAATTTTCGTTAGAAAATGTTGACGCGGCGCTGACCGCCAACGTATGTCTATGACAGTCTCCTGCTATTGAAATTGCCACAAATGTTGGTCGCATCGCGTCGCGTTGCGTTGCTCTCGTGGGACAACGCCTAAATCGCTAACAGCCGCGAGTTGCGTTGACAGTATGCAGTTGGTGCTGGCTGAGGATAAGCACAGCATACTTTGCTGTTTCCTATTTTTTTAACATAATTAAACAAATACTCACAAAACAAGTGTTCACGTTCACGAGTCCTTATATACATTAAACTTGTCCTCTTTGCTATATACTTACTGCGATAAACTTAAGTCATTACAGAAAAAGCTATTCAAGTAACAAGCAAGTATTTCTCTTGAGAGGCAAGTTAGTTGTTGATGGAGCCGAAGTGTCCAATTAGTGGGAAATGGTCGGCAAACGTAATGTATTTACCTTTTTACCGACGTGCGTAAGGGGTTGTGCTGTGAGTGTTTGGGGTGCAATTACATACAACCCTTTTCTGAGGTGTACCGGCAACATTTCAGTTATCCTGAGACTAAGAAAACGTTTATTGTTATACTAACTTTTGCTGGCGGCATTGCACGTTAAATTTGGAATTATGAGTAGTTCTCTATTCATGTTATTAAACATTTAAACCTTGTTCTTATTTTTATTTTATTTTTTATTTAAAAAACTTCTGCACAAACTTGTGTACAGTGGCGGGCTGGAGGCATTCTCTACCAGTCAACCACAGGTCCAAGCAGAGAACATACATGCGTGCCCTTGAGGTTGATGGGCAAAAAATGCTTTTAGCATTAAGTCTACCCTTCGTACATTTCTTTTAAATAAAGTTTTTAATAAATAGATCACTCTTTCTATTTAAAAAAATACCTACAGCATAATCCGTGAAGCAGTTTTAAAGATTAAAAGATACACAGACATAGAGACAGACGCGGGAAGCGACTTTGCTTTATACTAAACATATATAGTAATAAGACTGAAATCGCTTAAATCGACTGCAAGCTTAGATTGAATCATATACGAGTATACTCAGGTCTTAATCGTCTTCATCATATAAAGCCGTGGACTGTGCCATATATGTAATTTTTTGTCAAACTTTGAAATTTGTTCATGTCAAAGTTTGCAAAATTTAATATCGCAATGATTCGGTTAATTTTAAAAGGTTTCGATTCAACACGTTTGTACTTACATTTTAACACGGTCATTTACATAAAAGTAGCACAATAACGTCTGAAGTGCGAACCTTAGAAAATAAAGCATCAGCCACACTTGTGTACGCCATCATTTGGTGCGACTTGACCCAAATATTTGAAGTTCATCGTTGACACAGCCAGAAAAGATTGAACAAGGTTTATAATTTATTTCATGACTTAGGTACTTAAAGCAAAGCGCTTATTATTACTCAACCAACATAAATTAAATATGCCTGCTATTTATTTTATAAGTCAATAATAACTGACAATTATTTGCATGATTCATCATTGGTCATGACTTTTTATTAACTCTTAAGTACTGGCTTTTGGATAAGTTCTGGAAAGTCCCTAGTCTGAAAATACTAGATTTTGTAATAAAATGTTCAATGATTGAGGGATTCATGACTCTGAAACATGTTATATAATGCGTGACACAT
Organism: Pyrausta despicata; assembly: GCA_963921415.1. Classification (NCBI taxonomy): domain Eukaryota; kingdom Metazoa; phylum Arthropoda; class Insecta; order Lepidoptera; family Crambidae; genus Pyrausta; species Pyrausta despicata. The sequence continues at coordinate 9,468,814 of OY992862.1, read as the reverse complement.
TCATAATTTATTTGCAGCTTTAAAAGTTTCATCGTTCCACTTTGATGAAAAGATCAAGAGGAAGACTTAACTATAAGTATAATAAATAATAAGTACCTATAATAATAAATAAATAATAAATATTTCACAACAATCACACCAATTCTCTAGTCCCAAATTAAGCTACGAGGCTTGTGTTATGGGTACTAGACAACGGATAAACATACTTAAATACTTTTTTTTTGTAAATAAATACATATTATACATAGAAAACACCCAGACCAGTACAAACACACATGTTCATGCACACATATGCTTGTACTGTGCGGGGATCGAATCCGCGACCCTTGGTTTAGAAGTCCGACCTGTGGACCACTGCACCAAGCGGACGTCAAAATAAATAAAAACATTTAAGACCAATAGTTGTTATTGGTACTTAATTTTTTTTTCTGAAAAACTGGCTGATATTTTCAGGTAAAAAACAATACTTCACGACACAAAGAAACACGGTGTCGTAATATTTACAGTACGCTTTTATCCGTCACTTGTGCCTTTGACAAGACAGAAATGGGTTCCGTCGGGAAAGTGAACTCTAAAAATACGAGAAGTATCATTCTCGTGAGAGAAAACGTTTTAAAAGAATCTTTTTGCGGATGTGCTTTCACATATGTTTCCAGGTCCATTTTGGTGCTTGTAGCAATGATTAAATTTATTAAATTTGTTATTTCGACACGTCAACGAAAGAAGACTTGATAAACTCCTACAAATTGTTTTAAAAGTCAAAGGGATATACCAAACACTAAAATGGACGAGGCAAAATAGCTGATGAGTCGTTAGTTATTAAAGTAAACATTGTTAAATACCTACTTAACGTGGTATCTTTCCCGTTTACATTTATGTAAAACTTGTTTGATTGCGAATGTACAAACATATTTGTGCCGAATGCACACCTCATTAAAACTTTTTAATGTTTTTGATTAAATTTTGTTTTTATAGTTTTGACATGTAAATAAACGATAGTTGTCATCTGAACTCGGGTTTGTTTGCATCCTTTCTTTCCTTTTATCCCGTTAACGCCCTAGTTTCCCTGAAAATTGCTATCCTGTACAATATTGATTACACTTAAGCACGTAGTGTACGTTCGCTGTCAATGGTACATTTAAGTTACATTTTCAAGTTACAAACGTTACTTAATTACGTACTTCAAGTAACTGCTTTAACACAACGACCTATTCTTCTACAGCTAGTTACAATAATAATAAAAATATAAGACTTCAAACGACATAACTAAGTAGGTTTCATATGGTTTAACAGCGGACTAAATATACTAAATGACAACCCTACTATTGTCACGCTGTCAAACATTCAGTTAAGGCTATAACCCGCCACGCCCCGGGACGGTGGCGTGGCGGGTTTGAATTGTCACTTGTCTAAGAAAATCCTATCCTATATCTGGAAAAAACGGTCCTAAGAAAATAATATTTCTCTAGGTAGCGCTTCCGTTCCGCTAATCTAATTTTATTTTACATAAATACAAAGTAGATTATATCTACGATAAATGATTATCTAAATCCCGCTCGTGGTCTTACTAAATTGGACCCGCTGGACTCTTGGACCCACTGTGATTAAAAAAAATGAATTATAAAATCCCTCTCAAAATATATGGTTTCGTGGTCCCACCGGCCTCGGACTCGTGGTGCCAGTGTGATTTAAGAAAACAAATATCGAAGTCCTGTGGACGGAAAAAATATTTAGACCCCCCAGCGGGTCCAAGATGTCAGCAAACATTTTATTTGGGGGTGGACCGATTTATTTTATTTTATTTATTCAAAGAACACAAACAGAGTACAACCCTTACAAAATCACAATTTTATGAACTAAGCTTAAACTAGATTGTAATCCCAAAAGTGCTCCTAGCGTGTATAATATTATGATTTTTAAGTAAATTACTTTATTATTTTACATTGGTTATTACCTTACATTGGTGCAAATAAAAGGTACATAAATTTTTAAGTATATATGAAAAAAAAAACCGGTCAAGTGCGAGTTGGACTCGCGCACCGAGGGTTCCGTACAAACCTGTAGGTATATAAGTATAAGTTCACCCATCACGGGTATTATAGACTTAAGTATTTAATATAAATTTTAATTTAATATCTCAACGCGTTCATGAGATAAGGAGTAGTAATTCAAAATTGTCAATTTTTTTTATATGATGAGACTGAAAATTTACGGTTTTCGTAATTTTTCCTACATCTGTACTATAAGACGTGACTTCGTACTAAATTTCAAGATTCTAAGTTTACGGGAAGTACCCTGTAGGTTTTGATTCCCGTGCGAGTTTCGAAAATTTGCGGCCTAAATGGCTGTATCTTTTGATTGCGTTGGCTTAGAAGGTTGATTTTTCTACAGCTTCCAGGGACAGTAAACCTAAGTATCATATAGAAATTTCAGTTTGATACCTCCACGCGTTCCTAAGAAAAACGGTCTTGACAGACGGACGGACGGACAGACGGACGGACGGACGGACGGACGGGCGGACGGACGGACGGACAACAAAGTGATCTTATAAGGGTTCCGTTTTATTCTTTTGAGGTACGAAACCCTAAAAACAGTGCTTTCCTTATAAGAACAAATAAAAAATAATAAAAAATGAAAAATGAAAGTACTAGAATGGCCACTAGTATGGCCAGATATTCACTCTATAAATTGCTGAGAACAGATATGAGATTTCTCTTGAAAACATATTTCGATAAAATGTGTGTATTTTTTTAAATAAATATCAGCAGCAGCAGATCAGCTATTAATTATATTATCTCTCTGTATTCCTACGCGGTTGACTGGCAGAGAATGCCCTTAGGCAATAAGTCCGCCGTCAGTAATTGTATCACAGCAATAAAATTATTAAACAAACATCGTGGTATCCAGATAGGTTTTTCAAAAGTAATTTGTATATAACATGTCATTATCACTATGTCAGCCGTTTACGCCCACTACCGTTAGTCTTAGGCTTAGATTAATTCTTACGTCTAATATTAGTAAAAATTGAGATTAAGATTAGATTCAAATTGAGGTTACTAAAAGTCTTAGTTACGGTAGGACCACGAGTTTTTGATTTTCCTATGACTGGTAGTCCTACTAAGAAGTGGGATCACGAGTTATCTATAGTTTTAGCTACACAAAACTTGTGCCATCAGGACCCATCGGTCGACGATTTTGTACGATTCACTGAGTTTCCCCATAAATAATATGGAGGTGACCTTTCAAGACTTGGTAGTAATGCGAGTTATTTTTTGTGTAAACTTACCTACTCTAATCTTAGGCAGTATCTTTGGGTAGGTACCTCAATGATTATTTTTTTCAAACTAAGTAAGTAGAGAAAAGGCGTCAAAATAAAACTAATTTACAAGGATTTGGACGTGATCTCTGACCTGCTGACCAGATTTACGAATAGAAAATTATCTTATTTGCATAAATTTACTGTTACATTTTTGAAATCAAATTAAGATAAAACCTACTACAGAAAAACTAACAACTTTAGCAAAACTGGCCTTTATTTAGTTAGGTATTTGAAACTTTACAATGAAGATACAACACTTGCACGTATCTACTACATTTCTTAATGCAAATTGAAGTAGCATTCCTTAATAGAATCTCATAAACCTACCTGCTTGCATACTGTTGCACAAACAACTGAGATTGCATGTGTTGCATATTTGATGAAAACATTCGCGATGGCCGACCAGCGAAGACGTAGATATTTTTATAAAATTTTATTCAAAGGGGATTTTTATTTCCTGTATTCCCCGAAAATACGCGACTTAAGAAATATAATAGGTTTCTTATAAATAAATAAATTGTTTCAACAAACACACCATTGCCCAGTTAAACGTTAGCTTGTCCTATGAAGACTAGGATAACGGATAGAAAATAATCCTACGAATATTATAAACGCGAAAATTTGTGAGTACGTATGGATGTCTGTTACTCTTTCACATAAAAACTACTGTATGGAATTAACTGAAATTTTCCAAAAATGCAGCTGATACTTCAGAATATCACATATGCTACAATTTATAAAGTATTGTGAAGGTATAGGGTTTCCACGCGGACGAAGTCGCGGTTACCACTTTGGAAGTGCCTCTCGCTCCAACTATTCAGTTTAGTAAATTACTTATATAAGAAACCAAATAATCATTTTTAAATATATATCCTTCACGTATTGGTTTAATGAAAAATAATATTTAAGTTTCAGTTTTTTTTTGTGAAAAATCCTAATGCGGTTTACAGAACACATCTACTTACCAAAATTCAACAGTAATACAGTAGTTTTGGAAAAAAGTGGCTGTGACATACGGACGGACAGATAGAAAGACATAACGAATTTTAAAGTGTTCCGTTTTTTGCGTTTTGACTACGGAACCCCAAAAAAAACACATTATGTTTAAAAACTCCCAATTGTTCTAACTTTACATTTAAGTATATCGCAAGTCAGTGTTTTGTTAAAGTAACAGTCAAGTTTATTAATTAATCACGTTGTTCTCTCTTCGCAAGGTTAACATTGTTTCATAACTTAGACTTAAGTTTTGTGTAAGGTGCATTGTTGCAGAAGTTTGACAAGTTCTATGAAGCGAAGTGTTTTAACAATTAGCCACAAACGGTTTTTCATAATTTAAAACTAGTGCTTTATTGTATTGTTGACTGCCTTGTTGGTGTAGTGGCAAAGTTTCTGCCTTACATCGAACCCAGAACGGGTTCGAATCCAGGTCGAGCCAAAATTGTTTCTGAGATTTTCTGTCATGAATTTCTCAAAAACAGCTCAGAGTCGGGAACTTGGCGGTGTTACACCCCCGTGCCTCGGAAAGCACGTTAAGCCGTTGGTCCTGCGCCTCATCTCTCTCCGGTCATGTCGGATTGCCGTCTCACCGAACTTTGAGAGTGATGGAACAGTGAGTGCATCTGCGTATTGCGCTTACACTTGTGCACTATAATATCTCCTGCGCTGTTGGCTGATCTCTGTTGAGATTGGCCGCCGTGGTCGAAATCGGCCAGGAGGACTTTTGTATTGTAGTAAGTAAGTGAACTGTTTATTTTTGAAAAAAACTTTTTCAGTAAACAATTATTTGATTATGGACTTATTATTCTCTTCACATCAAATAAATCAGAAATAAAGAGATAAGCAGGAGAACTAAAACGACCGGCATTGCTAGAAGAATTTCTCTGCTGAAAGTAACAGTGGGCTGAACATATAGCGCGTCGTACCGATGGTGGTTGGAACAGAAAGGGCGTCACCGTCACGTCAACGAGAAAATATATGTCAATACCGTTCCGCTGCTTCGGCGCCGCCATATACGAGTAGTTCATACATTTGACATGAGACACTTTTTACGGATTATTAGTACAAACATAAGTGTACAGTACAAACATAAGTGTGCATAAACATGTGGGTTTGTATTGGTCTGGGTATTTTCTGTGTACAATATGTATTTATTTACAAAAAAAATTAAGTATGTTTATCCGTTGTGTAGTACCCATAACACAAGCCTCGTAGCTTAATTTGGGACTAGAGAATTGGTGTGATTTTTGTAAAATATTTATAAAATATATATAATAAAATACATTCTCTTGTTAAGGTAACGGTGGCGGCGGTGGTGAACAAATGCCCTAAGGTTCTCGAATGGCGATCGCGCGCCGGACGCTGCTCTGTGGGCATGCCGCCTATAAAGTCGTGGGAAGCCGCTGAATGTGGGAAGCTCAGGACCGATCGCAGATGAGATTCTTGGGGGAAGCCTGCTCAGTGTGTCAGGGGGCGTCGAAAGGTCAAAGGGATTATTAGGGGCGTTTTTATACTATCCGTAAGACTGTACTGAATCACAATCGTATAAAAAAAAATTCTTCAATCACAACCATCACAGTACATTAAGATTACATTTAATGGATGAAACTGATTTGATTGTGAGAGAACTGGAGTCTGAACTAGGCTTGGGGCCTGCAATACAGAGCGCCAGGACTCTTCTCACTCGATGTGTTGTTCGGGGGCACAAAAAGTAAATCTTACATTATAGTAGATTATAAAGAATTTGGATCGATGAGAACAAATATGATAAATCTTGACTCAGAATTTAGTCACAGTGACACATTACGTTACTTGTCACAACCGGTATATAGCGCAACCATCCCTATGCAAAGTGTATACGAGTATACTAAAATATGAAAACCGTTTATTTATGACAGAAGACAACGTGGCATCTCGGGAATAAGCTTACTGCGCCTCCATCAACGGATAACCGAGTTTGCCTATCGGATATTGCATCCAGCCACGGATGTCGGAACACACTGGATGTTATTTGCATGCCGATTAAGGGAGGGAGGGGAGTATCCCCATTCTTATGAGCTGGAAATGTTAGGTTATTGCTTTTTTGCACACGTAAATTTTGTTAAGAATCTCAGTTTGTTTATTTTTCTTGGAATTGAGCGGGTGAGATTAGTTAACTTAATTTGAAAAGACAGATGAATTTAAATGCTTTCAATATGTTTGACAGGTAATTTTTTGTTTCAATGAAAAAAATCTGTACAAAAATCAACTCTAAACCTCAGTCCATCGGGTATATAGCATAGCCTCCAGTGTCAACACGCGTCGCCGCGGAGCGCAAAAATCATCGGTCAGCAATATTGAGTCACCGCTCGCTGTTGTTGACGGCGAAGCACCGCACCCCGCTGCCCCACTCCCAGTAGCCAGCCCCGCGCGATCGGAGCCGAAGAAAAGTGACACGAGCCCCCCGACCCGTGCCTACGCAGCCGCTGCTGCCTTACCACCCCGGCAGCCTAAAACGGGGTAAGAAAAGAAGTCGACACCGACACAGTGTCCACCGAGGGATCGATGCGACGAGCAGGGCTTCACAAAAGTCGAAAGAAAGAGAAGGAAGCCGGCTAGCCGGAATCATCGCGGCACAGCACCGACAGGACCTGAACACCCGCTGCGACCGGAAGTACGTTCGACGCTGCTCTACGTGTCACGCTTAAATTGGTCTACGACGGTCGAGAACGTCGTAGACCATGTACGTAAGAAGTCCAACTTCACCCTGAGGGTCGAACGGTTGGAATCTCGCCACAAAGTGAATTTTAATTCATTTGTGGTGAGGGTACCGACCCACCATCTAGCGACCTTCATGAAGGAAGATTTCTGGCCGCAGGGCGTCGTGTTTCGGAAGTTCCGAGGACGGCTGCCAGCCGACACCGCGCGCTACGCATCTGTTCGCTGACGCGTGTGATTTTTGTAAAATATTTTAATTAGATTGTGTAATTTTTATTATTTGTATGTATGTTAGTCTGTAAGGTATTTATAATATGGGCCTGTATTTTTTGAAATCTGTTGCCTGAAATAAAGGAATTATTATTATTATTACTATAGCATAGCGCCTCCGGTACATAGACATTAGTTTTTCTAACTCTAATGCAATAATGTTTCGTAAGTATGCACCGTGAATGTTTTCGTACACAAAAATCTGTAATACATATAGCTTCTAACGTGAGGTTAAAAAAAACTAACTTTTCAGTTAAAACAAACTCCGAATGAGCCAGGAAACAATTCAGAAAAAAATTCAGACTGACAGATTTTGACTAGCCATGGCTAAGAACGACTGTGATTAAATTAATCTTTTAAATACAAATAAATGCAAAAAGCGAACTCGAAGCTTATAAATACAAAGAACCGAACTGAAATCTGTCCATCGGTCGAACTTATGACACGCCTGTATTTCGTAGGGGGTGAATAAAAGATGTAGTGAAACTCGATCCATGACAATAAAATTAGGTCTCAGATTTTTCTATTACCTTAACGCAATGTCGGTTCCATGAAAGTTATTCGATTAAGTTTCAATACAAGCTTCCTGTTTACAGATAGATATTTACAGGCCAGTGATGTTACGCTACATCATCACACATCGAATGCGATAAGCGCATGTAGTAACGAAACCTAATATCTATACATATAATACATCTAAAGAGGGAAAAAGTCTGTACTTGATAGATATTTGGATAAAATTGGCTAAGGGGTACTTAGAATCGACAACAGAACACATTACACTATTTTTTAGAATTGTCTGTGTCTCTGTTTATCTGTGTTTAGGTATGCGCATCACTTTTAAATAGCTGAACGGATTTAAATGACAATTTTACCAATCTGTCAAGAAAACTAGGCTACAATTTATTAAGAGGATCTGAATATCTGAAGTGGAATCCCAGCAGCCTAGCTTAACTGTAAGAGTAAGAGATATGAATAAAAACATAATAAAATGTAAGAGATATTAATATTAATAGTTATAATTGTATTCTGTATTATATTGTACTTGTGCAATAAATAAATATTATTATTATTTTATTATATAGGAAAAATTGGTCCGCATGACGAGCTCTTTTCATTTACTGTCCCCATATCAAACACAACAACAACTTAGGTACAATAATCCCTTAAAATAAATAAATAAACAATAATGAATAAGTGTGTTTAATTTTATTAATGTTGAGCACCTTCATCGTACATTTTTATTTAGCCCAAAACGGTATGATAGGTAGGGAATGCCTCATGGCGCTAATTCCATCTTTTGTAAAAATTAATTAATTACCTTTGACTTGTAATGGGTACCAAATACACATAACAGGAACATCACTAGTGGAGCATGTAATCTGGGGATTAGGGATTTAACAGTTGGACAAGTTGGCAGTCGTGGATTAACTTCAATCAGATGAGACGGTTTTCAATGGACTAACTTAACTTTGTACTCAAGTTACACAGATGACAACTTCGTATAAATGGGTCATATCATAAGTGCTAACTTAAGTGGGTTTATTGATTTCGTTTCAAGTGAAGTTAAATCTTCCAAAATAAAAATGCACGCCAGAGCCCGAAATTAGTAATACTATTTCTTGGCAGTAGATACCTTACTTAAATCTTTTCTCCGGGTTTAACCTCAAATTGACTAGGTACCTTCTTAGGTTTTCTGATTTGTAATCAAGGTAAAAGGAAAAGAAAATTAAAGTGTTTGATAGAATAAGTTCATAAAAAGTACCAATATATACCTATGATTTACGCATGGTAGTACGCACAGCCAAGTTAATCAATGTGGTATCTTATACGTTGAAATACAGGTGATTTTGCAACGAAACTGATGAGTTTGATGTGGAGCCGTGTGTATATAGATGAGTAAGACTTCTAATGGAAATATTTTTTTAAACATCAAGCAAAAATTCCACAGCACTCCAGGGGGGTTGACTCCGGGCAAATAGGATTTCCCATTTAACTCCAAAAAATTTACTTTAGCTCGTATGATTATGTGAAAATAATATAATTCGAAAATGTTTTCTAGCGCCTACATGTAATATTGCGGCAAAATTACATTCTGTCAGCACGTTGCTAACGCTATTCCATCGGCGTTCAACAATCAGATATTCCGCACAGAGCAGATAAATTTTATTAGGTGGCCTGTTTTTTCGGGAATGAGTACTGGAGACAGTCAAAATTAAGTTTGTTTTAAACATGGTTTAATTATGTACATACAAATTTAAACAACTGGATATTTTGAATAGGGCAAAAAACTCGACTACAGAGTTGTTCAAGATTTTTTTTTAATCTATAGTGTAGCACGTTGAATATGGCGCTGGTAAGTGTACACCTGCGGCATACTGTTACCGCGACAAGCGTCTGACAATCACCGACAGCCAAACAGCTGACAGTCGAGACTCTCCCAGCATTGGGTGAACTGTTGGCCGAAAAACCTATCACCCAATGAGTGGACCTAGAAAAAGCATTGACCTCAATATTGATTGAAGCTTTGTATGTATTTTTTTTAATGGCCAATGTGGCGTAATACGGCGTAAGTTTTCGAGCCAAAGTGTAGAGCCAGTTTACTTGGTGTCTGTATTGAAATATTTTTTTGAAAGCTTAAAGATGCACTGCATTCGCTTACCCTGTGGCTCAGGTAAACGTAACGCGGAAGCAAAGGGTGCTAATGGACCCTGTAAATTGGACGGAAACGCAATTTCAAATCTCTTTCGCACGATATGAGTGCCGCTCCAACATAACCAATCTGCTGTACGCGCTTGGACTGGCCAATATTCACATCACTTGATTAGGTACCTAGTTTAATATTTGCGACAAGTTTGCAAGTTTTAGATGTAGACTTTTTTAAGTGTTTCGTATCTTTTCAGATACTAGCGCTTGCAAGCCTGTCATCTTTTCGTTCAAAATACGAGTCAGGCTGCCTGCTGCTAAGGTTCTTAAAAAGATTAAGCTCAGAAACTCTAAACTTTACCTTTTTTGTTTGGTAAATAATAAACGCACCTTTCTAACTGACGTTGTCTTATCCGATGATATATTTTTGTAAAGAAAAAAAGGGTTTGGTCGTGGAAGCATGAAACTTAATGGTTGTGGGAATCTTTTAGTGCCAAATTATTGAAAATTCGTAATGATTCTCCATTCAAAATTTAGACGTAATAAAAAAATGCTTACAACAGATTCTCATACCCAATGGTCATTCCGATTCTTATGTTCATGCATACAAACAAGAAATCGGCTCCGCCGTTTAGGACGAGTTCTGCGACAAACAATGTGAAATAATTAGAGAAAAAGGAAACATCGATATGATTGCAATTCGCAGCTCTGAGTCCTCTGAGTTACTGAACTCAGAGGACTTTCAGTGGAACTTTTGCTATACTTACTGTCACCGGCAGTCGCACCGAACAACTTTGAGCTTCGCATTTTTCATTTAAACATCTGGAAGAGACAGTTTAAAATTTTATTTTTTTAAATACTCTTTGTTTACTTTAGTTATGTTATTAACGAATTACAGATACTATAATGTTTTCAGTAGATATTTTGTTGTTCATTTTAGGTTGTATCATGCAACCGTGCCAAAACGTCGAGGTTATGATATTTGGGCGCTATTGTATTAGAGTAAGGAAGCTAAAGGGAAGCGCTTCCTACCGACCGGGTGTTATGGTCGGGAACCGAAGTCCGATAGACATCATCTTAAATAAATATCAAATAACAATAATAAATAATAAACAACAACATCACATACATTGATCTGACTCCGTGGTAACTGTTGATTCTAATATCTGTAGCTATATGTAGCTTTAAGCACTTGTGTTACAGATATTAGAATCAACAGTTAATGCATCTTAATTTGTCTATCTATATTATTCTGGAACTAAATCTTATATGCCGCGGTTCATGTGCGGTACTAGGCTATTGGCAGTATTGGCACCATCTAGCCTATGGAGCCGTATTAGCGCTCGATGTCGTGCTTTCCACCGTTAGGCATGCGCTTGTGATGGCGAACAGTAGAGGTCGCCACAATATGCATGAATCAATATAATAAATGCGTGTAGGTACGGTGGCCAGCACATCACGTGATAAGGGCGATTTTGCTACAAAAATATATAGCCTAATGTGCTGGCCACTGAAACTTTGTAAATACCTTTTTATAGTTATCTGTTTCCAGTTAAATAAATAAATATAATAAATGCTCATGTTATTATCGTGCATTTCCATTTCTATCAATATGCAGCTTTTACCTATATCTGTGTAAGGGGTCGGTTCCAAGCCTCTTTTCAGATCTCTGCCAAGAGATAAGTAGAATTTAAAACGAAAATTAGAAGCGATCGCCGCACCTCTTGCCCGACGCGTAAACAGTAATTTTCCTTTAAAAGTATTCATTGCTACTTTAAGGAAATCGATGGTCAAGAACGAGTTGGCAGTTAAAAATAAATTAGTTGAATTAACTATTGTAATTTATATAATGTTGTAAAGAAAATTATCGAGGTGTTAATTGAAAAATATTAATTTCATTTTTTTCATATATTTATTTTAATTACGAGTTACCATACCTACTTACTATCGATCGTGTCCAAGCTATAGCATCTTTAAATATAATATACTGGTTTTGAACTTTTGATATTAAAAGAAAGACCTGGAATAACGGAACCGAGTTCTTACTATAAAATAGTAAACAGTATACCTACCAACCAATATCAATTCATGAAAATTATCTTATTAAGGAAAAAGTCTCTAAGAATGATCGATTGTTACCGCAACCGAAATAAAACAATTTTCGAACTAAAAGGTTAAACAAAACTAAAAGTTGTTTTTTCGCTCCTATCCTCTTACTTGATTTCACAATCCATCACTGTAGGTCTGGGACAGTCACTTAGTTTTAAAGTTTATATTGCAGTCTCAAACATTTGGATCCTTTTCGGCGTTTTCAAAATTTCAAAGAATCAACTTTGTAACTTTCTGTAAGTAGTAGTAGGTATTGTGCGATTTGGAACGACTTAGAGGGACTCTTACAAAAAAAGGTATTTTTAACCTCTGACGAAAAATAGGGGTGTTATAAGTATGACCCCTTTGTCTGTTTGCGTGTGTACGTTTATGTTGTTGTGTTTTTTGTGTGTGTCTGTCTATTTGTGGCATCGTAGCTCCCGAATGGATGGACCGATTTTAATGCGGTTTTTTTAATCGAAAGGCAATTTTAACACCGTGGTTCTTAGCTATGGCTGATCTATTAAAATTACTTGCAAACATTTTCTTCAGTGCTACTTAAAAATAACGGAAAGACAATGGTGTTTACATAGTCACTGTCTAAAATACATATTAGGTATGCAGGGCTTGGACCAGCATTAGCATTTCCTACTACAAAACGATTTTTTGACAGTGATAATTTAACAACGTTCTAACTGCCTAACTAACTAACTGCTATCACCATTCATTCAATTCATAGAAAAGAATCGATTTAAGCAGGTAGCATTTTTTTAAAACATAATAAGAAATTTAAAAATAACTTGGAATCAAAATAATTTTATAAAACGGAACGTGTTTTGAGATATGTCTTATGGCAAAAAAATTGCGGACTTGAGAATACGATAATTGTTAGAAATTAATTTATACTTTTTCTTTTATGAATCGCAAAATGTGTTGGTAAGCTCATAACTAAAGAACGCCTGGACCAATTTGGCCAGTTCTTGCTACGGTTCCGTAGTCCGACATGAACCCTTATAAGATCGTTCAGTACGATCTAGTCTGTCACAGCAGAATATCTTCTACATTTATGGACTGATTTACATGTAACTTGGTTTGAGGATACTTCACATATAGATCTCATTTTTTGCGAGTTATAGCCCGCCAAAGTCGTTTACACGGTGTCTCACCCCCCCCCCCCCGCCCCCTATAATTTAATTTCCAAAGTCTTGGGCCTATAAACTTCAAATCTCTCACGTAAAGAAACAGGCACGGAAACTCTTATTTAAAATTGTTTCGGGTATCCAGTGATGAATACTTTCGAAATTATAAATAATATAAAAATATATACTTTACAATGATGACATTGACGGCTAGGGAGATGATGATGCAAGAAATGCAAAACAGCGCGGTGCCAAAATTGAATACGGAACCCTACTTTATGCGTGGTCCGACATGCACTTGGCCGGTTTTTTAAAGTATTCCCATTAAGTACAGAGATGGTTCTTACCAAGAAAAAATTAGAAAAAAAACAGACGTTGTCCTGCCTGCGAGGTCCACTTGTAGTGTGTAAATCTTTGTAACTATTGTTCACATCTAAAAAATTATAAATAAATTCCTATCGTACTAAGCGCTTGATTATCATAATTTGTCAAATCGATATAATTTCTGATGTTAAACTCGACAAGAACTAGGGGTCTAGCTTATCTAGCTAGGACAGTGTTTAAAACAGGGTGTTTAGTGCTAAACATTCTTTTGTGATACAAAAATGTGTATAATAAGTCCTCCTGGCCGATTTCGACCACGGCGGCCAATCTCAAGAGAGCCAGCCAACTGCGCAGGAGATATTATAGTGCACAAGTGTGAGCGCAATACACAGGTGCACTCACTGTTCCATCACTCTCAGAGTTCGGTGAGACGGCAATCCGACATGACCGGAGAGAGATCAGGCGCAGGACCAACCAACGGCTTTACGTGCTTTCCGAGGCACGGGGGTGTAACACCGCCAACTTCCCGACTCCGAGCTGTTTTTGAGAAATTCATGACAGAAAATCTCAGAAACAATTTTGGCTCGACCTGGGATTCGAACCCAGGACCTCTCGGATGTAAGGCAGAAACTCTGCCACTACACCAACGAGGCAGTCAAAAATGTGTAGTCACTGGATAAACAGCGTGCGTTCCTGTGTTTAATATTTCTGTAGTAAGGCGGATTATGTTTGCAAGTATTTTGAAGTTTACACAAATAAATCACACAAAATGAAATCTCCCGGGAAGTTCATAGCAACTATTTCATAACAAATGTTTCATACTACTATTTACTAAGATAAAGGGCCATTGAACTTAACAAACAATTACACTCCACAAGAGGTAGTAACTCATTTCATTTTATTATTATAACTTAGATAAAAATCATTAATAATAATATTAAATGGTAGACCAGTAATAATATGGCTGAGACGTAATATTGTCTTATAATCAATTGATGTCACTTATTTGAATATGGACGATGACACCGCCAGAACGTTGAAATACTCTTTATCATATAATGTCAAAACGATTTGACTCCATAGATTTTGTATGGAAATAGGTACTTTAACGTGACGTGATGTTAAAGTTTCAAAAATCGAAGTCAATTGAAAGTGCATGAACATGTGTGTTTGTACTGGTCTGGGTGTTTTCTATGTATAATATGTATTTATTTACAAAAAAAAAAGTATTTAAGTAAGTTTATCCGTTGTCTAGTACCCATAACACAAGCCTCGTAGCTTACTTTGGGACTAGAGAATTGGTGTGATTGTTGAGAAATATTTATTATTATTATTATAATTGACTGAATATTTATTACATTTTGTGTAATTGGTTTCTACAGCTTTTTTTTTATTAACTTCGTAGAGGCTTTGTATTTAAAACGCCATGGTCTTGAAATGTAGTACTAGTGGACCCGGGAGAATTCGTCCTGCCCGCTGTTTTTGCCTTTTGCTATTCCGCTGTCCTACTAATATTTCGAAACTTTAATTAGTTAATTAAGTAATTCTCAAAATTAACACGTAATTTAACACCTTAATTGATTTTCATTTTTTATTGATCACAAATTCTCAATAAGTACACCAATTAACGAATGATGACGTCACAAGCTAGTATCGCCATACAAAATCTATGGGGGACTGTCGTTTTGACAGCTCATATCAAGTACGTCAACGATTGGTGGTGTCATATACCCAATTACTACCCGCGATTAATGCTGAGTCAGAGACCTTGTTGGCTCTTAGCTATTTTTTTTATCTTAAAATGTTTTTGTATTTTATATGTTTTTGAGTGCCCATAAAAATACAATTTCAATAACTTTTTAGTTTTTGACACTTTTTTTGCCTTGTTACCTACTTGTTTAACAATAAACATACATACTCTTAGTACTTTACCATATTAGGTAATTAAAAAACTAGTGCTATTTATATTTGACTGACACAATTGTGCTAGAGACTCAAGATTATTAAAATAAACTACAATTAAGAGATCAAACCGTTTCTTCGACAACTACTCAAAAATGCTTCTCATTTATATTATGTAAACTTTCAGACTAACGCAAAATTATGCAGACTTAACTCAAAAATGTCATTTATTAATTAACTAAACGTCAAACATTCAACAGTCGAATCCAGCTCCGTAACCCTTAGATTAAACCACTAAACAGAGGAAGGTACAGTACGTCCTTACAATCGTCAACTTAAAAATAACGCACGTGTAAGCAACTCGCAGTAATTACGACGACTAAAAGCGGAGCGCCGGAGCAGGTCCATTTTACTCAGTTTAGTAGGACCACGCGCGACTAGTTCATACCGTATATGCCTCTTTTTGGTTTATCTGAGGAGTTTTCTCAAACTATTTGTTTTATTTGTGCAACTGAGCTTGAACCATAACAGTATGAGCAAGCATCAAAACCTCGAAACTTCATTACTTCTGGCAATTTCTTCTTTCTTGCTTTGTTCAGTCACCATCACTTTGTCTCTCCTTCTTACTAACACAAAGATCATTCTGAAAAAGAATGACATTTTGTAAATAAATTGGATTAAGAGTTGAAACAGGTCTAGACATGGATCAAATAATTATGTTTACGATGATTAAGGGTCAGGTTTACCGAGTTTTACAATAAAAATGTTTTTAATGATCTTACTGAAGTACTATATGTTTTAGCTGATATACGCCTCACACAGGCCTCAACTTTGAGGTGGTACGAGCCATACTCCACTACGCGGGCTCAATGCGCTTTGGTAAATGGAGAAGATTTGATAGGAAAGTAAAGAAAGTTCTTTACTTTCCTTGAGAATCGGTATTCTGTCAACACGGACGGACTTATTCAGTACCTTTAGTTCCTTTTTTTATCTGTGTCTATCCCACTCTGACGCTGCTGTATGGTAGAGATCTATTAAAAAAAACTTTTTTTTTAAACTTACGCAAAGAATCCCAGAGCCAGAACCGTGAGTGCAGCGTCGAACAAGTAAAACGCCCCTGGCAGGCTGTCAATGGTCGATATGTAGATGTAGCTCGACGCCGGCATGTATATCGAAGGCGCTAGAGCCTCCGTCACACCGAGCAATGCGCTCAGCTTTGCTGCAAGTACGTAAGAACATCACTTATTGTCCAAAAGCCAAGGACTTTACCACTAATTATGTCTCTATCGTTTAGGGGTTTAAAAAATATTTAATACATCTTAGTGAAATCCTGAGTCAAGCACAATTCGCTGCTTTGGAAGAATACCGTCGTAACTCAAATTGAGTAAATTTTTCAGTAGAGCACTTTAAAGTTTTTTTAAATTTACAAATGCTTTATTTTTTTATTACCTGCGCAGAAGTTTATGAAACTAGAATAAAATCACGAAGAATATATCGTACTTTATGTTTATTCAAATGTTTTTCAGAAAATATACCTATTTAGTACTAAATATTGAAAATAGCTACTTGGTCTCAGACTTATAACAACATATTACAAACAAACTTATGAAGATTACTGTCACATTACAAAAAAATACTACAAAAAATAAGGTTATTTTTAATAACAGTGGTGTAATTAAAAATAATACAAAACATTCGTACGTTTTATCAGTGATACTGATACATTTTGAATTGTGACATCTTATCATTATTTATTTAAAATCAATAGTGTTACAGCACCAATTAGGTCGTTTTTTTTTACAAAAATGCTTACCGTATGTAACATGTTTAATGAAAAAATATAGTATTAACTCGTTTTACAACAAGTAATAAACTTACTAAAAAAAGAAAACTAATATAAAAATGTGACAGATTAATTGCTTATAGAAAGCTAACGCTTAATTAAATAATTCTTTGTAGCATAGAATCTAATCTTATAAACTATAAAAACAAACAATTCAAATAGACTCAAAATAGAACAAAATTGCTTTTATCAACTTAAAAATGAGAAGAATTTTATAAATTCAAAAGATAAAACAGTCACTGACTCTCTACTTAAAAAAGTCGTTTTAAAAATCTATTTAAATATCTTAATATACGAGTATCACTTTGATATCATTTTAATCAGTTCGCAAGTATTCAACTATTAATACGAAAATAAAAAGATACTTTCAGGGTGTCATAATCTTTCGACAAGTTAACGTTACCTGCAAAAATCCCCTGAAGATTCTCATAAAATAATGAGTAACATTTGGAATCGTATTTTTTTGTAGCAAACCTAGTCCTCGTTTCTTTTTTTCACACACTTCCATCTTATTTCTGTATGCTTTTGTCAAAACTTCATTAATATTTTGTGTGTTTCTCGTTCTCCCTATCTTATCGCCAATCATTATTAAACACAATTATTAAAATGTTCCCCTTTGTATGATGTTTTGTAGTAGAAGGTATAATTTTAAGTGTCATCATGATCAACTTTCAAATTTTTTATATCCACCAACAGTTGGGAACCACTTTGTTATTTTTATTCACGTACGTTTTGATGATATCTTGAAATTTTTGTTTATACCGATATCCAGTTTTTAGGGTATGCGTTTGCGTCCAATTTTTTTCGGAGACTTATATTTTATTCTTTATTTTGCTTTTCAATTTGTTTTGCATCCTTTTCTGTGTCTGAAGAATCGCTAGACGATGATGAACTTTCAGAAGTTTCCGAAGTTTCCGAAGAAGAGCCTAAACTAAATGAACTATTCGGTGGTATATACAATATTTTTGTAAAGCTTGGTTTGGGCTTCTTTGAATATTCAATTGTTTGGTGAGAATTGGGCAAACCAATTTGACTTGAAATTGAATTCTTTGTCGCCAATCATGGGATCGATGTTTTCAGCAAAATTATTTCTTTTGAATCACTTAGCCAGTTTCTTATTATTTATGTCAGTACGACCAGAATCGGAATAATAGTCATCAGTATCTACGTAATTCGGGTCCTTACCGCTGTTATCGGAACAAAAGTCATGCTCTTGCTGGTTTACGGATTCTTCTGCATCTAAAAGCTAGTTATTTTCAGACGGTGAAGGAGACAGTAAAACGCGTTCAGTTTGACCCATTCTTTCATCTGCTGATTGCTTGATTTTTCTGTGACGTTATCAAAACATGAAGAAATATCCAATGAAACATGGATCAAAAGTTGAATATAATATTCTTCTAGATATTTAATGATAAACTTATTATTATAAAATAAAAAAACACCTATCTACCCTTGTTGTAGGAGTACTTACTTACCGCTTCTTTTATTATCTTGGGGGAAATCAACGGGGGATTGATTTTCACATGAAGACATCTGTAATGTCCGTCCATTTGTATGATACAGTCTTTCGGTGACGCCACGGCCGTAAATGTTGTAATAGAAAAACGATCTTTAGTGAGTATACAAAACAGATTATTTTCGGTTGAATGGTTGAAAAATCAATTTTGTACTATTTTGTAATAATACGCTATTATTCCAAAGCAACGAATTGTTTCTGAGAATTTATTTCATGGATTCCTGAGAAAAAGTTCGGGAGATCAGGTGTATGCAGCACACACCTGATCTCTCTCCAGTTAGTTCTGACTGCTGTTTAACCAAACTATGAGATTGGGGCACAGAAAGTGCACCTATGTATCCGCCCACATTTGTGCACTGTACTATATCCTGCTTAGTTGACTACTCCCTCCTTGATTGATCGCCATGTTCGGAATTAGGCTGGAGTCTATTATTATATTTTTCCCGAGAAGGTGAGAAAGAAAATGCATTATCTTACCTATCTCCTCTGTAGGGACGCTCTTAGTAGCAATAGACCTTACAGCAGTCAGTCCTGTATGACTGAAGATATTGAAGACAGGCGCAGCGTAATACCACGGCCTGGACGGCGCAAATGCAAACACGAAACAAGCGGCTATCCTGCTCGCACCTGCCAACCCGCCGATGGCGCTATCCTGCACTTGCAGCTGCTTGCTGAGAACTGATATGCAGAAGACGGTTCCTGGAAAGATGTTTTATTTTTAGGACCGTTATACACTGCAACTTTTAGCTCCGACAATTGATGCTGCCAAGCGTTATTATCGATGCAGTCGCGATACAATATCCCGCTTCATTTGAATCACCAGTTCCTGCATCGCGACTATATCGATGATGAAGATAGCGCAAATGTGTAAAGGCGACTGTATCTCTGCTAAAAGTCGCAGTGTGTTAAGAATATGAGAAAAAAAAAACTATGAGAAATGGGACGGCTGGGTAAAGTTAAGGTAGATACATAAAATATATGGACACAAGAACTGATGATCCATTGGTGGTAAAACGTTCTGAGTTCGATGAAAAACGCAGTGTCATCCAACCACAACAATACGACAATAACAGTTTATTGATCAACTTTACAAACTGAGAGATGAAGAGATAATGTGGAAGCCTAGTAGATCAGTAAGTACAAGTGGCAGTAGGACTGTGGGGAAGGTTCAGAGCAGGAGAAGGTCGTTGGGGTAGAAAAGTTATAGAATGGAGATTTCCGAGAAACGGAACCGACGAACTTTTAAATGTCGCAGGAAAACATTTAATGAAGCTCATTTGGTACATAACTGTTCTATCTAGAAATTCATGGGATATGTTCACCAGTATCTTGCGGCTGATTATGATGATGGAAGCATTTTTTAATTTAAGATAGTTTGACAAATAGGTAGGGGTAAGTTCAGTTTTAGATGGGACGACGTCTTACATTGCAACATAATTACAACTGCGTATATTCTTATCTGAATTTTGCAAACTGCCTAGTAAAACAGGGTCAATCGGGTTTCAAGAAAAATCTGTAGAAATGGGCCTAAAAGTGTAGCTATTAAAATTAAACTTCCAATATTCGTGACGCATTTAAATGCACTTCTTATCACGACTAGCCTTGACCTTAAGATACGAAGAAACTTTAGCTTATTGACACAGAATGAAATAAATATCGGTTCACTCGTACTACAGATAGTAGGTTACTTATCAAAGTTGCGAGTATAATCTTTCATTTTTACTATAAGATGCTAAATTCAATCATGTTTAAGAGCAATGCAGTGGAGATAACCAATTTTTAATTTAGTTACAAACTTTTGCATCTTTAAATAAATGACAAGGGACAACATCACATGCATTCGTACTTTCTCCGCACGGTAATTCGTATGATGTCAGCTCAGGTGTATAATAATTACTTCAAATAATTGTTATAAGCTGCGTTTTATGACAGCTACAAGATAATGCGCATACGAAATTCCAAGTCAGCACCACATATTGCGTTCTAGTGGTAATTCATTCGATCGAACTTTTTGCGAAAGTGATTTTTTCCGATTGTACGAGAATTGCCAAAGTAAGTAGATCCCAAAGTAAGTAGCTTATAAGCTAAATAGCATAAATTCATCAACATGTGCTCTTAAATAAAGATATTATATTTTTCTTAATTTTTAAACGCCACCGAGTTCGATCTTTGACAGTAGAAATGCATTTACCTTGGTCATTAATACTAAGGTATTATGTACTAGGAGTAACAAACTGTATTAGCGTGGCTACTAAGCCAAGTATAAGCTTACAGTTCCATTAGAGCTAAGGTATCGTAATGAAACATAATGCATTCTGTCTGGCATAACCACATGCATTGGTAATAGGTGGTAGGATATATCTACGAGTTCTGTTCGATTATACTTCATTGAGGTTGTATAGCACCAAGTGAAATCGAACTTTAACAAATAAAAAAACAAAAGTTACCATAAATAATGTACTTAATGTGTTTAAATAAAAAAAGTAAATAAAACTAGTTTCAAGAAATTCTAAATGCAAAAGTGGCTAATATAACTCACTCAGCTAATTTGATTAAATCTCAACTCTCATCTCATCAGCCTATATTCGTCCCACGGCTGGTCACAGATCTCAACTCTACTATAAAGTGGTACGAGCCATACTCCACCGCGCGGGCTCAGTGCGGATTACTGGAGGGGTGTGTGTAAAAGTGACCAACCTTACTGTCAGATGTTATCAAGCCGCCCGAGGGACTTTGATTAGGCTTAACGACTAAAATCTATCGATATTAACCGGGACCAACATATTAACGTGCCTTCCGAAGCACGGAGATGCTTGTAAATAGGCGTCACTTGTATGTTCACCCATCCCAAACATGATCGCGCCTTAGGTTGCTTAACTTTTGGTATCACTACCAAAGCGTTGCCACTCTGCACTACAAGCACCTCACAATTTAATTTAATAGCTCATTGAGTTAAAGGAGGATCACTAAAACCCGAGAGCGATAAAATTTGTCCAATCAAGTTCGTTTGTGCAACTTTCGAATAAAAAGTAAGTATTTAAACTTTCACAAAGTATTTTTAAATGTAGGTAAATCAGAATTGCAAATACGAAACCAAAAACCAAAAAGTACGACTCAGACACGAAGTACATAACTATGCATGTGTTACTGTAAAAGCCTTTGTATTTGTTAATCGTTTTTCCAGCAAATCTAAGGATTTATCACCTGAGTTTGTAGCGGGAAAGGCTAGTTTTTCATTAGACTCACCAACTAGTCCAAGAAGAATGTTGGCAGTGCCGTAAATGCTGTACTCCACTTCGTTTAGCTGGAACTTGCGGCGCGCGTACAAGTAGCTCACTTGGGAGTCTCCTGCAATGGAATAAAGTAGAAAAAAATGTGATAAAATGAAAAAAATTGTTCAAACTGGTGGTGCGCCTGCGATGAACATATACGAACGAAGTCTTAGCTTGAAACAGAATGTCAATTCGGATTCGGTTTCAAGCCAATATTGGGATATAAACTATCCCATATCCTTTCCCAAGGTACACTATATGTGTACGGTATATGTGTACCAAATAAAATCCTATTCGGTTCAGTACTTTAGGCATCCAAGTGTAACAGACAGTCAGTAAGACAGGTAGTCAAATACACAGACACAGCTAGTTTAGAATTTATAATATTAGAATAATAATAATAATTGTACATAGTCATCTTAACTACACCTATGGACAAAATTTCAGCTTAATCAAACACTCGGAAGTGGGTGCTTAGATTGCAAGATTTGATAACAGACATCGGGACAGTTGAAATAAAACAAACACGAAAACAGAATGATACCCGACAGTAACTAAACTAAGGGCTGATTAAACCAAACGTCGGTTAAAATATTTGTGTGTGGATTAAATTTACAAGCTCTGATTTTACCATGGTAAACCAAAGATTGAGTAAACAGAAAGAATGTGTCAATTTTTAGTATAAAAATTTGGTAAATAGATACTAAGCCGGAAATAATAAATGACGAGGTGAACCTTTGAGGGAGCAAAAAACGGCGACAAAGTTGGAAAATCGACGAATTTACTTCAAAATGTCAACACTGTTTCGAGGTAACATTCCGTATTTTCGCGTCGAAGTCAGCATGGGCCGAACACTAGTTTGCTATAACATAACTCTTTTAAGTGCTAATAGTGTTCACATTATCTTTTAATTGACTCTTTACATTTAGACAAGCTTTAAAACTTTAAATTATTTGTCTGTTTCGGTCAGGGTCTGCGGTCTTTTTGTTACGGGACTGAACTGCAATTTTTAGTAAGGTCTGTTTGCATTGAGTCCGCTAATTAATATTGCACCAATATCGGTGTAATATACTATAAATAAATAAGGGAAACGAAACCAATGTACCTACGCAGCAACGGCTTGATAATTGAATGGTAAATGACCTTTGAAGGAATACATGGATCATTTGGATTCCTTCTTGCAAACCTCTTAATGAACGTCATGCTCGTAAAAATGAATCACTCTAGTGGGACTTTATGAAGGTATTAAGGATAATACCAATGGAATGCTAAGAGTTTTTTTTTTCTATTTAGTCTGTGTTGGACGGGACATAAATGTTAGCTACCTACTCTGTGAATGTGGTCAGTCAACTCAAAAATTACAAGGAAAAAATGATTATTTCAGGGCTAAGTGCCGTATCAGTCTCCCACAAACACCACGCAAAATGGAGCCTGCTTGATTGCCTTATTTATTTTTTATTTTGTAACAAAAATAAAGAATTCATTCATATTTTTTAAACTCCTGAAGGAAAAGAGGGATGTTAATTGTTTGTGAGAGTTTGTGTTTTTGTGTATGCTATGGTATCGTAGAGTCTGAACGGATGGACCAATTTTAATGTTTTAATTATTCGAAAAATAATTAAATCATGGTGGTTCGCGTGGTGGAGTATGGCTCGCACCACCTCATAGTTGAGGTGAGGCCTGTGCCCAGCAGTGGGACGTATATAGGCTGATGATGATGAGGGTGGTTCTTAGCTATAGCTGGTTAAAATCAGTCCAGCCGATGAAGTTCACCAGTTGTTTTTCTGGCTCATTCGGGGTTTTTTCGACTGGAAAGTTAGTTTGTTTATTTATTTATAAGTCCAACATGGGATAACTGTGTAGGTACGCAAATTTTTATTGTCCTTATACAGAGTTACAGATCTGCATAATTTAAGTGTGTAAAGTCATTAACTGACGTCAATCTGTTTATATTGTTTTAGTCTTACGTTACGTTCACCTTTTTTATTGGGGCATTCTTCTTTGAAAAACATATTTCTTTAATTTTTTATGTAGGTATTCGAGTGTAACAAAAGACGTGTCGTGTAATGATAAAGCAAGTAAATATCTACATTTCCATTACAATTAGACAAGTCGGTTCCTCCTCTGACATCTTCATTAATATACTGAACTATTGTATTTTATTTTTCAGTTATGTAAAGTCAAAGAATAGATTTTTTTCAGTGTGTATTCCTTATATACCTACACAGCAACATTTTGCTTTTCTCTATAGGTTTTTCCAAGAGTTTTAGTTGTAACACCAGAATAAAAATAAAATTTTTAAAACTGGCACCATGAGGTGCTAGCTTAGGAGTTACGTATCTTTGTAACTCCTCTGTTTTTTTAAATAAACTCAACCGTACGTTATTATAATGAATTAATATATATCATACATATTATAAAGCTGAAGAGGAAAAAAACTCCTACCTAAGAGTTATTAAAAAAAACTTAGAATAGACTAAAGAACACATTCCACTATTTCTAAGATTTTTTCTGTTAGTCTATGTATCTGTTTATCTGTGTCTCTGTTTATCTGTTTGTCTGTGTCTCTGTTTATCTGTTTGTCGTTGTGTCTCTGTTTATCTGTTTGTCTGTGTTTATGTACGCGCATCACCTGAAAATGGCTGAACGAATTTAAATGAAAACTTTACTAATCTGTAAAAAAAAACTCCCGGCCAGGTTATAAACTACAATTTATTATGAACATCTGAATATCTAAGGTGGAACTCAAGCAGCATAGCTTAACTGTAAAGGTTATAAATATAACGCCATAGGAAACATTGGTCCGCATGACGAGCTCTTTTCATCCCCATAACAAAAATTAAGATCTGGAGTGCCCGGTGTGTTACCCTGTTGGGTATCCATCATCCCATTCAGCCCATTTAAACTGTTAGAAGTATGAATATAGTGCTCTAGGAAAAGTTATACAACATAACAAGCAATTTTTGTATAGCATGTAACAAAATATAGATCTGAATATTTAATGTTGAACCCTAGCAGCCCAGCTCTAATAATAAAAGGTAATAACAGCTCAATAATAATAAATATGACACCTGAAGAATGAAGTTTAGCATGACGAGCACTTTCTGTCCCCATATCAAAAATGAAGATCTGATGTGACACTTCGGCAGCCTAGCTGTCTACTATACCGTAAGGAGTATGAATGTAGAACCTCCGAAAAAGTTGTTCAAGGTTATGTGAAATTTCTAAAAATTTCTAAAAAATCTTAAAATTTTAACTAAATGTGGAACACTAGCAGTCCAGCTTAACAGTATATGGTACGAAAATGACGCCTTAAGCACTTTCTGTTGATATAAGAAAGGCAAAGTTCCAGAAGATAGTGTTATGAAGTTTTATTGAGGACAAAACTTTATATGTAAGCCCCAAATGTAGGCGAATGAAGTTTGCGGGCGTCCTCTAGTGTATAGTATAAAAATGAATCGCAAAATGTGTTGGTAAGCGCATAGCTCAAGAACGCCTGGACCAATTTGGCCAGTTTTTTAAATTATATTCTTTAAAGTACGAAATGGGTTTTTAGGAAATATGAAATGAAAAAAACAACGGTCAGGACTTCGTTTGCGGGGTCCGCTAGTTGTAAATAAAATATTCAAATATGGGTACATGTTCAACAATCATAATTAAGACCAAAACAAGAAATAAAAAGAACACAACACGATATTACAGATGAGAATCTAAAGGTCACAAAACGTTCTTAATAGTGTAAAAGTCAATTAAAATATTAACAAGCTTATATTTAGTTGTGCCTGTCCTAGTGTTTGTATTTATGTAATCAAATCTTATGAGCTAAATTTTACACACTTCCCAGTATCCAATTAAGCTGAAATTTTGTGTAAACGTTTAGTTTAGATAACAATCTGATTATAAAGCTAGTTTAAAAAGAAAAAAAATAGTACTTGTTATGTATGACGACCACTTTGGTGTAATGGTCAAGAAGTTGACTTGGTTTATTCAAGAGGTTGCGGGTTTGGTCCCCGCTCTGTACAGTCATTTGTTATATTTTTATGTATTTATTTAAGTTTATTTGTAATACCACTGTTGATTCTGATATCTGTAAACACAAGTGCTTAAGCTACTTACCACGGAGTCAGATCAATGTGTGATGTTTTTGTATATTTATTATTATTATTATTATCTTTAAAAATGTATTCTTAAAAAAATGGTTAAAATTCAGTATCAGTAAACTACCTACTCTGTTCATTGATTCCAATGGGTGCCGATTGACTAAGCAATCAGTTAAGATTAAACAACGCTGAATCAAAAGTTTAAAATTAAATCAATTTTACTTTTTACATTGGATTGGACCAAGGTAATAAGTGTAGCATTCAAGAATATTGAACTACCTTGAACCATGCCGAGTGCCTTGTGCTATTCAAGTTTCGGTAGAGTACATACCTATTAACTTGAAATTTTTATTAATGAAGGATTAAACCAAAAAAAAAAAAATTAACTTGTAAACTAAGTATACAGTGTGTCTCATGAAACCTGCACCAGCGAAAGTCTGGTGTCCTAACTGTCTCTTATGATTATGACACTAATACCAAACGTTTGACAATTTTTTTTTTCTTGAACTTGAAATCAAGTGTAAAAATAAATCCGGCCACAAGATAGAATTTGGGTGTTTTTTTATTCATGTAGGTGAGCATTGACACCAGCCAAAATATTAAATAAATAAAAAACTAAAAATAACACCATACAGAAACAGTTTCTCGCTATATCCCCCTGAAATTTCAATAAACAAAAAATCGTATCTCGAGAACTTGTTAATATCGCTAAACATACATTAGGGTCAAACGTTTGATATTAGTGTCCCCTAACTCCAGACTTTCGCTTGTACAGGTTTCCTAAGACACAATGTATAGGTATTATTGAATTTTTTCCACAAGTGAATACTTAGAAGCTTAAACGGGCTTATAACTGATTTGATTAACGTGCATCGGTTTTTCACAACATTTAAAGCAAGTGATGTACACACGGCAGCAACTCACGGTACACACAGGAGCATCTTATGTCGGTGTAAGAATTGCGGTTTTCCAACGAAAATGGGCAACCTGATGTGCTGTGGTCTATACAAGGTGAACGAGTATACAGCTAGAGTGCTGGACTATTAAGATATTCGACGGTACCTATTGATCTTGACCTTTATCTTAGCCGTTGTCCTGCGTTAGCGATGCAAAGCAACAAAGGGACGATTACGTGATTAACATTGATACAAGGTGTTTGGTGTTTGGCGTTGCGTGCACTTTTCGCGAAAATACAGGAAATTATAGGATATTGCCACATTGGCTTACATATGTATATTATTGTATATTGATTTTATGTAGGTATATTAAGTTTTTTTTTAATATGAATAACCAGACATTTGGCCGCGATCTTACCTGATGGTAAGCGACGATGCGACCGAAGGTGGATCATGTCTGGCTATTATCAGCCTATTCACTCTTTTCTTGAAAGCATCCAAATCATAATGTTCCGGAAATATTTAAGGCGGCAGCGAATTCCACACCCTAATCGCACGCATAAGGAATATTTTTTGGATACATAATGTAAATTGTTTTTTTATGTTTATCATCTTATAGTAATATTAATATGACTTTTGCACCAAACGCCCCTTCCTGTAAATAACAATATCCTTAACCCGAAGTGATCGCTCTTAGCGATAAGACCGCCTAAATTGTGCATCTTTCTATGTATGTTAATTTTGTATTATTTTTCGAGGTTTTGTAGAATTTTCTATTGAAAAGTCATATTTATGTCCTATTTTAATTAACAAACTTTATCTGATACTTACTTATGAATTTTTTATTTAAAATCTGCTTCGATGCTTGAACAAGGCAATTAAAAAAAGGATATACAGTGTTTATTTCCTTTCTTATAAATTCCAATTTTAAAAAGAAGCAATTTTAATAGTAGGAAATATTACTTATTTGATGCCGATATTAAGTTATCTACCGAAAAGCCCTGTAGACTGGCAGTTGCAGTAAAATTACAAGGTTTACCTCATCTTATTTCGATTAACATGTGCACCTTATTGAATTGCATATAAGTTGTGTTGTAGCTAACCCCAATATGAGTAGCACAAGGTTCTATGTCCGTTGCAATTGCAACATGTTGCAGATTTGATATTGAACTATCTTAATGTCGGTTGTAGATTTATCTAGAATATCTTATACCTTGTAGTTCGAGTCAATAGGCAAAATATGAAAATCGATATCCATCAATACGGTATCGTTCTATCGTTTTGCTTACTATGAAACACTTCTAAACCGATATTGAATCGAAGTGCGTATGCGCATTTAGTTGACCATAAGTTTATTGATGTATTAAAAAAAAAAGAAATTGTTTCGTAGTAGGGACATACAATCGAATTGTCGTTTGACTATCGTACCGTCCGCAATTACGTGCTTCTGTATTGTATTAAGTAGACTATTAAATGTACCTACAAGGTTTGGAAGATAAAGTGAAGAAACAAACGGGAAAAATATGCTCTTTTCCTTTTGTTACAAGGTAAGCAGAGGTCTTTTGAAGCTCTAATTAAATTATCGTCGTACGTGGTCATAGCATGTCATTGTACTTATATTGCTAAAAGTTTGGAACTTTTCATGATATTCAAGTTAATTACTAAATGAGCAGAATAATTAGAAATTAAAAAAGGACTTCATATGATATTGAATTCATGAGCAGTTGAAGCAATATTTCTAATTTAAGTATTCCAACTTACCGTAAAGCGGTCCGACCATTATCAGGTACAAAGCGATGACCAGGATTATCTGCATTCGTCCATTCAGAGCCCTAGGCCTCAACACGACCAACACTGTATTGCACACCAGCCCGAAAACATCACTAAATAGTTTCACGCACGTATTCCTATCAGTTTCATCTTCTACCACATTACGATCGTCTGTCGTAACATCCTCAAGCCTTACAAGTCCGTAAACAAAAGAACACACGTGTAAGCAAAGCAGCAGGCTGAACACACCGTAAAAACCAAGACCCCGCAGTAGTATGCCGCTCAAAGCGGTCCCTGCTGGTGTTCCAAAACTCACAAATATTGTCACTATCCCTAAACGAAACGTCCTATTTTCCACCGTAGTCCTGTCGGCCATAAAACTGTACATTCCCATGAAAATAATAATGTAGCTGCCCGTCAGCGCCGCCGGCAACGCTTCTATGAGAGCGGTCGCTTGCAAGGACAACTCTTTAAAGTAGTACGTAGCCAACAGCAGCCCGCAGTTAGTAACGATCTCCCCGACAAACGGGAAAAGTATGCAGATTTTCCGTTTCTTATATTTGTCGCTCCACGCGCCGACGAACAAAACTAGAACGGCCGGTATTGCCGTCTGAAGAGGGAACTTCCAAGCCATCACTGTAGCCACCAGTGCCTGCACTTGATTCAGTTCGGATTCCAAACCGGTCGTGTTAAGGTCCCTTATGCGGTCGCATATATCGTCCCCGAAGTCATAGTGCACACGGCACGATTTCTCCAAATGCATGTTCTGCACTGCCATCGATGACAGCGAAGTGCACAGCATGTAAACAAACAAGCAAGGTTCCACTGTTGTCTCTCGGAAGAAGGATTTGATGTTTTTTATGATCCTCTTCGATTTCTCCATCCATGTGGTTTTCTTGAGACTTTTGGTCAGCAACATTTTCGAGTTGGTCAGGTCTGACACACTACATATTTTTTCAGAGCTCGCGTTCATATCGATTCTTTGTAGATTTTTAACCACATTCACTTAAGGGCTCTATAAAGTCTGAGTATTTCAGAAACTCGAGCTATAAAATTCTGGGAGTGGTGTGTCGCGATATGCGTGCATACGACTCACTCGCATCACGGCTGTTACGATAACAGAGGTCTTACCGGCGACGACACCACTTTTAAATAAATATCACATTTATCTTGCACCTCGTGTTACGAGAGCCTTTACAAAACAAGAATAAAAATTAAATACTAATTACTGTGACTGAATGACGAGCACCTCGCTATTGTTGTGAATGATGTCTGTGGCGTGAGCGACGTCTTTTTATCGCTGTTAAGAGCAATAATGCCAATTTTATGTAAATATGCCGTCTACAGTTTGTAAAGCCAAGTTTTATTTCACTTTAAGCCTTATGACATGCCTGTTTAAAGAAAAATTATGGTAGAGAACCGTAGAGAAGTACCTTCTTTGAAATCTTTACTTAGCTTATCTAGAGGTAGAGTGTTAGAGTTTTGTACATCTAGTTGAAGTTATTTTACGTCAATTAAGAGATAAGAAATGCCAAGATCGATTGTGGGTCACATCTGCATCATGACATTGACACAGAGGCTTTGAGATTACATAGGTTAGGTGCCTATATGGATCCAATGTTCAAGGTTTGCTGACAACCCTGACTGTACTTGTCTTACCAATAATGTATGGCACGTGACGGACGATCTCGGTCGTCTACCGGCCGTCTGTTTTTCTGAACTTTAGCATACGTACTGTAAGGTGTATTATACATATATACTAGTGGCCCCCCGCGACTTCGTCCGCATGCAATCCTTTTGACACAATCGACTTTCACAATCGCAGTCGAAAGGGATAAAAAGTATCCTATATCCGTTTCCTGGTTCTAAGCTTGAGTAATTGAGTTATAAATTGTGTAACTAGCACCACTTTATTTTATTATAGATAAGATAAAATATAAGATGTGTATTTATAATGATAGTGTAAGACTCAAAAAAAAACTTTCGTTCCATTATTAACCCCCGAATAAAAATAAAGTGTTATAACTTTGGCCACTGTGTCTTTTCGTGTGTGTGTAAATGTGTGGTTTTGTGTGTGTCTGTCTGT
This sequence comes from Pyrausta despicata, assembly GCA_963921415.1. Classification (NCBI taxonomy): domain Eukaryota; kingdom Metazoa; phylum Arthropoda; class Insecta; order Lepidoptera; family Crambidae; genus Pyrausta; species Pyrausta despicata. The sequence goes on along the minus strand of OY992862.1, from coordinate 9,437,950 downwards.
GACATTATAGATACAGAATGGATGGACTGATTTCAAAGTAGTTTTTTTAAAGATATATTAATCCACCGAGGTTCTTAGCTACGGCAGGTCAAGCATAGCATGCAACTCATCAACTGGAACTGGAAAGTTAGTTTTTGTTTCGTGGGGACCACTTTTTCGACATTTACCAATAACCGAAAAGCAAATAAGATTGTAAAATCATAATTTCTGCACACCGGTAACACAGTTTTCTTCACTATGATGTGTTGCACAAACTAATAAGTATTATGTAAGTATGACAGCTCTCTTATTTAGTAGGTAAACGTGCTTTTTTTAGGCAGCTAGTGGTGTTTTTTTTTCGACGCTTCTTCTTAGCCCTCCACTAATTGCTTGTGTTATGTCGCAAAGCGCGTTAGTTGGGCCAAAAAGATAAGCAATAGGTTAAAATGGTTTTGTTCGCAGAATACTACTGCATGAGTTAGGTACTCGTTTAGGAAAATAAAACTGTAAGTATAAAATAAGAAAGTATCTGTTTGCTTCCCGATAAAAATCTTGGGTATGTAATTGAATTGTCATTATTTTTAAGCTGACCACAAATGACCCAAGTAATTATTATTAGTGTCACCGTTTTAGTTCTAACGGACGTTTAATTTTTTTTAACACGCTTTTATTAGCTCGCCCTGTATGTATGTGTGTAACGGAATCGTGGAGCTCAATTTTTACCAACTTCCAGAAATCGGATTAATTTGAAACTTTGCACACGTATTAAGTACCGATGACAATGCAATAATTTAATAAGAGTTTTCCATTATCCTTATTAACTAAAAAATAACGTAAAAAGTTTTCATTTGTATGTTTTTAAAAACAATTGACTGTAGCTATCCAAAATTTAAATCATTTTAGTAATGATCTACACACTATCTAAGTTCAGTGGCTAGCAGGTCTAATAAATGCAGTACAGTCGTCAACTCAAGTGACATTCCAATGCCTTCTTCTATCACTGCATTCATAGATTTACGACACACACAGCAGTTGTATTTTACAGTAGATCAGTAAATAACGAATTTTAAGCGTTGTATTTTTTTTTAATGTAAGATATTCATATGTACTTTTTAACAACAACATCACATACATTGATCTGACTCCGTGGAAAGTACCTACCTTAAGCAAACTTGTGTTACAGATATCAGAATCAACAGTGGTATTAAAAATAAACTTAAATAAATACATATAACACCCAGACCAGTACAAACAGACAGAAGAGATAATTATCAAAATTATGTATCTTAAGCTCACTACTGGTTGAGCATAGGCCTCCCCCAAGCATCTGCGACGCTATCGGTCTTGGGTAGAGATGGGCGGGTAGAAAGATTAAGGAAGGGTAAAAATTGGTGGAATAGGTAAGAAAAGGTAAAAATGAAAAAAAAAACCATTTATACCCAAATTTTTCTTTAAATACCGGGTAGAAATTATTTGCATCAATTTTTAATAAAAAACAGTGCGTTTTGGGCTTGATTAGTAAAGATTTTTTGCTGAAAATCTGTATCCTAAGATTGTTTTAATTTATTAATTTTCGCACTGTATATATCTACAAAATTACTCACCAAATGACTGATTAACGTAATTTTCTCCCAATAAAAACCAAGACGGGTAAAAGTGAACAAATAAAGCTTCAAACTCACTGACTGTGATTGTCACAGGTTTTCTCAAAGAACGAAAACAAGTATGATTGAAAGCATGTATGGATTAAAAATCTTGAGATCAACTTCACACAATAAAAAACTTAAAATAAGGCGTATTTCAACAGCAGTCTTATGATTATTATACAAAAGTTTTTAATAAAACATACAGTGACTTGAAATTACTCATACATCAACAATAAAAAGAACTTTGAGACCAACTATAATTTAGCTTAATACTATTAAAAAATTATCACATATTTTAATGGGAAACAGTCTTTAAATCAATATAAAATGTTATTGCAAAATACACAGTGAATTCAAAACTTCTACGTCCATTGAGAGCAGAGAATGATTCGTTGTCATTGCTTTACCGACGAAATTACAAAAAAGTGATTGTCTTCTTATACCTTTTTTCATCTGCATATATTTTCATCTGCATCTGCATATCTTTTCACATTTGTGCGTCCAAGTTAAAAAATTGTTGTACTTATTTGTCTTAAATTTTGTAAATAAAATAAACAATCAACATTTAAAATATCACAAATTAACAATCAACATAAAAAACAAATCAAATACTGTTTAATAACTATATATATAAAAATTGTGTCAATTTCTTCTTTTAAATGTAAATAAACATATTTTTACTTTAGATGAAACCTCAATCAGATTTAGGATTGATCAGTTTCAGAAGTGATAAAATCTTCATCACTATTAACAACGTTGCCACAATTCAGGAATTCTATGTCATATCCTCTGGGTACAGCGCTTCTTTCTGAGCAAACGTTGTTCTGAGAATCCTGTAGACTATCACTATCACAACATTCAACTTCACTGACGAAGTCACTTTGTTGGTCTGCAAGCGTCAGAGATTCGTTTTCTTCGGATTCTTCTCTCTCATCATACTCGTGCTTATGTAAAAGATCCCAATTATATGACACATAAGTTAATTTTGCTGCGCGGTCTGGTGTTAGCCTGTTTCTTTTATGGGAATGTATATGACCATGTTTACTGAAGACCTTTCCGTTGCTGCTGACGTGCATGGAGTAGTTAGAATACGCACAGCAACTTTACTTAGCTTTTTTGTTGAACTAATTTTGACAGAAAAAATTCACATATCATAAAACAAATTTCAGATGATATAAAAAGTGATTTAAATTTAAAAAAAACCAACTGTAGTTATAAATTTTTAAATAAAAATTTTAACTAAAGTTTGATACTTTGTAATTTTTAAATATTTAAAGTAAAAATTCATAAAATATAAATATAATTATATTGCAATTTATACCCGGTGTAAACTAAATTTGGGTAGGTAAAAATGGGTATAAATGGGTATCTACCCGAGAATCGGGTTTTTACCGGGTAGGTGCCCATCTCTAGTCTTGGGCTGCCTGTATCCAGGAAAGAATGGATTTCTCTAAATTCACACTTTATCAATTAGGCAATACCTACCTAGGTACTTAATTCTATCTCGTGACTTGATATAGAGGTATAATTTAACAAAAACGAAATGAAATGGATAGATCATCATCATGGTTTCTCTACTTTAGATTTTCGTGCTAAACTAAGAGTAACCTTTTTTTAAAGTCAGGGAAATGCTGTTACGCATACCCCCCAGCCGCGTGGGTAGCTGGGGGTTATGTGGGACTCCAGGCCTCAGAGAGAGAACCCGCCTACTCACTATAAACCTGACGGTGCCCTCCGTAGCCTTGTGAGTCGAGGACGTGGCGGGGTCACCGCAAGCCGAGAGGCCAAAGGCATTCACCGTAATTCCCCGGACTCGGCCGACTCACTTTGCAGTGAGCCCCTACGGTTGAGACGGGGGAAAAGCTCGAACTCTTCGCAGAAACATCAGATGGCGCGCGGGAACACGTTTCGGACCCCCTTAAGCGAACGACAGACACCCCCATGTCTGAAGCCCGGGGCAAAGGAAGGGGCAAGTTGAGAAATTTCTCCTCAGGTGCCCGTGACGCCGGTGGCGGAAGCCTCTCGCTCCCTCTCCGCTACTTCCTTCTGCGAGATGACAGTTTCACAGAAGGTGAGCACCGCCTGTCACGCTTCCTCGCAGGTTACCATCCTCCGAACGATTGCTGCCAACGACAGGTCACCAACTAAGAGTAACCTACACCAAGGAGATCAAAAAGAGGTTACACATCTTAAATTTGGACAAGGCATATCAACCTTACATCGCCTGTTAAGCGTATAATAAAAAAGGTAATAGTGTATTTGCACAAACATACTTAACTACTTCCCATATGCACTGTGGTCTGACTTTGGAAAAAATCTAAGTCACACAACATTACATGACGTAAGATAAGGAGGTTACTAACCTCATTTTATGTTTCAATAATCTAGAACTGATAAAACCCGGCTTTCTAAAGATTTTTATGGGGTCATTCATTATTAAGTGTTCGGGAACAGCAAGGGAAGATCAAAAAACTAGTTACGTTTTCGTTAATTAGCAGAAAAATGGTTTTTGGGGTTTGGTTTCATCACAAATTGATTTCGGTATTCAATAATATTTTTTTGAAATTAAGTAGGTATGTTATTGTTATTATAATTAAAGAAAAGCGTGTCACCGCACCGAAATAGAAAGTCGCGATTTTCTTATTACTTAGGTATGCATACGTTTCCCCTATTAGAACTTTGTACTTATGTATTTTAAATCAACTTATGTCGTTTGAGTACCTAAATAACTATTTTTATATATGTACTTTTTCTTTTATCAAAATAAAAGAATCTCTAAGTATGGGCCTTGACCCCAAGTAGCAAAAAGGAAAGTCAGATTGAATAAAGGTTTTTTAAATAAAACTATAATACATATTGCCCATCCAATCCATAAATATTAGGCTTGCAACATGCGGTATGACATAACTTGCACGTCATACTCTTATGCAACTCTTACCAGCCAGCAACTGACGCACTTTTTAAGTCAAGCGCGTGATAAACAAAAAAAATAAAAACGATCAATAAAAGTTTTGTTTAATATTTCCAAGATTTTTTTTTTAATTTCAAATTGGCGTATGACATCACATGCATTGCTCTGGTCCCAAAGAAAGATGCTTAAGCACTAGTATTATTGCAATCAGAAGTTACAACGAAGGTATCATAAACACTCAGACCAGTGACAACATTGAAAATGGGATCGAACCCGGGACTTCAGAAACGGCGGCACTTCGGGCTTGACCACGCCACTACTCCACGGATGGCAGTCGTCATTTGTTGTCAGTTATTCAGAAGTAGTAGCTGCTGTATTGATATTCTGACCTAATTATGAACCGCAGAAGGCTTATTCCGAAAAACGATATCTGTCTAAAACGATAATCTCTCTTTCGCTATATGACACACGCACGTATGATAGCACGTCAAAGTAAATACTGTAGCAAGGAACAAGAGTGATGTTGCAATAAAAAATCGAGGCTTAATATGCGGTCCTCTCTACACGTTATCGTTTTGTCGGATTTCAATTTTCGGTATAGGCCTTCTGACACCAGCTAATAGCAGGTAATAGCAGGAATACTTAACTCCAACTCAAACTGAAGTATTCGAAATATTGTTTGATTTTGCATTTTTTTTCTTATATATACATAATGGTAATTCCATAATTTATTTAAAGAAAAGAAACACTAACACTAACTAATTAAAATTAACTATACAAGATTGTTTATAAAAAATATTTTCATTTAGTTAAAAAACAAAATCAAAAAGGTTCATCTTGCAGACCCACCCCAATTAAAACGGTGCCAAGAACGCTGGCAGCCTTTCCTCGCTGAATGGCCAAACAAATTACTTGGCCAAGGTAGCTGCCAGCCCTAGAGTCACCGGTGACACGGCGGAGTCGCAAAGACGACTCATGGAACAGTTTGACGACCACTTTGGTGTAATGGTCATGAACTTGACTATTAACCAAGAGGTCGCGGGTTCGATCCCCACACTGTACAAACGTTTGTGTGCATGAACATGTCTGTTTGTACTGGTCTGGGTGTTATATGAATTTATTTAAAGTTTATTTGTAATATCACTGTTGATTCTGATATCTGTAACACAAGTGCTTTAGCTACTTACCACGGACTCAGATCAATGTATGTGATGTTGTTGAATATTGATTTGTTATTATAATAATAATTATTATTTTAGTTTTGTAGCCTCAGGACCCCACATGGACCCATTGTCTTCACCACGAAAAGCACGAAATGATAGCAGCTGTCTAGAGAGTACTTTTAAGGACTCCGCTAAGACAGCTGCGGCGCCCAGGGACCTCGAAGCGGTAGAAACATGCAATGAAGCCAATGTATCGGTGCAGGTCGCATCCCAGACCAAAGCCCGCCCATTGCTCCACGGGATTATTGTCATCCCATCGGGTCTTTTACCGTCATCCCGGCAAATGTTATTGTGCTCTAATACTCCCGGGACTCTGGCCGAAGTAAAAGCCCCGTGGAGCACATCCCTAAGGCAAGAATGACGAGGAATACGGCCTGCACTTTGAGCACAAGACAGACCGCGCAGGCCCAGGGCATCTACATTGGCTCTAAAACGGTGAGGCATTGAGATGCGGGCGCAGAAGATTAAGATTGACATTGAAGAATCGTCCAAAAGTGTGCCCACGTTTGCAGATGGCAGCGCGTAGAGCCAAAATCCGGACTCTCTTTCAGCCACAGCAGTGAGACGAGAACGCTCTGTCACATCCGGTGATGAATTAAGCAACGCAGCGAACGATAATTTACAAAGCAGCTCGTCCCACTGTCTTTGAGAATACAATATAGATGGAGGGTCAGTGCAAAAACTCAACCAGGCAGTTCTCGTTTCCGACAACCTCTGCATCGCGAAGCGACGCCTTTAAAATACGCTGGAAGAGGTCGTATGTGCTGTATGGACGAGAGAAAAGCCGACAGGGCAATGCTGGAGACCCTTCTTGTACTGAGAACCCCCAAACAAGAGAGCTGGATCCAAGAACGGTCAGAAAGAAAACCATTTAGAATTTCGAAAAGTATTTTTTTAAGGGAGTTATCCAAAAGTGTCAGTATGTTGTCGAATTTTCAAATGGATGAGCAATGCAAAAAGTATTGTTAATTTCGGAACAAAAGTACACAACTGAAAATTAAATCAAAAAGTAAACCAATTGGTTCCTTCAAATTATTTCGTAGTAAAATTTTACTGGCGTGTAGTTGCTATGAAGATTTGACGGGGATTTTATATAAAGGCAAATTAAAAACTTACGAATAGATAATAATTTGTAATGTTTCTTCTATTGAAAAAATTGAAAGGAAATGTTAAAATAACTGATTGTACAGACTTTTTAATAATACAAATATACCATATACCAAATATAATTGATAATCAGTTTTCTAATAAATAAAAAATTGGTTGCCTGTAAAGTCGGTATACGGGCGAAAGTTTTACGTGACAACGACTTTGAGTGGTAAAATAATTTTAGTCTGAATATTCATTCGTATAACATTAACCGGTGTGTATGCCTATCTCTCTCTCTCTCTCGCTCTGTCTCTCTCGCTCTTAGGCGGGTTAACTGTGCTCGAGTGGAAGGGACGCGTGCCTTTCACTTTTTATGTCTGTCTCACTCGCTCTTAGGCGGGCTAACCATGCCCGAGTCGAAGGGACGCGTGCCTCTCACTCGCTCTCATTTTGAGCGCGGAACGTGAGCGGAGCGTAACGCAGTTTCTTGAAGTGTCACCCGGCAAACCAATTTATAAGACGTTGTCACGTCAAAAACACTCCTCCGTAATACGTAGCGTAGAAATAAGTTTCAATGACAAAATAAAGTACATTTACTATATTGCAAAACACATGGCTTTGACAAACAATAAAATATATTCTTATTAGAGGTGGACTACAACTTTATAAGGCAGTTATATCATTTTCATATACATGCATTTCTTTAACTTCTGGGTGTTGTACGGTGTCTCTTAGTTGCCTTCGATGTAATATGTAGAGGGCTCTGAAAAAAGATATTAGTTTACTATCATATATGATATACATATAATGGTAGAGTTAATCCTGAAGGAATTCTCTACCAGTCAATCATAATAATATGTCCTAGCTCAAAAATTAGGTAACAAAAAAAACTATTGAAAGAATTGGAAAAAAAATGTCTTTACTAATACCTTCACTGTTAAAACAAAATTTGATCTTGCTTTAAACTCAGATACATATTTTGGGTTGTTATCTAGCGAATACATTTACTTGTCTTATTGTATTTAATAACCTTACCTGATTGTAACCTGTTTTGTGTCTACATAATAAATAAATAAGATCTATATGAAATTGCCGTTTTTATTATTATGGTGCCTGTTACGGTGACACCGGCGCGGAGCGGAGATACGGAAAAATATTAACCAATAGGATTGCACAAAATCCCTGCTTCTCTTAAGTGGACAATGCTATTGGTTAACATTTCTCAGTTTCTCCGCTCCGCAGTCTCGCTCCGCGCCGCTAGACAGGTACCCCTAGGATATGGTGGCTATAATTTTGCAGCTTGATATAATCATGAAGAAACTTACATGAATACAAAAAAGTCCGGCGTTGTCATGACGGTGCCCAAAAAGTATATCGCTCCAGGATTTGATTCAAGGGTGTGACCCAACAGCTTTGAGTACATAGGTACATATATTACCGGCACCACAGAATCTATAAAGCCGATGAGGGAACACATTTTTCCTGAAATAAGTAAAAAAATATATTATCAGTTATGTTGTAATACGTTTGGTATTTAGTATAATTTTCTTTGAATACTAATAGGCTTCTTGCCAGTATGAAAGAAAAATTTAAAAACTGATTTTCTCTAAAATAATTCATAATTTATGATCCCTTTTCATTGATATTTTTCTTCGTATTATTTGATTTTTAATTGAAATTCAATTGATAAATAGTCACTCAGTCGGCAATGCACTCGATGACGTCAAACTGTGTTATTCCCATACAAATTAAAGAAAGAGTAATGCCCGTTTTCACTAACTTCAAACAAAGGCATTGCCTAATTAGGTAACTCTTAAGTATAGGGGTTGCCTAGCTGTTTCACCCAGTTTCACCAAACCGTTACCATCAGGTAATGCCTTACTAAGCATTTGCCTACGAAAGTGATAATTGTCTACGGTTTCGCTTGCTTCAGTTGGCCAAACTGGGCAAATGATTGACATTTGACATTGACGTTTCTGTCCGACTGTTGAAATCTTGTGTGTTTATTTATCGAAAATGAGTGTAATTCGTAAACGAGCCCAAAATTTCAGCGAAGAAGAGAAAATGAGGTTTTTACGCTTACTGCAAGCAAAGGGAAATGCGATAATTTCAAAGGTTACGTCCCACGATTTGCAAACAAATCGCCTTAAAGAAGAAGCGTGGGTCAAAATAACCAACGATCTAAATGCTACCGGGCATCTCATGAGGTAAATTTGTTTTTACGTTCTTTATATTATAATAAAGGTGATATTGATTAATATTATTTATAATTTGTTATTTTTTTTTCAGAACTACTGATAATCTCAAGAAACTCTGGCAGAAAATGAAAACCGAAGCTAAAACTTTTCGCTCTCAGAGATTTAACCAAATCCATGGCACTGGAGGTGGGCCGTCGAAAAAGATGGATGATCCTGTTTTGGATTTAGTTATAAATATAAATAGTATAATTAGTTTTAAATATTTCTACTCAAAACTGTCAATGACATATTCTTTCTTACTAATCTGTGCTGTCAATAATAGGCGATGCTTAGCGGTAAAGTAACGCCTAATCCATGTCCTAACTTTAGGCGTTGCTTAACGTCGTTAGGTAGCTCCTAGTGGTTTGTGAAACGAATTTTTTCCCTAGGCGATTCCTAATAATTTGGGCATCAGATTTAGGCGACTCCTAAGGTTAGTGAAAACGGGCATAAGTCAACGATTGGTGGTGTCAATAATCCTATAATAATAGGCCCTTATCAATATTTAGGGATTTTAAAAAAATGTGTTAAAATAATGCGGAACATAGAACACAATGTTGGTAGCGTTGTTGTCCTTTGTAAATAAAGCGGTTTCTAAATAAACGAAATATTCGATTAATCAATTAAACTTTGAACAATACTGACATAAACTAAATTAAAACCGAAGGCGGATCCCGAGTAGTAGGGCCATGGTCACAGGCTGGATTTGGAACTTGTTTGAATAATTTGAAAAATTCCAAACTAGATTATTTTCTGTTAAGGTGCATTAAGCTTTTGGGAGCCTAGGACCATGTGATTACGGTCTAACTGTTCTATGCGGACATAGACATTTTAATAGTCTGACATCAGCAAACCCAAAAAAAACTACGACGGAAACAATTTTATTTGACCTTCACCGCGTTGCGTGCGGCTTTACCTATGACATGTAGACATTTTATCGGAGCTTACAGTTACAAAATTGTGAAGGAAAAAATAAAAAATCAATGAAGATAATTTGATTGTGAGTTGGTACAGTTTCATCATTAATGTTGCTCAGATTGTAATTAATGATTACAAGGTTGGTAAGTCAGATCCACGTAATTCCTACTTAAAATCAATCACTAACCAACTGTAATGATTATAAAAATCTTGAATGTGATTTTTTGAAGACCGGCCTACTTTTATGAAACTTGTAAGATAAAACATGTCACCATGTCACATTGACAGCTACAAATGGAATAATACGTCGTCTGCTAAAACGTTCCCCCTTTCAGCATAACTTGGACTGTTACTAGATCATTATCTATCCTCGACCACATCGTCACTTACCATCAGGTGAGAATGTGGTCAAAAGTCTGGATAGCACATTATAAAAAAATATTTTGATGTGACAACGTCTTATAAATTGGTTTGCCGGGTGACACCTCAAGAAACTGCGTTACGCTGCTCCGCTCACGTTTCGCGCGAGAGAGACAGAGCGAGAGAGAGAGAGAGAGAGAGATAGGCATACACACCGGTTCATGTTATACGAATGAATATACACATTAAAATTATTTTACCACTCAGTCGTTGTCACGTAAAACTTTCGCGCGTATACCGACTTTACAGGCAACCAATTTTTAGAATATAAGTATCATTGTATCGATGAAGTGATAACGGCTTCCGGGAACATTATGTTTCAAGGTGACAGATTTCCTAGCTTATAAATACAGTCAGCTTCAAAAATAAAGTGGCACTTTAGTACCATGTCAAGATAACATTTTGATTGAGTTAGATATACAGGGAGAATTTTCAAAATGTTATTTTGACAAAGTGCAAATTACTATAATTTTGACGCTGACTGTACAAGTTGGTAGCAGGCTACTTGTCGCTTCAGACAATATGTGGCCGCGAGAATACTGGTTTCTATGTGTTTGTATGATCACATCGCTAACTTCGTGTCATACATACACAGTAGGGTTGCTAGACATGTAGTTTGCTGCAACTTCATGTAGCCCGCTACGCCTGTTTACGTCATGTTAATCAGTGCGATATCTTATGCTCACATAATAAAAGTGATTTTGCTACGAAAATGAGTAGCTTGATGTGGCGTTGTGTGTTGTAGCCCGCTAGCAACTCGTACGCACGGCCACACGTCAAGATTATCACTGCGACATCTTACGCTCACATACTAATGGTAATTTTGTAACGAAGATGAGTAGCTTGACGTGGCGTTGTGTGTACCTTGCCACGACGTGCAAAACGGGAGTACTCACCTACTTGATCAGGCTCCACAATCTTCGTCCCCAAAGACCTTATAGCGATCACACCAGAGTTTCCCAGTAAGTCGAGCGCGGCTGCACCATAATAATAGTCCCTAGTGGGTGCAAGTCCGAAAGCCAACGTCGATGACACTTTGCTGAAGGTGGCGATGATCCCCATGACAGCATCGTGCCAGTTCAACCATTTGTTGAATACAGACACCGCTATTGCAGATCCTGTAAAGTGGGGTGAATATTAAGAGGTGAAAAACTACCAGTCATTCAATAAGTGTAAGGAGAACCTGCCGTTTTTAGGTCATAGCCGTAGTGAGGCCAGTGCTGCAAACAATTTGCATGTCACTCGCCTAGGTACGGCAGGTTCCCCTACACAGCAGTCAGTAAGACTGAAATCTGCGGTTGATGCCTAACTCTTCTGACTTTTGTGAGTCTAAATATTTGTTAAAGGTAAAATCACAGGAAGAAATAAAACGATTTTAAAGTAATATTATTTAAAAATATACAGGGCACTTAAATAATTAGCGAGACTTAGCACGATAGAGTACTATTATATCAGTATTGTTTAAAAAAACTTTGATATTCATAGATAATTAGAAATTCATGACAAATCTTACCAGCTATTCCGACTAGCAGATAATACGTTATGAATAGAGTGAAATCCACAAGATCCATGTTATATCTATTCAGTGTGTAGAGATACATACAAGCCGATTCCCCTGAAAATTATAAGTAACATTAAATATTATTTATGTTTGTATAAACACATTAGAATTTATACTTTTGGGAGAGATGTTGTAGATAGCTTTATGATTAAAACAAGCTCACTTGATTTGTGTACAACAGTATAAGTAGTGTATTTTTGAGTTTCAGACTGCTGTATTGTATGCAATGTAAATTTTATTGTATTAGGTACATATATATAAATTATTTTAACGTAGAAATAGGCATTTCCTAAGTGTACACACTTAGGGTTTTTTGGGAAATAGCAAGAAACGATGCGACAATGCAGACGGGAAATTCTTTCGACGACAGCTTTGGTCTAGTGGTCCAGACTACAAAATCGGCCGTCGCGGGTTCGAATCCTGCTAGGGGCAAATGTTTGTGTGATGAGAACGAGCATTTTTCCTGAGTCATGGGTGTTTATACATGTATTTAAGTATTTCTATCCGTTATCCTAGCCACCATAGCACAAGCTAACGCTTAGTTTGGGGCTAGGTAATTGGTGTGTTCGTTGAAACAATTTATTTATTTTTATTATTATTTCAGTGAGTTGTTACAATGCATGTTGCATGTCGTAGGTATACCCGGGTTAATGCCTTACGTACATATTAATATATTTCCTAAGGTGCCCGGGGCACCGGGATCATTCGTGTGTAATGTGACATTGTAGATTCGTCTTCCTAGCATTTACAACTACCTCCCTGACCAACGAGCGATCGCATGCAATGTTGAAATGTGACCGTATCTTGAGTCTGGTAAGGGACATACTCATCCAACACGAGGAACTCGACATTTTTTCTGATAGACTAATTAATTTATTGACATTATTTCATACGATTGTATGGACAAAATGGTTTTACTATAAGTTTTATTTTGACATTAATATTCTAATTTGTTAATTATTATTATTATTAATTTTTATTATAATGTTATTAATAATTTTTGTTTATATCCATGACATTATTTGATTTCGATGACATTGTTGTGACATAGTTTATTGTAAATTTGAATTGTAATTAATCTTTGTTGTATTTTTGTGCATGAGTGTGTAAATTTAAGCTTGTTTGCGACTTGGTGTAAACTGTAAGCTGCAAGTGGTTTGAAATAATAAAATAAAAATAAATAAAATAAATGTTCGACTACATCGGTATCGCTAATCGGTTAATGCTTAGTTCTCCACTGTCACTGATGTAAAACATTTTGTATCATTGTGTGCAACAAAGTGCGCATTGTACCTAATACTCGGTTCTCCTCCGATACTATTATAATGCTCAAATCTGCAACGTTACATTAACACGCGAATGCTCCCGGTGCTATGAGATCAACAACATCACATACATATGACTCCGTGGTAAGTAGCTTAGGAACTTGTGTTACAGATATCAGAATCAGAAACAGTGGTATTACAAATAAACTAAAGTAAATTCATATAACACCCAGACCAGTACAAACAGACATGTTCATGCACACAAATGTTTGTACAGTGCGGGGATCGAACCCGCGACCTCTTGGTCAATAGTCAACTTCTTGACCATAACTCTAAAATGGTCGTCAATGTATGGTAGACACAGATTTAATTTTCGTATTATAAGGACAAATATACACTTACCAGCAACGGGCCCCGTTATAACAATATGCGCCCAGATGACCAACAGGAGCTGCGCCAATCGCCTCCCACGACTTAAAAAAAGTAGAGACAATGTGTCCCAAACATTCCTCGGGTGAAAAAAAGTTATGATATTATGCAAAATCGTTCCTTCAGTCTTATGTCTTCGGACGTCATGAATTCTAAATACCGTGTGAATAAAGCCCAGCACATACATACACAGAGATATACCGAAAATTCCGTAGTAGCCAACGCTTATAGTAAGGACACCACTCAGGGCTGTTCCCAATGGTATTCCCAACGACACTATCACAGCCACAATACCTATTCTGAAAGTACGCTCTTCTGGGGTCGTAACATCAGCCAAGTAGCTGTAAGAACCCATTAATCCTACTGCCAAACCTCCGGTGAACACTGAGGAGAATGCTTCGATCAACCCCATTATCCAAAGAGGCCATTCCAGGAAAAAGTACGTTCCGGCTATCAAACCTAGCAAGGAACCGATTTCGCCTATCAGAGGTAATAGTAGGACAGCTTTCCTGTTCCCAGTCCTGTCGCTCCATGCTCCAATAAACATGATGAATATGGCTGGAATTCCTGTCTGTAGCGGATTTTGCCAAGCAGTCATATCAGCCACAACGATTGATGCTTCCGTCAACGCGTTAGTGGTGACATTATCGTCTGCTATACCATTGATAACTTTCACACATATTTCCTCCGTCAAATTCAAGTCTACTCGGCATGCCTTTTCAAGGTTAAATTTTTGCATTGCCTGCGAAGAGAGGACTGTTGGTATAATATAAAATAGCAAATACGGTTCTACGGTAAAGAATATTAAACATTTTCTGATAAATTTCTTCAAATTGAACGGTTCCTTCGGTCCTGCAATTGCTTTTCCATTGCCATTTTCACTAGCACCATTTGATTTGTTTTTATCATTATCACGTTTTGTATCACTTTCGGATGTTTCGTTCATTTTTGGGACAGTATTATGTGTTTTTGTTTGTAAACACGGATGGCGACTGAGGTGCGCATCACTCGGTTTGGCCCGGCAGATAGAAAAACTTGTTTCTTCTAATTATACTTCGACGAGTGGAATCTCCTAAGAACATCCTTGAAGGAATATCTCATAAAGTTCAACCGCTTAATACGTTTGTTATTTAGTTTTTCTGATGGAATGAAACATAAATTATATGTAGATGTAATAGCTAGATATAACATCACAGCGGTCATTAAAAAGATGATATTGAATAAGTACCCAATTGTATTTATTTCTTGTGTCATGCGAAATATACTTAAATACATTTTATTTTACGCCTTACTACATTCAAGCTTAGACTAACGTTTTATTTATAACACTGATGATGCACGGCAGCTTAAGTTGGGCATGTATAAAATAGAGAATTACCTTTTATAAATATTCCTTGATTAAGATTTTATATTGCATTACATTTTTGAAAGCAAATGTAAACATTACGTAGGTATTTCATTAAGCTTAACATAAAAAAGGTCCTATTACATCCAAATTGGTGCGTACACCTACGCTCAAAGTTTCGAACCGGAACTTCATCAATAATTAGTGGTCCGCCCGCGACTTCGTCCGTGCAAATATGGGATTTTACCTCAAGAAAGCTCGATGGACTAATTTTGAAGGGAATCTGACGTCAAATAAAAATGAAACATAAACATAAAAAACTTTGGAACCCTTTGAACACCCTCAAATTCCTTCATTTATTATTTTTACCTTAATATCAATTTTATTGACTTTAAAATTGATGAAGTTTCGTACAATCTTTTCCCTTTTTTTGAATTTTCAAAAACCTTTCTTAGTGCACTTCTGCACCATCAAAGTTCCAAAGCCTGTTGTTTCGGGTTGTGCATGCATTATTTTTATATGTTTATAAAAAGAAGATTATGAATGTATTACGACATAGACTAAAATATAGTAGGTATGGTTCAACTAATTTATTTCTTAGAAATAGTAAAATTAAATTGACCCTACCTAGTGTGTTTTCTAAGTTGAGTATCAAAAAGAAAAGTACAAATTGTTACATTCCAGTTATTTTGTAATTAATCTTCACCTGGACCCCTCTGGATAGAAACTTAGTAAAAGCCAAATGGCATTTTTTCGGTACGGCCAAAAAACAAAACTGGAAAAGTTTATTTTAATATAACTTTCGATATACTAAACGTATAATTAACCACTATAGCTTATTTAGTTCAGGTTTTTGCGCTCTTCACGAAATAGCTTAATAAAGCTTGCATACATCCTTTCCAGAAATAGCATGGCTTTTACTACAGAATTTTTTTTTAAGGTAGGTAGGAAAAGTTTATTTCAATGTAACTTTTGTTACACTCGTGCTAAACTTTTAATTAACCACTATAGCTCATTAGTTCAGGTTTTTGAGCTCTTCACCAAATATAATTTTTTTTTGTGTCTCGTGTGCGGCTTCCGATGCGCTCCTCACGTTCGCGTTCACTGTTTGTTTTTTTTTTATTTATTTAAGCTTTATTGCACAACAATACTTTGTACAAAAGGTGGACTTAACGCCGTAGGGCATTCTCTACCAGTCATACCTTTGGGCTAACAGAAATTGGGTGAAGTGGGCGTGATTAGATTTGTTCCCCCGAATTTTTATAAAAACTGAATATATATATATTCATTATTATTCCGTTTCACATATTATAACAAATACAAATTAAATTAACTAATCGGACGCGAAGCTAACAACAGCCAACAAAAATGGTAAGGTGCAGTCACCAGTAGTGTAATGTGTGGAACTACTTTATATATGCTCATGTAAACTAATATACATGCTGCATATTTTTTTTGCACAAAGGAAGTAGTCATAATTAACATTTACTGACGAGTAAAAAAATATATCAACAAATAATTAAGTATTTAGAAGTCGGATAAGATTAGGTCACTAAAGAGGGTTTAGCATACTTAAGATAGAACGCTTGAATTGACCTTCGGATAAATGAAATATGTTAGATTCAATAAAGTTATTATTATACAAATCTAGCATTTGTCGTAGAGGTGAGCGAAGACCCGCATTCGTACGATATTTGGCAGTTGCAAATAGGTTAGGCGCGCGCCGCACCTGCCGCCTAAATACAGTTCTTGGGACAATATAACATAAACCATTGGTCAAAATAATTGACAATACCATGAAGTACCATACATACAAGAAGTTTTCGCCTGGATTGAAGAGGGAACAGTTTATATTTATCTAACAATTGCTCACTAGACATGTAAGTGCCATAACACCTATAGTGCATTGATCTCAAATATTTACATTGCACCCTTTCGATTGATTCAGCATACTTTTTATACAGTGGGTTCCATATTGGTATAGCATATTCAAGTTGGGAGCGGACCAAAGTTTTATAAAGATATAAGTACGTACTAGGCTTCTTAAAGTGTTTAGATGACCTCAATATAAAACCATACATTTGATACGCTCTTTTAACAATTTTATCAATGTGGAGGTCCAAATGCAAGTTATTGTCCAGTTTGATTCCTAAATCACGCATTGATGTTACTTTATTTAATAAAACATTGCAAAGTGAATAGTCATAATTTATTACACTATGTTTTTTTGAAAAAAATATTACAACTACACTTTGGCAAACTTAAATGCAATTCATTGTCAATGCAGTATTGAGAAAGCCTGTTTAAATCCTGTTGTAATAAAACGCAATCAGAGATCAATGTAATAGTTTTTAAAAAAAAACATCAGCATACATTATAAGTTATTATTGTAAAAACATTTTTTAATATCATTGATGAAGATTATAAACAAGAGGGGACCAAGAATGGACCCCTGCGGAACCCCTGAAGTCACATGAATACTATGAGATTGAAACCCATTGATAACGACCTTTTGACTTCTATTCATGATATATGACGAAAACCATCTCAATAAGTTTCCACGAATACCATTACAGGCAATTTTCATTAATAGCAGTTCGTGGTCCACCTTGTCAAAATGTTGTATTAACAACAACTTAGCCTTATAATAAAAAAAACCTGTAGATACCTAGATTGTTACTAACTAGTAACAATGTATTGTAAAGCATTAATAAATCATAACTTAATTAGGATACATGCATGAAACTAATCTTAATTTATTTGTATAAGGTACGCGATTATACATTTACAATTTTTCATGCATCTCGTTAGAAGAAATATCATTACTATGATGACATTGAAACTTGCAATCAGTTAATTCGTTGATTTTGTAACAATTCAGTCATTAAGAACGCGAATTATATGTACAGCTGGCCTTAGGAAATAATAATAATAGTCATCCTCGCCGATTTCGTCCATGGCGGCCAATCTCAAATTAGCCAACTACACATGATATATTATAGTGCACAAGTGTGAGCGAATACACAGGTGCACTCACTGTTCCATCACTCTCAGAGTTCGGTCAGACGGCAATCTGACATGACCGAAGAAAGATCAGGCGTAGGACTTACGGCTTAACGAGCTTTCCGAGGCACGGGGGTGTAACACCGCCAACTTTCCGACTCCGAGCTGTTTTTCAGAAATTCATGACAGAAAATTTCAAATCGAGCCAAAAACTGTTCTTAGGAAATAAGACGTACCTGTCTACTACCTTTCGGTACCAGAGTAAATTTGCCTTTATTTTATACCTACTTATTCCGCGATAACCTTTATGCGTGAATGTGAATTTGCTCTTATTTCACTCAAGGCGCTAGTAAGGCCCGGACTCCACCAAAGAGAAGCGAGACCAGAGATATTTCTTAGACAACCAATAGAATGTATTTATTCGAAGGAATGTAACGATCTGTGCAGGAAAAACTCATGTGAAAAAAATAGTCTAGGCTCACCGAAGAATTTAACTCTATCAAGACGAATTCCAGGAAAAGTTTTGGGAAATATTATTACTTACTACTTATATGCCCAGAAACTTTAAAGCTTCATAGGAGCAATATCCATCCTTAATTCATTATATAGTTAATATACTTAATTTATGGATCGTATTTACATGGAAGTGCATAAATTTGTAATGTATATAAGTAGGTTTTTTTTCAGGACTGACAAATGTGACAGGCCAAGTCATACCGGAGGAATTCGGGAGAATTAATTAGAAACCGGCGCAGGAGAGGTAAGAAGAAATTACAAAATGAAAATGGCGAAGCAGGGCTGGAAAGTCAAAACAGTTGAAGAGCTTTATCGGTTCTAAAGTGCGAAAGTGCGCCTTAGCAACTTCGCTGCAATAAAGCAAGGGGCGAAACGGCAGAAATTTAATTAAAAAGTAAAATATATTTCAAACATAAAATTGTTCGTATTTAAATCAATCTCTCAGAGATATGTTTAAAACAACAATAGATAGTTAGATAGAAAAAACTTTATTGCACTAGCTACTTAAATCTATAATTTATTTTACACAAAAATAAAAAAAAACATATAAGTATAAAAACAGATAGACAGTAAAAGAAGGAAACTAAAGTTTTAACTGTATGTAAAAAAAACACTTCCAGGGCCGCCATTGTTTTTAATTTCACAGAGTATAAATAGTTATTTGTTATACAAGAGTGCAAAGTTGCTTTTTAACCGCGTGTTCAATTTTGATGACCGAGCAAGCGAAGGATTCTAAAATTGAGAATCCTGAGCGTTAGCGAGGGAATCAAAAGAGCACGAGGTGAAAAAATCTTTGCACTCGAGTGCAACACGTAACTTTTCATTCCACCTCAGCGAGGAAATGACTAAATGCAAATAAAACCGTTGACAATCACAAGATAGTTACTTTTATTTCAGTTTAGGTATTAACTACTACATTATGACAGGTAAGTATTACAGAATAATCTTTAAATTATATCAAAATAATACTTAGGTATAATTAATAAAAATTTAAAGTAACGTTGCTACAGTTATTTAAATTGAGTGTAATATTTTTGTTGGGTACTGGTAATATTGGTGTTAGTCACTTGTGTACTGTTTTTCCGAGTGCTTGCTTTCTTGTTCTCGGATAATTCTATAAAATATGCCATCGAAACGTTTTCTGAGAAAGTTTTGGCTCCTTTTGCTAGTCGCCACGTGTTGAACATAACGTACTGTTTTAAATACTTCTCGCGTGATTGTTGAGGGAGAAAGATCATTTGCGCATTATTATAAGTTTCAGTCAATTCTGTTGGCGTCAAACAAACTTCCTCGTCGCTAGAATAACTCATTTTAGTTTTTTTACTTGTTTTCAAGTTTCTTGTTTTTAATATAAGGTTTAACAATGACGTGAAAAAATGCCGCGTAAAGAACCGCCAACTAAGCAAATTGAAAAAAGAATACCAAGAAGGTTCCGAGTTTTGAGTTTTTAACAAATTAAAAAAATGTTGTATGATATATTCGGCACCATAGAGGTAGGTAGCAATAAATAGGTTTAATGATTTTTTTAATTCACAAACTTAGTGCACACGATGTTCTAAATTCAAATTTACTTTAACCTCTAGTGAATAAAAACGGCTTTTCCACTCAGATATTGAAGAGCAAAATGACTCTTTCCGAGATGGTGGGATGAAAAAGTACTTTTTTTAAACGAACGATATAAGTACCTATTTATCATTTCACACAAAATAATATTATGGTTTCAAAATATGAATAATAATTGAGACATACTTATTATAATAAATAAAAAAATAAAGACATTCAATTAAAAAGAAAATTAAGCTGGATTTTTAATTACTTACGAGCACTATGTCACATTTTTACAATTGCTTGTTGTCTGTAATTATATCTTTCAAGTCTTTTTTCATTATATATTTATCGTCAGGTAAATGCTGTTACGCATACCCACCAGCCGCGGGGGCAGCTGAGGGTTATGTGGGACTCCAGGCCTCAGAGAGAGAACCCGCCTAACCCTCTTCCCGGTGTCCGATTGAGCTGAAAATTTGTAAATAAGTTTAGATTGGATAACCATGCACAATTTTATTATAAAACTTGTATTTTTTAAAGTATTTTTAATCAGGACTCTGATTCAATACTACTGCTGATAAAATACAATAGTGTAGAGTTCGGATTTGGGGCGTTATCTCAGAATGGGCGTAGAAATGAGTGTCAAGGCACGATTTAAGTAATGAACAACTTGTATTCACAAAAGGGTACACATAAGGTACACAAAGAATGAAAGTACATATGAAAACATAATGGTTGTTATCCAAGGACTCGCAAGAACTCGCGCGTGCTTCGCGGTCGCGTGCGGACTCGTTCATAGGGATTATTTTCGCCCATACAGCGACAGACCGTTGGTTGGCGTCGCGGGCGGAGGATACGCGCGCGAAATTTGTATTCCGTAAAGTAGCCGTTACGTTTTGGCGAGTGGAGGAGGCGCTTGACCTTGAAAATGAATTAATTTAAGGGCGCGACACATGCTCGCGATTCCGAGTGCTAAAGCCCGCGTTACAAGCTCCCCCTCTGACCTAGACATAGCGCCCTCGCGTCTCGGTCAGTCCAGAAACCGCTTGGGCCTGCCGCGCTTACGTTTTTCGTTTACCGGCGCTGGCGGGAGATCGCCCACGAATGGGGTCAATTGGGAGACATGGTACCTACCTAGTATTTCCGCGTTGCTAAGCTTCTCCAACACGTAAGTAGTTGAACTTGCAGCCTCCCTTATCTTGTAAGGTCCGTCTCTGCGCGGAATAAACTTCGGAGTTTGGCCACGAGTAGTGTCGTTGCTTCCCTGGGTCTTCAAAAGGACCAGATCGCCTGGTGAGTATTCGGGCGCGGGGCGCCTGTGCTCATCGGCGTACCGCTTTTGGTTAATTTGGGTCTTCTCATGCACTTCTCTGGCCTCGAACAAAACCGAAGACATCCGAAGTAGGTAAGGCGAAATACTGGTAACCACGTTATCAGTTTCCACAATGGTGCGCATATCCGCGATCACGTCAGCTGGTGCTCTTATCTCGCGCCCGAACGTGAGAAAGGCAGGTGAATATCCAGTGCTGCTCGTCATGGCGGAGTTCATCGCGAAGCGGATCGCAGGTAAGTGAGTATCCCAGGTGCTATGGTCTTTTCCAACTAGGATGGCGAGTTGCGGTTTCAGATCCCTGTTTTTCCGTTCCACTGGATTCGATTGGGGATGATACACTGGCGATAGGGATTGAACAATGCCAAAGGAATGACATACCTGTTGCATTATTTCACTGATGAACTGGACACCGTTGTCACTCAGCATACGTCTAGGTACGCCGTACCTCAGAAACACCTCCGATATTAATACATTGGCACAATCCAGGCTAGTGGCATTCTGAAGCGCAAATAACTCCACCCATCGTGAGCATGTATCCTCTAGAATTAAAATCCACTTATTTTTATTTTCAGTTTCAGGAAGCGGTCCGAACAGATCTATGGCGACAACTTCGAAGCGACGATTGGAGGCTGGTGTCTGCAAAAGTCCTGCGGGCATCCTGTTATCAGCTTTATATCTTTGACAGTTGACACACTTCTTTAGGTAGGCGACGATGTCCTGACGCATCCCTGGCCAATAGTACTTTGCTCTTACTCGGTCCAGGGTGCGTTCAACTCCGAAGTGTCCAGCCGTGGGCGCATCGTGGTAGCTGACTAATATCTTCTCCCGCTCGTGCTTTGGTACCACTAAGCAAGCAGTCTCTTCCTCTAGTTCGTCGGGCCCGTACCTGTATAGGATCCCATCGGAAATTATGTATCCTTTGTCGGACCAGCTCCTCCCCCTGAACGGATCGTCCACTGATTCAAGGTCCTCGATGATTTTATGTAAATCAGGATCTTTGAGCTGGTTTTCTCGCACTTCTCCGGCGGATCTCGACGGAAAATCGATCTCTGCATACCTCAAGTCACATGCTGGGTCGTCGATACACGGCGGTCGGGATAAAGTGTCTGCAACGACGTTGGATCTCCCAGGCGTGTACTCAACTCGGAGGTTGTATTCTTGCAGGGAAAGGGCCCATCTGGCCAAGCGTCCGCTAGGAGACTTCACTGTCATAAGCCACCGGAGAGGTTGGTGATCACTCTTTATCACCACTTCTGACCCTTCGATATAGCCCCGGAATTTGCTTACAGCCCAGACCACGGCTAAAGCCTCCCTTTCTGTGGTATTATAGTTTTTCTCTGCATTGTTGAGCAGGCGACTCGCATACTCGATGGGCCGTTCGTCGGGGCCCTCCCCCTGCATCAGCACTGCTCCGAGACAGTAGCCACTACTGTCAGTCCTGAGGGAAAAAGGTTTTGTTTCGTCAGCTTGACGTAATATTGGGGCGGAGACGAGCAACTGTTTGATGTGTTCGAAAGCCTCCTGCTGACTTTCTGCCCAACCCCATTTGCTGTCTTTCTTTAGCAGGTTCGTCAAAGGTCTGGCTACATCGGCGTAGTTGGGTATGAACCGCCGGAACCAGCTGGACGTCTGTAAAAATGTTTTTAGATGTCTGATGTTCATTGGAGGGGACATCTCCGCGATAGAAGCGATTTTATCAGGATCTGCTTTGACTCCGCCTGGAACGATCACGTGGCCGAGAAACTTTACAGATTCCCGGGCAAAAAAACTCTTCTCACGATTAACACGCAAGTTGTACATGCGTAGCCTGTCGAATACGGCCTCCAGGTCTTCCAGGTGTTTCGGAAATGATTCTGACAGTATTATAATATCGTCCAAATAGGTCAGCAAGCAAACGTCCGACAATTCTTTACCGGACTTAAATCTATCCATAAGTCGCTGGAAAGTGGCTCCAGAATTTCGCAAACCCATCGGCATCCTTTTGAACCTAAAACATCCTAGCGGACTGACGAATGCTGTCTTGTCTCGATCACATGGTTCTACACTTACTTGATAGTACCCTGATCGAAGGTCACAGGTCGTCATGAACTTAGTGTTCTTGGCTGCGTGAAGAACATCTTCGATTCTCGGGAGCGGGTAGCGGTCGGGTTCAGTTACCGCGTTTACCTTTCGATAGTCGACACATAGTCGAACGCCTCCATTTTTCTTTGTCACCAAAACCACGTTGGCTGCCCATGGAGAATCGCATTCCTCTATCACGTCCGCGTCTAGTAATTTTTGCAACTCTTTCTCCAGTTGTTCCTTCTTACCGGGAGACATTCGGTATGGCGGCGAAGCAATAGGCACCTGTTTCGCATCGATCTTAAGGCGGTGAGTAACGTATTCAGTAGGAGGCCCCTCTTTCGCAAAACGATCGGCTTTACTTACCAAAAAGGCGTTCAACTGCGACCTTTGCTCCGCTGACAGTTGAGTGCCCTCATCGTCCCGCAGTTTAATGTCCGTGGTCTCTACCTTCATCAGCTCCATATCACAGTTGGTAAGTAATTCAAAGTTAGTGATGAAAGGGTACCATCGGTCCGGCTCATCGTTGAAACGCCAGCTACTCTGAGGTAAGTCTAATAAGATGCACGCGCTCATTATAAAATCTCTCCCTAATAGTGTTCTAGTTTGAGCACCAGGAAACACCATAAACTTTGTTATGATTGGCCGGTCCCTTAAGGTGACTTCGATTTCGCATTCGAGAGTTATGCATTTCTGTTGCGATCCATCGGCGAGCCCTATAGTACGGAAAGTTTCACTGAATTTTACGCCGGCGTCAGATAATATGCTATGCAACATAGGGCTGGCAATAGAGTGGGTAGCGCCCGTATCTAAAATTGCCACTCCCGTACGATCACCGAACTTGATCTCTACCATCGGGCGTATACCGTCGCTATCAATGAGGTGCGCTGTGCAGAAATCTGATTTGCTCGAACTGGGTGTATTTCTGCAATTTTCGCACTTTGATCGCACAACTCCCAATTGACCGCAGCCGTAGCAACGTAATTCCGTACAATTCCCGGACTCATTATTATTATTGTTAGCCTTGTTACCCTTTTTCTGGCAGTCCTCTATTGAATGGCCGAAAAGTTTGCAGTACAAACATTTTGGCCGAACGCGCTTTTGCCCCTCACTATCATTGCGCTTAGCGAACACATTATTATTATCAAACGATTCTTTCGAAACTATCGGCTCATCGTGAGAGTTAGAAAAGGTTTTGTCGCGAGATTTATTCGAGTTTTGCCTAACCCCTAAGGCACTCAACGGGTTAACACTCGGATTCGCGTTCAAACGGCCTCCCGCAGCGAACGGGTTAACGGAGTTCGCGGTATTATCAGTGATAAGAGAACTTACCTCCGCCAACGCCTCCTCTACCAACCTGACTTTTGATATCAGCTGTTCCAGTCCGTCCACGGAATCGCGAGGCACTCGTTTTCTTATTCTACGATCTAACAGGCCGTAGGCAATATCTAATTTCATTTCTTCCGGCACTACGTAAGGTAATTTCGTTAACAAAGCGCGCACTTTACACACAAAAACATCACCGCGTTCGTTGTTTTGCTCATTGGAAAAAATGTCTCGAAATATTTTGTAGCCGGGTCGTGGCACGCCGAACATTCCACGGAGGCGCTGTAGGGCTTCGGTCCAAGTAGTCACCGATGGTTTCTCCCCTTGCCACCATATGGCAGCCTCGCCGACCAGCAGCATAGGTAGGCCCCTTAAGGCATGTTCGTCACTGATGTTGGTACATTCACGGAACACTTCTATAGCGTCGATAAAGGCTTCGAGTTCGTCCGCGTCTTTCGACCTTCCGTCGAAACGCGCCGTGCACTTGGCGAAGTTTCCCGCCGGCTGTGATTGAGGTGTACCGGGCATGTTGGCACGGGGTGACGACGCGAATGAACGGCTCATGATGCTTTCCATCATCATTCGGCTTGCCTCCATTTGTCCTTTGCTGATATTCGATGCGAGGTTCTGCAGCATCTCCTCAGACATTGTGATCGTGTTCGTTGGGCTCTCCGCATCGGCAGCGCCCCTCGACTTTCTTCTTAGCGGCATTTTATTGCAGACAAAAGACGCCACGCCCCGCTCGCTGGCTGGCAATGGCGGTGATCGTGCAATAAAAGGTAAGTGGTCAGCACGGAAAGAAGCTTCGTATCCTGCGGTAGGGCCACTAAGATTCTTCTTCGTTTTCAACGGGTACTATACTATTCACTTTTAAATCGCACCCCGCGAGTTGGGCGTCACTGTAGAGTTCGGATTTGGGGCGTTATCTCAGAATGGGCGTAGAAATGAGTGTCAAGGCACGATTTAAGTAATGAACAACTTGTATTCACAAAAGGGTACACATAAGGTACACAAAGAATGAAAGTACATATGAAAACATAATGGTTGTTATCCAAGGACTCGCAAGAACTCGCGCGTGCTTCGCGGTCGCGTGCGGACTCGTTCATAGGGATTATTTTCGCCCATACAGCGACAGACCGTTGGTTGGCGTCGCGGGCGGAGGATACGCGCGCGAAATTTGTATTCCGTAAAGTAGCCGTTACGTTTTGGCGAGTGGAGGAGGCGCTTGACCTTGAAAATGAATTAATTTAAGGGCGCGACACATGCTCGCGATTCCGAGTGCTAAAGCCCGCGTTACAATAGTAATTAAATTGGATCGCCTCATTCCGACAGCTCTAAGTTAGTAGTATGGACGAAATGTCAAAATCAAGTAATTTAATAACCAATTTTCTACGATTTCAATTGCGGAATTTGGGACCAGGCAGAATATTATTTTAAAAAGATACGATTGTTTTCAAATGTATGGGGGGTTAAAGTTATTTTCTGTAAAGTAACCTGTAAGTACCTGTAGTATAAAAGCCCCGGGATGTGCCAAACCCAAAATAGTCTTCTCGTAACCTAAAGTCAAGAACCTTAAATTGTCAATGTCAACAATTATCGAGAACCTTGATACTAACATTGGTTATTCTATTCCAAACGTAAGTACAGTCGCAAATGCATCAGACTACAATCATTTTAATCGCAATATCACCCCTATTACAACTTCATTAGCTCCCCCGCGTTTCTTTCGACGTGTTGACATTTGTACATTTATCTGACATGTTCATTGTCAATGACTTCATATTTTGTGTTACGAAATGTCCATTTGACCTGGTGACCAACTTGTAGAACAAATTAGGACACTCATATAATACGTGATACACCGTGATCAAAATCCTATGTACGGAATAATAACGACAATTTATGTTTGCCATGATACCTATTGAAACAGTCGATAAAACCTTGTGATTAAACAAAGCTGACGTTGAATGTCTTTATATTTATAACAAGTGAATGCCCGTGACTTCGTTCCCTTACAACAACACTTAAAGAAAAATGGACTGCCACAGGCGGGTCTTGAACCCATACCTCTCATAAGCCGGCGATTACTCTCGCAATTGAGCTACCGTGACACTTAGTCATCAGTCCGAATTTCTTTAGCTGCTTCTTAGGCTGCAGCCAGCCATGATTCATCATTGTTGCACTTATATACCTACAACAATGAAACACCTTTTCAGCTGTTTATCAATCGGTTAAGATAAATCAGCTAATTTATTAAGTAACTTTATTTTGTTTGCATTAAAAATGCTAATTTCTTTACAATGTGAAATTAAAACACACTTAAAGAAAAATGGACTGCCACAGGCGGGACTTGAACCCACACCTATCATAAGCCGGCGATTACTCTCGCAATTGAGCTACCGTGACACTAAGTCATCGGTCCGAATTTTTTTAGCTTCATCTTTGGCTGCAGCCAGCCATGATTCATCAGTGTTGCGGTTAGACACCTACAGCAATATTAAGTAACGTAATAAATTAGCTGAATCAAGAACAAATCTATTTTTTTAATTTGGCTGCTAGGGGTCAACATGAGAAAGTCCTCATCATGCGAAACATTCTTTCGATGGAGTAAAATTCATAAATATTACAGTTAAGGTAGACCTGCTGGGGTTCCATATCAGATATTCAGATCTTAAAATAAAATTTATTTTGCTACAGTCAAAGTCAAAAATATTGTGGCACTTTAGTACCATGTCATATGAACATTTTGAGTATTCTCCTTGCCAATCTCTTGAAATCTGTCGTATTCACTATTTTGAAATAGTAGTTCTAAAGAGTCATCATAGTTTTGACGCTGACTATACATTGTCCCGTTCGTGAATCCTACTCGGGACCTTAAAGATAGCGACACTTGAAAACTGGCTAATTTAAATTGACCACAGTGGTCGTTAAACCAGAATCAACAACTATACTTTTTTTCGCAGTAAAAACAAAAATCACTGCATGAATTCACAAAAACTCATATGACTCCGCAAGCTTCGCGCACGTAGTAATTACAATTTAAACTATTATTCTAATTTGGTAGTGATGTTTTCTTCAAAAGAGAAGGCTACGGGCGTCTACACCATAATGATCACGTTTGAATTTTCATAAAATTATATGTTTGAAGACCACCGATAAAGCATCAGTGTGCAGATGCTGGGACACGCACGGCAGGCCAGCAGATGTGCCATGGTCCGGATGGAAATACCGCTCAGACACGGGCTCTCCGAACTGTAGCCAAAGCCTGTAGCAATGGTGAGGCCTTTGCAAGTTCTCCCTGCTTCGGGCCACTTGAGTACGTAGTCGTTTCAAGGACTTCCAAGGCGCCAAAAGTAGATCACTTCCAGAATGGATATGTTCTGCATGCCCTAAGCACAAGTCTGCAGGGCGTTTCCTCTTTCATAATTTCAACTTCTGAGATTTATCAGTCCATCTAACTTTCTGGCACCGTGACCAGACTGAATCTCATGAACAATTACGAGTATAGCTAGACAGTAAAATTTTATGCAGATGATTTCTGTTGCCGCTTTAATAACAAATACTAACACCGGCCAAGTGCGTGTCGGACCACGCATAAAGTAGGGTTCCGTAGTCAATTTTGGCACCGCGCTTTTTTTCACCTCTTTTTCTCACCGTGCTCAATTTTGGCAATTTTTATATTATTTATAATTTCGAAAGTATTCATCACAGGATACCCAAAACAATTTTAAATAAGTGCCTGTTTCTTTACGTGAGAGATTTGAAGTTTATAGGTCCAAGACTTTAGAAATTACAGGGGGGGGGGGGCACCGTGTAAACGACTTTGCCTATAACTCGCAAATGGTAAAGCTGATAAAAAAGTGTTGTATGGAAACCCTATCTTTTTTTCATAGTCCTTTTTAATGATACCCCAAACAAGGGGGTGCACTCAAAAAAATAATTCACCCCGCCTAGGGAAACCTTTAAAAAGGAGTAATTTTAATTTTTCGTATTTAAAAAAAAGGGGATCTTTAGGTGAAGTATCCTCGAACCAAGTTCATAAACGTAGAAGATATTCTGCTGTGATAGACTAGGACGGACTAAACGATCTTATAAGGGTTCCTTGACGGACTACGGTACCCTAAACATATAATAAATAACCTTAAAAATGTCATTAAGACTTACATCTGTAAAAAGTCATTTATTGACGCAAGTATGCATGAATGATACACTGTATCTGAATTGTGTTTCTCAGCAGTGTTTCATTCAAGGTGTCAGGCCGGTGCGGGGTGATAGCAGAGTACCATACCTATCGATTCATGTATGTTCCGCGTTTTTGTAGTTTTTGAGTCATAATTAATATTAACATTTTTAAGAATTGAGTTTTGGCCGGATTTAAAAGTATATGTTTGTATTGGCTGAAATTTTTTTCTGATTTTTTTTTGCAATACAATGCCCATAAATTGTAGTTTTATGAGTAAAATAATCTTCTAAAACTAGGTACGAAACAAAGCATCGATATCGACCACTTTGGGAACGATCAGAACATAATGGAATCTTCAACTGTAAAAATAAATATAAAGAATCAAACTAAAGATCTCGGCGTCATATTTGATGATAAATTGTCTTTTCGTGCTCATTATGATTATATGCGAGACTGGTGTGCTCGACTTCTGGGCTTTGTTCTAAGAAATACTAAGAATTTATATATATATATATATATATATATATATATATATATATATATATATATATATATATATATATATATATATATATATATATATAAGAATGAAACCCGTTTTCCTTGGTCACGGCGTCACGCGTGAATGGCTGGACCGATTTCACTAATTCTTTTTTTGTTGTATTTGATATTATTACGAGAAGGTTCTTACGGAAAAAATATTAAGAAAATCTCTCAGAAATATTGAAAATATACATTTAATTTTGCATATTTTAAAAAACGCGCGTAACTAATGTCAATGTCATTCGATGACATTGTTCAATCATTGCAACGCTAAGGCGGTACGAAGTTCGCCGGGTCAGCTAGTTATTTTATATAACTCATTGGTAAGAAGTGTTCCTGAGTATGGTGCAGTTGTCTGGTCACCGTTCTATGCTGTACACATAGACTAAATTGAAAGATTGCTGAAAAGAATTCTATCTTTTCGAATAGGCTTTCATCGTAAACTGGCCTCCACCCGGATAGACGGCTCAAGTTTGATATGATCTCTCTTGAGACGAGACGCAGGTTTAGCGATCTTGTTTATCTCCATAAAATAATTCATTCCGTAGTTGATTCTTCATCCTTACTTGCTAGCCTAAATTTTAATATTACACACAGGACTATTTTCACTTGAAGTTTTGCCGGAATAACACATTCTTTTATAACCCTGTAAGCCGTATGTGTCGCATGTATTGACATATTTATTTCTAACCCAAGTATCTTCAAAAAACAATTAAAAACTTTTCTCCGTGATAATAATAATTAAGCTTATCTTAATTTTTAGTTTTTCATGTTAACTTTAGGACTTTTATTGGAAAAAAAAAACTTTACTAATACCTTCACTGTTATTAAACACAAAATATGATCTTGCTTCAAACTCAGATACATATTTTGGGTTGTAATCTAGCGAATACATTTACTTAATAACCTTACCTGATTGTAACCTGTTTTGTGTCTACATAATAAATAAATAAAAATTTTGCGCTTTAAAAAAAAGCCTTGTCGTGATAA
This sequence comes from Pyrausta despicata, assembly GCA_963921415.1. Taxonomy (NCBI): domain Eukaryota; kingdom Metazoa; phylum Arthropoda; class Insecta; order Lepidoptera; family Crambidae; genus Pyrausta; species Pyrausta despicata. The sequence goes on along the minus strand of OY992862.1, from coordinate 9,407,427 downwards.
GCATTCACGTTGCAAAGTTTTCGCGTTAGACAGTTGATTTTTTCTATTTAAAAAAATGTAAGACTTTTCATAGCTCACCTTTAAATACTGCGCTATAGCCGAAGCTTTCATTTTAATAAATTAAATTACTCAATGGGATATTATTTGCTGAAATCGGTCCCTGAAAGTGGTAAGTCGTTTTTTTTTTAAAGAAACCCGAGAATGCCGTCTGACGCCCGCAACGCAGAACATGTTAAAAAAGTAATCGGAGCCACAAAATTTTGAAAAAACTTGAATATCCCTACACTAATACATGTTTCCTCAATTTGTCTTTCAGATTAACCTTTTATCCATCTTGGATACATGTTATTACTGACTAAACACCAATTTTCATTTAGTAAATGCGAAAATTTCACTAAAAATTCCAAAGAGCGGGGTCCACATTTTCACATTTTGTACGACAGCGCCATCTGCGATTATTTTTTACCAAATAGCCCCATTTACGTTCTCGTTTCATCAATTTACAGCTTATTAAATGTTCTATTAAAAAGTAGCCTAATCTTTTATATAAAAATGAATTTAATAATTTTTTTTTTCAATTCCTTTAAATGTTAACTTCTATGATCTGTTAATATATAACTGCATCAAAATCAGTTTTATAGATCCAAGCATACATACAGACATTGGAACAGACGCGAGAAGTAACTTGGCTCGCAACATTAATGAAATAATAATAAAAATTGTACCTATACTTTATATACCTACTCATATGCAGGACCAAAGTGTTTAATTTATAATTATTTTTAGCTACAAATTAATTAGTATGCGGCAATCTGCAGCGCATATTTATGCAGATTGTTATTATTCTCTACCAATTTATGTTTTTAGTCTTTTAATTATTACTTTACACTTAGTGTATTTCGACATGACAGTAAGTAACTTAGAGGTTAAGAAAAACCTAACCCTTATCATACCTAAGACCATTGTGATCGGATTCCAATTTGAAGTGCGGGCAAACGTGTGCCCAATGGCCACGTGATAACAATGATAAAGTACAACATCGGGCCGCCCGATACGCAGTGCTTGCGCTAGAGCCGAGCACAACAGCCGCTACGATCGGCGCACGCGCACTCGAACACAAAACACGCTCGATAAAAACAAAAATAAAACAGTGCTCAATAAATTCAAGTGAATCAAACAAAAAAAACATGTTACCTGTATGCTAAATAACAAATGAACACAACAGTGGCAAAACGTTGTCAAAATGACGTTGCGGGTCGAGGTGCCCGGAGAAAAAATCGTCAACGTAGAACCGTGCAAGTGCAACAAATCATACGGAACCGAAATCGCGAAAGTAGAAACGAAATTCAGCAGACGCCTCAAGCAGTTCATCAAGAAATCATGGGATTTTAGAACGAACATTACAGTGGAACCTTTCCTCATTTGTTACGTCCTCCCGAGCGTACTCGCCGGGCTAGCAGTACAGAACTTGTGCTTAGAGAAGTCATGTCTCGTGAATCTTCAATACGACGAGAAAACATGCCGTCACATAATGCAAGGGCGGACTCACAATTACACAGAACAAGAAAAAAATGTGCAAATTATGGTCACAGGGATGACTGCTTGGAGCTTCCCACTCCAGACAGCGCTACCCGGCCTGCTGACTTTGTTCCTGGGTGCGTGGAGTGATCGCACTGGAAATAGGAAAGCCTTTATGGTATTGCCAATTTTGGGCAAATTGATCTCAATTTTTGGGATAATTCTTAGTACGGTATTCTTCTTACAGATCGGATTAAATGAGACGGCGTTGATCGAAGGTTTACCGCCAGCGTTAGCCGGCGGACGCGTTGCCATGACGATGGCAGTTTACAGTTATATAACAGATATAACCAGTGCTTCTGAACGGACTTTTCGTTTAGGTATCATCACTGCAATCTTAACCTTAACGAGACCAGTGGGGCTGGCTCTGAGTGGATACATGACCAAGCGTCTGGGGTACTACGGTGTGTTTACGGTTGCTTGCGCGTTTTATTTGACGGGGTTTGTGTACATTGTTGTGAGGTTGAAAGAAAAGACTAAAAAGACAATTGACAGTGACGGTGAAAAGGATTTGGTAGTGATGTTTTCTCCTAAAGATTTGGTAGCGACGGTAAAGGTAGCCTTCAAATCAAGAGAAGGCTACAGGCGTCTTCAGATCATATTGATCATGTTTGCATACATGTTTATCGTGGGGCCTGTTTTAGGTAATTATAGTTTTGTTTGTTTTATACACTATAGAAATAGTTTGGCATTAGATTCTTCCTCTATTTTAAGTCTTTTTTTACAACAACAAAATAAGTTGCTTATTTATTCATTGCTGAAAGCTACACAAATCGACTCCATTGTGGTATTGTCTTGCTATAAAACGAACGTTAGCACATGTGTTCAGATTGACAGATTTTATCGTTGTTTTTATGGACAAATGAAAAATTTCATTTTCGTTTATTGAGTAACGTACCACGAAAGATTTAAATAAAATAACGTTAAAGGGGCAAAGTAAAACTATTTAAATTCCACACTTTTCATCATTACCTACGTTAGAAAAATAATTATATCAATAACTAACAAAATCGGAAACTTTTTTGTCTTTCTTAGTACAATACTAAAATTAAATGCAAATGTAGCACACGTTAAATGCAAAACAAAATTTGGTCAAAAGCGGGTTGATTCGGTTCAGTTAGCGAGTACCCTTTTTTGTAAAAAAAGATGTACATTTTGATTAAAAAAATGGTTTTTAAAAATGTACGCACTTTATTTTTATTTTTTTATTTTATTTTAGAGAATTTAATAAAATAATGTGAACAAAATTTAACTTGTGAAAAAATATTCAATCAATGCCTTATGTAAGGTATAGGTACATAAGTAGTTGTCATCTTCCTCCTAGAGATGGAGTCATGTTAATTGGACAACATTCTTAGGTTTATTCCATAATGCACAAGTACCTATTGGCATTTTGTGCCAATTTTAGAATTATTTAGCGAGCCTTTTGTCTAGCGTCATACATACATAAGGGTAATACTACTTTTTTACTTAGATACTTAGAACTGAAACGCTAATTAGGAGACAAACAAAGTATGAGTTTTTCTCAGAGTACGGTAAATGCAAATAAATAAGTTTTGAATCATATTGCATAAGATGAGCGAACTAATAATACTTACGTACAATCAATTCACCCCCATTCCATCCGCCTAATTCTACGATTTTGCTTAGTTTAGGAGATATTATTAATTTTATGTATTTTTCCACACGAAAATTACTCCTTGATGAGCTCTTAAAATCTTATGACGCTTTTAATTAGTGTAAATATACTCATTATTTTTTTTTTGTTTTTTTCTGGTATCTTGAATGAGGAATTTATTGGGCCATTATCAATCCAAAAGGGACCAAACTACTGACTCACAGAGTCAGTTCATTTTGCTTGTCGTAATACATATTTATCTTGGAAATAGGGACACATTGTGTAACCAATAAAATTGCATTAATATTTATTGGTAAACAATGTCTACACGTGATAATATGCCTCGTTACATACTCATAAAATTACATATTGCATTAACATAAAACAAAGATGTAACAAAACCCTCATATTCAGCTTATCATATTGACCTATTATAAAGAGTAAGTATTAATTTATCTATGCTATAAGTAGCAACAAGACCTCAGAGGTTAGGGACTAAATCAGGGACAGGGCATATAAGCCTTCCTGGTTAACAGGGTGACAGGGTAATGCGATACATTGCTCGGAAGATGTCAAATCGAAGTAAAGCTCATTTACAGTTATTTAAGTCATAAGTATGACACCATGTCCGAAACTTGATCATTTGTGAGTTATTCAAGCTTAGAGATTTATTTTTTGAAATACTTCATTCCAATCGGTCCAGCCGTTTCGGAAGAGTTCTGTGACAAACACTGCTACACGATTAAAGACTAGTGGTTGAAACAATCACCACTGAATCACAACGTAAAAAATATGGTTTTTCGTTATTTCATTCTCTCTTATACATAAAAATGAATTGCTGCTCGCTAGTCTCGCTAAAACTCGAAACCGGCTGAACCGATTTGAATAATTTTAGCCTGGAAATATTTTTGGAAGTCCAAGGAAGAAAAAATTTTGGAAAAAATATTGAAAAATTGCAAAAACAGCGGGCAGGATAGCGTCTGCCGAGTCCGCAAGTCTAAAAATAAAAATCACGAAACCCTCAGCTACTATTTTTACAACGTTGCTTAGCAATACTTTAGATGTTCTTGTTATTCAATAACTAAGTCAATATCAATAATAGATACTCATTTTTTCAGATTGTTGTTTATTTGAAATTTGTTTATAATCACACAAAACCCGCCTTTACATTTTCCATAAAATATCGTCTATCGTGTCACAAACAATCATTCTTATTTTATGTGACCGCAAACATCATCCGTGACATATACGTAGACTCGAGTACCTCCTTTTAACAGGTGACTATGAGCGGCTGAAACTTTATAAGAGTCCGTACTTAAATAACAAACAACTGCACCTTTATTATGCCTCCTTCCGTCTGTGAACTAAGAAGCCTTTGAAAGGACTATATCATAGGAAGTTTTTTTTTCGGATGTAAAAAGTAGGGAGCTGGATTTTTCACAGGTCTCACATTACTACGTACTTCTTACATAGTTTTCATTAGGCAAACAAAAATTTATAATAAATCTGTAGAGAGGCCAATTCTGAACATGAAATATATTTTCAAAATAACTATCCGGAGATGTTGAGGGATCAATACTGATGCCAAAAATGTAATCAGCAAATATTTTGTCTGTCTGTCTGTATAATATTGTAATAGAAAAAACTGCGCGACGGATTTTACCGAAACTCGGTACAATTACTTTTCATACTCTTGTGCTGGTTAAAGTATACTTTTCATAACGCTACAATCAATAGGAGCAGATCAGTGAAGGAAAATGTTGGGAAAACGGGAGAGATTTCTCCATTTTTTAAGCTTCCGTCGCGTGTACAACCTTAAGGTTTAACCTTAGGTTTAAGCTACACAGAAACTATGTATATTAGGGAAATGTTCTCCTTAAAATTATATTAAAAATATCCCATGACAGCAAATGTCTATGTTTTATTGGTGACTCACAATAACACGTGTAACTTACGAATGAGAAGTCGTAACAAGGGTGGTAGTCGTAACTTTAGCTATCCGAAACTAAGGCAAACGAAGTCGTGAGCGGCCGCTAGTGTAAAATAAATTCGTCTTTTCGTTACGGAGCCCCGTGCAATTCCTACTCGCGCTTGATTTTCGCCCCCATGCCAAATGCACAATGCTATTGTAAAAAAATAAACCGGAAAATTAGGTAAAAACCATAAAAACAGTGTCCCAACAGCAGGAACAAAGACATGACCCGATAGAGGCAAGTGGAAAATTGCAGATTGCAATTAAAATGGCTGTTTTGGTATTCGAATCGACGATCGCATTAATCGAAGTTACGGTTGATAAGGAGATTTCGATCGACATAAACACCGCGTTGAGAGAAACAGTTGAAATTCAGATTTACGTAAATTCAATGAAACAAAACTGCGAGTACATACTGATATATCGTGGACCGAAATCACGTTTTACTTGGCTTCAAATAACGAGTAATGCTTTTTTTTTAATTTCTCCTAGCCGATTACGACCACGGCGGCAAATCTTAAAAGAGATCAGCCATATTTGTTTCTACGTATTAAGCGAACAGTAGACATTGAAATGACTTGTGACCACGGACGCTGAAAAGGGTCCGAAACGTCAGGTTAAAACAAAATGTAAATAAAACGCGAAATAATCCGTAAAAAGTGCCTCATTTCAGAGATGAGCCAATTGTGAAGGGAAATTTATAGTGCACAAGTGTGAGCTTTAATCACAGATACACTCACTGTTCCTTCGCTCTCTTTTTTATTTTTTTAAAGTTCGGCGAGAAGGCAATACGACATGTCCGGAGAATCAATGATTAACGTGCTTTCCGAGACACGAAGAAGTTGGCGGTCTTCTAATATTTTTATAGACCTTATATATGTATATAATTGACCTAACTCCCAATTTAAATTACCAAGTACTTACAGAACAGAACAGTTTCTAGTTACCTAACATACTACTTACATACTGCATTATTTCATAAATTCCTATCAGAATAATGTAGGTACATACAAGAAATTTAAAACCTATTTTATGATTGATTAGCGTTTACACAAGTATAGGTTATAGGTAATAATTTTTATGTTTTCGTTAACAGTTTTAAGCGACGAATCATGCCTTTATTCTTTTTTTACCTTTTAATACAGCTTAATTGAATAAGTATTTTGGGGAAATCTGTTCAGGCACATTTTGTACTGTAGTTGGGATTGAGTGGTTCGCATATTGAATCTTACTATGAACTAATTTAAACATTGTAAAATTAATACAAACTCAAGGAGAAAATCAGACTGCTACAGGCGGGAGTCGAACGGTGTGGGTTCGAATGGGTCGCGCAAGCCGGGCGATTGCTCTACCAATTGAGTTACCATGACGTCCGAATTTCTTTAAGTGCTCTTTAGGCTACTAGCCAGCCATGATTCATCAATGTTGTTTCATCAATACCTACAACATCCGAAAAAAAACACCTTTTCAGCTAAACAGCTGTGTTGTTAAACAATAATCGGTTAAGGTGAATCAGCTTATTAATTATATTTTTGGATATTCAAAATACATTTTAAGAAAAACCAGGCTGCCACAGGCAGTCACAATATGGGTTATGTGTCAGTTTTGAAGTTAAATAAATTCTAATAAAATGGTATTTAGGTAAACTTGGTTAGAAAAACAAATGTCACGTTCAACACATCATGCATGACACGTTAATATTTAACCTTTAAAAACCGACCCAGTGCTAGTTAAACTCGCCTATGAAGGGTTCCGTAGCAGCAGGTAACACACACATAAAAGTTTTTGTATTTATAACGATAAAAAAAAATATTCCTACTGGATCTCGTTCCAACAAATTTTCGGTGGAAGTTTAGATGGTAATGTACATCATATATATTTTATGGATTTTGCATTCTCTTATTTTTGATCTTAAATTTTTAAATTTACCAAGTTTCAACAGTATATATAATAGTTTATAGGGCGTTAAAAGGGCGGAAAAGTTTGTATAATCAAATTCAGTTACATGTCAGATATACTTCAAACTTTGTCTATCGAGCACTGTTGAGGTAAAAACCCTACGATGGCGCGAGCGAAGTCGCGGGCGGACCACTATTTTTAGTATAAAGTCACAGATTTTGACATCTATGTACTTATAAACTAGGTAATTATTTCAGTCATTCTGCCGTTTGGTGGTAAAATATTATTATGAAGATTACGCACCACTTTAGATACATCGTAGGCAGTTTTAGGTTTATTATTGTTGTGTTAAAGTTTCCACAGAACGTTGGCCTTTTCATAATTTCACAAATTCAAATCATTTAGTTTCACCTGTCACGATGTTTGTTTTCAAATTGTTATTCTCTAGAGGACCCCCGCCGACTTTATCCTGCCCGTACATTTTTTTAAATAATGTAACATGCACGGTTTTTTAATATGCTCTGTCCAAAAATGAACTATACTTTTTAAAATCTTAGCAAAGAGAATTTATGTCAGAAAAGTAAATATTTTATTAATAAAATTGACTTTGGGAGATAGAAATGCCAACTGGCAACGTAACAATCACTTTAAAACAAAATCTGCCTTAACAAGTTATTTAATATTGTAAAATGTCGTTGATGCTTCCTGCATTATGTGCTGAAGCTTTTGATACGTAACTACTGTTAAAGGGCGACCACTTCTTTCTTCACCCCCCAAAGTTAAACGATCGTGCTTAATTCATTATACCAACATTATAGTAACTTTGGAAGGGCCCTTATCACTAAATGCCATTTTAAGTCTATCGTACGATTAGTCCGGTTTCAGGCGACTTTTAAAATCATAGCGCGAAAATGTTCCAAACGTGTTCCCATGTTTCAGTCAGTAACGATAATTTTAAATGGCTCATAAAAAAGTGGATGGATATTTTAAAATTGGAATGTACCTTTTTTACTCGTACTAAAAATGGATCATATTTTCATTATACAGGAAAAAATTGATGCAAAATTTTCTTAGTGGCTGGTATATTATAAAACGTCGTATGACATATGTCCCTACTACGAGTATTACTCAGTACTATTACCTACATAAAATTAAATTGGTATTATGTACCATAATATAATATATAATAATAAAATAAAACAGTGAAGTTTAATTTATTATTATACGAGTATTTATCGTGTAAATAAGATCACGCGTAACATTAATATTTTCTCAAACGCTTTTTAGTGCATAAAACAGCAATCTGAATTCAGTGGTCAGAGAACTTTTTAATTTTAAATCATGATTAATCGCCACACATTTAAACCTGCATTTTTACAAAGGCAAATATTTAAGCGAATTCTTTATTACTGACACTGAACAAGTGGTGTGGCAGGTTTCGAATTCCATTTGCCGGATAAAATCACATTTATATGGAGTCGATTTGGTTTTATTTCTTATTTTAGAAGACTAAATAATAGTTTAGCTTCTATTTTTCTACGAGTATTTTTATACTAACTTTAATAAATACGTAAGACGGTGTAAATTCTCGTCAGATTTTTCTATTGACATAGTTATGTTTTTTTGCACTGCAAGCCCTTAGAGAGTGATTTTGGGATTAAGATTGTAGTTTCTTCTAAGACATCCTAGCCTTCAATGGTTATGGTTTTTATTGGAGGATCCCGACGTTTGGATTTTTTTATAAGACCCTCTATCTTAGTCTGGACGTGGTTTATCAAGAGTTGCAAAGAGAGCTCGTCAACACGTCCCATGTCACTCATACTTCCATGGTTTCATGCCACGGCAATGACCGGTAAAGGACAACAAAAGATATTTCATTGCGTCTGCGATGTGACACACGATAGGTTAACTCCGTTAACTACCGCGCCTGGGCTTCATTGCCCAGTGTTCTTCCATAGTTTTCATACAAATTTGATAACATCAGAGGATTTTTCATTGCGTCTGCGATGTCGTAGAAAAAGGATAAACTCCCGCTCCTGGGCTTCATTGCACAGTGATTCTCAGTTTCCATACAAATCTGGTATCCCAGCATACCTTTGGCCAGTGGTAGTTGTTACGCATAATGTTTGCAGATCGCCATCGCAACTAATACCTGTTTCGTTTGGGATAAAGGTGAGGCGCAGATGACTTACTGGTTCACCCGCTACAAGTTCAAGTTTACCGAGGTGGACTACAGCCTTTTCCTCACGTACTCGGCCCTTGTTGGCAGCGTTGGTAAGTGGATTTTGTTTTTTATTTTATTGCCACTATTACGTCCCTAAGACAAATGAAATAAATATTTACAAGAAGGTATGTATGTATTGTTTGTTAGTATTATTTATAACAGCATTGATGCAACCGTGAGCCACGACGCGAAACATATTTGGATCTGCGTCTGCATCGATGCGAAACATAAGTCGCAGTTTATAAAGGACCAAATGGCATCGTTTTACGCAAAATATTTTATGGGAGAGTATTGATAGAGAAAACGACTGTGTGTAAGGCAAGTGTCCAACCTTGCTGTAAGATGTTATTAAGCCGCCCGAGGGTCCCCGACCATATCGATATTAACCAGGACCAACAGCTTAACGTGCCTTCCGAAGCACGAAGATACTTGTAAATAGACGTCCCTTTTATGGTCAGAATAGTCACCCATCCTAAACATAACCGCGCCGTAGGTTGCTTAACTTTTGGTATCACTACAAAAGCGCTGCAACCATTGCGTTGCGCCACAAGCACCTCACTAAATAAATTCAATAAATTTTGTTAAATTGCACGTTACGTACGTATTTACAATAAAACTATTATCCAGTCAATTGTGAGCCGTTGAACTTTTTATTAACACGCAAGATAGCAGTTATATTAATAGAAATATTAGTTAATAATAATAATTTAGTAGGTACGTACGTACTAGACTGGTGAGTGGAGACATATTTTTTTCATTCTTTATCTAACCACATTTTTCGAAACGTGGAACATATTTAAATAACCTGATTTCTTGTTTTAAGTAAAATGTTAATAATGAATTATTATCTGAAAGTCCATTTTAAGTTATCAAAGGACGCAGAGGCTTTTGTTAGATTAAGTCTAACCGGGACTTCTACACACTACCATGTAGGTATTTAAATCTAAAATTGCTGAGCTGATAGGTAATAAATGAATGCCCATACAGGTGACAACCAGCCATATTATTACGTTAAACAAATTGTTCGTATTTACTGCAAATAAAAATTAAAACTATATTATTATGTTACTAATTTAAATAACAATAACCTAAATTTTCTCTTTTGCTTTTCAAACATTATTTATTTATTTTTGTTGAAGATTTTTAATGTAAGTATTTATTTCTTTTTTAACTAATTAATGACGGTAATAATTTTAATAATTTTTATTACATGTTTTCTTAATTTTTATTTTCAACGTCTCTAAATAGTATTGTAATATAATGGCGAGGAATAAATAACGTATTATTATTATAATACTTAATATCATGATTCGTTACAACCTTTTACAAAAAAATCTCATAAAATTACCGATTTTCATTTCACATGCCTGAAAGACAGTTGTGTAACATTAAAACCAAAAAATGTAATATCAAATATAAAAGTAAGACTAAGTATTTTGTGCAAGGGTGCAAAGCTGTTTAAACCTAGTGATGACTTGAGAAGTTGCGAAAGTGTTAATGTTTTAGGAACAGGCTACAAGCAATATAACATTATCCAGGCGATTATCGGCGACTAATTTGAAGTTTTCGTTTATTTTATTTCAGTTATCTCATTAACTAGGTACATAAGCTATGTGTCTTATGATAATAGTTATAGTATAAAATCTTTAAACTAAGATAAACACTCTATATTGTCGCAATATTTAGTCCTTATATACCTTATAAATATTTTTTTGTAAAAACAGTTCTTAGTCACGTCAAAGGCGTATAATATTACTAATATGACAATTAATACTAAACCAAAGCTTTGCAATTCTTAATGTCATAACTACTTAGTAATTTAATAGCTGCTCTATCAAGTGACAAGTTAACATGCTTCTTAACTAATAGGTAGGTACTTGTTATTAATTCCAGTAGAACAAAGCATTTGGTACAAACCGAAGACTGTTTGATGAGAAGACTGACATTATCAAACGTTAAAACAAATGAATTGTTGTCACATAGATAAGTGCATTTGTAATGGCTCTTCTTAGGTCAGTGCTGATAAAACTGGTTTTAGACTAAAAATGACATTTTGCGAAAGTATGATACTGCTGCCTTATTATTATTGAGACTTGTGACATTTAAAACAAAGAATGTAGGCATAGGCTAAATGTTGTAGGCATAAATGCACTGCCGAATTATGAATGAATGATGAACGATGAGAGAGAAAGAGAGACGTTGCGAGGTTGCTTTATTGCATGAGATACGTGTGTGTTTTGTTTTATTAGGAAAAATTAAATAGAAAACGAGTCGGTTTTTAGAAAAAATACCATTGGGCATCATTCGTATGATAAGCTAACGAAGACACCGAATTGTCTATTATAATAATTAGTATGCGTTGCTGTACTAATGCGTCTAATTAGTGTTAGTTTTGATGCTCTGTTGTAAATAAATATTGAAATACCGATGACGGGATAAACAAGGTGCTTGTGGCGCAGTTGATGCAGCGCTTTGGTAGTGATACCAAAGTCAAGCAACTTTAGGCGCGGGCGTGTTTCAGATTGGTGACCATTCTGACCATTTAAGAGACGTCTATTTACAAGCTATTAGTCCCCATAAATATAGATAGCCATTAGTCGTTAAGCTTGGGCAGAGGCTCCTGGGCGGCTAAATAACATGACAGTAAGGTTGACCACTTACCTTACAAACAACCCCTTCACCAATACGCACTGAGCCCGCGTGGTGGAATATGGCTCGTACCACCTCCTAGTTGAGGTGATGTCTGTGCCCAGCAGTGGGACGAGATAAAACTGCGACGATAACTCCTTTTATGTATCATTACTACATACAAACAAATTAATAAAAAAGGCGACTTAGATAATGTTACTCATGCCATAAAATATTTGTTAAACGAAAATTTCCGCGGAGTTGTTTGCATAATGATATAGAGTATCATACAACGCAGTATGTTTGCAAAATTTCAACAAACAGTCATGAGAAAATTGTCCTTATTTAGATACGCTAGTCAAAATACAGTCGACATAGAAGTTAATAAAATATTTACTTCTTCTTTCACAACCATCAGTACAAAAAGATTATATTTTGTGGATGAAATTGAATTTGATTGTGAGAGAACTGGAGTCTGAACTAGGGCTTGGGGGCATGTAATACAGAGCTCCAGCACTTTCCTCACTCGATGTCGTTCGGGGGCACAAAAAGTAAATCTTACACTTTAGTAACAGTAGGTTATTTAAAGAATTTAAAGAAATCATCATCATCATCATCAAGCATCTAAAATCCATTGCGTGCGAAATCAAGAGCTGTGTGGGTGTGTGTGCATGAGTAACTTCGTTTTAATTATGTTTGTATATCTACGTTACTGGAGGTATCATAATCTTCAGTGGCATCATACGTCAGTGACGACAGGAACCTAGACTGTCACCTTTGTAATCATAAATAGAAGAAGTAATCATAAAGAGATGAAGGTGTAAAATGCGATGTAAGAAATTCTTGTAGAGGAAGAGAACTTCAAAGCAGAAGAAGCGAGTGGCAAATTGAGTTCTGTTAAGTTAGACGCCGGTGCTACTGCACGAATACGCCTAGTAGGAGCAGGTGCCGCAATAAAAGAAAAATAGCGATGTTATTTTAGAACGGTTTGCAATATGAAGATTTGGCTAACATTTAGTACCTTATTAATTATATGAACAGTTTAATCTGCGAAACCCATTATTTATTTGTTCGAAGTTTAGTAATTATAAAAAATGCAGATATATTTTCTTATCCTAATATAACATTTAACTCTACAAGTAAATATTTAGTAGCTCGTGGAACGAAGATTCTTTTTATCAAATTTGTTCTTAGATTAAGATAAATTATATGTACCAGATTTTTTCGAGTAGAAAGAGTTTTGTTAAATCACCTTGAATATGATTTGGTTCATTAGAAGTTCAACACTAAGTTCTTAACTAAATATTTTGTAGGTACGGCATCCTAGCACGTACCTATTTCTCTTATTATTTACTTTATAACTGGAAAATATCACTTCGCAAATGTTTCCATTTCTGCGGCAATCAAATCATCTGAATGAATAAGCTCTAGTTTACAATCTTGCTATATTGAAAATTATTTTCACATCTTATTGCAACGTTAAGCTCAATATTTAGTCAACCTTTGGTTATTAATTGTTATTTTTGTGTTATTTTTTTTGTTTTGTTTTATCATAAAGGTACCGTAGGAAAGGTTACCTGCGGAGAACTTTTACACTATGTATACATGCTACCAATTCATATTTTCGACATGTAGAGACAACCATGTTTGTCACGATTACTTTTTTTAAGTTACTAGATCCTGAGGTTTTTCTTATTAGATAGACATTCTTTTTTTTATAAAAACGACAACACATTATGCGACGATTTTTTTTACAAAATCGCCCTCTTGATATCCTCATAAGAAGCCACAGTTTTACTATCACGAGTGGACGAGTACAACAAGTCTCGTTGTCATGCAATTAGAAAACTTTCTGACGTATTGAAAAGTTTTGACGGATTTCGTTTTTCTTAGTAAACCTACAACTCCATCTTTTATGGCAGATTTAAAAATCCTTTCTAACGTTCTATTAAATTCTAGTATGAAACTGACAGTTATTTAACTTTCAGTCAACGGTAAATAGGATATTAAGACTGGCCATTAGACTGTTTAAAGTATCATCCTGTGGGGTGAGCACGAACATTATCGTAACGTATTCGTGTCGTCCAAATTTCAGAAACTGACAGTTTCTCCACTCAAATTGACAAGTTAACGATAGGTAAACGCTAAAAATACGTTACGATAGTTGTTCGTGCTCACCTCACTGTGGGTTGAATACGAACATTATCTTAACGTATTCGTGTCGTCTTAACGTCGGAAACTGCCAGTTTCCCCCTACAAATTGGCAAGTTAACGATAGGTAAACGCTACGAATACGTTACGATAGTTGTTCGAGCTAATGACCCACTGTGGTTTGAGCACGAACATTATCTTAACGTATTCGTGTCGTCTTAACGTCGGAAACTGCCAGTTTCCCCCTACAAATTGACAAGTTAACGATAGGTAAACGCTACGAATACGTGACGATAGTTGTTCGTGCTCACCCCACTGCCCTAAGGCCAGTTTCTCACTACCGTTTTCCCACAGGGTCCTTCGTAACCATCTACCTGTTCAGCAAGCGGTGGAAGATCGAGGACAGCGTCATCGGGGTGGTTGCCTGCATCAGCCGGATCTCCGCGAGTGTGGTCTATGCGTTGGCCCCGGACCGAACCGTGTACTTTCTGGGTCCAGTGCTGGACATGTTCAGCTCGGCTGGGGCTACGTCGCTCAGGTCGATCGCCACGAAACTTGTGAGCGCGGATGAAATTGGTGAGTTCGAATCTTGTTAAGGACATTGCCACGTCTGCATTTATTTTACGTTCCGAGAAATTTACTTATTTGGGCACTAGCCAGACGCATCTATTTAGATGGATCTTGCTCTTAGAAAGAGTAGAATGGGTCTTGCTTGGTATAAATATACATTTAACTTTTTAACTTTGATCACGATAGAAATCGTTTGAGATAATTCTTCCGTGTTTACATTACTTGCGCGGTTCAAAAGTTCACTCTTGACATGCGTTGATGAGAAAGCAACAATGACATTTCTAAAGTATGGTGACAAAAATACTTCAATAACAATGACTACCTGATTGATATCTAAATAAAGAAAGAAAGAAAGAAAAAATATTTATTTGGCACATATTAATTATACATTACAGTATAAAGAAACATAAAACGAAAACTTAGCAAAAACAAAAAAAAATATGACCAAATTGGTCCACTCAGCATTATACAAAAAAACATAAAATCAATAAAAAAACATAAAATAATGCATTTAAAAATAGACTTATAATAATATACTAGCGTATCTAAATCATGACTGATTAAAAAATGTTTGCTGAAGAAATTGCATCGACCTTTTTGCAGTTACAGCATCTTTACACTTCACCGAGTTCAATGTCCTAAAGGTTTTTTGTTAAACCAACTGTAAACCGTGCTACGACCTGAAATTCTGAAAGATATCTAATTTCTTGTGTAATTGCTTGATAGGAAATAATTACAATCGTTTTTAACTTAACATCCTTTTTTTAGCCCTGCAAATACTTAATAGATAGAGTTTTCTAACATATACCTATAATTCTAATGTTGAGTGAGACTGATTTTTAGTTCAGTTATCTTCTTTTTGCATTTGTCAATAGACATTACTAATGTCATCTTAAATAGCCCAGTTTCTTTAACCAGACCTTCTATGTTTTAAAAAGATAACAAAAAAGTACCACGTGATTTTAACGCAATTTATTAACAGAAAATAGTCACATAGCCGTTAGAAACAATTAATCATTTATTATGAAAACTGACACGTTCCATGATTACAACAAAGCTAGATGTGGATATGGTTACAAAAGACGCATTACTCAATTATTTGTCGATAAGATGATTATAC
The DNA here is from genome assembly GCA_963921415.1 of Pyrausta despicata. Classification (NCBI taxonomy): domain Eukaryota; kingdom Metazoa; phylum Arthropoda; class Insecta; order Lepidoptera; family Crambidae; genus Pyrausta; species Pyrausta despicata. Next base: position 9,391,667 of record OY992862.1, on the reverse strand, counting down.
TTATATTGCATCTTATCAACCGCTTAGTTAATTACCTTTTAGCACTGCATTTCAGATCTGGACTGAATGACAATGTTCAAAAATGTATGGGTTCTGGCAATTGTAGAAAATATCGAAAGTGCAGTGTCCCATCATACACAATGTTAAGTAACACCAAGTGAGAAAAATGCAAAAAAATCGTTTTTATTCATACAGAAATAAACAATGGCGGTCGCGAAATGACTTCCAATACTATTTCTTGGACACGGAATGAGATATTTGGAATCGGTATATATCTGCGCCATGACTCTGCATCACGTAAAAAAAAGGATGTTTTTTTTTAATTCTTACAAAAGCGAAATATCTGCTTATATCATGAGGGCTTTTCATCGAGTAAATCAGATTTGCTCGATGTCGCTATACTAAAAAAATAATTCACTTCCCAAGATGTAGGTACCATTTAAATACACTTTCATTATTTTTGGTGGATGAGGACGGTATTGGTCATGGTCTTTTAGGATTAATTAGCAACACAGATGTTGCTAAGTATTAAGAAAATATATAGGTACTAGGCAAGTGTATCGCCACGTTTCTGTAACGGTTTGTAACGAAAGACAAACGAATTGCTGAATAAATTACATAAACCAACTTTTAAATTGCTTAAATGTGTTACTACAAACGTGACTGGTTGAATTTCCAATCAAATAAGTAGACATGTATTGTTTGCACTGTGAATAAATTAATAATCAGAATACATATAACGAAAAATGGATTTATCTAAGTATATTAAATAAATATGTTCTGAAAATTACATAGTTCGATTACATATGTTAGAAATATATATAATCAATCTCTTAAAAGTACGTTAGTGTATTTGAAGAAGTTCATTACATTAGTACATTTTTTAAAGAAGGTAAGATTTGGATGATTTGCGTGCATGAATTCACTGGGAAATCCCACCATTATTAATATCTACAACATTATATTAGAATTATAAACATTGAGCAAGAAACAATTAAATCTTCTTCAACATTCAAGTTTACATAAAAATATTTACGTACGAGATAATTTATGAAATTTTACAAATATTTGCTTCCATGAGAACTACGTGATATCACCTGAAAAATTCAATGTTATCAAAATTATGAGTGAAAAATGACTCAAGACTTCCGCAGGAAATGTGTGCTTAAGTTTTCTGCATTATAAATTATTAATAATTCTAAGTCTAATAACACATAATATCACAGAGCAAATAATAAACAGAGGCTTGTACCTTTCGGTCGGCTCGGTACAGCATAATTTCTTTCGTGTCAAAATATACATAAATAAAGTTATAAATACTTAATTTAGTTTTCAAAATTGGGTTGATCATGTAAACACTAAGCCGTTAGCGAATGAGTTCAAAGTTAAACAACAATAATTAATAGTAATCTAATTATGTCCATTACTAAACCGCTTTAAAAAGACACCAGCATTTTGAAGGAACAAGTTTCAGAAAACACCGTTCAATAACATTTGTAGCATGCATACACTATGAGATGCCCACACGCCCAAACTATGAGAAGCCTACTGATGGCGGTAACGACGTGCCGATATACATTCACTGTGAATGCTACAAATACCAAAACACATAAATTTATTCGACTGCATGTTCTGGTTTCAAAAAAGAAACCTATTGATTGCATTTTCATACGCCTAAAGATAGATAGAAGTTGACTATACCAACTTGTTGTTTATTGGCCCAGCTGCACCAACATTAACTTTATTTTTGTTTGTAGTTTGACATATTGCAGGCGGTTACTTAAAAATGACGGCAAGAAATTAGTGCATCATAATATGACGCAAGAAGTGACATTAATGTGCTTTACCAATCAGCAATCAACTTTTCTCTATTAGTTGCTATGTAGTTTGTTTTTTAGAAGTGTCAGTATGTCACCAAAACACAAACAAATGTCAACGTGGCAGCTGTTATCAATGTAAATTAATGTAGTGTCGCAGTTGTCCTTCTAGATTTTAAGGAAAGTTACACTAGGATGTAGGCCTACTGCAGTGATTGTTATCTGAGAGGACATAGCAACTGCATTGATGATTATAATTGTGTACAAGAATTACATTAAATCAGTTCATCCCGTCTTCCCCCAAAATTTTAGTTTGTGCAACGTTAAATCAAATACTGTATGTCAAAGAATGATGATATGAACGAAACTTGATCCTTCAAAATGCTGGTGTCTTTTTAAAGCGGTTTAGTAATGGACAAAATTAGATTACTACTAAAAAAACTACACCGTTTACACAAAAAATAAAAGTAGGCCCTCAGTGCACACATACAAGATAGCTCCTTTAAAAAAAAACGAACTCAGCCTTTTCAGCTAATACAGATTGCTAATTCTGCAGCATAAAATATTAATTCTCCAAGGTATATTGATGTGGTATTTACATCGTTACATATTATTCTAGGTTGCTACTTATTCAAGTAATGCGACGTAGGCATTTTTCACATCTTTAATTAGTGCAGTGTAGGTAAAATAGTTATCCACATGGTACGAAGGTTGCATCCGTGGCTAATACACAATAGATGTCCATGGATTTAGGTAATAATACCGGCAATAAATGGGCATTGTTTCTTCATTAGTAAAGAGTTATATAATTAGAAAATAAATTGCCAATTAAAAATCGTCAGAACCGTGTTTATATTGGAATATTCCAAAACTAACCGGCATGTATTTGTATTTTATCTTCTTTGTTCGATCTCTACAGTAAGAAGGTAGTATTAATATTTATCTGTATTTAATCATTTTAATTCTGTTTACTAAGTTTAAGTTAGTGCTTGTTAATCTTGCGAAGCATTTATGATACATAATGAGTATTCCAAAAATATTTTTCACAAGCTGTGCCCTGCAGTTTTACCCGCATAGAACCCGGTTTTTACGTATCTCACAGGTACCGTGAAGTTTTACGGGATTAAAAGTACTCTTTAGAGATAGAGAACACTTTATTATCGGGTCACTTTATAGGTCCTATCGCTAAGAGCGATCTCTTCTAGACAACCTTCGGGTTAAGGATATTGTTATTTATAGGAATTTGATTTATAGGAAGGGGGAGTTTGGTGCAAAAGTCATAATAATATTACTATAAGATTATGAAAATTAGTGTTTTATTATTTCAGGTATTTATACAATCTATGTTCCAAATTTCAGCCAAATCGGTAACAAACCACATGGGTTTACCGGACAAATTTCGCGTTTATAATAGGACATACTCGTATTAGTATGATTCAAGACATTTTCAAATATATTATTATCTGCACTCAATGTGAAAGACAGAAAAAAATTTAATAATTTATTTATATGACAAGTTGTTCGAGTTCCAAAGAACACTTAGTTAATCCGTAGCCAGACTCCGAGACAGTCCCAGATCTTACAAGTACTATAGATATCCTTTGAGCAGAACCCGATGGAACATTCTAGGTACTCGTAGCTACTTGTATCGCCAACCCAGCGATTCTCAAAGCCTTTGATACGGCGCATTACCTACATTTCTATGGGACTTGGAATGATGCAATTTGTTCCACGGAGAACTGAACTTTTGCATTTGACGCTTCTATTGAATTTGAGTTTTTGCCGTAAAGTAGTAAGTAGGTACGGTACGTTCACGCTTTGACATTTGAGGGAAAATTTGAATATAATGATCATAATCGTATTCCTGTGTAATACAAATTATAAGAAAAGGCAAAACATAAGTTTTTGATCTTCTAGTATGTCGAAATAATGTAACGTTTATCAATCCAATATACCGAATGTGCAGGGTGATCGATCTTTTTTCTGAATCTCATTTAAGTTATATAAAAGCATGTAAAAGTATATACTAACTGACCCCGCAGGCGTTGTCCTGCTGACGGTGGACAACCCTTATCACTAAGCGGTATGAAACATAGATGTTGGCCGATTCTCAGACCTACTCAATACGCTCACAAAATTTCATAAGAAGAAGATTTTGTAAGTATTTAACTGCCAAATAAAAACGTTGTGTTCAGCTCTAATCGGAATGCAAATTGAACGTGATATTCTATACCAGTGTAGCTTAGATTAAGTCTGGATTTGTATTTTGTTGCTGTACCTTAATAAATAAATATAAATATTAGGTCCTTACCTATGAAATTGGCGTTTTGTATGGGAGGAACAAAAAGTCGAAATTTTTTTATATAGCATATTTATTTAATCAAAGTATGAGCCATTGTAATCTATGCACTTTTGCCATCTCATAGGTAGTTCATTGATCCCTTTACTAAAAATACCATTCGAACGGGAATCAATAAAATCTTTGAAGGCGACTTGGACTGCCCCATCTGAGTTGAACTTTTTCCCTTGCAAGAAGTTATCCAAATTTCGAAAAAAATGGTAATCTGTTGGAGCAAGGTCCGGGGAGTACGGTGGATGCCTTAGAGATTCCAATTGAAGTTCTTCTAATTTGCTAGCCGTCTGTTGTGCAGTGTGTGGTCTAGAAGTGTGGTCGTGAAGCAGCAGTGGCGTAGAGCGATTGACCAGCCTTGGTTGTTTAGCAACTAGCTTTTCCATCATGGTTTGCAATTGCTGACAATAGATATCTGCCGTAATCGTCTGGCCAGATTTGAGAAAACTGTAATGAACGACACCGGCGCTAGTCCACCAAACGCTTACAAGTAACTTTTTATTGGTCAATTTTCGCTTGGAGCAGGCTTTGGCTGGCTTGCCAGGGTCCAGCCATTGCGATGAGCGCTTCCGATTATCGTAGAGAATCCACTTTTCATCACAGGTAATGATTCGATTTAAAATCCCTTCGTTATTGTGCCGGTCAAGTAATGTAACGCAGCAGTTGACGCGCGTTTGCCGGTTTGCTTCACTCAATTCGTGAGGAACCCACCTTTCAAGTTTTTTAATCTTCCCAATTTGCTTCAAGTGGATTAAAACAGTTTTATCACTAACGCCAAAGCCTGCAGCTAACTCGGACGTGGTTTGCGATGGATCCGCTTCCACAATAGCCTTCAATTCTTCATTATCAACTTGGGTCTCCGGCCGTCCACGGGGCTTGTTTTGCAGGTCGAAATTTCCAGAACGAAAACGTTGGAACCAAAAACGCACTGTGTTTTCTTTTGCGACACAACCGCCATACACATCATTAACCCTTCGAGCCGTTTCCGCAGCACTGGTGCCACGGTGGAACTCGTACTCGTAAATAACGCGATATTTCAAATTTTCCATTTTGTAAATTGAGCGATGCAAACAGAAAAAAGATAAGTAAAAAAACAAATGAATGACGGTTTACGAAACACAACTACATGTGGAAATAGCTGTATAAATTTGAATTTCGAATTCCTAACCAAATAGGAAAAATTTGTGATCAAAGTGGCCAGTACGACAAAACGCCAATTTCATATGTAAGGACCTAATATAAACGTTATCTCTTAGTAATATACTCGTGCTTTCTGGTCATCACAATAATCGGTTCAAATATTCGCGTGCAAAAGCTCATTCAAGTTTCAATTAGAGCCCATGAGAGCAGTTGTATAAAAAAACAGGTGGTTTGATTATTTCGACGACCAGAATATTACACCTGTGTGAGATAGATATTCTTTCTTCGTAAGTTGTGTATAAATAGATTTACTTTCAGAGCGTTTCGTAAGAGTAACCTTCCTACCCGTAACATTATCTTCTTCTGTTCCAGGTAAAACAAGCTCTCTAATCAGCATATCAGAAGCTCTCGTGCCGGTGATATACTCTCCAGTATACAGCAAGGTCTACCTGAACACCTTGTCATCGTTCGCTGGCGCGTTCTACCTGATCAGCGCAGCGCTGGCCGTTCCTGCCATAGGTATATTGATGTGAGTATAGTATTTATGTTACATGGTCGTGATAGCTTTTTTGGTGCCAGTGTGTTCTTGGCAATATTTTAATTGGCACGGTGACAGCGATACATTCCTTGAAACAGGTTATATGAGGGCTTATTTGTCCATTTAAGTTATAGAACACATGTCTGTAACTTGTTGATTTCTGAGTTAGTAAAAAATTAGATTTTTCATGTTGACATGTACATTTAAACATAATAACTTAAGCAACAAAGAAAACTTCAAAACATTAACAAAATTCTTCTTTATGTTAGTACAACTATCGACGCATCTCGGGAGATGGTGTCGCCTGTTTCTGGGTTCAAAAGTTTGAAGATGAAGATGAGCGCTACTTTTACCTCTTTCAAGAAATATATCGCATTTCCTGTCATCCTATGTATTTTTTTTATGTTCCTTAAGGTACATGTCATTTCATTTTTTACTAAGTTGACTTCTAGTGTGTTCTTGCTCTTGTTGATCTTTTTTTTTTAATTTTAAGTTTGGGTCTAAGGATCGAATTGAATGCAGGCCCAAGTGGTCTGACCGGTAAATTTGCATATTTCTGGGTAGGTCGAGGTTCAACCTTGGCATCCTCGAGCTGATTATGATGAAATTAATGCATTTCACTAAATCCTTTTTTGGTTTTTTTACGCAAACTTATGTGCTTTGCGTCTATTTACAAGCTTTTATTTAGTTTCACCTGCCCCGGTGCAGGTATCTGTAATCAAATCTGGCAAGCTAAACTACACCTACTTCCCAGTAATTGATTGCGATGAGATGTTGTATACACATTTAATTTCGATGACAATTGATTGTAAAAGCTTGTTGAAATACATATTATAATAAAATAAATCTTGTTTTACATCGATATAATATTTCTAAGATAATAAAGGGGAGGAGGGCTGTCATCCTGAGATACAGGAATCCTCCTAGTTCAGGTGACAGCCAGCCATATTAATACGCAAAAACAAATATGTAGTTAGTCTTTACTGCGGAAAAGATAAAACTATATGATTGTGTTACCAATTTAAATTATTATTATTTTTGATGAAGATTTTTAATGTATTTATTTTGTTTCTAATTATTAATGACTACCTACTTAACAACAAAATTACTTTAAAAATAGTGCTGTCGAGTAAGTTTTTTAATCAGTTCAATTGGAACGTTACAGCTCATAGCTTCATTCAGTAAACTGCATTTTTTCACGTTTTCAAAGTCCAGCGGGCCTAATGACACGCATTTCGAAATGCTGACAAAAAAAGACCTTGCGGTCACCATCGAGAGCTCGCCCTGCAGTCATTTTGTCAATGATCGATTTCTAAATACCTTGAACCCGATAATTTCTATTATTGGTTTTACCTTCGACCTTCCCATACAAGCCCCATGTAGGCCTATTTCAAGACATGGGTATTGCAGTGTCTAATCTATTTTTATTGGCAAACAAAACCTTGAATGCGGAAAGTGGAAGTTAGGTGAAGCAACGCAATTTCATTTATAGTGTTCCGGTTGCATTGAATAATAAGTTTGCAAGTGAGATTGAAATCATGGGCTCACCATTAGCAATAATTTTTTTTATAAATGTGTCTTAATGGTTGATGGAGGTTGGCAGCTGCGTCCAGTTTTGTTTGGCTTCCAACGTGTAGGTATTGCTGTCTGACCATAGGAGCTACCTAAGTAAAATTACAAATTATTGGCCAGCGATTTTATGGTTCCAAACCTCTTAAAAGAATTCTCAAATCTCTTGAAGATTATTGGAGCATACGTACTTAATAATAAGAACACGAAAGGCGGAAGTTAAAAATCTCAGTTTTACGTTTGTATATAACCTCTGAGCTAATAAATATTACTATCATCTCTAATTACAACTAAATGCTGATAAACCGGTAACTATGCAGAGAACAATGAACTTGGTTATTGGGTAATTAAATTATACCAAATCTTACTTGGAAAGGAATGGCTTTAGTGCTTTTGAACTGTTTCGCCTTGCCAAAGACCGATATGCTAAATTACGAGAAGAAGAAGAATGTCTACTTATTTTTAACCCTAAACGAATAAGAGAGGTATTATAAGTTTGACCTCTTTGCTGTTTGTGTGTTTGTATTGTATGTGTATGTGTGTGGCATCTCCTGAACGGATGGACCGAATGAAAAGATAGTTTAATCACGGTGATTCTTGGCTATGGCTGGCCAATATTCGTCCAACCGTTGAAGTTCATCAGCTGACTTCCTGTGTTAAGTTGGGGGGGGGGGGTTTGTAAACTACTAGTTTTTTTCAGACTTAAGATGATAAGAACCTAAGAATAGCTTAAATAGGTATTATTAAAAGTACGAGTGAGACTAAGTCATTAATCATGACAATGTGGTTTGCAGTTTTCGGTAATTTACCGTTCTATCAAAGTTGTGATATTTAGGTTTAAATTTTTTCTTCGTGCTGCAAAACACGTTTGTGGGGTTTTATTGTATTTATTTAAAAAAAAAACATTTTTCTTAATTATTTTCATGGACGAAGAACAATCTTTTTAGTGACCAGTTGAAAAAAAAAACATTATTTATTCTCTGATGGTCTACCTAATACAATCTAATATATAAAATTCTCGTGTCAAAGTTTTCGTTGCCATACTCCTCCGAAACGGCTTGACCGATTCTCATGAAATTTTGTGAGCATATTGAGTAGGTCTGAGAATCGGCCAACATCTATTTTTCATACACCTTAGTGATAATAATTTATATGGCATAACAACGTTTGCCGGGTCAGCTAGTATAATATAATAATTGATTTTTCTTTTCATTTCAGAACTTTAATCGTCCTGAATCGAAGAGACGTCGAATCTGCCATCTCTCCTCCTCCTACCGAACCTAAAACTAGAGAGAACGAGATAACGCGTTTTTGACATTGCCTATTTAGTTTTAAGTGTTAATTATAATTTTACCTGTATTAGTTACCGAAAAATCTCAATAAATGTAAGATTTATATTGAACCACTCGTTTCATTGTAGATAGTTTAAGCAAAATTACTTGTAGTCTAAGAAGTATCTAATTATATAACCAACATTACTTATTGAAAATGGAAAAAAAAATTGTTGCAATTTATGGAGAGCAAATATGAGGCTTTGCCAATGTATCTATGGGTGGTGGAGAGGTTACCTACGCACGGGAAGACACAGATACATGAATGGACGTAGGTTCAAATCCTGATCTAGTCACTTGACAATTATGCAAAATAGTTTGAAATTTCATTGTAATGTATTTTTTAAATCCAAAAGATCTCCTGACGAAGTAAATCAAATGCATCAAGTCATATAAAAAAAAAGTATTTGAGTATGTTTTTACGTTGTCTAGTACCCATAACACAAGCATGTAGCTTAATTTGGGACTAGAGAATTGGTGTGATTTTTGTGAAATATTTATTTATATATTTTATTTATATTTTTTTAAGGTCTGACAATTAAATTACAATGTAAACAGCAAAACAAAACCAAAGAGGAAACACTTTGAATCGTTATCCTATAACTAATTAAATACGTTTGCCGATCAAATCGTGTGTTTACGCTAAGACGAGATAAGAAAACCGTAATTCCTGAATTAGTTTGTTGTAGATAAAGGCAAAGTTGAAAGTTCAATGCTTGACCAAATTTAGAGAAGATAAAGACCTCAGTTAAGGATGAATAACCTGTGCTAGGATGAAACACGTTTTGAGCACGTGAAAAGGACAGACGGCATGACAATCTAAAACTGTAGCCCTCGCTCACTAGTAAAGGCCTATTCACACTTGTAAGGGACAAAACTTCACGGAGCTGACAGATTGGCGCCATCCCTGAGAAGTGTAATTAGACCCTAAGGCTGCGTTTCCACCAGAGATGTGCGAGGATGCATAGCGAGGAATGTGTGTGTAAAAAACCAATAGAATCGTTTTTTTTTAAGTCAGCGAAGTAAATGAAGCGATTCTATTGGTTCTTTACAAACACATCCCTCGCTACACATCCTCGCACATCTCTGGTGGAAACGCAGCCTAAGGCGTTGATCGACGTGAGCGACGCAACGCGAAAAGCATCGCGCGATCTAAGTCTCTTAAAATTAATTTAGTTTATTCAATCAGATAAAAAAATCTGTTTGCTGTCTGTGGATCTTCAAAAATGGGTAACATTGTTTATGTACCTACTTTTCTTAAAAAAATACTACACACATTTCAAGAAATAATTTTGTTCTACACTAAATACTATCTACTTAAGTGCAGGAAAATCAACTTCACTACCATCGGGGCTACCAATCAAATTCATTTTCTCCTATAAATTATTTAATTTACATTATTACAATATCTACATACACATCTATGACTAGAACTTAAGTTTAAAGGTTTTGGAAGTTTTTTCCGTTGGTTTGGTTTCCGCTGTTGGTTTACTACCATGTATAAGCATCTTTATGTACCTGCCTTGCTGGTCTGCTGGGAGCTTGACACCGAGAACTTCACAGTTCCTTATGATTTCTGCGCAGCCTCGGATGTCGCGTTGTCTCACTGAAAAAAAAGGGATCGTTATAAGGGTGTTTTAATATCGTGCGGATTATATCACGCACGCAGGATTGCCCCAAATGCGTTATACCCGCAAATGTCCTTTTTATACAAGTATATGTTGTAATGCGTGGATTACGCCCTCGGGACGCGGGGTGTAAATGTGAGGCGTGAGCACTTTTACACTTTTTTGAAGATCAGTGAGCGTTTTTTCTGTCATGCGGGCCAATCCCACGTGCTGAAATCCGCATGATAATAAAACACTACTAACTTTATTTAGGTCCTAAAATAAATAAGCATTTTCTGGAAGACCTCACTCTTAAGGAACTCTCATAATATAAATCAACTGATTCCAAATGTTTAATGGTAATGTGTTAGAAAAGTTTTAGAAAACTTTGACTCTGGATCTGGCCTATACAATTTTAAAGAAATCGACAGTTTTTAACCCATTTTAGACTGAGTTTCTTTAAGGTGATTGATTACGGTTTTTTTTTCAAATGTTGTTTATTATGGTCCACTTGACGATATGTAATTACAATTTTCTTATTCAGACTATTAATTTAGAAAAAAAACTCTGGTACCATATGGTACCGCTAGCCTCTTATCGTGTCAGTAACTTAGAGTACGGTATTATATCCTGAAATAATTAAGATGGCTATAAAAGCTTTCACTTCATCGTGCGTTATATTCGGGTTTGGGCAGTTTAGGAATGCAGCATATTTCGTCGATTGATCTACTAATAATTTGATAACTTCTTCACCCCAAAATATCTCAAACATTTCTAGTGGAGATTTGCCTCTGTAGCTAGAATAATCTCCATCGGGAAAAGTTGGGAGTGACTTTGATAAGTCTTCTTTTACCCAGGTACGTACAGACTTTGTTTTCTTTCGTGCAGGTTCTCGTCAGAGCCATGTGAATCATCCCCAGTACTTGAGCTAGATACCTCGGCCCTGGCAGTGCTAGTGTTGCCGCAACCACGTCCACGGCTACGTGAGCTAACACGACCTCGTCCTCTTGAAGCACGTACACCGCGCCGCTGTGTAGAATCACCCCTGGCAGATATTGTTTCAGGTGGAGATGCATTGCGTGCTCTCTTACGACATGCTCGATGCTCGAACTTTTCGCTAATACAACCTCACAAGGGGCGCTAAGCTGCCGACCACTAAGATTGTTTATAAAAGCACCAGCATCTTTATCTCCTGAATCTTCGTCCGACTGTACAGCAGGATCTGGAGGTTCGATGAATATCTGAAGAGGTTCTAGATCCTCATTATCTTCCAAAATAGCTAGTGCTTCGTGTAGATTGCAACTAAAACAAAGAAAACACCTTGTAAATATGACAATAAACTTATACTTTCTATGCCTATTTCATTATATATAAATAGTTAAATAATATGTAAAATAAAACTTCTAAAAATGTGTAAAATATTGCGTATAATACAAAAGTTTACAATATAGCCTCAAAAAGAATTAAAAATGTGAAAAGACACGGTAAGCGGCTAGTGGTACCATACAGTACCGATAACATTTAAATACAATTTTTCTAAGATTATTACTTATTATCCGTATGTTACTTCATTTTATAATAAAAACATCTATTAAGAAAACATAACTGTAAAAATATTGCTATTTTACTATTATTAAATAAACATTATGAGTACTTACTTGAACGGCGCATCAATTTTTTCGAATAATGTTTAATGCACTCACTTCAAACATTGATCACTTAAAACTAAAAACAATATTGCACAATGTTGGTTCCTGGATGCATAGACTACACCCACTGGCTATGATTTGCACCAATCAGCATTCTCTGTCGCGTCGCATGTTGCCGTAACGCGGTAAATTTGAACATAAGAAAAAACCGGTCAAGTGCGAGTTGGACTCGCGCACCGAGGGTTCCGTACAAACCTGTAGATAAGGAGTAGTAACTCTGAAATTTTCAAAATTGTCAAAAATATTTTTGAAAAATATTTTTTTATATGATGAAACTGAAAATTTACAGTTTTCGTAATTTTTCCTATATCTGTACTATAAGACGTGACTACGTACTAAATTTCAAGATTCTAAGTTTACGGGAAGTACCCTGTAGGTTTTGATTCCCGTGCGAGTTTCGAGAATTTGCGGAAATTTGCGGCCTAAATGGCTGTATCTTTTGATTGCGTTGGCTTAGAAGGTTGATTTTTCTACAGCTTCCAGGGACAGTATACCTAAGTATCATATAGAAATTTCAGTTTGATACCTCCACGCGTTCCTGAGAAAAACGGTCTTGACAGACGGACGGACGGACGGACAGACGGACAACAAAGTGATCTTATAAGGGTTCCGTTTTTTTCTTTTGAGGTACGGAACCCTAAAAATGGTACCATACAGTACCGCTAGTCTAAAATGGGTTAACATTCGAATAGTCGATTATTTTTTCAGGGATCAAGCCAACAAAAACTGAGAAATAACTTACTAAATAAGAAAAAAAATATTTTAATTATGGTTCGGAACGCAAGTATTAAACGAACAACCATACAAGCCTAGCCTAGCGGGGTTGCAACTCAGAACGCATTTCACTAATGTAATATACGAGTATTATTACTAAATTATTACATTACAATTGAGTCCTATTTACAACACAAGAACTGCACGTACGGCCAGGATATTATCGTCCGTCACTATGATAAGGTCAACAAATAGGACGCAAGAAGCAAAAGTCATTGGAGCGAAGATTAGCGGTGCAAAACACTGTAATTGTAGCACCAAGAATTATTGTCATATTTAAATAACATTGCAATTATGTAGGTGTGCCGCGCCACGAGGAAAGAATAGTAGGAACTTTACCGTTGGGCTTAGGGCCAGTTTACATCACATCAAATTAATTGAACATGTTATGGTACCTACAGAAAATACATTGATCAAAAAAAAATTGAAACACGTCCATTCATATTTATTGTCCTCTAATAAAACTCAAGGGAATCATGTATTTTTTTTTAGAAAATAAAGCTTTCTTGGTTGTTCTTAGAGGATAAAAAACACCGACCTGTTTCGATTTTTTTTTATAAGGAATATATTACGAGTATAGAATAACAGTTGTTTCTATTAATAAATGGGTTAGGGATATAAAGATCTCATTCAAAACTCCTAAAATCCAACCAAAAAGTTTGATCGAGGCCAAAATTTAAAAAATTAACTCCTCATACAGAATCATAACCATTCAAGGTTTGGTTTATTTGAATGTGCCTATGTTATATTTGTATAAATGTTATATTTGTACAAAATCATCAAATAAACAAAATAAATATACCTAATAGTAACCTGATACAAGAAATTACTGTCTAGACAAAATATTAATGAGTCTAATGAATATCAAATAAAAATGCTAATGACTGACTATCAAATCAAGAGACTGTTAATTTATTGTTTACTATAGTACATTTCCAAGTTTGTAAAAATGTACTGCCACAGGCGGGACTCAAACCCGCACCTCCCGCAAACGCCAGGCGATTGCTCTTCCAATTGAGCTACCATAACACTTACTCATCGGTCTGAATTTCTTTAAGCGCTCTTTAGGCTGCAGCCAGCGATGATTCATCTATGTTGTGGTAATAAGATACCTACAACATTCTCGAGAAACACCTTTTCAGTTGTTTAACAATCGGTAAAGATGAATCAGCTAATTTATTAAGTTACTTTATTATTTTTGCATCAACAATGCATATTTCTTTGCAATGTGAAATAAAAACTTAAATAACTTATCAAGTAAACAATAACATATTAGGAGTGCAGAAATATTTAGAGCAAACTGATAAGCCTGGTTAGATGCTTTTGAAGACAATGCTATTCTACAAAGCGGAGAAGACAATATCAACCAACCCAATCTATTTTGATTGTATTTGAAACACTATAATTATTTGTTGTATAAAGTATTATTTTGTATCACCATTTAGACAACATCACATCAGGTTTCAAATTTTTGTTGCTAAACCACACTAGTAACAATTAATTCAGATACTGCCATGTTTTCCCTGATCTGCTGTCACATGTACTATATCTGTAGTTATATTTGTTTTAAGATTTTAAGCCTTTTTAAAACAAAGGGTAGAATAAAAACAAAAAATATATATGTCAACTTGTGTAAAGTTATTAGATCGGTATCACTTCTGAATAGATTGGTACACAGGAAAAGAAGTACCCAATCCCATTGAATATCTTTATTTCTTGAACCATGGTGACTTTACACAATAGACATTGTATTGTCAAAGTGAACAAAATATTTTGTTACATAAGGGGTAAATAATTTAGTCCTACTGGTACATACTATAGTAATCAGACAAATCAGGCAAAGATTGTTATTTGAATTGTATGCTATTAACAAATTATGATACTCACACTTGTAATTGAATAAGACCTGTAAAACTTTGACATAGGAATCCATCATCTTATACTTTAGAAGAGTCTGCAGCAATCTGAGCACAGCATCTTCATTGAATTCCTCTCTTAGGATTGTGATACTGAAAGCTACTGATCTGAAAAATACAAAATTGACTTTTAAGACTCTACTAGTACAGCATTAAATCATATGTTTAATTATAAGGTTTTCTTACATCAAACTTGATTGTTTACACACTTTAAAAGTTTTTTTTTTAATATTGTAATAAAAAATAAAAATGTCAATTTCAAAATAATTTTACTTTGCTATGCTATCAATGAGAGTGAGATGTTTATATAGATAGAGGTGCTTGTGGCGCAGTGGTTGCAGCGCTTTGGTAGTGATACCAAAAGTTAAGCAAGCTACGGCGCGGTCATGTTTGGGATGGGTGACCATTCTGACCATAAAAGTGACGTCTATTTACAAGCATCTCCGTGCGTCTGAGTTAATATCGATAGATATTAGTCGTTAAGCCTAGTCAGAGGCCCTCGGGCGGTTTTATAACATCTGACAGTAAGGTTGGTCACTTGCCTTACACACACCCCTCCACCAATCCGCACTGAGCCTGCGTGGTGGAGTATGGCTCGCACCACCTCATAGTTGAGGTGAGGCCTGTGCCCAGCAGTGGGACGTATATAGGCTGATGATGATG
Source organism: Pyrausta despicata (assembly GCA_963921415.1). Taxonomy (NCBI): domain Eukaryota; kingdom Metazoa; phylum Arthropoda; class Insecta; order Lepidoptera; family Crambidae; genus Pyrausta; species Pyrausta despicata. Next base: position 9,376,253 of record OY992862.1, on the reverse strand, counting down.
ATAAGGGTTTCTTACATCAAACTTGATTGTTTACACACTTAAAAAGTTTTTGTTTTTTAATATTGTAATAAAAAATAAAAATGTCAATTTCAAAATAATTTTACTTTGCTATGCTATCAATGAGAGTAGATTATTATCCTTACCTATCTTGAATGATGTCTTGAAGGATTTTGGATTTTTCTAAAAGCTCATCAGCCAACATTTGATCCGAAAACCATGAGCTGGACCAACAAATGTGCCAAAAGCAAACCAATGGATAGTGATCACTCCATGTCTCACTAAATTCTAACACATATTTTCTAAATATTACAAGTGATGCCTCTGACCTATTCAAAACAGAATCTTGTATCAATTCTCTAAAGAGAACTCTGTATTGACTTCGTAACAGTTCATTCTTTTCATAACACTGTTTCAGTATTGACAAACCTTTATCAGAATTACCTTTCATGCATTGCGCTTTGGCTAGATAATGCAAATACTGGCCATGTCTTTTGTACAATATTTTATCACCTTGTGAACAGTATGCTTGTAATGCAACAACCATGTCCAACTTCCCCTTCCCACTGTAATGCCTAAATAGTGTCCTTAACGTTGGTTCTCCAAGAAACTTCTGTGATGTTAGGCAGTCCGTTAACACCTGTTGCACCTGGCTGTCTTTATTATTTGAAATCAGATGTAGAATAAGATTCCTAATGTCTTCAATGGCCATGTCTGCAATGTTTTTAAGCTTGTTACTGTCATCCATAAAGTTCCTTATAGAAAATCTGCTTACATTAATAGCAGAATTGTTTTGTTTCGCTTTGTACCTCTCTAAAATCTCACTCGTGAAGGCATCAATGTCGACACTTGTAGAGTAGCAACACACAGCTGTAGCAAGTAGATTTTGGTTTCTTTGAATAGTAGGCATTATCCTTAAGTACCTGAGAGGAGTTTTTGTCACTTGTAGCCTCATCGAATGCATTATCAATCAGATAAAAACACTAAAATTTTATGGTAAGTAAAACTTCGAAATACTGCGTCATAAAACTTTGCTAGTAAACTGAAGTGTTGAAAACAATATTATCGTCCTTTGTGACGATGTTATTTTCATTTTACTATATATATTTAGGCGAATGTAAGGTGAAAAACATTGCAAAAATAGATTGTTGTTGACTTCGCAACATGCCAGCCAATAAAATTGCGAAAAATGACAGTGACGTTGTCACATTTGAAATTTGCGCTACGTTACAAGCATAATAGCGCCGAAGTCTGTGTTAAAGAAATGGTTACATTCGATAGCCGATTACTCAACCACCACACTTTGCTTGTTTTTTGCCACTCTATTCGGATTTAACTTGTCTTTTCTCAATGTAAAAAAGGTTTGTTAAGTAAATATTTTGTGCATGCAACATTTTCTTGCAAGGCAACTAGCGCCATCTTGTGTGAAGTTTGCGAACCGATTGCTTATGAATTTGCATTGTCTTGTCACGACCGTCACGGGTAATTACTACACAATCCTCTACTAGATGTCAGAATAAGTCTTAAATTCGATGATGGTCTTACATTGGATTAAAAGTTAACAATGTACCTATGCTGATATAATGCAGTAAAAAAGTGACAATATTAATGGAAGCATAAACTACTAACACTAATCATACCGCACGGTATCTACTATATAAATATGAATCGCAAAATGTGTTGGTAAGTGCATACCTAACTCAAGAACGCCTTGACCAATTATTGTGCCAATTCTTTTTTATGATACATATTCCATAAAGTACAGGGATGTTTTATACGACGATAAAAAAGACGGACAGGACAACGTCTGCGGGGTCTGCAAAAAAGTCTATAAAATAAACACGAATCGCATTATGTGTTCATAAGCGCATAACTCAAAAACGCCTGGACCAATACGGCCAACTCTTTTTTATGATATTCCTTAAAGAACGAGGATGTTTCTTACAAAGAAAAAAATTGGTTGCCTGTAAAGTCGGTATACGGGCGAAAGTTTTACGTGACAACGACTTTGAGTGGTAAAATAATTTTAATGTGAATATTCATTCGTATAACATGAACCGGTGTGTATGCCTATCTCTCTCACTCTCTCTCTCTCGCTCTGTCTCTCTCGCTCTTAGGCGGGTTAACTGTGCTCGAGTGGAAGGGACGCGTGCCTTTCACTTTTTATGTCTGTCTCACTCGCTCTTAGGCGGGCTAACCATGCCCGAGTCGAAGGGACGCGTGCCTCTCACTCGCTCTCATTGTGAGCGCGGAACGTGAGCGGAGCAGCGTAACGCAGTTTCTTGAAGTGTCACCCGGCAAACCAATTTATAAGACGTTGTCACGTCAAAAAAAAACAAAGGGCTGGACAACATCTGTAGGGTCCGCTAGGTATTTATTTTAAGGAATTATGGCGCGACCACTACGACCTTTCAGTAGTTTTGATTATAAGTATGAAAGACAAGACCTAAGAGAAAAAGTAAAAGTTCACATCTATTCTTAGTGCAACAAAAGGGGTCCTTAAGCAATTCCATTTTCAAAACTGGAATAAACTCAAGACTGGATGAGCCGCTTTTGCTGATTTTGACTTCGTTAGATTCGTTGGATGCCGCAACTGGTTTAAAAATTGAGATATGTATATCGTAAAAAAAAACAAAAGAATAATTCACTATTGTTCTAATTTTCCTATACAAAAATCCAACACCGGATCAAAAAGTCACTGCAGACGGACGAGACAAAGTCTTCTGGATTCACCTAAAACCCATGGTGCTCTGTACCCACGTAACGTCTTCTTTTTATTTGGTCATGCTGTACATTTTTTTCTTACTATTATCAAAGCCGCCATTCGATCGGTTGTCGATTAACGTACAGCCTCGCAGCGATTAGTCGTTAATGTCATAAGCCCAGCAGGGGGTGGTCGGGACGTGTAAAGAAACTTCACTGCGGCCACTATATAGATATTTCCAATACAATGTGAGGAAGGACGATCGAAAGTAATGACAGCATGAGACAACCAATTTTTGTCGCAGTCGTCAGTATTACCAGCATGTAAGATGCCGAAGTATTTTCCTTGATGTGCTATTTATTGTTGATGACGCTATTTATTGTTGATGACGATTTTGACGACCGCTTGGTGTAGTGGTCCGCATGTCGGACTTCTAAACCAAGGGTCGCGGGTTCGATTCCCGCACAGTACAAGCATAAGTGTGCATGAACATGTGTGTTTGTACTGGTCTGGGTGTTTTCTATGTATAATATGTATTTATTTACAAAAAAAAGTATTTAAGTATGTATATCCGTTATCTAGTACCCATAACACAAGCCTCGTAGCTTACTTTGGGACTAGATAATTGGTGTGATTGTTGAGAAATATTTATTTATTATTTATTATTTATTTATAAGATTACTGACAAAAATTAAGCAAAAGAGCAACTATGGGTATCTACATAAATTAGTAAACTGTGTACATGGTGTGAAAGCTGCTTTCGTTTTGTGAAGTTGCTTATGATTAATGTTAAAGTCAGACAGATCATGTAGATCTCCAAGGTGTTACAAAAAACCCCCTTATAACTGAAGGGTGTTGTTGTGCCCTTAAAACCTAACAACTTTCGCAAAGTACCCTAGGTCAAAAACAAAAAAAAACATTTTGGCTCTCCCATAGATCGATCAGCTGATTGGCAATTTTGTATGGGGGGTCCGTTTTTTTTTTGAGATATTGACCTACCTAGGTCAAGAAAAAAACAGAAATCTTTGGGAATGTTGTGCAGTTTTTCGGGCACAACAACACACTTCAGTTATTACGGTTTTTTTTTGTAACATCTTGTATAATAGGCAGTGTCTAATTAACCCATTGATATTGTTTTTTATATAATTTTACTAAGTACTACTAGTTACTTTAATTAGTATTGACCGCAGTCCCGTTCTTTATATTAATTCGATCCTTTACCCTGTCTTAAAGTTACTGTCTTAAAGAAATTGCTTTAAGCAATAAGACCGGCCAAATTTTATTAGGTACAAATATTGTATTTTTTTTTATGTTGATTCCGTGTGAAATGTACATTAAAAGAATTTTCTATCCATCAATAATAACGAAAGTTCATAACTAATTGACAAAACTTTATTTTCTACATAACTTCGCGCCCTATCACTGGTTTGTTTCACGTTAAATTTTTCTAAACTCGTTAACGAGCACGGCTTATTTTTTCTTACACCAAAGGGGACAAGCACAATAAATAATGCTAACAACCACAAATATACCATCAGGACGTGGTACCCATGATTTATTAGCCCCGATATGGTAATCAGCATCGCCTCCCTACTCTGTTCACTTAGCCAGTAATTAATATGTTTCCCCTCTGATGTTATGACGTTTACAAAATTACCTTAATTAAGTGTGACGACTGATGATAAGATAACGCGACGAAGAGTGTCCGGGATAGCTCGACTTGGCTGACGTTAGGGATTTTTTGCCGGTATGCAATAAAAGGGTTGATTTTATGTTTGATAAAAGGTAATCTAGTTAAAAAAAATACTAACGTCTGAGGAAAAGAGGGGTTTTTAGTTTGACCCCTATTCTGTTTGTGTGTGTATATGTGTTTGTATTTTTGTATGTGTCATATTAGCTCCCGAAGGGATGGACCAATTTCTAAGTTTTTTTTATTAGAAAGATAATTTAATCAAGGCGGTTCGTAGCTGTGGCTGGCGAAAATCCGACCAGCCATTGAAAGTTACCAGCTGTTTTGCTAGCTCATGTCGGGGTTTTTCAAATTCAAAATTTAAGTTTTGTTACATGTATTTCACTTGCATCTGGTTACAGTTACTAAGTGCTAATTTATCGATTATAGTTAACTATATGAGTGTCTACTAAGTATAAAGATTCTCAAACTATACGTACTTACGTAGTTGCTACGTAGAGGCTAGATGGACAGATGACCTGAAGAAGGCAGCTGATAGTGACTGGATGCAAAGGGAGGGATAGTGTGCGCTGTGGCGCTCCTTGGGGGAGGCCTATGTCCAGCAGTGGACTGCAACAGGCTGATAGGATGACGTATTTACGTAGCTTAGCTTTATCTAACGAGCTATTCAGAAGACTTGCATTTTCAAATGAGTTGTTCAATTGAACAACTCATTTGAAAATGCAAAATGCCTGCGTGGTGGAACATGAGGTGTGGCCTGTGGCAAGCAGTTGGACGTATAAATGCTGTTAAGATGAGTTGAGAACTATTTTCGTCTTAAAAAGACTGCGTAACTCATTCTATTAGACGAACCTGCCGGCCTTTAATTGTAAATTAGCTTGACAATTCGTAAGTGAAATTATGACGCGTGACGTCTTCATATTTCGTATCGTATCGTACATTTAACCATATACAAATTACTTTTGGAAGCTTTAAATTGCTCTAAGCGTATCAAAAATATATTTTTGTAGTTTTTATTTCGTTCTTGTCACTTGACTGTATGATATATTTTAACACTAACTGTCGGTTATCGGGTCTAAACGCGAACTATTTAATGAGTATTTAGGTACTCACTGCTCGACGTTTCGGCTGGATTGCACACAGCCGTGGTCACGAGCTGACTGGTGGCGCGCGGCGTCGTCTGCTCGGGGCGGCCGCAGTTTCCAGATCCACCCTCACACTTTCATTATTAAAAATGTTAGTACAGTCACCGCGACAAACAGCACTGACGGTATCAATTTGTGTCTTTTTAGGTAGAAATCGCGGTTTGCACTTATTTATCACTGGATTCCACGCTGATGACAATTTAAATCCGTCGTCCCGATTGAAATTTTTGTATTTCTTGATTTCAATCGCTTCACGTACTATCCTAGGATAGTAATAACGATCGGTGGAGAGGATTTTTGGGTCGTGCAGTTCCATCCAATGATTAGCACCTTCCTCCAGTAAATGTTCAGCAACCGCGGATTTATTCACCTGCCGATTTTTGATGCCGTGATGCCGTCAACATCACGTTTGTAAGCGGCGAGTACCTACTAGTGACGCGCAAGAAGTACAGTCGGCGACAATTTTTGAGCGCACTGTTATCAACCTCTCTGATGAAATACTTGACGAACCAACGAAAAGTGTATTGGCAAAAGGGAATGATTTTGCTTTAACACCACAGCGGATTCCTTATGAAGAAATAGTATGTAGTGTCGAACAGTCTATTTTGCGCAATAAAATCCCATCCACTGATGCCGAAATTTTAAGACAGGACTTGGCAGTTATATTGCGTAAGTCGAGACTACCAAAGAGTAATGTCACTGCAGAAGAGCGTCTAGCACTAAAGAGCCTGCGGAACAACGAAAATATTTTAGTGCTTAAGGCCGACAAGGGAAACGCCACTGTAGTGATGAATACTGAAGACTATTTAAACAAAATGAGGAGTTTGTTGTCTGACACCAGTGTATATAAACCTGTTCCATACAATCCCACAGCCAGAGTAACACGACGCATCCGTTCCATGATTCACGAGCACATGAACATCTTCACAGAGGATGAGTACAATCATCTACACAAGCCTAAAGCCGTTCAACCACCCAAACTTTATGGATTGCCGAAGATTCACAAAAGCAACATTCCATTGAGACCTATCGTAAGTCAAATTGACTCCCCTACTTACGACCTTGCGAAGCATGTTGCTGGAGTGCTGCAACCATTGGTTGGAAAATCACCGTCCTTTGTAAAAGATTCATACCATTTCATAGAAATTCTGAAGGGCATAACCTTAGAGCCTGGTGACGTAATGGTGAGTTTTGACGTGGAGTCACTTTTTACTAATGTCCCCCTAAAGGATTGCCTTGAAGTGATTAATGGTAAACTTTGTGAATACGATCTACCGAAGGAATATATTGTTTTGATTGAAAATTGTTTAGACGGTAATTACCTTTTATTCAGAGAACAGTATTACCTCCAGATTGACGGCGTTGCCATGGGTAGTCCTATTGCACCTGTGATTGCCAACATCTGGATGGAGCATTTTGAACAAACCGCATTAGCCAGTGGACCTTTTACTGTTAAACTCTGGAAGAGGTACGTTGATGATGTTTTTTGCATCATTAATGGTGGTCAGCAGGAAGTCGAACAATATTTGCAACATTTGAATTCCATACACACAAAAACAAAGTTTACTTATGAAATGGAAAGGAATAGAACCTTGTCATTCCTGGATGTGCAGGTCAAAGTGAAGACTGATGGAACGTTGGCTCACTCTGTATATAGAAAACCTACGCACACTGACCGTTATCTGCACGCCTCTTCTCATCACCATCCTCGGCAGTTACAATCCGTTTCGACCTCGCTTACAAACAGAGCGCACAGACTGTGTGACCCTGAGCACCTGGGGGCAGAGTTAACCCATGTTCAGGAGGTACTTAATCGTAACGGATATACTACGTCAGGACTAAGAAGAAGGCGGAAAGGGAAGGAAAAGGAAAAACGACCTGATGTCAGTCGCCTTGCAACGTTCTTGCCTTATATTAAAGGAGTAACGGATAAAATTGGAACAGTCCTCAGAAACTACTCCATTAAAACTGTATATACTCCGTTATCCAAAGTGTCAAGATTTCTGCGGTCGCCAAAGGACGTCGTGCCCTTTCAAACTCCTGGTGTCTACAAGATTGATTGCAGTTGTGGTAGTTCTTACATCGGACAAACTAAGCGAACAATAGCTGAAAGAGTGAAAGAACATATCGCAGCTGTAAAAAATCGGCAGGTGAATAAATCCGCGGTTGCTGAACATTTACTGGAGGAAGGTGCTAATCATTGGATGGAACTGCACGACCCAAAAATCCTCTCCACCGATCGTTATTACTATCCTAGGATAGTACGTGAAGCGATTGAAATCAAGAAATACAAAAATTTCAATCGGGACGACGGATTTAAATTGTCATCAGCGTGGAATCCAGTGATAAATAAGTGCAAACCGCGATTTCTACCTAAAAAGACACAAATTGATACCGTCAGTGCTGTTTGTCGCGGTGACTGTACTAACATTTTTAATAATGAAAGTGTGAGGGTGGATCTGGAAACTGCGGCCGCCCCGAGCAGACGACGCCGCGCGCCACCAGTCAGCTCGTGACCACGGCTGTGTGCAATCCAGCCGAAACGTCGAGCAGTGAGTACCTAAATACTCATTAAATAGTTCGCGTTTAGACCCGATAACCGACAGTTAGTGTTAAAATGCAACGCGAAAGTTTAAAATGATATATTTTAACATATTTTTTGCTCCGTCCTTGCTTAAGCACTTCGCAATGTTGATGCTAACTTGGGATATGCACTGCTACTTTTTTTTTATTGTTACTAGCTTTCCGCCAGCGACATAGCCCAGTGGTTTAGAAATCTTGAAATGATCAGTGATTTTCTTAGTAAGCAGGTTATTATAACTATGAAACTTCCTCGTGAATCACTCTATCTACTTAAAAATAACCGCGTCAAGATCCGTTAAGTAGTTTCAAAGATTTATGCATACATTACATACAGACAAATTTATTAACATAATTGCAGTCAAAGTTACGTAATATTGACAAGTTGTTAATTAATCCGAGCGATTGGATTGCTCTGTTAAATCGAATGCATATATCTAAGCTTTAACTTACGTGTTTATATTTCATATGACAAGAGCTTAGATCAAACCAAAAAGAGGCAGACACAGTATGAGCTAGTCGCGAGAGGTCCTTTTAAATCGAGACCAATGGACCTACTTCGCTTCTAATCGTCGCGTCGGCGTCGTCAGTGCTGCGAGTTGTTTACACGTACAGCATCTTCCTCTGTTTGGTTTGATCTAAGGACAAGAGGTAGAATTTCGAACTTATAATGGCGTGGCGTCGACGGCCCACCGGTCATGCATTTCGAATAAATTGTCACATCGACTTGGCATCTACAATGGCTTGTCTCGACTCGATACGATCAGAATGACTGAATAGAATATCGATTAAGGATCGAATGCTGTGTAACCCTTATTGTGTTGTCTGCACCCCTATCATCGAATAGGCGGACCCTCAACAATAGGCATGCTTGAATATGGTTTATGACTAGGCTAGACGGCGTCGCAAAGGCTGATCTGATAATAATGCATTTGTTTTATTTGAAATTCAAAATATTTCAGGTATTTTATTTATCTTTTGTTCCATTAAGTGCCTCAAATGTCCACTTATTGAGAAGTGGTGTAGTAGACTGTCAGTTAGCCAGTGTAATTATTAATTTTAGCATTGGTATTAAATCTGTATGTCTCTTTCGATAAGAAATCTCCTTTAAAAAGTAAGAGTGGAAGAAAAGTGTAAGTCTAATACTTAGAGTTATTACTACCTACTTAGGCTGCAATCCATACGAATACTCAGTGCTTGTTACTCCCGTGTTTTGTTTTATGATTTGATGGCAATTTAAGATACACATAAAGAAAGTGACTATGTTACGTATACTAAGCGACCACTTTGGTGTAATGTTTAAGAAGTAGGCTATAACCAAATGGTCGCGGGTTCGATCCTCGCACTGTACAAACATTTGTGTGTACGAACATGTTTGTTTGTACTGGTCTGGGTGTTATATGTATTTATTTAAGTTTATTTTTAATACCACTGTTGATTCTGATATTTGTAACACAAGTGCTTTAGCTACTTACAAGAGAGTCAGATCAATGTATGTGATTTTGTTGTATATTTATTTATTATTACATATTATTAATTCAATACCGCTTAATCCATAAAGTTTCCTACGACAACATAGACTTCAGAGCACCTGCCTACATTTTTTAGCATAGACCTCGTAAATCACCTGACTCTCGGTTTAGACATGACAAGCGCAGATAACACTATCGCGGCTGTCCACACTGGCCTCTCTATTTATTTACGAGCTCTATATTAAGTCCAGCTCTAGTTTACTCGATAAACTTAAGTAGATCTGAAGAGATAGAGTTACTTATCCGATAAGAGCACATCCGCCTTTACAAAAATGAATTAATTGTACTTAGATCGTGTCACACGATTCGTGTGATCGTCGATCTTATTAATACAAACTTATTTTGTGTTAAGGTAGAGCTTCGTTTATTGTTTTATTAAAAAGCATACGATTTTAAATTAGTTATTTATATTACTTCAAACTTTGTTATATAAAGCGATTTCTGTGCTCTAAGACATTCACAACTTCTTATGTTTTTACATGACTTTCACAGCTATCATACAAATCGGTCCGCCTAAATTTTACACGAAAATTGGGATGATGACACCTATCTTAAATATTGTCAAGAACATGGTGTTTAAAAAACATAGCCCCTATGAAGTTAATACAACCAATATATTTCAAAAAAAACTGTAGAAACCAATTTTTAAACACACAAAAAGCAATAAATATTCGGTCAATTGACTCCGATTTCTGACACATGACCGTGACGTCACAATCATTTATTACCATACGAAATCTATGGAGGCAGACCGTTTTGACAGATAATAAAAAAGTACGTCAACGATTGGTGGTGTCGTCTAACCAATTATCTAGGTATATTAATTTTCTATAGAATCTATCACTTACAGTATTATTGCAAGAAGGTGAGTTGATATATTTGACAAACTCATTATTGTCACATAATGATGAGACGACAGCGTTGGTCCAGACTACAAAACTGGCTGTAGCTGGTTCGAATCCTGCTAGGGACAAATGTTTGTGTCATGAACACGAGCACATTTAAAAATGTATTTTAGTATTTCTATCCGTTATCCTTGTCACCATAAAACAAGTTTACGCTTAGTTTGGGGCTAGATAATTGGTGTGTTCGTTGTAAATGTAAAAAAACTTATGTCAGTTACCTGTCACACTAAAACATGAAATGTTGATAATTCTCTTGTCATTTTCACAGGGTGTCTCGGGTCGGCGCAGTAATTCTTTCTCTTGCATCCATACAATACTATCCTTCGTTCTGCTTTAAAAGTAAGTATAGTACAAAAATTTGCTTAACACTTGTGTTCAAAATCGTGTATGCAACATTTCCAAAGGTATTCAATAACGGCCCGGGCTAGCCAAGGGGCCGTATTTTCGACCTTTTCAATCTCAATAATCTTGAACTTAACCTGCACATCACGCGGGTTTCAATGGACACCTAAGGCGAATTCGCCGTGGCTACGATATACATCATTATGTCGATACTTCAAAATATTCAAGTCCAAACTTAACAGCCAGTACAATTCTTTGAAGAAAAAGTAAGCGACCAGATACGACCAACAACGCAATTGCAAAATCCTAGCAAATTTAATAAATTTGCTAGGATTTTGCAAGATTTTTAAAGTATGTATGGATGTTTCATAATCTTTCACGTCAAATTTACTGGACCGATTTTGCTAAAATTTTGGACATAAATTCTTTGATAGATCATAACCTGGAATAACATATAAGAAAGTACCATATAGTAACACGTGGTGGCCATTGTTCGTAAAAATACGATAACCTATGAAGTACAATGGACAAACACACGCTGAATAACATAGTTTTCAATTAGTCACGCCATCACAATTTTATAACACATTCACACAAATCTCCCCGTTGAATGCATTTTATCGTGTTTTAATGACGAATCACCATGAGCTAGTTTTTTATTTAAACACCTATTCAATTAGAAACAACAAATAAAGTAATCTGTGCCGTATTACCTTGTAGGTTAATCGTATAAAATTTCCCCTTCCTGTTAATTAAACGTTCCTTTAACCGAAGGTTGTCTGGAAGAGATCGCTACAAGCGATAAAACCGCCTTAATTGTACATCTTTCTTTGTTTCACTTGTCTGCAATTTTGTTTTGTGTTGTACAAAAAAGTGATAATCTATCTATCACAAATACAGTTTGTATACAGCTCACATTGAAGGTTTTACTGGTTTGAGTTTTGTTTAGTTGAGATAGTCGGCTGTAGAAGGTTAGTTATTTAGTTGGTTTTAAAGTATAAGAATAGATGGCGGTGATTGGCTTTGTAATGCGGTTAACATTTTCCCAAGAAAGGTTAGCTACAGTTTGCATCAAATAAATGAGCTCTTTATTGGGAAATTGCGGTTATTTTTTTGGGCTCTACTTACTCGAGGGCTTGGGGAAGGTACTCGTTCACAGTTAGAATGTAAATTTAACGGAAACATTAATAATTTATTTACCTAAACATGTCATACGCAACGGTTTAACTCGAATGAGCTCTCTGTTATGTTTTGACTATAATTATAGCACTTCTTTCTCAGAGCAATTCCAAGAGAATTTTCATCCTTATGCTTGAACACTTAAGATTTGTTGAATTACGGTCTAGATATGATCTAGTAGTGTGTGTCAGCTTATGTCAGACATTTTGCTATCGCCTATTCAATCGCCTAGGAAGGAGGTGAAAAATATCAACCCGTTTGAAGAATGATCCGTGAGATGGGAAGATTGCAGATGTATTATGTGTTGGCACTTCCAAATTTAAGAGGGTCTATAGATTTGACTGACGTATATTTTGTTTTAAAAAGCTTCTATATTCATACTACAGCACCTAAAATTACTCCATTACGAACGAGCGATATTACTATTTTTTTATTGGAAGCTACTTGGTTTTCATACTATGTAGGTACTATTCTAACTTGATTGACTTTAAAGGAATAAGCCAAATGAGTTGACTGATCCTAGCTTGCTTTCGTCACTTTAAAACACCGGTCCAGCGCCGACTTAAAAAATATAAATGGATAACGTATTAGTTAAACAAACTGATAATGTTAAAATATGACTCGCAAAAGTCGCAAATCATAAACCAGTTTTACGCATTTAGGTACGAGCAAATTTTGGCTATTCATTAGGCTTACGGCTATAATTTAACGTAAATATATCTATTGTACATCAACTAACAAAGGTGCCATCGAAAAATTTACAAAATAGATATGTCCAACCTTTTACTCACTTCTAATTTAGTGACCGTTATTATTGTTTGACTTCTAAGTCAGCCTACAATATCAATGATTCTTGCTATAGTAATATTAAAGTTGAAAATTTATTTGATCATAGTTTGGTGGATTCGCTATATTGAAAAAATGATGCAATCCACTTCCTGAGTGCAGATGTTACTATTGTGTTGACAATTGAATAGATTTTTCTGGAAATTGACTTTATATAATAATAACAGAAAAGTAAGGTCCTATCAAAAATAAATTTAATAATTTATTTTTGATAGGAAATCTTAAAAAAAAAATTTCTTATCCGATTTATCAATTTAAAGTATAACTGGTAGAGAATGCCTCATGTTAGTTTACTTTTTGTGTAATATTTATTGTGCAATAAAGCTTATATAAAACAACATTTCTTTTATTTCGATTAGCATTCCTATTTACAGTTCCACACACAGATGAACGTCCAAATCAATAAATCTCCACATATTTAAGCCTACTTTATTTTGACTAATGCCTTATTTATTACCATTTAAGCTGATATCCGAAAAATACCTTTAATGCTAGCCCATTATCAGTCCATTGCCCATTCTGACTTGGACATTTGCTGTCTATTCAATTGTCAACACAATAGTAACATCTGCACTCAGGAAGTGGATTGCATCATTTTTTCAATATAGCGAATCCACCAAACTATGATCAAATACATTTTCAGCTCTATTAATACTACAACAAGAATCATTTATTTTGTATGCTGATTTAGAAGTCAAACAATAATAACGGTCCCTAAATTAGAAGTGAGTAAAAGGTTGGACATATCTATTTTTCCAATTTTTCGATGGCACCTTTGTTAGTTGATTTACAATAGATATGTTTACGTTAAATTATAGCCTATATAATGAATAGCCAAAATTTCCTCGTACCAAAATGCGTAAAACTGCTTTATGATTTGCGACTTTTGCGACTCATATTTTAACATTATCAGTTTGTTGAACTTATACGTATATTTATATTCATATTTTTAAGTCGGCGCTGGACCGGTGTTTTAAAGTGACGAAAGCAAGCTAGGATCAGTCAACTCATTTGGTTTGTTCCTTTAAAGTCAATCAAGTTAGAATAGTACATAGTATGAAAACCAAGTAGCTTCCAATAAAATAAAAAAAGTAATATCGCTCCTTCGTAATGGAGTAATTTTAGGTGCTATAGTATGATTTTAGAAGCTTTTTAAAACAAAATATATACGTCAGTCAAATCTATAGACCCTCTTTAATTTGGAAGTGCCAACACATAATACATCTGCAATCTTCCCATCTCACGGATCATTCTTCAAACGGGTTGATATTTTTCACCTCCTTCCTAGGCGATTGAATAGGCGATAGCAAAATGTCTGACATAAGCTGACACACTACTAGATCATATCTAGACCGTAATTCAACAAATCTTAAGTGTTCAAGCATAAGGATGAAAATTCTCTTCGAATTGCTCTGAGCAAGAAGTGCTAAAATTATAGTCAAAACATAACAGAGAGCTCATTCGAGTTAAACCGTTGCGTATGACATGTTTAGGTAAATAAATTATTAATGTAGGTTAAATTTACATTCTGACTGTGAACGAGTACCTTCCCCAAGCCCTCGAGTAAGTGGTAAAATGTCAGGGATGAAAAAAAAATAACCGCAATTTCCCAATAAAGAGCTCATTTATTTGATGCAAACTGTTTAGTTAACCAAACTGTAGCTAACCTTTCTTGGGAAAATGTGAACCGCATTACAAAGGCGATCACCGCCCTCTGTTCTTATAAATTAAAAACCAACTAAATAACTAACCTTCTACAGCCGACTATCTCAACTTAACTCCAACCAATAAAACCTTCAATGTGAACTCTATACAAACAGTTTTTGAGATAGATAGATAGATTACATAGAGAACCATTTATTGTACAAAACAAAACAAAATGACAGACAAGATTAACAAAGAAAGATGTACAATTTAGGAGGTGTTATCGCCTGTAGCGAACTCTTCCAGACTACTTTTGGTTAAAGGAACGTTTTATTAACAGGAAGAGGGAATTAGATACGCTAAATATATAAGTTAATACGGCACAGATAACTTATTGTTCCTAATGGAATAAGTGTTTAAATAAAAAACTAGTTCATGGTGATTCGTCATTAAAATACGATAAAATGCATTCAACGGGGAGATTTGTGTGAATGTGTTATAAAATTGTGATCATCATCATCATCATTTCATCATCAGCCTATATACGTCCCACTGCTGGGCACAGGCCTCACCTCAACCATAAGGTGGAGCGAGCCATACTCCACCACGCGGGCTCAGTGCGGATTGGTGGAGGGGTGGGTGTAAGGTAAGAGACCAACCTTACTGTTAGATGTTATTAAGCCACCCGAGGGCCTCCGACCAGGCTTAACGACTAATATCTGTCGATATTAACCGGGACCAACAGCTTAACGTGCCTTCCGAAGCACGGAGATGCTTGTAAATAGACGTCACTTTTATGGTTAGAATGGTCACCAATCCCAAACATGACAGCGCCGTAGGTTGTTTAACTTTTGGTATCACTACCAAAGCGCTGCAACCACTGCGCCACAAGTACCTCAAAATTGTGATGCCGTGACTAATTGAAAACTATGTTATTCAGCTGTGCAATGTTTGTCCAATGTACTTCATAGGTTATCGTATTTTTATGGACAATGGCCACCACATGATAATAGCATTAATGATCTGTAAAATTGTGAATAAGTAAACGATTATAGAGCAACTAGCTGTGCCCTGCGGTTTCACCCGGATAGAACCCTTCTACTTCTTCAGAATTTTTGATAGGACCTTACTTTTCTGTTCTTATTATATACTAGCTGTGCCCGCGACTTCGTCCGCGTGGAGCTGTAATTTTGGGCATAGACATGTACTGTCGCAGACAGTTTTTTAAATCATTTCAAGAGGAATAATTCTTTCATATTTATATTTTTGGTATCTTGAACCGTTTTCGCAGCGTACGCAACTCAAGGATGGTTTAGTAGATTCTGAGATTCAATTTCCTGCCTGCCCCCTAAGTTCATCGGCGTGATTATTTATATCCCAGTTTACTCTCCAGGTGATACTGAGTCAAATAAAAAAAGTCCCGTCAAAATCGGTCCAGTAGATTCTGAGATTAGCCCGGACAAACAGACAGACAGACAGACAGACAGACAGACAGACAGACAAAAATTTTAAAAATTGTTGTTTTGGCTTCTATTACGGTAATTAAGACCCCCTGTAACAATTTTTCATAAAAATCTTCAATGTACAGAAATCGATCTTTTACAGTCTTATTATATGTATAGATGACAATATCCAGAAAAATCTTAAAACAAAAATTTCTTATCCGATTTATCAATTTAAAGTATGACTGGTAGAGAATGCCTCATGACGTTAGTTTAGATTTTTTGTGCCAGTAGAAATAATGAGTGCTCAATACTGTTAGTGTATTCAGTCAATGCAACACGCCTTAATTTTCATAATGTCATTGAACTTTAAGTCCTTATTGAGTAATTTGGCACAGTAATTACCTTACGTATCCTCTGACCCGTTAATAAACTAATAACGAACTTTCTCTCTTACAAGCATGCAGAATTCTGGTTAAGACTGTCTTTCTTAATAACGCCTTCAAACATTGTCGGGAGGTCAAACCGCGACCTGCGGTGGAAGAAAGGAATACGTTAGTTTATTTTCAACCTTATTTGGAAAGAAATAGGAATTTAGGATTCTCAGTTCTACTTGAGCTTAGAGTATCATAGGGCTACTAAGGGTGTCATACAGTAAGGAGAAAGGAAGTGATCTAGTCGAAAAAAACTCGAGACTCGCCCAAGAAGGCTTTCGTAGCAGTAACATAATTAAAAAGCTTTTCTTTTTATGGCTGATAAAAAACTACTTAACAGATCCCGGTCAAATCAACTTTCGGTGGTAGTTTAGATAGAAATGTATATTTTTTTAGTTTTTTAGCTCTTATTCTACAATCAACACATTTTACCACTTTGGAAGTGCCTCCCGAGCAAACTATTACCCAAATATAATTGTTGAAGACCTATCCACGTATGAAATGAGTTTGATGTAAAAAAAAAAAATGCATGTAAGCCAAAAGGAAGTGCATTGCCAATTTTTAGACCCAACAACCTTTAGACCCAACAACATTTTATCGTTCACGATTCCAAGATAAAGTTCATTTATATCCACCCATTTAAGGGAAATGCAACTGTATTCTATGTTTATTTAATTGGCGACCTTCTCGAAACAGTACAACATCCAATTACTGAATCAGATCATCGTTCCAAATAGCATTTCACTGATAGGCGCAAATTTATCAACGGCCATTACTTATATTATCACTGATTTGGTTAGGCTTCATTCACGTATAGAGCAAAGTTAACAGCGGGGAGCGTTTGCGAGTTTTCAGCCATTAACTATCTTGACTATCCGGAGCACTAGCACTTAGTTACTTTTGATTATGTCATAACATCACCAAAAGTCCCCAAGTGCGCGCCTTTTTTTTAACGTCAGGGGTCAGGGTCTTTTTTTTTAAATGCTGTCACGCATACCCCAGCCGCGGGGGCATCTGGGGGTTATGTGGGAAGTGCGCGCCTAGTGTAACGTTTAAGTTACGTTGACGTTCCCCGCGGCACGTTGAACTAGGCAGTGACGTGAAATAGTCGATGATGAAATTCCCTATCGACTATAGTTTTGCGAGTAATATCGAAATAGGGGTTCCCCGTCTTTTTGTACTCGCAGCGCAGTTTCAAGTTAAGTCTTTTGTCACGGCCTACTCAAATTTGCTATTTAAAAAGGTAACAGTCAAAAATACATATAGTACCAAAAATTTACTCGGAACATAGTTATGCAAATCGACTCACGGCGTCCCTCCCTGCTTTCTACGACGCACCAGGTCGCCGCGGTGCTAAGTTTGGGAACCCTTGGCTTAGCCAATATAGTACCTACAGTTACTTCAACTCGAGTAAATTCTTGTTAGTTTTGTGAAAACTTCCCTACACTCTGAACGCCAACTGCAATCTTTTCTCGGTCCAAAATATAAGGTAGGTGTAAATCTCGTTCTGGTAATCGTGAAAAATCAACCCTGTTTTATGCTTTGCTAAGAACGATCGCTTCGCTCGTCGCAGTATAAGAGGCCGTAACCCAAGACGCCGTCAATGATAGCCGGCAAAGGCGCCGATCGCATAAATTGTTTAGAGTAGACCTCCCACACGTTGGCGGTTCAAACGATGCACAATACATAGTTGCTATTGATCCTACATAGATAAAAAGTACATAGTACGTCATAGTTGTAACTGAAAAGTAAAAATAAACTACCTTACCTATACAATGTATAGGTTACACTTGTACAATGACATTGTAACAGAAAAGTAAATAGTACCTAAAGATGCTTTTTTTCGTTCAGTAGTAAAGGAAATTGTGCTTTTATTTCTTCGTGGTTTTTCGAGCAAGTACGAGTTCAGGCCTGTGCCACTGAGTTTATAAGAAAGTAAGTGAGTTAAGCTCAAACACGAAAATTCGTAGACTTATAGTTAATTCTAGTAATTACTAAATCAGTCCAAACGTGCTGTGGAAGCTATTTAAGACAGCTGTTATTTTTTAATTTTTTATAAATGTCATTTGGCCACTATCTTACCTACCTGATGATCAGAGACGATGTGGCCTAGGATGGATCGTGAACACGTATGTCTGGCCTATATATATATAACAGCCTATTCTCTTTTCATAAAAAGATCCATGTTATAATCTGATGGGAACACTTAAGAGGCCTATCACCAAAATTTTGACAGCTGAGCAGGTTTTTTGGCGAAAACTTCAATTTTAAAGGATTAATAAAAAATCGGAGGCCGCTACAAACTACAATCTTTGTAACTAGATACATGTTAAGGAATCAATCGATGCACTGTAATGAATTTTCTTTTAGATGGATGGATGCCATGCCCATGGATCTGGACATAACAATTTTTTGAAAGCAATTGATTACTTAACATGTATCTTAATACGAAGATTGTACTTTGTAGCACTACATTTTGGATTTATCCTTTGAAATTCAAGTTTCTGCCAAAAAACTGCTTAGCTGTCAAAGTTGTGTGATTTGAGCCTTAAGCCGGCAGCTAATGTCATTGGCCTTTTAATTAATAACACCTATTGACTGTCACAATCATAATTATACAGTTCTTGCATTTCACGAAGGCGAGTAGTCTTTATTTGTTTTTAAACGTGTACATGCATAATGCAATAGTGTGCGTGTATGACGACGCGGTCAGTCGCGAGCGCGCTGTCGCTCAGGTTAGTTGTGTTTATTGTTTCCGGACGCTAATTGCCGTGAAGTACTGTCAGCATGTCAAAGCGCAAAGTTATCCATAGCGAGGTAAATATTTTTTTTCTAGTTTTGACATTAAATAAAAATGATTATTTTTTAATTTAAGTAATAGTTTAGTTTTGACTTTTGATACTTATTCAATTGTATATTTTATTGTTTTTAGGGTCGAGCAATCATTGCTAAAGTCTTTCACTTTCTAAAAGATGAATATAATTTTATGAAAGCAAATAACACTGATGGATGTGACCTAAGTCCATTAGCAAACATATTAGAACGAACTGCCCAAGCAACAGGCGTCAGTGAACGCACAGTAAGTAGGATTTTAAAAGAAGAGAAAGAGTTGCCATCTTCATCAACCAAGTTTACTTCACCCATGAAAAAGCGACGAAAAAGAGACGGTAAATTTAATTTAGATAATATGAATCGAGAAATTATTCGAACTACAATTCAAAATTTTCATATAGAACACAATGAACTTCCAACTTTGGCAAAACTTCAGTCAGCATTAAGAGAAAAAATTGGTTTTGACGGATGTTTGAGCACATTACGTTCGTTGCTTATAAAAATGGGCTACGAATGGAACAAAATTGAAAACAATCGTAAATCTTTACAAGAAAGGCATGAAATACAATTGTGGAGATTTAATTTTTTGAAAAAAATTCATGAATACCGTGAAGAAGGCCGTCCCATTATATATACAGACGAAACATATGTGCTAACTTCGCACGTACGTCAAAACACGTGGAATTTAAAAAAACTAGATACTAAGACAAAAGACAAGTCATTTTTAAAAAAATTGAGTACCGGTGCTCGTTTTATTATAGTGCATGCGGGTAGCAGTAGTGGATTTATTAAAGATGCTTCGTTAATATACAAAGCATCATCCACAACTGGAGACTATCACTCAAATATGAATTTCAATAATTATAGCAAATGGCTGAATGAAAAGCTGCTGCCAAATTTACCAGATAAATCTGTTATAGTGATGGACAACGCATCCTACCATAATACTCGAAGTAGTAGTATACCTACGTCAAATTCGCGCAAGAGCGACATGCAAAAGTGGCTGACGGAACACGGTATTCCTTTCAATGCACTGTCCCGCAATGTAGAATTGTATGATTTAATAATCAGAAATAAGCAGCGTTTTATTTCATATAGAATTGACGAGATAATAAAAAGCAAAGGTTTCGAAATACTACGACTGCCACCATATCACCCCGAATTAAATGCCATTGAAAACATCTGGGGTATTCTGAAAAATAAGATTGCCTCGAAAAATATTGGTCAAAATATGACAGAAGTTCAAAATTTAATAGCTGAAGGTTTAAACAGTATCGATAACAACATCTGGCTTAATACATGCAAGCATGTCGAAAAAATTGAAAAGGAGTATATGAAATATTTTGATTATGACTTTGAATTTGTAATTAATGTGGGTGAATCAAGTGATAGCAGCTGTCTTGTGGTAGAATATAGGTAGGTAGATAAAAGAGAGATAGAAAATTTTACAATATTTATTAAAAGTAGGTAGTTAATTTATATAGATTTTAAGTAACATTCATCAATATTTTTTAAGCATAGGTAGAATTAGTACAGTTCGGTAAAGCATGGGTGGGTTCTTATCAAGCTCGTATTAAGTTCCGGTACACAAAAACAACGTTACTGTCCTGTGACGTCGGTGGAGCAGTGACAGGTCCCGATGTGGGTAGGTCCCGATGTCCTGGGCAGTTCAGTGTAGATCGCAGGAAGGCCAGAAGTCTCACTCTGCGTTAACAGTCCTTCCGGAAGTAGGAACCCTGGAATCCCGGACATTAGACACTTCAGCAAAAGTCCGAATCCATACTACTGACTGCAACATCGGGCTGATGATTGATTGAAAATGATGCCTATGTGGGAAGCAACGTTTAAGCACTAAATAGCAACCAAGATGAGGCAGTCTAAGTAGTTATTATTTCGTTTCTTTACATAAATAAGCTCAATTATCACGACAGAATGTCGTTTATAGAAACTATTTTAAAAACGGTAAAAATGTGTAATTGATCACGAATTTCTGCACAGAATTATTAAAATATAAACAAATGTATTATTATGCAATGACATTTTATGATAATATGTTATTTTAGAAGATATTAGACAATAGAAAATTACATTGACAGCATTCATGACCTTCATGTCCGGTGAATGTCATACCGGCACTCGGTCTAATGTAATCTCATTATTCAGCTTTTAATACAATAATTGGGCAAAGCTTATTAACACCAATACTAGTAAAATGTTGTAACACTAGAATTAATAAGATAAATATGAAGATGTAGTATGGGCTAAAATGAAAATTGTTACATAAGCACTTAACTACTTAGTCTACATAAACTAAATCGTTTTTGCAATACTCACCCGATCCGGGGTTAAAAACATTTTTGTAGATTAATAAATAGTTGATTAAACTTTAAATTATAAGCAGTAATCACAGGTAAGCAGTACGTATTGGTGAGGCTGTGCCGCGATTTATATCCGCTGCACTCCACTGCGTCTCGCCAAGTCAATTCGCAATTTTGTTTTTGAATGCAACGACGCGAGCCGGTAAGCTGACCAAAACCTGTTTCCGTCATACGTAGACTGGTAGATCGGTGCGTTCGTGCGTTCGGTTATTTATTAACTTGTTATAATTGTCTTTCTTTACGTTGACTGTAGTAATAAGAGTTTTAGTAAATAAGTAGCCATTAAAATTTAACAGTATTTTTGTAAATATTATTTCACTGAATTGTAATATTAGATTTAATTAGGTTTAGGTTTTTTTTTTTTCGAAGAATGTTTTTATTTATTAATCAGAGATAACGTACAACGTTACACACCCCCCTTTTTAGCGTAGGATTTTTCCTGTGAAAAATCCGCTAACTAAACTGTCTTAGAACAACTAGCTGCGTTACCACTTTCATACATCAACATTCATTTCTAATTTCATTCATCACATTTATACTTCTTCTTTTAGACGTGCAGAACACATTTTAAGAACTGTGCTTTGCATCCTATCGACGGAGTACCTTGTATCACCATATTTTACAAGACTCTCACGCAATTAGGTTGTAGATGGTTTAATTTTAATTCAGTTATAGAACAGTTAACAACTAAAATTACCCAAGGTGATATTTTTTTATTATTATAAAGGTTAAGAGGAATTTACGAATATTAGGAATTAGTTTAGGCTTATTTAGGGAGTAACTAACCGCTCCTGCAAGGGCTTTAATTTTTTTGAGTTGCAATCCGCTCATAATATGCATACTAGTGGTGTAGGGCCATAGTATTTAGATATACTGAATGGTGTAGGGCCATTAGTATATTTAGGATAGAAATATCAGTAATATGAAACAGTAATAATATAGAGAAAACAAGGTTGTTTCCCAAAACATTAATATGTTAGTGTTACAATTAGGATATTAAAAAATCTTGGGTAGTTTGTAGTTGTAGTGGGGTAATATTTTAAGTTTTAGTTATCCTGAGTAGGTTTTAGAAGTGTTTGTAAATAACTACGCATTTTTATAATTAAATTAGGTTAAAATTAAGTTTTTTTTTTATTAAAAAAGTTTTTTTTTATTTTATTCTTTATAGTTAATTTGTTTAAAGTCTTTAATATGCCATTCTCCGATAGACTTTCCAGTCATATCAGCTAATTCGTACACCAAATTAGACTTTTTCCCTATTATTTTACATTTTATAAATTTAGGTGCTAGTTTTTTATTAAAATATTTATCCTTGTCGCTCTGGTAGAAGGTTTTTTTCCATACAATATCGCCTATATTGTAATCAGCAGCTTTTCGGCCCAAATATAGGTAAAATATCAAGCCGTGTTGAGTTCTGGTTCGCTTAGCACTTTGTAGTTGTCTTGGTGTTGGCTTTCTAGTAGTGAGTTGTATTAGATAAGTAGTATTAGCCTTAATTATTGCCTGCCAATTGTGAAGTATCAATATTCTATCAATAAAGTTAAAATAAATTGTACCTATTGTATTAAATAATTTTGAATTGTAAACATTTTCTTCATAAATTGGTAGACTTGTATTTTTTGATTTTGCTCTGTTTATCTTCTATTATTTATTATTGCTGTTGTAGCGGTTTTGCAATACACATCCATCTGCCAAAAAAAAAATAATGTCTTATCCTATTAAATTTTTATCACTTCAAAAAGCGGAACTCGATTACGAGGTAGCCGTACGTGGTAGTACAAGTGGTGATACGGTGAACGAGCTTAGAAAACAAATAGTGAAATTAAGCATAACCTTGCCTTCTGAAGATATTCTAGAATCTCATTTGGAACCTGCCGACGATTTAAAAGGAGTCAAGGAGTCGTTGTTAAAATCTCATAACTATATTAGCACACTTAAAACTAAATTTGATAAAAGTTTGTTTTCTCGTACAGAAACGCTACTACATCATATTTACCATCGCCTTAACCGTATAAATCGCTCAGATGAAGAAGTAGCTGAACCTTATAAAATTTGCTGCACTAATTTTAACTCACAATATAAAGAACTCGTCTCCCTAAGGCCACAAGCTACTCAACCTATTCAAACGAGTACTCCGTCAGAGCCGGAACCTGTACGTGAACCTGTTAACGTCTCTGTAAGCTGTGAGCGACAATCCTTTCCTGAATTGGGTAAGCTAAAATATTCAGGAAAATCGTGCGTTCGTTCATTTATTCAGAAAGTGGATGAATTCATTTCAAGTCGATCTATCCCTAAGGAAAGAATGATTTCATTTGCTTTTGAAATATTTACAGAGGATGCTCTTCACTGGTATAGATGCATTAAGGATAGGGTCAACACTTGGGATGATGTAATGACGCTACTTAAGCAGGATTTTAGTGAAAATGATTACGACTACAGACTATTGGCTGAAATAAGGGCACGTACACAAGGTGAACTAGAAAATATAACTATTTACATATCTATCATGCGTGGTATGTTCCGTCGGCTAAGTAAACCTCTATCTGAAGAAGACCAGCTAGAAATTTTGCTGCACAACATTAGACCTATTTACGCCAACACCCTAGCCTCTTCCCCAGACATAACTAGTATCGAGAGTCTGCAAAACCTTTGTAGGAAGTACGAAAATGTTCAATCTAGACTCAAACAGTTTCGTGAACCTCCCAAAGTTAACAATGATACCTTAGCCCCAGAATTTGCTTACACTAAACAATCAACTAATTACAGTAACTTAAATTCTAATAAACAACAATTCAACTACAATAAAACAACCTATCAGAAAAACTATCCTAGTAACAATAATACTTACAGCTATAATAAAACTAAAAGTAATGAAAACAACTACAGACAACCTAATTACAACGCACAGGTCAATGAAATTGCTGGCCAGTCAACGAATATTAAGCATGACAAGGTATATTGCCCTAGATGCAGATCTAATACGCATACACTAGGCACATGCAAACAACCTCATTTTCTCATTTGTTTCAAATGCGGCAAAAGAGACGTCAAATATCCGGAATGCCCCATTTGTAATTCTGCACCTCCAAAAAACTAAATGAGTTGGATTGTAGTGACAAAAAGAAACATTATTTCGATGCGGCTGATTGGAATAATTGGCTTGAAACTATATCCAAATTTTTCTCTTGTTATACTGTCTCTTCAATCCAAAACAAAGATGATAGCCTTTCACGACCTTATGTCACTGTCGACGTAAACGGCAAAAATGTCACTGGTCTATTAGATACTGGATCTTGTGCCACAATAATAGGAAATAACTTCCAAAAACTAATTGGTAACTCAATTCTCAGTAATCAATCTTTAAATTTCATCGCAGCGGGTGGTCAGAGACTTAATTGTTTAGGTGTCGTATCTTTGCCTTTTACGTTTCAAAATAAAACTAATATTTTAAATGTTTACATAGTGCCAGATATTAAAAATCCCTTGATTCTTGGCATGGATTTTTGGCAAAAATTTGATTTATTTCCCAACCACTTAAAATCTATCTTACTTTTAAATAATTCTGATCGTTTTCATTTAGCTGAACTTAAAACTAATCACACTGAACATCTGCACTCTTATGACCACCTAACTAATGATCAAAGAGTTATGGCTGATAACATAATATCTCAGTTCCGAGAAATATCCTATGAAGAACGAGGTCTTGGCCGAACTTCTCTAATTACCCACTACATAGACACTGGTGATGCCACTCCGATTCGTCAAAGGTACTACAGAATGCCACCTGAAAAGCAACGAATATTAGTGGAACAGTTAGACGAAATGATAAAGGATGACGTGGTTGAACCAGCAGATAGTCCATGGTCTTCTCCCGTATTACTAACACCTAAAAAAAACGGCGAACTTAGATTTTGCTTAGACAGCCGAAAACTAAATGCGGTTACGAAAAAAGATGCCTATAATTTACCTTACGTCTCCGAAATCCTTGACAATTTGCGTGATGCTAGATATTTAACGAGCCTTGATCTCTCTAAAAGTTTTTGGCAAATTTTAATTAATGAGAACGACAGATGTAAGACTGCATTCTATATACCAACACGCGGTACTTACCAATTTAAGTCCATGCCATTTGGTCTAACAAATGCGCCAGCCACACAACAACGACTTGTTGATTTACTGTTCTACGGACCAGAATTCGAGCACAGAGTCTTTGTTTTCGTGGATGATATAATTATCGTATCTAGCACCTATGAACAACACATTTCCCTGCTTCTTTTGGTTCTACAAAAGTTAAAAACTGCAAACCTTACAATTAACTTCAAAAAAAGTCAATTTTTTAGAGAAAAACTTAAATATTTGGGCTATGTAGTTGATGTCAATGGCTTACATGCTGATCCCGAAAAAGTGGATGCTATCAAAAACTATCCTACCCCCACTAACAGAAAAGAAGTGCGTAGATTTCTGGGCGCGGCTTCATGGTATCGCAGGTTTATACCCAATTTTAGCACTTTAGCGTCACCTTTAAATAAACTTACCTCTCAAGGTAAGAATACTCCACCATTCGCTTGGACCAAAGAAACTGACGATGCTTTTACTAAATTAAAAGAGTGTCTAATGTCTACATCTGTACTTTCATGTCCAGACCATTCAAAACCATTCCAAATTCATACAGATGCGAGCGATTATGGCATTGGAGCTGTTCTTACCCAAAATATAGACGGCAATGAAAGGGTAATAGCTTACATGAGTAAGTCATTATCAAAACAAGAGCGCAATTATAGTACTACCGAGCGCGAAGCTCTCGCAGTTCTGACAGCGATTGAACACTGGCGATGCTACGTAGATAATGGCCAAAAATTCACTGTGTATACGGATCACGCTGCGCTAAAGTGGTTTCTAAATTTAAATAACCCTACAGGCCGCTTAGCTCGCTGGGGTATTCGATTGTCTACGTTTAACTTTGAAATCAAACATCGCCGTGGCTCTGAAAATGTTGTACCTGACCTTCTGTCACGGTCAATACCCATTTCTTCTCTTGATGTCGTGAATTCTGTAACTTCTAATCCTAAACAAACATCAGACTCGTGGTACCTTAATATATATAATGGCTGTCAATCCTCTCCTACATCTTTTCTTAATTATCAGGTATCTAACAACAAACTTTACAAATTTAAAAAATCACTTAATCCACTTACTAAGGAATTTGAATGGAAAGAGGTGATACCGGTTGAGTATCGTAAGGAAATAATTGATCAAAATCATTCTGAACCTATTGCTGGTCATTTTGGCATTTTTAAAACATTTAAACGCTTAGCACTCAAATACTATTGGCCAGGTATGTACTCCGATGTTGTTAAAGCTGTAAGTTCTTGCGACACGTGTATATCACACAAACATCAAAATCACGCTACGCTTGGACACATGGGTAGGCCTAAATCTTGTTATCGCCCCTTTCAAATGCTAAGCATTGGGCCCACGTTGGGCGCCATTGTCTTGTGGTAGAATATAGGTAGGTAGATAAAAGAGAGATAGAAAATTTTACAATATTTATTAAAAGTAGGTAGTTAATTTATATAGATTTTAAGTAACATTCATCAATATTTTTTAAGCATAGGTAGAATTAGTACAGTTCGGTAAAGCATGGGTGGGTTCTTATCAAGCTCGTATTAAGTTCCGGTACACAAAAACAACGTTACTGTCCTGTGACGTCGGTGGAGCAGTGACAGGTCCCGATGTGGGTAGGTCCCGATGTCCTGGGCAGTTCAGTGTAGATCGCAGGAAGGCCAGAAGTCTCACTCTGCGTTAACAGTCCTTCCGGAAGTAGGAACCCTGGAATCCCGGACATTAGACACTTCAGCAAAAGTCCGAATCCATACTACTGACTGCAACATCGGGCTGATGATTGATTGAAAATGATGCCTATGTGGGAAGCAACGTTTAAGCACTAAATAGCAACCAAGATGAGGCAGTCTAAGTAGTTATTATTTCGTTTCTTTACATAAATAAGCTCAATTATCACGACAGAATGTCGTTTATAGAAACTATTTTAAAAACGGTAAAAATGTGTAATTGATCACGAATTTCTGCACAGAATTATTAAAATATAAACAAATGTATTATTATGCAATGACATTTTATGATAATATGTTATTTTAGAAGATATTAGACAATAGAAAATTACATTGACAGCATTCATGACCTTCATGTCCGGTGAATGTCATACCGGCACTCGGTCTAATGTAATCTCATTATTCAGCTTTTAATACAATAATTGGGCAAAGCTTATTAACACCAATACTAGTAAAATGTTGTAACACTAGAATTAATAAGATAAATATGAAGATGTAGTATGGGCTAAAATGAAAATTGTTACATAAGCACTTAACTACTTAGTCTACATAAACTAAATCGTTTTTGCAATACTCACCCGATCCGGGGTTAAAAACATTTTTGTAGATTAATAAATAGTTGATTAAACTTTAAATTATAAGCAGTAATCACAGGTAAGCAGTACGTATTGGTGAGGCTGTGCCGCGATTTATATCCGCTGCACTCCACTGCGTCTCGCCAAGTCAATTCGCAATTTTGTTTTTGAATGCAACGACGCGAGCCGGTAAGCTGACCAAAACCTGTTTCCGTCATACGTAGACTGGTAGATCGGTGCGTTCGTGCGTTCGGTTATTTATTAACTTGTTATAATTGTCTTTCTTTACGTTGACTGTAGTAATAAGAGTTTTAGTAAATAAGTAGCCATTAAAATTTAACAGTATTTTTGTAAATATTATTTCACTGAATTGTAATATTAGATTTAATTAGGTTTAGGTTTTTTTTTTTTCGAAGAATGTTTTTATTTATTAATCAGAGATAACGTACAACGTTACACAGCACGACTGACTTTGAAACTAACGAAAGCAACAGTTTTTCCGAAGAAGATTAAGGCGACACATTTTTCACATACGTAAAAATAGATAGAAATTTGTTATTAAATAGTTCCAGCCTAGCCTTATTTTCATAATTTTGCCATATCTTGAGTTCAATTGTATATCCTTATTTAAGTCTTATGTTTCGCTTAAATTAAAACTTAAACCCAAATGTAGAAGAACATAATTTTATTTTAATACATTCCCTTATTTATTATTTATTTTAAATAATAAACATTTTAGTTTAAAAGTTTTGTTGTTTTATTTTATTATCAATTGAACATACAAAAATATTGGTATTATTTTTATGCTAACCATACCCGCTTTCGTTTTCACGCACACATCGACACATATACGGACACATATTTACCACAAGTAAATTCTGCTCGACTTCGTGATTTGAAAGAACTATAATAATAATTGAACAACATCACATACATTGTTCTGACTCCGTGGTACGTAGCTTCAGCACCTGTGTTACAGATATCAGAATCAACCAGAAGAAACAGACATGTTCATGCACACAAATTTTTGTACATACGGGATCGACCCGCGAACTCTTGGTCTAATAGTCAATTCTTAACCATTACGCAAGTGGTCGTCATGGTACAACTGTATAAATCTCACACGAGATAATGCAATCAAGTTTCTATACTATTTAACTTCATTCACAGAAGATTTAATGTCGTATCGTAATCTTATCGATCGCTTTGATTCGCCGCGTCGTAAACAATACAAATCCTCAATCACTGTGCACTGAACTAATTGCTTGGAGCTTACAAATAATTAGGCGATTATTTAGACTTAATGCTATGGCGATGAAATTTACATTAGAAACGGTTAAGAAATACAATGAATCTTAAAATTGTTGGTGTCACTAGGGGATTGTGCGATTTTCGGTATCCCGGCCTTTTTACGGTATTGAAGGCGCGGGACGGCTTGGCTCAAAAAGGTTGGTAATCAAAAAGGTTTTTAAAAATCGATTAAACTGCATATCATGGCGTATGTAGAAAAAGGAAACTCCTCAGTTTCATTTCATATCTATCTCATTCATATATTTCTGAAGTAATGTAAACGTTTTACGGAGTTTTTTTTCGTTTATTGACAGCATCTAAACTTTCTTGATGGACGATTAACGAGGTTGCATTTTGTATTCAGAACGACTCAAAGAATATCAAGATTTGATCGCAATCTTTAGTAAGGAAGAGCTTACATTGACTATTTCGAGCGTTAGAGCGGGTACACATTGGGCGCTCGGCGTTGCATCAATCGCGCGCTTGCATATATTATGTATCCTCACTTCAATAGGATTTGCTTGTTCTCGAAAAAACGCGCTTTAACAAAGCGCGCGTTGGATGGCACCCAATGTGTACCAGAGGTTAGAGTGCCATTTATGCCTGCATGAAGTCCACAGTCCATTATGCTTTATCTCCTCCTCCTCAAGCCGTTCCCTCATTGCTAAGGATTGTGGCTTCGACGGAATCATTTTAAGAGACTTCTACATGCACTTCGGTCTTCCGCTTGGTAGAGAGCTTGGGACACGGGTGTGTATTTCTTCACTTGCATCACCTGGTTAGACCATCTTTTGGATATTTTTTTCTGATAGAAAAATTTGAAAATAAAGGAATTCTAAAAGCATTGTCTATTAAAATACCTTCTGCTGGGCACAAGCGTCTCAACCAAGCACCGTTAGCCCTTATACATCGCGCATGCTTTTGCAGGAACACAAGGCTCCACATCAAGCTACTCTTTTTGTTGCAAAATCAACATTATTACGTACCTCTAAGATATCGCAGTGCTAACTTGACTTGTGGCCGTGCGGATCAAACCCAATTCCGCAATTAATGACTATAGCCTTATCAGAGTCTTTGCAATTACCGAAACAATGTAGACCGCTCTAGAGAGGTAAAAGGGTTTTCTTTTGAAATTATTACAATGGCGTTGGCAATGAAAAACATTTTTTTTCTAATTTTTAGTGTTAAGACAACCAATTATTTTGGAAATCGCTATTTTCTCAGGTCATCCGCTATTGCTCGCTACGTTGGTTGAATCTAAGGCCAAGTCTACACTGTCGCAGTACTGCATCATCGATGGCGGTCATAAAATAATATTTTAAAACATATTTCAGCCATTTCTCCAGATAGACAATGCACAATGTGCACGACTTGAAACAATGGATGTGCCCTCAGCTGAAAGATATGGTCTGAGCTTAGCGAATCAACCGGGCCAGATGATAATACTAGGTTCTGTCTAAATAATTTTCAATAATATTGTTTATGGTTCAGGTCAACCTTTAAAGTAAATACAGGACTTCAAACTTATTTTAGGGTACCCTGGTAAAGGTAGGATAACATGCTTTTTCACATCGAATTTTATGTCAGTGGAAGATTATGGTATTATAATTAAAACTGTTAATGTTTTTTAAAGCCCGGATTAGAAACTAAGCAGTTCCTTTTACAAAAGGATCTTACTTTTTTCTAGTGCCAGATATTTTACTTATTTTACAAGATTATTTTACAACTTTGGACCCAAAGTCACTATGCACCATTAGAATAACATTTCTTTTTTATTGTTGTAGAAGACTCCAGGAGTCCCAAAACTCCATGTAAAATTTTAGTAGATAATACTATTATTTGTTTATAATCAGGAACATTAACAACCCTAAAAAGCCTTTACATAGCGGGAATTTAGCATGTTTTACAATGCAAATAATAGTTTATTAATTTCATTTATTTGTAAACGCAATTACTTAACCTAAGTTCTTATACAAAACTTTTGTCACTATGCACCATTACAGTAAAAAGTTCCGTCGATGTGTCGGATAAGCAAGACTTACAACGCCTTAGATGTGCACAAAAGCGGATTTCCTCAACACAATTAGATGTCAACGCAGCCACACTCAATACTGGGGCACGACCAAACAGGGATGTAATAGAGACGACGAATAACATTTCTTTTTCATTGTTGTAGAAGACTCCAGGAGTCCCCCAAGACTCTATGACTTGACTGTCGAAAGTTAAGTAGATTATACTATTATTTGTTTATATAAGAAACGCAACCCTAAAATTAAGCATTTTTTACAGTCCAAGTCATAAAAACTTATGAATTTCTTTTTTCATAAACGCAATTACTTAACCTTAGTTCTTGTTACACAAATGTTATAATTATTTATCTTGCAGTTGTTGTTTTAATTTTCATTATATTGTAATGTAATATATGCCAAATAAATATTTTTTCTTTCTTTCTTTCTTTCTATCAGTAAACTATACTAACATCCCTATTGTTATGTATACACATTTATAAATACCGACTCTTGCATTTAAAAAATATTATTTAAAACTATGACATCAAGACCATTTTCGACTCAGATTGTCATCTTGACCTCCTGTCGATGAGGGTTACTAACTATCTTAATGGCTTAATTCGACAAAATATACAACACCTTTTTCTACTCCATTCGTCTCCTATTCTAAAACTAACCCGACGTGTCGCCAGCGCGGCGCTTGAGGTTACCCCCTGTCTCTCGTGTCATGATGACGCGACTATACGGGTTAAAACTACACTTACGTCTTTATCACCAGATTCGCTTCACTCAATCGCTATAATTTTATAAGAGTACCTACTGATTAGGAACACTTGTAACGTTGATTGGACTCCCCAATACACCCCTTAAGAACTCTTATGTGGTTAGGTACAAAGTTAAAGTGAACAAAGACAAGAAGTGTTTAATAAAAATAATCTCTTAAAAAGTAATGGCTGGTTTCTTGATTTGTTATCTTCTAACAGACACATGCTATTAATAGAGAGTTTTCGCAGACAGTCAAAATAATTGTCATTACCGATAAACTTATTGTATTTTTCTAAGTATTACTGTGAAATTCCTAATAACTATCGTAACTTGTCAAAAGTTTTAAAATGCACTTATTAATTAAGCCGCTAAAGTCTAACTCTCGTAAACTGCCCATGCCTAAATACAGCTTTTAGCTCTATATTTAGTGTTCATAAGCGCTAATAAGGTGTTCAGAATTCAGTAACGGTTTGATAAATGACATCGTGTATAAGGTTACCGTGGTGCGTGAGAAATACCGCCTCTTGTGACGGCAGGTAGAGTTACAACTCACTCGTGTTGGGAGCTACTTTCCTCTTCGGACTGCTGATTCGATACTATTCTAAGAAAAACAAAAGAAACAATGGGGAAAAAACATTTATTCGCTTTGTTACTAATACACGAAACTTAGTCAAATGAGGAGCAAAATGTAATTGTTACATTAAAATTGAATAACTACCAAAATAACTTATTCTTTCAGTTTGTGTTAGTGACGGAAAAATCCTCTTCTACCACTGGTAATCTGGAGATGAGATTGAGAAGGATGGTCGGTCATAGATGAACACCGACTATACTAATTCGCAATCATAGTTGGTAATGCATCTTACTTGATAATCACTAATCGTATACAAGAGTTTTGAGTCGCTAAATTTTCAAAAGTTGACGTTTATACAAGGACGTTCCATTGCGGCTTTAGGATTTCAAAATGAAAATTACTTAAAATGAGAATATCGGAATATCCTAATGGTCCGTAAGTAAAGGTCCTTAATCGATGATTAGCGGAATAACAAGCTACGCATCACCATTGGAGCAGATTTAATAAATATAGTTTTTATACATGTTTTTTATTGTAGTTTTCCATACAAGCGCGTTTGGGCAAAAGCCATTGCAAGGAGCAAGAGCATTGCGCTTAGCAACTTGCAATCTAAAAGTTGTTTTTACAGACCTGAGTGGAACCAATCAATTTCCAATACAAAAAAAAACCAGTTCGCATCATCCGAGTATGTCATTCACGTGTCGAGTGACAATCAATTATTGTGGGTAAATAATGTCGTCCAAATAGACGTATTAGCTTACTCAATGATCGGGTTCCGAAATAGGAAGCAATCTAGTGTTTCACAACCGTATTTTTGTCACAACAGCACACTTGCAGCTGTGAAGACCTCCCGTAAGATTGGTAAAGGTCGCCGTTTAAGATTAAAATATTTTTTAGACTAGCCTGCAATGAGTGTTGGGGAATCAAGTTGATCTTCATAAATGAAATGAAATGAAAATTAAACACTAACTGATCGCTCGCGTATGTATGTATTCGATGGCAAACTATTTACTTGCAGATATTGCTTAGATCATCTATGTACAATATCATTTTAAAAAAAGCATACATACATACATGCTACTTAAACGAATAACCCAGGTCGGGTAAAAACAAAAAGGAAAGGAAAGGAAAGACAGAGACAAGCAGAATGTACAAAAAAAATAAAAAGTCAAAAAAATACTTTGGGAAAGCTAAAGATTATTAATAATTTTAGATGTAAAAAGCTACAATAAATAAATTAAAAGTTAATTATAAAGCTGTAATCGCATACCGAGCTATGCTATATGATTTATTAGAAGGTAACTTAAGATAAATTAGGAAAAATACATTATTTTTTTAACTGAACAATACTCTACTGCCTGTAGTACCTTTCTAACATCAATATCAAAAAGAAAGTTAGAAAATGTAATTAATGTCGAATAGTCTCTACATTCCGTCAACACCATTTTATTTCAGTCTGGGCTTAGTGTGAACACCATTGTTCATCTGAGATCATCAAATCGTCAGAGGTGCGAAGAAATAAAATGTGCTCTTTGCTAATAGCTCCTCCAATTGGATTTATTTGGATTCATTGCTTCGTTGACAATGATTTATTGATTAGTTTTTATGTAGGTACGTTTTGGTACAGTTCGGATAGCATGAAAATATTGATGCGTATGTCTGAGTAAATATCTACTTTATTAAGTTATTATCTGTTCAAACACATTTTAACTAATCAGTTATTTTAAGAAACCAAGAACGAAAAAATTTTAGCACGAAAAGTAAATTATTGTTCTGAAATTGTGGTAACTTCAGCACGGGGTTATGCAACGAATCTATAACACCTCATATACCTACGAAAGTTAAT
Organism: Pyrausta despicata; assembly: GCA_963921415.1. NCBI lineage: Eukaryota > Metazoa > Arthropoda > Insecta > Lepidoptera > Crambidae > Pyrausta > Pyrausta despicata. Next base: position 9,341,695 of record OY992862.1, on the reverse strand, counting down.
ACCTTCCAATGATTTAAACGGAACGAAAGAGGCCCCGCAAATACATTTTTGGCATCAACACAAATATTATAATAGTGTAGTGAATATAAAAATCATGTCATCGTCTCGGAAATGAGCTGCGACGTTGACGGATGGGCGGGAAATGGGATGGCTCAATCACTTGACAGTTGACTCTCACTTTGGTGAGACTTTCAACATTTCAATTTATTTATGTTGAGATCTAATATCGTGTTGAATAAAACCCTAACCCTTGGGGTAACTTTGACCATGCGCACCAAACTCTCCCTCTCCTGTGAATAACAATATCCTTAATAGGTTGTCGGGAAGAGATCGCTCTTAGCCTAAATTGTGCATCTTTCTCTGTATATATTTATTTATTTATGTAAGCTTTAGTGCACAAAAAATCTTTGTACAAAAGGTGGACTTAACGCCGCAGGGCATTATCTACCAGTCATACCTTTGGGCTAAGCAGAAATGATGAGTGGGATATAGATTTTTGTATTCTTTGTGGTGTGCAATAAAGTGTTCTCTATAATTCTATCAATGCGCAGTTTAGCTCAGGCTCCTATTATCAGAATTACCTACTGCGCGTGGCCTAATACCAGATCAGATATTTCCATGGAAAATCTTGAGGGAAAAAGAAAACACTAGCTCAGTACTCATTTGCAACATCTGCATAAATTTGGACCCTAGGACGTTTGTTCTATTTGCTTTGATCAATTCCCAAACATGAGCTGTAGTATAGGAATGATTGTAAGGTATCTATTAAAATAGTTCCTGAAAAATGGAAATGTTCAGGACAAGTTCTGAAAGGCAAACAAGCTCAAGCCTGTTCAAAAATATAATTAACACCAAATAACTTTGTGGCACGTGAACCTGTGAACCGAAAATAATTTGACATCCATCACAAAATGTGATATCTGTAAATAAGGTTGGCAACATCGGCGCAGCGTCGACATCTGATTTTCACGGTCCACTAGAGTTGAATGTGCGTATTGTCCGCAATCAGACTTCGTTGGATTGTACGAGTGTATCTGTTCATGTATGATTCGATTGTAATGTGAGTAGGTAAACCTAAAGTTGATTGAAGATTTTTTTTAGTGATGGTAAAATAAACATTAAAATTTAAAAAACCACTGACGTGAGCCAGGAAAACAGTCGGTGACACTGAATGACTGGACAGATTTAGACCAACAATAACTAAGATCCACCGTGATTAAATTATCTTTTGATTAATAAAAACCCACTGAAATTAGTCCATCCGTTCGAGGGCTATGCAGCCATTGACAGACAAACCTAGAAACAGAATAAAGCTGAAGTGAAAACGCGACGTTTTCATTAAGTCCGAAAATCTTTGACATACATTTGGAAACTAAAAGAGGCGCTCATTCTCCAAACTTTTGCTTTATGTGACAGTTTAGAGTACCATTTTATGTAATATGTAATGAAAATTGGATAACGATGATATGTTAAAAAGTTAATACGAAAATGCAAATCTTCCTTTCGTTCGTTATTCGCCCACACTATCTCTACTAGTGCACACGGCGCCACATAAAGCTACTCATTTTCGTTGCAAAAGCACCCTTATTACGAAAGAATAAGATACCGCAGTGACTAACTTGATGTGACCGAAAACTACTTACTTTCTTTCAGTAACACCAAAGCAATAATATACGAAAAATAACGTTTCAGAACGGAACATTAAACAGAGGCCTAATTTTCCTATTAATTCAAAACGTGTTATAATTATATCAGGCTTTGTCAAACAGTGAGCGGGGCGTGAAAATAGCGCGGCATGATTTTGTTATTCAAATGTATGAAAACATCATAAAACACAACTAGCGAGCATATGAAAGCGTACCGTAGAAACCATTGAGAATGTCCTAAATTTCATCAAAAACCGCTCATATCGCGCCCAGACAACTTTCCCGCTCGTTTTTCGACAAAACCTTCTTTTAGTTTGGTCGCTATTTGTAAAGTCATTTTAAAGTCATCTTTTTTTCATTTAGAAGGCTTACCGAAATTCGTATTTCGGAAGGAAAGTTAACTGATTAAGCTATATAAATTCTAAAAGTAAGCAAACTCGTATGATCATAGTGTTAAAAAGTAGCTAGTTAACTTATGGACTAACTGTTCCGTATTTCCACTGTGTCGCTGTGGTCATATTTACTCTCCAAACACTCGAATATAGGTCAACACACTCTGTCACCAAGCAGCACGGTTCAAAGTTCGATGAAAAGAAAAGCCATGTGCGCCGGTCGAACGTCACAACTATATATCAGCAATAAATTGACGATTTCACATAGTTATGATAATGAAACTGTTCTGTGATCTGCTCTTAAAAGTGTTAGGAACATAATGCCTCTTTGTAATTTGATTTTGTGTGAAATGGGGCTCTAAAATAGGTACGATTTAGACGTAAGTACGAGTAGCGTGTTAGAATTTAAACTTTCTTTTATCGTGTCGTGTTATAAAAAGCATTGCTTTTAGCGCTGAAGTTATTCAGTTAATGTCAGTCTGCTTAAACCATTTAAAATGGAGCATTATGGCATCTCCACATAATTACGGCTTCTTTTGTCAAAAAATTAAAACTTTTTCAGGTCTTTTCGGGTTGTTTGTTCCTGTAGGTACATAATACACGCAGAAAAAAAATTCACGAAATAAAATCATTTTCTCTCAGCCGCTTAATTTTTTTTCGGTTCTGGCTTTTTGATAAAAATATCTTATCAGATTGTTGATTAATCACACTCAACTAGAAATCACAATCACACGTTCCCAGTCAAAGTTTTCCAGGTACACGGTCACAGGACTCAGAGTCACGCGTGTACGTACAATAAACATTAGAATCTATTGCGGGGATACCCGCCAGCGGCAGTATAGTCACAATCCGATCGCGTTCGGGCACAGACGCGGACACGCGCGCATAAACAATAACAAAGTTATAAGAAACTTTCTGTAAACAAACTGTTTTTCTTTATCAGCCTGCACTTAATTGATACAAACTTTTTTTTATCAGCCAGTGTTTGTTGAACGCAACTGTTTTTTTTTCTGTGATGAAACTGTGAATGGTTTTTCTTACCGGCGAGTATTATTGAAGGTTAGTACAAAGTTTTCTTTTTAAGTTGTGAGGGTGGGAAAACGCGGGTCATTGACTCTACGGATTTTTACCGACTTACGCTTTGTAAATAAATGAAGAAGGGAAATCATTAGTTTTTAGAATTTTAGTCTTGGAACCAAATTAACATTTGAATTATTCTAATGTCAAAATAGATCGGTTGGTTTATAAACGCCAATAAGATGTTTTTATCTATCTTTCCGGCAGCGGACGTTTGCGTAGAGTTCAACATGGCAACCTTAACCCTTTACTTGAACCTAACTTAGTATCGGCCGTATCGTAGACAATATTGCAAAACATTGAGCACTTAATGACCCATTTGAATTAATTAAAACTATGATTTGGAAACTTTGTTTTTGTTCTTAATTAACGAAGGCATATTTTCCAATAGTTTTTTCAAGAAGAAGGAAAGTTAAGCAATTTAAAATTTAAGTTATATCTATTCAGATTATCATTTTTAACAGTAAAACCATTTAAATTATAGTAATGAATACGTAACCTATTGTAATACTTTAATTAGGTGTGACACGGTGAATGGAATTCATTCATTTTAATTGAAATTTATGCAAAATACTTATCAGTTTATTGACATCCGTTAGGCTGTAACGATCGGAACGATTTTTTATCATAGATTTTTTTGGATCAATAAGGAGCGTATTTATAATCGCAACTCGCATCCAAAAAGGTTTTTGTTCTTTCAAGTCCCGAAGTCCTAAACGACCTAGGTACATTTTTATTTATAAAAAGTAGTTCAAGATAGTTTAAACTTCTTGTGTAATACTATTTACGAGAATGCAGAATGTTACGTTAGATTTTCGGCTTTTTTGGGTATTATATGTAAGAAAAAGTATTCCTATTTTTATCACCTATTATGAATAATAAATGTAGGTGCATATTTTCATGAAATTGCGTATTCAAACAAATATATCTAATGCATTTTATATAATCACGCTTGATATTTCAGTGGAATTATAAATACGAACCCAAGTGATTGACAATGATTTTAAATTTTCATTGCCGCTTTTTTGCAGAACATTTTCGATTATTAAATTGAGACCGTTGTAAGTATTAAAAATACAAATTTAGTTTTTTTTGTGAAATTGTGAAACCTCATCATTTTGATAGGCATATTATTGGAGGATGCTTTTACATAGTAAAGTAGAAGTGCGTACAGTGGCGGGTAGACGTAATGATTTGCAAAATAAAATTAAGTTACACACCCTTTTTTAGGAACATATTGAAAGGTAAAAGAAAAATAAATGTCAAAATATTTCATTCCACATACATTAATTTCATCACTTTTCTTAACCAAATAACTACATAAACTTCTTGGATACACGAAATTATTCGTATTTTGCCTTTAAATTAAATAAAATTGACGACCGCTTGGTGCAGTGGTCCACACGTACACTTCTTAAACTTTTGGTCGCGGGTTCGATCCCCGCACAGTACAAGCATAAGTGTGCATGAACATGTGTGTTTGTACTGGTCTGGGTGTTTTCTATGTATGTATTTATTTACAAAAAAAAGTATTTAAGTATGTTTATCCGTTGTCTAGTACCCATAACACAAGCCTCGTAGCTTAATTTGAGACTAGAGAATAGGTGTGATTGTTGTGAAATATTTATTTATTTAATCTCTAAGGATTTCTATCTTAGATCCCCTTGGCAACTGTGCTATAAACAAGCAAGTAGGTATTTCCATTACCTTCAATTTCCAGAAGTTTATGGAGACATAGGTAACGTCTAGTATCGTTTTACCCACCTTACATTATGATGATAAAGATGATAATATTTGTATAGTCCTTGGTAAAAATCATGTTGGTATAGTAAGTACCTACCTATACCTAGTAACAAAGTCTACTCCATAGCATCTTTTTTATATTCTGTTAGTGTCAACTACGTTTTAGTGTGCGATAATAATCACACGGACGTCTTATTTGCCAATTACTATTGATTAATTGAATTTTAACGATCCTCTATTTATACATCGGCGTTCATTGATGGCTAAGTGTCTGTTATAGACATTGATCTTCTTGTTATCTGCTTGTGTTATCTTTGCGTTGAAAAATTAGGATGTCTGATAGTGAAATAGGAAAACTTAATCATGGAATACCAAATTAAACGGTATAATATAACACTCAACTTAAAAAAAAAACAGTTTTATCGATTTACCATGTCTTTTGTCTCGTCTTTTAGGATGAAGGCTCTGTTAAACCGCTAGCACGACTAATCGCGCTAGCGGCTTAATAAAGCCTTCGTTATCAGAACCAGCTACAGACTCCTAGTCAAAATAAGAAGTTACGCATTCAAACAAAACAAAAGAAAGTATACTTAACATTAACGCCACTGTTTGCTCTTACGTCACTTTTTTACAAATAAACCTTGCTCATCAACTATACTCGTTCACATCAACATGTCAATCCTAAGATCAAAAGCATGTTCGGTATATTAGCCAATAAAAGACGTTAAAAGTTACTTCATAATTAGGTTATTGATCTACTAGAACTCTGCTCAAGTAAAAAATCTGTTTCATTCGAGTTAAATTTATTGATGGCCATTATCTTATCAGTTTATCGTCTGGATATAATTTCATTAGCGCTTGTCAGATTTAAATCTACGTGTTTATAGAAAAGTTTAACGTAAGAATTTTAATCGCTTTTAGATAGGTATTCATGACTATGGATTCCTATACATTCTTGGACATTACTGTGTAAAAAAAGTACTTGATTTTAAAATAAAGCTTTTATGATACTGAAACCTGCTTATGCGTTTAAAACAGAAGGTGACACGACATCACTTTGTTTGTCATTAAACTTTTTTTTTAAAGTAGCTACTGAAACTGTTCAGGGGCCTTAGACAAAGCAACATTGCAATTAAACCTTTAGAAATGACAGTTGCCTTCGCTGATTCTTAGCCCAGTCCCAGCAGACGTTGATTTTCCTTCAAGTTTATCATATTTTAATAGTCCTCCTGGCCGATTTCGACCATGGCGGCCAATTTCAACAGAGATCAGTCAACTACGCAGGAGATATTATAGTGCACAAGTGTGAGCGCAATACACAGGTGAACTTACTGTTACATCACTCTCAAAGTTCGGTGAGACGGCAATCCAACATGCTTGGAGCGAGATTAGGCGCAGGACCAATGGCTTAACGTGCTTTCCGAGGCACGGGGGTGTAACACCGTCAACTTGCCAACGCGACGACGATGAATTTTGAAAAAAAAATCATGACAGAAAATCTTATAACAATTTTGGCTCGACCTGGGATTCGAACCCCGGACCTCTCGGATGTTAGGCAGAAACTTTGCTACTATACCAACGAGGCAGTCATCATATTTTAACACCATCTCTTATATAATATAGAGATCTATCAATAATACTTAGTGATGGCATTTCAACTCGCACAGCTAGTGTCCTGCGATTTAGGACCCCGATAAGCTATCGTCAGATGGTTTAACGGTCGATCGTGTGATTTTTCTATTGGGCCAGGATGTAGGTCACATGCGCATGCGTCGATAAAATGTGCATGTTGCAAGTGCAGTGCCCGGCGTCCTGTAACAAAATAATAACATTGTCGATGGCCGAAATATCAATACAGCTTCTATCAAAGTAACTTTGTCTGTCTGTATGTTACTCAATCACGCCTAAGCTACTGAACCAATTTGCATAAAATTTGGTATGTGTGTGTGGGCTGACCGCTTTTTTAACACGCTTTTATTAAATTGGGGTGTATGTATGTATGAATGTATGTAACGGAATTTTTGAGCTCAATTTTCACCAACTTCCAGAAATCGGATTAATTTGAAACTTTGCACACATATTAAGTACCGATGACAATGTAATAATTTGATAAGAGTTTTCCATTATCCTTATTTAATAAAAAAAACTAAAAATAAATAATGCTTTTTACTCTACTGTAATATAAATTCCGTGTACTCAGAAATTACTTTCTCGTTTTTAGTTAGCTATTAAAGCGTGTTTTTTTTAGTTTTTTAAACTATTATCTCTTCTTATATATAAAAATGAATTGCTGTTCGTAAGTCTCGCTAAAACTCGAAAACGGCTGAACCGATTTGAATGATTTTGGTTTTGAATTATCCGGAGAAGTTCAGGGAAGGTTTAAAAGATCAGAAAATTAAAAATAAACCAACGGGCAGGACAGCGTCCGCCGAGTCCGCTAGTTTATATATGTATAAAAATGAATTGCTGTTCGTTAGTCTCACTAAAACTCGTGAACGGCTGATCTGATTTCAATAATTTTAGCCTTGAATTATTTCTGGATGTCCAGGGAAGGTGTAAACGATGAGAAAATATTGATAACTTACGAAAACAGCAGGCAGACCGACAGCGTCTGTCGGGTCAACTAGTGCCGGCGAACTTCGTACCGCCTTAGCGTTGCAATGATTGAACAATGTCATCGAATGACATTGACATTAGTAACGCGCGTTTTTTAAATTATGCAAAATTTAATGTTTTTCAATATTTCTGAGAGATTTTCTTAATATTTTTTTCCGTAAGAACCTTCTCGTAATAATAACAAATACAACAAAAAAAGAATTAGTGAAATCAGTCCAGCCATTCACGCGTGATGCTGTGACCAAGGAAAACGGGTTTCATTTTTATATATATATAATAGATAAAAAATAGTTATTAGGTTCTAAAATTAACTCTTACTCACCATCCGATTATAAGCCAAGTTACCTAATCAATATGAATGCATATGGTTTTCATCCAACAATGTGCTGAAATCAATGCTCAATTAATTTATGCCCATGAAATATTACTTTACTTACCTACTCTTCCACTTGATAAGTGTCAAGGTGACAAAGGGCTTAATTAAATATCGTAAAACATTGGAAATACATATAAATAACGTATTTATGTAAAAACTTCTGCACAAACTGTGTACAATGGTGGACCTAATGCCGTAGGCATTCTCTACCAGTCAACCACAGGTCCAAGCAGAAAATATACAGGCGGTGCACATACAGTGAGATAAAAAGCATGTGCAAGTAAAATGGTTACCCAGATACTAAATAAAAAAAGAACAATTAATAAACATACATATCTACTAATACTGACATAATTATATCTGTTTGTATGTCTATGATTTATGTATATATCACATCATAGACATACACATATACATAATAATGAAAGTTGTGAGACATAGGAAAATGATTTCTCTCCATAAAACCTTAGACTTTTTCAGAACGTGATTACAAAGTACGTTGCGACGCTAATAAGGCTATAAACTCAATTGTATAATTTGCCGTCATTAGTATTATGACGTAATAACATTAACTATTGAAACATCTAACATTTCTATTAACAGTTGTGTTGTGTTTACCGTGACTTGCAAGTCTGAACACTATGCGTCTTCCTAATTGTGATTAATGGTAAGAATGTTTCGGGAAACTAATTGGTTACTTACATTTTTTCAAATAGCTACTGAAGTGTAAAAAAGTATTCTACCCGTAATTAGTAGGCAGTGTTTGGTTTCTGTAAACCGAAATCAGAATACGGACGGAGCATTGCTTGCTACCGTGGAGTTTCAATCGGATACTGAAAAAAATTAGCACTTAACCATAATATCATGCGTTTGTTGTACTCCTTACGAATAAATGCTTATTATCGTCGGTAAGCACTATGGTATAGACAAGTACGACTACTCAAGTCTCACTTGCACAACTAGGGTTAGTAAAACCAAGTGTTAAAAGGCATCTTAAGGTTTTGCATTTCATTAATGTTTTTTTAACATATAATTATGGTGCATTTTCCTCACATGTGATTGTAAATAATAAAAATTGTATTTTTAACTTTATTTAAACAAGGAAAATACTATATTAGAGATGTGCGGAAAGCCTTAAACCCGCTATTAATATAAGTAAGCTTTTATAAAAGGCAAACTAAGAGTAAAATCCCTTACGTGCGATGCATCCGACGCGTGCCTTTGGACGCGTACCTTATTCAAGTATGGTGTCTTTTTTTAAGCCAATACGCTATTTAGGGAATTCTTAAACTTTTGACACATTTGAGCAGTGTGGTCTGTTGGAATGTTTCAATTACGGCGCTAAAATATAATGTTAAAATAAACCTTATTTTTAGATCGGGCTTAATTCTAAAAGCGGAGATGGACCGGTCAACTAGCTTAGGGATTACGTAATATCGCATTTACAGATGGCGACTTAGCTTTGCTTTTGTTTTTATTTTTAACTTGCTTTTATTAGATCGGGGTGTATGTATGTATGTATGTGTGTATGTATGTATGTATGAATGTATGTAACGGAATTTTTGAGTACTCAATATTCACCAACTTCCAGAAATCGGATTAATTTGAAACTTTGCACACGTATTAAGAACCGATGACAATGCAATAATTTGATAAGAGTTTATTTTTTTAGTTAATAAGGATAATGTTTTTATTAACTAAAAAAATAAAATTAATAATAGTTTAAAAAACTAAAAAAAACACGCTTTTATTGCTAACTAAAAAAGAGAAAATAATTTCTGAGTACAGCACGGAGTTTATATTACAGTAGAGTAAAAATTATTTATTTATATTTTTAGGTGTTGAAATGATCGGTTTTCAGCGGCCTTCATTTAGTTTGGGTCGTCTCAGTCTTTCTTGTCGGTGGACGCCCTACGCTGCGCTTTTAGTCGAATGTTCTCCAATGTAGAACTTTCTTTGATGCAGGTCGTCCTGGGGCCCTATTACAATCTTGTTTAGGCTCAACAGAAGCTCTGCGATAGTGTTGTCAATCGTAGTTTTGTTTTAATTTTTTTAAATAAGAAATCTGACAGAAAGCGTAAAACAAGACCGTTATACGACTCCTGACTAAGGTGATGATGTTGATACGAGCCTTGATTTGGGTTTTGTATGTGCTGATTTTTACAGTTACTCCAAATATTTATTCGTAGTACGTATTGTCATGTTAAGTCAATCGTATATGGTAGGCATTATCGGCAAATAGAAAGAAAACTGTTTTTGTTGATATTATAAATTAATTTAATGTTATTAACAAAAAACAATACTTCGGCAAAAAAATTACGCAAACTGTTTTTTTTTCGTAATTAGGTGTATGCTAGTGTCAATTTTTACCAGTATGTGTAATTTCTACCTCTAGTAAGGAAACACTGACACATTCAGAAAGCAGCATTTTCAAAAGGATAATTTTATGGTCCACGATTTAGATAAGATAAGGCCTAAGCGTACATAACGGGTTACCTACGTAGAGTCGAAGGCCGTTGGTGCGAAGGAGGTAATGTCAAATTATTTTACGGCTACCCCGTAGCGTCGAAAGCCCGTGGAGACGAATACCCGTAGGAGTGAAAAACTTAGTTTTGCCTAGGCAAAATTTACATAGAAAACCCATTTTTGGGTGACCGTATTTTTTTGTGCAAGAGGGTTGGACTCATGGCGTCCTTCAACCAAATTTTAGTACTCTAAGTTGCATAGTTTTTCAAGAAAATAAATTTGAAGTTTCCCTCATTCCATACAAAAATTTCAAATTTGAGATTATTTTTCCTAGAAAACTATGAAATCCCGTGTGTTTAAATTTTACTTTAAGACGCCTTAGATTCAATCCTCTTTCTCAAAAAAAATAATTCATACAATTCAAAACTGTACAAGACAGTCGCCTCATGTAATGACCCCGAAATTCGTGCACGCACATTCTACATTGTAGTGTAAATAAACTGATTGGTGACCAACTTTACGGCGAGACGAGGCGCCTCAGCGATGTAAACTGTGATGGTAGTTTGAATTATGCAACCACTGTTTAATTGCATAGATCAGTAATTTTAAGTAAACGTTCGTTAAATTTACCATCGTATACTTTGTTTAGGAAATTATTTATCTTAACTTTTTATTGTACCGAAAGTGATACAATTGGCGGACTTAATTCCAAATTAAGAAAATAATTAGAATTAGTTACTTAATTTGGTTACATTTTTAGGTAGGATTTTTTTGCTAACATGGTCAGTGGTCAACTTTGGTTCTTAGTACTAGTCGGTGCCCTTAGTGTCACCGATATTTTATACCTGTAGTTAACGACATTAGCTGAGTCCTTCAACTACTTGATTGATACTGACGCTGATACTAATCCGCTGCTAAAGTGTGTAGAAGTACAAAGCACCGATCAGCACCGATTTAACCAAGTTTAAACAGATGTCTTCGTAAACAGCCGGTTAGAGTCTTTTAACAAACTTTTATTATTTACTTTCACCTGTCCCAGTGTTTGTTTGTCTGTAACCAAAACTTACAAGCTAAATTTTGCCCACTTTCTAATGTTCAATTGGGCTTTTGCATACACATCTAGTTCTGATGAAAATTCATAATTTGATTATAAAAGCTTTTTAATTTTTAGTATTTAGTAAAGAATAGACATTGACAGTATCGGAAAATGGCTGATTAACTCATTAACCGGACGTATTAAAGTCGTGAAAATGGACCGAAATGTGTTGTGCATTTCAGTGGCATGAGCGCGAACATTATCGTAATGTATTCGTGTCGTCCAAACGTCAGAAACTGACAGTTTCCCCATGAAAATTGACAAGTTGACGACTGGTTAACGCTACGAATACGTTACGATAGTAGTTCGTGCTCACCCAACAGTAAAAAGTTACCATATCGTAAGCAATTTAATTCAACCTGTTTTGCCACGTCGAGATGAGTAAGTGCACTGATAACCCAGTTTATACGAAGTTATCTCTTTATTGTATTTCTTACGACAGACTTGAATGGGACTACGATTTATTATCAAACGTACTAGGTAGCTAATTATCATAAAACGCCCTGTATTCTTCTGGTGATATGGTTCATGACTTGCTGCCTGGTAAAATGAATCAAAAGTTTTTTTTAACTTTCATAATGATACGATGACGACTTAACATCATAAAAATATAACTTCAATCACTGATTGAATTAGCTGGAATAATACTGTTCTCTTTAACCACCCTATTATTTAAATATGCGGTATGCCGATATCGTACAGTCTCCGCGGTATTCAAAGTTAGTATATGTTTATATTTTGAACGTAATATTTTCAGCCAGGCTCTTTCTACAACTTAAAGGTGATAGACTTACTGACTGACATAGTGAAATGTCAACACACAGCCCAAACCACTGGACGGATCAGGCAGAGATTTAGCATGCAGGTAGCTACTACAATGACTACTATTAATAGCATTCGCTAAGAAATAGTTTCCCGAAATTCCCACAGGAATGTAAATATCAGACAAAGTTGCGGGCGTCCGCTTGTCATTAATACAGTACTATCCATCAGAATGGACGCTGAGTTTACTTTTGAAATTCGCAATAACTTCGACACTGGCCGCTATTTCCAATCCAAGAAGAAAAAAAATCATAGACAAGGGAAACTAGAAACAACGCAGGCGTGCCAACATTTCAGCTAGATACACAGTTCGGTATCTCACCGTATCACCCACAGATAACGTGAAGAAAAGCTAGCGTATTTACGAAAGCGCGTTGCAGTAACGTTACGATAACGGTTACCTAATGCTGTGCAATCTGTAATCGGTCATTGGTACACTGACACTGATAAGGGCTTATGGAATGAAATTAATTAATTAAGACTCGGAAAGTCGGAACTAGCGAAGTGACAATATTATTTTGATCATACACCATATATCAAGAAGGAATCCGGTTGAACGGTGCAAACTGCACACACCGCCCTAATTTTATTTTATTACCTGATGTTTACTTTTTTCAATTTAGAAAATGTTCAAGCCAGTTTACGTTCCAATGCTGGGCACAGGCCTCAACTCAATTATGAGGTTGTATGAGGGTTTATAACTTGTAGAAATGACAAAATTGTTTAATTTTTATCATATTTTGTAACGCCTAAGTTATACAGCATGTTGTTGTGTACACCCTTAATTGATAGTGAAATTCGCTACACAATTTTATTGTATGTAAGTCTTTTGTTTGATAAATTGTAACTGTCGTTGGTGTGCCTATTTAATAAAGTAAATTAAAAAATAAAACGACCGTCTCTCTAGCTCTAACATTATTACTTAGAACAGGGTTCGAACGTATCACACCCTTCGACTAAAACCTCTCTTTGATCCAGCTTAAAACAAGCTTTTTAGTTTCCAACTAATAGATTATTGACACAACTACCATGGAATTATTGAAATAATTTCTATAGATCTTCACTATTAACATGTAAATTGGTTCATGGCAGTCCGTGTTTAAACAGTTGTGCTCACCACTTGTCTTTACAATGAAGATCTGACACAAAACTTAATACCGGTCAGGGATAAAATAATTTCTTAAGTAAACCGATTTAGAAATACCTTATCATTAATTATTAGTTAAAGGTCGTTGTCAGTCTATTTACTTGGGTCTGTAATGTTCTAAAGAAGAAGTAAGACACCGTCTACGTATCTATGTTTTATTATTTATCTATGTTTCTGCAAAAGCGGCTACATCAGCCACTTACGAGCGCATCAACGCCAAACCGACTAGGAGTCGAAGTGGTCGCCATGGCCGAAAACGGTCGGATAGATCAGCATCATCATTAATTCTTTATATTATTTGCGTAAGAGCATCCTCTTCCCACCAGCCTGTGTCGCGGTGCTAGACCCTAAAAATATGTCGGAGGTACCGTTTTAAAGATATCTGCGAGTAGACTGGGCCAAAACTCTAACATTTGTTCGAACTTGAACGCGGACGAAGCCGCGGGCGGCCGCTAGTGTAGGTAATTAATCTTATTCCAGCCGTTCTTATAATAATACTCCAAAAACTGATTTGTAACATAAAATATAATTGAAAGCATCTCGACGAAAGTTCAATGGCTTGACAAGAGCTTTATTGAATTAGAAAATAATTTGTTAGGTGTAAACGTTACAAGATTAATATTTTGTAACACGATGCACCGATACACTTGTCAGTGTCAAAACAAAAAGATGCAACAGGCAGACAGAGAGATTTATAGCTATTACGATGCTAAGGCGGGGTGCAGACTAGAAGATATTACCACAGTACAATACACACAGTAAGGAAGCTTAGAAGATATGCTCGAAATGACAGACGCACACCGACGCATGTCTCAACAATGTAGTTCAGCGAGAATTAGGGTGCTGTTGGTCGCGCGTGACTCGTTTGGCAGTCACACATGCAGAATTTAACGCTTCTCGCAAATAAGCCTTATTGTTGAAACGTACACCACGTATCAAAAATAAGGCCTATTTGCGAGACTGTGTAGAAAGAAACGTCTAGACTGTGATATTACTACAATAAAATTCGAAAGTTTTAAATTTGTTCTTAGCCGTCACATTAAAAAAAAATCAAGTTTTAATAAATTTTTTGAACGTTTTATGGTTTTTTCATATGTTTCTGGATAAAAAAATACTATAGGAAGGTATAGCGCCGAGTAATGGAACTTTTCAGTTTATGATAAAAGGTTCAGTAATATTTATATTGATAGACACAGTTTAAAAAAAGTGGCAGGAAATGATAGGATTGTATAAAAGTGAGAAATATATTGCGCCGACGGCAAATAAAGGATAAGGACAAGCAAATAATCGCATTGTTTCTTTAAATAAAATTGCGTAAAAATTGACAAGAGCAAACACAACATACAATCATACAATGACGAAAACTTCAAGTGCTGGGCTAGTAAGTTTGTTGATTGTTGTGACTCTAAACATACAAGTTTCTACATTTGCACTGTGCCTAACATTTCACATTTGATGTCGGCGTATTTTTGAGCTACCGAAGACATAAAACAATAGATACGATTAAAAACGTGTGACTAGGCTAATTGAAACGTCAACAATATTTGATTTGTGGTCCGCTTAGACGTCGGGGCTGGTTCCTGGTCCATTTTTCAAATGGTCTCCAAATAAATTGAGTCACAGACGATAGACGGAGAAAGTCCTAGCACATGATTTATGGGCTTATTTTTTTTTAAACTATGGTCCGAAGAAATTATTCTGTTTTATTCAAGACATGACGTCTTACCAAAACGCTTTATACTTGTAAGCAAGCTTCACAATGTGTTTTTTAAAAGCAAATAAATATTTTTTTAGATCTTCTTTAGTGATTATAGGCTTCAAGATACATAAACAAATCCATTGCCAGAAGCCATTAAAACGTATCCATTGTAACAAAATACGTTATTTTGATCTAAGTGACGTCAGTCGTGTAAGTGTAGACGAATTTGTGTGGCTCAGATCCTAAAAAAGAATGTTATTACAACATTTTGATGAAGCTCATGTTCTTTGAGGTAATACCATAACAATAATGAAACTTACTCGGACAGGTTTACAATTGGCATGATGACAGCTATCTTAAATATTTTCAAGACCATGGCGTTTAAAAAACATAGCCCCTATGAAGTTAATATAACCAGTTTATTTACAAAAAGCTGTCGAAACCAATTTTTAAACACACAAAACTCAATAAATATTCGGTCAATTGACTCCGATTTCTAATATATGACCGTGACGTCACGTTCATGTATTCCCATACAAAATCTATGGAGGCAGAACGTTTTGACAGATAATCAAAAGTATGTCAACGATTGGTGGTGTCGTCTAGCCAATTTTATAAAACTTAGTTGACCCGGTAAACGTTGTTTTGCCATATAAAAAGTGTGGACTACCCTTATCACTAAGGGGTATGAAAAATAGATGGTGGCCGATTCTCACACCTACTCATATTGAGTAGGTGTGAGAATCGGCCACCATTCTCACAAAATTTCATGAGAATCGGTCAAGCCGTTTCAGAGGAGTACGGGAACGAACATTGTGACACGATATTTTTTTATATAATACAGACGAGGGGTGTAAATCTCAGCATATTTCTGACTTTAAATCAAAGGTGAAAATACCTGTGATTTTATCGGTCATGCACATATTAAATTGTAAAAAAACAGCGAAAACTAAAGTGTGCCAGATTTAATAGATATTAATCGCTTTGTAGCCCTTTAAAATAAAGTCATCACATCACATTGCATTTAAGTAAGTATGTATATGTGCACACACGGCAGCAAGTCGAGATAAACATTGCAGTAATATCTTAATCAACTGTAATAAGGGCGTTTTTGTAACAAAATGGTAACCTAATGTGCTGCTAAACAACCTTCCGACATTCCACATTCTTGGTCAGGTTTCCTATGTCATTCGCGAAAGCCAAAGTATTAGCCATTGGAGATATTTACTGGTACCTTTCATATTAAATACATTATATGCTATTATACATACTTAGTTAAGTCATGATAAGTCAATTTATTTTGTTACGTTGGTGGTGTCATCTCCAAATCTCAATGGTACCCACCGAAAACCAGCGCCATGGCAATAATGCTGAGTAGGAGGCAATTTAGTTATACCTACACTTTTTACATTTTAGTTTTATTATAAACATACATAGTCCTAGTCCTGCCTGTGTCAATTTTTAAGTGAAGTTTATAAGTGTAATGAGTGGCATAAATAAAAAAACAGGCAAAACGATAAGCACACAGATTTTATTTAAATTAGGTTATAATCAACTATCAAAATACAAATTGGCAGAGTTTCGGCCTATTCAGTGGCTAAGAGGGCAATAGTGGCTAGACTGAGCTGTCTGGCCGTTATAAGGGCTTGCTCCCACCCAAGGGCGCACGGCTGGCGGAAGTTGTAGTGGGGAGCGTCAACTGGCTTGGCGGTGGCTTTCTATTGGCTGGCTTGACTAGGATTGGCTGGCTTGGCTAGGATTGGCTATGATTGGCTATGATTGGCTATGGTGGCTGAGGCTTGGCGTTACATAAGCCAAATAAATATTTTTTCTTTCTTTCAAATATCGTACTAGTTACAACCGTATATCTAAAGAATTAGGTTCGAGGTTTTATCAGATAGAGGTATTTCAAGTGTTGTATCGTCATCGATATTGATATTCTAATTTTGTTTGATCGAAAAGATTATAATATGAGAAGTAACCTAAGTGAATTTTTGATTAAAAAACCGGTCAAGGGCGAGTTGGACTCGCGCACCGATGGTTCCGTACAAACCTGTAGGTATTTATGTAAAAGTTCACCCATCACGGGTATTATAGACTTAAGTATTTAATATAAATTTTAATTTAATATATCAACGCGTTCATGAGAAAAGGAGTAGTAACTTTGAAATTTTCTAAATTGTTAATAATCAATATAAAAATCAATATATATAAAAAAAAATTATATGATGAAACTGAAAATTTACGGTTTTCGTAATTTTTCTTATATCTGTACTATAAGACATGACTTCGTACTAAATTTCAAGATTCTAAGTTTACGGGAAGTACCCTGTAGGTTTTGATTCCCGTGCGAGTATCTAAATTTGCGGCCTAAATGGCTTTATCTTTTGATATCGTCACAGATTACTAAATAGTTACTATTGCGTTGGCTTAGAAGGTTGATTTTTCTACAGCTTCCAGGGACAGTAGACCTAAGTATCATATACAAATTTCAGTTTGATACCTCCACGCGTTCCTGAGAAAAACGGTCTTGACAGGCGGACGGACGGACGGACGGACAACAAAGTGATCTTATAAGGGTTCCGTTTTTTTCTTTTGAGGTACGGAACCCTATAAAAGCTATTATGTATAGATATATTGTGTTTTGATGCGATGGCTAACTTACTTACGTAATAACAGTCAGAATGTCCCTTAATTAAGGACTGAATAAATTAACCGACTTAGTATTACATGGATTTCACAACTTTTTACGGTAGAAAAACTGAGCTTTATTCCTTTTTTTAATAACTTTATTACGCAATAAAAGGTTTACTCACAAAAAGCAGACTTAATGCTCAACAGCATTTTCTGTTACTCAAACCTTTAGATGTATAGAGAAAGCATTGGGTGCAGTCAATATATATATATATATATATATATATATATATATATATATATATATATATATATATACATGTATTATTTTTGTTTATTTTAAGACTAGAAAACCCCTAATTCAAATTACATAGAAGTCGGGCCGAAAAATAGCTTTATAGTATCATAAATCTGATAAAATTGGTGATTTTAATAAATTACGACTATCTTGCTTTTAAAGGTTTATGAATAGGTCCGCTTTGTTTTCGCCAAAGGCCTGTTATACCCCACAAAGTTCTCCAGTCCACCCACGTTACTTAATTTTAAATGTATTTACATGATTGAAAATTTACTTTCGTTTTTGATGCCATTATAAAGCGATAGTAGGATAGTTAAAGCGAAGAGATACTGCTACACTTTGACAAAGTCGTGTGGAACCTTCCTGCGGGGCTACATACGAAGGTTTATTTAGAAAGGGAAAAATCCATTTATTTCTGGAAGTAGGCTAACAACTACCACTTTTTCACGTCCCAACATATAAATTAACTCTACCACCGCTTCGGGACAATTTGGGCCAGTGCTGAGAAGAAGCGGCGCAAGAAATTCAGTCACTATTGTCATTACCTCTTTTCAAAATTGATTTACAATAATTGTAATTGTTTGCATTTAAACATTTTCATATATCTTTGTCATTTATATAATCATCAATTTTATAATATACTTTCGACATTAATACATCTTTTACAACTGTTTTAAATTTATCTAAAGGCAATGAAATTAAATTTTTTAGGTAATTTATTAAAAAATGATATACATCTACCCATAAATGAGTGGCTAACTTTATGAAGCCTAAAATGTGGAACGGCAAGCCTATTTTTTGTATTGTGTTGAAGTTATGCAAATCGCTATATTCGGAAATAAGTGTAAGTTTTTTCGAACGTAAATTAGGTTTTCGTAAATGTATTGCGAGTAACTGTAAGTATTTTAACTTCTTTAAACAATTCCTTAAGTGTTTCATTTGATTTAAGTTTATAAATAGCCCGCACGGCTCGTTTCTGCAATACAAAAATTGTTTCTATATTTGCAGCTGAGTCCCATAGTAAGATGCCGTATGACATGATACTGTGAAAATAACTAAAATAAACTAGTCTTGCCGTTTCAACATCAGTCAGAAACCTTATCTTTCTTACAGCGTATGCAGCGGAGCTTAGTCTCTTTGATAAGGTCACGATATGAGGACCCCACTGGAGCTTATCGTCCAAAGTAATTCCCAAAAAAGTTGCAGTATTTGAAGTAACTAGCTGTTCATCCTTAACAACAATCTTTGTTGGAACTTGTCGGACATTGGGCATTGTAAACTTAATGCATTTAGTTTTAGCCGCGGCAATATATTGTTAACGGTGAACCAGTGAAGTATTTGCGAGAGAGTACCATTTACATCGTCAAACGATTCTTTACCCCTTGGGGTTTTAAAAAGTAGTGTAGTATCATCAGCAAATAACACTATCTCACAAACACCGTCGACAAAGTATGGAAGGTCATTAATATGTATCAGAAACAGTAACGGTCTCAATATCGAACCCTGGGGCACTCCCATAGTGAGGGGTGCTCCAGGAGACTCTGCTTTTGTGTTCTCTCAGTGAGATATGATTTGAATAAGTTACATGCATCAGTTGATACACCATAATGGCGTAGTTTTCTCAACAGGGTCTCATGGTCAACACAATCAAACGCTTTAGAGAGGTCACCAAAAAATCCTATAGCATCATGCTTACTATCATAGGCATTAATTATATGTTTCAACAGAGCGACTCCAGCATCAGCAGTACTGCGACCCTTTGTAAAACCAAATTGTTTATTATGCAATAAATTGTTTGATGTAAAGTGAAATAGTAGCTGATTGAATATCTTTTTAAAAATTCATCTTTTCAATAATGAGTTTTTGAAAATGAATCTTTTCAAAAATTTTACTTAAAACCGGTAAGATTGATATTGGTCGAAAATTTGAGGGGTTATTTTTATCACCAGATTTAAATAACGGTACTATTTTACTGAATTTCATTAAATGTGGGAATTTCCCTTCATCAATACATTTGTTAAAAATGATCGCTAAAAGAGGTGCTATGAATTGAATAATAGTTTTAATGATACATACGGATATTCCCTAAAAAGAAAGAGAGTCCATATAGTGTTAGTAACAATGCAAGCTTATAACTATGTATCAATAATTTATCAGTTGTGTATTAAGGACTAATAAATCGTCTATTCTCCATCTCATTTATCACATTTTTAATAAGTTTTGGTTATTTCAACTGTCGCTTAAATAGTCTGAAATAATTATTTAGTAATATCCGTACACTTAGTAAATCTTTTTTCTTGCCGTCGTGTCTCCTAACTTATCTTGCTACCGGAATCTCATGTGCGTCCGGCAAAATTTGTTGGGAGTCAAGTACTCCGCCTTGACCACGGTTGACAGCGCGACTGCGACTGACGTTCAAAATCGCGCAAAGCGCACGTTTCCCTTCCCCTCCACACCGCTCACTCCCGCTCACGCTGACTACTTGATACCTCGCCCCCTGCCTCGTCCGATTTTGATGATTACCATCAGTCGTTTCTCGGATCCTAGATAAGAGATATTGGATGCTTTGATGACTATTTTAGTAGATAATTATATAATTTACTTGGCTAATTTTGATTGATTGCAGTGAAGTGTGGGCGTTAGGCTATATACAAGACGACAAGTTCGTTAATTTGGTAACGTTCTTATGTGACAAATAACTACTTATTAGCTAGCTAGTTTACATTTAACACGTTTTGCTGACAATGATAATAAAGGCTTTGTCACACAGCGAACGGTGTTGGCTGTAGGGTGTTGTGATGCTGTCGTTATAGAAGGCAAGAACATAAGGGAACGCATTTTACTAAACTCACGCATTCTATGTGACTAAACCTTATAGGAAGTGTTCATTCAATTAAATGATATGTCTCGTAGTATGACAAAACCCAATAGACCGGTTAAATCTAGAGTAGGTAACCGAACATTACTTAAATCTAATAAGTTTATAGCATCTTTATGTTATTAACTCACAAAAGTTATAACAACGTTCATTAACAGCTCTAGCGCCAAATAACCGCACCGATGTAATCACTCACCAAACACTCACCATCCACTTATTTACAAAGCGTATGTAATTTACTTTTTACGACCGGTAGCAGTTATCGAGTACCATTGAAATCATCGCAATCACGTACATAATGGTTCTCGGGTATTGGAGGTGTGACCGTGTTTTTATTTTATAGTTTTTCATCGTAGTTTTTTTTCTTCTTTAAATAGGCTTAGGTTTTTTGACACACGCTGGAATAAAGGCGTGTGCCCTAGCCGGGCGTCACTGTACCTCCTAGTTTACTCATAAGACTGTAACACCTTACTGTAACGTGTGACTTGCAATAAATATTATGATTATGAAGGCGTTGTTGAATTAATTTTATGCCATTTGTCAGTCGATATAGCATCGCGCTGGAATTGCTACAGTAAAGTGCCAATCGATGCTAAGTTCTACGTGAGACTAAGAGACTAGACAGGATTGACATTGACACAAGGCGTTTGAAGTATTGGTCGCGTCGTGTCGTGTCGCACTTGTCGCCGTGCGTCGCTCACTTAGGACAATGCCTTTGTCGCGTCTCGGCCCTTTGTTGCATTTATAGAACTTGTCGCGTTGCCGTTCATGTAGTACAACGGGCAACGTGCGCAAACATCGCGCTTGCATAGATGCAAAAGTAGCGTAAGATTGAGCGTAAGTGTGCATCGTTGCTAAAATTAACAGTGTGTTTGTAAAAATCGACGACCACTTTGGTGTAATGGTTAAGAAATTTATTATTACCCAAGAGGTCGCGGGTTCGATCTCCGCACTGTACAAACATATGTGTGCATGAACATGTCTGTTTGTACTGGTCTGGGTGTTATTTGTATTTATTTAAGTTTATTTGTAATACCACTTAGTTGATTGTGATATTTGTAACACAAGTTCTTTAGCTACTTACCACGGAGTCAGATCAATGTATGTGATGTTGTTGTATATTTATATTATTATTATTAACGAGTAAGAGAGCAGTTGAGATTAAAAGTTAACAACGTAATTGAAATTTTTCAAACCGCGATCTTACTTCAATCGTTTTACTCAACTGTTTCAATCAAATCAGAATTAGAGCGAGATCAGAATAAAAATGCTTCAGAATTACGAAACAAAAAAATCTGTTTGTGTAAATAGTTTAGTTATGGAATGGCCAAAGCGGTATATGCTTATGTTTTCACGTCAGATCAAAGGAATGGTTTTATTTTAAGTCTTATGATGTTCGGAATAAGGGCTAGCAGTGGATAGGCGAACTTTAAAGTTCGTGTGGGAAGTTCATCTATCGAATAACCACGATTTATAGGCTGAGTTATTAGTTAGTTGTTATACGTCAGAAATTGATCGATCATTGGCGGTTGTCGAGATTTTTTCTTCTATTTTTAGAGTGAACAGGCGCACAAATTACGAAGATCGGTTAGGAATCTTAAGATTTATGTATGTAGATGATAATTGTTAGGTAACCGCTTTAATGTCTATTTGTGAGACCACGATTCTATTTACCGACGGTTTTATGTTTCTCATTTTGAGCTCGTGTCAGTATCAAGGTGATTGGTGCTAGAAGTTCGCATTTCTGTTTATTTGTAAAGTTTTTGATTAATTTAATGGGCACCACAGAATTTGAAACAAATTTTTATACAGTCTTTATTGTAAAGAAGACACTTTGCAAAAAACAATTTACTCTACCCTAAATACTAAATTTGATACACTTATATTAAAATTATAAAAATAAATAAATTAATCATAAATTAAGTACCGTGTCGAAGTTCCACTTTTATGAATCAAGCGCTTCTCATCTACATTCCTGATGCGCACTGCAAAAGAGTGGAACTCACTACATGCGTCAGTGTTTCCCTGCAATTACGACCTAGGAATTTTGAAAGCTAGAGAGAACAGGCATCTTCTAGGTGAGGTCGCTCCATCGAAGACTCAGTCTTTGCCTCGTTGGGCTTAGTATTGGGTCAACAGCAATCCTATCCCAAATAAATAAAAAGTGTGTGTGTCAGCTCCGACGCACGACTGGAGTTTACTCCTTAAGAACGGTTATAAAAAGTAAATAGATTAGGGAATAAGGATAAATAATTGCATTTTTTATGATACTTTAAGCATGTATGATACATTTAGTTATACAATTATATTATCTTTATTTTTCATGTTATCAGAATTTAAAATAAGGTCTATACTAATACCTATAGTTGTAGGCGCTCTACTGTATATAGATACATACTATGAAGATTATACACAGTGTATAGACTCCATAATACATACAATACCATACACCTATACAATACACAATACTCGGTTGAATGTGTCAGAAAATGACCGGTACGTCTTCGGGTAACATCGTGTGACATCGTCGTGTGACAATTTCGTGTAACATCGCGTGACATAGGATAACATCGGGAATTTGATTGTCCTCTCGTATATTTTTATACCCCGGCCTTTTTATATGAAAATCGATTCTTAAGGAGTAAACTCCAAAAAAAAATTAATTTTGATACTGTCGTGTCGCACTTGTCGCGTTTCGGGGAATTTTGCAAGAGTGTGTTACCAGTGATGACATACGGATCCGAAACATGATCTTTAACTATGGGCCTTATAAAGAAGCTCAAGATTACACAACGAGCGATGGAGAGGGCTATGCTCGGTATTCCTCTACGAAATCGAATCAGATATGAGGAGATAAGTAGAGGAACTAATGACCGTTGGGGCAGAAAAGTTCTGGATTGGAAACCCTTCGACCAAAAGCGCAGCGTAGGACGTCCACCGACAAGATGGACAGACGACCTTGTAAAGATCGCAGGATCACACTGGATGCAGACCGCTTGTGATCGGTCGATGTGTAAAACTGTGGGGAAGGCCTGTGTTCAGCAGTGGACGTCCTTTGGCTGATAATGATGATGAACGACTTGTCACGTTTGCCGCTCACGTATGACAACGGGTATCGGTTGACTAGGCTGCACGGACACTTCAATTAACACAATTAGAAACATGAGTCCTTATAGGTGATCCTGTATTAAATGAATCATTCACATAATATCCTTTCAGACGCCCTCGGCGCCAGCGACCTAGTAAATTAATAGAGCAAGTTTAGTTCTTGTTACTTCTCCATTAGCCCTTAACTAGTTTTGATCTATTTCTGTAAGTGGTTTTACTTAGTTAATTTATTCTTATGTTTTTCAATACTTCTAGAGTCAGTACATTTATTGGTTACGGCGGTAAAAAGAAAAGATAAGTTAGCAGAATTAAAAAAAAAACCGACATGAGCCAGCAAATAGCTTGTGAGCTTCAAAAAGGCTGGACGGATTTTGAACAGCCAGAGCTAAGAACCACCGTGATTTATTTACCTTACGAGTACAAATAAAAACCCTTCAAGTGCGAGTTGGACTCGCGCACCGAGGGTTCCTTACAAACCTGTAGATAAGGAGTAGTAACTTTTAAATTTTCAAAATTGTCAAATAGTAGATTTTACAACGAGAGCATAAAGCAAGTCATTTTTATCCGAGATCGTTATATGCCCGAGCCCGCAGGGCGAGGGCAGATGATGAAGTCGAGGATAAAAATGATTTGTGCACGAGTTGTAAACTCTGCTTTTCACTTCGATTGCGAGAAAATAAAACAGTTACTACAATTTAACAATAATTTGAGAAAATTCAATACGAAAAGTTCACGGCTTCTTTCCCGCTACTTTACTTTTTTTAATTTTCCTGCATAATTTTCGGGCAAAGAAAAAAAATATACAGCCTATTCTTAAATTATTTTGGAATAATGTTTTTTTTTTGTGGTAAACACGTTTTGATATTTAGTTTCTTTTTCGTATTATCTTATTATAAATCAAAAATGCAAATAGGGAAGGAAATATTATAAATTAGCAAGTTTTATCCATGTACAATTAATTGTTTTTGGCTGTATGGGCTAAATGGTCACTGCCTTAGTGTAGACACATTTAAAAAGCTACTTTTATGCACAAGAGCGTAAAATTCAACTTTATGTCGCCTAGATCCTGCATAAAGTAGTACTTTTTCGAGCATGAGAAGTGAAAAATATTTTTCACTTCTCATGCTCCTAATATATATAATATTTCCTTCCCTATTTGCATTTTTGATTTATAATAAGATAATACGAAAAAGAAACTAAATATCAAAACGTGTTTACCACAAAAAAAAAAACATTATTCCAAAATAATTTAAGAATAGGCTGTATATTTTTTTTCTTTGCCCGAAAATTATGCAGGAAAATTAAAAAAAGTAAAGTAGCGGGAAAGAAGCCGTGAACTTTTCGTATTGAATTTTCTCAAATTATTGTTTTATTTTCTCGCAATCGAAGTGAAAAGCAGAGTTTACAACTCGTGCACAAATCATTTTTATCCTCGACTTCATCATCTGCCCTCGCCCTGCGGGCTCGGGCATATAACGATCTCGGATAAAAATGACTTGCTTTATGCACTCGTTGTAAAATCTACTATTTCTTTTTTTTTTATATGATGAAACTGAAAATTTACGGTTTTCGTAATTTTTCCTATATCTGTACTATAAGACGTGACTTCGTACTAAATGTCGAGATACTAAGTTTACGGGAAGTACCCTGTAGGTTTTGATTCCCGTGCGAGTTTCGAAAATTCGTGGATGTTTGCGGCCTATGTATCTTTTGATTGCGTTGGCTTAGATAGAAGGTTGATTTTTCTACAGCTTCTAGGGACAGTAGACCTAAGTATCATATAGAAATTTCAGTTTGATACCTCCACGCGTTCTTGAGAAAAACGGTCTTGACAGACGGGCGGACGGACGGACGGACGGACAACTAAGTGATCTTATAAGGGTCCCGTTTTTTTCTTTTGAGGTACGGAACCCTAAAAACCGCACTGAGGCGAATTAGTTGCAGCGCTCTTGTATTGATACCAAATGTAAAGAAACCTAAGGCGTGTCATATTTGGGATGGGTGACCATTCTGACCCTTTAAGTGACGTCTATTTACAAGCATGATCTCCGTGCTTCGGCAGGCACGTTGGTCCCGGTTAATATCGATAGATATTAGTCGTTAAGCCTAGTCAGAGGCACTCGGGCGGCTTAATAACATCTGACTGTAAGGTTGTCTTCTCCACCAATCCGCCTTGAGCCCGCGTCGTGTTCATTGTCGAGATGAGGCATGCGCCCAGCAGTGGGACTTATAAAGGCTGATGAGATGAGATCAGATCAGTCCAATCGTTCGGCAGCTGCGATGCCATAGACATACACACAAACACGCATAACACACAAACAGAAAAAGGGTCAATCTTATTACCCCCCTCTTTTTCGGTATTTGACTCTGTTAGGTATTTAAAGTTTTTTTTTTGGCGGAGGTAAAATCGTTATTATTCCGATGAAGAGCTAATACGGTAGTTGACACCACCAATCGTTGACGTACTTTTTATCAACTGTCAAAACGCTTTTCTTCATAGAGTTTGTATGGGAATAACACACTTTGACGTCATCGCGTGCAATGCCGACTGAGTGACTAATTATCATTTGAATTCCAATTAAAAATCAAATAATACGAACTGCAGAAAAATATTAGTGTAAAGGCATCTGAAATTATGAATTATTTTAGAAAAAATCAGTTTTTGAATATTTCTTTCATAGTGGAAACAAGCCTATTATTGTATGCACCTTAATCATTAAGGCCCAGTTGCACGATCCAGGATTAGCTAAACTTAGGGTTGATTAGCTAAAATCATCTGACCCCCTACTCTTTAAGCTGTTGTCCGTAGTTTCCGATGTAGCCATCTTTGTCACTCTTACAAGCTTGACCGTACGAGTAATCGCGCTGGCAAGACTCGAAATCACTAACGAAACTAGGAAGTACGCTCTCTGTCTCTAAAACGTCAAAAATGATGCAGTGACATCGCTATGTTTATTAATAATAGACTGCCTCGTTGGTGTAGTGGCAAAGTTTCTGCCTTACATCCGGGATGTCCTGGGTTCGAATCCCAGGTCGAGCCAAAATTGTTTCTGAGATTTTCTGTCATAAATTTCTCAAAAACAGCTCGGAGTTGGATAGTTGGCGGTGTTACACCCGCGTGACTGGAAAAGCACGTTAAGCCGTTGTTTGTCCTGCTCCGAACTTTGAGAGTGATGGAACAGTGAGTGCGCGTATTGCTATTGAGTATGTGTATTGCGCACACACTTGTGCACTATAATATCTCCTGGCTAGTTTTTTAGTTTTTCGAGATTGGTCGCCGTGGTCGAAATCGGCCAGGAGGACTATTATGTTTAATATCGTTGTTATGGTAACCCTTTTAGGTCTGTGTTTTTTTTTATGTTCCTCATATTTTATTTCATTATGTTACAAGCCAGTGATACAACTATTTTTTTTTGTTCCAGGTCTGCAGAATGAAGATCGGTGTCATCACGTGACCATGAACACAAGTACAGTTTGGTTCCAGTTGAAACCCAGTGCCATGTTCAATGTGACTCAGTGATAGGAAAGTGTGTGAACGAGGCATCATGCGTATGCAGGGAGCGATACTTATACCGGCGATGTAAGTATTTAATCCCACCATAAACGTAAATGTAAAAAAGGAGAGCCAAGTTCAATATAAAACTATGCTTGGCGGTGGGCTTCGGCGCAAAAAGTATAGAGATCTAAATAAATAAATAAATAAAATAATAGATTAGATTTGACTTCAGTTTTCAATTCATCAGTCATTTTGTAAAGTATTCAATTTGCTTAGAAATTCTGATGAAAACAAGTCAAATCTACTTTCAGATCTCACATTTTGGTTCAGAATTCTTCCTATGCTCACACGCAATTACCTAGCTGGGTTCTAAATTTCATCTTTCTAGGTTATCTTTTTTTTTTTTCATATGAATAACCAGACATTTGGCCGCGATCTCACCTGATGGTAAGCGACGATGCGACCGAAGATGGAACATGTCTGGCTATTAACAGCCTATTCACTCTTTTCTTGAAAGCATCCAAATCATAATGTTCCGGAAATATTTTAGGCGGCAGCAAATTCCACTCCCTAGCCGCACGCAAAAGGAACGTAGATGCAAAACGTTTTGTACGTAATGTAGGCATGTCTACGACATAAGGGTGGAGACCTCGACTGCGTCTTGTGTCCCGGTAGTGAAAAGGAGCTGGTGGAATTAATTCGTACAATTCCTTCGCACACTCCCCGAAATGTAGCCTGTAGAACACTGAAAGACACGCCACATTACGCCTGTGATCAAGGCTTTGCAGCTTGCGTTCACAGAGTTCAGCATCTCCAATAATTCTAATTGCTCTCTTCTCTATCGATTCTAAAGCAGCCAGCTGATATTTGGCAGATCCATCCCAAAGGTGGCAGCAGTACTCCATGCAACATTGGACCTGAGCTTGATAGAGTTGCAGAAGCTGCACCGGCGTGAAATACCGCCTGACCTTTGAGAGAACTCCAAGCTTTCTAGCTACAGTTTGGGCTATAGATTCGATGTACTGGCCGAAATTTAAATTGAAATTTAAATCTGAAAGTAGGTTACCTTTAGGTACTAAATGTCATAGTTGATGGAATCAGGCGTTACTTTGCGGAAATCCATGACTAAAGCTGAAAAAGAGGATTATTTTGCTTTAAATTTCCACTAAACGACGCCAGCGCAGGAACCAAAATACATCCAACTGTAATCACCCGAAAAAGCTACTACATATATACTAGAGGTATATGTCAGTCAGTGAGACAGTGACAAAATTTACGATTTTCAGACCTTCATAACTTTATAACTGTTTGAGTGAGCCTCATGAAATTAAGGCTTCTAGGTGTTGCAAGATTCAAGGTTTTATTTAAGTAATGTTTTTGGTTGCCTTTTTAATTTATTTACATTTTGTTGCGTGTAATACCCAGAAAACGTTTTCAGCCTTCTTTTAAATTAAATGCTTGCTGGGATTCCGAGACGAATTTCTTTGTTTAAGTTTCAGTACTAGAATAGGTTCAATTATAAGTCATCCTATTATCCGTAGATTAAATCATGATTTATTTCAACAGCGGCATATCGTTATAAAATATGTAAACGGTTTCAAAACTGTCGTTCATCGCCCGGAGTTATTGTCCTGATGATTTATTTTATGGCCACCCTATTTATAAGTGATGCGCATGATAAAATAATCGATAAATAAAATATTTGTCTCCGAAAAGGTAGAATCGGAATTAGTTGTTGGAATAACACCCAATGAGGTGTCTATGGAAATTGTAAAAGTCAAAGAAAAATGAAGACAGTATAATACTCACGTTATATAAATCTTGTATATCGATGGGAACATTAATTTGTGCAATACGGGTTTGGCTATTAATATTTTTTGTACTCCGTGTTAATTAACAGGGAACTTTTTTGCTTCAGTTAACATAGCCCTGTATTACAAGTCTATTTTAATTGAATCCTTGCCGAAACTACATATTTTGAAGACAGTTTTGGTGCAAATAATATCCTGTTTCAAAATAAGTATTTATTCCATCGATAAAATATTGAATTAATAAAACGATCGGCCCATCACTAAGCTCTGTGAACGAATTTATAAGCTATCATACACTCGTAAATATTATTTATGCTCGTAATAAGCCCCACAATCGCAACACAAATAAAATTACAAACTAATTCGGTTTTGTTGCTTAAATCGCGGCTCTATAAATTTCGTTAAGAACTTAATAAATAACAAGTGCCACTCAACAAGGTATCTATTCATAGAGCTTTAAAGTATGATGTATAATAAACTTATGGGTTACCCCTAACCAAGTACGTTCACATTTGCAACTTTGTAATGCATAAGGGAATCTTTTTTATTTTCATAAATAGCTATCCAGACATTTGACCGAGGATGGATCATGTCTGTCTAAAAGCAGCCTATTCACACTTTTCTTGAAAATATCCAAGCTATAATCATTGAAAATCAAGTAATTGTGTATTTTTTTGTTACTAGAGGTAGCATAGCCAATAACGTTCTTTTTTATAGACGTCAAAATATCTGACCAAAATAATATATTTTGAAAGACGTCATAGAGCTTATAAGTATGTAACCTGGCAACCTATTTTAAACGTGAAATCTACCAGTGGCAAGTAAGTTAAAAGATTTTTCTCAAAATGCGTTACGGAACCAACTATACCTACATACTCGTATCAGTCTCTAAGTAGGAGTATAATCAAGCAATCTGCGGTATGTTTTGGTTTCCCTTATCAAGTTAAATATTGTATCACTCAACTTTTATGGTCAATCTTTATTAAAGGTCATGCCACAGCCTGTCCTGTAACGCCCTACTTTCGTAAGAAAATCAGGTCTCTGTTACAATTCAGCTCTGTATTCAGGGCAAGGGCTGGCTAAAAGAAGTACACGCAACCATTATACAGCTAGTAAATCAATCAGTTGCGGTTTTAAGCTTCAATAAACACATGAGTCACTGTTCCAGAAATTATTTAATCTTTAATCTTGCGAAATTGTTATTTTAATTTCTCAGACCATTAGTGTTAACCCTTAGCTGGTATCGCTATTTTTGGCAACACTACTGGCATCGTGGGTCATAATTTACCCATACCAATAATTCTGTTGTAGTACCTTTACATTTGTTTGATTTATGTAAATAGGGATAGATATTAAATAAAAAACCCATTTTGTACAAAATTATATTAGTTTGATATTAGAATATTCAAAAATTATTTACTTCTACATGAAATTGTGACTAACCTAAGTTTTTGGCACTTTTTGGTCAGTGTTTTTAAAAATCCAAAAAAAAATATAAATGCTAGAAAAACTAAAACAAAAATAAATTTATGGCACTTTTCATATCCTCTTTATAACAAAAAAGTATAATTCTCATGAGATCAGCTTATAATTAAAAAAATGACAATCAAAAACAAAGGACTAGTTACTAACCAATTATGTGACGCCATATTTCAGTCTTATACTTTTTGACAGCTACTACACATAATATTTTGGACGGAATGAGTTTTACAAATATTATATAAACATTTAATACATTTTAGAGAATGTTTTCGATCGTTTTTCCAATCACATAGGTAGGATCTGGCCCTTTTGCCCCTTTGAAAAAAGTTACGAATTTGGTGTCGTGGGTCAAAAATGACCCAGCCGGTTACATATCTCAGCTCCTATGATAGTAGCAGCGCTGCACATCCGCCCCCCGCCGCAGCTTGCGATGAACAGAGATTACGTAGAAACCCGCACTTGTACCATGAACATTAAAAGAATAATAACTAAAAATGTTTGCGTCTGGGTCAAATTTGACCCAGCGATACCAGCTAAGGGTTAATCTAAATCGTTGCGTGGTCATGGTAGTGACTGGTCCACATGCCTTCGTGGGCGATCAGGATTGGCTTGTTCTGGTCGAGGTGTCGCCATGAAAGCAGGTCTGTTGGTTAATGTACGGTTACTGTGAAATTGTACGAAATATATGCTTAGATGGGTTCTAAAATCATCTTTCCGCATTCCCACTCGGTTGACTGGTAGAGAATGCGATAAGACATTAAGTCCCCCAATTGAAAATTTTTGATGGAATAAAGTTTAAATAAATAAATATAATCCGACAACTTCGTACTCGATCCTCTTTTGTTTAAAAATTGACAGCTTCATACATCGTGCTGTGACTTACGGAAAAAAGGACGCAGGAGTCGGAGACTGTCTATCTGAATGTAGGAATAATACTTCTTTTTATTTTAAATGTTACTCACACACAGATGGTCCTAAATTCCACAAAACCAAGTTAATCTGTAAAAAAAATAACAATTCCATGAGAGAAATAGGTATAAAATATGTAACCTGCCGCTGAAATAAAGACTGAATGAAATTCATGCCATCAAAACAGATCTCAGTTGCGGAAACATTCATACTTTAATATAAAACACCAATAATTCACTTAACTGAAATAAATATGTTTTTCAGACCGACCACCCTAAGTGGCAAATATGTCATCCGACCTACATAATATTTCAGGAAAATAAGGAAATAAGGCGACACGGCCATTACCACCTCTTTAGCAAAGAGAAATTACTTCGTAGGGATGTCAAAATGCTTGTTTGACAATATTTATAGGGCTTGCTTTGAGTGGGAGGGGCCGCAAACAGAGACGCCAACTTGTAGAGACTTACATTTCCATTATAAGTCGATCTTGCCGCTCATAGAAGTGTGTTAAAAATGGAGCTTAACTTATGATGGATATATACAGGTGGATGTTAAACTACTGTATGCGTACTTTAGCTCTATGTATTCGGTGTGTTTGTTGTTTGAAATCATGTATTTGGCAACTGTGACCACATTAAAGTGGAACCCAGTATAAATTGTGGGTCGAGTGGTTTTTGGAAAATCTTGATGCTTGTCTTGAATTTAAACACCTCTTAACTAGAATGACGAAATAAAATAAAAAATAACTACTGAATAAATGAATGTGAACTGTAAATAATTATTGTTTTTTTAAGTAAAAACAGTCGACCCGTTTTCCTCAACTCGTATTTTTTTTACTTTTTAAGGGATTCTTAATTTCCAAATATCTGTTCTTACGTCACGATAACGACTAATGTGAGCTTTATTAAATCGACTCTGCCAAGTCGTAACTTCATTTCTGAAGGTCGTGTCCCATATGAAAGCCCTTCATCTCTTTCACAATCTTTCGTCATCTCTCTCGGTGCTCGGCTTCTTGCAGGGCAATTGTCACCGATAACCCAGTGAGTGCGGTCACCTGGTCACACCAGCTTGGTGATCTTCCGCGGGGTCTTCTGGCTTCCACTTTGCCCACCACGGTCAACTTGTCAAGACAGTCGGGTTGACGCCGGGCGATGTGCCGAAAATAACCCAGGATTCTTTGATAAACAACTTTTAGAGCCGGGTTTTTATTTGTAGTTGATCCAGGATAGATTTGTTTATTCTTTTAGAAGTCCAGGGTATATGGAGCATTCTTCTCCAGCACCAAATTTCAAACTTCTTCCAATCTTTTGCCATGACTGTCTGAGATTATGAAGCGTACCGAAATAAAGAGAACAGAAGAGTCCTGACAATCCTCATTTTAGTGACGGTAGAGAATTAGAGAGATGTATTTGCACCATATAACGCGTTTTACAAACGTATCATTACATAACGAAGTAACGAAGCTTGCCTTGTAAGTTTTCCAAGAAAATTAAAATGAAAAATACTCATCGCTGCCTGTTTTGTGTGACAAAGCTTTTACTAGAAGCAACGCGGCTGTCCAAAACCAAAGCCTAGCGAGACTTAATTAAGCAGGAGAAGACATGAAACATTTTCATCTACAATTTAGAATAGAATTCATTTTTTATACTTATCTGTTTTATTTACGAGTTATTAGGAATTGTTTTAATTTATGAAACAGTTAAATTGAACATAAGTGCATTTGAACAAGTTTAATGTTCCTTGCTAATTACGTCTTTAGATATTTCAAGATTTACGTTTAGAGTATATTTTTTTATGTTTCTCATAGTTTTTAAGCTTAACCTACCTCCAGATGAAATTTCTAGTAATATTTTAGCGACTGTCAGCGATTGAGACGCTATGCGATTGGTTGACATGCTGTCAAAAGCGAGCGCGGCGACACAAAGTCGCAGGTGTGGCCTGAGCCATGAAGCCTGATCCTTTTAGCACTAAATTTGTGTTAACCCAATTGTGATTTTTATGTCACAGTCAACTGAATGTGTGTCACGTACAATTGTGTAGTTACAGGAAGCGAAATCAATTAGATGACTTTAGTTACCTAAAGGTGATTGTAATGGAACACGAGCCATTTGTAAAGTGACTCATTGTTACTTATATATTTGGCAACTGTTAACCTTAGGGCGCATACATCACAGACCAGTACAAACATACATGTTTATGCACACAAATGTTTCTATAGTGCGGGGATCGTACCCGCGACCTCTTGGTTAGTAGTCAACTTGTTGACCATTACACCACAGTGGCGTAAATAATAAGTCAATAATATTCATCCTATTTATTTTTGGTTGTATCAACAATGAGGGTCCCGGTGCCGATGAGGTGTGGGGTGGTATAGTCGGCTTCATAAATATCTGGGCACTTGAGAACCATTTCGGAATATCTACGACACATATTTCAAGAGAGATGAAAACCATAATTCAGCATGAAAATATATTGAAGTGCAAATGTTATTTTGACGCTGACCGTAAATGAAATATTTTACCCATTTTTCGACCCAAGAAGACGCACGCGACTTCTCACGGAGAATTTTTTTTAGGTACGTAAAAATTTTTATCCCCCAAACTAACATTTATACAAAGGCCCTACTAAGGCTAAGCCTTTAGAGGCATAGACATAAGGCATTAGGACGAGTATGTACTTTTTAATAATGTAAGAAAATTTAAGTTCTAGAAATAAGGTTAAAAAAATCGGTGTGGGATATAAATATGTAAATAACCTAGCTAAACTAGCTAACTTGTAGTCTGGATGAATAACTACAAATTTAGTTTTGGCCTAACATGATTGCAGTCAAATTTAATCTTGACAATTTGTTAATTAATCCGAGCGATTATAGTGATTCTATTACATCATGTCGATATAAGCTTTAACATTAGCTGTCTCACAAGGGCAGTACAACCTTAACTATACACCTTAAAATGAGCAACCGGTGTGATTGGTTTTTATTTAGGTTTTTTCTTCTTTCGTTCGTTCGTTTTCGTTCATTTTATGAACGGGATTAATCCTGCACATGCGAAATCCCAGGATTTCGTGATCCTGGTATCCCGGTATTGCATTCTCTAAAAACAACTAACTAACTAAAAGGAAGTCTAACATATACTTCTAAAAGGGATGTTACGGATTTATCTTTATCAATGATAGATTGACGTCCATTAAAATTTGAATGCGTCGGCGCCTGAATAGGTGATAAAATAATTAATTATAATTATTGAGCTAACCGCAAGCCTAAAAAATGGTTCCATGATAACAGTTTGGAGGAGCGAGTCGGATGGGTATATGCAAGAAGACTTAAGAATATACAAGGTAAATTGTATTCTTATTAGAATAATGTCTTTGTATTCTTATTTTGGTTATATGTTTGTTATGTCCCAAATTAATGAAACGTTTAAAAAAATGTATGGTTATTTTACCGCAGCAGAACGATTTTTTAAAAATTAGAAATCAGATCGATGCACTGGACTGAATTTCCCTTTCGGCCCATCAATCTGTACATTGACAATGTTGTAACACAATTAATTACTTATCATGTGTCTAATTACGAATATTGTACTTTGTAGCGGCCTCTGGTTTTTGATTTATCCTTTGAAATTCTAGTTTTCGGCTAAAAACTGCTTAGCTGTCAAGTTGTTGTGATATGAGCCTTAAGTGGTAATATAGGCATACTAGTAACCGCGACTTTGTCTGCATCTGGAAACCTTTTAGCTTTACAATTCTTTATAATTAATAGTATCAGGCGTTACTTTGCGGAAATCCATAATTAGTATTAACATTGAAAAATTACTTAGCTTTAGATTTCCGCTCAGTTACGCCGGCATAAGTACCCAACTACACTACCTGTGACCACCGACTATGTTAGAGAACAAGCACATGCAAAAAGCACCGCCCGCCCTCCCACAAATCGCATGCAAAACAGATAATGCAATAATTAGTACCAACACCGACGTGCAAAAGAAAACCTCAACGCGTTTCGCCGCCTCACGCGGCATCTTCAGGAGGAGATGTTGTCGCCTCGGCTGCGCTCCGACGACTAACCTGTGAACGCTGGTGAGCAGGCCTTTTATACTTTTCCCCCACTATTGTTGTGACGTACTAGCGACCGATCCGGTCCTATTATTACTAATGATATTATTACTATTTTGACGGTTAGAAAAATTTGAAAAAATATTTAATAGTGGGGACGTTGTGTAACTGACCTGCTCATTCAGCAGTGTAAGCGAATTATCTTTATTATGTTTAATTATTTCTAATTGTTCCAAAACGGATAGTTTTAAACTTTTTTCGCATGTGTGTAAAATTGAAAATGTGTGATTATCAGGAATTCTATGTCCTGTGTCTAAAAGGTGTTTCGCGAAATAGGATTTTTCGGGATGGTTATTTCGATACGCGGATATATGTTCTTTATAACGTGTGTTGAAACTACGGCCGGTCTGCCCTACATATGTGGAGTTACATTCATTACAATTAAGTTTATAAACACCAGATTTCTGGTGTTTATCAAGCTTATCCTTACCATTACATAACATTCGTAATGAGTTATTTGTGTTAAAAGCTGCGTGCATATCGTGATTTTTTAGTAACTTAGAAATTCGTTCCGACACCGGTCCTAAATAAATCAAACTAGAATTATACCTGTTATCCTTTTTATCAGGAACAGCGTATAATAAACTAGTTATGATTTTGTTAATTTTATTTTTTATTAAACTGTCAATAATGCATCTCTTGTATCCGTTTGAAGTGGCGATGTGGTAAAGAATATTTAATTCTTTTTTGTAATTAATTTCACTTAATGGTATTGTAAGAAGGCGATGTACATATGAGTTGAACGCGGCCATTTTATGTTGCCACGGATGACAAGAAGATGCATGAATGACAGTGTCAGTGTGGGTTGGTTTACGATATATTTGGAATTCATGCTTACCCTGCACCTTTGTTATTGTTAAATCTAAGAAATTAATACTATCATTCTGTTCTAATTCTAATTTAAATTTAATTTTGGGGTGAATTTTATTTATTTTATTAAGAAATAGATCCAACTGACGGTTTGTTCCGGTCCAACAAATCAATATATCATCTACGTATCTATAATAATAAAGAATATTCCTATCATGTATTAAGTATTTATTTTCAAAATTATCCATGAAAATATCTGCCATTAATGGACTTAAAGGAGAACCCATCGGTAAGCCCTCCTTTTGTCTATAATATTGATTGTTGAAAAGGAGACAAAAGGAGGGCTTAGCGATGGGTTCTCCTAAACATAATAAAGATAATTCGCTTACACTGCTGAATGAGCAGGTCAGTTACACAACGTCCCCACTATTAAATATTTTTTCAAATTTTTCTAACCGTCAAAATAGTAATAATATCATTAGTAATAATAGGACCGGATCGGTCGCTAGTACGTCACAACAATAGTGGGGGAAAAGTATAAAAGGCCTGCTCACCAGCGTTCACAGGTTAGTCGTCGGAGCGCAGCCGAGGCGACAACATCTCCTCCTGAAGATGCCGCGTGAGGCGGCGAAACGCGTTGAGGTTTTCTTTTGCACGTCGGTGTTGGTACTAATTATTGCATTATCTGTTTTGCATGCGATTTGTGGGAGGGCGGGCGGTGCTTTTTGCATGTGCTTGTTCTCTAACATAGTCGGTGGTCACAGGTAGTGTAGTTGGGTACTTATGCCGGCGTAACTGAGCGGAAATCTAAAGCTAAGTAATTTTTCAATGTTAATATTACAATTCTTTAAAAATTGTAGTCCATGAGTTATTCTGATGTATCACACCATCACCTATATTTTGCTTAATTTCATTAAAAATCATACTGTAGTTTTTACGTTTTTACTAACTATCTTCCACGTTTATAAAATAAGAAGGATTGAGATACCTGTTGATCCTAAATCAATGTTATATTCTGACAACTTAATTGTCTTCAAAATCTTTGTATTCTAATAGAAAATGAGCTGATATCAATTAGTTATATTTATTTGAACTTCATTACTATTAAATTATTTAGTTACATGTGGTCCCGGCAGACTCTGTCTATTGCGCTGTTTTCGCATTTCTCCATATTTTTATACATATCAACCTTCCTTTTGAATAACTCTATTTATTTTAAAAAAAACTACCTCAAAAACCATTGAGTAGTGTAAAAACATACCTACATACAGACATTGGGACGGACAGACGCGGTAAGTGACTTTGCTTTAAAGTTCCTATGTGGTTTTTTTTTGCATAACTCTGTCCACCTTAGGCGGAAGAAGATAATAGTGTTTATTCGGCAAACAGCAGTATTGGTCATAGCTACAAAGAACGAGCTTTTACCTTCCGGATATAGACAAATTTAATACCTACAGTCAACCCGTGCTGTTTTGATGTTCCAGCTTTCTAAGTTCAATGTATTCATAATTTTATTTATTAGGTTTTTTTAAGAACTATGTAAGATATTAAAGCCTAAGTAAGTAGGAGATATCTCGCGGTGGATTTGAATATTATAATGATGCGTAGATAAATTCTTTGTACTCGAGCCGTCTCTGAGTGATAATACTGATAATGAATTAAATCGCTAAAAATAAATTCTTAGATAATAAAAAGAAAATAAAATCTTACACGAAAGCGTAGTACTGGCTAATTACTGCTCCATCAACAAGAGTCCTAGCGACGACTCTTAAGAGCTTGACGGAAGAATTTAATATTTATTTTAACTATATTGCTCATTAAAACTTTGTACAAAGAGTGGAATTGACGCCGTAGGGCAGTCATCTTATTTGGATAAACTGGCTAGATAATTATTGTTAATATTTTTTCAGACATTTTCAATATGCCTATCAGTAGTAAAAAAATATATTTTTCAAATACATCTGTCGAAGCAATATGTCGAATTTTAGAATTCTTCGTAATTTGTGACATGAACTTATCATTTTACATTATTCATTTTGGTTAAAGCGACTAAATGAACATTACCTATTTATTACTGCCAATAGAAAGTTCAACATACGTAAGTAAATACAGTATGTACCCAAGTTGTTTATATTAGGTCCTTACCTATGAAATTGGCGTTTTGTATGGGAGGAACAAAAAGTCGAAATTTTTTTATATAGCATATTTATTTAATCAAAGTATGAGCCATTGTAATCTATGCACTTTTGCCATCTCATAGGTAGTTCATTGATCCCTTTACTAAAAAAACCATTCGAACGGGAATCAATAAAATCTTTGAAGGCGACTTGGACTGCCCCATCTGAGTTGAACTTTTTCCCTTGCAAGAAGTTATCCAAATTTCGAAAAAAATGGTAATCTGTTGGAGCAAGGTCCGGGGAGTACGGTGGATGCCTTAGAGATTCCAATTGAAGTTCTTCTAATTTGCTAGCCGTCTGTTGTGCAGTGTGTGGTCTAGCGTTGTCGTGAAACAGCAGTGGCGTAGAGCGATTGACCAGCCTTGGTTGTTTAGCAACTAGCTTTTCCATCATGGTTTGCAATTGCTGACAATAGATATCTGCCGTAATCGTCTGGCCAGATTTGAGAAAACTGTAATGAACGACACCGGCGCTAGTCCACCAAACGCTTACAAGTAACTTTTTATTGGTCAATTTTCGCAGCAGTCAGCATGCTTTGGCTGGCTTGCCAGGGTCCAGCCATTGCGATGAGCGCTTCCGATTATCGTAGAGAATCCACTTTTCATCACAGGTAATGATTCGATTTAAAATCCCTTCGTTATTGTGCCGGTCAAGTAATGTAACGCAGCAGTTGACGCGCGTTTGCCGGTTTGCTTCACTCAATTCATTCAATTCACCTTTCAAGTTTTTTAATCTTCCCAATTTGCTTCAAGTGGATTAAAACAGTTTTATCACTAACGCCAAAGCCTGCAGCTAACTCGGACGTGGTTTGCGATGGATCCGCTTCCACAATATTTCACAACAATCACACCAATTCTCTAGTCCCAAATTAAGCTACGCGGCTTGTGTTATGGATACTAGACAACGGATAAACATACTTAAATACTTTTTTTATGTAAATAAATACATATTATACATAGAAAACACCCAGACCAGTACAAACATACATGTTCATGCACACTTATGCTTGTACCGTGCGGGGATCGAACCCGCGACCCTTGGTTTTAGAAGTCCGACCTGTGGACCACTGCACCAAGCGGTCGTCAATAGCCTTCAATTCTTCATTATCAACTTGGGTCTCCGGCCGTCCACGGGGCTTGTTTTGCAGGTCGAAATTTCCAGGACGAAAACGTTGGAACCAAAAACGCACTGTGTTTTCTTTTGCGACACAACCGCCATACACATCATTAACCCTTCGAGCCGTTTCCGCAGCACTGGTGCCACGGTGGAACTCGTACTCGTAAATAACGCGATATTTCAAATTTTCCATTTTGTAAATTGAGCGATGCAAACAGAAAAAAGATAAGTAAAAAAACAAATGAATGACGGTTTACGAAACACAACTACATGTGGAAATAGCTGTATAAATTTGAATTTCGAATTCCTAACCAAATAGGAAAAATTTGTGATCAAAGTGGCCAGTACGACAAAACGCCAATTTCATATGTAAGGACCTAATATCTATTTCTTTACTGTCTCAGTGACCTTTGGCCAGGAATAAAATAGCATTCGACTCGCAAAGAGTGCGATTGTTCCGTGCCATCATAACTTCTAAATTATAATTTCTCCAGTGACATTAAAATGGCAGGCTAGGGATGTCTGTAAGAAGGGAATGTAATTTAAAATATAATTTTTTTCAGTCAATATTTTGCGAAAGACTTCACAAACTAGTCTCCATGTCGATGGCTTTATGAATAACTTTTTTTTTAAACTATTGTATAGTTTTCATCGCGGGATTTGAGCGCGGGGACCGAATCAAGAAATTCCGTAACGAAAAAAACTTAACGCGTCTAACGACGTTTCAGTTCGGCAGACTTCGGCACTGTGTTTGCGTGCGACTAGGCGTATGCGTCTAGTCTTGCCACTTTACCGCGGCAGTCCTCGAGTTTTTTTAATGTTATTTACATTCTTCCTATAGGAACTTCATTAGTGATGTTTCAATGTTAGTGTTTCTTTATTTCAAAGTTAGTGTTCTTTTTTGGCATCAAGCATTTTTCTACACTTTTTAAACCGCTTCGTTGTTATGCAGATTGATACAATAAATATAAAACTAAATCGCCTCTCGAAGATGCGAAGTGGTCCATGCCATGCTAGAGATACGTTTACATACATTAGCATGAAGTAGATTGCTTCCTAAATCCGTTATTCCCATCCCTAGCTAGATGCAAATAACTTCAGTAATAACAATAAAACTTTGGTATATCGACTTCTAAGGTCAGTTTTGTGATTTGTGTAATAATAACTTGCACATCGCTGTGGGTGGTCGGTTAGAAATATCAAATGATTTTATAGAATAGTGCTTGAGAAAATGTTGTATTGTGAATTCTGTCCTGCTGAGCGTGTTTTCGACATACGTCGAAGTAAATTAGTATGGATTGTTGTTTTAAGTCCTTGGATACGGAGTTTGTTTTAATAAAGTGATTGTTTTGAACCTGCCTTACAATTTTTATCAAATTCATATTACATATTCGTCATACATACATACCTACCTACCTATAAAGTAAAGTGACCTTAGCTGAAACATTTTTCTTTAGGAATGAATTTCCACTTTTAAGGAGTCACAAAACCATTTGTACTGTTCTGGAGATTTCCACTCTGTGTTAACACTTTACATAATTTTAAGGTAGGATCTAAGATGCCCCTGTTAATTGGATTAGATATGTTTTCAGACGTTAACCCGCCACGTCCCCGACTCACATGGCACCGGAGGGCACCGTCAGGTTCTTAGTGGGTAGGCGGGTTCTCTCTCTCTCTGAAGCCTGTATGCGTAACAGCATTTCCGTGACGTTAAAAAATGTATGTTTTCATACCTAACAAAAACAACAGAAGCAATAAGGAAGAACAAGCGACGTGTGTCTGATGTGTGTTACATTGGCGTGTGGCATTCCAGTTAAAATTGGCGCAACCAATGGGCCGTGCGAAAATTGTCGTTTTATTGACGGCGAGTGTACAGACGCTAGCACACAAGGCTACACATTTTTGGTGCAGGATCGTCTTTATCACTAGGGAATAAGATGCCGCGGTGTTTATATTGTATGCTGACGTGTACCGGCAGGCCACCGGGCGTGATTGTGGAACCGAAGAGAAATTAGAAAAAAAAACGAGATTAAATCGTATGACATTTTCATCATATTGCAAACATAACGTCTTTCTATTAAGAAAGAGCAAGACCGCAGATACAAACAAAAACACAAACACTTATTGATACACACACAAACGGAAAAACGGTCAAACTCATTACACTCCTCTTTTTGGTCGGTGGTTAAAAAGGTACACTCTACTCATCGAAATTTATTATAACCGTACCATTTTACGTTAAGTCAACACAATATTGAAATAAAATTACCATTACAAAAGCTTTTGTTAAGACCGAGACCAAGAAAAATAAACAAGAGAGAACCTACAAATCATTTAACTAATAAATGATATTTAGAACGTTGACATTACCGAGTTGGTCAGGTCATCGACTTCATTATAGTTTTTATACACTTGTACCAGATATTGTGCAAAAAGTTTTTAAATATTTACTGAATGACTCAAGCTAAGCCTACCTTTGAAGTGATAATCAGAGGCTGTACTTCATAACCTTTCGTCCGTATTTTAGGGTATAGCCAGCGCGTTCGCTCGCACGGTCAAACATGTAAGAGTGACAGAGATGGCTGATATCGAAGCTATGAACAACGGCTAGGAGAGTAGAGGGGCTGACTGGGTGAATGTGGGTGTACCCGTATTTCTTATGTACTTTTTGTAAGTAATGTAATGTGAATTTCAACATCGTAGTCTTACGGAAGCACTTTTAAATGTTTAGTTTGTTCCTATTTTTCTTCTTTTACAAAATATCTATCAGGCTTTTTTTATCCAGCGAGCGAAGGCATCGGGACGCGTTTTCGGCGTATTTTCCCTATAAAAATACAATTTTGCAGAGAAGACGATGTTCTGTCCGATTCTTTTAAAAAAAAAACACGGGTTGCACTCCGGGAGTGCCGGCAGAAGTGAAAACTTAACAACCGTCTTACGGTTTTTCGATCAGCATCACGTGACCTGACGCGAGTTTCACAGTTTCTACCCATGCACAAAAGTGCTCAACGCCGCTAAAGAAGTTTTCACTTCAAAAATCTCACCGTTGAAACCAATGGCTGTCTTCAGGAAAAAGAAAAATATATATAAATATATCAAAAAATCATATTAGGTTCAGATTCAGTAGTATAGGTCTCTGGTCGGTGCTGGATGTGGCGTATCAGCTTGCACCACACTGTCCCAGGGGAGAGACCTATATCCAGCAGTGGACGTATATTGCCTGATATGATAATGATGACGAATATCTTAAACAACCTTTTTCTGGCAAGTTTAATTAGTACACTACCCTTCTAACAGTTTTTTGGAAGCCGCACCATCCTAAAATACTCGTATGTATCTTCATTACATCGTTTGATAACAGGCATTCTCAGCCAACACTTAAGGCGCTCTTAGTTTAAGTGTAACCTACTTTTTAAACAAACATACAGCGTAATGAATTCATTCCTTTACGTGTGGCATACGTCACGGTAGCAGCAGGGGGAGACAGGGGAAAATGTGATTACTTAGTTGACACGTTATTGCATCGAGTAAAATGATAAAACTATCGCTAAAGAAAAGTATCGAGTGTTAGGTTGAAGTTACGATATTTTTTGAATTAACAATGCTAATAAAATTAACAATGAGATAATTAACACGGTTGTCAAAAATCGGTCAGCCACAGATGGGACATGAACGCACGACCTCTCGCAGGCCGGGCGTTTGCTCGGTCTCATCTGTGGCGTTCCAAAGTTTTTGAAACTTCAAATTGTTTTTTTTTTTTTTTTTTTCATATGAATAACCAGACATTTGGCCGCGATCTCTCCTGATGGTAAGCGACGATGCGACCGAAGATGGAACATGTCTGGCTATTAACAGCCTATTCACTCTTTTCTTGAAAGCATCCAAATCATAATGTTCCGGAAATATGTTAGGCGGCAGCAAATTCCACTCCCTAGCCGCACGCAAAAGGAACGTAGATGCAAAACGTTTTGTACGTAATGTAGGCATGTCTACGACATAAGGGTGTGTGTTTGTGTGATATTTAACAGGTGAATAGGGAAAAATAACAAAACAAGATAAGTGTGATTGATTTGCTATTGATATACTAGTTAACAAACGATTTGCTTCATCTAAAGCTAGAGAACTCGACAGACTTTGTGTGCCCGTGTCTATGTACAAACCTTCCTCGTGAATTACTAAATCTATTGAGTATAAAGTTTTTAATATCTCAACATACATACATACTTTACAGCTGTAGACTATGTAGTGGTAAAACCACTCAAGTAGTTTTAAGCAAAAAGACAAAAATCTTTATTTTGTGTCAATCAGTCCGATGCACCCCACCGTCCCCACTGTATAATTCATGCATACAGTCCAGCTCCCCTACTCTCAAAGCCGCTTTCCGTAGTTTTAAATGTAGTCAGTACAGTTCGGATTCCTGACACTTCTATAAGCATACGCGCGAGCGAATGAGCTGGCTAAACCTAGTGTTGTAAGAGACTCGAGTGTTGAAGAATGAAGTCTCATCTAATAGGACTTGAGCTGTGTCTAGTTTTAAATAGATTATTTGCGTTTGTTAAAAATTATTTGATTTAGTTTTAACCAGAAAACAAATGTGGATGACGATATAAAATCACCTTTTACCTATTATGTACCTATTGTATAATGTAATATACCAACTCATATTGGAGTTAGACTCAAGACTCAGTCTAGTTCAAAGAACTTAAGACTCGAAAGGACTCCCAAGATTCAAAAGACTTGGATCTCATGTGACTAATGAGTATTAAAAAAAGACTAGAGTCTCGAAATGAATACTAAAAGACTCGAGTTTTTTTCAACTCTAGCTAAACCCGGAAAAACAGAGGAAACGTTAGAGAGTACAGCCCCAGGCTCCATAGTTCGACCGTGGCAAATGTTTTACTACTACTACGGCTACTTTGTGGCCATACCATTACTCTTAGCATAAGTATTCAAATCGTTTTCACATTTAATACCGAATAAACGGACGAAAT
This sequence comes from Pyrausta despicata, assembly GCA_963921415.1. Lineage (NCBI taxonomy): Eukaryota > Metazoa > Arthropoda > Insecta > Lepidoptera > Crambidae > Pyrausta > Pyrausta despicata. The sequence goes on along the minus strand of OY992862.1, from coordinate 9,296,786 downwards.
GAACAAACAACAACACATCAAGCTACCCATTTTCGTTGCGAAATCGCCCAAATTACAGTAATATTAGATCCTGCAACATTTACTCCTAAAGAAAACAGATTTCACGTCATCATATCAGCCTGTTACAGTCCACTGTTGGACAAAGTCCTCCCCAAAGGAGCGCCACAGCGCACGATCTCCCACCTTTTGCATCCAGTCACTACCAGCTGCCTTCTTCAGGTCATCTGTCTATCTAGCCGGGGGCCACACTACGTTTACCTAATCGTCGTCTCCATTCGAGAACCTTCCTGCTTCACCTCTGGTCGGTTATGCGACAGACTGGCCAGCCCACTGCCACTTTAGCTTGCTACATTTTTAGACAACATCAGTTACCTTGGTCTTATGTCGTATGACCTCGTTCCGGATTTTATCCCTTAATGAGATCCCCAACATAGACCTTTCCATAGCACGTGATTTCACGTTATTATCACCTAACTTTTAGTTATTTATAAAGCCGTTCTTTAAGTTCTTGTTATTTTATACGTACTGAGGCAACCTTTTTGTAAGTTTTCATCATGAGATATCGAATCAAAAAACACAAAACCGTTATCACCGTTCTTAAATCAGATTTTACCTGAAACTGAGATAAATTACACATGTCAACATGTTTTCAGCAGTGGACAAATGCACTAATTGAACAGCCAATATATATAAATTATTCTGTTGATTAACTACGTTTGTAATGATTTTTGTATGTGTTTACACGCATTGTTTTAACAGAAGTTATAGTTAAATAAAAAGTTTAATTGTACTTTTCTATTAAATCAACTCTAATCTGTGGAGGAGCTTTTATTGGGTTATTATTTATATCTATGAACAGAATTTAATTTATGAAGAAATAAAAGAAAAAAAATAAAAGAAATTTAGTTTATTAAGTTTTACGCAATGCAACCTATAAGGTAATCTTTGATACCTGAACTAAACTTTGATAATCCTCTTACAGTAGAAATACAAAAAAAAATGTTTGAAATCTTTGAAGATGCTCTTTATAGTACTGCCTACTCTCCGCGTGTCTGTTGTCACTGTTTTTCAGAGGATGGCTCATACTTTTAATAACTACATAGTAATAGAAGTACGTACGTACGGCCACAGATTACTAAATAGTGTACGGCGGCCAATCTCAATACACTTACTGTTCCTTCACTCTCAAAGTTCGGTGAGACGGCAATCCGACATGAACGGAAATAGATCAGGCGAAGGACCAACGGCGTAACGTGCTTTCCGAGGTACGAAGGTGTAACACCGCTTACTTTCCGACTCCGAGCTGTGTCTTAGAAATTCATGACAGAAAATCTCAGAAACCATTTTTCTCGACCTGGGACCCCACGACATTTCACATGTAAGGCAGAAAGTTCGCCTCTACACCAACGGTAATTTGTAAGTACATCTTTCTGTACGTATTGTATTTTATGTGGTATGCCAAACAGTTGTTTATTATTTATTTATTTTATATATCTTAGTATCTGTTTCAGGATGTACTGAGCTGTCTGTTAAGTCACAGCCTGTGCTTGCAGTGACAAAGAATCAGTTTATAGGGCCTTGTGGCGCAACGCGGGCGGGACCCATCCGACTAAAAAGGGCATGGCGTGCTGAATACATAATCCGAACAACGTCACACATGAAGATGATCTTTTGGGCTGAATGTAATACTTAAAATAACTTTCCCGTTTAAAAAAAATCAGCTAGGAAAACAGCTGGGATTCAACGGCTAGAAGGATTATGACCAACCAACAACACAGCTAAGAACTACCGTGATTAAATTATTTTTGAATAAGAAAAACGCACTGAAATCGGTCCATCCATTCAGCAGCTACGATGCCACAGACAGACACACAAAATCACAAACACATATACACACACAACGGACAAAAGGGTCAAACTTATATTAATCCTGTTTTTAGTTAGCGGTTAAAAAAATCCCAAAAGTCACTGAAATAAGGGATGACACTGAGATATAGCTTTCAGGACTTTATTATCACTCATGCGCGAGTTATTTGATTTATTTAAATTCTCTCAATGCTCGTTGTCTGTTTTTATAATTATGTCGGATTCTATGATTCACTGTAGAGTGCATTTAAGACATCACTAATTAAGGTATTTACGTACATTACCTTAATTAATCGCTAGCCAATTATAATGATTTATTTATTATATCATTTTCCATGTATTTTGTCGATCGCATTGTAACTACATATTTCAAAAACAGAAATCTAAATATCGCAATAAGTAGTGTTTTGTTTTAGTTCGTTTGAGATAGTTCAGGAACCGAATAATACTTCACATTTGCAGCTCGTGCCGCCAAACCTAAACAGTTAAAAGCCGTTAAGCACTTAATTTACGCACTAGCTAACCAGAACACTTCATTGAGGAATCCAACAATACCAGTCACATTACAAAACACACGACAAATGGCAAATGTCGTCACAGTTAAACATGAAATACGTACACATTTCCATCATTTTAGGTGCCAGCCCGAGACGGACCGCAGTGCAGCGACTGCAGGCGAAACCTGCGTTGCCGAACCACTATTTTTTTATGAATCTGTATGACATACCTTAAATTGCTGCGATGTCCACTAGATGCGGGAAGTGCAGGACCGTTCACGGTGGAGATCCTTGGGGGAGGCCTATGCTCAGCAGTGGGTGTCAAACAGCTGATATGATGATGGTGGATGAACTACATTCCTTACGCGGCTGCACTGTGGGGTGAGCACGAACATTATCGTAACGAAAACGTCCAAACGTCAGAAACTGTCTGTTTCCTCATACAAAGTGACAAGTTAACGATAGGTAAACGCTACGAATACGTTACGATAGTAGTTCGTGCTCACCCTACTGGGCTTGTCATCAAAACGTTTTTACTACGAGTATGACGTGTGGCCGTGACTTGCTTCGCTCTAGGTGTTTCCTACGGTCGCTGAAATAGGTACCTTCGGTACTTCGTAGCTATAGCGACAAGAAGTTAGTGACGTGATTCATACTAAAGCTAGCATTTGGGTAAATGCGACCGCGTCTGCGCGACCGCGACTCGTGACCTCACGTCACCTTGGAGGCTACCTTCAAAAGTGAGTCATATGACGTCAAGGGTGGCGGTCTCGCGGTCGTGGTTGTGCGGTCCCGTTTGTCCGAATGCTAGCGTTACACAAAAACAGAAGTGTCGCGACGACATGTCGTCTGCTGCTTCTTCATGTAGCTCGCTTCCAACTTGTACGAGTACCTATAAGCTTATTAATAGAGACAAAACATTTTAGCCGCACGCGCCGAGGTCTTATTCAAACCGTCAACACTTAGTTTATAATCAGCTTATGTCTGAACCTCCGTAGCGAGTTGAATCACAATGTAAAGACAGATTAAGGAAAGCGACTAAACGTTGTGATTTATTGTCTGATACCAATTTTGTAATTCTCTATTAGAAAGGATTAAGGCTCAAAGTGATGTGAGGTTTTTAGTGGATTTGACACCGCTTAGTCGCTTGCGTAATTTTCAAAGTGATGTTTGATTACCCAGGATGGGAGGTGACCTTAAACTCTAAGAAGTGAAAAATAATGTGATGGGAAATATTCCAAGACACTCATACATTTAAAAGTTGATATTTTTAAATACGTGAGTCATTTCCGTGAAAACATGAGGTTTACTAACTGCAGTTTTGAAGTAAAGAAAAAAATCGAGTTCATATTACAGTAGGTTACTTGCTCGTCTTATTAGAATGTTTTGGTTTATATATAGATTTTTCCGTTAACATTAAATAAACGCAGCTCTGCTTAATGACAAATAATGACATGAAGCCATACCAATCAAAGGGTCAATCTTTAGTCTCGCTGAAACTCGAGAAAGGCTGTACCGATTTTGCTAATTTAGGTTTTTAAATATTTGTGTAGGTTCAGGGAAGGTTTAAACGGTGAATATATTTGGAAAAATTGCGAGAACAGCGAGTAAGCCAGCGACAGCCGGGTCCACTAGTCTTCTTATTTATAAAAATGAATTGTGTTCCTTAGTCTTGCTAAAACTCTAGAACGGCTGAACCGATTTGCCTAATTTTGGTCTCGAAATATTCGTAAGTCAAAGTAAAGGGAATGTTTAAAAGATAAGAAAATTAAAAAAAAAACAAACAGGTAGGACAACGTCTGAGTATCTGCTAGGCTTTAAATAAAATGAATCGCCATAATGTATGTACTGACATACTCGTAACTTCACACCAACTGCACAATATTGGATGATTCCTTTTTTATGTGTAAACAAACACAGTCAGGACAAGGTTTTCATATCAAAAAAATATAAAAAAGACTTATTATTTTTTTTCATAATAAAGGGTTAAGAATGTTTCTAAAATATGAACGTAAGAAGTTCGCCAGGTCGGCTTGTTTACAAAAAAAAAACTTGTTGTATGCAATGAATTCCAACGTTACAAGCAAATCAATTGCCGTCACCAAGTCGTACTCGAATAGAATGAAACAAGTCGTGTAAACATCGCTTCGGTACATAAAGACGCGGTATTTACGAGCGGCCGCTGCGTGCGCCGGCGCACAGTTGGTCGAAATTGCTAACGAGGGGCTTAAGGTTTTTTTGCGTAATATTAAGGTTTACTTATCGACAGGGCACAATATTTGTCGTACCTATACATGTTTTCCCTAAAACTGATGGTTGGGCAAGAAATAAATATTATTCGTTTTCATTGTATGGAATTGTTCAGATATGTATGAGCATCCGAAAAATGCCATATTTTATCTAAATTCCACCCTAAGTTAAATGCTTTTAAAAATCTTTTGTAAAAATATTAATCGAAAATAAACGAACGTCTCCAAGTTTGAGTCAATTGACTGAAACAAATGTTCATCAGAATATTCCTCATCAGAATAGCCCTGTCGATAGGTTTTTTTTACGGATATGAGTAAAGCTATTTATTAGTTAAAGATGCAGCATTAAGGCAAGATAGGTAATTAGTGTGCTAAGAACTTCTGTTCATGGATGTGCTGAGCATTAATTGAATGTTGTCTGGAAGAGATCGCTACAAGCGTTAAGACCGCTTAAATAACATTTTTTTTTACATATAAAAGTAGGTAAATTTTTCTTTATTAAGCTTGTCTGTAATTTTGTTTTATGTTGTACAATATAATGTTAATCTATCTGTGTAATTGTTATAGAAGAAGTAGTAGATAGACGTACATATCTCTTGATTTTCTACCGAGCCTTATTTTTGTCCTGAGAACATTTAAAAAATGTGGCGAAGATTTACAGATCTATAGAATCGTTTAGTTTAAAACTCGATTGTTGAAAGCCATACCTCTGACATTGGAGAACCCACTTACCTGAAAAAAAAATCAATGTTCCATTATTACAATTTCAGTTTGATAAGAACTACTTAAATTTACAGTGTTCATTTTCTTTTTCATACGTTCACAGAGTGTTAGGTTATAGGTATTTATCTCGTGATCTATTTATGTTATCTGCGTTTATCTTCTAAACTAGTTGCATGACAATTTCGTAATGTTTGACTTTCTTCATTGGGCAATTTTTTAATTTTACTAACGAGTACTAATTGAGCGAATTGAAAATTAAGTATTTAGCTGAATATTTGCAAATAGTGTATTCAAAGTATAAAATATATAAAAAAAGTAACGAAAAATCAACATGTACTTAACAATCCATGTAACGCTTTTCTTGAGGATATTAATTCATAATGCTAGCAGCTGAAACGAATATTTTAAGAACCTAATTTCGTCTAGCTAGGATATTTATTTAAAATAAGTACTAGAATTGTTTCAGTGCGACGTTATTATTTTCAAAAGTTCTACAGCTATTTATGTTTATGAGCCGCCCATTATTGTTTAAGGTAATATCTATTCCGTGGTAAATTATTGGTTTTGTGTAAGTAGAGCACCCACTGACAGTAATGTTTTTTTTTTAAATAAATTGTTGCAACGAACACACCAATTACACAAGAATAACGGATAGAAATACTTAAATACATTTATAAACACCCATGACTCAGGTTCAAATGCTCGTGTTTATCACACAAACATTTGCCCCTAGCAGGATTTGAACCCGCGACTGCCGGTTTTGTAGTCTGGACCTCAGACCATTAGACCAAAGCTATCGTCGATATTTTAAATTAGAATTAGAATTGTTTCAGTGCGCCGTTATTATTTTCTAAAGTTCCACAGCTATTTCAATTTAAAAGCCGCCATTACGCTTATTAGTGTTTGAGGTAATACGAGTATCTATTCTATGGTAAATTATTGGTTTAGTGTAAGTGTAAGTAGAACAACGACAGTAATGGTTTAAATGTATAAGACGGCTATTAAAGTAATATAAAAAATTGGTTGCCTGTAAAGTCGGTATACGGGCGAAAGTTTTACGTGACAACGACTTTGAGTGGTAAAATAATTTTAATGTGAATATTCATTCGTATAACATGAACCGGTGTGTATGCCTATCTCTCTCACTCTCTCTCTCTCGCTCTGTCTCTCTCGCTCTTAGGCGGGTTAACTGTGCTCGAGTGGAAGGGACGCGTGCCTTTCACTTTTTATGTCTGTCTCACTCGCTCTTAGGCGGGCTAACCATGCCCGAGTCGAAGGGACGCGTGCCTCTCACTCGCTCTCATTGTGAGCGCGGAACGTGAGCGGAGCGTAACGCAGTTTCTTGAAGTGTCACCCGGCGAACCAATTTATAAGACGTTGTCACGTCAAAACTAAAATTATTGAAGTTCATCCAGTGATTGATCGTATCTTTATATCGTATTTAAATAATTAAATTGTAAAAAAAAAACGACACGAGCTAGGAACACAGCTGGTCGTCTTTGATGGCTGAACGGGAATTCGAACAGCTATAGCTCAGAACCAGTGGGATAGAATTATCTTTTTATTAAAAACCACATTGGAATCCGTCTATCCGTATGAAAGTTACGATGACCCAGACAGACACGCGCAAACAGAAAAGGGGTCAAATTTAGTCAGGGGTTATGAATAAAATAAACCGATGTATTGTTTTAAAGATACAGGCTCACTGACATTAGGATGGTTATTATGATATATAAGATTTATACCACGCGGGAACCATAATATCTCTATATATATAAAATTCTCGTGTCACAATGTTTGTTCCCATACTCCTCCGAAACGGCTTGACCGATTCTAATGAAATTTTGTGAGCATATTGAGTAGGTCTGAGAATCGGCCAACATCTATTTTTCACACCCCATAGTGGTAAGGGTTGTCCACCCTTAACATTTTTATGGCAAAACAACGTTTGCCGGGTCAGCTAGTATGTACTATATACCTTTTTTTGTCCCGATATATCGGGAACTCAAAACAAAAGGTAGATAGGAAATTAACCGAGCCTGTAGTAAGTCGGAAACAAAACGAAAGTAAGAGTCTGACATAATCGTATATCTTTTAGTCTTAACCTTAACATGAAGATAGATGTATAAAAATTGCAAACACAGACAAGTTAAACAAATAAAATGTACAATTTAGGCGATCTTATCCTTTAGAGTGAGACATTAGAACCTAGATGATGAAATGTTGCTATCAATTGGTTTGATACGTACATACATCAGGCAACTTAACTTTAGATACGATCACGACATTCAATAAACGCCTGCAAAACTAATACTGCCAACAATGACATAAAAAAGTTAGGAGATATGTTGCTTCCTGACCATAAGCATTCAAAAAGTGATCGAAAATTATGAAAGTATTAAGCCATATGCATTACTGCGAGACACTAGACATTTAAAGCAGGTTAAATTAAAAAAGTGAATCAATTCAAGTAATGTCGAAGTATCACTGCTCGCAGTCAGTTTACACATATTGTACAATTGTTTGACTGCCTCGTGGGGTATTGGCAAAGTTTCTGCCTTACATCCGAGTGGTCCTGGGTCCGAATCCCAGGTCGAGTCAAAAATTTGTTTCTGAGATTTTCTGTCATGAATTTCTCAAAAACAGCTCGGAGTCGGGAAGTTGGCGGTGTTACACACCTGTGCATCGGAAAGCACGTTAAGCCGTTGGTCCTGTGCTTGATCTCTCTCCGGCCATGTCGGATTGTCGTCTCACCGAACTTTGAGAGTGATGGAACAGTGAGTGCAACTGTGCACTTGTGCACAATAATATATCCTGCGTAGTTGGCTGATCTCTGTTGAAATTGGCCGCCGTGGTCGAAATCGGCCAGGAGGACTATTATTACAATTATTTCGCACATCAATCATGTTTATATACATATACATGTTTTATTTTAATCAAAGGCAAGCAACTTAACAATATCGGCTTTCAATTTAAGACAGGAGATTTTATGATAACAAAGTACGTCTAGTTTTGCTCATCACTTCACATTATTGGACAGTTAGAAATGGCCAATGTATGCTTTGATAAAAGTAAAATACGGTATATGTGCATAGCGAAAGAGATTCTAAATTGTGTTGAGAGCTGCTAAGAGCGGGTACACATTGGGCGCTTTAGAACCAAATTTATATTTATTTTAAATAAAAAAATAGCTAAAATGGAAGTGCACACATGCAAGCGTGCGCTTTTGCTCACGCGTTCGTCGGACACGCGTTCTCGAAGCGCACAATGTGTACCCGCTCTTAGATAGCGAGCAGTGATGCTCGTCTTGCTCGCCACCCAATACACACTTAGGCGACTATCACACACTGCACTGACTCTGCTTGCGCAGTACAAACGGTACCGCGCGGTGATGCGTTGTCAGTGTGTTGCGGGTGCGTGTTTTTCATAAAAACTGGAGTACTTGCATACAAATAATAAAGAAGTCGCCTTGTGGACGGCAACGAAACCCGGTGCAGTGTGAAAATCGCCTTAATATATCTTTCGTTTGAGACCAATATTTTAACGAGCTTTATGATGAAGGGCGTTGCGTAATATCTTCCGTTATTTACTTTTATCAAAGACCGTCGGTCTGATTACGATCAGATAATAGGTTAAGAAGCACGATCGTATGCCGTCGACAAATCGAACAGACATCAAGTTCCCCATAAAGCTCGTTGTGATAGTGAAGCGATGACACACGACGGTTCGGAATGTCGATAAAACTAATACTAACCTAATGACCTCATTGTCTAGGCGCCAGCGAACATAGTACTTAGTAGATAGGTACATGTTGCAAACTTAGATAAAACCAATGAGAGGACGATACGGTACGTCCATATAATCGTGAACTACATACACACGCACGCACGTGTAAACAACTTGCAATACTAACGACGACTAGGAGCGGAGTATCTCCATTTGGACTCATTTAATATGTATGATAGTAGTGACCTGTACCGTATCTTCTAAGGTTGCAAATAGACAAAACCTAAATCTTATTAGTTAAATTCTTGCTGGAGAAAAAGTCGACATATCTGAGGCAGGGATATTGTAAGTTAATTTTATTTTTCATGCTTTACCTAAACACCGATTAATCTTGGTCGAATATCAAAAACCGTACCTAAAATATCTTCTTTTACATACATTTTATCAATTTAGATGACCATCTACAGAAAACTATTTCCATTTTCACATTCATGTCTGGTGTGGCTGTTATCGATTAATTAATCGCAACGTATCGATATTCGCCGTTCGTATAACGAACACAGATATCGCTTAGCACAGTGGGTTGAAAATGCTAACGAAGTACTTCGGGTTTTTTGTGCAATATCCAACTAAAAAAATACTTATCGATCGAGCACAATATTCTGATGAACAATGGTCATATAAAATTTAACCCTAAAACTAATGGCTGTATAAGATTATAGTAAAAGAATACGTACGTTCTAAGGCCCTGGTTCCCGGCCGTTTTCTAGCCCCAAAAATCCCGGGGCTGTACTTGGCTAATCTTGGGATTTTTTATAACAAATTTTTTATACCACAATTGTTCATCAGAATATTGTACCCGATCGGTATTTTTTTGACAGTTATCGCACAAAAAACCCTAAGTTACATTAGCATTTTTAACCCACTGTGCGTTCAATAAGCGCCGCACGCGCGGTAAATGCACGAAGGGAAATAGCATAGATTTATTATTAGAAGTCTACACGATCAACTGTGAGTACCATAATTGCATTCGTATTCACCATCGTACTGTGTAGAATATTTATCTGTGAATTTGGATAGCTTACATTGATTTAGATCATCAATAAATTTATCGAACGTTTACAACATTGTATTGTTAACTCTTTTTGTCACATTTTAGTTTTATGTCGTCGAATCACACATCATGTTTGGGTTAGTTTTGGGTATAAGGTTTGTTGTGATTTAAAACTTAGAAGTGCTATCTCTATTTTGGGGATAAATGTGTAGAGCAAAAAAATCTTACTTGTAATATGTTACAAAATTTACCAAAACGGCATGATCTGCTGGAATTGTATCAAAAATTACATAGTTACTAATGTATTTTACCAGTTTTCAAGTGACCTGAAATTCCTTGACTGCCTAACAATATCTAAGGTTTCATAGTATATTTTGATCAATCATTAGTATAGGTAATGATTTATCAAAATATACCCTATATAAGCATTTACTAAAGTGTATGTAAGTTTGTGTAGACTCGTCCTATTCTGAAACAGACCTTGTTAATTGCGTCCTGTCAGTACTCACCCTTACTCAGTTAGGGGTTTCGCACTTGGTTAAATGACCGGCTAGTAAACGCCAATGATCGTGGATAGGTATTAAAATTGAAAAGAGACCTTGAAAAGGTTGCTTGTTTATATTGAATGCATTAGCGGGCGAATCCAGTATTCAGCTGACTTAATCTGGGTGTACTTAGCCGGTAGATCTTGCAGGTAAAATTTGAAGAAGAAATTGGTGGTTTGAATTTCAGTTCTCAACATGAATATGGGGGCACTCGTTAATAAATCTAGCAAAATTTGTTGATAGTTACACGCACCTTCTTACATATCAGCATGGTCATTGCAAACATTTTCAGACTACTTATGTATTAACGCTCTTTTTGTCACGTTTTCATAATGAAAGAGGTCAGTGTCATTAGTTTTTTGTAAATTGCAAACGTAAAAGTTTTTAAAAACGTACGTTTAGTTTTGCTAAGTGCGTAAGCGCGTTCCCTTCGGTAAATCGGGAGGCGTACCAGCTTTCTCTTGTTATAGGCTAGAAATTAGTAGGTTGAATTACTGGGTCATAGATTATTTGCCCTAATGTCAAAAAAATACTGGTATATTGGTTACCAATCAATGCAACTAGTTTAATATTCCAGCTTGTTTCAGCACCAAAACTGCTTGATTCCTACCTAATAGCTTCCGGTAGCATTAAGTATACATCAGGTATTAATACACTCCTCATCAAAAAAATCGAAACGCGTCTGCTTATGTTTCTTGTTCTCAAATTAAACCCAAAACGGTTTTATGAAACTCGCTGCTGAAAAACTAGCTGACAGTGTGGCCATTCATGTTTGTTTTTTCGTTTTTTTTTTCATGAAATGCAAGCTTTCTTCGAGAACAAACAGCTTAAACGGACGTGTTTAATTTTTTTTATAAGGACTGTATTTTGTAGCTGTTAACTAATTCTTCAAATGAATTACAACTAATTTTTACTTCGTTATCGCCCCTAAATATTCATGCTTTGCATTTTTAGGGGCTACCCTTAAAATACAAGAAATTAATGGACACTTAACTTTACCGGTCAATTTGCGTGTTTGCATGCTTCACATTGTAAATGGTGGCCATTCATTTAACTGCGACTCTAATAACTTTATTTCTAGGCGGCGTTACTAATTGGTAGTTGGGATAAGAGAGGCGGTGAGAGTAAACTGAGCGGATGGTAATCGGTAAAAATGGGTAAAATTTCTTTTTTATTAAGATTTGAATATGAAAAAAAGATGCGCGATGAAGATAAATATGATAAAAATTATAAAATATAATAAAAATCTAGAAATCATAAAATTCGTTTTACCTGACTACGGCGAAGCAAACGAGGGATTTTGTCCTGTCTGTTACTATGTTTGCGTGTTCATTTGATCCATCATAACTTCTAAGCCTTTTAAGCCTAAGCAAATGAGATTTCATTAGATGCGCCTAAGCTGCCCGCTGATTGTAGGCTAGGTAATATTGCAATTTAGTGCATATGGCGCACGCTAGGACACATTAAGACATGAACGACTTTTTTTTTGTAACATAGACATGTAGTAATAATTATACTCATTTTTTCAATTAGTTGATACTTACACACTGATCTTTTAGCTAAGATAAAAATACTAAGGGCGATAGTGTAGAAATAACCTTACTTAAAAACAGTTACTACTAAAAAGACTAAATTTTAAAATTTAAAAGTTTTTTAAGGTTTAAAATTTTACCCGGTAGTAACAAAAGAGCGAGTAAAATTAGAAATAATTTAACAAATTGAATTAAACCCACCACAGCCGGGTTTTTACCAACAAGCGTACATCCCTATCCAGATTTCTAGTATTCCTAGGTGCAATGCAATTATTGCACTGCTTCCGTGCCCATGCGCATTGATTTATACGTTCCCGGACTATCTTGTAATGGATTCGATTTGATTAAGCCCCGACAGATAGCTAATCAGGGGATGATTTATTTAGCATACCTCTGTAATTGGGCTATTGCTTTTATTGATAGAGTTTTGCTTGAGGCTCCGTTCAAGGAGGCTGCATGAAATGCAATAATATACGAATTCACTCGGACACGAATCGTCGTTTATACGAATCTTTTTTTTTAAATACTCATGTTCACATGCTTCACGAATCGTGAAAAAATGGAGATATAAAAAAAACATGTTACCTAGGTATCAATTCGTGTTTATTAAAAGACCTACGTGATAAGAAGATAGCGTCTTTTAAAAGCGCTTTCACATTTCGGCGACTTTGGCAGCGGCGGCAGTCGCGCGGCTAAGAATTTCATACTAAATGACAACCACACTCAAAGGAATCCACTGCTGTCGCGCTGCGGTCTCGCTGCTGACAAGTCGCTGCAGTAAAGGCAGTAAACGTTCATCCGTTATGGCGTTTTTTGACGAATCGTTGAGTGAGAATGAGGAAAGTTAAAAATTACCTACAGTTTGTCTTTTACGATAACGAACTCCATTGCAGATAAAAGGTCGTCTGTTCAACAATATTTATTTCTCAATCATTGGTAAATTCCTGCAATAGGTATGGGATATATTATGTATCAATAGAAATAATTGGAATCTGTTTAGAGTTCCTACTTTTTAATCCCAAGTTTCCCTTCATTTGCTTGCCTTCGGCTTGGCCATGTATGCTTTTTTTCCTCCCATACCAATGAGGCATTGGCACCAACACCCTCACGTGTTCTTAAGAAAGTGAAGATATAGAACGCCTACTACGAAAAACAAAGTAGCGTTGCTCTGGAAGGTATCGATAAAATACTAACGATACTTTTAGCGATAAAAACATAAACACATGTATTTCAAATGATTAGGCATTTTTACCAAGTGTCCAGTACTAACCTATTATTACTGGTGATTCGAACGTTAATTTGACTGTCATAACTAGAATGAACCCAAACTCTCCAATAACGGATTTTTCTACCAAAGCGGAGAAAATATAAGATGTTTTTTGAATAACTAATCAATTTATCTCCTCTTCGCTTGATCCATTTCCTTCCACCGAAACTATGCGGAGAGGAGATGCAGATATAAAGAAATCTGATTGGTTATTCAAAGCACATCTTCTCTCTTCTCTGCTTTGGTGGAAACCGGGTCTTAGACGCAAAATTGATAACTTTAGCCGCACACTGTACCAGCTTGGCATTGGCACAGCTAGCACGGCAAGCCGCCAGCGCGCCGTCCGCGGGCGGCAAGCTCACAGCTCGCGCACCGGCGGCCGTGAGGTGCAAGCCCGCAGTCTGCATGTCCGCCACAAGGTCCGTTGCTTTGCTGGCGACTCGGAGTTAATGCGCTTACTGCACGCACTCGGCTCACTGGTTGCACGCCGTAAGCGCGCCGTAAGGACGCGACCTGCGAGTTGATTGTGATGTGACGGCGCGGCGCGCAGTCAGCGCGGCTTCTCATATTTATATTGCATAATATATTGTATGACTTATAACTTTATGCTCTAATTTGAATGGCAAGTTAAGTGCTGGGTTAGAGCCGTGTCGATAATGTATGCGACGTCCTTTATCGTTTGGTTGCATTAAGACTTCGTAGTAGGCCACCGGCTCACTCGTTCGGCACCTCCTTGATTTCCTCCGGAGGGAACGCGGAAGCGCGCGCGCAGCCGACACGCCGGTAATTACTAACGACGTTTTGTACACACCAGAATTGGTTTCAGTAGAACCATAACTTTCGAGGACCAAGAATAAATAAATAATGGTAAATGGGGACGACATCGCATACATTGCTCTGATCCCTTAGTAAGTAACTTCAGCATTAGTGTTATGGGAATCAGAAATAGCGAAGGTACCAAAGAAACAATATGAAAATTAAAAAAACCGTCCGGGGATCTGACCCGAGACCTCATAGATGGTCGTCAAAGACGGTACCTTTTGATGACGTAACAACAAAATGTCTATTGTGTCTCGTTATGTTAGCTTTTCCTAAACAGGGATTCAAACATCACATTTGTTGTGGCCAGCAAACAGTCTCTCGACTTCATTTTCTTAATAAATTGAAAATTGATTGTTAGATTGACTGGCTAAGTTCTTTAGACGATAAAATAAAAAATATATAAAAATCTCCCGACATGAGCGAAGAAAACAGCTGAAACAGGTGAGCTTCATCGGCTGGATACTTGATCAGCCATACCTTAAAACCACTGTGATCAAATTATATTTCGAATAAAAATACCCGCACTGGAATCGGTCCATCCTCCGGGAGATACAATGTTACAGACAAAAAACACATACACACACACACACACTTAAAATAGGTCAAACTACCTCTCTCTATTGACGGTGTTTTAACAGAATTCAGACAGAGCCTGCTGTGCATATCGGTTTTATATTGTATGTTAGAGACATAGATCGGCTGAATTTATAAATAAACTCTGTAATACAGTCTGCTTTTCAACGAAGACGATTTATTCGTAGTCAGTGTCTGTCAAAACCTATTTATAATTTTGCGACTGTGCAGACTTAATGAGATACAACAAAAGTAAACAACTAAACAGTTTCAAACATTGTAGGCTCTATAAATTTTAACCAAGTGAATAGAACTTTCGAAATATTGGCAGTTTGCTTGACGTTTGTTTTTATTTTCCCACCAGCCTGTATCGCGGTGCTAGAGCCAAAAAATATAATTGTACTGGACCGAAACTTTAACATTTGTTCGAACTTGAACGCGTCTTGAAGTTGCTAGCGACTGTTAGTTTCATTTAAAAACACATTTGCTTGTTACTTAAAAGTTACGAGAATAGACCTTCATCCTACGCAAATTATTACTCGCCAACAGCAACGCTCCACTTTAAACGTCCAAGCATTGTATCCGAATACAAATGCCCCTATCAAAGTTTACTGCGAAACGTATCCCATGATTTGTCAATCGGCAAATCTTAATAATTACTGTAATTAGTCAAACGGAGACAATGGACGGTGACCGATTTGGGCGCCATAGGAGCGGCGCGGGCGCATGGTGACGTCATATCCCGTTACGCCATTCTGAGCTCAGCTGATCGGATATTGATTTGTGGAAAAACGCGCCTCTTCGCTTTGTGGACAACGGTTTTGTTGTTTTGATCTAGATATGGACATAATACGGGATGGTGTGCGACTCGGGTTTCTTTTGTTTACTGTGTTGGATTGGAGTCAGATGCAGGTAGTAGACACTTAAATTTTGTACCGACTTCAAAAAAGGGAGGAGGTTCTCAATTCAACCGTATTTTTTATGTATGTTTTGCCCGATTTGAAATATTGTTTTTGCATTCAAAAGAATAGAGTGTCCGATTGGTCCCATAAAAATTAAGTTAAGGTCTGGTCATCAAATATTCAACAGAAAAAGGTCCTCGGTTAAGTTTTTGCTGTGGAATCTTGAGGTTCTCAAGCCTAAGAAAGTCATAATTTTAATGCGAGATGATGATGGAGAATTTCTCAATTCTTAGGAGTTCAGGGAATCATTCACTACAGTTTATGACCATTCTACGGGATTACGATAATAGCAATTATGATTCATAAGTGGCCAATACAAAGTTAAATAAAAATTATAAAAAAAAATAACCGCCTTTTTATTGTTAACAATTTTACTGCCTAAAATATTTTAGGTCGGTGCCAGCATAATAATTACTATGATAAAAATGTAGCACGTCCTAAAGATATGAGGCACCGACTTCAGAATAATTTGGGCAGTAAAATTCTTTGTTAAGACTTTTTGAAGGCAGTAAATTATACATATATTTATTTCTGGAAGCCTTGACATGCGGAAGAAATGTCTCGCAAACGATATCACGCGATATATTTTTTTTTATTTGTTTGATTATTGTTACAAAAAAATATTTAAGTATTATCCCTTATGTTTTGAACTTAACATAAAGGCGATGCATTTAAACTTGACTTACTTATCTGTATTGCTATGTCAAAATATGAATTAATTACAAAAATGCGAATTGATTACCATTGATAAAACTTGGTTAATTTGCACCATATGGTAAACTTCCGGACTTTTATTCAAAGCTGCTTAATTGATCCTGGTTATCTTCTTTTCCTTATCAGGGCAAGTGATAATTGCTATCACTGTAGATTAACCAAACATGTTTTGTACTGAGTGCATGTTATTTTATACTAAAATTTGTGTTATGTATGGCGAAATTCAAACCTTGTTATTTTTGACGTGACAACGTCTTAAATTAGGTTGTGGTTAGAAGTCACTCATGAAAAAGTGTAACACCCGCTCACGTCTGTTACGATGAGTCACCGAACGAGAGAGAGGCCCGCCGGACCGGCGAATGCCTTGCGTCTCTCTCCCACTCAAACATGATCGGTGTCACGTAAAATCTTCGCCCGTAAAACCGACTTTTCAGGCAACCATTTTTTTTTTATTAAAAGGGTTCGGTTTTATCTTCAGTTATATTTGTACATAAAATAATAATGAATGCAACGGCTAGTGATTTTGGGCAGTTTATGGCACAGTATGTGTCTAAACCTGAATAAATAATATTGACTATCTATGTACCTACGTATGTACTCGTATATACAATTTTGGAATAGACCTTTTAAGGGACTCGGTAGACTTGTCAGTTTTTACTATCCTCAATTTACAGCAATCCGTAATGCTTAAATTGATCTTAACGAAGATATTTCATTGCACTATGCAATTAAAATATTAAGGTGAATTAGTCAAATTATCACATCGATTTATCTCTAATCTAATTTATTTCAATCTAAAACTTGTTAGTAAAGTACTACTTTCAGTAGGCAACTTGTTAAATATCTTATTAAAGTCTCCTAGCCGATTTCGACCACGGCGGTCAATCTCAATATCAGCCAACTGCCCAGGAGATGTGACAGCGCTTAAGTGTTAGCGCAATACACAGGTACACCGACTAAATTATTAAGATATTTTAGTGTTGTTATTATATTACATAATTTATTGCTGTTTTCTGATTCTGTCGATTGTATTTAAATGAATTGATATTCAGAGCGGGAATAATCTACCACAAGTATTTATTTACTTAAAAGAAATCCTCGATTACAATATAGAAATGTAAATAACTTACTTAGGAATATAGATATTTGAATTTGTATTTGTTTACTGACTGTTGTGCTGGCGTTGGCGGTGTTGCACCCCCCTGTCTTGGAAAGCTCGTAAAGCGTGTCGATGTTCCACTGATACGAACCAAGCGCTACTCATCTACATTCCTGATGTGCACTGCAAAATAGTGGAACTCACTACCTGCGTCAGTCTTTCCCTGAAATTACAACCTAGAAATCTGCAAAGCTAGAGTGAAGGTTAGGTAAGCTCGTTCCATCGTAGATTCAGTATAGCCTCGTTAGGCTAGTCTAGCATCAAGAGCAAACCTATCCCAAATAAAATAAAAAAGCCGTCCTGTGCCCTCTCTCCTGTCATGTCGGATTGCCGTCTCACCAAACTTTGGTAGTGAAGGAAATACCTTCTAGACATCCTTTTGTAAGGTCGCGTCGGTCTTCCACCCGAAAAATACCCGAGTAAGTAAAGGGTTGAGTTTATTTAAATAAAAGGTTTATTCCTATTACCGACCAATTTAAATATATTCAGAAACCAGGGCTATCTTAATCGATGAGGACAGATCTGACTGCGACATATATATCTATACTATATATATATATACATATAATAAGACTGTAAAAGATCGATTTCTGTACATTGAAGATTTTTATGAAAAATTGTTACAGGGGGTCTTAATTACCGTAATAGAAGCCAAAACAACAATTTTTAAAAATTTTGTCTGTCTGTCTGTCTGTCTGTCTGTTTGTCCGGGCTAATCTCAGAATCTACTGGACCGATTTTGACGGGACTTTTTTTATTTGACTCAGTATCACCTGGAGAGTAAACTGGGATATAAATAATCACGCCGATGAACTTAGGGGGCAGGCAGGAAATTGAATCTCAGAATCTACTAAACCATCCTTGAGTTGCGTACGCTGCGAAAACGGTTCAAGATACCAAAAATATAAATATGAATGAAAGAATTATTCCTCTTGAAATGATCTAAAAAACTGTCTGCGACAGTACATGTCTATGCCCAAAATTACAACTCCACGCGGACGAAGTCCGCGACTTCGTCCGCACAGCTAGTAAAACATAAAGTAAGTAGCTGAAACTCGTATTTAGTGTGGGGACACCAAACATCATGGTTTAATAGCATTTCTCCTTCTGAAGCATTTTGTATTAATTTAAAACTGTCCTAATCAGCTGCAATTATGAATGGTTTATTCATTCAATATACAAGGCTATCTAAGGCCACTTACTCAAGGCCAATAAGAAACTAGCCTCCTGCTTACACGGCCTAAGCCATCTAGATCACATATACATATTCATGGTAGCAAATTAGAAAATTCCATTTTGTCCAGGTGCAGCCCAGCCCTGCAATGTAATACTTAGCTAAATAGTTAAACACTCGCTTCGGTGCCATAGCCCCATTCTACATCGACGATTGAGATGAATTACGGCTATTATTTATATGGCTCCGCTACACAAAGGGCAAGCTATCTGGTTGGAAAACATATTTATTAATTAGTTAAATTGCTTCTGGGGTTCGTAAGGGCTTTACATGTATTAGCATTTAACTGTCGTAAATATCGTGTGTCGCGGTTCAGGACACGGTTGAGTGATCTGATTACGGGGTGATGTGATTAGTCAATTTATCACTTTTGCTTTCTGTTTGATGCAGTTTTACTTTCTAGAGTTTTAATGGTTGAGTAGTAGGGTTCGATCCCCGCACTATAAAAGCAACATAAACATTTGTGTGCATGAACACGTCTGTTTGTACTGATCTGGGTGGTATGTGTATTTATTTAAGTTTAGTTGTAATACCACTGTCGATTCTGATATCTGTAACACAAGTGCTTAAGCTACTTACCACGGAGTCGGATCAATGTATGTCATGTAGTTTATTATATTATTATAATAGTTGTTTGAGTAAAGTAGCGATCCACAAATAGCCGTAAATGAGTTTAGCCATTTCCGTTGCGTTAACTAAGTCCGTTTACCTTTGAACTATGTTTGCAAACTTGAACCTGCGTCAAGGTTCCTGAATCAGTGTTTAACTGAAGTGAAGGTGGTAGGAAATTTTTTTTTGGCTGAAATCTCCTTGGCTGATAATTATTGATAACTAGCTGACCCGGCAAACTTCGTACCGCCTTAGCGTTTCAATGATTGAGCAATGTCATCGAATGGCATTGACATTAGTTACGTGCGTTTTTTAAAATATGCAAAATTAAATGTATATTTTTCAATATTTCTGAGAGAATTTCTTAATATTTTTTTCCGTAAGAACCTTCTCCTAATAATAACATAATAACAAATAAAACAAAAAAAGAATTAGTGAAATCGGTCCAGCCATTCA
Organism: Pyrausta despicata; assembly: GCA_963921415.1. NCBI lineage: Eukaryota > Metazoa > Arthropoda > Insecta > Lepidoptera > Crambidae > Pyrausta > Pyrausta despicata. The sequence continues at coordinate 9,276,798 of OY992862.1, read as the reverse complement.
CGCGTGATGCCGTGACCAAGGAAAACGGTTTTCATTTATATATTTATATATATATAGATGATAGAAAATACACGAGAACTTTGAAACATTGTTGTGAAAGAAAAAAAGCATAACAAATACTTAGTTACAATGCTACCTTAAGGTCCTTTACCAACTGTTAACCCATGAGACCGTCGCGCTCTGGCTCCATCACAGTAGAATATTTACTGGGTTCATCTTTTGGGATTGACCGGTCACGTCGCGAGTTCGATCCCCGCACTGTACAAACATCTGTGCCCATGAACATGTCTGTTTGTTCTGGTCTGGGTGTTATATGTATTTATTTAAGTTTATTTGTAATACCACTGTTAATTTTGATATCTGTAACACAAGTGCTTAAGCTACTTACCACGGAGTCAGATCAATGTATGTGATGTTGTTTTTTATTACAAAAAAAAACAGTTAAGCTGCGATCTAAGTTTCCTGGAGAAGATAAAGTTAAGAACCTTACTAAAATTATTATGAGCAATTGTCTAAGAACCTTACTTGCACATCTAATACATATTTGAACGCGTCTGACCAAAACACGGTGAGAAATTTCACAGTACGAGAATTGATACTGCTTTTTACTGAGATTTACCACTTTTGGATCTAAAATCCATCTAGAAACCAGATCATCCAGTGAAAGCCTGTAGGAGCTACTGGTTTTTCTTCACACTAGGAAGTTGTTAGTTTATTAATCAGCTTTGGCTTTTACGGCTCGAACTTCTGTGGTCATAAAATTAGTTTTACCGACCGCTTTATTTTTACCTTGCATTGTGACTTGCAAGGGAATTTATTACGTGTAAGGTGTAAGATTTGGCGATAACACTGGGCTTTCTAGAAATGGCCCAATGCAAGCGACATTACGACCGACTGGTGCAGTGGTCTACATGTCGGACTTCTAAAACCAAGGGTCGCGGGTTCGATCCCCGCACAGTACAAGCATATGTGTGCACGAACATGTGTGTTTGTACTGGTCTGGGTGTTTTCTATGTATGTAAAAAAATATATTTAAGTATGTTTATCCGTTGTCTAGTACCCATAACACAAGCCTCGTAGCTTAATTTGGGACTTGAGAATTGGTGTGATTGTTGTTGTTGTGAAATGGGTTGCCTTAAACTGGATAAGCCATGACTGTTACAGTATGCACCTGTTAGAGCGCGTTCCCATATAACGTTATTACAGGATTCCTTTTAATAGACACGTCGATACTGGAAATACTATTCACTCGGCACAGCACAGTACTGATCCGATAAACGAATCCAGTTTACTGGAAACGAAATACTGTATTATGTGTGAACTCGCTCATACAACTACACGCGGTAGTAACATACACGTTTAAAAAGACCTGCAAAACGGATTGCTGCTTATTTTCGTAGGATCGGTTTTTTCTACTGGATATGGAATACTGTATTATGTGTGAACTCATTCTTACAACTGCACACGCTAATGAATAATAGTCCTCCTGACCGATTTCGACCACGGCGGCCAATCTCAACAAAGATTGGCCAACTACACAAGAGATTATTATAGTGCACAAGTGTGGGCGCAATCCACAGGTGCACTCACTGTTCCATCACTCTCAAAGTTCGGTGACACGGCAATCCGCCATTACCGGAGAGAGATCAGGCGCAGGACCAATGGCTTAACCTGCTTTCCGAGGCACGGGGGTGTAACACCGCCAACTTCCCGACTCCGAGCTGTTTTTGAGAAATTCATGACAGAAAACCGCAGAAACAATTTTAGCTCGACCTAGGATTCGAACCCAAAACCTCTCGGATGTAAGGCAGAAACTTTTGCCACTACACCAACGAGGCAGTCAACGCTAATAAATAACATGTTTAAATGGACATGTAAGACGGAAGTTAAGTGAACGCGCCCTTAGCAGTTTTGAATTGGAAAGTGAATTGAAGAGACTAAGAGGGAGTCGTGCTGGTTGTCGCAGCACTCGCATGAAAAAGTTTTAAATTGCTGTATGGTTTAGGTACTACTCGTAATAACCCTATTACATTTCTTTGTAATCCCGTCATACTTTAAGTCCCACCGTTGCCGGGTAGCTAAATATTTCAGGAAAATAAGTTCTGACATTAGTTACGTCACATGCATACGAGTATTACTCGTACTTGTCGAACATTACGATGTGAAACGCTTGCTCCAATGCTTGTCCATTAATGTGGTACAATGTTGTCTTTTAATAAACATAATGCGCTTGTCCCATCACTAAATTAAAAATGGCCGCTAAATAGGCCTAAATTAGGCGCAGTCGTAAAAATTCAAGTGCAGGCCAAGTGTGAATTGAATGAATTGTATCACACTATTAGACGATGAAAAAGAGCTGGCTAGTAGTTTATCAATAGAAAAGATGTATAAAATAAATAAATAAATATTTCTCAACAATTACACCAATTCTCTAGTCCCAAAGTAAGCTACGAGGCTTGTGTTATGGGTACTAGACAACGGATAAACATACTTAAATACTTTTTATTTGTAAATAAATACATATTATACATAGAAAACACCCAGACCAGTACAAACACACATGTTCATGCACACTTATGCTAGTACTGTGCGGGAATCGAACCCGCGACCCTTGGTTTAGAAGTCCGACATGCGGACCACTGCACCAAGCGGTCGTCTAAAAAAAATTACAGTTCCACGTCTCAAAGGCACAAAATACATCAGAACGATTAAAGAATAAAAAAATGATGTACCTAAGTAATTATGCACTTTCTTAAAATCTCCCATGTTGTTACTTACAATAGTTATAATCTTAATAATTAGTATTCAAAACCTATACTTAACGTTTCTAAATAATCAAAACTGCAAAAGTGAAAGCTTTATTTTATACACAACGGCGCACTTCTTCTTGCTCTTTCTTTCTCTCCTCACTTGTTTACACCCGACGTTCAAGTGTTATTGCTCAGAGATTGGGTAAAGGAAATATTTTATGTAAAACTAGTCGATCAGGCAGACGTTGTCCTGCCCGCAGTATTGTCATTTTCCCCATATTTTAATACCTATAAACATTCCTCTTGAATCACTCTATCTAAAAAAACACTGCATCAATATCCGTTAAGTAATTTAAAACATTTAAGCATACATAATACAGACAGGGACAGACGCGGAAGGCGACTTTGCTTTGAACTATGTAGTGATTGAAAAAATGCCTGCAAACACCAGCTCTTTTGTATCCAACATTTACCGAAATCTTCAACGTCCCATCGATGCCCCAAATTAGTGTCACACATTCGGTTATATGTACCAGTGATCTCATTCCGAATCGAGCTGTGATTTATCACATGAACTGCCGATACGGTGACGCAAGTGTCCACGGGAGCGTGACAGCCGAACACTCCTTGATGAGATATACGGCTGGTGGCCTATTTCTGATGATGGCATCGCGAACTGAAAAATGCGGGTGGATCCCATGTAGTGGGCAGGGATTGGCGGATTGGAAGATACTGTTAAGCCGGTATAGGTGGTATGTAACGTGAAATTATTAGTATGTACGGACTGCTGTGGGGTTAGCACGAACAACTATCGTAACGTATTCGTAGCGTTTACCTATCGTTAACTTGTCAATTTGTATGGGAAAACTGTCATTCTCTGACGTTTGGACGACACGAATACGTTACGAAAATGTTCGTGCTCACCCCATTGTAACATCCAATGTTACATGAATGATGCGATACGTTATGGGAATTTTGTTACGCATTGTCATAGTAGATATAATCATCACGCTTCTTAGGGTAGGCGTTTCGCGAACGAAACTTTTATGAAAGATTCCGATGTACAATGGTGATAAGGATTTTGTATCAGGGGCCGAAGAGGCCGGTTTTTAGCTAATTCACTAGTGCCACAGATTACTAAATAGTTACTACGTCTAGTGCTCTAAATATAAATAAATCAATGGGTATAAAATCACATACATCTCACACATACACACATCTCTGATCCCAAAGAAGATAATTGAGCTAGAGCACTTGTTTTATGGGAATAAGAAACAACGTAGTTACAACATTTAAAAGTTAATCTTTAAAATTGGTTTCATCAACATTGTGTCCGTCCGAGGATTGAACCCGTGACCCTATAGATGGCGGCACCTTGAAACCGATATTCACGCCACTACACCACTGAGGGAAAATACTTTCCTATTCTTTCTTCCTACCTGTTTGATTTTGGTAACTTCACCAATAATTCTAAGAAACAAACGAAAGAAAACCTTTCTATCGGGGTTTCGTGAAATACTTAAATGAAACTGAATGAGAGGATAATAACAAATGAATTTCTTATCAACTATACCTTTATAATTTTCGCTGAGAGAATAACGCTTCGCTACTTACTATCGCGGCGATCTATGCAGGAACTAACGAAAATAGCATTACGGCCAAGAATGAAGATCAAATCTGCACACCATTACATTGACAGGCACTTCATTAATGAAACCAAATGGCGGCTTACACTAATCAATATACAATATTACTTTGGCACGAAGCCAAGGATTCCGATTGGGACATGATGGGTTAATAACCTCGCAAGTACTAAGGTACGGTCTGTGGTGTTTGGTGTTGGTGTTTTAAGGGCTGATTGACAATCGTTCTTCCAAATAAGTTTCGGCAGGGAAACCTTAATCATTGGGTTCATTGACTTCTATATAAAAAGCATGACGCAATCTATCATGACGAAAATAACAATTCCAAAAACTATTATCGAAATATCAAACTAATAGAAAGTTCAGTCATTAAAGAGCTTTAACCAAAATTAAGCATAGTTAGAACTAATAGCTACTACCAATCTAGATTTCGTTGGACGAACATACATGAATATTAACGATCCATTTTATACAAGACACTTTGACATGTATCGCGTAAGCTTTCGTAGCACAAAAAGTCCAGTGGTTGCCAAAGTTTTGGGCGTAGGCGTATGCACAGATTACTAAAGCGTAGGTAATGACAAAATGTCATTAATGTGAAATTAATTTTCATACATTTGCTTTTCATACATTCAAAACTGCATATTTATGTTTAGATTTGTGATTTTTCCGAATTCAACATCCATAGTTATAATATCAGTTATGTGCAGTTCTTATACTTCAGAAGTTAGTGTGCTTATATAAGAATGTGATTAGTAAAGTATTCCTTTTTTCGGAAGACTAACTTGGCATAGCTTATAGTTTGACAGCCAAATGCCGTTAGTTAAGTCAGCCCTTTTTGATCGTATCTATCGCTTTGTATTCAACGCTGTCCTATCGGCATTATAAAGACTAGCGTTGTGACTTTAATGCTAATTGCAAAAGTACTTTTCATCCCATCTATTCGAAAAATACGATTTTGGTCGCCTTTAAGTGCGCCCAAAGGTGATGCTTCTAAGCGACATAGGTACTATTACTCTACTCTTTGCCACAGACTGTCCAGCGGGCAGAAATGAGATTTTGGTCCTCTTTATTGAAATAAGTGCGACCAAAAATTCTTTTGCTCGCACTTATTGAATTTGGAACATCTTAGAGTTTCCCGCCGAACGCAAGAGACTGGCTGGTTAGACGCCGCTGGCAACTGAGTAAAAAAAAAAAAAAACGCGCGAACTACAGCCCGCGTTTTCATAAATTTTCACATTCAAGTTCTTGGTTTTGATAAATTATATAAATATTATTATTCAATAATTAAATTTTATTAAAACTGAGCCGCTTTTTATTTTCTCATAGAGGGTGATGAAAAGAAGAGTGTATCATTTGGACGCAAATATATTTTTGGCTCGGGCGACGTACTTTGAATCCCTCGCTTCGTTCAGGATTCTACTTTAGAATCCCTCGCTACGCTCGGGATTCTACTCTAGACTCCCTCACTTCGCTCTGGATTCAAAAAAGCGCCCTCGCCGTAAAAATATTATTTTGCTTCCTCATGATACAATCTACTATATGACTGCATATCAGACTGCTCATTTTGTTGCATAATCGTCATCGTTAGAAGTGCACAAGATGTTCCCGCAGTGTTTGCCGTGATATGATGCTACGTATTGATTTATTAAGTATTTTTAGTATTAAGCTTCATAGTCTAGACCACCGCCGTAAAGTTGCCTGCTTGTCGGCTTTCTACAGACTCTACTTCGGGGAGTGTGCTCATGAGCTCCATATGCTCATTCCACCAAGTCCATTCTACCAGAGGGCCACCAGACGTATGGCGGGTTACTATCCATACTTGGTTGATATACCTACTATACGCACTAAGCGCTTCGCCTCATCCTTCATAATGCGCACAGCCAAGGAATGGAATGCGCTTCCGCCGACGGTGTTCCCTCTTTCTTATAACTTGAGCTCATTCAAAGCGAAAATAAATAGGCACCTTCTGGGTAAGCTCGCTACATCGTCGACATCTTCTTCACCTCCTAGAGGGAGAATGATGTCAAGAGCGAACCCATATTGATAAAAAAAATATATTTACAATGTGAAATTAAAACACACTTAAAAAAAAAGGAATGCCACAGGCGGGACTCGAACCTGCACCTCACGCAAGCCGGATAATGATCCGGCTTGCGGCGGGTTCGAGTCCCTATGATATAGATGTAGCGCAATTGTTAGAGCAATGGCTCTAACATCGTCGACATCTTCTTTACCTCCTAGAGGGAGAATGATGTCAAGAGCGAACCCATATTGATATAAAAAAATAAATAATAGCGCTACACCGTGACCACTTACTCATTCGGTCCGAATTTCTTTTAGTGCTCATTAGACTGCAGCCAGCCATAATCATCAATCAGAGATCAATCCATCTCTGTTGTGGTTAGATACCTACAACATCTAAATGAAACACCTTTTCAGCTGTTTAACAACCGGTTAAGATGAATCAGCTTATCCGTTTTTTCTTAGTGTGTTTAAATTTAACATTGTAAAGAAATTTCCATTGTTAGTGCTAAAAAAATAAAGTAACCTATTAAGTATTCATCATATTTTTAAGCATGATTTCCAAAAAGTGCCTGCAAGAGAGCTCAATCAGGGATCAGGGGCTTGATTCCACTAATTATACAACTTGATAGGTACAACTAATTGTAACATTATCGTAATTGAATTGACCGATTTTGAAATTTCGTCCATACTCTGAACTGTCCAAAGCAGGCGATTTAACAACGATTTTATTTCGATTAATTAGCGGAATTAGGCCCCAGACTGATGGTTGTATCTTGGTTAGTACCTATATTTATTTGATACTGGTATGAATTAAAACGACTAATTCATTCTGGGGCCTTACTTTGTAACGCAATGGTCGATATTTCGACTTTCGACTCGGTCATGTCTTCTGCGTATTTGACAGCTAGTTTACTTATTAGCTATCTCCTCCACCATATCACCTATCCTGTACATAGCTCTATCACCGAATCATATGTTGTGCCGAATTAAAAATATAACTGCACAAGTCATTAATATTAAGGATGATAGTTTTGCAGTAAAAAAATATCTGCCGTCTGCGGCGAGGATCGAACCCGCGTCCATGGGAATCCGGCTCGTGTACCTATACCACTCAACAGGCTTTGCCAATGTCTGGGTGGCCGAGTGGTATAGGCATACGGGCCGGATTCCCATGGACGCTGCTCGATCCTCAGAGACTTGATTTTCGTACTGCAAAAATATTATCTTTCGTTTGCAACGTAAATGCTCATGAGTAAAATCATAAATTGTCATCATTGTTTATATTCTTAAAAGCAATGCTATTGTTACGTACTTCTGTGTATACTTCAAAAAAGAGGCGCAACACAAATGACAGAGACGGCAACATTTCAACCAGTAGCATTTGGTAACGTAGTAGAGACTTAGATCGCGATTGTGAATGGCCACTATAATTTATGTTAATATATCTGCGCTTGCGTCGATACGGTGTGAATGAGCGATCGCTTTTCCGCCCTTTGTGTGTAAGTAGTTGTATTTGTTGTGGTTAGCATAATTTGTTAATGATTCGCATAAATGGTCAGCTACTAGGTTGTTTCATTGACGTAATGGTTTGACTATCTTTTTTAAAACTAGCTTTGCTACCTGAGCCCATTACAAATTTTCATTAAGTTTTATGTTTCTCATGTAAAATTTACATTATATTATGTTGTACCCAATATAATAAGTTTGTCTCATTGAATGTTAGTTTTGTAAGCAATAAAGATTTTTATTATTATTATGTCTATTTACAAGCATTCGGAAGGCACGCTAAGCAGTTGGTCCCGGTTAATGTCGATAGATATTAGTCGTTAAGCCTAGTCAGAGGCCCTCGGGCGGCTTAATAACATCTGACAGTAAGGTTGGTCACTAAGACTTACCTTTCACACACCCCTCCACCAATCCACACTGAGCCCGCGTGGTGGAGTATGGCTCGCACCACCTCATAGTCAACTATGCCCAGCAGTGAGACTTATATAGGCTAATGAGGATATAATGTATGAATGTTAAAACCGTAGTACGCCTGTGGAATTTACGTACCTATCATTTTAATGATGTAGGAAGCTGTGTAGATTTTTAAAGCAGTACCTTTGTTTTATTAAAAGTCAGCAAACGCCTTTAAACGCGCAAGAAGCTAATTTAAACCGTAAAGTGAACCTAGTTTATAATTGCTTGTTTGTTACAGATTGTTCGCGGTTCATCTTAAATACTCTGTCACACACGCACAATCGTCAAGCACTGAAGTTGGACAACCGGTGAGTTGTCATTTGATTACATGAGTTGTTCCCTAGAGATCTCTCTCCCGGAGGAACTTGTAATGAAGAACCTTATTTAGGAAGAAATTCATCACCCGAATACCTACAATAGGGCGCGTTCACATACGAGTATAACGTCCGTTTTACAGGATCCTTTTAAACGGATCTGTCGCATTAAGATAGATAAAGCCGTAATATAGTTATATCCCTAGTGATATAATTATATACCGTGACATAGTTATACGAAAGCGATTCATTATTATCTCCCTAGGAATATAGTTATAAAACGGTCCAAGTTTAGTGATATACTTATATTACTAGATTAAGTCTAGTGAAATAACTTTCGGAGTGTGCGGCGCAGGCGGCGCGAAGAGATTGGTTACCCAGAATACAGATTTCAAACATTACATTGGATGATCCTATACCAAATGAAAACTCGTTCGTGAAAAAATCAAATACACTGCTCAACAAAGTCTAGGGAACAGGAGGTTTTTAGGGAATATTTATATATTTTTGTTTTAAAGTTTATATACCAATCGATGCGCAATTTAATGCTTAATTAGTTGCGTATATAAATAAAGGATTTAGTTTTTGAATTACGAGGTAATTTTAATGAAAAACAAAGAAAGTGTATTACAGAACTAAACAAAGAAATTTAATTTAATAAAATTTCTTAAAAATTAAACATTACAGTTAAGAACAAATATGCGGGGACTTTTTTAATAATTAGTTGGACCCCCTAAGGCATTAACAACAGCTTGACATCGTCGTGGCATACTGATTATGAGACTATCGATTGTCTCTTGTGGAAAAAGACTCCATTCTCTGGAGAGATGTGAAAAAAGTTCATCTGCTGTGTTCAAATTTTGAGGGAGATTTCTAAAAGCCCTTCTCTTTAGTAAATCCCACGCGTGTTCAATGGGATTGAGGTCCGCGGACTGAGCAGGCCACTCCAGCACTTCGATGTTGTACTCGCGGAACACATCCATCACCTGACTCGCAGTATGTGGTCGTGCATTATCTTGCATAAAAATAAAATCTGCGCCCAGATTTTGTCGGAGCGGGATAACCACGGATTGGACTACCTGTTCGCAGTATCGCTCTGCATTTAAATTTCCCCTGATCAAAACGAGATCCGTCCGTCCACCCAGGCGGATTCCAGCCCACACCATGATTGTACCACCTTGGTAGGGATGCACCTCCTGTGGGTTTTGAAGCCGACTCTGCCGACCAGGAATCCGCCAAACACGCACTCTTCTTGAATCTGGATGAAATCCGAAGCGAGATTCATCGGAGAACAGTACATGTGCCCACTGATCTACGGTCCACTGCAAATGTTCACGTGCCCACAATAATCGACGTCCTCGATTTCCATGACGCAGCGCGGGCACTCTTAGTGGTCTGCGAGCACGAAGATTAGCTTTATGGAGTCTCCTCCGAGCAGTCTGGTCACTGACAGCAACCTGGTGCTGCGACTGGAGGTCTTCTACCAACTGACGAGCCGTAATGGTGGGTTGCCTCCGTGCGACATTTTGCAAAAAACGGTCTTGCCTTTCCGTAGTAACCCTATACCTGCTTCTGTGCCTTTCGGCTACATCGCCAGTAAGTCTGTAACGTGCCCACAGTCTGCAGATAACGCTCGCGTGAGAATTCAGAGCAGCTGCAACTTCGCGTTGGGGTAGCCCAGCTTCCAACATTCCTACAGCTCGAATCATTTCTTCCCGCGTTAAATGACGTCGTGACATAATGGCCGTAGTCGCAAAAGTTACGAATAACAATAGTTAATTTTGTTTTTCAATAAAATCATAAAACAATAAAACAAAATTTTTATCTTTAAAATTCTCATACAGTATCACTACACAGCAATCAAAGTGAAAGATTCCCGCCTTTTACGAAAATTCTTTTGTTTCTATTTTTTTTTTAAATTCGAACAACGTTTGATAAACATTCAGCCTACCTGTTTACCTCAAAGAGATCAGTACTTTTTTAAAGAAGATTTTACAAATAAAGTCATATAGTTGGCTTGTTCCCTAGACTTTGTTGAGCAGTGTATATAGTAGTTCTACTAAAAGGTGTGCCTGTAAGAAGCATTGAGTGCTATGTAATTCTAGATGTCATGATTCCTCTCCTCCTGAACAAAAATTTAAAAATACTTTTAAATAAACCAAGATCTCAACTTAGTTAATAAGAAATCTAGATAGTTCAAAACTGTTGATTAGCTTTAAAGTTTGATTAGTTTTAATTGCATTTTCAATGTTTAAATTTCAAAACATATAATCGTTTTGATTATAATTGAAATTACTTTAATACGCGTTAATGTCACAAAGTATTGTAACTGACTGCATATAGTTGATTTTTTAATAAAGATAAAACTAATAAAAATTGTTTTATTTTTATTATATATGGTAGATTTCTATTAACTAAGCTAGATAAGTAATATATTTATAACACTAAACTCAATCTAGTAATATAAGTATATCACTAAACTTGGACCGTTTTATAACTATATTCCTAGTGATATAGTAATAAATCGTTTTCGTATAACTATGTTACGGTATATAATTATATCACTAGGGATATAACTATATTATTATATATACAGCTTTATCTATCTTACTGCGACAGATCCATCGCCGCTACTGGGCAGTCCGTCCGTCAGTACATCGCAACAGTATTCACACGGCAAACCACAGTACTGATCCGATAAACGGATCCGGTATTGTAGATCCGATGTACTGTACTATGTGTGAACTGGCTCATGCAACTACATAAACCAATACCACATACGGCTTAACGCACCTGTACAACGGATTGCTGCTTATTTGGTTGAATCGGTATATTTTCAACTGGATCCGTAATACTGTATTATGTGTAAACTCGCTAATAACATACACGTTTTAACGGACCAGTAAAACGAACGTTCTAAATGAACGCGCTTTTACACCGTAAATATTTAGGGTGTTTGGTAAAGGTAGCCGAGCTTTAGCTGAACACCTAGGTAAGTAGTTGTTCTTTCTGCGAATTGCGTCTAGCATCACAATTCGTAAAAATCTTGATTCTTATATTGGTTTCATGGTGAAAGTAGTTTACCTTGTGGGTGGAGAGGGAACTTCCACCAAACGCCCTCTATGTCAATAAAATTCCCTAAATAAGCATACCTAGGTACCACACATTAAAATATCTATTAATTGTTATCATACTAATATGCCTTATAGACGGAAATGAAACCTGATCCGTATAGTCCTATATCATCTTGCAACAAATTGAAGTAAGTGTCATGTTATCATATTTTATTGTCACTTCCGTATACATAAAATCAGTCACACAGATGAGGCTGAGATGAAATATGCCTTTTTGAATACTTTTTGTTCGGATGTTTCCAAAACTTCCCGTCCCGTCTCGCCTGGATTACATAATACCGGCGGTATATAGAAAGAAAATGTCTCTTGGCTTTAAGTACACCTTTCGTGCAGAGTTTTGTTGTCCAATAAAACTAACTTCTTCTCCTCTTTTATTTTCGTGTCACATTTAGAGCTAAGTAAATTACCGTTTATAAAATCGAAATGTCAGCACATTAGTTAACCAATTTTTGTAGCAAAAACGCCCTTATTAATAATGTTTAAGATACACAAGTGCTCAGCATGACTTGCTGACGTACATTTGTCTTGATCGTAGATCAGCCAATAGGCAACACCTTAAATTACATACATATTGGAGCCTGTGTTACCATGCGTGTTCAAAACCAATTGATAGTCAAATGGTGGAATATTGCTCACATCGTCAATAGCAAACCAATGACTGATAAATCAATTCACAGATCATTACAAATGGACTAAATGGGAACACTTGTACGCACAAAACGAAACGTATTTTTATTTTATTACCATGTCCAAACATTGGCCGGGTCAATAGGGCCATAGTTAATCATTCGGTTAGGTCGTTTTGATATACCTTGCAAAAGTTTACGAGCAAAAATAATGGATAGTGCGATTTTAATGTGTTTTGTGATTTAGTTATTACCGTTCGACGACATGAAATCAGTCGAGGTAGAACGTTTGTTCAGAAAAAAGTCCTACATTATGAATTTTGATGCACAGATTTAAAGTGACATTCTGAGAGATACCACACCGCATATCCTGATGAAACTGATTCCTAGCACAAACACGAAATATTCGCTAAGACCGTCACGTATTCAACTACAGGCGGTACTGGGACTGGCGCTGCACTGCTGTACGTTTTTGCATTTTATCTTGACTAAGAGCACGTCAGGTAACTCACATCAACTACGAAATTAATATAGGCGGTCTTAAGGTCAAAGTGGAGAGCCTGATGTGCTGTTGTCTGAAAAACAATGCGAACAGTCATTGGCATACATAAAATAATATCCGTGTGACATTTCAGATGGCGCGAACGACGCTAGCGCGACCGAACGCAACGATATACGCGTGGAGTGCGTGGGGCGCGTGGAGCCCGTGCTCGCGGAGCTGCGGCGGCGGCGTCTCGGTGCAGGAGCGGCAGTGCCTGCTCAGAACTCCAGCCAGGTATGTAACGCACTTCAATTGTTCGTGTGTTACATTCTTGCAGAGTAGCAGACTTTGGGTTGCGACTGGACGTCCTACATGCTAGCAAGGAGTAGGAGGATACTAAATAGCCTTGTATGATTTACGCATGGAGTGCGTGGAGCCCGTGTTCGAGGTGTCCCCGTGCAGGAGCGGCAGTGCCTGCCCAGTACTCCAGCCAGGTATGTGACGCACTTCAACTGTTCGTGTGTAGGTAACCTTCTTGCAGAGTAGCAGATTTTGGGTTGCGACTGGGTGTCCTACATGTTAGCTAGGAGTAGGAGGATACTAAATAGCCTTGTATGATTTACGCATGGAGTGCGTGGAGCCCGTGTTCGAGGTGTCTCCGTGCAGGAGCGGCAGTGCCTGCCCAGGACTCCAGCCAAGTATGTGACGGAGGTAGGTACTTTAAGTGTTCATGTGTGACCTTCTTGCGGAGTAGCACACGTTGAGTTGCGACTAGGTGTCTTATATGTTAGCTAGGTGTAGGAGATGCCCATTAAACTCATTGACTATAGTAATATTGCTATGATATACGCATGGAGTGCGTGGGGCGCGTAGAGCTCATGTTCCAGGACCCTAGCCAGGTATGTGACGGGTGCTATTTTATCCAATCTATGCACTCAGATTGCGTGGTGCCAAATGCTGGCGGGAAAGTGGGTCAAGTCAGTTTAGGACAGTTTACAGTTGGGAACAGATCACAGTTTTCGGTCAGTTTATAATCTCACTTTAAGTTCCAGTTTATAGTAGTAATATCCATTTTATCCTCAAACATTCACGGTCAGACTTAAATTAAATCATATTTTACACGTCTAGACTACTTAAGGTCCTACTCGGAAAGACGTTCGCCTATTTCTAATCTTGTTGATGCCTCCCTCGTCATAAGTCGCAAGGTCACAGTCACACAGTCCGACCAGTTCTTGCGCCGCGACGTACGAAAAACAACGTACGTACATCGCGGCTGCGACTGACTAGAAAAAAATAATTAACGTGCACACATAAGCTCCCTTTCCTCGTGACACTAACCGCCCTAACATGCTACCATGTCTCCGCTACCGGTCTACTACCCCGCAAGACAGTGGCATTATTTGGAATCGAAATTGTAGCCATCGTTTCCCAGAGTAAGCCCTTTACCTGGATACGAGGCAACAATGCGTTGTCATAAGCGGTTGCAGTCGTGAATGGGTTTAATGGGTATTTACGGTGACAGTTCGCAATCCAATCAAAGTTTATATACCGGGCCTTTGTAAGGATTCACGTAGATCTCAATGTGAAGGAGGAGTAAATAATGTGGGATTGAAACTACAAATTAATAAAATTGGGATGAAAAAGTAAAGTAAAAGTCGTTTACGACAATTTCTATGGATTGATTTGCCATTGCCTTAACAACTAACCAATACATCAGAAATATTTAATTGATTACATTAAGAGTCACTGAGTTTAAATACTTGGGGCACATACTCACCACCAACCTCAATGATCACGTTGATATGGAGCGGGAGCGGAGGGCGCTGTCGATAAGGGCAAACATGATAGCTCGCAGGTTTGCCAGGTGCTCAAAAGAGGTCAAAGCGACGCTCTTTAGGGCGTATTGTGCCTCGCTCTATTCGTGCAGTCTGTGGGCTTGTTATACAGCGAAAAGCTACAGCTAAAAGAGCTGCGTAAAAGAGCTGCGTCACTGGTACGCAGAGTCTGGGACAGCTCCAACACCGTCCTGGCGATGATAGCCTCAAGACTGGACTCTTTTTATATTCGGCATTGCTGTGAAAGGCATTGCTCTGTCCCGAGGCCAAAAAGATTGTTCTAATAGGTAGATTGTTCGTATTATTAAGGTTATTATGATTGTAATTATTTAACTTTTTTTTCTTTAATTCAATCAACATCATTAAATTTAATGATGCATCAATAATAATTTAATGTAAATTTTATAAATATGACATTGTATCTAAATTAATATTTAAACGTCTGACTTTCAATTTTATTCTATTAATTTTATTTAAGTGTAATATAAGTATATGGGTGTTTTTTACCTGAAATAAAGATTTATTATTATTATTAAAGAAAGTAGCTTAAGGGTCATACAAATTTGGTATGTTCGGATGACAAATTCTTACTAAAACAACCAATGGTGCCAAAGTTTTTCACTATGGTAGTTTACGCCTTAGTAAAAGGTAATAAAACTAATGTGTCGACATGATATAGTCCTCAGAATGTCACAGCACGATATAGCCTGGCTGGAACACTAAAGCAAAACAGGCTTCAGTGCGGTGCTGCGCCTCCCCTTGACTCTCGTTTCGTCTGCGATCGGAGTGGCAGAAGATGTCGTGTTGCCATCGAACTTTTCAGTCACCGAAAACGATGCAACTCCTAAAATAAGACTAAAGACACTGCAACAATCATCTTTTAAGATGCTGTGGCCAATGAAAAGGTATGACCAGTTGCGAATGTCCTAAGGCGTTCAGACGACCTTTTGTACAATGTTTTGTAAATAGCCGGTTTATTTTTATTATGTGAAATTGGCACTGACACTCTTAGTGTCAGTGGCGGATTTATTGGTACTAATGAGCCATTCTAAAATCCCTGAACTTAGGTCTAGGTTCAGTTTTGTAAACATGACAAAGTTTGCGCATTCTAAAATATAGTAACGCGTAAGCAAACAGAGATCGTTTATCGTCTTTTGTCCTATGTTTAAACCCTGGACTATGGACTGTTAAGCCTGTTATAAATCTTCTCGGCGCTCGGCGTATACACAGTAGCATAGTGTTACTACTATCGCTTATTCCATGCGCGCTTGTCACAGGAGAGAAAATAAAAATGACAGTCAAGGAATCAAGCTTGCAATATTGATTTGGATTTAATGCTTCGTTTGAAATTAAAACAATTTATTTGACATTAGCATCGGTGTCGGTACATACGTGTTTTGCAGTATGTTTTAAATGAGTAAATAAATTGCTACCTACTAAAAATACTTTTGCTTCATTGTATTAAATACTTTTCAGGCTGGCCAAATGATGCCAGAACTCTTATCAAGATTGAAATATCCCAATATCCCAATCTAATCCAAATGAGAGAAGTCCGGATTAAGTTATTAAATAAAAATGCTATAGCTTGAATAACTCACCAATAAATCACGTTTTCAAGATAACATTCGGACCAAAGTCTCACGAACAAAATTTATTCTAACATCGCCTTATTATTCCACTTTCTTCATACATAAAAACCGAGTTCATGTCTTAACAAGCTAAAACAAATAAACAGACAAACATGGAATAAAGATAAATGATACACATACCATTGTGCGTGACTATTGTCTTAATTATTTCGTTATAAGGATCGGTGTGAGCTATTAAGATTAGAAGCCTTGTCCTAGAGATACAGTTATCTTAAACTTTTAGTTTGAGAAATAAATACGTCAGATTGGAGTTCAATGGCTTCTTTTAGGGCTGTCAATAATCTGCTGGGCTGAAAATATTCAACAATCATTGTTTTGTATATCTAAGACCAGTCATGATGACTTTATGACACACTTATTTGGTCTTGTTAGAAAAACATTCAATAAAATAACTTGAATATTTTTATTTCAGCAGTACAAATTCACATTCGTATATTATCTTGGAAAATAAAATTTTACTTAAGTATCCGTGTGGTATGAGTAACATCGGAGATTACTAAATCCTAGAAATATCACAGTATAAAATATCAAAATGTGATATAGGTAATTATCATTCATGAGTAAGACAGCTTGATGTTATATGTATTTTTCAAAATGAGTTCAGTACTTCAAGAGATTACCCCTTACAAACATTTAAACTCGAAACCTCACAAACATTACCTCATTTTAGTATTAGCATAGACAATCATAAAGCACTCACAAGCTTTCTCAATCTTGACAACCCTGTCCCGCGCAGTCGCAGGCGCACTATTGATCATAGATCACAATGATATCTAATGATACGGCGCGTGATCGATAAAGGGACGCTGCCCACCGCGGGAGACCCTTCCACACCGCTGCCGCCACAATTGGGTTAGGGTTGGCAACACTTTTATGGTTGTAAGTAAAATAAACAAAAACTTTAAAATAGAGTTGGAAAATTAAAAAATATATATCCCCTGTACTACAAAAGAATAGTAGTGTAATAGTATAAAACCAACATTAAACGTTTGCCTTCTTTAGGTTATATCATTTAAAGGTGTTCTTTTGTAGAAAATCCGCACCAAAAATCCAAATATCCGTACTCGATTTTACAGAAAAAACAACCAGCGTAAATTAGATGAGGGAGTGATTAAATGAATATGAATATGATTTTTTTTTAATTTTTATCCTTAAATGCTATTCATATTAAAAATAGTTAATAAAGTATCGCTTTTCGTTTGTTAAATTCATACTCTACATAGGTACTAGACTAATAAATAATTCGGCTTTCGGCCTATTGTGATTGCAAGCCCTAACGCATTCTTTTCTTATTTCTTCAAAGGTATAGAGATATAAGCAGCGCCTTCTGTACTTCCTATAATACGCCGACTAATTGAGATAACTTTTTAATTTATAGGTTTCCTTCCCCTTTGACGTCATTAATCTTTCTTTGGTTTTTCTGTATCAATTGCTATTGGGTAGAGAACAGAGTTTTATCCAATTTAGTAATACCTACTCGCTACTTAGTTCTTGAAAGACCGTGGTACCCTTAACCTATCGTAAACGATAAGGCGTTTGCCTTTAATAAACGCTATGCTTGATTACAGGTTCAATAAGTATTCGCCCTGCTAAAATTTATAATTTCGGCGAAGACTATCGAAGCCATAAAAAAAACCGTTTAAATCTAACAACTCTATGAATTTGTAGCACCCATTTCTAAAGCATAAATCCTACGCGATAGTATGTGCGAACTGCAAACATAACTCAGGATAGAGTCCAGACTGGCCGGAACAATCGCTATTATGATAAATAATGTATCATTTTAATAGTCCACGATTCTGCCATCAGATATCACAGCGCGATGTTATGTAGGTACACTATTCATTTATACGCGGTACCGCTAGAGTAAGCCATAAGGTAAAATGGTAAGCCAGTGTAGAAGATAGAATTTGATGAAGAAAGATTTAGCTATGCTTTGACGTGACATGGTAGATTCCGAATGGGATCCCATGCCACACTGTATGTAGAGGGTACGTTGCAGGTTTTTTATAATAATAATTCTTTATTTGCATCCAACATGGTATAAATAGATATTCGTTACAATTTGAGTCACATGTTAGGCTACAGGAATTAGCATGCAAATGTTACAAGAAATAAAATTACAATTCATTAATTAATCAGATACAATACAAAATATCCTATTATTATTCTTAATATGATAATATGTCAATATTTAATGGGTATTCTTGTCGGGTGACAGCCACAATGCTGCCACTTGACAAGAGAATCACACATAACCTTTCGTCTCCCCCGGAACGATTGGTAAAGCATTTTACCTGAGAGAAAAAAAGTTTTATACAATATTGCTTTTATGTTATGTTGTATTGTAATACCTAATACAATACAAACCTACCTAGTACAAAATACAATTTTATAAGACTTAGAAAAAAATATGAGTGAACTGAACTAGCTGTTACATTCGCTCTTGTGACACAATGAGGGTGCGCGATTTTAATAAAATATTCTTCGTAATATCGTTACTTAAGGACTTAAATAATTTAAGTGGTCGCAACCGCTCCATGGTCAATGGTCGATATCGAATAATGAATTGTGGCCATTTATTATGCTATTGCTAAATTGTAGCCTTGAATTGCTTACATAGAATATTTGCATAGCGTCCAAAGGTCCTAAGAATATATTTTCGGATTAGTTCTGCTTTTGGTTTCATTATTAAACCATAGAAAGGTAGATCGATATAGAAAATTATTCTATTTCACACGGAATAAATACATGAATATTTTTAAATATCTGTACAAGTAAGGCAGTCATGTACATGCACATGTACATGAAAGCAATAGTTTACAGCAATTTTAATCACCTTCTATGTATACTATACAATTCGTTTTGTACATACTCTTTCTTGAACACAGCTAATAAATTAAGACTTTCTAACAAATACAAACATCATAACTTGAAAGCCGCAATCAAAATACATAATCACATTCAACATCCAAATCAAAGTTGTTTTTTTTTATATATTTTGCGCCCATTGTCCCCTGCTTATAGAATTATCTTGTGCCATTAAGATAACAACATGACAGCGGTTGATGGGTCACCAATTTCACGCACTCTTCAACAGTGCCAATCACGTTTCACTTCAATTCACGTTTCATCAAAGTAACGTGAATATTTTCGTCGTTGATTGGGTGAAAACTGATTTTTGTATTTTCGACGTTGCTGGACGTTAAATTCAACCTTTTTGGTTAAATACAGTTAAATATGTTCTATATTGAGTATAAATATGCATCTTTACTACAGGTATTCTTAGGGTTTAGTAAGCAGCCAGCAGTTGAAAGTAGGAAACCTGCACGTATCTGAAAAAACTGAACAGTCTCGCAGAACTGATATTCGAGATTACAGATCATTTAAGCGTCGATCATTTATCACTTAACACTAAGCGTAGGTAACACCGGTAACATTGATAAATGATTTGATAATGATGATGACAGAAAGGACCCAGGATCACATTAAATTCATCAAGCCATTTGCATCTTTCATGTAGCTACGTAGCTATAGATCGGGAAAGGCTTTGCAAATACTTAAGCCTCCTGTTATTAAGATGGTGAACTGGTGATTTCTAAAGTGGTTCTTCTACCATCTCTCCCATTACACGAATGCTGACTCATCATTTTATCGTTCACACAAGTCAAAAAATCGAGGAGCGTGTAAACAGAGCGATAACAATCGACTATTAGCGAAAGGGCCCGAATTGTGTGCGTCAATCAAAATGGCTGTTCCATATCGGTTGTAACTAGCGTTATAGCGGTGGGATTGCTCTCCGGTTAGGGTACCGCACCTGCTGGTGTGGTTCACCGCTGGGACAACGGAGTGCATGTGACAAGCGATCCTCCGTTAGTACTCCGTTGGTAGCTAATAATAGCATGAGGTAACTTGCAGAGGTGTATAAATATAAAATATAAATATTTCACAACAATCACACCAATTCTCTAGTCCCAAATTAAGCTACGAGGCTTATGTTATGGGTACTAGACAACGGATAAACATACTTAAATACTTTTTTTTGTAAATAAATACATATTATACATAGAAAACACCCAGACCACACATGTTCATGCACACATATGTTTGTACTGTGCGGGGATCAAACCTGCGACTCTTGGTTTTAGAAGTCTGACATGTCGTCGCAAAGGTGTAAGTGGGCAGACCTGGGAATGGTGATAAGTCACCGATCTTGAAAGAGTAATAACCTACTGTCGTCTCCAGGGTAGTAGCTTTGCGTACCACATTTCCTCCGCGTGAAATAATGGTACCGTTGGATGAAGAAGGATACGGTGGAATAAGTTACTCGTAACTTTGAGAAATGATACTTTTGCTGGGTCACACCTTAATCATAAGATGCCCATAAGAAGTCTTATAAAATCATTGCAATAAAAATCGAATTCATTTCACACTAATAAAGAAAAGCATCAATTTTTTTTCAAACTTTAACCATCAATACCTCAGTAACCGTTAACTTCCTAGGTATGGTGTAAAGGAAAAAAAGTTTTACATGACAACGACTCTGAGTGGTAAAATAATTTTAATGTGAATATTCATTCGTATAACATGAACCGGTGTGTATGCCTATCTCTCTCTCTCTCTCTCGCTCTGTCTCTCTCGCGCGAAACGTGAGCGGAGCAGCGTAACGCAGTTTCTTGAGGTGTCACCCGGCAAACCAATTTATAAGACGTTGTCACGTCAAAAACTATACAGGTGGAGACCACAATTCGACAATAAATTGTATTATACATGTCTAATGAAATGATGAACCTAGTCTTCATAAAAAAACAATCAAAATAATGTACCGAATAGTTTAGTCACAAGACAATATTTTTCCATGTTATTTAACTTTATAATGCAAATATGATTTTAGGTTTTTTTTAATAGTAGAAACATACTAACATGAACTAGTATTGTCGATGTTTTTAATTATTGTAGTATTGTGGTCCCCATGCTGTATATGCTATACCTGCGGAACCTGCCAATATAAATACAACTGTGCTTCTTTATCGTAAACGTCTTTAAATTGCTTTAATTTGGCATGTTACACGGTGAAGGGCATCTAAATTCCGTTTAACCTTTAACTGTTATCGTACAGTTTAAAATATTAAAAGATGTGCGATTTGTTTAAAATAAATATAAACTTGTGAATGTCTTCTATTAAAGACGTTTAAAAATAATACATTGAATGACCTTGTAACACAAAATTACTGCAAATTTATTTTAAGGCCGTTTTTATTCGTGGATCCAAATTAATCCATTTTACTTTCATATAAATAAACTGCAGGACACGAAAGGTAAAAATAATATATATTAGAGGTATTTTGTAGAGTCTTCAGACGTATTTCGTTTAGTTAGTCAACAGGCAGTATCATTTATTCAGGTTAAAAAGTATAATATATGCCATTTATGAATGATA
Organism: Pyrausta despicata; assembly: GCA_963921415.1. Classification (NCBI taxonomy): domain Eukaryota; kingdom Metazoa; phylum Arthropoda; class Insecta; order Lepidoptera; family Crambidae; genus Pyrausta; species Pyrausta despicata. The sequence continues at coordinate 9,254,936 of OY992862.1, read as the reverse complement.
AAATAACATTTTATGAGGCTTGAACATGTCTCCTTATGTTTTGACCAGAAAATAGATAAGTTTGGGAGTGTTGAGAAGAAGCGTCGAAACAAAATCAGTCACCACAAGCTACCATAAAAAAAAAAACAACCAAAGGAATTGTACATCAGATTGGTACAGGCTGGACTGTCTTCACATTCTTGTCGTTCATATGATTTTAAACCTCATAATATCCTTTAGACAAGAAGATATTTTTAACATGTGTCTTGAATTTATTGATCGGATGTACGAGAAGATTTTAAGGTATATTGTTAAAAAAATTACACTTTTTTTTCTTTTCCTCTTTAATCCTTTACATGCTCGCCCGTTATATTTAGTACCTACTAAAATCGCGTCAAAAGCGCGTTCCGTGTTGCGCAAGCGATCATATCAAGGAAACCTAAAAATAATAACGGTATTTGGTGTTTCATTATGTTATTCCGGATGGTGTTATAATAACATTCTAAATCGGGAGCGGGGACTTTTTAAAATTTATTTTAGCACAGGAAGTGAATGGGTTTTGCTATATTGTAATATAATTAGGTCAAAATTCTCAAAATTGCAAGTGCTATTATTTAGGATGTTTGGAGGAGCAATGTACCTAGATATTTTTAGAGCCGATAGAATGCTCTATCGGATATCTAGACTATACTTACGCAAACAAGAAGTTAATTCCTATACCTTATTCGGAAAAGTGCGACGATCGTTGTTTAGTTATTGCCAAAAAACTTATTTATTAAAATAACTGTTACGAATTACACCGTTACGGGTCCATGAAACATCGAATAATTATTTAAAATACATTAGTCTTTAAATTCATACTATCAAAAAGTAAAAATAGCGATTATGATGATAGAAGAATTTCAATAAAACTGCATGTGCAAATTTAGTTTAACCATTCTTGAAAGTGCTCTGGCAAATGGACTTTAATTTGACATATAATTTAGGCCAATCGTACGAAAAGAATATGTGGTGCAAACCATACAAAATGAAATTAAATAAATCTATTATTAAAAACAAAAACAATTAAAATGTGCATGTACGCACATAAGTTATTTATTGTTATAATTATGCAAATGTTATCAACACAACTGTCTTGGCTTATATTAAAACACATTCCAAAGGTCATTCCGGACCGCCATCGTCGACTATCTCAGAACATCATACATAGAGCAGTATCAATATCAAAAGTAATAACTAATTACACGTAGGTGTATTAAGTCAGAGTGATTGTCTGTTTTCATAGCTTTAATTACAGCACAAAAGTCGCGAGTGGCGCCCCGCTGCGGAGGAAAAAACAATAGCGCATGGAGATGCGCTTGCGCAGAAGATGATATGCAAGTAATTAAAAAAAACGTAATGGTAGCATAGTTGATGAAATGAAACGAATAAGATCACCCATCTTTAACATATTAAGTAGTTTTTTTTTTATTTATGAAGAGAGTTGACAATTTAACAAGGTAAAGTGTGCGATTTTTTTCAATAAAGTTCTTAAAATTTTCGATTTTCAAAACGATATAATATTATATACAACAACATCACATACATAGATCTGACTCTGTGGGAAGCTACGGTAGCTTAAGCACTTGTGTTTCGGAAATCAGAATCAACCTTGGCATTACAAATAAACTTAAATAAATACATATTACACCGAGACCAGTACAAACTGACATGTTCATGTACATATGTTTGTACAGTGCGGGTATCAAACCCGCGACCTCAAAGTTAAGAGTCAACTTTTTAACCATTACACCTAAGTGGTCGTCGATATGGGTGCCGTGACGATAAAATATCAATGATAACAAGATGCAACCTTAATGTGGTATCAGGTAGTAAAGTCAGGACACAAACTGTCCTCAATAAATCATCGTACGTGACCGCACTACCAAATTACTTAGAATAAATAGTTCATAACGGGAGAGGAGAGAATCTTTGAACACTTTTTAAACTTTCTGTCATATCTTAACATCAGATTCTCTGGTGCTAAAAGTTTATACTGTTCCACAATGCTTAGTCTGACTATTCGAATATAAAGTCGCAATATATCATAATATGAAGAATAATATCCACAATATGGCCGTAATTGCCATTTTAGTAGAAGAAGAAAAATGTTCAAAGCTTGGAGTCCCACTCTTGGAGCTTGAATTTGATGAACGAGATCCTTACTTATTAAGGAGACTTAGGAGTTTACATTTTTTAAGTGCAAATGAAGAAGCTCACCATTTACACTTAAAAAATAAAAACTCCTCATAACTCAACGACTGGCTGTCAAGTGATATCCGTGCAGTTTTGTATTGCGAAAAAATTACCCACGAAATTGCCTTCTAAAATTCGTACACTTAATTTTTTTAAAGTTGCTCCTGTTTAATGGTGCCCTCTTCTCCCCTACACACAACAGATTGTTAATTACCAGGCCTTGCTTTTTACGATCCATTTTAGACACCGATATGGAATATTAATTAGAACCTATTAGCTAAACATACGTTGTTATCTATGTTGTAAGTAGGTATGTTGTCTGATACTTAGAGTAAGTACCTACCTTTACTTACTATCGTGAATTTCAGCATGTTCCTTTAATCAATTGGTAATTTTTGACTGTTATTTATCTACTTTTCTTAATGTTCGAGTATAATCCCATAAAGGGTAATACTATTCCTATAAAATTTTTACGTTATGCTATAAGTACTTGACGATTTGTAAAGTTTGAGAAAGTTCTTAAAAAACTGTAATTTCACACATTCTCACTCAAAAACCATTGAGTTACAATATTTTAGCATTAACAATGCAAATTTCTTTACAATATGAAATTAAAACACACTTTTTTTTACGGGATTTTCTTTAAAGGTGCCTTTTCTTGAAAGGTTCTTTAGAGGTGCGAGTTCTAGTCCCACGTCTAGTTTAATTTTTCTTAAATTGTGTTTTAATTTCACGCTTCAAAACCAGTAAAAAAAGATGTGGATTCCATGCTACTATCGCGTAGGACCACACGGGAAGGGTCACACTGAGTTTCCTTACGATAACAAAGCGCAATCAGCGTTACTGTTGCTACTACCGAGGTAGCATTAATGGAGCGATCGAACACAATATTTCGGAGAAAGTAGTCATTACTGGACTATTTCGAAAAAATATGTCTGCTTCGAAGTAGGAATTGAGGATGCGCGACGAAAATGTTTAAACACTGGGGATTGGTTAGAGCTCTTTGTGAAATGTAAGATTATTTTTTTTTTGTATTTTTTCGTATCTCGTATCATCTAGCTAGACTATCTAATAAATAGAGCATGAGGTGTACATCTCAGTACTATGTTTTGTTTTTGATTGCATTTTTAAATTGCAGTTACTTTTATTAATAATCTTGTCGCTTCGTAGTTTTGGAAAGAGTAGTCCCAATAAATTATGTTTTTGTAAATTTGATTGCTTGATAATCGTTTGAAATCAATATGAGCTCTTATTTAGCTTTTGGAAACAGTGTAGTGTTAGCCTTGAAGAAAAATAAGACACAATAAGGCCATTTATTTAAGGATTACCTACTTATGAAGAAAAACAGATTTCTTTATTATTATTTTTTTATTTCTAATAATAATTTGGGCTAAATTAAGACCGAAACAATGATTGAGCTTTTGCTTAAGGGTCATATCACCACATTTGGATAGCTAAGCAATTTTTCGGCGAAGTAGGAATTACGTACTTTCATGCAATATGCAATTTTACTTAATAAGGTAATCTATTGCATAAACTGTGTCAATGTACAGATCGATGCACTTAACTGAATTTTCCTATCGATCTGTACATTTACAATGTTTTACGCAATTAGGTATTACTTAATATGTATGTGTAATACGTAATTCCTACTTCGTAGCGGCTTTGATTTTCGATTTATCCTTTGAAAACCAAGTGATCGGCAAAAAACTGCTCAACTGTCAATATTTCATGATATGCCTCTTAAAAAAAGTATTTTCTAACACCATACCTATCTTTTCTTCCAGACTACGCAAAAGTAGAAAGAGAAGGAAGCTGTCGCGTAACACCGACCTACCCCGGCGCGCGCGCAGCGCCAAGCCGGCCGACCCGGACTGCCCCGGGCTGGGGCGACGGTACCACGAGTGCAATACTGCGGTTAGTATAACAATATAGAGATACAATTATATACACATTAAACAAATAAGAATTAATTCTAAACTATATACAAGCCCAACTGGTCAGATTCTTTATTTATACTAAAAAAAAGGCTGTAAATAAAATATCTGACCAAGGTCGCTGTCTTATGGAAAGGTGCTGGCCACGTTGCCCCGCTGGATGACCAGCCTATTTATCTCCACTAAAAGTTTCGAAACCTTACGATACATTCTGTGGGCAATATTATATATATAAATTATTGAGTATGTATATTAAAAAACTATTGGAGCTGGCAGACGCTGTCATTTATTCTAGCTATCTATAAAAGAAACATCAATATCCGTTGATACTATGTAGTGATTAAGAAAGTTATTCGTTCTAAGAAAGACTGTATACTGATTCAGGACAACTATGGGAATTTCAAAAGAAAAGCAATTAAAAAGCAATAATCCGATATCGTCTGACTACATAACACAATATGACATTATATTTTTTTAAACCACTAGCGATCGCCCAAAACTTTTTTTTTATCACACATAGGATTTACATGCCCCAGTACACCCATGACATATATCTCTCTCTACCTTTCTAGTGGGATTTCGGAAAGAACACCTTTTCGAATTTTGAGACCCTTAGCACTTGAAGAAGTAACGTCAATAATAATAATCGCCATACAAAATGTGATACACGGTCTAGCACTTGTAGTTTCTTAAATTTCATGATGAGCGAGTGAGTGACTTTTATTTATTACTCATTTAAGTAACAAAACTGTATAACTCAATGTAACAAATAAATAAATATACAACAACATCACATACATTGAATGACTCCGTATTAAGTACCTAGCTAAAGCACTTGTGTTACAGATATCAGATCAACAGTGGTATTACAAATAAACTTAAATAAATACATGTAACACCCAGACCAGTACAAACAGACATGTTCATGCACACAAATTGTTTGTACAGTGCGGGGATCGAACCCGCAACCTCTTGGTTAATAGTCAACTTCTTAACCATTACACCAAAGTGGTCGTCAAATAATTGTATTTCTCAATTCCAGCCATGCCCCGGCCCGCCCCGCGACCAGCGCGCTGAGCAATGCGCCATATACGATCGCAGGCCGTTCCGCGGACACTTTTACACCTGGGTGCCGTATGTCGATGGTAAGTGACAGTTCGTCATCATCATATCATTATTAGCAGCTTATTATTAGTTTCTACTGCCAAATATGGGCGGAGGCTTAAAGCTAGAAGTTTCGAAATAATTCTATCATGTTTACAACAAAGTCCTATCAGGTTACACGTTGGTTAAAAACAGAGTTATCTTATAAGACTGCCTCGTTGGTGTAGAGGCAAAATTTCTGCCTTACACCCGAGAGGTCCTAGGACGAGCCGAAATTGTTTCTGAGATTTTCTGTCTTAAATTTCTCAAAAGCAGCTCGGAGTCGGGAAGTTGACGGTGTTACACCCCCGTGCCTCGAAAAGCACGTTAAGCCGTTGGTCCTACGCCTGATCACTCTCCGGTCATGTCGGATTGCCGTTTCACTGAACTTTGAGAGTGATGGAACAGTGAGTGCACCTGTGTATGGTGCTCACACTTGTGCACTATAATATCTCCTGCGTAGTTGGCTGATCTCTATTGAGATTGGCCGCCGTGGTCGAAATCTGCCAGGAGGACTATTATAATCTTATAGGGACATAATTTTTAGGCATCGAAAAGTATTCCATTCCCGAAAGGCCTAGCACGCTAGTTATATATACAATGATGCCTTCACCCCTATTCCATCTTCATTCCAGGCGACTCACCCTGCACCCTGAACTGCAGACCACGAGGGCAGCAGTTCTACGCATCGCTGGCGCTGGTGGCTGACGGCACTCCTTGCACCAGGCCGGGGTTTAGAGCTATATGTGTGCAAGGCTCTTGTAAGGTAAGTGATTCACAACGAGTATCATAGATTGTACTTAGTAAATAAACTTTAGGAGGAATTCAATTTACTGGTTGAAAAAAGTTGCCATAAAAAAAATACGAAAAAATACGCTTTTACTGCTCTCTGCTCTGCTCTGTAAGAACGAGCATTTGAAAGGCATATTTTACTAACAATATAAAGCTGAATGCAAACTCCAATCTATCCGAAGCGCTACAGCACTGCACAACTGAAAGTTGTCAAATTCAGTTGTCAAGGAAACGAGTTTTTCTGATGCGAAATGACTCCATTCCAGCTTACAATCTGTAACAAATATTAGCAGAAATAAAGTAAATAAATTGTAACATCCACCAAACCCTTTTGAAATGTTCGCTAGCCAGCGCCATCTAGCGACAGCAGGTTATAACAGATGGACACCGCTTGCGCAAGCCAATGAAGGCGGCGGGAATGCCTTGTGCTTTAGCATAGCAACCTTTGCGACATTGAGAAAAAGAAAATTACCACAACAATGATGAATCATGAGTGGCTGCAGCCTAAGGAGTACTTAAAGAAATTCAGACCGTTGAGTAAGTGTCACGGTAGCTTAATTGGTAGAGCAATCGCCCGGCTTGCGAGAGGTGTGGGGTCGAGTCCTGCCTGTGGCAGTTCGTTCTTTTTACAAGTGTGTCTAAATTTCACATTGTAAAGAAATTTGCACTGTTAATGCTAAGAAATAAAGTTACTTAATTAAAAAGAAAATTCTCAATACCTTTTGCAGGCTATTGTTTTAAACTTTCATGGTTACTGATACTTATTAGAATATAAAATAGTTCTTTGTTGTTTACGAGATATCTACCTTGTTAGTGATCGTGGCACTTGCAAGAGCCGAAATATTAGGAATTCAAAAATATCGAGGTACTATTTGCAGTCTCAGATAGTCATATAAACCAAGGCTACAAATATTTTTTAAATCCTACTGGTACAAATATTTTGGACCAAGTCACAAGCAAATAATACTTAGGTCAACAGAACTTAATCACCTCAGGTTTGCATTGTACTTTTTTTACAATAACAAGGGTCCTAAATATTTTGGAGTACCTATTATGTGCAATGCATACCTGCATATAAAAAGTAAATAAAAATATAAATCATCGAATCTCGTCTAATATTCATGATAATATTGTTTCTAATGGATTGCTAGTGTAGAAGTTACTGACTGTTTATAATGTAAAGATAGTTAAAAACGTTAGCACGTGTAATAAGTAAAACACTGGTTTTAATTGGCCATTAAACTAATTAATCACTTTAAACGCTTACACACTATTTAATTAGTAACTTATACAAATAAACAGTTTATTTATTAGCTATCAAGATAATGTTGAATTATACAATTAGATTAGATTAGACAGATTAGATTTATTAATTGAAGCTATTTAAGTCTACTTTGTATCACAGTGTATAAATAGCTATATCCTTACAAAGTCACTGGCCACTTTCTCTAGTACCCACTAACTGTCTGTTATCTAGTGCTTCACTTATGAGGCCTTTACCACTTTCAGTCTACCTCCGTATTAGGGAAGGCGATCAAACTCTTATTATGCTCAATTAACCTGTAAGTGCCTTAATGGGGTACGTTTGACCCTATCACCTGGAAGTTTTACTTTTGTTTTTGTTTACTGAGAATTAACTAACTTCTTAACATCCCCAAAATTCTTTTCGTATTGGATCGTCACGATATGTAGTTCTTCATTAATGAATGAATTCATGAACATTTTCCAATCGTTCCAATACCGTATTGAAAATAAATATATATTCTGTGTAATGCGCGAAATCTATTTACTCTGACACTATCCTGTTCTAAGTTTAAAATATTCTTATATTAGTAATTCGTATATTAGTAACTTTTTATATTAGTAACCTAATATCATGTAAAGCCTTCCGTATTATGTAATATTACTTATTCTACTTAATTTTAAATAATATTTTTAAGTTTCGTATATTATGATGAACCATTTAAAGCCATAAATATTATATATACATATAGTCAGTTTTTTACATGGGGGGGTTAATCGAATCAAATCAAACTGAATCCATGACAATCTCGGTTCTATTGATGTTGGGTACGTAGGTACCCACTGATCATCATTTTGAGGTCAGAAGCAGTTCTTACCACAAATATTTAAGCACTACTTTACATATAATTCTGATGTGTCTGAGGAACTCCTCACCTGAGTTACCATGGATCTATTTTGAGTAATAGTCCTCCTGGCCGATTTCGACCACGGCGGCCAATCTCAACAGAGATCAGCCAACTACGCAGGAGATATTATAGTGCACAAGTGTGAGCGCAATACACAGGTGCACTCACTGTTCCATCACTCACAAAGTTCGGTGAGACGGCAATCCGACATGACCGGAGAGAGATCAGGCGCAAGACCAACGGCTTAACGTGCTTTCCGAGGCACGGGGGTGTAACACCGCCAACTTCCCGACTCCGAGCTGTTTTTGAGAAATTCATGACAGAAAATCTCAAAAACAATTGGCTCGACCTGGGATTCGAACCCAGGACCTCTCGGATGTAAGGCAGAAACTATTTTAAGTGAAGCTACATCAAAGGGTTAAATTACTCTAATAGGTACGTAATTGAGGATTAACGGCACCATAACAAGTTATGGCGGAAATCAGAGACCAATTTATAGCCAAAACAACCTTTGCTGTAAAATTCTTGAGTCGGTTACTGCAGATTTTTCTCTTTGGAGTCTTGAAACGGTAGCTTAAAGGTTGGGGTTCGATTGATATCAATACGTATATAACCCGTGAGATAGATAGATATAATATAATACTACTTATTGCACACTTTAACGTTACTTTAGGATCAGAGGAATGTATGTAATTTTCCCCCATTTATTATGCACTAGCGGACCCCACAGACGCTGTTCTGCCCGTTGTTTTTTTTTCTTCGTTAGAACCATTCCCAATAACAATTCAACGAATACCATTAAAAAATTGGCCAAATTGGTCCAGTTGTTCTTGAGTGATGCGCTTACCAACACATTTTGCGAATCATTTTAAAATTATTGATTACCTAATTTAATATAAAAAAGTATATAGCGATCAGGATCAGGATATGTCTTATTACAACAGATTAGGTTATTACGGAGTCAACGCCTATCAATCATCTATCCTACAAATCGTTATTTAATTATCAACTCGCCGCCAAGCAAGTTTCACTTACGCCGCATAACCCTACCATTTTTCTATGGTATGAAGTAAGCACAGGATGAAATAAGTGGTGACTGTCGGTAACAGCACTTTCAATTATGCACAAACCACTTATATCTAGTCCCCTGACGACCTGACAAATTACACCTTTCGTTGTTAACACGATTTCTAGAGGAACACTTAATTGGTTGTTCGGTAGTTGCAACCTTTCACGCGATTGCTAGGAAGTTTGATAAAAGGGGAATTAAAATCTGTCGCATACTGTTGAGCTCATGCGTAATATATGCAGTTTTTAACCCCGATGAAAAAGAGGGGTGTTATGAGGTTGACTCCTATTCTGTTTGTGTTGTCGTGTGTAAGTCTGTGGCATCGTAGCTCCCGAACGGATAGTAGGTACACGACAAGTAAGTATTTATATACAGGGTGTAAAAAAAACCTTAACGAAGCCGTCAACCACGCGTTCAGTACATCATACCAAATCGCATGAAAAAGAAATTTGGGCTGGGACACAACTTTTATTTTTTTGACATCAAAAAAATAATTTAATTCTAACCCGCAATGTACAGCGCCCACGCGGATAAGTCACCGCGGGGCGTGTTGCTTTACGCCGCCGCGACGCGGTTCGGGTCGAGTGTGCGCTGTTCATTGCGGAGTGTGCCATTTAGAGGCTTTTTATGAAAGAACTAGTGAAAATTTGTATCATGTATCTTTGGAAAAAAGTTCAGTTATAACGGACAGAAGTCATTTCTGTAAAAATCATCAATATTGTTTTCAAACTTTAATCAATATCTCCGTAACCGTTAACTTCCCAGGTATGGTGTAAAGGAAAAAAATGATCGTAACAATTGGTAGAATATGTGGTATCCGGCTTCGTTAAGGTTTTATTTACACCCTGTATATATTATATATATAGGTACAACGACAACATCACATACATTGATCTGACTCCGTGGCCTGGTAAGTAGCTAAAGCACTTGTGTTACAGATATCAGAATCAACAGTGGTGTTACAAATAAACTTAAATAAATACATATAACACCTAGACCAGTACAAACATACATGTTCATGCACACAAATGTTTGTACAGTGCGGGGATCGAACCCGCGACCTCATAGTTCAACTTCTTGACCATTACACCAAAGTGGTCGTCAAAATAGCTTTATCACAGTGGTTCTTAGCAATGGCTGGTCGAAATCAGTCTAGCCGTTGAAGCGTCCAGCTGTTTTCCTGGCTCATGTCGGGGGTGTTTTAAGTACATATAATATTTTATTTGTTAAGTATTTTTTGCGTTCACACCGCTATTTTTTAATTTCGAAAAGACAACACTTAAAAAATTCTTTTCGGCTCCGGTTACAAAATTCAACGACTCCATTAAGGTTCTCGGTAGCTCAGTGGTCAGAGCATTGGGCCGGACTTCCAAAGGTCGGGGGTGGTCCGTCGTATCCTTCCCGATAACCGGAGCCGAAAAGAATTTTTTAAGTGTTGTCTTTTTATATTATATTTTAGTTTTACTTCTGTCATTCAGGACAAATTGGTCAAAGATATAATAATGCCCGTTTGGTTGTTATGGTTACGCGATTGAGGTGTGCCACTGGCATTATAAATGACAGTAGTGGCACAGAGTGCAACGATTGAGACATTTTATGCGCCTGCAATCAACGCATAAGTATAGATGCAGATAAGTTTAAACGTTGAGTAATACTTAGTTAGTAAACGACACAATCAAACATGATTCAGAGGTAAATAAGCAGTTATTCAGTTCAAGTATATTTAACTTTGAAACAGTAGGTAACCGTGTAAATAAAGACGCGAAACAATTGTATCAATGGTGACATAGCTGTGCTGAAATGTGTGAGTTATATGACATTGTCTGCGCTTGAGTAGCAATTTGCAATAATGGAATATTGCAATTTGAAGGTGAATTGCCCTTTGAGATTTGAACCTATGTTTAAACCAGCAACCTTTGATTGCAATGAAAACGGAAGGTGAGCTACTTCGCATTAGTCTCTGAAACATCCATTCCTTTCATGATTTTCTTTCTGAACAAAATCTACCACACTGATCACTTTTGAAGGTTCAAGTAGCTAGCCTTCAACGAAGCCTGACGTCACGAGTTGTGTTCTCGTGGTCGCGTTGATCCGACTACCAGTCGCTACAAACCCAGAAACCATCCAATCCATCAAGCGACAGTGCCGGCTTGTCATTACCCCGCGATTAAATTGTCGTTCCCCAGCGAACGCGTGCTAGCGGCGTTTTATTCCTATTGAGTTTGCCAGGCTCCTAAAGAAATAACATTTGCCTACGCTAAGGCTAGCATTCAGATCAACATCACCGCGAGACCCGGACTCTTGACGTCATGCGACTTACTTTTGAAGCTAGCCTTCAAAGGGACGTGACGTCACGACTTGTGTCCTCGTGGTCCGACTACCAGTTTGTACAAATCTAGAAATCATCCAATCCATCAAGCGACAGTGCCGGCTTATCATGTCCCCGCGATTAAATTATCGTTCCCCAGCAAACGCGTGCTGCGGCGTTTTATAGCAATCTAGTTTTCCAGGGGTACTATTCTCATTCACTCGTACTTTCTTTGCACGGTAACTCGTATGTAGCCAGCCAATTCTAGTTGTATATAACTTCAAATAACCGTTAACAGTTACATTTATTGACAGCTATAACAAAGTTAGTACACGATTTTCAAATTTTGAATGGTCACCACCACACGTTACGTTCGATTAGCAATCGATTAAACTTTTTACGAATGTGAACTTTTTTCGATTTGCAAGAGAACCCTATAAAAAGTAACGTTGCCTACGCTATTTGTCTACGCAAATTTGTCACTCAATTTAGCCAAAGCAAATGTGGTCACATGACCTTGACTGTAAAGGCAATTTTGCAAACGAAGTCATTCGTTTCGCTGATCGACCATGCAATGTTACGTTGTCTAGGCGCCCTGCTATATCACTCACTTTGATTTCCATTGCGTTATTTACTTGTACAGCTCAGTCGCATTCCGTCTACTGAGGCCGTACTCCCTAACGTTTGCGTTCGCTCGCACAGGGATGAGACGCGATTGTTATTGACATGAGGCGTTTAAAGTATTGCCGTCGCGTCGCACTTGTCACGTTATTCGCCTACGTAGGACAACGCCTGAGCGATAAACGCGACAAGTGTGACGCGACTTGACGCGATAATATTAAATGTATGTATGTTTATAATCGTTTCCTACGTGACAAAGCGCGATTAACATTGACATTAGTATAGTAAGACCTTGTTGAGGCTTCCACGATATTGTAGCGGTTCGGGCATGTTTGCCAACGCCGGTGATGATGATTTTTATACCATAATGCGCAGAAAGACTGCCGCTGTCTTGTTGCATATTCGTGGGAGCGACAATAAGGTCCTAAGGATGATAAAGGACAGAATGGACTCTGTTGTTCTCAATAGGTTCACTGCTTTGCATGTTACTAAATGTGTAAAGAGGTGAACTGTTACTTATCCAGCGCTACTTTTGTTATATTTCCTCGTACTAAGTCTACCTTACTAACATAGTTTTTATGTTGTTCCTAACTATTTAAGTATATTGTTACTAACGAATAGACTTAATTGGTCTAAAATGAAAATAAAATATTTTTATAAGTATTGTTCGTGTCGCGTCGCGTCACCCCCCGCCGTACTAGTCGCGCTATGCCGCTCACCTAGGACAACGCCTTAGAGTGACAAGTATAACGACATCCGATACTACGAACAACGGATTAGAGAGTAGGGGCGCTGCAAACGGCAATAGAAAAGAAATAAACGCAGAGATTAGGTCCGCAGTTGGACGTGCAATTTCGTTTTGTTCTGCTGCAATTTTGACCATTGATGGTGAGGTATTATCTTGTCTACGCTGGTTGAGTAAACACGGAACTTGGCTTGTATTTTTATTTACTGCTTTATTTTAAAAGCCTTATTTGTTCACACTTATTTTGCAGCTCGAAAAAAGTGGAGATCTGTATTGTAAGTATATCAATGGCGTCGAATATTTATTAAAAGGTTCTAGGTTTCAACCCACGTCATATTGATAGATTTTTTTTATTATTATTATGCTAGTATGATAAAACCTTATACCTTTCTCATTAAATTTTAACTGCACCCATTGCCTTCTTTCTGCATGACCTTGAGGTTGACTGGCAGAAAATACTTTTAGGATTAAGTCAACCCTTTGTATATTTTTTGTGCAATAAAGTTTTTAATAAATAAAAAATAGGATCACTTAACTACCTATGTCCTCTCAAAAGCGGGTTGATAAAAAAGAATTACTATCATTATTTGAAACCAAAAATAAAACATAAACAATTTTGTTATTTAGATACCGACAGAATTATTTTTAAGGAATTTCTAAAATGGCTTCCGGAATATATTTTTTATTTTATTTATTGGATAACCAACCACATAATACATTACACTTATAATACAGAGCTTATATAAATCGAAGTGTTTATAGGTTTTCACAACTTGTTTAAATTATGTAAACGAGCCGAAATACAAACAGCCTCTTAAGCGAGAAGATAAAAAAATAAAACAAATAACTGTAGGTAAGCTAAGCAAAGCAAACCATAATTGTATTATTGACATGATGTTATTCCATCCGCCCTGCCATTCGCACTGACCTACACATCAAATAGTTTTTCAGGGCGATCTAAACATATCGATTCTTTAGCAGATACGAATAGCTGAAGGCCGAGTGGTTTTGGTTTTGTTCAAACATGATTTATCAGCCCTTCGATTACCTACTGTCAATCGATTTGCATAAATTTCATCTCGATTACTTATTCGGAGTGAGGAGATAGAGGCCAATTGGACGCTATGGGCAGACCCGGGTCCGTATTACAAAACGCTTCTTAGCACTCGATCCTTATTAATTTTTATTTATAAATAACTTTATTGCACAAGAAATGTACGAAGAGTGGACTTTATGCTAAAAGCATTTTCTGCCAGATAAATATCAATTAATATATATATATAATTATAAATTTAATATTCATTTAGAAAACTTCGAACTTATTTCTTGAACGACAACTTCGAGTCTGATCTTTTGATATCCAGGGTTAGTGAGTTCGACAGTCGATCCTTTTGTGTACATATTATGTATTGATCTTTCGTACTACGCGTTTTATTAAATCCTGTTATTCTATTTCAATCGTAATCTTTTTCTGCCTATAACCTAATAGGTTAAGACGACAGTACATCAAGATCCCCAGTTTCAACCCCCAGCGAAAAATAGGGGTGTTATAAGCTTGACCCCTATATCTTTTGTGTGTGTATGTATTTTTGTGCTGTTGTATTTTTGTGTGTCGGTGGCATCTGAGCTCCCAAACGGAAAGACCGATTTCAAAGCAGTTTTTTTTTATTCGAAGGATAATTTAATCACAATGTTATTAAAAACTTTACCTTTCTCATTTAATTTTCACTGCACCCATTGCCTTCTTTTGCATGACCTTGAGGTTGACTGGCAGATTCAGATGAGAGAGATTCTTGTACAATAAAGTTTTAAATAAATAAAATAATATATGTGGTCGAGATCCGTCTGGTCGTTGAAGCTTTTTAGCTGTTCTCCTGGCTCATTGGGGGATTTTCGACTCTGTAAAGTTAGTTTTGTTGGAAGTGCGTTATTTATATCTAAAAGTATTAGGTAAAGGTGCATACGTTGCCACAGTTTTTACCTTGAAGTAGTGGAACAGAATTAAGAATCTCTCTCTATTCAATGTCTTGTGTACAGACCTACTATCTTAACACACTTCTGTTCTTTTTAAGCAAAATTTTCAAACAAATAAAATAAAAATAAAAAAAAAAGTTAAATTATGTGCACTGGTATCTATGCGTGACTTTCTTCACAGTACAGTTTATGAAATTCCAATTATCATTATTCTTAAATATTATCATTTCATCAATCAAAATAAAACTCTTGTAAATTATCTTTATTAAGCCCAGCTCAGAAACCATATTAAAATGGAATGGTAAAAATAATATAACTTGTTCAACAAATAGCACAATTCCTATTTTTGTTTCCTCTAAGACTGAATCCACGCAACGAGAAGTGCGTATCGTTTTCTAATACGGGCCCAAACTGTGCCTGATAGCACATCTGTTGCCTATTACTGGGTATCTGTACTTTGTAGTAGCTCTTTGTTTGTATCAAATTGCATCAGGGTTTGCTTCACTCGTACTCTCGATACATTTTAATACTATAGATACTTAAACACTTTATAATATCATGTAATGAAAGTCATTATAGGACGATAAGCGCTTATGATAAAAATTGTGAACGGGTTTGCTCTTAAACCGAATTAAACATCTTCAGTTAATACAACCAGTATATTTCCAAAAAGCTGTAGAAACCAATTTTCAAACACAGAAAACTCAATAAATATTTGGCCAATTGACTCCAATTTCTGACACATGATCTTGACGTCACGTTCTTGTATTCCCATACAAAATCTATGGAGGCAGACCGTTTTGACATATAATAAAAAGAATGTCAACGTTTGGTGGTGTCATCTAGCCTATTCTTATGAAGAACCACAATATCTGGTTTATAAATAAAACATTAGATTTTTTTTATAGTTGAGCCGCAAATCATACTTTCAAAGTCCACAAAACCAAATACATCCTACATTTGTGCACTGAAATGATGATTTATTTGCACAAGACCATTACACCAACACATCTCAAGCTTGACACATCCAGCCATAAAATGTCATGTGCCGCTTTGATACCAGTGAAAATGATACAGATATAAATCCAAAGAAACACGCAGCTTACTCGAAATGCGTATCCACGACCAGTTTTATCAGACCTTATAATTCCTTCCCACTAAAAATAAATATCTTCAAGGCTGGCATTTCTTAGAGGTCTGTATAGGTTGGTTTACAAGATCGGTGGGCACTCCGAGACAATTACTGTCAGAACAATAGGAACTGAAGTAGTTCTGCCATAACCCGTTATGTCCTGAGGCTTTGACCAAGTGTGGTCTATCCTGATCCAAGAAATATTGCTTGAACGGCTGGCATAGTTTATTTTATTGCTGATCCGAATTCTTTGATTGCGTCGATGTTGAGAGGGGTTAATATGCGAAATATTATGCTTGCATAAATTTAAGGATGAATAGCGGACGTACTTTTACTATTTAGTTTCAGTGAAGAAGCCTCCTTGCTCTTTTATGTATTTAACCTACTGAATTATTCTTTTTTTTTCTTTTTCATATGTATAACCAGACATTTGGCCGCGATTTCACCTGATGGTAAGCGACGATGCGACCGAAGATGGAACACGTCTGGCTATTAACAGCCTATTCACTATTCATTATGTAATCGCAGTATTTCTATTTGTAACTAAGTATTTTACTACTGATAGGTAGTATACTACCTATTTACCTATACATATAACTATAGATATAACCTACTTTTTGAACCCTATCCCTGTCCTCGTGAAAAAACTCAACATGATGTGATTGATGACATTTGCTTAATTTTGCTTTTAATTTTGTTACGCAGCATATCTGGTTCTTCCAGGTAAGATTTTGGTTTTTAGATCAACTATTTAGCTTTTAGCACTTTCATACTATACGTTACTTGTATCTTTTGCATCATAACATGGCGCAACGTTAAATGATTTGTGATGTTGTTAACTTTAATCCGTCACCCAGACAGTTCCGTGTAATTTGTATTTGAAGTAAATGTACTTCTAAAACATTGTCAGGACTAAACAAGCTATGTCCAATCCTTTTCAATCTTAACAAGAACCGATTACGTTGTTAAGTGTAACAATTTTCTATTTCGCCAAAGGATTAACCTCAATTTGCAGCGACCGGCTTGTTATTAACTTAAATGTACCTAATATTATCCCTTTTTGTATCGACGTTTTTATATAAGAGGCGAAGGCGTGAAAAGTGAATTGTGTAAAAATGATAACAGCCACTAGAGGTTAGATTTAAATCTGTTGAACTACACAGCTTTCAGACATTTACTCGATCGTCTTCTTGTGGAAACGATTAAGCATGCGCTATCTTATAGCTATATAATATATATCCTATATATAAAACGATCTTTGAACGGCTATAGTTCTACGAGCATAACTTAACCGAATTTTTGGTCGGTATTTACATACTTCACGCAAGGACAATTCGTGCTTAACTGCATAACTTTCAGATATTTACCTGTTCGTGATCTGGAAACAAAAAAAACATTTATTAGCCTGTATGTATAAAAACACAACCACTCCCAAGTAAAAAGACTGACATATTTAGAATCAAGAATCTGTTCTCTAACCCATGAAACCACGTTCAGCCATTTAGCTGATCGTTCCCAAATTTGTTGCGATCCCTCCCCTCCCTCCCGCCCCTCTATCATACTTATGCAATTCTCTGTAAAATACGCCCTTATTGTGTCACTCAATCTAAAACTTCGCCGTCTTCAAAAAAAAAGGAGGAGGCTTTCAATCAATTCATCAATTTTCTTCACGTTTTTATTGCCTGTACGCGTGACCGCGAAGTACTGAGTTTTTAGTCTTTTGAAAAGAAATTAAAGTTATCTAGTATTTCATTCCTATACCTGTTTACGTAAGACGTTACAAGAGTTTACAAGAGTTTGTTTACCTGTAGTTGTTGCATGGTACTAATTGGCAAATTGCTTCTAATCCGGTGAACCCTATGCCCTTGCACACGCCAAAGGCAGTTTGCTTTAGAACAATACTATTATTTTGGTAAAATAGATTATAATGTTAATAAGGTGCTTAGGCTTGTTAACATTTAATAAAGTAGGCACACTGTGCTTTGTTACGACCCGTTTGTATATAAAGCTGAAAAAGAGGATTATTTTGCTTTAAATTTCCAATAAACGATGCCAACAGGAACCCGAATAAATCCAACTGTAACCACTTGAAAAAACTAGAGCTGGAAGTCGCAGGACTTACAATACAACTCATAACGTGACACAGAAGATGCACCTGAAATTACATCACTGACACCGTTTAAATAGGTAAGTTTGATATCAATAAAAAAATTTGTAGGATATCTCTAAAAAAAAACGAGTAACTGGAAGTTTTTGGGTTTCTATCTATATATTATAACGATCTATATATTATATATATATATGTTTATATATATCTACGATCTATATAAAATTTCAGTTGGTTTTCTACAACTACCTAGTTGGAATGAATTTGTATGAAGTAGCTTCTTTAGAAAAAGATAGCTCATGTTTTATTTCAACAACTTTTATAAGAGTCAATGAGCCTACTTAGTCTTGAGTAGTTTGATCTTTATCGTCTGTCTTTAAAATAATTATTAAAATCGTATTAAGGTTAAGAACACAATTACCACGACTATACGTTTCCCATTTTACATTATGTAAAGTTTACCCAAATCACACATTAAGTAGTTATTGTCGTTTTATATTATCATATTAAGAGACGGTTATTCAAAAGCAAAATTAACTAAACGTTGAATCAACATTAGTCACAAAACAAATAGCATTATGTAAGTATAAGCGTGTGTGTACATCCTAGTATGAGACATAGTGCTTGATATTTGTAGCCAAAATTGAATTCAAATTTAAAACAGAATTATTAATTTACTACCGAAAATTGATAAACCACAACAAAGGGAGCGAATAATTAGCAATGAAGGCCTATTTTTAGTTAGACCACAAGTCAATTAAAATGTGAGTCAGGGGTCTTCCGTCGTCAGATTAGTTTGTTTTCATAATAATTAGCTGAAATAAGGTCAAGACTAATGTTTACGTTTTCTCACAATTAAAATAGTGCCATCTTAGTTAATTATTTTGCTTACATGAAATTCACTAGCTGTTATTATTAAGAGGGAGTATTAAAAGGAAATAAATGCTTCGTGTTACTAGGTATAGGGTCACCGGAATCTCACGAAAATTGGGGTAATATGATTTTTTGTATGGCAGCACTGAGGAAATTGGAATTAATGTGCTTGATACCTTGTATTTTTAACAGGGTAAGAAGGCTGAAAATATCATTAGAAACTTTTTATAAAGTCTTTATAAGGTTTCAGATGCTATCTTCGTTTTATAAGTAAATGTGTGAAAAATAAAAAAAGGACTTAAAATATGAGAAAAAATATTTTATTTAATTCCATTGACTGAGATAAGTTTCCTCAATTTATTCAATTTTTTTAGCTTTGCTACTATCCTGTCGGTTCGTTTAATGTTAGGAGATACAAGAACACCATAATAACATTTGCGTTTTATGAAATGTAAATTACGAAATCTCATGCTCCACTTTTCTTTGCGAGCTATCAAAATTGTTTGGTACCACTAAATGGAGAGAAAAATCTTCAAAATATTCTAAATTCAAAACAAAACCTCACGTAAAATAAATGAACGACTTGTCATGATATTAGCAATGACAATAGCAAATCATCATTACCATATGAAAATCTTATTTATTTGACATCATGAATTTTCATCAGATTCCGGTGCCTCTATATTTAAACCAGGGGTGGTTTCATTTCATCAAAGATCATGGAAGGCCTTTTCCATCATCTATGCCCCTATATATGTTCTGCGATATTCTATAGTTTTCGAGTTAGGTTAACTTAATGTTACTTTTCTGGCCACCTGTATAATCAATTTCAAATCAATGTTACGCACAGATTATTTACCACGTGTATTTTTTCAATAAATCCATTGACATATTGATGCGCTTATACAATCGCTCAATGTTTCGTGATGGCTGTAAATTTGGTCTATGGTTGGTCTAAGTTTATTAGTCTGTCTAACGTTTAATGATCCGCCCCGCCCTCTTGTGTCATCCTATGCGGCTTCCGGATTCCAGAGGCATTTATGTGGATCAGTTTGATCTGGATTAGTCATTTTGATTGACGGCAAATAAATATTTAGGTTGCCATTTACCAAATAAATGTTTAAGAAGTGACTGGATGTATTGATTTATTTAAGCTTTATGGCATAACAAAACTATGTACTAAAGGTGTACTTAACGCTTTAGGGCATTCTCGACCAGTTTTACGTTTAGGCTAAGCAAAAATGATATGTAGGCGATGCGACAAAATGTAACAATAAGTGAAAATAAATTAACTAAAGTTAATCATATTGTAATTAAGAAACTTCTATATGAAAATACATATTACTGAGTAGACATAACAATATAAATAATGTACAATAAATATAATACGATGAAAAATTAAGATAATAGTTGCGATAACTGTCTGGAATAGTGGGATATTTGAGTTTCATCACAATAATTCATAGAAAAAAAATCGGCTCTGTCAAAACTTTTACGTTATGTGTACTGCTGTTGGTAACTAGTTTAATTGTTTACCACTTTCGTTAGAAGAACCCCAGAAAGCTAACGTCAATTGAAAAGACATTATACTTTTAGCCGGAAAACTAATAAGGAAAACTAAAGGTATTTTCTAAGCTGGGTAAACGACGCACTGTACATATGTTTGGTACTCATTTTCAATAATAATATTGTATATTATTATTTTTCAAACGGGTATCAATACAATCGTCATTATGAAATATTTGCTCTATTGCAATGACCCGCACGTAATTAAAATTATTACATAATTTTCTCTGCGCCTTCTTTCTGCACGACCTTGAGGTTGACTGGTAGAAAATGCTTTAAGCATTAAGTCCACCCTTTGTTAATTTCTTGTGCAATAAGGTTTTAAATAAATAGAATTAGATTTTCGAGCATTTTCAAGTTTCCACGATTTTAGAAACCTGCAGAACCTCATAAGTCACGCCTCGATCGATCACGGAGAGCCTAAGGCGCTAGGTTTGACCTAAACACTGTAACAGTTCGTGACGGGCTGATTGATCAGCAACACAGTAGGTAATGATTGATAAGGCCAGCACACTACACACAGGCTACACATTTTTGATAAACAAATTGCCTTTATGTTACCATTGCTTAAGGTGCCGCCGTACGCCGGTGCTGTGGTTTCCTTGATGTGATGTCGCCTATATTATTTTGTAGGCGTTAACGTACTACCATAAAAAAGCCATTATTGGAAATAAATAAAAAAACATAAATAACTTTAAATTAACGTTTTTCTCATTCGACTCATAGACTAAAGACATTACTTACCTTAAATTTCGTATCTATCAATATTGCCGAAACAGATGTCTTTGGCGCCAACAACTTGAAATATTTAAATCCAAATCGGCGTAAGAAATTAGTAACAGTCAATATATT
The DNA here is from genome assembly GCA_963921415.1 of Pyrausta despicata. Taxonomy (NCBI): domain Eukaryota; kingdom Metazoa; phylum Arthropoda; class Insecta; order Lepidoptera; family Crambidae; genus Pyrausta; species Pyrausta despicata. The sequence continues at coordinate 9,233,453 of OY992862.1, read as the reverse complement.
TTCCGTTGCTTATTTTCACGTTTCCTGCTTAACAAATATCTGAAACCGCACACATTACCCAATTTGGGAAGATGCCGGTTAGTAAACCACAAGTAATATACCTTAACGACGGGTTTGACATCCGTTTAACGTTCGAATAGCTATCAATCAGGGCTTCAACCTGAAGCATTGTTAAGGCTCTACATTGTAGGAATCGTGTTAACAGCACTTACGTCATAAATACATATGAGTAAACAATAAAATGTAAGACTCGCGGTTATCTATAAAAAGCAAGAGCCACTTTTATTTGTCAACTAAATTCTGTCAAAAAATAACAATAACTAGCATTTAGGATTGACAGATGAGACAGTTTGTGCCTGTATACATTTGATAGCCTGCTTTCTAGCGCGCTGAAACAAAAAAAAAATGTCTGCAGACAAGAATTAATAACAACTAAACGGGACCTTACCTGGATCTCACGTTGCATTTATATTAATTTTGCTATTATAAAAGTTCCCTATTTCCACATCGGTGGTTTTGTCGAAAACGATTGATGTCTTCTGATCTCAAACCATAAACACACACAACTACTTTTCTATTTATCCTCACGCTCGTTATAAAGGATATGCAAATAAATAATTCCAGATTAGTTCAAGTTGGTAGCTTGTTTAGCACAAGTGAATGCCGGGGGAATATTGTAATCTAGTATTAAATCACGGCTAAGTTGTATTTACGATGTTGAAAGCTTGCCCGTGGCAACGGAGCGGATCCGCGCCCTCTGCCGGTATAAATAACTGCTTTGATAAGATTTACTAAGTATACGCAAACTATAGTACGGTAAATATAGCTTGATTACAATGACAGATATATAAAGTGTACACCAATGAAGAATCTCTTAGACATAGGTACGTACCTAAGATCTTTGTTGAGGTAACGAATGAACCATGTCGAACCCGAACACTTAACATTTTATTTTGGCGACATGCGACGCCATGTTATTATGTACGTTATGTATTTTTTAACCAGTACCAGTAAGGTAGATTTAGAAATGTACATTGGCTGCGATTACCTATATATTTTATAGTAATCCAATGATGTGAAAATTACTCCAAAAGTCCAAAAACAGTAACTACACTTATATATTTTTTAATTAAAACGTACGAATATTATTAAAAAAGCATGAAGGGCAGTCCGTGTAAAAGAATTCGCTGAAAATAACCGAATGGCGTTGAAAGCAAAATATTTTTCGCGAAAACGCTCGTAAATTCATCAAGTCGTGACATATTCGGGAATTCACTCCGGGACTCGGAATAACATCGCGGTTACAATTTATTGTTCTTATGTCACTCCCTTTTTGTTTTCACTTGCTTTTGCGCGTGAGTGTACCTGATGTCACCAAGTTAGGTATTTCCGGCTATTCTTTTAGGAAAGGATAAGTAGAATTGATTATTCGCAGTAAAGAAACAACCTGCTGAGCCCTGAATCGAATTTAAAGCCGTTTACTCTAAATTCTACTTCTACGGCATTAAACAAGTATTTTCCAAACTTTGTAAAGTTAATGTTTATACTACATGGTGATGATGCCACACCAACCCAGCTTCTTTTCTGAACATCAAGCTATTTAAACCTGTATCCTTTTCCAAAAATTTTTGACCTTTTCTTGACGTTCACTTTGGTGTAATTGTCAAGAAGTTGACAAGGTCGCGGGTTCGATCCCCGCACTGTTCAAACATTTGTGTGCATAAACATATCTGTTTGTACTGGTCTGGGTGTTATATGTATTTATTCAAGTTTATTTGTAATACCACTGTTGATTCTGATATCTGTAACACTTAAGCGCGTATGTGATGTTGTTGCATATTTATTTATTATTAATAACAAAAAAAGGAAACAAAAAAAAAGATGCATATAAAATAAATGTATCGAAAAACAATATTTAGTTGCGTAAGACTGAATACTAGAAGCAAGAATTTTAATGGTTTCAGTTTGATGTTACGATCAGTTTAACCTTGAACAAGAACGAGGAAATCTACCATTCAGTGGATAATTAAAAATTTAATTTAGCTCTCTGTCAACAAGACAGCGTGTATTTATAAATTTGTAGTAAAATACAGCTGTCGTCCCTTCGTACTGTCTAATGTTTTAAATTTTTACTAAAAGTCCGTAGGCACTAAATTCATTTACCAAAACGCTTTTATGTTCGTCCGAGTACTGTAAAGTCAGAAAAAGTGTAACTATTAAACCTACTTCACCCTCTTTTATGTCATAAAACAATGTTTTTTAGACATCAAGAAGTCCCTAGGTAAGTAGGTACTTTGCTTATTTTGCTTTTAATACTTGATTGAAAATATTTTGCATCAGGTGGATCAACATGTTTTTTATCATTTTTACTCCAATTTATTCCAATAACATGTGTACTTAACACAATTTAAACACTCGAAAGAAATCGCAAATTTGGTGAAATGTTCTAATTCGTCATATCAGCGTGTTCTCAAAGGCAACATTCGTCAGTCGGTCGTGTTATTTGCAATGTGACAAATGTAATATCTGATAAGATAAGTATTTCTGCCCCCTTACTGTTGGAGTTTCGGATGAGGCTATCCTTGTCAATCTTACAATCGTGAACGTGCGAGCGAACGCGATGGTTAGCCGCGAAAACGTTTGAGAGTGCCGCCCCTGAGGTTTGGAGCAACATTCGTGTAATGTATTTTCAAAGAGTTCCTCTTTTTGAGTTTCAGTTATTTGAGAAAATGAAATATTTGACTTTAGATTACTTTTATCATTGCACTTCGTGATGATAAAGATGGCCTTTGGATGTCACACTTCGGGGCCCGTATAAAATGTAAAACTTATTATTGAACTCGGTTATTGATCAAAAGTAATTTCTTGTGAGACGAGATTACGCTAGCACCAACTCCTAAAAATCGTAAACAAATATTCACCTATAAATGCGATTTCAATAATATCAATCACAAATGCAGGCCGGCTTGATTATTTTATTTTATTTAAGGTCGGTTAGAAACAATAAATAACTCATATAGGTATTTTTAGCGACGAATGTAGCAAAAACGACGAAACTTATTATTATTTATTTATTTATTAAACATATAACGTTTTAAACTAAAAATTACAATAGTCCCGTCCCACAAAACTATTTACATAGTTTGTCTGTGGGATCACGAGTCTCTAACATATTAAATCAAATCTTAAAAACTAAGTCAAGTTAGATAGAAAATACTTTTTAAGTTTTTTTTTAAAAACATTTTTATGTTGTTCCCGTCGTATATCTCCTGGCAAACTATTCAATTACTTAAGGTAACTAAACTGTTCGAGTTTTACTTAACATAGACTAAACTGTTCCATACCTAAAAGGTTTTGGTAGCAGTAAGTAAAAAAAAAGCTTTTGAGTACTGCATGAATCCCGATCCTATGATAAGACTACAGAAGCGTCATAAATCCGCATTGGCTCACTGACCGAATGTAATCGTTGTATGCGCAAACGCACGCGTTTCCACTTAACATTCCCATCGAGTAACAACCCACATAATTACTCGAATAAATCATATCGAATCATCTATTATTACAGATTAGCCGCGATTAACAGAGGCGCCCGATCAGCGTTATGATCAAGACATTATACCAATTTCTTCCTACGCAAAAATGTGGGTTGGTGCTATTTTCTGGAAATGAAAAAAGGCTTGAGTCACGTGCTCTAGTAGGCGTTTGTGTAACGAAATTCATAATGAAACGTAGTAGAGAGTAGACTGTTTATTGGTTTCATTCAAGATTAAGTGTCTGAAGGTATGAAATTTTTAATATTAAAAAAAGAAAAACATAAAAATAATAATAAATATACAGCAACATCACATACTGATCTGACTTCGTGGTAAGTAGCTAAAGCACTAGTGTTTTTTTGTTTTTTGTGTTTTTATTAATTACTAGCTCCCCGCCAGTGGCTTCGCCCGCATGGAATTCGGTACTCTAATATATTAATTATTCACATAAACGATCCTCTTGAATCACTCTATATAATATTAAAAAATTGCATCAAAATCCGTTTAGTACTTTTAAAGATCTAAGCATATAAACATACGGACATAAGCTTAGACGCGGAAAGCGACTTTGCTTTATAATATAATAAAACTTTATAATAGTGTTACAGATATCAGAATTAACAGTGGTATTACAAATAAATTTAAATAAATACATATAACACCCAGACCAGTACAAACAGACATGTTCATGCACACAAAATATGTTTGTACAGTGCGGGAATCGAGCCCGCAACCTCTTGGTTAATAATTAACTTCTTAACCATTACACCAAAGTGGTCGTCAACTAAATTAAAACTAGGATTCATCTCATCTGTAACATAATAAACATAACATCATGGAAGTAACGGAAAGCTGAATTTTCATCAATCTTATATAAAATTTTACACTTTGTTACGGTTGGTGGACTTACCTACTTATGTATGTATCTTAAGTGATAAATACGAAAAAATCCGTTTAAAAAGAAGAAGAATATCAATTCGACCGTATTTTTACATATTAAATTCAATATTTTTTAACTGCCATACCAAAAAGTGAGTCAGAAAATCTTCCTCATTTTTCGGTTATCTAATGATAACGTTAGGTACATTGGAATGCGAAAACAAAACAGTTTTTGTATGCAGTTTGATATCTCGCCATTTTCGCATTTTGCACTTTGTTTGGAAAGGATTTACCGCGTAGATAGCGAAGCGACACACATTTAAGTTCAAACTGAAGAGTTGAAGTTTTAAAACAATTAATTCGTGAAATCGTCGGTAGCAATAATTAATAAACAGGATTGTTCGATTTTTGAGTTATTACTGCATTAGTCATACATAGAGCTCTAGTAAAAACTTGAACTAAGTATAACATAGAAAGATTACCAACTTTGTCTATTCGACACTTTTTAGGCCTTTTTTGGTGATTATAGACGATTGTCGTTAAAGCAGTTCATGGGTTATGTACTACTTACTTATCTTATGGGGATTTGAGAGCATAACGTAATGGGAATCCAAGTTAACATGAAAATTCTACATTATTTGCGTGGACATATGACGCTAGACTTTATAAAGGCGTGAAAACCCTAAAAAAAACTTATAGCTTATGTCGAGTTCCGTAGTTCACTTGAAGCCCAGTCAGTTGAGTTGAACTATTACGCCTTTGCTTTACATTGTTTTTCTATTCACTTACAGACCAAATAAAACCATCAGTGTTTTCGTTTCTCTTTAATTATGCGGTACATACTTTAAAAAAAACGTTCTAAGTACTTTTTTATTGTCCTAACCTAATTATTTTAAAAGAAATCTTAATCACAGTGTTTTGCGAAACACGTTTGGGTAAAATGCGTGCGTGCCGTTACGTAAAAACAAACATGGTTGATTTATGAGGGAGGCACTTGACAGGTTGTTGACATTACAGAGGAATCTCTATGGTCTCATCGGCAGCGAAATCTTATGCACATGTGATAACCGGCTAATAAATCTATACATATAATAAGACTGTAAAAGATCGATTTCTGTACATTGAAGATTTTTATGAAAAATTGTTACAGGGGGTCTTAATTACCGTAATAGAAGCCAAAACAACAATTTTTAAAATTTTTGTCTGTCTGTCTGTCTGTCTGTCTGTCTGTCTGTCTGTTTGTCCGGGCTAATCTCAGAATCTACTGGACCGATTTTGACGGGACTTTTTTTATTTGACTCAGTATCACCTGGAGAGTAAACTGGGATATAAATAATCACGCCGATGAACTTAGGGGGCAGGCAGGAAATTGAATCTCAGAATCTACTAAACCGATTTTAATGGGACTTTTTTTTATTTGACTCAACATTACTTGGAAGGTAAAGAAGGATAGAAATAATATTACATATTGATAAATTCTGCCCCCAAAGGGATAAAATAGGGGTTGCGAATTTGTATGATGAAGCCCGGTCGCAAAAAACTAACATCCACGCGGACGAAGTCGCGGGCGGCCGCTAGTATAGGTCTAAAATTTAAACCAGATTAGCTAAAAAAATATATTTTAGACGGACTTTCTGATTTGGAAATACTTGAAAAATTAATACCGCAAAGATTTGGGTTATTGTAGGTGCCTCTACTATGTATATGTACTCGTATCAGTACTAATGGGGACAATATCACATAAATTGCTCTGAACCCAAAGTAAGTAGCTTTAGCACTTGTGTTATGAAAATCAGACACAACGATGGTACCACAAACACCATGATAATAAATAAATAGTTCAAGTACAATTTCGTTTGCGATCGTCAACGAAGGTCGGAACTTGAATATGGAAGCCACAATTAAAGAATCGCAAAAAAAAAACTAGTTCACCATCAAAAGATTTCAGATTCTCCGATACAAATTGCCGCCTACGTAGTTACTTTTTCTCATCTAAATTAATAATAAAAAAGAGAACTTTACTCTACAATATTTATCTAATTGGAAGCATTAGCTGAAACATACTCCTAGTTATATTGGCTTTCAGAGAGATGGGTGATATTTTGGAAAAACATTTAATGCAATTAAATACTTAAAAACCGGGTCATACAAAATACAGGATGATAATTGAAATTAATCGTTCGAATATTTTAGAATAAATAAGAATGTTATTATAAGAATTAATTTTATAAACTAATGATTTTTTAGCATTTTTTATGGTAAAGGAACTTAGTTTATCTTCATTACAACCTTTTCATTAGAAACCTTGATGAAACTGATTGAAAAATTGAATTGCCAGTAGCATTCGAATGGCAAGTAGCAGTTTGAAAATCGCTAACAAAACCAAAGTAAACAATTTAATTCATAAAACATCCACCGTAAAACTGAATGAAAGCATTCCTCGCCCAGCTGAAAAAGTAATATCTCATCAGAATTCACACAAACAAGCACAAAGGTAAAAAATATTTCGGTAACTCAATGGTATTCTAAACGTCTTTACATTTTTCAAAACGCATAAGAAATATCTACACTCGTCATCGCTTCATGAAACTAATGACGGACGTCATCAGCTGTTTGAAGTATGCATTCGATTGCTCACGGTCAAAGTTACAGGATTTCACACAAGCTGATTCATCGAACAAAAAAAGAATAATATTTTTAAAGTAGAACAAATCAACTGTCTGAGGCGTAAAATCGAATCCACATCCATGGGAATCTAGCCCGTGTGCCTATACCACTCAGCCACCAAGACATTGGCAATGCCTGTTGAAATTTGCTACGCGTAAGCCGCGTTAGTGCTAAATGTCCCATAGACGCGGGTTTGATTCCCGCCTCAGACAGTTAATTCTTTATACTGAAAAAATATTATCTTTAGTTTTCAACGTGAATGCTTATCACGAACAATCATAAACAATACAAAAAAGGATGTTGTAAATTTGACTTTTCTATCCGTTTGCCTGTGGCTCCATAGCTTCTGAATGATTTAAGGGCATTTTTTTTATTGGAAGTCTCGTTCATTCCTGTTATGTCTCGTTGTTATTTCTATCAAGGATGTAGGTTTAGAACATCGAATTTTGAAATTGACACGCAATAATAATAATAATAGTACTCCTGGCCGATTTCGACCACGGCGGCCAATCTGAACAGAGATCAGCCAACTAAGCAGAGGATTTATTATATTAGGAGTGATATTATAGTGCACAAGTGTGAGCGCAATACACAGGTGCACTCACTGTTCCATCACTCTCAAAGTTCGGTGAGCCGGCAATCCGACATGACCGGAGAAAGATCAGGCGCAGGACCAACGGCTTAACGTGCTTTCCGAGCCACGGGGGTGTAAGTTCCCGACTCCGAGCTGTTTTTTGAGAAATTAGTGACAGAAAATCTTAGAAACAGTTTTGGCTCGACCTGGGATTCCAACCCAGGACCTCTCGAATGTAAGACAGAAACTTTGCCACTACACCAACGAGGCAGTCAACACGCAATAGCGTCTAAACAGCCAAACTCAAGTGCGGTAGAGATATTGTTTCTCGAAAGTCGCGAGGTGTAAAGCCTCCTTCCAGTTGTTATCGTCATAAAACCTGCCAGCTTCGTTTGATGTCCACTTTACGGGAAATTTTGACGTTTGGCAAACCGTTAGTACTTTTAACTTTTTTTTTAACTTGATAATGGCTACATCACACAAAGCCATAAAGAAAAAAACTTTTGTTTTTGCTTTGTTAAATATATTTTTTTGGTTTGTAAAAGCAATGCTGGTATTTGAAGCCATTCATTATTTTTATTGTAATAGGTGACAATTTACATGAATCATGAACCAAACTCACATTTATTATGTAAATGTCAAATTACAATTAATTATATTTGCTCAAACAATAATTGTATAATGTCTGTGAATTTCAAGTCAAATGAATCTACTGAAAGTGAAGTATGCATTCTGTAATCTTTCTTACTATTTAAACAATTTTTGCACAGTAAATACTGATTTTAATGTAAGTTTGTAGCAAAACATTTACTACGGCCAAACTGAATAAATTTGACATCTACATATCTTTTTTCAGGTCCACTAATGTAACATACGGAACTTCAATCATTTGATTAAAAAGGTTTTGTCAAGGTTAAGTTGATTTGGCGCCTAGGAATTCGCCTAAATATTCCAGAATAAGTATGAAACTAGCCTTGAAAATAACAATGTATTTAGCAAATGTTAATGACACCATGAACAAAAATATTTGTCCATGATGACACTTAGGTATGCAGTAAGTAAACTGTCTTATCAGCTTGCCAAAATGCTTGCTCAATATTTTTAGCTAGATTCAACATGATTAGACACACTAATGCGTTTTTCATATGGTGTAGTAATTGTCCTCTTACAATAGGCTAGATGACACCACCAATCGTTGACATACTTTTTATTATCTGTCAAAACTGTCTGCCTCCATAGATTTTGTATTGGAATACAAGAACGTGACGTTACGGTCATGTATCAGAAATCGGAGTCCATTGACTGAATATTTATTGAATTTAGTGAGTTTAAAAGTTGGTTTCTACAGCTTTTTAAGATAGGTGGCATCTAGCCTATTGTTAAAACCCGCGTGGCGGGCGAGTGGGCAGGCACCCTACAAAGCGTGCTGAAGATCTGGTGAAGGTCGCGGGAAGCCGCCGGATGCGGGAAGCGCAGCACCAATAGCGATGAAGATCCCTGGGGGAACCCTATTCTCAGGGCTCAGCAGGAAGCGTCGTATGGCTTGTTTTATGAATTTCTAAATCACTATAAGGAAGATATTTAATATTGATGCTACATCCGCTTTAAAGCTCTGTAAAAAAAACTGAGAATTATCGTCAACAGATGTTGTTACTGTAAATCATTTTACACTTTCCTTCACTTTTCCCATTATTTTATATCGAAGCAATAAGTTGGCAGAATCTGAGTCATGTCTCGATTCGCTGAAAATGTAATGTATTGCCATGTTTCATTCGTTCGAAATGGAAAACTCAATTTATTTGCTAAATTGATAGCAATTTGTTTTCAATATTCGATAAGTTACGTCAATTTTTTCAATAAAATTAATTGAAGTGTGTTGCTTTTGACTCTATTTTATGTAAAAAATAGTTATATCATTGTCTAATTCTGCTCCATCTCAAAAACTTGTACAAGTCCGACAAGGTCACTTTTTGCTTAGATTAAAGGATCACCATAAGTTCACTAATTTAATTTAATTAATCTAAACGTGATGTTGTCGCAAATTATGTCGAACTCCCGTGTTGTACCCACTCCGGTATCTGTTGGGAACTCCATTTTCGAAGTTTGTGACGAGTACGTCTACCTGACACAAGTAATCCAATTAGGTAGGTCCAACTTTGAGAAAGAGGTTAATCGACGAATCCAACTCGGCTGGGCAGCGTTCAGGAAATTGCGCAAGAGTGGAAGACGAAAGTCTTGTCCCAGTGTGTGTTACCAGTGATGACATATGGATCCGAAACATGGTCTCTAACTATGGACCTTATAAAGAAGCTCAAGATAACACAACGAGCGATGGAGAGGGCTATGCTACGAGATCGAATCAGAAATACGCAGAGGAACTAAGGTAACGGACATAGCCTTGAAAATGGGCAATGGGCAGGGCACATAGCGCGAAAAACTGCTGGCCGTTGGGGCAGAAGTTCTGGATTGGAGACCCTTCGACTAAAAGCGCAGCGTCGGACGTCCACCGACAAGATGGACAGACGACCTTGTAAAGATCGTAGGATCACACTGGATGCAGACCGCTTGGCCGCGATCGGTCGATGTGGGAAAGGGGAAGGCCTATGTTCAGCAGTGGACATCCTTTGGCTGATAATGAATGTTGTCGCGATTCAAAGAAACCAAATAACGTGGAATGAAATATGAAATTGAAAGGGAAGAAAAAACTTCCAACTTTTTACGTATCACTTTCAATAAAATGCAACATCATACTAAAATACACACGTCAATGTCAACTATTAATATCCCCGTTACATATCTCGAGCATCGATTAGGCTGCTCTAAAGGTAACATGCGTTTCGTTTCGCAAGACCACTTAGCTAGGGCTCTGTTTACTCAGTTGTCTGGCCGCTATCATCGCTCCTCCATTTGCGAGCATACCGTACTAACTGAGCCGGTGTCCGTAGTTTTAAATATTGGGTATATTTCCTGTCCTGTCGCTCTTACTAGTGAACTAGTGTTCACCGTGCGAGCGAAGGCACTAGCTAGACCCGAAAATACGGGAACGAAACGTTACAGAGTACGGCCCCAGGCCGGGGTAATTATACCTGTCCGTCAAACAGCTATCGGGCGATTATCGGACGTTTACCTGATGGTTAAGGAGAGGTGTGGAACTTAATTCGTTGGCTGATTGAATTTGGCACTGGAACTGAATTAGTTGCCTTAACTGATTCGTGGCGGGTGGCACGCCTTTCGTGACACTTTCTATTACGTGTAGCGTTGAGCACGTGAGGCGTGTCGTTTTAAAATTCATGATGTTTACTTCAAACTTAGTACGAGATCTACCTAATACAAAACTATTTAAAATTTTCACGTAAATCAAGCTCTAAGATTTCGTTTATGGATATTGTATTTTTTTTAAATAGGGGTGTCAACCTTGTTGTTTGTTACAAGTGTAAGTTAAAAAGGTTTAGCATAACTGTACTAAAGAAAGTAATTTCCAAAAATACACTTACTTTACCACTTCTACTAATCACTTGAAACGATCCTCATAGCCGTTCACGTTAGATTTCAAATGCAAACTTGAAGCTTAGAACATATAAACATTTATTTTATTTTCTTCATTGATGAAGACGCCCGAGGCGTGTCACCTTATCTTATAGCGTTGAGCACGCTAGGTTTCTCACGACATTTTTGTTAAGCGCCAAAGTTAGAAGTTTGCAAATTTATACATCGCAATGAATCTGTTAAAGGACTGAAGAATATATGCATAGTACCTATCATATTATATTTGCATTATTCTTTAATTGGTTATCTTGCGTTAGGTATGGGAAATGATAAACTGTAATAAACCACACTTAAGCCTTAGTATCATCTGTTTATGGGAGTAGGTATTTAGGGGTCCGTTGCAGTTATTATATAGTTATATTATATATACGAGTATTATACACACATATTTTAAAAAGGCTGGCTCAAAGCGTTAAAAAGCACTTACAAAATTCAACAACTCCATTAAGGTTCTCGGTAGCTCAGTGGTCAGAGCATTGGACCGGACTTCCAAAGGTCGGGAGTTCGAATCCCTCCCGATGACCGGAGCCGAAAAGAATTTTTTAAGTGTTGTCTTTTCGAAATTAAAAAATAGCGTTGTGAACGCAAAAAACTTCACAAATAAAACATATATTTTAGTTATTATATTAAATATCACGAAAAAATTTCGCAGAACCAATGGCCGTAAGAGCAGTTACACTTAAACAGCTTCAGTTCTATACGTTTATTTGCGCGAAATGTCGCGCGGATGTTTTTGCATTTTTTACTGAACTTTTCATAGAATCAAAACGTGCACAACTGCAAGATGAAAAGAAAAGCTCCACTTTTTAATATTAAAGCTAACTTTTCTAAAGAGAAACTAGGTCACGAGGTTATGCACTTTCATCTTTTATTCGCGATCTTTTCCAGTTTGTATGCAACGTTTTAATTGCATCATAAAAACGCATTTCTGTTCGCTATCCCCTTGACATGATTAAGCGCATGCCGAAAAAAAAATGCAAGTAAACTTTTTCACAAAATTCAGGTAACATTTTAATTGCATACGGTAACCGCATTTGTTAAAAAGAGTTTTTTGGATTGAGAAAAGTTAAGAGCTTACTCGGAGAGTTTTTATACATACTTAGCTGTTTATGTAAAAGTACTTAGAAGAACACTAGTCAGTCTCCTACCAAAATCAGCTATCAGAATGTATCAAAGGAATTAATTCAGTGTAAGATCTCCGTGCGTGGTAGGTTCTCAACAGGGACGGATTAATACGACTTTTGAATTTCATTTCAATAAGGAGTCGCTATAAAACGGATATTTGTTAAGCCGTTCACGGTTTGAGATGCACTAGTGACTTCCAAATAATTTTCTTAACTAAGTGATTAGAATTTTACCACAATAATTGAATCAGAATTACAATACTTATGTTTAGTTGCAGACGGTCGTTTACTTTTTTAAAGTCTTGTTTTAAGAATACCTCCTTCCATGATTTTATGACATACTCGTATGTATTTAATGTAATATGTGCCTCCTATTCAGTTTTAGATCTTTACTTGGTTTTTCTATTCCAACATATCGTTAATTGGGAGGCATCTCAATGTAACTTTTAAATTATAAGATTCGTAAAAAATATGGTCTATCCAATATTACATTTTTGTTAAGGCTTTATTTTTAAGTGTTATTTTCATTAGTCAATTTTACCCTTGATACGGCCCTTCGAGGATCACTCGCATGAGCGATCAGTATGCGACGGCGCACCGCATGGCGCCTGCGCGGCCTGCACTAAAATTTCCAAATTGGCACTTTATTACAAATGCGAATGAGATGGAATTCGACTGATACTCTCAAAATGCATGAGGGAGGAGAATAGGGCAATATGTATGGGAAATTAAGGAAAAGCGTATTTTTTTGTAATAAAAAAGTAAGTAAATTAAGCTCACTTAGCGATTTTTTAAAAAGAAAAAGAAAACTGTGTGAGCCGAAAATTGAATTTGCTGTTCGTAGATTATTTTTTTACAACTTAAAAGATCAATGGTCGATACCAAACAGGGCTATAAAAAATAGCCCCACTAAATAACTCTACCTAAATTCAAACGCTTAAACTTCCATTACCCACAAATTGTAGGAAAAACCATTAACTTGTGATCCTGCAGCATTTATAAACGTTAGAAAATGGTTTTCTTGTGTTCATTAATCAAGAAAAAGCTCTTGTTATCCCCGGCCTACTCAGTGAAGGAATGTGATCAATTAGGATTTTGCACTTGACACGTCTTAATTGTTTCACACTTTGAATTTGTAACTAATTGCCAGTTTTATTTTATTCGATGGAGGCAGGATGATGCCTATTTGAATGTAAGCAGTAGGAACTTATGCTAAGTACTTTTAGCACTACAGTAGATAGACTTAATTAGCTTTTAACTTTAAAACCTGAAAGTCATGTTCTAAAAAAATGTTAGTATGTATAATCGCTTTTGTTGCTGCTTGTGTTGCCACTACCAAAATAAGCCTCAAAAATAGCTCCGTAAATTTGGCATGATGACACCTATCTTAAATATTTTCAAGACCATGGCGTTTAAAAACATAGCCCCTACAAAGTTAATACAACCAATATATTTCCAAAAAGCTGTAGAAACCAATTTTGAAAAACACAAAACTCAATGAAAATTCTGTCAATTGACTCCGATTTCTGATACATTACCATGACGTCACGTTCATGTATTCTCATACAAAATCTATGGAGGCAGACCGTTTTGACAGATAATAAAAAGTATGTCAACGATTGGTGGTGTTATCTAGCCTATTGAAATATTCAAAGCTGCCCCTGTTCAAAGGTGACGCCTTCTCACCATTTGTTTGTGATGTCCCAAATTATTTAACACTTATTTCTTTTTTTCTTTATTTTTGTAAATTAATTCATTACCTAACTAAGCTCGCGAGCATTTCTCCTTAAGTGCCACAGCGGCTCTAGCGCAATAATCTGAGCGCAGTCGGAAGAGATACGAATGCGATGCGAACTATTTTGTCAAGCCTACAAGTACTCCATTCATCTGGCAGCATTTATTTATCTTCCTTAATTTGTAACAGCAATTTCTAATAGTAATTAGCGGACCCGGCAGACGTATCTGCTGTTTTCGGATATTTAAAAAAATATATATATTTTCTCAACGTTCAGGGAAGATTTATTCCCTGAAAAAATTCAAAACCAAAATAAGCAATATCGATACAGCCGTTCTCGAGTTTTAGCGAGACTAACGAACAGCAACTTATTTCTATATAAATATAAGATATTGCGATTTATTATCACAAATCATCTATCGATGAAAAACAACAGAACAATGTCTTTAATAACACGTCAGAGCGTTATGAGGGCCCTAAGCTTAGACAAAATACTTAACACTAGCTAATCGATGACTCAATTCGAAAAAGTTATTTTACCAATTTCATTTAACCAGGTTCCATGTAAGAATGGTAATCGTAACTACCTCCAAAGTTCAGATACCGATTTTAAAACTTCAACTGCTACGTAAACGTGACTTGACGTCACACCTGACCGCCCCCTCCGTCCCGAATCTGTCCCATAGTACCACAGATTTATGGCAAGCATGATGGGGCGAATCGCGGGCCGCACAGTCCTCACGCAGCGCGCGACCGCGCACCACATAACGATAACCGCGAGGAAAATTGCCGCGAAAATGACGAACTGTCAAAACGCTCGCATGGCGTTCTAACTTTTTTTTCGAACGTGGTTTCTAACCAGCCAGTGGGTTTGTGAAGTGAATAAGATATTTGAATTGAGAATATCTGTATGTGAAAATTTTCATGAATGATTACATCTCTATTTTCGTGAATATTTTTTGAATTATAAACTTTTTTGTTAGTAAATATTTCTGGCTATACAAAAAGCTTTAACGTTTTATCTGTCAAGCTGATTTAAAGAAATTGCACTCTAGCTAGAGTCAACAAATTTATTCCTTTGTTATGATTCAGCTAACTGATTTGTTCACACTAAGGTCTTTTTCACTGTTTCGTCAATGGACATGATAAATCCCGGTGTCTACAGCACGTGAGTAATAGTTACTTCGGTGTCTGAGTTATTGACCTGTAAGATTTTCAAAATAGAGTTGAAAATCGTTTGGTAGGAAAGTAAAGCTCGCTTCTAGTTAAAAGTCAAAACAAATCGCGATGTGAACAACAAAATACCAATTTGTTTAACGGGTACCGCTAATGAGATGTATATTTTACTACAATGTGTATAGAATGTTATTTCACACGAAGAAATTGAAACAGCTTATCGGTTTCACACGTCTGTTTATTGAATCGTTTCGTGAATAGAAACTACGAGTAACTTGTAGCATGTACCTTTTGGGAGAAAAATCGGTTCTAATTTACAAACTATCACAAATTTCTTTCAGGTAAATATTATGTACATTTTCAGTAATCAAGCACCCAATTTTTATTATCGAGAATACTTTTTCTGAAGGCCTTGCAAACCTTAAAATCTTAGTTACCAAAATGTTCGCATCCTTTTTCGCAATTTTATAATTTCAGTTTGTTAGGAACCCTACACATTATGCCTACCTTCAAATTATTTGTGCCAATCTGAGCACAAGGCTGTTTAGCAGGTACCACTTAGTGAGTTTGATGATTTAGTTCCACATTTAGTACCCGGAACTACTAGTAGGTAACACCCACTCTATCTCAAATATTGCTTAGGCCTATTCTTTTAAAAATTAGACTTGTAAATTTTTATGTTATCGTGTTTTTTGCTGTTTTGAATCATAATATTGCTATTTTAAGAAATAGACACAATTCTAATAGGATATGAACACTGTTAAGTGACCCACAGATTGATTCTTCTTATTTATAAGACTTTTAAATTAACTAAATTAAAATTTTAATCTAGTTTTAATTAATCATCCTAATTTTGTTATTTTTTTTATTTCAAGAGATGAACATTCGTACCTACTTACTGATCAAAACTTTTTGATCAATACTCACACAAAAAAAACATGGATTTGATCCAAAAAGCTGCCAAGAAATGATACAGTATGTGTCTCCACGCTAAAAATCGCGAAAACACTTTCATTGTCACTGCCCATTGAACTCAAACGCCGAACTCGTAAACAAACAATTACTAAGAAATGGATGTCAATGTCAATACATTGGCTGTTACGTACGGTCCATTCGTAATAGTGATCATTTTGTCACTCGTCCAAGTGTTGGTCAGACAGGTGCCAAAATGTCTAGCTCATCGCGAGAGACAAATGAACTCTTCATATAAAGGCTAATTTCAATCAGCTTACTCTAATTGACAGACAATATGTCAGACTGTCATTAATCATTATGAAATAGTTATTGGTCTCATTGACGAGTTTTCCTCTTTGCTTCGCCGTAGACTGGTTAAAAGATCGGGTTATCAGTTATGTATACAACATGATGAGTTATATATATATATATATATTATGAAACATATAAATAAAGTAGAATAGAAATAATAGAATAACAACTCTTTGCAATGGTTGTATGCTAAAAGTCTTCATACGAATTTCAATGTTCCAAATTCAAATCATTGTAATATCTAGGGAATTTCCAAACAATATTATCTCCCTATAGTATAAAGACTTGCTTTACTTTGACATGTCGCAACAATAATTGTATTTTGTCGAGCATGAGGTGTGAAAAAAGTCTAACGCACACATTAAAAAAACCGAATACTAAATATGACCTATCTAAAGTTACGCGAACTATAATTATACATAATTTTCTGGCCACAAACGTACTTACAAGTACAAACTCACTATATGTTAAGCGGTTAGCGAATCTAACGGTTCCTAATCTATGAACATTATAATTATGTGTTAGCCCGACAGGATGCCCGCAACGAGATGTAAGTTCGTACAAAGAAACATACTGAGCTGATGTACTGACCTATGGTAAATAGGCTATTGACACTGAATATCAGATTTTATCTTGTGTGAGTTCAGATACTACTTCTATTGTCAAAAGCCTCTTTGGCAGTCTTTACGATCCTTCTAAACGATTCAAAATTAAGTTACCACACATATTTTGTTTCGGCTACTTTACCTTGAAGGTTTTAAATCCGAATATTCGTGCCGAAGTCTGGCTAGGGCAGTTCACCATAAACGAGATTTGACATTTGTCACAGGTTATGTTACGCAGGTGTAATCCTTGTTCCTTCTTAAAAGTATGGAAAATTCGATGAGACGGCACTCATTCACACGGCATAGCACATCAGGCACTAAAATAGTTATCACTCTGCCAAACTCCATACGCTGATCTGCTACAGTAATTCCATGTCTATGGCATCCTGAAACCAATCGTCTTTGCCCAGGATCCATCAAACGGAGCAAGATGAACATTGCAATAAGAAATAGAACGGCTACATAATGCAAGGGTGTACATTTAAAGTTACTCAAGATAAATAATATTTTATCTACAAATCAGAGAGACGTAAGGCCATAAAAAATCATAGAACTAAACCACAAGGTTATGTGGCCCAATGTCATCGTAGGTAAGGTAATGTTGTTATCACAATATCTACCTAATTTCTGTTATCACCGGTAAGTGGGCCACGCATGCTAGACGCACTAGTAAATGTTTAGTTTTTTATTGCCACAAATGTGAACGTTTTTATATTACACGATAAGTGTGAAATCGTGTTATTCATTTTGCGGGACATAAAATCGGCGGGTGATGACTGATGTAATGTTACCACAAATCGAATTTGCAACAAGATACCTACCTTAATATATTTAACAAATATCTTTGAAAACTCTTATTCGACTAAGAATAAATTAGAATCATAATAATCATGTAAATGTAATCAATGTATAATGAATGAAAACTAAGGAGGTACTTATCTAGAAAGAAACATAACAAATTAGTGACTTAAAAACTACTTTATAACTACTCTCCCTATTTTTTGTAGAGTTCCTTTTTAGCTATACTGTATGTGATACCTCTTATCATCTATGATTATGATATGATTTTATCATTTGACTTAATCTTTGAATTCTTTACCAACTGTTAAGAAAAACCTTAGGAGACATTTAGTTACGATTAAAGTTACTTCGCGCAACAAACCGAAAGAAAAAAAAACACCAGGGTAAGATGGTTTCAAATATCTCAGTCGAGGGTCCAGGAGCAAAATTAATCAGTTAGCAAATAGCAGGGATTTGACTTCCTTTGACTACAGAGACAGGTGAAAAATAATGGTACTTACCTTTCCAAAAGGACACCGCCACAGTAGTAGCTAAATCAGTAAGAGAACAAAGAACAATTCTCACAATATGGCGCACGTCTCACGGTGTTGGTATTATTACTTTTGCAATATTTTATTGAGACGAATTTATGAATCACTGTCTGAACGAATCAAATCAATTAGCTGTGCTCTGGCTGATGAGACGTGTGTTTGTTTGCGTGTTTTATTTCGAGAATTAGTTACCGGTGCCTGCGTTTCACTTTAGCTTAGGTGATAACTTTGACGTAAAAAGTTTGAGTTGAGAGTGTTGAGAGACTCAATTTTAGAGAAATCATTTTTGTTTAAACCAAATGGCGTATAAGTAAATGATTTCATAAACGGACGGTAAAACAGTGAACTAAACAGTCTAAACAGTGACATAAACTTTTACTGGTCAAAGTTACGTAAAGTAATACGCAGCTGTGCAGGTTTATGCTTCCTTACTGCCTTAGGTTATAATCTACACTGTGAGGCCTTCTGAACGGACAAATAGTGTAACTAATGGGGTTCTATCCAGTGAGTTGTATGTTTCCTGTCGTTTTTCTAATAGCAAAACCTGTTTCGACTGTACTAGGAGATTCCACGCAAGAACCTAGAATATAAGGAATATTCCCGTATTTATTTACCCGACTACGGCAAAGCAAAGAAGAGGGTTATACCATATGTAACTTAAGTTTCCAGTCTGCTACGACGTGGTTACTAGGTAATTTTAAGATAAAAAAATTATATGAAATAAATAAACTATGAAACAAATTAGACTCGTGCATTTAGATGCACGAGTCTAATTTGTAAAGTGATTAGTCACTTTTCCACTAGAGTCACTGATTTTCGATGTACTGTCATTTGACATTGTTAGTTCTAAACAACTACAACAACTTTAGTTCAACATTTTCAAATGTCAAGGATATGATCTGAATATTTTAAATTACGTTTCGAAGAACAATTTTCAGTTCCTTCGACCGAGTTATTTATATTAAAGTAAAACTTCACGCCAATTTGGAGTTGCGTTAACGCGTAGTAGGAGCGGGTACACATTGGGCGCTTTCCAACGCACGTTTTGAGAACCAAGAGTCCTATTGACGTGTACACATGTAGATAAGCGCGTACTTCTGGTCAAGCGTTTATGTGAAAACGCGCGTTTGACGCAACGCCGAGCGCCCAAGGTGTATCCGCTCTGAAATTTTTCTTGTGATATTTTTACTTAAGTAAATTGTCTAAAGGCAAATTAAAGTAAGTGTCTAATGGTAAAAAAAGGTAAATTGACAAACAGCCACAGTATCGCGAGCGCGACGCGTTCATTGCCTATTATCTCTTTTGCCGTTGGCGCTATTAGCGGTGCGTGTTTTGGCATTTCCATACATTTTCATTATGACCTCTACCTAATGAAACCTCGGTATTTTTCTTACATAAAATAAGACACCCAAAGTAAATTAACTCTTTACCTAATTTAACTCAATTTAAACTTTGTTATTTGTAAATGTCTCGGCTAAATAATCATAAGGCATTGTATTTTTTTTTTAAAACGAAGAGTTTTTCCAGCTTGTATTTTATTCAAATTCGTAACGATACGGCGAGATTCGTTACCTAGATTGCTATCTCGGTCGACACTCTTCTCGTTTATTATTTAATCTATGACACCCGAGATAATGCTGAAATGGCCCAATTACAAAATATAATAAATATTGCGAGCTCCTACCATAACAGTTTGCTTGCCCTGGAAAGGCAAAGGGACCGCTTATCAGGTTGTGTCAATTTTGCGATCGACGGTGCGTGTAGGACGTCTAAAAATATTTTTAGATAGGCAGAGGCCCTACGAATTGATAACATCTGCAGGCTCGATCGATCAATTTGGTTTTTTTTCGAGATTCAATGGAGATTTGTATCTTTTTACTCTATTTATGGATGGACATGGACGGGGACCGAAAGGAAATCGCAAATTGTTAAAAAAATGGCTGAGTAGACTTTGAAAGACGATATATTTGTAATATAACCTTTGCTAGAGTAACAAAATATTTTTTATTGGGCTCCTATCTAATGTAGGTAGTCAAGTTTTGACGGCTCGCAGACTTTAAAAATAAAACAAAAGTTTTGATGTTAAAAACACTGTATTGTTAGAGTTAACACTTTTACACTGGTTTACTAATCTATTGATCTGGATGATCACAACTACGAACTAGTGATCTCGATGATCAGTACTTAAGCTAACACTCGCTAGGAGCGGAGAAGTACACGTGATGTGGGACGAGTTACGACTGCCGTATGGGATGCCCGCAGGCCTATATATAGATGTCCTGAGGACAGTCATGTCTAGAGTGGGGACGGGAAGCGTCTACCACGAATTAGTTGCCAACGGAAATGTTTAGGTTGAATTAAACAAAACATTTCCCATGAATTTTAGGCTCTACAATGTAGCGCAGGATGTTTATGTCTGAGGCTTGAAGAGACTCAGCATAACAGTTCTCAAGAAATTAGCCAGTTACATTGTAGTAACTGTTTATATTGCAAAATGATAGATGTGACATATCTGAGAGCTTTAGAAGACTCATCAAAACAATTCTTAAGAAGTATGGCAGTTACTTTGTAGTAACTGCTTACATTGCAGTAAGTTTATTTATTGGGAATGGTGATAGAGTGGGATGGCAGATGTGATAACATAACTCCTCCCTCCTTAAGTTCGAAATCATCGGTTCTTACGGGAATCCGAGGATTTCGAGCACAAAAATCTGAATACATTTTCTTTAATTTATAACTTAAAATTATTACAATAGTGGTACACAATAAAACATATAAAATCACTGTTCCGACACTGACACTTTTCAGATTCACTACACTGGTTTCCATTTTCTCGGATTTCTTCAAAGCATACGTAAGTAGCTGAAGGTTTTCCAGGTTGATGTCATCTATGTTGATGGGCTTGTCATCGCTACCTGCAGAATTCGGTAATTCAGGTAAATTGATCTTAGGTGTCTTCTCATATCTGATTTTTCTTGCACCAGAGTGATGTCTTCTGAGTGCAGTTTCCTGGATCTTAATTTCACAAAATCCATCCATGCCAATGAGGTAAGTGCCATGCAACTCACGACGGGTGATTTCGCCTTTGCATGTTTCCTTCATAATTACTGGTTTCCTGGAATACACAATCCACCAGTTTTCGTAGAACGATTTGATGTATAAGTCGCTTATCTGCACTGAAACGGGATGGCATGTAGTAATATTATTTTCAGATTTAAGTAAACTGGAAGTACACAGATCTTTATCATGGGTAGCGATGTCTTCATCGCGACATAGGTAGAGGTTCTCGTCGATCTCCTGACACGGTTCGGGGAGCGACCAAGTTTTCGCCTCTTTTACCAGTAAATAAGGGAATTTAGGTGCAATTATAGTGGTAACATTATGGGAGTTAAGGACGGGTAAAGGAAGGATTCTGTAGTAGTTATACATTTCAAAATTTGTAAGGGGAATACTCATGATAAACGTTATTTGATTTTCTTTAAAATAAGCTTTTAACTCTATTGTTTGCTCTATCTTGACGAGATTGGCAAGTGTAGCTGGAAAAACTAATTTATTACTTTGCTCTATTTGTTGTAAAACCTCTAATAGTTCCTTATTATCAATTATAGATTGATGTAGAATCCTTAATCTACTAAAAGCTATTGCTGTCTCAACTTCATCCAAATGTAAAAGTATAGTCTGAAAATTATGTAAAAATAAGTTAAAAGTTGTTAAAATTTTATATTCAATTCTAATAAGGTTTGTTTCATTTACCTGTTTTCTTAAGTTTAAAAGTTCTTGATTTATTTGGATGAAATTGCTTTTTGTTACATTTGTATTGTAGGTAATTACTCCCGCCATTTTGGATAAAATAGTAATTTTATTAGAGATAGCGTCTTGTTTAGAATTTAATTCCATTATAATGTTATCGTATTTAACTGCATCATCATTATCCAAATTCCCGGATATTGCTTTAATTATAGATCCTAATGGGTTAATTAATCCTCGCTTTATGCGGCTAATTGGTACAATTTGTTTAAATTTTTGATTGGTGATAAGCATTAAGTTGTCGGTTTGTGTTTTTACATTATTAAACTCTAGTGAGTTTCCTATCTTAAAATTATTGATTACATGTTTCTTAAATTCGTTATATCTAAAAGTGTTATATTCTAAATCTATTTGTATATCGGATAAATTAAATATTTTAAAAACTGTCCATTTGTCATCGCTAATGATGGCTTGGCCTTCCTTAATAGGGAGTAGCCCAGGATTCTTTTCAATCTTGTCTACTTGAAGGGCCTGGACGCGGATCGTCAGGGTTGCCACGAGCAGGGGGTACCTGCGGAGGACGTTTTATGTATTTAATTGGTACTTTAGTTTGCCTATTTTTGGATTTTACTTGGGCAATGTTTCTATTAAGTTCTTGAAAAGGTTTTGACTGCGTTTGCGTTAATTAAAGTTTGGTACATTAGTTTTTGCGAAGTTCCTTGTTAAAGAAGTAAATGAATTGTTTAAATTTAGGTTTAGTATATTCTTTAAAAAATTTGGTTATTAAATCTGGTCGGTTTATGGGTAAAGTGACTTCTAAAATTCGTTGTTTTGAATTTGAATTATCTAAAACTGATAATTTATTTAATGTCCAAGATGCTATAGTCATTTGATTGGGTTTGTTATCTAAGGCGTCATTTAATATGGGGATTCCTATGGTATCGATATCTTTAGCGAAATGCGCGGTTGCGGTTCCGGGATTTGATTCCGGTGCCGAAAGAGTGCTGGTACTTGATTCTGAACGGGCATATCCGTAGAAACCTTTATCTTTACGAGAGAAATTGGATTTGTCTGACTTAGCAGAATCTGAAGAATTAATACTAATTGGAGTTGGGGGTCTATCTGTGTTTACGTTAACTTTCATGGAAGAGTTGTCGTCTTTAATTAAGGCATTGATACGGACGCGTGACAAGGCGTCAGCGTTTGTGTTTTGCTTACCATTTTTGTAAACAATGTCATAATCGAATTCGGATAATCTTAATTTCCAACGAGTTAGTTTACTGTTTGGTTCTTTGATTGAATTTAACCATGCAAGAGGACGATGGTCTGTGTAAATGGTGAATTTTCTTCCGTAGAGATACGGCCTGAAATGTTTTACTGCCCAAATTATGGCTAAAAGCTCTTTTTCAATAGTGCTGTAACGTGTCTCGGATTCGTTCAAGGTGCGACTTGCGTATGCGACTGGTTTATCGCTTCCCACGGTTCCTTGGGACAGTACGGCGCCTATCGCGAAGTTAGATGCGTCAGTAGTTAATATGAAAGGTTTTTGAAAATCTGGATATTGGAGTAAAGGTGCGTTTGTTAATAGCTCTTTACACGTTTCAAATGCTTTTCTGTATTTTTCGTCAATTATAATTTTGTTTTTCTTTTTGAGGCAATTAGTTAAAGGTTGTGTTATTTTCGCGAAGTCTTTAATGAATTTGCGGTAATAACCGATCAATCCTAAAAAGCTTTTAATTTCAGTGGTTGTTTTTGGAATTGGAAAGTTAAGTATGGCTTTAATTTTGTCACTATTAGGTTTTAGACCTTCCTTTGTGATGGTATGACCAAGGTAGAGGACTTCCTTCCTAACAAATTCGGATTTGTCTAATTGGACTTTTAAATTTGTTTCCCTAAGTCTGTCAAAGATTTTTCTAAGTTTAGAAATGTGTTCCTGTAAACTTGAACTGAAAATTATGATGTCGTCTAAGTAAACGAGACAATGCAAACCTTGAAGGCCGCGAAGGACATTGTCCATTGCACGTTGAAATGAAGGCTGTTGTGTACTGAAGGCTGTTTTCTGTCTGTCTTGTCTTTCTATTTCAATTTGATGGTAGCCACTCGCTAAATCGAGGGTAGAGAAATAAACTGATTTACCTAATTTGTCAAAAAGATCTGCTATGTTGGGTAAAGGGTATTTATCGTCAGTGGTTATGTCGTTGAGTCGACGGTAATCAATGACCATCCTGAATTTTTGTTCGCCCGATGCGTCTAATTTTTTTGGAACTAAGTGAACAGGGGCATTCCACGGGGAATGTGATTCCTGGATTACGTTGTCTGCTAAAAGTTTTTCGACCTGACTATTTATTTCCTGAGTTTGGATTGGAGGCAACCTATATGGCCTGACATAAATAGGATCTTCGTTCTTTGTACGGATTTGGTGCTTTACCTTATTTGTAAAAGTTAAAGGGAGTTTGTCACAGTAAAAGATGTCTCTATATTCGTAACAAAGTTTTTTGATGGCATGACGTTCTTCCTGATTCATATGATCTAATCTTAGTTTATTTAAGTTTTCTGTTAAAATTTCATCTGTTTGTAGGTTATTTGGTAAGTTATTAATGTTGTTAACGGAAATTGATGTTTCTTTGAATGGCTCTACTTTAAAAGGTTTTGAAATTGTTATGGTTACATAGTTATCGGAAATATTTTGAACTATTGTGTGGGCATATCCTTTATTGCATCTTATTAATGCACTAGGCATACGAACACCTTGACCAAAGTCTCGGTAATCGATGATTGCGTCACCGTTTGATAATTCAGTAGGTAGCTTAACGCGTGTCTCCGATCTCGGGGCTATACGCACTTCGTATGGTGGGCTATATATTATAGGAATCTCGGTATTGCGAATTCTGAGAACCTGCCTGTCCATATCGATTGTTGCTCCTAACTGTTTCAAAAGATCACTGCCTATTAGACCATCAAAACGATCGTCTACACTGTATACGTAATATTTATGATTTCCTGGAGTCATAAAAGATTTAAAAAGGGGTATGTGAATTACTTCATTGTGGCTGCTTCGTGCATGAGTGCTTATTACTTCGAACGGCTCTTCATATTTGTACGCGTTGAAGTATGAATTAGCTAAATAAGGACTAATGAACGAGCGCGTGCTTCCTGTATCTATCATGAATTTAGAACCTATTTCCGGAATTATGATATGGGGTAATCTTAAGATTCCGTCATAGTTGAGATTGATTATCTCTGATCGTTGTCCGTAGAGGCTTCGGTACAAAAATTTTCATCATTGCCAACCGGGCAATCCGGGTCTACGATTTCCTGTTGTTGTTGTTCGATTTCCTGATTTTCGAAATCTTGGAAATTGTTACAATAATCGTAATAATCTATTTCGTCCATTCCATCATCGTAATAAAATAGTTCTTCGGGGTTTTCTAAGTTGTTCATGAGGTTATGTCGTACTGGAGCTGCAGTACGCATAGAAACGTCTGTGTTTAAATTATTAGAAGGGCGCTGAGCTAACGGAGGGTTGCTTACGCCGAATTTAAATTGATTGTTTGGGGGTTGGTTGAAGTAACCAAATCTATTATATCTATTAAAGTTTGAAGGCATGCGGTAATTGCAGGCATTGGCCTAGGATTAAAGTTGCTATTATTTTGAGGACTGTATATGGGTCTCGTTTGATTGGGTTGTAAACCGAATTTGAAATTTGTTTGGTTAGGTAATCTATAACTATTTTGGTTAAAGTTTGGGGTAAAGTTAGGTTTGAAGTTATTTTGGGGAATTCCGAATTTAAATGCAGGCATTTGCGTTGGCGTTATGAAGTTAGGCTTAAAAGCTGTTGAATTTTGTAAAAAATTTGGTTTAGGTGCTGGAGCACTTTTGTTTTTGTTTTTACTATCATATTGGAATTTGAAGTTTTCCTCCTCTGTTACAATGGCTAAGGCCTGTTCCAGAGAGGTGCAACCTTTTAATCTAATAATTCGTATCATGTCTTCGGAGAGATTAAATAAAAATGTATTAAGTGCTAAGTTATCGTAAATGATAACTTTCGCTGCTTTTACGCCTGTGTCTTCAATTAAATTTACTTTGGATAATAATGTGCTGCGTACGGCTTGAATTCTGTGACACAGATCGATGTAGGATTCTCCTGTTTTGATTTTAATTTGTTCTAGCTCTATGGCTATGCAAGCTTCTGAACGCGGATCTCCAAAATGCTGGGTTAATACAGATTTTAAAGTTTGCCATGTATCGATATCGTAACGCTCACTTAATAACGCTGCGGCACGACCGCTGAGCCTACTCGTTACGGCATGGAAAACATATGTGTTTTGTAACACATTTTCATCTGATGATCTATAAATATTTATTACATATTCACATTTTTTAACAAAAAGATTTAAAAGTTTCGGTTCACCTTCGAACTTGGGTATTAAATTTAGAATTTCACTTGGGATGGTGTTGATATTAACCATCTTTACAATTTACGTTTAAAATCACTATTTAAATCTTTTAGTTAACACACACAAAATAATACACACAATTTAAAATACACACAAAAATAAAATAGTACAATAAGATAATAGCTTTGAATAATTTACAATTTATTTGGATATTAATTTAAAGAGTTATGGATAACCAATTAATTAATATCAATTTACAATTTACTTTATTTGGATAATTAATTAAAGAGTGTTGGAATTACCAATTAATTAATATCAATTTACAATTAACTTTACTTGGATAATTAATTAAAGAGTGTTGGAATTACCAATTAATC
The DNA here is from genome assembly GCA_963921415.1 of Pyrausta despicata. Lineage (NCBI taxonomy): Eukaryota > Metazoa > Arthropoda > Insecta > Lepidoptera > Crambidae > Pyrausta > Pyrausta despicata. The sequence continues at coordinate 9,206,496 of OY992862.1, read as the reverse complement.
AATATCAATATAATTTGCATGAGTATTAAGTTAAAGAGTGTTGGAATTACCAATTAATTAATCTCATCAAATTTATCATTTAAATAATCTTAAAAACTAACGCTGGCGTAATCCTGAGGTTAAGGAACTACGAGCAAATAACGTTTCTCACGATTTAGGGTGAAATAACATTAAAGGGTGCCAAGGAAAGACTGGTAAAACGGTAGCGAAGAGGTTTACTCACAGGCCGCTCCAAACCATGTCTTCTAGGCTGGTGTAGAAGTGTTGCTCTGCTGCTGCTGCTGCCGCCCGGTGACTTATTTGTTTGGTTCGAGGATCCCGCCGTTGTGCACTTGATAGTACAGCCGCGAAGCGCGATAACAGTTATCTGGAACTTTATAATTCGTGAACGCGACGCGAGATCCTACCGGCTGCGCCAGTCAAGTTTTGACGGCTCGCAGACTTTAAAAATAAAACAAAAGTTTTGATGTTAAAAACACTGTATTGTTAGAGTTAACACTTTTACACTGGTTTACTAATCTATTGATCTGGATGATCACAACTACGAACTAGTGATCTCGATGATCAGTACTTAAGCTAACACTCGCTAGGAGCGGAGAAGTACACGTGATGTGGGACGAGTTACGACTGCCGTATGGGATGCCCGCAGGCCTATATATAGATGTCCTGAGGACAGTCATGTCTAGAGTGGGGACGGGAAGCGTCTACCACGAATTAGTTGCCAACGGAAATGTTTAGGTTGAATTAAACAAAACATTTCCCATGAATTTTAGGCTCTACAATGTAGCGCAGGATGTTTATGTCTGAGGCTTGAAGAGACTCAGCATAACAGTTCTCAAGAAATTAGCCAGTTACATTGTAGTAACTGTTTATATTGCAAAATGATAGATGTGACATATCTGAGAGCTTTAGAAGACTCATCAAAACAATTCTTAAGAAGTATGGCAGTTACTTTGTAGTAACTGCTTACATTGCAGTAAGTTTATTTATTGGGAATGGTGATAGAGTGGGATGGCAGATGTGATAACATAACTAGGTAGGTTCTTGTTCGTCAAAATAAATAAATAAATAAATATACAACAACATCACATACATTGATCTGACTCCGTGGTAAGTAGCTTAAGCACTTGTGTTACAAATATCAGAATCAACAGTGGTATTACAAATAAACTTAAATAAATACATATAACACCCAGACCAGTATAAACAGACATGTTCATGAATACAAATGTTTGTACAGTGCGGGGATCGAACTCGCGACCTCTTGATTAATAGTCAACTTCTTGACCATTACACCAAAGTGGTCGTCAAATCAAAATGAAACCCACATGTGTTATTCACAACATTCTCATAAGACGCGACTCTATAATATTTATTGCGATCTCCGTTACGCTAGTTACAATAAACGGTTTTTAAATTACTTCAGTAGATCTGATTAGATCGATAAAAAATACCTCACCGGCCGTATTATTATCACCAATAAAATACAGTAATCGCAGTAACACGGTGGCATTTGATGCCAAATGCCTGCTATTAGGACCGAGAAATCCATTACGTGTAAACTATGTTATTTACACGTCTAATTTATATGAAACACGTGTTAATTGTTGGTGGGTACGTTTTGGGAAATCAAAATCAAAGCAACTAAGTTAGGGCTGTCGACATTGTATTCAGGTAATCTTCCAACAAAATAAACCTTTCTACAATCAAAAGTCAATTCAAGTATGAAGTTGTCATGGTAATGTATAATGCTTTATTAAAAAACGAAGGAAAATATTTTTCTCAAGCTTAACGCAATTGGATATATTTTATACGGTAAAAATTACTAACGAGTTTTCATCAGCCTTTCTCTTTAACTTTATTTGCAATAAGGTAGTTCGCGTAACTCGTACCAGCATAAAAACAGAAAAATCTCTTAAAAACCACCACACTTTCTCACACTCCAATTCCTGTTTAGCTAGGATTCGTGTCCTGTCCAAATTGATAACCAAAAAAGAAGGCTAGGGTGTTCCAAAATAAAACTGTCTTGGCAACCAAAACAAAAGTCAGAAAGTCAATCATTAGTGTAGTTTGTTTTTTTTAATTGCATTTTTGACAACCCTAGCCCTCGCAGTAAACAACCGGAGGCACTTCGTGCACTATCCTCTTATTAATAAAGAATCACTTTACGAAATTTACAAGCACAAAACTAAATTCCGTATCGGAATATCACTATACTCTAAAGCAACACACGAAACACATTCATATGCAAATAAACGAGACCACGCAAAAAATATATTAAGTCATTTCATTAGGGTAACCGAGCGCAATGGGTATGTACAGTAGGGTACAGTGCTAATATCTCAAAAGGGTAAGATTATAATTTTACAAGTTATGTTACTTGTGATATTGTGCTCTACTATCAGGTAACTCGATTTTATTTTATAAAATACATATTTATTTAAATACATATCCACGAGAGCTATTTTTGGTAATGTTTAATACATGGGACTCGGTCTTAATAATAAATGAGGTCGAAGTTTAATTTTGTAAAAATATCAATGCGCTAACTTACCCGATTGCGTCTTCTTACCCCAAAGGTACGCCCACACTTTCACGCAATACGCACTTTTTTCCTTGACTATTTCTCAAAAAGTAAGAAACATATTTATTTTCTTTTTGTTTTGATTTGTAGCATAATAAATGCTATTTCTTAATATTATTTCAAAATAATACCTTTCCTTCGCTTTTTAAACTGCGTTATTGCACAATGGGACTCTAAAGGGCAAAGTGCACGCACTTGACCCGAATGACTCTTTATTTGCAGTTTTGGCTTGAAATTGGCATTAGTGGGATATGTGAATAAGTGTATGACAAGAAATAACAAAAAAAATATTTCTGATAATATTTGAAATCAAAACGATAACATTAATTATGAACATTCAGTTTTAAAAGAAAATGATTGTAAATACAATAATTAGTACTGTTTATCGTCAAACATAATTCGATCTTGTTTTATTGTTAATTTGCATATTCCATTTAATCGACATTGTTCTCTAGTAGGTGCGACTAAGTACTTCATTGCAAAGGTGGCTGTCATCGTTAAATAATTAAATTGTATTTACAATGCATATTTTATACTTAACAACGCATGTTTATGTAGTAAAGTTATAATATTAGCATTTGGTACGGTAACGATTAACTGCAATTAGATCCGATATTCATCGGTTAAACCAACTAATTATAAGCTCAATTGCACATGCAAATGTTTTATTATCGGATAGGATCAAACGAAATCACGCGGATTGGCCTGTTATTTGTATTTTGGTATTCAAATTATGAAATAGGTACAGATAATTACTACTCAAAAAGGCGATTTATAATCGGCTACAGAACACATTTCGCTACTTTCTAGGGTTCCGTAGTAAACAAGGGTTCCTTGTTTACTTTTTATAGTTAATTTTAACAATTTGTCAAGAAAAATCCCGGCCAGGATATAGGCTACAATTTAATACTCGTAGAAGATCTGAATATCTGAGGTGGAACCCCAGCAGCCTAGCTAAACTGTAAGAGTCACGAATAGGAAGCCATAGGAAAAATTGTTTAACATGACGAGATCTTATTGTCATTAAGAATAGAAGAAGAAATTCAAGAAGAAATGAAGATCTGGAGTATAAAGGTACCTGATTTTACTCAGGTAATCCGTATGAACATAGCGCCTAAGAAAAAGTTGTTTAATGTCAAGAGCAATTTATATAAAAAAGTTTAGGTAAAGTTGCAAACAGCCTTTTGAGGCGCCACACACACAGAATGTAATCTTTTCTTAAGTGTCAGCGTAAGAATTTAAATACTCAAAATTCTGGTTTTCTTAACTTATACCCAGTTAAAAAAACTTTGTCCTTCTTTAGGAAAGAAAAGAAAGAGACGCAATATTAAAATCACTGCGGAGATGACTGGTAAAGTATGATTGCCTATCTTGTCTTGGTAATAAAGTTTTATTGACTAATGTTGACAAATCTGTCTTGATTATTTTAATAGATTTCTGTGGTATAACCAGCCAGGAAAAAAGCTGGTGAGCTGCAACGGCTGAAAGGATTTAAACCAGCCGTAGCTAAGAACCACCAAGATTAAATTATCTTTCGAAATAAAGAAGTTTTCACTTCAAAAAAACTGCACTGCAATCGGTTCATCCGTTTGGGAGTTACGATGTTAAAGACAAACACACACAAACAGAATACGGGTCAAAATTAAAACTTACTATAACTATACTATAAAACCTTTTTTTTGTCTAGGGTTGACAAAGATTTAAAAAAAAACGAAGTGCTAAAAATATTCACCGAGTGGCCAGAACTATGTGACGTAAAAACTAACGACTTTTATTTATGGTTTCCAAAAGAAGTTCGTTTATAAGAAAATTAGAGGCGTAATAAAATATTAGAACAAAGCATTGATTAGGCTGGAACGATGCCAACGGTGTCAATGTGTAGGGTTGTCAACTCATTTTTTTTACTCGTATTTGTACAAATCTACTAATCGCAAAAGGACAGAGCCAGAATTGACAAGAGCTCCATCAATACTTGTGAATCAAAACAGTCATCTTTTAAATTTATTTTGTGTTTTAATGTCATTGTTCTGTATAAATAGATGACTGAAACAAAAGTATTTTTATGTTTTACTATTGAACAGGCTTGCCTCAAAGTTACGTTATGCGCAGGACGTCAACATCGTCGTCGTCAGATGGCGATTCGAATAAAAACTGCTATCCAGTATGTATTTATAATTTCATCAAAATCGGTTAGTTGTATAAACACGAAATAGTTACACATTCTTTAAACATTCATTATATAACCAGATAAAGTAAATATTAACATGACGTGGTAACCCTAATAGGTATCTCATTCAATTGCCGTCATTCATACTCGAAGTTGGCGGCTCGAGTAACCTGCGTAGGTAGGTCTATGCGTAAATTGAAAAAATAATTAATTTCAGTTTGCCTAACCTTATTTTGCGTTATCTGTCACACCAACTAAAGCCTCGAGTATGGTGGGTTGTTTTTGAAGATTTCCTCAAAATTGCAAATTATGTATAGGAAAAAGTTAATGTATTTTTTTTAAGATAGTGAAAACAAAGTCTATGGAATAGCTCTACAGGGTGAATACGAAATCGTGTAATTCCTTTAAACGACATGATCAGCGGCTTATATAGAACGATTCTGCAAGGGTCACTGCAGAATTCACAAAAATAAAAATAATTTAAGATCGCAGTAGAGAAGATGAGTGCTAACTTAATCTATCATATCATTTAATGAGAAAAAAGTCAAAAAGTAAAAATGACTACCAAACTAATTCAAAATTATTCTCAATTTATTACGCGCAGTGGCCGCTTACCTTTTTAATTTAACGTTATAAATTTGGCTCTGCTTAATGACTAAGGTTTTTTTTTCCTACGATAATGTCTTAGACTTCAATCTTATTCATGTACAATGCTCAAACAACTTCAAGTATAATGTTCCACTTTTCGTTTATTTTTTCTGGTGGATATCATGATCACACACCTCGAAATAACTTCATGACGCAAAATCCACGAAGTTCAAATGATATCAATAATGTTTTTCTATTCGAAGCAGACATAAAAGTTTCATGCTTTTAACTATGACGTTCCGCCCTTGGAAGGTTAGCTAACTCGAACGATTTCAGCCCGTAAATTATTAACGGGACTAAAAATACCGTGTTCGAAAATACATCTGGTTGATTTGTGGGCGATAAAAAATGGGAAAATGATTGATGTGTTACTCACAGGTCTAACTACATTCATTGAGTCGAATACCAAAAATCAAAGCATGCGTCAAAGAATGAACTTTGTTAAAAAAGTGTCCTATCTTTTTACTGCGTTTAATGACAAAGATTTGCTGCGTTCTTAATAAGTAAAATGTGATCAGCAGTGGTCGACTGTTTGACTTCACTTTCAAATTCAATTTTTTTTTTAATTTTGATACACCACACATTAAATACGTTTATAGTAATGAGCAACGTATTCATATAGTAGGTAGAACCAAGAACCAACATTTGCTAAATGTAGCGTACAAATATTAAGATATTTAAGTAGCTATATTCTATTGTTTTATTAATTACTAATGGACGCCTGCGAACTATCGCCTACATTTGGGGCTTACATTTAAAGTTTCATCTTCAAACCAACTGAGTCTCGCCTGTGGCAGTCCATTTTTCTTTAAGTTTGTTTCGTAATTTTACATTGTAAAGAAATTTGCATTGTTAATGCAAAAAAAATAAAGTTACTTAATTCATTACACTATCTTCTAAAACTTTGTATTTCTTATATCAACAGAAAGTGTGTAAGGCGTTATGTTCGTACCTCATACTGTTAAGCTGGACTGCTAGTGTTCCACATTCAGTACAGATCTTGAGCAGATAATAAATTTCATTCATTCATTCTTATGTATATTTTTTTTGCATGAGGAGAAATTTCACGTAACGTAGAACAACTTTTTCGGAGATTCTTTCTACATTTATACTTCTTACGGTATAGTAGATAGCTGGGCTGCCGACGTATCACGGTGCTCATTACGCTGAACTTATTTTTTAAGGCGTCATATTTACTCCTTTTATTATTGATCTGGGCTGCTTGGGTTCAACATCATGTTTTCATTTTTGTTACAAATATTAAGATGTACATAAATTGCTCGTTACGTTGAACAACTTTTCCTAAAGCCCTTTTCTATTATGCATATGTCTAACAGTTTAGCTGGGCTGTTGAGTGGCACATCAGGTACTCCAGATCTTCATTTTTGCTATGCGGATGAAAAGAGCTCGTCATGCGAACCAATTTTTCCCATGTCGTCATATTTATAACTCTTCCAGTTAAGCTAGGCTGCTGGGGTTCCACATTAGATAAACAGATCTTCAAAATAAATTGTTTCACAAAACACATTTCTTGACAGACAAACAGACAAAACTCTAAAAAGTAGTGGAATATGTTTTGTTGTCGATTCTAAGTAGCCCCCGGCCAATTTTTTTGTATAATATCCCCTAAGTACAGACTTTTTTTCCTCTTCAGCTTTATTACGAGTATAATTATGAAAAGATACCTAGCTAGACTAATCTACTACTAATAGTCATTTAATGAAAAATCTACGCGTTTAACCCCAGAAGCTCTTAAATTATTTATGACAACGTCGTCATTTTGTATAAGTTAGAAAATATTTAGGGTGCAATTTTGATGCATAAAACCTTCACGTGAAAAAATTGCGCTTCGAAAATCATATGCGAAAATAATTTAGAACCTTAATATTCCAGCTAAAATGATCGGAACTGCTCCGTAGAAGTTTTTGTTTGTACCTAAACGAGAGTCTCAGAAGTATACATTCATACATATTCGTATCTGAGTTATCTCTCCTTCACCGATGTTTGCTTTAACTCAATGTTTTATTAACACACGGCTATCTGTATAAGAAATTACGAAAGAATGTGTTTTTACGACTGAGGTATTTGAGTCCATTGCCGAATTCGAATGCCAAGCGAAAATAGTCGACACCTGAAATTCAGTTATTTTTGAGGTCAATGTCTCACAAATATCGAACAAGGCATGCAAATACTAAAAGAAAAAAACTCTTATCAGTGCAAGCTTAGGCAGTGGACTAAAATCTGATTTTTCGGACTTTTTTGACCTAAGCCTTCGAGGTTTTAAAACAAATACAGTTTTCGTCATACAGCCAACATAACGGGGTATGACGTTTCACCATAAGGTTCTCAAACCTTGAGATAGGTCCTAGGTCCATAGGTCCATATGAAACATAGTATGTAGAAACATTTCACTTTGTAAGTTATGAATGTGCAATATAATAAAACATATTAAACAATATTGTGAGATTAAATCTAATGCGTGCGGTAATAAATCATAAAGTTAACTTTACAATATATGCTAAATGGCAGCTATAATAATTTAAAATTAGCTTGACAGCGCGTTATTTATTAAAAAATATAAAATACGGCTATTAAAACGATGAGACGAAAAACTGCTACATATTTTCTTTGAACGCATCGTACTAAATATCTTCTGCTATAAAAATATTATTAGCCATTCGAGTCCTTTGGAGTAAACTGAAATCATCTATTAATCATGTTTGTTATTTCAGCTTAATATAGGTAACAATGTAGGTTATTGTATATTTTAAAATTAAGTATTATTATGGTTCAATAAATACAAACGAGCCGATTTACTTAGAGAAAGCATCGATAGAGATGTAATCATTCGGTCGATACAACTTATGGACGTATCGATAGGTTATATTTATCTTTCTAATACATAGACTGATAAAGGGTGAAGATTATACGAACGTTTCTTCGCTGGCAAACACCGTTTTGCCTAGTGTAAGAAGTGATAAGAACAAAAATAATACAACGAACAACAACAATGGCGATTAATCAAGTGATATTTGTTTTGGCTTTCATGCTGGTAAGTAACTTTTTTCTTTACTTAAATTCCAATGACATGCTTCACTGTGTAGTCTAGCTATCTGAATCTGTTAAATTGTCTTGAAAAAAAACTATATTACATTGCATGTGATCACAATTAGGAAGTTTGATTATAACAATTTGACATATTTAGGTTAGATTGATTTTGTGTCCAACAATTTTTGTAAAGTGTATGATGAAGATGATGAGTCTGATAATATATTTAGTATTGTTTTCGCCTAACTATTGAATAGGCTAAGTCAGCAAATCTTTGAAATAGTGTTTTGCTGTTCTGCCGATCTTCAGAAGCTGGTCTTCTTCCCCATTTGCTAGTAATACAAGAAGAAATTTCCTATTAATCATGATGTAAATTACACCAAATTGCCTATCTGTCTAGACGGCCAATTCAAAAGTACCTAGTCACAGTTGATTGTAAAAAATTTGAACACTTGCATCGCCTATTTAGGTCACTCGAACATCAATTCATTCACTATCGTTTTCTTATTGATCTTTCGAACTGTAAATTGTACAGGTGCTTGTTCGGAGAGTTATATATAAGTAAGTCCTTAGTGTGACATTAAACATCAATAACCAATGTGGTTATTTAAATCATGTATGTGATATCAAGAAAAAACGATTCCATTCGTCCATTGATAAAGAGATACGAGACTATTGACATGGGACAGCAAAGTCATAAAAATGGTTCCTGTTTTAGATTTCTTAGGTTAGGACTTCGGGTACAATCAAGTCGGAGCACGTGAGTTTGCGCAATGAAGTTCTTAAGTGTAAACTACGAGTAAAATATGCTTGACATAATTAATTCGTAGCTGAAGATCGCCTGTCGATCTGTGCAAATTGTGTGATGTTAATTCACCAAATCCATAATGAACTAACCTAAAAATTACTTCAAATGTGACCAAAGAGGAACGTTAAGCTTTATTTGTTTATCGTAAAGTTTGACATTGAATCTGTTAGTTCCCGCGCGCGCAGGAAATCGTCTCTGAATGCCGCGACAGCTATAAAACAGCTCCGAGATTCTTTTAGGTGGGTATGACTTGTTTTCACTTCACCAACTACAACTATGTGGGAAGCTCAAATATATCAGCTTGCCGATGCAGCTATGCGGAAAATTGGCTAGACGACACCACCAATCGTTGACAATATACTTTTTATTATCTGTCAAAACGGTCTGTCTCCATAGATTTCGTATGGTAATAAATGATTGTGACGTCACGGCCATGTGTCAGAAATAGGAATCAATTGACCGAATATTTATTGCGTTTTGTGTGTTTAAAAATTGGTTTCTACAGCTTTTTTGAAATATATTGGTTGTATTAACTTCATAGGGGCTATGTTTTTTAAACACCATGTTCTTGACAATATTTAAGATAGGTGTCATCATCCCAATTCAAGCCCAAGCTTAGCAGACAGGTTAGATCACGTAATTATGACAAGTTAAAACTTACAGCCGTAACACGTAGAAGTTAACAAGCTTAGCTAAAATTTTACTTCAACAATCGTAGATTGTACGCTAAGATCAAACCAAAATGAGCCAGATACGGTATGAGCTAGTTGCTCTTCGTGGTACTACTAAACCGAGTCCAGTGGACCTGCTCCGCACCTAGTCATTTTAACAATATTCACACATATTTGCGTGTCCGTGAGTGACGTATTTTTAAGTTGACGATTGTAAGGACGTACCGTATCTTCCTGTTTAGTTTGATCTAAGATTGTACCTATCTTTTCATATGGTTTTGTCATTTTAGTTTCTTTCATTAAGAGACGTTAAAATGACTTTCCTTTTTATTTGTGGCAATTCCATCAGTCTTTTTTAATCGTATCTTAGTCATATTTAACAATAGAGTAGGTTTATTATTTGAGTAGAAGTGATAAAATAAAATAAACCTGGAGGCTTAGTAGTTTGCTGATAGAATTCATCATTTTTCTAAGTTTAAAATAATTGTTTGTGCTAGATAAGCCTGTTTGTCATGATTGACCTTAAAGTCGAATGAAATGATTCCGATAACATTTTTTTCCAGTATTTCAGTATTCATGTTAAACCTTTCCCTTTTGTATTATCACGCATAAGCCATTCAGCATGAGCTGTTTTATCTATATTTGCTATGTTGTAACTAATATCATACTGGCGCCGCAAAATGTTTGGTTTTAGCCAACGGATATCGCGTCAGACGGCTCGCAAACTTCCAAATTGAATAATCACGAGTTTGTACTTTACATGCTATTTACTCGCCTATTATTTACTGCAAACACTCATTGAACACACATTGCCAAATATAAACTTTATAACAATTTGTAAATTCACCGTATGTTAATTCCGCAGTGTAACACTTATTTAATTTGAATAAGGTATTATTATGTTTTATGATAAACACAGTGCGACCTAGTTCCGCGAGCACACTTACATGTTTGCATAGTCGCTTCGTCGCACTCCCGACCACCTTTGTTTTAGTAGCCGACAGAGGCTGAATTGCTAATTTAGAATCCTACATATCTGATTCAGCTGCTCATTCGACCTGAATATGCGGCTTCATAAATTTCGAGCTCACTCACGTCATAACTGATTGGCATTCCATTGTTTTGAGTATCGACGTCTTTCTCAGCGCAGATCAACCTCAAGTTTACCAGAAACGGTTTCGAACGTCTAAATTTAAACCAGTCAGCTCTAATATTGGGGAGGACGACACAAAACAGCACCTTACAGACGACCAGCTCCCTCGTTGACAGTTTAACACTAATGAAAAGCAAACTTTGTATTGGAGCGAGGACGCGAAATTAACCCGCGTAATCCCTGGACCGTATTAAACCGCGAGGGTAATAAATATCTAATTCGCCGAGCGAACCTCATCGAGTATTATAATGGAAACTCGGCTTCTGTAAATGAATGCAGCCTCGTTGCATTATAAATAACTGTACGTATCGCTGCTCTAATTGCTTGCTTTAACATTTGCTTTGATTCCCCCGACCTTGATGTTTGCTCCACTTTGGTCAGATACATTGTGTCCCATTTTTCTTTGTACGAGTATGCACTAGATTGCATACCCTAAACGTTCCGGCCTTGTCCATATTTGTGGTCCGGACCATAAATGATGAACAATTGAAAGTAATAAAGTAATGTATCTGGTATACTTTGTTGTCCAGAGTGGGTGGCTGAGATTGAGACGCAATTCGTGCTAGACAAACTGGAGCTACTAGTTGACTGAATATCTCCTTGATTGCTTGATAGATAGCCATAGATTTCGAAATGTTCTACAACTGTCTCATATTTTTTTGTTGATCATTTGCTCAAATTAATATGCAAATTATGAAGCCACGCAGGAAAAGTGGATCCGTCTCGAGTAGTATAATAGAAGAGACAGATTAATATTAAAGACTATTAAAATTTTATGGAACTTGTTCATGGCTTATAATTACAGATCTAAAAAACTTATGAGCTACTCAAACAGCGAGTTTACAAATTTAAAATATTAATTTGCTTTCAATTTTTCCCACATTATGATTATTTCTTACTTATGTTAAGCACCTAGAAAAATCAAAAGTAGTTTTAAAGCAAAATCATTTTTGAGAAACAAAAAGTTTTTTTTTGTAATTTATGGGACGAGAATAATTTGGGTCAGAATAAAGTTAATAAGAATAAAGTTTGAAAATTACTAAATGAATAAAATTCATGTATATTATATTTATATATTTTGACGATCCATATTAATTAATTGATTGATACTCCTATTTATTTTTTGTATTTTATAATATAATTGAATATTTACTTTTATTTATTGATAATATGACATTTATTTTAACTCAACATTGTTATATTGTGGCATTAATTTGGAAGTAAAATATCGCAGCTTGCTTCAAAGTAATCTGACTTAAATTGGGAGTTAGGAATTTTTATTGGCTTCTCGGTAGTCAGCCCAAAGGTGTATAAAAAACAAAGTGACAAGTGACAACATTCATATTTTACACTTTTAAGTGAGGCTTTTGGGACGGACAATAATGAGTGGGTTTTTATGGGTGCGGTCTATGCTACCGGTTGTTACGTTTTAGAGTTATTAGCTGCCTATTCGTTTTTCAATATTTATTTTAGACTAGTATCATCGTGCTTCAGAAGGCTCGTTTAACCGGTTAAATATCGACAGGTATTAGTCGTTAAGCTTAGTCAGAGGCCCTAGGGTAGCTGAATAAAATCTGACAGTAAGGTTGATCATTATCCTTCCCACTCTGCCAATCCGCACTGAACCTGCGTGGAGGTCTGCGCCCAGCAGTGGAACGTAAATAGGATAAAGCAACAAGATTATCTACGCAATGATTTTACCACATTTTGAACTGCACTAAAACATAATACATTTAGCTATTATTTGGTCATGTGGACGGGGACGCTATTTGAGAAGTTATTTAATATCTTTTTACGTATAAAAAATATACTTTATTTCCGCAATGTGTCTGCTTGAAATCTTTTCTTATTTTTTTATCAAGTACAAGTGTAGTCAAAAACCAATATTTCCGATCGAGCTCATTTTAAACTAAGTCTGCGGTTTCTTGTCATTGAAACATAATTGTATCAAGTGATTTACCGTTCTCTTTCCTGACTCAAGCTTTCCTAACTAGCAATTTGTGATTTATTCTACTATCGCCCGATCCAATTTAGGCCTTTCTCCAACTAGAAGAGACATTACTATATATATCATTAAGATCTATAGATCTTTGTACTATATACTCATTTGTTATCAGAGTTATAAAGGTACTAACCATATAACCCTCAACATAGTTTGTTCCCTCATAAACTACACGGATATTATCTTCGTTTAATGTGTCTTTGACCTCTGCTCTGCCTCTGCCTCTGCTGACCTCTTCAAAAAGGTGAAACAAATAACACACAAATTCAGACCCTCATCATGGATGATTGACGATAAGAATGGCAACCCCATATATGAAATAGCCGAAGTAGCTGAAAGATGGAGAGAATATTGCGAGGAGCTCTACCAAGCGCAATCAACTCTGGCAGCCACACCCGTGGAAGCCGTAACAGAAAGGGAACCGGACATACTCCGATCAGAAGTGGAAGATGCTATTCGGAAGCTAAAGAATAACAAAGCACCGGGGCCTGATCTGATTACGTCAGAAGCTTTGAAAGCACTCGGCCCAAACGGAGTATCGTGCTTGCACGAAATCTGCAACAATATATGGCACACCGGCCAATGGCCTGAAGATTGGGTACATTCTTCCATCCTTCCTATACACAAAAAGGGTTCGGTGCGTGCTTGCAACAACTATAGAACTATAGCTCTAATTTCACACGCGAGCAAGATTATTCTCCACATCATCAACGCTAGACTGCGACACTTCCTCGATTGGCAAATTCCTCAAGAGCAAGCAGGTTTTGTCAAAGGACGGGGAACTAGAGAGCAAATCTTAAACATTCGGCTCATCATAGAAAAGTGCTACGAGTTCAACATCCCGATTTTCATGTGCTTCGTCGATTATCAAAAAGCGTTCGACTTTGTCATCTGGGAAAAGCTATGGCAGGTGCTGACGGAAACCGGCGTACCCATCCACCTCGTTACGCTGATTCGCAACCTGTATGAAACCGGGTATGGCACGGTCACAATAGGGAATGTTACGTCGAGCCGCTTCAAATTCCACAAGGGCGTTCGTCAGGGCTGCGTGATCTCTCCAATCCTATTTAACATATACGGGGAATATATCATGCGCAAAACCCTAGAGGAGTGGGAAGGTGGCATTAAGATAAATGGGGTTAAAATATCCAACCTGCGGTACGCGGATGACACCACTTTGATCTCGTCTTCTGAGGCAGAAATGGCTGATCTTCTTAAACGCCTGGAGACAACCAGCTTAAAAATGGGTCTAGCCATAAACAAATCCAAGACTAAACTCATGGTGATCGACCGTTTTGAATCCATTCAGCGCACTAACATTCTGCAGGAATTTGAGACCGTGAATCAGTTCCAGTACCTGGGGTCGACGATAACGTGCAAAGGGAACAGCGAACCGGAAATAAGAAGACGCATTGGCATGGCAAAATCTGCTATGTCAGAACTTGACAAAATCTGGAAAGACAGAAACATTACAAATCGAACCAAAGTACATCTCGTTCGCACTCTTGTCTTTCCCATTGCCCTCTACGGTGTCGAGACGTGGACAATCAAGGCGGCCGATAGAAAAAGAATTGACGCCTTGGAAATGTGGTGCTGGCGCCGAATGCTGAGAATACCATGGACAGCCCACCGCACAAACGTCTCGATACTCAAACAACTGAAGCTGGAGAAGACACAGCGTCTGTCTGTGACCTGCCTGCTACGCATAATGCAGTACTTTGGCCATGTTGCACGCAGGGATAGCAACAATTTGGAGCGTCTGATAGTGACAGGGAAGGTGGAGGGGAAAAGACCTAGAGGACGAAGTCCCAATCGGTGGTCGGACCAAATCTCTAAACAGCTGGAGATACCCGCCAGCGCTGCGCTCCACCAAGCGACGGAACGTAACCGATGGAAGCAGCTGGTAGACAGGATCAAAAGGAGTCACGATCCTCAGCAGTGAGGGAATCGACTGAAGAGAGAGAGAGAATGTGTCTTTGTTACGTTTAGTTAAGTGAATATCGTCATCTAAAGCATAATCTACTCCGACCCTTATCCTATTAATACGATTGACGTAGTTACACAACAAAGACTTTTTGCACAGCAATCGAAACCGACCCAGTAAGAATCCTCAGTTAGTTCAGTTATCTCTCTCTGTGGGCTATAAAACTGACATTAACAACCACTAATGTCTCGGTCGCATTAGTCCCACATTAAATATTACGAAACTGCATTAACCATGTGCAACAGATAACACGATTTCGGTACATAATGAAAAATTTGTGAAACAAACAAAAGATTTACAGACTTCTTTAGCGGTAGCAGTAAAAGCTCACATCAAAAGGAATGAACGACCGCTGAACTGAAACAGGAGTTTAGTATCCCTCTGAGCAATCCAAGTCGTAAGGCTTAGATTATGACGGGCAAATTTTATGCGGTCATTAATACAAGATGGTCGTGAAATCGATTGGTTTGTCTTCAGTGGTGCCGTAAATGTTTGATATGCTGGTAGTTGGACATCAATTGAATAAGATCGCTGTAACTGGGGTGTCGGTAATTGGTTGAAATCCCTTTGATAAGCCCAGTCAAGATGATAACCAGTAATTAACTTGTCTCTGTTAAGTACAACGGAACGATTTTGCCGTTCATAGCCAACGGATACGTAGATGAGGTCACAATTTGATGGTTAAAATTACAGGAATCTCAGAAGCATTCGTACACAAAGATTTTCAATGTAAGAATGTAAAAATTGGTTCCAATATTATCTGGGTATTAAATGATAGTAGAACCTAAATTAAGCTTTTTGGGGTAGGTTGGTAGCCGACGTCTAGTAATAAAACTACGCTTTAAAACCAGTTTGTTTAATTACAGGCAATATTCAACTTACATACTTTGTTCCTTTATAATTGGATAGAATACAACAAAGTAACGCTACACATTTCTCAATGTGGGTGTTCTAGGGAAACAGCAAATTATTCTTAACATTCAATGATGAAGCTATTATGCTAAATGGAGCAGATTATAACTTATTATTTTTAACGTCTGCGCTAAAATTATACATGCTCCCTAAGAGTATGCGTGAAATTATAGACTTAGACCCCTTACACACTGCAACTTTAAGCATCGATGCATTTTCTATGGCCTTTAACTGTAGCGACGCAGTTTCGATTCAGCAACGATGCAGCTTTGGTGCAAACGAGGACGAATCTGATTCTGGATAGATTTGGCATCGCGACCGCAGCATTCCCACATAGTATAAACCAAATTCGCGTCCCGCGTCTGTCCCTATGCCTGTGTATGTATGTTTAGGTCCTTAAAACTACGCAACAGATTTTGATGCAGTTTTTTTGTAATAGATAGAGTGATTCAAGAGAAAGAAGTAAAATGGAAAAAATCAGACAGGACAGCGTCTTCCGGGTCCACGTGTCGATGCTAAAATCTGTACATTGCTGTTATTTGGAGTTATAAAAAAAGCGACGCAGTGTGTAAGGGGCCTTAGCCTCTGACAACTTAATACTCGCGATGCACACCCTTGTACTAACGTAAGTCAGATCGTATGCCACATGAATATGCGTGACTGATATCCTACCATTTCAAATGGAGCCGTAAATTGCTGAGTGGAATTTGAAATATTATGTTTAAATGAAAACTTGAAGGGATTGATGCGAACTTAAAGCTTAAGATACAAGACGGTTACAGGCCTCGTGCGTGACTAAAAATTTCTGACTTTAGAAGTGACTAAGAAATAAAATAGTTTTGATCAGTTTTTGTTTATTGGTTATTGATGTGGCTTGTAAAATATGAACGGTGAAGTACTACGAGTAATTTGAAAAACGTGAAGAAACTTTTGCACTTCTAATCCGTAGATACGGAGGGATTTAATGGGTTAAATCCATTATAAGGGTGTTTAGATGTCCTTTCTTAACTCCAGTACCGATTCAAATTCAGGTTCAGACTAAAAGGCTATCGTATTAAATTAAGATTTCAAACATTACAATATATCAATTTGAAAGCGTACACAGGTGTGTACGCTTTCAAATTGATATTCCTCTCCTTCCTTCCAATTCTTCCTTCCTTCCAATTCTTCCTTCCTTCTCCTTACGTAGATGATTTCCATCTTAACCTTTCTTTTTGTCACACAGGTCGTCGGTCGAGAAGGAGTGCTTGCTTCGACAGCGACCCGCGACCTCCACTGCGGAAGGCGGCTGGTGTCAGGTCTATTCTCCCGGCCAAGACTCCCTCTTGGATATTCCTACGTTACGACGGTGCCAAGAGGTGCCTGCCGCCTCAACGTGTCTGAGATCGTGTCCAGTGATAACTATATAGGTAAGTTTAACCTCCAGAATCTCATAACTAGCGAGGGTTGAGGCGGGTGTCAGTGCTGTTTTGTTGACCAGCTAAGGCAGCTGCCGCCTCAACGTCTCCGAGACCATGGCCAGTGACAACTTCATTGGTCAGTGTGACCGGTCTCATAGCTAGCTGAGTTCAGGCTAGTGTCTCAATATATCCGAAATTGTGTCAAGTGACAACTACATCGGTAAGTATTAACTAGCTGATTAACTAGCTGAGGTTGAGCTTAGTGTGGGGGCTGTTCCCCGACCAAGACTTCTCGATATTCCTACGTGACGGCGGTACCTCGAGGCGCCTACCGGCTTAACGTGTCTTAGTGTCTAGTGGAGACTGTAGTCTCCTACTGACCTATGTATAGGTCAGTAAATATGCTTAATCTGTCAAAGCTGGCAAATGGTTATTGAAGATGGAATCAGAACTGCTCCACAGAAATAAAAATAATATATTTTGTAATCTTCCTTGAAAACTCTCAGGAATAATGTAAGATTTTAATAACTAGCTTTTAACAACTAGCTATTGACATATAACTGCCTGGTAGACAATGGTTTCAATATTTTATCTACCTTTAACTGAAAGTTAACTGTCAATTTTCATACTAAAGAGGTTACAGCCGTTTCTATGAAACTGATATTTATGTCACTTCCAGAAAAAGGTAGATAGAATATTCGAACCAGCCGTAAATCATCCGACAGTAAATAAGGTAATGAGACAACATTGAATATAGGTTTTAAATTGACGGTAGCGGTCTATCTTTAATGATCGTAACCAAATAGTCCTTGTGCCAAATCTTTCCATTAATAACGATGTCAGCATCGATCCCTATTGGCATATAGTTTGTGAAATAGTAGGTCACCAGATCGGGATCTTAATCGAGAGATGAAGTGTTCAGCGGTGCAAAGATCGATGTCGAATCGATTAATCGGAATTGCATCTCGCGTAGTGCGGGACTTCAATGAAGACGCTAGCGCAGCGGTTATAGGGATACTGACAATATCAAATAAAACGAAATTTAATTAGTCCGTCTGTCCGTCATTCACTGAAAATGTATGTTGATTGTAAAATTTAATTATTATATAATTCATACGAATTTTATAATAATTAAATTTAACGCCTGCATGATCGGCCATTGATCATAGCGAACAATCTATGTAACCTAACAACACCTATGATAATGACGAATATACAAGGTTTTACAAAAAAACTGTAATAACTGAATGATGTTATTGTGTCAATAAAACTGAACAACTTCGAACGGATAGACCAATTTCAACTAGCTATGGCTGATCAAAATCCAGCCGTTGAAGCTAATCAGCTGTTTTCCTGTGCCATTCGGGTTTTTTTTTTAAATTGAAAAGCTATTTTTTAATTATCTACGAACCGGACTTTAAAAAAAGTTGTCATCATGCCTATTGCATCTCGCCTAGTGCGGGACTTCAATGGAGGCGCCTGCGCATGTAATTGCGGTATAAATGGCAGCGGTCGACTTTTACAATTGCCCGTTAAATAGTCGTATGACGCAGCAAGCTCGCTGTTTCTATTTGCGGATCGCTTGTTTGCTTCAAATAGTTGAGTGGTAATAAGTGTTTCTAAATTGAACTTGAATCAATGAAATCGATGCTAGCCCACCTGTAGTGATACCTACTTAGATCATACCCCTAGGGGCCTAGAGTCTCGTTGGTGTAGTAGCGAAGTTTCTGCCTTACATCCGAGAGGTCCTGGGTTCGAATCCCAGGTCGAGCCAAAATTGTTTCTGAGATTTTCTGTCATGAATTTCTCAAAAACAGCTTGGAGTCGGGAGTTAGCGGTTACACCCCCGTGCGCCTCGGAAAGCACGTTAAGCCGTTGGTCCTGCGCCTGATCTCTCTCCGGACATGTCGGATTGCCGTCTCACCGAACTTTGAGAGTGATGGAACAGTGAGTGCACCTGTGTTTTGCGCTCACCCTTGTGCACTATAATATCTCCTGCGTAGTTGGCTGATATCTGTTGAGATTGGCCGCCGTGGTCGAAATCGGCCAGGAGGACTATTATTAGGGCCTAGAGCATACTTGCGGCATAGTGTGAATCGCAACTGTCGCAGCGGCACAGTATGCCACGGGTGTTCTGACGGGACCACCTATGGGATTTGTTTTAAAATGTTTTTGAAACATTACAATGCTTTGATTTTTTAACCATTTTTAACATTCTGCTAGTTCTGAATACCTTCTCCAACCTAAAAAGCATGAAATTTGAAGCAACTTTGCCAGATTGCTGTCCTCCAGAGGCATGAATAGGTACCAGTACTTATTCAGGTAGATCAAATGATCTTAAGAGGCATATCGATGGGCCGAAAAGAAAATTCAGTTAATTGCATTGAGCTGAGCTGTACATTTACAAATTTTATACGCAATAGATTACTTCATTATGTATGTTATTACTTCTTGTATATTAATTCCCACTTCTTGGCGTTCGATTTTTTCTTTGAAATCCAAGATTTCAAGAAAAAACTGCGTAGCTGTCAAAATTTTGTGATACGACTTTTAACGAACGCCATTACTTTTTTACAGCGTTAAAAGTGACGAATGGGTCGTACATCATGAATGGGGAGTTCGCAGTCAGCGCGCCGGGGACGTACGAAGCGGCTGGGGCCAGGTTTGTCTACTCGCGGACCGCTGGCCTGGACAACGTGTTTGCTCTCGGACCTCTACACCACCCTGTCGACATCATGGTAAGGTTCTTACCATCTTGTTTTAAAAGTCAAGTGCTGGGAGTAAAGAGGCCGGTGGGCAAGTCGACTTCCTTGTCGTAAAGTTAATCTTGAGTAAAGTTTGAGGGTCTGGGAATTTTACTGAGTCAGACCAGCTAGTCGGAAATTGAATTCTTTTTCTGCTCTGTTTCTAACCATGACCATTACGCCAGTACTAGACGGTTGTCAAGGTTAGGTTAAGTTCCCCTCGTTCACAATCTTGACTTATAAGATTAATAAGTCCAAACAAGATGATTGCCAAGGTTAAGTTTAGGTTCTAACTTTCACAATTCGGCCAGACTCAAAGCGTTACTTTTACTTAGTTGTCGTTCATAAAAAAATCGGAAAAAAAACTATATTGATTGGTTGCTCACCTCTCAAAGTAACAACGTTGTTCCCAGATTCTATACACGCAACCGAACCCGAACATCAAATACGAGTTCCTAACAGACTCTGAGCCCGAAGAGAGCAACGACATCCCGATGAACAACCCACCAGCACACCACACCGCCAGGCACCATCGGCACCACAACGCCGAAACCCACAAGAAAGACCTCGACCATCAGAAATCAGACTCTTCGCTGGCGAAGCGTCCAGATTTCAACACTCTAGAAAGCCAATCGCAAATCGAAAGCAACGTCATAGGCGACAGAAAATTCGTGTGGAAAATCAAGTCATTCACGCAATGCTCGAGGACTTGTGGTGGGGGCTTACAGATAGGAAAGTTTAAGTGTGTGGAGGTGACTGGCAATGAAGACAGGGAGGTATCCTCGGCGTATTGTACGGGGGCCCCGCCTCCGACTAGAAGGCGCAGGTGTGGAGGAGCCCCATGCCCCCCTAGATGGCGTGCAGCCGCTTGGGGCCCCTGCCCAGTTTGTGGGCCTGCCCAGAGAACGCGGATCGTTGGATGTGTTCAAGATCATGCTAGAGGCATCACAAAGGTATATTTGTTTTGTATTACATATTTTGTTTGATATGCGAAGAAGCTATGACGCACACGTGCAAACGAAACAAGCATTTAAGTGTCAAATGAATGTTTGTACTGTGATATTTATATTTTAAAATACAGTGTATGTTGTGGAAGCGTATAAGACGGATTTCCTATATTTATTTCCACATAACTTTGCAACTTATAACAGCTTGTTTATTCAACTTACTACCTCTTTTAAATACTCTTTTGACGTAAATCATATTATCTCCTAGATAAGCGACCAAAAGTGTCCCCTCCCGATGCCTCCGAGCAGTGAACCCTGCAACATCCCCAACTGCGATGGTACCCCCGCAATCCCCGTAGCTGACGGGCCCCGGCTAGACGCGAGAAGGCAGGTCCGGCCCAGGGATCGCACGGACGCCTTCCACGATGGCCCGGTCATATCCCTGGCGACGAACCTGACGGATAATGAGGTGACGCCAGCCATGTCGCCGAATTTCAGCTTCAATGCTGCTGGAGGATGGCTGTATACGGAATGGTCAGAGGTGAGGATGAACTTTAAAAAAAAACTCATAATAAGCCAGTTTTTTTGAAATATGTACATCAACATTTCACCTGAGGTGCTCTGTACTAATTTTGATGCTCCCCGTCACCTAAAAAATGACGCTATTGGCCAACGCTATTTTTCTAGTTCCACATAGCTCTTTGGGCTAACTATTCGGCCAGGATGTGGAATCAGGGAAATAAGTAGTTTAAAGTTTAGAAATCAGTTTTTGGCTTCCGTTTCTTCTTACATTCTTCTCACTTCATTTGTCTTTTTCCCACCCAGTGCGTCGGCTGGTGCGTAGGCGGCGGCGTGCAGTCACGCGGCGTACGCTGCGCCGACCCCGCCGGCTGCGGCACGCGCGCGCCCGCCTCCACACAGGCCTGCTCGCCGCGGAAGCAGTGTGACGCGCAGTGGTTTACTAGTAAGTGGCTAATCATCAGGCTAGATCACTCACACTGAGTGTCAGCTGGTGCGTGGGCAGCGGCGCGCGCTCGCCAACCTCCACGCAGGACTAGAGCGTAGGCGGTTGCGTGCGCTGCGCCGACCCCGCCGGCTGCGGTGCGCGCGCACCCATCTCAACCTAGGCCTGTTCGCAGCGGTAGCAGTGTGTGGCGCAGTGGTTTACTAGTAAGTGGACAGTTTGACTTATTGGAGACCGCTTACGCACATTGTGTGACAAACGGTCACATAACTTTCAAAAAGTAAATTGCTGATAGATACGAGTCGCTTTCACAGTATGCCGTAAACGCAAAGGTGACTTGGCTCATAGAGTAATTGCACTCATGTCCGCGCAAACCGATGTCTTCTTCGAATGTGTGTGTGTGTGTTTAAGTTTTTGTGTGGACAAGTCAGTTCACTATAAAATGGGTTTTGCCATGATTTGTCTAAACCACGTCCGAAATTCATCATATTCTATGGTTAGTTTTATTTTTAACTAAATGCTTACTACGTTCATTTTTATTTTTCAGAACTTTTTTTAAAGTGCTGGACACTTGGTTGATAAACGTTGTTGTATGACTTACGTTTTGCTGTTTCAGACCTCTAAGTAACGTTTGGTGCAGTGGTCTACATGTCGGACTTTAAAACCAAGGGTCGCGGGTTCGATCCCCGCACAGTACAAGCATATGTGTGCATGAACATGTGTGTTTGTACTGGTCTGGGTGTTTTCTATGTATAATATGTATTTATTTACAAAAAAAGTATATAAGTATGTTTATCCGTTGTCTAGTACCCATAACACAAGCTTCGTAGCTTAATTTGGGACTAGAGAGTTGGTGTGATTGTTGTGAAATATTTATTTATTTATTAAGTAACCCTTATGCTGAGCAGCAAGAAGGAAATTTATGATTGTCAACAATCAGAAGAAATAATATTAATTACTCAATACTAACATAACTTCATTGCGTAAGCAAATCACTTCAATCAACAGTGGATTGCAGCTAATAAACTGCAACCCATTTAGTATAACTACCATTACATAAGATGGGCTTTATTCACTAAAGCCTTACCCACGCTTGACAAGTGGCAGGTAACGACAGTTAGCGAGTAATTATCATACGCTACTTTCGCTAATCAGTTCAATTTATCTCAACCACAATCAGCTGATTTATCGTCCGACCATAATTTATAAAACGTTTTGCACAGACCCGACTATTCTGAATTAAAACGTGTGTTTTTGATATCGTGTATCGATCTAATAAAGACAGCCGTGTTCTCGACTAGAAGATTGTCATCAACAGACTAACTAGAGTGGTCATCTATAGGGATAATCCTACCTCTGTTATTCATTTATGTTGTTTCGTTGTCATGAGAAAGGGTTTGTGTATAAGCATCACTTGTAATGAGAACGTAATTGTGTATACGAATCACGGAAATGGTAGGTAAATCATAGAGCAGTACCTAAACCATTTATATACCATTTCAAAACCAAAACATTCTAATTATAAAAGTATGTTAAATAGGTCTAAAAGCAATTTACAGAATTAAAACACACTTGAGACAATAAAGTAAAACTAGCCGAATGGATAGGGCATTCGCCATCTATTTGGCTAGTGTACCTTCTTTATAATATCTTACCACTATTTTCCCGTATCTTCAACTTCTCTTTAAACTCAGGAGATCTCAGGAGTGCGATACGAGGCTTTATTTATTGTGTTCAACTATCATGTGCTATTGCGGGCAACATTAGTATCTGGCTATTTGTCTGCATTATACCATCATCATCATCATATTAGTCTTTTGACGGCCACTGCTGAGAATATCCACCCCCAAGGATTTCCACAGCGATCGGTCCTGCGCTTCCTGCTTCCAGCGGCTTTCCACGACCTCAACCAGATCGGCGGTCCAACTTGTAGGGGGGCGGCCCATGGAGCGTCGTCCGGCACGTGGTCACCAATCGAGAACCTTGACTCCCCAACGGCCATCGGTTCGCCGCGCTATGTTTCACTTCAGCTTAGCAATCCTTCGAGCAATGTCGCTCGTTGTAGTTTTCTCCTCTTCCTGCAAATCTTTTCATTTCTGATTCGATCGCGCATTATATCACCACTTTACTTTCAGGTGAATGGTCAGCCTGCTCAGCACCATGCGATGGTCGTCAAGTCCGTGCCGCCATCTGCATCGGGGGCAACGGCCGACGGCTCAGAGACGGCTCCTGCAGGGCCCCCAAGCCTGAGACCGAGAGGGCGTGTGGGGGCACCTGCGCCCCGTCTTGGTACCTGAGCGATTGGAGCCAGGTTTGTATTAGCTTTATACATTTTCGAAATATTATTTATTTAGTACTGGACCTTCTTATACTGTCAGATCGAAAATTCAATATTTTCACTGAACTGGGCTGCGTGGTAGTCTTAAGACAAAACTCTGACAAATAAAATGAAACCGTATATTCAATCAACTGATTCGTATATTTTTATGTGTGTAGATTGAAGGTATTGATAAAGATAGAATTGTTGAGTAATCTTTAAAGTGCTAATTTCGTTATTACCTTTAATAGACCGGAGTTGTAAAACTACGCAAACATAACACCTTCAAACGTTATGAAATCATTAAGAATTTCCATTTTAAGTACTTACCATTAGAAGGATTTATCCTGCACTTAAAAAGGACCTGTAGTGATTTAGCTTGTAAGTATTTATGTATCATATGTTTGTCAGTTGTGAGTTGAATCCATTGCTAAAATTGCAACACTCTTTTACAACAATAATTATTAATAATTCGTAATGAGCCGGTGATTTAATTTTTTTTAATCATGATGGGATATTATTTACCGATAGAAATTGGTCAAAAATCAATATTTAATGCTGGATTGCCTATGTGTCATTGTACACCCACCCAGCAGCATTTCAACTCCAGCTGGATTTGCGAGAATTAAGCGCGAGAGACACTTAATTTGAACCATCCTGTACCTCGAAATAGAAAATGATAAAACAAAAAAATATATTATGTACATTACCATCTAAGCTTTCACCGAAAAGTGGTTTGATACAAAAACTATTATATAATATGTTTTTTGCTATTACGGGGAACCTTCATGGACCAGTCAGACTCGCGCTTGGCCGGTTTTTAGTCCTCGCATTTCGAAGGCAACGAAATCACTTCTCTCAATTCAACTTTTTTTTTCTTCGTAAGAACCATCCCGTACTTAATACAAAAATATAATAAAAAAAGAATTGACCAAATTGCTTCAGGCGTTCTTGAGTTATGCGCTTACCAACACATTTTGCGATTCATTTTATATATTAGACTTAACGTAATATGCGGACAAAACAACAAAATACTGTGCGAACTATTACATCTATTATAACCGCTGGCGACTTAATACTAAACAGGCCGCGGCCCGCGCGAAGTGACAGTTGTGACATGACGTCACAAGCGGTGTGACTTTATAAACTATTTTTTTCTCGAAACTTTGAATGCCTATGAAATCAAAATTACCTAATAAGTATTTTTTACTACAACAAAAACTAGTTTATTTTTATACATACATACAGGCTTTACTAACACAATTTTTTTTGCGATTTGGCATACCTAGTAACATTCTTTATTGCAATCTCTATATGTACCTCCTCTTTTCCCAGTGTGAAGGCCCATGCGAGGCCGGCGTCCAATCCCGGACTGTGTGGTGCGCGCGCGGTGGAGAGCAGGGCGCGTCAGGGGCGGCCCGTGACTCCGAGTGCGCGGGTGTCAGGCCCCCCGCCAGACGGACCTGCGTACCTTCCCGATGCTCGACCAAACCCGTCGTCAGGGCTAGAGTGGACCCTCAACCACCTTTTGGTAAGTTCTGTTTAGATCAGGGGCTCCCAATCTTTTTTAGGGTTTTTACGCGCAGTTTCAAGTTAATTATTTTGTCACAGCGATCTACTCAAGCTTTATATCAAAAATATAAGTGCAAACAATATTAGTGGAGCGCCGTAAGGCATAAAAATTGTAAAATCTCGGAATCCAGGGCAAGTCAATGAATCTTCATAAAAACTGTTCGACTGCATTGTTGAAAGCTCAAATAAAAAAGTTAAAAAAAAAAATGGCCGATCTCGATTATATCAATTTATAACAACAATTTACTGAAAAATGAGAGTAAAAAAAATGGTAGGACAAGAGTAAAAAAAATGTTTACAGTAAAGGTTTCAATTTTATACCTAATAAATTATATTGGCATAGTAACCAATCATATCAATTTATTAATATTTATCAAAAAATAACGAGTTACAAAAATAAAATTATTATCAATTATATACATTTCTACATTATTGTTCATTATTGTCGTCGTCATCGTCATCGATCTCATTGATGTGGATTGTGGGTGAAGGATTTGTACAGCTGTTACCATTGCATTCTAAGCAAGCTACAGTGCAATTTAGTCCACTTTTCCTGCACCCACAAGATGCTCCGCATCCTGTTTTGCATGTGCAAAAAATCATTTTCAGTAAGGCTTCTGGAGCGGGTAGCTGGGTCATTGTTTGCGGCATCAGTATTCCGCATTCATATTTCCAACCCCATTCTTCTGGTGATATTTCTCTTCCAAGCCATGTTTGAATTTGCAGATATACTCTTTTGAAGTGTCCAAAAGCGGCATCTGCAGTAGGTGGCAAAGACGGTAGTTTAACGCAGGTATTTTTAGCAGTTGCTTTCAAAAAAGAGTTATATCTTAATATATTTAAATCTTTTATTTTTTTGTTAGCAGCGTATAAAGCAAGAGTGCATGTAACACCAGCGTTAAAAATGTCATTAACATCTTTGCATTCATTTTTGAAAACTGTCGCAGCATTTTGCAAGTCCATCCGTTTTTCGAAATTTTTTGCGAACACATTTTTGCCACGTTGGAAAAAAGCTGACGTCGTGTCACAGCCAGTGAAAGCATGTAAGAACAGAATATGCTCCTTACACTTTGGTAATACTCTTTCTAAGCTCTTAGAAGAGTACACTTTTTGCGGTATTTTGCCTTTGGGTGGTTTTCGAAAATAAATTTCTCGGTCTGTTGGTGAGAGCGCAGTCAATAGAACTAAAACATCTACATCTTCAGACACTACAACAATGTTTTCGGATTGAAGGTTAATAGCGGTTTCAATTATTAATCTGTCGGTATCAGCTTCTGCTTGGCAAGAAAATATTTTATTTTCCGCAAATGTTTCTCGTAGCATATCTATGAGTCTACTCTTAAGTGAAAAGCAGAGTTTACAACTCGTGCACAAATCATTTTTATCCTCGACTTCATCATCTGAATATGTATAATATCATATAACGATCTCGGATAAAAATGACTTGCTTTATGCTCTCGTTGTAAAATCTACTATTATAAGTGAGTAATATAAATAAAAAACAAATACTTACTATCTATGCCACTATTTTCAAAGTTTGTAAAACACAATTATGTTGAGTAATTAACTATTATCGCATGAACTGCACAATAATAAATATACATAAGTTGCAAATAAACAATAATCAGAAATATTTTTTCTCAAAACACACAAAAATAGCTACGTATTTAGCCTAGCTAGGTGCAACGTGTACTAATTTGTTAGGGACCGCGTCAACAATGCCCAACAGCTGCTTTTGTCCCTTCTATAATTTCCCCCACCCACCTTTGTACCTGCAGTCCCTTGAGGCCCAAGGACAAGTTTGTAATCCTTTTCCAAATATAACTTTAAACTAATGAAAATAAAAGAAAACTCCGAAAAATTAATAATTATTTATTTTAATAATTAAAAAATTGAGATCCGACAAAATAATTTTTTTAACATTTTTCTATAATATGCTGTTAAAAACACATTTCAAAAATTTATATGAAGATTCATTGACTTGCCCTGGATTCCGAGGTATAAATCTTACGGCGCTCCACTATATGGTCGTGAACATAACTATGTGGGTCAATTTACGGTACTCGTCTTTGCTTCATACGGCACACCATGGCGCCGCGGAGCACAGATTGGGAACCCCTGGTTTAGTTCATCTTAATGAAACCAGTTAAAGTATTTCTTTAATTTAATTATGCATAATTGGTAATTTTGTATAATTTTGTATCGTCACTATTATGGGTCTTAGTAACCTGAAATAAATGAATTTTTATTTTATTTTATTAAAATTTCTGTTTTGTTTTAGTAACAGACCCGCAACAGCGAGTCACAAGACACCAAAGCCACAGTACACAGAATGCTAGAGACAGATCACATTCGAATGGTAAGTTTCCCTAAACTTCATACAGTTGATAAATAAAAATAAAAGTGATTAAATAAATAGCGGACTAAATTGTACACTGTCAGTCCAATAAAAAAAAGAAATAACTTTTTTTTCACTAGTGACATCTCTTACCAGTTTTCCCTTAACTTTTAGTCCATGTTTACAGGTCCGTGCGCGGATAAGCTAGGCACCTGCGCGTTGGCCGTCCAAGCTCGGCTGTGCCACTACCCGTACTACGCGGAGTACTGCTGCCGGTCTTGTCATGGACGCGCGTAGTCTGGTAAGATCTAATAAAACCCCCTGGCAGGTGTCACAACCAAGCAATATTAGTTTGTGTTGGCCATCATCATCATATCAGCCGATCACACCGCACACTGCTGAGCATAGGCCAAGGATCTCCACCACGATCGGTCTTGCGCTTCCCGCATCCAGTAGCTTCCTCGCGACGTCCATTTTCGGAATCTTGTCGGAATCACGACGATCGTCAGTCCACCTTGTAGCGGGTCCTCCCACGGAGCGTCATCCAGCAAGCGGTCGCCATTCGAGAATCTTTCCGCCCAACGGCCATTGGTGTTGCCCAAGACAAGTATATAATAATAAAAATCCCATAAATAGGCAACATTACATCTAAGAATTAGATTTGGTTCAAAAATAAGAAAAATTAAGTGAAACAGTTTTAAATGTCGCTATTTCGATCGAATTGGGATGGATCCGGAAAATCAAAACTGTAGACATGATAAACGATTTTAACTTTATTGAACTTATGTAACCACAAACATTGTTACTATAGAATAAGAAGTGTCTTCATAATCACCATTTTAATCAACCACAACTTCCACAAGTGGTATTCTTTAAGGTCTTCATGAAGGAAGTAGTTTTTATGTTTGAGCGTTTTGACTGCCAATACATAAATCATAGTGACATGGTTCATGTTCTGCCTAATTTAATATAACTATTGACATTATTTATTTTATTTTATCTTATGATCTGACATTATTTTCTGACATTCACACTTGTATAATTTTAATGAATTTAATGTTTGTGAAATGAAGTTATTATTTTTATGATTGTGTTTGTGAAGCGTATTTTTATGACATTACGGTCCAAGAGATTGAAATAAATGAGTTAAATTTGAATTAATTATCTTGTTTATTTTCCTCAGGTTCCTCAGGCTGAAAGGGACATCGGCTATGAAACGTATTGTGATAAAATGGACTCATAGTGAGAATACGTAATCTATAGCTGCAAAGATCAAAGTAATGTTCATCGATTGCAGTGACAGAGGTTTGATAACAAAACCATGTGGAAAAAATGTAGAACTAAGTAGGTATGTTTTACTACGTACGTAACGTATCCTGCTTAAAAATATATACGGAACTTACAAAAAAAATTGTACATTTCGTTTAAGAAGTAATGTTCTTAAAGCATTGTATTTTTATCTCGTCTTCTTATGTGTTCTTAGAAGGCGACAGAGATAAAGATTGATGTATTTTTGCTCTTGGACATTTTTAAACAATATCGTACTTATGCACTTAATACAATACCTACTAGAGTTTTCACTATTTCGTATCAATTGCATACGTACCTACAGCTAGCATCATAAATTATTTATCATCCAAGAAAAGTGTCAAACAGATTGTGAAAATAATTGTATATTTTGATGCTGCCTGTACTACGATAAAAGTGGTTTGAAACTTCTATTAAACGTCGTTTTGATCCGTGGGTTGTGTATGTAAGTATTAGAAATAGTTCTGTGATCTCCATGTAGCGAGTTATGGAGCTGATCTGTGGACTGTAGCTTAGATGTGACGGAAAATATATTTTCTAGTGTTTATTAGGAATTTTCATACTGATGCACGACATGTTTTGCAGCACTGTAGACTTACCAAAACACGATTGATTCGACAGCGCAATAAAAATGGATTTTTATAAAAAGAATGAAAGTAGTTACATTCAAATTAATTTTATTCGAACAACAAAGATCCGATACGCCTATATATAATAAGTGCCACCTGTAGCCCTTTATGCAAAAATTTAAAAGTAGACCCTATTTTCTATAGTTTTTGGTTTTAGTTAATTCAATAGTTGTCCTGTGGGGCTGTCACATCACTGTGTTGAATAAACTTGCCGATATATGTATACTTTCTGACCAAGATTATGTACATTTCTAAATAAAATTAGGTCCTGTTGTTATTTGTAACTGCACCAATACAACATTAAAACATGAGAGCAATGTAAAATGTGTATACATTTCGATCATAAATTACACAAAACAGTGTTGTTTCATTTAGACTAGAACTATTATAAGAACAGATAGTATTTTTATTATTAGAAAACGATCAATTTTAATAAAATAGTCTAGCTGCGTACAAAAAGTCGTATGGACTGACAATTCTAAAATTTGGAATAAATAAGA
Source organism: Pyrausta despicata (assembly GCA_963921415.1). Classification (NCBI taxonomy): domain Eukaryota; kingdom Metazoa; phylum Arthropoda; class Insecta; order Lepidoptera; family Crambidae; genus Pyrausta; species Pyrausta despicata. Next base: position 9,175,800 of record OY992862.1, on the reverse strand, counting down.
AGAAAAAAATAGTCCAATGACTTTTTGCACAAGTAGAATAAACTTTCATTCATAATTTATTTGTCAATACTACTGTCGATACGATATAAATCAAAGAATATATTTTATAGACTTTAAAGTGTAAATAGTTTAACTTTATATGTATAGTGCATTTACTTATGGGCTGTTAAGTATTTATATGATTAGATAGAAATAGTACCATCACAATCAGTAATTATTAATCAGTTTGTTAAAATAACGACAGTTCATTTATTCAATTTGTCTGTACTAATGATGCGTTTAACATTGTACAAAAAATAATAAGCTTTAAACACTCTAGCGTTGTTTTATTTTCGATGAATTAATGATTTTCATAGTAGAATCTGTGACAAAACCATTTGCAGGAGCTAAGTTCTACTTTGATTACATTTTTCTATTGTAACCATCTATATTGTTTTAAACTTTGGTCCCTACCTTAGAGAAGTTATTAATGGGATTTTTACCATGTACCTTATGAGTTCCCGATATTTCGCAAGATCACTTTGCAAAGTGTAGGTAAAAAAGAAAAAAGATACCTAAAACTTAGTAGATCTAATTGTAATGACTTTGATCTTTACGACGTTAAATCAGAGTCCTTTAAAACGATTGGATGTCATTTATAACAATTAGACAGTTTTTCGTCAAAGTGGTTCTTAAAAAACTGACAAACCTAAATTAATAAATCCAACACGCTTTAGCATTAATTGTAACCCTTCGGCCTTCACAAAGGCACTCAAATACCTATATTGAGGGTTTCTTACTCATCACTGCCTACTTACTTTTAATTATTTTATCTATTCAATCAAGTGCCCCTTAAGTGAACTATAAAAGTACTCGTAATATCGGGTTTCTGATGACTGTCTATTTTCTGTTAAGCAAAACTAGTTACTTATAACAACCAAAAAGCGATTCGAAAATGGAAAGTGAAACACCAACCGCCGAAATTGAGTCGATTAAAGAAATTCAAACAGTGGAAGAAAAAAAAGAATATGTGTTGACTAAAACTATAAGATTGATATTGAATGTTTTGACACATATTCTGATGATGATTACAGTGTTTGTGTGTTTAGTTTACGCTTGCAAATCTTCAGTCGGATTTTTTGAGCTGCATATCATTTTGTGTGTTGTTGGGGTAAGTATTTAAAAAAGAGTGAACGTTTACATTAGGTAGTCCTTAAAATTTGCCAAATTGTTATTTTTGGGATATTAGGATGTAATGTACCCACCCACCGACCTATTTTTTTTATAAACAGTTGCTTGCATGGTGATTGAGCTCTTTATATCTTGACCAAGAGTGCTTGAATTCGCGAAGAGCAGGTAAAAGGATTCATTCTACTCGGTTTTAGGGAACAAACATGACTTTAGCTGACCCTTGTAGATCTTCCTGATGCTTTTTTAAGCTGACAGATCTTTGAAATGCATGGTAATCACATCACAATGAAAGAATTCGCTGTCTATCTGTCGCAACGTATCAAATTTCCCATATTATAAATTAATACTCCTTTCGTGTAATTCATGCTACGTTATAGCAGTCTGTATGGAGCTTTATTATTAGCTAATTAGCTAATTGCACTGATTTTTTGTTTGTTTAATTGGCTCGTTAACTACTGGACCGATAAAAAAAAACTTTTACCATTAGAATCCTTTTTTTTGTAACGCTGGAAAATGCTTTACGCATACCTGCTTCCCTCGGGGGAGAGTAGCAGGTTATGTGGGACTCTCCCTAGCTGGGGCATACCCACTAAAAACCAGCGGCGTTCTCAGGAGCCATGAGTTCGGGGCCACGAGTTAGCGCGATTAGCACACATCCGCGGCCCTTCACTGACTAGACCGTCACACGGTCTCACCCGATCTGAAGAAGACAAATGCCCCTACCTCCAGCGCCAGAGGAAGGTATCCTCCAGCTTGATGTCCCGTACCATTAGAATCCTACATTATCCCTGATGAACATAGGCTACTAGCGGCCCGCCCCGGCTTCGCACGGGAAGAATGATTGTCCACCATCGGGTGTCAGTTGGTACATTCAATTTACCAAGGTATTACAGCTAAAGCTTGAGTAGATGAATCCAATGGGATGTATGGTGCATTCTGTATTTTGCAGTACCAATTCTTCATGTGCCAAGGCGCTCTAGCGTTAGGCAAGTACAACGCCTGGTCGGTCTACCTGCGGAGACTGCACAGGATCCACGTCCACTGGGTCCTACAGTTGATTGCCGTGGCCCTTGTCAGCGCTGGCAGTGTTCTATATATGCTTGAACTACCCGAACATGTCACGAGTCCCCATGGGGGAGTTGGTAAGCTAGAGTTTCATATGAAGTCTTAAAACGAGATAAAATATGTATATTTTGTATTTGTTCATTGCTATCAGACTATGTATGTTTTGGGTGTGGTAATAAGTACAATAAGTTTTGTAATCAAGCCATGATATATAAGAAAAACCCTGTACCCTATTTGTTATGTACCTACATGATACATCTACATCGCTGTTAAATAAAATATGTCATCCTGTGTGACCTAACATGACTCAGTACAACTTTTCAAACCTTTACGTCTTTGGCCCTCAAAGACTTGGGTCTTAAAATTTAATTTTTATTTTTTTCTTATTATTATTTAAGCAAGATCGCAATATGGACCCAGTAGATCAATCAATATCAGCTCACAAGAATGCTTCCTTGTTTGGCTTTTGGTACTAAGCAAGCCGCCTGGCTGGGATATAGCCTACGCGAGATTCGCCAATGAGAGATTCAAAAATGATGTTACTCTTTTAGGAATAGTTGCTTTGGCTGCAAGTCTTCTGGCCTCCGTTTGTGGACTTGTTACCGGCGTATCCTACTTAGCTCCAGCGTGTGCTAGCGCCAGACGATGGCTCAAATACATCCACCACGCCATTGCCGTCACAGCTCTACTTCTGTCAGCAGTGAGTCTGTGCCTAGCGTTTATAAACCCAGACTTCAAACTATGGATGAGCAAGTGGTTTGATAATGAAGACATATCAGTCCCTATTCTGATGTTGGTCACAATTCTGTTCACTGTTTCCATTGCTATTGAGTACCTCCTAGTGGTCATATGGATTTGAAGTCATAGTAACGTAATGTAATTAGCTTTTGAGTTGTTAAATGTGTTTTAAAATATATATGTTATGAGGTACTTATAATTGTTTTAGCTCCTCTGTGAAAGACATGTTAAATTGCTCAACACTACAAATTAAAGTAAAGTCGCTCCCCACGTCTGTTCCTATATCTGTACATGCTAAGAAAACTACTCAACGGATTTTGATAGATACAGTTTTTTTAATAGACGGAGTACTAATCACTCTCGAGAGGAATGTTTATGAACCTAACTCCACGTGGGTGAAACCGCAGGCGAGAAGCTAGTCTAACATTAAATCTCTTTTTTTTCGCTTTCCATAATACGTTACCAATATGCTTTTTTTAAATTTAAAGTAATAGTGTTTGTTTTCAAATAACAGTTAATTAACATAAATTGAACGTAGTTAATGATTTTTACCGCCACAAAATCAATAAATTATCAACGGTTACATTTTATCAATGAATAAGCAGAGATAACCCGATACATACAGTAGTTTTGGTCCAAAAATACCTAATTCAATGCATATTTATTTTTTGTTGAATATGCACGTGTTATGATAACAGGAAGTAATATAATTTAATAATATCTGATAAAGATGATGGCGTCTTTAGAGTTCGGTACGGATTTCCGGATAAAAGGGATTCAAAACTTCTGAACCGTATCCTTCATCATATTTTATAAATCTAAATCTAATGACAGTGCATTATATTACCAGTACTTAAAGTAGTATTCAGGCAAAATTTGTTTCATTTAAGGTGTATGAGTATGTCTTTTATACTTACAAAACTATATTTTTTCAGGTATAATGCCATTTGAAGCTCTCATATTTGGCATCGATATTATATATAGATTCTCTAATAATAATTCGTTTGCTAACTTTTTTATTGTTGTAACAGTTTTTTGACTATTAGGTACTGACAATACTTTTAAAGTTTAAAGTTGTTACTTAAGCTGAATTGAAGTGAGCTAGTTAATGACTTAATATTTTTTTTCTTTTTGAGACGTTTCTCTTAATACTATCCATATTTTGTTTTGTTAATGTAGAAGCAAAATTTATTATTACTGTACTGTAAATATTTTGTTTGTGGACTTGGAATATGTAAAGTTGTGTTTTGGCTATTCGTATTTCTTCCAAAATGATGAAATTTCTATCAGATGACTCGTCACCAACATAACTTTACCATAATACTTACGGATATGTACGCAATCATTTTCTTTTATCGACGTCAAAGATATTGCGTTATCTTTGTCGATGTTTATCTGAGATGGATCTGCAGTACTTACTTAGAAATGTTATAGTGTATGTTACTGTGATCTTGTTAAAAGTGAATCCTCAAGTGTAAATATTAAATTGATGTCTTAATTGTTTTAACTGTGAATTAACGACATAAGTTACAACAACAATGGCAGCTGTACAGGTTGTAAATGGTACCAATGAGACGGCAAATGTTGAAGAAGGAGGACCTAGGTTTAAACCTGATGATTCTATGTCTGGATGTATGAGGTTTATGGACATCGTCAATGCTATCACTCATTTGGCACTTGGAGCAGCATCTTTTGTGATTATATTTACTGGAATTGTATTCGGCAGCAATAAATTGTCACACCACATGATTCTATGTGTTATTGGGGTAAGTTTTCTTAAAAACTATTAATTCGTCTCTAAAACTGAGTTTTCGAATATTTTAAAGCTTTAAAAATGACGTTATATGACTCGAATCGTGCGTCTAAAAAAGTTCAAAATCAAAGCAGGCATTTCAAAGTGAATACTTCAAATGTTTTGTTTTCTAGAAGCAGGCTTCCGTGTGTAATACATTTATTGTTAGCAAATTGAATTTGTTTTTCGTGAGAATTTTGTTTAACGGAATCATATTGCACTAGAATCGTTTAATAAGGTAGGTAGTATTTAAAAAAAGGATTCCACAAACCAATAATTTATCTTTGCAGTATGTAATATTAATGGCGCAAGCGGTTCTCGTGATGAGCTACAATAATGGCTGGTCGAGAACCATCAGGTGCCAGGATAGGAAGACGGTCCATCTTGTAATGCACTTCATAGGATCCATCCTTGCCTTGACTGGAGGTGTTATTATTATCACGGAAAAGAACACTCATTTCGATAGCACGCATGGAATTCTTGGTAAGACCTTTTGCTTATAAACTTTTAAAATAATTTGTTTACTATTCACGTTAATCGCAAACCCTGTAAAAATAAAAGGGGAAGTTTTCTCATATTTTAGTCAAAATTTAGTTTTAATTGGACAGGGATCGTTTGTAATGGAAATAAAACAGAAGAAAGTTCAACTTTGTTTTTAGATGCCTGACTATCCCATCTCAAAATACACTATGAATCGCTAGAATAGCATTTTGAAAGATATCATTTGATAAATGTAAGAAAAACAATATCCTTCATATTGGTAAGTGAGGTTCATGGGTCGACAAGCTGGCTTGATCATTGCTTAGTCACGGAAGCGGCATTGGGGTCTGTTGAACGCGTTGATGTTTACTATGACATGTACTGGTCAGACCACCACCCTTTAGTAATTCAAGTGAATGTGGGGATGATTAGGCCAACTTTACCTCGATCCGTGGAAAATAGAACTGTTAACAGAGTAATATGGGGCGAGAGAGATAAAATTCAAACTGACTGCTATCTTAAAAAATGTAATAATTATCTGAAAGAAATTGACATTCCGGAAGAATTGCTTTCATGTTGTGATGGTATGTGTAGTGATAAGAGTCATCAGTCAATCATAGGTATTTTTTATAATAAAATTGTTAGCGCGCTTAGGGGGGCGGCTGAGTCAAGTTGCACAAATCGAAATCCTAGAAAGCGAAGTAGCAATATAGCGGGTTGGAATAAATATGTTAAAGAAGCACACATGAGCGCAAGGCGGGCTTATCTTATCTGGGTGCAGCATGGGAGACCTCGGTCAGGTGACGTGTATAAAAATATGTGTGAATGCAGACAAAAGTTTAAGACTAAGTTAAAATCATGCCAAATAAAACAAGACCAAATTAAGATGGATTTGCTTGCTTCACAACATGAAACTAAAAACTTTAACAAATTTTGGAAAAGTACGAAAAAACTTTACTCCCGACCGGTTGCCCCTATGAGTGTAGATGGAGTCAGCGATCCCGAGGAAATTGCCAACTTATTTAAATGCTATTTCTCGGTAAAACCACATTTACATCCGACGCATTTTGACGGTGGGCAGGTTGGGGGTACCGTGTCTGGTGTGCCTGTACTAATTACACCTAGTGAAGTAAAAGAGGTACTTAAATCAATGAACAGGGGCAAATCACCTGGGCACGATGCCCTCAGCATAGAACACCTTCAGCATGCGGGGCCGCACCTGGAAAGGGTTTTATCCTTTTTGTACACCTTTTATATCAGGCACACATACTTACCTAGGGACATGCTAAGGACTATTGTGATTCCTATTGTAAAAAACAAGACGGGTAGACCCTATCCGGGTCGGATAGGGCAAACTACAGACCTATTTCATTGGCTACCATACTAGCCAAGGTGCTTGACGGTGTGCTTGAGCGACGACTGAACCTTCACCTTAATTTAAGTGATGCGCAGTTCGGGTTTCAACCTGGGCTATCGACAGAAAGTGCCGTCTTTTCGCTCAAGCATACAGTCAGGTATTATACCCAAAGAAACACAGCGGTGTATGCTGCTTTCCTGGACCTCTCCAAGGCATTTGACCCGGTTGATTACAAGTTGTTGTGGACAAAACTGGCTGATATAGGTTTTCCGCCTGAATTAATTGAAACTTTTCAGTACTGGTACAACAATCAGATTAACCAGGTCAAGTGGGCTGGAGCTCTGTCTGAAGAGTACCGTCTGGTATGCGGGGTGAGGCAGCGGGGGCTATCCTCCCCGGCACTTTTTAGCCTGTTCATGGATGAGCTCTTGGTTGAGCTTAGCGGCACCAGAGTCGGCTGTTCGATTGACGGTCTTATGGTCAACAGTATAAGTTATGCAGATGACATGGTGTTGCTGTGTCCAACTGCGAGCGGTCTGTGTAGGCTTTTGTCGCTGTGTGAGACGTATGCCATTAAACATGGACTACGATATAATGTAAATAAAAGTGAACTGATGGTGTTTCAAGCGGGTAATACAAAATTGTCTACTGTACCTCCTGTGACGCTTTTAGGTAGTGTGTTAAAAAGAGTCTCCCAATTCAAATACTTAGGTCACATTGTCACTGAAGACCTGTCAGACAATTTGGATATAGATCGTGAAAGTAGGGCGTTGGCTGTTCGATGCAATATGTTGGCCCGCAGGTTTGCCAGGTGCTCACGTGAGGTCAAAGTTACCCTTTTTAAGGCGTTCTGTCAATCTTTTTACACTTGCAGCCTGTAATGTAACTTTAAGCAGAAGACATATAACGCCCTTCGCGGGCAATACAATAATGCCTTTAGGATGCTGATGGGGCTCCCCAGATTCTGCAGTGCATCAACAATGTTTGCTGAAGCTTATGTTGACGATTTTTATGCAATCATTCGAAAGCGGGCCGCCTCAATGCACTGCAGGGTAAGGCAGAGCAACAACAGCATCCTAGGGGTAACTAGAGATAAGCCTTGTTGTCTTATCTGTAGACATTGGACCGAGTTGCAGAAAAACGGGTCGTGTAGGTATGCATTAGATTAAGTAAAGTAACATAGATTTTAAGTTTTATTGATTTTTTACTAACAACATTGTATGGATTCTTTGGATCTGAAATAAATTATTATTATTATTATTTAGCCGCCCGATAACAAAGACAACTGACTTTAGTTTGTTAGTATTTTTATTATCTGTAAGGATTATAAAAAATAATCATTTTTTTATTTCAGGTCTCACAGCGATGATATTCACCGTCTTCAGCTTGGTTGGAGGTCTGATCCACCTCTTTACCAATATGCGTCGCGTGACCTGCATTCTGCATTCTGTTATCGGGTCATTGACCCTCATCATTGCATTCATAGCTGTCATATTCGGAGTAGATTATCTATTCAGGCCTATGTACGGGGATAATAGCACCAACACATTGATAGCTGTTGTGGTATTAGGACTCGTTGGAACATTATTGCCAAGCTTTTTAAAACTTTGGAGAGGATGCAAGTAATTTTTATAAGGTTTTCAGTTTGATAAATATTCCAGTTGTTATTCTATGTAATAACAAACAAGGAGAATTTATACTTACCTACCCATTGTGAAGTCTGATACACGGTGGAGGACCACAATACGACAATTGCATATTCTGTCTGTTACGCTTTCACGCCTAAATTACTAGGGTCGTATTCTGATAACCACCCTGTATAAAATAATCTCTTATGTATTTTCTATGTTAAATACTTTAAGATGACTTTAAGTTAATAAATTGATCAGCTTTAAAGTTAAAGCGTTTTAATTATTTTTAACATTACGCTGCCTAAACTATAGATTGTTAGTCTACCTTTCAAATAAATAAAGGTGTATAATAAAAGTTTTTAATCTGTAGCAACTATTGCATATTTACATTGTATAGCTTAACTTTATGGTTACTATCCATTACAACAAATTTCGATTTATCTGAGGTCTACCTCAAAATTACATTTATAAGTTAAGTAAGTACTCATAATTACAAAAATACTTGAGAGCCCTGTTTCTTGGAGCTCGGCAGTGCAACGCTAAGTTGCTATGCGTCTTACATTAATTATTTTAAATATCACACCGAATAAACAAAACATATTTACTATCTACTACATTTATAATAATTAAATCTAATTAGAAATTAATTTGGAAAAAATATGGAGTACTTTTTATTATAAGTTAGATAATATTTGAGTGCATTAAATTGAAATCAAAATAAATCTATGCAGGCAGTGATGTTTTATAATTCTAGTGGTCATTTGAAGGTCAAAATCAAACTGCTGATACATTCTTTGTTTACACCGTAAGAAAAATAAATGGCGATGGCACTAGAATTAATTAGAAGTATGTTTTCAAGGGCTGGAACAGCTCATCTTCCAATACAGGAGAAGCAGCAGTTTTGTACATAGTAGTTGTAATGGCAGAGTCGGGCTTGCACCGCTAAAGCGCAATTGCTCAGTTTATCTTCGCATTCTGAAAATTTCACGTGTATTTTTAGTTAACAGGTAACGCCTGGTTAATACCAGGCAACGAATACTTATTTTTCAATGCTACTTTTCTAATTATTTTTTTTTGAATTATTGATTTTTCGCTTTGTTCGTAGAGACTGGATTATATGCAACATAAAACAGCTATTATTTGCATGCAAATATGCAAGAAGATAGCTCGAAACATAATCCAAAATTAAAATTTCGTTATTACAAAAGATTTTACTTAGTTATATAGTGGTTGTTCTTCACTTATATAGTTTAAAGTATTAAAACTTCGATATTTTTATTTTGCCCACAGAAAATTGCTGTATAAATGGTGTAAATCCCTAATGATGCATTCATTAGGGGATTTTTAGCTAAATATGCAATGACTACTAGGATTGGACATAATATGCAAATGCATATAACCCGGTCTCTTGGTCTTAGTATGTTAATTACTCGTTTTCAAAATAACGCATGATGCATGACAAACAGTAAACAAAATATCAATAATGATGGAACTTGGCTCTGTAACTACTAATCATATCATATCATCAGCCTTTATACGTCTCACTGCTGGGCACAGGCCTCACCTCAACTATGAGGTGGTGCGAGCCATACTCCACCACGCGAGCTCAGTGCGGATTGGTGGAGGGGTATGTGTAAGGTAAGTGACCAACCTTACTGTCAGATGTTCTTAAGCCGCCCGAGGGCCTCTGACCAGACTTAACGACTAATATCTATCGATATTAACTACTAATCATTGATATCAAAATTTTACCTTTGGGCGCACTTTTGAATGTGGTTGTAAATGGTGTTGTTTGAATGAAGCGAGGTGTTGTTGGCTGAGCGGTAGTAAAAACCGTTGGTTTTTGTGGTTCTGAAAAAAAAACGTCAATCTCAAATAAACTCAACTGTAAAGAAACAAAGTTATTCTTACGTAGCTGTAGATATAGGAACGCTATTGTGCCTAAGCTCAATTGCTAAGTCCAGAAACCTTAAAACTCCAAGATAAGATGGCATTCAGTTTTCTTTGAAGCTTGCAATAGAGACTTAATTTGACCATAATTTTTGACCTAAGAGTAATCCTGTACAGTGAAAACCAAGAAGCTTCGTATTTTTAGCAAAAGTGCTTCATAGATAACGACTTACCAAAAGCTATTTCTGGTGGATCAGCAGGATCGCACTCCAGTACACATGTCCTCAGGGAAGCTGGCTTCGGTCCTGGACAGTCAGCAGCGGAGTTAGTCCCGTTGGCGTCCTTTAGGCAGACCACAGAGCGTCTTTGAGCTCCTAAGCCGGTTGTGCAGTTGCCTGAACACTGTTGTCGTGAAAGACGGACCTGATATTAGTCTTAACTAGAAACATAATTAAGGTACTGTTCTCTATGGGGCCAAATTTCAACAGATACAGATCTGTTTAATTGTAAAGTGAAGTTCATTTCTTTAGCACATCTGTGAGTTCTTGGTTAGAGGGATGAATTCCAACGTCGAACGGATGAAGTATACACAACATAAGGTCCTTTAAATCCTTTATTCTCTCCTTTTAACTTTTAATACACCCATTGGAACAACACTTTATATAAAACTTAAAGGTGACTGACTGACTGACATAATGATCACTGGACGTATCGTTATATTTCTTAGCCAATCAGCTGTGGAAGGATTTTCCAAAATTCCCACGGGAACAGGAAATATACGCAGACGACGTTTACTAAGTTTTTAATAGACACTTCACCGAAATCATAATTTTTCTATGTCATCGTTCTCTGCTGAAAAATATGAGTTCTAATCGATGGTAAGTAATGTAAAACAAACCTGCTCCCACTCTCCCGCATACCAAGTCGGGGCGCACTCCCCCCCGCACGTCCGCTCCTGGTCCGGTCTCGGCCCGCGACAAGCCGCGTCCCTCAAGTGCCTGCCGCTGCCGCCGATGCAGAGGACCCCGCGGACTTGGTTCCCACCGCAGGTGGAGGAACAGGGGGACCATTCACCTGATATAAATAATTTTATTATTATACATTTACCTTGTTTTTTATTTTTGTTTTCTCTCTTTCTATTTAATAAATTATTTTACTGCACCCATTACTATATCTCTGCATGACCTTAAGGTTCGACTGTCAAATACTTTTTAGCATTAAATCCGCCTGTTGTACAACTTTTAATGTGCAGTAAAGTTTTTAAGTAAATAAATATGAACAAATAATTACTTTTAATTGTAAAGGTTTTTACCTGCTTATTTTTAAGTAACAGATTCTAGTTACATAGCTGTACATCCTAAGGAATATTATCTAAATGGGGCGTCAGGTGGCATTCGTTAAGTATGCCTATATTAAAGGAATGGATGCATTATACCTATTAAACAGAATATTTTAGTAATCCAGTGCTATAACACGACTTTGACTATTTCAGTGATATGCATAATATTCATTAGTTCTTTATTAAATTTAACGGGCGACGTTCCGTGGGCAGGTTCCCTACAGATCCTTGAGGGATCCTGAGCCTGTGCTTAGCTGTGGGGGTCAAACGACTGATAAGATGAATGTAAATTTAAGATAACTAGATGACATTACTTTAACTTGTTAAGATACGAACTTATTGTTAAGGGTCCTTACCAGTAAACCATCTTCCATCATGCGGCTCGCACGAAAGCTTCGGAGTACAAGTCCTTGTGGACTCTGGAGCCTTTCTTGGCGTACACCCTGAGGGATCAGCGCAGCGAACGCCACGGGTCTGGATCCCACCTCCCACACACCATCCTACGCACTGGGTAGGAAAAAGGATTTATTCATGAAAAGGTACAAGGCTAAGTGCCAGGTTTACCGGTTTTCAATGTGCCGTCATCTCTGATGTCCTAAATTCGATCTCCGGCAGGAGATAATGTAACTAAACAACTTTCTAAGCAGTCACGCGTATGGGTGTTTCCGGTGCCTTCGTTGTTTCCGATATCCATAACACAAGTGCTTTAACTATTTACTTGGGGATCAGAGCAATTAGATTAGATTAGATAACTTTTTGTTGCACACCATAAAAATAAAAACAGACTAGTTTTTTATAGAATGAAATGATGTATACACAGCTTCATGATTTACTTGACGTGTAACCGTGCGTATAATATAAGCGGTCTTATCGCTCTTAGCGATCTCTTCCAGACAACCTTTGAGTAAGATAATATTACTAACACAATAGCAATGTACTAATTGTGATGTTGTCCCCATTTATTAATTAGTTTACCTTAGACATTTTCGAAATATTAGAGGATCTAAACACGTCTTTTTAACTTACCTCTGACCACTCAGTAAAGAGCCATCCAGCAGTAGCTCCAAAAGAGTATTCTGGTCCCACGTCAAAATCGGAGCCATTGACGGCCACAGTGTACACTGGCCCGTCTCTAAAGTTATCTGTATTTTCTTGGGTCCTGACTCCACGGACTCCGATCAGCTCTGTGTTATCGCAATTGGGAATGTTGCACAGTTCCGCTGTCACAGGTTTCGGTGATGGACACTTTTGATCGCTGACCTACGAAAGAGAAGACAAAGTGTGTACAATTGGAAAAAAATCGGTCTAACTATTTTGATGATAGCAATGAAATGCTTACATATTTTATTGCACTAATTTTACTACTTACATAATAATAACAATAGCATAAGTAGTCAAATAAAACACATCACTTTGGAAGATCGCGACTGGCAGAGGCTCAGTCGTCAACAAGTTTTGTTGCGGACAGTTAGACATGAAAGTGCACTGTTAGATAAATATTTTCGTGAATTTTCTTGTAGCTTGAACATTTTAGATATTTTTTATGTGTCCACACTTGTCCCAATAGGACTTCCTAGTTTTTTACTATGAAAAGACTTTGATTAAATTAGCTTAAAGAGCATAAAGTTTGTTTATTCGAACTGCTGTTTGTAATAATTTACACAAAATACCCACCTTAGTAATGCCTCTAAAATGATCTTGCACGCATCCGACAAGCCTAGTCCTACTAGCCGGACCACAAGCAGGACAGCTAGTCCAGGCTGCCGCTCGCCATCTCGGAGGGCAAGCAGCGTTGTTGCACCGCCTCCTCCTGCCCGAGGGAGGAGACCCTGGGCAGTGGACTGGTGACACCTCCTTGTCAGAACCGCTGGCTGTTATCTCCATGCAGCGGTACTTGCCTATCTAAGAAGTTAGTTGACCAATTATTTTCTTGAAATTTTGCTTTTAAGTTTTAACTTTGATGATCTTTGCTAAATTTATTGTCATCAAGGGGGCAGTTATGGTATACTGTGGAGTTTGGAGTTACTTACTTGTCAAAATAATATTAGTTCGATAAAAAATCAGCTGGACCTGTTGATATGTTTTATTTAGGCTTTGATATTGTATGGTTTGCTGTATACATAGGTGTTCCATCAAGATATGTGACTAAGTTAATTTTGTACAAACTTACTTGGATACCACCCCCACAACTTCTCGTACATTGACTGTAAGATGCGATCTTCCAAATGAATTTTCTCGTCCCTACTATATTTTCTTCCACGTCATCTTCACTGCTAATTTCTTTAGACATGCTAACCAGATCTGGGTATCTAGAGACACCTGGCCTTGGGAATGTCTCGAAGGTGTGGTGTCTTCGAATGTGTTTAGTCACAACTGTGGGTAGAACCTCAGGAATGTTGGGTCTTGTAGAAATTTCAACGTCACCCTCGTTGGATAAGGATTCCGTGAAGTATTCGTATCGTATGCTCGGGTTTGGCTGGGTGTAGAGAACCTTAAACATATTCAAATTAAAAAAATATGCAAAAAAAGTCACAATGTCAACCTATCTACCTACAATCATTCGAATTTTAGGCGCAGGTATATAAAGTTGTATCAGGCACACCTCCGTAAAATAATTTTCGTAGTGCCGTAGGTACGGGCCTTTCGATAGGTATATCAAGTAAACTAGAAGTGCGATCCTATTCAAATACGTTAATATACACTTCAGATATAATATATAGACTCAGCGGCTTCGCTGACATTTTAAGAACAGACGTGAGATTCCGTAACCAACGGTTCTAACTTACCATAATATCAACTGGTTGGAGTATTGGTCCCATCGCGAAGACATTGTCCAGTCCAGCCACTCTTGAGTAGACGAAGCGTGCACCAGCGGCTTCGTAAGTGCCGGGAGCGCTTACAGCAAACTCTCCGTTCACTATGTACGAGCTGTTTGATATCTTCAACGCTGCAATGACATTGAAATAAAGAACTTATTAAAAACTATTAGTGTTTTTTTTTTAAAACTAGCTTTAACTTCTGCGTGCTATCAAAATCGGTACAAAAAATGCTCATCGATCTTCACAAAGTTTACACAAAGTCAACTCCATGCCGCGTGGGAACTAAAACCCGCTAAAATGCTAAGGAGTGACGCTCTTTTGATGCCAAACTACAAACGGATTGGGAAGTGCAAGATTAATTGCAAGGATTGACACATCATCCCGTTGACGTGTTCGAAATTGAATCTAATGCTTCCATGCTAAAAGGCAAGGTGAGTCTATTCACATCACAAAACAACGTGGGTGTTGCTTTTGTGCGCCATAGCAAATGATTTACAATCGGTCCTTCACAATGCTGATAGGTGACCGACCGTTTGCGGGCCATTAGCTGTCATCAAAGGACCATTGAGTATTGTGCACTAATGAATATCCAGCAGGAAACTAGATTAGATACTAACTGATACGTTTCAAGTTCTGTTTCAAGTGTGCAGTTATTCGTAATGACGTGCAATTAAACTACCGTACTTATGACTTTTATTTAATTGGTTTTACCTATTAAATATTATATGAATATCTATTTATTATTTAAAGTAAACTAAGATTTTTTATATATTTTTCAACCAAAAAATGACCATATGGGCTGTTACCATGTCTTGTTTAAAGAAGAAGTTTGAAGTCTGAAGCTAGCAGGACTAGAGCAACCCCAGCTAATTTAGATCGTTTAATCGTACTGATCGATACAGTTATCATCTGGCAAGATCTACGAGACGTTAAGGCGATATTCGCCACGCAGCAATGTCGTCAGTCGTGGCCTGAAGAACAGCTCAAGACAGCCTCAACTCTTTTTGTTTTTGGAGCGGTAGGAAATGCTTTAACGCACCGTCACCACTGCCGGGGGGCAGGGTGGTGTGTGGGACTCCTGGCGTCCTAAAAAGAAGCACTGCTCCATCCTGAAAAGAACGGGGTATACCGACTAAAACCTCCGCGGCGTTCCGTCTTGCTAAATGGCGGTGTTACGAGTACTGACCGAAGCTTCGACTTGCTAGCTTGTTGACTCTCTGAGAATTCTGACCAATGTAGTTAGTAATTAGTAATAAGTTAGTAATATCGGGAGGGATCGCGGACACGTTAACACGGCAAGCGCTGCCTGCACTGTTATCACATAGGAATAGCCAAATAGCAGCCCTGGCAAGGAGGATAGCCCCGTCACCAGCCTCAACCTTGGATAGCTAAATATCAAAGATAGTGTGGGAATACTGACCGATGTAGTTATCATGGGGAAGGATCGCCGAGACGTTTTAGCGACAGGCGCCTCGACGCGTCGTCGTGTGTGATTAGCCGAACGCAAGTCGTGGCAGACAGAACAGACCTGACATCAGCCTCCACCCTGGCTAGCTAAGTAGATAAGGCAGTCTGGGGGTACTGACCTATGTAATTGTCATCAGGCAGGATCTCAGAGACGTTAAGGCGGCAGGCTCCTCGAGGCACAGTGGTGACGTAGGAGTACCCCAGTGGAAGTCGTGGCCGGGAAAAGAGTCCCGACACCAGCCGCCTCCCGCATCGCACCTCGCGAGCATTGGCCGCTGCGATGATGGTTTCTCGACCCACGATCTGGAAACAACATAGCGTTTGAGCATACTTTTTTCTCATGATGATAAGAAAGCAGTGGCCATTAGCCTAAGCATGCTCATTTCACCTATCTCGTTTTATTGCGAGATTTGAGATTTGACTTTACTATCTTCTATTTGATTTGACTGTCTTCTAGAACTACGAGTATCAAACTTTTATTTTCTTCAGTCTGACACCAAACTAAGGTATGATTGCTACAAGTTTGAAATAAATATGTTTTGTAAACCTAAACCTTAAGTAAGACTAAAATATTTCAATCGATGTCTAGCTTCTTACACGTTTATTTTGTAGTCCTCAAGTTGTAAGAACAAACCACATGGCACCAGCTATTGTCATAGCACCTATTACCAGATAAATCGAAAGGGGCGACGGTGAGACGCGACCATTATGCCGCGAGTAAGACACAATGCCTCATGGCGTAATAGGTTCACGACACATTGTACAAAGATCACATTTGACGACTCTTTTAAGGGACTTACTGATGAAAATCGATTATGATATTCATCAATTTTTGGTTATTACATCTTGTCTGTCTGTATCCTTTTGTATTAAAGTTCTGAAACAAAAATCCAGATAGAGTGTGTCGGACAGTACCTCATTTAGCGTATTATGTCACAACATTAAGTTATCTAATCTAGGAGTCACTTTTCGTTGTTATTTCCTTAACATTGTATTGAGTCACTTAAGCCTTGAAATAATCAATGCTTTTGTGTTACGATATCTTATCTTTAAAAGTTACTAACAACAGCGACCACCATTTCATTATCGTTTAATCACACACTATACATAATTTTAGGGCATGGTTATAAGAAAATAAGCATAGATAGAAAATCGGGACCTATAGAGAGGAACTAACGCTTACACAAATAGGCCTACGGAAATATTAAAACGCATCGAATAAAAAAAAACACGGGTTGCACTCCGGGAGTGCCGGCAGAAGTGAAAACTTGATTATTAACGTTGTGCATTTTTAATTTATTTGAACCGTCTTACGGTTTTTCGATCAGCATCACGTGACCTGACGCGAGTTTCACAGTTTCTACCCATGCCACAAAAGTGCTCAACGCCGCTAAAGAAGTTTTCACTTCAAAAATCCTGATGATTGCATTTTCAAGTTTAACAAATTTACCTTAGGAACTCTTTCGTTAATCGTGAAATAGAAATAATTAAGAGAGCGTTAGGATATGTAGAAATTAACAATCTAATTTACAAAACGATCTGATATTCTGATCAGATTAAACCGTAGACAGACGTGTTGTAGCTCGCCGAAATGACAGCGCACGCGCTCCTTCCGTTCGGGCTGTCATAAACGCTATAAAGATATTAGATTCAAATTAAACCAAGGTATTAATAGAGTAACACAGATCTTAATACGATTAAAATTTCACGGGCGCCGGTTGGAGCTATTTCACCAGGATGTAATTTGCAAATAAGAATACTACAAGTACATCCAGTACTTAATGCATTATTTCAAATGTATGTTACACGTAGTTTTCTTCAATGCAGTTTATTTTTAATCAAATAATTTGTATAACGTTTCATATGTTTTTTCTTTGCATATTTGAATATTTACACACACAAACACAAATATTTATTTGTTTTAAGATCAAAGAAGTTCATCGTCTTAATAGCATTGGCGCCAAAGACCAATTAAATTAATGAATTTATGCAAGTTCTAATTAAGTAATGACTTCTCAAATAGGTAGCTAAAGTTTGGTTCAAGCACTGTCAGGTAATAAAATAAATGTTTGTTATCTATGATAATTTAATATTTAATGAAAGGAAATCATCTAAGATATCTTCTACTAATTCCACTTTATAAATGCCTGTTAGGCATTTAAAATCTGGTTGATAAGAAAAAAATAATCTTGATCCTAATTATAGAATTTTAGAATTGTATTGGTGAAATTGTTCTTAAAATATCATCTTGATTCAGGATTAACGATCACGTTTGACTGAAAACAAAGTCTTATTCTATTACTACATGAACTGCATCTATTGCTGCATGAACTAGATTTTAAGGATATTGTTTTGCTTGTTGGCAACCTTAAAGCTTTAGCACACCAAGCGTGACGGTTAGCTTGAGAAGTGATTGGTGTATATTGCCATTATTTTTGTACATGAAACACTAAAAAACGCGACTCGATACTGAAACGCTTGAATAAGGAGTAGGTATTTAATTTTTACAAGTAGTGCACGTAGCATGATGCGATGAATTCGGTACCTAATTTAATATCCCTGTGGCTTATAATATAGTCACAAAATGTCATAATACTAAGGTATGGTGATATAATTTGTGTAAACCCTAACCAAAGGTGTCTTCATTTAAATTTTATCTCGCGCTGTGATCGGTCGGGTGTCATTGTCCGCCTATTTGTAGGCTCACTACACAGATTACTTCTGTAGCTCACTATTGTTGCTATATTATTGTTAACGCTACCACTTAGGTCCATTATGCAAAAATGTTGAAACACTTCTTCGATTACATAAAGAACTGTATCTGTAGTGCATTGCATTGTTTGCACCTGTTTCTTTTTTTTCTAATAAATTTATTGTCATTTATGACATTACATTAGATTAATAGAGTATGATTTACGATTGTAAAAATAGTCTAAAATAAGTACATAAATGTTTCGTATACGTTCTGGCAAAGGAATTTGTCATACATACCAAAACATCCGTTTTGGCTTCAATCAAAATGAGTCATTTTTATGGCTATGATTCATTTATCCAAATGTTTGCTATGATTTTTTTCACATGGTTGAGTGGTAGTAAAATGCCATATTGGAGCCACATATGACTTGGATTAAGATAAGATAAGCTGAATTTACTTCTACAGTACTGGTTTAGTTCTTGTTTAAGCTCAAAGACGTATTATTTATGCAAAAACCGTACATTCTGTCATGTCAAAGATACGGCCCTCGGACACGGACGGACACGGTACGGACATTCCCGTTCGGCCCGCGATCAAAGTGAAAAATCTCTTTTTAGAGATTTTAGACTACACTAGATGCGTCTAAGTACCTACCTAGGTTCAAAATGCGCGCGTTTTCTAGACTTTTTGATAGAGACGCCCAGTAGATTCAATTGGGTATGATTCGTGGCTACTTGAAGCTATGGTAAGCTAGTCAATCACCTGCTTTTTTAATTCAGTTTCAAAAAATTACCAGTAACAATTAACAAATTCTAACGAAACTCACACAGATAACATTTACTTATTATGTACCGAATTTATTAAGGAGAAACAAAAGTGTGTGACATGCATAAAAACCACACGCGTAAACACACAACCTGAGTAATTTTGTATATATAACATATATATATGTATATATTATGTTCTATAGGCCACTAATGTTAATTCTGCATTAAGGCACCTTAAGGATGTCGAAAAGTGCGATGTTATTTCTCCAAGACTTATTTGCAAAGTTTATTTACAAAAAAGTTTTGATATCGTTTGTTCTATCCGTCCGTTTGAATATTTGCAATTGATTTGAGTTCACCTCATACGAGTATATAAATAAAAATGAATGTATTTTCACATTTCAGCGATTCTGATTTATTTCAGACCGACTGCAGTGCAGTCGGTGCACTGCACCAAGATGGATGACTATGTTTCATATCAAAAATCCCGACCTCGACTCGATCACCACCCGGTACCGAGTCAATAAACTATTTTGATGAAAGCATTTTTTTTTTTGTTAAATCGAGTAGGAAGGTAAGTACTTACTTACATCACTAGCGTCCGAATACAGGCATTTTATGACTATACGTGTGTATCCGATAAATGGACACAAAGCCGCTTTTCTTAATGTCATACTCAAGGACCACCTTAAAAGCGTCGTGGCCGTTTATTTGTCGTTAGCGCCTTTATTTCATATGCAAATATGTTTGGAAAATCGTGTTTACGGGGCGCTGGCGCCGTACCGAATTAATCGCCAGTATATTATGTTTTATTTCATCTAAATGGTCAATCGTAGCATTTATTGCTTACGACTTATTTTGAGTCTATTTATGAGACTGATGGAGAGTCACAAATTTTTAAAGTGATTTGCAAAAGTCGCCTATTTTAAAATTTGAATGAATAAAAGCGAGAAAGAAATATCGACTATTAAATGACAATGAGTAATTAATTTTTCATCTTCATCACTTGCATGCATGGTTATATTTATTTATTTGTATGTGCTTTATTGCACATCAAAACTATGTAATAAGATGTACAGAATGATGTGCAGAAGTAAGCCCAGAGGTAGACTTTTAGAGAGTATTGCGTATTGTACACATTGCTTAATTTTAAACAACGTATTTTTGAATTATAAACAGATTAACACTATTTTTCAGATTGTATGTACCTACTACCTACTTTTTGGTTTTGGATGACACTGGTTGTCACCCAAAAAACGGTCCCAAAAGTAGAACAGAGGTGATATTTCAGGCTTCAATAAAGATGATTTTCTTATCTAAATCACTATTATGATATAGCCTAACGTTACATTTACGAACTTTTTCAATTTCTTATTTGACTAACACCCATTCAGAATCCGAACAGTATTAATAGGCTCTACCCTATTAATAACTTTAATCTGATTAGGTAATCTCTCGACGCCATAAATCAGTGACTGTTTAGTAAAGTATAGATTTATAAATCAACGCTGGTAATTGAATGTGTCCGCTAATAGGCTATTAATTAGGCTTATGTGTGAGGTGTATCGGATTCGGTGCCGGTGGCTTTGAACTTAGTGGTCATTGTTGAAGAGATATTTTATTTTAGTTTTGAAATAAATTAGTCAAGAAAGATAGCGTTGAAGTTAGATTATCGGGAAATATGAGTGAAATAGGATAGATTGGGGTTGTTAGTAGATATTCCTTAGTGGACAAAGTTTGCATTCAACAAGTTTAGTAAGTAATAGTGAAAGTGACAAAATAAGACTATGTTTAAATCGCCAGCTGGCTGCTAGTTAAACTTAGTTTGAGTTTGGACTTTGTTGACTTACAGACATACTACTATGACACAAACCTAAATACTTTGAAAATGCTGGTATTATATTTACTGGTGTACAAACTACTACCGACTAACCATTCGTATGTTGTTCAAGTATAACAGAAGAATAAACCCTTTCACTCATTGTTTGAACCATGCCAGACTCATCCCTTATAAAGTTAACGATTTCATTTTCAACCATCTCGTGTACCACATATAACAACCTACGCGCCAACATCACTTTAGTTACTATTATCTGCCCACTGTCTTACTTAGTATTCCTAGCGCTTTCTTCCAACTCATAGTAGCCCTTTTTCAGTGTTTGACATGTCAAGATTGCACCGTTAAGTTTGCCATACAAATCTTTAAAGTAAGAAACCATTAATTAACCACATTACTAATACTTGCAATTACAACCAAGTAGCTACTGTAACTCTTATTAGTGATCTTTATAGAGCTTCAAGCTTCAAATGCGCGCTTTAATTGTGTTAGACTGGTCGTTTGTCGAGAAAACAAATGCGTTGTGTCAGTATTGGAGACAGATGATATAACGTGAGTATTAAGTTTACATTACAAAGTGGTCAGTGGTCAGATACTTTAATTGGCGGTAATGTGGTCGAATAAATCAATTAGCGAGTCACCAACCTCGATTTGGAGTGCTCTGATTAGCTCTAGTTAGGGTGTTTTTACGATAACTTACAGTACAGTCATACGAGTATTTGATGTTAAATAATTTTTATCTACCGTTTGTTTTATCTACCGAGATAATATTATACAAACATAACAGGACACTAAAAATTATTTTTTTTTTCATGTAATAGAAACTTTTTTTGACAGTTTGCATGCTGCTTTGCATTTTTTTTGTCTTAACATCATTAAAGACAATTTCACATGATTCTACGAACAGTTATATGTACACCTTAGTACATAAAGTAAGCGAATTAACGATCCCTTTATTTACAAGTGATCGTTACTTCGCTAACTATTGTTACTCCTCTACTCATTTAATAAAATTTTGGACTACTGATATAAACTTTTCCACTTAAAAAAAGAATATAAATTACCGAATCCCAGTATGAGTAACAAGTTTATATTTTACATAATTAAGTTACTTTATTTTTTAGCATTAACAATGAAAATTTATTTATTCATTTAAAATCATTATTTCCTAGAATATGGTAACAGGAAAGATCTGAATCTTAACCATTCTCAAAACACAATAAATAATCAACGATATCGGTCTAGCAGTTTAAAAGGATTTCAGGTACGCGACGCGCATACGTAGTGAATTTTCTTATAAATTCCTCTTAAATTTTACAAAAAAAATATTATATATTTACATACAATACAAAAAAAGCAGACTCAAAATGGTTCAACTTGCAGACCCACACCAATGTCAACGGTGTCATTATGGAAAATGTGAAATTAAAAAAGGTGCCGGTTCGAGAGCCGCCTGTGGAAGAATGTTCTTTTTAGTATGTTTTAATT
Organism: Pyrausta despicata; assembly: GCA_963921415.1. NCBI lineage: Eukaryota > Metazoa > Arthropoda > Insecta > Lepidoptera > Crambidae > Pyrausta > Pyrausta despicata. The sequence goes on along the minus strand of OY992862.1, from coordinate 9,153,265 downwards.
TCACAGTTTCCAAAATGATTTTACCCGCGTCATACCATAATCGTCTTTGTTATCAGCGGTTTACGAAACGTCGATGTGTATATTTATAACGAGCAAGTAGGTTATACTCACAAAAAGCAGGATCGTAAGTATTCCGGAAGCTGACACCATCTTGCGAATAGTTGAGTGCTTGAGATAAAGGCCCACGTGGTTCGTGTTTATTTGTGCACTGTGCTATATTTTAATTTTCACATCACGAAAAATGCTAAAAGTAAAATTGAAATAGGAAAATTTGTTCTGCGTTTGGCATTATTATTATTTTATTTATGCTTTATTGAACCACAAATGCTTGTACCAATAGTTAAATATAATTTTGTAACTTTCGATTGATGCAACCTAATTAACGTAATTTAACAGTCAACTTTAATTATTGAGCTCTAAAAAACATTAAAATGTTATAAGCTACTTGAAAATAATACGTAGTTGCTATTTCGTATTATTTTATGTATTATAGATTTGGTATATACTATTACTATAATAGTTGCTAAAGTGCAAAATAATAATTGGTATATCATCAAAAAATCATCAAATTAAATTTTATGTTGTATCGTGACAATTATTCGAGTGGTATAAAGATAATATGTTTTGCAGTAAAAAAAATAGCATCAGAAAAAAATCAGAACTAATCTTTTGATACAGCATTATCCACACAAAATGTTAGACGTAAGATCTTTACTGAGATTGCTTTATTGTTGGTAGCGGGCGTTTGCCAAGAGCTTTTCTTTGATCTCCGAACATGAATTGAATTTAAAGCGGCATAAGCTGAATCCAACCTGATATCTTTATAGTACGACCGTTGCATTTTGTAAGACCATTGAGCATTCGCGAGCGCATTTGCTTGGGATTATTGTATTTGCATTTGTCATATTCATAAGACGCTACTATGTGAATGACATCCCTATTTGTGACTCTAGCCTTCCTTTTTATGATTGTAGGAGCAAGCGAGACGGTCGGAGGCAAAAGTATTAATGTTATGCAGAGTAGGATCTCAGTGCTGGGCTTAGATTTTCATAAGAAAGGGTAACGCATCGTATTTCAAGATTAGCGGTAATGTATTCGTCGCACAAGAGCTTATTAAAAGCATTATAGTACTGAGGCAGTTGCTCTCGTGTGACTCTACATGAACGACGAAAGAATGGAAGCGTACAATAGAATCGGTATATAATTTTATTGTACTGTTATTTATTATTGAAATCATCGATATTTAGATTATTTAACTGCCTAAAGTATTTTTTAACAATTAAAACAGATTTAACCCCTTATAAGTTATTTATACCGTTTTCAAGGAAGCGTTTTTGAGTAAAATTTAGCTGAAAAAAATCAATAGTTTTAAAAACTTTTACACGTACTTCGGTACGAACGAAGTTTGAAGTTGAAAAGGATGTGATCTCGTGTTATACCTTCTCAGAAAAATCCTGTTTTGCATCACTTTTCGCTTCTGTGTGTCCCGTTCACGGCTTTAGGTAGCTATATGAATTGATGTGGCGCCGTGTCCAAGGCGTAACAGTGATAAATGTTGCTGGTGAGTCGACGCAAAAACAACTGTTTGCTTTATTGATACTCTCGGTAGCGCGAAAATGTTTAAACAGCGATTAATTTGTCTAGATGTAATCGTGTGGCTGATTTAAATCAAAAGCTTGATGTGAGATCATTAGTCATTCGAATTAACGTTCATATTTTCTTAAAGTAATATTAAATAGATCGACACTGATACGCTTGGTAAGTAAATAGGGTAAATGCTCACTAGCATGGCAATGTTAATGGTAGCCTATTTTTACAAACTTTGCGACAATATCAAAACCTTTATTCAACAAGCCATGGCGATAAAATCTATATCAAGGCTCCAAATACACTTAAAGAAAGATATTCAGCTCATACAACATCGTAAACCATTGGTTGACATTGGCACGGAAATGACGTGAATATTTATTTGATCTACACAAGTACCAGCGAGTTTAGTACTTAATATCTGAGAGAATTTACAAACATTGATTTGATGGATCATTGGCACAGATGGACTTTATGCCTTTTAGTTTGAACTATGGGTCATATGCTGTATTTTGCTATTCATGTTTGAATAGAAATTAATTAAAGATAACTCTCTCATCAGCTTATATACGTCCCACTGCTGGACACAGGCCTCACCTTAACTGGGGGTGCGAGACATACTCCACCACGCTGGTTCAATGCGGATTGGTGGATGGGTGTTTGTAAGGTAAGTGACCAACCTCACTGTCAGATGTTATTAGGCCGAGTGCCTCTGACCAGGCTTAACGAGTCATATATATCGATATTAACCGGGAACAACGGCTTAACGTGCCTTCCGAAACACGTAGGTGCTTGTAAATAAACGTCAGTTATATGGTCAGAATGGTCACCCATCCCAAACAAGACCGCGCCTTAGGTTGCTAACTTTCGGTATCACGACCAAAGCTGCTACCACTGCGCCACAAGCACCTCATAAGATAAAAGGGCCGTATAAAACACCAGGTAAAGTACGTGTCACAAGGAAGTAACATTTGGAGAAGGAATCTGTTTATTTTGTGATGAAAAATAAGTACTTCAGTATTAAAGTTGTGTCTTTCTATACGTGTTTTCAATTATAATTGATGGATCCTTACATGTCTATGTTTTTACAGTTGTAAGTTATAATCATTCAGTGGCAATTGAGAAATTGCAAAGTTGTTGAAAGATAATCCACAAGTCATTTGTCCGGCACCGGATATTAGTCTAGACGTGCACATGTTACCTGTTTCTCGTGCACCATGAATGTCAGGACCTATGCTTCCGGTAACTTTGACAGTTACAAATCACAGTGCCGTTACTTGAAATTTCTACCTTAATTTCTATGTGAGCTATTTCAAACTGAAATGCATAACTAAATAACTTTCGAACTCAAGTAAAGAATAATGTATAAGTTTAATACTGTCACCTACAAATTATTCAAAAAAGAATACAAAAATTATAAATTCACTAAGGAAGAATCATCAACGAAGTATTCATTGACGCGATTCTGAGCGTTTAGATATTTTTGAAGGTGACTGTAACTATCTGCAATTTCGATGGGTTTCTTGATTGTTAGCATTCGCCAGATCATCACCGTCTAGTTATTTACCCTCAATTGTAATGATGGTATCATTACACCATGATGATAATGTAACAGAATGAATGAACATTCCAAAGGATCATTATTTAGATTACGTACTAATGTGCATTTAACGCATTCCACACTAAATAAAGTTTTGCCGGGTCAATGGTCCTAATGTGGCTTACAGTATTATGACGTAGGCATACTCGATCATTCATCCAAGTCAAGTCAAAAAAGAAGGCCTTACAGTTCTCTTCCTACAAAAGTTGGTCAAAATATTGTCATTATTTTTGTCAGCCGTTTTATACACTTTTAAAAATCAAATTAATTCAGCATTTTTTTTAAATTACAGACAGTAGGTCATGTCACTTTTTCGCTATAAAAACTTAAAAATACTACTAATAATCCTGAGACCTCTTCAGTGACGCCAATCATTCTTATTTGTTTGAAGTTAGCATTTTTGAGTCAAACGCGCAATACTTCAATGTTTACAACCGGTGGCTGTCTCACTAGTCAAAATGATTAGGCTCTTAGCGGACAGTTCTTAATACAAAACACAAACACGATGATTTTTGTAAATATGCGCCGGCGTCTTTTTCATATTCGTTGCACCGTCTCCTTGAACTAACACTCTATTTATCCAAGTTTTTTTAGCAAACATCGTTGCCAATTTCAACGTCCAGTGACTAACATGTGAGTTCATCAGATGTCGAGAAAAGTTTATTTTTAGATTGATTAACCGATTTTATGACGTGTGCAAGAGTAAAATTTTAAGTACCTAGGTATTTTAAAGAATATATGTATTTGTGAATGACATAACCAGTACCTTACACGACATTTAATTTTTTTTTTCAATTATGCAGTTTTTTTGGAACTTATTTTCGAGGTAGAAAAACTGATGTAAGTACCTGCATTGGTCACTGCAGACGTTCTTGAGATTTATTTTATTCTCTGTTATGCAGTGTTACTCGATAATCATATTAAAGTTGCAAATTTATACACAACAACAATTTATGTCAACACCTAATAATAAATAAATATATATACTTATATCAATAAGACTCTTGATGATTTCTATAAGTAATTTGAAATCTGATATTATCATTGTTGCTATTATTTGGTTCATTATAGAATTAACCATACACGATCATATTATTAACTATATTTTTATTAGCATTTATTCTATTCTGGCAAGGCAATCCAAAAACAAAGCTTGAATCTGAATCACTGCATATCAACGAAATAAATAAACTTTCATTATAACATTCAGGATTGCTTAAACGTCCAAAAGTTTAAGTCTGATTTACTAACTGCTAGGATTAGTTGTTTAGAAAATAGACGTAGAAGAGATGTAAATTATGAAAACAATAAATAAATAGTCACATAAGGCTGGGTCCATGTGTCAACATTGGCTGCAAGCCAGCGTCGCAGGCGCATCAATTATGTAAGGGAGTGCGGCAAGTAGTTTGTTCTAATGGTGTCACAAATATAATATCTGTTTGCTGTACATAAATAGTAACAGGTATTTAGTTATACGATGCAGTCGATGAGCTTGGATTTTGACAATATACAAACAAGGAAAGCAGTAAGCATTGCATTTGCAGGGCATATCTTCGGAAAAGCGCGCTTAACATGATTTTATTGCACCATTATAAGTGACTTATCTTATTACTGCCAAAAAATCTTTACAGTAATTGTGTCTTGTTTTGTTTGTGTTTCATCGTATTAATTGAAAAGTGTTTAACCAGGAAGTAAAAATCTCAAAAGCGTATTTCATCTTTCAACAAATCTAAATTTTCATTAGCCTAGGTTAGTCGTTAATCCTTTTATTTAAGTTTCAAATGAAGACATAAACGATAATTACACGCACATTTAAATCTGAATAACAATAACTATTATTCTGACCCAAATACCCGTGACAGAAGGTAATGACATTATTCCGAATGTCGCAAAACAAGTCGTAACTGATGCCGTGACTAATTTCAAACAGTGGGCTGATGATGAATGGAAGTCGAAATTAAGATGTACTGTATCGTTGACGTTAGTGACTACACAGGATTTCGGTTAGGGCTGACCAATCCTTTGCCACTCCTTTGGTACGAGCAACACTTTTTATGACTTTATATTATATAGCCAATAAAAAACTAGGAACTTTATATTTAAAATGGTGATGGGGATATGCTGCAGATATGAAAAAAAAACACATGAAAAAACTGACATAGGGCCGATGATAATTGATAAGTGGCAGCAGGTCAAACAAAATTCAGCAGAAGTGAAAGTGGAAAATGAAGTGGATTGAAAAAGGCACCAATTTATACATCAAAATTTAGTAAATAAGAAAATATGGTTATGAATAAGGAGATGATTTAATATCGAATATTATTAGGTCAAGAGTTCAAAGAGACAAAAATACTGCATTTATCAAAAAAGACACTTTGTGGATATATTAAGCATTATATTGCGTGAAAACATTGTCAATGTACAGATCCACATCGTAACAATAAAACTGTGTCTGTCATAGTGACCCGAAAAGACTAAAGCCGACTCAGTCAAAAAACTAGTAAGCTGTCAAAAATTTTGTGACATGGCTCTTAACATATTTGACACAAATGCTCGTACAAAAATAGGTTTGACAAAATAAATGCGTCCAACCCTATTTGCCAGACCTTGTGCTAACCCCAATTTGTAGTACTTGTAAGTTTTTATGGCGGTCTCTATTAATCTCTTAACGGAAAATTAGTGGCTAGTGTCGGGAGTGACGCCAGAATCGTGAGTTTACAAACTTCAGTTAGACGCTCAAGCGGCATATCGACGTATCACACACCTATAAATTTTTCAAAGTTGAATTTGAACTCTATTAGTGTTAGACATCAAAGTGAATATTTGTTTAAATTAAAAGGGGCTATGAGGACAAGTTCTTTTGCTGCTTATTGTTTCTATATATCATCAGGTCTATCGTCTTCTAAATTGCAAACGTATGCATTTGTTTCTGTTTTATTTTCGCTAATGATATCTTGATATCTTTTTTTTGTCGCCTGATTTGCGTGTTTCGATAGTGCTTTGGTTTAGGTTTTCCAATATTTTGTCCATTAGTTGGTTTAGTAAAAACTTGTTTCGAAAAGTTGATGCACTTTTTTTGAGTCTGCAATGCTTGACTTATTCTTTTAGACGAGACAAAAACTCAGACTGACACATTCCAATTGATTCAGATATATCTTGTCACATTTCTTTAATTAGTAAACCTACGTTTGTGCGTGTATATATATATATATATATATATATATATATATATATATATATATATTAAATCACATACATTTAGTGTGTCATCGACAACTTTGAGAACTGTAGCTTAATGTTTTGTCATTAGCTCTTTTTATGACCTAGACAAAAATGAGACAATTATCTTATTTTCAACACTTAGGTGGCCTGTAAAAACATTGACTAATTAGGGACAAGATTACTGAAACCCATATTTTTGTCACGAGTCACTGATTGCTTTGTTGAAGACTAGAGTCTTGTAAAGAAAAGGAAACACTAATGTAGATCATGACTTTAGTAGATTTCCCTCCCTCAAGAGGAAGGTTTTTATTATAAAATTGGAACAGCGGGCAGGACAGCGTCTGCCGGGTCCCCCAGTAACATACGCTTATGCTTACGTACTGTAAAAAGCTGGGCCTAATTTTAAAACCGCTTTAATACAAGAAGGAAAACATCGCTTTCGTTCGGAAAATAAAAATCAATCAGGCACAAATTAGAGCTTTCACTGCAGCTTCATGTTACATCGGTCACCCACATACCGAAAGTTTTCTAGCACTGATTCCGTAAATTTCGTAGAAAAAGCTTATTTTCGTACTTTGACGTTGCTAAGTGCAGTTTTTCTTATAAATAAGTAGTTTATTTGCCAAGATTGTCAAAATTTTTATTGGTTTTGTGGCTTTTTTTAATCTGTGGAAGTATCTGTTAAAAATGTTTTCACTGATAAATAATAACATTATTTGGTCACAGTTAGCATTGGGGTATCTTATAGGCTTGTGATATGGGCGATTTTGCAACAAAAATGAGTAGCCACTGTACATAAAACTTTTTATAAGAACTCTATATTTTCGCTTAACATGTATAGGTAGCAACTGCATTGGAATTATGTCAATTGATAAACGTTGCAAAACAATTATTTTTTATCATATTTTGCAGGCATCATTTAGGGATGACTTCACAAAATATTACGCTAGGTCTAATTAAGTGCAACCTTGTTTTAATGTGTTGTTCTAAAATTGTAAGCAAACATAATTTTGTACGATGGCCAAAATGATGCGTTGCCAGTTATAAATTTTCAGTTAACTATGTAAGTAGGTGGTTTAAGTTTTTAGACTTTTGCGTAACATTTCGAATAAGACGTACAATTAGTCTAAGCAACGAAAATAATATGATTATCCAAGGAAGCTGCAATGATAGTCAGTCAACAGTCATTATGGCCGGTCTATCCAGACTGACTGTTGGAGCGGTACATTTAAAAGTACGTTAATCAGTGTACCATCGTAAACATGACAGCACTTGATACACATCCAATGAACTTTGACCATAACATTTCCTAGCAGGTGCAAACCAACAATGATGAATGGCACATTATGCTCGGGGAACTGTTCGCGTCGACTCCCGCGCATTTCTCTCGTGTTACGTTTGACAGCTGTCAAATTAGCATCACGTTGCCATTGTTAAACTATTACCACACCGCACGTCCAACGGTGCAACGATAATTGTTTGATGGATTCGACGGAAATCAAAATTATTATAACATGTAAAAGCTCTCAATGTTGCAACACAATTTTGGCTAAACCCTTGAGAAAGTTAAACATTTAAAATGAAAAGAGGTTCGAGTCAAATATATTTTTTTTACAATTCATTGATATTTATGTCAAATCCTTTTGCGTGTATCAAATTGTTTTGTAAAATATTAATCTTCTTTTTTTCAAACTTTTACCCATCCAAAAACAATGCCAAACGCACAGAACCACTGGCCACTTTTATCGCACCGGAAAAAAATCGCAAACTTTTTTTCACAAAATTCAAATTTCGAACTCGCGTCGTGTAACAGTATCGGTGTGAACGCGCTGCGTGGTTGCGCGCCGCGAGTTGTGTGCGCGCCGCGGCGCTTGCGCCGACACCGGCGGGGTTGCAGCGAGGTGGTGCAGATGTCTAGAATTTGTGTCGGGAAAACTCGACCCAGATTTTAGAGACGGGTGATCAACTAGCTTAAAACAACAATAGTCGTATAACCATGCATTTATTCTAATATGGGCAGTGAAAGCTTCTTTGTTATTTCTACCCGAATGCGACGGAGAGTAATTAGATTTTGATTTTAAAATATGTCAGAGCGGTGTCAAATAACGGTAAAGAGTACATTACGATATTGAATTATTACCGTTTTGTACTAAGTCTGAGAACCTTTTTCTGATTCATAGCCAAAAGCTAAAGCTTAAATAATAAAGCTCAACGATACAGGTATAAGAACGTACAACTTTTTACGACCAACTTAAACACTGCTATAAGAAAAAACTGGGTAGTCGAGTAATCAACCTAAATATACATATTACTTTGCGCTCTGTGTACCACCGTCCTAGCCCTAATGCAATGAGCGTCATACCGACTTTGAGATTTTGTTTCGAAAGCTTTCGTCGTATTTTAGTCCATATTATCGTTTTCAATTTAATTCAATTGAACTGATTTCTTCAATTGATGAAATTATTATCATTATGGGTATAATAGAACACATTTTAGTTATTCTAAACTAACAATGCGGGGTTCACTCTGGTTTAAATACGAGTATATATGGATGCCATTGTAAAGTAACTTTTTGGTCTTCATAAAACTTTCAGAATATAGTGATTTCTTAACATATCAAGACACAGGTCACACAAAAATTTTATCATATGTAACTGGAAAAAGTTTAAATAAAAAGCTGATATTAAATAATTATTCATAAGTTATAATAACTAATTCTCATCGAAAAGATTTGTACGATTATTTTATTCAAATCCTCCGGGTAGGTTAATAGATTACCAAAACGCGTAAATACAACGATTTACTACACTACTGGCCCTCATGCACCTTTGGTTTCTGCCATCGAATTGTATTATGTAAATTGAACTGGACTACTGCATAAGATCATTCCATTACTTTTTCCATTTGTAATAGAATCTGCTATTTATTTGTTCAAGTCAGAGATGGCCAACTTTAAGATAAAACCGGTTTTTTTTTCTGAGTTTCGGTAAGATAAATGTCAAAGCTTATTCCTTCTTAACGATTCAAAAGTCGTCCTTGGAGCAAACTTTTTGTGTAAAAATTGACGATCGTTTAGATCGCAAATTTTTTACCGGAACTTGGAAAAAAATCCGATGCCAAAGACTGTTTAGTGAACCAATGCAATATTTTGCAATAAATAGTTATAAATAATGACGGTATTTTTTCAATTTAAGTTTATTCAATTTAATTGCCACCGTTAAACCTCATATATATGTTACTCGATTTGCATGCTGAGTACACTTGCCTTTGGAGCTGCAATCAAATCTGTGTGTAACTTGTTTTATGTTAATTGTTACGATTGTGTCTCTGTTAAGTGTACCTATCAAAATAAATGAATAAATAAAAATGTGGATGTTATTATGACATTGTTGAGATTGCTTAAGATGAAGCATGTGCTTAGCTAGCGTATAAAGGCCAAACAGAATACTGAATACTATATATTTTTAAACTTACATATTTTTTCAGTATTTATAATATATACATACTTTTTTTTAGTATTTATTTAACTACCTCATCAGAACCTAAGCACAGGTTTGTAACCTCTGCTTTGACATATACCTAAATCCCGGTGTATTTATTAACAGATCACTTTAAAGTGATCGCGAACATAAACTCTTATTTATTACAGTTTTAGCGCCGGCGCCATTTTGCACAGCTTACGTGTTTCCGTGTTGTCACATAAACATGCTAAAAATATATCTGCACTATTACTGAATTTATTTGTTCGATCTAAGATTAAGTCGGATATTTTCCGCTACGTGAATTATGTTTCTAGGATAAATATTGAAATGCGAGTGCCAGTGTGTCAACTGCAGCCAAATCACTGACAGTCGCAAGAGACGTCGACCGCATGCTGCACGTGTGCTCGGTGCCTAAGAGCTTTTCATTCAAACAAAAATATTTTCATATGGAAACGCGAGGAACTGCGTCTAAATCAAACAATACATTAATGTTCTACATGAGTAAATAGTCATAACGACTGAACGTGAACCTTAGCAACGACCGAGTTGTATATTATTTACCGCCGATCATAAAATAGTTAATTCGGCCATTGACATGAATTCCGGACCACTAAAACGTTGAACTATTATAGCATTGCGAAAGATTTCTGTAACGTTTCAGCAGACTTGAAAGCCATAGCTAGGTCAGGGTTACAAATACAGCACCTAGCTGTAACTACTTCAGACGCTTAAAGGTTTATTACTAATGAGTAGACACGGGGCCCTATTATTACTTACTGCCTCGTTGGTGTAGTGGCATAGTTTCTGCCTTTCATCCGATAAGTCCTGGGTTCGAATCCCAGGTCAAGCCAAAAATTTTTCTGAGATTTTTTAATGAATTTCTCAAAAACAGCTCCGAGTCGGGAAGTTAACGGTGTTACACCCCCTTGCCTCGGAAAGAACGTTAAGCTGTTGGTCTTGCGCCTGATCTCTCTCCGATCATGTCGGATTGCCGTCTCACCGAACTTTGAGAGTGATAGATCAGTCAGTGCATCTGTGTATTGCGCTCATACTTGTGCACATAATATCTACTGCGTAGTAAGTAGGCTGATCTCCGTTGAGATTGGCCGCCGTGGTCGGAATCAGCCAGGAGGACTATTATTATTACTATTACTTACTATATTACTATAACATCATATTATTAAGAGACTATCATATTATGAAGAGTATTACTAAGACTCCGATGTAGGTCTATCGGTGTCCCTCTGTCACGAGGCTGTATCTTATACAGAACAGGCTGGAGCCATCACTAGAGATTCGACATTAAAAATAATTGTAATATAGAAGAGTCCTGCAAAAAATCTTAAGCTAAGAGGACAGTTGAACATTACTTACTACGAGTACAGCTCAACAGTAGTTGCAATTTAACCAGTATTTTTTTCGAAAAGACAACACTTAAAAAAATCGGGGAGGAATCGAACCCCCGACCTTTGGAAGTCCGGTCCAATGCTCTGACCACTGAGCTCCCCGATGACCGGAGCCGAAAATAATTTTTTAAGTGTTGTCTTTTCGAAATTAAAAAATTGCGTTGTAAACGCGAAAAAAAAGAAAAAAAAACCTAACAAATAAAATTAAAGCCTGTTTCATCTTAACCGATTGTTAAATATTTGTAAAAATATTTCTCTCTGATTATTTGAGGGTGTCTCCCACAATAATTGATGAAACATACGCTGGCTCAAAGCGATAAAAAAGCTCTTACAAAATTCAACGACTCCATTAAGGTTCTCGGTAGCTCAGTGGTCAGAATATTGGACCGGACTTCCAAAGGTCGGGGGTTCGATTCCTCCCCGATGACCGGAGCCGAAAAGAATTTTTTAAGTGTTGTCTTTTCGAAATTAAAAAAATAGCGTTGTAAACGCGAAAAAAAGAAAAAAAACTTAACAAATAAAATAGTATTTTTTTCGTAATAAACTGTGTAACGCAAAGTTGTAGATTAGATGTACATACGAGTATAACAGTATACGAGTACTAGTATGAGAATTAATTTTAAGTTTTTACTAGAATTTTAAGATTCTACTTAGTCCCAAACATTCGAATGCACTGTTGTGTAGCTATGAGCTGATATTACTTAACGCCTTTTGCTTGCAGCGTCGTAAGCAATTCGTAAGGTATTCTAAAGAAAAAAGTCATAATTTCCTTCACTCAGTCTCCTACCGTGAAATGCCCTGAAGAAATACTTATAAACAAACATCATAATTACTAGGTAGCGACTTCATGCTTCGGACTGAACGTCATAATCGCTACTTACACCAATCATTCGTACACATCAATCAGTGTACAGTGAACGACAGCAAAACTGCAATGAACATAACAATTAAGCTGTACATTAACAGCTTGGGTACGTTTGCAGGTGTCAAATAAGTGCCTCCCCCGGTATTAATTATCTAGGAAAACTGGTAAGACTGCCGAGTTATAGGGGAGGAAGAACAGACAACTCACAACACTCATACATTTAAAGATACTACAAATTAGCTTTTGTAAACTTAACTGTCTTTTAACGACTTCCTATCCTAGTCACCATAGTACAAGCTAACGATTGGTTTGGGGCTAGGTAATTGGTGTGGTCGTTGAAATGCTCCAAAAATATTAATTCGGTCATAAATAGCAGCCTGACTACCATATCTGACTGACCAACCACAAACCTTGTCGGTTTGTGGTTGGTCTTTTGCTCACCTAGCGTTTTTTCGCAATCAATTGTTCGTATTTTTGTTCTAAATTTGATATTGATTTTCCTTTCTACTGTGATCTTTTAAAATCCAATCCTTGTAGCATTTTCTAATGAAGCTGTTTGGTTAATCTGAACACGTCAGACTGGCGCAAATCTTACAGCTTTCTACGTAAATGGTCAAGGTATTCCGTGTTTTCTCCGAGGCAGCTCAGCGCGGGCGGCCCATTTTGTAAAGCCTAGGCGTCTGTCAGATAAATTTGTTTATGGACATTTCGAAATCCAAAGCCTTCATTGTACGTGGTTTGTTTAAAAGCATGTTTATTTGACGGATTTGTTTGATTTGGGAGACTACACAACTTAAAGCTTATGTTTTTAAAATACGTAGATACCTTAGTTGTTTATAATTGATTCTTTTGCATAATTGAATTGCCTAGATAGCTAGGATCTGTACACTAATATGCAATGACTATCAAATAGAACCTTAAACTTAGTTTACTCAGCTTAAATTACAAATCGATTCGATGTTTTTTTCTTAACAATATTACATTTTTATGGGTGATTCTCACTTGCAACACAATTACAAGTATTTTTTGTATTTTTATTTAATGTGAAATGGTAAACAGTTTAACATAAGCAAAATAGCACTAAGTAGATATACCTCGCATATTGTTGTCCCCTTATAAGTAAGAACCTGATCACCTCGTGACCACTCGTTTGACCGTAAATTCAAATACAGTAACAATACGTGTAAATTTACCCATCTGACTAATAGTTTACAAATTACAAGGGCATTATTTATTTGTAATAAGGCCCGAGTTCAGAGGTGATGACAGCTATGTGAAGTTATTACTGTGGTACGTACTTCTGTTTTGCAACTGTTTGACAAAAGCGTTGTCTCGTTTTATATACGAGTACGTCATTACGAGATAAAATTATAAAGGTATGAGATGCCAGCGGTCCTCTGAGACTACGTTTGCGCAAATATAAGATCCGCGAAGAATCTTTCATTTCCTATTACAGCCTGTATTTTATACATGGCCCTAACGAGTTTTAACTTCTTACAAGGAAGACGTTATGTTTTGTCTCACCACTACCAAAAGAAAAAGGTATAATCTAATTATTACTTTGCCTCATGAAAATACTTAAAAACTTCTCAATGTAGGAATTTTTTGAACAATGGAAAATATTTTAATTAAGACAGTATTAAAATGTTGAAGGCTTTTAATTTCGAATAAAATCTTAGAGAATGTCATTCATGATTAGAACTATTTTAATGACACTCTTAAAAGGATTGTTTTAATTTAATTTAAATAAACTCATAAAACCTTATCTTAACATACCAATTTTTATGGGCAGCCGACATTTTTTGTGTCCTTAGACATCTCAGTAGGTACTTAATTATATTTTATTACTTCGTCTAAATATTTCACCCATTGACTTGTCTAATAATAAGGCGATCAACTTTTTGATTAAGTGCCTTTTGACCAAACCATAAATTATTGAACTAAACTGATTATATCAAGAATGCAAGTGTAACAAGGTCTGAAATTTTTGAAGCTTTATCGAAAAACGTAATTCAAATCTGAAATAAGATCTTTAATGATTTTTTTTTTCATTTATAGACTCGCTCGCTAGAGTCTTCTAACTAAATCATTTATGAAACAGTTACAGTGTTCCATTCAGAATTTCAGAGTTACTGTTGTAGGTACGCTCGTCTTATCACATCGCTCATCTCATTCATTCTAGCCTACACCTATTTCTAGCGATCTACCCATCACTTGATGATTTTACGACGGCGCCGTTTCAGGCCAAAGTCAAAGCACTAAAGCCAGATACCAATGGACAGACGGACAGAATCATTATCACGTAATAAATAGCAATAACAATACTCTACATTATTTACGAGCTGACGTACTAGGCCTTGCTTTTAGTGATGTATATACGCGGTTTAGGTCACCTTGATATTGTTTAAATCAAAATGCAATTGGATCTGATGGTCGTTGGATCAGAAAAGCTCTAATTTGAAGACTAGGTGTTAATTTAAGAACGCAGTACTTTCAGCAAGACAGTCATGAGAGTTTGAGGTCAGAGAATACTTGCCTGAATTTAAGCGGCTTGCAAACATTTGGACATCCATAGACAAACGGCGCTGTCGGCGGAAATATGTAGGCTAGAATGTAAGAGATGAGCGATGTGATAAGACGAGCGTACCTACGTTACAGTTACTCTGAGTTCTGAATGAAACACTCTCAATGGCTTATGTTAATGGTCAACAGTCCTAGGATCGGCAGTGAACTTTCTAAAGAAGATGAGAAATCAAGAAGAGAAACTAGAAAATAAAAAAATATTGGAAACAAACGTTTACAACCTTAAGAAACAACATGTTAATTAAGTGTCATTAGAAACACCAGACATCACTATCACCTCGACAATGTTGCATCAATACTTTATAGATCAGGCGATTCGCATTCACTCAATAGACAATTCGTGTTTTATTACATGGCAATAGACTAGCTAGAGTCATTGCCGTTGCCATGTAAGCCCGATGGCGGTTTTCGGTTTTTGCGCAGTTGTTTGCTTGCGGTCTCTTTCTTAGATGATGTCACTAAAATAACCGTTTGTCTAGCCACCGGCAAGCTACAGCGTTTTTTATAAATGACTCGTCAACTCCTTCCTTTTAATGCAATCTGTGTCGTGCAACATTGACATTTTCTGTAAAGATAGAGCACACAACTAATCGTTTTTAAATAAGTGATTTTAAATTCACCTACATAATCATAGCTTTGAAACGAATGGTCCTAGGCTAGCGACAAACGCGACAACGCGACGCGACACGACACGACGCACAAATATCAAACATATTCATACTGACGACCACTTTGGTTAAGAAGTTGACTACTAACCAAGAGGTCGCGGGTTCAATCCCCGCTCTGTACAAAAATTTGTGTGCATGAACATGTCTGTTTGTATTGGTATGGGTAATATGTATTCATTTAAGTTAATTTGTAATACCACTTTTTTCTGATACTTGTAACACAAGTGCTTAAGCTCGTATGTGATGTTGTTGTATATTTATTCATTTACATTATTGTGGTTTCTGATAGTGTCCTACGTGATTAAACGCGACTTACATTGACACAAGGCGTTTGAAGTATTGGTCTTATCGCGTCGCACTTGTTTCGTTACATCGCTCAGGTGTTGTCTTACGTGAGCGCTGTAAAGCGACAAATGCGATCAATACTTGTGTCAATTAATATCGATCCCGCTTCCTATCATAAACGTACATACATTTGATATTGTAGTGACGCGTCGCGTCGCACTCATGGCGTTTGTAGCTCACGTGGCACAACGTGTCACGTAAGACAAAGCCTAATATTTGATAAGATTCAGGAATGACTAATCGCAATGCTTTTTTACTCAAACTAAAATATTTGACGATCTGGTAGATAGAAGCACCTAAATAGAACACAAGGCAACTAGGTAATAGGTAACCGAGTTAACGGTAGACTAAACCTGCTAGAATACCTTTTTTTTATAGTCAGGGAAACGCTGTTACGCATACCCGCCCGTATGTGGGACTCCAGGCCTGAAAGAGAACCCGCCTACCCACTAAAAACCTGACGGTGCCCTCCGGTGCCATGTGAGTCGGGGACGTGGCGGGTTCACCATAGAGAGGCAACAGGCATTCACCGCAATTCCCCGGAATCGGCCGATTACTTGCAGCGAGCCCCTACCGGTTGCGACGAGGGAGAAGGTCAACCCCGTCGCAGAAACAGCAGAGGGCGCGCGGGAACACACCTTAGTTCTAGCTTAGCTCAAGAAGTGTACACTAAGCCTTAGCTTCAAAGTGTATTTTACTAGTAAAATGACAATGATTCGGCAATAAAGATGTAAATATGCTATAAGACTACCGTCTACACAAGAAACATTAGCACCTCTTGTAATTTGTTACAAAGTAACACTTTTTATACACTTTGTAATTTTACGTTTTGCATGCACAGTTTTAAACGTAAGTATTGTATACTAGTAAAACATTTTCAGCTAAAAAGATACAACATCTGCAATATTTAAGATTTTGTAGTACTAGAAAAAGGTGTGCCTTTTTTAAAACAAATCGTTACACACAGTGAACGATTTTGTTTGTCCAATTTGTCTGTGAAATTGTTTATAATGTTTTCAGCATTTTACCTGAAAGCGCTGTAAGTTGAAAAGTGTTGTTATTTGCAATAACTACTTGCAATTTTTTTCAGTTCGAGGCTATGAACCAGACAGGTGTCCCGTAGTCTCACCATCCATAGTCCCAGCTACTCTGTTTACCAGCTCTCAAACCCATGACCCGGTATTATATCATCATTACATTAGTCCAATACTAACCGGAGGTTGTCTTTGGGTGCACTTTTTAGTGCACATAGAGATGATCGTCGGTTGGTGTCACACTTCCCTTAGATCAATGTTGCCAAACGGGCCGCAGCGTGCTTGCTTCAAGCCCAAGTACGCCTTCCAAAGGACCAGGAACGGAAAAAATAGAACCGCATGTATGTGCAGGCTCTAATATAGTCAGCCTTACCTTACAGTTTCCCTGCACGCAAATAGCTCGATACCCTGGCCTCGTGCAAGGTGTCCCGTCAGCGACCAAAGCCAGCGACGCGTAGAACTGCTGCCCTAGCGGTCGGCAATTCAGGGTGCAGGGCGAATCGCCTGGAAAAGAACACTGTCTGAATAATGTTATAATAATAATCCTCCTGGCCGATTTCGACCACGGCGGCCAATCTCAACAGAGATCAGCCAACTACGCAGGAGATATCATAGTGCACAAGTGTGAGCGCAATACACAGGTGCAATCACTGTTCCATCACTCTCAAAGTTCGGTGAGACGGCAATCCGACATGACCGGAGCGAGATCAAGCGCAGGACCAACGGCTTAACGTGCTTTCCGAAGCACGGGGGTGTAACACAGCCAATTACCCGACTTCAAGCTGTTTTTGAGAAATTCATGACTGTAAATCTCAGAAACAATTTTCGGCTCGACCTGGGATTCGAGCCTAGGACCTCTCGGATGTAAGGCAGAATCTTTCCCATTACACCAACGAGGCAGTCTACTGGATGAATACAGGCTCAGTGAGAGATTTTGATCTTTTTGGAAGCTTGTTTCTGCATTAGTTTATAAAAGAGAACTTATTCCGCTCACGGGGATCTGAGCTTCGTTACAATAACATTGTAATGTGTCTGTAACCTTTTGAATTGTTCGGTTAAAAAAATGTTTTCAGATCCTTCATAAATGTGGTGGTGAACTTTAAGTCCAAAACAAATATGAAGTGTTGCCTGAATAATTTGATACAAATGTATCAAAAAATTTCAAGTAAATTATTTTGGCAGTGTTCAAACTTGCGAATAAGCTTTTCTTTTTAAACATTTAGTGATTTTGAATAGAAGTTTAGGTACTGTAAGACATCAATTTGCGGCAAAACTGACTTATTGCCAAGTATTTATCGTATCGTGACAGAATCTTTGATAAACAAACTATAATCTCACGCAGAGTACTGTGAAATGAACAGTTAAATACGTAATCGAAACCGAATTAATTCCTATATTAATTACAAAGTTATTCAGCGACCATTACTTGTGATTAATTTACAACATTATTTATGTAACGCAAGCCTCTAATGGTTTGCTAGTCACGTAGGATATATTTATCAAGCTTTACGGTATAGTAAATAAGACTTAAGTAAATTGTTGTTGTTTACCTAATGGTACAAAATGTTTTGACAATGGTGACCACACCCGTAATTATGGATAATAATCATGTAATCCTTATCTTGGACAAATAATAAACAACGGATTGTGAATGTTTAACTATTATTAGAATTTAACCACTTACTTACATTATAATCAACGAACGCTTTCGTGTAATGGTTCAGAAATGGACTCTCAGACCGAGAGATCGCTGGTTCGAGCCCCGCAATGTACAAACGTTTGTATGCATGAACATGTCTGTTTGTACTAGTCTGGGTGTTACATGTATTTACGTAGTTTATTTGTAATACTGTTGCAGGTTGCAATTGTTAAATCAGGTTTTTTAGTGAAATAATAAAAAAAAACGGGAAATGGCCAATTTCTTACAGTTTAATAGCCTCATTTCAGGGATATTATAATTTCTTGGGGACGCTCTAGGGATATTGTACCCGTTGACAATTTCCCAGTTTTTTTTTATAATTTCACTGTTTATTCTGATTTCTGTAACATAAGTGCAGCTTAAGTAGCTTACGTACCACGGAGTTAGATCAATGTATGTGAAAATAATACTTAAAGACGCGTCATTCATTACAAGACAAGATGCGTTTCATGGAGTTTTTCTAAGTTTTATACTTTTCGTCTTCGAATTCAAATCACAAAAATCCTGTCATACATACCATCTATGTAAGGAACCCATGTGTAGAAGCGTCCTCTAAATGGTCTTCTATCGTACACTGCACACTGCTCAGCGCGCAAGTCTACCTCTCCTTTGGGACATGGCTGAAACAATAGCAAAAATTAATACTCTGATTGCACATGTTCTTTGATAGCTCGCAAAAGTATCTGAGGATAAAGGCCTGATTAAAAGGCTAGCGAAAAGCTTTTATAGCAAAGAAAAATAGCATATATTACAAAAAAATAGGTTGATAGGTGTTACACCTATTTTTCAATGGGACAAAGGTAAAGTCTGCGAAATTGTTATGCCGACATTCAAAAGACAGTCAATCTGTAATTTTGCCAAATAAAACTTTAAATTTCATTAAGTAGATACATCTACACTAATATTATAAAGCGGAAGAGTTTGTTTGTTTGTTTGTTTGTTTGAACCCGCTAATCTCAGGAACTGCTGGTTCGAATTGAAAAATTCTTTTTGTGTTGAATAGACCATTTATCGAGGAAGGCTATAGGCTATATAACATCACGCTGCAACTGTTAGGAGCGAAGATATCATGGAAAATGTGGAAAAAATGGGAAAAATTATTCATCCTTGAGGGCTTCCGTTGCGAACGCTGCGAAAACGGTTCAAGATACCAAAAATATTTGTATGAAGAAATTATTCCTCTTAAAATGATCTAAAAAAATGTCTGCGACAGTATATGTCTATCTTTTAAGATCAAGTCACTAGAACCGTTTTTGTGGTAATCAAATTTGGCCAAAATTAATGCATTATTTGTTAAGAGTTGTATCAACGTAATAATATTAATCTTTATCCAAACAAATGTGTTGTTGATTAAGAGTATTTAATTGTGAACAAAAATTGTCCTTGACATCACTTAATTTCAATGAATATCTTAGAAGATATTACAATTTTAAAATAACACCAATATAAAATTTACCCGCGCCGCATGATATGCAAAACTTGACGCTGCAAGGAAGAGAGGCGTTACTTGCGAGCGACGCGGAGAGGGGGGTGTAGCTCTACGAGGTACCATAATGAACCAAAATTAGATTTAATTAATGACCAGGTGCGTCATATCTTCACGTCAACCGCCGCAGTGCCTAAAAAGCCGGTTGTTTAACCAATGCGTCTTAACTGTCTTAACCCACGGAGCTGAAACGTGGAACATGACAGACAAGCTAGCTTACCGACTACACTCAGCGTGCTATGGAATGGTCTAGGTTGGGGATCTCATTAAGGGATAAAATCCGGAACGAGGTCATACGACATAAGACTAAGGTAACATATGTTGTCCAAAAATGTAGCAAGCTAAAGTGGCAGTGCGCTGTCCATGTCTGTCGCAGAACCGACGAGAGGTGGAGCAGGAAGGTTCTTGAATGGAGACCACTCTTAGGTAAACGTAGTGTGGGACGCCCCCCGGCTAGATGGACAGACGACCTGAAGAAGGCAGCTGGTAGTGACTGGATGCAAAGAGCGGGAGATCGGGCGCTGTGGCGGTCCTTGGGGAAGGCCTATGTCCAGCAGTGGACTATAACAGGCTGATACGATAAATGACCAGGTGACCGCGATTAATAATCTGGGACGAATGTTCTATGATCCATAGAGCTCATGTAGAGGGTCTAGATAGGACTCTTAGAGATATAAGAAGCTGTGATATAATCATCATCATAAAATTACTGTTATGTTTGCGAGGGACTTTCGAAAAACTGTACCAGTAATAGTAAGGGGTACAAGGGCAGACATTGTAAAGTCTTGGCTTAAAAATACCCCAATATGGAAGTTTGTAAACATCTTAAAATTAACTAAAAATATGAGAGCACATGTGGGGGGAGGTAGAAATAATCCTCCATGCCGATTATATACGTGGTATATAATCGGCATGGAGGATTATTTCGGCCAATCTCAACAGAAATCAGCCAACTACGCAGGAGATATTATAGTGCACAAGTGTGAGCACAATAGACAAGTGCACTCCCAAACTGCACTGTTCCATCACTCTCAAAGTTCGGTGAGACGGCAATCCGACATGACCGGAGAGAGATCAGGCGCATGACCAACGGCTTAACGTGCGAACCGAGGCACGGGGGTGTAACACCGCCAACTTCTCGACTCCGAGCTGTTTTTGAGAGATTCATGACAGAAAATCTCAGAAACAATTTTGGCTCGACCTGGGATTCGAACCCAGGACCTCTTGGATGTTAGGCAGAAACTTTGCCACTACACCAACGAAGCAGTGGTAGGGAGGTTGTATAACTTTTCCTTCAAAGTTACTTTTAATAGGAGACGGGAAAGTACCTCACTTTGAAAATAAAATTGCAATTGAACGAGATAAAGGATTAAGAGTGAGTAACATTAAGGACTCTAGATCGAGAGTTCACCCTAAAATATGCAAAATAGAAAAAAATAGATCATCAATGGATGTGTCAAAGTGCAATATTGGGAGTGAGAAACTGTAGCGTAGACGAAATTAAAAAATAATTATTTGAACACAAGTGGCCTTCCCCCATTATTCCCTCAAGTTCAAAATAGGTGCACCAATAATTTTACTTAGAAATCTTAAACCACAGGGACCCGACTTCAAATCTAATTTCTTCGCAATATGTAACGTGATGGTTGCAATAGTTTAGACTGGTTTAGCAGTTGGTCAAACAGTGCTTATACCTCGCACCTCAATGATTCCAAATTATTAAAAAATAAAAAAAATAATAAAAAAAATCTATTTCCTTTTATGCTTTCTTTCACCGTTACAATTAATAAATCACAGAGGCAAACCTTTAAACACATAGAAATTAATTAACGTCAAGACTGTTTTTCACACATATGTCGCATTGTCAAGATCAGACCTACAAACGCGTTGCGGACAAAACTGATATGTTCTTCTGACACAAGAAAATGAAACTAGAAAAATATTTAACGCAAAAGTACTTTAAGCTAATTATGTTCTTTAAAAACTTAAAAAATAAATTGTCTAAAATAATAACAAAAAAATTAATTTGCAAAAAGAAAATGATGCCCAAAATAAATAATCCACGCGGACGAAGTCGCGGGCACAGCTAGTATTTAATAAATTCAAGTCAATTTTGCACTTTCGGGATCCATCGTTCCTTATATTCGAAACATTTACATTAAAAAGCACACACGGGGCCAAAAGTTACGTATCCCATAAATTGCCTCTATTTATTATACCATATCGAACAACATATGAGCCGATGTGAACAATACTAATCATGGAAACATTTATGGGCCATGGCCATGCATGGTCATAAATCTTATACCATTTATGCGACAGGAATGAATACTTAGCCTTACCGACGGTTAAATCGCAAATCAATTGAACGAATCGTTGGGTATTATTACTTTCGGGCACATTGGACCAGGCGGGATACGAATGTGTTAGCGCAGTTTAGGATTAGAGGCTTTGAACTAGTACCTATTTACTGGAAAATACTGGTGTAATCTAGTTCTTGTAACTCACGAAGTGCGAGAACATGCAAGTCACTAACGGTACTAAAGGTACCCTTTACCTTACTAGGTAGCAAGATTAATTTTACATAAAAATGTAGTGTATTTCGTTAAAACCTAGTCGCTTAATTACAAACAATGATTACTTAAGTCTTAAATTACTAACATAAAGTAAATTGGCATAACATGAACATATTTCATACTAGTTACTTGACTCATCAAAGAATGTAAGTATCACTTTAGTTTCAGAGGTTAGAATTTAATAAACTGAACTTTACACTTGTATTTTTTGTTATCATGTCTCAATGTTACGTAAACAATCTTAAGTATAAAATTGACGCATTATTTTTTTATGTATTTTCAGAACTGCTGTTTTGTGTAGAGTCGGTGAGCCTTGATTTTAGATTAAAGATCAATCGCTCAAAAACCAGAATGATGGTAGTAAGTAGCGAAACAACAAAAATACTCCAACTGAGATTGTAAATTGAGAAGTCGTGTCCTCATATATTTACTTCGGTTTACTAATCTCATGCAATGGAGTTTCCGGCATTGAATTTAAATGAAGAATATCAGTAACCCGCTCATCAATGGAAAAACTGACAAAGATTTGAAAAGACAGAAATATAGTAAAAAAGTAAAAAAAAAAACGTATTGTGATATCACTGGTTTTTACTGTCTTTAGAAATGTTGTGCTGGAGATAGATGCTTCGGATACTGTGGATAGTGCGATACACCAATGTTTCTATCCTCAAGGAGCCTCATAAAAGATATTACACTTTCGAATTTTTGCGACTGCGCCAAACGGCAACGTGGCCGTTAGGCGCAAAGATGGCGACGCCGTTGATAGAGAGATGTTGTCTAGAGACGAGTAAACGGCACAAGATCGAGAAGACGCTCCCCGATGCGTTAGAATGACCAAGTCAAGATCCTTATTCACAGTACACATACAATGCCTCAGTTAGAGCACACATTTGAAAGTGACTACCATGACCACTACTGCTCTGCCAAGAGCAACCGACTAAGAAGAAGAAGTATTATTAGGCATTTTACATACATACATACATACACATTCACTCACTCACACACCACACTCACACACACACACAAAAATAAACACACACGTACACACACGTATATACACACACCGTAGGGCATGCAGGAACACATAACTGGCTTCTCTCACTTTTCTGCGCCTACTAATACACAAACTTGGGTACTAGTTGCCGTTACGAGTACGCTCTTATGCGTATGTACGCTCGCACACTATACATGCTTTCGCACACAATCAGACACGCCCGCTCACATATGCACACGCACAAGCGCACAAACACACACGCACACACACACCCAAACACACACTCACACACACACCAATGAGCATATTTGACTATACCTACCCTTTATAAATTGATTCTTTTCCATATTTCTCTAAAGTAACTATTATAAGTAAGTAAAATTGTAAAATTGTTAAAATAAAATACGAGTAAGTAAGTAAAATTGTAAAATTATCTAAGTAAAATTGTAGAAGTAAAAATGTAAAAGTAAATTCGTAAAATTTTTAAAAATTATATTACAGTGTACAAAATCGGAACTATAATGTTAACCAACGAGGAAACGAGCGAGTTATTCCTAATACAAGTGTCTCAGACTACACCGGGAAAACTCAGTAACATAATGTAAAAAATACTTTTGGAAATAAACGAATTTATTATTTATTATTATTATTTATTTTTAAGTATATGATTTTAGATACCTGATAGCCAGATGACTAAAGAGTCTGATATATGGGGCGACAGAATCTCAAGATATAGTACAGTTTTACTAAGTGGGCGTTCTCACAAAATGCGCGATCGCGGGTGCCTCAATTTATAGGTTTGGGGTTAGTCTCTCGTTTAATATGTTTTACATTTCGCGTCCGCGTGTCACCACCGCCCTAGGCTGGCATTATGACTATCAAATTGCAATATTTCTCATAGTGGTCACATCGCGATACCGGCGAGGCAGGCCGGCACACTCCTGAATCTCCCGGGTCACCTGGGTCTGCCGGGTCACCTGGGTCTGTCGGGTCACCCTCACTGTTACCAATCGAGGGTAGTGCGTGCTGTCCGCATATTTGACCGTAAATAAAAACTAAAATAACGTTAGTTCTCACAGCGGTATTACACTCGTGATATCGGCGCGCGGGGCCGGCACATTCCTGGGTCTCCAGCGTCGCCCGGGCCTGTCGCGTAACCCTCACTGTTATTACTGGAGGGGGGAGAGGGGGTGGAAGAGTGCTGTTCGCTGGTATGCTTCTTGATCTGCAACAAAAAAGGAATTGTCGTGAGATGGAGTGAAACCTTTATTCGAGTCTAAATTCGGTAATGCTATTTCTCCATTGATCCTGTCTCACCTGTATTATAATTTGAGTGTTATTTTCTCGCCATACATTTTATTCCAATTCAATTTAGATTTTACCGACTTAAGCTTTTTGCTTTTTTTATATCAATACGTCATTTTAATTAACAGTCATCAATCCAATCGTTTACCTTTAATTACAGTTTCCCCAAAATAATACTTAGCCCAGCGGCATTACAAAGAGAAAGTAATAAAATCACTTGTAACAAATAGCTTCAAACACCTAATCTAATTTGGTGTAAAAATAAAAGCATATCAGGAATATAAGTTGAAGCCTCGTTTACAAATGTTACCTCCTCAGAACAGGACTTTAACATTAATTTAATGCTGCTTCAGATGTAGCTAAAAGAAAAGAGCAATCGCACTCAAAGTGATTGCCGAGAAGCAAGAGACCATGCTATAAAGACAGCAAGTCACCTTCATAGTCTTCGTTAAAAGGTTTTGCTAAGGCCTAAAAAATGTTTTTGGGTTCACAACATTGTAGGCTGCCTTGCTTACAATGCCAGCTTGTCAGCGCTGGTAAACTTGTTTATAAATTTGAAAAACTGGCTTCTTTTTTTCTTTTGACGTGACAACGTCTAATAAATTGGTTTGCCGGGTGACACCTCAAGAAACTGCGTTACGCTGCTCCGCTCACGTTTCGCGCGAGAGAGACAGAGCGAGAGAGAGAGAGAGAGAGAGAGATAGGCATACACACCGGTTCATGTTATACGAATGAATATTCACATTAAAATTATTTTACCACTCAGAGTCGTTGTCACGTAAAACTTTCGCGCGTATACCGACTTTACAGGCAACCAATTTTTTACTATCTTTTATTTTTAGAGGCTTTTACCAGATTGGCATGTCAGCCCCATCGAATGTTAATCTAGGTACAGGTTGCACTTAAATACTAAACTATTCTACATGAAAGAATACTAATTATGCAAAATCATTTCAACCAACAATCTTGCAGCCTCGCTTGTTGGCTCTGCCAAGATGCAAAATTCAATTTAACTGGCTTCTTGTATCTAGGACAAAGGGTTATTGATTTTTTTAAATCTATTAAAAAAAATCAATAACTGCTACACGATTAACACGATGCCAAAGCAACACGATCACACAATTAAACAAAACACGATCGTTAGGTACCCTTTAAGTTCCTATTTTAAATCTCACGAAGAACTCAAATGATGTGTCTGTTGTTTATTTGAGCTAAGCAACGTTCATGCTATAGCATCTTTGAATATTCATGTTCGGTATAATGATTGGTTCCACTTGGTAACCCCACTTGCACCGTTTATCAGAAACTGTTTAATGAAAAGTGAGCACCATCATTAGCCCTGGCGCCGGACCAGAGTGGAGTAACGTCAGATTTTAATTAAAGATCATAGTTATAGATCGACCGTATTGGGACTAATTACTAATCAATCAGGGTAAGTAAAATAAACGGATGAAAAAAAGATGATAAAAATTGTGTATTACTGAAACTAAATGGAAATTCCAAAGCAGTGGGACCAATAACAACTCACACTCGCACTCGTAAAAATAATATTTTTTCAGTTAAATATATTCGGTAAACACATCGTAAGTGAACAATTCACTTTTATTACTACTTTTAATTCTGTAATCGTTGACAGAAATGTGTCCCTTATCAAGAACCTCCGAATTTATTCCTTTGTGAATTAAGTGCTGTGAAAGCACCACCAAATGACTCAAGCTATAACTCATACACGTTTTATTGCTTGTCTAATGAAATGTGTACACTGTCAGTCCAACATAAATAGGCAGACGGCGATACAACTTATTTTTTTCGTATAACGCTACGACACGTTTAATAAAAAAAAACGAATGCATAAAATTTTTAAAATTGTTTAGGTTATAAACCATTGTAGTGATCACATGACTATGTCAGGTTCCACTCGCATTTTTAAAACCATCATAAACTTAACATATTTAATGGCATTTTTTTTGAGTCATTAAAGCTACAATATTATTCAAGGCCCATTGTGACTTAATAATAAATTATAATCAATAATTAGAGCACAACATCACATCATCAATAAATGATCTTTGCTTTCGGTAAACTGATTAATTAAGTAGACGACAGCTTTGGTCTAGAGGTCTGAGAAACAGACTACAAAACCAGCTGTTGCGGGTTCGTATCCTGCCAGGGGCAAATTTTTGTGTGATGAGCACGAGCATTGTACAGTATCTGAATTTCTATCAGTTATCCTAGTCAGTATAGCACAAGCTAACGAACTTAGAAACTAACCCAAACTTAGCGTAAACTTGTGCTATAGTGACCTAACAGTAACAATTAGGTAGCAGGTGTGTTCGTTGAAACAATTTATTCGCTTTCCGTATTAAAGGCGTCTACTGGCTCTTGGACTACATATGACAAATGAAGATGGTCCTAATTTGTCAAGGATATTTTACGGCCGGCATCAGCAGGATACCGGGTTTAATGAGGGAATGTTCTCCATACACATTATTTAGACAGACACTATTATTGAGTCGTAAATGGAAGATATCTAACACGCAATAAAATAGTTTAAGAAGCTTGTACTGTAAACGTGCAGTCACAAATATATCAACGTTGAGATATTGAGCTTGTAAAATGGTCGCATTAAATGAGAAGATAGGTACGAGAATAATATATTACCGCGATAATCAGAGCATTTCAATAGTTTAATAAAGATTATTTATGATTTATTTGATTTGTGATTAATGTGATTATTTAACGTTGGCTGAGTATGAACATCGCCGACCTAATTCCAATAATGAAAGTAAAAAAATCTAAAATTTAAATTTATTGAAACAATAGGGTCTTTTGATCGAGAATTAAGCTTAATCTAGTCATCATTTAAACTGCTAACTAGACAAATTACATGGTAATATACAATCGATCATTATATCATTACGATTTAATCAAGTAATAATATCAAAAACCGGATTGTCTATGATACCATTACTAGATTAATCAAGCATTAGAGTCACGATGGAACAGGTTAATCCCGCTATTTCAATTGATCCATCTGCTTATCTAGAAAACTTTGATCTTTGGTCCAAGATGCACCTTATTAATGAAACATTCCGATTAGAGGTTGGGCATATGCCGACAGCCACCCTCTGAATTAGGAGGGACAGGATTTTGATTACCTGTTTATCTTAGTAAGTACCTTCAAAGCATTTGTGTCTTAAACTGGCAACGATGAAGCTGTGTGATCCTTGTATTTGGTAATTTTACCTTTCATTGTTACAAAGAAACACCGTGATTGAATTATCTTTCAAATAAATAGAAATTTAAAATCGGTCCATTTGTTTCGGTTTGACAAACACACACACGAGGTAAAACGTATACTCGTAGTATCCCTCTATTTCGTCAGAGTTCTGGCTGTTGATCAATCTTTTAAAATACAATTTTATTTTAAAAATTATTCAGGGGTAACCTGAAGGGGCTTTGACCACTTTGACCTTGAGGCAGCCTGTTACTATCGCAATAAAAACTATTTTCGTAGTTGACATAAGTAACATGACATTATGTCGACCGTACAGAGACGATGAGTTAACTGTCACATTTTTTGTTTTAACTTTGGTATGTAAACTTTGTGGCACCTAGGTACACTAATGCTAATGCCAGTCAAAATCAGCAGGAAATCAATGTCGTGACATGCCTCTGTCAGCAAGGATTAAAGCTCTGCCTTTTCGGCGCCATTCTTAATGCAGTTCTATTGATTTTGTGTTTTAATGTTTTGTTTTTAATGTTAATGTATATTATGACGAATAAATGATTCCTGTTCTACTCTTATCTATAAAATACACACACTACGGGCACTTAATAAATCGTTACCTTCCATCCTCCTTTCACATACAAACATTTGTGCTTACGGTAACCAAGCTATGTATAACGGATCACTTTATTGTTATTAATGATGACATATGTTGTAGCATAGGTTTTGTTATGGCGGAGAGGATAATAGTGGTATTATAAAGGAAATGTGCTTGCACACACGAGCGTAGATTGGCATTACAGTTAGAAATTAATGTAATGTCCAAGATTGTTAATGAAGTCCCCTTTACAGGTAGAAACGTGTAGTAGGTACCTAGACATATAGTTTGTTTGTGTATTTACAAGTTATGTATGTTTATGCGCTGTTTAGGTTATAAGGTACATATAAATTCAGAGTTTACATGTGCGCTGTAAAGTTTAGTCATCGAAAGAATTTTTATAGTTTTCTGATTTTAGCACTAAGTTTCTCAATATAAACGCAATGAATTTGGTAATTGACAAAGGCAAAATGATGATGTGAAGGTCACCTTGTTCAAATCATTCTGTCAATCGTTCTACACAAGCGGCCTGTGGGCTGACTATACCCTTCGTGCTTTCAATGCCCTACGGGTTCAATACAATAATGTATTCAGGATGATGTTGAGGTTGCCCAGGTCCTGCAGCGCCTCCGGCATGTTTGCCGGAGCCCGAGTAGATGGGTTTCACGCTATTATGCGTAAAAAAATTCAATCGGTCCGCAGTAGAATGCTGGGTAGCAACAACACTATCCTGAGGGTGCTGGCAGACAGACCTGACAGTGTGCTGCAGAAGCACTGGGTGTCAGCCCTAATACACCCACACGCTGGGCATATTTATTATATTAAGTAAAATAAGTTCTTGTTTTTTACTAACGTAGTTATAAGTTGTTTTACTAACACAAAATGGATCTATGTTATCTTAAATAAATAAAATAAAATAAAAAATAAATAAATAAAATAGATTGATACGGTAGCAATTGCGTCACGGTTAACACTGAGGCACCTATTAGTGCATAAGAATGCGCTTGTGATACGGGCGAAAATGGATAACCTGATATGCTGACCACAATACCAATATTCGATTGTGCTCTACGTCCACTCTAGGGATATTCAAGTACCTAAAATATCGTTTCATCCAATACACGAGTATACGTAAGATTGAATGATTGATTGATCAGATAGTCAAGTCACTTTCACTCGATTTCACGAAAAAGTGCACCGAGCTCAAATTGTCATGCTCGGAAAATGCACAAAATTATACAGTAGCACTCACTGCGGTTTGCGCCCTCTAGCATTATACACCACAAAGTAAACTTGCACTTGTAAGTAGAAAGCAAAGCAAGCGCTATCGAAATTATTGCTGTTACCTGCTTCCTAACTCCCAATTTTTACCTAGCATTTTTTCTTTCAACGTCTGACGACCTAAAAGGCGATGTGACGTTTTTGTAGCATAAACAAATATTTCAAAAGATTAGAAGACTCTGGCAAAAGGTGAGATCGGTGCACAAGTTTGGGGAACACCTTGCGCAGTAGTGGGATGATACCTATATGTTCAAAATAACAAAAAGTTCCTAGTACGAGTATCTACTAGCAATAGACAAGAGCTTTGTTTTCCTACTAGAAGTGAACTTACTTGTAGTTTTATTGCTGCTTTTTTTTATTTTTTCAATAACCTTTTCTTATATGAACACTTTTTAATTGTATTAAATGACTGCATAAATCATATAAATCATAAATCATAAATTTTATTTGCATCAGTTATAGGGTACAAGCAGATGGTAATAAAGCTTAAACTAAGAGCACTATAACTTGCCTATGGTGAGGCGTACAAAATTATTTAAAACATTCACAGAATGTTATGAATTAAATTACATTATTTACTTATATATGTAAATGCAAGATCAATGCAAAAGAAAATAAAAACTATAAGTTATAATAAGTATAAAAGCTATAAGTTAAGTGGATATTTTATCATTAAAATATTCCTCCAATGAATAATAGCCCTTTTCCAAAAGTATTTTAAATAGTGTGGTTTTAAATCTATTGTGGTTTAGTTCTTTCAATGAGTCTGGTAGGTGGTTGTATATTTTTGGTGCTATTGTATAAACACTATTGGAGAAAAAGCTTGTGCGTGATGGGTAGTGAGGTAAGATGTATATTTTATTTCGCGTTTTCCGATGGTGTTTCGTGACTCTTGATTTGAAATAGTTAAGGTGTCTATTGACGAATAGGCAAATTTGAAAAATGTAGATACAAGGTAGATTTAGAATATGTAGTTTTGAGAACAATGGTTGACAGCTAACCGTTTGATTAACGCCGTACATAGTTCGGACTGTTTTTTTTTGCGCACGAAATACTGGCAAGAAGTGGACGCAAGCGGCGTTGCCCCAGTGAATTATTCCATATCGGAGATTGGATGCTACAAAGCCGTGGTATGCAGTAAGAGCTGCTTTTTGTGAGACTGTTTTGGTTAGTTTTTTTAAGGGATAATTGAATTTACTTATTTTATTGCTCAAGTAGTGAGTATGAGGTTTCCAATTCACAGAACTATCAAGAATTACCCCTAGAAAACGGATTTTACTGACTTCTTCTATATTGTTGTTATTGTGTTGGATAGATATATTTGGCTTTGTTTGCTGTGGTAGGCTAAACTGCATGTATTTAGTTTTTTCAAAATTAATTTTCAGATCGTTAGCGTCCATCCAAGTAACTATACTATCAAGTGCTTCATTAATCGATTGTTCATAGGTATTTTTATCTTTACATTTAATCAACAACGTGGAATCATCTGCAAATAAAAACATTTCATGATTCACACATAGCGGAAGATCATTAATGTAGATCAGGAATAATAGTGGCCCAAGAATACTGCCTTGGGGCACACCATTTGTAACAAATTCTAGTTTGGATTGTGCGTAAGTTGAATGTTTGTTTTGATCAATGTATGCTATTTCCGTATATTGAGGTCTTTTTTCTAAATATGACGATAAAAGATCGTAGACTGGTCCTCTTACTCCATAATTGTAAATTTTAAATAAAAGTTTTTTGGGGGATACTAAATCAAAAGCTTTGCTCATGTCCATGAATATGGCCGTTACAGGTATGCTATCATTAACACATTCAGATACACTGCGCAGGAGATGAAAAATCATTAGATCTGTGGATCTGTTCTTACGAAACCCATGTTGTTCGTCACATAATAAATTGTTCTTTTCAAAAAAAATATAAAGGCATTCATTTAAATAGCTTTCAAATATTTTGGCAAAGATGGAAATTAAAGCAATAGGTCGATAATTATCTATATTTTCTTTTTGTCCTTTTTTAAATAAAGGTTTAACTACAGTTATTTTTAGTTTATCGGGAAAAACCCCTTTACTGATAGATAGGTTGATAATGTGGCTCAATGGCCTACAAACTTCTTCATAGCAATATTTAACCACTTTTGTACAAATTCCATCATGTCCTACGCTATTAGTATTTTTTAGGTTCCTAATAATAGTTTTTACTTTTTCAGGGCTTATTGGATTTAAGAATATGGAACGGTTATTTGTTTTTATTTGCTGTGTGTATTGTTCGTTTTTAATATTTTTATCTTTGTTATTCTGATTGTTATTATTTTTCGCTATTTCTATGAATGATCGATTGAAAATTTCAGCTAACTCGCGTGGGTTTGTGATAATGTTATTTTTGTAGTTCAATTTGTTAATGTTAGCTTTTGGCTGTGTAAGTTTATTTGTATTTATTACTCTCCAAGTAGCCTTAGTGCTATTTTCGGCTTCGTGGATAAACTTATGGTTTTGTATTCGCTGAGATTTTCCTATTATTGTCTTAAGTAATTTTTTGTAAATTTTGTAATTGTTTTTATCGTTCTTAGTTTTAAGAGAATGTAAATACAATGATCTTTTGGTTTTACTTGATTTTTTGATACCTGGTGTTATCCAATTTGGTCTTGATTTTGAAGAAATTTTTATTAGTTTATATGGAAAACACAAATCATAAAAAAGTTGAACCAATTCAAAAAACAAATTATATGCTTCATTTACATCTGTACTCCGATAAATTTCGCTAAATGAAAGGCTTCCTAAACAATTTCTGTACTTAACCATATTTTCGATGCTATAATCACGCTTTTTTATGAACCAGTGTGACAAATTATAAGATTTTATCACTGCTATAAGATATTAAGCTCTATTATATGAAAGAGTTGTTTATTCTTTTCTTTTCGAATTACATTTCATAACGAAAATAATTTCACTCACAACTAGTACCGCACACCAGTTTGCGCAGGACCCTAACGTTTAAATCACTCTAAAGTCTAACACTATGGTTTACGATCTAAGTACCTATATATAGATTTAACACAGGTTAGTAAAGTGTCGGGTAATTGCACCTCATCACCGGCCGTGTGTGCGGGATGCACGTCAGTCAAGAAGTGCAAGCAATCAATGGCATAAGCCAATGGTTGCCAAATTTTTTGTAATAGACCTCTTCAAACTGAGGTGTCATTGAAAAGTGTTTGTAATAATGAGACTTGAATGTAAAATGCAATCAAATGTTTTTTTTTAAACTAGAATATTGTCACCGATCTCTACTGGTTCTTTAATTTAACCAATTAAAAAATTGTACAAAATGTTCGTAAATGTGGGATTACAGTGACTCCTGTTTAAAGAGCAAGATTAAAAAAACATGTATTCACCGTAAAGTGGCATTGCTGGTGATATCCCATAGAGTCAGTTCTGAAAAATAACCCTGTCATTATTTAAAATTTTATTTATCGTACAAGAATAGGCTAAAGGTTGAGAAACACAAGCATTTAACAATAACACCTTGTTATAGGCCCTCTAAGGGTCACACTCGTTTGGCAGATAAAAACCGTGCGAGCCGGGTCGCCGCATCTTTAACCTTTGACCTGCAAGAGGCTTTTACACTTGGCGATTTTTTTTACTCATTCCCTATTAAGGCCCATTCATTTTGTTTTCATTTTTATTTCATGGACCTTTTAAAGTTTTTAGTACAAGTATTTTGCGATCATGTTTCTGCCGTTTTGGTATTCTTGTGCTTGTTTTAGATAGTTTTAACGCTTGATCAATAAAAATAACTAATCACCTTATGCAAGAGCGGGTACGATAAATATGGCCATAATATAGTTATATCCCTAGTGATATAATTATATACCGTAACATAGTTATACGAAAGTGATTTATTACTATCTCACTAGGAATAAAGTTATAAAACGGTCCCAGTTACTCGTATATACTTATATTACTAGATTAAGTTTAGTGAAATAGCTTTCGGAGTGTGCCGCGCAAAAGATTGGTGCAAGAAATGCAATACAGCTTTCAAACATTACATTGGATGATCCTATTCCAAATAAAAACTTGTCACTTGGACAACCTTGGACCGTGGAGGCCAAGGTTATTTAAAATTTTCGTGTAAAAATCGAATACACAGTGTTCTACTAAAAGGTGTGCCTGTAAGAAACATTTAATACTATGTAATTCTAGATGTCATGATTCTCTGTCATGTCTGTCTGAATAAAAATCAAAAAATAATTTTAAATAAACCAAGATCTTAACTTTGTTGATAAGAAACATAGAAATCTCAAAACTGTTGATTAGATTTAAAAGATTTTAAATTTTTGATTAGTTTTAATTGCATTGTTAATGTTTATATTTTCAAGCGGGAGTTGCACATGCAAGCGAGCGCTTCCTGTAAGCGTTAATATGAAAACGCGCGTACGACGCTACGCCGAGCGCCCAATTTGTACCCGCTCTCAGTAGGCAAAGTAAAATTTTATAACTCTTCTTTGCCATAACCAGTAATCGGTATTAAGTTATGATTTAAACAGTGAAAGTGTCGGCTACGTTATGTTTTCCTATTTTTACCCACTCAATACGGGCGTCAGAACCATTAATCAAAAGGTGCGGTTATGTTTTGGATAGTAAGTAATAATTTAGTAAATTGTTAATTTGAAGCTACGACCTCAATAAAAATTAAAATCTTTTGAAAATCACAACAATCAAGAGATTTTTGTAACGTTACTTAGTTAGCCAAATAATTAAGGCCAAATAATGAATCATTAAAAATACTCTCAAATAGTCCTTATTTGAGAGTAAAACGTTAACACGGCTTTCAGAACTCTGTATCAAGTTTTTTTTAAACTTGTTGAAAAGCACTACGAAGTTGATTGAGGCCTTTTCTTAATCTTCTACTAATAAGCCAATTAAGTCCCTATTTCTTAGTCCCACTTGCCTAGTTTTCGCTATTAAGGCACGGACTATTAATAACGGACGGTGTAAAGAGCCCTTAAGCGAAACGCTGTAATGGCCATGTAAACGGTCGATGTTTATAATTTTTGCTTTTATATACGGCGACTTACAAGATTAAAAGATATCAAGACGGCTCCGAGCGTAAATTGAAGGCACGTGCTCGTATAGAAAGTAGGTAGGTATCTACAAAGTGTTTCCCACATTAATAAATGAACGTTTAAGCGTTTGATGAGGCTTATACTAATTTTATTGCTAACGATTTCTAATATAGATGTTTAAGAAAATCTATACACTGGAATCTGGAAGAAACGTACAACTTACAGAACTTACAGCTGCGATAGGTACGGTATGTAACCGAATCTTTGTTTTCTCAATAAGTAATAAGATTTTCAAACTCTTAGCTACAATACAATACAACAAAATACAACAAATTACCCTACCAAATGTGAACACTGATTTAAAAATATAAAATATTTAAAAAATAAATAAAAAACAGTACAGAACTCATAATAGATAAATGTTACAACTAAATAGATAAACATTAAATAGAAAATACATAATGATAACTAAATAAACTGATACCCAACTAATTAAACAAGAATTAAGACATGCATAATAACTAAAATAGATAAAAAAATAACGACATAAACGATAACTAAATACAAACATATAGATGAAAAATACCTAATAACCAACTGTTTATTTTTATTACTTAAGTTTTCTGATATTGTCACAACTTTAATAACCGTAAGTCCAAAATGCAATATTTGTAAGTGTTATTATTATAAGATACCTACTAATAATAATTAGATATAGCCCTCAAATCATTTTCAATAATTTTTGCAATACCCAAACTGAAAGGGTTACTAAGTTTTATGTGTAATTGTCTAGCATAAGACCTGCTATAATTATGTATGTATTTAACACTTAGTTGGCAAATAAAAGAATATGAATAAGAATATGAATATGTAATAATCTTATTTAATCAATCGAATAATCTTACTTACAAGACCACGGATAAAGGCTAAAATATAAAGTTTTGAAACGATACACTTTTTACGGATTTAATTGCGGTTTATTTACATTTTATTTTAAAACGTTTTAAATCATACAATCCGTAAAAAGTGTATTGTGTAACCCGAAGAAACCAATAAATCAATCAATGATCTAAAAAAAACAATATCAGCATGTGAACAAAAGAGTTTCATTTACGGGCGCGGACGTAATAGACAAAATATTAAAATGAATATGTGCCAGGTAATAAGGAATCCAATTTGTTTTCGGCTCTGCATCGAAACCAAATAAGACCAAAAATAAGAGTTAGTGGCAAAGTTTCAGCTTCAAAACACAGCATACAGTTAACGTCATTTACATCCTTAACAAAACAAAACGAAAAAATATATAATTTGTTATTTCTGTGCCGACACAAACCAAGCTGCGTATACGCTTGTTAAGTGTGAGTGATCTATATTTGGCAAGACACGAGATTAATAAAACGATCATCAATGCGATTAAATTGATGAGCAAGACATTGATGGACTAATTGAAAGCAATGTACAGAGGACAGCACATCAGGCTAACCATGTTTGTTGTAAAATCACTCTTATTACTACAGTACAAAGTTCGGCATCTTTAGTCAGTCTTACAACTTTGACGTGCTGCTGTCTCTACTATCTGACGGGTGCTAAGTGACGGATATCGTGCAGTGGTGAAGATAAAGTGAAAATTAATAAGATGTCTGTTAAAGTTTTTGCTAGCGTGAGAAATTGATAGGTGTTTGCACTAGTTCACTTTTAATGATTGATTGATGAAGGATTTAGGTATATCAATTACAGTGCACTTAGTGACGCGTAAAATGATTTCCGTTATTTTACATACAGCATATACATTGCGGATTTATTTAACCATACTAGCTATGTATCAGCGGCTTCGCCCGCGTTGAATTAGAACAATTGAACGGTTCAAGTTCGAAAAAAATTGTAAGTTTTTCCAACGTCTACTCGCCGAGCCCTTACCAACGGTAACTGACCATTATTTTAGGCCTTAGCATCTTGAGGCAAGCTGTGACAACAGGATTTTTTTTACAGCAATAAAATACTGATAGAGATTTTTACCACAGGCTACAGCTTCTCTCTCATCAGCCTATATACGTCCCACTGCTGGGCACAGGCCTCACCTCAACTATGAGGTGGTCCGAGCCATACTCCACCACGCGGGCTCAGTGCGGATTGATGGAGGGGTATTTGTAAGGTAAGTGACCAACCTTACTGTCAGATGTTATTAAGCCGCCCGAGGGCCTCTGACCAGGCTTAACGACTATCGATATTAACCGGGACCAACAGCTTAACGTGCCTTCCGAAGCACGGAGATGCTTGTAAATAGACGTCACTTAAATGGTCAGAATGGTCACCCATCCCAAACATGACCGCGCCCGAGGTTGCTTAACTTTAAGTATCACT
This sequence comes from Pyrausta despicata, assembly GCA_963921415.1. NCBI lineage: Eukaryota > Metazoa > Arthropoda > Insecta > Lepidoptera > Crambidae > Pyrausta > Pyrausta despicata. Next base: position 9,115,879 of record OY992862.1, on the reverse strand, counting down.
ACCAAAGCGCTGCAACCACTGCGCCACAAGCACAAGGCTACAGCTTAACTTCAGAAATTGATTTCTGTTGATAAGCGTTAAACGCTGCTCTTGATCTTTTTTTTATACACAACCACATCACATACATTGATCTGTCTCCGTGGAAGGTAGTTTAAGCACATGTGTTACAGATATCAGAATCAACAGTGCTATTACTAGTAAATAAAGTACAAATATACATGTTGATGCACACAAATGTTTGTACAGTGCGGGTATCGACCTCTTGGTTAATAGTCAACTTCTTGACCATTACACCAGAGTGGTAGTCTAATATATTCTAATTTAGGTATTCTAAGTACCTACCATCTGAAATATGCCTGCATAGGATGTAACTTGCATTGTTTAAACTTCAAATTAGCTGTGTTAATTTAGAAAAGCTTTCAACACTGTCCTATTTATTTTTAGTAAAGCTGTCAGATGCCAGTTTAGTTGTTGTGTTAAATTACGTTTTATGTCTTAAATTAATCAAGGATCAGAGATAAACATAGTACATATCTTCAGGTGTAGTGTCACAGCTGAAGGGGCAGTGGGGCAGTGGGCCGATGCTCAGCAGTGGGCATAGAATAAAAAAGTAACCTGGGTAAACACTGTCGTTCCTGCATTGCCACGCCTCCACCGCAGGACTTGGAGCAGGCAGTCCATCTGCCCCAGGGACTCCAGGCATAGCCAACTGGTTCTGTCTCCTGAAATGATACGATATAATACATTAAAATCCTATCGAGTCATTTCAGTGGTATATTTAAATATCCTTTTGTAACGTAGCATTATATTAATGACAAAGTCGCATTACTTAAGCGTTTTCAAAAACGAAACTGAATATTTAGATAAAATCATAATGGAAGTACAAAACCAGGTTTTTTTATTATAAAAAAGAAAAAAGATTACATATTAATTTCAATTAAAATAACGTTATTAACAACTCTCGTTTTAGTTTTACTTACCGGTGGTAAATCTGTTGTGACGTTTAGTGCTGTGGTGAACATTGCTAATTGTACTATTGCAGCAGCCCTGGAAGCAGAAATTTAGAAATAATTACGAAAAATGTTGACGATCCCTTAGCTTTTGTATGAGGAATTTTCGTTGCCAACTTTTTTTTTAATATAAAATCTATTAGAGCATTGACAATTTACGTAAACTTATCTAAAGTAAATGTTAATAAAAAATTAAAGCTCAATCGTATGTTAAAAAGATAATTAAATCTTCCTCGAAAGGCTTGATTAAATAAAAGCTTGCAAAAAGTTTGTAATAAACATAGACACATACAAGAGACCAGATTGCTTGACATCCATACAAATTGTTAGAAATGTACTAATTGTATAGGAAATAGGATAGCTAGATTAATTTGTTACCAAATAGCCTCCAGCAATCGTCCTATAAATTGTAAGGAATAAAACGGAGAACCGATCTGACACTAACAAGATGCAGGGAAAACGTTGTTGGATGTAACAATTACCTGCGTGCAATATGTCAGCTTAACTAGGCTGTCCAAGGCTTGAATAGAACAAATATATTTGTCTAAAAGCACATTTCCTATATCGGGTAAATTACGAACAACTAGTTCAAAGTAAATAGTAAATGAAAATGTTATTTATTTTAAAACATACTTATATGTATACAATATTTGATCTGCTCTCGTATAAGGTTTCTCTGTGCTACGAGAGTCAGGCTCCTCCTTATGATACAATTTTATTTATTTATTTATTTAGTGTGTGTGTGTGTGTTTATTTGTGATGAATTTGTATTTTAAGAATGTCCGGTGTTTAGTAGATGTTTTTTACAGTACACTCAGATACATTTTTAAAATCTTATCTTTGGTGAGACAGTAAGATAGGTCAATCAAAATCTTCCTCTTTTTTCACCATTTTATTATTACTAAGTATGATCAAAAAAGGTAGAAGAATTCCCTATTAGATTTTTACGGTTATCTTGACATCGAACGGCAGTGAATCTGTTAATTTCGGCAGTAAGATGCTATCCCTTCCTATCCATCAAATCAAAACAATATCCTGAGCGACAAACGCGGCGCTTAGTCACGTAAAAACATAAAGTCGCTTCGTGTCACGTCGCGTCGCACTTGTCGCAATGCGTCACTCGCGTAGGCAATCGCCTGTGACAGTGATTTTTTTTTGTGACGAGTAAAATATGTAGACATTGCACCACATGCTAAGTAAATTGTAAAGACAAAGTGGATCCGTGTCAAGCCGGCTTATCCGCTAAGTCCAAGTTTAAACACTGGACACAGACAATGGTGTAAGTGGATGGTTAGTGCTTATTACGTGTCGTGGGAGAGGCTTTCTGCCTCGTTAGGCTGATGTTGTGAATGAGGATGCTATGGGAATGCTATTTTGATAATGATGCCGAGACCAAATGACTTTTTGGGAACTCTAATGGATTGCCCCAAAAATGTCGTTTGGTGATAGTAACACATGCATTGATAAGAAATGAGCGTTTGGTCCATCAGAGGTTTACACGCATTAATAAGTGTTTGGTCCATCAGATGTAAGTATATCTTTGACTTTGACTAATTAATTAGTTAATTGATAATTTACACTTAAAGATCAAGATACGTAATGCTTTTAACTAGTTTTAATGATTGTAGGTCATAGAGTAGTAGTAAGTTCATTCTAATGGGCAAAAAATCTTGTAGGAGCCATGAACATGGCTCCTAGAATAAAACTACCTAACCAACATAATTTACATCAGGTTAACTTAATGGAGTGGTGAAATAAATCCTGATTAAATAAATAGTGTAGAATACAACTCTAGCTGGTTACTCAGCCAACTATGGAAAGCTAACTAGACTACTTAAAACAGGAAATTGGCCCATAAACTAAAATGCCTAAAGCAGAATCCTTATTATTGATAATCACTTGGTTTTATTGCTGTTCTTATTTCGCAATTATCATAATTACTTAGTGAATGATTTGCAAGCCTAATTTCACAGTTACTACAGGTTTCTCATTTCATCTCGTCAGCCTCAACTATAGGGTGGTACTAGCCATACAACACCACGCTGGATAAGTGCGAATTATGGAGGGATTGTTTGTAAGTGAGTGTTACTACAGGTTTAACTTAACTAAAAAATAAACCCTAAGCCAGCATGCAAGTAAGAATGTTAATACATCTACCAATTATTTATTCCACACAACGACCATAATAATTCAAAGTAATATTGGCATATCAAGTGTTTTAGTATTCACAATAGTACTTAAGTTTCCGTTTTTAAAGCACGGTGATATGATAAGCATTTAACAGTCGTATTGCTACATAGAATGAATATTTTTCCAGAAAACATCCGACTAGTTCCCATTAAATTGCGTAATCTGACAGCTCCATTAGATGCGGAATTTCTCCCAAAAGTGTCACCGGCTTTAAAGCTTAGTCCATAAAACAATAGTAATGTAAAATGATTATACAAATAAGAAACGGAACATCGTAAATCAAATTGAGTCATGTGTCTTATCGTGGTGTTTGTAAAGGGCCTACTCTGTAACCTTTCATCTTTACTTATATTCTAGCCATCACGGTCGCAAGGTTACTGCTGTCTACTCTGGTCAAAGCCTGACTAAAAAAACAGCGAACTTACAAAAACGGGCAATTGCAAAAAATCTTAGTTATATGCTACACTTATTATGGTAGTAACAACATTAATTGCTCATTATTCACTGTAAACAATACCCTCTACACACACACACACACTACTTTAATCGTTTTGAGACACTATGCTTGAAATTACCAGAAAAAAAGGACGTCTAAATATTCTGGTATAATTTTTAACGTCATTAAATAACAAATTTATATTCACCGGACTCTCTCTAGGTGTAGGTTTTTTGTGTTTCGTGTTTTGAGAGTGACAACTGTATTAGAAATTACTGACATACTTAGGCTTTTAGAGTAGGGCCTTCGTCTGCGCCTGCATAAACTGTTCTCACTTGGTTGCGCAATTGACAACTCCATTAGATCTTGGGAAGATTCATAAAGGCTGCTTGCTATAAGCTGTGGTTAGAGTTTATATATAAAAGTAATATAAAAGTACCTAGTTGTGTTATCTTGAGCTTCTTTATAAGGCCCATAGTTAGAGACCATGTTTCGGATCCGTATGTCATCAGTAGTAACACACACTGATTGAAGACTTTCGTCTTCAGACACTGAGGTAATTGAGACGAGAAGACACTCTTGCGCAATTTCCCGAACGCTGCCCAGCTGAGCTGGATTCGTCGATTGACCTCTTTCTCAAAGTTGGACCTTGGACTTGTCCCAGGTAGACGTAATCGTCGACAACTTCGAGAATTGAGTTCCCAACAGATAATAAACTCTCCTATTTTTTCATATAGATAACAAAACACTCAAAAACAAAATTTGTTATGTATATGAAACATAATAAAAATGTTTATTGATACCTATAAATTTCGAAACTTAGCTTCTATTCGCTACACATAGCCGGGACCTGCCGGGCCCACACACATTTACTGACAATATCACACATGTTGTGATCTGAGCCCTTCATGGCAACTTTACAGTTCACACGTACACCATTTAATTCTGATAATTTTGGTCAGTTTTTTTCTTTGTTAAGCAAGAGATACTGCTTACAACATAACCTATACCCGTATTTTTTTACACAAATACATGCCACAAGATTTGGTCCTTCGACCTTGATACCAACCAAGTTTGGCGCAAAATTTCTCATCCCGCGTGTCAGCCCTAGCAGAAGCGCCACATTTTCGACGCATACGCATCAAAAGCTGCGCATTAAAACGACCGAACGACCGTGTATAACACTCTAATGAGCGCCTTAAGTGGTTTATTAAGTGCCGATCGCCGTTATTTTTATAGAATCGTAACGTTGAGACAGTGTGTTGGATGACACTGTTCCATGATTCTGCCTTGAGGTAGTAAAAGTTTAAGCTACTTCTGAATGTGTCATAAGTGAGTAAAGCGTGCTAATTTGAAAACAGAGTTGTACCTACCTAATATTGATAAAAAGGGAAAAGATAGAGATAAAAAAAACTTTTTATTGTAATTTACTGTAAGCGTTATTACAGACCGATTTTAAGAAGAAAAATTGTTAATTTAGGCAGTCTTTAACTAAGAAACTATGTAGAACATAATTGTTTGCTTTCTTGGTAGCTTAAATGCAATAAGCACAACGATATCTTACTTGAATGTGTACGTCTCAAGTTCAACAGGTGACAAGTTATTTCTGTACGAATTTGATGAAGCGGAATGATTTGATTATTTTTTTTGTGTTGAATAGGCTCTGAAACTGCTGGACCGATAAAAAAAATACTATTAGAATCCTACATTATTCTTTTTTGTATTAGGTACCAACAACATATGAAATATATATTTTTCATTTCTCATACTCGGAAAGTAGTGTTTGTTTGATCAGAGCAGCGGGTCGAAAACGATGCTTCCCTCCCTTAGGCGGGAAAGACTCATAGTAATTGCTTCCCTCCCTAGGGCGGGAATGAATTTTAAAAATAGAACTAAAATTGGTTATTTAGTCGGCTATAATTTTTTTTACATAATTAAGAAAAATATCGATTAAAAAAAAATGCTGCGGTCTTGTGAGTGTATACGGCCAATGTGAATTAAAAAAAATACCTATTAAAGTGGGATGGCCCGCGGCGGTGACGCGGGCGGTGTGTTCCATATTTGAAATTTAAATTAAAAAAGACTATTAAATAGGTACGACTCATGTTATTACTATCAATAAATATTTTAGAAAAACTACTATTTTTTACTTTCCTTATATTTGAAATGAAAAGTAGAGTGTTTAACACGGGTGAAAGTCATCAATTCCCACTCGGACTATAGCCGCCCTCGCTTCGCTCGTGCGGGAATTGATTTCTTTCCACCCTTGTATAACAATCTACTATTTTGCATAATATATTAGAAGCCGCTGGCGAGAAGCTAGAACAAGATAACGCAAAACCAGAACCCACGTCAAATCATTTTCACACATGAAAACATAAAATAAATTACATTTATCGATAAATTTAAATCCAATTACACCACACAACTTGTTAGCAGATAAACTCATCTTGTTACATAAAATTAAACATGTTTAACTAGCGAACAAAGATAGAGATCTAAATAGCAGCGGTAATTACCGATACAGATTGCTTTCTTAATGTGAATAAACATGTCAATGGTTTAATTGGATTTACGAAGATGCCTCGGGCTGTGCGGAGCAGAATGACAACTGTAGCCTACAAGTATCTGTATTCAAATCAGAGGTCCTATTGAGACTTTTCGTATCTAAACATCTATGTTACTAATGTCAACCGTGCGAGCGCGAGCGATGGTGATGATTAGAACTGTTAGGCTAAGCAGTGCATCATCCTTATAATAACGACGACCGATTGGTGCAGTGGTCTAGATGTCGGACTTCTAAAATCCAAGGGTCGCGGGTTCGATCCCCGCACAGTAAAAACATATGTGTTCATGAACATGTGCGTTTGTACTGGTCTGGGTGTTTTCTATGTATAATATGTTTTTACGAAAAAAAAAGTATTTAAGTATGTTTATCCGTTGTCTAGTACCCACAACCTCGTAGCTTAATTTGGGACTAGAGAATTGGTGTGATTGTTGTGAAATATTTATTATTTATTAATAAAAACCCTTAAACTAACAGGTTATTCCCTGAGTACCCCGTCCCAGACGACCCCGACTGCTATTAAACTTGATGAACTTTATAAAAAGTAATCTTTGAGATTCTCAGGTATCGGAGTACTCAGGAAATAAGCCAAAATAAGCTGATTTGTCCATTGTCGTCATTATCAACCACAAGACGTCAGCTTCATATCGGATTCCCCCACTACCCCATCAACTGCCCCTATAAGACAATAAGTACATTAACTGACAAAGTAACAAAGGAGCTAGGCAATTTGAGGAGAACACAAATGATAATGAAAAAATCGTTATGGATCTTTAATTGTTTAATTAATTTCATCCCTGTAAGGTTTGACGAAAGCACTAAAACATTACTAGCTAACTCGATACTGAAAATAATGACATGATTTAATCATTTTGAATTACTTCGAGACTCTGCCATAGATTTTATTATACTGTGAACACGTCCTCTCTACAAAAACAAAATTATTGTACACTCTTGCACTTCGTTCGTTTATTTTAATCATGATACTTGAGAACCATGTTCCTAAAACATTATCAAAGTCACTTTACTTGGTACTTAATCCATCACTTGTAACGAGAAACGTAATTTAGTATCACGTTAGAATTTCAATAACGCGGTAGTGCAAAGTTGTTTTGACGTTCATTTTACTATCAAAACGACTAAATGTGCTGACAGTCTTATGGACAGGGTCTGGGCCGAGAAACTCTGGGAATCGTAAAAAGTACGAAAATAACCATCATTTAAAAGTCATCAACAGCATTTTACCGAATTCACCTGCTCCTACATTTTTACGGCACATAAATCAAGAGGGGTGTTTAAGTATTTGTTAAAAAAACAACTATGAAGTTTAGAATCGTTTATAATTTTTCTTGCTGCTAGGTGAGTACAACACAAAAAATAAACCTACCTAATAAGTAACCTACTACAAAACTGCAATGCCTAGTTCTCGTCAGATTGTGTAATGGGTATTGTAAAGGTCAAGAATCAGTAAACTCAAGTGGCAATGGGCAGGGCACATAGCGCGAAGAACTGATGGCCGTTGGGGCAGAAAAGTTCTGGATTGGAGACCCTTCAACCAAAAGCGCAGCGTAGGACGTCCACCGACAAAGTGGACAGACGACCTTGTAAATATCGCAGGATCACACTGGATGCGGACCGCTTGTGATCTGTCGATGTGGAAAACTGTGGGGAAGGCCTACGTTCAGCAGTGGACGTTCTTTGGCTGATGATGCTGATGATATTGTAAAGGTCTTGACTGCTAGGTACAAAATACTTACTTAAATTAAAATATTAAACTTGACATAATTTTTTTACCTAAGATGTGCCTAGATAAAAAATATAGATAAATAAGTATCGGATGCATGGTGTACATTAAGAATTACACGGAAAATTATATTATTTTCAATCAATTACGTACTGCGATTTGTTTGTAAACATACTATAATCATAGATGTTCTCTCAATTGAGAGTGCATACGAATAGATATTTAGTAAACACGGTTGTTATACAATTATTGCCTAGCGCGAGATATGAATAGCAACAATTTAACATAGCATACAGTTAGGTTTAGTGATGTGCCAAGTATCTCTTCGCCAGAATCGGACTTTAGTAACTTATCATTGTCGTAAATCCGTGGTAACGATATCGATTGATGACTTAATATCGAGAGGAATGCATGCTCGGTATTTAAATTTATTTAGTTGGATAACAACAAAGGATGTGTATTCAAAATAGAAGTAGTAGTAACAAAATTTTAGATTGGCTTAACATGGTTAAGCATGCAATAAAAGTTAGTTGTTTTTTTGACAAATTTAACGTGCATTTGAAATTGAGGCAGAACTATCAACTTTTCGCGATTCAGAATTGGTTGAATAAAGCTCATTGTCAATCTTAGTATGTATTTGACGCCAGAACACGATCACAGTCAAATGTGTGTCTATATGTCTTTTAGCTCTATTTCTTTTGTATGTACTCCAAAACTCTACACAGCATAATAAGTCCTTACCTCGTAAATTCCGGGTATACCATTCACTTCACTAGTCAAGATACTTGTTGTAATAACTGCCGTGACAGTAGTGAAATTGCTCGCTCGCTTACTTTTATGTACTAAACACGTCCAAACGACAAGCCGGGAAAGTTATTTCCTATGGTTATGTTAACACGGTCAGAACATCATTAAGGCACATAGAGTGTGATGGGAAGTTATTTAAAAGTGCTGATTTATTTCCAACAAACAGCTGGTCAGTTACGCCATAAACGCGAAGGCAATCAAATATATATTTTTATGTACCACGTAACGTACAAAAAGTATATAACACTATGAAATAGTAGTTTAGATGAGGTCTTTTCCTAGTCCTGTGTCAATTTTCAAGTGTAGTTTATATAAGCCAAATAAACATTTTTCTTTCTTTTTTTCTTTCTTTCAAATGTAATAACTAGCATTTATACCCGAAATAGACCTTTGCGTCTCTTGACTGAAAAATAGAGTAAATCTTTGAAATATGCACAATGCAAGCTCGAGAAAGCATGCTAACATTTACTTTGATAGTATTGTAAAAGGATGGGACCGTGATCAAATGAAAGACGTTTTGATTAGACAGGTTCCAATATAATGTTGCATCAAATAACGCTTACAACTACTTATATACTAGATACAATAAGGGTGAAGTGAGCTTCACACTACACCTCCCCTGTTTTTTTTTTAGAAAAAAAATACATGTTTTTTTTTATATTTTTGAAGAATAAGTAAACATATTTAAGGTGATTTAAGTTACAATGTGTTAAATGGAAAAGAAATAACAAATTTAGTAAATACTACACTATCTTTTGAAAGGTAATTTAATAACACGCTCAACAGTTTAGTAAACGCCAATACTTCAATTATCGTACTTCAATCATAACATATCATCTTACATGGATTTCGATAAGCAAAGATAAAAAATATTTTCGTTACAATTGCAAAACAATACTTTATATTAAAAATCTTCAATTACATTAATTTTCCTTTTAGCACATAAAAGTATTTTCATACACTTAAAACTAAGTAATAATTTTTTCATAAACAGAAGAAGCAACAAGTCAAATCACATACTAACAGTAACGCCAATAACGAATAAAATACATTGTATTTAATTATTAATAATAATTAAGTATAAGTGTACAGGTACCCAACAGCCATAAAAAGTACAAAGCGAAACTTTGATATAATAAACATTTATTTATCTATGTTCGATACATAATCAAAAAAAATTTGTCAATAACATAATATCATTACTTATTACATCACATTATTCATAAAATACAATTTGTAGTTCTTTGACTCTACTAATAAAACACATTTCTTTTAATTGTATACTCTTCTTTACATAACAAATAGGTCTTATAGGCATCTTTTTCACAACTCTACATAACAGCTTTACATTGGTACAAATTTACCTTATTTGGTAATAAACACACTATCATTGGGTACTTATAATATCGTGGGCCGGCCCCATTTTTATTATAACATCTATTTATTTTATAAAGGTACAGTTATTTATTATTTTTATAGTCGACTTATTTATTATTTATTTATATAGATACACGATTTAAGGCCTTTTGACCTCCAACTATTTTCACGGAGAGAAGCTCGTCTACACCATGATCAAATGAAGGATACATGCCCTATTCTGTACCTTGTACCCTTTTTGTACCATTGAACGGGTCCTCTTTTAAGATCACACGAATCTCCAACGGTTTACACAGAGAAATCTCGTTTACACCATGTTCCAACAGAAGGATTCGACACCGTTACTTAATTACCTTATATGCCATACCTTTACCATTTACATAACTATAAACTTTCTTTCCTAACTCATCTATGACAACAATCAAAATGATTTCGCTTGCTTTTGGGTGATCAGTCCAATCGCTTGACGAAACATCTCTAGGTACTAACGTATTCCATGCTTCTAAAAATATTTTCTCACTTACATTGTGTAACAATTTTCCTAATAACTTATTAATAAGAACATATCATTGCCTTCTTACAAATTTTTCATAGAAACTTTTGGAAAGTAACTATTGCAATCTATGGTACAAAATATAGGCAAATACAATTAAATACATTTCCTAGTTTAACAACACTTTATAGCCAATCGATTACATATTTAATTTAAATAACTTTGTGCAATGGCTTGTTAGATACCCGTGTAACCCAAATATAGAAAATGGAATTTCAATACCTATCATCAAAGTTCTGTTTAAAAGTGTCTTATGTTCAAATGCAAAACAAATATAATATTACGATAGCAATCATTTGTAGTGCGGCACCATAATAAGATTCGCCTCATATTTCTTTCCAAGACATGATTCGTCGGAACACCGGTAACCAAATAAGCTGATGCAATAATGACACGTGGGACAGAAAATTACTTGCAAATTTTGGACAATGATTTTTACAAATCTATTTCGTTATTTAGAAACATCTTTCTGAAAATGATAAAATGAAATTTCTCTAATGTTATCAGATTAGAGTCTTGATACTTTACATTTGAAAAAAATAAAATTTATATTTGTATTCTCATCGTTATATGCGCTAATAAATTAATCGTTAAAATCAATATTTAAAAAAAAAAGGTAACAGTATGACTGAACTGGTTAAAAAAATGTACCTGACCAAAACCTGAAGATCTGAGATCTATAAATTTCGAATAATATTATGTAATTAGTATTAGTGTATCTTAGTTTAACTATGACTGCATGTCCAATAACTTCGTAATTTCATAACATAGGTACATTACATAATGACCACGGTTCCATCTTAACAAATAATTAAGTAGATAATTAAAAAAAATTGTGTCATCATCCCTGTTATAAACTGTTTAATATCACTTTATCACTTATTAAAAATAATGATATGTAATGTCAAGAAATAACCAAAATTAAGAAATCGTTTATCACAATATTTAAAATAAAATCAAGATATTTAATTCGCTAAGCATAAAATGTCTTTACGTTAGATGGTTAAAATTGTTATGTGAATAGTAATTAGTTAAGGTACTTACAACGTAAAATACTGGAGACTACAAATTACCTATGAACTATAAATAAAGGATTTTAAAATTGCTGATGCTTGCTTCTTGATATGCCAACTTTCGGACTATGTTTATTTTGTTAACTGATTTAAAAAAATAAATTGAACACAAGGTTTTTAAGTTATTAATAGTATGATGTTACTAATCACTCGCATATAACTTCTACTTTTGTTTTTGAATAAAAACATGATTTGACTTGTCTTCGTTCTTACCTAAATTATAGAATAATAATATGCGATACAAAGCGATACAGTAGCTATGTGTATCTTAATACAATTAATTCACTGTTATAAGTGAAGTTATATGATAGTTAATGATTACATCACGTACGATTACAAACGGAAAAAATAAAATAAAAACACTTATGGTTGTCGCGTAGCCCGTTTGTCAGAGATAGAAACTAATATCTCCCGGCGCCTCACGATCCGGCTAAACCATCGCGACACCAACTTCTCCCGGCGCCCAGCATCACCAACCTCAATCATCGGACGCCAACGTCTCCCAGCGCCCAGCTATAGCCACCTCCATCTGGCGCCATCAACGCCCGGCAGCCAGCAATTTCACCAATTTACACACTTTTCCCGAAGATTTTTAATGTCTCACTCATTGTCCAATATTAAAAGTTTATACGTTTTTCAATATCACTTTGTTTCACCAAACAAAATAACTACAACTTGAATTTAATTACTGTTGTGCGCAGCGCTGCCCAAAGGCAGCACTGGCAGGGTCGCCATGTAAAAGGATGGGACCGTGATCAAATGAAAGACGTTTTGATTAGACAGGTTCCAATATAATGTTGCATCAAATAACGCTTACAACTACTTATATACTAGATACAATAAGGGTGAAGTGAGCTTCACACTACAGTATATAGTAGGATACTTCTGCTTTTTTCAAAGTACAAAAAACGTACTGACACAGCAAGAACTAAGAATGTGATTCATACGAATGACCTTATTTTCACCCTGAATGGGGCGTGTAATTTTTGTTTATGTTAGCTCTCCAAGGAGCCTCAAGTAGGCATGAGACATGAGTTGGAAAGTACCGTTCGCTCCTCGTACAAAAATATTGAATGATGGTCGTGGGCCGCGTAATTAGTAAGCGGTGTGTTTTGGTACAGTTGAGCTAGAAATTTGAAGAGCTTTCGATACTTTTGTTTGTTTTTTTGGGTCGAAAACTTTTTGATTGCTACACATAATTTAATGGTTAAGCATAACGAGCCTTGATTAGATGGGAAAATATGGTAACTTTAGTAAGTTAAATTATGTATTTACCTGTCGCACTGACCGTAGTGATATAAATGTAGGTTAGACCGATTTCGTACTGACAAATATTGGTTCCTTACCTACATAATGAATATGCCTGAATAGGTAAATGCTTTCATGGATTGTAAATCCTAAGTTGTATATGTAAATATATAGCTCAACTTGATATTAAATTACTTACATTTTTATTATGAGCTGTATTTGGTGTCAAAATTTTTAGTATTTTAGTTTGTTTAAATTAGCATAATATCAAAAAATCATAGAAAACCACGTAAGTAAAGATTTACAGAGTAAGTATGTGTGTGTATTTAGTTTCGCTTATGTCAAGGTACAGATCTGTGCAAATATGTAATTGCAAATAATATCTTTGTACGTTGTATGGACGAATAAGATATTCTGCAAACATTTTCGCATAGTGGAAAGCATTTACAAAGTTAGTCTTAGACTACACTAGCAGTAATATCCAGTGTCGTTCACTTTGTTGGGTAACAATAATGTGACAAGGGAGTTATAATTTCTAAAGCGATATCACAAAATGTTGACGGCTAAGCATTTTTTTCGAAAACTTTTATTTTAAAGTGTGATTCGAAAAATCGGAGGCCGCTACGAAGTATAAATTTATTTATACTTACCAAAGCCACTTGTGTCTCGAGAAATATTTTCTTCTCTCCATGTTTTGTGTGTTCACCTTATATTTGCACTCGTGAATTTTGATGCTTTTTAGTCCGTTGCATTATAAACTTACTATCAATACAAACAAGACTATAATAATAAATAATTGATCAGTTTATATGTTGACCCACACATTATTATTTAAGTCACTTCACTTTCTGTCATTTTAGTTTGTTTGTGCTCTTGAAAGTGCCGACGTGTGTATGCATTATCTGAAACAAAAGGAATTAAATATTATAATCAATAATATTCACGAATCATAAAAAATGTGTCTAATATTCATTGCTCCATTCAATTATTTATTTAAAAAATACTTCAGTAACTAGACAACCCATTTTTTATAGTGGAAACGAGATAAGAACGTTTAGAATCTACATAATTTATACACGTCAAATAAAACATGTAAGTATATAAGTCTGGATAAAACACACATATTTTCTCATGATTTATATAAAACCCCCACACAGAAAAACTCATAAACTAAACGGTCGAAGGGAAAATAAGCACAGGCTAAATGTGGGACAACACTGCCATAAGAAATTAGCACCAATGCCGTGTAGTTAAAATTTGTATAGAAAGAGTAAACAGATCTGCGACTTAAAATGATTAATGGTTAAATGTGCCCCAAATATACTGACTATTGATAAATCGGCACATAATTTTCCCATACGTCTCTAGTATCGTTTTGATAAGAATTATTTACCTAATCTGTAAAATACGTAGTGGGTCACACATTAATTCAATAAACTTTATGTTTATATCTACAGCTTAAGCATAGTTTGACGGATAGACAAAGGTATCAGCACAATCTATTTTGTGAGTTGGCAAAGGCGTAGCCATTTCAGGCGATATACCGCCGGCGCACACCCGCAGTATATTGCGTGTAATATGACAGTAGTCATATTACACGCAATAGAGACGGTAAAAAGAAATGTACGGAATGACACAGCACTCAGAAGCATGTCTCAACAAAGCAGCTCAGCGGTAACCAGGTTCTAAGGCTATGGTGATGCTGTCGCCGCAATGTGGTGATACTTTGCTAACAGCGTATCCAACAATCCCCGCAGCCAAAACGTTCACATTCACAAGTAGAGTCGCGACAATATGTCGGAGGTGTGCCCTGATCTTCAGTTATTGTGATTATTATGTATCTTTCTTGGCTGATGATCTAAGAAATCCCTTGTTGCTTTAAACCTTCCTACATGTAATTTCAAGGAAATCTTGACTGAACGCAATATCGTATAAATCAGAGGCCTTGATTCCTCTTACATTTATAAATAAATACTGTACTTCCGATACCCTGGTTCAAAATGAATCGCTTCTGTCAAAAGGATCGCCGTCGATATTTTACCTTCGTTAGTATAGGATTATGCTTAGAAAATAAACTGTAAATTTTGAAAGTTCTTGTTAAATCTTGTGTAAAATTATGGACGGTCATAAAATTTATGATAATTTGCGAATGAAGTTCAGCAGAGCTCGTTAAAAAAAAAAGATTTAGATGGCTCAATTGTTTCATTGCTACATAGGTACTGGAGAATTAAAAAAGATCTGAGCGGTGAGTATTCCAAATAAATAGATTTTTTTACTCTACATATCGATCATCATGATATAGATACTGTTTTAATTTATCATTATTTTGTTTTATAAGAATGTTTATGTTAGACTTTAAGGTATTTATAATGTAGGCCATAATTCTGTTGTAATTTGTTCCTAAAAAATAACCGTTATTATTATTATTATTACTCTATCTACATCTCGTCTTTGGAACTATCGTAGTCGAATCTAGAGCACGTGCAATGTTTGTATCCCCATTAGTAAGCTTATAAACATGAAGCATGAATCCTAAACTGTCCCAATCACTATGGTATAGTTTTGTGCTTTTTAATAGTTCTTATGAGAAACCAAAGTTAAAGTATGAAGTAATAATTTCTAAGAAAATTCACTCCGAACTACACAACTATCATGACGATCAAATTGTACCAATTCATACAACTTACATAAGTTTTACAACCATTCACGTTGTGCTCTACAAAGCTTCGTTTATTTTACCAACTGATTCACAGAACCATTCGAACTGCTCGTGGCACCTTAAGCCAATATAAAAGGCAAATATTCAAATGCTGTGCACTGAAGCAGAGGTTGGCAACATTTTATCAAAGAAAAAGAAAAAACTTGGCGTTCGAAATACGAAATCTATTCTCTTAATACTCTCTCAAAGCCCATTTTTATTTTGAAAAAAAAGTTAACATAGCTACTACCTAGCTGGTAAGAAAATGATGTGTTTCAAGAAGGATTTTTCTTTTGAAATTGTGATAATTGAAACAAAGGTTGCCGGAAACGAACTAACTTTTTTATTAAAGCATAGATAATAATAACACTACACAAGCTTGGACCAAACATCTTTTCGCCCAAGTACACTATTTGCAGTCTAGATGTCACTACATTATTTTGTTACACTATAAATAGTTTCAACACTCCCACTTAACAAAATAACATTAAGCTTGTAACAATCTGAAAAATTAATCAATGGAATACAAAAAAAATTTTTATTTATTTATACCCAGCATTTCTAAAAACTTGTAATGTTTGACTGAAGGTAACCCTTTAGTAAACATATCAGCAGGCATATCGCAAGTTGGCAAATAACCTAATATTTCATTATATATATTATATATTATATAGCTTTCATTATAACTTCTTAGCTTGACTTAAAGTAACCGTAGAATACTGCCGTTCACAAAAAAAATCGGATCACGTTTACTTTTTTTTAAAATCTCGTTATATGTTATCGATCTCTGCAATAAACTGTTACGACACGATGCAGTGTGTCAGTGTGCTACGGCTAACCTGTTATCAGTGCACTCCAAACATCGTTATCAGTGGTGCAGATTAGCATGCTATGGGAAAGCGGCGGGAAAAGCTGACTAGATTGCGTTTTGTTTTATAGAGCAACATGATTTTAAAGCACTTTCGTCATAAAAAAGAAAAAAAATGCATTTAGAAAATTGTAAATTTATTAAATACTTTCAGAAATTAAGGTAAGGGATTGCTTATGGTACCTGGGTTAACAATTAATGAATTTCATTTCACTATAATTTGAAACGTTTACTTGAAAGTCAAGTACCCGAACTAGTCACCATAAACAAACGATTTCCCTATTAAATAGTTTTTAAATCAACGCCACTGCTTAGCCGGCCAACAAGAAAGAGTTCGAAAAAAAAATGTTCGAGAACCTAGCGAAAAGTGGTTGCAATTCAAAATGGAACAAATTAATAACTTTAATACAACAGCTCTACACATCGAGACCATTAGCATAAATTGTCACACATTGCCCACAGTCAAATAAAACACAATCACAATGCCATAATTCTACAATTTTATCGTCTGAACGAAAATAATGATGTCTCGTGAAGGCATATTGTGACATTGCCAGAAATAGATTGGTCTACCTACTTACATTGAAAAATTTGGTAGAATCTACAAAATCCACTTGATGATTCAAGTTTTCCTCTAAACCCTTGAATGACCCCATACCGGTTAAAATTGAAAGTAACGGTTGTAACGGGAAATATTTTGTCGTAAATAAAACTGCAAACGTAAATTACTACGTTAATGCTGTTTAAGATTTTAAAATGAAAATCAGCACACTTCACAATGTAATCACACAAATTCGTATCAGTATTCGTAATTCGTATTTCATAAGCTTCATAAAAAGTTTTTCCAAACTTGGTTACTAAGCTCTTTGCGTTTTTGCCAAAAGAAAATAGTTATTTTCATTCTATTATTATAATTTTATCTGTATAAGGTAATAATTAATAATCGAAAAACGGTACCTACAAAACTCAATCAAGATTTTTTTCACTAGCACCAGCGTTCCCGCGAAAACTTATGTCAAATCAAGAGGCTTAGTGATTTGATATTTTTTTGACAATTGAACGTCAATTATTTTATTTTTATTTTAAAAATTCCCGGTTCGAGCTCTAGTTCGCGACCTCGTAGGGCCCGATCCCGCGCATGCGCGTTGCCCGTGCGCGCGTGATGCCTTCAACAGACTGGACGCGTAAGCTTCCATGGCGTAAAAAGTGGAGTAGATAGTGCCTAGTTCCGTAATGGAAATAAGCCCTGGGATAGACACCCACTGGGGTACCAGCCGGTTGACAACGCATAATGAATAAAATAATCAGGATCAGGAAAATATAGGTAAGTTCGATTTTCCGTGCAAGCGCTTGAGATGAAACTCTTTGGAGCTTTGGGCTATCCCTTACATTTTGGGAAAACTTTTTTGATTGGTTTTAGTAGATTGTATCATGAGGAAGCAAAATAATATTTTTACGGCGAGGGCGCTTTTTTGAATCCAGAGCGAAGTGAGGGATTCTAAAGTAGAATCCTGAACGAAGCGAGGGATTCAAAGTACGTCGCCCGAGCCAAAAATATATTTGCGTCCAAATGATACACTCTACTTTTCATCACCCTCTATGAGAATATAATTTATCAAAACCAAGAACTTGAATGTGAAAATTTATGAAAACGCGGGCCGTAGTTCGCGCGTTTTTTTTTTACTCAGTTGCCAGCGGCGCCGCGGCGGCGGCGGGGCGATGGTCGACGGACCAGCCAGTCTCTTGCGTTCGGCGGGAAACTCTAAGATGTTCCAAATTCAATAAGTGCGAGCAAAAGAATTTTTGGTCGCACTTATTTCAATAAAGAGGACCAAAATCTAATTTCTGCCCGCTGGACAGTCTGTGGCAAAGAGTAGAGTAATAGTACCTATGTCGCTTAGAAGCATCACCTTTGGGCGCACTTAAAGGCGACCAAAATCGTCTTTTTCGAATAGATGGGATGAAAAAAAAATAACATTGTTATTGTCTCTATTACTGGCTGGGAGCCAAGATGACAGTTGGAATAAAAAAACATATTACGCGAGATACGCGAGATTTTCCAAAAGCAACAAATTTTACACACTAGCAAGAATATTTTATATTCTTAGATACTGAAAAATGATTGTTCGGCGTTGTTTAAAGCAAAACATGGGCCGTTAAAAAATAACGCGCTATTTCCTTCCATTATAAATAAGCGTAACATTTCAACCACATGAGTTCTATCATCAAAATTAATAGCTTTTATAATTTCTCGCATTTTATTATTGTGTTACAAATTGGCGACGCTACAAAAACATAATTTATTTGACAAACACTTAAAAGATTATTTCATAACCACATTCCGCGACAAATAGCTTTATTCGCGGATGGCAAAAAACGTCATTGGTAATAAAAATCGATACACGAATTATTGCGAATCGAAACCGGATCGATCTTCAACTTGTCGAATTGATAAGTGTCATTTATCATTCAATTGTTAAGAGGATATTAAAGTCGAGTTCAATCAAGTTTATTGTTTTCTATTTCTGTTGCGATGGCTTTAAAACAATTGAAATATTCGGCCGATCCATTGCATTCATATTTAGTAGCCTTCTGTTAAAAAGTAAAAATAAAACTTACAGTTTGTTCATCGCTGTACGTTACTTTTGAACTAACTACGAGTATAGGTAGGTACCTAACTACTTAACTTACATGAACTTTCGTGGCTGTCAAAGTAATTGAAAGCCCTCTAACGACCTGCAACATACAACCTTTCAGAATTCGATGTTAAAATGGAGCTGTTTTTGATGCTCTATCGTCCTTTTTTTCTGGAAAATGTTTAATACCACCTCCAACGGGGGTGTATGGTGTATGGTGATGGGGATAATGTGGGTCTCCCGAACTCAGAACGAGCTCATATACCCACTTTAAACTATACGGTACCCTCCGGTGCCATAAGTGGGATGGGACCAATGTGGTTTGCATAAAAGTGTCATCGTCATATTATAAGGAAATTACCTAAATCAGAATTTTGAGTTGAATTCATATGTCCTGCTTATTACTTAAGCCCAATTAACTTTGACTCATTTAGTAAAAAGCTTGAAACTCAAACATTTTGATTTTGATAGCAATGGCGTTTTAGTATATACCATTCACCATTCGGTAAATGGTGTCATAAACGGTCGATAAAACAGTAGAACAAACACAGTAAACAATAAAATTAACTTATTACTGGTAAAGTCAAAGGTCAAACCCCTAGGCTAAAGTAATTCGTAGGCACTTTAATTGATTCAAATAAGGAATGGCGCCTTTCAGTGCGAGGTAGGTCGCTAAAAATAATTAAAAAAAACATTTGATACTGCGAGCCTACGTGACCGCTATTTAAATAATCTTTACATTCCTTCATTAATTTAGGACTGTTAATAGGACAAGTGGGCAGCTAATAAACTAGCACTGTTGCTTTAATTTTTATGACTACAGCCAATGACATGATGACTACCGCAAATTGTTATTGGAATTCTTTCGGGCATAGGTATTCAGATGGAACCTTATCGCTGCATTGTTTGGTCAATTTAGGTTTTACGACTGCAGTGTTATTGGTCGTAATAATAAGAGCCATATTCAAACGAAACGCTTTTTAGAACTACTAACTGGTATAGTAAAAACTACTTTTGGTTTCTTTTAGTAAAAATCTGACACATTTTTAAAGTAAATTATGTGCAACAGTTTATCAACTTTAGTTTTGACAATAATCACAAGTAACTAAATTCAACCTTATTTATCTCAATAAATAGTTTTACTTTGATAATGCCTTTATATAAATATATTATTAATTAA
This sequence comes from Pyrausta despicata, assembly GCA_963921415.1. NCBI lineage: Eukaryota > Metazoa > Arthropoda > Insecta > Lepidoptera > Crambidae > Pyrausta > Pyrausta despicata. The sequence goes on along the minus strand of OY992862.1, from coordinate 9,095,493 downwards.
GGCGCCACAACAAAGCATAGAATGTTAACAATGTGACCGGCGCGTGCGCTGCCCTTAACGAATTCCATCAATTCGGAATCACTATTGGAAACGCCATAAAATTCCAGAAACGCCGCGATTCGTTAGTGTGGACCTTTCACCGGCAGCGTCTCTGATACAATAGTTTGAACGCCACATGGATGCGACAATGTAAGATCATTTTGTTCTATAGTAGCAATATTAATGATCTTCATATAAGTAGATGTAATAATCTTCTTATTCATTCTGCTTGTGGTATCTTACTCGTACCTGCACTTAGCGCAACTACGAAATACGAAAACCGTAAAAACGATATTCGTTTTTTGTTTTGTGACACAAGTAAACTTGACAGCATGTCAAAGTAAAAACTGTGGCATTTTATGCTCATGTATAAGGGCAATGAATTTTTGTTGCTTGATATGCTTTTGTCTATCTAAACATAATCGTTTAGACGGATAGATATCGTTTCTGGTGGTAAGCCTTCAGAAACGAGCAGAAATCAGCCGCGAAACTTAAGTCGCATAACTTCGGCTTAGTATGTTTGGGCACTGTAAAACTCAGTGTTATCTCTATGGCGTCCCCATATCAAACAGCTCGCTCTAGGTGGTCTACTTCCACCACTTTTCATTACTCGTCTAAACTCTCACACCTCACCGATAAGCTTTTATTGTTTTCCCTCCATTAACGAAATAAATAGTACTCGAGTTATTGTCTCAAGCACTTAGTGTGAATAGCTCAGATTGAGGTTCGAAGGATCTTCAATGGGTGACTGGGGAAGAGCTTATTTAATCATAAACATAAACAACCGCTTGGGATGATAGAGAGATAAAGTAGTGAGTTTGTCCGCCCACATATTAGAAAATTATGGAATTGTAGGAAAATTATGATAAATAGTATTGTCAGTGTTATTATTTTTAATCCCGTTTTAGCACTACCCTGGTTTAGCATGTCACTCTGACGCTGATACTTCGTGTAGGTATTTAAACTTTTTTATAGAATCTGTTTTAAATAATCATCGTTACGTATACGCAAGGTACAAAAATTTTTGCTTTCGAGGCAAAACAAGATGACACTATTGGAAAGGACATTCCTTCAGATTACTAAATATAATAGAGTAAATATATATGCATTTTCCAAATCCAATGCCTTCTAGCTAATAAGTATTAGGTACTATACTTTTAAGATAATATACTTTTAAGATAATTTTTCTGTTTTTTTCAATTCTCTCGAAATCTAACGTAAGTTTCGAAGTAGGTAGAGATTACTCTGAATTGGTTACTCTTAAAAGTACCCGCCGATCATCAAAATACTTAAATAGACTCAAATTTATTTCGAGCTTGAAAGTTCGGATTACTATTGTAACATAACATGACATTCCCACTCAAATCAGTGCGCGCGCATGAACGCAAGCGCACTGCGCTGCGCACTCCAGATTTAATTAGACAACGAAAACAAACATTGCCGCTCGAAGGACAAACTTTCTCCCAATCAATTTGAATTCAATTAATTTTGTTTAATTTGATCCATTAGTAAGAGCAGCGTGCTTCGTTAAAATTGCGTAAGCGTATTAAATCTGGGCGTTTTATTTTAGAGATGTCTGTTTATCCACCTTTGTGTGTGTAAATTACGATAGTTGAATTATTATCATTGGAAAAGTAAATACAATAATGCATAAACGTACGAGTTAAAAACATCATTGTCAGAACAGGGTTACAGATTGTAGGTAAGTACACAAACCGAGTATTCTAGAGTTCCGAGGAGATTTACATTCCATCCTTTACCATCAGTCTTATTCCAGCTGTGACAGTAAGAGAATGCTTGTTCACTCGGAATCTTCCATTATGTTCATAACCCTTGGATCTGGGTTGAAAAAGCATCCTTAGCATCAAACCCAGGTGGTCAGCATAAAGGTTGCATCTGAATCGGATGATTTGCCGCCACCGGTTCCGGTCCAGCACGTCTCTTACAACCGCATAGAGCTAGGAGGAACGACGAGTCTTTTACTTGATCGGTCCATCTTATCGGTCTTTTACCACTCGATCTTTTACCTTCGGTGCCACGGGCCTTCGGGCCACTACGTTTCTCCGTACTTTCGTCGCCTCTACGTACCGTGTGGCCAAAATAGGATAGGATACGGTGTTGGCATATGGTCGATAGTCATCCGCTCCAGTTGCAACTTTAATGCTGACCACGATCCTTAGACATAAGGTCCGATCCCGGAGAGAGAGAGAGGGAGCTTAGAATTATGATAACCGCAGTTGTGCAACGAAACAAATGCAGTAACGTTTTCACACAGTGACTCAACATCATATCGTACGTACAGCGACACAGCAATGATGGCGCGTAACTGTTTATCCAAACACGCGAATTAGATACATGAGTGCAAGTTAGGGTTCTATTATCACCTGTTAACGGACTTTAAGGGCTGACAAAAGTTTCTGGACTAGTGAAAAATTATGATGGTAAATCTAGTATCAAAGTAACAGGTAAATTGTTTCCCTTAAATTGAAATTCGGATACCATCTTTTAACTTCAATATTTCCTTTACTTAGTCATCTACAATTACTTAGTAGGTACCTATTCTAACGTAGGGTAGTAACCTAGACTCCTAAACTAAGTTATATGGCATAGATAATGACGGGTCAAAATGTAAAAAAAAAAACTAATTTGACCGAAGCCAAAGAAAAGTTTCCAAGTTATTTAACGCAAGCGAATAAAGGTAATTTTCCTATTTAATCGACTATGCAAGTAGGATTGTCTTAGGCCCCTGTGCCACTTACTATGCGCACTGTAGTCACAGTCAAGTGCAAGTTTATTCGCAGTGAGTTACCGTTTGCGCAGCCCTAGCACGCAGGGCAGCCACCTCTGACCCGCGCAGGGCCGTTACACTAACCCACTTCGCTAGTCTTCGTGTACCTTAAGCATTGTACGATTCTCTCCTCGTGTTTTTTTGTAGACGATTGGAAAGATGAAAAATCTATTGTAGTTTTTTAGCATTACATCACGTAAGCTTTGAAAAGTTGGAACCTTCAATCAAGAACCTCTATTTAAAGCACGATAGAAAATCCCTATGTTAGAATTTTTAAACAATTTGCCGTCTTAAACGTACACAGAGCGTTTTAATAAAAATTTTCAAACTTTTCAAATGACATTTTCAAGAAAAGCATGGAAAGATTTACTAGACACAACGCCACTTACTATAAGGAGAGATTGTGACCAAATGTCTGGATAACACACTATATACACAATAAACTTAAAAATTCGTCGTCGTCAGCCTATATACGTCCCACTGCTGGGCACAGGCCTCACCTCAACTTTGAGGTGGAGTGAGCCATACTCCACCACGCGGGCTCAGTGCGGATTGGTGGAGGGGTGCGTGTAAGGTAAGTAACCAACCTTACTGTCAGATGTTTTACGCCGCACGAGGGCCTACGACCAGGCTTAACGACTAATATCTATCGATATTAACCGGGACCAACAGCTTAACGTGTCTTCCGAAGCACGGAGATGCTTGTAAATAGACGTCACTTTTATGGTCAGAATGGTCACCCATCCCAAACATGACCGCGCCTTAGGTTGCTTAACTTTTGGTATCACTACCAAAGCGCTGCAACCACTGCGCCACAAGCACCTTGAAAAATTCTTCACTTTATAAAAAAAGTCGGTCTCATTAAAAATTTCGAAGCACATAAAGTTTATGGAATCGTATTTTTTTTCCTTCTCATGCAACCTATAAAGCTGTATTCAACAACAGAACGAAACTCTATCGAAGTCTAGAAAGTCTTGCACATAACATCCGATGAAAGGCTTCGAAAATGTTCTAACAAGATTAAGTGTCTAGCGGCACCCCATCATGTTGCCACTGATTGATGTGGACGCACTATGAATGGCGGATGGCAGGGCGAGGTAAGGGCGACTTTAGAATAGATTCTACAAAAAATCTGCGAAAAACACTTTCAACATTCACTCGTTTTTATAAAGGTCGCTAAGGGGCCAATATTACTGGAGACTCTATGACTGCCTCGTTGGTGTAGTGGCAAAGTTTCTGCCTTACATCCCAGAGGTCATGGGTTCGAATCCCAGGTCGAGACAAAATTGTTTCTGATATCTTCATCATGAATTTCTCAAAAACAGCTCGGAGTCGGGATGTTGGCGGTGTTACACCCCCGTGCCTCGGAAAGCACGTTAAGCCGTTGGTCCTGCACCTGATCTCTCTCCGGTCATGTCGGATTGGCGTCTCACCTAACTTTGAGAACAGTGACTGCACCTGTGTATTGTGCTCACACTTGCGCACTATAATATCTCCTGCGTAGTTGGCTGATCTCTGTTGAGATTGGCCGCCGTTGTCGAAATCTGCCAGGAGGACTATTATTATTACTATTATTACTGGAGAAGAATACCTACTTATTAGTCCAGATAACGCACCAACTGAACAGGATACTATGAAATTGGCTTGTCGTACATTTAGTAGGTAACAGAGTTTTGGTTATGTAGTGATTTTTGTTGTATGGTAGAACCTGAAGGAAACTCTACATTGGATGTTTCAGATGCTGTTAAGGTATCATACAAAAAGGTTTACTGAATGAAAAGAATAGCACGACTTCTCTTTATTATTAGATTAGATATAAATTCGTTTGGCAGCCGAGGTTCTATATCGTAAGGACTTACTATTATTCCGACTTCGGAGAACACAAGTACGTGTTTCATTTTCAGTACATCGTGAGATCTACCCCACTGACTTCTTTTGTTCTTTGAAATATTCGGTCTTTAATTACAAACTAGCGGACCCAGCAGACGTCGTCCTGCCCGTTGTATTTTTCACCGTTTGAACCTTCCCTGGACTTCCACAAATGTTTTGAGACTAAAATTATTTAGATCGGTTCAGCTGTTCTCGAGCTTTAGCGAGACTAACGAACAGCAATTCATTTTTATATATAAGACTAGTAGACCCGACAGACGTTGTCCTGCCCGTTCTTTTTTTTTAATTTTAGATCTTTTAAACCTTCCCTGGACTTCCACGAATATTTCAAGACTAAAATTATTCAAATCGGTTCAGTCGTTCTCGAGTTTTAGCGAGACTAACGAACAGCAATTCATTTTTATATATAAAAAGAAGATTGCTTTGCAAAATTGCACGTCGGCTTACCAGTTTGCTCACGAAAGTTAGTCTTACCACGCTGATATCTATGAAAACGATATCTAATTACTTTGAGTAAACTGCTTTAAGTATTTGAACGAGCATTGTATTTGGACGCCAAACAAAGAGGCAATGCTCTGCACATTTGTGAGGTTAACGAGGAAAATGGAGGTTTCGCCAACATGGAAAGTGGGTGTGCGAAATCCAATATTAGAGGTTCAATGGCTAAATTACCCAGTGAGTTTACAAGGTGTTTGCGGTGAACTTTTACCTAAAACCGCGAAATCAGTCTTGTGAAGCTGGGTTAGGCTTGGCTTTCTTGGACGGCTAGATTCCAAAGTTTATGTTTTAGCACGTTTGAACATGAACAACCATATAGTTTTTAACACTACACCTCTGTGCACAATTAAATTAACATTAATTTTTTGAAAAAAATTAAATTTTCGGAAAGCGACACACAATCTTTTTGGCTTTGTCAATAAAGGTAGGTATACTACATTCAGTTTGGACTCGATCCTGTAACTTTCTATGGAAAAATGCAGGTATGTCTTGTCCCATCATATTTGTTTCTTCGGTTTACGCGAACAGTAGACATTGAAATGAGACACTTTCACGGATTGTTTCGCGATTTATTTACATATTTGTTTTAACCTGACGTATTGACCTGACCGGATTGTTTCGCGATTTATTTACATATTTGTTTTAACCTGACGTATTGACCTGACCGGATTGTTTCGCGATTTATTTACATTTTATTTTAACCTGACGCTGAAAAGGGTTCGAAACCTTTTCAGCGTCCGTGGTCACAGGTAGTCTACCCGTGACCACGAAATAATCCGTAAAAGTGTCTCATTTCATTGTCCCATCATACTAATTCCTACTGATCACACTAATATTATAAAAGTAAAAGTTTCTTTGTTTGATCAATCACGCTGAAACTACAAAACGGATGGGGTTGTCTAGTCTGTTAAAACTATAGCAAAAAAGTATAATACTTTGGAAACCCACTTCCATTCTGAAGCGACCTTTACGCGGTACCGGCACCAGCGGCAAAAAGCAGTGGATCCCCGCAACAATCTATCGCCAATAATCGGGAATGCAGCCGCTCCGCCTGTTTGCTTTGAGGTAGGTACCACTGCCGGCAATATAGTCGAAGACTTATTTTGATGAACTGACGATTCTGTGTAAAGAAAACTTATACTGTCAAAAGACGTTGTTTTCACAATATTCAGAATTAGCTTCTTTTCTTACGTACATTCTTATTTACGGTTTATTGTATTAGTAGAGAACTTTAAATTTGACCAAAGATATATATTGATATTTGATATCAAATTATTTAAATTATGAAAGCACTAGGTAATGATTCTTTTAGCTCCTGAGCATTCAATCACTAGGTACGCGGATACACGGACTTCGTTTTCTTGTTTTGATTAACAGTCAAATTCTTATCTAATTTGAAAATGAGACTTTGATTTTCAACTTGAAAATTCAATGACAAGTAGTTTTCTGATTTTTATTGATTAAGTGGTTAATTGTGATCTCGTAAAAATCAACCAGCTATCACTTCATCAAGGCTCCATCACATGACGTTCAATAAATGTTTTACGACTCGCAAATATCGCTCAAGGACAAAACGAAAAGGAAACGATTGGAGTGGCCGATAAATAGATAGCGGCTACTTTACGTGTCGGGGGTCAAACGCTACGACGATCGCCTGTCGCGTCTAATGGTATCGCTGGAGCCGTGATTTGGGGTCGATGACCGCCACACGTCGCGAATTGGTGCGATGCTCTTTTGTTTTGTTATGTTGTCTATGACTGTGAGTGTGTGTGTGAGATCTTGTGTAAAGTTGATAAAAGCTCTAGATTCCACACACATAAGTACGGTCAAAATCTGTCTCTTCCTTTAAAAATAAATCTTGTAATAAATGGGACTACCAATTTTAAAAGTTATACCTTTGTGTAAAAGTGCTAGTTCTTAGCCTACTTACAGAAATAAATGAATTTTATTATTATTATTATTATTATTACTTTACCCAATATATTTCAATACAATGCATTAACATCGGCCTTGCCAATAACTGATATAATAAACGTTATTTAATCTGATTTGAATATGTAGCACCATACACTTTAGTCTTGGTCATTCTGCCAGATTCATTAAAAATTGACCAATTTCTCGCTCAGTTGGCAAGTTAGAGCCATCAGTTCTAATTTACTCTTAAAATAAGACTTGACTCTATATTCTACAATCATAATTTGTATTGCGTTGCATCTTACAGCACGGGTCATCGATACGAAACGGATTACAAATTGTAACTCTTACTGCAATGGCTTCTTCAAATCTTAAATAAGACATTGATCACTTCATCCATTAGTTAACCATTCATTTCACTTCAAAGTGCCGTGTGTACAAATATTTTAATATCGATCTAACAGATCCGATAGTCACGATCTAACGAGTCATAATCATGAGTGAAAGTAACTAAATGAACCTGTTGATCAAATACTGGTGACATTGATGGTCGAAGTATGAGATGACGGAATACTTGTGTAAGGATATACGGTTTTTTAAATTGATAAACAAAAAGGTTTACAGTGCATCAAACAAGAAGGTTTACAGTGCATCAAAAATAGCCTGGTGTAATAACCTATAACCTAGCCTACTATGCTGACATCTGTCATCTGTACTTCTGCCGGATAACCGAACGCTTGGTAACTTTTCAGGCAGTTTGGTTTGAGAATGTATACGCATCAAGTAGGTATAACAAACATTTACACAAATTAGTTAGCGTAGCGAATTCTTACATATTAATTAATTGCTCATATGGCAACGATTCGTCTCAGTATCGCCTTAAATCGTAAAGATTTTGTTTCATCTTTGTTAGTAGATTTATAATTTGATTCGCATATCTCCGTTTTGTGTAATAAAAAGCTTAAAAATTAAGTCGATTGTGAAATAAGTCATTTTTAATTATGCTTATATTTTCGATAATTCCTATATTAAATGTTTTTGTCACTGGAAAAATTGTAATAAGGCAGAAAAATAAATCATTGAATTACTTCCAGAGCCGCCTACCCAAAAAGATGATAGATATTCATTCTTTCATTATAACAGGTAGCATCGCGTATCATAGCCCAAAAAAGAAGCATGACAAATGATTTGACACTTTAAACAATAAGAAGTTTTATCAATTATTAAACAGTTTATATTTATCATCATACTCAACCCAGGAAGTCCACTACTGAACAAATGGCCTTTCTCAAAGATTTTCAAGTCAATTGCGGCTGAGAAACTTTTTTGGCCTTGCGGTTTTTTTAACCCCAAAAAAGAGTGTCTTAACTTTGACCCCTATGTCTGTATGTGTGTCTACCTGACACAGTTCTGTTTGGGATGGACCTATTTCAAAGCGGTTTTTTTATTTATTCGAATGATAAAATTCAATCACCGTGGCTCTTAGCAATGGCTTGTCATCTCTGTTTGTTCCATAATCAGATGATCATTCTATTCACCATTAAATTCAGCGTACATAAACCTATCGGTGGTTTCAAAGGAACAACAATTGGTACACAACGTGACTTCACTCACAATTTTATATTAGTCGAACAAAAAGCTATTTAGTATGGAAATTGGGAAGTGGCAATAAAATGTATTATGTATGTAACGGTTCATTTATTCGATATTCGACAGTCAGGATGCACCATTAAACAAAGCTATTAAACATTGAAAAGTTTTTGAAAGTGCCGGTAAAGGAAGGTAGTTTTGAATGAAATGCGCGGAAATGAGATTTGATTAGTTAATTAGATGGTTATTTTTCTTTTGTACAGTAACGTATCGAAACATTATCCCCTCATCTGTGGTAACTGATCTTTAGAAGTAGTATTTTTTTTCCAAAAATTTAGTCACACACATTATGTGTATTATGAAAATGATTTACATAATTATTGATTCTTCGTTATTGAAAATGTTTGCTGATGTAGTCGACCACCAATGTTGATAATAGCTATCTAACAATCTGAGAATAATTGTATTTAATAATCACTTTAGAAACTTACAATGCCTAATGGAACTGTAAACCTTAATACCCTTTTCGTAACGACTCGATTTTGATGACATGGTATGAAGTATCGAGGCTCAGGGAGTGACCGGTTGATACTTTCTTTCTCAGGCAAAAGTAGAAAGGCGATAAACAAGTCAATTTGATGCTTTTTTATAAAGGCGTATAAGCTTAGGAATTAATATTTTGTTTAAAAGAATATTTCGATAACTGACTTTCTGCCATAGTAACACCATCATACCACAACCAATGCACCTTAAGGTAAGCTTCATCATTTGAGTGACCGTATAAACAATTGTCCCATCTCTGATAACAAGATCATCAATGTGAACCGCGTCTAATGACAAAACTAGTTCCCCAGCTAAATCAGATTGTAACCCAATAACGTTAACCGGCGCCAGTGCAGCCCGGTCCCTGCGTTACGCAGCAGAGATGCTATCTAACCTGAGGATTTACTCTGTTAACCGATGTCAGTAGTCCAGAATATAGTCGTCCCTGTCACTCATGTTCGCTTGTCCCTGAGAGCGGACGGGATGACTAGAGTTTAATTAAGGACTAAACATGAGGGAACTTTCTGAGTACCTAGTAGCACTGCATTGACGACGGTCTAGGTGGCCACGTCTAGTTTGGTGATGCTTGTTGTTGTTAGGGAAAAGGCTTACAAGGCTATGCAAATCTTAGGTAGTCGACGATTTTAGTCTCCAAGCGACTACGGCCATACAAAGTCATTTAGGCGACGAATGTCGGCTACGCAACTAGTGTACGAGCCACAATGAATTTGTATGGCGGTAGTAGCTTGGATACCAAAATTGTCGAGAATCGAAGATCTGCGTAGCCTTGTGTGCGAAAGGGCTAAAGCAACTCATTACGATACTTTAACTATTAAAAATGTTTTTTAAACGGATACTGAAAATGTGTGTAAATTAACAATATCTAGCGTAATCTCTATATATATAAAATTCTCGTGTCACAATGTTTGTTCCCATACTCCTCCGAAACGGCTTGACCGATTCTCATGAAATTTTGTGAGCATATTCAGTAGGTCTGAGAATCGGCTAACATCTATTTTTCATACCCCTTAGTGATAAGGGTTGTCCACAATAATTTATATGGCAAAACAACGTTTGCCGGGTCAGCTAGTACTATATAATAACTAGCTGACCCGGCAAACATTGTTTTGCCATATAAATGTTAATTAATTGATTTGTATATTTATTAAATAAATAATAATTAATAAATTAGCTGATTCAACTTAATTGATTGTTAAACAGCTGAAAGGGTGTTTCTTTCGGATGTTGTAGTTACCGCAACATTGATGAATCGTCGCTGGCTGCAGCCCAACGAGCGCTTAAAGAAATTCGGACCGATTAGTAAGTGTCACGGTAGCTCAATTGGGAGAGCAATTGCCCGGCTTGCGAGAGGTGCGGTTTCGAGTCCCGCCTATGGCAGTCCATTTTTCTCTAAGTGTGTTTTAATTTCACACTGTAATAGTTATTTGTTATACAAGAGTGCAAAATTGCTTTTTAACCGCGTGTTCAATTTTGATGACCGAGCAAGCGAAGGATTCTAAAATTGAATTCAAAATTAGAATCCTGAGCGTTAGCGAGGGAATCAAAAGAGCACGAGGTAAAAAATCTTTGCACCCGAGTGCAACACGTAACTTTTCATTCCACCTCAGCGAGGAAATGACTAAATGCAAATAAAACCGTTGACAATCACAAGATAGCTACTTTTATTTCAGTTTAGGTATTAACTACTACATTAAAAGAATATAAAGAATAGTAAAGGTAAGTATTACAGAATAATCTTTAAATTATAACAAAATAATACTTAGGTATAATTAATAAAAATTAAGAGTAACGTTGCTACATATATTTAAATTGAGTGTAATATTTTTGTTGGGTACTGTAAAATTGGTGAAAGTCAATTGTGTACTGTTTTTCGAGTGCTTGCTTTCTTGTTCTCGGATAATTCTATAAAATATGCCAGCAAAACGTTTTCTGAGAGAGTTTTGGCTCCTTTTGCTAGTCGCCACGTGTTAAACATAACGAACTGTTTTAAATACTTCTCGCGTGATTGTTGAGGGAGAAAGATCATTTGCGCATTATTAACAGTTTCAGTCAATTCTGTTGGAGTCAAATAAACTTCCTCGTCGCTAGAATCACTCATTTCAGTTTTTTCACTTGTTTTCAAGTTTCTTGTTTTTAATATAAGGTTTAACAATGACATGAAAAAATGCCGCGTAAAGAACCGCCAACAAAGCAAATTGAAAAAAGAACAGCAAGTAGGTTCCAAGTTTAAGTTTTTAACAAATTAAAAAAATGTTGTATGATTTATTTGGCACCATAGAGGTAGCAATAAATAGGTTTAATAATTTTTTTAATTCACAAACTTGGTGCACACGCTGTTCTAAATTCAAATTTACTTTAACCTCTAGTGAATGAAAACGGCTTTTCCACTCAGATATTGAAGAGCGAAATGACTCTTTCCGAGATGGTGGGATGAAAAGAAATTTGCATTGTTAATGTAAAAAAAAAACTAAATACAGAAGTCGGTTTTTTTAATCACTTTTTTGAATATAAGTGAGGCAATTTTGGTAATAAACATTCAGTTCTCTACAGCAAGTTTCTGTTTTCTTTCTCCTGGATCAACCCCTGGGCCTGAATAACAACAAGTTGTTCCTTCGTTAAGCCAGATAAACGAGGAAGAAAGAAAATGTATGCAATCAGAAGCAGAAGTCGTTCGAGAAATGCTGAAGGTAGCAGTGCTGCCTACAAAACCAGGTTCAGACTGACGTCCTCAACCCCCACGGTTGTAGACGGCAGACCTTAATAATTACTCAATTGTAGTCTCCAAAAAAGCTTAGAGTTATTTATGAGTAAGTAAGTGACAATAATTTGTGTTGCAACTTGATGGAAATGGGGCGATGTACATAACGCTCGCTTTTAACAATGTTCTTTAAACCGTTGACTAGACTGCCGTCTTTATCTAGGCTTTTGTGCACGAAGTGTTTCATTTTGTTTCTACTAAACGTTTAGTTTTAGGACAATATACAAACAGCTTTATATACATTATATCTATCCATAGATATTCCGTCGTTATAAGTAAAACAATCCCTGAGGAATGTAACACTATTCTTTGTAATCAAGAATTCGTCCTGTTTGACAAAGTCATATGTACTTAATACTAAACGAAATAAATATAAGAAAACTAGCACACAAACAACCTGCCACAAAGATTTATTTTACCTACTGATGAAGAAATTGAATGGAAGGCGGCGCCACTTTCCAAATAAGTCGTAAAACTTTTATCGTACAATAATTCGCTCTGAAACAGCATTTATTTTGTACTAATCAAAGAACACGGCCGCTTATCTTCGGTAATAATTAAATTATCGATACAAGCGGAATGTTGTTACGAGATATACAGGTTCCATTTCAAGATGGACCGAAATCACTCAGTCGTACTATCAGTATGTAAATATATTTAATTTTACCGAGTGTCTTACATTAATCGGTTGACAGGAATACGGTAATCAAGTTCCTGATATAAAATTATATCTTATAGAGATGATACAACCTACTTGAACTGTAAAATTTTTGTTAAATTATTTATTTTACTGATCAGGAGCAAGAAAAGGCAATCGCAACATCACTTAATGTATATTATTTGAAATAGGAGCTTAACCTCAATAATAATAAAAGTTACTTGAGATGTGTTTTCGAAAATTCAAACTACCCGAATCCATGTATCTCTAATTAAGCGAGAATAAAAGGAGGATTCTTGTTCTATTTTAAAAGAATTGCTCAATGCCTACTCATCCCACCTGAAATCGAGCTTTTATGCGTCTAACTACTTTTTATTTTCTTTAGTAGACATTAAGGTATAGACCTTAATGTCTACTAAAGAAAATAAAAAGTAGTTGTTTAATAGTAAACAACTCTATACACATGCGTGTCCACTTGAACCTATAAAGTTCACAGTAGAGTAGGGACGTCATTCCGGTTCTCACTTCATTCTCACGCGATCCCGGACCACTACCATCCACTACTCTGCGATGTTTAATCAACGGCTAATTATAATATTGCAGCGATACACATTTTATGTACTGGTAGCATAAATTGCTACCAGTTGCCGGTGATACCGTAGCAGAATATAGAGGTACAAACGTGGTAATTTTGAACGGACACTGCTGTACCAACCAGCCGCGACTTTTTACGCCTGGAATCTTTTTACCTTTAACATTCTATATAAATTGTAGCCTGTTTTAATCTGATTAAATTCTGATATAATTTTTGTGAAATTTCACTAAAATCCATACAGTCAACCTGAAAGAGTAACAAACATATATTCATGTATGAATCCAAGCTTCGAAATTTTTGCGTTTGTAATATTAGTATGTCTACTGTAGCAATTCATTTATTGCACATTTAAATGCAATTTCATAAGGAAAAATTGAAATCAGACTCAGCAACCAATGCAACTAACAATCACCATCATATTGTGAAAACTTTTTTTAATTCAGTTTTAACCAGAGGAAACCTTTAAAGAATTATTTTAACCCAGAGAGTCCACAGACGGACTAACACTGCTTATGTATCGGAACTTTTACGGCCTGTTTCGGTACTCTATCTATCTTTGACTGCCTCGTTGGTGTAGTGGCAAAGTTTCTGTCTTACATCCGAGAGGTCCTGGGTTCGAATCCCAGGTCGAGCCAAAATTGTTTCTGAGATATTCTTTCATGAATTTCTCAAAAACAGCTCGGATTCGGGAAGTTGGCGGTGTTGCACCCCCGTGCTTCGGAAAGCACGTTAAGCCGTTGGTCCTGCGCCTGATCTCTCTCCGGTCATGTCGGATTGCCTTCTCACCGAACTTTGAGAGTGATGGAACAGTGAGTGCATCTGTGCATTGCGCTCACACTTGTGCACTATAATATCTCCTGAGTAGTTGGCTGATCTCTGTTGAGGTTGGCCGCCGTGGTCAAAATCGGCCAGGAGGACATGACTTTCTATCTTTGACTGAAAGTAGATAGGTAACTGTCAGTTTCATACAAACGGCTGTTACATTTGATAGCTTTTAGTATGAAACTAACAGTTCAACTTTAAGTCAAAGGTAGAATAAAATTGAAATATTACTTTCAGTCAACGGTAGATAGGGTTTTAAAACCGGTTATTAATGGTGAGTCGAATAACGAAAAAGTAAAGGAAAATTTAGGGAAATGGTAATGTTAGGTAGTCACCGATAACAATAATTGTGTGAATTGTACTTCTTATAAAACTTATTTCATTTTGATTTGATGCTACGCTGTGTGGGAGGTCATGCATCTTGTATGCTGTGATTGTCATAAATATGTTAGCCAGGTTTCCGCCATTCATATGGAAATGTAGACGTGCATCTGACGGAAAATTGAGTCATTTTCGTGTAGGTGGAAAACGGTACGGTAACGGTGTCTAATTTTTATTTCATTATCGGTTAACTTTTGACATCGGTTAGTTTTGAGATTCTTTGCAAAGTGTGTCCGCCAGATAACTTGCTGGATTTAAGAAGTTACGAAATCTCAATTCAAGCGAAAAAAATTATGCCAAGAGCATGTTGATCTTATGAGCGTGAGTAATTTGATCATTATTACCTACAATAAATATAAATAAATAATAATTTCTCATCGAGTTAAGAAATTATCGTAGGAAGTTATTTTGAGAGTACTTACTCTGTAATTGGTATCAGTCTAGGGGTCCCATCATTTGCTTAAGACAGAGGACATTGAACTGACAACACCATTAATTACAACGTGTTCTACAAGATTTGATGGGCTATTCACATATTCAGCCTTCTAATAAGTAGGACGCACCCGTACCCTAACTTCATAATACGGATTATCCATCGCATCATCAAGACCTATAATTTTCATTTCAAAGTTCATTCACCCGCGCAAACCCTACATAAATCTTGCAAAGTTCATCGCCCTCAGTCGTACAATGTTAACAGCGCAATTTCCAATTTCAAATGAGCGTGATTCCCAATTAAATGCCATTAGGACAATTCGCGCGAATCCCAGCATTCCAGTCGGATACCCGAGTCTATATTCGAACACATGTTCGCATGTGAAACTAATAAATTCCTATCTGGTACGCGAACGCACTTAGCAAATAATTTCCCGGATTCTGAACTAAACTTAAACAACTGAAATAGGTGCGCTGAAAAATTGTAAGCAAACAGTTTAGGTTTATGAGCAATTCGTTCCGAGATTTTAAACAATAGCATATCCGGTTCCTTCATGAAATAATCTAAAGTTTTTTGCACTGAATAAACTTTAAGACGCATTAGGCAGTATACAACAAATTAATTAAAGGTTCTCCTTGCAAACGATTGAAAGCAATGGAATTGGTTTCTATGGGCAATCATTTTAGCCTGAAAATTTCACCTCCATCCGGTGGTTCGGTCCGGTCCAACCTCGTTCCTTAGGACCATCGCCGTCTCGCATCAAACTCCCGACAAAGAAAGTGTAACTCCTAAGACAGGACGACCACTTTGGTGTAATGGTTTACAAGTTGACCAAGAGATCGCGGGTTCGATCCCCGCACTGTACAAACATTTGTGTGCTTGAACATGTCTGTTTGTTCTGGTCTGGGTGTTATGTGTACTTATTTAAGTTTATTTGTCATACAACTGTTGATTCTGATATCTGTAACACAAGTGCTTTAGCTACTTACCACGAAATCAGATCAATGTATGTGATGTTGTTGTATATTATTATTAAATATCATTATATCACAGTAAGTCGCGACACAAGGTGTCCATCCACATGTGTGCATTCCGCAGTGGGCAGTGGGCAGTAATCCAACACCGAGGTTGCGGCCCGTCACAAGGAGCATTAGCGAGCCGGTGTCGGGTTCGCTTCCTGCCCGATCACTGTGCTAGGGTTGTCGAGGGGTTTTCTACTAGTTTATGAAATGAAATGATATATATTTATCTGCACAAAACATGGAATTACAAAGTTGTTTCTGGCAGGATGTACACATGTTTTACCTTATTATAGGGCATACAAATATAATTAATTGGTTAGGTACCTACTATTTATTATTATTATTAAATGACAATATGTTAAACACCTAGTATCTACGTCAAGAGATTTTAAATATCATACGATAAAATATTTATCAAATAAAAATGTCACTAACTTTATAAAAATTATTATTGTTAAGCTATTTTACAAGCTTCTTCTTAAAGCATAATATTGGTAGCTGTTTTATGCCATTTGCAAGAGCATCTTTAATAATTAATTTAATAGATAGATAATTTTTTTATGCCATGCAGTCAAGTAAATATTTTCGCCAAAAAATGATCACCTCAGTAGGTGATCATTTTTTGGCGAAAATATTTACAAACACTTTTAATAAATTTAAATAGTTATTTGACCCCCGACAAAAAGAGGGATGTTATAAGTTTGACCCCTGTGTCTGTGTGTATATGTGTTTGCAGCGTGTGGTTTTGTTGTGCTTTTGTGTGTTTGTCTGTGGCACCATATCGTTGCTCCTGAACGAATGGACCGATTTCAAAGCGGTTTTTTATTTTATTTAAAAGATAATTTGATCACGGGGTTCTTCTCAAAATCTGTCCAGCCGTTGAAGCTCACCGGCTGTTTTTCTGGCTTATTTGAGGGTTTATAACTGGAAAGTTAGTTAAATTTTTCTATTATAATTTATCCGGAAACCAAATGCAATCCTTTACTCGTTTTTATGATGGTTTTAATAAATTTTCAAAATAATTTCAAATATTTTATTCGTTACATTTCGAAAGAAAAGTTAATCATTGGCCCAAGGTCATACTACAGAAACAAAATCTTAAAGAGCTGCACATTTTTTTAAATCTTCAAACTGCCATGTCCCATTACAAAATATAACGCTTAAATAAGTACTGACAACCCTGACTCGAGTTAGTAACGCTCTTGTTGAGCTCTCACCATTAGAAGATTTATTGGATAATTCGCACAGATTAAGTTTTTAAATATCTCCATTAATTTTCTTGTCACGCGTTGGGACTGAATTTTTTACACGGGCGTAAATAAAACAAATGTCGGCGATTAATATTTCGTAAAGAAATCTTTTTATTTTATTACACAGTAAGAATATTCTCTAGACAGTTAAAAGTAAATTCTCATTCATTACATAATAGGTAGAGTTGCGAGAGTTTCATTTAAGTTCATCATTGTTTTCATCAAGTGATTAAACATGATACCCTTGGCTAGTCTTATTTTTAGAATGGAAAATATGGAAACTAATAAAGATCTCACAATAACCGGCTGATTAAGTCTAAATCTGCGGTTTTAAAGTCTGAAACTCGTTTATTTACCTAAAAGTTAGGTAATCTGCTCATAGCGTCGTACAAAGTTTTATCATATGAAACTATATCTTTTTAACTGTTCACCCTGAATTAATAATGTAAAATATAAGCTCCACTGTAAAATTTACTTCGTGGCACCAGAAAATGTGTATCATTATGTAATGAAGTTAATTTAGCTAAATTACTAAGTAGTTAAGCTTACGATAGGACAGTAGTGATGTACGTACCCACACTATTTTTAATTTAATTACGTTTATGATAAGAAAAGCAGAGAAAGGCTGTTTTTATAACCTATTCAATAGGCTTGTTTCCACTATGAAAGAAATATTCAAAAACTGATTTTCTCTAAAATAATTCATAATTTCAGATGCCTTTACACTAATATTTTTCTGCAGTTCGTATTATTTGATTTTTAATTGGAATTCAAATGATAATTAGTCACTCAGTCGGCATTGCACGCGGTGACGTCAAAGTGTGTTATTCCCATACAAGCTCTATGAAGAAAAGCGTTTTGACAGTTGATAAAAAGTACGTCAACGATTGGTGGTGTCAACTACCGTGTTGTAAGTATTTTTTATTTTGGTGAATTGAACTGTTTCATAATTAACCCAGTAAAACTTTTCTGGCATGAAATAGAAAAAAATACCTCCATAGCAAGTATCGGAACTTATATAAATTTAATCTGTTACTTTATTTTTTTACAAACATAGGTATTATGAAAGCATACTTAATTAACTTGTACATATGTACTAAAATTGCTTTTTTATAGAAAGATAAAATATTATGTACTGCACACCACAAATAAAGAAGATTACCAAACAATCAATACATAAGTTTTACTATTTATGCGATCATATACTTTCTAACTAAATATTTTTTTCCTAAAACTATCGAATCAGCCCATCGCTATACAGGATGTCATCCGGCGACTGCCCCCTGAGCCGGATGGTGGAGTTATTAATATTTAATGCCAGTTGTAAAAGTCCTCACATTTCCCTTATCGCCCACATTAGGATCCAAGCTCCCTTACAACTTTATGGTAACAACTCGAGCTGTTAAGATTGCAAGCCTGCGTTTCATTAAAAGTTCATTTAGAATTCATTTACTGTCGTAATAATGTCTGATTTGTTCCGTAAACATTTAGAATCGGACATAGCTAATATTGAATTTTATTGAGAGCAATGCATTCCCCTGGTAACGCCGTTCTTTTGCTTAAGTGTTGATCATCAACAAAATGTAGGGACATTTTGTTGATGATCAACACCTAAGCAAAAGAAGTTTGTACTCACTCGGCCAATTCAAGCTGTTATTGAGAAGTTATCATAGAAATTTATCTTAGTAAAAAATAATAATGCATGACCTTGGCCTCATGATTCGTTCTAAACCCAGACTAAAACATTTTTTCAAGCTGCCAAAGGGTTGACCTGTGTAAACAAACTAACCAAAGCAATCAATTTGCCCGATGAACGAGTTTAATGAAGTATCCCCGTTGGCACAAGTATCGCGTCATCTGCACTGGCTATGCTAATGTCTGCGCGGGCGCAACCGCTATGCACTAGTCGAGTGATGTAGTACGGTACTACGTCAGAGATAGTATTTGTAACATCCGACGAATGAGAGGGGTGTTATAAGTTTGTCTGTTGTGTGTGTATATGTGTTTGTGTTTTTGTGTGTGGCGTCGTAGTTCCCGAACCGATGGACCGATTACAGTGCGGTTTTTTTTATTCAAAAGATAATTTAATCACCGTGGTTCTTAGTTATGGCTGGTAAAAATCTGACCAGCCGTTGAAGCTAATTGGCTTTACTGGCTTATTCCTTTTTTTTAAACTGTAAACTTTTTTGCTACTTATTGTAGGAACTGATGCTGATGAAGTGTAGAAAAATAAGCACCTCGTATTTCATTTAAAATAAAAAGTCACAGAAGATCGCAAGTTCGCCAAGTTATAATAACCTTAAGCAAAAATGTAACCATCAAAATGTTGGAGGGTTAAGACTAAACCTGTACGAATGAGTTCTTCAAAACCTTTAACCCGAATATGTTAACCAGAATTAACATCTATTCTTAATATTCATTTTGAATCTCTGAAGGAGTAAAAGTAGGAGAGCGACCCCAGGGACCGTATTGGTAGCAGCGCGATAATGATAATGTTGTCAATGATTTCCTTTAAAATTATATTTTGGCAGTATAAAAATAAACTGTCTGAGGCAGGGATCCACTTTTAATATCCGAGAAACGGTAGAGACTAAATAAATATTAAGTATATTGTGTCTATGCCGATATCGTCCTGCTTATCCTCAAGAGACTGGTAAGCGTCATAGAAAAATTGGCAAAGTCAACACTTCCTTCGATATAGGTACTATTTTAACCCTTACATTGCTGGGCCGCAGCCGCGGGCGGAATAACCTGTTATCATGCACGTGGCCGCATCAGGGGACACAGGGTTGGCACACCAAGACAAAAAAAACTAACATCGTATCATCCATACTAATATTATAAATGCGAAAGCAACTTTGTTACTTAAACACGCCTAAACGACTGAACCAATTTGCATGAAATTTGGTATGGAGATATTTTGATACCCGAGAAAGGACATAGGCTACTTTTTACCGTGGGAAAACGGCGAATTCCCATAGGGAAATTCAGGTGGGCCGATCGCTTTTGACGTGACAACGTCTTATAAATTGGTTTGCCGGGTGACACCTCAAGAAACTGCGTTACGCTGCTCTGCTCACGTTTCGCGCGAGAGAGACAGAGCGAGAGAGAGAGAGAGAGAGAGAGAGAGATAGGCATACACACCGGTTCATGTTATACGAATGAATATTCACATTAAAATTATTTTACCAGTCAGAGTCGTTGTCACGTAAAACTTTCGCGCGTATACCGACTTTACAGGCAACCAATTTTTTATATATAAAAAAGAATTTCTGTTCGTTAGTCTAACTGAACCGAGAACCGCTGAACCAACCAGAACTGAAGCTTCGTGGAGATGAGTGAATCAAGCTTTCAATTTTTAATGAAAAAATTAAAAATATAATATTAAAAGTGGCAATCCTGGCCTTTACAAACATTCAGCCGCACGGAACACTTGTGCAAATCCTGGGCCGGTGCAGCGTGTGGGAACACCGAATCCGACGTGTAATTGACCTGTCAACGTTCCACTAGTACCCTAAGCTTGAACTTTAAAATACCATACCATACCGAATAAATATAATAATAATATAATATACAACAAGAAGCACTTGTGTTAAAATATCTGAATCAACAGTGGTAATATAAAAAAACTTAAATATATACATATAACACCCAGACATGTTCATGCACACAAATGTTTGTAAAGTGCGGAGATCGTATCCGCGACCTCTTGGTTGGTAGTCAACTACTTGACCATTACACCGAAGTGGTTGTCATTAAAAAAAATACCTCGTAGACTCGATCTCGCATGATATCTTTCGGTAAACGAGCGATAGCTCTTTTTTTATTTCAGTCATAATTATCGTAGGTGTTTCATTAATTTCAAGCAGGGAGAAGCTTTAACTTCTTTCTTGTCGAAAGAGTAATTTTCACATAATTTTGCATTCAATTACATAGAACTTTATATACTTACGTCATGTTGTTTAACATTTCTTCCAAGTGCTCCTAAATTTGGCCTTTATTTTCTTCTATCAAAAGTCTAAGACTATTTTTTTAATGGCGCTGGACTCTCTGACAACATTTAGTCACGAATATAGTAAACAACACTTGAGGAAACATCTTTCCAGGTAACGTTAGGCCTTACAATTTCATTACCACGACATTAAAATCTTTCATAAAAACAAAACAACAGCAGAACTTACCCAGTGAACTCCCTCACGAAAATTTTCAATTTCTCACTCAACCCAATTCTCTTAACATAACTCACACGAAATTAAAATCCCGAGTTTATCCGATGGCGAATAATTTCCCGAATTTCCCGAAACGAATGCGCGGGCGCCGGCCCGCGATCAACTCCCGACTGCCAGAAGGGCTCTCACATCACATACTTCCACTATAGAAGATAGGTACCTACCTACTCCACTATGGAGGAAAGTAAAAATGCTGAGTAAAAGTCACTATAGATAGTGTTACGGTTATAGTTTCGGAGAGCTTTTAACGACGATTTTATTGATTGAAGTTAATGTGGAAATTATATGAGATTTGTAGCGAGTGACTGATTTTTTTTGATAAAACGAATCGATTTTTAATCGATTCGAAAGGGTTTTGAAAATGAACAAAAAATATAGATATTCTTCCTTCTTACTACATCTGAAAGTTTCGGTGAAAGATGAATTTCTTTTTAAACAGTAGGTAGGTAGGTAGTAGTAGTACCTAAATATTAACGTAAAGAAAGTAAATCTCTTTTGATGATTCTATTACGAATAAAACACATTCTCTATTTATGTACTTACGAGAACAGTCATGGTAAAAAATATGAACACAAATTGGTTTTAAGACCATAAAATAAAGTTTAAAACTAAAAGTTTTGCTAAACTTTGTTACCCTAGCTTGACTGTCATGCAAAATCTCTTCATTGAGAACTAATAGGCAAAATTATAGGTTCCATTCCCAGACTAGAAACAAAGAAGATTTATGTATCGTCTCGAAAACAGAACAAAAGCGATTCAATAACTTAATTTACGATCAAATTACACGATCATGGAACAATCACTGGCATCACACGGTGCAATTTAAAAATTGCGGGAAAGTTCTTCGTCAAAAATCGCTGAAGATTCCCTTAGGATTGTCTGCAAGACACTTACTCATTCGATACGGGTTATCACGAGACCTAGCTTATTTTATGTGGTACCTATATGACCATATAATATGTGATGTGATGTAGGAAACAGGAACACTTGACTGCAGTGTGGCGCAGGATCAGGAAATCGTACGGCGACAGGCGAAGAAATCGTCGCTTCACATCGCCTCAGAGCCTGGGAATTAAAATGATGGTAGATTTATTATCCTTATCGTAAAGTCAACAAAAACATGGTTTTGTTTTTTCTTTCTTACGATTGTGACTTCTTACGGATCGCGGTAAAAATTTCGGTTCCCATTTTGCGTATACTACGCTAAATTTGTTATTTTGCTGTTATACCCAACGCACTTTCTTATCTGCACCTTAAATTTTTTGTCACGTTATAATGTACCCCGTGAATAGGACGACAGTCATTACCTTGCTGTAACTCAGTCAAGCACTAGCAATGGTTAAGGATTTGTTTAATAAATAAATAATAAATAAATATTTCTCAACAAGCACACCAATTCTCTAGTCCCAAAGTAAGCTACGAGGCTTGTGTTATGGGTACTAGATAACGGTCATACATACTTAAATACTTTTATTCTTTGTAAATAAATACATATTATAAATAGAAAACACCCAGACCAGTACAAACACACATGTTCATGCACACTTATGCTTGTACTGTGCGGGAATCGAACCCGCGACCCTTGGTTTAGAAGTCCGACATGCGGACCACTGCACCAAGCGGTCGTCAACCAAGTGTTTGTCTTATTTTGATTTGTACCTAATATTATTATTAAGTCAAGTAATTATTAAGTCAAAATTACTTGTTTTGTAATAACAACTGTTGGCTTTCTGTACGAATTTAATTGTGTATGTGTTTTGGTATGCGCAATAAACGATTTTTTTTTTTATTTGATTTAAAAAGGTACCTAGTTAAGAAGGAAAAGGGCTAGTTTGACAAATCTTTGACAATTTAAAAATCTAAAAAACATATGGCCCTTTTTCTTGAAATCACAGCCTTCGACATTCCTATAATATCTTAAAGTCTACAGTATTGTTTAATTTCACAAAAATGACGTAGAGAGTTAGAGTCCCATTTAAAATGCAAACAAACTACCTATTTATTTCGTTAATACAATATATTCACTTCAATGTACAAAACCATTATCATGATATAACAAATCTCCGCAACTGAACAAAACAAACACCCGATTACAGACTTACAACAAACTTATTGCCGTTCGAAAAAGCACCCCATTCAACTCAAATCATAATCATAAGCCGAGCAGGCCAGCCGGTCGGTCCCATTAATACTAAGTTTGCGCAGTAGTTAATATCTTAATAAGAAAGCAATACAGATTACTGGCCATGTCTGTAAGATGGCTGGAATAATGGCCACTATGTGTGGTCTAGCAGGGATGGGATTAATTCAATACAGATATCGATATAATTAGTAAAATTACTGTTTGCTGCGATCACTAGAGAAGACGGAAAGACTTATAAAAATGTGACTAAACTTTTCACACCTAATACTTTTCGTTTTATACAGCGATTTACGATCTATGTTTGCAGTAAGACTCGCACAAAATGAAAAATCAATAGATCATTGCTGCTTTGCCCTGAATGAAATATAATATAAACATAACGAACGTCAATATGGGCTAAATTTAACAGATTGTCGAAGTATGATAAAGTAGAACGTTTCGATGATACACACAAACACACATAATAAACACATTATGAAGTTCCTAGAAATTATCGTCTCAAAACCGAAGAAATTGCTTCAGGCAATATAACTTTTCAAGTTATACAACTTCTTTAATATTATTTTCTTATGTAATTTATTCTCATTTAAAGTCTATATTCTATTTATCCATCTAAGTATTATCTTATCGACACATTCTATCTACATATATTGTATCTATCTACCTCACTAATGGAACTCGGTTACCTCTGTATTTAGCTCATCATTGTCTACCGTGTTACTAAGTGGTTAATTTATACTTTGTACCTAGAAGACCTGTGTGGGTCCTATAATTGTTATTCGTGACCTAAGCTCCGTCCTAGCCGGGTTATTACGTGTCGGCTTTTATTTTTTTCTCTTTTTCGAGTGAGACAGATAGATGGTCGTAAATATAGGTTCAATGCTTGAAAGAGATGTTTTAATTATGCAGATAGATAGGTATTAATCAACATGCTAGCAAGGATACTAAGTTATGTCTAGTCAGATGTCAGACATCTTATTTATGAATTAATAATAATAGTCCTACTGGCCGATTTCGACCACGGCGGCCAACCTCAACAGAGATCAGTCAACTACGCAGGAGATATTATAGTGCACAAGTGTGAGCGCAATAAACAGGTGCACTCACTGTTCCATCACTCTCAAAGTTCGGTGAGACGGCAAGCCGACATGACCGGTGACAGATCAGGCGCAGGACCAACGGCTTAACGTGCTTTTGCTGGGATTTGAACCCTGGGCCTCTCGGATGTAAGGCAGAAACTTTGCCACTACACCAACGAGGCAACGATTTATGAATTAGGTAAGTAGCGTTGTTTTGTTTTCAGAGATACATAAGAGTGACTTTATATAAAAATCTGAATGATAATATTACAAATGATCACAGGGAGGTACTATACAATTATTAGCTAATGATCTAATTGAACATTAAAAGCTCTACCACACAGCAAGCTTGGTTCTGAATACGCATAGGTACCTAACGTGATGTCAAATATATGAGGGTTGATAAGCAGCTTAAAGTGCAGAACGCAGACAATGCTTTAATGCGCTGTGACCGCCCAAAAATTGTAATACGTACAAAATTTGTAAAGATTAACTGAATAATCAGCCCAAAGTGCAGTAACAAACTGCATATTGACTAGACCGTAACACATAAGGTACTTTACATGAAATCACATGCGAATTGAATACCAACACGCAATATCAATCTGCATCGTTCATGTGTCGTCAGGCAATTTATTAGCAACGAACGATGGCGGCTACGCAAAAGCAACTACAACGCGGAAAATGGCGCCTACGCCAAAGATTTATAAAGCTACGTCCACATTAGGGTGTTTAAAGTAGCGCAATTAGTATCGTAAGTGATGTTACTGGTAGCTGAGTGGCAGCCGAGCTGAATAAATTCCGAAAATAATATAAGGTAATGCAAGTGACGTAGTTGTATTCAGATATTTTGGTACTTACCATGTAGATAGAAGACAGATACTTACGCTAGAGATAAGACGTTTTAGATACAATGAAAGATGTTAATTTTTGCGGTTACAATGTAACCCAACAAATCACATATATTAGGAAAATCAAACTACGTTCAACCTTAGGCAGCCACCAATTCATTACAGCACTTTAATATTAGATTCATATTGTTTGTTGATTCATAATCATTAAAAACCTGGACTTTGATGCTGAGCACAGATGACGGTGATTTACTTGCTCATGCACGAAATTATAAAGGTGACCTGACCTTTGAAAGCCCTGCCTGGGTTGTAATTATTGAAGACAAGGATAGGAGCGAGCATTCTGCGTTCAACTTCTTCTAATTCTTAAAATGACTCCACTCCACTTTCCAACAAAAACAAAATTCCTCGTCCTCTACATTCGACATCAAACTCGTAGTAAAGTTCGTTAAAGAAATCGTACAATGTATGTATAAGAAATTCAAAATTTTCAAGCACTGGCTATTTTCTTTGTAAGTACATTAATGAATTTCACGCTGCACATCATTCACTGCTCGTAAACAAACGTAAATACATCACCACTGCAAATCCAACGTAGCATAAAGGTCATGGTGTTTATAAAAAAACAACAATAGCACGTCAACGCGGCCCGATAAATCAGAATCGATAATCGGCCATAATCGATGCGGCCCAGACGATCGATTAAAGATGTATACTCACTACAGGAACGGACAACAGAAACCTAAACAACTTTATAAGATGTAGTACACTTTATAGTATGCTGGTAACCGTTTTTTTGCCTCGTACTTGTCATAGCTATAATATATATAAATATAAAGTAAGTATAATAATATATAAATATAATAGTAAGTAACTTAGGTAATTGGTTTAGGTATGTGTTATTTTAATTTCCCAAAAAATAATAAATAAAATAAAACAGCGTACTTTTACATCATGACAATCTAATCACACACGATTACCCCTAGTCATGAAGGTTACTTACGAACCTAAGTTTCGTTGTTCTGGTAGAGTTAGGTTTGTCAAGGCTTTAATACGTAAGTATCTACTTAATAGTAAAAGGATAATAAATTAGCTAAATCGTGTGATTAAATATTGAACTTGAATATGTATGTACTGAATTAACGTATTGTTGAGTTACCTACCCTTCATTTTCTTCTACTGTCCTGCGGACCCAGCAATTTCCGAAACACTTTGTTTTCATCAACAATTTTGCTCTCAAAGCTATGACTAACACAGTCACTCTCCCTTTACACTTTTTTCTCTAAAAAAATCAATCGAAGGCGTCGTCTTCACTGACTAAACCACGGATCTGTAATCAATGCCGAAGCAGTGTCGGCGTTAACACCATACCATAAGGGACTTACCATGTTCTATCTCACGGGCCAGTGGACACCCAACTTTATAATCGGAGGATAGACACAGTGTAGAGTTACATAGTACCTACGGGTAACGACCGCACGGTTTTGCCTCATTTCACGCAGGAGATGTTAGTTTTATGAGCCAATGGCTAGTTTCTGTTGGACATCATCCATACCTGCCAATACAGATTTCAAGCTGTTTCGTTTTCGTATCAACACAACATTCAAAACTAGCTTCAATATTTTCCAAAAATCTCATAATTACTAACCTACAAATGGTTACGTGTCTCAAAAACGAAGAAAACCGAAACAACCAAATGAACCGACTTGTTATCATCAAGTGACAAATGGGGTCCCGCCTCACGGCCTGCAGGACGCCGCGGGTGCATCTATTACCCCAAATTAATTGGGGGCGTAACCCTTGACGCTGCCGGTGTCGGCGAGTTCTATAAACCTTAAGCCTCGTCTATTTTTATTGGGAAGAAGTAACTTTGGAGTTGATTGATTTAATAAGTACTCGAGTCCCGCAATTTTTTTAGCTACACTGAGAATACGAATCAATCAAGCTAATAAAGCTTTCTATCTTATTTCGATCGAACTTGATTAGTACATTTGGATACGAAAATGAAGGTACCTTCATTTTCGTATCCAAATTTACAACGAAACAATGGTGTGCCCAAAGTAGTGAACAGAAAACTGCAACATTGATACTGATAAATAGGTCAAGAATGTCCGAATTGCTATGTCGAGCCACTCCACAGAAGCATTTCGACATTCTTTAAGAATAGGTTAGATTATCGCAATCTTCAGAGCAAATATGCGATGATCTCGCGTTACGCAAGATCGTAATCTTAACTGTCAATTTCTGATAAGCGAGAAACGATCGGGCCTATTATCTTCGTATTCGGAGTTCAGTCTAGTGGGATCCATGTGATCGTGTGTTGTCTTCCCGACGGTTCGTGGGGTGTACTCCGTTACCTCATCAAAGATGGATAGACCAAGCACAAGTCACCAGTCTGTCGAGAAGATTGAGGTCTTCGAAGTGAGAGAACATGTGCCTTATCAGGCGGAAGTGACGCGCGCGCCGACGACTTACGATGAAGAAAGTGGACGCATGTACGATGGAAGCTGGGACGCGGCTTGGAAGTCCATATGCCAGCTCGTAAACCTTCTGCACCACATGATTGTGGCCATCGTCGTGTTCATACTGTGGCACTTCGCGTTGACCTCGGAGTCCAACGGAGGCATCACGAACTTGTCGCTCCACATCGTTTTCGCGGGCACTGGCGTATGTGAATTTTATTTTTTCTGGCGATTTGTCGTTATTGTGTTTTTTGTAGGGTAGTACTACTTTCTTGGCATTGAGTAACTTTGAGATTACAGACTCATTTAGTATTAACATTTAAAATTAAAAATATGTAAGTACTATCTTCATATTATGGCAACTTCGTTTTAATGAAACGTAATGAAAATTGTAACCATATGATATGCTCAAAATTCGGTTCAGTACCTGAAGAGGTGGCCGCAAATGGATTATGTCAGTCCATCTTGTGCCTTCTCTCTTTTCTTGCCAATGTCCAAATCATATTGTAGTGTTCCCTACACTTCAAGTTATGCCTTACTTCAACATTCACGTAGAAAAAAAAACAACTTTCGAAACGTTATTCAATTTCCAGTACCAGCTCTTCCTGGTCGAAGCAGTGTTGACTCTGAACAAGAACAACTCCTGGTCAGTGCAAATGTCCGCCGATGCGAAACGGATAGTGCACGGGTGCCTCCAGCTCATCGGTTCCATGTTCGTCATCGCCGGCACCTTCCTCGGGTTGGCTAGGGTCGATATGGCGGTGACGACTGCTCATGGGATTTGTGGTGAGTGTTCGTTTTATATATTTTACATGCTCGAGTCGGTCGATGGCGTACGCGCCGGTTTTTAAGGTGTTGATATCTTTACATTATCCTTGGAAGAAAACAATGTTAAACACCACTTTACTGTGTTGTTACGGGTTTGAGTGTTTGTGATGCGAACACCTAAAGTTGTAAGTTGCAGGCACAAAAATGATTCAGCTACTTAGGCTTTGGGATCTAGTAGAAATCGTCATATTATTTCTATAGTAGGTAATTCATAGGTTGGCCACTGTCCAGCACATTTGTTGCAAAATCGCCCGTATCACAAGCGCATAAGATACCACAGAGTTTACCGTGACGTGCTGACCACCTTACATCAGCTCATTTTACCTAGGTGCTAGATATAATTCATTAGCGAAATATGTTCGGCAAAATGAAATACCACTATTGTGAAAATATTATCAGATAGGAAGCCTTCAATGCTTGGAATTTTTATCTTTTTCACGATATAGGTGACACACCATACGATATAGACTCAAGGAGTTTATCTTAAACACTTGAAACTGCACCATCAATACAATTTTCAAATTAAACCTACTAAAGAAATTCAGAAAAATGCTCAGACTCAATTTATTAGAACATGGATAGAGACTACCTTCATAAAACGTTTCTATAGTTCAGAAGGGTCCAAGTTAAGAAGTTAAGGGTCTGTCGTGGACATAGATATAGTACCTATATTAGTTAATCGTGGACGATAAAATCACTGACTGTGTCATCTTTCACTAAAGCTGTTAGCTTCCACAACCCTCCTAAACAATTTATATTTTTTTATTTTCCAGGAGTGATCGCGTTAGCCTTCGCCATAATAAGTTTCATCTCCGGCATCATGGCACTTTTCTCAGGAAAAGTGCGTCTCAAAATCAAGAGCAAACCGATGAGAATCTTCCACATAGGTTTCGGTATCATCGCTGTGAGCATGGGTCTCATTTCAATGACAATAGGTTTCAATATGGACTACTTCAGGACATCTAGAGAAGGCCTTGCTACTGCTCTCACATTTTTTGTTCCTGCCATCATAATCTACACGTGTTTTCAACCCATTGTTGACATTGTTAAGTTGGTGAGAAATATGTGACTAGTTAAAACTATAGATGGATCGACGGATGGCGACAGTACTGCCTAATTTTTATGTAATTTAAAACATGTCGTCTGTCTTTCACTTTATATTGACTGTGTTTTATATAGACAATTCTTAAACACTTTTAATTCTTTGTAGCACGGCTGCTACTGTTAACTCGTCATCTAACTGAATTGATAAGTTAAATCGCATTTTTAGTCATTAATTATTTTTTCTGTTTGATAATAATTTCATAAATAATCAAATAAAAACCATAAAAATAATTGTGCGATTCTATATGCATGGTGAAAGAGTAAATAATTTTTATGCGTAATTTATTTGTTACGTATAAAAATTAAAGAGTCAGTAATAATGGGTATTTCAGATCACTGTAATAAAGAGCCTACATTCAAAAATTTTAATCATCACAAAAAACCGACAACCGGGAATTTATTTTTTGTAAATAATATTTTAGTAGGTAGTTACTTGTATTGGTGTTGTTACTTGTATTGTTATGTAGTATAATAATATAAAGTAGTTTTAAGTGGTCTAATGCCTTTGAGTGTGCGTTTTTAAATATAAGTATTTTTAATATTGGTCGTGTTATTATTTAAAACCGTAGTACGAGCTACTTACTAATAACGTCATGTTACCGTAAAGGCAACTAACGATGAAACTATGGACGCCTGTAAAAAAAATAAAGCAAATACCAAAGAGCATTGCTCTCATTTTTCTGCTAGGGGTAATCATCTCATTCTTGGTAACACTATTTTACATACTTATTTATCGTTAACATTTTTAATAACTCTATTTTTGATGGTATGAATGACCTGAAGAACACATACGCAAAATCGCGCATACTCGGTTACATACTCGGTCATGTCATCGCGACACTACTGGTTTCTGTGTTTGTATAAAGGTATGGATACACTAGGGAACATTTTGTCCCGCAACATGACGCACAACACTCGATCTACGTGACGCTGCGTTGTTACATTGAGGCCTGCAACATGTCCCTCAACATTTCAAGGAGCATTTACGTGACGGGACATGTTGCGAGCTCCCGTCCTGAGAGCGGGCGCACGTGTTGCACTCAAGTGCCGCGCAGGTTGTCGCTCAGTGTGAACGCGAGCGCAACGTGTTTCTCAACATGGCGATAGTGTGAAACTACGAACAAATACAGCACTAATCAACCCAACCCAACCTCTTCGGGCGACATCCTTCCCGTTACTGGCTAGTGTGTACAGCATGTCACACAAAATTTATGTCCCCGAGATTCTTAAAGTTGTTGACGAGCGACATGTTCCGAAACATGTTGCTTTATTTGTCCCCTAGTGTATCCGTGGCTTAAAATACCCTCCAAAGCAAGCAACATGAAGTTAGCGACAAGAGGCACTAATACATCAACCGTTCAGAATTGTTCAAAATCTACCTACTTTAAATCCAGCTGACGATTACAGGATTACAAATGAAACACTTTTTACCAAAAGAGATATTTTATATGCCAATAAACGTTCCTTAAATGAAACAATACAGTAACTTAAGACTTAGGCAGTAGCTTCTTGGCAGCCTCAGCTTCTGCCTCGCTTTTCTCAAAGGCAGCAATCAGTTTCTCCACCTCAGAGCTGGTTAGTACTCGGATGATTGTCTTATTGTCTTTGCGAGTTAGCGTCGCCATTTCAACTGAAAAAAGTAAAATTATTTATTGAGTTTTTTTTAATAGTAGCAGCAGAATCGAGACATTGCTGGGAATTTCTTGGAAGTACCGGACTTTTTTAAATCTATACATATAAAAGAAAGTGGTGTTAGTTACACTATTTTAAAACTCAAGAACGTATGAACTGATTTGGCTGAAAATTGGTGGAGGGGTAGCTTAGAACAAGGAAACGGACAAAGGATACTTTTTATCCCATTCGACTGCAATTGTAAAAACAAAGAGATTCCATGCGGATGAAGTCACAAGGGGCCACTAATATTTAATTTTTTTTTACTGTATTCAAATAGGAGTTAGGATTTCTGTATGAAATAAAAAAAAATATTGTGATATTGCAATACTGACTACTACGCTAGTAATTCTATTGACTGTGATCAATAAAACAAACACCTTATAGCTCCTTTTAACTCAAAACCTTACCTTTTTCTGGGGTAAGTTTGGTCATATCTAATGTCTTGCTGAGGACTTTGATGGCCAAAGCCTGGGCTTCAGCCAATGTTGTCTCATTCTCTTTGTATTCCTGTTTCAAACTGGATACAGCAGCCTGAAAACCACATGAAATAGGTTTTGAAAACCAACATTTTTGGTCTTTAATACTCCAAAAGAACTTAAAAATGAGACACAAAAGATGTTTCATCAATGGTCTTTGCTATCCAGTAATATAATATGCAGTATAACTAAGCTGTAATGATGTTGAAGACTAGTATGCAATCAATCCTTTTTTTTAAGAATCTCCTTTGAAATTTATAGTGTAAAAAAATCTTAAGCTTGTTGAGTCATGCGGTGCTAAGAGTAAAAAGATTCTTAACAAAGGTTAATAAAATACTCACAGCACTGTTATTTCCGATGCAAGTTGCCTTCCATCCACCATAGTTACCGCTGGGATCAGATTGGTACAGCTGGTAGCCATAATGTTTATCCCAACCCATGTACAAAATGGACACACCAAAAGGCCGCTTACCTAAATGTCAGTAAGACTAACTTCATCACAAATTAACATTTTTAAATCAAAATATATTTTTAAAATAAACTACAACATGAGTGAAAATAAATGGGGATGTACAGCAGAATGTAAAATCAATATAAATGCATAGATTTTAAGTAAGAAAGCCCCACACACAGTAGAGCACATTTAACATCATAGGTAGCTTCCACACTAAAGATTAATCCCATAAAACTAAGTTTATCTAACAAAATTAAGACAATTTGGTGCTTTGGTTTAGGCTACGATTATTGAGAAGCAATCAAATAATAAATTTTAACATACCTCCATACTGTGTGTATGCTTGTTTCACATCGCAGAGCCATGAAACAAGTTGTTCACACGGAATTGACTCTCCATACTGCAGCAAGTACCTCTGTGCAATCAGTCTCAGTTCATTCGTGAGAACGTTGGCGTCTGACGTGATACCAGCCACGGAACACACCATGTCATCATTCAGTTTGTAGATCTTCTCCGAGAAAAATACCTCATCAAGAAGCTTGTTTGTGTTTCTCCTTTCGGCGGCCAAGAGGATGCCGTCTGTGGCCAAAATACCTAGCGATGTGCCAGCATGACTGATAGCTTCCATAGCATACTCGACTTGGTATAATCGCCCTGAAAACGTAAACAGTAGGTTGAAATTCAAGATACTGAAGAAGAACTGAAGAAAATAATACAACTAAAAATAGCATCAAAACCATCACAAAATATTCTTACCTTCCGGCGAGAATATTGTCGTACGTGTATCATAACGGCGCGCCTGTAAAACACCAAATAAATAGTGAGAAAAGCGGAATGACCAAGCAACATCTTCATAACCTAAAATACTGGTATTAATAACGTTTAACAGATAAAAGTTCAGTTACTTACCATGATATTTAAATGTCTTTCGAAATTACTAGAACGCAAAGTTAAAATCGGTTAGATTAGTAATTATTTAGTAAAAATAAATTTTTTTCGCCGCTGTACACAATGACAGCAAACTTTCGGTAATTTATTTTTTAAATTTGTCACAGATTAGATGTTTACGCTCAATGATATTAAAGATCATTTTATTTCATAGCAAGTGGTAACACTAGGAAAAGGGAAAAAAACTCTAGTTTTATAACTAAATCACAATCAGAACTTATTTTTGTAATGCATAACAAAAAAACAGTAGGTGAGATGGATTATTATCAATAACATAAAAAGAAATAATTCAAAATATTTAATTAAAAACGTTTGGCATTAAAACTAATACCATTGCCACTAAAATCACATCTAGAAAAAACAATTATGACTAGTGGTAAACACGTTCACAAATCTATTGAAATTTCAATTATTTCTTTGAAATCGATTCTTAATCATGTTGCATATACTACTATTTATTAAATTAGTGCAAAACCAAATTGTAAGTGAATTAGACTGAGCTTACACAAATGAAAGTTTTGGTAGACTGAAATCCGCTTCGTGCGTATATGAATTTATGATTGGAGCAGCTTTTCTGTTTCCGTGCTACTTTGGATTATTGCTCTGACAAAATAATTCAAACTTCTACGGATTCAAAAAAAAACTGTTTTTGAAAATAATGTAAAAAAATATAAAAACCAACTAAGCTGTCTAGAACAAACTCGATTTCAAGTCTATGTCATAAACACGGGTTGCGATTGTGATCAAGCAAAGACACTTTGTGAACGTGATGAACCCAGCTTTTTATAGCATTAAACAAATAAAAATATAACGTCGCGGTAACATTCAATTTCGATCAATTGATTTTCCAAATAACTATTCTACTTCTGCACTGTAAGTGTCACTTTGACACAAATTACTGAAATGTCAATTATGTCAGAAAAAAAGCGCGGGAACCTTGAACAAGAAAGGCGCCCAATTTTGTGCTAGTTTTGAAATTAATTTGTAAAATTGTATATTTTGTAGCTTTCTGTGTAAATATTGTGTATTATAGTTAGTGAAATAGTTGTGCATGTAGTTAATACTGTGTTCTGAAGATGGGTGGAGTCAAAAAGCGGAAAAAACAGGATCCACCTGATGGGCCAGTAAAAAGTACCAAGTTTATAAAGTGCCAGGATACACACGAAAGTATCCTGAAAATACTAAAAAAACTGAATTTATAGTGTTTCTATCACACATTGACGACAAAAAGACATTTACCGATAAGGACCGCCTCGCCATTTCACATGCCATACGCAAATACTGCGTTACCGGCATACTTCATCTAAAATCGATCAATAAATACAAGATAGGCATAACTTTTGATCTTTCCAACAACGCAAATGTATTTTTGCAAAACAAAAAAATGCTTGACGAATTGGGCCTAAAGGCCACTATACCGGCTGTCGACACAGAGGTGACAGGGGTCATTACCTCAGTCCCTATAGATTTATCTAACAAAATGATCTCTTCCTTAATTGGTAGCTCTCGAAACATAATCCAGGTAAGGCGATTCATGCGTCGTGTTCGGAGCGAGGATGGTGCGGTCTCGTACCAACCAACGCCGACAGTCGCCGTCACGTTCGCCTCAACAGAACTCCCTCAGTATGTTTACTTGGATTCCTGGAGGCATGAGGTAAGCGTGTATGTACCTCCAGTAAAGCAATGTCTTCGATGCATGAAGTTTGGCCACATTGCACAATATTGCAGAAACGCCGAAGTATGTTCAATATGTACAGAGAGTAACCACAATTTTAAAGCATGTAAGGTGGACCCCAAAAATGCTAAATGCGCTAACTGTGGTGGAAACCACATCTCTATTTCTAATACTTGCCCTCAAAAGAAAGCAAAAATTGAAGAAAATAAAATAAAATCCAGAGCAACAAAATATTCAGAACTTTTCAATGAAAATGCATTCCCACAACTAACTTTTAGAAATATCGAAACCCAAATACAAAATTTAACAAAATCTGATTTCTTTATGAATTTATTGACAAATGCAATCACAAAAATTGTTTTAAACCAAAAAGAAAATCCTATTAATTTCACTTCAATAAAAAACATCTTACATCAAACATTCAGAAATACCACTTCTTCTCCTGATAATGGATCTTAACATCATGCAGTGGAACGCCCAGAGTATTATAAGTAATATGCTTTCACTTACCTAATTTCTTTATGACCACAATATACATGTAGCAATAATATCTGAGACCTGGCTAAGCCCTATTAAAGACTTTACCATAAAAGGTTATCAAATAGAAAGAAACGATATTGGCAATAAGCATAATGGCGTAGCCATTCTAATTCATCATAGTTTAAGTTACAAAAAAATAAACACATATTCAGACAATTCTTTACAAAACATTTGTGTAAGAGTTATTGTAAATAAGAAAGAAATAAGTATTGTAAGTTTTTATTGTCCACCAAACTGTACACCACCTTTTAATAAAGGTAATTTTGAATCTTTAATACAATCAGTACCTGAACCAATGATATTTGCTGGTGATTTTAATGCTCACCACACAGCATGGGGATGCAATTTCGTTAATTCAAGAGGTAGAGATATTTTGGATGTTATTGATAACAATGGTTTGATTTTATTAAATAATGGCGAAGTGACAACTGTTGGTTCTTTGACGTGGCGCCCAAGTGCCCTAGATTTGTCTTTGGTTTCTCCATCGTTGGCTCTTTCTTGTGACTGGTCAGTACATAATGATCCTCTGGGAAGCTATCATCTTCCTGTAATTATAAAAGTTTCTGTAAATATTAATAATGTAAATAATGGTCTTGTAAATAATAGCACACTTTTGCCAATCTACCCTAATTTTAAAATGGTAGATTGGAAAATGTATGCGCAAAATGTAGATTTAGAGTTGTCTAATTTTCAGGTTCAAAATTTTCTTCCAATAGAAGCATATGCTGACTTTCTTAAAATTTTGCACTCTTCTATTGATAAATCTCTGCCAATTCAGAATGTGTCTGTCTCTTCTTCTACTAACCCTTCCAACAGGAAGTCTTTTAAAAACCCTCCTCTTCCTTGGTGGAATAAGTCATGTTCAGATGCAGTACAAAAGTCTAAGTCTGCTTACGTTAATTTTAAAAATAATCCATGTGACAAAACTTATATAGAATTTAAAAAATTGCAAGCTTTTAAAAAACTTACTTTAAAAAAAGAGAGATCTAATAGCTGGATTGAATTGTGTAATTCCTTTAACCGATGTACTCCTCTGTCGAGAATCTGGAATTATATGCGAAAATTTAACAGAACATATTCTTGGAGCAATACCGATGATGACTGGGTTCCAGATTTTTTGAAGAAGTATACCCCAGACTATGTAAATAAACAATCAAATCTTTCACAAGACAGCAAAAGTAACTCTGTAAATAACTTCTTAGTCAGACCTTTTTCCTTACAAGAGCTAATGACTGCTATTTACTCTAGAAAGGATAGTGCTTTTGGTTTAGATGGTGTTCCCTATATTATGTTGAAAAAGTTGAGTGAAAAGGGTCATCACATTTTTCTCGAAATATTGAATAAACTTTGGCTGATAAATGACATTCCTCATTCATGGAAGACTGACTGCTTAGTACCCATATTGAAACCTGATAAGCTGCGGTCAAATCCTGATTCTTATCGTCCTATTGCTCTAACATCTTGTGTAGGAAAAGTATTTGAACAGTTGCTAAAACAAAGGCTGGAATTCTATGTAGAACAAAATAACCTATTACCTGCTAATCAATTCGGTTTTCGTAGGGGGTCGTCAGCTCGTGAAAGCATTTGTCAGCTTCAACTTGATATCCAAAAGAGTAAAGATAAAAAAGAATTTTTAGTGTCAGTATTCTTTGATGTCGCTGGAGCTTTCAATAGTGTCAATATTGATGTACTATCTTCAGAATTGCTTTCTGTTGGGATTCCAAACAAAATAGTTCATTGGGTTTATAATTTTTTGACTGAAAGGGAAGTTTACGCTAAGCATAATAGTCAATTGCATGGTCCCAGATTTGCTTCAGTTGGAGTTTGTCAAGGTGGAATTCTCTCTCCTTTATTATTCATACTGTATATTCGCCGTCTTAATATGATTTTGGGTTCAGAAGTGAAAAGCCTCCAATTTGCAGATGATTTGGTTGTCTATGTGTCTGGAAAAAAAATAACAGATATTACTAACATTCTCAATAGGTCATTGGAAGGGTTGTGTAAATATTTCTATCATTTGAATCTTGATATAAATGCATTAAAATCTAAAATGGTAATCTTTGGTAAGGATAGCAACATTATTCCTTCTGTTTATTACAATAAAGTTCCAATTTCTGTCTCCCATGATGCTAAGTTTTTAGGTGTAACTTTTACTCATAATGTCTCTTGGAAAAATTACATTGATTTAATAAGTTTAAGAGCTAATAAAGCATTTAATATCTTGAAATCATTGTGTAGAACGTCCTGGGGAGCTGATCCCAAAATATTGCTGCTATTGTATAAATCTTTGATTCGTAGTCATTTTGAATATGGTTTTCTCTGCTTTGCTGGTGATAGTAGGTTAGTAGATATTTTGGATAAAATTCAAAACAAAAGCTTGAGACTCATAACTGGAGCATTTAAAAGCACTCCTATCAATTCAATGCAAGTTGAGTGTAATTTACCTCCACTAAGTATCAGATTCTCTTACTTGAAGGAACGGTTTTTATTAAAACTATATAGCAAAAGTAATAATCACCTACTTTTAAACTTAAAAAATTCTCCTCCACCATCCATTCATCATCCTCTCTATATACTTCAGGGATTCCCACAATTTGTAAATTTTCTTGATACTCTGCATATCCATAGATCATCTTTGCTTCCATGCTACCAGGGAGCCTTTCACAGCAAATTTCCTGCAATGAACATTATTATTGATCACAGTTTATCCTCAAAAGAAGATGTGTATAGTAAATTATCAGAGTTTATTGATTATAGATTCATGTATACTGATGGGTCTAAAACTGAGGCTGCCGTTTCATTTGCTATTTTTGACAGGTTTCTAAATACTGGCATTGGGTACAAAATAAATTCAAATACAAGTATATTCACAGCTGAGGCTGTGGCTATTCTTGCTGCCTTAAAACACATAAAACTCAAAAATAATGGTTGTCGTGAGTGGTTAATAGTCAGTGATAGCATGAGTGTTCTTGTAAGTATGAGAAATAACAAGTTTAATGCTAACACTAACTATTTAATTTATTTAATTAAGGAATCTTGGCTTGAATTGTTCACTATACACAATGTTAAAGTTGAATTTATGTGGGTTCCTTCTCATGTTGGTGTGTTAGGAAATGAGAGGGCTGACTTTTTAGCTAGGACTAAACAAATTTTTCTACCACTGTCCCTGATTCTAGTAGTCATCTTGATATCTCTGTACCTTGCACAGATATAGTCCCTCTCCTAAAGAAAAGGTTTATCGATATTTGGAAAAGGCATTGGAATTACACAGTTCAAATTGAAAACAAGGGCCTGTGGTATGCCACATATAATGTCCCCATAGGAACCATGCCATGGTTCTGCAAATTTAGTTCTTATTTTAATAGGAAATTTTATACCACCATTCTAAGACTTCGTTTTGGACACTGTCGTTTAAACTATCATCTCTTCCGCTTGAAAATAGTCCATAGTCCTTATTGTGATCATTGTAACTCCCAAGTAGAGCAATCCCTGTCCCACATATTTTTCCGTTGCTCATCCTTTGGCATTCAGCGCCTTGTGCTAATGGATGAGCTGATTGAAATTTATGGTAGATCGAACTTGGTACCGCGCTCTATCCAGGATCTTCTTGTAAATAGTTTGACATGTTCCTTTGTTCAAATTTGTTCATAGTACAGTTGGACAAATCTAGATTTGTCCAATTGTATTGTGAATAAAAACTACCATAAGATTATAAACATCGCCTGTTTGTAATTATATAGTGGTTTTGTGTTAAAAGTTATCTGATTTTAATAATGTGTTTTTCGTCTTTTCTTGTTTTGTTGTCTAATTTGGTTACCAAAGGGTTCATAGTTTACTTTGGTTATTGGTTTTGTTTTTGTACAGACTCTGTGTGAAAAAGGATTTGACATTGACATTTATCGGACTTGACTGTTGGTTGTTCCAAACACGACGTTTTTGTTTGTTAGACGATCAAATATTATAAATTATTACAAAAGATTTTCTAATCTGAATAACTGTATGTTTTGAATAATGGATTTGACTGTTGTACTATTAGGTTTTTTTTTACTGAAGACGTAAACTTGGATTATATTACCAAAGAATTAAATACTATACTAATGACTAGGCAGCATGGTCCTGGACCTTAGCCTGTTCCTTGCGGAACAAAAAAAAAAAAAAAAAAGTCAATTATGTCAAACACAGCTGGTGATTATATGATGACTGTGACGTGCGAAAGTAATGCAATTTTATTGCTTTTTTTACTGAATCGGGAAACCTTTAAATCTTATTCTCCTCTTTAATCGAAGAAAATAAAACTGTACAATGGCTGTTGAAAAGCCTCAAATGAGTGTGATACAGGTACCTAAAAAATCGAGATTAGAAATGAATGTGCGACAGCTGTTGAATAAATGCGAACTTATTGCCAAACAAGAACCGGTGGACAACAATTGGAGGTTAAAGAAGTATGTTGAGTCCCTGACGGAGATGATGACTGAACTAAAAACAGGACCCGAGTATGTATACAAACTTTTTTCGCTTTATAAAAACTTGGTTCTATGGATCAGTCAGCTGTGTTTAACAGATGCTTTGATTACATTTATATATAGTCAAGATATTGTTCCTGAAGGATTCCTACTTAATGTAAGCTAATTTCACAATTCCCATATACCAGTTTGAATACATAGAGGTGCTTGTGGCGCAGTGGTTGCAGCGCTTTGGTAGTGATACCCAAAAGTTAAGCAACCTACGGCGCGGTCATGTTTGGGATGGGTGACCATTCTGACCATTTAAGTGACGTTTATTTACAAGCATCTCCGTGCTTCGGAAGGCACATTAAGCTGTTGGTCCCGGTTAATATCGACAGATATTAGTCGTTAAGCCTGGTCAGAGGCCCTCGGGCGGCTTAATAACATCTGACAGTAAGGTTGGTCACTTACCTTACAGACACCCCTTCACTAATCCGCACTGAGCCCGCGTGGTGGAGCATGGCTTGGACCACCTCTTAATTAAGGTGAGGCCTGTGCCCAGCAGTGGGACGTATATAGGCTGATGAGTTTGAATACATTTAACAATTTATTTTCATTATCAAAATGAGCAATAAAATAATTTAGCATCTTTGGCATAAGTTATCGTTTTATCTCACACCTTAGCTAAAGTAATTTAAACCTAATTTATGTGTATCTTGGCTTTAATCATGATAATCATATTTCATTTTCAGAAAGCCATCTAAAGATTTACTGGCGGAATACACTAAAAGAACAACGTTCCTCAAAGGTCTTATTCAAACAGCTACATTGAACAGTCCAATAGAAAAGGTACTTTTGTTTGCATAGTAATGTTTTTTGCTCTAAAACACATTTTACATGTATACATATAATAATGCTGAAGAGAAAAAATGCCTGTACTTGAGAGATATTAAAAATTAATTAGCTAGGGCTTGAACATACTTAAAATCGACATTCCACCACTTTTTTAGAATTTGCATCACCTGAAAATGGCAACAGATTTAATTGAAAATTTTACCAAACTGTCATGAAAAATCCTAGTCAGGTTATAGGTTACAATATTTTGAAGATCTGAATATCTGAGCAGCTCCCCAGCAATGCCTCAGCAGTTTAGCATAACTGCAAAAGTTATGAATATGATGCCATAGTAAAAAGCATTATTTATCCCCTCAACAACAATGAAGTTCTGGAGTACCCGATGTGACACACAGAAGCCCAGCTAAACCGTTAGAAGTATGAATATAGCGCATAAGCAAAAGTTGTTAAACATCACAAACAATTTATGTACATGCAACAAATATGAAGATCTAAATATCTAATGATGAACCCTATCAGCCCAGCTCAATAATAAAAGGAAAAAGTATGACACTAAGTAAAGATGTTCAGTATGACAAGCACTTTCCG
This sequence comes from Pyrausta despicata, assembly GCA_963921415.1. NCBI lineage: Eukaryota > Metazoa > Arthropoda > Insecta > Lepidoptera > Crambidae > Pyrausta > Pyrausta despicata. Next base: position 9,053,937 of record OY992862.1, on the reverse strand, counting down.
TCCCCATATCAAAAATGAAGATCTGATGTGATATGATGGCCCAATTATCTATAATGTAAGGAGTATCAATGTAGAACTATACAAAAGTTCAATGTAATGTGAAATTTCTCCTCATACAAAAAAAACATACTTAAGATCTGTAGTATTTAAGGTACAGTATGAGGTCAAACAAAAAGACAAAGTTTCAGAATATAGTGAAAAAAAGTTGTATTGAGGCTTAAACTTTATTTGTAAGCCGCATATGTAGGCGAACGAAATCGCGGGCTAGGAATATCAAATTTGATAAATGGGTAAAGTAATTCTAAGATTTTTTAAACTTTGCAGTTGGAAGCTGTCCAGCAGCTATCTCATGGTGCAGCGACTATGTGTGCTGATGCCTCTGCCCAGGAGATCCACCAGAAAACCGTTGCCAAATATGGTGTGGAGCTGAGATCTGAGCTATTTGGATTAGGTAATATTATTATGCACTAAATTTCGATTTTTGGCAATAGTTTTAAATGTTTGCTTAAAAATGAATAGTTACTGACTTATTCTAAATAAAAAGTTTAAATTATTTACTGAACAGTGTAGTGTTCAAACTCCTTGTATCAATATTATTTGTACATATTTTACTAATAGAGTTATCAAGCTGGAATTTTACAATAATACAATATAATTGAGTAATTAAAAAACTAGATATTGGTATCATTTGATTGAAACCCTAAAAAAAGTTGATTAGTAAGTTTAATTTGACACTAGCAGACAAAAGTCAAACATAGTAGCAACTAAATGTGAAAACACAGATTGTTGTGCCAAGCAGGATATAGAGAAAAAAAAGTAAGTTTAATCTATATATATATATATAAATGAAACCCGTTTTCCTTGGTCACGGCATCACGCGTGAATGGCTGGACCGATTTCACTAATTCTTTTTTTGTTGTATTTGTTATGAATCGGAGAAGGTTCTTACGGAAAAAAATATTAAGAAAATCTCTCAGAAATATTGAAAAATATACATTTAATTTTGCATATTTTAAAAAACGCGCGTAACAAATGTCAATGTCATTCGATGACATCATTGCAACGCTAAGGCGGTACGAAGTTCGCCGGGTCAGGTAGTTTAATTAATAATAAAATTATTCAACCTAGTATCTACCTTCTTCATTACAGATGACCCCGACGACGCGTTAAGAAAACGTAACATAATTAAAGCACCAAACTTCACAAGCAACAGTAGCAGTCAAGAAGATATTGACTCATTACTAAAATACCATCAAAACATGCAAGAGAAGGTAGCGGAAAATATGGTCATGTTGACTAAAAGTTTGAAAGAACAGACACAGATTGCCAGCACCATCATCAAGGCTGATACTGAGGTAATTTTATTACTGTTATGCTTTCAATTTAGGTATGCGTTTCGTTTTGTTTCGTTTGTATGAAAACAAATGTCCGTGCGTGCGCCGTACGGCAAACATTTCGGAGAGTGTGTGAAGGAATTCCACGATTTAATTTCACCTAGGCTTGTGTAGTTCATGTCCTACGTACTATAATGAACTAGTTCCTTCATGTGAACGAGAACGAACTATTCCGTTTCGTAGAACCCAATCCGACATCTAGTACACTGAACTAACCACCTATGAAAGAGCAGAGTCGCGAGAACCTAGTTCCGAACTAATAAGTATGAGAGTCGGAGCAAGAGAGATAAGAGATGAGGACCCGCTGGCGTGCGAACGAGAGAAACAATAATGAACGATTAAGTCCTGACGAACTCCAAAACTAGTTTTTACTTTATAACATCTATATATATAAAAGAAAGTGGTGTTAGTTACACTATTTATTACTCAAGAACGGATGCACCGATTTGGCTGAAAATTGGTGGAGAGGTAGCTTAAAACCAGGAAACGGACATAGGATACTATTTATCATGTTCGACCGCGATTGTGAAAACAAAGAGATTCCACGCGGACGAAGTCGCGGGGGGGCACTAGTTTGTAATAAAGTCCATAATGAAGTGAATGAACTACAATGAACTATTAAGACAAGATGACCGAACGAGTTTTACGATATTTTACTTTAAAATGCATGTAATAAAGTCTTTAACCATTAAAAATGGTTGCTAGTCGTTCTTTCTGGTCATTGATACAATTTACCCTGCACTGGGAAGGCAAAGGGTCTAAGCTCATACAGCATGAAGAAAAAGTTGGGAGGAAAATATTTACGAATCACTATATAGTTTGAGTGAATAAATTAGGATAAAATATGCATTTGGAGACTGCGTTCGTTGCGTTCTTAAGTATCAATCAATAAACTACAATGAACTAATAGTACTAGATGACCGACAAACTAGTTTGTTGCACGAAATTTTACGTTATACGGTTGTAATAAGGTCTATAATGAAGTGAATGAACTACAATGAACTAATAGTACTAGAAGACCGAACTAGTTCCTTTGAACGACTGTACTAGTTCGGATCCTTTCAATGACCGAAATGGAACAAGCCTAATTTCACCGGCCCCTTTTCACCATCGGGACACAAGACGCAGGCGACGCTTCCACCCTTGTGTCGTAGATATACCACCTTTGTGCACCAAGCGATTTGAATCTACATTCCTAATGCGTACGGCTAAGGATTGGAATTCTCTGCCGGCTGGAGTGTTCCCTTTAGAATATAAAGATTGGAACTTGGATCTTAAATGAATAGGTTGTTACTAGTCACACATAGCGTTGCCGGCGTCCGGATAAAGCCAGACATAGTTAGGATTTTTGATTACATGTCCGGCCTGCGCAGGATGCGTCCATGAGTGCGGGTGTGGGGGACGGTTTTGGCTGTCCCTCGCAGTCGGGTGCGGTCGCGGGAGGAGAGACGTCTCAGTGTGTCGTTGCCGTGCGGCCTATCTCCCGCGACCAAACGGGGGCGCACCGTTGGATGGCGCTGCGGTGGGGCCGCAGAGGAAGAGGAGATGCGGTGTGTCGTTGCCGTCCTCCCTATCCTCTGCGGCCGGGAGGTGGCGGAGCCCAACACCTTGCTCCGCCGCCAAGGAGTTTGTGGCCCTCGGGCTATCCGCCGGGGTGCCGTGGTGAATGCTCACGCGACCCCATGGCACCCCCCACAATGGCGGAGTGGTGGAATGCGCTGTGGTTTTAGTGGGTATTACGGCCTTGCACACCAGCCGTTGAGTCCCACATACCCCCCTGCAGATGTGTGGGGGGCATGCGTAAAAGCATTTCCACAGCGAAAAAAAAAAAAAAAAAAAAAAGAAGGCTTTTTACATTTCGCAAACAAGCGAGCACTGCTGCCGCGCCGCCGAGCGTGGCCGAGCGTAGGCGACGAGAGTCGACTACCGAACCGAAAATTTTTTGTCGTACCTATTAATACTAAGACAAAATCCTCAATAATATAGGGTGTCCGGCTTTTTTAACCAAATGTCCGGCCAAACTGGCTGGTCTGTCCGGCTATTAGGTAAGGTGACCTGGCAACGCTAGTCACACATGATCCATCCTAGGCCACATCGTCACTTACCATCAGGTGAGATTGTGGTGAAAAGTCTGGATAGTGCAATATTTGCTATAAGCTTTAAAAATGCACTGTGCGCCGATTCGTGCCCTCGGTTTGGCTTAGGCCTCCGGTAAACTACGTCTCAAGCAACGCAATAACGCGCCCCTACCTGCACTTAGTTTCATTGTTATTATATTAGTTTTATTATTATTATGTTAGTTTATTTATTGTTACTTTTCATTATATTAATGAAAAGATGACGAAACGCCAACGAAATTAATAGCCTACAGTGGCAAAGGAATATATTATTTGTTTTTGTACAAGTTTTTCAATAAAGGTATACAAATATTTTTATTGCCAACAAGATTATTGTTATTATACATATATAAGGTAGGTACAGAAGATATTATACTATAGAATATATTATTACACAATGCAAATCATGTTATGCCAATAACAATACATTTAGCAATTAACTGTGGACCCCACACTAGGAAATTCCTGTATCGTGGGCACCCGATGGTTCTTACAGGATTGCGACGGATGCAAGTGACTATGTGTAACGAATGAATTGATGATGATAAAGTGTGTGTGTGTGTGCGTGTGTGCGAATGTGTTGTGTAAATAATAACAATCATTAAATATTAATCATTACTTTCCTTAATTCAATTCAACAGGCGTTGAAGAAATCCTCCGACCTCACTGACCGCAATGTGATGTCCCTGAAGAAAGAATCGGACAGGCTACAAGAGCACAGCCGGAGCGCGTGGAAGTGTTGGCTGTGGATCATGCTCGGTGTCGTCGTGGCCATTTTTATAAGTAAGTAATTATTTATTTATATAAACTATACAATAATTATACTAGCTTGCGCCTGATCTCTCTCCGGGCATGTCGGAATGCCGTCTTAGCGAAAATAGAGAGAAGGAGCAGAGTGATCCTGTGATTGCACGCACACTTGTGCACTATAATATCTCCTGCGTAGTTCTTTGTTGAGAGTGGAACTCTGCTGAGAGTGGAACTCTGTTGAGATTTTTTGTTGTGGACGAAATCTGTCCTAGTAAAGTGTGCCCACGCATATCTTTATTTTTTTTATTTTATTTTGAGGTACGTAATCATGATTGATCCTTTTACCTTCTACTACTGTAATATAAATTCTTTGTACTCAGAAATCATTTTCTTTTTTTTAGTTCAATTAGCAATAAAACCGTGTATTTTATAACTATTATTTTTTGTTTCAGATATGGTACTGTTTATGAAAGTGATGAAGAAACGAAAATACGAACTTTAAGTTATATGTAAGTGTTTGTTTTTTATTGTATGCATATAATGTCCAGGTTAAATAATGAAAATTGTTCATTAACTACAACTTCATTTATTAATTTATTTTATCGTTAAGCAATGATGTACATACTATAAAAAAAGATATATAAGGTGGAATAAATTAAAAATATGGTATTAAGTTGTTTATTTCATTATCTAAATAAAATCCAGCATTAGTTACTTTCAATGTAGTATTTACTTGATTCTAATAGGTAAATATTCAAGAAAATCAATAGAAACGATAGTTATACAAATATACCAATTAATTTGGTCCTAAATTCTCTAAAACTACATACTAAGTAGCTTTAATTTCTATAATAATCTAATTGGTATGAAAATACAATCTTTCTGATTTGTAAGTTTTTCAACTCAATGCAAAAAAAAACTGAATTTTTCAATTCCATCTAATTTACGATTTTTTCTTACGTTTTTAAAACAAAATTGTTAGGATTAGTTAATTAATCTGTTAAGTTAATCTGTGCGTGATTTTATTGGACCTTCGCTTTCAATATAAAAAAAAAGAAATCAAATGAGTCCACAAAGACTCCGCCAATCCTAGTTAAACATTATTACGATTTTATCCAAAGATTTATACTATTTGATAAATAACTGTAGATTACTTTTTAATTCGAAGCCTACAGCTTTCAGTTAAACATGACAAATTATACTATTTATTTAATACATAGAACTCTATGAGTAGGTTATATTTTTATAATACAGTGAACATCTCTAGGTAGTTATGTAAAGTGCTGTTTAGTTAGAACCATTTCTATTACCTACATTTTGCACTAGTTAGTAAAATATCTATCTCATAATTATTATGGATATATAGGGTGATAGTGAAAAGTTATTATTTCTTTTTGATATAAAGATTAAAGATCAAAAGTTTTAAATTTTCAATTCAATAATATTTCTTGCTTCGTTTTTACTGTAAACACTATACAATGCACTGTGAATTATATTCACAGGGTCATACGAGCAATTTAACACTGTTCCAAAATATTACTTCCTATGAATAGTAACTTTGTCTTCCTAAGGTAGGTATATATTTTTCCTATTTCTTGTCGTACACATCGGTTAGTTCGAACTTCCAGATTTTATTTGGTCCGATTTCTGTGACGTACAAGTGCGATCCGTTTCTTGTCACTGCTAGAGAATGGGGATTGGTGAAGCCCTGAAAAATAATAATAATATACAACAATATCACATACATGATTGATCTGACTCCGTGGTAAGTAGCTTAAGCACTTATGTTTCATATATCAGAATCAAAAGTGGTATTACAAATAACCTTAAATAAATTACACCCAGACCAGTACAAACAGACATGTTAATGCACACAAATGTTTGTACAGTGCGGGGATCGAACCCGCGACCTCCTGGTTAATAGTCATTTTCTTGACCATAAAATTAACTTGAATAAAACGTAACAGTTACTTTCTGTACTTAATTTTATAAAACACTGCCAATAGTAATCAAAACTGAAATATTTTATATCGGTCTAAATTTTTACACCCTCTATTTGGTACTTTATGTTTCGTAGGCCTTAAATGCCAATGACACCGCTTCAAACCATCATCAACGTGATGGAACATCTTTTTATATCCTTAATAGCTTACTCGATATCAATTCCTAAAGATTTAAAGATTTATACTCACTGTGCTTGGCTCCCAAGTGTCCAAAATAGTTCCATACACAGCGTTGATAGTAAATCCCCTTACAGCGATGTTTTGTGACGTTGGCCCGTTCACTGCATAAAGTGTATCTCCCTGGGAAGTCACCGCGAACACCCTGCCTAATGTCGGATCCTCGATAATGGTAGCTGGCTCAAACATCTGCACGTAACTCTTCAAACCCGCTTTAGGGCACACGATCCTCATATTCTCTCTATCAGCAACACATACGATATCCAAATGCTCTAAAAGAGTCACGCTGTGAGGCAAATTCAGAGTCAGGGTATCCGAAAAAGTCGGTATGGCCAGCAAAAGGGTCCCAGCCGCGTTGAACTTTAGGATCTGGTTGTTGCAATAACCGTCGGCAACGAAGACCTCGCCAGTGGTTGCAACGGCTACGGACGTGGGCATGCAAAGGAGCACTCGACGCCTGTAAGGGTAGCCAGCGGTGAAGGCCTCGCCAATCGTTAGTGTTGGGTATTTGTGGTTGTTTGGCGTGTACTGAAAGATGGTATGGTTGATTATATTTTGGTACCTATGACCACAAATAAATATTTTGAATTTGAATTTGAAAATTGAACTTCTGTTAGTTTTAACCCTAATTCCAGTGAATTTTTCAATGAGTTTAGGCTGTACGACTACGAGATACTAAAAAAAATATGATGGTCTTTACATTAACTTGCTTATGAATTATTATTTAACTTTTTCCTAAATGAAAGCAAAATCACTCTCACCATTTTAAACCTTTGAAACTCATTGATTGCCTTGCTTCAAGCCTTAAGAAAATGTACCTTAAAAACTTGATGCTTCGCCACGTCGGTAACCCAAACATTGTCATGATGATCAACTGTCAGACCATGAGGCATATAAAACGCATAAGCGCCCCAACTATGAAGCACTGATCCTGTGGTTGGGTCCAAGATCAAGATTGTATCTTCTATTATAGGCCCTTTATCCAGATTCTGGTAGACATTCGATTCGTTAAATGTGCTGTGAACGAAAGTATATTTTTTTACAGCCAGTTCTGAATTTTTCGTAGTTTCAAGAAGGTAGCTTACCTCTCGTCCCATACTCTTTCAGCCCTATGAAATATGACTGGCTGTCCCAAAGAGTTTATTGACACAGCAGTGATTTGTCCAACGTTCAACGATTGCTGTGGCCAGTCTTTCACTTCTTGGGGTCTTAGCACTATCTCGTCTTTTGGCTGGAAGTTTTAATTTATTATAGAAAATGTCCTGAATGCAATTTATTTTTTAAATCAGGTGAGACCCCTTACCGGGTGTAGATCCAAGTTTTTAAGCATATTATCTTCGTTCGTGCCATAGTTGAAGTAATCGAAATTGTCCCTCACAGTTTCTGGTTCACAATTCACACCAGCGAACGCCGCTATTAATATTAATATCGGAACCATTTTAGCAATTTGTTGTGATCTCTTGTATTGTCCAGATTCGTTTGCTGTTACCCTCAGTGCTGCGATATCGATTTGTTTTTAGATTCACGCATGCGCGTCAACTTACTCTTCAAGGCTCGCTTGCTCTTTCAAGGTCAAAATGAGGAAATCATCGACCAGAAACAACACATATTACATAAACATATTTTTATTTCGACATAACATCAACAAGTATCCAACTAAATTTAAAATTGCACAATAAGAGACTAACAACAACGAACATCAATAAGGAAAGAAATGAAAAATAGGTTTTCCTTAGGCTAAATTTTATGAAAATATAAGACGAAATTTGATTTCATTTACTAGAGAATCAGTCTCAAATTAGAATCGTTGTTCGAGCGTGGCACGAGGGGTGCTAGCTGTGGCACTTTAGGATTTTATAAATGTTGCACGTATGGGCTTTTAGCGAATTGGGCGACAAATAGAACTATACACTGCGATTATGATGGCCACGACGTGTCTTGATCACTGTCCACGAAACTCAGAGTTGGGCTGGTCCCAAATGTAGCCAGTTTCTGTCATTGAGCATACAGCATTGTAGTATTTGCCTGGGCTTCGACAATAGGACCACGATGGGCACTTACACCTAAACAGCGTTTGGAATTCTTCCTTGCAAACTTCATTCCACCAGCACGTCCTCTGCAAAATATAATTTACGCAGCAGATTGGTTGTGGCGTGACAATTTTACAGAAATTTATATAGGAATATTTGATTATGCTTTGTCCTTTTGTTTACCTCGGTGATGTATCCTTTTACCGACTGATCCGAATGGCTCCTTTTCGTTAACGACACCGTTCCCAACATAGTAACCAATATAATTATACACACGAACGTTTCATATTGAACCTGAAAAGGGTTAAGCGTTGAATTATCACACAAACACATTAAATATGTTCAGACACACATGGGAAATGTTTTAAATTGCACTTACCTTAAACATAGCAGATATTTTGGTCCTAAAATAGAATCTGTCGGTCGACCTAACCTTTTCATTTCACGCCCCCTGCCGGAATTTTCGAACCCTGTCGTCTTGTTCAGAGTTTGACATCACGGAAGGAGGGAATACTCTTTCGTTATACTCGTAGTAGGTACGTTTCTAATGCTTTCATTGAAGATTCAATAACATTTTCCTCTAAATATTAACAGTTCACGTGATTAAAGATTATTACACGATTTTATAGAATGAAAAGTCATTGAAACCAAAGCAATTGCAGTTGTATCCAGTTAAATATTTGTCTTTTACTGTGATTTGGCGTTAAGTGTCGATTTCATAGATTATGGTGTTTCTAGTAAAATATTATTATATATTATCTGGTTTGGTTAATTTTGAAGAAGGTTCATAAAAACACCGCGTATGACGTATGAACAATTTAATCTTAACAAATATTAAAAATCGCTATCTACATAGGACTTTCAAGACTCTCTAATGCTTAAAAATGCAACAGTAACAATAAAATGAGCAACATGTAAATAAAGTAAAATAATAAGAATAAACATTAAAACCCAAATAAATAGGGAATCTTAGAATTAAGGTCAGGATAACTTAAGGGCTCGAATTGAATATGAAGAAATATAAAGAATAAGAACTCCAAACAATTAACTATAAGGTAGGGATGGCACTTAGACGTAAACAATAAATACAATTTTACAAACAACTTTGGTCGAACACTACACTACATTTGGGCTCTACTGGCTCACGCGGTTTCGCGTGAAATCACTACAATTGTCTACATTGCTTGTACTTCATCTATATTGTTGTCTTCTATGTTCTGTTCCTTCTGTAGCCTGTGCAGGTTTTCTGCGTCTTTTCTGGAAATAATAAGCGTTAAATGACAATAAACATTATTTTTATTTTCAAACAAGGGACAAATTATTTTAAACATTCTTACAACTGCACAACTTGCATAGAGGTTTTTTTTTTTTAAATTGCCGCACCTTTAGAAAGAGAACAATATAAACGCTTCTCACATTACCCTACTGATTGTGATTAATTCGTCTTTCTTGGGTATGGTTACAGGAGTGACGCTTAGAGCCTTAGGGGCCTTTTCAGTGCGACGCGGATGACCTACGCGGACGTCCGCGAAAGACGGTAAAATGTATGAAACTTTAAAAGCGTTCAGAGGGGTGAGCACGAACATTATCATAACGTATTCGTGTTGTCCAAACGTGAGAAACTGACAGTTTTCCCATACAAATTGACAAGTCAACGATAGGTAACGCTACGAATACGTAACGATAGTTGTTCGTGCTCACCCTACAGAGCGACGCGGAGCTGTCCGCGCCGCGGAGGGCTATCCGCGAGCGGGCGAAGTCGCTCCGCGCCGCGGATTTATGCGGGCGGACGGTTCCAATGTATTTGTTCCGTGCTCGGAGAACAGTCGCAAGAAGCGAACGTAAAGTACTATTCATGTCCTAATAGATATCTTCTCTCGCAAGTCCGAACACAAGGATAAAAATTGTCCCTTTAGAAGTTTCTTCTCAACCATTGGATGCACATTAAATATTCTACCATGACGTCTTCTTCTTCTGTTGTCTATTCATTGGCTGCAATCATCAAATTTAAACTTTTATCCATGACACTGTACCACTCTCGATCATCCGCATCGCAGTGAATAACGAATTCATCTGCTACGAACGCAAAACCTCATCCGTGTGCGGACGGTCCGCGTCGCACTGCTGAGCGAGCACGAACAACTATCGTCACGTATTCGTAGCGTTTCCCTATCGTTAACTTGTCAATTTGTATGGAGAAACTGTCAGTTTCTGACGTTTGGACTACACGAATACGTTACGAGAATGTTCGTGCTCACCCCACTGAATCCGGCGTTAATCTGACTTTTTTGACTTTTACCTTTTTGGTAGTTTTCAAAGTTCTAAATTTAAATTTTGTATGGCAAACTATTGATGATTAACATTTAAAGATTGAATTAATATACTTACGAGTATTTGTTGGGTGATGCTTGGAATATGCTCTTGGGGCAGAGGCGGAAGTAAGGCCAGCACTCGCCACCAGCCGTGCTCCCAGCTTTTTCTGCTTCAACGTATTCTTCTAGAAGAGTCGCGTATGGGGACTTGCTTGGACTGTGAAAGACATATTTGTTTATTAATAAACCACAAAAGGGTCTCTTGACTCAAAGTGTCTGGGTAGCATGATGGGTGTTCAAAGTTTCATTCCCATGTGCGTATTTTGCATACTAATCTTACAATAACCCTTGCTTTATTTATGTAGCTAGTATATCTAAATAGTCATCCTTGTCATCATCATAAACCAAGTATATGTATTTCCAAATCGTCCGACCTTTATTTTCGTTGGTACAACTATGGTTTTGTTCAATTACAGATACACCTACGGCATATCTATCCCAACAGCCAACAGTTTTTATCTCACTGATCCACCATCCATGTAATTGGTGAATACTTTTGATAATTCTACTCCTGAATCAATGTACACTCACGTGAAGAACAACTTCATAATTTCTCCGACGAAACCGAAGTTGTTGAGTGGGTGAGCTTGAATCTCGCAGATGGCTCGCAATAAGCACTCCTTGCCCGACAAGCCAAAGTTTGATAGCAGATCCTCAGCTATGCCGTAAAGAAGAGCTCTGGAAAGAAGGAATTTTATTACGTTACAAGTTTTTTGAATAGCCTGTATCTAACTTCAATAGTACAGATCCTGACCATTTTATGATGTATTAGGCAATCGTATTTCTTTCTCTCACAGAAACTGAGTTTATATATATAATAATAAATAAAATAAATAAATATTTCACAACAATCACACCAATTCTCTAGTCCCAAATTAAGCTACGAGGCTTGTGTTATGGGTACAGACAACGGATAAACATACTTAAATACTTTTTTTTGTAAATAAATACATATTATACATAGAAAACACTCAGACCATTACAAACACACATGTTCATGCACACTTATGTTTGTACTGTGCGGGGATCGAACCCGCGACCCTAGGTTTTAGAAGTCCGACATGTGGACCACTGCACCAAGCGGTCGTCAAATAACTAGCGGTTTCCGCGCCTTCGTCCGCGTCCAAGTTTGAACTACTATTACTAGTTTGAAATACTAGATTTTTGGCCCAGTCTCCTGGCAGAGATCTTTAAAACGGTACCTGAATCATATTTTTGGGCCCCAGCACCGCGACACAGTCTGGTGGGAAAGGAATGCTCATTCACAAATAAAATATAGAGATTTCAACGAACACCAATTACCTGGCTCCAAACTAAGCGTTAGCTTGTGTTATTGTGACTAGGAAAACGGATAGAAATGCATTTATTGGAAATTGGAATGGCTCCCATAATTTTTAATAAATTGCCGGATGGTTTTAAAAAATTAGATCCAGTGACATTTAAAAATAAATTAAAACGGCTATTGACAGAAAAGTGTTACGAGTATTATTCACTTAAAGACTATTTGAATGATATTTTGACGTAAGTTTTTAGACTAATTTTGTTTGGTAACTAATTTTATTGTTATTTATTATTGCTGAATTTATAGGTATTATTCGAAATTAACTATAACTGTAATATTGTATGTCTGATAAGACAGGTCACAGTGAGACGTCACTTTAATTAAGAGCTTTTTGTACCTGTGTTCCACAATAAATAAATTTGATTTGATTTGATTTAAAACGCCCATGAGTCAGGTACAAATACTCGTGCTCATCACAGTCACACAAACATTTGCCCCTAGCAGGATTCGAACCCGCAACAGCCGGTTTTATAGTTTGTACCTCAGACCACTAGACCAAAGCTGTCGTCAATATGTATTATTTTGGTTTGTAGCTTTGATTAAAGTCAACCTACATATTTCGCCCCTAAACTTCCTTAATCGTCGTCGGTCGTTTAGCTGCGAATTTAGTAAATTACCACTTTCACACGCGTACACAACAGTAGCTTCATTGCAAACGAAACACACTACATACGACGGGTCCTCAACTGAATCACTGTTGTATAACTATAAAGTACTAAAATAATGGCGCCTCATTTGGCGTCGTTGGTAGAATGCTTAATCGTTGCAACAGTTTCCTACTGTTGCAGCCACCTGGTTGGAATACCTGATGAAGGCTGGCAAAGGCGGGAGAGTGAAAGTTGAATCGATAAGTCAGGTCTCTGGTCACAATTGTCACGGACCACGTGGGCCCTTATGCGTGCCAAGTGGATATCACAAGCTATCAATGTTTGTATGGTCCAAAGGCGCAAGGTTCGTTGTCCCACTTTTCGGGACATGTCATGCCCATTTTGGGTATAATCGAATCCTTTCGGACTTGTAACGGAGCTTCGGTAAATTATGGTTTATTTAGGGCTTGGTAAACGTGTGCCTTCAACACTTTGTCATGTTTTTAACATGTTTTAAAGTAACAGCCCGATTGTAAGCTTGTTAATGTCACGATTGGTTTTCTCTTATCTTTTATTATTTACGCACGAATCTGTATCGCGTAAAACTTTGTTTCAATCATCAAATATTGTATGTGTATGGTTTCAATTAAAATAGACATAGCGCAAGATGTTTTTAAGTAGTCTCTCATACAACACAAGCCTCATCATTAATTTGAAGTTAATGTTATTTCTCCAGTTAAATATACTTCATCGTCATCACCAATATCAGCCTTTTGACGCCCACTGCTGATCATAGGCTTCCCCCAAGGATCGTGTGGGCGAAAGAAGTGGGCGTCAAAATATACTTATGACATAACTAGCGAACGCCCGCGACTTCGTATGCGTGGACTTGAGTTTTTTGCCACCGAGTTTCATACAAATTTTCAACCCCTATTTTATCCCCTTGGGTAGGAAATTTATCAAAATCCTTTCTTAGTGGATGCGTCATAACATCTGCCTGCATCCAAATTTCAGCCTGATCCGTCCATAAACAGCTGTGCGTTGATAGATCTCTATGTAAGTCAGTCACTTGAGTTTTATATATTTAGATTAACGTCTATCTCTTCACTCTTACCTTTCTCCCCCATGCAGCTTATCCAGCACGGCTCTTTCCACATCAGGGTGGACCTCCGACCTCTCGGACCTCTTCCCTCTCCTCCTGTCCAGGTACTGTCCCACGTAGTCTGTGACCATAGACATCGCAGCTCTACCCATAGAGCGCGCTAGGATTGGCGGGAAAGCGCCGTATGGATTCTCGTTGTCGGTCAAACCTAGTTTGTCGAAGTCAACTGAAAAAATATTGAGTCATTCGTTAAAATATAGGTTTTTTTAATACATTTACAAGTAGGTATTGATTAGAAATACGGAGATGAAATAGAAACATAAACAAATTTTAGAAAAGTCACTACGTGTTTAGAACAGTCCAGATGGTTTATTTTTTACAATGTTATGGACTATCAAAATGAATGGTTAGAATTACTTTACATTTTTAAAACTATGTTTCTATACTCTACTTTGATACTAGTATTAATATGAATCTATCTAAAACTAAATTAGACTAAGTTATGGTTACTCTCTATCTATTGCGCAGCTAAACTCTACTAAGCCCTACTGAACCTGCCAATACTGACTTTGGAATTCCAGGCAGTATTTTAGTGTACCTGCAAATTATTTTATGTTTCACAAAACGTACATTTAGGTACACACCACACGCATAATGACTATTCAAAAAATTGAATGCCCTTTTACCTAATCTTATCATCGTAGTAGTACCTTTAGTTTATGCTTAATCTTATCAGAAAACAGTACAAAATATAAGTACGAAAAAATCTTCTACTCACTTGTAAAAGGGAAACTAACTGTCATATTAGACAGAAACCCCTTGGGCGGATGCCTCACAAAAGGCATTGATAAGGACGGTGAAATAGTCATGGTTGTTCCTGGCGGCAAAGCCAGTCTTCCATCGTTGGTGATCCATAGTATCCTCTTCTGCCGGGAGTGGGGGATGTCCTCTTTGGGTATACTGTCCTGGGTGGGAGACGCCATGGGCAGCATCGCAGCTAATGCTATGCTGAGCAAGACACGGGGTACAGCGCTGTCCATCGTCAACCTGGATATAAATATATATATAGGTCAAAAATCCTTCCAATTGCGACCTCTTTAAACCATCAAAATTGTTGAGTACAGGATTTTCACCATGTACGTTTTTGTTTTTGAGTTTAAGATATTTCGGCCCTTATATATAAGGTTTATATAAAGCCATGATAACGGGCTAACTGAAGATCTTGCGGTTATGTTGTTATTCTAAAAAAAAAACATGATATATAATCCCGTATTCAATAACTGATCTAATGATAGTGACCATGTAAGTTTAAAACTATCAAAACAATATGCCCCTATCTATCTCTGCTTGCTTGGTAAACTGTGATGACGACCTACAAGAAAGTTTAACTGTGTTTGGCTATGGCAATTTCAGACCTCATTTCAATCATTGTGACATGTTATGACAGTTAAATCTGTCAGTATATTCATAAAAATCGCATTTGTATTAATTTTGTTTATTAATTTTTATTATACCTAACGTGTATTAACATAAAGTGTGAATTACTTAAATAAATTACATAATGAAGATATCCCAGTGCAATCATATTCGAATAAGAGACAGCAACAATTACAATACCAATGTTGAAGACTTCATAAAATCCATTGAGAAAGAATACAAAATCGACTTCAGGTCTTTGCCAGGATGGAAAGAGCTTGTGATGAGATTACACGTAGCGACCACGGACTGCAAACGCATAATCGAAGATGCAAACCGCCGCAAATATGTTATGATAAGCAAAATACTTGTAGAATCAATGAGAGATTCACCCTTTCAACTCACCGAAAAACTGGCAAGAACTTATAACAAATGGAAAGAGCTAGAACAAGCTCACAAAAAATCAAGAACGGTCACATTAAAAACTGATCTAGATTTGCCAGTATCTTCACGTGTAACAGAAGAAATAGAGGGTGAAATTAGTGGAAACTCATCGGTTGCACATCAAAATACTGAGGTATTCATGCCTGAGATTGAAGTTCCTGAACAAGTCCCTAAATCGGATGTAAATACAGGAACTGAAAGTCCTGCCACGCATCTCCCAATAAACATTTGTATTAATCAACACAAACTCATATCACCTCTTAGATCTGATGAGGTAATTTTCGAGAGTTACAGTGCCCCAAAAGAAGCAGAAACAATCGCAGATAAAGAGTCGAAAGAATGGTTGTTATTGAACAAATCAACATCAGTCAAATGCTTTCCAGAAGAGATTGTAATCATTGATAGATCACCGAAGGAACAGACGTTGAAATTCTCTATCATGAATTGTACCACCGAATATATGAATATACGATTCATGTGTGTTACAGATAATTCCTATTTTAAGTTAGTCAAAGTTATTCCGGGCACACCTAAAAGATTATATCCAGGCATTGCCATTAACTTCAAATTAATTTTTAAACTTTTTCAAAATATTGAAGAGTTCGCATCTATGCTGTATTTTCGAGTGGGTCAAAAGGTTTTAGAAGAAGCACCCGTTGAAGCTTTATGTGTTCCAATTGTGAGTAAATTCAGACTTTCCAGATCTGCGTCTGTATCTGATTCAGTCAGTATTCCACCAAGATACTTGTGGCAAATAAGAGAAGACATGGGTTTCCCGACAGGAAAATTAAAAATATCTGTCAATGATAACCACCCTTATCATTTACACATAACGAAGCGAATAGTAAATATAGTAAGAGAATGCCAAGATAGTTTTGTTTCCATCAATGTAGTAAGTCCGAACACAGAAAGTTTGGTGGACCGAATCGAAGATACCGAAATACAAACGCAGAGTAAAACTTTGACAGCATTGAAAGAAAATCTTGTTGAAGAAGTAGTGTCTGTCAAAACTATAGACGTTATTCATTTAGTTGTAGAAGAAATAATCGATCTAGCCCTTGACACTTTCGTATTTGATCATACCTATCTCTACTTGAAGCCACACTCGAAAAATACTATTAACGTGTTCTTTACAAAACCAGAACGTATTGGCAGCCATAACCAGTATTATGACTTAGAATTTTGCGATGTTACTACTGAAGAAGTCATAATAACTAAAACTGTAAAAGTTTTTGCTGATGTTTTACCGCACCCAATAGAAATATTCCCGCAGATACTAGACATGTCGAGATCGCCAGTGATTCATGGATTTTGTGAAGATAATATTGTGATAAGCAACACGCACAAGTTATATCCTGTCACTATAAAATTCAAATTAACTACAAAAATGATGAAATTATTTTGCATTACACCTATGGAATCTCTAGTTCCTGCATTTTCGAGCTTTAAGTTTTTGGTCAGGCTATGTTCGAAAGATTGTTTAGAAGGAGATAAGGACGACTTGGTTCAC
This sequence comes from Pyrausta despicata, assembly GCA_963921415.1. NCBI lineage: Eukaryota > Metazoa > Arthropoda > Insecta > Lepidoptera > Crambidae > Pyrausta > Pyrausta despicata. Next base: position 9,036,693 of record OY992862.1, on the reverse strand, counting down.
TTTACATTGAAAATAAAAGTTTTGGGGCACAAATCTGTCTATGACAAATCGCCTCCATTTTTCTACGAAATAATTGCACCGTGCGCATCAGAATTCAAAAAACTGTACAACGATAAGTTTTTTAAAGAACATGAACGCTGTAGTGTAGATCTTTAAATTTTTATTTATTTACTTACATTGTAATAAATGCTACAATTTACTCTGCTGATTCATTCGCTTGGATAGCGATCTGTAATGTTAAATGAGTGGACAATTTCAGGGGAATGCCGTCTTGTCTGAGGTAGCCAGGATGAAACCTGTTGACCGACTTGCTATGTGTTACGGGTCAAGTGAGTCGGTGTCTGGACCAACATAATATCCCAGACCAGATTCGCAGGTCATGAACCGGTTTAAGATGCAGATGACAATCGATTGTAAATCACTGGTATGATGGTATCGTTCTGATTATTGTGATCGATGCTACGAGTATGCACTAATAATTTGAACTTTAATAACTTGAGGTTAAATCTTCCCATCTAAAAGTAACATCCATTGTGTCTCGTTTACTTAACTTGAAACCGGAAATATACGTGACCTAGGCTGGCTTTAATAGATTGCAAGTTTATCTTAACTTTTAATTAAAGTACTGTAGGTTGCGTTGATGGCGGTAAGATAGAGACAATTACGATTTAATCCTGATTTGAGATAAACTTTGTTTCTGCAAACGGGCCTTAATAACGTTAATTAGTTATAATAAAAGCTTGGTATTAATTACACTTTCTCAATTGAAAATTCACTTGGATATGCTAATCTTCAACACAAACCACAACATTCTTCACAGGTCTTCCTCCAATAATTTTAAACGATTGTCTAAAAACATTCGATCGTTTAGCATAGCCTGCTTAATCGATTTAGTCGATGCCGTCGTAAACCTACTTGTCATTCTCTGAACCGATTTCCGATTCGCTGTCACACCTATCGAGTGGAATTGATCAGATATCGATTTATTTCGGAGTTGCTTCACGAAATTCATTAGTATTCCTCAATCGTGCCGGCTTTCGCGGAGTTTAAAAAATCTACTCAACTGCCACATAATAAAAAGGGTTGTTGGAAATGGCAATCGTGAGGGACACAGTTTTGACAGACAAATCATTCCTTACCTTGCTTATGATAAGATGCGCACATGGATGACACCCATAGTTAACTTACAATAATTATAAACTTATTAATAAATATATTTTAATCTTTCTAATTTTAAAATTAAAACTTTTTAATACATTGCCTGGGCGTAGCATTTTGACATATTAACACGCTAACTTAAATGTTTATTAAATTAATTGATCCAATTACTACTTTAAAAGATCGCTATCTTTGAGTGTTAGCGTGAAAAGTAAAAGATTCGAAAAGTAAATCAACGTGATTATTAGTTTCATTTGCACGTCCAGCTAATTAGAGAGGATCTAGGACTAGTAGAAGTGCTAGAAACCTACGCTTAATTGGTTTTACGCAGCTTCTTAATTTGGATGATTGGAAAATGATAATAAAACCATGGAAACTATTTTTATTTAACCTCGAATTCAAAGCCAACAAAAGAGGTCATGAATTTTTGTATAAATAATTTTAATTTCCCACGCACAAATCTGCAAAATTTCGGGGGACCGAAATCAAATGCCTTAGTTTTTGAACCACTCGTATATACTTAAGATTTCTACCAGAAAAACCAATTCTGGATAATTCAACCGCGCAACCTTAACGGTAGCCAGGGACTGCGCGCACGCATCTCGCCATTTCATCGCCGCCAAATGTGTTATTGTTTTAACTCGCGCGCCGCTTTATCGTGCTGCCATCATATATGCTACGGATAAGTTTCGACAGTTGAACAAGTGCGAAAATGTCCGGAATTTTTTAAAACTGACTCCTTTTTTACAATTTCATAAAAGTAATCATAATCAATCAGTCAACGACATTTGTACCGCTAAAAATTTTAATGTACCAAAAGAAGAACATAAATCATGACTTAGAAATGCGATTGTTCGACTTATGATACAGATTGATGCCAAAGGGGTAATATTTGTTTACCCATTGTAAGACCAAGATATTTTAGATAATGCACAATCTACACTTTTGATTATTAAGTTCACAATAAATTGTAAAGTTATGTAGCTACATAATAAATGATAGTTTTGGTTGAGTCATCGAACCGCTTGCAACTTGCAACCGTTCTAGATGAACGGTTGTAGGTGTTTTGCTATTAAGCTATTTAGGTCTTAAAGATTGGATGACATAAGATAACTGTCTAATACATATATTTTTTGTAACTATGTAGCAATACGCTACATCGTTCTTAGGAAGTTGAAGTAAATTATTCATACTTTGAAAGTAACTTCGCTATGACCCTATTTCTTGCGGTTTTGCAAGTGTTTGGCATGTTCTGGTTCCGTATTTCTAAGGAGATAGAACGTTTTACATGAGATTACAAGATTTCACTGAAATATAAAAAATACGTAATTTAAACGTTTCACTGGAAAAAGATTGACTGATTCGCGAGAAAAACAAGACGTGAAGAGATCTGGGGCCCAATTTCGCTAATCAATAGTAATTGAATCGCCTGTTTTTGACAGTTCTAGTACGGACGAAATTTCAGAATCAGACAATTCATTTACGATTTTGTTATGATTTATTAACGAAATTAAACACTTTCATAATTTACTGTAGAGTGTGTCAAAAATATTTTAGTTAACTGAATTCTCAATTATTTCTTAAATACTCAAAAATAACTATTTCGATTCGATCCTGCTTGAAATTATTACAATGTTTAGTTATCATAAGTTGATTTGATATACAATCCAAATGACAAATTCCAAGATTTCAGAACCCGCATACAATTTACTCCGATTTTTATGATGCAATTTAAGTCACATTATGTCAATTATGCAATCACAATCAACATTCTCGGGTTTATCTCGGATCTCGATCTCAGTTTACGACACATAAATAACAATTCGTAATTAAATAAGTCAATGCTTATTAATGAATATTTCATGAGCCGCGCGAAAAATAGGAAATTGTTAACTACTTATCTTTTGCACGAAAACAAAACTGTTTTATACTCGTACGAGTAATTAGCATTACGTTTGCCGTTTCGGCAATCGTTTTTACTTTCATCTTCATTAGCTAGTTTCACTGCAGATTTTTTTGATGCAATATTCAAGTATTTGGAAACAAAAAAGTCTTTCACATTTGTAAAATCCAGTATTTTAGCAATATTTGTTGCAAAACATAACATTTCGGCTATCAATCAAGTCACCGGTACTGCGTTCAATTGTGGTAATTGACTAACAGAACTTACTGATGGCTGTGCTTTATCATTTGCTACAAATTAATTAATTAATAAGTTCATAGTTATGACGATAACATGCTCGTTAAACTGTAGTTCACAGTAGCTTTATATCAACAAGTCCATCAAATGTAGAAGACTCACCTCAAAGTCACTATACAGGAACAAATTAAAAACATTCACAACACAAGTTAGCGTGTCCTTTTCACACTCACACTAAACAATGTCCTTGACGAGCGAACATCGCAAGATGTATCGGCTGATTGCGCGGAAAATGCGCACGCGCCTGTCCGTTGCCAAAATTTCGCTACTTTCCGTCGCGCGTTCGAATATCAAACGCAGGAAGCGCAATCCGTCAGCTGACGTCACGGTCGTCCTTCGATCCTCGACCGTCTAATTTCCTCGTCGTCCGCTGCACCGAAGAGGACTTGGTATTCACATGCCACCGAAACTCTCTTCCCTAATTGCGATGCACGGTGCGTCCTTCGCTTTCCGTTTTGCAAAACAATGGAGCGCGGCACCCCTGGGCGATGGGCAGCTCATCGTTGGGTTGTCACTTTACGGTACACTCATAACGTGGTTTAACAGCTTTTCTTTAATCAGTTAGGTTGCGGGTGGTGGCGCGGGTGTACCGGTGTCGACTGCAAGACAGGCGCGAGTGCCCGATGTCGCCACGCCAGTTGGCCACTGGGTTAGCAACGTTCCTTTTCCTGTTGCTTCTATAATGGGTGACTTACGACTCGCCCGTCTGCTTGGACCCCATCATTGGGGTCATGCGAATTAAGAAAAAGACATTCGTGACTTTTTACCCTCTTTATACTTCGTGCAGATTGAATTTCTTAATTTATTTGTCGAGTACGAAATCGTTTAATGAGATTTTCATTTCCAATGTATAGTATGGCGAAGAAATAAACATATGAAAATAACGATAAGTCAAAGAATCTTTAATCACAATCTGTCAACATGGTTCTGGTAATTAAATGAAGGTACTGCCTTTTGAAGTGTAAGTTTAGTTAAACATCCATGTGATTAAGCGTCTTCTGAGGCAGTTTTATTATTTTATGGTTGAACATTTTATTAAAGCAGAACATTGGTGTAAAAGGTGATTCATTTTTTCAATATTCAACCAGTGTTGTCCACTACTCTGAAATACCTCTTAATTTTTAGGTACACATCTAACATTTCTAATGAACTCCTGTCTCCTGAAAGATGAAAAATCGCAGGATAGCTTTTTAAGGTTCAATCAAGTTTCACAGGGAATAAGGATGCTCACATGATTATATTAATTCAGGTTGCCTTTGTTGGTACTAGTTAAAAGTCATTAACCGAAGAATAAGATCACAGATTGTGTAATCCAACTGGGTCGGAACAAGTCGTGACGAACCGACTGACGTATTACCTCGTATGTTTCGTAAAACACCACAATATGAATGGGAGCAGTGTACATCCAAACAACCAGCAATTATTGAAGACAACCTTTGGAGCGATACAAAAGAATTTGCTAATTTGAAATTCGTTGTGGAATGTGGTAATCTCATTATTTTCGGATATGCATGCATAATACTCGTAATAATTCTATGCTGCAATTCTTTCGTCATCCATCTTGTTTGTTAAAGAACTTTAGATAGATCGTACCCAGATCATTTTTTTCATGCAATAATTAGTTCCTTTGTAAAATATTTTTTTGATTTGCAAGCTAACCTGTGCCTATGTTCGCCGTTGTTCGAAAATTTGAAGATGGATTCTAGTAAAAATCATTAGTTAATCAGTGATCATCATAAGTGATATCCTGCCAATGATTCAACAGGCTAAGCAAGCATGAAACTTTGCCTAATTATCCGCCATATCTACTCTCCAAATGGAATTCTTGAACTCTATCCGTATGGCTAGCAAGCGAGACCTTAACTTGACCTTTCTCTAAATTAGCACACGATGGATGTAAATAAAAGCTAGTGCAGCAACTATGCTGAACCCACGATCTAGATATAAATGTGTTTCTGAATGGCCATTATTTTGTGGAGAAGTTATTTAAGTATTAGAGGTTTCTTTATATGATGAGGATAAGCCCTGCCACATCACGTACTCCACCAAACTCACTCGTGGCAAAAAACCGATACTGTTTGAGGGAGCCAGGTTTTTTAACGGTTTGCCAAACGACCTGAAGGAGTGTGAGATTTTTAATATTTTTAAAAATAAACGTAAGTTACACATAGCAGCAGCATGTACTGATGCGTACCAAATAGTAATAAGTAATATAATTTATCTGTATCTCATACTAAGTGAAATATAAAATTTCTTATGAGAAATAAAGTTCTATAAACCTAACACAGATTTTGGTAGACTTTAAATCCTATGTCTACTAGTCTCTATGTTAGGGTGTTATAATAGCGTCCAAAAACTTCAGATGTAGATTATTCTAGTTCAGAGGCCCAATAAAAAGTTACAATCGCATCGCGCGTCGCTATCGAGGCGACCGAACGCTTCGCTTGCAAAGTGTATTGAGGTGAAATTTGCCTACTCTCAGTCAGCTATCATGAGACCTCAACGAAGCAAAGTGTCATTTCCGTCCGGCAAGTGTCAGTGGCACGTCCTACTACCCTTTGGCCATTTATTAAGCATCAATACAAGATCAAACGAACTTACACATGTAATCTGGGTGTATCGACAACTAATGATGATGTTATGAATTAGGTTTAGGATCTAAATTGACAGGGGATACCAAACACGCGGTACGATTTGGGTACTGTTATTGAAAGGTTTTATAGCTTCTGCTGTACTTAAAATGTATTGGGAAAGGCATATGGGCTTGCGTTAATTACACACATGCTAACTTTAAAGTTAATAATATATAAAATTAATAACGTACGTGACCTTAAACTCTGCTAAGAACTGAAGACCTAAGCTATTAGACCTATGGACATTTCATGGGATATGAACACTGTCATTCTAACATACAATGTTACAAAACGCATATTCTGAAGTGCTGTTGCCCTGAATACAATAAGATCATTCCGGTTCGCAAAAAGATGAGTCGCGTGACACAATATTTGCAACTGGCTTGTTTTAATGCTTTTGTGTTGATTGAAACCTGCCAAGTTTCTAATTTACACAAAGTAGAAACGTGGAAACAAGTGGTAGTTGGCATACATATCCTTAGAATATAAATAATACATTTTAAAGCCTCATTGTTATGGTAATTAATCTTGCTGATCACGACGGCTTAGGGGTGAAATCGGACGGTTCGTGTGAATGGGACGACGTATATTTATTCACGGCTAGTGTTGCTAAGTCCAGTGTGATAAACGGGACGGGTTGTTTAAATAATCGGGACTATGATTTTCAAATAAGAACTACAACAAATAGCGCCAGTGTTAAAATGTATTCCGAAACGCTAGTAAATTCTGAGCCGAAGTCGCTGGAGTCGGCGTTTACCCACGAAAATGATTTTGCAACCAATACTATCTCTTTGCATGACACGTAAAGGTTCAACTGGCAAAAAATGCTTTTTGTACAACCTTTTTTGTGCAATAAAGTTTTTAAATAATATTTTTTTGTAGTAACAACTGTTTTCGGTTTCATTAGCAAAAATACTTGATCCTAATTTGGACTAATGGGGGTTACAGAAAAAAAATTATGCAACAATCGAGGGTAAATCGGGACATACCACCAGACCCTGAATATCGGGACACTTGACAACGCTATTCACGGCACAGTTTTAACAGGAAGTATATCTTGTAACACTACTTACTGACTAACCAGTAAGTTATACATTTTCTTCAGCGTAAACTGCGTATTGTGATATTGTTCTTGAAGACCGTGAAGGAGTTGGACTAGCAGAAATGTGTGCAAACGGTTTGCTGTTTGCGCTGACCTCTGTGGATGTTATGTACCTACATTGTTTTTCATCATGACATACTTTTATTACTTTTTATCTACACTAATATTATAAAGAGGAAAGGTTTGTTTGAATTAAATAGGCTCCGAGCTATTGACCCGATTTAAAAAAAATACTATTAGAATCCTACATCATCCCTGATGAACTATATATAGGCTATATTTGTTGAGTATATTTAAAATAAATTGTCCACCCGTGCGATACTAGGCCGCTAGTTTTAGAATAAACCAATTTTTGATTTGTGTGATTCGGTTTATATTTTAAAATAGTATCCTGTACTGATTGTTACTTTCAATACGAAACCAAGCATGCTTTAAATACCTAAGCATAATCAAAAAAAGTTTGCATTCCTTGAAATCTCGCCAGATCTACCCATACATTTTATTCCACACACGTACACTTGCCAAATGATAGGGTAGATGAAACCTAGTGATACAGAACAGCAGACCGCCAATTTGAATGTGAACTCGTATTTTCGCAAAGATTTGAGGACAAAGCTAACTATGCATTTGTAGTCGTAAAAGTAAATTATCTTACACTATAAAGAGGAGTCACTCTACAATTTGGGTCGACCTACAGTGGGCATGGTATAGTTTTGAACATTTCAGCCTTACATGAGAGCAAAGAAAATTAACCAACGGTTTAAGATAAACACTTAGGTACCGGGTGTATATGTCTAAATCGGTTATGTCTAAAATAACAGGATACATTGCGTTATCTCATTTTGTATGTGGATGATCTGATCATGGACAAAGAAAGTGAAATCAAAAAGAAGATCGGAAAGAAAATCAGAAAGAAAATCTTACAAAAAAAAGTAAAGCTCAAATAGGAATCAAAGCAAAATAAAACGTACGGGTCAAGTGATTTATTTCAGAATCAAGCAAGATCAGGTATTTCAAGTTTCTTTTCAGGGTCAGAAGTGTATAATGAATAATGTCGATGAACTGAAATAAACTTTTTATCTTTCTTAATTTTCATTTAAAATATGTAGGTATCTACAACATACATACATACATATATTGCGAGCATGAGGATAGGGCACGTCACCACTACTAAGTAGGTATCGGACAGATTCTTTTCAACCAATTTAGTACTTTTTAACTATAGATCTTTCGTTTAGGTCCATCAATTAAGAAGATACAGGACACTTGGCATTATCTAGTGTTGTATGTGGATGATCTCACAATGGACAAAGAAAGTGTTAGTTGTCTTACAAAAATAAGTTAAGCTCAAATAGCAAAAATAAAGGCAATAAAACACGTACGGATCAAGTGAAATTTTTCAGAATCAAGCAAGAACAGGTATTTCAAGTTCCTTTTCAGGGTGAGAAGTGTATTATGAAGAATGTTGATGAACTAAAAAAACTTTATATCTTTCTTAATTTTCATTTAAAATACATTTAAAATTTGCTCATACTCGTAATATACCTATGTTGTAGATACAACCTATAGACCGTAATATACCTATGTTGTAGATATAACCTGTAGATATTACGAGTATGAGCAAAATGCACGTCACCACTACTAAGTAAGTAGTAATCGGACAGAGAATTCTATTCAACCAATTTAGTAATTTTTTACTATTTTATCTTTTTAAATTACAATGAAAGCGACAGGCAGATAAGCATTGTATAAAATGTGGTTTACTACTGTTTGACCAAAACATTATTGACAAATGATCATTCAACAAACAACGTTTAACCAAATGTTCATTTGGCAAACGAGACATTTGACAAAAGTATCATCTTACAAAAACTCACTTAGCAATTGATCCATTAGCAAACACTGTACTTGATAAATGTTTTAAATAATAAAATGTCAATTGACCTTTTTTAATTTAACCAAATAACATGTTTCGCAAATTAAGCATTTGTCCAAATGTCATTTAACAAAACTTTGAAGATATAATTCTGCATGGTTGCAACTTTCATTTGGGGCAAATTATTTACAGGTAAGCTACAAGATTATACAGAAGGCATGCAATTAATAATTTTAATTGAATCATCATCAGCATAAATTTTAATGAATGTCTGTCATTAATAATGAATGTGAGAAACCTACGAATATTGGCCATATATAAATCAACAGTAGTATTTTCTGGCGCTTCGCCGGCCGCTGCCGCGGCACGCTCGCTTCGCTCGCTCGGCTCGCGCGTTTTATGGTCACTGTTCTAACCCAACCTAACCAAATTTTTTTTAAGATTTTTAGGACCTATGATTTAATATACATATCAACTAATAGGTACTTTAACTGTTTTTCTTTCAGGAAAGTCCAGAGTAGTGGTCTCGCGAAAAAGTATACACAGGATGCACATTTCAACAACAACATTTTTCACATTAACAACTGTTAATTTAAACTTATAAAATATCTTAATGCATTTCATATGTATGAAATGCTATATTTTATCCAAGCGGGCGAAGCCGCTGGCGACCGCTAGTCTATTATGAGATTAATTAATAAACGAAACAGTTGTCAAATAATACATTTTATCAAAAGTTTTTAGACCAATAGTAGTTTTTTCTGATAACTCAGTTGCTAAATGTTCATTAAATAATATAATTATTTGTAAAATGTAAATTTAAGTGTTGATCATGTGGAAAAGTAAGTCATTTGTGAAATGATTATTAGTAAAATGATTAATTGGTGAAACCATTTTTTGCCAAACATTGTTTGTTAAGTGTAATTTTGCCAAATGACTTTTGGCCAAACAGCAGGACCCCATAAAATGTATGTGTGTCTTTTGTCTTATACAATAATTGAAATACATGTATCAGCATGCATTAATGAGATCTCCTCTATCAACATTAGCATTCTATCCACATCTGACTCGACCACTTAGAAAATTGTATGCTTATAGTCATGCATAAAGAATTAGTCTATACAGAAACATTCAACGCAAATTATCTTATCCCTGATAGTTCAAGGTTGTGTTATGCACAGGAATGTAACATACTATATTATGTTAGCTGAAAATGTTAATGTTTTGGAAACGTTTATTCATATTATTCCTTCGGAAGCATTGTTCACTTTACCTAAGTGTACCAGGTTTGTTATTCTTCTAACAGAAGTTAGAGTGTATACTTCTTTGTAAGCAGGGCAGAACATATTTATTCCATTTTGATTACTTATCCCGTATCTGGAAGTACCTATATATATTTCATGGTTAGCAATAGCAACAATTACTGCAAGTACCTTTCTTGCTACTTTATTTCTGCTATGCTTTTTATAATTGTAACAGTGAAAACTCTCTTTTATGTACTTAATATACCCATCGACGCACTAAAATAAGACTCATTTGCCTTTAATACTTTATCGTCTGAGCCAACCGGTTAGTTTAGATCGCTTGTGTTTAGGGATTTTCCAGATTTTCATAGCAGAATTTATACTATCATAGATGGTGTAGCTTTATTTGCAATTGTTAATAACGACACGCTGCTCCTTTGAAAAAATCTAGTTATTAATGCCCTTACAATTACCTTTGCTTTGCCTTACTCTAAGTTTTTTTTTTCTCGGGATTAGGATTACGTTGTGTAGCTGATTTCCTATTTTCTCATTACAATGAGTCTGCTATATCCATCGCCTCTAACTTTTTCAGTTTAATCCTCCTCCTACGGAAACAACTCAAATCAATACATCATTGTTACATCTCCAATAGAAAAGCTGGTCCGCCCACTTGGTCCTCAAGAGGTTATGTTTCTATTTATCTCTAGACTAGAAATAGTTGCACTAGATTGCATCGCGTGTACTGCACTGTCGCTTATAGCCGATGCGTTTTAAATGGCGCCTCAAACTTGCTCACCCTGATCTGCCGGATGGGCTTTGCATAACACGGTTATTTCTGAGTTTTCTTTGCTCACATTAAACATGCTGATTTCATACGATTTGTAAATGTCGCAATTAGAATTTAGATGCACATGTACATGCATGTTGCTCCATTTTTATATGAGACGTCATGGCCACTCATCTCATCTCATCAGCCTAGATACGTCCTACTGCTTGGCTCTAGCCTCACCTTAGCTGGAGGTGGTACGAGCTATGTATGTCCCAACACACGAGCTCAGTGCGGGTTGGTGGAGGGATTGTTTGTAAGGTAAGATCTAGTTAGTTAATGACGGTCACATCTTATTCGTCTAATAAATTAAAGCAACGATTCTTATGATAATACAATATCACTTAATCAGATCACTATCTATTTTTTTTAATAACCCAATCGATTTTAAAGATATCTAGGTACCTTATCTTCGATTCAATACTTAGGTCTACCTTTAAGAATACAAAGTAAGTTTCGAGCTCAAAAAGGCAACTAATCAAGGCCTCTACCAAATATTCAAAACTTGGGTCATGCATGGAGGATAAGTAAATATAACTTGAAAGAGTATAAACATAATATGAAAATGATAAGATTCAACTTGTGAACCCTGTACGTGCTGATTTATTCACTGCAAAATGGGTTGATACAATGTAGAGCTGATATACATGTCGCAGTCAACTGTTTATAATAACCGTTCATTCAAACAGCTGGCCCATTGACTGAACAATGCCACTCAATCACACGTCTATACGTCATTTAGCCGAATTGTTGACTGCAACGCTCAATACTACAGCTAGCAAGTATCGCCTAGCTGTAGTGTTGAACGTTGCACCCAACTGGTTTAATGGCAAATTTACTAATATGACCATTACTTTTGTAAATAATTCGAAAGAAGATGAAATCTTTTTGTAATTTTTTGGGAGATTATTCTTGGATTAAGTTTAAGTGGTCACCAAAAGTCTGATAAGATAAGTTAAAGGGCTATCATACAAATCGTCAAAATTAATAACATGAACCCTAATCTTCCTTAAAAAGTTTATAATAATAATTATTTTACCAATATTCGTCATCAAATGAAAACGTAAAAATCTTCTAAATATTTATTAAAGAGTCCTGCATTCTGTGTAATTACATTTACATTACATTTTTGATATCACTTCAAGAATTTTTTTGTTAGTTTACGGTTTTCTAAAATATCATGAAAATGAATAATACGACGCTTTCAATCCGATAAATATCTTGAAGCAATAAAACAACACCGGCTAGTAGACGCCATATTGAAAACAAAACAAACGCCGCGGTGGTGAGCACTGAACTAATTTAATTAGACGGCGGCTTTTCAATCAGCTGTGGTGCTGAACGTTTTGAGCGCTTCAAATATTAATTAATTAAAAAGCTAGACGTGTGATTGAATGGCTTTGTTCAGATAAAGGGTTGGCAGTTTGATTGAACGGCTATTTTTAACCATTTGGCTGCGACATACACATCTTTAATAGCACTTGCGTAGGACTTTAATGTCTGCCTCAGGGCATCAACACTTTGAATAATTGACGACATGCTTTCTCTGATAACGACTTGGTGCTCGAATATTTGCAGATGAAATAACTTTTTGGGTCAAAATTTTAAAATTAGGTCTTAAATGCCGATGATTCTATATTCCAATACGTATATTCTCTTGGTTTGTAAGGCGTTGTCCTAAGTGAGCGACACAACGCAACAAGTGCAACTCGACCAATACATAATCGCCTTGTGTCAAATTGACACGACACAGGGACGAAATGCAACTGACATTGACACTGTCAATTTCGTCCCTGTGTCGCGCTTGTCGCACTTGGCTTGTTGGTCGCTCATGCTCATGTAGGACAACGGTTAATTTATTTCTGTAGTCTATTACATTTGCTGTTGTGTCCTATAAAGAGACAAATGCAATGAAGGAAAGCGCTAGAATAAATCTGAGGGCTACTAATACAAACTTTATCACAAAGTATTAAATTAGACGCTTTTATATTGCTAAAATAACCGGGACACCGAGCTAAGACAAGCGGACACTGTAACTCGATGTTCAAAAGATGCTACTTCATGTTGTCTTAAAAACACGAATTTCCTTGTATTTACCGTTAAGCCTACGTACGACCGACAGCCCCCAAAAATATTGCAACCTCAAAACCCCACACTACTTATAACTTTCCTTTTCTGGCACACAGCATGGTGTCACGAGAAAATATTGTCCTTAAGCTAAGGATCAATGGCAAATATTACTTTTTCACTTCTCATGCTCGAAAAAGTACTACTTTATGCAGGATCTAGGCGACATAAAGTTGAATTTTATGCACTTGTGCATAAAAGTAGCTTTTTAAATGTGTCTACACTAAGGCAGTGACCATTTAGCCCATACAGCCAAAAACAATTAATTGTACATGGATAAAACTTGCCAATTTATAATATTTCCTTCCCTATTTGCATTTTTGATTTATAATAAGATAATACGAAAAAGAAACTAAATATCAAAACGTGTTTACCACAAAAAAAAACATTATTCCAAAATAATTTAAGAATAGGCTGTATATATTTTTTTCTTTGCCCGAAAATTATGCAGGAAAATTAAAAAAAGTAAAGTAGCGGGAAAGAAGCCGTGAACTTTTCGTATTGAATTTTCTCAAATTATTGTTTTATTTTCTCGCAATCGAAGTGAAAAGCAGAGTTTACAACTCGTGCACAAATCATTTTTATCCTCGACTTCATCATCTGCCCTCGCCCTGCGGGCTCGGGCATATAACGATCTCGGATAAAAATGACTTGCTTTATGCACTCGTTGTAAAATCTACTATTTATTACGAATGTTTTTATTGTTTGTTCAGGTCATGTAAGTATTCGATTTCGTACACACTTGTTATTTTTAGTGTTGGAATTCGAGGGTCGAGATTTACGGAGACACTTTTCGGCGACGCTAAATGTATTTTTTTCGTGAAAATGATAAGATAAATAAGGAGAGATTTTGGCATGCTGCATTTAAATGTTGATCAATTGATTCGACGATGACAACTTTAGAAATGGCTAGGCTATATTCTTGACTAGTTGTTAGTTAGTTAGTTCTACAGGGCTTTTTCCGCACTTAGCCTCACGATTGGGCCATTGTGCGTGTTTGCCTCTATTCCAACCAACCCAAGCTCTCCCAGAAGGCTAGCAGCCTGCCTAGGCCACTAAAGATTTCTTGGAATGATGTTGGGTTTTTTAGAATGTCTGCTCGCTGTTTTTCCACGCTTGTGCACTCCATGAGTACATGCTGTGGCGTTTCCTCTTCCTCGAGGCATCCTCTGCATCGAGGGCTGTTCGTTACACCTATGTTAAATAGGTGCTTGTTTAGGAGACAATGGCCTGTTATTATCCCTATAACTCTGCGTAGATTGTCGCGCGTTAGTTTGGCGAGGTTGCGGGCAAGCTTTTTAGATGGCATCTGAACTGCATTTTTAGTTTGCCTGCAGCCTTCACTGTTCTAGAGATGGTTTTTTGCGGTGTCTTCTCGCAGCCATATTTTTATTTGGGCCTGCGGTATAGGTAGTAGCGGTTTCGGGCCAAACACTGTTGTCGCGGATCCCTTTTTCGCGAGTTCATCGGCTGCGTCGTTGCCGAGAGAGTTGCTGTGTCCCTTGATCCACTGCAAGGCCATCTTATTTTTCCTTGCAATGTGTTGGAGTGCGTTGTGGCATTCCAATATGAGGGCAGAGGTTATGGTGTTGTTTTGTAGAGCTTGAAGCACGGATGCACTGTCCGAGACAATTTTGATGTTGAGATCTCCGACGTCTCTGGCTGCAACCGCCTGTGCTGCTCTGGTAATTCCGATACATTCTGCTTGGAAAATTGTGTTTAGTTTGTCCAGGGTGGTTGATATGTTGATGTTTAAGTCGTACGAGAACACTCCGGCTCCAGTTCCTTGTGAGGTTTTGGAGCCGTCTGTGTATATCCTAACTTCTCTGACGCCAGAGTTGTCTTTCCGTTCTTCGGTAAGTTGGATAATGTATTCTCGATCAAAGATGTAGTGGCATGGTATCCTGTCCATGGGTGCATCTAGAAGGGGTCTTTCCTTCGTGATGTCCTCCATGATTTTGGAGTGCGTTGTCATAGTGTTTTGTTACCATAGCCCATTTGCTCTCAGTCTTAAGGCAGCTGCCTTTGCTTCTTCCTGTACGACCAGGTGAAGAGGTCTAAGGTTCAATAGGAACTCTAGGGCGGCTGATGGAGTGGTTCTCATACATCCTGTAGCTGCTGCGCTCCGCTAGGCGCTGCAAGCTTTGTAGTTTGGATTTGATAGTGGACAGTTGCGTTCTGGGCTACCATACAACTGATCCGTACGTTAAGGAGGGTCTGATAACTGACGTGTATAGCCAAAGTGTGATTTTTGGATTAAGACCCCATTTTCTGCCAAGGAGTCTTTTACACTGATAGAATGCTATACAGGCCTTCTTAATTTTGTTGTCGATGTGATTTCCCCAGTTCAACTTGCTATTCTTGACTATTTAGCTTGGTAAAAAATCCCGACTAATCTAACAAACACATTCCAAAGCCGTATAAGTTACTCCAATTTATATAAAAGAACTATCTTATTATGACTTAAAGAAATCTCATATACTGATAAGCAACGATTTAATATTATTTGATAGCACATATACGAGCACGATAGAGATAATTCGCTAATTGCCGATAACGAAGCAATCACTTTTTCATTTCGCTTTGTGTTTATGTGACGTTTGTGAATCATGGCGGAAAAATTAAAGAAGAAACCTTCCTTCTTCAAGCGGTGGAACAGTGCAAAAGAAATATCCAAGGACAGTGGTCGAAGTACTCCCCCTACACCTCAGCCACAGATTGCCCCATATAAGAGTCAGAACTTTGCGAGTGTATCGAAAGCAACGGGCAATGCTATGCTTAAGCCACGAAAGTAAGTAATTTTTATGGTACCTATTTGATGGTATGAATAATCTATCCACGTCCTGTTTACAAAGCCTGAAGCAAGAATCTTCTGCCGCGTTCTAGGTTTAACACGTGACGTGATTTAATCGCAGGAAAACCCTTTTATGAGCCATAACCGAGGCCGGGGGGCCGCGACTCCGCTCCGGGGAAAATCCGGAGAGGGGACTACCCATTAAAAACCTGCGGTATCCCTTCCCTGTCTAGGAGGTGATATGGGTGCCGGCTAATCCTCTACGTCCATGACAACCTCCGACAGCGTGCTCGCCTACACGGCGGGACTAGCGCGCTCCCCTTGCGGGGACAGGGGGAATAGCCGGGGATACGGCACTATTCCCACCCGACGCGACGCGGCGCGGCGTTAGCGCGTTAATATGTGCAGGCCTGGGCACCCTCGTGCCGCCAACCTGCACGCCCCCACCTTGAGGGACAAAAGAGCAGTTATACAACCGCCGCGTCCTGCCCCTCCTTCGTCTACAGTGCGGGGGCGCCGAGGGATCGTCCTCCCCCCTCTCCCGCTCCTTCTGGGACATCACTGTTTCGCAGAAAGAAGCTACCGCCTTCCAGGTCCTCACATTATCTAGTATTGCGTCAACAATACTAGGCAATGAGAGGTCCTGCCGTCCACCAGGTCACGACTCTGCACATCCCATTGCGGACAGTCCGCAAGGGTGTGCTGCGCCGTGTCCTCTACCGCGCCACACTCGTAGCACTACGGGGATACTGTCCATTCCCTATCCTACGGATGACAATGACAGAGTAGTCTGACTTGGCTCTTACATTTAAGAACTTATAAAATTAATACTTTCTTTACACCTGTATAATACTCGTATAACCTCTTGATTCTATTAAATTCATTTTTCCTATTACCTATTTCGATAGAGCAGTTCGTAACAAAGTGATTGAAACTGATCCAATTTGGTTAGAATTAATGCGATTTCAGTGTCTATTCATGATAAAGCAGCTATTGTTAGATTGGCCTTCGTCTGGCATTTATACGTGTTCCATAATCAATTCCTACCCTTACATAAGTACATTTATAATACCGCCAGCTATTGTATCTTTTGGTTTTTATTGGATTTTCTTGTGGAATTATGTAGGTATTTACTCACTACACCACCTAGTAATATGATTTACCGTGATTCCTGAAATGTTATCAGCGGCGGCATGTTTTTCAATACAGTGACGATAACGCATCGTTTGCCTTAGATTATGCATTGTGAATTATCCTATAACAAGGCAACAAATACGGTGAAATAATCGCTACGCGCGCTCTTATCTCCTATTGACAAACTAAGCTTTCTCAAGCTACAACCTATAAATGGGAAATCTGTTCCATTCGTACTGAATTCAGCTTGCACATAGATTTTTGCGCCTACATCTAATCAAAAACAAAAAATCGAGCAAGGAAAAAAGAACGTCGTTCACTTCATGTATTTTTAGATACAGGTAATACATGAATATGACGACCGCTTGGTGCAGTGGTCCGCATGTCGGACTTCTAAACCAAGGGTCGCGGGTTCGATTCCTGCACAGTACAAGCATAAGTGTGCATGAACATGTGTGTTTGTACTGGTCTGGGTGTTTTCTATTTATAATATGTATTTATTTACAAAAAAAAAAAGTATTTAAGTATGTATATCCGTTATCTAGTATCCATAACACAAGCCTCGTAGCTTACTTTGGGACTAGAGAATTGGTGTGATTGTTGAGAAATATTTATATTTATTACTTATATGAAAAGTAAAATATCTACCTATGTATTAGTGGTTAATTTTAAAATGTGTCCAGGTTATCAGCAGGTGGAATCAATGACTTGGTGCAATGTCCTCTATGCCTGGAAGTCCTGCACAACCCGAAGATGCTGCCGTGCCAGCATACATTCTGTCTGGCTTGCTTAACCGTCTACATTGCTGGTTCGTTTTTTTTCATTTGTGATATTTGTATTCAGAAGTAGCTATGAGATATCCCCAGTAACAAGAGAAGAAACTCTTTTTATTCTGGGTACTCCATGTTTTGTGACGTTTCATGTTATGCAAGACTTACATTGAAGTGCTGTAGGATAAAGATGGTGTTTTTTTTTTGTCATTTAGTATTGTAATGATTTATTACCAGTTTGATGGATTTCCCGTAAATATGCTAATGTCCACTTTATATCACGACAAATATAAATCTGCCCTCATTTTTAATGCCTTCTAAAATCTACTACTCAAACAGACTTCGTAATTCTTTATCCTTACAGATCAACCAATAATTGACTGCCCTATCTGCTACACAAGGATCCAAATCCAAGGTCCCAACTATGCAAACAGCCTCCCATCCAACCTTTACATAGATTCCTTGTTGAATTACGTCGGCATCAGTAACGACTCCGATGCTAGGAACCCAGTGATGGCTGCATCATCCGCTCCCATAGTCAATGGTGCAGCATCTGTTCAGAGCGTGGAGCTGTATGCTGGTGGGACTAGGTGTTCTCAGTGCAAGACTATGTGCGATGCAATCGATGTGTCGTGCTGTGAGCATTGTAAAATGGTGAGTAGAAAGTAATGAAACCTTAATATTGAGACCTTAAAAATTACATGCCTCTTTATGTGGCAGGCCTCTTTCAGTAGATATGGTCGATTTATTCTAGTGCCTGGTACTCGTTTACTAAAGCTAACTTCTTACGTGACTTTCCATGCAGTACCTACCTGCGGAGATCTTTGCTTGTGATAATGAAAATGGTCACGCATCAAACAAATAGCGGGCGCAGCATGACTCGTTTCAATTTTGGTGAAACGTATTTTCAAGAATATTTGTAAGAAACTAAGTCAATGATCTCATATGATTTTAAACTTTCGTGTTGCATTTTAACACTAACTATTGGTTATCATTAATACTCATTAAATAGTTCGCGTTTAGACCCGATAACCAATAGTCAATGATCTTATTTCAGAACTTCTGTCGGGTTTGCTGGTCTCAGCATCTAGATGACATGAGAACGCAAATTGGATCGATTTTGAAACAACTTGACTCGGCTTCAAATCGTCTCGAACATAAAATGGAACATTTCAAGGTACTTTCACACACTTATTTATTTTACATTTTTGGAAGACTTACAGCTAGAAAGATATTAATTAATAGTTTAAATAAAAATAAGGCCATTTACATGTCTCCACTGGTAGAATTAGAGTACATAAGAGTTAAATTCATAAAACTTACAAAAGTATAGGCAAGTTCATTATTCAAATAATTCGTTACACATACGTTTCTAAACCTGACTTACACTAGTACAGAACCAATCAAAGTCATAAGTGTACTGACATTCGTTAAAAAGATTAACTGCTTTAAGTAATTAAGAGTTCCTCTTGATTTTGTTACTGTTTTAGCTTATTATGACTTCATTATATGGTCATGGATGGAAGGATGTCATGGATACTATTACATGGTCTTGTTTCGAATACTATATATTTTTTAATTGGACTGAACAACAGCTTTTAAGGTCTCGAAAGCCATGATTTTGATAAAACTCACGAAGGTATCGTATTTTCTTTTCACAGGACCGCTGCGAGCACATAACTGAACAAATAAACACAGCAGCCGAAGAGAAGATAAACGCTATCATGGAAGCCAAAGACAAGCTTCTCAAAGAATCTTTCGAACTGCAGAAAACTGGTGACCTAACAGCGCTAGCCCTCAAGAGTTCCCTGGAGGAGGCCAAACAGGTTGCCACGAGGGAAATGCAGGATACTAACAATGATGATGATAGGAAGGTAATTATAATCTTGAGTTTGCTTAAGATAAGTTAAAATCTGATCTAGTGAAGGTCGCGGAAAGCCACTGGGCGCGAGACCGATCGCGGTAGAGATCTTTAGGGTAGGCTCAGCAGTGGGCGTACACAGCTGTTTTGTTGACGAAGTAAAAAAAAAATTACACAACAAGAAGATTCCTTCTGGTTAAAATCTTTAAACATGAATTTAATTAAAGAAACTTTGAGCGACAGATTAACTGAGAAGATAAAAGAATTAAAACTTTCGCGTTGCATTTATACATTATTATGACTACGGTTGTGTGCAATTGAAACAAAACGTCAAGCAGTGAGTGCATAATTACTCACCGAAATATTACGCGTTTAAATCCTGTGTATAGGCACATGCATGGTAGCCGGGAAGAGGTGACGGGTGGAAAAATAAGAACTGAAAATGGTAGTTTTCAAGTTCCTTGTAGGTGGATTGGTTTACTGCCGACCTTTCAACCTTATAGATTTTTGCATTATTAGGATCTCATTTTGAATTGTTAAAGTGTCAACTTAGAATAAAATATGTCATAATTAATTACTGAAGCCATTCTTCAAGGCCATTTTGAATAATGAAGTATCTACATGAAAACTAAAGTAACGAACATGTTTTATTTTAGGTAACAACCTTCGTGAACCTCCACCAGAATGCCCTGCAAATCCTCACTGATGTCTCCAAATGGGACACCGACCACTTCATCTTTGACAAAGAAGGGTTCCGCATCGAAATCGATTCAGCAACGCCTTTAGACGCGGAATCTGATGATCCGATACTAGAAGGCGCTAAGCAGAATAACCCGCTTGAGAGCGAGGAGAGCTTATATTTTCATTACAGGTAAAAAGAAAGAAATAGGATATCAAGAAATTATCTTATAATCCTGCGAATTGCATTACTATTTAACTTTGATTAGGATAAAACTTATTGAGAGGATCAATTGCATATGGTCAGCTCTAGATCTGAGAATTTCTGACGTTTCTAAAGTGTTTCAATGATATTAAGTGTACTCAGCTTTAGGCTATATTTAGGTATTTTTAAAGTCAGCATCTCAATGAGCATCGCATTACGGAAGATATCGTTTTAGTCATATTTCTGTAACACAAGTGCTTAAGCTACCTACATATGGAACTCAGATCAATGTATGTGATTTGGTTATTTTTGTTTTATTTATTTATTTACATTGTCGTATGCTACTTTTTCAAACAGATGAATAGAGCACTAGTTTATTTTATTGGATTCAAATTCCTTTTTAAGCAATAAAAATGTATAGCCGCATCCACTCGCATGGGCAGAACATGACTGTCCAACGGTTATTATTGTCCGGCATAATCACGTTTGAAACTTATAGAGTCTTCATTATCCTCCAGGTCACGAAGCTTCATTCCCCACTACGTCTGGCGCAAGGCGTCCCGCCCCGGCGGCGTGGCCATCAGCCCTTGGACCGGTCACCTATACGTCTGCGGGATGGACATCCACTGTGTGCTGGTGGTGGAAAGAGCCCAAGCACGTATAGTGGGCCGGCTGACGCATGGCGATATGCTGTGCCCTGTGCAGATCGCGTTTATGAAGAGTTTAGGAGAGATCTATGTCACTGGTGAGTTAAAATCTTAGGGAAATCAGCGGAGCAAGGTTCTCACTCACACTGAACAGTCCGCGGCTTCCATTTGGTTTCTGCTATTAAGCTGAAGACCAAAGATAAGGAATCCTCCTGAACTCCGTTGGACATGTGACAAGAAAGTAATAGCCTACCATCTCAGAAACTAGGACACACGCCCATTAATCGACTGTTCCTATAAACATCACCGTCACTCTACACACAGCAGGTGCACATTCTATGTCGACATTTTCTAAAATATAAAACAGGCTCCCAGCAAATTATCATTCAAGAGACTTATTCGCACCCACTTTCTTACTTTATCACAACCGTCATTATAGATCTTTCTTAAACAGTTCGTCAAATTTATTTATTTATTCAGTGTTTAGTATATATAAAAAAAATTGTATATTACTTCCAGATAAATGGAAGCACTGCGTTCACGTGTTCTCCAAAGACGGCGAGTATCTACGGACATTAGGCCAGAAGGGCAGCCGTGTTGGCATGTTCCGGTCGCCAGAAGGCATCGCCACAGATAACGTGCAACAGATGCTGTATATCGTGGATACTGGGAATGATAGGGTTCAAGTAAGTGGGTATATGGATCTACTTCGACGTAGTTCTCGATAGGGAGCTTTATGAGTTAGATGTTTACCTAGACCAAAAATTGTTTGGAAATTAATTAACATTATGATGGTCTACCAGTGGCTGCTTTTTGAATTCCACATAGACCACCTTCTGCTTTAATTAAGAGTTTGGACTACTCTACAGAGGCCCCCACTTAATCAATCTAGGGCAGCAAGTTTAAACATTGTTGAGTAGGCGCGAATGCATAGCAAAACAAGCACTGTGTTAGCTGACTGAACAATGAATCGCTCAAAGTGATCACATAATTTTTTGCCTAAGCGCATTTGAGGGATCTTCTTGTGATTCAAAACGACTTATTTCCAGGTATTACAACCGGATGGCAAATTCGTAGACCAAATAGGCGTAGCCGCGAAACAGCAGCCGGTCAACACCAACTCAGTTTTCGCGACCACAGAGGTGTCTTGTACCGAGCTAAATGCTCCTACTGCAGTAGCCGTCACCTCGGACCGTGTCATAGTCCTCGACAGTGGAAATAAACGCATCAAGATATACAACAAGGAAAATAAGAGTAAGATTATCGAGTTCGGCGCTATGGGACAAAGAAAGGGGCAGTTTAGAACACCCGAAGTTCTTACTGTAGACCCTCTAGGTTTCATACTTGTGGGCGATTCGGGCAACTGTCGTGTGCAAGTTTTTAAGCAAAATGGGCAACTGGTAAGGGCTTTTGGGGGGCTCGGAACAGCGCCGGGAAGATTTGGATGGATTTCCGGCATTTTTGTTACGAAACAACTGGATGTTATTATAAGCGATACGAAGAACCACTGCGTTAACTTTTTCTGAGTAATGTCTACAGCAGATGAAAGTATTACGCCTTGTAAGTTAGCCGTCGTAAGTTATTATTTTTAAAAGATTTCGGTGTAGAGTGTATACTTAGATATTAATTGTCTATAAATATAAAATAACAACTACTTTTATATTAGGAATGTGGAAGAATAAAATAAAATAACTATATAACAAGATTTTAATGGAAACAAATTCCGAAAATAAAAGTTACAATTATATCTCTTACTGATATAGCACGATCAAATGTTTATAAATAAAGATTTATAGCACTAAATGAGTTACATTTCATTATCCCAACTAATTCATATCACAATTTAATAAGATTCATAGTTTTTCATGGCGTAAATAAAACAATTGTTTGTTTATAAAATGAATGAATGTTTAGGCCATAAAAGCCAGTGCAATATAAAATAAATACTCATAAATAAATAATAATTAAACACTTTATGAAATAGTCAACTATTATTGTTAGATATACATATAGATATTATGTCAAGTCTATGGACGTCACAACTACAATTCCGAATTACGTGTATTGAGATACTATTAACCGATATACAAGGTGTAAATTCGAAATGTAATTAATACATACTCTAAAAGACACACGACGACTTTTATTATGATTTTAAATTTATTTTCATATGGAATGTGAACACGTAAAATGATTCACAGAACATAATTTGAAATATTTTTTTTAAAAAAATATATAATTTCGCTAAACCGAAATGACTCTCTAAAAGAATACACAATAAAAAACAAAATATAATGGGTAGTATATCGGTATTTACACCCTGTATATCTAATTTTAACGTCTAACATAGATAAAAATACGTCTGTTTTACAATATCGAATACTAATACATGGCTTATATCAGTCTCGATTAGGTGGTATTATATTACTAATACAAATATGTTATTTACAATTTCGAAACTGATACATTGTCTAACTAAAATCGAGATTTTATTGACATTTAAACCTAAATTAAGTTAAAGCTATAAGAAAACATATGGGCCAATACAATCAGAGCCAAAAAGCGTTAATACAAGGGTGGGTTTTCAATAATAGAAAGTTTTGATAAGTTTGTGACACTTTAAATGACTATAAGGCTAAGGACTTACGAAGTGATTTTTCACCCGCGCCCGTCGCAGTTGCGGGCCCGCAGCCTTTGTAGAATAAAGATCAAAGTAAAAAATTCAAGCACATTTCACGACGCGTTTTACGCCCGCGGCTTGTGCGGTTGTTTGCGGGTCTCGCTGCACCGGCAGTTATCTTCTACCGGCGGGCGAGGGTCGCGGTCCCGCAACCGCGGCGGGTTGCATCCGCGCGCTCTGCCGTTTGGTTGGCGGGCGACCGCATGGGCAGCGGGGCGCGGGGGGTGTACAGAAATTCGGAACTCAACTGATTGTGATTTGCAACCGCCCGTCTTGCGATAATCAACCGCCAAGTTTTCGGGCGATAATCGCAACCGCGGCGGCTGCGTAACCGCACATAACTCCGGTCTCGTGAGTTTTGAAAATAAAACTGCATTGCGCCAACGCGGCGGGCGCGGGTGAAAAACGCCCCGTCGGTCCTTAGCCTAAGGGCGCGTCGACATATAACGTCCGTTTTACAAGATCTGTCGCTACTGGAGATAGTATCCACATAGCATTTACGCTACAGCACTTTCGTTTGACCCGATAAACGAATTAGTATAGGTACATAATTCTAAATGTATTATGTGTAAACTGGCTCATTCAACTACATACGCTAATAACATACACGTTGAAACCGACCTGTAAAACGGTAGTCATACCTATTTCAACAGCACATTATACAAACAATAATAATATTATTGCAGAGGTAGAAAAATTTATTGATCTTGTTTTGATTGTATTATTGCTTATTTTAATTTCTGTTCCACACAAATTTTTCATACTCACATTTTGAAGTAAATAATTTCGAGTATTAACTTTGTATATTTAGTTTAGTACCAGTGTGGATGCTAAATATTTATTTTAGCACCAAATTACACCAAAAAGTAAAAAGTACCTACATTAGCTGGTGTAGAAATTAACCTACATTTAATTCATCAAAGATTTTTAAGCTTAGTAAAGCCTCAGGTTTTAGTTTATCAGAACTAAGTAAAACGACTTCGTTGACGAGATATAAGTATTACCTTGGTAATATTATCTCAAAGATTTCGTTGAAAAATCAATTTCGACCTGAACTAATAACCTTTTAATTGTACATCGACATGAGATACAAATTAAAATACTCGGCAAGATTTTAAAATAGCACTTATTCAATGTATCGTGTGATTACAATAGATCTTTTTTCATTTTCACGTCAGCCAGCGTACCATGACATAAAAGTAAGCAAAACAAATAAAAGCTGCATCACTTATCCATTTTCATTTCGTAGGCGTTATTATTAGTATTTGTTACATTCATGCTACCAAGATTTAAAGACTTCCTAACTGGCTGAAGAAGATTTAAAAAAAAAAACTAATCACATCTATGTAGTGACACCAACCAGACAGCTATTGAGCAGCATCAGAAAGATAAAATTGATTTCTGGTATACCTAGTATGACAAGATCGTCAGGGTACGAGGTAATCTAGATGTGTCATGTAATCTAGGTAATTAGTTACTATTCTGCGGGGTAGGGCTCTATGTGTTTCGCACACTCTTTCCCTTGACGGCATTGTCCTAGGTGAGCAACGCAACGCGATGAAAGAAGAGGTTATCCGTGGCTAACGAACTCGACTTCTCGGCCTTTTATGTGAGAGGCAAATAATGAAATCGTTTTTTCGGTAAGTTTGTCGGTAAACACTGGTCGTTTTGAAAGGCATAAGGCAGTTACGATGAGCGACAAGGTGTGCACCTACTCACAGAGTGGCTCTCGCCGAGCACCACCGAATCGGACTCCGCTGGCGGTCCTTCACTGTTGTCGTGTTGTCTCTGGAAAAGATAAGGTCACAGATGAGACAGATTTAAACAGAAGAGCAGTTTGTCTCGGTTTGTCTCGTGGTGTTCATACGTTATGAACATGTGGTTGCAGTTGGTCTGATCGATCATAGCTTTACATTCGAAAAATGGTTCAAAAACATATTGTAAAGACTCTCTCGAGTTACACACATAAACAGTAAGTAATATTGAGTTTTAAAGTCTAGTTAAATGTGATTGCCTTGGTATTATAAAGACTAAAATTTATATTAACAACACAAAGAATTAAATATTACAATTATAAGAGCCAGACAAAATTCCGTCAATTTAATTACCACTGAATGTGAATACAAGCCAAGAAAAAACTGCACAACCTAGAAACTTATGAAGCGTAACTGCATAACAATGAGTTGAATGAATTTCGTTCTAGCCATTCAAGCAACACCTTGTATATTGCAATTTCATTGTCACATGGTTTTGCCTCGCAGACTTGTTTGTGACTCAATAGTATTGATGAAGTTATCAATACATAAAATGAGTAGTTCTTTTATGTTTTAAGTAAATACAACAGCATTTTCATCGTCTCCTTAAACTTTACAACTAAAACTTAATTAACATGTTATTACATGTAAATTGATCATAGAAGCGAGCATGCGACGCATAATGTAATTTTTCGTTACATGCTTGTCTCACTTTGTTTTCCATTAATTTTGGTATCTTCTATTTGGAAAAAATATTGCTAGTGTAGTGTGTAGTGTAGTTACCTTTGTATATAAAACTGTGTGTGTGCTATTATAGAGCTGTATGTTTCCTTAAGATTTTTTTTTTTTTTTGTTTTCAAATATCTGCAATCAGTCTTTGGACTATGAGCGAATCTGTTCTGTGATGGATAGTGGCTTGCTGAGCTGCTTCCCATTGGAAGCATCTACTCATCTGCTGCCCAGAGCTACTGACGGTCTTCTAGCTCTAGGATATGGTGACGTTTTAGTCGTCTCACATAGTGGTCCATGGTGAGTTGGCGAGCAAGTTCGTTAGGGTGATGGATTAGCCGCTCTTTGTACTTAGCTGCCAGACTCCGAATTTCTTCCTTTATTGTTGTCATTCCGAGGTGCTCGTGGATTTCATCGTTGGTAATATACCATGGTAATTTCGCAATGGATCTTAGGATCTTGTTCTGTTGGCGCTGAAGTATGTTTAAGCTGGTATTGCTAGCGCTGCCCCATAGCTGCAGACCATATGTCCAGATAGGCTTTAGTATAACTTTATAGATTAGTAGTTTATTGTCAATAGACAGTCTCGAGTTCCTTCCCAGCATCCAGTATAGGCTGTTGTACTTTAGTTGGATCTCTTGCTTTTTACACTTGATGTGGTGCCTCCAGGTTAGTGTGCGATCAATGTGCAAGCCAAGATATCTTACATGGTCACTGTGCGGTAGAGTACTTTGGCCTAACTTTACAGGTGGGCAGTCTCCTCTTTTTAGGGCGAAAGTTACTTGGACTGATTTTGAAGCACTAGCCTTGATTTTCCATATTTGGAGCCATTCATGTACCTTATCCAGGCCCTTCTGCAGGTTCTCTGACGCCAGTATTGGATCTTTGTTGCTTGATAATATAGCAGTGTCGTCCGCGAATGTAGCTGTGGTTATTCCTTCGGTTAGCGGTAAGTCCGCAGTGAACAACGTGTAGAGCATTGGACCAAGAACAGATCCTTGTGGTACCCCAGCGTCAATATCCTGGAACTTGGAGGTGGCGCCACCTTCATTTACATAAAATATGCGATCTTCCAGGTAAGATTTGAACAAAGGGAAGTATGAGTGGGGGAGATTCTCTTTGATCTTACATAGCAGGCCCCGGTGCCAGACTTTGTCAAATGCCTGCTGGATGTCCAGAAACGCTGATGAGCAGTATTCCTTTTGCTCTAAGGACCTTCTTATAGCGTCGCATACTCTGTGGGCCTGTTCAACTGTACCATGGCGTTCCCTAAAACCGAATTGATGGTCTGGTATCACTTTACGCTCCAAGAGACTTGGTATGATTCTGCGAAGTATTAGCTTTTCCAGTACCTTTGACAGTGTAGGCAACAAGCTGATAGGTCGGTAAGATGTCTTTTCAGTAACTGGTTTGCCAGCTTTGTGGATCATAATGATTTCAGAAACTTTCCACGCAATCGGGAAGTACCCTATTCGTAGCATAGCGTTGAAAATTATGGTGATGAAGACAATTGCTTTTCTTGGTAGCTCCAGTAGTACTTCTTTGGTTATTAGGTCGTAACCTGGTGCTTTTTTACTGTCTAGACGTTTGATTGTTTTAATGACTTCCATGGGCGACACAGGTCTAGGAGGAAGGGTCATTTGTAAATCCTGTTTTAAGATACGGTCGACATATTCGTCCGATGTGTTGTCTTGAGTTGCGTTAGGTTTAAAGACGTTCGCTAAATGCTCCGCGAACAGATCTGCCTTGTCCTGGTTTGTTCTGGCCCAGTCGTTTCCCTTTTCTATTGGAGGCTTTGGTATGTTAGGTCTGTCACAAGAGCGGCTAACTTTCCACAGCGAGTAGTTTGTGGCTCGTGTAGCAGTTAGAGATTCCAGCTTTGCTTGCATTGTGGTGTCATTTGCATTCTTCAAAGCTTTTTTTAGTTCTGCAATGGCTTTGTTCAGGGCGGTCCTATCTTGCGGGTTACGGCTGAGTTGCCAGACTCTACGTAGTCGGCGCTTTTCTTGGATCATGGTCTTTATTTCCAGTGGTACATTTGTGCGCTTATTTCTATGCTCAGCAGTAGGCGTGCATTTCCACGCTGCAACTTGTATTAGATTAGTAAAGTCTAGAACTGCAGTTTCGACTTCTTCTGCTGTTTTGAGTTTTATTTTAAGATTCAAGTTTTCCTCGATATAATCTCTGAAGGAGCTCCAATCAGTGCGGTGGTTGTATAGTGATATGGGTCTTTCAACTTCGATTATAGTAGAGCTTACAGTTAGTAGGACTGGAGTGTGATCGGATGATCCATCATCACATGTCTCGATTTTCGTATATAATTTGGAAAGTCCCTTTGTTACAAAGAAGTCAATAATGTCTGGGATTCGATTGTGATCAGCTGGCCAGTTAGTAGGCGCTGATGGGGCAATGGTACTTAGACGATTTTTATCGACACTCAATTTCAGTTGTCTTCCCCTAGTTGTTATTAGTCTAGAGCCCCAATGGACATGTTTAGAGTTCCAGTCGCCTCCTGCTATGAAGCGATTGCCTAGACTTGAGAAGAAGTGAGAGAAAAGATCTGAGTCTAAACGATGTTTTGGTGGACAATATACTGCCGAGACATTGAAGTACCCGCATCTATCCTGTATAGCTACTGTGGTGGCCTGTATTTGCTCAGTTTTATATTGAGGCATTAGATGGTGCTTTATTGTAAAGATTGTAAGAATTCCTTAAGATAAATAAATAAAAAGACAAGCGCATAAGAGTTTCTTTGACATTTCAGTGATAATATTAGCATTAATATTATTATCAGCGTTAATATTATGGATAACCACATACCTTTAATTCAGTAGCCAAACTACGGAATGTGTCTTCAACATTAGTGTTGTCCTTTGCTGACGTCTCCATAACAAACATGATCTCAGGCACGTATCTACAGAATGATTTAGGCTCATCGGGCTCAACTTCCCTCTGGTCTGTTAAGTCACATTTGTTTCCGATAAGAGACACAATCACATTTGACGATGTGTATCTTCTGACTTCTTCTATCCATTTTTGTAGGGATAAGAATGTAGATCTTTTTGTGATGTCGTAAACTGGAATGCATTAGTTTTAAGTATTATTCATTTATTTCTAACATAAATCTTTGTATATGATATTCTGGCTTAATAAAGGAGGCAATTATATATTATAAGTAGAGATAATATTATTAAACTATTATTTAGAAACTGCACTCCGTATAAGTAAATGTTTATAACTTTAACGCACATTCACTGAATTTTTTTCAAACCCATTTAAGCTTTGGTAATCTACTTGAAATAATCAGATTAATGATGTCATAAATATGAGTCAAGGATATTAGTCATTGTTGCTAACAATTATGTTTATATTCCTCATCTTATCAGCCTTAACATGACCTAGGGCTGGACACAGGCCTCGCCTTAACTATGAGGAGGAACAAGCCATACTCCACCAGGCGGGCTCAGTGTGGATTGGTGAGGGGTGTGTAAAAGGTAAGTGGTAAGTGAAATATCCTGGAATCGGTGTGCTGGTATTGAAACGACGTCCATGCAGGGAAACAATATATTTCAAGACTGTCACATATGACACATTAACAAAAGCTTATTCTATTTGACAACCTCTTTATAGGAGGTTGCATATATACTACAATCCTCCCCTCTAACTTACAATTAAATTAACTCAAACATATTTAACATCATTTGTGAACATATTGTGGCGGGTTTATAATCCTACAATTACGTATAGGCCTAGCTGGAGGCGGCATGACCGACTCTGGCGAATCAGTTGCTGGTGCGGAAGAGGAACTAGTAACTCTTTCATCTAAATTGCCAGACGCGGACTCGCCTGGTGGACTCGTGCTGGACTGTACCCCATCGGTTACCCGTGGCTCTCTCACCGGAGTTTCCATGTTTCCTCCGATAGGCGGTGACGGAGCTACAAGGATATTACGCGAAGATCTCCGTCTTAACTGGTCAACATGTCTATGAAAAGGTTTACCCGACAAATCAACAGCCTCATAATCAGTTTCGCCTAACCTTTGAGTGACCCTACCAGGAACCCACTTGGTACCGCCTTGATATTGGCGGATCCACACTTCTTCCTCCGACCCAAAGGCTCGACTTACCTTGGTGCCCACTTTAGTCTGCCTAGCCTGAGCCTCCTCAACTTTTCTACTTCTATCGGGTCTTAATAAATCTAATTTAGTTCTTAATTGCCTTCCTAACATCAAGCTAGCTGGGCTTTCACCCGTGGAGCAGTGTACGGTGTTTCTATAATGTAACAAAAAAGTATTCAAAAAAGATTGAATATCTACCTTTTCTCGAATAGCCTTCTTAATAGCCCTTTTGATTGTGCGCACAGCATTTTCGGCCGCCCCGTTCGACGCGGGGTGGTAAGGGGCTGAAAATGTATGTACGATTCCATTCTTTTGTACAAAATTAGCAAAATCTGAACTACTAAACGGAGGCCCGTTATCAGTGACTAATTGCCTAGGTAATCCCCACCTGGCAAAAACTTCCTCAAGTTTACTTATAGTGTAACGACCAGCCGTACTCGGCACAGGATATACTTCAATCCATTTGGTTCTAGCATCAATCAAAACTAAGTACGTTTTATCATGCAATGGGCCTAAAAAGTCCAAGTGCACCCGACTCCATGGTCTCGCTGGCCAGGGCCACGGCGTGACCGCGTGGCGGGGCGGCGCGTCGGCCTCCGCCGCGCACACCGCGCAGCTCCGGCACAGCGCCTCCACGGCCTCATCGATGCCGGCCCACCACACGTACGAGCGGGCCATGGCTTTGGTTTTACTTATGCCCATGTGGGATTCATGCAGTGCGTCTAAAACCCTATACTTACATTTTTCTGGAATTACAACCCTGTATCCCCACATGATACACCCCATTTCTTCATACAACTCATTTTTCCGATTAAAATAAGGTTGCAATTCCCTAATGTCATTTTCCTTAGGCCATCCATCTCTAATATATAACAATACTCTACTTAACAGTGGATCATGCAAGGTCTGTTGTTTAATTATGTTAGAGTCTAGCAATAATTGTTCTTGTGCGAAATGTAAATAGGTTTGTTCAGGTGGATCGAGTGACGAGTCCCGCTTATCCGCTGAGCGCGGCACAGGCAGCCGCGACAGACCGTCCGCTCCATTCAATTTAGTATTTACATATTCAATATCATAACTATACGCCGATAAGATGACCGCCCATCGTTGCATTCGGCTCGCAGCCATTGCCGGAATCCCATGTTTAGGCCCAAAAATATTTACCAACGGCTTATGATCCGTTCTGAGAGTAAAGCGTCTACCATAAAGGTACTGGTGTAATTTTTGCAAGCAAAACACAATAGCTAAGGCTTCCCTGTCAATCTGCGAGTAATGTTTCTCCGCGTCCGTGAGCGCACGCGACACGTACACCACCGGGCGCTCGCGGCCCGCGCGCCCCGGCTGTGTCAACACACCGCCGATGCCCTTCGCGCTGGCGTCGCAAGTTAAAATCAGTGGTTTCTTTACATCGTAATGAGCTAGAACTTCCGCGCTCGTTAAAATATTTTTAATTTTCATAAATGCTTCTTCGCAGTCTTTGGTCCATTTCCAAGTTACACCCTTTTTAAGTAACTTATACAGAGGAAATAAAATAGAACTTATATTTTTAACGAATTTAGCATAGAAATTTACTAGCCCCAGAAATGATCTCAATTGTGAAATATCCTCCGGGCGCGGAATTTTAACAATAGCCGATACCTTGTCATTATCGACCTTCACTCCATCTTTGGAAATAATATAACCTAAATACTTGACTTCATCGACAAGAAAAGAACATTTGCTCGATTTCAATTTCAAGCCGTGACTGGATAACCTATGTAAGACTTTTTCTAGTATATTTAAATGTTCCGAATATCCCCCTGCCGTACCTATTATCACATCATCTAAAAACACTTCCACTCCTGGAATATCCCTCAAAAGATTTGACATAATCCTTTGAAAAATACCTGGGCTAGATGAAAGCCCGAAAACTAACCTATTATATTTAAATAAGCCCCTGTGGGTGTTAACAACAGTGAATTTCTTTGAATCGTCTAGCTCTACCTGGTTGTAGGCTTGTGATAAATCAATCTTTGAAAACACCTGGGCACCATTCAGACTAACTAACAAATCATCAATTTTCGGCAACGGGTACCTATCGACCATTAAGACGGGATTTAACGTAACCTTATAGTCCGCACAAATCCGTAAGCCACCGTCCGCTTTACGCACCGGAACCAAGGGTGTCGCCCAGTCCGAGGCGTCAACCGGCTCAATAATGCCGTCGCGCAGCATGCAGTCCAGCTCCGCGTCCCTTTGTTCTCACTAGTTCGATTCAGTAGTTCGATCGTCGAACTAGTGAGAATTTTTTTTCTCATTTGTTCGACCGTCGAACTAGTGAGAATGTTTGTTCTCACTAGTTCGATCCGTTAACTTATTATTATTATTAATCGAGAAGCAAGAACATTAAGTACCGATATAATAGATATTGGTCACAAATACATACATTGTATAGGTAATTATAAAATGAAAATCTTTTAGGTATATTTTGTAGGTATAATTATTATTTAAGTATTATTGAAATATAGTAAACGTCAAAATTCGACTGCAAGTAAATTAATAGTAAACAATACAAACAGTTTAAATACATAATACAAATCATTGTCATATCACCCGGAAGTCGTCCACTGTGTTTGTTCTCACTAGTTCGATCCGTTAACTTATTATTATTATTAATCGAGAAGCAAGAACATTAAGTACCGATATAATAGATATTGGTCACAAATACATACATTGTATAGGTAATTATAAAATGAAAATCTTTTAGGTATATTTTGTAGGTATAATTATTATTTAAGTATTATTATAATATAGTAAACGTCAAAATCACAATGTTGCATAATTAGATTATTTATTGTAAACATAATATTTAGGAACAACTATAGGTAAATACGTAGATGAAAAATATTTTTCTGTCTTGCTTATCTCAACAAGCTTAATCAGAAACTAAAAAGAAACTAAAAAAATGCCAAAAATGCTTCAAAATTACAAATGTACAAAATTAGGTATAGGTATAGACATAACATTCATAAACATAACTTTGATAAAATATACATGATTAAATATATTTTTCTCTGTCTTACTTATCTCAATAGCAGAGAGCGAAAAAACTTTGAATTTGTGTATTCCACCAAAGGATATATGTATATTGAACATTATATTAGGTACATTGGTTACGAAATCAAAAAAATAATGTAATAATCAAATACTCAATTATTTTGTCACATTGAGTCTCAATGTAACTATAATTATCGCATCTTTTCTAAAAAGTGCCCAACGCCAATTTCTCCGCATATTAATTGCATTTGAGCATCAATAATGTAATCGTCATTGAATAAATCAGTTTTTCTCCTTTTACAACGTTTGTTTGATGTTGAAGGTCTCTGAAGAATGTCATTTTGATATGAAGACAATAAGGAATCGTCCCGTAAAATATGTAATATTTGCAATAGGTTTACATGCCCTTTCGTTACAAGGTTATTTATTTTATGGTGCCATCCTTCTACTGCATTATTTGTTCGGTGGCGTTCGCCATAAACCGACCAAATTCTATGATAATCACCCTTCATCCAGTATTTATCGAAACAATCTTTAAACTTAATTATAGATTCGCAATTCTTCTTCATTTCTTTTTGAATATACGCCCATCCTAAAACAATTTCATTTTCTGGAAGCAATGCCAAGTTGGCGCATAATGAAATTATTCTTCTGTTGCGTTTGTCTTTAGTTAAACCCAGGGTTTTTGCTTTGCGCCACAAGCTGTTCACGTAATGGTAGTAGCAACCTTTGACTGTAACATTCAATGTTTTCAACGCTTTCATTGTGCCTTCTTCGAAATCTATCGTGACTTTAGCAGGCTTCCACTCTGGAATTTGGGACCCAATTAAATCAAATAAAAGTGAATAAGCTTTTTTCACCTATAATATGTAAATATACGTACAACAATTATCATTATGTACATATAAAATAACCAAGACTTACCATATTCATTGTGACGGAACCGGTACATTTTAAACTTTTATAATTTTTACACCGCCAAATGCTGTGGCCATTTTTGTATTTACGCATAGAATAATATTGATGTCCTTCTAATTGCAGAATCCTTCCACGACCGCTTTTTATTAATTTCACTTCTTTAGACATTATTCCGAAAATATAAACAGTAAAATAAACAGGCACCAAGAAATAAACATTGCTACTGCAGAGCTGAACAGCGTAATACTTCCATTTTGCGAAACATCTACCCTCAAAATATAACAAAAATCATGTACCCTCAAAATAAGACAACAGAACTATGACCACACTCTTTCTGGGGTGGGGCGTTTAGTTAAATATTTATAATACTAAACTTATTATGCACATACCTAAGTGCTATAGGCATAGATGCATTTAAGGAAATATACCAGTGGACGACTTCCGGGTGATATGACAATGATTTGTATTATGTAATAATAATAATAATAATAATAATAATAATAATAATAATAATAATAAGTTTTTTATTTGGTTATAAAGTTGCCTTAAAACTAGTACATTGGAGCCCCCATTTAAGCAAAATTTGCCTGTGTTTGGGGGACCGCTCTTCCTTAACTATATTTTATTTTAACAAGGCAGTATGGTGAACATGTTTCTTTCTTTACTTATTTTTATTCTTTTAATACTCTCACATAAGGTGACTTATTCTATGTGTGTGTATGTGTGTGTCAGTGAGTGTGTGTGTGTGTCTGTTTGTGTATGTGTGTGTGTGTGTGTGTGTGTGTGTGTGTGTGTCTGTGAGTGATTGTGTGTGTCTTTGTGTGCGCGTGTGTGTTTTGTATGTTCGGTTAAGCAATGCGCTCTAGTAATTCTTCTACCTCATCAAGTGTCTTATTTTTTATCCAATTTAACAAACTTTCCTTACAGATACGATATGTTTTGTCATATATATTTATATATTTATTTATTTTATTATACAGAAAAGCAGAACGTGACATAAATTGTCTACTGGCAAATGTGGTCCTTATATTTGAAGGCTGAGCAACAACATTTCTCCGTCTCTTTCTTAGTTGACTAGAGTCGTATGTTAATGTTTTGTGGGTTTTAGCAATGGTGCAGAATACATAAAGCTTCCTGACTGAAAGTAAACCACTGATGCTATAGAGAGTATCTGTGGAGAAGCGTCTCTTTTTAAAGTACATAACTTTAATTAAAGTACGTTGCGCCTTCTCTAGCTCAAAGAATTGAGTTTTTGCTGCGCCACCCCATACAGGAATACAATAGGTGAGTATAGATTGAGCCAAAGCCGTGTAGATTTGGTTGAGTAAATAATTTGGTGAGTCTTTGTTATAGTGACTTGGCATAATGTGTCTAAGAGTTTTAAAGATCCAAATTAGCTTTCTAGTTCTACTGATTACGTATTCTAAGTGAGGGTACCAAGATAATCTATGGTCTACAATAACGCCAAGATATTTTGTTTGGGATACTTTTCCGATAGCCGGACAGTTACACACTTTTTTATTTGTATCACTTGTACACTCGTGAATTTTTAGATTAAAATCGGTTTGAGGCTGTGAGCTGTTGTTGATACTGAAACAGACATAACATTATGTATTTAAACTGTTTGTATTGTTTACTATTAATTTACTTGCAGTCGAATTTTGACGTTTACTATATTTCAATAATACTTAAATAATAATTATACCTACAAAATATACCTAAAAGATTTTCATTTTATAATTACCTATATACAATGTATGTATTTGTGACCAATATCTATTATATCGGTACTTAATGTTCTTGCTTCTCGATTAATAATAATAATAAGTTAACGGATCGAACTAGTGAGAACAAACATTCTCACTAGTTCGACGGTCGAACAAATGAGAAAAAAAATTCTCACTAGTTCGACGATCGAACTACTGAATCGAACTAGTGAGAACAAAGGTCCGCGTCCACCTGCGGCTTGAGCGCGTAGGGCAGCGGCCGCGCGCGATGGAACACCGGCACCGCGCCCTCCCGCACCCGCAGCGTCGCCTTGTCGCCCGTGAACCGCCCGAGACCACCGCTGAACAACTCCTTATGCCTGTTGAGCAACATTTGTACATTATCACGAACATCTTTAACTACGTGCAGGTCGTTGATTAGAATCGGTGGAATTTGTATTCCTAACTCCGCTAGCCAATGCCGACCTAAAAGAGTTGTTGTTCCACCATCAACTACAAATAATTCTAATCGTTTGCTCATATTTTTCCACTTAACCATTGGTTTAATTGTGCCTAAAGGCTTAACATAACTGCCGTCATAAAATTTGAAAGCTAAATCACTTTTAACAATCTTATTATTAATCGCAAATAACCGTTCGTAAGTTTTTTTACTTATGCATGATACCGATGAACCGGTATCAATTTCCATTTTTAACATGACACCATCAATAATAAGGTTTAAGCTTACGGGTTTGTAACTGCCCAAACTGAGTTGATGCAACTTCTTCTCGATGTCGTCCGACCCAGAATCCTCACCAGACTCCTCATTCCGGTCTGATATGCAATTCACCCGTTTTTCATTCAGAAGTGGGGTGTACTCGCCCGTATTAGGGCATACCCTACGCAGATGTCCCATCTTCTTACATTTGCTACAAACAAACGCTCTGTAGCGACATTCTTCGTTGCTGTGACCTAGGTTCCCGCACGCCGTGCACCTAATCTCCGCCTTCCCGCTGGCTTGCCGGGTATGCCCGCGCTGCCCGCGCCCGCGCCCCGCCCGCACCGCGTGCACCGCGTTCGCGCCCGCCATAATTCCTGATGAACCATCAACTACAGCCGCGTCACGCTCCGCCGCTTCTAATGCACAAGCCAACTTAACTGCACTCGCGTAATTTAAATTATCCTCCGCAAACAACCTTTGCCTACAAACGTCACTCACTACCCCGCACACTAGTTGATCGCGTAAATTATCTTCCAAAGTGGGTCCAAAATCACACATTTTTGATAACTTCTTCAGCTCGGTTATGTAATTCGCCACTGTCTCGCCATCTCGCTGTCTTCTTTGTCTAAAACGATACCGTTCGGCCATAACCGACGGCTTCGGTTGTAGATGATCCTTCAGTAACTTCACCGCTGATTCGTACGACAATTCCGCCGGCTTCTTCGGACTCGCAAGGCTACTTAGTACCTCATAGGCTTCATCACCGATAGCCGTAATGAGCGTTGGCAGCCATAACGTCTCGTCCACTTTATTCACCTTGAAGTACATCTCCAACCGCTCCACGTACAGTGACCAATTGCCGCCGCCCCAGTTAAACTCGTTAATCTTACCGAAAGACATCTTTGATTCTTCGAAATAAAATGCTCAAGCTCGTCGCCACTGAAATATCCTGGAAATCGGTGTGCTGGTATTGAAACGACGTCCATGCAGGGAAACAATATATTTCAAGACTGTCACATATGACACATTAACAAAAGCTTATTCTATTTGACAACCTCTTTATAGGAGGTTGCATATATACTACAGTAAGGATAAAAATTCAATAAAATTCAATAAAATTCATTTATTTCTGTAACTAGGCTAAGAACTAGCACTTTTACACGTCCCAACATATAAATTAACCCTACCACCGCTTCGGGACAATTTGGGCCAGTGCTGAGAAGAAGCGGCGCAAGAAACTCAGTCACTATTGTCATTGCCTCTTTTCAAAATTGATTTACAATAATTGTAATTATTTGCATTTAAACATTTCCATATATCTTTGTCATTTATATAATCATCAATTTTATAATATCCTTTCGACATTAATACATCTTTAACAACTGTTTTAAATTTATCTAAAGGCAATGAAATTAAATTTTCAGGTAATTTATTAAAAAATGATACACATCTACCCATAAATGAGTGACCAACCTTATGAAGCCTAAAATGTGGAACGGCAAGCCTATTTTTTTGTCTTGTGTTGAAGTTATGCAAATCGCTATTTTTAGGAAATAAG
The DNA here is from genome assembly GCA_963921415.1 of Pyrausta despicata. Lineage (NCBI taxonomy): Eukaryota > Metazoa > Arthropoda > Insecta > Lepidoptera > Crambidae > Pyrausta > Pyrausta despicata. Next base: position 8,998,219 of record OY992862.1, on the reverse strand, counting down.
TGTAAGTTTTTTCGAACGTAAATTAGGTTTTCGTAAATAAATTGCGAGTAAACTGTAAGTATTTTAACTTCTTTAAACAATTCTCTAAGTGTTTCATTTGATTTAAGTTTATAAATAGCCCGCACGGCTCGTTTCTGCAATACGAAAATTGTCTCTATATCTGCAGCTGAGCCCCATAGTAAGATGCCGTATGACATGATACTGTGAAAATAACTAAAATAAACTAGTCTTGCCGTTTCAACATCAGTCAGAAACCTTATCTTTCTTACAGCGTATGCAGCGGAGCTTAGTCTCTTTGATAAGGTCATGATATGAGGACCCCACTGGAGCTTATCATCTAAAGTAATTCCCAAAAAAGTTGCAGTATTTGAAGTAACTAGTTGTTCATCCTTAACAACAACCCTTGTTGGAACTTGTCGGACATTGGGCATTGTAAACTTAATGCATTTAGTTTTGGTCGCGTTAAGCAATAAATTGTTAACGGTGAACCAATGAAGTACTCGCGAGAGAGTACCATTTACATCGTCAAACGATTCTTTACCCCTTGGAGTTTTAAAAAGTAGTGAAGTATCATCAGCAAATAACACTATCTCACAAGCACCGTCGACAAAGTATGGAAGGTCATTAATATATATCAGAAACAGTAAGGGTCCCAATATCGAACCCTGGGGCACACCCATAGTGAGAGGTGCTCCAGGAGACTCTGCTCCATTGATAGAAACCTTTTGTGTTCTCTCAGTGAGATATGAATTAAATAAGTTACATGCATCAGTTGATACACCATAATGGCGTAGTTTTCTCAACAGGGTCTCATGGTCAACACAATCAAACGCTTTAGAGAGGTCACAAAAAATTCCCACAGCATCATGCTTACTATCATAGGCATCAAATATATGTTTCAACAGAGCGACTCCAGCATCAGCAGTACTGCGACCCTTTGTAAAACCAAATTGTTTATTATGCAATAAATTGTTTGATGTGAAGTGAAATAGTAGCTGATTGAATATAATCTTTTCAAAAATTTTACTTAGAACCGGTAAGATAGATATTGGTCGAAAATTTGAAGGGTTATTTTTGTCACCAGATTTAAATAACGGTACTATTTTACTAAATTTCATTAAATTTGGGAATTTTCCTTCATCAATACATTTGTTAAAAATGATCGCTAAAAGAGGTGCTATGAATTCAATAATAGTTTTAATGATACATACGGATATTCCCCACAGATCCTCGGTTTTTTTCATATTTATTTCATTGAATGCGTTCATAATTACATCGGTGCTTACGTATCTAAAGTATAGTGGTGAATCACACTCATCAATTATAGACGATAACTTATAAAGAAGCAGGAGAGGCAGGGCAACAGCTGTTAAATAAAAAGATACTTACTGGTATTATTTCACAAACAATATATTTCACTTCAGTCACACACAAGAACACTAAGCTATTTTTTCAACGTCATAGAAAAAACAAAATATCACTCCAAATACAAAATATATAAAAATAAAATTAAAAGTATCAAAAACAATAAAAAAGAGGTCTGTCGCCAACATACGACGCCCCGGTGCGAAGCACCATTCTAATGTGGCGACAGTGCCGCCGGCGCGCAGTAATCTAAGGTGCCCTGTTCTATAAGTAAGGGCACTACTTTACGCACCGGTCGCCTCAGTGTCCCTTTCATAGTGGCCACCTCTACCACCCGGGCACCTCCGTCCGGGCCGGTAAAAATCCTCTTGATTCTTCCTCTGGGCCAAGTTCCCCGCGGCAGGTTTTGGTCGGCTATCAGGACTGGATCACCCACTTGCACGGGCGAACAGGACAGCCCAGCTACTCTTGGGATAAGCGTCGGCAAATATTCATGCACCCATCTGGACCAAAAAATTTCTGTTAAACGAAGTGCCTTCTTATAGTCCAGCCGGCGAGTCAGGTCAGCATCCGAGCCAGGTTGCACAGCCTCCGTTGATGGAGTTCCCAGAAGAAAGTGGAAGGGTGTTAGGGATTGCAAAGTTTCGGGGTCCACCGGTACGTGTGTCAAGGGGCGTGAGTTCACCACTGCCTCTGCTTCCATTAATAGGGTCCCAAGCACTTCCTCCTTCGGGGCTTTCTCTTTGAGAGTTGTGGCGAGGGCGGCTTTGATGGAGCGCACCAGACGCTCCCACGAGCCTCCCATGGTTGGCGCTGCCGGTGGTATGAAGGCCCATGCTATTTGCTGACCAGCTGCAAAGTCAAAGACATCATGTAGTTGGTTGGCTGCGCCGACAAACGCTGTCCCGTTGTCAGAAATGATCTTTACTGGGCAACCACGGCGCGCGATAAACCTGCGCAATGCCATAATTGCAGAGTCCGCTGACAGGCTCCCGACGATCTCTAAATGGACGGCCCGGGTAGTAAGGCACGTAAAAAGGGCGACCCAACGCTTCTCCCGTCGGCGTCCCACAGCGATATCTACTGGCCCAAAGTAATCGAGACCGGTGTAAGAAAATGGGCGCTGATGATGAGCTAGTCTTTCGCCAGGGAGATCTCCAAATTGGGGTACCGACGGAAGAAGTTTCTTAACCCTGCAAAATGTGCAACGTTTAGCGACAGACTTAACAGTAGGGCGTAAGGCAATGATATAAAATTTTCCCCGCAGAAGATTGACCACCGTCTCTATGTTGCCATGACCGAACTTTCGGTGGTAGTGGTCAATTAGAAGCTTGACAATTGAGTGTCGGCCATCCAAGACTATGGGATCAACCTCCTGCGTGGGAGCTTCCAAGACCGCTCGGATTCTACCATTGAGGTGAATCAACCCATCATCTCCTAATGATAAAACAACATTTTTGAGCTTCCCTTGCTTGCTTGGAGGGAGATGAGCTCTCAGTCTTAGAAGCTCGTTGTTAAAAGAATCTAACTGAGATTTCAGCATCAGATGCCTTTCAGCTTCCCGAATCTCTCCCGCTAACAAAGGTCGCAAATCGACAGAAGAGATCCTGGAAGAGGTTCGCAATGTTTTTGAATTTTGGGGTGTGTTTTTGCCTAAAAGAGAACGAAAACACACAGCGCAAGAATGAGCGCGAGCAGTGGCCCTGACTAAACGATCCCATCTGCTGAAGTGGCGATAATCGGCCACTACAGGAGCTTGTGAATCTGGCCGTTCTGATTGTTCATTTAGTAAAAGAGTCAGTGCATGGTCAGGTTTCAACTCCTCGAGCACAGGCGGAGGAGCCTGTGTGGGCTCACGAGGCCATTCATCTGGAGAATCAACCAAGAATTTTGGGCCCGTGAACCACCGAGACGAAGCCGAAAGTGATGATTGGCCACGTGTGGCGTCATCTGCAACATTCATTGCAGACGGAACGTAACGCCAATCACTGACATTAGTCGTTTCCAAAATTTCCCCGACCCGATGAGCGACAAACGGCTTGAAAGTACGGGCATCGCTTCGCAACCATTTAAGTACTGTTAACGAATCTGACCAATAATATATATTAGAGGCCACGATGCGATGAGCCTCTATGATATAAGTTGCGAAACGAGATGCCATAAGAGCCGCCTGCAGCTCCAACCGTGGGATAGACGTGGGTTTTAATGGGGCCAAGCGTGCCTTTCCCCCTATGAGGGCTAAGTGTACTGACCCGTCTTCGTGAACAAAACGCCAGAAGGCCACACACGCGTAAGCTAGCTCACTTGCGTCAGCCAGGACGTGGAGCTGGATTTCACGAGGAGACTTAGTTCGATAACAGCGCGGAATGGTGATATTGTTCGACACGTCAGTTAAAGTTGTAAACCAAATATGCCATTTTTGTTTTGCTACGGAAGGCAGCTCCTCGTCCCAGTCTACACCCATCCGCCAAGTATCCTGGAAGAGAATGCGTCCTGCGATTACTATGGGCAGGAGAAAACCAAGAGGATCGTAAACCTGCATAAGGTGCGACAGTACCACCCTCTTAGTAAGCTTAGCCGGAAGCTGGGACGTTTTTCTAAAATTAAGTGTGTCGTCACCAACGTTCCATGCCACGCCAAGGATCTTTACTTGTGATGGAGATGAAGAGGAAGAGGGCCCGAGACCCACCTCGGAGGTATCGATTGCTCGAAATTCTGGCTTTAACAATGAAAGAGCCTCAGGTTCATTAGAGACCCATGAGTGCATCTCCAGACAGGCGGCCTGATGGACGGCTACAATATCCGCTGCTAGGTGTGCGGCCTGCTGAGGGCAGTCGACACTTCCGAGATAATCATCCATGTAATGATCTCGGATGATAGCTTCAGCTGCTTCAGGATATTTACCTTTGTGTTCTGAAGCATTTTTGTTTTTCAGAAAAATTGCGGTACACGGGCTGGAAACAGCGCCAAAAATCATTGATGACATTCTGTACTCTTCAATTGGCAAAGAGGGATCTGCACGCCAAAGGAAGCGTTGAGCGTCTTTATCGTTATCTCTAATTTTTGTCTGCGGAAACATCTCCCTAATGTCACCATTGAGGGCAATATTCCCTTCCCGAAACCGCATGAGTATGGCCAACAGAGGTTGCAAAAGATCTGGACCCGGGAGCAAAAGAGTGTTTAGACTGACTCCGGAGCATTTAGCGGCAGCGTCGTGCACTAACCTCAACTTTCTTTTTTGGGGGTGATACACTCCAAAATGAGGTAAATACCAGAGATTGCCTACCGAAGGCTTGTTGGTGCAAACCTCCGCGTAATCCTTTGCCACCATCCCGTTGATGTAATCATGGTATGCTTCAGCATAAGTCGTGTCCTTTTTAAACTTGTTCTCCAAATTGAGGAAACGAGACATGGCTAGGTTGTAGCTGTCGGGAATAGTCGTTATGTCTTCCCGCCAAAGCAGCCCTGTTTCGTATCGACCTGATGGAAGGCGCCTTGTAGTATTCTCCAATATTTTTAGCGCCCGCTCGTCATTTGCACTATGGAGATCCATCTTTTTAATACCAATCGCATCGAGGCGATAATTTTCTTTTATTAGGGATTCCAACTCTGACACTGAACTATGGAATACAGACTCTATGGGTTTACCTGGAAATTTGCCGAAGACTGTCCACCCCAAACTGGTCCGAATAGCCACAGGTTGATTGCGAGTGCCACGCCTGACCTCCTGTGGTAAGGTTAAGAACCAGTGATCAATGCCAATTATAAGCATCGGCTTGGCCTCCACGTAGCTTAACTCGGAGGCAATGTCTTTAAGATGAGGATACTTGGACAAGTCTGCAGCACGGACCGTTTGATTTGCTAAGCCCAAATTCGGTATGGAGCGAACACGATCTAATAAAAACTTCTCCTTAGAGTGCTTGCCTTTGACAAAAATGTCGACATAATTTACTTCAGAGTCTTTTGAGAGGCCACCAACGCAGTTAACCCGAATCATGCCCTTCGGACCTTGAGCACCAACTAATTCTGCAACTGATTGGTCAATCAAGGTCACAGTAGAACCATCGTCAAGTAAAGCGTAAACTTCTACTTCTCCTCTTGGCCCCAAGACTGTGACTGGAAGTACCTTCAATAAAGGCTGTAACTTCGACTGAGAGGTTGAACAATCTGCTGCAGTGCTGTGGGCGACAGTCACAGGAATGTCTTTTGGTTCGGGAGCAGTGATCGGGGAATCACTATGAAGTAACTCGTGGTGGTACATCTTAGTTCTGCAATCTGTCTTGGAGCAATTGCCTTTACAGATTTTATAGAAATGACCACCTTTCTTAAGGCATCTACGACAAACTTTATTTTGTGTTGTCCAGCGCCATCTATCAGATACCTCGAGAGCTAAAAACTTGTCACACTTGACAATGCTATGGCCACATTTCTGACAATACTTACAAGTGTTGACAGATGGCGTCGACTTAGGGCCTGCGGCAGACAAGGAAGATTGCGCCACCTTCGGTTTGGAAAAAGAGGTGGCATAGCAAACGTCATCACAGACATTTGCTTCCTTGGGTTCGACATCCATGGTGGCATGCGTTCGAACCTTGTCTATGGGCTTGCGAAAATTATCTATGGGCTTTTGACGCATGCCGTCATCGGAAATGCCAAACTTCAAATGGACCCGTGATTGATGTGTGAGAAATGTAGAAAGCATTTCTAATTTAAATGAATGTGGATCATAATTGGCATGAGCAAAATCAACCCATTTCTCACGCAACAATGGGGTCAATTTGACCAAAACGTTGTACAACAACTCTGGAGAGGCCAGGAACTCAACAGAATCTATCATTTTCATGGTGTGGACACAATTGCGTACCACACAAGCAAGTTGGTGAAGTTCCTTGCCACCATCCAATGTTGTTGGCAACTTAGGCATGGCCTTCACTTCCGATACGATATGACGTATAAGAAGCTCCGGCTGGCCGAACTGCTCCTGTAGAGCCGCCATGATTTCGTCTGGGTCTTGTGACAGAGAAAGAAGGGAAACGACAGCATCACGAGCGGCGCCACGTAAAGCATTGTTCAGCCGACCTATATTTTCCGTCGCCGAAAATGAACCTTTTGAATTTAAATAGGATGTTCTAAAGGTTAACCAATGGGTGGGCGAGCCGAAAAATATAGGCAACTTTACCTCTGCACTTACCTTTGTGCTATTATGGGCGAGGTCACTTATGGCCTCAGCCAGCTTGAGGAGGTCGTTAGAATGTTGTGTACAGCTACAGTTTTTATTATTGTTACAATTAGTCTGCGAAAGTGTGCCTATGTGTTCGGTAGTTGGTGTTGGACGTGCCATGTAGTAAGGCGTGTGCTCGCACGCCGCGGCTAACAAGCCGGCGGCACTGGGCGAAGCAACACGCTCTGGACAGTCACGAGGAAGCGCCACGAACGCTGATGGAGCCGGTGCGTAGGTAGGCGCGTGCTCGTGTACCGTAGCTTTTAAGCCAGCGGCACTGGGCGAGGCCACGCGCACGCAACCAGCTCGCGGTGCTTCCGTCAGAAGCGGCACCGTCGCAATGAAAGGCGCGTGTTCGCGCACCGTGACTGGCGAGTCCACAGCGCTAGGCGAAAACACACGCTCGCGATCGGCTGGCCGCGACGTAAGTACCATTGGGATCTTAGCCTCAACTGCATTTCTTGACTCCTGTAAACAGAGAGGTCTATTAGTTTTCTCGCTTGCTGTAGAAGCTACCCACCTGTCCACACTTAGGCTTCTTTCAGACGACTGACGGCTGCTGGCGTCTTCCAATGCAGCTAGCTCGGCCTGAAGCTCTATTTCTGCGACAGCTATCTCTCGTTCTCGCGCAACTCGTTCGCGCTCTGCATCTTTTTCTCGCGCAACTCGTTCGCGCTCTGCCTCTTTTTCTGCCATACGGCGGGCGTGTGCGGCTTTTATAGCGAGGCGCTGTGCTTGTAGTGAAGCAGAACGGTGAGAGCTACGATGGGAGCTACTATGGGACGATGAGCGACTAGGCTGCATTGCGTCTTGTTTATCTTGTGGGCCTCGTCCCTCCGATGGAGCGACCGATGAGGTTATCGGGGCGTCCGAAGTTATTGGAATTAGGCCCTCTACCTCCAAAGGAGTGATTGAATCGCCTGATTGGGCGTTAGAAGAGGCCGCTGCTGCCATGCTCCTCGTTTTTACCATAGAAAAATTTTTTTGAATGTTAGGTTAATTTGCCGGGAGAAGGACCAAAATATAGACGATAACTTATAAAGAAGCAGGAGAGGCAGGGCAACAGCTGTTAAATAAAAAGATACTTACTGGTATTATTTCACAAACAATATATTTCACTTCAGTCACACACAAGAACACTAAGCTATTTTTTCAACGTCATAGAAAAAACAAAATATCACTCCAAATACAAAATATATAAAAATAAAATTAAAAGTATCAAAAACAATAAAAAAGAGGTCTGTCGCCAACATCAATATTGGATTTGAGAATGGATTCAGACAGTTCTGCAGAAGAGTTAAGTTCTTTAGTAGTAGATGGTGCTATATTAGCAAAGAACTTTTCAAAAATATTAGCTACTTCTGCATCAGATTTAACTAGTTTACCTCCGTCTTTTAATGAATATGAACGATCTTTTTTTTTTTTTTTCTTTTTTTTTTTTTTTTTTTTTTTTTTTGATGGTCACTTACCTTACACACACCCCTGTCAGATGTTATTATGCCGCTTGAGAGCCTCTGAATAGGCCTGACAACTAATATAACCAAGACAAACAGGTTAACATGCCTTCCGAAGCATGGAGATGCTTGTAAATAGACGTCACTTGTATAGTCAGTATGGTCACCCATCCCAACAAGACCGCACCTTAGGTTGCTTAACTTTTGGTATCACTACCAAAGCATTGCAACCACTGTGTCACAAGCACCTCACCACCTGTCTATATTGTTTATGCAAGTATAATAATATGAGTATGTTATTTCACACATACACAGCATAAAACTACAGTAATTTCTTAATTAACACCTGTGTGACATTTGTACTGTCCCCATTCCTAATCTACTCAACCTTGGGTGTTAATGATTACATACACAAATTAAGAATGTTTCTTTTAGTATATGCAAGAATTAAACATTCCCTCTTCAATTTATGTTTTCTGTCTTCTTGCCGACCTTTTCACTTTAAACAAGGGTTTTATTTAAAGAGATAAGATAAAAAGGAAAAAAATGCAGTAAATATAGTTTGATATCAAAAAAATTAAGTCTTTTTTAAGACTACTTTAGAAGAAAACCAAATTTTAAAGAATTCACCTATAATTACGCCATTTGCAGAGCGATAGTAACTCTGCGTGATTGTCCTAAACCTCTCCTGACCAGCTGTGTCCCATATTTGAAGCTGAAAGCAAGAATATTCATACAATTAATTAATGTTCCGGCACTTGCAGAGTATATAGTAACGTGCGATAAGAGTACAGTCATTGCGTATTACTTTTACGCCTTCGCGGAAGTCGCTTTTTATGAGAAATCATACACGTCTACAGCTCCTACTATACAGTACTATTAGATGAGATACTACCGATCTATGCAGTGAAACACATCAAGATAACTCAATTTGCACTAACCTTGACTTTCTTCCCATCCACGATAAGCGTTTTCATTGAAAAATCTACGCCTATAGTGTTCCCATGCCTTTCTATGAAATTCCCAGACTTCAGACGTTGTACAATGCACGTTTTGCCTGTTCCACAATCACCAATAAGTACAATCTTAAATAAATAATCAAACTGCTCGTCCGGGACACTCATAAGAGTATTGGGATTGCGGCTAGACATTTTTAAAATTAATTAAAATTTTAATTACGACCACTGTTTACAATTTACTTTGACATTTACCAAACACCTGTCATACGACATGACATTACAATCGTAGTCACTATTTGGCCGTTTGTCACACAACGAAATATTGATTACACGACTGATTTTACAATCGCCAATGTTTAGCCTTTTTTTACTATGTAAAAAGATTTTATCTTTGGCTATTTGCGTATCATCCATCATCGATTTTGCTATTTCAACCTCAACGTTGATCATCGTTCACACAGCAAGCTTGCAAGGTGTGACTGTTGCATGAATATTTTGTGCACCGCCCTCCATTGCCCAAAACCTTGTTTTCTGTGTTGCATGAATAAAAGACCTTAAAACCATATAAATATTTGATTGAATAATATTTCTATGGTTTTAAGGTCAACATAAATACCGTGAGCTAGCGTAAACATTGATTCGCATGATTAAGCCAAACAAAGATAAAAAAAAACACAGGTTGCACTCCGGGAGTGCCGGCAGAAGTGAAAACTTGATTATTAACGTTGTGCATTTTTGATTTATTTGAACCGTCTTACGGTTTTTCGATCAGCATCACGTGACCTGACGCGAGTTTCACAGTTTCTACCCATGCCACAAAAGTGCTCAACGCCGCTAAAGAAGTTTTCACTTCAAAAATCCTCGGGTTGCACTCCGGGAGTGCCGGCAGAAGTGAAAACTTAACAACCGTCTTACGGTTTTTCGATCAGCATCACGTGACCTGACGCGAGTTTCACAGTTTCTACCCATGCCACAAAAGTGCTCAACGCCGCTAAAGAAGTTTTCACTTCAAAAAAACACGGGTTGCACTCCGGGAGTGCCGGCAGAAGTGAAAACTTGATTATTAACGTTGTGCATTTTTGATTTATTTGAACCGTCTTACGGTTTTTCGATCATCATCACGTGACCTGACGCGAGTTTCACAGTTTGTACCCATGCCACAAAAGTGCTCAACGCCGCTAAGGAAGTTTTCACTTCAAAAAACACGGGTTGCACTCCGGGAGTGCCGGCAGAAGTGAAAACTTGATTATTAACGTTGTGCATTTTTGATTTATTTGAACCGTCTTACGGTTTTTCGATCAGCATCACGTGACCTGACGCGAGTTTCACAGTTTCTACCCATGCCACAAAAGTGCTCAACGCCGCTAAAGAAGTTTTCACTTCAAAAAGTTCGACAGCTGCTTGTTTGTTACCGTTTTCGTGCTGTCACAGTCAGAGTCACTGTCAAAAATATTTATTGTTTGTTAGGCTGCTTGCTGTACACTCTATTTAAACCGTACTTTGCGCTAAAAATGATAAAAAATATAACATAATAATATATTTATTAAACATGTTCGTGCAAACACTTATCGTTGCTCTTTCATTGGCATCCGCATTTTTGTTTAATTTCAACTCTGCGATAGAGGTAACCAGTCTTTATGTTTATCGCCGCATATCTTTGTTTTACTGCACTTTTATCTAATGATCTTCTGTGTTCCAGATACCAGAGAACTTTCAAAAGTCAAACCACACAAATAACTGGGCAGTTCTAGTCGATACGTCGAGGTTCTGGTTCAACTATCGTCATGTAGCTAATGTGTTATCCATTTACCGGAGTGTGAAGCGATTGGGGATTCCGGACAGCCAGATTATTCTGATGATATCTGACGACATGGCCTGCAACCCTAGAAACCCTAGGCCCGCGACGATATTCAATAATGCTCATGAACAAATCAATGTGTATGGAGATGATGTTGAAGTCGACTACAGAGGTTATGAGGTGAGTTTGTTTTAAAATTTCGGTTTTTTGTTTGATATTTATGGCTAACTACTGGTTATCGGGTCTAAACGCGATCTATTTTAGTTAGTATGAAGTACTCACTCAGTTTGTAACCACAGCTGTGTGCAATCCAGCCAAAACGTCGAGCAGTGAGTACCTAATACTCGCATTTAGACCCGATACCTAGTAGTTTAGTAGTTAGTGTTAAAATGCAAAACGAAAGTTTAAAATGATATTTAGGGCAACCAGAATTATATAGTTGGCACAAAAAAACTTCTGAAATTCCAAATTTTTATAGGTGAGCACACAGTAAACTAAAACTATCTGTTTATTTTATAGGTATCAGTTGAAAACTTTGTCCGCCTTCTTACTGGACGAGTCCCACCTAATACTCCAAGATCCAAGCAACTGCTCACAGATGAAGGCAGCAATATCCTGATCTACTTAACTGGGCATGGTGGTGATGGTTTCCTTAAATTCCAAGACTCTGAGGAGGTTACCAGCCAAGAATTAGCTGATGCTTTGGAGCAAATGTGGCAAAAAAAGAGGTAAACATATTAACTGAACAGAAGCTTGATAAAATTGCTTGCAAAATGTGTTCTTAGAGCACCAAATATTAAATAGGAAGCAAAAAAAAGTAGAGTAAGTTACATAATTTAGTATTGAATAACTAAGGTAATTTTTATTAATTAATTATTACCTTTATTAAAATGATCCTATTAAGTTTCTAAGTTTATACAAAAAGAGAGAAATCTTTTACTGTTTTTTCAGATATAATGAGATATTCTTCATCATAGACACATGCCAAGCTTCATCTATGTATGAGAAGTTCTACTCTCCAAACATTCTTGCTACTGCCAGTAGTTTGGTTGGTGAAGACTCACTTTCGGTAAGTTGCCACTCATATGAGAGTTGATAAATTGTTCAGCTGATATTAAATTAAATCTGCACCACTATTTATGTAAACTTCTCGAAAGACACTTGTAAAATAAGTCAGAGAGACCTCTGTACATTTCAGCACCATAGATATTGATTGTTGCATTTGTTTTGCATTGAAAAAGTAAGTTTAAGTTATAAGGCTGCACTGGAATTATGAAACACTCCAGTACCTAATTTATAAGCTATACTTTAATAAATACAACAATGATGTTGTTATGTAATAATGATAATTACTTTTTATTTCCAGCATCATGTGGACTCGGCCATTGGTGTTTACATAATTGACCGCTACACATACTATGTCTTGGAATTTTTGGAGAATGTCCATCCCAACAGTCAGAAAACCATGTCTGAGTTTGTAAGTTTTCAGTTTTACTACTCTTATGATTTGTGGCAACTGATTTTGGTTACAACGACTAAAATTAGTTTCAAATAAGTAACCTTTTTCCACCCAGTAATTACTAAGGAGTTCATTATGTAACCGCACGGCGGATCTGCTGACTTAGTAAACCAAGTTTTATGGCAACTATGTAAAGTTTACGTTACGTTTTGTTATATGTAAGCTGTTGCCCTATGTGACACAAGGTGTTGGAAATATCGGTCGCACATTACACCCCGTCGCAACTGTCGCGACAAGGGTGTCGCGTTGCGTTGCTCATCTAGGCATCGCCTAAGTGTCATAGAATTTAAAAAAAATATAACTGTAGCCTTAACTGAATGCGATTAAACATAGTCTTTACTTGGTTTGTAAAGGATTTGGATTCTATTCCATTCCCTGACTGTTGATTTCTTACCTACGGAGCGTTGAAGTACTATGTAACGCGTTATTTGAATATTTTCGACCCCTCCCCTCCTCCCCTTGTAACGCGCCGTAACGTTTTTCTGTTCCCCCGCCCATGGGGGCATTACGAAACGTTTAGAGAGGGGGATGGCCCCTCTCTAAACGTTTCGTAACACTCAAATAACCATTTTTAACCTAAAGTCGCAAAAAGTTTGCCAACTTGCGAAAACAAATTAAAAATGACGACCAGACTATACAATCGAGGGGTTCCCCGTCAAAAAAACAAAAAAAGTTGCCAATTTAGAAGTTTTTTTTCTCTATTTTTTTTATGTGGGTCACAACATGTATTTAAAAATAAAAAATTAGGGAATTAAAACTTCTAAATTGGCAACTTTTTTTGTTATGTCTGTTTCTCTATGTCACGCATCGTAACGTTTTACGACAACCCCCTCCTCTCCCCAAATTGGGTTACGTAATACTTGAACGCCACCCTACTAAAAACCCACTTTTACAGTTGGCGGTGTGCCCAAAAAGCGCATGCCTGTCCACTGTAGGCGTCCGCCGAGACTTGTTCAAGCGGGACCCTGCAAAGGTGCCCATAACAGACTTCTTCGGCTCGGTCCGGCAGGTCATCATCACAACAGACCCCATAGATATAGTAGACATTCCGAAGAGAAAGAAGACTGTGCAGTAAGTGGACTTTTTGAAACTTATTTTATCACTTTTCTTCATTTTCGAAATTTTGTTTTCAATTAAAAGTAGCAAAGGTCTTATATGTTTTGGTGTCAAGTATCATCAAAAGCAGTTCTGTTTAAATATCAACTTTGCATGTACAAAATGTAACAAACGAAATAGTGCAATTTGGTGATTGTTTCATGCAAAATGGGTATACAATATACAGGGTGTCCAGGAATTAATGGTTATCCATTAATTCCTGGACACCCTGTATGTAAATGTAGATTTAAATGACATTAATTTTTGATACACTTACTTTTATATATGAATACTTTTTATCCATTTATGTAATTTAGATACTAAGTATAACACAGGGTGGCGAACTACTGAACAGTTTTGATGAATTTTGGTACACCTACGAAGTCGTCACCATTATGAATGTGTATTAATTTTCATCGAAATCTGTTTTGTAGCTAAGGGTTGAAAGCGTAACAGACAAAAAGTCAATTGTCGTATTGTTTTCGCCAGCCTGTATACTAAGTTAAGGAATTCATGAAGGTTAGAGCATTAATTTCAAGAAGCAAGACTATTAAAAAATCTCGGTTATTTATTGATTTCAAACGAGAATAGAATTAAAAGACATTTTATTTCTGTTTTTCAGAAACAAAACAAAAGTAATAGAGAAGAGGAAATATCTGCCCCAGTTCCCGATGCATTTAGTACAACAAAACACGTAGATAAAGGTTTAAGTGATTTATTGATAATAATTTGATTGATAAATGATTGTATTTATTTAATAAACATCGCCAAAGTACAATACAAAGTCTAATTCAATTCAGATTCTAATGATTTCTGTGATGCATCTCATACCTACTCTGTCAATGGAAATTAAAATCAACAAAGGTGTTATGATTTTTTTTTATTTTTTTATTTAGCATATTAATACGAGTGTTTATCGATAATGAAGGCCTCACCTAGAATCGGAAGTATATTTATAATAATAATAATAATAATAATTACATTTATTTCGGACAAAATCCATATTTTGTTAGTGTACAGTGACTTAGAAAACTAGTGTTAGTAACAAAAAGAGAAAATAAAAAATCAAAAAATCAATAATAAAAAATCAAAACCTCGGGGAGTGCTGGACTGGCACCCTGGACTACTTAACTGCATGCAGTGTAATCCAGCGTGCCAGCATAGGGGAGTCCCAGCGGTCCATCAACGCGCTCAGGATCATGTTGGGGCTGTCGCGTGTGCGGCGTAACATGGAAGCGCAGCGCTTGCGCATGATAGTTGCAAAGCAGTCCGTGCGCGCCTCTGCGAACATGGTAGAGGCGCTGCAGAAGCGCGGCAGCCCCATCAAAACCCGGAACGCGTTGTTGTATTGAACTCGAAGGTTGCTGTAGACTCTTTGAGTATAGTTCACCCACAGACTGCACGTATAGAAAGCCTGGCAGAATGCTTTGAAAAGTGTTAGCTTAACTGCTTTGGTGCAACGTGCAAATCTACGGGCCAACATATTACATCGCACTGACAGCGCCCTACGCTCCCGCTCAATGTCTATGTTGTCTTTCATGTCCTCAGTGATCCAGTGACCCAGATATTTAAATCGCTCAACTTTTTTAAGTGGAACGCCACAGAGGGTAAACTTAGGTACATTGTTGTAGCGCTTACTGTCTGGCTTAAAAACCATGAACTCGCTTTTTACCGCATTATACCTAAGCCCATGAGCCACTGCGTAGGACTCACAAATACCAAGCATTCTCTCCAGGGCGCTGCACGATGGACTCAACAGCACCATGTCGTCCGCGTAACTTATATTATTGACACATATTCCGTCTATATGGCATCCGATACCAGTGCTGGTGAGTTCATCGATTAAGCTGTTCATATATAGGTTGAAGAGCGTAGGAGAGCTCACCCACCCCTGCCTCACACCGCACTCCAACCCATATTCCTCAGAGAAGGAGCCTGCCCACCTCACTTTATTTATCTGATTGGCATACCAGTACTTGAAGAGCGCTATAATTTCGTGAGGTAAGTCAGTTTCCGCATTCATCTTTATGATGTGGATGTATTTCTCAATGAATGGCCTTTCTCAGGGTTCAGTCCTTAGTCCAATGCTGTATACCACATGCTACATTGTTATTATGATGTAATGCAATCTAAATAAATAAAACTCAAACGGAACTGACTGACTGACTGATATAAAGATCTATCAACGCACAGCCCAAACAACTAGACGGATCGGGATAAAATTTGGCATGCAGGTAGCTACTATAATGTAGGCATCCGCTAAGAAAGGATATCCCGAAATTCGCTCGGTAACGGAAAGTAAACGCAGACGAAGTTGCGGGCGACCGCTAGTGTAATTATAAAACCGTGTAGACCGAATCAATGGGATGTTAGCGGAACAAGGTAAAACGGTAAATAAAAGCATAGTAAAATATTAAATAGGTAATTTATTCATCTATAAGTACTAAGAATAATATCTCATTAACATTATTAACAACCCTTCAGTTGCAGTTGGAATCTAACAGAATATATAATTAGCAACAATACTCCGCGTCTCACGTTCAATGAGATCAAAATCTAAAGGACTATAGCACCATTACAGTTACGATCATAGGCCATAGTTATCTTTTTTGGTCTAATATTCACTCCATACTAACTATATATTCATACATTTTTACTCGCCCTACAAGCAAATGAGACTAATTGCCAATTTATCTTACATGACTCTCAAACAATAACAAAACTCGTATTCGCTTGATATTGACGCCTCTTCTGGTAGACTTTACGGTGAAAATAAGTTCGTGGAAACACAGACTAGCTTTTTAGCACGCAATTGTAATACAGGCCCTATTTTTTTGACTATCCCCATATGTCAACCTCAATTTAACAACGAGTACTGTATAGTTGTTGTTTGTTCACTGGAGAACAAAATGTATTTTTATTAATAAACATTTACCAAACTTAAAAAAAGTTGCAGTTACTTATTAAATCTCGATTAAGATTTCGAGTAAAGTTAAACATCTATCATTAACAAGTAAGATATTCAAGTAGGTATTCATTATGTTATAGTTTTGTATTAGGTTTTTGTTTATTTATTATTTTGAAACTATTTTGTCTATGAATTAACATTTTTTTTTAGATTTATACAACAATATTATTATGTTTACATTAACACGCCCACACTGTGTAATAAACCTATTTAAAAACGAACGCTATATAATAAATAAATTAATTTTAACAAAGTTTAATTATCTTACTTTAATTAAAGTTTGTATAAAATAATCACGAGCGTTATAAAATGGCAAACATCACTATGAAAATGCTGGATTTAGTACACAACAGGATTAGTACTATTAAATAAAATCAAAATAAAATACCTCACACCGGGTGTAAGAATCTAAGTTCAATTGCTAGTCAAATATCTTCTGTCTTGTCATCATTCTGGTGCTTTCTTGTTTAACTAAAGATTGATCTACAGTTTTAAACTTTACAATTGGTATCGAACTTGAAAGTATAAATAAATAAATAAGTATTCAACAACATGTATTGTCAAATGGATTCAAAAATTCTGAAGAATTTAACAATGTTATAAACTTAAAACTATAATTACCTATTCAAAAAGTTTTAATTTACCCTAAGCTCCTGTAGCTCTAAGACTAGTCAAAATTTCTTAAATTAAGTCATAGTATCAAACATTAATTATTATTACGGTTAAACATCTGTTGCGTTGTTCAGTTTTTTTTTAATTTTTTTGTTAATTTCGAATTTTTGTAACCTATCAGTTTAAAAATTTATTGATTAAGCAAAAAACGTTATTCAAAATTAACAGCTCTACTTGCTTTTAATCATTCCCATTTTGGTACAAAATACTAAAATGGCATTTTTAAAAGAAACAGTAACCGATTTTCGACTATCAACGCAGCTGACGTTTTGTATAGAAAACTCGCTGAAAAATTGCAAAATTATGTATAAAAATGGGTAAGGTTTAAAAAAAATACCTCAGAAACTGCGTTGATAATATTTACAATCATGTTTTTGACTGGCCTTGTTGTAGTCTTATTTGATTTTTGCTTAATTACACTACTTATCTGAAAAATTTCTTAATCTGGGAAGATTATTTACTACCTAGGTACTTAGTTTATAATATTTTTTTATGATTTCTTTCAGCTTATCTGAGAGCTCTGCATTAAGCGCATATTGGAGTTTCTTTAGTTCAGTAACAAACTATGCACCCAATTAAACATATAAAAAAAAGTTTTATAAAATTCTAAATATGTTCTTAGTAACTTCGTCTCAGATGGGTATAACAGGTATACATATATTTTGGAGTACTTGTGTAGATAAGTAGGTAAAACAAAGTAACAAAACACTTTTAGAAAATGCGGCTTTGAATTATACATTGGAATGTTAAACTGTAAAAGCAAATCACATGTTCTAGATATTGAGTAATTGTTTTCCATACTTAATCCACATGGAAGCACTAAGTATTTTTGTTCTGCGTTACAAAAGGACACTTTAGGATTTTGCCCAAAGAAAGTAGGAACCGAGGTACAAAATATGTGAAAAATATCCTAAATAGTAATTTAGCGTGCTTTTCCAAAACATGTTTCTTTTACATGTGAACTGAATAAAAACATTGTAAAATAGGTTAAAACTGCGTGTATTCATAATTTTACGGCCTTGAAAAGCTGTGCTTTCAATCTAGAAAAAAAGCGTTTCGTTTTCTAAAACATGTTTGGAAATCAATATTTTTTTAAACAATAATTATACAGAATTTTACCATGGTCGTATTGAAAATAATAAGCTGTATTCATATTACGAGTATAGTTTGTTGTTTACAATACGTTCATTATGTCTTTTGTGATTTAGTTTTTAATGTGTTTCAAAAACCGTCAATCAAATCAAACTTTGCGTGAAACGCATGTTATATCTTGGCATGCCTCAATAAGTGTTGCCTGCCAAAAATTTCTTCACTCGACGATTTTTGGTGGAAAAAATCTGATTCATTTTTATATGAATAAGTGATTTTTTTTCCTTTAAAGTTCAACATTTTGTACTGTAGGTACTACTTCGGGCAGCAATGTATGGACAAAAAAGTGTCCTTTCGTCATATTTAACATTTGAAACTGAAAAGTTACATTTGTCTATTTGCCCTAAATACATATTTGACTGCTTTAACATTACTTATAAGCATTTAATAAATTATAACAAATTGTCATCAGGATAACTATAATGGAATTGTACTAAGTTATTAAAATATTTAACATGTAAAACAAAAAAATATAAGTAGGTATTAATCTATGCGATATGAATAAAAATCCCATGAAAATGTTAATATTGAAAGGCATTGCAATTGAATATGCAATTTTTTAATTGTAAGAATCATTATTCTTATTTAAACAAAATGTTCTAAGTACTAATGATACCAAATACTGCCAAATATCTATAAAAATAAATATACTTAATATTTTTTTATGGATCATCATAACAGGAAAGGGAAATTAACAACAAAGCAAATCACAAAAAAAAATTAGAAATCTTAATTTTGCTTATAACTATGTAAACATTTGGTCAAAAAGAAAAACAGTGTTTTACACGAAAATGTAATGGCATTGTTTAATTTTACTTCTTTAGCACTTATATTGCCGTAACAAAAGATTATTTTTTTCAAATCGACTAGCATCAATCATCAACTGTCTATGCTTGAAGCCAAGATAAAAACTGCTAGTTTCGTTAAAATACATACAGCCACTGCCTATAACAAGTGAACATTTAGCCTAAAAATAATTCGCTCGCAAAAAATACAACGAATGTCAAACGAAGCGTATCGTAGCGACGACAGCTTCTCAATTCAAGTTCAAATAGCATTTTCGCTTACAACTAAGCAGTCTAGCTTATGCAAAGTCATAGAATGCTGTCGTGAAAGAAAAAAACTTTGAACTTCGATATCACAAAAACGCGTAAACAGCGGAACGGATCAACTTCATCAATCATTTGACGAATTATTGCCTGAGTACCCCGATCCCCGAGTCCCCGTCGCAGAAAACCCCGAAGATGACTATTAATTAAGTTCATCAAGTTAAAAAGAAATCAGTGTCCGCCGTGATAAAGGCCTCGGAGATCGGGGTTCTCGGGTAATAACCCCATGTGACAATTATCAGTCTTGGTCTTCAGCCGGTTTCGGCTAGTGCGAAGCGTCGGTGCCACCCGGCCCCGTTCATCTCTTACTCGTCTCGTCGGGTTTCACTATGTCGTAGTAATTGTCTATTGTGTAGTTGAAGAGCTTGAAGTCGTATCTGAAACGAAAAGTACAATTTTAAATCTCTAAAGTTGTAAATGGGATAGCTTATTCCCGGAGTACCCCGATCCCCGAGGACCCTGTACTGGAGAACCCCGAAGATAACTTTATTGAGTTTCCCAAGTATCTAAAAAAGAAACTTAGTCCTCCGGGACTTCAGCTTAGGGGTACTCAGGGAATAACCCATTAGGATCGCTATTTGAGACAGCCGTCGCATCGTTGTCAGCGAGAAAGGAACTGACTACAAAATAAATCTATCGTGTAAACCATAAAATTCACAATATCAATAGTTGATCGCTATCTATTCAACTCGATCCACTAGTTTGTTGCTGAGTGGCACTGGCAAGAGCTTTGACATTTCTTCAGCTTCTGTCGCTCATCAATGCTCGCATGACGGTTAGTGCCGACGGTTTAGGCGTTGTCCTTTTCGTAGGTGAATGTCCGACGCAACGCGACAAGTTGCGACGCGACGCGGTGCGACGTAATGCGACTAATACTTCAAACGAATTGTGACATATTATGTAACAATATCTCTATACAATTATTTGTGTTAGAGCATTCCTTTCCCACCAGCCTGTGTCGCGGTGCCCTAGTACCTAAAATATGATTGAGGTACCGTTTTAAAGATCTCAGCGAGTAGGTAAACTGGGCAAAAACTCTAACATTTGTTCGAACTTGAACGCGGACGAAGTCGCGGGCGGCTGCTAGTTATAAATAATGTCTGTTTGATATTTTTATTTGCGCCCTTTTGTCGCATTTGTCGCGCACCTAATAAGACTGCTAAGAACGCGACAAAAAAGAAAACCAACGCCTGAATTTATGAACACATTATGTACGGACTATCATATCCTAAAACATTGCCTAACTTCTGCTTAGATTATACGAATCGAATACACACAAATATTTATACACCTGAGTACACTTAACATTGTTACGGGTTTAAACTAGTTTATTTAGGCGGTAGGTAACGACGATTCCTTCAACCTAACCGCAATTAAATAAGCAGTGTTAAAGTCTACCTGAATATAAGACAGCACATTTAAAGTCAATGAAAACACTTATTATGTAACCCAATACATACGTCACAATTTTAATTGGTAGAATAACATTAAGACAAGCTTTCTCATTTATTTTGGCGTAAGGCTATTTATTCTTAACTGGCTGTATGACGATTAAAAGCAGTAATATAATTATCTTGATAAAATAAGAACCGCCTAAAGTTAAAACAAAACTTTAAATTTCGTATTTTTTATCTGAGAATTCAGTACTTCCGGGCTGTAAAAAGTTTTTTCACTTCCGCATTAAAAATAAACTTTACGCACTATCAACGTGCTTAAACACGCCATTAAGTTAACAAGGAGTTCATTAAAAGCTGATATAAAAATTCACACGAAATGTTTCGTAATTTCTCTAATTACTTAAAGCTATTTACATAATACCTGAGTCTAATGTTTCTCATAATGTTAATTACGCATAAGTTCGCAAAGAATTACTCAACTACGAGTATGTTAGATACCTAAAAATCGCGATTCGCGCCGCGTTACTCTAAAACTATATTTTTTGTCCAATAAAACATGAACATTTTCTGTTGGACACAGATACAAATAGGTAGATAAGAAATTCAATCTTTGATTAGAATATTATGTCGTTAACTGTAGGTAAAATCCGCTTGCGGATATTTTGATACTCTATAAGTATTGTTACATTATTTGACTTATGCAAGATGTGCACGCGCCGGCGTTAAACTTTCATTAAGCATTTCATTGACTCGGCTATGTTAAGATTGCATTATGTACGTCATTATTAGATTGTCGGTTACATAAAAGAATCAACATTTTACTTGTTTGAACAGTAAACTTCTCCTAGTTCGGTTTAAAGTGTCTAAGGGCAGACTCGTTATACATATATTTAGTTACAACAGTACGTAGTGGAGTCATAGTCTCTAAATCCAAATTTGGGTTCACGCGTCTGTAGCTTTCGATGAAGAAAAAATAAATATATATATATACAATAACATTTAAAAAAAAATTGGTTGCCTGTAAAGTCGGTATACGGGCGAAAGTTTTAGGTACGTGACAACGACTTTGAGTGGTAAAATAATTTTAATGTGAATATTCATTCGTATAACATGAACCAGTGTGTATGCCTATCTCTCTCACTCTCTCTCTCTCGCTCTGTCTCTCTCGCTCTTAGGCGGGCTAACTGTGCTCGAGTGGAAGGGACGCGTGCCTTTCACTTTTTATGTCTGTCTCACTCGCTCTTAGGCGGGCTAACCATGCCCGAGTCGAAGGGACGCGTGCCTCTCACTCGCTCTCATTGTGAGCGCATAACGTGAGCGGAGCGTAACGCAGTTTCTTGAAGTGTCACCCGGCAAACCAATTTATAAGACGTTGTCACGTCAAAATAAATATATATATATATACTAGGGCGTTTTGATAACTCCATGACTTTCAGGCTGAATAGAAACTTTTTTATTTTTAATGATATTTTCTTAAAAGTAATATTTTTGCGAACCTAAAATAATTCTATTTTCAAATATGGCGCGAAAACAATATTTAATAACAAAAGAAGTTTGGCGGCTGTGAAGGTGTTCTTCGAAAATGGAGAAATCCGAGTTTCGAGTCTTGATTAAACACTATTTTTTACGCGGGAAAACCATTAAGCAGACCGAAGACAAGTTGAAAAAATATTACGGGGATTCAGCGCCGTCTCATGGAATGGTACATAAATGGTTTACTGAGTTTCGTTGTGGACGTATTACAACCAATGATGCCGAGCGCCCAGGAAGGCCGATTGAGGTAACCACTGAGGACATTGTTAACAAAATCCACGATATTGTTTTGGCTGACCGTCGAGTAAAGATACGCGAGTTAGCTGAGGCTGTGCACATCTCAACTGAACGAGTTTTTCATATTTTGCACGATATTTTGGGAATGAAAAAACTTTCTGCAAGATGGGTGCCGCGCTTACTGACAGTCGACCAAAAGCGAAAACGCGTGACTACTTCTGAGACATGTCTGGCTATGTATAATCGCAATCCAAGTGAATTTTTGCGTCGGTACGTAACCGTGGATGAAACGTGGGTCCACCATTATACGCCAGAGACTAAACAACAGTCAAAGCAGTGGACTTCTACCGGCGAACGTGCACCAAAGAAGGCAAAAACGGTGTGTTCGGCTGGTAAAGTGATGGCAACAGTATTTTGGGACAGTCAAGGGGTTATTTTCATCGATTTCTTGGAGAAAGGCAAGACAATAACCGGTGCTTACTATGCTGCATTGCTGGAAAGATTTAATGAAGAGTTGATGAAGAAACGACCGCATCTAGCAAAGAAAAAAGTTCTATTTCATCAGGATAATGCTCCGGCCCACTCGTCTGCAGTCGCGACTTCAAAACTTGTCGAATTAGGATACGAATTATTGCCGCACCCTCCATATTCACCAGATTTAGCCCCCTGTGACTTCTTTCTCTTCCCAAACATGAAGAAATGGCTTGCTGGGCAAAGATTTTCATCCAATGAAGAGGTGATAGCTGCAACCGAGGCCTATTTTGCAGGCTTTGACAAAAAGTATTTTTTGGATGGGTTGAAGAGATTGGAGCATCGCTGGAAAAAGAGTGTAGAGTTGAAAGGAGAGTATGAAGAAAAATAAAATGTTTTTGTACACAAAATATATGTTTTTCTTTTCAAAGTCATGGACTTATCAAACCGCCCTCGTATATAAAATAAAATTAAAGAAAACCCCGACATGAGCCAGGAAAACAGCTGAAGACAGCATCTTCAACGGCTGGACGAATTTTTGACCAGCCATAACTAAGAACCACCGTAAGTAATCAAATTATATTACGAATTAATTTAAATTTTATTAATTAATTTAATTTTGCATTATCTGTAAGAAGTGTAATGTTTTGTGATATTTGTACTTATGTAACCTGCTACTTGTATGAATAAATGATTTTCTATTCTATTCTATTCTAATTAAAAACTGCACTGAAATCGGTCCATCTGTTTGGGTTTGCCACTGATAGAAACACAATAACTTACACGCAAACACACACAAACAAAATTAAACTTGTAACACTCGTCTTTTTCCTCGGGGTTTAAAAGAGACTGATAGCGTCGTTTATGGTAAGTCATTCTTAAAGAATTTGTGAAAGAATAGTTATATATTTTACAGCTTTTCAGCGTGTGTTTATCTTAAATTTTTATTTTTAGTCAAAATCTAAAAGTAAAGTTAAAAAAAAACGTTACTACTGTGTTTTATTTCCAATTCGCAAACATGGCTGCCTAACCTGAAAACAATGTAAGTGCTGAACCCAAATAAATTTACTTTCCACTTACTTGTACATCTGATAGAGGTCATCCAACTGTTTCTTAGTGATCCTGGAGTACAGGTGGCTGATGTTGTTCAAGGTGTTGGCTCCTGGACCACTGTTCTTCCACTCGGGCTTGACAACCTTGTGCAGGCGGGCCAGCTGGATCAGGAATCGCTGATCCTCCTGTGTTTGAAGACGTTGATTAGGGCCTTGATAGACATTTTGCCTTTTTAATTTTTTGTTGAAACGTTCGAACGATTTTCGAAGTTAAGAATTGGGCTTATTATTTTATTTGGCACAATTTTTTTGTTGTAAAAATATGTAAGGGGTCTTTTCTTTTTTGTTTATTTTCTTGTTCGAATAACTGCTCAAAATATGTTTAAAGAATTTGAACTATTTATTATTTTTGGCTGTTTTTAAAAATATTTTATTCTACATATAATATACTACTGCTTCCTAATTACAAGGCTACTCAAGTCCGTTACTGTTACTACGCCATTCCAGTGTAGGCAGCTTATAAATCTAAACATTGTATATTACCATTATCTATTTAAAATTTGTCATTCTGTCCGTGTACTTTTATCTTGTTTATGTCATTATTATTCTCGGCGCGGGCGCAGCCACCTACTCTCTAAGCCTATATCCGTAGTTTCGGATGTAGCCATCCCT
Source organism: Pyrausta despicata (assembly GCA_963921415.1). Lineage (NCBI taxonomy): Eukaryota > Metazoa > Arthropoda > Insecta > Lepidoptera > Crambidae > Pyrausta > Pyrausta despicata. Next base: position 8,973,548 of record OY992862.1, on the reverse strand, counting down.
GTCACTCTTACGAGCATGACCTTACGAGCAAGCGTGCTAGCTAGAGCCGAAAATACAAACAAAACGTTAGGGAGTACGGCCTCAGGGTACAAATTCACGGCGAAGTTTATCCCGATTGTGGTTTCACCGTTTATTATGGTGAAAAGAATTATCGCATTTATACGTGTGCTATAAAATCTCGTGTGGTCTGGTCTGGTCGTAACCGTTTCCGGGTAAAGAAGTGTGTTGGTTGTCTGGCACCGTCATGCGGGTTATGAGGCAAAATCTGCTTATGAGTAATTTTCTGGGCTACTGGACTAAAGGCGAAGCTAATTGACGTTAATTCAACATACGTAAGTCGTAGCAAGCTCACAACTAGAACTAGAACCTTACTTCCTCTCTATTGAGACATCAATAAAGTTTTTGATGCGTTAACAGATGCGATAAGAAACTGTTACTCTAATCAATGGTTTGTCTTAATTGTTGCATAATTAATAAACTATAACGCTTAAATGCTCGACGTATGCATGTAGTCATCCCCCAACCCACCGGCTATTATGTACTTAAAACCGAATGTGCCGCCGTGTTTTTTTTTCGAAATAACTCTTTAAAGCTGTGGTAGGATTTTTGGGACATGTATGACTTTTATGTCTTTACTCGCATCTTTAACTTTAAAGTAATGTCGAAGTTGAACTTGCAAGGGGTACAGAAACCAGTATGGGGTCCAGTGCGCCTTTAATCACCAAGATTATGTAAGAAGAGGAACCATGCTTTTTTTCTCAAAATAACTCTTTACTCCTAAGCCGTGCTAGGATTCTTGGTATAACTGCTTCGGGTAGGTCTATATAGGCAGAAATAAATGACTTGTATGACTCAATACTCACATCCAACGTCTCGAACTTCAAAATGATGTCGAAGTTGAACTTGCAAGGAGTACAGAACCCGGTGTATGGGGTCCAGTGCATGTCCAGGGTACGTTTGGCTTTCCACTCATCCAGAACGTACGCAACAAACTCTTCGAACACCGGATATTTTTCGGTAGGCGCCGGCTGTCCATTGCTGGGCTGGAAAAGATGAGGTATGTTTACTTGTAACAATCTCGTCAATGGATTGGGAAAAATGACGACCACTTTGGTGAATGGTCAAGAAGTCTTCTATTCTCTAGAAGAGGTCTATTAACCAAGAGGTCGCGGGTTCGATCCCCGCACTGTACAAACATTTGTGTGGGTGTTTTCTATGTATAATATGTATTTTTTAACAAAATAAATAAAAAAGTATTTAAGTATGTTTATCCGTTGTCTAGTACCCATAACACAAGCCTCGTAGCTTAATTTGTGACTAGAGAGTTGGTGTGATTGTTGTGAAATATTTATTTATTTATTATTTTCTTTATTTATTTATTTAAGTTTATTTGTAATACAATTGTTGATTCTGATATCTGTAACACAAGTGCTTAAGCTACTTAACACGGAGTCAGATCAATGTATGTTATGATGTTGTATTATTATTTAATAGACAAAATACTGCAATCAACAGCAAGAAATAAGTGTAAAGCATCCAGGTCAACGCAAATACAAAACCTCACGAGATCGATTACAACCACATGCCGAATATAATATGACATTGTTGATATAAGCTGTTAACATACCATATTTGCATAGAACGTTGGTTTGGTAATCTATACATATAACAAAGCTAAAAAGGGAAGAAAAACTGTATTTGAGAGATATTAATACTACTCTACATGGAATCGACTTCAGAACCCATTCCGCAACTTTTTAACATATTTGTCTGTTTATCTGTTTATTTGTTCGCGCATCACCTGAAAACGGGTGAACCTCAGAGAAAGTTTGTCAACGTAACGTGAAATTTCTCCTCAAACAATAAAAATATCACTTAAGATCTGTAGTACTGAATGTGGAACAATAGCAGTCCAGCTTAACAGTATGAGGTACGAACATAACGCCTTAAGCAGTTTCTGTTGATATAAGGAAGACAAAGTTTCAGAAGATAGTGTAATAAAGTGGTAAGTATTGAGAATGAAACTTTATATTATTATGTAAGCACCAGATTTAGACGAACGAAATTCGCGGGCGTCGACTAGTTCATGAAATAATTTGGAACCAACCTTTCGGAATTTGCGGATAATCTTTTGTCCCATTTTGTCATGAAATGATTTTGGCCAAGCGTGAACTATCTTGTCATTATACGCCGACGCAAGCCTCTCCAATGGATGTCTGACTATCAGGAAGGTTATAGAGTCTGCCTGAGCCTTTTTGATCATTGCAACAGTGGGTCTGCCGTATTTCTTTCGAGCAAGTATCAAGGGTACTTCCTTGGTCTTGTCTAGGAAGGCAGCGGTGTAGTTGGCCATCAGATTGAAGTTGTACATCCAAGATGTGGAGGCTGCTTTGAAGATATTGCACCTGGAAAACAAAAAAAAATAAGACTGTTTAGACAGATTCGTATCATAAAAAGTAGATCCTATTTCTTAATTTGAGCAGGCGTTTTCGTGTTAGGTTTTGTAGACAATAATGATATTTTAATTGCTACATTTGTTTACGTCTAGACACCCAGAATTGTTAAACGTTGCGTGAGGGAATCTAATTATTGTGATACGATAGAATCGCCATACGTGATTTGTTTCTATAGTCAATGAACCTTGACTGTACCAGCATTCCATACAACACACCCATAAAGGAGTGTCTTCGTACAATAGCGACTGGTTTGAATAGAGTTCAAAGTTATTATTATGTTAGTGTAAGGTTGCCTTTTACTATCAGGTTTTCGTGCTGGTAATTTCTAGTAAGTGGAATTAGTATATACGCCTGTGGCATGTCACAGATACGAAACACGCTATCGGCAAAACATGGTTGATGTAATTTGTAAAGTACATAGAGCAAAGCTTAATTAATTATACATATTAAGTGTGTAAAGTTATGGGATTGTTAATAAAATAAATAAACTATCTTGCAAAAATCTATTCTAGTCTTTGAGTTTCGGCTTACAAAAAATGTAATCTAACAGAGATCTTTTTGGCGTATCGACTCAGGCTTCTGAATCATATTTTAAAGACCAAAACTCGGCCACAGACAAAGCATTATCAGTGGCCTTATAGAGACCCTCGCGTGTGCAGGTGTTTATTAGTCCTCCTCCTCAAAATTCGGTGAGACGGCAATCTGACATGACCGGAGAGAGATCAAGCGCATGACCAACGACTTAACGTGCTTTCCGAGGCACGGGCGTGTAACACCGCCAGCTTCCCGACTCCGAGCTGTTTTTGAGAAATTCATGACAGAAAATCTCAGAAACAACTTTGGCTCGACCTGGGATTCGAACCCAGGACCTCTCGGATGTCTGGCAGAAACTTTGCCACTACACCGACGAGGCAGAGATAGTTACTCACCATATAACATGGTACTGCCGGTTGATGAGGTACTCCCACGCGTTGGCCTTCCGGCTGGAGCTGTTGAGGCCGAGCTGCGAGCACTGGCTGCGCAGGTAGTCGTGCCGCGCCTCCATGCGAGAGTTCACCTCCATGAACTTGTCTCGGGTGAGCAGACCCTCCTCGTGGGTGCCATTCTCGAATATGAACTGTAACAAGGTGTAAAATTTAAACAACTTGAATTGAACCCAGGGCAAAGAATAGAAGCCTGGCGATCAACAAGATGACACAAGATGTGTTAAGGTTAGAATTTCTACTCTTGACATTTAAATAAAATCAATTAATCAATAATTTTTCCATGCTATTGTATATGGCTTTATAGGTCAAAGCTCTATTTTATGTATTTATGACTACATTTTTATGTAATCTACTTTATTTATAAGCAAATAAAGAAATTTGAATTTTGAATTTGAACTTTGAACGGATATTGGATAATAGTTGGCGTTCTTTCCGTATAAAGACAGGTGCCATGACAAAGCAAAATAAAAATAAAAAAACATCCCCCTGAAAACGTTAGGAGAGTAAACAAAGGTAAGACAAAAGCCTTCGTTTAAATAAAATTTGTATCCTGATATGTTTTACATAACGTGGAGTACGTTATGTAAAAACACATCAGGAGGACTTTTTTTACATACTACTTTTTGCAAATATATCTTATTTACCAAAATAAGAACTAAGAAATAAAACTAAATGTGTCAATTCTGTAGTCAAAAACTGGAAAGTATTTAAATGAATTCAGGTCGAGAAGTTAAAATCAAATCTGTAAAATAATCATATCGCAATGTGTGCTAACAGCTTACCACTAACAGAAGTTCTGCTAAATAATCATGACATATAAATAGTAAGCTCTGAACAAACGTCTGAAAATTGCATTGCTGTACCGAATAACCTAATACAAAAGAAATGATAAGAAAGTACCGCAGCAGAATTACCTAAAAGGGAAAATGCTATAAAAGAAGATGAGCTTAAAAGATTCATGTTTCAATTCTCTCCCGTTTTCCAATTACGGGGCCAAACCCACCCGAGTTTAGATCTAATTGAATATTATCTGCGCCCTGAAAATGATTCATTCTAAATGACAAACACAAGAGTGGTGAGAAAAGTTTAAAGGGAATAGGGAAGTGACAGTAGTCAATGAAAACAAAATATACCTAATAAGTAAAAATAGTCCTCCTGGCCGATTTCGACCACGGCGGCCAAACTCAACAGAGATCAGCCAACTACGCAGGAGATATTATAGTGCACAAGTGTGAGCGCAATACACAGGTGCACTCACTGCTCCATCACTCTCAAAGTTCGGTGAGACGGCAATCCGACATGACCGGAGTGAGATCAGGCGCACGACCAACGGCTTAACGTGCTTTCCGAGGCACGGGGGCACCTAATTAGTCCGGCAGTAGGATGGATTTTTTGATCAAGTCAGAAATATCCAAAAGCATAGCTTATAGTTACTATGTCTTTCTACGTCACAACCATCGTGAATAACAGTCTGTTAAGATAAATAATAGTCAGTTTATCCTCAGTCAATTTAGTAGTTCGACGCCCACAGCTAAGCAAATGCCTCCTCCAAGGATCTCCACCGCGATTGGTCCTGCGGTTCCCGCATCCGGCAACTTTCCGAGACCTTAACAAGGTATATTCTCATAATGATGATCGCACTTAAAAGTCTAAACATGTTTATTTAGTAGAAAATCATGCAAGAAGAAAAATTTAACATGTTTATCTTATACAGCGCACGTGCCGATAAGTAGTACCTTATACTCATTACATACAAGTAGGTATTTACATGTACATACCGCAACCAACTGGTTTATAGCCGTTCAATAGGCATGATGACACCTATCGTAAATATTTTCCAGACTATGGTGTTTTAAAAACATAACCTCTATGAAGCTAGTAAAACCAATTTATTTCCAAAAAGCTGTAGAAAAAACAAATATTTACATAGAATTCTAGAAATATTCAGTTAATTGACTTCGATATCTGATACTAAATTATGAAGACAAATTATAGTATTCCCATACAAAATCTATGGACGCAGATCGTTTTGACAGATGATAAAGAGTATGTCAACGATTGGTGGTGTCATCTAGCCTTTCTAGGTTGTTTAATAAACACCCAGACCTTTGACTGGACAACGACATTCAATCATACCGCTTTTCATCGTTAACACAGCTGCTAGTTGACGCCATATTGAAAACAAAACGCACGTAGCGCCGCGGTGTAGTGATCACTAAACTAATTCAATTAGACGGCTGCTTTTGAATCAGCTGTGGTGTTGAACGTTTTGAGCGCCATAAATATTCAATTAATAAATATTTGACGACAGCTTGGTGCAGTGGTCTAGATGTCGGACTTTTAAAACCAAGGGTCGCGGGTTCGATCCCCGCTCAGTGCAAGCATATGTGTGCATGAACATGTGTGTTTGTACTGGTCTGGGTGTTCTATTCATAATATGTATTTATTTACAAACAAAAAAGTATTTAAGTATGTTTATCCGTTGTCTAGTAACCATACCAAAAGCCTCGTAGATTAATTTGGGACTAGAGAATGTGTGATCGTTGTGAAATATTTATTTATATTTATTTATTTAATTAAAAAGCTAAACGTGTGTCGAATGGCGATGTTTTGATTAAACGGCTATTTTAACCAATTGCCTGCGACATACATACTAAAACACTAAGATACATGGATAGTTCCATGTATGTTTATTATTTGCAGTAGCACTTAATAATAATATTAAATAATTTAGGGCCTTGTATTACCTATTTTCCTACCCAGTGCCTAGCCTACTAATACCCAATAAAATTCTCTTGAATTTTCTATTGGGTACCTATTACCTATTAAAGTAAAGGTATGGACAAAATATACTTAGATGTCATCATTTTCATACAACACAGGCTTCTAACAAACATTAAAATAACCCAAAACTATCACAACTTTACTAGGTTAATCAATAGAGCCACCTTGTCACTTCATTTTTCTTTCATGAAAAATCGATGGAGCTAAAAATGACGCCTCTTTACTCAGTTTAATTAAACCAGCGTTTATTCTAGTCGACATATGAATAAGTAATAAGTTTTTATTATAAGTAGACCACCTGTTAAGTCAAGTTTAGAAAAGAATTTATTATTAGCTAATAATTCCCTAGCCAACAATTTAGCATAAATATGTTAGATTACTGAATATGGTTCTGAGGTGGTAATTTTGACACATCGAACCTATGGTTACGTCTTTAATTCTTTATATTTGTTTCCCTTGACCGATTTTCATGGTACGTCACAGTTTCAAGTGTAGAACGTGGCCGGACAATCAAATATTGTTATTGTAAGGTAAGTGAAGCAATTAATGCCGTATGTCAAATAGCGCCCAAACTTCACAAAATGTAATTTGTGAAGTTTTTTTTTTGCGTTCACAACGCTATTTTTAATTTCGAAAAGACATAACACTTGATGCATTGGACCGGACTTCCAAAGGTCGGAGGTTCGATTCCTCCCCGATGACCGGAGCCGAAAAGATTTTTTTAAGTGTTATGTGTTTTCGAAATTCACAAAATGTACTTTTAATCATGTGAGGTGCGTCTTGAATGTGTCAGGCACACATAGAATAATCGACCTTATTGGGGCGCTATCAAGCTATTTCGTTAAATAACGCCCAATGTATGAAAAATAAATCTTCATATATTTTGGTTTAAATAGCTTTTATTCCGTTAATTGATATGATTGATTACGTGTGACGTTAATTTTTTTTTTAATTTCTTAGTAAACACAAATTTTGAAGTAATTTTCACAGTTTACAGTAAAGAAGTTTGATAGTTTCTTTTTTATTTTAATTTAGAGATAACTTTGTAACGGATGTGTCTCAATATAAATTATTTCCTATGGAAAGCATATTTTTGTCAAGCATCTTATTTCTTATGCGGCAATATTATACATGCTAATGCTTTCAAAAATGTGGTATTATTTTAAAAATTATCCACGGCTTACTCTCATAACTGTATTTTTGGGATCGGCAAACAGTGTTTCATATAATTAACTTCTGTATTGTTTGTTCAGTTCAATAAGCATTTTAGCAAATATGAGGATTTTAAGTTAGTTGGGCGTTAATTGTCTCAAGTACCTTATTTGTGCATCTCGCTATAGAGTTTGTACAAAACATGTTGCAGCATCGCGGCGTCGGTTATTTGGTTTACCTACGATACTTGTACCGGGTTATTTGACGACCACTTTTTTGGTTTAATGGTCAAGAAGTTGACTATTAACCAAGAGGTCGCGGGTTCGATTTCCGCACTGTAAAAGATTTAGTGTGCATGAACATGTTTGTTTGTACTGGTCTGGGTGTTATATTATATGTGCTTATTTAAGTTTATTTGTAATACTGTTGATTCTGACATCTGTAACACATGTGCTTAAGCTAATTACCTCGGAGTCAGATCAATGTATGTGATTTTGTTGTAAATTTATTTATTTATTTATTATCTGAGTACCCGTCCTGGAGAACCCCGAAGATGACTTTTGAGTTCATCAAAATACAAATAAATCGGGGACTTTTGGGACGGGGGCTTTGGGGATCGGGGTACTAAGAAAAAAACTCCTTGCACCTACAGGTAGGGTTGCCACCCGTACTTTATAATAAAGTATTGTACGTTATTTCAGGCAACTGTACTCTGTACTTTATAAGAAAAATAAAGTACACGAAAATACTTTATTTCGCATGGTTTGGTTTCTTTGTGATTTTGAAGTTGAAGTTTAGTCGTAAATATTATTAATATTATTAGGGTTGCCACCCGTACTTTATAATAAAGTATTGTACGTTATTTCAGGCAACTGTACTCTGTACTTTATAAGAAAAATAAAGTACACGAAAATACTTTATTTCGCATGGTTTGGTTTCTTTGTGATTTTGAAGTTGAAGTTTAGTCGTAAATATTATTATATTTATACTTTGGAAGTATATTTTTTTGTTAAATATGTATTTGAAAAAAATATATTTTACTTTTGCTGTGCCCTAGCCGGGCGTCACTGTACTTTGACATCATTTGTAACACCTTTTACTCATGTGACTTGCAATAAAGATTCTGATTCTGATTCTTTATTATGATACTTGTACTTTTTTTTTCGTACCTATAATAATATTAATAACCAATGTACTTTTTTTTCAACAAAAAAAGGTGGCAACCCTACCTTCAGGGTTAAGTTGTTGACGTCATGGCGGTCCTTTACTCGCATTTAGTTCATCTCAGGATACTATGCTACTAATCAAATTTAAAAAAATCCCCGCAATCAGCTAGGAAAACAGCTGGTAGACTTCAACGGCTGGTCGGTTGCGAAAAACCACCGTAAATAAAATATTTTTCCAAAAAAAAACGCACTGAAATCGGTCCATCCGTTTTGGAGCTACCCATGCCCATGCTACGATCTCACAGACAGACACACACAAACACAGAATCAAAGTTACACAAAAACTAACCTATACACACACACAAACAGACATAGGGGTTCAAACTTCTATTATAATATACAAACCTAAAACATCTTTTTCGTGAGGTTTAAAAAGGGGATTCAGAAACTTTCGCTGGTCTTTACAATTATCATTAACACCCACACCTTCCACCATTCCCTTACCACCACTCACCATTGCCTTAGCACCACTTACGCATAAAAAGATACAAAAATACCTCCTCATTCCAAGGTGAAATAATTATATTATCAGCTCAAACAAAAATTCGATTTAAACTTGTCTATTAGTAAGACAATTACTATAAATAGGTATGAATAAAACAAACGTGACAACTATTTTAGTTTTTAGTAATGTTTTGTTAACAGTAGGAAGTGTATTGTGTTTTCTCAGCACCTACTTAAGTATAGGAAGTCACTACGCATTCACATGATTACGGAAAGTTAACTCGTGATCGGAATGTGTGTGCTGATTGTCTGTGTTTCGTTCGTGCATTGTACCTAGTACCTATTTATACTTACAACTCATTTAGCCAGGAAAGGACCATGACCGTTTTCGTTCCCACCCACCAACAGGAATGAAATGGTATTTAAATGGTAGATGTCAGCGAGTAAATCATTTTATAGTATGGCGCTATCGCGCAAATTTATGGGGCTTCCATGATATTAAATTTTTTGTGCAGATATTTTGCCTATGAAATGTACTGCTACTCACTACGCTTAGGGTTGTGATCACGCCGCGGCGGTGCTGCGCTCATGCCAAATCCGCATTAAAACCTTTTTGATGAATAATCTGCTACTGTGATAACTTTGTAAGACTGAATTTCGTATATTTACCGGAATAAAAATATGACCCCTTGTGAGAAATGTTTTAATCGTCTGCACTGGAATTAAATTTGTATGGAAATAATAAAAAAAACTTTTCGATTTTTCTGAATCGATGGGTTTCATCGATTTTTTTGAAAAAAAAAATGAGTTAAGTAATGATGGGATACAAACAATCACATCGATATCAATTTTATGTCTGTTGGTGGTTGGGAACGATGCTCGTATATTTTTGGTCATGATCTTTTAATTAATATTTTATCAGGAATTTTTAATGAAGTGAGTGAGTGAGCCGTATTCAGTTAGGTACTGACTTTTTATGTTACTGTTAATAATTAAATTAGCAGTTTTGATAATATAACGACCTAATCAATAGCACCAGTCCAACTTCTACCATTCTATGACATGACATTATCAAAAGCAAAATTCGCTTTTTGGGATAACATTTTAGTATTGTCTTCTAGGTTCTAGTGTAATAGTGCTTGAACATTTGTGTTTTGATATCTCTCATTTGCACACTCAAGTTGCAATTTGCAAGCCAAAACAGCAACTGTAAGCTACTTACACTACGTAAGTCCATTAGGTACCTAATTAAGCACGATTATAGAATTAGTTCCAGGAAAAGATAAAACAACGCACTTAGGTACGGTGCCTGCAGTTATTTTTTTCCAACTGCCGCAGGCAAGATATCGTTTATGTAAATCTAAAAATTCTGGACGTCCATAGCCCATGACATCGATCCCTATATTTCCCTTTTACCCCAGATCCCTCTGGATCGGCCAACTGTTCGCCCAACGTCTCTACCTATCCTATCAACTAATGAGAGAACTTAAAAAAAAGTTATTAGCCTCAACGTTTACTGGTGCGTTGTTTGTGTTTTTTAATAAGCGTTACAATTTGGACCAACTATTTGCTCAACATGTGGAGACGGCTTTACAATATTTAGGTATTTCTGCACAAGTCAAGTGCAACAAGTGCTTGAACACGAAAGAGGCCCTTATATTGTAATTATTTATTGAAGGCTTTTGGCCAAGATGACAGTTGCTAAAAGTTACGGCCGATGTGCGTGTCTCCGTACAGTCCGTGCCATGAAAATAGGCACAAGTTGGTTACATACACGTGCGTTTTGTTTTGTGTCCATAATATCGTATATTCTCCGATACTGCTGGTAATATTGTCAATGCAATCGTTTGAATGGGCTACGTCACGCTACGCACAATAAATAGAATATGAACACAGAATGATGGTAATACAAAAACGGTTAACTGTGAAATTTTTAAAAGTTCCGATTCCAAAAATTGTTCAGCTTTATGAATGCTTGGCAAGTAAGAACTGCTATTTTACTAACAACTCTACTTAAGAAATCTTTTTTTTCCGTAGGTAAGTACCTAAAATGCCAATAATCGGCTGTTTACCGAACCTGCGGTTAATTAACCTTGGTGAGACCAACACTAAGTATAGTGAATAAAAGAATTTCAATAATTTAACAATTACTTAACTGAAAAACAAGCTGTAGTTAAACAACACTGTATTTTCGTCTTTTATTGTGCGTAATTTATGAAATTACCATCACTTAACGTTGTTACGCGTTAAATATGCGGTTATCACCAATTAGCCCTTAATTAGTGTCAATGGAACATAACTGCTGAATATCATATATGGTCACTGGTGCTCTTCAATAGGTAAACAAAAATATATGTAACAGCACAGATTACTAAATAGTGTAACAGTTTAATATGGTACAAAAATGATCAAATTTTCATGCGTTATTATTATTAGTACATTATGTAATGGTATAAGAGCGATAATTTTCAAAGCGCACGTATGTCATTCATACGACTTTATATTACATATTTGCGAGGAAATAAATAAAACTCTGACTTAAATACAGCGAAGAAAAAGCGCGCGAAATAATTTAATTTGTCAACAAATTAGCGATGGGCGCGCATCAACGTTATTTTTTTAGGAAAAAGTACAAAACAGCTAGGATTACTAATAAATTAAATTAATATTTTCGTGTTTTTGTTATATATACATACATGGTTGATATATTTGTAACAGATCGACTCTTAATATTTTAAATAAATTTCTAAATTAAATAAAGAAATTATGAAAATAGTGTGAATAGCGACATCTAGTGTTAGCAGTGAGGAACTGCCGATGTGTGTGACTTGATTTGGGAGGATCGAAGGTTGAAGTTCGAAGTATGTTCTGTAGATGTCGTATCGAAATATTTTAAGATTCTTACATTAATTAGAAATTCATTTTGGCTCGGTAGTTGCGAGATTATATCCTGTAAAATACTGAAAATTCATTTTAGATTAAATCTAAGAGAAAATAATTATGTAAGGAAGACGTAATAGTATTTTGACTTGACATAAGTGCTAAAACGTATTTAAGTGAAACGAATTGATTATCGAGCAATATTGGCGTTATTTGGGTGAATGTTAGATTGATTTATTGGATTTTATAATTGAATGTTAATCTTATTCATTTCCCGATGTTCTTGGAGTTTGAGAATTAATATTAAAAAAATGTCCTTATACTAGAGCAGGTCACAGTACGAAGGAAGTGACAGACGAGAGCCATCTATATTCGCAAGGCGCTAAAAAATAAGCAATCTTTACGAATGACTATGGATGTCCCATTTGCACGCAGTTGAGTAGCTATAGGAAAGAGTAAGATAGATAACGCAAAACGTATGACCTGTTTTAAAAGTACTGCTACTCCACGCTAGATGTCTTTGAAATCTTGCGAGGAAAATGGAGATGCCAAGCGAAAAATTGTTTCTACTATTAGTAGTTTTGTTAAAGATTAAAAGCATAAGGTCAAAATACCTGAATCGATCAATTTCGGTTTAGTAATTACATTGAGTTGAAATATAATTTAGAATAAACACTAAAGTTAATGTTTCCAATGCTAATTCTGTAAGATAATTGATTAAGAGAAAATATTGAACTCGGAATGCTATAAATAGAAATAATCTAAAATTCTTTGTAAACAAAAGGTTTCAACGTTGTTTTGTTCTAATAACGAAAAGTCATGCATAGTGGACAAAGGTCTTACAACATTTGAAACTAAAACAAATAAATAGGGTTTGCTCTTGTCAACCTTAAGTAGTTATTATAAAACTAGCGGTCACTGCGACTTCACCTGCGTGTGGTTCTCGTTCCGTGGAGATCCCGATGACAAATTTAGATGTTGGTCGAATCTCAGATCAGTCAGATGTGCTCCGAAGTTACGTGGGGGATAGTTGAATCGTTTCGGAGGAATACGTGAACATGTAATGCTAGAGTTTTATGTATAACATAAAGGCACATATTCAAGCTAAACCAGTTGGTGGATTTATATTGTACAAAACTGTATGGATATTCCAGTAGTTGGGTATCGCAGCCAGGCATCTGATCTGTTATTTCAGCTGTGGGATAGTAGAGTTGAGCGTTGTATACGATTAATGAAGTAATTTTCTAGCACATTCCATATTAATAATAGATTAGTTCACGCTTGGAACCTATTTACCAAACTTGGCTAGGATAAACCGGAAACTGTAATGGTAGAAATGGTAGACAGTGGAAGTGTGGGGATGACAACACTGATCAGGAATGTTCTGGAAGAAAAAGAGTATATATAGGGCCTACAGCGGAATAGGAGGGGCATTCAGTAACGAATACGCGAGTTAAAAGAGGTAGGCTCTGAATTTCTGTTTGTGAAAGTACTGAAAATCTGGATCAGATTATCATAGAAATATGGTTTTGTGAAGGATCTCAGTATTTTAAATTGGTAGAGTTTTAGTGTGTTATTCCGCGAAAATATATAAGATCTTGACTGGTGGAAGCTTAGTTTTACAGGATTGCAACAGATACAGCAGCCCGTAAAACTGGGTTTTGGTTAAAACGTAGTGAAAATCATACTTGGTGTGTTGTGCATCTTCCAAGCCTAAGGTGGTTCAATTTGGGCTCACAACAAACAAAGTATGCCTAGTGTTCTTGGTGAAAACTCCGACAAAACAAAAAGGGAGTGGTTACCTAAAGAGTTCAGTGGTTCAGTAGTTAAAGTGTTCAGTAACAGGTCACGATCTTATATTATGGAGTTGGTGCTCAAGCCCCGTGGCATTGAAATCCTAACTCCTCGTAATAGGGTGATAGGTAGGAAGCTGGAATCATTCTGAGGTACCAGCGGCGAGTCAACCTTCTCAGGTCTCGTTAACCTCAGCTAGGTGGTACGCTTTCCATAGCTCAAATCGTACGTGCGGATGGAATTGGACGCTGGATCCAATCGTTTGGGGTTACCCAGCTTCCTAGATCAGTACGAAGGGTTATGGCCACACTAGTCCCTTTATGTATACAATTATATATTCACACCACCATATTTCCTTCCGTAGGAGGATAACTGCCCAGCCACGGCTACATAGTTATCTCTCCCGCCTTAGGGTGCACTAGGGTATTAGTCAAAGTCTGGTTTGCATCCAGCACTTGTTACAGTTGAGAGTAGGTAGACTTTCATTGCACACCGAAAGTCGACACATAATGGGGGTTGTTTTGGGATAACACACCAGTATTAGGAGTCCAGACAGGTCCAGGTACACACCTTAGTTGAGTTCAAATTCGGGTAGGCAGGGTTTTATATATTAGAATATATGGTTCCTTTGTATATTTGTGGTTAAGTCATAGGTAGATTTTACAGAATTAATTATTATTAATAAATTATTTTAGGCTAATAGAAAATTAGGAAAAGTTCTTAGGTAGGTAATGATCTAGCTGGTTAGCAAATATTTGGTTTGGTTTTAGGAAGAATTTCAGGTAATTGAATAGGGAAAGTTTTGCTCAGAGTGAAGAGTTTAATGGTTCAATTCACAGTAAGTGTTTAAATATTCTTAAATTAGAGTAACAAAATATCTTGTGAATTCTTTCAACTTGAATTATTGATATTTATTTGAACAGGTTGGTTGTAGAGAAATATAATTTAAAGTTAACTAAGGAGTTTGTTTGCTAAGTTGTGAAATTAAGGGCTTGCTCGCTTCCTGGAACAGGGGAAGCTTGCTACAAGTTTTTCGTGCGACTTTTCTTGTAGCCATAGATAGGGTTTTACCTCTTCTATTTTTAATTTATATTAATAATCTCCCAAATGTGACTAAGCATCGAGTGATCCTATTCGCCGATGATATATCTGTAATAGTGACAACTGATAAAAAATTGACATTAAATCACCATAAAAATGACATCAATGAAACAATAATTAAAATAATTGATTGGCTTAGAAATAATAATTTAATTATAAATATTGACAAAACGAATTTAATTAATTTTAATAACATTCCAAATCTGACATTGAATACAAATATTGAAGGACAAATATTAAAAAATACAATAACAATGAAATTCTTAGGCATAGAAATTGACCATAAATTAGATTGGAAACAACAAGTCCAAAAAGTGTGCGATAAAATAAATCGTTTCTCGTTTGCAATTTATAAACTGAAAAAAATAGCAGGTAGGAGTACAGCTCTTACTGCGTACTTTGCTTACGTTGAATCAGTCCTGCGATATGCACTCATTATATGGGGTAATAGTACAGACATAGAAAAGGCGTTCGTTGCACAAAAAAAGTGTGTTAGAGCGATATGTGGAACTGCACCTGACGAACCGTGTAAGCCTTTATTTCAATCTCTGAATATTTTGACACTCCCTTGTCTTTATATATTCGAAGCGGCAAAATTTGTGAAAAATAACATGAATTATTTTACTCAAGCCAAAGACGTCTACAAACGAGGAACCAGAAACAGAAATAGGTTAGTTTCCGTTATAATTCCTAAGAGCGCGAAATTCCAAAAAAATTGTTATTGGATGTGCATGACAATATATAATAGGATACCACAAGAAATTCAAGAACTGCCTTTTAATAAATTTAAAAAAGAATTATTCAACTGGCTTAGTGAAAAGGCTTTTTACACTACACAGGAATATTTAAATTGCGATAGAAGATGATAACTAATATTTTTTTGTTAATTTAATGATAATTTGTTGACATTTTGTGATTGTTTAGATAGACATTTTACTATTTATTTTAAATTTATTATGCCAATATTAATTTAAGATTTGCATGCCATTGATAATGGTTGATTAAGCGGATGTATAATTGCTGATAAATAATTATGACCATCTCCAGTGTACCTTAACCAAACGCAAATAAAGATTTCTATTTCAAGTCCACAATAAAGCTAGTTTTAAGTTAGAAAGGTTCTATATGAACTAGTTGGTAATGATAAATGCCCTGAAACTGTTCTGGAGGACTCATATGTCATGGAAGTAGAAGTCCACAAGTTGTGCGTGGTTGGGGCACAAACTCTAAAAATAACCATATTATGTGAATCTAATAAGAATCCTAAATATCCTAATTAGCATTTTATTCTGACTAATTTAGTATTGTTTTATTAATAAGATTACAAGTAAATATCATTACTGAGCAAAACTCTAGGCCGGCAATAGTTATCCATTTATTATACTTAAGTTGAGTCAGCGGAAGCATATGAGGTTAGGTTAGGGTTTAGCTTCAACTCCACGCTAATAAAAGAGCTTAGGGTCACTGCGGAAACTAGGGTCCTCTCTAGAATCGATCACAGCCATATCAAGTTAACGAGCCAATAACATAACATTCAATAGTAATTAAACCAAAGTTAGTATCAAGTAGGTTCCTAGTAGTTCATATCCATAGTGCAGGCAGTTAGTGCGGACAAAAGTATAATAGGTTGTTTAGTAGGGGGGTGGGTACAATTTGAATAAGCCATGACCAGGATTTTATACAGTGTATGTGCGGCTAAGAATGTTATGTTTTGGTTTCATATGTACAAGTTTAGACTTGTACAATTTGTTGCACGTGAAATTGGATATTAGGTGGAGTTGATGTAGGCTGATGTTGATGTGAACAAAACAGTACTTACATAGAGAATACATAGGTTGTAATGTAAGGTTAAGTTAATATAGGGAGGGAATTAGACATGCATGGTTAGTTAGTAACATAATTTATTTTAGAATAAATAAAGACCCCATCATCACTGTAATTTACCTGCAAGCAAACCAGTTAACCTAGTTCGGGTCAACTCATATCTACTTCTGTTTTACATTTTAGTACTTTTCTTGAACTACATAGGTAAATCTGAAATAAACAATAACTAAATTAGGAACTTACTGTAAAGATACAGACTTCTAGGCAGGGTTAGCTAATTTTATTAATTTGTTATGTTTCTGGTTGGTAGGTTGTATAATAGGTAATGTTAGACAAAGTAACAAGTAATATTATGAATCAAATTAAATTACAAAGTACATTTTAGGATTTTATTAGTATCAATAGCTAAGTTAAATAATAGTATAGGCAGGTTTCCTTACTTAGGTTGAAGAAATTCAGTAGGCATATTCATTAATTAGGTATAGGTGTAATATAATCAGGTTAGAGATATGCTACTTGGTTCATAATATTGGTTCACAAGTCTTGTGAAAAAATTGTTGTTCTGAAATTATAACACCGACAAATTAAATTACACATAAACTATTTGATGCTTAATACGGTCCGTAAACACAAATTCATATTTACTTAAAACCATTGTTGACATTGTTGTTTTGTTTTATTAGCGTTAAATTCTTTTCTAAGTTTAAATTACGAGAAACCGCAAAATATTTTCTACAGCTGACATGACAGTGACAGTAGTTTGACAAAACGGTTTCATAAATAAGGCGTGACTAGCTAAGGTTATACGAACATACAGCCACGTTTTAAGTTGATTATTAGACTAGGGGTATGTTGTGTATGAGTGTGGATGTTTATATGTTGGCGGTTGGTGCCTTGTTTAGTTATTAGGGGCGTATTCGCTGTACGGGATAAAAGGTCTTTATAGCGAAAGAAGGTTGATATTAATGGGTTCCATAGTGTTTCGTAGATGGAGTTACGCGTTTATTTGAGAGCGGTATGTACGGGAATTTTAAGCACGAAATCCGTTTGTTCAATTTTGCGAAACTAAGTATGCGTTCATTTATGAATAATATTATAGAAAATGATATAAACTAGCATTTTTTAAGTATTGAAATAAATAAAAATTTAAAAGTGGCAATGAGATTAGTGTCGAAGCAAAGTGCTTTTAGTGAACTTGTGTTGCGAATATAAAATTGCGTTTGTACCTATTGTAAGTTACGTATAACTTACTTGATCAAACATTTAAATATCTTAAATATACATAAATAAATAAACACATGTTGTTTATACGGAAACATAAAATAACTTAGGTCGATGGGGAAGTCAAAGTTGAAATTAGATTAAATTTGTTTAACTGCCTATCCTAAATACTGCAATGTAAATGTATGAATGAGGTTATGAATGAATTTGGAATTAAATCATGAGTGACACATTAGGTAGAAGCATGTAACATAATAGGTATGGTTTAATAGAACAATAGTTTGAACTTCTCATACAAATGTCTAGTTGTCAAAGATAGATTA
Organism: Pyrausta despicata; assembly: GCA_963921415.1. Classification (NCBI taxonomy): domain Eukaryota; kingdom Metazoa; phylum Arthropoda; class Insecta; order Lepidoptera; family Crambidae; genus Pyrausta; species Pyrausta despicata. The sequence goes on along the minus strand of OY992862.1, from coordinate 8,955,357 downwards.
ATTACTACTAGAAAAATTAAACGTTGTCATAAAACAATACAAAATAAGGTGTTTTAGGGGCGCGAAAAAAAAAAAGCGCGAAAGAAAAAAAAACTTGAATGAGAGGAAATGAAAAGTTGGGTTTTTTTAAATAAAAAAGTAGATAATCATAACAATAAATAAACATAACCATACTAGAATAAATTAACAGAGGTGTTCCTTGGTATATAATTTTAACAAAAAACCAAGTTCGAGATTCTGCTGGGTTGTTTTAGGGGCGCGGAAAAACATGAATGAGGGGAATTGAAAAATTGGGTAATATCTGGATTGAAGGTTGTAATGGAAGTGAAGAATGTTAAGAAATTAAGTAGGTAACTGTCCGTGGTGAAGTTTGAGTATAAGAGGCCTTGATAACCTAGCGAATCTATCTAGAGAAAAAAAAATAGTTAGAGCTCAAATATTAAACACTTTACTCTACAAAGACTACCTTACAGGCAATGCGGTGGTGTTAGGTTAGATTATTCGCAAGGCAGAGCCTACTTGTAAGGTTAGTCTTTCTCGACAAAGAGCCGGACTAAGCACACTTCACATATGCCACAGGTCGTGACATAGTTGACGAGATCCGCCTTAAGATGGGAAAATTCTGTCTATTAACCTTAATGTTGTTACGACAGCTTGAGAGGATTTTTGTAGAAATTCCTTGGTGGTACTGAATGTTGGATTTCATTTTCAAGAGAAAATGGATGGGAAGGTCTACAGATAGCTATTAGGGCGACTTGGATTCACAACCCGGGTTTCCTTGGAAAAGCTTGCTCTAACCCTATAACATTACCCTTAATAGGCAGCATCAAGCCAAGGCTTTCGTGGGTCGGATTAACGAAGGCGCGATTCTGTGGCCATTATACACTAAACATTAGGTACACACTACAGCAGGTACAACGGCATGTTTGATACAGACGAATGTCTAACTATTATTGTTACAGTAGTTAAACAAATCTAGTTATGATATCTGTAACAAATGATACAGATTATACAATAAACTTCTTGAGTGCAGAACATAGTTTAATGATTTTTATAATAAATGTCAATTTATTAATTCAATATTGAGTTGTGCAATATTTAGTTGATTAAGTACTGGTAATTCTGGACTTACTTAAAGATGGTGATTATAGTCAAGTGAGCTATTACCTTAAGGCCCGAGTTAGCTGGCACGAGTTTGACGGTTCGATAAACTAACAGTCCTATAGTTGGATGTATAAATCACGTGATTGGTTGGCCGCTTAACCGTAGTTGGTTTTCGTCGGGTCAGAGAGGCGTTTAGCTTAACTGAGCGTTGGTGATGATCACCCTCTTAACGTCATTAACAATTTTAGTGGACGTACGTTTGACACATGTCGTAATTCACATATCAGTAACGAAGGGATTATATGAGTGGATTTATATCTACTTTCTATATGTATTTTAATTAATTTAATATAGACACTAGTTCACGTGTTGACTAAGAATAGTGTGTGAGTCCATCTATGGATCAACTTAACTTTGCACTTCGATACTGATAATATACGCACACTAGTTAAATATTTGAGCTCTATGGAAAAGCCAACTTGGTTAAACTTTAACAATTATATTTTACTGAGGAATATCTTACTTTGAAATTCAAACATTCAATAAGTTGTAAATAAAATTCAAGTTAGTTAAATATTAAAGTCCCTCTCACAATAAGAATTAGGGTATGATAGTAGTAGGGTATGTTAGGACTAGTTAGGACCTCAGTTACTTGTAACTAGAAATTTTTAATAATTGTGCCCTAAAGATGTGAAAGTGTAATTTAATCAAATTTCATTTTAAGGTGACTTATTTGTTGTTTGAGTAGATGATAAAGGGTTCTCATATCGCAATTGTAAATTGTTGCAACCTTATGGTGGCAGTCATCAAGGTAGTAAGTGATTGAGTTGCTTAGGCAGAAAGGAAGTCCATGGAAGTTAAGTTACTGAAAGAAAGAAAGAAAGGAAATGATTTATTACTGAAACAATGGTTATGGAACATTTTGCTGTTTGAAAAGTATTAGAAGTAAGTAGATGAAAGAATGAGAGTATGAAATATGCATATTTGAAAAAAAAAAGACAAAAGTAAAATCAGTATGTAGGGCTGGGGGCAACTCAATTGCGTCTCCTTCATGACGGTTTGTTGATGACTAGTTATTCCGTACTCACAACACTTATCAAAAATTCTCATGAAATAGGATCTTGGTGCTAGGATAAGTCTGTAGACATGGTCCGGAAGTCATGTGAGTTTTACGTACACGCAGCCAGTGGCAAAAATTTTCCCCACACTTACAAGCTCCAAGACACTAATGAAAATCTGTATCGGATAAAATCTGGGTGAGGTAGAACTAGTATGGGGAGTTAGCTTCTCACGGTTCAGACCGTCAGGGAGGTTTTGATCGGCACAGGGTGGTGTGGGGTCGTCCTCAGCAAACATAAGATAAGTTTGGATTGAAGGAACGAACACACTGGGTCACTAGGATCGGTTCGGGGTGGAAGCCGGGCTCCTTGTAGTCGGTTTTAATGTCCTGGTAGGAGAATATGATTTCTCATAATGGTGATACAGTAAACCTGGGGAACGTCCTTTGCAGACGGACATTCTTGTCTTGGTTTAAATATACTTTACACTAGGTACATAGTTACATAATCTCATACAAAACATTACTTATTAAACGGATTATTATTATCAACAAATTTAATACATAGTTGCTTTATTCATAATCTTACGGGCATAAATTTCTCTGGTTAGGGAACCTTAGCACCGACGAAATTTCTGAGGGGCGGCTGTAACAGATCGACTCTTAATATTTTAAATAAATTTCTAAATTAAATAAAGAAATTATGAAAATAGTGTGAATAGCGACATCTAGTGTTAGCAGTGAGGAACTGCCGATGTGTGTGACTTGATTTGGGAGGATCGAAGGTTGAAGTTCGAAGTATGTTCTGTAGATGTCGTATCGAAATATTTTAAGATTCTTACATTAATTAGAAATTCATTTTGGCTCGGTAGTTGCGAGATTATATCCTGTAAAATACTGAAAATTCATTTTAGATTAAATCTAAGAGAAAATAATTATGTAAGGAAGACGTAATAGTATTTTGACTTGACATAAGTGCTAAAACGTATTTAAGTGAAACGAATTGATTATCGAGCAATATTGGCGTTATTTGGGTGAATGTTAGATTGATTTATTGGATTTTATAATTGAATGTTAATCTTATTCATTTCCCGATGTTCTTGGAGTTTGAGAATTAATATTAAAAAAATGTCCTTATACTAGAGCAGGTCACAGTACGAAGGAAGTGACAGACGAGAGCCATCTATATTCGCAAGGCGCTAAAAAATAAGCAATCTTTACGAATGACTATGGATGTCCCATTTGCACGCAGTTGAGTAGCTATAGGAAAGAGTAAGATAGATAACGCAAAACGTATGACCTGTTTTAAAAGTACTGCTACTCCACGCTAGATGTCTTTGAAATCTTGCGAGGAAAATGGAGATGCCAAGCGAAAAATTGTTTCTACTATTAGTAGTTTTGTTAAAGATTAAAAGCATAAGGTCAAAATACCTGAATCGATCAATTTCGGTTTAGTAATTACATTGAGTTGAAATATAATTTAGAATAAACACTAAAGTTAATGTTTCCAATGCTAATTCTGTAAGATAATTGATTAAGAGAAAATATTGAACTCGGAATGCTATAAATAGAAATAATCTAAAATTCTTTGTAAACAAAAGGTTTCAACGTTGTTTTGTTCTAATAACGAAAAGTCATGCATAGTGGACAAAGGTCTTACAACATTTGAAACTAAAACAAATAAATAGGGTTTGCTCTTGTCAACCTTAAGTAGTTATTATAAAACTAGCGGTCACTGCGACTTCACCTGCGTGTGGTTCTCGTTCCGTGGAGATCCCGATGACAAATTTAGATGTTGGTCGAATCTCAGATCAGTCAGATGTGCTCCGAAGTTACGTGGGGGATAGTTGAATCGTTTCGGAGGAATACGTGAACATGTAATGCTAGAGTTTTATGTATAACATAAAGGCACATATTCAAGCTAAACCAGTTGGTGGATTTATATTGTACAAAACTGTATGGATATTCCAGTAGTTGGGTATCGCAGCCAGGCATCTGATCTGTTATTTCAGCTGTGGGATAGTAGAGTTGAGCGTTGTATACGATTAATGAAGTAATTTTCTAGCACATTCCATATTAATAATAGATTAGTTCACGCTTGGAACCTATTTACCAAACTTGGCTAGGATAAACCGGAAACTGTAATGGTAGAAATGGTAGACAGTGGAAGTGTGGGGATGACAACACTGATCAGGAATGTTCTGGAAGAAAAAGAGTATATATAGGGCCTACAGCGGAATAGGAGGGGCATTCAGTAACGAATACGCGAGTTAAAAGAGGTAGGCTCTGAATTTCTGTTTGTGAAAGTACTGAAAATCTGGATCAGATTATCATAGAAATATGGTTTTGTGAAGGATCTCAGTATTTTAAATTGGTAGAGTTTTAGTGTGTTATTCCGCGAAAATATATAAGATCTTGACTGGTGGAAGCTTAGTTTTACAGGATTGCAACAGATACAGCAGCCCGTAAAACTGGGTTTTGGTTAAAACGTAGTGAAAATCATACTTGGTGTGTTGTGCATCTTCCAAGCCTAAGGTGGTTCAATTTGGGCTCACAACAAACAAAGTATGCCTAGTGTTCTTGGTGAAAACTCCGACAAAACAAAATGGGAGTGGTTACCTAAAGAGTTCAGTGGTTCAGTAGTTAAAGTGTTCAGTAACAGGTCACGATCTTATATTATGGAGTTGGTGCTCAAGCCCCGTGGCATTGAAATCCTAACTCCTCGTAATAGGGTGATAGGTAGGAAGCTGGAATCATTCTGAGGTACCAGCGGCGAGTCAACCTTCTCAGGTCTCGTTAACCTCAGCTAGGTGGTACGCTTTCCATAGCTCAAATCGTACGTGCGGATGGAATTGGACGCTGGATCCAATCGTTTGGGGTTACCCAGCTTCCTAGATCAGTACGAAGGGTTATGGCCACACTAGTCCCTTTATGTATACAATTATATATTCACACCACCATATTTCCTTCCGTAGGAGGATAACTGCCCAGCCACGGCTACATAGTTATCTCTCCCGCCTTAGGGTGCACTAGGGTATTAGTCAAAGTCTGGTTTGCATCCAGCACTTGTTACAGTTGAGAGTAGGTAGACTTTCATTGCACACCGAAAGTCGACACATAATGGGGGTTGTTTTGGGATAACACACCAGTATTAGGAGTCCAGACAGGTCCAGGTACACACCTTAGTTGAGTTCAAATTCGGGTAGGCAGGGTTTTATATATTAGAATATATGGTTCCTTTGTATATTTGTGGTTAAGTCATAGGTAGATTTTACAGAATTAATTATTATTAATAAATTATTTTAGGCTAATAGAAAATTAGGAAAAGTTCTTAGGTAGGTAATGATCTAGCTGGTTAGCAAATATTTGGTTTGGTTTTAGGAAGAATTTCAGGTAATTGAATAGGGAAAGTTTTGCTCAGAGTGAAGAGTTTAATGGTTCAATTCACAGTAAGTGTTTAAATATTCTTAAATTAGAGTAACAAAATATCTTGTGAATTCTTTCAACTTGAATTATTGATATTTATTTGAACAGGTTGGTTGTAGAGAAATATAATTTAAAGTTAACTAAGGAGTTTGTTTGCTAAGTTGTGAAATTAAGGGCTTGCTCGCTTCCTGGAACAGGGGAAGCTTGCTACAAGTTTTTCGTGCGACTTTTCTTGTAGCCATAGATAGGGTTTTACCTCTTCTATTTTTAATTTATATTAATAATCTCCCAAATGTGACTAAGCATCGAGTGATCCTATTCGCCGATGATATATCTGTAATAGTGACAACTGATAAAAAATTGACATTAAATCACCATAAAAATGACATCAATGAAACAATAATTAAAATAATTGATTGGCTTAGAAATAATAATTTAATTATAAATATTGACAAAACGAATTTAATTAATTTTAATAACATTCCAAATCTGACATTGAATACAAATATTGAAGGACAAATATTAAAAAATACAATAACAATGAAATTCTTAGGCATAGAAATTGACCATAAATTAGATTGGAAACAACAAGTCCAAAAAGTGTGCGATAAAATAAATCGTTTCTCGTTTGCAATTTATAAACTGAAAAAAATAGCAGGTAGGAGTACAGCTCTTACTGCGTACTTTGCTTACGTTGAATCAGTCCTGCGATATGCACTCATTATATGGGGTAATAGTACAGACATAGAAAAGGCGTTCGTTGCACAAAAAAAGTGTGTTAGAGCGATATGTGGAACTGCACCTGACGAACCGTGTAAGCCTTTATTTCAATCTCTGAATATTTTGACACTCCCTTGTCTTTATATATTCGAAGCGGCAAAATTTGTGAAAAATAACATGAATTATTTTACTCAAGCCAAAGACGTCTACAAACGAGGAACCAGAAACAGAAATAGGTTAGTTTCCGTTATAATTCCTAAGAGCGCGAAATTCCAAAAAAATTGTTATTGGATGTGCATGACAATATATAATAGGATACCACAAGAAATTCAAGAACTGCCTTTTAATAAATTTAAAAAAGAATTATTCAACTGGCTTAGTGAAAAGGCTTTTTACACTACACAGGAATATTTAAATTGCGATAGAAGATGATAACTAATATTTTTTTGTTAATTTAATGATAATTTGTTGACATTTTGTGATTGTTTAGATAGACATTTTACTATTTATTTTAAATTTATTATGCCAATATTAATTTAAGATTTGCATGCCATTGATAATGGTTGATTAAGCGGATGTATAATTGCTGATAAATAATTATGACCATCTCCAGTGTACCTTAACCAAACGCAAATAAAGATTTCTATTTCAAGTCCACAATAAAGCTAGTTTTAAGTTAGAAAGGTTCTATATGAACTAGTTGGTAATGATAAATGCCCTGAAACTGTTCTGGAGGACTCATATGTCATGGAAGTAGAAGTCCACAAGTTGTGCGTGGTTGGGGCACAAACTCTAAAAATAACCATATTATGTGAATCTAATAAGAATCCTAAATATCCTAATTAGCATTTTATTCTGACTAATTTAGTATTGTTTTATTAATAAGATTACAAGTAAATATCATTACTGAGCAAAACTCTAGGCCGGCAATAGTTATCCATTTATTATACTTAAGTTGAGTCAGCGGAAGCATATGAGGTTAGGTTAGGGTTTAGCTTCAACTCCACGCTAATAAAAGAGCTTAGGGTCACTGCGGAAACTAGGGTCCTCTCTAGAATCGATCACAGCCATATCAAGTTAACGAGCCAATAACATAACATTCAATAGTAATTAAACCAAAGTTAGTATCAAGTAGGTTCCTAGTAGTTCATATCCATAGTGCAGGCAGTTAGTGCGGACAAAAGTATAATAGGTTGTTTAGTAGGGGGGTGGGTACATATTGTCAAAATTAATTAAATTAAAGATTTAAATGGTTATTTATTATATTTTATCCTCCAATGTTAATTTCATTAATAAAATATTGACTACTTTTCTGACATAAAAACTCTGCTTTGCTAAGGTTTTAAAAAGTATTATTTTATTTTAAAACGGAGCATCTTAAAAAACCGTGCTTGTTACTTTATTAAAATGCAAACTCGTGCGTTCTACGTTACATTACCGCACTCGTGCGTTTTAGATTACAATAACGCACAATTGCGTAATTAAATACATTGCGTGATTAAATATTGAAATTGGTACATAAATTTACGAGAAAATATGTTATTGAGATATTCTTACGACCGCTTGTCAGATGCGTTTCAAATTACTAAATAATTTACACCTAAGAGATAGGTATGACATACTTCTATGCATAGAATTTTTTGTTCCATTATACTGAACCAGTGAGTGGTCATTCGCCTTTCAATGGTAATTGAGCGTAAATTCAATTTGACTGTGATTTGCACGAATAGTGATTCTAACGGGAACGGGACAAAGCAACCATGCTTTTACGAACTTAATCTGCAATGCGTGTCGCAATCACACGCCATGAGGACAGAAACTATGTATTTTTGACTGAAACGTAAAAAAATAATTCTCCCGGCTTTTACTGTTCTTGTTTTGATTGGCTTTCAGAACCCTGATTCCGCTAACACTGTCGTAATAGAATTGTAATCGATTGAGCCCCAGATTAAAAGTTTTGTGGTCAAAAAATTAAACTTAACTTAAGAGGCATTACTTATTTAATTAAAACTTTATTGCACAAGAAATGTACAAAGGGTGGACTTCATGCTAAAAGCATTTTCTGCCAGTCAACCTCAAGGTCATGCAGAAAGAAAGAGGCATGAGGAAGATGGCGCCCTATGTTCATATTACGAATTCATAAATCTAGAGATTAATTCTGTTAGGACGGCCAGGAACCATATGTACCAGAATGAGTTCCAATATGCAAGTCTTTAACCGTGAGATTAATGATTTGCATATTAAAAATCATACTTCAGTAATCGTACATCATCAAATTAATCCTATTAACAAAATACCCTACCATTAAAATATTTCACTTGATCAGAGTTTATTGTTTGTGTAGTTTGATTACTCCAATAGGGATAAACAAAAATATTACTACATAATTAATAGCCTTTCGGTTATCGGTAAATTTAAAATGAATGTGATAAAATGGTCTTGCATAATATGTAGATAATATCATGTAATCAGATTACATGATATTTTTGGGAAACCATTCATGCTGTTAATCCTTAAGAATTTCATTCATGACGGTTCTTTATTACAAAACATTTATAAATTGCTTCTCTTCGCTTTGTAGTTATCTTTTTACGTAGTGGACCACTGCCTTAATATTATATTTGCTCATACTTAATAGTTATATACATATATTTATTTTGTCGCACCGCCCACTAATCGTTTCTGCTTAGCCCAAATGTATGACTGGTAAAGAATGCCCTACGGCGTTATGACCATCTTTTGTACATTGTTTTGTTGTGCAATGAAACTTAAATAAATAAAAAAACGTTGAAAATGCTATGTAATATGAGCAAGTACCTAACCTAACAAAGCGAAATCCACAACATACAGTCAAGAGCTACACGTGTTTGTCTTGTTATTGTAACTAAAACCGAGTCAGTCAGTGGTCTTATTCTGGAAGACTATACTACATACCTACACGTTTATGAAGATCGATCGTAGCGTCCGATTTGATAAGTTATTCGTGCCACGGAAGCCTTGGATCACAAGAACAAACGGAATCATGTAAGGTGTCCTACGCGAGTGACGCATCCAATACTTAGTGACCAATACTTCAAACGCCTTGTGTCAATGTCAGCAGCGTCACCGTCCCGCTGTCGCGCTGCGTTGTTCACGTAAACTGTTCTTGAATCTACTTTAATTTGTAGAGATGGGCCGAGTACTCGGTGTTCGGCGTATTCGGTGGTTTTTGAAGTGAAAACTTCTTTAGCGGCGTTGAGCACTTTTGTGCATGGGTAGAAACTGTGAAACTCGCGTCAGGTCACGTGATGCTGATCGAAAAACCGTAAGACGGTTGTTAAGTTTTCACTTCTGCCGGCACTCTCGGAGTGCAACCCGTGTTTTTTTTTTAATACTCGTACTCGGCCGAATAACTCGGTTTAAGTGACGAGTACTCGGTTATGTAAATTTAATAAACAGCAATTATGGAATAAGTTTGCTGGTGGCTAACTGGAGGAATAAAAGTATGTACCCAAATTACCACATACTTTAGTCAATGAACAAGCCCCTAATCTAGCGTTTGTCAATTCCTATTGGTTAATTATAGGACATTAGTGAAGTCATGATTTATTAATTCAAAATAACAGTGAGTAGGTATTGCTGGCAGCGCGTTGCGGTCATGTTAGGATCTCAAATTCAACCGAGTAACTCGGCCGAGTACTCGGTACTCGGCAAGATTTAAACCGAGTAATACTCAGTAAAACCAAAACTCGGCCCATCTCTAAATTTGTAATTATAAGTTAAAGGTTAGAATTAGGTCTATAACTTACTTACATCGATCGATCGAGAGCGAAAACTAAAGAAAAAGAGATCTAAAATAATCGACTGAGCAGTCAAAATTAGGTACCCTGTTGCCACGGTCGTTTCGTGTCAATCAATCTGTTTATATGACTAAGAGCTGACTAATACACAGCCGATACGGAACAGGCGTGCACAGTAGACACCCAAGTCTAAACTAAATAAGCCGTGGGAACTCGCAACCCGTCCACTAGTTCAATGTGCCAATATATATAGAACGGCAAGTGTTTGTTATTATTATGCACTACACTGTACGCCGCGGTTGCCAGGAGAAATTCTTTCGAGGAAATTAGTGCTAATGCTAGCTAATCTTTTTTGCTTGGTAATTAGTGGCATGACACTGATGACTCTATACACAAAATATTTTGAGACGGTAGTCATGTTGACACGTTTATTTAGCCTACATACTTAATATGTACGGCTTTATATTAAGAAGAAATCTGCCTATAAGTTTTTACGCTTTGTATATGTCAAAATAAAGAAGTTGAGAACAATCGCCTCGGTATTAACTGAAATTGTTAAAATAATTGGACTTTCCGAGTAATAACGAAACAGACATTAATGGTTGGACCACGACTTTTTGGCCTAGGGCACATCTGCGGCTGCGGCAAACTGTATGTCGCTGCAACTCGCGAGTGTCAGTGATTTGGCGGCGTTGCGTAGTTTGGCGACATTAGATCGCTTTTAGCGATTATACCGCCTCAAATGTTTCATCTTTCTGAAAGTATCGTTTTTTTGTATTCTTCGTGGTGTGCTAGTAAGAGATATTCTCTATCTATGTCGCAGGTGTGCGCTAGCAGTTTATAATGTTGTTTTTTTTTATATTGGTTCCTAAATATTCTGTTATCATTTTATCAAACCATAAATAGCCATGTTGTAAAACCCTAAACTAGGGATATGCTAGGAGATATAAGCCTTAATTATAGATTACTAGCTCACCCGGCAACCGTTGTTTTGCCATTTAATTTTTTTTTATCACTTAGAGGTATGAAAAATAGATGTTGGCCTATTCTCAGACCTACTCAATATGCTCACAAAATTTCATGAGAATCGGTCAAGCCGTTTCGGAGGAGTATGGCAACGAAAACTGTGACACGATATTAGATCTCTCGAAATATGAAACTGCTTTTGAAATACGAATGCCACTGACCAAAAAAAAGTCCTTAGCGCTCATCAGAAGCGCTGCTAATTTACTAATTTTGTTCTATTTTTTGAAATAAGAATGCTGCCAGTGAGCGGAAAGCAAGCTAGATACGTCTCCAGACGCCACGAAAAACTTAATTTTTCAATAGGCTTGATGACACCTATCTTAAATATTTTCAAGACCATGGCGTTTAAAATCATAGCCTCTATGAAGTTAATACAACTAGTTTATTTCCAAAAAGCTGTAGAAACCAATTTTTAAACACACAAAACTCATTAAATATTCGGTCAATTGATTCCGATTTCTGATACATGACCGTAACGTCACGTTCTTGTATTCCCATACAAAGTCTATAGAGGCAGACCGTTTTGACACATAATAAAAAGTATTTCTACGATTGGTGGTGTCATCTAGCCTATTTTTATCACAGTCTTGAAAAAATCCAATCAGAAAGACGAATTGCGCGTGGTGACTTCCAGTACTCGTTAATTAAAATCCGTTATTTTCTGAATGACTCATGCGCATCTCTTATTATGCGAAACATATTGGAACAGACTATCTGGAACACACACCGTGCACTTTGCAATGCCAATATTTGTTCAATTCGTCTTCATTCCAAAGATTTGTGAAAGTCGTAATGCCTGGAATATGTGTTTCAGTCAGCATTTTACCATCATTTATATATATACAGGGTGTCCCAAAAAGAGCGTGCTATTTCTAATAATATCCATCGTAGTTCTCTACTTATCTTTATATTTTTCTTGTTAAATATTCTCAAAGAATTGATCTATCTCAGGAAAGAACTTTTTTTTGTCATCTATTAGTCTATCACCTCCTTAAGTTTGGCACGCTTTTTTTGGGTCACTCTGTATACTGAATTGCCTGAAATGCGAAAAAGTTTGTCGCTCCCGGATTGGCTTATTCAGCCATAGTAAGAAGTGCCTTGCAGCAGACACTGCTTAAATCGTCTGTAATAGACGGATAAGGCCTATGATGATGATGATGATGATGTATACTGATATATGCTCGGTGCCCTACAGCTGTGTAGGGCATAGAGCCCGGGCTTGCCCAGCATATGAAAGCGCGAACGATAGACGATGCCGTAATCAGCTGAATACAGCGTTGCTTGGCTACAGATGGCTACAACAATAAGTTATCTTGAGATCAGATAATACAATCATCAAATCAAACATCAGGCAGAGGCCCGACTATTTTTGATTGCAGATAGCTTATTATCATACAATTAAAAGTACGTTTTAAATCCAATCGGTTACTAAAACTGATTGATCATGCGATAATTGTGAACAAATTGATCTATTACTCATCATCAAGGTGCGAGGATATATATCAATCGATATTATCACGATATATGTGTATCGCGATATATATCGATGGTTTTTTATATAAAAATCAATAATATATTAATTTTTTTTTGATAGTGAACAATTAACCTTGTTGTTGTTTTAATAATGGAAAGGCCTTTCCATTGTCTTTGCTATGAGTCAAAAATTTGTGATTGATAATAAATATAGAGGTAGATGTCAATTTTAAATTGCATACAGTAAAAGAACTATAAAAAATATTTTCGGTTATTATTTGTTATTTTAGACGGTCTTATTACTAAAATGTATGTCTTAAATCATTTTTTTTTTACCTTAGATTGTTGTAAATAGTAATTACTTATATTGATTTTTGACACATGACTTCATGATGGAACGGTAAAGAGAACTTGCATAGGTACTAATATGTTAGCACGCTAAACATACTTAATGTAATATACGGTGTAAGAGACGGTCCGACTCTTTACCGTTTTAATTTGTTTTTTACCAGACATAAATCGAAAGTAATTAATAAATGATGACACGACGAAACGGATACCCGATTCAGCGGCATGTGTTTAACAACAATGACCGTCATGTGCCAAAGTGTATGTAAGCAGCACATATACTCGTAAAAAGATAACAAACCTTTTTTTGGATCGATGATGACGTTTTTGGCTACAAAAAAAAGTAAAAATACAAAATTTTGTTTTCTTTTACAAAGATCTTAAACAAGATGTGGCCAGTATCTCCTTTTAAGCTTGATAAAGATGTAAGTTTAGATGTATGTATGCAAGATGAAATCGAATAGAATCGAATTAAAATAATAAGTGACAGAAAACGCTGCTCACCTTTTCGTATCTCAAACGAGTCTCGAAGACGTGATCGCGGATCTTGGGGTCAAAAAACAGGTCGAGATGACTGCGGGTTTGGATTTACAATTAACATAGAATGGTCGTGACTAGCCGCGAACAGATACCCTACTCCGTAAAGTTTTGGCCGTATTTGCTACTCTACCCATTTCTTTGCACGGCCCAGCTTTTATATACATATACACATCCTCATATTGGTTCTCCTACGTATCTTTCTCCTTATTTGTGATTCGACCCCAATAGATTTATTTATGCTTTATTGCAATTTACTTTATGACGACCACTTTGGTGTAATGGTCAAGAAGTTGACTGTTAACCAAGAGGTCGCAGGTTCGATCCCCGCACTGTACAAACATTTGTGTGCATGAACATGTCAGTTCGTACTGGTCTGGGTGTTATATGTATTTTTTAAAGTTTATTTGTAATACTTGATTCTGATATCTGTAACACAAGTGCTTAAGCTACTTACCACGGAGTCAGATCAATGTATGTGATATTGTTGTACATATATTTACTATTATTATTATTGCACATCAAAACTATGTAAAAAAGGTGGACTTAACGCCGTAGGGCATTCTCTACTAGTCATACCTTTGGGCTAAGCAGAAACGATAATAAAGATTATTATTTATTAATGACTAGACACTAGACTATTAATAGAACAACAAGTAAGTACACACCCAGCAACATTCTTATCTAGCACATGAGTAGGTACTATACTTAAATCTAAGCTCATTTTTCAGCTTTAACAATTATTTATTTATAACACAATTTATTAACAGAATGTTATTTAATCCTAGTGAATTAACTTTATCACACACTCTTTTTAGACATAATAAAGTTAAATCTTTACCTTTATCTTTATACAAATCTAAATTTTTACTAATATTAGACTTAAAAACAATGTTACTAACAATATGGATCTAAAGTTATCCGAAAATAAATAATTTGAATTTATTGGACAGAAATATCTTTGTAGATAGATGGAGATATCTTTATTAGATAGAAGAACACTAAGCACTGCCCTCCGACGGCTCGTTGTATGAACCACATAGGTCAATCGTTGGTAAGTATGTACCTATCGCCAAACGGTTTTCGCAAAATATTTCTTTCGAGAAAACTACGGACATGGCTTACACAGTAGGACCCCAGCATCGGGCATCGTTAGAAGAAAACATGACTTTGCTGCAAGGGAATTCTACTTCTATGGTTGAATGCTAATGGTATCCGAACACAATGAAGGCTTGATATGCATATAAATAAATAAATAAATATTTCACAACAATCCCACCAATTATCTAGTCCCAAATTAAGCTACGAGGCTTGTGTTATGGGTACTAGACAACGGATAAACATACTTAAATACTTTTTTTTTGTAAATAAATACATATTATACATAGAAAACACCCAGTACAACACACACACGTTCATGCACACATATTCTTGTACTGTGCGGGGATCGAACCCGCGACCCTTGGTTTTAAAGTCCAACATGTAGACCACTGCACCAAACGGTCGTCATTTATCAATCGTCGTCGAATATCAAGTCTAAAATGACCACCATATGAGTGTTCGAATGGGTAATATAGCATTTGTAGGTTCACTTATTGTTACCAGTTTTAATTCGACACGTGTAACTCGTAATTACAGGTCAAATGTACAAATTATTATTATTATATTGTTTTATTGCAAATAAAGATTTATTAATATTATTATTATTATTAATGACCTGCATACAACTTTGACTACCTACCTAATTTAACATGACTGCAATTTAGGTATTTGTATCCAAATTAAGGACATAAATTAAGTATCATATCGCTATAAGTGTCCCAATTGCGTCCCATTTTCGCCTTTTAACTTTTTTGTTTCAGGGTATATTTTTTATTTTATTTTTGTAGGCCAACATGACAGTGTTGACCCCGTTTACTTTTACGAGCCATCGATGTTGTCTTACAAATAGGGGGATAATATCACAAAAGAAATATAGTATGTCTCGTTTACACGAAAGGACTGAAGCCCTATTCCGAAAACGAAATGTGTCAAAACGATAACGTGCACTGACGTAAGTACAAATTTACGTTCGACGCTTAAGTTTTTTTCACGATTTGGTTGATTGTCGATTTGTCATTATATACACTTTTATGTTTGCTAAATCATGCTACATGATTTAGTGCTTAATGCTTAAATCATTAGTACTTATAATTACTAATGTTTTTTTACGGTGCTTTAATTACATGTTAATAACTGAATCGACTGTCATAAAAGAAAGTCATGTGTCACGAACACGATAGAACGTGGGTCAATTACAAAATTTACAGAGATAGAGGAGTAATAAAAAAGTAATTTGCGCAATTTTTTTATTTCTTTTTTAATTTTGACTACATACGGAAACACTTATTTATTGCATGAAGCCTTTTTATTTAGCCATCTGTGTCACTTAATAATAATACTCTCGCTTCTGGCTTGCCTTTACCGACCGGCCAGAGTGGAGTCGCGAAAGCGTGATACTTGAAAATGGTGGGTTCGTAAGTGGGCACATCATGCCAGACCCTCAGGTTAGCAAGTGTTTGTGGTTGAAAGTCCGGAACCACCATTTCATCTCCAGTCGATAATACGAGTGTTGCCCCTCATTCCAGTCTAGACGACGACTGACGGCGCCAGGGGGGCCCCTCTAATTGTCGTGGAGTCACCACCTGCCATTTTTTCAGCCGAGTCTATGAATTGTGCAGGTGTCCCGTAGTCTCTCCATCCATAGCGCGACTATGGTTCTTATGGTTTCCTTGTCTACCAGCTCTTAAAAACACAACCCAGTATTTTTCCACCATACCTTGCAATAGTCTTACACGAACTAAAAAAACTGCACTGACCAACCGTTCAGGGGCTACGATGCCACAGACAAACAGAATAGGGGTCAAACTCATAACAGCTCTCTTTTCCGTCGGGGATTAATATCATATCAATAAAACCACGACCAAATCGTACCGTGTAAATGCCGTTCCGGTGAGGCATTTAAGGCTTACCCTTCCAGCGGTCTATTGATTTACCATCGCAGTATATTGATGAGAACACGCCTAGCTGCCAATGAGCGAATCGACTAGGTGCTGATTTAACTGACGGTTAAGTTTGTTGCCATTTTACATTGACTGGCCATTTTAAAATCAAGACCTAACCTAAGTGCTTTTCTTTTTTTGGGTAATGGCTACGAAAAAAACAATGACAGCAAATATCGCAAACGACGCAATCATGGGTAATACTTGCCTTCTGCATAGAGACGGCTCAATAAAAAAAAAAACATGGAACTTTGCTTTGTCTATAACATGCGTTGTTAAAAAAAAATTGTATGGACATCGTATATCGTGTGAGCCTAGTCTGTTCATCTTACGTAAATAAATAAACAGTTTATTTCTGGCTGGAATCGCTTTCAATTGTATGTTTTACTTCATCTCATCACCAACCAGCACAAGGTAGAGCTAAAGAATTAAATGACGGACCAAAAAATGTACACTATTATCCATTCTTGCAACAAAAAACAGCAAAGAATCAACTTTTGGTCGCCAGTCACAATTTGGATTCAAGGTTGTTTACACGATGACAAATGTAAGGTGAGTAAATAGGTAGGTAGAAGATACAACCTTTTTTTTCTTAGGAAAAAAACTATTTGCTTCCTACGTAAATGAATAATAGAACTCGATTTTCCTCGTAACTATTTTAAGTAAGTACTTATCGAGTATTTACTAAAGATATCACTTGTTTGTTACCTTTGCTAGAGATCATTAGAAACGAAAAACAGTATTTTTAATTTGAATCTAACTAAACCTTTTAAGCAGACCCTTTTAATTTTGTAAAGGTTTTTCTCATACTCTTCATAAAACAATAGGTAACTTATGGACACAAAGCTCTTCTAACTATACTTTACCAGAATCAAACTCGAGGGTCATTCAAAGACGGATAAAATCAAGATCATTGCGGTTGCGATCCAAATTGCCATCATTATATAGATAACCTAGATCTAGAGAGCAACTGCACAATTCTATCGTCTTCCGGAATCGACCACAATGACCCCCTACTGATGAACCCAGTAACAAAACAACGTATACGCAAAAATTCCAATTTCAGGGTTGAAAACAAATTCATTGGAATAAGATTTTGACATTGATTTCTGATTATTGACATTGAAATTGATTGTGATTGTGATTGATTGTGGTTTGTCAGATCGTAATGAAATCGAAAAGGTTTTGCTCAGGTATAGTACTCCACATAAAACTAAACATTTAATCCTTTTTTAACTCGTTTTAGCGAAACCGTTAAAACGAGAACATCATGACTGTTTTTTATAACCATAAAAGTCGTGGTCACGTTTCAAAACTTAACGTCGTGTTCACGCGATCCCAGATTAAATAAAAGCTTAGAGGTTTCCTCAATGGTGAACAAACGACCCTAGATATACAGGTTTGGTAACTTAGAACTTTTTGCAAATTACGTTATACTGTGAATAGATACTATTATGAGGTAATAAAATAGCAATAATACATTTAAAAAATCCATAACAATGCAAAAAGAAATACCTAAGCTAAAAATATTTCAACGTCATTTCCTTAAAAGTTAAATGCTTTTTTAGTAATTATAAAAAAGCAAATAAATTGTTAATTCAAATACAATTCATTCATTACTTTACTTTATTTTTTATCGCACCGATAAAGATATCATTGGTTAAGTGAAATAAAAGTCAATCTTTACCAATTAACTGCGAGGAAGATTTTTCTTGGATGTAAAATAAAAAGTGAAAAAAACGGTTATACATTTCCAACCATATCAAAGTCGACGAACTTTAATAACCTAGTTAACATGTTGCTCAAAACACACGTTTTCCATAACTTGTTAGGCCTGTATCAAATATTGATTACCTGCCAAAATGACACTCAAACCAGTCCTATCTCTACGATATATAAACACTATCCACTTTATTAGGTACATGTTTTACTTGTTAAAAAACACTTTTATTTTTTTCAAAAAAGGTGTTTTGTTTTTCAATGTTTTATTATCAAAGCTTTTGTTTCTAAATAATATGGAAAGCTTACTGCACATTACTTCTAACTTACATACAAAGTAAATGTCTAGGCTGTAAACTTATGAACGCAAGGACCAACTCGGCTAATTATTTTTGTGATATTCCTGTAAGTATTGCTATGGTGCTTAACACTTTAATGGACAGTAGACTGCTATAGCAGTTATAACAATAAAAACATCTATTGTGTCTGGCTTTCGTCCGTCAAAGTGTTAAGCACAAAAAATACAATAGGCAGGACAACGTCTGCGGGGTCTGCTAGAATTACTTAATGAAATTAATAAAAACTCAAATGCTGCTGTTTATTCCATTTAATATTAAAGGATCCTAAATAGATACCATTCCATACCTTCGACATCTAAATCTTTCTCTTCACTTTTTAATTCCAAATTCATAAGGCCTTGTCATACATAAGTTTCGCTCATTAGTGTTAGTGAATCATCGGCACAGTATGCCGCAAGATACCTGTACGTTTTCCTGTTCAAATTACACACTGCATTCGAACTTTGACAAGATAATACCACTTTTTTGTGCGCCGATTTTGAACGTAGACCGTTTTTTGCCGTTCGACTATTGTAGTAGTAATTAGTATTCCGTTGTTTCTGCATTGTAGTCCCACCACAATTTAGGGTTGTCACCGAAGTCACTAACAATTTTTATACAAAGCTTTTGACTTTATTTCATTCATTGTATTTGCTTTAGTACCAGTATTTATTACTATAAGTATTTAAATTCTTTGCTTAAACATAATGACAATAATGTTTTTCGCAAAACAAAAAACCTTTTTATAGAGTCATGTTAGAGAATAGTGGTTCAGTGAATCTTATTATAATGTAGTTCAGTCTAACGCTCTTCAGCTTAGAAAATCTTAAAAATAGGTAGTAAGTTTTATAAAAAAAATCTAGAACTTTTGAAGCAACCCTGACGGAACCGTTATAAGATATGTTGCATATTTGTTAACTTACCAACATTGTTAGAAAACATTGTTTGCGAGCAATAGTACGCATTCTTATATTAAGCTTGAACTAATTTCTAGAAAGAATACATAATTATTAGTTTACGGAGGTTACCCACATCACCTTTTCAGAACATACTCAGAGAGTGAACATAGTTCATTTTTCGAGCTTATGAATCAAAATTATATTCTTAACATTAAATATGAATACCTAGAACTTCAACAAAACACTCACAATCTTAACTACGACAAAAAACACTCAATCAAGGAGGTAGGTCATTAGGGGAACAAGGGGTAGTACTAACCTTTGAATCCTGTAATAAAAGTTGTAGTTCGGTATTAATTACTAATCATTATAAAATAGGTTACTTTATTCACTAACAGTCTGTAGGTAGGAAGAACAAAACCCTCAGAAATCATATGGTGTCTTCCTATTTCTACATGTAAGTTTGGTTAGGTGTCTTTGTGACCATATCTGACTTAAATTCGCAAAATTAAACCGAAATTACAATATTTTTTTAATTAATTGCCCATAGTTAGTAACGGGGTTGTAAAGTTTTACTTACTTAATACGATTGTTATCTCACTTATAAATATACGCATGGAGATTGATTAGTTGAAACACTTTGAAATCCATAGGGAATGGCATGGGTGTGCTTTGCGTGCAGGTCAAAATTAACCCAACCCAAATATTAACCTAATTAGTAACATTATTAAACAACACAAAATATGTATAACTCTTTTGGGTGCCAAAAAGCAAGGGCTGTCAACCTTTTTATTTTGGTACCAATGTCGGTTTCGGTATCCGTGTTAGTTGGTAAGTATCACACCGATTGTGCACGGTCGTCATCAGACCTTTTGTGTTAAAAGCGTAGTGCAGGGTTACGGTATTATTGTAGAACGCAAGTCGGGTTCATTTGTACTTGAACATTTTGCTATTGTCGTCAGTATCTACAGGAATTTTGAAACATCAAATTAGTCAGATATCCAATACTTTTATATTTATATACATACTGGAATGTTTTTAGATAGAATAGAATATTAATGTGTTTAGTTAGCACACAACATACATTTATAAATCAGTTAAAATAAAAATACTGTAAACAGAAAAAAAATACGTATGTGTGCCAAAATAAGAATAAGTCTAAAATCAAGAACCACCGCATATCTACTATGTGCGGTGGTTCTTGATTTTTGGTCACAATCGTCATACTGACAGTTTTTTTTGGGGATGCTATTTACCAGTAATTAGTTTCTAGTGAGAAGTGGACAATAGCAAAATATCAAGCCGGATCTGACGGCAGCGCTGTTTGGCTAGAATATTTATGCGAAAGATGCCAAAAACATACGAAACCGACTGCGCTACAATTCAGGGGTTAGGTGATAACATCGCATCTTAATTTTGTGAATAAGTACCTGTGTCCTTAATAATGAGGGTGTTGATAACGCATAATCGGGATTGTAATAGGTCCCGTTTATTTTATAGAAGTCGCTCTGCAAAAGAAAAATTCGGTATTCACGACCTGAGAATACTTGCTCTATTTTTACCGTTCGCCTATATTGAAAGGCACATCTATTTACGTAGAGTAAACACACATGTTTTCTCTCCACCACATTTTTAATACCATACAAAGTCTAGTTTTATCCTTCACCTTTAAGGCTCATAAATCTATCAAAGTCTTCGTAAGTTACTTCACATAAATTAATTAACGAACTTTGTACTGTGAACAAAGTAATTGTGTTTACAACCGTAAGTAATTAACCGTTGACCTGGTTGAAGTTGATGTATGGGTGCGACAGAGGGCGTGGTCGATCTCCGGCGAACCCATTAATTTCATTCGTAAACATGAACTTAATCAACTTTTTGTAAGGGAGGTCGAGCTTACGAGAAACTTTTTGACGGTCCTAAACAAGAAACAGTGTTTTTTTTTAAATTTTATAAAGATAAACGCACGTGTACTATAATTATAACCACAAACAGAATTTTGGCTAAGGGACATTTTTTTTAAAGAAACGTTCAATTGGAACAATACCTGTTTACTAGTTTTGCTTATTCATCTAATTATTTACATATATATGCAGATACCTATGAATTTCGTGTAACATATTAGGTTTCTATTTCATAATTCGGTTTATATGTGCTTTATGAAATTTTAAGATAGGTATGACCTAAACAGCTAAATGAGATATTCCAAGCACCCACAAAATCCAGCAGTCATTCCTAAACTAAATTAAATAGCTATATTATCTACTTTATTTAAAGAATGTCATTGCTACTTTTAATATAATAAAAATAAAAGCAGAACATACCTCTTGGTAGAACACTCTCTTGGAGCTATAAGTCAGGTTGTACTGCTGATCAGCTACCATCAGCAAAATCGTGAACGGCAGCAGGAAGGCCGCCGCGGCTAAGAACGCCACGCAACGGCCCAGACGGAGGGTACTGAGATTCCGCCTACCCATGTTATTTTTTTATCAAATTTTCAGATACGTCGTTTTGCACTTTGGTTGTCATTGGAGATGGAATTTGGAATAACGCGCTGACTGCCAGGGTTGACACTGAAACAAACCAAAAACGGTGGGTTTAATAAGTTGATAAAAGGTAAGTTTGTTGTCCGATTTAGGTAAGTGAAAGTGTCTGTGTAATATACGATTAATGTTTTGAAGAGAGCCACTTAGAACCTAGGTAATCATCAAAATTAGATGGCGAATTGTTAAATGTTTTTGATTTCGTATTTTTTTTTGTTTATTAATTAACGTTACTACTAGATTTTAGCTCATTATTGTTTTGAATGAGATAATTAAAAAAAACTTATATTTATTTAACGATACTTCAAGTCGAAATTATAATTCGTTTTATCACAACGGCTTGAAAAATTAAATTGTGTGAGCACAACCTATGTAACAGTTATGTATTTATTTTACCATAATATTGGAAACAAACGAGAAATAGTATCGCAGATATTTTTTTTAATATTTCTGGAACGTTCTGTGTTCATGAATTAAATATTGTGTGAAGTAAAAACTATGATGATTGATAAAATTGACAAACCAAAATATCAGCGAAATAATTTTATAGAAATACTTTTTAATTAACTCTTCCTTTGTACTTAATTAGGTGATTACATCAACTTGTTAAAAAACGGATGTCGCTCCACGAGCGATTGTAATTTAAAAATACAATGGCGGAAACAGGACGCCCAAGGGTCTACTTTAAAAGCCGAGTTTCGAATATAACCATCCCTATCACTCAGAGCCACACGTAGGTACTCCATAACGTTTCGTTCGTATATTTTCGGGTCTTTACAGTGCTTTCGCTCGCATTTCAAGCTTGTAAAGAGTGACAGGAATGGTTACATCCGAAACTACGGATGGACACATACCAATAATAGTTCTTCTGGCCGATTTCGACCACGGCGGCTGATCTCAACAGAGATCAGCCAACTACTATTATATATAGGATATTATAGTGCACAAATGTGAGCGCGGAACAGTGAGTGCACCTGTGGTGCACTCACTGTTCCATCACTATCACAGTTTCGGTGAGACGGCAATCCGACATGACCGGAGAGAGATCAGGCGCAGGACCAACAGCTTAACGTGCTTTCCGAGGCACGGGGGTGTAACACCACCAACTTCCTGACTCCGAGCTATTTTTGAGAAATTCATGAAAGAAAATCTCAGAAACAATTTTGGCGCGACCTGGGATTCAAACCCAGGACCTCTCGGATGTAAGGCAGAAACTTTGCCACTACACCAACGAGGCAGTCAACACTCACCACACATACCAACAATACCCTGTACTACGGACTACGGCTGAGAGAGTAAGGGGGCAGGGTTCTATAACGGGAGAGAAATCATTTTTAGAGTAGAGCCTTTCGTTGGAAACGGTCATTGCCATCTAACTGATGGATGACAGAAATTATTCAATTTGACTGTTGCTAATTTAGGCTAAAATCGGCGGAAAATTGTTTCTGATGCAATCAGAGACCAAAAATAGCATATTAATTGAAAATGTAGAGTTAACCGTCATCGTTGGATTACCTTGTCTATTCAGATATCCTAAGCACGTACCTAATGGAATTTTATAATTTCTTATCTTTCCTATTTAAAAATCAAGCCAAAGCCGAACTTATAAACTTGTGTATTTTCTCACAAACTACCTAGATAAATACCCTACCTACCCACCGAAATAACCAATATCTATGATACTCGTTAAATATGCTAAATAAATATGTTAAGTAAGTAATACATAAATAGGTACCTTAATTTTTTGCTCAAGACACAAGAACCTATTTATCATTTATTTGACATGTTTTTCAATGAAGTGCCTATTTAACTACTTTTCTACAATACGACATTGTAATGAATTGCGAAGAAACAAAAGCAAAAAGCGTGCCGAATCATTCCATCCGAAGCTTCGAGAAAACGGGACGCAACGACACGCGTTTTCCTTCATTAAAATTCTACCAAAAAAAACTTGTAGCTCCATTCCCGCCTCAATAAAAGTTCGCAGCTCGGTTTGGTGGAGTTAAATTTTAAATGCTGTTTTGTGTGTAAATTGGTTCCAGGTACGGCATGGGTCGGCATACCAAGCAAATTGGTGGCGATTTGTGCGAACTTGTGTGTGCCTGCGTGTTATGATGTGCGGCCGTGCCCTTTAGAACTGAAGTTCGATGTTAGACATATGTAAGTGAGTGTAAATAAGCTCGGATTGGAATTTAAATGTTTTTTTTTTCATATACTGCCTTAACTTTAACTGATTCGTTAGAGGAAGTAAACAAGACGACAGACAACTGTAAATAACTGAAACATAATACACCCTCTAATGGTTTAACCTACTTCCACAATAGTTTGATTAATTTAAAACACTTATGCGTTGAACGTTGTGAGGACGAAGAGTGTACAAGATAATTTGGTACCAATCAATTAGTATGCATTAAATAAGATAAGGATAAATATACAACAACATCACATACATTGATCTGACTCCGTGGTAATTTATGTTAAATATATCAGAATCAACAGTAGTATTACAAATAAACTTAAATAAATTCATATAACACCCAGACCAGCACAAACAGACATGTCCAGTGCGGAGACCGAACTTGCGACCTCTTGGTTAATAGTCAACTTCTTGACCATTACACCAAAGTGGTCGTCAATATAACCCAAGGAAATGATATTTCTACATTGTGTAAATCACATTGCTTGCCAT
The DNA here is from genome assembly GCA_963921415.1 of Pyrausta despicata. Lineage (NCBI taxonomy): Eukaryota > Metazoa > Arthropoda > Insecta > Lepidoptera > Crambidae > Pyrausta > Pyrausta despicata. The sequence continues at coordinate 8,930,658 of OY992862.1, read as the reverse complement.
GCCGTTTGATCCGTCATTGTCTGGATTTCTAGGTCAAAGAAAGGCCAACCTAGCCATCAGTACCTAATAAGAGAAGAAAAGCCTTTTTTATTTTTTTGCCATGACTACTGTTAGAAATATTTAAACAACTTGTAACTTAGTAGAATTGTAAACCAGCCGACAGCATTGAGCGAGTTACATGAAAATAGGAGAAAACAACAATTATTCTAATATTAGCAATTCTGTAAAAGGGCAGTTTCTTGTTGACTGTTTAATGTAATGGTTGCTTGCTTCAAAACTGGCCCCATGGCTTGATTGATCTGTTGATAATTCTTTTTGTCCTAAATTTTGTCTGTTTTTTTTGACAGGATACTTTACGACAGGATTACTTATTAATTAATTTTACTTTCTACTTTAACGATGCTTCCTTCGTCACATTCGCCACCGACGGAATAAGTCCAAAATAGAATGGATAGAAGATGGCACTTGCCACTAAAGCAATGCAAATAAACAACGTTTCACTACCGGGACACAAGACGCAGTCGAGGTCTCCACCCTTATGTCGTAGACATACCTAATTACCTACATTACGTACCAAACGTTTTGCATCTACGTTCCTTATGCGTGCGACTAGGGAGTGGAATTCGCTGCCGCCTAAAATATTTCCTGAACATTATGATTTGAATGCTTTCAACAAAATAGTGAATAGGCTGTTAATAGCCAGACATGATCCATCTTCGGTCGCATCGTCGCTAACCAGGTGAGATCGCGGCCAAATGTCTGGTTATTCATATTAAAAAAAAACGTTACTGCCTATGTAAAAGTCAATAAATCAAATAATACGTTATTTAAAAAAAGCTTTACAACTCTTTACATTGGACTGAAACGTTATGTTAATGCGTAGCACTAGTAGATGGGTCTAGCATTCATTTCATGTGTGATTATAAGTAAGCATGTAGCATAATATTTAGCTAATCAGAATTTACTGAGCTTCAGCAAACTAATGAATGACAGTACCTATGCATCTAATTATTAGGAAATTTATTAAGATCATGCACGTGTTGTCTGCTGAATGGCTATATGACCATTATTCTACAAATAGAGCTGTTTTTATTGTTTGTTGACTATAATAAAGATTCGATTTATGATTACGGACAACAGTCTTTACCAAGCATAGTGAAACTCTATCCTAGGGCTTCGTTTCCAGGAGTGCCTACGCGAACCATAACCAAGTATAGAATGTTTAAAAAAAAATGTTAGTTTGGACTCTGTGTGTAGATAGGTAGTTTGTAAGTAAAGTCTATTGCTAGTTTCCTTAAAAACAGACTCAAAATTAAAGGACGTGACTTGCAATGATTGCTTGATCGTCGCCGCGTCGTATCTAATTCTTTGCGTTCCTTCTTTGTGAAAACTCACGAACTATCTAGGGTAAGTGGGGCGAGCACGAACATTTTCGTAACGTATTCGTGTCGTCCAAACGTCAGACACTGACAGTTTCTCCATACAAATTGACAAGTTAACGATAGGTTAATGCTACGAATACGTTACGATAGATGTTCGTGCTCACCCCAATGAAATGATAAATGTTCACTAAGCCGTCCATACTAAAACCTGTCCAAATTATGTTCAACAATTTTATTCATGATTTGTGTATCATAAAACCTAGTCAACGATTATAGATACTATATGTACGATACTATGTTATAGTCTTTTGGTTAATAGTACTGTATTGATACAATAACGGAACATTAGCCGAGGAAAAAGTCCAAAATTGCTTTTTAAAGAGTCAGTTAATGGTAATCTATGGTAGGTATCTGAAATGATGTATCTATTGTAGTTGATTTTGATTACACATGTCGAGGTTTTGATGTGCTGATAAAATAAATTGCCTAGATTTTGTCTCTGTTTTAATACGTAGCTACTGTCAACCGTTGAAATAATACAAACAAATAAAATAATGGTAGTATATTGTCTATTTTATTTCAAATCATCAAAACAATTTGAAAAGCTTTACTATCATGAAATTGCTTTTAGAGACAGACATGATTTTGTTTATTTTTGCTAAACTAATCATTTTGCTTGTCAATGGCGATCTACATAGCTCGGCGTTGGCCGCGGTCCAAAGGTCCAAGGTTCCTAAATAGAGCTAAAGATCCAAAGTCGCGTATAAATTGTGAGATGTACTTTGTAGATTAATTGCATACACATTTTCTTTCAGTGACAAATAATTTATTACAGTCTGCTTTGCTTTTCGAAACAAGTAGTGTAAGAAGGATAAGAAATTCGTGCGAAACTTTTATTTTACACTACAGAACCCCGCTGACGTTGCCCTGTCCGTTTTTTTTTTAAATTTATTTTTTGTTATGAAATGCTTGTCCTGACTATAAGAACTAGAAGAAACACAAGAAAAAGAGAATCACCCAGTTTGGTGTTAGTCGGTCCGAAGTTATGCGCGTAGGCTATACATTTCGGCGATTCATTTTTATTCATATAGATTGACCAAACCTCGTATTTGATTTTAAAATTAAACTTATCAAGCTTTTGACGAGGAATCTATGTATTTTTGGTTGAGGACTAAGTACTGTTGGCAAAACAAGAATATCTAAAATGACGCGGTCCTTGGCCAAACGTGTTTGTCTGATTGTGACTGAGTCTTGTCTGCATGCAAAATCAATAACACTTTTTAGGCGTAACTACCCTAACGCACTTTAGTGGGCGTAAGTAACTTGCCTATTGCTCGGTCCCTAGACAAAGTTACTAGTCGTTAGTCGATGACGAAAATCATGATCGCGTTGCCATGACAACGACGTCGTTGGCATAGCAACTTAGCGTAGGCAAATTATATAATTTCCATATATTTTTTGTCATCGACTTATGGAATGAAGTTGAAACTTTTTCCGGGGACACTTATATTATAAGACATATGTGATCAACATTATCAGCGATTGTGAACAATTTATACTGGTGTCAAGCATCTAAATATAACGCTTCATACGAGTAAGATAAACCTTGATAATATTTCAAACGCTTCTAAAAACAATAATATCCAGTTAATTCAGTCGTTTATCATCGTAAGCAAATTAGCACTAATTCTAAAACCGCATTCAGTGTTTGAGCACTGCGATATCTCAGTTCTATAGGCAATTATTATGCAGTGACCTTTCGCTCCTACTATGCTCTATCTACTCTATAGTAACCAGAACCGCAGCTCTCGCCCACTGAAAGCTATTGATGCTGCGATTTTAGGGTTACCTAAGTAGACTCGAAGGCCGTTGGTGCAAAGGACGTAGAGTCGAATTATTTTTTGCCTACCCCGTAGCGACGAAAGCTCGTGGGATCGAAAAACTTAACTTGCCAAGGGCTAAATTTACACAGGAAACCTATTTTTATTGATGAACGCATTTTTTCGGGGCAGAGGATTGGACGTTAGGCATCCTTTAGTAAATTTCAGCACACAGGATTTCATAGTTATATGAGATTTTTGTACAAAATGAGGGAAACTTCAAATTTATTTTCCAGAAAAACTACGTAACTCTCAGTTTTTAAATTTTCCTGAAGGACGCCCTCTTTCCCAGAAAAATACGGTCAGCCAAAATATAAAGGCTTTCCATGTAAATTTTGCCCCGGTTTTCCATGTAGTTTTCGATCCCACGGGCTTTCGACGCTACGGGGTAACCGAAAAATAATTCGACACAACGTCCTTTGCACCAACGGCCTTCGACTCTACGTACGTAACCCGCAATTTTATAGGGTGCATTTAATTTTCAAAAATAGTACTAATCCCGTGACTTATATATATGCAGATGAAAATAATTACTGAACCATCCTGTATATCTATACCAATTATTACGTAGAGAAAAGTTTTCATTGCTTGTTTGGTTGAATAGAATTCGCTCCGAAACTACTAGACCGATTAAAAAAAACTTTTACAATTAGAATCCTACATTATCCCTGGTGAACATAGGCTATTGTTGTATGTGTATATGTAAAACATAATTGTCTACCCGTGCGAACCCGGGACACGCCGCTAATTTATGAGTTTTAATAGGCATCCCATATTGTCATCATGACACCAATATACCTAAGTACCTATATATTAAAATCAAACAGAATACAAAGATTTAACCGGAAGACATAGAACTGTTCTACATAAGTAGCTTTCTACAGTAAAATGTAAGGTAAAAGTGAAGCGAAAGCGTTCATTTCAATATGCGGTATTAGTACCTACATTAAGTATAGTTGTTACTTTATGGGATTTTACGGTTAAAATTTCAATCATGTGCCTTTTATTATGTTAGCGTCGGTGCGTTCAACTTAGATAAGACCATTTAAAATGAAAATTACATTTATGTACAAGTACTGAAGTTCTGGTAAAAGGTAAAGTGGGTAAAGCAAGGATATTGAAACGGGTTTTCCAATAATCACGGATACACTAAGTGTACCTAAGTACAATTAAGTACATGTTTAAATACACGTTTAAAAAATAGATTATTAGATATTTTCTCACAAAAAAGGGTTAAGTAATTATACTGTCACTGGAAGATAACAAGATCGGCAAGTTTATAAATATCCTAGGAAATTTATAAACTTTCGTAGGATTCTAAACGGAAGAAAAATTGTATTATATTACGCCTACATTTTCGGAAATTTATCAATTTGCGATATTCGTGGTAAATTTATAAACTAACGGATATCAATACGTAAGATTTTAAACGGATTGACCAATCACAGAGGAGTTTTTTAATTTTACGCTTTTTCAAAACATCAAAAACATCATAAAACATAAAATTCGGCCTTCTATCAAAAAAATCGAAGTTCCAAAAGTAGATAGAGGCCCTTTAGATAGCAAGAATGTGGTCGGCAAAGTAAGTCATAGAGAAAAGGAATGAAATTCACAAAGTTGGCAATTCCTTGTTTTTAAAAAAAATGAGTTTAAAATGTATAGTTATTGTTTTTTGATACTGTGAGGTACTTCTTACCTTACAGTCGAACCGAAACTGATAAAATAGTTTGGCAAGTCTGATTGTACTAAAGTCTGTGGACTCAAGCATTGCGACTGTCAACATCGAACCAATCAGAAAGGAGTGTGTTATTTGCCGTGTTTTGAAAAAGCGTAAAATTAAAAACTCTTCTGTGATTGGTCAATCCGTTTAAAATCTTACGTATTGATATCCGTTAGTTTATACATTTACCACGAGATATCGCAAATTGATAAATTTCCGAAAATTTAGGCGTAATATAATACAATTTTTCTTCCGTTTAGAATCCTACGAAAGTTTATAAATTTCCTAGGAAATTTATAAACTTGCTGATTTTGTCCGGTGACATATCGATATATTGAATATATTATCGAAATATACTAAAAAACATCTGAAAAAATTTAGGTACATTTAGGTACGAGTAGGAAGTTTATATTAGAGATACATATCTACGGAACCTTACCTATACGTATAAATTAGATAGGCGTTATCAACGCCGACACCTATTTTGTTACTTTTTTTTAACAATCTATTAAGTAAATGTCGTAGTATTAGTTATGTACGTGATCTGAAAAATCTTAGCTGTGCTTGATAAAAGACATCATTGACAAGTCAGAACGCGTGAAGTGAGTCTTGTTTGTTAGTTTTTTCTTGTGTACCGTTAATTTAATACGACAGAGGCGTTACTTTATCCCTCTTAACTCCCTTTATGTTTCTTTAAATGTCTCGCGAACTGTTATTTCAGACTAAAAAGGGGCCAAGGAACGATACTTATATGGTAACCCCTCACTCCAACAGTTGTTTAGTGAAGCTAACGTGATTTGCGAGATCAAGTGTAGATAATCAGTAAACAGAGATAAGAAATGAAAGAAGTTACTTATCTGTTTTCAGTGGATTTTAAACAACTTGAGTTATATAAGAAAAGAGGCTGATTGCCTCGTGCGAATCTGTAGAAGTAAAAAAAAATTCAAAATATAACCCTTTAGGTGCGTACTGCGTAGACGTAGTCTGCAATTGGATTTAAACATAAAATTTTTACAACCAAAAGTCTAAATAATAATGTTGATCAATTTACGAGCTTTAATGACTCGTGGTACCTAATCACTTTCTTAGCTTAGTATATCTGTTAAGTAGGTATGTACGCACGGCTACACGTCAAGTTAATCACTGCGGTATCTTATGCTTACGTTAATAAAGATGATTTTGCAACGAAAAGGAGAAGCTTGATGTGAAGCCGTGTGTACCTACCTACCCACACGTGCAATAAGTATTTAGTTAAGTAGGTACCTATGTATCTACATGTATACCAACGTAACTAGATATTTCTGTAGGTGTGTACATTTTATTATAGACATTCAGAAATCAAAAGTCACTAGTTGACCTCGTACAGTGGCCAGCACATCAACCTACCTATTTTTGTTGCAAAATCGCCCGTATCACAAGCGGATAAGATACCACAGTGTGCACCGTGACGTGCTGGCCACCGTACAAATATTGCTAGCGCATCCAACGAACGGGAACTATTTAGTAATCCGTGGAACGGGTTCCTTTGCGATTTATTAATAAATAAATCAATATAGGTAGTTAATGCTAATTAAATTCACAACATTGGACTACCTAATAGCTTAAAAGGTTTTGAATTAATTGGTAAATACTTACGATACCCACCTAATGTATATCTATGCACCTACCTACTACCATTTATTGTTATTGTTCTACTGGCAAACACATTGTTCCAAAAGTAGGTTTAAGGTTATGTATGTATACCATGGGCAGAATAAGCTGTGAATTTTTTATCCTCGAAACCGTTTTTTTTAAATGTTAAGTTTTAATGGTTTTTTGACAACCGGATCTGTTATGCCCAAATGCTCTGTTATGCTTAAAGCATGTAGGTACGTTCAGTTTTATTGATTATTTTTGTTACACGTTGTATTGATATACGCAATTGAAAAAAGCTATTACACGGAAAGGTAAGAATTATATTTACCTAACTGCCCCTACGTATCGTAAAAATTAGATTTATTACTACCCAATTGCCCCTACGTATCATAAAATTTAGATTTATCATTGCCCAATTGCCCCTACGTATCGTAAAGGTTAGAATTATCATTAACCAACTGCCCCTAAGTATCGTAAAGGTTAGAATTATCATTACCCAACTGCCCCTACGTGTCGTAAAGGTTAGATTTATCATAATTTAAATTAGTGTTTGAAACGACATTGATTTTACGAGTTCTATGAGTTTTGTTAATCTAAACAGAAACACGAAAATGTTTACAATACGTGCCTAAATTAGATCTTTACACAGGTTTGTGTTGTTGACTATGAAATCATAACATACCTGGCAAAATTTCATGAATCGTTGTCTAATTATAAACGCAAAAGTATAAATGGATGGATAGGTATTTGTTCCTCTTTGACGTATAAACTACTGTACGGATTTTAATGAAATTTCTCAGAAGTATAGCCTAACGCAACAATTTATACAGAATTGCAAAGTTTAAGGGTTTCCACGTGGACGATGTCACGAGCAGCCACTACTTTTTTGATGTGCGAGCTTAGTTATTAGAGCTTAGTCTTCGTCCGCGTGGATGTTAGTTTTTTGCGACCGGGCTTCATACAAATTCGCAACCCCTATTTTATCCCTTTGGGGGCAGAATTTATCAATATGTAATATTATTTCTATCCTTCTTTACCTTCCAAGTAATGTTGAGTCAAATAAAAAAAAGTCCCATTAAAATCGGTTTAGTAGATTCTGAGATTCAATTTCCTGCCTGCCCCCTAAGTTCATCGGCGTGATTATTTATATCCCAGTTTACTCTCCAGGTGATACTGAGTCAAATAAAAAAAGTCCCGTCAAAATCGGTCCAGTAGATTCTGAGATTAGCCCGGACAAACAGACAGACAGACAGACAGACAGACAAAAATTTTAAAAATTGTTGTTTTGGCTTCTATTACGGTAACAATTAACAATTTTAACAATTTTTCATAAAAATCTTCAATGTACAGAAATCGATCTTTTACAGTCTTATTATATGTATAGATTAATTAGGTAATCAGTTCATTCACGAAATATCATTATCATTTTCGCACAATTAAAAGAGTAAATAAGAAAGGTAAGTACCTAGAAGGGCGGCATATCACATAGATATGTGCTGCTTACGGTATTTTTTTTATCATCATCATATCAGCCGTTCGACGCCCACTATTTAACAAAGGGCTCCCCCAAAGATCTCCACTGCGATCGGTCCTTCCCGCGACCTTCACCAGATCGTTGGTCCACCTTGTAGGGACGGTATTTGTTAAGTTAATTATAATAGTCCTCCTGGCCGATTTCGACCACGGCGGCCAAACTCAACAGAGATCAGCCAACTACGCAGATATTGTAGTGCACAAATGTGAGCGCAATACACAGGTGCACTCACTGTTCCATCACTCTCAATGTTCGGTGAGACGGCAATCCGACATGACCGGTGAGAGATCAGGCGCAGGACAAACGGCTTAACGTGCTTTCCGAGGCATGGGGGTGAAACACTGCCAACTTCCCGACTCCGCTGTTTTTGAGAAATTCATGACAGATAATCTCAAAAACAATTTTGATTCGATCTGGGATTCGAACACAGGACCTCTCGGATGTAAGGCAGAAACTTTGCCACTACACCAACGAGGCAGTCAATATTTATATGTGAACTCAACAGTAACAAATCAATCTTTAGCAGAATCTTTTCCAGATAATAATATCATCTAATCTAACTTTAGATAGATTACTCAATATTTTTGACTGCTTGTGATAAATGTATCACAATGTTCCCATCTATGAGTTACCTACTATATGATAACCGTAAAAAGTTCTAGATTTTAGTTAAGGGTCAAATATCACACGATTTGGACGGCTAAGCCTTTTTTGTTGCCGATAACTTGAATTTCAACGGATAATTAAAAAATCGATTGATTTATTTTTGATTCATGTTTAAATAACTATATTAATCATTAAATAACATTACATAAATTTCTCCTATGATAATGCATGTATTTCTCCTTTTCATTTACGTTATGCACTGAAAACACATTTTAGGATTATTTTCTTGTGCTGAACTGATATCTAATGTACTGCTTGATTAATACTTGATGTAATCTGTTAATAAATAAATAAATCGGAGGCTGCTACAAAGTACAATCTTCGTAATTATATACATGTTAAGTAATCAGTTGCGTTAAAACATTGTCCGTGTACAGATCGATGGGACGAAAGGAAAATTCTGTTCAGTTCTGATTATGAAGATTTTACTTCGTAGCGACCTCCGATTTTCGATTTATCCTTTGAAAACCAAGTTTCAACTTGGTAACATGACTTTAGTTGTCAAAATTTTGTAATATGCCTTTTAACAACAATATCATTTATCCATTTACTACGTGTTTGAGTTCAATGTGATCGCGAATGAATAAAAATAAAACAAAGGACAATGCTCACAGCTATGATATTTATGATAAAACCCATATGCAGAAAAACTCACTTCCTACTATATTACTACTATTACGTCTTTAATAAAAGAATTCGTAAGATATTATCTTTTTTTAAATTTTCTGTTAATTTATTTCACAGAAGTACTTTCTTCAGTACTTGCTAGTGAGAGAGAAACTATCCATAATGCTGATATTGCGAATGGGAATGTACCTAGATGATGGATGATATTCTGGCCATACATTAACGCACGTGATTTATTCTAATTTAGCTTTGTTGTTACTTATCGGTTTTAAAAAAAAAGGTTTTGAGACTGTTTTACACCTCACTGTTTGAGACTGTTTTTTAGATCTCACTCAGTTAGTGACTCAAGCGACGCGGGTACCTAGAGTTGATAGCCATACTGCCAATTGCTTGGATCTTTTGTTGACCACGGAACCAGACAGACACTCTGTATCAGTATCTGCCCCGTTAGGAACATCTGACCATTGTCTGGTTAAAACTGTGTCTTCCTACACCCCTCCAGACAAAACTCCTTGTAGGTCCAGGCGAGTGTGGAGATACGGGTCGGCGAATTGAGACGAAATGCGATATTTTTTCGCGGTGTACCCTTGGCGCCAAGTATGCTTTTCCTCTGACGATCCGTCCACCTGCGCTGATGCGGTTGTAGACTTAATACGGCAGGGAATGGAATATTACATTCCATTCTCCGACTTGTTGTATCAAAAACCAGGCCTTGGTATAATGCTGACTGTCCCCGCGCTGAGTCGTGTAAGGAGTTAGCATATCAAGCTTGGGTTCAAGCCCGCGATCGCAAAGCTACTGCTAGGAGAATACGGTCTAAGAAGAAAGCATTTAACGCTGCCACTAGATCCTGCAACCGCACGCTACAAAAGGCACGATTTGACCATGTTAGATATATCGGGACCAAATTGGCGTCTTACCTTCCCGGTAGTAAGCAGTTTTGGTACCTGTCTAAATCCGTCGAGTCGAATTTCTGCTGTCCTAGTTTGCCTCCAATGCAGAAACCTGACGGAACATTAGCTCACACCGCAACTGAGAAAGCAAATTTATTTGGCTCTGTTTTCGCGAGTAATTCGCGTTTGGATGCAGGACCCAAAACACCACCTACCTTACCTCGTTGTGACTCATCTATGTCGGAGGTCACAATACACCAGAAAGAGGTACCTACGTCGCGAACTTTGCAAACTAAACGTGAAACGAACGGTGAGATTCTACGACGTGTCAATGGGTAGACAACAATCTGGTAACGTTCAATGCTGCCAAAACCCAGGCATGTCTCTTCACCGCAAAAAAGAGTCCGTTCAACTGGACTCCTACCTTCAGAAGTGTGTATGTGCCCATAACCGACCATCTCGAGCTTCTTGGTATGGAGTTGTCAGCCAATCTGAACTTCGGCGGTGCCATTGAGTCCAAAGCTCAGACTGCGGCAAAGAAGCTGGGCATCCTCAACAAAGTGAAGCGGTACTTCTCTCCTGAAAAGCTTTTAACCTTGTAAAAAGCACAAGTTCGCTCCTTGATGGAGTACTGCTCTCACCTGTGGGATGGCTCAGCTAAATACCAACTAGCCGCTCTGGACTCCGTGGAGCGTTGAGCCAGTCCGAGGCTGATTGGTGACAGGAAGCTGGTGGAGACTAAGCTTCATAAAATCCAATAAAATCCATTTATTTCTGTAAGTAGGCTAACAACTAGCACTTTAACAATTAACCCTACCACCGCTTCGGGACAATTTGGACCAGTGCTGAGAAGAAGCGGCGCAAGAAACTCAGTCACTATTGTCATTACTCAGTCACTATTGTCATTGTCATAGTCTAGACCACCGACGTAAAGTGGCCTGCTTGTCGGTTTTCTACAGACTCTACTTCGGGGAGTGTGCTCATGAGCTCCATATGCTCATTCCACCAAGTCCATTTTACCAGAGGACCACCAGACGTATGGCGGGTTACCATCCGTACTTGGTTGATATACCTACTATACGCACCAAGCGCTTCGCTTCATCCTTCATAATGCGCACAGCCAAGGAATGGAATGCGCTTCCGCCGTCGGTGTTCCCTCTTTCTTATAACTTGAGCTCATTCAAAGCGAAAGTAAATAGGCACCTTCTGGGTAAGCTCGCTACATCGTCGACATCTTCTTTACCTCCTAGAGGGAGAACGATGTCAAGAGCGAACCCATATTGATAAAAAAAAAACTTTTTCAATATCCAAAACAGAGAAAGTTAAAAAAAAACATTGAAATTATTCGCCATTCAAAAAAGCAAACAAGTTCCGGTTATTACCGCTCGAAAGAACGTTATTCGATTAAAGGTGACACGCGAAAAGCTCGTTCGACTTTTCAATATTAGGGCAGTGCACACGAAAAGTAGTACGTAAAGTTATGATGTTTAGTAAAGAAGGTACTTTTGTTAAATAATTTTTGTCATTCTTGACACAATTTATAACCAATCGAGCAATTGTTTACTTTAATAAGATGAAGTCTTCATGTTAGATTTTCAAGTTTTCTGATTAATTAGGCAATCAAATTCAAATGCTCTGCTATACAAGTTCTTTTTTTAAACATATAATTAAAGTAATTACGTATTCTCCAGATTTAATCACTACAAAATTCAATGCAACTATATAATTAAGTATACCATTAGAAAATGTATGACTCTTTATTAGCTGGTCAGCTAGTGAATTCCTTCATATTAATTTTAAAAAAAGTTGTAGCTATATCTTCTTAAGCAACTAAGAAGGAGGTTGCACTAATTACGTATGCCTCATTGCATTAATCATTATCATTCTAAGACTAAACAATCATGATTTACACATTTGACATTTAACGTTCTCCTGAATGTTAAAGGTTTCCTAAAAATCGAAAAAGACTGCTGAAAATGTTTAGTACCTTGTAGGTATAACTTACATAAGACTAGTAAAAAAGTATACGATTAGGAATAGGAATCACATGGCGACTTTATAGAACTGAAATTTAAGTAGGTACTGTGCTTGAAAATCTATGTAAGTCTTTGAAATTCTGAACAAGTGTCTTACAATTTTTTGATATTTCGGTATCGCTTTTTGTGCAAAAATGTGACATTTCATTCACAAAAGTGAAGCTTTATCTTAATGACGGCTGTCGTCACAGCCAACATTGTAATAAATAGTAATTATTAATGATTTTGTAACATAAAATGTGTTATTCAGTGCCAAATGAATGTAAGAAGAGTCGTTAAAACTGTTCGTATTCATGTTTTACGTTATGTAGAACATGAAAAGTATAGGTACCTAATTAGATTTATAGTTTCACATAAGGAAGCCTCAGAACACAATGTTATATTATTCAATAAAGGTATTTCATGTCTCTGAATATCTAACATAAATGCGAAGGCTCTAACATGTAAATGGCTAACTCTAATTTGTTTTCATAACAAACACGCAGCTTGCTCTAAGTACAGTTATTTTCAGTGTTATTCTATGTTTACGGCAACTATAAATTATCTAACGTCTAAACAATACAAATTTCTCACCGAGATAAATTCTGACCTTAACAATCACTGGCGAGCAAATATTTTATGTTTATGTAACATCCTCCATAAATCAGACGGGCTTTCACACAGTGGAATACATCGTGATTCCTGAGCACATTCACATAAACCGATCGCGTTTTAAATTCAATTTTGTTTATAAATAAAAGCTTTTCGGCTTTCGCGCAGGTCGGCGCATTCACCGGTGCGGTTTCCGACGCGCAGTACGTCCGTGCGCGGCACAAGGCTGAACGTAACTGGTCTGTTCTTACTTCGTATCGACCTCACATGACAATGAACGAAGAGCCCGCAGTGCACTGCAAGCCCAATACTGCAGTGCAGTTGTATTTTTGGCAAGCCTCCCTGATGCTTAGCGGTTGGATCCGCGCATTGTCGGTGCCAAAAGTGGGACCATGACATGCGGAGCCAGTGACCCCGTTTTCCACCTTGTCGTCATTTCTCCCGCATAAAATGTGAGCAATGCGTTCGCAAAATACGCATGCGTGTAATTGGAGATACGGCCTTGCTCCCGCCTGTCTGCGACCTTCGGAAACTCTGATTAGGACTCTTTTAATTGGTTCCATTATTGCTGGCTAGCTTGTAATACGGAAGTGACTGATGGTAAAAAATGTAAAAACATTGTCACTCCTAAAAAATAAGGGCTCTCTTTCTTAGCCACCTCTTGCTCTTCATTGAGGAGATGCGTTAACGAGTTGCGATAATGCACAAGAATAATCAACCCCTAAAAAGTTATGTAACTTATCACCATCCTAATATTTATGGTTGGTAACATACTTGTTACTTAAGCGACTGGGCTACAAAACCATGATATAAAAGATCTCTTACCTTATATGAATAATCCAACTTCTATGAAGTTCCATGGGATAGAATAGCGATCAAGTTCGTGTAGATAATAGTACAGTTGACTAATTCGTATTTCCTGCAACCTCGGACACAATAGGTTGATTGCATTGTACAATACAGTAAATTTGCATTCCAACATACACTAAGTCTATTTTTAGGTGACAGGTCAGATATATCAGGTCACCTTCAACGCGAAACAAATGAAAATCTCAACTTAAGCGGTGCTCGGTAACGAAAATTTTCATAAGTAGGTATGTAGAATAATATTCAAAATTGACTTTTATATTACTCAGCAGACTATATAATAAAACACCTCATTTTTTTTAAAAAAAAGCATATTTTATGAACACTACAAGTCATGAAAGTATGCTTGGATTAGGAACCATCAGTATTTAATTTTGGGCAGTGTCCTTTTATAAGCAGGTGGAAAGGCAGAATGTATTATGCGCGCTTCAATATCTAGGTAAAAGTGATATGATGACTGATGAGTGCTGATCAATCTAAAAATGTAGAGCGTGGTATATCAGTGAGTTGTAAAACTTACGTAAGTGCATCGTACGCTGTAAAGCGTACCTCTTTTTCAAACTGTATCCGGATTTCGGAATATACCTATCTATTTATCAAAGCTTTGTGCGAAGCTCTTATTACAGACAAGATAGGCCGCCTATTATTGTTAAAAATAATGTAAATGATCTTCTATGATGGTGAGTACCTAGTCTAATTTTGGTTATGAACTGACCAAGTGACGAGGCTAAGATATTCAGGTACATGACCAAATAGAAAATATACTTCCGACATTGACCCGTCCGGAGACAGAACTTAGGACCATAGAAAACCACGCGAAGGTAGAGCGCAGAGTTGCGTTAGGTTAATCTCCGAGATAATCAAATGATGACCACACAAACAATCTGCAATCACAAATCTGTCCCACACTGACTATGATAATGTGTCGTAGCCGGCTTCACAATCCAAATATAGACTTGATCTTGGCCCCTGGTCCTGAGCGGGTCTATTTAATTTGATATTACATCAACAGTTGGTGTTATATCAAATGAAATAAAACCGCATATTATTAATATCAAATTGATGATCAACATTCATTCATTGGAATTGGAATCAGCATTCATTGTAAGAATCAGATGTATGTTAGGTATATACCTAACTACATATCGTCGGTGATACTGCAATACCGCGTAAGTGACAATTGCAAATACCGCGGAAGTACGAAAAAATCGAAATTGAAATTTCGCGCCTATGAATTCTAGACAGCGATTGGCATCGTCCCGTGTAACAACGCGAGCGCTACAACCAATCAAATCGCTTCAAACTACACTTGTCGAAACCGCGTGAGTTGTGGACTGACGATTTTATCCTCAATACCGCGTATCTACACAGCATTACTTGGAGCGTGTGGTCGTTGTTTGTGCCTCCGTAATATAAGTGATTTTCATTGGGATCAAACGGTAAGTAAATGTTAAACTTCGACGATTACGATTTTTTAATACCTTAGGTACAATATGAAAGCATTAGTTGCTTAAACTGTTTTAAAACTTATCTTATTGAATATTAAAAATGTTAATATTTTTGTTATGGTAGTTACGCGGTATTTTAACATTCTCTTTGCTTAATGATTTGCCTACTTACGCGGATTTAACACTCTCATTGTAACTCATGTTTCTTCTGTTTAGGTAAAAAAATATTATGGAAGAGATAAATGATGATGGTATGAAGGTCACAACATTGAGGGATCTCCAAAAACGACGGCAAGAACTTCTTCGTAAAAGGCAGAGTGTTTTAGACAAAAATCGTTCTCAAAATCCAACCATAGTAAATATACCTCAAAAAATTCATGAGTCACCCAAAAACTTAACAGATGTTGATGAGGATATAGCTAATTGCGATACGTTAACAACATGTTTTCCCATATCTCCCAGTCAGGCTTCATTCACTGCCATTCCAGATGTACATACAGAACAAACGTTTGTTGTTTTACCTCCAGACTATACTAGTACTTCATCTACTTTTGTGCCAATATTCACTCAAGAAGTGGCTACAGATTTTACTCATAACGATCCCAGTTCTTCGTCCAATATTATCCCGAATGTTGCAGAAGAAACAGTTATACAAATTTACCTTGAAAATCCTAGCACTTCGTCCACTGATGTCCCGCCTGTTGCTCAAGAAACCATCGTACATTTTTCTCCCGATGACTCCACCACCGATCCTGACTACGTGCCGTTATCTGATATTACTAACATAGAACTTATGGAATCTAATGATCCTGAATGGTTTCCAGAAAGAAATTTGGAACCAGAAGCTGGAAGAGACTCAAGGAAAAGAAAACGTAAAGCTGACTCTGAAACCTGGAAAAGACAACTAAACAAGAAGGATAGAATGTTAGGAAAAGCTTATCTTGGATTTAAGAAAGTAGGTAATAAGTACCACCAGAAAGAGCCGAAACCTGAAAGATCTATGGGCCCTAAGTGTATGTCAGCATTTTGTATTCGCAGCAAAATTTTGTTTTTCCCAAACCTATCTGAAGACATTAGAAAGGACGTTTTCAATCGTTTTTGGAGCATGACATGGTTTGAGAAAAAAATGTATGTAAGATCAATGATTGACACGGAACACGTTAAAAGGAAGACTATTGAAGGCAATTCTAGACGATCAGATACTAAATTATATTATTTACAAATAGATGGCAAAAAGGAAAGAGTTTGTTTAAAGACATTTCTGGCGACCTTAGGCATAAAAGAGTGGACTGTTCGCTACTGGCTTGGTGATAAGACACTTGTGAATTCGGTTAATTCGAACCCGGCTCCGATTTCACATAATTCTAAACGAGATTCTGTCAAATGCTATTTATCTTTATTACCCAAATTACCCTCACATTATTGTCGCCAATCAACCACGAAACAGTATGTAGAACCGATAATACAATCGAAAGCACAATTGTACAAGCTATACGTTGAATATTCGTCGTCAGAAGCCAAGCCAGTAGCTTCGAGAAAACTCTTTTTTGACATATTAAGTGAGGAAAATATAGCTCTTTTTCAGCCAAAAAAAGATGCCTGTGATTATTGTAGTTCGTATGCAGTAGGTAATGTTTCCGAAGAAGATTATCAGCGTCACGTCGAATTGAAAAATTTAGCTCGAGCTGAAAAGACTAAAGATAAAGAAATTGCAAAACAAGGGATTGCTCATACTATTACTGCAGATTTGCAAGCTGTGAAATTATGTCCTACTTTGTCGGCTAGTGCGCTATATTTTAAAACCAAATTGGCAGTGCATAATTTCACAGTTTTTAACATTGGTACTAACGATGTTACCTGTTATTGGTTCGACGAGACCGCCTGTGATCTGAAAGCTACCACATATGCGTTGTTCTTTGTAGATTATATAACGAAATTGTTACAAGATAATCTTAAGGATGTAATTATTTGGACGGATGGTTGTACTGCGCAGAATAGGAAGAGTATTGTTTCTAACGCTCTCCTTAGATTAGCGATGGATAAGAAAGTTACCATTACACAGAAGTATCTGGAGAAGGGCCACACCCAAATGGAGGTGGATTCGGTGCATTCACTTATTGAGAGAAAACTCAAAAATGTCGAGATTTTCCTGCCATCGCAATATGCAACTATTGCTAAAGTTGCTCGAAAGAATCCTTTTCCTTACAAAGTCAAACAACCCGATCATACCTTCTTCAAAGACTACAGTGTTAAAGAGTACCAAGTTTACGACTCTATACGCCCTGGGCGTGTTTCTGGCGATGATTGTGTTGTGGACTTGCGAGTTTTGAAATATAATCCTAATGGGACTATCGAGTTTAAAAAGCACTTCGAAAGTGAATTTACTCCACTACCTCGAAGACCAAAGAATATTTCTACATTGATAAGCAACGTACCAAGGCTTTATGAGTCTAGATTGCCTATACTGGAAAGTAAATATGAGCATTTGCAACAATTAAAGACTGTTATTCCTCGTGATTGCCATCAATTTTACGGTGATTTACCCTCTAAAAAAAAATAAGTTCCTATATCAAGATTTAAGATCTCATTAGTTTAAGTATCTACTTAATTATTACCAAAACTTCGTTAGATGTTTCTTAAATAAGAGTATTTCCAAATGTAAGATCTCATTACTTACTACTACTACGTAGTATATAGAACTTAGGTATATTTTTCTAAACTTTGTTAGAATTATGTTTTTGTTGTCTTCTATGTATCTACTTATTAAGTTACTTATTTAGTAGGTACCTACACTTTTTGTTTCTAAATGTTTATTTTATGTTTTTGATGTTTCTATAGGTATTGTAGGCAGTTTAAAACTGCTTACATCTAAAGTTAATAATATTTTTAATTATTTTGAAATATATGAGACTGATATCGTGTTCAAAGACGCATAAAAATAATATTTTTGAATACCCAATCTTTTATTTTATCCCTCTTACAAATAAGCGTAAATACTGAAAATGCTCAACAACAATTCATTTACGATGATTCAATACCGCGAAAGTGAATTTATTAATCGTCTATGAGGTTTTCTTACTAATGGATCATATTGATAGCTAAAGTACATCAATTTACAATTAGTTTCTAGTTCAATCAGCCGAAGATGTAATAACGATAAATATATTCAGTTTTTTCGCTCTCCTGTAAAATTTGTCACCCACCAGTTACGCGCTATTAGCACCTGTGGCTTACGCGGTATTGCAGTATCACCGACGATATGGACTCGTGTGCGCGCCGATATTACTAATTCTGATTCATGCCTATTTGTCGTCTTATAAACGTAGCCCTTTTCAAAAATACTTACTTATTTAACAACACAGCAACCGATATTTTATGTAAATTACCTACTTACTTAACAAACTAATGAAATAAAAATCCTTTTCCTATTAAGTTACTATATATATTTTAGCATTAACAATGCAAATTTATTTACAATATAAAATTGAAGCGATCGCCTGGCTCGAGTCCCGCCTGTGGCAGTCCATGTTTTTATTTAAGTGTGTTTTAATTTTACCATTTCAACCTAACTAAGTAGAACGAATTAGTCATTTAGTAGTTATGAGGGGTAAGTAGTTAACCTGACGCTCATTATTTTAAATAATTTTATTAAAACATTTTCACACACTGGATAGCGTAATAATGAACAGGCTCAATTAGCAGCCTAAACCGTGACTGACCCATTAAACATAGATTCTGATACAAATAGAACGTCCATTTCGTATGCCATTTGCCTAGATTCTTAGAAATCATGTTTACGAGCTGAATTAGTTATTTTCACTGTGTTATCAGGCGGCCTAGTGCTCGTAAATAGCACAGTGAAGAGTTGACTAAAGAGTTGTTATTCCATTATCCAAAGGTTGTTTTAGACCAGCGTAGCGTTGCCAGATATAATTATTTTGCAGGATTTAATTTTAAATTTTTGAGTGAAAAGCGGGATTTTCTCGTCGAAAGCATTTTTTAGGTAAAAAATAAAATAAAAAACGCGGTCAGGAAAGCGGGTTGATATTGAAAGACACTACCTAGTTTAAACATATTTCTGTTATCCCCAAGGCGGGACAAAGCCTGTCCCTTTTAGCGACATCTAATTTTGTACAAAAAAATTGGGACGTATCGCCAAAAGCAGGACGTCTGGCAACGCTGTCTATGACAGATCGCTTTTAGCGATAAGACTGCCTACATTGTATTGTAAAATGTGGTGCCACAGAAACAACGGTAAGCACTTGGTAACATGTTTATTGGAAGGCGGAAGGATCGTTTATGTTATTTTAGTTCGTTTGTATTATTTTTGGTATGCAATAAAAAGTTATCTCACGTAGGTAACTTATATTACTAACAAAAAAACCTTTTTTACTAATATCTGGTAGAGTAGGGCATTCCCTGAGGCCATTTTGAAAAGTGGGGCGCTTTCAGGTGCCTATTATTTAGACAATTCGTTTCACTGAATGAACATCGCAACCGAGCACTTAGCTAGCAGCTTTGTGCACCCATTCTGTTGCAATAGATATAGATGCAAAAAGGGAATTTACAAACATGTATCTATAACCTACCGACTTTATAAAGGAAAGGTCATTTAAAAAAACTATATTTTTTGGGGCTTTCTGATAAAACACATGTCAGCCCCATCGTACCTTAATCTATTACATACCTACACACAGTTGCGCAGACGATAGGTTCTCAAGGGTTCAAAATCATTTCTGCTAAACATTTTGCAGCCTGAGACGTTCAGAATTTTAATGAATGCACCTAAATCATAGATGTTTGAACTATTGAACCATTGCGTCCCTTCGCCTTTGATATTTTTCACATTCTGCAAGAATATGTTGGACGTCGTCTATAGTCACAAATTCATGTTTCTTTCAATCGTTACCGTACCTTTTCTTTTTTTATGAACAGTAAAAAAGACAACGTTATTACTTATTACTTTAGTTCAGTATAAAAACGATGCTCACTATTCAGCTTTTTCGCAATTTAGGTATATGCAAATTAGTTTGTTGTGGCGGCCGGTGTGTGTGAACATTTTGAACATTCGAAAATGTAAGTGAATTAATTATTAAAACCTGCATGTAGATATTCAAGCAGGCACGGGGAATAAGGAAGAGTAATTTTGTTAATGAGCCAAGTAAGTACCGTCCTTAAAGATTTCCTAAAATCATACTTGGATGATATGGATGGCAGAAAGTTTTTAACAGCACGTATCAGCCCGTATCAGCACATCTGTACCTTTTTGAACTTACTCTCGTTTAATAATTTTGTTTTCTTGTTACTAGGTACTTTAAGTCAATTGGTTTTCACTGAATAAAGCCCCAAACTATCGGCCAAAGAATATTTTAAGTTTTTAATAATTATCAGCTTAAATAGGTTCTTGTTTTACCAAGTTAGGTACCAAGAAGCATAAAATCCGCAGAACAAACTACTCTACGTTCTGCGTATAGAATAAGCAAGTTAGTAGGTCACTATCAATGTGGATGTAGCTTTATTTTGAAGCTGATATTTTTTAAGGCTAAGAAGGTCTTCTCGTGTCTCCCTAATACAAGAAAGAAACCAAGGATTACTCAGGGGAGAAGAATGACAAGTCCATAGAGCAAAAACGAAGACAATTTTTTATAACGCCATCTAGTGGCCTCCCAGAATAAAACGCGGCGCAGGAACTTTTAAATACTTAATAGGTACATTTTGAAAAATTGGAAGCTGCAGTTCTTTCTGGTTGCACAACGGTTGAAAATGCAAATCTTAAACCACACAAATAATGAGCATTCTCAACCATTGTACAACCAGAATTAAAACTGCAGCGTTCCTCTACAAAAAAATCAAAAGAGGAAATAAAATTAATGGAAATTGGGTAATGTTGTGTTTTATTTCTTTTTAACAATTCAATTTATAATTTTAAAGACACTTTGTAAGCTTCCTCCAATAACTTTCTCACAAGATACACTTTCTTAAAAAAAGTCACTTTTTCAAAAAGAGTCAATGTCTCAAACACTTGTCACAGTAAGACGCAGGAACAGAAGCTCAACTCAACGTCGCTATTGATGTTTAATGCAAACCAGAACTTAAAAATTCACAAGAAACTGAAAATCTGAGCCTGGGAGAAAGCAAACACCGCCATCTTGTAATGTAAAAAAACCACAAAAACGCTCAGCGGTCGTGCGCGACCGCTGTCAAATTTACCGTCAACGCTTGGGCGGTCCTATGCGACCGCACCTCTCATGGGACTTTCAACCTCTTCCTGTTTGATTTAGAGACTACTTTTGTATGAAGAAGTTGTGCCATAGACAAAGTGGAATGAATGAGCTATCGAATGGTACTTCAATTATTATTTTATCTGTTGACGGCTCATTTTATTCATCTAAAGAAAATACGCCATTTTTTGTGTGTGACGCTCCAACAAATTTTGGATTTTAGAAAGGTAAGTACAACTTTTAGTACAAAAACTGTTGTAACGTGTGTACTTTAGCATATAATACGTGATTTAAGGTAATTGTTTTTGCAAATTACAATACAGTTTTCGTAATTTTCGAATTGTAAAGTGACTACCCATATCTGAACATTTTCAAGTGATTGATAAAGGTGAATACTGTAAAGTTGCTAAATAACGTCTAAAAACTTGTTTACAATACTTTCTTGAGCAAACACACGCATATTTTGATAAATATAACCAATAAATCAACAAGGTCGTAGCAAAAAACCGTTAGAACGGAGCCAATATGGTGATCGACATTTTGAACTCTATTCCTATGATGACATACGGCCAAAGATGGCCGGTTGTGATTTGAACGTTTCGTGTGTGCGTAGATAAGAAGTCGAATAGGGACGGGACCTGTGTCGATAGTTGATTTGAAATTTTGTTCGTATTTCCATGACGAACATCGTCATTTTGTGATAAGTTTATATTTATTTTTGTGTTGTAATAGTAAATTAATTATACGTTAAACTAAATAATGCGTTTATAACGTGCTGTTTGATGCATTTTGCAACATTTTCACAGTATATATTTTCATGTCATATTTTTTTTACCTTATGTTTTATTTTATGTTTTTCGAGCGTATGTATGTATTTACTTTCGTATGTATGTATGTATGTTTGTTCATTTCTTTGACATGCCCTACAGCCCAAATGTCTGGACGGATTTTGACAATAGAGGTGTCGTTGAATTCGTTAGAACCGTGGTAGTGACATTTTAGGCAGTCAAATATTTTGATTTTATTAAATTTAATAAGTTTTTTTTTTAAAATTTTATTAGATGTCGATTTGGCGTTTAAATGAAGGTCGCGATGCGCCAGATGATTTTTTGGCGGAGCTGTACGGCGAGGAAGAGGAGGAGCCAAGCGACGGTAGCGACAGTAGTGAGTGTGAGGAGAGTGGTGGTGAAGAGGTAATAAACACCATAATAATATAAACTTTAGTATAAAATAATAGATTCATCTCAGTTATTATACAGAAATACACAATTGATATTTTTCCTCAGGGTGGAGCAAATACGAGTTGTTTTGTGAAAGGTACCTACTTATAAACTATAGGCATTGCAAAGATGGTGGTTGATGTATAAAACACTAATGCCTGAGAAATTTAAGATGCCGAGAACGCTTTTTTGTGAATTAACCTTATTATTATAAAATTACAGTTTTATTTAACTCTATGAGACAGCATGTTTTTCACAGTTTTGATGAGTTTGGTTTGCAGTGGTGTTTCATTTATTATGCATATTTGTGGATTTTTGTGTTCTGATGTTTGGGGCCTGATAACAAAAAGTTTTAAATAAACTCACCTAAGTAACAACTTAGGCAGCTGTAATGTGAAATTATGTGTACATATTTACACTACTTGTTTTGTATTTAGGATAATGAGCCAATGAGGCCTAGCCGCTCGCCATCGCCAGTGGCTCCTCCCTACTCGCCGCTTACGTCCCCGAGGCGTCGGAGTGAGAGCCGGGAGAGGTCCCGTTCTCCTCTACATAATACTCTTTCACCGAACTCGTAAGTTATTTATCATTTCGGAACTTCATGTAAATGTTTTGTGTAATCGTGACATGTATGCTAGGAAGAATTTCATCATCATCATCATCTCAGTCGAACGACGTCCACTGCTGGACATAGGCCTCCCCTAAATGGTTCCACTCAAAACGATCTTCTGCCGCCCGCATCCATCGGCTTCCCGCAATCTTTACAAGATCGTCGGTCCACCGTGTGGGAGGCCTGCCCACGCTCCGCCGTCCAGCTCTTGGCCGCCATTGGAGAACATTTTCGCCCCATCGGCCATCGGTCCTCCTCGCTATGTGCCCCGCCCACTGCCACTTCAGCTTAGCGACTTTGCGGGCTATGTCGGTGACTTTAGTTCGCCTGCGGATTTCTTCGTTCCTAATACGATCTCGCAGGGAAACGCCTAACATAGCTCGCTCCATCGCCCGCTGAGCGAATTTGAGCCTTCTTATGAGGCCTATAGTCAGATTTAAGAGTTTGCTTGCTAATAATAGCATTTTTTTTTAGGATACCAGATATCGAGTTGAGAGTATTTGTTGAAGAAGATGAAGAAGAAGAAGAGGGCGCCGGGAGTAACGCTGACTACATGGTTCCAGATGCGCACGTCCTTTATAGAGGTAGGGGAAGAGGTAGGGAGGGAGTTCGCGGACTAGGCAGTCTGCGAGGTCGTGGGAGGAGGGGAGTACGTGGGAACGGAAATCGAACTCGGAACCTGAGAGGTCATCAGTGGGAGGTAGGACACCCACTGACTGAAATCTGGACAACAGATGCCGACGTACCCCCTGAGTTGTCGTCGTTGGCTCGGGAAGTGGTGAGGCGGAGGCAGAGGAGAGCCAACCACGATGACGATGACGAAGATTTTGTAGACGCCAGTGATGGAAGAGATGGTCTCCTGGAAGGCCAAAGCACCCAGTTTGAATGGTCCCCCATGGATTCATTCCACGGAGAGGAAGAAACCTTCAAACCGGAACGTACTGGTTCAACGCGTCATTTCGCATCGGCGTACGACGCTTTTCGGGCTTATTGGGACGACGACATCCTGTCCCACATAGTTGCCCAAACGAACCAGTACGCAACACGGATTGCTTCTGCGTCTTTCCAGTCCCATTGGCATCAAACTAATATTCATGAGATTTTGTGCCTATTTTCATTTTGGATGATGCTAGGGATTGTCAGAATGCCAACTATTCAAAGTTGTTTTTCTGGCAATCCTTTGCTGAAAACTGATGTATTCAAAAGAATCTTCAGCCGAAATAGGTATGAACAGTTAACACGTGCTTTACATTTTATTGATTCAGACCCCGCATTTAATGATAGAAATCCTTCCATCACTAGCGCTGCAAGAAGCTTGGACCGAATACATCGTTTGAGACCAATAATTTCACACTTAAATTCAAAATTTCAATCAAATTACATTTTAGATAAAGATATTTGCATAGATGAGAGTTTAACACTTTGGAAAGGAAGACTCGACATCAAACAATATATTCGGTCCAAAGCATCGAAGTTTGGGATCAAAACTTTCGAGCTGTGCGAAAGTGCCACCGGTTATCTGTGGTCTTTCATAGTATACACTGGAAAAAAGGCTAATCCAGATCTCCACCATTCGCCGCTTGTATTAAAAAGTACAGCTATAGTTAAACAGCTCATTGGTCCCTTACTCCGAAAAGGACATCGTTTGTTTATGGATAATTGGTACAACTCACCTCTATTAGCTCGCTTTCTCAAACTCAATGGCACTGACTGTGTCGGTACATTGAGACCTTCCCGCCAAGATGTTCCCGCTCTAGTGAATAAGGCTCCGCTTAAACAAGGACAGCTGATCGCACGACACTCCGGCGATGTCACGGTCTTATCATGGCAAGACAAAAAAAGAATAACCATGATTTCCACATGTCATGGTTCATCAACTGCCTTGCCTAGAGTCACGTCCAGACCTCAGTCTCGTCCAGTACCCCATAAACCCCAAGTTGTACTCGACTACAATAAGTTTATGGGAGGAGTCGACCTTAAAGACCAAATGCTTGAGCCTTATTTGTTAGAGCGGAAACGGTGCAGCAAATGGTATATGAAACTCTTTAAGCGTTTGCTTAATGTTTCTATACTAAATGCACGCACGCTTCTGCAATCTTCATTACAAAAACCTTGTGACCATCTTGCTTTCCGCCTTCAGCTAGTTGACTCCATCCTTCATAATCATCTTCCGCATTGCCCACTCAGTCGCAGATTCACTCCATCAAGCAGTAGATATGCCCACCATCAGCCTTCTACTAGAATGCCGGAAAATACACATTGGCCCGTCCTTTTAGAGCAAACTGAAGCCAGTTTAGCGAAAAACCGAAGTTTTCGCAAACGCTGCGTTGTTTGCCTTCACGAAGGCAGGAAAACATCGAAAACTGCTTTTAGTTGCGAAGCCTGTGACGTGCCATTGTGTATAGATAAATGCTTCAAATCATATCATACATAATCTCTTTTTATCATTTTCTTCTTTTCATTTTCATTTCATTTCAAACCAATTATCCATAAAAAACATGTTGATAGGTATCAAATCTGATTATTTATTTTTTTGTTAACATTTGTCTTTCCCTCTGCTATAAAGCAGTGCCTACTCAATATTTCTGTTTTACCCAAAGGTTGTCTGGTAGAGGACGCCTTATGGCATTATTTCCTTTTGTACAAACTTTATGTACAATATTTTTTTTAATAAATAAATAATCAGGTTTTATTGAAGCTCACTCCCTACGTCTTCTTCTTCTTCTAGCACTCGTATTTATAGACATAAAGTAATTACATTCAATGATTAAGTAATTCCATTGGTAAAGGTGCTGTTAAAAGATTGTAATCAAACGTGACCTGTTTAACAAACATTGTTTACTATCTCTTGTACGTACTCAGAGTTTTATGCACTTTGATACCACTTAAGTTTGGTTTTCTAATTTGAATTGAAGAACTAAAGTTACTCAAGTAATTACTTGTTTATAAAACGAGCTTTAGAATGTAATTACAATATTAAATTGTCTATCTTCCAATTCAGTAAGATATAAATATACGCCTCATCGATTGTCTTTTAAATGCTAAAAGTACTGAATTAAAGACTGTTATTCTTACAATCATCAAATAATAATAATAAAACAATTAAAATATTGTAAATGTTAATAGATTGTTTTTTGTAATTTAAGTGATTGATGTTTTTTAAATATTTAAATGGAAAAATTACTTGGCTTAAGATTTCCGCTCAGTGACGCCGACATAACGTTTTTTGTTAAACTTTTATTTATTGTTAATTAATTTTGATTTTCTTGATGTAACAAATTATCCTGTATATCGAGGGGCGCTAATGACAGCGACACAGTGTTACATTTATAAGAACTTACTTTGATAATGCAATAAATAAATTTTGATATTTTTATGAATATATATGTAACTTAAACCAAAATTTGCATGCTAATTATAAGCAAAACATGTGAACATAAATTTACTCTACCACACACAATATCATGTTTTTAAGCAAAATAAGAAATTATTCTATTCTATTCTGTGTTACGACTTTTCAAATGTGTGTTTATGTTAGATTTGTAAATAACTAAACATGGTGTACATTAGTTAACATTCTAAAAATGCTATATAATGTAAGAGTGTTACGATATTTCAAATGTGCATGTAAGTTAGTTTTTGTAAATTACTAAACATGGTGTACATTAGTAAACATCCTTAAAAATGCTATGTAAGTGTGTTACATTATTTCAAATGTGCATGTAAGTTTGTTCTTGTGAATAACTGAACATTTAATTAGTAAAAACTTCAAACGAAAAAGGATAATAAAATATGTCAGTGTATGTTAATGTAAATAAATCATAAAATGGATTTGGTAATAAAACAAAATTTAAAATACGTTGTGTTTTTATTTGTAACATTTCTTTTATAAATGAGAAAAAATAAATAAAACAATATAATCAAACTGCAGACAAAGATTTTGTGCATAAATCAAAATTTTAATGAGAATTCATTTTTATACATTTATTCATTTAATCCTATGCAATAATAACAAATATCGATAATACTAAATCTGTAAATAAAACATTTTATTTAAATTAGTCTTACTCCTATACAAAAATAACAAAAACTTGTCGACAAAACTACAAAGGTGAAGGAACATCCCTAGCACTCCAGGTAGTTTCGGTGTTTCGTCGGGTCGGATTTCAAGTGATGTTTAGATAACATCTCGGGGCTTATGACTCATTGTGAATGTTTTGGGTTAGTCCATATGCCTTCTACATTGTAATTTATGATGACATTAATTGTTTTGTCGTATAAGTAATTGTTATTTGCCTTAGCTAACTTTGCCGACTTTGTACGTGTAGAACATTTTTTTTGTTTCGGTGTTTGACAAAATGTTGATACCTGACAAGAGAGAAAACATTCATGAATAAATGGTTGTTTACAGAATAAAAAACAAAGGTTGGGTTGCGAATTTATTCATGTTTTTGTGAAAAGTTGGTTATCAATTTGATTCGCGCGCAATTGATGACGTAAATTCGGCCATTTTGATAATTACTTTTTAGGGTGGAGGGGTTAAGTGGTGTTGCCATTATAATTTTGTAAAAAAATTTTTTATTTTTTCAATCGGGTAACCCACAGAATATCCCGCCTACATTGCCCTTATTTCGACGATTAGAGTCGACTGGACCTGACAAGAAACAGAAACGGATGTTCGTTTCGTAATCACAGACAGTTGGCTAGTGTTGTTTTCTGAATGGATAATTTTCATATCGACATTTAAATAATAAGCTCATTGTGCAGTTTATGGACCAACTATACCAAAAAGGCCTACAGCGCCCTGAGTGTCCAATATTGCGGCTATCGCGCTTCTGCGATGTTCGCGCTGACAGGAGTAGATAGCTTTGAAGTTATCTTGCGCAAAAAGACCGCATCATTGCTGCACAGAGCCACAGAATACGCGGCAGCGGCCACAGCGCGGCGTTCTGAAGGAGATGGCCTATAGTGGGGATTGTCCACTGATCGGTCACATGATCAAAACAACTTGCTCCATTCACAAATTAATTACTAACATAGTCATTAAGTCATTCCATTATACTAAAACACTCTGAATCGCAGTTGTCCGAAATAAATACTTTTTATTTTATTTTATTTATTTATTTATTGTGGTAAAGTATAGTATATACTTTAATGAAAGCTTACGAATAGTTTTTGGTGGGTTAGTGTTAAAAAGAATTTAAAATTAAAGTTAATTTTTAATTCTTATTTTAAAAAATCTCCAAAAATACATTAAGATTTTTAGAATTGGATTTCCTAGATACTGATTGATTTTGCAACTCTGAAGCTTATTAAGGTTTCATTTAAACACACAATCAACTGTTAATTGAAGTCGATAATTTTGAAAAAAAAAATCGACATTAAATTATCGACATGATAATCGTAAATGATTACAAACGGCACTATCTGTTGCTCATTGTCAAATTGACATTGTCAATGTCAATGTCAAATTGTACTGCATGCATGCGGGAACCCGGAACCGACCCGACCGACCGATTCTTCCACTGTATGACTCGAACGTATTTTTTGTAAACAACGATTACATTTTTACAAAAGCTGTTATTTATAGTTTATTTTTTTGGAGACAATATGTTACATTTAACGGACAATGTCCGGCAAGTGCTCTCAAAATTGCTGCCCGCGTCTATGCTGAACGATATTGCTTGTTTTGTGTTTTACGACAACCACCCGCGCGATCAGAAACACATCGATGTGACTGTAGCCACCAAGAACGGGGAATTAAAGGAGTATTACAAGGGAGACTTGGTTAGCTCTTTATCCCTCAATGGCCGGTATCAGCCGAACAGTATAGAAATTATCAAGAACAGCAATTGTGAGTTGTTTTACTTGGTGATCGCTGGAGATGAACTGACACTTGTTTCGAGGAAAGAGAAGCCCGAGATTCACCGCCGCGTTGTGGATGTAGCCTCGTACTGCCTCGAAGATAATGTGTGTCGTGGGCAGGCATGTCTGAAGATAATTTGCAAGGATGATGTTGTTCCAATGGTGTTTGATGAGAATTTTGATAATTTGGGTGATAAAGCATTACTTTTGAACGGTATAAACGCTGATGATTCTCTGCCTATTCTAACAGAGCTAAAAAGAAAGTTGACTCAAACAAAATTCAGTGTTAAATGTAATGAAAGCACACTCAAAGAGTTTTTGAGTCTTCGCCAAGCGTCTGCACTGTCGGCATATCAAAAAATACATCCAAACACTGAATCTGTATTTAATGCCAATACTAGCAAGGTAAAGTTTTAATTTTGTGCTAAAAGTAGATTACCGAATTAAATTAAATTGAACATGTCTGTAACTTTATTTTTCCAGAAGGATGAAGTGTTGGTTCTTAAGTCTCAGACCCCTTGGGTAAAAGCTTGTGATAAAAAAATTGTGGCTGTGATGACAGTTTCTTACTGCAATGATCAAGTGTAAGTTTTCCTTTTTAAATATCTAGTAAAATTTAATAGCCTTAGTTCCTATACTAATATAATGAAGCATGTAAAGCTGTTGGTCCTGCACCTGATCTTTCTCCTGTCATGTTTGAGAGTGAAGGAACAGAGAGCGCACCTGTGTATTGCACCCACACTTGTGCTATATAAAAGGTATCTCCTATGCAGTTGGCTGATCTCTGTTGAGATTGGTGACAGTGGTTGAAACTGGCTAGGAGACTATTATTATTATGAAGGGATAAGATTTGTAAAAAATCTAGACTAGAGGACAAATTTGGAATGATCTTTTTCAACAAAAACTGTTAATTAGTGTTTCATAATCATTGCTCTTCTTAAATTTTATCCAGACAACATGTGCATAGTTAGGAAAATAAATTAATGATATTTGTAATATTCCAGGCCAATCGAAGATGTCCATATCTTAATGCATGGAACTATCAAGCCAACAACAGTTTACACCACAAAATTGTATGATAGAATAAAAGATCCCCCTTTCTGGGAAGAGAGATCTACCAATACTTTATTAAATGACCATGACATAGCTGTAGTAACCGTCATTGATATGGCAGAGGTATCTATAAATATGTACAATACCATACAATTTCATGGTGTAATCGCTTATCGGAGACTGGGTAAAGAGTACATGATTCCATTTGATGAGGTCATTGAGCCTAGTAAACAACTGTTTGGAGGTCAAGATGTATTGGCAAGTGCTGAAATAGGTAATGATTGACATTAATTCCAATCATAGAGTATCAAACTGATTACAAGAAAAGATTATGTTTCTAATTTATTTACCGAAATTAATTGATTTCATTCATGTTTAAATGATAATTACTTGTACCGACATGACCACACAAGCTTATTATTTTTGTTGCAAAATCACCCTTGTTATGTAGCATTATATGCTGCAGTGATTAACTTGATGTGTGGCCGTCTGTATGTCTCTTCTATATCTGTAACGTTATTAACAATCTCAGATTATTTTAACTTAAATTTTTAGGTGTTTTGTAAATATTCTCCCTTCCTGCTTTACAGACGAAATGATGTTTCTTCCTCTAATGGCAGTGTCACACAAGACTGAGTTAGTATTCCGCTACGTGAGGCAACCTGAGGATCCCCCTTTGGTGATTCCGGACACATTTGCTACTTATCTCCATATGGACAGGATTGGGTGCACTAAAAATACTATAATTTTTAGAAGTTCACCTCATCATCTCATGAGTGGCATAATGCTGGTATTTCAAGATCATGAAATGGTTGGTGATAGATTTACTGCCACAGCATTCATAAGGTACAGTTTTTTAAATGGTCTTATTTAGTTTTGAGCAATCTATGCATTGGTAATGGTATTGTATGTCTAAACTAAACTAAGCAACAAGTGTGAGTTAATATAGAAATATTCATATTTCAGTATTTTATTACTTTGTTTCCACCATAGATTTCTACATACATAAATATATTAAAAAATTACATGTTATCGTTATTATGCATATTTTAAAAACATTCTGTTTATTTTTCAGAGTTCCAGCTCAAATCATTACACTACTGCGAGCTATTTCTGATATGATGCCTGTTAAAATGATTATCACAACACCCAGATTACGAATAAACTCAAAGCTTGACAAAGAATGGAAATTTAACGAAGAAACAACAATAACACTATCCAATCTAGATTATGATCAATATGCATCATCAATATTGAAACAAACCAAGTTGATATTGGAGTATTTTGATAACTGCATGATGAAAATGAGTGAAAGTAAAGACGCGGAAACAAAAAATAAAATCGGCACAGAAATAGATTTATTTGTTGGAGGAAGAGATAAATATTTGCAATTCCGAAAGAATTTGCTGGATATAGCTTTGACTGGTGCTAAAAGTCTGAACACTTCTACAATATTTGAAATGAAGACTGGATTAGCCAGAATGGCAATTGATTGAAGGTTGTATACTAGCTTTTATTTATGTTTTAATTATTTTAAAAATCTTATGTTTAATCTCTGAGATATTGTTTCTAAGCATTTATTTTGTGTATTACCTTGTGTTTTAAAATAATATTATAAGTATTTTTCCATACAAGTAAAGGCTGTGATAAAATACGTTTTACAAAAGTTATAAAAGAAATAAATGTAAAAAAGTATATAAATTTTATTTTTTTATTACAAAACATCAAATTAGGTAAAACATAAGTATGATACAACATTTAATCACACAAAAACTTAAAAACATAAATTTGCTTTGTTGCTAATCAAACAAATGTTACAGTTAATAACAAAATTGAGATTTTATTAAAAGTTTTAAACAAAATAAAAACCTACATTAAAAAAATTACATAAATACTGGCTGTAAAAATAACATACATTGTGTGTGACACATTAACAACCACAAGTCACAACAAATTGCAAATAAATTCTTTGTTCAAAACATTTATTGAGCATTTATATATAACTCTTACAATAAGAAAATTTGTCATACAAATAATTAAACTTAAATTAACTAAATGTGATTAATAAATTAACCATCATATTATAAACTTTAAATAGATACCCGGTCATCCATTCATGTTTCTTAGCACCATTGTCAGCTATTTTATATTATAATTTTTGGGATGATCACACCAACAATTTTTTCCATACTTTTTAGCATCCTTCAAAATTTGCATCTCCAGAGAGATAGTGTAAGTAAGGTTCACTTTACTGTTGAAAAATCATGAAGGCAAAGTGAGATTAATAAAATTAAAATATGAACAATAATTAAAAGACTACACCTGTATCTAAGTCGTTTAGCGAAAATTTAAAGCTAAATAATTTTACTTTCCAGCTTTAGTCATGGATTTCCGGAAAGTGATTCCATTAACAATAGCCAAATTACTCTTCTTCGCTTCTTACATTACCTTCTCGTAATAATGTTAGATGTCTCCCTATTTAACATTATTAGAGAATTTTAAGAAATATCTTAAAATCGTTTTAGATTTTACGTCGGTTTAAAACTCTAAGCTACAGACTCCAAGCACCAACGTTGTATCTCCTTCATTCTCATATCCAACTAAACATTACAACAGGTTCGATTTAAAAACATCGAGACACTGGTATTCTCAATCAGTTATTATAAGCAGAAAATTGCTTAAAACTGCCAACCTTTGGAAACCATTAGAAGTGGCTCACATATAGACTTTGTTTGATATAGATTTAAGAACATCCAAAACCAATTCATTATCATTCAAAAAGTTTATTTAGCCTTGTTAGCAAAATATGGAGTTGGATTATGGAATTGAGTATTTTTTTGTTGGTGTTATCATCCCTATTGTTATTCTAAGTACGTAAGTACGTTAATTAAGTTATAATATGGTCCCACAACCGAAAGAAGATCCCTTGCTGTTGGTAACCAACAATCTAAGCATACAGGGTTAAACATCATCGACGAAACAGTGCTGCCAACTAAAAAAAAAACTTAAATTAAGCACTGTGTTTCTTGACGTAATTTTACCTCCAAATTTTATTACTGTTTTGTATTGTAAAATAATGTATCGTAAATCGAATAATGTTGCGTTAATCAGGTCTATCTTTACCATATGACTATCACGTTCTATGAAATTAGTCCGAATCATTCTTTAAAAGTTTATATAACTGCTGACTGACCCTGTATCACCCTGTAAATTGCTTAACAAGATTGCTAGTTCCAAACGTAAGTAAGCCCGCTACACACGTGGAGCGAACAGTTAGCCCAAAAACTAAAGCCATTGGCCATTAGAGGAAAGCACCGACAGAGAATCAATGTTTAGGCCAACGCTTTTTTGTAGGTCTGCTTATAGGTGATAGGTTTATGGGCCAACGTTGGCGCCGTAGTGTGGACCCGGGGTAAGCCACAACCGTTACCAAGGCGCTCTTCGAACAGAGAGGAATTCAATAATTTATTTAAAACATCCTCTCTGGAGTGCCGTTGCGTGTCAGGTACTTGGAAGCCTATTTTGCCGCCTGACTCGATATAAAATATTTACAAAGAAATAATAATAATAACAAAAAAATGGGTTCAATATTACCTTTTAAGGAAAATAACCCTAATTGAATTAAAACAATTTAAAATCTAGCACCTGGGTCTCTTGAAGTGATAAAAAAGACATTAAATGTCATGAATTAAAACAGCGATTTCGATTTAAATACATGCTTATGTGTTTTTACTTTATAATATTTTAAAATAATACAAATTTGCTATTTTTCTAAGATCCTGTAGTCTTTTTGTTCTCAAAATAAAAAGTTCACTAGCATTATTGGCTACAAATGAAATCTTTCTTTGAAAGGTTTCTGATATAATTAAGTACTATTTATTATAATTATGGATTCGTTGAACGATTAAATACTAACTATACTATTATTGCATTGCACAACCGGCCTTTACCTATAACATAGTATTATTGCGGAGGTTTCAACAGTTATCAAAAAAATGGACCTGGCTAGTTAGATTGAGAGTAAGAATAGACTTTCTAGGTTAATTTGAGTAATGTATTATCAAGAGTAAAATTGGTTAAAACTAAAATTATCAAAATTTTTGGTTAATACGTTTTTTTGAGATGTATTTTGAATTCTTTTAGGTGAAGAGATAATTTAGATTAAACTCCTAATTTTCAGAGAACAGTATGTCGAAATGAGCCCAACACCTAATAATAAAACCAGCCTATTGCTAGTCCCAATCTCCAGCCAGTCTCAAAATAAATAAAACTGTTTTTCTATAGCGTTTAGCTATGTGTTAAACTAAAACAGTACAAAATGCGTTTCAACTGAGTACCTACATTAAATATTATGGTCTTTAGGACACCCTATACTTATTGAATACACCCTAATTTACAAATTAATAATCATCCTATTGAATAGCATGACAACACTTAGCTTAACACATTATTTTATTTTATTGCACTTATATTTTATTTTATTAATTATTGCACGTCCTATTGCACATTGTTCGTAAGTATTTCACAAAATTAAAAAATATACATATTATCACTATGAACAATCTTTAGAATGTTTTAATTTTCTACTACTGCTACTAGTACTGTCTCTCACACTTCTATTGCTAATACCATTATGGCTATCAACATTCACTTGTAGCTTTCTAAAACTGCCAAAGTATACGGAATGAGTTTCTACACTCTCAGCACCAGACTCACTTCTGGCTTCATTCTCAGTGTCATCACTTTCACTGCAACTAACTATTTTAGGTATCACTTTTCTTGGTATTTGTCTAGAACTTGTCGAATCACTGCTTAAGTAACCGGAATCTTCTACCTTGAAACCTTTCTTTCGTCGAAAACGCGGTTTAGTATGATTTTCGTCTTTAGCACCTTTTACGAAAGTATTGGTGTTGATATTATTGCTCCTTGCTAAAGATCTTTTAGAGTTTACGCGAAAAAAGCCAGATTTGTTAACTTTGTTGAAGTCTACGTTGTCATACTCCGAGGACAAAGCTTGGCCAGAAGCTCTCATTGGACTACAGGAAGGTCCACATTTCGGTTCACGGTGTAAGTTGGTACTTGATTCGACTGCAAGAGTCTTGTGAAACGTCCTCGGACTGAGGCTTCTGCCGCTAGCGTTTTTTGCATTTGTTATTTTGTCAGTTTCTACTTTTCTTGGTGGTACGATGGGCTGTTCGTATATTGGAGCATCTTCGGTCGGTGGCAATGGTGGTAAAATATCAGGTCGTGCCAAATTTTTCAACTGTTTTATTGTAGGGGGAGTGCTCTGTCTCTGTCTTTTAGAATGACGTAGTTCTAAAGTTAGTATTCTGCCTTCTTCCGTTGTCCACAATTCTGTTTCCGCATCGTTCTCCCATGTGATTTCAGTTACCTCTGCAACTTTAGATTCATTGAATGTCGTTGGCGATATTTTTGGTCGCTCAGACGTATTTTTTTCATATTCATTTCGTAGACTGTTAAATTTTGATGCGTACTCAGTTTTATTATTTGTCTTTGTAAACGTCCCGCTGCTTCGTAGTTGTATCCTTTGATTGGGTTTGTTTAATTCATTATTTGTACTTGTAAAGTCTTTCCTACTAAACTGAATGTCTGGTATGTCTTTGTGTTTAGGATGTTTTCGATCTAATGTGTCTGGTTCAAATCCATCAGACTCGTGTATTTTGATGTAGTTTTCTGGTGGATCTTTTACTTCAATTGTGAGGCAGCCTGGCTTTTCAGCGTTGTTAGGATCGTTCACTAATTTGCGACTGCCCATAGAACATTCAGAGCCGCTCGGAGACGTTGGTGCACTGCCGAAATTGTAATTATTTACGTAAACTTCAGTTACTAAGCTATAATCGTTCTTCTGGTTCAGTATACTTGGTTTTGGACTGGGAGCCTTAGGCCTTCCTATGGTTTCGTAATGATTTTGTTCTATATGAATTTCACGTTGTGGTGATGGGGTATTGCTATTGCTACTCGAGTGCGTTTTGTAAACAGCATTTCTCATCGTAAGCTCTTCCTCCAGAGGTAAAGCGTTGCTCAGGCTTGGACTGGCCTGAGATGAAGGAATCTCGGAATATTCTATGGGTGTCACCATTCTCTTTTGGGTCGAATTCCTTTCTAAGCTGTCAGTCTCGTATTCATTACCAGTGGGGCTTTCGGAAACATTTCTTGCATAAATGACTTGTTTTGGTGTGATCGGTTTTTTGTGGAATCTTTCTTCATCCGAGCTACTATGATTGTATGTTTTTGAATGATCCAAAGCCATTGCATCGTTTACCATATCTGGTAAAGAGTTCTTGTTATACATTCTTTGTGGGTTATTCCGGAGACTACCAGCTCGGTAGTCGCCAAGTCCTATCGGTCTGATATCATCAGCTCTTGAAACAGTTTGGCACTGGTTACTGTAATTGCTATGATCGCAGTTCACATTGTCGAATTCGGGTAGTGGGAAGTTGTAACCCCGAAGTGGGGGTTCAGACCTCACTGATAACGTTGAAGACTTCTTAGGGATGGGCACATCGCGCATGTACATGCAATTGGTTGCTGTGAAGCTGTTCTGTTTTCTTAATTTACTTCTATGGTTAGGCAGGGATAACAGAGAGCTGGCTAGGTTATTCTGGTTTGCTGTGAATTCATTGTATCCTGATGGTTGTTTACCAGTTGGTATATTTTCCAACCATTGCCGTATACTGTTTTGCTTATCGCCTCTGTTGTGAAGGCAATTTGCACAAGCTGTCACGCTCAGGAAATTATGGACATCTTGACCATTGCTAGATATGCAACCTGGACATCCAACACAACTCTTCTTTCTACTGTTTTCCCTCTTGAGACTAACAACGCTTCCACTTCTTTGGCTCCCAAGTCCTTGGTAAAGATCTATGCTGTTCCCATTAGAAGAAGGGTAGGTTTCCTCTTCGGGTATCTGATTAAGGACTGGCTGGAAACGCTTGGCAGCCATTTTGTGCTTCGCAATCGATATGACTTCTCTAATTTTCACTAGAAACTCCAAAGCGGCCGGAGGTGGTTCCTGCAATCAATTAAAATGCCAATTATAACCAGAGAACCCATATACGATATCTTTGAAAAAAAAATGAAAAAAAGAAGTAAGAGATTTGAATGGTTAATTAAGAGATTATCCTCGTGTTAGTTTAAAATCTGCGCACCTACCGCCATCAACTGTGGTTCAAAGTAAGCAGGGTTGAAATACAGCTTGCGTCTAGTAGTACCAACTGGTCTGGCTATCTCCCGGTCGTCAGTCGTCTCGACTATCGATACATGCTCGTCGGGTAAACGTTCTATGCTCGATTCATCGCGATGGTTAAAATCTGAATCAGCTTGCCTTCTCATATCGCCGTGGTGAAGGTGGACGACTGCTGACGTTGTTTTGTGCTGTAAAAGTAAAATAAAACAGTTCATATATTTTACGTCACTCAAAGAGATTTTTGAAAGGACGGACTACTTGTAAAAATTACAAACTCACATTGTATAAGTTATGGTCATCACTACGCCCGCTGCTTTCAGCAAAGTCTTCAGAATCGGAAACATTGCTTCCAGAGTCACTTGGGAAACTCTTCGTCTCATGGAACTGCCTGCTCAAACTCATTAAAGGATTCTTCTTGACGATTCCGTCATCTTGTCCCATACTATTTGACAATCCTTGAACTCGCTCATTGTTGACTCTAATGATGTCTCTTTCTGTGATGATGGACCCATCTTTCTTCTTCAAACCTTTAAGCTTTTGCGTTCTACCTTCCTCCGAAGCGGCTCTGCGTCGCTTCCGTATGTGCAAGTATAGGAAAACTGAGGCAACATAAATGAGGCCAAGAAGCAAAGAACTGATTCCTATGGCAATGTATTCGGTGACAGTGAGCCCTGAAGTGCTGGACGCTTCTGATGTCTGAGCGTTCGGGGTGAACAAGACCTCTGTTACATCTGGAATAAGAAGATGAACTATGTAAAGGGTAATTGATATTAGCACGAGAACTGGAGAGGATACGACTTCGTGTATGGAACGTAATGGAAAGTTTAGAAGTAGTACTAACCTAATCAGCAGAACAGCCTTACTAAGACACTTATCTGTAGCGCTTCATCCATACTTTCGTTTGACATAAAGCTAAGTATGGTGTAAAAGGGGCACAACTTAGGCTAGATTTCGTCTTAAGGCCGCTCTCAATGGACTAACCTTTATTAATCTGTTAAATTAGCTACCGTCAGTAGCTTTATCTGCAATTTTGCGTTTCAATAAACTAAGATAGATGGAATTCTACATCTTTATGTTTTTATCTATCTTTGGGAGGGCCAACCGCTTACTAAAGATATGAAAGCCATGCTAAAAAATCCCAGAGCGTTTGAATTGGAAACTTAGGTAAGTTTGACTTATTCATCAGTCAAAAAAAATGTATCTCTCGAATCGGGGCAATTAAATCCATTTTAAGAGTTAATTGCTATAGCAGGAGTATTCAGATTAATTTTATTTGACATTAACTGATTTTGAACTTTGAACTGATTATAAATAGACATTGACTGATTTTGACTTCCTATTATTATATTAAATAAATGATTATAACTAAGATATCTCTATGACTAAAGATAATGTAGGTAACTTAACTTTTGTTATTGAGACGACGGTAACATAAGTTAACTGCTTTGGAAAAACTCAATTAGCTATCCAAGTTAAACGAATGGTAGGTTATTGAGATCGGCCGTACGGCCGGAGTGTAGGGGGAGTCCGGGAGACTTGCCCAGGTGGGAGAGTTGAACCGCCTTTAAAAACTCGATTTAAATTTCGCGCTAACGAAACGTCAAGTCGGTCATTAGTAGTACGCGTGAGACCAATAACAACCACGCCGCCAATTTTTACAATGGCCTGTTCGTTTGGCTGTCAGATTCGAAAAGGTGTTTTTGTTATTGCGGAGTAATATTTTTTCATTTCTGTCGTTTTGAGATTACGGACGTGTTTATAGAGGTATGTATTGTGTATTGTAACTATTATATTGCCTGATTATTACTGTTTGACGTGCGCTTGTTGTTTTTTCGCTAAGATTGATTGGTTTTTCTATGAATAAAATTTTATGTCAATGTAGTATATACGGGAGAGTTGCACCATAGGGAGGTCGGGAGATATGCTCAGTGGTTCAACTCTCCCTCTATAGTGTTTATATGACAGATTTTGGGGTTTGGTTTGTGTTTTGCTTGCTTTATTGTGTTGAATAAAACTTTTTATTACAGGTTAATTGAATGCAAAATGCCGTTTAAATACAAGCCCTTTAAAAATACACGCTAGCAAAACACTTACCGCCACTGAGTTTGAAAACGCTATACGTGAGGTAAAAGGGGGTAGCGGAGGGTGCATCGATAAGAAAAACATCTTTTAAGTATGGAATAGATAGAAGTACAATAAGACGTTATATATTAAATGAAGAAAAATTAAACAAATTGAAAGAAAAAAAATTGCCAATATAACGAGTCACAAATGTTTACGGTATCTGAAGAAATATCCTTGTTCAATATTTACTATTATGCAGTAAAATGCATATTAAATAATTTAAATAATAATTAATTTATTAATTATAATAGGATATAATAATTATTTTGACTTGAAATGAAGAAGAGGTTTTGTTTGATTTTTTGTTAAATAAACAGTAGTAACTGTGTTTCCTTATAATTTTAGAATCATTTTGTTGTTTTTTTTTCAAATCAATATGTGATTTAAGCTGTTTATTTTTTAATTATCCCCTATAAAAATAAATCGTTGATTCTGTCTTACAATTTGTAGGTATACATAAACAGAACCATTCTATAAAAAAAACCATGCTCAACTCTCCCCATATCCCGGGTCAAGTGTCCCTTGGAGTGGGGAGAGTTGAGCCATATCCCATTTTTCATTGAAGTAAGTATGTCTAACATATTTCGGTATTGTAAAAGCTAAAAAGTTATTATGCATATGTATAGCCAAATAAATTAGCTAATGTTTAATACTATAATTGAATCCCTAAGTCATAATTAAACAAAATTACGATACTTTAAACAAAAAGTGGTTCAACTCTCCCGGACTCCTACATTTATTTAAAACTTCTGCACAAACGTG
The DNA here is from genome assembly GCA_963921415.1 of Pyrausta despicata. Classification (NCBI taxonomy): domain Eukaryota; kingdom Metazoa; phylum Arthropoda; class Insecta; order Lepidoptera; family Crambidae; genus Pyrausta; species Pyrausta despicata. The sequence goes on along the minus strand of OY992862.1, from coordinate 8,890,317 downwards.
TGGACTTAATGTCAAAGGTAATTTCTACCAGTCAACCATAAGTCAGTGTAGCATCTAAAGTGAATGTCTGAAGGTTGTCAGAGTTGTACTGAAGCAGTAGATCAGGTTTTTAGCGTGCCGCGTCAGCGCATCACGGGTGGTTATTGGAAACGGCTTTTCTCAATAAAATAATTATTGAACTTACTAGAAGAGTGTCGAGGCGGTGTGCCTTGTACTCTAAAGGCGACACACGGCGTGAAGACCCCTCGCAAGTCCAAGGGTGAGGAATGTTCTGCAGACACGTCTTTGCACAGGAGTCGCACCACCATCACGCGGCCTGACATTCGCGCGCGCACGTCGTCTTCACCGCTCCACTGGAACATATAAGTTTTGATTAAGTGTAGGTACTTACACAGGCAATGTTACAGGATTAATTATTCAGGGTTCCTTAATGGGTAATTCAGTTTTGGCGACTTATGGAATAACAATCTTGAAAGTTATTTAATGGTTGGATAAGCTAATAGTGTACTTGTGCATAAAAAGACCTGGATAAACTAAGACTAGCATGTGCGCAAGTTTTCCTTCAGGAAATAGGCGTTTTCAGTATGCCAGATGTTAGTAGATGAACGAGGGAGTTAAGCGTCAATCAATTAGCACCGTTACAGAGACTATACTATATATACAGATAGCACAATCAAAATAACAATTAATTTTTCGTTGGAGGCATCAAAGCGTTAAGGCTCTTGAAACATTTACACCATTTAGCCCCGATTCTTCGATAGTCAGCGCTAACCGTCAGTTATAAGTAACTCTAAGTTGGCTGATTTGCAAAGTCATCACTGCATAATATGTAGAATGTCAAAACTAGAGTCATTTTAAATTCATTCGATTCATATCTGACAATCCGACAACTATTTATCTGACTATCGAAAAGTCAGCCCCACATTTTAGGCATGTTTGTAAAAGTTCAATGCATTAATCTGCTTCAATCAGCCAAATCAATTTTACCTGAAGAAAGGTTCTTCCCTCGTCTCTAAACAAGTTGAACGGCACATCTGCATCTAGTGTGTTCCGTAGGTCCAGAAACCCCTTCCGTGTGAGGAACTGAGCGCCAGACACGGCGCAGATTGGTGTTTTAACATCTGTAAAAATTATGTTAAAATCAAATGTAATACAAACAGACAAAAATAGGTAAATGGGGGTTTAAAAGTCTTAGCTTGCACTTTGCTTGTACATTGTTACATCTCTTGATGCGATGACGCTACCTCTAATGGATAGCGATCCTTAGTTATCGAATGAATGGCTAATTGTATATCCTACCTTGCGTCATACAAGTTATCGTAATATGCGATTACATTGATTCCAAAATACAAATATGTATTGTAATGACATCTGTCTTACGTGAACGAAGACGAAAGTTAGGTATGCAATCGAAATTCCTGATTCTATTTTTAAACTTAGCAGTTTGTAAACACGACAACACATCGTCGTAACCACTGATCGTCATCGCATGCACTTGTGATATGGGCGATTTTGCAATCACAATGGATAGCTTTATGTGCTCTCGTCTGTGCATGGTGAAGCGAGGATCGAGAAAGTGTTCTTACTTTGAAAGGTGATCTCCTTAGATGGGTGTATGATCTGGCCCTTCAAAGGCAGGTAGACGAACGGTATCCGCTGCAGCCCCGAGCCCGTCCCGAATGTGGCCAGGGAACATTCTAGAAAGAAAAAAGTATTTGGAAACTAGTGGCCGCCCGCGACTTCGTCCGCGTGGAAAGCCTTTATCTTAAAAATTCTTTATGAATTGTAGCCTATATGTTATTCTGATGTATAAGCTATATTGTGGTAAAGTTTCATTCAAATCCATTCAGTAGTTTTTACGTGAAAGAGTAACAAACATCCATACATCCATACATCCATACTTACAAACTTTCGCCTTTATAATAGTAGTAGGATTAAGTTTAATGGATAAATTACTCCTTATTGCACACTAAAACAATACAAATAATTCAACATACACAGAAAGATGTAGGTACTATTTATGCGTTCTTATCCTAAGGGTCCTTTCAAATAGTTAGGTACCTATGATTTTAAAGTATAGGTGCTGGCTGCCCCAGCAAACGTTGTTTTGCTATATGTATAAATTAATTCTCTTATCACTAGGGGGTATGAAAAATACATGTTGGCCCATTCTCAGACCAACTCAAAATGCTCTCAAAATTTAATGAAAATCGGCCAAGCTGTTTCGTAGGAGTACGGGAACGAACATTGTGACACGAGAATTTTATATGTATAGAGTTAAAACAAGGTTTAAGAAAAGCATCGTTTCAGAATAACAACAGTCTGATTGTTATGAGTTATTAGCAAAAATAAGTAGGTACTATTATGGGTGTTGAGGGATCTGGATAGGATTTTAGTTTTTAGAGCTTACCATTAGCTTTTCTATTATTTCGCCGTTAGTTTTAGCTGCTGAATTTATTTCGATTAATAAAAGTAAAAAAAAAAAACCTTATCTTAAGCCACTTCAGCCCATACACGCTATAATTATTTTATATTATCTTGTCATATGTATGACCGAGAACAGTATTAACTGTTAATGCATAATTAAAATCGACGCGACGAAGTTATTTCGGTTTTCGTTATTAATTTTAGTAGTTACTTATGGAATTCCGTCCATCGTTAATTACATTGATGACGTTATTACGGCTCCCGTAAAGTTTGCCACACACGGAGTTCCTAATTTGAAAATCTTGTTGTGAAATCAACTTTTGGATGTTAAAGATGGCTTATTTTTGATATTTATCGTAATATCATATCGTTCGGCTGTTTTGTTTAGTACTTATAAGTAAGTTTGAATTTAAAAATAAAAAAATATTAAAACTCGGTGATAGAATTAGCCAATATAAATTTTCAAAGTATGGAAGTACATGTTGTTGATTTTATTAGTAAGTACCTAATTTAAACTTAGTTTTTGACGATAAGTACAACCTTCATTATGCTTGAGCTACATTTTTAGTGGCACCCACGGGTGCCAATGCTTATTGACAAGCTTTGTAAGCAAAACAAAATTATATGTCATATAAATAAAGATTATTCGAAGATCGTTACCTACATATGGGGCACAATGTCGCAAATTTCAATTTACGTCACATTTTTAAAAGAATTAAGACTAAACTCATCTTAAGTAAAGCTCATCTGTGGGACTTGTCGTGTAAACATTCCAAAACCTTTTACAAATTCTTACAAAATTTGCCGCCTTGCGTTAGTACTTACGCGAATTGATAACATTATTGATTTATTCCCGGGATTAAAGATGAGTGATTGAACCTTTGTCGAATCTGTAGGTACTTGTGCTTTAAAATTCAAATAAAAACTCAACAAACTTTCAGACTCCTAGATATTATGATATACGCAACATCGAGATAAGCAGGTTTATGTGCCGCTCGCAAAGAAAAATAACTATACTATTCTGCATTCAAACTCTTTCAGTAATAACAGGATCAATTGCATTAATACTGACATTACAAAGACGTGCGTAGGCGGGCGATGCAGAGACCTGCCCTGATTAGACATGACATTTAGTTCAGGATAATCTGTAGGAGGTCCTACATAGCGAATTTTGTATCTAATCATGTTATGGTTAATTAATGTTTAATTTTTTTTTGTTATCTTCTTCGACCTTGATAAATTACACGTAAAGATAACACGGCATTTAGTAATCTGTGATAGAGCAAAGAAAAAATATTTTTCCATAAAGAAGCTGTTATAGCTAAGCTAGACTTTCTTCACTTTAGAACTCGGCAAGTCATTGATATTTGCAATTTCTTTTTTATATGAGCTATGAAAATAATTCTGTGATAAAACAGTCGGGTTCATTATTAAATTGCATTCTTTTAATCGTTGTAGCACCTATTCATTCCGTGATTAATTCTGAAGTGGACCGGAGAAAATGTGCCTAAAACTTAGCAAACGTATACGTAGGTATAAGTACGTAATATTAGTAACAGAAATGCTTACTTTTCGACACAAAACCGTTTAATAACCTCTCTTGGCAGTTGGTACAAACAAAGCAGTTTAAAATAAAAATAAGTTGCCGAGAAGTCACTTAAACTAATCTTTTGAACTAAGAGAGCTATAACTTAATTTGCATACTGACTTCACGCATCGTTACGGTCCGTTAATTTTAATTTAGGTAATTACAATTTATTTAATCTTATTCTCTTAGATTAAATATTTATTTGACTTTTTTCGCACTGTGAGGTAAATACGAGTAGTGTTTATTTTATTATTATTGTATTATTTATTCACTAAACTTACAAAGACTCATCTTGTAAGTAGTATGTACTTAGAAAAACTATGTTATAGTAAGAATAATAATAATATAAATTTAAGATTAGAAATTTAGAAATTAATTTGAAGTGATTAGGTACTATTAGAGTTTGTGATGTTAGTTTAGTCAATCATTAAAAGTGAGATGCGATAGCTTTCTTTGGTTTGTATTTAATAAAAACGCGATAGAGGTGGCAACTATTATCTGATGGATATTTCAGTGATGATGTTGCAAAACGGATGATGATACTGTTAACCGTTTGTCTAGTTTTGGTACCTATTACATGCTTTCCCCTTATCATTCGACTTAGCTTTGAATCTTTTACGAATAAAAACCGCTACTTGATATGTGTAAAAGTTTGCGATTATTAAAGAAAAAACGTAGGTAAGTACTTATGGATTGATTATCAAAAGATACGAGTATTATACTTTTTACTTGAGATACGTACCTACTGGTTTTTAATCAGTGTGTCTATCATATTTTTTGCGGAATCGATAAAAGGGTATTACTTACCCGACAGGAGTCAGAATTACATTAATTAAACTCTCAACATCTTCAACTCTCGCCTTCAACGAGCTATGAATCGGATTTAGGGTCTCACTTCAGGGTCAAATCGGGAATCATAAAAAAAAACTATATAAACTGGCAGTTATCAAATTAAGCTGTGCGATTTAGTCATATTATGTGTAGTGTAAATAAAAAAATTACAACTTAGTATAAAGCAAAATTCAAGCGTCAAGTGTATTAAGTATGTTTAAATCTTTAAAACTACTTAACGGATTTTGAAGCAGTTTTTTTTGAATAGATGGAATATGTAATGTAAGATGTAGGTTTAGTATAATGACATTTTTATTTTATTTTATTTTATTACAAGATTCACAGCTCTAATATAGCATTTATGTTTCAACTTAATAACTACACTTACAGCCAATAACGAATCTACATTTTACTTTACAACTTTTATAATCTACGACAATCATATTAATAATATAATCTTTAATTAATAAGTGGGTTTATCTCTCACACGATATAACTACCTGTGTGTGTGTGTGTGTGTGTGTGTGTGTGTGTATGTGTGTATTAGTCTTGTGTTCTAAATATTTTCCTCAAGCACCCTCATAACTTCTTTCCTAAAAACTCTTAAAACATGCTTAATATAAGAGGACCAAATTCCATATAAATAGGGAGGAAACACATTCTTTTAGGAATTAATGAAATGCTTTTGAATACAATTATGGTTTGCTTTGCTTAGCTTACAGTTTTTTTTTATCTTCTCGCTTAAGAGGTAGCTTTTTGTATTTAGGCTCGTTTACATAATTTAAACAAGTTGTGATAACCTATAAACACTTCGATTTATATAAGCTCTGTAGCATAAGTGTAATGTATTATGTGGTTGGTTATCCAATAAATAAAATATTATAAAAATATAAATAAAAATTGGCAATCGTTGCGTGAAGTGCTGAATCGGGACTAAGCACATAGTCGTTGGGGCGGAAAGGTTCTCGAATGGCGACCGCGTGTCGGACGACGCTCCGTGGGCAGCCTTCCTACAAGGTGGACCGACGACCTGGTGAAAGGAGCGGGAAGCCGCTGGATGCGGGAAGCGTAGGATCGATCGCAGTGGAAATCCTTGGTCTATGCTCAGCAGTGGGCGTCGAAACGCTGATATTATGATGATGATGATGACATAGTAAATACAATAAGTAAATAGCATTGCTATTGACCAAAAAACAACATCGCAATGAAATAAAATAAAAATAAATAAATAAAGTATAGATAAAGGTCTTATTTGGACATTGCGTTGGTTAGATCGACAAAGGGATGATCACAGAGTAACAATGAAGGAACTTACTTACCAGGCAGATACGCATAGCTCCCAACACTCCCTAAAGAGGAGCACGTGCTGCGGTAAGACCAGAGGAACAATGAAGCAACTAATTCGACTAGTTTGTAAAAGTTACAAATCTGGAAGTTGTATTGTATTGTATTACACACAGTCATGGTCAAAGAGTTGAAATACGCCGCCCAGAAAGTTCCTTAGGGCAGTCGACCGCGTTGTCATCCCCTGCGCCATGCTGGATATAAGTATCCCTGAGTTCTGTTTTTATATTAAAACTTTATTGCACATTTGTGTTCCTACACAATTAACGGACTTAAAGCCAAAAGGCATTCTCTAACAGTGGGAATGTAGATAGATAGTTAGTGGCGGAAACAAAAAGAAGTTCTAAGTAAGTTTCAACTTACCAGGCAGGTCATCCACACACAGCTCCCTATCCTCTCTGAAGAGCGGCGCGCGCTGCGGACAGGCGCACGCGCAGTCTCCCGCGTCGTCGCCCACGCTCATGCCTGCGCCGTGGTCCGCGCATTGCGCTGGGCTGCACGGTTCGCCTGCAACAATTACTCTATGTTAGTAGCAGTTCCGAATGCCATGGTCATTGAGATAAGGTTTTATGAACCGTCGAGTAAAATAAACTGATGAGTTATTTCGCCTTTTCTCTAAAGACCCAGCGTAGCACAGGAGAGAATAAAGTTTATGGCACTCCGGTTGTTTCTGAATGAAAAGCCGCTTTACTGTTGATTTGCGCCTCGAAATTCCTGTTTGCAGTGGCACCACTCAAGATGTCTCTAAGAGATTAGCCAAGGTAGCTTGTGAGAGTGACATTAACCTGTAAAGAACTTTACAGGCGTCAAATCACACACAGCAGCTGCAGTGCGGCACACAGCCTCATGAGTAGCTTCGCTAGTAGATTAGCTTTGCCTCGTTAATGGACCTGGACCTATGGCCTTGACAATGTCGCTAGCCAGCTTATTCAGTCTCGCTAGTATCGCGGCGCAAGAAGTCGCTTAGGCCCCGGCGGTCGCCCAGAGCAGCAGTCATGCTAGCGACTTACAGCGTCACTAGTAGCATAGTGTCTCACCTGTGAGCATGACGATGTCGACCGGCCGGGCGGTCGTGGTGGCTTCCCTAAGCCTCTTTAATGGACCTGAACCTCAACCCTGGATTTGCAGAATGTCGCTAGCCACCTTTCTCAGTAACACAGTATTCTAGTCACTAGTGTCTCACCTGTGAGCGTGAAGATATCGCCGGTGTCGTGGCACGCGAGGCGCTCATAGCAGCAGCAGCGCGGCGGCCATGCTAGCGACTCACAGCGTCACTAGTAGCGTAGCGTCTCACCTGTGAGCGTGAAGTTGTCGACCAGGAGCACGGACGCGGCGGTCATGGTGGCTCCCCTTAGCCTCTTAAATGGACCTGGACCTCAAGTATTCGTCGCTAGCCACCTTACTCTGTAACACAGTTGTCTAGCCAGTAGCGTTTCACCTGTGAGCGTGAGGATGTCGCCGGTGTCGCGGCGCGCGAAATCGCCCACAGCAATAGCAGCGCGGTGCCCATGCTAACGACTCACAGCGTCACTAGTAGCGTAGTGTCTCACCTGTGAGCGTGAAGATGTCGCCAGTGTCGCGGCGCGCGAGGTCGCCTAGGCGCGCGGCCGCGGCGGTCGCCCACAGCCAGGGTTGCCAAAGCTAATTCATCCAGATCCCCAAAAATCCTGATCGAAATTCCCAAATTTAGGGATTAAAATCCGCTGATTCCCCACAAATTCTTTTTTTTATAAAATGACACTATAATCAATTATTTAAATAATATTTATTGTGTATCTTCCATATTTCATTCCATATATTAGTAGAAAGCATTTTGTTCGAAGGGTTAAGCTAGACACTGCCGCCCAGTTTTTTAATCCCTTCCATTGAGCCATTAATGATACTACAGTATATGTATTCAATCTATTGCGGTTTTAAGTTTTTAAATTTTTAAGGACACTTAATTTTAAAGGAGATAAAGGGAATCCCTTAATCATAGACAAGACAGACAACTGACAACCTAGGGATGTGTCATACATAGAGCTGTGCATTTACCGGTATTTGATTTTTTCGTCACGAGATTATTCCGTCATAAGTACTTGAGCCATACTTAATGATTCTAAAAAATGTTTTCACCGATACTTAACGATGAAATATTTTCCGATAAGAATATGATGTCAAAATCCCCGCATTTTCCCCACATAATGCCAATCCACAATAAATCCCCAACTAACATGAGATTCCCCGCAGTTTGGGGAATTCCCCACAGATTGGCAACCCTGCCCACTGCAGCAGCAGCGCGGCGGCCATGCTAGCGACTCACAGCGTCTCTAGTAGCGTAGTGTCTCACCTGTGAGCGTGAAGATGTCGCCGGTGTCGCGGCGCGCGAGGTCGCCTAGGCGCGCGGCCGCGGCGGTCGACCACAGCAGCAGCAGCGCGGTGGCCATACTAGCGACTCACGGCGCCATTAGTAGCGCAGTGTCTCACCTGTGAGCGTAAAGATGTCGCCGGTGTCGCGACGCGCGAGGTCGCCCAGACGTGCGGCCGCGGCGGTCGCCCACAGCAGCAGCAGCGCGGCGGCCATGCTAGCGACTTACAGCGTCACTTGTAGCGTAGTGTCTCACCTGTGAGCGTGAAGATGTCGCCGGTGTCGCGGCGCGCGAGGTCGCCCAGGCGCGCGGCCGCGGCGGTCGCCCACAGCAGCAGCAGCGCGGCGGCCATGCTAGCCCGCGCCGCCTGCGCCGCTCCGCTCGGGATCGCGCATTGCGGAAGACACCTGGGCAAAAATTTAAGAATTAAGAAGATTATTTCTTTTTACCTAGGTGGTGTTCAATCAGAGAACAACGTTCCTTAAACTCGAGTACCTAACTCAAAAGTCCAGGGTCACCTACATTAGTTTCTTCGGTTTACATGAACAGTTGACATTGAAATGATACACTTTTTACGGATTATTATGCAATTTATTTCCATTTTATTTCAATTTTACGCTTCGGATCCTTTTCAGCATCGGTGCTCACAGGTAGACTGAAAAGGATTCGTAAAAATTGTATCATTTTCAATGCCATCTAGATTTTTCATGATTAACGATTAAGGACTTAAGAGTGTATTGACGTTATGTGCGATCTAGATATTCCAGCTATAGGCTTATGTGAGGATTTCTAGATAACCAGTTTTGCCTTCATTCATAGGTTTTCATTCAGAAGCGACAAGTAATTTGTGAAAAATTGTTTCACCAGAGCCAGACATCGTACATTTTAAAATTACGGGATAAAAAACGTATACAGCTCAAAACAACGATCGCTCAACATAATGCTTCTGAAACTCATGCGCATCTAATAGTCCAATTGTTACCTAATAGGCGATATTAAAATTACATTTGTATGACATCTGAATGAAAGTTGTTCCGAGTGAAAATAGCAGATAAAAATACAAGAGTGAAAGCCTGCACTTGGATGCAAAAATTCATAAGCATTGTTCAATGTTCAATTTCACTTAGTTCACATGATTTCCTAAGCGCTAGTAGTTATAGCCTTCTAGAAAACTGATAACAGATAATTATGAATGTAATTTGGACCTTATCTCTTAAGACAAAGGAGATATCTTACACATAAGGGATCGCCAACCTTTTCCCATGGGGTATTCTGAAATTAACTTAGCAATATTTTGTCTCGCTCGACTCATCATTAAATTTCGTTGTAAAAACGCAAGGAAGTCATGAAATGAAACTTAAAATTAAGTTTTGCAATGTATTATTTTGGATTAGTCTTTTCAACTTTTACTTATTTTTAATAATCTTCTAACTTTATCTTGTATACGCGGATCTTTTTTTTTTTTTTTTATTTATTAACACAAAAACAGTTTACAGTTGTGAGAATAAAAGTTTCTTAAAAATGAAATGATTAAGTACTAAACTGTAAGTCTTTATCAGGTTAAGACATTACCTAGGTAGGCTCGTGGTTCCGAGACCTTTGACGAGTGTAATAAAACGATAGAACTTATATCAGTTCTATCACAATATGTTTTGATGGATTTAGTTTTTCGTAGTAGGCCTACTGTTAAGTTCGATACATCGCACCACTCAGGGGGCACGCGTTAATGTTTGCCTTTCGTTGCGTGTTTCCGCGCCTAACATCTTTTGGTAGGCGATGTTTGCCTAACTGTTACCTCAAACATCATTGAACCAACAACGGTTTAAAATATTATTTAAGTGACAATGTCTTACGGTGTAATGACATTGACAAACTCACGCAGTGGTGGGCCGGACCCCCGGTCTAGAGTCGATCAATTCTCAGAATATCTGTTTCTACAGTCTACAGTATTCGCGCTAGTTTGAAATATAGCTGGTCATATCTCTATATTGGCTTTCCATACTTGTACACGTTCAAGAACTAGGTAGGTACACTCGTAATCGTAATGAATGAACGTTTAGGTAGGAACTAATTGTGTTGACCATTTTATACAAACACGTCGAACGTCGCTTGCATTTTTGATATTTATCACTGGGGAAATGGACTATTGTGTTTGTATATTTGGGCTTAAACAAAGGCCACACAAGTTTCATTTAAGTTTTACGGCATGTCATTGGCTCAGGAGTATAGTTTCCCGTATAGAAATGGTGATTTGTGGCGTAAAGTCTCGCAGTTTGAGGGCAAACTGTAAGAACGGGAGGGCAAAGAATTAATAACTAGGAAACCGTTCTTGATAATAGAAAAGCATTGTTTCTGATTTACAAAGCGTGCTAGGGCAAAGTTCGCTCTCGGTTTAGGTGAAACCATTTATATGTTAATGGACTCTACAGTCTGTGAGACTCATCTAAGACCGAGGCTATAAACTAAGTTTTTCTTAGCCTGAAACGGTCGGATATTGTTCAATAGTTCGGTGTATTACTGCCGTTTAAGACAATATGACCGTATAAATATAAACGACTGTATAAGGACTCTTGTCATAAAATGCACAATGCCCGAATAAAATTGATTTGATCGACGTGTAATTTGTGCGTCTAGCGGGTAATAGATTCTTTTGATATTTTACGATGACTCCTTTTGTAGGAGAGTACCTACCTCAACAACAATGCACCATTTGACCGTATGATTCACTATTATTCTGGATTCAAGAGTTGGTGGAATTCAATGAGCCACATTGGTTAAGTTGAGTGCGGTAAAATATTTAGTTTAAAAAAGCTCAATATTACCTAAAGTCATAACAATAAAGATGAGCGGATTCGAAGGCTGACTTATACAGCAGCCGTGGTCACCTTATTAGGGCAAAATATTTTTTTTTTATTATCTTTTGTCATTTTTTAGTTTTATCAAAAATAAATCAGTGACTGCGTTTAACATAATTGTTTCACCAGACACAGAATGATATCATAACTTTAATTACTACTTATTTGTGTTTCTTGTGTTTCTTGATTAATAGAAAAATAATTTGTTCAATCAATATACGTACTTGCCATGATTGTTTTTTGTTTTCTCTTTTATTTAATTTGTCGCACCGCCCACTTATCATTTCTGCTTAGCCCGAAGGTATGACTGGTAGAGAATGCCCTACAGCGTTAAGTCCACCTTTTGTACAAAGTATTGTTGTGAAATAAAGCTTAAATAAATAAATTGTTAATGACCGTTCGTCATAGAAAGGGCAAAGCATTTACTTGTAATACAGGCTGTAAGAAAAAATATACTACTACACCACCGCGCTGTCCCTGAAATTAAGATACCACGACTGTATATATAGAGGTACTATATCAGATCTACTACGTAGGACCTTTATCAATAACAATCTCAGCGCAGGCGCATCCGGGGCGTGGCGTTGTATGCGGCAGCAAGCCCTGGGGACATGCGCACAGGCACTTCCAATATTATTGAAATAATAAATGGGAGCGGGATTGAACAGTTGTTTTTTCGTATTACATACTCGTGGTACGAGTATAATATCTTCACCATTTATTTGTTTCAGAAAAAGAGTTTACTTTGGCTTTGCTAGTGTATCAGATCTGTCGCCTATAGATATGCAAAACTGGCACAAGACTCAACCAAAAAGCAAAGCTTAGTTTTGGGTAATTGGTGTGTTCCTTGAAACAATTTATTTAAAAAAACAGACCTATAAATCCTCTTAAAGAAACACAGCTAGAGAGCGTCGGCCAAATAGGTCGTTCGGTTAGTTAATTTGTAAGTTACCTACCTGTACTAACTGCTATTTTGTGGCCTATTTTACTGATGTAATGTAGTAATTTGTGTTGGTTGTAATTTTGGATATTGTTGTCACTTTCTTATATGATTACTTTAGTTTTAAGCAAACTATCAGTTAATCATCAAACTATCAGTTATCAGGTTCGATATTTCAAAGGAAATAACTCTAATACAAACTCGCTATACTCTGCATAGATTGCACTCTGGTCAATAAAACCATCTACATAGAAAGCTCATAATCATTACAAGTATCTACATTATCCAGTATTCAAATACACGTAGCAGCCTCATCGTCACATCATTCAAACTCACTATATCCATTAGGCCATCTCATGCGCAGATTGAAACCAAGACAGCTAGTCATGAGCCCTAAGACGAGATGTAATCGGTTTGGCCATTCTGTTACTACTATCGTTTATTCTATCTATGGATAGAAGAGGCTGACAGCAGTGTAAATTACTTCAAGATTTTATAAGTAAGGTTTCTTTTGGAAAGTCGGATAGACATTTTTTTCAATTATTTATAAAATTTACAGCTCAACAATGTAAATACTATTAAAACATGCAAAACATACAGCCAATGACGGATTTACTTTTTTATTATTACATACAATAATAAGAATGGATGTATGAATTAATCAATGGTGTTTAAATAAGTTTTTTTTTTTTTTTTTTTTTCTCTTTATTATCATTTAAATAACCGTTACAATACAAAACACTTAACTAACTTACTTAGTACAAGAAAACCACGAGGGTTTGTAAAAATTATACTAAGGGTTACAAATAAAGTTAATAAATAAATAAAAACAAGAATTGGACAAATAATATAAGCCGTTTGGTTAATATATTAATAATTTAATTATTGCTGATTACCGGAAAGAGAACCAAGAAAGTGTAACTTAAGCTTTGATTTAATATTTTTAATAGATAAATTATCTCGTAATTCTGTTGGTAGTTTATTTATTAGGCGAGTCACAATAAAATCAGAGGTTCGCCTACCGTAGTCATTATTTACGCGAGTCGAGCTGCACCTCAACTCACGCCGAGCTACCGATCGTGTGTATACAGGGTTGTTTGTCTGCGGCTGATTTTTATACGTTTTGAAGAACAGTTTTTTTAGCAAAATGAATTTAACTTGGATTTGAACAGGTATTACTTTACAATATTTAAAAAGGCCGGAATAGTCATCACAATATTGTTGTCTGATTCTTTTTGGTACTATATTCTTTAGTATTCTTACTTGAAGATCGTATATTTTATTTAAGTATGTATTATAGGTGCGTCCATAGCTGCATAAACCGTATTGGATGTACGATTCCGCTAGAGAATTATACAGCATCATCTTCACATTGTACGGGATCCTGTTTTTAAGAATAATTATGCACATTTAAGTAATGGGCCGCGTACACCACAATTATCTAATTTTCTTATTAATTGCGTGTGGTCCAATGTGTCGAAAGCACGTGAAAAATCAATAATCAATAATTAAGTAATTTTAATGAAGATTTTAAAAATAGTTACTGTTAAAACTTCAGATGGCTTAAAGTATTTCTCCGAGTATTTGATGTTAAATCATAATTCAGGCAATTATTTTACAACAAAGTTGTCTTCATTTCGTGGGAAATTGCCTTCGTGTTGCTAAGTATTAATTTTCTTACACTGTCGCCACGTCTTTTTCAGACATGATTTAACGTGAGTAAAATAAAGCCACCTTCATAATTGCAAAGCATTCACACTTTTTTCACTTTAATTGGTTTGATTTAGTGCCTCTCGAACTTATTCTTTTGTCGCCAATAGGTAAACTAGAGTCACACAGTTTAACACAAAACATAGGTAGGTAGGCTTATCTGAGGAAACTCCGTTTTGTACCACATCATGTGGGATAATTTCTCAATTACTTATTACTACTAATTGGTACTAAGAAGATCACGAAAATTATTGATTGTAAGGTCAAATTAAAACACACTTTAAGAAAAGTTTGATAGGACACAGGTGGGCACTCTGAGGTCGTTACCTTACCTTACCTGAAAATTTAATTTCATTGCCTTTAGATAAATTTAAAACAGTTGTAAAAGATGTGTTAATGTCGAAAGGATATTATAAAATTGATGATTATATAAATGACAAAGATATATGGAAATGTTTAAATGCAAACAATTACAATTATTGTAAATCAATTTTGAAAAGAGGCAATGACAATAATGACTGAGTTTCTTGCGCCGCTTCTTCTCAGCAATGGCCCAAATTGTCCCGAAGCGGTGGTAGGGTTAATTTATATGTTGGGACGTGTAAAAATGCTACTTCTTAGCCTACTTACAGAAATAAATGAATTTTATTGAATTTTTAATTTTTTTTTATTATTTTATTGTTATATCTTTCAAAGACAAAAAAACCAACATCATACAATTTCAGTACACCATTCGTAACGTTTTTCCAAAGGTTACCTGTTTGTTGAAATTAATATTTGGGTGTACATTAGAATCAGTAGTGATGCGAAGCCCTGGGCGCCAAACACCGGTAGGACTGGTTATACCCCATTGGCAATGGCTCTCAATCCCAACTCTCAATGTGTCTCTAAACTGCTTGTCAACAATGTTTTACCGAAATATCTAAGCAGGTCAGTTGTAGAGGTGTGATTCAAAAAAGGGTTAACTTTTTACTTATAAAAAATAGTTATATACGATCGCAATAGTATTTTTTTCTATATAGTAAAAAAAAATGTTTTTTTTTGTGTTTGTTTAACTGTTTTACGCTTTTTATTAGGGTAGTTGCGTTATATTATTTCAAGGTATTTATCAATCGTAAACAAACTGTGTCAGAATATTGTTAACCAAGGAACCTGAATGATTTTATTTATCAATTATTTCAGATGGGGAAGCTAACGTTTTATTAATTTTGGTTTTCATGATAATTCTACTGACATGCTACCTAAAAACCTTCTAGCACTTGTTAACCAGATTGATTTGTTGTATCTTCATGTAATTAATAAAGGATATCCTACTCCAGCTAGAGTAGGCTGTCACAAAAGTAGTTTGAGAGCCGCTGCCCTGTACTATTTAGTTGGCGGGGCGTTTCCTGGCGCACTGTATAGCTAATAACACACGATGCAGGTTCGGTGTCGGTTCCGCCGCTCAGGGCGCTGAGGGTATGGTCTTGAACACAGCAATAAGCGGATTTGTTTCTTTCTGACACTTCAATCTTTTTGAGAAAAGCGCTCGGGAACCCACTGGTACTCGTAGGTAGAATAGAATAGAATATAATTTATTTTATTGGCACTCAACATAATTACATTATTTACAAAAAAAAAAACAACAACGATACTTATTGCAGTGCCAACAAGGTCCCCGACTCAGTATAAATCGTATGGGAAAGGTATCAAGCTTGCAAGAAATATTATCATTACAGAAGTTTTTATTACGGCTTTTTTATGGCTATATTGATGTCAAAGCTGGATTCCTGGAAACAAATGAGTTACATACCTCGACAAGCAAACCCAAAGGAACCTGTTCTTTGTTTCAGGAACTGAGAAGTTACAGTGATGTTCTGTGACTCAGGTCTGTACATAAATCTTATTACGAGTAGAGTCCATCCATCTAGTCCAATCCAAACAGCACAAAAAAATTTATCAATAAGGGGTAAAGTCGCAAATTTAATTTGATAAGACAGGTCACAGGAGCGCGTTTCCCGCTGTTTTCGAGGACACAAAGTCACTGGCAGGCACAGTAGTTAAACGTCAGGTTTAATGCGTTCCTCCGTTTCTGTAAGTGTCAGGTGTCTCATGATGAGCTGGTCGCTTATTAAGACAACGTGCCATTACGTTTCCGGATTGATTAGTGTTCTTGAGCGTTTCTTAGGATACTGCTAGTAGCCCTCTGGGAGCTGGCAAAGGACAATTATTTGCGAATATGTTGGTCAATGAAATGTGAGATACGTACGTACACATAAAGATACGGAATAGATAAGTTAGAAATGTGAACCTTCGATAAAAAATAAGCATCCAAATACATAGTATTAAGAAGATGATATAATTGTAATAACTTGTTAAAAACTAAATTATGATCTCGTTAAAAAAACATGATACAAATATTCTTTATTTATTTTTCATTTAATTTTCATTAAGTGATACCATTTAATGAAGTAATATACAAATAGCATATAGGTATATCGGTTCTGCTCTGAGTTAAGTATTTTTTTTTCCTTTTATTTGTTCACGTCATTGTATCCCTTCTCATATAATTTTCATATTAATTTAACATCATCATCATCATTATCAGCCAAAGGACGTCCACTGCTGAACATAGGCCTTCCCCACAGTTTTCCACATCGACCGATCACAAGCGGTCTGCACCCAGTGCGATCCTGCGATCTTTACAAGGTCGTCTGTCCATCTTGTTGGTGGACGTCTTACGCTGCGCTTTTGGTCGAAGAGTCTCCAATCCAGAACTTTTCTGCCCCAACGGCAATTTAACATAAATGAAAGTTATTACTTGATCCATAACTTCTATGAATAAGTATATTTTAAAATGAAATGACTCTATGGAAAGTTTGATGAATGATGCTGCTAAGAAAAATGGTCTAGAAAGAGTAATTTTTAATTCACGTCTCTTGAGTTATGATGACTAATTTGTCAATCTGACTAATTGGACAAGTCAGGTGCTCATGCGTCCGGATGGAAGATAGCTACGTATTTCGTGCTAGCTAATGCGCTAGCCAAGTCTACTAATGAACCTAGGATCTTCTGGGCCCAGGAGCAATTAGCAACCAGCAAACATTAGTTGGCCATGCACATGGAAGTTTACAAATGCTTCACTCCTGATGGATTGCTTTCAATTTTCGAAATTGTAACTTTACTGTGTATCGTTAAGTTTTGCACTTACGGTACGAGTAATCACAAATTCACAAAGTTATCTGATATTTATGTTAATGTTTAAAATGAATCTTACTTTGCTTCTGTCTGACATTAATAAATTTTAAAACCTTGCTCATGTTCATAAAAAGGTGGATACCTAATCTACTCAAATTATTAATTTCTCATCAAGTTAAGCAGCAAGAGAACTGAATTAAATTAGATTCTTAGCATCTCATAATCCTATAAACGTCCCACTGCTGACAGGCCTAACCTCAACTATGAGGTGGTCCGAGCCATACCTACTTCACCACGCGGGCTCAGTGCGGATTACAAACACCCGTCCACTAATCCAATTTGATTCTGTTATCGCGAAATCTCTATCAAATATGGAGTCACCCAGGGGTCAATTATTGGCCCGTTGTAATTTGCAACAGTTTTCATCATACAATTTACGTTTGCTTATGCTTTATTGTTGATTTAATAAGATGTTTAATCACAAACTGGACCACAGTAGATGCAATAAAGCTAGATATTGTTATTGGCAAAAATTGGGGCACATCGATGTGAGTATAATAAATTGATGATGATGCAAGAACTCTATTAGCTTCAGATTTGCGGAGAAAGCCGATTAATGGTGTAGCACATTGCCAATGTCAGTTATTAACACTGAATATTAATGATGGCGTGTTATAACGTGAATCGCCCACCCGGGAACCTCATACGGATGACGATATAATCATGTTTTGATTGGAGTATAGCTGAGAACACTGTTCTAACATCTCATTATCTGGTAGCCATACTGTACGGTATCAAAGGTTAGGTTTACTAGACCGGACGCATTAATAGAATTTCTAGTTGGTCTAATGATGGCTTATTAATTACGTCGTATTTTACGTCGTTATGTGCAATTTGCCGCAAGTAGGGCTTTCTTTGTTGCTTTTGAAAGGGTTGTACTAGAACTTTATTGGGATGGTAAAACCAACTATAAGGTAGCACTAACATCGTAAGGTAAAAGTACTAATTACGAAGCCAGTAAATTACGTCTGTACTTGAAATTTAAAGTCTTTAAGACAATCAATTTAACGAATATAGTTAATTTGCTCTCCACTTCACATATAATGTAAGTAAACGCGTTCAAAATTCTTATTTTTTTAGAGAATTGTAAAAAATTTCTCGAATTCATCCAATTAGGTTAGGACAGTATAGCCATGTAACACGTTAGTTTCAATGTCTTCTTGTTGTCAAAGTGATGCATGTGACAATTGCATTTCATTTTTAAGAAAAATAGTCTATTTCATTAAATAATTACAATTATAACATTATATACCACACAAAAAAGATTGATATCAGCAATGATGTTAAATAGATGCACATAACCTGTCAAGACCTAAAACTTATTCAGGTACCAAATCTCGCGAGATTCCACATGGGATTTGGGCGAACCAATAAATGTCACTGGCTTTTAAAAATACTAAATCATTAAACAGGATTTTCTTAGTTGTATAACTAAGTGTAAAGTTTATCTAACTATCGTTCAAAATGAGAGCTCTCATCAAAAAGCTGATACTTTTCGCATTACATGAAATTACATCTGCGGACCCGGATCTCAAATTTAGCAGCTAAATTCACGAAAAATCACAAATAAAGTTCAGTACCGACGTTCAATACTTTTTAGTTCCGACATGAAGGAAGTTATAACTGGGAGTTGCCATTGAAATTGCGCTTCATACCACCAATTAAATTTTGCCAGTAAAAACGAGTTGATTATTAGGTATTGGTAGAAAAGAAGACGAGCATATTTCTTTCAGGTGACTAGTACTGGTACATACACCGACGAAAACACCAGAGTTTACCTTGATGATCATCTGCATTAAAGGAGATTTAATAGGTTATTTATTGCCCATTTATTTTATTAACTTGAAGGAATAATGAATATCTTACATACTTATTAATGTATTTATGAGCGCATACTATTCATATTTACATTATATTCTATTCAGCAGTTTACCTTTATACCTAAGCACTAATTAAGTTAAGATTACCATTTGTTAATTTAAGGGGAAACTTGTTGTTGGCAATGCTATATAGAATATAGTTAAAAGATATGCAATTTGTAAAGCTGTTGGTTTTCTAAATAAATATACTATGTTAAATAAATACTATGTTGCAGATTTTTTTTTATTCATAGTAACTACCATTGTTTATCTTGTTAGGGACAGTTGTAGGTAGACCTACCTACTCTGCGCTAACCTAATTAGGTTCTTTTGAAATGTGGGACTCATGGTCACAGAATACCACTAACTATAACTACTAACTAACTAGCAATAACTTAGACTCCTGACTTTGCTTAGAATCTAAGGTACCCCATGTATACACTATGTTTCACGGATCCTTAGAGATCAAGCCAGGATTTGCAGACAAATATTTAGTACTGGCCAATGTGTAAGCGTGGCTAATGAAACTCTCTCAAACATGCCGCACAAAGCTATTCAAATATTGAACCGAAGTCAATGATTGGACCTCATAGGCGAGGCTTCTGTGGACATGGGATTCTCTTGTACAGAACATTTTAAACGTGAAAATATGTTCATTGCAATTCTGAGAATGGTTAACGTCTTGTACTTGCTTGTCATTTTAGAGAACTGCTTGAAAGCTGACCCTCTTTTGATTATCTGCTTTGAAGCTAAATAACAAACACTTATTTGAGTAGATAATGACTTCATACGTAGCCTCATCGTTAGTTGTAGTTGTTACAACACATTTACTTATCTGTTTTATTTTTGAAAATGGTTAAAAATTATTACCTTCTCAATAGAACAACGTTTCTAATTGGCAGATCATCAAGTTCATTTTGCAAATCACTGGCACGTATCATCGATCTAAAAGTGATTAATTATTAAACGCAACTCACCATTGCCATTTCTGTTTTTAGGCTTTGTTTTGTCAAGCATATAAAGCAGGCTATGTAAAATTAGTCGCTATGTTAACTTTTCAACAATGGCTCAATCAATGAAATTAGAACCATCCATCAAAGTAGTACAGACACTGCGGATTGCAAAAAGGAAATCCGATAATTGAAAGGTAAACGAACCTTTAATTGAGTTTGTTAAGATTGTAATCGATATTACAACTATTATTCGAGATAAGTTAATATTTGAGGTGTTTGATATCAAGAAGCCCACGTGCTGCATCATCAGCGGTAAAGTGTTGTGTTTCACGGAAATGATTTAAGATCCTCGGTTTTAGAAGACAATTGATTTATTGCTAAAAAACTAAGTAAGTATTATAGCGTTCGAATACCTTTGTGTTTTTATTTAAAAATGAATTTGCTCTGCCAAGACTAAGCCCGACGAGGCAGAAACTGAGTCGACGATATATAGCGAGGGCTACTTGTAGATGTTCATTCTAGCTTTGAATATTTTTGGGTTGTCACCGCAGGAAAATACTGATTCATGAAATAAGTTAAATAACGTCTTTAGAAGACCAGCATTCCAGCCAAGCTTTGCAGCTTTGTGTTTACAAGTTTCTCGGACTTTCGTATTCGGACTTACATACAATTTACCAATTATTTATTGTTTGACCAAAACCCGCAGACGAATCTAAATCTGTTTGAGCTTGCATTCAGAAGCAATGAGGCGTTCACGATTTGCTCGATTTGTCGACGAACTACATAATTTTTCAATAACGTCGAAAAGAAACTCAAACACTTGTCTATGGTCGAACGCAAATTACAATGGTCGCACGCGCCACTCTTTTAACTAAATATTTTGACAGCACTCCGATTTCAATAGCATATTCGGTGTTTTAAGTCGCTGTTTGTATTAAAACATTGGACGTAAAATCTACGATGGATCGTCAACCTGTTTGAGTTGATTGATGATTTATGATTTATCAAAGCTAAAAAAACGGAGGGATTTTGAAAACAAAGTGTTTATTTCTATTACACCAATATCGTGTTATCAACAATCCAGGTCTAATAATAATAATAGTCCTCCTGGCCGATTTCGACCACGGCGGCCAATCTCAACAGAGATCAGCCAACTACGCAGGAGATATTATAGTGCACAAGTGTGAGCGCAATACACAGGTGCACTCACTGTTCCATCACTCTCAAAGTTCGGTGAGACGGCATTCCGACATGACCGGAGAGAGATCAGGCGCAGGACCAACGGCTTAACGTGCTTTATTAACTTAACTTAACTACATATTACATATACGTTTTAAGTATACGTTTAAAGTGACCTGTAAAACGGATGATATTTGTGTACGCGCCTTGACTCGAGTGGCCGTATTGCAAACAACATCGGACAGTATGACGCTTGTCGGTCAAATAGAAATTCTGGACTAGCTTTGACGGCAAATGCCGCTCGATGTTCGCCCTAAAATTATTCGAATTTTAAAAGTTACGGAAAAAAAGTTTTATCAACCGACTTTTGTAACATCTTTTTTTCATTTAATGCGATACATGAAGTCAAATCACAGTTTAAATTTATTCAGAAAGAGTCAGTACATTCAAAAACATCAAGTTTGGCAGCACACTTACTTTTTACAGATTTTGAGATTACTGCTCATCGATAGCAAACAACTTTCTCGTTATGTATCAAAGTACTGCATCATCATGACAACTTTAGTGACCCAAACGGTATGCGTGGCAAACTTCTTATCAAGTAGAAACAAGTGAAAACTCTATGTGTCCGATCCCCACAAAACATTAAATCCAAAAGCATTGGTAGGTAATAGGTATAGATTCAAAATAAACAATTTTAAAGTTTAAGTTTTATTGCTACCTATGTAACAGAATATGGGCAAACTTATAACATTCCTTTTTTGTCAGGGATTAAAAAGTGTTATAGGGTCATTCTCACCGCGCCACTCTATATTTACACAATCAGCAGTCACGACTGAAGTAGTAACCTTCAAAATGAATTTCCACTCTTATCGTCGTATCGTGTCGTATCAACAAGTGCTTAAAATAATCGTTTTTGCATCTTTAAATGGGCCAAAGGTATTGAACTTGACGATTCCTACAGGGTGCACTATTACTAAGTAGGCAATGATTCAATCTTTTTTTTCAAAGCATGGCGAAATTCTAGAACCTTTGACGAGTAAAGGTACCTTCCTTAAATAATGTCCAATATAAAGTTAAATTTATTTAATAACTTAATAAAATGAAACGATCTCAAAGACGTTAGTTAGTCGTACTTTGTGCCTATGTAAGGAATGCTAATGATGATAAAACATCACCGGTTTAGGCTATTTCTTATATGAATTATATATGATTTTTGAAAAAAATTCTTTTTATTTAAGTAGATCGTGCAAAGACGGTCACCACTCTACCTAGGCTATTTAAATAAATAAATATTTCACAACAATCACACCAATTCTCTAGTCCCAAATTAAGCTACGAGGCTTGTGTTATGGGTACTAGACAACGGATAAACATACTTAAATACTTTTTTTGTAAATAAATACATATTATACATAGAAAACACCCAGACCAGTACAAACACAGATGTTTATGCACACATATGCTTGTACTGTGCGGGGATCGAACCCGCGACCCTTGGTTTTAAAGTCCGACAAGTAGACCACTGCACCAAACGGTCGTCAATTATTATTATTATTAATATTATTTATTTCAATCATCCTGTTTAATAGTTGCACAAGACGTTGTGTGCGTCCAATCCGTAAAGGCAAGCTGACTTAGCGACAACTAATTACGTTCGATGTCATTTGATATCTGCTTTGCTCCTTAAAATATCAATATAAAGGTCCAACCATAAAGTTTAACGACGATATAATGTCGAAATTGGATCGAACAGAGGTTAAAAAGTATTTGGCTTTCAAAAGATTTTACTAAAATGAGAATCACCCAGAAAGGAATGTTTAATTCCAGAAAGTACTTAAATTTTGCGCAAAAACAAATATTTCGATACTTTTCGGTTATTTGAATATTACCTTGATCCTAGGTACATGGGTAAAAGCAAAGATAATGAAGAAGGCCTTTTCCATTATCTTTGATAAAATGTAGGTATTGTACTTGAATAGTGTGTGTGCCATTCCAATAGCAAAATATACGGTGTAAACTGTACTTTACGGTGTAGACTTACTTATTTTAGGATTAAAAAAAGTTTTATTCATTATTAGGTTGTAAATTTCATTTTAAAATAGTAAGTGGCAAAAGATGTTCATTAAATAAATAAATCAATTTTAATTTACGATCCAGTGGCTCGTAATTTTAGACTTGACGAACAACTTTGTCACATCACATGAGAGAAATTGTAGGTTCCAGGTCGCAGAACAAGTTCGTAAATATCTAATTACGATGGGGTATTATTATTTTACCGGGTTTATTTAGCGATTAGTCCAAGTGCCCTTAAACATAGAGAGACTGTAGGTATAGTTATTATATTCTTGGTATTTTCTTCTATAATAAAAAAATAATATAATCGCTAAATGTGTTTTGGTAAGTTCGAAACAACTGAAACGATTTTGCTTATTATTTATTTAATACTCCTTGTTATAGTACGAGGAGAGTAGGATGGTTCTTACGGAGAGAAAAATGAAAAAAAACAATGGGCAAGACAACGTCTGCGTGATCCAAAAGCCTTTTTAGATTTGTCAAAAGTTGTACAAAAATTTTACCGAATTTTACAAAATACCAATATGGA
Source organism: Pyrausta despicata (assembly GCA_963921415.1). Lineage (NCBI taxonomy): Eukaryota > Metazoa > Arthropoda > Insecta > Lepidoptera > Crambidae > Pyrausta > Pyrausta despicata. The sequence continues at coordinate 8,866,441 of OY992862.1, read as the reverse complement.
CTCCATGTCCCACAAACCTATTTCCCTAGTTTAAAAAAAAAACGCCTTTGTCACTGGATAGTTTTTCTTAACTGCCAAAAACAGCTCTGTCATTGCCACTTATGTCGTTAAACTGTAACTTTTACGCACCTGCGCCTGAGTCGAAAGCCGTACAAAATGAGATAGCCTCAACACCGAAACAGAAGTGCTAATTAGAATAACCACTTGGTATTGTGGACAGGATGTGAAGTGTCTTATTTGAGACATCAGGAATTATTTACACCAGTATTTTCTATGATTGAAATAATTATTAAGCAAACTTAACTATACTAATTTGTTATTATTTGATTATTATTTATTTAAGATAACAGAGATCCATTTTGCTAGCACCATAATATGGGAGTTAGCACCATAATATGGGAGATCTGTTTACAGTTTTTTTTACTAAAATCACAGTCTAACAATAAATAAAGTAATAATTATTCAATTCAGTAAAGGCAATGCGTCCACTGACCTCCATTAACACTGGACTGGCTGCTGTCACAATATTTTTGTGCTTATTTGAGTGTCGCCATTTTGGCGCTGTAGGCAGATACGAGTGTCCATGGAACTAAAATTAGTGACGTTTTACTCCCTTTTCTGCAGCGAGTTTTGCAAAACACACATTTCCTCATGATTATTTAGCTTCACTTTCACTATATGATATGAAATACCACGAAATAAAATTAAAATACTTAAAAACCTCAACGCTGTTGCAATCTTCTACGGTGGCCATTTGCAATAAACGTCAAAATTAGTTCTCGGGACACTCGCAGTGGCGCTTCAAATTAGCACACAAAATTAGCTGTCATTTGTATGGAACAGCCTGTCCAGTGTGTAGTAATAGAGGTCAGTGCAATGCGTCACATAAGGTAATGTACCTATACAAAACACAAACCATACAGGTACTACAAAACTCCCACGATTTATTAAAGTAATGAACAGCTAATGCTTAAAATTCGCATAAACAAGAGAATTGGGTGAGACATGGCCTTAAAACTGACAGAAGGCATCTAACTTTTAAAATTAACCCTCCCAATTAGACCTTTTGGTTAATTAATACCTAACTACCGCGAATTGAGTCGGTCAACTTATTCATTACGAAAATTAGAGGCGCTGTTTAGTAAATGACTTAATGTAGGTTTTTTCCAGGTGTACTTACCACAATTTGTATTATTGATCCTGTTTTTGAGTTAGTTTAACGAGCACTGTCCAATAGTTTCTATGATAGCCTAAATCTAAAATCTAATTATCCTTATCCTTTATATAGCGGTTATTATCACAGATAAACACTAACTAACATTACAGTTGGACAAATGTATAAGTATGTGCTTTTATTCAACTCTATTCTAATAGTTATTTCGCTGTGATCGAAGTACCTGCTGCCTTAGTTTTTATTTAATATTCAATATAGCTGTACAGTTTTTACCACGACTTTATCCTCAGGAAAATCGCTTTATATCCATCTAAAGGCAATCAAAATATTCCACACCACTGAAAATCAATGGTTATTTTTAACCTTAATAGTTTAAAGCGGGTTTCTCACGCCTTAACTCAAAATCAAATCAAAATTACCATGATGTCTCGAAAAGTATCAATAACTGTGCTCTATTGATGTTCAGAAGGCCAAAACTAGTACTCATTAATTAATGATCAATCACAATTACTTGTACGTTTTAATTTTAGGGTTGCCAACTAGCATCAAGTCAATCTATGCCCCTACGCGTTGGCAGGTAAGTAAGTAGTTATAAATCGTCTTTTTTAAGATAAGTTGTTTTAGTTTGGCGGTTTTATAAAGTTAGGGTATAAGGCCCTGAGCACTTGTGCGACTCTCCGGTGCTGCGACTCGAGACTGCCAGCGATTTAGCAGCGCCATTAAGATGACAGTCGGTTCCTGGCATACGGCGTGACCACGACTCGTGATGTCATGCGACTCACTTTTGACCACTGTGTCGCGTGACGTCTCGAGCTGCGGTCTTGCGTCGCAGTCGCGCCGTTCTCTGGTAACCGAATGCCACCTTTAGTTGGCAGGCTGTCAGTCGCAACTCGTGGTGACAGAAAGTCCCATTGGGTGTTCTATGGGTCGAGCACGAACGTTACGATAGTTCGAAACGTATTCGTAGCGTTTACCTATCGTTAACTTGTCAATTTGTATGGGGAAAATGTCATTTTCTGATATTTGGACTATACGAATACGTTACAATAAAGTTCGTGCTCACCTCACTGGCAGTTAAAATGGAATCACTGAGTTTTATACAAACATACATCCTCTCGATAAGTCGTAAAGCGCCAACCCTACTATAGTGAGCAATCAATCAATCGGATGTTGAATTTTTGACTTATAACGCGCCCAACATCGTTAATTAGGCTTTAGTTGCAATTAAACACTCACTTTCTGATACTTAAAGACATCACGAACATTCGATTAGTGTGAAATTTAAAGATTAACATGCTGTGTGGCACATATTACGACTTCCTAGCTTGTTATAAAGAAATCTGTAATAGTGTATAAGTTGATAAAAGCTAGAGATTTTAGCAATACCTACAACAAAACTATCTAAAGTTCTGACTGCCGAAACTTAAAACTAAAGCTTTAAAAGCGAATTTTTTTTAACCCAATGTAAGAAGTGTACATAATATTGAGGGTCAATAAAATGATTTGTTGTGCATGTGATGAAATTGTGTCATAATAATAACATAATAATTTTGATTTAAATTTCAATTTGATTTATAAATACCAATACTTCATACAATTATGTTCAAATACCTCTAAGGTGAATCATGGCTGTTCTTCATTTCTTAAACGAAACAACTTATAAAATAATACAATTTTTTTTTTGATTCTGATATCTGTAACACTGCTTTAGCTACCTATTTCTCACGGAGTCAGATCAATGTATATGGTGTTGTTATATGATGTTGTTGTATATTTATATTTATTTACTCATGTTTATGAACCAATAAATGATTGATTGATAAAAATGACACTTAAAAAAGTTTTCTACTTCCCCACCTATACGAATCATTCGAAAACAAAAAAAAAGTTCGTACATCATTGCAAGCATATGCATTCATTTTAGTGTTTGTTAATAGCACGTATGACTCGTCAAATTCATCTTTATAATTAATACAATCTGAATGACTTTAACACAAACGCTCCAGCTGTGATGTGTATTGATTCTTTATTAGTTTTGACATGTGAATAAGTATGTACTTAGCAATAAATATCCGTCCAATATATCACTACATAAAATACCCAGAGATTGATTTGTGCGAATTATTTTGGCAGGTAAACTGCGCATGGTTTGGCCATTAAAAACTTATTGATTCATAAGTTATAAGTATTGTCTATCAAATATTGCGTACCTCTTCAGTTTAGAGTAATTAAGCATTTTTTATTATTATTACTAATAGTCATTAGGTAGAATACAATTAGTGGTAAAATCACACAATGTGTAATGCAAATACTATGTCTCCTAAGCATTCTCACTGTCGACAGAGACTAACCTGCAACTGCACCAAAAATAAAATAAAATAGGTACTGTCCCTTTGATCAGAAGCGATAGAAACTATTTACAGGTACACCACAAACGAATTTTAATGAGAAGCCAATCTTGGCACTGTCTCATATTTTGCGTTGGCTTATTATTTTCTACAACGCACCGTGTGAAAATCTCTCCATCGTGACGTATCGTCGCTTGTCTACTGATTGACTCTACATCCATCCTTAAGTTGTGTCATTTCGAACTCTATTTGCATAACTGTAAGGCATCTGAAATGTCATTGTCATGTCTCGAGCCTCGAAGATTGGAGGTTCCCATGGCAACTTCACAGGCACACGTGAGACGCCGTCAGTTTGTCGATGTGATTTAATAATTGTTATTGGAATATCATCGGAATTAAACCTGTAATCACAGGTCGGATATGCAATTAATTTGTCAACAAAGGGTTAAAGGCTTTTGTTATAAGAATTACAGGAATGTCAACGTATACGATTTGCTAATTAGAATTCTTTTGCTAAACGGCTTTTAATTGAAAATTGGCCGCCTTAATGAGATCTATTATTAAATGACCTTGCTTTCTTCAGTGATACGTGTAAAAAAATATTTGTTGTTCCCAATTACCAAAAATTTACTGGAATTGAAAGTTTTATGATTTTACTAAAATAACTCAAGATATAATTTAAGTAATTATTACAAGATATAATTAAGAATAAGTACCTTACATCACAAAGTCCATGATAGTATGAAATATTTAAGTATAGATACATCTTCCTTGGGTCAAAAACCTTTTTAAAATTGGCAAAAGCTAGTTTTGATTTGACGATTTAATGATCGACATGTAATGTAGAGCTCCTTAAAAGAAAGCTAAAATACCAATCAGGATTGATGTAATTTATTATACGAGGACACATATCATTCAATCGTTAATTAGAACTAAAATAAGTCAAGATAAATGCCCCATAACCCTCTTTTTATGTTTGACGGCGTAAGGTGTCACTGATATAATTATATTTTAAGTGCCCGAATAATAAATATCGGTAGTAAAAAAAGTTGTAGTATTCACAGCAGTAGCGAATTTAATTGTGACCAATTTATACCAGTGTGAAAGATCCGTTTGGTGTTGTACGATTTGTGACTTTATTTATATTGAATTTTTTTTGAAGAGGATTGTAGGAGACACCAAATTCGATGTCCAAACTAAGCCAAAAATACTTTATGCGAACCTTAAATGAACCCCACCGATCAGTTTAAAAATTGAAAAATTAAATCAGTGGTATTTACCTACGAACACTTCAGCGAGCTAATTAAATAAATAAATATTTCACAACAATCACACCAATTCTCTAGTCCCAAATTAAGCTACGAGGCTTGTGTTATGGGTACGAGACAACGGATAAACATACTTAAATACTTTTTTTTGTAAATAAATACATCTTATACATAGAAAACACCCAGACCAGTACAAACACACATGTTCATGCACACATATGCTTGTACTGTGCGGGGATCGAACCCGCGACCCTTGGTTTTTAAAAGTCCGACATGTAGACCACTGCACCAAACGGTCGTCCAAAGGTCCAATTGGTCAAAGTGAGTATGTAGATTGCCATACTCCGTATGGCTCGTACCGCCTCATAGTTGAGGTGAGTCCTGCGCACAGCAGTGATACGAATAAAGGCTTATGAGAGACCAATTTGGATATTTTTCTTGTGTTCATAGGTGAAATTCCATTTCGGCCAACCGAAATGGCGTTTGGTTACTAACGTGTGTAAGTCCTAATGGAAAAACTTTTCAGGAATGTAACAAATATTAACAAGCAAAGTTGACAGTAGAAATCTGAAATTTTAAACACTGGTCGTCCAAAATTTTCCAAAATTTTGATTACTCATGTTAACAAATAAATAGGCAACTCTTTATTGCCGATCACAAATGATACAAAAATCAACAAACACAGTAAGATGTACAATCAAGTCCTTCTTATCGTTAAGAGTGATCTCTTCCAGACAATCTTCTTGTTATACGCAGAAACGGGGGATACTCGTAATTATTAAAACAAGTCTCAGAATCTCAATAAAATATTTAACGATATATCTTACAAAATTAAAAATTCTCCAATAAGGTAAACACGGTTTTATTCTCTTTCAATAGTTAACTAAAGTTTTATTAAGATTTGGTCTGATTTTATTACTCGAACTTAAATGAGAGTCGTTATCGGATGTAAAATTATTTTATGATGTCATTTATTACATATTAAATAAAAAACGATATTGTTTCAGTTAGTACCTAAGTACAAACCAAATGGTAAGAATATTTTTTTTTTGGATTACACCGCTTTGAAATCAAACACCCAACGCTAAGTATTGCTTTTTGAAAAATGATCAATAATTTTATTATTACAATTGAATTGCATTTGCCAGCTTCGAGAATACGGTTCTCTAAAATATAAGGCATCTTATTATACATATAAACCTTCCTCTTGAAGGACTTTATCTTAAATAAAAACTGAATCAAAATCCGTTGAGTATTTTTAAAGATCTAAGCATCCATACATACAGACATAGGGACAGACGCGGAAAGCGACTTTGGTTTATACTATCTAATCTAGTGATGATGAGATAACCTACCCACATACAACTAAAACAAAGCTGGTATTAAAACAACAACGGTACCATATCTACAGACGATTTAACTATTTACCAAGTACACACAACCTTTAAAACACGTTTTGTGCGTAACTCTTTTCGGCACAATGACTTTTTTAAGTCCGATCTTACCCTGTGACCCCGGCCTTAGCGTTTTTCTTCGTAGTTTTTGGAACCCGGTATGAGAACGGTACGTGCTCTTTGTTATTATTACACTGCAGTGCCTATACTGTTTGAAACAGGTTAGAGAACCTACAGGTTTTTAGTACCTACATGTACAGTTGACAGCATATTGGGATGCCCATTTTCGCTGCAGAAACGCCCTATTACAGGGGCATAAGATGCCGAAGATTTCACCTTTATGTATTGTCCTGCGCCTGATCTCTTTACGGTCATGTCGGATTGCCGTCTCACCGAACTTTGAGAGTGATGGAACAGTGAGTGCACCTGTGTATTGCGCTCACACTTGTGCACTATAATATCTCCTGCGTAGTTGGCTGATCTCTGTTGACTGTTATATTACTGTTATTGTTTTAAATCCATTATTAGCGTGATCTAAAGTAATTTTATCAATTTCACTTTAAGATCAGTGCATTTCTGGTAGTAGAAGATAACGTTTCCACTAAATACCTACCGACCTTACCTATTGCATGCCTATAATTATTACCCTAACTATTTTTATTCGGTCTGACACCTTATGTGTTCGAAATAACGCGTTGCTTTTCAGCATCTTCAACGTTATTTTATCTCTAGGCCGATACGGCAAAGAAAAAGTATTTAATGAATTATTAAAGTCGTAAAATATAAACTTACTGAAAGGTTATAATTTTCTACGTGCGTGAACAGATGAAAGACTTTATTAATTTTCTGTCATGACCATATTTTACGATTGTAAACAGTAATGTGCAGATTAAGTAATTAGGAATGTATTGTCTGATGCATTAATTGGATTCTATTGAAAAGTCGATATTATTGAAACTCCGTTATTTTATATGTCTTTTTCCTGAATTGATTTGTTTAGATGTATTGTCGTGCAAGCCGCAATAATATGCGAAACAGACATATCATAGTAAAAAATACTTATCTGCTGTATTTCAGGAATCAGGCGTTTGATGTATTTGGGTTCGTGCGCTGCCGTCGTTTAGTGGAAATTTAAAGCAAAATAATATTTTTTTTTGCTTTACTTATCTGCTGCACGATATTTCACATATATTATTTTTAAAATAATTTATAAAAATCATAATATTATACACGCTAGGAGCACTTTTAGGATTACAATCTAGTTTAAGCTTAGTTCATAAAATTGTGATTTTGTAAGGGTTGTACTCTGTTTGTGTTCTTTAAATAAATAAAATAAAATAAAAATAAAATAATCCCAAAGTATGTAGCACTAGCAGGTACCACAAACACCCAGATCCATAACAACAGCCAACCCTTACAAGGCCGAAACGGCTTTACCTTGGTCTAAACGAACAACATTATTGTAGAAAACAGTAAATCGCGACCTTTAGAAATTCAAATTCTCTGGAATCTTCGATCAAACCCATATAAGATCATTTGTATTCGGTCCTTGCCTACGGCCGAACTATTTAAATAGTGTACACTAAGAAAACGTTGAATCGATGTAAAGTAGACAAACATCTAACAAGAAACTGAATTTTATATTTTCACTAGCAGTTGCCCGTTACTTTTTCCATGTAAATATGATAGAACAAAGTTTTATTACAAAAATTAATTCAGTAGTTGTGAACATTGAAAACAAAAGTTATCCTACAGTTCTTTAAGTAAGTCAATTTCAATGTTAAAACCGTGCCTTCATCTACCACATTAAACTAAGGGGGTAACTTTGCCTCTTTACCAGTAAACATTTAATTTTACTGTTTACTGTTTTACCGACCACTTATGACACTATTTACCGGATGACGTTTATACTCATACGCAATTGCTATATTGTTTGATGTTGTGTAAATTATTTTGATGTAGGTACAAGCTTTTTACTGAATGGGCCAAAGTTACCTCCCTCGGCTAAAGTAATAAATACGCAAGCACCGGAACATAACCATAATGCATAATCGTTAAAATATGTAAACGTTTTGATGCGTCAGTTCAATGCTAGTAGAGTTCAAATCGATTAATGTCAAAATAATTCAAACGTACAATTGAAGGAACCGCAGACTTTAATTATAAAGGAACACACATATTTTTGCATTAACTAACATAAGTCGAAAAAAATGATTAAGGTTTTAAACACACGCTGTCACTCATTAGAATAAAGAGTTCGTTAACCCCATTATACTCACAGACGTACAGAAAGAATTCGCAATCACAATAGTACCTATTTATTAATCTTATCATATTTAGCCTATTGAATACGAAATCAAACATTACGAATTGCAAATCAATTTCTTCAAATGAAGAGGTCTGCTCCTAATGGTTCTGCAATTTAAAAATTGTATAGGTTTATGAAGATGTTTAGAAATAATACGATATAACAAAGTTTTGATAAGATTTATGTAGAATTGATAGTTTGATTTGATGGATGTTTTTTTAAATATTAATAAACAAACCTTATGTTAGGCCTAAGATGTTAGACACAAAGATATGACTTCCAATCATAAAGAAATACTAAGAAGTAGGTCAAACAGGGGCCTGATTTAAAAGGAAAAAAGTTTCTTCTTTTTTTTCGCATAAAATCGCACATGTCAAGCTGTTATTTTACCATGACACTAAGGTGTCATCTCATAAAGTTCACAGAGACCTTATAGAGTTTCATAATAAGTATAGCGTGAGTAGATATTTTACAATGAACGCAGATTTTGATGTCGCCTATAAAACATTACTTATATTTACTGTGGAAACTTTTGACTTCTGTCTTATCTATCTAATTTGAGCTGCGTATTATATCTTGATCTAGATAACCATAATATTTCAGTGCACGTGCCTAATATAGGGTAATAATATTTCAATTCCCCTAAATGAGTCCAGGCTTCCAGAGCAATCTTATTATTCGCTACGCTCTTGAATTTTCTTACGTGTTGTTATTAAGGTATGAAAGGTACTGATATACAATTTATTCATAATTATTATCAAATCAAAGTAAATTACATGCTTTTTATTCAGTATGTCTAGGCAAGGTAGGCTTTCATGTTTTGGCTTGGTCATGGCTTTGGCTTGGCTTTGCATTGGCTTAGCTTGGCCAAACGTTTCAAACAAACTTTTTTAAAAGGATAGGATTTAGGTAAGAGATGAGACTATATCGACACAGCAGCAGTCTAATAGATGTCCTACGAGTTACTACGGTTAGTTACGACCATGACGTAAACCATATTGAGTACAGAATGGTTCCAAATTATTTTTTATTGCTTTAAACCCATTTTTGTAATTTTCGGTAATCAGTCGTAAAAAAAATAAAATATTCATAATAGAATGCGTTCAATCAATGTGCGATTGGTCGCGCTAATGATTTCAGTTACGTGTCGTTATTACAGATCGTGTAACGGATGCGCGAGCGCAGTGTACGGATCCAATATCTTGCTGCAGGGCCCGTAGACAAAGTTACTATTGCATACGTTGCTTACGAAGCGACCGATCGTTTCGTGAGCTACAGTCACACATGCAATTGTAAGTTTGTCTTAGCCACAGGGCAATCTTTACTAAATATTGGAATTGATCCGTCAAAGGTGCAAAACCTTCATTCTTATTGAATGAAATTGGCTTAAAAGTGTTGGATAATGTATGTCATTTATGTGTCACTTGTGTTAAAACGTAATTCTCGTGAAAAATACTTGGACAGTAAAAATAAAGCTACTTATTATTTTATCAATAAGGCGCTGCCTACTTACAAAATGACTGCGATTGTGTTAGAAATAGAAAAAAATCATTAAGGCTACCTATCAACACGCATTAATCAGACACTCCTAGAATGTAGCCGTCACTGCCTTTAATGTCGATTTTGAATAATTGACTGCCAAATCAATGAAAAAAATATCTACGCATTTCTTCAACCGATTACCGACCATGATTTGTTATAATTTTAATTTAAACACGGTGGACTAAACACCTACGGTTCAATTTATTGTACGGGGTATATACTTGACAGTAATTTGACTAATGACCACTGGCTAAGCATGGTTTATTAATTGTGATTTAGAAGCAATTGCTCCCGTGTCGATTCGGTGATGGTGTTAGTGGCACGTGTTGTAGTTTAGGGGTCAGCGGTCAAGTGGAAAACACTTTTACTCGGCTACTATTTTAGTTCCCCTACTTGTGGTACAGTTATCAGCTAAATGTGAGCATGATTTTATCTCTATACATTATTTCTGTTACTGGATTGGTTCACATAAGCTTGCGCCGCGAGTTTTGAGTAGAAAAATGGCTGAAGGACAGTCTTAAAGATCCTCCGCCATCAATTGACATTTACAATCACCAGTGTCCAGGAATTATTGGATAACCTTTTATCGGGTAGCTTGACCGATGCCCTACAGATTAAAAAAAATGACATTAGTAAAAGTGTCACAGTTTTCAAATTATCTAAAGAAAACCATTACATTATTATAGTACCTGTAAATGACAAAATATTTTTTTAAATTAGTCTTGTTGAAAAATTGAGGCATTTTCTTTTTTTTTTGTCTATAAGCATCCACGGTGTAAAAAAGTATTTAGCTCAACATGCTAATTGTTTTGAAAGGTTAAATAAAAAAAAGAGTGACTTACTAAAGTCAAAGGTTACTTATACCCACGAAAACAATAAAAAAAAATTCTCGCCACGATCGGGCCAACTCCGCTAATCAGTCGTAACAAAATCTTAATTGAATTGCCCGATTTTGACATTTCGTCCATAAGAACTGTCAAAAACAGGCGATGCAATGATGATTATCACAATATGTTGAATATTATCTTTGATGATCTCTTCAAAACTATTAATTATGTTATTTTGACATGTTACAGTGGCCAGCACATCAGGCTATCCATTTTCTGTTGCAAAATAGCCCGTATCACAAGAGTATAACATACCGCAGTGTTAACCATGACGTGCTGGCCGCCGTACTATACAAGCACATATTCAAAAATTTCAGCCGTAATTTACAGTTACAAACACGTCATCATACTTCACCATTTTTTGCAAGACAGGACCAATTACAATAGCAAGACCTTAGGATTTAGTTTGATGTAGGTACTTTCTATTAACTTTAATTATCATTTTAATCTTTCATCAATTTAGTAGCTCTTATGAATATAATTGTCGACATAAGTATATTGTAGCTCGTTATAAGATTAATCATTCAATTATACAGGGTGTCCAGGAATAGATGGATAACTCCTTAACTTAAGCTAACTTGACCGATGCCTTATAAAAAAATAGGGCCTCAGTAAGTGTCGCTTTTTTCAAAATAATTTAAATTTTTAAAACAATTGGCACGTTGAGCTTAATACTTTTTTACACCGTAGGTGATCATAGACAAAAGTAAAAAAAAAAATGTCAATTTTTTTAATAAGACTAATTTAAAAAAATATTTTGTCATTTACAGGTATTAAAATACTGTGTAATGGTTTTCGTGCGATGAATAAAATTTTAAAACTATTTCACAATTTCAAAAATATCGCACGAAAACCATTTTAATAAAAATAATAATAAAACGTTTATTTCAGACCAAATCAAAGATCCATAGCTAGTTGTTAGTAACATATAACTTATAATTATTGATAGTACTCCTTAAAAATAAAAAAATAAAAACTACCACATACAAAATCAAACTACGAAGTGCTCAGTAAAAAAAGATCCCTGCACATGTATTTGTATCCAGTGCCTAAAGATGGAACATGATGGCTTATCCCTGGTAACCATCAGAATTCTGTTGGGGCTCCGCTGTATCCTAGCAAGCATCCGCTTCCGAATGATAGCGTAGGAGTCATCCACATTTTACTGAGGTCATTTTTTTTTATCCGTAGGGCATCGATCAATCTACCCGCAGTATCCATTTATTCCTAGACACCCCACCCCGTAGATCGCCTTGATTATTAATGTCAATTGATGTCTGAATCATTATGAGTATTCCTTTGCAATTTTAGTGGTGCAAAAACATGAGTATACCGATTTTTGTATAATATTTTACAGCTACTTGACAGCTGCACTCAGCGATTGTGCAAAAGTCTAACATTAATTTTACACATTTTACTTTTTTGCGAGTAGCAAAAGCAAAAACTACATGTTAATGGCGTAAATCTAATAATAGGAATACTCAAATACACGTCAGCTTAAAGAGACGCCTATACAAATAACGTGACAAGTTTAGGAGCTGGCTTCTTAAAATGATGATTTTCAACCTTATATTCGAAAGAAAGGTGAGATAATTTAAATATAAATGGATGCTGTGTTTGAAAAGGATAACTTAATTAGAAAGCACGGAATACACCTGTTTCTATGCCCGTAGAATATGGATGTAAAGAAATTCGATAGTAAAAGACCAAATCTAAAAACAAAATTAGTTTGGGATTTAACGAATATCTAGATAATCGTTCGTCATTTTTGGAAGTTGTTATATACCTCTAATATGGAGATATACTCGTATTATATCTATCTATGAATTTACTCCGTCGATGTCATCGCAAGTTTTATGGCGTTACCAACAACGAATCTTCACACTTAAAGAAAAAAAGTTCGGAATGCCACAGGCGAGACTTGAACCCACAACCTCTCGCAAGCCGAGTGATTGCTCACAATTAGGCTACCGTGACATAACGTCATTGGCCCCAGGTCTTCTTAAGCTGCGAGCCAGCCATGCTTAAAATATCATCAAAAACTTGTATTTATGGTGTATTTTGTTGGTGGCGGAAATAGTCTGTTCTTTGTACCTTTTATGATGAACTGAAGTAAGAAAAAGGTTCTCAAAACCAAGCTATAATGCTTTGTAAACCTTTACGACAATAACAAGGAAACCTATAACAATGTATGCGCTAGACGCCGTAATATAAGATAATTGATGCACTATTGTATACCCCAGGTTCCCTGGGTACCGTAAGGAAATTGCATAATAGTACTTTGTCTCAGGGATCGATACATCACAAAAAATGGTCAGAAGTTGGCGGATTATAGCTGGGAAGTATGTACGGTTTAATTATTTTTGTAATACACTTAGGCCCGTATTCTGAAACGACTCTCAAGCATGAATCTTGACTTAAAACTAGATTTGAACGGAGACCTTATTCTAGAACAGCATTTGAGTACAGATTCATTGATCACAGTTTTGACTTATTCCAAAACGTCACTCAGGTTCACGCAAGAAACCTCCTGACCACGCTTGAGAGCAGAATTGTTTAGAAAAAATGGATTCCTTGAATCTTTTTGAAGACCTGGATAATTATATATAAGCGGATGTTCTCATCAGTAACACTTAGTTAGGTTCTGCCTATGGCGTTGTCCCATGTGAGCGACGCAACACGACAAGTGCGAGGCGACGCGATGCGATCAATACTTGTGTCAATGTCAATCGCGCTTCGTCACTTAGGACACGATCATGAATGTAAACAAATGAATAAATATACAACAATGTCAGATACATTGATCTGACTCCGTAGATTAAAGCACTTGTGTTACATAAATCAGAATCAACAGTGGTATTACAAATAAACTTAAATAAATACATATAACACTCAGACCAGTACAAACAGACATGTTCATGCACACAAATGTTTGGACAGTGCGGGGATCGAACACGCGACCTCTTGGTTAATAGTCAACTTCTTGACCATTACACCAAAGTGGTCGTCTAATGTAGATGCATACATTTTATATTATCGCGTCGCGCACAAGTCTTTTTGACGCTCTTTTAGGATGACGGGTAAGAATAAACACAATGCCTTGTAAATTTAGATATTAATACTTTAATAAACAACAGCCTAGGGAAGAACATTTTATTGCTGTGAGGACTCACTGGTGGATCATGTGTTTTGCTTATTGTAGTTAAGTTTACTTTAAGTGCGTTTTAATTTCACATTGTAGTCAATTCTATGTATTTTCAAATTGAAGGGTAGGTCGTTTGCATTACAGTTAATTCAACACACAACATTACAATAAAGCACATTACATTCTCATAGTAAACTGAATTGTCTGTTTGTAGTAATAAATGAAAACTTTCTTAACGAGTTCCGGTACTCATGATATTGGAGGATCGTTTACACGTAGCGACCAGGATTACTCGTGTATTACAGGATTTAAGAGAAAATGATATATTATACATAGTTTATTTTTCCAAAACTAAATATTTGAGTAATACTTAGATAAAAATAGTCACATCTATAATTACTATCTTGCTAACAATTGATTTATCAATGGGCGTTGGTAAAAAATCTTACGTTATATTCAATACCTGTAGCGTAAAAAGGAACGTATAAGGCACACAACGTAAAAATAGGCTTCGTTTACTCGGCATTTGTTCTGCACGTTTTCGACAATGCCTTGTGAAAGAAGCCTACCAGCACAGAACAAATAACAACTATCAGCCTACAAACGTCTCACGCAGGGCACTGGTTTCACCTCAACTTTGAAATGGTAAGAGCCAAACTCCAGCGTGGACTTAGTGAGATAGATGTCAGACCTTACAGTCAGATATTATCAAGTCAACCAGGGACCTTTAAACTTACTTAATTACTGTACATTCGCAACTACTCCTGGATTTCTATTTTGGATTCCTGTTGTCCGAAACAAACTATTTCTATTTTATTTATTTTATTAGCAGGAGATATTGTAATTTCCTAACTGCTTCTGCAGTAGTATACCTAAGAACCTAGTCGTTTCGTGTAAGCTGTAGTTTAGATCTTTCAAAGCCCACGTGCCGGCCAGTCCATCAATCAGGCCTAATGGGCTAGATAGTCTAATGATATTCTGATTCGATCTAGATTTAGGGTGTGAATGAAATTAAAGTCTGGACTGCTGGTTTCAGGAACGAATGATTTACACTCAGGATTTTCGTCGAGTTACCAATATTGACAAGTAGATAAGTAGCTCTTTATTTTGAAAAAAAAAACATTTGTAATATGTTACGAACTAAATGATGGTGTAAATAAATTGATTTGCTATTTACATATTTATCACAAAAACATTTTTCAGCATATAGGTACCTATATTCTTTAAAAAAAACCTTACTAATTTACATTTTCGAAAAAAAACTCATTTTAGGAAAAAATTGTACGACGACTCGCACACGTCGCATACAAATATTTAATAGTAATGTACGTATTCGTCTCACCTACATGAGCAAAGATGATATTAGTACAGTCAGCTTCAAATATAATAGCACTTAGTACCTTGTCATAGTAACATTTTAAGCATTTCCCGTGTCTTCGGCTGAAATTTATCAAACCTGTTATTTTTTACATGGTACCAAAATGACTCTAAAGAACTGACGCTGATTGTACGACAAAGCTACCGTTGCTAACAAGATAACTTATTTCCATATCATTGGATTCGTTAACAAGCGGGCTGTCAAACTTAACCATGACGTTAACAATGGTTGAGTTCTAAAGAAATTGTATTGTGAACCAACCAACTCACTCAAAAGCCCTATAGATCAATCATTGCAATTACTATTCACGGTATTGGAATAATGAGAATAGTTTCCTGTAAGCAACAATACAACATGTTAGAAGTAATTTTTAAGGAATACTTTTATAGGTGGTTCAGGCTGATTTAATCTTGAGTAGACACTTCGGCGCGGGCGACGTATGATCATCTCATAGTTTCCTCGTCTTATAAAACCAGTTGTTAAGTTAGTTACTGTTTGCATATTACTTATTATGTAGTATAAGTAACGTTACCCAATAAGTAGTAGTCGTCAGATTGTAGAGTCTTCCTCAGGCTTTCCAACTTCAAAGATTTTGCCATACATTGAACATGACGGTCATGTGGTATGTTTTCTATTACAAAAGTATCTTTCAAAGCAATCTACGCCCCCTAAACCGATGGCGCCGAATGTAACTGACCTTTATGTTTTGTTGCAAAATTACCCATACATAAGTTATTTACATATGTATAATAATAGTAGTCCTCCTGGCCGATTTCGACCACGGCGGCCAATCTTGACAGAGATCAGCCAACTAGCCAGGAGATCACTCACTCACTGTTCTATCACTCTGCAGAACTCAAAGTTCGGTGAGACGGCAATCCGACATGACCGGAGAGAGATCAGGACCAACGGCTTAGCGTGCTTTCCGAGGCACAAGGGTGTAACACCACTTTAGCTTGAGGTCTGCCCGCACGTTCTAACATTCGTACCAAAAATGTAAAACATTTCAAAGTTAATTAACCGATAAATTCTCTACGCGTTTTCTCCACGGAATCGGTAATTAAAACACCTAATGAGTATGTGTATCACCGACCCACCACCGATGCTATCTAACGATTTGCATAACTATATCGTAAGATAAAATACGATACGGCAATAAAACGAAATCAATGTAAGTGCGAGTGCGATTTTATTTGAAGGAATCATGCGATAGACAAATCAATTATGATTTGAATTCGTAATCGATATGATCACAACAAAATAATGGTTCTCTTTTATGGTAGAAAAAAAAAACTTTTTGAGGATTCGAGTCGAATAAAAACAGCCCTCTACGGACTTTACTGTAAGGACTTAGAGCACTTAAGCGATCTTCTGTCGCCGTGACTCGCAACTGACAGCGTTGTAACCAATGGTTGTGATAGGTAATCGAGGAATCGATGAATCGTGGCGATTTTATGCCAAAAGTGTGCCCTCGGAGTTTATTGTTAAACTGTCAGATGAACGGATCCACGGACGACTTCTTTAGACATCCATAAAAGGAAGTCTCTATGTCCGGTTGATTCTAAAAAAATCTTAGAAAGCGAAACACTGGGCTTCGATAAAAAAACTAGACATAGCTATTTAGCCCAACGATCTTATTAGTCCATGCTCAGAGAAAGTCAGTTTAACTGTGCAATCTGAACCTTAACCCCTTGACAAATAATTGCTAACAATAGGACGCTCTTATCAGGCTTCATTGTCTCGTTTTATCTAGCAACAATTATTGTCAAATATTGTTAGGAGCACCTTCGAATCCAACAATGAAGACATCTCGCGCCATTCTTTAGGAATGATAATCAGATTTGAAATGAAACCTGAACTCTGCCACGCTTGTGTAAAGGCTTTTGATGCTTTGGAAGTGGTTGTTAGACAGTGATTAGCGATCAAACTTTAACTAAATCGTCAGAAAACGATTTCTTTTAATTTTGGGAAGGCTTGATTTTGACTTGTTAATAAAGAACTAAAGCTTATTTAGCAATTCACTTTATGTGTACTTGCTTTATTAGCTTGTGCCTTTGGAAATGCGCTAGGCTACTTTATTTACTAAAGAGCTTACGGCTTTACGTCAAGTTAATTGGTAATTTTACAACTACTTTAAATTATTAATTAATACTTCCCCTTACAAATCACTTCGCCGTAAGTAAGTGCTTTCGCCAACAACATTGTGTGCTTAATTTAAGTCGGAAGGTGATCAAAGGCTTGTAAATGATCTCGCCAAATAATTATTTTAAAATAAAAATAGCATAGCTTCAGGCAAATGTCAGATTATAAGTGATAGTCCTAGATGTATGACAATAGTAAATTCAAATTTGGGACTTCACATGCTATTTTAGATCTTGGACAATGTACCAAACTAATGGTAATGATGTGTCGAGAAATCTTTCGTTATGCCGCTTCTTTTGTACGTACTAACGGTTACAATCCCAAATTATCAGGAAAGAAAAAGTTATGTACTACGAGTATATCTTTTGGTATTCGTTTAGGCGTACCAATTTGATGAGCGAAACAAGTTTGCTTATTAATTGTATAAGCTATAAGCCGAATATGCGAATGATTGGTACAGTTGACTAGGTGTTACGTAGTGCTGGATTAAAGAGCATCTTGAGCGTCTGTCTGTGGTATCATGGCTCCCGAACGGATGGACTGATTTCGGTGAGTTTTTTTTGAAAGATTAGAATTTAATCACAGTGGTTTTTAGCCATAGCTGGTTAACATTCGTCAAGCTGTTAAAGCGCACCAGCTCTTTTCCTTGCTCTCGTCGGGAGTTCTTAAATTAAAATTTCAGTTTTGTCATAGTAAATTAAAAAAAATAGTTAGAACAAGCAGGAGAAGAAGACCTTTTACCCCGAAATAAATCTAAACATTATGAATAGATTAGTTCTGAATTCATGGTGAATTAACAATTAATTACGAGATAAGTCAACGCAAGTGTAGGAATTTCAAGTGAAACGGTTGGATCTAATCTACCGTTATTATTTTTGGTAGGATTTTTTAATTATTGATGTCATAAAAAGATTTTGAATACATTGCCATCACTTCAAATCATCACATACTATAGTTTTTTATTTTTTTTATTAATTTAGGGACTTTTACAGTGTATGTCAGTCCCATCGTCCAATCTTATCATCTCAACAACCATTGATGGTTGAGAACCAAGGACAAAACACACACACATACTGCATATATGTTACTACATCTATCATGTAGACTATTCGATAGGTACCTATCGTGGCAAAGAAACTAGTTCCATAATCACCCTGGTGGGTCCACCACAATGTCAGCTTAGTGACCACAGAAGTCAAGGTCGTCGGTTCAGCTCCATTGAAAAGCACTGATCATCGTCAGTCAAATTCCGACTCGAAAACTAGGCAGATGATGCGGTGTCTTATGCATCTGCGATACGGTTGATTTCGCAACCAAACTGGGTAACCCGATGTCTGTATTTCTGTTCCATGCCTAGGCACTGATCAGTTTGTTATTTGCTGAAGTTATTCACATTTTTTGTTTAAACCCCTCAAGTCCCGACTGGCATTCATAGCTGTCATATCTGTTTAGCACCTAGATTGTCGTTCCTGAAAAGGTTAATGAATGCATATGGTTGCTTTTTGATTTTGTAAAGAGTCGTGAATTGGGGACTTGGAGAAAAAAATTGTTAAAGAGGAAACTCTTTTTTCCTGTTTCTTACCAACCTGGAAGCATTGTGTTGACATACCTGAAATAAGGAAAGAAGTTATTAATAAAGTTTAACAAACATTTTAACAATGTCAAAATCTTTGTAACAATGTATCCTTTTTGATTATGACAGAGAAAGATGGTGCAATGCAGTCTAACCTAAAGGTTTGTTTTATTAGGTACTACAGAATATATCAATAACTATAAAAATATTATAACGCAATTAAGGCATGATCAAAGCTTAAAAGATCTCACTCACACATTCATGTCTTACATCTATCATGCTATCAACATTATCTAAACGCCATATTACCCCAATCGACGAAGCACTTTTCATACCGCGACCGCAAGCGGCGATTACTCGCAGCCAATCGCATTTTTGCGTCAGAGAGATCTAACCGTTGTCAATTTTGCGTCATTTTGCTGCGTTCGCGGCAATCATGTGTAATGGCCGCCATGTGGCATGCGCGCGCAATTGATGTCCAGAATGTCACATGCCAGCGTCTGGGATATCGTATTTGCTGAATTGCTCGGGTATGTGAGAACATTAGATACTTATAGTAGAAGTGTTTTTGCTGGAAAATGTTTCTGAACTTATCGGTTAAAAAGTTAAGCTAACGACAATGTTAAGTTAAACTAACGAGTAGCAGTTTTAAACTATGATTGCCAGTAAAGACCATCTTTAACACACTTACGTAAATAAATTAACTAAAAGTTGTAACGGAAGTAAGTGAAACTTCCTTGATTTTGCCTTAAGTGTGCATGTGTGCTTAGAGGGAAAAGAAAAACAGGCGATTTAAACAAAACGCAATTGAAGCCAACATTGTATGGTTGCTAGCTCACTGTACTTACATTAAGTACTTGATATTCACCTTTAAGGTACTAAAATTGTTATAGCAGTCTGATCTTCAGTTAACATAAAATTAATTATAAGATCCTCATAAAATGAAGCTCAATATTCACTTACTTTATCATACTGCCGCGTTCATAATGCTATTAACATACCATTACTGGCCCACAGTGAGTGCTCAAGTGACAAGAAGTCGTAATAACTACCTACAGCAGGGATGTAGTGACGTCTGATCGACAATCGGCCTGCAAGAACATCATGCACTTATTATTAAATCTGCCAGTAACATTAGTTGTGGCACAGATTATAAATTGTGTTGTAATCTTGTAATTAAGCTGTTCAGAACAATGCAGGGTTAAGCTCGCCTTGCCTGTCGATTCAATGACTCCGGTACCCATTGTTTACCCCGGGGTTTCGGGGTTACCCCGGCGATTTGTCCGGATGACTTTTTTTATTATTATATATATACCTATAATTAAAGTTTAGTGAAATGTTATGTTATCAATCATCTTTATATTCTCCTACGTACATACTTTACTATACGTTACTACTTTTGTTCTTATCTCTCAGACAAAATGTTGACAATCAATACAAGCTCATGTAAGTTAACAACGGTATCTAATGTTATGTGTAAATTCACACCATACCACAGTGCTAAGGTTGTAAGTCTATTCCTATACAAAAGCGGGTATTCCCTTTCTGCTTTTCTTCAATTTCATTTTACAAGCATTTGCTGGAGACCTGGTGTTCCACTTGGTTACTTAGAGAATTTCACGACAAGCAGGCAACGAAATTCAGGTCCTGTTGATCTTAAATTCTCGTAGATTTTGTTTATTTTTTTGTTCAGGCAACATATGCCTAGCAGTTATTGCAAGATCACCCCAACTTTCACTGAATTAAATGCAGTTTTTAGATGATTGTAAATGAATAGTTTGATCTGATCGGTTATAAAAGTAACAACTCTAGCAGTAGTTAAGTAGTGTCAATTTCTTATGTGTATTTCCTAGCCGTACCTATGTATTCTGCTAGTATATTTACTGTGGCCATACTACCGCCCAGAGCATCAAATAGTAATTTCCCTAGGCTTCTTGTAAACTCACAAGAAAGCTTCATTAATCAATGAACGGCTCACAAGAATTTACTCAATTATGACGCTGCGATGGTACAGCAAAAACTGGGAATGGCAGGCAACGTGTTAAGAGGGCTTCTGCTAGGTTAAATAGGAGTTGATTAATATTCAGAGTATAATAATGATGGCATTATGAGTATTCTGAGACAGTTAGTAGGTCGGTTAAAATAATCACTTAACACCATAAAGTCTAAGTGAAACTTTTGTAGCAACTTTGTTCAAGATGATGGGCTTATAGAGGAAGGCAAAGCTCAGAAAAGAAGAGCTTATTTTTTAAAGAAAGCGCTACGCATTGGCGCTTTTGCTGATATAAGTGTCACTTAAAACAAATTTATCACAAAGTTTAATAAACAGTCAAAATAGAATTATTGTTTTAGTAAACAAATCGGATACCAATTAAATCACTTGATTATTTAGTTATCAAGATTAATTGGAATATTTTTTAGATTACAGAGTATATTTTATACACCAGAGTTCTTTGATCTCTACAGTTACTAGGTAAATAATTAAAGACATAAAGTCTTTTTTTACAAAAGAAATAAGAATTTTTTTAATTGTCTACACCGTAAAGAAAGTGTAAAATAATGTAATTTATCTTTTCTATCGATCAATCGGCTGTTTATGATCTAATAACATGATGTAATTATTGGAAAGCAATCAGAAGTATTTTGAACTCTTTATTTAAGGATCTCTCTTTTGCTCGTACTGAGATGCTAGGTTCAGTGAGTGTTATAAAATGATATGAGAATGTTACGGAAAAGATTCTCCTTAACCTTTGGTCTAAATCTGGTTCAATTTAATGTTAAGGTTTGCACACTTCTGTTTTTTAACTAAATTAATAGTGATATATCTGAGTCTGTCTTATCAATATCTTTAAGACCTTATTTTGATGTGTTGGTAAATCGATTATTGATGATTTACATTTCTAGTGAAATTCAATTGAAATTTAAATCAGTGCATTTTTCTTATGCGCCATTATCAAGTTTATGCTTTGACATGAGATAAACATCAATTACGGATCTTTTTAGCTATTCTACACGGAGAGTGTATCTAATCGTTTATGCCGAGAATGGCCCTATCAAGACAAAGCAAGCATTAGGAGGCAAAACCACAAATAGGCGATATACGCACCGACGACACCCGTCGCTTATAAAAAGGGTCATTCTACATATTTAACATTTTATTGCTTATTTTATATTGGCTACAGGTTTTTTATAACATGTAATATTAAGGCATAATTTATTGTTTGTTTATTTTGGCATCAATAAAGATTTAACGAATTTGTAACATCTTGTAAACTTTTATAAAAGAATATTATCAAAGTTGTGTATAATACATTCCATGTATTCCATGAATCGCAAACTTGCTAACCTGAATGAACGGAACACTTGGGTAACAGCCTATTTTATATCCTTTTGAAGCTTTTTATATTTCGTTTGAATATTTTGCACAATTTGTTAAGTGTGACTAACCGAAGTGTCTTTGCTGTGAAAGATTGCGGAAGATGCATGGAGATGTGTTTACTCCACGGATGCTCTATATTTATTTAATATGTACTAGTGGCTGCCCTCGACTTCGTCGGCGTGAAAACTCTTCATCTTCACAATCCCTAGCCCCTCAAAACTTAACCGAGTGGCGCCATCTATCGGTAAGCTTTGAGTTGACTTTTCAATTTTCACATGGGTTTGAGATGTTTTGTCGCAGGAAAAAGTAGCCTATGTCAATCTCCAGTCTCTTATTTACCTTCATACACTACATACACAAAAAAGATATCATAACATTGCTCCGTTGCGTCGTGAAAGAAGGACAAACAAACAAACTGACTTTCCCATTATAATTTTAATAGGGATTTGCCTTCCGCTTAACATGACTGTCTTTGACGACCAGTCTTACAAAAAAAAACATTTTTTTTATTTTTTTTAATGTCGTGTATTTAACTTTAGCAAACACTACTATCGCACATCTTGGTCCTACACTGTCACACATGGCACACAATCCATTGCTACTGCCATCAATATAATTTGCTGCGGAATGCCCGCGTGAATGCGCGGGCGGCGCGTGCGCGTGCGCAGGATGCGGTTACTTGCTGATGGCCGGTAGCAAGTTTATGTCACAGGTTTAATTAGGGCTCGATTTAAGAGCCTACGCACACATTCGTCATATTAACGCTGCGACTCACTGCTAATCGTGTGTAAATCAATCAGTCGTTGACATTCGCGTGTCACGGCGACAAAATTCCGCATATGTTCGCTGGCTCTTGGACTTAATCAAACCTAACGGCAAAGAAAAATTAAAATTTTTAATTGTTAATGCCTAAAAAATAAAGTAACTTAAAAAATGAATCATTTGCATCCCGAAACTTTTCTACTTTCAATTTTCTAAATTTCTTACAAACTAAACTTAAAAACTTGTAAATGATAACATTATTAAACTACTATCTATCACACGTCCCTCAATATCAAATATCTGTCATTAAAATTATCCATTTGTTGTGGAATGCCCCATCAGATGCGCAGGCGGCGCGTGCGGCATGCGGCTTCTTGCTGATGGCCAGTAATCGTAGGCGATAACACGATGAGCCATTGTCATAGTTTTTTAGTAAGGCCTAGATCATAGTGGAGCTTGCGAAGGGAATGAGCAAAATTCACTTTTGGCTCGGTTTCCACAAGAGCGGAGAAGAGAGGAGACGGGAGATGTAGTTGATGAAATCAGGCATTACTTTGCAGAAATCCATAACTAAAGCTGAAAAAGAAGATTATTTTGCTTTAAATTTCCACTCAACGACGCCAGCGCAGGAACTCAAATACATCCAACTGTAACCACCTGAAATTCCAGGTGCATCTTCTGTGTCACGTTATATTGTAAGTCCTGCGACTTCCAGGTCTAGTTTTTTCAGGTGGTTACAGTTAGATGTATTTGGGTTCCTGCAAAATTATCCTCTTTTTCAGACGAGAGATGTGTTTTAAATAACCAACCGGATCTAACATTCCAACATTGGCAAAGTGCGAGTTTTGATGAAGTTTGATTTAAGCATCCTTGAGATATCGTTCGTGTTCATATAGCGATCGGTATTTCTCCCAAATCTGACAACTATGTGAAGAATAACTACTGGGTTTTATTTACAGAAATAAATTACTTTTTTAACTGTTGATTTCCCACTTCCAACCATTATTATTAAAGTCAATGTGAAAGTTTAAGTAAAAATACTTTACTTGTTTTTTTGGGAAATTATTAGCTTGATAGCATTAGTTTGTGTATGTGTCTCTCTACAGTGTGAATGTTGCGTTTTTCAGTCTTGTGTATTACGTAAACGATACAGTGATTATGGATAAAGTCTTTAAGGCTAAGTTCTCAATCGTCGCGGTCAGTTGCTGCCTGTGAACAGCTAGGGCGACCGTGTAAGTCGCTACCGACATACACGGCCGCTTTGAAATATTTCTATTACTAGGTAGGTATCAGTAGCGTCGATGGGAGAATAGTATGCCCAGTGGCACGCTTGGAGTCTTCTGAACCATCAACACTTTGTAGTAACAAACAGTTGGTTTAATTATTAATGTTGGGAGATCCAACACCTTCCAACATAAAAAAACAGATTGTCCAAGTTAATAGACAATGAGGCGATGTGCTACAAGTGCGACGCGATGCGTCCAAATACTTGTGTTAATCTCAATCGCGCTTCGGCATAGTAGGACACTATCATAGTATCATATTTTAATCTATGGTCACTATTTTGGGTCTTAGTAACCTGAAATACATGGATTTTTATTATGATTCACTTTAAAAACTTTATCGATGGAACTTTAGGGATGGTTTTTGCAATATAATTATAAAAGTAAAATATAAAATTATACAAATCATAAAAATATTATAAAAACCTAACCCTAGTAAGCTGCTAGCTACCGTCAGTTAAGGCTACAGAGAGAGAAACTTCCGGACGATGCGCGCCAGAAGTACTGCCTTTTGCATCTGACCCTTTATTAGTATTATGGACGTACATTACATTTGATATTGTCGCAATGCGTCCCACTTTTCACGTTTGTTGCTTACTAAGGACTGCGGGACTTATGATGATTTTCATTTCAACGATAAGGTAGAGCCTTGGAATATAATTTCCAAATTACATAACACTAGTTATTAATTACACGACACGAAAAATTTATAGTACCCTAAGCTTACATAATTTTGATATTTGTCCAGACGTTGGCAGCCTTTGTTGTAATTTGACCGTTTGCTCAGATAACATTCGTTATTAGATAATACGTCATGTAATAGCCTGTAAAAACCTCCTTGTTTATTTTGGGTACTTATCATTTTTCTTAGTAATGAACTTACTTGAATTTGTGGTAATAGGAGATAGGGGACAATTAGATATCGTTGTGTTGGTTTGCTTTGTTTAAATCAATATTTGTTAATATACTTATGCAAACGTTAATAGAATAGACTACCAGTACTTACTACTGTTGTGGTGTAAAAATACTCACCGTACCGTACTTAAACTTTTCGTATGCATTGACGACCGCTTGGTGCAGTAGTCTACATGTCGGACTTCTAAAACCAAGGGTCGCGGGTACGATCCCCGCACATACAAGCGTATGTGTGCATAAACATGTGTGTATGTACTGGTCTGGGTGTTTTTATGTATAATATGTATTTATTTACAAAAAAAACTATTTAAGTATGTTTATCCGTTGTCTAGTACCCATAACACAAGCCTCGTAGCTTAATTTGGGACTAGAGAATTGGTGTGATTGTTTTGAAATATTTATTATTATTATTTTCCGGTCTGGCCAGCAAGTCCGATTGCATTGATTGGTCATGCTTGTAAGAGTGAATAAGGGATGGGTACCTACATCCGAAACTACGGATTTCGGCTTAGAGATAACTAAGTTGTGGGCTGGTAATAAGAAGACTTTTGGATTTTCTTGAATTTAGGTTTTAAAAATATTAAAAACAATTAATTCGTTAAGTTCACAATCTCTATTAAACAAGTCAAAACAATTGAATTATCTCTTAGCCAAGGCACTGATTACTTGGCCTAGGTTCATTCGCACTTCAGCACAATTTGTGGGAAATATACATTTCTCTTTATTGTCTAGAATCAGTCATGAGAATAAAAACTGGCTTCGGAACAATTGATAGCAACAATAACTATGGTATTGCCTATGTGAAACATATGAACGCCATTGACGGTGTTCTTTTACTTCACTTATTAAATCGCTTCTCGCGTCTGTCCCTACGTCTGTATGAATGCTTAGATTTTTTAAACTACTCAACGGATTTTCATGCAGTTTTATTTTAAAAGATAGAGTGATTCAAGACGAATGTTTACATGTATAATAACTTGCTATTAGAAAACCGAATTCCAAATGAAGAAGAAATGGCAAATTGTGGTGGCGACAAATTGTGTATTATTACAAAATGGTCTTTATACTTCGTGCGTATAATGACAAGTTTCATTCGGAAACTTACCTTCAGAAAATAACAATATTAACTATTTATGAAGTGAGCCAATATACTATTCAATCGATTTTCGCACAAAAATGATATTAGAACATTGATTTATTTATTCATATTGAGGCTTTTGTACAACAAAACTATGTAAAAAAGGTGGAGTTAACGCCGTAGGGCATTCTCCACCAGTCATACCTTTGGGCTAAGCAGAAATGATTAGTAGGCGTAGGTGTGTCAAAATAAATAAAATAGATAATAACGAATAACATCTCTAATACCACTTACTTAATTTCTTAGACTAATTGCACATCTTCAAGGTAGCATAGCGAAGTGAGCTATTTGATCTAATTGTAGCAGAGGCATAATTTAGCAAACCTGTCTGTAGTTTCAACTGAAGCCATCTCACCGTGCGAGCGAGAACAAAATATTTACATTCAAAAACAGCTCAAAAGAAAGAGAGGGTCACACGCAACCCTAGTCGTATAGAGCCTTCGAGCTAGCCCTCATACCTAACAATTATACTCGGAATGGTAACCAGTCGATAATTAGACCTAACCGACAAGTTCATTTCAATTATTCATTTTCTAATCATAAAAAAATTACCGTATTTCAACTCTGCAATCTAAGAATAATCAATGCTTGCATTCACATAAAAGTTAACCAAAATATTGATTTCAGGCCCCTTAATTAGATAGCTATACACATAGTTAACATTCTCGCCCTGCATGTAGCCAGTTTTGGTAACGAAATAAGTATGTAGATGCCTTTGGCAATCATTAACAATCGTATTGATAACTCAATAGTACTTACTTACGTACTGGTAGTCTATAAAATAGCTTTATAAGAACAGTGGTCGACACCATTATCAAACCACAGGTAGATTAAGTTAATCAAACATCTACCTATCTTATTATGAAAGATAGACGGTAATCCCAACGGTATCTTACGTCTAGGAAATGATTGTTTTGTTTTCTTTTTCTAAATACAAATGGAGACAAAATCCATACTAATATTAGGTCCTTACCTATGAAATTGGCGTTTTGTATGGGAGGAACAAAAAGTCGAAATTTTTTTATATAGCATATTTATTTAATCAAAGTATGAGCCATTGTAATCTATGCACTTTTGCCATCTCATAGGTAGTTCATTGATCCCTTTACTAAAAAAACCATTCGAACGGGAATCAATAAAATCTTTGAAGGCGACTTGGACTGCCCCATCTGAGTTGAACTTTTTCCCTTGCAAGAAGTTATCCAAATTTCGAAAAAAATGGTAATCTGTTGGAGCAAGGTCCGGGGAGTACGGTGGATGCCTTAGAGATTCCAATTGAAGTTCTTCTAATTTGCTAGCCGTCTGTTGTGCAGTGTGTGGTCTAGCGTTGTCGTGAAGCAGCAGTGGCGTAGAGCGATTGACCAGCCTTGGTTGTTTAGCAACTAGCTTTTCCATCATGGTTTGCAATTGCTGACAATAGATATCTGCCGTAATCGTCTGGCCAGATTTGAGAAAACTGTAATGAACGACACCGGCGCTAGTCCACCAAACGCTTACAAGTAACTTTTTATTGGTCAATTTTCGCTTGGAGCAGGCTTTGGCTGGCTTGCCAGGGTCCAGCCATTGCGATGAGCGCTTCCGATTATCGTAGAGAATCCACTTTTCATCACAGGTAATGATTCGATTTAAAATCCCTTCGTTATTGTGCCGGTCAAGTAATGTAACGCAGCAGTTGACGCGCGTTTGCCGGTTTGCTTCACTCAATTCGTGAGGAACCCACCTTTCAAGTTTTTTAATCTTCCCAATTTGCTTCAAGTGGATTAAAACAGTTTTATCACTAACGCCAAAGCCTGCAGCTAACTCGGACGTGGTTTGCGATGGATCCGCTTCCACAATAGCCTTCAATTCTTCATTATCAACTTGGGTCTCCGGCCGTCCACGGGGCTTGTTTTGCAGGTCGAAATATCCAGAACGAAAACGTTGGAACCAAAAACGCACTGTGTTTTCTTTTGCGACACAACCGCCATACACATCATTAACCCTTCGAGCCGTTTCCGCAGCACTGGTGCCACGGTGGAACTCGTACTCGTAAATAACGCGATATTTCAAATTTTCCATTTTGTAAATTGAGCGATGCAAACAGAAAAAAGATAAGTAAAAAAACAAATGAATGACGGTTTACGAAACACAACTACATGTGGAAATAGCTGTATAAATTTGAATTTCGAATTCCTAACCAAATAGGAAAAATTTGTGATCAAAGTGGCCAGTACGACAAAACGCCAATTTCATATGTAAGGACCTAATATTATAAATGCGAAAGAAACTCTGTCTGTCTGTATGTTACTCAATCACGCTTAAACTACTGAACCGATTTGCATCAAATTTGGTATGGAGATATTTTGATACCCAAAAAAGGACATAGACTACTTTTTACCGCGGGAAAATGACACACTTCCATGGGAAAAATCTAGTAGGCCGATCGCCTTTACGCCTAAACTACTCAACAGATTTAAATGAAATTTGGTAAGGAGATAGTTTGAGACTTAAGAAAGGACATGACTTACGTTTGACCGCAGAAAAAAACGTATTCCCGTGGGAAAAATTACTTTCGGGGGAATCTGATCGCTTTTACTCCTAAATTACTCTTTGGTAATTTGATTGGAGATTTGAATTATATTTGGATAAAATTGGTATTTCGGGAAAACAACGCATTCTAAATATAAACTAAATAATGCGGACAAAGTCGCGGGTAAAAGCTAATGATACATAATTTAATCCCGATCTATCCCCGTGTTAGAACGTGACAAGTGTGCCTAAATGAAGTGTTAAATGAACCTGAAATCAAGAGAACAATGTGGTTCAAACTCATTACGAACTCTTATCTCATAATCCATCTTGATTCTTGACCTGTGCGCAATTATATCCACCACATCTATCTGTCTAATAGCGCCTTGATGTAAATCTAAAATGGTCATATGATATAACCGTTATGATAAGTAGGTGCAAGGGTCATAATTCTGTGGAGAGGCTATAGAATCATTGATCAAATCGTTTAGATTGACCACGGATTGACTTGCACTAAGATAAGTGAGGATTTGAATGTTTTTTAAATAACTAGCCTGAAGTTTTAATCGGTAAGAGTAGGAGCGAAGACACCAGTAGAAGCGGGGCGTGTTTGCACGCTATTTTGCACGCTACAGAAACATCAACCCGCGGCACGCTTGCTCATTGACAAAGCCCTGAAACTATAAGTGATTTCTGTAAAAATCCAATTAATTTCACAGATTGGAAGTACGACCCGATATAAAGTTAATAGTCCTACTGGACGATTTCGACCACGGCGGCTAATCTCAACAGAGATCATCCAGTTGGATGATCTCTGTTGAGATTAGCTCACACTTGTGGACTATAATATTTCCTGCGTAGTTACGCAGGAAATATTATAGTCCACAAGTGTGAGCGCAAAACACAGGTGCACTCACTGTTCTATCACTCTCAAAGTTCGATGAGACGGCAATCAGACATGACAGGAGAGTGATCAGGCGCAGGACCAACGGCTTAACGTGCTTTCCGAGGCACGGGGGTGTAACACCGCCAACTTTCTGACTCCGAGCTGTTTTTGAGATTTTCATGAGTTGTACTCGTACCTACTTCATGACAGAAAATCTTAGAAACAATTTTGGCTCGACCTGGGATTCGAACCAATGACATCTCGGATGTAAGGCATAAACTTTGCCACTATACCAACGAGGTGACTGTCTCGTTGAGACAAAATTACGTAAATCACGATTGCTATCGTTCGATAAATGTATAAAACTGCCATCCGCCTTCGCAAAGTCGCCTTGTCGAGCATTGTCGACTATGTAACTTTGTCTAGAGGGCAAAGCGGAGCTACAAAGCTGAAGCTATTATTAATCGAAAAAAGACAATTTAAACGAAGAAAAGATTTATACTATCTCACACAATAGGCACATAAGAACGTACAGTTTCAACTTTTTACAGGTAAATAGCCTATTTCATCAAACAAAGTAGTTAATTATTTTGTCTGAAGAAAGAGCAATTACAATATTGCAAAATCTTTCTCACAAACCACGAAGAACACGGTGTAGAAAAAGAAAAAAAAGGTTGTCTCTACAAAGTTATCAAGAAGATATTGTTTTGAGTTTGTAATAATAGGTATAATAGGTTTGTAATAAGATCGATAGAAAGAGATAAATATATTTCATTAAATTCCACTAGTAAACTTAAATATTACTGAGGACAATAAGATATTGTAAGTATTACTTAATAGGTAGGTATTAAGTAGGTATTAATTATAGGCATTCTAAATTCTAAATGTAAAGAAAAAATAAGATCTGAGTTCATATTCTCTTAACGAAAGGAAAATTTGGCCATTTATCTGCTATGAGCATACATATACAGGATGTTACAAAAACTACTGTAATAACTGAAGGGTGTTGTTGTGCCCGTAAAAGTTAACAACTTTCGCGAAGAAACCTAGGTCGAAATCTCAATAAAAATTTTTTCTCTCCCATAGTAAATCGAGCTGATTGGCAATTTAGTAAGGGAGGTCCGATTTTTTTTAGATTTTGACCTAGGTATCTTTGGGAATGTTGTCCATTTTTCCGGGCACAAGAACACCCTTCAGTCATTACGGTTTTTTTGTAACACCTTGTATTTAATTACTTATCAATTGTTATTCTCTATTTTCCTTTCTTGTACTCCGCAATTCAATTTTTTGCTTTGTACAAGTATGAGAAATATTATAAATTCTGCCGTGGGTCGATATCACGTCATTGTTGTTAAATCACTACATCGATTGACGATCGCATTCCTGTCTATCGATGTGATATCGAGATAGATCTCACGATCGATCATCACTAGGGCCGTCATGATATACGCTGCGCGGGCGACGCCACTGTTATATTTCGTGCATTACAAACTGACAGGATTATACAAAATTAATCTTTATACTAATGCAGTTCGATCCAAAGTTACATAAAATATTATAAACTTACAAATGCCGTGTATTCGATTAAGCTCAGAAGTTTATGCAGCAAGGTCTAAACTACCCTATTCTTGGAGTAATGGTGGTACAGATTGAAGTCCAAGTTGAAGAGATAATCATAGCGAATGAACCTTTAAAGACAACAAGTGACATCCCTAGGTATATTGGATGAATGAACTGTGAAAGGACCTCCCAGTACTGCCATACAGACAAGCGACAGTGTGCATTTCAGTCGTTAGCGATTATCGGCAACTGTCGCTGACCATCGCCTATCTAAGTCGCTAACAGGCTTATCTGTCAGTTAACTCATACATCTAATCGATTAACTTCATGACGTATTTCAGTTAGGCCTCCTGTCCAAATGACAGTATTAGTTAAGATGCTGCTCATTAGCCTAAATACGCTAGGCACAGGCCTGGCCTCAAATAAAAGGTGGTACCTGTCATCTTTATACTCCACCGCGCGGGCTCAGCGCAGATTGGACAAGGGGATGTACGTAAGTGACTAATCTTACTGTCCAGCCTGTCGACGGACTTTGTTCAGGCTTAACGACTAACATCTATCGATAAACCCCGGGAATAGCTTAACGTGCATTCCGAAGGCTGAAGATGCTTGTGAATATACGTCACTTATATGGTCGGGATGGTCACCTTCCTAAGCATAACCGCGACTTAGGTTACTTAACCTTGGTCCCTTTTCCATTATCTTTGCCTTGGTATAACCACCAAGGCGCTGCCACAAGGACCTTCCTACCATACAACTTTTAACCAGGCTTTGAATTCAAGTGTCAAAAAGACATTAACCGGTTAACACGAATACACACAAAAATAAAGCCACAATAAGGCCCCAAAAAGGTGAAATCAACTCAAACGAAGCCACTATTCCACTTGAGACAAGTGCCAATATTTGCCCCCACTTTACCTAAGCTCTTAGTTTTCTACACGAGTCTTTTTCAAGTAGTGGATGAGTATCTACGTCTATTGAATAGGGTTGTCACCTTAACACCTCTTTGACACGCTAAAAATAATTTTATTTTAAGTTACCTGGATTACATTGACATTAATTTTATAGAGATATCAAGAAAAGGAAGAAGCATCGCTAACAACTGTCAGTCAGTAGGTAATAGATTCTTAGGCTCAGGCTACTCCTGCGACTGTCTGTCGCGGCGACTCGCTTCTGACAGCGTAAAATCCGATAGCCACGCCTTAATAGCTGTCAATCGCGAATCGCAGCGATATCATCGTGACAGTATGCCGCAGGGGTCTGAGCAAAAGGTCCTGCGCATTATTACTTCCACTGCTGGGCACAGGCCTCACCTCAACTATGAGGTGGTGTGAGCCATACTCCACCACGCGGGCTCAGTGCTGATTGGTGGAGGGGTGTGTGTAAGGTAAGTGACCAACCTTACTGTCAGATGTTATTAAGCGGCCCGAGGGCCGACCAGGCTTAACGACTAATATCTATCGATATTAACCAGGACCAACAGCTTAACGAGCCTTCCGAAGCACGGAGATGCTTGTAAATAGACGTCACTTTTATGGTCAGAATGGTCACCCATCTCAAACATGACCGCGCCGTAGGTTGCTTATCTTTTGGTATCACTACCAAAGCGCTGCAACTACTGCGCCACAAGCACCTCTACCCTATATGGTTAATGGTTAAAGAAAATAAAGCACTTAGCTTCGAAACCGTATCGTTTCATCCGTTTTTACCGAACCAAATGAAAACTCGACATTCAAATTGAATGGGACAAAAAGTTAACACCTCTTTGGGATATATAAAGACGGTTTGAAATTCTCTTTACTTGTCTTCACACTTTCAAGTTTCTTTGCCTTGCGTTTTTCAGCTATTTAACTGTAGAGTATCACGTGTGCGTTCATTTCAGTTACGTTTCCGTAAAAATAACATTTAAATGCCTTAAAACGATCAATATGATATTATTAAAGCAGATATTAGTTTTGACTTTCGTCATATGCCGGTTATGAATTTTAAAGTCAGCCATCTTGAAATTTTTTCAGGGTGTTAGCGCTATCGGATTATAAAGAAATTCGCCCTATATTGTTTGAATTCGAAGTTGCATATTATTTTGATCACAGTGGCCATGTTAATATTTTAACTTGCATTTAATCACAGTAACCATAAAATAAAGTTACCTATTAAGATAAGATCTTACCTTACTGCTCCATCGTAGGCTCCATGGGTAATTTTATGATCTGTAATTAAATAGAGCATTTTAGTATGTACAAAGTAAACGTTTAAGCAAATATAGTTTTTTTGAATTGAATTAAACTTGTTTAACTAAGTTATAGCTTTTAGGATCATTACCTTTGAAACACACGTAAGAACGGTATTTAACGTTCTGTAATAGAATCTCATGCAAGTGCACACACACAATCACACCTTAACGTCATTCTGTGTTGTTGAGATATGCACAAACGGAACCTAAGTATATATATTTATAGTTATTTTCCGGGATTAATAGCCAGGGCACATATGCGACGATTTAATCGCTACAATACATGCTGTCAGTAGCGACGGTATGCTGCGCAAGCGCATATTATAAGCGCCAGCGGTAAGTTAAGTATTGTAACTTTGCTATTGACCTGATTGCAATATCCTTTTAAAATCGGTAGAACTGAATAACCTATTGATATCAATAAGTAACCGTTAGTTAGAAATTATGATTATTATTTAGTATATAACTACTATATCGATACTATTTAAATACTATGAAAAAATATTCGTACAAGCGGTCCAGTAAGCTGTCCAAGCTAAATGAAGCCGTCTACTCTACCCGTCTTCACTTTGAAGCCATCATTGCTTCCTTACACAAACATCAACAAATATTTGATCCAAGAATGGTCATTTCTAACTAACGGTTGGGGCCATTGCCTACGCAACGGTAGGCGTTCTCAAGCCCCGCCTTCTATAAATACTTCTGTTATACCAGCAATCTATTGGCGAAGTGTGTACTCTACTTCATGACGCATGCGTCGACCAACGGGGCCTTGGTACTGTAATTTAGAGTAATTTGCTATGGCGGTGCGAAAAACACTGCTAATTTGGTTCAGTGATGAATACTTCTACTTTACTCGTATGAAGTTTCAATATATTTTCCGGTAAAACAATATTAAAAGTACCAAAAGATAATTTAAAAACTTTTTTTGTATTAGATTTTTAAAAGTACGGACGGATTATTACACTTGTTTATTATATTATTGACGTAAGCTATTTTTTTTGGTTTATTATTACACACCTAAAAACTAGTTTAGCTTAGCCGAAAAATTTAATAATAAATAAATATAAAAACCTTATGATTCCTGAGCATATAACTCAACATTACTCGTCATGTCTGCTATGGTTCATCATCGCCAGTTTGACTTTGACTACAAAGAGAACGCCTCCAAATATGCAAACGACTAAGGACAATGCGTTTTAGCATAAACTGTATTTTACAATGTAATTTATTCTACTTTAATTAAAACTGTAAGCTTCTGTTGTCTCCGTGCAATAAACGTTAACATCTTTGATCGTCTCGTGTCTATGCATAACTGTATTTACATGTTTGCTCTATGGATTTACAGCTTTAGCACGAGGTAACGTGCCATAAAATCTAAATGCTAATAAATTGCTTTATAAAACACAAGTCTTATAAATTGATATAGCGCTGTAAGACAAAGTCTTTTCTTTGAAGAAACAACAGCCTATTCATAAGAATTGAATTAGAAAATGCGGAGGAAAATGCAATTTCCGGGCAATTACCGAAGTATTAGGTATGTGTTGCAATTAGCTATAATACTGGCAAATAAACGTTTTCCCTAGCTCCATCCTTGCAAACATCTTTTTTTTTTACCACAACATTCATCACCCATTATTTAAATTGAAGGTGAGCCGCCATAAAGAAAAGTTTTTTGTTTATAAAAAGTGCCTCCATTCCTTAAGGATTATTTGAAATGAAATATGTATGCTCATATATGGCCCAGCAACTTAGACGTAAAAATATAACAAACAGTGAACTTCGAATCCTAATACTGAGGTAACGAAGAGTGTTTGTAATGTAAAACAAAAGAGCCTCAAAATTGAAATAGTAGATTGTTATACAAGGGTGGAAAGAAATCAATTCCCATACGAGGTATTTAGACGCACGAGCGAAGCGAGGGCGGATATAGTCCGAGTGGGAATTGATGACTTTCACCCGTGTTAAACACTCTACTTTTCATTTCAAATATAAGGAAAGTAAAAAATAGTCTTTTTTAATTTAAATTTCAAATATGGAACACACCGCCCGCGTCACCGCCGCGGGCCATCCCACTTTAATAGGTATTTTTTTTTATTCACATTGGCCGTATACACTCACAAGACCGCAGCATTTTATTTAATCGATATTTTTCTTAATTATGTAATAAAAATTATAGCCGACTAAATAACCAATTTTAATTCTATTTTTAAAATTCATTCCCGCCCTAGGGAGGGAAGCAATTACTATGAGTCTTTCCCGCCTAAGGGAGGGAAGCATCGTTTTCGACCCGCTGCTCTGATCAAACAAACACTACTTTCCGAGTATGAGAAATGAAAAAATATTTCCCGATTACCTATCCTCTGATGAGTGAAACCAACGCACATCGCACTTATTTAATTATAAAATCATTTTATACTTATACAATAAAATGCAAAATACATT
Source organism: Pyrausta despicata (assembly GCA_963921415.1). Classification (NCBI taxonomy): domain Eukaryota; kingdom Metazoa; phylum Arthropoda; class Insecta; order Lepidoptera; family Crambidae; genus Pyrausta; species Pyrausta despicata. Next base: position 8,830,173 of record OY992862.1, on the reverse strand, counting down.
CACAGTACGTTTATCTTAAATCTAAATCATAAAAGCCCTTTTCGCTACGATGCACCCATATTGTAGTATAATAACCGTAAAGAAAAGAGGTAATTTATTTTAAAACAAGAGGTAATAATGTAAATTACGTCTGTTTACTTAACGGCCTTATGAGGACTATCATTACAATCCCGATTTTTGATTAATTCTTTGAAATTCAAGTTTTCGGCCATATATTGCTCAGCTGTCAAATTGTTGTAATATCATGAGCCTTAACGCGTTGATGTCTTTTCTTAGCAAAATAATTATCTTTGCGCAGCAATTTTTTCGATGAACATTTACTTAATTTAGTATGCCAATATTTTGTTTGTGTCTATGCTGATTTTAATGCATTATGTAATCACGTCAATTTTATGATTGGTAGCCCTCAAAACCTAGACCAAAATACATGTTATTAAGTTCATTACAACATGGTAAGGTAGACTTATTTCATGTTCACTGACGTTTATATAAAAAAACACAATACAAGTTATTACATCAATGTAGCGTAACGAGGCAAAAATACAATCCATCGATCACAAATCCCATTTCCGACCATAAAAGGCAAAAAATTAATGCCACGTACAGGCAACTCGGAATAAATTTACTTAAGGTTACTAAACAAATAATGTATGCGTACATAGTTCATTCACTTAGAAGAATCATAATTGCGCGCGCTTTTTTTATGATTCTCAGGTTTTTATTGCTTGTTGGTTAAGGGTGATTTTAGTTAACAGTTGGTGATTATCTCTTGGGTGTATGACGGGTGCGATATGGTACGGTTGGTGCCAGTAGACCGTGGTAATAACCCAGACTTGAGCACGCGCACTCTTCCTGGTTGGAAAGGAAATAAGCAGTGCGAGATAAATTGTATGATTCTTATTGGCGTGATTTATTAAGATTTTGGACAGGCAATTGTGCGTTTGCTCGAGTTTTCTGAAGATGACTTCTACTTATAGCAATTTAATTTGAGATAATAAAATCATTGTTGGTTTTAAATGTAAAAGTTGTGTTCGTCATTTTGTTAACGTCTAGCAATTTTGACACTGCTTCACTTAAAGTAATACTGCTAAAAAGTGCGACAACCCATCACATAGACTGCCTTCTTATACCTACATGTCGTCTTTTGTAAGTTATATATATTTGATAAAGTCCAAGAATTGAATAACAAAAAAACCTTAGGCCTATTTTGATACGCATATATTCTATTTCACATCTAAATAAAAATGCAAAAATACTAAGTTATAATACTTACCAATTAGGTTCTAATTTAGCACAAAGTCTCAATTTTGAGACGAGATAGAGAGCACACGATTACTTCGCCGCATCACCACACTGTTGGTGGGTTCCCACACTCGTCCAAACCGCAGCCAAAGCGACGCGGTATAAGTACAGAGTGTCACGGGATTAAACTGACGAGGACCTTGGAAGGGCATTAAGACACTTTTGACCATCTATTTGCCAAGTGTTTAAGAAGAACATATAACAAGTTACCCCTTTAGCGAAAACGATTTGTCATTTAAGTTATATAAGGTCACTTCTTGAGATGTGATTTTTGTCGGCGTCTAGACTCATCATAGAAATAGGACGAAATAGTAATTTTTTATCAAAAACACACTCGTTTTCGTTCCATATTTTTCTAACAAAATAATTGATAATTTTTGACAGCACTTGCTAGTCCTTCAGTGCACTTCCTAGCATGCGTATCACGCAGCCTCTCTCTTTCATTCTCATCATTCATGCGCGTAGGGATATCAAATTTATTAAAAGAGTTAATTAAAAAAAAAACATATTTCACAAATAAAAAATGTTTTATTTTTTTTGTACATGGTCGAAAAAAATCTTCACAACCCAAGAAGTGATCTCATATAGGTAATTAATTTTTTTTTACAGACTCCAAACTCGCTCCAAAGCTTGTAAACGATGGCTTCTCTTTCTTAATATGAGCGTTTAATTTATTATCAGCATTTACTAAATGTTCTTCAAAAATTTTAAATTTCTGTTAGTTTTGAAAACGAAGTATCAACAAGAGGCACATTATTTTAATTGACTTTCGATAAATCTCTATATTTGTTCGTAACCATTAAATTACACCCTGTAAAACTGAAGTGAGCGCAATAAGCAGTTGCAAATTAACGCTGTGTCGTTAGCTCGTTACACTTGGTTAGAACTTGGCATGTAGCTCTATAGGGCTCCTGGTTGCCTGGTACTTATGCCTCATTAGGTTTAAGTAACAATATGAAACGGGTGATATACGTACAAATTGTATATTTTGCTACAAATGCATTTACTAGCGGACCCCGCAGACGTTGCCCTGCCCTTTGTTTTTTTAAATGTTTTCTCCGTAAAAACTATCCCCGTATTTTAGGGAATATCACAAAAAAGAATTGGCCAAATTGGACCAGGTGTTTTTGAGTTAGGCGCTTACCAACACATTTTACGATTCATTTTTATATTATAGACTAGTGGGCCCCGCAGACGTTGTCCTGTCAATTGTTTTTATTTTATTTTTCTTCGTAAGAACCATCCGCGTACTTTCAGGAATATCATAAAAAAAGAATTAACTAAATTGTCCAGGCGCTCTTAACTTATGCGCATTTCGCACATCAACACATTTTGCGATTAATTTTTATAGTATTCATAATTTACTCAAAAATTGTGTGAAAGCTCTTTCAGTAACAAAGCGTGGTCTTAATTTGTCAATGACTTTTTTCATTAGGACGAACTTTTAAGGAGTATGTAGGTCCTAAGATATGATTTTATAATCTATGTTTGCCTCTAAATTGAATGTTAATATTTTGTAAAATAGTTTATCAATGTAAAATTTCGAGCTTTATTCTATAAAGCCACGATGGTGCTAGATGCTGCAATTAGTGAATAGTACTTGGTGATATGAGATGAAAGTAGGGAAAGTCAAATTGTACTCGTACCTAGATTCAGTGGTCCACATCATATTCATTTAACATCAAGTTTGAAGATGGTTACAAAGAGATAAAAACTGTAGCTTCCTCATTTCAAAATACCGAACAATATACAAAACAAGTGTCGAATTTGCGCGCCTCACGTCCCAGTCAGCTAAGTGGAGTAAAAGTTTGGAGACGTCACGAGCTCTGATGCACACGCGCAGCGTACAAACGACTCGTTAGCTCGACGCAATGAATAAATTATACTCAGTCGTGCGATTTCTTAATTCATTTGTTTTTCGGCAATTTGTACTGTGACTTACTTTGGTGTATGCTCGCGTGTGTAAGCTTCTTATTTATTATTTGTTTGACATAGTGCGAATACGGTAGTTGACACCACCAATCGTTGACGTACTTTTTATCAACTGTCAAAACGCTTTTCTTCATAGAGTTTGTATGGGAATAACACACTTTGACGTCATCGCGTGCAATGCCGACTGAGTGACTAATTATCATTTGAATTCCAATTAAAAATCAAATAATACGAACTGCAGAAAAATATTAGTGTAGAGGCATCTGAAATTATGAATTATTTTAGAGAAAATCAGTTTTTGAATATTTCTTTCATAGTGGAAACAAGCCTATTGTAATGGCGTGATGGCTGCATTACTGACACATCAGGAGCTAGGGTAAAACTGCAGTCAGTTCACTTACTATTTTGTATTTTTTTTTGATGTAGTTGGTGTAACTTATTATTTGAAGAGTCTGTTTTACTTATGAATAAGTTAATTGTTTGGCATCGTCTGTCATCGAAGTTTGACCAGAATTATTTTTAAAGTCCTACAAACAGGTTTTATATAAAATTAGTAAATAAATATTCAACTTTTTTTATCTTAACGCATGTCGTTCACTCATGAAGTGTTTGGTCAAACATTCCCGGATTAACCAATGACATCATTAAAGTTGTTCATCGACCGATTTATGTGATCGTCAATGTGTAAATAGCCTAATTTGTTTACAGTCTGCATACCGCTTTACATTTTTTTTACCTCGTAAATTAGAAATTCTGCGCACATTCGATTGTTATCAAACGCTATTTAAATCGGATTATAGTGGTATAATGAAAATGTTTTGTTATTTTTTATTTTGTACTTAATTAATTGCATTTTGGTAGAGAATGCCCTACGGCGTTAAGTCCACCAAACAAGTACGTAGTTTTGTTTTTCAATAAAACTTAAATAAAAAAAATAAAAAAATATAACTAAAAATTTAGCCAGTTAGCTCGAATATTTGTGATTTAGAATAATTTGTAACTTAACTTAAGATATTGTACTCATGTAACACATGTTTTGGTTTTCAGTTTAGTACTTAATTTTAATTTTTAAGAAATTTCACAACTCCACAAGTGTAAACTGTTTTGTGTTAATAAATAAAATAAAATAAAATAAAATATTTGAAATCACAAACTAATAATGATTTGAGGGCACATATCGAGAGGTCGGCTTAAGCGGGTTCTGTTAACCACTCCCCTGAACTCCCCTGACTCTCAGAGCGCGAGACTGCAACACATGCGTAGGGTATGATGGTTATTATGTCCGGCGAGTGTACACGTTTATTTTGTGATGTTTATATCAAATAAGTCAATGCAAAAACAAAACATAAGAACTGAGTAACTTTACTAACGAAATGCTAAGTCTCAATGTTTAATTTTATACTCACAATGTCTGTAGTTGATTAGTACTTACATTATGTTGAATAAAATAAATGACATTGTATTTATTCATCAAGTTTTCTTTTAAAATTATAATTTGCCATCATCTTGAATAAATATATTTCTATATATATTATGACCACAAGTGATAGAATGCCATTCACTGGAGCCACGGCATTTTCGTTCAAGTTATTCTTTTGTCAGTCTTCATGAATGTAAGGAGGGAACACATGGGTTGAAATAGTAAAACAAGTTACAGGAGGATGTATACACTAAAGATTTGTTTTGTTATCTATAATAACATATATATATATTTTAAAGTACTTTGGTATATTTTAAATTAACGTTAATTAAATGATGATATTTTAAGTGCTTTAAACTACTAAGTTTTATATTAAATTAAATTACCACACAATATTTCCGGGTATTTTCGGGTACCGTCAATGAATTGTCTTCGATGTCAATGATACTACCTAGGTATTCTGCGCTTCGCCAAAAACATTTTGCCAAAAGCAGAGCCTCAAGCTCTCTTAAACGATTATCTGTAGCGTCGGTTGTGACTTGTGGCCATACCCGTCACTCTATTTACTTCACCGTGCGAGCGAACGCGATGGCTAGACCCGATAATACCCACTAAACTTTACGAAGTTCATTTTTAATGGTAAAAACATGAATATGTCGAGGAAAGACTTTTTTGCTGGCTGTTAGCGATTTTTGACATTAACGAAACTGTTCTAATTAGGAACGTCAGAGGGCGTGTTCTGCGCTTTCATGGCTGGATCCTATATCGAAAACAATTGTCCATCTTGTCATATACAATAAAACACACACGAATTTGAGCTATTTAGTTCCCTTGCGAATATTCATACTGCAACTAAGGAATACTCCTATACAAATATACTCCAGTATGCACCAACCTTAACACTAGTCGCCGTTGCCAGGCGTGATCGCCCATGCAACTCGCACGTTACACTAAACAATCTCCGTTTAAGGCAGTACCAAGTGCTTTAGTCCTTAAACGCAATATAAATCACAATGGCCGCACTAAACCAAATTGGAATGCCCCGTTCTGTTTGCCGATGTTGTTTTTTATTTTCGTCATAACCTGACATTGCAACTCAATTACTTGTTTATAGTTTTTCAGTGCATGTTATGGTGTGAATCACCAGAAAAGTATTAGTAACAGATAGACGGATCTTCAATCATACTAAATTGTTACGCTGTTTCATGGTGAGCTTATTGCTATCTTACGTGTGGAATTTTATATTCATCCAAAAAATATTTTAATGCTCCTTTGACTGAATTTTTTAAATAACTTTCACGGAATCAAATTTCCTAGTCTTAGTATGGCCGGTTTCACCAAGTCGTTACCCAAGTAGAGTTATTAACTAAAAGTAAAAGGGTTTTTTGAGTACGTACAATGAACCTATTCATGTTTGTTACAGTAACATCGAACATCGGTGGACAATCTTGTCAATACGGAAGCTTAAAAGTATCAGGTAACACAACTCAAGAGCAACTTTAACCACTAAAAGTCGAACATTTTCGTATAAACAGTAAACTTATGTTTCAATCACTTGATCCACATATTGAGTGGTCGAGCAAAATCGCGTGTTATAATAAATTTACATCCGTTACGTGTAGTGTGGCCATAAGACCCGTTGCCAACGGGACCGTCCCGTTTGAAGGCTATTCGGCCCTTGGTCGTTAATGGCGTCACGGGCATTTAAATTTGAGGAAAGACTATCTATATTCAGCTTTACTTTTGAATTTATTACGATTTTTTTTTATATGATGGAACTATAGGAAGGTAAGGTATTTACTATTATGTGTGTCTTAAACAATCCATCTTCGCTGATCTGTGTTTTCAGTTGGTTGGTTGGTGTGTGTCAGTTTTTTTTATCTATTTTCAGACAATCAAGCTCTGATTTTCGATTGATGAAATGAAAACCTTGAAAACCATATAAATTGTTATGCGGAGTTAAGACGACTACGATTGGCTGTCTGTCTGAAATTTCTTACACGTTCACAACATAGTGAATTTAAATTTATCCAAATTTGTTATGTAGGCGTAAAAGAGTTATTGATAGGAAGACAAGTTTCACGAAATTGTGTTTAATCCGTTAAACAATTAAATAAAATGCTTTCAGCCTTATCATCCAACATCAGATGTGATAAGTGCAAGTCCATTGTTGATAAAAACAAGCACAAGTTTACCTATGGGTAGGTTTTTATATGTTCTATAGTCATGTTTACCCTAGTGATTACAGATTTATGTGTGTGTTTGTAATGTTCATTGTTTATTAAACTTATTTTCTTTCTTTCTGAAACGGGATTATCTCTCGTACAACGGAACGTGTTGGCACATCAGCCATACGTTGTACAGCGCACCGTTACCGAATTGACCGTAGTAACGGCGCGTGCGCTTGTAATTGATCGCCGCATACGTTTGTCAAGCCGAAAGCTCTGTTTTATTATCCTACGCCCATAAATACAGAATTATGCCGCAATTTTTTCCTGTTTGGCATATAAACACCTTTTTATGTATGTGAGCAACCGGTAATTTTGTTCTTTGCGGCACTGAACAAGAAGCTACCAAAAATTTGGTTTGAACTGAACAAGAAAGCTACCAAAAAAGCCGAATTTTCAATATGTGAAAATTCGGCTTTCTCAAACCACATGGCGGCTTAGGCAGCTATATTTTTAAGGTTTCCATATGTCAGTTTAGACAGGTGATCAATGTTTATTTGCTTTCGAACTATTACACTGGTAGACGGGCCAGTGAAATTCAATTAAAACCTAGATTAACACGTAGGTAGCTGTGGGGATTAGTAGGTTAGGCCTAAAGAGCATAAAGATAACTGTGTTTAAGATTTGTATACGAAGAATCAAGACTGCGTAGGTAGGCTATCAATATCAATTATGATTGATGTAACATCCAACGTGTGTTTTGAGGACATAGAAATGATTGAATACAGCATCAAAATCGGCCAATCTTGTCAAGTTTTCACATTAAATTACAAGTACCTATCTATCCCCACTTACCACGGTGTCAATCCAAGGTGGGGGCTTAATATCGCGCCAACTGTTAATCTACTGGGCAAATATAAGGTTCCTGATCCGCCTTTAGGGCGGTACCGTACTGCTTAACGACGGCTTTTTGGAAAAAAATTGCAAAGGAATTAAAACTGAATTCAAGTTAGAAAACTAACGGTAGTGGAGTAAAAACCTTATTTACTTAGGTTTGTAGAACGACAATGACAAGAGCAGAATCAGTAATAGTTTACAAAAACAACAAAACTACAGATTAGCAACTGTGATGCACAGTTAGGTAAGTTAGTAAAAAAAAAACACGAATTTCGATTAAAACTGTTAGGACTAAATAAAGCCTAAAATTTAATTACTTTTTAACCTGATATTGAAAAAAATGGGATTTTTTTTCAAATTTTCTAATTGCAGTATATTTGTTAATTCCATTGGTTCTGACTATCTCTTCGAAACCAGGCTACGGAAATACCAAAATTGACTACGGAACCCTACTTTATGCGTGGTCCGACACGCACTTGGCCGGTTTTTTTAAATGGTAGTAGTGATTCAAGAGGGAGGTTTACATGTATAAAAATATGGTACAAATGCGAAAACAGCGGGCAGGCCAACTTCTGCCGTGTCCACTAGTCATATTAATACTTTTACTCTCTTTTTACTTAAGTCCTTTTTTGACTTGTAAATAAACAAAATCAATAGTCATTTATACTTTGGCTTACTTGCGCACCGTGTTCTCTTAATAATAATATAAAACAACATCACATACATTGATCTGCCCCCGTGGCAAGTAGCTTATGCACTTGTGTTACAGATCAACAGTGGTATTACAAATAAACTTAAATAAATACATATGACACCCAGACCAGTACAAACACACATGTACATGCACACAAATGTTTGCACAGTGCGGGGATCAAACCCGCGACCTCTTAGTCAACTTTATGACCATTACGCCAATGTCGTCAATCAATCTTATTATCCCCAAAAGTTCCTGCTCAAACTAGCGATCCTTCACACGTTCTTTGGTGTAAATTTCAGTGCAAAGGTCAAATTGAGTAGCGCTACCATTGTGCTGCCTGAGCGCCGCTTATGCCCAATGAAATGAATCAATATGTCACTTAATGTCACGATTACAACGCAATATATTAATACAGCCTTCAACTTTGATCCACGACTGGAATCAATTCATCATTAATTAGTATTTCAGAACTACATTTTCGTGCTAATTTGATTAAAGTTTTGCAACACCATTAATATATTAGTAATCATTTTAAGAATATGCAAAAATTAAACTAAATCGATATTTCGACGTAGATATGCAGATGATAAGGATCTCACGCACGAGTATTTTTGTAGTATACAATCTTCCTACCTAAACATTATCTTTGAGCATGTCTCTATTCCAAACCAAAAAACACAATTATTTGTTAAAAACATATCTAATATCAAAACTTTAAGAAGAAACATCAAGAAAGAATGAAAATATATATTTGTGTGTTTTTTTTAAGTCCAATGGGCTATTAAAATGTCCAATCAATCTCATACTACTGCTTACTATTTAATTCTTTGTATCGTGTAAGCTTGTCAATAACCTGCGTCTACCATAGTTATTAGTGCAAAATCAGTGAATAACGCATAACACAAATGCATCGTAAGAGAATGGTTTACTAATGAACGCGTGGTTGCACTGACTCGCGGCGACTTCGTCTGCCTTGTCGACCGAGACAATCACTTCGTAACCTTGTGTTCTTGATCATTTCAGATCAAATGATCTATCGAAATAATCATAAATAAGCAATTAAACATTAGTTATTAACCTGACCGTCTGAGTTAGATAGTCCGACAAAATAGCCTTGCTATTTTGAAAAAAAAAAACGTTTGTTTTACCTACAAAGAGACTAGGTACCTTAGTATGTAGAGGAGGAGTTTTAAATTTTGTTTATGTTAATACTTAGGCAAAATAAATATGTCAGTTTAAAATAACAGAATATTGATTATTATAAAAATAATAATGATTATTTAAGCAAGCTCTTTGAATTTTAACATCTAAGGACATTTTCAACGTTAAGACGTAGTCAAGAGCCTTAAGTGACGCAAAAAAGACATAATTTATTGTCATAAAAAGTTAATTCTTTATTGCACGGTATGTTATACTTCAATTATTATTAGAAAAGTTATAGTAATCTCCAATAAAAATATTAATGATGGTTGGCTGATGAATGGTCGATCACTATAAAAAATAATACTTGGCATTTTTAGATTTTGCTAAAACTTGTAAAAACACATTCGAGACGCTGCAATACAATATCTCTCACATACTTCCAATAAATAAAACAAAAATGTTGATATCGATCTAATAAGAGATAAGTGACAAGATAATGAAAGAAAATTATCCTTCTGACAATACACTACCTACAATAACAAACAGAAGAGAAAATTGTACAGCATACACACAAGTATAGTCTAAACTTGAGTCTTCTATCATTGACATATGAGATGAATCTATCGTACAAAGACCACCAGTCAAGTTAGCCTCTTCCCTATCTTACACGGTTGTATTAAGTGATATTTCTCTACAAATACATGCAGTTTGATGTGCCGGTGAGTACGCACGAGACGGACGGTATGCCTTTGTTAATTTCTTGGCTAATTATCGAGATATCTTTTGCTTTTAACTGTGTGGGAACCGACCGGAACAATATCGGAAACGCTCTCAAGCCGGTTCGTGTAGTCGATGAAAAACAGATTGGTATAACTCTTTGCCATTTTTATAACCTAGGTCTTAGGTCTTAGTCCACGTTCTTGGATAGTGTGGTAAATGAGGTTGCAGTTTGATTATGAGGTCAGTAATTATGTTATAATATGTACCTTTTAAAGATCAGTCAAGGAAGGAAAAAAAATTCAACCACAAAAAAACAATAGCAAAATGTATGACGTTTTAATTTATTCAATTGCGAGGCATACAATATATCACTGAGAATTTTTGATACGGTTACAAAAAATATGAGTAAAGTGTAAATGTATTGTTGTTGTTGTTGTTGTTGTCTAGAATCCAAAACACAAGCCTCGTAGCTTAGTTTGGGACTAGAGAATTGGTGTGGTTGTTGTGAAATATTTATTTATTTATTACTTATGGAGTTTTACGCTACATCGGATCGGAATTCTTGAAAATTATGTTCGTTTTAATGCTTATTTATTAAAAAGTAAACTACAAATAAACATTAAACATAAAATAAAATAAACATTGATTGCCTTCAAATGACACAGAACGTCTGCACTGAAGCATAATAATTTCGAACTCATTACAGCAATCACTGATTTATTCCTAGATATCTCAGCAAAACATATAATTTTCATAGTTTGCGTAAGAAGTAGCCTTCGTAATGTTTATAAATACAGTGCAGTCGCAGGACTATAATAATACCATCCGCTATGTACTATTCATAGGTCATCTTCTCTCTTATATATAAAAATGAATTGCTGTTCGTTAGTCTCGCTAAAACTCGAGAATGGCTGAACCGATTTGAATCATTTTAGTCTTGAAATATTCGTGGAAGTCCAGGGAAGGTTTAAAAGATCTAAAATTAAAAAAAAGCAACGGGCAGGACAACGTCTGTCGGGTCTATTTTACGAATATTTAAAATAATATTTCTGAGTACTATGTAAATTGTAATTTATTTATTTTTTAATAGGGTGACCCCTGTCTCGAGGTAGATGATATATACACAGATTTATAATATATAAAAAAATATTGCATCAGTTAGGGGGTATAGCAGATGGTGATAAGCTTAAATTAAGAGCACTATAACTTGCCTATGATGAGGCGTACAGTATTATTTAAAACATTTACACATACATCCTCTGGTAAGTGATATATTTAGTAGGTAGCAATATGCAAAAACCTATAGTTTTTTCCTCACAATCTTTTCCTGGCCCCAAAACATATCCAATTAAGATACACTTTAAAATATTTGACCCCGCCAGGGATTAGGAAGATAAGGCACTTTTAAAAAGAAAAGCTCGTCTCGTATTTCGTTATTTCGCTTGAAGCCAGCAATTGCGATATCATTACATAAACTCTAGGCAAGCAGTTATCTTCAAACTTTCTTTCCGTTATAACTATTAGTCTGTAACAACTTACCTATTTTTTTAAAGATATAATTAATTAATTAGTAATTTGACTTAAGGCAGCTAGGCCTCTTGATTATGTTAATGGATTACACTTTCCATGCTCCATCATTATGTTGATTCTCAACCAGAATATTGTAAGGTTTAAAATAGAATCTTTTTGTGCATAATTATTAAATAACCAACTTGATCTTATTCTGTTTAGTCATTGCCATGTGACTTTCTCATATACATATTTCTTGTTTTAAGCATCTACTTTCTTCCAATTAATATCGTAAATGATGTGACATTTTATCTAATGTTTGAAAGTTCGTTTTAATAATTGAATTATTTGATCGTCATGTTTACATCTTATTGATATAAGTAAATTAAGAGTTTAAGAATCTATCGACTTACGGGTTTACTCTAAATACAGACTAGAACATAATAATTCACAGTAAGTTTGATGCTTAACACAGACATGGTTTCCCACTTAAACTCGAAACGTCCCTAGACTAATGAAAAAAGCAGTAATTCTACATTTCTTAAATAAAAAAAATAAAAAACTTACCAAACAATTCGTTGGCGGGAAACCGTTCGAAACTCAGATACCCGAGCGATATTTCATTGCGTTTTCTACGAACCTAAAAAAGTCCTGCCCACTTCTAAACTCACAGAAAATAAAAAACAAAACGTTTGAAGCCGAATTAGAATTTTGAAAAAAGAACGCGGGTTCGATATAGGTCACCGCGCTCGCTGATTTCGTTCAGTCGCGCGCGTGCCGGGCGCGGTGACTGGCCGCAACGGCGGAGGACGGCTAAATGAAAGCACCTGCTGCGTGTATCGCACGGCGATCTCTCGGCGCGACTTTTACGATTACCGATTTGCACGGATTCCGAAAACCTAACTGAATAGACACATTTTCAGGACTTCATCTTTTTGAGGTAGTTTTATTATGAAAAACTCATTACTTGGTTAGTTTCCGATAATTGCGTTGGCTGAAATAAATCGTGAATGCTACCCAATACATAACAAACTAGTTTAAAAAAACATTTCAAGTAGCAAAATTTAATACCTGTTAGGCTTTCTATTGTGTCATCTTAACCAAATAAACATTACTGACCTGAATGATCTTTTTTTGCAAAAAAGGCTTCCAAAAAAACTTTAGCTTATTCCGGATTATCATTTCTATAGTCCAAAATTTAGTTTTTTAAGAATTGAATATTTCTCGTTCTTAGAAGGCTGTCTACTATTTGATTGAGATTGATGTCCGTCGTATTGTCCAGATGAACCCAAAAGCTTTTAGGATTCCGTGAAAATACTTATAACAAAATGACCGGTCGATATATTGTTCACCAATATCTTCTTCTCAAGATTTCCGTTTTCTAAAGTGTTTTATTATAACGATTGTTATAATAACTCGATTAAATAATTACCTATAAACTAGGTCGGTAACCTGCACCCTAAAACAACAGGTAATTATGCCAAAAAAAACATATCTTGGAGTAGTTATAGCAATCGTATTCCCCACGGAACCACGAAATAAAAACTTCGCTGAAAATCCCATACAATTCGACGTCTTTCACAAAATTAACGTACTATCCAAACCCGCTTAACAGAATCTAAAGTGATTAGAAACAAGAAATGTTTGATTAATGTTTTAATGATGCTGTCAACATTGACATTTCTTTTGATATTTTCAAATGAGTGACGTCACTCAAATTGTATACGAATAAAACGGTTAATAAAACCAGTAAATGATCCTGCCCTTTACCATTGCTTATTTAAATTGAATGGTGATACGTGAATCTATTGATAAGTAATTAATTATGCCTGCAGGGTGAATTTTTTTCATCTCGGATATTGAATGATTGTAAAAGGTAGAGGTATTAAATTGAACGTTTAATGATGTGATTGTGCTTTTAGAGGCGCTATAGTGGTGGATTGGTACTTAAATATTATTATGGTAGCAAACATTGTACAGTACTTAATTGTGTGAGTAATACTTTCGTTTACGGTATTGATATAGCATTTAAGGTTAAGGTAGCTGGATGGTAGGTAGAGAATCAACAATGAGTTTGTTTATGTTTGGATATTAGAAGAGAGTCTTATGCACGGAAAATAGAATATCAAGGTATGTAAATATTGTAGCATCTTATAAGGAAATATAAAGAAAGTGCAAATTTGAAAGTGGAAATATAAGTGAAAATTTTATAATTTTGATATTTTTTTAGGTTTTCAATGTGTATTTTAATGTAATTCCATATCCATAATTAATTCTAATTAAATATAATTAATATTTTTATTGTTTAACTTTACACATTATTAGGTAGCTGATAAAACTATTTTTAATGAAATATTCCGATCATAAATATTATTTTATGTAGCATACTAAAAGAGTCTTTATACAAATTCGACAATCCTAGAAAACTTTCTTTATTTATTGTTCATCTGAACCGTCTGAGGTACCTACACATAACACATTTTCCTTTTTGAGTTAGATCAAACTTGGCTCGCTGACAATAATGTAAAAAAGCTGACTTTGCCAAAAATAACAAAAACATTGGCAGCGGTGGGATTCGAACCCACGCCTCCGAAGAGACTGGTGCCTTAAACCAGCGCCTTAGACCGCTCGGCCACGCTACCACATGGCAGTTGGCTCGAAATAGGGCATGGGTTTCCCAGTGCTCCCGAATCTATAAATAGAGTGTTCCCATTGCACAGTGGGAGCACAGTGATATTATCATCAGACGTACAAGATAACACGATAACAATAACACAAATAACAAACACGATAGTAATTTGATAGCGCAGATCGCAGATAGTTTATTTTTGGCGAGAGACCTTTTTTATTTTACTTACGTATGCTTTTGTACAGATACGAAAAAACTTTTAATTTACTAACATGATAATATCTGATATTAACAGATATTTTATTCTTAATCTGCTTTTATGGTCCGACCGTTATAAAAACATATATTTAGAGCATTAATACTGATTAAATACATAAAATTAATGATTTCTGACTCTGACAGAATTTACTAACGTAATCTGTTTTATTTTATTTATTATTTTGTATCCTCAAAGTTGAGGTGAGGCCTGTGCCCAGCAGTGGGACGTATATAGGCTGATGAAAGGAATGAAATTATTATTTTGTATCCAACTTTAAAAACTAAATGATGACAAAAATTGGTTGCCTGTAAAGTCGGTATACGCGCGAAAGTTTTACGTGACAACGACTTTGAGTGGTAAAATAATTTTAATGTGAATATTCATTCGTATAACATGAACCGGTGTGTATGCCTATCTCTCTCACTCTCTCTCTCTCGCTCTGTCTCTCTAGCGCGGAACGTGAGCGGAGCAGCGTAACGCAGTTTCTTGAAGTGTCACCCGGCAAACCAATTTATAAGACGTTGTCACGTCAAAAAGTTTCTATATCAGTAAACAAACGCAAGCATTTCTCATTTTCTCAATTATAACAACACGTAACTCTAGAAAGAATTCTCTAAAACAAATGCACGGATTTCTTCGAAATATCGGAATTTTGTAGCGAGTGGTTTAACTTGGAAAGCTGTAAAAATGGCGTAGTTTACGAGCTGCCTACGTGACGAAGCTGGTGTCAAATGTGTGTCCCAGTAAATTTGTTGAATCGGTATTTTAATTTAAATGCTTTAGAGTAGTGTTTGTTAATTTACACGGTCATATTATGCAAACCGAATGTGATCGGTTTTTTTTTATTGTAAGACTGTCGTGTAGGATATTTGTTTCTTCGGTTTACGCGAACTGTAGACTTATGTAGCTGATCGTTTGACGATCTGTGACATTGTATGAACGGCGTAGCTCAATAAAACGGCTACATTCAGGGGCAGCAGTAAATGAGGCGACAATCTGCTACTCACTAAAATGCCCCTCTGCCCTAGAATATGTTATTTAGTGACTTATTCGCTTTAGTTTGCCAAATGCCGCAGATTTCAGACTTTTCACAAATTCGTAATTTAAAATCTTTAAGCAATAATTTAATTAACCACATCAGTTACAACATTAATTCATTTTATTGAATTAGGAAATATCTGACAGTTGGAAAAGGAGGAGTTAGAACTGGGTCAGAAATAAAAACCCTTTATTTTCATGTTAAGATAAGGAGTACCTATTAGTAGAGGTTTTTTTAATAACAGAAAAAGTAATGTCGTCGATCGGTAGTTGTAAATTCTCACTGCTACACATGCATACGTCTTGTCGCATTTCAGTGACAATTTTCGCAAAACTGTGTAAACTAGAGTGGCAAAGTCAATATGCTGCTAGGCTAGTGACTGAGTATTATGTTGTGTCAATAAAAAACTGAAAAATCATAATAGAAACTACTGGTCGGTTGCATTTTTTTCGTTTTTCGGAATTTAGCACTTCAAATTCATTTTTTGACTTTGGTTCTCTAATATTTTTAGCATGTTATTATACATTAAATTATAGCCTTTGTTCCTAAGGAATAACGTAGGTTTCTGTTGGTAAAAGTTTTTTTTTAAATCGGTCCAGAAGTATCGGAGCCGTGCTGAAGCTCAGCAGCCAAGTGCTGGTCGTCACAGATGCCCCTTGCTCTCTGAAACAAAGTTTTGCCCACGGTAGCCAACTGTCTAGGATGATGGTGAGAAGCACCATTGAGATATTTGTCAGTATGGGTTGCTTTGCGGAAGACTGTGTGACTAAGTGTATGATCCAGATTCCTTATTAGTAAAACATCTAAGAAAGCTAGCTGATTGCCTGCCTCAATTTCCATAGTAAATTGTATTTTTGGATGTATAGAATTTAAATGATTTAGAAAAACAGAAACTAAATTGGTGGCTAAAATTGTGAAAGTGTCATCTACGTATACCGTTTGTAAGACCTAGGTGTTACAGGTGCTGTGCTCAGAGCTCTGGCCTCGAAGTCTTCCATAAAAATGTCTGCGACAACGGGTGAAACTGGAGAGCCCATTGCAACACCATCTACTTGTACATAGAATTCATTGTCCCACAGTAAATAGCCAGATGTAAGGCAATGTTCCAATAGCTCTGCATATTCTAAGGGCATATTACATTCAGCCAACCGAAACGTCAGGTAAAACAAAATGTAAATAAATCGCGAAATAATCCGTAAAAAAGTGTATCATTTCAATGTCTACTGTTCGCGTAAACCGAAGAAACAAATAGATAATTTTATGATTCAATTTCATTAAAATATTGTTTCACTTAAGCAAGCGCATGGTTTTTTGAGCTAATTTTGTCAGGAAAAGAAAATATCGATTCAACAATAACATCATAATAGCAACCACGCGAAACATAGGTTACTCTAGCGCAATTGGTTTAATATTAATAGGTTCCACCAATTAAATGATTTGCAAAAAAATATTTTCCACCATATGATGCATTCAATGAGGCAGTTTTATTTTTTTATTTTCACTTTACCAAACACAAAATTAGAAACAGAGGGATTAAAGGAACCTAAGCAAAATAAGGTCCATATTGTCACAGATCTTTTGACCACTGTTTCCTCCCCATATTTTTTCTTACAGAATAGACCAGTTGAACAGTCCAGTTTTTTTCAACAATCACACCAATTCTCTAGTCCCAAATTAAGCTACGAGGCTTGTGTTGTGGGTACTAGACAACGGATGAACATACTTTGTAAATAAATACATATTATACATAGAAAACACCCAGACCAGTACAAACACACATGTCCATGCACACTTATGCTTGTACTGTGCGGGGATCGAATCCGCGACCCTTTTGTTTAGAAGTCCGACATGTGGACCACTGCACTAAGCGGTCGTCTTATCTATCATACTAATAGCTGGATCTCCCTTATAAACTGTGTAACCTACAGTGAATTTTAATGGTCCTGCAGTATATTTTCAGGATATTATGTCCAGGCCCGTCTTTTACCTATTAGAGGCCCTGGGCACATTAGAATAATGGGGCCCCTATGCTATGACTACAAGTTAGCACTATTTTGTCAGAATGAACTAAGTACGTGCAAAAATAAGGATACAAAATAAAAATAATTCACTTAGCACAGTGAATTTTAAATATACATTATCTACAAATTTTATACATTTAAATTTACTAAACATAGCAATCGATGGGCCAGCTTTTCAGCCGAGAGTAGAGTAGCTATTTTTATTTGGGCATAATATGGTATCTGTGCCTTTAAATCTCTGGTTTGGTAATCTGGCATCAGGGTCTGGGGGCCCAAGCGGTCGCGGGGCCCTGGGCACGTGCCCATTGTGCCCAATGGGAAAGATGGGTCTGATTATGTCCATAGTAACTCAGCGGCTATTGGAGCTTACCGTAGCCTCATCGTAAACTACAATGTATCTTTACTATGGCAGTAGGGTCATCAGTAGTATAACTGACAGTTAGGTCCTTAGCCGTAACTATGGGTTACTGGGTATGTTTAAGATATAAGGTGATTACTTTACACGCCCAATGATTATGTGTATCTTTGTATGGATCTCAGAACTACTACTACGAGTCTAGCCACCAATAATACATATCCATCCATATACAATCCAATGATTTCACGACGGCATATAAACTACAAGTAGGTAATTGTTATACATAGAATTTATAAAAAAATAAATAAAAAAATGAATTATGTAGATGCGAGTATTCTTAAGAATCAAAAATTCAATGTGGCCCATGAGGGGATCGAACCCGCGACCTTCGCGTTATTAGCACGACGCTCTAACCAACTGAGCTAATGGGCCGATGCGAGTTGAGCCGAAAATAAAATTCAGAAACAAAATACACGTATAAAACTTAATGAAAGTGCTGATATCACTAATTCAGTAATAATAAAATGTGATCGATTGGCGATTTCTGTCTAACTAACAAAAACAAAAGATTGCAAAATTGTGTCATCAGTGTCTTCTTAAGTTAATATCAAAACATTATTTTATCCAACCTTTAATTACCTTTCCAAAATTACGCTGTTGGTCTTATTGTTATTTCCATTAAATTATCCCGGTTTTCTTCTTGTATGTTAGCAAAAATACTTATGTAAAAAAATGGTTTTAGTCATCTAAAGTGTAATTATAGCTAGAATGGATCCATAAATAGATAGATAGATAAATAAAAATACAAAGGAAATAAAATAACGATAGAATTACTTGTGCTATAAAAGACAAAAACGCGTAAGAAGTCAAAGTTGGTCTGTTGTTTAATTATAAATCACAAAAACTAACTTTCAATTTATAAATCCCTCTTATGGAAAAGGAAAACCGCTGGTGAACTTAACGGCTAGACGGATTTTGACCAACCATAGCTAATAACCACCGTGATTAAATTCTTTTAAAAAAACCAGCAATGAAATCGGTTCGGGAACTGGGATGCCTGCCACAGACAGAGACACAAACAGAATAGTGGCCTATATAACTTATAACACTCATCTTTTTCGTCGGGAGCTTAAAATAATTGATGTAATTATAGCAGAACACCAACTCACTAACATTTTTGTTAGTAATAATTTATACCTACTGCGATAATTTATCAAATTCTTCGATCTACTTTTAGGTAACCATAGGAGCTATTAGAAATCACGAAAGCAAAATACCTAACATGAGCAAGTAACAATGACAGATGTATGTTATTTTAGGTGCGAGCATGATCCCGTATTGATCAGTGGCTACTTTGTTATTATTTAAACATTACCAGTTGAGAATTACGCCGGTCACCTTTTACACCGAAGCGAAAGAAAATTTGTTAAAGATATGTCTGGCATTCGTAATCAACCAATCATTTATCAATCGCTGGGATCTAGATAAGTCTGGTAGAAACTTTTGATTTTAAATCGACGTATCTCTCTCTCTCTCTCTCTCTCGGGCTATTTTGCGAAGCTTCTTACCGCTCAGCAGCTGCGCTGTTTTTGTACGAATATGTTAATAATTTGGTTCCTATTTTTAATAATAACGCTGCCATTGAGTAGAAAACAACTACACAATAGGGTCCCTGATCGGAATAAATAAGTCGAAATAGAGTGATAGTTTCTTCAAGCTATAAATTTAATCAGACCAGTGGATCGACGTCGACTGATGTTTTCGATCTATATATTATTCGAACAGTATCCGTCGATAGCATCGAAATATCATACCAGTCGAATAATTGGTCACGTCATTTCACCCTTAATACGCCTACCGTTCTTTCACGGCAGGTACGATAGGTGTTCTGCCTGACAAAATCCCTTACAAAATTGAAGAACTTCTTTTTAATCCTTCGAATCCAAAAAGATCGCTAACTCAATCTATATTCTACTGATACGCAAGTCAGATTAGGCCGAATATTGCACTTCGGTGTGATTGGTGTCAGTGTGGACTTTCTCACGCCTATCACGGTACACTTAATTGGTGGGCTGCTTTAAATCTGTACATTCTGGAGCACATTGAAATTTCATCAGTGCGCTGCCGTATTTTATAAGAACACTAGTGGCCGCCCGCGACTTCGTCCGCGTGGAAAGCCTTTATCTTAAAAATTCTTTATGAATTGTAGCCTATATGTTATTCTGATGTATAAGCTATATTGTGGTAAAGTTTCATTCAAATCCATTCAGTAGTTTTTACGTGAAAGAGTAACAAACATCCATACATCCATACATCCATACATCCATACATCCATACTTACAAACTTTCGCCTTTATAATAGTAGTAGGATACCTACCTACATGTATAGATCATATAGTATGATGTTTTATGACGGCACACATAAATGAAATAAAAAATATCTCATTATTCTAAACGTAGGTAGTTCTAAAGTCCCATACAGTTTCCTTTAGGTATGAGACCAAAATTTATGAGTAAAGCTTTTCAAATTGCTCATTCCAGACAATTTACTCGTAAGGAAGGTAAATGGTGGCCAAATATATGCTCTTAAACTGTTATAAAGTGTTTATAATATTTATTTACGACATAATAAAATATTGTCAAACGGTAATGGGTTGTAAAACTTTATACCATATCTGCCGATTTATAGTGATTGAGATAAGAACTGTATGTCTAGATAAATGTAAATATTTGATCACAATAAAAAATGTACGTAGCCATTAACCACGACGGCCACTTTGGTGTGATGGTTAAGAAATTGACTATTGACCTAGAGGCCGCGGGTTCGATCCCCGCACTGTACAAACATTTGTGTGCATGAACAAGTCTATTTGTACTGGTATGGGTGCTAAATGTATTTATTTTAGTTAATTTGTAATACCAATGTTGATTCTGATATTTATAACACAAGTGCTTAAGCTACTTACGACAAAGTCAGATTAATGTATGTGATGTTGTTGTATTTTTATTTATTATCTATAGAAAATACCTAGGTACAAGTTCTGACTTTTTAATTTTATAAATAAAAAAATGAAATGAAACACAAAGTGTATTAACTTATTTATATTATGGTAGCAGTGATAAAGTTGTTAGCTACCTACTCTATGGATGTATTGTGCACCTAGGGATAGACAAGACATGGGATAAAGACTTTTTAATTTTTACAGTAGACCTATAATGGTCTAAGATCCCACATAAGAACGACCTTCACCGATCTGTAAACCAGGTGAAAATTATATTTTAAAGATTAAAATATGTTTGTGAATGTATATTAATAAGGTTGCCATTATAAAAATGGTCATGGCTATGATTAATTAAAATTATAAAAAAATTGTTTTTTTCAAAATTGACTGTCTTGTCGGCCAAACGACTCATAGTCTAATTGAAAGTATACTACATCTGCTATATGCAGTCGATCGGTTGCCTACCTTTTTCTGGTCCCTTTTACCTGGTAGCCAGGTACAAACAGGTAAATGGATATCAGTGATTGCGCTCATCTGTTTACCAATATATGTTTATATAAAAATGTAGGTAAAAATATAGCGAGTAGAGTAGTATAAGGTTGCCTAAGAAAATCTGATCATAAATAACGGTGGCTAGGCTTTGAAGTTTCAAAAATTTGCAGCATGGAAATGTGTGTGACAGAGAAGCGTCTGTTCAATACGATAAAGAAGGACGCAGCATGGCAGCTGCGCGCTACCGGCCGGTAAAATATGAGAGAGTGCGCATGCTTCGTATTCGTAGTATAGACAAGGAGGAAAATAGTATAGTAGTTAAAGTGATATTTGTCTTCATTGGTAGGTAAATAGTTTTATCAGTTGAGTTTTTTTTTCTAATAAGTATCAATAATACAAAGCCCCCCGAGTAGTTTTATCCCAGGGTCATGATGTCATGATCAGTCAGTATTATTAACGTAAATATAAAAAAATCAAGAATTTCAAAATTTACTTACAAGCCAACACAAAGGTTATTTTTAAATGTATTTTTTTCTGCGTGTATGTTTGTGCGTGTATGTTGCAAACGATGTTTCAATTATGCCAGTGTCTTTTTTTTTCATTTGGACTGTGGGTCTTCTATCATCTGTAACCAAATGTACATACAGAAAACAGTACATCAAGGTACCCCAATTTGATCTTAATACCGCCTCTGTTCCATTCGCAAGAATAACTATTTTCGTAGTTGAGATGATGATTGACGTGCTGTCGACCATACTCTCGTTGTTGACGAGATCATCAAACTGTTAGGGCGTTACCAGAAGCAGAAAAAATCGATTGCCGTCATTTTGTATTTAATAATCTAGTAAGACCGCTACATAGTAATTAAATAACTGCCTTCCCACGCTCTTGATTTTATTTAGATCGCTCTACAAAACGCTGAAAAACTGTTATTATCTTTGTACGTACCACTGATTAAAAGTTTTTGTTATCTTATTTGCTGTAAGTACCTACTTATATAAACCTGTACTTGATAAGCTTGTATAAAGCTAGTATCCTTAGATCTTGCCTTTAGATTGTAATTATGTATGGTGTCGTGTCTAATGCTCGTCAACAATAATTGTCAGGAAGAAATATATTTTAAGTTAGGCCAATTTATTATCTACAATATTATTAGCGGCCGACCGCAACGTCCGTCTGCGTTCAAGTTCGAACAAATTTTTGAGTTTTGGCCCGGTATGCTCCATGAGATCTTTAAAACTATCATATTTTTGAGCCCTAGCACCGCGACACAGGCTGGTGGGAAAGAAATGCTCTTACACAAACAATTATTATTATTTATAAACTTTAGTTTATTAGGTCCTGTAGATCTAACGCTTCCTCAAATTAAAAAAAATCCTATTTTATTTTACCCCTTGTAGGAAGTTTAATAATTAAAAGGCTTTATAAAAAAAACTTTTATTCATGTAACAAAATATATTCTACGTAAGTAAACACTTTTTCACAAAGTCAGAAAATATTCGAAATTATTATGTAGTATTCAAAACAGGGTAAATTTTTACATACTATCACCCTTAAGTTTAAATAAATTAATATTGAGCCTCTTATCCGAACCAAGCACCATAATTTAGTTTTACATTAGATCCAATCAAAAACTTGGAAACATTACTTTAATAACAATTGCACAACCGGCCGGTCACAAAATGTACAAATTATTGATCTATCTTATCGATCATTTGTCTATGACTCTATGTATTTACATCGAATAATATATAAGATATTAAAAAGTAAGTTAAATAATATATTATATGAGCAATAAATAAAATAACATAAGGTACTTAATGACATATGCAAATTAAACTTTCAGGTAACCCAAATAAAATATCCCTAAGCTAGCGATTGATAATGATAAAGAGTATTTTAAATGAGCATACATTTTTAAAATGGTGGGCATAATATTGTAAATATAATCTTAACACCTAGTCTTAACATGTTGCATTCAAATACCACTTCATTTTTTTCAAAATAACGTTAATTTGAAGCACCGTTAAAATTGTCTATTAAAATTACCATGTACCTTACATTCATGTGTAAAATGAACTTTAAAGTAACTAATTCAATGGTAATGTTTAACCTTAAGAATTCTACTATTGCTTGCAATATACACCTATGTACAAAATGAGTATATGTATGAGTATGGCTTAAATTTAACATTCAACTGAATGAACATATGGCGGGGGGTCCTCTATTTTGGTGATAGAAGCTGATGATGCTCTCCCATCGCGCCCTGCGATAATGGATATCACACTCCTATGTTCAGAATCGCTATCCCCACTAAGAATAATATTAGTCTCTCCCATAAAACCAGAATCGATTTGCTCTTGACTCAACCCCTTTGTTTGCAATTCGAAACTGCTCAATCCCAATTCTGCAAACAACTCCTTCGATTCATCAATATTCCCGAAGAATACGGAATCCGTTTCGACGCTCTCTCCTCCAGATTCGCTTCTTCCATCGCAAAGGGATTCCAAATCATCAGTGTCTGACTCTATATGCAGAGGTGTTTTCATCAAAACTTTGGCAGTCGGTATCGTCTCGAGCATAATGGTTTTCGGTCTTAACTGTAGCAAATACTTTGCTCTTCGTTTGGATTCGTTTGAATCTGTACTCATATAGCCAGAATCTTCGGTTCTATACAGCCTTTTTAAGTCTGTTCTTCTTGATCTAGTTCGCGCTGAGCGTCGACCTGAGCGACGCGCGTTCAAATTGTCTAGTCTCGAGTAAGCTGAGAATCTATCTCTTTCTTCTGAAATTCTTCGGCGGTCGGGAGGACTGTTCCTGGAAAATTTTGGCGACAAATCACCACCGCGTTTCTGTTTTGGTGGTATTGGTGGCTTGTGATCCTTCTGACCGTCAATTTGACGAATCAAGTCCGGGGTTTTCACTGATCTGGGATAACCTGTTATTTCGTGACTTATAAATGGAATGCTACCTCGTCTGCCATATATTTGCATGTCATCTTCTTGAACTTTAGTTTTCGCTTCGTATATTTGCCGTAAACTACCTATTTTTCTTGTAAAAACTGCTTCTGGTGGAGTTTTGGCCTGATGGTCTTCATTATCTGGTGTTTTAAATTTAAAACTTCCTCCAGATTTCAAAAGGATTTTCTCAACACGTTTTTTTGGCTCTCGTTTTGGTTTACGATCCAAAGTATCTGGGTCAAATTCTTCATTTTGGTTTCGTCTTGTTTCAACTGGGGATCCACTTACTTTTATGGTCAAAGCTCCGGGTTTACATAAGTTATCGTAATAAGGCTCTGATGCTGTATTTATGAATACTTCACTTTTATTGGCAAACTGCAAATTATTTAGTGGCTGTACTTCTACTGCCTTTTTTATATCACGCCAGCTACTTGACAACCTGTCTCGCGCCATTTGCATACTTGGATGATATCGTAATTGTTCTTTTTTCGTTAACTCTGGTTCGCAGGCTATAGAAAATCTTCGTTGCTTCATCATGTTACGCTCTAGGCTATCGTAGTCTATGACATTATCGCGATGAATGTAGAATTCTTTTTTACGGCTATCTGAAAGCATGTTGTCATCGCTATAGTATTGGGAGTCAGCTGCTAAAACGGGTATGACGATTTTAGGAGCGATAGGAGTTATCGTTTCCATTTTCACTTCTTCTATTTCCTTAGGTTCAATTCGTCTACACTTATTCAATTCACGGATAACGGCTTCCATTTTTATTTTTACTTCTGGGGGTATTGGCTCTTCATCTTCATCTTTCGGTAGAGAAGGAGGTTCAATGGGTGGCGGGGGTGGAGGGGGTAATTTCTTGCGAATCCTTCGCGATCTGTGATTTGGAGGACTTCTTTTTTCTGGAACAATGATTGCTTGGGTGGTTTCTGCGTTCATTTCTGAAGGCGTTTCTTCTCTTTTTATTTCATTACTTTGTGTAGGATTATCGGCATCGAACACAGCATTGATCGCGTTTCTTAACACGTCTATTGGATTTTTCAAATTATCATTTCCAGTAGTTTCTGTTCGTGAAGGTTCTTCGGTTTTTGTTTTCGGTTCTATGATTCTGGGCGTTCCACTTACTTTTGCTACAGATTTCACAGGCTTATTCACGGGAGGAACCGGAACTTCGTCTAACCATTTTCTTACAATACTTTGCTTATAATCATCACTGACACACGTCTTGCAAGAGTTTGATCTGATAAGAGCTGTGCTTTTTTGCGAGTTAACACTACTGTCACAACCTGGGCAGCCTCCACAGTGGACCGACCTCCTGCTGTTTTCATGCTTCAGGCTTATAGCGCTGAATCGTCTGCCTCGTCTAGCACATGGTATATCCCAGCCTAAATCAATTGTGTGGTATAATTCTTCTTCAGGAATATCAGTCAGGATTGGTATAAATCTTTTGGAAGTCATCTTATCCTTAGCAATGGACATAATTTCACGAATTTTGATAAGAAACTCTATAGCAGCTGGTGGGGGATTCTGAAACAAAATTATTTTTTTAGTGTTTTGTGATACAATAAGGCAATCAAAACTTACCTATGTAATTAGTATTGTGGTTGCTTACCTTCAGATGCTCGGTTTCGAAAAAGACTGGGTTGAAGTACAGTTTTTTCCGTAAAGCTGGTTCTCCGTTCGAAGACTGTACTGGTTGCCTAGCAACGTTATTGTGCTCCATACTGCAGTCTATGATGGACAAATCTGAATGAGGTGCCCTTTCCAATGTGTCTGGAGAAGCAGATCTTCTTTGCAGACGTTCGTTTATTCTTTCCGGTGTCGACGTTGCTCGGATATTAGAACGTGATGGTTTCTTTCTTCGGGTGTGTACCATTGCTGATATCACATTCGAGTTCGGTTTCTGGAACTGAAAACGTTATTTTTTTGTTAGTTTGATCATCATAAAGTAAAGTATACTTAGGCCCCGTTAAAATGGCAATGTCTTGCACGTTTTTTGCAGTATACTTTTACGACACTGTAAAAGTCAGAATGTGACGTGACGTTGACAGTGACATTAAAACGTATGCTGCAAAAAAACGTGCAGGAAATGCCGTGTGAAAGGGGCCTTATAATGTCTGAAGACTAAATAGGTACCAACCCTGTGAATATTATTTGGTGAAGAATCCATGGTGTCTTCAGTGTGTTCGCTGACGTCAGACAGACCGGCGTCGTGAAGAAAATCATTGGATAAGCTGCCCATGCTTAGCAGTGGATTCGTCTTCAATTGCTGCATAAAGGATTGAGTTAAGACTATCTCAAAAATTTTAAATAACAAATTACCAATAGAAATTATCAAAAGGCTTCAATAAAAGTGAAATGTGGTCCAACAATATCAACCAAAAAAAGAGCTATCAATCAAGAAAGTAGTTATTTATTAAGCTTTATTTCACAACAAAACTTTGAACAAAAGGTGGACTTAACGCCATAGGGCATTACATAGTTATCATTACACATATTCATAAGATACTACGAGGAAACAGATAGATGAGCAGATGAGTATTTAAAGGATATATTTGTAATAGCGTCCCGTTTTAACTCTTCTGTTTGCAATCCTACTAAAATATATATATTTTATTTATTCTTATTTGCACAGTAAAATTTGTACCAAAGTTAAACTTAAGACCTTTGGGGTAGACAGAAAAGTTTTTTCAAGTGCGATAAAAGTAAGAAGACTTTAACATAGACTTAAAATACTCACCACATTTTCCATATCGATCCTCGAGTCCAGAGTAGACCCGTTATCAGTCGAAATGGTATTCGACAGGTTCATCTCCGGATCCTTCTCCTTCCTCTTCTGTCTCTGCTTGTAGTGGACGTAGAAGATGATGCCAGCAGCGTAGATGAAGATCAGCATGAGCACGCAGACGCCAATGGCCAAGGATTCCAGCACGCTGAGACTGCGGCTCTGAGCGGCTGGCTCAGTGCTAACAATCTCGCCCGCGTGGAATGGTATGGATTTTACATCTGCAGCAAAAAAGTGTACCTGAGTAAAGTTGCTTTATTTGACCCTGGTTGATTTTAACAAATATTTTTTTACTGAGGTTACGATCATGTTCGTGCTTACCCCACGCAAAAGTACTGATTTACTGTCATCAAAGCTGACTAATTAAACATTTTTCACATACCAAGCAAAGCATTATGCGTAGCGCCGGATATCCTGAAGGCTGCGCAGGAGGCGGCCAAGCGCGCGTGCTCCGGCGCAGAGCAGAGCACGTGCGCAGCCACCAGCCGCCCTTCCAGACGCGCGTGCAGCGATGGTGAGCCTCGCCACTGGTAGAAAAAAAGAAGTGTAGGTATCAAACAACTGGCGAATATAAGATTATTATAATTGAGCGACCCCGATGGAATCTTCGTCGATATTAGCAAATTTTACAGAGCTGCTCTCTATATAATTAAATAAGATTTTTCCCTGTGATACACGGTTTTAGAGATTTTAAGGGACATAGCAATAAACAACTTTGAGAGCCTGGGCTAACGTCGGGTTATTTACTAGGCTTCAAGACTTTTGATGTGTACAGCTGCTCTTATAAGCATCCTGAAAAAGTTTCCAAAAGAATGTCCTGCTCACACACTGGAATGGGAATTTCTCTGAATACGGACTATTCAGAGAAATTCCTGGATCGGCATATTCAGAGAATCTTAAAGGAATTTAATATAACTATGGATTGTAGAAGGAATTGTGTTCATCATTATGTCATTATCTTAAAAATCATTACCTTCCACACACCTTTTCAAGAATAATAACAGCTTTATCGCATTTTCAATCAAACTTGAATTTTCTGATGAATACATACGGCAAATATTTTTTGTGATTAAGGTTTTTAACTGTTTTTCAACTTATTACATCAAGATGGAGGCACCAAACGAATACCGAACTTTATACCCAATACACAAAGCTAAAGAAGATAAATAAAAAAATATGTGATGTTGTTGAAATCCTGCCATAAATTGCGGATAAAAAATCAAATTAATAAGCATCAAAACCGTTACCGGCAGCCTAAGGCAAAGGAGATTTAAATCAACAGTTACCATGTCCACAATTTGTCGCCGAAATAAGGTTCGGCATTTATCACTCTCTTCCAATGTACGCTCAGTAATCTTTATTACGTTGGATATAAGATAAGCATTATTTAAAACTAACTAAAAAATGCGAGCATTCATTACCACATCATCGCTTCAGATGAATTACATTTGTTTTTCATTATCACCGTTGCCGAATCTAAATGCGGCAAATTCGCACAAATTAAACACATCGTTCCTTTGACGCCTCCGGTTTTATCTTCACACTTCATCGGGTGTCTCTGAATCAACCGAGAAATGTCGCTGCAACTGACTTTTGCGGCTGACAAACTGAATTCGTCTCATCAAACCTGCCCAAAAACATCCCAAACTCGCAAGATAACGTCCCCCTACCCATCTTTCTGGCAGTCCAATTTATAATAAAATACAATTTTATAGGAATCTCCTCTAATTTAAAAATCATTTCTGATTCTGACGATAGCAGCATTTCATTGAGTGCGATTCCATCAATACAAACTTTGCAGATTACTTCGAGAGCAATCAAATTTTTATGAGGAGACGCTATAAAAGATGCTGAAAAACTGGATTATCTCAATGTACATGTTAATTTGAGGCGGTAAGTGATGACATTGTTTACGCACTTTGAGGGCATAATGATATTTTGGTAGTTAGGAGATTCGAACGCGTGCGAATTCAAGTAAATACGCCACAAATCTGATCGGAAACGACTTGGAACAGTATTGGGGACGTAAGTGTGAATGTTTGGTTGATATTTTTCATTTAATAAGTATTTTCCAAATGGCTACTACATAGTAAACAGCCGTGTTTACGAGCGATGGGCGTCGTTCGCCGCACGAGGCTTTTGTAACGCATGACAGGGCATAAAATGTAAATGAACGGAATTATCGAAATAGACTCGTTCGCTGAGCTCGTTCAAGTTTGGCGTTAAAGTGGACGATTAAAATGATGAATGTGTTTTGTTAGTCTGCTCTCACTTTGAAGTTTAGTTATCACATCGATTCGCCGTAAGTTTAAAGTATTGGTCACAACAACTTACTTTAAATGTACTGTGCTTTATTTGCAGTAAGGTCTAGATTTGATATAATTTGTAAATATAAAGAAAGTATTTGCCATACCCATAGTTTAAATTGGGCACAGTAAATGGTTGAAGCAATCATTTTGTCACTAATACCTCGTAAACGATTCCATACAGTAGGCCGACGGAGCCGTCTAGACAGACAAATCTCACATTGCTTATTGTTTTTCTTGTCAAAATGGTACCGGAAAGCAATTGCCATATAAAAAAGTACTTAGTAGTAGTGACAAAATGACTGTTCCAACCATTTATTACTGTGCTCAACTTAAACTATTTTTTTAGATACGTATCACTACTATGTATTTATGGAAGAGAATTAATAAAAAAACTAAGCCATAGCCACACTGGAATACGCTTTGAAAACGCTTTTATTTTGACACCGTCTTGATCTTATAGGGATAGGTACTTATAGACACAATTAATAACATTTACCATTTTACCTTTCAACCCTACGCACTGACAGCGAAGCAAGCGCAAGCGAACCTAAGTATTTATTTTTATAATCAGCTTATTAAAATGCGCAGTAGATCTGTAAAATTTAAATCATCCTTAGCATTTGCATATCAGCAGTAAGTCCAGTTTATTCGTCTTGTGATGGTATATTGATAGCGAATTCAAGTTGTTTAGTGCATAAAGGCCTTTTGCTATTGAAGCAAGTATATCATTGCTTCCAGGTAGAGGTAATGTTGTGAGCGATATGATCTGGTCAGACCTGACCCGGCATATGGAGCACCATAACTCGAAATTCAGGATTTGAGTCGTTAGTACCGCACACGAACTGGATTTCAAATGAGGGCGAAATAAATATTAAAAAAATGCAAGTAAAAGCGAATTTGTACTCTCCAGTTGCTACAGTATTCCGGGAGGAAAAAAAAAATAAGATACACATACACATTCTTGCATTACTAAGAGAGATACCAAACTAATAAATAAATCTTCGGTTGGAAGAATTAAATAGTCGATGGTAATCCTACTAGTTTCTACATTTAACAAACGCGAGCGATCGCGGTCATTACATCGACTTATGCAATGTGCGAGTATTTTTGTTTATCCTTGCAGCAGCAGGTACAAATATATAAACAACAAAAAATACACATACAAATTCTTGCATCCAAATAGGTACCGCAGAAACGATTCAAAGCGTTAATGTGATCCAGTTTTTCGCATTCGTATTAGCGTAACAGTAACAAACCAAAAATAATTAGCACCCTAATAGATTTTTTGAGTGGAACTGAGTTCTTAGATCTTATCTATATTAATTACGATTATGTTGTTATCACTGTTTTTTTTTAATACATTGCAATAACATGTGAGTTTTACGCAATCGAAAAAACCATTTTAAATTGAATTGAATTAATAATCGTTTTTGAGTATTCCTACTTAATACTGGACGAAGTGAGTATAGTAAACTCTTATTTGCATAACTACGCCATTCTTGTGGCCGGTCCTCATATTTACGAGTTCAAATATTATGCCTTGTTTTACTTTTTTTTTAAAGTATATACGAGTAAATTTATTTTTTTAGTATAGACTGTCTGAGCCAGGAACCGAACCATAAGGTAATATCCATTTTGAATTCGAACGACAAACTAAACGATTGTTACAATTTCACTTATGCTGGCTTCACTTAAGAGGCGATTCTTATGAATTTCAGTTAATTATTGAAATTAAGCCAATCAGAAAATCAAAGACATTTAATTATGAGAGCGTTTAAAATGTATTATGATGTCCAGTATTTTAATTAACAAGTTATTGAGGGTACGAACTTTAATTCGCGTTGGTATAAGGGGCCATTAATATATGAAAATGATTACCGTATGAAGTTTTAAAACCAAATTAGGAGCTGTAAAATCTTCTTGGGTGGTAGGTACTGGTAAATACATTTAACCTTGGTGTTAGTAAAACTTAGTTAAAACGAAACTCTATATAACTTAAAATTACATATGAAAAGATCTTTTTCCTATTGAAGTTTTTAAAAATTAACAATGGATGTAACTTACAAGGTTATCAAACTACATACATTCCAATGTTGCATAATCTTCATAAGTAAATTTCGCGATGAAACTGCCTAAATCGCACAATCTTACGAGAAAGAACATTTCTTTCTAAGTGTTTTTATGAAGCTGACTTCTGTCCAGGAATTTATTTATTTATTTAAGTTCTGTACAAACATGTGTACAATGGTAGAGTTGTTGCCGAAGGCATTCTCTACCAGTCAACCATAGGGCCAAGCAGAGAAAATTCAGGCGGTGCACATAAAGTAAAAGGTATAAACAAACAATGTAACTGACGTTATTTACGTAAAAAATAAATTTGTAAACATACAAACTTTATTGTATTGCTTCATGTTGTTGTCATTTTTCTATTATTCGTGTGTGTCCATTATTATCTTAAACTAGCGGACCATGCAGTCGTTGTCCTGTCCAATGTTTTTGTTTAAATGTGTTCTTCAGAAGAACCATCCAAATTGGTCCAGGCATTCTTGAGTTATGCGCTTACCAACCCATTTTGCGATTCATTTTTGTATTATAGATACATACTTAATAAGAAACCAAGCGTTTTTTTTGCACCACATCACCCGGGTCGACTATGTAAAATAAGCCAAAAGTTCCAGTAACGTTGTGTTGGAACTTCATTGAGGTACTTAAGTACTGACTGCCTCGTTGGTGTAGTGGCAAAGTTTCTGCCTTACAGCCGAGAGGTCCTGGGTTCGAATCCCAGGTCGAGCCAAACTTGTTTCTGTGATTTTCTGTTATGAATTTCTCAAAAACAGCTCGAAGTCGGGAAGTTGGCGGTGTCACACCCCCGTGCCACATTAAGCCGTTGGTCACACTTGTGCACTATAATATATCTGTTGAGATTGGCCGCCGTGGTCGAAATCGGCCAGGAGGACTATTATTATTACTTAAGTACTATCAGTATGGTTTCTCTGATTTTGAAATAATTAAGAAATAACCAAATTGACGGAAATTAATGAATGCCCATAGAAAAAGCTCGTTTTATGACGTAAAAGATATACGCTTTATAATAGAGACCCGTGTGATTGCTGCTATCGGTGGTTCGGTCCTCGTGGGTTCTTACCTGCAAGAAGGTGCTGCCCTCGTCTCTGTACAAGCTGAAGGGCACGTCATTGTCGACCAGGTCTCTTAAGGTCATCCATCCCGAAGCAGACAGGTACTGCGCACTAGTCACCGCGCATATCGCGTCGGGCACGTCTAAGGGAATAGCATTGCATCAGTTTTTGTGATTATTTTATTACCTACTTATGCTGGCCACACACCATTCCTCTTATCGTCTAATTGGAATGACGTTACCGATTGGATCAGTTAGAACTAATCGTATGTAAGCATGGATTTGCATGACGTTCCCGAATAGTGTGTGACCAGCATTAGAAGTAGTTATGATGCTGAAGTATGTATACAGCAATTTTATAAAAATACCTAGCTAATTCTCTAATTAGAAAACAAGTGTAAAGGACTAGAGGAGATCGCTAAGGTATAGGTAGGAGGTACTGTGAACCTATGGTATACCTACCTAGGTATTACACACAAAATAATAGGACATAACTACTAATCATCATTTCAACACCTAGTTAAAAAATTATGACTACGAGTATTCATAATTAGCAATTAAAGTTGCAATTTTAACGTAGGTTGTATAATACTCATACTATAAATAAACTCACTTGGGTTGGGACCAATACCGACAGCGCCCTCTTGCGGAGTATAGAAAAACTACATTGTACTGATGTAGTAAGTAATTTTAAATTTGAACTTTACTGACATATCCGATATGGTCTAGTGGCTAGGATACCTGGCTCTCACCCAGGAGGCTCGGGTTCGATTCCCGGTATCGGAATAACTTTTTTTTTGTTGCTTACCTGTAAATACTATTTCTTTTGAAGGGTAAATTATTTGTCCTTTTAGGGGTAAAAAGACGAAAGGTATTTGTGGCTTTGTTGCACCGCGTCCGAAGCTGGCCATTGGACATTCTGTAAAAGAAAATAACTTTATTAACTTATCTTAACTACTCACATTAAGTACCACTTAAGTTGTGTACAAATTCAATTCCACCATCGATCACAGCTTGAAATGACACATGACTCCCAAAGTCCACCAAAATGAGGAGTGATAAAAAATGCATAAAACGCCAATTTCAAAAACTTTGTACTTGGATCTTGTTTATCGTGAAAACAACTGAACAACGTAAACTAACCCTTATTGTTTTTAAATTAAGAATTCGTCGTTTGAAACTTCTTTAGTTTGGAGAAGATAAAATGTTTTGGACTCGAATGTCTTGTCATCGACCTATTCAAATAATTATAAATATCACTTAACTTTTAATCTATTAGCATTCTACCCGATCCTGATCTGGGCGACCTTGCATTAATTTAAGCGCCTAACGGGACTGCAAATGTGGTCAAATGTCAACAGTCAGTGGTCACACTAGGTTTGTCATTATGCTGATGAGTTTGGTGACAAACTAAGTATTGTTGGGAGGTAATGAGAATGAGAAACTTTGCCATAGGTGACTTGGGCCACAAATGAGGCACATCGGGGTAAGTGCTATGAATTCATCATTTAGAGAGGTATAAACCAAAAGAGCCATAGGAGAATATAGGCCTGCAAACGTACGCATGATCCTAATTTAATCACATTACATCGTCTCTAGATATCCCTTAGAATGTCGCGATATTTTTTGTATGCTAGAAATGTTAAAGTATATGAACTGCCAAAAAAAGTCTCCCAATTTCTACATGCAGTGTAAAGTGTTCTGAGCAAAGATGGTTTTTTAACAATGTCTCATTATTTTAAAGCTATATACTGATATAAATTTTATTATCAGACTCAGACAGGATGCACATTTCAACTCACCGTCGATATTATTCACGCAAATCCTCTGGTCTTCCCTAAAAGCAGGGGTGTCCCTTCGGCATTGGCAGACGCAGCCGTCACCACCACCGAGAGCAGACAGGGCTGTGCCGTGGGACAGCTCCATGCAACGGGTAGGACCGCAGTCCGTACCTGTGGATGGAAGGTTTTATTAAGTGGGACACTCGGTAAAAGAAAATTAAAAAAAAAAAAACAATTTATTCGTAGAATTCTTATAAAATTTCCATTTTATAAAATTAATCAGTCGTAACAAAATCGTTATTGAATCACCTTTTTTTGACAGTTCTCCAGATAGGACGAAATGTCAAAGTAGAGCAATTCAATAACGATTTTGTTACGATTGATGAGCGGAATGGATAGGTATGTATAATACATTAATAAATATAATACATTATATACATACATTAATGTAAACGGGTATGCGTGTGATAAAAATTTCCAAATTCAGCCATGTCAACCAATCTTAGTTCTTAATACGTTTGGAAGAACGAATAAAATGTGCATTTTTCTATTAAACAGGGTGTAAAACAATAACTTACCAACAAGCGAGAATAGATCACCAGGCGCGAATCTTGTTACGTTCGCCAGCACCATCTCTCCCACACTACTCGAACCGCTCGCAACGCCGATCGCCATCAGAACCACGAATAGCGCCATCTCGTGCCACATTTTGGAACCAGCTCCTCTTGCTGTCACGTTGATGCTTGTTGCCGATTGTCATTCATCTTTGAACCCGCGCCATCCATCTTCGAGGTGGTCTTTCCTTGCAGGCTCATTATCTGGAAAGATGCAGGGAGTTTGTTTTGACTGATGATGCATTTAATCTTTTGACTAAAGTTAATCGAAGTGAAGTCGGTATTGATGGGTGATAGTCGGTGACCCTCTGTGCAATCATTGGGTTTCATGCACTATGTAATTTGCAACGTAGGAAGTTTATTATGTTCGCAAATTTACGAATGTATGATCAACACGAATTTTTTTTTAACAAGCAACTTTTTTCTTTTTAAGTCAAATGAATCAGAAACAAAAATTTCCAACAAAGTGAGGTCCGTAATTGAAATCACTAAATAGTGGTGCCCCTTTTTTGTAAACGAAAATTTAAAGCTTTCAAGCTTCTACCATGCATAAATTACCAATAAATAAAAACGATAACTATGTTTGTTACAGGTAAGATGTCAATTTAATATTTTTAGTGGGTGGGTGTCTTGTAACATTTGCAGTCTTCCCAGTCAAAGATGAAGTTTGATAATTTCAAAGGTGATAATAAACTAACTGTAAATAATTTTCCAAAAAGAACCAAATTAGTTTTTTATTTATTTCTACTTTAGGGAGACCTACTTAGATCTATTTGATGCTAACTTTAGTTTGTGGCAATCAATAAAAACACATTCATGATTCGTGTTCAGAAATAACTTAATCCTATTTTAATCCGATTTATTTATATCGCATGGTTTAAATAAAATATTAATAATGTTTAAATAAGAGTAAGCAAGTTGCCTATATCGAAACGAACAAAGGTGTCCATAACGTGTTTACAATAATAATATTTTGTAAATTTGTAATAAAAAACATTAAAGAAACCTCTACCACAAAAATGAACTTTAGAAAATGTAATTTGCAATGCAACCGCCACAAAATTGATTAGGTATTCATTAATTTTAAAATAACCGCAGTGAAAATATTAAGAAAGATTTTTAAGACACTTTCGAAATCGTGAATTCATTATTAATGTTATATTAGAATGAATATAGGTAGAAACCAGTTGTCGAACGCGGAATGAAGATGTCCCGTTGAAAAGTTCATTCGAAAGAGCTTTCAGGTTGTAAATAATATACTGGTTAGTCAAAGCCTAGATCTAGGTTGACGGTATCATGTCACAATCCTTATGGCGATCTTGGCATATTTTTTTAATGGACACAACTACCTACTTACGTAAAAAAACCTGAAAGATGAGATGAACATATAAACGAAAAATAATGAGAAAACGCAGTTAAAGCGATTCTTGGTTTGACCACAATTTTCACAGGAGCTACTTTTTTTCTGTTCGAAAAAGTTTTATGTAAGTATGTAATACATACATATTATACAGCGGGTGTTGTCCTGCCCGTTGCTTTTTTATTTATTTTCCTATCTTTTAAACTTTCCCTGGACTTCTAAAAATATTTCAAGACTAAACTTATTCAATAAAATAAAATTTCAATAAAATTCATTTATTTCTGTAACTAGGCTAAGAACTAGAACTTTTACACGTCCCAACATATAAATTAACCCTACCACCGCTTCGGGACAATTTGGGCCAGTGCTGAGAAGAAGCGGCGCAAGAAACTCAGTCACTATTGTCATTGCCTCTTTTCAAAATTGATTTACAATAATTGTAATTATTTGCATTTAAACATTTCCATATATCTTTGTCATTTATATAATCATCAATTTTATAATATCCTTTCGACATTAATACATCTTTAACAACTGTTTTAAATTTTTCTAAAGGCAATGAAATTAAATTTTCAGGTAATTTATTAAAAAATGATACACATCTACCCATAAATGAGTGACCAACCTTATGAAGCCTAAAATGTGGAACGGCAAGCCTATTTTTTTGTCTTGTGTTGAAGTTATGCAAATCGCTATTTTTAGGAAATAAGTGTAAGTTTTTTCGAACGTAAATTAGGTTTTCGTAAATATATTGCGAGTAAACTGTAAGTATTTTAACTTCTTTAAACAATTCTCTAAGTGTTTCACTTGATTTAAGTTTATAAATAGCCCGCACGGCTCGTTTCTGCAATACGAAAATTGTCTCTATATCTGCAGCTGAGCCCCATAGTAAGATGCCGTATGACATGATACTGTGAAAATAACTAAAATAAACTAGTCTTGCCGTTTCAACATCAGTCAGAAACCTTATCTTTCTTACAGCGTATGCAGCGGAGCTTAGTCTCTTTGATAAGGTCATGATATGAGGACCCCACTGGAGCTTATCATCTAAAGTAATTCCCAAAAATGTTGCAGTATTTGAAGTAACTAGTTGTTCATCCTTAACAACAACCTTTGTTGGAACTTGTCGGACATTGGGCATTGTAAACTTAATGCATTTAGTTTTGGTCGCGTTAAGCAATAAATTGTTAACGGTGAACCAATGAAGTACTCGCGAGAGAGTACCATTTAATAATAATAATAATAATAATAATATTTATTTTCTTCTATCACAATCACAGTAGATACATCAAATTTACATCCTATGGGTGGAATTGAATTGATTGTGAGAGAACTGGAGTCTGAACTAGGCTTGGGGGCCTGTAATACAGAGCTCCAGCACTCTCCTCACTCAATGTCGTTCGGGGCACAAAAAGTAAATCTTACATAATCTATAGAAGGTTATAAAGAATTTCATTGTAACTTAAAACAATCACTAATTATTTAATTAATTCAATACCAAGTGTGTGTGTGTGTGTGTGTGTGTGTGTGTGTGTGTGTGTGTGTGTGTGTGTGTGTGTGTGTGTGTTCGTGTGTGTGTGGGTGTGTGTGTGTGTGTGTGTGCGTGTTAATGAGTGTGCGTGAGTAGCAGCGTTTTGTTGGTATATCTACTCTACTGGAGGAATCATATCTTCAGTGGCATCATACGTCAGTGACAACAGGAACTTGGTGGTGGCACTTTTGCAATCATAAGTAGACAGAGAGTGAAGGTCAAGAAGGCGATGTAATTTATTGTAGAGGAAGGGACCTTTAAAGCAGAAGAAGCGACATGCAAATTGAGTTCTGAAGTTAGAGGCCGGTGCTACTGCACGAATACGCCTAGCAGGCGCGGGTGCCGCAACAAAAGAGGAATAACGATGTTGTTTTAGGACGGTTTGGAGTATGAAGATTTGGCGGACATTCAACACCTGGCAGTATTCATACAGCTCATCTGTTGGGAATAGAATGGGTTTAAAGCAGCAAACTTTCAAGACGGCTCTTTGCGCGCGTTCAAGGGTAAGCATCACTGTCTTACCAGCACCTCCCCAGGAGGTTACGCAATATGATAGGAGAGACTGACAGAGGGCAATATACACTGACTTGACAAGAATAGGGTCAGCCACAGATCGAAGGTTACGAAAAACAAAAATAAGTTTACGAACTCTACTTGCGGTGACTGCAATGTGCTGCTGAAATGTGAGTCTAGAGTCAATAGTCACACCAAGAAACCTAATTGTCTCCGATGACAGAATGTGCTGACATTTGCAGGTCGAACTAGGCATATCTGTGTGACTATGTGCAGTAAGGTGTAATCCGTTAAGAGCATTATGAGGTGTTTTATAAATAGAAAAGACCAAGTATTTTGTTTTGTTGGAATTTAGGGTAAGTAGGTTATTTCGAAGCCATGAAGAGACCACGTCAAGACCAAGTTGGGCGTGGTTAAAGACATCCTCCCACGTATTTGACGAGAAAACAAGAGCAGTATCATCCGCGAATGAGATCAACTTGCAGTGTGGGATGACAAGGGAACAAAGCTCGTTGATGTAGACCAAGAACAACGTAGGTCCGAGGATGCTGCCCTGAGGCACGCCGTACTCCAGGTCTATGTCTGTGCTGACATTGCCCTCAATGGCAACTGCCTGGGAGCGGCCAGTGAAGTAGCTGCGGAAAAGCGACAGTTGCCTGCCTCTGACTCCCATAACCTCAAGCCTATTTAGGAGTAAGGGTATAGACACCGTGTCAAAAGCCTTGGCCAAGTCAAGGAAGATTGCGAGACACTTCCTACCCCCATCCAGGTTTCTAACAATGTGGTCAGTGAGCTCATGCACTGCGTCAGCTGTCGACTTTCCTCTTCTGAACCCGTATTGATTAGGTGACAGCAGATTGCGGCTTTCGATGAACTTTATGAGCTGGTTATTGATGAGTCTTTCCAAAATTTTCGATAGTGACGGAAGGATGGAAATGGGGCGATAGTTGTTGACATGGTCTCGATTACCAGATTTGTGGATTGGATGGACGAGTGCTTTTTTGAAAGCATCGGGAAAAAGGCCGGTTGCTAAGGACAGATTGCAGATATGAGTAATAGGCAAGACAAGCTGTTCCTGACAGCACTTTATGAGAGTTGAGGAAATGCCATCCCATCCTACCGAGCAGTCAGATTTTAGTGATGAGATCAATGTCTTGATTTCATCCGTGGATGTGCTCAGGAGGACGAAAGATTCACAAGGAGAAGAGGTACAAGAAGATTGCATTTGAGAGCTATTTGAAGGGTTTTCACGTAAAATATCCTCGGCAAGAGACCTTCCCATGCCGGCAAAGAAAGAGTTTACGTGGTTAACTGATAGGTTAGGAGAAGACTTGCAAGAGAGAAGAGCGTTGGCACTGGAAGAGGTTTTTTTGAGGTTAGTGACATCTCTAATCGCGTTCCACAATTTCTTAGCGTTAGATCCTGCTTTTTTAATGAGTTCCCTGTCATGAGCAATTTTGACTTTTTTGAGGAGTGAGTTGCAGAAATTTCGGTAGCGGGTATACGTGATGCGGAGAGTCTCGTTGTTAGGTTCCTGTCTAAGTTTTTTGTGCATGGCATCTCTGTTCCGGATGCACCTTAAAAGTCCCGGTGTAATCCAGGGCTTAAGGATTCTGCGCCGACGTGACTGGGTACGAGTCTGAGTATAGAGAGAGATGACTGTTTGAAGTTTTTGAATAAGCAGATCTGTAGCTGCGTTTGGATCAGTTAGGAGAAGTATTGGAGTGAAATCTATTGTTCTTATATGCTCACAGAGGTCATGGTAATTTACTTTGCTAAACAATCTAGGGGGAGAATATAAAACTTTTGTCTGAATTGCGAGGAGGACTGCGACGTGGTCTGTAATAGATGACTGAATTATGAAAGCTTGCGCGGGTTTCTGGGTTTTGAGGATAACGTGATCAAGGCATGATGAGTTACGAGTAGGGATGGTGTAACCTGGAAGAAGGCCATGGGATGCAGTGGCGTTTAGATACTCTTCAGCATTACTGTCAAGGTGATTTGGGCTAATATTTATATTGATGTCACCCATTATGATGATATTTTTATATTTGATGAGAGATTCAAGGGCCTCGTCAAGGGAATTGATGAAGTTAGTCGGATTTTTAAATGCACACGGACGGTAAATTGCCAGAAGCACCGTCTCGTTGTTGATAGCCACTTGGACACAGCTAGCATCTACTATGTTTGGCTCTGAAATGGTGATTTTACCAATGGTATCCCTATAAAGCACAATGACGCCATCGTTCTGGTTAGCGGGGTTTGAAGAAGAGTAAGAGGAAAAACCATCTAACGGAGGGATTAAAGGATGCTTTGATAGCCAGCACTCGGTGAAAATTATGATATCTACGCTAATGTCTAAAGTGCTAAGGAAAACCTCAAAGTTGCTCATGTTGGCAGATATACTGCGAATATTTTGGGTAAGTATTTTTAATGTTTTATTTATGGAGTTTTTTGGAAAGTAAGTACGAACTTCATGTGGATCGCATGCCGAAGCTGAGCAGTTGGATATGTTATCAATGTCATTTAAAATATCGCTATTACGATTGAATTTTAATGAAAGCCTTTAATAGTACAGATTTACGGGTATATAATATTCTGAGAGGGTAGATACACATGAGCTGAGAACAGAGCAAAAAAGAGGTATGGATAATTGTCAACAGCCTTATTAAGACAAAGCAAGGCAGGTGATGGGCAGGCCATATTATCGTCCTTTGCATGCTAGGGACTAAGGATTCGAGATCGTATGAAAGAATAATGAAATATATGAAATATGATATAAGAGGAGTAGATACGCCAGTGAGTGTATTGGGTATAATTATGTTTAGTGTAGGTGTGCGAAGTGTAAGTAACAGTAGTAAGTAGATTGGAATACAGAGTTGTTCTAGGTGAAAAATAAAAAAGAAAGTTGTAAATAAGTTTAAGCTAAGATCAAGATACGTTACAATGAAAGATATTAGTTTTTTGACCTAAGTTCAGTAAGTTGCGATTCATCAGACAATACAATCAGCCTGGCGTTGTCCTCTTTACGTAGAAGGACTCTTCCGTTCGCCGTCCAACAATGCTTATAGTTGTGCTCTTTTGCGAATTCTCGGGCGAGATAGAAGAGCTTGCGAGCATTTGCCGTTAGGTTTTCCGAGATATAAATAGGCTGTTGCGAATATCCGGGACCCAGGGTTGCGGTGGTAAGCCTGATCCTCGATCTGTTGCTATCTCTGAAGGCTTTTAGGATCCTGTTTTTCAGAATGACAGAATTTAGGGTCACGAGTATTGTAACATTATCATGCTTGCTAGGGAGGGCGCGAATATCGTAGATGTCGCGTTCCGGCACTTCAACAGCGAGTTGCTTGAAGATAAGAAGCGCCACGCGGACCATATCATCCTGAAGAAGAGGTTTTTTCAGTGGTAGGTTGCGCAGTTCAAGCGAGCTGGAGCGAGAAAACCGTTCAACCTCTTCAGTTTTATCTTCGACCTTAGATAGACGCTCGCTGTAAATTTGAGTTTGTGCCTGATAAATATTGAGCTGCGAGCTCAGGTCATCGTACTTTGTCGATAAGAAATCAATAGATTTTTCAATCTCGGCATTCGACGCAAGTAACGCCGTGTTTTGTCGCTTGATGTCGTTCATTGCATCCTGTAATACAGCTAGCTTGGAGTCCGAGTCTTGTTTCCACAACGTTAGGGTGCTTATAAATTGGTCAAGCTTAGAGTCTTCTGTGGACCCGCAATCGCAGCGTCGTCTTTTACTAGAGCGAAGGGTGACATGGTCGGAAGCGATCTCTTCCTCACATGGATGAGAGAGGTCAGGGGCCGACCCACCAGCAGCGTTATGCTTATCAATTGGAGAGCGGAGCATTGTGTTTGTATGCGACACTAGCGGGCGTTCTAGGCCTATTTGAATGCGCGACGGCCGACGGCGAAAAATAATAGTGCGCTGTGCGTGAGTCACAAGTAGGCGGGGTCTCCCTGGCAGTATCCTGCGCCTGCGCTTGGGGGCGGGGCTAGCG
Organism: Pyrausta despicata; assembly: GCA_963921415.1. Lineage (NCBI taxonomy): Eukaryota > Metazoa > Arthropoda > Insecta > Lepidoptera > Crambidae > Pyrausta > Pyrausta despicata. The sequence continues at coordinate 8,787,589 of OY992862.1, read as the reverse complement.
AGTCACTTGTTGCACTGTGATAAGAGGGGACTGCAAAAAGTGCACGGCTGAGTGCAGGATGTATAGTGATTGCACTCACTCGCATGTATGTCCTTTTCTAACAAGCGCCGCGCACCTCCTGCGTGTTCTGCGATCCTGGTACACTTCACTTCTATTATTTGCGAGAATATTTAAATATTAAATTATTTATTTTAGCGCGGATTATTTCTTAAAGCACGTCTGTTCGAACAGACATCCAGAGGGGAGAGGGATTTACATCGTCAAACGATTCTTTACCCCTTGGAGTTTTAAAAAGTAGTGAAGTATCATCAGCAAATAACACTATCTCACAAGCACCGTCGACAAAATATGGAAGGTCATTAATATATATCAGAAACAGTAAGGGTCCCAATATCGAACCCTGGGGCACACCCATAGTGAGAGGTGCTCCAGGAGACTCTGCTCCATTGATAGAAACCTTTTGTGTTCTCTCAGTGAGATATGAATTAAATAAGTTACATGCATCAGTTGATACACCATAATGGCGTAGTTTTCTCAACAGGGTCTCATGGTCAACACAATCAAACGCTTTAGAGAGGTCACAAAAAATTCCCACAGCATCATGCTTACTATCATAGGCATCAAATATATGTTTCAACAGAGCGACTCCAGCATCAGCAGTACTGCGACCCTTTGTAAAACCAAATTGTTTATTATGCAATAAATTGTTTGATGTGAAGTGAAATAGTAGCTGATTGAATATAATCTTTTCAAAAATTTTACTTAGAACCGGTAAGATAGATATTGGTCGAAAATTTGAGGGGTTATTTTTGTCACCAGATTTAAATAACGGTACTATTTTACTAAATTTCATTAAATTTGGGAATTTTCCTTCATCAATACATTTGTTAAAAATGATCGCTAAAAGAGGTGCTATGAATTCAATTATAGTTTTAATGATACATACGGATATTCCCCACAGATCCTCGGTTTTTTTCATATTTATTTCATTGAATGCGTTCATAATTACATCGGTGCTTACGTATCTAAAGTATAGTGGTGAATCACACTCATCAATATTGGATTTGAGAATGGATTCAGACAGTTCTGCAGAAGAGTTAAGTTCTTTAGTAGTAGATGGTGCTATATTAGCAAAGAACTTTTCAAAAATATTAGCTACTTCTGCATCAGATTTAACTAGTTTACCTCCGTCTTTTAATGAATATGAACGATCTTTTGTTTTATCTTTACCGGTTTCTTTGTTTATGATATTCCAGGTAGCTTTGGCTTTATTTTTTGAACCTGAAACTATCCTACGAAGATGATTCGTCTTTGCTTGGGCACAAACTTTTTTAAAGATTTTTGAATATTTTTTAACATATTCTATAATATGTGGGTCCTGAGAATGTTCTCTAATACTATACAGATCATATAACTTATTCCTGCTTTTATAAATACCTGGTGTAGCCCATTCATTAAACTTACTTGTAAACCGATTAGACTTAACCTTTTTTTTGTGAAAATTGATGCGAATTCGCTTTTAATTAAGTTAAAAAGATCTTCGTATAAGTTGTCTACGTTACTACTACTGTTTGGAATTAATGTTTTCACACCATCAAAAATCCTATCCTTAAATCTATTTATCCTGTTTGCAGTGACTGGTCTATAAACTATATCTACTACGCTCAAGGCCGGACCAGACGGAAGTGTGACCTTTTGTCCTCTATGGTCGGAGCTTAGACATTGTAAAATAGATTTATTTGTTATTTTGACATCACAAAAAATATTATCTATGCAAGTAGCCGTTGTTGGAGTCACTCTGGTAGGTTCTTCAAAAACATTATTTAGGTTATACGATTCAAAGAGATTAAGAAATCTCATAGAAATTTGTGTTTTTTTTTATATGTCTATATTAAAATCACCGCATACTACTAAATTCTTTTTTGATTTTGATGCTTTTGATAAGACTTTATCCATAGTGTCTTCAAAAAGTTGGTAATTAGCGTCTGGCGGGCTATATACGCTTATGACAATATATTGATCAAGTTCAACACATGCAAGTTCAATAGTTCGCTCAATGGAGAGAGATACAATATCTTTTCGTTCTTTACAGTTAAATTGATTTTTCAACAGAATAAGTGACCCACCTCTAGTTGTAGTCTCCCTTGTGAACGAACTACCGACCTTATAATTGTCAATACTTAACATTAATTCATAGTCCCTATACCAGTGCTCAGTCACACACATTACATGGGCATTTAAATCTTGCAAAACTAATGATAATTCTAATTCTTTGCCAGCTAGGCCTTGTATGTTTTGATGTACAACAATAAAACTAGACCCAGCCTTTGTCTTCCCCCTTAGTTTAAAGTGTCAGAGGTTGTCAAGTTAATAATATCTAAATTAGTACTATTACTAATATGTTGACAACCATGTGATATGGTTGAGTTTAAAATACAATTAATATTATAAGCTAACAGAGTAGCTATTCGTTTTTTAAATTTAATAGGCAAGTGTAAAGAGCTGCCAGTCAAAGAAAATGAATTATTAATGAATTTATTTGTGTCAAAAAACACAAATTTGTCACTGTGAAATTCAAATTATTCAAATCGCTTAAGCCGTTCTAGAGTTTTAGCGACACTAACGAACAGCAATACATTTTTATAAGAGTATTTCCGCAAAATCGTTGTTATTTCTTTAAGTTTTGTTGTTACTGGCCAACATCTCGATCATCATTTGATTTTAACCTGTATCAGCTTTGATTTTTAGTTTTCCAAACGACTCTTTTTGGACCACGATCCAATAATTGATCGAGAAAAAAATGAGTAATCTAAAAATTATTACAGTCTTAGCACTAAAACTTCCAGACGGAACAATAATACTTCCAGACGGACTCTAGAACAGAATTGTAAGTTCCATAACTCCACTGTTTAATACCTTTTCCGATTTCCGATACAAATCAATTACACCTACAATTAGCGGGGCCATAACACCTGTTCATAGGCCATAAGAAACATTTAAAAAGGCATAACAATACTCCTATCTATAGAATTGATTGAGTGGCCGACGCATATGTTAACACTAAAATACGATTTGTCTCTTTTATAGCCAGTTATTGGACGGGTTAAAGGTGCCGCTACCTATGGTGGCCATTGTTTGATATACATGCTCATCTGTTTTGACATTTGAATAAATTGACACCTACCGGAACGATGGGCGTGGGTTGAGCATAGTCAAAAGATAAACCAGTAACTGAAGTCACTATTGTTTTACACGGTTCTTACTGTATCTCACGCTTTACCTATCTTATTATCGTGTTAAAATAATGAATTTGACCATATATCAGCCACTTTAAAAAATTGTCATTTGACAAGTCAAAGTGCGTCATTAATAAAAACGTAATACGATATAAAAATCCATGTTAATTTAAATATTGGCAAGTCATCTAGGTCTGTAGCATATGAATAAAACTTTCTAAAAACTCGCATCCCAATAGCTTATTTCACCGTAGTGCGCCTAGACAAGTGGAGAGGTTAATAATTATACACAAACATGTTTTAACTATTTTGCAAACGCTAATCCACTTTCGCTAAAATGTTAATTTGTTTTTATTTCATCCGCTTAACAGTATGTCACCTTAAATCCTTATAATACTTTCTTAATTTAAAATTTTGTAGCGTTTAACATTACCTTTTATTTTTTATTAAATTCGTAGATATTTATTTATTTTTACTTCCTCGTAAGATGAAGAGAACCTATTGCCTCTTGTGATATATATTTTTTGTAGATTTAATGAATGTTCCACGTAGAACTTGCATTTATAATAACGTTATAAACCTACAGAGGTAAGTTCTCAGTTTCACTCATTGAACTATATTTTAAGTAATATTATAGAACTCAATGGTTTAACTAGATTTTAGCAATGGGAAGTTACTGACTTAGAACAGCGTTATGGTATTGTCTGCTTATTCAAACAAATGCCCAGTCGATCAATTTTGGACGCCTGCCTTTATTTATGCATTTCTCATAATTGGCTTGAGTTCATCTACCAAAAAGTGGTAATTTGACACAGCTCTTAAGGTTTTGAAGGTGTTGACGTAACTTTTTGGTTTTTGTAGACAAGGAGTACACTAGACTAGACAAAGTTTTAACTAAAAATGTAGATAGACTACCAATTTGGAACGTATTTTCTAAACTATTTACTACTTAGGATACTCTCTAGTGTTGGCATTCTTCGTATTAGTTGTTGTTTATTTAGATAAAACTTATAGACTGACAAATAAATGTATGTTATTTCAATATCTCTTTTATAGAAAACTATAAATACGCATGTTACCTACGTAATATGTTCTGGATAGGGATGGATAATTCTAGGTACTATATGGGATTTATATTTTCAATTAATGAATTGTGGGTAGGAGATGGTACAAAGTGTAATTTCATTACAACGAAACAGTATTTATCTTGTCAAATAAACACTTTATATCCATTTATTAAATAACAATAAACGAAACACATTAAAATCAATGAACGATTAGTGTGTATATTCACGCGACTACGGTAGACAGTTTGGTGTTATTCGGTAGAAAACAAGTTTAAACCCACCACAAATACTTTGAATCTTATTTCTTAGCTATATGATTAGTTATCAAATGGAAAGAACTTAACCACGGTTAGTTATGGGTCGTATGACAAGTCGTTACAGCATTCTTTTATGTTTTTAACTAAAGCCATAAAGTCTTTAATACAACCATTTGTATGGAAACTGTATAGGCCAGTCTTTTACTATAAAATATTAAGTGGTGAGATAATTTTTCGCGTAATTACTACAAGATTTTAAACATAATGGACTCAAATTTTATTGATATCGTTTGACAACATTGACAATTTTAGCTTTTGAGTTATACATTGTCCTACGTGAAATGCGACAAGTGTGAAGAACGTGACAAATAGACGAGACGCGACCGATATTGATACAAGGCGTTTAAAGTATTAGTCGCGTCGCATTTGTCGCTTTGCGTTGCTCTCGTATGACAACCCCTTATCTGGTCCTTTATCATGTGGGGTTGTACATTTAGGTATTTGCAAAAGGCATGTCAAATGAACTTGCTATCATAATTATTTTCACACAAATTGAACCGCATAATTCTAAGTAATTCTTCTTGGATGCTACTACACAAAATTTTTGAAAAACAGGTTCTCATTTTTTTACGCCAGTAGCCATAGTTAGGCGTTACCTAGGTCGGTAGGTATTTACTCATAGGCTCAACGGCAGATTGACTACTCATTCGAAACATTTTACAATCGAACTCACACCAAAAGCAAATCAGAGGCACCTCAAATTATCAATTTTATATTACATTGCATATCTTAACATACTTATAATAAATTATTAATAATGTTAATATCTAAGTGAAAACGGTCAGAAGCCGTGAGAGTTCATCAACAAGCTATTAGAGTATTATTGGGTAATTTAAAAGTTTCTTATTAATTCCGATACGGGTCAGAGGTCGCGAGGCGTACGTACGACCGTTAATATAACACATACAGACATGACTTTGTATGTAAAATGAGGGATGTAGGTGATATCTCGTTATATCTAACTAGCGGTCCGCCCGAGACTTCGTTTGCGCAAATTAATGTAGTATTTTACGTCAAAAGTACTCTATGGACAAGTTTGAAGTAAATCTAAAATCTAACATAAATAGAACATAGAACCTTTCTCTACCGTTTTTACCCTCATAAATGTTGAATATATGAAATTCCTGAAACACGCCATTTTTTATTTTTGAACAATATCTAAATACCAATTTTATTAATTTAACTTCAAAACTAACGAAGTTTCATACAAAGTTACCCTCTTGGGAAGTGGGTTACCAAAAATCCTGTCCTAGAGCTCGCCTTCCGCACTAAAGTTTCATTTCACAAAATCTCAAGCTTCTTACTTGGCTTAGGCTGTTCGTGGATATGTCGGTCTGTCAGTTACCTTTTATATAAGTATTTAGACGTCGGACGCATCGCAAAATCACATCGTCATTTTTTTGTAAAGAAAGCACTGATTCTTTGGCATGACTTGTGATTAAAATATCCCTAGGCAACCGATGATAAATGTTTTTTAGTTAACATAAATGTACCTATTACAAGACCTATTCTTCTAGCCTATCTTTTTAAACTCCCGTCAAGCTCTTGTACTTAACCCCGACAAATAAGACGAGTGTTATAAGTTACACCTGTTGTTATTGTTTTCTGTTTGTGCGTATTTTTGTGTCTGTGGCATCGTATCTCCCGAACGGATGGACCGATTTCAACCAGTTTTTTTATTCGAAAGATAATCTGGTGGTTCTTAGGTGGAGAACGACGTCAGCCGGGTGTAATATAGTAATAATAATAAATTCGTTTATTTCCAAAACTATTTTTTAAATAATGTTACTGAGTTTTTTATAGTGTAATTTAAAAGCTCAAATATCTCCACTTAATTATACAATCCGTACGTTTTCGGTTAATTTATTAATAGAACATTTGACAAATGACCACTAATTCCAATGTGTATTTAATTCATGCATATTTAAAAATAACCACGGCCTAGTTTTTAAACTATTTTTAGAATAAACCTGTATAATAGATATGCTGATGACTTAAAAAGTTTATAATAATATTAATGTTTTATTGCTACTTTATGTTATAGTGCTGTATAATGTGTACCAGTACGAACCATAAATACCGTATTTTAAATGTCCATAGATAAATCTATGAATTAATATTGCTCTTCGTAGAGGCTAACTTAGAATTAATGAAGGTAAAGCACCGTGCTTTCTCCCCAGTAAGATAAAATGAAATTCTAAATATTCGTTTTTCATTTAAGTATGAGCATAGATAATATCTATACCGTGTAGTTTGGGTCTGTCGTTTTATCTAGATCTAATAATTACTAATCGGGTTGTGGAATCAAGAAAACTGTTAGTACCAAATAAACGTTTTTTGTTTCTTTTTTTATAAATGAAGGTAAACAAAAAAAGCCTGAAAGATAGGCTTTTACTACCCAAAAAGTTGTTATCGAAAAACATTCGAAAACTTTACTTACCGTTATTTGGAGATCGTAAATAAATCAATTAAATTGCTTATTTAATTAGGTTTTGCTAAATATTTTGCCGTATCGGCTAAAATTATGCAAACATGAATATTATTACATCAAAACGGGTAAGCGGTGATAGCAGGATTTTCGACTAAACAATTTTTGGATGTTTTGGGGAGAGATTTATAGATCTAGAACTTACCACACATTAATAGATTTTAATCATTAAAATAAAAGTCTGATCTTGACCACAGCCAACTGCGTGTAAATTATCAAAGTGAATCCATTTAAAACGATGTTAAAGAAACGATATAATAAGTTCTAATTAATATAAATTATATATATATAGGTTCAATATACATTGTACATTATTGTTTTAACCTGTCATTTTGCTGAAAAGGTTCCGAAACGTCACGTGAGAATAAAATTTAAGTAAATCGCGAAATAATCCATAAAAAGTGTATCATTTCAATGACTGGTGTTTGCGTAAACAAAAGACAAGATTCCTGCACTATATCCTGAAAGAAGAAGACTACTACTTTCAGCTGAATTGTAACATTGTTTTAACGGTGAGAGTTGATCGCAGATACCATTCACGGACGGTGCGGACCATACTCGGTATCAAAGCATAAACACCATTGTGAAGTAATTGACGTAATAAAGTGGAAAATTGTATCACAAAAACAATTGCATTTCCTTTGGAAAATGCGTAAAATAATTAAATGCTTATAATGACCATGATATGAAGTTTACAAAATGTATTTTAACTTATGGTCATATATAATTTTATTTGTGACTCAATCACGCAAAATATTTGGAAAGGTATATTTTATTGCCAAGGTACGGTAGGTTCTACTTACAATTGTGATTCGCCACGTGAGGTAACCTTATTACAAATAATCGTATTCAGCTTCATTATTTTACTTTCCCTTTCAAAAAAGATTAACCTTGTTTCAGTTATGAAAAAAATAAAGACGATGTGAAGATTCCTTTCGCTCTCTGTAAGAGTAAGGCCGATTACATAAGAATGTTTATCCTTGTACATAATGTAGATACAATGTGCTAAAATGAATAACAGTTGTCGGTTAATATCACCGCACGTCACTTAAAAACGGCTGGACTGATTTTAATGAAACGCATGAGTAACTAAAACAGGACTGAGAAGTGGAAACCGAATAATTTTAATTGTTGGTAAGTAAGTACTTACTTAAAACTTTCTATAATTGACTATTTTTTCTTCCATTAGCTATATTTTTTTCTATACGCAAAAAAAACATGCTTGATTTGAATGTGGTAGTTGGTCTTATTAAAGAAATCTAGAAGAGCAAAGCGTACTTCCTAATGCAATTACTCTTGATCTTAATTTCAATCATCATAAGAAAACCAACATTGATAAGTAATAACTTATTATTAACTCTGACGTAATGTCTTCCAACATTACCATAATCAAGAAACGATCAATCCCCTACGTGAAGGATTCCATCATCCATGCCCAAGAACCGGATTGTGGTCAGTTACTCCGTTCCCGCTAGGAAATCGGGTGCTATTTTAGAATCGATAGATTTTAAAAAACATAGCCCCTATGAAGTTAATACACCCGATATATTTCCAAAAAGCTGTAGAAACCAATTTTTAAACATACAAAACTCAATAAATATTCGGTCAATTGACTCCGATTTCTGATACAAGACCGTGACGTCACGGTCATGTATTCCCATACAAAATCTATGGAGGCAGACCGTTTTGACAGATAATAAAAAGTATGTTAACGATTGGTGGTGTCATCTAGCCAATTTGATGATAGCCTACATATTTAGGATATAGGCAGTTTTTCGATTTCAAATTGGTTATACGGTTACGGATTATAAAGCATAAGTCACTATTCCTATCGACAGTGCTAAAGTTTGTTTTAACAGAAGTGGCATACGACCACGGCTATCATCTGAACATCAATATGAATCTTGTTTCATACTTTTTAGTAGTCCGGTTTTAGTTTTGGAACTTATATTTTTATTTTAAAAATTTCAGAGACAGTTATTACGATGTATATTATTAAATTGTGCTCATTGAGCCCTGTCATTTGATACCCAACACGACGTTATACGTTACAATGTTTTTTTTCATTCAAGACTTAATGTGTCCTAGAGGGCGCCACATGCAAGCAATCACAGTATAGCCTAGCCTATAACCAGCGGGCAGCTTAGGCACATCTAATGACAGCTCATTTGTCAAAATATGATGAAGGGTTCAGAAGTTATAAAGGAAAAGATGAACATACATACATCCATATATACATTCATAAATTGGTACCGGTCAAAGTCATAACCCTGCTTTTTGCTTCGCCAAAGTCGGATAAAAAAATATATTATGGAATACCTACGAGTAAAAGATTGGGGCAACCCGATGACAATGTTCAATGTTTTTTTTTATGATTCACAACTTCACAAGCCCAAGACGTTCGATTCATAAATCAAACGTTCTAAGGAATAATTTGTTGTAGCCCTAATGCCAACACCAGTTTGGATCGGCTGTTAACAAAAAAAAATCTTTAAAAAAATATTGATTTGTTACCTTACTTCTAATGCGAGAAAATGCTAATAAAGTCCTAAATTTGTTATTGGCGGGTCATCATTAGACATATCGGCAACTATTAGCATACTAATAAAACGTGATAGAAATTTTTAAACGTTTTGAATATACATACAACGTAGAGCCACATAAAAATACATTTATTGACATATAAAATCATAAACCGAAATTAAATACCCAATTAAATATGCCGACTTTTAGTTAATTACAACCCCCCACAAGCATAAAAATGTACTCCCATTGTACTAAAAACTAATGATGACTACTTCATCTTAATGAATGAGTAACGAATTTTACAAATGCATGTTACTTACTACTGAAGTACTCGTAAAAAATTATAACGATAAGTGTTATTTTCTTATCAACTAATTGCATAACGATTTCTTTCTATCGCAGAGCAATTTACTTTTGTTTTACACGTAGTATCCGTAGGTTTCCAAATTTTCATAAAAAAATATAAATATAGACTAGCCGTACACAGAAATCGCGAAGGGTGCTAAGTTCTTCTCCTGTTAATAAATTACAAACACAAGTGCTTAAGCTATGTACTTACCACGGAGTTAGGTCAATGTATGTGATGTCGTTGTATGCTTATTTATTTATTTATTTATATAACAATTCAAGAGAAAGAGGAACCTAAAAAAGTCGATTTTTGCTGCGGTAGGATTGGATATTTAATACTGAACTTGGCTGTCGTTTTACATTTATGTTTTTTATGGAGTCTTCTTTAACGCTACTCTGCAAGTGGGCTTACGTGTCGGCTTATCTCCAAAAAGCTGTAAAGTTTTATGAGTAGTTTAACCCGTAAAAGTAGGATTATTTTTTGTATTATGTTATGTGAGCATGCAAGTTTTTTTAGAAGAACAACTTTGAGACATTATAATTTGGGACGTTTTAGGGTTGTAAGTATAAGAGTAGATGTGTAATGTTTCATCGTTTATTTATTATTGATTTAAAGTCGTACTTTTTGGTTGATCATTAAAGTTATTATTTTTAGATTCAATACGTAATAGCAATACAATTTTAAAATAAAGTCCTCCTTGGCGATATAACAGAACTTTGAAAATAAAAGATTATCTATCTTTAATAATTAATTTGATACTGAAATTCTAAGATGATGATTTTTTATTTCGTGCTTAGTTGTATTCGCAGTACTTTTTCATTTCATAAAATAACACTCTCTGCCAACCCTTATTACACTTACTAGTTGTGAACTGATTCGCCGATTGCATCTTTATGCAACCATCGAAAAACTTGTCCGATAAAGAAAGCTATAATAACGTTTTGTGAACACGTTCTTGTGTGAAACAATTACCTATTACGTTGCAGGTTGCAAGTATGAAGAACGACAATGGTCGTAGCCATAACATGGAATGCGATGTACTTACTCGATGCTTCTGGTAACAGAGACACGGATCAGTAAATTAAGCAATATGAAGGCACGCTTAATAGAACATTACCTATAGTCAGAATGATAGATTTAGTGAACAATGTAAATTTTGTCTCATTAACTGATTTGTCATTTCGTGACGTATATTATAAACCTTTCCCCATGCGTTCCCCAGTTGTTCACTCCTAAATGTATTTATCTTCTTCGATCAAACAATCATAATCTCTGGTAGCCTTTTTTATTTTGATTTGTTATTGGAAAGCACAAAACAAAAAAAAACAGATAACATCTGACCCATGTCAGGGTTTTTTTTTACAATAAAAGTAGACAGCAAAAATTCATAGATATTCACGCCCTTTTAAGTACAAAAAACGATACCTGACCGAGTATTATGACGCCCATTTGTCTGTTCTGATTAGGGCAATCGCATCATTAGCTACTGTTTCTTAGACAAATGTTTAGGGCCAGAGATCAGAAGATGAGATAAGATTTACAACATAATTAAGCGAGATGCATTTTCGTAATGGTGAGTAATTTAACTTCACACGTGTCTACGGATAGTCAAGTGTTTTTTTCGTAAATGTTTTTTAGTTTAAGTAAGTGTCATAGAAAGCTGATATATGTATCTTACTAAGAATTAACGTCGGTGGTGAATGGATAAGTAGATTATACGAGTATGATACCAAATCCTATCGAACCAATAAAAAATAAATATAAATTATGCAGCAGATGTTAATTCATGAATATCAGGTCAGCTATTCAGCGGCGTCTTAACGACTAGTAAACGAAACGAAATTAATAAAAACATCTGCATTTAGTGTGTCAGTTATATTTTAAAGTAATGTGAAATATTGGATTCGACTTAGATGTAACTGTGCCAAAATTTACATTCGTAATTCGTTTCGTTCCCAGATTTTTCTATTTAACTATAAATATTCGAAATCGATTCGGAATCGTATTTGCGAGAGGCAAAACACGTTTTTATAATTAAACTTTCGTGAACTCGAAACGATAGGTTTAGTCTGGAAATTCTAAAAATAGTCATGTGGTCAGGGGCTTTTTTGTAGAGATAACTGATACACTCACGATTATAAATAGTGAATTCTTGAACAGTGTTTTATCAAAAGACTCGATCAACCACTATAAGCAAATACATTTTTTGAACAAAAAAATGAATAAAAATTAAATGATTAAGCTGAACGATAAACATCGCTGTCAATCACAAACTTCTCCGAGGTAATAATGTTTCTGAATAGCTGTAGAATGTAATTGACTAACAATAGCTATCTAACTACCTGTGTCATATTGTATTTATCCAGTTGCTAGTTTTGTACTGGTCACGTAATGAAAGTTCTTTTTATAAATTGGTACCCATAATTAAATGCTTCAATTGATTAAACACACATGTTCTATGTAAGTACAGGTTAGCTTCAATGACTTGAACACAATTAAGACATGTAGAATAGGAAACAGAAATATCAGTAACATGGTATAAGAAAAATTAGTACCGTGCAAAGAATAATTCGCAACTTCACATTGTTTTGACTTAGGTACTAAATTAGTACTTACTTGCTTGTCTAAAAGTAATGTAAGGAAATCCTATTGATCTTATTTTTAAATGATGACCAATAGAGTACCATAAAATCATATTATGTGACTATATTAAGAACATCATTAACCGTATGCCTTATCATATTACATTCTCCCACCCCCACGTTATTGAATTTTAATGGTTTTACCTTGGATGCCAAACGATATCATTAACTGAATAATAGCTCTATAGTATCTGCGAAATTCCAAAAAATGTGATAAGTATGCTAATTTAATGCTTAGGCTTTCTTAAAATGTCCAAGGACCACAAAAATTCAAATAAAAAATAATTGGTACAGGTCAAGAAACATCTTATCAAATAAGAATGTAGGTGAGTTTTATCGAAACAAGAAATAAATTCTCAAAAACCTAGTTTGTTTACTTTTCTAAAAATTACAAGGCAAACTAATAATATTTATAGTGTTGTTTCATCTGTTATTTGAATTTTTAATATATATAACCACTAAAAGTCAAGCCATTGCATTGGACGAAAATATGGACTGAAAGCAATTTAGTATTTTGCAAACTTTAACTGCACTACTGCAAAGAGTGATTTATTATCCTTAATGAAGCTACTCATAAATTTTTAACGGACTGATATGACTAAATTATAACAAGTCGATAGCGATTATGCAAGTAATGGATCAAGTAGCTTTATGTATCATTTAAATCTAGAGCAAATAAATTTGCGCACACTAACTTACTTTAGTGTGTTATACAATTTTAATAGGTATTTTATTGATTTAAATAATATTTTTTATGTAGCTGATGATGCGCTTAATGTGGTCATGTCTGCAGTTTTAATAAACTTTACGTAACTTTGTTTATGATTGCTTTAATATGAATAATTAGACTGTTTTAATTGTACAATTACAATATAACCAATGTATCTACTTTATGTGCTTACCTAATAGATAAAGATTTTTTATCCCGTCCACAAGTAATACTACGATGGATAAATAAGAGGCTTTGGACTGCCTACGGCAATTATTAAAAGTGTAGATATCCTTCGTCTACGGACACTTTCAAAGACATCAACCATCTTTGGTCATCAAACTTCACCAATTTTTGGTCTTGTCCTCAGAGGACCTTAAGTAAGCTAAGCTAAAGACAGGGCGAATCGAGTCGCCAAATTTGGGCCCCATGAAGAACTTAGAAGTCGCTTTACCATCGACATGCTAAGAAGAAGAAGAAGTGTATCTGTCCATATAAATTATATAATTTCAGAAGCACTCACATTCTTTACTAAGGTAGTGGTACCGCTTTTGTAGTAGCCGATTTCAACCCCAGAGTTTCAAGATTTGATTACCAGTAGAAAGTAGAGTTGAGAGCATATTGTTCTAGGTTAGGTTCGTGGTAGAACTTGCTACTGCGTTTGATGTAAAAAAAAACGCTGACGTCTACTTTTCTAATTTAATTAATTTTTTTATGTCTCCCATAAGAAACAGCATGACTCCGCAAATTAGCATGTCGGCTTTTGCCTATCAAAACTTGTAATCGAATTCGGTTTGAGAAATTCTTAGGCTTTTAGAAGTGTGCCCATATGTTATGTGTCCAATGGCCTACGCTGATAGAAAAAAGGTGCCATTAAATTTAATTATGCGACGAACGGAACAGTGATGTGAATAAGAGGTAACCTAATATCGATTTAAAATAAAAATCTTAGAGTTGTAAATTGGTTAGGTCTTCAACCTAACGGTACGTGTTTTGTAAATAACGTGATTGGTGAAATGTTCCTAAAATTGTTTCACTGAATATATTTCGGGCAACTTCGGTTGCGAAGGGTACCATGTCATGTACTTATGAAGTTTAATAATAATAATAAAGTGTTTCAACGAACACACCGATTTCCTAGCCCCAAACTAAGCGTTAGCTTGTGCTATGTGGCTTAAATAACGGATTTATATACTTAAATACATTTATAAACACCCAAAACTCAGGTACAAATGCTCATCCTACTGCTATGCACAGGCTCACCTCAAATAAAGATGTAAATTGACGACCGCTTGGTGCAGTGGTCCACAAGTCGGACTTCTAAACCAAGGGTCGCGGGTTCGATCCCCGCACAGTACAAGCATAAGTGTGCATGAACATGTATGTTTGTACTGGTCTGGGTGTTTTCTATGTATAATATGTATTTATTTACAAAAAAAAAGTATTTAAGTAAGTTTATCCGTTGTCTAGTACCCATAACACAAGCCTCGCAGCTTAATTTGGGACTAGAGAATTGGTGTGATAGTTGTGACATATTTATTTATTTATTTATATTTATTTATAAATTAATATATTCTGTTACCAATGTGTAATGTTTTCTTATCCTATCAATTTATTGCTAAATTAATATGGAGAGCGGGGATATTCTACCACAAGTATTTATATACTTAAAAGAAATTCTCGATTGCAATATAGAAATGTAATGAAATTATGAATAAAGATATTTGTATTTGTATCCGCTTAGTATTTATTTTGGCAAAATGAAAGTACGCATCTGTACATTAATTGAGTGATGCGTTCTTAGCACATCCCTATGTTACAGATTAGGTTTCAAACTTGAGAACTTTGTATAAAAGAATGGTTTTACTGCAAAAAAGATCTCCCCGTTTCTCAAGTGTTGCTTATTACCGAGAATATAATTACCCGGTGTTGATCTTAAGTGTACCATTAGGCTCGGTTAAGCATTGGGAAAATGCCTAACTGTCACGATCGTTTAACGTCACTTTTTTGATAATTGTAACGTTTTTATTTGGTCCATTTATGATGACAATAGAAGTTTGTTTAAGAAGGGGCATTGACAGTTTGAACAAAGCCCGATGAAGCAAGTAATACATAAAGTACCTATAGATCACCCGTAAGACGCTCACAGCTAAACCTAGGCCTCATTGGGATTCCATGTCGACCACTTGGATCCTGTTGCTCTACGCTACTAATTTAGAACCGACGAAAAAGAGGAGTGTTATAAGTTTGACAGAAAAAGGTTTCTGTTTCCTTGTGTGTATTAATGTGTTAATGTCTGACGACAACTTTGGTGTAAGTAATGGTCAAGAAGTTGATTATTAACCAAGAGGGTTTAAAAATAAATTGGCACAATATGTTAAAGATAATTGGTTCTTAAATTTATACATAATAGAGAGATACTCAACAAAGCACAACCCAAATATCAGCCTTTAACCATCTAAACGGCTAAATAATTTTATCTTCAGCAGTGACGCGGCGACGATCCTGCTAATTGTAATAATATTACCTACCTAATTTATTTAGTTTTAAGTTTCCATGTAAGTGTCATGAATTGTCTTAATGGAAACAAAGATTCTTTAAACCGAGGTCACGAGTTCGATCCCAAGTACTGTACAAACAATTGTGTGTCTGGGTGTTATATGTATTTATTTAAGTTTATTTGTAATACCACTGTTGATTCTGATAGCTGTAACACAAGTGCTTAAGCTACTTACCACGGATTCAGATCTATGTATGTGATGTTGTTGTATATTTATTTGTATACTAGTTGACCCGACAGACCTAGTAGTAGTAGTCCTGCGCGTTGCTTTTTTTTAATTTTAGATCTTTTAAACCTTCCATGAACTTCCACAAATAATTCAAAACCAAAATTAGCAAAATTGGTACAGCCGTTCTCGAGTTTAAGCGAGACTAACGAACAGCAATTCATTTTTATATATATATAGAAGATAGAAGATTTAATGTTAGTAACATCGCAGTTCCCAAACGGATCGAACGATTTTTAATCGGTTTTTTTATTCGTATCTTTTAATTTTAATTATATCACGATAGTTCTTAGCCATAGTTGGTCAAAATCCGTTCAGTCTAGCTATTCTTACTTCTAAGTCAAACGCTCGGGGTCCCGGTTGAGCTTAAAGTAGGAGGAGTACAGAGACTTTTTATCCCAATGACTTTATCTGGATACAAACCGACAATTATTTTCTGTCATTAGCATGAAAGTTTCAGTCCCAACTCAAAGCCATTAGGTCAGATTCCTTGCGTTCTCGTTACAGTTATAATTAGCGCCAGTATCATAGCGACTTTCAAAAGAATCGATATACGCGTGATATAATAAAGCGTTAATTATGTAAATGTATCAGAGCGTTAATTTCCATACAAAATTTTGTGCGAGTTCTTAAAATGGTTGCGTTATCAATTAGACTTCGAAAGTAAGTAAAGGGTCATTGGAAAGGGATTTTTAAGGCTTGTTGTTTAAAAAATATTTTATATCTATATTTTAATTTCGAAAGTTTGTAAGTTACGTTACTGCATTTTTCTGTTTGTTTTCTTCTCAAAAAACAAAAAATAACTTTTAAAGGTTAGTTGTTTGGTAGTTTATGATACGAGCTTCAGGCCAGCAGCTCCGCTCGCATGGAATTCGGTAATATAGTGAAATTTCTGGATGAAACTTAGGTCCGATCTTAAGATCCACTCTTGTACATGGGTACAACATTTCATCCAAATCGGTACAGTAGCTACGACGTGAAAGCGTAACAAAAAGATAAATCGCCACTTTTGCATTTATAACGTTTAGGACTGGTTTAAGCAAATACTTAAATTATGAAATCATTTCTAAGGCTATTCAAATAATATGAAAATACATTGATTCATATTAGTTAGCGTGTGAGTAGTTTTAAAGATTAAAGCATACATACATAGGGACAGACACGAAAAGCGACTTTGCTTTACACTATGTAGTAAAGAGACGAATATATAAAGGTTAGTATGAAAGTTCTTAAAAAGTTATGTTCTTAAAATAAACTAACTTTCAGGAAAAAAAATCCCGATTCAGTCAGAAAAAGAGCTGATGAGCTTCAACGGCTACACGAATTTTAAACACCTTAAGTTATGAACCACCGTGATTTAATTTTCTTTCGATAAAAAAAAAAAAAATTTTGAAATTGGTCCATCCGTTCGGAAGCTACACGCCAATGACAGACTCACACAAAAACACTTACACACAAACAAACAGACATACAGGTAAAACTTAAAATAGCCCTCCTTTTTGTGGGGAGCGTAAAACTGCGTATAGGCATAGATAATGGAAGGCAAGATTGTCAATGTCAAATTATCTTTGGTATAGGGACGTTTTTGTTTATAGGTAATAATATAATAATAGCAGACCATAGGTGACGTCAAAACGAGCTTTCCCGTAGTAAATATTGTTAGCATACTGCCAAGTTTAATGCTTTATTACTATCATAAACAAACAAGTAATGATCATCTGAGCTGTGTAATATCACTTAGTAAGTGTTGCATTTATGTATTCGGCAAATTGCGATAGAAGGTAGTTGAGGATTTATAAGCTTTTAATTTGAATAAAGCACCATCTTATTCTTTTCATTTTGACAGGTCAAGCGTTAACAAATAAAACGTACATTCTAGCATTTTTTTTAAATATTTTTTATAAAGGTTTATTAACTACTGGGCACGTAGTCAACCTAATTTCTTACGTAAAAAAGAATTCAGAAATAAAAACTTAAGAATCACGAAAATAATTTGCAATTCCTGTGTTAGGTCTGATACTTAGTCTTATCACAAATATCCATCATACCATTTCATCACACTACTTATCGTCCCAACCAAGATTAACCTTTCCTTTTTAAAGGATTCCTCTTTAACACATTGAACGCCATGGTGGTCACCGGTGACCCCCAAACAATATTATTTCTATTGTGTCTAGTCTCTCGGCAGTCAAAGGCTTAACCTAGGTGCTTGCATTTGTTCATTTGTTAGGACAGCTGGACACTTTCATGCGCGCCTCCGCACATACAGTCCACTTTATTTATATCGAAACACCTTTAAATTATTAATGATTCCCTCCCTCAACTCTTGAACCGGCCCTCGCCACCGTGGTGGTTGATTGGCGCCACCACCCCTTTTTTTTTGGTTACCAAGGTTAAAGAGTTAATCGAGTTTAAGAGTTTGACGACCGTTTGGTGCAGTGGTCTACATGTCGGACTTCTAAACCAAGGGTCGCGGTTTCAAACCCCGCACAGTACAAGCATATGTGTGCATGAACATGTGTGTTTGTACTGGTCTGGGTGTTTTCTATGTATAATATGTATTTATTTACAAAAAAAAGTATTTAAGTATGTTTATCCGTTGTCTAGTACTCATAACACAAGCCTCGTAGCTTAATTTGGGACTAGAGAATTGGTGTGATTGTTGTGAAATATTTATTTATTTAATCCTTTAAAAATATGTGACGTCTATTTGCATTTTAATGTTTTAGCTTAAAATCTAAATAATAAAAAAAACACAACTCACCTGATAGATGGTGCCTGCATTTTATCCCAAGCCGAACCTTGCATCCATTGACACAATAATCGAAACCCCTTTAGCACTTAAAAAAATAAAATGTCACAGAACTTTTTTCCCGCGCTCGCGAGCTGTCAGATTTCCCGCGTTTTCGCAACGCTGCGCGCGGCGTGCGAGAGGTCCTAACAACAAGTGTAGCGTCTTGCGTTCACCGTCACTACTAGACGACCTTACGGCATATTGCTCAGCACAGATTTGACCACAGGAAACCAGGTCAGTGATGAGATATCAAATTTTAATATCTAATGTATACGATAAACCTTCAAATTAGGTTGATTAAATTTGACCGCACGTAAAAGTAACGCCGAGCCGTGTGAGTTCGTAGTACGCATTCTTGCTACCCATAGAATACATTAATGAGTTACCGATTATGGTTTTAGGTTATAGCAACTAATATATTTAATGGATGAGCTCCCAATAACTTGTTTAACATATTTTTTCTGACAATTCTGTTTTTTATGCTGCAGAAATATTTCCGTTGATTTAAAAAAAAATACCGTAAAAATATGTCGTTCATGCGATTTTCAATAAATTACGGAAGCATCATCAATACGTACACCTACAACAAACCAATTTGGCGTAAATCACACACTTTCACTGCTACATGAGTTTTTTATCAATAAAAACTTCGATCGCTGTCTAAAGCCATAATAACTATTTCGATACCTGTTATTATGGTATTATTTAATGCACTTACGCCCATGTTAATATAAATACAGGTTTTAATAATGTTTCATCAAATGACGGACATATTACCGCCTACTTACTGCTCAAACTGCCAACCACCAACATTGAATTATTTTTAATCCCAAAAAAGTTATAGTGGCCAACAAAGATCACGGTTTCTCTATCCTATTTTTAGAATCATTAATAGAATATCGACTATTTAAAAAAAAGACGATTCGAGTCTTTGAATTAAGTAACAATCTTATAAACGGATTACAAATTGACTTACCCGTTATGTTTAAATAAACGGTGCTAACAAGAATGAGAAGAGGACAAGATGACATATTCATTACAAGGTCCCATCAATACAAATTTTGCATTAGACCATGTTCGATAAAACCGTCAAAGTTCCAATTTCGATCATGTCTCTAGATCATCTCATATCACGGAACTAAGGCATGTTATCCAATAAAACAAAGACATGTAGTGCCTTAGTGCATTTTCTCATGATTTGTACATGAGAAAATGCACTAAGGCACTACATGTCTTTGTTGAGTCACTAAGGATGTTGGGACCATCGTCACACACACTAGCAGCGCCTCTACACAAAATACGTGGCAATAAATAGTCAGTAGTCAAAGTAGTCCCAGTCCTAGCAAACTTCTTATTCGGATCATCATATCATGAGAAGATAAAAGCCTTTAGTAGCTACTTACTAATGCTTCGTCATAGTAATATTAGTATATAAATTATCATCGCTATTGGTGGACAACAGGCCTAATTGAAGATGGATGCGTTAATAACGAAGGCTACCTTATTAGGTGATGGACGAGACTTATCTAACATTATCTAACTGCATATTATGTTCTATCGTCCGAACATAGTTTTTTGGACGTGTTAATTAGCCGTTATTTAGAGCTTGTCTTCTAAATTCATTAAGTGAGTAATAATGAACAAGACGGGGTGAAGACTTGACATAAATAACTTATACCTCTATGACTCTACATATAAAGTTACTCTATTAAATCTTAAAGGTAAGCCCCTTCAAAAAGGCTGAATGTGTGTCCATACGGAATAAAAAAAGTAAATATTTTTATTATAAACCAGATGAAAGTAGCTTAATTTCCCGCCACGCTTGAAAGAATTGCGAAATGATGTAACTTCTCACATTGCCCCCGTGCTTTACTTTTAACTTCCTACTCGATTCAGAGTAAACATTCGATTATAATCGATTCAAATATCGATGCGAGAAAAAGTAAGTCGTGAGTTCAGACGCCGCGATGCAGAAAATGAATGCAGAAGATGTTGCGTAAAAAGTTAATAAGTATTCATTTAATTTTATGTTCGTACCTTTTATAATTACACTTAGCATTATTACGTGTAAGTACTTGTGTTAACATCCTATCTACCGGAGAATATTATGTTCTGTGTTGCTACACTTTGTATTATAATATAATAAATAAATATACATTGATCTTACTCCGTGGTTAGTAGCTTATGCACTTAATTGTGTTAGGTACAGATATCAGACTCAACAGTGGTATTACAATTAAACTTAATAAATACATATATCACCCAAACCAGTACAAACAGAAATGTTCATGAACACAAATATTTGAACAGTACTGGGTTCGATCTCGCGACGTCTTTGTTAAAAGACAACTTCTTGACCATTACACCAAATTGGTCGTCACCTATACCTACTGATTATAAAATTGGATATGGATTATAATAACACATAAAATGTGTCATGCACGAGATCACACACAAAACGAAATACAGCTGTTTACGCTCATGGCATTCTTGATTACATCTAGTATAGTCACACTTATAATCATAAACGCTTCCTGAATGCTCTTATTTGCATCTTACTCCAGCTAGTATCACCACAATTATTTTTTACTAGCAGCCCGTCCCGGCTTCGCACGGGTGGACAATTATTATTACATAATATACACATACAATTTAGGAAATGTTCCTTAGGGATAATGTAGGGTTCTAAGTAGAGATGGGCCGAGTAGTGGTTTTACCGAGTACCGAGTATTACTCGGTTTAAAGCTTGCTGTGTACCGAGTACTCGGCCCATCCCTAGTTCTAAGGGTAAAATATATTTTTTTAAATCGACCCAGTAGTTTGGGAGCATATTCAATTCAAACAAACAAATAAATATTTCCTGTTTTTAATATTAGAAAATGGGACTTTTATCCTTATAAAATGCCTAGATCACCGAAAGGGCACATAAATGCGACTTTCCGTCACATAATATTGCGAGTCGCAGCAACTGTGAGCCCTCGTCCTAACGAAGACACAAACATTTTATGTAACAGACCGACAGATTTGATGAAAGTCAAACACAAGAGACCCGTAACACAATATTGTAATAACAATTTGGTTAATACAATGAGTATCTTTGACCCCTTACTCCTAAGATATTCCACTTCATATGCATGACAGGCACCTAGGATTATCATATCTAAATGACCACTCAACTTTCTAGAGGAGCGAAGATCGCTTACTGATGCTCACGTATTAAATATTAAAATAACTTAGCACCTAAGTGTCTGATATGCTGTCAATGTAAGCATGTAATAATTTTACATAAAATCTCTAGGCTGCTAGGTTAAAACACTGTTTCAATACACTACTAAGATATGAAGATGGGTCAAAAGCTTTACGAAAGTACAGATGAAATGTTGATAAATGACAGTATATCAACATCATACAGTATCATATACAAAATTGCATTTAACATACATACACTCAAGAAATAACTATAAGGATGACCAGTTCACTGTTAGCAATAATATAATATAATAGAAAAGGTTAAATAAAATGAAATGTTTTTTTTTTATTTCAGTAACAGTTTCCATACATTCTTTAACTAAAACCAACTATACAGAGATCAAATTAATTAAAAAAACACTTAAAAACAGTCCGAAACCAATCCCAGCTTCAAGCTCTAATAGAACTTACAGGTAGGATTGGATCGGTCCAATCCTACCGAACGTAGATTGATGCATAGTAAGCGGAAAAAAAAGTTTAAAAAAGGAATGTTTTTTTTAAATTTATTTATTTAGTTAAGAAGAGTTATGAAGTGTGTGTAAGTATTTTATTTAATTTATTTTTGACTATTCCAAATCCTATCGCCTTCTACAACTTATACCCTTGCAACAACTATCCTTCGTAGATGAACTATCGCTATTACCCTATTATTTGAGGGTCTTTAAGTTGAGTTGGTATTCAATAGAAAATTTCATAATACATTAATCAGTCAATAATTCACAGAGGAGTCAAGATTACACGGCGTCGTTTGTAACAGCGTCACCGTTTTCAATTTATGACGTCAATATTAATATACGACTTAGATACTTTACGATCTGAGCAACCTAGAGTGTGGTAGGCAAAGAGCCAGCCCTTTTTTATTTAATTTTGTAAATACTTTACACCTTAAACTAAGCTTAGTGACCATTAAAGTTTCAAGCAATAGCTTGCTTTGTATAAAGAATTGTAGTAGGCGTAAGAGGTGCTTGTGGCGCAGTGGTTGCAGCGCTTTGGTAGCGTAACAAAAGTTAAGCAACCCAAGACGCGGTCATGTTTGGAGTTGGTGACCATTCTGACCATTTAAGTGACGTCTATTTACAAGCATATCCGTGCTTCGGAAGGCACGTTAAGCTGTTGGTCCCCGTTAATATCGATAAATATTAGTCGTTAAGCCAAGTCAAAGGCCCTCGGGCGGCTTAATAACATCTGACAGTAAGGTTGGTCTCTTACAAGCACCCTTCTACCATTGTAGGACCAAATTGTATGCAGCCTGCTGAAAACCGATCGACCTGGAATTCTTTGGGGGAGGTCTAAGTTCAGCATTGGACATCTGGGGTATCTAGTGAGCATACTATGATGTTGGTTGATGATTGATCCAGTCCAGCGCCTTTTGCAGGAAAAAGCTGCCTACACTTCGAGAACTAGATCAATTTTAAATAAATCATGCAGACAAACGTAGCCTTTACTCAAATTTAAAGACAAAAACGAATACATCATCAACGACATCACATACATTGATCTGACTCTGTGGTAAGTAGCTTAAGCACTTTTGTTACAGATATCAGAATCAATAGTGGTATTACAAATAAACTTAAATAAGTACATATAAGACACAGACCAGTATAAACAGTTTAAGTTCATGAACACAAATGTTTGTACAGTGCGGGGATCAAACCCGCGACCTCTTGGTTAATAGTTAACTTTTTTACCATTACACCGGTAATGGTAAAAAAGTTAACTATTAGTTAACTATATATTCAAACCGAAGCAGCATAAACATGACAGATATCTCTATGTAATCTACCTATTACGAGCTTTTCATACAAGTTTATAAAAGCAAGGTGAACATTCAACTTAAGTGCGCACGTTTAATGCTAGCCCTTGGTCTATTACTTAAATCACAAAGCGTGAGTCGCGTCTAAATGCAGGAAAAAGGGCAAAGGATAATAATTCCATGCAATAGAGAAAGTCTTTCATGTTTTAAACATAACACAGAACGTCGCTCGAATACGATAAACAAATCGATGTATTCAATTACTTAAATGTAAGTGATGTTAAAGTTAGATATCAATACTTATTAGTTACTAGTGGCCTCCCGCGACTTCGTCCGCGTCGAATCCCTTTGTTTTCACAATCGCGGTTGAACGGGATAAAAAGTATAGTAAGTATGTATAAGTATAGTATGTCCGTTTCCTGGTTCTAAGCTACCTCTCCACCAATTTTCAGCCAAATCGATTCATCCGTTCTTGAGTTATAAATAGTGTAACTAACACCACTTTCTTAAACTAAAATAAACTTCACTTAAATAAAAATATTGGTTGATGGTAAGAGAACATCCTCGTTGTATCGTCTAATTTTCAGATTAGGGTGCCTGTCCACCGGCGCGGAGCAGCGCGGGTGCGGAGCGAAGAACCGTGGAATGGCGGAGCGAAGTTGCGTACCTGCTCTGTCTGTCCACTAAAGCGGAGCGAGGCAGTGGAGCGGAGATCCTGGCGGCATTTTTCAGTGAGATAGGTCGGGAGTCATTTCGAGCTCAGCTTTCCCGCTGCGTTTGCCCGCTCCGCTTGCAGGCTTTGTACGAATTCTTAAACTACTGCAACGTCCTGCCACTGAAGAGGAGCGGAGATTTCGTGCAACAATCCTATTGGTTAATATATCTCAGTTTCTCCGCTTCGCGCCGATGTACCCTTAAACCACATATACACCCCGAATTCGGTCTCCGTCACCAAATTATCATGAAACAGAAGACACCAGTCTGTCGAACCATTAAAATGTAGGTACTTGTGTGACTGTAACAAGATGTGATGGTCATATCCGACACATTTTTATTTTCAGACGTGTAAGTTGTGTGACCAGTGAGCTAAACCCTTAAAATGACTTTAACAATATATGATGGTTATTAAATGTACCTACCGACAATTTTTTATTTTCTGACGTGTAATATTACATACACGATAATAAAAGGCGTTGTCAGTTTGACGGTAGCACCTACTTTAACACTCCAGAAACATAATCTAGAAACAATCGCGTAACCAAGACCAACTAGCTCTCCATCTGCTAAAGCCTCTAAACTGCCTGCGAGCCCACCCGGTGGAGTATAGTTTTACATATGTAAGTAAACATACTCGTATATTAATAACCAGCTAATAATACATTTTTAATTACATCTTAGGGCGCCGACACACATCTAGTTCCGGAGTGCGTCTGCTCTTTTTGCTTATCATTTGCTTGCTGATGGGGATTGATCGAGGCGACTAATGGTACCTACACACTACAGCACAACAAGACTAACACTGTACCTTCTCGTACTTATAATACGGTTGTTTTGCAAAGAAACCTGGGTAGCCTGATGTGCTGTTTGTTGCCTACACACGTATTATAATAATCATTGCGGTCCACCGCACCGGTCGTAATTGAAAATATTGTCGGGAAATGTTTTGCGATTAACGCGAAATAATCACAACATTTGTAATGGCGTTACGATAGAACTAGAACGATTTTAAACCTGGTATTATCATAAGGAATAACCCACTTTCCTTTCCTTTTCCTTTCCTAAAAAACTTATTCGTAAAGCTTTTTAGTAGTAAAAATCTAGCAGCATGCGAAATACTTAACAAGATTGTCAGTTTTGAAATTAGGAACCTCAAAGCTGTTTTATTCTAACGTCCAGATAAAAGTTACTGGACTGTAAACCTAATAAAACAGCGTATTTTAAGTGCCATAATAATTAAAACGTTAGTGGTTAAAATGTTATAATGGCTTTCAGAATCTACCATTAATTTAGTGGAAGCGTACCTTAATTGTTTATTGTTAGAGGTACCTTACATAGCAGAAGTTTCAGTAAGTTTCAACATTATTGTATTATCCACGGGTACTCATGGCAAACTGAATGCGTAACTAAACACGATCGCTCTAGGAAATGCTAATTTCCACCGTTTCCTCGAAGTTTCGACGGCATATGAGAAATGATCGCTCCATCGCGATCGATGGAGCGAACATTGTTCTCAAAGGCCGTTCTCACTACCCGATGGTAGTGGGCCATTCTGAAGATGACAGAGATATCTCTATCAGTATTCAAGCTCTATATAAACTGGACTAAATAATTTTCGTGACTAAATCTTTAATATTGTTTGGCAAAAAATACACAGTGTAAAATGGCATCACCAAAATAAGGTCATGCTTATTTTAGAAACTCTTAAAAAAAACAACAAAAAATCACAATCTGAATATTTTTAAATAGCCAACCAGGTGGGTACCAACTATACTACATATTTTAGGTTTAAAAAATTGCTATTTGCATATTTGGATGCAATTTGTACACACTGATGGTAGTACCTAGGTAAGAAATATGGTTATGGAATAGATGGAATGGATAGGCAATGATGTAAATATGTTTGTCTCTGAACAATTACTTCAAATCAAATTTGAAAAGAGGCAATGACAATAGTGTCTTGACTTCTTGAGTTTATTGCGCTGCTTCTTCTTAGCACTGGCCCAAATTGTCCCGAAGCAGCAGGGCCAATTTATTGAAATAAATTGATTTTAAGTGAAGTGACGATTATGTGGCGAGGCTGAAACTCTCTCGGTAGGAATCATTAAAATATCTCATTACTGTGATAAATGGGCCGAAAATTTAATTATAATAATCATCATATATTTATGATAGATTCACATCACTTTCGTAAGCAGTTCGTTAAAATATTCAGTGTTTTCAAGCGGAAGTGGAACGTATAATATCACTTTTAGATTTTTGTTAAACTCATGAATAAATATGAAATTATGATTAGTTTATTACATCTTTATGTAAGCGATTAATTTGTTACCTACTACATGTGATTTGTATCTTACCATATATGCATGTTCTAATATTGCTAACTATTTTCTGACGGAGTCAATTGATGATTATTACATACTTACGAGTATACCACATAAAGATTCAATTCTTCAATTTCGAGTTAAATTACATTTTTATTAGTCTTGCAGGTTTACCTTTGCTGAGCTAATACATTAAGGAGAGAGAAATACTGTATTTGCAATATTAAATAACCCTAACCAAGGTAAGGTAAACCCTTTGCAAAGTTTGATGTTTTGACTTTTTTGACTGGCACAGTCTTTGACTGTCGATAGCATATCGAGTTTTGTTGTAAATTTTCCTTACTAGTGGACCCGTCAATCGCTGTCCTGCTAGCTGTTTTCGCAATTTATCAATATTTTCTCATCGTTTACACCTTCCCTGGACTTCCACAAGTATTTCAAGGCTCGATCTCGATTTTTAGTGAGACTAACGAACAGCAATTTCTTTATATATATATATATATATATATAAAGCGATCGGCCCACCTGAATTTTCCCATGGGAATGCGTCATTTTACCGATTTTTCCGTGTTAAAAAGTAGCCTATGTCCTTTCTCGGCTATCAAAATATCTCCATACCAAATTTCATGCAAATTGGTTAAGTAGCATAGGCGTGATTGAATAACAGACAGTAAGACAGAGTTACTTTAGCGTTTATAATATTAGTATGGATTACAAGCCTATAGATGCCGCTGAGTTTGATGTGTGCTGTCGTGTGTACATCGTACCTACATGAAGGAAGTCCGTCAGTTCAGAAAAAGTACTGTGCGAAAATGTGGCTAAGTATATCTATTGTAATAAGTTAATAACGATCGCTTCCACTCTCCCCTACTTCCCGGATAGACGTGCATTTTTCTCACAACACGACAGTTTTCTTGCATTCGCGATGACAACCGGTAAAAAATCATGTGATATTCAAACTTGTGTACCTGGGTACTCAAAACGATTACATTCATGCATATTTCTAAGTATCTACTACTAAAACATAAAGTGTAATTGAAGTTTTATTGAACTATACGAATGCTTTAAAAAGGTGCTAAAGCATATTTTTTCCGGTATGATACGCTTAGCTAGTATTTTATATATTCAGAAGTTAATTGTACTTAATTTTTTAAAGTTTTGTGCAATGCAATCACATAAGCAAAACAAATTTGCTTATGGCGTAAAGAATTTATGTAAATTCAGTACACATGGCTCCACATCAAGCTTACTCATTTTCGTGGCAAAATGAGCCATATTACGTGTGGCCGGGTGAACGTATAGTTGGTAAGTAGAAAAATTCATGTAGCTATTCATACTAGCAGAACCTCAATTATGAGGTGGTTTATGTCATACTCCAGTAAATTGAGCAGAAAATTTTACAGGACGCTAATAAGCATTAAATAAAATTCCTACCTTTAATTAATTACCACATACGAGAAGGAAAGTGTAGGATAGCAAGTAATAAATCAAGTTGAAGAGCTGAGAATCTTAATACGTGGAAAGTCCATAGAAAAATACCTTCGTACTCGGTTCCAAGGCATTTATCGAAAACCTGCTGCGGGTCCAGCTTTTTCCTTTATAATAGCTGACAGCTAAATGAAATAACACGTGTGTAATTCCGGTTAGGTGATAAAAGATAAAACGCAATCGGCCCATAAAAGGCAATCGTTGAATCAACTTTGACCTATAAATATTTCTTTATTCTTACCGAGCCGCTGACCATAAAGCCATTATTGCCCTTTGATTAAAATTAAATAGATAGATACGTTACGTCCATGCAAGAAGAATTCAATTGCATTGCATTGCAATTGAAAACAGTGAAAGAGATATCTTCATCCGGCCCACTTGGGGTGTCAGCGCAGAAAACGTGCGAACTATATATGAACATAAGATAGAACCCATTGTATGGTACGGCGCTGGTGTTTGGGTGCCGGCATTCAATAATAAATACATTAATAAATAAAATAAATATTTCACAACAATTCTCTAGTCCCAAATTAAGCTACGAGGTTTGTGTTATGGGTACTAGACAACGGATAAACATACTTAAATACTTTTTTTGTTAATAATCTTTTATTGATCGAACCCGCGACCGTTGGTTTTAGAAGTCCGACATGTAGACCACTGCACCAAGCGGTCGTCATTGAGAGTAAACTTCTTTCGCTTCAACGGCTAGTTAGCATTATAATTATCCAAGGCTTTCCTACTGTTGGTACAGCTGCATCCATTAAACTAGCTCAGCCGATACCGCTACCATATAAAGTTTAAGCAGTAGCTGATGTACAAATATCATAACTCCATGGACACTCATTTTTACTGCCCAGTGACGTCCCATTAGAAACTCTTTGCTTGCCATCGGAACTGTTGCACCCATCTGAGAGAAGTTGTAGGTATCGAGTTCACTGAAATCCACTCTACCGAAGACCTCTCCCAACTACCAAACAATACCTGCATAATTTTTACAGATGGTAGCAGACATGGCGGTCTGGTAGGAGCCGTTTTTGTAGTTTTTGGGCCGAGTGGAGAGCGAGCAGTGAACAAAAGTTTAACCTTCATGGCTGTTGTTCCGTTTTTTAGGCTGAACTCCTGGCTATTCGCGAAGCATGCTTGTACATTAACATCGAAAACATTTAAAATTCTATCATTCTCTCCAACTCAAAATCAGGTCTGACGGACAGTACACACAGACAGTAAAAATATTTTTAGCTCAATTAATTTGTTATCCTAGCGAGAAATTTTATCGCTTTACAATCCATTATGTAATATTCTTATAACCTCACCGGAACGTTAAGTCGGGTCATCGGTATCCGACTAACAATGTGAATGTAGATTTTACGATAGACAAGCATATTTTATGTCATATCTGTCTGGGTTCATCGTTGCTTTTATTCCATCCGCAATAGACAAATTGTCGCCGATCGCGGATGCATAATGCCGCATACTAAATACTTATGTAATTGTAATTCATAAGTTGAATAAGTTTTACCGGTCTTTATCGGAATTAAAACAAAAGAAAAGAAAATAACAGAGGGATGGTAGTTAGGTACGAGAACCTTCATTTGTTTGACCTTAAGACAGTGTGGCCAGAAAAGTGACGTCCAACTTTTTTAAGTGCCCCATGTTAAGAGGTACCTATCTGAATCACCCGTATGTTATGTTCTGCGATTTGTCGTAGTTTTTAAATTTCGATTTTTTATGATTTTTTTCCAAAATAAGAGTTTGAAAAATTTCTTAAAGAAAGGTTGCGTCGATTTTTATTGGCTTAATATTTATAAACAGAACTGTGCATTTATGCCTAAAATAACCCGCCTCATAAGTTCATAACGGTAATGAAAGTTACTACAAAGGTGACCTACAGTTAAGAATTTATGTTAAGTGACTTACGTCTGGCCTGTAATACCTCATGATTAGTCATGATTCACAGTTCTGATTGCATAAATTGCTCCAGTAGCGACAGATCCGTTAAAAAGTATCCTGTAAAATCGGTCGTTACATTATGTGAACACGCCATCTGTGTTGGTAATAGCGTAATTGTAGTCCTACGCTACCTCAAGTTGTGTCATAGTGTCATCATCAATGATCAACTTATATGAACGCTGTGACAATATGTAACAATTATGTAAATTGGAGTGAATGCATGAGATAAATGTTCTCATTTCCTATACCAATTAGTCTGGTATCCGTAGTTTAATGCACTAATATAAGGTAATTTTAATGCAAATCTGTGATCATCTTGTTTGTATCATTTTCTTAAAAAGCGAGTTTGATTTTTATTTAAAAACATTCTGTTATCTAAGGTGGATTCACACAAAGAGTTAATTTTATCATTTTGTACTAAACTTAACGATGAAATAGGAAGGATAAAAAAAACGTTGGGACCGGTTCAACACTTACAAATCTAAAAATAGTTTTAAAAGCTTACATACTTTCCATTTAAGATAAGATCGCTCTCTTTTAATTATCTTACTTTGATTGACTTTTAATGCTTTTCGCATACCGAATCTTAACATTTTTACAACAGGGCGAAGTGGGTTATCAACCCATAAAAGCGAAGGCTTTCAAATTTGCTAATCTACGAGTAAGGTACTGTGACACCAGTTTTGGCAAGTATTTGCATATGTTTTTTTTATTTAAGAAAGTTGCCATGATTACTAGCAAATCATGTTCACAAGGAATTCCATTTCACTTATATTAATAGATTATAATTGCAAGCAATTAAAAGTTGCTCTTCGCATATAAATGTGTAGCCTGTGTATAACGAAGATGATAAAATTGACTAAAGATCGTTTCTATCTTTAGCCAATTCTACCATCTTTAAATGGATGAAATTTCATTGTCTGCCTCCAATTTGTTCCGGCAACTTTTTTACGGTAAGTGTCCTAAAGATCTATGGGCTTTGTATCTAGTGCAAAGGTTAGTAAGACGTATTTCACGTGTTCAATTGACATTCGTTTTTTTTTTTCAATCCAACGCCGACAAAGTGTCGTTTTATTTACAATTGCGCTGGCTGTGTGACAAATCCTTAAAAAGGAAGTAAAGCAAGCTAAACTTTATTTTTTTATAAAATCTCTATTCTTTGAAAGTCCTTAATTAGACAACTGGAAACAGTTCATTAATTGCTATGAAAAAAAAATCTAACGGTTTTTTCTTCGCAATTGCCTTATTGTTGTTTCAAACGTTGAGCGGGAATGCAAATATATTTACACATACTTAATTTTATTTGACCATAAAATCATAAATCTTCAAGTTAATAAGTGTCAAATTTTTAATTTTTTAGAAGAATTAGAAATTCATTACGTATTATTAGCATTTTTATGTATGGCCTATGAGGTATACAAAGTAAAAAGCCATAAATTACTCATTTAAAAGTTTTATACAGTCATGCGACAGTAAAATCAAATCATAGTCCAAGTTATTAATTTTTTTTTAACATATTGAAGTTCTCATAAACCATTATTTACTAAAAGACCAGAAGCCATAAATATCGTTCTGTTAACCCTAATCTAGCTTGGTATTTTGACTTTATGATATTAAGGCTTCGTTGCACAGCTTGCATAAACCGTAACTTTAATCAAACGGTGACAAAATATATAAAAAGGGTGCATGTGTAACAATTATGTTTGTCTTTAACAATCTTTTAATCTTGATAAATGGGGAATATCTTCCTACTTAATATCATGCTAAACAGAGAAAATGCATTCTATTTTTTGCACGTTCACGGCTAATCAAAGGGGCATCGAACTGGGTTCCCCAGGGATGCCATAGAATGCCCTATCCTCTTTTCCTAGAAAAACCTTAAAGCAAAGAAATTCGCTCAACGACTACAAGAAACTCTTGAATAATAAGTATAGTGATTAACAAACAAATGCTTGGGGCCTCGGTTCGCTAAGCATAGGGGAGGCAACTCCGATATCAATTTATGACTCTGTAATAATATCAGTCGAGACATCTCGGTCTTGACGATCGCTCATTTTGAATCGATTTGAAATTATTGCCTCTAAAGATGCTAACATTGTACTCCAGTTCAAAACATTGCCGAAGAGGACCAACCACCAAGTCTGGTGACTTACCAGAATATAGAACATCCGACTGAAATAATTTTTCAAGTATAATTATTATGTAAGATTATGGTAGGTGAGAAACCGTAACCTGCCGATGAAGCCCTTTCTTGCACAAGGACACGCAAATCTTCGATACTCGAAGATTTGCGACTCGAAGTCTTTTAGCGACTGGCTCTTACAAATCATTGAGGCGCGAAGACGCAACTAGTGTACGAGCCTTGTATGAGCTATCTTGAGTAGGTAGGTAATACATACTTACTACCAAAGCTCCTAATGTTAGTAGCCTTCGATAACGTCTAGGCTAGGCAGAGATTCCACAAAAACAAAGAACCAAACGCTATGATATAACATTAAAGTCTACAGGAACAAAAATATATATTAATAATAAATTTTGTTTCAAATTCAATTTCAGCTCATAATCATGACAAACCAATAAAAGGGTTCAAAAGTGTCAAAATTACGTCGATGAATTATTAAATTTAAGGTCACGACCACGACAAACCAATAAAAGGGGTCAAAATTTCAATTTCAACATCCAGAAACAACAAAATCGTGGCACATGACACACCTAACTATGTAAATAACGCAACGAAAACATCCATTCGGTAAAAATTCACACAACACGCACGAAGGAAGTTGATACTAAACAATGTTCGATTGCCACGACTGGCGAATGCCTGCTTAACTATGGGAAAAACGTTTGCATGTGTGGGACACGCTTTACTTCCATTTCCATTCAATTACACATGAGAGACGGCCGGGTTATTATGATTTGAGTTTATTTTTCTTATTTTTATAAATAAATAATAAATACACAACAACATCACATAAATTGACTCCGTGGTAAGTATCTAAAACACTTGTGTTACAGATATCAGAATCAACAGCGGTATTACAAATAAACTTAAATAATTTCATATAACACCCAGACCAGTACAAAGAGACATGTTCATGCACACAAATGTGAACCCGCGACCTCTTGGTTAATGTCGTCGGGTGTCGTCGGGTTTTGGGTGGTCGTCAATGAAATAGCGTGACGTTTTCTTCAACGCGCTAACTTCTGAAAATATGATGTTCTAAACTCTAAACTCCTGCTAAGATTGACTCCTCAGTGTTCAATTTCAAACGCTACGAAACGTCACGCTCAGCCATGTCACCCTAGTGACCAATACTACGGAATATGTGTTAAAACCTTTAGATTTCTTAAAGAAATTCTACCTAATTTTACTTTTTTTATATCAAAGGTAGAGCACTTATTTTTATTATTATTTTATTACCATAGAGAACTGAGGAAGCCTTGCTACTGCTGCCTTCTGGTCACATTGATAAAACAAAGAATATTAAAAAAGTGTCAACTAGTTCATGTTAATTCATCTTTAACAAGATAATTAACAGATTAAAGAGCATAGGGCACACCACTCAAAAACCACTTTCTAAATTAATTAAGAACAAACACGGACTCAAATAAACCAATTAGGAGATCTCATCAAGCTATAAAAATAAAGTATCTAGTAACGATTTCTATGTATCCGTTCGTTACCTTTCAAGCCATGCCTAAATTAATTAACATTTCACGAACAACTCATTTAGGACTTTGTTTTTAAAAGGACTTGACGTGCGTTACATAATACCAATTTGTCTTGATAAATACTGTTAGCTATCATAATTAGATTAGAAAGCTGTGTTACCTTAACGTTACCTTACTCTTACACTAACTATTGGTTATAGGGTCACTGCTCGACGTTTCGGCTGGACAGTTGGCAATGAGTAAATACTCATTACCACCTAAATACTAAATACTCATGACCTAAATATTCATTATAATAGTTCGCGTTTAGACCCGATAACCAATAGTTAGTGTTAAAATGCAACACAAAAGTTTAAAATCATATATACCTTACTCTTACGTTCATAAAAGCTTATGAACAAAAATGTTCTAAAGGATGTGATAAACAGCCACCTCTTCTCATTAAAATAATACTATACGCCTCTTTCGAATCCTCGATAGAATGTTTATATATAAAATCTTTTTTTTTTAAATTAATTACTAATGGGATTGGTAGTTGAATTTCGGTTGAAAGTTTGTGAAAATATGTTGGTAGCACCTTTTCCCCCATCCTATGAATTGTAATGAAATCATAAAGTACACATAACATGTAAAATTTAAAAATAATAATTTTGCACTTATCATCGGTATCACTGGATTCAGCACCAAACCTTATAATTTGCTCGCTCTTGAGAAAAAGTTAATTAACCAATTTGCGTAAAATTCTAATCGACAGTTAGAACTAACTTTTCCTTTTACAGGCGGCGATTAGTTTAATTGAGATTGCCGTTCAACATTGTAGAATGAGCACTGATTATGATGCATCATTATGTGATACGGAACGCCTGCTTATGGGAAAAAAGACATGTTTTTTATTCCTTATTATGACTGAACGAATCAGGATTTTTAAGACATTTGAATGTTCAAAAACACAATCAAAATCTGAATTATAATCCTAGTTTACTATATGAATCTGCTGAACTTTACTTCACTAAATTCTCAAAAGGTCACGGTAAAGAGTGTTAGGTACGGTGAAATCCGTTGACATCAATTTGAAATAATAGATTGCACATATTTGCAGACCACATTATTATTTTGATTTATGATCAAACTTTTTCACCAACAAACGAATCCTGATTTTTATTAAAGAGCTTTCAAATTTTTTTGATGGCCACCAGGAGGTATATCAATTTCAATAAATCCTTCCATATTCAATGTTGAAAAAATCTCATATTTATCTGTCGGGGTCGCGTTGAATGATGGCTGATTATAGTGCAGGGTCAACGCCTTTAATTTAGTATTCAAAAACATTCTTATGTCTGATGACTATTTTTTATTGAATTCTGCTATCTGTTTGGATTGTCTGTTCGTTGACCGTGGACAGGTTTCTCCTATCTTGTTGTTGATGGCTATCATTTGGGTAATTACTTGCTATAAAAATAATCAAACCTAGCACCGCGGCAATAGTGGTTTAGGCATAGTTACATCGCGATGAATTTGCATTCACGTTACTTATCTTGACACTAACTTATTTTTAACACAAGTTTTTATCTGCGAAGCTCTATCCTAAAAACTTGAAGATAAAACAACATTCCGACCATTTAACTTTGTCTGAAAACTAAGGATTGGTAGGTATCAAGTATTATACCTAACTGTGCTTAAGTCACAGCTAAAAGCACTCTGATCTGTTAGTCATTCTACCGCCAATAATTTCTGCGATTCGGTCAAATCATAACATTATTCAAATCTGTGTTTATGTTGTTTACCAGACACCAAGTTGTTATATATTTTGTGAAAGCTCTCGAGCTAGTCTGGATCGTCAAAAACAGTCTAGTATGCTAATATCAATTTTAAGCTAAGGATTTCGAAATATATTATTCATAATTTACATTGGAATGGTCACCCAAGGTGCAGCTAAGCATCCTTATTCTATCCGTCTGCATCCGTAATGAAGTGGCATTCACGAAAAACCTGGTTAAATTGAATTAATCACTTAATGTACAACTGTAAATTAGCAAATTTAATAAATATTGAAAGACTTCGTGGTGTTCTTTTTTTGTGACAAGAATGGTTTTCTACATTGTGAATTATCCTCAGACTTCACCTGAAATCAGTGTTCACGATAAGACTCTTGACCACTAAGGTATAAAATCACGGTACAGAACTAAAATACAAAGTTGATTAGTTAAAGGTCCTTAAACCCTAAAGCTATCACAAATCATTCGCTTCTTCAAGACCTATGTACAGCAATGGCCATCTTTTAAGTTGGGTAAACCAATCACCAGAAAAGCTTTAACAAAATATACATCATCATAATTACCATCAGTCGCAAGACGTCAATGCTGAACATAAGCTTCCTCCAAAGAATTCCAGGGGACCTATTCCGCTAGTTAATCGTATTTGAATCGCCTGTTTTTCCCAGTTTTAATATGGGCAAAATTTAATTTGATTCTTTGATTGTTTCAACAAACAGCAATAACCTAGCACCAAACTTCGCATTAGCTTGTGCTATAGCGACTAAAATAAAAATAATTACAAAATCGATTAAGATTCTGTTACAATTGATTAGCGGAATTGGTAGTAGTATATTAGTAGTCAGCGGCCTACATCCAGTTGGGTCCTGAGATCTTAAAGGTCGTCAGTCCATCTTCCAATAACGATAATTTTATCACGGATCTTTATCGAGTGAAGTACAAAAGCGAAATTAGCCTACAAAAGGCGAAGAGCTACGCCCTTAGAAATCAGACCATTACCTGCCGATCTAGATCTTGAGATGTTTGCATCTTATCGACTATCGTTGCGAACTATGCTCGTATTTATAGGCAAGTCTTAAATAATTATTTATTACAATAATTATAGAATACGGATTTTTATCATGTACTTTTTTGTTTTTCAGTTTCCGAACACGGGGTAACTGTTGATCTTGCGGTTGTTATAGGCAGACACATCTATTCTATAATAACTTTTCTAATGTTAGTGATCATGTAAGATTAAACCTCTTTTTATTTCTTGTACGAGTAGTATATTCTAGTAGTACCATAAACTTAGTAAATCTAACTTCATTGTTAGATGAGATTTTCGATTTCAGACATACAGTTAAATTCCACGTCTGCGCACTCTACTCGTAAGTTACTACTCTCTAATCGTGATCGATCAGGAAGTCACAATTTATTTAAACATGCTCGTTTTAGGTGACTTTTATTAAACGACCGCCTCAAACGTCTATCGAGTACTTGAAGTTTGTAAGAGTCTAAACAAGAAATACTTATGGCAGTCTTCAGGAGTTCATTCTCGCTCGAAAGAATATGTATCCAATGCCAATATGCCAGTCTATTGTCAGCCAGGAACTCCAGAGGGAGACCTATATAAGCGATGGGTAGCAATTATGATGAAGTATGAATTAGAAAACTTAGATCTGCAATCAATATGGGCCTACTCATCTTAGTGGGAGACGCGATGATCAAGCGACATTACTTCGTAGTTACACTCCAATGAGTATAAATGGATTGATGATTGTAATACTATCACAGCCCTGACTTGCTGATTTAAATCCACAACCATATGTCGACTGACGTTACATCTCTGATAAGAGCAATGGAATCAAAGGTTGGAACTTTGATTCCATCGGTATATATGGAATCAAATGTTGTATACCTTTGATTCCATCGATGGTGTGCAGTCGATTAGTCTTTCATGATGATCAAAGACAAAATGCACATAAATGCACACAATAGTAAATACTTCGGCATCTCATACACTGATTTTGCAATAAAACAGGGTTGCCTAATTTTATAATATAGTATTAGTAAGCAATTTATATACGGATAATCTAATTTTAAATTCCTCCAAATAAATAATCCAACATTTAGGTTGTTACCGACGATGGATATAGAGCTCATCATTTCTCAAATCCAACGACCTTCGCCAAAGACTAAAACGTATCAATTATCTTAACATTTAATTAATGCGGATTGTGCAATTAATACATGATTAAACAGCTTAAACTAAATCCAAAGCAATTAGCAGTAAATTAACATAATAAACCCCACTATAAAGCAAGATCAAGATTCGTACTGAAATGAGCTTACATGAGAAAAGGGGAGGTCATGTAGGTTCACTAGTCACTTCACTAGATACCTAGCGAAAGTTTGTGAGTACCAAGGCCTTATCTGCATAAGACCTTGGCCTTGGTACAGACCAAATAGAAACCTAAGTGTCCTAAAACCTTGATTGAAAAACTCCTTACTGAGAGCTATTTATCGATAGCTACTAGGTTATCCAATCGTTAACTAAAATTTTGTCCACTTTTATATCAAATAACTTAAGTACAGACACCAGCACATCAGGTTTGTTGCAAAAACGCCTTTATTACAAATAATTAAGATACCGAAATGATACACTTTTTTTACTGCGGTACTTAATTGTTTCTTCGGTTTACGCATTAAATAAAACACTTTTTACGGTTTATTTCGCGATTTACATTTTTTTTAAACTTTGTAATGACAACTAACACCTTAGTCTACCTGTGACCACAGTCGCTGAAAAGGTTCCGAAACGTCAGGTTAAAATAAAATGTAAATAAGTTGCGAAATAATCCATAAAAAGTGTATCATTTCAATGTCTACTGTTCGCGTAAACCGAAGAAACAATTTATGTATCGTACTGCACTCGTCATGAAGAACGAATTTATGAAAGCGCAGTGGATAAATTAAAGCTTCGTTATTAGTTGTATGTTTTTATGTTGTGTATGCTATTGTTCTTTTGTTTGCCGATTAACATCATACAATAATATCGAAAATAAAAAAGTCCTTATGTAGGGAAAAATAATAGCTCTTAACAGTTCACATGTTTGACCTTATACGGCTCCTAAGAGGTCATCATATTGTTATGAAACAGAATGTACTTACCTAAGTGAAAGTGAAGATTTACCGTCCGAATAGACAGATAAAAATTGTCTG
Organism: Pyrausta despicata; assembly: GCA_963921415.1. Taxonomy (NCBI): domain Eukaryota; kingdom Metazoa; phylum Arthropoda; class Insecta; order Lepidoptera; family Crambidae; genus Pyrausta; species Pyrausta despicata. Next base: position 8,748,546 of record OY992862.1, on the reverse strand, counting down.
GACACAAAATGACATTTTAATAACTCTATTTCGGTATCCCCGGCACTCGGAGATAAACGCAAACGTTTAATTGTACGTTCATGTGACTTACGAGTATTTGGTGGTGTTACGTAAAGGTTTGGTAATAGAGAATGCTGTGTGAACTACGGGTTACAAATATAAATAGTGATGATTTATTCATCAGCCTTTAATATGCTCCACTACTGGGCACAGGCCTCACCTCAACTACCTATGAGGTGGTCCCAGCTATACTCGATCACGCGTGGGCTCAGTGCGGATTATTAGAGAGATACTTTGAACTTGCGAAGGTATAAGAAAGAATACAATTTTATTTTGTTTTTGTTATTTTATCTTCAATATTGTAAATAGTTAAGAATAGTTTAGTATCGAATGCTTATAAGCACAGAATCACCAAGCCGCTTGGTGCAAACAGTAAGCCAAGCTGTCGCAAATTATACGTTAGGAGCAGAGAATATCTCCATGGGCGTCTTCCAGTTTTTGCTTTGAGTCCGTAAGCAAAGGGCTAGTGTCAAAATTATATGGAATTTTGCCCCTTTTGATCCAAATCTCGATGTCTCTATCGCGAAAATAGCACGGAGAACGCGACCGTCAAACCATAAGGCTCTATTACTTTAAACTGTGACTTGCAGAGAGTTAAAAATAAATAGATACCTTTTTATATTTTTCTAACATTTATTTAAAAACTAATTTGTGCCTGTGCATAAAATGACCTGCGCGTATGACCGAGCTAATTCAAATTTTATAAAGTAGACAGAACAGACAAGTTGAGTTATTATCACGTGTCTAATATCAAAAGATAAATTATGTTTCGTAATCAAACTGCTTCTCAATTACGATGAGCACACTCTTACTTAAGATTAGATTTTATTTTTAATTAGTATTAAAAACAAAAACATGTATCTTGTCATTTTTAGCCTAAGGCAGTGCATTACATTTTTTTTAAATAAACTGTATTTATGTGGTTAGCACAAGAAAATAATTTTGGCCTTTTAAATACCTTCAGTTATACTGCTTCCCACTTAAAAATAGCGCTTTCTTCTTCTTAAAGAAGAAAAAGTAAAGACTTTCTAAGTATTTTATGGGACTTTCTGCGCTTCTTTTAGGAGAGCAACGTATTTTTATTTATCACTAGGGCACCAAGGCATGTAGTTCTTAATTATGTTTGAAATTTGATAATCAAATATGCATCAATATTTTCTAATGAAAAAAAACATCTGGAGAAAGTGCAATAAACAATTGCCACGTCTATCTATTTCACTCTGTGGTGAGATGTCGTCGAATCACGTCGCCTTGGGCTATTAGACGGATGCTCTGATAAGCAGCTGGGGCGAATCTCACCGTGGAAACACCATAACCCAATGCTGTGGTCGGAATGAGATGAAAACTAATGGGGTATAGTAAGGGTTATTGAGGAATAGATTTACTAACTTGAGAATAATAAAAAATATTTCACTTCAAAAACTTATTAAATATACATAAATTTACACTGTTATAAATAACTTATTCAAACTTAAAATAAGCACATAAACTACGTCTGAGTACGTCTTTGAGAATTTAGCAATACTCTACTTTTGCCCTATAAAAAAGTCTAAGTGTATTTCTAGAATCTAAGATCCTGAACGCATCACACTCATAGGTACCTAACTACCTAAAACATAAACGTTTAAAATTTTAGCCCAGTTAATAAGCACCTTAAGCCTTTAGAAGTGATCGCTGCCCAAATAATTTTGAAATAAAATTGTTTAAAAAAACAATACTTCATTTGTTTCTTTTAGTCGCAAAATTTTGATATCGCCTTATGCAATGGCCACATTATTGGATGTCATTACTTCATAGTGATTACACAGGATGCCATTTGTTTAAAATTATGTTCAATTATGCTTATCGTTTCCTTACGATGAGTGACAATGTGTCATTAGAAAGTAAATAAGGACCTACATACAGAACTGCTTACAGCCACCAAAAGATATCAATCATAATGTAACAGCGTCCATAAATTAGTTCTGATATTCAATTTTGGATGGTGGGCTAACCGATTTCTGCGTAATAGAAACAAATCCAAAATGGCAGTGATAATTAGATACCTACCTAGTTGTTTTGTTTGACCAGCTCTATTTTGGACTTCTTATTCATTAATCGTGAAAGCTTTAATCTAAATACTTCGAAATAGAGACTATGCCTCCTTAAATAGATTATTTACCCTACAAACACAGTATACCACCATACAAAATTTTGGTGCATTTGTCTAGCAATTAATGTAAGAGAATTTGTGTTGTCTGTAAATTAGTTTTTTTTTGCAGCGTGTGTTAAGCTTTTCATACCTACTTACCTAACTTCGAATCGCGTGGCTAACGCACCAAGCATTCATTTATGTCGATGATTAACAAAATTTCTCGCCAGTCACTACTAAGTTAAACACAAATCAGGCACATGTTTTGGTTCCGACTGTTACCTGTAAATGGGTAGACCTATTGACATTAAATTGCTGGCCTACTGGTATAATTTTTAATATTGACGTATCATTCTTACGGTTTGATAACATGTAAAATATTCGACTGCGCTTTGAACAACTGTGATATCCACGCAGTCAGGCCATATTTTCCACTAAAGCTTATCTGACTTTCGCACCAAACTAGGGGGAGTTTGGTCCTGTAAATAACAATATCCTTAACCCGTAGAGTGACTGGAAGAGATCGCTTTTAGCGATAAGATCGCCTAAATTGTGCATCTTTCTTTGTATGTTGATTTTGTATTATTTTTTGTGGTGTCCAATTAAGTGTTCTCTATCTATCTATCTATATAAAGCAAAGACGACATGGTAGTTTTAACATAAAAGTAAATTATTCTTGATATTTACATAATACAGCTTCCCCTTCTTCAAAGTTTTGTAATCTGGGCAAAAAGTGAGCTAATCTGTTTTTTTAAATGAAACAAAATCTCACCATAACTTACAGATTAAATCCTTTACCGTTTTCTTAATGCAGCAAAGTAAACAAAATACGGTTTTTATTGTACCTACATAAGCACCTACGTGCAATTGTTAATACTTGGCCATTTGTATGGATTAGCATCGTTTGGCTGCAGTCAACCGTATCAACGGAATTCACCGTAACATATTAGTATTTAGTATTTGGGACATTCAACTGGAATCATTGCTTGATTGGTATTTCAAGTTACAAACTGCTACAGCAAAACAGGTATAAATATCCGTAAGTAACTTATTGTAGTACAGAATTTGTGTACCAAAAATAGCCCCTACCAATGAAAATCAAAAAGTGAGTTTATCGAATAAATATCCACAATTGATAATGAACCCTATCACAGCCTTGCCACCTCAATGCGTTACCTACGCATTGAGGTGACTAAAGTAAGATTTTCACCCCTTGTTGTTTGAAAAGTACTATTACAATGTTATCCTCCCCTTTTCACAGTCATTTCAGCAATGCAAGATTACATACATAGGTATGTTTTGCAAATAAAAATATGCAAAAATGCATACCTGCCTAAAATTACGTCGAACATCGGAAACCGCTAATAACCTACTTTTAGGTCACGTCATTCAATTGCTAAAATATGGCATTCTAACATTACCTGTTCGATAATGGTGCGATTTATAGATGATTGATGTTGAAGCCGATGCGCATCGGTGCATTCGACAATGCGTCTAACTGTAATGTGCGTAAGATTGATTTAAAATCTGGGCTTCGGAGGCCGTACTCCGTAACGATTCGTTATGAATTCGTTCGAAACCATGACGACTGATGACCACTCTGGTGTACTAGTCATGAAGTTGACTATTAAACAAGAGGTCGCGGGCTCGATCCTCGCACATTTTTGTGTACATGTCTGTTTGTACTGGTCTGGGTGTTACATGTATTTGTTTAAGTTTATTTGTAATACCACTGTTGATTCTGATATCTGTATCACAAGTGCTTAAGCAACTTACCACAGGTCAGATCAATGGATGTGATGTTGTAGTATTAGTATTAAAAAAAACTACAGACAATGGTTCGTTATGACAGTAGGGTCTCAGGCGTCTGTCAATGTTAAGTCCAGTATCTTTAAAGTTGTGATTTTCGTACCTGCTCATCATCACTCAGTAGTTCATCGTCTTCATAATTTTTAGGCCACGACGAAAAAGAAAGTTTTTAAAAGTTTACCCCTATTCTGTTAGTGTGTCCGTCTGTGGGATTGTAGCTTCCAAAAAGGTAGACCGATTTCAGTGCAGTTCCTTTTATTCGAAAGAAAATTTCTTCATGGTTGTTCTTAGCTGTGGGTGGTCAAAACCCGTCCAGTCTTTGAAGCCAAACATATGTTTTCCTATCAGGGTTTATTACATTTTAAAATTTGTTGCGAGAACTTTAAATTCCTTCTTTCTTCATCTGCCGTTTGCCCAGCTCTGGATCCATTTAGGAGGTTTCCAATCAAATTGTTTATACACTAAGTCTTAAATAAGTAAATTAATGACTGACTGCTTATTTGTATCCCTTTCAAAAACTTTAAGCTCCATACTCGCACGAATTAACAATATGAATATGGCTATAGGTCCAACTCCCGATGAAAACGTTCCTGTGAAGTCAGCCGAATCATTCCATTGTAAAACTCCGTTACAACAAACACAGAGCATTTTCAGAAGATTCACTTAGCTATCATTGATCATATTCCAATTTCCCTTTCGCTGTTTTCCCATCAATTTGTCGGTGAGGAAGTAATCTCGCTGATTGGATTCCTAGCTCCGGCAAAAACGAGAAAAATGGTGTCTCGTGCGACGCACGTCAGAAATTCTTGTGCACAGTTGCAAATCTGTGTAAATACACTTGGATGAGAATTAACTCAATTTGAGAGATCGTATTGAACATTGGAAGAAGTGAGTTTAATGTTAGTTTACAAATTATATCGAAGCGTTGGTATGGTAGGGTCCAAAAGATGAGGAGACATGTTCAACTGTCATCTTGACGTTCATAAAGGGCATAATATGTGTCTTAACATGAATAAATGATATTGAATCTTGAAAACCTATGGAGGGTTTTATACCGGTTACCTTACGTAGTGGAGGTACTTTAACATGGAGACATCTTTGCAAAAAATTCGCATATCAAAATGCTATAAAAATGCTCTACTAGCCATAGTAAATAAGCAATGAAAGAATGTTCGATGCAATAAACAATTTCCCTACTTTAACAGTCACGAGATAAGTGAGATATATATCATCTGAGTCAATGGGAAAGCAATCATATGCCGATATCAAGGAAAAGTCGTAGCGTGTGACGTGAACGCGTGCTCAAATTAGGGTTGTCGCGTGATAATCCGTCAAGCGATCAGTTTGACTTTTGATTGATTTAATAAATATAAAATTAATCGTGGTCCTCCGGGCCTCAGGTTATAACCCGAGCGATCGACCATCGTTTACGCCTTAAAGTTAATGAAAAAAAAAATGTAACTTCAATTACGGGGTACGTATCTACTACGATGTTTATTATTTTTGGAAATGTAATCAAGCTTTTTAAGAGCGATCAACATCTGAGCGGTTAACGATATTCGAAAATGTTAATTTTGTTTTCAATTTCGAGCATGTTTGAATTTTCAACTGAAGTTAAGGAAATGGACATATTTGTTACTATTACGAAACCCGACCAGTTGAAAAGCAAGAAATCTGCATGTAAACAAAAACTGGACAGCACCAAAAGTTGCCTGTATACTTTTCACTCTCACATTCGGTCTACATGCTCAATTGCCTAAATGGCAAGCATTTTTTTGTGTTTAAATCTAGGTAACCCTACTAGTAGCTCGTCTCAAAGACCGAGCCGTTTAATTTGTCATCACGAGCGGAATCTTAAACGTTTTCACCTGGTTCACAGCGGAGGGAAGGAAGCGACGTGAATTGATATCGACAATGGGCCTTAAGTGTGAATAATCGGAAGACAGCGTTGGTAGGCCTCCTACAAGGAAGATAGATGATCAGAGAGCCTATTTCTGGTATTTAATTTCGACTTTTAATATTATTGCAGTGCGCAGTGTCAAGTCAATCAAATTCGTTACTTTTGACTAAGTATTAATCTCAACAAAGATCAGCCAACTACGACAGGAGATATTATAGTTATAGTGCAAAAATTTAAGCTCAATACACAGGTGCTCTCACTGTTCCATCACTCTCAAAGTTTAGTGAGACGGCAATCCGACATGACCGGAGAGAGATCAGGCGCAGGCCCAACGGCTTAACGTGCTTTCCGAGGCACGGGGGTGTAACACGGCAACTTCCCGACTCCGAGCTGTTTTTGAGAAATTCATGACAGAAAATCTCAGAAACAATTTTGGCTCCACCTGGGATTAGAACCCTGGATCTCTCGGCTGTAAGGCAGAAACTTTGCCACTACACCAACGAGGCAGTCAGTTTTTTTTACTAAGTATTATGAATGACAGATACCATCAAATTACAAGTCACGAAACTAATAACCGGTACTGATATTGTTTTGAGCATACAAGAATAAACTAGAAGCTACCCACTAAGTTTCCTTTGGAAAGTTATTACCAGAAAACTTAATAAATTACTGTTAAAAATTAAGGAAATATCATTAAATGTTTTTGAGTTTAGCTACGTTTTATAGCCTTATACTCCTGATCTGAATCACGTTTCCGTGATTTAGATAAGACACAATAAGGCAGGCCTAGATCCATATTTTTCGTTTCGCAGTTATACACAAACATAACATATCACGGATATATATAATGATGCCACGCTAAAGTTATATTATTGGAAGGTGGAATCTATAATAAGGATCCAATAAATATTGATTAGCAATTATAAAACGCGGAAAGAGTGTGGATATCGGAACAGCTAAGGTACAACATTAATCATCGCCATGTTTTTATAACACGCACTAATTTCACCGGTAACTGTGTCAGTCGGTATAGTTATACAGAGTGTTATTTTGTTTTAATTAACAAAAGCGCTATATTGAATTCAGTGTTGACTATGTCATAAATAAGACTTAACAATCTGTTTTATATCGGTAGTAAGCATGCAAAAATTCGTCGACAAAAATCCTTATAATTGCGGACTCCCCTAGTCCGCACTCCTAATCTCAACCCTTTAGTTAGTTTATTTTATATCGCGTTTTTTTTGGTTTTGGTCTAGGTTGTATACTGTATTGATTTGATTGATAAGCCCAGCATATAATAAATATATAATTAATCACCTGTTATCAAATACGTGCTTACACTTAGGCGGAATAAAACTTCGTTTTTAATGCATTCCTACTTATAAGAAAATACCGCTGAGAACTTTTAAGTAACTGTTATATTAAGTATAATTTATCTGACCAGTTTAGACTAAACTTGGGAATCTATTTTTATAAAACTTGTTTATGGTGGGTTAACTTATTTTACTCGAAATCAGTACAACCGAATGCTATAAATAACTGATTTACGCAGAAAGTCACGTTTAGGATGACACAATATGAATTCAAGTTTCCGACATAAATCATTCTACTTACACCCAAATTCAGATTTCTAAATTCATTAGAAAGAAGGAGGTCGTATATCACAGACAAATTGATACCTAGGTAATTGAAACTTATTTCATATTCATTGATAATAATTATTATTTATATCCTGCACTGATGGATTATTAGACCTATTGTAACAAATAAGGAAATAAATCAGACAAAAACGAGGCATTCCTCGTATTTAAAGCTTCCGTGCTCAAATTAGTAAAAATAAGCTTCAATCATAATCATTAATCGATCTGTATAAGCTAGTTTTCAATAAATATTTCCCATAAATAACACAGCCGTGAAAATTATAAATTACTAGCGGCCGCCCGCGACTTCGTCCGCGTGGATGTTAGTTTTTTGCGACCGGGCTTCATACAAATTCGCAACCCCTATTTTATCCCTTTGGGGGCAGAATTTATCAATATGTAATATTATTTCTATCCTTCATTACCTTCCAAGTAATGTTGAGTCAAATAAAAAAAAGTCCCATTAAAATCTGTTTATTAGATTCTGAGATTCAATTTCCTGCCTGCCCCCTAAGTTCATCGGCGTGATTATTTATATCCCAGTTTACTCTCCAGGTGATACTGAGTCAAATAAAAAAAAGTCCCATTAAAATCGGTTTAGTAGATTCTGAGATTCAATTTCCTGCCTGCCCCCTAAGTTCATCGGCGTGATTATTTATATCCCAGTTTACTCTCCAGGTGATACTGAGTCAAATAAAAAAAGTCCCGTCAAAATCGGTCCAGTAGATTCTGAGATTAGCCCGGACAAACAGACAGACAGACAGACAGACAGACAAAATTTTTAAAAATTGTTGTTTTGGCTTCTATTACGGTAATTAAGACCCCCTGTAACAATTTTTCATAAAAATCTTCAATGTACAGAAATCGATCTTTTACAGTCTTATTATATGTATAGATTAACAATATAAGTAAATTCCTAACCAAAAATATTAATTTTCGATTTACTCATCATAAGTATGGCCCATTACTCATATTTCACATCAATTTATAACTGACTGCATGCATATTAAGCAGATTATATTTGACACGTTGTTTTTTTTCTTAATTTTTCTTCGTAAGATCCATCCCTTTACTTTAAGGAATATCTAAAAAAAGAATTGGCCAAATTGGTCCAGGCGTTCTTGAGCTATGCGCTTACCAACTCATTTTGCGATTCAATTTTTATATTATAGATTAATATACTTTAATTAAGTATTTTTAAAAAGGTCCATACACACTTTTCTAAATGAGGTAAGTACCTCAAATTAATCCCATACTTTCTAATGTGTATTTCGTGACTGAGGGTATCAGAGTGATTATGTATATGACAAATTACGAATGATCTATTGCGAACGGAAGAAACGTAGAAGCAATGTAAACTATTGAACGGCAAGCAAGATTGTAATAGGGCTGTTCTTCAAGATCTCTGTATCTGGACAGATTCGACAGTTATATTTTGGTAAGTTTACTATCGATGTGAAAAACATGTTCCAATCAGAAACAAATGCATCTATGCTTACGGATGCCCCAATAAAATCGTGTCTACTGTCAGTAAGGCAATAACTTTTAATCGATTCTTATTAACACAGTTTTGGACCCATGAATGTTTTAACTTACAATATGGGTGGATATTCAATTTATTGCCAACGGTTGGTCTGGTGGTCATTCCATTTGTCATGTAGGCCTACCGGTCGCTTTACAACTCGCTGCTACCCACAAAATATAAATCACGTTTATTAATGTTCATTTTTTTAAACATTAATTGTGGTGAACTATGGCCGTTTTTAACATTCAATAAACAGTATTTTTATTCGTATATATGAGACTTCATATTAGAGGCGTAAAAAGGTACCCTGTAGCTTGAACACCTGTGAGGTAATGGCCATTGGTTATTATAATAAAATAATTAACTTAAAAGTTGTAAATTCTTGCGAATATCATAAAAAATAATTGTAACCACATGTATATTTTGCAATTTCTACGTTGATGATACCCGGAAATTGTAATGTGAAGTCATAAAATCTTGAAGGCTTTAATTTAAGCACAATTATTAATGATCGTTTTTTTTGCTGCTTGATATTGATAATGCATCTACACTGCCGTCATGTCGAATTATTCGCTCTTCTTAAGTTGTTCCAAAGGTGTGAGGTGTTTTCATGCGCTACATTGTTCTACATTTTCTAAGTACCATCCTAGGTAGGTAGGTAGGTACTCACATAAGGTGTCGGCCGGAGCCCGGAACCAACACGCACACAATTATAGCGGCTTATCTGACCCACATAGACGCATTAATTAATAACAAAACGTACCTACTATAAAATTTACCCTCATTCACCTATCACTGCTCGTAAGTTAAGTGTTTTATATTATAAACTCTCCCGCCAAAAACTTTTAAAATCCACGACCGTTACTAAGTGCCTACAACGGATGCTTTTTATAAAAAGTTATCAATTACTTACAATCATTCCATTAGATACCCATCAGTCGACTGCAGTCATCATAACACAACACAAACACCATAACACCAACAAGTAAATAGTTCACTGCAAAAGGTTAGCAAGGCAACGTTTCATCCACCGCACCACCTGAAGAACTGAATACAAGACCGCTTGAGACTACTACTGCTATGTAAAAGGATGCTACTTCAGTCAGCGAAAAGTAACCATTACTTGAAATGAGTAATTCATACGTGCGCAAAGCAAGATGTGTTTTAACCGTGTGAAGTGTTGCGTCGCGTGCTCTGGCGCATACAAGCCAATCTAAAGAATCGCGTGCGGCCGTTACATATTCCGCTGTTATGGTATTTTACGAAAGTTACCCATTTTTTTTATTGGGGAGATGGTTTTATTGTATAATTGGTATTGTGGCGTTACGGTGGTCCAGCATAACGGGCTCGTAGCGGGTAAGATGAAGTACCAATGTAGATGGGAGTCGAACGGTCGGAACATTATGAGTTTATGCCACATTAATCTTGGCTATGATTAGTTATAAAAAGTTACATAGTAGGTACAGCTTTATAGCAACTGATTTTGTCAATGAACGAAACTAGTTTTTTTTTAATTTAACTTATTTACGCGGAGGAAATGCTTTATGCATACCCGCTGCCATGCGGAGAGATGCGGCATAAGTTGAACTGCATCGTCCCGTTTCCGGTCCCAGGTTTACCCATTAAACCTCCGCGGTTTCTCTCAGTCCACTATTAGTGGTGCGAAAGGTTCGCTCAACGCATGCTCTCCATCGCATAAGAGCGGTGGCCGCGGCCTTCGGTTTAGTTTACCTAACTACACTTTTTATTAGTCGACGCCGGCTTCTTATAAAGCCATGTTGCAAACGTGCAATTATGGTCCTTTGTGATTCAGCACACTCTTGCATCTGCACCTTTGATTTAATTAACATAGTGCATATTTAAGGCCGGCTCCACATGTTAGGGGGAACATTTGGCCCGAATTCTAACACTATTGACTACTAGAATAACGCTTTTTTCTATGTCCACTCATTGTGTGTGTTTGAGTGATAGGTTTTTGAGCCAACTTTGGCGCCATAGTGTGGACCCGTGGTGAAAAAAATGACTCGCAGTTGCTATGTAGTTGAAAAAGTCAATTTTTTCCATAGAAATAAAGCAAAAAAAAGTCGGAGACCTTCTCTTACTGTTTACATTTGTAGGTACACTGTACAAATGTGACTGTTCGTAGGGTAAAGAAACGATGACTTGTATTTAAAAATACGAAATGGAATTTATTGCTTAACTAATTCTAAACTTAACAAACCAATCTATAGGAAATGTATCTGCCGGCCGTTTCGGAAGATCTGATAATTTTCACCACCTGAAACAAACAATAACTAAATTGGTATATATTTTTTTATCATTATCACAATTATCATTGCTTAACCTCTAACGTAGATTTTCGGGTTAAGCGACCACGATTTTTCTGCATCCACTATTTCAGTTCGACGAGATTTTATTAAATAGTTTCCAATCTAGAATTTTCGCGCCCCAAACGGCTATTTTTATATTTCAAACCGAGCATACTGAAGTTTAGGCTTATTATTTTGTTGGGCTATTTCTGTTACATTATCCTTCTACGTAACTCAATCATTCCTTCACAAATTTTTATAACGGCACAATTTTATTTAGTTACGCATATAGAACCGTAGTATTGTGTTTTACTGTTGCAAATAAGAATAAATAGACATGTTTATAACTTCCAACAATTTTTTGCAATTTATCATCCTTAATTGGTTGTTGGCCAAAGCCTGCTAAGTCAATGAATATGTAGTAATTATTTGCATAAAACTTCATGCCCAATTTGTAACAATTTTTTGAAGAACAGTGACTAACAAGTGTAGATTTAATGAGATACAGGGATGACAGCCGGTAATGTCGCAAATTAATTAGGTATTCGGTCAATTAGTTAGCATTTTCAAATGACGGAATCTATAAATAATTTTCGAAACTACTTTCAAAACTTGTTTTTTTAAACGTCGCTCATTAGCTTTCGAAAGGCTGGTCCTGGTAAAGGAGCGTTAAATGTTAACTTAGGATTAATCACTAGACATCAATCTTATTCGAAATACCTAGAACCTAGTCTAGACATACCTAAAATAGGCTTTACTCGTATGAAACTTTTTAAAAATAAAAATAAAAAAACTGATGAAATAAATTACTTTAATTGAAATATTACTATAATATGTAGGTAAGTTTGTAAAAAGTTCTACTAGTAAGCATAGTACATTCAATGGAGGAAATTGAATGCTCAGAAATTTAATGGTTGTCATAATTTTGTTTTTCATCACTGGGCATCTTACCTTGGAGACAAAGTAATATGAAGAATTTCAGAAGTACGTAGAATTGACCTACGTTAAAATGACGTACCTGCCCTCTCTTCAATCCGAAGTATCTCGCCACTGGATCACCAGCTTGTATCCTCATCAGCATGTTTTCTTTCAATTTACTGTGATGGTGGTTAAGAAAATTTTGTAGATAAGCAAAAAATAATAGTTACAGTTTCACTTTTTTGGGCATTCGAAGCAGACATACAAATATTATAGATGGGCCGAGTAGTAGTTTTACCGAGTAACCGAGTACCGAGTATTACTCGGTTTAATGCTGGCCATACCGAGTACTCGGCCGAGTTACTCGGTTTAATTTGAAGCGCACTTGTTTTAGCACGGGACTCATATTTTCCTTCTTACTGTAATTTTGGATTGATTAATCATAACTTTACGCATTAACATAATATGTAGTATTGGTTTTTATGATATATCCCTTGAGCGGCCTGGCTGTTCTGTAATTAACCAATAGGAATCGTCAAACGCCAGATTAGCGGCTTGTTCAATTCCTCCAGTTGGCCACTCGCAAACTTATTGCAGACAACCTGTTTATTTTAACCGAGTACTCGGCCCATATCTACAAACAATAGTGGATACTTAAAATGCTAGTAGCGCCATCTAATAGTGGAGTTGAACACTGCGTGAAATTCATTTACGATATACGAGTAACGGCGATCTACCGCCATTATATCGTAAAAGTATTGCGCAACGAGTGTTACTTACATGAAAACCGAAATACTGGCAGACGTAGTTGGTGCCGTAAAATACTTCTGTATCGTTTCGTGTGGTATTGGGGATAATTAGTAGCCACGGTTTAAAAGTCAATATAGCCTAATAGAAAACGCTTTTACGGACGGTAAACTGAATCCACAGACAACACTGTGATTGCTGCGCGCCGCGTTTGCCTACAGCCTTCCTACTGTCTATGCTGTTGTCTGTAGTTACGGATTTAGTCATCTTGGTCAATCTATCAAGCCTGAGCCTGAGCATCGACGTAAAAGAGGGGTGTTATAAGTTTGACCCCTATGTCTGTTGTGTGTGTGTATTTGTGGTTGTGTTTCTGTCTGTGGCACCTTAACTCCCCGAAAGGATGGACCAATTTAGAAGCGGTTTTTTTATTCGAAAGATCATTAAAATCCGCCCAGCCGTTGAAGTTCAACAGCTGTTTTTTTGGCACATATCAGGGTTTTTTTTTAATTTAAATACATATTACTAAAGAGATTAACAGGAAAAGTGGTACTTGCAATTTGCGGTCTGCAATTTGTCTTGGTGTGGCACTTTTCATCTTTTGGTTTTTCTAGACAATATTAAAACACGGCCCTGTACAAGTGTGAGACAAATACATAGTAATAATAGTCGTCCTAGCCGATTTTGACCACGACGGTCAATGTCAACAGAGATCAGCCGACTACGTGGGAGATATTATAGTGCACCATTGTAAGCGCAATTCATACTTCATATTCACTCTCTGTTCCTTCACTCTCAAAATTCAGTGTGATGGTAATCCGATATGACCTCTGACTTTTAGATTTAGTCACACATCAGCCGTTTTGTTTGTTCATGAGGGCATTTAACATCATTGCATTTAAAAAGGATACTATCTCGCCAGCAACTCCTGCTTCTCATCAGGGGTCAGCACAATATGCTCGGGCACCAATTCATGTTCGGTAATGTTTATGAGAAGCTCTGATTCGAGGAACTGTTCTAGTATGTACTTTGGTGCCATGTCCACAAGGGATTGCTTGGCTGACGGGGTCATACCTGGAAATAAATTTTGATGAGTCAGCTATAATCTGTTTACAGGTGTAAATAAAAAAGGAGAACAAATTCAAGTTTCCTTTCATGGCCCGATGGCGTTTAGTGTTTTTGAAACGCACGTCAGCATCGTGACGCATAGCAATGAACAGATTCTCACGCGAGTTAGCAGCGACGCTGCATTGCGTTAGCAGTTTGCATACGTTTCGTAGCGTAACATAGGTTAGCATAGATACAGTCGCGATACTGCATAGCAATGTTAAATGGTCTGCTTCTGCATCGCGACTGCTTCCCGCCAGCATCAATTCTAAAAGTAGCTCAAGTGTAATTTTGGTAGACCATTCACAACTACATTGTGACTGCATCACTGCTAACAGTTGCAACTCTAAAGGTCTAAGTCAAACATCACTTGGCACTTTCCTACTTGAAGAAGAATCAGCAAATTGATCTTAAAAGCATACAGTGGATACTGAATCATTCAAACTATACCTGCTTGAACAACCACTATGGCTCTATGGATGTTTTCTTCCTGCATTCTGGTACAGTATGTTTTGATAGTCTTGATGCCAATTTTGGCTTCATCAGGGAAGAACACAAACATCTGATCAGTTGGGTCATCGTTGTGAGCCACTAGCACAATCAGGTCACTTCTCGCTGGGCGCTTTTCACTGGAATACAACAATTTGAGTCTCTATAAGAATTTGTTTTAGGAATAAAGACAGTCTTGCTTTGGTGTCAACCCAAACCATAAAAAAGAAAAAGTTATTAAAATCAAACAGACATGTGTCAATTGCATGACATTTGATATCAATATTGCTGTTGTGATAAATTTTTGATGATTTTTTTATTATAATAAATTGATCGACTTATGTAGTGCAAAGAACAGTTTTGACAGTAATTAGCTAGCACCATGCAAATAATTGAGCAAGGAGTTAAGAAACACATAGTAGATAAAACAATATCTGAGACTACACGCATAAACTTAGGTAAGCATTTTAGTATTGATCAGGCCCATATTCTTAGTTGTTAACAATTATTCTGAGGAATGAGACC
The DNA here is from genome assembly GCA_963921415.1 of Pyrausta despicata. Classification (NCBI taxonomy): domain Eukaryota; kingdom Metazoa; phylum Arthropoda; class Insecta; order Lepidoptera; family Crambidae; genus Pyrausta; species Pyrausta despicata. Next base: position 8,733,389 of record OY992862.1, on the reverse strand, counting down.
ACAAAAAGTTCTTAATCCATATTGCCCATACCTAGTGATGCCAAAAATATAGATAGTTGACCTTGTTATCAGTTAGTGTTAATGTTTTCGATGACTTTTGATGATTTAATTACCTTGGCTTATCCCCAAACTGTTCTTTGAATTGTTCCAATGTCTGATCCAATTCATCTTGAGTTACCAGGTAACCGCGATCGTGGCATAGCTGTAAAAGCATAAACTAACTGATTTTAACTACATTCACATACAACCCACTAGTGCGAGGTCAAATTGTAAATACATTTAATTTTGAACAGTAAGAAACTTGTTTGTACGCTCCAAACAAAAAGATAACCTCACCTGCATTACAGTCTTTCGAATTCGCCAGAGTTTATAAGTTTCCGCATCATCATCCATGGTGGACGAGCAATATATTTAGTACTTGATTTGATTTGCAGCTCTGCTTCACTATTAAAACAGAAATAAAAATTGTTTTACAACAATTATTTTTGTTCGCTTTGGCGATTCATAACCTCAAAAAAACACTGCTTATTATTTTGCCGTTCGTCAACTTTAGTTACATGTTTTGTCTATAGCAATAACGTAACGGTTGGGATACCAATCGTTATTTTCCGTGTTGTGTGAATCTAAAACTAGACCATCTTCTCATTTGATGAAGATTACTGCATGGAACTATTTCTTGTATGCTCGTCAAAGCTGCAGGTCACTATAAGCCGTTTTTACAATAATAATTACAACAATGACATTCATTGTAACAAAAATAACGGTGACATTTGACAGACGTGAACTTAATAAGAATAGTTGGCTAATATTGTCTATGGTTTACTGTGTGTGTATGTTGACTGAAGTGAAGTTTGTTGTAATTTTGTTAAAAATTTTCTATTTTTGCGTTACCTGATAATTTTTAAGCTATTCAACTGTTAATTAGACCTAAGTATAATGGCAGGAATTAAAGGTGAGTGCGTTTTATCTAAAATCCTCGATAAATATCGATTATTTTGATGTGAAAGTCATTTCCTATTCGTGCCAATGAGTCATGATATTTACCAACATAATTCCAACAAAAAATATTTTAAAACCACTTAATTCTTCTTTTTGTTTCATGAAACCATCACGGAACTGTAGGGTGAGTATTATATATCATAAAAGAACACACACACACATTTCTTTGTTCATTGTAGCTAACTGAAATTGATAACAGAGCTCACACAACACATTATTTGAGATAAATTGTGTAAGATACACAATAAACCCTGTGTTTACAGACATTCAATGCAGAGTTAAGCAACTTATTTGAAACTATAGATAATATATAAAACAGCATTGGGTCAAATAATACACCTAATTTTATACCAAGTTTTTTCTACATACCCTACACACAACTTTTGATATAACACCCATTGCTGCAACTTAACCATCTATCGTGTATGAGCCCTGAAGTTGACAAAAATATCACTGTTTAATTTATGTAATTTTTCAGTTTGGTGTCTCTTGCATTCACTGGTTCAATTGGTATGACATTTGTCATACTAGCCTGTGCTCTTCCTTCCTATGAAAAGTAAGTTATAAGAAACACTCATAACTTAAGATTTAGAGAAGGAGTTAGTGAGTAAAGAAAAGAGAGGACTGAAAAAATTAAGTGAAGTTACTTTCCATTTTGTACAGTTTTGTTATGCTAAGTTTTACCCAAATAACTCCTTGTATATTTGGAAGTAGTGGCCCGCCAGCGGATATCTGGATAAATAGCATTCTATCACGTTCTGTAGTTTCAGAGTGATTGACAGACAAACATCCAAATATCCAAACAAAGTAACTTTCACATTCTGATATTCGGATGCATATTCACCTAAAGTTCATTTTTGGCTAAGATATTATGGCAACTGCTTCTTGAAACATTATTTTTTTAAATTTTGGGAACGCGGGATCTTCGGGATTGCAAAACTATATGTATCATGGTAAGCATGTGGTATTTGTTTAAATAAAACTGGATCCCAGGAGCACGTCGTAGTTATTGATGTGTATTTACTTAAAATATTGTTAAGTAAATTTTAAGATCCCTGTCAATTTACGAGTAGGTATGTTCAGAGTAAAGAGAAACAAAAGGTTGTAGGTTTGTATTAAAACCAAAAATATAATTATAACAGTTAACCACATCTAAGGTTTTGCAAGTTAACATGTAAATTCGCCCCGATACGTTTTCACCTAAAGGTTTTACTACTAAGAAATGGACCAAATATCGGCCTAGAAAGTCAGTGGTTTCGTCTTACGATATCCACAGCTTATTATTTTGTACGTCACTATGAATACTCTTTAATTTGTTTTCGTAAACTTGACCACTTTCACTTGGCTTGGGATATCCCTATCCTGATTGTTACATTTGCGAATATATATTTTTTAAACTACTACTACAACTACTACTACTTTAAAAATAAATCAAATCACAATAAAAATCATTTGCCGTTTTAGCTTGTATGCCGCGATGTTTTTGTGATTTCCAAAATCCGTATCACAATGCACACCAATAACCGTTGTAGAATAGCCAAGTCGTAGGAAGTTGGAGAATAAGACAAAATAAAGACACCCGAACACATGCCAAGCACAGAGTCGAATACCTTTAAATTAACAATAGGGAATTCTTTCGAGTACCTGCCAGCAAGTAGGAATACCATTTGCCGTCTCACTCGCACTCATTATCAAGTACTATAGCCTTCTCTCTTGTACCACTGTATTGTCTTTACCGTGCCGTGCTAAAGAGATCTGACAACGTTGCGCGTGAGCTGTCTCTTTTTAATTACAAAAACATTAAAAACAAGAGACATCGTACAATACTCATCGATAGCTGACAATCACCCATTTTAGCTAATAACGAACGTTAGAAGGAGTAGGAGTAGGAGGCAGTGAAGTTTCATAGATAATATTTGTATCTTAACTTTCAACTTGATCGTTAAAAATCAATAAGTATACATAAATCCGATTGGTTTTCATAGTAAAAACACTAAGTTTGACGATTCTGCAATCCCGAGATTTTCCGATATAAAATTGTATTCCATAATTACGTCATTTAAGCAAACACCTTAAAATAAGTCAATATATACAATATACACCCGTTTGATACTGTAGAGAAAAAAAACGAAATTTGTCAATCTGATATTCCCGGGATTTGATCGATGTAAAAGCCCATTCCATATTAGCCAACACCTCAACTTAGGTAAATATGCATCCGATTATCCTATTTCTGGTGATAAGTCATAATATTAGTTATAAGTTAATATTTAAATTTGCAGAACCTATGTTATCATTTATTAACTTATAATTTCTATTAATATAGAAGAAATCATTTTAGGTCAATTTTAATCATCAACTCTGATTTGATTAATTTAAACATTTAACAATGTAAATGATGTGATCTCAATTTTTTAATTTTCAGTGTGTGGTGGCCATTCTTTGTCGTTTTGTTCTACGTCCTCTGCCCTATGCCAACAATGTTGGCCAGAAGATACACGGACAGCGCCGGCGGTACCAATTCTGCCTGCATGGAGACCGCTGTATTCATCACCATGGGATTCCTTGTCAGCTCTTTTGCATTGCCAATAGTACTTGCGCATGCGGGCATTGTAAGTAAATAAACTTTTACATATACTTGGCAAAGGTCACGACCTTAATATGCTGGAAAATCTACTATTACTTACTTAATTTTTGCAACACCTCTGCCTTAAAAATTTGGTAGATTTTTAACTTAAAAAAGGATCAAAAGTGTCCTTGTTACCTTTGTGTTAATAGTGTATCTCTATATATTATTTGTTTAGGAGCATTCTTCTCCCACCAGCCTGTGTCATAAAAATATGATTGAGGTACTTTTTTTAAGATCCCGGCCAGTAGACTGGACCAAAAGTCTTAATATTTGTTCAAACTTGAACGCAGAAGACCAATAGTCTTTCTAAATTGCCGATTAGTTAAGATATATTAGGTCCTTACATATGAAATTGGCGTTTTGTCGTACTGGCCACTTTGATCACAAATTTTTCCTATTGGGTTAGGAATTCGAAATTCAAATTTATACAGCTATTTCCACATGTAGTTGTGTTTCGTAAACCGTCATTCATTTGTTTTTTTACTTATCTTTTTTCTGTTTGCATCGCTCAATTTACAAAATGGAAAATTTGAAATATCGCGTTATTTACGAGTACGAGTTCCACCGTGGCACCAGTGCTGCGGAAACGGCTCGAAGGGTTAATGATGTGTATGGCGGTTGTGTCGCAAAAGAAAACACAGTGCGTTTTTGGTTCCAACGTTTTCGTTCTGGAAATTTCGACCTGCTAAACAAGCCCCGTGGACGGCCGGAGACCCAAGTTGATAATGAAGAATTGAAGGCTATTGTGGAAGCGGATCCATCGCAAACCACGTCCGAGTTAGCTGCAGGCTTTGGCGTTAGTGATAAAACTGTTTTAATCCACTTGAAGCAAATTGGGAAGATTAAAAAACTTGAAAGGTGGGTTCCTCACGAATTGAGTGAAGCAAACCGGCAAACGCGCGTCAACTGCTGCGTTACATTACTTGACCGGCACAATAACGAAGGGATTTTAAATCGAATCATTACCTGTGATGAAAAGTGGATTCTCTACGATAATCGGAAGCGCTCATCGCAATGGCTGGACCCTGGCAAGCCAGCCAAAGCCTGCTCCAAGCGAAAATTGACCAATAAAAAGTTACTTGTAAGCGTTTGGTGGACTAGCGCCGGTGTCGTTCATTACAGTTTTCTCAAATCTGGCCAGACGATTACGGCAGATATCTATTGTCAGCAATTGCAAACCATGATGGAAAAGCTAGTTGCTAAACAACCAAGGCTGGTCAATCGCTCTACGCCACTGCTGCTTCACGACAACGCTAGACCACACACTGCACAACAGACGGCTAGCAAATTAGAAGAACTTCAATTGGAATCTCTAAGGCATCCACCGTACTCCCCGGACCTTGCTCCAACAGATTACCATTTTTTTCGAAATTTGGATAACTTCTTGCAAGGGAAAAAGTTCAACTCAGATGGGGCAGTCCAAGTCGCCTTCAAAGATTTTATTGATTCCCGTTCGAATGGTTTTTTTAGTAAAGGGATCAATGAACTACCTATGAGATGGCAAAAGTGCATAGATTACAATGGCTCATACTTTGATTAAATAAATATGCTATATAAAAAAAATTCGACTTTTTGTTCCTCCCATACAAAACGCCAATTTCATAGGTAAGGACCTAATACTTCACTTAATAAACTAAACTTCATTTAGGTCGTTTTGTAGTCTTTCTATGCTCAGCCACAATGAAAATTAGGGATTTTGATCAAAAGCTGAATAAAATTACATTAATTTATGAATATGATAGTATTAAACGCCGATATGTTTCCGCGCGCATCTTTGCGTCGCACCCGCAATGTGCTCGTTCACGTAGACTCGCGGGCGCGGTGACGGCCGCGGTCACGAAGTATCATACATGTTGAATCGTAGGGATTTCGATCCGAACCTTCAGACATCGTGTGGGCAGACTTTGGTATCGTGCAATGAGAATACGTTTGATTTAAACACTATTTAATTACTTACGACGTTTGAATAGTACAAAAATCCAGCACTTTTAGTAATTAAGTTAGGCACTAAGCGAAACGTAGGACAATTCCGTGACGACTACTTCACTCCGTGGCGTCTCGATCGAAACTGGGCTCGGCTGAATCCGCCATTGACATCACGACTCTGTCGAAGCACACCCGAAGTGTAGTTGCTCGAAGTACACCTCTAGAGGGCGCGCTTGCGTTCCGATTAGTGTCCTTACTAATGACCAAGATATCCAAGTGTTCACGTACGTAACGCACGCGCGGTCTAAGGCCCGTATTCTGAAACCACGCTCAAGCATGAATCTTGACTTAAAACTAGATTTGAGTGAAGATCTTATTCTAGAACCGCACTTGAGTACAGATTCATTGATCACAGTTTTGACTTATTCCAAAACGTCACTCAGGTGTGAATCGGCGCTCAAGTACAGATTTGATCTGTGATCACGCAAGAGACCTCCTGACCACGCTTGAGAGCAGATTTGTTTTGCAAAAATGGATTTCCTGAATATTTTTGAAGACCTGTATCTTTCAATTCAAACTGTGGTAATAACAGATAACTGTACTATGATATGTTAGATATGCTACAAGAAGTGATAAGTTATATAAAATAATGTTATGGGACAAAAACAAATAATACAATGAACTTGCTATTTAGATCAATTTTTTAATTATAAAATAATACAAATATACAATTCAATTCACATTCATAAACAATTCAACAATTTTTAAAATCTCGTGTAGTCAATAATTCATCCAGTCCGACTTTGGTCAAGTATCCGGCTTTTGCGTGCGTAGTCTCTCCGCCATGCCACCCAGACATTGGAAAAGCCTGTTATAATGTGCTACTGCTTCTTAACGCGTAGGCCGCGTTCACTTCATCAAATAATTAATTACCGGTTATACCAAAAAAGCACTTGCAAATCTTTTATTTTTACGAACAAACAAAACAAATGGGAATTGAACACTTTGAAAAGTCAATGCATAGATTGAATAGAGCACCTCTCATGTCAAGCTAAAATTTCGTTCCGTTTTAGTAAATAGCTTAACGAATAACAGGACAACTATGGGTATTTTACAGTAAAGACTATTCTAATTATTTTAAAAATGTAAGTACCTTTTAAGAAGCAAGTTTTGTATTACTGTTTATTTGCAAAACCTTTGTGAAAACGAAGTTTCTTACGATTTATTTTTTACAATAAACATATAATATCTGTATGTAATGGAACGTAATAAAGGAAAAAATAAAAAATTGTAAACGAAAACGAGCTTGATTCATAGACAAAGAGCAATCTCTTTTAAATCTTATTTGAAACTCGATTTGGCTGAGACCAGTTTGAAATTCGTTTTAGAATAAGCACCGTACTCAAGAACAGATTCTACACTCAAGTATGGATCAGGTAATCACAGTTCAAAGTGCGCTTGAGCGTCGTTTCAGAATACGGGCCGGTAAGGGAGCGGTCAAGTATTACTTACGTACTTTCCACCTTTTTTAGTCGCGTTAATTTTTTCAACACTTCCTTGACGGTGCAGATTACCAAGAACTTTCCTTTAACATAACGTCAACGTCCAGACATGCAGCGAATCATCCACTTTTTCTGGTTTTTCTGGTGTCCAGTAGACGCGCTCGCGCGTTCCTACGTGAACAAGCACTATGTGATAATGATGTTCTGTTAGCCCGTTTTACGGCAAGAACGGTCGTTTTTATCGCACTATTCTGCTAATAATGTTATATTTTTATTATTATTTCCAGATAAAGTTAGGCGCATGCTTGCTGACTCTTGCCGGAAACGTCATAGTCCATCTCACCATCCTTGGTTTCTTCACTATCTTTGATAGTGACGACTCAGACTATGCAATGTGGTGAGAAATCTAATACCACAACTCGTTAATACCATAAAGGAATGATTGTAGGCAAAATATTTTTCGTAATTTAAGATAGGTATGTTGTGGTTGTTACGTCGACATATTCCTTAAGTCTGAAAGTTTGATACTGGTTAGGTAGAGTGATCTGGCAATTTAAGTTTTTGTTTTTAATCTAACTATGTGCAATTTGTAAGGTCAGGTGGGGTAAGGGAAACATAGTTTATTTTTTATATTTTTTGTTGAGCTCCAACCACTGTTTTTAATGTCATATAATAATCTTGACAGACACAAAATATACTTTATTATGTAGGCTTTCCAAGATCGAAAGAATTTTCACGCTAGTTATAATGCATGCAGCTGAAAAACGATAATATTTATAAGCTGGTTCTGTTGTTTCCCTTTCCCTGTTTTTGGGGTAAGGGAAACACTTAAATTAAATCTAAAAGTACTAATGCTACTACAGATTATACCTACACTATACATTTGACTAAATATCATCAATCAAATGTAAACTTTAAGACATTGAAATACGGTTTAAAATAGAAAATATTTTCAATAATCGGAATTTGGGGTAAGGGAAACATATCGACGCTGGAAAGGAAAATTTATCCAAGCGACATCAGACTAATTTTACAGTAGAGCTGTTCAAAGTTTGAATTTTCAGAAAAAAAATCGTGTAAATTCTTGTAATGGTCCAAAACGCCTAATTCTTGGAAATTTATTTGTTTATTTTTTAATCTATAATATAGTATACGTAACTATTCAAAATAATGCTTAGTTTTAAAGTTAGTGTCGCTTAGTAAAATTTTCCCTAAAAGTTGAGACGGGAAAAATTTACTAACCGACAAGCTTTGATTGAGGAAGGTACAGTAAAAATGTAATATATATCTTTTTTTAGAATTTATATCAGAGTAAAAGTTGCCTTACCAAAAAAAAAACCATGTGGAAGTTGAGGCAAAACAACCTAAATATTAATTTAATATATTTTTTTTCCGTAATTTTGACATAAACGACATTTTAACAGAAAATTGGATTAATATTTCATTAAATGATGTAAATAAAATGCCCTTAAACTGTCTTGAGTTTTATTAATTTTAACAAAGCAACACTAAGGTGCACAGTATTAGCATTAGTTAGGTACATATTATAAATCTACTAGTGTATCACAATAATAATACTATGCGTTTTAAGAACATTGAGATCACAGATTTAAGTATTTAGTTCTATTAATTATTATAATCAATATAAAATGTAAATATGTTTACAAAACTAGTAACATTACAGTCACAACTCGTTGCTCATTAACAATTAAAATCAAATTTACCTCATTTGCCGAACCAGTTGAATATTAAAAAAAGAAAACTGCCAATTTTAACTAAACGCCATGTAGGAAAAAAAAACAAATAAGCCAAAATGACTTAAGTGATAAAAGAACAAATCCTTTCTGAGGAAAAAATATACTATGCGCCTAATACTATATTGCCAGATACTGGAAATATTAACTAAGTGGAGTAATTACCGTACGAACAGAAATGTCAAACTTGACCAAAGGCAAATTTAGCATTTCACAATTATGACAACCACCAAATTTTCAAAAATGCTCGAAAATTTTGTCGGTTAGTAAGGAAAAAAAAGTGAAATCTCGAGAACTTTAAAATGTCGAAGCGACATCAAAAGTCGTCCTAGAAGGACGTGAGTAATACCAAACGACGCAGAAAAATCAGGCGATTCCAACAATGTATATAACTCTATATGGCCAAAAATGTCGCTTGGATAATTTTTCCTTTCCAGCGTCGATATGAGCTTGAGACAGAGGTTCTCAACTTAAAATGAAAGCTGAGTTTTCATTACATATTTATTAATAGTTAAAATACAAAAGCCTCTCATATTTCAGTCTCAACAGTAATTACCGTACTTTTGAGGGAATATAATTCGGATTGTTATTCGAATATTTGTTTACTTAAATCTTACGTCAGTAAGTTCTATAATCCTTGCTTAAATCTAAACCACTTGGACTTTATCTACTAGGAACATAAATTTTTTAATAAAAAATTACTATTTAAGAAAAAAACATTAACATAATACTAAGATTATTCAGTTAGAATTTACTGAATATTAAAAGAATTAAAAGTCATTTTAAAAATAATTTGCCCTCTGCGGCCAATGGCTGGTTTTGGCAACTTCGTGACAATGTCCTCCCTGTATTTCACTTCAGAGATATCGTCCAGCAAAGGAAAAGTGAAAATAGTTTCACCTTCTGCCTTTGATTTCTTTCTTGCATATTTTACCACTGGAGCACCGTCTTCATTGATGGTTAGCACTACACCCACATAATGTTTTATTGATTTTTTAGTGCAAAATTTTATCAACAGCCAATCATTCTTCGAATATAGCGCATTAGATTTACAATTATTCCAATTTCTTTTTAAATCGAAGCGTTCTGTATTTACATCTTTGTCATTACTCTCTTTTTGTATATTTTCACAGTAATCATTGCTACCATCATTATCTTCGTCATATTTTATTTCAGTCTCACCTTCACTTGAAGTATTCGAATTTTTTGGCCTTTTTCTACATTTTTTATTAGTCTTTCTTTCTTTATTTTCAATTTTGTTGTGTTGTCTAGAGTCTTCAATTTTTTCTTCTTTTACTTTATTCGTTTTCTTTGTTCGTTTCTCTCGCCGCTTCACCTTATTCTTTTTATCTTTGTTTTCTTTATCATTTTGCGCATCACTTCCATTCAGTGGCCCCTCCCAGTAATCATTGTCATCACTATCTTCGTCATATTTGGCTTCTGTCTCACTTTCACTTGAAGAAGTTGAATTTTTTGGCAATTTTCTACATTTTTTTACATTCTTTCTTTCTTTGTTTTCTATTTTCTTGTGTGTTATAAAGTCTTCTATTTGTTCTACTTTTACTTGATTTCTGTCCTTTGTTTGTTTCTTTTGCCACTTCGTCTTATTATTTTTTTCTTTGTTTTCTTCGTCATTTTCCTCATTATTTGCATTCAGTAGCTCGTCCCAAAAATCATTAGTATCACTGTCCTCGTCATATTTGATTTCTGTCTCACTTTCACTTGAAGTTGATGAATAAATTGGTCTTTTTTTGCATTTTTTCATCATCTTTTTGTCTTTCTTTACTTGTTTTAACTCACTTTTGTTCTTTTCTTTTTTCTCTTGCTGCTTCGTCTTATTCTTTTTTTCATGTTTTTCCTTTTCTGCTTCTTGAGTTCTTTTATAAACTTCATCACTCGTTATTATTTCCGCACCCGTAGCCACGCGTTTTCTCTTTACTTTTGAGCTGGTCCCTGCTTTGATTCTCATTAATAACAAATCTTCAAACGTCACAATACGGTTTTCAATTATTCGAATGTTAGGCGACTGCGTTTGTAAAGGTTGCGTCATTTGAAAACTGCGAGAATCATTAATTTGCGTCAAGTTTATACCCGTAATAACATTTAAAGACAGTTTGAGCAAAGAGTCCGGTTCAAATGTGTTGCTTTTTGGTGACATTTCTTCAAAGATTGGGTCTGTTTGTGTGGATGATGTGCCAGCGCGAGGTTCTTGCGATTTTGTGTTTGCAGAAATTTGGTTGGTATACAACGACACATCAATGAGTGATTGCTGTGTAGGAATTTCAATAAGATCCGTGGCCGATGATTTTTGTTTCCATTCTCTCAAAAGAACTTGATTAAATTGGTTTTCCGGGATCGCATGTTTGTTTAATGGATAAATTCCTCCTGTAATATTTATGATTGAAACATATTTGATCTTGAGCACAAGCGTTTATTATTAGAAAACTCAAGTACAAAATATTAAAATGCACGACAGACGATGACGCAAGAGAGAGCGGAAGCGCGGGGCTTTTGACAGGCAGACGTCAAACGTTCGGGCGGGCGCGTTCCAATACACGGTGTCCCTGTCATCCCTCCTTTTCAGCTGGTGCTACGGGCGATATCTAGCCGGTGGAATTATCACTCGGCCGCTGCGAGTTGTTCGCTGCGTGGCTTCGGTAGGAGCAGTGATTGGCGCTGGCGGCGTGACATTGGTAGGAGCAGTGATTGGCGCTGGCGGCGTGACACTGGTAGGAGCAGTGATTGGCGCTGGCGGCGTGACACTGCTCTGATCATGATCTCTGCTCTGATCATCAGGCAATGGCGTAGCAGACGCCTGGGTTGGACTGACCTCTCTGGTTGGTGAACCTGTGAACAATGGGTGGTTAGAATTGTCGGACGGCATGGCAGTATGTTTTAAGTGCCACGCGTTTCTTCTGTAGGTCGCATCATCAGTTTGGACTATGTATGAGCGATGGCCCTCAGGTCTTATTATTGTAGCAGGGACCCAATTTTGTCTATCCTTTCTTAGGAGTACTTTCTCATTCTGTACAAACTCTTTTATTTCTTTCTTTCCTTTGTCTGAATTTCTTTTTTCATTTTCTTTCAGGTTTTGTAGCTTTTTTGTTATCTTCTTTACTATTTTAGGTGAAAAAAGTCTCTCATTAGTAGGTAGTAAGGTCTTGGTTCTTCTGTTAAACATTCTTTGTGCTGGTGAGCCAAGATCTAATCTAGGTGTATTCCTGTGATGTAATAAAGCTAGTTGAACATCTGTATTGACTTCCAGGCACTTTTTAAGTAAGTTTTTTGCTTCCTGTACGTAGCGCTCAGCTAATCCATTAGATCGGGGAAAGTGTGGGCTGGATATTCTATGTTCAAAATTCCATTCCTTCTTAAATGTTCTGAATTCTTGACAATCATATTGTTTTCCACCATCTGATAGAAGTGTATCCGGTATTCCAAATATTGAAAACCATGATTTTAAGTTTTGTATTATTTCAGTACTAGTTATATTTTTCAGTTCTTTGAAATCAAAAAATCCAGAGTAGGCATCTGCAATAACAATGTAATTTTTATCTCTTAAATGAAATAAGTCTGTAGCTACTACACTCCATGGGCGTTCTGGTACTGTTTGCATTGTTATTGGTTCCATTGTGTTCTCATTCTGTATTTTAGTACAAGCTTTACAGGTCTGAATATATTTTGTCAAATCCTTTGCCATTTCAGGCCAAAACACATTATCACGGGCTAGTTTCAGTGTTCCTTGTATTCCTTTATGGCTGAGATGGCAGTGTTTCATTACTAGGGGTACCATAGACCTAGGTACAAGAACTCTGTCATTTTTGAAAATTATGTCGTTGTACACACTAAGGTCTTCTCTGTAGTACCAATGGTTCACCTCCTTTTCGGAAACCAGCTGCGCATATAGCCGGATCCAATGCATCCCAAATTTGGCCAATCATCTTGGAGAATTCTTTTTTTGGCAATACTTTACCAATGTTCATTCTCTGCCATTTTAATATCGCAGCATCCCATTTGTCCTTGAAAGATTTATTTACAGCCAAATCTAATGGCTGTAAGAGATGGCTGGTGTGCGGAGGTATTTTTAAAATTGTTATGTTTGCTTCTCTCGCCTTTTTAATGAGATTAATACCCACATGGGTTGCATGTCCATCATACAATAAAAGGATGGGGCGCTTTTGTCCTACAGTTTTTAAAAAGACCTTTTCGAAATAGGCTTCAAAAACGGATGTCTCCATCCAGCCATTACTTGTAGCAGCATATACTGTTCCAGGATAATCTTCGATAGTCGTCCACTGATCCCAGACATTTTTACCTTTAAACACTATCATGGGTGGAGTTTTCTCTCCTAGGGCGTTACACCCAAGTAAGATAGTGGTATTGTCCTTTCCCGGAGAGGCAATGGTTCGTGTGGAGGTAAATCCTTTACATCCAACTACCTTCGATTTGGAAGGATCTTTGGAGAAACTGGTTTCATCCACATTCCATATATGTGATGGTTTGTCTCTTAATCCCAGTTTATTCACTGTTTCTTCTAGTAAATTAAAGTATGGATATATAATATACGGACTGCAGGCTATTTTACGAGCGTATTCCACCGGTTGTGGCTTTTTAATTGATAAGTTATTCCTCTTTTTGAATGATAAAAACCAGTCTTCACCTGGCACCCCATTTTTAAATGGATTTTTTACAAGATTTACCGACACATACTGTCCCACTGTTTCTAATAACTCTTTCCTTGTCAGGCCAAAACCGTGTTTCTCCATAATCCGCAAATTTTTTACTAAATCTTCCTCTACCTCTCGGGATAAGACGGCGGCTCTTCCCAGAGTACTGGATTTCAGTCCTTTGCGATCATATACCTAGAAAAAAAGAGCAACTTAAAAAACAAATCGACTCTGACTGAACCAATAAAAAAAACCACGCTTAATCAATCAATTTTCAAACTGTGACCAAGACAAGCAAACATTTTTCTTTTTACAGATTTTGGCAATTCTCAGTAGCGCAGTGCGGAGGAGCCCGACTTAACAGTAATTTACTTAAAATATTAAACCGTCTTCAAAAACAACAAAAAGTATGAAACACTGAAATCAAAGGTTTTAATTTACTTATTAAGAGGTCGATGATTATCAATTCTCCTTAAATTTTTTGTATCGACCCCAATATAAATTGTACCTATATTTAATTTAATATTATCATACTTTGAGTTGTTTTTGAAAACGGTTTAATATTTTAATTTATTTTCTTTTAATGTCATTTTCAGTTTTGTTACTTTTTGTCAATGTCTTACACACTTAAGAACCGATTTTGATCATATTTGCATTTTACCGTAAGTTTAAAGATATGTAATGCATTCATAAAAAAATTTTGGATTCAAATCATTATTTCCTGAGTTATGCATGGACAAACAGCGACATGCTCGTCTAGTGATTTATGCACACTTAATATAAACACTGAACCGATTTTGATTAATCACGCACTTTATCCTAAACTGAAAGATACTTAATTCAACAAAAAGGACTATGACAATCAGATCAACAGTATCTCAAATATTCATGGAAACCCACACACATAAAATTTGGCACTCATCTTAAAAAGCCCACATAGAATAAAATAACACATACCTACTAATATTGTGCAATTTCAACTATACTACAAACACATCGATTCAATACTCTCTTTCCTTTTTTGAAGTCGGTTTATAAACTTGATAACTGTAGGTAGATACACATACACTACTCACCCGATTTATGATGGTTGATCTAGGTATCCCGTAATGTTTAGAGGCCTCATATCCAGACAATCTGCCACTTTTGACGGCTCTAACAGCCTCTAATAATTTTTCCAAGGGATATGATGCATTGTCCGTTTTTCTGACATAATTTCTCGGCATTTTATCTGTGACAATGAATTCAGTCTATTAATGCATAAAGCTGAGCTAATATTGCGTGCCCTATAAATACCATTTTTATGTACTGACTATTAGAGTACGATATCAAATAGAAGATAAATTGAAAAATATTGCACAGAAGAGGGCATGTTACCTGATATAAAACCATACCTAATTTTGAGTTGTATAAGTAGTTTAGGTAATATACTAATATTTATACTGTGGTAAATATACCTACGTTCCTTGGACAAATTTGTTTAGTTTCATGGGCACATTCACGCCCTGAAATAGTTTCTACTAGGAAGCATAATAAATACTAAATTTCTGGAAGTATTATGCATCTCTTAAAATGTTTACAACCTCGGACATCGGGAAAGGGAAACATATGTTCCCCTTGACCCGGCTATGGCAGTTTCCGTTACCCCGGTATTGACTTTGTAGGTTATGTTTTTAATCACATTGAATTTGCCTACTTATAGCGTAGTTTACTTAAATTTATATACATAACATGAAAATTATACATAAGAAAGACTACTTACTGATATTGGAAGTCTTAGTACATAACGTTTTCCCACACAAATCAGCACACAAAAAATTCGCGTCCAACTCGTGGTTTTGTAGTACGCCAACTGATTCTTTGTTTTTGTCACCATAGCACACTGTTGAGACTTAGCGCCATCTTTGTTTTTGTTTTGGAACTAAATCATAATTACTGCTTTATCGACCGACAAATCAAAGAGCTACAGAATATTGTTTTAGATTTATGAACCACTGATTCCCTTCCCCCGTAGTCCCCCTTACCCCACCTGACCTTATGCCTTAATGTGCTGATGCTTCTGCATTGTACATTTCTATGATCATTAGAGAGTGGATGCATATGCATTTCGGTAATTGCACATTTCATCAAAAATATTGTAAAGATGCATATTTTCGCCATTTTAACAATGTTTTTTGGGTAGCCAAGATTTAAATCGAAATGTAAAAACATAGTAAAAAAAGTGGATCGAAAATATAAAAAAAATGCATGGAAGCAAAAACATGCATGGAAGCAAAAACATGCATGGAAGCAAAAACATGTCTTCACAAGCAGTACATGCGTAGAACTAAGTAGAAAGTCATTCATCTTAAAGTGATGATCAACAAGAAAAATGCTGTTGGTAGTTATTTTTATGTGGGAAAATGAAATTGATATGATTTTACTTTAAATAATCGTCAAATTTTGCATATTTTATGCATATAATGGCAATTCAAGTTGCATATAATCCTGTCTCTAATGACCATCAATTCTAAATCTGACTGACTGCTTTTCTCAAGACATGAAGAACTTAAAATAGTAATCTCCTGTTAAAAGTTTGACTTTTATAAAACCGGGTAACTGATGAAGATCACTCCTTTTAGGAGTTTAACTTAAACCACGCCTTTGTAATACGGTAGTTGACACCACCAATCGTTGACGTACTTTTTATCAACTGTCAAAACGCTTTTCTTCATAGAGTTTGTATGGGAATAACACACTTTGACGTCATCGCGTGCAATGCCGACTGAGTGACTAATTATCATTTGAATTCCAATTAAAAATCAAATAATACGAACTGCAGAAAAATATTAGTGTAAAGGTATCTGAAATTATGAATTATTTTAGAGAAAATCAGTTTTTTAATATTCCTTTCATAGTGGAAACAAGCCTATTGTCTAAATAATAAATAGAAGTGACCAAGTTCGTAAAACATGTGAGCAAAGCAGTCATTTGTTATTAATAATATCATTTTTTTGTTTTCAAATGGAATCATAAGCTTTAGTGTGCATTTGAGCTCCATTAATAATATTATGATGCTATTGCAGTTTTTCAGAAATTGAATGCTGTATTTAAAATTGTTGTGAACAGGATAATTGAAATTAAAGACGAGGATTTCTTAACACAATAATGGGTATTAGAATAGCAGAGCAGTTAAGAGTTTGCCCAAGATACATAATGCCAGTTTTCAAGCCAGGCCAGGAACTTGAAAAGACTAAGCTAGCATAGTAAGAAAGTTCTTATCTTTGTGAACCCAAGCGTCTTAGGATAGTCAGGCGTGTATCACATAGCACAGCGCTTCGTCGCAGATCCTGCTTGTGCTGTTGCAGTGTGTTGTTGTGCGCATTTATTTCACACAATCTTAGGTAGTAAGCAAATCTGTTGACCCGTGAACCGCGATGGAGCGCGGAGCTGTATGATATTCGCCTACGCCTGTAAACAAGAAGATAGAGGGACTGACTACTTACTTGATTGTGACTGTGACTTGAAAGACAGGCTTTGTGAATCTCGGACAATGAGCTGGCTCTATAAGGTTTAAATATTATTTTATCCAACAGTATTTAAATAATTCTATGTATCCATTTTTTCATGGTATTTTCACCCAGCAGTGTAACATACTAATATGTTGTTATTAATATCGCAAATTAATTGTAGTGTAAGGAAATCATAGATGTATTTTTATATTTTTCACATTAGGAGGTTTAACAGTTGTTTTCTTTCCTAATATCTTTGTAAAAATAATACTTATGATTAAACATTCTTTATTTTAAGACCAAAGTCTCAATAAATAATTTATTTATCATGATAAAACCCTGGTTCACTGTCAGCCAAACTTTGTATTACAAAGTTACGAAATATTTTTTTTAAATTCTAAGGTTTTTATATTATTTCATAACTAATTTTATGATCACATTGAAACTAACTGATTTGTGTTATTTTAATTGTTAGTTAAATTAATGTTAGAACAGGGGTGGATGGAATTCATAACATCTTAATCTGAAGACTAAAATTAACACTTAAATTAACCATTCTGCTAACAGTGTATAATTTCTTACTTTAAGGGTGTCAAAAACTAGGTAGTCTTGAATTTATTTTACCTAATCTTTGAATTGATTTTACGGAATTCAATATTTTTAAAGATACTCTTCATTTAATGTCTTCTATGTACTTTTCAATACAGAAGCCTTCAATAAGCTGTTTATTCTCTGTGATCGGCGTTTAGCGAATGAAACTGTAATATGATTGTCACCAGCATTATAATTTAGCTGTTAAAATTGTAATACACTAAAGTTAATTCTAATCAAACTATATTTATATTTACATAACACATACAACTGTATTCAGTGTTTTCCAAAACATATTTATTTTGGCAATGGACTCTAAACAAACCTTAATATTATGGTTGTTCAAACCAACATTTGGATATTAGTTACATTCCTGTAAAATGTGTAAATATAGAATCGGGTCACAATAAATATATACCTGCTTTCTAAGTTATTTGATTTGTTTTATTGAATTGACAAAATGCTTTTACTTAGTTACCACAAATCATCTTAACAAAGTTCACAGGGCCACAAGCCACATTCCCTAGGCTTAAAATTGAACTCTTCAGAGTACCGCCACCAATACTTGCAAGCTTGAATAAGAAATAAGTTTAGGTAAGTATACATAATTTTTTGTGTTATTAAGTTGTATTTTTTTTTGATAAACCTCATAACAATCCGTACAGTGTTGCAGATTGTACATGAAAGAGAAATTGATGTAAAATGAATTTTTATGGTTATATTAATATGTAAAGCCTTTTAGGTACCTCAATGTGTTGAGTAAGAGTTCAGCATTCAAGTTTCAATAAGGTGTTCGCCAAGGCTGTGTGTAATCACCTATCCTATTTAATAACATAAATTAAGTTAAGTTAAGGCACTTAGTAGGTACATAATTTAATAGATTTATATTGTCAGTATGTATAAATGAAAAAAAAAACGCTAAAAATACACTGCTCAACAAAGTCTAGGGAACAGGAGGTTTTTAGGGAATATTTTTATTTTTATACAGGGTGTAAAAAAAACCTTAACGAAGCCGTGAACCACGCGTTCAGAACATCAAACCAAATCGTATGAAAAAGAAATTTTGGCTGGGAAACAACTTTTATTTTTTGACATCAAAAAAAATAATTTTATTCTAGCCCGCAATGTACAGCACGCACGCGAAAAAGTCACCGCGGGGCGTGTTGCTGTACGCCGCCGCGACGCGGTTCGGTTCGAGTGTGCGCTGTTCATTGCGGAGTGTGCCATTTAGAGGCTTTTTATGAAAGAACTAGTGAACATTTGTATCATGTTTCTTTAGAAAAAAGTTCAGTTATAACGGACAGAAGTCATTTCTGTAAAAATCATCAATTTTTTTTTCAAACTTTAACCATCAATATCTCAGTAACCGTTAACTTCCCAGGCATGGTGTAAAGGAAGAAAATGATCGTAACAATTGGTAGAATATGTGGTATTCGGCTTCGTTAAGGTTTTTTTTACACCCTGTATATTTTTGTTTTAAAGTTTATATACCAATCGATGCGCAATTTAATGCTTAATTAGTTGCGTATATAAATAAAGGATTCAGTTTTTGAATTACGAGGTAATTTTAATGAATAACAAAGAAAGTGTATTACAGAACTAAACAAAGAAATTTAATTTAATAAAATTTCTTAAAAATTAAAACATTACAGTTAAGAACAAATATGCGGGGACTTTTTTAATAATCAGTTGGTTGGACCCCCTAAGGCATTAACAACAGCTTGACATCGTCGTGGCATACTGATTATGAGACTATCGATTGTCTCTTGTGGAAGAAGACTCCATTCTCTGGAGAGATGTGAAAAAAGTTCATCTGCTGTGTTCAAATTTTGAGGGAGATTTCTAAAAGCCCTTCTCTTTAGTAAATCCCACGCGTGTTCAATGGGATTGAGGTCCGCGGACTGAGCAGGCCACTCCAGCACTTCGATGTTGTACTCGCGGAACACATCCATCACCTGACTCGCAGTATGTGGTCGTGCATTATCTTGCATAAAAATAAAATCTGCGCCCAGATTTTGTCGGTGCGGGATAACCACGGATTGGACTACCTGTTCGCAGTATCGCTCTGCATTTAAATTTCCCCTGATCAAAACGAGATCCGTCCGTCCACCCAGGCGGATTCCAGCCCACACCATGATTGTACCATCTTGGTAGGGATGCACCTCCTGTGGGTTTTGAAGCCGACTCTGCCGACCAGGAATCCGCCAAACACGCACTCTTCTTGAATCTGGATGAAATCCGAAGCGAGATTCATCGGAGAACAGTACATTTGCCCACTGATCTACGGTCCACTGCAAATGTTCACGTGCCCACAATAATCGACGTCCTCGATTTCCATGACGCAGCGCGGGCACTCTTAGTGGTCTGCGAGCACGAAGATTAGCTTCATGGAGTCTCCTCCGAGCAGTCTGGTCACTGATAGCAACCTGGTGCTGCGACTGGAGGTCTTCTACCAACTGACGAGCCGTAATGGTGGGTTGCCTCCTTGCGACATTTTGCAAAAAACGGTCTTGCCTTTCCGTAGTAACCCTATACCTGCCTCTGTGCCTTTCGGCTACATCGCCAGTAAGTCTGTAACGTGCCCACAGTCTGCAGATAACGCTGGCGTGAGAATTCAGAGCAGCTGCAACTTCGCGTTGGGGTAGCCCAGCTTCCAACATTCCTACAGCTCGAATCATTTCTTCCCGCGTTAAATGACGTCGTCGTGACATAATGGCCGTAGTCGCAAAAGTTACGAATAACAACAGTTAATTTTGTTTTTCAATAAAATCATAAAACAAATTTTTATCTTTAAAATTCTCATACAGTATCACTACACAGCAATCAAAGTGAAAGATTCCCGCCTTTTACGCAAATTCTTTTGTTTCTAATTATTTTTTTTTAAATTCGAACAACGTTTGATAAACATTCAGCCTACCTGTTTACCTCAAAGAGATCAGTACTTTTTTAAAGAAGATTTTACAAATAAAGTCATATAGTTGGCTTGTTCCCTAGACTTTGTTGAGCAGTGTAAATTTAACGACTCCGAACTAAGTATTTTGTAGAACGGAACGCAATCGATTAATCATCTTCCGCAATTTGACAGATAAGTAAGAAACGTCAGAATTTTCTATTGGAGTCGCTGTACCGCACCCAAAATATACTTGAATTTGTCTTTATTTACAATTCCGTGCCGCAATTTTGGTGAAACTAAGTCTACAAAATGGGCGATCATTTGCCAGCGTGTGTTATCGATGTGGGAACTGGTTACACGAAGCTAGGGTTTGCCGGTAATAAGGAGCCGCAGTTTATCATTCCCTCAGCCATAGCGATAAAGGAAACGGCGAAAGTGGGTGATCAAAGCACTCGCCGGATGACTAAGGCCGTCGAAGACTTAGATTTCTTCATTGGTGATGAAGCCTTCGACGCTACGGGCTATTCGGTAAAGTACCCGGTGCGTCATGGGCTCGTCGAAGATTGGGACCTCATGGAGCGATACATTGAGCAGTGCGTGTTCAAATACCTCAGAGCTGAACCGGAAGATCATCATTTCTTGCTCACTGAGCCTCCTCTAAACACACCTGAGAATCGGGAGTACCTAGCAGAGATTATGTTCGAGTCATTCAATGTGCCAGGCTTGTACATAGCTGTACAAGCTGTCCTTGCCCTCGCTGCGTCTTGGAAATCCCGTACGTCCGTGAAACGTACGTTTACAGGAATTGTAGTTGACAGTGGTGATGGTGTTACTCACATTGTGCCTGTAGCAGAGGGATATGTTATCGGTTCTTGCATTAAGCACATTCCAATTGCAGGAAGGAACATCACATCCTTTATTCAATCACTACTCCGTGAAAGAGAGGTTGGTATCCCACCTGAGCAGAGTCTGGAAACAGCTAAAGCTATCAAAGAGAGATACAGTTATATTTGTCCAGATATAGCTAAGGAGTTTGCTAAATATGATACAGATCCAGCAAAATGGATGAAAAAATACACTGGGGTAAATGCAATTACTAAAAATCCTTTCTCAGTTGATGTGGGATATGAAAGGTTTTTGGGGCCTGAAATTTTCTTCCACCCTGAGTTTTCTAATGCTGATTTCACTGTACCTTTGAATGAAATGGTAGATGAAGTTATTCAGTCATGCCCTATCGATGTGCGAAGAGGTCTATATGGAAATATTGTATTGTCCGGAGGTTCAACTATGTTCCGTGATTTTGGCAGGCGATTACAGAGAGATATCAAGCGCACAGTTGATGCTAGGTTGAAGCTGTCAACAATGTTGTCTGAAGGGCGTATTACACCGACGCCAATTGATGTGCAGGTTGTATCGCACAATATGCAGAGGTACGCGGTGTGGTTTGGAGGCAGTATGCTAGCATCCACTCCTGAGTTTTATCAGGTGTGCCACACTAAGCAGGCTTACATGGAGTATGGCCCCAGTATCTGCAGACACAACCCTGTCTTCGGAACCATGACATAATGCCTTAGAATTGCCAGTATTAAGTCATACAGTGACTCTGATCAAGTATGATTATGAATTTATAAGAACTGAATGCTCTTCTAATTATTTACTTTATAATTTAATTATTGTTAGCAATAATTCTATTGATTGACACATATTTCTAAATTAAACTAAAAGAACAAAATATCTTCATAGAAGTATTCAGAGAAATATGTAAAAAGAATTCAGTCATTTTGTATACTTACATTTTTTTTGTATTATTGTAATTGTAAAATTACACAATTTATTATGTTTTTAGGTGAAAAATATTTTTTTAACTTTTCAATTATTATGTAAAATCTGGTTAGCTGGATTCATCTTGTAAATTATAGGCATTTATGATTGCATTCCAGCATTTTACCAAATATGAAATCTAATAATAAAATATCTTTAATTACTTATTAATTGCATTTTATTTATTTTACATGTAAGTTACTTTATTATGGCAGGGTATTATTGCTTTTAGTTTCGTGAGGCATAAGGCATAATAATAACATCGTCATTCTTAAGATCTTAACATCTGCTGCCCAGATGTGGCATCAAAAGTAAAAGGGAAGTATGTGTGTCTTATATCCATCAGTAAAAAAATAATATTTTTGTAGTGATACCTACTGTGATTTGTAGCCAGTATAGATTGCACATCTACTTCCGACAAGAAACCTTAACTTTTTTGTGTGACGGTAACTATCTGTATGAATGTTAGCAGGTTTTTACGACTGATATCATTATCATTATCATGTTGGCCCCTGGTTCATCCAGTATTGGGTATGGTCCTCCTCCCCCCCTTCCTTCCATTCGTGCCGGTCTTTTGCCCGTCTTATACAGTCATGAGCTGCGTGTCTTTGGAAGCCGTCAACCCATTGTTGTGGTGGTCGGCCTCTATCGCGGACATCGGCCATGGGTCTTCATTCAAAGACTCGCCTGGTCCATCGGCATAGCTCCATGCAAGCAATGTGCCCAGCTTATACGCTCATGCACGCCTGAACTACTGATTTAATTTTAATTGAAGCTAAAGTTCCATTTCCCTATACAGGGTGTCCCAGGAAACCTGTACCAGCGAAGGTCTGGAGTTACCTAACGTTTGTCATCATTTCCTTTTTTTTCAATTGAGCTTGAAATCAAGTGCAAAATTTTAATCCTGCTAGTAGATAGAATTTGGGTGTTTTTTTATTCGTACAGGTGAGCAAAGACTCCAGCCTTAATATTCAATAAAAAAATAATAAAAGAAACACCATACAGTAATAGTTTATTGCTTAATAAACAAAAAAATATATATCTCAAAAACTGTTAAATTTCGCGGAACATAGGTACATTAGAGTCAAACGTTTGGTTTTAGTGTCCCCTAATCCCAAACTATCGCTGGTACAGGTTTCCTGGGACACTCTGTATAATTAAAGGGAAATGGAAAAACCTGAACCACTGAATAAAATTCAATGCAAATGAAGATTTGACTTTTAACCTGGTTGAATAAATCGAATAGAACAAGTCAAATAAGAACTTTCCTTTCTTCTATAAGCTATAGAAAAAGATAGCAACATTCAATTTTACTGAGTTGTGCCATTTTGAATCTACGTCTCTTCAAAAGGCATCCAATTCAAAGTTACGTCAACGCTGCTCTTTTCATTACTCTCTAATTAAAGCCTAGTAGAGAACTAAGTAGGTATTTGCGTATGCTGTTGCTGTGCTACTGTGTATTTCCTTCCTATGGTGCGCTAGGGTTGCCACATTGTAAAAAAAAACCAGCTCAATACAGTCCAGATATTGTAAAACTCAAACACGGATAAAAAAACATCCATGGGATATTGTTTTTTATTTTTTATTTATTGACATTTGCATAGGTAATAGGTGTGTTAGTTCGGAGTTTTGATAGCACCATGTCTAGGAATAGCCCACCTAGAAAAAGTGTTCTATATGTACTTTCTATTTTTAGCCGACTGCGGCGAAGGCCAAAAAAAAGATTAGGTTTTTGGCCTTTTCGTCTACAATCTACTCATAGCAGTGTCAAACCAGTGCGTTTATGTAGGAGTCAACTGAGAAACGAACTAGCCTTGTCGTAGGGCTTGCTTGAGCCCTATAAATTGACAATTTGTGTAGAATTTTGCTACAAAAACTCCTGTGTGCGCTCACCCTACATATCTCCACGTTACGAATTGCCAGGTAATGCCTATTACTTTTCAAAGCAGTCTGCTAATTAGTCTGCGTAGGTACTCGCGACATGCGAGTCTCTCTCAACAAAAGAGCCAATTTCCGACCGAACGCGATAGCGAGCGATGCTGACGCTTGCAAGAGCTGAATACTTACATTATTTGTGCAGTTCACTTGATAGCTGTAATAGCGTGTGGGAGATAAAAGAAAAAGCAGGCAGGCAGTAGATGGTATCAACAAACAAAAATAAGGTATAGTTCCGCCTACCTACTGTCAGCGTCAAATATACATACCTATGCGACATTTAGGACCATGAACAAATAACTAATTTGACATATTTCAACTGTTTGACAAGGAGAAAAGTTATAATGACATGGTACAAAAATGCTAATATATTTTTGACGCTGACTGTACTTTTTTGTTAAAAAAGCAGGACTCATATTTCGTGCAAAGACACTTTTAGATTTAAGTGATTTTTCTTATTGGTAGTTAACTACTAGGTAAGGGTGGGTGTTTGATTTAACAAAGCTATATAGGTACAGCTGTTAGGATCTTGCACAGTGAGTAAAGGAAGTAGGTTCGTGCTAACAACATACTTACAAATTGGTTGCTAGATGTTTTACTTTTACCCTCGTTAGTTAAGACGAAAGCAAAGGGAAAGGTACGTTATCCGAAAAAAAAAACTATGTCATCTCGTCATCCAGTTTTGTCGTCCCTTAGGTTTTGTTGGGGCTCACTATTTTTAGTCAACAATTAGTGGACATTTCGTCCCTTCCTAGTTTCGATACAGGCAGGCAGTTCTAGGCACAATAACCCCCAGGGATAGTCATCAATTTTAAAAGGTTAGTACCTAAGTACTTCCACTCAAACACGTTTTCCACATCGCACACACAAGCAGATCGAAGACTGATTGTTAGGAGGGAAATTCACAATCCATCCACGTAGTATCACAATTCAATAACCAAACAGAACAGCCAATGAATGGATGTTATCGATAATAACGGCTTATGTCCGGCCTTTCGCAGCTCGAAAATGCTTTTAATTAGACGTCACTTAGATACCTAAATAATCGGAATGGTCACCCATTCCAAACATAACCGCGCCTAAGGTTGAATTTGGCACAGAGGCCTTATTACGAAAAACAAAATGCGTCAAAACCAAAATCGTTTTTTAGTTTAATGACATGAACACATGACAGCATGTCAAGGTAAAACCTTTGGCACCTTAAGCAGATGTGATAATTTGTCGCCAAAAAAAGAAAAGAAGAAGAAGCAGATGTGAATTTCGGAGCGTGATGTGCTATCGTCTGTTTCAAGTTAACGTTTTAACGAATATCGTTACCTACTCGTAATTCTCGAAGGAGATCGTCTATACTTTGGTATTAACTACTACAGCGCTGCCACAAGCACCTTATACGAGATAACCTAGCACCGACTGAAAAATTGGTTGTGAGATAAATAAATAAATATATTTTCACAACAATCACAACAATTCTCTAGTCCCATATTAAGCTACGAGGCTTGTGTTATCGGACAACGGATAAACATACTTAAATACTTTTTTTTTGTGTGAATAAATAAATATCATACATAGAAAACACCCAGACCAATACAAACGAGATGCGGGGATCGAACCCGCGACCCCTGGTTTTAGAAGTCTGACCTGTGGATCACTGCACCAAGCAAAGACACTCGGTCGTCAGATAGCTGGCTGTATTCTTCTAACAAAGCAGCAAGGAAGCATGGGGTTGCAGCTAATTGCAAAGTGCAACCATTGTTTTCCCGTGCCCTCCGCGCCTCGGGGCGCAGACCTCGTGTTATGAGATTTTTAATTATTCCACCAGACGAATTCTGCTCTTGCAACATAAGAATTTTCTGGAAAATTACGCGTGGTAGTGTTTTTAGTTACAACAAATACCGATAAATTGTCGATAAGTAGACTAAGTCTCATTTGTCTGCTCTTGGGTAGATATTTGTGTTGTAATAAAACATACTCGTATTTAATGTGAAATAAAAAGCAGATAGGTTTACTGACTACAGGGCTAGCAAAAGTGAGTGTGTATAAGTTGTAGTACGACAAGTTCATACGCAAACAGCTTTCGTAAGTACTTATGCCCTTTAAAGATCAATTGAGTTTATGCGAATGCCTACCTGCCCTTATTATGTAGCTAGGTACTAATATACATAGGTTCTCGTATTAGGCCCGTAAAATGTCTATTCCCTATTGTCTTCTCCAGATATAAATAAAAATGTTGATGTATTTTATGACACCCTGCTTAACATTATCAAAAAGTACACCCCTTATTCTTATAAAATGAAGGATAATTACCCAGTTTGGTTTAGCTTCAGCTTAAAAAAGTGTATTGCCGAGAAAAAAAAATATCATAAATTATATAAAAAAACTAAAAATCCTAGAGATTATGATGTTTTCTGCCTACTTCGTGCTCGTAGTAAAAAGTTAATGTCTCAATGTTATAGTAATTATATTGCCTCTACTGAGACCGAGTTACGTTACAATACAAAACCTTTCTGGTCTTTTGTTAATAGTAAACGTAAAGAGGGTAACTCGATTCCACATTCCATGAAATATAATAATCTTGTAGCATCTGATCACAAGGGGGTATGTGACCTTTTTTCAATTTATTTTGGCTCAGTTTTTGAGACCAGTATTTCTTCACATAACTCCGATACTGACTTTATCGATGTACCTGTCAACAGTAATCTAGCTTCTGTCTCGGTTGCTGTTGGAGACATCGATAAAGTAATTAAAAGCATTGATTCTTCCAAGGGAGCTGGGCCAGATACAATACCTCCTTCTTTCATCAAGATCTGCGCGAATGAAATCAGTTTGCCACTCTGTATACTGTTTAACCAATCACTCAGTTTAGGTATTTTTCCTGACAGGTGGAAGACGGCTCACATAGTCCCCATCTTCAAAAGTGGAAATAAAGCTAATTGCGAAAACTACAGGCCTATCAGTATACTGTCTTGCTGCGCTAAACTTTTCGAGTCTGTTGTGTCTGTGTTCATTTATAATCACTTGAAACCTCTTTTGTCGGCCAACCAACACGGTTTTGTTAAAAATAAATCGACAATCACAAACTTACTGGAATATAAAAACTATCTATGTTGTGCTTTTGCTAAAAATGTTCAAGTAGATTCCATATATACCGATTTCTCCAAGGCTTTCGACAAGGTTGACCATTTTCTTCTTTGTCGAAAGCTTTGTCGGATGGGTATACATGGCTCGCTACTTCGGTGGGTCGAATCATATCTGTCCCGAAGGAGTCAGCTGGTGGCTTTCAAGGGTGAACTATCCGACCCTGTTCTAGTTACCTCAGGTGTCCCACAAGGCTCGATTCTTGGCCCTCTACTGTTCATAGCCTTCATAAATGACCTTGTTGCGCAATTGAAATGTCCCAGTCTACTATATGCGGACGACTTAAAAGTTTTCTCCGAAGTAGCTACCCTTGAAGACGCTGAAGCATTGCAAGCGGATATCGAAACCGTGGCCAGGTGGTGTGATGATAATCATATGTATCTAAATATTAATAAATGTTTTGTTATGTCCTTTACAAGAAAAACAAATAAAATTAATTTTACATATACCCTCAATGGTCAAAAACTTAACAGGCAGAATCAGGCTAAGGATCTAGGAATAATTTTTGATGACAAATTGAGTTTTCGCGAGCATTTCGATTATATTATCATGAGGGGTGGTAAAATGCTGGGGTTTGTCCTGCGCAACACCAAGCAACTTAAAAAGCCAAACAGTATTGTATATTTATATAATTCACTTGTCCGGAGTGTTCTAGAATATGGTGCAGTTATCTGGTCTCCGTTTTATGCCGTACATATTGATCGCGTCGAATGTATTCAAAAAAGATTTTTGAGATGTCTCTCTTTTCGTCATGGTTACCATCGCAAGTTGACCTCCTACACGGATAGGCTGCAGAAATTTAACATGGTTACCCTGGAAACGAGACGTAAAAGGTTTGAGCTTATATATCTTTATAAAATACTACACTTTGTGATCGATTCTCCTGCCTTACTTTCATCGATTAGCCTAAACACTCATTATAGGGCCCGTGACCGCAAGCCTAAACTGTTCTCACTTCAGGTTTACCGTAACAACACTTCATATTACAATCCAGTAGTTAGGATGTGTCGCCTCTACAATGATATATCCCAGGAATATCCAGATGGTGATATTCTGGGTTCTGATCCAAATGACTTCTACAAATTTATTCGTGGGATTCTGAAGTGATTGGTTTTATGCGTTGTACGTAGGAGACCAATTATTTTAGAAGTCCCTACTTGCTTAAGGTACTTGTTTAAGGTGCAAAATTTGTAATACGCTTTTCACCAAGCCAGTTAGCTCGAATATTTGTGATTTAGAATAATTTGTAACTTAACTTAAGATATTGTACTCATGAACACATGTTTTGGTTTTCAGTTTAGTACTTAATTTTAATTTTTAAGAAATTTCACAACTCCACAACTGTAAACTGTTTTGTGTTAATAAATAAAAAAAAAATAAAAAAATGTTTGCTAAAGGAACATTTTCAGATGAGCGTGGCCTAAATACCGAGGATGGATCAGGCAGAGTTGTCCACTTGGGACCATAAATTTCGCGTTCAGTGCCTATTACCTTGTCACATCGTTCGTACGGCTTACGTGAAAATATTACCCAAATAACTCATATTTTATCCATTTACAAACTTAAGTAGGTACTACCTACCTAGAGGATCCAATGTTTGCCACTGATTTCTTGCGGGTCGGTTTTAGAAGGCATTTTAAAAAGGTTAGGTACCAGACAAAAACCCAGTGTTTTATCCAATACGCCTGGGTTGCCACCCGTACTTTTTAATAATGAAGTATAATTATTTGTTGAATATGTTTTTAAATATAATAATAAAGAAAAATGAAGTGTACTTTATTTTGATACTATGTACTTTTTTTCGTACCTATAATAACCAATGTACTTTATTTGCAAAAAAGGTGGAAACCCTCAATACGCCTGAACTAATATGTAAGTTGACTTTTCTTAGAAAATAAAAAAAAAAATTTTTTAGATTATAAGAACTAGTTATTTTATGATATGATTCTTTTATGAGACCTCCGAAGCCTCTCTAACTGCGTACAATACTCAGATAGTTGTTAAATTCATCGTGTTGCATTTACGTTGCAATCTTAAGATAATATTTCTGAAGTGAGGATTTTTAGAACGTTGATTTTTTAATAGTTATTTGTTATACAAGAGTGCAAAGTTGCTTTTTAACCGCGTGTTCAAATTTGATGACCGAGCAAGCGAAGGATTCTAATTTTAAAATTAGAATCCTGATAGCTGGTTTACACTCTCGCGCGAGCCACGAGACGAGCCGCGAGACGCGCTGCGAGCCGTGAATGTAAACGCTAGCTCGCAGCACCGCTCGCGGCGCGTCTCACGTCTCGCGGCGCTCGCGTCGGTAGCGGTTTTTTGGGCACGAGTCAAAGGAGCTCGCGGGGGACGCGAGAGGGGTATTTACACTCGCGTTCGCGTTTCATTCAAATACAAACGTTTGGACCGTTCGGTTGTGTTGCGCTGCGATTGTAGCAAGTGATATTGCAATGGATTGGTCTCAAGACGACACATCACAGCATTATTCATTTACCTACTTTATATTTTAATGACATTTTACAACTTATTAATTATAATTATTATAATACATTAGGTATTTTGAAAAAAAGTAGCAAATTCAATTCTTATATCTTCGGCGGTCCGTGGTGCTCGTCTGCCTAGCATTTGTAAAGGTCTTATTGCAGAATCTATTGACTGATTACGTCTCCAAGATCCTTCCTGAGTTATCACATCATTAATAATCGTATCAAAAGTTCCAGGAGGTGTGTAATTGTTTCTAGATGATCGACTATTTCTAAGAAAATTATGTAACAAAATACAAGTCATGGTTATTAATACAGCCCTGTCTTTTTCAATTTCCATATGTTTTTTAAATATTCTAAAAACTGATGTTAAGACCCCAAATACGTTTTCAACGATAACACGGGAACTGGACAATCGTTGATTAAAGGTCCGCTGTAGTGAACCAAGAGCATGGTTCCCTCGAAAAGGTTTCATTACATGGTTATTTAATGGAAATGCACCATCGCCTAGAAAAACATATGGCACACTGTATTGCCTACCAGGAAGTGGTCTATCACGTGGTAAATTAATAGTGTCGTTGGAAATTTTTTGAAAAAGTGAACTATATTGAAACACGCCTCCATCGCTAATTCTACCCTGAGCGCCAATGTCGGCAAATATAAAGCGGTAATCACTGTCTACCAAGGCTAGAAGCACGAAACTAAATGTTCCTTTATAATTATAGTACTCAGAGCCACTTTTGATAGGACATCGCATCGTTTTTTTTTTTATTTTTTAAATGGCTTACGTAGTAGTAAAAGCTCACTAAACTAAGAGTTGCTGCTGTTAAAATTTCGATGTCCGCCATCGTAGAAAGATCGAAAACAAGTGAGCACACCGCGGGAGTGTAAACGCAAGCTCGTCTCGGGATCGGCTCGCACGAGCATGGAGCCAATCCACGAGACGAGCCGCGAGACGCGAGTGTAAATGAGCAATGAGCGTTAGCGAGGGAATCAAAAGAGCACGAGGTTAAAAATCTTTGCACTCGAGTGCAGCACGTAACTTTTCATTCCACCTTAGCGAGGAAATGACAAAATGCAAAAAAAACCGTTGACAATCACAAGATAGGTACTTTTATTTCAGTTTAGGTATTAACTACTGCATTAAGACAGGTAAGTATTACAGAATAATCTTTAAATTATAACAAAATAATACTTAGGTATAAATAATCAAAATTGAAAGTAACGTTGCTACAGTTATTTAAATTGAGTGTAATATTTTTGTTGGGTACTGTAATATTGGTGTTAGTCACTCGTATACTGTTTTTCGAGTGCTTGCTTTCTTGTTCTCGGATAATTCTATACAATATGCCAGCAAAACGTTTTCTGAGAAAGTTTTGGCTCCTTTTGCTAGTCGCCACGTGTTGAACACACAGATTTCTATTTGACAGGAGCTCTGTGGTTGAACATAACGTACTGTTTTAAATACTTCTCGCGTGTTTGTTGAGGGAGAAAGATCATTTGCGTATTATTAACAGTTTCAGTCAATTCTGTTGGCGTCAAACAAACTTCCTCGTCGCTAGAATCACTCATTTTAGTTTTTTAACTTGTTTTCAAGTTTCTTGTTTTTAAATAAGGTTCAACAATGACGTGAAAAAATGCCGCGTAAAGAACCGCCTACAAAGCAAATTGAAAAAAGAACACCAAGTAGGTTCCGAGTTTGAGTTTTTAACAAATTAAAAAAATGTTGTATGATATATTTGGCACCATAGAGGTAGCAATAAATAGTTTTCATGATTTTTTTAATTCACAAACTTGGTGCACACGATGTTCTAAATTCAAATTTACTTTAACCTCTAGTGAATAAAAACGGCTTTTCCACTCAGATATTGAAGAGCAAAATGACTCTTTCCGAGATGGTGGGATGAAAATATCTTTTTTAAATAGTGACAGGTAATTTTGTATGCAAGTGTATCGCTTGACCTACCTCCACTCGAGCCCAGTTCAACTTCTGCCTAAAATATCTACCAAAATCAATACGAAACTGCGAACAGTTGTGTTAGATAAGTAATACAATAAAAATTCACAGAGTAAGTGGTTAACATAGAGCGTTAATTACCTACTTAAGTTACGAATGTGAACAAGAAGTGAAGTCTAATTTTAGGATTCCGTAGTTCGAAAAGGATCCCTTAAAAGATCGTTCAGTCCGTCCTAATCTGTCACAGCAGAATATCTTCTACGTTTATGGATTGATTTGCATGTAACTTGGTTCGAGGATACTTCACATATAGATCTCTCATTTTGAAAAATACGAGGGTAATAAGGGTTTCCATACAACACTTTTTTATCAGCTTTACCATTTGCGAGTTACAGCCCGTCAAAGTCGTTTACACGGTGTCCCCCCCCCCCTGTAATTTCTATAAAGCCTTAGACCTATAAACTTCAAATCTCTCACGTAAAGAAACAGGTACAGAAACTCTTATTTAAAATTGTTTCGGGTATCCTGTGATGAACACTTTAGAAATTATAAATAATATAAAAATAAATACTTTACAATGATGACATTGACGGCTAGGGAGATGATGACGATGCAAGAAATGCAAAACAGCGCGGTGCCAAAATTGACTACGGAATCCTACTTGATGCGTGGTCCGACACGGACTTGGCCGGTTTTTTTTAATGTGTTTTAATGTCACACCTTCTATTGCGATTTATTAGTGTGACTGTGCTTTACGCTGACTTTTCGATTGTTATTTTTTACATTCTTCCATTGTTTCCGTTGACCGCACAGTTAACTTATTGCATACAGTTCAAGAAGTGTAACGGGTCATCACAATTTACACTTTAAGTCCGAGGTCTGAATTCAATTCCGAACTTTCGCAGTTTGCCGGAGCTACAGTGGAAGTGACAATAAATAAATTTAACTCATTTACGTACTTGTGGCTCGGTGTTTTTAAGATGTATCTGTTTTAAAATTTAAAAATGTCGACAATTTTGTCGCTGGACGAGGCAAAAAAGGAAATGAAGCTGTAATAGTTTTCCACTTTGAAATTGCGCGTATTGTTTTTTTTTTATTATTGAGTGCAGTCGTTTTGGTACACCTTCCACTCTTTATTTGCGTTAGACTAGAACTTCATAGTTTTTTTAACCGACCTCAAAGAAACAAATCATGAAATATTGCACTCGTATCTAGCTATCTTCCTGCGTGCGTCAATAGGATTTTGATCCCTTTCTACTTTCGTAATAGAGAACTGAATGTTATTATCTATAAGTAGTTTGAATACAAAACAAGAATGTTATTCGATATAGGTAATATTATGATAGTTACTTAGATCCTTTTTTTTTCTTTATTTAAGGAGCTTTGTCACAATTGATTATGTCGCTTCGTAAGAAGAAAACAATGTATTAATCGTAACATAATTTTAATATAAATCTTCATAATTTTACATTTTAACTTTATATAGGTATCCCTTACTAGCGAAAGCCTCTTAGCAAAAATAAAAATAATCAATGAAAACATTTAATTAATCACATAACTGTTTGCCTAACTAACACAATACTTATAAATTGTTGGCAGTTATCTTTCTTAAAACATGCATTTGGCTTCCTGTACTGCTTCATATCCACCAATTCTAACAAATAAGCGGCACGGTATCCTTTTCTAAAAGCAATTCAGACCTATAAAACTTCGTTGTGGATAAAACAAAAAACCTGAAATTTAATCAAATGTAGATCGTCTGTAATTATTAACTTCTCAAGGATCAGAAGGTGATATCGGCTTCATCATCAGCCTATATACGTCCCACTGCTGGGCACAGGCCTCACCTCAACTATGAGGTGGTGCGAGCCATACTCCACCACGCGGGCTCAGTGCGGATTGGTGGAGGGGTGTGTGTAAGGTAAGTGACCGACCTTACTGTCAGATGTTATTAAGTCGCCGGAAGCCTCCGATCAGGCTTAACGACTAATATCTATCGATATTAACCGGGACAAACAGTAAGCTGTTTGTCCCGGTTAATATCGTGCCTTCCGAAGGACGGAGATGCTTTTAAATAGACGTCACTTTTATGGTCAGAATGGTCACCCATCCCAAACATGACCGCGCCGTAGGTTGCTTAACTTTTGGTATCACTACCAAAGCGCTGCAACCACTGCGCCACAAGCACCTCGGCATATCGGCTTATTACAATGATAAATCGTTGTTTGTGTTTGTGTATCGTTCTAACTGTGGTTTAATGTATTAATAATATCAGTGACAGCTAGTGCTGGTAAGAGATCATAAGAGATCAAAGTCGAACTAGTTCACGATTCCTACACCGTCTCTACTTCAATTCTGGGAATCAAAAGAAGCGTGTGACGCTAAAATTTTCGATCTCATTTGAAATTAGCGACATAAATTACCAGTATAATAATATTAAAGTTAATTTACTGAACTCCCCTGCCCTGGCGAAGTCCGAATCGAGTTACCGAACTACAGTTTAGTTTTTAATTGCCTCGCTGCACCAGTTTTGGAACATTGGTCGTTATCTCAACTCATTGGCAGGTTGCCTTAAACAAAACGGGTTTAAACGGCCTGACCATAACCGACCTCGGTCGGTCGTTGTATGAGGACACCCCCTTACGATTGTGGTGTAAGGCTGTGACTACATAAGTAGTAAGAGAGCACGGAAGTTGACTGTTAAGAGGGCCGCATCAAATTGCAGATGTTGGTTGATAAGACCTGGTCGACCACATTAGATTAGCAGTCGTTTTTCCGAACGCTGATTGCCTACGTGACTGAAGTGTGATATGAGCTCTATTGTTAAAGATGGTTGTATATACTCTTCAGAGGAAGATAAGGTACGTCCTTACAATCGTCAACTTAAAAATAAAAAACTAAAAAACACGCTTTTATTGTAAACTAAAAAAGAGAAAATAGTTTCTGAGTACACGGAATTTATATTACAGTAGAGTTAAAAGCGTGGGGTGCACTTAATGACGTTTTCATACTTCTCTTTTTGTAGTTGCCAATAATAGGATGATTTTCACATAGTTTTTTTAAACATTTATGGTCTTGACGTAACGTTCCTTGTCCCTTATAATGAAGTTTCAGGTTTATTATATACTAGCTTTTACCCACGACTTCTTCCGTATTAGGTAGTTTTTTTTTGGTATATGCGTTGTTTTTCCGTAATACCAATTTTATCCAAATATTATTCTAATCTTTGGTAATTTAGGAACGACAGTGTTCAGATTCCGCGGAAAATATTTTTTCCCATGGAATGCGTTGTTTTCCCGCGGTCAAAAGTAACTCATGTCCTTTCTTAAGTCTCAAACTATTTCCGTACCAAATTTCATTTAAATCTGCTGAGTAGTTTTGGCGTAAAAGCGATCGGCGCACCTGTCCATTCTGAGTATCAAAATATTGGAGGTATTTTTATGTAAATTGGTTCAGTAGTTTAGGTGTGATTGAGTAACAGACAGACAGACAGAGTTACTTTCGCATTTATAAAATTAGTATGGATAAAGAACATATACCTACCATACGTGAACGATGAAAAGATGACTTATTAACTAAAGAAAAAATAAGTAAGAACCCTAATTAATCTAATCATACCATGACTATTCGCTCAGTATATGTCCGTCATGTACTTTGCTTGTGTAGGTAGCTGTGTTGTGTCGTATACGGTGTGTCAAGACCACGCCTTACGCATGTGATAGTAAAGCGTCGACGGCGCTCGCATAAATTGGCTCTTGTGAACAATATGGTAGTCACTGGATGCAATTACCATTAAAGGTTCATTTCCGATACTTAGAACCTCTTTTGCGGCGATAACCAGCAGATATGTCGGTTATAATCGGATGGATTCGTTTTGGGTTGACCTAAATACTCTAAATAGGACTATCTATCTATAGATTAAGTTTTCGAAACGCTTGAGTCTGTATAGCAAATTATAAGTAAATCTACTCACTTGACACTATTTCACTCGTAGCAATTGAGCTTCATTGGCTTTTCAAACATTTCATGGTCTACAGCCTCTAGTTAGGGCACAGATAATTTTGAAAAAAAAATTGATATATATTACTTTTCAGGGCATCAGTGTCAATCAATTTCTAAACTGCCATACACCGGGGTCCTGCTGTTTGGCCAAAAGTCATTTGGCAAAATTACACTTAACAAACAATGTTTGGCAAAAAATGGTTTCACTAATTAATCATTTTACTAATAATCATTTCACAAATGACTTACTTTTCCACATGATCAACACTTAAATTTACATTTTACAAATAATTATATTATTTAATGAACATTTAGCAACTGAGTTATCAGAAAAAACTACTATTGGTCTAAAAACTTTTGATAAAATGTATTATTTGACAACTGTTTCGTTTATTAATTAATCTCATAATAGACTAGCGGTCGCCAGCGGCTTCGCCCGCTTGGATAAAATATAGCATGTCATACATATGTAATGGATTAAGATATTTTATAATTTTAAATTAACAGTTGTTAATGTGAAAAATGTTGTTGTTGAAATGTGCATCCTGTGTATACTTTTTCGCGAGACCACTACTCTGGACTTTCCTGAAAGAAAAACAGTTAAAGTACCTATTAGTTGATATGTATATTAAATCATAGGTCCTAAAAATCTAAAAAAAATTTGGTTAGGTTAGGTTAGAACAGTGACCATAAAATACTACTGTTGATTTATATATGGCCAATATTCGTAGGTTTCTCACATTCATTATTAATGACAGACATTCATTTAAATTTATGCTGATGATGATTCAATTAAAATTATTAATTGCATGCCTTCTGTATAATCTTGTAGCTTACCTGTAAATAATTTGCCCCAAATGAAAGTTGCAACCATGCAGAATTATATCTTCAAAGTTTTGTTAAATGACATTTGGACAAATGCTTAATTTGCGAAACATGTTATTTGGTTAAATTAAAAAAGGTCAATTGACATTTTATTATTTAAAACATTTATCAAGTACAGTGTTTGCTAATGGATCAATTGCTAAGTGAGTTTTTGTAAGATGATACTTTTGTCAAATGTCTCGTTTGCCAAATGAACATTTGGTTAAACGTTGTTTGTTGAATGATCATTTGTCAATAATGTTTTGGTCAAACAGTAGTAAACCCCATACACCACCAACATCACCAATATATATTTATATAATAATATCACCATACATCACCAATATATATTTATAATAATATTTAGGTATTATTTCTTTTAGTTCGGTACACTCGGTACTTTTTGATATAGGGTGACTGGTAATGCATCTGAGGTGGGTGAAAGGTAGTCAAAGGTTATTCTGACAGATGTCACTATTTACTTACCATAACCTACCGTTCTTGTATCTTTTCAAGATATTTTTACCCCAAGAGTGTAAAAGCAAAATCGTAATATTGACAATTACGAAGTTTAAACAACTAATTTAGAATAACTATGTTGCAATACAATAAAAGTAGGCAAAAATCATCATCCTCTATTTCGGCTTAAGTCATGGATTTCCGCAAAGTAACACCTGATTCCATCAACTATATCACATTTTATAATTACTACCTATTTGAAAAATTAAAGAATGTATTTTCTGCTCCGCCACTAATGTCGTCACTCTGTTAAGCTCACCATATTTTATTTAAGTACTTACTAAGCTACTTGCATCTGATTTTGTTTATTATTTAGATTGTATCTAAATAGGGCACTACTAAGGTTTGAAGAATCTTCTCACGGACCTGAGTGTTACTGACTGTCACGCTAAATATGTTTGTAGTATGAATAAATAATGACTGAAAAACGCATTGTGGTACAATATGCATGCAATGGGCTATGCCGTTAATGTGCAGACTGTAATATATTGCATTTGTTTTTTATATATTATTTGTTTGTTTATATATTACATTTGGTACTTTCTTGGAAAATTATATGCTTATTTACATCTCATCTCATAATTTAAGCGAAATAAGGCTACATAGGTAGTAGTAGTATACTATGTTAACATAGGTAATAGATTGGTGATATGTTAACGTCTTTCGTTTTTTATAATACTTGGTTCACAACACCATGTTCTGTGGTAGTTTGGGTACTTGTTAAACGTAGAGTTAGTTAGCTAAATTGTTGCTGATAAACGAGCTATTGGCTGCGAGAGATCGCTCTTAGCGATTAGACCGCCTACATTGTTTCTTAAAATTCCCAGAAATCCTCTGTTTGTATATATAATCAAATTCATCTAAAGCCCTTACTTAGTCTTAATTACAACAAATTTGGTCTAGAAAGGTTTATGAAACTAAACCATAAATTATAGTATTTACTATTAGGCTACACATTATTGATGTTATGCCAAGAAAAAGAAACGCAAGCCTACCCAATTCAGACATAGAAAATGGTCAGCCTAGATATTATCAATATTGGCTGTCGGTCTATCCAAACAGAAATGAACTACTTTTTTGGCGCTAGACACAATATTCGGCTTTCGTGGTAAGTAGGTATTTAATGCACTAAAATCACCATCATTTGTGTGACAGTATTTTTCTTGTTCCAGTAAGTACACAGAATAAAAATGCATACTTCACTAACAGTTTGCTTTTCTGTTGTTTAACATTCTTCTATTTCCGGAAAAAAACTTGTACTACAAAAAACTATGAGTTAGCTTGAGGTGACTTGAATATGTAACGGATTGAAATACTTAAATACATTTATGAACACCCATTTATCAAGTGCAAATGCTCGTGCTCTTCACACATACATTTACGCCTAGCAAGATTCGAACCCACAACAGCCGGTTTTGTAATCCAGATTATAGGGCTTTGGGTATTGGGGTTCCTGTGTGTTAACTATTTGAGAACCAAATACGAGTAATTGATTTATTTAACAAAAAGAACGCACAGTCGATACATATTCCGTATTTAGTATAATATTAAAATCACTATCTGTATATCCTGTGTGTGTTAACTATTTGAGGAAGAAAAAACGAGACTTTGGTTTATTTAACATGAAGAACGCACAGTCATCACATCTTCACCATTTGGTATAATATTAAAATCACCATCTATGTATATCCTGCGTGTGTTAACTTTTTGAGAACGAAATACGAGTAATTGATTTATTTAACTTAAAGAACGCATAGTCGATACATCTTAACCATTTGGTATAATACTAAAATCACCATCTGTATATCCTGCGTGTGTTAACTTTTTAAGAACGAAATACGAGTAATTGATTTATTTAACATAAGGAACGCACAGTAGATACATTTTCCTTATTTGTTACAATATATTTGGAAGGAAAAGAGAATCAATCATCCTCGATATATTTGTAGATGAACAGGCTACGAAATGCTACGAGCTACGATGCTACGATGGAATCACTAGTTAATAACTTTTTACTTTTAGAAATATTTTGTCTCTTATACTTAAAAAAAAACTCCAAGGATGACATTTTTAAATCCAAAAAAAGGAAAGAAACAGTTGGCAAACAGCAGTCGTTTTCCTTCAGTTTTTGCAAAAGTATGTCACAGTAAGTAAATATTAAAAATTATTTACGGATTTGACTTATAATTTTCCTCCAATTTATCATGAAACTTTCCGTATCTATGTAAAGCGGTTTGGGTCGGCTGTAGGCACACAATGTCTAAAAAGTTACGTCCCGGGAGATAAAATCAAATCACGTGCCGCTCGAACATTTAAGTAAGTTTGGCTTGTTTAACATAAATTACGAGGGTAGAATATTAAAAACGTTCAGTGTGTATTCTAACACGCGTTTAAGTACCGTCATGTATTACAGATAGCTTGCTTAATAAATAAGATTTTTTTATTATTGGAAGATAAAGTAATTAATAAACCCTATTTCGGTTTTAGCCATATATGTAATAGTTGTTTCTGATGTGGACATGTGATTGATGATAAAAACCGGCAACCGGTAAAACTGATAAAAAAGTGTTGTATGAAAACCCTATCTAATTTTCATAGTCCTATTCAACGGACCACACAAAAGGGGCTGCAATAAAAAAAAAACACCCCCTTTTACATGTATAGGGAGGTATCCTTAAAAGTAAGTAATTTTAATTTTTCGTATTTTTAAAAATGAGATCTATATGTGAAGTATCCTCGAACCAAGCTACATGCAAATCAGTCCATAAACGTAGAAGATATTCTGCTGTGACAGACTGCTGAGACAGAACGATCTTATAAGGGTTTACGGACTACGGAACCCAAACTGAACGATCTTATAAGGGTTCCTTGTCGGACTACGGAACCCTAAAAAACGCTCTAGAATCGGTCCATCCGTTTGGAAGCTACGATCAAACTTACGGGTCAAACTTAAAGAAGTCAAACTTATAACAACCCACTTTTTCGGCTAGGCTGTGGAGTCTTACCCCAGGCCACACATGTTGGCGCCCATCGTGTAGATTTGGAAAACTGCTTTTCGCCTCACTCAATGTTGCCGCGTTGGAATCATCACCGTTTTCTGGATGCACACTTTAGGCGCGAACACCTACCTATCTAGTGTTATGAACACGTCTACATATTGGACTAAGATCCAATAAGCATATAATAGAGCAATACTACTCACAAGTCACGACGTTTCGTACCTCCCTGACCTTCTTTGATTTGCGATTAGTTGGCCCGCATTCCATACGGAGGAGTTCTTCATCCGATTTGGAATGTATGCTTTAATAGTACGTTATGGTACTAGCAGTTACTATTTAGTAATCTGTGGTACTAGTGTGTAACATTGGCGATTACCGCCAAGGCGCCATTGAGAGTCGAGGACGGTAATCATCAAAACACACGTGTATCATACGACGTTTTTCAACACACTTGTGCATAAAATAACAATAAAATCTCATTTTATTTATTAGATAAAAAGTTTATTTTCCGCGCATAGGGGTTGCGCCTATTCTGCCACGTACAAAATGGGGACTTTAAAGTGAGTTATAGCAATGAAAAGGTCACAGTTTGATTATAGGTGTCATTATTAGTCTAATTGCAGTGAAATAACAACCACTTTATGACCAAGTGTGTTGAAAATTGCTTTAGTTAGTTGATGACTCAAAAACTCACTAGGATGGATGGAGTGACCGGCAGCTGGAGCAGTGTCCAGCAGGTCAACCGGATCGGCACCATAGCCTCGATGGTGCCCGATGAGATCGTTTACAAACACTCCGATCGCACCGTTATGACTTATGAGACGGCGCTCATGTTCATTGATGTGTCTGGTAAGAACAATGTGAAATTAAAAACTTTGCGTTAGTATGTAGACTGAAGTTATGTATGAAATAATAGATTTAATACCACACTTAATGGGAACTAAATACTTCGACATTTGTAGCCATATTTTTTCTTTTGGTGTTCAATTTGGGCAGTCTAGTTATATACAAAAAAAAAGTATTTTACGAAACTTTCTGCTAGAGGACAGTCTAAGGTTCGAGACCAAAGAGCATGTTGCGTGCGTAGTCTTCTCAGATAAAAGTTTTTTTTTATCTGTCGAAACTATACTGCCCGGCAGTATTGACGGCAGTAACTGCCGTCAATAGCATAGTTACGAGCGTCAAACTGAAAGTTCTTAGAAAATCAAAAACTAAGCATTCTAGCAAGTTATTAGTTTTATTATAACTTTTCAAAATAGCGTCCATTTACATCAATACATCGCTGCATTCGATGGAACCATTGAGAAAAGCACCTTGCCCACTCGGCCTTAGGGGTCTCTTCGACGGCGTTTTGAAACGCAGCCACTGCTTCTTCG
Source organism: Pyrausta despicata (assembly GCA_963921415.1). NCBI lineage: Eukaryota > Metazoa > Arthropoda > Insecta > Lepidoptera > Crambidae > Pyrausta > Pyrausta despicata. The sequence continues at coordinate 8,691,846 of OY992862.1, read as the reverse complement.
GCGTCCATAAAATGTTTTCCTCGAAGTTTTTCTTTTATTTTCGGGAATAAATAAAAATCGCAGGGTGCGAGGTCGGGGCTATACGGCGGGTGACCCAGTAATTCCACGTCTGAGGTCGCCAAATAGTCGATCGTTTGCCTGGCGGTGTGCGACGAGGCATTGTCGTGATGAAGGAGGATCCTGCTGCGAGGTCGTTTCTCTCGAACTCTTTCCAAGACAAGTGGCAAACAGTTGTTAGTGTACCACTCTGCATTAACCGTTTTCTGATCCTCTAAGACAACTGTCGCGTAATGACCTGTCTTTCCGAAGAACGAGGCCACCATCTTTTTTCCAACACTTCGACCTCTCTTCACTTTAGTTGGCAACTCTTCGGAAGGAAACACCCACTGAGCAGACTGTCTTTTGGTTTCCGGATCATAACAGTAAATCCAGCTTTCGTCACCCGTTAGTATGTCGAACACAGCATTTGAGTCACCTCCGTTAAATTTTTGGATCATTTCTCGGCACCAATCAACACGGCGGAGTTTTTGAGCCTCGGTCAAATTATGCGGTATCCAGCGGGCACAAAGCTTCCTGACCGCTAAATGTTCATGGAGGATTTTGTGCACTTGACTCCTACCTATGCCTAGACTTGTCCGAATCTGCTGATAGGTCACTCTTTTGTCAGTCTCTATCATACGCCGCACAACACTGATATTATCTCCAGTCGTCGCTGTAGAAGGCCGTCCCTCACGCAAATCATCGGTGAGATTAGTTCGACCACGTTTGAATTCATTAAACCAGTTGTAAACTGTGGCACGAGATGGGGCTTCATCGTGAAAAGCCAATCGAAGTCTATCATAACTTTCTTGTTGACTTATATGACATCGAAAGTCATAAAAAATCATTGCACGAAAATTTTCTCGGCTTAAATTCATTCTGACGTGCACAGACAATTTTCAATTTGCCGCCAAATCGTAAAACAAATGACAAATGAATGAAATGTATACGCAATATTATTGGTAAAGAGTTCTATTTTCAAAATTTAAACTTATTTTTTTAATATAATGCTTTTAAGTTGCCAGTTCTAAAAACTTTCAGTTTGGCCCTCGTACATAAGTCGGATTTTTGACGAAACTGAATTAGATATAAAGTCGTGATCACGATAGCAGGATCTTTACTAGTCATAAAAACTAACACCCGACTACTTAAAAACACGCTCTAAAAAGTACGAAACAAGAAAACACTCTCCAATGAAATTACTTAGTATGTACAAACTATTAAATATTTACCGTTATTAAATAAATCCGTGTCCTTTATCCGTGTTGTTGATTGACGGAATGTTGATTTCACATTTTTACGACAAAATGGAGGATAACATTACTGAAATATACACATTATTATACCTTAGTTTGTAAAATCTCATCAAGTTATTTTGACGTATAATAGATGATCAAACGAACTTCAAAGTGAAGTTCGATCATTATTATATGAATAGCTCCATTCGAAGATATAGTATTACCACGTAGTTTCCCTAACGTACTAGGTAGTGTCGCACTTTTAGATTTAAGTCGATTGGACATACTCGATTACCGTTTGATTGACTACTCGATACTTACATCACTATGCCGCCACACCTCACTAGCGTACCGCCATGATGTCTTCATTTCTTTAGAGATAAACCAAAACTTAAAAAGGGTTTGGGTGGGTGGGTACTATATCTTCGAATGGAGCTATTCATATAATAATGATCGAACTTCACTTTGAAGTTCGTTTGATCATCTATTATATTTTCATAGCTCCATTCTTCAGATATAGTATTACCACGTAGATGTTTAGAGATCTAAACAGAAAAACATGTCTTAAGTTTTGGTACAATTGAATAAAACAAATAACTTTAAAATGAAAATAAACTTTATTTTTCTTCTCATTAATATAACAATTTAATACAGATCAACTTTAATCATAATTTATTATATTACTAATAACAGACTTAAGTTAATTATTAGGTTCAAAGACAGACCTAGCTAAGTCTTGCGAAATAATGGGGCGATTGTAAAATTTCGCAAACGTTTGTGATGTGGCGGTCCATCCGGCGGTTTTTCGGATCGCGCCTAGAGACACGCCGGCGGCGCGGGCCGTCGAGGTTGCAGCGTGACGTGTGCTATGCGCACTGAACTTAGTCACATCGATGCCGCTCTCTGCCAACATCTTTTTTATCCATCGACTGATGGTTTGGGACGTAACCGGTCTATGTGGACGTTTGAAAGTTAAAAATAAATTGGAAGACTCGTCCCTGATATTTGCTGTCATTTCTAAATAATCACTTAAGCATTTCGCAGGACAGATACTAGGTTTGTCTATGAAATAAGGTATGACTAAGGTCGGTTGTTCCCGATTGATTGCTGAGGTTTTGATTAAGTCTGAAATAGATATTACAATTTGATTTTGATGAATGACAATACTGTTTGTTTTAATAAGTGACAGTGTTTGTACGCGATGCGCTGTACAAAGAGCCAAAAGTGTAGCCAATTTTTGAGAAATTTGACATAACGTTAAATTTGTATTTGGAAACCACTTATCCATGAAATCTAAAACTACTTGTGGGTTCCATATCGTATTATATTTAGGTGTGTTTGGTCTACATTTGAAGATCCCTTTAAGTAGCCGTGATATTGGTAAATCTGAACTTATATTATTACCTAAAAGCAGTGAAATCGCTGAGCGATGGCTGTTTATGGTTCCATAAGCAGCACCACTTTCATATTGTTTTGTAAGAAACAAAATAACCGCTGATTTTGATGCTTCTAAGTAATTAATATGGTGGTGATAACAATATTGCCACCATAATTTAAATGTGGTGTTATATTGTTTAACAGTATTTTCTGCCAACGAAGAAATCATCAGGTGTACCGATTCTGGTGGAATACCTTGTTTCGTGAAGGCTTCCCGGAGACAATGGCTGCTGCCAGGGTAGTCTGCGCGGGTAGATGTATCCTGAAATCAGAGCGTATTGCATTTTTCAGTAAAATCATTTCTGATATTATCATATTGCTCAATAATGGGAACCACGTTTGTGTGGGCCAGTAAGGAAAAACAATTATTCCGGTAGATTGTTCGTTAAAAATTTTTTGTAAACATTTTTGAATCATAGCAAAAGGGGGAAAGCAGTAAAAAAAATATTTATTCCATGATATTGTAAAAGCATCTACAGTAAGCGCGTCCGGGTCTGGTTTCCAGGATACATATACACTACATTTGGCGTTTGTGCGAGAAGCAAACAAGTCTATGTCACTTTGACCGAATTTATTTGTAATTTTCTCAAAAGCATGTGAACAAAGCTGTATTTCGGTGTCCGGATTAATTTTTCGTGATTCTGTGTCGGCTTCTTTGTTATCCTTAGAGTTTATGTAAGATGCAAATAGCCACAAATTTCGCTCTTCGCACCACTGCCAAATGGACCTTGTCAATTCATTTAGGTGGGGAAATTGTATGCCACCCATTCTATTAATATAACTAATGGCTGTCGTGTTGTCTATGCGCATTAATATGGCGCAATTGGTAGCTTCTTGAGCAAAACACTTGAGGCCAAAAAATGCTGCTTGAAGTTCTAAGTAATTGATGTGAAATTTTAATTCGCATTCTTTCCAATGACCGTTAGCGCGCATATTATTGCAGACAGCACCCCAGCCTGACCGTGATGCGTCTGTGAAAATTTCCAATTCATATGTCGGTGGCGTAATGCAATTTCTAGAAATGAGAACATTTCTTTCCCACCAATTTAAGTCAGACAATATATTATTAGATAGCACCATAACAGCATCATAATTATCGTGATGTTTTTTGAGGGCCAGATATTTCTCTCTTTCAAATACTTTTGTATATAGCCAACTGTATTTGATAGCCGGACATGCGGCTGTCAAAACGCCAATAAATTGAGAGAATTCTCGAATGGTACAGCTTTTTAATGATTTGAACTTTGTAATTAATTTTATTATATGAGTTTGTTTCTTTTCTGGTAAAAACATAGTCATACTTTCCGTGTCAAACATAAAACCTAAAAATTTACATGATTGTTTTGGCTCCAATGAACTTTTTTCATAATTTATGACAAAACCTAAACATTCGAGAATTTTGACAGTTTCGTTCACATTCATAAGGCATTTTTCGTACGAGTTTTCGATACATAACGTATCGTCTAAATATGATACTGAACTAAAGCCCTGTTTTCTTAAATACCCTACAACTTCCTTCATAATTTTTGTAAAAGTTCTAGGTGCTGACGACAAGCCATATGGGATTGCGTTAAATTCATATGTTACTAAGTTTTGACTATAATTTTCAATTTGAAATCTCAAGTATTTTTTATGTTCTGGGTGCACAGGTATTAATAAATAGGATTCTTTAAGATCTATACTAGCCATATAACTGTTTTTGGTCAACAAGGTACACACACTCCTATAATCCTCCATTTTAAAATGTTCATTTTCAACAAAATTATTAAAGTATTTTAAATTTAAAATAAAGCGGTTTGTCCCATTAGGCTTTGGTATCAAAAAAATAGGTGATAAAAATTGTTCTGCATTGTTTTCACATTCTGAAATAGCTCCTAAATCAAGAAGATTATTTAAAGCAAGTTGCATAGTTTGTTTTTCTTTAGGGGACATAGTTTTATTTGGTAATTGCGGTCGTAGGATATTATTGTCTGTTAATGGTAGAAGATAGCCGTTGTGAATAATGTCTAACACGGTTTTATTTTTTGTAATATGAAGCCAACAATCATAAAAAAATGCTAATCGACCTGCATGTACCTGAACTACTGACGTGTTGGGGCACGTTGCTTGGAGACTGCGGGATTCCTCGCGTGTAACTGCGCTGCAGCTGACGGCGGCGGTGCCTGAGGTCGAAATTGTCTGTTCGGGTGTGTCCTGCTCGCCGTGTATGCTCCGCGCCCCCCCCTGCTTGCCGACGAGGGATGTCGAGGAGGGGGTGTCCAATTTCCCGTGTATCTTGCCTTTGACGTCTGAGGTTGATTTTGAGTGACTTTTTGAGGTATATTTCTTTTAATTTGCCAGCCTTGTTTTTCTATCGCTTTAGCAGCCTTGATTTTTTCTGATAACTTACTGCCGAATAACAATTCGTCTCGTTCCTCTTCTTGAATTATGTTCAGTATGGATTTGGCTAGGCATGGAGTAATACATTTAGTTCGAATTTGTGTTTCAGTATAATGAAGATCTGTTAAAATTCTGCAACCTTCTGAAAGAAGTTTGATACTTTCTATTTTGTTTCCATCATTGATAATTATCTCCATGGCCCTTGATACCGCAGTGATTCCCAGCCCTAATTGATTTTGTTTCAGTTCCATCTTTTTATCTCTAGCTCGAACTGCTTCTGCGACAGCGGCAGCGATCTCTGGATTCAGGCTAGGTGATTTTAGTAATCTACAGTTGTCTGGAATGTGGTGTTCTTTTAGCATCTTTTCTTTCAGTTCTTTGGTTAAACCCTTCTTTAATATCGGTAGCCAGCGTTGTGCTAAGTCATTGTGAATGTTCTCGCCATATTTAGGACTGTCTTCAATTGGATCTCCCAATGCAAGACGTATTTCGGGGTCAAGTTCGGCAGGTACTTCATTAGAAGTTTCTGGCGCCGTATTATTTTGCTCGGATACAGGTTCCTTAGGTGTGTCAGCGGACTGCGTGATAATGTTTGAATTGTCTTCCGCGCATGGCGGTTGTTCGCACAATATTGGTGCACTCGACAGCGATATGTTGCCTGGTATCGACGGTAATGATTCATCGTGTAAATTTGGGTAATCATATTCCATAACCTCGTCTTGATAATTTTCGGGTATTTGGATATCTGAAAATATAGGCCGGTTATATAACTATCAACTTACGAACCGAATTGGTTATTATTGTAAAATCGATACTGTAACATTATAAGGATTTGCATTATGACCACATATGTGGGTAGGTATGTAACGATAACCATCGTATTTGCCATCGTGAATGACTCGCAGTCAACCTCTAGGCCAAGATTTTTGGCGTCATGTCTAACCGTCGTGTATAACTCGCGGTTACCCTCCAGGCAGACTTATAGACGCTCGTATGATAACATCGCACACAACACAATAGGACTATAACACTATGTGTAATTATAAATTGATATAGCTTACCCTGTTTTTCGATATCAGATTCTGAATCCGAAATTATTTTGTTACGACGACGGCGACTGTGAACTTTCTCTTTTTCTTCGAGTTTTTTAATTTTTTCTTTGTAGTAGTTTATTTCTTTTGCCTTACGCTTTGGCATATTTAACAAGTAACTGGCTAACTATTTAACAAATAGCTGGTGATAGATATTACGAGTACAATGATACCGTGCGTTCACTACCGCGCACAAAAAAGGAATGAAGACATCATGGCGGTACGCTAGTGAGGTGTGGCGGCATAGTGATGTAAGTATCGAGTAGTCAATCAAACGGTAATCGAGTATGTCCAATCGACTTAAATCTAAAAGTGCGACACTACCTAGTACGTTAGGGAAACTACGTGGTAATACTATATCTGAAGAATGGAGCTATGAAAATATAATTTTGGTAGATTTATAGTGATTGGAGAAAGAGGCTGGAGGTGATTGGAGAGAGTCAGAGGGGTGATTGGCGAGAGAGAGGTTGATTGGTAAGAAAGGAGTGATTGGAGTGAGACGGGGGTGATTGGAGAGAAAGCCGTGATTGGAGAGTGGTGTGATTGGAGAGTGGGGTGATTGGAGAGAGACAGAGGGGTGATTGGAGAGAGAGGGGTGCTTGGAGAGGGGGCATAGGAGAGAGAGGTGGGATAGTAGAGGTGTTTGGAGAGAGGTGATTGGAAAGGGAGGGGTGATTGGAAAGAGAGGGTTGATTGGAGAGAGGGGATATTGGAAAGAAAGGGGTGATTGGAGTGAGACGGGGGTGATTGGAGAGAAAGTCGTGATTGGAGAGTGGGGTGATGAGAGAGAGAGAGGCCGGGGGTGATTCGAGAGAGATAGGCTGGGGGTGATTGGAGAGAGAGAGAGAAGTGATTATATAGAGGGGTTATTGGAGAGACCGGGGTGATTGGAGAGAGGGGTGATTGGGGAGAGATGGGCGATTAGAGGGAGATACTGGGGGTTATTGGAAAGATAGAGGTGATTGGAGAGAGGGGTGATTGGAGTGAGATAAGGGATTAGGGAGAAATAGGTGATTGGAGAGAGAGGGGTGATTGGAGAGAGAGAGAAGGGTGTTTGGAAAGATAGGTGATAGGAGAGAGAGAGGAGTTTGGAGAGAGTTGAGATTGGACAACGAGGGGAGATTGGAGAGAAAGTGGTGATTAGAGAGAGAGGGGTGATTGGAGAGAGAGGGGTAATTGTAGATAGAGGGGATTGGAGAGAGAGGGGGATTGGAGAGAGAGGTGGGATTGGAGAAAGAGAGAGTGGTGTTTGGAAAGAGAGGTGATTGGAGAGAGAGGGGAGATTGGAGAGAGAGCGGTGATTGGAGAGAAAGCCGTGGTTGGAGAGTCAGATGGGTGATTGGAGAGAGAAGTGATTGGATAGAGGGGTTATTGGAGAGACAGGGGTGATTGGAGAGAGATGGGTGATTGGAGAGATAGGGGAGATTGGAGAGAGAAGGGTGATTGGAAAGAGAGGGGTTATTGGAGAGACAGGGGTGATTGGAAAGAGATGGGTGATTGAAGAGAGAGGGGATTGGAGAGAGAAAAGGGATTGGAGGGAGAGAGAGGGGTGTTTGTAGAGAGGTGAGAGAGAGAGGGGATTGGAGAAAAAGAGGTGATTAGAAAGATGTGTTATTGGAGAGAGAGGGGTGATTTGAGAGAGCGGGGTGATTGGAGAGAGCGGGGTGATTGGAGAGAGGGGAGGTTGGAGAGTAAGGGTGGGAGTGATTAGAGAGCGGTGATTGCAGAGAGAGTGGTGATTGGAGAGAGAGCGGTGATTGGAGAGAGAGGGGTTATTGGAGAGAGAGGGGTGATTGGGGAGAGAGGGGATTGGAGAGAAAAAGAGAGAGATTCTCCAAACACAGTTCTGCATTGTTCATTCGATTTGGGTTCATTTCGAGAAAGTGGTGATTTGAGAGAGGGGTGATTGGAGAGATAGGTGAGATTGGAGAGAAAGAGGTGATTTGAGAGCGCGGGGTGATTGGAGAGAGGGGAGGTTGGAGAGAAAGGGTGGGGGTGATTAGAGAGGAGTGATTGCAGAGAGAGTGGTGATTGGAGAGAGAGCAGTGATTGGAGAGAGAGAGAGGTGATTGGAGGGACAGGGGTGATTGGAGAGAGAGGGGGTGATTGGAGAGAGAGGGGGGTGATTGGAGAGAGGGGAGTTTAGAGAGAGGTGAGATTGGAGAGAGGGGAGATTGGGGAGAGAGGGGATATTGGAGAGAGAGTGGAGATTGGTGAGAGAGCGGTGATTGGAGTAAGACCGGGGTGATTGAAGTGAGACCGGGGTGATTGGAGAGAGGGGAGGTTGGAGAGAAAGGGTGGGGGTGATTAGAGAGAGAGGAGTGATTGTTATTGGCATACGTGCCAATATTACAAATAACTTAATCTTATTATTGGCATTAATTGATTGCAATTGCAATTATAGGTAATTTGACTTATTTTTAAAGATATTATAGCCGTATTTTAGTGCTTACTGAAAAGCCCAGATATTGTTAAATTCTTAAATAGTTAAGTTCCTACCTAACTAGGCATTTAAGTGTTATCCCATATTTAAACACCTACAAAGTTAAGGATGATGATTCCAAATAAACAAAACCATTGCAAAAATAACAAATGAAAGTTTACTCTAAATAATCATTAGAATACAAAATTAGGAGCAATCCATCTCGGTTACTAATCTGTTAAAAAACTTAAGTCTAATCAGTCACTAATCAGATCAAAATTGTCATACATTTCATATGTTTTCACTTTCCGTATCTGCCTTGACGTGACTGCCTCGTTGGTGTAGTGGCAAAATTTCTGCCTTACATCCGAGAGGTCCTGGGTTCGAATCCTAGGTCGAGCCAAAATTATTTCTGAGATTTTCTGTCATGAATTTCTTAAAAACAGCTCGGAGTCGGGACGTTGGCGGTGTTACACTTTCGTGCCTCGGAAAGCACCTTGAGCCGTTGGTCCTGCACCTGATCTCTCTCCGGTCATGACGGATTGACGTCTCACCGAACTTTGAGAGTGATGGAACAGTAAGTGCACCTGTGTATTGCGCCAATTGCGCTCACACTTGCGCACTATAATATCTCCTGCGTAGTTGGCTGATCTCTGTTGAGATTGGCCGCCGTGGTCTAAATCGGCCAGGAGGACTATTATTATTATAAGCTAGCTGACCCGGCGAACTTTGTACCGCCTTAACTTTGCAATGATTGAACAATGTCATCGAATGACATTGACATTAGTTAGGCGCGTTTTTTAAAATATGCAAAATTAAATGTATATTTTTCAATATTTCTTAGAGATTTTCTTATTATTTTTTTCTGTAAGAACCTTCTCCTAATAATAACAAATACAACAAAAAAAGAATTAGTGAAATCGGTCCAGCCATTCACGCGTGATGCCGTGACCAAGGAAAACGGGTTTCATTTTTATATTATACTAGTTGACCCGACAGACGTTGTCCTGCCCGTTGGTTTTTTTTTCTGATCTTTTAAACCTTCCCTGGACTTCCACGAATATTTCAAGACTAAAATTATTCAAATCGGTTCAGCCATTCTCGAGTTTTAGCGAGACTAATGAACAGCAATTCATTTTTATATATAAAGAAGATATAGATGTATTCCCTATAAAATCCTTTCTAATTCTTCTGTGGTATAAGCCTTAATAGTTCTTCTTTGTTTAATATTTTCGATTGTAGGTTCGTAATCTGTGTCTGTCTTATAGTCAAGAATACATTGACTTTCTAGCTCATTATTTCTGCCTCTTTTTTCTGAAATATCATTATTTATAATATTTGTGGAACTTCTTGGTTGGGTCGTTAAAGTGTTGGAGTCGTCACTCATCATTAGTTTGGTTTTATTGATTTAATTTTTTATAAGAGATTTTTCCATCTTCTTTCGCTCCCTTTCTTCTTTGCTCTTTTTCACGCTTCCTTCTTTCTCTTCCTTTTCTCTTTTTATGTTTATTTTTTTCTTGCTGCACTTCTCGATCAGCTTGTTTTGACGTGACAACGTCTTATAAATTGGTTTGCCGGGTGACACTTCAAGAAACTGCGTTACGCTCCGCTCACGTTCCGCGCTCACAATGAGAGCGAGTGAGAGGCACGCGTCCCTTCGACTCGGGCATGGTTAGCCCGCCTAAGAGCGAGTGAGACAGACATAAAAAGTGAAAGGCACGCGTCCCTTCCACTCGAGCACAGTTAACCCGCCTAAGAGCGAGAGAGACAGAGCGAGAGAGAGAGAGTGAGAGAGATAGGCATACACACCGGTTCATGTTATACGAATGAATATTCACATTAAAATTATTTTACCACTCAAAGTCGTTGTCACGTAAAACTTTCGCCCGTATACCGACATTACAGGCAACCAATTTTTTTAGCTGCTTTCCTAGTGGAGTTCTTTTGCTTCATCTTCAATAAAAAAACCAATTTTAATTATTATTTATGCTTTAACGAATTACTAGCAGTAGGGCCAATAATTCGATTTCTCCCTATTGGCATGGGGCCAACAATTGGAAATCTTATATAAAAATTAATATTTATATTATTGTATGTGCAAAATAGGTTATATGTTTATGACAATAAAATAAATAATGCATTGAACTATTTGATAATAAAATCCAATTTATTGCCACTGTGCCAATAAATAAGAATCAGGTTTGATTGTCTGACCAATTATTGGCATAGCAATAAATTAAAAACGAGCCTTCGTAACTACAAAATGCTATAAATGTACGTGTTTCTTTTCAAACAGAGCTTAAAACATAATAAACAACATGCGTAATCTTATTACGAGTAAAAACTATAGAAACACTGGAAAAAAAGTGCCACTTACCTTAACAAAATCTCAAGGAACCGCTCGCGTAACAGAAAACATTTGACGCGACAACGTTTTAAATTAGGTTGTGGCACAGATTACTAAATAGTAACTACGTAACAGATAAATCACTCCATAGAAAAATTTCGTTACCTACAGCGTTAATAGACTACTTTTTCTGCCGCGTACAATTATAATGCACCTGCAGCTCTGAGTATAAAGTCACTATTGCTTTGCAGCTGCGTGACGTGACGTGAGACCGAGTGACAATCGAACTAGGGTTGACACTTTCCCCCTCGAATAGAGCACGCCTTGCCGTGGCGAGGGGGCTCAGTAGCCTGTCGCAATCCAGCGACAGGTGAAGCCAAGATGCTCTGTGGAGAGTGCCTCTGTGTCTGTTCCCGTATCGGGCGGAAGAGGCACTAGTGAGTCGCGTCCGTCTCGCATCGAGCGGCGGCTCACCAAAGTGGTTGTGGCTCCCAGCACCCCTCTGGCTTATCAGAGCAGGCAGGGGATGTCCTTGGGACTCTGGTCCTCGTGGCGAGCTCGGCGTGTACTTACCCTGCCGTCGGGCGTGGATCGCCTTTTATCGTAATCCGCATCAACGGAGTGAGAGAGGATCACGTCTCGCGGCTCTGTGCGGAACGAGGGTCTTGGCTTAACCGCCCGGACCGCGAGGAAGAAAACCTCTATAAAAAATTACCCGGAGAGATGGCGCCAGTGTGCCGTCTGGAGTGGGATGAGATCTCCTCACCCCAATCCGTGGAGATCCGCCCTCCTGCTTATAGGGCGGACGTTGCTGCTTGCAAGGGTCGCGGGACTGTTGAGACACCGCGGCCCCTGCTGTCACAGCCACACGCAGCGGGCTTCGTCAGGTTTTAGTGGGTATACCCGAATCCGGGGGAGTCCCACACACGCCCCTCCGGTCCCCGACGGAGGGGTACGGTGCGTAATCGACATTTCCTGACGTTAAAAAAAAAATAGTTCAACCACATTTTTCTAAAATGGTATTTGGTTGACTGTTGTTTAAATAATATAACATTATTGAATAACAAATGTGAAATAAGAAATTCAGCCTGTATAAGGTATAACAAGCAAATTATGAGCTTCTTAATTGTGACTCATGCTATCTCTTTCTAAAACGAATCTGTCATTAGTGGAATCTGTCGTTTGTAGATTATTAGTAGGTAGGTACATTTCGAGAATCGGTCAATTTTATTGTCAACTACGTAGGTACCTACCTACCTACCTAGTCATTTCGCGAATTAATTAGTCATTAGTCGACTTAACCACCACATCGAGTAGGTAGGTAGGTACACACAGTTCGTAGGTGGTGCGCAGCCCATAAAAAGTAGACTTATAGGTATAATAGGTACTTAGGTATTATTTCGATAAAGTAACTGACCTATGTTTCACTGTAGATATTACATTTTAATTCAATAAAGCCGAACCCAAATTTACCTGAATTTATCCAATTTACCTACATAGGTACCACCTACTATTTTTTTTTTATACTTTGTAAATAAATTACTAACTTATCGGGTAATAATTACATTTTCTTAATTAGCTAGTAGACTAAAAAAAGAAAGCGTTTTATTTCTCTTAGTATTCGACCTACACCCATCAACAGCACATAAATTTCCACCACCAGAAGTCATTTTTCTTAAATAAAGCTAACTTTTAACAAGCACAGATTACTTATTTGGTTCGTATGAAAACTAAATTGATCGTAAGCGTAACACGAATAATTATAGTGCGTCGTGAGCGCGTCCGACGGTTGTTGGCAGCCCACTGAATTCGCACCGACGTCAGTGCGAGCGAGAGTGACTATAACCGCGCGCATGTACATCGAGTGAGATAGGTCTGGTTGTGGCTCGGAGTCACTCATGAAAAAGTGTAACGCCCGCTCACGTCTGTTACGATGAGTCACCGAACGAGAGAGAGGCCCGCCGGACCGGCGAATGCCTTGCGTCTCTCTCCCACTCTAATATGTTTACGACTCAAATGAAGTTTGAAAGTTTGACAGCTTTTTGAACTGAGGGACGTTTAATGTTGCCAATTAATAAAAACCATTAACCTTAGATTCGTTTACGACAGAACATAGGCTACGAAATATTGTAGTTTTATTGTTTTTTAAAGAAAATTTTGGAGTGCCAATGAATTGGAGGGGTGCCAGCAATAGGGCATGTTACCATATTGTTTTCTTTTCTCACAACCTTAGAAGAAATAAGAAACATTTTTAATGTGCTTAATGTTTTTTTATGTCGAATAATAATGTCGAGTTATTCGACTATTCGTCAAAGTCAATGGCTATTAATCGGTATTCGACTATTTGCTATAATCACTATTCGCGGCAACTCTAGTATGAAGAGAGAGGGGAGATTGGAGAGAGAGGGATGATTGGAGAGAGACGGGTGATTGGAGAGAGAGGGTTAATTGGAGAGAAAGGTGATTGGAGAGAGAGGGGTGATTGTATAGAGGGGTTATTGGAGAGATAGGGGTGATTAGAGAGAGAAGGGTGATTGGAGAGAGAGGGGTGCTTGGAGAGTGAGGGGTGGTTGTTGAGAGATGGGTGATTTGAGAGAGAGAGAGGTGATTGGAGAGAGAGGGGTGATTGGAGTGAGGGGAGGTTGGAGAGAGTGAAGTGATTGGAGAGAGAGGGGTGATTGGATAGTTGGATAGATAGGGGTGATTGGAGAGAGGTGATTGGAGTGAGAGTGGTGATTGGAAAGAGAGGGGTGATTGGAGAGATAGGGGTGATTGGAGAGAGTAATGATTCGAGGGAGAAGGTGATTGGAGAGAGAGGGGTGATTGGAGAGAGAGGGGTGAATTGAGAGAGAGGCGTGTTTGGAGAGATAGGGGAGATTGGAGAGATAGGGGTGATTGAAGAGAGAGGGGTGATTGGAAAGAGTGGTGTGATAGAAGAGAGAGGGGGGGTGATTGGAGAGAGAGAGAGAGTGAGAGAGAGAAGTGATTGGAGAGAGGGGTGATTGGAGAGAGAGAGAGGGTGATTGGAGAGAGGTGATTGGTGAAGGGTTTGGCCAAAAGAAAAGACTTTTATCAGGCTAATTTGCAGATTTATTAAGATAATATTACACAGGGCCGCGATCGATCCGCACACAACACACATAGTAGTAAGAGAGAGTGAACAGCACAGCTAAAGATTAATCAATCACTGACAAGTGACACGAGCTGTCAATAAACAATGACAATGACAATTTGTGTTTACATTTTACGCAGCAAACATTTATATCTAACACTGGCCCTTAAACACAAATTCAAAACATATTTCTTTACACATGTTGAGAACATGTTTTTAAACAACAAATTCAAAACATTCTACGTGAACATAGAAGCAAACATTGTCTTCTGTTAACCTTACCTTACACAGTAGCACTTAACACAAACAAGTCGATTAAATTACATTACAATTAAACAACAGAAGGCAATTATAGGGACTCTTTATCATACAAAAATAAACTTATCTTGTTCATATTATTACTATTTTTATTGACATAACATTAACTGCCCTATAAATCTGTTATGCTTTTCTTTACACAAGGCTTTTGTAAATATATCTGCTAACATTTCATTAGTACATAGGTATTTTATCAAAACCGTTCCATCATTTACATACTGTCTTATGAAATGGTGTCTTACATCTATATGCTTAGTTCTAGCATGATAAAGACTATTTTTACACAATTTTTGAGCAGATTGATTATCGTTAAAAATTGTTATTTTAATTTCTCTATTAAGTATCTCTTTCAAAAATTTACAAATAAACAAGCCTTCTTTACAAGAGTCTGATAAGGAGATGTATTCAGCCTCAGTGCTAGACAAAGCTACGGTCTTCTGTTTACGGCTTTCCCATGAAATAACAGACTTACCCAACTTGAAAACAAAACCAGTATAAGAACGCCGATCTGCTTCATCATTTGCCCAGTCTGCGTCAGCATAAGCGGAGACTTGAAGGCCACCTTCCTGGAATGTTAAACAAAGGTTAGTAGTACCCCGTAAGTATCGCAGTACTCTCTTGGCTGCTTTCCAATGTATTTCTGTAAAACATTCATTAAATTGGCTGAGATAGCTCACTGCATAGGCTATGTCAGGTCGACAACATACTGCAATATACATAAGCGAACCCACTAGACCTCTGTAGTCAAGAGTTACATCCTTTACGGAACCCTTAGGTAACTTTAAGCCTGTCTCCATCGGAGTGGGTGCCGGGTTGCATTCCTCCATTTTATACTTTTGCAGTAATCTCTCAATGTAGTTAGATAAATCTAAAGTTATCTTATTATTTTCTCTACAAAGTCTCATACCTAAAATTTGGCGAGCTGGCCCTAAATCAGTAATATCAAAAATGTCCATTAATTTCGTTTTTACTTTTAGTTTTTCAACTGAATTTCGAGAACAAAACAATATTATGTCATCAACATAAAGAGCAATAATTATTAGTGAGTCTTTATATGATCTAACATATACACAAGGTTCAGAATATGACCTAGTAAATTCAAGTTTTTCACATAAAACTTTATCAATTTTCTCGTACCAGGCTTTTGAAGCCTGTTTCAAGCCATAGATAGCTTTATTCAACCTGTACACTTTATTCTCCTGGCCCTTAATGACAAAGTTCTCTGGTTGTTCCATATAAACTGTTTCCTTGAGGTCACCATTCAAGAATGCGGTCTTCACATCTAGGTGATCTACTTCCATGTCATGTTCTGCTGCTATGGCCAGTAAAGTGCGAATGGTGGAATACCTTACAACAGGAGAGAAAGTCTCCTCGTAGTCTATGCCATACTGTTGAGTATAGCCTTTGGCTACCAGGCGTGCCTTGTACCTTAAAACCTCACCATTTAGTCCTCGCTTAATTTTGAAAACCCACTTACACTTTACAGGTTTCTGCGAGGCAGGCGGGCTAGCCAAAGTCCAACATTTATTTTTAGTAAAAGAGTCATACTCACAAGACATTGCTTTCTTCCAATGCTCGGCATCTGGTCCTCCCAGCGCTTCCTGTACGCTCTGTGGGTTGTCAGCATCCGAGGACGTCCTCATCATGGTGGCACACATTGCCTCCAATGTGTCGCTGAATTCTTCAAGCTCTGATGTCCCGGTAGTGCTCAACTCATTATAATCTGGAACGTATGTTTCATCCGCCGGATCACTGGGCTCTGACGAGCTCTCAGAATCATCAATTGTGATCGTACTGTGTCTATCTGCGACGCGGCGCTGTGTAATATATGAATCTGGCGCTAAATCTGTGTCATCAGATAAATCAGTATCCACAACAGATGGTTCTGTGTGGACAGAAAGTGGAATAGATTGAAATTCAACATTTTGTGTTGTCTGAGATAAGTTATCATCATGTGACACTTTATGTACAATTTCATGCTCTAGAAATGTAACATCTCTGGCTTTTACAATTTTTGTCGGAGCTGATGGGTCTAGTAATCTGTAACCCTTTGTATCATCACAATAGCCGACAAAAACATATCGCTTGCATTTCGAATCCAATTTACTTCTTTTGGGATTCAGTGCATAGGCCGTGCATCCAAAAATACGTAAATGATCAATAGATACCTTTTTACTACACCACTTTTCCTCTGGCGTGCCATTCAGGACGGCCTTGGTGGGGCAGCGGTTCTTGATGTACACGGCTGTGTTGACAGCTTCTGCCCAGTACTGCTTCGGCAGGCCTGCGTCTTGGAGCATGCACCGTGCTGCTTCCATCACGGTCCTGTTCGCACGTTCTGCCACTCCGTTTTGCTGTGGCGAGTGAGGAACAGTTGTCTGGTGCCGGATGCCATTTTTCTTCAAGAATGTCTGAAAAACATTATTAATGTATTCGCCACCATTGTCACTTCTTAGCATTTTTATCCTCTTGGTGGTTTGATTTTCTACTAAGGCCTTAAATTCCTTAAATTTCTCCAAAACTTGACTTTTCTCTTTAAGAAAATACACAAATGTTTTTCTCGTAAAATCGTCAATGAAGAGCAAGAAATAACGCGCACCACTGAATGATGGGCTTTGCATTGGTCCGCACAGGTCAGTGTGCACCAATCCTAATATTTCTGAGGCCCTGTTACAAGATTTCTTAGGGAAAGGTAACCTACTTTTCTTCCCTTCGACACAAGAAATACATGTTTCAAAATCAGAACTGTCATAAGAAATGCCAATTGCCATACCTCTTTTAAGGAGATTCATGCTTCTACGGTTGAGATGTCCAAGCCTCCGATGCCATACCTTTGCCATGGAGCTGCTAGTGGAAGCCTCGCTTTTAGCGGCAGCCTCACTATCAGCAGCCACACTAGTTACAAGATTTGCCTGTGGGGAAGGAGCATTAAACAAAACCGTTCTTTCAGTATCAAGCCTGTAAACACCTCCGTCTAAAGTGGCACTTGCTAATATCGATGACTGATGGTCATATACTGTGCACTTTTGGGATCTGAATACAACCCTATAACCTTTTTCTGTCATAGCACTAACAGATAGTAAATTAGTGGTTAATTTAGGTACAAAATACACATCACTAATGTCTCTAATTACACCATTTTGTAATTGAACTTTGACCGTCCCATGTCCTGCAGTATATAAGGTTTCACCGTTAGCCACTGACACTGGTAATGACTTTTCACTCACAAAATCACTGAATAACTCTTTATCATGACACATATGACGAGTAGCACCGCTATCAACGTACCAGAGATCCTTCTGTACGTTAGCCGATAACGCAGTCAGCAGCGTTGCAGATTTGGACACCTCCTCCGCCTTAGGTTTAGTCTTCTTCTTTGATGCCGGACAGTTTTTAATGAAGTGGCCGACCTTTTTGCACCCAAAGCACTTTGGTGGCTTCCGTATAGCTGCTAGCGCTGTTGCATTTTCATTCTTGTCATCTCGCCTTATGTTTTCCTGCAGCAATTTGCTCTTGATAATTTCCGTGGACAATTTTGTATTTGAGTTCTCAATGGCCATGATGAGTGGGTCGTAGTCTGCTGTCAGCCCACTTAACATCACTACAGCAACGAAGTCATCGTCGAGGGGTGCTCCGATATCAGACAGTTGCTGTGCTGTGTCCGTTATTTTACTCAAATAACTTTCCATACCTGCGCATTCCTGCAATTTGGTGCCAAAAAGGGTCCGCAGAAGGCCTAGCCTGCGACATAGGCCTTTGTCTTCATATGCTTTCTGCAGGTTGGTCCACGCCTCATGCGCTGTGGCAGCATTTCTAATGTGTGGAAAAACCGCCGGGTGCACCGACAACGCGATGCGCGCAAGCGCCTTCTGCACGTGTTTCTCGTGAGCTTTATCGCTACTCACATGTTCTACGTATTCCCACAAATCTTCGTGTATCAGCACCATCCTCATTGTGAATTTCCAGGAATGGTAGTTCTCGATGCCCTTCAGCTTCTCCACGACGAGGGATGACGCGCTGGTCACGTTTGCCATGTTCTAGGCCGGGGTGGTGGAACAACGTGCAATGTGTGTGTGCGGAATTTGGCCAATAATTGAAAATATGACGAAATTATTATACGATCGCGCGCCTGGGCCCATAACCTGAAGGGTTTGGCCAAAAGAAAAGACTTTTATCAGGCTAATTTGCAGATTTATTAAGATAATATTACACAGGGCCGCGATCGATCCGCACACAACACACATAGTAGTAAGAGAGAGTGAACAGCACAGCTAAAGATTAATCAATCACTGACAAGTGACACGAGCTGTCAATAAACAATGACAATGACAATTTGTGTTTACATTTTACGCAGCAAACATTTATATCTAACAATTGGAGGGAGAGGTGATTGGAGAGAGATGAGTGTTTGGAGAGAGGGGTGATATGGGTAATTGGAGAGAGACGGGTGATTGGAGTGAGAGGGGGATTGGAGAGAGAAGTGGTGATTGGAGAGAGGGATGATTGGAGAGAGGGGTGTTTGGAGAGAGGGGTGATTGGAAAGAGAAGGGTGGTTCCAGGTAGAGGGGTGATTGGAGAGAGAAAGAGAGAGATTCTCCAAACACAGATCTGCATTGTTCATTCGAACAGGGTTCATTTCGAGAGAGGGGTGATTGAAGAGAGAGGGGTGATTGGAGAGAGAGGGGTGATTTGAGAGAGAGGAGTGATTTTAGAGATAGGGGAGATTGGAGAGATAGAGGAGATTGGAGAGAGAGAGGGGTGATTGGATAGTTGGATAGATAGGGGTGATTGGAGAGAGGTGATTGGAGTGAGAGGGGTGATTGGAGTGAGGGGAGATTGGAGAGAGTGAAGTGATTGGAGAGAGAGGGGTGATTGGATAGTTGGATAGATAGGGGTGATTGGAGAGAGGTGATTGGAGTGAGAGTGGTGATTGGAAAGAGAGGGGTGATTGGAGAGATAGGGGTGATTGGAGAGAGTAATGATTCGAGGGAGAAGGTGATTGGAGAGAGAGGGGTGATTGGAGAGAGTAATGATTCGAGGGAGAAGGTGATTGGAGAGAGAGGCGTGATTGGAGAGATAGGGGAGATTGGAGAGAGAGGGGTGATTGGAGAGAGAAAGGGGTGATTGGAAAGAGTGGTGTGATCGAAGAGAGAGGGGGGGTGATTGGAGAGAGAGCGGTGATTTGAGAGAGGGGTAATGAGAGATAGGGGTGTATGGTGTAAGACCGGGGTGATTGAAGTGAGACCGGGGTGATTGGGGAGAGAGAGGGGAGTGACTGGAGAGAGGGGAGGTTGGAGAGAAAGGGTGTGGGTAATTAGAGAGAGAGGGGTGATTGTTCTTGGCATACGTGCCAATATTACAGATAACTTAATCTTATTATTGGCATTAATTGATTGCAATTGCAAATATAGGTATGTAATTTGACTTATTTTTAAAGATATTATAGCCATATGGAGAGGGAGCGGTGATTGGAAAGAGAGGGGTGATTTGAGAGAGAGGGGTGATTGGAGAGATAGGGGAGATTGGAGAGATAGGGGAGATTGGAGAGATAGGGGAGAGAGAGATGGTAATTGGAAAGAGAGGTGTTATTGGAGAGAGAGGTGTGATTGGAGAGAGAGGGTTGTTTGGAGAGAGGGGAGATTGGAGAGAGAGAGAGAGTGAGAGAGAGAAGTGATTGGAGAGAGGGGTGATTGGAGAGAGAGAGGGTGATTGGAGAGAGGTGATTGGAGGGAGAGGTGATTGGAGAGAGATGAGTGTTTGGAGAGAGAGGTGATATGGGTAATTGGAGAGAGACGGGTGATTGGAGTGAGAGGGGGATTGGAGAGAGAAGTGGTGATTGGAGAGAGGGATGATTGGAGAGAGGGGTGTTTGGAGAGAGGGGTGATTGGAAAGAGAAGGGTGGTTCCAGGTAGAGGGGTGATTGGAGAGAGAAAGAGAGAGATTCTCCAAACACAGATCTGCATTGTTCATTCGAACAGGGTTCATTTCGAGAGAGGGGTGATTGAAGAGAGAGGGGTGATTGGAGAGAGGGGTGATTTGTGAGAGAGGGGTGATTTTAGAGATAGGGGAGATTGGAGAGATAGAGGAGATTGGAGAGAGAGAGGGGTTATTGGAGAGAGAGGTGCGACTGGAGAGAGATGGGTGATTGGAGAGAAAGAGGTCATTGGAGAGAGCTGGGTGATTGGAGAGAGGGGTGGTTGGAGAGAAAGTGTGGGGGTGATTAGAGAGAGAGGGGTGCTTGCAGAGAGAGTGGTGATTGGAGAGAGAGCGGTGATTGGTGAGAGAGGGGTGATTGGAGGGACAGGGGTGATTGGAGAGATGGGGGGTGATTGGTGAGAGAGGGGTGGTTGGAGAGTACAGGGGTGATTGGAGAGAGAGGGTTGTTTGGAGAGGGGAGATTTGAGAGAGAGAGAGAGAGAGTGAGAGAGAGAAGTGATTGGAGAGAGGGGTGATTGGATAGAAAGGAGATGGAGAGAGATGGGTGATTGGAGAGAGGTGATTGGAGAGTGAGGGGTGATTGGAGAGTAAGGGTTGATTGGAGTGAGAGGGGGTGATTGGAATGAGAGGGGTGATTGGAGTGAGAGGGGTGATTGGAGAGGGAGGGGTGATTGGAGAGGGAGGGGTGATTGGAGAGGGAGGGGTGTTTGAAGAGAGGGGTGTTTGGAGAGAGACGGGAGATTGGAGAGAGTTGTGATTCGAGGGAGAGGGTGATTGGAGAGAGATGGGTGTATGGGTTCCTGGACGCCCATACACTTTCTTGATATAGTTGATAGTAGTGAAAGCAGTAAAAACACTTGACACTTGATACTTGATTGGTTTATTCTTGATGATGTGTGCACACAATGAAAAATGAACGTAAACTGAGCTAAAGCAATTAATAATATAAGCGCCTACATTGCATAGACAAAGGTAAGCAGTTATAATGAGGTCGCAATGTGCGATGTAATCGTACATATTGCCCAGGACGAACTCTTACGGGAATCAAAACCTACAGGGTACTGCCCGTAAACTTAGAATCTTGAAATTTAGTACGAAGTCTCGTTTTATAGTACAGATATAGGAAAAATTAATTATTATACGATCGCGCGCCTGGGCCCATAACCTGAAGGGTTTGGCCAAAAGAAAAGACTTTTATCAGGCTAATTTGCAGATTTATTAAGATAATATTACACAGGGCCGCGATCGATCCGCACACAACACACATAGTAGTAAGAGAGAGTGAACAGCACAGCTAAAGATTAATCAATCACTGACAAGTGACACGAGCTGTCAATAAACAATGACAATGACAATTTGTGTTTACATTTTACGCAGCAAACATTTATATCTAACAATTGGAGGGAGAGGTGATTGGAGAGAGATGAGTGTTTGGAGAGAGGGGTGATATGGGTAATTGGAGAGAGACGGGTGATTGGAGTGAGAGGGGGATTGGAGAGAGAAGTGGTGATTGGAGAGAGGGATGATTGGAGAGAGGGGTGTTTGGAGAGAGGGGTGATTGGAAAGAGAAGGGTGGTTCCAGGTAGAGGGGTGATTGGAGAGAGAAAGAGAGAGATTCTCCAAACACAGATCTGCATTGTTCATTCGAACAGGGTTCATTTCGAGAGAGGGGTGATTGAAGAGAGAGGGGTGATTGGAGAGAGAGGGGTGATTTGAGAGAGAGGAGTGATTTTAGAGATAGGGGAGATTGGAGAGATAGAGGAGATTGGAGAGAGAGAGGGGTGATTGGATAGTTGGATAGATAGGGGTGATTGGAGAGAGGTGATTGGAGTGAGAGGGGTGATTGGAGTGAGGGGAGATTGGAGAGAGTGAAGTGATTGGAGAGAGAGGGGTGATTGGATAGTTGGATAGATAGGGGTGATTGGAGAGAGGTGATTGGAGTGAGAGTGGTGATTGGAAAGAGAGGGGTGATTGGAGAGATAGGGGTGATTGGAGAGAGTAATGATTCGAGGGAGAAGGTGATTGGAGAGAGAGGGGTGATTGGAGAGAGTAATGATTCGAGGGAGAAGGTGATTGGAGAGAGAGGCGTGATTGGAGAGATAGGGGAGATTGGAGAGAGAGGGGTGATTGGAGAGAGAAAGGGGTGATTGGAAAGAGTGGTGTGATCGAAGAGAGAGGGGGGGTGATTGGAGAGAGAGCGGTGATTTGAGAGAGGGGTAATGAGAGATAGGGGTGTATGGTGTAAGACCGGGGTGATTGAAGTGAGACCGGGGTGATTGGGGAGAGAGAGGGGAGTGACTGGAGAGAGGGGAGGTTGGAGAGAAAGGGTGTGGGTAATTAGAGAGAGAGGGGTGATTGTTCTTGGCATACGTGCCAATATTACAGATAACTTAATCTTATTATTGGCATTAATTGATTGCAATTGCAAATATAGGTATGTAATTTGACTTATTTTTAAAGATATTATAGCCATATGGAGAGGGAGCGGTGATTGGAAAGAGAGGGGTGATTTGAGAGAGAGGGGTGATTGGAGAGATAGGGGAGATTGGAGAGATAGGGGAGATTGGAGAGATAGGGGAGAGAGAGATGGTAATTGGAAAGAGAGGTGTTATTGGAGAGAGAGGTGTGATTGGAGAGAGAGGGTTGTTTGGAGAGAGGGGAGATTGGAGAGAGAGAGAGAGTGAGAGAGAGAAGTGATTGGAGAGAGGGGTGATTGGAGAGAGAGAGGGTGATTGGAGAGAGGTGATTGGAGGGAGAGGTGATTGGAGAGAGATGAGTGTTTGGAGAGAGAGGTGATATGGGTAATTGGAGAGAGACGGGTGATTGGAGTGAGAGGGGGATTGGAGAGAGAAGTGGTGATTGGAGAGAGGGATGATTGGAGAGAGGGGTGTTTGGAGAGAGGGGTGATTGGAAAGAGAAGGGTGGTTCCAGGTAGAGGGGTGATTGGAGAGAGAAAGAGAGAGATTCTCCAAACACAGATCTGCATTGTTCATTCGAACAGGGTTCATTTCGAGAGAGGGGTGATTGAAGAGAGAGGGGTGATTGGAGAGAGGGGTGATTTGTGAGAGAGGGGTGATTTTAGAGATAGGGGAGATTGGAGAGATAGAGGAGATTGGAGAGAGAGAGGGGTTATTGGAGAGAGAGGTGCGACTGGAGAGAGATGGGTGATTGGAGAGAAAGAGGTCATTGGAGAGAGCTGGGTGATTGGAGAGAGGGGTGGTTGGAGAGAAAGTGTGGGGGTGATTAGAGAGAGAGGGGTGCTTGCAGAGAGAGTGGTGATTGGAGAGAGAGCGGTGATTGGTGAGAGAGGGGTGATTGGAGGGACAGGGGTGATTGGAGAGATGGGGGGTGATTGGTGAGAGAGGGGTGGTTGGAGAGTACAGGGGTGATTGGAGAGAGAGGGTTGTTTGGAGAGGGGAGATTTGAGAGAGAGAGAGAGAGAGTGAGAGAGAGAAGTGATTGGAGAGAGGGGTGATTGGATAGAAAGGAGATGGAGAGAGATGGGTGATTGGAGAGAGGTGATTGGAGAGTGAGGGGTGATTGGAGAGTAAGGGTTGATTGGAGTGAGAGGGGGTGATTGGAATGAGAGGGGTGATTGGAGTGAGAGGGGTGATTGGAGAGGGAGGGGTGATTGGAGAGGGAGGGGTGATTGGAGAGGGAGGGGTGTTTGAAGAGAGGGGTGTTTGGAGAGAGACGGGAGATTGGAGAGAGTTGTGATTCGAGGGAGAGGGTGATTGGAGAGAGATGGGTGTATGGGTTCCTGGACGCCCATACACTTTCTTGATATAGTTGATAGTAGTGAAAGCAGTAAAAACACTTGACACTTGATACTTGATTGGTTTATTCTTGATGATGTGTGCACACAATGAAAAATGAACGTAAACTGAGCTAAAGCAATTAATAATATAAGCGCCTACATTGCATAGACAAAGGTAAGCAGTTATAATGAGGTCGCAATGTGCGATGTAATCGTACATATTGCCCAGGACGAACTCTTACGGGAATCAAAACCTACAGGGTACTGCCCGTAAACTTAGAATCTTGAAATTTAGTACGAAGTCTCGTTTTATAGTACAGATATAGGAAAAATTACGAAAAATTTTTTTGAAAATATTTTTGACAATTTTGAAAATTTTAAAGTTACTAGGCTCCTTATCTACAGGTTTGTACGGAACCTTCGGTGCGCGAGTCCAACTCGCACTTGACCGGTTTTTTAGCTACGGCTGGTCAAAATCAGTCCAGCCGATGAACCTCACTACCTCATAGTTTTCCTGGATCATTCAGAGGTTTTTTGACTGGTAAGTTAAAAGTTTTCAACTGGTAAGTTAAAGAACCTCCTAAAAAAAGTGGTCCTGCGATTTCCAGCTCTAACTTTTTCAAATAGTTACTAAGATGTATTTGGGTTCCTGCACTGGCGCCGTGTAGTGAAAATTTAGAACCAAAAATTATCTTTTTCAGCTTAAGTCATTGCCATGACTTAATTGAATAACGCCTGATTTCATTACCTATCAACTGGTAAGTTAGTTTTTCTATTCTATTCTATTGTGGGTGGAAGACCATTTAGTCTGCCGCAAAAATATCCGACTGTTACGAACTTATCACTGTCATTCTAACACAATCGTCGCTTTTATATCTCTAACAAACTCTACATATAGGTCAATATCCTACCATACTGCACAGCGTTACCTAAAATGGAATTATATTAAAAAAGTTTCCCTAGCCCGACTTACGAAATGATATCGATCAAATTATTGTCACTTAATAATTAACATTAATAAATAATATTTAACTAAAATTGTAGCTATGTAATAAATATGTAAGGATTTAAAATCTTAACTGGTCTAGCCGAGCAAAAGTAGAGGCAATAGATAAGATTAGATAAGATCCAATCCTTGTAACCTTTTTAAGCTTGAAGTTTCAGTCCTAGAATGTGCCTGTGACACATGTGTGTTAATTGATGAACTTAGAAGTTTGCGTTACAAACAACTTTACTTACGCCTCTAATCATTACTAATAATTTTGTCGTTGTGTCATAAAGTGCACCCCACGCTTTTTACTCTGCTGTAATATAAATTCCGTGTACTCAGAAAAAAAATATCTCTTTTTAGTTAGCAATAATTTAGTATTTGTTTGCTATATTTGAGGTTATGTTCCGGAAAAATGGGCTTTATAAAACTTAATTTCTTCTCACCACCGATATTCAACACCAAAGGGGCTTTATCAACCTATTCAGAAAATCCCTATATTTTTATTTATTTAAGTTCTGCACAAACATGTATACAATGGTGGACTTAATGCCGAAGGCATTCTCTACCAGTCAACCATATGGCCAAGTAGGGTTATTTGAGGGTCAGATAGCCATTTTGGATGTCAGTCGCGTGCAGCCAGACAACCCTTGATTCGCAACACGGCTACTGAGACCTTGCACTCGTAGCTACCGGGACAATGAGGATCCATATGTGGGTGACCATGACTTTTGAACACCATACAAGAAACACGCCTTTTTCATAAGCTGCTTATCGTATAAAAAAAATATTAACCCCTTGTTTAAGAGGTCTTCTCATAATTTCAACCTAGTTCACGCAAAAAAATAAATAGGAGAAGGATTTTTTTAAATCTTTGTTATTGAATATCAAAGGTATTGTTATCACAATGTTTATAATAAGTCAATAACGTTTTAACTTTTTTTTAATTTATCAAATATATTCAGCACTTCAAAAGGCAATAAAATAAAAAAGATGCATACTAAGTATGTAGTGTATGTTTTATGTGCTAGAAATGGCTGCGCAAATTGCTGGCCTCGCTAGCAACATAATTGCAGCTGGACTGCTGAATATTTCAAATAGTTTGATCACTATTTTTAGAATGTAGCTCCAATGATGCATTAGTACATTAAAACTGCAAGAACATCAAAATATTTTATTTTTTAAATGGCTGTTAAAGTGTGATAGGTAAGTTAAGCGCAATAATCAAATTATACCTCTTTCAGCTTACACTACCAGAATTATATGAAATCTGAATGACATTATGTGATTGAGTAATGTGAATGAATTAAAGTCATTTAAAACCTTATGTCCATTTTATTTTTTTACATGACTTGGGTATTGAGCTCACTCAGAAACACACAGGAACATTAAATTGTAAAAGAATGAAAGCTTGCATTTCTTTATACTAAAATTGTCTTGTAGGATATTATTTTCATTTTAGATCAGCCTTGAGACTCGGATTGGCTTAGTTAGGTACTAGGTAATCAGTTTAGTTGAGACACTTTCCCATTTGATGAGATGAATTACTGTTCTGGGGATAACTGGATATTTATCGCCAAACTTTGACATTCGGGAGATCGAAATCAATTTATAGTGTTGTTGCTACCATTTTGTTGCCCACCTACGGCTACGTGTTAACTCACACATTAAATCGGCTACGAAGAAAGTTTTACAAATCTGCATGAGACACAGACGATTAGATTATTTTATTTCGACGAAAAAGAGGGGTCCTATAATATTGACCTCTATTCTGCTTGTGTGTTATGAGTGTTTGTGTTTTTATGCGTGTGTTACCAATTTCACTGTGATTTTTATTATTGGAAAGATAAGTGGTTCTTCTAGCTATGGCTGGTTAAAATCCGTCCAGTCATTGAAGCTCAACAGCTGTTTTCCTGCCACATGTCGTTTTTTTTTTTTTAATTTAATTTAAATTTTCATGGTTACCCTAGGCCCCTAGAGCAGCCGAAGGGTGTTGGGTGCTACATTCGTCAGCACAAAATTTTTCAGCGCTGAAATTTTGATGGCTTCAGTACACTTTTTTGCTTATTTCAAGTGACATGAGCTATTGCATTTGACTACCTGTGCAGAGATTTGCACTTCCGCGTTTTTTTTAATCTGATGTAGCTAACTGAGTAACAATTTGGAAATAGATTTTACTCTCGGAGGTTTTGCTTTTCCTCGACAGTAACTTTTTTACTCCTCCTTGTTCACATGTCATTTTACAGAGTTTAATGTACTCATTAAATTATTACTTATTAAAATAACGTATTAAACAACACTTTGTTTATATTACGTTATTCTAAGGCTAGGGGCGGGGCACACATGCCGCATAATGTTGCAGCGACTCCCGTCTGTGAGCGATTGAGACGCGGTGATTGATCGACAATTTTATTAGTCAGAAGCGAGTCGTGGCGACAGAAAGCCGCAGGTGTGCGGTCTTGAGTTTGAGAAAATCTATTTCATCATAATTATTACCATAGGAAATTGATTGGACGTTTACAATTATTGGCATTTCAAAATGCCAACCATTAAAAAATTTCCATTATTACCTAATTCCAACCTTTGCTTACGTTTCTGGAATACATTAAGAGGTACCTACCGGGTTCGATCTCAAGAAATCCGTAAAGGCAATTGCAACTCTAATTCGACTTAAGGTTCGAAATAACTTTTTCACGATTTATGTGAAAATTCAAACTGAATATTATATTATAAATATTGAGTGTAAACGTTCTCCTTATTGTAACTTTTTTCCTCTTTTAAGGAATTAATACATTGTTTTATAAAGCAAGTTAACACGTGAAATGCTTTAATAACTAACATTTATTAAAGACCCAAACATTGCCTTTAATGTCCCGTTTACTTATGATTCATTTAACTTTTGATGCCATATGCATTTTATGACGATCTGTCTTTGAGATGAAACTAGAGAAAAACTGTTAAAATACCCATTGAAAGACACAAATGCAATTACAAACTTATTGTGATACCTATAGAGTAATCTAGTGTATTATTCCTGTAGTGTATTATTCCGTCACTTTTAATTTGTAGAAAAAATTTTGGTAAACTAATACTTTTCATGTAGAGTAGAACCTTTAAACTAAACCAGGTAACTGTGAAACTTTTACAGTTTCGACGGTTTGCTTGGCACAAATATTATCTAGTTACAAACATGTCTTGGTATTTTTGCGAAGGAAGATAAGAAGTTTACAGCTCCTTAGCATATGCATGGGACTCGTTGCATTTCGGACGACATATTTTCTTGACATAATATTCAAGTAAGTACAACAGTTTTTCATGCCAGGACAACATAGTAGTACCTCTGTTTTGATATACAGTCTAACTACGCTAGAAAATAGGCTATTTTGTATGAAGGGAAAGTAGCACTAGCTTGCGTGTTTACTAGCCTTTTCACCTGTTAGGTATCTGGGCCTAAAAACTGGTATTGTGGTAGGTATCTAGAGCATTTGATTATCCGTCAAACAACTGATCCTAAATATGTCAACAGATATTGTTATATCAGTCAAACATGTGTAAATTAGGAGGCTTAATAACATCTGACAGTAAGCTTGGTCACTTATCTTACAAACATCCCTCCACCAATGCGCACTGAGCCCGCGTGGTAAAGAATGGCTCGGACCACCTCATAGTTGAGGTGAAGTCTGTGCCTAGCAGTGGGGCTCATATAGGCTGTTGATAATTATGTAATTGTGTAGTATATTTGCTTTACCCATTAAGTCCTCAGCCGAATCCTGCTCGCGTAACAAAAGAACATCTATGTCTGCAATCTTCGCAGGTCGCACTAAATGGATGAATAATCGTAACAATGAATTCTAAACCGGACGCCATTTCTTCAACAAAATTAATGACATTTCCTCTTAACAATCCCTACCTTTACGGGTATATGTGCTACGGTGATAGTGCACTACATCACCAAGCCCATTTTCCCACGGTCGGTTAATTCGGAAGGCCGTATCCCCTCCCGAGACATGCTGTATTCTCAGCGTGTTCACTAATTTACAATCCACGAATGAATATTTAATTGAGGTGTGTCACGCCTGAAAATTTGGTTTGGGGTAAGACTACAGGATATGAAATTTGCATGAAAGACCCTACAAATATGTCTAGGCTCATCGTAAATTGTAGGTACTCAATAAATGGTATCTCAATGTCTCTAATGTAGTTCTTATAAAGTATGTAAGCTCAGGTACAGTAAAATAATAATTGTACATTGCGACCTTTAAAAAAACACTAGCGTCGTAAATTCACAGTAACATTTAGTGATCGCCTTACTTCAGTTTCTGCGAATTAATCAAAATGAACTGTTTATTTTCTGCCCGACCGGAGCTATAAGACCGAATCAAGACTCCTCATTCGTCGAATCAGGCAGTAGAAATAAGCGCTCTTTGCTACGGAATACGTCTACGGTTTTCCACGTACGCTCCGCGGGTGGGAAGGCGGGGGCTGCGGCGCGGTGGGGAGGGAGGGGGAGGGTAGTGCACGCGGGCGAGAGGCGGCGAGAGGGACGCAGCCTCCCTTCCCGGCAACGATTACTGATTAGTATGGCAGCGTGTGCGGCGGGACCGCCCGCATCGAGCTCCGACTCGCCGCCGCGGTCTCGGCTGAGTCCCGTCGGTAACCTCAATGGGGACTTTTTGTCCGGACACTCGAGGGACTACCCTCGTCTCTGAGACTCTGTGTCAGCGGTTTATCGGGTGATTCTTGCGAAACAGCTGAATGCGATCGAGTGGCCGCCGGCACGCCTCATGTGCTTACACTACACACTTACTACGTTTGTGCGATGTTGTGTATGGATGTATGTGGTTGACGTTTGCTGTTCTTGTGGATTACAGCAGTGTTTCTGGAGTCACTGGTGAAGGTAAGTCGAGGGTGCACTTCGATTCATAATCCTTCAAGTAGATTTGTTAATGTGTACTATGTCCGCTACACGTGCTTGGTCAATGCACCAGGGGTAACAATGAAGTCTGAGCGAAAGAGACAGCATTTGGATAGTATCTTTCAAATTGTTATTTTGAATATCACACATGATTTTAGGTCGGCAAAATAATTGATATTTTAATGCTTTTTCTATCAAGGAGGCTGTATTTTGTGTGCGAACATTTTAGATATTAATATGAAAAGCTAAATGAAAGCTTGTAAAAGGGCAGAGTGCGTCTGAATAACTTGGTTTATACCGAATCAGACACCATGATTATCATTACGTTGATTAAGGCCACTTATTATAATCAAATGATGTTCTATAATTTGAACTTATCATACAAATAATAGCAAAATTGTGTTCGAACTTTTTTTTCTGTTTTGAAATTTTTCGGCATATCACGTTATATTTTAAACACTTTGAAAAATATATATTAACATGTTGGACATCTAGTAATTAGTAAAGGTATTCTTCTAGAAAATTGAGGTCTAATGAGTATTACATTCATTAAATTAAATAAGTTAGCAACAACTTTAAATACGGAGCTTTGAATTAAAGACCGAAATTTCTACACAGAAAATGAGGTTCAAGTGAAAAAATGTTTTAAAGATTGCTCATTCAATGTTTCGTGTAAAAACAACATTTGAAAATATAAATGTGTAAAAAATGCTGTGTCGAGCGTCAAGCTCAAAACGAAAACAAAAACCAAATAATACAATGGTTTGCACTTATACATTTTGGACGTCGGGTGCCATTAAATTTGTTGACCATATTCAATAATGATTCTATATTTGAAGCAATGTAGGTATAATTAATCACTATTTCGTTGAAAATTTATCAATGTTAAATTTTGAGCAAACACTTGATATGATTTCAACGTCAAACCAACTCCATATTATAATGGCAGCATAATTTATTGGAAAATGTAATCATAATTAGATACTGGACAACATTTAGTCACTAATACTTAGTTATCATTCCAAAATGCAAATTAGGCATTATTCACAATAAATCGATTTCATGCAAACAACGTGAAAATATTATACCTACATAAGGTATAATAATAGGAGGTGCTTGTGGCGCAGTGGTTGCAGCGCTTTGGTAGTGATACCAAAAGTTTAGCAACCTACGCCGTGGTTATGTTTGGGATGGGTGACCATTCTGACCATTTAAGTGACGTCTATTTACAAGCATCTCCGTGCTTCGGAAGGCACGTTAAGCTGTTGGTCCCGGTTAATATCGATAGATATTAGTCGTTAAGCCTGGTCGGAGGCCCTCGGGCGGCTTCATAACATCTGACAGTAAGGTTGGTCACTTACCTTACACACACCCCTCCACCAATCCGCACTGAGCCCGCGTGGTGGAGTATGGCTCGCACCACCTCATAGTTTAGGTGAGGCCTGTGCCCAGCAGTGGGACAAATATAGGCTGATGATGAAGGTATAATTCAACTATAATTGAGCTTCAACGGCTCAAACTTATAACACTCCTCTCTTTCGCTGGGGATTAAAGATATGAAAATGGAATGAAGGACGAAATCCTAAGTAAAGCAGACTGTCCCGACTACGTTGAAAATATGGCATCGTAAAAATGAGGGTAGGATTTCGCTAAGCAGTCCCCACTGATTTTCTCGTAGGTGTCATGAAACGGATAAACGCATACTTAAATTTCCTTTACGACGCTTATATTATGCGCTTTTCGGCGGTGCAATGGTGGCTTTATGGTGAAAGGTTGCGCAGGTAGAATAAGTAGGAATTATGTTAAGTTTGCGGTGACATCTAACTGATGACGCACATCACTACATCGACCATCTGACACTGCTCCCAACTGCAAATTGGCGCACATACAAACCTAAAACGCGTAATATAAGTTACAGTTCGGACTCAGCATATACGTAAATAGACCAACCAAGACAGTGTTCATTGGACCTTAGTCCCCGACAACACCACCCCGGTCGGTAGGAAGCGCTTCCCTTTTCCTACCTAACCCAATTGCGCCAAAAGTTGTAGGTATGTGAGCTCATGGGTCTATTCACTAGAAGTAGTTATTACTAAGATTACATTTCCATGTTTGCTAAGTGTTGAAATTTCTATTGATAAAATTAATAAGTATTATTAAGTACTTGACAGAACGTTTCAGGTCAAGTACAGCATGGTGTCTAAAACCAAAATCACTGTAAGTATCGATCAAATAACTATGTCGGATTCTCACTCACATTTTAAAAACCACCGTAAACTTCACATGATATTTCATGCCATTTTACTGGATCATCATCCATTCTGAATTAATAAATAATTATAAACAAAAATTTAAGCACAATAACCTCACTTATAAACGATCTTTACTTTCAGTAAACTGATTTGGTCGACGACAGCTTTTGGTCTAGTGGTTTTCAAGTGAGTTGCAGAATACGAAACCAGCAGTTTGAATTCTGCTACTAAGAAGGGTCAATGGTTTGTGCGATAAGCACGAGCACCACTGAGGCATGGGTGTTTATAAATGTATTAGTGTTTCTATCCGTTATCCTAGTCACCATATCACAAGCTTACGCTATGTAGCTAGATGATTGGTGTGTTCGTTGCAACCTTCTCTTGAGTTTACGCTAAAATACAGAAAAGGCGATTGTCACTCTGACACCCAAACAATTGGCTAGACGACACCACCAATCGTTGACATACTTTTTATTATCTGTCAAAACGGTCTGCCTCCATAGATTTCGTATGGGAATAAATGATTGTGACGTCACGGTCATGTGTCAGAAATCGGAGTCAATTGACCGAATATTTATTGCGTTTTGTGTGTTTAAAAATTGGTTTCTACAGCTTTTTTGAAATATATTGGTTGTATTAACTTCATAGGGGCTATGTTTTTTAAACACCATGTTCTTGACAATATTTTAGATAGGTGTCATCATCCCAATTTAAAAAGTGACGTGGGATGCAATATCCCGACACTGTGCGAGCATGTCCTACGAACCTAATTTGGGAAAAACTTCCAAGACGAGCAAAGAAATTGGCAATCTAGCGTTTTCGGGGAAGATTGTAAGTTTTGACTTTCAATCTATTCTACAAAAACTTATTCTGTCATGAAAACTAAAGATATCCTCTAATTTCGTTTCTAACTAGATAGAATTCCTGCAAATATGAAGGCGGTAAGACACAACAGCCTTCAATTTTTCTTCCTGAGACTGTTTCTTGCATAAAAGTCTAATCATAGTCGAATATAAGGCTCAGGCCACATCTGCAACTTTCTGACGTTTCGGCTTGCTTCTGACAACCAATCGCGTGGTGAGTCGCGGCGATAGTATTCCCTAGGTGTGGCCGGGGCCATAAGAATAGGTAAAAACTACGTAGAAGCGAAACTCCCGCACCAAACGCACTCAAGGACATTTAATAGCCAACTGTCAAACGAGAGACTTAGAGGACAAGTCAGGAAGGAATGGTCCAGGCCACTTGAACGCCTGCAGTTGTTAGCGTTCTACGCAACCTCATCTTAAACAATTCTTCTTTTAAGAGAGATTGAGGATATTTGTTTATACGTCAAAGTTTTTACGCAGGTGATATTATCTGGGTTTTTAAGATTTTATAATATAGCGCTTGGTGAATTTTATTATGGTGTAAGAATGTGTAGGAGTGGCGGAAATAAGATACCACATTTTATTTATGAGTAAGTATTATGATTAAGTAGTGAGCAAAGTTAATTGATAATGTAGTTAGTGATTTTAATGTTTATCTACTTTTATAGATATCCTCGTTTATTTACATACCTAAGTAAGTACACAGTGTTTTAATCATTTTTAAAGCTTATGAATATATAAACACTCATGCTAGCCTAGCAGGTGACAGCCCTATCACAAATCTCAAGAGTCTGCGGGGTGTAACGGATTGAGGGGGGAAATAGGTATTTATAACGCGGCTTTTGGGCCTCGACAAAGGAGTTTCACTTCTACGTAGTTATTACCTATTCCTCTTATGCCTGAGCTTTAGAAAAATGTGCTCTGGTACACTAAACTTAACCTACATATCATGTCTTGCTGTCTGACCAAAGCTGTGATTATTGAACTGTACATGGGTAGCCATTTGTGGTGCCCTGTTTCGTCATCACAAGATTAATAGAATCAAACTGACCCAGAACTAATAATTAATTGTAACTAGATAGTGTTCAAGGGTGCAGAGGATAATTGGCTCATGTTAACGTAGGTAGTACTACGTGATCTGGTTAAAGGCATCTGATTAAAATTCCTTTGCCGTCCGTAGGTGTGAATTTTCCCAGTGTTTAAACAGAAGGGTTTTCACTTTTAAGTTTATTTAAAGGACCATTACCGTTTTCGTCCCCACCCACCAATAGAAATGCAATGGTATTTTAATGGTAGATCTCAGCGAATAAATCATTTTATAGTATGGTGACATCAAGCATGCATTTCCATGATATTTAATGATTTGTGAAGACATTTCGACTATAAAATGTGCTACTACACTACGCTTGGGCTTGGGATCGCGCCGCGGCGGTGAGACGCTCATGCTAAATCCGAATTGTAACCTTTTTTATGATTATTTTTTCTACTATTGTGATAACTTTGTAAGACTGAATTTCGTGTATTTACCGTAATAAAATATTATTCCTTGTGTCAAATGTTTTAATCGTCTGTACTGGAACTATTTTTGTATGAAAACGATAAAAAAAAACTTTTAGAATTTTCTGAATAACCCCATCGGTTTAAAAAAATAACTTTTAAGTCAAGTAATGGGATACTAACGATCACATCGGTATCCATTTAATGACAGTTGGGTGGGGACGGTGCTCATATATTATTGGTCATGGTCTTTTGATTAATCTTTTTCTGGACTCGTACGTCGACTTTCGCGTCTATTTTGAATTCAACTTTCGCACGAAATCAATCAGTCAGCAAATAGGCATAAGATGACAACTATCGTAAATATTTTTATAACCATGGATGGCGTTTTAAAACATTACCATAGCGTAACTTTTCTGAAGATACTCAAACCGATTACTTAGTTTCCAAAAATGTGTAGAAAACCATGTTTAAATAAATAAAAATTTGAAAAATATTGACTCCCATTTTTGATACTTTAACGTGACGTCATGTCAGAGTATTCCCATACAAGATCTTGAATGGAGGTAGATCATTTTGATAGATGTTAAAGAGTATAGAAGTGGATTGCTGGATATCCTATTAATAGGTATAAGTATCTAGGTAATAGGTTTAGGCCTTTTCTATCTAATATTTGAGGCTTAGGTATTTCCAATATAATATGAAAGATGGATTGTGGGTTTTGAATGATCTGATAGTAAAAGATTCTCATCATTTTACGACATCGCCCAACTTAAGCAGTTAGCCAAAGTATAACGAGTCATTATCACAGGGTAGTTCCACAGTGTAGCTATATTCTAAAGTGGTACGGAAGTTAAGAACTAATGCTCCAAATTACATACGCTCAAAGATCAGATCAGAAGACAGGCCTTTAGAAGTTACCTCAGCGGTTTTTGGTATTCTCAACAGAGATCAGCCAACTGCGCACTGCTTGGTTTGGTGAGGCGGTAATCCGATATGACAGGGGAGTTATCAGGCGCCGGACCAACGGCTGAAAGTGCTTTAAGTAATGGTAAAGCTGAAAAAGAGGATTATTTTGCTTTAAATTTCCACTACGCGTCGAGTGTGTTGTTGGTGTCAGTGTTGTGATTCCAGGTGCATCTTCTGTGTGACGTTGCACCACTTCCAGCTCTAGTTTTTTCAGGTGGTTACTGTTGGATGTATTTGGAAATTTAAAGAAAAATTATTCACTTTTTCAGCTTTAGTCATGGATTTTCGCAAAGTAACGCCTGATTCCATCAACTATAAATAATTGTATTGGTGATTGATACTGCAATACATGCATCAGGCCTTGACTGAGGGTGTACCTAACCATTTGTCAATACTTTCTTGTCGAGCCAGCACGTTGGCTTGCACTTTTAAGTTTATAAGAGTGATGGAGATGGCTACATCCAAAACTCCGGACGACGGCTAAGGGAGTAGCGAGATAGTTGAGACGTGCATCTGTGTACGTCTCTTTTAAACTATTTATTTATTGGTTCAGTACTGATTTAGCTTATATCTATGCTGTGATAATGGCCAGCATTCAAGAGGGATAATTGAGCCGCATCAGGCAAGTTCTGCGCCGGACGTTGACTTAAGAGCGGTTTGAGTTGAGTCATCAAAATTTCTTATAATGGCCCTTTCAGGCCGTCGTAACGATCCATTCTGCCGGAGGGCACTTCCAAACTTTTCCTATACGTATGATCTTACGCTTCTTATTAATGTGGGTTGACAAAGGACAAAATGTTATTTGACAATAAATATTCGTAATATGTATCGTATATCATTACTGCCGTTATAAATGACAAAGTTCGAGATTTATTTGATCAGAATGGAGTTTTGAGATTGTATCAAAGGATTTAGATATTGAATTCAATATTTTGTACATACGAGTATTATTTGTAAGTTGTCGATCAATAAATATTGCCTAGGTTGGTTAGTTTTTCTGGGGTACGTATTACAATACCGAATTTCATAAGTCCTACGAAAGGAAGGCCGAATTTTAGAATGCCGAATGTTTATATGATCGAAAGTTCTAAATACCGAAAGTTTGAAATCCCGAAAATACAATATACCGAATCTTATAAGACCTATAATTGGAATGCCGAATACTAAAATGCCGAATTTTAAAATACCGAATTTTAAAATACTGACTGTTTATATGACCGAAAGTTCAATATACCGACTGTTTATATGACCGAAAGTTTAATATACCGAAAAATTTAAAAACCGATGATTAAAAATACCAAATTTTACAAGACCCATGAACAAAACGCCAAACAAATTGTATACCATTGAGATTGAGGTTCATTAAGAAAATGATTGACCCCGACTCGCCGTGGTCCTTCGCCGTGGTATTAGTCTGCCCGATACTAGAGTGTAATTCAAAAAGCCGGAGGCGCGGAGGGAGAGCAGCCCTCGCCCGCTATAGCAAATCTTTCGCTACGCTAGGGCGAAAGGGCTGCACTTCCCGCAGCGCCGGAGAAGAGCAAAACCTATGCATGCTGCTACATGCATGCCCGTTTGATTGCTTGCATGCTGCATGCCTGCTTGCTTGATTGCTTGCATGCTGCATGCCTGCTTGATTGCTTGCATGCTGCATGCCTGCTTGCTACATGCATGCCTGTTTGATTTTGTTTGATTCGGGGTTTTGAACTTCGGTATACTAACTGTAGGTGTATTAATCTTCGGGATTTTAAACATTCGGGATATGAACCTTCGGTATTTCAAACTTTCGGGATTTCGTACTTACGAAATTTTGAACTTTCGGTTATTTGAAATTCGGCATATTGACCTTCGGTATATAGGGTGTTGGTATTTCAATCGTTCGGTATTTTGATTTTCGACGTTTCAAGCGTAGGTATTTCATTTGTAGGTATTGTGTTCACAATACCTATTATTATACCTAATATTATACGGTATTATAATACGTACCCGTTTTTCTGAGTATTTTAGCAGACTTATATTTCCAAAGTAGTGGCGCTGTCATTATATTTGTAATCAAATCATCATCCACCATTCCTTAATCTGTGTTTGTAACTTTCGCTGTTGGACTGATTACTACATCTGCTACGACTTAGGCTTCGTTCACGTGGCATTCGCCCTGCACGTTTTTTGTAGTATACTTCTTATCGTATATAGTGGCTAATATACAATTTACATAGATCCAACCATACGTATGAGCGGTATACGTTTTTTTGCAGTGCAATCGACGTGACTGACTGCCAGACGTATATGCGAAAAAACGTGAAGGACATTACCATGTGAACGAAGCCTATATTACCATCAAATATAAACAAATGAATGCAAATATGTTTTATTAATTTTGTACTGTCAAACCTCCCATTCCTATACCTGTGCTGTGACTGAAACTAGCGCTGCTGGACTGACGGTTACGAATCACTTAATTTGTCGGCATCAAGGGTATGTCACCTCGTACAGTCAGCCTGAACAGAGTGTCGAGTGGACAAGCGGTGCGGTCATCGCTCTCTCTAGTACAGCGGAGCGCCCCTGTTCTTTGTGACTCCTACGTAGCTCGGACTTACCAAACTATATTCCGTTTAATGGGTTTATCACCATCCTTATAATATTACTAGCTGTCCCGGCAAACGTTGTTTTGCCATATAAATGTTTAAGGTGGACAACCCTTATTACTAAGGGGTATGAAAAATGGATGTTGGCCGATTCTCAGACCTACTCAATATGCTCACAAAATTTCATGAGAATCGGTCAAGCCGTTTCGGAGGAGTACGGGAACAAACATTGTGACACGAGAATTTTATATATCCTTATAATATTATAAATGCGAAAGTTTGTACGGATGTTTGTTACTCTTTTACGCCAAAACTACTGGACTGATTTGACTTAATTTGGAACAAAGATAGATTATAGCCTGGAATAACACATAGGTACTTTTTATCCGCTGGGCAGCATTTGGGAAATTGCGTCATATCTTCACGTCGACCCTGCCGCAGTGCCTAAAAAGCCGGGTGTTTAACCAATGCGTCTTACCAGTCTTAACCTACGGAGCCGAAACGTGGAACATGACAGTCAAGCTGGCTCACCGACTACACGTCACTCAGCGTGCTATGGAAAGGTCTATGTTGGGGATCTCATTAAGGGATAAGATCCGGAACGAGGTCATACGACATAAGACTAAGGTAACTGATGTTGTCCAAAAATGTAGCAAGCTGAAGTGGCAGTGGGCTGGCCATGTCTGTCGCAGAACCGACGAGAGGTTGAACAGGAAGGTTCTTGAATGGAGACTACGCTTAGGTAAACGTAGTGTAGGACGCCCCCCGGCTAGGTGGACAGACGACCTGAAGAAGGCAGCTGTTAGTGACTGGATGCAAAGGGCGGGAGATCGTGTGCTGTGGCGCTCCTTGGGGGAGGCCTATGTCCAGCAGTGGACTGCAACAGGCTGATATGATGATGATGATAGCTTTTTATCCCGTAAAACTTCACGATTCCTGTAGGATATGTACGAAACGAGTTCTATGCGGATAAAACCGCATGGGCACAGCTAGTCAAATATAAATGAATGCAAATATGTTAGTATCCTATTTAGTACAATCAAATATTCTATTCCTCAATCCGTACTGTGTCTGAAACTGTCGCTCAGTTGGACTGACTTTCAGGATTCACTTAATTTGTCGGCAGCAGCAGCATGTCATCTAGTAAAGCTTGAAGAGAGTGTCGAGTGGTTAAGGGCGCGCGGTCATCGCTCTCTCTAGTAGGTACAGCGGAGCACTTCTGTTCTTTGTGACGCTGTAGCTACGACTTACCGAGTTATATTCCATTCATTCAATGAATCTGTCGCCGCACAGGAAGCTGCGGATGTTGTATAAAAAAAATCTTAATTAATTTTATGTGATGTTGTTGTATATAAAAAAAAGTTATTTCAAACCAGCATAGTCGATGACGAAATTCGCTATCGACTTCGTCAGCAAAATGTATGGTAATGACATTCGCCTGCGCTAAGTCATGTAGGGCGTTCTATTGCTTCAGTTTACTCATTCGGCATAAAATTGACCTATAAATAATGTCAAATTATAGTAAATAACCCTAAGACATGATCTCACAAACGCAGTGCAAAATGACACAGTGGGCGGAGAACTATCCGTTTGTAATGTAGGATAGATAGTGTGGCAAAACGACGGGTTTTGTATAATATGTATGATGCGTATATAAATACAATTGTTCCGTCTATGTATTTTTTATTCATAGGATGGAGGTTCTAAAAAAATTCAGAGCAGTGTCAAGTTACCTTCATTATGTACCTAGTTACCTACCTAGTAACAGGGTTATTGCGAGCTTTATCTTTAACAGTAAAGCTGAAGAGGGTAAAAAGTCTTTACTTGAATTTAAAATTTAAAAAAAAAATCTAAGGGTATCTCCAACAGAACACATTCCGCTACTTTTTACATTTTTGTCTGTTTATCTGTGTATTTGTACGCTTATCACCTGGAAACGGCTGAATGGATTTAAATGAAAACTTTACCAATCTGTCAAAAAAACCCGGCCATCTTAAAATAAA
The DNA here is from genome assembly GCA_963921415.1 of Pyrausta despicata. Taxonomy (NCBI): domain Eukaryota; kingdom Metazoa; phylum Arthropoda; class Insecta; order Lepidoptera; family Crambidae; genus Pyrausta; species Pyrausta despicata. The sequence continues at coordinate 8,651,694 of OY992862.1, read as the reverse complement.
CTGTAGCTACATTTAATTTAGAAGAAGATCTAAATATCTGACGTAGAACCCCAACAGCCTAGCTTAACTGTAAGAGTTATGAATATGATGCCATAGGAAAAATTGTTTAACATGACGAGCACTTTTCGTCCCCAAAAATAAAGATCTGGACCTAGACCTGATGTGGCACACAGGAGCCCAGCTAAACCGTTAGAAGTATAAATATAACGCCCAAAGAAAAGTATAAGAACCTCAGAAAAAAAGTTGTTGATATTTCTCCTCATACAAAAAAAATATACGAATATAACGCAATAAATACTTTCTGTTAATATTAGAAAGACAAAGCTCCAGAAGACAGTGTTATGAAGTTGTATTAAGGTTGAAATTTTATATGTGAGCCCCAAATGTACGAGAAAGATTTCGCGGACGTCCACTAGTTCACCTTATTTGTATAATACGTAGTTACTGTTATGCAAACTCTTAGAACAGAGTTTTCGACCTGATTCTTAGCTCAAAATCCGACCATACCAAATTGTAGCTTACTATAACGGCCCCTAGACAACATTATACATATAGTCGATGATGAAATCTACTCTGCTTGTTAATTTTACGGAAAAAGCTATTTTTGTCCTCAACCATGCAGAAATGGTCAGCTTTTTGACAAAAAAAAACTTATTTGCAAGCAATGAGCTCACTCTATGTCACTGTATTGTATTTAATTTAGCGTTGTCGAGTCGGGGTGGATTTATTATCCCTTTACTTTCGCGCAATTTTTTAGTGTCTGCTATGAGACTTGTGAATAATGATTGCATAGTGACACGTCAGACAATAGTGTGCTATTTTTCAAGCAAGCAAACTCTTTTTATCAATCCCTAGTGTGAGATAAATGTCATTTGTAAGGAGAAATAAAGTGTGCTCAGAGACTCAGAATGATAGAAATAAGGATTTCATTCAAATGAATTCGGAATTAGACCTTGTTGATTATTTTTTTAATGGTTTTTTATATTTATTTTAGAAATACAATATTTTTGCAGGAGAAAAAAATTAAAATTTCAACTGGCTTTACCGATGTCACCCAGACATTGACAAGACAGGCCGAGTGGTTTAAGGACACGGGCCGGATTCGATCCCCGCCTCGAAGTGTCGACTTTTTCCACTGCAAAAATCTCTATACGAGTATATTATTTGTGTAAGAGCATTCCTTTCCCACCAGCCTGTGTCGCGGTGCTAGGGCGTAAAAATATGATTGAGGTACCGTTTTAAAGATCTCGGCGAGTAGACTGGGCCAAAACTCTAACATTTGTTCGAACTTGAACCCGGACTAAGTCGCGGGCTGCGAGTAGTATTATCTCAAGTTTGAAACATAAAACATAAGTAAATAAAAACTATTTGGGAGGGCAATTTCAGTAATAATGACGCAAGCAAAGCATTTTAATTGACTAGTAATAAAAGTAACAATCGACCAGAGGCTATTTGGCTTCCAAGCACAAACTTACATAGAAAACAATGAATAGTTTTTCTCCGTAAGCGAAATAATAAATTTCGCTTTCAGAGATTCTTAAGTAAGTTCAAAAGCATCTCTAGAAAACTTTGGAGAAGTTTTACCAATACATCCATAGAAGCAATAACCTTACTGTGTATTAAGTCATAGTACGAAGAAACATGTAGGTTTTATCAATTCTGTAGTACCTAAAATGAAACCGTGTAATAAAATTTTTACGATTAATTAATTCGCGGACTGAACATTCAAAACGCCATTCTTTTTCCTGAACGGTTTTAAAAGCACAAAAGGAATGTCTGTATGAAAACATCTTAACAATAATAGCTTCTAAATTACAAACTGACAGCCGTGTGAAATGGAGTCCAGTGAAATACCCTCCTCTCTTGTTCTAGCGCTCATTAGGGTCCCACAAAAAACGCTTTCTCTCATTACAATACAACAACAATAGGTCCTCCAATAAATTAGATCCTGTTTTAAAAAATGAAATAGCTGACGTGTAAAAGAGGGCGAATTTAAATAGGATCCTCATGGGTACACAAGTAGGGCTGACAGTACCTGAATTTTAATTAAAACTAAATTGGCACTGGCACTTGTACTTTATGTGCTAGAGAAAAGGATTCACGTGCTTTCATTTTCTGTTTTTCAGTTGAAACGTATTACGTTTAATACATACTTCAGAGACGTTCAAACAACGCATTAAATTCAAATACTTGTTAAATAAATATACCAAATATTTAGCATGTATTTGGATTTTTTGACAGTTTTAGTTTTAGTAGAACAATGCTTCCATTTTCAAAGCTAATAGTACCTTTAACCTCCTGTAGGTCTCCTTTAATACTCGTAAGCCCGCCAATAGGTACATAAGTTGTTTTAAATTGTTTTTTTATTTATTATCAATATTGTTTGGTAGTATAATTGTCGTCAACCCTACATCATAACCGACGGGCAGGCATCACGTTCCAAGATGGCCGACACCATGGCGAGCACTTTCGACGTGAAACGTGACAGAAGGGATGCTCAAAATCAAAATAGCTGAATGTTTACACAAATGGCTTGAATTTGCGACTTTTAAAGAATATACCTTGCACCTTGCCATATAAAATAGGGATGAAATCGCAAATCCAAGGTGCAACGCTGCAGGTAGCAGTCGTCATTAAAACTTGCCCAGACTAGAGTACCCACCGAACTCTGCACACCCTTAGCCTAGTGTCAAATTATCAATTTAATTAGGCATAGTACAGTCTTGAAATTAATTAATTTTTACAAACACAGTAGGTAGGTAGATGGGTAGGTTAGTTTTCATTTACTCTAGGTAGGTAGATGGGTAGGTTAGTTTTCATTTACTCTTCAGTAAACTGCTAGATCTTTGAAGTTTTGTGCAAACTCAATTCTCTGTACAAATCAGAGATCGAAACTAAAGTAAGTACTCTGTAAATAGGAGTACCTTTTCGAGCTAGGTACCTTACCAATATTAGCGATTCAGTTACATAGGTATACCTGCTAAATAAGTATTACAAGACAGTGCCTACTTACTGAGGTATTAGTATAATCTTTGATTTATTTTTATTAAAGCGTGCTGCGTGGCACTTTTCGTCGTTGCACAAAAACATGCGAAAAGGCTCGTGTATTTGAAATTTCGCACGTGACATTTATGTTCTCGTTGAAATTGGCACGGTATGTTAAAACTTTTATAACGCTTAATACAAAAGAGCTCGGCAGTGTTGAACGCTTATTAAACGGCTAATTTAAAGTGAATGACAGCACAAATGATATATTCTAAAAGGGACATACCTACGTTTACAAGTAATTGGCTAGACGACACAACCAATCGTTGACATACTTTTTATTATCTGTCAAAACGGTCTGCCTCCATAGATTTCGTATGGGAATAAATGATTGTGACGTCACGATCATGTGTCAGAAATCGGAGTCAATTGACCGAATATTTATTGCTTTTTGTGTGTTTAAAAATTGGTTTCTACAGCTTTTTTGAAATATATTAGTTGTATTAACTTCATAGGGGCTATATTTTTTAAACACCATGTTCTTGACAATATTTAAGATAGGTGTCATCATCCCAATTGTAGTAAGCTTATTATGTTTTACATTTCGCTTATTATTTTTGTAGACTCTCTTGTTCCGTTTTCCAATCATTTATAACTTTTTCTGGGGATAGGGTAGACAAAGATTGTTTTTTTTTAACTTTATTTTCTAGACAGGCTTCACTTATAACTGCTTTTATTTCTCTAAATGATCCCTACTAATACTATAAATGGGAAATTCAGTTTGTTTGTTTGTCCTTCTTTCACGATACAACGGAGCAATGTTCTGATATTATGTTTTTGTGTGGAGTTAGGTTGAGTAGGCTGGAGAGTTACATGGGCTACTTTTCCCCCCAAGAAAACATCTCAACCCAATGTAAAAATTGGATAATCAACTCATAGCTTACCGACAGATTTCGCCACTTAGTTCAGTTTTGAGGGCTTCGAGTTCCGAGCCGATTGCTATATTTTTTTTAAGAATTGTGAAGCTAAAAGGGCTTCCACGCGGACAAAGTCGTGGGCGGCCACTAGTTTTTTTTGTTTGCGCTCAACTGAAAAGAATCGTGACAAAAGCTTGGTAGACAGTCTTACGGCTTTTTGAGAAAATTCAGGAAAAGGCCTGAGCTGAAATCCACCCGAGGACTTACAAGATTAACGAAGATAATTTGATCATGTGTGCTTAGATTTAGATGTTATCTAAGCGAGGGTACTCGTAAATTACTTGGCACATCTTTTGTTAGTCATACGTTGGTTTGAAGCTATAGAATTTATCAGTTGCTAGAATTTTAGAAGCTATTTCAGAATTACAGTAATCGTAACATGCCTTGTAGGTAGGTACACCCATATAAAACCGAACCTAATTTAATATTAAAACCGAAACATTTTAAACAAGCATTTTTAACTATTCAGTAGCAATTACTCATTCATTAGTATTTATAAATTATTTAGTTATTTTTAGCTGATTAAGTTACCATATCCATTAGTTTATTTTTAACGTTAAGAACGTCTTATTCAACCCAGACACGGTTTTAGCATTTATTAGTATAGGTACGTATTATACAGATAAAACTGGTGATTTTATATTTTGCAACTTATAAAAGGAATACATTAAAGACGTTCGTTAGTGATGTGAGTACCGGTTACAAGGTGCTGTCATATAAGAGGTCCCGGATTCGATCCTCGGACGGAGACAATGTTGGCAACAAATTTTCAATGTTGTTTCGGGTCTGGCTGTTTGTGGTACCTTCGTTGATTCTGATCCCCATAGTAAACGTACTTAAGCAGCTTTGATTTCAGGGCAATGCATGTGATATGTCCCGATTTATTAATTTTGACGACCAAGATGGTCAAGAAGTTGACTGTTAACCAAGAGGTCGAGGGTTCCATTCCGGCACTGTACAAACATTAATTGTGTGCATGAACATGTCTGTTTGTACTGTTCTGGGTGTTATAAGTATTTATTTAAGTTTATTTGTAATAGCACTGTTGATTCTGATACCTGTAACACAAGTCCTGTAGCAACTTACCACATAGTCAGATCAATGTATGTAATGTAGTTGTATATTTATTTATTATTATTGAAGTGAAAACTTCTTTAGCGGCGTTGAGCACTTTTGTGGCATGGGTAGAAACTGTGAAACTCGCGTCAGGTCACGTGATGCTGATCGAAAAACCGTAAGACGGTTCAAATAAATCAAAAATGCACAACGTTAATAATCAAGTTTTCACTTCTGCCGGCACTCCCGGAGTGCAACCCGTGTTTTTTTTATTTATTAAAATCACCTAATCGTTCTTATTTTGCGCTAGAGTCGCGACCCACGTCCCACTATTGATATCACATGACATTATAAAGTCAGATCAATGTGTGTTATGTTGTTGTATATTTATTTATTAAAATCACCTACTCGTTCTCAATTGGCGCTAGAGTCGCGACCCACGTCCCACTATTGCTATCACATGACATGATAAAATCTCTGAGTATAGCTTTGAGTTCGTTAACATTACAACCAACACAATCTAGCAATTAATGTTACATAATGAATAAGTAAAGATAAAGGCAAGGACTTCAGGGGCGAAGTAAGGACTCATGTTAAGGATGGGGCCCGATATATAATATTATATTCTTTACTATTCCTAGAAACTTACAAAAATAAACAGCTGCTCTGATTCTGAGATGAAAATAATCACAACTGACGTGATTCTGATATGAGCAAGCAGTGCTAAGTAATAGTTCAGCAATTTTACGAAATTGAAAGTCTTATTAATAACTCGCATTTAAATTGTAATAGTTGTACAGTCAAAAAAAGTTTTTAGAAAGTTTGACTTCTAGTGTTAACCTCAAATTAGTAAGCTTTTAGGTTAATTTAACTTCTGCTCTAAACGATTTTTTTTAAAACTTTTGCTTTATATTCACCATTTCCACTTTCTGGCAACGACTTACTTCAGCGCGGAGTGCGCTGGCGGTACGAGGCGTCGCGAATTGCGACTGACAACCAATCACTGTGGCCAAAATGCTGACAGTCGCAATTCGCGGCGGAAGTATGCCGCAGGTGTAGCCTAGGCCGTAGTCGTAATACTTGTCTTTTTGAAAGAACAGACTCCCTCATCTTCGCCTATCTTTACTCTTTATTTATTAAGTATTTTTTTGCGTTCACAACGCTATTTTTAAATGCGAAAATGCAATCTTTCTTAAAAAAAGGATTCGAACCCCCGACCTTTGGAAGGACGGTTCAATGCTCTATCTTTACTATTGTTGCCTGACGTCTTGTCCCCTGCCGCTCTGTAAGCCCGTCCCTGGCTCTCGTACGCTCAAGATATTGTGCACAATTCACGTTTAATGTATCATTCGTTACGCAGACCGCAGGCGTGTCTCAGAGAGACGTGCCTCGAATATTCGCCCTGTCCTCGTTACACAGTTAACGAGGTTTTCTTACAATTACCGTTGTAACAGGATAAGTGACACTGAAATATCGTTCCGCAATAGCGTAAGTTTCAGCGGTGTGTTCGGTTAGGTTGTCGAGTTATAATTGGAATGCGGGCCGCATTAAATCATATGGGGACTTGTCTTGTTTTGAAACAAGAGCCCCAAGGAAAATACATTTGCAGCAGGAAAAATTAACTTTCTGGTCTAAAAACCTAATCTGGGTTCAATAAGTGTACGAATGACCAAGCGAGAACGTTTTGAAAACTCGACATAATTTAAACTTCTTTTTTTTAGAGTCAGATAGATAGATAGATAGATTAACACTTTATTGTACAACACAAAACAAAAATTACAGACCAGTCAATAACGAAAGATGTACAATTTAGGCGGTCTTATCGCTTGTAGCGATCTCTTCCAGACAACCTTTGCTTAAAGGAAAAGAAAAAGAAAGTAAAGCGTACCTGCCGATTCATGTATCTTATGAACATAACACAAAATCATAATAAATTCAAAAGATTTAAAGAATTTTAAGCCCAAGGCGTTAAAGTTTATGTAGCATCACACAGTAGGTACCTAGGCCTAATTGAGTCAATTAATATAGCCATATGGCACCCATTTGGGTCAATATCATTAGCATAGAGTATCTATACAATTGTACCTTCTTAGAGATTCCACGTGAACGGAGGGACAAACACAATCATCATTGAGCACTCCAACCCTCCTTACCAATTTCATTTTGCTTACAGCACTTTTGCGAAGGCTGTTTTATTTTAGCCTTCACCTGGGTTAGTAGTTAGGGAACTAACTAACTTGTAAAAAATAAAATGTTGATGTATAAATTATAAGAGACCTGTTGCAAGGAAATAATATTAAAGAAGAATGACCTTTTAACAATTGTGTCTTGTGCGTGACTTACCAAATAACTCATGATCAAACCAATTTTCCACAAAAAAAACTTAGGATTTTTTGTATTCAAAATCTACATAGATTTTGAATACAAAACTAGACTAGTCAACTTTGAATAACCCGTAAGCATCATTATGAATTTGAATACGAACTAAGAAAAAGAAACATAAGTTTCACATTATTCTTGAGCTTTGCTTACTCACTTTGCTGTTTTTTTATTTTACGAAACAAATTTCAGCCTTTTTTTCTCATCCAGCCAGTCTATAATTTAAAAAAGAATTTGCTTTGCCCGAGATAAGGCTTGGCGCTTTACCGTCTTACGGCAGGCCTGGGCAGGGGTCAACAGGCAATTTGTTCTCTAACAGCCTATGGTAATTTATATTGGTGCTTTGAAACTAGATGCTTGTAGAATATAGCCTTATTTTTGTAATCTCAGAGCTTAACCAATGCGTTTAGGGAGCAGACACCTAATTATATTTACAAAATTAGCTGAACAGATTATAATAGGATTTGGAGCGCTTATGCGCAACTAAAATGTCAAATCTCGAGTAAATGTGTCTTTCACATGCGCAACGACTCAAATCAAACTCATGATCTGTTGAAAAAATTAGTAGAATTAGGTACCAATAAAAAATTACGGAAGCGTACAGCTTGACGATTCTTTAACATGGTTGACATTCGAAATTATTTGAGTAGGTATGTTATCGCAGGCATAGCTAGGCTCCCCTCGAATAGAGCACGCCTTGCCGTGGCGAGTGGGCTCAGTAGCCTGTCACAATCCAGCGACAGGTGAAGCCAAGATGCTCTGTGGAGAGTGCCTCTGGCTTATCAGAGGAGGCAGGGGATGTCCTTGGGACTCTGGTCCTCGTGGCGAAACGAGTGTCTTGGCTTAACCGCCCGGACCCTCCTGAGAAACTTAGGCTTCATAAAGTTGGTCACTCATTTATGGGTAGATGTGTAATATTTTTTAATAAATTACCTGAAAATTTAATTTCATTGCCTTTAGATAAATTTAAAACAGTTGTAAAAGATGTATTAATGTCGAAAGGATATTATAAAATTGATGATTATATAAATGACAAAGATATATGGAAATGTTTAAATGCAAACAATTACAATTATTGTAAATCAATTTTGAAAAGAGGCAATGACAATAGTGACTGAGTTTCTTGCGCCGCTTCTTCTCAGCACTGGCCCAAACTGTCCCGAAGCGGTGGTAGGGTCAATTTATATGTTGGGACGTGTAAAAGTGCTAATTTGTTAGCCTAATTACAAAAATAAATTGATTTTATTGATTTTATTGATTAAACGGCGCCGGTGTGCCGTCTGGAGTGGGATGAGATCTTCTCGCCCCACTCCGTGGAGATCCGCCCTCCTACTTGGAGGGCGGACGTTGCTGCTAGCAAGGGTCGCGGGACTGTTGAGACACCGCGGCCCCTGCTGTCACAGCCACACGCAGCGGGCTTCGTCAGGTTTTAGTGGGTATACCCGAATCCGGGGGAGTCCCACACACGCCCCTCCGGTCCCCGACGGAGGGGTACGGTGCGTAATCGGCATTTCCTGACGTTAAAAAAAAGGCATAGCTAGGCTAAAGTTGTCAGTACACAGTACAGTCAGGCTTAAAACAATAGCGCATCGTCATCTGTCTACCTATTTTAATGCATTGTGTCTATGTTCATTAGATTAGCACGTCCGTATCCTTTTGAACGCTGGACTTGTAGGAACAGTCCCTAGCCCAGTGATGAGGGTCCGAGACAGATCAGGAGCGTAATAGGAATGACAAGGTTTATTTGATGTTCGACGGCGAGACCACAAGGTTTCAAGAAGATCCCAGGTATCTATGAGTTCCTAGTTTGATCTCTGGACGGAGGCAATGTTGTCATGGGTCTAGGTGTTTGTTTTTCCTTTGTTGTTTCTGATTCTTATTAAGCAACTTACTTTGGATTGAGACTCTCAATTTGAGAGCAATGTATGTGATGCGGACTCCATTTATTTCTACATTTTTTTTGACATTTCGTTTCGTTACCGACTATGTTACTTTTTCGACAGACATCGGCTCAAACTGATAAGCTGGTATAGCTAGTATTAGGAGGGCTATCACAACGATTTCGACGGATAAGCAGTTTTGAAAACTTGAATTTCAGTTTTTCGACAAAAAATTGTGAGCCTTAAAGAAAAGGATGGATACAAGTAGTCGAAGATAAGGATTCTCTTACAGGGTAGGGACCTGGGCCAGGGGCACAACCTACTTTGTTTGTTTGCACCTGCCTATAGTCAGGAATTCGTTTACATTTATAATTAAGTGTATTGTTCCAAATTTTGTTCGTGATGGAATTGAAAAGTTTGAGTTGAGGGTTTTTGACGAGCCGGTGATACTTTTAAGCGAAGTTAGATCATATACCTAATCGGTTTAAAATGTGAACTGTCTGGTTAGATTTAATTAATTAAATGTAACCTATATTACCTACCTATCTTTTTGGAGACTTGTTACGTTTTGAAAATGACAAGCCTTATAATACTGAATAAGGTTATAAAAAGAAAGATGGATGTTATTCAATATTTCTTCAGAAACCAATTTGTTTTCAGTTTTCCACATTTCCTAACATGTAAAATGTTTCGAATCATTCCAACTTTTACTCGAACGAAAACGTTTGCTTAATTCCGTGATACCTTTCGAAATTTCCCATTTATTGCAGCTGTCACAGCGTAAACACCCGAGTTCCGATATTCGAATATCTATTTGAGTGTAATATCAATAATCTTGGAGTATTGGCACAAACATTCCATTTGGTGTGGGGTATGCCAGCGTAGGAAGATCTGCCCTGCCGCCGAGCGTATTCTTCTATGTGGGAGGTCAAAGGGGGTGTGTAGGGAGTTTGAGGGTTCTCGGTTCTTTGGGTGGTGACCCTCAATGGGTTAATCGCTCGGAGTCGTTGCTGGCATCTGCACCTGACGGACTGAATTACGGTATTACGTCCGTAATACGTTGGCGAAAAAGCAAGCGCCTACGCCCCCGTATAGCAATATTGTGATTGCGTTAATTACATTCTACTTATGAAGTGTGGTGTAACTTTAATTAACAAGTTCGCCTGAAATTGCCGAGCGTGTGAAGTAGACGAAATGTTTGCAGGTTGTAGGTAATTATAACGTAGGCGAGCGATAATTAAAAACAACGAATTTATAGATCTCTGCGTTGCGTTATAGGTATCTGCGTTGTTTGCATTTTATTAATTTTAATGGTGATGATGATGATGTCACAATTACTGTAACAAACAAATCTTAACGTGGTTTGATGAAAAGCTCTTTTTAAAATAATATGGGGAAAATAGCATAGCAATACGTATTGTGCTTTTACACCAACCAAATGAAACTGCTAATGCTCTTCTTTCCAAATCAATGTGTTTTTTATCCAATTCCGCATACAAGCTGTAGTTTCGTGAAATCACGTCCTAAAAGGTTATCACCGCTCACAGTTCTCAATTTATACGAAACGACACGGAGAATAGGCCAAGCCTGACTATTCCCGAAATTTATGCTCGGCTTAGTTAATTTTGTGAACCTTTCATGGGGCTCCGTTTGGGCCGTATCAATGAATTTGCCATGACATCCACACTATCGTAGGGTGTTGATATTGACGGGTTGGAGCCTCTTTAGTCTAATATGAAAGGGTTTATTTTAATTTTAACGTCCAAAGAAAAAAAGATGACTCCTAGACTCTATTTAATCTATTTAATTCGCATTGTCAAATAACTCTAGCTATTTATACTTAACCACCCCTCAGAAGAGACAGAATTCAAAATCGTATAAAATCCGATCCGTGCTGTATGTATGTAACTACCAAATAAACAATACTTATTTAAGATGCACGAACATAAATTGTCGAATTAATGGCATGTAACGCTCCTACATCACATCACTCTCAGAATAAATAAATACAAATCCAAAAGGATAATAAATATGATTTCTAGCAATGTGTTGCATTGAAATGAGACACTTATTACGGATTATTGAGCGAATTATTTTACCCTTTTCAGCGTCCGTGGTCACAGGTAGACGACCTGTGACCAATAATTATATGTCATAATAAGTAATCCGTGAAAAGTGTCTCATTTATACTGTTCGCGTAAACCGAAGGTTGCATAGTTATGTGAAAATTAGAGTTGTGACCAATTGTGATAAATCACGAGTTAGCGCAACAAGTGTCGGTAACGACCTCATTAGTGGACATTTCGATTGATAGAGAAGATTAACTTACCATTACCATTGCAAATATAACACCTAATACTGATTTCATGTAGCAGACAAAGCTTAACAAACAGATTTTTACCGTCTATGGCTAAAATCACCGTGAGTAAATTATCTTTCCATATATAAGACCGACGAAATTGTTTAGCTTTCTTTGTTAATCTTGTCTGGAATTTCGTTTTGTGTTGTACAATAAAGTGTTTATCTATCTATCTATTTATCTTTTCCTATCCGTATCGTTCGCTGGGCTGCTACGCCATGTTAGTTGGTAATCTATGCTAGGGTACCATGTAGGCATGAAGGAAATTATAACTCTTGAACTTGATATGGACTTGTCAATTTCTAGACAATGGCTCCTTCGAAATAATAGATTTATCGTATAATTATTTGCTTACGTTTTAAGGACCACGACAGTTTTTGTCAACGAGTAGATTATTTTGTTATTTGACGACAGGGAGCTTACCAATAGGGTTTTCATGATATAAAATGTTTTTTGCAGTTGTTTCGCCTTTAAAATGTACTGCATCCCTTCACTTGGGCTTGGGATCGCGCCGCGGTGATGCTAAATGCCAAATTACCGCATTTATATTATCTTTTTAAACTTCTATTGTGATAACTTTGTAGGACTGAATATCTTGTATTTACCTTTATAAAAATAATATTTCCTGTGGTTGAGTTAATTGTTTGTACTCGAACTTGTAATTTTGTATTGAAATAATAATAAAAAATTCAAGATTTTTCGAGATTGATTATTTTTAAATAAATTTTTTGTTAAGTAATGGGATACTAACGATTAGATCAACATCAATTTGATATCTGTTTGTGGGTGGGTTTTTGAACAAGATCTTTTAAAAACAAAACAACAATGTTTGTCAATGATTTCTACAACCTTGTTTCTAATAAATGTCCCACCTATCTTTACCTATTTATAATGTACTCGGGCAAACTGGGATTTAGGGTTGTCAAACGCCCCACCTGCAAAGCGGGAAGGCCGCTCTATTCCATCAAATATTTACATAACCTACAACATGGGTCTGACATTTTTCTGCGTCCAAATTGTCAATAATGAATGTTGCGCTGACTGACGGACGACAAGGATAGAACTAAGTTAGAGATCCTAAAAGTTGGTTCCGATTTGTTTAAGTCTTTCTCTTGAATTTGTTAGACTTTACCATCCTAAAAAGAAGAAAGACCTAAATGTTTTTTTTAATCTTCGTTATTCATACTTACTTATTTCAAAATATAACTCTCATACGAAATGATAATAAATATGGTAATAGTACCTGCTTAAGATTAATCGTTGGCATACTTTTTTAGAACTGTTAAAACTCAAGTTTACTATTTTTTATTAATTTAAATCAAATATAGCAATAAATTAGAAATTAATTTAAAGGTGTTAAATTAAATGTTAATTTTGAGAAATAGGATTGTGGAATTTATTTTATTTGGTGTGAAATTTGTGTAGGTATTTATGAAGGTATTCACAGACTTTGTTTCCTTTGTTGTTTATGCTAACATACATAATTATCGAATCATCGCCTTAAAAAAAATCAAATACGAGAACTCACTTTTTTTTTAAATTAGCTTAAGCTTACAAGCGTACTTACCTAACTAAGCCCTTACATTTAAGGTTTAAAATCAACGATCGAAAAAAACGAGTTGAATCAAAAAACACTCTAGATGCTTTGCTATTTTATTGAAAATATTACGCACTAAAGTAAAAAATATTGTAGCATATAACCAAATTAAAATTTCACTACTGCATTTTATAGAAATCGTTTTTAGCGCAGCAAAGTTCAAATGGGCGAAGTTATTAGAGCAATATAAACACAGCGTATGCTTTTTGCAACGGAATTGAAGTTATAAAATATATTGAAGTTGTTGTTGCTCAGCTGCAGATATAGAGACAATTTTCGTATTGCAGAAACGAGCCGTGCGGGCTATTAATAAACTTAAATCAAATGAAACACTTAGAGAATTGTTTAAAGAAGTTAAAATACTTACAGTTTACTCGCAATACATTTACGAAAACCTAATTTACGTTCGAAAAAACTTACACTTATTTCCTAAAAATAGCGATTTGCATAACTTCAACACAAGACAAAAAAAATAGGCTTGCCGTTCCACATTTTAGGCTTCATAAGGTTGGTCACTCATTTATGGGTAGATGTGTATCATTTTTTAATAAATTACCTGAAAATTTAATTTCATTGCCTTTAGTTGTTAAAGATGTATTAATGTCGAAAGGATATTATAAAATTGATGATTATATAAATGACAAAGATATATGGAAATGTTTAAATGCAAACAATTACAATATTGTAAATCAATTTTGAAAAGAGGCAATGACAATAGTGACTGAGTTTCTTGCGCCGCTTCTTCTCAGCACTGGCCCAAATTGTCCCGAAGCGGTGGTAGGGTTAATTTATATGTTGGGACGTGTAAAAGTGCTAGTTCTTAGCCTACTTACAGAAATAAATGAATTTTATTGAATGAATTTTTATTTTATTGTTTTGTGGGTGAGTATATTAAAAATAGCGACAAGATACTCTTTACTTTTTTTTAAACAGAAACACTTACAAAGGTAAATATCTCATCACTAGCAGATCCTTTACTTTTAAAATCCTTTGAATCATAATTTCATTAGGTACATAAATAAAATGTATATAGTCTTATCTTCATATGCTTTTTTACACCGTCCCATCTCCCTGTAAGTTATGAAAAAATCTAAATAATAAATACCGGCAAGCTCAAAGATAGGAGTGCACTCAAGGTGCATTGAGTCTTTGATTAAAATAAACTATCAGAATATCACAATGAGCATTCAAAATTCCAACCAACATCAAAAGATAGATAGCTAACAGAACGAAGTTTCATTGCTCGCAGTCGATTCGTTAGCATATGTGCACAATCACAATTTTTTTTCGAATTTTCATGTATGACCAATCTTCCGTATTTTATTTTTATCAAAGCATAATAACGCCTCGTGATGCGCGAGCACGTCTCTTGTTAGAAGAGACGTGATACTACTGCAGGCTGCAACATTTTATTATACAGGCTGTTCAGTATATGTATGCAGGGTGTATAATTTCCGCGAGCACATAAAAATTAAACATTGGAAATTTAAAAAACCCTAGAAAAGTTAAGTTGACTTAAGTCTTTACTTGCTCCACTTTTAAGTTGGAGCTCTAGATCACGCTAGAAGTTGTGTGGTGTTATGAAAAATCCGGATATCTGTAAATTATCCTTACATTGTTAGAAAACACCCATGGTGTTTACTTTCTTAAAATTAAAATGACGAAATAGTTACGAAACTAAAAATCATTTTAGAAAAGCATGATAAAAACCGGTCAAGTGCGTGTCAGGCCATGCGGGGTGCGAGTGCCAACTCTTAGTTCACACTTACAAATATTTTAAAACGACACAGGACGGTAAATACTTGCTTTACATAACTACAAACTGTCAACAAATTTTTCAATCAAATTTCTCACGAATCCACATAAACGTTGAAGCCCTAATAAAAAAAAAGAAACGGATCGCTAAATCGATCGAGAAATGGTGCCGTCAATCTCATAATGATTTTAAAAGACCTATTCAACGACACCCCTCACGATGAGTTAGTGAAGAAAAAAATAACAACCCGGCGGGGGTTTACTTTGATAACTTAAAAACAAACCGGTCAAGTGCGAGTTGGACTCGTGCACCGAGGGTTCCATACAAACCTGTAGGTATATACCTAAGTAAAAGTTCACCACAAACTCACAGTTATTATAGACTTAAGTATTTAAAAAAATATATAATATCAACGCGTTCATGAGATAAGGAGTAACTTTGAAATTTTCAAAATTGTCAAAAATATTTTTTTATATGATAAAACTGAAAATTTAAGGTTTTCGTAATTTTTCCTATATTTGTACTATAAGACGTGACTTTGTACTAAATTTCAAGATTCTAAGTTTACGGGAAGTACCCTGTAGGTTTTGATTCCCGTGCGAGTTTCGAAAATTTGCGGAAAATTGCGGCCTAAATGGCTGTATATTTTGATTGCGTTGGCTTAGAAGGTTGATTTTTCTACAGCTGCCAGGGACAGTAGACCTAAGTATCATATAGTAATTTCGGTTTGATACCTCCACGCGTTCCTGAGAAAAACGGTCTTGACAGACGGACGGACGGACGGACAACAAAGTGATCTTATAAGGGTTCCGTTTTTTTCTTTCGAGGTACGGAACCCTAAAAAAACAAGATTTTTTAACCTTTTTTACAATTATTAATAAACATACTCATACCAAATAACAGCTTTTTACAACTTAAAGTCTCTTATTAAAATCGCGGACAGACGGACGGACGGACGTAGAGACATAGCGAAACTTGTTTACTACGGAACCCTTAAATGCTTGATGCAATTTTAAGCCATCAATCAATATCTGCATTCAGGTAATACAACTCGAAGTAGACTACAAAATTTTTAGCAAATAGGTAACCGGATACGAAAAAACTTTGTAAAATACAATTCTATTCACGGAGTTTAAAAACAGCTCCCAACGGGAAACTACGGGAAATAGTAGATGAGAAACAAAAACTCTACTCTCTAAGCCATTGCTGTAGTTTCGAATGTAGCCATCACTGTCACTCTTACTAGCCTGATCGTGCGAGAAAACGCGCTGGCTAGACTCAAAAATACGAACGCAACTTTAGGTAGTAAGGATTTAAAAGAACAATTTTTAAAATTTGATACAGCGAAGCTTAAGCTTATCTACGTACTCGGATTAAGAAACCATCTTTCTCGGTAATAGGCTATCAACTTAATTTTACCTCGGTAATAGGAAAAATCTACATGATCACACTTTATATTTTTTTAAATAGTTTAAGCTATAAAAGATAATGATAAACAAGTGAGATTGTTTAAAAATATAATCTTAAATCATGACAATCAATTGTTTTACATGGCGGCGTTTATGAGAATTTCTTATTTGTGTTACCTTTGAATGTCACGAAATACCTAGGTAATAGGGCACTTTACCTTAATTTATTTATTTATTTAAGCTGTACAAATGGCCGACTTAATGCCTTTAGCCAGTCTCTACAGAAAATGTAAAGATCGCTTAACCTCAAACGGCATCTAAGTGGATGACGGAAAGACAGAAAACATGTTTGTTTATTTACATACTTTACCAAATAGGAAACCACATATTCAAATGCACATTCACTAGATACTGAAAAGGTGGGTTCAGCATGTATCGTCATCTCAGGAATGCCACGACGCTGGTCTTCCGTGGACACCCAGACAGAGAGAGAGAGCACAACTTCGCACAACAATTGCTTATTCAATAAAGGTACTTTTACAGTATAATTAATTAACCATTATAATATATTAGATGATGAAAACAGTAGCTAGGTTGTTAATTTAACGATGTCCAGAAACGATATAATATAAGCACTTTACCTTATAATTTGCTAAAGTACTACTCGTATAATAATTTAAGTCATTTTCGTGCTTACTCTATAACTTTATGTTCGAAATACGAACGCGTCATCATATAATGTCAACGCTAAGTTACAGCACCGGATTGCCAAGCACAGCCAAGTTAGGTACGTGTCGGTGCACCTGTTTAAAGTTGCCTGCTTGGAGTTGCCAAGTTACTTGTCACGTACAGCCCCGTTTGCTTAAAAGCTTCGCTTGATATCCTATTTCTTGGGTTGGATGCCGTAGGGTAAAGTTTTGTTATGTTTGTAATAGTTTTTAGATATTGAAGTTTATAAGAGGAACAAAAAACTCTAATTTTAAATTTAAATAGCTAGAAATACAGCTGGTGAGCTTCAAGGGCTGGATAGATTTTTACCAGCTTTAACTAAAACCCATAAGATAAGAAAAGATATTTATTTGTATAAACATGGTACATTTTTGGTTCTTATATTTAGGTATCGTTATTTAGGTATACGATATCGTCATGCGTAACTCTCTTCTCTAACTTAAGAGCTGCGTTCTTGTCGGTGGAGTAATCGCCATTCATTCCTTTTTTCTGCCTTCTTGTTGACCTCCTGGTACGACGTGACCCTGACTTTTTCCTTTACTTGGTCAAAATAACTTCTTTAGGCCTTCCTCTTCCCCTCTTTCCTTCTACCTTTCCTTCTATGATGTTTCCTAAGAACCTGTCATGTCGTATGCGTAACTACTTGACTCAAAAGTTGATAAAGTTAATGATTGAAGTAAGTACATTAAGAATAATTCTAATTCAATTACAATTCAATTCCAAGCCTATATTATGCAAAACAAAATGTCAGTTCATTAAACAAAAAATAAATCAACAAATTTTAATGACCGTCCATTATACATAAATAGGGAATCAGTCAAATGCCTAAATCCTTAATCTGCAGACTAATTTTAACAAAGTCACAAAGCATCAATGTCAATTTTTTTGGGAAGAAGTTATTATATAATTTTTTGAGGCCACCATTACTACAAAATTGCATAAATTCATCGACGCTATAAAAACATTTCTCAGCTAAGACTCTGAATATAGTTCTTTTAAAAACAACAAATGGGTGAGTTTGGATCCGATCCGGAAGTAAGTTAAACAAGCGGACACACGTCATGCTGTAACTATTTTTGCTAAAACAGGTTGTACTTGCTGATGGGATTGTTAATTTGTTTGGGTACCTTGTATTAAAATTTAATCATCGCGATTTAATTATTTTCCGAATAAAAACCGCATTGAAATCAGTCCATCCGTTCAAGAGCTATGTTGCCGCAGCCAGACACTCACAAACACACGCAAACAAAATTGGGGTCAAACTTATAACACCTATCTTTTAAGTCGGGCGTTACAAATACGTTATCTAATACTTTTTGTGTTACTAGCCTTTCCTTTGCGACATCTCACTACGCAATCTAATAAAGAACACGAGTTCAGAATAGAGAACAGAGTTCAGTATGAAAATTGAGATTCTAGGTAAGAAGTTACTAGACACCGTTAAATTAATAACCTAGCGACTGTTTTACGTTTTAATTAATAATAGAGTTTGAAGAAGTTACCAGGTATTTGAGGTTCAGCTTGCTAGATATTTTTCGATGATCCTTTCCAATTATGGCAATAGCTTATAATAGTGCTTCATTCCAACAAACTGTTGCATACAGTTGCATTTAAATTAGTTCAGTGTACTACCGTGCATATCAAATTGCGAAAGCCTTGGTGTCTTCAGAGGTAAGTTTGTGAGCGCAGTTTAGGTTATATTCCCACTTACAAGCGAAGCTAGTGCTAGACGAAAATAATCAGCGAAACTAATACAGGTAAAGAAACACTTCGAATAGGTTATTTCTTGTTGTTTTTTTACACTGTAACGTCATTGGGGTAGCAGTTATTACCACTTTCGAATGCTTTTGAGTCAGAGTAAATGACGTCTAAATACAAAAAGCTCTTTCATGATTAATTACATCGGCTCCAGGCTGCGTCTACTTATTAGCTTCATATTTATATATTGTAGCTTTGAGATCGCTTGTAAATAGCCTAGCTATGTAGTACGGCCTTACACGACAAACGGTGTTCGTGCTTTAGACTGGTTTTAAGTTGGGAACTTGAAGTATCCGTGTCACTTGAAGTTTTTGTGGTTGAATTTAAAAAACTATTTGTTGAATATTAACGTCGCTTCGGGTTCAGAACTTTAACATTGAAATATGCTTGTGGATATAGATAGATAGATAGAACTACATTTATTTCCACATATCACACGGAAAAATACAAGAAATGGTTTTAAAATATTAAAATAAAATAAAATAAATATTTCACAACAATCACACCAATTCTCTAGTCCCAAACTAAGCTACAAGGCTTGTATTATGGGTACTAGACAACGGATAAACATACTTAAATACTTTTTTTTGTAAATAAATACATATTATACATAGAAAAACACCCAGACCAGTACAAACACACATGTTCATGCACACTTATGCTTGTACTGTGCGGGGATCGAACCCGCGACCCTATTTGTACAAATAAGGCGGTCTTATTGCTTTAAGGAATGTAAGTTGCGCAAGGTGTAAAGTTGATCAATATAAGGGCGTAGTTTTCTAGACTCTTGTATTTTTTTTATTAGGTGCTTTATAAGTGTAGTGTCATAAGTGTGTAGTGCTATTCTGTGTGTGATTTTTCGTTTGCTAACCACATTGGTCATAACAAGTACTAACCTACACATAAAGATTTGCGATTGTGTATGTATAGAACACCGTCAATAATTGAATCGAATCATACCATATTCATTAATTTCAGATTTATCACAAATGATGCCGCAAAACGCAGTAATTGCTAAACCAGAGGTAATTTTGTGGCGTTTGCATTTAACTATGAAATAGAAGGTTATAAATGCACATTGAATTCATCTAATTGGCCGTCATGTTAGTTAGAGAAAGGCATTCAACACTGGGTTTCTTAAGCAATGCCAAACGTCGTCAGCTCTAAGGGATACTAGAATAGATCTTAGCAATAAATAAAATTAAATAAAAATTGTTTATTGCGAGCAACTTGAAGCTCGTAGTAGTATGGTAAGAAAATTTCAAAAAAAGCTAATGTTAGTTCTTATTTATTCAAATATTCTTAGATTTACCTTTAATACCTACCTACCTACCTACCTACCTATTTACCAAAATTAACATGAAAATAATGTAAAAAATAAAATAAAATCACAAATCAAATATTAAAATACAAACTGAGTTCAAATGAAATTCAAATAGTTAAATAAGATCGCATTCATTATACCTACCTTAGTAAGTATATCGGTGAAAAGTTGCTCGAATGTGTATGTGTGCAATAAAAGCTTGTAAATTTTCGTCTGCAGGCTGAGCCTTAGCCTTCCATAGGGGAAACCAAAAATATATTAGAACATTATTTGCAGTATTGACTATAAAATTAAGGCACATGTTTATTACATCGCAACAACTCTTGCAACCGGCTCTCGACGGGTAGCTTGCGTTCGACACGCTGCAAGTTGGCTGAAAGTTGTGGCGTGAACATGACTGCGTTCAGAAGTTCTCTACTTAGCGTACGGACGAGGCTTGTACAATGTTGATGCTTCATTAGAATAAGTATAAATAACTAGCCGGCCCCTCAGACGTTGTGCTGCCCATTCCTTTTTTTAATTTTCTGATCTTTTGAACCTTCTCTAGACTTCCACGAATATTTCGTGACTAAAATTATTCAAATCGGTTCAGCCATTCCGGAATTACAGCGAAAACTTAGTTGTAGCCGATAATAAATAGGATGCACCTAAGTTTAACCACCAGCGTGCGGATGTACTTAGTTCTAGCCGCTATAATGAAAGGATAATCCTAGTTGTAACCGAAGATAAGTAGGATACACCTAAGTTTAACCGCATGTGGCGGGCTGCACCTAGTTGTAGCCGGCTAAAACTAGGTGTAGCCGCACTTCGGCTATTAGCCGTAACAGATATGCCGTTATAAAAATCAGTGTACGCATTCATAATTTACCATCATCATCATCATATCAGCCTTCCGACGCCCACTGCTGAGTATAAGCCTCCCCCAAGGATCTCCACCGCGATCGTTCCTGTGCTTCCCGCATCCAGCAGCTTGCCATGACCTTCACCATATCGTCGTTTCACCCTAACACGTATATTAATTAATCAAATTATGATAAATGTAAGCAATTGCCAAAAACCAAATGAAAAATATTCAGGAAACCAAACAGGTAGGTAGGCTCCAAAATTGTACCTAGATGAAATTGTTTTTTTTTTTTGGGAAAATCAAATCTGTTTACACATAACTGTTATATTTACTTTATTATTATTACAACATTCATTATTATGCCTTTCAAAAATGACCCAAAAAAATCAAATAAGTATCGAATGCAAATATTTACACAAATGCACCCCATCCATCGTCATATTTAGTTACAGTCAATAAAGCAGAGCCACACCACACATTAATATAGGGTGGCCATAAAAGTTAATAGGCATACAAGGTGATATTTGTGCCTGTAATGGATGGGCGATCCAGCCTAATGCGATCGGATTCCGTCGGGCCGGCCGTCGATTGCCTCATTAATATCCGGTCATATGTGCACACACACACACAGGTGGAGTAGAACAGTAGGTACTCAGTACAGTAGAACAGAAAAAAACCTTACACATGATACTACAAGCAAACCCCGATATGCAGTAGTATTTAATCGTTTTTTTTTTAAATAGGTATAGTTTTAATCAGACAATTGATTACAATTTTACCTTATGGTAAATAACGCATTGGACATTTGATAATGATATACGCTGTATCTTCACAAATACGAGTCAATCAATATTTGTGAAAAAAAAAACTGTTATCGCGTTCAAGTTTGAGATTCAATTCTTTCTTTTAGTGTTCAGGAAATGAATTAATCAAGTTAAGTTCAACTATAAAAAAATCCTTACACATAATACTACGAGCAAACCCCGATAGTCTAGGTTGAGTGATATGACATTGGCGGCCTCCGTGGTATAGTGGCGTGCGCACTGATTTTCAAGATGAAGCCGTCTCTGAGGGTTCGATCGTCGGAGGAAGACAACGAAGAAAATTAGATTCTCTTGTTCAAACTTCTTTAACAATATATTTAACTCCCGATGAAAAAGAAGGGTGTTATAAGCTTGACCCCTATGTCTGTGTGTTTGTGTGTCTGTCTGTAACATCGCAGCTCCTGAACGGATGGACCGATTTCAATGCGGTTTTCTATTCTAAAGACAATTTAATCACTGTGGTTCTTAGCTATGGCTAGTAACAATCCGTTCACCTGTTGAAGCTCATCAGTTGTTTTCCTGCCTCCTCCGTTTTTTTTTAACTGGAATATAAATTTCGAAAAGACAACACTTAAAAAATTCTTTTCGGCTCCGGTCATCGGGAATATTAATTTTAAAACTAACTGTGTTGTCTGTCTCCCTCCGGCTGTGTTGCAGGCTATATTGAGCACGGTCACGCCTCCGGCTCGTTATTTGTGATCGCGCGTCGAAGGAGCATGGGCACCGTGGGGACTTGGAAAATCAATTAATTGGACCCCCTAATGGGTCGCGAGACGAATGAAAAATGTTTACGCCAGACTCCAAAGTTGAATGAGGAAAAACGAACGAATGAAGAACAAATTGAGAGCGCCGTGACGTGAAAAGTGATGCAAAATTTTTGGAGCTATGAAATGTTAGTAAACATTAGAAGATTTGGATATCTAACAGTAGATCCAGAAGAAACGTTAGAGTGCAAACATACTAATAAGTAAATAAAAAAATTATCGCTGAAATGCATGTACGCGCATAACTTCAGACCGACTGCTCTAAATTGGATGATTCTTTTTTTATGTGTTTCTCATTGTCAGGAGAAGGTTAATAATTAATAAAAAAGTATTTTTTCTACAAACAACGGGCAGGAAAATGTCTGCAGGGTCCTCTTGTTACTAATACAAATAACATTTATCAACAAACTTCACCACGCGGCCTCAGTGCGGATTGGTGGAGAGGTAGTTTGTTACATCGTTTACATGTTTTTGTATACGACTAGTATGAGTTTTAAAAAGAACTTTCTAAACTAAACTTAAAAAAAAAACAACTATGTCAAAACACAACTGTTCTCGTAACCTACTTTACCCCAGACTCAATGAATATGTAAATCGCACTGTAAATTCAAATTCGCCTATACCCCATCTGGGTAAATGTTGATCGTTTACGTTTCATTACCTTCCGGAGTATATGATTTGGCTACGATAAGTGGTCGTGGTGCCACCATATCGTAAATAATTTCAAGATTGGCGTTAAGAACCCCTATGAAGTTAACAAAACCACCCGGGGGAAGACAATGTCGGATACAAATTTTTTAGGGTCTGGGAGTTTGTGGTACCTACCTTCGTTGTTACTAATACCCAAAACACAATTTTGATAAAGCTATTTACATTAAGATCAGAGCAATGTATTTAATGTTGTCCTCGTTTACTTATTTATTTTATTTCAAACCAGTTTATTTCCAAAAAGCTGTAGAAACCAATTTTTAATTACACAAAATACAATTCATATTCAGTCAATTGACTCTTTTTAATTGTGAGTTTTTTCATACAAAATCTATGGTGGCAGATCGTTTCCACAGATGATAAAGAGTATGTCATTGGTGGTGTTGTCATCATCTTTATAAATCTACACAACCAAAGTGAATATTCGAGGCAAAACTTGAAACACTTTGAAAGCTCTGCTTGTGTGGATTTGGTACTCGAACCGACAAGCTTTGCATAATATTTCGGTAAAACGGTACAATTTGATGTTGTTTAGCTCAGTTTGGGTTACACAGTTTCGTGTTGTCTGCAAGTCATAAAATCATTTCTACAACCACAAAAACAAATGAAACTGTTGTCTTAACGGATTTTTTACTGCTAGCAAGTTTTCTACTGTAACAGCTATTAAACCACTTCTTTATTCATAGCCTAAAGTTAAAGCGCTTGAATTCGCTATACCAACAATAAACAGTTGCTTAAAGTCTATCGTACGATTCTTCCGGTTTCAGGCGACATTTAAAATCATAGCGAAAATGTTCCCGGCGTATATCCATGTTTCTGTCAGACACGATCTGGCTAAAATGGCTCGTAAAAAGTTGAGGGAAGTTTTAAAATTGGAATATATCTTTTTTTTTACTTAAAAAAGGGTCATATTTTTAAAAAAGGGTCATATTTTTTCGCAAAACATTCTGAGTGGCCTGGTATAACCTGGTTGCATACATTTTGTCTGGCTGAACTTTCATGATCATCTGAACTAAAATAGTGACTGCATAAGTAAATGAGACATGCATACGTACTTGCCGACAAGCTGTGCGCTGCCGTCAGGGACACTAACTTGTTCAGCTTAAGCAGATTAAACCCGGGTCGAAACGGGGGTTGAATGGGGAAGTATCTTGGTTGGACTTGGGAATTAAAAGTCCTACTCTACAAACCGTAAACAAGCATTGATGCTTCAAATTATAAATTGCAGCTTCATAAGAACCTTCAGTTTGTTTTAACGATTCTCCAATATGTAAGTTACAGGTTTTAATATTAATAAAGGTATATAAAAATGAATCGCCGTATTTATTGCTGTGCGCAATTCTTATGGGCAGCTGATCCGATTTCGCTAATTCTTTTTAAAAACTGATTTTTTCAATCAACGGGCAGAACAATATCTGCAGGGTTAAAATTAAAACAGTCAGTGTTGAAAGCAACTCATGAATAGGTCGTTCATCATACCAGCCGTTCGACGCCTACTGTTGAGCATAGGCCTCCCCCAAGGATCTCCATCTGCGCTTCCCGCATCCAGTGGCTTCCCGCGACCTTCACCAGATCGTCTGTTCACCTTGCCGGATGCCTGCCCACGGAGCGTCGCCCAGCACGCGGTCGCCATTCGAGAACCTCTCCGCCCCAGCGGCCTACGGTGTATGTGTGCGGATGCACGGCGCTGTGTCCCGCCCACTGTCACATCAGCTGAGCAATCCTTCGAGCAATATCGGTCGATTTAGTTCTCCGGCGTACAACTTTATTTCTGACTCGATCGTGGAGGGAGATAACAAGCATCGCTCTCTTTATCGCTCGCTAGGCGACACTGAGCCTTCTAATAATACCAATAGTAAGAGAACACACCTTCATAGGTCATCGCTGGCAAAACACACTGGTCAAAGACCTTCGTTTCGTACACTTGGTTATGTTCGCTTATTCAAAGTTACACTAGACTCGA
This sequence comes from Pyrausta despicata, assembly GCA_963921415.1. Classification (NCBI taxonomy): domain Eukaryota; kingdom Metazoa; phylum Arthropoda; class Insecta; order Lepidoptera; family Crambidae; genus Pyrausta; species Pyrausta despicata. The sequence goes on along the minus strand of OY992862.1, from coordinate 8,626,382 downwards.
ATGAAAAAGAAATATCCGAAACTGTCGAATGCAAAATGTGTCTGTAAAACAGGCATGATTGCACTTGGTGACGCAAATCACTTACACTTTCCCATTCACAAAAATACAAATTCAGTAGTTGCAAAGAGCTCTTTTGACATTTAAAAATGGTTTCTATGTCAGCTGGAACAAAAGTCAGCCAGGATCATCCATCTTAATAACAAAAGAGTGCATCTCAGACAGGTCTGAGTCTTGACATGACAGATGTACTTGCTCTTAAGTAAGGTAAATGACTGGAATGGATTCTGGAACAAGAGATTTTTATCTCACGTTCAAATGTTCTCACGTTAATAGGCATAGGTATCACAAAATTTTGATAGCTAAGCAGTTTTTTGCCGAAAACTTGGTTTTCAATGGATAAATCTGAAATCGGAGGCCGCTACGAAGTAGGAATTCCGTAATGACAAATTTTGTGATATGACCTTTACGAAGATTTGGATCTCAGGTATAGATAAAGTCACAGTTCATTGCATTGTTTGAAAATTATATCATTAGCTCGCGAACGGATGGACGGATTTCAGTGCGGTTTTATTTCTACTGCATTCGACTGTGAATTACTTTTATAACAAACTGTAACGGTTAATTACGTTACCTAATTTGTGGTCAATGGCACGACAGGCTTGCCATTGGGTAATAAACGGAGAGGCGTTTCATGTTGAAATCGATGGTAACTCGTTAAAATTAAGTATTATACTCGTAGAGACCTACTCCTAAAAAAAATATTTAAATCTTATTTTTCAAGTAAACCAAGCTTATAGCCTTTGTATCTGGTTAAGTAAAAGGACTTCGATAAATTTTCATTAATTACTATGTTGAGTCGCAATAAATTCACTGCTGGAAAAAGTCCATAATAAAGATTAATAAATAAATAATAAAATAAATAACCAGTGGAGCCAAACTTAAAAAAGGGACTTTCTGTCGCACGACTAGCGACTGACGGCGTGTCAATTAATGGCCACACCTGAATCGCCGATAGTCGCGATTTGCGGCGACAGTATGTCACATAAATGTGCTCTGTGGGGTAAACACGAACAACTGTGGCGACCTCTACCATTCGCCATCACAAGTGCATGCCTAACGGCAAGCATATTAGCGGCAGCTGATAAGGCTCCATAGACTAGATGGCGCTGTTAGCCTAGTACCGGCCAAATGGTACCTGCCTAGTACCGCACATGAACCGCGGTATATAAGATTTCGATCCAGAATAATATAGATAGACAAATCAAGATGATGTCTATCGGACCTTGGTCCCCGACCATAACAGCCGGTCGATAGGAAGCGCTTCCATTTAGCTTCCTAACCCGAAATCAGTTGCGCCAAACAACTGTAGTAACTTATTCGTAGGGTTAACCTTGGGGTGAGCACGAACATTATCGTAACGAATTCGCGTCGTTCAAACGTCAGAAACTGACAATTTCCACACTTTTTTAAATACGTAGGTCAACGCTACGAATACGTTACGATAGTTGTTCGTGCTCACCCCACCTAACGTTAACTTGTCAATTTGTATGAAGTAACTGTCAGTTTCTGACGTGTGGACGAAACGAATACGTTACGATTAAGTTCGTGCTCACCACCCTACTGGGCTTTTCGCTTACTATATAGAGGTACTATATTTTCGTTGTCAGTTCCCGAGCTAAATCTCAGTATCAAAGATCGATGTTCAACGCTCGGCAGAAGTGCTAGGTAGCGTCGTTCGTTTGAGCGATGTAAGTAATATTCCCTGGACTGTGACTGTCAGAATGTGCTTCGCTTCACTTGCTTCCAGCACGGATATAAATGGCAACCGATTCACTGGAAGAGAACTTAAAGATGGCGATTCCTTTTCACTATAAAACGTGATAGAAAAGTCTGTATTTTGTCATTTATAAGAAACATTTTTACGCTTACTGACATTATGTCAAAACCAATGGTCACAAATACTACACGAAGCTGCCTAACAGTTGGATGATATATTGAAGTAATTTTGCTGTGTTTGCTGATGACAGGGCAGAATTCAGAATAGACATAACAACAATTCTATCAGAACTAGCCTCGAAAAACAGCCTACGTATTACTAGGTAGATTGTTTTCGGATAAGATCGTGCACAGTCGTTCTACTAGGCGACAGATGTTGGCCGAGACGCAATTTGTAGGAAGGTGTAGGTACCTAATGTAGATGAAAAGCGAAGAGCGCGTGATGCCTAAAGACTGAGAGAGGAAATCGTGTTTTTCGTGTCTTTTATCGCGGGCTTTGAACGCGGCGACCGACAGAATCAAGAAATTCCTTAACAAAAAAACCTAACACATAGTCGAACGTCGTTTAAAGTCGGTGTTTGTATGCGTGCGACTAAACGTATGCGTGTAGACTTGCAAAAGCTTTATCACGGCAGTACCCGAGTGCCACAAGTTTTTTGTTTTTAAATTTTTACTCGTTTTTTAGTCCAGTCGCAATCATTGAACGACCTTGGCCACATATCTGTCACCCCCTTTTTCAACAGGTAATTCGTCGGACTATAACTATCAACGAGATCTGGCGACTGATCTTTTACCATTGTCCAGGGGACACTGGTAAAATTTTCATTTAAACTCAACTTTAAACTGTAACTTTTTGAATACTACGACTTTTGCTACCCAGCTCAAATATTCAGTATGCATTGATTGTCATTGCCTCAATGCAGGTGCGCTCAACATTTTATTCCGGCAATTCGTTTTCACTGCCGTTTTCTCATCGGTCGTGTCAGGGGCGCGAACACGTGCGTCTGAACGTGAGAAATGAAACACTATTAATTCAGCGCTCGGCGATCCAGCGAGTGGATTTTCACGGCACGTACCCACAATACAATAACTCACGTCATTTCTCTGTAGTCTCCTGGAACAAAAAACTATGATAGAGCTCGGTAATTCGAGACAGGTAAATGGGATTGTGTAGCAAAAAATACGGTGCCTTCTTACCTACTACATTATTATTTCTAACGAGATAAGTATAGTTCGATATTTCTATAACACATTAGGTCTTTGACAATATAAGTTATTTCTTAAGTTTCTGTGTAAGTGTGTAACTTCTTAAGTTCTTAAGTAATGTGTCCTTACATAAACGGAGAGCTGTTAAATTAATGAAACCGGGGAACTTCGAAACCAAATATCATGATTTCATAACGTTACAAATCTTACATAAGTAACGAAAACAGCTTACAATAGTATGACGTAAGCTACAGTCGTAAGCACCTAGAAACCATTTATTTGCGAACTTATATACGCTTTCAATTTGCCTGCTGCTTCAGTAAGAGTGGGTAAGTGCCTCCATAACCATAAAATTACTTGTGACGAAATGGGAATGATTCCTTTCGTTTTATTTAATAGCATGACATTAACCGTACAATCTTTTATTTTCTTAACTTACTGATCATACTACGCGTCTGTCCATATGTCTGTATGCTTAGATCTTTAAAACTACTTAACGGATTTTGATGCAGTTTTTTTTCAATAGATAAAGTTATTTAAGAGGAAGATTTAAGTATATATTAACATGTTTAATATATTAGTGACTGCCTCGTCCGTGTAGTGGCAAAGTTTCTGCCTTACATCCTAGAGGTCCTGGGTTCGAATCCCATATCGAGCCAAAATTGTTTCTGAGGTTTTCTGTCATGAATTTCTCAAAAACAGCTCGGAGTCGGGAAGTTGGCGGTGTTACAACCCCGTGCCTCGGAAAGCACGTTAAGCCGTTGGTCCTGCGCCTGATCTCTCTTCGGTCATGTCGGATCACCGTCTCACCGAACTTTGAGAGTGATGGAACAGTGAGTGCACCTGTGTATTGCGCTTACACTTATGCACTATAATATCTCCTGCGCAGTTGGCTGATCTCTGTTGACATTGGCCGCCGTGGTCGAAATCGGCCAGGAGGAGGACTATTATTAGTGAACCGAATTCCACGCGAGCAAAGCCGTTGGCGAGAAGCTAGTATAGTATGTGTTAGATAAATCTTTTATCCCATTTACTTTTATTACTTGTCTCAGTCTCGAGACCATATCTGTCGTCTGTCGGTAATTGGGCACCTGCGCCTGAATTCAAAGTTCTTGTCCCGAATTCCGCCATTACGGCTGTCAAGCTAGTCTTTTATAGAGATTTACTTCGTAAGGCCATAAAAGTCGAATCGCTTTGCAAACACCTGCTGCCTGCTAGGGTTGACCTTCAATAGTGATGTGAGGATTCGTGTTAAGGATGCTAGATGCAATGCTATCGAACTCGGTATCGAAATTGAATTTATTCACCATTAAAAATTGTCCTTGGGGCTATTGCATGCAGTGTGGTGCGTCTTCACCGTTTTAAAATTAAAACAATAAGACGGAATTCAACAATTTGCGCTCAACCAGATTTTAATCAACATATGAACAACCAACTCAAGTCACTTAAATATGCTGGACAAAGTTATTACAACAAGAACCAAATATCGGATATCATATGGGCAATATACAGATTATTTTAGTACGTTTATGTTACGGTAAGATTTGGCAATGGAAACGACCAGTCCAAAATTCCATCTCAAGGATTCCAAAAAGTTTTCAACATAAAAGCTTCGCCCTAAGGTTCTTGCCCAGTAAAGAGGATTGTACGTAAATAAAGTTCACAAGCAAATTAGTTTGATCCTGTTAACTTACAGCGTGCTGTTTTTCGAGCCTTTGTTTTCACGGCTCCAAACTTCGGAAGTACAGTTTGAAATTGAATAAGTTTCTAATACCGTTTTTAGTTATAGAAACAAAATGTGTATCGCGCTTCTTGTGGGTAGTGGAGATAAAAGTTTTTTAATAAGAACCGGATTGGAGAAAAAGCTGTCTGATTAGAAATCGGTTATGTACGGTTCATTGTGTATACGTTTGGCAAGAATTCCTAACTTTGCAAATGACCTTCTTGAGTGGGTATATTGCGTAGTTATTTTGCTCTGGTTTGCTATGTTTACTGAAAGCACAGGCGTCTTGACTTTCTAAGACGTGTTAGAGGCGTATCGAAACAGGAGGCTATATTTTTTTTTTTTCGTTTTCTATTGGAGAAGAAAAACATATCGATCGGTTTTGTGAGTTGATTCATTTTTCCAATTTACATGTATATATTATTTTCCGGGGAATTTGATCGTTTTTACTCCTAAATCATCAAAGATTTGAATTATATTTGGAGAAAATTGGTATTACGGGAAAACAATGCATTCCAAAAAAACTACCTAATGCGGACGAAGTCGCGGGTCATTATACATTGTGCGTTGTATTGTAAGTCATGCAACTTCCAGCTCTAGTAATAGTTTTTTCAAGTGGTTGCATTGGTGGTTTTTTCTCGTTGGAGAAGCAACGCACATACAGGGTGGCAAAAAAAACCTTAACGAAGCCGTCAACCACGCGTTCAGTACATCAAACCAAATCGTATGAAAAAAAATTTTGGCGGGGAAACAACTTTTATTTTTTGACATCAAAAAAAAATTAATTTTAACCTGCAATGTACAGCGCGCAAGCGAAAAAGTCACCGCGGGGCGTGTTGCTTTACGCCGCCGCGACGCGGTTCGGTTCGAGTGTGCGCTGTTCATTGCGGAGTGTGCCATTTAGAAGCTTTTTATGAAAGAACTAGTGAAAATTTGTATCATGTTTCTTGGGAAATAAGTTCAGTTATAACGGACATAAGTCATTTCTGTACAAAATCATCAATTTTTTTTTCAAACTTTATCCATCAATATCTCAGAACCGTTAACTTCCCAGGTATGGTGTAAAGGAAAAAAATGATCGTAACAATTGGTAGAATATGTGGTATTCGGCTTCGTTAAGGTTTTTTTTTACACCCTGTATATTGTTACTACTGGCCAAGGTAGAGAAAAGGTCAATGTAGACTGCGCAAAAAATGTTTTGGCTGCAATTAGATTTTGTACATATGTTGCACATAATTCTTTTCTTCATGGTATCATCAATATCGCCCCGTCATTTGAAAGTCGCCCCATTTCACGGTACCTGTTATAGACTAATCGATTACTGCGGACATAATAAATAATGCCCCGTAAATATAAATATGGTCTAGCTCTGTTAAAGAGAGGGCATTCGCGTTAATGGACAGCTGGTCAACAATTTAAGATACGCTGATGATACAGTACTAATTGCGAGTTCGGAAGCTGGACTGCAAGTCCTTTTGAACGAGGTAACTGAGGCCGGTGAAGCTATGGGGCTGACTATCAATGCCGCTAAAACTAAGTCCATGGTAATTGCTAAAGCTGAGCTACCTCCACCAGACATAACACTACGTGGAACAAAAATCGAAGGTGTCAAGAAGTTCAGGTATCTAGGCCGATACTTTACAGCAGACTTAGATCACCAAGCGGAAATAAAATGTCGGATCGGACAAGCTAAGGCTGCTTTCTTTAAAATGTCCAAAGTACTATGTGACAGTAAGATTTCATTTCCCTTGAGATATCGCGTAGCACAATGCTATGTATGGTCCACATTACTTTACGGGTGTGAGACGTGGGTCCTCAGAAAAGACAGCTGCAATAGACTACAGGCTTTTGAGATGTGGTTATTGCATAAAATGTTAAAAATTCCATGGACCAGCTTTACCTCAAACATCAAAGTACTGCAACGTGCCAAGTGTAAACGTGAACTGATGTCAACTATAATGAAGAGGAAGGTTGCCTTCTTTGGACATATGCAGAGAGGTTCTCAATATGAGTTTTTAAGGCTGATCCTCGAAGGCAAGATTCCTGGCAAGAGATCACCAGGCCGACCCAGAAGAAAATGGATAGATGACATCAAGGACTGGACCAAACTGGAACAAACCAGCTAAAAAGAGCCGCTCAAGACCGCATCGGTCGCACCTCCAAACTTGAATTTGAAGATGGCACCCCATGATGAGCTCTGTTAGGCTAAGTGATTAATGTCTAATTAAGTTTTATTATTTATTACATTGGGCCATTAAATTATTAAGCTAAATTAGATACGATGTAAGGAGGCACAGAATACTTAATAGTTACTTAACGTAACAGATACATCACTCCTATACAAAAGTTAAAATATCTACGCTATAACCGCCTACAAAAATAAAACTGTTCGCAGCGAAAATAAATGTACCTTAAGTAAGCGCAAAAATAGTACAGTAGTACTGTAACTAATAAAACATTAAAGTAAGATAAAACATTGACTGGCTGTTCTATCCCGTCTATCCTATCGGACAGGAGACGTTCTACCGGGCTCCGTTAAAATTAGCATTGATGATAATGAATGCGGACTGTATCGATCCGGTGATCCTCCGATATTTGCGACGCTGACACGGCGGGGGGCCGGTTTATTTTTACTTTTCCGCCTTTTTGGGCGGCGAGTGTACGGACGCTGGCTGGTCGAGATTTTCAATGAGCATGGATTCGTTTCTGTTGAAACGGAGTGTAAAGTGAAGCTTTGTAGGTCGAGTGATAATATTGTATCATATGAAAATTCTTTTGTTTTTTTGAACTTGTGACTTTTTTTTTTGGTGCAGACCACATGTCGGATTTCTAAAACCGATAGTCGCGGGTTTGATCCCAAACACCGTACAAGCATATGTGTGCATGAACATGTGTGTTTGTACTGGTCTGGATGTTTTCTATGCATAATATGTATTTATTTACAAAAAAAAGTATTTAAGTATGTTTATCCGTTGTCTAGTACCCATATCACAAGCCTCGAAGCTTAATTTAGGACTATAGAATTGGTGTGATTGTTGTGAAATATTTATTTTATTTTATTTATTTATTTCTCTGATTGGTCGCTTAGAAAAAAGAGGGTTAATTTGGTATATGGAAATATAAGGCTCAAAAGTGCTCCTTGTGGGTTGGCTATTGCAGAAATGAATTGGTTTTATTGATTTTCATAAATGAGTCAGTAGTTACTATGGCCTAAGAGCGGCCTGCTATTGCTTAAAATACGACACAAGATCTTACTATTCCAATACAATATTTGTACTAAAATTATTTCGGTAAGTTAAATTTTATAGACGGAAAGGTAATCGCAAAATCCAAACTTTATCCAATCGCATGGTTATTATTGAGCACATAAAATCGTTTAGCGTTTTTTATCGAGTATTTAACAGTCGTTTCATAATCGAAGTTATTGTCGGTTCGAGTGTCATTCAGTTTGTGGTTAAATCAACAGTTAATTGACGTGATTGTGCTCACTAATTTGCTTTGCCGCAGAATTCGGTAAATTGCAAATCAATTTCAACAAATCATGAAGAGATATACTAAATAACATCGATGAAAAGAGTTTTAAATTAAAATTACAATTGGCCTCAAGATGTCACTGCGGAAAACATTAAATTTCTGTTAATCTTTTGTTTTTTGTTTTGGTCTGTTTATATTATATTACCGATGACGTTTCCTTTAAAATAAAATTGTGGTCGTATGAGAAGAATAAACACAAAGAAATCACGGTAGATACCAATGTCTGGGTGGCCGAGTGGTATATATTCCCATGTACACGATTTATATTCCCATGTACGCGGGTTCGATACCCGCCTCATAAAGAAGTTTTTTTCTACTGCAAAAATATTATCTTTAGTTTCCAACGTAAATGCTTATCACGAAAAATCTAGTTTTATTGCGATTACAGTATAAAAAGGTAGTGGTTTGAAACCGTCTTCTAAGTGTAACAGACAGAAGATTGATTTAATGCAAATAAAATCAATGAACTGATGGAGATTTCTAAGATAAATTCATAAATGAACCACCGACGTTATCACAATACTAGTCATTACACAAAACAGTACGGGAATGTACGTACAGTTAATTCACACTGTGGTATAGCGAGCTCTTAAGCTTAGTTTCGTAATGCGATTTGTATGAGGGATGTTCATCAAATTGCTGATGACTGAAGCAAAACTAGGGGTGTCAGTTTTAGAAATTCATTGGCAAACAATAAATAATGTCCAATAAAACCTACTGATCACCCTCAGACATGACAATGTGTATGAGATCATTTTCTTTTCCAAGGGGGATAACAAACAGTTACACATTACATATAATACATAATATCTTAAATAGAAAAAATATTGAATGAGTAACCCACTACGCCATACATAGGTTAATTAATATTATTTGCTGAAGGTCGCTAGATGTAGCAATATGATTGTTTTTTTATAACTTTAATGTAATTAATTAATCGTGGTGTACTATCATATTATATATGATTATGAAGTAATTATATTTTATGCGAATTCTAAAATACTACTGTATAAACTAATTCCTTAAACTTTGGTGCCGTGACTGCAAATATATCTATATTCTTAAATTTATTATTGTAGATGTCTACCAGCCTGATACCTAGCCAAATAAAGAACACAAATATAAATCAGTCAGCATAAAAAAATAACAAATATGAATGAAACTTTTATTCACATAGCTACCTTGCTAAGTGAATAACAGTTTTATCAATCCATGTAACTGTAGAAAACCTTTACTTACGTTTCAATGTTTCATGTTTGAATTCTAGTCACATGGGGCAGCCCTGAAACCCTTATAGTGACAATGCTGTTCGCAATTAATGTTATTTGATGTTTATTGTCTGTCACGTCACGCTAATACCTGCTTACTCAAATAACTAATGGGTACAGTGGATATTATGTAATAACCTTATCTTTAATGCCAAGATCACCGTTACTGTACCTACCATATCGTTCGGTGGTTGTCTTTAACCTCTCCACGACCGTCTTTCTATGTGGTAAGCAGATATGACAGCTTTGAATGCTAGCCTGGACTGGAGGGGTTAACCGTAATCAGATAAGAGCAAAAGAGAACTGCAAGATTTTTCATATCTAGCTGTCAATTTCTATAAAAGCAGTATCTTATCTCGTATCTTATGTTCAACATTCACACTAAATATTATAAAAGTTTCATTGTTTCGATGTTTGGATGTTTATCCGTCAATCTCGCTGATACAACTGAACGGATTTTGATAAAGACGGGGCGGATAAGCTGACTTGGGTGATAGGATACTTTCTATCCCGATTAATCGGCCATAGTTTGGGATATCCCAAGGGATGCTCCCTTGGGTAAAGTTAGTAACGACATAAAGCTGGATGCAGACTTACGACAAGTAACATGCATTGTAACAACGCGGCAACGCAATGAAAGAATTCACTGGTCTGTTCCTGGCTAAAGATATCAAAAATTTCGGATCACGTTTAATACAGAGCATGCGTCAAACTTTCCAATTCTTTGATAAACAGCCTTAATCGTTCGCTCGGTACTAATACGTGACTTGACCGAACTTAAGGAAGTTTGGAACTTTAAAAGCCAATTAAAATGTGTTTTTCTCTTACAGGAAACTGGGAAGATGAAGCTGTGCACGTACTTACTCCTCAGTTTCTTGGGTAAGTTGCTCGTATGGTCTCTTTTGTTGCGTTTCTTTTGAACAGTCTTAAACGATCTTTAGGGAAACTTGGGTTTGACTTCCTAATAGGTAGGTACTTTTATTCATTTCATTTTAGAATACTTCATGAAGAATCAATGTGCGTTTTAGTTAAATATTTGTTTACATGATAACGTGACAATTTGAGAAGTTTATATGTCTTGAGCAAGCTCTTTGAACTTAAGTAATTGACATTTTTAAACACAACTGTTAGACTGTAGTTAGTGTATACTTGTCCAGTTAGTCAGAACAGAAATTTTTGCAAAGTTAAAAGAAATTGAACAATGAAAACTTGAAAGAATCAAATTTACACGTTGCAAGGAAGTACATAAATAGGTAACAACCTCATACATGATGTTACAAACAAGTGTAATTCTTTCAACTGTCACACTATGAAATAAAGTAAATGATTAAATGAAACGAGGACGACTGCTTGGTGCTGTGGTCCACATGTCGGACTTCTAAACTTCGATTCCCGCACAGTACAAGCATAAGTGATACTGCATAGCATACTGCAAGCATACTGGTCTGGGTGTTTTCTATGTATAATATGTATTTATTTACAAAAAAAAGTATTTAAGTATGTTTATCCGTTGTCTAGTACCCATAACACAAGCACGGTAATATTATCTATACAGTATTCCATCTTCATATAAACGGACGACGCGCGAGCTATACCTACGCGCTCGGATCTTGGCATGCGCTTGGCATGCTACAGTCGCGAGTGCGCGCAGTGGCGAACGGACGGTGTGCTGGTTTTTAATCAGGAACCGCCCGAATTTTAACTAGAAATAAGTGCAAGTAGCAGTAACATGACAAGAAGAATATATTGTGCTGTTTTTGGAATGCGGATTTTTTATACACTCAAATATAATAATTAAGCATTTCGTTCATACGAGAATAATATTAGTAATACAATCAATGCGCAAATATTTTTCGGTCGCAAATTTATTAGCCCGATTTGTTATAAAGTCATGGGTTTTAATTAAATCTATCAATCAATAAAACAACTTGCATTTTAATTGAACACTTTCTATTCAATTCTTAAAGTATTTTATGTAATCATATAAATATTTTATATTGTTTCTAAGTATCTGTGCTTATAAATAAAAAGTAACAAATTAACAATCTCAAAACTAGATAGAAACTCAAAGTAGGCAGATGCAATTAAAACGCTGTAGGTAGGCGACAGCGAGTACAGCGACAGCCCTATCTCATGCTTACGTACCACGCGGCAATAGGTACTTATTTTAAAAACACGGCCGAGATGGAATACTGTATGGATAATATTACCGTGACACAAGCATCGTAGCTTATTTTGGGACTAGAGAATTTGTGTGATTGTTGTGAAATATTTATTTATTAATTAAATGAAACAAACAATTAAGTAAGCTAGTGTAGATGTTTTTACAACAAAGCCTCATTAGTTTTTCACAAACATATTAGTATCGCTGGTCGCGGCTTAATCAACCGTTTTCTGTCAGTCTGATTTCCATACTTAAAAATTACATTAGCCGGCTTCTTAAATTACCTTAGCTACCTTGGTATTTTTTGAGTCACGACAACTTTGGTATAATGGTCAAGAAGTTGACTATCAACCAAGAGGTCGCAGGTTCGATTGTACAAACTGTACACACATTTGTGGGCATGAACATGTCTATGTGTACTGGTCTTGATGTTATATGTATTTATTTAAGTATATTTGTAATACCATTATTGATTCTGATATCTGTAACCAAGTGCTTAAGCTACTTACCACGGAGTCAAATCAATGTTTGTGATGTTGTTGTATATTTATTTATACAATTTATTTTGACATTCACAGTTCAAACGGTTTTAACGCAAAACATCTCATTCAGGGGAACTGCTTAATCAGCAGTTTAATATAAAATCAGTCTGCCAATCGTATTATCGAAGCCTAGTAATTAAATTACCTCGCTCTGGTCTTAATGCTCCTGCGAAATCTACCTCGGTTAGTTCTCGTTCGAAGAGCTTAACGTAATGTCAGCCAACGTTAATTAACTGTTAGTGTTTTAAACGATGTTATTTTACTACTTGTTATGTAGAATGTAATATATTTATTTTGATACCTAATAGGATTATGGAATAGTAACTTGGTAACAGTATCACAGTACGTGGGTAGCAACTAGAACAAACTTAATGTTCCTAAGTATTAGGTACTTCTTGTGTTATGTACTATATACGAGTTATATGTATCGGAAAGTAGGTAATGGATTGGAAACAATACTTAACTAAAGCTAACTAGTGCAATTACCTTTATGACGCACATTGTAAATGCTTAGTTTTCGTATTTTAGATGTAAAATAGACGTAAAATTACAGTTTAATGAAAAGGGAGAATATCTAAGACTGGGATTATGTCGAGAAACATTCATGCCTCCATTTTGCCATTTTCACTAGCCATACACACATACATTGATCTGACTTCGTGGTAAGTTAAGCACTTGTGTCACGAAAATCAGAGTCAACAGTGGTATTACAAATAAACTTAAATACATATAACATCCAGACCAGTACAAAGAGACGTGTTCATGTACACAAATGTTTGTATAGTGCGGGGAGCGAACCCGCGACCTCTTGGTTAATAGTCAACTTCTTAACCATTACACCAAACTGGTAGTCTATATCTAGTTCGACCACCAAGTTAATTCATACATACAGTTTTCAAAAAGCAGAAGGAGCAAGCAGACAAGCAACTCTGCTAAAAGGGTTTACATTAGGAGAGCTGTACTCTTACAATATATTAGAAGTTAGGGGCGACACAAGCCACAGGTCCCCACATTTCTGTGCAACAAAAGTTTTTTGCGATTTATATGCGGTTGTTACTAAAGTTTGTTACATCAACCATTGTTGGCCTAATCGAGCTGTTGTATAGCAACGGAGTTCGCAGCCCGACGTCGAGTAAGACATACACACGCACTTACGTACAGTAAGCGTCCAAAATTGGGTATTCGACACTACCAATCGTTGACGTACTTTTAGGAACCGTTGTTAGGAACTGTCAAAACGCCAGTCTACTATATATTTTGTATGGCGATACTAGCTTGTGACGTCATCATCAACACTTGTCAAGCAGTGAATTTTTAATCAAGAAATGGTCAGGTCGGTTTATTTTGAAAAATAGGTGGCGTTTTGGAATTCGTTTTGATTGTTGTCAAATACCCAATTGACAATGGCTTCGGTCTAGTGGTCTGAAGTACAGACTACTAAACGAGCTATACGGGCAAATGTGAGATGAGCACGAGCATTGGTACTTGAGTCATATTTTTTTAATAATAATAATAATAAATAATTTATTTCATTTTTAACTTATACCTAAATACATGGTTGATTGAGGTCTCCATTTAAGCAAGTCATGCCTGTGTTTGGAGACCTCGCTCTTAAAAATGTATTTAAGTTTGTCCAAATGGTTATTTTGACATGGTACATAAGAGACAAAATATTTTGGACGCTGACTGTACTTTGTGGACCTGTTGAGTGAGACCGAACACTCCATAATACATATCTTGCAAGGATGCAGAGGGGTCAGAAAAGAGGGATGGATTTGGCCTTATTGATCGTGTAAAAAAATAAAAAGTAGGTAAACAGTATCAACTATGGGATTGTTGATTACCTTGTTAAAAATTTAAAAGTATTTTAATAATACTTCAGTGTTTTTATTTAAAAACTAGGGGCTGTGCCAGCTTCACACTGGTGGTCATTATATGTTTACCACGAATGAACTCTGTTAATAAATTACTCGATTTGAAATGGTTGTCACTAGTGTCGTCACCTATGACCAAAGATAATGGAAAAGGCCTTGCCATCTTCTTTGCCTATGACCCAAGCTCACATAAGCACAGAAAGAAAAAAAACACCTATTCTCTTTATTATCCCCATTCTTTCTAGGTTTTTCTTAAAGATTATTATTCTTATTTTTATGCCTTCAAAGTTTAATAATGTTATGATTAAAATGTTCCCCGCGATCCATTTATTAAACGCCTTTTACATTCAAGGCTAAATGCAGAAAACCGTTAAAAATTACGAGCGGTACTTTGTTAATTTTATAAAAGGTAAGTTTTAATAGCCTTTCAGAATTTCATTTGAAGCCAGGTAAAATTAACAAGGGATATTGCTTCCATTAAAATTATTATGTCGAAACTGTCCCAAACTTTGGGATATTTCAATGATTTCTTAAGTGGGTTTTCTTGGGACGGACTCTACCTGACTTTTATTCAATTAGTTCGACTTTTCTATTTGATTAGTGTAGTATATAGAGATGAATAAATTAAATCAGTTTTAACAAAAAAAAAAACATTTCTTCCAATTAGGTATAATGTGTTAGTATTTAAGTATGTTGCAATACCCCAAAGGGGTCATTATGTTAAATAAGCTACTTAAATGTTATTTAAGACTTATTACATTTTACGTACTTATGACGTAACTACACTTTATGGCAATTATATATTTTGAATTTGAATCAATTCCCTCTTTAAAAAACACGATAATATGACGAGTAGTTAGTTATACACTTTATCATTATTGTGTAAAGTACTCTTAGTAGTGAAACATTAAATTATGTTTTTTCAAGCCAAGAAAGCGTGATTGGAAACAGGTGCTAAATCTGTATTAGACATCCGACCGGGATATATGCTATGTTATGAAACAGTCTTCTGGCTTAAATATTTGTATACTGAAAAAGAATACTCTGACTATCCACTTGCTACGAATGTGTTTGAAAATTTAAAAAAAAATCCTTTTTTATTTTTGTTTTATTATTTACCAGATCAAAACTCTTGCGAAATGTACCCTACATTTCACAGGCGTTTCTTATACTCAACTGTTACTTACACCATCCAACAAAACAAGTCACATATTCACCAAAGTTTTGACAACCCGCAGCACGTCGATCTCAGGCCTGAAGTTACACCACACCCCACAAATGTTTTCGAGAAAACAGATGTCGTAATATCTGAAGCTTTAGGTCCAATGTTCAAAAGCAAGATAATATCTCCAGGCGCCAGTGGCCGGGCGTAAAATTCTCAAACATTGGCGAGCGACTAAAGTCCTGACAGCGTCATAGCATGGTGGAAATCAGTATGCCCTTATATCTTAATTTATTTTATTGCATATTATATACTAGCTTTTACCCGCGACTTCGTCCGCATTAGGTAGGTTGTTTTCCCGAAATACCAATTTTATCCAATAGTTCAAATATTACGTATTTTAGGAGTGAAAGCGATCAGATTTCCCGGTAAGTAATTTTTCCCATAGGAATGCGTTGTTTTCCCGCGGTCAAAAGTAACTCATATCCTTTCTTAAGTCTCAAATTATCTCCTTACCAAATTTCATTTTAATCTGTTCAGTAGTTTAGACGTAAAAGCGATCGGCCCACTTGAATTTTCCCATGGGAATGCGTCATTTTCCCGCGGTAAAAAGTAGCCTATATCCTTTATCGGGTATCAAAATATCTCCATACCAAATTTCATGAAAATTTGTTCAGTAATTTAGGCGGGATTGAGTAACAGACAGACAGACAGAGTTACTTTCGCATTTATAATTTTATATGATTCAGTCTCTGTTCTTATTCCAATGCAAGAGTGGACGTTTCATTTACGGAATGGACTTTTCTTCTTTCTTCTAATCGGTTACTCATGGTAGAGCAGTCGTGGTCATGGTAGTCACCTCAAACGTGTGTGACTCGCCGAACAGTCTCCCGCATTTTCCCTCTCACTGAGGCATTGAGCACACACTCATTAATTGGTAATTCGGTGAGGGTTAAGACTTTTATGAAATTCTCATTTTATTAGTAATGTTTGCGGCTAAATGTAGATAGCATTTGCAAGTCAGTATCACAAAAAAATACTGAACTATGAGGTATGAAGAATATATTCAATTCAATTTAAAGTAGCATTCTTCTAGGGCTGTGGTCGAACGTACCCCTTAGGAAACTTTGAGTCGGACGCAGCCTGCCGCCGGTATAAATATTCACACCAGTCTAGACTCGTCTTTAGTTAATAGTGTTTATTGGACACGTAGCGTATACACAAAAACTACATACCTGATGACGTTATTAGGTCTATACCTACGGTACGGTACGGTATACCTACCTATGTACCTATGTATACCATAGTCCTCAAGACTGTATGCTCCATGCATACAGTCTTTCTTAAATAACATGTTAAGATTTTCTGCTCCAGTCTTTTTCGGTTTTCCTTAAAAGTAATAATGGATTTTCTTGTAGGTAGACTATAAAAAAGTTAGTTATTGACGACGCACAAAGATTCAATATTTGTAAAAAAATATATAATAGTACTTAATAGTTATATTACCCTGACTATAATAGTAATAGTGATATGACTGTATGGTAAAATTTTGAGAAAAATCAATATAAACATGTAATTATTGTTTTAAAATCAAGTTCAATAATGCAAAAATGTCAATGGTATGACATACTCAGCTGCATAAATTAAGTTCATTTATGAAAATCTGACGGAAAATAAATGATACGGATGCCGCTCGCGTGTCATCGGATTGCAAATAATTTTGGCAATTTATAGCCAAATTATTGGGTACACTTGCATCCATGTATGAGGTCGTTCCTGGGATTGATACATTGCTAGCAAACATAAAATTATTGCTTTGCTTTACCTACGTAGGTAAATATGAAGAACAGGTTTCAATGAAATACGTTATTTATGAAATACGTTATAAAGGTAGCGCGATTTCTCTCCGAATACCATCCGTCCTTGCCATGCTTTCTCATTAAAATGTAAAAGACACAAATTATGTCAAAGCTTTTACTCTACCACTTGCTAATAACTATGACGAGTAGTTTGAACTGTAGTGATCATACATAGTAGTTATTCACATCCCTAGTGAAATCCCGTAAACTCAAACTACTAGCCATAAACACGAGTTCATCATCCGCAAAATAATCTAACAATGATATCAAATTACAAGGGAAACTATGGCATTCTCAATAAATAAGTTCTATCACAGCAAGCCGTAGCATATTATATCTATATATTTGTCTATGAGCCGTACCTAATATTAATACTGCGATAGGAACTGCGGGTTTTATCGCCCGACGTTTAATCAAGAGAAAACGAGTAAGGTAGCTTGTGGAAGGCATAATTCATTCGATTACAATGTCTGGTATATAATAGCTTCAATGGATTTTTAGGGTTCCGTACCTGAAAAGAAAAAAACGGAACCCTTATAAGATCACTTTGTAGTCCGTCCGTCCGTCCGTCCGTCCGTCTGTCAAGACCGTCTTCTCAGGAACGCGTGGAGGTTTTAAACTGAAATTTGTATATGATACTTAGGTCTACTGTCCCTGAAAGCTGTAGAAAAATCAACCTTCTAACCCAACGCAATCAAAAGATACAGCCATTTAGGCCACAAATTTCCGCAAATTTTCGAAACTCGCACGGGAATCAAAACCTACAGGGTTCTTCCCGTAAACTTAGAATCTTGAAATTTAGTACGAAGTCACGTCTTATAGTACAGATATAGGAAAAATTACGAAAACCGTAAATTTTAAGTTTCATCATATAAAAAAAATATTTTTGTAAAATATTTCTGTCAATTTTGAAAATTTCAAAGTTACTACTCCTTATCTACAGGTTTGTACGGAGCCCTCGGTGCGCGAGTCCAACTCGCACTTGACCGGTTTTTTCTAATGGAAAGAAAACATGGTTCATACTAACGATCCTGCTATATGCAAACGGGTAATAATGCTTAAAAGGTAACTTAATCAAGTAATTGCACCTTAAAGTTAAATTGAATAAAATATACGTTTGTAACTTTATTTGAAATACCACTGTTGATTCTGATATCTGTAACACAAGTGCTTTAGCTACTTACCACGGGGTCAGATCTATGTATGATGTGATGTTATTGTATATTTATAAATTATTATTATTATCAGAGAAGGTTAAGTTATACGCGATGGGCAAAAGCTTAATGTTTAACAGTTGCAACTGAACATGTAAAGCTGACGCCAGAAAAGAAATAAAACATTGTCCAAAAAGAATAATCCCTGCGTTAAGCAAGAATCCCCCAGTGTGAAAGTGTTAGCTAGCCAGATTTAATGTTATATGCAGCTTAAAAGTTAAACGAATAATGCATTTTCACACTGTATAAACTGAGAATGTCTCATACAATTTACATTCAAAAGAGCGATTTGAATTTGCAGTTTCCATTCTAAGTTCCATTGTTCCGTCCTTGATTTAATTTAAGAGCACTCTTGTAGTTGTTGAAATGTTGAATCATTAAGATAGTTACGTAATTGTTGTAACGTGAATGCATGAACTATTTTAGTTTGATACAAAGGGGACGGTTATACGTAAAGTTTTGGTCTCGAAGGCATAAAATGCAGAGCTCGGAGTACAAAGTTGTATGTGAAGTGACAACTTCTTTGCTCGCGAGAGCCGTAAAGGACCGCAAGCTCTGTCTAATGTTCTTAGACATGTTCCAACAATAGGAGGTTCACTAGATTCGAGTCGAGGTCGGTAACGTTTTCGTGTGGGACGACATATTGGTGGTTCCGTTCAGGGTTTAAATGTGGTTGGTAAACTGTGACTGTACCCGCAATTTTTTGAAAATCTATGTTTAAGGACTTTTTTCTTCTTTTATATATGATTGAGTTTAATATTATTTACTTTACAGTTTTAAAAACACCGATACAGAACCGGATTGGTGTTTCTATATGGTTTTCATATATGTGAAATCTGAAATTATGCTATGTAAATTTGACAGTTTGTCCAAGTTTGTCTTAATTTTATTCTACCAACCAAATTAATATTATGAATGTAGCCATTATATAACTAGTGTTATTTTTAAATTGGCTATCTTACTCATACATTTAACAAGAAAAGACAGACTTTCAACACATTTTTTGTGGTATTTTCTGTCCTCCCCCAGATCAGATGCATTGTTTCCCCCATCTTCCGAGCTGAATGTAACTACGTCGTTACCAGCTAAACTTCCCATCGGCTGAAGGAACTTCGCCGAGGATATTAACGCGTCAGAAACTGTTGCTTCGAGGTTAATGACCCGCGCCAGATGGGACACGAATGCTTCACTACAACTTTCCGCACCTTGGTGAAACTTTTCGTTGGTGTAATTGATAGCATTTAGGGAAATCAGGTATTTTCAGATTTACTGTAAAGACAAGTATAAAGTGGGTTAAAACAGATGGTATGGTAATTGAAAACAAACTGATAATAAACCTTGCCGCATCATCATTATAACTTGAAACATATTACCGCCAACATTTCATCATTGCTTTACCCAAACTGAAAGGGTTACTAAGTTATAAGTGCAATTGTCAAGCATAAGACCTGTTATATGTATGTAGCACTTAGTTGGCAAATAAATGAAAATGAATATGAATATGAACCCAAATGTTTGACTGAATGACTTTAAATAGAATGCCTCATGGCTTTTAGTCCACCTTTTATGCAACTTTTAGTGTGCAATAAAGTTGTCTATCTTGTTGCGCTGACAATGTGACTCACGGAGTGACAAGTAAACTGTGACTTAATCAAAGCATCCATCACAATTAATGTCGACTTGTTAGAAAAATGTTAAGATTTACTCATTAGTGTTAAGTCGCACTTGCAATATTATTTGCCGTCTATGAAAAGAAAAACGGTTCCGATACAAAAGTACTATGTATAAATATGGAGCGACTGTAAACTGAATAACACACATCATACATAACAAAACCCGTGTGTGCCACCTGTGTGCTTACCAAATTGGAATTAGTTGGAAACTTTGGCTCATGAATCAATTAATACGACGACTGACTGTGCAAACGTGTATACGAGTACGCGCTGACATTACCATATCTTCAAAAGATATACAGAATAATATAGTTATTACAAAAACGGTAGTGCTTGAACTGAAATGAAATGGAGTGAATAAACTCATAAATAATTTCAATTCCAGGATTTTTAACTTACTAAAACCTTGCATAAATGGCATCGTATTTAAGTAAAAAAATACAATTATGAAAATTACACAGTCAAACTAAGAATTTCGTAGTATTCGTAGGTAGAAACATTATTACTAGACAAAGGAAGACGGCAATATAATTTTTTATCGACGTCGTATATCGTTTCCTCCAGATACATCGCTATCTAGACGATATATGAGTACTACCTAGTAATAATACTGCTCTGACCGAGGCCGGCACGGAGCGCACATTCATACAAATTCTCACATCCCGCAGTGGGCTGTTAGGCTTTGTCTATAAAATATTTGCTCTGAGCTAGGTGTGGTCTGCAGTGCTTTACCTTGTATTCACTTATTTGGTCATGATCACGATTGTGAATCTGATCAGATGGTACGAAGCACATTAATACAGCACTGAAAGTTTTCAACGTAACGAGCAACTTCTATTCATAAATAAAATAGCAAACAATAATATCTAAAATAGGTACTTCGATGTGGAACTCTAGTAGCCCAACTAAACCGTATGAGGTATACCGAAGTATATGAGGTATATGAGAATATGTATAACGATTTAGTAAAAAAATACGTGACGAGCACTTTCAGTTGGTGTAAGACAGCTCAAGTACCGGAAGTTTGAGTAATGAGTAGGTATTGGGAACGAAACTTTGTATTGAAGCCCGAAACGTAAGCGAACGAAGTCGCGGGCGTCTGCTAGTTGGTAATAAATACTAAAGTAGGTATTGTTTCTATCATTTGACATAAGTAATGAATTAAGTCGTAAGCGCGTCGAGCAGTTTTTTTTACGTACTTACAAAGGCTTAATTAGACATTATCTTACACAATCAGAGGTAATTACAGCAAGGTGGAACAACATTTCCTAATGACACAGCTAAGTGGAAACTCCTCGGATCCAGCGGGATTCGATCCCGACTTACTTGCGCAAACTGCCCGAAACTTTCCCCTAAGTGCCTTAAATTTTAAGTTAATTCTGCTACGGCGTCGACACTTCGGTCTTAGATATTTGTGCATCGGAAATGTAGGGCAGGTTGCTTGTGCGCTTTCTACATTCAGAGCACTTGCTATGTTTCTACACTTTCCGTTTGATTGTAAGTAGGTGAATTAAAAAAGAAGAAAGAAAGTTCCTCCCTGACCATTTCGACCACAGCGACCAATCCAAACAGAGACCAGCCAACTGCGCGGGCAATATTATAGTGCACAAATTTTAATGTGAGCGCAATGCACAGGTGCACTTCCTTCAGGTTCCTTCAGTCTGAAAGTTCGGTGAGATGGCATTACAACATGACCAGAGCTAGATTTAATTGAACTCACTTGTAATGTACTTACTTAATTACGCGAACACTAAGTAGTTATTGATATTATACACTTTTTACGGTTTATTTTGCGATTTATATACATTTTATTTCACAGAACGGAAACGAAATGCCCGGACGGCGTATTTTTGATGCTTTGCTTTTACGTACCAATTAGTTAAAATATTTTTGAGATTAATAACGAAAGGCCGTGTGAGAAGTGACGAGAAAACATTACATCCTTAAACTTTTCGAGGCCTTTTCTGAGGGCGATTTAGTTATGTTTGAATTTCGGCGAAAACAGCAAACATGCTCGCACTAGAGATTATGCTCCACATAAAAAAAAATTAAATGTATTTGTGTATACTGTTTTTGATTTCACTAACGGTGCTTGTACACAGCTTTATTTAAACATATGTAAAAAAATAATTAGAAACTGTACCAGAACTTATTCCCAGAACGTATTGAACGCCCCTTGTACATGCAAAAAATAGTTGTGGCAAATAACTATTTTAAAACTTCTATGTAAGCTTTTGTTTTCGTATTATTGATACTCGTACTAGAGTGAATAAAGTTTACTTGTTTAATCGTTACCCAGAATCCTTATTCACATTTCCCGGTGCATTATTCTCAACTCAAATTCAGAGCCGTTATCACTCGCTAGATTACTTTCTTAAATAATGTAAGGTTTGATAACTGTCGTCATAATTCCGTTGTCGGACAAGACAATTCTCCACGATACGGCGTGGCGCAAGAAATACAAATTTATGAGATGTTGAGCCTCAGGTCGGGTCGCCTGTTATTAATTTATGAAAGCCCAACAAATTGTTATACTACGTGTCTTGCTTCATTTAATTAACTAAGGTATTTGACAAAGGCATACCAGTTTGTTTTCTGTGTAAATGTTTAATGTAATTACATTAACAGACTCCGTTGAGGATATAAGAACAACCAAGTTGTAGGTTGCAAAGCTAGTTTGACGACAAAACGACGACCACTTTGGTGTAATGGTCAAGAAGTTGACTATTAACCAATAGGTCGCGGGTTCGATCTCCGCACCGTACAAACATTTGTGTACTGGTCTGGGTGTTATACGTATTTATTTAAGTTTTTTTGTAATACCACTGTTGATTCTGATATCTGTAACACAAGTGCTTAAACTGCATACTACAGAGTCAGATAAATGTATGTGATATTGTCGTATATTTATTTATTTTTATTTATAACACGTTTTATTTACAGGACTTTGTAACAATTTTGAGTAAATATGGATTTCACCACACTTTACTTACTTACGGCGTTGCCTCAGCGACCAGAAGTGCATCTTGGCCTCCGACATGATTTGACGCTACTGGTCCCTGTCTTGTCTTAGCCATTCGATACGATTTGTCGCTATTACTTCCTGTTTTGTTTGGTCTTGTTATAACTTAATTTAAATATATTAAACACTAAAATTCTAATCTAAAGCGTCACACTCAGAAACATTTGCGCACACGAGATCGCGATATCTCCTCCCGATACGCATGCAAAATCTTTTCTCCCAACATAACATCACATCGATGGAAATGTCCAAAGAATTCACAAACACACAAAATGCTTCTGCGTGATTCTCAGCACGTTCTCTAAAGCCCAGTCTAGGGAGTATTTTGCCCTTTTATTTAGGTCCCCTTATGGTCCTTTGGAGGTTTAATGAGATTTCAAAGGTATGGACATGGCTTTACATCGAGGGGTCTGAAAATTGAGGTCTGGTTTAAAGCTGACTTGTAAATTACTGAATAGTTTAGTTTGAGGATTGTGGGAGTGGTGTGGGAACGATGTTTGCAAATCTTTTGTTTCGGGTAGGTTACTGATCTGACTACATTTTAGTTTAATTTTAGAGGAAGTGAATAGGTTAAGTCGTTTGTGTGAATTTTCCTGGTTTGTGTGATTTCCTTGTGGTCTCTGGCAAGTATGTACGGTCGAGAGCACGTCAGGGTTAATACTGCGGCATGTTATGCACATGTAATAGGAGCGATTTTGCAACAAAAATGGGTAGCCTGATCTGCTCTCGTCAGTATACGAGCTTTTCGTAATAAAATAAGATTTTTTTAGATTAAAACCTTAGTAAATATTACAATCCTGTCTTCACATCACCAACGATATTTGATTAAAACTCCGCTTGAATATAATATGCCAGAAATATTTCAGCAGTTAATAAGATTTGGCTTTTCATGGGAATTTGACTGAACACAATTTAATGAAGTACTTTTTGAAAAGTAATTAACAAAATTATGTCCAAAAAGAAAAGCGAGACGTGACAGGAATAAAGGAGGAACCACAATCAACCTCCGGGCCTTTTTATTATTCTAATTACTTTTATACCTACCTACCGCTTGCATATATTAGGTTTAAAAGGTAAGACTTTAATCCGATGAAAATATAAGCCTGTATTTCATAAAGTGAATCATAAAAGAACCCTGTCTTTATTTGCCTTGGACGAATGCATATATAATAGATCCTTTCATGTTAAAATATCAAAATTTTTTAAAAGTTTACATATTTTATTCCTTACTCATGATATTTTAAATCTCACCAGTATATCAAACTCTGCTATGACGTCGTATGAAAAATTGACTAATTTTACGAGTATTACTAACTAATCTCTGAAATAGTCGTAGAATGTAAATAAATCATCCACATAAATAAGTACTTAGTTGACGCATCTAGCATCGCAGTCGCAACGGTTTTCCGGCTTTCCAATGTATGGATTCAAACGTCAAGAATTCAAGCTTCCTCCAGGTTGTTGGGATGATTTACGTTCCCTCCCCCTCTTGAATGTGGAGGTACTTTTGTCACGCTGCAGGTGCTCCAAATCTTGCCCAAGACGCGATATTAGGTGGCAGTCGGACGTTATTTCACATCCTCCCGTAATAATACGCATTGGAAAAACTATTTTCTTTTACCTGAAAAATGTATGAGCAGTCGTACCATGTTAAGACGATGGTACTGAGAAATGATGACAATATTATAGGGTGCCTTTTCATGTTATTATAATATATTTAAGTATTCAAAAAAATATATATTTTGGTTACGATTTTTGAAGTAAGTATTGTTCAATGTCGGTGCGTTTCGGATGTAAAATAATATCAAACTGTTTGATATTATTTTACATCAGAAACACAACGCGTAACGAGCCCTGTTTGATTCAAACAGGGCTCGTTACGTGACGTTAGTGAATTAATACGAGTAAATGTACTTTTTTGCTTAATCTATATTTTTGGCATGTTTTTGTGTGTATCTGTTTGTGGCATCGTAGCTTCCGAATTCCGATTTCAGTGCGTTTTTCTTTATTTGAAAGATAATTTGATCAAGGTGGTTCTTAGCTATAATTGGTCAAAATCCGTCCATCCGTTGACGTTCATAAGCTATTATCCTGGGTCATTCGGGGGTGGCCATTTTCTGATTACTTGTACAAAATTAGAAAAAGAGGTCGTTTATCCCTACAATATTTTCCAATAGAAACTCATAAATTCGTACCAAACGTTCCAATATGGTCCAGACTCCAGACACAACATAGGTATTCGAGCGCCGAAATCCACATAAATCCCCTATTTAGGTGCCACTGCAAAATTCTTAGTTCCTTTCCAACCAATATCGGCGACAGCAAACAGCGAAGCCTGTAGGCACAACGACAGCAACTACAAGAAAAGTCAGTTTGTGATTTAAAACCAATTTCCAGTCAAAAAAACCCACAGTGAGAAAGAAACCAGCTAGTTCGCTTCAACGGCTAGAAAGATTTTGACTAAAGCTAAAACCACAGCGCTTAAAATATCTTTTGAATCAAAAAAACCGCTTTTAATTCGGTCCATTCGTTCGGGAGCTACAATGCCATACACTTATAACACCCTTCTTTTTAGATGGGGTTAAAAAAAGAAGGTTTGCCAATTGACACTCGAACATGACGCCGAAAAAATTATGCGATCATGTGTCGACCTCAGGAAACCGAGTACAAGCAGTTTTGCTTCGATCTCTGTCGTTGTCTGCGACCGCTATTTGTATGTTTATTGCAAGGACTTAGGCCCTACTCATTTCGTATTAGTGGATCCCGCAAACACCGTAATGCCCGGTGTAAACGCTTTTTTTCCATATTTTAAACATATGAACCTTCCTCTTAAATCTCTTTATCCATTAAACAAATACTGCATCAAAATCCGTTTGACAGTTTTAAAGACCTAAGCATACATATACATACATGTAAAAGCGACTTTCGTATGTGCACTTTATAGTGACGACGTATTTTCTTTTTATCAAAGCGTAGCAGCGTAGGCACGACGGATGGTAGGTATACAAGAATGGCGAATCAAAAACCAATTTCCGCACAACCAGCATGGCTGCACGACGGCACCGCGTTTTGTTTTGCAAAACAAACGCAATCGTTCGCGGATGTCAGCCATGGAGCGATTGAGCTATCTTGCACACACAGCTGTAATAGTACAGCGTTTATTATTGACATATTTATTGTTTTTGTGCGATACGTTGAAAGGTATACTGAGCGTGCTAATTTCAGGTTGAATGCAGTTAATCAGTTAAAGCGTTGTTAGCGGGATGACAGTACAACGTGTTTTGTTTTTGTCATTTTTATACAGGAACCTTGTCCGATTCTTAACCTGTGTGACCCCGGTGGTCGCAAACTAGTGTCTGACAAAATCTTGGGGACAATACAAATAGAAAAACATTCAGTAAAAAAATAAAAATAATAAAAAGTAGGTAGGTATTAATATGATTGCTGAATTTTAAAACCCGAAACCCGAGCGGTAATGGCAACTAAGGTTTCAATAACGCCCCTTTTTGCATCGGTGGTTACAAACAAATTGATTTACTGCATCTCTATATGAAAATTTCACCTTCTTGAAACACTGAGCCCTGAAACATTGATCTTTGAATCACGCTTGTTCCAATAAAGCTGTCGTTCGAACATCAGCGTCATGCAAACCAAAAATACGGGTTAGCACTTAACTTGATGAGATTACGGTGCAAATTGAATTGTCATGTCAAGTCGGGCTGAATAGACGCGAATGCTTGCGGAGCGACGAATCAACTCAGGTATTTTAATAACGCCCCGGCCTGGTTTCGATGGCTGTGCTCGTGATATAATGAAAAATTGCTGGCACAAATGAAATACTTCAAGTGATTTCGTATATTTTTTACAAACATTTCCGGAATATTTATAAAATGTTGTTTTTATTTCACATTATAAATTGTAAAGATATTGAGAATTGTATATTGAAAATTGCAAAGGAAATACGAGCTTATGTTTAAAGCAGCTTGATGTTTTCTTATTCGATGCTTACATTTTGAATGAAATACCTAAGTATTTATCGAGTATGTTTTTCGTCAAATAAGATCTGGTCCAAAAGAAATAAAACAAAATGAGAGAGGACAAATAAACCACCTATTCATGGACCGTTCATCCGTTGGGATTCCAAACAAAGATCGTCTTGGAGGATCGAAAAATTGGGGCATGTGTTAGCAAGTACTCGGGTAAACAGTGTCACAGTGTAGAAAATACGGTACCTCCATAACCAAAATGGGAACAAGATTTTGCAAGTTCTTGTCCGGTTTTTGTTTGCAAGCTTTTATTTATTTTATTTATCGATAGGTATTTATTTGAGGAAAAAATAATTTTTTCGTATGTTTATCTTTGCTTACCGGTATGATATTAAGTAGAGAGGTACACATCGTCGCATCTAGTGGTTTAATGTCTACGAAGGTATTATGATCGATAAGAAGGCACTACTACCTACCTACGTTATGACAATAATAAAATTACGCTAAAATTGTCCAGAGACCAATATACATACAGCACTAAATGAAGTTTGAAGTGAGCAAGCGCGACATCTAAATATTTCATATTAAACGTAAAATTATGCCAAGACGTTACACATCTCTGAAAACCAACGATGCGTGAATACAACGTAACAAGTGTTTCTAATAAGGAGTTGAGTGCAGGCCAAGTATTTGTAAAATATAGTAACCAATCAGTCATTCTCAGGAAATGCTAGATAAATGGGCAATTTTTTTCTTGCTATTTTCTACAAAACAAGAAGACATAAAAAACGAAGTCTTTAAGGCAGAAAATTCATTAAACAAATACATAAATTACGTAGCGTTAGGACAACTGCACCTATTTTAGTCTATGACTATCTCTAATGGCGTAGGTACACTGCATGTTGGGAACGCGTGCTTTTGCCTTTTATGATAATCGTCGTATTTCACGAGCAACTAAGTGCGGGGACCCGATTATTTGAGACTACTTTTACGACCGTGGATATTTCTTATATCTTGATGAAATCTGGATTTGTTACAACGAAATTGATGCATAGTTCTGTAAAAATCCACGTGTCATACTGTTGCTTAACTATGTGACTGTATCGGAACCAACAAATCAAGATAAAAATGATATGGCGCTTATACCAAGCGCTCGTGAAAAAAATGGGACATGTTTAAGTAAATATTATGGAGGTGATAAGTCGGCCATTTTGCGCGTGAATACCGAGCGTAATGGCGGACGATGGCGGGAACCCGTTAACCGACGTTATGATAATCGCTGTATTTCACGACCAACTGAATGGGGGATCGAGTTTTTACAGTGAAGACGGTGGTAGACTAAATTTAGGTCGTTTTAACAAATTTTGCGACCTAGGTTTCTTGCCTGACCTATATTCAACTAAAACCAACACTCCTGTAACGAAAAAACAAATATAGAAAACTGCCAATAATCTACTTTTTTCATGATTGGTCATCTTTTTTTCGTTATTAAATGTGTTTTTATGTCCACTTCTTAATACGCCTATTAAACCTAACATTTCACCTAAATTCTGTGGCGCTTTTGTGTAAATTGATTAAAGTTCATAATTCAACCAGCGTTCAAAGGCTGTGAAAATAGCAAACTTATTTGATCGCATAAATCGTTTGTTCCATGCTAAGAGTCTGCGTCGTACAGTTTTTTTTGGCCTTATCCATGCCCTTCGCTCGCACGGTGAAGCTGGCATGAGAGACAGGGACGGGTATATTCGAAACTATGAACATTAGCTTGTTGAGTAGGGTTTCAGACGTAGAAAGGTAACTCGATTCCTGGCTAGCACCAACTTGCAGTAAGTTTTAAACGCATTGAACGTCGGTAAACGACGTTTGAGAAACTATTTAATGCTGTTTTGCTTCCCCTATAAATGAACGAAGACTTATGTTGTAGGCAAATGCAATAAAAAAATGTATACCTTATCCTATATATATTTTATATATAAATATATGTATGTATTTTAGTAAGAAAAGAAATGATTATTATTATTATTACAAGGGTCTTCAAAAAACACTTTATAAACAACTATTTTGACGACTATCAGACTACTGAAAAACGACGGACCTGGAAACCTTCCGCGGAGGTCGTTGCTCAGCAGTGGAGTTCTCGCTGCTGTTTATGATGATGACGATGTAAATTTCTTTGTATTTTGACTGAGCAAAATTATTTAAAAATAAGGAAACAGTATTGTTTACTAACTAAAGCTAGTTTTGCACAGTGCGGTCGAGATGCAATTACTCTTAATACGCTAGAAACTAAAACATCCTCTAACCTTATTAGCAGACGTAATTAATCTTCTTGTTGTGCAGTTAACTTTACGTAATCTACAACGTAACAAACATCGCTGTATAAAGATGTTTAGTATATTTTTACCTTAGCTTCGTACCTTTTTACTACGAACGAACTATGACTACGAATTTTCGTAGCATGCGAGCTACGGAAATATGTTCGTAGCACTGTGCTACAATAACAAAACTTTGGAAATTTTTTATAAATTCTTGGCTTTAATCAAATGTTTTATTAAACGTGTTTTATTAAACTGACATTATAAATAACCGACGCGATGCCCTGCGTTTTATTAGTATGATTTTCATATTGAGATCACGATAAGAAAACGCGTCGCGCTGCCCAAACCATAATTGTGTGGCAACAATTTAAGTCTACTTAATTTTAGCTTTGCCTAGCGAAGTTAGGTGGGAGGTTTTCCATTTTCAGGGATAACTTTATTAAAGTAGCTCTATAAATATCTAACGAGCTGTCACTCTTCGTTACTTCGTCGTGTGGTATTGTGAAGATTTACTGCGAATATAGAGCAAAGAATGTGTGGGCTGGAAACTGGTTTAATAAGTTTGAATAAAAATGTTTTTTTTAAGTAACCAGTCTTTGGAAAAATACTTGATAAAAAAATAAATGAAAAGTTACAGTTACAGAAAAAATATCTGTTATGATGAAAATTCAGTCTATTTAAACTAAATATCTCATTAACTTATCTCGTATGGGTAATTATGGTATGGTGGCCAGCACGTCACTGTGAACTTAGCGGTATCTAATGCGCTTGTGATACAGGCGATAAGGCAACAAAAATGGGTAGCCTGATGTGTTTGCCACGTCCCAGCTTGGACCGAAAACAGACCGCATCTTCTTTTATCGGATTATTACTTTTTACAACGCACGCGTTTCGCTGATAAACTTCACCAAAACACTGTAACTACTGTTTACGTAGTTTCTTGGCCAAAATAATAAGTAAATAAAGCGGCTCACGTATTAGGCTTTATAATAAAACGTGGTACACTCCGTGGTCACAGAAGTTTTAATGAACAAGGTTTTTAATGAACAACAACATGCGTGATTAATTTAAGCACTTGGTTACAGAAATCAGAACAGTGGGATTACAATTTAAATACAACAGAAATACAAAATAATTCATTTCAATAGAATAATTTAGTATGCAATGATTCACAACGTCCCCCATACTAGGCTAAATGCCTGTATCACTAGCGGCTTTTACGCTCAAGAACCTAAGAATGCAAAAAAATGACCAGAGGGTAATACTCGATTTAAGCATGCAAAGGTTAATTAATTATTATTATTATGTTCGTCAATTCCCATACTCGGGACCACCATTATCAGAGCAATTGTGATAAGTATGTTTGGCAAGAGGGTGTGTGTGGCGCGCGCGCGCGCGCGCGTGTGTGTGTGTGTGTGTATTTATGTGTGTGTGCGCGTGCATTTGATTTATCAATACCTAGCAATAATTCAGTGCTGTCGTAGTCTTATGATTGTAACCAAGCTGTAACCTTATTAATGAATTGCCGCCTTTGAAGATCATGAATGTTACAGTGCCCATAGATTACTTACATATAACACCAAGACCAGTAAAAAATGACATCATCATGCACACAAATGTTCGTACAGTGCGAGGACTAAAACCGCAATCCCTTGGTCGTCACAAATGGTCAAAATGACACACACACAGAGACGCACAAACATATCAGCATAACCCCTAAATTTATTGTCTATGACGAATTTTGCATTCAAAAGTCATGCGTTAAAATGAAAATATCATCAAATAGAGAAAAGACACCTGAAACTTTTTTGCTTAAATATCAATTCATCAATTTCTTACGGATTTCAAAAGCTTCCTTCGTTGACTATACAATAGATAAAATTCAATAAAATAAATTCAATAAAATTCAATAAAATTCATTTATTTCTGTAAGTAGGCTAAGAACTAGCACTTTTACACGTCCCAACATATAAATTAACCCTACCACCGCTTCGGGACAATTTGGGCCAGTGCTGAGAAGAAGCGGCGCAAGAAACTCAGTCACTATTGTCATTGCCTCTTTTCAAAATTGATTTACAATAATTGTAATTATTTGCATTTAAGCATTTCCATATATCTATGTCATTTATATAATCATCAATTTTATAATATCCTTTCGACATTAATACATCTTTAACAACTGTTTTAAATTTATCTAAAGGCAATGAAATTAAATTTTCAGGTAATTTATTAAAAAATGATACACATCTACCCATAAATGAGTGACCAACCTTATGAAGCCTAAAATGTGGAACGGCAAGCCTATTTTTTTGTCTTGTGTTGAAGTTATGCAAATCGCTATTTTTAGGAAATAAGTGTAAGTTTTTTCGAACGTAAATTAGGTTTTCGTAAATGTATTGCGAGTAAACTGTAAGTATTTTAACTTCTTTAAACAATTCTCTAAGTGTTTCATTTGATTTAAGTTTATAAATAGCCCGCACGGCTCGTTTCTGCAATACGAAAATTGTCTCTATATCTGCAGCTGAGCCCCATAGTAAGATGCCGTATGACATGATACTGTGAAAATAACTAAAATAAACTAGTCTTGCCGTTTCAACATCAGTCAGAAACCTTATCTTTCTTACAGCGTATGCAGCGGAGCTTAGTCTCTTTGATAAGGTCATGATATGAGGACCCCACTGGAGCTTATCATCCAAAGTAATTCCCAAAAAAGTTGCAGTATTTGAAGTAACTAGTTGTTCATCCTTAACAACAACCCTTGTTGGAACTTGTCGGACATTGGGCATTGTAAACTTAATGCATTTAGTTTTGGTCGCGTTAAGCAATAAATTGTTAACGGTGAACCAATGAAGTACTCGCGAGAGAGTACCATTTACATCGTCAAACTAACGATAGAAGATATAACTTTATCTAGAGCTGAGTGGTATTTGTACCGGATTCTCGCTCATTCCAACCAATGGTTCTTTGTTTACTACTGCTTTACCTTATATCTATTCTGTGCCGTGGTCCAAATATTCAGTTAAGGATATTGTCTGGGGGATACAAACTGGACGTGACTAGAACTATAAGCTGGACATCTGTTTATTCTGGAGGTTAACTCGCGACTTGTTCGTAAATTATGTCCTGGTTCATGCTCTGAAAGTTGTGAATTGTTGTACTGTTTATGCATGCACTTTACTGCAACAGAGCAAAGTTTTGATTTGGGTTAGAATAAAGATTTATTATGATTTCAAAGAAAAACTGTCTGCTTTTGAACATAATCGACGCACTTCTAATCAATTATATTTTAAGATTGTGTTTTTATGATAAAAAACACATCTCATAAGCTGTGAAAAAATTAAAGATTTCAAAATATATCCAGTTAAAAATGCAACGTTTTTATAAAGCAAACACGCAAATGATAATAGCTAATCCCGACGTCTGGCGAAACGTACCTAGTTCTAGCTAACTAAAACAAGATATAGCCAGTAGCCGTTAGTTACACATGCACTTAAAGTAACTATTATAATATTTGTTCACGACTTAAAACCTAGGTTTAACTGCACTCAGGTATCGGCCATATCACAAAAATAAAAGATCGGTAAAGCAGGCCTTAAATAACTTTATTTATAGATACTGAAATTGTAGTGGCAAAGATTAAAAAGTCGGTCAGAAGGAATGTTCAAAAGGCACAGAACTACAGCAAAGATCTTTTTCTATTGCACTTTTCTGTGTAAGGAAAAAGTTCTCACCCGGATAGTTCATTATAGTTAAATTTAATTAACGCCAGAACGTCATAAAGATTACATTCAATTAACGTCATCAACGAAGACAATTTAATTTAACAATTATTTGCACAGAACTTGGTTGATAATTTCATTTTGTGAATATTACCTGATGATTTACCAAAACTATGGCATTGTTAAATTACTCACATCAAAATGCATTAATTACCAGCGGACTCCGCAGACGTTATCCTGCCTGTTGTTTTTTTACATTTTTTCTTCCACGTACTTTAAAAATTACATAAAAAAGAATTGACAAATTGGCCCAGGCTTTCTTGAGTTATGCGCTTACCGACACATTTGCGATTCATTTTTATATAATGGATTAAATTCCTTTTGATTCGTGATAAAATTATCAATTTTGTAGTACTACTCTAATAATCCACTTTTATTAGAGTAGAAGGGGGCGGCACCTTTTAACATTTGAGTTTACGAAGCTATCCCAGTGGTGATTTTTTGGGAAGTTTTTACCATTTTTAAACTTGGAAAGAAAAATAGCTAAAAATAAAAATAAATATCACTTAATAAAAAAAATCCCTAGCAACACATTAATACTGTACATTTAGAAGTATTTTTTCCGCAACTTTGACTCGGAACTTATTTCATTTCAAAGTTATGTCCATTTACTTTTGATTTTGTTAAATAAGTTCTTTGTCATTTCTGACTTTATACTTGCTATTGATATTTCTCATCTCCGTCGTTTCTATTGTTGAGTCTATCAATGTTTTTACTCAGAAGTGAGAGAAACCTCAAAATATCGTCGAATTATATGATATTCTATAACTGCCCCATGCCCCATTTTTCTTCTTTAACTAAAATTGATATTGCGGCTATAATTTATTGTATTGCGATTTTATAGCCTAATAATCAAACTTAGCGTTATGAAACAGTAAGAAGGTTTAGCACCAAATAATCTGGAGATATGACAAAAATTTAAAACAAATGATGCAATTTATTAATTTTATTTTACACTAAATTATGATATCGTGCGCTAGATATTATCTGTTTTCAGTTGACAAACAGCTCTACATTATTATGTTGAAACAAATGCTCCAGTCCGGAGGTCCAAGGATAACATTTCGGCAAAATTACCTTTTTTATTTTCGGTCCATCTTGATGCTCACATCAAAAGGCATCAAAACTACATCAGCGAATGCTAAGGCCAGTCCCGACTCCATCATAATTAGAGTGACAGTGGCCTTCGCAACTTTGACGGTTAGGCCGGAATCTAGAGTAATTTGACCAACTAAACAACAGAGATTAGTGCTGTCAAATACAACTTTTCCTAATTTAGGACAAGCATTAGATAAGGTGGCTACAGAGCGTACTGACTAAGCATCCAGTTTATTTTTGAGAGGCAGGGTGGTGAAATAATAACTTGATATGTTGGAGTTCTGTCACTTTAAGAAATACCCATAATTAATTTTAAAAAAGACCCTGTTATTACTTTTCAAGATGTCTCAAGTACCAATTTTAATTTTAATCCACCATAAAGTAATGTACCATTGAAGTGATAAAAAAACAAATATAAGGTATATCATCTTTCGTGAGACATATTTTTGTATGGTATATCGTCATTTTTCTTTACGGCGTGTGGAAGATTTTTATTCATCTCAGGACATCGCGTGAATTGTCGCGGGTACTTTTCTTATTTGTAAGTCTTCCATGACGGGTACTTTCTTATGTTCTCACCAGTCTATTATACGTCCCATTGCTGTCCACAAGCCTCACCTCAACTATGAGGTGATACGAGCCATACCTACTCGACCACGCAAGCTCATGTGCTCAGGTCAGCTCAGGATTGGTTGAGGAGTTAAATATTTGTTAGATAAGTGACCAACCTTACAGTCAGATGTTATAAAGCCGCCCGAGGGCCTCGAATTCTGTAAGTATTGTTAATCAGTGAAATACACATGCCCTACTTAAATTATGTAAACGTTAATACTTCAGCAGTCGGCATGCAAAGCTTCCATTTACATGAGAGCCGCGAAAAGCGCGAAAATGATTGATACTGGTAAGGAAGAGCCCAAGGACTGCTGATGAGGACATTCATCATGCCGTGACACCCGCCGCTATTACGCCGCTTTAATAAATACAATTTGTGCGTTTGCTTGCGAAACGAAACGGAATTTTTTCAGATGTCGTTCTCTCGTGGATTCGTATACGGGTTGTTTATGATTAATGCGTGACACAGGCAGCGGGGAAATTATGGCCAAATGTTTGATAAGGTGCATTTAATTCGACTGAACTAAAAAAATTAAAGTGCAAAAAATTATGGATTGCACTATTTGACATCTTGGAAGGTTTATTTCTCTTGTGCAGCGAAGTAGAAATAAAATGTCGATTGTCAAGAACCTTGTCGGGATAGGAAACCATAGGGCATATACATACATATATAATGGCACCGTATCCGACACGGTTACCAGTACCAATATTGGTATCGTATTAATCGCTCAATCGTTTGTCGTGCTTACAATACTCACGACACGTATATATTATGGCAGTAAGCACGCAAATTGCAAGTCACAGTTGCCTACATTATTAAATGTGCGTAAAAAGACTAACGACAACATACATAAAGGAACGGATGAGATTTAACGCAAAGGCTTCGTACATGATTACAGTTTCATTCAAGGAAAATCAAAGCAAACTCGCCAGCGAACATTTGTAACCCTACCGCAACAGTGTCCAGATTATCGTGACCTCCCACCCCTCCCCCGTTGCCCACTAAATTACATCAAGCGGGAGGAAATATTTCGTGGCTCGGGGTCATTATTCAGTGGCTACGACGACGCATGTGAAGCTGCCAAATTACCCGTCAAAATGCTAAATGTAACTGTTCCGGAGAAGAACTGGGCATTAAAGAGCATTCAGAAAATACACATTGCCTATTTAAATGTGTATTTATTCGAGATAAAAGTAGTTTGTGGTTGTTGCAAATTTTAAAAGCAGTGTAGTTTATCGTTCATGTAGGTAATCAGAGATGTACCTAATTTGTCAAAAATATGTTTGACATTTCCATGAAAATACGCAAAAAAAACTTCGCGCTTACGTTACGTAATGCTCCATTGTTTATCCTCCGATGGAAAAGAGGGGGTTCATAAGTTACCGACCCCTACGTCTGTTTGTGTGTTCGTGTTTTTGTGTGTTTCTGTTTGTGGCATCGTAGCTCCCGAATGGATGAGCGGGTTTCAGATATTTTAATCAAAAGTTTATTTAATCACGGTGGTTTATAACTATAGTAACTCAAATTCCGTACTGCGGTTGAATCTCACCAACTGTTTGCTTGGCTCATTCGGGTTTTTTGTAACTGGAAGGTAGCAGAATACAGCTTTTGCTGAATACAATTTAAAAGTGCGGTGCAAGTTAGCCTTGTAATAATGTTAAACTTGATTATACGCATGAAAACAATAAAATAGTAAACAAATTAGCAAAGACGTTAAATGAGGATCTACATAAATAACTAATTACGGCCGCATGAACTCCATTGATAAACGCTTAATTATCATAAACCCTAATTATGGAATGCGTAAATCATTTTTAATATCGCTGAAACCCTAATGGGCCCAACAATCCGGTTGATATAATAATTGCCTTCATATCTTCGGAATGAAAGTTATATAGCTCCCAGTCACAGAATAGAGAGTCTCAGGCAGTACGGAAGCAAAGAACATAATTTGTTCGAATTGACACATTTGCATGCACACTTACCCATACGCACGTTTAACTCAACAGGGCTCTTTGACAAGCTAAATTAATGTACGGGGATGATAGGTACTCAGTTATATCATGACTATCGAAGTCGAAAGTAATTTCCAAAGTTAAAAAAGAGAATAAGTTTGCTTTAAATTTTGACACCAGCGCAAGAACTCAAACACATCCAACTGTAACCACTTGGAAAAACTAGAGCTGGAAGTCGCAGGACTTACAATACAACTCACAATGTGACACAGATGATGCGCCCGGAAACACAACAGTGACACCAACAAAACACTTATTTAGTGTTTAGTGTTTTATTCGAATTTTACAGTAAAATAATTCTCCTTTTCAGCTTTAGTCAAAGATTTTCGAAAAGTAACGCCTGATTCCATCAACTATATGAATGTAAGTTCCATAATTTTTGCAATCGATTACGATTGCTACTATCGTCACCGACTATGTGATTTTGTATTGGCCCCAATGCCCTAAAAGCGTACCAATAAATAACTAAAAACCCGCTTAAGCGCCCTTTAGATACGTGCGTGTGTAATTTCAAGTATTTGCTCTCGCTTCCGTACTGCTTTGGCTTACAGCTGTACTGTGGGTTGGCTGTATTGCTTTCGTTCGGTACAGTCGTAGTTCTAATCTAAGGCGGCATAATTAGGAACCCGTTGGCGCGGGGTGGCACCGCGGGGGTTCATCAGCGATGTGCCAGAAAACAAAAGACTGCTCTACTGAGTAACGTATGTGGAAGGTGTAGCAAAGCTTTTAAAAATTCCTTATAAAATATGCCACAATATGCTAATAGAGAATATGAGGGATATCTTTTGTACCGATGTGACCAATAAAAATGAATAAACTTAGTAGATAATAAGGTTTCGAAAAGACATAACACTAAAAAAAATATTTTCAGCTCCAGTTAAACTAGCGTTGTGAACGCTAAAAATACTTAACAAATGATAAGGTTTTATATCTATAATGTGGACCTCTGTTCGACTAGTGCTCACTATTTCGGGTCGATCGGGTGATATTATGATTGTATGAAATATCAAAATAATTAGTTAAAATGTATTGAATGCAAAAAATCGTCCACTTTGATAAAAACTAAATTTGTAATTATATACCACCGAGTAGGTAGTAAATAATAATCATCCATGACCAACATCGGACAACAATTTGTCATCGTGCGGATCATTTTGGTGTTTTGTACCTAGTCACTGCTCCTTTTTGAACAGGCATTGAGCATCAAGATATTACAATGCTATGCATGTAGGATTTAAAAATGCTTTGCATGTAGGTTTGTTGCTCGCGCGGAATTGAAATCGAAGATTTTTCTGCGTTTGGGGACAAAATTAAGTCCCACAAATTATATCCCGTTTGGTACAATACAATATAATACAGCAAAAAATACAGGATTTTGACAAAAAAATTTCCTACGGGTACCACAGGTACCTTAAATGTAGGTATGATTTACA
Organism: Pyrausta despicata; assembly: GCA_963921415.1. Lineage (NCBI taxonomy): Eukaryota > Metazoa > Arthropoda > Insecta > Lepidoptera > Crambidae > Pyrausta > Pyrausta despicata. The sequence continues at coordinate 8,588,123 of OY992862.1, read as the reverse complement.
TGGACCAAAAGGTTCGTAAGTCACAAAAATAATAACGTAACTTCATTAGAACTAAACACTAAGTAAATCACACACATATGACCGTATTGTAAAAAAAATAATAGAACAGAAAATTTTAAAAATAATATGGAGAAGGCACTAGTTGAATTTGAATAACGTGCAATAGGCTTGTTTCCACTATGAAAGAAATATTCAAAAACTAATTTTCTCTAAAATAATTCATAATTTCAGATGTCTTTACACTAATATTTTTCTGCAGTTCGTATTATTTGATTTTTAATTGGAATTCAAATGATAATTAGTCACTCAGTCGGCATTGCACGCGATGACGTCAAAGTGTGTTATTCCCATACAAACTCTATGAAGAGAAGCGTTTTGACAGTTGATAAAAAGTACGTCAACGATTGGTGGTGTCAACTACCGTATTCATTAAAATAGGTTTAACGAAATCATCTCGATTCGCATAATTTCAGACGCCATTCTAACGCCATTTCGTACGTTCCTTGATTTCCCAAGTCAGTCTGCACTCAAAGCGTTACACACGGACGAAAATTGCACTCACGGTTTAACCTGCTTTATTAGAATAAGCTAGTACTTGTGAAAACAAGTATGATTATTTATATAAACAATTTAATGCAAAACTCTACGTACCTGTGTAGATACGTTATGTTTAGATAAATTAAGAAAATTGTGCAGTGGCTTATTTAAAAAAAATGGAGGTATGTTCAGAAGCCCGCCTTCATGGTTCCAAAGAATTACCGCCTTGGCTTAAAAAAGTAAAGAAAAAATACATTGAATTTGCTTACTTGCAGTAGGAGTTTCTGAATTAATCCAATTTTCCAGCGAGCAAATGAGAGAAAATATAAGTTTTCCAATAGTAAAGGAAAGGCTCAGTTTTTATAGCTCATTGGAAAAAACTAACCCGTGATTTTCTGACCAATGAGAATTTCTCATCAATGAGAAAATTTTCATTTCCTTTTCACTTCGTTTAGCCACGATATTTTTTCCTTTTCTCTATTTTAATACCTGAATAAGTTTACGTTTCTGTCTTTTGTTATCCATTCGGTCTGTACTATTAGTTAATGTAAATAAAATAACGCCTTATAAGAAAAGCAACTAAGCACATCAACATAACGTCAGCAAAATAAGGTTTAGCTACAAATTAATTCATATAACTTCTGTGCCTAAGCGTTCAAGTTGGGTATTTCTGAAAATCGGTATAACGCGGAAACTTCGGAAGGTGCGCGTCAGGCGATTTCAATTAAAATTCGCCCTCAACAGTTTTGACAGACGTTTCATTAACCCAGTTGCACGGGGTTCCGATGGCCGTATCATAATAGTCGCCAATGATGACCAGGGATCAGTGTAGGTAGTTGGATAAATATTGGAGTTAATAGTCTTTTACTACGTGTGATTAAATGAAACTCCATACGATCGAGGTAACATGGGGACAGCTCGTTTATTGCTGACCAGTAACTAGTAGACACGTGGGACACTCAGAAAGTTTAACGAAAATAAAAATAATTGCCCTTTAGATGTAAGAGATTTTATCAAATCTTTTCAAAGTACTCTCCCTTAGCCCAAACACAAACGTCTAAACCAATTTTCGAAACACTATTTCCAGGTCGTTGCAGACACTTCTTTTACACTTTTACACTCAAACGCTGATAACGCATCTTCCGGCAAATTTCTATTCCTTTGAGCTATTTTTTTTATTTTTTTGAAATAAAAAGAAGTCACAAGTGCTAAATCAGGACTTTAGGGCGACCCAAAATTTCAACCGGCGTGCTGTCCACGAAATCCATTGTTATGAGCGCGTTGTCCGCGGGCGCGTTGTCGTGGTGAAGCAGTAGCCCGCGGAGCCCTGTGGTGGGCCGCCTGTTGCTCACAACAGAGAAAACTTTTGGCTAGTATTTGGTAGTTTACCATTCAGCGTTGATGTTTCTTTGATCCCGTAAAGTAAAGTTGATACCAAGTAGCCGTGGGAATGAGTGAAAAAGTGAGTGAGCCGTGTGACGTCACGAGTCGCGGTGATGCGAATGCTAAATAAGGGATGGACGACTTTCTATTATTTTTTTTGAACTTTTGTATGAATATTTATTAACTTAGATAGGTAAGGTGGAAAGTAATGTTTATGGGCATAAAAAGTAAATGTTAGTTCAGTATTGTAACTTGTAAGGCCGTTGAAATAAAAAAGTATGAAAAATATATTAGATTTACAAAAAAATCTGATTTTCATTATTCTATCGCTGCCATTCGACGTGGCAGCGCGATCTGACAGCTAACAGCCGCGGCTAAATCGCTGACAGTCGACAATGCCAGAAGTGTGCACTAAGACTAAATGACGTACTTTAGCCGCCTGTTGAAATCGAATAGGCAATTTATTTATTTAAGCTTTATTGCACAACAAAACTTTGTACAATATGTGGACTTAACGCCATAGGGCATTCTCTTCCAGTCATACCTTTGGGCTAAGCAGAAATGATTAGTGGGCCGTGCGACAAAATAAATAAAAAAGGAAACACAAAAATAATAATACCAGTAATATGACACATATACACATATTATTAAATATTTGTAAAAATCTTTCTCTCGGGTGATTTGAGGGTGTCTCCCACTATCATTGATGAAACATACGCTGGCTCAAAGCGTTAAAAAAGCACTTACAAAATTCAATGACTCCATTAAGGTTCTCGGTAGCTCAGTGGTCAGAGCATTGAACCGGACTTCCAAAGGTCGGGGGTTCGATTCCTCCCCGATGACCGGAGCCGAAAAGAATTTTATAAGTGTTGTCTTTTCGAAATGACACATAAGATTAAATATACCAAAAGTTATTAATAGTTTGCTGGGAGCCTGTTTTATATTTTCGGCAATCCGTTTCACTTTATTTTGTGCTGTACAAAAGTCTAAGAGGCAAACCAATGTTCTTTTGTATAACCTGGGTAAATATTGTTTAGGCAAAAAAAATGTTATAAGCACGAATTCGAATAAAGCAGATAACGTTACATATTCCGTTGCCGCACTTCGCAAAACAATATTTGCGGAGTATTCCCGAAATCAGGAACCGAATACAGCGATCTTTTCGCGGAATATCATTTGATTTACCAACTCCGCGAGAGATATTGACGCCAAAAGTCGTGGTTTTTGTTGCGAAATTTGCGAGATATATTAGTAATGGCGAATTATTTTATCATATCTGCTATTGTATTATAATTTTTAATACTTTTACAGTTGAAATGATACAGTTTTTACAGGACGTACTTTTTGATATTATTATAGATCGAATATTAACTTAATTTAAACAAAGAATTCAAATGAGAGAGCGAACGAAAGATTAATAAACGCATTAGCCGGCGACCTACTTTCTTTGGTTTTATTGACTTTCATGAAACACATTTTTTTTACAACGATCATACTAGTATGGGGGCGGCGCCTGGGCCTTGAGCATACTAATCTAAAGCCTTCAATGACAATCAAATTCATGGTGACATTTAGTTATTGTAAGTTCATAAAAATCATCAGCTTTTTGTAATATCCACTGTGTAGTTTATCGGAGCTGGACACAATCGAACGGCACCAATTAGTAGAAACTCTTGTTTGATCGACGCTGCCTTTTTTGATTCAGCTCTGAAAATTACACAGCCTGGATTTTTACAAGCTTTCGCTATTTAAAGCGCTTACGGTCAATAGCGCCACCGATAAACAATAGGCCCAACCCTTGAAAAAACGAACTTTTCTGTCTAAAAGCCCCCAAATTAGCCAGGAAAATGGGTGGTGAGCTTCCTCGGCTCGACGGATTTGGGTCAGCCATAGATAAAAACTAACCGTGATTTTTAATTATCTTTTTTACAAAAAAAAAACTCGGTCCATACGTTCATGAGCTACGATGTCATAGATAGACACACAAAAAGACGCGTCTGAAGCGTTTCCCGGCGACAGAAGTTCACAATGTTGCCTGGCTTGCTGTTACCCCACAGGAAAAACCGTTTTGGAATCTTCTAATCTCATTTCATGTGGTTTAAGCGATAAAGTGATTATCTATTTTTGGACATGCTCGCAACATAAATTATTCGGTAAATTTTACTCGTTCTAACCGCAAAATATTTCATCAAATTATCTCGCTATAGCTCGTGTTGTACGTAAACATTTTCCCCAAATCCAGGCGTAGGAAGACAAGTGGTCTAGATATAAAAAGCTCTTCTCGGAATCGTTGCTGAACAACTGCGGTTGTCCCTAGTTTCGAATGTTGTCATCCCTGTCACTCATACGAGCATGACCGTGCGAGCGAACGCGATAGGCAGACCCGAAATACAAACGAAACTTCAGGAAGTACGGCCACTGGTTTGAATTGTATCGTCATCTCTACACGAGGCATTTGTTTTAATTGCCGATTCCAGTAACTTCACTACCTTTCTCCAATAAGCAGTTTCCTAGTAATTAGGTATTTAAAGCACTCCTAATGCCTCGCTAGATTGCTAAGGCCTAAAGTGAACATTGTCGTTTCGTCGGAATGGTAGAGAATAAAATGTATGCCCTGGTTAATTAAGATTTGGTAATTTGCCGTTACTTTTTTAATGTTATTTAGCCTATATCATCCCACTGCTGGGCAAAGGCCTCCCCCAAATCTCTCCACCTGTCTCTGTCCATTGCCAACGTTTTCCAGTCCCTTGTTGTATTGACCAAGTCGTCACACAATGCTAATTTTGTCAATTTGCCGTTATTTAATGTATACTATCTTCGCTGTTTTTAATACGAAACTAAAAACTTAGCATCTGCATTTGTTTTTTGCCAAACGTAGTCAGTTTTTCAAACCTTTTTTTTAATTATTACACCATTTATTATACAATGTCTAATATCCATGCTGGCTGCCTAGGTAGATATCAGATAAATTATCTCAAACCGAAGTCCCAACATCATATGAACCACTCTGGCCAGTTACACTGAGCGTGTTACACGTGCACTCAACAATCTGGAAATGTGTTTTTTTTTTTGTTAATTCTTTGACAAGGAAAGGAAGGAAGGAAGGAAAAACAAAAAAAAAACACATTTTCAGATTAGACAGGTCATCGCCCCGGCCCGGATACGGCCTCACGTACGTGTCACGGCAAACACGCGCTCTTATACAAATGCATTACGTGAACACGTTCTGTATTTGCCGTCCCTTATTTGTGCAGTGGGTGATCGATTTCGTTTCATTGTTTTGTTTTTATTTATCACTGAAGAGAACAAAAATGCTCTTTTTGTTTAAAGCTAGACTTTGATGCTTTTTACTCATATCAAAACAGAACAAATACATATATACAAATAAATAAATCTTAATATACTTAAACGTCAAAACAAAAGACACTAATTAAGAAGATATACAATAATTATAAAAGGTATCAAAACACAAGCAAGTTAAAAGAGGTTAGTAACGCTCTCTGTACTCAACAATCTGATCGAAGTTTTTGTATAATAAATAAAGACATTAAGTGCAAATTTTGTTAATTTGCTAATAACTTTAAAACCTCAGACACACACAGAATAGCAGTTTTTTTTTTCACGCAGCTATTGATACTGTGTATCTGAGAATTACTGATCTTAAATTCTTGGTGTTAATAACGTTTAGATTCAGTCCACAGGAAACATTAATTGCCACACATTAAGGAGGAACTGAACTCACCGAGTTACCTACCACACAATCTCGGTGAAAATGTACTCTCATAATTTATAGTTTCGGGATAGTTTTAGCTCCCCTACACTCAATGTCGAGGTTTCGGGCGTGTCATCTCTCTCACACTCACAAGCCAGCGAATGGACGAGCTTAGACCAAAAATACGAACGAAACGTTTGAAAGTAAGAGAAAGAAGAAGGAAGGAGTTACGTTAATACGTTAGACTCGCTGATATATTAAATTACGTAATTTTAAAAAAATACATTTAAGTAAGTAGGTTAGTACCGTTTAGATGCCAAATAGTTAAATGCCAAACAGAAATAAGCCGTACTATAATAATAATAATAATAATAATCATTTTATTTCAGACTATGTCCATAAATTGTTAGTATTACACAGTATCTTAAAAACTAATGTTAGTAGTGCAATTAAACATTAAAACACAAAAAACAAAAAAAAGAAAATTTACGTGTGCGGCGCTCATTGGCTGCATCTACCCACCTTGACAGGTGTGCAGGTGCATCCAATGTCGCAGCATCGGTGAGTCCCACCGTTCAGCCAATGCGCCCAGGATGCGGTTCGGGCTGCTCCTCATCTCACCTCATCATAACCTGGTTTTGGTATTCTACCATATTTTGACTAAAAGTTAGGTAACTGTCATACTAAAAGCTATCTGAGGTTGGAGCAGTTTTTTATGAATATTATCTGACTATTAATCAAGTGATCAAGAAAACAGTAATCACTAGGACGTAAAGTAAAAGCTTAAATTTACCCATGCCCCATTGGCCCTAACTAAACTTGGCGTTGGCAACTATGTCGTTTTCATACTTTTATCAAACGAAGTGGATTACGATTTTCATCATCGACTTATATCATTTAACTTCATTTCGAGGCCCAGGCGTACGATTCTCATGCATTCGTACTTATTCCGCACGGTACATTGTATGTAGTCAGCTAATCAAAGGTGTACAATAATACATTTAAATTTCGGTTAACAAGTGCATTTCATATGATTTTAAAGTTTCGCACTGACACTTTATGGTCAGCTTGTACAGCTCGTGACCATGGCTGTGTGCAATCCTGCCGAAACGTCGAGCAGTGGGTACCTGATACTCATTAAAATTAATCTCGTTTAGACCCGACAACCAGTAATTAGTGTTAAAGTGCATTTCATGAGCTATAAGATGTTTTGTATACGAATTTCAAACTTCGACTGGTCTACACCACATGTTGCGTTCGATTGGCTATCGGTTGAACTCTTTATGAATGTGTACTTTTTTCAATCGCACCCCAGGTCTATCGACTAAGCTGTAAACGTTTTACCTCATTCGCTTCAATTTTAAAACGCACAGCGAACGCGGCCGGAATACATAGGTAATCATGTTACGCTCGTCATATTTATCGTCACGTAATTTCATTGCGCACGTAACGTTTGAAACGTTAGATACGTCGTGCAAATCCGTTTTGGGGGTCGTATTCCGAACAGTGTCGTCTATATTTTTACCCGACTACGGTGAAGCAAAATGGAGAGTTATGATTTTGTATGCTCATCTGTTCCCTCTGCTTGTCTATCTTTTACAGGCTTTACTTAGGCGAGTGTGGTCATGAACTAAACCAGCTTATTTCGCCGGCCCCCTTTACCATCGGACCACCAAACGTACCGCGGGATACCACTCACATGTGCCACTGATATGAACCAAGCGCTTCTCATCTAAATTCCTGATGCGAACTGCAAAAGAGTTACCTGCGTCAGTGTTTCCCTGCAATATGTATATGTATAGTAATATGTTTCCCTACAACCTAGAAATTTTCAAACCTAGAGTGACCAAGCATCTTCAAGGTGAGCTCTCTCAAGGTGCGCTCTATCGTAGACTCAGTCTTTGCCTTATTGGGCTTAGTCTTGGGTAACGAGCAAACCTATCACAAATAAATAAAAAACATCTAAACCCTTCATCATATTTTGAGAAATGAGGTGTCATTAGATGCGCCTAAACTGCCCGCTGGTTATAGGCTAGGTTATATTGCAATTGATTGCATATGGCGCCCTATAGGACACAATAAGTCGTAATAATAAAAAAAGTAACATAAGGTGTGTTGGGCATCAAATAATAGTCAACTCAACAGAGATCAGCCAACTACGCAGGGGATATTAAAGTGCACAAGTGTGAGCGCAATACACCGGTGCACTCATTATTCCATTATTCTCAAGTGAGACGGCAATCCGACATGACCGGAGAGAGATCAGGCGCAGGACCAACCGCTTAAAGTGCTTTCCGAGGCACGGGGGTGTAACACCGCCAACTTCCCGAATCCGAGCTGTTTTTGAGAAATTCATGACAGAAATTATCAGAAACAATTTTGGCTTGACCTGGGATTCGAACGCAGGACCTCTCGGATGTGAGGAAGAAACTTTGCCACAACACCAACGAGGCAGTCAATTAAAAGGGCTTAATTAACACAATTCAAAAATATATAATTCAGAAGTCGTGTTTTAGATTTGGAACCCAAAGATTTTCCATCGCGTTTGCTCAGTGTCAAGCAAGAGGGCATGAGGGAGTTAAATGGTAACGACCGAAAATACAGCCATGGATTTAGAGTACCCGCCTCACGCTTGAAACAGCTTTATCGATATTTAGGCAATGTTTGTGTTGAGCTTGCCATAGCGTCAGCTTTATTTTTTTACTATGTGACATTCAATTAATGTGGTTGAATGAACTAAATTATAGAGCCTGATGAAGTTCATGACTTTTATGTAACCATACCTACTTAAAAACCTAAGGCCCAGAGCACATACATTTGCAGAATACTGTCGTCGCAGCCATTGCTTGACACGCTGTAAGTCGCGAGTCGCGTAGGTATTATGTTCGAAACGCTTAACAAAATGCAGAACTTTTTTTTTTAATAGCAAACCCATTAGTCGTTGTTCTGCCCGCTGTGTTAAAACATTTCTCTTGAATCACTCTGTCTATTTAAATAAACTGCATCAAAATCCGTGTTTTAGTTATCAAGATCTAAGCATACATGCATATTACAGACATAGGGACAGACGCGCGAAACCATTTTGCTTTATGCTATGTAGTGATTGTATTTAAATACTCCGGTGTGAGTCAATAAACAGCTGGTGAGCTTCAACGACTGAACGAATTTTGACATAGCTAAGAACCACGGTGGTTAAATTATCTTATGAATAAAAGTCAAGGTCAAGTGCGAGTTGGACTCGCGCACCGAGGGTACCGTACAAACCTGTAGGTATATAAGTAAAAGTTCATCCATCACGGGTATTATGGACTTAAGTATTTAATATAAATTTTAATTTAATATCTCAACGCGTTCATGAGATAAGGAGTAGTAACTTAGAAATTTTCAAAATTGTCAAAATTTTTTTTTAAAAATATTTTTTTATATGATGAAACTGTAAATTTACGGTTTTCGTAATTTTTCCTATATCTGTACTATAAGACGTGACTTCGTACTAAATTTCAAGATTCTAAGTTTACGGGAAGTACCCTGTAGGTTTTGATTCCCGTGCGAGTTTCGAAAATTTGCGGAAATTTGCGGCCTAAATGGCTGTATCTTTTGATTGCGTTGGCTTAGAAGGTTGATTTTTCTACAGCTTCCAGGGACAGTAGACCTTAGTATTATATAGAAATTTCAGTTTGATACCTCCACGCGTTCCTGAGAAAAACGGTCTTTACAGACGGACGGCCGGACGGACGGACAATAAAGTGATCTTATAAGAGTTCTGTTTTTTTCTTTAGAGGTACGGAACCCCAAAAAACCGCATCAAACTCGGTCCGTGCGTGATATACCATGCCATTGACAGTCACACAAAAACACAACAATACAAATATAAACTCAGATATAGGGTTCCAAATTATAACACCCGACTTTTTCGTCGGCGGTTAAAAAGTGTCTCACGCACGTCGTTTGAAAGAGGGACAATCTTTTACATCTGAACCATAGCTGAAAAAAAGGGTAATTTTGCTTTAAATTTCCACTAAACGACGCCAGCGCAGGAACCAAAATACATCCGACTGTAATCACCTGAAAAAGCTAGAGCTGGAAGTCGTAGGACATACAACACCTATAACTTACAACGTGACACAGAAAATGCCTTGAATCACAACACTGAAACCAACAAAACACTCGACGCGTTTCGCCACTACACGTGGCATACTCAGGAGATGTTGTCGCTTCGACAGACTACGAGTGACAACAACAACAATCTTTTAGTTCTCTATTGGTTCAGAAACAAAATTAAACGCTCGAATTTATAGAACACGGTTTTACCAAGATTTGCTACAACACAAAGAAACTTAACGAACTAGCAAATTATTTATTTCCAGTCGGTCTTGTGTATTTTTGCAATAACAAATTAACGGTCCAGAAGTTTCGTCTCGGAACGTTTTAATGAGTTCAAATTTCATTACTTTAAAAACTTTCCGCTGACAAATATTTGCGCTGAAAATTAAATTGTTTATTTATCCCTTATTGGCTTGGAAAATTTTGTTAATGTTTGAATTCAGAATGAATGGCTAAGTATGATTATTGTCTGTTTTGAAGTGGAAAACTATGTCAACACTTTATTTAATTTTATTTGTTTCGCTCCGTTTAACTTTCTCAAGTCTAGAAAAGATGACTTTCTAGTAAGGTTAACACAAATAAAAGTTGTGTTTGCTCTTCAGATAAGTAGGTACCAAAACTTTTATTGTAAATCACTTGAATGAGTCAATGTTTTCGGTTGCTTAAAAAGAAATACAGAGTTTCAACATTTTACTTTAGTATTGTTTCAAATTTCTAGGTCTCTGTCTATTTAATTTTTCTGCACTTTTAATGCTCAAGCCAACGTGACTGTCAAGCAGGCGTTGTCCTAGGTGAGCTACACAATGCGACAAGTGCGACGCGATGCGACCAGTACTTGTGTCAATGTCAATTGCGCTTTGTCACGTAGGACACTATCAGTAACGTACAGTGGCGGTCCGCGCCGCGTGAATTCATAACGAAAATTGTTTGCATGCACTTCGACAAACGCGGAGCAATTAGCAAGCGGGATTGCGCGCATATGATTTTCGCCTTAAAGGTGTGCGCGGCGCTGTCCGCGTCAGTACATACCTTAAATATGAGTTCACTACACCATTTCGAAAAACGTTTCGTCTGGTTACATTTCATCGATGACAATGAGTTGATTATTTGTTTGAACGATGCGTTATACATATCCGAAAGACGCTACATCGATGGTTCATTTCATCGAATGCTTTTTTTCAACTTCCATGAAAAAAACTTTGAAACGCCGTAGCGAACCCCTTTGATATTGTTGCATCGCGTCTCGACGCACTTGTCGCGTTCAGCGGTTCAGCGTTTTGGGCGCAGCGATTGGTGGATACGCTATCAGAAGCGAATGATCGCGTCTACAGAAACTCGCAGATGTGGCGTAAGCTTAACACGTTCATTGCCAAATATGAAATTGGAGTTTTCTGCTGGTGGCCCATATATATTTTTCAAAACAGTCACCTATGAAGAATTGAATTTACTGATTAGGGTGTGTTTATGTCTTTATCATATTTATAATATAGTTTACACAATAAACTTATATAACGTGTTAAGACTGGGAACCGTCCTTTATACGGTGCACGATATTTCAGAGAATAAAAACATTTCTCACAAAGTTGCTTGCCGCGTATATGAATATACTTATTTTAGCTCTTGTTTCGCTCTAGGCAAGATGTTGACCTATACGGCTACATTATAAGGCATCTTGTAACCAAGTTTCCTGGTATATCGACTAACATGCTTAGAATATCCACTGTCTATTTCCAGAAGGAATATTATGTACCATACATTGTACTGGGCGATGGATGGAAAACGTAGGTAGATGAAGTAGTAAACTTACTTATTGGTTATTGAAATTTGAGCACTACTTATTCAAATGGTTCCTTAATTAATTATCTTCTTTGAATAATTACTTACCTTAAGAAACTTACTTACCGAAAAAAAATGCTTTTTGATAGTTGGTACCTAATAATAGGTATTGTATCTAATAAATATACTTCTAATAAAGTCTATCAATATAAGTAACTACTTATCACACATCCACACATCTTGAATTGATCTTAGAAACAATTAATTTCATGATTTAGCAAACTATATTAAGTTGTAAATATTTAGTTGTACTTTATGATATGAATTTCAGCAATTACTTATATGACAAGTACCAATCGTGCTTTCTCCTTACCAGACTAGATAGCTGAAAAAAGCTTTGTTCTTCATAGAATCATTCAAACTAAATGGCCGCCCGCGATTTCGTGCGCGTCCAAGTTAGTAAGTTAGTTTCGGTCCCAGATTACTTGCCGGTATCTTTAAAGCAGTACCTCAATCATATTTCTTGCCCCTAGCACCGTGACACAGGCTGGTAGGAAAGGAATGCTTTTACTTAAATTTTTACTCAAATAATAATAATAATAATAATAGTCATCCAGGCCGATTTCGACCACGGCGGCCAATCTCAACAGAGATTAGCCAACTACGCAGGAGATATTATAGTGCACAAGTGTGAGCGCAATACACAGATGCACTAACTGTTCCATGACTCTCAAAGTTCGGTGAGACGGCAATCCGACATGAGCGGAGAGAGATCAGGCGCAGGAGCAACGCTTAACGTGGTTACAGAGGCACGGAGGTGTAACACCGCCCAATTCCCGACTCCGAGCTGTTTTTGAGAAATTCATGACAGAAAATCTTTAAAAAAAAATTGCCTCGTCCTGGGATTTGAACCCAGGACCTCTCGGATGCAAGGCAAAGACTTTGCTACACCAACGAGGCAGTCAAATAATATATGACTAGAGGTAAGTTTTGTTTCAGCCGTTACTTACAGTCTAATCTACAACATGTACCCTCGACCCGCTCAATTCACTCTGAAGACTTTTGCTTTCAAAAATGCATCACAATATGTGCCGTCTAATGTGAGAGTGCTTGGGGTCCAAAGAGCTCGCCAAACAGCCAACAGGCTAACATTTTTACGAAGATGGAGAACTGGCAAGGTTTACATATTTTTTTGCCAAAGGTATTTTTTGCGAAAGATAAATATTAAATGGGAAGTGACAATTATTTATGAAAATTCATAATACATCAAATAAATTTAAAACAAAACCTCACGTCAAACCTAACAAAAGTCTCGATGCCCGCTATTTCACACAATAGTCTCATGAGGCCGATAGTCGGTAAAACAGTAGCAGCACCCCTAAAGCGCCACCTACGTTTTTGTCTTCCCTCTAAGAGTTTAATATTGTGAAAGCGGGTATAAAGCCAAAACATCGATGAAGCAAAGCGATTTTAAGATTGGACTAGGAAAATCAAGGCTTTGTCACACAGTCTCTGTCATGCCATATCGTGCCGGCTGTGTGGTGTGACAAACCTGACTCCGTCAACCAGGGTATCTAGTGTGGATAAGTTGCGTTGCACACTAACCGGTTCGATTTCCGTTTCCGGTGACTGAGTAGATTTGAATAATTAATGCATAATCCTCATCTTATACCAGACTAGCGGCCGCCCGCGACTTCGTCCGCGTGGATGTTAGTTTTTTGCGACCGGGCTTCATACAAATTCGCAACCCCTATTTTATCCCTTTGGGGGCAGAATTTATCAATATATAATATTATTTCTATCTTTCTTTACCTTCCAAGTAATGTTGAGTCAAATAAAAAAAGTCCCATTAAAATCGGTTTCGTAGATTCTGAGATTCAATTTCCTGCCTGCCCCCTAAGTTCATCGGCGTGATTATTTATATCCCAGTTTACTCTCCAGGTGATACTGAGTCAAATAAAAAAAGTCCCGTCAAAATCGGTCCAGTAGATTCTGAGATTAGCCCGGACAAACAGACAGACAGACAGACAGACAGACAGACAGACAAAAATTTTAAAAATTGTTGTTTTGGCTTCTATTACGGTAATTAAGACCCCCTGTAACAATTTTTCATAAAAATCTTCAATGTACAGAAATCGATCTTTTACAGTCTTATTATATGTATAGATTTAAGATCTTTCTAATATCATAAGCGCGAAAGTTTGTAAGTATGGATTTATAGACGTTTGTTACCCTCATGTAAGAACTATTGTATAGATTTTAATTAAATTTACCCAGAATATAGTTTATGCATCAGAATAAGAATAAGGCTACAATTTATAAACAAATGTGAAGATAGAGGAATTCCATGCGGACGAAGTCGCGGGCGACCACTAGTATCTACACTATATATGTATAAATGTTGCTCTTGTAGTGTAGAGCAATGGCCATCTCATAAATCGAGACACAAAAACGTCTAGAAGTGTCATTGCCGATACACTGAACAAGTCGCCATCGCAGTTCGTTGCTACTGGTACATTTACAGATTCTACTAGTGTCATACGTTGTCAGTCGTCGCTTTACACAACTTACCGAATTTCATGCTTCACCTTCGCTTCAGAAGACACTGCGTACCTATATTCCAATTGTTTATTGCAACTTTTTCTAGTTTTACAACTTAAATTCAACGTGGTGACATTTACGATGTACTACTCGTAGTATATTTGTTCTTTACATGTTAGATATCGATGCTGTAATTTGTTTCCTATTTTTAAACGAGAAAACCTAAAAGGTTTACAAAGACTACGTACTATCAAACATTTGAGCAGAGAAGTTAAGCTTTTTTGTAAAAGCTCTTAAACAGATAGGTACTTAGGCTTCGTTGTGGACAAGACAAATCGTTCCATTTGTGTCAAAATCTTCACTAATAAAGTAAGAAAATAAATATAAATTATGACATAAATCATAATATAACAAAGTAACAAACTTTAATTTGGCTTCATTTGTTACGCTTACTCAACAAGTAACCCTTTTGTAGAGCTGTTCGTTACACAGTTTATTGAATTTCACGCCTCATTCTCGCCGGAATCCGTGCACTGAATTAAGATAGGGATTTAAATAATCTAAGTCTTGGAAATGCTGTCGATTCAAATGGTCTTGAAAGTGAATAGGCTCCGTTATGTTTGACATGTAACGTAACAGTGATCAGTCATACGGCGCATGTCGGCAGGAAATGTAAGGTATAATTTGTAACATTAACTAAATAAACACTATTTCGACGTTTAGGTTGTACTTGTGGGGTGTTACCTTCGCAGTGTCGAAGGACTTAGTGTCGTATAATATTTTTCAGCTTCCCCGTAGCGTCGAAAGGCCGTGGAGTCGAATGCCCGTAGGCTCGAGAAACTTCATTTTGCTGAGGGCTAAAGCAACTAAGTGAAGTGACCTAAAGCAACACAGTTTCAGTATCTAGTTCAGTTCAAAACATAGTTCGGTTCCATAGTCTTAGTGAAAAAACTAGGTTATATACCTAGTTTTTAGCTAACTATTGTGGCGCGTTATTAAAATATTTTGTACGAGTTGTCTATGGTGTCGAGGTTTTATGAAGGCAAGATCTTCTATTCTACAAAGTTATGCACGTTCGTTGGAGCTTACATTGTGAAGCCCACATGGAAACAGACGAAATAATTTGTTCAACAAGTAATATGAGCTGTGTACATAGATTTAACATAAACTCTACATCAAGTCTCAACTCATTTGAAACTACTTAATATTATGTTTCCAAGTCACATAATATCACATGCTCGAGGGCGTTTTCGAACTAAATCTTATCTGTTAAGTGTGCTTCGCTTAGTGACTTGTTTTATTTGCTTAGTTCAGGAAAGCAAATTAATTCTGATTTATACGAATAAGTAGGTCACACTGTAACATATAACATACAGGTTGAAAGACAATTTAGTTACTCTGAACATTCTACCAAAGTGTGTGTGCAGAAAATGTTGCCATATGATGCCAACAGTAACAAGTACTAAAGAAAAAAAAATTTTTTTCAACAAACTTTTATAATCTTATTGCGTATTTTCATCAAAACTAAACGGGTATACAAAATCACACACTGGGAAGAGGGTAAAATTTTGCTTGTAAGATTTTATTGACGGACATCTAAACATTAGGCCGGCTGAAAATAATTAAAAGCTTGTGAAAAAACGCAATGTCACATGAGACAATCTTTGATAAATAATAAATTTTATATTTTTTCACAATTAATATAAGTTATCATAATCATTCTGATGGAGATACTGGTATCCTCAGATTTATTTTCAAGATTGTAGGTCACCAAGAGTTTTTTCAGGTACCTACTATAAGTACTTATTGGTTCACCGAGAAGAGTACTTGACACGGCCAGACAGGCGGACGGCAAAGCCATCTTGATCCTTTATTTTTTCAGGATGAGACACGAAAAATCATAAGAAAAAAATTAACGAGTCGTTATTTTTCCGAGAGATGGAATATGGTTACCTATATGCTTAAATCTGTCAGGAGAAAATATGAAGAGCAACACATAGAGATGACCTAACCCATAGCTCTTATGAAGTCTAAATATGTCGGAATCACTTACTGTTGTTGTTGTTGTTATTGGAGTCCTATGGCACCCCCGTGGTGCAAAGGGCCTTCGTGAGTTGTCGCCATCTCCTCCTGTCCTGCGCTTGACTCTTGACATCCTCCCATAGTAGACCTGAACCACTTACTAGCTATTACAAAAAGATAATAAGTATGTTTACTTAACATGACTTGATATTATTTCAATTCCTTATTCTTTAAGCCACGATTACGATCATACATCCTTTCAAACATCAAACATGCTGACACAGTTCATATCTTGAATAAGTAGGTAGGTACTTGATAAAATACAATTAGACTGATTTCTGTGTGCTTACCGGAAGACACACAATAGTCCTCTCGGAAGATCCCTGTCCCGATAATTGTTAGAGCCTTCCTGCCACAAGCGATCTAGAGAGATACGGCACGGTTCCGTACACCCTCATGAAAACACGAATTTGACCCTATTTACCAACCACAAAGTCGAAAATTACATATCTAGACAATATACAAGTACCTACGCCGTACTTATTTCCCCCTTTTTGCATCTTGACGCAAGGAAAACCGCCAATACTTAAGTTCTGAATAATTCCGCTGAGAAATTTTGAGAGCGTTTAAGTTGAAACCTTGTTTCAAAGGACTTGCAGTTTTGTATTC
This sequence comes from Pyrausta despicata, assembly GCA_963921415.1. Taxonomy (NCBI): domain Eukaryota; kingdom Metazoa; phylum Arthropoda; class Insecta; order Lepidoptera; family Crambidae; genus Pyrausta; species Pyrausta despicata. The sequence continues at coordinate 8,571,379 of OY992862.1, read as the reverse complement.
AAATTGTATGCTCTTAAGTTTTATTCAAGAGTATAGAGGTATGTAGATTCATTGTAAATTTTGTTTATGTGAAACCGTTATTCTGTGCCTTTTATGTACTATCTTATTTAAGAAAGTAAAGTATATAATTATTAACTTCAGTTTCGTTTCTAAGTTAAATGGTTAAACATTATATAACCTTGCAACTAAATGAATCTCGTCTAAAGAAAATTCAACTACTAAGGGTATTTGGTAAATACTTTTGTTTTTTTTATATTAAACTGTCGTTTTGTACCTTATCTTAAGTCTATCGATCTTATTCCCCAATTTTTTTTACCGACTTCAAAAAAAGAAGGAGGTTCTCAATTCGACCGATTTTTTCATACGTGGCCACTCAAAAGTTAAAAAAAATTATATATATAAAAATTTAATCTCTTTCAAAAAGTCTTAAACAAGGAATTTTACTGCACAAATTAGTCTGGATTTGGTGCCAGCATGATCATTACTACGTTAAAAAGCACCTGCGGAAAACAACAGTGGTATCGACTTTAGAAAAATTTGGGCAGTTAAATTCCTTATTTAAGAGTTTTTGAAGGAGGTCCAATTTTTTTTAGTTACCAGCATCCTTTCAAAAGGTGAATGTACCTCGGAAATGTGCTTTATAATGGAAAATTATACAAACCATTGAGTTTAAGAGGAGTGGTCAGACGAACTCGAGTACACACTCAGCCGGTCTGTAGAAAAGTGCGTAAGTCACCATTTAACAAAATGATGGAGGAATTTTTCAGGAGAAAAAGTATAAGTGAATAAGGACTAAATGGTGATTTCAATAGTTGGTCCTTGTAATATAAGAAGTTCGAAACCACTAGAAGTACACTGTATTCAGGCAAAGATAATTTTTCAATATCTTTGATTCAGGTATGAATTTTATTGTTTCTTAATAAAATTTCCTAGTTTTCTCGGTAATATCTCAAAGTATAAAGTTTTTGACGTTTTGACGATACGAATACGTAACAAAAACTTCGTGCTAACCCCACCGTACCTACACTACGTTTCCATCAGAGCCATAAACACGTCTTGCACATAATGGCGGATTGCAATCAAAGATGGCGGCCGTTTCTATCGAAGCCGACCTCAACCCGATCGATAAAACTTTCCAACGAATTGTATTAAAAATGTCGTGTAATTATCGGAGTATTAGCGGTATATTGTGCGCGGTCAACGCTGTGTCGGCCATTTTCGTAACTACGTGTACATCGAATTGGTTGAAAATTGAAATATAAGCGTAACAGAACTACTAGTAGTCTTAAGAAATTGTGTTACATTTAGGTTTCTGTTTTCCTAAGTTAAGTTATTGTGCAAGGACATCGTATTTCAGCTTTAGCTATGGAATAATTCTCCTATAAATAAATTATTGTATTCTACTTGAAATACTACCTAGATTGTATATCTGCATGCATTGTGAAATAAGATGAAATTAAATTTAAAAACAATTTTGTTTGTTTACAGGTAAGAGTTTGATTGCTGTGCTTGGCCGGTACCAAAAACATACATAAATCAGGTATGCGGAAAAAATTAGGAAATCTTTCTAGTTGCAAGCTCTAATGCCTCTTTGATATGCATGACTCGGCATTTAGATGCCGAGTCATGCAAAAGATACATAGGTCTTGTGTGTAGTGCCTATGTCTTTGTGCGATAACTTCCGATCGCATTACTGATAGATAGCTATCTCCATATAGCTTTAGTGCGGATATTCGCAGGGCGCCTGCGATAAGCCTGTTATACCTAAGTCTGCGTTGATTCCGCCCATATTCTGTCTACTGCCGACGGAGCCAACGCGAAACAGATTCAGCGGATGTTTGTCTACCCGCGGAAATCGAATCCGCGACCCGCCTGGTAAATACTATAAAGTGTACCTTGGTAATAGTAATAGGCAAACAGTTTACACACTTTGCGCAATACTTTTTGCAGGTACCTTTCGAAATGGTTCGAGTTATCACAACACATGTCATTTGCATCAGATCCATAATTTGATACGGTTTTACTTAGTCGGTGGTATTCTTATATTGACCACACAACATAGCAACCCTTTTTGTGGAAAGCTTTAATCAAAATAAAATGCGTTGGATATTCAAATTGGCGATTGAACATGCGCCAAAAAATTGTGCGATTGTGTGCCTATTTGAGCGAACCCTCTGCGTATTGCTTTCTCGACATTAGCATTGTTCTATTTCTGGTAAGAACAAAACAAAAACGCAATTTGAATCATAAGGAAGTTACATTACATACAACCGTTTTCATTATGAACAAAGGTGAAAAAATCAAATTGAAATCGATTATTAAAAAATCAAACAAAACACGATAAACAAATTGACGAGTATTTTACATATAATAGCAAAGCATTAGAAGTTTGCCGGCGAAAATTGAATCAGGCATATTATTTATGCGCGATAAAACCAGATTCGCGGCACGTGACGCTATTTTGCAAAACAAAGCGTTCTCTGTACTCTGAAAATTCTGGAATATGATGACATAGTCCATTGCTTAATGTAGTCCATTTTTAACACGCTTTTACTATCTCAGGCTGTATGTAAGTAACGGAATCTTTGAGCTTCATTTTCACCAACTTCCAGAAATCGAATTAATTTGAAACTTTGCACACGTATCAAGTACCAATGACAATGCAATAATTTGATAAGAGTTTTCCATTATCCTTATTAATTAAAAAATAAAAATAAATAATAGTTTAAGAAAAACGCTTGTATTACTAACTACAAAAGGCAAAAAAAACCTGTTTACATACATTTTGTATTACAGTAGAGTAAAAAGCGTGGGGTGCGTGGTATAGTTTATATTAAAATCATTCTACTCGTATTATTGGCAATTCTATAAAAAGAGAACTATGAAAACGACATAAAGTGCACCCCACGCTTTTTAGTCAACTGTAATATTAAAATTGCTTTGTACTCAGAAATTATTTTGTCTGTTTTAGTTAGTTTTAGTTTTTTAGCAAACAAAAGAGACGGGAAGGCCTGTATGATTTACAGTAATTCATATCATTAGGTAAAGCATTGGAGCAAATCATTTTTTATCTTTGTCAAAAGCAAGCCAACCTTGGGAAGTGGGTAGGGTGAAAAATTTTGTAAGTTTTTCTACGAATTTAATAAAGGCTGAGTAAAAATATATATCTTTTCAATCACATTTTTTACAAGCGATCTATTATTATTTTAATTTAATTATTATGATTTGAGTTAGTGTTTCTTTTCGCACCGTTCTCTTATCATTTTTGCTTAGCCCAAAGGTATCACTGGTAGAGAACGCCATATGGCGTTAAGTTTACCGTGACGTGCTGGCCACCGTACAAAGTTCCGATGTGCAATAAAGCTTAAATAAATAAATAAAATATCATGTGATCTGCATCTACAAAAGCAAAATGTAAGTACTTTGAAATTTATTCGGAGTAAATAATACAAGAATATCGATGAAATACAAAGTACAAAAATGCAGACAGAGCTACGGAAAATTTACAACATTTTTCCCGTAACCATCTGAAAGCAAGCAAAAAGCAAGTAATGAAACAACAAAAATACTTTTTTTTTAGTAGCACATCACGCTACCCATTTTTGTTTTAAAATCGCCCGTATCACAAGCATATGGGAAACTGCAGTGTTTAATGTGTCGTCGTGCCCACCGTACTTACTTGCATTGAAGCATGAGGATATGTATGATGAATGGAAGCAATTACTGTATAAATCTTAAGCCATACTTTTTTGTTTATAATTGACAATTTTACGATACCGCTCGTGCGTTATCTTAGAATTAAATGTGACATGAATATTATTTTATATATCTTTGTATTTGTGTATGTTTCTATGAGTTAATTCTTGAAATATGCGATTAATTACTAATATTATTAACTTCATTTAATCTTTGTCTTAGGGATGATTTTCACAATATAATTATAAAAGTAAAATATAAAATTATACAAATCTAAAATATTATAAAAACCTAACCCTAGCAAGCCGCCAGCAGCGGGGCAGGGCTCAAGCTACCGACAGTTACGGCTGCAAAGAGAGAAACCTCCGGGCGATGCGCTCCGTGTCCAGAAGTACTGCCTTCTGCATCTGACCCTTGACCCAACCATCGCGTGAGATGTAGTATTATTAAGTCGTGCATTGACTACGATCAAGTTACGTAAAAAATATACAATTGCTAAATCCGTGCCTATCTACCAGTATTGCAGTGGCACTAGTCCAAGTAAATATGAATGCTCTAGTGATGTATTTAGAGGGATAAAACATGTGATCACACACAATGTTCATACGACAGCAGATCACGGTAAATACTGCGGTATCCATACTTGTAATAAGTTATATTATGAGTGTTGTTGCAACACAAAAGGTTACCTATATCTTCTGCTGTCTGTACATCGCGTGTTATTTTAAATACCTTCCAGATAATACCTGAGCATGAACAAGTGAGGTTTTCTTGGCTCGTATATGATATGGGTGCGTCGGTTGGGACGGCTACTGCTTCTGTAGATTTATAATATCGCATTATAACGCGTGGGGAACTCGTTCCTTGTTTCATTCAGAAAATATATGGATTGATGTAGCAAAATAACCTGGCATTGTCACGATTTTTTGAAAAGTAAACGAAGGCTGGTAAATTAAACTTTCCAAATTCATTTTTCATGAGAACTGCACAGAATTCATTCCGTTGTTGCAAAACCAACGTTTATTAAAAGTTTTTCAACTAAAAGTTTCTGTGACGTCACAGGTTGTCGTAGAACTCAGTCTCACAAAGCGTAGTCAGAACTTCTGTCTGGAAGGTCTGAACTAATACTTAAAGTACTCGTAAGTATACTGCGGTGCCGGTGTGGTTTGGTGACGACTACCGAACTTCAAATAATTGTGTAATTGTTTGAAGTCCGAACTTTTAACCAACTTAAGTATCCTTGAATTGGTCAACTAACTACGTTGATGATCGTTTTATAGAACACTAGCTGACCCGGCAAACGTTGTTATGCCATATAAATTATTGTCACTAAGGTGTATGAAAAATATATGTTGGCCGATTCTCAGACCTACTCAATATGCTCACAAAATTTCATGAGAATCGGTCAAGCCGTTTCGGAGGAGTATGGCAACGAAAACTGTGACACGAGAATTTTATATATTAGATTAAGTTTAAGTTCTTTCCGTTCGCTCCATCTCATTCAAAGATGATCATATACTAACATCATACATTACTGCAATAGCAAGGAAGCCACCTCAGCCATTAAACATTTAACATAAATTAACCATAACGAGTGATTAAGCGGCGTGCATCGCAAAATGTATTTAGTTCTTTATGGTCCACTAAACGGGGAATCCCTCACCAAGATCTATTTATATGTAAAACGGGCAGTAATAAAAATCCGTTCGATGGCAAAGTGAGAGTTACGCCCGAGCTCACGTCACGGATTTACCAAATATTCCAACAGGAGCCAACCCCCAGCCATCCAGCGCCAATGAATTAGCCAATAAAACCAAATTGAAGCAAATAAATTTCCCATTATGTCTGTTTTTCTATTTGCCTTAAATTTAAGAGCGTGCTCTGTAAAGTATTTTCTCGTGTCGCATTCACAATTTGAATCAATGGGGCTTTTTATTGTAATGCGAATAAGGACGTTGCATTATAAAAGCTTTGAGTCACACGTTATGTTTGGAGGAAAATTCTTCTACACTTCTGTGAAGTGCTTGGCTTGCTTGCTGTGGCGCAGTTGTTGCAGCGATTTGTTAGTGATACCAAAAGTTATGCAATCTATGGCGCGGTCATGTTTTTGCGGTGACCATTCAGACTATTTAAGTGACGTCTATTTAGAAGCATCTCCGTGCTTCAGAAAGCACGTTAACCTGCTGGTCCCGGTTAATATCGATAGAAGCCGACCGAGGACCTCTGACTAGGCTTAACGACTAATTTGTTAAGCCTAGTCAGATGCCCAGGGGCGGCTTAATAGATAGTAAGGTTGGTCACTTACCTTACAAATACCCCTCCACCAATCCGTACTGAGCCCGCGTGGTAGAGTATGGCTCGGACCACCTCTTAGCGGCTGATGTGTGAAGTATATGTATAGGATATTTACTTATACCAATTTCTAGTTTCAATTTACTACACCTATAATATGCATCTACACACTGTGTAAAAAGGACAAACAATAAATACCGAAGGGCCAGGGCACACCCGCGGCATACTTTGATACACTTACACACCTACGGCAATTTGTCGCCTCAACTCGCGACTACTAGAGTGAGCTTTCACGGCAGTCGCGAGTCGCGCCGACAGAATTTCGCAGATGTGCGCTGGCTGTAAGTGTGTCAAAGCATGTACGAGTAATGAACATGCTCACCTATAACATTAAATAGTATGTAACTAGGTGAGTCGCGATGGTTATGATGAAAGTGTTTTTATAGTCATTTTATTTCTTTGAACTTACATTTTAGTCTTTCTGAACCCTTGTCAGCCTAAAATGATTGTATGTGTTATGTCTAAAATATTTACTAACTTTACTTTTTGTACACAATACGAGGTAGAAATATTTTTTAGGTTTTATTTAGGTCGTATATAAGAGCATTATTTTTTACACAACAATAATACAATTCTTCGTAAAATCACCTTGAAAAAATATTGAAAGGTATTTGGTTTCTCAATTCACTGAATTTTCAAGTCGTTGTTTTAAATGTTGACAAAAAGATTGAAAAATCTTTTGTAACTTAGTCTAAAAAATTATCAAAAGTAAGAATGTTTTTTCTCCTACTCGGGTCAGGTGAAATAGACACTAATCAGGCTTATTAAGAACCTTACAGACGAGCGACAGTATATGGGCGATAGCTCGCGGCTTTAGTCGATAGATACTCAAATCAGACGTCGCAGACGCACCGCGAGCACCGCTGATGGTCGCCGACAGTCGCTGACGCATCTTGAGTACCGCTAAAGGCAAGGATACACTAGGGGACAAATGTCCTGCGACACGTGTCGCCAGCGACGTCGGGTGAGGTAGCACGACGCTGCCGGACTTCGCGCGACATGTCTGGCAACATTTTTCGTTGTAAGTAGTTCCTAACCCATGGTGGGTTAGGAACTACTTACAACTTGTTGTCTTTTTTCTTTTTCTTCTTTGACTTATAATTATAGAAGCCGCAGCCAACAAAACTACCTCGGTGGGTATGGGAAATATTATAGTGCACAAGTGTGTGCGCAATACACAGGTGTACTCCCTGTTCCTTCACTCTCAAAGTTCGGTGAGAAGATTATTTCAAATTAATACTGTGACGGTACAGGGGTATGTACCGTCTCAGTTCTATACATTTGCTCTATTCCAATACATAACTTATCTGTCTTTATGGCCCCTGCTAGCGTGTTTTCAAGCATGAATGTGTATCAGGGAAGTTAAAAACCGACAGTTTTAAGTAGGTACAGGGTCTAATAAGGGTCTCTGCCAAAAGGCTTGTCACAAAAAAAGGCAACGGCAATGTGTTATGTTTTGGCATTATCAATTAGAATAATAGAACGCATCGTGTAACTTATGTGGCAAAGCTTTTAGTGACTTATCGGCAGATAAGTAATCAAATGAGGTTTTTTTTAAAAATACTTCGGTTTCAAATATAACTCTTCATTAAACCGTAGAAGAACGCTTCTCAGGCGATAAATATTTTTTGGATTTCGTGTTTCCAATTTGGGGTTCAAATTAAAACAACCCGCTCTCTCCTAAGTAAATTTAGCGGTTCCTTCCAATAAACATTGAAGTCGCAAATTTTAATAGACTTTGGGATATCCAATTAGCTTTTTGCTTAATTATAACCCGAATAGATAAAAAGGTCAAAAACTATGTATCGGTACTAGTAAATTATTGCTTTGTAAGTAAAATGTTATTGACTTTTGATACTGTTAATTAACAGTATTTTATATTTTGAAGCTTACTATGCAAGGTGTACTAACTACTTAGATTGGGTAGATCACTTAGGTAGGTCCTGCTACCTAACCAGCGCGAAAAACTAAGTCACAAGTTTTTCATCGGAATTTTGCAGAGTTCATGACTCTGCACATCTGTGACCTAACATACCTACCTAAAATTTGTGTGAAATGGGAAACCGAGCTTACAGTAGGTAGGTAGCAACTAAGGCTCAGGGACACCTGCGGCATGCGATTGGTTGACATAGAAAGTCATAGGTGTGCCCCGATCCATATTTATGGGTTGTGGCGGGAAAAACGTTGACATAAGCAAACCAAGCAATCACATCACTTTATGACAGAGGCACGTTTCTCGGGAATCCACTGATGGAGAAAAACATTGCAATAAATTCTAATACGTTTACCGATTTCTATGGCGAGATATCACCTTTCTAAGATTTCACTTCTGAAGTCATTTTAGCATAGACGCTTATAGAGGTATTAGAAAATTTATTACAATGTTTTTAAATTTGAGTGCGTATTTTTACTAACACTGAAAATATTATTCCATATCAGAGACGTTATTATTCTTAATTTATTTTTATTTAATAAGTTAAAATAATATTATGTATTTACATAATATTAATTTAAAGACATTTTTGATATTCTAAAGCCCTTTAAGCGTCTACATTCTTTTAGAAACATTTATATATCCTAAACGAATACTGTCCTTTCGTAAAATTTATATCACTCATTAATTAAGTACCTTAAATCCACTGTAACACTTCATGCTTAATTAAACGATCAATTTTCCCTTTTGGACCATTAGTAGACCATTATTAACAAATTGCCATTATTAAAAAACTTGAAAAGCGGTGCGTAGAACTAAATACATCAATTACCATCACCCACCGCTTGCGGTCTCAATTATAATATTACAGTTAAACGAAGACAGTTTCGATATATTAATGTAATACTTATTATAAAAATATTATTATAAAATTTACATGACATTGGGTTCCGTTGCACAAAACTACTTTGTCCAGGACCAAAACACAGGTTTTTTAATTAACAATATTTTATTCGTCACTGAATGAAAAACGATGTAAGTAATTTTATTGATTTTCGAAATATTTTATGACAGAGAAGAACATACTCCGCTGAACCCGGGAAAAAGAACAATGAATGAGCTATTAAACAAAACTGGGCAGGTACTTAACTGTGCTCCTTGTAACTTCTATCTTCTGTCCTTGTCTAAGTTATATGCTTGTGCATATAAGGATTAAAATTTAAAAGCATCAACAAAACATAACACATCAGCCTCACCTGCGGCATATCGTCGCCGCTACTCGCCACTGTCAACTATTATGACACGCAGTTACAAGCGAGTTGCAGGTCTGATCTGAGCATAAGACTTCATTCAACATGAACTGTTTCTTTTTCTATCGCCCGTCTGCGATCTCAATTATGTAAAATAATTTTCGCTAAAATTCACAGCCATTAAGCTCAGTTTAATTGCTTTAATTGACGTGTCGTTCCGTGCCCACCTGTAACGTGCAAAAACACTCTCAGAACGTAAGCTCCAATATTGCTATGAAGGGGCATATGTACGTGGATGTGTTTTTGAAAATTATACGTTCAGCGTGCAGTTGCGTTTAAACTTTTTAACCGCCAACGCACATATATAGCTTTCTGTCGCAACGACTTGCGACTGACAGCGTTTTACTCAATGGCCACGGGCACACCACAGCTATTTTTTTCTGCCCAGTCTCGCAACTAGGCCTTTTCGTTATATTTACATTCGCACAACTAGTTCTTTAAAGTCATACATGCCAAAAAATCTAAAATTCAGTTAACTATGCTACAACTATCCTTCAATGAGAATCTATTGAGTGCTTAAAGATCGTATTTTAAATTTTTTTGGCATTTATGACTTTAAAGAACTAGAGTGCGATAAAATAACTGTACACCTATGAGTTTATTGTGCATGTGTGTGTGTCAGAGGTGTCACGCGCGAATAAGAGTACCCTGGTACCGCTAAGACGCCTTGTGAGAGACGTGCGTCTGTGTGCGTGTGCCATAACGAGCATTTGGTCTTAGCGTCCTTACAGTATGACGCAAGCATGCACTGGGCCTTATCAGTAAGTAATAGAAGTGAGAAAATGCATACTATTTGTCTTACATCTTATTATCAATTTTCCAAATACTAGGCCAACCTGTGACTAGATTCATATTGTGTATAGCGAAACACCTGGCTAGGTGTAACCGTAATTTATGGCCTAACGCGCGGACCGCGGTGACACTCAACTAAATCACTATAATATTACAATATGTAAAGGTATATATTTATTAGTAAACGCGATTCCCGTATCGTAATAGCCATGATTATTAATGTTGGATAGCCTAGTCTTGATCATTATACTTTGTTATTGTTGGGAAAATATGTTGATTTAGATACATGAGAGAAAGAAGAGGTGTTGTAGAGACAACACATTGGTACAATTTGTTTCTGAGACTTTCATGAATGCTTAGAAACAGTTCGGAATCGGGTATGAGCTGACTTAGGTGATAGGATACTTTTTATCCCGATTAAATGCTCCCTTGGGATGAAACAAGAAGGAGGAAAAATCCAACGTTTGCGTGGACGAAATCGCGGGCAGGCTTTCTTTTGAAAATTTACAACATAATAAACGAAAAATATGAGCAAATATCTTTAGCGAGTAATTTTATAGCTGAAATTCAGCGTCACAAAAGGAAATTGTATGAAAGCGTTAAACTTTTAAGAGTTTGACCCCATTTGAGTTATCGGCTGGAACCCGTCCAATCTTCGTCCATTGTCTTAGACCAGCTTCCAAGACTGGACATGTATATATTACCGACACTTAACAAGTCTTAAATTTGAAATCTCGCCAATGCGCATTAAGGCTTAAGTAGCTTTTTGCGTGTCTAATGTCATACGCACGGTTGACCATCCAAAAGAGTAAATATAACATTAGATACCTTGTGCTTGAAAACGAGCCGGAACAATTGTGTGCCTAAGCGAACCGTGGGGTGAGCACGAACATTATCGTAACGTATTCGTGGCGTCCCAATGTAAGAATCGTTGGTATATACGAATACCAACGCGAATACGCGTTTTGTATATTCAGTCCCTATTAAATCCCACCGCTCCCTCGCCCTTTAATAAACGAAAATTTAAATCAGCGAAATGCCTTTTGCCTTTACGTTTTGGCTAGCAACTTTTATGTTAAAATAATGATCCTAATTTGATAAATGTGAGTTATTTTCACGCTCCAGTTTTTGGCATTTACATTTTTTTTCACTCTTAACCTAAAAGCTACGCAAGGTTTTAACGAAATTGTAATTACAGCTGAATTTAGAGGTACATAGCTCTCACAAGATGGGCATATTTCGTTTACTGATTTCAATAAGAAAAATCATTGGTTACGAACAATCCTTCATTTTGAAAATCTGAATAATCACTTTTGTGTATACCGGGCCCATACAAGCCCTGAACTCGAGCAAACTTATTACCCAATCGAATTAAGGACAACAAGTGTAAACAGACGTTTTATAGTATAACGACAATGCTTACAGCGAGTTGGTTCCAGTGTTTAAGGCATTGTTAATAGAAGACTTTCTTGCAAATCTGTATTTTATCCAGGTTGGATAAAATACAGATTTGTACAAAACAACTTTGTACAAAAGGTGGGCTTACCGCCGTACTCAATTCTTTTTGAACATGAATGAATGTCAAAACACGACTCCATCACGCAACTGCATCGACAGTACCGTCTGGGCCTTAGGCGTTGTCCTACGAGAGCGTGGCAACGCGACAAGTGCGTGGCGACGCGACGCGAGGCGACCAATTCTTGTGTCAATGTCAATCGCGCTTCGTCACGAAGGACACGATCATAAACGTAGATACATTTTATATGATCCCGTCGCGTCGTACTTGTCGCGTTTTTCGCACGTGTAGGACAACGGGTTAGTTCATTCATGAAATTGTCAGTTTCGAAAGACGTCGGGCTGCCGTCGCGCTACGTATGTGACAAATTCTTTATGGTCTGCATTTATTTCCATTTACCTTAAAGCCTGTTCACCTCTTATTCCTCTATCAACGTTATTTCAATTCCGCTTAGCGGGTTTCGTTCAAGACGGTGACACGATCGAGCGATGTTACCGGATATTACAATTTTGATTACCCTCTAATACTTTCATTCAACTGAATTCACATTTATTGGTTCATGGATCATATAAATTGATTCTCGACGACATCAGAATAATGAAGACACGGAACCAGAGTTAATTATAGAACCAATTTAATGTTAAGTGGGGCGGACGCTTCACGGTAGTGAGTGAGTTATCGCTTAGTTTGCGCTACCCACTTTGACCTGGCAAAGCCTTTAAAAAAGAGTCGGTAATTTTACACGGCATTTTACGAAACATAAATTCTTGTGTCAATTTTATTAATTACACTGCTTGATTTTCAGTTATACATTATGAATTTGAATACCAATATTAAAATCAAAATAGTGCCATCAGTAGAAGTTAAATACTTATTTAATTTACCTTTCGAGTTATTCATGCAGATAAATGGAAAATAAAATGAATACTTACGAAATTCAGCAAGTAATTTATTAATAAAAAACTGTGTATTGATGCAAAGCGGAATGCTTCTATCATATTTCCACAGAAACCAATAAATAAAAAATGCACTTGAATACAACGTCGTTATTCCCTTAATTTGCGTAGGACAATTTATTTTTGGAACTTGGTATTTCGGCACAATAAACCACACAGAAAGCGTTAAACATATAACTGAAATAAACTGAAAGATATTGCCTCCGCCAGCGAATCTCCGAGATTGTAAATAAGAGGAAGGAACGCCTGTTGCCTAATGAGCCGTGGCCTCAACTGGTTGTGTAAGGGCTGCTATCCACTTCTAAGGTTATAAATAAACCTAGAGTTAAACTTTCTTTCTCATTGACCTACGTGGGCGAGAGACGTGACAATATTAAATAAATAAATAATTATTTCACAACAACCACACCAATTCTCTAGTCCCAAATTAAGCTACAAGGCTTGTATTAGAGGCACTAGACAACGGAAAAACATACTTAAATACTAAATTTTTGTAAATAAATACATATTATACATAGAAAACACCCAGACCAGTACAAACACATATGTTCATGCACACTTATGCTTGTACTGTGTGGGGATCGAACCCGCGACCCTTGTTTTTAGAAGTCCAACATGTGGATCACAGTGTTGGAATGCAAAATGAAACGCAACATTGAATGAATCGAATCTTTGTCGTGCGTAATAAATATCTACTGTTTTCTCTGCAATCTTTGTTTCTTTTGACCCTAACCCTTCACACCGCACCAAGCGGTCGTCAGTGTCATAATAACGTAATACAAAATGTTTTAATTTAAAACGTAAATGACGTTTATGATAGTGTCATACGTGACGAAGCGCGATTGACATTGACACAAGTAATGGTCGCATCGCGTCGCGTCATATTTATCGCGTTGCGTCGCCCATGAAGTATGACAACGCCTTAGCTGACGGTTGGAGCAATTGGCTAGACGACACCACCAATCGTTGACATACTTTTTATTATCTGTCAAAACGGTCTGCCTCCATAGATTTCGTATGGTAATAAATGATTGTGACGTCACGGTCATGTGTCAGAAATCGAAGTCAATTGACCGAATATTTATTGCGTATTGTGTGTTTAAAAATTGGTTTCTACAGCTTTTTTGAAATATATTGGTTGTATTAACTTCATAGGGGCTATGTTTTTTAAACACCATGTTCTTGACAATATTTAAGATAGGTGTCATCATCCCAATTCGCGCTTTCTTACGGACTCGACTTTTGAATGAAATTTAAAATATTTTGTTAACAGCGAAGTTTAAATAGGAATAAAAACCGTTACCTTACAACGGAGGTGATAAGTTTGTTGATAACCAATTTGGAGGTCTTGTACAGCATTATTATGTAAGTACCTAGAACTCTTCACTGAATCAAAATTTATCGAACCAAGTTTACCTAGGTGTTCGTGTATGAAGGTCCATTTAATTGGGTTATCGAGCCGAAATAAATATATAAAAACATTACTGTTACAGAATAAGTTTTGCAACCCTCATTTCTAGTGTAATTACTGTTTCGAGTTTAATCAAAGTTTAAATACAACGCTGCACCATTAAACTTAAAACATTTGTCTGCAAAATCTGGTGAAACAATATAATTTATTGCCTTGTCATGTAAATTCCCAACGCATTTCAAACTTCTTCAGACTGATTTCTATTATTTACTTCAAATCCAAATATAAATTAATTCAGCAATTAAATTTTCAAAAGTTTTAGTTCTGGATAACTTGCTAATTGTAGCCCGTTTTTGACTTTAACTTTCGGCATATTCAAATGACGTGCTTTTTCTTACTATCTGCAGATACTAAAGTATTCATTGGTATGATAGGTACGTAATTTAAAGCAACCGCCTCACATTGTCAATTGATTAATGGTTGACTTGAAGAAGGCAAAATGAATAAACTTTGGGTAATGCAACAGCTGTATCTGAAATTTCATTGAGTTTAATTTAAACGTCAGTTATAAACTTCCATGATACTTATGGAAAGAATTTCGTTCAAACATTTGAACAATTTAATTGAATAAAACATGTGGATAACTGTTAACACACCAATGGAATGTAAATAGCTGTTGTGTAACACGCAAAATATTGGGTCAAACGAAATCACAAAGCCTACAAAATATGTTTGCGTATTTTTGGAACCACTAAAAAGTCTGGTTTAAAAACTGGTGCGATCAGGCAAGGTCCATTTCGCCCCTGCCCTGCCCTACCGCAACATAAACAGTTTAAACTGATCAATAAAAAAGTTGCTAGTGATGTAACAACTCTTACGCCGCTAGTAAAAAGTTGAACTTTTAAGTCTACCAGATATGAACTGTCAACGGATAAATACATTGACAAAGTTTCGGTTACGCACAAAGTGATGTTGCACCCACTACTCGTATTTATCAGTATTTAACTGTGTTTTACAAAATCTTTCTTTCTCGTCAACCTGCAGTTACCACCCGAGTTGTACCCGTTGTGACCACAATTTTAGCGAATAACAAATCTACGGTAGGATTCATCCATCCTCGGCCACATTGTCACTCACCATCAGGTGGGATTGTGGCCAAATGTCAAATTAGCTACTTATATTTTATATTTAAATACACGCTGACTTGCGCCGATGCGCTTTGTCAAATCTGAATCCTACCTACAACTCCCAATCGCAACCCAACAAAGATTTATGTGTTCGTCATTCATATGAGGGTTAATAAGCGTGCTCATGCTCACCTATGCCTGATTATGATATTGATGTCACTTTCAGCGGTTCAAGAAAAACTTAATCCGATAGTTATAGCTCAGCACATCTCTAACGAATGGGGGTAAACCCTAAACAAAGTAGGTCACCCGATAGGCACGTCTACCCTAAGGGTTAGCACGCGTCAGTTCCTCTGTTTTTTTTCTGCTCTGTCCGAGCTCTGTGACCGGAGATTTTGTTTATTTACATTATACAAGGGACTTATGCAACGAAGCGTACTGTTTGCTTACCGTTTTGATTTTTTTAATGAAAAACCAACACGAATTTATCAAACCAGCAAGAGTCTTTGGTAGTTTTTGACGGTCAGTTACCCTTTTGAAGTTTTCATACGTAAAGTGACTAGTAATGGTTGAAACATAAAATACTTCTGTTCTCCCGGTAAAGCCCCGCAAAATGTGTGTAGCACCTGGCAACTTAAAACACTAGAAAAGTGTGAGCGAATACAACCTGGATTTCCCAATTTCCATGTAATTCATCTTAACCAATACTCAAAGCTCATAATAGAAGGTCGGCATTATTCAAATGATAATGAATGATGCCCAATTTGTGAGAAGAGGGAGTTTCCTGGCCTAAAACTTACAGCGTAATTAGAAATGATTATATTCGGGAACGTCTTGTTACTTTAAGATTTATGATCTTCAATTTTATTTAAAGCGAGATAATCTATGACCATTTTTCTTTGTCTGAGAACCGGCTTGTATTGTACCGTTTTCTATTTTGTAATGTATAACAAATATGTAATTACAAAAATGACATGCTTTCAGTCGTGAGTTGCAGCGACTCTATGTCACAGATGTGCCATGGGCTTTAGCTAACTTATAACGAAAAAATGTGAAATCAGTCATGTAAAATGCATGCACGTAAAACTAAAACGAAGTTTAAAATAACCACGCAAATGCTAAACTTATCGACAGCTACAGAAATTCTGCAATGAGCTTTATATTTACAACAAAACCGCGCAACTTCTGAATTTGTTAGATGTTTCGTCGGCTATTTCCTCTTGTATAAATCAATTCGGCTTATTTAATGGGACCAGAGTGTATAGACGTGTTGCGAAAATTCGACGCGAGTACCCAAGAAAACCGGCTTTATATTTTGAAGGCGAAATTATTTCAGTCGACGAGCTTATGGTTGAGTTTGAGTATCGAAATGGGCAGGAATTTGGGGGAAAAATTGCGGTGGGATATGTCGTTTTAGTGGAGTACCTAGATAATGATATAGGTACTAAGTTTAAATTTAATTAACTCATAAAATATTTCAATAATAAAAAACCGACGCACTTTCTCTAACATTTGTTCTTCAATATCTTTATATTTCGTCAATCTTTACTGTTAATGCAACTCTTGGAACCACATAACCCCAGCTAATAGTCTAACATTATAAAACAAAAGCTTTTTTGTTTGCCTATTGTTAAAGGTCGTAAACGATAAGCATGCTCTAGGAGAAACAGAATAGCCTTTACATTACATTACATTACACTTTGCAAATCATCACCATCCAACTTAATAGATAGCTTTCAGCTATCTTAATGACATTTATTCAAATAGTTCAGACGTTTGAAACTAACTGGCAAAGAACTTAAGTATTTTGAGTCGCATCTGAGACTCTACATTAAAGCCTAACTCTCTAGTTAAAATATAGCCGTTCTTGTCACTCCTACTGGATTAACCGTGGTAGTGAGCGGGATGACTGTGGTCGAAAATCTTAGCAAATCGTAGTAAGGGCTTTGGGCTCATTTACTTACATTCTCCCGACTGAAGTGTTGGGATTAATTTTAGAGGAATGCTGCTGAAATGCTAAGAAAGACGTTGAATCTCTACAGCTACAATAGTGCAGTTATTCTGTTTAGTCTATATTTTTTTCTCAAACAGTATCTCATTTTCCTTTCGGGTTAAATTATATGTTCGTATTTATAACCATGTTATTTCAATTCCGGCTGTAGATTTGTCTCCTCTTTATACCTCTATATTTTAACGAAGACAACGTAAAAATAGTTTTTTTTAATCAATATCGAGTCTGGTCAATATCTGGTCATTTCTTAGCTGTAAGATATATCAGACAACAACACAGCAACTTAAAATATGTTAGTCCATGAAATAATAAACTAGCGTCTCAGAATTTTTTTATAATTTTCAACTTCAGACGTGCAATTAACAAAATGGAGCCTGATCGCCGTCTCGAGCAGGCATTGTCGTTCAACTTGTGAATGGCGGTGTCTAAGATGGAAACTACCCTATATTGTGCAGTCGCCACTTGCAGGCGATACTAGCGAAAACTGTAGAAATAGAGACTGGGAGTCTCAAGTAAAAAAATCTTTAGGTACTACGAGTATAAACCTATTACGCGAAAATCATAATATGTTAATGACTCTTTCTGCAAGGCGAAAATAAATGCATTCTAACGGGTTTAGTCATTATAAGTTCCTAAGCAACATATACCTAAAAACTCTGAGTAAGTAGGTAGGTATATTGACGTCAATCTTTACTAAAAAAGGTTGTTTATTGAACACTTTATAAAAACAGACAAATACACTATCTCCTTATATCAGCCTAAGCTGCTTATTTACTTAGAAAACGTGTATGTTTATACCTTATCGCAGGCGTAGATTCAACGTAAATGCCACAGTGTTATACGAGCCCCGATGCAAAATAGCTCGTCTAGGACGAAAAACGTGTACAAAGATTTTTTCTAACTTAATTATTTTTGTCCAGTTACGTAAATTGAAAAACTATTCTACCATCTCATGTTCGGTTACTTATGCACTATTCATTGTTGAAGCAATAAATTATTTCATCCTTTTAAATTAAGAGATAACGAAAGTTAAGCAAATCGTAAGCAAAATAGTTCATCTAGTTGCTAATCGATGCAAAAGAGTTCGTCTATCATTGAGTTCAATATTTTTTTCCCTTTATAAAATTTATTTTTACAAATTTAAGTTAAGAAAAGTAATTCTTCAGTCATTTTGACAAGTGAGATCGTATAAATTCTGAAAAATTTTGTTAATTTCTTCAGTTTTCAAGTAAAAATGGGTCGTGGCAAACCAGTGGGAGAAGAACTTCGAAAGCGAATAGTTTGTGGGATTGAGGCGGGCAAATCAAGTTACCAATTCTCAAAAGACTTGACACTGCCCAGATCTACAGTGCAATATATCATTCAGCACTATAAAAAGAATGGAAATACTTTTTGCTTGAAGAAAACTGGCCGACCCCGTATCACCAGTAAAACAGAAAACAGAATTCTTAAGAAAATTGTCAAAAAAAAATCGCCGTTCTCGAGCTGGAGAACTAACGGTGCAATGGAGAGACATGATTGACTAAGATGTTTCAGTTGATACCTGCAAAAGAGTGTTAAAAAGAATGGGCTACGGATTTTACACAGCTGAGCAAAAACCACTATTGACTGCCTTACAGAAGAAAAAGAGATTGAAGTTTGCTCGTGATCACTTAAATTGGACTTCTGATCAGTGGCGTAGTATCATATGGAGTGACGAGTCTAAATTTGAAGTCACAGTCGGCGATGAAAGAAAAAAAATGGTTCGAAATAAACATGAAGCATTTCATACTGATTGCATTAAACGAAAAGTTAAGTTTCCAGCGTCTCTCACGATCTGGGGCTGCATGTCTGCGCAAGGTGTTGGTGGGATGCAGTTTGTGGATGGTTCCATCAATGCAACAAGATATCAAAATATTTTGAAAGAAAGTCTACTGCCCTCCATTCCGTCACTCAAATATCAAGATTCTTTCATTTTTCAACAAGACGGTGTTTCCTGCCATACTGCAAGGACAACAAAGACATGGCTGCTGTCAAAAAGCATCCCAACTATCTAACAGCCCGGACTTATCGCCGATTGAGACCCTATGGTGGAAAATGAAAAAAGTCCTTCGCAAAAATCCATCAAGATCGAAGAGCGACTTGAAGGCTAAACTCTTGGCTGTGTGGGAGTCAATTACGACCGACGAGTGTGCAGCGTGGTTGCGACCATGCCTCTTCGCATTAAAGCTGTAATTGCAAAGGTGACATAACTAAGTGGTAGACGAACTATTTTGCGTGAGAGCCAGTGATAGACGAATACTTTTGCGACATGTGTTTCAGTATATTTTTTTATTTATTTGTGTTATGTAAGGTCATGAAAGATTTTGAGATACGTTAAAATAAACTTTGAAATGTTACTCAAATTGCGGTTTACTGTCTCCTTAACTTTTTTAGTAACTTTACCCAAATTCACTTCACATTATTTCATAATATCTTATTTTTCATACTAGACGAACTATTTTGCATCGGGGCTCGTATATATGATATATTATATGATGTATTGTATGATGTTTTTTACCATTTCATTCTAAATAATGATATACAACGGTCAATATTGTTTTTTTCCATTGAACATTCAAATTCGATGCCATTTATTAATAAAAATACCACCGATTGTCATTAGGGTCAGGACTCTCGTTTTGTGTCTGTATTTTATTGAAACTGTCGCTCTTTTCTCGTGAATTCAAATATTGGAAATCAAGTTTAATTAACAAAATTGGAGGCATTAAATGACAGTAGAAGACTAACGAGCTTGATCGTTTTGACGGGTCATTGTCTTAAACAGCTATTGTGACGATGTTCACGACGAAGAAGGCAAGCAAAGTAAAAAGAAAAAAACAATGTCAAACAAATCACGCCACAATAACGCGCTACGGCAGCTCGATAAGTTCACGGCGTGATATGCTATAGAAAATGCGTTTTATGTCGCTCAAGCTGTGTGGAAAATCCTTTAAGAATGAATAAGAACCACGATCTGGAACCAATGGCGAAGTAACATTTGAGGAAGTTAGTATATGCTGTGTAAATGAAGAAACTACTATTTTCTATAAAAATAATTGTGTGCTTATTTAATTTATGAGTTGATTAATTGATAAAAATAAGTTAAGAATCTTTGGAAAGAGTTTAAAGTTAGTCATATTAAAAGAGTTTGCTAATACTGTTGCTGATACTTAGATTAATTAATTACAACTAACGTAACTTGTTTTTCCGGAGTGATCTCATTGAAACTTACACATAATTTTTCGTTAATTTAACTTATAAGGTTGGTATAAAAATAGAGGCTAAAATCTTTACAGGGGATAATGGTGCTGGTTGTACAATAAGTAATATTAATGTAAAACAGTTTGTAACCTGAATTGTACAATTGTTTATTGTCCTGAATAAATAAAAATAAAAAAATAAACTCACATTTAAAAATATCGAGCCGCATAAAATTCGGAATAAAGTTCTCAATAATAATAAATAATAATAAAATTCTTTATTAAAGTGACCAGGACTCAATTTGTTAGAAACATTAATTAAACTTGAACAACTAAGGTTAGTCAGAAATATATTTTGATTAAATATGACTTGTGATTGCTACTATACGACAATCATCGCTGCTTCATTTCATAAGCAGTGGCGCAGCAATGATTCAGGTATCCATGAATGCTGAACTATAATAATATCCGCTATAGATTTCCACTTTGCACCAGTTAATAACGTCGTTAAATCGGCCATAACCGAAATTTAAATTCGATGAAATGTAAACGGTATTTCAATGGGATTGCAGTCGCTAGATGGCGCACAATAGAAAAACCTTTCACCATTTTCTGTAAAATTAAATGAAAACCTCTTTACTTTAATCTTTTACTTCTTTGTCATTGTTGTAGTCGACCATATTTGACTTATGCATGTTACAACGAATAGTCCACTTGAGATAGGATAAACTTTGTATGGATATCCGAAACCGAGGCGAACGAACTTCGCAATGTGTATCTCGGAACGCAGTGAAATTCTATAAGCCGTAGCAAATCTGCCTACTGATAGTAATAATCATTATGATTGATTACCCATTAATTTAACACTGTATCAACGACATCACTCAAATTAGTTAGCAATTGAATGCAATATAATTATATTGAACTAGCACTACACCCCGGATTTACAACCTAAACGAGTATACTACCAAAAAAATGTACGTGTACGAATAATTATGGTAATATTCCTCTCAATGCGAAAAAATAAAAGGAAATTGCAATTGTAGTTTAGGAGTTAACCTGATACAATCACAAGTAAAATAACGATGTAAATGTTCAGTGCTCTAGCATTTATTTCTTATACATGTAGCTTAGCGGTTATTGGAAAAATGTGGAGCACGATATTAGAGATCTAATATCCGAGCTGATGGCATTCCACACGCATCTGGAACGCAGTGCTCTTCATCTGTGGGTATATAAATATTCATACAAATGACAGTAGATAGTTATGTCATCACATCTGCCATCCCACTCTATCACCATTCCCAATAAATAAACTTACTGCAATGTAAGCAGTTACTACAAAGTAACTGCCAAACTTCTTAAGAATTGTTTTGATGAGTCTTCTAAAGCTCTCAGATATGTCACATCTATCATTTGCAACATAAACAGTTACTACAATGTAACTGGCTAATTTCTTGAGAACTGTTATGCTGAGTCTCTTCAAGCCTCAGACATAAACATCCTGCGCTACATTGTAGAGCCTAAATTTCATGGGAAATGTTTTGTTTAATTCAACCTAAACATTTCCGTTAGCAACTTATTCGTGGTAGACGCTTCCCGTCCCCACTCTAGACATGACTGTCCTCAGGACATCTATATATAGGCCTGCGGGCATCCCATACGGCAGTCGTAACTCGTCCCACATCACGTGTACTTCTCCGCTCCTAGCGAGTGTTAGCTTAAGTACTGATCATCGAGATCACTAGTTCGTAGTTGTGATCATCCAGATCAATAGTTTAGTAAACCAGTGTAAAAGTGTTAACTCTAACAATACAGTGTTTTTAACATCAAAACTTTTGTTTTATTTTTAAAGTCTGCGAGCCGTCAAAACTTGACTGGCGCAGCCGGTAGGATCTCGCGTCGCGTTCACGAATTATAAAGTTCCAGATAACTGTTTTCGCGCTTCGCGGCTGTACTATCAAGTGCACAACGGCGGGATCCTCGAACCAAACAAATAAGTCACCGGGCGGCAGCAGCAGCAGCAGAGCAACACTTCTACACCAGCCTAGAAGACATGGTTTGGAGCGGCCTGTGAGTAAACCTCTTCGCTACCGTTTTACCAGTCTTTCCTTGGCACCCTTTAATGTTATTTCACCCTAAATCGTGAGAAACGTTATTTGCTCGTAGTTCCTTAACCTCAGGATTACGCCAGCGCTAGTTTTTAAGATTATTTAAATGTTAAATTTGATGAGATTAATTAATTGGTAATTCCAACACTCTTTAACTTAATACTCATGCAAATTATATTGATATTGATTAATTGGTAATTCCAACACTCTTTAATTAATTATCCCAGTAAAGTTAATTGTAAATTGATATTAATTAATTGGTAATTCCAACACTCTTTAATTAATTATCCAAATAAAGTAAATTGTAAATTGATATTAATTAATTGGTTATCCATAACTCTTTAAATTAATATCCTAATAAATTGTAAATTATTCAAAGCTATTATCTTATTGTACTATTTTATTTTTGTGTGTATTTTAAATTGTGTGTATTATTTTGTGTGTGTTAACTAAAAGATTTAAATAGTGACTTTAAACGTAAATTGTAAAGATGGTTAATATTAACACCATCCCCAGTGAAATTCTAAATTTAATACCCAAGTTCGAAGGCGAACCAAAACTTTTAAATCTTTTTGTTAAAAAATGTGAATATGTTATAAATATTTATAGATCGACTGATGAAAATGTGTTACAAAACACATATGTTTTCCATGCCGTAACAAGTAGGCTCAGCGGTCGTGCCGCAGCATTATTAAGTGAGCGTTACGATATTGATACATGGCAAACTTTAAAATCTGTATTAACCCAGCATTTTGGAGATCCGCGTTCTGAAGCTTGCATAGCCATAGTGCTAGAACAAATTAAAATCAAAACAGGAGAATCCTACATCGATCTGTGTCATAGAATACAAGCCGTACGCAGCACATTATTATCCAAAGTAAATTTAATTGAAGACACAGGCGTAAAAGCAGCGAAAGTTATCATTTACGATAACTTAGCACTTAATACATTTTTATTTAATCTCTCCGAAGACATGATACGAATTATTAGATTAAAAGGTTGCACCTCTCTGGAACAGGCCTTAGCCATTGTAACAGAGGAGGAAAACTTCAAATTCCAATATGATAGTAAAAACAAAAACAAAAGTGCTCCAGCACCTAAACCAAACTTTTTACAAAATTCAACAGCTTTTAAACCTAACTTCATAGCGCCAACGCAAATGCCTGCATTTAAATTCGGAATTCCCCAAAATAACTTCAAACCAAACTTTACTCCAAACTTTAACCAAAATAATTATAGATTACCTAGCCAAACAAATTTCAAATTCGGTTTACAGCCCAATCAAACAAGACCCATATACAGTCCTCAAAATAACAACATGTTTAATCCTAGGCCAATGCCTTACCGCATACCTTCAAATTATAATAAATACAATAGATTTGGTTACTTCAACCAACCCCCAAACAATCAATTTAAATTCGGCGTAAGCAACCCTCCGTTAGCTCAACGCCCTTCTAATAATTTAAATACAGACGTATCTATGCGTACTGCAGCTCCAGTACGACATAACCTCATGAACAACTTAGAAAACCCCGAAGAACTATTTTATTACGATGATGGAATGGACGAAATAGATTATTATGATTATTGTAACAATTTCCAAGATTTCGAAAATCAGGAAATCGAACTACAGGAAAGCGTAGAACAAACGGGCAATGATGAAAATTTTTGTACCGAAGCCTCTACGGACAACGATCAGAGATAATCAATCTCAACTATGACGGAATCTTAAGATTACCCCATATCATAATTCCGGAAATAGGTTCTAAATTCATGATAGATACAGGAAGCACGCGCTCGTTCATTAGTCCTTATTTAGCTAATTCATACTTCAACGCGTACAAATATGAAGAGCCGTTCGAAGTAATAAGCACTCATGCACGAAGCAGCCACAATGAAGTAATTCACATTCCCCTTTTTAAATCTTTTATGACTCCAGGAAATCATAAATATTACGTATACAGTGTAGACGATCGTTTTGATGGTCTAATAGGCAGTGATCTTTTGAAACAGTTAGGAGCAACAATCGATATGGACAGGCAGGTTCTCAGAATTCGCAATACCGAGATTCCTATAATATATAGCCCACCATACGAAGTGCGTATAGCCCCGAGATCGGAGACACGCGTTAAGCTACCTACTGAATTATCAAACGGTGACGCAATCATCGATTACCGAGACTTTGGTCAAGGTGTTCGTATGCCTAGTGCATTAATAAGATGCAATAAAGGATACGCCCACACAATAGTTCAAAATATTTCCGATAACTATGTAACCATAACAATTTCAAAACCTTTTAAAGTAGAGCCATTCAAAGAAACATCAATTCCCGTTAACAACATTAATAACTTACCAAATAACCTACAAATAGATGAAATTTTGACAGAAAACTTAAATAAACTAAGATTGGATCATATGAATCAGGAAGAACGTCATGCTATTAAAAAACTTTGTTACGAATATAGAGACATCTTTTACTGTGACAAACTCCCCTTAACTTTCACAAATCAGGTAAAGCACCAAATCCGTACAAAAAACGAAGACCCTATTTATGTTAGGCCATATAGGTTGCCTCCAATCCAAACTCAGGAAATTAACAGTCAGGTCGAAAAACTTTTAGCAGACAACGTAATTCAGGAATCACATTCCCCGTGGAATGCCCCTGTTCACTTAGTTCCAAAAAAATTAGACGCATCGGGTGAACAAAAATTCAGAATGGTCATTGATTACCGTCGACTCAACGACATAACCACTGACGATAAATACCCTTTACCCAACATAGCAGATCTTTTTGACAAATTAGGTAAATCAGTTTATTTCTCTACCCTTGATTTAGCGAGTGGCTACCATCAAATTGAAATAGAAAAACAAGACAGACAGAAAACAGCCTTCAGTACACAAGCAGGACATTACGAATTCTTACGTATGCCCTTTGGCTTGAAGACAGCCCCTGCTACATTTCAACGCGCAATGGACAACGTCCTTCGCGGCCTTCAAGGTTTGCATTGTCTCGTTTACTTAGACGATATCATAATTTTCAGTTCAAGTTTACCGGAACACATTTCTAAACTCAGAAAAATCTTTGACAGACTTAGGGAAACAAATTTAAAAGTCCAATTAGACAAATCCGAATTTGTTAGGAAGGAAGTCCTCTACCTTGGTCATACCATCACAAAGGAAGGTCTAAAACCTAATAATGACAAAATCAAAGCCATACTTAACTTTCCAATTCCAAAAACAACCACCGAAATTAAAAGCTTTTTAGGATTGATCGGTTATTACCGCAAATTCATTAAAGACTTCGCGAAAATAACCCAACCCCTAACTAATTGCCTCAAAAAGAAAAACAAAATTATAATTGACGAGAAATACAGAAAAGCATTTGAAACGTGTAAAGAGCTATTAACGAATGCACCTTTACTCCAATATCCAGATTTTCAAAAACCATTTATTTTAACTACTGACGCATCTAACTTCGCGATAGGCGCCGTACTATCCCAAGGAACCGTGGGAAGCGATAAACCAGTCGCATACGCAAGTCGCACCTTAAACGAAGCCGAGACACGTTACAGCACTATCGAAAAAGAGCTTTTAGCCATAATTTGGGCAGTTAAACATTTCAGGCCGTATCTCTACGGAAGAAAATTCACCATTTACACAGACCATCGTCCTCTTGCATGGTTAAATTCAATTAAAGAACCAAACAGTAAACTCACCCGTTGGAAATTAAGATTATCAGAATTTAATTATAACATTGTTTACAAAAATGGTAAACAAAACACAAACGCTGACGCTTTGTCACGCGTCCGTATCAATGCTTTAGTTAAAAATGACAATAGTTCCATGAAAGTTAACGTAAACACAGATAGACCCCCAACTCCAATTAGTATTAATTCTTCAGATTCTGCTAAGTCAGACAAATCCAATTTCTCTCGTAAAGATAAAGGTTTCTACGGATATGCCCGTTCAGAATCAAGTACCAGCACTCTTTCGGCACCGGAATCAAATCCCGGAACCGCAACCGCGCATTCCGCTAAAGATATCGATACCGAAGGTATTCCCATTTTAAATGAAGCCATAGATAACAAACCTAATCAAATGATTATAGCATCTTGGACATTAAATAAATTATCAGTTTTAGACAATTCAAATTCAAAGCAACGTATTTTAGAAGTCACTTTACCCATAAACAGACCAGATTTAATTACCAAATTTTTAAAAGAATACACTAAACCTAAAGTTAAACAATTTATTTATTTCTTCGACGAAGAACTTCGTAAAAACTTCGTTGCGGAAGTTATCCGATTGTTCAAAAAAGACACCGTTAAATTCTTTGAATGTACCGAACGCATAATTAACCTCACAGACGAAAACGAACAACGCGAAATAGTTTTACTAACGCATAATGGTAAAACATGCCATCGCGGAATTAGGGAAACATTAATTAGATTAAAACGTAAATATTACTGGCCAAAAATGGAAGAAACCGTTTCGAGTGTAATAAACGCATGCGAAGTATGCAAACGCATGAAATATGACCGGAAACCCTTTAAACCCGAACTTCAATTAACCCAAACACAATCGAAACCTTTTCAGGAATTGTTTATGGATTTGTTTACCATTGAAGGAAAGTACTATCTAACGATTGTAGACGCTTTCAGCAAATTGGGACAAGCAATTGAAATACCCAATCGATCTACACCGGAAGTAGTTAGAGCCCTTCTTAAATATTTTTCATTTTACGGAACCCCAAGTAAACTTAACTCTGACCCAGGAACGGAATTTAATAATGCCCTCTTAAAGGAAATGCTATCTTTTCACAAAATTGATTTACATATCGGTACTCCACATAATCCTAATTCGATGGGAATCGTCGAACGTTTCCACTCTACAATTATCGAAATTTACAGACTTGCCAAATTCGAACAAAAACTTTCCGACGCATCATCAGTGATGACGTATGCAATTTCAGCTTACAATCAAACAATACATTCAACAACCGGATTAACACCTTTTGAAATAACTTTCGGACATACCGACTCTTCAAGTCCATTTAGTGTCGATTTTAATAGGCAATATACGCAACAACTAGTAAAAGAACATGTACGAAAAACCAAACACCATTATAAATATTTAACTCAGAAAATAATCGAAACCAAAGAGGAAATTAAAAAGAAACGTGGCGGTGAAGCCCAATTCCCAGTGGAAGTAGGTGACACAGTTTTTATAAAAGGCGTAAATACAAGACGTAGCAAAGATAAACCGCGTTACGAAAAAGCTGAAATTTCAGGAGAACGTAGTAGAAACATAGCCCAAGTAAAATCCAAAAATAGGCAAACTAAAGTACCAATTGAAGACATAAAACGTCCTCCGCAGGTACTTCCTGCTCGTGGCAACCCTGACGATCCGCGTCCAGGCCCTTCAAGTAGACAAGATTGAAAAGAATCCTGGGCTACTCCCTATTAAAGAAGGCCAAGCCATCATTAGCGATGACAAATGGACAGTTTTTAAAATACTTAATTTATCCGATATACAAATAGATTTAGAATATAACACTTTTAGATATAATGAGTTTAAGAAACATGTAATCAATAATTTTAAGATAGGAAACTCACTAGAGTATAATAATGTAAAAACACAAACCGACAATTTAATGCTTATCACTAATCAAAAATTTAAAGAAATTGTACCAATTAGCCGCATAAAGCGAGGATTAATTAACCCATTAGGATCTATTATTAAAGCAATATCAGGGAATTTGGATAATGATGATGCAGTTAAATACGATAACATTATAATGGAATTAAAATCTAAACAAGACGCTATCTCTAATAAAATTACTATTTTATCCGAAATGGCGGGAATAATTACCTACAATACAAATGTAACAAAAAGCAATTTCATCCAAATAAATCAAGAACTTTTAAACTTAAGAAAACAGGTAAATGAAACAAACCTTATTAGAATTGAATATAAAATTTTAACAACTCTTAACTTATTTTTACATAATTTTCAGACTATACTTTTACATTTGGATGAAGTTGAAACAGCAATAGCTTTTAGTAGATTAAGGATTCTACATCAATCTATAATTGATAATAAGGAACTATTAGAGGTTTTACAACAAATAGAGCAAAGTAATAAATTAGTTTTTCCAGCTACACTTGCCAATCTCGTCAAGATAGAGCAAACAATAGAGTAAAAAGCTTATTTTAAACAAAATCAAATAACGTTTATCATGAGTATTCCCCTTACAAATTTTGAAATGTATAACTACTACAGAATCCTTCCTTTACCCGTCCTTAACTCCCATAATGTTACCACTATAATTGCACCTAAATTCCCTTATTTACTGGTAAAAGAGGCGAAAACTTGGTCGCTCCCCGAACCGTGTCAGGAGATCGACGAGAACCTCTACCTATGTCGCGATGAAGACATCGCTACCCATTATAAAGATCCGTGTACTTCCAGTTTACTTAAATCTGAAAATAACATTACTACATGCCATCCCGTTTCAGTGCAGATAAGCGACTTATACATCAAATCGTTCTACGAAAACTGGTGGATTGTGTATTCCAGGAAACCAGTAATTATGAAGGAAACATGCAAAGGCGAAATCACCCGTCGTGAGTTGCATGGCACTTACCTCATTGGCATGGATGGATTTTGTGAAATTAAGATCCAGGAAACTGCACTCAGAAGACATCACTCTGGTGCAAGAAAAATCAGATATGAGAAGACACCTAAGATCAATTTACCTGAATTACCAAATTCTGCAGGTAGCGATGACAAGCCCATCAACATAGATGACATCAACCTGGAAAACCTTCAGCTACTTACGTATGCTTTGAGGAAATCCGAGAAAATGGAAACCAGTGTAGTGAATCTGAAAAGTGTCAGTGTCGGAACAGTGATTTTATATGTTTTATTGTGTACCACTATTGTAATAATTTTAAGTTTTAAATTAAAGAAAATGTATCCAGATTTTTGTGCTCGAAATCCTCGGATTCCCGTAAGAACCGATGATTTCGAACTTAAGGAGGGAGGAGTTATGTCATCACATCTGCCATCCCACTCTATCACCATTCCCAATAAATAAACTTACTGCAATGTAAGCAGTTACTACAAAGTAACTGCCAAACTTCTTAAGAATTGTTTTGATGAGTCTTCTAAAGCTCTCAGATATGTCACATCTATCATTTGCAACATAAACAGTTACTACAATGTAACTGGCTAATTTCTTGAGAACTGTTATGCTGAGTCTCTTCAAGCCTCAGACATAAACATCCTGCGCTACATTGTAGAGCCTAAATTTCATGGGAAATGTTTTGTTTAATTCAACCTAAACATTTCCGTTAGCAACTTATTCGTGGTAGACGCTTCCCGTCCCCACTCTAGACATGACTGTCCTCAGGACATCTATATATAGGCCTGCGGGCATCCCATACGGCAGTCGTAACTCGTCCCACATCACGTGTACTTCTCCGCTCCTAGCGAGTGTTAGCTTAAGTACTGATCATCGAGATCACTAGTTCGTAGTTGTGATCATCCAGATCAATAGTTTAGTAAACCAGTGTAAAAGTGCTAACTCTAACAATACAGTGTTTTTAACATCAAAACTTTTGTTTTATTTTTAAAGTCTGCGAGCCGTCAAAACTTGACTAGATCCAGCTACCTATTTGTTTCCCAATCGTTAATTCAACAAAACACACAGTGCTTACCTTGAGGTACTGTCGTCGTGTGTACTTAATACAGGCTCACCTGTTTGATGGTGCTACGATTTGCTACGACCAAATAATGTGCTACGAAATGACTCAGATTTTTTGCAAATCATTGTTTTTCGTAGCACGTAAAATCGTCGTTCCAAATCGTAGCGATGAGGAAAACTATTATTTTCCATTTCCGTTTACTACATTCAACCTCACTGCCAATAAATGTAGATATACATTAGGTTATATGTCACTATTGTTGTCTTTAAGTTTAAATTAGGTATCTGGCGGATATTTAGACGAGGCCTAAACCATTGTTTAGCGATGAGACAGTGTCTCATGTCGTTAAAATGCAAGGTATGGGTTACTAGAAGCAAATTGAAATGGTCACCTTGACCAGCATCATCGTAAGATGATGATGATATGTGTTTGTAATACTAAAAAAAATATGTAAACGTAACTACCTACGTCATTGAATCTTTAATGTTATTCCGATTGTTAAATTGGGTCGATAAAGTAAAGCTCCGGAGCGATAAATTATATCTGTACGTGATATTTATGCGGGTTCTGTATGAATTTATTGCCGCGTGCGATATCAAATACCTATCGGCGAATATTGCGAACTTTGTTACGCACCCTTAACTCTTTATGAACGCTAAATAACCTATTCAATAAGATTTATTATATGGAATATTTATTTTTTATGCTTACATGATACTGAAACATGTCTTTACAAATACTTCGAAACACCGCGTTGGTTCGTTTACGCGTCAATATGCGTTTCACGCTAAAGGATGAATTTAGAAATAGTATATTATTTAACGATATATATATAAATTTCTGTAATGCAAACGTTCTAGTTATATCAGTATAATATTGTGTTGCCAGCTTTCACGCAGTTAACGAGCAAACAAGGAGTTTGGTTCAGAATGTACGTCAGCTTGCATTCTTACATTATTTCTATTATATATTATCAATAGAAATATTAATACCCGTATGTACAACTTGAAGAAGAGGACTCTATCGACGAAGTAACATTAAAATATAAATTGTAACTAGTTACGGCAGCTCAAAGGATTAAAGGATCCATGTCGAGAACAAATGAGAATATGGTAGCCCGAGGCAAGGTAGATCGAACCAATATTTGTCAAATACAAAGTCGTATTAAACATAATCCTACTACTATTATAAAGGCGAAAGTTTGTAAGTATGGATGTATGGATGTTTGTTACTCTTTCACGTAAAAACTACTGAATGGATTTGAATGAAACTTTACCACAATATAGCTTATACATCAGAATAACATATAGGCTACAATTCATAAAGAATTTTTAAGATAAAGGCTTTCCACGCGGACGAAGTCGCGGGCGGCCACTAGTTCATTATATGTATGAAAGACGGAATTGTGTAGCACTGATGATGAACTTACATTGATAATGTAAATGTGTAGTAAAATTAAAAAAATTAAAATATCTGCTGCAGCTGAAAGCAGTGCAGTGTTCCAGGCTTAAACTTAAAAAAATAATTCAAAATTAATTTCGAATATGCCATTCAAGTTTAAATGAATCAAGACCACGAATAGGTTTAAAATTACTGGCAGCAAGAAAATACACAGTCCCCTCTACTACAAATGAACTAGGCAGTGATTATCCCTTGTTTAAATATAAGCCGGCCCATTCAAAGTGAATGACAGCGTTTGCCCCAAATTAAGTGTTAGCTTGTGCTATGGTGACTAGGATAACGGATATAAAACCCGCAACAGCCGGTTTTGTAGCCTGCACCTCAGACCAATAGACCAAAACTGACGTTAAAAAAACTTGTATTAAATCTCATGAGCCTATATAAGTCCCACTGCTGGGCACAGGCCTCACCTTAACTATGAGGTGGACCGAGCCAGACTCCACCACGCGGGCTCAGTGCGGATTGGTGGAGGGGTGTTTGTCCTCACTTACCTTTAAGTGACCAACCTTACTGTCTTTTATTTATTTAATTTTATTAGGAAAAGCAAACAACTACATAATATAATTTTAAAAGGATGACAGTAATAACAAATACAAGCATGCAATTATGCATACTGTCAGATGTTATTAAGCCGACCGAGGGCCTCTGACCAGGCTTAACGACTAATATCTATCGATATTAACCGGGACCAACAGCTTAACGTGCCTTCCGCACGCACTTCCTTAAGCACGGAGATGCTTGTAAATAGACGTCACTTAAATGGTTAGAATGGTCACCCATCCCATACATGACCGCGTTTTAGGTTGCTTAACTTTAGGTATCACTACCAAAGCGCTGCAACCACTGCGCCACAAGCACTCCACCCCATGTATTATATAAACAAGAGATAAATAACGCCTTTTTCTTTCAGTAGTAGGGGGTAGTATCTTCACTGAACGTAGTGAGGAAGGTATACCGTTTAATTACCGTTATAACTACTCATAAATAACGGTATTGTGTACGGCATTGTGTTGCTAATGAGAGGCGTCCGCGGCTGACTTCACGCGACACCCTCAATAGAGAGATGTGGTTTTATTGTCTCTTTACTGTAAAAAAAAAAGAAATATTTACAGGAAAAAACACACTGGCATTAGTGCTAGTAAGTTGAAGATTGGGAATAGTAAGATGATGAAACTGGCCCTTGAACTGTTAAACAGTATTCGTCGAAAAAGTCGATTGGACAATTATGATATTTCTAATCAGAATTTTTCTTTTTTTACTTACACTCCCGTAAATACGAGTGATGGGTAAAATTTCGAAGTGAAAATTATGTTTCTACAAGTTTCTACTTTTCTGGCATTATACTTACTCTTACTAATACGAGTTTTTAGATACAACACCATAAATAAACAGAATGCAGATTAACGTCAGCGTATGTAAAAAAAAGCATCTACATAGCAGCAGAGATGAGCTTATGTTGTCAAAAATAGTTAGCTTTGGTACGTTAAAAAGTCATCGAAAATACAGGACCCACGGATTAAACTCCATAGCCGGTTACCTAATACCCAAAATCTCGGTCACAGCACGGATTACCGACTTTAAGCTCGCTTGAATGGGGCAATCAGAACTACGATTGGGTACGTCTAGCTGCTTCGGCAGTTCCTTCGCAGGGTCGTCATCTTGAGGCTTAGCGTGCAATCGATTCTAGATTCAAAACAGAAACAGCCATAACGGCCAAGGTAATTTTTTTAAAGCTAGAACATACGTTTTTGAAGCAGATTATATGTTCAATGGTGCTACGATTTGCTACGACTACATAATTTGCTTTGAAATATATCAGCTGCATTCTATATTATTCTGCAAAATTTTAGATTTTTTTTAGCCATCGTAGCACTTGGACTCGTCGTAGCATTTCGTAGCGATTAGAAAAACTAATATTTTTTAAACTCGTGCCATAATGATTTTTCAATACTCCTCGTTAATTCCCTTCAGCGATTTAGCCACGGCATTTGGTTCACGAGATGTCAGTCGCGAGTCGCGGAGACAGTACGCTAAATATGTACGCTGGCGCTATGTGCAGTTTAAGATTCTAAGATTACTTTTATCAACAAATCCATATAGAATAAGTTATCTTAAATTCGTAAAATAAGTCTCGCACTGAGTATTACCGTCTCTAAGCCGCGGCGACTGAATGGAGGCAATCAGAACATTCGCTATTGGGTCTGTGCAGTACTGCAGCTGTATGGAATATCTTTGAAGAGGGCAGCTCAACTTCTCAAGGATTAGCAGAAATAGGTTCGAAATTATAGGGATATGATATAATAATAATATAAAGAATTTATAGTGAACTCTCCAGTGTGTCGTCCTGTGTTAGTAAGTGGTTATTATCTATACTTATATTATGTAGATAAAGAGAAAAGATTAAATAATGTGTTTGAATTGAATAGGCTTTGAAACTACTGGACCGATTTAAAAAAATACCATTGGAAGCCTACATTATCCCTGATGAAAATAGGCTATATTTAATATTTATTAACATGCTTAATACCCATATTAGAGAACCAAATTCCACGCGGGCAAAGCTACTGGCTGAATATTATTATGGTATAAATGATATCCTTTCTAAATCCAAAGCTTGTAAAACGTTTGTACCGATCCAGTTAAATAAGCAGAAATTTTACTGACGACGTATCGGTAAATTGTCGACGCTTCGTTCAAATCACGCAATACAAATGGTATTCAATTTATTCAATTTGGCTTTGTTTTGTTTTATTTTAATAAAACATTTTGTTTATGAAACAATTTTTGTTTCTAAAAGGTGTGACGCTAGCAGTTATTTTTGTACCCACATGAAGTAAAAAAAAAAAACACATTTTTTATTCATCCTTATTACAGGGTTACCTCCATTATAATTGGGTGCGATGAGGTATGGTTTGTTTAATGCCTGCGAAGACTCTTTCCTGTTTCTGCAGTATTAAACAATTGTTTTTGTGCCTTTTTAAACATTCGTTACATAATATAAAGCGGTTGGAGAGCGAAATTCCTTCGATGTGTTTTAAGTCCAATAAATGAGAAATAATTACGTAAATTAGAATAAGTCCAATCCATACATTATTTTTCGTTTTTACTGACTTTTAAAATTATCAGCTTCAACATCAATTTCAAAAGGCAACTTGTTTATAACATTACTTTGCGCCTTTTATCGATAACTTCTTGCAATTTGAATAAGCTACTTGAAAGAAGATTGAAGTGCGTGTAAACCTCATTAGCTCTGAGTAATGTATTGATCTGATGATAAACCTGTATAAATTATGGTACAGTAACGTAAGAAGGTCTAATGCACTCACATCGTACTACATCTGTAATCAATGTCACTGTATTCATTATGGGGTAATTAATCTGTACATCTCGTCACTTGAGCACCAGGTGTCAACACTATGAATATTCCCATTCTTACGTTAAAGACCATGTTAGTGTATTTTCTGGGATAGTTTATTAAGACGTTCACCTTATAAAAATATTGAGTTCGTGGCTCATAATGGTCAATGAACAAATACTCATTTATTTAGACAAATAAAATACAATTCGCGACGATACAGCAATGTTAATCCACACTTATCATGTTTTATCATTCTTGTTTCCGTGAGCAAAAAGTATGAAACATGATGTAGATTTACTGTGCCTCCGTAGGCAGGCGTTTAAAGGGCGACCATGATGAGTATGAGATCAATTAAACAAAGGATGAATAATTTTGAATGACTATCTAACAAGGCGTCTGATGACTGGTTTATCAAAAAAGGTCTTCCTTGACTTCTTCAAATTACGTGAATACGATTTCACCGACATCGAGTTCTTTTTACCCAGGTTACCTTCAGAGACCTCTTTTCTAGTCAAACTTGTGATTACCCAGACACCAAGTAATCACAGTCACCCTGTTCGTGGCAATCGTCGCCGCCGCAAGATTGAACGGAAATCGAACTGTGCAGTCTGTGGTGCGACAATATGCTATAGTGTGCGGATAGCGGCGGCATCCGCAGATTAAAGGCTGTTCGACTTTCAAAAGCAGATGTATTGTAAATTGCAAAAATAGCTTGACATAGACCGCACTGACGTCTTAAGTTGGTGGGGCGCTAGTTCACTACATACGCCGTGGCTTGTGCATTTGATGTAGGTACCAATTATGTCTTGACAAAGATTAAATGGAAATCGAACTGTGTGGTATGCGGTGTCACAATATACTATAGTGTGCGGATAGCGGCGGCATCCGCAGATTAAAGGCTGTTCGACTTTCAAAAGTGTTCGACTTTCAAAAGTAGACGTTTTGTAAATTGCAGCCAAAGCATGACATAGACAGCACGGACGTCTTAAGTTGGCGGGCGCTAGTCCACTACATACGCCGTGGCTGGTGCATTTGATGTACCTGTTCGTGGCAATCGTCGCCGCCGCAAGATTGAACGGAAATCGAACTGTGCGGTCTGTGGTGCGACAATATGCTATAGTGTGCGGATAGCGGCGGCATCCGCAGATTAAAGGCTGTTCGACTTTCAAAAGCAGATGTATTGTAAATTGCAAAAATAGCTTGACATAGACCGCACTGACGTCTTAAGTTGGTGGGGCGCTAGTTCACTACATACGCCGTGGCTTGTGCATTTGATGTAGGTACCAATTATGTCTTGACAAAGATTAAATGAAAATCGAACTGTGTGGTATGCGGTGTCACAATATACTATAGTGTGCGGATAGCGGCGGCATCCGCAGATTAAAGGCTGTTCGGCTTTCAAAAGTGTTCGACTTTCAAAAGTAGACGTTTTGTAAATTGCAGCCAAAGCATGACACAGACAGCACTGACGTCTTAAGTTGGCGGGCGCTAGTCCACTACATACGCCGTGGCTGGTGCATTTGATGTACCAATTATGTCTTAAGAAAGATGAAATGGAAATCGAACTGTTTGGTAATGCGGTGTGATAATATACTATACTGTGTTAAACGCTGCTCTACTTTCAAAAGTAGACGTATTGTAAATTGCAGACATAGCAGTGACACAGACAGCACTGGCAGAGACCACTGAAAACCCTACCTGAAGTAGTAAGTAAGCGGGGCGTGAGTTAATTACATACCCCTTGACTGGTGCATTTGATGTACCAATTATGTCTTGAGTAAAATTAATAGTCCTCCTGGCCGATGTCGACCACGGCGGCTAAACTCAACAGAGATCTGCAGCCGACTACGCAGGATATATTATAGTGCACAAGTGTGAGCGCAATACACAGGTGCACTCACTGTTCCATCACTCTCAAAGTTCGGTGAGACGGCAATCCGACATGACCAGAGAGAGATCAGCGCAGGACTAACGGCTTAACGTGCTTTCCGAGGGACGGGGGTCAAACACCGCCAATTTCCCGACTTAAAGCTGTTTTTGAGAAATTCATGACAGAAAATCTCAGAAACATTTTTGGCTAGACCTCCTGGGGTATGTAAGACGGAAACTTTGCCACTACACCAACGAGGCAGTAAAGTACGATTATATCCGCAGATTAAGGACTGCTCGACTTTCGAAAGCAGAAAGTTATGACTTTAATCTATTTCTGTTCTTATACCAAATTAATAAATGAATACACAAAAGCGCAATAGGCAGTAAACATTAAGCTCACTTGTTGATGATACAATTATATATTTTGAGCTCACTGTTGTGTTTGTTGTCGTAAGACGACCCTACAAGTTAGACGAGGGTTGATCCAAAGTGGTTTATTAATGCTAACTCCTAAAATAGATCCTATAACACCGAACAACCCACCATAATTCAACACGTCACATATTCCTTCGCTTTCCGCATCAGCTAAACTGCTGACATCCGATAGCCGTTACAACGTGTCGGGAATAAGGTTGGGAATGCGTTGCGGGAATGACCGTACGTGTTAATGCGGGCATCTTAGGAACGGGCTTTATTCCATTAAGGGGCGACGCGGCGATCACGCGGACCCGACCACATGCCGTGATGTCACGTCACGCGGAAACGCACCTGGCCTTCATACCTTTACGGTGAATGAACGGAAATTCCTTCTTGTTACCTATTGCATACAGTTGAATGGTTTAATCAATGAAAGGTTACTTACTCATGGGATCTGGTTTCATACCACGGGGTAAAACGGCGATCACCCGGGCCTGGCCACAGGGCGTGATGTCACGCGGAAACGTAATTGGCCTTCATACCTTTACTGTAAATGAACGGAAATTATTATTTGCTACTTCTTACATTTGACCTCTATCACATTTTACCGTGATCTTTGCGTAAAATTAGTAATTTTGACGCTGTTAATCTCCGAAAAAAGAAAATTACTAATAATTTTATATATTGAATACTGTAGAATACTTATTGGTGTGGTTCGTAGCGTCCTTACTACTTAATAATTTATCTTAACTATTTAATTAAATGGTCACCCATCCTAAACACGATCGTGCCATAGGTTCCTTAACTTTGGTATCACTACCAAAACGCTGCTACTACTAGCGATATAAGCACCTTAATATACCTAAGAATAACTTATACAAGTTAATGTACCCGAGCTAAATCTTGGTGTTTGTTGCAGCAGTACGGGCATCGCCGGAGCCGCGCCGTTCCCTGACCATCACGGAGCCTCCACATCACGTGGAATTCAGCAACGACACCGGCGTCGTGCTGAGCTGTTCCACCAGGGGGGAGTACCAGGTAAGACAGTCTGATGCAAAGTTTACTAAGGCATTGTCCTAAGTGACGCAATGCAACAAGTATCGATGCGGCGCGATGCGATATCCAATATTTCAAACGACTTGTGTTATATAAATGACCTATTAAATGACTTATGAATTTATGACTTTGACGGTGTTTTTGTGTTATTGTATCTGTGTATCTCCTTGTATTGTGTATGTTTCTATGAGTGGATTCTTAAAATAAATTATTTATTATTATTATTATTTTAGCTTTACTTTTCTCAAGGCAAGGTATGAGCCTCGTCTTGGTAAATATAGTGACTGTGTCACGGGCCTAAGCCAAGCGAACAGCACTTTCTGAATTGGTTGTAGAGTTGGAGTCGTCCTGCAAAAACCGTCTGACTATTCGACATGTGTTGAGAATCGCGGCCTTTTGCATCGTAATGTATGTGGACTCGGGGATGTCAAGATTTCTTAACGCAGTGAGTAGATGTTTAGGGATAACTCCAGTGCTAGAAAGCACCAGCGGCACGATGTACACTTTGTCCATGTTCCAGATTTTTAATATTTCATCTTTGAGTTCAGTATATTTATGTATTTTTTCTGTGATGGTTTTATGCAAGTTGTGGGTGTTCTGGACTGCTATATCTATTGTATAAACTGATTTGTTTTGTTTGTTTATTAGTGTGATATCAGGTCTATTGTAATGTACGGTTCTGTCGGTAAGTATTGCTCGGTCGAAGTACATCTTGTGGCTGCTGCTCTCCAGCACCGGCTTTGGTGTATATTGGTAATACGGCATTGGTTTTCCAGATATGAGTGCATGTTTGAGAGCAAGTTTTTGGTGAACTATGTTGCAGATTTGATTGTGTCGGTGCGTGTAGTCAGTTTGACTGAGGTTAGGGCAAGCGCTAGTAATGTGTTGTATTGTTTCAGATTGTCTATTGCATTTCCGGCATTTATCGGTTGTGAGGTTGCGGTCTTTTAATATAAATTTTTTATAGTTCCTAGTATTTATAACTTGGTCCTGAATTGCGATCACAAAGCCTAAAAGTCTCTGGAAAAAGCGCTCCTAGTATCAACCACTTATTGGAAGCTACAGAGTCAATGTGTGATTGTTCTATGTCATGGAGGTGTCTGCCGTGTAACTCTTTTCTACGCCACGTAGCAAGTTTCTCATTCTCGTGCTGTTGTTTAGAAGTAAAATTGAGGTCTCGTGTTTTTAAATTTAGTGGTGTGTAGTTGTCATCGGACTCTATTGAAGCTAAATGTAAATTACTGTGAGAAGATTTGTCGAAAAAAAAATTCCTCATATTTTGTATCTGTCCTTCCAAGAGCACTTTTAAATCTATAAGGCCTCTTCCGCCAATTTCCCTTTTGACTGCGATCCTTTGTATTGCTGATTTTGGGTGTAAATAGTTATATTTAGTGAGAGTGGTTCGGGTTTTTATTTCTAATTTGTTTATGTCTGTTTTCGTCCATTTTAATATGCCGAAAGAATAGGTCAGTACCGGTACAGCAAATGTATTAATAGCTTTAAATAAATTCGTTGAGTAAAGATGTTTCTTGCAAATAAGATTAATCCGTCTAAAATATTCCTGTGTGAGCTCCTTCTTGATTGCTATGTGATGAATACCCCTATCTTGTTTAATACCTAAATACTTGTATGTGTCATTAGAGTCCATAAGCTGAAAACTATGAATTTCGTCCCTATCTGTTGATGTCTTGATTTTACCTTTAACTACGCGCAATGTTCTACATTTATCAAGCCCGAATTCCATCTGAATATCAGTACTAAAAGTTTTTGTAACCTGCACTAGTGATTTCATCGACTGTTCTGATTTTGAAAAGAGTTTGATGTCGTCCATGTACATAAGATGTGTTATAGGTGTTCGAGTTGGTAAATTATAACCATATTCTGGGTTCTTGTTAAGCAGGGTTGATAGAGGGTTCAATGCTAGGCAAAACCAAAGAGGACTCAAAGAGTCCCCTTGGAAAATGCCATTCCTGATTGAGATGTTTTGTGTTCTTATATTTCTAAGTAAGAGTGTCGTCTTCCATTCAGTCATGACGTTTTTCAAAAAGGTTATTACTGTAGGGTTATAAATTTGTAGAATACGGACCAGCCAAGAATAATAATAATTATTATTATATGTCGACTCACTAACGTTAGCGTTTCGTCGCCCATTCATAAAAGGCGGCTGCTTCTTTTAGTCGTAACGTTTTAGTAATTTTAGTAGTAAATCTTTTGAAGTATTAGATATCGCATCGTATTTTCGCGTCACGTCTTGGCGTGCTGCTGATAAGTTCGATCCTGCGATCTTTCGAATCGAATAGAATTAGGCATAGACTTGA
Source organism: Pyrausta despicata (assembly GCA_963921415.1). Lineage (NCBI taxonomy): Eukaryota > Metazoa > Arthropoda > Insecta > Lepidoptera > Crambidae > Pyrausta > Pyrausta despicata. The sequence continues at coordinate 8,530,752 of OY992862.1, read as the reverse complement.
CATAATATTTAATTAGCCACAGTGTACACTTTTCGACCGGTTATAAGCGCCCTGTAGTTTGATCCTACTACCAAGTTTTTTTGTGATGATGCATTGGTTAATCAAGCCGTTTCAATGCAGGAATTCCGCAGTTCAATCCCCGGTAAGATTATTTTTTTATAATTGTTTAAACACCGAACAAAGCTATTATAAACACCACCACCACCCAGATATTTTATTATAACTGAAGCAGTTAAAAAGTTTGTGCTTAAAATACGATCACCCTCCTAATTAAAAGAAAATGCTAATATTCCGTCAACTGGCGCCCTATTTTGTATTTCTTTAAAAAAAAGGAAATAAATAACGGTAACAAAAAAAGAACTTCCAAATTCTGTTACCGTTTTTTCTAGTTAATCAGAAGTAACTTTGCTATTCAAATTAACCTTTAAAGCCGTAAAGATTCCCCTTCTTCGTTTAATTCTATCCGGCCAAATCCGCGAACTAATGGACCAAGGCAATAACAAATTGGAACACAGTGGAGGGAAGAGGGGGAAAGGAATACTCCCCAATTTCACAGCCTCGGAGGTTTTTTCGATCGTAACAAACATATCTCGAGCTTCTGTCCCCAAGATCAGTGCGTCAACTTACGATATTACAAGCTAGTGATGCTTAAATGGGATATCGATAAAGCAGTAGGTTCCATCGGTTCTGGAGGCCTGCTGCGAGAAAATATCCGTCATAACGTGTACAGACGCAAGCACATCACGCTTCAGTTTACCACGCCATTTTACATACACATAAGATGCCACAATTTTTACCGAGAAATTACACAGACGGTGCTTGTAACTTGCTTTTTTATCGTTAAATCATATGATCAGTAACTTTGTACAAAGCCACCTTAGTTGTGTCTTCTTGTAACTAAATTCTTATAAAATGATAAAATATTTTGTATGTTCTCTACCTAACCATGTAAATTCGGTTTAGAAATGGTAATGGTAGGTATGGGTAGGTAACATGAATTCACCTTTTCATGAACTTTCTAAGAAATTATTAGGTAAGAGTTCTTAAGTAACTTTGACTGTACGTCACTAGCCTCAGGTATGAAACACAGCAGCACTTAAGTGTCGGGTTTAAAAAATAATTCATCTTATTGTGTAGCTTGAATATTTTAAGATTTTTGTTACAATAAAAAATAATCCCGTGATACTACTTCGAAGCATACTGTTTTATAAAATAATTAAACAATAAGAGATTTTGTTTTTTCGCGCGTCGTCCACTATTACTTAATGCGAAAATGTAAAGTTAGATAAGTATCTAATTGCGTAATACATGAAAAATGGTTCTGATGATCACCATTAAATTGAAACGATTAAAATGTACAAATTCTTTTTTTGCTTTTGGTACCTACTTTAAGTTATCTCGTCCGTAGCTACTAAGTAAGTCTAAAGGAAATAATGCTCAAGTTAACGACAAATTAAAACAAAGTACAAAATGAGCAATTGCTCCAAATACCACACAACGCAACAGGGATGTAACGGTTTGAGTCGGAATTTTCTCTGAAAGAAATTAATTTTACTTGTATGATAGCTGCGAATTTAAATTGTATCCACCCTTTTATAATTAAACACTGTGCAATAAATTCAGACAACTAAAAATCGAAACAGCGACAAATTATGACAGCATAGAGTTGTAAATTATTTTAATTGTAAGGATTTATAAATTGTTGAAATATTTTCAAATTTCTGGCACGAGTGGCCATTTGAACTAAATATTTGTGGTTAGCTCGATTATACCTTACTTTAAAGTTAACCAAACGAGATTGATCAAAGTTTCCTCTAAATTACTTTTTTACATATGGCAAAGTTAAGGTTCGGCAGACAAAATTGTGTGGTTACTATTATATAATCCGGTTTTTAATATGCATTCCATGCGTTTCAACTTCATCATAGACCACCTATTGCTCACTCGTTAAGGCCATGAGTCATTTGCAAGTTTTAAATAACTCCAACACGTAAAACTCAAGGTACAAGTTGGTAGTGAGCTACAGGAAGCGACAAATGGTCGCGACACTTTTAGTTTTTATATTTTTGTATGTACCACTTCGTGTCACTAGCTACAGGGGGTGTTTCATGCAAACACATAGAAGCCAGTAGTGTCGCGACGTCATGTCGTCTCCTGCTGCTGCAAGTGCAGCCCGATACCACCTTAAGCGATTTCCCAGTAGATATCACTTGCAAAACAGTCGAAAATTCCACGCAACTAGTCTCGAATACATTCACTTCAAGTGACGTAATAATGAAGTACCTATATGACTTCTACATATTTATGGAACGGCGAATGTGCATATTTTTATGTCCCGCGGGTCCGCGGAGCCGTAAACTTCGTCCGAACTCCGACGAATGGAAAAACTTTATTTATATTTGAGTTGGGAGAGCGGGTTTGTGAATACAGAATCAGATTGGCGCCGGGCTGGTCTGAACATATTTCATCTTTACAATGCGCCAAGGTGAAAACGTAGATAAAGTTAGACTGTTTCTGGGTCGAATCCCTGTGTAGTGCTAAATTCGGTACGTGACAGTCTTATCGTCGGTTGAATACACACGTCTGTTGATATGAACCATCAAACGATGTTTTTCGTTTGATGTTTAAGGCTGCGCATCCCTTGAAGTGTTGTAGAGAATAAGATAAAATTTGACTGCGTGTGAAACAAGCGTGCGCTTGTATTTAGATTGCTTCCTGCCTTTTTCTTCAATTTACACGTACCTATTTGTTTGTTACACAATTGAAACCAACTAGACGTCCTTTATTAGGTACTGAAAAAAGTCTGGACTGGTTGAAGTAGAAAGGGAACAGTAAAATGCATAATGACCTAATCAAGCAGCAAAGTGCAGAAATGACAGCGCTTAACTAAACTGAACTTGATATTAAATGCAAGCTTAGGGAATTATATAACTTGTATGTTTTACATAATAGTCACTTTACTTCAAATTTTTCTTTGTCGCGCTATTAATAACTTATTTCCCGTTGAAAATGCTACGTTGCGTGAAAGAATATACGGTGGCCAGCACATCGGGCTATCCATTTTTGTAGCAAAATCATCCGTATCACAAGCGTATGAGATGCCACAGTATTTACCTTGACGTGTCGTCCGTAACTTCTTCATGAAAGTTTACTAGAAGAGCTGAGAAGAGCTAAGAGCTAAGAACTGAGTTTGGCCTCAGTTTGACGCGGTTTGCCCGCGCCACCTGTTTCGCTTGTCTACCTACCGAATTCCACAACAAACGCTCAAGAGATTTGTTTTGCGCTTGCTGGAAAATATTTACTTCATATTTCAAATGAAAAGAACAAAAAGCTGCTTTGTACCGAGATAAGATGCAGCGGAGCCTTGAAATTTGCGATGTTTATTCTATTGTTTCAGCGTAGTGTCGTAAATAATACATAAAAATTCAACTTTACAATTTATTTACATACTTACATTGATTGCGACAGTCAGAAATGACATTAACCCTTAATTTGGCAGAGCCATTATTTATCAAAAACTAAATTTGTTTCGTCAGATTTATGTTCTTAGGGTTATTTAGAGGTCACAAAAAATTAACAAAAAAATCTAAACTTCACAAAATCGGAAAACAATGTTTATCGCAATGAACACTGCCAAATGTATGGATAATATTAATATAATGATACTGTTCATTGGGGTGAACACTGCCTATTTAGGGTAGTATTAAATGAAAACAATTATTTGTATAAAAATTAAATTTATTTTATGAAACGCTTTTTGAAGTACAAAATAGTAAATAATTAACTTTCACTATATAATTTTGAGTGATCGTTGATGTGATACAATATTTAATGTTTTTAACCAAAAATTAAATCCTTAAATCTTAATTTATAACCTAAACGTCGTACAAAAGAAAAAAAATACTCCTCACTTTTATTAAATATATTATTCAGAGTTTAAATAAAAAAGCACAAATGAGATAAATTCAGTAAATATTTTTGGAACATCTCCAAACAACTGCTAAATTAAAATACATAAATTATTTTTCATGAAAATTGAGAAAACAACTACGCCCACTTTTACCAGTAACAAAACATAATCTGATATTACATTTCATGCAATATACAGTTGTGTTTTTTTGACAAAATTTACAACGTCCCATATCATCTTCGGTGGAAATAAAATGACCAACATTATCATATCTTACAGGGCTTGTAGGCCTAGCTGATCTCGGTTTTTTTACTGTCGATTCTTCTCCTCTTTCCAGTTCTTGTGATCTGTCTTTCTTTACTAAACAATTGTATATATCGTATCTAAAAGATTTCAACGACATTTTTTTACTTTTAACGTTATCCTTTTTATAAAGTATCCACGCATTGTTCAGACAAATGTCAATCAGTTGGCTAAATATACCAATGTACCATCTGCGCGATTTAAATGGTATTCTATACAGCGAGATTAACATGTCAGCCAGGTCTACTCCCCCCATGTGCTTGTTGTAATCTTTCACTATTTGAGGGCAGTCAACATTCACTTTCTTCTTCAGTTCTTTAGAGTACCTTTTGATTTGATGCAACGGTTCTGCCCCAACAAAGGAGCTTATAAGGGTTACTGGTTTGTTGTCGTTCCATCGAACTACTGCAAGCTTACTTTTATCACAGACAACTTGTGCATAGGCACCTCTAGGTTTCTTTTTCATGGTCTTTTCATCTGGCAAATGCTTTTCAGCACCCCGAATCCGGTTGTTACGGATCGTTCCAAGTCCAAAGATGCCATAGTTTTTCCTTAATATATACAAAAGCTCTGGTGAGGCAAAAAAGTTATCACAAAATACTATTGCAGGTGTTCTTGGGATACTTTGGCACAAGGCAATCACGATTTGTGCGCCAAACCCTAAAGACACCTCTTCTTCCGTAAATTTGTGGTAGCGAAAAGTGTCCTCTCCTCCGTAAAGAATAAAATCAAAAATCATTCCGTTTACTCCAGCTCTCACATAATTTTTAAAGCCCCATTTGTTTGGTTTGTCTTTCATATACTGTTTTCTGTTTCCAGCTTTTCTACCCTTATAGGGGATCATCATCTCATCCACACTGTACTGGTTTCCTTTATCTTCGTTTAGGCAATTTTGTCTTATTTGTTCTACAATGGGTCTCACTTTGTAAAATCTGTCTGAATCCTCTAAAGTATTATCATTAAAATGAATATAGCGTCTAATTTGCTGATAACGTTTCAGCGTCATAATATCTGCCAATTGACCATATCGAAAGTTTTGGCTCCAGTAATCCAAATACGAAGGCATTTGCACTATTCCCATGATAATGTGTATGGCTAGAAAGTCCTGTAATTCATTTTCTGTAAGTTGAATTGATTTACCTGTTGCCTGTACCCCGAATACAAGTTTGTCTGGTTTATTATATGTTTTATTACATCCTTTGAAAAAAAATTGTAAAAATATTCAATTGAAGAAAGTTTTTCATCAACCTGCAGATCATTGTTGTCGATATTTTCGAAATCAACACTATGGCGAAAAACAACCTTTTTCCATTTATATGCCAAAGTAAATTTTTTAGATTTCTTTGGTCTCTTTGCAACTGGAGCAATTTGTTTCCTGGATTTAGTTTTTCTAGTCATACGAGTTCCTGATGTAGTGGGAGTTGGCTCTACAGACGGCAGTGAAGGTATGGAAGAAATGGACGGAATATTGTCGTAGTTAGTAAGTCTCGGAGACAGTGGGCATATATTTTGAAAAATGGGTGTGAATTGAATGTTTTCATATGGGTCCTGTTGAAGATCTTGGTGGTCAGCGTGGTTTTCTTCAGGTTCGGCATGTACTTCATCATCGGAACTACTTAATAAATGAAGGCGTTCAAGACTTGAGTTTATGGAGGGTGGAGGAGATGAAGCAATACTTGAAAGAGTAGGTGTGGGTGGAATTTCATCGTCTGAATTGGTGCCAGATTTATCACTAGTTTCAGATGGTGCGTGCTCTTTTGGTATAAGCGATAATATTCTTGAAGCTCTTTTATGCGTATTAAGCTGCCAACAACCAAAACCAAATGAAAATTAGCTCTAAATAAAGAAATTAGTCCAGTGAAATAAAATTAAGCAAAAATAATATAAAAATAATAATTTGATAGCCTATTTGTCAATGTTCACTGGGATGAACAAACAAAAATAATATCAGTTTGTTAGTAATTTGGCAATGTTCACTCGGATAAACACTCGACTTTGACCTGGCATAAAATGGCTTTTTTAGTAAATGAGCATTGTAATTCAATCAAGTTATTGAGAAAAAACAACAAGCAATACGTTAAAACCACTGTCATAACCCAATTATAATAAAAACCACATAAAGCTTGAATAAATATCTTGACACAAAACGCTGATCCTCGCCGTGCCGCCATTTTGGCTAAAATGAACACTTTTCGAGTGTTGCTAGCGCATAAAATAATTTTCTACCAACACTAAATTATATTTGCTAGTGAAAAAAAAAACTTACCAATAATTAAAACGTATGCACTCGTCACATTATTTTTTTGAATTTAATGTTTACCACAGTTAACATAATCAAATTAAGGGTTAAAACCAAAGTAGGTACGAAAATAACGTCATGTCATGTTGCACCAGACAAAAAATCATGTCCGTCACAACACAGACTAGATGAATTCCTAGCATTCATGTTTCCACCCCCACTCTCCTACAACATTTAAATACTTTAAAATTTAGTTCATACTGACCTCATTTGAACTAGGGAAGTATGTCGCCATGGAACGCGATATTTTGCAAACTTTGGGCATTCAGCCGAGTTTGACGGAATGCTAGAACATTCTCTGGGGACAGCGCTGCTGCCATGCCTGCTGGAATTCCGGAGCATACTAAAACTTTGTGTAGAACATTTTGGGTATTTTCCACTGTTTTGCTGTTAAGGCTTTTTATAAGGCTTTTTGGGAATAACGTTTTTGAAACCCTACAGTATGACTATGTATTGTTGCACACCCACACAGCGCGGGTGTCGCTCGTACGGGTCTACCGCGCGCGGAATTTAGCGCTCTTGCAGACGATGCCGCCGCAGCTCGGCCGCCGCGTAAAATCTCCATACTGTCAAGAATAGGGTTGCTTAATACTTTAGGGTTGTCCAGATATTTTTAAAGCAGGTGTGATTTTATCATTGGAAAGATTTCTTCCGCCCAGATTCTATAACTCTTCTTCAACTATACAGCCCTAATTCAAACTGAAACTGAAACGGGAAACTGTGACATTTACACGGAGTAGGACCCCAATCGAGGGAACACCAAAATTACAAAATTAATTTTAACTCCTTGTTCGATGTTATTTGTTACGTGTATCCAATATGAGGAGCCTTTCGAAACAATTAAGAGTTAGAGAAAGTTAATTTAGCGTGCTAATTAGGTAGGAAGTTATTCAGTTATTACGAGTTTACGATTAATTAAAATGAATAATGAAGTACTGTCTGTGTTTATAAATAGTTCTTAATTCTTGTCAATTATTTTCGTATTTGATTACGATAATTTCCGCTCATAAAATGACAAGCAGCGTTCGCAGTGGCGACAAGGGGTAATGAGACAATGTCAGGAAAGTCATGGGAAAGGATGGCGCTATTGCTTATTGCAAAAAAAGAGATGGCATTACATTCAACCAACACAGGTCTACATAGTTAGTTGACGACCGCTTGGTGCAATGGTCCACATGTTTAACTTCTAAAACCAAGGGTCGCGGGTTCGATTCCCGCACAGTACAAGCATAAGTGTGCATGAACATGTGTGTTTGTACTGGTCTGGGTGTTTTCTATGTATAATATGTATTTATTTACAAAAAAAAAGTATTTAAGTATGTTTATCCGTTGTCTAGTACCCATAACACAAGCCTCGTAGCTTACTTTGGGACTGGAGAGTTGGTGTGATTGTTGTTGTGATTGATAGTTTGGTCCAAAAACCATGAAAGATCAATCAATGAATGAAAATTCTAGATAATCGAAAAACTGCAACTACACGATTATTTTGATGAAATATACCTATTTATTCAATCACATATTGAAAATGTATTTCGCCAGTTGAAAAACCCCATCATATATATTATTTTTAAGAGGTACATACTTTCGGAAGCAAAATGTATCGAGGAAAAACTATTGAATCGTGTTTCTGCAACTTCAGGATTAGAGCTAAAGGTATACAGAAACATTATAAACGAATTCTAGATCCATGACATCGTCCAGTTCCGCATGAACCTCAAACCCGCACAGGCTTGAAACGAAGTAGAAGTAGTTAAGGATTTGTCACACAACGAGAACTTTATAGATGGAGAAAAGACGACAAAAATTACTATGAAAAAGCCTTTATTGATAATTTAGTTATATCGCAAACTCGTATATTCCATTGTCAAAAGGTTAAATTTTTTTTTCAAAATAAGTACCGTACTTAACCGAAAAAAAGGTGATGCGCTTAAATATCTCGTGCAAAAGAAGTGACGATTTTATGGAAACTTATAAAAAGTATATTTTCATAGAAGCTGTAAACCCGTACGATATAAGTATTCCAGAGATTTCAGAACGAGGTTGGGGCTTAAGAGATTGTTTTTATTGCCGTACCGTAAGCGTATAACCTCTTGGAATGAAGGATAAAAAGAAATAAACAGCTGTTTCTCCAATTCTATCCCACTATCAAACGTGTAATGAGGCAATTATGTCTTTGCAACTTAGATTTAAGTAGCCCTTTAGTATCTTAGTATATTGAGAAAAAAAGCTTTATATGTGAGAGCTTCAAATCACAATTATGGATGATACCTACAATTATAAAGCCGGTGAATTAACAAAGATTCGTGTTAGTTAAATTACTAGCCATTTATTCATCTAACTCAACAGTTGGAAATTGTCAAAAACGTTAACTTAAAGATTTATAGCGACCAGTTAGTGAGGCAGAAATAGCAGATTTTTTGGCGAAAACGTAAAAATTTAACCTATAATGTCTAAATTCTTGAGTGTCAGTTGTGACTGGACGGTGGTCTTTATAGTAAAAGAATAAAAAAAGTATTATTTCGTTTCGTCACGTTTAGTTAGGATGACAATGCACAATATTGATATCCAAACTAAACTTAGTATATACAAAACTTCAAACATACACAGGGACAAGTAAACTTTTCCATTAGTGACTTTATTTTATTTAGCGTGCCCATAGTGTTTATTGTTATTATAATTGTAATTTCTAATGTTATTTAAATATTTTACCTAAGTTTTTATGTGAATAGGCAACGTTTGCGTTTCTTAGATTGCTGTGCCTTTGCCGGGTAGCTTTTTAAAAAAACTGCTTACAATGCTTTTTTTTGTCATATTTGCGTTTGGGTTACTTTAAGATCTTAGTTGTTATGCTAACAACTAAGATCTTATAGTAACCCAAACGCAAATATGACAAAAAAAACATCTGATTACAACACCAATACAAAAAGGTGATGCCGTATTGATGAAAGGGCGCACAGCGAGCCGGCAAACAATCCCGTGATGCGGGTCACAGCTGGGCCGAACTAATGAAGCGAGGCTTTTAAGAAATTGAATATCCAACCAAAACATTGCTATGTAAAATGTTGCCAAGACGATTGCATTACTTACTCTGTGAAAAAGGTCTCATGAAAAGCCTAGCTCTTCCATACACCCTCGAGCCTGGACTCTCTCAGCCCCAACTTCATCAATTGCTACACATCACATCATCATCATCCTACAGCGCCCAAGGTCTGCTCTAATACCTAATTAATCCCTATCGTCCAACGTTTTGCTACTGTCTCGAAGTCATTCGTTACTTTCTTCGCTTAGTAAATACTAGATTCCCGCCAACGTGGAATCAGGTTCTCTTATATTATTAAGCAAGTACAGCTACACGTCAAGCTAATCAATACTGTATCAGATCTCTACGTAATAAGAGTGATTTTGCAACGAAAATGAGTAGCTTGATGTGGCGCCATGTGTACATAATATAAATTACCGTCCTTCTTGAATTACTCTATCTGGATTTATTAATAAAAACTTCATCACAATCCGTTGAGAAGTTTAAAAGTTCTAAGCATACATACAATATATACATATTACAGAGTCTGTAATATGTATACAGACATAGGGAGGGATTCTGGACGCTACTTTGCTATATACTATGTAGTGATAAGAAGTAACGCCACGGTCTACCAACACAATTGTCTAAGATGTTTGTGACACTTGAAATATAAATAAGTCAATGGATATCTAGATTAGATAGATTAACACTTTATTGTACAACACAAAATGAAAATTACGTTTAACAAAGAAAGATGTACAATATTGACATCACACAAAAAATGACTCTCTGATAAACGCAAAAGAGATAAGAGGGTTGTCAAAAAACGGCAAAACCCTTGGTAGTGCCACGTCTTTACGCTTCGCTTTTCTCGTCTTGGCTCTCACTTAACGTGCCCTATCTCAGCCTACTGTGATCTGCCTGAGTAAACATCCCGACCGGTCATTGTGGAGGCTCTTTATTTGGCTAAACGGATTCCGATGATGGGGTAATCTTGACGAATCTTTCTTGATTGGATTGAACAGACAGTTGACAAAAAAGATACGTACTTAATTCAAGAAATGGCAATATTGAATTTACAATTGTACAAAATGCAACCAAAAGCTTTAAAAGTGTACTGCTTCTGTAAGCATTTACCATTTTGGTTTTGAAGAGTGTCATTAACTAACTGATGAGTAATATGCTAAGTCGGTGGTTGCAAACTCAATGTACTGGGGGCTTTTTATTGGTTTTGCAACCTCAACTCATATAATAAACAAGCCACAAGACGACCGCTGCTGTAATTTTTGCCAACTTAGCTACAAGACAAAGACGTCAAACACAAACAATAGCTGAGATGGAACACGGAACTAATGCGCTTTGCGGAGCTTTTAAGGAATTGAAAACCTCTGAAAATCAACCGATCCAGGATAAAATTGGCTGACGCTCAACAAATACTCGGATAATCCATCATATTTATTGATCAAATACTAATTACGGACGCCTTTAGACTATGTCTTTGATCAATTCAATTTATACAAACTTGAGATCGTATCTTTTTAACCTCAATGAAACAGAAATTACTAATGGAAATGATATTCTCGATTAACATAAAAGGAATGACATTTTCCTTATGATTTCAGTTGAATTTATGGTATCTTTAATTAAATCTACTCTTTCGTGCCTGACTCAAAAGACAGTTCAGCTTAAAGGTAACCGTCCACAGGCCGCATCGGATCGCATTACATGTAACCGTTCGATCCGTTCGATGCCCGGAATGCGGACCTGTGGGCACAACAAAAGTTTGTATTCAAGTGATAAAATGAGGAAAACACACCATTGAAACGGACTGTTCTCGTTAATAAACTTTTAACAAAACGGGGTCTGCTATATAATCAATCCTTTTGTGAGATTTTATATTAATGTTCAATGATAAACAGAAGCAGTGAATGGGGTATTGAAATATAAATAAAAAAGTTTCCGATAAATTGGAACATTGAGTTTAGCTTTCGTTATTGAACAGGAGTAATTTTCATTGTATTTGTCAGGTTTAAAGGTTCAAGTCACTGAAAATCAGTGTCGTATGCTATTCATTTGCTGCGATGACGTTTACTGAGTGAGGACCTTTTTGGCCCCAACAACAACAAATTTTATGTAAATGTAGTAATTTAATGTGCCACATTAAATATTAAGATATTAAGAGGTAAAATCTAGTAGTATTTATCCTTGTAACGCCCAACCCTTTTTATAGTTATGTTACCCAATCTACCATTTACCTTTTTTAGAAACAACATTTTATAGTCGTTAAAATAAGACTTGAAGATTTGTACCTAAAATAAAGCTATAATGTTTTTTCGGAGATTAAAAAAAGGTGTTCTGGCTTCAACTACACATCAAATCAAATCAGCACAAACATTTATTGGCTAGAGTACACAAAAGTATGCAAGTTACAAACTGCAGATCTTAAAAATAGGTTGATGCTGTGTTCAGCCTGAATGCAGGCTACATGAATGATGTTTTTTGATAAATTCAGGTATTAAGTTATGTTTCCTCATATAGATCTTAATATAAACGCCTCGGATACGTCAAAATACAATAATGGATAAAAATATACTGATATTTAATATAATCTCGACTCAAAGAAGGTTAGTTTAGAAGTGCATACATTTTTTTTTCAATGAATACATCTCAAACTCACAATTTTTATTTTGCAAATGTGTTTTGTTGATTTTTTCGAAAGAAAGTCGTTGGTTGTCTTTTTTCCAAATCATTTTCCGATTCTATTTATAAGATTTCGTCTTGAGTGCGTAAGCAGCGCTATTTACCCAGTCCGCTCAATCGCAAAGAAGGAACCTTATAAGTCCATCCGTGAACTTGGGAATTACTTACACCAAAGTTGCTTATTACCTGACCTCTTCAAACAAGAGAAACTAATAAAAAAGTACTTACGATGTGTTATGAGATACTTCTCGTAAGATGGGAATGATGATGTGTGGGAATGCTTGGACGAACTTTAGAAGTTAGTAATTAGAGGTTGATTGATCCGTTTGTATGGTCTTCGATCATAGAAATCGAATCGAGTAATTACTAACATAATAATCATAGAGGGGATAATCCCAGAAATGGTTTACCAAAATGAATTGGTAGAAACCAAACAAAAAAAATTGTTCAAAATAATAAAATGGTTCTTGTCTTGATTGACGTGATACAAAAAACAAGTATTGCAATATACTCTAAAATTGTTACAGCCACCGTATCACTGTAGTTGGGTCAACAAAACATAGTTAAAGACGTCTTAAGTTCCAATAAAAACATTATATACTACTTACCGAACGTCTCGTTGACACCTTAGTGTCAAAAGTTTCTCAAATAGGTAAAAGTTTAGCAACAACTTCAGAGCAAAAAAGCTTAGCCGAAAGCGTTACTTTACATAACCCACTTACCAATTCTGCTTATTTGAATATTGTACATGTGTATGTACCGTGTGCCTTGTCATTGTTAGTCAAAAACTTTGGAAGGAATCTTTGCCGGTTGTTTTGAGATCCCAATCTTCTCGGCATAGAAAGGTAGGGCGTACCTACACTGTTGATAGTTTTGCCACGTTTCACCGTTCTTGAACTTTTCTACTATTCATAATACTACGGTGCTTATCGTGCAGTGTTGACAGCCCTTTGATTGTGTTTATCAAACTTAGGAAACCCAAGGCGCGGTTGCATTTTTATGGGTGAACATTACGACCATTTAAGAGACTTCTATCAACATGTAGCAACACATAACTTGAGTTGGTCACTTCACTTTCTTTACAAAAACCCTCTATGGAAACGCACTAATCCCGTGTGGTGGTAATAATAATAAAGCTATTACTTACAAAAACTCTCTATGAAAACGCACTAATCCCGTGTGGTGGTAATAATGAACGTGTCACCTCAAGTATAACTACTAAGTATAGCCGTTGTTAGGGTAAATTAAAAACAGATTTTCTGATTCCATTCTGCGGTATTACGTTTCTTATGTACCAATGCATATAATCGCATACTATGTAGTGTGGACCTCCTCTTACTCGGAGGGTCTGATCTCTTAACGGCTGCCGTCCCTTCAAACAAAGCCCAAGTTCCATCAAAGCCGAAAGTTCAAAGAAAAATATAAAACTTGCAAGTTTCAAAGGGATCATCCCTTCATTTTCTCTTTTTGTTCTGCTGAAATAGAATACCCATGACGAATTGCGTTGCGAGTGTTAAAAAGAAACAAATACTTGCGAGAACGTGATTTGCCTCCTTGTCCTTGAAGTTAAACGCTAAAGAATGGTTTCGTTTCGTCACACAACAAACGATATAAACGTCGAATTTATATTGGTTTCCTTTTGTCGAAATTCGTTTGTCTCCGCTTCATCAGTTTGTGACGCCTTTCCATATTTTTTTAGCCTATCAACTGGGGTGAGAATGGACTTGGTGATCGATGATCTAGGTTTTTAGGTTTAACAGAAGGCCTGATCCTCTCACGAAACCGATTTATGGCAATAATTGAAATGGGCAAAGAACATTGGAGTTAGGCGAACGAACAGAGTTGAAAAGCGAACGAAAGTTGTTCGAAAGCTAAACTCGAGCAGACCGCAACGAGGATCTCACAGACCGGAAGCAAGTTGCTCCCAACCGTAAAATTTGGACGAGATTCGTAACTTAAACTTTGATGTTATTACATAACTAACTTCCCGCCAACCAGCGGCTTCGCCGTGGAGTAGAAATCTTGAAATGATCAATGGTTTACTAATACTTATATTAAGCATGTAAAATACAACTGTACATATATAACATACTGTACATATAAACCTTCCTCTTGAATCACTGAATCTGAGAGCAGAATACCATAAGTGTCATTTTTAGCAATTGCCAGACTGACGACTTGCAAGTGAACTACATTGTATTTAGTAGAATTGAGGCCCTGTTTAATAGCATCAAAATTCGTTGAGTAGTTTAAAGATTAAACATACATATTACAGACATAGGGACCGACGCCAGAAGCGCCTTGTCTTTTACTATGTAGTGATAATGTAACGAAGACAGCTATTTGTCTTCGTTTCATATATTGATTTATCCTTTGTGATCAGAAAACTTTTCTGGCCGTGCCAATAAATATGAGGTCACTACGTTAAAAGCTACGTTATCTCAAATTATATAATTTAATAATATTGCCTATTAAGGTAGGAATTTTGTGCCTAATAGAAGAAATATTGACTGAAAAGTCATATCTACGAGTTTCTTCAAAACGGTTTGGATGCTTAAAAATTCAGTGCTGGAAATTTTCATCATGAAAATTGTCAACATTGTTTCAATATAATGTCTAATCAACAAATATCGCAAAAAAAAAGAATGAAAAGCTTTCGCTCATAACGAGTCGTTTTTTCTACAAACGTTACTCTGCCTTCTCTCGTGGCGGTTTATATCAAAAATATTATCAGGGGTGATATTTTGCACGATATAACGCCGAGTTTTACATGCAAGATAAAAAATAACGGTATGGCGCGCCCTGATGGTACTTTTTACGAACAATAAGTGGGTCTATTTAAAACATATCTAGAATTTTTCGTCGCCGGCTTGCAGTGAACTGTGAGCCTATTAAAATATTCAACGGAGTGTGCGGGGAGGGGGGGGGGGGATACGAGGACAAACAAAACATCGTTAGGCCCGGAGTCCACTAAAGCGAAGACGTACTGAGAAGTCCAAAGCGGAGACGGGGAGAGTATTTTTTATTTATTACATTTTAATGCATAATAAAATTTAAAAAAAAAAGTGAACTTAACGCCATGAGGCATTCTCTACCAATCATACCTATGGACTAAACAGAAATGAAATGTTGGCGGTGCGATGTGAATGCACTGAAACTTAAATAATGTGAGTAATGACGGCAGGTTAAACATTTATTAATTAATAGAAATAAAATCCACAGAAGCTGTGCGTAGATGACAACTGTCACTGAGAAGTACGCTGGTTAGCCTCACAGTACGCGCAGCCCACATCACCTTCTAGTCTCCGCTTTACGTTGACGAGGCAAAGCTCACTTCTCCGCTTCTATCGCGCCATGCAAATTTAAGATATCTGTACTAAGGGATCTCCACTGTAGCTGAGCGGAGACGAGATGTGTAAATAACAAAATAGAAAAGAACTCCCTACATCTCTTTCTTACATAATTTCAACTCACACTCAGGGGCGGCAAATTATGCAAAAAATATTTTCATATATAGATCTTACGTCAGCATGGAGACTGCTGCTGCTTTGCAAAAAATGTGTCTCAACACCAAAAACAACACATGCATTGTCAATTTCGAAAAATCCTATGTTAATGGCCACCTTCGTCCCAGAAAGAAAATTTAAATCTTCCAGCACTTTTTGTTTCTGAGATTTTATAATAAGTTTGTAGCTTCTTGCTGTCCTTGAACAACATCTTATCGATTTTATCCTCAGTCCTCCTGTTTTCTTTTCCCTCTTAGGCACTGCATAACACTGTATCATTTTAAAGGACCATATTCCTAAAATATTACCAAACTCAATAAATAATCCAAAAAAAAACTATCGAAAAATACACAAAATGTATGGATTTTGACAGTTAATTGGACCGATGCTACAGTGCTACCATCTTTTCCTTTTCAGGAAACCCATAAATGTCGTACAGTCAGCGTTAAAAATATAGTGATACATGAGTGCCATGTCAAAAAAATCGAGCATTCTTTGTTGTTCTGTTGAGATCTGTTTTTTTATATATTCTACTATGGCACTTAACTTTCAAAGTCAAAGTTTTAGTACTTTATTGCTTCATTTTGAAGCTGTTTGTACCAAAGTAGATGTGTGTGTCCGCTGATAGAATATTCCGCGCGGGGGCGCCACCGGCAGCCGGGAAATGGCGCGGAAAAATGCAAATTTGCTGATCGCAAACTATCCGAACCACCGACTCTATATCGGGACGTGCTTCGCCGCTTTACAAATAGACTGGCTGCATTTAAGCTACTTGTACTCAGTGCATAGATTGAGTTGCATTGCAGACGATAGCATACTTTCTTAGGTTTTGAATTGAGTTTTTACTTCGAGTGGATAAGTAAATACGCAAGCGCACATTAAAAAAATACATTGGTAGTAAGTACTCAAGCAGCAAATGGACATGCTATAATGTTCGAGAGCACGTCCTTGTTTTCGCTTTAAGCTCCTTAAAACAGTCGAGTAAAAGCGCTTAAATCTCTGCGAATGCGTGTGGGGTTTTACAAACTTTTTTTTTAATGCGCTGCTCATTTTCTTTAAATTTGACGACTATTTTATTAAGTTAAATATATTTCAAATAATTTAATGCTTTGGCTATATTGATAATCGAGTTGCAGTTACAGCTTAATTATTCTATTAAAATTAGAATAATAGTGCTGGTCACCACATTTATAGCACAAAGTGTCGCCATGATAATGTGATGTAGTAGTTCGCTGGTACGGACTTGTGCTGTTACTGTTTCCCAGAACTCTACATACTACTTTTAGCTAAGTTAATATCGAATATAGCTCTTAATTACACTACAGCTCCTATACAAAGGTTTTTAATTCTATTATTCGAGTTAGTCAATAAGCGTGCAGTAACAGCAGCAATGTTGCCGTAACAATTCGATTGCGTTTAGGGAGCTTTTATAGCTACATAAAAGAGAGCTGAGTAACGGATGTATAAAAGCACCCTATCAGCTATTCTACATCTATCATACCACTGTAATAGATCAAACGATCGAATAACGAGTATTAAAGCCGATTTAAATCAGCATCTGCTAAGAGGTGGAGTAAAAGTGCTAAAACATAGCGCTGTAAACGTTTATACGAGGTCCTTAAGCAGACATAAGCAAATATTGCCAAATAGTTAAGATAACCGCTGTTTTACGATAAACGGGTGTTTTACGAGTAAGAATGGTTACTTGGCTCTTATAAGATTAAAGGCTGAGTAAACAAATTCTTATTCGACTGTTTTGCTGCTTGGGTTGTCAACGAAAACTGATCAGTGATCTATCTCAAAGGTTGAAGGAACACATACATGCACTATCACTATGACACTTCATCTTGCTTATGTAATAAATGTTTCTAGGTGCACAAAGCTATAGCTACTTAAGTAAAGATTCCGAACTACATTTGCATAGAAATTGCAGCTACAAAGCAGTGTTGTGCTTAATCAAAAGTTATTGGAGGTCTTTCTTGATTAAACTAAACCGCATCTCCCGGGAAACAGGGCATTAAAGTGCAAAACTGTAAGCGCAACTAATTACTTATGCGTAGTATTTATTGATGTAAATATAAAGACTAACTAGTTCTAACTAAGTACGGTGTCTTTTTCTTATTTATAGTGTTACAAACGTAACACGTACATACATATACTAAGCACATAATAAGTGGGTTGGTTGAAAAACATAAAACAAAATAAACACACCGGAGGGCCGAATAAGTGTAACGTTGTTTGAACTGTCATCTATTTACCTCTAGAAAAATAGTACAAACAAAACATCGGTGAAGAACAGACAAAAACAAGATAACACGATCCAGTCCATTTGTCTGAAAAAAAGGTCAAATATTTACTTCAAAACAAATGTCGGGAAAAACCGCGAAAAGACTCGCTGGGGAGCGAAATTGGGGGCTTATAACGTTCCCGAATATTCCCCAGTGCGGTATAAATATCGTCCTGTAACGTATTTAGCCCTCGCAAAAACCGCGACGTCTCAACAACTTTTTTTAGCGAAAGAATAAAACGGGGGAGAGAATAAGTTTAACCAAAAAGTTAATACAATTTAGAATTTTCAACGTCTTGCCTCGCTCTGCCGACAGGGAGTTGTTTCCATAATCCAGAGACAACTACGCCCCGAATCCCATATTTTTCTTGGCAGACCTCCTTCCTAATAAAAGTATTTTGCTTGCGTCCAACTCTGATGTAACATTACTGCGCCTTGTTATGCTGAATTAGATAATTTCTCGTCTGTTTATGAAATTCGAGAAAGTTTCTATTGTTTTTGTTTGTTTGCTAACTACGAATTGAAACTTTGAGAACGACCACAATTTCTTGCTGGGGTATTGACTTCAACGAATAAAAGTCATTCAATTAATTGAAGTACTCCCAAAGTTAGAAATAGTAGGGCGCAATAATGTTTACGCTATGATTTCGACTTGTATTAATTGTACGTGTATTGTGTATTATTTGTATGTCGTCAAGACATCAAGGCCACGATTCTCATTCAAGGAGTCAAGCCAAGATTATGACCTAGTGATGACGACACGACCTATGACGATTATTTTTTTAGAAACACTTTATTAATCAGTTCTCAACCCGCTCATGAGAATTCTCATGACTTCCACCAAGTTTTGGTGTGCCTAAGCTATGTTTAATACTAGGTACAGTCGACATCACATCGGGCTATCCATTTGTGTTTCCGAATCGCCCTTTTAGATCAAGAGCATTAGATGCCGCTATATTTACCCTGATATGCTGCCGTGTTTTCATGCTATAAGCTAACTTTTTTACTCCTTGTTGCAGCTGGACTGGCTACTAATGGACGGCACGCCCGTGACGTCACTGCCCGGCCTTCGTAGGGTCCTGGCAAACGGCAGTCTGGAGCTGCCCCCGTTCCCATCAGAACACTACAGGAGGGACGTCCACTCGACCACTTATAGGTGCCGAGTCGGCCTGGCCAGCGGCTTCGCTGTGCTGTCCAAGAATATTCATTTGCACGCTGGTAAGATGTCATTTGCGAAATTTGATGCGAGTGAGATAGCTTTTGACTTTGCTGGGGGTACTTTTTTATTTAAAATTTATAGCATTAATAGAATACTCAGATTTAAGGCACTATCTACCTACCATTAAACCGCTTTTGGAATAGTTGGTGGTTGAACTTGAATAAAATTACAGTACTTATTTACAGACGATACCAATGTTCAAACTCTCAAAATATTGTCTACTAGAGATGGTAAAATTCATGAAATATTAGTCTAGCCACAACCTATTTTTTATTCATGTTACGGAAATATTTTAAGAAAAATACTTTATAGCGCGGAAAACAACCTTTTATTTATAATGATGACCGAAAATCGTTGCTTTACGTGTGCTTGGTAAACAAGTCTAAAACTTCGGCACTTTTTAAGAAATGTTTTTCGACATCGCGTAGTCAAATTATGGGAAAACTTCGCTACACCTACAACAGGTGACAGTATAAAAGGAACATCGCTGAACTTCTTGGAAAAACTCCCGAAATCTGTGGACAAAAAGACTTTTAACGACTTAGGGGAAACTGGATGTAACGTCAGCGGCTTTGCAAGAATTCTATTAGAAACATTCCGGTACAGTCCCCCAGTAATAAACTTTAACGACTTTAATGGGAAGGGAATTTGTATCTGCTAATTAGGCACAAAACATTTTAATTTTCTCCAAAGATTGTGACCGTACTGTGCTGGTCAGTATACGCTTATTTCTATCAGTAGGTTAAAAAAGAAGGTAAATGTTTTTGCTTAACCTTGTCACGAATAACGCGGTCGACTCCAAATTCGACTTGTATATCAACGAGATTTATAAGAGTTGTGTTACCATTGTTCAACAGAAAACATTTCAATGGCATTATTTTCTTTGTGCTGTATTATTTATTCAGAAATAAGCAGAATTGAAGAGTTTTGAATTTTTTTTGCGTTCAATTGATTTTTAAGTACCCACTGAACCATTTAAGATGTATTTGATTTGATTGCGTAAACAGTACAACTGTAAAAGATATCTGGAACGTGTTCGAATTAAGGAAACAAACGAATAGATTAAAGCAAAACGCTTTGCACAATTAGGTCGCAAGAAAAAAGCGGGCTGTAAAATTAGGGGATTAGGGGAATGAAGGGATACAGTCGACGGCTGTTTCAAAGAAACCATTATTCCTAATTACGTATTTGGGAGCTCTGAGCTCAGTGTGTTAGTAATTTGGCATCATTTCTAATGGGATCTGAAATACGTAGTAACAAAATTCTTCCCTTTTGTTTTTCTTCACAGCTTTTTTATCTGATACAATTTCTTGTAGTTGTTACAAGAAATTGTAAATTTAACCTATATAAGCTTCACGCCATCAGCTTGGCTTGCGAAGAATACGGTAATATAATATTAATTCGTATATAAAACCAATCCTATGTCTGTTCTCAAGGTCCACTCCATAATTTACGAGTATTACAAGCTTCATCCCAATCGGCTCAGTAGTTTAAGCATGGCAGCATAACAAACAGACAGACAAAGTTAGTTTCGTAATTATAATATTGTGTTGAGTACGTAAGACAGTCCAGTTTGTCACGTTTTTTTTTGTTGCCAGCACTAAACATACCGTGGGAGGTGCATGTACCAGATGAGTACGTGATGGCCGGCAACGCAGCTGTGCTGAGATGCGTAGTGCCGGCACACTGCCTGGACAGGGTGGGGAGCACCGACTGGTTCACCGACGATGACGTCAGCGTGCTGCGGTACTTGGGTATGTTTACTAATTTCTAGCTACAGAAGTATAGGACGTCATAAAGCTGGCAACGCCGGGGTGCTGAGGTACGTGGTACCGGCTCACTGCTAACAGAGTGGAGAGCACCGACTGGTTCACTGACAATGACGTCACCGTGCTGCGGTACTTGAGTAAGTTTACTAATTTCTAGCTACAGTAGTATAGGACGTCATAAATTTGGCAACGCCGCGGCGCTGAGATGCGTGGTGCCGGCTCACTGCTAACAGAGTGGAGAGCACCGACTGGTTCACTGACAATGACGTCACCGTGCTGCGGTACTTGAGTAAGTTTACTAATTTCTAGCTACAGTAGTATAGGACGTCATAAATTTGGCAACGCCGCGGTGCTGAGATGCGTGGTGCCGGCTCACTGCTCACAGAGTGAAGAGCACCGACTGGTTCACTGACGATGACGTCAGCGTGCTACGGTGCTTGGGTAAGTTTACTAATTTCTAGCTACAGTAGTTTAAGAAGTCATTAAGCTGGAAACGCCGGGGTGCTGAGATACGTGGTATCAGCTCACTGCTGACAGGATTGGTTGACTGACGATGACGTCAGCGTGCTACGGTACTTGAGTTAGTACAGCAATAATTCAGCAGGATTGCGTAAGACCTACAAGTGGCATATGACCAGGGGTTAGTCACACAGAAACCTCTTGAGTTGGGATTACTGCAATGTAGCTGAGCCAATGTGTGACGCTTGGTAGATTTAGAAAACCCTCAAACAGCGTGTTAAGTGGCATCGCGCGATGTTTTGAAGTACAGCGACGTGACTTTATGACATTACTTTCTACCTTCAGCACCTTTTTGATTATTGTGCTATAGCTAGAAGGCCTTCGTTGACCAAAATCCTTACCTGGCAAAGCCTATTTTACTGGATATAAATATATATTTTTACTTGTATGTAATTCTTCTTTTCCTATGCAGAATTATTTTGGTAACTCCTTCATTGGACAAATGACGTCTGTCAAATTACTGCACAAAGCTTTTATGTTCTTGAGTGTAGAGAAATAGCTGAAAACTAAAACGCAAAAGCAGCCATATCTCTTGAGGCGTCTGTTATGCGTGCATAATGCATTGGCCGTGTCCTCACAGTAAGAATTGGTACTGCATTTTCATCACTCTTCTTAGATGATAACAATGGAACAACGTATTGTGTCCAGAGGGATCCGTAATAGAAACAGTGCTTTGAGAAAGTTTTCCAGACAAGGCATTGCATTAACTTGAATTGGCGTAATAATTCAAGTCGATCCTTGTAGGTACTACTGCCAACTATGACCCAAGGTGAAACAATTTTATTTAAAATGTATAATTTTGAATTGATTGAGAAATTTGAAAGATTTTTTGTACCTATTTCGTAGCAGTTCAAAACAGATGAAATCTCAATAAATTAACGTAACGACAATGTCACGCAACTTTCACTATGTCAAAAAGACTAACCAACCAGCGTTAGGATTTACTCTGATTAAATGAATTTCCAAAAACACTCAAGCAAAGGATTGCTCACTTATAACATTGTCAGACGAGGATTAACTCACTAAAATTTACATCCCATTCAAAACGTGGCACGCAAAGGCAAATATTTGTCATGAAATTTGCTCATCAAAACTCTTGTCAAGTGAAGCACGACACACACAATTTCATTTTCGTCCGAAATCACATTTGCACCAAAAGAAAATACGGCGCTTAAAAGCAAGACCGGGGGTGTATTCCGCTGACTCGCTTTTTCGCGATCTGTGTGAAAAATATAAGTAATGTTACGTGCTTCCAATCTATTTTTGTTGAAGAAAATACAGGGTGGCCAGAAAAATGACGTTGAAATATTTTATCAAACGCCACGATATTTGAAAATTAAAATGATAACTTTCTGAGTGTATAACGAACGTAACTAACGATATTTAACCATCAGCAAACTGTTTTCTATTGTCGGTCGAATCTTGGAAAATAAAACAATTTTAAACTTAACCATTAAACTCGCTACATATTTGTTTTATGCATATCTCTCTAAAGTTATGTGGCATAATTAAAACCTAACTAAGATGGTTTTAGTTTCGCTCCAAAATTTCGCGGACATTATTATGGTAATTGATCCAAGGCATGTTCCTTTGTTTTGTAATAATGTTATTACGCTACGAGCGGAAAGCTCTGAGCAGCATTAAACTGCAAGATGCACATCTTATAAATTAAAACTGTATTTTGGTCGACTTAGAACAACGTTAAAAAACGTTATTAACGTTACGTTACGTTATAATTTTAACACGTTACAATAAAAAAAATATTACTTAATTAAAGTTATTATTTAGTACGATTTCTTATTATCAACGCTCTTTTGACGCTTTTCGAATGTAATGAGGATATGCGTCTTCTAAACGCGTACGAAGTGCGCCATCTACTTATGCCCTTGTTGTTTGCCATCTGACTCTTATGTTGTAAGTTTTTTAGCAAGGTAAATACAAGCAAAACCTTCTTTAACCACCAGGTACAAAATACCAGCAGCTGGACGACGGGTCTCTCTACATCAGCGCGGTCAGCCCGCACGACCGGTACAACACGTTCCGGTGCCGGGTCCGTGACCGGATCACCGGGGCTCTTCACACTAGCCAGTACTTTGGTAAAAAACCGTTTTGACCGTTCCTAATAGAATCTTCGTCATCTGTGAGGTTAGACAGCATCTGCCAATACCAGTTTTTATGCTCAGATCAATCTATTTCTGGCGTAAAATGCTACAGTGAAACCAGATAGTACCCATTTCATCTTCCTAACGTGTCATGTGGTGATCCGTTTCTTCTTACAGAGCTTATAATGTTGCTGCTAAAAAACGACCGAAAAAAGTATAGTTTTTAGAACGCAAACGTAAGTCAAAAAGACCGCGACGATCAGACGAAGTCATTATTGCTTTGCGGTCAAGAAAACCGCTACAACGCACGTAATTTCTGCTCAGCGCCTTGTTATCAGAAGAATAAGGGAAAAAATATAATTTCCTCTCCTTTCAAATTAAGTTACGAAAACCAGTTACGTAACATAACATCATTTATGAACCCTTGCTTACATCGCGTGAAAATTTCTCACAACAATAGGAAAGCCTTTGTGGCAGTATTACAATGTAATCTACTCTCGCTGTTTATTGCTTTACCCTTACTTACATTGTCTGAATTAACATAAACATTAGTACATTATCAAGTCCTATTTTAGGGATATTTTCACGTCATCATCATAGCCATTAAAAGTCGGCAAAATCTTTTCCCGCTGCTTCCAAGAGTCAGAGCAAAAAATGGCAACAATTTCACGCTACAGAACGTTAGTTTTTTTTTCAAAATGCGCGCTATAAAAGTTTTCAGGCTACATCTGAAAACTTTGTTTGATATGACAAAGATGTTTTTTTAGTGACAACTAGAGAATCATTTGAACATTGCCTAGTGTTAGCGACACATGTTTAAGGGTACTACTTACGTTCAAATACCAATCATCACCCCTTAACAATTGTAATGCAACTATTTCTTAGACGCAGTATTTATTTCGGTGCACTGTCGTGTGTACAGTTGGTCACTACTATCAGATAATAATAAAAAACTGTATTGATATCAAAAGTAATTTGACCCGAATTTTTTAAATTTTTTGATTTAAAAAGAGATTCCCAAGTGAATCTCTTTGTAAGCTAAAACACTTGTGTTTCGGAGAAACCCGCTCGTTCTGTGTGTAATTACATTAATAAAAAAAAATCTTCTTAGATTAATCAATAAACCTAGCCTATAAGCAAAGCGAAATCTTTGTTTTGTGGTTTACTTATATATGAATGTTTGATTTTCACAGGTCACCTAATAGTGACGGAGCCTAAAGGCGGCGTGCGGCCGCGAGTCGCAGTGGAACCACGAACGCGCCGCGTTCAAGCCGGCAAGGACATGCGTCTGCCGTGCGCGGCGCACGCCTGGCCTGTGCCCAGCTACAGGTACACGAGACACCACAGGGAAACTAGCTTGTGAGCAGATGGCCGTGGTTTCAAAGTCACTTGATAGTGACGGAGCCTAAAGGCGGCGTGCGGCCGCGAGTTGCAGTGGAACCACGAACGCGCCGCGTTCAAGCCGGCAAAGACATGCCTACCTAAAGGCGACGTGCGGTCGCGATGAAACCGCACACACGGCGCATCCAAGCTGGCAACTTACCTACGTCTTCCGTGCGCGGCGCACACGCCTGGCCTGTGCCCAGCTACAGGTGCACGAGACACCACAGACTAGCTTGTTAGCTGATGATCATGGTTTCAAGATCACTTAATAGTGACGGAGCCTAAGCGCGGCGTTCGGTCGCGTGAAGCGATAAAACCACGCACGCACCGCGTTCAAGCAGGCAAGGACGTGCGTCTGCCGTGCGCCGCGCACGCCTTGCCTGTGCCCAGCTACAGGTTCACGAGACATCACATGATATAGTCTGGAGACACTCACGCACCTCGTAAGCCGGGAAGGACACGCTGCTGCCATAGACGGCGCACCCGTGGCCTGTGCCTATCTACAGGTAAAGGCTACAAATACACTTAGTGGGAAATGTTGTGTTATTTTGAGTGGGATACAATTGATTTAATCTGGAACCTCGCACATGCCACGTCACCAGGCCACTTTAATATTGTTTTGTATTACCTAAATGTAAACGAAACATGTTTTTTGGCAAACATTTTAACATACAGCATTTGTTTTTGGTTTCATGGACGTCTCTATTTTTTTTATGTAACATACTTGCAATTGAGTAGGTATCTGAGTCTTCTAATTAATGAAATGAAATTAATTTTATATGAAACTTATTCAGATAAATATTAATTATTCGTAATTATGGTCACTGCTAATAAATTAAGTTCCATTTTAGTTACAGGCGCGGTCGAACTTGGAACACTATCACTAAACTTTGTGGTTAATCCATTTACCCAAATCTAGTTAACGCGACCATTGCAATCAATTTCAGCAGATTTTCTAATACATTTCGAATAAGCCCCATCGAGCAATAATGACAGACGCCCAGTGGGTGGGAGCTTAATGTTATCTTATCTCAGGGTTAATAGCCTATTCCTCTTAAGGAGTAAATAGTAATTAACAAAAAATCTATTTATGATGAAAGTTCTTGCTTCTATTTTTTTAAAGTATTTTTCAAGTTAAAGGCAGTCTTATTCTAATTATTTGAAAGTATAAAACGTCTTAAATTAAAAAGGAAACCGTATTTTTCGCAAATCGAGAACTTGCGATCTTTCCGCCTCACCAAAACTTTGACAAAATTAAGCTTTTCTATTAAGGGCTGTGGTTAAGCAGAATTGACCAACCATGTAAACAAAAAAGCTAACGATTTCACAATCTTTACGAATCCAACACAACGTTTGATCGTTGTACTACGTGTGCGACGCGAAAATATCATAATATTTATATATGTACGTCTATAATAGTGTCTTACTTGACCAAGCGCGATTGACATTGCCACAAATATTGGTACCGTCGCGTCACACTTATTGCCGACACAGGACAAAGCCGTACCCGTGAAATCGCCTATTCTTCACGTTTTCACGTAAACCTACCAAGTTTAGGTGAAAGTCGCGCCGCAAGTCGCCTAGCCAATAATTGGCCGGTGCCCAGCTTCGCGTTCATGTAGCCCATTGTTCGGCTAGTAGTGGCGTTTATAATTTACCCATCCATTCACCCCCATTGTTTGGGCTCGGTGCTCCGCCGCTGGTAAATGGAAGCATCTGTCATGTAGACTATCCCTTGTCTAAAATGGAACTACCAGCGTTTACCAAAGCTTTCATAATGTAATACGATACACAATAGAACGTTGTGCGGTTTTTTTGCTAGTATTTCAGTGTGTGGCGTGCCTTATGTTGAAGTATAGACATTGCATTCTGATCTGTTTAATGAAATGCGTTAATAAATCTTTTATATTTATTTTTAAATGTTTATACTTTTAGCCTGTCTATGAAGAAAGAAGACATTTTTTATTATCATACAAATATTAAAACATAATTAATAAGTTTCATCAAACATATGCTATATAGGAAGTAATCATTTTGAACCCAGCATAACACAAATAGCTGATAAACAATAAAAATCCTATAAGTGAAGACAACATGCATAATGACGTGATCATCACATTAACAGCTAAATCCCTAACATCGTTTGTTCCCACTCTATTTCAAGCTAGTTTAATCGTCCTAAAAAGTTCTTAAAACATGTTCGTCTATTCCCACTAGTTTCTAGCTTAATAAACTATACTGAAAAGCATATCGTGTTATTTGAAAAACGCTCAAAACATCTCTTAAATATGACTTACTCTAGACCTGTTACTATCTGCCAGCTAAAAGGTTTCGCCTCTCTGCTGAGCAAACAAACACAGTGGTAACGCCGACGCTTGCTACAGAAGGCAGGCTGCGCTTCAAGCCTTTTACCTTGGCCGTAGTGTGACCTGGCATTATTAGTGAGCTGGGACAATCCAGAACTCATAACTTTTCATGAAGTTTGGATACTCGATGGTGACCTTACAACAAGATTTTTTCTGTTATACCAGACTTCTACTTCACAATAATACAGTTATGTAGAAAATCTACAAAATATAAGCATAAAATAAACAGCTGTAGGTTGTGTTAACTATATTAATGTGAAGTTAGAGTCTGGTATTAGTTATCTTAGCATAAAAGTACTAAGAAAGTTAATGTTTCCATAACAAATGTACAGCAATTAGGTTGGGAACGGTGTCCTTCTGAACTCCAAAATAAGTTTCTTAACAAAATTTACTTTGGTCTAATTGCAACATCAATCAATCAAAAAGAGCTGTATATTTATATGGTTTTAGTCGTTATTTTGGGTCTATACTTGAGTATTAAAAGAGGAACCGAAAATTCTAGAGTACCTTTGGTTCTATGTTTTTCTGAATGTCACGGTTACTCTAGTCACAACGACTTCCTATAAGGTAAACGACGCGTTTGCGTCTAATGGATTTCCAAACGTTTTTGTAATATGCATACAACAACTTCTAAAGCCCTAATACATTCTCATAAAACCGCCCTGAAAAAAGCGGAGCTTTAAAAGCTCAATTTTGGAAAAAACAGGCTACGTTAGTCATACATACTACGACTATACCAAATATGTATCTCTATAAGCCTCAGTAGGTAGAGTATAACATTATCTGAAATATAGTCTTGATTTAAAAATAATAAATAAAAAGTTCTGCAGTAACAGAGACGACGAACCGTAAAATTAAGGTAAGGAAATCTCCTACCTCAAGATTTTTTGCGATACATCAGCTGATAGTCAGAAGTTTGTATCCGTGTTAATACATAAAGAAAGTGTATATAAATAAAGTCACTACAGAAGGCACTCCTATTACTATCGCACCAGCATCATCCAATCCCATTCCAAATCAAAAAAGATTAAGTCCGAGTCTCGGCACAATTTAATATTCTCTAACCAAATCAGGTTTCGGATATGGCACTCCGTTGTCACCGTCTCTAATCCGCTCACTCTTAACTTCACACTCTTCCATCATAACGAAAAAATTTTCTAACAGAACTCGAAATAAGATCGATAAAAATCTTATTTACAGACTTTAATGTGGAATTCAATATGACCAAACTTTTCCACACGATAAGAACACCTACGCCGCGAACTTAGCCTAGGTCTTGAAACTTTGGATCTTGATATGCGAATTCTATTTGTATTCTACCTACAAAACCTCGGTCCCTCCGAGTTGCCCTGTGTGATAACCGCACAGACAGTCCACACTAGTTTCCAACTCCTTTACGTTTGTGTTAGTAACTGGCACCGCCATAAATACAAGCAGAAAGTTAACCCATTCAAATCCGGGCAAGTTATACCTCTAATAGTTATTAATTTGACTATTACTGCAGCAGTTCGGCCAACTATCGGGCCATTTCGACCGTAACCAGAATTTAAGTCAACTATCACCGAGTAACGACTGAAACTTACTTTCAATATTGCCCTAGATTCGTAAATTACTTTTAAGTTATTTAGTCTCTGTAAAGATTTAGTTTATTTAGGAATTACAAAAGGTTAGTTTTTAGTTTTAATTTTTTTTCTACTTGAATGCTTTGTATAAACAGGAAATGAAAAACACAACTTAACATTAATTTTGGAGTATCTAGCATTTGTCTTCCTCATTATACGAGACCGAGGATTTGAATATTCACTTAGGCCCCTGACAACGTTCACTGTAAACGTATGAATGTGACGTGACGTTGACGTTAAGACGGATACTGCAAAAAAACGTGCAGGACAACGCCGCGTGAACGGGGCCTTACAGAAAAATATTAAAGCAAGAGCTTACTGAGTGCGCAGTAAACTTTCATACCCTACCATAGTTACAGGAAACCTTTTTGAATGCAAATGTCCCGCTGCATTTCAACTCTTTTCAAAAGTATTGCTAAAAGGAACCTAACAGTAAGGAAATTGAAGATTGTAATATTAGAATTTCATATTCAAAAAAAGGATTGATTTCTATTTATTCACATTAGCTATTAACTTACTCTCATGTTTCGATGTCTGCAATCATTTTTATGACTTACAGCCATAATGTTACGCTTTGTTCTGTGCTTACAACAGAACCAGAACTGTACAAAGAATATAAAACGTTATTTTTCATAAAATAGAAAAGATAGGGAACTATCGTTGGATCGTAACTTTGTATTCCATAAATCGTCAAAGGAAAATTTCAACAAGCAAGCTTAATGGATTTCTCTATGAAAAGTTAATATTGTGAGTTTTCATCAAACAGCTAATGGAAACAAAAAATGTAATGAATTAATACTATACATACTTTCAGTTTAATATGTCTGATAGAATCTGTGTACCTAAGTTGCTTTTTCTTCCAAAGTCTATCGGGGTATATAAATGCTAATTTCATTAAAACAGCTACAAGATACTAGGATAGCCTCGACAAAAGAGTTTAGAATTCCAGCAAAGACGGGATTATATAAGTTGAGGGATCGTGCAATGCAGTGGAATGGCAGCTTAACTGACGCAATTCAGGATTGAATTATGTTTGATCCTTAGCTTTTACTGCATTAATTGATACCCACTCATAAAGAAAACGTTGGAGTTTCTTTGCTATTTTGGCAAAACTAAGTTGCATTGAGCGCATCTTATAATTATTAAATGGATTCTAGAAAATTTTGTGTAAACACCAAACGAACTCGTATAGTACCTACTCTACTTCTAGTTAGGGCCCTTTGTACAGCCCCAAAAAAATGGATAAATTACTAAATAACAAATATCCAACTATTCGTATTCTAATCTTAACAATATTTCTAGGTGGTTTCGCGATCACCATGAACAGTTGGTGCCAATACAGAAGACCGCTCTGTGGGAGCGTGCGCGATTGCTGGGCGCTGGTCTGCTCAGCATCCAGAGTGTGAGGCGAGAAGACGCTGGCCGGTTCGTGTGCTGGCTGAACAACACCGTAGGGGGCGAGTCTGTGCACTTCACAGTAATCGTCACAGGTGACCATCTTAGTTACTGACAAAGAACTAAACAGAACACTCTGGTAGAGGGCGCGGGTGCGGTAATTGTTTAATGGAGCTAATAGAAAAGACTGTCTTGGAGCGGATGCAGCTGTTAGGTGCCGTGCTGGTCAGCTAATTGTTCAGAAGATCAGTAGGGCAAACGCTTGCATGTTAGATTTTCCACAGCTGTCGTTTAATAATACACAAAAAATCATCAGCAAAAAGTACAAACAGAACCGACGCAAAACTTTTTTTGTCTCACGATTAATTTATTAACCATGTTTGACGTGATTAAAGTTCAAGCTTCTCTTGAACATTTTACTGTCTTTTCTTGGTTAAACAACCGTTCCGTTAATCTGATCGTTCAAATGCTGTTCAGAAACTTTCTGGACACTTAAATTCACAGTCTTCATGTAATGCGGGCTTGGAAAAAAATCTATGTTGGTAACAAAATTAATTGATAAGATTGGAGATGCAAATAATGTACGAGTAGGTAGGGTTTCTTTTAACACTCTACAATATCTTTCAGCAGGAACTCAAGTTATTTACGTATTCCATTAGATTCAGTCCACGTTATCTTCTACGTTATTACGAGTTACTGTATTCGAGACAAACCGAACCAATACAGATTTAATGGTGCCGATTCAAGATAACGCTGAGTATGAATAACAAATGAACAATAAAGTAATGTCCCAAAGTGGCCCATATCACAGTGTAACAGCC
Source organism: Pyrausta despicata (assembly GCA_963921415.1). NCBI lineage: Eukaryota > Metazoa > Arthropoda > Insecta > Lepidoptera > Crambidae > Pyrausta > Pyrausta despicata. The sequence goes on along the minus strand of OY992862.1, from coordinate 8,499,529 downwards.
TCCCATGTATCATCATAGACATAACAGTTGACAAACAGCCTATTACATTTTTATTACTTTTGTTTCAGAACCAATATCCGTCCGAATAAAACCCGAGATATTAAGAACGAAAGGCAATACTGACGTTAACTTCGAGTGTAAAGTTGCTGGTCATCCGATAGAAATTATTTATTGGGTCCATGATGCAAGAGTTGTCAAGTCCAGTGAGAGAGTGAAGTTGTCTGAGGACGGCCTAAGATTACATATCAAAAATGCGCAGAAGGACGACCAAGGGATATATCAGTGCTTCGCGAGTAACTCCAGAGACCAAGCCTATGGGATGTCTGAATATGTCATAAATGGTAAGCATGTAAAACACAAATTACACATCATCCGAACAAAACTCTAAACCTATACTTCTAAACCAGTTGAGAATGTATTACAGTCAGCGTCAAAAATAATGATTCTCTTGAGCAACATTTTGTGCATTCTCCTAATAAATGTGTTGAAATCTGTTAAATTCGTAATTTTGACATACTAGTACTAAGTACCACGCTGTCGCTGACTCGACTTGACGTGTTTCAGCACTATCTATTTGCATCAATTCCTTACTGATTTGATGGAAAAATACCTCCCAGACGAAAACTGATTTTTCTCAGTCTAGCTTCAATTTTCCCCTGTCTATTTTTGAGTCTTTGTAAAAGGAACTTTGAACCAGCCTCGACATGCAAAGGGCTGAGCGATGGCCGTGCACCCACGTTCATTGCCTTTCGCTATCGAATACTGCATTTTTGTACGCAGTGCTCTAAAAATAAAATGTAAATATCGAGGAAAATTTAACATAAAAATAAATCGTAGCCGACCTTTTTGCTTCACGGGAATTCGATTAAATATTTATTGTAAAATAACATCACTTGTAATCCGGCGCTGTTAAAATGTTTTGCGTTATTCCGGCCATTTTTTAAATGTAATTTTTTAAACATATTTTGCAAGAGAAATGTTAAGAAGAGTTAATATTCCTTCGTCATTTAATTTGCAAGCGTCATTTTACACTAGTTATTTGCAAAGGTTGTATTCTTGACTTGATTTTATAAATAAACAATTTCTTATTAATAATTCCTCACAGTCAATGATAGAACTTTTTCCACTCATAACCACATTTCCCTCGAGCCTTTGAGCCCGCGAGGCCGCCGCTCGTTACCAGCCGGCCAGCAGAACATTGTACAATCGCCGGCCTAGAAAACTATACAATAGTTTTTTAAAGAAACTGCTAATATTAATCTGCCTAAGACGTACGTAGCTTGACGCGACAGCTCCTCTGTACACTTGCTACTTATTTTGAAATACGCGATTTTTCTTTAAATTACTTTTTATAGCTCTAAGTTACAAGTTACGATACCAAACTTTGTACCTGACAAAAACGAGTGGTCCAATGTTCACATCATAAATTCGCATATTCTCGAATGTTAGAATGGCTAGTAAATCGCCCTATCGTTAGACGCTTAATTAATCGCTAAGCAATAAATATGATTAATGAAACAATTTATAATCAAACTGTCCAACTTAGGTAATTTTAGCCATTACTGTTTTATCTGGAGTAAATTTTCCGAAACCGTAGAGCAATGTATAGCTGTACTAATTGCTTCGTTATCCAATTACCTCTAGAGATATATCGGGGCGTGAGATCGGAATCAAACACCAAAGTGGCCAATTAAAAAAGTCACAAAAGCGTTCACAGCATTCCTTTACAGAGTTCATGTTCCATTTGGTCGTATAAAGTCCCAAATTACCCTTTGCAAAGGTACAACCTCGCTTTTCGCCAGCGATTTGATAGGTAGTTGAATAAAATTCCAACTTAAATTTTAGCTCAACCATTCAGGCGAGTCAGCTGTATCGTATATGCTGAATAATTTTCCTCTTCATAGGTAGGTAATACTTTCCTAGGAAGTGTTTGCAATAACCGAGTAGGTATCGCTCGTAGTAAAACTTTTATTGTGAAATATAAGGCGAAATTGTTCAAGTACCTATAATATTTGTTTTTTAAGACTTAGCTTCAGGGAATTTGGCACAGGCTGATTTTGGAAAACTTTACTGATAAACTTCCTTGATCAAGGATTGGATTAAGACTAGTATATAGATGTGAATAAGTAAGTAAAACTTTACCTACTCATTAGTAAATTGTTAACGAACATTAACATATGTGATCTGATCGCAGCGTAAAAGTATTTATTAATGTTACCACAAATCTGAGAACCTAAGCACATACACTTTATCAAGTTACAATATTTCTAGTATGAAATTGAAACACACTTAAAGAAAAAATCGGACTGCAAAAGGCGGGACTCGAACCCTCACCTCTCGCAATCCAGGCGATTGCTCTCACATACACTTTTGCAATAGTAGGTAACAACGCTTTTCCGTGTTTACCAAAATTTCCCGCAACCGAAGCATAGCCACAAATTACTGGTTATTCAGTGTATCCTAAACGCATTCACAGATCAGCGTAAAATAAGTATCTTGGATCCGTTATAGTTCCACTTTATTTGCGCTGCAGATGTGAAAGTCAATATTTGCAGTGCAGCTGCTCATATTCTGATTTCGTTGATAAAATATCTGCTGATGTTTATATTCGGCTTCAAAACTTATTTAATGATGTTTTCCCTTATCTTCATCACAATCCAGATTGATGTTATTATTGTGATGCGGCATCTTGAAGCTTAACCGAAAACTAATAAATAAGTCTCATAAAATAGGTAACTAGCTATCAGAATATTGTATTGCCTTTCAGAATTTTAAGTCTTTTTTTAGAATAACCGAACCTAAGGAAAGCGTATTGTTGTACCTACGAACTATTCGGTTTAATATAAACGATAAATATCCAGCGCAATACTAATCTCAAATGATGTATACCTTTAGGTACCTACCAACCTTGTCTTTGTCTGTCTACCTCTTGAAACTTATTTTTGTACCTCTAAGTTCGAGTACTAACATAATGTAAAAACCTGTATTTGCTATGGTCAAGTGGGTGTCTTACCTTCCTGCATAAAATGTGTCTTAATCTGAATAAACGGTACTCAATCTTGAAACCATCTTACGACCCTATAATGTACCACCTCAACTCATCTTCTTCAAATAAAAGCATACTTCAAAAACCTATTTTCAATGACCGACGGTCGCCGGCAAATCGCTCGCAGTAGACGCGTCTAACTAAATGCCTACTTACTCAAATTCTCTTCTATCCACCTCCTGACCCTATGCCTCTATTCACCATCTAAATACAAGAATACTGTAAAAAAACGTTGTTTACAGTGACCGAGGGCCGAGGGCGCGCTGCCGGCAATCGCTCGCGGCGGACGCCCTTCGCTCGCAGCACGCACACACACGACGCAGATTGGAACTTCACTGGGACTCGAGGTATGTTTTGGATACGTCTGCCTCGTTGGTGTAGTGGCAAAGTTTCAGCCTTACATCCCAGAGGCCCTAGGTTCAAGTCCCACGTCGAGCCAAAATTGTTTCTGAGATTTTCTGTCATGCATGAATTTTTCAAAAACAGCTCGGAGTCGAAGTTGGCGGTGTTACACCCCCGTGCCTCGGAAAGCACGTTAAGCCGTTGGTCCTGCGCCTGATCTTTCTCCGGTCATGTCGGATTGCCGTCTCACCGAACTTTGAGAGTGATGGAACAGTGAGTGCACCTGTGTATTACGCTCACACTTGCGCACTATAATAGGTATCTCCTGCGTAGTTGGCTGATCTCTGTTGAGATTGGCCGCCGTGGTCGAAATCGGCCAGGAGGACTATTATTATGTTTTGGAGCAGACATGTTTGTGAACTTAGCTGAGTAAGCCTTATCGCCAAAAACGCGTCTCGTCACTTTCCCCAAAGCTAGCATTCGGAACGACGCGACCGCGAAGTAAGTCGCGTGACGTCAATCGCAGTCTCGCGGTCGCTTTGATTCGAAAGCTACCTTTAGTGATATTACCTTTAGCAACCGCCAGCGCAACGTAAAGCGATATACTGTCACCGCGAATCGCGACTGACAGCGTGTGAATCAATCGGCTAAATCGCTGAGTAAGAGACCTTGAGAAAGTATCGTTAATGCCTAATTAATTTGCAAGAATTTGAAAGCACATTTGCGTACACAAAATGAAAAAAATGTTGCAAGCTTTTAATGTCTCACAACTGATATTAAATAATCGGGTAGTGTGTAGGTTTCAAATAATGATGACAACTTTAACCTCTATACTCTTAGCTTGTAAGTATTCACCATCTAATGAGTATGTAGGCAATTCAATAACATCCTATGTGTATAAAGTGGCTGCAAACGCATTTATTCCACTCAATAAATAAACTACTGATAAATCTACACTAAACAAAAGTGTGGTTAATTGTACTGACTAGACTTTTCAACTTTAGTACATTATCATTATTATCATTTTCAATCAACCACTAAAAGTTTACCATTATTCGATGTATAACAATAAGAACTTCTTAAGTATTTATTGTTTTTTCAGCTTTAAATTACTTAGCTTTCGAGACTGAAAGTTTTTGTTGTGACAGAACTTTAAACTTTGTCGTTTTAACGAAATTAATTAGTGTCAACTTAATATTAAACTTTTCCAGAAATAACTTTACATTGTGAAATTGAAAATTAACTAACCAGAAATAACTTGTTGAGAATCTTAACGATGTGAGTAAAGCAGGTCATAGCTTGAATGATACACGTAAGGTCGGGACGATAGTTCCCAGCAGAGATTACGTTACGCGCGCTCGTATGCGTGCACTGTGCATATCCAACATTTAATCCCTCCCTCAGCTTCTTCATAAAATATTTAAAAGTCCATTTTTAAACGCGGATCCGCTGCAGCTATTAGAGTCAGCTCTTCAGCTCAAACAAAGAGCCTCAGTGACGCTCGCCAGCCGCGGGCATGTAAACCGCCACGCTAAATACCCGGCCCTGCACCAACCAATTAAGATCTTATCAGTGACTGTATAAGGTCGATTTTCCGCATCCCCCCGATGAAATATAAGCCGCTTTGTTTCATTATTAATTCGTTCCCCGCTATTTGGTGTCGCTGCTCCCCCGTAAGTAGGTCCGGGTGGGGTGCGCTAGACTTATTTGCGCCGAAAAGTTTTGAGATGCATATTTTTCGGTTTTATCCCTGAGTTTGTTCATATAAACTGTGTTACGACACTCCTAACAAATGTTACTTGCATTGTTTTAGTGTGGTTTATAAAAAAACTGCTTTGTATACAATGAAACCAGCCGGCACCCTTAATTAACGGCCAGTCCCAACTTCGCACGGGTAGACAAAATTTTCACGCGGATAAGTATTTTTTCTTGTATTAAATATAACCTATGTTCATCAGGGTTAATGTAGGATTCTAATGATAAAATAATATTTGAATAAGTCAAGTAGGTTCGGAGTCTATTCAATTTAAACATACAAAAAATTAAATCTTTCCTCTTTATAATATTAGTCTAGACGATCTCATTAGATACCTAGCTAAGTAACAAACGCTGCTACAAAAAGGCCTTCTTTAAAAATAAAAAAGTGTCCCGAAGTTGTTAAACCAAGCCCAAGTAAGCTGGCAAGAATTGGCACACTTGATACATAATAGAAGTGGCTGACCTGCCGCTAACAAGCCCCGTTTGTTCCAATACAAGAGTTACTACTACTTATCGAACTGTAACTTTTAAAGTTGAAGAACTAATAGTTCAAATAGGTCACGAGTCGTGTCGTTTTTTGCGATACCAACCACATTCAAAGGTACAGAAGTATACTGATGACATAATCTATATCTACTGGAACAAAAGTGCTTTCCCATCAGTTCACGACTAAAAGAAGTCTACTAGCACCTATATTGACAACGTTTTAGTAAGAAACCTACTCGAAAAGCAAGTTTGATCACAAAAAGTCTTGCATAAAAAGGTTCAAACTCTTCTCGAAGTTGTTAAACCAAGCAGCAGAAGGTGGCGAGAATTGGCAGACTCGATACATAATACAAGTGGCTGACCTGCCGCTAACAAGCCTCATTTGTTCCCGACGCGAGCCGGCTAGCCGAGAAACGACTTCAAGAGTAACTACTAGTTCTCGAAGTATAACTGCTGAAGTTGAAAAACTAAAGTTCAAATAGGTCACGAGTCGTGTCGTTTTCTTTTGCGACGGATTAAGAACCTACCAGGGATATTGATGGAGCTTGACATCGTCGTGGCATACTGATTATGAGACTATCGATTGTCTCTTGTGAAAGAAGACTCCATTCTCTGGAGAGATGTGAAAAAAGTTCATCTGCTGTGTTCAAATTTTGAGGGAGATTTCTAAAAGCCCTTCTCTTTAGTAAATCCCACGCGTGTTCAATGGGATTGAGGACCGCGGACTGAGCAGGCCACTCCAGCACTTCGATGTTGTACTCGCGGAACACATCAATCACCTGACCACATACTGCGGTCGTGCATTATCTTGCATAAAAATAAAATCTGCGCCCAGATTTTGTCGGTGCGGGATAACCACGGATTGGACTACCTGTTCGCAGTATCGCTCTGCATTTAAATTTCCCCTGATCAAAACGAGATCCGTCCGTCCACCCAGGCGGATTCCAGCCCACACCATGATTGTACCACCTTGGTAGGGATGCACCTCCTGTGGGTTTTGAAGCCGACTCTGCCGACCAGGAATCCGCCAAACACGCACTCTTCTTGAATCTGGATGAAATCCGAAGCGAGATTCATCGGAGAACAGTACATGTGCCCACTGATCTACGGTCCACTGCAAATTTTCACGTGCCCACAATAATCGACGTCCTCGATTTCCATGACGCAGCGCGGGCACTCTTAGTGGTCTGCGAGCACGAAGATTAGCTTCATGGAGTCTCCTCCGAGCAGTCTGGTCACTGATAGCAACCTGGTGCTGCGACTGGAGGTCTTCTACCAACTGACGAGCCGTAATGGTGGGTTGCCTCCTTGCGACATTTTGCAAAAAACGGTCTTGCCTTTCCGTAGTAACCCTATACCTGCTTCTGTGCCTTTCGGCTACATCGCCAGTAAGTCTGTAACAAGTCTGCCCACAGTCTGCAGATAACGCTCGCGTGAGAATTCAGAGCAGCTGCAACTTCGCGTTGGGGTAGCCCAGCTTCCAACATTCCTACAGCTCGAATCATTTCTTCCCGCGTTAAATGACGTCGTGACATAATGGCCGTAGTCGCAAAAGTTACGAATAACAACAGTTAATTTTGTTTTTCAATAAAATTATAAAACAATAAAACAAATTTTTATCTTTAAAATTCTCATACAGTATCACTACACAGCAATCAAAGTGAAAGATTCCCGCCTTTTACGAAAATTCTTTTGTTTCTATTTTTTTTTTTTAATTCGAACAACGTTTGATAAACATTCAGCCTACCTGTTTACCTCAAAGAGATCAGTACTTTTCTAAAGAAGATTTTCCAAATAAAGTCATATAGTTGGCTTGTTTCCTAGACTTTGTTGAGCAGTGTATATAGATCTGCTGGTACAAAAGAGATTTCCCATTAGTTTCTTGTAATATGAACAGGCGTTCACAATCATATAAGTGAAATCGAACGAATACAGTTATTGAGTTGAGCTCGGTGATATCCCACTTATCGACGTATTTTCTTACTCATTGTAACATGGGACAGAACTTCTAACATAAAACATAGTTCAGCTAACGTAACCTACTATAAGAAATCCGGGTACGAAGCAGGAACAATAAGACGACGTTGATAAATTACAATTTAATGTGTATGCACTTCCAAATAAATTAAACACAAATTAATTATAAAGCCTGCACCGTCGACGGCGTGATCAAGAATGAGCAAAAATGGTCATCACCCCACCCAATGTATTCTTCACTTTTGGTGGGGCTTGAGAGTTTTTAGCGGGAAAATACTGTACCCTGATTGGCCAATGCAAAAATGGCGTTAACCAATCAGAGCGAAGCAAATCCACAGGTACAGAAAGTGTTGCCTTTTCAAAAATAATCTAAGGTTGCCATTAAAAATTATTAAAAAAAACTACTAACCCTAACATTCGACCGTCCTGACATCGTGAGCGTCCTCGCACACGACCCCAGGTGGCACCCTAACAATCGGAGTAATGACCAATATTGCTTAGACTTTTAGAAAAAAAAATCGTTTGTAAGACAAGATACAATTTTGTAACAATTTAGAAACAAAGACAAAAACGTCTATTTTATTGTAGTTACCTTAAACTGCCAGCCTAGCGTTATTAATTAATAACACGTTTTGTTAAACAACGAATCATCGAAGAGCTATTTTAACACAATTATTTGTAGGTGGCAATTAATATACTTGTGGCAGTCTGTAGTTACTGATAATATTAACAAATGTTTACATAGTATCAAAACATAAATTATGATAACTGAATTTAAATTCATTTAGTACACATACTCGAAAGGAATTCATTAAATAAAATTTAGAAGTATACAATTTTGAGGATCGATTACTCAAAATACTTAAAACATTCAACTCATCTGGTACCTAACCGATTCCAGATGTAAGTTACAACTCGAGTTTGAAATTGTGCCACCCAGACTCGATTATGGGAAGACATTAATTCAGTTACCCACGATCGATTAATGAGTAATCTGTAATTAAGTGCCTTCAAGAACTTGCGAACAAGATGTAAAATCAAATCACAACGATCGATTAGTTATGTTTAATTTAGCATCAAGTTCAAGACCCAACGATCGATTAATTGGGCTATCTGGTGATCGACGATCGATTAGTCGATAAAAATCAAAAATAGCCTTGATGATCGATTAATCAAGGGAGCGTCTGCCTATAATTCACACAAGCCGATCGATTAAGCTTGTGCAATAGGAGCAAGACGAGTAGCTCTGGCATAGTTGATCAGATGCGAACCAATCGATTCTCGCATCCAATCTGAAACAAGAAAAAGTCAATATGTAGTTAGATGCCTCTTAGAAGGGACCTCAATCATTTAACAATCGGTCAATTAGGGTGATTTTAGTAATAACAATCCTTTTTCTTAATTATCATTTAAATAATCGCTTTTACATTCGTGGTCCGAATCGTTCTCGTTTAACTCTGATGCATTGACATAGATCTATGGCATTATGCGATCTGCTGCCACAGTGGTAGGCCGTTTATTTCGAGAATTGCTTATGCCTGGAATAGGAACTAACTTATACCTGTCCTACCTAAAACTTGAGCAATACGGTAGGGCCCAATGTACGTAGGCATAAGTTTCTTGCTCTGGCCGTTAAAACAAGTTTTAGTTATTTTGACCAAGTCTCCTACATTATACACACGTGCCGGTTTTCTGCCTTTATCATACGCCTATTTTAGTTTAATTTGTTCGCTATCAATTCGTTCCTTAACTCCTTGCCGCGTTTCAGTGATGTTACAATCACCCTGCGTCTCTACCGTTATCTCAGAAAGAATAGGATTCTTTTTGCCGTTCATACAACAGCCAAACAACACCTCCTATGGGGTTTTGCCAATAGTTTTCTGCAAAGTATGATTTAGACCCCATTGGATGGTGCCGATGTGACTGTCCCAATCCTTTTCCCCCATACTTAACAGCCATAGCTCGCATGGAGTCAAGTATTGTACGGTTGTGCCTCTCAACTTGCCCGTTTGATCTTGGGCTTGCTACGGTGTTGAGGATGTGTTTGATACCTTTTTCGGAACAATAAGATTTAAAGATATTTGCTGTAAAGCAGCTTCCCTGGTCGCTAATAAGACGGTAAGGACACCTAAAAGTTCAGAAAATGTCATCAAGAGCCCTAATGGAGTTCTGACTTTTCGTATTTTAGACGGGTTTTTGGTAAAATTTGGTAAAACCATCTACGAGGACTAACAGGTAAGCAAAACCTCTTTTTGAGTTAACTAATGGGCCAAGATGATCAACGTGTACCGTGTGGAAAGGATGTTCGACCTTCGTAATGGGGTGGAAAAGACCTTTGCGACCTTTATTAGAATTATTTTTGGCGAAAGCGCATTTAATGCAAGATTTCACGTATTTGTAAACAAAAATTTAGACATGTAAGCAAACCAATATTTTATTTTTCTTTAATCTCTCGAGGGTCTTCTCCACGCCAAAATGGTCTATATCATCATGATTAGGACGACACGGTTGCCACCCAGCGCCCTTCGGTACAACCCAGCGCAAATTATTTTTGTCACCGTCAATGTACCGATACAATTTATTATCTTTCTAAAGGTTAAAATTATCCTTTATATATTGCAGCCCCTTGTCGTCGAGATCAGAGGTCAAAATGGCACAGATCCGACGGAGTTCACTATCACTAAGCTGAAGTGTGTACAACCAATCATCACCGGTAATCGACATCACAGTTAGAAAATGAACAGTAATAGTGTGATCGACGTCAACAGCGTTGCGAGATAATGTATCGACGTGACCCATTTTCTTGCCTGCCCTATATTCAACAGAACAGTCGAATTCCTGAAGTGAATCAGCAAAACAATGTGCATATTTTCTTAATGTCATCCGATATTCCATCGCCCACGCGAACTTTGTCATCATCAATTTTCCTATTCAGGAGTTTCATGACGTTAGGAATTTCACTAGGCTCAGCCATTACCCTATTAACGACGTTAACCTTTTCTACCCTACATAGCACCGCATTTCAAAGAATCACGCAAGAACTATGTGGAAAAACCGTAACGACTAATTAAGCTCTCTCAACAAAACACAATCCCCCACAAATTAGATACTTTGTTGTAGGATCCCCCGCAACTACACTCTTAAGAAGAATTGTACCGCTATAATTTGAATCGAACCTAGCTCTAACCGATGCGGGACCAAATAATACCAGTACGCCCGTTATTTTAATGGTCAAAGGGGTCTCAACATTCGATTCAAGGTCTGGGGTAGGTAATTCCCTCCCAATATCAATGAACTGCAGTTTCGTGGCGTCTTTGTACACAAATATATGCGACTGTTCGGTGTACGATTGTCCTATCAAGACAGGTTTTTCTAGAAGACTATCCGCTATTACTGCAACAAGTTCTTCCATGACCTCGATTTTTCCCAGAATCACACAATTTAAAAAGCTTGCTTTAAATGTGTTGCTAACTCAAATCTCTTAAAAATTTATTGTTTTAAAAAAAATGTATATTCTATTTACCCTAAAACTATCAAATTTAATATCGTATTTTTTTATATATAAATTTTTTTTTTACGTAACAAAATTATTATAAACTAGCTGACCCGGCGAACTTCGTACCGCCTAAGCGTTGCAATGATTGAACAATGTCATCGAATGACATTGACATTAGTTACGCGCGTTTTTTTTTAAAATATGCAAAATTAAATGTACATGTTTCAATATTTCTAAGAGATTTTCTTAATATTTTTAAGAACCTTCTCCTAATAATAACAAATACAACAAAAAATAAATTAGTGAAATCGGTCCAGCCATTCTCGCGTTATGCCGTGACCAAGAAAAACGGGTTTCATTTTTATATATATATATATATATATATATATATATATATATATATATATATATATAGATATATATATAGATAGATAGATTATGTTTTGTAAAACATTGTATAATTCTTATACTCCCGCATTTCACGCTGCCTTTGTACTATTTGTCACACCTATATGTGGATTATGTGGCAGGATATGTTACTATTTATATTACATAAGTTTATATTTAAGTCATCTAATGTAACATGTTTGTTTATAATCCCAAAATAAATAAATAAATTAAAAAAAATACTCTGCATGATACCGTCGCTTCAACCCCGTCAATACTCAGATTCAACAACAGCCCTCCAACTGTATGAACGACGCTATTGCCAAAACTCCCAGAACCACGGACTCCTTCCAAAGTGTCACATCGCTACCGAAACCGACAAAAGCTTCAAAAGAATTGTTATTTATCACTACAATTTTAACAAATTTGGAGCCTTTACTATTCTCCGTTTCATGGTCAACAGTACCGTCTATACCATAGTTTTTTTTTTGCATAGGGTTAAGTTTTGGGAATCTATCTGTTTTGCTATAATCATCTGCCAAGTGGCCAAGCAAGTTACATTTCGTACATTTTATTAGTGGTTTTGGGCAATAAAGAAAACTATGACACTTTTCTTTACAATTGTAGCATCTCGAGTTTAGTTTAGTTTTAGTTTAGTTTGTTATTTGACTTACTGCTAATGGTACCGTTATTATTTGCACTGTCCGATCTATTTCTAGGTTGGAATCGATCAGCAAAGTTGTGCGAGTCTTTACTACTCATAAGATATTGCGGCAATTGATCAGGTTCACAACAACGTAATGCAAAGGCCCCCGAACGAAGAGTCCTATCGCTTATCCCATGTATCTAACACTCAACCGCTCGCTTAAAAACTATGTCGCACTGATTGAGTAAAGTAAATTTTTCATAGAAATAGACTTCAATAGGTTTATTAAATCGACTTTTCCTTTTGAGCATTCCTCCAATGTCTGGCTTTAATTTTGTTCCAAAGGGAATGCATTTATAAGCTTATCTTGCCATCCGACCAACTATACAGCACAGAATTTAACCCCTCGTACCAAGTCCCGGTCAGGCCTTAGAGCTTTTGCATAGCGAAATGTGTTGTAGTTCGGTCATCCCAACCATAGACCGAGGCACACTCGTTAACCTTTTTTTCAACCTCACATCAATACGTTGGTTCTTTTGGGAGGGATCAAAATTAGGTAAAATATTAATGTGATCAATTTTAGTTATAGACCGTGCGTCCTTTGCAGATGACTGGGATGTCAAACTATCCTTAAAGCAATTAAAAATGTCAAGAAAAATCATTTTTTGTTATAAAAGGGCTACGTGACCTTGTTATATATCCTGCGTCACCACGATGCTCTGCTGATGTCTCCGCTGATCTGGAGCGGTGCTCACGCCGGCAGGCATCCTTGGGCTGACACGACGTGGCAGGGCGCACGCTGCGATGGCTGGTGCTCCGCGTTCCCGCTGCAGTTGGGCTTCTAGCATCTTGACACGATCACGATCCCTTTCGAGGTCCAGACCGCATGACGTCAGGCTACGCGCCCACTGAGAACTCGCAACCAAAAAGAAAATGTTAGCCTGCTGTTCTATACAAATAATTACATTAAACACATGATTAAACATTTTCTTGTAAGCTTCATTTGCAACAAAGTATAAAAGTTATCGAATATCTAAAATGACAATTATCTTGGAAACTGGAGGTCGTAGCTCAAAAATAACAAAATTTTTCCCCCTTTTAAAATCCCATAAATCCATAGCAGCTTACTAGTTAAGCTACACTGAATGTAAAAAAAACAACAGAAATACCAATAGTTGAAACATGTGGGTAGTTGGTTGGGAGTGATTTTACATCTCAAAAATTTATTGTCACTAAGAAATACTAATAATTAAAACATAATGGGTAGTTGGTTGAGCGTGTACTTACGTTAAAAACGTTGTTCATCCCACGTCTGAATATAAGAAATCCGGGTACGAAGCAGGAACAATAAGACGACGTTGATAAATTACAATTTAATGTGTATGCACTTCCAAATAAATTAAACACAAATTAATTATAAAGCCTGCACCGTCGACGGCGTGATCAAGAATGAGCAAAAATGGTCATCACCCCACCCAATGTATTCTTCACTTTTGGTGGGGCTTGAGAGTTTTTAGCGGGAAAATACTGTACCCTGATTGGCCAATGCAAAAATGGCGTTAACCAATCAGAGCGAAGCAAATCCACAGGTACAGAAAGTGTTGCCTTTTCAAAAATAATCTAAGGTTGCCATTAAAAATTATTAAAAAAAACTACTAACCCTAACACTACGGTGTACGTAGGTACCTAGAGTGGCGAGCACATCAGGCTACCCATTTTTGTTGCAAAATCGCTCGTATCACAAGCGAATAAGATACCGCAATATTTACCGTAACGTGCTGGCTACTATACCTACTATAATGATGGAACCAGGATCGATTCTGAACTCTGACCTGAAGTGAGATCGCCGAATAGAATCGTGAACCCGTAGTAGAGTGATTTTATTGATATCCGCCCTCAGACGGGTCGGTCTATACCTGAGCCAAGACACCTTAGATCGATCTCGTCCAATGAATGAACACGGAACGACGGCAACCATAAACTAACTTTGAATGTAAGGGATCACCATTCTGAATTAATATATTAAATGTGTCAGCGTTTTGTCGATGGATTCTGAGGTTGTGGAAGTCTATGTGAGATCAAATCAGTATTACAGTATCAGTATACCATTTAGTAAGAAGAGAGGATATGTGTTCTACTACTGTTACCTTTAGTGAACAGATTCTAAGGTTTATTGAGGACATTCAGAGTTGAAAAGGAAGTAACACTATTAAGTTGGAAAAGAAGTTATATCATCAACACTAACTGACAAGGGTTTTGAGAGTGTGAATCAAACTCAATTCATAACGACTATGGTAAAATAGTCCAGGAATTTGTGGAAGGAATTTGTCTAGGAAGTGGCAAAATTGTCATATGCACATAAAGTTCATGGCTGTAGATTAATCTTTTTGCGCAGCACGACCACTTATTTTTTTTTAGGCTCACACGCAACGGTTGTGCAATTCCACTTAATTAACACACACTTTAACTTCTGTTAGCGCTGTCCATGTAAATCCGAACAAAAACCGGTATCCTAGGGTAAATATCCGTGGATAATGCGCTCTCTAATGAAGGGACAAGGGCCACTTTATTATTACATTTCGCCGAGCTGGACGCACAACGCCCACGGGAGAACTACACATAAATTTCATCCACTCTTTACTGCGCCAATTTATAATGCCGTATAAAAACTTGTTCCGTTTTTACGGTGGGAATGTGAGACAGATTTTTTGCTACATCCGACGAAAATAAGTGGTATATTGTAGATATATACTGGCACCAGATTGGGAGGTTCTACTTTTGTGTAAAGGCTTTTGTTTATTTTGTCATGAGACATTAGTAATCACGAGATTGACATGACGTAGTGTGTGGTGAGCACGAACAACTATTTCACACACAGAACAATTAACAACAACAACTATCGTAACACATTCGCAGCGTTTACGATTCGTCAATTTGTACGGGAAACTGAGAGTTTCTGACATATTAACGATACGAATACGCTACGATAATGTTCGTGCTCACACAACACTGCATGATGTCGATTCTATGTCATTTCAAAATAAACAGAAGCGTTAAAACAAAAGAGAACCTCCTAATAAACACGTTAGTTAACTTACCAATTAACTGCTCGGTTAGTACCTACGTTATTTCATTTACTTTACACATCTGAAAACACTTTATATTTTATCTATTTCATTCTTAACCTAAAGAAATCGTTTCGAAACTTACATATGAATAATTTAATCTAGCATTTTACCGAAACCGAATTTTATATTTTATTCAGTCGCTTAGTATTATTAAATATAAATGTAAATGTAGTGGTAAATGTTTTTGGAATACTTTCAATCGTAAAAAAGAAAATAGAGCTCTAAAATTTTAATGCCAAACTTAATACAAGAAAGTAAATTTATTTTATGAATTTGAGTACTAAGAATCACAAAAAACAATTTAAGATAGTAATAAAGCTTTAAGCGTTAATTAACAAAAGTGGTTTTAGACTTAAGATGAGCTTAGATAAGTTGAAAGCACCAAATAACTGCATGATAAAAATATGAAAACATTAATTCGCCTTCATTTGGAAACGAAAAAGTACTTAAGCAGGTTCCATAAGTAAAAAACTTTCATTGAAATCTGGAAAACAGAGGCCTAATTGCCTACATAAAATGGTAATTTGGTGCTGACACTAAAAGCTTTTTCCCTTGCAAGATAAAATGAAATGATGTAAAATGTCAAATCTTCAGGATTACAAACTATGATAATGCGGGTTTAAAACTACCACAGGCCAACTATACAAGGTTTTCCTTTGAACCGTTTTTATAAAAGTTAAACACGGCCACACCCATTTAATAACAAAGTTACAATCAAGTGAATTAGACAGTCGGTTGTTTCTGAACGAAGTTTTATAAAACAGGTCAGAGGCTAATTTGGATAAGCCACCGCAAATCTCCTTTTCATTTGATGAAGCCCCGTATCTGACGCGTCACCCACCTTTAATATTCAAAATTAACTTAATATCTACCCGTTGTTATGTGAATGGAGCTTCCTTAATACTAATTAATATTTTATGAGCGTTCGAGATTCTATGCGTAAATATGTAGGCATGGTTATGGGAGCCGCTAAATGTTAATACAACAGACTGCCAATTAAAACAGCTGAGCCTGGCAATACATCTAGTATACAGAAACAATGTACTAATTGCTTTTTTCAGTCAATAAATTTTTCGATATTGACACACTTCTTTCTAACTATCCTAAACCACTTGAGTACCTAAGTAGTCATTACAAAGACTAAGCAGATAAGGTAGGTTTACGCTTGCTCAAGCGTACTGTCCATTATTTATTTTAAACAAAAGAAACCAATACTCTGATCAAACAGTAATACCTTGAAAAGACGCTTTGTTTAAAAGCACGACGAAAACCACGCAAAGCTTCCTCCGAGAAAAACAAAGTCGTTTTTAATTAATTAAACTGTACAAATGTGCCTATCGCGAGCGTGCCGCCGGGCCTAGCCGGGGGATTTGCCTCCGCCGTCTCGCTGCTTCTCGGATCCACTGGTGCGCAAATTAAAATGGGTTTAGTTCAACCCAGCACCTAAGCCGCCTTCATCCCTTTTACTATAAATGATGCCCCACTTTTTCTATACAGACTTATTCTGAAACTATTCGCTTGGTAGTCTTAATATTATGGCAATAACAGTGGAGTAATAAGTTAGTTAATAAAAAGAGCTCAGTTTTATTAGCTACCGTTAATAGTAAATGTTACGGGTAAACGAGTTTTCGTATAATTTTCACTCGTATCGTTGCCTGAAGTGCCTGAGGGTTACTATACTACTCACACAAGCATACAAGTACTGTGAAATTCACACACATTCCTACTGGCGCGATTCAATAGAAAATTTTCCTCTGGTACTGTTTACTGTTACCTACCTAAAATAGAAACATGTTTTGTAAAATTCCTCGTTTCAAACAGTAGCTAACTCAAAAAAAAGGTACAACCAAATATCACTATTCGTATTTGTAATATTCTCGACAGAACGGCGTTCTTTTGTTACGGATATTCATCAAATATATAGGTTTATATGCCAAACGAAGCATTGAAAATAGTAAAATAGTCCTCTTGGCAGATTTCGACCACGGCGGCCAATCTCAACAGAGATCAGCCAACTACGCAGGAGATATTATAGTGCACAAGTGTGAGCGCAATACACAGGTGCACTCACTGTTCCATTGATATATTAAAACTTGATAGGTTTATTTTTATTTATTTAGGACAATAAACAATTGTACAATTAAGGTTACAAACTGTTTTACATTAATATTCGATTGAAAATTATTATTCGGTTCGATTGAAATATCTGATATGCTTTAATAAATGAAATAGAAACGATACTGAAACCACTGACGACGGAGATAAGTAAATAAAGGAAAATCTGTTAGAAACAGTATTTATTCAGTCGTTACATAGCTACTCGAGAAATTTTTCTCAAAATGAACCTTTTGTTCGCAGAATCGAAACCGGAGCTGGTGTACTGGTTTTCAGAACAGACTCTTCAGCCAGGCCCCAGTGTGTCCCTGAAATGTGTGGCCATGGGTCACCCTCCACCACAATTTACGTGGTTGCTCGATGGATTTCCTATTCCCACGAATTCTAGGTAAGTTTGTGCTATAAATGCTATTCTTCATTTCTTATGTTCCTAATTTGAATCACAAAAATCCCTTGAAAGCTACTTGCTGTTGCCAGAGGTATAAATCTCTTGCTATGTTTTTTTTTCATATATGTGACAGCAATTTTTTTTTGGAGTTTCGATTTAGAGACTTTGGGAATTTTATGGATAATTTTGGCATTTTTTGGGCTTGAAAGCCAGCCCGAGAGGTAGGCTGGTTTTCTTGCGCAGTCGGTTCCCGAGGCAAACTGCAAACCATTTACGAGGTTGTGATGATTAATTATTAAATAACAGGTCAGCATAGAGAGTATACTGCCATAACAGCACTTATCTCGTATTGATTGTCACCACGGACCATTGTGAACCCGCGATGAATAAGAGGAGTGTTATTAGTTTGACCCCTATGTCTGTTTGTGTGTGGCATCGTAGCTCCCGAACGGTCTTCTATTATTTGAAAGATATTTTTATCATTGTAATTTTAAGCTATAGCTAGTCAAAATCCGTCCAGCCGTTAAGCTCACCAGCTGTTATTCTAGTTGATTCGGGGGCTTTTTTACTGGAAAGTTATTAAAATATTATATTATCTCCAGGTTCGTGGTAGGTCAGCACGTGACCTTACAAGACGACGTCGTCAGCCATCTCAACATCAGTCGCGTGACGGAGCAAGACGGCGGCGAGTACGCGTGTGTGGCCAGCAATACAGCGGGAAAGGCGCTTCACGCAGCGCGCGTCAATGTGTATGGCCTTCCGTACATACGGGAGATGCCAAAGGTCACAGCCGTGGCAGGAAGTGACTTGAACATCAAGTGTCCCGTCGCTGGATATCCCATCGAATCCATCAGTTGGGAAAGGGGTGAGTATTAATCATTACTTTCAAAAATATAAGTACAGCGTTGGTCGCGTGACAGAACACGCGATGAAACAAGATGGCGGCGAGTACGCTTGCGTGGCTAGCAATACCGCGGGAATAGCACTTCAAGTGGCGCGCTTCAACGTGTACATACGGAAGATGCCTCAGGTTACAACCGTGGCGGGAAGTGACTTGA
This sequence comes from Pyrausta despicata, assembly GCA_963921415.1. Taxonomy (NCBI): domain Eukaryota; kingdom Metazoa; phylum Arthropoda; class Insecta; order Lepidoptera; family Crambidae; genus Pyrausta; species Pyrausta despicata. Next base: position 8,480,702 of record OY992862.1, on the reverse strand, counting down.
ACATCGAGTGCCCTGTTGCTGGATCTCATCGGACTCATCAGTTGGGAGAGAGGTGAGTGCCTATTCATTAAGGACAATCTCAACCTTATACCAGATAACTTTACGCAACAGATACTGAGTTATCTATCTTATGTAAATGTCGCAGCGAAATGGTTAAAATAGCCGTTCAATCAAACAGCTAGCTAGCTCTTTGACTGAAAAACTCCATCAAATCACGTCTAATTTTTAATTAAAAATTTGAGGCACTTAAAACTTTTAATACTACAGTTGATTCAAAAGCGCCGTCTAATTGAATTAGTTCAGCGCTTTACACCGCGGCGCTTGGTGCGTTTTTTTTTAATATGACGGCAACTATCAGGTATTATCGATTTTGTACGGAATGAAAGTAGTTAATACGTTACTACACTAGTGTTATTAAAGAGACATGAATTATGTACGCATGTACAAGTGATATGAGGAAATCAAATATTCGAGGAGAAATCGAAGAGTAAACTTAAAACAAACTTAAAGAAATTCGGACCACATCATACTTGGTTAGTTTCCCTAAATTTCACAATACACAGTAAGTTAAGCCTCGGCGGCCAATCGCGCAGGAGATATTTAGTGCACAAGTGTGAGCGCAATACACAGGTGCACTCACTGTTCCATCACTCTCAAAGTTCGGTGAGACGGCAGTCCGACATGACCGGAGAGAGATCAGGTGCAAGACCAACGGCTTTACGTGCTTTCCCAGGCACGGGGGTGCAACACCGCTAACTTCCCGACTCCGAACTATTTTTGAGAAATTTATGACAGAAAATCTCAGAAACAATTTTGGCTCGACCTGGGATTCGAACCCAGGACCTCTCTGATGTTAGGCAGAAACTTTGCCACTACACCGACGAGGCAGTAATACTGGGTTATTAACAATGCATTTAGCATTAACAATGCTAATTTCTTTACAATGTGAAATTAAAACACTAAAAGAAATTAGGACCGATGAGTAAGTGTAATGGAAGCTCAATTGGGAGAGCAATCGCCCGGCGGTCTATTTTTATTTAAGTGTGTTTGAATTTCACATTTAGTTTCCCTAAATTGCTCAAAATACAACAAGTTAAACTTCTGTGTTCCGCCACATATACCAGCAAAAAGCAACACCACTAATTACTTAGTAGGAGGGCAACCAAGACAGCTGATTGGACAATTTCGCCGGTATTCTTTGCCAAATTCGCTGAACCGATATTCACGGCGCCCTGGCACCCCGCCACGATATAACGCGCACTTGTGTCGTGAACGCGTTTTATGGTACTAATCGACGCTTTACTGGTTGTACCTACCTATACGCAAACGTTCGACGCCACATATGAGTACCATTGGATTTAAAAATACGTACAGCTTTTTGCGACCTCATTAGCAGCTAGATTCTGGAATTGTTGACGTATACGGATTTGATATTCAACGATAATATCGTTGAATAGGTTAGGTTGATATAAGACAGTTATGCAACTGATGTACTTAAATAATATAAATGACAAAGATATATGGAAATGTTTAAATGCGAACAATTACAATTATTGTAAATCAATTTTGAAAAGAGGCAATGACAATAGTGACTGAGTTTCTTTCGCCGCTTCTTCTCAGCACTGGCCCAAATTGTCCCGAAGCGGTGGTAGGGTTAATTTATATGTTGGGACGTGTAAAAGTGCTAGTTGTTAGCTTACTTACAGAAATAAATGGATTTTATTGGATTTTACCCAATAAGTATACAAGTTAACAAGTTATACAGGTTGTTACAAAAAGTACTGTAATAACTGAAGGGTGTTGTTGTGCCCGTAAAACTGAACAACTTTCGCAAAGAAACCTAGGTCGAAATCTAAAAAAATTTTTGGCTCTCCCATAGTAAATCGATCAACTGATTGGCAATTTTGTATGGGTGGTCCGATTTTTTTTTGAGATTTTGATATAGGTATGTTTGGGAATGTTGTGCAGTTTTCCGGGCACAACATCACCCATCAGTTATCACGGGGTTTTTTTGTAACAGCTTGTATATGTTCAACCTGTATACGGCCCACAGCTGGGCACATGGCATACCTGAGCTATGAGGTGGTAACTAATATATATACGATATATTTAGTTACCACCGACGAATACCGAACACAAATTTTACCTCTACAGGTGATACAAAGTACCCAATTAACACTTAAGGGTGTTTATATGCCCGTGGAACTGAACAAAAACTGAACTGAACTAACCTAGGTTTCTTTGGGATTTTTTTTTCAGTTTTACGGGCACACCACCGCCTTACCGCTTTTGCAACAGCCTGTAGAAACCTAAAAAAATATGATTTTCTTAAAAAAATATTGTTACCAAAAATAGAGCCTTGTCACATTATGAAATCTGAAATGCTTCGCCACTTACGAAACCACGAACTGAAAAGTAATAATTGAATTTAACCGGCGAAGTTTTTATCGCAACGTTAAAACTTGGCTTGCTTTCAATAAAACCATCGGAGTCAACTTTGTAATCTTTCTCAACCTTATCTTTAAATACATTTTCACAAGGATGTAGTAACTTTTGCAGTTGAATACTTTTGATTGTAACATTTCATGAAACCATAAAACATTGTCACCAATCGGACTATGTAAGGGCTAAATTAGATTCATTCGTTATATCAAGAATCACACCTCATGAAATACCGTTATTTTTAATTATTATTCTGTTTTATACTGAATAGTCGTAAATAATGTCCCATGTTTCCAAAATTTTTCGCGTTAATTCCATTCATGTCTGAAAGTAATTGTACACTTCCCAAAGTAAATAGGAATGCAATGACGAAAATAATGTTGTGTTCGGCTTTATCAATGTTGTGTAATCGAAATATGCTGAAGAAAAAATATTTTTTTTTTCAATCTTACTCACACAAAGCGTATTCCTCGTTGTTCGTTCATGGGTGTTCTGATTCTCATTTCCCCCAAATCTTTTCTTATATCTCCAATACAATATCGTTACGTTAGTTAGAAAACCCACGTTACAGAGAATTCATGTTTATTTATTCAGTATTCTATCATGATCGGTTTCTGATAACACAATTTATTTGGTTTGCCAGAGCTTCAGTTTGTTATTGTTCGGTTATAAATCACTTTTAATTTTTTTCTTATCTCCAAAAACTTTAAGGCTATTTTTGCTTTTTTCATAATATTTTAAAACTAAGCTACATAATTTCCAAATCGAGCATCTCAATTTGCAAGTTACTTCTTTTAAAAATGCCTAAAGAATATAAATTAGGAACGTTTGCCGACTTTTATCGTGTGATGTTTCTTTTGTGAAATAGCGTTTCTAACAGGAAAAGTAATGTGATTGCCATCGCCTCCATTTTCACTTGAGTGACAAGCTATTTATGAGTGTTTTATAATGCTCCCCTTTTACCCGGATATTTAAGTGAAATACAATATTCCGATACGTCTTTCTGTGAGGCTTTTATACCCTCATGAGCTACCAACAACTATTAGTTAGAGGTGGACGGTTTAAACCATAAACAGTTACTGCAACTATGTATCGACACGATACCCAAAAACTATGTATTGGTGTGCACTGAAACTATTTATCGGAAATAACACGTTCTTACAATTGAATGCGTATGTATCACTTAGTAATTTTAAACCTTATTCCAATAACCATAACATTTTAAAACCGTTTACGGTGTTAGTCCCAAGAAAGTCCTAAGCCTGGATAAAGTATGAAGGAAAGTTCATTTATATACGTTCTACTTATTTATTAAAGCATATTTTATAACCAAAAAGACTGTATTTTCAACCGTATCGGTATTTAAATATTTTTGAAAAATAGTATTGAACTGGTTTCGCAGTTATGATAAACATTTAGAGTAACTGTTTGTTAAGATATTCATACGTATTTACCGATAAATAGTTTCAGAAACCATTATCAAATACCAATAAATAGTTTCGGTTCGGTATGCGAAAAAGGCGTTATTACACAAGCCTAGTATAAAAGTACGTAACTAAAAGCTTGTACATTGGAAAGTAACTAACCTACTAAAGTACTCGGTGCAGTGTGTACTAACATTTTCAATTTACAAAACAAGTCGAGTTGTGGAAAAACATACGCGAAAGCTTACCTTAAGTTGTACACATCTTGGCAATTTTATAATTTAATAATTTATTTTGCTCCTTGGTGTTGAATCTGTTGAACTTATTTACAACATTCTTGTCAGAGTGTTAATATTTACAAAATAGCTAAAGATGTTGCAATATTACCGTCAAAGCTCATATTAGAAGATCTCAGCAAAAAATACTCTGAATGAAGTACCGAAATTAATAATTCATTAGAGGCTTTTTGCGCGGATATAATGATAAGATACTATTTCTATATACCTTTTCTCGCTCGCTAAAGTTTCATAAGCCGGGATTTTATTATTCTGAAGTATATTTTTCAACACATTATTTGAATAGGTAATCATTTGTTTTAAGAAACCGGCTTACATACGTTCAATCGGCAGATACAGTGAGAAGACACTTTTAGTCAAATAGAATCGAATTAAGGCCCAACCCAAGAGAGGTCACGAACTTACTTCATCTTCCTGGCAACAGGTTGTTAAGGAAACTAGGATAAGAAACGCGACGACGGCGCAAGTTCTACCAGCGTGTAAAGTAGCAGAAAAGCTCTTGTGTGAAGCGGATTACTATAACTGTATTTGTATTTCATCTCTTTTTACCTCTGCTTTATTAATATATAAAAAATCATTTATTTCAGGTTACTAAGATCCATAATAGTGAACATACAAAATAATACAAAATTACTTATTTAGTAATTTCATAATCAAATTATATAAATAAATAATAGTGATTAATACTATGTTTTGTAGTTAGTTATTAATTAAAAAATACATAAGAAAATTTAATTTGAAAAATTACATTAAATTTTATTAATTTAAAATTTACTAAAACATTAAATCATTTACAGTAAAAAGTCCAAAAGTAAATATAATAAAATATATATTACACATAATAATGATATAATAATAAAAATCAGAAACTCCGCACAAAAGGTTTCACGGGAGCATGCCTACCACCACAGTGCCCTATGTAGGGGCAGTCGAGCCTACTGGCAATCTTCGCCAGGACTGCGTTGAGGCTGGCCCGCACTCTGTGCACCAGGCACTGCGCTTGCGCATAGTCGTATGAAAGCACATGCCCGAGGCACAGCAGAAACGGGGCAACCCCATAACAATCCTGAAGGCATTGTTGTATAAGATATGAAGGTCATTGTAGCTTTTCTGTGAATAATGCGCCCACAGGCTGCAGGTATAAAGCGATGTACAGTAGGCTTTGAACAGTGAAATTTCATATATCAATATCAATTATAACTGCCTCGTTGTTGTAGTGGCGAAGTTTCTGCCTTACATCCGAGAAGTTTAAATCCCAGGTCGAGCCAAAAACTGTTTCTGAGACCTTCTGTCTTGAATTTCTCAGAAACAACTCGGAATCGGGAAGTTGGCGGTGTTACACGTACGTCCTACACCCCTGTGCCTCGGAAAGCATGTTAAGCCGTTAGTCCTGTGCCTGATCCGGTGATGTCGGATTTCTGTCTCACCGAACTTTGAGAGTGATGGAACAGTGATTGCATTTGTGTATTGCGCTCACACTTGTGCCCTATAATATTTCCTGCGCAGTTGACTGATCTATGTTGAGATTGCCCGCCTGGGTCGAAATCTGCCAGGAGGAGTATTGCCATTAAATATCAATGGTCATGTATCAATTTGCAAAAGCGCACTGTGAAAAAGAAATATCAAAGGACGAAGAAGCGTGTAAAAACAAAAAGCTCTAACAAGATTCAAACAAGGTCGTGTTGTTGTTTAACTTAAGCCGCCTACTGTTAAAGAAACAAAGGTAGACTGTATACCTAAGCTGTACCTCTATAAACAATCGCACAAAAATATATGCCGACCTGTCAGGCGTACCGAGTCACATACCATCCAATTTTCGTCGGAAATAGCGCGCCTAACCAAACTGTCCGTTATTTTGCTGTAGATTTTTATCTACGCTCGTACGGAAAATATGTTTATGTTATATCCCCGGTAATATCCTTAGAGAAAATTGCGTCCCACAATCTAATAACCGGGACACCTCCGCGGCGTCCAATTAAGGGCAAATCTAAGTTATTCCAACTGTTTTTCCTTCTTAATCCATCTTCATTTACAATACTACGAGTACAACAACAATTAATTACTTACGAGTAAGTTATGAAATTAGTTATTTTACGTAAGTTGGGTACGTTGCGGTAAGAAATTTGTGTTATTATTTCAACTTGAAGAAATACGTGTGTAAACAAATACTTATTTAAATATACGTCATGATCCTTTTTGTATATATTTACACATGCCATTAACAGAAAGGTGTTTTCATGTGGGTTCTATCTCATATTACCTAAGTGATAAACTTTTCCCTCTTTCAAAGTTAAACAATTATTATTGAAGCAAATGTGGAACATTTATTACGTTTAAATATTTTCAAGGCGAAAATGTCTACTCAATTCTCATCGCACAAGAATTTGATTTATTCGCAATTTAGCCCTGATCAAGTCGCTTTAATTTCGTAACGCCCAAGAAAAATCTTTTTTTTTCGACGGCCGCTCGTCTGTAGGTACAGTCATTCTCAGAAGCGTGGTAATATTTGACTTTAACATTCTAGTTTTAAGGATGAATTCACATGTTTTGTCGACTTCCGGCGGTCTGGTGACCCTCGTCCGAAAACCTTATCATTCGGCAAGGACCTCATTAAGCGGGCTCAGCACTCGGATACCTGCATTGATAGAAGGCTGCTCTTGAATATATTAAAGGGTTAATTAACATGCATTTAAATTTTAGATAAAGCCCAAATTAGTTAGAAAAAAACACTAATTAAGGAACAATTATTACAATTTCATTTAATAATTTTTAATAACTTTTTTTTTCACTGCCCCCAATACTATGTCTCTGTTTTTAGCATTACATCCGTCTTTTGTACAACTTTTATTGCGCAATAAACTTTTTGAACAAAATAAATATTATGATTTCTTATGTAGGAAAGGTAGGTTACCTAACTAACCTACGTGCTAATAGGTAGCTTAAACTAAGGTTGGTAGTACTATTAACTAAGTAGGTATACCTAATTCAATAATGAACAAGAAACAAGTTCATGTGTTGCACACAGCGAGGCAATATTAAAAAGCACACTTCAAGTAGCACACATCAAGTTAGGTAGTAGGTACTATTAACTAAGTAGGTATACCTACCTCTAATAATGAACAAGAAACAATTTTCTTGTGTTGCACACAGCGAGGCAATATTAAAAAGCAATGAAAGAATTTAAAAAATAACTTGGCCATGAACACATCTGTTCTCTAAAACCGACATCCGAATTCCACCGACGTGTTAACATTTTTCTATCAATCTGCCGTCCTATTTTAATATTACTTTGGAAATTGGGCATGGAAGGCGAACAAAATTTAGGTTAATAGTACGAGAGCCCACGACTAAAACCATGTCTCATAGCAATACGGCAAAAACCCTATAAAATCGTTAGATTGTATGATTCTGAACCCGACTAGGTGTGTAGTAACGGTCGAAAGTGTAGCAACTGCGTGGGAGGCCATTTCTGCTGTGTCAAAAAAAAAAGACAGTCGGTATTATAGCAATACGTCTGATAGTGAAAATGTACATAGATTTTATAATTGTATTACGAAAAAGTTTGTTTTCAGACATTTTGCGCGTAGCATATAGCCTGAGCGCATTTTTGAAAATGTCAACAAATTTAGCCGACCTGTATCATAGCAATACGGATAAATTTTTTTTTCAACTTTTCGTATTGCTGCCATGATTACCAATAACCTGTTTTCAGACACTTTAAGTGTAGCATATACTCCCAAAAACGAAAATAACGTTTCGGAGTCGCCTGGCCGACGCCTCTGTTAAATGTTTTTTTAAATTTACAGCCTTCATAGATATTCAAGAATCTCCCTTGTCTATTATATGTACTTTGACAGATGACAGATGTCATTACTTATTTCTTTTGTAAAAGTTACTCAAGTGTGCTTTAAATAAAACCAAAACTATCAAATCAATCAGTATTTAATTTCAACAGCCTCAGCGCTTGTTACGCTCCTGCCCCTTCCCTTCCCTTCATCCCAGTTTTCTTTTGTGCGATTTATTTCAGTCCTTCAACTTCAATGTTAAGGTTTCGGGTAAATTCTTTGTTAATTATCATCTAATAAATTCAGGGTCGCAACATATTCATTGGTTTGTAACAGAAAATTTAATATGCCTCAATACGATTTTTAAATGATATCTGAGTATCGAAAAGTTGTCTGATAGAGAAGGTGCTACACTTAATTTGTCTGATATAAATTTTTTGCACATGTGGACAACTTATTTTATCATGTCCAACAATTTTCAGACATATTGCTATGATACCGATCGGTAAAATTTGTTAACATTTTCAAAACGGTCTCAAAATTTAATGCGTTCACATTTCCGTCTGAAAATTGTTTTGTTCGCATCAAATAACCAAAATTTACTAATAAAAAAGATTTTCAGACGTATTGCTATGAGACATTTTTTTTGTCTCATTTTTAATTTTTTTAAGTGATTTTACGGGTTTGCGCTACACCACTAACGTCTGAAAAATATGTTTTCGGTATCTCAGAACTATCATTCAACTACAGTCCGCAAATCAGACATATTGCTATGATGCAGTTCGGTAAAATTATTTGACAATTTTGAAAATTCGGTCAGATCAAACGCTACGCGGAAAATGTCTGATATTGGTATTTTCGAGTTCAGGATAATCGTATCTATCGATTTGATGCAGTTTTGGCCGTATTGCTATGAGACAAAAATTTTGGTCGTGGGCTCTCGTACTATTTTTATTTTATTTTATTTTATTTATTAACACAAAACAGTTTACAGTTGTGGAGTTGTGAAATTTCTTAAAAATTAAAATTAAGTACTAAACTGAAAACCAAAACATGTGTTACATGAGTACAATATCTTAAGTTAAGTTACAAATTATTCTAAATCACAAATATTCGAGCTAACTGGCGTGGTGAAAAGCGTATTACAAATTTTGCACCTTAAACAAGTACCTTAAGCAAGTAGGGACTTCTAAAATAATTGGTCTCCTACGTACAACGCATAAAACCAATCACTTCAGAATCCCACGAATAAATTTGTAGAAGTCATTTGGATCAGAACCCAGAATATCACCATCTGGATATTCCTGGGATATATCATTGTAGAGGCGACACATCCTAACTACTGGATTGTAATATGAAGTGTTGTTACGGTAAACCTGAAGTGAGAACAGTTTATGCTTGCGGTCACGGGCCCTATAATGAGTGTTTAGGCTAATCGATGAAAGTAAGGCAGGGGAATCGATCACAAAGTGTAGTATTTTATAAAGATATATAAGCTCAAACCTTTTACGTCTCGTTTCCAGGGTAACCATGTTAAATTTCTGCAGCCTATCCGTGTAGGAGGTCAACTTGCGATGGTAACCATGACGAAAAGAGAGACATCTCAAAAATCTTTTTTGAATACATTCGACGCGATCAATATGTACGGCATAAAACGGAGACCAGATAACTGCACCATATTCTAGAACACTCCGGACAAGTGAATTATATAAATATACAATACGTTATATTAGGGTTGTCAAACGCTGACAATATTAATTGAACCTCTTTGAGAGGTTTAAGGATTGATTTGACTTTTAATTAAAGCCTCCGTTTGGTAATAAATATATCTTGTTATATAAAACAGTTACATTGATGACTGACTCACCGTTGAAAAATAAAAAATATCATAGGCTGTTTTCCCGTTGTACTATCTATTATAATGGAATACGTAAGTCGTAATTGTTTTTAAAAACAAGTCACATCATTTTTTCGACGTAAAAGGCAAGAAAACATTATACATGATTAATTTTAAAACTGTCGCTAAAATTTTAATAATGAAGAATAAAAATCTTGACGGCCTTAATTCAAACTCAACTTGGCCTACTAAGGGGTGACCCTGTTCTGTCAGCATCGAATCGTATTTCGGGGAAAAGCCCTAACGGCCAAGCATTCGATCGTGTTGAAAGAAAATCATTCAACCGAACAATCGATAATAACACCCTGTCTTATATTGGCTTTGTAAATTATTTCCAGAAAAATGGAAGCCAGATTAAATAATAAAATGCAGTAACATTTTTTTATGTACCTACATTACAAAAATTTAAAAAGAAATTACTAAAGAACGCCGGTAATTACTTCAACATCAGAAATTGCTTAAAAAATTATATAAATTATATTTTCTCTCTCTTAAAAATATATTTTTACAATAAGGAAGTAGAATAGAATTGTATATATTAGGTCCTTACCTATGAAATTGGCGTTTTGTATGGGAGGAACAAAAAGTCGAAATTTTTTTATATAGCATATTTATTTAATCAAAGTATGAGCCATTGTAATCTATGCACTTTTGCCATCTCATAGGTAGTTCATTGATCCCTTTACTAAAAAAACCATTCGAACGGGAATCAATAAAATCTTTGAAGGCGACTTGGACTGCCCCATCTGAGTTGAACTTTTTCCCTTGCAAGAAGTTATCCAAATTTCGAAAAAAATGGTAATCTGTTGGAGCAAGGTCCGGGGAGTACGGTGGATGCCTTAGAGATTCCAATTGAAGTTCTTCTAATTTGCTAGCCGTCTGTTGTGCAGTGTGTGGTCTAGCGTTGTCGTGAAGCAGCAGTGGCGTAGAGCGATTGACCAGCCTTGGTTGTTTAGCAACTAGCTTTTCCATCATGGTTTGCAATTGCTGACAATAGATATCTGCCGTAATCGTCTGGCCAGATTTGAGAAAACTGTAATGAACGACACCGGCGCTAGTCCACCAAACGCTTACAAGTAACTTTTATTGGTCAATTTTCGCTTGGAGCAGGCTTTGGCTGGCTTGCCAGGGTCCAGCCATTGCGATGAGCGCTTCCGATTATCGTAGAGAATCCACTTTTCATCACAGGTAATGATTCGATTTAAAATCCCTTCGTTATTGTGCCGGTCAAGTAATGTAACGCAGCAGTTGACGCGCGTTTGCCGGTTTGCTTCACTCAATTCGTGAGGAACCCACCTTTCAAGTTTTTTAATCTTCCTAATTTGCTTCAAGTGGATTAAAACAGTTTTATCACTAACGCCAAAGCCTGCAGCTAACTCGGACGTGGTTTGCGATGGATCCGCTTCCACAATAGCCTTCAATTCTTCATTATCAACTTGGGTCTCCGGCCGTCCACGGGGCTTGTTTTGCAGGTCGAAATTTCCAGAACGAAAACGTTGGAACCAAAAACGCACTGTGTTTTCTTTTGCGACACAACCGCCATACACATCATTAACCCTTCGAGCCGTTTCCGCAGCACTGGTGCCACGGTGGAACTCGTACTCGTAAATAACGCGATATTTCAAATTTTCCATTTTGTAAATTGAGCGATGCAAACAGAAAAAAGATAAGTAAAAAAACAAATGAATGACGGTTTACGAAACACAACTACATGTGGAAATAGCTGTATAAATTTGAATTTCGAATTCCTAACCAAATAGGAAAAATTTGTGATCAAAGTGGCCAGTACGACAAAACGCCAATTTCATATGTAAGGACCTAATATTAGTTGTGCCGTTTTAAGATCTCTGCAAGTCTAGGCCAAAATTCAAAAAAATTTAAAAGTACTTTTTTTTCTTCATTTTCATTCTTTTTTCGTCAGGAAAATTTTATTAGTTTATTTGCATATATATGGTAGGTTTTTATAAAGATTCGAGCTATTCAGGCATATGGCTACAATCTCAAATGATGGTAATCGACAATATGACCGAGGATGGATCATGTCTGTCTACTGTACTGTACTGTTCACTCTTTTCTTCACGTTATATTAAAGTTTCTTACTTTAGATTTGTAAAATAAAATCACGGTCTAAAAAACAAACAAAAGTGGCAACCCAACCCGGTCAAATTTAGTTCGACCTTACTGCTAAAATTTTATTTTTCGCTTAGTTGGCGAACTTTTACGGAGTTCCGCGTCACTGGCGCCCGTATGCGAACAATTTTGATTTAAAGTCTAGCCAAGCCGCATAGTAAAGCTTTCCAATATAAGTAACCGTCTAGTTTCTGATTGCAAAAACTGCGACGGCACACAAAAGTTGTGGTCCTCAATTTTCATCGTAGATATTTGTTCTAAATTCCTTTGAACCATATTTAACGAGACGCAATACTTTGATAAATACCTCTATTATTGCTTCGTCACCGATCTCATGTTATTTATTTATCTTTTGCATAGCAGGTATTATGTTTTAGGTTATATTTTACAGTGTGTCCAGTTATCAATGTCCGACTCGTTAGGGTAAAAAATATAAACAACAATCTGACCCGGCGAACTTCGTACCGCCTTAGCGTTGCAATGATTGAACGCGCGTAACTAATGTCAATGTCATTCGATGACATTGACATTAGTTACGCGCGTTTTTTAAAATATGCAAAATTAAATGTATATTTTTAATATTTCTGAGTGATTTTCTTAATATTTTTTACCGTACGAACCTTCTCCTAATAATAACAAATACAACAAAAAAGAATTAGTGAAATCGGTCCAGCCATTCACGCGTGATGCCGTGACCAAGGAAAACGGGTTTCATTTATATATATATATATATAGATTTTATCGACAAAAATGCGATTGCTTTTTTTATATCGACTAAGCACGGACTTGCACTTATTAAACAATTTCTCATGATCTTAGAATGTAGCCAAAAAAAATAGTATTAGAAATGCTGTCTAATTCTGACATCATGTTATAAAAAAGTTGGTTGGTGTCAGATTTGTGCCAAATAACAAGCCTTAGTGTGACAAAAATCCAAGTTTTACTTTTCTCCATATTTATAATAGATGGTCATATTCAAACTATCATAAATAATAAACATTTGACTTTAAGCTTTGATTTTAGTATTAAACTTTTGGTAATTTCCCATTCTTTACAAAACTAGCAAAAATCCGATAGCTTTATGGCCTTGTTTTTACAAAAAAAAAAGAAAAAAAAGTCTATAAACTTGTTTATATTTTTTATCTACCTAACCGATTCGGATATCGGTAACCGGACACATTGTATAAATCGTAGTTATAATGTCGATATCGCCCTCTTGGTCTTTAAGACATTACACTATATTACTTGCTACACGGTTATATTGTGTGTTAGCCTACTTATACGCTTAAAATAAGCTGCTATACGAGACTAGGCTCTACTGTTGCAACTTCTTCATTATGTTTTTCAAAATTTAGTCTAAACTAAATCGCTTAACTGTGGTCCCCTAAAATATGTCCTATTTTCTCAACTTGGCACCAATGTTGTAACGTCCACGTTAAACTTAATCTCATAAAGTTTCAGCTCCTTTTATATGGAAAGTAGTAAAATAATACTTATTTTTAAGTATCCTCCGCGATAAAGTGCTAAGTATCGACGTTATGATACTAAGGGCTCACTTTTATAAGCAATCCTAAAAAGTGTTATATTTCGCACGAGCTTATTTCAGCGAAAATTGGCATAAAAATTTGCTAATGCTATAAACAGCTCATTTACCAGATCCTAATATTTGTAAGTGCCAAAACCAGTTTCAGAATTTTAGGCTCTACTCCTGATATAAAATGGGTTGAATGCGTCGTACCAAAAATTATATCCATATATCTGAATTGCTGTTCGTTAGTTTAGCTAAAGCTTGAGAACGGCTGAACCGATTTGACTAAATTCAGACTCAAAATATTCGTAAAAGTTCAGGGAAGGCTTAAACGGTGAGATAGTAAGAAAAAATTGCGGAAACACGGACAGGACAACGTCTGCCGGGTCCGTTAGTCTGTGCTAAAATTCTGAAAAGAGTGTTATCTCCCTAACTGTAAACGTAGTCTACCCATGTCATGTTCAGCTTTTATTTAAGTGAAATCCATTCCAAATCAAGTTTAAGGTGTCGTCATTAAAAGCTTTTCGATTCCGCCAGTCTCTTGATAAAAAGCAAGCATATAGGTAGAAGAGACCAACATGTCATGTCTTATTTACTCAGATTTGAATTATCGTTTTACGAGTTTAACCTAAAATAATGTAATCTATTTTTTCACAGATGGCCAAACCTTGCCGCTGAACCGGCGTCAAAAGGTGTTTCCCAACGGAACCCTAATAGTGGAGCAAACGCAGCGAGGCGAAGACGCTGGCACCTACACCTGTCAAGCGGCCAACAGGCAGCGTCACGCCGCCAGACGGGAGGTGGAGGTGCAGATACTGGGTGAGTCATGATCATCATCAGCTGTACAATGCCTACTACTAAATAGGCCCTGAGAAGATGCAGTGGGGTGGAGACGCTGACATCTACACCTGTCAAGCGGCCAACAGGCAGCGTCACGCTGCCAGACGGAAGGTGGAGGTGTAGATACTGGGTGAGTCACCACCATCAACAGCCGTGGAATGCCTACTACTGATTATAGACTCATAGCAGACACGGCGGAGTGAAGACGCTGATACCTACAACTGCCAAGCGGCCAACAGGCAGCGACACGCCGCAGATTCTAGGATAGACCTCATGATCATTAGACGTTGCAGACTAGAATCCACAAACTTCATGCTTGGGCTGCAGTAGTGGATACGCTGCCACCGTGTAAGGAACCTTTATACTCAAATGAAAAGTATGAGGCCTATAGCTTCAAAGTTTCATAAGAAATTGTAGATATAAAATGCAGATTTCATGTAACTTACTCGTACGCACTCCCATAAGTTCTTTCTTACTGATGGGTATATTTACTAGCTATATATAACTAAGCACTAGTGCTCTGCGTATACCGTCGAAATACAACCCGAAGAGCAACGGCTCTTCGGGTTTTCTTCAAGCTTAACGAAGCTTTATCTTAATTAATCAAGTTCTGCCCATTTCAGCAAACAATCTGTCTGAACAATAATACAAGTGTCAAAGAGAACTTACGGATCCAAATGTAACTGCTCGACATACCCGTCAAGCTCCAGTAGAAATTTGAGTATAAACTTTCTCATTTTCCGTACTTAGATTTAAAGCGCCATAAAATCACGAATTCAAGAGGGGCGGAGTTACTCATCCGTAATTCATTAAAGTTAGCGCGTTTACCGTTCCCGAGGCATCTACGAAGCGTTAAAATTCTAGCTTTCCCGGTTAATAGGGCAATAAAGTAAAAAATATAAAAATCTGAACGAGAATCTACACAACAACTCGGCAGAATAAGGTGCTTGGATCCGAGCCACCGACAAGACTAAGATCTCACGTTAATTAATTCCCACTCAAACGTAATGAAAGATTACGGCTCCAACGAACTAGAAATTTGGAGGTGTTTCAGCAAAACATTGGTCTTATAAAATCTCAATGTAGATGTTACACTCAATTTTCCCTCTGAGTGTCGCAAAAAATTAAGTTAATGCTTTTGATATTTCAGTTCAACCGAAAATCTTGCCTATTCAACCGCTCACGAATTTTCTGAGAGAAGGAATGAGGGCGGCGATTTCGTGTCAAATATTGGAGGGAGATTTGCCAATTGCGTTTCGATGGGAAAAGAATGGGCAACCTGTGACGTCATCGCCTTATGCGCCGAGTGGCATCATCACAAGAAGAATGGACGAATACAGTGCGTCATTGGTGATTGAGCACATCACGTCACTACATAGTGGGAACTACACGTGCATTGCATCCAATGTTGCTGGTTCTGAACGGTTCACAGTGCCCCTGACTGTCAACGGTAAGACTCCATCATTATTGTTCATAATTTTTAATGTTTTTTTGTTCCTGATTATAAATTTTGAACAATATCAGTTCCACCAAGATGGCGCTTGGAGCCCAACGACGTAGCAGTAGCAGCAGGCCAAGACGTCACTTTGCAATGCCAAGCCGATGGATATCCAAAACCGAGCATAACGTGGAAGAAAGCCGTGGGTAAGATAACAAAACACTTAATTTTGATTCCAGCTGCAATTATTTGTGTGAGGAACGTTGCGAGAGATTGCTTACTTAGTTAATGGGTACTAAAACTATGTTGGCGGTCATTACAAATTGTTGCGATGGTTATAGGAAGGCCTATCGTTTCGGGTATTTCACATTCCGAGCTGGGGTAGTAATTACGTGTTACTAATTCGACGGTTCTCTGATGGTGTGGTGAAATGACTGCCTCATGCATAAAAGTACCCATGGGTTCAATTGCCAAAGCGGTCAATTAAGAAAACAAACCCCCTTTTCTAAATGAAGTGCTGTGTTTTTCCATAAAACTCCCCACGGGGTTAACCTTTTTAGGGAGTCTTTGTCGTGACTTGAATCTATTATATTTACGACTGATCTTGGTACTTAAATGCTTTAGAGACAGCCCATACTTGCTGCATATTGTTGCCTCGCACTTACTACGAGTACGTGTCAACCAATCGCGGTTAAAGTCGCTATCAGTCGCTGGAAGTCGCGAGTTGCGGCTACAGTATACCGCGGATGTGCGCTTTTACGTAAAGGATACTTAAAATATGAAATTGTAGCTGATTCGCATCTCCTTCTGTATATAGGATCAAGACTACTAAGTCTCACGTTACATAGTTCATTAGCTAAGGTGTATTTTTATTGATCTTCTTTTTTACTTCTCTTTAGGCAACAATCCCGGAGAATACAAAGACTTCATGTTCGAAGGCAGCTCTCGGGTGCTGGAGAATGGTTCTCTGGTCTTCGAGAGAGTGGCCAAAGACAGCGAGGGACACTACCTCTGTGAGGCCAGGAACGACATCGGTGCTGGACTGAGCAAGCTCATCTACTTGAAAGTTAATGGTACGTGAATTTATTTTATTTTATTAGTACAACTAGCTCCTCACCAGCCGCTTCCCCGCGTAGAATTCTTTCAAATGTGCACACCCTATATTCTTACCAAACTCATCCAAATTGGTTCACAGACAGACTGACAATTACTTGTGCGTTTATAGTATTAGTATAGATGGGTATTATGCGCTTACTTAGGGGAATGTGCGAAGGAGTGATACCAAAAAGCGTCGAGTGTGAATAACAGCTAGTGATGACAATCTGTCGCCCTTTTCCATAGGATAATGCCTTTAAACCATAAAAAGCGTCGTCGTCTTTTATCGTTTAAAGGCATTAGCAAACGATTTAACGCAATATAGCCAAACTATCAGTGCAATTTACCGCGTTACTAATGGTAGCAAAACATAAATCGTTCGTATTTTATCATTATCAATATTTTAAGTACCTATTGTTTTATTTTCCACACACAGATTAATATACTCATAATAATAGAATACCTAGCTAAATAAAAGTAAGGCTAACTAGCCTTACTCACCACATAACCAGTGAACTCGTGCTGCTACGCCGTAGCTCAATGCAAGCTAACGCTTTGGCTACGACGTAGTAGAGCGTGCTACGCCGTAGTATAATCATCGATCCGTAACCGAAATAACACGAAACATTTACCTAAGTTTAAAAGAGTTCAATTAAAAATACAGCAGTAAAACCAGTATTAAAACCACACAAAGACCGTCATTATCTTTTCAGTTACATTTAATGATCCACATTTAATGAAGTTATGCGCATACAAGCCCTAACCACCTCATTTGGAAAGTACGTAACCTATTTGTTTTCCACGTCCCTTACTTTACATTCTGTTGCTTTTATGATACGTAAACGCATACAGGTAAACCACGTACGTCTATTTGCAAATACAGTCGGCATCATAAAAGAGGTACTACTGTTTATGTCCTACATTGTAGGCGAAAAATTCAAATAAGATCACGTTTTTATTCCCCAGCTACTAACTATGAATGCCTGTAGACAGATGATGCACAGAAGTCAGCCCCCTACTAAATGTTATTTTATTATGTTTTATTTTTGTGAATTAAATTGATTTATTGTTTTACTAACATTTCGGATAAGAACACCTTGTTACTAACACTTATGGATGCAAATCTGAAATAAATGATTTATTATTATTATTATTATTTATGAGATTGACTGTGCCTAATACTCCTCTGTATAAAGATATAAAGCCCGAAATATAAAAGTTCGAATCCCTTTCTCGTTCTCAAAGGAAAATTCTCATTTGCATGCATATTACTCATTTTTCACCCTCATAGTCGGCCGTAATCTAAATTAATTAAGCTTAAACAACCATATTATAAGAAAGCATGAAATCGCTTCTCATCTCATCTCATCAGCCTATATACGTCCCACTGCTGGGCACAGGCCTCACCACAACTATGAGGTGGTCCGAGCCATACTCCACCACGCGGGCTCAGTGCGGATTGGTGGAGGGGTGTTTGTAAGGTAAGTGACCAACCTTACTGTCAGATGTTATTAAGCCGCCCGAGGGCCTCCGACCAGGCTTAACGACTAATATCTATCGATATTAACCGGGACCAACAGCTTAACGTGCCTTCCGAAGCACGGAGATGCTTGTAAATAGACGTCACTTAAATGGACGGAATGGTCACCCATCCCAAACATGACCGCGCCTTAGGTTGCTTAACTTTAGGTATCACTACCAAAGCGCTGCAACCATTGCGCCACAAGCACCTCTATGAAATCGCTTATCTTGTTTAAAAGTTAGAAGTTGACTTGCAATAACTAGTAGATTATAGGGTATAGGTATTATATAGGTAGGTATTATATGCATTTTAAATTAGTAAATAGAACTTTTAAAACAAACAAAAGCTGTTTAAGACAAATTAAAGTAAAAAAAAAGAAATTGAAAAGGACGGCAACCGTTCTTAAATTGCGTCACATCTATACATATAATAAGACTGTAAAAGATCGATTTCTGTACATTGAAGATTTTTATGAAAAATTGTTACAGGGGGTGTTAATTACCGTAATAGAAGCCAAAACAACAATTTTTAAAATTTTTGTCTGTCTGTCTGTCTGTCTGTCTGTCTGTCTGTTTGTCCGGGCGAATCTCAGAATCTACTGGACCGATTTTGACGGGACTTTTTTTATTTGACTCAGTATCACCTGGAGAGTAAACTGGGATATAAATAATCACTCCGATGAACTTAGGGGGCAGGCAGGAAATTGAATCTCAGAATCTACTAAACCATCCTTGAGTTGCGTACGCTGCGAAAACGGTTCAAGATACCAAAAATATAAATATGAAAGAATTATTCCTCTTGAAATGATCTAAAAAACTGTCTGCGACAGTACATGTCTATGCCCAAAATTACAACTCCACGCGGACGAAGTCGCGGGCACAGCTAGTTATAAATATGTTTGTGTGTACATACTCGTACATGATCACGCAATACTGGGAAAAATCGTCGTTTTTACCTACCAATCGCAAATTTTTATAATTTTTATTAGTTTCGAAACAAATGCACGACTTTTCAGATATAATTTAGCATTCATAATATTAGCTTTTCGTCCATGACATGAGAAACTAGATCAAACTAACTTTACACAAAATCCGGGATTCCTGAAGTTGCGAATATAGCCGCAAACTGCGGGTAGCTGGCCGATGAAATACGACGCGCCCGCAAACAAGTTACTCTCAAAGCGAACTGCTCTAAGCTCAATACGGAATTAAACAACCTAATCACTGATGGCAGCGCTCGAAGGGAACTAATCTGTTTTGGATACAAACGTTTGTTTCCATTCAACAGTTTATGCTGGATTTTTTTTTAGATCTACAATTGTTTTAATGGAAGATCTAAATAACTATCTATAAGATTTAACAAAACAATAGTGCCAAGTTTCTTCTTACTTTATACTTAAACACAGCTATATATTTCACAGATTTTGTATGTATGTCGCAGTAAGATACATAAAGCCGTAATATAGTTATATCCCTAGTGATATAATTATATATCGTAACTAGTTATACGAAAGCGATTCATTACTATCTCACTAGGAATATAGTTATAAAACGGTCCAAGTTTAGTGATATAATTATATTACTAGATTAAGTTTAGTGTTATAAATATATTACTTGATTAAGCTTAGTTAACAGAAATCTACCATATATAATTTAAAAGAACAATAGTTTATTAGTTTTATCTTTATTAAAAATCAACTTTATTATCCCGCAGTCAGTTACAATACTTTGTGGCATTAATGCGCATTAAAGTAATTTAATTATAATCAAAACGATCATATTTTTTGAAATTTGAACATTGTTAAATGCAATTAAAACTAATCAATAATTTTAAATATTTTATAGCTAATCAACAGTTTTGAGATATCTATGTTTCTTATCAACTAAGTTGAGATCTTGGTTTATTTAAAAGTATTTTTTAATTTTTGTTCAGACAAGGAGAGGAATCGGTACAACGAACGAAACGCACACACACACACACACACACACACACACACACACACACACACACACACACACACACAACACACGAAACGAACGATGAACGATGTCTCACGACTCTGCACTGTAGTCGGTGGGTGGGTGCTGAAGGTTGTCTTTGTAGAGTCGTTATAACGGTATGCCAAGTCGCAAAAACAGTCGGAGTCCTTAAACGAGGCGTCCCGTTTATATACGCCTGCGCATGTGGGGAAAGCCCCGCCTTTTTTCGGAAAACTCGTGAACTCGCTAGAACTTTCGGTATAAAACTCCGGCCGTCTAAATCGGACAGAAATCGACCTTACGTCTTAGCGCGTAAATTCGGCTGCGTCGTATGATTTTAACGCGTAGCTAGGTAGCTATAGATATGTATATCATTATTTTGTATCAAAGGGCCCGCGGCGGCGCTATCTATTTTATAACTAAAGCTCCTATAATATTAATCCTGATAAATATTTTATAGACTACTGTCCACCAAAATTGTCAGTCTCACACAGACCTCTCGCCAACCAAATTTACGGCCATTGTATAAGACAACCAAGGCCCAGTCATTTAATTCGACTGACCTCAAAGACAATAGGATCAATTCAATTCAGTTATCATCAAACTTTGTCCCAAATATTCTATGTAGTATACGACGATGGCATCTTTTTGTTGATCCCCTGAAAAGTTGTGGAATGTCTTGATGAAAGTCGTCACCACGATGAGCTTGCCAGGATGCCCGACCGTACTCAAATGAAAATTCTTTTGCGTCATTATTGCTTTGTTGCCAGCCCCGAGCCGGCCCCAGTTGTAAAAAAGGCATTAACATCCGAATATATTCGACGTTTCGGCCTAACTTATTTTAACAGCCGACTTAAATGTGCGAATCGTATCAAATGTGACAGTTTACGAAAGTAATTGGACGCGATCAGAAACGTAACGTTGCTTTTATGTAGGGTAAGACCGTTACGAGTATAAACACTTTTTTACAGGATACCTATGCCTGGTACAAGCAGCTTTTAATAGCTAGAACAATTTAAAAATTGAAAGACCGCTGTCTGAATAACAAAGATGGACCTTACAACTATCTATTACTCAGATTCGGACAATGAAATCTCCCAAGTCACGTAATGCTGGAAAGTTCTCATGTATACGCCTTTGTCGGGGAGTTTTATTTTAATTCTATAGAATTCCGCAGCCTCCCCGATAACTCGTGCAAATTGTTCGCTGTCCCATTGTACTTAGCTGAAATTAGAGGAAGTCCATTTTCTTAATGTTCCAAACGCCTTTAGCACGGACTGAATGCATTTAATTTTGAGAGGTCTCAATGAATAAAACTGGATATTTCTTATTTTTTTAGAAACTGTGTGTAGGTCATCAAAACCATAAGCAAACATATGTATATTCTTGTCCCAGCAACCGAGATAACTGGCAGGCATTCTAAATGTAGGTCATTTCACGGGCCAACCAGAACAAAGGCTTGTGTTATAATATTAATTTAAACTTTTCGTAGTTAGCCTCCGCGCTAGGCTTTAGGTGACGTTTTTTCCCGAGGTGCTCAATTAATTAAAACAGTTGATGAAATTCGTTTATTTTCGGAATGATGGATGGTGATTACGTACTTTACCGTCCTCTATAATGGGTTCTTGGACCTGCTTACTTCAATTCTTTTTGTGAATTATTAAAGGGTAGGAAATAAACGGAGGAAACATTTAGCAAAAGTATTTCTTAGTTGAAATGTTTATTAGATTGCGTTCTGTATTTCTGAGTGCGACACGTAGGGATATTATTGACCCATTCCCTGTCGCTAACTAATTCATGAACATCTATTTAATATGTACAGCGTAAACGTTATCTTTCGATGAACATGTTACTAGTTTCAAATTGAGCTAAGCTACGTTCAATTGTTGTTTACTTTGGATTGTATAATCTCCTGTTCCTTCAGACTGTTCACAGTCAATTAAACTTCGTCGCCAGTGAAAGCAATAATGTATTTGTAGTTAGGTGAATAGTTGGCGGCGCGTCTGGGTGGAAAACTCGATGGTGCCATCACAATACGTCTCATCTCTCTCTATTGGAGACGTTGGCTTCCATTGAACAGTTTCTCATACTTGTTAAAGGTACTTTCAGAAAACTATTACAACACATGTATTCGAAATCGGTTTCAAGCGTATTTTAACTGGTTTTGATTTTCACAAACATTTATTCATTCAGTAAACTAGCCGAGCCCACAGACGTTGTCCTGCCCAATGTTTTTATTTTCTTCGTAAAAACCATCCCCGTACTTTAAGGAATATCATAAAAATTTTATTGACCATATTGGTCTAGGCGTTCTTGAGTTATGCGCTTACCAACACATTTTGCAATTCTTTTTATACAAGTACATATAATCGCAATAAATCGAATTAGGAATTGTAAAAATGAAGTATACTCGCGATCAACCAAATCGACTTAACGCTTATGCAACCATATTTAGATGTCTTTTTCGTAAAACATTTAATATATGCATATTAATCATGCATGGTTTAGAAGTTCAAAACTCAAGCTTTAGTTTAACACTAATATCAATCACTAAGTTCACTGTTTTTTTTTTCACAACATTAAACCACCGTATCGAAAAAAAACTTCAATACTCACAAGTAGCGCTTGCAATACCTCCTATAAAATTAAGTCCATCAAATTCAACCTTGTCAGTCGCTTATCACAAGTTGATCTGTAAGTATCTCCTAAGTATAGCTAATTGTATCCATTGTTTTAACGAGATTATGGACACACGTCTCAAGAAGCTGCTCAAGTTGTTGCTCCTTTGCAGTAGTGACACTGACTTAGCGTCAGTTGCTCTTCAACTTCATTTGAGCCAGTCTGCTGTATCCAGATTCTATAGAAGATTCCAGGCAGCCGGTGCATTTAGTTACAGACCAAGAATTAGCCGACCGGTCTAAGTCAGGACGAGATGACCAATTCATTTTCTCCACTTTATTGCGAAATCGTTACTTCAATAGTGATGATGTTCAGCAGAACCTGAGACGTGTTCGAGGGCTGACTGTTAGTTTGTGGACCGAAAGAAGACATCTGCGAGAAGTCAACCTCACAACAAAACGGCCTGCCTCAGGCCTGAAATTGACTGCAACTCACCGGCAAACGCGACTTCAATTTACTCGGGAACATTTAGATTGGAGCATCGACCAATGGCGGTCCGTACTTAGCAATAAGTGCAGAATTTATCTGCATGGCAGTGACAGGAGAGGAAGAGTCTACAGATGTCCAGAGGAACGATTTGCACAATGTTGTTTTGCTGAAATAGTGGCTAATGCATGATGTGGGCCGGTATTTCCTAGGGTGGAAAGAACAACCTTGTTTTCGTGTCTTGGGAGACAGAGGAGAAGTGCGGACAGGTTACCGGTACATTACCACCATTCTCCTGGTACACGTTGATTCTTACTAATGATTTGTTGGCGAAGACTTCGTTTTGATGCACGACAATGCATGGTGTCACATGTTGCGTATTGCGTGTAACAGTTTTAGGACGAAGTGGGAATACGAGCGATGGACTGGCCTGCGCTCAGCCCCGATAAATCCCATTAGGCACTTATGGGATGAGCTCAAGAGGAGGGTCCGAGGCAGAAATCCAGCCGCTTCGTTTGAGAAGCAGCTGAAGGCGGCGTTACTGGACGAGTAGGGTAGGATTCCTCAAGATACGGTGGAGAAGATGATGAGACGATGAAGACGATGAAGTTCTCGAATGAACGAACAACGTTTAATGAAGAACCAAATGCAAAATTTTAATCAGGGCTAGAAAGGGGAATACAAAGTATCGTTCTAAATATTTTCTGTTATTGATGTTTAAAAAAATGTTTAAAGTAGTAGATATCGCGTTTTCCTAAATTCCTGTTTTACCACTTCTTTGGTTCGATTGACATTATATATTTTTTTAAATAAATATGGACATATATGGTATTGCTTTAATGCTGGAGAGACACGCTTT
Source organism: Pyrausta despicata (assembly GCA_963921415.1). Classification (NCBI taxonomy): domain Eukaryota; kingdom Metazoa; phylum Arthropoda; class Insecta; order Lepidoptera; family Crambidae; genus Pyrausta; species Pyrausta despicata. Next base: position 8,456,362 of record OY992862.1, on the reverse strand, counting down.
TAGATGATGTATGGTTAAAATCACAATTGCATGCGCGCTTGCACGTTAAGTCAATTTGGTTGCTCGCGAGTGTAGTTATGGCTGTTTACGAAAGTTGAGAAATGGTTGTCTGTGATCTTTGACATCTGTGAGGTGGTATAGTTCTTTCAAATCACGAAGTCGAGCAGAATTTACTTGTGGTAAATATGTGTCCGTATATGTGTCGATGTGTGCGTGAAAACGAAAGCGGGTATGGTTAGCATAAAAATAATACCAATATTTTTGTATGTTCAATTGATAATAAAATAAAACAACAAAACTTTTAAACTAAAATGTTTATTATTTAAAATAAATAATAAATAAGGGAATGTATTAAAATAAAATTATGTTCTTCTACATTTGGGTTTAAGTTTTAATTTAAGCGAAACATAAGACTTAAATAAGGATATACAATTGAACTCAAGATATGGCAAAATTATGAAAATAAGGCTAGGCTGGAACTATTTAATAACAAATTTCTATCTATTTTTACGTATGTGAAAAATGTGTCGCCTTAATCTTCTTCGGAAAAACTGTTGCTTTCGTTAGTTTCAAAGTCAGTCGTGCTGCTATCACTTGATTCACCCACATTAATTACAAATTCAAAGTCATAATCAAAATATTTCATATACTCCTTTTCAATTTTTTCGACATGCTTGCATGTATTAAGCCAGATGTTGTTATCGATACTGTTTAAACCTTCAGCTATTAAATTTTGAACTTCTGTCATATTTTGACCAATATTTTTCGAGGCAATCTTATTTTTCAGAATACCCCAGATGTTTTCAATGGCATTTAATTCGGGGTGATATGGTGGCAGTCGTAGTATTTCGAAACCTTTGCTTTTTATTATCTCGTCAATTCTATATGAAATAAAACGCTGCTTATTTCTGATTATTAAATCATACAATTCTACATTGCGGGACAGTGCATTGAAAGGAATACCGTGTTCCGTCAGCCACTTTTGCATGTCGCTCTTGCGCGAATTTGACGTAGGTATACTACTACTTCGAGTATTATGGTAGGATGCGTTGTCCATCACTATAACAGATTTATCTGGTAAATTTGGCAGCAGCTTTTCATTCAGCCATTTGCTATAATTATTGAAATTCATATTTGAGTGATAGTCTCCAGTTGTGGATGATGCTTTGTATATTAACGAAGCATCTTTAATAAATCCACTACTGCTACCCGCATGCACTATAATAAAACGAGCACCGGTACTCAATTTTTTTAAAAATGACTTGTCTTTTGTCTTAGTATCTAGTTTTTTTAAATTCCACGTGTTTTGACGTACGTGCGAAGTTAGCACATATGTTTCGTCTGTATATATAATAGGACGGCCTTCTTCACGGTATTCATGAATTTTTTTCAAAAAATTAAATCTCCACAATTGTATTTCATGCCTTTCTTGTAAAGATTTACGATTGTTTTCAATTTTGTTCCATTCGTAGCCCATTTTTATAAGCAACGAACGTAATGTGCTCAAACATCCGTCAAAACCAATTTTTTCTCTTAATGCTGACTGAAGTTTTGCCAAAGTTGGAAGTTCATTGTGTTCTATATGAAAATTTTGAATTGTAGTTCGAATAATTTCTCGATTCATATTATCTAAATTAAATTTACCGTCTCTTTTTCGTCGCTTTTTCATGGGTGAAGTAAACTTGGTTGATGAAGATGGCAACTCTTTCTCTTCTTTTAAAATCCTACTTACTGTGCGTTCACTGACGCCTGTTGCTTGGGCAGTTCGTTCTAATATGTTTGCTAATGGACTTAGGTCACATCCATCAGTGTTATTTGCTTTCATAAAATTATATTCATCTTTTAGAAAGTGAAAGACTTTAGCAATGATTGCTCGACCCTAAAAACAATAAAATATACAATTGAATAAGTATCAAAAGTCAAAACTAAACTATTACTTAAATTAAAAAATAATCATTTTTATTTAATGTCAAAACTAGAAAAAAAATATTTACCTCGCTATGGATAACTTTGCGCTTTGACATGCTGACAGTACTTCACGGCAATTAGCGTCCGGAAACAATAAACACAACTAACCTGAGCGACAGCGCGCTCGCGACTGACCGCGTCGTCATACACGCACACTATTGCATTATGCATGTACACGTTTAAAAACAAATAAAGACTACTCGCCTTCGTGAAATGCAAGAACTGTATTTATTTTAGTAGGCAATATTGGCGATGTTAACATTTAGGTAAAATTTAATCTTAATAAGTACCATATGCGTGTGAATCTAATCGACTTTGACCATGGTTTGTGTCTGTGTATCTCTTTGTATTTGTGTACGTATCAATGAGATTGACTTCTTGAAATAAATGATTTGTTATTATTATTATAGATAACTGACATCATGTAGATGTAGGATCTCTGTTAAGCTAAATTATAGGCATAACTTGTAAGGACATAGAACTATGATCTCTATGTTGTATCTGCTAAGTGAAATATTGAAAAGACAAGATGTAACAACCATGTAAAGCCTAGTTCCTGCTTCAGTACCTCTGAACAAGACAGCCTTCGTGGCCCGCTTCTAGCCAAACTTGTGCCTTGTAGTTTCGAGTAATTAGAGCTTTGCTGTGTAGATCTTGTATGAATTAATTAAGCAGTCTGTACTGCCTCGCTGCTCCGACGTATACACAATGCCTTGTATTGAAGTTTGTAGCTTGGAACACTGATTTCGCTCTTATTTTCAAAGTTGTCTTTCCTACTATTTCCAAAAAGTTTTTAGAGCTAGCGTGCATATGAGACATTCTGTCATCTCGCTCGTGTCAATGTCCATTGCGTCACGTCCCTTTGTCGCGTTGTCGCGACAACGGGTCAGCGATGTAGCCGCGTCGATTGGGTTACATGCGGACGTTCGCTAGTCGCGGCGACAGTATTCCGCATATGTACGCTGGTCTTACTTGTCTCGAATATCTCCATGCCTTTACGCTTCGAAACGTGATAAGTTTCCCTCACTTAGGCCATCGGTCACCTGGGAAGCAATAATAGGCGGGAATTTGTTGTGGCGACGCGTCTGAGCGGAAAACTGGATGGGTGGCGTCGCAATACGTCTCTTCTTTATTGGAGACAAGCAGGACAGTATAGCTATAAGCTTAAGTAGTATGGAAGCCAATAACAATTTCTAGACACCCACTACACGCTAAAGGTCGTGGCACATAGTACAGAGAACATCAAGTTACCCAACTTTGACCTTGAGACCGCAATCCCTTCGCAATAAATACTATTTTGCAGTTGACATGGGTAACCTGATGTGCTGTCGGCGTTTAACTTGCCATTCAAATAAGAGTATTAAGTTGTACAATATATTTCGCAATATTAATATGGAAAAGTCAACGTCGTGTCAAGTGCTCGGTTGGATCCGTGCAGGTAATATGTGCGACGACCATCAGGCATTGACCAACGTGAGCGACGCAGCGCAATAAGTGCAATGCAACACGACAAGTGCGACGCAACGCGACAATTGCGACGCTATGCGACAAGTGTTGAATAATTTACACACATTGTCCACAATGTCACCACAATGTCAATCATGTGATCGTCCGTTTGTCGCGTTTTCGCACTTGTCGCGTTGCGTCGCTAATCTTGGAAAACGAGTCACAGCTGGCTCTTCAGGCCCTTACACTCTAAGATTTTGTCCGTAATTTGGGATGCCATCGCTATAAGTCTAAGAAGCTTGACCGCGTGAGTAAACGAACTGGTTTGATCTAAAAGAAACGTAGGGAGTACTTACAGCCTCAGGTATCAATACCACAGGCGCACGATTGAAACGTACGTCTGATCTGAGTGAGTGAGACATTTTGAGCATTCGTTATCTGCTTCAGTACTGTTTAATATCTATTCTGTACAGGCACCTTCCACTAGGACAGCGCGGTATGTGTTTGCGCCGCGGTATTGGTTTTGTGCGGGAGCGAATATCGTGAAATATGGTTGAGGCACACATTTCGAGATAGCTCTTTTATCGGTTCAGTTGGTTAGTGTCTTTTTCCTTCTTGTCTGATATTCGATGGTATTGTTATTATCCAGCAATATGTGTATGTATTATCCATTAACGTGTGGTTAATGCTTTCAATAGAACAACCGGTCAAAGTCACAACGTAAGTTTTCGATGCTGTATCCACAGTGTTATTTTTATTTTTTTTATTTTAGGAAATCAGACAACGCAGGTCCATTTTGTTAGCAAAATAATCTATCAAGCTACATTAGTAACAGAAAAAAAACAATACAAAATAGCGAGATACATACATAGCTGCGGCGGGTCAATCGGTATTTCTTTTGACTAACACACTGGCAAGGTGGCGAGTTATAGAAGAGTCATATCTTCCTGCAATGGTCCTAAGAATGGAGTTATTCGATTTTATTTGTAAAAAACTCAACCACAGTCGTAATATCCAATCTGCGCCGACCAGACGCAACTCAACGGTCCATATTTACCAAATAACCCGCTCCAATGAAGATTTGTTCTCGAGAACTCGAGCGGACTTGTTAGCCCCGCAAACAGCCGTAAAAGAAAATCACCCAGTTCGGTTCCCGTCGCCCTAGTCACGTCCGAGACCGGTTGGTAAACAGTTCCGGTTCCAACCAGTAATCGTATTTCGCGCTTGTTTATTTCGGTTCGACACGGGCCCAGAAGTTTACAGACTCCTTACTCGCGTCCTATTTACTCGAACCCCGGGTGAAAGTTTAACTTTTAAATGCAGCAGATTTATCGTCGTTTTTATTGACTTTGATGATGGAAGGTTCCTTTAATGGTTTTCAGACCAATATCGTATCGCGAATAAACGCGTAACCCTCAATGTTGTCGTTTGTCACCTAGCGAAATACAAAACTGAAGAACTGTAGGGTGTACTTGACCTAAATTACTGTTTCCATAGCAATCCTGTAGTTTCAACCCTCGTTGAACAGGAAAATCGTTTAACTTTCGAGTAGAGGAACACAGCGCAAGAATAGATTTCCATTTTAAAAGCGTCCGTTTTATTATAAGTGGTAAATCATAAAAATGTAAGGTCCGTAAACAAAATGGTGGCCTATAAATTACGAGCGGCTCGACCCAGCGCTACAGTAAATCTTCCGATGTCGCACCCTCATTTCGGTAACAATATCTTTAGCTTTTTAAAATGTTGCGGTAGGTACGCCACGTAAGAGTAAATATACTATGGAGAATATTACTTTTGTTACAACTGAAATCTACTAAAGATGGTGAAAACACAAATGAAATATGAAACGACTTTATTCGTCGGTTTTTTTTTATCTTCGTGTAGGTATGAGTTGTTAACAATTCGTATCTGTGTAAGACTCTAGCTTTGGTGTAATGGTCAAGAAGTTGACTACTAACCAAGAGGTCTCGGGTTCGCTCCCCGTACAGTACAAAGATTTGTGTGCATGACGTCTGTTTGTACTGGTCTGAGTGCTATATGTATTTAAGTTTATTTGTAATACCACTATTGATTCTGATATCTGTAACACAAGTGCTTAAGCTACTTACCACGGAGTCAGATCAATGTATGTATGTGATTTTGTTGTAGCTAGACGTTTGTTGTAACTACTTAGATAGACTAGTTGAATTTAATAAGTAATTGACGACAACAACGAACGACGATTCAAGACGGAATTGTGAAAATATTGAATCACAAGTGGTTTGTCACAACCTTTGTGGTAGATTACAATTCAAAATGGGTCGCAAACAATATGACTGAGGAAGCCAGGTTGCGGTCGGGATCCATTGAAATCCCTCATCGACACAAACCGAACAAACAATATTTGATCCGCCTCAGAACGGGCCTGAGATCAAAACAAAGACATAACTAAGTAGGTCAAAGGAGAATTAATTAACTTATAGCAATAAATACATTCAGCGGCTAGCTATAAATTTCCAATTCAAACCGATTTTAACTGAAAACGCTCTTTGAGGGAGTATTTAGATTACAATATGAACTCGTAAACTTCCAACTTTAGCAGATTTTACCACAAATAAAAAGACAGATTTGAACGTTTGTCTAAATAGGTATAACACAGTCAATTAAAAGCAGATGAGAACCCTAAAGATTGTAACATTAAAATTAATATATTAATTTCAACTTTAAACAAACATTCAACACTGACCCGTGGTATCGCCGGAAGTATTCACTGTAAAATACGTAATACGGGCATAATACTTTTTAAACTGTTGACAATCTTCGTAATTCGGAATACAATCACGCACTTCATAACACACAGCGTGCAATGTCTCGTTTGCATGGCGTTTAGGGAACGGGTTGCAAGCAAGACCGGCTTATAGCTGATAAATCAATATACCAATGATATGCACATGTGTGCAATTGTTGCAGCTACTCAATAAACCGGTAACAGCCTTAGACGCTCGGAAGCGATGGCTATTAGCAAATGGACTCCGATATCTAACTATATCGAGTTGTGTTCACACAACTGTGCATTATTAATGGCGTGATGAAAATTGAAACAGCATCGTTTTCATGAGCAAATAGGTAATAAGTTCGCATGAAATAGTTAATGTGTATGGACCAAAATTAACGGGCTAGGTGCCAAGCGAAAATGTACCAATTCAAACGCCAAATATGGAAAATAACGACAGAGTTAAGAGTGCCTGGTAACACAGCTCCAAAGCATAATGCTTGAATTTTACAAAGTGGCTGGAAATTTTAAACGATATGTTGCTTGGGAGCGGAATAATGCATAAATAATGGCTACCACGACTACAATATGTCTTTCTAGAACACTAGCTGGTTAAATAATGCAGTGGCGGACGTCTGGTTACTCAACTGGGTTGCATTTGCAGCAAAATACATTATGATCTCATTAAAGCGAGGCTTTATCCAGTACATTAATTTATGATTGGTTTATGATAACTTTGAAACTTCATAGGCTTACCATTCTGCGAATGGTTGGTTCTTTGGCTAAGCATAAGCACAGATTACTAAATAGTTACTACGTAACAGATAAATCACTCCATATAAAAATTTCGATACCTACAGCGTTAATAGACTACTTTTTCTGCCGCGTACAAAAATGCACCTACAGCTCTGAGTATAAAGTGACTATTGCTTCGCAGCTGCGCGAGACCACGTGACGTGAGAACGAGTGACAATTGAACTAAGGTTGACACTTCCGGTAAAATTATCTACAATGGTATTTGATTGACTGTTGTTAAAATAATATAACATTATTTAATAACAAATGTGAAATAAGAAATTCAGCTTGTATTAGGTGTAACAAGCGAATTATGAGCTACTCAATACGGTAGTTGACACCACCAATCGTTGACGTACTTTTTATCAACTGTCAAAACGTTTTTCTTCATAGAGTTTGTATGGGAATAACACACTTTGACGTCATCGCGTGCAATGCCGACTGAGTGACTAATTATCATTTGAATTCCAATTAAAAATCAAATAATACGAACTGCAGAAAAATATTAGTGTAAAGGCATCTAAAATTATGAATTATTTTAGAGAAAATCAGTTTTTGAATATTTCTTTCATAGTGGAAACAAGCCGATTGTGACTCTTGCTATCTCTTTCTAAAACAAATCTGTCATTTGTGGAATCTGTCGTTTGTAGATTATTAGTAGGTATTAGACTAATAGGTATATTAGGTACTTATGTATTATTTCAATAAAGTAACTGGCCTATGTTTCACTATAGGTATTAACTTTTAATTCAATAAAGCCGAACCCCAATTTACCTAAATTTATCCAATTTACCTACGTAGGTAGGTACCACCTACTAATTTGTTTGTTTTTTATACTTTGTAAATAAATTACTAACTTACCGGGTAATAATTACATTTTCTTCATTAGCTGGTAGACTAAAAAAAGAAAGAGTTTTATTTATCTTAGTATTCGACCTACACCCATCAACAGCACATTCCACCACCAAAAGTCATTTTTCTTAAATAAAGCTAACGTTTAACAAGCACAGATTACTTATTTGGTTCGTATGAAAACTAAATTGATCGTAAGCGTAACACAAATAATTAAATTTAAATTAAATTATAGTGCGTCGTGAGCGCGTCCGACGGTTGTTGGCAGCCCACTGAATTTGCACCGTCGTCGGTGCGGGCGAGAGTAGGCTATTACCGCGCGCAAGTACATCGAGTGAGAGAGGCCTGGCATAAGCTATTTAAGGAATAGAGGCCACTCGTTTTCTGTTAAGAAACCATACAGACTCGTGATTGTATCGAGTACAACCTAATCAGTAATCCAAGTTCTGACATAAGCTCGTCGAGGGTTTTGCGTAGGATGGGAAGGTTGTAATTATCACATAGCGCAGCGTTCATTTGTTACAATGTAATTATATGACTTATTATGAATTTATGACTTTGACGGTGTTTTTGTGTTATTGTATCTGTATCTGTGTATCTCCTTGTATTGTGTTTGTGTATGTTTCTATGAGTGGATTCTCGAAATAAATGATTTATTATTATTATTATTGTTACATTTCGATGACGCCTAGTTCGCAACGAGAGAAACTTTAAGTTTTTATTTAATACCCACAGACTTACTCATAACTTTCCTCTTTTTTAGCACCAGCCAGGTTCCCGATGAAAAGCAAAACGGTTCAAGTGACAGCGGGGGAAGCTGCTCATTTACAATGTGCAGCGTCGGGTGACGCACCCCTGGAAGTGACCTGGAGGAGTCCTCATCATCACACCATCGCCCACCACTTGGATCAAAGGTAACATGACCAGACTTAATGCAATAGAAATGCTGACCCGTACGTTGGTCGATTGGGTAGATCCCTCTATAAACGACAAACAATGCTCCTTCAGGGTTCGCGACGTTTGTTTTATAACCCTATTAAAATTTTTAATTGATGGATACAAAACCAGTCAGCTCGTGACCACGGCTGTGTGCAATTTAGCCGAAATGTCGAGCAGTGAGTACCTAAATACTCATTAAAATAGTTCGCATTTAGACCCGATAACCAATAGTTAGGATACAAAACCGTATTCATCTTCGTATGCTCGAGAAAGAAGAGTGATAAGTAGCAAAAGTGCAATATTATGAAAAGATTTTAAAAATTTTGATTCAATAACTTGAGAAGTTAAGTATATATTTGAGTCGCGCGCGCGCATCGGTAACGATCGAGCGTGTTTGTGTCAACAATCCGCACCGTAGCGGTTACAGTAGTAAAAATGTCGAACGTTCTCAAATGTGATAAATGCAACATCGTCATTGACGAGCTACTCTGTTACATACAAAATAATGTTTCGGTTGTGGATGAAGTGACAATGGTGCGAATTTGTACGTCAGCATTCAAAAGCGAAGAAGTCAAAAATTCGAAATCACTCCTGTTCGAGACGACGCCAACGGACGTTAGAAAAATATTGCGGAAGAGCAAGGGGAAAGAAGACCGCGACGTTTTAGACATCATCAACCTTTTTAAATCATCGGAGCCGGATGCTATTCCCGTTTTTGTAGCTAGACAATTGGACAAATTACCGCCTATTTTAATGGATCATTTGGACTGCTCAAAACTGTTGAAGGATATGACAAAGTTAAGAACGGAAATTGAAAATATAAAATCAAATTTTGCCACCCTGGACAACTTAAACGAATTGAAGGCGGCAGTACTTTGCATTCAAAACGATTCATTACCGCCGCCAACATCGGCCTTCAAAGTAAATAAAAAGCGTGGTGCATGGCGTGATAGTGGCCCTATGGGTCTATCGCACGACTGTTATGTCCAAGAGAATGAATCGCGCATGGATAACTATGAAACGATGTGTAATACATCACCGTTAACCCAATATAGGGAAATGGAGGTAGTGCAAAATAGTCAAAGCGAGCAGGATTCGAATAGATGCCAACGAGCAACACCGGCGGAGCGCGGTGAGATAAGCGCGGGCGTCATCGGCCGCGGTGAGGGGGGTGTTCATTTGCCGGTTCAAATATCCTCCGCGCCCCACCCTACGTCATCAGTCCCGCCGCTGTGCCATGACGAGCCGAGTGCTGCGACCGGTTTGGAGGCGAGCGCTGCAGTGACGTCACATGCATCGAGTCACACGCAAGGAGCAAGCCAGCTGATCGCTGCAAATAAGGCCGGCTATAGTCGTGAAGTGCAGGAGCATGCATTGAGTGGTAGCGAAACAAAAACGGATGGAAGTAATATTAACAATGAAAGATGGCAGACAGTCCACCGCAGAAAAACCACGAAATATCGCTATTCAGGCAAGTCGGGTGTGGCCCGCGATTTGGAGTGTACGTTTAGGGCGGCAGAACGTAAAATTCCTATGTTTATCACTAACGTGCACATGTCGGCAGACGAAAGCGATATAGTAAAACATATACAAAACAAAACTCAGGAAACTGTGTCTTTAGAAAGAATAAACATGAAGTATGAAAGAGGACATAAGGCCTACAAGTTTCTAATATCAGAGAATAATTTGTCAAAGTACCTAGATGAAAATCTGTGGCCTGCGGGTGTAATATTTCGCCGTTTCGTTAATTATAATTATAGGACAGCTATCGGTACCCATATTCGTGAGGGTGACGGCCTGTATAAACAAAAACATGGATAAGGGCCCCTACACTATCGCCACGTTTAATTGCAAAAACGTCAAGCGTTCTGTTGATGACATTAGAGGAATCTGCCGTACGTGTGATCTAGTGTGTCTCCAAGAGACGTGGTTGCAGACAGATGAATTACCCTTTATCGGCACTATTGACAGCGGCTTCGGTTACACAGCGACTTCAGCAATGGACACATCTGCAGGCATCGTGCGCGGCCGCCCTTACGGGGGCGTCGCGCTATTATGGCGATATACAGCGTTCCAACAAGTGTCAGTGTTGAAGTGCGATAATCCGCGGATCTGTGCTATTAAAACATCTACTAGTGATAAATCAATCGTAATAATGAGTGTCTATTTACCTACGAACTCGTCAGATAATTTACAAAATTTTACGGATTGTATGAGTGCCATAAACGCAATTGTTGATGAAAGTGGAACCGACTCAGTGTTTGTGTTGGGTGATTTCAATGCTGATCCGGGTGAGTTGTTCTACAATGAGCTTATATCTTTTTGTAAAGAGCATCAGTGGTCATGTGTAGATACAGAGATGTTGGGGCTGGACTCGGGAGCGTTTACTTTTATCAGTGACGTTCACGGGACTAGTAGTTGGCTGGACCATTGTATAGCCACTCACGCGGCGAGGCAAGCCGTTGTTAACGTAGATGTAAATTATGATACTCGATGGTCGGACCATTTTCCTCTAATAATAGAACTTAATCTTAATTGTATTGCTTCTAAAATTAAATATACGGCAACTTGTTTAAATAAAGGTGTAACATGGGGCATAAAAAATGACGAACAGATTGGAATGTATACCAATCAGTGTAATAATAGGTTAAAATTGATAGATTTCCCAACTGAATGTACCGACTGTGCCGACTACTTCTGTGCCGACCGTGACCATATGCTTGTCCTTGATACACTGTACTCTGACATTGTGACCGCTCTCCGCGAGGCGGCGAGGGCAGTGGCGGGTCGGGGGGGCGCGCAACGGGTGAGACGGGGCGGCTCATGCATCACAGGCTGGAATAAGCACGTCGCCGGGGCTCACAGGGAGGCCAGGTCTAAGTTTAATCAGTGGGTGCTGTGTGGTAGACCTATGTCAGGTCCCATTCATAAAGAAATGTGTGATAGCAGAAGGGTGTTCAAGTCTCGGCTAAAATGGCTCCAAAATAACCAGGATCAAGTCATGATGGACGCGCTTGCTGTTAGGCATAGTAACGGTGATTTTCGTGGTTTTTGGAGAAGCACAAATAAAATGAATGTACGACCGGGACTTCCTGTGAGAGTCGACGGTGTAAGCGATCCCAAGGACATTGCAAATCTTTTCAAGGACCATTTTGCCGTTAAATCGTTGCTGAACCCGGCGGCTGAGGTGTTTAAGGCTGATAAAATAGGTCAGATGGTTGGGACTCGTTATCTCGCGAAAGATGTTACCAGCATTATAAAATCCATGTCAAGAGGCAAGTCCCCCGGGCATGATGGGCTCAGCATTGAACACCTACAGCATGCTGGACCACATCTCGCTAGAGTCTTGGCTATGTTTTTCTCCCTGTGCGTGAGTCACTCGTATTTGCCAGAGGCTTTTATGAAAACGTTAGTCGTACCTATAGTCAAAAATAAGACGAGTGATTTGACTGACAAAGGTAACTATCGGCCTATCTCGCTAGCTACTATAATAGCAAAGATATTCGACGGTCTGCTTAATGTTCAGTTAAATAAATACGTTGAGCTCCACGACAATCAGTTCGGTTTCCGTCCTCGTTTGTCCACTGAAAGCGCCATACTGTGCTTAAAGCAGACCGTCAAATATTACACCGATCGAAAAACGCCCGTTTATGCGTGCTTTCTTGACTTGTCGAAGGCCTTTGACCGTGTCGGGTACAACCTGTTGTGGGACAAGCTTCGGGACATACATCTCCCTCAGGAACTCATCACTTTGTTCCAGTATTGGTACGCACACCAATCTAACACCGTCAGGTGGGCGGGCGCAATGTCAGACACATATCGGCTGGAGTGTGGAGTGAGACAGGGTGGCTTGACCTCTCCAACCCTGTTTAATCTCTATGTTAACGACCTGATTGTGGCGCTCAGCAGTCATCGTGTTGGATGCCATATTGACGGGATATGTGTCAACAACTTAAGTTATGCTGATGATATGGTTCTGCTGAGTGCCTCGATCTGTGGTCTACGGAAGCTGCTGAGTGTGTGTGAGGAATATGCGTCTGGTCACGGTTTGCTATACAATGTCAATAAGAGTCAGCTCATGATCTTTGAAGCTGGTGGTGCGAAGTGCCCAGATACGGTTCCCCCAGTCAGGATGAATTCAGTTCCTCTGCAAAGAGTCACTGAGTTTAAATACTTGGGGCACATACTCACCACCAACCTCAATGATCACGCCGATATGGAGCGGGAGCGGAGGGCGCTGTCGATAAGGGCAAACATGATAGCTCGCAGGTTTGCCAGGTGCACAAAAGAGGTCAAAGCGACGCTCTTTAGGGCGTATTGTACCTCTCTCTATTCGAGCAGTCTGTGGGCTTGTTATACAGCGAAAAGCAACAGCTCTCTCCGCGTCCAATTTAATGATGCGTTCAGGGCGGTGATGGGGTTGTCCCGATTCTGCAGTGCCTCGGGTATGTTTGCGGAAGCACGCGTTGACTGCTTTCATGCTACTATGCGCAAAAGAGCTGCATCACTGGTACGCAGAGTCTGGGCCAGCTCCAACACCGTCCTGGCGATGATAGCCTCAAGACTGGACTCTTTTTATATTCGGCATTGCTGTGAAAGGCATTGCTCTGTCCCGAGGCCAAAAAGATTGTTCTAATGGGTTCGTATTATTAAGGTTATTATGACATGTAATTATTTAATTTTTAATTTTTTTTTTTTTATTCTCTTTAATTCAACCAACATCATTAATTTGCATCAATAATAATTTAATGTAAATTTTAAAAATATGACATTGTATCTAAATTAATATTTAAACGTCTGACTTTCAATTTTAATTAATTAATTTTATTTAAGTGTAATATAAGAATATGGGTGTAATTTACCTGAAATAAAGATTTATTATTATTATTATTATTATTATAAAGTGGTATTTTCTAATTAAATCTCCTGCTTGGCTACATAACATTGGTCTTCTCTTCCAGATATACTATTAGGGAGCAAGTCCTAGACGATGGACTGGTATCGGAACTAAGTATATTGCAAACGTATCGACAAGACACGGGCGCTCTGACCTGCCGTGCGTCCAACGCTTACGGGCAAGATGAAATGCTCATACACTTGGTGGTTCAAGAGGTAAGAACGAGTAGTCTAACCCAGTTTATATTTCTATGTTAATAGCAGAACTAACTAAAAATTTTAAATATTAACTGCTTCGAGTTTGTATTATTTTGTAACGTTTTTTATAGGTTCCTGAAATGCCAAAAAATATTAGGATAATAGACCAGCAGTCAAGATCGATCCAAATATCGTGGACCCAACCGTACGCTGGAAATAGTCCGATCATCAACTACATCGTGCAGTATAAGGAAGCTCCAGGTATGTTTCCTATAGTCAATTATCAGCCATTTTGAAGTGTTTGGAAATGTAACAAAGGCTCTCTAGAACTTAAGTGGCGGGGATAAAAGGTGAAACATTGAGGGCTGTTGAAACATAGAAGTTAAAGTAATGTGACTATTGATCATCTTGCTGATGGATTGACTACGCGCTATGGATAGATGCCCTAATGAGGGTCATAGAAACAAATTCGATACACTGTCTATCATGTGACAGGTCAACTAAGAAACATTGAAGAAGGCATCTATGCTATGTTCAGCAGGGTAGCAAGTGTGATCCAAGTTCATCTTTTACTTAAATTTGTACTTTTTAAAGAACTTACACATTATATTCTCACATTTCAGAATCATGGCCAACAACCCCACAAAAGGTGATAGTGCCAGGCAGCGTAACATCCGCTAGCGTTCAGAATCTGCAACCCGCGACGTCCTACCATTTGCGAATTATCGCTGAGAACAGACTGGGGCAGAGTGAGCCAAGCCAACTTATACAAGTGACTACGACTGAAGAAGGTAAGGCTGTTTTATACGAATGAAAATCAGGATCTGTATCAGTATTAGACTATCAGCCACTCAAGCTTCCTAGCAAAATTCAAAGGTTTGTTACTTTGGATTAAGAAATAGGGCTTGGTGGGACATTTAAAAACATGTTGATAATTTTCAGTTCCAAGTGGACCCCCATTGGATGTCAGAGTTGAAGCGAAAAGTTCAACTGAACTTATAGTGAGCTGGGAGCCACCGCAGCGAGATCTTTGGAATGGGAACATTCTTGGTTATTACGTAGGCTTTCAAGAAGTAAGTGAACAATGAATAGCGATGATACAATTACCTATACATAAGTATACGCCACTTGCTTCCTATGTGCTGAAAAAACAGAGTTACTTTCGCATTGTTACCTATTTAGTCTGGAACTGAGGAAGACTAGCTAGTATAATCTACCCCTCATTTCAGCTTAACAGCAACAGTACGATCCTCAGTGCAAGTGGACCTGGCGGGGCTTCCTACACAGTACGAACAGTAGAAGGAGCGGGCACGGCAAGGGCCAGAACTACATTGTCTGGCCTGCAGAAACACGCCGCATACGCCATTGTGGTCCAGGCCTATAACAGCAGGGGCGCAGGACCCGCCTCCCCTCCCACCACCGCCACTACTATGGAAGATGGTAAGCGTCATTTTAATACAAATTCTAAAACCTAACAAAAGGTCACGCACATCTATGTTCTGCAGAGTTTCATTACAGCTACGGTGATTCCCTCTACGCCACATCGCACGGCCAGCTGATGGCTATAAGCAGCAAGTTTTGACGGGACGCCATCCGCACAACATGGTGACTGTCACCATGTAGGGCCTGTGCCCTACTCGTAATATGCATGACTCCCACAAAAGAAAGCTTATACAAATAACTTACAAATGGTTTCCCTATATTCCAGTGCCAAGCCTACCACCGGGCTCTCTACAATGCACAGCCGTGAGTTCACAATCAGTGCGAGTGTCCTGGGAGCCGCCGCCTACCCGCGGTCGCAACGGAGTACTGCAAGGCTACCGGGTTACATACGCGCCCGTCACTGACTGGTATGGTGAGTATCTCGGAAGTTTTACCCATATGTCCAATCATCAATCAATCATCTAGCTCAAAGGTTTCAGTCTTTTGCCACTTATTGGATTGTGCAGCAAGAAATATGAGTCCTTTACTAAAGTTCGAACATGCTATATTTCGCAGGTAACGAAGAAGCAGTGACCAAGCAAATTTCAGGACTGCACACGACATTATCAGGGCTGCGACGCTATACCAACTACTCTGTGACAGTGTGCGCGTTCACAGCTGCAGGGGATGGCGTCAGGGCTGCCCCGGTTTACTGTCATACCGAAGAAGACGGTAAGTCTGTTCGTCACTAATTGTCATGTCAGCAGAATTCGTAACTCTTCATTGAGTTCATACTTTCGTATCTTGTCATTCCGACTGCTTCGCTAAGTCAAGCTAGCATGAGTGTCAGGCATCTACTGGTGAAACTATTTCAATCTTACTGACAAACACACGTACTACGCGACTCTTTATGAAAAAGACGCGTGTGTAGAACGAGTGGGTGTAGGTAATGAAAAATGTATTTCAGTACTATAAATGTACTAGCTGTACCGACGAAGCGGACATTGCTACGCCACCAATTAATTTTTTTAAGGAAATTCTAATTTGTAAGTTTAAGCGAAATGCCTATTTTTTGGCTAGTAGCACTCTATGTTACATATTTGGCGTCCGTCTTCAACAGTCATAATTATCATAAGTTATCGTTGTATTCTAATTTATTTTTTCAGTTCCCTCGGCCCCAGCAGACATCAAAGCAGTAGTGTCATCACGTAATAAAATCTTGGTGTCCTGGTTACCGCCAGCTGCCCCCAACGGTGTTCTTGTTGGGTACACACTATACATGAGTGTCATCGAAGACGGCAGAGAAGTGAGTTGGATCATTTTATCAACATTGCATTGGATTTTAAATTAATCGGCGTTCCACACTTGGTATTTTTAAGAGAAATCAGGCAGCCCGTTTCGTATTTTTTAAATAATTGATTGAAAACAGTGTAGTCTATCCTCATGGACAGGCTTCTACAGCAAACCATTGCTAGACCTTCAAAAGTTTTTTATTAAAAGTGACCTGGCATAACTAGGTAAAGTTATTTTTAGGTAAATGATCACACCTAAAACAAACAAAAATATAGCCGTCAAAATTTTATCTTACTTTAGATGGTAGATCTAGCTTGGCAGTAGATGATCACAAATCCGTTCCCCTCACAAGCTTTTTCAACCCATCCTTCCCCAGCACCAAAGATCTGAATGAGGTATTCCCGTTTGTTCCAAGGAGGGCACCCACAAGAGGATGCTATCACCAAGTACCCTCTCCCACGAGACTTCAAGATCACCTCCAAGGGCTACACATCAGTTCTGGGTGTCGGCATCTACTAGGCTTGGAGAAGGAGAGGCGACCAGAGTCGTCACTGTTTTGCCTTCGGATTCTGGTAAATTTTTCTAACTCTCTCTCTTTGTCGCCCAGCACTTTTTCCCACGTCAATTCGCAGTCGCAATATGGGTCGTCACGGTCTTGACTTCGGATTCGGGTAAATGCTATTTATATTTCTGTAGCTGCCTCCCATTGAAAGCATTACTTGCAAATTAGGTCAAGTCACTGAAAAGCTGCAGTGTCATTTTAAATGTAACGTATAAAGCGATACTTGTCTGCTAAAACATATATTTTTTAATCACAGTACCAAAATAGTATTTCAAATCCGTCATTGAACGTACAAAACAAATATTGCTGTGATTTTAAAACATACTTCAGCCTTGTTTATTTCAGTGCCCGCCAGGATAACCTCGTTCAGCCGCAGCATCGTGACTCCATGGAAGGAGAACATCTCCCTGTCTTGCAACAAGGTGGGGGTCCCCACACCTTCGACCACTTGGAGCATGAACGGCGCCGTCCTGGAGTCCACTTTGAGGAAGAACGTGAGCAATGATGGCACTTTGGTTATCAGGTAAGCAAATATATTTGATTGGATTTTGATTTGAGAAGAATACTTAGATACAGGTGGAGTACCCGAAGTAAGTTAAGGAAGCTAAAGGTCGTCGGAGCGCAGCCGAGGCGACAACATCTCCTCCTGAAGATGCCGCGTGAGGCGGCGAAACGCGTTGAGGTTTTCTTTTGCACGTCGGTGTTGGTACTAATTATTGCATTATCTGTTTTGCATGCGATTTGTGGGAGGGCGGGCGGTGCTTTTTGCATGACGTGCTTGTTCTCTAACATAGTCGGTGGTCACAGGTAGTGTAGTTGGGTACTTATGCCGGCGTAACTGAGCGGAAATCTAAAGCTAAGTAATTTTTCAATGTTAATACTAAGCTAAAGGTCGTCGCACACATCGTCGGCTAAGCATAGGCAGCTAAAGCTAAGAATTTAGGCTATGGCAGCCGCCAGCGCGCCGGCCGCGGGCTGCAAGCTCACGGCCTGCGCGCCGGCCGCGAGGTTGCAGGCTTGCACCTTCTGCACGTCAGCCACAAGATCCGTTGTTTTGCTGGCGACTCGGAGTCGGCGCGCTTACTGCACGCAGTCAGCTCGCCGTTAGCACGCCGTTAGCGCAGTAGAAGGACGCAAGCTTTGAGTTGAGGTGTAGTTGAGCGGTAAGAGGTGTAGTTTTTACCTATTCTTATAGTTTCTGAAAGTACGTGAGGATAATACATCGTAATCCTCGTTAATTATGACTTTGATAATAGGCACTCATTTTAAATGTGATTCAGGACTATGTATTTTCCTAAATATTATTAAAGGTAACAGTTTTCTTCCATATCTAAAGCAATATTTCATTCATCAACAGCATGACCCAATACGCAGACAGCGGCAACTATACATGTGCGGTAGAAAACATCCACGGACGAGACGAGGTCACATACAGCGTAGAAGTGAAGGTTCCTCCCCAACCACCCGTCTTAGCGGTCGTCGACTCGTACGCAGATTCGCTGCATCTGCAGTGGAGTGACCAGGGCGATGGAGGCAGCCCTATTCTTGGTGAGTCACTCTTGAAGCTTAAGTCAATTTTCAATTATTTTTATTTTCTAATTGTTGTTGTTTGGTGTGCGTTAACTTAGTGAGCAAAGGCTTCTCACTTGGTAGTTGTCGTGAAAATCTGTATTGGGTCACGCGTCCTTCTGTCACGACTGATAGATAGACCGATATTATCGATATTTCCAACACGATGAAAACATAAGCAAGTTTGAAATTTTACGGCCTGACGTCATTATTGAGTTCGTGTGCCCATCGCCATGTAAACTTAAATGAAATGACGAGCTATGTCCGTCAAATTAAATGACGAGACGATTTTACAATTACTAAGTAGAGAAGCAGTGGGCGAGACACATAGCGCGACAAACCGATGACCGGAAAGGTTCACAACATGGCTCGCGCGTGCCGGGCGACGTTCGGTGGGCATGTCCCTACTAGGTGGAACAACGATCTGGTGAAGGTTGCGGGAAACGCGGGAACTATCGCGGTGGAGATGATAGGGGGGAAACCCAATACTCAGCAGTGGGCGTCTAACGGCTGATATGATATGATATGATGAATTAGATTAGCGAAACACTGATAAACCTTAATCATTCCAATTAATTACTCCCAGACAAATATTTGATAGTAAATTTCTTCCAGGATACGTGATAAACTACAAACGCGAACACGGCGACTGGGAGGAGTTGCAAGTGGAAGCTGGTACTTCGGAGCACGTTCTACCAAACCTCTGGTGCGGGACGCGGTACCAGCTGTACATTACTGCATTTAACCGTATTGGAACTGGACTGCCGTGTGATATAGTACATGCATACACTAAAGGCACTGGTAAGTATAGTGAGAATCTACATACATTACGACGTTATGTTATATGGTACCTATATCGAATAATGCATGAAAGGATGACTATAACTCGCAAACATTAAATAATTCACAGCCCGTTAGGCTAGAAATTATTCATAACATTGATTTTTCCCATTTAGGGCACAAAGGTGCCACGAAAATATTTTGCCTATGGCAAATGCCATAGGCATTTGCTTTTTCGAACAAAGTAGTTTGGATTCCCCACCATTCCTATGCATGCTAATCAACAAAATTAAATTTTGAAGGCATTTAAATTTTAATATCTGGATTACGTCCTCACGTACGTACATTTCCTCCACCTCTTCATCCGGGTGTTCCGAGGTCGGCGCATATACCTGTATGACCTTCAGCAAATATATCTCTTGGATATTCTGAGTATAAGGTATATCACCTTGCTCGACACAATCTCGATAGTCTCAATGTTTCAATGACTTCCAGCCTCCCGAACAAGCCGGATTCCGAAAAGGCTATAGTACCATAGACCACATTGATACGCTAAGGCAAATTATACAGAAGTCCGAGGAGTATAATATGCCTCTATGCTTAGCGTTTGTGGACTATGAGAAGGCCTTCGATTCGATCGAAACTTGGGCGGTGCTTCAGTCTCTTCAGCGGTGCCACATAGACTATAGGTGTATAGAGGTGTTGAAGTGTCTATACAATAACGCCACCATGTCGGTCCGAGTACAGGAGCAGAACGAGGGCGATTCCATTGCGGAGAGGTGTGAGACAGGGAGATGTTATATCTCCGAAACTGTTCACAGCGGCATTGGAAGACGCCTTCAAACTCCTGGAATGGGATGGAACCGGCATCAACGTTAATGGCGAATACATCACACACCTCCGGTTTGCCGATGATATAGTCGTTGTGGCAAAGACGCTGGATGATCTGGTCAGTATGCTCGAAGACCTTGACCGAGTATCCCAACAAGTGGGTCTTAAATAAATAAAATAAAAAAAATAAAATAAAATTATTTTATTTCAGACTATGTCCATAATAATAATAATTAAAATGAACATGGAAAAGACGAAAGTTATGTCGAATTCCCGTGTTGTACCCACTCCAGTATCTGTTGGGAACTCAATTCTCGAAGTTGTTGACGAGTACGTCTACCTGGGACAAGTAATCCAATAAGGTAGGTCCAACTTTGAGAAAGAGGTCAATCGACAAATCCAACTCGGCTGGGCAGCGTTCGGGAAATTGCGTAAGAGTGTCTTCTCGTCTCAATTACCTCAGTGTCTGAAGACGAAAGTCTTCAACCTGTGTGTGTTACCAGTGATGACATACGGATCCGAAACATGGTCTCTAACTATGGGCCTTATAAAGAAGCTTAAGATAACACAACGAGCGATGGAGAGGGCTATGCTCGGTATTTCTCTACGAGATCGAATCAGAAATGAGGAGATACGTAGAAGAACTAAGGTAACGGACATAGCCTTGAGAATCAGTAAGCTCAAGTGGTAATAGGCAGGGCACATAGCGCGAAGAACTGATGGCCGTTGGGGCAGAAAAGTTCTGGATTGGAGACCTTTCGACCAAAAGCGCAGCGTAGGACGTCCACCGACAAGATGGACAGACGACCTTGAGAAGATCGCAGGATCACAGGATCACACTGGATGCAGACCGCTTGTGATCGGTCTATGTGGAAAACTGTGGGAAAGGCCTATGTTCAGCAGTGGACGTCCCTTGGCTGATAATGATGATGATGATGATCTGGATTAGGCTAGAAAGTACTTAAACTCTATGATGGATGAGTATTTTATTGTTTAAGAGGGTTTTAACCATTTTCTTCTGACTTTGTTAATCTGAACTAACCGAGGATAATCTTGTAACAGTTCCTGTGAAGCCCAAGCACTCACAAATGATAACGTTGAACACGACGACGGTGACCGTCTGGCTGGACTCGTGGGGCGACGGCGGCTGCGGCATTCTGTACTTCGTGATCGAGTATAGGGAAATCAGTCAGTCGCAGGTAAAGAAATGTCAGATTTTTTCCGACAAATACTCGCCAAAAGGTTGGAAGAAGCAAGATTTTTTTTAATATTATAACTGCAAATGGCATTTCCATTAGTTTACGCAATCGCGTTTTGGATATTTTGAGCTTCAACCCATTTAGACTGATATTCGTTTCTTAGCTTCTAGACTGATATTCGTACTAACTTACTAAACGAAAGTCTTACCCTTACATTTTGCAAGACTTCTGTAACGCGGACTAAATAACTCAGAACCACATTTTTTTATATTTTTCAGTGGCGACTAGTGTCGAACAGCGTGCAAGCAACCGAGCGCGTGTTCAGCGTGCCCGGCTTGACGCCCGCCACGCACTACCAGCTCCGCATAACTGCACATAACAATGCGGGTCACGCAGTCGCGCTCTACAACTTCACCACGCACTCGCTCAGCGGGAGTAAGTATTGTTACTGTCCAGTAGGGACTAGTATAGAGCATGCAAGCAACCGAGCGCGTGTTCAGCGTACCCGGCCTGACGCGCCCCACGCACTACCAGCTCCGCATCACTGCACACAACAATGCGGGTCACACAGTCGCGCTCTACAACTTTACCCCGCACTCGTTCAGCGGGAGTAAGTATTGTAATTCTCCAGTAGGGACTAGTATACAGCATGCAAGCAACCGAGCGCGTGTTCAGCGTGCCCGGCCTGACGCCCGCCACGCACTACCAGCTCCGCATAACTGCACATAACAATGCGGGCCACACAGTCGCGCTTTACAACTTCACCACGCACTCGCTCAGCGGGAGTAAGTATTGTAACTCTCCAGTAGGGACAAGTATACAGCATGCAAGCAACCGAGCGCGTGTTCAGCGTGCCCGGCCTGACGCGCGCCACGCACTACCAGCTCCGCATCACTGCTCATAACAATGCGGGCCACGCAGTCGCGCTCTACAACTTCACCATGCACTCGCTCAGCGGGAGTAAGTACATTTAATACTCTTCACGTACCACACCGCACCAGATCGTCGGGCATACTGTCACCTCAGCTGAGCAATCCTTCGAGCAATGTCGGACGATTTAGTTCTACTGCGTATCTCTTCCTTTTTGATTCGATCGCGCAGAGAAATATTAACCATCGCCCTCTCCGTCGCTTCCAGGCGGCCACCTTAATCCTTCTCATCAGGCCCATAGTGAGAGGCCACATCTTACTGCCATAGGTCATCATTGGCAACACACACTTCTTAGATCTTATTACGTCCTCGTGACTAAAGTTTAAACACGTCGCGCTCCTGCGGTAGGTACACAGGCGAGGATTCATTAATCCGGATAACCTATAGTCTATAACGCACGTCTTCCACGGTACTAAACACAGAAAAAGGAATAACCTGGAAATAGCATGATTACTGATTTGGACAAGAACCGGTGTAACCAAAGTCACACATGTATGTTTTTTAGTGACAACCAAAAACCCTCGAGGTTTATTGGTGGTAAACACTACGATTAGCAGCTACAAAAGAGCTTATACCATAAACCCAGCAAACTTAACCTTATTACTAGAACGTTAAGAATCTTAACAAAAATGTCACTCCCGGTTGCTGTCACAAACTTTCCCAATAATGTTTCTATACTTTGCTGTCACGCTACAAACTGACACACGCTCATCAAGTGCGTCTTCGAGAGCGCAGTTAGTTATACTCGCGCCCCGCCCACTTACGCCTTCTATTCTTACTGCACTATATTACTTACCTTCCGACTTGTTGCTTGCAGTGATAGACGGCGAGCTGTCTCCACCGGTTCCCGCAGCAGGGGCAAGGTCTTTAAGTGGGGCGCGCGTTATCCTGCCAGCCGCGCTGTCGCTGCTCGTGCTGGGCGCACTGGTCGCCATCGTGTTGCTGGTGCGGAGAAATAGTAAGTTTAACAAGTCATTTTAAGAAAAAAAAACATTTGTTCTAATGTTTAATGACGACCGCTTGGTGCAGTGGTTCACAGGTCGGACTTCCAAAACCAAGGGTCGCGGGTTCGATCTCCGCACAGTACAAGTATAAGTGTGCATAACATGTGTGTTTGTACTGGTCTGGGTGTTTTCTATGTATAATATGTATGAATTTACAAAAAAAAAAGTATTTAAGTATGTTTATCCGTTGTCTAGTACCCATAACACAAGCCTCGTAGCTTAATTTGGGACTAGAGAATTGGTGTGATTGTTGTGAAATATTTATATATTTATTAATGTTACATACCTCTGCCTGGTTGACTGGACCTTATCGGAGTCTTGAAGGATCGCTGTTGGGTTTTTAATCAATTTCTACAGTTCAGAACTTGCCTGCCTCTAACCGACCAACAGTTATTTACGTTGTGTCTACTGCTATTTACCTAATGATCCGCCGGGATAACTTTAATATAAGTTCTTCTTCGTAACTTCTTTTTTTTTTGTTGTCGTATTGTTGTTTATGTTGTTCTTTGACGACCACTTAAGTGTAATGATTAAAAAGTTGACTAATAATCGAGAGGTCGCGGGTTCGATTCCCGCACAGTACAAATATATGTGTGTATCAACATGTCTGTTTGTACTGGTCTAGGTGTTTATTTGTAATACCACTGCTGATTCTGATATCTGTAATACAAGTGCTTTAGCTACTTACCACGGAGTCGGATCAATGTATATGATGTTGTGGTTGTTGTTGTATGTTAAGACTCTCCGGCAGTAGTATCAACGGTTCGGGTGCAGCTAGAAACTCCTGAGAATATCTTTAAATTACAGTCTTATGTGAGAACTTAATGAAAAAGCTAGAGTGAACAAGCATCTTCTAGGTGAGCTAGCTCCATCGTAGACTCAGTGTTTGCCTCGTTGGGCTTAGTCTTGGGTCAAGAGCAAACCTTTCCCAGATAAAAAACCGGTCAAGTGCGAGTTGGATTCGCGCACCGAGGGTTCCGTACAAACCTGTAGAAAAGGAGTAGTAACTTTGAAATTTTCAAAATTGTCAAAAATATTTTTCAAAAATATATTTTTTTTATATGATGAAACAGAAAATTTACGGTTTTCGTAATTTTTCCTATATCTGTACTATAAGACGTGACTTCGTACTAAATTTCAAGATTCTAAGTTTACGGGAAGTACCCTGTAGGTTTTGATTCCCGTGCGAGTTTAGAAAAATTGCGGAAATTTGCGGCCTAAATGGCTGTATCTTTTGATTGCGTTGGCTTAGAAGGTTGATTTTTATACAGCTTCCAGGGACAGTAGACCTAAGTATCATATAGAAATTTCAGTTTGATACCTCCACGCGTTCCTGAGAAAAACGGTATTGACAGACGGACGGACGGACGGACGGACGGACGGACAACAAAGTGATCTTATAAGGGTTCCGTTTTTTTCTTTTGAGGTACAGAACCCTAAAAATAAATAAATAATAGTTTAAAAAACTAAAAAACACGCTTTCATAGCTAACTAAAAAAGAGAAAATAATTTCTGAGTACACGGAATTTATATTACAGTAGAGTAAAAAGCGTGGGATGCACTTTATGACGTTTTCACACTTTTCTTTTATACGTGCCAATACTCGTAATAGGATGATTTTCACATACTACTATACCAAGCACCCCACGCTTTTTACTCTACTGTAATATAAATTCCGTGTACTCAGAAATTATTTTCGCTTTTTTAGTTAGCAATAAAAGCGTCTTTTTTTAGTTTTTTAAACTATTATTTATTTTATATTTTTTTAGTTAAAACTCTTATCAAGTTATTGCATTGTCATCGGTACTTAATACGTGTGCAAAGTTTCAAATTAATCCGTTTTCTAGAAGTTGGTGATAATTGAGCTCAGAAATTCAGTTACATACATTCATACATACATACACCCCGATCTAATAAAAGCGTGTTAAAAAACGCTTTTCATTGCAGAAACCGGTGGTACTGAGACAGCGGCAACGGAAAGCGGTGTAGGTGAATCTCCTTCGGTCGCGCAACTGCAGAACAAAGTGAACCGCGACCAGCAGTACCTCGCCGCCCGCGCGCAGCACCCCCCGCCGCAGCACCACTACAAGCATGCTAGCAACGGTGAGCGATAGTAATAATAGTCCTCCTGGTCGATTTCGACCACGGAGGCCAATCTCAACAGAGATCAGCCAACTACGCATGATATATTATAGTGCACAAGTGTGAGCGCAATACACAGGTGCACTCACTATTCCATCACTCTCAAATTTCGGTGAGACGGTAATCCGATATGACCGGAGAGAGATCAGGCGCAGGACCAACGGCCTAACGTGCTTAATAATGAGCGATAGTATAATCTGACTCGATCGTGCAGGACCTTATGGAGGTTAAGAGACGTTGACCTTGAAATCAGAAATGTTTATATGCGAAAACATGGTTACAATGGCGATACATACAGTATGGAGAAGTGCTCATGTTGGACCTCACTAATTCGTGCAAATATGAGTAGGTAGTCTTAGAATTTGTGTTTATATCAGGAAAAAAATTGCATATTTTAATGTGAAATAAACACACTTAAGAAAATTGAAGTCCATTTTTCTTTAAGTGTGTTTTAATTTCACATTATACACGAGCTTTCATTGTTAATGCTAAAAAATAAAGTAACTTCATTACATATTTAGGTATTTCAAGTGCTATTGGTATTATTTTTATTTTTAACAATTGTAATGGCAGGTTCTTAAAACTAGAAAATAATTTATTGAACGAAACGGATAAGCGAAAATGTAGGCTATCAAAAATCTGCGTCGATCACCTTAGCAGTATCGTGACGGCTGCCAGTCAGCCGTTCACTCAAAAAAGTTACGTTTCTTATCGATGCTATCCGCCTTAGACGCGGTTGAACCTGTAAGCGTTTATTTCTCCAGTTATGTCAACAAAGTCGTGCTTGTTGTGTGTGTCTCGGGAAAAGGCAACGCGAGGTTAGGGTGCATGTTTATTATTCATTCATTCGTCACATTTAATTTCGTGCTACCTTACCCTACGAGTGCCTCGTTGGTGTAGTGGCAAACTTTCGCCCTTACATCTGAGAGGTCCTGGGTTCGAATCCCAGGTCGAGCCAAAATTGTTTCTGAGATTTTCTGACATGAATTTCTCAAAAACAGCTCGGAGTCGGGAAGTTGGCGGTGTTACACCCCCGTGCCTCGGAAAGCACGTTAAGCCGTTGGTCCTGCGCCTGATCTTTCTCCGGTCATGTCGGATTGCGGTCTCACCGAATTTTGAGAGTGATGGAATCAGTGAGTGCACCTGTGTATTGCGCTCACACTTGTGGACTATAATATCTTCTGCGTAGTTGGCTGATCTCTATTGAGATTGGCCACCGTGGTGGAAATCGACCAGGAGGACTATTATTACCCTACGAGTATCTAGTAGTGTAAGGTAGCACGAGTGAACGAAACATGTCCCCCGTTGGAGGGTTCCCTTAAAACAGGAGACATGTTTCATCTCATGCGTCGTGTTTCTCTGTATTGGTCCCGACATATTAAAAACAACACTTTGTATATATCAATTTTCAGAATACATAGAAGACATCTGCCCCTACGCGACGTTCCAGTTAACGAAGCCGACGGCGTACAGCGAGAGCAGTTACAGCGGGAACGTGTACAGCGGCCCTTACCACTCCGTGCGCGGCTCCTTCGTGTACCACGACCTTAAGCAGAACGACAAGTACAAGGTCATTATAAGCAGCAAGTACTTGTGTATGATATTAAACTGCAAATATTTGATTTATATCGATGAACAACACTCAATTCGCAACAATAATGAATCAAAATACTTACTTTTTGCGTTTGCGTTTCTACCCTCTATAAAACCTGCCTCAGTGTTTGACAGAAGTTTTTGCATGCTGAAAAAACTGCAGAACTATTTTTTTATATAACAGTCTGTCGTTGCGAACTTCCATGTTCAAAAATTTCAAAACTCCATTACTTTGGTACAATATACTTAGATAATTACTTCATATGACACTGAAGCATTTCATTTGTGTAAATCAGTTGCTAAACTTTGAATTATTTTCCCTTACAGGGCAAGGAACCGGAGTACACTAAAGTCAGGAGAAAAGGCAACAGACTCCGCGACCCTCACTCTGAGAGCCAAGGTACGCTCCCGCACAAAATTCCTAACAGCTTGTTTATAAGTAGTTAGACTAATTAGTCAGTTACGTAGAACGCACCGTATATTAATTGAATTTACTTTGACCCGTTGAGTATTCAAATTTGACATACTAATCGCCTTTTATGCAACCCGTTGGGAGCGTAAATGGTGTGTAATTTATAAAGGTAAGCATGCACAGTATGTGTCGTCGCCACTGGCCTCTGTTGTACCAGATGAAAATATAAAACACGCAAATGATAACTTCACTAAAATTACTATGCTCCCTACATTTTGATTGCGACTCCGTGCAACGGTGAGACATGGTACGCCATGTTTTGAGAGACAGTCTTATGTCTACAGGGCTCATATGCCTAGCTCACACTGAACCGTAGAAAAAGCATACCTACCTACTCACAACAAACTTAATATCTAATCTGTTTTTTTGTACATCATTATTTTGGTATACCAGAAGCCAGTGACCGTAACATACATCAGTTTTGTTTGGTTTATTTTTGTTCTAGTTCGATTCATCGTACAATGAATAGTAGGTAACGCCCCATACTCCCGCTTCTGAATGTATTGCAATTAACACTATCTCTATCTAACGCTTTTCGTTGGCTACGTTTTGAAACGCATTGTGATCATGTTAATACCTACATTTCATACATCTTCATGTCATTTGCTTGTGCGGTTGTGTGATGCCATGGAAATCATATTTCTGCAAATTAAAATGAATGTACCATCATCTAGATTTTGTTTTACTCTATGAGAAAGAAATGTTTAAAATAAGCAACTGACCTCACCATTACAAATACTGCTTACATTTAATTACTCCCAACAGAATTCACACATCATAATCAGTCACACACAGCTTCTAAATTACAAATGAAGATTCAATTAACGCAGATATAGAATGGGATAAAAACAAGGTTTGCTGCACATAACTATTCGACAAAAGAATTAAGAATTTGGTTGGTAAATTTGCCCTACTTTTTTTAGTAATTTGCCCATATCAAAAGAGGTACCTTCATTGACAGAGACCATAATTCAACTTCACAAAACTACAAGTGAGTACCACCATTTATAAAATCCGGACGCAGAACTAACAGCAAACGATCAGTGAACAGTGACACACTCAAATCCCAATCTCTGCCTGCATTACATCACATCCTCATGGCACCACACAGCTACCGCCCACCCCTACCACTTCTAACGCGCCATTTGCATTGCAGAGTCGGACAACCTCGGCTCCACGGACTCGGAGGTGAAGAAGATACTAACGCTGCACCTGCCCATTACAGAATACGAGGACGACGCGAGTGACGACGCAAGCGCACCACATTCCGATAGCGAGTCGGCGGCCAGGATTCGACCCGCGCATCCTACCACATGTTAGTAATAAGAGGGAAAATGGGTTTTATAGAATATTAGGTTCCCGGAAATCCGAAAAAGGAACATTATAAGCCCCATTGTTGAATCCAAGTTGCAAAAATATTTGCATAAACCGATCAGTAATATACGCTTCTGACATCGAGCATGCTGCCGCGATGCGACTCGCACCCTACTTCACTATTCAAGTTACACCACTGTAACTCTCAAAGCATGTAAGAAGGCTGATCTGCTGAATAGAACAAATAAGCAGTCGGTTACATGAGCCATTTTGGGTAGCAAAAGTCACTACTGAAATAACGAGCCGAGTCAAGCGAAACCGCTCGATATGTCTGCGTAGGAAAGGTCGCGTGATATGTCTGAATGCACATTGTTTTTTGCATCTAAAGGCCATTTTAATAACTGAGCTCCTAAGAATTCTTACGAACACACCTAACCCAACATTCGAACCTGACTAACAAAATTTTTATCGTATAGATTCTTCAACGCACCAGGCCTCGGTACAACTGCGCCCTTTACCGTCCACGCCTCACTCACGCCCCTTCCGCCTTGCAGACCCGAGCGTAGAACGCGAGGAATCCTCGTCCTCATCAGAAAACTCCGTAGGGGGTGTTGTGAGGAAAGCCTTCCCGTCACGGAGGGGGAAAGCTGGTGCGCTGGGCAAGAGACACGTGCGGTCCTCCAGCGGGTACAGCAGCCACAACGACGAGACTACCTTCAGGTAAAGTTAGTGTCGAACACGGATTGTGGAATCAGCCCTTTGATACATTGCCTTTTTTATTTGTTCATACCTTTCCTAAGCCATATACAGAAAGAACACTTGTTGCTAACGCTGGAGCTGCGCCAAAACATTATCGTTTTGTTTTTTGGTCAGGAAGGTGCGCCAATTTGCCAGCGCGTATTGGCCACCCCATACGCGCTGATAAATCAACTTTTTCTCATAATGCAGCCTAATCCTAATCCTGCATGTCTCCTTATTTTTTTATGTATTTGTCTGTATAATTATTGGCACGGTTGATAAGGTCAACTGATTTAATGATCCGTATGGTGTTGAACATTCAACAACCAACATTTTCGCTTATACCTCAAGTTAATAAAGAAGTAAATAGTCCAGCTTGTAGTTCTGGATCATAATCATAGAATTAGATACAACAACTTTCTTGAACCTTAATAGCGAATAGCCACTGCATTTTCAACCTTCCGGCAGTGAGCTGGTTTCGTCCCGGTATGTTCTCTAAACCCTCGAAATCTTCCAGTATATCAAACTACCCGTCTTTCAACGAGCACATCCACCCGCCGTCGCGGTTCTCAGACGACACCGAATGCGACGGACACCATCGCCGCAAGCGCGCGCCGCACCATCACTCATCAGAGCACAAGCCGAGAGAGGCCTTCCAGATTAATGTCTGAGGGTCAACCCAGGCTTCTAGCTAAGATTTAGTTACAATAAAATATTCGGGTGGAAAATTAACGAAGGACGAACACTAAGACGACGTAAACTAACAGATTTCCAGGTATTTAGGCCTGCAAGGTGACACCACTTTTAAGAAACCAAGTATATATAAAATGTGTTTAATACGTCATTTCGTGCCGTTTTTCAATAGACTGATAGAACGAACGGTCCGATAAAATGCCAAGATGGCTGTGGGGTGAGCACGGACATGATCGTAACGTATTCGTGTCGTCCAAACGTCAGAATCTGACAGTTTTCCCATACAAATTGACAAAATAGGACGACACCGAGTGCGATGGACATCATCGTCGCATGCCCGCACCATCACTCGTCAGAGCACAAGGCGAGGAAGCCTTTCCAGGCTTCTACCTCAGATTTAGATAAAGGTCAAATAATTGGGTGGAAAATTTACCAGGGAAGGAAAACTAAGACGACGTAATCAAGCAGGATTTCAGGTAGAGCCTGCAAGATGGCACAAGTTTTAAGAAACCAAATATTGTTTATAAAATGTGCAATCAACAAGGACTTAGCGTTGACCAAACCTTTGCTTGTGTAAAGTTAGCGTCAAAATTATATTTACGCTTTAGTACCATGTCAAAATAACAAATTTTGACAAGGCGAAAGCATAAAATGTTATTTTCGAATGGCACTAAAGTGTAAAAAAATGTTTGACACTAACTGCACTGGAAACTTAAAAACTATTGACGATACCCAAAAAAATTTTACGTCGGCCATCGGGAATAAGCCGCTATTATGATAACGGTTTTAGAAGTGCATTTAAATAACAATTCGTAAAAGAAACACCGCACTATAATGCTATTTATCGATAGATAGGATGACCAGTGCGAAACTCGTTTCGTGTTTCAATCGATCGGACCCTAAACAATATTTGTGTGTGTGTAAAATTTGTGTACACTTTTAGAAATACGCGAGCAAGGCCTTCCAAATCAACGAGTAGGTACTTAATTTGTGAAGTCAATCAGCGTGTCTCTTCTTATTTCCATTACTTGATATTTAATATTAATGATAAAGGACTTTTATTCTATTTATGACGTGATGATGAAAATTGATCTGAATGTGAGGATTTCACTGAGTTATTAAACCTCGTTACTGATTTTGTGAAAAATACAAGAATTTTCCATGACTGTAAGGAAATTATGTGCACAAATTGAGCTCAATTTTCTTATACTTATAGACAAATGGTGAGCGGAATTTTGATTTTAACCGTTCACAGTCTTAACATAATGCTTGTAAAATAATCATTTCTCAAACTGTTGCCAAATAACTTCCGTACTGTTAAAATGTTGTAAATATAGTGTGTAGATAGGTAAACATAGCCAATACAGTTACAAATACTTAGAGCCGCATACAATAACCATTTTTGTACTCCCAAGATTGAGTATTTTAATAAAATTGTATGAACTTCGAGAGTTCGAACCACACGCATAGCAAAACAATTGAGACGTCGGAAATTTGGAATGGGGTGAAAAATCTCTTGCAAGGAAACTTAATAATGTTCTTACTGAAATTGGATTTATCCTACCCTACACACACCCTGTAAAATCCATGCGTTGGCTTTTTGCATCAGGTCCGGTGCAATTGGTCGAAAAGTCTTTCGTTCAACACACAATTTACTTTCTTAAAAATATAAACCATGGGTAAATCCGAGACGCCGGTGAGTTTCTCTCATATAACTTTAAATTATAATATTTTTTCATATTTCAATCAATTGTAACGAACCAGTCGTTGTGTAAATATTATTGTAATTAACGTGTACTTACAACTATCGAATGTAAAACTAAGGAGAACAATAATTAAAATAAAAAAATATATTTTAAACTTAATGCCTTATTGACCAAAGTCTTAAAACTAGTTGCGGATGATTGAGAAATCGTTTCCGATATTTAAATTATTGTTTAATTGTTGTAAAGTTTATGAAAACACATGTTCTAATTGGAATCTCTTATCATCGTCTATAACAATACGATTTGAAGTTTGTAAATTGTGAAATACCAAGTGCATAATATTTATATCGTAGGAGTATACGTTTGTGAAGTGCCAACTATGAAAAACTATGTTATTGTCATAAATTGTGTACAAAATAACGTGTGCACACAATAACATTTTCGATAAACACTAATTTTACGAATTTCTATGCGATTTTTATACTTAAGTAGCTCTGTAACTTTACATTGCTAGGTCGTTCTTTAATCTATGTATTGTTTGTAATCTACGTAATCTATGACTTCTCACATAAAACTCACAGCTATGAAAGATTCTTCTTTAAATTCGCGCTTTGTCATAAAGTTCTACTAATAGTCGAATAAATCATACTAGTACGAGTAATATACGATCCTCAGTAAACAGTAACACAAGACAATACACTTACCTATAGTTTTTTGGTGAATACGGCAGAAAGTTAACTTTGTATATCATCTCTTATTAGAAATTACCAAATCGGTTCTATATAATGAAACCTAAGCCCATTCTTTAACTCAGCAAATTACATTTGGTTGAACAAGATTAAAATTCAGTCGAGCATGGTGTATGCCTGAG
This sequence comes from Pyrausta despicata, assembly GCA_963921415.1. Lineage (NCBI taxonomy): Eukaryota > Metazoa > Arthropoda > Insecta > Lepidoptera > Crambidae > Pyrausta > Pyrausta despicata. Next base: position 8,423,397 of record OY992862.1, on the reverse strand, counting down.
GCAAAACGTAAACTTTTTGGTGATTTCTAATGAAACATAATTTATGTACATTTGAAGTGTATCGAGCATGTTGTAGTCATAGTTTATGAGTGTTGAACACTTAACGCGGAGTTTTGTATTCAAAGACACAAGTTGACGTGAGCTGTGTGGGTTTTTAATAATTTACAATCGTTTGCGTTGACTCTCTTTAGTAATTCCAACGAAGACTGCCCTATATTTAATTGAGATCTATTTTATATAATCTAGACACAAATACCTAATGCTAGTCAAACGAAATCATTATGTAGTTTTAGTAGACAATGATATAATGGTTTTAATGAAATTACTATTTGCAATTTGATATAATTTCGTTTTCACTGATATCAACTATCACGAGCGAGGTTCTAAATATTTGCAAATATTAATATTATCATTTTGATTCTAGTTATTTGACTCGTCTAGTCAACGTACCATATCATTTTTAAACGTTTTGTTACTATACATGGATACACGTGAATAATATAAGGGTAAGTTAATCATGTTGTTACAGATATGTTTTTATAAAGCAAAAAATGAGTTATTAGGACAGTATGATGTGAACGAAATAAAAATCATTTACTTGAAACTGTCGTTTTATTTTTTATCTTATAACAATATTATTTTAAGTCATTTACACTTTGTACAAAACTTGCATTTTAAAATTATGTACTTCAAAAAATCTAGTTAAGTTAATCAATTAAAATTCGATATTATATTTGATGCGTCATTTAAGGTTTAAATTTATTTACCCGGTTCAGTGACTGGCTATCTACAATGCACAGTTTTATTAACACCTGTAGTTAAATTCACCTATTTCACCTAACAAGATCAATCTCAAATTAACTAACATCAGCACATACTTGGCTCAGCACTACCGTACTCAGTCGCTGCCGCTGTCGTCGTCGGCCGTGAAGTCGAAGGGGCGGAACTTGGCGCGGAACTTGGTCACGTAGATCTCTTCGTCCTCTCTGCTGAGCAAGCACTGCCGCCAGTCCGCTTTGTCGTCACAGTTGAGGATGGGCGGCCCTGAGAGTACGTCCCTGAAAAAGTAATAATTTAATAGGTTGCCCGGAGATATACGACAGGAACAACATGAAAATATTTTTAAAATAAAACTTAAAAAGTATTTTCTATCTAACTTAACTTAGTTTATAAGATTTGATTTAATATGTTAGAGACTCGTGATCCCACAGACAAACTATGTAAATAGTTTTGTGGGACTATTGTCATTTTAGTTTAAAACGTTGTTTGTTTAATAAATAAATAAATAATAAGTATTTTTGATACTTAAGGCATTGTTCACACCAAGTGTATTGTCCGCCGCCGACTATGTGTAGTATACACAAAGTACTACACACTACTACTACTACACTGTCAGTCTCGGTGTGAACGTGGACTCGGTCTGCAGTACGCGTTCTCACCAAGCCGACAATACGCTTAGCGTACAATGTGCTACATGGTGCGAACAAATGAATACGCTCGTGCGTGTGATGATTCCTGACCCAAAGCTGAAAAAGATGAAATTCCTGACCCGACCACGGCATGGAAAGGAATTCTTTCTGTGGCACCAATTCGTCATTTTAATTGTGCCTTATTGTGCAAGTCTTTGAGTTATACGCTTGGTGTGAACGATGCCTAAACAAAAACCGCCGAAATCTGACAAAACACTTACTATAAGTTTTATGAACATTACATATTCTGGTCCAACAAAAAATTCTTACGTCCTTTAGCCACTTCACTGGTATAGTAGTCATATTTAAGCTTAACTATCATGCTCCAAGCTCCTTTTTATCTCACCTGCCAAACTGTAGGGGAAAGTTTTGCTTCGTCCGCGCAAATATCTGGTCGCCCGAGGGCAGGTCTGCGTGGAAGTACGGCGCGCCCGGCAGCGCCACCTGCGCGACGTCCGCGTACGGCGGCAGCACCTCCAGCTGCACGCTGTGGATGCCGGCCTCGTCCTGGAGATTAAATAAATAAATAAAAATATTTCTATATAAAGGCTTACATGGTTTGCCTTATTTGGTACACATACTAATTAGGTACTAAAAATGTAAAGAACTTCTGCGTTCTAAACTAGGACTTTCGTCCTGTATCTTAGAACACAGCGAATCCCACACACTAATGATACATATTAGAGATGTACTATACGGGCCTTATGGAAAACATTCTGTATGAAAACCAGCTTACATTAAGTTAGTAACATCTTCATCTAGACTAAAATTAAGTTTGTGTGTGTGTGTGTGAGTGTGTGCACGTGTGTGTGCACGTGTGTGTGCAAGTGTGTGTGTGTGTGAGCATATATGTATGAATTAGTGAAGCATATCCTCAGTCTCGGTATAATTTAGTGATCAAAGATATTGTGCGGTAACTTTTTTAACGTCGTACTTCTTAAGAGCATATATTTTATTAATTTTATCAATTTCATTGTAGACCTTAGCACTTAGTGCCGCGTAATTATGTTGAGCAAGAGCTGTTCGACAAGTCACCTGAGGACATATTCTCCTCGCCACTTGTCGTTTAGATGTAAGAAAGCTTTTCGTATGTTAGTGTTGACTGTCTGCGGAGCACTATTCGTAATATAGCCAGTTGCCTAGCGGTGAGTACTTCACATTCTTCATATAGCTCAGATCGGGTGGGTACGTTTCTTGCCTGTCACTACCTTTAAGATGGCCCATTGGGCTCGTTACAATTATTTTTTTTATCTTTTTGCATGCTCCGTCCCATACCGTCACACAGTACGAGATTATTGACTGACGGATTAAAAATTATATAAAAAAATTGCGCTTGTACAGGCTCTTTTTTTCCCAATCGATAATGAGGGCTGCTATTGCTTGGACTTATCAGAGAACCTCCTCAATAAACTCTAGCGGCTGCAAAATTTCTGTATTCTATATTATTACTATATTGGTGGTAGACCACTTTAGGTTTTAAACACACAAAACTCAATAAATATTCGGTCAATTGACTCCGATATCTGATACATGACCGTGACGTCACGTTCTTGTATTCCCATGCTAAATCTATGGAGGCAGACCGTTTTGACAAATAATAAAAAGTATGTCACCGATTGGTGGTTTCATCTAGCCTAATCTATGATAAATTACTTATTATAAGGTTTTTCTCAGAAAAACACTGTATTTCATTCTGAATATTCTTTTGTTCGTTGCTACTTCAATTCATGAGGACTATTCACCAGCACGTCCGTACACCTCGCCTTCCACCAACAGAATGCCGAACCAGGCTCGAGTTTTAGCTTTTTATTGACTTGTTTTTTTTTCAGTACGCCCTCTGGCGATGTTTTAAAAGACTAAATGATGTATTCGTCAAAACAACTACTGTTATTTGAAAAATATGCCCTCTGGAGGAATTTTAACGGACTAATATTTAAAATAATCAAAACAATTACTGTTTAATTTGTAAGTAACCTACTAAATTTAGTAAAAGATCATGGGTTAAAATTAAAACATTATTCACATTTAAAACAGTCCGACCTGAAAAACCTCCAATATCTGATCGACGCACGCTTTGGGCACGGGAACGCACTGTATCTGCATGTGCGACGTGCGGAAGTTCCGCTCGAAGAACACCACGGCCAGATCCATTGAGGCGTAGAACTTCTTCAACGCCTCCTTGAACTGCTTTATTTCTTTCACTATTTCTTCTGGCGACTGGGATAAGAAAAAACAAACTCGTTAAGCACAAAATATGAATTAATGAGGAAATCTTATCGATTTTAAAGAAAGCTAAGTGCAACAAAAAAATGGAGGGCGATTTTAACCACCCTATAAAAAATAAAAAAAAACGTAAAAACTACCAATACAAGTGATTACTCAGCTGATATTAATCGGTTGTAGCAAAACCATATTTAGCAACTTAAGAATGATTTTATGACATACATACATTTCTGAAACGTAAATAACTCATTACAGGCTTTGGAATGACGTGAATTATTTAAAATAATTTTTAATAATTCACGTCATTCCCAATTGGAAGTGCACAAAAAAAGGCAAACCAAGCCATCGGTATTAACTTACTTTCGTTACCGACTGGTGATGAGCAATAGGCAATATCAATGCATGGTATGGAGTCAGTGGTCCCTTGGCCAGTGCCAAGTAGCAATGCGTACCCACACTTATAACTAAATGCTTCTCCACTGTCGGGGAAGATAGGCAGAACCAACAACTATCTGTAACATAAAACAAAAATATTAAGACATTTTTTGTCAGTAAAAATATGTTCTCAACTTAGCGGAAACACAGCTGTGCCCCCATATACTAGACAAGCCATCTGTAATAGGATTGTGTCGAATTTTAAACCTTATGAATTAATAAGTACTCATAGTCTTGTATCACACCTGGATCAAACTCTCGTTTCTTCCTTTCCTGGTTATCACCACCTTTTCTTTTTCTCTTGCCATGATCATCATCTGTTGTGTCCATATTGAAGAAGAATTGACCATTTCCAGTGAACTAGAAAAATATACAATGTTTAATTACCAGTCACCTGCATATTGATATTGTAGACTATTATTATTTTTTAAACTCGTGTACAATAGTGGACTTAATGCCGGAAGCATCCTCTACCAGTTAACCACAGACTAGACAGTTTTGTCACAAAATAGCACCTAAAAAAACTGCACAACACTGCAGCGGTAAGAATATTCCACATAGAATGAATAGACATAATTATTAGGTCCTTACATATGAAATTGGCGTTTTGTCGTACTGGCCACTTTGATCACAAATTTTTCCTATTTGGTTAGGAATTCGAAATTCAAATTTATACAGCTATTTCCACATGTAGTTGTGTTTCGTAAACCGTCATTCATTTGTTTTTTTACTTATCTTTTTTCTGTTTGCATCGCTCAATTTACAAAATGGAAAATTTGAAATATCGCGTTATTTACGAGTACGAGTTCCACCGTGGCACCAGTGCTGCGGAAACGGCTCGAAGGGTTAATGATGTGTATGGCGGTTGTGTCGCAAAAGAAAACACAGTGCGTTTTTGGTTCCAACGTTTTCGTTCTGGAAATTTCGACCTGCAAAACAAGCCCCGTGGACGGCCGGAGACCCAAGTTGATAATGAAGAATTGAAGGCTATTGTGGAAGCGGATCCATCGCAAACCACGTCCGAGTTAGCTGCAGGCTTTGGCGTTAGTGATAAAACTGTTTTAATCCACTTGAAGCAAATTGGGAAGATTAAAAAACTTGAAAGGTGGGTTCCTCACGAATTGAGTGAAGCAAACCGGCAAACGCGCGTCAACTGCTGCGTTACATTACTTGACCGGCACAATAACGAAGGGATTTTAAATCGAATCATTACCTGTGATGAAAAGTGGATTCTCTACGATAATCGGAAGCGCTCATCGCAATGGCTGGACCCTGGCAAGCCAGCCAAAGCCTGCTCCAAGCGAAAATTGACCAATAAAAAGTTACTTGTAAGCGTTTGGTGGACTAGCGCCGGTGTCGTTCATTACAGTTTTCTCAAATCTGGCCAGACGATTACGGCAGATATCTATTGTCAGCAATTGCAAACCATGATGGAAAAGCTAGTTGCTAAACAACCAAGGCTGGTCAATCGCTCTACGCCACTGCTGCTTCACGACAACGCTAGACCACACACTGCACAACAGACGGCTAGCAAATTAGAAGAACTTCAATTGGAATCTCTAAGGCATCCACCGTACTCCCCGGACCTTGCTCCAACAGATTACCATTTTTTTCGAAATTTGTATAACTTCTTGCAAGGGAAAAAGTTCAACTCAGATGGGGCAGTCCAAGTCGCCTTCAAAGATTTTATTGATTCCCGTTCGAATGTTTTTTTTAGTAAAGGGATCAATGAACTACCTATGAGATGGCAAAAGTGCATAGATTACAATGGCTCATACTTTGATTAAATAAATATGCTATATAAAAAAATTTCGACTTTTTGTTCCTCCCATACAAAACGCCAATTTCATAGGTAAGGACCTAATATGACTCCATCAAATTGGCTGTAACATTGTTAAGCTGATTGATGATGATGAAGTCACCTAGTTGAAGGGACCTTCTTTGTATAAAATCACCTCTTCTTTAACTCAAACCCCTTTAAACGAACACATTTAGTTACCAATAACCTTTTACTTTTAATCAAAAACTAGCAAACCCGCCGAACTCCGTTTCGCCACCAGATGGCTTCGTTTTTTGTAACATTATGGTACTGTATGTGACAAATTATTATCCCTCTATTCCTGCTTCTTCCTCTGTTGATTTTTAATGAATTTTGTTTGCTACAAATCTACGGAGCCCGAGACCTTTCCAACGAAAGCAAAACCGTGGAAATCGGTTCGTGCGTTCTGGAGTTATAGCGTCGGGAAGGAAAACCCGACTTATTTTTATATAATAGATAACAAACCTTAACCACTTTCCCAGGCTGATGTTGTCTCAACAACTCTGGGTCATATGGACACTGCGTCTCATCTGTCGTAGCTTGGAGAAGATCCGTCATTCTCATCTTTGAGATGGGATGCAGAGAACAAGCATATATCCATTTTTCTTTCATTTTATTGCCAACTGGCGCTAGGCCTATGAACCTTGTTGCACCTTCTCTGTAGTCTTGGTGAATGCTTTGATTTCTGTAATACAAATGTAATTTATTTATTAGCACCCCACCAAATTGTGTTGTAGATTAAATAGATGTAGGGTGAGACTTTTCAGCTACTGTGTCTGTGACTGCACAGAATCACATACAACTGCAGGATCAAAGACAACCACTTTGGTGTAATGTGTAAGAAGTTGATTATTAGACCAAGGAGATTGCGGGTTCGATCCCCTCACTGTACAAACATTTGTGTGCATGAACATATCTGTTTGAACTGGTCTGGGTGTTATATGTATTTATTTATGTTAATTTGTAATACCATCGTTGATTCTGATTTCTGCAACACAAGTGCTTAAGCTACTCACCACAGTGTCAGATCAATGTATGTGATGTAGTTATACAAAAAAAAATACAAGACGAGATTATAACTAAGCACCATTTTTCTTACCTGTATGGTTGTCTTTCATAGTATTTATTAGTTGATGGCACAAAATGGTATCTTGGTTTTATGTGTATTGATAGCCAAGCCAGGAGATTTGATAAGTGTTCCTGAGGTACCTCAATCTGAAAAATGAATTTGTTAGTTAGTAAAACATATCTATGATATAAAAATCATTGAATGTGTTGTCAAGAGTAAATCTTGAGAATGACTGAACCGACTGCCAATTCTTATTTTATATTCTTATTATAATATTTCTTGACATACAAAGATGGTTCTCACAGAGAGCTGGTTCTTAGTGAAAAATACTGTGTATATCACATGTATATGTATATCAGATACATATTTCAGGAAAAAAAAGCTGTACTGTAACTATGAGCAACGTATATACCATGTGGTAATATAAATTAAACATAATACCTCTACATTTTCATCCTTCTGTATTCCTGCAGGCCACAAAGTAGTGATCAGAACATCTACACCTCTATATTCACTCTGGCCCCTAAAGCAAGCGTCCCGTACTGCATTGCAGTCGCTCGGCTCAAATGTACACATAGAGATCTCCTTGCCTACTTCTTGTCTAGATAGTCCTGTAAGATATGCTATTTTTACATCAGAACTTGTTGTGAAGATGCCTCTCTTTCCTGCAAGAATGTAAATTATTTAATTAAGCTTTATTGCACAACTAAACTTTGTACAAAATGTGGACTTCATGAGACAATTACTTAAAAAATACCTTTTTTACATAAATTGAGAGGTGAAAAGAAGCACAAGTCACCATCAATATACAATTAAATTCACCCGGTTAACCCATTTGGCTGAATCTGGCTCTATATCAGTCAAGCAAGTATCAGCAATATACAAGAATATCAATTTGTCTATGATCTTTATGACTAACCTGTTAGTAAAATTAAAAATAAGAATACTTACCCATATAAATTACATTGGGCACAATTTCTGCGCCTTCTTCGCCATAGTGCTTCACGTGGTCACTATTAGATGGCCCAAACACATAAGTAGTAACCGGAACTGGAAAAATATTCACAATTCTACTTAATGTTTATCACAATAATAAAGAATTTGGAAGAAAGTTAAATAGATCAATGTTTTTGTTTATCAATGGTACTGCATGCACAATTCACAAATCTTGTGTGGCAGAAAAGGTAAACTATCAATAACCATAAGCTTTATGAACTAACCTTTCCTGGTTCCTAATCTATACGCGTCAAGCTGAGAATTATCTTCACCGAAGAAGTTACCAGCGCATAGTAACACATCGAATGGACCCGACTTCTTTACTATCGAATCAACGCGCGAAAAAAGGGTGTTAAAGTTTCCATTCACATCGCCGCATACAAGCCTATTCGAGAAAAGCAAACGCATTTGTAATTCCTTAAATCCAAATAATACATTTTAGTTCATTGGGGTGTTTTTACGCGACGTTTACTTACGTTTTCTGATTAGCCGACATTGTAATGAACTTGCGAATATGAATCAATTGAAATAAATCAATCAATATTACTTCAGATAACAAATTTGGCCATAACCTGTTAGTGACTATTTTCACTAAGTTGTTTTCTGTAATAATTTAAAAAATTGTGTTTTTATATCCCGAAAAGCTGAAATCGCGCTTCTTTCGAAATATCAGTGTCACATTATATTTATAGAATAGTAGATTGTCATAATTATTTTACCGTTTGATTGAAACCACTTTTTTTTTGGTGCACTTCTTTCCACTTACTTGTGTGGAAAAGGCAAAGGTTAATACCATAAGGCTTAGACTTAAGCAAAACTCTTCTAATTAAATAAAAATGCGAGGATGATTCACATTTCAATGCTCCAGAAATTGAGTTTTACCCGGCAATGACGATCGGAGCAGTAAGGGGCACCTTACTATATTTCTTGCATTTACTTCAGTGACACTATACTATGATAATTCCTCCCAACCAAACAATAATACGCCACGAAAAATCAATTTAGAAAATTAGGAATCCGAGCCCATCTACTCCTTTCGTTTCCCGCCGCATAAAACATGCTTGAAACCATTTTGAAATATTGAAAAGTATGAGTGTAGTCCGAATAAGGATGGTTATTTTATTATTGATTTCTGGGTAGTTTTCAGTAACAAAAAATAAAAATGAGCTTTTTTATATATTTATTTATTCGAACTTGAAACGACTTCGCAAATAATTATTTAATAGTCTGTTTTAAGGTAGTTTCGGACCATCATAATTGACAAGCGGTAAAATAAGGACTATATGAAAACGTCATTATCTGTCATTGTGTGTACACAAAATGTCAGCAAGCAAGCGGAACGAAGTGGAATTGGCGATTTTTGTTTAAATTATGAATCAAACTTATGTTATTTGACAAAAGATCAATTAAGAGCGCAAATCTTTATTTAGCACAACTATGGCATCATCAAGTAAGTTGCCAGGCACTGGTTTGGAAGATGTCGGCGTACCCGGGCAGTCATACCTTCGCGACGCTCTCACAAGTTGCACTGATCCTTTGAAGGCTATTGAGGAGTTCCAGCTCGAAAACGGTATACTTTTACCTTCATTGCGGCCTATGCTGCCCCTACTTGATCTGCATGGCGTCCGCCGACTCGATTTTCACACATCTGTGCTGGAAGAATTAAGGGATAAACTTATAGCACACATCAACGAACTTGGCTCCAAGGAAAGTAAGGAAAACGACAAAAAATTAAAGGAATTGCTGTCCAAAAGTTTTTCCGTAGTTAGAGTAAAAGCTCTCAGACCTGTGATTATGAGCATCCTAAAGAATACTCCTCATATAGATGACAAGTATCTAAAAGTCTTAGTAAGGGACAGGGAACTTTATAATGACACCGATACGGAGGTAAAAAGACAGATCTGGCAAGATAATCAATCCTTATTTGGTGATGAAGTGTCTCCCCTTTTGAGCCAGTACATTAGGGAGAAGGAAAATATTTTATTTGATCATGAAAACTTATCAAACCTATTCTTTTCGCCTTCGCCCAAGGTAAGAAGGCAGGGGGCTGTGGTACAGAAACTTGCACATATGATTGGCAATAGTATTAAATTATATGACATGGTGTTACAGTTCCTACGCACATTGTTCTTAAGGACCAGAAATGTGCACTATTGTACTTTGCGAGCTGAATTGCTCATGGCCTTACATGATTTAGAAATACAAGATATTATATCTGTTGATCCTTGTCATAAGTTCACTTGGTGCTTAGATGCTTGCATCAGAGAAAGAAATGTTGATATTAAGAGATCTAGAGAACTTCAGGGCTTCCTAGACAGCATTAAAAGAGGTCAGGAGCAAGTCCTGGGTGACCTGTCAATGACCTTGTGTGATCCTTATGCAATAAACTTCTTAGCTACATCAGCAATTAAGATCTTGCAGCATTTAATTAACACAGAAGGGCTTCCAAGAGACAATACAATTCTAATACTTCTATTGAGAATGTTAGCTTTGGGTCTGAGTGCATGGGTCATGATTGATTCTCAGGAGTTTAAAGAACCCAAGCTTGACAGCCAAGTGGTGACAAAATACCTGCCAGCACTCATGTCACTTATGGTGGATGACCAAGTTAGAGCATTACACAATAAGTTGCCACCTGATGAAAGAGAGTCAGCCATCACAACTATTGAGCATTCAGGTCCTCCACCAGATGCATGTGAGGCTTACATGAGAGAAAGTTCTGTTTGTGGTGTCTTGGCCATGTACTATACATTGCATGCAGCTAAACTTCGAGATAGAGGTGCACTTTTAAGAATATTAAGCATATTGGGCAGCTGCAAAGATGGTAGAGCCTATGAAGATCCATTCCTTCATGCACTGGTTGCCCTGCTCATACAACTGCCTGATGAATTCCAAGGAGAAGACTTCAGTACAGTATTATTTGATGAGTTCTTTTTTGCTGGTCTATCTAAAGACAATGTTACAAGACATCTACTGAAACTTCTTTGGTACATTCATCCTAAATTACCAGAGACCAGAATACAAACTTTAATGAAAGCATTGCAGCCTGGCACCCAACACAATGAGTCAGTCCACAAACTGCATGAAGCCATACAACAAAAACTGACTGCTCAAATAGATCCTGCACCAAGCACAAGTGAAATGGAATATTTAGATTCACCTCTAATGAGTGTTCCTACACCAGCACCTTATCACATGTAATTAACATTGTTACTTAATTATAATTAAAAATTTAAGGATTAAATTGACTGATACATATTTTCATTCCACATGTTTTATTTCCAAAAACCTATTACAAGAATTAAAAACTGAGTAGAATCATCGTAAATATTTATTAGTACCGTCTTACATAAGTAAATTATCATAAAATTAAGTACATGTTAAAAAGAAATTAATACTGTATACAGGTGGACGGATTAGAAGTCTGAGCATCATATGGCAGTTAAAGTAACGATTGCACGAAATTTTTATTCTGTTTTTTGTTAGGCGTTAGAGCTGGAAGTTTTAAGTTGTGTTTGCGTAATTATGAGCGATGGTCGCGGCGCTCGGGCTTGAGGTCGAGCGAGTGCAGGGAGCGGAGGGACCGGGAACGCTCGAAGAGGGAGGGGTCGGTGTAGATGGGCTCGCTGCCGTCGTCGAAGGCGTTGGCAAGGCGGCCTGCTGAGCCCGCTTCGTCACCCACCTCGGCAAACGTTCTTCCCAAGCCGCTGAAATATGGCGAATAAATGAAAAATATATATATGTAATTGCAATTTTGGAAACCGTATTCTTATAGTTAAAAGTATCTTGCTTTGAAATCAAAGTTTCCAATCAAACAAAGCAAACTTATACATGGTTGAATTTAAAAAGTCGTGTATTCGCTACCTCAAATTTTTCATTTCTCCTCACGTGGATCGGAATCAACGTGAGTAATTTATTTTTCGTACTCAATGAATGTTTTTGAGACAATTTCGACTCGACTTTACATTCACCCTCATATAGTTCGAATTTATCTAATCCGTATAACACGTACCTCAATGAAAACGGTTTATGCAGGTGCGAAGCGGAGAAGAGCGACGGCCTGGTGGGGCGCGGGCCCGGCGTGACGGGGCGGAGCGCCGGCGCGGGGCTCGACGCTGAGATGTTCTTGCGCAGAACACGCCAATAACGCCTGGGGAAAATTTACAAGTTACCAAATAAAAATGATACTATTGTGAAATGGCACTTTCGCTAACCAGTCGTTTGCTTAGGTATAGGTAGGAGGCTAAGACTCGACGCTGCTTATCCATCGACAACTCGATGTTGATCTAAGTTTTGCCAGTAATGTGCTTTCGGACTACAGATAGTAAGAGAAGTTTATTTTTCTTTGTTTCGGACGCCCACGATATCCCTTAAAAAGTCTGTGAAGTTTCTGCAACGACATGGTTCCAATAGAGTAGGTTACTTACCGGTAAATGTACAAGGCAGCGGTGAGCATGGCGAGCAGGAGCGACAGTAGCACGCACAGCGCCACCAGCAGCGACCGGTAGTGGTACGGGGACACGCACACGCCGGCTTCAGCCACCACAGGGGACGAGTCTGAAGGTCCGTTCTCTTCTAGCATCTCGTTGCGGTTGTCGAACACCTAGAAAAAAATTAGGTAAGTTTAGTTGATAGGCATAGTCATAGCTTGAAATAGAGCGCTCGCTTTGGCCTTTTATCTTGATGCTAATGCAAAAAAAAAAATGGCATCATATTTACATTTGGATAAGACCCTGTTTGACGTAAGACTTGTCTGACGAATGTAAAGTTTGAAACTTAGATTAGCGCCTATAGGTATTTTATCGTTTTTTATGTTGAATGTGGCTATAGAAATTCGTACAGGCTACCTACGAGTAAGTCCTTAAGGCTTATTAACACCTTTAATTGTTAATATTTCAAAAGGTCAGGTAGAGTCTCATATGTTATAATTACTTGATGACCACTTTGATGTAATGCTCAAGTAGTTGACAAGAGGTCGCGGGTTCGATCCCCGCACTGTACAAACATTTGTAATAGCACTGTTAATTTTGATTTCTTTCACACTAGGATTTAAGCTACTTACCACAGAATCAGATCAATTTAGGTGATGTTGTTGTATATTTATTTTATCAATCATAAAGTTCCCCATGATGACTTGTGGGTAATTTACGAATGCTTACCTCAATCATCTTCCGAACATGGCTCGGCGTCTCAACTTCCTCCTTGAGGTACTTATCCACGCCAGTCTCTTCATAAGACACCTTATACACCGCTCCGTCCTTATCCTTATCCTTGTCCTTGTCTTTAGAGTCAGGGTTATCAGAAGTAGATTCACTGGTCTCTTCAAGTTTGACTTCAGCTGTGTAATTTCCTTCTGCTCCGATTGTTGCGTTAACATCCCTGCGACGACGTCCGAAGGACGGCTCTGAACGGCCAGTGTGACTTGGGCAATAGGCCTGGAAGAGATCACGTTTGTATAAGACGTCTTAAAAATTGCGTGGTTCGCTGTGTTTACTAGAGATTAGAAGACAGAAATTCTTCCTTCCGTAACTGTTTATTTTATCGTGATCATGGACAAAGCACGTGATCGTAAACAAACAGCAATAGAATTGTACAAAAACTGCACCAACAGCAATATAGATAAACGTTTAGACACCGATAACCTAAACGCTGATATGCTAACCCAGTTATTATAACATGATGTGTTTATTTTTAAATCCATTGACGTAATTCGAGTTGTTTATGTTCAATCATCACAAATAAATGGGTTTTAGATAGTAAAATGTAAAAACAATGCAATGAGAAGGCGATATCTTAGTAATAAATTAACTATTGTAGAAAAAAAGAGTCTGGAGAAAAAAGCAGAACACAAAATTATCATATAAACTTAAGCATAAATAAAAAATATTAAAAAACTAATTATGGATTTAACGAAAAATTATATCGTTGAATCCATAATTCGAAAAAGAACTCACTGGTTGACAACCCTCCCTGCAAGTCCGCACTGTAGCCTCGAACACCAAAAAGTTTGATTCGGGAATCTTGAATGCGTTGAATTTTGCTTCCAGAGAATCTCCACTGCGTCCCTTATCGAGCTCGGGGAATACATACGGATCTACAGGGCATCTAAAACGGAAGAACAGGAATAGAAACATTGAAGATATCACGCGATTCCGTCGTGATGCTGCAATGACCTCTTTTGATCCTCGCGTTATCTCCGGAAGTACTTTTAACTGTATTAGTACTTAGAGTTGAGTTGATAATACTTATGTTTATCTAATAACTACATAATCAATATCTAAGTAGTCTGTTTATATTCGATGCTGATGATATAATTTTCACAAATACCTAGGTCATTTCAAGTGCACACGACGTAAGGTAAATGAAACAGCTGTTGCCTACAGCGATTAATCGGAATGATGATGAGATGCAAACGGAATATTGCTGTAGATCATATTTTGTTACTTGGAATTAGTAAGTAGAATATCTTACCCAACTCTATCGATGAGCTGAACTGATCTGCCAGAGTAAGGATCTCTTGCTATGACATTCGTTGCGAATATATCCGTTGCGTAGTTATACCCGTCCTGGGCTTCTAGCCTGAAGGTCAGAGGGTCTCCCACCGCGATGGTGGTGGTCGGTCGACCTTGGTACAAGATCATCAGCCGGACTTTAGAGTTCAACGAACTCTCCTCCGGTAGATACTCGATCGGGATCGGACTGCCTGACCTGTCAATCGAACCGTAGCCAAAACTATTGTTAGACTTGGTGTTGATTCTTTGTTTTACATTTTAAGTGACTTTGAAAGAATTTTGAGGCAATTTCAATCTAAAGATACACGACACATCCAACTTAAAAGGTTTACAGTATCTTATATCGTTCTTTAAGATAAGGAGTCATTCGAATTCGTTCAAAGTCTTAAGTTAGTAGCTGTTAGTGAAATAACAGCACTCAAATAATGCAAACACACATTAGAACAAAAAAAGCAAATCTGTTATTCACTCTGAAATACTTTCACTGGAAAAACACACACAAAAACAAAATAACTGTGTTACCTACCCATGATCATAAACCCCTAAACCTACAAACGGGTACTACATAAAACGTATTGGTTGAACAGTATGAACTGAAGATTTCGAGAAGGTATTATAAATAAAGTTCTAAAAGCGTTAACTCCTTTAAGTCACGTCAGTTCAGTCAACTGTTAATCTTGGCATGGTTTACTTGTGTTTATTTGAAAAACTAACAACATTTCGTCAGACTTCTAACTGGAAACTCACTCATAAATCGAACCAATCAATCATGGCATTAGCTTTTCAAATAGACACAACCCTTTGGTAATATTATCTCACCCAGCTCCTATGTAGTTGGATGTGACCACGGCCTCCGCCGGTCCTCTGAAGAGGCAAGTAAGGTTGAACCGTTTGTCACGAGAGGTCTGCACATTGTCACTGAATTGGACCACCACTATGTTTGTCATTGTATCACCATACTACAAAAAAGAAAGAGGAATAATTCTGTGGTGTCTGGGAGAAACCTGTTAAGTTCTAAAACGTAATTTTGCAGTATAAGACTTTTAAGTTTCCAGTTTTATTAATAAATCAGTTAGGTAACGTAAAAAAATTAATAGTATCAGGCGTTACTTTGCGGAAATCCATAATTAGTATTAACATTGAAAAAATTACTTAGCTTTAGATTTCCGCTCAGTTACGCCGGCATAAGTACCCAACTACACTACCTGTGACCACCGACTATGTTAGAGAACAAGCACATGCAAAAAGCACCGCCCGCCCTCCCACAAATCGCATGCAAAACAGATAATGCAATAATTAGTACCAACACCGACGTGCAAAAGAAAACCTCAACGCGTTTCGCCGCCTCACGCGGCATCTTCAGGAGGAGATGTTGTCGCCTCGGCTGCGCTCCGTCGGAGCTAATTATTGCATTATCTGTTTTGCATGCGATTTGTGGGAGGGCGGGCGGTGCTTTTTGCATGTGCTTGTTCTCTAACATAGTCGGTGGTCACAGGTAGTGTAGTTGGGTACTTATGCCGGCGTAACTGAGCGGAAATCTAAAGCTAAGTAAT
Source organism: Pyrausta despicata (assembly GCA_963921415.1). Classification (NCBI taxonomy): domain Eukaryota; kingdom Metazoa; phylum Arthropoda; class Insecta; order Lepidoptera; family Crambidae; genus Pyrausta; species Pyrausta despicata. The sequence continues at coordinate 8,407,321 of OY992862.1, read as the reverse complement.
TTTTTCAATGTTAATACTAACGTAAAAAAACCCAACCACTACTGCTGCAGTAACTATTTATTGAACTGGTACCAGCAACTTACCAGTAATAGATCAAAATAAAATGTTTTTTTTTTAAATAACAACACAGTACCAAACTAAAATAATAGTTTAAAAAACTAAAAAAACACGCTTTTATTGATAACTAAAAAAAAGAAAATAATTTCTGAGTACACGGAATTTATATTACAGTAGAGTAAAAAGCAAGGGGGTGCACTTTATGACGTTTTCATACTTCTCTTTTTATAGTTGCCAATAATAGGATGATTCTCACATACTACTAGGTATACCAAGCAGCCCGATCTAATAAAAGCGTGTTAAAAATGTCTAAAACGGAGTTATCAGGTTTCACCCAGACACCACAGAATTGCATTAACCAAAGTTCATCTACTCCCCACGTGGTATTTTTAATGTTTTCTCGCATTTGTCATTCCGATGATAAGGACTTTCACGTGTGCGATACCAAGCACCACATTTTTTACCACGTGCATCTTATCTTCTTTTTTATCTATTGATTGGAAAATTTACTCACTCTTTGAGTGCCGCATTCGGGGTAGCCGTGTGCACCAGAGATACGTAACACATTTACAGTTCCACCGTTTCCTCTGAAGAAACATCTGTCGTAGAAACCGTAGGTGTACATTCTGCCGTAGAAGCCTTCAGGCAATCGAAGCGTGAATTCCATGCCATCTTCGTTGCATACTTGTGACACTGTAAAGAGAAGAAAGAAATCGTTAAATACTTCAGTGCCTGCTATACACTAATCAGTACAGTACAGCAGTCAGTTTCTAAGACAACCTGCGTGTCTATTAGAAATGTAACAATTGGTAAAATCTAAAATCTAAATCCCTAAAATCTCACCTTCTCTATCTTGTTTGTATTACCGTCTCATCCAGCAGTCAAAGCAAAGAAGTAGAATACACTTTTGCCCAATAACAAAATCTCAGTATTCGATTATCTGAGATTGGCCACTGTAGTGTTACCATCTCAATTAAAATGTATGTAACCGTTTCATATTTACCATCTAAACAGTCATCGGCAATGCGTCCTAATGCTCTCTCGTAGAAGTCGTAATCATTTGCCGTATTGTCAAAGTGGGCTGGATTAGCTGCGTCTAACGCTTGTGTATCATGATCACTAAGCTCACAGTTATCACGAGGCTCACCGAAGGTTACATCCCTGAAAACAATACCAATGTTGATGTATTGAATACTCTAACGACTAACAACTTGGAAAGGTCGAACGTATAGTATTTCCTCGTTCTCACCTATAGTTAAACGCTCTACAAATAAAGTCTCGTGCTTCAATGCATTCTCTCTGGCAATGAGCCAATGAGTATGCAGTTGTGAATCGTCGGACGAATCTTCGTTGCATGCGTTGTCTGCCAACCTGTCTGAAGCTGTCCTCTTCACAACGAGAGCCTTGCCATGGCCTGTTGAATCCAGGGGTCGGTCTGCCATTTGGACCTCCGACTGGACCTGGACCCAAGGGCCCTACGGGGTCTTTATCGAATCCTGGATAGATAGCCCCTGAAAGATATAAATAAAGTTATGTAGACTGTTTTTAATTTTGAAGTGCTAGCTTAGTTAATATTAATGCCTTTCTTACCCACAACAGGACGATCTAATCCTGGTGGTGGGTATACTGGTCTGTCTATTGGACCCGGTCTATCAAGTATTCCTGGTCTATCGAGTGGTCGTTTCAAGCCGAATCCGAGGCCGGGTCTTGGTTCCACGGGGAAGCTGTAGTATAAAGGGTAAGTTATACTAAGTAGGTATTGACGAGTTAAAATGTACATCAATTACCGATATATGATACAAACCTATCGGGACCTGGCCTTATTCCTCTATCCGGAGCTGGGATTGGTAAGCGGTCGGGCCTGGGATATCCAGGACCATAGTAACCGCCTCTGCCATAACCTGCTGTTTCATATTTGAGTTAATTAATAACATAAACAGTTTTTATGATTGGTGTAACCAATGCTTATGTAAAGATAACTTGACATCCACAATATTCGATGTCACACTTTTACAGAAGCGACAAAACAAAAGGAAACATCATACTTATGTTATGACCCATCATTACCACATTGTTATATATAACTGTATTAATAATAGTGCAAGAAATATTAATAGTGCTTACCAGGGTAAGAGGATCCGGTCGGCGGATATTTGTCATACATATCAGGGTAACGGCCACCACCCAGTGGCACAGGGTCCCTGTTCACCCCGACTGGATACCGTGTGTACGGGTACCGGTCCTGGTCGTATCGGTCAGGATAGCGGCGGGGGTACCACGGTCTTTCAGGGTACGCGCCACCGCGAACAGGGTAGCGGTCAGCAGGATAACGGTCAGCGGGATACCGGTCGGCAGGGTAGCGGTCAGCAGGATAACGGTCAGCGGGATACCGGTCAGCAGGGTACCGATCAGCAGGATACCGGTCAGCGGGGTACCGGTCAGCGGGGTACAAGTCAATGGGATATCTGCTGACCGGATACCTATCCCTATCCGCGGGATAGCTATCGATGCTGTTAGACACGGGATAGTAGTAGGAGGGGTATCGATCTCCGCTGCTGGGATATCTGCTTCCAGATGGGTATCTATCGCCTGCCGGATACCGGTCCCCTGCTGGATATCGGTCGCCTGCCGGGTACCGGTCGTATCCGGGTCTGTACCGGTCGGCGTCGGACGGATATGCAGCGGGATAGGCAGCTGGGTAGGGGTCGATTCCGACACCGGGTGGGTATCTATCATCGGGGTATCTATCGATGGGGTAACGGTCGCCCGGGGCGTATCTGTCCGGGTAGGGTTCGGGCCCGACCGGGTAGCGGTCGTCAGGCGGGTACCGGTCGGGTCGGCCGCCGTACCGGTCGTCGTCGTACCGGTCGTCGTCTGGGTACCGGTCGCGGTCGGCGCCGGCGGGGTACCTGTCCCGATCGCGATCACGGTCTCCTCCGCCGCTACCACCTAGAAAGTTATTTTTTTTAACGTTGTGGGTCATGCTTTGAACGTTTTCATGCTTGTTTGTCTACCTACATGCATGTCATTAACTACAATAAAAGTGTTACAGTTTGGTATCTTTGTGAACTAGGTACTACACTAGAGTCGATACTTTTTGTCATATACATGCATTGTCTCTATGCTACGATAATTTCTAAAGTAGGTACATCTAGTTAGCTACAGTCTAATAAATAGTTTGCTCATGCCAACTTACCTTTTAAGGAGGACGAAATAGCAGGCACCTAAATACTTCTAAAACTACTTATTCTACCATGACATAATAACTTTTCATACATCATTCCAACATTTCTATTCTACTTCGCTTTCTATAAACAAAACGAGCCAAAAGACGAACTACCAAAACAAAAGAACTGATCAGCAAAATAAATAAAAATATTTGTTGTTGCATTTAAATTGAAATACTGATGTTAAGTGATGTTATCCGAATATTGTTGTTTTATTTTCAGTTTAGTCTTATTTGTAGAGCTTACTTATCAAAACAAAATGCGTCGTTATTCTATCGTTAAACTAAAATGAAGTCAGGATCAGAACTCAGTCACTAATAACAACAAGTAAGGTTTTCTTGTGTTTTTTCGCAATTACAATAATTAAATTTTTTCATTTGTCGCAACATGGTAACTGCTAATTCATCTGTTTTAATTGCTTAACCTAATTACTAACATGCGTACTTTTTATCTGTCAATGTAACAAATTAAAATAAAAAATCAAGTTTATTTTCGTAAACTACACACGAAAAAACAATTTCAGCAAAATAAAATTACCTTTATTTTACAGAAACACAAATGGCATCAGGAAATCCAAGTGCAAAGTAATTGAATGTCGTAGAATAATTGTACATAAATAAAAAGTAGAACATTCGCGAGAATGTTTAAATGTTAGCCTCAAATGTTTCTTGGATCTGTTTTTCTTCTGATAATAACATTCGTACTTTGTTTTTAAATGCAATAACAGATACAGTGTGTCTACTTCATTCGTTTTGTACCGAGCAAAATACAAACAACATGTTTAGACTCGACAAATACAGAAAAAACATATTTACTTATTTAAACTGTGTAGGTATGCACTTTTCTTATTTCAAGCCGTTTCAATCTATTCAAACATGATACGTAGGACATTACCCGGCCCCATTCAATCTGATTTAAAAAAAAAACTATTTTTAACTATGAGTTAGTCCAACATTATGAACTGGTTTCTGAACTTTAACTTCTTGACTGGCTAGCGATACCTAAGTAGTTTTACTTGCTCACAACATGCCAGTAACAAAAAAAAAGTTAACAACTATATCGCACCTATTACCACCAAACGAATCATGGACTACCAGTAGGTTGGGTCTTCCTCTGGCTTTTTCTAACAACCGTTTAAACTTTTAAATATACAAATGTACTCTGCTGTGGTATAAACTGTCTGACTTTGCTCAAGACACAAATCGAATGAAGTTACACCCAAAGGAGGTTGACCAGTTCTGGACATGCTTCGAACCTGTGCTGGTGGGGCGTCCCCACGGCGTAGCCGAGCTGCTTCCCGCACCCCCCGCTTCCGCCTCACCACTCACTAATTGATCTGGATCCCCAATTTAGAAAATTTCATATTTCTGTTGCGATTAGCCAATTTAAGGATTAACTACACTTTTTTGAATAAAAATAACATTTTTATTCAAAAGATTCCAAGAGATTCTGTAGCAGCAAAGTAAGGAAAATTTGTACATTTTCTCGACAAAGTCTTATTAATATGGGAGTAGGCATAAGCTTATTATAAAGATAATAAAGGTGAAGTCTATTACTTAAAAATGTTTGTCTGACCACTAATGTAATGGAAAATTGAGTTGCAATATCTTATTTATACGTCGCTCACACGTAATCTAATTAATTTGATCGGGTACAAATGAACCTCCTAAAAACGAACACCAAGTTTATATATTTTTGTTCAAGTTGTAGAAATGAATCAAGTTGAACCTTCAGCGTGTCATTATTTTAATCAATAATGTTTGTTATTTTAATCAATTTAACTCATACATTTTGTATTATAGAGTTTTGTTCGCTGAATAAAATGTATTTTCTGTAAAGTGATACCTAATACTACACTACACGGAGGCACTGAATACGATTGCCCCGTTTATTTATAGGGCATACCAAAGGTTCAATGTCACCACTTGCTGCCTCATTGTGTCAATTGCGACCACGATCATACGTAGTACACTGATCCATTACCACTAATGTACCAATTCAGGCCAATCTCCTTCATTGGTCCCTTCCTCCTTTCTCGTGTTACTATTTTTGATACCTATTCTTGATATGATTGGATTTTATTTTTAGTCACAAAGTGTGACTTTGATAAAAAACAAGACAAAAACGACTCTACATTGAAAAATTATCAGTTTTAAACTGAACAATGATTAGTGGTCAGACAAAAAAGAAAAAGCAACGCTACTTACGCATAAGGTTTTCATAGTAATCGTAATCTGGATCATAGAGCAGTCTCATTCCATCTTTCTGATTGTATCTGCTTAATCTACAGATCCTCGAGCGATCGCTATACACCGCAGATCTGTGAAACATAAAAAAATAACAATTGCCACTGGTTGTCGGTTATTGAACCGCCATTTGATACGGTTGAGTCGAAAATATTTTTTCTTTTTACAAAACAAAAAACTGTCACACTGGTCCAGTTCAAACTTTTAGTGATTGAATCGTTAGATAACGTCTTTTGTTTTTGAAATAATTTACTTACATGAAGATATGCTACTGTGCCATACCTATTTATTTGATAATGTTTTACATAGAATGCCATTAGAATCAGATAAACAAAGTTAACATCATTGGGTTTAAGCTCTGAAAAATATCATTGGGTATTTCATCCGAAAATAGCTTCACGGTTGCTTGTGACTGTGTATAATGGAAATGTCATTCTATTTGAAGACAATAGAGTTAGTAAATCAACATGCTGAAAGTCGCAAAAACGCCGTATTTAAAATACTTTCAGACTTGTTTCATTTTTGTTAAAAATCCTAGGCAACATTTGTACAATTATACATGTAAAGACATAACATGAATGGTGTCACACACCAGCCATTACTCATTACACATTAAACAATAAATATCACTGATCATTGTCTTTATGTTATTGTCTCGCTACTGTAAACAATATCTAATGTATGTGAACATAATGACAAAACATTATTAAACCGCTGCTTATTTATTGCAACGCAAATGTTGTCCACATATACATAAAAAAGCGGGTCGTTTAATATGGTAGGTACTAAATTTCATACTCTACGATAATACAGTAAGACGGTTGAACACAAAAATTAGAGGGGAAATGTTGGATATTAGCTAAATCTTTCTCATTAATGTTTACCAATTAAAGCCGTTCAGACTACATCTTTGGGTATGTACCCATTTGAATTCTAAAGTAAGGTAAAGGTAATAGTCCTCCTGGCCGATTTTGACCACAGCGGCCAAACTCAACAGAGATCAGCCAACTACGCAGCAGATATTATAGTGAAGTTGAAAAAGAGGATTATTTTGCTTTAAATTTCCACTAAACGCCGTTAGTTGTAGGTATTGTAAGTGCTGCGACTTCCAGCTCTAGCTTTTTCAGGTGATTTCAGTTGGATGTATTTTCGTTCCTGCGCTGGCGTCGTTTAGTGGAAATCTAACGCAAAAAATCCTCTTTTTCAGCTTTAGTCATGGATTTCTGTAAAGTAACGCCTGATTCCATCAACGATATTATAGTGCACAGGTGTGAGCGCTAAACACAAAGGTACTTAGGTATTAAACAAAGTGAGATTATTTGTCATGAATAATAGGTTATTATAGGTATATTTATTCAACTGCTCGTTCCCTCACCTGCATTGAAAGCTGGTCTGCCTCAAACATTCATCCAGGCACTCGCTGAGCGACCGTCCGGTGATCTCCGAATGGAACTCGCCCGTGATCTTGCTATTCCGGTACCGCTGGAACGCCGTGTCCGGCCGGCGTCCGGGCGAGAACAGGTGTGACGTCACGCTGTTGTCCGGGTACTCCGTGCCGCGAGCTGTCACCCGATGAGAGACTGATCATAATCGTGAGAAAAACCTTATTCTGGTATCGTGCGTGTCAGTCAGGGTTAATAACGATAAAGTCATAAAGTCATATATTCCATAAACAATACTATAATCGTATTGGGAATCATAATTATAAATTACCAATTTACCATATTATCATGTCATATCAATATTATATATTATAGGATAGGATAGGATTGGACCTGGTCACACGCTTGTAGACAAAGTGATGTTAGTGGTTAGATAATGTAGTAAGCCTCTTTAATACTTCACAATCGTTGCAAAAATCTATCACCTGAGATGAGATTATTCGGTTTGCAATGAGTTTGTAAAGTAACGCAAATTAAAGTAAGGTATTTTAAGTAGTTAATATAATCGCCCCCGTTATGCAGCACCATTTTAGTAGGTACTTATTAATGTTGTGTCTCATTTTCACTAAAGGTTGTGTTAGAAATATGCCTGCCTTATGTATCTGACAACATGATATGACAACATTTTTGGACCCACCATCAGTGGTTTCTTCATCACATTGTGTTAAAATTTACTCCCTTTTTGTTAATGTAACCATCGTAAAACGTGCAACTACTCACGATTGTCCAGACAAACTAGATCGTAGAAGTGGTGCGTGGGCGACGCGCTGACAGTCACGTCGTCCTTCTGCGATACCGAGTCCTCCTCCGAGAGGACGCACTGCCGCGTCATGGCGTCATGCTCGATGGACCGGCAGAAATATCTGTCATAATAAATAAATAAATAAATATTTCACAACAATCACACCAATTCTCTCGTCCCAAATTAAGCTACAAGGCTTGTGTTATGGGTACTAGACAAAGGTTATCCGTTATATAAATACTTTTTTAAAATACTTTTTTTTAATACTTTTTTTATGTTAATAAATACATATTATACATAGGAAACACCCAGACCAGTACAAAAACACATGTTCATGCACACATATGCTTGTACTGTGCGGGGATCGAACCCGCGACCCTTGGTTTTAGAAGTCCGACCTGTGGACCACTGCACCAAGCGGTCGTCGTAATAATGTATGATGGTGGAGATCCTTACTGCTAGTGCGACGGAGAACATATATTGAGCTCATCTCCGTTGCACTACGTAAAGCGGAATGAGAGCGTTACGGTTTCAGTGGGTAAATCTGGATCCTATCCCCTTGTTTGTTTCTTAAGCCAAGGAAGGGGATAAGACAGTAAGGCCGTATCTTCATCCTTAAAGGAGTACAGATAAGTCCATAGACCCGAAGTTCCGATATATGCTGTTAACGCCCGTGACTTGATACGTCGTCCGTGGCATTGTTATAAAATAACTATTGAAGTCTTTATGAGATGACTTACATTACATTAATGAATTAATGAAGAACATTATAATAATGTTACGTTCTAGGGGTGTGGGATCTAGATTGAAATGCACTTCTAAACCGATGAAGTAGAGTAGGATTTATTGTACACACTTTACGTTACAACACTTAGTACACAAACACTTATATTGCACTCAAAAATCTTCTTGTCGCAGTTTTCGCTTCGATCTTTACTCGTCGCTTTCCCAAATTAAACTCAAACTCGGTCGCATTCCCGGGCTCCTTATATACCGGCCGTCAAGGACTCCCGAATATTCGGTAGGTACCTACTACCCAGTACGAGACTGTTCGGGATCCTTCCAAATGCCGTCTTGCCTAGCCTAGACCTTTCTCGAATCATAGTGCTATCCTTGTCTTGTGCTGTCTCTGTCACACCTTTCTGGAATGTTCTTAGTATAGCTGCCTCTCTCTAATCGTGCTATCTCTTTCACTCCTACTGAAAATTACGTCATATACTGAAGTGGGCTTCAAAGGCCCATAAGGGGTCCTGAAAACGCCTGAAAACGGGTTTTCAGGTTATGGCGTCATCTGATAGAGGGTGGCCTGAAACGGACTGAAAACATGTTTCAGGCGCCTGAAAACAACGGCAACTTGGGTGAAATTTCGATAAACTAGTATGTGTTAGAGCACTCTCTGAAACGGCCTGAAATGGTATTTCAGCCTGCTGAAAACGCCTCCAAGGCATGGAAAAACACGATCAAAGTTTTAGCACTAGCCTACCGGCGTAACACTACCCCCTCCTTAGACATGCTCGTCCCGAGCATCATTCGTTCCATGGTACTTGGCCAACCGATCAACATGAACAATCTTACAGGGGCTACGTGCGTTGCGCTGTATCCGATAAGTGACGTCGTTGATCCTTGTGACTACTTTGTACGGCCCTTCCCAACTCGGCGACAATTTTGGTGACTTTCCTTTTCGACGCATAGGGTTATGTAGCCACACGAATGATCCTTCTTCAAACCTCGTCTGGTTAGACTTCCGGTCGTATCTGGTCTTCACCTTCTCGCTGGCCTGCAATCCATGTTCACGAACATGCCTGTGAACATCATCAAGCCGGTTTCGCAGTTCACTTGCATACTCCGAAACCGTCTTTGGTGCATCTGGAGGACGTCCGGTCAGAAGGTCTGCAGGTAAACGTAGTTCTCTTCCAAAATTAGCACACGCAGGAGTTACGGCCGTGCTTTCATGAACTGCTGTCCGATATGCCATTAAAAAGAGCGGAATATGCCTGTCCCAATCCTTTTGATGGTTGTCAACTACTTTGGCCAAATGTCGTTCCAGAGTCTGATTGAATCTCTCAACCATTCCGTCTGACTGTGGGTGATAGGCCGTAGTCCGAGTTTTATGAATTCCCATGACTCGGCAAGTCTCCTGAAACACCAGAGACTCAAAATTTCTTCCCTGATCACTGTGGATCTCAAGAGGCACACCATACCGACAAAACACTTCAGTCACTACAGTTTCCGCTACTGTGACTGCCTCTTGATTCGGAATGGCAAATACCTCAGGCCATTTGGTGAAATAGTCCATGACCACCAGGATGTACTTGTTTCCACGGTCAGAGGTCGGGAACGGGCCTGCGACGTCTAAAGCAATTCTTTCCCAAGGCGCTCCCACGTTGTAAACTTTAAGCGCACCTCTACTGCGTGTATGTGGTCCCTTAACTGACGAACAGCTAGTACATTTCCTACACCAGTCTTCCACGTCGTCCCGACAGTTTATCCAGTAAAAACGTTGCCGAATCTTCATCAGAGTCCTTTTTACTCCTAGGTGTCCACCGGAAGCGCCGTCGTGAAAGGATCTTAAAACATCGCTAACTCTCTTTCTTGGTACAACCACTTGAAGATGAGCATCCTTTCCGTTTTCTGACTCCCATTTCCTGCACAGTACGCCATTGTGCATAACCAGACTTTCCCATTGCGCCCAGTAGCTCTTTGTCACGGTACTCATCGGAGCTACCTCACACCACCTTGGTTTGGGCGCCCCAACGTTGATCCAATCGTAAATGGGCTTTACATCGCAATCTTCCTGTTGTGCTTCTTGCATTGCTTCATCACTCCATTCTTCGCTAACAGTGTCTGTCCTCAACATCTTCACGCAGTCCTTACCCTCTTGCCTTAAACAGTGTTTGCAATCATCAGGACAAGGTCTTCGAGAGAGGGCATCTGCGTTGCCATGTGACTTTCCACTGCGATGTTCGATGACAAAGTCATATTCCTGCAGTTGTTCGATCCAGCGTGCCACCTGACCCTCAGGGTTCTTAAACTCTAACAACCACTTTAGAGCAGCGTGGTCAGTTCTTATTCGGAACTTGCGTCCAAGCAGGTATTTACTAAAATGCTGCAGAGTTTTGACGACTGCCAGCAATTCTCTCCTAGTGACGCAGTAGTTTCTCTCCGGCTTCGATAGCGACTTGCTAAAATAGGCGATCACAACTTCCTGATCACCCTTCTTCTGTGACAAGACTCCTCCAATGCCAGTATTGCTTGCATCAGTGTCAACAACAAACTCGTTCTCTGGGTCTGGATATCCCAAAATCGGTGTTTCACAAAGTCTCTGTTTGAGGTCTGAGAAAGCTGCTGCACACTGATCATCCCAGTTGAATTGTCTTTTCTCTTCTGTCAGCTGGTGCAAAGGCTTTGCTATATCTGAGAAGTTCTTTACAAATCGTCGGTAGTACGAGCAAAGTCCCAAGAAGGCACGTACTGCTGTCTTGTCTTTCGGTGTCGGCCAGTCCTTAACTGCACTTATCTTCACAGGGTCTGTCTGGATGCCATCTGATGAAATCACATGTCCCAAGTAGTTAACCTTGCGCTTGAAGAATGAGCATTTCTTCGGACTTAGTTTTAAGTTAGCATCGCGCAACTTGGACAAAACTTGTTCCAGCTTCTTGAGGTGGTCATCAAAATCTTTGCCTACAATTATGATGTCATCCAGATACACTAGGCACGTATCACCCAGGAGACCAGCCAGTATTTGCTCCATCAACCGCTCAAACGTTGCTGGTGCGTTGCACAATCCAAACGGCATTACATTAAACTGCCAAAGTCCTTTACCGGTTGAAAAGGCTGTTTTCTCTTTGTCCTTGTCTTTTATTTCCACTTGCCAATAGCCACTTTTCAAATCCAACGTGGAAAACCATTTCATTCCATGCAGAGTGTCCAAAGTGTCATCTATCCTAGGCAATGGATAACTGTCTTTCTTAGTCACATCGTTGAGTCGACGATAGTCGACGCAAAATCTCATGGTTCCATCCTTCTTTTTCACCAAGACTACTGGAGAACACCAAGGACTTGTCGACGGTTCTATCACTTTATATCTCCTCATTTCCTTGATCATGTCTTCCACTTCCTTCTCTCGAGCTACTGGAACTCGCCGCGGTCGTTGTCGAACAGGCATGACATCTCCGGTGTCGATCTCGTGCTGCACTACTCCAGTTCTCCCGATATCACTGTCATGTGCAGAGAAGACGCTCCTATAGCGCTTTAGCAAATTACGTGCCTTAAGAAGTTCTTCCTTTGTGAGATCATTTTGGCAGTTTTCCAATAACTTTCCAATTTCCACAACTTCTTCTTGTAACTTGTTCTCCTTCGACCCATGGCAACTCCGTATCCAAGAGATTGCCTCGCATGTTCCCATAAGGGTTCCTTTACTTATGACGTGTTGAGTGTCACTTAGATTTAGCACCCTTATAAATGCTGCAGATGACGTCGTTACCACTGTGCGAGCTGGCATCCATGGTTTACTGCCGTCCATTTTCTCTATTAACACGCAGGAATGAGATCCTTGTCTCGCACCGTGCGGCAATGTCACCGGAACTAGGGCTTGCGATCTCGGTTGAAGTGTAGTCCTTCTAGCGCAGAAGACATGTCCACTCACTCCACCTTCCATAGGAACTTCATAGGCCCCAAATTTCAGCACGCCTCCTTTCATGTCGATCTTACACTCGTACTTCCTCATAAAGTCAAGACCAATAATGCAGTCATCTACGATGTTAGCAATGATGACTTTGTGCCAGTACTTCTTTTCTCCAATCTTCACTGACACTTCCTGCTCCCCCTGGACGGAGATGTACTGGCCGGTAGCCGTTTGCAGCTGAAGACGCATTGGTCGGACTAGATGATCCCTGGACAGGTGTTTCAGCAGTCGAGAACTGATCACGGTCCGAGAAGCTCCGGTGTCAATAGTAAGGTGACATGGTACTCCACCAATTTCTCCTTTGACAGCCAGACTGTTCCCGTCGTTCGCCTGCGAGATCATAATTGGGACATTTTGACCACCAGCCAGCACTCGTCCCTCAGTCCTGGCTTTTACTCGTTTCCCTGCTGCTGCCGCTCTGAACTATCAGAGCTTGCTGGCCTCTCCGTTCGGTCCGAGTCCCGTTGCCTCCAAGATCTTTTTGGGCAGCCTGATTGTATGTGTCCTCTTTCCCCGCAGTTGTAGCATCGAGGCCCAGTTTCTCGAGGTGGAGCAATCGGCTCCCTGGCCGCAACTTCGCGCACCCTAAAGGATTTTGTTGAGTCTTGGCGTACAGCTTCCACCTCCAGGGCATGGGCGAGCGCATCCTTCAAGGTCCCATGGTGTCCCAGCCGTACAGCAGCCCTCACTTCAAAGTCCCGAATCCCATCTATGAATGCCTGTACTAGCGTTCCCTCGATGAAAGTCGCTGCGGAACCTTGGTACGCCTTCCGGACGAGCTTCTCTATCTCAAGTGCCCACTTTTGTAACGACTCATTATGCCCCTGAGTCCTATTCTTCAGTTGAGCTCTGTAAACGTGCTCTAGATGGCTGTCACCGAAGCGTGCCTCTAAAGCTTCAAGAAGACGGTCGTATGTCTTCTCCTTTCCTAACGCTTCCAGGACAGTGAGAGCTTCGTCCCGCAGCGCCAAACTCAGTGCCGTTTTAGCATAGTCCTTGCTCCAGCCATTCGCTTCGGCAACCATCTCGAATTGGAGCTTGTATGCGGCCCACGAAGAGGTACCATCGAATGGAGGTACCTTTAACTTTTCACCTCCTGTGGCTGGTGCACCTGATACACTGGTGGTGCCGTTGGCCACTTTGATCTCCAACTTCTGGAGGCGATTCTCCTGGCCCTCCACTTTTTCGTTCAGTCCATTGAGGCGCTTCTCGTGGTTTTCAACTTTTATTTCAACGCCCACAATTTTGTCTTGCACCTCAGCCATCTCCTTTTTCCATTCTGCAGCTACTTCGTGTACCTCACGGAGGACTTCTTTCTGGTCCCGTAGCTCTTGCTGCAAAATTTTGGCTTGTTCCTCGTGCCATCTAGCCAGTTCCTCCTGCCTTCTGGTCTGTTCCTCCTGCTGAACCCGTAGCTCTTGTTGCAGGATTTTGGCTTGTTCCTCCTGCTGAACCCGTAGCTCTTGTTGCAGGATTTTGGCTTGTTCCTCCTGCCTTCTAGCTTGTTCCTCCTGCCTTCTAGCTTGTTCCTCCTGCCTTCTAGCCTGTTCTTTCAGGAGGATCAGAATGGCGTTGACGTCTATCTCCGGCGTCCTTGAAGCTGGTACCGCTGTGTCTGACGTTCCGGCGGTGCCCGCAGAGTCTCCAGCAGCGGTGCGGCTTCGGGTCTGCATCCCCTCCTTCTCTTCTTCTCGCGGAGTAATCGGCATTTTCAATCCCACTTCTGACACCAAATGTTACGTTCTAGGGGTGTGGGATCTAGATTGAAATGCACTTCTAAACCGATGAAGTAGAGTAGGATTTATTGTACACACTTTACGTTACAACACTTAGTACACAAACACTTATATTGCACTCAAAAATCTTCTTGTCGCAGTTTTCGCTTCGATCTTTACTCGTCGCTTTCCCAAATTAAACTCAAACTCGGTCGCATTCCCGGGCTCCTTATATACCGGCCGTCAAGGACTCCCGAATATTCGGTAGGTACCTACTACCCAGTACGAGACTGTTCGGGATCCTTCCAAATGCCGTCTTGCCTAGCCTAGACCTTTCTCGAATCATAGTGCTATCCTTGTCTTGTGCTGTCTCTGTCACACCTTTCTGGAATGTTCTTAGTATAGCTGCCTCTCTCTAATCGTGCTATCTCTTTCACTCCTACTGAAAATTACGTCATATACTGAAGTGGGCTTCAAAGGCCCATAAGGGGTCCTGAAAACGCCTGAAAACGGGTTTTCAGGTTATGGCGTCATCTGATAGAGGGTGGCCTGAAACGGACTGAAAACATGTTTCAGGCGCCTGAAAACAACGGCAACTTGGGTGAAATTTCGATAAACTAGTATGTGTTAGAGCACTCTCTGAAACGGCCTGAAATGGTATTTCAGCCTGCTGAAAACGCCTCCAAGGCATGGAAAAACACGATCAAAGTTTTAGCACTAGCCTACCGGCGTAACAATAATAATAAACAACAACATCACATACATTGATCTGATTCTGTGGTAAGTAGCTTAAGCACTTGTGTTACAGATATCAACATGAACAGTGGTATTACAAATAAACTCAAATAAATACATATTACACCCAAACCAGTACAAACAGACATGTTCATGCACACAAATGTTTGTACAGTGCGAGGATCGAACCCGCGACCTCTTGGTTAGTAGTCAACTTATTGACCATTACACCAAAGTGGTCGTCATTCTTTTTTATTACTAAGTACTGAACTATGTTTGTAAACTCTTCCAAATCAGTAGACCTGTACTTATTGTGAAACGTCACTTACTTCTCAGCCCGAACACACATAGCCTGACACTCATCCAGCGTCATATTAGAGAACACATCCGCCTCAAAAGGACCTCCCAAACGCTTGTTTTCTTCTTTGATAAACACAGCCAATCCGTCGCACCTCCGTTCAGCTGAAACCAAACATGCAGCTCAAACAATGCTCATTGTAATCTATAGCAAGTGTCAATCAATCAAGGTATTAAACAAACCGTTAAGGCATGTGTTTTCCAAGTAATCAGCGTTGTGGTCGTCCTCCAACAACTCCGGATGTGTCCTTCTCGTGAATCTGCTCAGTGAACACGTTCTTAAGGCAGAGTCGTAGGTGGCCGATCGGCAGACGAAGCTGAATTCTCCCAGGCATTTGTCCTCGCATTCCGTGCGGTTCGCCACCATGATCTCTTTGAGGTCTGAAGGTGGTAGCTTCAAACGTTTTCGGGCGTGACGCTCGAACACGTAACGACGGGATGGGCATTCCCGTTCTGGTCGGTTTGCTAAGAAAATCAATTTTGCATTAAAAAGGATTCTCAGTTACGATTGTTTCTGGTGTGTACAAAAATACTTGTGATTGAGATGCGCATCTGTTTACCGCAAATAAGTTTGTACCTTTTTGAGAGTTAAAAAAAACCTCTAGGTTCGTTTAATTTTACTCATCGCATGTCCAACAATGAAATGATTCCAGGGTCTATGCTATGATGCCTTGAAATACTTAGTATGTTTTATCTCATTATTTACTTTTAGTAGCAGTAGAATTCAGATTTAGGCATTTTAAATTAAGTCTATCTAACGAAATCGTTTTCCAAATCATGCTCTACTTACACGTCAAGCAAATCTCGTTAAAATGGACGCTGTTAGGCACAATCATCAGCGTCCCTATACCCTCAGGCGAGGCCTGTTCCCTGGTCAGATAACACGTGGACTCTTCGTACTCCGGCTCAGGGCTGAAGGCCGCTATCCTGGCTCCAGGCTGGAAGTCTATGGAGTTGCACGTTCGGACCAGACTGTTCCCTGATCGGTCGCGAAGGCAGAGGTCCTGGCATTTCTCCAATACGCGGAAAGGCGGTGCTGTCTCGCGTACCTGTGGTAATGAGAAGACTTGAGTGGGCATTACATAACATTATTCACGTACGAAACAAAACACCAGGGAATTAATTTAGTGGCGGCGCATTTAAGTATAGCAGGTATCTCTTATTAATTCTCTATGAATTTGATTAGTTTAGTCGAGTTATAAATGTTTCATTAACTGCTTGCAGTTTTTTTTAAAATGCAAGTAGGTTGAAAAACTACCAAAAAGGTCCGGACTAGTATGATCCAAGAAAATAATCAAATCAAATTATATATTCCGAAGTTTTGTTGTGCTCTATAAAATATGGCGTTCACAAAAAATTCGGGTTTGTTTCAGATAATCATAGAATTGCTCAATCATTATTTGTGATGATGACTCATTTTTGCGATAGCTTGCATAGGTATTAAAATTGTGCTTTTCCTGCGTTTAACTTACCACATCGTCATCAAATCCATGTAACTGTTGATTCGGCAATCGCTCGTACATCACTCTGCCCATGCCTTGGTTGCATGTTGTTTGGGCTGCAACACAAATTGATGATGTTTTCATTGGATACATTTCTCGTGTCGTATGGTCTATTTAGTTTCTATTGACTCAGTTTATGTATGTTTCTTAGTTTCACTTACGAATGTTGTTATCCGATATTTTGAAAGACGTATTTCCATAAGCGTCATCATCATTCCATTAACAACAATCCTCACAAATTCAATTTTTCAAGTAGAAAAATCAAAAGCAGATATATTAGTAGCATCACATGCCTAATGTAAATCAAAGTTAGGTTAGTTTATTTTAGGGGAAATAAAGTCATGTTGATGATACGCATTTGTGACACCGGGATACATATCGTGAAGTGCCAATTATTGGGTGACTAGCCCATCACATCACATCACTAGTGTGATCTGAAACGATTACCCTACATGTCGGCAGAGGGATTGCGACTTTCTAGACCTGTCAAATGTTCGTGTCTATGGTACCGTTAGCCATGGTGAGCATGGTGAGGGCAGTGAAGGCGTGCATCACGCTCGCCCCCCGCGGCTTCATCTTCGGCTACTGGCTGGCTGGAGCGGCCCGCGGGTCACCGACCATTCATATGGCCACCTGGTACACCCGATCTGTAATAACAAAAAAAAAGTTTGCTGAAACGTCAAATGAAAGGCCCATGCAAATCCATTGTGGCCTATAAAAAGTGTTAGGGTTGTGATTTTAAAAGTTCCAAAAATGCTCAACCTATCCTGAATGAGTACTCACTCGTTACTAAGTCACTCGTACTAGGTAACGTTAATACTGTCTTGTCAGAAGCCATTTTTAAATGGTAGAATATAATATAAATAACCTAGACTGCACTAATCGGATGATTAACATTGATGAATCCTTGTTCACAACTTCAAATGCCACCCCTTTACAATCTTCAAAAAATAGAGCACAACCATCAATTGTTTGAAAAATAATGCATTTCGCTTATGTCCAGCAAATTAGTCATTGTGAGGATTATCATAACGACCCTGTCCCAAAACGATGCACTACAAAGAACACTACAAAATGGCCGTTCTGTCGAACCGATTATGAGTCCAGCATTTAGGTGGTTTGCAAAATGATCGCCGGTTGGTTGCACCAAATGAATGCGGCTATCCAGCCCAAGGTTATACTGGACGAATATTATACAGCCTTTGTATTTGCTTTTGCGACCTTTGCCAAGGAAACCTAATATTGGTGTCATCGGTTGATCCACATGCATCTGAAATTTTCTAAATAATCATCATTGTCTACTTGGCTTGTGCCTTCAAGAAAGTTTTTTTTTAATAAAAAGTGACAGATTATTGAGCGAGAGACATTGTAATGTCCATGTAAGAGTATTCATACTCAATTTTATACCTAAATAAGTTACTATACCTTTAATAATAAATCCAAAACAGGTTATTTAAGATCTGCTGACCCTAAAAAGTAAACGTCTACGTACCTAGGTTTATTAAAAATATGGATTACAAAAAAAGACAATACTAACAATTTATGATGATAATCGTTGAAAAGAAAATAAAAAAGTAATTGACCTTAATAAAGATACAAATCAAGTCTTTAACTTTAAGCCTTTGAAGTTTTTGATTGTAAATAAAGCAAAAGCGTAAATAAAAAGACGAAAAACAAAAGCCGGCTTCCACTGATTACCATTTTTTGATGGTTTTTAATTGTTTTCGATGTTCTATGTTTTATAGGTAGTATCGGTAGGTAAGTAAAATTTATTTTCATACCTATGTCTGTTTCTGAACCACTTCATGAGATATGAATGATATGTATCGTACGAGTATAACATCAGCAAACTATTTGCAATTGACCATGATTCTAAAGTTCAAAATAATTAAGCCTTCCAATAGCTCCATGCCAATGTAGCCAGGGCTTGTACCTGTATAACTACAATAACTGTACCATTGTATGTCCATTGATATCGGCCATTATTGAAATGTATCCGCGCGATAAGTGCCGTTACTCGGTGCAGACGAATTGGGCCAATAAAATTAATGTCGCTACACAGATTAATAACAAAGGGATGCCGCGGAACATGTGAAAATATTGCGCGTGACGAGCTGTTCTCGTGAAGTGGTATTGAAAAAATACGGTACTAAACTTTTTCATCCTCATATACGAATAGATACCTACCA
Source organism: Pyrausta despicata (assembly GCA_963921415.1). Classification (NCBI taxonomy): domain Eukaryota; kingdom Metazoa; phylum Arthropoda; class Insecta; order Lepidoptera; family Crambidae; genus Pyrausta; species Pyrausta despicata. Next base: position 8,388,425 of record OY992862.1, on the reverse strand, counting down.
CTATATTAGTTGTTAAAACGGTAAATAATATCTACGCATTGTAACCCTAGATGGGTGACCATATAAATGACTTCTATTTACAAGCAACTCTGTGCTTTGGAAGGCGCGTTAAGATGTTGGTCCCGGTTAATATCGACAAATATTAATCGTTATGCCTGGTCAGAGGCCCTCGGGGGGCTTATAAACATCTGAAAGTAAGGTTTAGCATACACCTTACAAATTGACTCCACCAAACCGCACCGAGCCCACGAGGCTGAGTATAACTCAAACCACCTCCTAGTTGAGATGGGTCCTGTGCCCAGCACTGGGACGTATATAGGCTGGTAAGATGATGGGATAATAGCCATACTTGGAATTGCACATTTTCCTTCAGAGAGGGAGGTGGCTTCCATCCAACCTGGCTAAAGTTTATTTGCTAGGTTTGTTTATTGATCGTAAGTCATATCAGAGTGTCCTCGTGTAGGTATAACAATAGCGCACATAGTGTTTGTTGTATTTTATTTGATATTTTAAAAGCTTTATAATAATAATAATAATAATGTAGTACTCTACAAAAAGTTTTTAAAAAGGCGGACTTAACACTTAAAAGCAATTTCTGCCAGTCAAACCTTTAGGTTATGTAGATGGCATTAGATTTATTTATATAGGTTCTCGTTTAACTCAACTTTGCTACTGCTTACTACTAAAAACACTCCTGGAAAGTGTTTTTTTTTAATCTAACAGACATATAAGTCTACTAATACTTAATCTGCCTACAAAGTTGAACTAAACGATAACTATATCTCAATCGTGAAGCTTTTCACTTTTTGAAGTCGTTGTTTTGTTAAAAATGTGTTATGTTGTGTTTTGTCACTTACAATACCAAGCTAGTGAAATATTACTGGGCTTATGAAAAATGTGTTACGCCTGTAAGTTTAATAGTTGAAATCGTATCATTTTCTTTCAATAAGAATGAAAATAAGATGAGTACCTAAATATGTTTTGTATGTGGCTTGGTGTTCCACATAATTATCACACTCGTATATTGAACCTTTTGCTTTTGTTATTTCACGGCGCATTTAATTCAGTTAGTTGTTGCTAATTAAATTATTTACACGTCTATTTCTGTCGTTGCCTTCCGCAGTTTGTTTTGACGATTGCTGAAGCGATAAATGGCATAAAAACAAGAATAATATTGTTATTAAGATAAGGCTCATGAAAATCTAAACATAGAACTGAAAAATAACAATATTTAATAAATTTGATATTGTAAACCATATGTACTTACAACGAATATTTGTTTTATATTATTTGACTTTTAATTATTGATTTCTTATGTTATAATTAACCTGTAAGCGTTTTGGACTTGATCTGTGAGCTTGCACGTGTTTTTAGCAAATAAATCAAGTCTTTAAATATTTATAGTAACGTAGGTTCTAACACTAAACAAGTGTTTTTAGCTTCAAGAAACTTTAGGAACAAACTCGTAAATAGGTAGTACGTCCTATTTGCTAGCGGAAAAACAAAACCAACTGCGCAAAAATTGCTACAGCTAGTTACCTACCATTTGCCTACCATCGTAAGTACTTATAACGTGAATCTACATGACAATGCGCAGACAGAAGGTTCGCTATGAAAAATTTTGGCGTTTCCAAAAATCGTGCCGATGAACGGATGCGAACATCCGGCGTTTTGTGGCCGATGTCCTCGGGTGTTTAATGACGTGCCGAATAATTTTTGATACAGTTAACCTGTGCCGTGAAATCGGCCGTCTGCCCGCGAAAATCGCTGCACTCAAACAGATTATGTCGAGGTACCTTTTGAAACTTCAGGTTTCAATGATATAGCTAACTGGGAAAGGTTTTTTATGTAAAGAAGAAAGTGTTTATCCTTTTGTTACAAATACACGATGGAATGTAACTAATATTAAGTGAACTGGAAGACAGGAAAACTCTAACCAAAGTTACTCCTAAGTAAAACTATTGTAATTTCAGAACGTTAGTAGGTCGTGAGCTTAGAGGGCGAGCCATTGGCGACTGAAACCCAATGACGACGGATGCATATTATGCATCTTTGCAAGCAATCGTTTAGTCCTATATCTAAGTTTTTTCGCAAAAATTGATTGTGTTTTACATTATCCATATATACCTATTTTACTCAAATTCCCCTTCCTGTTAATTAAATAAAGGTTGTCTGGAAGAGATCGCTCCAAGCGATAATACCGCCGTACATCTGTTTTGTTAAACTTGTCTGTAATTTTGTTTTATGTTGTACAATAAACTGTTAATCTATCTACTTCGGGACTCCAAGTTTGATTTTGTTAACTAGTATTAAACTGTGTAGGACCTCGCACAGTTTTAATAGGTCTGGTCTGGTTCGGTTAGTGTCAGGACGAAATACTGAATAGTCTCCTCAAACACAGTGAAAGCTACTAAATCATTTCACTTCTTTAATCAAGGCCGGAAGTAGGCATCTATTTGACATGAGGCATTGACAGCGGCCGGTCATCCACGACCTAACGGTGTGAAAAGTTCCTCTATGGGTGGAATGTGGGTTTGGCTAGGATGGTCGTGGGAACACCATTGGAAATTGGGCAATGGGGAACACCCATGAAAATAAATAAGTTAACTACACTTTCAATATAAGTATTAAAATTGGTACGCAATTAGTCGCACGGTATGATAGAAAGTTTTTTTCATAGTGCTGTCGCAATTTAATAATTTATTTATAACTGTGCAACCAACAACCTAAATGGAAACAGTAGATATCATGATACTTATATATATATATAAAAATGAATTGCTGGTCGTTAGTCTCGCTAAAACTCGAGAAACAGTACCGATTTTGCTAATTTTGGTTTTGAATTATTTGCTGAAGTTCAGGTTCAGGTTCAGGTTTCAACGGTGAGAAAATATGGAAATATTGCGAAAAACGTCTGCGGGGTCCGCTTGTTTTATATAAAACTTTTCCTGAAGTTGAATAATTATTTTTTCTTCGGAAAAGTAATACTGGTGTAATGGAATTACAGCCTGACTCATTCAATTATCAAGTACCTTACGATATTTCTTGCATTTTGTTTATGAGCAGTTCTATATTTAACTGCTTCGCAAAACTATAGTTCTATACTCTGCGAATACAGTTGTTGGTATTTTATAACCCTCGACGAAAAAGGGGGTTCTGATGGACCGATTTTAGTGCGGTTTATTTTATTCGAAAGTTAATTAACTCAAGGTGGTTCTTAGCTGACCAAAATTCGTCCAGACGTTGAGGCTCATCAGCCGTTTTCCTGGCTCTTGTTCGGGGGTTTTTGAACTTTGGTTTTTGGGTTTGGTGTCTCGTTAAAAATTAGAGACAATTAAACCCCTCAATCGCTTTGTTACTTAATTCACACAGTTTTAAAACTTTACATTTGATCCTGTCTATGAATACTAGACATGGGTAGTTCCTGAATGAATGAAACAATTGAAGTACTTCACCTATCTAGTCCATATTATATCATTCACTCTCTTTCGTTCAAAGCAGTTCATTTAGTTCAATGTAGTTGGTTTAGTAACTCAGTGATATGAGAGTATAACGTACGGATATATTTAGTTAGTACAGTGGTTTAGATTTTTAAACACGCAAACCTAGTGTAATTAACAAATATGGCTTAATTCTAGGTTGACAATACTAAACCTGTGATGAGTATAAAGAAAAATCAGTTTTCTATGTAAATAACGGTTTTTTTCTTAAGTTAACTATATGTTTTATAATTTAAATTCTTTGCTGCCGGCATTTTAAAATACAATAAAGTCATTAGAATAGTGAACAATGGTTCACAATACATAATTATGCAACGCAATTATAGCACTACTACATTATTTAGTTCAATAGAACGTAATAAAAGCCACTATAGATCTATTGAACTAAATGAACTAATTGAACAAGATACATATCTTCAACTCCCACTGAACTATATCACTCCTTTCAGTTCAGTGAACGATTTTGCGCATGTCTAATGAATACTAAGGCCCCGTGCACACGACAATGTCGTGCATGTTTTTTTTTAAGTATGGGTCTTAACGTCACTGTAACGTCACGTCACATTAATACGTTTACAGTGAACTTTGAAAGTGACTTCAAGACGTATACTGCAAAAAGACTTTGGTGATTGAGACAAAATTATTTATATTTGTGTCAAGCTCGGAGCAATTAACAAGCTTGTTAATTGCTCCGAGGTGTCAAGGGTTTGGAATGTAATTCCAAACTTTGATAAAAGGAACGCGGGTTCCCCATTTAGGAAAGCTATGGAAAATAACAACAGGAATTGTTAATGTCTGGGTGACGGAGTGTTTGACGCACAAAGGCCAGATTACCATGATCGGAAATTTAATTCTTACCTCAGACAGTTGATTTTTCCTACCGGTACGAAAATATTACCTAGTTTTATTATCAATATAAAACATTTATTATCAAGATATAAAATTTAAATTAAGTTATTTCTGCTCGCAACCACATTTCAACAACGTAAAGTGGTTTCCAGCGGAAAAATCAAGTATACGAGGCAAATAAATTGGAGTTATCTTTCAGTAAATGTAGATACAAGATTATCTTCATCATCAGCATATAGGTATACGTCCCACTGCTGGGCACAGGCCTCACCTCAACTATGAGGTGGTGTGAGCCATACTCCACCACGCGGGCTCAGTGCGGATTGGTGGAGGAGTGTGTGTAAGGTAAGTGACCAACCTTACTGTCAGATGTTATTAAGCCGCCCGAGGGCCTCTGACCAGGCTTGACGACTAATATCTATCGATATTAACCGGGACCAACAGCTTAACATGCCTTCCGAAGCACGGAGATGCTTGTAAATAGACGTCACTTTTATGGTCAGAATGGTCACCCATCCCAAAATGACCGCGCCTTAAGTTGCTTAACTTTTGGTATCACTACCAAAGCGCTACAACTACTGCGCCACAAGCACCTCGCAAGATTATCTTATAAAGATTTTTTATATTAAGTATTTAATGCAATAAAGTTAGGTAATATTTGGTCAACGGTTATGCACGCAGGTAAATAATACTCGGTCTAAATAGTACCTACAAAGATACAGTTACATAATTTATCCGCCATTATGAAGCGAAATTCGAACCACCTATGCTGGGAGACAGTTTAGGGCACGATCTGCAAAGCTGTATAATAAGGTGAATAAAATTATTAACATCTACACTAAGAATACCTATAGTTGCAAAAAAAGTCTGACAGAAATGTTAAAAAACTGGAGCTATGATGAGACTGAGGCTTTTATAGAACAAGATTAACTATAATAAAATAATAAAACCAAATTAAAATTACTTATAATAATATATTTACAATAGTTTTAAAATCATATTTTATAAACAAATTTCCATATTTAAAATAGGTTAGTTAAAATCCTCACACACACGCTAATACACACACACACACACACACACACACACTCACACACACACACACACACACACACACACACACACACACACACACACACACACACACAACACACACACACACATACATACATCATTATTTTACAGTGCATAACTTATGTTCTTTGTTGAGATGCCTTGATTGTTTCTTTTTCCTTTTTTAGTATGCATTTTGAGTATTTTGTTAAATAGATCGTAATATTGGGTTATTCCTTTTTGTAATTTTTAAACTGTAATGGAGAGCGAGGATTTTCTGACACAAGTAATCATTTACTTAAAAGAAATCCTCAATCGTATCCCAGATGTAACAACCCTGATACTAAATAAAGAATTTGTATTTGTATAGAAGCATTGTTTTTTTGTAACAAATTTACAATCGCTTGTTACGAAGTAATTTCAATGAATTTGAGTTTATAAAATCTGATAACATTTACAGCAATTCAGACATGGACAAATCTTAAGGAAATTTCCCAATGACGCCTGATTCTTCTCCTACTTTGCAGCGAGAAAGAAACGGGACATTTTAATTATTTCGTTTAAAACTATGTTAAAACGATGTTATGTGAAAGTCATGACGTCGAAAAACAATGCATCTTCATCGGTGCTATCGGACGTAGTTTCGTAGTAGCATTTCCCGTAACAAAACTTCCAACAAAGAACTTCGTTCTGAGAGCGGATACGAAAGAGTTCGTAGTCGTAACGTAAGTAATCCGCAAAACGATTTATCGTACTAACTAATTTCGTTGGTTTTTGATCTTATAATGCTATTATGGATAATGGAACAAACACTTATCAGTAGGTTAGTTAGATACCTATATCAAATGAATGCGCTAGATGCCTTAATATGATTGTATTATTTAAGATTGCGGTATTCGCATGGTGATGTGTGCAAACACTTGAAATCGTTTCCATAGCATTATTCACACAGTGGCAAACATTTTCGAAATAAACCCTTTTTTTTACGGTTTTATTCAGCTTGCTCCGTTTTTTTGTGACCATTTATTTCTTTAGGTGAAATCTAGTAATTGAAATTTGACACCCTTCCCGTTGTCAGATTGATCTGAAATTTGGTACACTTCTTTAGTTTTGGTGACAATACAAACAAAATAATACTTTTTTTTTGTTTTAATCCAAGATGGCCGCCACTACTAAAATGTCGGCTTACAAATTTTGTCACCACTACGTCAATATGGGTAATCAAAGAAAGGGCTTGACTAGTAGAACAGTTTAACACAGTTCGCTGTAAAAGGTAGGAACTACGAACGTAATAAAACTAAAAACTTAGTAATAAAAATGAGTAAAAAGACTTTAAATTAAAATACTATCGTTGTGCACGTGGCGTGTAGCGTAAACTGAGTTGACTGTATGGAAATGCGTGCCCAACGATTTTATTTTATGGGACCTACCGATTTTTTATTAGCTTTTAGTACATTACTATTAATAAAACCGTTTTATTAAAAAGTTTTTTTTTTCAATTTTTATTTTCAGTTCTTGCCTACTTCAAGCTTAACTTTGGTTCAAAAGAGATGAAAGACATATTCTCACAAAGTATCTTCCTTGCTTTGATTTAAGAAAAGTATCGATTTAAGAATAGTTCTACATTAACATGGCGCAAAGACTGTGGTCTTTGTAACGCACATACACAGTTTAGGTATTTTGAAAGATAATTAATTGCTGTCACCGAAAAGCGAATGATTTCATCGGAGACTATCACGCAGTATAAGCACTTTGATCTTTTGTTCTCATAGTAGGTGACCAGTACAAACCGACCGATATTATTAGCCTTATAGAATTGAATCTCTCTTAAGGGACGAGTAACATTGCTTAAAGATTGACAGTCTTCCACCAAGAATAGTTTATGACTCTATTAACTTATGTCTCTAATCCCGTCTCTGCACTTTAAATTGATTGAATTGTATTTAATATTTTTCCAGCCTTAACTTAAATCAACTAGATATTGCACAAGTTTGTAAAGTATGTCATCCCAATATGCAATGTATGTCTCAATGTACAAATATAGGCAAATATAGAGATAGAAATTTAGAAATTATTTATTTGGCACAAGTTAACAATAAATACATTAGGTAAAATAAAAGTTATATACTAATAATGTTATTTTTTATAAACCTATATCATCCCACTGCTGGGCAAAGGTAAACTAAAAATGTTAATTAGATATAAAACATTAATAACATTATTGTGTGCCAAAATGGTCCTCACACACTATAGTGTGAGAACGAGTTATAACTCGTGGCCGCAGATGGACATCACTCCACGTAACTTATTTACAGCGATAGATACGCCTAATTAGAACAGTAAGGTACTCATTAGGCTTATATTGAGACGCAAGTCAAAAACTGACTGATTTATGTGGTAATACCGTAAACGTACAGTAGTGAGTATTGATATAGTGCACGTGGCGCAGTTGCATAATGCAGTCACAGAACACTGCGCCGGCGCCGCCCTAACGACCGTCGTTGCATTCGAATGTGACGCATTTAATTGCAAACAATTAAAGTAGTTTGAACTCACTACCTGCGTCAGTGTTTCCCTGCAGCAGCAACCTCGGAATTTTCAAAGCTAGAGTGAACAGACATCTTCTAGGCTCGGTCGCTCCATCGCTCTCTTTGCCTCGTCAGGCTTAGTCTTAGGTCAAGAGTACCTATCCCAAATAAAACAAAAATGACGTTTTTCTTAGCAGATATAATACCTAGTAAGGGATTGACCATGTGGCTGCAGTTTTTAGATCTTAACTTTTCATCGATAATTATTTTCGGTTGATCGGATGTTATAATAAACCTTATTTATATGGATACACAGCCCAGTAATATTTTAACTCCGATGATTACCACGTAAAGTACTTGTGCCTCTAAATAGTTTTTTCAATTTACGCACAAATAGCCTATTATAACCGGGCGAACTGCTAAAATATTCACTTTCTAATTCAAAAGGATAACTCGTACGCATCGAAACTAACTTCCTATTTAGGTAAAAACGCGCGTGCCTCAACTCAACAAGAGTACTTGTTATAACGACACGCACTATGTAACTTTGTCACCTACTACTGGTACTGACTCATAGCACGCCTAAAAGTGAGAACAAAAGGTAAAACAATTAAATGCGCAGACCTTCTAGCTTTTTTAGTTAGCAGGTTGTTATTTGTAAACTACAAAGACTGTAAAGAGAATTTGATAAACATTCGAAATTAAATCTTAGTTTCAACGTAGCATATTGTGGCACAATTTAAAAGTTTTAGCTATCTTTCAACAGTGGTTCTGGTGTTTTATCAATCTCATCTCATCGGCCTATATACGTCCCACTGCTGGGCACAGGCCTAACCTAAACTATGAGGTGGTCCGAGCCATACTCCACCTTGCGGGCTCAGTGCGGATTGGTGGACGGGTGTTTGTAAGGTAAGTAACCAAACTTACTGTCAGATGTTATTAAGCCGCCCGAGGATACAGTTGATGAACTATCGGTAAATCAATGATTATAAATATTTGTCAATTTTATTAACTATCATACATAAGGGTCAATATACAAGTATTTATAGACTTACAGCTGGGTATTTAGAATTTCAAGATTCTTACCTACTTTAAGATTAATTCACTGTGCTACACCGATTCATCAATCAATTCTAAAATTTATTACGCATTTATTTCAACACAAACAAAATTCAAGTAAAAATTCTAAGCAAAATCGTGAAGAAACGAAACGATCACGCAAAACTTTTTCAGATCACTTCGTAGCAAAGTGCTACGAAGAGCTACAAGCTTAACCGCTACGAACTTCTTACCTACTAAAGCTCCGGTCTACGCAACACGTAGCACACCCGTAGCACACTCAGTCCAAACTCAAATTAAGCACAGTTCACACTGGTGCTAAGTCCGTCCACACGACACAGGTGCACTACTGGACAGCCGAAACCAAATTGTGGACATTTCTACACCATAATTCAGTTAAATCACATTAAGAGGGGGACGACAATGGGAGAGCATCGATGTGAGCGAATCACACCATCGTCACGCATGGCTGGCCCTCCATAGCCCGTGTTTAGCGACGTCGGTGACCCAACAATAATCATTATACTTTATACGTGCGTATGTATTGTTGAAACTCAGTGCGAGCGACCTGCGCGCCGCACTTTACTTTTATTGCACCTATTTTTATGTATCATACAATTTTGATTGGCCGCCGCATGCCAGCACAGATGACACCTCTAATGATTGTGATTTATGATTTGGAAAAGTTTTACCAATCACCACCGAAATAACCATTCCTCAAATGGTACTCTAAGAGCAGTATAGAAAGATCATGTACCTACCGTACTTGGTAGGACTAGGTATTTTCTCGTTTTACATATACTTAGCTAACTGTAGGTAAGGCAAGTCAATTATTTTGGTAAAATACAATTTTCAAAAGGGACTTACCTACTGATTTAAATTGAATACTCTGGCAACTGTAAATTAAAAAATATCAAAACGTTATAACACCCAAAGCAACAGAAAGTATTTCGACTCGAGCATTGAGTAAAGATAGTAAAAAGTCATAAATTCGGGTGCCAAATGTATTCATCAGTGACCCTAAACTGTCCGCTTTTCCGGAAGCTGCGAACAAAGGCGTCGCCCGCGCATCCAAAATGGCGGCGATCGCAGCGCCGGCGGCCATGTTGCGGCGGGCGCGCGAACTGCACTTGCGATTACCATCGACCATCGACCACTTGCCCAGTAGAAAAGAAACATTAGCTAATAAATGTTGACTGTCATCAACTACACTCGCGAGCAACCAAATCGACTCAACGCTTAAGCTACCACATTTAGATGAAGGTATTTTGCAAAAAATATTAAATTTATACATAATATTTATTTACATTACCGACATTCTCCACGAACACGTTATGTCTTACGGATGGTTTGTTGGCAAAGACTTCGTTATAATGCACGTCGATTAACGGTGACACTCGTTGCGTGTTACTCAACAGTTTTTGGACGAAGTAAGAATACAGGCGATGGACTGGTTTTCGCTCAGTCCGGGCCAGAAATCCAGCCCCTTCTTCGATAGTGGAGCAGCTGAATGCGGCGTTACTGAAAGAATTCCTCAAGAGACAATGAAGAAGCTTGTTCGTTCAATGAAAAACCGACTTCAAACTTTAAACAGAGCCAGGGATGAGTATCAAATCCAAAAATATTTGTTTTTATTGTAATGTGTTTACTTTAAAATTACCAACAGATATCGCATTTTCGATGCTCTATGGTTCGATTGACATGATCAAAAGGAACTCTTAATAAATATGGACAATTATCTTGTTGCCTTTGTTGTCCTAATAAATAAATAAATAAATATATAATTATTATCATTATAGTATTGATTTAATGCTGGAGAGACGCTTTCAGATAATGTATGATTAAGGAAGGATGATTTTTGATTTAAGACTAAAATCACATTTATATGTTGCTCGCAAGTGTATTTACACTCGGTATTCATGTGACACTAGAAAATTGTAGATTATTTAAAGATGTATCAATAAACTCATATAAAATTAAAGTATAAAAATAAAATAAAAAGTACCGAAGACCAAAGCGTTAATAATGCGTACGAAGGTGTCTTTGAATAGACCAATCAGAGTGTTTCAGTTGTTTGCTAGTAGAGTAGTTAGGCCCACTTGCAAAATCCAGGGTTGAAAGCTAAGTTAGTTAACTTGGTATCAGTGTCAAGGAATTTTCGTAGTCAAAATGTTTGTTTATTACGTTGCAAACAGCCTGTGCCAATGTGCCAGAGGCTGCTCCCAGGCCGATTACCTGATGAACGTGGTTTTGATGCCTGCCACAAACAGTTAATTTTTAATACTGAATATATTTTTTTTAGTTTGAAAGAACTTGACATCTCTTTATTTAATATCTGGATATGCCAACCAAAGGTGGGGCAAGTGGGGCGGAATGTGCTTAACACAATGTGTAGCTTTTTTTTCTACTGGGTAAGTGCTCGATGTTCAACGCTAATGAATTAATTATTAGGTAGCTGACATTTTTGTTTTACTGCTGACCTTGAGCGCGGCTGCGCCGGTCATCTCTCATAATCGCGATGCGAAATAACGATTACAGGTCGACACGTTGGTTCAAAGGATTTTATAAATGGACCTTTACATAATGTGACAGGAGGTGGGTGTTCCGTGTGGGATTATCGATAAATCTGATAATGCTGTGAGAATTTTTAATCGTTTCCCGGTTGCCGGGTGGCTGGACTGATAAAAGATACCCAGAATAGGTTATCGACTTATCAAATCCACACCTCACTAATATATTTATGTAAATATTATTATGAAATCAGACCAGCCCTCTGAATACATGCATCAATACAATAGCAGCATCTTTAACCATAAAGTAAGAACTTCGTGAAATACGAAATACGGCCTCTTTTACGTAAAACTCCCTCATCTACTATAATTAATGAGAAGTAGAATACTAACATTCTTATACATATAAACTTTGAATTATCTTGTATTCTTCTTCTTAGCGTGTCGATGGAACACCGACACGAGAAATTACATCGTGGCTGCCCGGAATTCAGCCACTTGTATTGCGGATCGGCTGCAGTTCATTAAATCCGCTGGCGTGCAGGTGTTGGGGCACACCGGGCACGATGTTAAGTGTGCCATAGTTTGCACTGCACCGCAAAGTCCACATCGGAGCTTGCCGAAAATCCCCACCTGGCCATGTTCTCCTTACTTCGACCAACCTGAGTCCGAAGCCTGTTTAAGGACTTTCAGATCGGCCATGGTAGATCTTGTATTGTAACACATACCTACCTAAGGTATGAGTTACATAACTGCTTTTCTCATGTGCACACATTTCCATCCACAAATAGCACGAGTAATTGTGATCTGAAGCACCTAGTAACCGCACAATCTATCACGCGTTCAATAAATGGATCGTCTCAATATCATTAATGACTGTCGCGTGATTCAATTATAAATAAAATATGGGTAGATAGTTTTTAATAAGCCCTATCTATCTGTGATTAATCTTTGGACGACCGCTTTGGTGTAATGGTAACAATATGACTATTAGACCAAGAGGTCGCGGGTTCGATCCCCGCACTGTACAAACATCTGTGTGCATGAGCATGTTTGTTTGTACTGGTTTGAGGTTAAAACAACGCCTACGTCTTGTTGACATACCATACCTACTGCTTACATTAACAAACACCTGAAAAATATCGTAAGAACTTAACATATGGAACGTTATTCCAAACAGATATCTATACTAATATTTAGATAGCGAAGAAAGGACTTATATATATTATATTACTTATATTATATAATATAAGCTTATAGTATATATATAGTAGTATATACTACTATATATATATATACTATAAGCTACTTTTTACCACGGAAAAATGACGCATTCCCATAGGGTAGGAAAATTCACGAGGCCGATCACTTTTTTCATACCTATGTAAAAACGAATTGCTGTACGTTAGTCTCTCTAAAACTCGAGAACGGCTGAACCGATTTCAATAATGTTAGCCTTGATATATTTGTGGAAGTCAAGGGCAGGTGCAAACGATGAGAAATATTGTTAAATTCGAAAACAGCGGGCAGGACAGCGTGTGAAGATCCACTTGTGTAAATATATGTACGTTACATAATGATTATTTAACAACTTATCTTATTTACACTGACTCCGGGATTATTTTAATGTCCTCGGTACTAAAGACATAAACGCGTTAGTGACGCAAGAATAATACGAATTAAAGTATTAAATCAGACACAGTGTCACTATATAAAATTACTTTCTGCGTATACTCGTACTTTAGAGTATTTAGTAGGCAAGAAGTAAAAAAATATCTCTAAAATCCAGCTGTTTGCCTTTTGCCTTCTTTGCTAAACACGCAACAAATATTATTTTTATCAAGCAAACACATAAACAATCAGATAACAAGTTACAGTATGTAACTCATACTTGTAAAATTTATTTATATCTTACCAAATACACACACGCAGATAGCAACAATCAAAAATTTTGAATGTTACCTGACACTATAATCATTTTGATACAGTAAGTATTAGATATTGGAGCACCTGAAATAAGGGCATGACCACATTGAGATTTGGGAGATGAAATCAACGTGCGGAGTGCATACTTTGTTTGTGATTTTTACTTCAACCATTAAAGTGTTTAATCATAGAAATGGGATATGAAACCTTTATTTGTATAAGGTTCTTTAGCTTTAAAACACGATTTTGGTCAGTATTTCTATGCTTTCAAAGCACTAAAATGACGTTTAGAGTTTCAAAAAAAAACAAAATGGATTCAATCCTGGCCTTGCATTTTCATTGTCTTTTACTGTTGCCATTACTAAGACGTCAGTATAATTTATTTTAACCCCCGGCGAAAAATAGGTGTGTTATAAGTTTGAACACTACGTCTCTTTGTGTTTTTGTGTGTGTCTGTTTGTAATGTCGTAGCTCCTGAACGTATGAACCGATTTCAAAGTTTTTTTTATTCGAGAGATAATTTTATCATGGTGGTTCTTAGCTATAACTAGTTAAAATCCGTCCAGTTTCTGAAGCTGTTTCTGGCTCATTCGGGGTTTTATTAACTGGAAAGTTAGTTTTTACGTGTACACGGCTTTATTCAGAAACAGGTTTTTATTTTTCACTTAAAGCATCTAACCTTGGCAATGATTTGCTCGCCGTTTTAATCACGTTCTCGGGTCGTGTTCGTTGAGATGTTGCTATTATGAATTATGTATTGCAGTTTCTCTGTGTGTACAAACTACTGAGTTTGGGTTTAAATAACATTCGAAGTATTTTTGATATTTTAGTTGCCCTTAGGCATTCTTCATTGTCCTGCCGTGAGAGTTATCTTATGATTAATAAGTCAACATGCCTCCATCGATTTTAATACCGCTCGATAAGAATCCAAGCCTTTTAATATGTTTATTTCAATGAGATCTTTACAATTTGGATGAGATCCTAAAAGTATGATGATTCTTTCTGCATGACCTTGAGGTTGACAGGCAGAAAATGATTTTAGCATTAAGTCCACCCTTTGTACATTTCTTGTGCAATAAAGTTTTTAATAAAATAAATACATATGAAATAAACAAATATCAGGCACCAGACCCATCCCTGACCATTAAATACGTAGCGAAAAGTTCTTATCTTTGATCTCACCGGCCTATAAGTACTCGTATAAGTCCCACTGCTGGGAACAGGCTCCGCCATAGCCTCAACTACCCTTGTGCTTAACTATGAGGTGATTACGCGCCATACTCTAGAACACGCTCCGCGAAAAGGACTTGATACTTTAATACTTATATGGTCATCAAAGACTGGGACCTAAACATTTAAAATTACGATCAAGCATCTAGTCATGTTCCATGTAGGTACCTCTAGTTCAATCTGTACGTTTAATGACAAAAAATAGGTAAATAACTCCCTTTCAAAGTAAATAGTTAATGTTTCTAAGTGCTACTTCGTTTAAAAAGCGATCGAGGGTCAAGAACACAATGAAATAAAGATTTTTCTAGAAACATAAGTAGTATTAACTTTCAATTACGGTGAAATCAATGTTAGAACGGAATTGCTTAAATTCTTGCAAAACATTTTACACCAAGCGACAATGTCGTAAGTGTATTGATTTCACAATTTTCATCCTAAACAAGATTACCAATTGCTGCCTAAATTTACTCGTAGTACCTACTGTACTTACTATACTTTGCCCAATGTTTTACGATCGGCATAGTTTTCTTAGGGGTTGAAAAACCTTTTTTCTATTTTCGTAGTACCTTGAGCATCTAACTGGAAAACTGATAAACATTTTCTGATCTGACCGTACTCGATACATACCTACATTATTATCTTGATGAGCGGTAGGTAGGCACTTGTTTAAAGGTTGTCAAGAATTAATGGTTTAAGTGCGTTTCCATTTTGGGAAGTTGTTGATTACCAAACAAGAAATAAATCCAAGACCAATCTAAGACGGCACTTGCTTCAATGATTTAAGCCATTTTTACAATATACCATACAAAAAAAAACAATTTTCTATTTGCTATACAAATTTTGTATGAGTTTCAAATTGGACTTGAATTACTTTTGATGACTGATGGGTCGATGATTTATCTGATAAAAGTTGAATTCGGCTATCTACTTTTTTCAATAATTTTACTGGTTTGCTATTTTCGTCAAATTTGTTTTGATTATTAATGTAATCACTAAATGAACCTTCATGCTATCAAATATTTACTTAATTTGTTTTGAAAGTATTATTCACATTACTTAAGTAGGCCATGAATGAAAACAAATTGATCGATCGGTTTATTGATGCCGATACCCTAGTTTATCACGATAAAATATTATTTCCAGATCAGCGCCCTTATGAAAAAACAAACCGATAAAATTTACTACCCAGTAGAAACCTAGTGCAAAAACAAAATACATTCAGATAATTTTTGATCGACAAAACACTATTAAACGTCCATGAAACTATTACGCAAAAAACCTTCAATTATCCAACTATGATGCATGAATGACATTACTCGTACCTGTCATAAGTTGACAATTGCCAAAATAAAAGGGTAAGGGTACTTATGTGATCAGAAACTTTTCTGTACCTACCTGTTTTGGTTTTGGGTCACGCACATGCAACTAGGAGAAGAAGAGACAGGACCGTACTAAGGGCATAAAGGGTCATAAATGTCATAATATACCACGCTTGTCCCACCTGATATCATGATCGTATAGCAAATGTTATCGTAAAAGTTCATCATGCCAATATTTTATGAAGTAAATTTATTTGGTCTGTAAATAAGTCACTAACAATAACACAACAAGATGGATATTAAACGATGAGTAGCTAATTCGATGTCTTCTGTATTCTTGGTACCTGCATAAAAATTAAACAAGTAAATTTGTGCCGACTGTAAATGGTGTGGAATTCTCGTATTAACCAGTGTAAACACACGTTATCGTATTTTGTAATAATGGACTGATAAAAAGAGTCCACGTGGAAATCATAATGTGAAGCGTGCGTGGTACTTTACTTTGGCCTACTAGGCGCTGTAAAAACTTTTGTAGGATAGTGTATCTCACTAACAATACTAGTTTAATGTTCATGACTTTTTGATCTAGTTAAAAACTTTTGCTTGCTTCCAGTCAATATAACGAAACAGTACCTACTTATAATCTTATCAGTGACAAAACACAGTAAGTAGAATGCATCTCTGTTCGGCAGCACGACTAGCTTCGATGCCGGCCGGGTGCCTACGTGACGTCTGCCGCGTGGTGCGCGCTTGGAGGGGGCAGCCGGTTTGTTTTGCTGCGTGCGCAATGGCTGTAGTGTGGCCTGTGTGTCGATTGAAAATAATGAACGTCATATTTATCGTACTCAAGAATTCTAGAATTAGGATTCGAGAGACAGAATTACAACTTTTATCGCAGATGCGTTACAGAACCTTTACAGCTAGGTCAAAAGGAAGCGTCTATTGCAGGATGTCATGCAAAATTTCCGCAGGTCTTTTGTGAGCATTGTTTTATGTAGTTAGAAACAATAAATACCTACACCATCCATAAGTTTATGCTGCTGTTAACGGCTTAACAGTAATTTGATAAGCAGTTTTTATTGATAGAATGACTAACCTACACAAACAGTAATAAAATCTGTACTAATTACTGTAACGAATTAATTAAATAGAAGTAACCTCGATACTTACAAAAGTGTTGTAGTATCCAAGGGCCAAATGCAAATGGAAATGATAACGTTATCGATGTCGATGACATGAATGTAAACAGTTTGTGCCACACTACTGCTTATTTTGAGTCGCGCTGGAACAGGCAAGGAGGCAAAACACAACAAAGAATCAGTCAGTCATACGAAGCAGTGGTGATCAGACGTACACCTTTACCAGTGAAGCGAAAGTTATACAAGACAATAACTTAACTTGAAAACCTACTACAAGTTTAATTGAAACACGTGTTGATAAAACAGAAGACGTCAAGATGTTTACAACGAAGAAAAGTTTGGAGAGGGTTCTCCAGGCGTACAAAAATGAAATTCGCCGGCAAATCAGCAAGACGACAAGTGTTAGCAACTCCGACGCGATGGCACCGAGACTGGACCAGAGCGTCGTCAAGCCGCAACAGAACGAAGAAACGGGACCTCCGAAGAAGTTGCTGAAGTTGCAAAAATACCACAGGTCAGTGAACTTTGTGAACCGGAGTTACATTAACTTTGCGTAACTGTCGAAGCCGTACCGAGCACAACAGACAGTACATTGTCTAACTTTGTATGAACGCCGACTTTAAATAATATTCAGCAAATGTTTTGCGACGATATCACTTCGATGTTTAGGTCACTTTTGAGGAATACATTGTCATAGTAAATGCGTAGTGTTTAGACATCACACACAACTCTGTTAATGTGATGCACTTAATTCTATAAATAGAATGTTGCTTGCGGCCATCGTGTACCCTGTACCACTAGTTGATTTCTAACCAGCATAGGAATTTAAATTTATTTACTAAGGACATAAGCACAGATTACTAAATAGTTACACATAAGTGATAATCACAGAAACAATTATACGTTTTAAATTTTACTGTAGACGTTATACCACAGCTGTAATGAATAAATTACTTAATATTACGTTCGTTTTACACAAAGACGTAAACAAAAGACTTGACTGTAAAATTAAAATCCAGTCTCAATTTACAGGCATATTTAATTAGCACTTCGTTGTAACAAAGATTTTCCTAAAGTTGTTTTCACACTTTGAACATTCACATCAGAAATTTTAAATTGTAGTACTTTGCCCTTTGACTACACACTTTTAAAAAATCCGCAAACAATAGAATAACTTACCTCAGTAACATATCATTGTCTGTGTGAGTAGGGTTTAAATTATAAAATTTTTCTTCTCATCTTTCACCATATAGAAAAAGCCAACGAAATGATTTTCTACTCCGTAGATACCTGTCGACCCTGACTCCCCAGGAAATGCCAATGGCGACCCGCGGACTGGCCGTCTCTAAGGACCAGTCCAGGGAGTTCATGGCCTGCTTCCCGGACATCGTGCGGGACCTCACGGAGACTGGCAAGCACACTGACGTGCCCGAAGCCAGCAAGTGGTTGGCTAAGGTACGTCACACTGATAGATATACCGTTAGAACAAATTAATCATTCATGACAAGGATGGATCCAGAATGCAAAACATTTGAGTAACAAACTCAAAGAGCATTTTAAAATGCGATACGTTCGTGCCAAATAATTTTGAATTGAGATTACTGTTAAAAACAAAAGCCCCAAATTGCCCCTGAATCCGCCCCTGTCTTGTAAGGTATAACTACAGTGTAGAGGCAATGGTCGGTCAACGTGAAAGCAGGTTATTTAGAAAATCTAAAGACTTTCTTAACAGTGACTCATTATTTTGTAAGACAATGTCAATAAAAGTAGGTAACCCTTAAGTCTGATAAGGGCACAAAAGTTCACAAATAACTTACGTGCCATTCCTACTTACTAATCATGCTTCTTACTTCTCAATATCTTAGCAATGAACGCAGTTTTAAACCTACCTGATACTTATTTTTTACCAGCATTTTAACTTAATATTCAAATGTAAATAAAACTGGCAAAAAACCTAAAGCAACCATTAATCGTCGATCAAAAAGCCTCGGTAAATATGCAAACCATATGCTGTAATATTTTTTCAACTGCTGTCGTATGTAGAGTCGCATTGTTATTTTAATTTTTTCTTTCATTTTAGTTTGTAATTAAATTGACTATAAAATAATATAATATATAGGTACGTACATGTAATGAAGGTACCTAAGAAGAGTAGAGCAAAAATCTAAGCCTTTGATAATTCCAATAAGATATAGGTGGTATATTTTTAATAAAACAACGAAATATCTTAGTTAATGCTAACATAATTACGTATGTCACATAAAAATAAGCTGTTTTTTTTGTTCTAGCTCCTTCAATACACCGTGCCCAATGGCAAAAAGAACAGGGGCTTGGCCACCGTGCTAGCCTACAAGATGGTAGAGAAACCTGACAACCTGACTCCGGAGAATATTCATCTGGCCAACATCATGGGATGGTGTACTGAAATGGTGAGGATTTTTTTTTTTACTTTAGTGTCAGGATTCACAGCTCATAGGCCAACACAGTCACGACACCAGCCAAGTTGCTTGCAGATGTTATAAAACTAGACACAATAGAACTCAAGACCTCTGGCTATTTAGTCTTACCTACACTCGATTCTACATAGATTATGGTCGTTGCAGTAGACGCGTTATGGTGTCAGTGCTTTAGGTTTTGTTTTTGAAGCCGGTTATGAAGTACAATACAGATACAGAATAGCCCGACTGCCTTAGCTCTCTCATTCTATTTGACTGTTAGACCGTCCAATTATGTAAGAAAAAGTCACATTTATTGATAAATTTTGTTCATGGACATCCTGAAAGTAGTTTTAGTAACAATAACAATAATCTTTGGACTTAGTGAAACAATTGATGATCATTCAATCGTAGTTAATACTAAGAAGTGTAGGTAAACGCCTATGTAAATACAAAGTGAAGAAGACATTACAGATCTTAGTTAAAAACACCTAGGTATTCTTAGAGCAGATTTCCACCTAGGTTTTGATTTAATACTTATTTAAATACGATATAGGTACCTACATATCATGTAGGTGTACACTTTTACAGTGGATTCCAAGATTTTTACAAAATAAAAAAGAAACATCAGCTTTTAAGTAAGTAAATAAATAAAGTTAAATTCAATTTTCAATAAATACCTTATCGGACAAAGTCATGGGCACGTTCTTGGGTCTCCAATGGTTTGTTTAATAATTCTCACTATGTTAATTAGAGCCGGCCAGACTGAAACAGTCGCATAAAAACTCGTTTGGCTAAAAAATATATAAGTATCCGTTTGGCAAACATGATAAAACTGGTTCGCTTTTTATCACCATGCCAGTTTGGGGGGTAACAACGGCAAAAACAAATGTTGATCACGTTCTTTGCGGGCTGGTAATCGCGCTTTATCAGCCTAGAAACAATATTAAAAATCGATCTAACAGAGATAAGCATCCGTTTTCTTTGCATTTCTAGATGTAGGTAGATATTTCATTTGTTGGTTGGAAGAGTTCGAAGTTGGTATGATACATAGGTTAGTAGGTAGGTAGTTTATATGTATGTATAGTATGATTGTAGTATAGGTTGGAAGGTAGGAATTTAAAAGCATTTTATTTTCGTCGGCCCTCCAGTTGCCCGAGTCCCGAACCGCCTGCATTAACGATCGCTTGTTTGAGTACCGAATGTTGACTTGGGTTCGATAGCGGTCATTGGGTCATATTTAAGTGGGGTCGAATCTGGTTTTCAAAATTACCTACCTACACCAGGTTCAGAGAGGCATACATAAATTGTATATTAAGACCCATAAAGACAGTCGTGAGACGACCGATAATTTAAATAATTATTACTTACAAACAACCGCACATCAAGATACCCATTTTACCCAATACAGCCTTTGTTGCCCTCGCCAACGTACTACGACTAAGTCATGCGTTGGTCACGCAGCCAATGCATGCTGCTGACTAGACTTGTCCACTAATTGTATAAATGTAATACCTCAAGACTGAGGTTTGCGATCATTAATATGCAATTAAAACGATCTTTATTATATAGCCTACTCCATTTCATACACACAAATAACCCACCATCGCATCATTGTTCCAGTGTGTAGGTGAGTAAAGTGCAAAGCTGCAACCGAGAAATGAACCAAACCCTATTCTTAACCCTCGACAAAAAAGGGTGTTACAAGTTTGACCCTTATGTCTGTTTTTGTTGTTGTGTCTGTCTGGGCATCGTAGCTTCCGAAATGGTCCGAAAGTGTTGCTTCATCACGGCGTTTCTAGCTAAGGCTGGTCAAAATTCGTCCAGCGTTGAAGCTGACCAACGGCTTTCCTGTTTTTTTAGCGGGAAAGATAGTTTTTCCAACAGTAAATACTACAAAGATGTACTTCTATCTTTAACCTCTGTGTTCTTCCACAGTTCCACACTCACCAAATGCTGCTAAACGACATAATGGAAGGCACGGAGCTCCGCCGCGGTGCGCCGTGCTGGCACCGCCGTGCCGACGTCGGGCTGAGTGGCATCAACGACGCCGTTCAGGTCCAGTCTGCTATGTACTCGACGCTGAAGAAGTACTTCTCCAACAAGACGTATTACAAGAACGTCCTGGAGACGTTCAATGAGGTAAGATAATTACGGTCTTTAAATATAAGACAAGCGGGTCGAACGCGAACATTCGCGACAATTTATCTTGGGAATTCGCGACAATCCCTAAACCTACGTAAAAATTACATAGTTTTCATGGGGCGGGGTGCGATCTTTAACACGGCACCTAAACCATTTTTCAACCATGAATAGGTACTCGCGGAGTAAACTGGTGTGGCCCAAACCGAGTTAACTTAGAGTAATAATTTAAAGAGATTACAGCCAGTCTGTGTGGTGGAACCCATGCAGTCTCCCAAACTCAGGAATTTTTAGCTGCTTTCTGTAACGCTCGGCTTGAAAGGCTTAACTAAGATATTTTCCTTATCTCCATCCACGCCTAAAGTCTTTGTCATAAATGTAACTATCTGTTAAAGGTTGAAATAAGTAATACTTAGAAAGGTAGTGTGGCTTATCGTTTGAAACCCAATCGTAAACCACCTTGTGTACATACTTGTGTAGAGAACTAAAATTCAATCATTACGAGCTGAAACTTCTTTCTGCCACTGAGATCAATCCGACAAGCATAACTTCTATGACTAACATTCTAAGAATTACATTTCGCGATTTGCAAGGATTAGGTATTTTCGTAATATTTTTTTATCCACTTTTCTGAGGTAAGATTAGCGCGCTAAAATAGGATAAAGTTACTGGAACACTGAGAACTCGTATCTTTGTGATCACCCTTGAAATCACCCTAGACAGGCCACTCACGCAACTACTTCTAAAGGCTTATGACGTCGTAACAGTCCGCAATAAAACCGTTAAAGAGTCAAGTCACCTCAACAAGACACGACTCATTCATACTATAACTATAACTATATAAGTATAAGTTTTAACTATAATTGTAGTTAAAACGAATAAGTTAGCCGCCACGTTTATTTACATTTTTTACATAGTGATAAAAATCGACTATAAACCGATAGACCTCCCTAATACGCATATGAAACCATGTGTAACCATAACACTTTTTTTTCAGATGCTGCTAAAATCATCAATTGGCCAGTACTTAGACAAATCTCTGTCCAAAACCGACAAGCCGGACTTGTCACAGTTCACGATGCACAAGTACGAAGCTATCACGAAGTACAAGAGCGCGTATTACACTTTCCAAATGCCTGTCACCCTGGCTCTCCTCATGGCCGGAGTAGACGACCCAGAAACACACAGACAAGCAAAGACCATCCTGCTGGAAATGGGAGAATTCTTCCAGATTCAAGTAAGTTCTACTTATTTTTTTTTCAACACAATGGGGTAGCACCTAGCCCTAATCACTTGATGTAAAGTTTGATAAGCCTGAGGTGAAAGCGCACTATACTCCCGTAAGTCTCATGTACCTACTGAAGAACTGGCTATCATAACATGACTCGTATCACAATGCTGAAAACTTTAGATTTAGAAAAAAAAATTGAATGATTTAGATGAAATGTTGGCAGTTGGCTAGACGGACGAAGAAAAACCAAAGCATGTAGGTACAGTGTGTAACACTTAACTGCGGTGCGGTTAATAAAAAAATAAAGCACAAAAAGTCGTTTCTGTAAAGCAAATGTCAAAAGATAAAAAATAAACAGGCCTACCTACCTATTTAGGTATTACGTCCATAAAAGATCTAATAAAGCAGCTTAGTAATTAGATCGTTTATTTTCCAGGACGATTTTCTCGATTGCTTCGGAGATCCGGCCGTCATCGGCAAAAACGGCACCGACATCCAAGACGGCAAATGCACATGGCTGGCAGTCGTCGCCCTTCAAAGAGCGACACCGTCCCAGAGGGTGATCATGGAGGAATACTACGGCAGCCCACAACCAGAAGCAGTGGCAAGAATCAAGGATCTCTACGAGGAACTTCAACTCCCTCACACCTACTCCGTATTCGAGGAAGCCACATACGATCTCCTTAGGACACAAATTCAGCAAGTCACGAGGGGACTCCCCCACGACTTATTCTTCAAAATCCTAGATAACATCTTTAGGCGAAGTGTTTAAGTATATGATCTTAATTAATTTTACGTTAGGCTATTAAGAATTGTTAGTTAATATTTTAGCACTGATTAAGTTATTTGTATATTAGGAGCTAACGAGACGGATTGCATTATGTTATGTCTTACGCATTTAAATAATCATGCATGGAAGTGATAGATAATGACCTAAAAAATGTTCTAAAGATTGTTTGCTAACGGAAATTTTATTACAAACAATGTTATATGTAGGTACTGATGTGAATGCGGTCATTCACATCAGTACATATATGTCTTCTTTATACATTAACTACAAAAAATAATGATTTAAATTCGATAAAGTATTGAGACAATCAAGACAATCTTATCGAAATATTAGTGTTTATTTAACGAGTATTGGTGTAACGAGCTCCTATTTTTTTTAATTTTACGTGTATTCCGTTCCTAGTCGTAATCGAATAGTGATATAAGAACGGCACAAATACTTTAAATATTTATAGGTATCTAGGTACTGTTGAACAATAAAAAAATGATTACTTATCCAAGTTTTTGTTTTTCTATTTACCGACTATGAACGTGCTTATGCTGCGGCTACCAAAATCGTCATCTTAACTTTAAGGCAAGTCCACCAAACACTTTTTTATTTATTGTTGGTCTAAACATATTCTACGTAGAAAGCCGCCTCATGTCCTGTAGGTGTTCTAATAAACCTGGTAACAATATTAATGTTACTTTCAATTCAGCAGAAGCTATACTCGAATGAAGTTTACTCGTAAATCCACCGTTATCGGGATAATGGCAAAGCAATAACGTTGCTGGGCTAAGTTTTAAAATCCAAAACTGCGAAGTATTTTTAAAAGTAATGTCATTAAAACTGTCACTGTCACGAGTTCAACGCGGGAACAGGAGAGTATGTAAGATGGGCTCTGTTTCTCAATTTTCTAAATTAATTTTTCGTGGCATATTATTGTGATAGTGAGGCTTTATCATAATAATGTGTTACTGAAGGAAAACAATGGAGTAAATGTAAGAAATAGAGTAAGGTGCTCCGTACAGATACGATCGATATTACCGAGTTAAGCTCCATGTCTTGAGCATTGAAATGTAAACCTACCTCGCATTTCAATGAGTTAGGTTAGGTTTGTTTATAAATACCTAGTTGTTTTAAGAATAGTAAAATAAATAAATGAAGATTAGGCTGTATGACTCTGACCGTTGCCTTTTCCTTCGGGACAATGTTTTTTTTTTTTTTTTTTTTTTTTGTTCCGCAAGGAACAGGCTAAGGTCCAGGACCATGCTGCCTAGTCATTAGTATAGTATTTAATTCTTTGGTAATATAATCCAAGTTTACGTCTTCAGTAAAAAAAAACCTAATAGTACAACAGTCAAATCCATTATTCAAAACATACAGTTATTCAGATTAGAAAATCTTTTGTAATAGTTTATAATATTTGATCGTCTAACAAACAAAAACGTCGTGTTTGGAACAACCAACAGTCAAGTCCGATAAATGTCAATGTCAAATCCTTTTTCACACAGAGTCTGTACAAAAACAAAACCAATAACCAAAGTAAACTATGAACCCTTTGATAACCAAATTAGACAACAAAACAAGAAAAGACGAAAAACACATTATTAAAATCAGATAACTTTTAACACAAAACCACTATATAATTACAAACAGGCGATGTTTATAATCTTATGGTAGTTTTTATTCACAATACAATTGGACAAATCTAGATTTGTCCAACTGTACTATGAACAAATTTGAACAAAGGAACATATGTCAAACTATTTACAAGAAGATCCTGGATAGAGCGCGGTACCAAGTTCGATCTACCATAAATTTCAATCAGCTCATCCATTAGCACAAGGCGCTGAATGCCAAAGGATGAGCAACGGAAAAATATGTGGGACAGGGATTGCTCTACTTGGGAGTTACAATGATCACAATAAGGACTATGGACTATTTTCAAGCGGAAGAGATGATAGTTTAAACGACAGTGTCCAAAACGAAGTCTTAGAATGGTGGTATAAAATTTCCTATTAAAATAAGAACTAAATTTGCAGAACCATGGCATGGTTCCTATGGGGACATTATATGTGGCATACCACAGGCCCTTGTTTTCAATTTGAACTGTGTAATTCCAATGCCTTTTCCAAATATCGATAAACCTTTTCTTTAGGAGAGGGACTATATCTGTGCAAGGTACAGAGATATCAAGATGACTACTAGAATCAGGGACAGTGGTAGAAAAATTTGTTATAGTCCTAGCTAAAAAGTCAGCCCTCTCATTTCCTAACACACCAACATGAGAAGGAACCCACATAAATTCAACTTTAACATTGTGTATGGTTAACAATTCAAGCCAAGATTCCTTAATTAAATAAATTAAATAGTTAGTGTTAGCATTAAACTTGTTATTTCTCATACTTACAAGAACACTCATGCTATCACTGACTATTAACCACTCACGACAACCATTATTTTTGAGTTTTATGTGTTTTAAGGCAGCAAGAATAGCCACAGCCTCAGCTGTGAATATACTTGTATTTGAATTTATTTTGTACCCAATGCCAGTATTTAGAGACCTGTCAAAAATAGCAAATGAAACGGCAGCCTCAGTTTTAGACCCATCAGTATACATGAATCTATAATCAATAAACTCTGATAATTTACTATACACATCTTCTTTTGAGGATAAACTGTGATCAATAATAATGTTCATTGCAGGAAATTTGCTGTGAAAGGCTCCCTGGTAGCATGGAAGCAAAGATGATCTATGGATATGCAGAGTATCAAGAAAATTTACAAATTGTGGGAATCCCTGAAGTATATAGAGAGGATGATGAATGGATGGTGGAGGAGAATTTTTTAAGTTTAAAAGTAGGTGATTATTACTTTTGCTATATAGTTTTAATAAAAACCGTTCCTTCAAGTAAGAGAATCTGATACTTAGTGGAGGTAAATTACACTCAACTTGCATTGAATTGATAGGAGTGCTTTTAAATGCTCCAGTTATGAGTCTCAAGCTTTTGTTTTGAATTTTATCCAAAATATCTACTAACCTACTATCACCAGCAAAGCAGAGAAAACCATATTCAAAATGACTACGAATCAAAGATTTATACAATAGCAGCAATATTTTGGGATCAGCTCCCCAGGACGTTCTACACAATGATTTCAAGATATTAAATGCTTTATTAGCTCTTAAACTTATTAAATCAATGTAATTTTTCCAAGAGACATTATGAGTAAAAGTTACACCTAAAAACTTAGCATCATGGGAGACAGAAATTGGAACTTTATTGTAATAAACAGAAGGAATAATGTTGCTATCCTTACCAAAGATTACCATTTTAGATTTTAATGCATTTATATCAAGATTCAAATGATAGAAATATTTACACAACCCTTCCAATGACCTATTGAGAATGTTAGTAATATCTGTTATTTTTTTTCCAGACACATAGACAACCAAATCATCTGCAAATTGGAGGCTTTTCACTTCTGAACCCAAAATCATATTAAGACGGCGAATATACAGTATGAATAATAAAGGAGAGAGAATTCCACCTTGACAAACTCCAACTGAAGCAAATCTGGGACCATGCAATTGACTATTATGCTTAGCGTAAACTTCCCTTTCAGTCAAAAAATTATAAACCCAATGAACTATTTTGTTTGGAATCCCAACAGAAAGCAATTCTGAAGATAGTACATCAATATTGACACTATTGAAAGCTCCAGCGACATCAAAGAATACTGACACTAAAAATTCTTTTTTATCTTTACTCTTTTGGATATCAAGTTGAAGCTGACAAATGCTTTCACGAGCTGACGACCCCCTACGAAAACCGAATTGATTAGCAGGTAATAGGTTATTTTGTTCTACATAGAATTCCAGCCTTTGTTTTAGCAACTGTTCAAATACTTTTCCTACACAAGATGTTAGAGCAATAGGACGATAAGAATCAGGATTTGACCGCAGCTTATCAGGTTTCAATATGGGTACTAAGCAGTCAGTCTTCCATGAATGAGGAATGTCATTTATCAGCCAAAGTTTATTCAATATTTCGAGAAAAATGTGATGACCCTTTTCACTCAACTTTTTCAACATAATATAGGGAACACCATCTAAACCAAAAGCACTATCCTTTCTAGAGTAAATAGCAGTCATTAGCTCTTGTAAGGAAAAAGGTCTGACTAAGAAGTTATTTACAGAGTTACTTTTGCTGTCTTGTGAAAGATTTGATTGTTTATTTACATAGTCTGGGGTATACTTCTTCAAAAAATCTGGAACCCAGTCATCATCGGTATTGCTCCAAGAATATGTTCTGTTAAATTTTCGCATATAATTCCAGATTCTCGACAGAGGAGTACATCGGTTAAAGGAGTTACACAATTCAATCCAGCTATTAGATCTCTCTTTTTTTAAAGTAAGTTTTTTAAAAGCTTGCAATTTTTTAAATTCTATATAAGTTTTGTCACATGGATTATTTTTAAAATTAACGTAAGCAGACTTAGACTTTTGTACTGCATCTGAACATGACTTATTCCACCAAGGAAGAGGAGGGTTTTTAAAAGACTTCCTGTTGGAAGGGTTAGTAGAAGAAGAGACAGACACATTCTGAATTGGCAGAGATTTATCAATAGAAGAGTGCAAAATTTTAAGAAAGGCAGCATATGCTTCTATTGGAAGAAAATTTTGAACCTGAAAATTAGACAACTCTAAATCTACATTTTGCGCATACATTTTCCAATCTACCATTTTAAAATTAGGGTAGATTGGCAAAAGTGTGCTATTATTTACAAGACCATTATTTACATTATTAATATTTACAGAAACTTTTATAATTACAGGAAGATGATAGCTTCCCAGAGGATCATTATGTACTGACCAGTCACAAGAAAGAGCCAACGATGGAGAAACCAAAGACAAATCTAGGGCACTTGGGCGCCACGTCAAAGAACCAACAGTTGTCACTTCGCCATTATTTAATAAAATCAAACCATTGTTATCAATAACATCCAAAATATCTCTACCTCTTGAATTAACGAAATTGCATCCCCATGCTGTGTGGTGAGCATTAAAATCACCAGCAAATATCATTGGTTCAGGTACTGATTGTATTAAAGATTCAAAATTACCTTTATTAAAAGGTGGTGTACAGTTTGGTGGACAATAAAAACTTACAATACTTATTTCTTTCTTATTTACAATAACTCTTACACAAATGTTTTGTAAAGAATTGTCTGAATATGTGTTTATTTTTTTGTAACTTAAACTATGATGAATTAGAATGGCTACGCCATTATGCTTATTGCCAATATCGTTTCTTTCTATTTGATAACCTTTTATGGTAAAGTCTTTAATAGGGCTTAGCCAGGTCTCAGATATTATTGCTACATGTATATTGTGGTCATAAAGAAATTGGGTAAGTGAAAGCTTATTACTTATAATACTCTGGGCGTTCCACTGCATGATGTTAAGATCCATTATCAGGAGAAGAAGTGGTATTTCTAAATGTTTGATGTAAGATGTTTTTTATTGAAGTGAAATTAATAGGATTTTCTTTTTGGTTTAAAACAATTTTTGTGATTGCATTTGTCAATAAATTCATAAAGAAATCAGATTTTGTTAAATTTTGTATTTGGGTTTCGATATTTCTAAAAGTTAGTTGTGGGAATGCATTTTCATTGAAAAGTTCTGAATATTTTGTTGCTCTGGATTTTATTTTATTTTCTTCAATTTTTGCTTTCTTTTGAGGGCAAGTATTAGAAATAGAGATGTGGTTTCCACCACAGTTAGCGCATTTAGCATTTTTGGGGTCCACCTTACATGCTTTAAAATTGTGGTTACTCTCTGTACATATTGAACATACTTCGGCGTTTCTGCAATATTGTGCAATGTGGCCAAACTTCATGCATCGAAGACATTGCTTTACTGGAGGTACATACACGCTTACCTCATGCCTCCAGGAATCCAAGTAAACATACTGAGGGAGTTCTGTTGAGGCGAACGTGACGGCGACTGTCGGCGTTGGTTGGTACGAGACCGCACCATCCTCGCTCCGAACACGACGCATGAATCGCCTTACCTGGATTATGTTTCGAGAGCTACCAATTAAGGAAGAGATCATTTTGTTAGATAAATCTATAGGGACTGAGGTAATGACCCCTGTCACCTCTGTGTCGACAGCCGGTATAGTGGCCTTTAGGCCCAATTCGTCAAGCATTTTTTTGTTTTGCAAAAATACATTTGCGTTGTTGGAAAGATCAAAAGTTATGCCTATCTTGTATTTATTGATCGATTTTAGATGAAGTATGCCGGTAACGCAGTATTTGCGTATGGCATGTGAAATGGCGAGGCGGTCCTTATCGGTAAATGTCTTTTTGTCGTCAATGTGTGATAGAAACACTATAAATTCAGTTTTTTTAGTATTTTCAGGATACTTTCGTGTGTATCCTGGCACTTTATAAACTTGGTACTTTTTACTAGTGTCCTCATCATCCGAAGAAGTCTCCATTACTGGCCCATCAGGTGGATCCTGTTTTTTCCGCTTTTTGACTCCACCCATCTTCAGAACACAGTATTAACTACATGCACAACTATTTCACTAACTATAATACACAATATTTACACAGAAAGCTACAAAATATACAATTTTACAAATTAATTTCAAAACTAGCACAAAATTGGGCGCCTTTCTTGTTCAAGGTTCCCGCGCTTTTTTTCTCGGGACAATGTTACTACTACTGCTACTGTCACTGTCACTTGGTGTCAAGAAATGCGTGATGTAGATTTTAGAGATGTGACATAGGAGGAACAGATGAAATAAAAAACTATATTTTATACCAATTTAAATCGATCAGTTTCTATAAGAACATTGAATTAAAAGTTATAGTGTCAAATTACGTTAGTCGACATATTTTAAAAAATGATTTTATTGCGTTAAAAAGAATACATGGAATTTACTAAGAATTTTTGATTTTAAAAAATATTTATGTTACTTTCACCATCACACTGATGAAAGCTAAAACAAGTACTGAATAAACTATAAGCAGAATATAAACAATTATCTAATAAACGAAATAAAAAAGTAACATTTTTAAAGAATGCTCGACGATACGGAAAGAGAAGGTTTCGTTGTGACGTGACAAACATTACTATCGATAGTATCTATAGTATTTCTTATTTCCGATAGTATTGCCTGGTTTTAAGCTATTGATACTATTAACTTCAACTATCGATAGACTATCGATTGGAAGCACGATCTGTTACTTCACTTCTGTCTGTCACTTGCATGTCACTTGTCAGTCTCCAGTCGGACGTCAGGTAGTATATTTACTTTAAATGTCAGCCAGCAGTACTATACATCACAGGAATGGAATACGTGTTCTGAATTCAAGAAAATCTTAATTTTCAAGTAATATTTAACTTCACGGTCATATTAACTTCAATAGACGGGCACTGCGCACTTGTAACAAAGCCAAGTCTTATATTCGAAAAGTGTGTCATAAAAATTTTGTCTTCGAAGTCGGTCAGTGAAAGTTGTACACACACTTTATAAAATAAAAAAAATGAATTCGTCTTCTTTTCTTCGGTTTTTAACGTTTACATCCAGGAAACTTCCCATCAAAAACGGGCCGGTATGCAGGTAAGCTTTTACTAAAGGATTCTTCTCAAAAACAAATTTTGTAAAAGTTACGGTATGGTATGAATTTTATAATCGTTGCTTACAAATATACTTTTACAAAAGAAGAGTGGTAGACTCTTCATTCGGAATGTAGGTAATCAAAGTATTGAGTAACCACTTGGATGATCTGAAGAGATAACAGTACCAAATGCGTAATAGTTACTCACTTTGTGTCCTTGGTTAATTTTACTTGTAAACTAACTACTTGTAAACAATAACAAGACCCAGCCAAGGTCATACTACAGCTGATTTTGAATTGATATTTTCTTTTTGAAGGTGCCAGCCACACTGGTTGGCTTAAATTGACCCAAAAGATTCTCTTATTGACTTTGAGAGATTTCATTCAATATCATAAATATAACAGACTTATGATTGATTCTAAATTCTTACTCAAGTTCTTGATGACAATCTGCCGAGGTCAGGAAATAAGTTTATCTGATATGATGATCATGTACCTATTTAGCATAATTGAATATTTAAAGTATTTTTTGTGCTTCTATTGTATACCAGTATTTTTTACCTATGAATTATTTATGATGATTATAATATTGTTCATCTGATATTTTCTTTCATACCAAGTTGTTGTGATTCAAAGAAATGAGTATCATAATTTTATATCTTCCTTAAATATTGTAGGACTCAAAATGGATGTTAGCTAAAAATAGATTTACTAATAATTAAAAATAAATATATTATATCTCATTTTTGCAGACCTATCCAGACAATCAAAATGGCCAGGATGTCCACAAATGTTTCTGTCTCCCAAGCCAAAAAGGAGAGAGACAACTTCCTGGATGTACTGCCAACTATTACGGAGTCTCTGGTCAGGAGTCCACAATTTTCCGAAGTACCTGAAGTTGGTGCTTGGTTGAAAAGGGTAGGGTGTATTCAAATTTATACAACTTATGCAAAGCCTTATTGGTGGAGGTGATAGTAAAATATTATTAATCAGACCACTATATACCTATAAAAAATATATTTGTCTTTGTGTGCCACTTTTACTTCAAATTGAATAATATTCAAGTTAAATTGACTAAAAGTCATTTTTAAATTATAGCAGAATTTAGTCATACATTTGACGACCGCTTGGTGCAGTGGTCCACAGGTCGGACTTCTAATACCAGGGGTCGCGGGTTTGATCCCCGCACAGTACAAGCATAATAAGTGTGCATGAACATGTGTGTTTGTACTGGTCTGGGTGTTTTCTATGTATAATATGTATTTATTTACAAAAAAAAAGTATTTAAGTATGTTTATCCGTTGTCTAGTTACCCATAACACAAGCCTCGTTGCTTAATTTGGGACTAGAGAATTGGTGTGATTGTTGTGAAATATTTATTTATTTATTTTTTGATTAACACTGTTCTATTTATTTGTAGTAAGGGTTTATTTATGTAACAAGTCCCTAAGGAGAATATAATAATTTAAAAATTATATTAGGTTATCTACTATCATACTATTACTTATGACTATTGTATTGACTTTATGATATGACATAATAATTTGGTAAATTTATAATTATGATTTCCAATACGATTTTATTATTGTTTATGGAATAAATGACTTTATGACTAAGTAAATTGTATTATTTTAGGTCTTGGAGTACAATTTGAGTGGTGGTAAAAAAGCACGAGGACTGACGACGGTTTTCGCCTATGAAATGCTAGAGAAGCCAGAAAATGTGACCGAAGAATCTCTTAGACTAGCACGGATAATGGGTTGGTGTGTTGAAATGGTATGTTTTTTTTTCCATTTATTAACAAATAAAAAATCTTATAAAACATGTAGGTACATTAACTTAGTATAAAACCATTAAGGTTTGTAACATCACTAAGCTAAAGTAATTTACGTAATAATTATCTTGTATTCATATTATAATTCATCATATATTTTGGTTCAACGAAGAATTTGACGAATACGTGCATTTTTTTTTACATTTTAAAATTAAATGGCCAAAAGAGAATTTAGAAAATGTGTTTTGAGTTTGCATTTAATGTTTTTATTTGTCAAATTATCTTTTAAATCAGTAGGTAGTTTATTAATGAGTCGCGGAACAATATAATTAGATGTTCGTCTACCGTATTCATTACTCACGCGCTCGAGCGAGTTGCAATTCAGCTGACGTTCAGCTACCGATCGGGTGTATACAGGGTGTACGTACAGTAATGTAAAAATATATGTATTTGCTATTGCAGCTAACTAACTAACTAGCTTACTATTCTTACTGAGGTTCTTTTAGACATCATAAAAATAGATATCAACCTATTGATAACCAACATAACGGAAATACATACTCCCACTTATCAATTCCGATAAGACCAAAGGTATGACTGGTAGAGAATGCCCAATGGCGTTAAGTCCACCTTTTGTACAAAGGTTTGTTGTGCAATAAATCTTAAATAAATAAATAGATTTCTAACGCAGTAAGCTACAAACTGCATCAGGCATCCACCAAAAATCCAATTGGTGACAATATGAAGGATTTTGTTGTAATGTAACCAATCCAATTTGAATACTAAATATGAGTGTTTGTTGATAATAGAAAGTCAATTGTTCTACACATGGTAAAGTTGTTTTTCCCCATAATTGATCAAATCTCTTTCCCCACAGTTGCAGGCATACCTCTTAGTATTAGACGACATGATGGACGGGTCTACCACCCGCCGTGGTGTGCCCTGCTGGTACCGACTGCCTGATGTGGGACTTGGTGCCATCAATGACTCAATTCTCATCTACATGTCAATATACAACACGTTGAAGACCAACTTTGGGCATAGACCATACTATACAGATATATTGGAGGTTTTCAACGAGGTATGTGTGTTGTGGTCTGTGAGACATTAATTGTCGTTATTTACTTTAAAGTGACATTTCAACTCGGATGATAACTAATCTCAAAACTTTTTTAGATAGTAGTTAATAATAATATTAAGACATTCTTAAGTTAACTGTTAATCTCTATATATATAAAATTCTAATATAATATAAAACTCTATATATAAAATTCTCGTGTCACAAT
The DNA here is from genome assembly GCA_963921415.1 of Pyrausta despicata. NCBI lineage: Eukaryota > Metazoa > Arthropoda > Insecta > Lepidoptera > Crambidae > Pyrausta > Pyrausta despicata. The sequence goes on along the minus strand of OY992862.1, from coordinate 8,354,040 downwards.
GTTCGTTACCGTACTCCTCCTAAACGGCTTGACTGGTTCTTATGAAATTTTGTAATCATATTGAGTAGGTCTGAGAATCGGCCAACTATTTACATATCTCTTATTTTAACTATATAACTATTTTTCATATCCCTTAGTGATAAGGGTTGTCCAGAATAATTTATATTGCAAAACAGAGTTTGCCGTGTCAGCTATTTGTAATATAAAATGTGCCAGCTTTTAGGCACATGGTTTAATTTCTATTATTCAGCATCAACATCAGCGTACGTCCCACTGTTGGGCACAGGCCTCACCTCAACTATTAGGCTTGTGTAGTTCATGTCCTACGAACTATTAGGAACTAGTTCCTTCATGTGAACTAGAACGAACTATTCCGTTTCGTAGAACCCAATCGGTCATCTAGTACACTGAACTAACCACCAATGAAAGAGCAGAGTCGCGGGAACCTAGTTCCGAACGAATAAGTACGAGAGTCGGAGCAAGAGAGATAAGAGATGAGGACCCGCTGGCGTGCGAACGAGAGAAACAATAATGAACGATTAAGACCTGACGAACTACAAAACTAGTTTTTACTTTATTACTTTTGTAATAAAGTCCATAATGAAGTGAATGAACTACAATGAACTACTAAGACAAGATGACCGAACGAGTTTTACGATTTTTTACTTTAATCTGCATTTAATAAAGTCTTTAATCATAAAAAATGGTTGCTAGTCGTTCTTTCTGGTCATTGATTTTTTTTTACAATTTACTCTGAACTGGGAAGGCAAAGGGACTAAGCCCATACAGCATGAAGAAGAGTTGGGAGGAAAATATTTATGAATCACTATAGTTTGAGTAATGGTTTGAGTGAATAAATTAGGAAAACATATGCATTTGGAGACTGCGTTCGTTGCGTTCTTAAGTATCAATCAATGAACTAATACGAGTAGTACTAGATGACCGAAAAACTAGTTTGTTGCACGAAATTTTACGTTATATGGTTGTAATAAGGTCTATAATTATGTGAATGAACTACAATGAACTAATAGTACTAGAAGACCGAACTAGTTCCTTTGAACGACTGTACTAGTTCGGAGCGTTCCTTTTAATGACCGAAATGGAACAAGCCTATCAACTATGAGGTGGTGCGAGCCATACTCCACCACGCGGGACGCAGTCGAGATAGTATAGTGCTTCAATTAAGTTTTTGTTTTCTTTTTCCAGTCATTGCTAAACACCTCAATCGGCCAGCATCTCGACTACACCATGGCGCACCGCAACACAAACGACTACAGTCTGTTCACGATAGACCGATACAGCGCTATTGTGAAGTTTAAGACTGCTTACTACACGTACAAACTGCCCATCAGCCTGGGACTGTACCTGGCGAATAAAACTAATGAGGAATTGCATAAAATAGCTGAGGATATATTCTTGGAGCTCGGACAGTTCTTCCAGAGTCAGGTAATTTGAGCTCTATCTTAAATACATATATAAAAAGAAAAAATAACTGAATGACTGACTGACAGACTGTGTGTGCAGATGCACACACAGTTCAAGATCCTAAACCAACAGGTTTAGGATCTTGAACTTCAGATAGGGGAGAGTGGGCCACAATGGATCTCGGGGTACAGTAAATAATTTACAATTTATCTTTGTGTATCACACCCAGGTACACACTTTACGAGGGCCACACCGAAAAGATCGGGAATAGAAAAAAGTACAAAGATAATACAATAAGTTTTATTTTTATTGTTTTTCAAAGTATTCTCCCTGACGATCTATGCATTTTTGCATTCGATCGAACCAATTGTTATAACAGTAATTCCAGTCTGAAGTGGACATAGTCGAAACGGCTGATTTATAAGCTTCGACTACCTCTTCTGAGCCTTGAAACCGTCGACCACGTAACATATCTTTGATTCTTGGGAATGTAAAATAATCATTGGGGCTTAGTTCAGGGCTGTACGGAGGATGGTCCATCAACTCCAAGTTTTCCTGATATAAAAACGCAATCGTTTTGCCAGCGGTATGTGAGCTCGCATTATCGTGGTGAAGGATTATGTGACGGTTCGGATTATTTTTACGTAGTTTGTTTATGACTTCCCGCAAACAAACTGTTGTGTACCAATCTGCAGTAACCGTTCTTTGTTCCTGTAAAGGGATCGTAGCCACGTGCCCAGTTTTCGATACAAAAGTGGCGACCATTTTTTTTTATACGCTACGCGAGCAAACAACTTTTGTCGGCTTGACCTCACCTTCGAAGACCCAAACAGCCGATTGGTGTTTCCTTTCTGGCTCATATGAATAAATCCATGATTCGTCACCAGAAACGAATTTGTACACTGCATTTGAGCTCCCTTCGTTGAACCGTCGTAGAGCAGACCGACACCAATTAACACGAGCCGACTTCTGTTCCTCGGTCAAACGATGGGGCACCCAACGGGAAACTAACTTTTTGACACCCAGTTCTTCGTGCAAAATGTTTTGAATGGCTGTCATACCAATGCTGATAGAAGCGCGAATCTGCTCGTATGTCACATGTCTATCTTCCATTATTAGTTGACAAACATCATCGATGTTTTCTTGTGTTACTGCTGTTTTTGGCCGACCAGTAGAAGGAACTGTGGCGAAAGAGGAACGTCCACGACGAAACTCAGAATACCAACGATATATATATAGTGGTTTTACTAGGTGCCTTAAGTTTATAAATAGAAACAAGCTCGGCAAGACATTGTTCTTGAGATAAACCTTGACGAAAGTTGTGAAAAATTATCGCACGAAAATGTTCCCGCGTAAGCTCCATTTTCCTCACCGACTTATCAAATTCAAATGACAACTACTCTTTTGTTTTTTACTTTTATTTAATTTCCAAATTGGAATTGTGTTAAGAATAACATTACGTTTCATACACCAAAGAGGTTTTAAATTCCCGATCTTTTCGGTGTGGCCCTCGTAACGTGTTGTCGCCGCTCAAACATTTGACTCTTTGTCTTTTTCGAAAATGGATTTTACGTCTATAATTTGCATTTTCTTCGTCATATGATGTATTGGGATTTTATAGCCTAAAAGTTAGACTAAGCATTGTAAAACAGTAGAAAGTTTTAGAACTGGAGAATCTGAAGTTATAAAAGAAAGTGTAAAAACTGGTCAAAAGGTACTACTCCCTCCCATTTTATTTCTTACAGGACGACTTCATAGACTGCTTCGGCGATGAAAGCGTGACAGGCAAAATGGGCACTGACATTCAAGAGGGTAAATGCACCTGGCTAGCGGTTACAGCGCTGCAGCTGTGCGACGCGAAACAACGCAGTGAATTCGAAGAATGCTACGGAAGCAAAGACCCTGAAAACGTAAAGCGCATCAAGCGGCTTTATGAGAGCTTAGGGTTGCCAGAAATATACAGGGCACACGAGAGAGCGGCGTACGAAAGAATCGTACAGCGAGCGAATTCGTTGCCCACTACTGCGTCGGGCGACTCGGTGTCGCCAGCCCTTGTGCTCAAATTGCTAGATATGATTTATAATAGAAAGAATTAAGTGTATTCTGTACACTATAAGGGGCATATCTCAGTAGGACATCTTTGTGGCGCCCACCGTGGTGTTTTAAATTAGTTTTTTTTTACGATCGGGCCAAGAAGCATAGTAACAATTTTTGCAAACATTCATCTTGGATTTGATACCCGGAGGCCCAAATGGGTTAATTTAGAAAAAAGAATTGTCACTGGTTGTTTGTGGGTACCATAATTTTAAGTTGAAGTTTAGTTTCCTGCTCACACAATGGTACAACAAAAGTGCAGAGGTAAAAAATAAATAAATAGCAAAAACATAAAAAGTAATGTACCAAAAGTGCGAGAACCTGTGATACAGGTCACCAGACCCTCAATAAATAGCAGTGGTTAGTGGTTGTGATGCCACAGGTGTCCTAGTAAGATATAGCAATAATAAACAGTTATACAGGGAGTTGCAGATAGAGCTAGCAGCCTTATTATAACGTTACCTTAAATGGCATTAGAATTCACACTTTTTTATAGGATTTTTTGACCAAGCAATATAGGTAGAGACCGTTTGATGTTATTCACCTCTCGTTTTGGTATGGTCACAAAGAAGAATGTAAGAAAGAGACGGAAATAATCTTGGGCGAACTATTTTTTCAGATGATACACGGGTTGTTTTAGTTACTTTGAAAAGTTAATAATTTTACGTCATAAACGGAGTATGTATCATATTCCTAAATGTTATTTGCTTTAGTCACTGTTAAATATCTGTCGCTTAGTCATGTGTAGATGCAGCTCTTTGGTAAATAGTATTGAAATAATTAATGTGAGTACCTAGGTATTTATTTTTTATTTTAAATATTCTGCACAAGGATACACAGTCGTTAAAAACTTATGGATTTCTCTTTCTAGTGCCAAACATGAACAAGATTTATTTATTTTGTACAAAAGTATATGAATGGTAAGAAAAATATTTATTATGGACTTTAATAAAAATTATGTTTTCTTTTGTAAAATTCTTGCAATATCGAGTTTAAAATAAAATTAATAATAAAATATAGAAATAACCCTTCTCTGGCAGTCGGGAAAAAGTTTTAATGGTTGTGGTGTTTGATTTAAAAGTATATTCTTTCTGTTGTAAGTTTTGGCATTTGTTTATTTAATAAGATATACAATTATTTCTTTAAATTATGTAGCTATATAGGCATCATTATATTCGTTAATAATTAATAATAATAAATAAATCATTTATTCCTCGCCATTTCATTACAATATTCATACTATTTGATTGTTAATAATATTTTTTAAATATTTTATAAACCTGATAGTTACTTTAAGTCGGCGTCATGATCACAAAATAATGTATAGCAAATTTAAGTAAGTTAATTGGCAGTTCAGTATTTATTTAATAATTTATAATAACACTTTGTTTTGTAAACATGACGAATTTTATATAACGTCGTAGAGCAGGGTTTATAATATTAGCAAAGACTGAATGCTCTCAAAGACATACCTTCGAAATCTAGTAATTATTTAATAGTCAAATAAGTTATTATGATTTATTTTATAAAAATTAAACGATACATTTATGAATGTTAATATTTTTATTGCATTGGCACCCAAATATAAGTAAATAGGAAAAAGCCAATATCGATGCTCATATCAAAACAAACAACTACTAGGGCAGAAGGGGGCATCTTTGAATATTTCAGTTTACGGAGCTATTTTAGAAGCTAATTTTGTGGTGATTTTGTCGGGTAGTGGCAACACAAACCTGAATATATATTTTCCGGCTGTAAATTGCTTTTGTTCTTCATTGGATATTGCGATCTTATAGCCTACTAGCGGACCCCGCAGACGTTGTCCTGCACGTTGTTTTTTTCTCCATAAGAACCATCCCCGTACTTTAAGGAATATCATATAAAAGAATTGACCAAATTGTTCCAGGCGTTCGTTCTTGAGTTATGCGTTTAGCAACACATTTCGCGATTCATTTTTATATTATACATTAGTTGGACTAAGCATTGTGAAACAGTAGAAAGGTTCAGAACTTGAGAATCAGAAGTTATGACAGATAGTGTAAAAAATCAAAGGTTTCCTTTTCTCTTTCCTTTCTATGAATTAAGCAAAGGAACTATACATTTGTGGCGAAATAACCTTTTTAGAGTAAGGCCATGAATATTTGTGTATCTCCTTTGTTACCATAAAAAGGCGATAAAATACCGCAACGGAACTTAATTTCATTTTCTATTAGTGTCCACGAGTTAATGAAATGTGAGACAGGTTAAAAATAATTGAAAAAGCTGTTATGATTAACTTGGCGAATTAATTACTTTTTAATTATGTTAGCTGCTATGTCTATTAATTTACAGATTACCTATTAATAAGTTGTTTCTGTACTGACCAACTGAATAATATGAAGATTCTGTTTGATCAGTACCTACCTACAATAATAGTTTATTGATTGTCGAAACAATTAAATGTGGTTTGGATAGCCCTAATTATCTATGCTATGATATGATCCACTAAATGACTTAATTAAGAACTCGCGGTAATTAATCGGTTTCAGATTTAGTCTTAGCTAGTCTATAGTTGCAAAATCACGTGCCTTGCACTGTTCCTCATAGTTTGTGCATAAGTTTACCTAATAATAATAATAATAATAATAATGCTTTCAAGCAAAATAAGACCGTTATCAAAAGTAGCTGTGGTGCTGTGCACTAAAAGTGGTCCTAGACTTATGTCAGAATTAAGCAGGTTTGAAATTTAAACACAGTTAAAGAAAAACAGACTTCCACAATTGGGCCTCGAACCCGCAAGCTGGGCGATTGCTCTACCAATTGAGCTACCGTGACACGTCATCGGGTCGAATTTCTTTAAGTGCCCCTTTTTTTCTTTAAGTGTGTTTTAATTTCACATTGTAAAGAGATTTGCATTGTTATTGCTAAAAATATAGAAACTTAATAAGCAGGTGGTTATTTTTAACCCCCGACGAAAAAGAGGGGTGTTGTAAGTTTGACCCCTATTCTGTTTGTGTGTGTTTTTTGTATGTGTCTATGGCATCGTAGCTCCCGAACGGATAGACCGATTTCAGTGCGGTTTTTTTTTAATTCGAAAGATAATTTAACTCTTAGCTGGTATCGCTATTTTTGGCAACACTACTGGCATCGTGGGTCATATTTTACCCATACCTTGTAATTCTGTTGTAGTACGTTTACATTTGTTTTATTTATGTAAATAGGGATAGATATTAAATAAATAAATATTCTGTACAAAACTATATTAGTTTAATATTAGGATATTCAAAAATTACTTAGTTCTACATTAATTTGTAACTAACCAAATTTTTGGCACTTTTTGGTCAGAGTGTTTTTAAAAAGCAATTAAAAAATATAAACGCTAGGAAAACTTAAACAAAAATAATTTTATGGCACTTTTGATATCCTCTTAATAACAAAAAAGTATAAGTCTCATGAGATCAGCTTATAATAAAAAAATGACTATCAAAAACAAAGTACTTGTTACTAACCAGCAATGTGACGCCATATTTCAGTCTTATACTTTTTGACAACTAGTACACATAATATTTTGGACGGAATGAGTCTTTCAAATAAACTGTAAATATTTAATACATTTTAGAGAATGTTTTCGATAATTTTTCCAATCACATAGGTGGCATCTGGCCCTTTTACCCCCAGTGAAAAAAGTTACGAATTTGGTGTCGTGGGTCAAAAATGACCCAGCCGGCTACATAACTCAGCTCCTATGATAGTTGTAGCGCTGCGCTGCACGTCCGCCAAAAGAAATCGTTGTGTATATTTTGCGGTTACAGAAGGAATATTTGGACCGACGAACAAAAACAACAGCATAAGGCAAACAGAAAATTCCTGGCGACCTTTCCCGACTTAATATCATCAGTAACAAAAACAGAATCTTTGAATATCGGTGAATTCGAACAGTTTATTAAAAAGGTAAATTTAAAAAAAAATACCTTTAATGAATTTTCTTTTGCGAAATTAAAAAAAAAACTAGTGATACCTTGTTCTATTTGCGTCTTTTATGTATTTTATTTTGTATTTATTTTATTTTTATTTTCTATTTTAGTTATGCACATACTATCTATATGACATTTTATTTTGCAGCTATTAGAATATAATTCAACTGGTGGTAAAAAAATTCGAGGACTTATGACTGTAGCATCATATCATATGATAGAAAAACCAGAAAATATTACTGAAGAATCACTGCGTATGGCGCACATCCTTGGGTGGTGTGTTGAACTGGTAATATATATTTTTTATATTTAACTAGCCGATCCCGCAGACGTTGTCGTGCCCGTTGTTTTTTTTTGTAAGAAACATATCCGTGTTTTAAGGAATATCATAAAAAAAGAATTGGACAAATTGGTCCAGGCGTTGGCGAGTTATGCGCTTACCAACACATTTTGCGTTTATTTAAAATTCCTCACAAACAGGCATTCGTGGAGATAATTTTTCACCCGTAAGGAATCAAAAATAACTCTTAATTACAGTTGCGTTCTGCGGCTGCAGTTTAGGGTCTGTGTGAGACTAGCACTGTTTTAAGTACCTACTATATTGTTCAATGTTATTTCAGTTACAAACATTCCTAATAATACAAGATGACATAATGGACAATGCGTCAACACGGCGTGGTTCCACCTGCTGGTATAGATTGCCTGACGTCGGGTTACGAGCTATCAATGACTCCACTTTCATACTTGCCCTTATTTTTTCCTACTTGAAACAAAATTTCGGCGGGAAGGAATACTACGCGAAATTATTGGATATATTTAATGAGGTAATTTTATTGACGTCTTAATAAGTCTGGTTTTAATATGACTTTTGTTCACACAACCTATTTTTCAGTCAATCCTCGAAGTGACTGCAGGCCAGCATTTGGATTCTATATCAGCAAGAACTATGAGCCTCTTCACTGAGAAAAACTATAACAACATAGCATATTACAAGACTATTCATTACACATTCAAGCTGCCAGTCTACGTTAGCTTACTTTTAGCTAAAAAAACATATGATGAAGCTTATAAAAATGAGCAAGATTTGCTATCTAAGATAGGCTTTCTCACTTTGATGCAGGTGAGTTTTATTAACTTTGTATTCTTCAAATTGATTAGCAGCTATTAAATGACACTATTATTTTTATTGCAAACTCGCCCATATTATTGCTTTAACGTAACGTGTTCTTGTCTGTACTAATGCTCGATGGTGTGAAACTGTTTCTATAAATATCTTGGATACGTTATATTGTCCACAGAACGACTTCATGGACTGTTTCGGTGACGAACTTGCCTACAAAGTAGGAACAGACATTCAAAACGGCAAGTGTTCGTGGTTGGCGGTCACAGCGCTGCAGCGGTGCTCAGCGGCTCAACATGCGGAGTTCGCGGCGTGCTATGGCAGCGCGGACGCGGCGCGCGTGCAGCGCGTCAAGCGGCTGTACGAGGAACTACAACTACCCGCACTCTATAAAGAAACCGAAGCCAAAGCCTATAAAGAAATAACTTCCCGCATAAATGAAATCCCCGAAGACAATATTGTCCCTCCCGCTCTTATAAGAAAGCTGTTTCACACGGTGTATCAAGTTAGGGATGAGTCTAAAAATAAACCCTATCTCGGGGGTGTTTACTAACCACTTATGCAATAAGCAGAAACCTAATCAATAAGCATATTGAAAATGTACTTACATTATGTTAACTTAAGTAGATTACAATTTATTTAATAAAACATTTGCATAAACGTGAATTCTATTTTGCATTCTATATAAATCCCGTCCCTGTCTTCCATTTAAGTTACTCTCTACCGCCTTATTAAATATCTGCATAAATCATATCCCTATTTCTTTGACGTGACGTCACAATACCAATAAATTGTAAATGAGCAGACGTTTGAAAATAATAACGCCAGAAACCTGATTTTAAAAGTCGTTTGTGACGCATCAATCAAGTTTATGTTTTATCTAAGTTACTAGCTGTGCCCGCGACTTCGTCCGCGTGGAATATTTATTTTGGGCATCATTTTATTGTTGCAAATATTTTATTTTTTTGTTATTATTTTAGACACTTAATTTTTTCTTTCGACTGCCTCGTTGGTGTAGTGGCAATGTTTCTGCCTTACACCCGAGAGGTCCTGGGTTCGAATCCCGGGTAAAGCCAAAATTGTTTCTGAGATTTTCTGTCATGAATTTCTCAAAAACAGCTCGGAGTCGGGAAGTTGGCGGTGTTACACCCCCGTGCCGTCCTGCGCCTGATCTCTCTCCGGTCATGTCGGATTGCCGTCTCACCGAACTTTGTGAGTGATGGAACAGTGAGTGCACCTGTGTATTGTGCTTACACTTGTGCACTATAATATCTCCTGCGTAGTTGGCTGATCTCTGTTGAGATTGGCCGCCGTAGTCAAAATCGGCCAGGAGGACTATTATTACTATTAATTATTTTTCTAGTTTTATTTTCTTGTGTCAGAAGAACATGTTAGTTTTGTCCGCAACGCGTTTGTTGCTATCTTGACGACGCGACATATGTGTGAAAAGCAGTCTTGACGTTAATTAATTCCTATGTGTTAAAATGTTTGCCCCTGTGATTCATTAATTGTAACGGTGAAAGATAGCATAAAAGGAAATAGAATTCTTTTAAAATTAAAAGGTAAATAATTTGGAATCATTGAGGTGCGAGGTATAAGCACTGTTTGACCAACTGCTAAACCAGTATAAACTATTGCAACCATCACGTTACACATTGCGAAGAAGTTAGATTTGAAGACGGTCCCGGTGGTTTAAGATTTCTAAGTAAAATTATTGGGGCACCTATTTTTAACTTGAGGGAATATGGGGGAAGGCCACTTGTGTTCAAATAATTATTTTATTAATTTCGTCTACGCTACAGTTTCTCACTCCCAATATTGCCCATTGATGATCTTTTTTTTCTATTTCGCTTATTTCAGGGTGAACTTTCGATATAAAGTTCTCAATGTTACTCACTCTTAATCCTTAATCTCGTTCAATTGCAATTTTATTTTCAGTGAGGTACTTTCGGGTCTCCTATTAAAAGTACCTTTGATGGAAAAGTTATACTACCTCCCTACCACTGCCTCGTTGGTGTAGTGGCAAAGTTTTTGCCTAACATCCAAGAGGTCCTGGGTTCGAATCCCAGGTCGAGCCAAAATTGTTTCTGAGATTTTCTGTCATGAATCTCTCAAAAACAGCTCGGAGTCGAGAAGTTGGCGGTGTTACACCCCCGTGCCTCGGTTCGCACTTTAAGCCGTTGGTCATGCGCCTGATCTCTCTCCGGTCATGTCGGATTGCCGTCTCATCGAACTTTGAGAGTGATGGAACAGTGCAGTTTGAGAGTGTACTTGTGTATTGTGCTCACACTTGTACACTATAATATCTCCTGCGTACTTGGCTGATCTCTGTTGAGATTGGCCGCCGTGGTCGAAATCGGCCAGGAGGACTATTTCTACCTCCCCCCAAATGTGCTCTCATATTTGTAGTTAATTTTAAGATGTTCACAAACTTCCATATTGGGGTTTTTTTTAGGCAAGACTTTACAATGTCTGCCCTTGTTCCCCTTACTATTACTGGTACAGTTTGTCGAAAGTCCACCGCAAACATAACAGTAATTTTATGATGATTATATTATCACAGCTTCTTATATCTCTAAGAGTCCTATTTAGACCCTCTACATGAGCTCTATGGATCATGGAACATTCGTGGCAGATTATTATACGTGGTCACCTGGTCATTCATCGTATCAGCCTGTTACAGTCCACTGCTGGACATAGGCCTTCCCCAAGGACCGCCACAGCGCACGATCTCCCGCTCTTTGCATCCAGTCAGTACCAGCTGCCTTCTTCAGGTCGTCTGTCCATCTAGCCGGGGGGCGTCCCACACTACGTTTACCTAAGAGTGGTCTCCATTCAAGAACCTTCCTGCTCCACCTCTCGTCGGTTCTGCGACAGACATGGCCAGCCCACTGCCACTTTAGCTTGCTACATTTTTGGACAACATCAGTTACCTTAGTCTTATGTCGTATGACCACGTTCCGGATCTTATCCCTTAAAGAGATCCCCAACATAGACCTTTCCATTGCACGCTGAGTGACGTGTAGTCGGTGAGCCAGCTTGACTGTCATGTTCCACGTTTCGGCTCCGTAGGTTAAGAGTGGTAGGACGCATTGGTTAAACAACCGGCTTTTTAAGCACTGCGGCAGGGTCGACGTGAAGATATGACGCAACTGGTCATTAATTAATTCTAATTTTGGTCTCCGCGTCGCTCGCAAGTAACGCCTCTCTTCCTTACAGCGTCATGTTCTGCATATCATGCAGCGCGGGTGAATTTTATAATGGTGTTATTTTAAAATTGTAATATCTTCTAAGATATTAATTGAAATTAAATGATGTCAAAGACAATTTTGTTCAGAATTAAATACTCTTAATCAACAACACATTTATTTGGATAAAGATTAATAATATTATTACCTTGATACAACTCTTAACAAATAATGCATTAATTTCGGCCAAATTTGATTACCACAAAAACGGTTCTAGTGACTTGATCTTGAAAGATAGACATATACTGTCGCAGACATTTTTTTAGATCATTTTAAGAGGAATAATTCGTTCATACAAATATTTTTGGTATCTTGAACCGTTTTCGCAGCGTACGCAACGGAAGCCCTCAAGGATGAATAATTTTCCCCGTTTTTTTCACATTTCCCATGATTTCTTCGCTCCTAATAGTTGCAACGTGATGTTATATAGCCTATAGCCTTCCTCGATAAATGGTCTATTCAACACAAAAAGAATTTTTCAATTCGAACCAGCAGTTCCTGAGATTAGCGCGTTCAAACAAACAAACAAACAAACAAACAAACAAACTCTTCAGCTTTATAATATTAGTGTAGATGAGTTGTTTCGTAGTGTTTATTTACAGAGCTATAGTGTCAGTGCAGCTTTAGGCAGGAAGGTTTGTGTGGGGTAAAACCAAAAAGGTGTACGCTTTGTGATAAAAAATATGGCCCTACGAAAATATGTCCGAAATTGCTTCTCTTTTTATTTACAAAACTCTGGAGGAGGCGTCAGGTTAAATTTTGTTGTTACATATTTCTGTTTTAAATAAAATAATTATATATAATCCTGTTACATCTTCTCCATACTGATGGAATATTTTACCTTCAGAATTAATGTGTCTCAAAAACGGCCAATTACATTGTGTGTGTCTATGCGGCACAATGAAAAGCAAGAATTCCTGAAAGTTTTCCCAGAGATCGTTTCTACAATAGTTCAGCGTAACGATAAATTTCGAAATTTTATAAAAGAGGTAAGAAATAATTAAGTCAGTTGTAGGTAAGTATGTTTACCTACATATAAACTTGATTTATAAGACCCAGTTTAACACTGACATGTCCTATGTTACTAATATACTTACATTTAACGATTTTGGATTTTGTAGCCGTAGCGTATCGTTGATTATATCATAACTTGAAAACCCTATCATCTTAAATTGCGGCGGTTCTTGAGTCTTGGATTTTCTAGGCGGTATTATCCCTAAGAGAAAATTATATTTAGATAGATTTAGAAGTAAATATAAACAGGTACCTAAATAAAAAACAAATAGCAGCGGGAGCCACCATAACAACAATAATTTTGGTAGGTTCGAATTATCTTAAAACCGAAACATCTTGTTCATAACCCAGCAAGCTTGTGGTTCAAGAATTCTAACGTTCAAATTTTGGAAGATATTCTAAAATAACATTTAACAAATAGGTAAACAATTTGTTTTAAAGTTTGGTGTGTTATTTATTGTTAGTGAGTCGGCCATTTAGAAACCTCAGGTAAAAAATTGATTAAATTTGTATCGTTTTTTAACACAATTATGGTCTAAAAATATTACAGTTCATGTATGCATAGGTACTTCAGAAGATAAACTAAATTGAATTTAAAAATTATCTTTAATTCTGAATCGATTGAATTGTACCAAGACCAACGGGCTCACCAAACCTAAATTAAATTTTTTTTTACCCTAATATCTGAAAATTACTACAACTTATTTTTATTTCTGCAGCTTTTGGAGTACAATTCAGCAGGTGGCAACAAAACAAGAGGTTTGATGACAGTGCAAGCATACCAAATTGTTGAAAAGCCAGAAAATATCACAGAGGAGTCTATGAAACAAGCCCGCATGTTGGGCTGGTATACAGAAATGGTGAGTCATAAAATCCAAATTGTATTAGGTAATACTGTTAATACAAGATACCTACTATCTTGTATTAACAGGAAAGCGCTTCAATCGGTTCAGGCTTAACGAACATGCGGTTAAATTCGGAATTTTTTTTAAATTTTTTAACAATTTTAATACGACAACATCACATCTGACTCCGTGGTTACTAGCTTAACACGTAGGCTGCCATTGAAGAAATATTATTTTTTATATAAAAACTTTTTGATGAAATGTGGCGCGGAATGTTAAGATATGAAAATATATCTAACTTAAAATGAAATCGGTTCGATAGTTTTCAAAATATTTAAAAAAAACCTGACGAGGTCACCGGTGACCGGCGGCGTGGCGCTGTGAAGCGAAAATATGAAAAACCGTTAAGAAGGCGCCGCAATGACCGCAACCCCGGTCACCGCTCCCCGCAGTTTGACTTGTTTTAATAAGTCCCATCGTTATGTTTAAGATTTTTGATTCTAATTTTAATTTTATTTTTGATTGATACTTTGCTACTAATAATTAATGCGCTGTGATTTTCATACAAAAGTTTAATTTTCCCTTCAACTAAATGTTCAACCCTTATGATTCTCATATGCATGTGTAGAACATTTGAGATTTGAAATAGTATTTTTCTATTATGTTATTCTACCACATTATATGCTAAGTTATGCTAAGTGTAGCATACTGGTATATTATATTTATTATAATTATATATTAGTTGAAATAAGTAGAAATGCAACACACACATACACAGTCATAATAACTCTTGTCGTCTCGGATCTACACCCCACGCAGGTGCGGGGAGGGGGCGTGTCGACGGACGTAGCGCAAAGGCAGTCAGTCGAGCGCAGACCGCCGTACAGTGAAGACGTGGTATAGTGAGAATCCCGAGCCGATACTTACATTAGCAAACATTATACACCAATTAGGTCACTACATTTTGGCGACGAGGTGAACTGTAAGTGTTTAATTTTTCTCATTAAAAAGGAAGGAAGCAACGCGTGTTAGTTGTCCGTACCTTAGCCAGGAAAATATTTAAAAAAAATACCCTTATTATCTTTTTTTTAACTTACATCTACATTTTCATCGAAAAGGAAAGGAAAACTTTAGTTTGACCCAGCTGATTGCATATTAAAAATAATAATAAGTAAATAAATAAATAAAATTCCTTCAGTCTGCCGCATAGTTGAATTATGGAAGTCAGCTATGGGTTCGATTCCCATAACAGATAAATGCTCGTTGAGAAAACTAGTGTTCCTATCAAACCTGTGACCTTAAACTTAAATTAGATCTGACAATGTAAATACTGTTTTCCGACCCACTCACTATTTATCAAACTTTTAATATGTTTATTCGACTTTGGTTGTTCTAAACTCTTAAAGGCTAGTTTATCAATTATTCTTAACTAGCGACCCACTCTGGCTTCGCACGGGTATAACATACATATATGGCCTATGTCGCCCACTGAAGGGGTGATTGGGGTCGATCCAGTGGTTTTGATTTGTTCATCGCTGCTCGTGGCCCGCACACTTTAGATTTGTGGAATAGTTCCCCTTTCAGTGGAGTGACCCCAGTTGGAGTGTTTAGATTCATACCTACATTACTTATTTGCTTTTTACATTTTTGTCTATTTATTTTGTTTTGCAACAGTTGTTACATTACAGAATGTCTTTATATACATCGTTTATAGGCACGCTGCCGCCGGCCAGTGCCGCCGCAAGCACTGCGTCCCGCAGTTTTAAATCTGTAATATCTTTGAAAATATTCATTTGGATCTTGTGATGTAAACGACAATGTAGATCTATGTTAAATCAATAATTTATTTAAGCTGTATGATTGGATGGGAATTAATGCTGTATTGGTGAGAATCGCTTCAAAGGTTAGCCATTATGTCGTAAAGGTTGGGTGTCAAAAAAGTGTTGTTGTGGGATATCCTTGAGAGATAGACGTAGTTTTCTGTAGACCTTTTCAATGTGCACAAATATTGGTGCATTGTTTTGATAAATCTCGTAGGGTTCAGCCTGCGTGTGCAATGTAAGCGAAAAAAAAAAGATAATATACAACATCACATTAGAAACCTCAAAGAAAGTATTTCTCCACTATTTTATTGATGTTATTGTACATATGAACGTTCCTCTTGAATCACTCTATTATTATTATTATTTATTTATAGTATAAAAATGAATCGCAAAATGTGAGGGTAAGCGCATAACTCAAGAACCGCTGGACATATTTGGCCTATTCTTTTAAATGATATTCCTTGAAAGTACGGGGATGGTTCTAACGAAGAAAAAAAACAATGGGCAGGACAGCGTCTGCGGGGTCCGTTAGTTCACGATAAAAGATTACATTGATCCATTTTTGTTAGTAATCCTAAAAACTGTATTAGTACAAAATAAAAATAAATTTAATTAAATTAATCTGTGCACGGTCAATTATGATTATAATTATTATTTTATCATAAAAAGTGTAACATTTCCTTCAGCCCCCGAGCACACATCGAGACATTATATTCCCTGCTTGATCAGCAATCTACGAGTATCTATTTTAAAAAACGCATCAAAAAGTGTTACGTAGTTTTGAGGATATAAGCGAACAAAGGGACATGGGGACGGAGAAAGCGACTTTGTTTTATACTATGTAGTGATACCAATAATATCATAATATAATTGTGATGGGAACATGGGAGCGACGCGGTTTTATTCGCTCGAAAGTCACGCGCTCGGCCGACTTGTAAACAACCTATATTGTTTAACTTTTTAGGCGCATATTATGACACGGCAATTTTCTTAATGCAAGTTTTATGACTGCTTATATTTGTATTTTAATTATCTTTTCCAGCCATGAATACAAATTACCTTTTGTTATCTTGATAGTAACAAGTACGAACACAGAAAAGCTGTTTTGATATTTTCTTTTGTCAGCACTTGGAAATTTATTTATTTAAGCTTTATTGCACAACAAAACTTTGTACAAGAGGTGGACTTGGCGCCGTAGGGCATTTACTACCAGTCGTGCCTTTGGGCTGAGCAGAAGTGATTAGTGGGCGGTGCGACAAAATAAATAAAAGAGAAAACATTATACTTATAAAGACATTATATATTATTTTTATTTTATTTATTCATGGCTCACAAACCAAATAACATTCAGTAAATAACGAATGGTAAAACAGTATACAAAGCTTCAGTCAGAGTTTCAGTCTGAAACTCTAAACATGTAATCACAATTTTAATAAAATGTTAGAGGGTTAAACCTCTACTGCCTCGTTGATGTGGTGGCAAAGTTTCTGCCTTGCATCCGGGAGGTCCTGGGTTCGAGTCCCGGGTCGGGCCGGGGTTGTTTCTGAGATTTTCTATCATGAGTTTCTAGGGTGCGGCTCGGAGTCGGGCAGTTGGCGGTGTTGCACCCCCGTGCCTCGGAAGGCGCGTTGGGTCGTTGGTCCTGCGCCTGATCTCTCTCTCCGGTCGTGTCGGATTGCCGTCTCGCTAAACTTTGAGAGTGATGGAGCGGTGAGTGCGCCTGTGTGTTGCGCTCGCGCTTGTGCGCTTTAATGTCTCCTGCGTGGTTGGCTGAGCTCTGTTGAGATTGGCCGCCGTGGTCGGGGTCGACCAGGAGAACTATTATTATTATTATCAACTATTATTAGTTTTGTTAGAACTATATTTAAAAAAAAGAACTAATAACAAGAGTAAGTGTGAATAACTTACTTAATTATACACAAATGGTGATTTAATATGGGCCAGAGAGAATCCTATTAATTTATTTTTTGGATTTGTACAAACTAGATGAAAAATATACAAAGATGCAGGTTTAGAAAGGGTATCATTTTACAAATGGCACATTTCAGAAATAGGGTTGAAAAATGATTATGTTATTTTTGTAAATAAGGAGGTAGAACAATTTATGTGCGGAGTCACGAGACCTGAATCTAATGTTGAAGCTAAGCAAAGAAAGAAGTGACGGCGAATCAATTTCAGAGTGGATAATTTTGTAGAGAGTAACCAGCTCGTTGCATTTACGGCGGCAAGCAAGAGACGGTATTCTAAAGTAATCGAGTCTAGAGGCGTAATGATCTATATCTGCAGCCCAGGCAGGCTTTATTATAATAAAGCTAACACATTATTTAGCTTTGTATGCTTGTAGCTTAGCTTGACGAACACTTTGGTGAAATGGTCGGGAGGTTGACTGTTGACCGGGAGTTCGCGGGTTCGATCTCCGCGCAGTGCAGCCATTTGTGTGCGTGAACGTGTCTCTTTGTGCTGGTCTGGGTGAGAGATGCGTTTGTTTTATTTGTAATACCACTGTTGATTCTGATATCTGATATCGGCTCAGCTGCTTGAGCTGCTTGCCACGGAGTCGGATCTATATATGAGAAGTTGTTATAAAAATAAACAGATGTGAGCTCGTATATAGATTGAAAAACTTGGTGGCATTAGATTGCGAAGATATTGGCATTTAATTGCGAAATAACGGTGGCATTGAATTGCGATATTCATTGGCATTTAATTGCGAAATAAGGTTGTCATTAAATTGCGATATTGGCATTTAATTGCGAAATAAGGGTGGCATGAAATTGCGATATTCATTGGCATTTTATTGCGAAATAAGGGTGGTATTAAATTACGATATTTATTGGCATTTAATTGCGAATAAAGGTGTCATTAAATTGCGATACATGAAAATACAAAAAAAGAAGTTTGTTTTAAAAACGACACTGGATTTCATGGATAAATAGAGATGCCTACATAAATAGGTATATATTGTTGCATTAGATTGCGGTCTTTCATCGTTTACAGATAATTAAAATTACCCTAGACGATATCATTTCCGAGGATAATGAGTTATAGGTAAAGACAGTTAGGAAATTTTGGAAGCAAGAAATTAGAATATCAAGAATTAAACAGAATAATAACCAAAAAAAAGATCCAAACGTACTAATAACGTAGAAAAAACTGCAATTGAGGCATCTTCCAGCAAACAGATTGACCTCATGTTTAACGTCAACACTGACACTGACTGTTTCACATGTGACATGTGCGGAACGGATGTAGATATGCTTATAGATTCTGGTTGCAATCATAACCTAATCACGGACAAAAATTGGCAGCCTATGAAAAATAACTGTACTAATGTTTCTAATCAAAACAAGGATCCATTACTTTCTTTAACTGAACTAGGTTAGATATCAACCTGTATCTCAGGCTTAAGAGAGCACACATATATTATTAGAATAGGCATAGGCTAATTAACAATAACTTGAAACTGCATACCTCATAACGCTATAAAACAGAAAACATGATCTAAATTATGTCAATTACTAAGCGCCACTACAAAGTCAGCACTTTCCAACTCTATGCAAGTTAACAGCGTCAGCAGTTTTCTTACATAATAATTATGCTAAAAATATTACTGTATGCATCACTTTTATATTATTATCTACTTGTATTTAAATTAATGATTAGTTAGTAACATATTATTTTGCCTAATTAGCACTAACATGTATTAGTTAGGAAAACAAAGTTAAGTCAATACTTATTGCTTAAAAAGTAAATTAAACGGTATTACATAATTACTATAACATTACACCAAGCGATTAACAAAAAAAGAGAGAAGGGGAAAAGTATGCTGATAGGAAGAAAAGGGTAATTAATTGGGAGGTTGGCAGAAAGGTCTATGTTAAAAAACATAAACTACCAAATCTGATTCACAGTAGGAAAATAAATATTGATTACTAAGCTTACATAATATCACTGTTAATTGGTCAAGGATTACTAAGAAAGTAAAATGACGTAAAAAAAAAAAAAATACAATAAAGGAGGGATGTAGCATACTGGTATATTATATTTATTATAATTATATATTAGTTGAAATAAGTAGAAATGCAACACACACATACACAGTCATAATAACTCTTGTCGTCTCGGATCTACACCCCACGCAGGTGCGGGGAGGGGGCGTGTCGACGGACGTAGCGCAAAGGCAGTCAGTCGAGCGCAGACCGCCGTACAGTGAAGACGTGGTATAGTGAGAATCCCGAGCCGATACTTACATTAGCAAACATTATACACCAATTAGGTCACTACACTAAGTTTTATTAAAATCAAGCTATTGGATATGTGATAAAAGCACATACAAGTAGATGTTCACTTATTACAAACTGTCATGTTCATAATTTTAGAAGTATCTTCGAAAAATAATTGAGTAGATAGAAACCACGCCAAAGAAGTATTCTACAGCGCCACTCCGGTCACTTCAGTACAGAAAATCTATCAGAAACGCATCTTACGGCGCACAAATTCGTTCCAAAAACAGGTCTACCTTGAGGTCACCGGTGACCGTAATGGCGCGTAGATGTAGGTAAGGGTCCGGTCATCGGTGACCGGGGTGGCAGCTAACGTGTTAAGCAAGTGCTTAACAAGTGTGTTACAGATATCAGAATCAACAATGGTATTACAAATAAACTTAAATAAATAAATATTACACCCAGACCAGTACAAACAGACATGTTACAGTGCGGGGATCGAACCCGCGACCTCTTGGTTAATAGTCAACTTCTTGACTATTACACCAAAGTGGTCGTCGAACTATAGTAGCTGAATCGCCCCTTTATGACAAACTACTTGCACTTATTCGTACCATCCAAAGCATAGATATGTCACATAAATTACGCTTTTAAAAGCGCTATCAAAGCGCTGCCATAGCCATGCCCTGTATACCTTTTTAACACGCTTTTATTAGATCGGGGTGTATGTATGCATGAATGTATGTAACGGAATTTTTTTAAGCTCAATTTTTACCAACTTCCAGAAATCGGATTAATTTGAAACTTTGCACACGTATTAAGTAGCGATGACAATGCAATAATTTGATAAGAGTTTTCCATTATCCTTATTAACTAAAAAAATAAAAATAAAAGTTAGTTTAAAAAACTAAAAAAACACGCTTTTATTGCTAACTAAACAATATAAAATAATGCCTGCGTACACGGAATTTATATTACCGTAGAGTAAAAAGCGTGGGGTGTATTTTATCTTTTTTAGTTAGCAATAAAAGCATTTTTTTTGTTATTTCAGTTGCAGACAGCCCTGGTTCTACTTGATGACATCATAGATAACTCTTCAACTAGACGTGGTTCAAAGTGCTGGTACCTGCTCCCAGATGTTGGAGTCAGGGCCATAAACGACTCTATAGTCTTCCTAGGCGTTCTCTTTGATAGCATTAGAGCTAATTTCAGCAACGAAACTTGGTATCCTAGGTTATTAGACTATTTAAATGAGGTATGGCATCCGCCTTACAATAGTTTATTACTCAGTTGGAATTTTTAGTTTTGTTTGGTATTTCCTGGTATGACCGAACTCAGCAGATAGATTTTTCCTTATTTTGATTACCTATGATTATTAATACATGACGAACGACCTGATGAATTTAATTATAACCTAATAAAATCCCGAGGAATGTGTGTATGTGCACATGTTAAACAGAAAATGCATTTTTTTGGACCCTGCGATACTCTGTACATCCTTGTTACATCATCTTTGTTAGAAAAAAATAAATGAATGAAAATTGGATCCGCAGCCTATTATGCACAAGGTGGATAAATGTCTTGTAATTATTGGAACTTCCTCTTTTAGAATAACTTATAATTTGGTACATTTTCCAGAGCATGCTGCAATTTTCGCTTGGTCAACATATGGATTACACCTCACTTCGAAAATTCAATCTTTTTACAATGAATAATTACAATGCCATAGCTAGCACCAAAATGTCAACTTATACCTTCAAAATGCCCATTTACTGCGCGTTGGTCCTGGCGGGCAAACCCCATGAAGGTGCTTTTAAGAATATTGAGGATGTTATCACAGACATGGGAACACTTATAATGATGCAGGTAGGTAAGGCAGAACTATAAGTTACTACCAACGACTTCTAACACGCAACTCCACCGGTGCAAGACATTGTCAATCAGGCAGAGATAAAGAAAATATACTGCCTCTGTTTCTTATCTAAATTATTAAGTATACGCTGTCTCACATTTGTAGAATGACTTCATGGACTGTTTCGGCGACGAGATCGTTGCTGGGAAAGCGGGAACCGATATCCAAGAGGGTAAATGCACATGGTTTGCAGTGACAGCGCTGCAGCGGTGCTCAGCGGCTCAACGCGCGGAGTTCGCGGCGTGTTACGGCAGCGCGGACGCGGCGCGCGTGCTGCGCGTCAAGCGGCTGTACGAGGAACTACAACTACCCGCGCTCTACAAAGATGCCGAGCGCTCAGCCTACGAGGACATCATCAAGCGAATAAATATTCTACCAGCAGACAATGTCATACCACCTGCTCTTCTTTTAAAACTCCTGGACATGATGTATTACATGAGGATTACTAAACCTGAAATGCTTGTTTCTAAGAACATGTGAATTAATAGGTGTCCTAAATGAACTTTGTATAATATACAAACCTGTATCTTGTCTCTTTTGTCAACGCTAAAATAAAGATCTTACCTAGATATTTAATGATACTTTCATCAAAGAGATGAGCTTCCCCATTAACAGTTGAGTTTAGTGTATCTATGAGAATATTTTATTGGCTACGTTGAACGGTAATACAAAATTTGATTATCTTTGAAAAGTAATTAAAGTAATGAGTAATTCTTTAACTGAATATTCAGATAAATCATGAATATTATTTAGTTTTCATTTGTCAAAGCTTGATGTTCTTCTCGGTTATAACCTTTAATTGTTTTGTAAGAATTCCATCCAGGATTATAATTGTGAACATACATAAGTTTTGAGTTTGAAGAAGAAGGTAAGGGTGTTTGTTGTGAAGAACTATGAGACCTTAAGACATCTGCAAAAGACTTACCAAGAGCAGGGAGCAACTTTAATGCTTCAGTATATCTTATGCAATTTTTAGCAATGAACTCTTTGATGATTCGTTGGCGGGTAAATTCAGGCCATATTCTGTTGGTAGCTAGGTGAGGGCCTGAGCATAAAAAGCAAACCATATTCTCGTCATCACAGGTATCGCCTGTGTGGCTTAACCCGCACTTGTAGCACCTAGGAGGGTACCTGCACAGACTTTTCATATGGCCACATCGACGTCGATATGAGATTTGTATATAAGGTAATAAATTGTAGCAGAGAAATACGCGTTTGGTTAGAACTTAACCATCAAATGTAACAGCTACTGTCTCAATTGGAGTAAAATCAGGTCAAAAATGAAAATTTTTGATCTTTACCCATCTAACTTTCAAAAGGTTGCCACATCTTACTGGTAAAGAAGAATTTCTAAAAATTCCTCTTTACTCCAATTGACAGGAAATCCTCTAGCTACTCCCTTCCTAGTTAGGTACATTAATACATACAAATATAAAACATGTACATTATTTCCTAGAGCAAGTTCTTTTGCTCTTACAGAGACTAGCGGAGTTTTCAGAATCCTCATACGAACCAAAACCGAACTAAACCATCTGTTCCCATTTCAGACATGCCTGCATTAGTTATGGTTACAGAATAAGATGATTCTTAAACATAACACGGCGGTACAAAGTTATAATCCTGGTGGGGGAGCGTCCCGCCACCAGGATCTGGCGATCACCCAGGACAGAAGAAATCTTTAACACTACATCACACTATTAAATAAGATAAATATAAATAAATTATAGTTCTAAACCTCCAACCTTACACTTATTTTATTTCAAATTATTTTTATAAGAGCAGGAAAAATTACGTCCACCGACACAGACGTTTCCCGCGTTTTTTTCTTATTTGAAGTAATTTGAACTTAGGATGACAATTTAAAAATTAGCGCGCGTGGGAATTGATACTTTTTTTTTCTCAACCCCTTTACTGAGCCATGCAAAGAGCAAAATGCTCTTTGGAGCCATGCAAAGGAGCCATGTGTTTGAGCTAGGAAATGCTTTAACCATGCCCGTTTAAATTATATTTGCTTAAAAAAACAAGATAATGACAGGAGCTGTCAGTCAGTAATTCACTACCCCCAATCCACACGTTGGCCGAACGATTGGCCCCAACGCTACTCGTCAAACGTTTGGATGGGGATTTCGGGCTATTCCAATTGTCCTGGCCAACGTTGGCCCGAGCATTGACTGTTCGTTCGCCCTCGTGTCGGTATCTTCAAAGGATTCCGCGTTGGCCGTTCGCGTGCTGTCCACACGTTGGCCATGTGTTTAGTTTTGTTACAGCACCCACCGAATGGGTTCTTCAAAAAATCAATGGAATAATTACAAGCATGTATAAAATTTTCTCGGATTTGTACATGTTTATGGACGCCAAAAAAGTAGAAATCACTGAATATATATTTTGATGAAATTATAAGTTTTTTAGCTTTTTCAAGCGTGTAGCATCATTAAAAAATAAATAAATGGCCATGGTGCGGCATATTTAGCCTTTTAGATAATAAAGCACATCGCACAACCTCACGTCGGCTGGCATCCGGCATTAAACTGGTATGTGAGCCAACGTGTGAACGCTACACGAACAAAACGGGCCAACGTTCGGATGAGTTGTTCGGTCAACGTGTGGCGCCGGCCTTATTGTCAAAGGTTGTCAATCGTAAAAGAAATCGTGAATTTTGTTTATTATTTTCTAATGCGAATGTTCTGAGTATTTCATTTAAAACTTGACGATGTGAATTCCCTAACATCTCAAAAATTAACAGTGAAACTCTGTTTGGTTTAATAAACGTGTGTTAATTAGAATAAATTACTGGTAACCTCCAAAGAACAAAGTGTACAATGCCGACTGTTAATCGTAATTAAATGCGCTTTCCAAACCATGGATTCCCAGAATGACTCTTTATCAATGAAAAATCCGCTAAGAGCGGAGAGTGATGGTGATAGGAGCAGTAATTGTAACGGCCCTACTAAGCAGCGAGGCCCAAACGACAACCCTGAACCTGTGTTTACATCCGCATCGAATGAACTAGACGCTAATTTAGCGTCTCAAAACGGACCACGACAAAGGTATACCAATGCCCCGAGCAACGAATCATCACAGCCTTCGGAAATACCAAGCGGCAGTAGTATAGAGTGCAAAAAATATGCAACTGGTCCTAGTCAAGGCAACAAAGTTATTAACTGTAATAACGAACAGACTGTGACGCCAAGTTGTAGCAAATCTGACACAGCTGAAAACAATGTAGAAGTGTCATGCTTAAAACACAAAGTATGCATTGAAAAGGCAGGAGGTAGTGGTGCAAACATTGCATCTACAAGTGGCTCAAGTAAGCCTCTGGAGAATGCTGAAAGTAGTAGTAGCATCAGGGAAAACCGCAAACGACCTTCAACTTTAAAACTTAACAGGCCCAATATTGATGCAGAAGATAGTTCAAGTGACACCGGAAATGATGATTACTCATTAGGCTCAGAAGATGGCTGCATCTACACTTATAGGGGTGGAGAGCACTTGGCTGACTTACCAAGCTCTTTTTTCAGCCTTGACATGGGTCTTCCATTGGAGAGACACCTCCCACCTGTACCCAATTATCAAGCACAAGGAGGACAGAATGCAAGGGAAAACAATTCAAGAGCTTCCAGTCCTGACATGGACTTTCTAGAAATGGACTTTGACCCTGGCCCCTCATGTGAAGTGGATACTGGGGATGAGTCTAGTCCTGATGCTGACTTGGAAGCAGAAATCATGATGGCAGAGGAAAATGAGCCAGTGCTCAGAGGAACATCTCCAGAGTACTTAGCTGGTGCTAGGTATGTCCCGCCACCTATAAGTGTGCCAACCACATCATCAGCTAACAATCCACATGCTCACAGTGTGCCATCAACTAGCCGTGGAGTTCCTGTAGATTGTGGTGATGCGAGAGAAGATAGTAGAAGCTGTCTGCTGTACGGACCACTAATTACACATGTCAATGTGAGAGGGGAGCAGCTGTTGGTTAGGAGGACCATGTCACACTGCCCACATCTTCCATCTGCAAGCCTACACATGAGCAGCGGTGATCTGGTATCACCAAGAGAAATCTTAAACTGTAAGTAGCTTGTTTAAATGTGCCCGTGCACCAGCACAGAGTGAGGCCACAGAGTGGAGAAACTGAGAAATATAAACCAATAGGATTGCAGAAAATATTCAGTGGATAATCCTATCAGTTAATATTTTTCTATTTCTCCACTCTGGTTAATCTAAGTTCTTTATAGAATTCATAACAAAAATAGCATAATAATATTCTATCACACTTTGTTTTTTTTTAAATTATATTATATATTTATATTTATTATTGCATTATCAATCTGAAGTTGTAAGTCCTCTTTACAGATGAAGATGATCATCCTGAGGGTTCATTTGCACATCAGATAAACCAAGGGGAGAGGCCGACATATGATTCGGCAAACTTATCAACAGCATTATACCATCTTACCATGGCTAAGAAACTAGTGGAAAATGCTAAAGCGGACACAGATCAACAAGCAACCAATGTAAGTCAAATCATTAAAATTTTAATAAAGTTTCAACTCAAATTATACATTCTTTCCAATCAATCTTTTAGTTCTTTGAATGAGATCAGAGAGAACACTGGATGTTTTGTGCTTTCAAGAATTCAGAAAGGCCAAATGTCTAGTTTATTTTTAAATAGTATATAGCATCTTGTTGAATTTTCAATAACCCATGTATGTAGTTTATACTGCAGCCAATATGATAAAGGGAACACGACAGATTACCAGGGTCTACTTTGATACCCAGTTTTACATATAAAACCCTACGAATTCTACGAAAGTTCGCTCAACGCATGCTTTCCGTTGCGCTACAGACATCCCTGATATACCCACAGAGTGGGTTAGGGAAGGAGATCCCGGGCTGAATAGGTCCAATGCAATAGCTTAATTAAACTTTGACACCTGCTTCCCCATAACTGGCTTTGATGCGTGCCTTTCGTGCAAAGCGTTTTTTGCGTTACGTCGAGTCGTAGTCGCGGCAGACCAACGAGCACATATCCTACGCCCGTCTGGCATACGCCTCGACCTTGGAGTAGTATGTGAGCGCACCATAGAACAACGATACTATTTACTGCATAAGAATAGAAGGCGTAATTGGGTGTGGCGCAAGTATAACTAACTGCGCTCTCGCGACGCACTTGATGAGCGTGTGTGCATTTGGAGCGTGACAGCAAATTATAGAAATATTGACGTTCAATGAGTTTGTGATGACAACCGGGTGTGACATATTTGTAAAAAAAATTACTGACGAAATTAATGTACCAGTAATAAACTTAAATTTGCATTACTGGCTTTAAGCTACTTTCTAACCGCTACGATTGATCAATGGTATCTTAAGGTACCGATTGATCAATCGTAACTTTAGGTACCAAATCAGCGATCATGCTGTGTCTACGTTATTATTTTTTCTGTGTAGCGCACTGTCATCACTACATAGTATAAAACAAAGTCGCTTCCCGTGTCTGTCCCTATGTCTGTATGTATGTATGAATGCTAAGATCTTTAAAACTACGCAACTGATTTTTATGCAGTTGTTTTTTTAAATAGATAAAGTGGTTTAAGAGAAAAATGAAATAAAAAAAACCGATCAAGTGCGAGTTGGACTTGCGCACCGAGGGTTCCGTACAAACCTGTAGATAAGGAGTAGTAACTTTGAAATTTTCAAAATTGTCAATTTTTTTTATATATGATGAAACGGTTTTTGGTAATTTTTCCTATATCTGTACTATAAGACGTGACTTCGTACTAAATTTCAAGATTCTAAGTTTACGGGAAGTACCCTGTAGGTTTTGATTCCCGTGCGAGTTTCGAAAATTTGCGGCCTAAACGGCTGTATCTTTTGATTGCGTTGGCTTAGAAGGTTGATTTTTCTCCAGCTTCCGGGGACAGTAGACCTAAGTATCATATAGAAATTTCAGTTTGACACCTCCACGCGTTCCTGAGAAAAACGGTCTTGACAGACGGACGGACGGACGGACAACAAAGTGATCTTATAAGGGTTCCGTTTTCTTCTTTTGAGGTACGGAACCCTAAAAATTGAAAAAATGCGACAACAGTGGGCAGGACAGCGTCTGTAGGGTCCACTAATTGATTTATAAACAAAACATAGATGCGCCGCGTGTCGCTTTTGCATCACCTTTTCTTGGACGTGAAAGCTACGCGCCTTACACTGAACATTCCCAAACGATAGTTAGGGAACTAGAAGGGTCTGGCGTTTGTGGCGCAGTGGTCGTAGCGCTTTGGTAGTGGTACCAAAAGTTAAGCAACTGACCATATAAGTGACGTCTATTTACAAGAATCTCCGTGCTTCAGAAGGCACGTTAAGCTGTTGGTCCCGATACCTATGTGTTATTCGTTAGCCTGGTCTGAGGCCGTAGAGCGGCTTAATAACAACTGACAGTAACGTTTAATGTCACTTACCTTACGAAAACCCCTCCACCAATTCGAACTGAGCCCGCGTTGTGGACTATGGCTTGTACGTACGGTGGCGGTCAGCGCCGCGTGAATATTTTCAAACGAAAATTGTTTGAATCTACTTCGACACACGCGGAGCAATTAGGAAGCGAAATAGCACGCGATGTGCAAATGATTGTCGCCTTAATGGTGTTCATGCGGCTCTGACCGCGATAGTACCACCTCATAGTTGAGGCGAAGCCTGTGCCCAGTAGTGGGGCGTGTATAGGTGAATGAGAATAGATGATGGGTTCTCTTTTACAGTACAGCGAGCCAGGCCCGAGCACTAGTAACGACGACTCCCGATGTACGCTGCCACCCCGGTGCATGGTGTGGTCGGAGCGAGAGGCCTGCGAGAGACAGGTCACGCAGATTGGCACCTCTGCTTGTGGCGCCACTGCTGTTGTCAATGTGTTTGTAAGTGAAAGCTTACCTTAACTGATAGATAAGTGATAACATTTTATAATCACTGGCTTGAAAATGCTTAGGTCCAAGATATAGCAATATTTTTGGGTAAAAAGATAGAATTGATATTTAAAATGGGAGAATTGACACCTGATTTATAGACTAGTGGATTTACACTTGCGTCACCGCTGTTGATAATGTTTTCGTTAGATCAAAGTTTACCTTAGCATAGAACATTTTAATATCACTTGCTTGAAACATGCTTAGTGAATAGATAGCAATATTTGTGCAATGGAGTAAAAAGAAGTATTCACCTGGCAAGAGGATTAACATTTGCTTGAAGAGTACACTCTCAAGCCCATAAAAACAAGAAAATTAAGGTATTCAAAAAGTTTAAGTTAACATCCTAATTTTAACCTTTATTTTTCTTTTTGTCAAATAATAGTCCAAACATTGCAGCAAAATGCCAAAGGACTTTTTATTTATTATTGCGGATACTTTAATAACACTTTTAGCTTTGCCAAGCTTAAGTTTGTTTTGCTCAACGATTTTACGTGTTTCAGATTGCATTAGGTGTACCTGTTAATGTAGAAAAAATAAATTCTGCTGTTGGAACAAGATTGAGGGCCAACACAGCTCCATTACCAAGGTATGAACAAAATGTGTGATAGCAAAAACTAATAGAATTAAGTTATAAAGAAACTTTGCAGTGCTCAATTGATTAACAAAGTCATAAGCAAAAGTTTATTCATAATTGTATGTCATTCATTAACTAATAAATAAGAATGTCATTAACAACGCATTTAATGTGCATTAAATCATAACACACATCATTTGAACTAACAATTTGTGGCATAACTTAAAATAAGATAATATGTAATAAGAATGTTTAACTAAACTCATTATCTTCAATATCCAAAAGTTCTCAATCTCTAAAAGAATTATCGTTCTTTTAATCAGCCATCCACTGTTAGATAAGCTATTTAAAAGATTTCCAGGTGCTTGCAAGGGGCCCCAATTTGATTCAGCTATCTACCTTTTTGGAGCTTAGAGTCAAGCTACAGTCTGTCAGCAATAGGGTTGAAGTTAGACGCGGCGTGTCCTCGAAAGATAAAAACCTGTCTTCCGCGTTAAATGGTGACTTGCCGACCGATCTCTATGTTGTTGGTGGCTATAGCCGCTGTTAGCTGATTCTCGTCTAGAAACTCATGAACATCGTCTTTCAAACTTACCAGTAGACGCCCAACGCTCGTTCAATTCTAGCGATAGACGCCCAACGTTGCCACATACAGTTGATGAAATCAGGCGATACTTTGCGGAAATCCAAAGTTAAAAAGAGGATTATTTTGCTTTAAATTGCCACTAAACTACGCCAGCACTGGACCCCAAATACATCCGTAATCACCTGAAAAAAGCTAGAGCTGGAAGTCGCAGCACTTACAATACCTACAACTCACAACGTGACGCAGAAGATGCACCTGGAATCACAACACTGACACCAACAAAACACTTGACGCGTTTCGCCACTACATGTGGCATCCCCAGGAGATGTTCAGCGACGTTCGCTCGTAGTTTGTCGAAGCGGCAAAATTGTATGTACTTGGGTTCCTTCGCTGGCGTCGTTTAGTGGAAATTTGAAGCAAAATAATCCTCTTTTTCAGCTGCCAAATACGTCAATAGATACAACTTATACCTTTGCCCCTTATCAGGTACCTGCTATCTCGAGCTGTGGCCGGGTGCACGGCAGCCGATCTTGTCACGGGTATTCAGAAGGCCTCCGATGGCTTGGTTACGGCCAGGTTCTTCCCCACATACCCGGAGAGGGCCGTTTCGCTGTCGCATTGGCTGGCGGATTGGATTTCTTTAGGTGAGGAAGACAAACAAATCAACATAACAGTTGCGGGGGAAACTGAGGGCCTATACCGAAAATCTAAATACGTCAAAAAGATCATTATTTTCTTTTGTTCTTTCGATAAATGACACTAGCACACATGACTGCACGTCACGATAAACACTGTCATCTTAAGTGCTTACGGAGTAAGGGCGATTTCGCAGTCAAAATTCGTAGCTTGATGTTCTGTGGTCTGTAGACGTCTTTGTTTTAACGTATTTCGTTTTCGGAACAGGCCTTCTTATTGCCAGGTTGCTTTCCGCTCAACAAATTGGTTCTATTTTCTTGAAAGCAGCGCTGCGGTTAAGCTATAAGCAACATTGCAACAGAGTTCCTGCTGGAGTTTTATCCGACACGTTTTTCGACTTTTCCCATCCAATGTTTATCAAGCATAACTGAGAAGGAGTTATGTTTAAATGGCTTACTTTTTTTAAATCTATATCCTGGGAGGATCTCAGATTCTTCTAATTCAAAGTCTCTCCTGATTTTATTAAATTTTTCACCAATCTTTACTTTTTTTTAAACTCAAGTAATTAGGAGACTCGTGTTCCTTAACATAACAGAAGTTATCCATAGAACACAAATGCTGGAGTTGTTGAGTAAAACAGTTAAGTATACAGATTCATAAAACTCTTTAATTCGTCCCTAATTCCTAAACAAACCTTATCTGGCGAAATCGTTATATTACATTTTTCTAATATATTTAATCGTTCACATCCATATCCCAAGTATAATAACATACGCTCAAATTCTTCGCCCTCGTGGTTGCTCGGTATTGTAGGCAGCAACTGGCGAGAACACAGATTTCTATTTGACTAGATCCCGCAAGTCTCATTGCCCGCGTAGAAACCAAGCGTGTCAATATTTTTATACCTACTGTGACGTCACAGCAGTGATTTAGTGATGGGAACTCCCGTCCACGCCGCCCGCGATTCGCCGATCGTAACGTTCATCAGTACGCCATCAGCCTTTGGAGGGAGAGATCGCGCGCGGTCCGCTGGCCGCTGGCCATAAAAAAATAAAATATTAATTACCTGGCCTAATTTTCTTTTTTGCGTGTTAGATGGTGAATGTATTTTCGCTGAAAGATTTTCGTCGGTATTCTACAAAAAAATGAAGTACTTTCAATTAAAAAGTGAACAAAATAATAAAATATAAAGCTTGGAGATATTAACTGTCATTCTTTAGTCATTAAATAATGAATTATTACACAAAACCAAAAACAGCCGCGATGGAAAGAACACTTAAATGTAAATCTATAGCTTAAAAACGATAGACACGATTACGAAATCGACATTGACAACATCTTGGTACTAATTTTTTCTATGAAATAAAGATGATTTTAGGTTTTAATTATGTATATAGGATGTAAGGGACAGCCTTCCGAAAACTTTAACCATGAAGTCAGACCATCACCCTGAGCAAGCAACTGAAGGATTTTTTCCCCAGAAAGATTTTCTCACAGAAGATCGACGTAAAGTAGCTTGCTATGTTTCGCTCGGTGAGTGAGGTCTACCGATGGCCTATTTCCCTATTCCTTCCTTATCCCATTCCTTGATTTCCCTACCTTTCCCCTTATCTCCAATAAGGCGGGCAACGCATCAGTGACTCTTCTGGTGTTGCAGATGTCTATGGGCGACGATGACCGCTTACCATCACGCGGATCGTCTGCTCGTTTGCCCCCTTTTCACATAAAAAAAAGTCGATTTTTTTTTTCATATCCGGGAAAAAAATTCTTTAGTATCTTAATCAGGGTGATGGTCTGAGTTCATGGTTAAAGTTTTCTGGAGGCTGTCCCTTACACCCTGAATAGTTTTGATCCGAGTGAATACAAACATAAAATCAATCAACTAACTTTTGCATCAGATAGCGTCTTTAGCACATTTAAAGTGGGAATTGCAGTTTTCGAATGTCGTCGAAATTTATTTATTTCTGAAAATCTTTCTTCACTAAAATGGACGGAGCAAATACGACTATACTGTGTTGGGAACCAATTTTTTTGTCCCGTCGCTTCAATCCATTTTTCTTTAATGACAGGGTCACTTGGAAATCTGTAATTAGAATTCGTATTAATCTAAACAAAAGCATTCAATATGTCAATTGCAATTAACAAAATAAATGCCATAAAAAAATCTCATTCCTCTGACCCCAAAGCGAACAGTCTCATTCCTCTGTCCCCAAAGGGAACAATCTCATTCCTCTGCCCGCAAAATCGATTGTTATAAATAATCGATAAGAACTGAGTGTACGACACAACACTATTTGCTCTATTTGACAGAAAAATGAGAATAGTGACCGTACCACGAAGCTGAGCCAAATGTGAAAATTAATTCATTTAAATGTTCATTGCGTGTTTTAACAGGCAAACCCTACAATACAATCTAGTCAAGAAAGCAATGTATTATAAAATCTCCGTTACATATTTTATATACAGTTTTCATTGTAAAACCACGAGAAACATAAAATGTTTCGTATTTAATAAATAAAGGATAGTTTTAATAATAAAATGACTTACCCATGAAATGAAACGTTTCCTATATCTTGTCCCACTTTTTTTGAATAGTTCTTGCAATTTAATACGGCGCAATAAGGCATTTTTAATTTTTCGTCGGACGTTCGACAGCGAGAACGTTTAACCGCGGACTGAATCAAGTCGCGCTAAAGGAAGCGAATTTCGCTCCCTTTTTACACGCGAGGTACATACACTTGCGGGCTCTAGCCAAATAGGAGCTCTGTGGGCGAGAACGTTCCGTTGCAATGATATCGGCTCTTAGTTATACAAAACTACCCACTTTAAAAATTCGTTTATGTAGTAGTTAAGAATCCTGTAAAATAGGCATGATAAATATTTTCAAGACCATGGTGCTTTAAAAACATAACCTCCATGAAGCTAGTAAAACCAAATTATTTCCAAAAAACTGTAGAAACCAATGTTTATTTACATAGAATTAAATAAATATTCAGTCAATTGACTTCGATTTCTGATACTCTATTACGGCGTCAAATTATTATAGTATTCCCAAACAAAATCTATGGAGGCTGATTGTTTTGACAGATTATAAAGAGTATGTCAACGATTGGTGGTGTCATCGTTTAAGTACAAATTGTGTTTTCTCAATAAATAAATAAATAGGATTTTGTTCACAGGTGCAGTCCCAATAGTGACGTTAAACTTGCAAGTTGGTTG
The DNA here is from genome assembly GCA_963921415.1 of Pyrausta despicata. Lineage (NCBI taxonomy): Eukaryota > Metazoa > Arthropoda > Insecta > Lepidoptera > Crambidae > Pyrausta > Pyrausta despicata. The sequence goes on along the minus strand of OY992862.1, from coordinate 8,320,418 downwards.
CGAGGGTGAAATACCCGACGCGTGGCACCATCAAATGGTCTCCGGCGTGTCCGAACAAGGTGTCTACCTCTGCAATCCGGTGGAGTGCGTGCGGGAATCGACCCTGTGGCCTCGGCTGACGTCCCCCTCGGTTCTGCTGGTCAGAACGAGAGACGTGCTGGCCAGGTTTACGGCGAACACTGATCTGTCACCGCTGATGTACGTGCCGGATCGACGGTTTCACACGTTCAATGTTCTTGGTGAGTGACATTAGCTTAGTACCTTTTTTGTATAAGAACCCTTTTAATTATTGATGCTATTTTGTTTAAGTATAAGTTACTGTCTGAATAACTTAATGACTGCGGGGAATGTCGTTCACCAGCATGTGGGCGCAATGTAAACTAGGCACTTTGACAAGCGTGATATACTCATAAGTTTGTAAAGATTACCTATTTGTACCCATTTTTGGTGCAAAATTGGAAATTTAGGAGCTGTCAACTTGGGTTGTGAGTTCTGGCAGGCCTCTCTCACTCGATGTACTTGCGCGCGGTAATAGCCTACTCTCGCCGGCACCGACTGCAGTGCCGATTCATTGGGCTGCCAACAAATCGGACGCGCTCACGACGCACTATAATTATTTGTGTTACGCTTACGATCAATTTAGTTTTCATACGAACCAAATAAGTAATCTGTGCTTGTTAAACGTTAGCTTTATTTACGAAAAATGACTTCTGGTGGTGGTTTGTGCTGTTGATGGGTGTAGGTCGAATACTAAGAGAAATAAAACGCTTTCTTTTTTGTCTACCAGCTAATGAAGAAAATGTAATTACCCGGTAAGTTAGTAATTTACTTACAAAGTATAAAAAACAAACAAATTAGTAGGTGGTACCTACCGACGTAGGTAAATTGGATAAATTTAGGTAAATTATGGTTCGGCTTTATTGAATTAAAATGTAATACCTACAGTGAAACATAGGTCAGTTACTTTATTGAAATCATACAAAAGTACCTAATATACCTATTAGTCTACTTTTTATGGGCTGCGCACCACTTACGAACTGTGTGTACCTACCTACCTACCTACTCGACGTGGTGGTTTAGTCGACTAATGACTCATTAATTAGCGAAATGACTAGGTACCTACATAGTTGACAATAAAATTGACCGATTCTCGAAATGTACCAACCTAGTAATAATCTACAAACGACAGATTCCACAAATGACAGATTTGTTTTAGAAAGAGATAGCAAGAGTCACAATTAAGTAGCTCATAATTCGCTTGTTATACCTAATACAAGCTGAATTTCTTATTTCACATTTGTTATTCAATAATGTTATATTATTTTAACAACAGCCTATCAAATACCATTGTAGAAAAATGTGGTTGAAATATTTTTACCGAAAGTGTCAACCTTAGTTCGATTGTCACTTGGTCTCACGTCTCGTGGTCTCGCGCAGCTGCGAAGCAATAGTGACTTTAAACTCAGAGCTGTAGGTGCATTTTTGTACGCGGCAGAAAAAGTAGTCTATTAACGCTGTAGGTATCGAAATTTTTCTATGGAGTGATTTATCTGTTACGTAGTAACTATTTAGTAATCTGTGGTTCTGGTTCGCCTAGGGGCTGAGTGGTGAAACTAATTTATTGATGTATACCTATACATACCTACCTTATTGTATACCTTATTGAGCCAAGTAACGCAACGTTAAGGAAGATTTTTAAAAAAACAGCCTGATTGAGGAACCTCATGACTTCAGTATATATCACTAGTAACCAAATTCCTTTCCATTCCAGGTCAAGTCGTAAACGTGATCCGCGAATGGCGCTCGACGGGCTGGTCCGAGGGCGGGACCCGGACGCGTCACGTGCGCGTCCCGTGCGCGTACCAGGCCGGCGTCACGGTCGCCGCGCTGACGGGCTCCGAGGCGCACCGGAGACTGATGCACACGGCGCAATTGCCTATTATAGGACCACAGATTGATAGATAAGTGTGTTTTGTTTCTTGTTTTTTACAGTAGGAAGAGATATTTTTACCTTATAATGATGAGGAATAATTCACACATCTCATATAAAACAACATTGAACATTTACTGAACTTTATTGCCTTATAATTTCATTTATTCAAAAATGCCTACGAAATGCATAAAAATATGTGTCTGTTTATTTTGTCTGTAATCCAATTTGTAAGATGTTTAGAATGATGGCTGTCAGGAAAAGTGACTTTATAATTTGTAAACTCAACGGGCTGGTCCGATGGCGGGACCTGAACGCGTCACGTGCGCTTCCCGTGCGCGTAACAGGCCGACGTGAGTCGTGACGGTCGCCGCACTGACGGGCTCCGAGGCGCCGAGGAGACTAATGCACGAACCATAGATAAGTGTGTATTTTTTTATTTTTTTAAACAGAGATTTCAACTTTGGAAGAAAGGAGGTTTGGAATCATTCACATTTAAATAAAATAAAAAGGAAAATCTACCGAATTTAATAGCCAATGTAATGGCCCTCTAATTTAGTTAATTAAAATTGAATAACGCCTTTAAAATTTTAACGACTATACGTTGCACGTATACGTAATATTTTTTCACTGTTACGTATTTAAAAAAAAATGTTTAAAATTGTGCTTACTTCATTTCCGGCAACTTGTAAATCCAACTTTCCTTAAATTTTGTTGACTGATGGACTCAAACAGAAACAACGAAACGTAAATCAGACTTTGTGAATTGTGAAACTTACCGTACCTTCTTTTATGACCAAAAAAGTTTGTAGTTTTTCCATTACTTTTTGATACTGAACTCCTATTGTGATAGGCATATTATTTCAAGTAACTCGAATAATAGTGGGGTATTTGAGCCATCTAGCCGGTCAAAATTATTTGTTACTTTTTTCTCTTTTCTTCCTACTCACTGGTTGATTTTAAGCATTAAAAGGTTTTTTTTTTTCAATTACAAGTAGCTTAATATTATGAGCAAAATTAAGTAAAACTTTTATATTCATTTGTTATTGATAAAAAAATGCGCAAATTATCTCTTCAGCCGATTAAATCTATCATCGGAATAGTTTTCGCAAGACAAAATCTTTCCAAGTATTTTCATTTTTCATAAAAATTGGTAAATTTTGCTCTTTCATCTACTCAAAAGTAATCTACGGGTTAGTGACTCGTAAATTATCTTAATAATAATTACCACGTTGGATTGCGTACGAAAAAAATATGAATAACCAAATTTTTCTACCGTTTTCGTTTGGCACCTATCGCTTTAATAGAAGGACGTAAAGTTAGCTAATTTGGTCATAGCTATGTGTTTAACCTAAAAGTTGTCATTATCAATAAAAAAAAATAATCAGAACGAATTCGGAAGTACAACAAAACTTCACTTTCACGTTTACAATCGTCAGAATAATATATGTTGACGATACAAAATACAGCAAAAAGTATAAAAATATGTGTCCTTACCTGCTTGATCCAAATCCACTGCAATGGTCATAAACAAATCTGTGGTTGTGGAGATATTGTTTTTTTCCTGACATCATCACGATTAAGTTGCCGAGAAAGTTACATACGCTCGGGCGATGGTAAAGTTCCGACTGACACACGAAGCGTAGCATTTAAGAAACCCGGACTGGTTGCATATTTTTCTAGAATAAGTCATGTACATATTAAAAATGTTTTTTTTATACCCACGATGCGTTTGGTAAATTATTCCTTGATTTATGGCCAGCTAGATCGACCAAATACCCTTATGTGCTTCGGCAAATTTTGTGTATTACTAATGATGCTGTAAAAAGCTTACATTACGTACATACCACATTGTTAATTTGGTTATTCGTATATTATTTCATTCCACATGTTAGGGAAATTAGGCTAGAAGGGCTGCGTGGTGGAAGCTAATCAGTTATTTTCACTTAAAAACAACATTAAAAATGAATTTCCAGCGCCCCCTATCAACGTTTTTCTATTTCCTCGGGTTATTCGCAACACAATTTTTTTAAAAGACATGTTTTATTAACACCAATTTATTTAGAAAATAACAATATTTTAAATGAGGATATTAATATTAGGAAAACATATCTTACGTAGTTGTACCAATCTTGTATATGATGTCCGTTTTGTTTGATGCCAGTGTTTATTTTATAAAATAAAAGGTGTGGCGAGAGGTTTTAATGTGCATTATTTTGTAAAAAAAAATCTTCTATTTATCTAGTACATACGTAAGGTGACTTACTAAACCACCATAATATAAGTATTAGTATAAAAACATTAATGAAACAGTAATAAAAGATATGAGTTCAACTGTGAAAAACTAACTATGGAATTTGGTATTTATAGGCTTTCCATTTAATCTAACACCAATAAAGTTATTTTTATTTTGCCTAAACCACCGGAATACAGATTTAATTATTCTTAATACTAACATTGTTGCGAAGATATTGAGTTAGGTACCTAGTTTGGTTAGTTTTTTTTACGATTTTAACACCATTGAATAATTAGTTTACGTTTATGCTCACCTTGATGTATTTTCTTGTTATTTACTTATTTAGTTCCCATCTTAATTTAAATTATTTATATCTAATACCAAGTTCTTATCTTTTTTCGAAATGTGAACGTAGTTTTTTATATAGTCTATAATATATTCATTTGTTACTCTGTTAATATCATTTTCTTCAACAATATCGCTCAAATACACATTTTGTTATTTGTATCCATTGTTTGTATATGTAATTAATTATATGGTTGATGAACACATACGCGTAATGATACAACTTAACACATAAGTAAGAGTGTGATTGGCTCAATTTTATTAGCCATGTATTAAAATGTAAGCTGTAAATATTCATGTGTAAAAGATATAATGTAATTTAATTAAATATTAGTGAATTGGTGCTTACTAGTCAAAATTATATTAGCACATACGTCTGTAAACGATGCAACCCACATTATACTTTTGTGAACATATTGCACTTAACATGTTAAACTATTAATCTATTTTTGTTTAGGTCAAAATAAAGCGTTGCCTATGTTACTTCAATGTATTTTCCAGAATGTTATTGTTACAAGCAGTTCTTAAGATGTTGTAATTAAGTAAACAAATGAAAGCAATAAATTATTGTGTAGCTTATTCAATATGTTGAAAAAGCCGAAGACGACTCTGCTTACTATCATCATCAATGCGGAACCACAATGAAATTTAAAGATAGATAAAGCACAGTGCTGATGACCACATCAGCTAAGAAGATAATATTTTAAAGTTTAATATACAATAATATACATCAATGCACCTAAAATAAACATTTCATGTAGGTATATACAATATTAGTTATTAGAGAGCGCCACTAGCGCAAAAAAGACATTTCTTGAGCTTCTGAGAAGTTTTTTTTGACTGGGTCAACTTAACTCGTAACTTCAAACCAATCAAAAAGCTGTAAAAAACGATAAGCGCTGGCGCGATGGCGCTGCAATCTAGTGGTAGAAAATTGCAGTTATGTTTTCTTAACGTCAAAAGCATAAAATAAAAATAATGCGCAAAAAATTAATTGCATCTTAAGTGCCATCATATCATGAGTTGCATCTTATAATTCCTGTAGAGACATCTGACTTATGTGTACATTTTCGATTTCAAAGTTAAAGGTGTATTTTAATTGTATTGTAAATGATTTATTATAAATCCTGTATCAATAACACGTTGCTATGTAAGCTTTGATTTTTCTATTGTGTATTGACACTTCAGTAAAGTGTGTTATAGTACCAAATTGTTAATAAATTTTCTTAAAAGTATCTAGAAGTCAGAGTGTTATTTGAATATAGTGACGATACTCTACATGAAAGCAATGTTATGTAAAACATTATATTTTTGGAATATACTATGATAGAATACCTATTTGAGTTTTAATTGGGAACTTGTCACAAACAGATTATGTAAAACCGCGTAACGTAAAAAGAACGCTGGTCGGGAGGAGTTTGCGCGGAGCAGGCGCTATCCCGCTCGCTCGCGGCGGCGCGGTAGTGCATTGCGCGAAATGCCCGCACTCTCCCAACTTCGTTCCACCAATTAGACCCATGTATTCTTGTACGCAGGTGGTGGCGCAAAAAGTGTCATAGTTTGTGCGTTTTTTAGTGTGTCTGACTGTGGCCTTGTAGCTCCCAAACGGATGGGCCGATTCCAAAGCGGTGTTTTTATTCGAAAGATAATTTAATCACGGTGGCTCTTAGCTGGACTGATTTTGACAAGCCATAGGCTACCAGCTCACCAGCTGTTTTCGTTGCTCATTCGTACAGAGGTTTTTGACGTGACAACGTCTTAAATTAGGTTGTGGCTCGGAGTCACTCATGAAAAGGTGTAACGCCCGCTCACGTCTGTAACGATGAGTCACCGAACGAGAGAGAGGCCCGCCGGACCGGCGAATGCCTTGCGTCTCTCTCCCACTCAAACATGATCGGTCCGCCGCGCGCGCAGCACTAGAGAATTAGGCGCGTTGAAAAGACGTTGTCACGTAAAATCTTCGCCCGTAAAACCGACTTTACAGGCAACCATTTTTTTTTAAATTATATGACGCGGTTCATATAGGTTTAATACTTTGTTAGATGCGTATCCCTTCTAACACCTCCTCAAAAAGTTTGTAAGGAACGCCATACTGCTCTAAAGCCTCAGCTTGTTGCATTATTCCATCACAGAGGGCGCCTTCCTTCTCCCGATATAGTCTTGGTATTTGAATTTGTTCGTAAAGCAGCTTAACGCGCTCGAAATGCGCTGGTTCGTCGCTTCCATAGCAAGCTTCGAAGACAAGCCGCTGACGTGGCGTAAAGCGCTCCAGCGCTGTAACTGCCAGCCAAGTGCATTTCCCAGTTTGGATGTCGGTCTCTCCCGTTTCGGTCATTGCATCGATTCCGAAACAGTTTTCGTAGTCTTGCTGTAATAACAAAATAGATGACCGTTTCCAACGATAATAATCCTTTTTAGGGCCTTCCTCTGTAAGCTTATGTATGATAGTAGTATAGTTTCGAACACAGCCATCGTTTTCAGTCTCCTATACTAATCATCTTAAGCCCCGGCTGCGTGGAATTGATATTGCATTCTTCAAACTCAACCCACGCACCGCCACGAATGCGGCGATTGCGCCTCCTGCATTTTTTTCATACCTCAGGCGTATTTCGCAAAATTTTGTCATAATATATCATTTATAAAAATTAAATAACTTAAGACACACTGTATACTGCACTTACCTTTATCTGATATAACATGCCCATGTCTGAACATATTCTACCCACGTTACGCAGTAAGTCCTTATCAGTTTTGTTTGCCAGGGTCATCGCCAGAAAGAATGGTAGTTCAAATAAAGGATATGAAACTTTGTAGTCGCATAACATTTCATATAGGGTTAGAGATATGTTGGCATGTTTGTTCAGTTGTTTTCTAGAACTTTCCTCTAAATACTGGCCAATCCTATTGTAGATGTAAGCCTAAAACGCAAAATATACCTATTAAAACTTAACATAAAATGAATGATATAATTCAAGTTTTATTAATTCTTACCTTATTGTAAAGCTTTAAGATGTCTTGATACCAATTCGTATCTTCAAAATTTTGTTCTATCATAACATACAAGAAACTTCTCAGTAAATCTGCATGTTTCAAATTTTTATCAGAAACTTCAGATAACTTTTTGGGTGAATCACAGTTATGCGTATTTATTATCCTGGTATACGAATCCGTCTAGAAAACAAATTAATATTATACGTACAAATAATGTCTTTGTTCTATAGAAGTGACAGAGACAATGCTCTACAAAAACGAGACTCTATTGCAGATTATAGCATAGGTACATTCATACTCTTACCATCTGAGCAGCCCAAGCTAAGACGAAAGCTTGGCGAATTAATTCTTCAGTTATATTTTCAGCTTTTTCAATCATATGGTAGGTAGATAACACAGTGCCAATGATATCTTGACCTCGACCGTTTGAATTAAATTTAGAAGCCTAAAATCGTCGGTAAAGTATTATTTATCAGTAGAATAATGTCAGATAAACATTCTAGTTAGTTGAACTTATAAACTAGGTCTTACCGTTATTAAAACATTTTCAAAGTTTGGTATGATATTTAAATATTTCCTTTCATGTCGAACTTCACTGATAATTTGATGTAAATAATCATTAGCATTTTTATTTTTGTTGATGAATGAGTTAAAATGTAAGGACCTAGCTGAAATGTGAGGTTTGCTAGCAAAAGCAAAAGTTTCATTAAATAAATCATTATTTGAATAAGGTTTAATGATCATGTTGATTGTCTTACCGAGAGATAGGGATGCTTTTGAAACGAAGAAACACTGATTTATAATATGCCATTTTTAAACATTTAATATCAATAAATCAGTTTAAGTTAAGATGTTATGGACTGAAGATCAGCGACGGAGCTAAGAAAGTACGAGTAACGTCGTCTCCCTTTATATAACTTATTCTAAAGTCAGTAATTTCCATTATAATAAATAAGATGAGCCCATTGAAAGTGAGATTATGAGTTCAAGTCACGGTTAATCAGAATAGATCAGCTTTAGGTTCTTACCTTCTAATTACCATTTTCGCTAAATAAAGCATTAAGGCCCGAACTCCACCAAAACGGAGACGAGAGGAAATGTGTTTTGATTGAATAACCAATCAGATTTCGGTATTTCTACATCTCTTCGGTGGAAATAGATCAAGCGGAGACAAGAGGAGAAATGACGTACCTAATCTGATTGTTTAGTAAAAAAACTATCTTCTCTCGTCTCCTTTCTTCTCCGCTTTGGTGGAGGGCCTTATTAAATTACTAAGTAACATAAATTCAGTCAAATAACGAAAATTATCCATCTTGCATAAGAATATCAAGCAGGTAATATTGAACATTATTAGTTACTATGTGGCATCCGCCCGCAGTTTAACATGATCGTAGGAGATATTGTGTCATAGAGGCTCAAAAGCTCCTTTTGTAATACTGCTTTCCGGTCAATAAAAGCGCTTCTACCCGTTTTTTTATTCAATACCGTTATAATAACGGTTAAAACTTTTTAGTCTATGTTGTTTTTCTGCGGGCAACACCGAGATCAGCCCCTCTCTTGTCTATGATTTTCTGTCAAATTTTCACAATGACAAATTGATTCAGCCAGCTGTGTGATTTCTAAAAATTGCGTCTTATTTATATTGTAATTGTCTTCGAAACCTTTGTTTATCCCTATTATTCACAGTATTTTCGTGTAGTTACGAGAAACAGTCGTGAAAATGGCTTACGCCTACCTGTTCAAATACATCATCATCGGCGACACAGGTATTGATTTTGTGGCTGATATTTTATCTGAGGTGCTATTTATTGACTCATAAGCCTTATGCGGGATCTATTTTATCTGACCATGTGGGAAAAACATGTATTTGTGACTACTAGGTTGTTAAAAGTAGTATGCAACATTATAGATGAGACAGCTTCCTGAAATTTTCTATGTATAATATGTTGCTAAGCTTTGTTTGCCGCCTACGCTTTTCAGTACCTGCGTAAAAGGGGAATCGAACAGTCACATTACATTATGTACTGTTTGTGCCCACTGGATCGTAAACAAGCCTGTCTTTAGTAGGAATAGTTAAGTTTTTAGGCCATCGTTTTGTCAAGGTCTTCTTTGTTGCTTTGTTTAGCGGTAAAAATTGGATTTGTGTTTACATTCTATTTACAGTGTCAATCACCTATTTTAATCTATTAATAGACTGATCAGATACTTTTGTCTGCACCAATCTAGCAAAACAACATGTTTAACCTAAACAGTAGTAGTTTCATTACCATATGACTAAATAAATAATACCATAAATGGAATCCTCATTATCTGCCAGGTGTGGGCAAATCATGCCTCCTGCTGCAATTCACTGACAAAAGGTTCCAGCCTGTGCATGACCTCACAATTGGAGTGGAGTTTGGTGCCCGGATGATCACCATTGACGGCAAGCAGATTAAACTTCAGATATGGGACACCGCTGGACAGGAGGCTTTCAGGTATCTATTTCATTATAATCCAGTTTCCACTATGATGGTATATCTATCAGCAACACTTTAATTTTTAATCTTGCTATATCATGAGTAAATATGTTACTGCAACCCATGAACAATGAAACTGAAATTAATGTATGTCCCAGTTATTAAATATTTGTATAATTGTTTGTTCATAAATTAAGATTAGCATAATCAAGCAAAATAGGTCAGTAACTTAGTGTCGTGTTAACTATTTATTTTTATTTGAAAAGGTCAATTAGATTGTCTCTTTTGTTTTAGTTTATTAACACTTTTTATTTTATTTGTATGTTTATTTTTCTTGAATTTTACTCTCAATATTTAAATCACTCCATCAACTTGACAATTAAAATGACATCTTCATATAGTTTTAATAAAGAAACTTAATGAATGCCAGTATTGTCATATGTTTACAAATAGTCTAGGCTTCACTAAGTAAATTATAATTGACTTTGAGTCTTGGACCAACCTGTTTAAACTGAATAATGACAATATAAATTACTAACAATATCCTATTAGCCTACTTAGATAAAACTTTAGGCTACTCGTTGAATGAATTGGTTTCTTTGAGAATCAAATTCAAAATATAGTTTACCAATTAGATTTAATTAGTATAGACCCTTACAGAAAAGAGATAAATAAATGTGACAAGAGCCTAAAAGAATGGGATACCATACACTGACTCAGAGTTATAATGATTACAAATGACTCATATAAACCAACCAAAGAATGTTATAGATAGTTTAGAATAAACACTAAACATTCACTGATCTGGCCTTGTTAAATGATCCTCAGTGTCAAATGCACTGGCATTACTGCAACTGATATGTTTTTAAGAAACATGTATAATTGTACATTATGACAATCAAAGAACTTTGAAATACTAAACTAAAAATAAATACTGCAAATGTAGCATGTTATTTACACTGGTTTTCTAGTAGCACTTTTGTTAGATACAAAATTAAAATAATTCCTAGGTTTTTCTTAGTCACCTTTATGCATGAGTCCCACAAAGTATGTACACAAGGTGAAAACCGTGGCACTTACACACTTGTTAAAACAGCGATTTTATAACAAAAATGGGTAGCTGTTGTATGTACCTACAGTTTCTTTATCTCAAAAACTGCATATTGAACATGTTTAAATCTCAAAACTAGGTGTATTCTGTAGTGCGATATTGCGACGAAATGTTACAGTTCTTGCTTATTTCGCTCAACAACGCTTGTCGCCGATATCGTTATATGCCAGTAGGTAGTAAAAACCGATGCCAAGGACTTTTAGGTGTAGCGTTGTGAAATAAGTTCAGTAGTTTCGAAAGTACTGAAAGTTTATTGTACTCAATGTACACATTTTTTAAGCATAGTCATTCATCAAAGAAGTTGGTAGCTGTTTTTTTTTAAATTATAAATAACTATCTAGACATTTGGTCACAGTCTCACCTGATGGTAAGTCATGATGTGGCTGAGGATGGATACATGATCCATGTAAATGATGAAAAATATATAAATAAATATACATCAACATCACATACATTGATCTGACTCCGTAGTAAGTAGCTTAAGCACTTGTGTTACAGACAGGGACCGAAAACCTTTATAAATTACGGTACAGGTATCGAAGAATTTCGGTTACCCCTTTGGTTAAGGTAACCGTAATCTGGGTAATCCAATAAGAAGAAATATGTAACCTTTATTTAAGTTACCGTTTTTATACCGGTAACCTTAAAAATTACATTGATTACGAGAAAAAGATAGAATATCACGATGCCGTCAATAATTTAGGCATTAGAAAATACTTTACCAGGGAGATCGTCGTGCGTACAGTACCAGTACCTACTGTTTACGTTTCTTTAGTGCGCGCTTTACATGACGACATGTCGACGGTACGTGTAAAATAACTTTAATTTTTATTACTTCAGGTTATATTAAATATTTAAGAATTCATTTCATTTAATTTCATTTATTTATTTGCATACTAGGTGTGTTAATTAAGGTAACCTTTAAAAATATCTGTAAAAAAATAAAGGTTGTAACCGAAAAATACCGGTATTGATCATACCGGTTTCGGTCCCTGGTTACAGATATCAGAATCAACAGTGGTATTACAAATTACAAATAAACTTAAATAAATACATATAACACAGCCAGACCAGTACAAACAGACATCTTCATGCACACAAACAGTTTGTACAGTGCGGGATCGAACCCGCGACCTCTTGGTTAATAGTCAACTTCTTGACCAGACCTCGCTAAATTGGTCACCTGTCTAATAACAGCCTATTTACGAGAGGCTTAAGATCCAAGTTATTATCTAAAAGGAACACTTCAGCCAGCAGCGAATTCCATTCCTTAGCCGTTCGCAACAGAAATGTTGATATAAATGCAGTTTAATAAAATCACAAACAAATGAATGCTCGGTTTTTGTGTACTTACATTTATTTTATAGCAATAATACCTCTGTTGACCCACAAATAGATGCCAGATGTCCTGCCAGTAATATACTCATTGATATTTCCAGATCAATCACACGTTCATACTACCGGGGCGCCGCAGGAGCGCTGCTAGTGTACGACATAACGCGGCGGGAGACGTTCAACCATCTCACCACCTGGCTAGAGGATGCCCGCCAGCACTCAAACTCAAATATGGTGATAATGCTCATTGGGAACAAGAGGTTTGTTCACTTGTAATTTTGAAAATCTCTTCTTTGTAACTTACGGGTAGTCTAATTTAAACATTTAGTTTTGGAAATTAATAGACCTACTTCGTAATGATCTGTCCATAATGAGTTTGTTCATAGGATTGTTTGATTTGAGCAATTTAGTACGAAGTCACGTCTTATAGTACAGATATAGGAAAAATTACGAAAACTGTAAATTTTCAGATTCATCATATATATAAAAAAAAAATTTTTTTGACAATTTTGAAAATTTCAAAGTTACTACTCCTTATCTACAGGTTTGTACGTAACCCTCGGTGCGCGAGTCCAACTCGCACTTGACCGGTTTTTTGTAGTAAATATGTTTCCAAAATTATTTAAAGAAAAAAAAGTTCCAAAACTATAACCCGACTCATCAAAAGTATGAAATAAGATTCATATTGTGGTTGTTTGGATCAAAAGTCCTCGAAGAATGAATCAATCAGCTATAGTATACTTAATTTAAATGCTTTCACGTCCAGCGATCTAGAGTCCCGGCGGGAGGTGAAGAAGGAAGAGGGCGAGGCGTTCGCGCGCGAGCACGGACTCGTGTTCATGGAGACCTCGGCCAAGACCGCCGCCAACGTCGAGGAGGCGTTCATCAACACCGCCAAGGAGATCTACGAGAAGATACAGGAGGGCGTCTTCGATATACACAATGAGGTAAGTGAGAAGTAGAGATGGGCCGAGTAGTAGATTAACCGAGTAACCGAGTGCCGAGTATTACTCGGTTTAATACTGGCTATACAGAGTACTCGGCCGAGTTACTCGGTTGAATTTGAAGCGCATTTGTAATTAGCACTGGATTCATTTTTTCTTTCTCACTGTAATTTTGGATTGATCAATCAAACTTTACGATTCAACATAACATGAAGTATTGGTTTTTATGATATATCCCTTTACTACATGCAGTTTGTCTAGTATAAGTAGGGGATCCGCAGCGGCCCGGCTGTCCTGTTATTAACCAATAAGAATCGACAAACGCCAGATTAGCGGCTTATTTATTGAGTTTGTGGTCATTGAGGTACCTCAATTCCTCCGGTTGGCCACTCGCAAACATATTCCAGACAACCTGTTTATTAAGTTTACTTAACCGAGTACTCGTCATGTGAACCGAGTTATTCGGCCGAGTACGAGTATAAAGTAAAGCACCTAGTACGCCCAGTACCGAGTAGTAACCGAGTACTCGGCCCATCTCTAGTGAGAAGTGATGTGATTTTTCTACCTTCTGTAGGCAATCTGTCCTCTGGGAAAAACTGGGCTACCATTGTTTTCAGTCCGGCCCGCGACAGCTTTATGCTACATACAAGCGAGAAAGCGAAGAAATATTATTATTAGTACCAAGTAATAGTAACACTTTGTCAATATACACAATGACTTGAGGGTCTCTTAATCTCCAGGATAGGATAGTAACAGGTGTAGCCTAAATGTATACGTTCCGCTCCTGACAACAAGGTGTACTAGTGTGGTGTGTAGTACGAGGCAAGAGGTATGCTCTACAATGATGACCACACCGTGTGACGTGACGACTGTGAAGACTGTGGTAACGTCGAGAAAGTTTTTGTAGAATTAACGTTATATTTGGCGTTATTGCACGCTGAAGTTCCTGAACCTCTTTTCTGATTGTTTAAATACGCTTGGTGCAGTGGTCCACAGGTCGGACTTCTAAAACCAAAGGTCGCGGGTTCGATCCCCGCACAGTACAAACATAGGTGTGCATGAACATGTGTGTTTGTACTGGTCTAGGTGTTTTCTATGTATTGTTTATCCGTTGTCTAGTAACCCTAACACAAGCCTCGTAGCTTAATTTGGGACTAGAGAATTGGTGTGATTGTTGTGAAATATTTATATTTTATTTACCATCAACACATTTTACCACAGATTACTAAATAGTTACTACGTAACAGATAAATCACTCCATAGAGAAATTTCAATACCTACAGCGTTAATAGACTACTTTTTCTGCCGCGTACAAAAATGCACCTACATCTTTGAGTATAAAGTCACTATTGCTTCGCAGCTGCGCGAGACCAAGTGACGTGAGACCTAGCGACAATCGAACTAGGGTTGACACAATGTTTATTGTTGAGTTAAAAAAGTGTAGGTACCTACCTACTACTAGATTTTGCATTAAGGAATAATTATTTCGATTGTAACTACTTTGTAGTGATATTTGTGTCAGAGAAGAAATAAAGATATTTGTATTTATATTATCTATCATCCTTATTTTTGTGTACATACGTACAAACGCGCCATGCTTTTTTCTATTATTTGTGATCATAATGAAAACTATTTAAAATAAATGATTCTTTATTCTTTATCTACATTTCATTTTATTTTTCATATTCCTAAATTTTCTAACAAAAATACCTAGGTACTTACTATTTTCATACAATACAATAAAAAACGATCATTTTGCAAATTGGTCATTAGTAGAATCTGTCATTTGTGGAATCTGTCGTTTGTAGATTATTAGTAGGTAGGTACATTTCGAGAATCGGTAAATTTTATTGTCAACTACGTAGGTACCTGCCTACCTACCTAGTCATTTCGCTAATTAATTAATTATTAGTCGACTAAACCACCACGTAATAAAGCTAACGTTTAACAAGCACAGATTACTTATTTGGTTCGTATGAAAACTAAATTGAACGTAAGCGTAACACGAATAATTATAGTGCGTCGTGAGCGCGTCCGACGGTTGTTGGCAGCTCACTGAATCGGCACTGCAGTCGGTGCCGGCGAGAGTAGGCTATTACCGCGCGCAAGTACATCGAGTGAGAGAGGCCTGATTTTACTTATGATCATAATATTTTACGCAAAATATGCAGATAAATAAGCACCTGAATGTGGTCATTAACTATAACAATATATTTTTATCTCTTCCAATCATACTCCTAGATAAACAAAGCTATCAATGTAGATAAACATACCTATCATCACAACAGACCGTCATTAGAAGGTTGGTGTATGAGCAGAGAGCATGAAATGAGGTAAACAATAGAAAATGAAAGTGAGCTGTTCCATTGACTGATCTTTTGTTCTACTAGTACTTGGTTGGTACAATGAAGACATAAATGTAATTTAAATTCAAACAGTGATACTTTATAATGGTGGCCATTATTTAGCACTAATTGAGAATGTTGCATTTTCAGGAAGATTTTTTTTTTATCAACAGCCAAAATTATTTAAGTACGAGTAATCTATGTTAGAAATTGAGCGTGTCTGCATTTCTACGTTGAAATGTTGGTTATATTGTATTATTGTTCATAAATAATCTCGACCTCATTTGAAAACTCTCAAAGCTAGATTATTGTATCTGTCTTCCTCTTGCAGGACAACAGCATTAAAAGATGCCTTTTCGCTTAACTTTTAATCACTGTCATAAGTTGTTTTATTTCTTTTAACTTAATACAAATTTCTTATCCATTATTTCATTCGCCCTAGGCCCATATATTTCGTCTTCATGCTGCTAACAGCATAGGCTAAGGGTCTTAATAGGATGGAAACGAAATATTTCTAGTCTACGTTAAATAAAAAAAGATAAAATTACGAGATTGATCCCCGCAATGTACAAACATTTGTGTGCTTGAACATGTCTGTTAGTTCTGTTCAAGGTGTTATATGTATTTATTTAAATTTATTTGTAATACCACTGTTGATTCTGATATCTGTAACACATGTGCTTAAGCTACTTATCACGGAGTCAGACCAATGTATGTGATGTTAATGTGTATTAAATTTTTTTTTTCATATATACTTAAAATTTAATGTACCTTTAATTTGGACCAATGTAAGGATTACCTTACATTGGTCCAAATTAAAGGTACATTATTTTTTAATATTTTACATTGGTTATTAAACCAATGTAAAATATTAAATTAATTTACTTAAAAATCATAATACACGCTAGGAGCACTTTTAGGATTACAATCTAGTTTAAGCTTAGTTCATAATATTGTGATGTTGTGAGGGTTGTACTCGGTTTGTATTACCTGCCTCGTGGGAGTAGGGGCAAAGTTTCTGCCTTACATCCGAGAGGTCCTGGGTTCGAATCAAAGGTCGAGCCAAAATTGTTTCTGAGATTTTGTCATGAATTTCTCAAAAACAGCTCGGAGTCGGGAAGTTGGCGGTGTTACACCCCCGTGCCTCGGAAAGCACGTTAAGCCGTTGGTCCTGCGCCTCATCTCTCTCCGGTCATGTCGGATTGCCGTGCACCTGTGTATTGCGCTCACACTTGTGCACTATAATATCTCCTGCGTAGTTGGCTGATCTCTGTTGAGATTGGCCGCCGTGGTCGAAATCGGCCAGGAGGACCATTATTATTATACTCGGTTTGTGTTCTTTGAATAAATAAAACAAAATGTTGTTCCTGTTGTCCAGGCCAACGGCATCAAGATCGGTCCCCAGCACTCGGCGGCGGGCGGCGCGGCGGCGGGCGGCGCGGGCGCGGGCGGCGCGGCGGCGGGCGGCTGCTGTTAGGCTCTGCGCTGCACACACTGAGCGGACGGGCCGACCGCGGGCATGAGGTAACTACACTTTATCATGCTTTGACAATATAAGGCAACTTCGCTTCCCGCCTCTGTCTCTGTCATTATCACATCATATGTATGTATGCTTAGATATTTAAAATTACTCAACGGATTATGATGCAGTTTTTATGTTATAGATAGTGATTCAAAGGAAAGGTTGAAGTGTAGTAAAATGTTGAAAAAATTCGAATCGGTAGAAAATGTTTAAGACGATAAAGTGCACGCAAGGTGCCTGGCACTTTATCGTCTTAAACATTTTCTACCTCCCAGCACTAAGATTTGCTTGTGCAGTCTCTGGTTTTACCGATAATCGATTACGGCGATGTGTGCTGCTCAAATATCTCCCAGGATCTTCTCAACAAATTGGATCGGCTTCTTAACAACTGCCTTCGATTTGTTTTCGGTCTCCGCAAATATGACCACTTCTCCCAGTTTCGTACCCAGCTCGGCTGGCTTCCAATCCGGCAGCGTCGAAATGTTCGTACTTTAGGCCAATTATTTTCGATCCTAACACACCTTCGTATCTTAAAGAAAAAATTCATATCATGACAGATCCCGTCGCTCCAGTAACACCCTCAACTCTCCATCCCCCGTCACACTTCTGGCTTTATGTCTAATTCTTTGACTCTCACTGCTACTCGACTTTGGAACGGACTCCCTAAGGAAATCCAGCGGTCGACGTCGAAATTGTCCTGTAAAAAGTCACTGCAGTCCCATTGAGTGCCGTGTATGTTGAATCTGAGGGATTATAACAGGCAACCATCGAGCGAGCGGCAAAACCAAACGTCGCACGAAGAACGAGAACTTTCTACATACATTACAAAAACGAAGAATTGGAGTCTACCGGATGTACAACCATGATGCATCTGGACCCTAACAGTTTTCGTCCCCACCTAGCAACAGAAATGAAATGGTAGATCTCAACGAGTACACCATTTTATAGTATGGCGAGATTGAACAAATCAATGGGGTTTTCGTGTTATTCAATGTTTTATGCAGATGTTTTGCCTATAAAGTACTGACTCCGCTACACTTGAGCATGAACAGAGTTCATGCCATATTTTGCATACCGCATTTATACCTCTTGGATGAATAATCTACTAAAATTGTGATAGCTTTGTAAGTCTGAATATCGTGTATTTACTTGACTGGACCTAAGTTTGTAAGGAAAGATCAAAAATATAACTTTTTTTTTTTCAAATTACTTGTGACTTTTTACACATTTTTGATGTCTGTTGCTGGGTGGGGACGGTGCTCGCTCATATATTTATGAACATGGTCTTTTAGGAGAATGTGAGATTGCTAAAAGAGACTGCTGAACGTTTTTTTTTATATTTCCAGGAGGGGTGCAGCTGTGTGCAACGAAAATTGGTACGGAACACGAAACTTGATGTACGCCGGATTGTAAGGTTTATTTTATACGCTGCAGATAGATAGCTCGCGTCCACACTCGCTGCTGTATCCCGTGCCTCTTAGGCACATGAACTAAATAGATACCCATTTCCTTAACGGAATGAAGCTGTTTTTAATAATAAATACTTATAATCACTACTTCTATAAAGTGACTTGAATTACAACTATAGTTCAGTCTTGATTCTAGTCAGTATCCTGAAATTGCGAGAAATATTTAGGTGACTAACATTTTGATTTTTCTATGCGAGATATTAACGCCCAACAAAATAGCTAGCTATAGAAATAGCTTTGAATTATAGTATACTGACTAGAACTATGAGGTAAAACTATAAAGCGTCATTACGGAGGTGCTAACGAGTATTTAATCAATAGGAGTAGATTATGCTCGAATCAAAATTTTCTAACAATTTGTCAAGAACGCCAACTTTTATTACTATCCAATCACTAACTTTTTTGAAGACTTTGACTAAGGTGTATCATATTTTTAAATCCTCATGGTTTTTAGGGAAGTATTTTCCTACATCTTCGTATAAAATAGGATGGAGTTCTGAGTTTCTGATCGTACAGTATGTTTCTCATAAACATAATCAGAATTTATTCATAGTGATAAATTAATTATTGATGAGATTTCTTGGACCATGATATTGACAATGAACAATACCTATCTAAATAAACTTAATTCAAAATTATAATAGTGTTGTTGAACAGTAGATTAACCAAACCAAATAGATTTTCCTCAACTTAAATTAATGATACAAAAACAAAATCATGTAAACAACTACAAATGTAGTTTTGACTTGTAAATGTTAAAACGACGCTTTTATGCCAGTTGTATGTTAGTTAATGTATATTTTGTTTGTCATTAATAAAACATCATCCATTATAAAGGTTTCACAATATTTTCATCAGGCATTTATATAAAAAAGTACATGAATGTTGTGTAATCATATTATGTAGTTCAATGTTTGTTTGTGTTATTTGTCGAGGGAAGTGACTTTAAGGTAAATTGTCAGGATCTTACTGAATTAATCTAGAATTTCGATGTGAATAATTGTTTAATATTTATAGTTTATTATATTTTTATGGCTAATCTGTTTTCGAACAGATTCATCATCAATTAGTTCAATTATATTTGCGTTATAAAAGATCGCTATTCTTTTATTTTATAAAGTTTATACATACTAACAAAGTGAAACATTGGTTTCGTCGGTGTGAGATGCGATATCTATTATGAGTATCTCGTTCACTTTGACACTGTGAGAACAAAATATTCTTCTAGTTCCTGCAA
This sequence comes from Pyrausta despicata, assembly GCA_963921415.1. Taxonomy (NCBI): domain Eukaryota; kingdom Metazoa; phylum Arthropoda; class Insecta; order Lepidoptera; family Crambidae; genus Pyrausta; species Pyrausta despicata. Next base: position 8,300,494 of record OY992862.1, on the reverse strand, counting down.
TATCCAATCGAAAATTTGACTAAAACATAATATTGTATAATTGAACAGATTTGTACCTTTGAAGCCGCAATGTGAATTCAATAATTTTATATTCATACACAAGTTTTTATAAATCAAATCTTATTTGTTTTGGCTATCACATTTTAACTGTTCTTTTTGATCTGACATTTGCTTGTAAAATTACGTGATCAGGGATAAACGTGTAAAATTTAAATGCTTTGCGGTGGTGGCCTATTTTATAATAATCTTGCACAAGAACAAATTGAAAAAGCTTGTTGAACATCTCATTTTGAAGTCAAGTTAAGGTAATGGAAAGAACTGCTTGCAAAACAATGAAAGACGTGATTACAAAATAGGTTATTTTTAAGTTTAGCACATTGTAATGATATGGTAAAATATTTTATAAGGTTACAATATGCAAACACATTTGTAAGGTGTAATTCATGAGAGTAAATGTTGAAAAACAAATATTTTTTTTATTTTCGTAATGAACCTTAGCGATTGTTCACATCGGACTCGCGGGCACGGGGGCGAAATTTGAAACATAATGAAGTGTCTTTTCGAGTACCTACCTATATTGAATAAGCAATAGGCTAGATGACACCACCAATCGTTGACATACTCTTTATTATCTGTCATAACTCATAACGATTTTGCATGGGATTAAATTATCGTGACGTCACGGTCATGTATCAGCAATAGAGATTGCACTCCAGATTTTCGGACTATTTTTAAATCCGGATTTACAAGACTCAAAACCGGTTTATTCGAATATTAGTTTATGCTTACATTTCATATTCAATCTTGTATTATCATGAATGTAAATAGTACGATGCGAATGTTCGCTCGTATTTGTGTAACGCACAATATTAAAATCATTTTATAATAACAGTCACTGCTCCATTTCATTAATTATGCTTTGCACACGCCCATTCAGTTGGCTATTCAGCATGATTAGGTATTTAGAAGAAAACCACAACCACTACCAGCAAATCAAGATATACTCGTAAAAGGCTGCTAAGGCTCTGACACTGACGAAGAATTTGATTACGAGGACAGCTTTGAAGTTCAGCATGCAAGAGAACGCGGCCTGCTGAATGATGAGTATATGAAAGTTATAAAAAAATGTACGGACAGTGGTGAAAGTCTTTAAACGTTCACCAACAAAAAACGAAATGACGCTTCAAAAATACGTTCATAGTGAATTTGGAAAAAAGTTGGAGCTGCTGCTGGACTGCAAAACTTGTTGGAATAGTCAGTGCATAATGTTGAAACGTTTTCAAAACTAAAGACTTGCATACAAAAGGCTTTGATTGACATCAAGTCTATCATTTTCTGATATTGAAGTATTGTGTATTGAAAATTTGCACACATGGTGAATACAACAGTACTCTGTCGTAGAAATGCTACACTTCTAACGGCTGATACAGTATGAAAATTTTTAGTAAAATCATTCTAAATCCAAGACACATTAACTGCCACGAATTTGGATCATCATCAGCCTATATACGTCCCACTGCTGGGCACAGGCCTCACCTCAGCCATGAGATGGTGCGAGCCATACTCCACCACGCGGGCTCAGTGCGGATTGGTGGAGGGGTGTGTGTAAGGTAAGTGACCAACCTTACTGTCAGATGTTATTAAGCCGCCCGAGGGCCTCCGACCAGGCTTAACGACTAATATCTATCGATATTAACCGGGACCAACAGCTTAACGTGCCTTCCGAAGCACGGAGTAGGTTGCTTAACTTTTGGTATCACTGCCAATACTGCCAAAGCGCTGCAACCACTGCGCCACAAGCAGTGCATGCGAGTCCAAGCACGAATTTGGATAATTCTTTGAAAACAAGGATCAAAGGCAGACGACGTCATACAGTTATCGGAGCTTTGGAATACTTACGCAATCCTAACCATATTTTTTCTAAAAAGGAGACTGATGAAGATACGTTTATAAAGTCTAGTTATCAAGATATTAAAAATTTGATCCATCGAGCTGCTGATTTAACATCACACAATAAAGATTGCCCTACCACTTCAATGGATATGGACTCCTCCACATCAGCAACATTTTGTGATCCTGATTCAGAATCGTCGCCGCTTAGCTTTAAAGAACAATTCAATCGGCAACTTTCTGGAGCAAGTGTAGCCAGTAAATGCAGTGATCATCCAAATAAATTTTGGATTCAAAACCACTCGATTTGCCTTCGCTAATTCACGTCGAAAATGTGTTATTCGACAATGGTGGAAGTCTTGGTGAACTTCTTAAGCGGGTAAGGCTGCTGTCAATACCTCCAAGCATTCTAGAGTTTTTAAAGTAGGAAAGAACCGGTCGTTTTGTTATGTTTTTGTTTTAATAATTTTATTGTGCTAAGTTGTAAGTTAATTGTGATTGTGATCCTGCCTGATAATTAATAAATGTTGATTTATATAATTAACTGTGTTTTATTACACTTTTTAAAGAAAATCTATTTTTTTCTAATAATCTGGATAATCCGAATTATACGGATTTAGCTCTCATGCTGAAACTAAAATCCGGATTTTCAAAAAATCCGGATTTTGCAATCTCTAATCAATCAGCAATCGGAGTCAATTGACCAAATATTTATTGAATTTTGTGTATTTATAAATTGATTTCTACAGCTTTTTGGAAATATACTGGTTGTATTAACTTCATAGGGGCTATGCTTTTTAAACGCCATGGTCATGAAAATATTTAAGATAGGCGTCATCATGCCTATTGTTGTGCGAAGTAGTGCTCTCTCTCTGTCTGGGTGTCCGGTGTCAAGTAGCTATCTCGCGCTTTCACAAGAAGCACTTAATCATTTTCCCCTCTACTACAAAAGAACTAGGCAGTGATTATCCCTTGCTTAAATATAAGCTAGCCAATTCAAAGTGAATGACAGTAAAAATGACATAACCTGAAAGAGGCATACTTTTCAAGTTGGTTGAATATCATTCCAACAAATATTTGTAGTAAAGGGGTATTTCTCTGGGTGGCTAGTAATGATAGATGATAAAGTCAAAACAGAATAAGAAACAAATTATTAAATTAAACATGTATTACCTTAATACTATGACGATCCTACACTGGAGTCTATATCAGAAATTATTTGGCTGATATCATTAAGAACAGTAAAAACACAATTGACCACTTCTGGTGTCTTCATTTTTACAATTCCACTACTTTTCACTTCTGCTTTAGGCAAAGCAATTTCACACAAATCAAAAACTGTTATGTCCAACATAATCATGTAGAATATTTGGTTTTGGAGGATTTGATATGCCAGATTTACAAGCTCTGACTTCTTAGCTGTTTCCTCTCTGATACTGAAAAGAAAAATTCAAAAATTACAAATGATAATAAAATTCACTGCATAAGTTGGTACATGAGGTAAACAAACAAATCTTACCCATTCCAGATGATATGAATATCTCCAATGTCAAATGACAAGTTGAGCTTTTCTTTGTGGTCAACATGAGGTGTCTTGAAGGTAAATGTGAACTGGTCTGATGTCCGGGAAGTGTCAGTTTCAATAAAAGTGAAGCCAAATTCCAGTAGTTGATGCTGAAAGAAAATAATGTGTCATGAAGTAATGACCTTAGCTGACCAATCTAATTTGATTGATTGTATTCAACTATAAAATTGGTTTTAAGATCTTTTTTTTTCCAGAAGATAACATTGTTAAAGGCAGGAATCAAACCTGTATGGCAACCTGGCTCAGATACATAAACCACTTCACCACCCCAACATTGGCAAAGGCTCATGAAAACTATTTTTCTAAGTTTGAAATGTGAATATTTATTAAAATAAAACTGTTAAAATAGGCTAGATGACACCACCAATAGTTGACATACAAAACGGTGACTTATTTGTTAAGTATTTTTCACGTTTACAACGCTATTTTTTTAGTTTCGCACCGGTCATCGGGGAGGAATCGAACCCCCGACCTTTGGAAGTCCGGTCCAATACTCTGACCACTGAGCTACTGAGAACCTTAATAGAGTTGTTGAATTTTGTAAGTGCTTTTTAACACTCTGAGCCAGTGTATGTTTCATCAATGATTGTGGGAGACACCCTCAAATCACCCAAGAGAAATATTTTTACAAATATTTAACAATCAGTTAAGATGAAACAGGCTAAAATTGTATTTGTTAAGTATTTTTCGCGTTTACAACGATATTTTTTAATTTCGGAAAGACAACACTTAAAAATTCTTTTCGGCTCCGGTCATGGGGGGTTCGATTCCTCCCGGGTGGGAGGAATTCAAAACGGGTCTGCAACCATTTGTATGGGAATCAGTTTTGTGTATTTAAAAATTGGTTTTTACAGCTTTTTGGAAATATACTGGTTGTATTAACTTCATAGAGGCTAGGTTTTTTAAACGCCATTGTTTTGAAAATATTTAAGATAGATGTCATCATGCCAATTGTCGTTAACTGAATGAATTATATACCTGAGTGAATAAAAATGGTTGAATGTTACAGTCAAACATAGCCTGCAAGGCGGCTCTCACAGCAGTGCCCACTTTTTGCTCCCCTTTCTCCAACATGTATGGCAAATGTGTGGCTCCATCTAGACTGCAGCTCAGGCCCCAAGACAAGAACACAGCTGAGTAAGCTCCCTTTGTTTTAGCATTGTTTTCTTGGGATGATGATACTGTTACCTGAAATAGCCTTCGCATTAAACAAGTTATTCTTGATCAAGACATTATTTACAAATGACTGGCTCAACTGGAATAATTTCATAAAAATAGATAAATAATGTTTCTAATATGGAACCTAGGAAGCTTAAGACTCCTTGAAAAGAAGTAGTGTAAGTGTGTAAAGGTGAACTATTTACCACTGCATTTGTGACTGCATCACTGCTTAAAGTTGCAATGTACAAGGGCCTTAATATTAAGCCTCAAGGAATACATACAGGACTAAAAACATTGTTAAACAGGAATATGCAAAAAGTATGGTTTCACAGAAGTATCTTCAAAAATTATGTAAGTGGCACTTACCACTATGCCATTGGCATCTTCCTCACAGTATTTTAGATGTGGCTGTTCTTCAACCGTGACTGTATATTTCAGGGTATTAGCAGATACTGAACTCACAAGCGTTTGGCGGATCTTTGAAGCATACTGCTTTAGTTTCAGTGAATTGTACTGCAAGTTGTACATTGGAGATACTTTGTTGATCCGCCACTGACCTTCATTGTATATGACTGAAAAGAAAAGAAGATTTATGAGTCTAGGCTTTAGTTGAGCCTAAGTATAGGCTTTGGTATGGGATAGTAACATGAAAGTTACTCACGCTGTACTAGAGATAGGACTAGAATAGCCTGTTTCATCTTAACCGATTGTTAAATATTTGTAAAAGTATTTCTCTCGGGTTATTTGAGGGTGACTCCCACAATCATTGATGAAACATATGCTGGCTCAAAGCGTTAAAAATCACTTACAAAATTCAACGACTCCATTAAGGTTCTCGGTAGCTCAGTGGTCAGAGCATTGGACCGGACTTCCAAAGGACGGGGGTTCGATTCCTCCCGGATGACCGGAGCCGAAAAGAATTTTTTAAGTGTTATGTCTCTTCAAAATTAGGACTAGAATTTTACTAACGATTCTTCTACATAGGGCAAATAGAGCATTGGACTGGACTGCTACAAACAAAACTTAACCGTCATAATAATAAAAGGGAAACGTTTGAAACTTACTAGCTAAAGGATCCGAATGCAAAACATTATGGCTCAGATTTGTATCACGTTGCCATGCAGGCTCCGGCCGGTAGCTTGTCATTATAATGATTTCTAGCAAAGTCCGCGATCCGCGATGGTTGTTTTTTCTTTTCAGGAAAGTTTTGCTTATATATTCTGAATTAGGTGAATATAAACTGAAATTTTAAAAATAACAGTTTCTTTGTTTAGTTTGTTTTGACCACAGACGACATAGAGAATACTACGTCCTACGTCAAAACAAACAAACGCCAAACGTCAGTCAAAATCAATGCTGCCAATATTTCTTGACATAGGCCGGATCCAGATGTTGGGTGAAGAACTTGTTCCAACGTTGGCCGCTTTTGTTCATGAAGCGTCCACACATTGGCTCACATACTACTAGTTTGAGGGAACTACGTGAAAATTGTGACTTTAAAATAACAAAATGCGTGTTACTCATTTTTTGATTGTATTACTTAGTTTAAAGTTCTTGAGTGCTAAATATGCCATAACATGCTCATTTCTTTATTTTATAATGATGCCAAGCTTCAAAAGCTAACAAATCTACTTTGGAAGATGTGTGAATATGGAATCTACTTTACTGTCCTCTACGAACATGTACAAATAAAAAAAAAATTGTTTATGTGGGTATTTAAGTAATTAATATTAATTTGACATACCCCCACACATTGGCCGAACGCTAATCACCCAACCTGTGGATGGGGTTTTCGGGCGCTTCCAATGCTTGGGTCAACGCGTAGGCCGTTCGCCCTCTCGTGTCGGTATCAAAGCAGTCCACACGTTGGAATCGCCCGAAATCACCATCCACACCTTTGATGAGTATCGTTGGGGCCAAATGTTCACCTTAATCCACACGTTGGGATCGGGAGTAATGCTGTCAAGCATGTGTCAACATATTTTACTAATCTGTGTGTATCAATGTCACAAATAGTCAATAAATCTGTCAAATTTCTACTTACAAAAAGTTGTTTTTCCACTGCTGAACAAACTTTTACTCACAGTTTATTGGCGTGCGTTAATTACACGTTCATATAATTATAGAAACCAAGAAGATTTTCCTTGCAATATACGGAAAAGTATGTAAATTTTCTATCATTTTCGTATCTTTTTTCGTGGGTATCTTATCGTGTCACTTCGTATCATTATGTTGCGCTTTTGATTATGGACTTTGTTCGTTTCTATTATCTTTGTATAAATGTATGTGCGGTGAGTTTGCGGTGGCTCATTTTGCTTTTGTTTGCCGGCAAAGATGGATCAGCTGCGATACGACGGACGCGTGGCGGTGGTGACCGGAGCTGGTGGTGGCTTGGGCAAGGCCTACGCTCTACTGTTGGCCTCCAGAGGTGCTAAAGTGGTCGTTAACGATTTGGGATCTGCCAGGGACGGTTCCGGACAGTCAAACTTCGCCGATATCGTCGTAAAGGAAATTAGGGACAAAGGTTAGTGATTGTGAACTTGCTATCTGAATGCATTAGTGTTTATTGGTTTTGCGTCAATGTACTGTTGCATCAAATCTAACGCAATCAAGAGTAAATGATTGATAGATACAACATGTTGAACTGAAACACACAAGCACTAAACATTTATAAAATTTTATGGCCCTTGAATCTAAGTGGATTTTACTAATGCACTAGTTTATAATAACAATGGTTACCTACCATTGTTATTTTAATATTGAGTAACTGCTTTTTTTAAACATAAAATAAATTGGGTTTATATCAGGTGGATAAACACATGACAAATTGAATAATTGGCAGACATGCGGCATGATTGGCATTTATGGAGTAGGTAAATAGAGGAATCCACAGTAAATAATTTGTTTTACTCATTAACTAAAATCATTTATCAAATATGGAAGATGTTGGGTAAGTAAAGCTTAGCAGACCCCATTAAATAATTTCATTCGGTAAAATATTAAAAATAATATATAACACTTTCCGCATATTTGGTTGGGAAGTTAAAATGCTATAAAGATTAGATAAAGATGTAAACATTTATCTTTATGAACAAAATGATAATGTTATCATTATGTAATATTCTGATCTTGAATTCTTTAAATGATTTTCATGAGAATAACAATGAAGAATTTTAACTTCAATACCAACCAAGGCTGAACAACAATTACCCTTTGATATCATTGTACAATCTTTTGTATACCTTATGGTTAAATTAAACATGATTAAGTCAGTCCTGATTTACATAATTGTCACAAAATTAAAGTCATAAGGTTTGGTTGGAACTCATTCACATTAAAATTTATTCACATACAATTACTTGTTTCTCAGGTGGAGTAGCTGTTGCCGACTACAACTCTGTAGTTGAGGGCGACAAGATTATCCAGACAGCAATTGATAACTTTGGCCGTATTGATATCCTCATCAACAATGCTGGAATCCTCCGTGATAAGAGTTTCCTTAAACTGAAGGAACAGGTGTGTTTTATAGTGTTATGCCAAAGTCATTAAAAACAATTTTTGTCACCACACCATTCATTATGTAGCAATTCATATCACATCATAGTGTGAAATTATTCAATGTTATTTGTCAATGTGTTATGTATATTATAATATATACACCTTATATTTAATGTTTAGTTTACACATAGCAACAACTTTGATTATGTAGGACTGAACATAATTACCATAATATTAATACTGAGTCTTTTTTAAAGTTTTGGTTAAGAAGGTACCTTACAAAGTTATGTAATAAAAAGTTCCTAAAAGTAGCATAATAAATACTTATCCTGTGCTGCAAGTAATATTTGTTTGTGAATGATTGTGATAATAAAGTCCTATAAACAGCATACAAAATATATGTTTGTACTTTGGACTGCAATTATTAACCTTTGATGGTTCAGCGTTGGGATTACCATACAGTAAACCTACTTACTGTTAGACAGACAACTGGCATGATTATTTATAAATTGACATTGAATATAATGACTGATTTTAATTCCTATTACTTATATATATTTTTTGTGATAGGTGATTTGACACTTTTTTTTTTTGGCAAATTACATGATAAGTTATGTTTATTTATATATGAATACAGGAATCTCATTCTAAGGTTCTAAAATGCTTATTTTAAGACTTTATATACATGACATAAGGCTTAATTGAAGCAAATAAGTCAGCTTCATTCTATTATTTTTTGTGTCCATGTTTTCGTAATATCTCTATCTTCCTCTACCAGGACTGGGACCTCATCCACGCAGTCCATTTGAAGGGGGCGTACAAGACGACGCACGCGGCATGGGACCACTTCAGAAAGCAGAAGTATGGACGCATCATCATGACGTCCAGCAATGCCGGTATCTACGGCAACTTCGGCCAGAGCAACTACAGGTGAGCCCTTAACACATTAAGGATTGAAAATCATCTGTCAGGTCCATAAGTGGCATAATCAGAGTATCTGTCATATGTCATATGTCTGGGCTTGCAGATCTTACCCAAAGATTTCCAGGTTGCACAGTTGAAATGAAATCAAATATTTTTATTTGCACAAAACATGGTTACAATAGTGATATCACAAACAGGTATAAGCTCAGCATGTTTTGTCTTGTCAGTCTTGTCATGCAACATGTCAGCGATCTGCATGCAGTTTGGTCTTTATGAGTTTGACAGTCCATTTTGCTGCCCCTTTTTACGAAGTGGATTTGCGTTCGCATACCGTCTACCCTGGGGACGGTGGGTTATGTGGGACTCCTTGAAGAACGGTGACTGCTAATCACATTCCCAAGTCTATATACCCCACTAACACCTATGCGAGTTGCCTCATGCCACTATTAGCAGGGCAACGGACGATCGCTTGTCGCATGCGCTCCGTTGCCCAAGCGGTGAACCACACTATATTATAGCAGGTGCGGTGCTTACGCTCGGGGGATGCAACAGTTCTTGGCGCCATGTGTCCTGCCCGGTGTCCACTGCCACTTGAGCTTACTAAATCGCTGCGTTATGTCTAGCCCATTCCATTTGGTACCGCAGAGGAACATTGAGAGAACCCCTGTCTATAGTTGGTGCATAACTGTTTGTTGACATGTTTAGTTGTAAAAATGCATGAGTTATAGTATTTACATCACATCTTGTATAACATACGTACATTACATGCGTAACAATGAAAACTGAGTACTATCCAGCCCTGTCAAAGTTCAATACCTACGTACATAAAGTAGAATTAGATAGTGACTGTTGTTCGGTTTCGTGTCTTTTGAATATTTATTGTTCAAAGTCAAGTCTTAGTTATGTTGCTTTGCTTACCAACCATCGCGCTTATCGTGGATAAAATACAGTCAATAAAGAGATAAAACGTACTGCAAAGAAAGATAAATTCAATGTTAGCGGCAGAAGTTATCGTTTTTTTTAAATTGTTTGAAAAATAGTAGAACATGAAGCTCTTTTTGAATTTAGGCAAGAAACAATTAAAGAGTGGTTTATTGCTGACTAATCGTCATGCCGCAAGCACAATTACCAGTGGCAATCGTATTATCGCTACGTATAACCCAAGGTAAAAGTTTTTTTTTAATTAATAAAGTTTAATATGTATTAGTTTTTTATATAGCTGAATAACAAAGAGCGCCAAAGCTGCCGAATCGCCGGAGCGAAGCGATGCAGGTGATAAGAAACTGTAATAATTCAACCTTAATAATTGAATTTGTTAGTGAGGGCCATTTTCCCTGGCTTATTGGCCTACAAAGAACGTGACGCATTTTGTGACGTGGGTATCAGCGACACAAAAGATAAACACGAGTTGAACTTCAGATGAATTTCAAACAAATAGGTAGTTATGTTCCGTTTGACTAAGTGAACTGATTAACAACTTTGTACATTAACAACTTTGGTTGGTTTTGATTGCAACTGGAAATGCTTTTTTATTTAAGAACTGGTGTTTTTTGCGGTTCTTGCACTAATAAGACAACCAAGAAGAATGTCGTGTAACGTAAAGCGTAGACATAACAAAAAGGAAAAGTTTTGTATCTTGTTTTCCATGTTGATATTCCTTGATGATATGGGTCTTATACGAAAAAAAATCAGGCAGGATAAGATGAAGCATTCCCATGGGAAAATTCAAATGCGCCGATCGCTTTTTCGCCTAAATTACTGAACAGATTTAAATGAAATTTGGTAAGGAGATAGTTTGATACTTAAGAAAGGAAACAAAAAAGCAATTCACATTGGAAAAATTCCTTTCCGGTGAACCTGATCGCTCCCACTCCTAAATTACCAAATATTTTAATTTTGTATTTGGATAAAATTGGTAATAAGGGATAACAACGCATTCCTACCTAACGCGGATGAAATTGTGGGTAAAAGCTAGTCTATAATATAAGAATGAATCTATACTATAAAAATAAATGTGTTGGTAAGTGCATAACTCACAAACGCCTGGACCAATTTAGGATTGACTTTGACTCAGAAACAAAGAAGGTACAGACACAACAAACACCTAGACCTGTGACACCATTGATAATTAGTTTCCAACATTGTCTCCATCCGGAGATTGAACCCACTACACCGCAGAGGGCGTCAAAAAATAATGTTATATTCTTTCCCAGTGCCGCCAAGATGGGCCTGGTGGGTTTCGCGAACACCCTAGCCCTGGAGGGAGACAAGTACAACATCAAGGTGAACACCATCGTGCCAACCGCGGCCTCCCGCCTCACCGAGGACATCCTACCCGCGGAAATGTTCCAAGCAATGAAGCCGGAACTTATTGCTCCTGTTGTGGTAAGTGTTATTTAGCAGACCACTTTGGTGTAATGGTCAAGAAGTTGACTATTAACCAAGAGGTCGCGGGTTCGATCCCCGCACTGTTCAAACATTTGTGTGCATGAATATGTCTGTTTGTACTGGTCTGGGTGTTATATGTATTTTTTAAAGTTTATTCGTAATACCACTGTTGATTCTGATATCTGTAACACATGTGCTTAAGTTACTTACCACGGAGTCAGATCAATGCATGTGATGTTGTTGTATATATTTATGTTATAACAATGGCTATCTCACCAACTTTGTTTATCATCCCTACCCATCTCCAACGAGGGTGGCGATGGGTTATGTGCGACACCAGAACTCTGTAAGAGCTCGTCGAGCAACCATGGTCCCGCTTCTCACTGTAGCTCGCTAAGATATCATGCACATTCTCAATTCCTTTTGGTCATAGTAGTCCGCGTAGGTTGGGCAGATATGAGGCGTAGGAGTTATATGGCCATTGGACCAACCTCTGACTTCACTTCTACAAGTTAGAAACAAATTGGCTTGATTCTCCATGTGAATACAGAACCTCTTGAGATCGACAAATTAAAATCACCATCTTTTATGCCCTATTTTTGAATTATTGTATTTATCTATCTGTTCGTTATGTAAGCGCGATTGTGATCGCCAAACGCTTATCATTATCAGCTATCATTGGGTTTTTTAGCAGTAGGTCTCAAACATAAAAATTGTTTTTTATGGTTGATAAAACGAATGATATAGCTATTACGCCACGTGTGTGAATGTTAGGTATATGATTTTAAGAGGTCTTGTCTTGGTACATAACGCTTTAGTAACCATGGTATTTTAATGTAGACCGCGATGACTAATTTTATCTTTAATACATCAAAACATCAAAACGTGACTCAGCACGATGAGGCTTGATTTTTTATCCTGGCAACAAAGCGAGTATGAGTATACAAACGATCTGTACAGTTTATTTACAAAGCGTGCCTTTTAACAAAATATAAGGTGCGAAGAAGATGATGATAATGGCAATCTGAATGTAGTGCAATATACTCATATTATTACGACTGGAAAAAACGTGATGGTCGTGAGAGATGAAAATTTACATATGCTATAAAATATTCTTTGCCGACTGCCATCTGCAGTGTCGAAGTATTTACACAATGTGCCAGGAGGATTAAACCTCAAGTGGCTCCGCCACACGAGCAATAAGGCTTATGGCAATACCTCAACATGGCAAGGCCAAATTCAATTGTACAAGATGCGACTTCACACCCGTATCATGGTGGGACTGCATAGCCATAAGCGCAGTTGCCACACGCGAAATGCGAGTGCAACTAAACACATGTAAAGATGCGTAGGCGCCAAGATGATGATGATGGAAGACATTAAAACTTTTTATTTATTTACCTGGCCTGAAAAATCAGCTAATAAGTAATTAAATTCACTTCATTTTTATCTCTCATTTTATGTTAGTTATTTAGTGTGAGTTATGTAGGTACGCAATCATGTATTCTATCTGTATATATGATTGTTGATTGTTGATAATATAACCGGGTTTTATCAACAGATTATTTTACGGTTATGTCAGCTTAGCACCTTATTTGCTGAAACGAAAATATATGATAAACTACTGATATTTTACCCTACGTACAATAGTATGGTCACACCTATCCTAGGCTGTAATCCTAAACAGTGCAGGCAGAGATAGTATCCGCTAGGTGTACATATCCTAACATACATTATGGTATAATAAAGGGGCCTCTTCGTGTTAGATTTATATCCCCACGTCCGCCTTCTAAAACAAGAAAAAAATGTCCCAGAATCCAAAAACACAGTCAAACAATGTGTAAAATATCGCTTTCCTATTTTGTTATGGTGATTCTCTCTCATTCTTTCGTCGACTGAACTGACAGACAGAACGACAACACTATTGATATCGAAAGTTGAGCACAATTTAGGAATAAAGTCCTTATTTCAAAATTATTTCATCTTTACAGGCGTACATGGTCCACGAGTCTTTCGACGGAACCGGCAACATCATCGACTCCACCCTGGGCTTCGCCAACAAGCTTCACTACGTGCGATCCATCGGCACTCCGCTCAAGTGAGTTTTATGTCTTAAGTTTAAGATGTGTAAGTGTAGGTTGACTATTATATAATAGTCCTCCTGGCCGATTTCGCCCACGGCGGCCAATCTCAACTGAGATCAGCCAACTACGCAGGAGATATTATAGTGCACAAGTGAGAGCGCAATACACAGGTGCACTTACTGTTCCATCACTTTTAAAGTTCAGTGAGACGGCAATCCGACATGACCGGAGAGAGATCAGGCGCAGGATCAACGGCTTAACGTGCTTTCGGCTTAACGGGCTCGACCTGGGATCCGAACCCAGGACCTCTCTGATGTAAGACAGAAATATTGCCAATATACCAACGAGGCAGACTATTAAATAGCCAAGCAATGTAAAACGAATTTTCAATCTAACGTACCTATAAATTTTTAAATATTCCTCTATGTTTTTATGTCTTTAGCAGTATTATGTTTTTGCCAGTCTCTGATAATCTGTTTGCATAGTAGACAACCTAACTTACCAACTCCACGAATATCAATTCGTGGTAGGTGGTGGGTAAAATCCATGTTTTTAATCTTGTTCGTACATCAACATGTGTAGGTATTTGTGACATATCATATCATCCAAATAACAAATATTTAAATCACTCAAATAAAGATAAAAACAATGATAAGCGTTTTATAAGCTATCTTTTTTGTACGTATCGCACTTAAAACGAATGTTTTTTAAAACATTCAATTTCTTGCGACATGAAATGTTTATCTTAAAATTGGATTCATAAATACAGTATAGGTTCCAAACTAAGTAAGCTTGGCTCATGTTTACGTAATGGTTACTAGTAATGGAAATTATTGCTATTTTTTGTTAATTTAATTAGCACGCTAAATTTCATAGCATAGCATGCTACGCGCTATTGCTATGCTAATATGAAATTTCATCGAAATTGAGAAATAGCGTTAGTGTATAATATTAAATTGCGCAATTGTGACTGTTGTATGTAACATACATTTAAGTGTTGTGACTAAGATTAGAAATAAATTTGACTTTATTAAAATGAAAACTGCACCGGTTAGATAATTCAATCAAGTCACGAAAAGACAAACAAATTAATTCAAATAAACAGTTCAATAAACCGCACGCAAAATACGACTCTAAATGCAAGGATACCGTATTCTCTTCTCTTTCTTTTTTCGCCATTCACTCTTGTAACGCTCGAAAGCCGATCGTCGCCCGACAGCACGCGAACGTGAGTTTCAATTGCCTGCTAGTGCTAAGCTGCTATTACCAGCCTGCTAAAGCAGTGCGTGCGAATCTATGAAAGCAACGACACGTCGCTGTCCGTGAATTTTAGCATTCACGTGAATTTTAGCATTCACACAATTTAGCATCGTCAAATAATTTAATTATTGCTAACGATGAAATACCATGCTAATTGATGATGCTAATGCTAACTATTGGTTACAGAAAGAAGCCCTCCGATGAAGTGACCATTGAATCCGTCAAACAGTTCTGGCCGCAGGTCGTTGACATGAAAAATGCCCAGCACTTGGACAAAATTGCCGAAGTCACCATTGATCTGGGTCAAAAGTTACAGGTAAACTGATTTTTACACATCAAACCTTTTGGTCGTAAAGACTGATAAAGCTTATAGCAAAAGAACTCTGAAGTGTTGAACCCTTGTTAAAATATGTCATATCAAAGTGAATGACAGCACAAAAGACTTAATTTAAAGGAGATATACATTTATGTTAGTTGGGTTTTATTTTAACTAGTGTTCAAGCTTGCCATGTTCTTTTGTAATAAGCTTAGATTCGAAAATGTTAAAATTATTAATAATTCAAAGGATGGATGTTTATTCAAAGGATATGCACTAGGAGTTATTAGACCCTCAAAACAGCATCTTATTTTGAAATTGTTAGAAAAATAATAACGATTAATATCCTGATAAAATCCCATTATTTTATTTTCAACCCCATGCACTTTAAGAGGAAAACTAACCAACGTAACGAAGTGTAATGTAACCAGTTTAACAGCGAGCATTCGTGCAGTCAGGACGTCGTCGTACATTACGAGGAAACCACGTCAAAAATACTAAAGATTTTTTGTTTCAACAATCTATTATGGGCAAATTGTGTATTGTTATCAAAACTAGACGGCGGCCAATCTTAACAGAGATCAGCCAACTAAGCAGGAGATATTATAGTGCACAAGTGTGAGTGCAATACACAGGTGCACTCACTGTTCTATCACTCTCAAAGTTCGTTGAGACGGCAATCCGACATGACCGAAGAAAGATCAGGCGCAGGACCAACGGCTTAACGTGCGCACCGAGGCACGGGGGTGTAATACCGCCAACTTCCCGACTCCGAGCTGCTTTTGAGAAATTCATGACAGAAAATCTCGGAAACAATTTTAACTCGACCAGGGATTCGAACCCAGGACCTCTCGGATGTAAAGTAGAATCTTTGCCACTACACCAACGAGGCAGTCTCTGTTTTGTAAATATCAACGCAACCGCTCGATGCGAATGAAGAATTACACCTCGTAACGCTAACCACTCAGAAATCACTTTTAAATTATGGAAATTATTTCACGTCCATTGTTACAAATATTATTTGTCTTATCTCTCAGGAATTCGAGGATCGCGCCAAGCAAGACGGCGACAAGAACGTCTACAGGACTGAATACAGCTATAACTCTAAAGACTTGGCGCTGTACGCCCTCGGAGGTAAGAAACCAAAACTGATCAATAGGGTAGTTGACACCACCAATCGTTGACTACTTACGTAGTTTTTATTAACTGTCAAAACGCTTTTCTCCATAGAGCTTGTATGGGAGTAACAATTTTTGACGTCATCGCGTGCAATGCCTACGGAGTGACTTTTTATCGATTGAATTTCAATTAAAAATCAAATTTTATGAACTGCAGAAAAATATTAATGAAGGGGATCTGAAATTCTGAATTATTTTAAAGAAAAACAGTTTTTGATTATTTCTTTCATAGTGGAAATAAGCCTATATTTCCGTACAATGTTTAAGCTCCGCCCCTCAACTGTCATATGCCTGAGGTAGCAGAGACGCGGAGGAAGGGCGAAAGATTTCGAATTAAAAAAAACCTCTATGTCGGAACTAGAGTTTGACGTTTACAATTTGTGCTGATAGCTCTTTTACTGTGCTTGTCGCAACATTACCTATGCAGTAGTAGTGAAATCTGCGACCAAGCAATAATTGTTAATGACCAATTCAAATGATTATGTAAATGTGCGTATTTTTACGACTCTGCTAAATATCTGCTATTATAAACCAAGTATTCGCATTAAATAACTATATGTATTTTAGAAATATGAAATTCTATATCAATAAAAATGAACCGTTGTTCAAGCTTGTCTTACAAAACAATGTTGTTTTGTAAGACAAGCTTGAAACACTGTTCTATTTATTTTTGGTAAGGCTATAGCATGTCGCTATAGCGACCGCTTAACCTCAAAGTTTTTAAGGAAGCCTATGTTCAGTCCATCAGTTATCTTGTGGCTGATTTGGATGATGCTGATGATATGATGATGATGCAGATGTTCATAAATAAGGCTGTGCTGTTAAACATAGATAGGTAGATTAACTCTGTATTGTACACACGGCTCCACATGTGTTCGTGTACGTGTGTTCATGCACACAAATGTTTGTTTGTACAGTGCGAGGATCGAGCCCTCAACCTCTTGGTTAATAGTCAACTTCTTGACCATTACACCGAAGTGGTCGTGATATGATGATGTAAAACCAATTCTTTTCCAGTTCTTCACCTCTTGGTTAATAGTTAACTACTTGACCATTACACCGAAGTGGTCGTAATATGATGATGATGATGATGAAAAACAAATTCTTTTCCAGTTCTTCACCTCTTGGTTAATTGTCAACTTCTTGACCATTACACCTAAGTGGTCGTGACATGATGATGATGAAAAACAAATTCTTTTCCAGTCGGCGCATCGGTCAACAACCCCACCGACCTGAAGTTCCTGTACGAGAGCCACGAGGAGTTCACGGCTCTGCCCAGCTACTTCATACTCGCCGGCATGTGTATGGAGGCGCCCCTCGTGCCCGCCGCCATGCCGAAGGGAAAGCACGCCGACTTCACTAACGTAAGTCACTTATAACAATTAGCGGTCGTCCGCGGATTAGTCTGCGTTCCAGTTCAAAAATATTTTGTTAAACAAAGTTAGAGTTATGGCCCAGTCTACTCGCCGAGATCTTTATAATGGTACCACAATCATATTTTTAGGCCTTTGTACCGCGACACAGGTTGGTGGGAAAAGAATGCTAAAACACAAATTATATATAGAGATTGTAACCAAAATGGTGTATTATTTATTTTTCTATTTTTTTCTGTAGATCCTCCACGGCGAACAGTACATCGAGTACGTTGACGACTATCCCGGCACCGAAGGCACCTTCCAGATCCGCAGCTACGTGGCCGACATGCTGGACAAGGGATCCAGTGCCGTGGCCATCGTTAACAGTGAGTATTCAACAGCTGATTAACTTCCCTATCGATTTTTCTGAGGTTATAGGATGGAATGAAAGGAGCGAGGTACATAATTCGTGATGCAAATAGCATCACGAATAATGTACTGTGTGCGAGAAAAGATTCGAAAGTCATTTCAAAATTTCGGCACCAAAGGTTGAGGAAAAGGTTGTAAGTGACTACTCAGACACAGATATTATTCAGAGACATTCTGTCTTAGGGATTCTGGTATGTAAGACTAGTATGAGCGACTTAGGAGCTAGTCACTTTTGCCGTCGATTGTGGTGGAAAGAGTTTCGTAGCGTGCAATGACGCTTAGGGGCGCCGCGGGGCATCGCACACCCTGCACTATAGGTTTAGCTGCCCCCTGCTCAGAAATGGAAAGGTCTGGGCGCACGACCGCAATCAGAGCACGGCGCTGCTCCTCAAACCCGATACAGGCTTCGAGGGTGTGCTGCGCCGTGTCGTCCGCTGTGCCGCATGCGTGGCACCGCGGGACCACCTCACGCCCTATCCGGTGCAGGTACGATCCAAAGCAGCCATGCCCATTTAGCACCTGAACCGATTGAAATGTGAGGAACCCGTGCGCGTCGCTCCAACCACTTGTGGCGGCCTCTACCGTTCGCCATCACAAGCACGACAGCGAGCGCTGATACGGCTCCATAGGCTAGATGGCGCTGTTAGCGTAGTAACGACCTAGTTCCGCATATGAACCGCGGTATATATGATTTCGATCCAGAATAATATAGATAGATAAATCAAGATGATGTCTATCGGACCTTGGTCCCCGACCATAATACCTGGTCCGTAGGAAGCGCTTCTACGCGCTGCGGCGGTCGGACTACGCGCGAGCCATGTTCCGTAGTTGAATAGTGGTCTTCCACGTTTCTCGTCTGACAGCGCCGCGATCTTCTGGGGCTATGCGCTGTGCGCTGTCCACACGCCCTCCCCTCCGCCCTTCAGTAGACGGTGGACAGGACCCCCGCCTCCAGATCCCAAGGCGGAGTGCGACACTGTACGGTAGACCCTTGCCCTGACCTTGACCCCCTTGACCCTCTGAGCACCAGTTGGGGTTTGAGTAAGAGGGCGGCATTCCCCCTATGGTAGGAGTCTGCTCAAATAGGGTCACCATACATGGCCATACTGTGGATGATGCCCGCGTAAAGCTGGCGACATCTCGTGCGTGGCCCGCCTAGATTCGGGAGCAGCCAGCCGAACACATCGCGAAAAAGAATAACACCGTACCACCTGGTATTTTTATTTAATGACACGTCAAATAATATAATAAAAAAGTAAATACAATTACACATTTTTTCAGCCATAAAAGTACCGATAGGAAAAATTATCGCCGTTGTTGTGCGTCGTGTGTAGATATCAAATCCGGCGATCCTTTTATCTAGCTAAGTGGCTATCTGATAAAATGGTATTATCTTACTTAAATTGTTTTTTGTTTATTACATCATACTGTTGTCAACTTATCACCTGAGTTTATCATTTCTAAGAATGTGTTCCGTGAATATAACTTTATTTTATTTGAAATTCAATTACAACGTTTTACTGAGATGAGAGAGAACCTCCTCGGTTGCAATTTTAACTTCTATTAGGAAATCCATAACACTATGTAAGGGCTATAAGTCGCGCGATATAAAATTAACATAATGGTCACCTGCGCACTAGACTATATACGGTCCTAATTGGTGGTACGAAGTTGGGAAGGAGGCGGGCATTTCGCGCGCCGCACTTCCGCGTCGCCGCGAGTGAGTGGAATAGCGACTGCACTCATACGCAAACTACTATCATCTAGCGATCTTTTTAATGACTTTATACCCACAATGTATGTTAGTTTATGTAGTTAAGTTTATATTGCTGTCTGTTTTTCACATTTTTCCGACTTCTTGCGTACATAGCTGGTTTGCAAAAAAATAACTATTCACTCTATCTCTGGTATGTGAAAATCACACTTTAACGCACAAGTGACACACATGTGTTGTCACTTTTCGCCAAGCGGTAAGGCGATTATAACACTGCACCGCGCTCCGCAGCGGATTCTGCTTGCGTTGCACAAACGGTACCCGCACGGTGATGCGTTGTCAGTGTGTTTTGGGGCGCGTGTTTTTCATAAAAACTGTGGTACTTGTTCACAAACAATCTAAAATAAGTCTAAAATATGATTGAGGGGACCATTTTAAGTATATCGGCGAGTAAGCTGGGCCAAAACTCTACTATTTGTTCGAACTAGAACCCGGACCAAGCCGCGGGTGGCCGCTATTGTTTGTATACAAATACCTTAGTTTGTATGAAAAACACGTAACAGGATACGATAAGTGATAATCGCCTAATGCCGGCTCCACACGTTGGGCGAACAGTTGGTCCAAACACTAATGCTATTGGCCAACCAAAGGAGCAGCAATAAACGTTGAGGCCAACGCTTTTTATAGGTCCATTCATTGGGTGATAGGCTCTTGGGCCAACGTTGGCACCACAGTGTGGACCCGGGGTAAAATGTTCAACTCGTCTAGTCAATTAAATATCAACAACATCACAAAATCTTGATCTGACTCCGTGGTAACTAGCTTAATCACTTATGTTACTGCGACAGAATCAACAGTGGTATTACAACTAGTTAAATCTGATGCAGAAGTAGCTAATATTTTTGAAAAGTACTTTGCTAATATAGCACCATCTACTACTAAAGAACTTAACTCTTCTGCAGAACTGTCTGAATCCATTCTCAAATCCAATATTGATGAGTGTGATTCACCACTATACTTTAGATACGTAAGCACCGATGTAATTATGAACGCATTCAATGAAATAAATATGAAAAAAACCGAGGATCTTTGGGGAATATCCGTATGTATAATTAAAACTATTATTGAAATCATAGCACCTCTTTTAGCGATCATTTTTAACAAATGTATTGATGAAGGAAAATTCCCAAATTTAATGAAATTTAGTAAAATAGTACCGTTATTTAAATCTGGTGACAAAAATAACCCCTCAAATTTTCGACCGATATCAATCTTACCGGTTCTAAGTAAAATTTTTGAAAAGATTATATTCAATCAGCTACTATTTCACTTCACATCAAACAATTTATTGCATAATAAACAATTTGGTTTTACAAAGGGTCGCAGTACTGCTGATGCTGGAGTCGCTCTGTTGAAACATATATTTGATGCCTATGATAGTAAGCATGATGCTGTGGGAATCTTTTGTGACCTCTCTAAAGCGTTTGATTGTGTTGACCATGAGACCCTGTTGAGAAAACTACGCCATTATGGTGTATCAACTAATGCATGTAACTTATTTAATTCATATCTCACTGAGAGAACACAAAAGGTTTCTATCAATGGAGCAGAGTCTCCTGGAGCACCTCTCACTATGGGTGTGCCCCAGGGTTCGATATTGGGACCGTTACTGTTTCTAATATATATTAATGACCTTCCATACTTTGTCGACGGTGCTTGTGAGATAGTGTTATTTGCTGATGATACTTCACTACTTTTTAAAACTCCAAGGGGTAAAGAATTGTTTGACGATGTAAATGGTACTCTCTCGCGAGTACTTCATTGGTTCACCGTTAACAATTTATTGCTTAACGCGACCAAAACTAAATGCATTAAGTTTACAATGCCCAATGTCCGACAAGTTCCAACAAGGGTTGTTGTTAAGGATGAACAACTAGTTACTTCAAATACTGCAACTTTTTTGGGAATTACTTTGGATGATAAGCTCCAGTGGGGTCCTCATATCATGACCTTATCAAAGAGACTAAGCTCCGCTGCATACGCTGTAAGAAAGATAAGGTTTCTGACTGATGTTGAAACGGCAAGACTAGTTTATTTTAGTTATTTTCACAGTATCATGTCATACGGCATCTTACTATGGGGCTCAGCTGCAGATATAGAGACAATTTTCGTATTGCAGAAACGAGCCGTGCGGGCTATTTATAAACTTAAATCAAATGAAACACTTAGAGAATTGTTTAAAGAAGTTAAAATACTTACAGTTTACTCGCAATACATTTACGAAAACCTAATTTACGTTCGAAAAAACTTACACTTATTTCCTAAAAATAGCGATTTGCATAACTTCAACACAAGACAAAAAAATAGGCTTGCCTTTCCACATTTTAGGCTTCATAAGGTTGGTCACTCATTTATGGGTAGATGTGTAATATTTTTTAATAAATTACCTGAAAATTTAATTTCATTGCCTTTAGATAAATTTAAAACAGTTGTAAAAGATGTATTAATGTCGAAAGGATATTATAAAATTGATGATTATATAAATGACAAAGATATATGGAAATGTTTAAATGCAAACAATTACAATTATTGTAAATCAATTTTGAAAAGAGGCAATGACAATAGTGACTGAGTTTCTTGCGCCGCTTCTTCTCAGCACTGGCCCAAACTGTCCCGAAGCGGTGGTAGGGTCAATTTATATGTTGGGACGTGTAAAAGTGCTAATTTGTTAGCCTAATTACAAAAATAAATTGATTTTATTGATTTTATTGATTTTAATAAACTTAAATAAATACATATAACACCCAGACCAGTACAGATATGTTCATGCACATAAATGTTTGTACAGTGCGGGGATCGAACCCGCGACCTCTTGGTTAATAGTCAACTTCTTGACCATAACACCGAAGTGGTCGTCAAAAGTCAAATCGATAGTGAATGTTCCTTTCTAACACAAACTTTCCCTCCTCAGGCGAGATCTACCAAAGGAACAAGATGGTAGCCCGCACGCAACAGCACATCTTTGTAGTCGGACAAGGCGGTTTCGGTGGCCCGCGTAAAAGCAACATCGCCGTGGACGTGCAGCCGGCGCCCAAGCGCAAACCCGATGCCGTCGCTGAACAGCGCACCGCCGTGGACCAGGCAGCGCTTTACAGGTAACCAATCATAGTCGCAAGCACTCAGTAGTTTATACGGACGTCAGAAACAATTGGCATGATGACACCTATCTTAAATATTTTCAAGACCATGGCGTTTAAAAAGAATAGCCCCTATGAAGTTAATACAACCAATATATTTCCAAAAAGCTGTAGAAACCAATTTTTTAAACACAAAACTCAATTAATATTCGGTCAATTGACTCCGATTTCTGATACATGACCGTGACGTCACGTTCATGTATTTCCATACAAAATCTATGAAGGCAGACCGTATTGACAGATAGTAAAAAGTATGTCAAGATAGTAAAAAGTATGTGGTGTCATCTAGCCAATTAGAGCTAGGCCAGAATTGCGTCATACTGTCGTCGCCGGAACTGACGACTGTCAGTAGTCGATGCGCGGAAATCGGACGACACGCTGTCAGAAACAAGTCGCTTAGAAAGTTGCAGGTGTGGCCTGAGCCCTAGGATCTTGCCGCGCAGGGTTTGCATGACGCGCCTACACGTGGGTATTTTTCTGTGACAGGTGCAAGCAAAAATCTACAATTGTTTTTTTTAAGAAATTTACAATTAGCTTGTGATACGGGTGATTTTGCAACAAAATTGGGTAGCCTGATGTGCTGGCCACAGTTCTAAGTAGCGGCCTCCGATTTTTGATATATCCTTTGAAATTCAAGTTTTCGACAAAAAACTGTTTAGCTGTCAAAAATTGTGTGATATAAACTCAAGCACTGAAGTTACATGGACATCCGAAACCTTTAGTTCCTAAAAGTTCCTGTCTTAAAATTGTCGATAGCTCAACTCCTCCGAGCACCAGGCACTCGTACGTAACGTCCGTCCGTGCCAACGAATACGTAATACTTCTACGCTGCGTATAACTACGTCAAAGTTTTTTAAGTGTGTTATTGTTATTACACGTGTTACTTCCGGGTGAAAAACACATAAACCTTTTTTAAAATAAAATATTTAAATTTTTAATAGTTTTTGATATTCATAAAGAGTTTTTCTTGTGAACTTCTTACTAATAGAGTGGGAGCGAGAGTGGGTTCAAGATCATTTACTTACTAAAACTTCAGAAAACATACATACTTCAGATGAGTTCAAATTATGCTAAAACTGTCTTTAAAACATACATTAGCAGTCCGATAATAAATTCATCTAAGTGCGTTGAATCACAATTTATCTACAGAAAACATTGGATATAATTAAATACTCTCATTAATCAAACCGGATTACGATAAATATTTCAGTTGAGTATTATCCCCTCCTGATTGCTAAGACTAATTCTGTAAACTGAATCATTTCAACGCCACATACAGTGTCATACGGACAAGGTTAGCTAGTTCATACGACAAAGTATATTAATATTCATGTGTAAAGGTGTAAGCTATACATTTTTGTTGCAAAAGCGTCCCTATCACAAGGGAATAAGACGCCGCTGTGTTTACCGTGATGAAAAGTCACCTGTTCGTAATAAATCGTTACGTGCAATTAAACTCTGCCCCGTGAATTGACAATTCCTATTGTTTTTCTGTTAGTTGACTTTAACTGTTCGAGTGGTTAATATCGGTTTTCTTTCTTCGAAGGTTGTCTGGCGATTACAACCCACTGCACATCGATCCCAACGTAGCGACTGCGAGCGGATACGAGAAACCGATCCTTCACGGACTCGCGTCTCTTGGATTCTCCGTGCGACACGTGATTGCTCAGTAAGTGGAATTTTTCTATTACTTTTGTACAGTAGTAATAATTTCAAGTCAATGGTTATTTTGGTGATATGTTTGTAAAAAAATATGTTAAAAAGTCTATGAACTAATATGTCTCGAGTTCTCGATATCTGAAGTAGACAAGAGTACTCACACGGTCAGACAAAGCATGTGGTTTCGTGACCCATATTAAGCGTTACGGTAAATCGGCTGTTTATATTGACATTACGTATAAAAATAGTATAATTTGAAAGTAACACAATTTTATATTATTTAGTTAACCAACAAAGCATCATACTTACCACAAACAGCGTAGCTTAGGCAATTTTGTCTACGATTACATTATCCTATTAATTTTATTATTCCATAAGTTCAATGAGCAATAAATACTGGCCTCTTTCGATGTCCACAATACCAAACATAATCCCTCTATGATCTACCTCTATAATCTAATTCCAGATACGCCGATAACAACCCGGCGAACGTGAAGGCAATCAAAGTCCGTTTCGCGAAGCCAGTGATGCCGGGACAGACGCTCGCCACCGAGATGTGGCTGGAGGGGAAACGCGTTCACTTCCAGACCAAGGTTAAGGAGTCTGGCAACGTCGTTATTGCTGGTGAGATATTACTGTTTTAGAGTATCTATATTTCGGTTATCATCATCATTATCATCTTGTTAGCCACTGTTTCATCCAGTGACTGCCTCGTTGGTGTAGTTGCAAAGTTTCTGCCTTACAGCCGAGAGGTCCTGGGTTCGAATACCAGGTCGAGCCAAAATTGTTTCTGAGATTTTCTGTCAAGAATTTCACAAAAACAGCTCGGAGTCGGGAAGTTGGCGGTGTTACACCCCGTGCCTCGGAAAGCACGTTAAGCCGTTGGTCCTGCGCCTGATCTCTCTCCGGTCATGTCGGAATGCCGTCTCACCAAACTTTAAGAGTGATGGAACAGTGAGTGCACCTGTGTATTGCGCTCACACTTGTGCACTATAATATCTCCTGCGTAGTTGGCTGATCTCTGTTGAGATAGGCCGCCGTGGTCGAAATCGGCCAGGAGGACTATTATTATTCATCCAGTGATAGACATGGGCCTCTTTTCTTTCGTTCCATTCGTAGCGGTCTTTTGCCCGTCTCATCCATTCATAACCTGCGCGTCTACGGATCAACTCATCCTTGTGGCAGTCGGCCTCTGCCGCGGGAATTTATCTGGGTCTCCATCCAAGGAATCTCCTGGTCCATCGGCTTGGCCTCGCGATACGGGCGATTTTGCAACAAAATGGGTAGCCCAAAGTGCTGTAGCACAGAAGGCATTTTATAAGATTTTTATTTTTAATTCAAAAATTAATCCTCGGGAGTTGCGCTGCTGTAACCAAACTTAGCACTTAGTAAATTTAATAGGAAAGCATATAATTAGACATCATAAAATTATTGAAAATTATTATTGATTAAATTTTATTGATCCACTCAGTCATAGCCGATTTGATGATCAGTGGTTTTCTAAGTAATTGATAACAAAACAAACTGATACTAGCTAATGTTTAACCCATGTGTAGACCTTTTTTGTCATGCTATCATTATCTATCTATTGTTAATGCTACGGAATAACAAAATAACTAATGTTGTTGACTTGACCTCCTCACCCCAATACAAATTTGTATGAAACATATAAACTTGAATAGTGTCAGTGAATGTTAAGTGCAATTTTAGATAACCCGGACAACTGCATGCAAGTTAAAACAATTAATAATTAGTTTCTCGATCTTTTAACATGCCAATTTGGTGGCAGGATAGTTTGACGACCACATGGGTAATGGTTAAAATGTTGACTATTTGACCAAAAGGTCGCGGATTTGATCCCCGCACTGTACAAACATTTGTGTTATATGTATTTTTTGAAGTTTCATACCACAGTTGATTCTGATTTCTGTAACACAAGTGCTTGAGCTACCACGGAGTCAGATCAATGTATGTGATGTTGTTGTGTATATTGTATACTATCGGAACCGTAGACGTTGTACTGCCCGTTACTTTTAATTTTAATTTTCTCGTTTTTTCCACGAATATTTCGAGACTAAAATGAGTCAAATCTGTTCAGCCGTTCTCGAGTTTTAGCGAGACTAGTGTTGCCCAAATGCAAGAACAAGACGAGACTTAGCCAGTCTTGGTCTTGGTCTTGCGCCAATACACCTGGTCTTGGTCTTGGTCTTGGTCTTGCGCTCCCAGTCTTGGTCTTGGTCTTGGTCTTGCAGCAAGAGTCTTGCAAGTCTTGCAATTACCTATTAGTCTATTACTATTTATTAAAGTTTACTTTAAATCTTAGAAAAACGTATTAGAATTGGAACATTGTGAGCTTGAATTAACATAGCCATAGTAAAGATCAAGCAGATTAGATTTTTTACACGTTTCAAGTATATTTAAAAGTGGCTACAATATTTATTAAACGGGTGATATTTGAACACTTTTTTGCTATTTTTTCTTGTAAAAACTTAAGAAATATAATGACTAAATGTACAATAATAGTACCTAAGTAATTAGTTTAAAACCATATAAGTAATCAATATTATAATATATACTTACTAGAATGAATTAATATGACATCTACTACCTATCCTTACCATTGTATCCTAATCATAATACTACTTGCGTAATCAGTATAATGTATTCATTTTCATTCTAAGCACTCTGAAACTTATTTATTCTTTGGAACACCTGTAGGTACTCTTAAAATTCGAAATTATTTTGCATGAGTATACCTACGCCCTATGGCGGCAATCAAATAGTGTCAAATGTTATGATTTCGGCGTGGCGGCAACGATTGTTTTAGATTTCAAAAGAAGCCGCCGGCGCGTGTATCATAACCATGTACTTCCGAAAAGCGACAAATTTCTTTGAGAAGTAAGTACAAAACCTTTGATGCCGCATTATCAAAGTGCCGATGGTTAAAACATAAATATGCATGCACTCAGTTTGATTTTAATAGATATTTTTTTATTCGCTATGTTTATGGTATTAGTCGTAATGCGCATAGGTCCAGTTTTTCATATTCTTTGATACAGTTTTTTGCGTCTCATAGAATTCCTAAGCGTACCTACCTATACACCGAACTGTTACACCTAACTACTCAGTGAAATAACTAACTAACTAAGTCCTAGCTGCAAGACGCAAGAGTCTTGCAGGCTATGTCTTGTTCTTGCTCAAGTCTTGCACGGTCAGTCTTGGTCTTGGTCTTGCTAAAAATACGCGGTCTTGTTCTTGGTCTTGGTCTTGCAAAAACGCAAGAACAAGACCTAGACTGCAAGACCAAGACTGAATTTGGGCAACACTAAGCGAGACTAACGAACAGTAGTTCATTTTTATATATTCAGATTATATAACAATGTAATATACATTTTGATTATTCATACAGGCGCATACGTCGACCTAAAGAACGTGAGCAAGGTCCGCCCGTCCGCCGCGTCCGCCGCCGACCTGAAGAGTGACGGCCTCTTCCTCAGGATCAAGGAGGAGGTGGCCAAGAACCCCGCCAAGGCCAAGGCAGTTAATGCAGTGTACCTGTACAACATCACTGTTGATGGCAAAACTGTGAAGCAGTGGAGTGAGTATTTTGTGAACTGTCAACATTTATTTATTTATCTTTAACTTCCGCACAAACTTGTGTGCAGTGGTGGACTTAATGCCGAAAGCATTATCTACCAGTCAAGCACAGGTCCAAGCGGAGAAAATACAGGCGGTGCATTTAAAAGAGAGAAGAAAAAAGAAAATGATTACCTACTTGGTGGTAGTGTCATCATTGTCAACATTGTTGCTGTTAAACGCCGCAAGGGTGCAGCACTAGCGCAATAAGTTATCTATTCAGGATCCTTTGATTAGTTTTCTGTCACAAATATGACGGTTTATAATGGCTTAACAGTTTAAATAGACTAGTCTCCCACAAGATACTGACTGTGCTACTAGCTTCCTTTGTCCAAAGGTATTTCTTCTACTCCCTATTCAAAACATCCACCCCTCACCCTAAGTTATTCGTAAGCCATTTTAATAGCACAACTTATTTAGTATTCTTTCTTAGCAAAATCAGTCAGTCTAATAATTAGGATAAGATAAATGTTATTTTTATCACGAATTATTAGCTTATCAACTGTGTAACAAACAACAGTCAAAGTTCATAAATTTCAACTTTCCGCTGTTTTAACAATGACAAAATAACAATGGTGAAATGTTCACCTTTTGTACATTTCTTGTGCAATAAAGTTTTAAATAAATAAATAATCAAGTAAAGTAATTCTAGATCGACCCGAAAAATAAATGTTGGCCTACAACTATAGAATCTCATTCATAACAATTAACAAATTATCTCCTCCGCAGCTCTTGACTGCAAATCACCCGAAGTCAAAGAAGGTCCACCGAGCGGCAAGGCCGACACCACACTGACGCTGTCCGATAGCGACATGGTGGAACTCGCAGCCGGCTCGCTCAGCCCACAGGTCGCCTTCATGAAGGGGAAACTCAAAATCACCGGAAACATCATGGCAGCACAGAAACTAGCGCCCCTGCTCAAGTCCGAAGCCAAACTATAAGACTTATACGTAAAATAAGGTGGAATGTATGAAAGTGCAATGCAACTGCTAAATTGCATTTATAAAGTATTTAACAAATGTATATAAAAGCCTTACACCGTTATGTATTTTATGGGACAGAGTTATTTACAAGCATAAGGGGGTCTTAGGTACTAATATCTGAATGAATATTTTATCAATTTTGATTCCAGTAGGATAAGTGTATTTTTATAGACCTGCATATCTGCAATTTTATAACTCAAGTGGTGAGGGATGTTGAATGAACCGCTCCATTTTAATTATGTCAAGCCAATTCTAAACAATTATTTTTATTCTTTTGCAAATGTTATCCCTCTTCATTGTGATCCTTTTATATGAATTTATTTTTGTTCTATGATAAAATTGTTTCATTCCAATTCTCTAAAGAACAATTATTTTACTCAGAAATTGTTAAATTCTTAATTAAAGTGTTATACAATGTTTTTATTGTTTTTTCTTTGTAAGTAGCTAGCTAAACCCTACTCTGCAAACCTACAATCAGATTTGTTTTAAAGTTGCTTTACGGGTAAGGCAGTTTATTAGTTTTATTCCTAATAGAAAAAAGTTTTTCTTATTTAATCAAAACAAAACCAAGTTCACAACTAAATATATAACAAAGCTATTAGGTATAGTTTATATTGGTAAACATAAGCAAGGAATTTCGAATTAAAACTTCCAACCCGGAATCCGTTTTTTTGGGCAAAATAATCGCCAATTGGAGTATTTGACACCAATTAAAATAAATACCAATCCCTATTTTTTTAAATACACACCTATTTTGATACTTTCACTGAGTGGCCATTTATTATCATTCGAAAAATTTGATTTTAATTGATCAAATATTACCAAAAAGTACACCGATTGACTAGTGTTAATGATGACGTCACAAGCTAGTCTCGCCATACAAAATCTATAGGCGATTGGCGTTTTGACAGTTCATAAAAAGTACTTCAATGATTGTTTACAATACTAATACATTGGGTATTCCACGTTCACGTGAAACATCACATACAATATTGATGCGTGCTTGAAGATCGTAAAGACAAGATATAATAAGAAGTTACCGTACTTAGTACCAAAATAATGTTGGTCGGCAAAATTATAGGTAATCTTAATACAAAGAGAGATTGTGACAGAGACGCAAGACAGTATCATTGCTATCACAAAATAGCAGGCACTTTGTTGTTAAGTTTAATACGGTATGGTCCAAAAATTGGCGTCCACAGACAGGCACGGTAATATTACCGTGCCACAGGCCCACATCGGACGCATCATACGTAAGGTAACGTTAACCTTATAAGGTAAATCAAAATTAAAAATGTTTATTTGTAATTTGGGAACAGTACTCTTAGTTTGAACTAGGTACATTTTTGTTTTGGGTAAGAAACAATGAACTTGTTTTTAGTAGTAAGAGCGGTACCTACCCAATTGTTTTTTATTGTGTACTAGCGGACCCGCATACGTTATCCTGCCTTTTTTTCATTTTCTGATCTTTGAAACATTCCCTAGACTTACACGAATATTTCGAGACTAAAATTATTTAAATCGGTTAAGCCGTTTTCGGGTCTTAGCGAGACTTACGAACAGCAATTCATTTTTATATACCTATAAGAAGACTAGTGGACTCGCCGGACGTAGCTCCTCTACCCGATCGAAGCGTCTCCTCCTCCCGGCCGGGCCCCGGGTTCAGTAGTCTTTGTACAACCCTGTTTTTTGAATAATTTTGTTTTTTACCCCACTTTCTCACTTTTTAACAACTTCTGCAACCTCCGAAATATTTCAAGACCAAAATCGTCATAAACATGTTAAGAATAGTTTTATAACAAAACCTCTTTTGTATTGTTTTTGATAACCTTTTAACTCATTGTTACCTAGCAACCGTTGTTGATTAAATATATTTTTTGGCTGTCACAAATCTACGATCCTTTTATTTAATTTTATTTGATAAAATTAAGCTCTAACATCGAGTTTTTTTGCGAGTTATATACAGACTTATTATTCCGAAACAATAATAGTACATACTTGATCGTACAATGAAAGATTAAAATGATTTAACTAACATCGAAAGAAAATGACGTCCTAATGATTAAATTGACATAAATAATATAAACTTGAAACTTTCCGAATAGGCAGAAACCACATTGGTGGAACACTAATAAAAAGCATTTTTTTTAGAATGCAGTAAAAAGGGATGAAACAAAACAATATATTTATTCAGGTTTACAAAAGCGACTACTTACTAAGTTCAGAACATAATCCGTAACACTCGATAAGAAGGACGGAAAAGGCCGACAGGAACCCGACAAAAAAAGCAATATCAAGCTCCCGAGCCGTAACATCTCAATCAACGCAATTTTAAAATAAACCTTTTTTTTTATACAAGCCGCG
Organism: Pyrausta despicata; assembly: GCA_963921415.1. Lineage (NCBI taxonomy): Eukaryota > Metazoa > Arthropoda > Insecta > Lepidoptera > Crambidae > Pyrausta > Pyrausta despicata. Next base: position 8,268,873 of record OY992862.1, on the reverse strand, counting down.
CTGCGTACAAAACGACCGACGAAGGCCTTTTAATAATGACTTTCTCGAGAAGTGGCTATACACGTTGCGTGCCCACGGAATCATAATAACACGAGTGTGTGTGCATGTTTGTTTTTAAAAATAATTTACGAATGCTCATTTCGAGTGTTTATGTAAACTATTTGCGTATTTACTACAACATGGTTTGCGCTTTGCGTACGTGCGTGGTGGGCGCCAATCTGCAAACCAAATAGGTATAACATATAAAAAAGTACTTTGTGGTATAACGTATACGTTACTAAGCGACGGCGGTTCTAAGTTAACGATTTACAAATCGTGAAAATATATTTCATCAAGTCAATGAACCTCGTTGACTTAACATGTATCTGTATGAGCATTTACAATTTAAATTGAGTTGTAACCACGACATGCATAAATTGGATTACAAAATATCTCAAGTGGTTTGTGGCTTAGCGTCCCCTCCCACCGAATTACCCACAATTGCATTAATCATTTATCTTCATCCGAATACGTCCGCCGAAGCGAAGACAGTTTGGACCGGTTGGTAGTCTAATAAAATAAAATAAAAACGCAACAAGTCTATTCCACGCGGTATTCCGAAGGGCCGGACCGGAGTGGGGATAGAAAATGAAGCTGTCAGACAGCGGGCGCGGGCGTTCAAAAACACGACTTAAATTGACTCAATCCGAAGCGCGCGCGCGGCTTGCGAGCACGTCCTTAGCGAGGCTTCGTTCCAAAACCAAAACAAAACAAACGGGTTCATAACTGAAACTCCACTCGAATTAGATCATCGGCGAAGCAGTGCTGTTATTGTGACTTGTTTGTTCAGTGAATTCAGTGCAGGATCGTCGAGGCCACCAAAAACAGGAGTTCTAAACTTTCGAACGAATGCGAGCCATGTGACTACGGCGGGAGCGGCGAGCAAGATTTGTACGTGCATTTATCCTATTTTAACTTTATTGTAACGATTCTAATAATAGTTTGTCGGGAGTGATTGCATTCCGAGACGAAAGTGAAAGATGTATGCGTGCACTTGAAAAGCTTGTTTCAGTTTTCAGAACCCTCACATTTACATTCAGTTTACCTACATACCTCAAGTAACTGCTCTTCACCTAAATCGGTCTACCTACATTATACCTCCATGAAAACAGATGTAAACATGCCGTTTTTATAAAAATCATAAGACTATTATTGCCTAAACGATTTTATGATGTACACTTTTCTAAAATCTTCGAATAAAATATCAAATCGGAAAATCGGAACAGAAACCACATCAATGTAATTAAAGTAGTCTGGTAGAGCCTACCCGAGGGTCATGTAATTCTAGAAACATGTTGCTGATACAAGACTTATATTTCTTACATTTAGCCTCAGGTAGAAGAACCGCGAGTCAGCTGCCGATGCTATTGTTTCTAAACGCCTTTCCAAAGTTACAATTCCCACCAACCATACAAAGTATGATTGAAAGGCCTATGATTGAACATCAATTTTGCTATGTGCAAGCATCATACAACGTGCCAATAAGTGGCGTTCACGTTTTCATTAGACAGTATACTTGTATTTGCATAGTCGTGGGTTTGCATAGGAATAGCACGATTGTCTTGTGTCCTCGCGCTTCCAACGTCCTTAGCAGTACCGCAGACGTGCCGTGAACTAATTATATTACCTTTTAACTGTTTGACGTAAATATATCGTCCAAGAATAATATATGGGGACAGCATACGCATTCCAAGTAGGAGTACGACACGAAAACAGGATGTCGGCTGCTGATAATGAATGGCCAAGATCGAAACGGTGACCAGTAAAATCAGCAGTGATTTTTATTGAAATACAAACTTCAATTCACTTCAGTCAAGAAAATTCAGTTTAACGGGTTACTGCACTGATACTTCTGATAGGCTTAAGCTTATCAGGAACAAAGCTCTCAGACTTATAGAATACCTTATATTTTGCTATCTATGTCTTCGTCACACTCACAACTACAACAAAACGTGATCAAAACGACAACTATAAAACAAATATGAAACTGTTTCAAAGAGCTTTGAAATGACAATACGAATTTGGAATTCGGATTTAGTTCGAATGACGAGTGATGATGCTAACTGTTAAAAAGGTTTCTAATCTACGATTCTGTGTCTGTCCCCAAAAGCAATAGCATGGTGACATCGTTCTGTCCCGTCTATCGGACACCAATAAACCCAATTGTTCCAAGGCAGGCTAGACAGGGCCCAGCGTAAATCAATCAGTGATTTATGGCACAACGCAGCCATAATAATGGTGTGATGTTGTTCCAACTATTGTGCTTCGAGTTAGGAATAATTAACACAATTCATAGGGTCGGCTAGTATTTCTTTTATTGAGATTAGGGCCACGCCTAAAAAATAGTCGCAAAACGTAACCTTTATCAAGGTTTATAGGATAGAGAGCTTCAAAAGCTTAATGAGTTGACTCGTTCCTGAAATATCATACGCTATCTTCGCTCAAAGTAAGGAAAACGATTTGACTGTAGATATCATAACCAATACTAAAGCGATAGCTTTTTTTAATGTAAATTAATAACTAAATGAACAATGACTATAGCAATATCGTAGTTCTAACTTAACAACTAATAGCCGTTTCTTAATGTAAAGCTAAACTTAGATATTAGTATTGATAGATTACTTCTCCATATTACAAACTTTTTGGTTATACAAAAACGCTAATAAACTTATTTCTTAAAAAAGGTAGCACATAACAGCCTTGATTCGGTGGTTCGGTGGAATTTTCAGACTGGGCAAACTTGTGTTGCTAAGTAAAACGCAGGTCTTTTGTATTTCTACTAATGATCTCGACAAACAGTACAGACTGTCTAATTTAATGAGCGAAACGTCTTGCCTTCAGAGCGACTGTAAGCGGAAAATTATGCTAATCTGTTCAGCATCCAACAATGGCTGAAGGATAGCAAGTTATCTCTTTTTAAATAACTCGTTTAAAGACAATAGATGATAATCCCCAACATGTAATACAAGTTTTTTTAATATGCCTTTTACAAGTGTGACCTGTATATTGTTTCAAACTTCATTGTCTACTAATGTCAGATACTCACCAAATAATATGCGGGTACGGTCAAGCACGGTACGCTGGCTGCGGAAAGCGTAGGACCGATTCCGGTGAAAATCCTTGGGGGAGGCCTATGCTCGGAACGACCAACCCATGATGGAACAGCCTATGGCGGGCGTCGAGAAGCTGATATGATGATGATGATGACAGTCTCTTCACCGTCATCATCATCAGACTTTAAAAATTTCTAAATTATGTAACATTTACGAAATTTTAACATGCTGTAATAGTTATTTGTTATACAAGAGTGCAAAGTTGCTTTTTAACCGCGTGTTCAATTTTGATGACCGAGCAAGCGAAGGATTCTAATTTTAAATCACTCGCTGCGCTCGTGATTCAATTGAGCGTTAGCGAGGAAATCAAAAGAGCACGAGGGGAAAAATCTTTGCACTCGAGTGCAACACGTAACTTTTCATTTCACCTCAGCGAGGAAATGACTAAATGCAAATAAAACCGTTGACAATCACAAGATAGCTACTTTAATTTCAGTTTAGGTATTAACTACTACCTAATGACAGGTAAGTATTACAGAATAATCTTTAAATTATAACAAAATAATACTTAGGTATAATTAATAAAAATTGAAAGTAACGTTGCTACAGTTATTTAAATTGAGTGTAATATTTTTGTTGGGTACTGTAATATTGGTGTTAGTCACTTGTGTACTGTTTTTTGAGTGCTTGCTTTCTTGTTCTCGGATAATTCTATAAAATATGCCAGCAAAACGTTTTCTGAGAAAGTTTTGGCTCCTTTTGCTAGTCGCCACGTGTTGAACATAACGTACTGATCTATATACTTCTCGCGTGATTGTTGAGGGAGAAAGATCATTTGCGCATTATTAACAGTTTCAGTCAATTCTGTTGGCGTCAAACAAACTTCCTCGTCGCTAGAATCACTCATTTTAGTTTTTTCACTTGTTTTCAAGTTTCTTTTTTTAATATAAGGTTTAACAATGACGTGAAAAAATGCCGCGTAAAGAACCGCCAACAAAGCAAATTGAAGAAAAAAAACACCAAGAAGGTTCCGAGTTTGAGTTTTTAACAAATTAAAAAAATGTTGTATGATATATTTGCACCATGGAGGCACCATAGAGGTAGCAATAAATAGGTTTAATGATTTTTTTAATTCACAAACTTGGTGCACACGATGTTCTAAATTTAAATTACTTTAACCTCTAGTGAATAAAAACGGCTTTTCCACTCAGATATTGAAGAGCAAAATGACTCTTTCCGAGATGGTGGGATGAAAATAGTTTTTGCTACACCGAGGGCAACGAATCGCGGAGCCTTGCTCTATGGTTTGTATTTTCACGCGCCGTTAGATGAAACCGGATAATCTCAGCTGCATCCGACGTCTCCTCTCTAATCTATGTTTACACACTTAATTATGTGGATGAGTTCCCTTCAACCGTATTATGTTACGTGACGTGCACTATCAGGATTAAAACGCACTTTTCTCATCAACGCTCCTGTTTGTTTTGCCTCTTGGTTTGATAGTGTCATAATGTCACTTAAACTTGGGTAAATAATCCGGCAGATTTATAGAGTGACGCAGTGTTGGTTTATTTAATAAGGTGAAAAAGTGTTATTATGTTTGAATTTCAAAAACCGTTAGGATTTCCTGTATATTTCTAGATACATTATAGTATTTGATTCGAGAATTTGTATGACTAACATCAGATGCATCTATTTTAATGCAAGCGTTGTGGCCTTGTGCTAAATTCAAATTCACATTTGTGGGTTGTTTTGGTTATGGTCTCTGTATGGAGCCAGCTGTATCGATGGTACATTTCCAGAAATCGTATATTTCCTTCAAAAATGTTGATAAAGTCATCTCTTGGGTTGGTGGTAAAAAAAGCTGACAAATCGTAATAAATTAGTCGATGCATCGCCGATACAGCTGCACACCACATGTCCAGAATTTGTCTTTCGAACCTAACCTTTTTAGTGATTTATTGCCATGAGTTTGGATGTTTGTGAGCAGTTTTGCGGCTTTGGTTTCAATATTCGACTCACAACCCAACTCTCTAGTAGGGCTCAGATTATTCATATTATGTTACGTTAGTCTGTCTTGATAGATTGAGTTACGAAACGTGCAACAACGTTGTTAAATCCAGTTTTGGGATAAAGTCTAGCTCGCAGCACGCACAAGTTTGTCGCAGTTCATTTACGAATAACTTAGCGCTACCATACATTTGCATGCAATACAAAAGAATGCTTACAGTTTGGTACCAATGTTGTCTCAAATAGAAGCTTTTTAGAAATAGCAAAAGTACCTTCTTAGGGAATTACGTCTGTTAGTAGGAGAGGTACTTCTTACGCCATTGTTTAGTTTCTAAATACCGTCTAATGTCTTCCGATTGAATGAACTAATACACAATTACATGTCTTGTAGCTACCTGCGGTGTTTTTGACTATGTTTTTTGCTTGCTACTGGGTATACTTGCTCTTTTGTTGTTTCCACTACGGATAAGGCGGGTACTGCTCTAATGTCCCTTGTCTTTTGAGTACTTTGTACAATACAAAGCATTCCGTTTTTTAAAAGATTTCCAACCTTTTAGGGCCAAACAGCTATGAAAACGTTGGACCGAGATTTAATTATTTATTGAGTCATAAAATTAAATGGAACTTTAGTTGAATACTCGCACTGGTTGTTTTTATGCTAGAACAACGGTACCGAAAAACATTAATGCTTACGCTTAAATACTTTACAATAAAATATTTTTTAGGCACTAAAAATCTGCTCTTTACTTCTATAATAATCCCCGATTTTAATCAATCTGTTTCCGTTGTCTCCAAGCTGAAACTATCACCTGCTGTTTCTACCGGAAGTCGCTAGAAAATCAAGTAATTAAAGATTTGTGGTCGTTTGATAGCCGTGAGAAGTAACGATTCGACAAAACGAAACGAAAAACTAGTACGAATCGAACGAAAACTCTACGATCAAGATTGTTTTCTGTGTACCCGCATAATACGGTACTACACGTTAAGGGTTTTTTATTCATCTAAAAAAACAATTGACTGTGAGCTTGAGCAGATTTTTCTAAACCGGGTTGAAGATCTACTTTATTCAAAGTTACATTAGTTATTACTGGCCACCTACAAATGCATAGCTTTTTAAATGACTTCAAAATTTAAAGAATTTATCACGTTCTCTCTTCGTCATACTCTTAAATATTTTAACAGATTTGATCTGTGGAATGACTGGGAATAACTTGGGAAGTAGCTTATTGCATAAAAAAAATATTAGATCAGCCAAAAAGTCAGGCGAACGTATCTCAGAACACCTGTGCAAGCATGACTGATGCCGTGACGGCAAACATTGACAAATCTCATTTTCAGACAACGTACGTTGAGCGCATAATCGTTACGATACCAAACTACTATGTACGTAGGAATTGATCTGTTTAAATAACCGACATAGTCTTACTTTAAATTTTATTAAAATAAGGCATTCGTATAATTTTTTTAATGTGTATTAAAAATGATAAAAGTAGCCACCTCCAACTTAAGGCAAATGATGGCGTCCGAAGTCCACATTTTCGGTTTCAATACAATTCAAAGATGTTATCAAATGAAATCGTGAACGATATAAGGCTGTTTCGTACCCGTTTTAGTACCTAAGTGGTACTAAAATCAAGTCGAGCGATTATTTTTTTCTTGGTAGAAATTCTTACCGAGAAAAGAAGTCTTGTTAAATGGTAACATAACACAGAGTATTTTCTAACAGTTTGCTTGATAGTTCTTATCACCATGAGAAACGGCAGAGATGCAATTGCAGGTGTCAAGTTGCAGTGCATTGGTTCTCTGAAAGATATGTTCAGACACAATGGAAAGCGGAGTAGAAAGGTCTCGCTAAGATTGTATACTTTTTACAAGGATATACAGGATGTCCCAGGATACCTGTTCCAGTGTAAGTCTGGGATTAGGGGACACCCAATGTTTGACACAATTTTACAATTTTTTTTTTAATTTAGATATGAAGTGTAAATTTGAATTATGATAGCATTGGATGTTTTCTTTATTCTTACAGATGAGTATACATTCCATCCAAAATACTCATAAAAACTCTAAGAAACTCTAAGATCTCCCTAAATTTAAATTTTTCTATAACTATTCAAAATCGCGGAACACACATAGGATGATGACACTCAAATGATGTCCCCTAGCCCCTACTAGGGGCTAGGGGACTGCGAAGGTCTAGGGGCCCCCTAGACCTTCGCAGGTACAGGTTTGTTGGAACAATTTGTATGGTGTTCCAATGTTGCGCATGTGCACATGATATGCATTTTTGGTAAAATTTGATGTGTTGAAAGATCTTGGTTTAAAGGAAAAAAGACACAAATTATAATATCACGTAATAATCGGAAATATTTAACAGAAAATAGCTTTCGTTTGAGAAAAAAATGCGTAAGAAATTTCAATATTTATGGCCTCCAGCAAAAGCTCTAGGCATACCTGCGAGTTTCAGTCGCCGCAATTCGCTTCTGACAGCGTGCCAAAGAATCGCTGCGCCTCAGTCGCTGATAGTCGCGAGTTGCAACGACAACAGTATTCTGCAGGTGTGGCTTAAGCTTAAGAGCCCAACATCATTTGAATTATTAGATTACAGTCTCTTGAAATAGATGTAAGAGCTGAGTTTTGAAGACTGAAGCTACTGAAGTAGGTTTTATTGTATTTCAGGTGATAATCTTGTCCTATTTCGTGGAACTTTAGGGCTGGCGATTCTACACCTTCATAAGAATTTTAATAGGAACATAACACATTGAGACTTTAAAGAAAGTGCTAAGATATAATGCAGATGCATTTAGCACGATGATGTCTTGCAATGGTTCGGGGAATCAAAGGAGTTCTTTTCCTTGTATTCTCGATGGTCTAAGAATATGAATACGCACTATTTATTTTTTTTTGTTAAGTTCTTAAGGTTATTTCTCGACATGCTTATTAAGGTAAAATTTAAGTAATATTGCTGTGTTTTTACAATTGGTTTCAAAGTTTGTAGCAAAACTAATTAATATAAATATTGTTAACTCTATGATTGCGAAAACTACTTAGTCGATAAAACGGTGTCTGTTTTTTACTGATCGTTGCAGGAGTGTGTAGACACTTATTATTAGATTTTATTATAAATATCTAAATTACGAGATATTTCTAGACAGACAACCCTAAAAACTCATTCACACAAGTTAATGAAGCAAGAAAAACATCTCTCGTGATAACCTCATTATAAGTATGTAATATCATGTGCTGTTTATGAGAACATTACACTATTTTACGACCCCTGACGTTTTATCATCTTAATTCATAATACCGGCCGACTTAACTTAAGCATAAACTCAATTCTCTATGGGAAGGTATGTTGATTTTTGTTTTTAAGTGCTTATGCTAGTTACTTTGGGATGAGAGAAATGTATCTGATGCTGTCCTCATTTGTTTATTAAATTTAATTTTACACATAAACATCCAAGCGACTTAACGCAACTATCTTAAAATTTTGACTTATCTACCTGTTTTGATATTGTTTTTTTTGTCTCTGAAATATCATTATCTTGCAATTAAGTCTGATAACGACTTAAGTGCCAATTGCATTGTGAAAGTGGGTTAAGGTTTTGATAAAACCATAAAAGATAACCGCTAACTTATCTGCTCATTTATCATTCAGTCTACGATTTGTAACTGGCAACTTTTAATATCGTGGTTAATTATGAGCAAGGTGTTTTAATATACAAAATGATAGACCAGAGATAGAATGTTGCCATTTTTTCACCATTATCATTTTATGTCCTGTCGCTTTCCTGTACATTCGTTGAAATATAATTTTGATATGAGCTACTCGTATATCTACTAACAAATCTGTCAAACGATCAGATGAAATTATTTGTTAGTAAATTAGAGTAGATGAATAATTTTACAAGTGCGCGTTATTTCGAATATTCATTCTGATTTTCTCTTTATGTTCAGCCCAATGAGTGAGCGTACATTTAAATAAGTTATCAAGCTTTAATGATCTCATAATTATTCTGCCCTAAAAGGCAGGTGCGGGTAATTGTAGAAAGTGTACTAATTAGGTCGTTTGCAGTCAACGAGGCGACATGGAGTCCACTCTCTGTTATTTCTGTACCGTATGCTTAAGGTGGTCTTAAATTAAAAAGTAGAGAAGTGATTTGCTATGATTTATGTAGTAAAATAAGTTTAAAGTATTCTAAAATGTGATTTTAGGATGTAGGTAATTGAATTTGTTTGTTGCTGCTGTAACAGTAAAGAAACAATGCAAGAAATAAGTATCTTTAATTTGAAAGTCCAAATTAAGCTTAACTATTTATATATAAGTTAGTTGGTACTAGCTTTCTAATGTATGGTTTATCATTTACATGATAGACGAGTGCTACGGGGAACTGTACCGATGCAAAATATGTAGTTGTCAAATCATCACGTGTTTCAGAAAGAGCGCACATACAATCAATTTTATTGTAGGTAGAGCCACATATTTAATCAATTGCTTGCTTGCGAAATAGCGGTACAGAGATACTTGTTTGTTTGTTAATATCTATCTAATCAAGTCAAAATGTAATTTATTACTTTTTTATTCTTGGTTGAATTTACCAGAGGCTTCAGCTGAAGAATCTAAAGCTTTTTGAAAGGGGATTAAATTCAAAAATTAACAGTAGCCTTTATTAAAGTGCCTTCTTGTTTTTAAAGTTCTTGCTGTAGTTATTAGTGAAGTAAATTCCTAGAGTCAAGTCAATGATTTTGTCACTAAGTAACTTACTAAAAAGGCAGTCACATTCTAGCTAGTCAATTCTCCGGTCTCCGGTGCTTTCGGTAGCTGTTTGCGTAACCCATTGGCGGTTAACGACACGCAATAATGATCCAATGTTTGCTCTCCTGGTTAACATGCGCAGGCGCAGGTGTGGTTAAAATAAACCTTATCAACTTTAATCTAAGGGCGAAAAATATAAAGCATAGCTGGGTGCACAGTAGCAAGTTGTCTCAGCTTAGCATAAGCTTTAAGTATTCGTGGTCTAGTTGCTACGTTTCAGTACCGCTTACTTGGTTGTTTTATTTTATGTAAAGGTAGTCGTAAGTCATTTCTTTTGAGCTTAGAGTGAAGAAATTCTATCATATTGTTCATCAGTGTGATCTGAGTGTAGATCATCATGAATTGACCGTACAACATTATATGATACTCATCTTGGAATTTCGTAATATAATGTGTTGTTAATAAAATGGATTCTAATTTAAAGACAAATGCAGTATCTAATATTTTAGACATTCGGTTACGAAGTCATTGAACTTTACCACCTTGGTACAGTTTGTTCGTAACGTTTTAAAGTAATCAAAAGAGATAATGCTTTTCTCGCACATTCCGACGTCCGAGAAGTGTAACATTTCGTAACCTAAACTTCCAAGTTGTGTATTTTTAAACGGTTTTATTTAGCTCACCCCGTTTGTTTTATTTATTATTGGGTCAAATTTAGTAATTCAAATTTCACCCTCTTCCTGTCAACCGATTAATCTGAAATTTTGTATACACTTTGGATTTTGGTGACAATACAATTATGTTTATTCATTATCATTATAAGTTCAAGATGGCCGCCGCTACAAAATGGCGGATAATTTATGTTTTATTAATCCCATCAATATGGGTATCAAATGAAAGGGCTCAACAAGCAGAATACAATGTACTATAAAAAATTGAAATCCAAGATGGCGGCCGCTACAAAATGGCGGATAACGTAGGTTTTATCAATCCCATCAAATGAAAGGGCTCAACAAGCAGAATACAATATACTATAATAAATTGAAATACAAGATGGCAGCCGCTACAAAATGGCGGATAACGTAGGTTTTATCAATCCCATCAATATGGGTATCAAATTAAAGTGCTCAACCAGTATAATACAATGTACTATATGAAATTAAAATCCAAGATGGCGGCCTCTACAAAATGGCGGATAACTTAGGTTTTATCAATCCCATCAACATGGGTATCAAATGAAAGGTCTCAACAAGTAGAATACAATTTACTATGCAAAATTGAAATCTAAGATGGCCGCCGCTACCAAATGGCTGATAACAATTTTTTTTCAATCCCACCAATGGGTATCAAATAAAAGGGCTTGACAAGAAGAATACAGTGCACTATACAACCTCAATATTTAAGATGGGCGCAGCCACCAAATGGCGTATAATAATAAGATTTAAATTTAGAAATTGAATCTGTAATTTAGGTATCTGATTGATCCAGCCTGAATCCACCACCCAAGTCAAGATTTTGTATCGTGTTGAGGACTGTGTGGCGCTAGGGTGGCTAAAAATGATACGTCGTTAGCGGTACACCACCCAAGTTAAGGTGAAAGGTTAAAACGCGCCGAGAACTGTATGGCATTAGGGTGGATAAAAATTATATGTCGTTAGCGTTTTCCCCTCAAGACTCAGGCGCATCTTGTTGTACATAGCCTTGCCCCTTTATTGGACCTCTGGGGGGTCGACCGTTTAAATGTCCATTACTAGTAAAAAAATATATAAAAAATACAAACACAAATAAAACAGAAACTGCAACACAACGTAAACGAAGGCTTCAAAAAGCGAAAGAAAAGTATAAAGCAAAACGAGCTAAAGAAAGTGAAGGTGATAGAAATATTCGATTACAGAAACGACGGGAACAATTAGCGTCAAAAACATCTGAGCAATATGAGGCCAGGTTAAAAAAGCAACGTCAGCGATATACACAAATGACGGCGTCAGAAACGCCTGAAGAATATGAAGCCAGGTTAACAAAGCAACGTGAGCGATTCACACAGATGATAGCGTCAGAAACGCCTGAAGAATATAAAGCCAGGTTAACAAAACAACGGGAGCGATACACACAGATGATAGCGTCAGAAACGCCTGAAGAATATGAAGCCAGGTTAACAAAACAACGGGAGCGATATACACAGATGGTAGCGTCAGAAACGCTTGAAGAATATGAAGTTAGATTAATACAAAGCCGTGAAAGACAAAGACAGCAGTTGGGTTCAGAAACGCCTGAACATCGCGATACGAGGTTAAATAAACAACGAGAGCGTACCCAGCAATGCAGAGCTAATAATCTGCAGGCATTCGAGAACAGAATTTTTGATTGTCGACGAGATTTCCATGGTGTCTTATCAAATGTTATGCATGATGGACGCTCGATTTAGGCAAATTAAGAACTGTCAAAATGAGTTTTTTGGAGGAGTAAACGTATTACTTTTCGGTGATCTTTTACAACTGCCTCCTATAAAACGATCAGGAACACCTGTTTTCAAACAGCCAGAACATCTCCAACCAGCTACACATCTCTGGCGTTTATTCACGCTGTGTGAGTTAACTGAAAATATGCGTCAGCAAGGTGACCATACTTTTATTGATATTTGAATGCTTTGAGAGTCGGTGAGCTAACAACCCAACATTTTAGTATTTTAATGGGAAGACTTCTTCAAGACACGAGTGATGAGTTTGCAATAGACAAAGCGTTAAGGGTATACCCCACAAATCAACAAGTTAACAACCACAACTCTGCTGTATTGAATTTGTACAGAAATAATGGTGCTCGCATTTACAAAACAAAAGCGCAGGATCAGCTAGTACACGCCACACGAAATGCAGACAATGTGGATAAAGCTACTATAATACCAGCTGATATCAACAAAACTGGTAGTTTACCAGCGGAACTGCAAAAATTTGTGGGGGCAAAAGTCATGCTACGGTCCAATATTGACGTTTCAAAGGGATTAGTAAATGGCGCTATAGGCTACATCAACGAAATCGTTTGGCCTCAATTTCGTCGAACTCAGATGTATGCAACAGATGTACCTTCCGTCCGAATTGATTTCGCAATAGACGGAGTACATCTTATACACCCGAAAGCCATACAGTTTCTAGCTAAGTACAATTACGGGACGGCTGAAAGAAGAATGTTGCCTTTAATACTATCATGGGCTTCTACAATACATAAAATGCAGGGCAGCACTGTGGATCACGCAGTCGTATACTTAGGTGCGAAACTGTTTGAAGAAGGTCAAGCCTACGTGGCTCTTAGTAGAGTAAGATCTTTGCAGGGACTACGTATAGAGGAGTTGGACTGCAATAAAGTAACGGGCAAGAAACCTTGCAATAAACTAACGGGCAAGAAACCTTGCAATAATGAAGCACTAAATGAATTAAACAGAATGCGAAATAAAAACTAAAAACTAGAAAATAAAAATAAGTAAAAAACTTTTTAAGTTAAACGGTTTTATGTTAAATATATATTGCAATGTTTAAGATAAATGTACTAAAAACCAAAAAATAATAAAATAGATACAGTCGTGGGAATTATAAACATATGCATAGACTAGACTAAAATAAAACCGTGGGGCACGTCAATTGTCTACAATCGTTGATTAAAATGTTTGTTTTGTAATGTTACACTATAATTAGGCAGTTGTTCAACCGACAACGATGGACGTGTGATAAGTAGGGCTAGAATGTGGAACAAGCTAGCAAGCTAGATTATAAGCGAGTTTTAGGGTTTCATAGTGGTGAGCGAGTAGTACTTTTATCATATGTTTTGTCGATTAAAGACAAACTACGAGCAGTGAAACGATTCCTCGCCAGCCAGCAGTGTGAATGTCCAACGATAAACTAGTTGAAACATCTCTTTTATTTACATGGAGTTTATAACTATTGGAATTTCCATGAGCAAGAAAATAGTAAGTAATTTCCTCACCGTCTGCGGGCCAACTGCCTATTTTAACGACGAATTAAACGATTCTTCTATCGCACATTAAGTCGATAATTTGTAGACAATTGACGTGCCCCACGGTTTTATTTTAGTCTAGTCTATGCATATGTTTATAATTCCCACGACTGTATCTATTTTATTATTTTTTGGTTTTTAGTACATTTATCTTAAACATTGCAATATATATTTAACATAAAACCGTTTAACTTATTTATAACGTGTTTCCAAGCAGTCGTAGTGTGTGTTGTGTGTACAGCAATTACTGGCTTTTCACACCTACCCGCTAACCGCTAACGCCGTCGTGTGGAAATGTCGCGGGCCGCGGCTGCTTTTTCTTCTAATTATGAAGTGCTGGTTGCCAGGATTTTGGATATTTTTCAAAAATGGAACGATTTCTATTTTACTTTTGCATTCGATTCCGAATACGAGATCTGAATGAAGATAAAAATAAGCATTTTTTTAATTTTAACCCAGTCTACTCGTCGAGATCTTTAAAACGGTAAAATCATAATTAGACCCTAGCATTGCAACACAGGCTGGTTGAGGCTGATTGGAAAGAAATGCTCTTACACAAATAATATGTACAATAAAATGCTGCTCTTTAGATTATCACAATTTTTGCGTGTAAGAACCTTTGTACTTCTTCTGATCCGAGTTTGTTTGTACATACTAAATATAATGGGTGCGATGACAAAATAATTTTAGGAATTTTAGGAGTAAATTTCCATAGAACTCCATATTAGGGGAAGTGATAAGTGGTTTAGTTAGACGTAGAAGTATGGTCACGTTATTTACAGGTCGTGAGTAGGGCCTCGGTGCCAAAGGCTTCATATGGTGTTTATCTTCTGTGCCACGTTTGGTGCACGAATTCCCCTGAACGTCGACCTTTGATTATATCTTCGACATGCGGCATCCATTAGATGTATTAGACTTGGGTATCAACATTCGTCGTCATGGGATGATGGATCTTAACTTATATAATTTTGAGAGTAGGTTTTTTGCAAATAATTTGAAATAATGTGTGGATAATTTTTATTAGTGGGACTAAACGATGATGGAAGTGCACGCTATAACATGTTTTTAAATTGTCCTTATTTTTGGCTGAAGTTCGGAGAATTGTAATAGAATCTCATATTAAGCAGTTTTTTCAGCCTAAATGAAAAGATTTAAGCTCTTCTTAAAAACTTGACAACACTGCTTATCTTTCTGTTATTCCTGTAAAAACTTGTTAAAACGCCATTGACCACAATGTTCGTTTTTGATAGTAACTAACTATCTTATTCGACCACTAGGCGCTTAAAAAAATAATTAACGTTTCACGGCATATAGTTGCGACAGCGACAAAAAAAATAAGGTTGTGTACTTAATCGTATTCGTATTCTTGTATTTGCTTATAAGCCAACCGGGAAAGTTTATCTTATACTTAGTGAGATATCATCGAGTACAATTCCATGGCTTAAGCGCTCTCGACTAAATCTCTAACCAAAGAGGCTCTGCTATTTACACACAATTGTGTATCGTACGTAACGTAATTTAATTAACTAAACCAACACGGGACGCACGTACGCCCCACTTATCTCGATTAGCTCCTATTGTGATGGTAATAAGGTGTAGTTTAGAAGGTGCGTGGAGGCTTTGTTATTGTAATGTAACACTCGGTGCGCGGGAGTCGATTGGTGGACATCTTAAGTTGTCACATTGTTTTCTTTTTGCATCGGCTGCTCTCCGCCGGGCGACGACCCGTGCTTGCGTCTCTATTTCTTTAGGGTTGTCACAGTGAACTAGAGAAAATTCGAATAAATTTGTTTTGATTTCCATATTGGTCCTCTTTTCTTTGTTACGAAACGTAAAACATAGAATAGACTGAACTTTATCCATTGCCGCAGGGAAATCCGTAATGTAGCCTGCCTACCTTCCTTCTTTGACAAGTGATAGATAGGCATTGATTCTATGTCATACAATAGAGGTAATAAACATCCAAACTTAAGTTAGAGATAAAACCACAGTGTCCTGAATGTGGAAATAGTCAATGAAAAATCTGACTTCCATGAAAACTTTTATACTTTGTTTTGTTGGTAAGCACATGCCAACCAACTCATACTACCGTCAATTCGAAGTGAAATTAACAAAGAAAGTATTTAAACAGTTTTGTCAGCCCTAACAGTGTTACGGTTACGGTAAATGTGTAAGGTAGTAGCCAGTCACTTGGCCGGTGAGGACGTGAGGCGATTCTGTTTGTTTTAGCCGAGGGCCGCTCTTCCGAGAAATCAAAAATAGGAAGACCAGCATGGCCCTTCGCGGAACATGGATCCATAAACTTCTATTGTTATTGTTAAGATGGTTTTGCTTATATCAAAACGTACCTTATAGTTTCATACTAAAAATACTCGGAAGTAGAATATTTTTGAATGGGATGCGAATAAAATCGATTCACAACCGCTTTTCGTAGTCATAATCTATTTTGGTTTACATTGATAGCCGAAAATAGGGATAGATCGAAAATGTACCTATGTCTTGTTAGTAAAAAAGCTTGAGCGGAGGTTAAGACTAACCATTAAAGCCATTGGGCGTTCATAAATTTAGTTGTTTTACTGCAGCCAACAGACAGTGGTTACCGCCTTATGGATCACAATATAATCTTTGAATGGTAAAAAGTATCTAACTAGTTAAAGCATTTTGAACTTAACTGATAGAAGTGTGATATAATCTTATTCAGAAACTGGTAAACACTTTCAGACCGCGACGATACTATGTACTAGAAGTAAGGACGTTGGGTTGGTATATTAAAATTTATTTTACCACTTCGGTTTTAGTTCGTATTCTATGAAAATAAGTAAAATATAAAACTGAAACAGTTACACGTTTTACAAAAGTAACTTTTGTCTCGAAAATTAAGCATTATGTTAAAACATAGACAATTCAAATTTAACAAAACAATAGACGTCGTCAATAATGCTTAGGCGCCGGTCGTCCGGGCAGGAAGAAAACGTTTGTACGAACTCGTTGGGTGCCACATTGTTAAAAACCCATCACTCACGTGGAACGTTAGCATTGTCAACTGCAGGGAACTTGTTTATTGCCTATGCTCGATTGTGCCCCGGCCATCAAAGGTCATCTACGAGTACGACGAAGTGACCCCTTTGTGAAAGCTCGAAGTTTTGTTGAACAAAAGGTTTAGATGTCAGATGTTGCCAATATGCCTCCAATGTCCTATTTACACAAAGCTTTAATATGAAGCTAGCTAGGGTACAGTCTTAACGAGTTTTCTTTCACTATCACACATGTTCAGTCACAGTCACAGAAGCAAACATTTTTTTCACAAAACTCCGACCTCTATATTTCCTTACGATAGATGCCACTATTATTGCGGCTTTTTTGGCAATTTATTAAAGACGTTTGTTAGTCACGCTTTCTCAATTACTCGAGCCGAAGGTCAGATAATACCTAGCTTACCGGCTTCAATGTACCTTAACCAAACGCAAATAAAGATTTCTATTTCTATTACCTACTTAAAAAGTGAACCATAGCAGACTTACCCGCATGATTCCAACTTTGAAGAAGCTAACTTAACGCAGGTCTTTAATTTAGCGACCACTAACACAGGTAGCAGGTCTTTAATTTACGCTGGAAATCTAGGGACCGAAATACCTTGTCGCCGAGCTGTGGAAATTTTCGACCCCCGACGAAAAAGAGGGGTGTTATGAATTTGGCCGCTATGTCTGTTTGTGTTTGTCTGTTCGTGGCATCTTAACTCCCGAACGGACGAACGGGATGGATAGATGAAATAGATTTATTTAATCACGGTGGTTTTTAGCTATGACTGGTTAAAATTCGTCCAGCAGTTGAAGCTCACCACTTCACCTGGCTCATGCAGGGGTTTTCCCTGCTGCTGTGGATGTCTTGCTGCTGATTATGACGACGATCATGAATGTTTTTTTTTCTTTTTTCCCCAGGTGATGTGGCAGGCCCTGGTGCTGTTCGCCGTGGTCTGCGTGGCGGGCGCGCTGCGTTGCCAAGAGGCGCAGCTGCGTTGCGCGTACCGGGCCGGCTGTGGGGCCGCGCTCGAGAACTACGAGATGATGTGCAACGATGTGTTGGAAACCAACGCCAAGTGTCCGAAGGCTTGCGAGTATGCGCTGATTGCGCTGACGTCGACGGCTGAGGGGAAGGATTTGATGAATGTGAGTTATATTCTTTTAATTACGATATGTGCAATGATGTTTGACAACCGCTTTGGTGTAATGGTTAAGAAGTTGACTATTAACCAAGAGGTCGCGGGTTCGATCCCCGCACTGAACAAACATTTGAGTGCATGAACATATCTGTTTGTACTGGTCTGGGTGTTATATGTATTTATTTAAGTATATTTGTAATACCACTGTTGATTCTGATTTCTGTGACACAAGTGCTTAAGCTACTTACCGCAGAGTCAGATCAATGTATGTAAAGTCTTATTAATATTATTATGTGCTAAAAATTAACGATAAATGTCGTAAATCGGAAGGATTTGATCAATGTGACTATTTCTTATAATGTGATGTGTAGTTTTCTCATGTTTTATACGTATGTAATTTGCGTGTCCCATTATTGATGTTGTCTGCGCATGTACGAAGCAATATACAGGGTGATTGGTACTTAGTGGCTAACCCGTTAGGGTGTGATAGACAGGGGTTATTCTGACAAATATCACTATAAGACCTTCCGTCCTTGTTTAACCTTATTTAAGAGATACTTACTCAATTTAAAATTATACTAGCTGACCCGGCAAACGGTGCTTTGCCATATAAATTATTGAGGACAACCCTTATCACTAAGGGGTATGAAAAATAGATTTTGGCCGATTCTCAGACCTTCTCAATGTGCTCATAAAATTTCATAAGAATCAGTCAAGCCGCTTCGGAGAAGTACGGGAACGAACATTGTGTCACGAGAATTTTATATATTTCAATTTTAGAGATTCTGTTGAATGCAATGAGATGCTGCCGCAAGCAATCCTTGCGAAGCGAACGAGTTGCATAAAACCTTTTTTATTGGGCCTTAATAGAATGTGTGCTATAGTGATTCACATTATTTGATTCCCAATTGATTCAACGAGAATTGGTTGACTCAAATATGAAGGACTCATAAAAAAATTTTGCTCAATTGATTTCAATCACCAGTTCGCAGTCTCGCAAATTGTAGAGTGCATCTTGTTTGCATTATAAATTGAGCTGTGAAGTAACGTTCAGAGTTGTCAGCGTCACTCTTAATTCAGCTGTCTACAGGCAGCTCACACACTTGAGCTGTGACCAGTCAAGTTAGATCCAAGACAATATCTGGATGCTAGGTGTTCCGATTTGCATTTTATAGGAGCGCTTTTTTCTGAAAGAATGAAATTACTCTTAAAAGCACCCATTTTATTTTATTTGCAAATAAAAAGGTTGTAGCACTTTCAGTTAATCCGGAAATAACTGTAAATAATATGGGGACTATAAAACACTTCCATAAATTATTTGAATCATGGCAATGAAATAGTTGTAATTTTCCTGAATAATATCAATAAGTAAAACCTACCTCTTAATTGTGGACTATGATGCAACTTTACCTGATATATGTGTTTTATTTAATACATATACAATATAATGTAAGATTAATTTACGAGTATATATAGAGTCTTGCAGATCGAAACACACATATCGTGAGCTAGGGCGCTGATTGGTTAATCGATATAAAGGTTTCATTCTACTAATATTATAAACACGTAAGTTGGAACAAATCGCGAAATTATGACTGTATGAATATTTGTTACTCTTTCCCCTCAGAACTACTACGTACTACTAAGTACGATAATAAAATTTCACAAGAATGTAGCTTAAACATCAGAATAACACATAGGCTACAATTTATAAAGAATTGTGAAGATAAATGGTCTCCACGTGGACGAAGTCGCGAGCGGCCACTAGTTACTAATATTCTTAGGTGTTTAAGTACAATACTCTACTGTAGGGGTCAAGTACAACTGGTGCACCACGGCACGGCACAGACGCCCCGCAATAAAATCTAATTTAGACATCGAGCAGATTTGTCGGGAACTCGCACTGTGCACCCGAAACGCCGGTTGATGACCTTTTTTAACTACACACTGCATCTGATGAGCTGTCATGAAGTACAAAAAAGGATATACATGTAAAGTTACTCCTATTACAATTAGGTAGAGCAACAAAACTATGCTCGGGCTTAAATTTCAGGTTCCAGTTGCCTCTAACGGTTGATTTTACTATTGCTAAAAATCTTTTCACTAAGTTAAGTACCCAGTTATTGTTGAAACATGCATTTTATACCGTGACAACAGGCCAGAAAGTTAGGTATAGTAGACAGAACCGCAGAAAAATTCCGCTGTTAATAATTAATGACTACGCGTAGGTGCATTGACGTCTGAAATCTTCTAACGCATTTTTACAGAAACCTTGTGTTTTATATTTACAAACACAACATTCAATATTGTTATTATTTGGATTGTCATAGCCAACCGTAAAGCATCATTGAGGGTGTTTGCTATTTTTTCAGCCACCAGTTGGCGCTACATAGCCGTCTGGTCCAAAGTCGTATTAAATTATTGAAATATAACTAATATGCAAGTATTTTCCTTTTTGCAGTTATTTGTGTTTTAGTGTGTTGAAGTTAATCAATGAATACTACAAGTGGTTTAAGTGTAAGAAGAATTCCCCTTCTATTAATTTACTAAAAATTGATAAAGAACTTACGTCCTAAACAGAGCCCAGACGCAAAAAAGTCGTCTCAACACCAAAAACAAGAGTTACAATTGTTAATAAATAAAAACTTTATGCAAAATTTAAATCTCCCACACTTGTATTTTCTGAGATTTTATGATATGTGAAACTTTTTGCTATTCTTGAACTAAGTACATTTTTTCAGATCTATCTCATGTAGAGAACTCAAGTCGTCTTGTACTCTTTACCGTCACATGCACTGCATTAACACTAAATGATTTTGAAAGACTACATGTATATAACTTAACTGATTATATATTCCAAAAAAACTGTCGAGAAATAAACAGAATTTTGACGGTTCATTGGACTAACGCTACGGTGCTGCCGGACGTACCCAGAAATCCCGCAATAAAGACAACGAAATTAAACGTTAATAATATTTAGTACCTCAGATAAATTACTTTTATGAATTAACGAGATGTTTGCATAATTTATATCTATCAAAAAGTGGACATAACTGATTCGCGGTTCGATCTTGGGGTCAAACGGAAAGATAATAAGGCGCTACATTAGTAATTATTTACAACCAATAAAATAGATATCGTACGATTTCATTTTAAAACATAGCTTTAGCATAACTTGAACATGTATGAAGTGATTAGTATTGATACAAACAGCTATAGACCAAGTCATGACTCGGACCTCCCCGAGAGAGCAGGTGTATTATTCGATACAGAAAATACGTTACAACAACAGATATTCGCTCTTTACCTTGCATATTTACGAGAATTCGCAGAAAGCTGTAGAACGAAAGCCTTTTGCAACGTTCAATTAAATAACCATTAAGTTACATTGGTAGAGTAGGTACACACGGAACAGCTGGTCAATGGGGGCACGAAACAGAACGGACTCTATTTATTACATACAAAATTACTAGACATAACGTAGATAAAGCGGTAAAGTAAAAGCAGGTAGGTAGGCCCCTAATTGCATCGTAGCGGTGTGATTATTGTACGGTTGGGCAATATGTATCGAAAGGCGAAGGAGCGGCAACAACCTTGAGGTTTGACGTCTTGATCGGGACCTACCGCAGCGCGACTCTTGCGCAGGTGTTGCTCTCACAAAAAACGCGGCGTAACACGGCGGCCGCGCGGCCATCCCACGAACCGAACCTAGATGACCATTAAATTGACCTATGCCGGTACATTACCACACAAGACATTAGCAACGCACAACCATAAAATTGATTCTCCACGAAGCTGCGGTTGTAAATTTTAAAATATCTGTGAAGTACAGATATTGATTCAAATATATATATTTCTCTCGACTCAATAAACTTATAGCTATAATTCGCTGCTGTTTATGCAAATCTTTATTCATTAACGGTCGAGGAATGCCACACCGAACATTTGGCCGTATAATCCCAAAGAATATCTGTTACATAATTGAGGATATTACGCTTGGCGCTATTTTATTGAGAATTTACGAAAACTACAACATTTTGTTACCGTCAAAAATGTTTCTGGCTATCGTTAAAAACTTTTACGACCGTGAAAAGTTATTATACGCGCTACGGGCCGTTACAATTTATGATATGACCTGAAATTTTATTATGCTGGTTGCGTAAAAATATATGAGTTTTTCGACTGACTTCTTTTCTATTCTTTTGTTGCAGTGTCAATGTGAGGATCAGTACTGCGAGCAGGCGAGGAGGCGGGTCGACGTTTGCAGACCCTCGGTGTTGAAGGGGGCAGCCAACGTCACTTCGTCATGTCGGCTGTCACAGCTGGTGTGCATGGCAGACGCCCAGTGCGCCGCGGCTCTGGGGTATTACAAACAACTGTGCAAATCCATGTTCAAAGGTAGAAAGTGCTCAAACAGATGTCGGAACTCTATAGAAATACTGATGAAGCAGGAGAAAGCAGCACCTCTGACCGCGTGCCAATGTGATGGCAATGAGGACTACGACTGCCCGAGGATGCAGAGCAATCTCGAGAGACTCTGCTTTAGGAAGCCTCATGAGGTCCACAGAAAGAATCATGAGAGAGGACATGGGTCTAAGCATCATAAGGAAATAGAAAGAGAGCAAGTGCTAAGAGATACGGCTGCGTTTAGAGCGGTGTCGTGGTCTCTTTTCTTTGTAAGTGTTTTTCTTGCATTTAGTGTGAGATAGTAATTATTCCAGAGGTCTACCTCAAAATTGAACTTTCCAATTAGTCTTATTGTAGTTGCTATTGTGAGGCTATTCCGAGTGAATGACAATGAGGTTATCATCGATATACCTAAGGCGAAGTATGTCAGTATTATTAAGAGGTGTTTCTAGCGAAGTGGTGGTAACGCTTAGATAGTGATATCAAAATTTAAGCAACCTAAGGCGCGGTCATGTTTGGGTTGGGTGACCATTCTGACCATACAAGTGACGTTTATTTACAAGCATCTCCGTGTTTGGAAGGCACATTATGCTGTTGGTCCCGGTTAAAATCAATAGATATTAGTCGTAAAGCCTGGTCAGAGGCCCTCGGGCGGCTTAATAATATCTTACAGTAAGGTTGGTCACTTAACTTACACATACCCACCAATCCGCACTGAGCCTGCTTGGTGGAGTACGACTGGTACCACCTCATAGTTGAGGTGAGGCCTGTGCCCAGCAGTGGAACGATTATAGGCTGATGAGAGAGAGTATTAAATACAATGTAAATATGTAAATTACAGTAATGTATCTAAGCGCAAATGTTTAAGCCAACTTATGTGTGGAATCGTGAGTGTGTATGTGTGTATTCAGTGTTTTAAGTTTGAGTGTGTAGGTACGCAAGATATTTAACTAGTGGATGCAGCAGATTGTTTTACCAAGGTAGTCTTATATAAGCAGATGTACATATTTAGTTCTGAAATTGTCTATTTTTAAATTCAATCTCGAAGCATTTCAAAAAATTTTAACACAGAATAAAGACCATTGAACTGTTAAGCATTCAATTCCTGTTTCGTTGACTGTTTCACTGCATTAGACTTTGCAGCGTTTTGCTGAGCTACCGTCTGCCACTTCTGACATTATCGTAACATCCATAGAATCCCCAGTCCTAGCGTATGATATTAGAAATCTATGTAACCGGCATCGTATCTCACCTGTGCCATAAAAATTGTCTAAAATCTATCGGATTGTCTCTCGCGTAGGCCAAATGTATCTGGTGGTGGCCGTGGGCGGCGCGCGGGCGTGCTATAAATACGGCCCGCGCCGGTGGTCCGGTGACAAATGCGGCCCGGCCCGATTGATCTATCGTTCGGTTGACACGGAGACCGGTGGTTTATGGTGAATGTAACTTCAAGGATTCTTTACCCTTGCTGATTCTGGGGATATATCTTCATCACTTGTTCTAATAAACGATTTGGAGAAGAGTTTCTGGCTTGATCAATCGTTTAACGCGGGCTGGAACTGGAGTTTCGTAGTGGATGTAGTTTCAAGGATTCTCTAACAATGCAGGTTTTGACGATCTGTCCTTACTGCATTTCCTGATGAGGCATTGAGAGATTAATACTATTGGTGGCTTTTGTTAAAATTACAATTAGACAGTGATCTATCCAGTAACAAATGGATCCTTTAGTAATAATGTAAGAAGAATCCTTGAAGAGACATATCCGATACGTAAGACATTTTACATGAAGATTAAGCCAGACAATGATTTGTATACTCATATTTGAACAGGTCACATAGCACACCCCTAAAAGCATGGATCCTTGTAGATCAAAGCATAAGTAAAAGTAAAAGTGATTAATGTCTTTTGTAAATTTGAGCTACCTTCTCGAAACCGATTTCGATGTTTCCAAATACACGATATTTTGAGTTTCGTCATTGCTTTGTGTTCAATGTTTACAAACGTGAAACAGTTTGCTGTACGCGAAAGTGGGCTATTCGAGGTACAAAGTACAAAATATTATTAGGCTAGTAAGAGAACAATTTATTAAAAGTAGCATTCATAGCTTCTATAACGCTATAGCAGTGGCGTAGCGTGCCCTGGCGGGGCCCGAATAAATATTTTTTGGGGCCCTTATGAAGGGTTAAAAATAATGGACCTATCAGAGTCACAAAAAGCATTTTAGAGCTTTTCAGATTCTCTCAGAACATCTAAAAGACATAGAGCGCGAGCGAAGCGATCTTTCAGAAAGTAATGTAATTGAGTGCGTGAGTGAGTAGAAATAAGTATACCTTGTATTCTTGCTCTAGATTTCAGACTGCATGATATTTTAGAATTTAAAAAGCAGACTTTATAATCTCTTGGTATTTTACAAGCACATATTTTTGATGTTATTTTGTCAAAATTTTATTGTTTTCTCTGAATTTCCACATTGAACTTCCTTGACTTTCTAGAATTTGGACACCCTGCTTTTTGCTTTTTTCTGTTTCTTTTCTTTCCTCGGCTCTGGTAATCTCTTTTCCATTCACTCTCCAAATTTCACACTAAGCCAAAACAATGATCGTTAGCAAATGCAATTACCACGAAAAGCCCGATCCGATGTGAGATGATTTTTTTTTTCAATTTAAAAAGTTGCAAAAAAAACAAATTTTCGTCATTTGAGTGGGTCAGGGGCCCCGTACAATTTGTACGGCCCCTGATAAAAAGGGTAGCAGCTAATTATGTTTACCATTGTTATTCTTAACCTGCTATCTATATCTGCATCGCATTATATCTTTGCTTTATTATAGGGTTTAGACATATTTTTTCTGATAAACTTTTCTTCTTATACTTACGTAATCTTAGCAAAACAATGCGTTGATACCTGTTCACCGTCATCATTATAATCAACCGCAATACGTCCAGTGCTGTACACGGGCCTCAACGATTTCCAGGACCAATTTGACCTGTGACGTTGAGTTGAAACAATCTTTGTGACTTCACTTTTGGCCATTCAAAGGTTCTTGTATCGGGTTTTGTACAACTAAATATATTCCTTTTGTCATACCGGCAGGGAAGTGGATGTCCTAATGACATAGTGGGTCGGGTTCTAATTCCGTCGAGGCGACGCTAATCGCAGAGCGTTGGGCGAAAGACGAGCGACACTTACAAAATAGGGATGTGATCTCGATGCTGACACTATCGAGCCATCAAAAGTGTCAGAATCGATAGCTGACTTTTCTTAAACATTTCGAAAATACGGCGAGGTGAGACCCTTAAAATTTCATGAGAACATATCGGTAATCGATAAATTCGGCGAAGTTGTCTTGGCCAAATAATATAATTATAACTAACTGTCGATACCTATACGCAATAAGCATTTTTAAAAATTAAAAAATCTGACCTGATAGTACAAGGTCCACTATAGTTTACTAGCAACGAATTAAGTCTTGGGAGCCGTCACTAATATTGTTGCTATAGATATCGAAAACGTCATAGCACGTCACTACTTTCCAGTCGACTTTTTATAACATCCGTTAGAGCGTCGACCGCGTTTCTCAAATCGTTTGACTAACTTCATTAATTAAAAGTCGTTTGTCGCGTTTGTTTTGGCGTTTTAGATATATTAGTGACTCTCGAGAGTCACATTCTTTGTATGTTTTACAATTTATCAGCGGTCGGATCTTCTTTGACGCAAGTAGTCCTTTGCAATTTCGGTATTTCTTCAATTAATGCTCAGCGGTCCACATTAAACATGAATTTGAGGAACAAAACTCATAAATTACTCACAGTTCTAGCTGATCTTGCGATTTCAAAACCTCAATCAATTAATAAAGTAATTAAAATTAAATATATATATGTATTTACTTAATGTTTTCACCTCAAACATTCGTTAAAATCAATCACGGAATTTTAAATGTCAATCCACTTTCAATCAGAGTAAGCGGTTGCAGTCGAACATTAATTAAAGAATGAAAGACAGGTCTGTTTCCAGATTCCTGACATGGTTTCCATATGTCAATCATTGTCTGATTGCGATTCAGGCTACTTTCATGTTTTAACATACATTAATTACGTCCGTAACGACGTTATTAATCGCGGACAAAAGGCGTCAAAAAGTTAATATGGAGAATAATCGCTGAAGAAATTTTTTCTTCGCCTAAGCCATCAATTTTGTGAGAATAGGTTACAATTCTTTTTGGCGAAGTATCCACTCATATAGTTATCGCATTTTATGCCACAACATATTTCTCTACAAAGGGTAGTTTTGTCTTATAACTCCTCTTGGATAATGATAGGTTTGGACCGGTTCTTGCAAGACCCGAAGCCGGCTGTTATCTAGCTAAACCAGGGCAACAATATTGTGTAATTTACTCATTATCAAGTGCGCCTGCTCGAACACGGTCACAGCTGAAAGTCCTAGTTTTAGGATTGTATCATTGTCTTGTACTGAACTGATAATTCGAATAGTAAAAATATCCAGATGTTTTTATTTTGATGTTTTAATAAATATGTAATTCCAATGTGGTTTTATAGGCTCTAGTTAAAGTAATAAATGATTGAAAAAACTTTAAACTAATTTAATTAATGTGAGCATGGCTAAACAATAGTGACAAACCATTTTGCATTTATCATTTTTGCACAATATAATTAAAATTACCTTTTTCAATTTTTCCTTTACCGAAGTCTTAATTCTTAAGTCTAAATTCTTTAATCATAATCGTTTCTTTCTCCGAAAATCCATCATCTGTCGTTTTTCGGTCTTTGCACTAAGCCCCGTGGTTTTGTATTGCAACAGTCTTATTTGAACTGTTCAGATTTATTTGAATTGATGATTACAAATCTGTGAGTCACGTCTTTCATAGCGATCATGCCATTTTGCATAAACGCTGATAGGTGCTTATTACGCTGCGTCCCTAAACAATGTGTACTAATGTTTTGTCGCATTCATATAGTCTTAAATGCATTATGCATCGGACATTCATGATAATGCAAGGAATATTAAAATGTTTCAGTGGTCCATAAGTATGATGTTACATTGCGGAATGATAATAAACGATTCAGGATTAAGATTCCTGTAAACTGTCATAGAAGCTACTTAGTGTTTTTATTTTATTTGTTTGTTTGTATGATTTGTTTGTGTGTGGTGTGATTGGTATAGTTTGAATGTTTTCTGATGATATCAAATCAATAGAAAGTAATTTTCAAGCTAAATTTAGTTTATATAAGTTTACAAAAGTTAATAAAACTCATTTAACCACAGTTTACCAAAGTGAGATTATTAGAATAATAGAAAAGTGTAAATAAGATACTGTATGTTCAATATTTGTAATAATCCCTTAAATATTATGGAAAATAGAATTAAGTGTAATTTAAATTTGAACCTACAAAGTATTTTAGTTATTTTAATAATTTATTAAATTAGCCACGTATTAGTAAGTAAAAATTGTTGTATTTGTTTCGTTTTTGTAAAATTATTATAAGTATATTAGTTGTATTTATTATACAAAACGGCAATAAATAAAATTGATGTTTTCTAAAACTTTATTTCATTTGAGAATCTATTCTATATACATATACATATATGTCTTTGGCGAATGTAATTAACTATTGTAAAAAAGCTTAACGTACCTACATAAACGGTTTTTTTTATAACATTGGAGAAGAGGTGAGAGTCATTTACATTACCTAAGAGATTCAGAATTCGTTACGACTTAGGTATTTAAAATCCTCGTAATAATAGCAGAATGTCATTAAAAATACAATCGACAGCGAAAAATAAAGTGCCAACGAAGACTTTAACCAATCAGATTGTTTTTACTGCCAAAAATTGATGATGGAGGGTAGATAGAAGCTAAATATTTAGTTAAAGTATGTATGTTAAAATCGTAAATGCATGTAACAGAGGACAATGATTTTAGGATACCTAAATGAAAATTTATTTGATAGGTTCCCTAGATAGAATTTTAACAGACATAGACAAAGTCTAATTGACTGTCACGAAACGTCAAAGAAAAGCAAGTCTTTAATCTCTCGGGAGATAAAGTTGTATGGAAATTCCCTAGGGATTAAAATGATTTGAATTTGGAACGTTGAAATTAGTAAGCAGTCTCTTTTTTATGGTTTTGTGAGACGTAGCCATTAATGTCTCTTAGCATACAGACATTGCAAAGAGTTTTTTTTCACATATCGAGCTTTTTTTAAACTGGCCACCATAAACAGAACATTTAAAAAAGCGCCATTCAGAAGAAAAGTAAATAAAAGCCATACAGAAGAAAAGTTTCAAATACTGACCATAAACTTTAACATTAATTTTCAAATGTCAAATGATAGTGATTTAACTTCGGAGCTTATTACATTCAGATGCTTTAGAGATTCTAAATAATTATTTCAGGAAAAATCAAATGATGTAAATCTAATAGCTTACGACGATTTTGAATACAGAACCAGTAAAAAAGCGAAGGCCTTGTTTTGTATTGCTTCGTATAGGGTGTGAAAAGAAGAATATTTACCTCAGGAGTAAAGGACTGTTGAAGTCTTGAGCTGATTGAATCCCTCGCCTCACGCAGGACTCTATATGACTCCCTTGCTTCGCTCAGCATCCAACGCCCGTAACATATGACAGTCCTTTACGCCCTCAGTGCATAATATACTAGGTATAATGGTAATTTGCTGAGATAATAATCTAAGGATACCAAATCATAGAAGAAGGTAAGTAAGTTAATAACTAATCATTTTTAAGATACCAGCACAAAAGAGCTGAATTTAAGAATATGAAAATAATTCATTATTAAAATGAAGAATTATTTCTTACTTTACGCTTAAAATTATCTTTGTTGCTGCCCAGACAACCATTGGCTGATTCAGACACATTCATTTGCACAAAAAGTGGTCGTAAAACTTTAGGACGCGAGTGAGCAAGGCTTTACTACACAAAAGAGCTACGTGCTACATATGTTTCCGCAGTCATGGATACACACGACGATAATGCCTGCAAAAAAGCACCTACATAAAAGCTCCTTCTCACAACGTGAATCTGTTTGGTATTTTTTGCTGAGTTTACCCCCCGTGCATTCATTACATTATTACGTAAGAGGTCCATCCGTTCCCACAGTCCGCAACGTCTAGCTCCGCCAAAATGATCACGTTCTGGTGATACCAGCTCTTAGCCAGGTGAACAGTCCTTGAAGTCTTTTCACTGCTGTAGCTCTTGTGTCGAGTGGGGTATGTTGGAATTGGCGGATAGTAATCGACACTCGAGTAGCGCTTGAGCGTTGATTAGGTACTTTGGTGGTGAAGTGCGTGCATTGTGGTAGATGGGTAGCATCCGCTGGAACCCTGGGAAAATGATAACGTCGCGACGGCACTTACGAACAGTGACGACTTTAACGAGGGAGCGGGCTACAAGGCTTGAAACGTTATTTCAGTCGCAATTTATAGGACGAAATACGCATCAATCTTGTATTGCGTAGTAATCATTCAATAATAATTCAATTCAATTCAATTGACTGCCTCGTTGGTGTAGTGGCAAAGTTTCTGCCTTACATCCGAGAGGTCCTGGGTTCGAGTCCCAGGTTGGCGGTGTTATACCCCCGTGCCTCGGAAAGCACGTTAAGCCGTTGGTCCTGCGCCTGATCTCTCTCCGGTCATGTCGGATTGCCGTCTCACCGAACTTTGAGAGTGATGGATCAGTGAGTGCACCTGTGTATTGCGCTCACACTTGTGCACTATAATATCTCCTACGTAGTTGGCTGATCTCTGTTGAGATTGGCCGCCGTGGTCGAAATCGGCCAGGAGGACTATTATTATTACTATTAGTAATCATTCATGATTTATTGCTGAATTAGTTTATCGACAAATAAGTAGGTACCTCTGTGGTAGATAGGTAGATCGAATCTAGGATGATCAATATTGTGTTCAGATGATAAAGAATGCTTTCTTGAGGGTTGTCGTTCGCGTAAAACTGTACCGTTTTACGTGTACTACAACAAAGTTATCTCTAAGAAAGTAATGTTGTTTCTGTGTGGCTAATTTACATCGAGACAATACTAAAAACCAATGAGGCACGTCGAACGCGACAATCATTCCCTCAATCAAGTTTCTCTAATCAGTGTACACATGACCTGAATTCGCGTACTCAGCCCGTTCGAGCCCGCGGTCCCAACTTGGGTGGTCCTAAGCTGTCTTTTCTTACGTAATGTAAGCATAATTATTACCACTTCAAGTATGGGAGACCATTAGTCCATACGAGAACGCGTTAGACAAAAACACCATCGAAATCGACGGTATTCTATGAAATATAATGATGAGAGTGCTCAATTTGGACTGTAATTCTCTCTGGTCACGGTATTTCTTAGAAATTAGAAACGATGTTGGTGGAATTGATTTGAGTAAATGATTGTAATTTTCTTACAACTACTCGGTGCCGGAATTGAAGACACTTTTTTAGTTATGTAAGGCATGTTCCATTGATATTTAATATTGCTTGATATTATGACGAATAAATTAATTTGTATGATGATGACTGTGTTGTTTTGCAATAATCAGGTGCATGGCATGTGCATTGTGCATCAATAGCATAACTAAGTATCATCCAAGTCCACCCTACACGTTCGCGCTAATGTTACTTAGGAGATTTTTTTGTGCTATCATAAAATTTTACATATTATCAAGTATTACTTTTTTCACAAGCATACCTTGAGATAAAAATATGACCAAAATTCATATTTTTTAGTAAAACATGTCGAATTGTCAAGGTCACCAGGCCACCCACTACACTAGCAGTGCGACTTTTAAACAACATCAAACCGCAGAAAAAGGAAACTACCCCTTCATCAAACTACTTATAGCAGAATTATTCACAAAACATTGCACTGCCGCAATCGAACAAACGGAACGGCTAAAGAGCGAGTACTTTTACCGGATCCGAAGCAATCATTGGTAAATGAAGACATCGGCAGACCACCGCGCGGCTGAGCACGACGTTCCACGCCTCCGAGCGGGCGCGTGGAGCACGACGCGCTAGGGATGAGCATAATCTTGTTAAACCTTCGGCGCGAGGGTACTACCTATCTCAAGTATTTGTGATTCTATTTAAAAAATAACGATGCATAGCTGATACTTTGACTTACTTCCTAACAGTCCGAAGTATATGAATTCTAAGTTTAAATAAAAGTAACAATAAATACCTACTAATGATAATATGATATCGCTTTGCAGGAAACGAGACGCTTGGTTATGACTCTGAAAGGTACATATCTAAATTCCTTATCGTGGCACAATATTTATTGATCAACTGCCTATCTTTTATCTACTTTATTTCCTGAAAAAAGTAGATTACAACCCATGACGAAGCAACTTACTTAGCAAGTAAGCAAAATACTTAGTCTAATACTTCATTTGTAAATCTATCATACTACTCGTACAATGGATAACCATACGTACCTACTCAACTTAAAAGGCATTACCAATCTCTAGTCTAAATATGGAAACTTACCCTCAGTGTACCGCTAGAAACCTTAATTCTGTACTAAAGTAATCGATGACTAAAGCATTTGCATTTAAAAGTTTTGTTTGTAAAAAACATGCTTTCATCTGTGCGTTTTAGATTTATTAAAAAAACTTCACGAGCTTGCCTACATGTGGATTAGATTTAGTACGAAAATTGCTGTAAAATTTCAGTATCTACACAACCCTATCGCCCCAGGTCTGCATTGGAGGGAATCATTATTCTGATTGTGTGTCATTCCACCAGAATTTTAGTACGGTTATGTTCGTAACTATGCAAAACCTGTCATTACTATGATGTCGGTCCCGAAAATAATACCAGCTCTAGATCTCTTTCAAAATAATTATGCGGTGAGCTTTTAGAATACCCATTAAAGGTAGTAAAACTGAAAAACCGTTCCAAGACCAATGAGAAATATTCACAGCTCACTAACTGCAGTGACGAAGAAAAAATAAGGAAGTTTTTGTTTATGTTCAAAAAATGATGACTAAAGTTGAATATACATGTGAGGGGCCGTCCATTAATCACGTGAGGTCGTTTTTCTTATTTTTTGACCCCCCCCTCCCCCCTGGTGATATTTGGTGAGGTTTGGGACCAGCCCCCCCCTCACCCCCCTGGATCACATGTATTTTTTTTGAA
Organism: Pyrausta despicata; assembly: GCA_963921415.1. Taxonomy (NCBI): domain Eukaryota; kingdom Metazoa; phylum Arthropoda; class Insecta; order Lepidoptera; family Crambidae; genus Pyrausta; species Pyrausta despicata. The sequence continues at coordinate 8,236,279 of OY992862.1, read as the reverse complement.
GTCTATGTAAAGCTATTTTTGACTGGAAAAAAATATAAAAAATGGTTTTGATTCATATAACATTTATATGTATTTGCAATAAAATTATGAAAAAATAATAATTAATTAATGTTGTCTTCGTCCCACGGAGTTGCAAGACTTTCATTTATGGTTACAACCGGTAAAGCTTCTTCTTCACTGGCAGTTGTTATTGGGAAAGAGGCTTGAACTTCGGTTTCGTCAAGCCACTCGGCATCATCATCCTCGCGCACTACGCAGAGAACCTCCCTCCCTCGTAGCGTGAGGATACGCGTGGGCCGAACAGTTCCAGTTTCGTGGGCAGTATGGTGTCCATGGCACTCTTTAGCTCTTTTTTTAGTGCAGAAGTACTGCCCACACTGCCGACATATTCTTTCCACAAGAAGCTTACGATCCTTCTGCAGGCTAGGGCAATACAGGTCATAAGGCATTCTCATGAAACCTTCATGCGTTGGGTCAATTAAAAGTGCCCGACGTAGAATAAAGTTGGCAAACGTCTTGCCGTCATGTTCCTGAGGTTTCGGAATACATAGGCCACTGGATGTCTGCGAAATCGGGTAAGGTGGTAGAAGAAAACGTTCCGGAAGAACAGATCGAAGAGAACTCCGCAGGGGTCCACAGCAAACGCGGTCATCGCATTTCACGATCTGTTGAAATTAAGATATTTTTATTACAAGTACCTATAGATAAAAAATATAAATGATTAAATAATTAAAATCGTAAGCGATATTTTTCTGCGTACCTGAAGGAAATACTGGCTCTCCCGCACATGCTCATTATACCATTGCGGAGAAGGCATGTCAGGAACAAAGCTCTCGGCAATGTCATCGGGCTCGATAAACTCGGCTACAACGCGATGGTTGTCGATAACTACATTGTTCCAAACTTCTGCGAGAACTTCTCCAGCCTTCTGAAAGTTGTTCTTTTCTAGGTCATGGTCTATAGTTCGCCCTCGTTCATCTAAATGGGTACCATAAGAATCATGTGGAAGTATAAGGCCAGATAATTCACGGCTTAGGGGCGCCATTCTTCTCTCAACGCGATTGAATGCGCTTCTGCCTGGTGCATTTGTGAAGAGGAATACGGCGTCAAGATCGTATTTCTTAAAATGCTGTATAGCTTGAGCAATAATCTTCGGGTACCTGGGATTTTCATCAGGCCCTCCATCTGATGAAATTAAAACCACAGGTTTCAGCCGTCCGTCTTCAACTCGCATTATATCTTTGAAATTATCAAGAGTGGTAACCTTTTCAAAATCTACAGCATGAGTAGATGCTGTAGAGGAAGAGTGCTTGCCACTCCTTATCGCCACATATGTTGGCCCAGAGTACGTTACTGCTTCAGCACGCCCCATATCGTTTGGTTTTATTATGCACCCAGCATAAACGCTAGGGATCAACTTGTGCCTTGCAGCAACTTTCAATCGTGGTCAGGTAATGACACACGATATTCAACATGCATCAGGAGTGGGGCTTGTTTATTCACGGCTGTCAAGCCTATTGGCACCCGGGCTTTATCGTCTTGTGACAGAAAAAACGCTTGGTTTGGCCCGAGAATAGATGCCACTGTTTCCAAAGATCTTATTGTGGCGACACAAAAATGTTGATCGATGTGAGCCTTGTGGTGATCTGCCTCAGGGCGACTCAATTTGACAGGCACGGTGACTACATGTCTTTTACCTTCCAAGGTGGTGTAATTTCTTGGGAGCAACCGAAGGTATGTGCTACTTCTCGAAATTTGGAATCCGTGTTCGTTTAGTTTCTCATGGAGGTCATTTAGTGTCCTGCAACTGCGAACTATTTCTGAACGACGTCGTTCTTCCGCAGAGGCACCAAACATGGCCAAATCGACGATAGTTTTTAGCAATAATGGTTGTTGCTCGTCCAGGCGCGGGCGACCTGGGCCAGAGCGTGATTTGAGAAGACTAACTATATCTGGACTTTTACTACAAGCCATATTAATCTTTGATTGCATTGATAATCTATGTGAATGGGAGTGACGCATATGCTGCTCCTTCTTTCGTAGTTCTTTTTTGCATTTATCAATTTCTTGACGCAGTTTCTTCACATTACGCTCACGCGTGTCATCTTCACTGGCACCCAAAGAATCCCTACGACGTACAGCTACGTCAAGTTCCATTTGAAGAAGGGTAATCTGATCCTTCAACTTATCCTGTGCGGGAGTAGCACGTACAGGCTTTGGCAAAGAGCTACTTGTACTTGGTGAAGCCAGTGAAATCTCGTAGCTATGCTCCAAATCTTGAGCTTTACGTTTCCATGAACCTGGAATACAAACATATATATAAATCACGCCTATATCCCTCGCGGGGTAAGCAGAGTGTAACGCCGCTTGAAAGTGCGTGAAACTGGGCTGGAATGACCGAAATTTATATAAACGAAAAAAAAGACAACAAACAAATATTCAATATTTCATAAATATGAAAAATCATAATTTATGAATAATTTAATTTTATATTGTTTACTACCTGCTGGGGTGCTTTTATTTGTGTCATTGTATTCAACAGTAATTCCCGACAATTCTGCAGGTAGATTTGGCACATTGGATTTGGTTGATAAAGTAGGAATTTTTTCGCTGGTATTCTGAAAATATATAAAATGTTATTATTATCATGCATGTAAATTAATCATCCCCAAGTATTGTTTAGTATTTGTTATAAGCGGAAACAAAACGGCACACGAACCATGCACAATCCTTTATATTATTTTCTTAGAATAGAGGTGAATTTCGTGCAAGTGAGATTAATATCGTGCAACTAAATAAACCATCCTTCTTAGTATATATCAAATATTGAAATAAACATAAAGAACGGAGGTAGCCTAGCGGGTTTCTTTGAGCGGCCCAACTATACATAAATACTGCCATCATCCATTTGTAAATACATATTTAGTTTAATTTAGTAAAATTTACCTTTTACTCTGTTTTTTAAGGTTAGTAAACTGTCTCGTAGACAGCGTTGAGCTTAATATACCTACTAAAGTCCAGCGAGTGGAGAAGGCATTTATTGAGCCGATCTGACCTAGAGATTAATTACATATTTTTTAAATATAATAATAAATTAATTAATTAATAGACAACACTCAACGGCCCACGATAAGGGCCTATATAAACCTATTCGATTAAAGTGATTCTAAGTAAGGTTTATATGCATATTTTATATAAATATGTACTACTAAATATACCTCAATATTGTAAAAAATAGGTACATATAAGATTTAACAATGACATTATACTTGATATTAAACTATAGGTAGAGCTAACTTACGAAACGAATTAACTTACCTTTTTATTATTAGAACAATAAAAGAGGATATTAGAGGACTTCTTTGCTTGGTTCTTACGGCGGAGATCTTGTAAAAAATCATTCGCCCACTTCGTAAATTCTTCTTTTTGAGTATATTTTTCTTTCGAATTAGCCCATATCTCATTGAATTCTTTCTGAGCCACACTAGGTTTTTTTCCTTTCTTATACTCCGCAAATAGTTCTTTATACAGTTCACCTAGTTGAGACATTATTTTAACGTAAAAATTGCAAGGTAAACGGTTACGCATGCTTTCGGCGGTAAAACATCGAAGCATCTGGCGACTGACTGTCCGGCGAGCGAGCCCAGTGGTCGGCGCGGCGCGCGGGGAGTCGTTGCCAAGCAACGGCGGGCGAGTCAATCAAGGTCATACTTACTACAAATCGCAAAAATTTTCGCGCCGTTCAAAATTTCGGTTCAGAAATAGCGCTTTTTGGAAAAAAATTAATAAAATTTATACACGTGATGTCTAACGAGACCCCCCCTCCCCCCTCGTGATATTTCGTGATGTTTTCCGTACCCCCTCCCCCCCCTTTTGAGCCTCACGTGATTAATGGACGACCCCTGAGACAAAGTGATGATATGATTGTTCTGTTAAGTTTGTAGCTGCATTTTCCTGTTACATATAATGTAAGCAATTCTGTTTTAAACGAAGCAATGTACAGACAAAGCCCTTACTTTGTAACTTGTCATAGTATAGTGTTTTCTTGCACGCTACGTTGTAGAAAGCTATCTAGTCTGTTATTATCACAATTATTTAGCCGTTTCCTTTCTATTCTACATATCTATGCGCTCCATGGTTCGTTTCGTTTGGTTTGAAAACTAGTCTACAGTATACATAGTGGCGAACATTTTCATTTTAATCATGCAAACGGCATAAAGTCTTTACCTCAGACAATTTTTTACTTTTTCGCACTAATAAAATTTAGGAATGTAGAAATTAAAAAATATATTTGAGTCACAATTTTGATGGCATCCTTCTAATACGAGCATGCATACCGTATTCATAGAATCAGTGATAACGGTGATAGTTTTGGACGGTGATAGTTTTGGATCAAAAATTAAGATTTCCATATAACCGATTAGGCTTGTTTCCACTATGAAAGAAATATTCAAAAACTGATTTTCTCTAAAATAATTCATAATTTCAGATGCCTTTACACTAATATTTTTCTGCAGTTCGTATTATTTGATTTTTAATTGGAATTCAAATGATAATTAGTCACTCAGTCGGCATTGCACGCGATGACGTCAAAGTGTGTTATTCCCATACAAGCTCTATGAAGAAAAGCGTTTTGACAGTTGATAAAAAGTACGTCAACGATTGGTGGTGTCAACTACCGTATTCTCGGCAAGCATAAAAGGTAAGAATTTCATACCTTCATCAAGTTAGGTTTCTATCTTCACTTTGTGCCAATGTGAACTACTGAAGTCAGTCAGTGGGTACTAATTAAGTAGGTGTGTCTCTCTCTCTCTTACCAACAGTCTTTTGTTTTAAAGTTGTAAAGAGACAACAACTTGACGAGACGTAAAGTATTCTAGGGACGAGACATCGAGGCATTATGACATGATGAATGACGAATGCATAGCATCTAGGTAGTGTAGTCAACGATATTAAATAGTGTAGTCAACGGTATTTAAATTTGTTGAGTGTAGTGATCAGTTTTGGTCTATTAGTCCCGGTTCCTGAGTTGTTGACAGAGCAATTTTAGAACTATTATGATTTGCTATGCATATCAGATTTGCTTGCCAGTCATAAGCTTTTTGCTTACGAATAATTAGGAATTTAGGATCGCAGACTCTGAAATTTAATTAGACGATAATGTATATTTTATTTTGTGTTGCTTAATATATTTTTGAGTTGATTGACGAATGACGACGCCTATTAAATATAATGTAGTTTTGGTCAATTGGAGCACAAATATTTTTGGAATAGATACATTTACCAATTTCTGATTAATTCCTTTTCATCATTTTTTTTGCATTTCGTCAATATCAACATATAACAATTGGAAATTAAGATAATTCACGAATGGGGTTAAAAATTCAACCTCTCAACAAAGCTTAACGAGCCTTATTTCACGTAGGTACAACATTTAGTTACTAATGTTGTCATGTTGAGTTGAACCCGTTGAGCGTTATATACAAATTACTCATCATGGCTCTTATAAACAAATTGGAACAATAGGCTAGATGACACCGCCAATCGTTGACAAACTCTTTAGCATCTGTCAAAACGATCTGCCTTTAAATGTTTTGTATGGGAATACTATAATTTGACGTCATAATATAGTATCAAAAATCGAAGTCAATTAACTCAATATTTATTTAGTTCTATGTAAAAAATAATTGGTTTCTACAGCTTTTTGGAAATAAACTGTTTAACTTGCTACATAGAGGTAATGTGTTTAAAACACCATGGTCTTGATAATATAAACGATTAGTGTCATAATGCCTACTGCTGACATTTCCGAGTATTACCACCATAATGTGATATTTATTTAATTTTTATTTCATTGAGATGTCTACGATTGTATCGCGTGCTGGTTTTTTTTTCAGTTTGAGTGTTTGTTAGATTTGTGGGTGGTCTACGTAGTCTCCGCCTTGGTAATGATCTCTGATGATGCACTATGGAGTAATTATGGCGAGCCGAATAGTGGTCTATTGCGCAAGCGCAAGAGAATGTGTGTGGCGCGTGCGCCGCCCGGTCCGCAGTCGGGCTCGCTAATGGCAGCTGGGAGAATCAATGGGGCCATGAAAGTTTTACTTATTTTTTATGTCGTCTGTCATCATTTGTGGTGCCAATGTGTAGGGAATTTATTGGGTATTGAGTTATTGTGTCTTAGAATTCCTATTCTAAGACACAATAACTCAATACCCAATAACTAGGTTTATTATAATCCGTGATAGTTACGGAGAAAAAGTTAAAATATTGTTTGTAAAGGTACAAAGGACAAAATACACTTGGTACCTTTTACTGTTCCTGGATCTACTTCTACAGAGAGATCGCACTACAAAAATCTAATTAATAAAAAAGTCTAACTAATATGCTTAGGTTGATATTTGAAAGTTTGCGAACTACGAGCCTTCTTTCAATGCAAGTTGTGCAAGGCAAGATACGACCCATAACTAAAGTTATCACGAAGTCACGAGTATTGAACAGAGACAATTCCTCTATAAGTAAAGTAAGCCTTCGAGTAGCTATGTCCTTCAGCACCTACTACCATGTTAAAATAATACATATAATGGTCTTAAAAAGGTTTCTTATAATAACTTTTAATAATATGTTATTTTGTTAAAGTACCTACAACGCTAATTGTACAAAGAAGTATGTATTTACGTTCGCCAACAGAAAGTGGTTACCATAAGGATCACAATTGCTTGCAAACATTTATTTCAGAAGTTCTAAAATTTACACTTTTTTGATGTGAATTTCATAATAATTTGATTGACCAGTTTTTTTTTAACGAGAATCAATCATTCCTTATGACTACGAGGTTGATTGACCCTGACTACATAACTGTCATTTCAAGGAATAAAGAAAATAGTTCCATTACCAGAAACAAATCAAAAACATTCTTTTAATTCAAAGTCAAATTGATTAATAAATTTCGAAAGGTAACAAGAAACTTGTTAAAGCATTTTGGACTTTAGTAACATAGTATTTATATTTTCGTGGTTTAGTAATAGAAAGAATCTAATTCAATAACTGGTAAACACTTTCAGACCGCGACCATATATTTGAGAAAACATATAACGGTTTATGGAACTGTATAAAACTGTCAAACGGTATTATCTGTCGCTCGCTCGCTGTCATTGAAAAAGTAGTGAGGCGACTACTATAGGCCACAGCACAAGATTCCAGTTAAGTTTACTACAGTGTTTGGATGTAGTTAAGTAGATAAGACAAAATTTATAATAAGTATGGATTCACATTGTGTGTAAGTAAATGTAAAGTGCTTTACCCATTGATATAATATTAAAGGATGAGCAAAATCAAATCCTAACTTTTTGATTTACCTATTTATGTAATTTTATTGTTTGTTTGTAAATGTAACAGGAGGTCTGTACGAAATTGATTTCATACGAGAGTCCATCCTAATAAGTTCTACTTAAATACTTTAAAAAAAAGAAGTGCATGGTACCATTGTCATTTCTAAATACCAATTCGTAAAGTTTTTGAACCAAAGCGCTTATTTGTTGCGTTTTAATAGCTACCGGTGTTGCTTTCATTGCTGCCTAATACTTATTAAGTAGGGTAAGTATGTGCCATCCGGTCCTTGCGTTTGACAAAACCTTGCTTTCCAAACATTCTTAGTAGAGCTTTTATATTTTATATGGTCCTTAATCTCTAAGCTCTATTGAGTTATGATGGCCCTAAGAAGCTCTTACAGTCGAGTACAATCTTGTGTGCATCTTTCTTTTGTATGTTGATTTTGTATTAGTTTTGTGGTGTGCAATAAAGTGTTCTCTTTCTATCTCTATCTACAATCGTCGATATAAATGTTTGTTATATATTTTCAGAGTTTTCCTTGTGTTTTTCTGGAAGTGAAGAACAATTTAATGTTTGAATAACCAGAATGGTAATTATATGGCCGGTCAGAAATTTCCTCGTGAACTTAGGTGCGGAAATTGTTCTAAATGCTGACGTAAGTCGGGCACTATGTGATAAATGTGACTTTATGCATAAGAATTGAATACTTACTAGAATACTTGGAAGCGGCTTACCTACCTCAAAAAGAAAATATAAATTAACCCTCTTTCGGCCGACTGTACCAATCTAGTGCCGCCACTTCCACGAAACATAAATAACGAAAGAAAACAAACAATACGCTGTTGAATGAGGCTTGGTGGAACTAACAGCCATCCATCATCTTTCTTATACGTACTTGCATATCTTCTGCGAGATCTCGATACTAAATGTGAGAAGGAGCGAACAACTCTGAAAAAGGAGTGCGAAATAAAATAAAATGTTAACAAAGATAATGAGAGCAACGTACCCTGAATTGCCCTTTGTGGGTCTATTTACTGAGAAAAAATGGTTGAATTTATTTATTTATTAATCAATATATTGTTGATTAGAATAACAATAAAGTGTACACGACAACATTGTGAATTCACCTTTTGTCTAATATAAAGTTTTAATTGTTTAAATTATTTTGCCTGTGAACACTTGGGAATGATTTAAGCCTGTATAGAGTTCAAAAACCTCCTATTACTAACTGAAATATCAGTAGAGCTATATAATGAAACTTTACGTTTGTTGGTCAGGAAAAGAGGGTGTTCGGTAGAGAAGTAGCCGTAATAACACGTTTATTATTCACAATGCATTATATTATTGTTAAATGGCTAACAATGCGCTAGCTTCAACACCCGGGTTCGCCTAACAAAGGTTTTCTAAGCGAAGTCGCACTAAAACTCTGGCTGTCAGCCTAAAGCGGCCTTTTGAAGTAAAATTTATAGTTGGCTGTAATATGCAATCTTAAACACGTCTGAGGGTTGTCCACGAAATGTACATAGAATCTTAAAATGAATAAACTAATTATTATATATAACATAATTTTTTCCACGTATCTTAAGTGGAAATAATCTATTTGTAATTTATTAGTGGTGTTTTGATTAAAAAAAAACTTGTTAACGTTTCAAAAAAAGAATCGATTTTTTCACCTTTTTAATTAAGCAGCTAATGTAAAAGTAATTACATTACATACAAAATATTGTAAACCATGATTTATTTTTTCTCTCCAATAACACGTGTGTTATTTAATTTAAAAATTAAAAAGTGGAAATTTAAAGCAAAATAATTCTCTTTTTCAGCTTAGTAGTGTAGTGTAGTTAGATTTCCGCAAAGTAACGCCTGGTACCATCAACGTGTGTTATTCCTATCCCATACAAGCTATATAGAGAAAAGCGTTTTGACAGTTAAAAAACGTAAATCAACGATTGGTGGTGTCAACTACCCTATTCTCACACATTCATTTCATCTTTTTTTTAATTTACGTTCAAGCTCCAAAATTACAGATTGATTATAGTTTCTGTTAGATTTATTACTCAACAAACTGTGATGCATTACCACACTCGTTGCGACAGACAAGAGGCGTATAAAAACTTACGTCTTCATATAAGGCATGCTAGATAATTAATGTATTGGATCGTTGGTTATAAACAAAATGGTTTTTGCTTCAACAAGACAGCCCTGAGATATTCTTTAGCTAGACGAAGACTTGACAGCCGTATGGATGCTAGCTGTCAGAACTTGGAAGTCATGACATTCCCAGCTTGACAGAGTAGTTAGGTTAGGTTAATACAATGTTATGGACGGTTCGTGGAGATGTCCGTTTGTTGAAGGCTGAAATAAATGTTTGATGTCTCAACGTAAGGTGTGTTGGACATCTTTTGGTCAACAATGTTTTCTTGTTAAATAGTGCTGTTTGGTATTGAAATCTAACGACTATTCAGTGGTGGGTTTTATTTAGAATGTGAAGATTTCTTGTTCACCTAATTACAGACTCTGAAAGCACCTTAGAAAGAGATTTGGAATATGCACGTGAAATGAATGTCAAAAAAGACATTAATTGATTAAACCTCGATTGGAATCAAAAGCAAATTAGTGACAAAACTTGTCGTCACTAAAACACAGGCACAGCACGGCCCAAGCTTAAGGTGCCAACCCTAATCGGAATAAATCATTGGGTTTTTATAAAGGCATCATCGCCTCCGCATGTCACTAGCGCGGCGCGCTTCAAAGGGCGGCGTGCCTTTGTGAACTGCGCGCGCAGTTGAGGTCTTCATTAAAATCTTCGGTTTTTGATCTATCGGCTAGATGTGATCGATCGGAGATTGTTTTCGAATAATTGGCCCCGAAAAGGAAACTTGTGAGATAAGTCGTAAAGTTTTTTACAGGCAATCCGACAATTTTGTATTGAAGGCTTGACTGATTGTCGGCGTCTTTATGTAAAAGCGACACATACTTTTGTTTATAAAATTGGAGTCATATAATTATCTGGTATTAACTTAATATTGTCAGTCATGTTTTTACAGTGAGAAACATGTAGGCCTTGCATGTGTCTACATCACAGTACTGGATTTATCTCTGTGGATGTCCTGCTGTTGACCTTTTTTCTCTATATAGGGTATCGAAATGTGGAGGTCAGAAACTCAGAAGTTGGCGGCTAAAGTGTAAGCCCGCCACCGCTCCATCAACAAAACGTTACTCAAGCTAATGACGCGGTGCATATAGGCCCCGGACACGCATCCGACAAACTACATGCAAATTGAGCGCTCTAATCTTCTTGGTTTCTCCCAGCACTTCAGAGTGAGTTCCTCAATCTAATCTTAATATTTCCTCGAAAGGCCGGCCGTAGAAAAAGCTGATGGCTGTGGGCTGATCCGCGCCGCGCCGCCGCCGATAGAGTCATTATGTTCCATTATTCAACAACGGCTCTCAAACTTCACAAGTCCATTTTGTTGAATGGTCTGTCGTAAATATGTTATGGACTGGAAATCATCTAGATGAGGCATCTAAAGTTACTTAAAAACATGCAATTTTCCAGGAGTTTCAAGGCATATTTTGCAAATCAAAATTGTTCTTACAAAAGCTTGAGCTTTTCTAGCTTTGCTAGCTTCAACAGTAGCGGTGTCAGCAATACAAGGCAATCAATATTTCTATCGAATTTCAGGACGGAATTCAATAAAGTTTGAGCTGATTTATAGCGGATATACATATTTTGATGTCTGCAAACGATCTTCTAAGGCACGATTTCAGTTTTAACTCCATATAACTTCTTTGCAAACTGGTTCATCAAAACCTCCATGCATGCATGCAAATCCTCGTAAAGTTTGAGAAACAGCAGTTTTCGTTGGCTGATTAACTCGTCGAGAGCAGCGCATGCGGCGGGCGCGGGCGGCCGAGGTGCGTTGTACCCGGCTATAATATATATCATTTACTTACAGCCTCCTGCCTTTTTTTATGTTTCCTCCCCGCGTATGTCCTGCGGGCGAAGCGACTACTGAGAAAGGATTTTCGCCGACTGTATTTTTGGTTTTTAGGGACTGCAATGTTACGTACTCGTATTTCATAACGTTTTAAGCATTTACGCCACCAAAACAATGGCACGGCAGTATGGCACAGCGAAGCCGTTATGGGAATTGGCGTTCAATTGTAGAGGTAGAGGCGTCAGTTTACTTGAAAGAAGTTAAAGCTGAAAGTGGGATTTGCTGTCCAGAATTTCGCAATAGAGCCTTACTTTCTAGCTTTGTTTATGTATCCAGTTTATATTAAAGGTGTCAGTCACATTCACATTAATGGATAAAGGGCGAAATAATTAAGTAGGGATTTTCACTTTGATTCCTATGTTGTTTTTCATCGTAAAAGTCGAAAAAGAGGGGTGTTATAAGTTGACCCCTCTCTGTTTGTGTCTGTTTGTGGCATCGTAGCTTCCAAACGGATGGATCGATTTCAGTGCATTTTTTTATTCGAAAGATAATTTAACCCGTCAAACTTATGCTGCTTTAGTGACTCATGTCAGGGGCTTTTTACATTTTAATTAATTTACTGTGCGGGTAAAAAAAGTTAAAATTGTTTGTCAAACTAGCTGGGAACAAAACATTACATGACATTATATTATTCCCTTTACTCGCCCACTCTGGCGTCAGTCACCTTCAAACAAAGCTTCAACATGAATATTCGTCATATAAGGAAGGAAATGACGAGACAGAAGAACATTAGGGTAGGTAATTAAAATACAATCGAGAAAGGCCCCAAGGCCCATCTCAGGAACGCGCTGGACTCACTTTTGACTTTTTCCATCCCGTTTGCTCGCATAGTCAAGTTATTATGAGTGACAGGAATAGGGACATTTAGAACTGGGGACATTGGCAGACATGGGCTTCCAGAGTAAGGATTCTGTCTCAAATATAAGTACTATGGCGGCGAGTGGGCAGGATAGCGGCGCCTACGCATATGTCTTGTGCGTATGTAATTATCTACAATGTGAAAAAAGGAATTAAAAGAAGGAATAATGTCATTGTAGATCTTTGAGCTAAATATTACTGTTTCTAAAGTGGAAGAGGATGAGAGAAAAAGGCGTAAGTAGTAATTTTACAAACACAAGATCTATTGATCTATAAAACAAGTCAAATCATTACATAGTATAAAGCAGTCGCTTCCCACTTCTGTCCTGCCTTCTGTTTGTATGTAATATGCCTTGATTAATGTAATGTATAAGTAAGTATGTACTCGTATGCTTAGATCATTGTAGCTACTGAACGGATTTTGTTGCACTGTTTTTATAAATAAATAAATAAAAATAAAAATTGAGTTTATTGCTTCCAACAAACAAATGATGCAACACTTAATAATAATTACAATAAAAATAAAAACATGGAAGCAATTGGATGCGGCTCAGTTGCTCACATATGACAGCGCTGATTTTCAGCCGCACCCACTCCTCTGAGGAAAAAAAAAATAGATAGAGCGATTCATGATAAAGGTTTATCTATACATATAATAAAGCTGAAGAAGAAAAAAAGTCTGTACTTGGAAAATGTATAAAAAAATGGCTAGGGATACTTAGAATCGACCGCAGAACATATTGCGCTACTTTTTAGAATTTTTGTCTATTTGTATGCGCATCACTTAAATACGGCTGAATGGATTTAAATGAAAACTTTTTTAACCAATCTTTCAAGAAAATTAATAATAACTTATTTTGAAGATCTGAATATCTGATGTGGAACCCTGCAGCTTAGATTAACTGTAAGAGTTATGAGTATAACGCCATAGGAAAAAGTGTTCATTATGATGAGCACTTTGCGCCTCCATAAAAAAAATGAAGATTTCGAGTACCTGATGAGATACCCAGCAGCCCATTTAAACCGTTAGAAATATAAATATATCGCCTAGGGAAAAGTAGTTCAATGTAACAAACAAAATTTGTATTTTGTTTTGTATATACAAAATACAAATACAAAATTTCTTTATTCACTTAATTCTCCTTTTAAGTGAAATACTTTTACTTGTATTAGGAGAAGCCCGTATCATCATCATCATCATCAGCCTATATACGTCCCACTGCTGGGCACAGGCCTCACCTCAACTATGAGGTGGTGCGAGCCATACTCCACCACGCGGGCTCAGTGCGGATTGGTGGAGGGGTGTGTGTAAGGTAAGTGACCAACCTTACTGTCAGATGTTATTAAGCCGCCCGAGGGCCTCCGACCAGGCTGAACGACTAACATCTATCGATATTAACCGGGACCAACAGCTTAAAGTGCCTTCCGAAGCACGGAGATGCTTGTAAATAGACGTCACTTTTATGATCAGAATGGTCACCCATCCCAAACATGACCGCGCCGTAGGTTGCTTAACTTTTGGTATCACTACCAAAGCGCTTCAATCACTGCGCCACAAGCACCTCATGGAGAAGCCCGTATATGTAACAAAAATGAAAATCTGAATATCTGATGCTAGCCTAGCCGCAGCTCAATAATAAAAGGTAATATGATGAATATGAAAAGAAGTTCAGTGTGACAAGTACTTTGTCCCCATATCAAAAATGAAGATCTGGAGAGTATGACGTCACATCCTGGCAGCATCTATACCCGTAAGGAGTATCAATGTATATCTTCAGCAAAGATTTTTCAACGTGCATTTCTTTTCATATATTTAAAGTTGTAGATATTTGGGATTATAGATAGGTATTTATTCCGAGTTCAGTCATACAGTTGGAAGAAAACTCAATTGCTGGCTTGTGCACGTAGTCATCATTGCCTTCTGATTAAGTTATATTTCAAATTTTATGACTACCATAAACTTTTAACCATCTTCTTTTCTTCTAGCTCGGTTATTACGGCATTGGCTGTTCGAGAAAGCTTTAAAAGTTTAAATTCTTTAGTTTTATCTCCGTCTGCGTCACTCGAGTCTCGAAAGCTTAAAAGCTAGTGTTAATACAAAGCGTTACGATATCGAGTCAAGGTAAATTCGACTGTTTGATACAGGTCGTAAGGGTTGATTGAGGTATTTGTCTGAGATTGTACATGACTTGCTGGATTATTATAAACTTTAAAGCTTTAGTATTAAGGGTTGTGTTGTAAATGAAAAGTGTACAACAAAAACAGGCGCGAGTCGTCGCGTATAACAACTTCATCGCGTTAACGAGCGCGAGCGGCCGCGCAAACCAGTCCGTGGACACGCCGCCATTATCCACGCCGGCAATCGCTGGGCTGGGCATTGTTCCCAGTACTCGGATGGCAAATCGATTCTATGTACATATCGATAGACCGAGATGTCTGCCAATAACAACTCACCCGCGAGATCTCCAGAAACCCGTGATCATAGAACTTGTGCCGAAATATCGGGAACTCAATAATTAGGTATGTGGTAGAAATATAATCTAATGAATCGATTTTAGTTTGACCGAGTGATCTGCCGAGTTTTTTAAGTGCTTTTTGAGAAAGGCTTATATGGAGCCATTAAAACCCTTTGTTATACATATTAACGAGTATATGTATTTTCATCAATTTCATATTGCCCTACTAGAGTTCATAATGTACTAGTTGACAATCGATTAAGCAATCGTATCTGGGCAGCAAAGTTTTTGCCGAATATAATAAGCTCGATAAATACAAGTGTTTATCCACATCGATTCTCTTCCGTTAATTCAAGAAGCGCGAGCAAGCTCCAAATTACATCACTAGAAGTGATCGTGCCAGAAAAAAATACAATTCCACTTTAATATATGGGCCGACTTTAATTAGGTAATATATTCGGATGAATATTTTATGGGTTTACACAAATTCGTTTTAAGAGCCGATAGCGGTAACCGGTCAACCGAGGAATATGTTCTTTTTTTCAAGGTTTTTTTTTGCCTCAAGACGGTGTGTCAATCGGGAAACATAATCTTAACACTTCGAGATACGAGAAAGATATAAAATCTTAGATGATTTATGAAGCTCTTAGAGAAGTTCCAGAAAAAAGGAGAGTTCTGGAAGGATGAGATTAGACAGCATTTCGATCAGTAGGTACTCGGAAATGAAATGGTAAGGATACTAGGTAGGACGCAGGGGTAGAAATCCGCGTAGATTTGTGCGAAAATTAAAGATTTTTAGGTGCCGTAAAACATTTTCGTAAATGCATTTTTAAGCGCGATAATGTTTATTGCAAACATAAACATCCTCTCAACGAAGTAATTATAAGAAGATGGAGAGCACACAAGTCAGGATAATTAGCCAACACCTGCCACCGTGTTACTGATATGGTCAGCATTTTCAGATCTTTTTGACCTTTATTTACATTTTTTTAATTGGATAAATAATATACAACATGGCTTTGGTTTTTAACCCCTTAATCATGACTCAGATTACCCCGTTTATTTATGGTTTAATTAGTGAGTTGTAACTTTACAAGTAAGAGGTTAGGTTATTATTCTATTCAAAATTAACGAGCTACGATAAGAGTTTTCTGAATTATGAGAAAAAAGGGACAATTGCTTTACTAGTGATACTGGTTTTGATCCAAAATACAGGCAAAGATGAATGCATAATAAACTTTTGAATTCACCAATATTCTGCAGTTGCTTAGGGTTCGTACACATTATGTAACATGTTGTATAACTTCTGCTATAAATTAAAAATCTTTTATTTCAGACCATAAATCCATATAGTGTTAGTGAGAGATGACTTTAAACTACGTTAGTATTATTTTTAAAAAAAAAGTTTAATTAAACCACCAAGGGTAACAAATGCTCTGCCACCCAGTGCCTTAATATGGGACTATCCTCCCTTAATGCAATGGTGTTCAGGATGGTATTGGCGCTCCCACGCACCCTGCGCATCAAGGACCCGATTCTTTTGCGCATAATGGCATGAAAACCATCAACACGAGCTTCAGCGAACATTCCTGAAGCACTACAGTGTCGAGGGAGCCTGACTAGCACCCTGAAACCATTGTTATACTACACTCGCAAGGCATTGATGGCTCTCTGCGTATATGAGGTCCATAGGCTGCAGATGTAAAATGACTGGTAATAAGATTTAAACAAAGTAACTTTGACTTCCTGCGTACACCTAGCAAACCTAAGAGCCAGCATATTGCATCTCACTGACAATGCCCAACGTTCTCTCTCTATATCGAGATTGTCACTCACGATCCTCGGTAACCCAGTGGCCCAGGTATTTAAATTTACTGACCTTTGGTAGTGGGACACCAGCAAGTGTGACGGTTGGCATATGGTATGTTTTAGTGCCAGACCTAAAGATCATGACCACACCACAGATTACTAAATAGTTACTACGTAACAGATAAATCACTCCATAGAAAAATTTCGATACCTACAGCGTTAATAGACTACTTTTTCTGCCGCGTACAAAATGCACCTACAAATCTGAGTATAAAGTCACTATTGCTTCGCAGCTGCGCGAGACCACGTGACGTGAGACCGAGCGACAATTGAACTAGGGTTGATACAATGTTTATTGTTGAGTAAAAAAGTGTAGGTACCTACCTACTACTAGATTTTGCATTAAGTAAACATTATTTCGATTGTAACTACTTTGTAATGATATCTGTGTAACAGAAGAAATAAAGCTGATTGTATTTATATTATCTATCATCCTTATTTTTGTGTACATACGTATATACCTACATAAGATGTTTACCTACGCCATGCTTCTTTCTATTATTTGTGATCATAATAAAAACTATTTAAAATAAATGATTCTTTATTCTTTATCTACATTTCATTTTATTTTTCATATTCCTAAATTTTCTAACAAAAATACCTAGGTACTTACTATTTTCATACAATACAATAAAAAAACTATCATTTCGCAAATTGGTCATTAGTAGAATCTGTCATTTGTGAAATCTGTCGTTTGTAGATTATTAGTAGGTAGGTACATTTCGAGAATCGGTCAATTTTATTGTCAACTAATGGTCAACTAGCTGACCCGGCGAATGCATTGCGTTGCAATGATTGAACAATGTCATCGAATGACATTGACATAAGTTACGCGCGTTTTTTAAAATATGCAAAATTAAATGTATATTTTTCAATATTTCTGATAGATTTTCTTAATATTTTTTTCCGTAAGAACCTTCTCCTAATAATAACAAATACAACAAAAAAAGAATAAGTGAAATCGGTCCAGCCATTCACTCGTGATGCCGTGACCAAGGAAAACAGGTTTCATTTTTATATATTAGGTCCTTACCTATGAAATTGGCGTTTTGTATGGGAGGAACAAAAAGTCGAAATTTTTTTATATAGCATATTTATTTAATCAAAGTATGAGCCATTGTAATCTATGCACTTTTGCCATCTCATAGGTAGTTCATTGATCCCTTTACTAAAAAAACCATTCGAACGGGAATCAATAAAATCTTTGAAGGCGACTTGGACTGCCCCATCTGAGTTGAACTTTTTCCCTTGCAAGAAGTTATCCAAATTTCGAAAAAAATGGTAATCTGTTGGAGCAAGGTCCGGGGAGTACGGTGGATGCCTTAGAG
Organism: Pyrausta despicata; assembly: GCA_963921415.1. Classification (NCBI taxonomy): domain Eukaryota; kingdom Metazoa; phylum Arthropoda; class Insecta; order Lepidoptera; family Crambidae; genus Pyrausta; species Pyrausta despicata. The sequence continues at coordinate 8,218,435 of OY992862.1, read as the reverse complement.
ATTCCAATTGAAGTTCTTCTAATTTGCTAGCCGTCTGTTGTGCAGTGTGTGGTCTAGCGTTGTCGTGAAGCAGCAGTGGCGTAGAGCGATTGACCAGCCTTGGTTGTTTAGCAACTAGCTTTTCCATCATGGTTTGCAATTGCTGACAATAGATATCTGCCGTAATCGTCTGGCCAGATTTGAGAAAACTGTAATGAACGACACCGGCGCTAGTCCACCAAACGCTTACAAGTAACTTTTTATTGGTCAATTTTCGCTTGGAGCAGGCTTTGGCTGGCTTGCCCCCTGGCAACCATTGCGATGAGCGCTTCCGATTATCGTAGAGAATCCACTTTTCATCACAGGTAATGATTCGATTTAAAATCCCTTCGTTATTGTGCCGGTCAAGTAATGTAACGCAGCAGTTGACGCGCGTTTGCCGGTTTGCTTCACTCAATTCGTGAGGAACCCACCTTTCAAGTTTTTTAATCTTCCCAATTTGCTTCAAGTGGATTAAAACAGTTTTATCACTAACGCCAAAGCCTGCAGCTAACTCGGACGTGGTTTGCGATGGATCCGCTTCCACAATAGCCTTCAATTCTTCATTATCAACTTGGGTCTCCGGCCGTCCACGGGGCTTGTTTTGCAGGTCGAAATTTCCAGAACGAAAACGTTGGAACCAAAAACGCACTGTGTTTTCTTTTGCGACACAACCGCCATACACATCATTAACCCTTCGAGCCGTTTCCGCAGCACTGGTGCCACGGTGGAACTCGTACTCGTAAATAACGCGATATTTCAAATTTTCCATTTTGTAAGTTGAGCGATGCAAACAGAAAAAAGATAAGTAAAAAAACAAATGAATGACGGTTTACGAAACACAACTACATGTGGAAATAGCTGTATAAATTTGAATTTCGAATTCCTAACCAAATAGGAAAAATTTGTGATCAAAGTGGCCAGTACGACAAAACGCCAATTTCATATGTAAGGACCTAATATATAGACTACGTAGGTACCTACCTACCTACCTAGTCATTTCGCTAATTAATTAGTCATTAGTCGACTAAACCACCACGTATTAAAGCTAACGTTTAACAAGCACAGATTACTTATTTGGTTCGTATGAAAACTAAATTGATCGTAAACGAATAATTATAGTGCGTCGTGAGCGCGTCCGACGGTTGTTGGCAGCCCACTGAATTCGCACCGCCGGCGGTGCGGGCGAGAGTAGGCTATTACCGCGCGCAAGTACATCGAGTGAGAGAGGCCTGACTTCACTTTTGACAATGTTGTACCTGAGCCCGTGGGCCTAAAACACGTCTAATATTGCAATACAAATTACAAACAATTTGTACGTGTTTATTGTAAAACATGTTATGTAATGTTAAAATGTTACATAGTCACGTGTACATACCGTTACACTTTAAGTGTAAGTATTTAAACAACTCGGATGTGGTTGTTTGTATAAGGCTAAACGCACACAGGTATATTCAATGTAAGATGAGTTCTGTAAGTAAATAAGTTGGTGACATTGAAAGCTTACCAAAGCAAGATTGCCTTGGTTATTTTGATAATAGCTATCTTTCACATATCTATAACTAACTAGATTTTCAGTCACCAGTAAAATCACAAACTTGGCCTGAAGACCTAAGGGTGGGTACTTACTTCTATATAAATAAATTTATTTATTTAAGCTTTATTGCACAACAATACTTTGTACAAAAGGTGGACTTAATGCCATAGGGCATTCTCTACCAGTCATACCTTTGGGCTAAGCAGAAATGATTAGTGGGCGGAACAAAATTCTTACCCGTTGACGTGCAAAGCACTTAATGAGGGAATGCTTGATAAATTATTCAAACATGGCGCCTACAAACCAGCGCGCAACCGACGTGATCCTGATCTTTGTAGTCTATTGCCATTCAGTTTAGAAACTCTAACCTCTTTCTAGCCAGGTATTTCAGTAAATAAATAGACTAAAGTTTACGTTACGTACCGATGCCTGCGTATTAGTCTAAGCCTAGAGGGGGTTAATTTTGACCTTTTCAGTAAAAAAATTAAACCTCAAACAATTTTATTTTGATAGCAAATGGCGTATAATTATATGAGTCATTAGGTAAATTGTGTCATAAACGGTCTGTAAAACCGTGAACTAAACAGTGAAATTAACTTAACTGGTAAAAGTTCAAAGTTACACCCTCGAGCTAAAGTAATACGCAGGGATGGTAGCGGTTTGATGGCAATCTTCGGAGATATTAGTTTAATATCAGTATAACAGTAAACTCGTTGCCTTGTTGGTGTAGTGCAAAGTTTCTGCCTTACATCCGAGAGGTGCTGGGTTCGAATCCCAGGTCGAGCCAAAAGTGTTTCTGAGATTTTGTGTCATGAATTTCTCAAAAACAGCTCAGAGTCGGGAAGTTGGCGTGTTACACCCCCGTGCCTCGGAAAGCACGTTAAGCCGTTGGTCCTGCGCCTGATCTCTCTCCGGTCATGTGTGATTGCCGTCTTACCGAACTTTGAGAGTTATGGAACAGTGAGTGCACCTGTGTATACTTAGGCACTATAATATCTCCTGCGTAGTTGGCTGGTCTCTGTTGAGATTGGCCGCCGTGGTCGAAATCGGCTAGGAAGACTTTTAACAGTAAACTGTATCCTTTCTGCGTTTAAGTTCGTCTTCGTTGCACCAGGTGGTGCAAGAGGTGGTGTAAGAACTTAACCACAACATACGACGACAGGCAATTAAGATTATTTGTGTGGTTTCAGTTATGTATTGTGTGATTATTTATCACAATAATTAACAAAATAAAAGATGCCTTATTAAAACGACGTGAATAAGTATTAAAGTGTATGCATCATGCATTGATCATGCACTACATAAGTAAAATGTAAACTAGTTATTCTGCAGTTGAAATTGTACCCATCCACTATCATTAAATAACAAAAATATAGCATTTATTTACAAGACGCAGGTGCAGGATCGGGCATCTAGGGCCACTAATAAAGATATAAAGGGCCCGGGTAGCAGTGACAGCCTCTTATTGGGCCCCATAAACTCACAACGTAATGCCGAACGCTTTCACAACTAAATCGCCTTAGAGCGTACGGTACACAATTTATTGTTCTGTTGTACAGTCTCCAGCATATTAAACTATACATTGGTATTCAAAAATATTCTTAACAGCAGTGGCATAAGACACTTTAGTGTAAAGCTCAATGTTTTGATTTCAAAGAGAAAATGTAATCCAAAGCTCTTGCGTGAGTTGCCGCAATAACGGAAATATTATACCAACATGAATTGGGAAACGATTACAGCATAGAGTTGTCTATTAAAATCGTCAAAGAATACTCTTGGAGAAATCAAAGTTCAATGACCTCTGAATAATACTCGTAATCTTTAGGATTATTCTTAATTGCAACTCGTGCTTGACGCGTTGATGTCTTTTCTTAGCAACTACGAACGACGTTTTTGGAAATGTGTGACTAAAATTGTTGAGGAAAAAAATTCACACTCTAAATCTGCTTATTATTCGGGAGAGACTAATAAATCATCGAGTTATAATCAAACAAAAATAAAATAACAAAAGGAAATTTCTTTCAATAAGAATGCAATATACTATGTTTTTTGTAAAACACCAACGCCCTCGTAGAATAACAACAAAGATTGTAGTATAGTTTTAAATCAAAAAACTAAATTGTTGTTTTTGAAACAACACACACAACTAATACTTGACCTAAAACAAGACTAGACTAGACAGTGCGGTGAATTCAACGAATCGATAGGTTAGGTCGACGTTCCTTCAAAAAGAATTAAGGTTTTAATAACTCAGCGTTGGTTTGAGTGACACGGCCGTTGTACCGTGAAAATGGCTGTCAAGTTGGCTGAGACTCCAAAAGACTCGCGTGGTCAGTTCAACCTGAAAGCTTTGGCACGATTTCGGTCATAGTCTAAGTACTTATAAAAGGCCGTTATGAGCTTGGCTTTTTAATTTGACGGTTTGTGTGAATGATTTTTTGGTCTGATCTTTGAAAACCTACACTTTAGATAGTTCTAGTGCTTTTTGCAGCATTTCAGGAGTCAGAGGAAAAAGCAGCACACCTTGAGATATTTAAGCTTCCTTTGAGCTTCATAATTGTAACTCCTCGTATTCCGTAAACGGGTAAAGGCTTTTGAGTTGTCTATCCTTTATTCAGCTTTATTTCAGCTAAAGATCTATCAGGTGATTGAACTGTAAACTTATCAAACAAACTATCAGTATTATTCTTTTCTACACCGCATAAATAAAAACAAAAATATATTATATTATAATTGTTCCATATATCTAATTTGACTGACACTTAAAATAAAACGATGGTTTAAAAGGACCGAAAAAAACATTTCCAGTGACAGGAATCGGTCGGTTCTCTATTAAACAGTTGGATCTGATTAAGAAAAGTGACTTCGTATTCTTATTGCCTATTTTCAAAGAAAAAAAACGCGTTTGATTGATTGATCATTAAATTGTGAGATTTTTTGTTGATATCTTATTACAAGACGAAGTCACTTGAAAAGAGAAAATTATGTGATTTTTTTTTATTTTGACTTTATTGCACCAAACGTGTACAGTTAATGTCGCGGAATTAATGTTTTCAGTAACAGTCAGATAATATAGAATTATTTAAAATAGGAACTACTTAAACATCAATACCTACTTACGCCTCTCCATTATCTTTGACTTTACTACCCGATTTCTTACACTTGTTACTACACACAACAAGGAAATTTAACAAGTCCAATATCGTTAGCAATATAGACAAAGTTATAAATAAAGTCATACTATACAAACACATTGCTTGTAGCGCGGCAGGAACTCGACAGAAATAAATAAAGCCTTCAATTAAAAATAAAATGTTACAAACCTCACTAAAGTTTCCAACCGAGCCGAGCACAAAAGGAAAAGAGACGGGGAGAGGAATAAGTGGATGTGCAAGTGGGATGGAAGATATTCGACCACGTGACACCTGCCGGCCGCCAAATGAAGATATCGCAGCTGGATGCGAGAGGATCAAGCTCAGGGGTCGTCAACTTTAGGACAAAAGTTTTTTTTTTAATTTTAACATTACATGTGGCATTTACGTACTCGTATTTACATGACCAGTCTGACAGAAATCTTTATTATGTTATGACTCTAACTTTATTAAAGCCAGTGTGCCCAAACCGAAGAAGGAAGTAAACTTGGCCACCAATTTCGTGAAACAAGGGTCACGAAATTGGTGTCCAGATTTATGGTTAGTTAAGATTATGTATTTACTTTTGAGCCCGGTTCGGCCGAATCCAGCTCCACAACAACATAATATCGATTGTTTCTGTGATCTTCACGACTGACGCGCATAAAGGTCGCAGATAGACATGGTGGATGCTACCATTTTACAGTAATAATTGCCTACTTTGATGTCAATTTTAATCATTATGTTAGTACTTTTGTTTGGAAACCAAATGTTGACGATACGTGCATACGCATCAAACCGTCTTGATGCACTAAAACCTTAACAGCACTGTAGCAGTGTAACCCGACACAATAGATCTTTCTCCACCAGGATATTGCTTCGTATAATTTTTAACGGGCATTGTTATTTCGGAACTGTAATTATGATGGGAAGTTGTTAGTTTAGTTATTTACTTTTTATGCGTACTCTGGTATTACGGGTAAATTAAAATTGAGTTAAAATTCATCTAATGCCGAAGATACACGAGATCATTTGCTAGATAGCCCGTGCCTCTAGCTTGATGTGGATTTACTTGCCCAGAATAGAATTTAGTGTGTTAAACATGAAGAGCACTAGCTTTTCCAGCCTACTAGCACAACATAGTTATCTGGCTTCCAAAACTAGCTTGTGTATCTCAGGCACTGGGCTCAGGCATGAGAGTATTCACCAAATTACATTATTATCAGGTGATGTCGCTAAGTCCATAAATCTCACTTTTTGGAAAGCGAATTTTTCTAACTAAACAATTATCCCTACGTACCTGCATTTCGAATGCACACGCATCTTGCTAACTGATTCTGATTGGCAACGGTCAGGTCTACGTCGAGGTCGTACTCTCGACGTAACTGTTAGACACGGCCACCCCTGACCTCACAACTGGTCTACATCTGATATACTGATCAACTGATAACCTGAGACACTGATACACAATCGCCGCAGCGATAAACACTCTGATCTCAATATCTCATATTTTGTCCAATTAACATAAGAAATACACTTTACAAATATCACACGTTATTGCATTGAATATAAGCAAAGTAAATATAATAGAACTCACCAGTAAACTGCTCAAAAACTCACACCTTTTCCCCAATCCGTTTTCTCTAACGCCCGTTCAACACCGTACGTTTTTCGACAAGAAGAAAAATCTACCTCCAATAATAATTGTGTTACAGTTCTACCTTCACATAAAAATATTAATGAATAACGGTATCCATAACAAATACCGTTATAATATTAATTGTTGTCGCTACTAATGTTGCAATGATTTATTTTATTCGCGACAACTGTAACCACTTGAAAAAAGTAGAACTTGGGTTCCTGCGCTGGCGTCGTTTAGTGGAAATTTGAACCAAAACAATTCTCTGTTTCAGCTTTTGCTAGCTACGCTTACTTAGGTTCCTCTAAAAAATATGATAATATATTATATTTACTTAAGTTGTAACCATAAAAAGTTGAAGTACTGTTTCGTAAGATAAGCGTTAAAAGATAACCGTCAAAACAGGAGCTACCACTTACAAGTGGAAGCAAAAACTATTGTGTAAATGAAACTTATTTTATTTATTATCACTCTTATTTGTAAGGAACTACGGGCATTTATTTACAGATGCCGTAAGGGGCGTTGTCGGCAAAAGGTAATGTTTACTCAGAGGCAGTAGGTAAACATTCAAAAACTGTAAACTCAAACAGTAATAGAGCCTGGAAGATTATGTTATTTACAGGCAGGAAGCTATAGATATTATTTTAAAATATTCATATCGTAATAATATGTTCATATACTTTTAACTTTTTTCTATTTTATTTTGATTTGAAGGGGATTTTGAAGAATAGCCATGTAAGGTTAATATGGTAAAACATTAATTAACTAGAAAACTCGACAACAGTAACAAAAACCAAGGGTCAGTAGGCAGTTGACAAATTACTAGTATGAACTATTGTTTTTTTATTTTATTTTAAAACCAAAACTACAAATTGCTTTCTAAAGTCGGTCTAAGGTCGGAGTCTATCTAATTTGGTCACATGTAGAGAACGCCTCACGAATTAAAATAGAAAAGAAGGTTCTTCTATAACCTGGCAAAATGTAATATGCTGACTCACACACACCTGCTCACACGACTTTCGATGTGTGGTGATTAATCATGCCTCGACTTATCATCATTGTATCGCGAGAGAGGTACCTGCCTACTAGACAACTTTTTTTTATTATGAAGTCGGACACGTATGTACTTGCGTTCGGCCAGTGCGTTGTAATTTGATTTATTTTAATTAAAAATAATGAATGACTTGCATAACGTTTCGTGATGTGATATATGAATAAGGATTAGGTACCTGCGAAGGTACGTAAGTACTACTACTTTCTTACGTGGTTAGTGTAGGTACAGCTATCATAAGATCGAAAATCAATACAACATGAGTAGGAGATCGACGTTTAAAACAAGACAAGTTACCATGTGGCTGTTTATAATTTTAACTGAAGACTCAAAACTAATTTAATATTCAAAAAGATAAAATCTGTCGAAGGATACTTAACATAAAATATGAAAAATAATAAATCATCTGACATTTAAAATATATACCTTGTCTGATCATTGTATATTTTATTTGGCTGCCTCGTTAGTGTAGCGGCCAAGTTTCTGCCTTAGATCCGAGAGGTCCTGGGATCGAATCCCAGGTCGAGCCAAAATTGTTTCTGTGATTTTCTGTCATGAATTTTTCAAAAACAGCTCGGAGTCAGGAAGTTGGCGGTGTTACACCTCCGTGCCTCGGAAAGCACGTTAAGCCGTTAGTTCTGCGCCTGATCTCTCTCTGTCATATCGGATTGCCGTCTCACCGAACTTTGAGAGTAACAACACTTTAACAGTGAGTGCACCTGTGTATTGCGCTCAACTTGTGCACTATAATATCCCCTGCGTAGTTGGCTGCTCTCTGTTGAGATTGGGCGTCGTGGTCGAAATCGGCCAGGAGAACTATTATTTTATTTGTAAGTATTTGTTTGGTATTTGCTTTCCGGCCTAGACATCATCATAATATAAAAGGACGGTCGGTATCTTTTATTTTTAAATCGGTACCTAGGTTCAAATAGTAGAAAGTAAAAATGCAGACTTTAGCTAGTCTACCTAAAGTCTGCATTTTTACCAGAATTGTTTCTTTATCTTGCTAATTAAAAGTATACAAGTGGCACTACCTACTAAAAATAAGGCACTACCTACTTATACGCAAGTCGTTTTTGATTTGCTCAATGCAACTTTTTATACGAATAGTCACAAACTAGGTACATCATGCATGATTAATTCTTACGTTCATATTAATGCTAGTTTTAGTTATATTAATGGGATTCACGAAAGTCATACTACTTACCTACTGTGGTCTGTTTGGGCTCTGGGTTCGCAGAATCGACCGTAGTCGGAATCGTTTAAGTTGTCAACAAGGAGACAGAATGATAAATTAGATTTGCTAAATAAAAAACTGGTTAGTATGCGTATGGAGTATCGTCTACCTACATGGTAACGTGTACCTAGCTTATGTAGATGCCTTCGCTTCGCCTATAAAGGGCCCGAGGCAGTATAAAAGTTTAGACTAATTATAAAGAAATACGACGTTTATTTTTAAAGAATCAAGTGACAGTCAGTTAATTTTAAAATTAGGACCAATAAAAGGAAATGTTCAGTTTAAATCGAACCTAGGTAGGAACTTAGTATAAGAGTCACTTTTAACCGTTCATTGTTAAGCTTTTCTTAGAATTTTTTTATGTTTCGTAACTTTAATTGAAATAGCATAACATTAGTATGTACCCGAACACGACACGAACAGGAAATAAAAACGTGAGAATAATATAAATCAAGACGTGTACCGTCTCGTCCCATGCCGATAATTGAGACGTCAATTTTTTTCGAAACCCGCTTCTCGGCTGGCTTTTTGAATATTTATATCGTAAGCGCACCGTAATTTAACTTTACCCAACGTTATCTTTGGGAGTTAATCTAACTCTTGGTTCGGCTGAGGATGCCTTTGCGTACTATTAAAAAAAAAAACTTAGAAAAATGTTTAGAAGAACGAGGTGTGATCAAAGCAGTTAGGGCAAAATACGGCCTCTAGATTATAGATGAAAATTCAAGAAGATTGGTATAATTTTTTATTCTTAGTTTGTGATAGTGAGTAGGTATATACCCTAAGGTATTACTCTATGACCATACTCTTAAAAGTTTGCCTCTACCTACAGGAAGACGATTTTCAGTAGGAATTTCTTACTAAACAGATCTTAAAATTGATCTTTGGTTTACATAGATATACATGAGAAGCTATGATCCCATGGTAAAGCTTGCACAATGAACCATAACATTGTGATGAATAAAATAAAATCCATCTGCTAACAACAATGGCGCGTGCAACCTTAAGCAGGTAACAGAACCTGCTTCAATAGTGCGTCCTTTTCCCCTCATCAATCAGAGAATTATTGCATTGAAATCGTGCATTAGAAAAAAAAACCCTTTACAAGGCTTTCGTGTACAATTTAGATGTCAATCAGACTGTCTGTATGGGTTTTGTGTCGTTGTGAGCTGTAAGGGTATTGTACAGAGCTCAAGCGAGCCTTTTCTTTACACCCTGGGTCGTTAAAATCCTCACATTGTGCTGCAAATGACGCGTAAAATTATGGCTGCTGGGTGGAGCCTCGGAAGTTCATTCGCACTATGTCGTTGTTTAAATAAAGCACAGTTGAAATGATAAATTGGAATTTATTAAGGAGATGATAGTGATAAATATAATAACTTATGGTTTGGCACTCAACATTTTTGGTTGGTAGACTTTCGGTTTTGTTTTCTTGGCCCTATTTTAATCGCTAAAGACGCTTTGTTAATATATTTTTATAATATATTTTTCAACACACTTGCTCATAAAGTGGTTGTAATTTCACTGCAATTAGACTAATATGACACCTTTAATCAAACTGTGACTTTTTCATTGCTATCACTCACTAGTGAGATATACTTAGATTAAAAAAAAGAAAACTTTAAAATCCCCATTTTGTACGTGGCAGAATAGGCGCAACCCCTATGCGCGGAAAATAAAGAATCAAACTTGATACTAAGGCGCTTCCTACTGACGAAACACCAAGTACATCCAATGATTGGATTTCACCTACCTACACGAATAATGAGCTATCTCAAATTACAATAGAACATGAAAGTATTTCAATATATAATCTATCTGATGAGACCGCTATGCTATCAAAAGCAGTTAATTATAATTTTAGTAACTGCACATTTACTAATTGTTTCTCTGAATAAAATTTTTATCTACTAAATAAAATGAGTTTTTATTGTTATTTTATTCACAACGTACACGTGTGTATTGATGATTACCGTCCTCGACTCTCATAAGACCCTCGTCTAAGGCTCGGGTCTCAATGGCGCCTCGGCGGTAATCACCAATGTTACACACTAGTACCATAATGTACTAATAAAAGTGCCAGCTGTTTTGAACTCGATCCTGTAATAAATCCTGAAAGTCTGTTCTATAGTCTTCTACCAACTCGCTTACATAACAAAAGCTAAGAGTAGGTAGCTTTTATTGTAATAACAGCGCGTCAACGCCATCTGTTGCGCTACACAGGTACTACCAGTACCTTAATAGAAAGAACACAGTCTGGAAATATGAGAACAAGCCAGCAAAATAAAGCTCGTAAAGATGGACGTAATGTTATAAATAAAACACAATCTGTCTTTATCATCAGTTTATTTCCTATGCGTTTCAAATTATTTGAATAATTATATCACGCTAGCTAGATATACGGGCACCGAAATCTGGCGAATATTCGAAACGTCAGGTAATAAAGATTTTCACATGGCAATAATGACCTCCATTGTCATTGTCGATGACATCAAAAGTAGTTGATTTTTTTCAGTAAATTATTGCTATTTTTTGGAAACTATGCGTTATCGTGTAATGGGTCACGTGAAAAATCTCGTTTCTATGTCTCAACTAGCTGTATAGTGCGTGATGACATTCTCCTTATTTAGTGGTACCCAAACAATTTTGGTACTTAACAAGGAAAGTGGTGGATGAATTGGTCGTATTTTTAAATCAACACGTGTTTTTGTAACTCATCGTAATAATGAAGAGACCATCGATGTTTACATCGATGGAAGAGACAGGCTTGTAACAAAAATAAAAGAAATAAAGTCGGTATACGGGCGAAAGTTTTACGTGACAACGACTTTGAGTGGTAAAATAATTTTAATGTGAATATTCATTCGTATAACATGAACTGGTGTGTATGCCTATCTCTCTCACTCTCTCTCTCTCGCTCTGTCTCTCTCGCTCTTAGGCGGGTTAACTGTGCTCGAGTGGAAGGGACGCGTGCCTTTCACTTTTTATGTCTGTCTCACTCGCTCTTAGGCGGGCTAACCATGCCCGAGTCGAAGGGACGCGTGCCTCTCACTCGCTCTCATTGTGAGCGCGGAACGTGAGCGGAGCGTAACGCAGTTTCTTGAAGTGTCACCCGGCAAACCAATTTATAAGACGTTGTCACGTCAAAATTAAGAATTCAATGAGGAAACATTTCTCACGATGCTCAAAAGTAAATAATTTTTTTTAATCCTATTTTCGTACTTTAATTTCATTTTATCACATATGTATCAAAAATGTAGATACAAACGCCGATACAGCGTTCAAAATCTTATAGAGACTAGAGAAGTATATGTCTAGATGGGCTATGTCCAACTGTACTGAAACTATTTTATCGGCTTTACCCTGCACATATTAATTCCAAAAAGAATTATTTATTTCAATAACTACACAACAGTATGAAACAAGATTCACATTGATGTTCAGATTCTTTCGTTCTTCTGTTAATCAAACTTTAGAATTAAGTTATTTCTAAAAGGAAAGTGGTACCTATACGACGTGGCATGGGTATCATCTGAACATCAATGTGAATCTCGTTCCAGAATTTTGAGTAGGTAATCAGGTTTATTTGATATCTAACACAACCTTCACATGCAATTCAATGAACATGCAAACATACATACATACCGGTCAAAGTCATAACCCTCCTTTATGCTGTCGCGTAGTCGGGTAAAAATACAAAGTATCAAAATCGGGGTACACCCATTTGCCAGAATTTCATTTGCCATAATTTAATCTGCTATAATGGTCAACAGACATAATATTGTTTCTCAAAATTTCATAAGTCATACTCATTGTTTATTATATTAGTCACGTGCTAGAAACTTTGTTTCACATAAAAGTCATATTCAATAATATCATTTGCTAGAATGATTATAAGCCATATTAGATACACAAGCCATAACATCATTTGCCATCAAAACAACTTCTAGAAAAAAAACATAAATTCGATTCGATTATAATACGATTCACTTACTTACTGTTGCTTTATCTATATTTAATATTTGTATATAAAAACATATATTTAGAGAACAAATTGTGTTGTCCCCGACTCACCGTGGTCCTTTGTCGTGGTACTAGTCTGCCCGATACTAGAGTGTAATTCCAAAGCCGGAGGCGCGAAGGGAGAGCAGCTTCCGCCCGCTGTAGCAAGGATCAGGCACCCGCGCGAGCTGGAGCGGCTGAGGCTGCAGCAGCAGGCCGAAGCTGCGGAAGCGAGCTTGGGTGTCTGAGCCTTGTTACGCAAGGGCGGAGAGGCTGCACTTCCCGCAGCGCCGGAGACGAGAAAATCCAATTGCATGCATAGGTGCTTGCATGTTTTCATACTTGCTTATTGCATGCTAACGGCATACTTGATACAATATGCTTGTTTATGTTCATATTTTGTAAGGCATTTAAATATTCGGTCGAATAATATTATTGCAATTAATAATATGGATAACAATACGTATGGCACTCATACATTATGGCAACTAATTTTCGGGCGAAGAAGAGTACCTATGTCACAAGTATATTAAGGTTAACAAAACATTCGGGCAAATGAAATTCTGGCATTTGAATTTTATGGCATAATATTCTTCGGGAAAACAATAGACAACCATCAAAATCGTTTATTCATAGTTCCCCAGTGCTACCATACAAAAATTCTAATTACCTCGATTTTCAACAGATTCTAGTGTCTATATACCAAACCAACCAAACTCGAAAACAAGCACAGAAAAATTAAAAAGTGAAAAGTCACCTAGTTTGACGTTCACCTGTGACGTTTTGGTTTGACGTTTTTCAGTTTTATTATTATCTCTCGATTTTAATTAATTACTAGAAAGTAAACTATAAATTAGAATAGTATTGATTTATTATTCATGTAGTACTTAGAAAATAAATATTCACGTGGATTAACTTTATTGGTTAAAGATGTTTTAAGGCAAATATTTTTGACATTTGGGTAAGTTTTTTTGCTTTCTTGTCGACGATTGAGCTGACCACTTTTACTCTTTGACCTAAGAAATTTATTGTTTGCTTATTTTTCGAGAGAATAATATCGCATGGAATCCATATTACAATCAGAAGTGCATTATGTACGTATATGCTTAAACATCCAAATAAAGCTTGTGTATATAACTGGATTGTTAGTTTTAATTATTGGAGGTCGACATCTATTTAGAAGGTTTCATTGATCTTGAAAGTAAACCAAATACAATTAGCGCGACTATAATTCGCGAAGACGTATTTCGTAACTTTGTACTTACGTCCTTTGGCTCTGTGACATTCCTTGGAGGTTAAATCAAAGAAGGTATGATTTTTATCTACTTTCTCTTTCAGGTCATACACGTGAGATGCTCATATTCTATTAGGATTTATAATATTAAGAGATAGTTACTTGAAGAGGCAATCATGAGTGCTGGAGGTGGACCGGCTGTGAACAACTTACCTCCTGGAGTGAATCCAGATAATAATGTCTTACCTGGAGGTCCTATGCTCAATCCTGCAATGAACCGTAGAAATAACAATCAAAATCCTCTATTTAATGTAAGAGACAGATTGTTTCATGCATTGTTTTTCAAGTTTGCTGTGGCCTATGCAAGGACATTTCCAAGGCCTGTGAGGAGGTTTTTTGAATTCCTAGTGCTCTTGAAAGCCTTAGTTGCTTTCTTTGTACTTGCGTACATTCATATTGTATTCTCAAGAACACCAACTACATGTTTGAATCATGTGAAAGATTCTTGGCCAAGAGATGGCATATTACGTGTAGAGATACTAAGAAACCCAGCGCAGGACTATAGCATCGAACAGAGCTATGCAAAAGAGCGCAGATTGAAAAAGGATAAAGAAGAACTCAGTACTATGCTTGGGATGCTAGCAACTGAAGGGTAAGATTTAATTGTTCAACCACCCATAAAATGTGTAGCAAAAGTAGTGCTTACTATAAGTATTATTGGCATTATATGCAAATATATCCTGAATTGTTAATTTCATTGGTACCATAACATTTGCTCTGCAGCTCTGCATATTTTATTAATGTGGAATCAATAAACATAACTACATTAATATAATAGACTCAAATAATTCTGGTTATTGTTTTTGTTCTATAATTCAGTAATAATTAATAAGCAAGCCTCGTAGCTTACTTTGGGACTAGGGAATTGGTGTGATTGTTGTGAAATATTTATTTTATTTATTTATTAATACTTCTAGGTTCATCAACATTGAGTCTTCTACCAGTGAGGATACAGACGATGATGAATACATTAGAGATGGCACAGATTATGGTAATATAACCCGAATTCACGAGGATGAGTCTCAAACTGGTCAAGTCATTGAGACATCACAAATTAGTACAGGCCCTGACCTGGTGCCAAATGATGGGACAACAGACTTGAATGCAACAATTGTTGCGACTGATGAAGTAGAGCAGCCATCTTCATCCATATGGGAAGGTATAATGGGTCTTGTTGAAGATATAGACAGAGAGGCTAAACTAGTTGAAGTAAGTTATTATTTAGTTTGTTCTTGCCTTCCACTTTAGTAGTACATTTAGCACATTTGTATATGCCTTTGAATAAAAGTTAAGTAAACTGTCCACGGTTCTACTCAGTAGCCTACAGGCTAAAACTAAAAAGTTTTGTTATGAAACTAGTGGAAGGGCTGTTCTTTATGTCATTAATTTGAACCTTTCAATTTGATTTACAGGAATCTCTGGAGGAAGCAGCTAGTAATGATTCCTCAAAAGGTAAGTTATCCATAAAAAATAAACACTAGATTTTCAATTTTTATTTTTCTGATAGTGTTGTTGTGAAAAAGAATTATCCAAAACATTTGCATTGAGTTTTTGTTAAATGATCATAAAATGGTAAATATCTATGTTTAAAATGAATTGTTGACTTTAAATTCTTCAACATATCATAATAGCTTTAGAATCTGATTACAAATTTATTTGCATTTGTTGTTACTTTTTCATGCAAACATCCGATAAGCAATGTCCATTAATTTGATGTAAAATTTCCATGTAAAGAGAGCATTAATATTGCTTTGCTCTCATTCTGGTATGTTGATAAACTACTGTTGAGGTTATTGCATAAGTTAATGGATACTGGACATTTTTGATTTTATCTGTAGTTTTAATGGATATCAAACAAATATAATTAATAATAATAAAAACAAAAATTCATTTATTGAACAAAGTCTTTTTACAAATATTTTGTCGAGTTTTCCCATTAAGTTGTCATAGACACTTGTGTTGGGAGTAACTCGCTCATACCCGTACGATTTGCTAAATAAGACTAAGGAACAAAATAATTTAGACTTATTTTAAATTAAATCAATTAAGGCTGGTTAAAGTATCCTCTATTGAAGATTATCAATGGCTTATCTCTTACTTTAACTAATCACAACAACAGGCCTATAAAAATTGTGTTAAACTTAATCAAATTAAACTTATACTTTCAGATGAAGATTACATCCTTGAGTACTCCTTAGAGTATGGATTCCTGCGCCTATCTCCAAGTGCTCGCTTGAGGCTCAAGATCCCTGTAAAAATAGTTACATTGGATCCGCAAAAGGACGAGTGCTTTGGCGATACGTTCTCGCGTTTCGTGCTTGACGAGTTTCTGGGGTACGATGACTTGTTAATGGCGTCTATTAAGACCTTGGCTGAAAACGAAGATAACAAAGGTTACCTGAGGTAAGCAAAAAGCTAATCAATCAGAATAAAACTTCCTCTTATAAGAACAATCTACCCCTACTAGCTCAAAATGCAGAGTAAAACCCTTACTGCACCCTAATGATAAAAAAACCAATATGTAATGCCAGTGAATGTGTACCATGTTATGTCTATATGTATTAAGATTCTTATCTTTGTTCAAAGATAATTAATTGCACCAAATTATAATTTAAAAGTGTGTAGAAACCTGGATGGAGACACAAATTTGTACATTTACAGTAAAAATGACAACATTTTTAACAACAGTTTTGGGTATTAATAAGATTCTCTTTAGATTGCTGAAATATAACCAAAGATTAAGCCACCGATTGAAATTATTCTAGCTATATCACCTAAATGAGTTGTTTTTATTAATAAACAAGGGATACTTTAAAAATGACAGTCTCAGTTTAAACCTATCAACACTGCAACTGCTAGTTCACGTAGACTCGTGGGCTTGGTGGCGAGCGCGGTAAGGAAATATCATACATGTGAAGTGATATCCAAGTGCTCACGTACGAAACGCACGTGACGTCTAAGTAGCGAGCTCGCGCCCTCGATTTCCTATGTGAACAAGCACCAAGAGGATATGGTCAATGACAATTATAGTAAACTTTTAAAACATTTTTGTATTGCCACAGAAACGTGATCACCGGGGAGCACTATCGCTTCGTCTCGATGCTCACCGCACGCAGCTCGTATATAGCAGCTTTCCTCATTATGCTCGTTTTTGTAAGTACACCATTTTATTCTAACTAAATAATACCGGTGACGTTTCATGGAGAAGCCCCCTACAAGGTAGACCGACCATCTGGTAAGTCGAGGGAAGCCACCGGATGCGGGAAACACAGTACCGATCACGGTGGAGAGCCGCGGGGGCGGCCTATGCTTAGCATAGGGCCTGGAACAACTGATATGATGATGATGATGATGAGAAAATGTTACAAAGACCGATGGTTCACTGCTGATGATGGTTCCCACTATAGGCCAGTTCTTAGGGTGTCGAACGGATGAATGACAGAGGAATCAAGGCGTAAACACCTGACGAAAAAGACGGGTAATATAAGTTTCACCCTATGCCTGTTTGTGTGTGTTTGTCTCCACCGTTGTAGCCCCCACACGGATGGATAGATTGCGTGCGTTTTTTTTATTCGAAAGATAATTTAATCACGGTGGTTCTTAGCTATGGCTAGTTAAATCCATCCGCCGTTGAAGGTGACTAGGTCTTTTTCTGGCTCATTCGGGGGTTTTTAAACTGCAAAGTTAGTTTTTGTTGCGACCATTCCCCAAAAAGTCTGCAGACTGTCTGTCTGTCTGTTTGTCTGTCATTTCGAGAGAGTGCTTTGCTCTTTATGCGGAGCACGTGTACGTATAGAATAGTTCAGGCCACCCGCAATAGCACCCTAAATCTTCAGAACTTCTAGTTTATTGAAAATTCATACGAAAATAAATTATAATTATCATCTGTTATTATACAGACAGCCAACTGATATTTACTTCTAAGATATTATAATGCAAAGCACACTCAAACACTCTTCATTCTTAAATCTCTAAGACCAAACAATCCATTGCGACTTGATATTGGATTAAGTTTATTTCGAAAATTTGATAGCAAATTGTAGATTGAAGATATCTTAATTAACACGAAAACGGTCCCGTAATTCGTATTTATTACTTGCTCAGCATAGGAGCGAACATAGTAACATATCGTTATCAAAATTCACACCGTGATGTTTTTCTAATTAATTTACCGAACGGTAAATTAGAACGTTCTAAAATAGTTTTCAGAATAAGTAGATGAATAACAACGCCAGTATAACCAGTTTATAATGTATGAATCATTTAAAGCACCGTTACTCTATTGCCCTTAGATAACACGTTAGTTTTTACACCGTTTTACCGATACATTGATGATGTAGGTATTCTAACATAACGTGACTTATTATTCATTGTTAACACGATTGTTTGGGTTGTATTTAATAATTAATGTCCTCTTGTGCAACGTTTTAATTGGTTGGCCTCAAGATTACGAATGTCATAAGCCATCGAGTTTGAATGCGATATCTACGCTTAATTTGGTTGTATCTTATTTATGTTATAAACACGAAAGTTTGTAAGTTTGTATGAATGTCTGTCAAATATTTTTTTTAAATATAGCCAACGCAACTTTCTCATGTTGTAAACGCCATCTACCGTGGGGTAGTTGGATCCATATGGGAGTACATTGTTGGTTCACGTTGTTAGTGGATGTAGATCCATCTGGCGTTGAGTAGCAAAACTACATTGTTAGACCTGTCCACCTTTTTTCCCAAGCTACCAGTTTTTATCCAGGGGTTGAAGATGGCGCTGGCAGAATATATATTTGAAAATAGATTTACAGTTTGAAGAAAAAAAATTTTTTTTAGCACAAAAAAAAATCGTTCCAATGAAATTTATAACGACTGATTATATTGTTACTCCATTTGTCTTAAGTAGACAGCCAAAATAAAAGCTTTCTGGTAGTCTGTACATAGTTATATTTACTTTTAATAATTTGGTTGACTAGAGTCAGATTATAAATCTGACTCTAGTCAATACATCTTTAAATATGTTTTGTAAGTCAAGAGTCTTATTATTGCGCAATTACTCGTACATAGGCCTCGAGAAACAAGCTCATATTAATTCCGCAGTTTCGAGGTTAAGTTGACTTAAATAATAATAATAATAATAAATATTAGATTGAATAAAATACCGTTAAAATACATGTATGCATGTTGAAAATCTTTTATTTTTAGCATATCACTACATAGTAAAAAGCAGTCGCTTATCGCGGCTGTCCATATGTATCTCGTATAAAATGTATATTTTTGTATGCTCAGACCTTTAAAACTACTCACGGATTTTGATGCAGTTACAAGAGAAAGGTTTATAAACACAGCAGACAGGGCAACGTCTGCCGGATTCGCTAGTACAACATAATTTAATAGTTTTTCTACTTACAGGGATTACCTTCTGAAGTTATTTTAAGATTCAAAATTTCAAAAGCTGCTCATTTGTGTCACGCGGAAGCTTCACTCATGGTTTTTTAATGATTCAGACTATCCAATTTTGAAGCTTAAAAACACCGTGCTTATGGTTGCCAACCCTAACTTCGTAGTGGCAGGAATAACTTGTTTGGATATTAGTAGTTATGTAACGAATGCCTTCAAACACAAAGTTAGTGAAGCCTGCTAGGCCGCTAGGCTAGGTGCTTCGACAAGAACTCCGGCACACAACTCGCAACACAATGGCCGACGCTTTGATCGATGGCTGTTTGTGCCCGCTCACGTGCTTGCAAATATTTGCGTGTACGAGTTTAATAGGCTCTTATTTTATTAAGACTTAGCAAAACGCGAAGTTTTCGCAAATGGTTAAGCGTGGAATAATGTAAATAAGATTTTTGCGTTTTCATTGATCAACGGACTATAAAACTAACGTCTATTACTGCCGAAAATATGTTTATTTGACGCGCGCACATTTTTAATAATGAACATTTTTTACTGATTGGAATGATGGTTGTCAACACTAACTTCATAGTAGCAGAAATAAGTTGCTAACATAACGAATCGGAGATATTTCATTTGTTAGTAGTTTGACAATTGATTAATGCAATTC
This sequence comes from Pyrausta despicata, assembly GCA_963921415.1. Taxonomy (NCBI): domain Eukaryota; kingdom Metazoa; phylum Arthropoda; class Insecta; order Lepidoptera; family Crambidae; genus Pyrausta; species Pyrausta despicata. Next base: position 8,198,472 of record OY992862.1, on the reverse strand, counting down.
CTACGGCGCCTGACGCCGGGCTATGGGATTAGTCGAGTGACGTGTATCGATGCTGAGCCTGTCACAATCAATATTCACGTGCGTGTTGCTTCCGCAATATCTGTACACACTACATATCGATTTTTGGTTTTAAACCATTTATGACGAAGCCTATATTGAAATGACGCGGTGTTTCAAAATACAGTGTGTCCGCCGGCAGATTTTCGGCTTTAAAAAATCATATAAATTAAACAATACATACTATAAAAAAAAATATTTATTTTTCAAAAAGCTGAATCATGCGGACATTATTTCTTAAAAATAACACCTTCCAAATGGCTACCGTTTTGTCGTAAGCACTCATCGAGTCTGTACCGCATATCGGCAAAAACACGCTGGCAGAGCTCTGGCGAAATGGCTTGGACTTCATGTCGAATATTATTTTGGAGGGCTTCAATAGTTTTTGGTGAATTATTGTACACTCTGGACTTTAGAAACCCCCACAGGAAAAAGTCACAGGGGGTAAGATCCGGTGATCTCGGGGGCCAGGGAATGTCGCCAAACCTACTGATTACTTTTCCAGGGAAAATGCTCCTCACTTTGCTCATAGAGGCTCTAGCCGTATGTGCAGTGGCGCCATCTTGTTGAAAATAGGTCCAGTTATTGTACCCATCAAAATTCTGCAGGGCTGGTACAAAAAAGTTGTCTATCATTGCACAATACTTCTCAGAGGTCACAGTTTCGTTAGCGTCGAAGAAAAAAGGCCCGATTATTCCCCTCGCTGATATCGCGCACCACACTGTTGTTTTTGGACTGTGCAATGATTTTTGGTGAAGTTTTTTTGGATTTGACTCCGACCAGTATCTCATATTCTGCTTATTTACATACCCTTCTAGGTGAAAATGGGCTTCGTCGCTGAAAAAAATATTGCCTAGTCGCGAAGGGGTCCCAAATCGCTCAATTATCGTTTTGGCATAAACTTCCCTTGCCAAACAATCTCCTTCTTTTAATTGTTGCACAATTTGTAATTTATATGGGTGGAACTTGAGTTGACACTTCAATATTTTATGAACTGTTGTTTTTTTGAGGCCAGTAGAAGCTGCCACCTTCCTAACAGACTTCCGTGGATTTTTCCGAATTTCTTCTCGCACGATACTGACGTTTTCGGGAGTCGCCACAGAAGTTGATGGACCCGGTGGATGGATATTCAATGTCGAACCCGTTTTCCGAAACTTCTGTACCCAGGATAAAATTATTTGGGTGGACGGCCCGTCACTTACACGTCGAATTTTGTAGTGTGAACAAAACTTCTGCCTTGCTCCGAGCAGAGAATCGCCAGCCTTAAAGTACGCCTCGACTGCGAACGCGCGATGTGAGCCCTGCCACTGACTCATCGTGACTAGTGCGTCCGCAATTCAATTCAATTCAAATATTTTATTTCAGAACAATACAATATTCCATATAAATTGTTAGTAATCCTTAGTTTAGGTTAGTAAATATAATTGTAATTTTATTTTCAAATAGCGCTCCAATTTAATACAAATAAATTTAAAATAATAGTAGTTAAAATCCAAATGTCAATTATCTAATGTCAAGTAATATCAGTAATGTCAAAATAAAAATATAGTTTAATTTAAATTTATTGATTATTTACTTCTTTAAGCCGATCAAAAGGGCCGTCCAATGATCAGCAATAGGACACTCGGGCCTACCCCCCACCACCCTCAAGATGGCGTTGGAGCTACCGCACACTCTGCTCATCAGCGAGGCCACTTTCTTGCGAATAATAGCGTGAAATCCGTCAGTGCGTTCCTCAGCAAACATACCCGACGCGCTGCAGAAGCGCGGCAGCCCCAACAACATCCGGAAGGCGTTGTTGTATTGGACCCGCAGGGCGCCGTAAGCCTTCTGCGAATATCTCACCCATAAGCTGCTCGTATAAAATGATTGACAGTACGCCTTAAACAGGGTTATTTTTACTTCTTTCGTACAACGAGCAAACCTACGGGCAAGCATATTGCTTCTGACCGCCAGCGCCCTGCGTTCCCTCTCTATATCGAGATCATCCTTCAGGTCCTCTGTTACGACGTGTCCAAGGTATTTGAACTGTTTAACTCTCGTCAAGGCAGTTCCACACAATGCGACAGGCGGAACGACTTGTGGAGTGCTGTTGCCAGCGGTGAAGACCAGGAGCTCACTCTTTTTTGTGTTGTATCTCAACCCGTGAGTTACAGCATAGGCTTCACATGTTTGCACCAGCTTCCTGAGCGCGCCGACCGACGGGGCCAGCAGCACCATATCATCGGCGTAACTGATGTTGTTGATGTTAACACCATCTATAGAACACCCCGCATGCATGCTGCTGAGCCCGCGAATCAGCTGGTCGATGTACAGGTTGAAGAGCTTAGGAGACGTCAACCCCCCCTGTCTCATGCCGCATTCCAACCTGTACTCGTCCGAGTGCCCATCCGCCCATCGCACGTAATTTACCTGGTTGCCGTACCAGTGCCTAAAAATCTCTATGACCTCCGGCGGAAGACCAATGCCTTTCATTTTTTTCCACAGCAATGGGTAGGACACCAAGTCGAAGGCTTTTGAAAGATCTAACAAGCACGCGTATACGGCGGTGCTTCTGTCGGTGTAGTATCTGACGGTGCGCTTGAGGGCCAGGATAGCACTCTCAGTAGATAAGCCAGCGCGGAAACCGAATTGCGCATCGTGCAGGTTAATATACTTATCCAACAGCTTATCAAGCACACCATCAAACACCTTAGCTGTGATGGTTGCTAACGAAATGGGCCTGTAGTTGCTTTTGTCAGACGCGTCTCCCGACTTGTTCTTGATAACAGGTACAACAATCGTTTTCATGAAATCAGGGGGCAGGTACGAGTGTCGCAAGCAGAGATTGTAAAGCAGTGCCAGAACGCGAGGCAAGTGAACCCCAGCATTTTTGAAGTGCTCCACACTAAGCCCGTCATGTCCAGGGGACTTTCCCCTTGACATGTCCGAGATCACCGCAGCAACTTCTTTGGCCGTGACGATCAATGGTGGCGAGCAATCACGGTCAAAAGCAGTCTCCGCCCCCGTGCTATGCGTGAGCTCCGTCAACGACTCCGTCCTCGACTCAACCCGGAAATGGTCCTTGAAGAGGTTGGCAATAGCTTGTGGCTCACTCACCCCGCCAACGCTCACGGGCACGCTAGGCCTGGCATTCTGTTTAGCTACAGCTTTCCAAAATTTTGAGAAAGTTCTATCATTATGATGTGTAGCCAAAATGTCCATTTTAATCTGTTCGTGGTGCCTAAGACACCAGTTTAATTTAGTTTTAAATTTTTTTCGACTTTCACACATTTTATTGTACAGCTCGCCACTTTTAGGTCTACCAAACATTACCCACGATTTAAAGTCAAGCCTCGCCCGCCCATGAGCGTCTCTGACATGCTTATTCCATCCCGCTACGTACGGGTTTTTACCAGCCCTACCTACTGTTACAATATTTGTTGTCATTACCGCTGCTTCAGATAGTGATTTTACAATATTATAGTACAACACATCTATTACTTTTCTATGGTCTTCAATTTTACAAATATGGTAACTACATTCTTGACATTCTACTGGAAAATCTATTTTACTTAAACTACTATGACACAACTGTCTATACTTTGCAGTCTGAGTTTTATCCCTATCTCCCCACAAGACATTGTTTCGAGGTTGGTTACTATAAGGGTTGGATAACTTAGGTTTTAAAATATCAACATTACAATTTAATAGTAAAGGAATATGGTCGGACCAATATACACCGTACAAAATATTTACATTTTCCACAGTATTCCATGCCGCCTGAGTTACAATACAGTGATCCAACCAACGCTGACTTCCATGAGCATCACTAACATACGTATAACTATGCAAATTGTCACTAAGCTTTTCTAAGTCAGCACACATCCATTCTTGTTCTAAGCAGAAAGACAAAAGTTCCTTACCGAACGGCTCTCCCGGATGAGCATTAAAATCACCCAATACATACACGCAGTCTTCCCCTTCACTTTCTATAATAGCACTAACAGCACTCATAATTTCTGTGAAAATTATAAGATTTTCCGCCTTGTCTGTTGGCATATAAACACTCATCACTAAGAATGATCGATCATCAGACCGCACTTTTATTGCACAAATACGCTCGTTTTCGCACTGAATGACGGACACAACAGGGAAAGCAGCTCGACGCCACAGGAGGGCCACGCCACCGTAGGGGCGACCTCGCAGCAGGCCTGCTCCAGTGTCCACCGCTGACACTCCCGTCGCACCGAATTCGTTGCTGATACTGTCTAACAGTGGGACATCGTGGGGGAGCAGCCACGTCTCCTGCAGTGCCACTATATCTGCCTTATCACACAAAACACGTATACATTCCATAGATTTCTTAAAAGATCTACAGTTAAAAGTACACAACCTCATGTTTTCTGCTGTGTTGCATTAATATTCATTAGGTATTTTGCTTTGTATGATTACTATCCAATGATTTCTTTTTAAAACGTATGAACTGCCTGAATTTAATTTCAGAAGGCCACATTTTATCATCCAAATAGAGTGACAGTTTACTTTTAGATACAAATAGCTTGTATGAGTCATAGTTTTTTTCACGTTGCATACGCAACTTATATAATGACACATTCTCTCTCGTCTTACTGTAGATATAATCCTTAACGTCATTTTCTGTCGCACCCTTGTCCACGTTATAAACTAGCAATGGCACCTTGGACTCAGCCGCCTTAAACTTACTAGACATTTCTGTTATGGCACTGCCGGTTTTTCCAACAAAACGGTTTCTTAGTCGTTTTCTCTGCATTAGAACCCAACTCTCGTTCGGCTTGTCTTTTTTCCATTGTTTACCATCATTAACTATATCTGCAAAGGACTTCATCTCGCTCGCGCTGTGTAAAATATCGGTGTTATGCAATGAAACGGCTTTGTTGTCATCAGCTGTCCGTCGGCGATAACAGCCACTCGACCCGCTCGGACCGGTTTGATATGTACGATCAGCGGCGGCAGGTAAGCGCGCATCTATAGCGGCGGCATTATCGAGCTCAGCTGTTTTAGCGCGGGACGGTGACTCATGCAGTTCGTTATTCGATTTCAAAATATCGTCACCGTTACGCTTAGGCGTAGAAGAGTTATCTCGGTCGCCGGTCACCGTATTTAGAGATTTATCAACATTAATTATGCCCATCGGGCCACTATCAAATTGAAAGGAGCAATGCTCACGCTCCGATCGGTACCCCCCGCACCCCTCTCATGCATTCCGTTCGTGCGCAAGGAGATTTTAAACAAAAAAATCTGCCGGCGGACACACTGTATATATTTTGGTCATGTTCCTGTTAGTGAGACAAATGGTGTGTGTGATAGTAGCGATATTGGTACGGTCAACATCTAGCTGTATATATCAAAGTTTGGCTTCTATTCCCCATAACATGGAAGATGCCACCACCAACCGTCGTTTCGTACTCTTTTTTATCCGTCGAAACAAAATGTGTAGGTAGATTTGGCATACAACATCCTTTTCTTGCATTATTCGAAGTCAGTTGACTAAATCTCTATATACATATATAAAATTCTCGTGTCACAATGTTCCTGTCCGTTCTCCTCCGAAATGGCTTGACTGCTTCTTATGAAATATTTTGAGCATATTGAGCAGGTCTGAGAATCGGCAAACAACGCAATGGCAAAACAACGTATGCCGGTATTGGAAATCAATTACTTCAACATTCTTCCATCAAAGTTGTTTTAAGGCGTCACAAAAATCTTGAAATTATTAGCATTTGGCGTCATCCTCACACACATTAGTCGCCAAAACAGTAGAAAAGTGTAATCTGCTCGCAAGTCGTTCTTACAGGGTTTTGTAAAACAAACATACTGTGGTATGTCTGGCCCGTCAGAGGTGGAATTCGGTACCGTAATAAAGTTTGAAAGGGCTGTAAAAGAGCAATAACTGTAACTCGGGGCGAGTCCTGATTTTAGTGGCGACCGAGGCGAGGGGCCGGGCGGTGCAATACCTATTAATTGATATGTTCGCTAAAGAATAGCATTTAATTTTATACCCGAGAATCGCTATACGTTCAGTATAATGTTTTGTCTGAACAAAAACGACTTGTTTCAATGTTTGAAGAGTTTGCGGTAACCATAAAAAGTTCTTGACTTCTTACCCCTTTTTTAAAGGAGTATGTAGCGTATCGATTGAATTCCAACACGTATGTTGATTGATCTAAAGATATAGATTTAGCATTATTTTTTTAAAGGAGTATGTAGCGTATCGATTGAATTCCAACACGTATGTTGATTGATCTAAAGATATAGATTTAGCATTATTATGCATGTGTTAATGAAGAAATAATATTTGACTCAAAGCTCGATAAGTAAAAATATTCTGAAGTTTAAGTTAGTTAGTTGATTAGTAATAAGGTAACGAACACCGACCTTATGATCGATATTTAATTACTTTTATAAACGTGGAAATATCAAAGGTGTAATGCGTAAAGTACCTACCTACTTTAAGTTTTTTTGTGTATCTTCTGATTTTCACTTACTTTTAAATTAAACAGCTTTAAAAGTCTATTATTTCATAACGATTTTTGGTTCGTATTGTAGCCTCGGCTGTGGTTTTGTATGTTTTGTGTTAAACAATCGCATCTAGTACTAAATGCCGGCCATTAGACCGGGCCAGCCAGAGCCGGTCAGTTAAGAGCCAAAGCCTCTGTAAGCCTCTAAGCATCCGAACTCTCCTTTTGAGTTGTTCCCTATTTGCCAATCAAACCTGTCGGGGAGATGGAATTGAATGGCGCAGGTATGATCTTTGTTGATTAACTAAAATACTATTTCGATATTGTTTCCGTTGAGTTACCGTTTTTTTGGTAAATCACAAGATCATGCACTATTTTAAGGTTTATATTAAGCGGGTCGGTATGTTGCAATGCAAATTCTCTTGTTACAATGTTCCTTCCAGTACTCCTCCGAAACAGCTTGACTAATTCTTATAAAATTTTGTGAGCATATTGAGTAGGTCTGAGAATCGGCCAACATCTATTTTTCATAGCCCTTAGTGATAAGGGTTGTCTACAATAATTTATATGTCAAAACAACGTTTGCCGGGTCAGCTAGTTATATAAAAAATAAAAGTCATCAAAAGTAAATAAAGTAGATAATAAAGCCTAAATAAAACGTTTTTCGTAAACATGCTTTTGAATCCACGAAAATGGTGCCTAAATAACTAATAATAAAAATTTGATACTAACAATCTGGATCGTGTTGTCTGAAATGTTTTTATTTTTATTTATTTATTTATAATAAAATTAGGTAGGTAAAGCACTAAGCTGGCCAGCCTTTTTACCGGCAGAAATATTTGACCCTGGTGATTACTAGGTGTTCGTGGATTTACACAAATGTTCCCAGGCGTTAAAGCTTGTCACTTTTTGCAAAAAAAAAATCGTATTTACCCATCTTCTTCCCAAACACGGCCACTAAAACTTTTTTTCCTGAGGATCGTAGAGACGCGACGCGACGAACCGTGTCCGGCCGGATACCAATGGGTCGAACCTAATCCGGACACGGGAAGCTGTTAGTTTACGGTGCCACTAAACTAAAGAGCGGCGCCGTATCGATCGTTGATATTAAGACGAGTTGATCGGGGAATGAAGTGTCGGAATATACTTCGAACGTTCAATTTTATTACCGACTTTTTGGGGTATCTTTTAGAAGTGTTCGTTCAGTCTAGTTTGCATCCGATGTCTGTCAGCCGGCTTTACAGGACTTGCCCTTCCCATTTAGAAGCTTGTATACAGCTTAATGCAATCCTTCGCTTCTGCAGAGAAGCCGTAAAAACAAACGTTTATGAGGACCATACCATAGGTTACGGAAAAAGCACACCGTATCATCTTGCTTCTAAATCGTATTTTTTATCGTTAACAAAATGTTAGTAATCGAGTTCCATAAGCCATTCTAATAGGCATGATGACACCTATCTCAAATATTTTCAACACCATGGCGTTTAAAAAGCATAGCCCCTATGAAGTTAATACAACCAAAAAGTATACAACCATAAACTAGAATAGATCCAATAGGCTAGGTGACACCGCCAATCGTTGACATACTCTTTATTATCTGACAAAACCGTCTGCCTCCATAGATTTTGTATGGGAATACAAAATCGTGACGTCACGGTTGTATATCAGAAATCAGAGGCAATTAACCGAATATTTATTGACTTTTGTGTGTTTAAAATAAGTTTCTACAGCTTTTTGGAAATAAACTGGTCTAAAGTCTATCAAGTTTATTTCTAAAAAGCTGTAGATACCTATTTTTAAACACACAAAATTCAGTGAATATTCGGTTAATTGACTCCGATTTCTGATATACAACCGTGACGTCACGATTTTGTATTCCCATACAAAATCTATGGAGGCAGACCGTTTTGACAGATAATAAAGAGTATGTCAACGATTGGTGGTGTCATCTACCCTATTGGATCTATTCTACTTTCACGTGTTTTCACCAAAAACCTGCTGTACCATGCTGGCCAGGTTTCCGGTATGCTCAATGTGTATTGGCTGCATAAAATAACCAAGAAAACCGCGTCGGTGAGAACTAACACCAATCAATGACCGAAATGAATTGTGTTTTCAAGTTCCATACAATTTGAGCCGGGTGTACATAGGTGGCAGTCCCTCGGCCTCTATCAATCTTTTCGCCACATCATTTGCTCCCCGCGCCCTTCTCCCTCGATTGAATTTCATTAGTGAAACGCTTAGTGCAGATTGAATCCATTTAAGTAACTGCGATCGGCCGTCTGTACCTAACCTTATGCAGTGAGCAGAAAGGTGAAGGAATTCCAATTGTGCCTTCGCTTTGATTGTGCGGTTCTGTGTGTGAACTGGACGATTTTATTTGGATTAAAATGTCGCAGCCTTATGAATAAAAATTGGGCGAAAAGCGAACTTTTCCGCAAAAAGTTGTTATTCGCTATTTGGGAAAGCTTAGCCTTTTTTAAAGTGTTCTATTGAACCTTGCGCGTCGTACGACACACATTTTGGCTGAACTGTAACATGAACACTTATTTAAAAATCGTTTAATACTTAAATTAGGTAAGTATGTCGTGATATAGTTTGCTCAATTCTAGAGATGCAGTTACTTCTACACTTACAAATAGTAGAGGTTCAAAAAGACCTTTTTTTTACCATATTTTCTGTCCAAATATTGTACCTACGGTACAAATGTTGAACTTTGAAGGGAAAAAATCGCTTATTCATACAAAACGATTTTTTCACACTTGTACCACCCAAAATCATTAAGTGAAGATATTTTTGGCAGGCAATACTTAACTAAGTAACTAAGCATCGCAAGATGTACCACGACGATCAGCTCAAATGCGTTTCGATCGGCCGTTTTGAAAGCATATTAATAACAAAATCGTCAATTATTATATAAAAAAGAATAAACATTATAAAGTAAATGTAATATTTATTACAATTACACTGTAATTGTTTTCTTAAAAATAAAATTATTTAAACTGATAAACATACGTCTATGTATACATTATTTAGTTCACATTCAAAAAAATTTGAAAACCATATATTTTCGTCATAATTTAAGGATATTTTGTACCGCGGTACAAAAAACTTTGCCAAAATCCGAAAGTGTCCTTTGTTAATTCAGTGCTTTTGTTTCAGACTGTCTCCATATCGATGTTGTTGCGCTACGCCCATCATCAGATCTTCGTGTTCATTGGTAAGTTTTCACTTTGCTTCAATTGTTTTTTTTTATTTTATTTAGTTCGTGCCAGTTGTCGCCTCACCTTCCTTGGTAATCCCTCTCCGAGACTCCGAGCAGCGCAGATTGTTTTAACATTTCCACCGCAAATTGTAAATACGCACTGCAATTACCTGCTGTCAAAATGAATTCACTGAAAAATTCTCGAGTTGTGATCCGGCTCAGAGGCAATCTCTTTGTAATAACAATTATTGCGAATAGCGCCCGAGGCCCTCTCGCCCCCGCCTTACTTCGCTGAAAATAAAAATATAAAATAATATTAAAAACATAACGGGCGGGATTTGCCCATCGCTCCCCCACTTTGATCCGTCGACAATTAGTCCGATAGAGATAATTTGTTTTTTTCCCTATTTGTTCTGCTTCGGCACTTGGCTTAGTTGCTTCAATGCGATGATTGTTTTGAAATTTTTTTCCCGATCCCCTTTTCGTGGAAATGAAAAATTTCAATTTACTGTTCCTGTAATGCTGTATTATTAATCTCTTCACTAACGAAGGGATTCAACATTCGAGCTCAAAAGTTCGAATCGGCTCGTATCATCTTTTTCTTATTGCTATTTCTATAAAACTTCATAGATAAACAACGTTCAATGTTAAGAACGGCTGATTTTGCAATGCGTTATTTTTTAGTTCTTTTATTACTAGAAAAGAAAATCAAACTGAACAAAGAAAAAGCGATAACTTATAAAAATTTAGTGCTTACTTGTATTTTTTAAAATATTTTTAAATTCTACATCTTCGTTTAAGTTGCAAAGTCAATTGACAAATGTGAACATACCTATGCGAAAATATTTTCAAAACTTGTTGTTCTATAAGCTTATGATAAGTGGAAAAAGCTGTAGTTTCTATTTGAACTACATACATTTCATAAAAACTTTCATAAATCTACGTTAAACAGGCTGGTTCTAAAATACTTACGTATATGAAGTTCTGATTTAAATTTGTATCATAAGTTTATTTCTTTCATATCATAATTACATTCTGCTATTTTACGTAGTTAAAATACGATAAATCCTAACTTCTATATCCTAGCAACTAGTGCCGTCTTCTAGCTATCATATTATTTAACTATAGTTTCTACCTATTATTTTTCCGATACAATGCTTTGTTATATTTTCTCGCTCATTATTACCCGAAATCAGAGAATAAACAGCTATTGTTTGTGTAACTGGATAATCGAGTGACCGTAATAATGATATCCTCTGCCATTAGCGAGTTCTTGATATCCGATGTCGTCAGATTGTTTTCTCGTGTCACTACGTATCGAATATGTAATCATTGATTACAAGGTGATTACTAATCACCTTTTCTATTATTATGTAGAGAAAATATTAGTATTTTCTTATGGGGTTGGTCTGAAACAAAAGGTTTGGATCAGCGCCGCATGTAAAATAAAGTTCCTACTAGCCGATTTTGACCACGGCGGCCAATCTCAACAGAAATCAGCCAACTACGCGGGAAATATTTAAGTGTAAACGCAATACATCGGTGCACTCTCTGTTCCTTCATTCTCTAAGTTCGGTGTACTTAATGTAATGCCATTAGATACGTTGCATTCGGATGGTAATATACAGGGTGTCCAGGAATTAATGGATAACCCTTTAACTGCGGGTAGCTTGACCGATGCCCTACTGGTAAAAAAAATATGACCTTAGTAAAAGTGTCACGGTTTTCAAAATATCGCCCAGAGACAATTGTATGAAAGTGAGAAAATTTTTCACAATCTTTTTTTTGTATTTTTTTTTCTTATTCACAGGCACTGAAATAATGTACTCATTTTATGCGCCAGCTATTTAGATGTATTTAAAAAAACAGAACTCAAAAATGTTGCAATGGGAGATTTTTTTTCATACAATTGTCTCTGGGCGATATTTTGAAAACCGTGACACTTTTACTAAGGTCATAACTTTTTTACCAGTAGGGCATCGGTCAAGCTACCCGCAGATAAAGGGTCCATTAATTCCTGGACACCCTGTATAAATACACTTAAATGGTATCTCTCAAAAGCAGCTGCGTATGAATAAGGTCAGGTGTTTAAAAACCACTATGTCGTATTTCCATAGAAGCAGTCCTAAACTTCGTACGGCTTTAAGTCGGATGCAACATAAAGCGGTGTTCTAGCTAGACCATCGAATAAATCGAAAATCTACTGGACCGATTTCGCTATGGTCATCATTTGGTTTGGACTACCCACTAAGGTACACTTCATCGTCTAAAACCACGACCTAGAAAATCTGGATCTAAATGAACCTCCGGTTTTTTTTATTAATTGAACATATTCGGCCCTTAATACCATACGAAATTTCGGAATGAAAATCAATTGTAGCTATTGTAACCTCAGTATTTATTAATTTTAAATCTACCAATTAAAAAAGTGTAGAGTGAAAAAGGTCACATCTCGGGCACCGTAAATTGTAAAAAGGGATTTTTATCGAAAGAGCGAGTTTGCAGAATAAACTATTTAGCTCACAATATCGGATGAAGGTAAAACCATTCAATGGGATATAGTTGGTATCTATGGCGACTCATCCCTGCCTACTTATTATAAGGGCTGTCCACGGTAAAACATTTCGTAAGTTAACCCCAAATATCAATTTTAAATTGTATTTCACAAGCTACAAGTTTTATTTACGAGACAGGCTAGCAGGCCGGAAAGTTACTACCCGAATAAAAAACAAATTATGCACTTTAAAGCACGTTACGTTGGTCCCGGTTCGCACTGTGGCGAAGTATGGATCGCACCACTCATAGTTGAGGTGAGAGCCTGGGCCTAGGCGAGACGTGGCACTTTTAGCGTAGGTTCGAGTTCACTTGTTAGAAATGAGGATTCGAGTAAGAATTCTTTACAAGATAAAAAAAACTGGTCAAGTGCGTGTCGGGCCACGCGCATTGTAGGGTTTCGTAGTAGCGACCAACTTTCAGAAGACCTAATTAACGACAACCTTACACCTTGCTACCACTTAAAGTCTCTGAGTTAAACCGCGGACAGACAGACAGACGGACGGATAGATATGGCGAAACTTTAATGTTGTTTACTACGGAACCCTTAAAAGAATGTAAAAGCAGAGATAAAAAAGTTTTTAACGGTTTTGGAGTGAGTTCATTAATTGGAATGCTATTGAACCGAATTAGAAAATTTAACTAACAAAAATTATTGCTATAGTTAAATACCTACCTGGGTAAAAAGATGATTCTACTGTATTTTTTTGACCTCATTGAGCTTTTCAATGTGTCATGGTAGGCCAGTCTGTGCGTTAGTATTTTGTTCTCAAACACTCCATCTAGAAAAATAAGTAGTTGATTTTGTTGGACTTTCGACTTTCGACAACCCTGTCGCCTAAAAATGTAGTACATCTGCGGACAGGTAAATGGTTGAAAAATTCCTGTCTCATCTCATAAGCTTTTTCAGTTGGGATCCTCACGGAAGCGGCACAGGAAATTTGTGTTGTAAACCGGTTAATATAACTACCCTCTTGTAATACTCACTGCCGTATTTCCGCATCAGAAAAAAGGCATATTGCGAATCTTTTTTTGGTTAACATATTACCTACTTTCTTCTGACGCCAGTGTCGATTATTTGTCTGTGTTTATCCAATCATTTGTTGTATTATGTTAATACAAGTTTATACAGTGAATAAAATGGTTGCATTTCGGTTATGGGACCCTAGAAATGTGGATAGTTGTTTTCAAATGGAGGTCAACAGAAACACTACCCTCAGTTAAAGCAAAGCAAAAAGCAGAAAAAGACTGGTAAGATTTTAACAATAGTTGAGGTAAGAACGGTGCCCAGTAATGAGACAGGTTTAGTAGTTAAAAAATACTGCATAACAATTTGTTGTGATTCTCAAGAAAGGTTCTCTTTACTGCCATTCAGTCTTAGTTCAAACACTCAGCCAAACGGGGCTTCAGTCCTGTAATGACGTTAAAAATAGAACACCCAATTTGGTCTTAGTCGGAAAATAAAATCTGAATATACATTCGAATTTGTTCAGCACACCACGCCCCCTGTTCGAACGTAAGTCCCGCCCACGGCAAAGGTGGTCTCGAGTCTCGAGACTCGGGCTAGACTCAACACGCGAATGTGAAGTGTCGAATGCACCTTGATGCATTGTTCGAACAGGGAACTAATACCCGTACCCCGCACAATGTGCGAAGTAGGCAGTTTATCCGGCCTATAGGCCCTCTGTGATTCGGATCACCTTTGATGGTTTATCCTTTGACAGATTTCTTATTTTTCATGCGAGCTTTTTACAGTGTCATCTTTTGTGACGATGAAAAATGCTTGATCTATTTTCATACGCAAGCCTTTTGAAGAATATCTGGGTTAGGTTTGGATTACATCACGTGAGCCAAGACAGGTAGTGGGAAGAGCTTGGTATACGTCATTTTAACCATACATAAGCATTAAATAACCCAATGTGTTGATTCAAATATTAATATTAAATTAAACGACAAGCTTAAATGAAATCAATATAATATTTGATCATAATAAGCTGAATGTCAAAGCGCAGGCATTTAAAGCCGCTAATGCCGGCATTTCATAATTTTCTATAGAAACTTATACGTATTTTGTGCGACCGAATTCAGATTTGGTCGCTCACTGCTATTCACATAGTGAAACTACAAAAGGACCGCAGGTATGGAATGCGGTGGCTGCAGTAGCACGCCCCATACTAATTTAATTGTTTTCCCAAATTATATTCCAATATTGCGTGCTTCCTTTCATTTAAATACGAACAAATACGTTCCAACATGAACATCTTTTTTCCCTAACATTCCAGCGTTGTCAACTAACCACTTACCTTAATTAATTGTAAGAAATACTTTTTACAAAACGCCCCTGAATAAAAAAGGTTTGAACATTTGCATAATTAAATATCGGAATTAACTCCTCGATCCCCGCGAGATAATTAAGAGTTTCTCTCTGCAAAGGAGTTTCAAGATATTTTTTATCGAATCTTTTTTTTTACCTCTTTCAGGTATTTCAGATGTTTGTAATTCCCGTAGCTAAAATATTTTCTTTAGCCTTTTTGTCGCTAATGGATGCCAGCAAAAACAACCCTGCTTTAAGATAATACAACAAAATGTTTTCCCTGATTTTAATGAGAGAAATGCTTTATTCGAATCTTAAATCTCCTTACAATTTCGCCACAAGTTCTTCTAATTTAAGACAGCTAAAGTAAACAGGCTAAAATAACGCTCTTGTTTTTCTTTACAATGTTTTTTTGTGAGATATTTGCTTTCTTGCCTTGAAATAATATGTATGCTTAGCAACAAGCGACAAAATGTAGAAATTCATCACGACTTCTCTGCTCTCGTATATCAATAGCGTCTTTTTCACAAAATCATGTCAACATTAGATTACTATTTACATTCATACAAGGTTTTTTTCCAATCGGTTCTGATATTGCACAAAACTGTCAGGATTCCAAGACCATTTGCCTTCCTAGCATCCAAGTAACTGCCTTACGTAAGCACCTTATTGAGCCAAACGTGAGTCCCTGTGCGGCAATTTGTCGTTTTGCCTAAACAGCGCTTCTTAACCCTTTTAGTCTACGGACCCCCCAGAAAATGAATCAGATTTCAAGTCCCTCTTAATAAAACACAGGAATAAGTTTAGGACTCTCTGACATATTTTTATATTGATTCAAATGTTCGTAGATAAGACGGCGGACCCCCATACACATATTCCCGGATTCTCAGGGGCCCAGAGGACCACGGGTTGAGAAACACTGACTCCGAGAACTTGACGAAGTTGTCGTCGAGTATTGCTTGGCTTCGCAATCGTGTTTCGTGCCGTGGAATGGTTTCGTTTCTCGTCGACTTGGATGTAATGCCGTTTACAGAAATATTTGTACGGCTTTCGATTAAAAAATATGGTACTACCTCTACATCCCCTTTACGCTGTGCTCATATTGTTTTATAATTTGTAGTAGCTTACGAGATTAAAAATCGAGTATCGCCATACTTGATGCTAAAATAAAATCTCTGCGATTTATGGAATACCTCTTTGAAATTCAACGTATATTGAATTGTAGTACCTTCTGAAGCAGCTAATTAAGCAGATTATTTTCTTCGGTACTTGGAAGTAGTAATCGCTTTAAGATTCTTCGCAAAAAACAAAATGCTTTAGGTTCTAACTAATGGAAATATTTTCAGTATCTATAGTAGATTATATCTATATAGATATAGTGTTCCTCGAACTTGTTTATAGCAGTAGAGCCGATCAGAAGTAAAAATTTCGCATGTGTATATTTTAATAATGTTTTAAGTCCTATCTTTGTCTGTAAGACATGCGGAGGTGTATCTTAACGTACCAATAATAAAGTACAAATACTATTTTGACTTTTTAAAAGGAACCCAACAAACCCATCGCAAATAAGAAAATCCCTTAAGTATCTAATTTGCGAATTTTTTCTCATCATAAGGCGATTTGCCGTTTAATTCGGCCAATTATATCGCTCTCAAATTGATCGTAATTTTCTACGGGAGGGTATTAGGCGGTATCGGTGCGAACGAAAATAAGCAGATAATAATGATGTTCTGACGTCTATAAACTTTTAGATATTATGGTTAGGCACCTTCTGCTTCGTGGAAAGGTACTAAAGAACGTGGTGGAGAGCTTTTTCGGTGCTACATACACCTCTTTATGACATGAAAATGAGACGTGAAAATTAAATGACATTGCGAGTTTGTAAATCAATATTTATATTAAAGAATATGTCATTAACTTCTTATTTATCCCGCCAACAAACCTTTGACTTTCATTATACCGTAAGGCAGTGAGGATCAGAAAAAAAAGACCGTCCGGCTAGAAACCGCATTTTAGCATGCCTGAACCTTTACCCTTAACCCTGAATTTTTAAAAATCTAGACTAAAAATAAAAGCTTGTAAAAACAAATTTATAAAGGTATACTTGTTTTTCTTGCCCTTGGTGTTAAGTCTTCTTGGCTATTAATTTAGTGCATGTCTTCTCGACCTGTTATAAGCGATTCTTCAGTGTTTACATTTCGCAGTACCGTCAGTAGTAATAATTATTTAAAGTAGATTTAGTGCTAATTAGACGGCTCGACTTTAAAGATGAAGTAGCATAAAACAAACAAGTATATAGCTTTTCTTTCCTAAGCGCTCGGTGCAATTTACTTGAGATAATTACTTGAATATTTTCAACATGCAAAATTATAATAAATTGATAGGCCAGTGAGAGACGCAGGAACGAATTAAAATAATTAAGTTAGCCAATAAGAAGACCGTCATTAGGTACGCCATAAAATCCATACAAAGAATCATTAACACGAAGACACTAATATTGGTGATATTTATGGCATTCGAAATGTCACCGTATTGCAGTATTAAAAATTAAATATTTAGATATTCAGACGTAACGTTCAACTTATGAATACTTTAGAAATTCAAGAATAGCTCTATTCCCGTATTCCTATTTTTGAACATGAAAGTTCAACCAATACTTGGTAATATGAAAACGGCAGTAAATCGCAGAAAGCATGCAGCGAACCGAGAGGGAGGCACGCGAAATTAATATCGCGTGATGAATGATGAACGATGACGCTGCAATTTACAATTTTTCATTGGAAACAAATACTCACCTGCATGGCAATAGCATTCTTATCTAACGCGTTCGCGTTGGGTTACGTATGTAACCTTTCCTATTTTTAATTCATATGAAAAATCGCTCCCGGTTTTTAAATAGCGCCAGAGTCACCCCACGTTTTGCGAAACGCGAAGCTCCACAAATCGGTTGTTTGTAAGGAAAAGTTTTTCAGGTACAATGAAAAACTTAACACATAAACGGGGAAACAGCTGAAAATTGCTGAAAAGGAAATTTTTTTGCAACAACTTTATGCGCATTGGGCTGAGTAGATATACTTTAATACAACCCTTCCACAGTATATCGGTCTACGTCAACACGAAGACAGCACAAAACGAGGGTGCTGCCTATATTCGATACTGTAACTTGACGGGGATTATCCTACGGTGCCCAAACAACCGTCCGCAAATCCGCGCCGAGCACGTGAACTATGGTAACGAAAAGACGATAAAACCTTTATCTTATTACGGATATGCTCTCGAAAAAACTCTAGACGCGACACATGGACCCAATCCGTTTCGACGAGGTTTTTGCGGACCCTTTTACTGGCTAATGTGCTTTGCAGTTCCCACTGGGCTCGGGCTTAATGCAGTTTCTGGAATCACGCGTGACCTGCATTCCCAATCCGGTTGTGTCGAGGCCGATTTGCGATTTCCGCATTTGAATATTTGTGCACAATATTTGATTTGACATCGGAAACAATTTTTTTGTGTACACATCCGAATCGAAATGTCTATTCATTTGATTTTACGAACAATGCAGCTCACAATGCTCGCACAGTATTTTCGATTTCCACAAAGGACTGCTTATGCCGAGATATCGACTTTCAAGTAGCTCCTGTGGCCGATAAACCGTATATTTTAAACGTGGCCGTAAAGAATGATCCGTCGTCGCCACCATTACTTGTGGTCGTGAAACATTCATGCGCGTCGTCTGACCGCGTGGCCGTGCACCCTCTCGAGACCTCATAATACTGAATTTACTTTCAGTTTAGCTCTGTCACCTGTTCGGCACTAAAGGAGAACTTTTATTTTAACGGGTTGCTTAAGTATAATGCATGAAGCTGGAGGAATATTCTTTTTCTGGATTGAGAATTCGATACATTGTTTTATTATCAAAATACACCAAGAGAGCTGCCGGAATCCTCGTAATTGCCTACATAACGTTTTCATCCTCATCTTAATTATGATTATTATTTTGTAAATATATTTTTTTTGTTTTTACCTGAGTAACTTTTAAGTTACAATTATAAGTAATCGTAAATGTATTTCCTAAATTTAATTGCTTGATCCTATTTTTTTTAAGCGATAGTGTAGGTAATTTAATCTGCACGATTATCATGTAGAGCTCGTGTAATGTGCTGTAACCCTTAAATTGTGCTCTCTTTCCAGTGGACTTGCTGCAAATGCTAGAGTTTAACGTCACCGTCTCATTCCCAGCGGCACCGCTACTTACTGTCATATTGGCGCTTGTTGGTAAGTCACTGACATTTTATACAAACACTTTTACTGTATTTTTTGTCACATTCGCATTCCCTTTTTACCTCGTGTGTGCATACGTTTTGAGACGAAATAAAAGTTGCATAACTTTTTTTATAATTAACATATATTTCTAAAATTTTCATTAAAATTTTCAGTAGATAATAATAAACAAAAAATAATTATTATTATTCAAAATGACCACCCTTGTTTTTAAAACAGGCCGTTAGACGATTTGGCCAGCCATCAATGACGGCACGAATCTTTTCCAGCGGGATTCGCTTTGCTTCTTGGACAAGAGCTCGCTTCAGTGACTCCAAGTTTGGGTGAGACTTTCGGCAGGCCCTGAGCTTTAGCTCAGCCCATAAAGCATAATCCAGCGGGTTGAGGTCGGGGCTGGAAGAGGGCCATTCGTTCGCCGCGATGAAGGCCGGCACATTTTCCCTTAACCACGCTTGGGTGGTTTTTGCTTTATGGGATGGCGCTGAGTCCTGTTGGAAAACCCAATCCTTGTTGTGAAACAAAGTAAGGGACAGGGGTTTCACAACAGGCTCTAAGATGTCAGTTTGATAGTTCTTGGCTTTCACCTTGACGCCTTGTTGCCAGAAATGGAGCGGAGTGACACCTTCCTACGAAACTTTCCACCATACCATCACACTAGCCGGATGATGAGTACGCGAGACATTCCGTGCTGAAGCTGGGACGTCCTTGCTACTTTTTGCATACACTATTGTTTTGTCGGTTGAACTTTTCTTAGACAGTAAAGATTTTCTCATCGGTGAAGAGTATTTTCCTCGCACCGTGTCTCTTAAGCAGTATTGGATAACGTTCGCGTCGCAATTTACGAAGGCGATCGTTTAAAAAATGAACATTCATACAGCTATACGCCTTCATCTTAAGATCATATTTCAGTATTCTGTTGACTAAAACGCGCGAAATATTAGTCTGCAGAGCTAGTTTTTTTTGAGTTCTACATGGATTTCGGCGAAGTCGCAATCGGATGATTTTGATGTTCGCAGGCGTCCTTACAGAGCACAGCCGACCACTCTTTTGGCGATCTTGCAAAGAACTTGTCTCCTTGTATCGTTTAATAGTGTAATACACGAAGTTCACACCAAAAGTTTTCACCTCACGGAAAATCTCCATTGGTTTTTTTCCCGCCTTAAATAGCGAAATCACGGTCGCACGCAATTCTTTTGTTCTCTCCATAACGAGAAAATTGAAAGAAATGAATTTGAAAATCAAAGGAATTAAAAGTTAACATGGAAATTCAAAATTAGAAAAAGAAATAAATAGCAGCCAGTAATTTTTTATTTCTTTTTTTTAGCACAAAGTTTGTCTCAAAACTTATGAACACACGAGGTATAATGGTGGTATTCAAAAAGGCCGTGTCGCCGGACTGTAAATCCAGCGATGCCAGTAACTTGTAGATCCATCGTTTTTTTACATTTTTTCCGTGTTGGTCGTGGTGTTCAGTGTGTTTGGTGTAGTCCGCGATTTGATATTTTTCTTTGACAAAACCTAAAGCCGGCGCCACATTTGACGTAGATTCCGTCGTGGATCTCTCGCGGCAGAACGCTAATACATGTTATTGCATATAACGGCTCAATAGTAATATGAGACGCTATGATCTCAGTAAAACGGTTTGAATTACTTGCATTTTAGTGAGTAAAGCAGGTATTTTTCTCGGTCCTTTGGAGGACGGCACACGCAGCGGCTTATAGGCAATACTGATATAAAATAATTTATTCATAAATTATAATTATTCATAAATACCCACGACTAAACAATTTGTATTGTGCATTTTAAAACATCCATTGTTACTTTGTTTAGATATAGAGATGGCTTCTCCATACCGATGGGTAATCCTATCTAACGTGAAATTCAACTGTTTACATTTCCTAGTATACTGGATATTTCCCAGCTTCACAGTATTCACAGCAAAGCCAATAAGCAGTGCTTTGTGTCTGATAAATGAATCGACCCACATACTGAAAGCTTGGTAAAATTGTTTTAGATTTACAAATTGATGATATACGAATACTTATTTGATCTAAACTGTGATATTAAGTACTGTACTTTATCCAGCGAAATTAGGTTTTCAGCCATAATCAAAAACTTTTTTTTTTCGAGAAATCATGTCGAATAACTTACATTTGCTTCGCCGCTCACTTTGTGTTCTTCCAGAATACAAGAGTGCAAATACAGCTTGTAAAATACCCTTATATTTAATGCCTCGTTCTGATTGTACGGTATCTGTTACATATTAACATTTAGTTTAGTAAAATAATAATAATCGTTCTGATGATCGTAGTAAAATAATAATAATCGTTCTGATGATCGCGTGCTCAAAGTGCATACTGAAAGTTAATACAGTGTAGCCCATGACGAGTGACAGGCGTTAACGCTTCTTAAGCTGGAGCGACGCGCGACGCGGTGGCGCCTAGAGGTATACCAATCGAAAATAGGGTACAGTAGGGTTGATTTGCACGTCTACCAATGATAGTGCTTAATTGTTTCAATTAATTAGTTTATTAGTGTAATAATTCATTAGTGTGATGTTCAAAGCGCAAACTGAAAGTTAATACATTGTAGCCCATGACGAGTGTCAGGCGTTAACGCTTCGTAAGATGGAGCTACGAGGGATGCGGTGGCGCTGAGAGGTGTCCTAATTGGAAATGGGATACGGTAGGGTTAAGCAGCA
Organism: Pyrausta despicata; assembly: GCA_963921415.1. Classification (NCBI taxonomy): domain Eukaryota; kingdom Metazoa; phylum Arthropoda; class Insecta; order Lepidoptera; family Crambidae; genus Pyrausta; species Pyrausta despicata. The sequence goes on along the minus strand of OY992862.1, from coordinate 8,176,885 downwards.
TGGCACCAATGATAGTGCTTAATTGTTTTAAGTCGATGATAGTGTGATGTTTGTAACGGAAACTGAAAGGTAATACAGTGTAGCTTATGACGTGTTAGGTGTTAACGCTTCGTACGCTGGAGCGACGCGCGACGCGGAGGCGCCGAGAGATGTACCAATCGAAAATAAGTTACAGCAGGGTTGAGCGAAGAAGAAACAAAATAATAGTTTGGTACTAAGATTTTCTAATAGTAAGCAATAGAATATTCCTCCTACTTTCGATGTACAAAAGATGATATTTTCGGTATTTTTTACGTTATTATCTTATCTATCGCGCGATTTTCGCTGTAGGTCTGGCACATAGTTTTGTGTGGAGTAGTCTTTAATTTTAAACGTCTTTTATTGGTGGTCATTAACGCCGCTAGCTGATTAAAGCTAGACAAATATAATCAAATTAGATTTTTCTAGCTTTAACCACAGACGAAGGCTTACAATAGCGGCTAGCAATAATAACCCCATAAAATGAGCTTACTTCGTATGAGCCTGTTGGCAGTACATCGTCTTATTTAGACCTGCACGTTTTCACTTTGATATTCCGACGGCTGTCTCGCATAACAATGTGCCAAGTGCCACTCGACATTGTTCACGATTGGTAGTCTATTAATATCAAATGAGCATCATTGTTCACACTCCAATGGAAGTTACATGTTTAGTTTTTCGAAACTCGTAAATTTTTCACTCCACGTTATATTTTCCATACAATGTAAAAAGTAACGCCTTTTCTTGATTAGTAGAAGGAGTTTCCTCTTGGCCTTTGTAGACTGCTAGGATTTTATGTGAAGTCAACATACTTATTAGTTTACGATTTACATCTCGTGTAGTACTACAAATTCTCAGATATAATTTAAATTAATGTCTTACATACAATACACGATACCACGAAATCGAGAATCTTCCACGTGTAACATTATCATATTCATATTTGAACGAAGATGGAATTGCAACAATAGCGTATTCCAATTTGGCGTGTTCCAAAAATATCACGCACCAGAAAACATCCGTCGCCGCTTGGTAATAAACCTACAACTCGTTTTTCTATTTGTAAGCGAGTCGATTTAATAAAAGATAAATTCGTTTCTCGCCATACTTTTCCTTATAGCATCGTGGGGTTGCGGTACCGTTCGGTTTGACCATTTTTCGCGTCGCGTCTTCATGGTAACGTTAGTAGGTCGGTCGATTCAACAAGTAACTCGGGCGCGGCGCCTGTTGCGCGGTGGTGGGTAGTGGGTAGGGGGGAGTTAGGTAGTACCCACTACCCGACCTCCCAGCCTGTTGCGTCTCGGAGACGCCGCCGCCCACCGTAACGCCCGTGCTGCCATACTGCATACTTCTGACCCACTTATTTACGTTACACCTCGTTACGAAAACTATTCCGGTTATAACCGACCACTCGTATGTACGATCGAGCTTGGCGAAACGATTTGTTTAGTTTGAGAACCTCTTGCCAGGTCTGAAATGCGATGGACTGTAACTATTATTTTATTCCTTTGTCAGTACGTATGTATAGCGTGAAAAGATTTGAAAACGTCTTCAAATACCGCCTAAACCATCGTTTTGTTTATATACCTATTTGCAGTTCAGAACAACCTCTTTTAATGGGCATTATAGAGTTAAAAAAAATCATTTTGAGCTATGCTGTTAGTATCATAGTTGCACTTTCTTTCAAATTGTTGTCATCAAAATTGATGAAAACCTACTGTGCGAGCTAGCACATACAATTTTCTATGAAACATCAAATGATAAGACTCATTTGCTTTGAAGTTAACATATAACGAGTTCCTCTAAGTGCTGACAGATTTGTTTGCTATCAAACGATAATAATTTGTATTTCTCATATGAGGAGGAAAAATATTGCTATTTGAGAGCCATAAGATTGTTCACTTTGTGGCGTATGCACATCATTAGCAAAGTGTGCGATTTATTGGAGCTTTCTACTTTTCATTAGCTCTTTTGATTGGTAAAATTTGTACCCAATTCAAACGTTATCAAAAGCATTACTCTTTTCGCCAGAAAAACTGAACTCTTTTGGTGAAGATTTGGCAAACATTTAATATCTTTTTTCACTGTTTTCAATCATCTTCGATTATTGTTAGTTGCCCACGCAAATAATCTAGCAAGATGTTTCAAATTTGATTTCTATATCTATGAGTGTGATTTTATGGGTTGTTAATCTTTAGAAAAGCAGTGTCCTAATACCTACTCGATTGGATAGATGGAGAGATTTCCATCAGATCAACTGTACTAGATATTGTTTTAGAAATTAAAACACACTTAACGAAAAAATCGGACTGCCACAGGCGGGACCTACATCTCTCGCAAGCCGGGCGATTGCTCTACCAATTGAGCTATATCACACTTACTCATCGGTCCGAATTTCTCTTTAGGCTGCAGCTAACTAGTCTGAGATAAGTTAGAATTCATATTGTACGATCTCAGTGTGCGACTGCTTAAAGCGTAATTACGAGTATTATTCTATTCGGTCGGTTCTTGTAAGCAATTTCAGACGCAATTTACATTGAGTATAAACAAGCAACAGCTCCAGAATTTTGGTGAGTAAACAATAACAAAGCAAAAGGTCGAGTTGCTGCCAACCTGCTAACACAAAAGGATTGAGTTGTGTAATTAGGCTGTTGGTATTATTATTAAGGTACGCTCGAAGTTTAGACTATGAAATGTTGTAAATGCAGATGGGGAGTGTATTATTATAAGTGTAATTATGTCAGTGGGCACTGTATAACGCGATACTTTCATCGGCCAAGCGACTTAAGGAGAACAGTATAGACCCAGTGTTTTTAGGGTTCCGTACCTCAAAAGGAAAAAAACGGAACCCTTATAAGATCACTTTGTTGTCCGTCCGTCTGTCAAGATCGTTTTTCTCAGGAACGCGTGGAGGTATCAAACTGAAATTTCTATATGATACTTAGGTCTACTGTCCCTGGAAGCTGTAGAAAAATCAAACCTAACTAAAATCAACCTTCTAAGCCAACGCAATCAAAAGATACAGCCATTTAGGCCGCAAATTTCCGCAAATTTTCGAAACTCGCACGGGAATTAAAACCTACAGGGTACTTCCCGTAAACTTAGAATCTTGAAATTTAGTACGAAGTCACGTCTTATAGTACAGATATATGAAAAATTACGAAAACCGTAAATTTTCAGTTTCATAATATAAAAAAAAATATTTTTGAAAAATATTTTTGACAATTTTGAAAATTTCAAAGTTACTACTCCTTATCTACAGGTTTGTACGGAACCCTCGGTGCGCGAGTCCAACTCGCACTTGACCGGTTTTTTTAACATAGCATTTCACTGTTCCCAAAGTAGTTAGCTAAGCGGTTTCGTCATGGATATCATATAAACTTATGTAGCTGTGTTGAGTGAGAATCGAATCCGGGATCTCAGGTTTGGTGACATCTTGACAAGTCAGCGGCGTATACAGCGGCCGGTGTATACGCCGCTCGACCGCGAAGGTCATTTTCCACAGATATATTTTTTAGAACCTTAAACTTTCTCACCATCGGCAACTCTGCATACACCGATTTGATGGAGTCGGGTGTCTCACTTTGAACTAGCTACATTTAACCACCGCCATATCTCGAAACTACGACGTTGCCAAAGAGTGATTATATGAGTGGAAGAGGCATTAGTGCATCTCTATTACCCACCAGTTTGCGTAGCGACCTAGCGTAGAGTCTGTGTAAGGAGCGTTCAAATAAAAAAAATACTCAAAAAGTAAGATTTAGTTATCAAAACGTGACGTGTCTCACATTGAGCCACTTTAGGGTGGTACACATTTAACCAGTACTTACCATTACAATTTTTACCATTTTTTTTATAAGTAGTGAGTTATTTAATTTTTAAAGTAAAAAAAAGTTTATCTGAACCAAAAAATTCTATTAATAATAGTTATAATAAAAAATAAATAAAAAAATAAACCCAAGCAGCCTCCTCAGGGTCACGATATGCGGTCTTCCAAAAAACTTTGCCTGATAACAGGCGGGATTGTGGGTAGGCACGAGAGGCATGCGGCGTAAATATTTCCTCCGATGGAAATTCGAATGGATTTCCTGGACGCCTGTTAAACTTTTGGGTTACCTTCCTTACAGCCCTGATTTAGCAACGTGTGACTTCTTTATATTCCTAATCAACTCAAAGAAATACAATTATCGTTGCCAAAAGATGCGCTATTAGCGTTTGAGTAGAGTGTAAATGAGGTGTATGCAGCGGACTGGAAAAAGTGTTTGGAAAAATGGTTTAAGACGCATGAAACGTTGTATTGAGGCTAAGGGAGAGTAGGTACTATGAAAAGATTTATAAAAAAGAACAATCTAATATATAAAATTCTCGTGTCACAGTTTTCGTTGCCATACTCCTCCGAAACGGCTTGACCGATTCTCATGAAATTTTGTGAGCATATTGAGTAGGTCTGAGAATCGGCCAACATCTATTTTTCATACCCCTTAGTGATAAGGGTAGTCCACCCTTAGCATTTATATGGCAAAACAACGTTTGCCGGGTCAGCTAGTTATTAACATAATATTATTATTTAATCCATGAAGCAATTATTTTTATTTTCGCAAAACCTTCTGAGTGTCCCACGTAGGTAACGTCACTCTCCAAAGAATCTGAAAATTCTTGGATCCAACGGGACTAAGCAGTGAAAACATGAAGGACTGCCACAATAGATCAACGCTGGACGATGCGGTAATACGAGTATAAGCCTAATTTCAGAAAGAGAAGATATTCACATCCAGGTTGACAAATTCCTAGTACACGTATTATATACAAGTCAAATACGGCGACGAATTTGTCTACGAAATTAATCTAAGGATATGCAGTGCACACGACCTCACGGGCAAGATTGGAACGTCTGCGCTGCGCCACGATAATTTAGTCAGATCTGTGTACCTGGCGGGCTGACTCAGATACATCAGTGTCCAACGTTACTCTCTATAAGAAGTTGTCCGTAGCTTTGGATGTATCCATCCCTGTCACTCTTACTAGCTTTATCGCACGAGCAAACGCGCTGGCAAGACCCGAAAATACGAATGAAACGTTAGGGAGTACGGACTCTGATGAGATTCTCAAAATTCTGATTTATTCTTGCTCGGGAGTCGACGAAATTGGTCGAAGGTGAACTCAGTTTCTAATAAAATTCCTTGAAATGCATTGTCACTTTTTAGTAAACAAAAAAAAATGTTAAAAAGGATTGAGAGATATTTAGGTTGGGTAGATAATGATATTTTTTCTTGTTTAGCGGCAGAAATCCTGAATTTAACACTAAGCGATATTATTTAACACTAGATGGCGCTTTAGACCTTTGACTCGCGCTAACACTCTGATTTGCCGGAAAATTCAAAACAAAACAACCGAAACGTTTATCATGAAATGAAATGAAAATGAAATTACTATTTTTGTAAGCTATGCTTATGTTACAGTAATGCAGGCTCAACTGAACAATTTCAAGTCTTTAAAAGCATTTACACGTACAGTATACGATATGAAAAATAATAATCACAACGAAATTTTAATCAAATTACACCTGTCACCAGTCAGTTTTTTCTGAAAAATCCAGTACAGATATGCGTATGCAATGCCTTGGCTTCAGTAATTTCGGGTGAACCCGTTTTAAATTTCTAAATGTTCTTAAAGATGCTATCAGTCAAGTCAGTGCAAGCAAGCAGCACTGCTTCACTTAAAGCTCTTGTCTTGTTCTCAAGAGAACGGTTTTTAAAAAGATTATCAGATATATAATGAATGTTTGTTAAAAAGGGGAAGTTTCAGGGGGCTTATCACGATTTTGATTTTGGCTCAACAGAAGTGCTGCTAATTTTGTTTAAATTTTTTGAAATAAGAACGCTGTCAATAAGCGTATTGTAAGATTGTAATACGGCCACAGTTTTACAGTACCTATCTACGTAATAATGTTCCAAATTACTTTCCAGTGCATTACTATATATTTATACATACGCATAGATGCTTTGTTGTATACTTCCCATTTGCTAGTTTGTCTATGATTAAATAAAACGTTCTTAAATGTTAAATAGAAATTGTATATCAATAACGGAACACTATACGCGTGTGCTGAAAAGCGATTATACTAAATCAGTTCTCGAGAAGGTTCGGCATATTTAATAAGGTCTATTAATCTACGTCACAGTCACAGTTTCAGGGATATTTCAACTATGACTCTGGAATAGGGTTGTTTATATATCAGTGTAGTTTTTAGTTAAGATTTGCATTCGAATTTGAAGTAGGGCACCGAACTTCCCAGTAGGTTGCAAAATTATTTAGAGCCTTAAAACAGACTTAAAGAAGTAGTTATGGCTCGTTACTTGAAGGGTTACAGCGATAGTTTATTGCGTATTCTTTGCCTTGTCTATTCTATCTGTCAGCTATTGAGGACTTTCTAGATATTGTTATCATCGGCTGTTGTAATATCCCTATCCTTTTACGTAGGTATAGCATTTTTTGCAAGAATACTAACTAGGTAGATAGTGTTGGGTGGATGGTGGGTTCCTCTCTTTCCGTCCAAATTTACCGTTCCTGTTAAAAAGTTGAAGTAATCTCCGAATTCGGTGGAGCGTGGCGTATATTTTTCCGCTAAAACAGTAGAAGCGCACTATCTGTGACGTAACAGAGCAATTTCGGCTTCGAGTGTGTTTTGTTTTCAGCCGCATCGCCAAGTGCGTGCTGCACGACGAGTGGGGTTTCACTTGACGATACGATGACGGTAACATTGCGTCTCGACCAATGTCATAAATTGATAACTCTTTTCCGACATTTTAATATCATCGACTTAGTGCAGATAGATGGCATCTTCTTATCTTCTTAAATATAGTACACTAGCCTTCCGCCAGCGGCTATGCCCGCGTGGTATTCAGTTTTTTAATATATTAAGCATGTGATTATACATTAAAAACAGCCTACGTTCATCAGGAATGATGTAGGATTCTAATGGTAAAAGATTTTTGTAAATCGGTCCAGTAGTTTCGGAGATCAAACAGCTGAAACAAAGAATAAAATCTTTATGATATTAGTGTAGAAGATTCATAAAGCATTCAAAGATATTATGGCTACATAGAAGCTTTATTGTTATACAAATGTTGTGCAATGTCCGTGAATGTTTAAATTCAGATTCCGGGTTCCTTAATTTTTTTTTCTTTCAAAGTTTTAAGTATGTGCATCAACGATTTCAAAAGCTTTGTTTTATACGCAAGCTCTGTCCTGAATAATGTCTATACAGCCAAACTAGACTCGTTCATTGAACTTAAATTTATTTTTTCTGTTAAAATGTCGTTACGGTCTCTATAAAAGGATTGTGACCTAGTGCGGATGTCTGAAAATTGGATTCGAACAGCACACATTGGTGCTGTATTAACCCTTTAACGCGTACCTCACCTTTTTTGGTAATTTGTTTGTATTCTGTGGTGCAAATAATAATATAATTTACTAGAAAAATACGTTACAATGGTTAATTATCGAGAAAAAACAATAAATGTAGTAGCCAGTAAACTAGCCACTAACCAGCTTCCTACGTCCTGCTCTATCACTGCAAGTTCACTGGTCAGTAAACTGGTCAAGTCTTTTTTGGGTCAAAAAGGATATAATTGATCGCATTTTAGAGTTAACTTTTATTTATTTACTTATTTAAGATATATTTAAGTCATCATCATCATCAGCTTATATACGTCCCACTGTTGGGTACAGGCCTATTTAAGTAATAAAACACAATTATTTCAGAAATCAAATTTAATCAGTAATTTTTAGAATCAATTTATTGAGTACCTACCTACACTTATTTGGTTTTTCTTGAATTGTGGACTTACTACTCCATTTATGTAGGTCTACCTCTGCTGGAACTGGTTCATTAGGGGCTATATTTTCACGATACCTTAGTTCGGTGAAAATGATAGTGGTGATAATACCGGGGGTAAAGGTGATGGTGGCGCGACCAGCGATGAGGATGATGGCAGAGATTCCTTTGGCAAATGAGATGTTAATGATGACGTTCCAGCGCTAAATGCATTACTCTGATTGCGTGTACTCAGGCTGCTGGTATTAGCAGGAACAAATTCGTTAAAACCATCGTCCGCCTATCTTCACCTATGTCCATGTATATGTACCATCAGTAACACCTACAAGGTTATTCCAGTGGTCCTCATCTAACGATACCAACTCTTCGGGAGTTACTATAATGATTCTTAAATTAATTGAAAAATAAGCCTTAGCTAACAATAATCTTATAAAACTTACGGTACTTCCTAGATATCGACAAAACGACGAAACCAGACCTAAAATTTTCGCGTTATTGAGATATAACTACCGAACAAGATTGTTAACGGGTAAAATTAGAATAAAGGTATAATACTCTATGCAAATTAAAAGTTTCATAGTAATTACTCAAAAACAAAAGTCAGTACGAAAAATCAAAGTTACATATACAAATTTTAGGTAATGTTTCTTCAATACACCGCTTGGAATAGAATTTTACAAAATACGTGTTTTTATTACTATCCTCGATCAGGTTTGCACTTAACTAAGAATATGCTGTTAAAAAACAGTTTACTTATTTTTTCCAAGTAGACAGATTTATTTATTACGTTATCACTTTTAAATACGTGCAGCATATTCGCATTGATAGCGTAAACTAGTTTGGAAATGCATGGTGGGGCCAGAACACTGGCCAGCTTGAAGAAAGGCGCGAAGTGTTTATTGCGCGCACCGAATTTGAACGTTTGGCCAGTTGATAGGCCAGTGCGCTTCAACGCAGATGCTAAATGTTCATTAAGATCTATGTCCTAGTTAATGCATATTAAATATCGTCTTTACAAGAGCTCTCCAGTTTACAGGATACTTTATATGAGTCGTCGTTTAAAGGGTTAACATAGCACAAACTACGATCAGAGCACAAAACAATACCCAATCAAACGGAGTGCGCTCTGCCAGCCCACGCTTATGCTTATATCTTTTGTACCTATTGAATTAAATGCTTTTATTGTGTAGTTATTTTTTTGTACAGTGAAATCCAATTTTTGTGCGGTTTTTCAAATGAAATCTCTTTCTTCTTCAATATTGTTTTTTCATAATCATCGGCATCGATTTTTTTTCATATTTGCATTGGCACTGATTACGATATAATTACCATATCGGGCAAATGCAACGATGATATTGCTGTATGTGTAATATTGCTGTGCATAGAACATTTTGACGCAATTTGGCACCTGCATTCACCAAACTATTTTATGGCACCTTTGTACTGTACGATTTACTAGACGACGGGTCTAAAAGTTCACGGCGTATTTGAAAATAATTGAAAACAAGCGTAATTCGCTTTTTAGCGATATTCTCTATGCCGTACGGCGTTAAGTCCACCTTTCTACACAGTTTTGCTGTGCAATAAAGCTTAAATAAAGAAGCTAAGAGCTAAATATGCCGTGTCCTAAGGCTCTATTTAAGAATTCCTAAAACCGAAGGTAAAGATAGATGACAACTGTTTATTGCACACTACAGAAAATTCAAAAAACACAAAAAGATGTACAATTTAGGCGGTATAGTTACATTTAAATACATTATTTCCGCTCAAAAGGTTCTGAATCATATATCTAGGTTAAATCACCCTTCATATCCCAATGCCCCGTTTTAAACGGAACTCTATTCGCAGGCTCACTGCCCCAGTTTACAGTTTCGTGCCCGGAGCGCTGTCCGAATATATGCCTAGTAATTATGCGTGTGTACGCACGGCTACACATCAAGTTAATCACAGCGGTATCTTATGCTTACGTAATAAGGGTGGTTTTGCAACGAAAATGAGTAGCTTGATGTGGCGCCGTGCGTACGTGACGGGTTACAATCTGTGCGCGAGGTAATCCCTGTGCAACGGCTGCAGGCATGCACCTGGCTATGGTTGGATTCAATGCTCGGCCGTGTTTGAGTTGTAGACTCGGATTTATGTTGGGATTGACATTTGGACAAGTCGTTGCTTTTTAAGGTGTCGTAATCGCGAAGGAACTGCTTAAGTTATTGCCAGCCTTTCGTGTAAAAACTTTCTGTAAAAAATGAAAAACAATAAATTGACTGTAAATTATACAAATAATAAATAGAGATACCTGTTGTTGTGATTGATTTTTACCAGAAAGGTAAGATATTGCAAATAGGTACATAGTCAGATATTTCAATTGAAAAACATAATCAGAGGCGCACATAACTTTTCACACATTTCCCTGTCTTATCCGCTCCCCAATGGAAGCGATCGGTTATTAATTTGCAAAATGTCCGGAGAGCGGAGCTTTTAAGCCGGCTGCGACCGAATTCCGGCGACAATGGACGGCGATGTCGTGGATTACCTCCCCCTCCCTCTTAGGTGTCCTGTGTAAATGGGGGTTTAATTTCCCGTATCCGCAAACACAATGGGGACACGTTTCGGTCGGCCGCGTGTCGGTTGCACGCTGGCGAAGTTCTTCCCTTGCAGTTTTCGTGTTTTTTTCGGTGTGTCAATGTGTGGTTCGTATGTGGATTATGTATTAATACATACTTCAACTATGTAGAAAGAATATAGTTGCCAGTCTAAGACTGGATACCTTTTGTACGGATTTAATGATATGAATCATAGCTATAAAAAAATAGAAGCAAAACAAACTAATAACTTAAATAAAAGTTAATCGAGATCTAATTTAATGACTTATTTCTTAATAAAGGGGGTGATGTCACGGACGTTGTCTTTGACGCGTATGCTGAGCTTTTGCTGCGCTTTTTTAATTGATATATCTCGCTACAGCTCTCTAAAGCTGGTGTTCGTGTACCTTAACCCTACCCGTGGTGTGTGCCTACAGTTTTGTGATTTCAGACAAACTATTTTGTTGTTATTTTACAGATTTTATCGTTTTCTATTTCTTGAACACATAAGGTATGTTTATGTGTTAAATAAAAATATATATATTAAAAAAGTCATTCACACATATTTATTTTATTACAAAAGTGCTATTAAAACAGTTATTCAAATGGCACCAAAGCCAAAGTGTTAACGCCTGTGGACGATTCCTGGCCTCTGCGGAAGGGGAAACATGCTCAGGTGCGGCGATGTATGCCATCGAGGGTGCGTGAACATTGCTCAAAGAGCTCAAGTACCCGTTTTTTGGTCCTGTCCGGACTGCAAAGCCAGGATGCCAAGAAAAAAAGGCAGATAGCACACCTATAAGGGGCGCAGCCGCAGCTAACAACTAACAACATTTCATCCATGGAGCTCAGATGCCACTACGGTAGTAGCCACATCGCAGCTACCGAACCTTCATCAGAACTTACGCGCTCTCGGCGCTGAGATGAAGCTAGCCAGAGATGAGTGTAAGCTGTGGAGGGAGGAAGTGTTTGAACTACGCTCGTTTATGAATTACATGGTAGAGAAACTAGATAAACTTGAAAAAGAGTCGATGACCTAGAGAGGAAGTGCACTACATTGCTAAATGGAGATAAATGTAAGTATTTAATATTGAGTCTAAAGAACCAAGTAAACAAAATATCACGCAAAGGATTTCAAATTATTCAGTCATGTTGTCGAACGGGTTCCAAAGCGAAAATCCTTGGGCTTATCATTGATGAAGACTTACGTTTTGAAGCACTTGTGCATAGCATTATAGGTATCAAGAAAGAAAGTATTTGAGTCTAGCAAATCGTATTAGGCTCTGTGATTTCTTGGTGATATCTAGGTTCAATTACATGGTATACGGTGCTCGGCTGCTAGTTTTGAGACGAAATAAAAGTTGCATAACTTTTTTTATAATTAACATATATTTCTTAAATTTTCAGTAAACAATTAGTAGATAATAATAAACAAAAAATAATTATTATTATTCAAAATGACCACCCTTGTTTTTAATACAGGCGCTTAGACGATTTGGCCAGTCATCAATGACGGCACGAATCTTTTCCAGCGGGATTCGCTTTGCTCTCGGACAAGAGCTCGCTTCAGTGACTCCAAGTTTGGGTGGGACTTTCGGCAGGCCCTGAGCTCTAGCTGAGCCCATAAAGCATAATCCAGAGGGTTGAGGTCGGGGTTGGAAGAGAGCCATTCGTTCGCCGCGATGAAGGCCGGCACATTTTCCCTCAACCACGCTTGGGTGGTTTTTGCTTTATGGGATGGCGCTGAGTCCTGTTGGAAAACCCAATCCTTGTTGTGAAACAAAGTAAGGGACAGGGGTTTCACAACAGGCTCTAAGATGACAGTTTGATAGTTCTTGGCTTTCACCTTGACGCCTTGTTGACAGAAATGGAGCGGAGTGACACCTTCCTACGAAACTCCCCACCATACAATCACACTAGCCGGATGATGAGTACGCGAGACATTCCGTGCTGAAGCTGGGACGACCTTGCTACTTTTTGCATACACTTTATTGTTTTGTCGGTTGAACTTTTCTTCGACAGTAAAGATTTTCTCATCGGTGAAGAGTATTTTCCTCGCATCGTGTCTCTTAAGCAGTATTGGACAACGTTCACGTCGCAATTTACGAAGGCGATCGTTTAAAAAATGAACTTTCCTACGGCTATACGCCTTCACCTTAAGATCATATTTCAGTATTCTGTTGACTGAAACGCGCGAAATATTAGTCTGCAGAGCTAGTTTTTTCTGAGTTCGACATGGATTTCGGCTTAGTCGCTTTCGGATGATTGTGATGTTCGCAGGCGTCCTTACAGAGCGCGGCCGACCACTCCTTTGGCGATCTTGCAAAGAACTTGTCTCCTCGTATCGTTTAATAGTGTAATACACGAAGTTACGGCTCACACCAAAAGTTTTCACCTCACGGAAAATCTCCATTGGTTTTTTTCCCGCCTTTAATAGCGAACTCACGGTCGCACGCAATTCTTTTGTTCTCTCCATCACGAGAAAATTGAAAGAAATGAATTTGAAAATCAAAGGAATTAAAAGTTAACATTCGAATTTCAAAATTAGAAAAAGAAATAAATAGCAGCCAGTAATTTTTTATTTCTTTTTTTAGCACAAAGATTGTCTCAAAACTTATGAACACACGAGGTATGATGAAACTGAAAATTTACGGTTTTCGTAATTTTTCCTATATCTTTACTATAAGACGTCACTTAGTACTAAATTTCAATATTCTAAGTTTACGGGAAGTACCCTGTAGGTTTTGATTCCCGTGCGAGTTTCGAAAATTTGCGGAATTTTTTTTAAATAAATAAATAAATATTTCACAACAATCACACCAATTATCTAGTCTCAAATTAAGCTACGAGGCTTGTGGTATGGGTACTAGACAACGGATAAACATACTTAAATATTTTTTTTGTAAATAAATACATATTATACATAGAAAACACCCAGACCAGTACAAACACACATGTTCATGCACGCTTGTGCTGTGCGGGGATCGAACCCGCGACCCTTGGTTTTTTTTAGAAGTCCGACCTGTGGACCACTGCACCAAGCGGTCGTCGAAATTTGCGGCCTAAATGGCTGTATCTTTTGATTGCGTTGGCTCAGAAGGTTGATTTTTCTACAGCTTCCAGGGACAGTAGACCTAAGTATCATATAGAAATTTCAGTTTGATACCTCCACGCGTTCCTGAGAAAAACGGTCTTGACAGACGGACGGACGGACAACAAAGTGATCTTATAAGGGTCCCGTTTTTTTCTTTTGAGGTACGGAACCCTAAAAATGGACTCGCGTAGGAGATTACACTATGCTACTCCCCATATCGGCACCTTAAAAAAGATTGTTCTAAATTATTTGGTAGAACGGCTGGTTTGGCGGCGTGACGTGCAGACCCACAGGACTCGCGGCTATAGTTTCGCGCTTGTCTTGCCAACACATCGCACCGTCGAGTTTAGGGGCAGTTTCAAGATCACCGCGTCCAAGTGTTGGAATGATCTTCCTCCACCACTCGTTGCCTTGACAAAACAGTAGCGCCATTTAAAGCGAGGTACAAAAAACACGTTCTCAGTTGCCAGGTCATGGAAAAGTGATGGTTACTTATCTATCTAGTCTGACAAATGGCTTCTGAGAAGAACATTCCGCCTATTTTTCCGCCTTGCCCGCGGCAAATCAAATCATTGAGATGGCCGTTTTCCCGCTGTCGTTGCAGAGAACTCAAATCGGTGTCGATGTTGTCCTGAAAAAAAACGCGATTAAATTTAATTCTATCTCTATATATCTAATCTAATATTTGGATAAATTAGGTTATTAAGAATAAAGATAAATAAATATCAACATCACATACATTGATCTGACTCCGCGGTAAGCAGCTTAAGCACTTGTGTTACAGATTTTAGGTTAATATAATGTATCAAGTTTTTATAATATAGGTTTACAGGTGGTGGTTTACACATCGAAGGTTGTGGGCTGATACACTGAATCGTTGTATTATCTTGTGTTTGTCATGTCCATTGATAATAAAAACTCTTTTCTTATTTAACTTAATTTAATTTAAGAAAGAAGAAAGAATTCTTCTTTCTTAAATCCGTAATAATAGCGCTAAGACTGTCTAAATTGTATCTATTGTGACTTCTGTAAAGTTGTTTATTTGTAATGATCTTTATGTATGGTATGCAATAAAGATTCTATGTATACATCTGAAGTGGGATTAATCAGGGCATGGTTGAACAACAGATATTTTTTGATCTTCTTCCTTATGATCGCGATACTTCATATCTGAACACCCGGTGTAAACATTTTCAAATCTATAGGCTTTCCTGTTTAAGCTATGGGTCGTTAGTACTCTTTCCTTATTCCATTGAAGTATAGTTGCTAAATTTTGAAAAGACAACCCCACAATGCAGCTTAATTATATATGCCACCGAATATACGATGAAACAATAGACGCGCCCATGACTGCGACCACCGGAGACTCCGATGACGGCGCATTAAACGAATCCATACAGTGTGATTGATGACCTGCGCACACACGCCGCGGCGGCTCATTCAATTTGCTGTCACCGGGACAGAATGCAGTTTTATTATAAGGTTTACCGTTCTTTCGGTGGTGCGTTATGCTGGTATGCATCGGCATTTTTGATGGTGCTGAAAATTTTGTTTTTTTTGGAGGAAATTGTATTTGGAACTTCGTTTGATACAATGAAACGTCTTAATGAGATACACGAATAAGACTTTGCACCTCAGTGAACACCATTTCTGTATTCGAATTTAATGCTGTTGAAAAGTGTGCTGCACTGTAAATGTCTTCACCTCCCTTAATAGTAACACGGCACTCCGCATTGCTGTTAATTTGTTGATTTTAAAGGCTTAAGTTTATGGATACATTTGTCTGTCCGACATACTGGTCCTTTTATGATGTATTAAGAAAAGAATACCCTATTTAACTATTTAGTATGTTTTACAATTTTAAGCTATTTGGTGCCTAACGTTGTATCATATTGTTTTGACAATGACACTGTCCTTAACTAAGTCATCGGTAAGACGCCCCAGAAATCCAAGCCCATGTGATGATTAATATCAACTCATAAAATGCACACAAGATATATCGCCGCACGGACACCGGAGCTCACTTAATTTGTTAGTATGACGCTCTAGAGTTGGTTGCACCATACATTTGTATACGGACTAGTGGTCCGCCTGCGGCTTTGTCCGCGCAAAGGTAAGATTTCAGTTCAACAGTAGTTCAAGTTTGAAGTCTGTTGAAAAAACTTTGCCACCCTTAATATCTAGAATATCTAGAAATCCTGAAACACTTCATTCGTAGTTTTGGATCAAGTACAATTATATTTTCCAAAAAAATCCTTTCATACTGCTCCTCTGCAAAAAAGGTATCATAACACAAAATTTTGAGTTATATGAGTCAATCAGTCAGTCAATTTACCTTTGTATGTATTAAGATTCTCCTTTGCCGCATACTGGACGATACGTCAGAATGCTGTAGCATCGAGTTTGTCCATTTCAGGTAGTGATCGATCAGATTCCAGAATGTACTGTGACCCAGATATGATGTGGGACAAATAGTTCATTGCTATGTCTAAGTCATTTGTCTGTAACGGAGTACATGCCGTTTATTAGAGACTAGAAATGTTTGCAACAGTCTCATGAAGATGAAGCAGGACTTAAATTTTTTATGGCGTGCTATGTGCTCGGGAATCAGGCAAATTCATCATTAAGACTAGTCCAGTAGAGCGGAAAAACTCTTCAATCATTAATTATAAACTTCCTCATCTCTACAATGTTCTAGAACCGGCTGACGTAGCTAACAAGCAAAACAATTAGCTTTTTAAAGTGTACAAGCAATAACTTTTATTGTGAAACAAACTGGCGAGTTTACGACATGACGGGAATTTAATTTGTCAGCTGGATCGCTGTGATGCGATTATCCCGTGTGTGAGCTAGCCTGTCTCACCAGGATGCCTTTGCCTTTATGACACATCGGCACTAAGACGACTCCGTGTGTGAAACTCTGTGAAACTTTGGATCTAGTTTTAAATAAAGCCGTCCCTATCCCACATTCCATCTTGACCGTGCGAGCATACAAGATGGCAAGACTCGAGAATAGAAGGCATTAGAGAGTAGGCACACTGCACCGGCCAGTGCCACTGCAGAATTAGCCGGAGTGCTTTTTTATAGCGCTCAAGATGGTTGTGGTGAGCTGAAACTTAATTTCGTATTGCGCACGTGGGATGAAAAAGGTGTGAAAGTTATTTACACAATGAAAGAAACAGTTATATTGAAATGGAAACATGCTCCTAAAAACCATTACCCTAAGTAGTGGTTCAGTTAAACTTATTTTAAAAAGATCAAAAGGATTATTTCGTTCAGGATAAACATGGTCTACGAAAAAACGGTTCGAACTCCATTGAAGCGATGAAAAAAATCCCGTTTTGCATAAATCAGAAACGTTCAAACTTATGATCCGGTTATAAAGTTACACTCGATTATTTCTTTTCTGTTCCCATTGCTTTGAAATAAAAGTTCGTACAAACTTAAAATTCAAGCATCATTCCGTCGATCCGGCAAGCACCTTCGGTAATTGTTACTTGATATCTCACGCTAGTTATAAGTTGTGTAGCCCTGGCCAAGTTTGTAATAGGACTTAGTGTCTGGATTGGAAACGGCTCAGTAGCCTCTAGGGCTGACGGAGGCTATCCAAACTTTGGAAACGATATTCCTAGTAACACGATACGCGTATCACAATCGCACCGATTTTGCCCTACAATAATGAAATGACTTTTGTGTCACTTGCTAGCTAGTTGGGTCTTGTTTCAATACAAATAAGATTTGTAATCAAAAAGTTGAATCAAATCCATTATAATGAATACAAGGACTTTGAATAGGAATGTAATGAACAAGACCTCAGCCTATCTAAAATAATGCGTTTTTTATCTATTCCATCGATAAATAACTGTCAATATAAACGACCTTTTAACAACTACAATCAAACTGAATACTTAGGATCCATTTATTTCTAACAACTAAGTGAGCTGAGTCAACCCTACGTGAATGCAAGTTTTTAAGAACTTTGAGTCGTTTTGTTTGTATCTTCCAGTGCTCCGATACTTGCGAGGGCCACTGATACTTTTATTATTTCCTTATGGACTTAGTAACTTCGCAACTTGTTCTCGATAACTGGGAGTTTAGTGCCTCTGTTGTGCTTCGAATCATTCCCATTGTAAAGAGTAGTGGCGAGATGTTGAAAACTTTACCTGTTAGGCAATCTGTCTCTTCAGCTTTTTTAACATTATCGTTTACCTAATGAACATATTTAAAAACGAGACGACGTATTTCTGTCTGTTGTTCATATATATCTTTTAATTTTGATGTTTTCTCAAATCTCTTAGTTGAACGCCACAGCGGGAAGTTTTGGAAGATGATGTAATCGACATGTCAGATCATGAATCCGTCTTGATTTTCTTCGACTGAAAATTGCACACCATCTTTTCACAGATAATATAATCCCTCCTGCTTTGCTGGTTCGTTGGATAGTCATATTTCTAGTCCGATACCTATCGAAAGTCTGGCCAAAGTCTGCAACCCGAGCTGGTTCTTCCTTTATTATTAATCCACACCCGATAGCCGCCGTCAGACGCGCAATTTTATCTCAGATGGAAGTGAAAACTTTGCTCGTACGTTCTTTCTGCGAATTTAATTGAGAAAACTTAATTTTTACTCCGAATAGTTTGAGATTAACTTGCGATTACATGAAATTGAGAGATGATTTCGCTTCATAAGACCCTATTCTCTGTCGCAAAATCATAGTAGATTACTTTGAGATGGTTAACCCTGAGTTGCTATTGTATGTGGCATAAATTAGAAAATAAATCATTAGTGTGCACCTATGAATAACTTAAGGTCCGTAATTGTTCGACACCAACCTGGCTGGCATCATAAACAAGTTGGCCAACTCTTAAATTTATAAAAGCATAAACCTCTGTTCATTAGAATTTATTACGTGGCGTGAAAGGCCATTAACTCTTGCTCTAGTATTTATAAATTTAGTATGAAGTGGAATTAAAAGCGTTTTGTTGGCGTCAAACAAATTTATTACACAGTTACACTTCCTTTTAATTTTATGATTCGAGAATTTTGTTTGCTGCTATCAGATTTCATTTTACTCGGGCTGTAAACAGTTCGTTATGACCGTAACGATTTACAAAGTATTGCGCGTTGCTTTCCATCGTTTTCAGACTTCTATGATACATGTGTATTCTTACCATTACGGATAGAAATATACATATTAAAACGAGGTCTATATGAATATGAATTGTTGAGAAGGTGGGATGATTTTTGGGATGATTTAATATGTCCCGAACGGCATTAGTGCAGCCGTTTTACGGTACCCATCACCGGTTTCGCGGTAATCGTATGAAGCGCTACGCCACTGATTAGCCGGCTAACCTGCGCTGACAATCCGGTTTGCGCTAACGAAGCGATACTCGAGATGTCAAGTTTCCGCTACCGCCTGATTTTGCGGGCTTATTCTGAGTTTTTGGTTCTTTAAATTAAATAAGTCGGTGCTAACATTTCTAAGTACCTCATTTAATGTCACGTCGAAGTAAGTCAAATTTTTGCATAAGCGTTGTTGATTGTATCTACTAACAGAAAACTTTACTAATTGACATATTATGGCACAAAAAAATTAAGAGACTCATTAGTTTTTTTTCTGGTTAATGTATCGGGACACCATGTAGGTTTATCTGCTATTTCTAATGTTTTAAACAATAGTACGCAAACCCTTTTAGAACCATGACGAATATTTATGCCATTCCACACAGACAATCTTAAAGAAGCCTCGCAACGGATATTAAACTTAAAAATTGTGCAGATACCTAATATTGCATGCAGGTTCATTGCACAAAGAGAGCGTAGTAAGCTTAATCCGGTAACGAAAAATCTCACGGCATAATATCGGAGCGAGTTTCCGATTAGCCGTCCGGCCCGACAAGGCAATAACCAGCGCTTTATGATAAAGTTAATTAGATTGAACATTCGTTCCCCCGAGCTAGTACCCAGTACACAGATGAGAAGGCCGGTCTCCTTTGAAAAACGCGAAGAAATGAAACGAAAATCAACAACGCCGTAGCCCGGGTACAGGGGCTGTTCTAGATAGGTTAACAGACTCATTTTGTAATCGTTGTTGCTTGTGAAAGAATGAATAATCTTGATCTTCCACCCTCTGTTTAGTTTTTATCGGCTACTAGCTTTTACCCGCGACTTCGTCAGCGTTAAGTAGTTTTTTGGAATGCGTTGTTTTCCCGCAATAAAAATCTTATCCAAATATTTGGTAATTAAGGCGTGAAAGCGATCGGGAATCTGATTTCACTCATAAATTACCAAATGTATTTTTTCCCATGGCAATGCGTTTTTTTTCCCGCGGTCAAAAGTAACTCATGTTCTTTCTTAAGTCTCAAACTAATTCCTTCCCAAATTTCATTTAAATCTGTTGTGAAGTTTAGGCGTAAAAGTGATCAGCGCACCTGAATTTTACCATGGGAATGCGTGTCCCGCGGTAAAAAGTAGCCTATGTCATTTCTCAGGTATCAAAATAATCTTCATACCAAATTAAACGCTAATTGGTTCAGCAGTTTTGGCGTGATTGTGACACAAACAAACAGAGTTACTTTCGTGAGTCTTGATGTAGGCTCCACTCCTACAACTTGACTTCGTTCAACCTTAATCTTGACAGTTTCTATTGATTTTTATCCAAAAATGTTGCACAATTAGGAACATTTATTAAATTTTATATAAGACATGTAAGTAATTTTAAATGGCTGACATTTATCTATTTTTGATATGGCACACATTATTTGTCATAAGTTATAATTAGGCAACGATACAACATTCTGTCACCAAATTCGTTAAAAGTTGTTAATTCTACTTCCTAATTGTGTTTATTCTGTGATTAAAATTTCGTGACGAGAGCAGCGTAACTTTGATTCTGCAAATCTCGTAAGATTACTGGGTTGTCACAACTTATGTACGCGCTACCTTGTAATCTTTTTGTTTAATCAAAATTTTACTCGAGTTCCCTGTGATTGCAATGCCAAGAAAGAATGAAATGTTTCAAACCTCTTTCATCGAGATATACCTATCGTGTTCAATATGATTCAGATTGATTTTCGTCAATTACATAGTGACCCAATATCTAAAGCGTATGCCGAGGACACGGAAAATTAGTTCCACTAAGTATTGTATAGTGGCTAGCACATCAGGCTACCCATTTTTATTGGAAAATCGCCCGTATCACAAGCCCAAGAGTTACCCCAGTGTTTACCGTGACGTGCTGGACTGGCCACCGTACCCTTCGCGGCGGGGTCCGACCGCGTCGCAGTTGAGCAATTCATTTCAAAGTTTGCGAAGAACGCAGCCGCCGAGCCCGAAGGTATAATTAGTTGGTATGGGAGTGTGCCCAACTCAAACAGTGACCAGACTATGAAACGGACACCACATATGACTTTGATTAAAATCAAATGCGGAAAATGTGCCACCTGGTTATAGTTTAGGTATACGCTGGTAAGCGGTAGGAAGTGTCATTTAAAGCATTAGTTTCCGTTCTGCTTGTATTCTATTCTGTGACCAGGCGCTTAAGCATGGGCCAAAAATCGATTATGTGCCTGCCCTAGAGAACCGATCATGAATGACATCGTGAAATTTTTTCCGTATTTTACTTTAACCAAAAGCATGACTGCATATTTGTTTCTTCGGTTACTGCACTCTGCAGTCTGTTATCGTTTTGTGAGTCTGCATGTCGGAGGAAAATTATTTGGTCTTATTAACTCTTTTTAGTAGCGGTAGTTTTGACAGTGCGGCTATTCCCATAAACAAATTTTTAAATAAAATAAATAGATTTTGGTTGTAAGTTATTCATTGTACTCTCTCTCTCTCTCTCTCTCTCTCTCTCTCTAAAAAAATCTTACCTAAACGTACAAAGTTCGTTTAATATGCTTTAAAAATCATTTACGTTATATATGCAGTAACGCATTTATGCATCAAAGAGAAGCCGATAAAATGGTCAGTGTGGCATGGCAGGCAGAAAAATATCGTTTCGTCCCGGCTTAGACCGACTTCATATGTATGAAAAAAGAATTTATGGAAATTTGCGTTCCTTTAGAATGTATGCAAAACGAATTATTCTATCAACATAAACTGTATATGTGTCAGCTTTTATTGACCAATGATTTATTAGAGATCGATGTTTAGTTTTCAAAAATATTTTTTGACAAAATAACTTTTACCTGCGTAAAACGATTTATCGTAAGAACGCGCATCTATCTGCTTATTTACATATTTATCAAAAGATTTGCACTGATCGTATTGCCGTTTAAGTGACGCTATTACCGTTGTGAACGCAGCACAAACAGAAGTGTACCTAACTAAAGAATTAAGTCAGTTTATGTAAATTGGCAACATCCGCCACCACCGGAAGTGAGCGACAGCCTTCAGCGAGCTTCTAAAGCGCTACACCTAGTTTCTGCTATGTAAATTTATTGAATGTTCTCGTTATAGTCCTTATTTACAGGATATGTTTCCGTAAAAGATACGTATTTGGCAAACTGAGTAAATAACCGATTTAGGAAAGAATTTAGACATACGTTTCTAGTATAATTTTTTTTCCATCCATCCAAAAGTTTCTAGATTAAATCTTGATTGTAATTTTTATTTATTACAAGATTTTATTTAGTGTCCCCTGTCCCTGTAGATGTTTGTCATCAAATCGTGCAAGCTAAATTTCACACACTTTTCAAAGACCAAATCATTTCATGGACTTGTTCAGAATAATAAGCAGCAGTAGCTTTAGCATCTTTGTTTTCACATTATTCTAATGATCATTGTATCTATGTTTTCATATATTTTTTTTAATGTAGCCACCGCTCCAATAGGTTGTCTGTGTTGAAACCTATCACAGTTAAAATCGAATCCCGCAATATTCCGGCCGGCCCCAGGTGGCTTCCTCGCGGTTTTTCATTTCGAAATGCATACAACAATCAGCTTCATTCTTTTATCAAACTAATATGATGTTTGTTAATGGCATTTGTTTTGCTGGAATAGTGTCACTTTGTTATAGAACTTTGGAAAAATATGAAATTGTCACTGTATTGTTATTATGAATGATTTTATTTACAAGCTTGTAGAATAACAAGATAACTTGTAAATGATTTTTATCCTGATTGCAATTGTATAGTGATCAGCATAAGTTATCCAAGTCATGCGCTATCACATTTGATTTAGATGCGCAGGAGAATACTTTCGAGTTTTCTTTTTCAAATAAATATCTCTTTCCACGCGTCTGAAAGAGCACCGTGCTACATTCGAAACCTCTCGATATTCGATCGTTCTTTCTTCCTTGCATTCTGCGGTGCATCGATACATGCGCGATTCGAACGGTCTCCGTCGTATCTGTTTCCACGCCGCGTGGCGTTCAATTGCACGTGAGATGCTCCCTTACAGCACCGCGATGCGTTCCGGGTTTTATTTAGCGTGTTCAAATGTAATGTGACGAGCACTTCTTATTGTTGGGATTGGCTGATACGAGTATGACGGTCTAATGAAGAAAAGGCCGTAGCGTTAAAATGATTCCATATCAAACGTTGCAGCAAATAATTGTTAATCATGACTTCATACTTGCTATGCCTTACTGCTTTATGTAGATGTTGTCGGCTTTGCATGCCATTATTAGGTGGTAATTTACTCGCCGTGCATCCTGAAAAAAAAAACGACTCCAACTGCTACGAGCTAAGAAAAAAGTCAATGTCAAACCGACCACATGCATACCCGACGCAAACTTCACCGCCGTGTAAACAGGGGTGTTCTGCTTAAGTGTATCAATCACGCTCACGCCCCGGGCCTCGGAGCGCATCGTGCTGAGAATATCGAATTAGCGATGATGGATTTAAAATTTTTGCCCGAGCAGGAGAGACAAAAAAGGTGTGCGGTGCCCGGCCGGCCAGACGGTAAATCAATTACGTTACGGTGACGCGCCGCGGTAATTCGATCCGTCGGCAAATGTTGATTCGACCGCGGCCGGTGCGCTTTATTCGAGTGTGTAATGACTCGATTCTCTTATAATTTATGTCGTTTTATTACCACAGTCTGATCTATGAATATAAAGCTTGGCAATTAAATAAAGTTATAAGTTCCTACTTCACCGTAGTTATCTTAGACTATTATCCAAAAGCTACAAATACTACAATGGAGTTGGCTACGATTGCTACATGCTACGAAATAATTCGTAGGGGAACGTCGTAGCATAGTCATATCACGGGTGTAGTATCAAGTTCTTTATTTATTTCAAGTTCGGTATTTATTTTGATGATTGTTTTTCAATAATTGAATAAGAGTAGCAATGCAAAAACGCTTTGGTCTTTTCGTCCTATGCTTTCAAGAAGTAAACAATTTTTTTAAATCTATTTTAGCCATTTTGACGCTTGAATATTTGACCCAACTTAACTTCCGGTCAAAAAATCGATACTGAGCTTTGATTTTAAGTTACTAACTACATCACTAGCTGCCCTATTCGTCCCCACGGCCGCGCAGGCTCGCCTCACTGATCCACTTTTGCCATTAGGTGTCCGCTAAAACGCTGGCCCAATTTAAGGCTCACGCGTTAGTTATTTCCACCGGTAGTCCCAATTCGACCGAATATGACCCGGTTACCCCAGTGTCGATCTCGTTTGGTGTATTGGGAATTGGCCTGATTATTGTTGACGCATTTCTGACAATGCAAAATCCACTTATTCGATTTTGATGACGTTTGATCGGTTCGATGTTTGTCGATGGTGTTACACTTTGTATTAAGAAAATTTAGTTTGGATGATCAAACTCGCATCACGAGAACCGAAGTTACTGACACAATTCTTAAAATGTTATCGACAAAATTTTGTATCTTCTTTAACTATCCTTTTTATCTCCAACTCTATTTTATTCTTTTTAACATGCTTTTATTAGATCGGGGTGTATGTATGTATGTATGAATGTATGTAACGGAATTTTTGAGCTTAATTTTCACCAACTTCCAGAAATCGGATTATTTTGAAACTTTGCACACGTATTAAGTACCGATGTCAATGCAATAATTTGATAAGAGTTTTCCATTATCCTAATTAACTAAAAAAATAAAAAATAGTTTAAAAAAACTAAAAAAACACGCTTTTATTGCTAACTAAAAGAGAGAAAATAATTTCTGAGTGCACGGAATTTATATTACAGTAGAGTAAAAAGCGTGGGGTGCTTGGTATAGAAGTATGTGAAAATCATCCTATTATTGGCAACTATAAAAAGAGAAGTATGAAAACGTCATAAAGTGCACCCCACGCTTTTTACTCTTCTGTAATATAAATTCCGTGCTCTCAGAAATTATTTTCTCTCTTGTAGTTAGCAATAAAAGCGTGTTTTTTTAGTTTTTTTTAACTATTTTTTGTTCAAATCCGTCGGTTTATGACTCGGTTTCAATTTGTAATACTTTTTTTATCTTAAGGATTTTGTTGTTTTGGATTTTGTCTATCGTTGTAAATATTTAGATTTTAAATTTCATCACATTTCTATTTCTAGTTATCTATGCTATGTCCATACGTTATCTTGCACGAGCGAAGCACTGTACCCCAGACTTATCTACTCAGTTGCTCAATCACCCTACTTCATAACGCTTTGTACATATTTCAACTTAGCTATTCCCTTCGCTCGCAAGGTCAAACAAAATGAGTAAATGAGACAGGTACATTCGAAGGCACAAACCTTAGGTTACACCGTAGGATCTCAGAGTGCACCGGCAAGCAGATTTAGGCGAGTGCCAAAGAGGATTACCGAAATTAACCTCCTCAGTGGGTAATGATTGACTCTTCCACCCGACAGCCAGGGGTTGCCACGGCACGCCAATAAGCCGAGTTTCACGCCTATGTTGGTTTCAGGTGTTTTATTGACTGAAGATTTAAACAGTTGACGAGTCTGTTAATCACTTGTGCTGCGTTTTTAAAGTTGCAGGCATGGAACGTATAGGCCTGTCTAACTGTTGGATTGAAGTTTGAAATCGAATACCTACCATGCTTGAAAAATTAGTTTGATACTTTTTGAGTGTACTGCACTTCGTCTCCTGCAGATTACTCCGTATAATTAAAGTAGTTACTAAATATTATTTTTGTAAACTCTGAGTTTAGTTAATGCGTTAACAATGTCAGAAAAGCCCCCCTGAAAAATTTTTTGTTGAGTGTGTGTGGTGTCTTAATGAATATGAATTATCTTTGGTTTATTTGATACTAAGAAAATTCTTCTTGTATTCACCTCCATTTTACCCTAGCACAAAGTTTTTTTTAACTTCAAACCTTGATAGCTAATCTTCCTTCCGTATACGACAAACTCTGTAACCTACGGCGACTTGGAAATTTGTATTACCGGTCGATGCATGCTAATAGAGCCTATTGTGTGTCTGCGCGTCCACCGGATTAGCCCCGGTCGAGACTAACACAGACTCTCGATATACCTACCTTTGTCTGATATGGTGTATGTTAGGCCACTTGTACCCAATTTAGGACAGTAGCTTTGGAGAAAAACGAGAAGAAAAACTAATTAATATTTGCAATAGCTAATTCTCCTACCGAGAAGCAAACGGGAATTGTTTAACCTACGGCGACTTATCGCAAATTTGTCACGCCTTTGCATAGAGTTCGCAGGAGTAACTCCTGCGAACTTAATGCAAAAAAATCATGAATATTTGCCTCAATCGCTAGTACGTACATATTTTTTGCACTCGCATTAATATTGCAATTTTAAACGCTTGAGACATTGGTGGTTAAATGATAGAGCTTTGGATACCCCTAGATTTTGCAAGACCTTAATTTTTTAATGGTAAAGTTACTCCGTTTACCTATGTTATGAAATAAATAGGTACGCTAGATTCAACGACAGGTAACACAGCGTAAAGCTTAATTAAATTGAAGAAATGAATGTATGTAAGTTTATTTATTAAATTCAGCAGCTGCATTCGACTCTCGTTTATTTCTGTACCAAATGTTAGTCATGGAAAATATCGTACATTTTCAAAATGAGAATTGAATTTAACCACGGAAAAATGAAATAAAAAATTCAATTTTAATTAAATTATATATCTATGAAACTATTACTCGGGTGTATGTTATATTATTGATTTGCTTTCGTTATTTCGCTTATTCACTTATGAAACTAAGTAAGACCAAAAAACAAAGCTTTCAAATTAGCGTCGCGTCTTCCGTCCCAGAGAAAATAAATTAAACAAAATCTCAGCATGACAATCGAGCGTACTTGTACAGGTCACGCTAAGGTTTAATTTTATGGGTTCAAGTCATTGAATCACTCCCTTAGGATCCGGATCATTAAGTGGGTAAATGGTTAATGAAAATAGAATGAGCACTAAACATCGAGGCGGAATTTCGCCAGTCACCTAGCCGTCGTTAAATGTTGTTATCGTCGCGATTAAGTAACAAAACAACTGGGCTGAGGGCGGTGGGGGCCTGCGAGGTGTGTGGGGGGCGTCGCGAATAATAATCTCAGTTTACGACGGCAGCCGAGTGAATCAATAAAAACACTAATAATGCACAGGCGTAATCCGGATCGTGCAACGTCGCGATTACTGGCGCTAACGAGGTCGTAAACGCGGATCACCGATGCAAGGCTTAGCCGAAACCCGCGGGGCGCGAGCCGCTCCGCTGCTAGTTCGTCGTGCTTGATCAGTTTGCGCACTCTTGGAACGAAATTACAAGGTCTTGAATATAAGAATTTTCTTGATTGACACTCCCACGTAAGTATCTATTGACTATAACACATAATATAAACCTAAGGATAAGAGCAAAAATATAACGCCCAATATTCCTCGACGATTCACCCAGCTATGGTTAAGAGGCGTCAATATTGTTCACGATTACCACGTCTGATAACACGTTTTGTTACACTAACAATGACACAATTTTTACGGTATCTCCTTTAGGCTTTAAGTTTGGGTGGTTGGGATAAAACAGGTATAAATTCATGCAATCAAATCGCTGATCTGGAGTCATAGCTACCTGTACCCTAACAGTTATAAACCCCAACGTAAAATAAATAAATAATAAATAAATATTTCTCAACAATCACACCAATTCTCTATTCCCAAAGTAAGCTACGAGGCTTGTGTTATGGGTACTAGACAACGGATAAACATACTTAAATACTTTTTTTTGTAAATAAATACATATTATACATAGAAAACACCCAGACCAGTACAAACACACATGTTCATGCACACTTATGCTTGTACTGTGCGGGAATCGAACCCGCGACCCTTGGTTTAGAAGTCCGACATGCGGACCACTGCACCAAGCGGTCGTAAAATGAAGCTTTTAAAGCCACCTTCAGTTTCCCACACAACAATAAACACAATCAACTGCCGAAAAGTTTATCCGGCCAGATAAGAAAGAGCAATCGCGCTATCAGATCTCCCTCTAGTCAACCCTAACCCTAAACCTGCCGTGTCCATTATTCTCAATTTGTGCCGTACGCGCACGGCGACTCGGCGGGTGTCCCCCTTGATTAAACCTAGCAAGTGGAAGTAACAATTTGTGTGCGTCTTACTGAGACCGGCTTATGCACTGTCTGGCTGAATTGCACTCCGTACCTAGGTCCGTAGACATTGGTGGAAGTTACGGCTGATTTAAAAGGGATCTTCTGGCGTTCCGCTGCGCTATAATCATATTCGACTAGCGGCCTGGCCTGGCTTCGCACGGATGGACAATTTTCTGTTACATATGCATATACAATACAGCCTATTGAAGAAGAATTTTTGAAATCGATCCAGTAGCTTCGGAGCCTACTCCATTCAAGCAAATAATCAAATTTTTCCTTTTTACAATATTAGTGCTTTACTTGGTATCCCATATAGCGATCATCGATATGGAGAGCTTCGAAACGTGCTGAAGTTGTCAAAATAATGGATTTAAATTTTTTTAACACACATTTTTCGCTACAAAAAGTCACTAATGTCGTATGTCACTTAAATTCAGTAGACGATACTGAAATGATAAACTTTTACGATGTACCGTTCTTGTTTACAAGTTAACCACTCCTGGACTGCATTGAAATCACGAAAAGGAAATTGGCTGAATGTAATATGCCCATAGAATATGCAGAACTATTGCCTAACATCTGGCTATATATCGCACCAACACAACACCTAGGTTTTATAAACGGTACGTAGATCATAATTTTACCCCGCTTCAGCATGTCAGGAAGGGACTACGGGACAACCAGCTACGAGTACCGCGCCGCCGTTGCAGATCCGAATGTTCATACAGTCGATCGCCAACCGGCCGTACTACCATACATGATGGGTGTCAGTTACAAAATTGCAAACATCAAGATGTTTTAAAAACGTTTTTCAAGATGTTTTTGAAGTACGCTTCAAGAAGCGTACTTCAATCGAAACGTACTTCAAGCTGCAAGAAGATCAACCAATTATTACCACTGCTTAAGTGTAACATACCTCTTCAAGACGCAGGGGTGTACAGACGGGAATGTGATTGCGGACTCTCCTTCATAAGGCAAACTATAATATAGGCGTACGGATAAAAGAACATATAGCCGACGTAAAACATGGACGGAACGCAGTCTGCAGTGTGTGAACATGTATTATATACACCCAACCAATTCACACGCTTTGCCCAACAACCGAAAGCCCACGCAAGAGAACTTCGTTTTCTTCCTCGTGTGCTACGTGAGGCCATTGAAATTAAAAGACACCCTTTTACAGAAGATAGTTGGGAAATTCCAACAGCTTCGGATCCTATTTTAGCCAAGACTCAAGCAAAACCCCGCAGTGTAAGACCCCAATATACTGTCAGCTCTTTTTGTTTAGATAGGAACGTAACTTAATATTTATGAGTGATGGTAGTTTACAATTTTTTCAAAACTATGTAATGACAACACACCTTAGTCTACCTGTGACCACGGACGCTGAAAAGATTCCTAAATGTTAGATTTAAATAAAAGGAAAATTAATCGTGAAATAATCCGTAAAAAGTGATTATTAATTAACTGTGTACTGTTCGCGATAACCGAAGAACAAATAGCAGTAGACGATACTTAGCGAAGTACAATAAAAAAGTCAATTAAGTTAGTTGGAGATAGTTGTAAATACTATTTTGTGTAGTGTACACGTGTCAGAGATTATAGTTTATAGTCCTCCTGGCCGATTTTGTCCACGGCGGCCAATCTCAACAGAGATCAGCCAACTACGCAGGAGATATTATAGTGCACAAGTGTGAGCGCAATACACAGGTGCACTCACTGTTCCATCACTCTCAAAGTTCGGTGAGACGGCATTCCGACATGACCGGAGAGAGATCAGGCGCAGGACCAACGGCTTAACGTGCTTTCCGAGGCACGGGGGTGTAACACCGCCAACTTACCGACTCCGAGCTGTTTTTGAGAAATTCATGACAGAAAATCTCAGAAACAATTTTGGCTCGACCTGGGATTCGAACCCTGGACCTCTTGGATGTAAGGCAGAAATTTTACCACTACACCAACGAGGCAGTCAGGTGTCAGAGATACACGTATGTTGGATGATATTATTGACTAGACATGGTATTCAATTTACTTCGAAAATAGTCAATATTCTGTTGGACAGATGACACATTATAGCTTATGATGATTTAAATTTAATATCCTATTTAAAAATGTATTGTCCTGCCGGGTATAAACAGTGCTGTTTATACCAGTGCTGATACATATAC
Organism: Pyrausta despicata; assembly: GCA_963921415.1. NCBI lineage: Eukaryota > Metazoa > Arthropoda > Insecta > Lepidoptera > Crambidae > Pyrausta > Pyrausta despicata. Next base: position 8,146,666 of record OY992862.1, on the reverse strand, counting down.
ACTTATATACATATACATTTTTAATTCACTTCATGAAATAAATTATGAAAAAAAATCAAAGGTTTGCAGTGAATGTATGCCTATCCGTCGTTTTAATAGTTCAATTTATTTATAGATATCAACGATATCCAAGTACTATTTAACTACCATAAAGGACATTGCCCCCATCACTGCCGCTGAGGTAATATGAAAACAGAATACATTTGTCAGGAGCACGCTGGCTGCAGGTGGTCCGCTATTGCGTGAGACGCGAGCGACAGGCTTACATGTTAGCGATGGCTTTGCTGATGGTGCGATGATATGCTTGGATAAATCGTTTAATAATCTGGCAGGGTTAGGACATTCAAGTGGTTGAAGAGTAGCGGACTGGTCAAAGGAGACATTCGGGAGCGAGACAATTTTGTTTTCATCAAAATAAAAAGACAGTTTTTTATCATCATCTCGATTTCAAGAACCGTTGGACTCGTTAACTTTTGTTTATCTAATCGTGATAATAACTTTTAGTTTTACTAGTTAAATTAAACCGAAACAAGTATGGAAAATTGCAAAATGATGAAACGGATACATTGTAAAAAGTTAAGGAATTACTTGTATAATAGTTGGTGTGAGTATTAAAATCTCATTCCGATACTAAGTAGCTACTTAATGTTTACTGTAAGTGTAAACGCCTTAATTACACTTTGTTCTCGGCATTAAAATAATCGAATCGTTTCATTCACTTACTTTTTCCAGACACAAAGTTATTTCCGTTGCTAATAAATTAAACGATTCGTCCGTCGCATCGTCACCAAACCCTAACTGTCCCAATCGCTGCCGCGAATTGGGCCTCCGTCCGCCCTCATCTCAATTTAACTACTCTCAACAGTATCGCGCGTGCCTCCCGCCCATCTTCGGCGATCTTCGTCTATGTCCGGAATTAAAATTAATAGCGCACGGTTGTCGGCACGTCGCGGGTCCGACCCGCCGGTAATTTGTTTACTCGACTCGCTCAGGATTACGCTGCATGCTCCGCTGAATAGGTAACTTGTAACCGGTGACTTGTGAACGTCGATGAGAGGTGCTGTTGACTTGAACGGTGACAGGTTTAACGGTTAATTATCGGGTGCTTCTTGACATTGTGACTTGACTTTTGTTTCGGTAGAGTACATTGACGATTTGTTTTTTGTTTACTTAAACTATTCAGGATTAGCGATGTCCTGGACTTGTCAAGCCGTCAGAAGCATGTCGCGCTTTTTGAATGCTATAAAGAGGGTTAGAATAAGTTATTCGAGATCAGAACAGTTTATACTTCTAGTGCTTTAATGCAAAAATATTAACAAACTATGCTATTTTGCTATTTTTAAATGTATAATATCATAATTAAGTTGGTATTTTCTATTTCTTATTAGGCACGTTTCTCGGGTAGCAATTGAGTCCCTTCGAAGTACACACAACAACAGATCGAGTTCGAATCACAGCCCGAATTGGATTTCGCGTTCGGCACGCAACTTGTCTCTATTTCATTTGAAATTTCGTCGCCTAAATTTCGGAACACGAATATCGTGCGGGGTTATAACTCAATACGGCCTGTCCGGCGCCGCGGCCGGCCTTATTTGCATTTTGATGAGGACAGCGACTAGCGACACTGATACAATAAGCACGTTAACAGATCGGAAGTCCGCCGACTCGGTACCGACCCGACGACGTTTAGTCGTGCCCGTGCCCGCCCTCCTACACTCAATTAACTCCTGTTTTGAATTATGACCAGACAGACTGCGCTACCCGAATATGTAATTCGGTGCGCTTGACACTTAGTACCGGCCATTCTATGCTTTGGCAAACTCACTCTTTGGGTTCCATTGTAAGTTTGCCCTTAGAAATTAATTTGGAATTGATATAGACGGAGTGGATTCCTGGTACTGAAAGTGATAGCAGTAATATTATTTAAATACTCTGTACAGCAGGTAAAAAAAACTTTTTTAAGTTGATATTTGGATTATATTACTTTTTACCAGTACCAACTTTGTGATAATCACCTATTTTTCGGTGATTAAGGGCTTGTTTTTCAATAGTCAGATAAATAGCTATCGGACTGTTAAATATAAGCTGACCGAATTCAAGATGACATTCGTTTTGACCTTTGCATATTCAAGTTAAATATTTCAAATCGACCCTTAAAATACTGAACATGAATAAAGCTATTCGCACACAGACTGACAGATGAAATGAGAACTTGTAATAAAATCGCAGTTCTGAACTTATTGCAGTCTCCTTACAACCCAGCGTCCTAGAAATTTTCTAAGGAACATATTGTCCAGCAGCGGAAGTTTAGCGGCTGATTTATGAAAATGTTACATCGATAAGAAAATAAATCGCATGGCGCCACGGCTCGCACCACCGCGGGTCGTATATGGGAGGGTCACCCGAGAACCATCTCCGGTGTCGGAGCAGTAATTAGGTGTTGACCATCGCGCGTTAACGACCGGAACCTGAGCCTGACCGGCAGGAACCTATTAACGCCCGCCGCCGACACGACCATCTTCCGATGTCGATACGACGACCATTTAAAAAACGTATTCGTGAAAGACAAGTCAAATCTTCACCGATTAACACCTGACTCAAACCCATAGTACAAACTAAACTAATCCTACACTGCAGCAACGGAGGTGCAATACACATATCTCGCGCAAGTCTCTGGTGTGAAACTAATTAGGTGTCGAGATTCCCGCGCTAACGACCGAAACATGAACCGACCCGGCAGCTTATTAGCGCCCGACGACCCGACCGATTCATTTCGACGACGAGATGTGGGATTTATATGCTCCACTGCAGTTTGCATGTAATGTGATATGTCTGCGACTTGTCGTCGTCTTCGTCTTCGTGTGTTGTCGGGTTTTCTGATATTTCGGGTACCGAGAGGTAACCTGTGATTTTAAGTAAATATTTCGGCATTGAGTTTGACAAAACACGTTCCAATGACAAATCTTAATTAGAACTTAGATGTAAAAAAACATGGCCGTACTTCTGTTTCACAAGTTAAACTTCAGTCAGCAGTTTACCCATTCTATCTTTATAGTATAAAGTTTATGTGCCACACTGTATGAAAATCCGGTCCAAATGACTATAGAAGCATGTACTAGTACTATATTAAATTAATGATTTTAGTGATAAAAGCCAAGAAAATGTTTAATATGACTCATGTGCTTTTAAGCACTGCACTTACTGCTCTTTTATCAAAATTACACCTTTTTTGTTACAGGTATGGAAGCGATAATGTCGGAGTTCTTTAACGACACAACTACGGCGTTCTACATCATCCTCATAGTGTGGATAGCGGACCAGTACGACGCGATCTGCTGTCACACTGCTATCGCCAAAAGACATTGGCTAAGGTAAGTTTAGAATAACTTAGTGTTTTGCGTTATACTTAATCTGTACTGGTCTGGATATTTCAAGGACATGTAACAAATATTCCACAAGTAAAGAGACTCAACGGCTATTTTTCGTTACATGTTTTACGCACAATTTAAAATGTCTACTTGCCCAGTTGTCATGACTTGTAACCGCGTACACGTTCAATAAAAGAAGCTTTAATAATTTCCGATTTCATATTTAATTACACATCAAAAAGCTTTCAATCTATAGGATGAAATGCAGTTTCATTTTGGAAAACAAAATGGCTTCCCAATTAGTGGGAAACGGCGAACGGCCTTCAGTTTATTGAAAAGTACACCGATATGCGGCACGTGAAAATTAATTTGCTTATTAAAATGATATTGCACCCAACATTGAGCGAGACCAACATTCGATGCCAATATTGACTTATTTCTTTTGGAATGGTGATGTTCGGTGTACATATTTCATTACGCCCAAATCACGCCATCAACAAATTAGCACTTTGTATTCAATCCATTTTTCCACGCAATTAGTCAGTGCATACATCGCATTCATAGCATTCACACGTCAACTTTAGCATTATCATAGTTCCGTATCATAATTTACAATTAACTCTCCATTACCCCAATCTCTAGCATGAAATTGAGCAATTCTTCACATGTATGGTTTACCCCGTACAGGTGATATATTTTCTCTTTTTTCATAAATTAAGAGCTCCTTATAAAATTATGATTGATAGAGTTCCAAAAATTTACAGTTAATTCTCGGCTTCAATCGAGGGTTTAAATGCTGCTTTCTTAAGTAGAAATCTCATTTTGACGACTACAGCGCTGATAAAAGTAGCGCTTCAAATCAATTAGTTAGCGATTTTGTCTCCAGCCACGAGTCTTGAAGCCACCAGCTATTTATGCCAGGGTAATTCATTGACGTTCAACGTCTGGTTTTAGTTACGGTGTTTCGGCGGGACCTTTGCATATTTTATGTCACGCGCCGAACCGGATCGCACAAAAAGCGGTGTCCTGCCAGCCCTAACAAGGCGGTAATTAAATTAATCCATTTGTTATCGTGACACAATGATCGCTGGTGGAGCCCTGTCCCCCTACTCTGTAAGCCAATGTCGGGAGATTCGGATGTAGACATCCCTGTCACTCTCGCAAGCTGGACTGTGCGAGCGAACGCGCTGACTGGACTCGAAAATATGAACGAAACGTTAGGAGTGCGGCCTCTGACCCGCCGTGTTGACACATGCGACCGCGTCGAATGAGCCCTGCATTCCACAAATTGTACCTGTTTACATATATCTTCTATCGTGTTTGCGTTGAGCTCATTATTTCACGTGACGTACAGGATATTTGTTTACAAGCACCCGGCTATGTGTGCCACTCGTTGCCGTTTGTGTTCGCTATTTGATCGGTTGTACGTGAAATATTTGGACGATAAGATCGATATAAGTATTTGAACAAAGCTTTATTGAGTATTTACTCAAAATGATGCGAACATGAACTTGTTTTTTGGCTTTGACTGTTTTGACGAATTGCAAACCTAAGCAATTTAATTTGACTTGAATAAACATCTGTAAATTATTGCTTATTTTTTGTATGTCCGAAGCATGCTTTAAAATATCATTCAGTTTGTTGATAATAAAAAAAATACTTGAAAGGTTTTTTTTTTCAAACCTTTATATTATAATGCACCAATCGCCTAGATACTTCAGATGTCTCACTCCCGAGTTCAAACATCGAGCACTTTGTTTTTACGCCTAGTTCCGTGCGGCTTCTTAATCAAAAGGCGTTCAGGCACGAAGCAATTTGGCTGGTCGTCCGTACTGGCAATAAGGAGTGAGCGCTATTAAAACAAGCGCAAATAAAGCAAATTGAAAACGGCACCATTTTACCCCCGTCGCCTTAAGGGGCCCACCCGACCCCTGGCCTCGGCGCGCCCCGCAAAAACAACGTCTAGAGACCTTTGCTGCGTCTAAACACCACATAGCTCCTTGAGTTGAATACACAGAGGCCCTCATGTGAATTCGATATGCCTACATACTATTTTTGCTATCGATGTATGTTTAGTGCCTAGTGATATCGATCCACAAACGTATTTGCATTAATTGATTCATGCGTGACAGTGCATACGGCAAATGCATCTGTCGTTTCATACAGTTTAATTAAGGCTCAATTGCACAAACTTACTAAATACATACATCGCTGAATGCATAAACACAAACTGCAATATTCTGATGTTTACAAGTTGTAATGTTAAGTAATGCTACATAGTATTACTTACAATCCTCACTACAAATAAAACTACAGAAGTTATTTTCATTTAAGCTGTCCTGTTTTACGTTCTAAGAAGGCTCCACAATTTTATAAATAACCTCTTATTTTGCCATACAAAGTGCTCGGTCAATTTCATCTTTATAGCTAAATTACTCTTTTCTTCCTTCGTATGCGCCATTGTCTCAGTTGATGTTGTAAGAAAACTAAACAAATCCAATATTGTATGCACTTGACAGCGGCGAAGAGATTGAATAATGTTCCGTAAGGCTCACCGGGACCGCCAGACGTTATATGGCATCATAACATTTTATATTTTGCACGCTTCCGTATACAAGAATAGATTTTAGTAGAAAGCTCTCGGATCCTGCGTAGGTTGCAGGTGCAGGCTAAAGCTTATTGTATACTGGCATTTTCTATATTTAGATCGGAAATCTAAACTTGTACGTCCTTGTAGAACACCTCTGCGTGGAACCATTATTAGCGGCAAACTTATAACTCTACTCGTAACCCAGCAATCACTTACTCTAGCAGGTAATAAAAATAAGGATAAAAGTTCTAAAAACAGAAGTATTAACTGCTAACAGTAGCCAAAGATTAAATACAGTGACCAAACTGAAAAAAAGCTCTTAAAGCGCTGCACCATCAGTCTGTTCGCAATTTTAATACATAAAATAAAACAAAGACGCTTACGTCCGTAATATGTATGAATGCTTATATCTTTATAACTATTTATTACAAATTTTGATGCATTTTATTTGAAATAGGTATAGTGATTCAACGTCATAGCATAATTTATTTCCTATTCCTATCATGAGGTGCTCATGGTCGCAAATTAAAAGTATTCCCCAACTGGACCGTGCTAATTCTGACCGAGACCGCGGTGTTTGCGGTCTCGAGAGGCGATGCCGTAACACTTTTCGGGATGTGTTAATAAGTGCGAGGGATATGTTTGCGGAGGGACCGATCGCGGGACGACCGCACAGAATGGATATAAGTGAAGGCAGTTATGAAACTATGTACAAATTACATACACTTGCACAGACAACAGAGCTCCTTCATTTTTTTATGCTGTAGGGAGTGCTTTACGTACAGATATCGCAACTCGAAGGCAGGGTTGTGTGTCTTTAAATGGACACTGCTACGTCCAGAATAAGAAGAGATCAAGGGATATATCCTCGAAAACCTCCGCAGCGTTCCCTCACCGCCTAGTGCCGGTCTGCCGGTGTAAGATATGGTTACAGCGGGATCCTTGACTTGCACGAAGTGAAATAGCTCAAAAATAATGGGGAATTGGTAGTATTGGTACGCGATGCTCGCTCATCACCCTTCCTGTTGAGACGATCGTCGTTATTGTACGTGGGTCGTTTTGATCATTTGTAGTTTTATTAGCTGCTGCTTTAGCCTTATCTTTCCTGCGTGCCGGTCGTGCGGTCGAGCGGAATCGGCCGCGTGACGACCGGCGCCCCGCATAAATCTCGCTGGCCGCCAATTAAGGCCCGCCCCGACAGTTTGTCTACGACGCCGCCCTGATTGCTTTCAGCTTGCGCGACGCCAGCGCCGATCGGTGATACATGGACCGCGGGAATTAGCGGACGTGATACGAAAACGGGCCTTAAATAGAATGCTCGTCTAGCGAGCAAGGCGAGGGTCAAAATAACTACGCCTGAGTTAATGAACATCAATAGTCATTAGTTGAAACGCTACCGTTAAAAGTAATAAAAAGTAAAAAAAGTAATACTGTATTATTACTTCTTAAGTGGCCACGATGGTCGTGGCAATTCTATGGAATGAAACTTCCTCATCGTCTTCTTTATAGCGATGTCAATAAAGCGGTTTGCCATGCTATAGTTTGTTGCCAAAAAAAAAATTCAAGTTACCATTGATTTCATCGTAGGTAATATGCAAATACAATAATCACGAGCCATCCGAAAACCGCTGGCTTAAAACAATACAGGCCGATTGCCCCTATTATAAAATTAAAATCAAAGTCATAAAGTGTCCAAAACTGTAATGTGGGTAGAAATTTTCATGAACCATGTCATTCATCGAAAAAGTTTTTCACCCCTTTCCCAAAAGCACGCTTCAAATTATCTAATCCACCCACTAAAGATGCGGGGTGCTCCGAGTTCCGTCTTTATTACTTTAAAAAATGCTAATCCAAAATAATACGTGCGTGTTTTATTTATAAGACGGCATCGAAGTGTTGACGGGGCGTCGTTAGGGCGCTACTCGTGTGTCATTTTAAGGATGTGCCAAATTGAAGGCTCCGCAGGGCGTCATCGCGAGGGGAGCCTGATTTATGCCCCGGGCCCCTCGTGCCGCGGCTTCGATTAGAGGGTTTATTCACTCTGTCGAGGTCAGTTTTCTCATGTGCGTGCCCTAATGTCGATGTTCTTATTATATCTGAAAATAGTTGCCGATATTTTCTATATTCGCCAAGCGGTACCTACCCTTAATTAGAATGATAGGGCAATGATATGGTGTATCCGGTTGCATATTACGGTATAATTTGCTAATTGGATTAATTAGGAGTTTCATTATTTATTTTTGATATTCTTAACGGCCATTAAGATATTATTACCGAGCACGTTATTAATAAGAATTACGTAAATTGATACGAATGTCCGAAGAAAATACTTGTTACTATTACTCGTACTTGTGTGACATCTTATCGAACTAAACCGTTCGTTGCCAGGTGTAAAGTTAAACTTTACCGTGTGCTGTTCCTGTATGTATGTCTTGTAAAAGTACACTTTTCAGCTGAATTTTTCAGAAATTGACATCTTGTATACCTCCAATCCTGTCACCAAACCGTTCCCAGGTGTAAAGAAATCTTGGGAGCGCAGTGCTTGTAAGCACTTGATTACCTAACGAGCAATATTTAACCCAAAATATTTGCTCCGTTTTAACCATAGCCTTCAACAAGTGTGTTCACAGCTCAGCGGTAATATTTACAAAAACTAATCGCGGCTGTAGTCGGGTCGCGTGCACCCGGCCGTGGTGATGCGTGGTGACGGCTGCTGGCGCGCGTTACTCGCGGGTGACCGCGCGCGGTGCGTAGTACACACCTGCGTTTTCACGCTGATAATAATAATAGTCCTCCTGGCCGATTTCGACCACGGCGGCTATTCTCAACAAAGATCAGCCAACTACGCAGGAGATATTATAGTGCACAGGTGTGAGCGCAATACACAGGTGCACTCACTGTTCCTTCACTCTCCAAGTTCGGTGAGACGGATATCCGACATGACCGGAGAGAGATCAGGCGCAGAACCAACGGCTTAATGTGCTTTATGCGGCACAGGGGAGTAACACCCCCAACTTCTCGGATCCGAGCTATTTTTGAGAAATTCGTGACAGAAAATGTCAGAATCAATTTTGGCTCGACCGGGGATTCGACCAGGACCTCTCAGATGTAAGAAAGAAACTTTGCCACTACACCAACTAGGCAGTCATATTCATAGTCGCACTGATATTACAGCGCCAAACGTGACGCTTCGCCGCTAGAATAACCGTTTTAGTGAGGTCTCCTATAGGAATTCTTATAGGCGGACTGCACAGATTTCTTTGCTCAGATATAATTACAAAAACTAATCGCGGCTGTAGGCGAATTGCCCGCTGTCGCACTCGCAATTTTTTAGTACACACCTGCGTCTTCGCACCAGTGATGTAAATTTTAAATTGTTGAATTTCTTTTTGCATATAAAACTTATAAACGTTGACGAAAAATAAGACAGACAAACTTCATAAACTAATCAATGGTATCATGTCGTCACCGTGCTGTGATTTTCACTTCTACGGATTTCATTAATCGTAATCTTTACGACCCGAAACAAAACAGAATTTCGTGGGCGTGGGTACTATTTTGCTCCGGTTTTATTTTGTTTCCGGATGTCGAAGCTCGTACAGTCGCCATTCAAAATATCGAAACAGTTTATGTAGGGTGTCTAAATATCACACGCGGAGGCCTACGGCAATCCAGTAGTCGCTTGATTTCTAGAAATGACTGATTTTTGAAGTGAAAACTTCTTTAGCGGCGTTGAGCACTTTTGTGGCATGGGTAGAAACTGTGAAACTCGCGTCAGGTCACGTGATGCTGATCGAAAAACCGTAAGACGGTTCAAATAAATCAAAAATGCACAACGTTAATAATCAAGTTTTCACTTCTGCCGGCACTCCCGGAGTGCAACCCGTGTTTTTTTTAGAGTAGTAAGGGGACAGAAATACGCACAATAGCCCAATCATATTAAACTAAACACTCCTGGAAGCAATCTCTTGAATGTAACCAATGGTTATATTATTGAACACGTTGCTAAACCTGACTGAAATTTCTTAACAGTGAGTCAGTGATCAGACATTTGGCTTCGACTGTACGGGTAACGGGTATACAACGCTCATATTGGGCGGCGTTCGGCTGCCAAAGACGTGGCCCGCCCCCTGCACCACCTACAGTGCAACTTGTTGGTTCAGCTGCTTGTGTTCCTTCCCCGCTCACTAACACTACAACTTCCAAGTATCACGAAACGTTGGTTGTGTTGTCTCTTTCTAAGATCTGAATGAAACAGGCATTTGTCTTAGCTCCGCTTATCTAAATTGATGACAATCAGTGGTAATTTCTCTTACCCTTTGTTTGATAAAAACACAGAAAAAATATTATGACATGCAGAAAAATCCCTACTAATATTATCAATGAGAACGTAAGTTTGTTTGTGCTTCTTTCACGATGCAATGGAGCAATGATATGTTGTTTATTGTGTGGATGTGGGTAAGAGGTTGGAAAGTGACATAGGCTACTTTTTTCCCATCCCATCCCATGAAAAATTTAAAATCAACTTATAGCTTACCGATAGATGGCGCCACTTGGTTAAGTTCTGAGGGCTATGCGCAGTTCCGAGCCGAATTGCTTAGATAAAAGGTTTTCACGCGGACGAGGTCGCGAGTGGCCACTAGTATTGCAATAAAAACTACGTGCTAATGGATGATGAAATTATGATCGATAGGGACGAGATCTTCATTGAATCACGAAAATCAAGACCGCTCTCTTGATAAATCGGAAAATTACGCTTTTCTCTCAAATAGATTGTCAAAGCCAGTTAGTAGGAAGTGGCTTTTTTTTCTTAAGATCCAAACACCGTGTAACTTCGTGGATCTACACTTTTGTTTTTATAATTAAGAAATTTATTCTCTTCTCCTCAATTCCCAAACCCCACCTCTCACTAAAGTCACTACACATGTTGTCAACCAGTCTTGATTGTGATTGTGCGCGTTCAAAGCCATCGAATTAGCGAAGCCCGTTGCGTTGTGACGCGTGACCGAGCAGATGCAAATGATCGGGTGGCGCCGCGACGCCCAGCCGCCGGCGCCGACTAATCGCTGCTAAGGGCCGGCACACACCGCTGTGTTAAAAAATGTGTATAGAAACCACTAGAAAAATATATATTGCTTTAAACTAACATGGCCACTAACATTAGTAGTACTGACTGTAGTTGTTGTTGTGCAATTGTAAGACCACAAGTTAGGGTGGACGGCTGATAACCTAAGATACATGGGCTGATACCTGAACTAGGATGGTTCCTAGTTCTAATTTTTATTTTTAAACTATTTTTTTTATGTTCTTGATGTCTTTGTCTTTTGGTAAGAAATAAATCATTATTATTATTAATATTTATCTATCCGGCACTTTAATACAAATCTCTAAGGCTAAGGCTCTAAGGCTATTAATCTGTTTCGGTATAACACGCGTGCTGAAGATTACCAGTGACACTATAAAGACTTTATCTGGGTTCCTGATTCGTGTAACTCCATCTCTTAACTTAGTGTACTTGTGTATTTTTTCAGATATGGTGTTTTTAATGTTATGGGTGTTGGGGATTGCAATATGTATTAAATAAGCTTGTTTGATTGTTTATTAGAATAGTTATTGCCCATAACAAAATACCCGCAAAGTCTTCAATTACCCCGTGATCATGGCTCTTGTAACAGGCTTTGTAAAGGAACATGGTAAAAATCCCGTATTCAAACACTATTCTAATGCTACAAAAGGATCCTATTTATCATATTGATCAGCCGCAAAATATCCACAGCTTCAAAATATTCACATCCTTCTGTTACTCGCTGGTAACAAAAATATTCAAGCGAGTTGTGTTGAGTTGAAAACTTGTTAGAAAACCGGTCAAGTGCGAGTTGGACTCGCGCACCGAAGGTTCCGTACAAACCTGTAGATAAGGAGTAGTAACTTTGAAATTTTCAAAATTGTCAAAAATATTTTTTAATTTTTTTTTTATGATGAAACTGAAAATTTTCGGTTTTCGTAATTTTTCCTACGAGTATATCTGTACTATAAGACGTGACTTCGTACTAAATTTCAAGATTCTAAGTTTACGGAAAGTACCCTGTAGGTTTTGATTCCCATGCGAGTTTCAAAAATATGCGGAAATTTGCGGCCTAAATGGCTGTATCATTTGATTGCGTTGGCTTAGAAGGGTTATTTTTCCAGGGACAGTAGACCTAAGTATCATATATAAATTTCAGTTTGATACCTCCACGCGTTCCTGAGAAAAACTGTCTTGACAGACGGACGGACGGACGGACAACAAAGTGATCATAAAAGGGTTCCGTTTTTTTCTTTTGAGGTACGGAACCCTAAAAAGTTATCTTAATATTATTATCAAATGCATACTAAAAGACTGATGATTTTTAAGCGCTCATAATCATAAATAATCTGCCACAGAAAATCTACCGATGAACAAAGGCTTCAGTTGCTCGCTTGTAAGGGATTTTCCACGCAGCTTCGTGAAAAAAGATGTGGAGTGACAGAGTTGTGACTAAACTGATAATCTTTAACATTATCAGCTGCTAGCGTTATGATAAATTTTAGCGCACATAAATATCATCTTGGTCAGCCGCTGAGTCCAGTAGAGTTTTAGATTGATTACCGCGAGTTCGATTCTGTAACTTTAAGAGGTTGTAAGTTGGGAGGGTCGTTATAAGAACCTGAGTGAGCAGATAAAAAATACCGGCCAATCAAGGTTTTACAATTAATTACATCAATCCAGTTCTAGATCGTATTTCTAGAAGTCATGGTATTAGCAGACGAGTTCTTTGTTTTAAGCTGAGCGAGCCTCCCTAGTTGGAAGACTCATCCCAAAGTAATTGTTAAGAGTGTCGCTTAGTACCGCCGAACACGGTGAGAGATTGTTTAACAAGACAATTACATTAGGCAACGTAATCGTCCGACGGCTTAATGAAGTTAACCGTATCTGTCGACGGATCAGCGCAACCACGCCCTCAATTAAAATCTCATTACTGGCCCGCCATACGGTGCGACACGGTCTTTCCCAAAGTTTTTCTTGAGCTGCGAAAAAAAAGAAAAAAAAATCGTCATCATTATCAGCCGTATGACGTTCACTCCTGATCTTGGTTCATATTTGAGAATAATAGCCCTCAATTACGTACAAAAAAGAAACTACGATCGTCAATAATTGTTAACACATAGCCTTTGGGGTTTTAACTGGAAAACGCTGCCAGTATACGCCTTTAATTTCTTCAGCCACTGAAGCCTGCAAGCAAGTGTCTTGCATTCAGTGCTGCCTTGGTTCATCAAACTAACTAGATAACGATGCATGTTTACACGGCTCCAAATCAAGCTACTCATTTTCTTTGCAAAAACATCCTTATTACGTAAGCATGAGATACCGCCCGCAGTGATTAACTTGATGTGTGGGCATGCGTACATAAGTGCCTTGTGCTGATTTGTCCTCGCGAATGTCAGATTTCACACATTTTTTACCGTGTTATGTATTTTAATAGAAATAGAAATATTTATTTGCTCAATGATGATAATAATGATGTTTTATTATTATTATTATTCTACTCTACGAGATATATAGAGTTGGACTCAGAGCACCTATGCAAAATGTTGTGTAGATAATGTAACGATTTTATTTAAAAACAAAAAGTTCATGTTTACGTTACAAGAAATTGTTTGAGAAACGCATGCTTATCCAGCGTAGTAAACACCGCGCAACAGTTTGATGAAAAAAGGACCACAAGAGCCACCGTAGTCACTACAAAAAGTAGGTCGATGATGATTACGGCTCTACTAACGCAAGGATTCCAAGCTTAATGCACAAATTGCTCGTAACTTTCATGAAAATGTACTTTTTGTAATGAACGTTATTAGTATAGCGCGTATAGCTCACAAATTAAAATCACAAAAAATATCGGATTGCTGGAAATCTACATCAAACTTTTCATCATATTTTCATAAATAGTTCGAAGTTTTATACGAGTATAGCGCTTTGTCTTAGCCATATTGAGTGGAAATTCATTTGTATATCATTAGCATGATTCAACGTTTGCTTCAACCAGGCACCGACACATTATTATCATAATCGAATGTTACGACTAGGGTTGATTTGACCTCCTGTCACTTCAATATGTTTTCGTACACATTTTGACTTATTGCACACAAGGCATCTATATCGCTACAATCCCTCCTATTTAGATCAAGAAAATGTAACATGAAAAATAAAAAACCAACAAAAATAGTGCAGCTTAATGCCACTACGATCCTAACTTCTCAAATAAAGCAAGAAATATGCTTTCGTTATTCCACAAAGGATGATCGCTGGAGTGTTTGTGGTGGAGGCGCGGCCACCACGCCTCTGTTTGTTGCCAGTGTTTGGCCGGTTGCTTTACGGTGACGGCTCTTCGAGTTACGGGGGCTAAGAGCTTCGTGACCTTAAGCATGCAGCACACCACGCGGTGCGATACTGACGCGATGCTTTTGCTGGTAAAAATTTGGAAAGTTACGTTTATGATCGAAGTTTAAGGGATGCGGGACACGCGCTATGAATGAATGATGTCTTAATTTTACGAGAAACGTGTATGTGATTCTCACGCTATGCAAAATCACATGTTACGTAAATGACTGTCATTGATAACCGTACCCTTCATTCAGGGCTTGAAGGGATCTAATTTTAGGGTGGCATCATGGATTAATTGCTGCTCTTGACATTTTAATTGGATGTTTGTAACTATTCATTCAATAAATACAATTTGCCGACTACCACTGCTAATTTTCATTAAGAACTAAGTTCATAGCTTTTACTAGTCCTGGAATTTAGGTGTGGTTTTGTCACCTCAATTCACATTTGCGTATGAATCCAGCTAATAGAGTGTGTTGTAGAATACTAAGTCTCACCTACATTCAATTTTGTATGAATAAACAAGTTGCCTGTGTTCATACTCGAGCTTTAACAAGTTGTTTCAATTTTGTCTTCATTGTTTACCGTTTCACACAGAATTACTTTGTCTGCTGGTCAGAATCATGAAAAGCGTTTTTATGCGTTTATTGCTTGATTCTAGTCATAATTTTTTAAGCATATGTGTTCACTAAAAGGCACCATACCAAAACAATCGATTTTAAAATTGAAAGACGTATTTCAGTATAATTTGGTCATTAGAAATAACATTTAGCTTCTTAACGAAATCTTAATATTTCTTCAGAGCAGATCAGATTAGATTTATTTTCGTAAGATGCGCTTTCTAAACTTTTACCACTCTTAAGAGACGCATTTTTTTTTACAAAAAAACATGTCAGCACGATCTATGACATGTAATGTCTATCTCATTAAACGTATAAAGTACGCCTAAGCTGGTTAAATTTTTGGGTAATAAACATAAAACAATAAGGTATATTATTTTATTTCAATTAATACTCATTTAATTGTCGACCCAGGCGAAACAGAACACAGCTTCGTACACATAAGGCTTTAAGTATATTTTGCACGTGGAAAGCATTATCTGAATGTATACGGATTTCTTTGTTATGTAAAATACCCGTAGCATCAAATAACATTATGATGGTTTTTAACATAAGAAGGCAGCTATGGAAAAAAGTATTCTGAAGAAAAAATACTTATTCATAATTTACGCTTGGTTATCAAATACCAATTATCAAATATAAACTTTTTTCAATAAAGGTATTTAATCAATATACATTTTACACACAACCCCTCCACCCATCCGCACTGAGCCCGCGTGGTGGAGTATGGCTCGCGCCACCTAATAGTTGAGGTGAGGCCTGTGCCCAGCAGTGGGACTTATATAAGCTGATGAGATGAGAACATTTTACTACAACGAGAAGTCGTTATGTTGATAATTTTATTTTTCACAGAAAACTATTGTTTCATCCCGAGTAGTCGACGAAACCAAAATCGAATAGTTGTTATCGTCATTCAGTCAAGACCGATTTAGAAAAGCCGCCCATAGGCAACATTGTTTGGTATTTGACTGGCCTTTCATATTGTATTTCGTGCATTCATTGTTTTGCTAGCGCGATGCAATTTTTCACAGTATTTGCGGGCTCGGTCGCGCGCCGTCCGCTATGATTTCATTATTTGCTTTCAATCAGCATCGTGAGCAACACTGGAACACTCCCGGCCGCGCCCCTATACTCCATCTCGAACGAATTTTGTTTGGTTTCGTTTTCGGGTACTGTTTGTTGTCGAGTTTCGCAGATTTTTACGGTATTACAATCGCTTTAAATTTATGAGCGAAACAACTTTTTTTCGTTACCAAAAATATCGTTATTTACCTTTCGAAAATACGTATTATTTTGTTTGTAAAACGCTTCTAAATATCGCTCGGGAAATACGTTTCGACAACGCGAGCTGTTTCGAACACTCATGAATATTCACTGACAGATGCTCTCCGAGCGATTTTATTGCAGTATTTTTATTAGGTATTTACTAGTTCTTGAAGGGATGCCTAACGTTTCTTGGATAGACGTGAAGCATACGATTTAAGGCAATATCAGATATGAGCGGGTGTGCGTGTGCAGTGAGGCGTGACACGCTTTTCGTTAATATCGCCACGGAAAAGCAATAACTCACAAACAGGTACAACCCTCTTACCTCTTCACCGTTGTTGAATTATACTCATATTCTGTAATTTCACGCAATCCTATGGGTACTTATTCGATACATGAGATGTTTTGATACGTTTACGACTTGACATTCTCTGCATATCAGTATTAGAAATGTTTCCGAAACCTTAAATTTAAAGTATGCATTCATACTAAATTAGGTAAACGTATAATAATTTCTGTAATAAGCTCACTAGCAAATGAGCATTTTCGATATTAAAACGGATGGAAAATAATAAACCGTTATTTCAGCAAGTCTCTAGCACCAATTTACGCTATGTTTTCTCAGTAACAATATTTATGAAACTTTTCCAAAAGCTGTTTTAAAGCCGCCGCCACTTAGCTTCGTTTCTACGAAATTTTCGTAGCATTATTCGTAGCAACATTCTGTTTTCCTCGTAGATAGACTTGAATGGGTTTATGTTATCTCTTACGTAATATAGAAAAATACGCTATGAAATAAAAACGTTATCAGTGTCATTATACCCAAGATGTTATCAGCGAAGCGAACTACCGAGTGCTTCCAATTAGGACTTACGTCGCACGACTAATTCTCATGAGATATCCGGTATCGACACCTACAATGATTGTTTTGATATAATATTATAATATTATTCTTAGAAATAGCGATTCTTCGTATGTTATTATATTAGAAACAACATGTAAAACTAGGGGTCCATCGCGATGTCCGCGCAGTTATAGGAATTTCGTAGAAAGTTTTATTTCCAATTCTATCACATCGCTCACAATTTCAATATCTGTCACATCTTAAATATGTCATGGAAGTCAATAGAATAGAACACTGGAAATTTTACGTAAATTTATTTGCTGAAATATAAACTATTACCTCTCTAAATTGTGTCGCCTAGTAAGATTTCATTTTCCAATATGGCGCAGAATTTAAAGTGAGTGGCCTATCAAAGTGCGGCCTTCGAATTTATTTCCCACTACTCCGAAAACTTGGCGAATATTGAGTTATTGTTAAACTCGAAAATGTTTGGTATTGTTGTGGCGAGGCAAAGGGGAATCCTTACCGGTGCCCGATTGGTGTGAAACCGTGCAAAGTGCGCTTTTTCGTCGCCCTTTGTACATTAAACGTTCGATTCTGTAATTGAGTGTACTCTTATTGAGACGAACGAAATTTTGTGTAGTATATTCGTTTCAAAGTATAGCAAGCAAGTATAATCTTTATCTAAATGTAAATAAAATAATGTATGTGTGTGTACGGTTCATTTCGGTAATCCGCGCGAGTAGTTGCGAGTAATCGATAGGTGTATTACCATCGAGCAACTTCGCTTACCGCACTTTTACACGTATACGTAGAACAAAACTACAGTTGTTATGAAGCGCAAAAAGAAATTATCTACCATGTTGTAATATGTATTCGTGAAAACTTTGCCTCTTAGTTTGTTAAGCATAGTATCCCAAACATTATGCTTGAAACAATTTCGAAACGCATTCAAACTAAACTGTCGCCCGTATCCGTAATCCGAACTCTATTATCCTTCGATTTTATACCGTCTGCGGGTTAACCTGGCAGTATGCATAAAATGCGCTTCCATTAACGGCATACAAGGATTGTGCCAGTTAAGATCGTGCGGCTATACCGATGTTATCGTTTAGCGTTATGCGCCGACAAGGAAAAGCTCTCGCGACGGCGCCCCCTTGCGGCGATACTGCCCACTTTCGGCATCCGAGTATGCGGTGCACTTGAGATTTTTCACCTATTATAATACTGGGGGTTATTGTAACGATATTGGATGCGATTCTGGCTAAGCGTGTGATGGGCTAGAAACTTTGGGACTGCATAATAGGTTACTTCAACTGATGGTTGCGTTTTAAGTACTGTATATTCCATTCTGTTTGGTTGGCTACACAGAAGTTGCATTCTCTGGAATAAGTAATGGATTGCTCAACTTCAATAAATCGTATTTGACTGTTATGTCATGCTTTCACGTCACAGCCTGCATTTTTGTATCAGCCCACCATATCTGTCAAAGACCTGAAATAAAATATATCAACCCAATACTCGGGACATAAATCATCATTCAGTTCGAGCGCTCCGTCGCATTTTTCCGAACTACAACCCTCTATTTGCAAAGAAACCGGTGCGATGCGAAACGTAAGACGCGTGTTTGCCGAAATGATCAAACCGAAGGCAGAGCAGACACCCGGTCTAGCCGGCGACAAAGCGTTCGCAGACAGCCTGCAGCGGAGAGCTACGACTCGTGAATGCCTAATTACGACGTTCAGTAAATAACTTTTCTATTTGCCCGGAGCGGGTCGCGTTCGGTGAAACATTAATCATGATTGAGCTAAGTGGCTTAATACGGAGGGGTAATGGGGGCCGATGATCGGCGGGGGGCGTCGGGCCGGCGCCGCACCGCTGGACGCCCGCGGTGACGCACGCCAAGCCCGTCTGTTCCAATATAGCCGATCGCTGTGACGACCGTTCTATTGAGACCAATCAAAAATACTATGCCGATGACTATTTCTGATGCTGCGCTGGCTATAACGGTGTATAGCCGACTTGGTTAGAGGTTTATTTATTTAAGCTTTATTGCGCAACAGAACTATGTACAAAAGGTGGACTTGACGCCGTAGGGCATTCTTTACCAGTCATACCTTTGTGTTTGGTTGGTGTTCTGTCTAAGAGGGTTATTACGACAACTGTGCTACATCAGTTGCACAGTTGTCGTGCTGGACAGCACTGCTCAAACAGTACGTCAGAAATTCAACAGGTCCCGATTGTTAGATAAACTTTTATCAGAACAATGACAAGATGTAAAAACTGTTAATATAAGTGATCACTCAGGATTCGCTACCTGTGTTGGTATAAGAACTAGCTAAAATTTCAAGAAATTGCGATAAGAATTACAGTTTTTAAATGAGTCTATCTAGGATCTTACTTTGGCTACAACAAGACAGTACTTGCGTGAGTTTCTCAAATAGCTTTTCAAGCAACTGTAGCGTTAGCCGCACGTCACTCGCGGCAACTTTAAAACCGTGTATCTTTTAAAAAGTTATTCTTAGTTTGGGGCGAACAACAACAGTGGCGGCCGCGGGCGGTCGGCGTGTTTGCGTTTCCGTTTAGCGGCGGCCGCATTTGGATCCTACACCCGGTTGGGATCTAGTCGATGTTATTGGTAACATGCAACTTCGCAAGATCACTAGCGTGCGTTCGTGAAATCAGAAAGATAGTTTAATCACGGTGGTTCTTAACTCTGGCTGGTTAAAATCTGTCTAGCCGTTGAAGCTCACCAGCTGTGTTCATTCGGGGGTTTTAACTGGAAAGGACCATGACCGTTTTCGTCCCCACCCACCAATTGAAATAAAGTAGTATTTAAATGATAGATCTCAGCGAATAAATCATTTTATAGTGTGGCGGCATCAAGCAAATCGATGGGGTTTCCATGAAATTCAATTTTAGGTGGAGACATTTTGCCTTTAAAATGTACTGACTCACTACGTTTGGGCTTGAGACCGTGCCGCGGCGGTGCGGCGTTCATGCCAAATCCGCATTGAAACTTTTTTGATGAATAATGTACTATTGTGGTAACTGTGTTATTGGTGTAAGACCATATCTATACCGGAATAAAAAAATATTCCTTGCCATAAATGTTTAAATCATCTAAACTGAACCAATTTTGTATAGAAATAATAATAACACTTTTCAATTTTTCTGAACTGCATTGATTTTTTTTTTAAATTTTGGAGTCAAGTGACGGGATACTAACTATCACATCAACATCAATTTGATGTCTGTTGGTGGATGGGGACGGTTCTCATATATTTTTGGTCATGATCTTTTAGTTTTTAGAGTTGTTCTTAGTTTGGGGCGAACACCAACAGTAGCGGCCGCGGGCGGTCAGCGTGTTTGCGTTTCCATTTAGTGGCCGCGATCGGCTTCCTACGCCCGGATGAGGTCTAGTCGATGATATTGGCTATGAGCAACTTTGCAAGATCACTAGTGCGCCAGTGTATTTGTGTAGCGAGCGAACCGTGTATAAATGAATAGTGACACCAAGTACTTATAATTAAAAGGACTATACATAATAAATTATGCTCCTTGAGTGACATCGTGGACTTCAGGCAAGTAGTTCAAAATAAATTAAATGCGGCCAGACCCAAGATTTATATAACTTTTATATACAGGTATTTTTTTTTTGTTAAAATTAACAACATTTCGTTATTTTGAAACTGTTACTTAGCCTTTAACCAACCTGTTTCACGATCACACGACTTATTTATTGAACCATGAAGTTTACTTTAAATTTTAAAATAATTGAAATTGGAGATTCAAATAAAAGATACAGCAAGTAGGTAGGTATGACTTTATAGTAAAGCTTTGAAGCAGACTAAACCTTATTCAAGCTATACTTCACATATGTATACCAGTAGCCTCGCCGGCCGGATGAGGCGAACCACCAATCTCCGTTCGGTTATTGTTATTGTGTACTTCGATGATTGTCTTAGATACCAGGCTTTGAGTCGCTTCCATATCCCGTTGAGGCTTAGTTATTATCTACTATCCATATAATGTCGGTTCAACATTTAATTTCTGTTTAACCCTAAGTTATGACTGGTAAAGAATGCTCCAACGCTTTTACTCCAAATGTTGTGCAACAAAAATTTATTACATAGATGTAGAAACCTATAGCGTAGCAACTTAAATAGTGCTATGTTTTTTCAATGACGTATGGTCGACAGCACGCCAGGGTAAACACTGCGGTATCTTATGAACTGGTAGTACCAGAGTTATAGGCAACTGGCAAGGAGCGATTTTGCAACAAAAAAAGGTAATAAATAAATAAATATTTCTCAACAAGCACACCAATTCTCTAGTCCCAAAGTAAGCTACGAGGCTTGTGTTATGGGTACTAGATAACGGATATACATACTTAAATACTTTTTTTTTGTAAATAAATACATATTATAAATAGAAAACACCCAGACCAGTACAAACACACATGTTCATGCACACTTATGCTTGTACTGTGCGGGAATCGAACCCGTGACCCTTGGTTTATAAGTCCGACATGCGGACCACTGCACCAAGCGGTAGCCTGATGTGCTCTCGTTTGTACAATGGACAACAGTCGTAAAACGTAAAAATATTAGTTTATTTATTGGGAGAACAAAACGGCAATGCACAAAATTTTTACAGGCTTATTTTAACTTAAATACATATAGTACACACCAAAAACATGTTCCACTTGTAATATTGTGAAAAAAAGGGTTCTGTTACAGTTGTCTAGTCAAATCTTTCTAATTTGTTTAAAGTAATAAGAAGTAACAGATTATTGAAGAAATATAAAAGAAATATTTAATTTCAATTTAAATAGACATACAATCCAATTAAATTATATTAAAAGTGAAACTTAAAAATTATTTATCTTTCTCGCTATTTTACCTAGTCTTGCAACAGTTTTCACTCGACCCTTATTGTTAAGTGGAATCAGAAATTTCCTTTAGCTCTTATGTTTAAAGTACCTATCTTTGCTATTTATTATCTGTACTGCTTTTGATACCTACTTATTTTCTTCGAAGTATCAATTTCAAGTAGCCGGAGAAGCTTTCCTCGTTTTATTACAAAAATAAATGACTGTGCATTATTTGCTTACGACAAACGTTCTTCAAGAAAATGTAGAGTGCAACTGAATCCTGGCTATTAGTGCATTTACAGCCGCGTAAAACACACGTAACAACGATAGCTGAGGGGTGTCTCATCGTGTCGGCTAATTAAAAGGATTATGGAGGAGTGCTCCGGATCAGCGTTTCCCATTTGCCGGGTCGCGATCCTGTACCGGGCCACCAAAATAAATAAAAAACCTGGTCTTAACATGGCCACCTTGATTGCGTTAAGGTGGAATTTTGAGACGGATCGCAGAAAGAAACTATAGGCGACACTGCGAGCCGCGTGATGCCATAATCTGCACGCGCTTGGAATCAATTTTAAGGAGATACGTGGTATAAGTGGTGCAGATTGCTGTCTTGGAATACCTTAAATATTTATTTTACGTTATGTCGCCTAATTAGTCTTCAGAGTGTTAATGGCCAGTCTCAAAATTCTATCTTTCGTTGACTTAAGGTTAAATACCTGTCAGTTTCATACTAAAAGCTATCTGAGGTTTCAGATTTTTTAATGAAAGTGACAGTTATCTAACTTTCAGTCAACGGTATGTAGGATATTGCAACTAGTCATAAACGTTTTATGAAAAGGTTATGTAAAACTTCCTATCCTTAATTCCTATCCTTTCCTGTCAATAAAATGTTTGTAAAACTCTTGCCGAGATAACAATTCGAACGTCTTCAGTGTCGTGCCTCCCGGCTGCGGAGGAACTTCTAATTATCTGCCGGAGTGAACCTCCGCTTAGCGGGAGCGAGCAATTGATAGTTTTGAGTGTAAATGTTATTGCTTTTAAGCTGTATCATTTTGTGCTTCCTCATTATTCTTTATACTTTTTTTGATGAACTCTCTTATATTATAATACTTCTACACAGTGTTCCAGGCATAAAATCTGAGGATATGTAAATCAAACTGCTATAAGGGAGTCATCCCATATGGGTTTCAGGTTTTTCTATGAAAGTGACAGTTATGTGACTTTCACTCAACGGTAGATAGGATATGGAAACTGGTCATAAGCGTTTAACGCAAAGTCAATGTAAAAGTTACCGTGTCCTATGACCTGTCAAAAAAATGTTTGGGAAACACAAGTCCAGATAACAACGCGAACGTCTTCGGTGTCGCGCCTCCCGGCTGCGGAGGAACTTCTAAGTGTGTCTGCCGGAGTGAACCTCCGCTTACAGGGAACAAGCAGTTGATAGTTTTGGGTGTAAATGTTATTGCGTTTGAGCTGTATATCTACGTGTTTTCTCATTATTTCTAAATACTTTTTTTAAATGATTTTAAGTACACAGTCTTCCAGACATAACATCAGAGATTATGTGGATCAAACTGCTTTATGGGTCATCCCAAAAACAAATGTCACAATAAGTGCTGTACTCATGAATCATTTTAATCAAATATTGAAATGCTTGCATCTACCAAACATTTTAATATTAATAAAAAGTATGAATATATAAACTGATTCCCGATTGATATTTTGTTAACCTAGTTCTCATGCATTGTAGAAAATTGATGAATTAACTATTTTGTAGAAATACAGAAAATCTTTTAAGAAGCTTATGAGTTGAGTAGGTAGTAGATCTTCTTATTTTAATCCTGTTTACGAACGTTGTTTCCATTAATTTCTTTTTTACCTGTTTATTCTCCAATTGTTTTGACATCGTTAGGCTAATTAGTTATTCTGAAAATAAGAAAGAAAAACAAAATATTTGTTTTGATCAAGTATCCATTATCGGGAATAGGATTATTGGAAAAATAAAATTAAAAAGATTTTTGTTTTTTAGATCAAGATAAACATTATTCTTAAAAGGTAGCTTTTTGTATTTCGGCTCGTTCTCTTAATTTGTACAAGTTGTGAAAACATATAGGCTTCGATTTTCGTAAGCTCTGTAGCATAAGTAAAATAATAATAATAATAATAATAGTAATCATTTATTCTTAAATAAAGGAAATGAAATTAGATACAAAAAGGGAAAAATTAAATAATCTTAGGCTTGAATGAAAGTTTTCTCTCTGTCTGAACTAGGATTAACCTGTGTTTCAGACTATCACGAGCAAGATTTTCTGAAGTAATGCTAATTATACAATATAATTTACAACAATAACAAGTGAAAATAAAGTAACATAATATGATATCTACTCGTACTAAACAAATGTATACCTCGTTTAATATTAAGTACAAGTAAGGCCTCTGTCTCATCATACGACAGACTTTGGAGGTATTTAAACATTTCTTTTTTACAATTAAAGTAATTTAGTGAATAAATGTTCAAGTGCGATTTATTTCTCATTCTCTCATCTCTCTAATTGCGATTTATTTCACTATACAAAAAGGACCTATATAATTAAAGAACTTTGACGTACATTGTGGAGTGCAAACTTTATCTATCCGTCTTTTGTTAGTAACATCGGCACGATAAGGAAATAGAAAGTGTTGTTTTAGTAAAAATGTATCACCTACGTGGTTGATTTTCTAATAAATGAATAAAAAAAAAGTTTAAGGTACGATTAATTAATAGAAAAAACGCGCTAACGGTCTGATGAAATTCCAAGATGGCTGATTTGAATTGTCAAGCTTATGTCTAACGATAAGTCCGATAGCTATTAATCTGACTACTGAAAAATTTGCCCTAAAAGGCTATTGATAAGTGCTATAATGATAAAGATAGTATTTTTTGAAGATTAATTGTTGTTATTTTGTCGTTATGTTTATTCAGCCTTGTCAAGTGTTCCAATTGAGTCTACTTAGCTCATGGGTAATTAATTAATCGTGTATTTCTCGCTCTGGGGTGCACCAATGATGCAAGCGGTGAGCAGCGATTCATAGATTTCCTATAAAATGAAGTGTTTTTTTGTTATTAAAACTATCACCTGCTGCGATTAGGCATGTTTCAGATTGGTTACAATATTAAAATCATTGATGGCCCTTAATAAAACGTAAAAAGCAAAAACAATAAAACGGCCTTCTCATTTTTACTGCTAGCTGGATGAAATATTTATTTTATTCTGTAGTGATTAGAGTACAGAAATACATCATATATGTAATTTTTAACTGTCTATCTATCATACAAGATACAGCCTGGTGATAAGCAGACAGACAAAAAATCAAACACTAGTAGTAATAGGTTTCCTGTTTTTACCCTCGGAGACTTATGGAGCCCTAACAATAATATGGATAGTAATATTTCAGACTCAATATCATAAATGAAAAAGATACTCAACGTTCACCAAAGTCTGCGCACAACATTTAAAATGAGAACGTTTCTACGTGTCGCGCCATCCTCGCGGCTCTGAGAGAAATCTCTAAAGTCCTCAAGCTTTCGGGCAAATTGATTTAAACGATCGCAGAATCCGCTCGCCCCGGAACAGTGCACAGTGGGCGGACCGCGGCACGTACAGGCTCGATTCACGTCACGAACACGACCGTTTTGTTTGCATTCCACTCGCTTAATACGTAATTTGTTTTGAATGCTACGAAATTGGCACACTGACAGCGGCGTAGCGCGGGCGGCTGCAATTGAAAACGTATCAAGTGTGCCACTACCACTATACACTGTTGCGACAGTGTATTAACGCCTTATTTTGAATGCCTTACTCGTATTTCACTGGATTGTCTAATTTTTCATAACATTTTCATATTTTTCATTTTATTCTGGAAATACGGTATTTCGGCATTCGCTGATTTGCTTGATAACATCAATTATATTTTTCAGAGAGCAAGAGCTTTCTTAAATGAATTAATTTTGGCTCTTCTAAAACATATGACATAACATCTTAGATTTTTTGTATACATCAGACACGGTGGTACATGATGAAAAATATTTTGGTGAAAACAATCATATCCAGTCAACTTATGTAGACATGCGAAATACAATACTAACGAAATCATCAGATTCAAAACCTATACGGATCTGTATCGCGTCCCTCCGAAAGGTCTGACATCAATGATATTACAAAAATAATAGATATGTTACACGCTCACGAAACAAACGAAAAATCTGTGCCGATCGAGAGCGAGTGCACACATGCGCAATTTTTATTAACAATATTACTAGATGGTGTGAAATGGATGGCATAATAATTCAAACAGTAAGAACAAAAGAGATAGTTAGTAACTCTCTGTTCGGCACAAGTATAAACTAAACGTCACTTTTTGACTAATCATTGCACTTTGACAAAGACTAATAAAAACAGCGAAACAGAAGGTACAAACCTTACGTGAATTATCTGTCTTCTATTTTGTTCTAAAAACAGATAATTTTACTATTTTATTTTTTCTGATATTTATATATTGTATTATTCATTCGGTATAGTGCGAAGGTTCGGTTTTAAAATAAAACATTATTACAAATAAAAAATTATTTATTCCAAAAAACACATTGGGGAAACCCAAAAAAATGTGCAAATGTGCTTAAAACTACTAATTGGCTGGTATTTAACATTTTAGTTTTGCCTTTTTACCGACAAATATCCTGAATGGGCACCACTCACATATTTCGTACTGAGCACCTATTTCACAACTGTTGCATACTCCTTATTTTTCAAACAAGCTTTTTTTTAAAAGTTTTTCTTCAGATAATGTACTGCAAAATATTTTTTAATCAAACACCAAGTAATGCCCAATGCAGTTTAATTAATCAAAAATAAAAAGGTACATTATAAATAATAATGCCTACCAAAAAAAAATGCACTTATCAGTGTGAAATCAAAAAACAACTTAAACCCCTTCAAAGAGACAAAGTTAGTTTCTTTTTTGTCTCATTGAGAGTTTGTTTATTTCGGGGTTATTTTTATGAACAGAATGAAGACGTATTGATACATATTTGTCAATTATTGCTTTTATTAAGTTTATTCGGTGATTAAAAAGTGGTGACTGCCATTTTGAATGTTCATAAATTGTATCGAAGATGGTGGTGTTCAAAAAATATTTCAATATGCGATATTTCAACATTTTAACAACATTATCATTAATAAAATGAGGACCTTGTTCTTTTAAGTGCGACTTGATAATATTTTCTGTTTGTAAACACACTGCAAATACATTTTCAGATGCGTAGCACAATCCACCCATGTCCCGGATTGATACAAGTATGTGAAACCATAACTTTTCGCTAGTGTATAATGCATCAACACAGGTTTCACACTTAATTATGTTTGTTAATTTTCGTGAAATCCAGCCAGAGATATAACCTGTGATTTGTTTAGCTGCATTTGAGCTATTTTCATTGTTGAGCATTTCTGACAGTATATCAACATTATTTTCACCCTGTCTGTCAGTACGTGTGATAATAAAATCAGTTTGATTGTCATCGACTGCACGAAGTCCTGATGAAGAATTGATATTTGTTACTCCAGATGATGAGCATGTTAATATTGGAATATTTTCCAAAGGAATACAGTTCCCAAGAAAGGAACTACGCAATTCCAAGTGACTAAAAATTCTTTTATACAATCCTTTGAATTGGATTGTGTTTGGATTATTATTATAGCCACCTTGACGTCGGATAACACCAAAAAAGTTTTCAATGTGGTCTTGACTTAATCTATACGATGCAATATATTTCAGTGGTGTTTCCCCATTAACATAAGTTGCATACAAATGTTTTAAACTTTGGATGCAAACCAAAAAGCCTAAGAAACCAGTTTTGGATTTGCATTCTAAAACTGGTTTTTTTGTGATATTAATTTTGATTCGCTGACCAACAGTTCGTTTGGTTTTGCTGTAAATACATAGTGACAGTATATATTCTTCAGCTTTTTTAAAAAAATCAAATATTTGTGCAGCATTCGTCGGGTTTATAGGTTTCTGAAATCCATATTGTCCTGATGACCTGGAGTTAAAAATATCGAACAAATCATTAAAGATGTTAATAAATTTAACCGTTGCTTGTGTATTATTGATTTTTGTTGAAGTGATTAATTGGTCGCATAATTCTAAAGCTTGGGCGACACTTCTACTCAATAGTTGTGTGGCCAATTTTACTTTCATAATTTCGTTGCGGAAGGTAATATGACGTTGAGATAATTTATTTGCAAACTTGAGGCCTTCATTAGTTTGAAGGCGATGAAGTGCAACTATCAAGTTCCATCTTATTTCTTCGTTATTGTTCCCGAAAATAACTCTTTTAGCCTCAAACGTATTTCGAACTAACTTAATCATATGACATGGGTCGAATACTACGGCCACTTCAAGACCACACTCAGGATGCAAAAACGTAGTTTTTAGGTTATTGGGCATGCTAAAATTACATCCTAAAATGCTAGCAGCTGCAAAATTGCTCGGGCAACCGTCAAATGTAAGTGCAACAACATCAGCACCCGAATCATAGCATTTACTGATGCACGTGTTAATTAAAGTGGCTCGAGTTTCCGCCGATAAACTTTTGATAAAAAAGTAAGCAACCGGTAGCTTCCAACTTTCATTCAGGCCAACTAAAATGAACACGTATACTTGAGTTGCTATTTCATTACATGCGTCAAAATCTACACCGAAATCAACAAGACCACCTGTTTTCTTCCCGGTCCAGACGGTTTGGTGGCGAAGTGCCATTTCATCTACTATGAGGGTACATAGTAGGCGTTGACCTGATAAAGAGCTCCTTGTTTTTAAAATATCAAAGGCCGGCTGAGTAAACCCAGGTGAAGAGGACGTATTTTGATGCCACTTAGCTAATACCCGTGGATGTGGCAAAGCGGTTTCAAACACGCTTCTTACATATTTGTAAGCAGCCGAGGAATAAAAGTTTAATGTCAATGCAAACTTTCTGAGAGCTGGAGTATATTTTACGCGATAGGATTTGTTTGCTTTTTTCTTTAAATATATTCTATTGATTAAATCTATAACCTCACTCTTTAAGTTAAGTCGTTCAAATTGCTCTTTCGATATGAAATCTTTGTTTTTTAAATCTTTTAGTATCACTGACATGCTAGCAACTTTTTTTTTTAGTCTCTTGTTTTGTTGACACATTACTTTATTTTTTTTCTGTAATTGCTCCTTTTCAAACATCAATTCAAGCACACGTTTCCTAAGTGCCGCCTTCCTGGGTGTTTCCAAAATTTCTTCTATTTCCGGTATGATGACGTTGTCAAGACTCGACGGTGAGGTAATTGTCTTCTTTGCTTCAGATTTCTGAAAGAATATGATTAATATTTAAGTGTTTGTACAAATGTAATTATTGTTTGATTAAGTACGTTGATTAAAAATGTATGTACGTATGTACCTCAATTATAGGAATTGCATTTTTTTTAAGCATTGTTCGACCTTTCTTGGAAGTATATTTATCATAATCGTTGAAATGGTCGCTACATATTCTACTGCTTTTCGAAGGATTCCAGTCGGATTCGTCTCTTTGCCTACGCACAATCGCAATCCAATCTTGGTGTTGAACCTCACAAGTAGGAAACCTGGAATAGAGAGACAAAAATAAAAAAGTGTAAGACATAAGAATAGCCAACATTAGTTAAAAGCAATTTATACTGTAAAATATACTATAATATGTATCCACTTTTCTTTTATTTACGTAAGTAAATTTTGACGACTTTTTAATTAACTACCAATACAATTGAAGAATAGAACATAAGTATGCCGTAGGTATCAAACCAATGCGATCGCATCTATATTCTCTATTTTGTTAATCTTTGACCGAGCACGTGTCGAGGACATTGTGTCCTTGTCGCACTTGTAAAAAAAACGATTAACTTTCTCTTTCACCTTTGTAAGCGTGTTTCGAAAAGGATTTTACGTAAAAATATTTAAAATGTAATGATTTAAACATTAATCTTGTTTACTTACATATGATACGAGATCCCCTGGCTTTTATTTATTTTCTTATCATAGTTTGAACATCTTCGAAACACACACGATGGCATTTTGCTGGATTCACAATCACTGACAGAGACGTCACACTCGTTGTATCGCTTTATCCAGACTGGAGGCAAGACGTCCTAATTAGGACGTTTTCGCGTCTTCAAATTGCGCGCTACGGTAACATATCTATTATTTTTGTAATATCATTGTCTGACATGTTTTTTGATAGACTGCTCGTAACAGAGCGACGGAGGTCACTACACTTGATAATAATATCGCAGGCGGCCCCTTTGCGCTCGTCCGGGTCGGAAGTAGCAATTTTTCCACGACATCCGGCCCCTGCTGTGACGTCCCGGCCACTCAGACCGTGCGACAAGTATGAGTAAGCAATGCCCAAAAGTGTCGTAGGTACTAAGTACGATATTTTTGGAGATTGCTGATTGGTAATTTGTTACGCCTGAGCTGCCGAAGTCTATATCTGTCAAAATATTGGCCTAGTACTGTTGGATTTGCTTGCCGGTGACCCGCCGCAAGTCTTTTTTTTTCTCCTGAAAAAACAAATAAAATCTATATTTGATACTCAATGCTAATCAGCCTGTACGTTATCCTAAAAACTACCATAGCTTACTACTTATTAAAAAAATGAATTTACCCACGTACTAATAAACTAGGAATGTTTTCCGGCCTCCGCTCCAAATTCTAAGAGAATACTTTCGATTAATTTTGCCCGTTCGACAGCTCGCTTTAATAATTTACCCCAAATTGTGTTGACTTTGCATCGTTAAATGGTGCATTCACCTTTTCAGTGTGAGCTCTAAAGTTACGAGTTAAGGTATATAATGCTTTGTTGTAGTAATATTTAGTCTTTCCTTTTGGGTAGTTTTTGCGAGGGAACGCGCAGTAGCGTAAATAAACAGGCGTACAACTGACTGTTAAGTAACTCTCAATGGACAAATTATTTTCAGTCCCGGCATTAGTAACGGCTTCCGAAGGCGATTCAATAAAGGCCTCCGTCGAATATCCACTTAATACCCTCTAATGGGTATTAATTTGCTCGTTAAATTATTATTTTCATCAATATTATTTTGTAGTGGCTTAGTTAATTTATCAAGAGCGTACGCCCCTGGATTAATGTTCACAAGGGTGGATATTAGTACCAATTAGCTTGATTGTTCACTGTTGAGTGTAGAAGCTAAAGTAATACTAAAATCTGACTAGATAACATTTAAAGAGGCTTTTTAGCAAAAAAGGCTCTGCCTTGACAATGTGAGCTAGAATCTGATTAAATAGACTCAAAGAAAAAAAACGAGTATTATTTCAGTGGCTCGTTAGATACCTACCAGAATTTGTGTGACTTAAAAAATGTATGCATTAAATACAGGGTGTTCTCAAGTATACGGTATAGATAAAAGACATATTTTCCTTTATGAGTAGTATGTAAGCGGAAACTTGGGCGGGCCACGGTTGCGGCTGGCGAGGATCAAGGGTAGCCATGGCGATGGCTCACGACCTCTCGCCTCTGTTATTAAGCTCCTCTCAAACAATATGCCGCAAATTGAGTTAACTCACTAATAATAGTATCGCGACTGCAGAGAGCCCGCCATTGAGGGCGAAGGCAATCTGTCCTCTCTCTCCCCCGGCGAGCCTCTATTACCTTTTATTCGATTTGCCCAGATTAATAGCCACGACATGTGTATGTAACCGCGAACGCGACTCTTTTTTCGCAGACGATCGCTGATTACGTTTTTTGTACTAACTCGTTTGAGACGGGAAGGGGTCTGATTTAAAGAAGTGCGCAAAGGAATCTCGCATAAAAGTTTTGTTCGTCGACGGGCATATCTGCGGCTTCTGCATCGCGCTCGCTCCCCGGGCGGGCTATGATTTCAATTATTGTTTGATGTCGTTATTTCTCGTGTGTTTGCTCGGGCGGCGTTCCACAATTTTTTTGCTTCACCCTTCCTCCGTCGTATTTACTCGCAAACACGACGGCGAAGGTGCGTCTTGGCTCCGTAACTGATATGTTTGGCGCTTCGGCTGAGATGTTTGAACAACGCGGCTACCATCCGAATTGGATTGAGTGCAGTTACTTTGAGGACCGCCGTTATTCCGCGCCCGCGAGTATTTCAGTGTCTCGCTGTTAGGAGAAAATCTCACTTCAAGTCAGTGATACTGATTTTGGGGAGCCGTTTTTAATCGAAACTACTTTGAAGTCGTTTTAATTGTGGTCACGCTGGTAAAAAGACTGTATCTTTTAATTTAGAAAATAGAAGATGTGCGGAGCGTCAGAGATGACATTCAAATGGTAGAGATTGGTGTGTGCGCAGGCAAACTCAAAAGGTGGAAATATCAAACCTGGCAGAAAAGATAAAAAAAGAAAGTGTTTGACGTGATCAAGTAGGAAGGGATGCACGTACCTTTACTCCTGAAGTGGCAGACGGATCAGCAGGGCGTCAAGCAGAAACCACGTGTTTCTCAAGGTTCCAGGAATCGGAGTCCAGCATAGCAGCACTACACCTTAAATTACACTGGCACAATGTACACGCACAATTTTAATGCGGTCACACAATTGAGCCGCGGTGCTGGTTCGCTGCGGGAAACAGCGAGCACCGATACGGGTGCGATCGGCGAGCAACACACGACAGGCTGTGTTCAGGTTTAAGCGCAGCCGCAACTCCATTCAAAAAGTGTACGTGCGGAAAAGGAATAATGATAGGAGCGATATGAGTGTACAGATATACGAGTACACCAATCGCGAAAATATGCGCGAGAGTATTTAAACCCCTTTATGGTGCAACCAAAGTGTGGTTTCGACATATATCGAGGTTCTCAATCCGTTTTTCAATCCCTGTGATAGGTAACCGACAGGTTTGGTTAACTTTTCATCAAAAAGACCAAAAACCTATTTAGAAAAAGAAAGTATGTTCGTAAATGTAAGGTTCTAGTACATAAGTAACGACTATTTGTATATAGCATGCAAAGCTTGGGCAATTTGCGTACATTTCCTATACTAATCGAATGTGCAGCGCTACGTAGCCGTGTCGTCGTCTTTGCATAAATTCCTTTTGAACAGTCTTGATATTTTTTATTATTTTCTTACGTCTGCTCAACTTAGCAATATTACCTTTTACAGATTACTTGTTGATATTACAAAAATTGCAAGTAAGAAATATGTTTTTGAACCTGGTATCTCCACGAATCTAAGTCGAGTCTGGTTTTGAATGTGTGCTCTGACATTGGTTAATTAAATCGACTTATGCTTAGATGAAGCCCGGAAATTAATAATTTACAATATGTAACTGTGCTTAGTATTGTTTTAAGTAGCTCGAACGTTAATGCATTAAATTTCTTACCTCTTTAAAACTAATATTTTATTAATGCGACAACAAAGCAGTATGTCACCGCTCACCCACAACCTGTCCGTCTATTGTTCTAGACAAGAAATGTTATCCATTATTGTATCCAACATAGACATCCCATAATCCAGGGTTCTTCGAGGATCGCGTAACGGCAGGCGTCGGCGCCATTGTGCGCGACATCGAGAACTTAATGGAGCTCGCACTTCGTACCTGGCGTGTATCTGGACACACGTCAAACTGCGCTACCTGGCCGCCTTTAGGTAGCCTTATACGAAGAAGGCCGCTAACAATATCTAATTTAAAAAAACACACATTTATACACCACGGCAACAGCATGGATCTAATGTGTTTGTAATCGTTACTTAACGTTGCATTTGAGCAGTAAATCGTGTGAAGTATATTGGTAACATATTTATTCATTTAAATCTTTATTGCACAAGAAATGTACAAAGGGTCCAAAAGGGTTCAGTGAATATGTTAGATTTGTTCGATACGTCTTAGTGCTTACTCACATAATGACACGCGTGCACGTGCGTTTCGTATGTAAACACTTGGATATCACTTATAATGTTTGATATTTCGTGACCGCGGTCGCGAGAAAGACAACCACCACTTAGACCCCACTTCATCGAATCTCAATTTGACCTGATACTAAAGGTACTTACTATTCCGGCGCGGACTGCAGGCAGTGACCGCAGGCGACACCTGCGGCGCCGCACGTGACAGTTATGGCACAGCCTAGATATTTATTTGTATACAGTCTCGTAACTAGGGAAAACGTACACCTACGCGGTGCATATGTACGTGCCAAACGCGTCACTCGCTATAAAATACTTACCGTAATCATCGCTGAGCTACATGTGTGATTTCTTCTTAGCATTCTGACTGTGTGTAATATGAATACTGTGGCTATGGTAAATACGTCACGGGACGGAACGCATTGCGGTTGGGCTTGAAATGTATTTCACGCAGATTCGTAGGAACAAGTAGGTAGTGCGGAGCCGCAGTAGTCGCCTACGATCACTACATGCGGCCTGTCTCAGACTTGCACCTTTACGAAGCACATACGGGCATGTTTTGTACCGTATACACCACACCCTAATGCTTAGGTACTCAAATTGATTTATTGTACTTGAAGGCGGCGAAGCCAAACATCAACATAGTT
This sequence comes from Pyrausta despicata, assembly GCA_963921415.1. Taxonomy (NCBI): domain Eukaryota; kingdom Metazoa; phylum Arthropoda; class Insecta; order Lepidoptera; family Crambidae; genus Pyrausta; species Pyrausta despicata. Next base: position 8,112,128 of record OY992862.1, on the reverse strand, counting down.
ACGAACTTATTAGTACCTAACATGTGATGTGTTTAGTGCACTCCAATCGATCCCGTCAGACCAGTTGGAATGCTTCGTTCGTTTGTGCTGAACCGTAGCGATCGCGTAGCTAATGTAGTGCTACGAAATCTGAGGTGCTACGACGGGCTACGACATCTAAAGCGGCACGGACTACGAATATGCTACAGCGTTACTGAACAGTTAAATTTGTTGCATATTCAAAAGGCAATTACGATTACAAATTAAATGGTTGAGCATTTTCGAGATGAGTAATTTTATCGTATTTGTCAGACTAAATTAGACTTTTAAAACTTTTTGTAATCGTGAATACTTACTCTCATTTCTAACTATTGAACAAGCAAATTATTATTTTAGTTTGAAGACTAAAAAAGAAGACGACTTGGTAAATTCATATAATCAACTGTAAGCTTAAAAATTACCCTATTTTTGTCTCGTTTTCGTATTATCCGTCTAGCAAAATTCATCATTCACAGTGTAATAATGATAATGCAGCGGATACAAAGCACTAAGTGTACAAAATAAGTAACAAGATATGACAAGCTGAGTGAGCTAAGATATATGCGGCGCGTTGCAACTGCAACAGGCGTGATTCAAACCACGGGATTGCCGGCACCTGTGTCTCGAAAACCATCTAATAAATCCAAACCTTAACACAATCTTACAAAGAGCATTCTTGCTAAGCAGTTTCGTGCTCAGTCAAAAACGAAGCCCTAAATGGACAATTTCGCTTTCCTTAAGTGGAAGCCGTAAAGACCGTTTTCGCGCTTCATGCACTCGAAGTACAGTACAATATTTCAGACGTTGGTGAGAAATAACAGTGCGGCTCGCGACGAATGCATTGTGGTGCAAACTAGCGTGGTGCGGCAATACTTCATCATGGCAACCGGAGGGAGCAGGGCAGGGCGGTGTGAGTGCACCGATGCTATATTTTATACTTAGATCAAACCAAAAAGAGGCAGGTACCGTACGATCTCCTCGCGCGTGGTTCTACTAAACCGGGTGGACTTGCTCCGCTCCTAGTCGTCACCAGTACTGCGATTTGTTTACACACGCCTGCTTGTGTGACTGCGGCCCATTTTTAAGTTGACAATTATAAAGACGTTCCGTATCTTCCTGTTTGGTTTTGATATAAGATTTTATAATACGATTAGTTTAAATTGCGTTCGGAGGTAAGGTCGGCCGGTCGGTGTGAGATAACTTTAACCAGGCAAATTGTCTTTCGACTACAAGTATTTAAGGGTTATATCACAAAAATTTTACAACTAGGCAGTTCTTTTTGCCGAAAACTTGGATTTGAATGTACGGATCGAATTTTCTTTATGCCCAGCGATCTGTAAATTTAATAATCTTTTTATGCAATAGATGACTTAATAAATTCCTACTACGTAGTGGCCTCCGATTTTTGATTTATCCTTTAAAATCCAAGTGTTCAGCAAACAGCTGCTTAGCTGTCAAAATTGTGTGCCTCGTAACACATATATAAACAACCGCTCAAAATAGTGTTAAAGAATGATGAGCAATTCTAGAATCATTCGACTAGAAAACAACTTATAGCGCATCTGCTTTATTTTGTACCTTTATACCAACTTGATGATGTGACATGCAATAAATGATTTGAGTTTGAGTTTTGTAAAATGTTTAAAAACGTTCGTAGTAATGATAAGGTTGTTTACATAAAACCTCATTATGGACAACTTGAAAATATTAAAAGGAAATTGAAAAACTTTATACTTTCTGTCCGCAATACTTACAGTTAATTTTATTTCGGGAATTTGTAAAACATTTGCTTCCTCTTGCCGAACTCATTGCCAAAGTAGGATTTTTCATTCGTAAGTTCTTTTCTGAATCAAAGTTCAATACCGGTGACACGTCTTGATACTTAGGAATTTAAAAATGAAACAGCTAAGTACCGCACAATGGTTGTGGACAAAGTTTTGTACAAAAATTTTCAAAGTTGAAGCACAACAATGGGACAGATAGACGTAAGCTCTCACAGGTGACGCCTCTCAGAGCGGCCCGTATGTGGGTCGTGAGAAACTCGACCTGTGCGGTAGCATTGAAACGGTTTTTGTTAAGATATCAAAGGTTACGGTGATACGCTTAAAATGTTTTGAATAAGTGTTTGGAATCGCTGTTCTAAAAGAAAGTATGCTATACTAAAGGGTAAATACACTATTTTATTGCGTGATAAAAACTCTGTCAAATATTGTGATTGCTTTTGTTGTATTCCCACTACTTCTATTGTATTCCCATTACTACTACTGTAATTTAGTGATCATTAACAAGAAACTGGGAAATCATTTAATTTAATGGAAAACAATAAATTCAGACACTTCACAAAACCACTAGTAATACATATTTATACATTGTTTACATGACATGATCCTTCGCCGTTCACCGCATCGCTTCGCTCAGTTAACCGAGCTGTTTTCGCGTCTTTGTTAGATTTGTTTTTATACAGATTGCTAATATTGAATGTTCGAGTATCCAAAATACCGTCGGGAAAGAAAAATATTATTATTACCGCTAGGCAACGCAATATAAACCACCCCGAAGGCGCGATCCTGGTTCAGTGGCCAAAGTAAACAGAGATTGGGTTTCATTTTCATTAGTGGTCGACTTACATACATCTGTTCGCTTCATTAGCGCTCCCGTAATAAGATTAAATTGTTTGCATTTCATCAACGTAGCCTATTATTACATTGTTATGCGATTATGCGGTGGCGTAATGTGATGCGATATTTTCAGACTGCTCTCATTCGTTTGAGAGCGAAGCTTTGTAGGAATGGTTATTCCAAATAAAGATAGAAATTATGGTTAGATTTGTTTTTATAAATATGACTTAAAATGTTCCACGTAGAAAAAAACGTTGTCCTCGTAGATTTTTAACCAAAGCACATGAGGGCAAGGCGTATCCGGTAGGCGCTCCAGGGCGCTCCGGTCGGGAAATAATACCATTTCCGATGGGGCCCGCGGGCTGACAACCAGATTAGGGGACAGAGTCCGAGACCCTTCACGACCGGAGTGGACACAAATAAACATATGCCGTTTTAATTAGCCTTAATGAAATCAATAAAATCCTGAAACAAAAATGAAAAACAATACGATGTTGCAAATCTTTGTTCGCAGAGATAGGAGAGTCTCAAATTGTGTGGTTAAATTAAGACATTGTCATGTCTGTACATAATTTTAACACATTGTTTTGATATCACCAAAATTGGACAGTTCAAAAGTGGTTAAAATAGGGTAAGGTTGCGCTCATGGGATCGGCTCTTTCTTTATAGCGCTTTGATAAATCGGAAACAAAGTACTTTAAACATCATTTGATCTTCCAAAACATTTTCGCCGTGAGCTTGGTTGGGGATGAATGTATGTCACAATGTTTATCGGGGGAATATAGTTTACTTAAAGGTATTAAACGTTAGTTTTTGAGAATAGCTTCTTTCTTATACTTATATATTTTCTTATACTTTTTCTCAAAAAAATATGTATATTTTTATTCATAAATTTTCATCTGTATGCTGTGAGTTGCCATCAATAGACAAGTGAGTTTCTCATTCATTGGAGTAGTCCAATCATAGCAACTTTTTTATTTTAATCATATGTTTCTGTTTAGTATTTTTCAATGATAATATTATTATTGTCATAATTTGAAGTTGAAAAACTGTTTTATGTGGAGCCGTGTGTACTATACGCTTACACACACTGCTACTATACATATCACACACATACAAGTATAATACCGCCTATCAAAAATGCACAACATATAAAATATTTTTTTTAGTTATAAAATAATTCAACTTACATCAGTAGGTTTACATAAGAGAAGAATTAAAATTATAATAGGTGTAATGACAGCTATCGTAAATGCTTTCAAGACCATGGTGTGTAAAAATATAACCTCTCTGAAGTTGATAAAGCCAATTTATTTTGAAAAAGCTGTAAAAACCAATTTTTAATTACACAAATTTAATAAATGTTCAGTCTCAATTGACCCAAGTTTCTGATACTCTAACGTGACGTCTCTACAATTGGACAATATTTCCGTATCGTCATAACCAAGAGTTCCAATGCCATGAGAGCCATGACGTCTCAAGTTTCTTACACTTATGATAAGTTTCGGGATAGACATTCAGAATCTATATATACAATCTGTCCCGGGATCAGTGTCGGAGCCTGAAATGGTATTAAATATGGGATGTTTTATCGACAAATTGCTTATCAAATTTATTTTTTCTGTCACGGTTGCGAAATGGCGGCCATTTTGTTTTTTTGGTAAACAAGACCTGACCTCTCGTACTAATTCGGCTACCACTACTCGTGTAAATGTCCTATGAACATAAAAAAGGTCTCATATGATAGCTGAACCTGTAGATAATAATTAGACAGCCAACACGTATCATCTTTTGTCAAAAAAAGAATAGAAAAAAAAAATTTAGAAAAAAAAATGGTGTTTTTTTATTGTATTTTTTTAGTTATTGGATTTTTGTGAAAAATCTTGAGCATTCAACTGCTTATTTTTTATTTTGAAACAATAGAAGAGGATATTTGCTAAAATAAAACCCATAATTTATTATTGTCAGTGAAATAGTTTAGAAGTTATAATGATTTGAATAAGACCCTTTAAATACGCTCTTTTTCCAAAACAAGTTAATCAACTTCCGAATTCTAGTAAATAGAGGTCTAGTAATACAACGACGTTCGCCGTCAGGTAGCGACTGTGGAAATGTTCAATAGGTGTGAGTGAGAAAGAAAACAAACTAACCAACCGGTCAAGTCAGGTAGACGCCAGCCAGTCAGTCGTCACTCTCTCTGCGTTGTGATTACATTCCTGTGCTGTTTGAAGCCCTAATAATAATAAATTATGGGTTTTATTTTAGCAAATATCCTCTTCTATTGTTTCAAAATAAAAAATAAGCAGTTGAATGCTCAAGATTTTTCACAAAATTCCAATAACTAAAAAAATACAATAAAAAAACACCAAATTTTTTTCTAAAAATTTTTTTTTCTATTCTTTTTTTGACAAAAGATGATACGTGTTGGCTGTCTAATTATTGTCTACAGGTTCAGCTATCATATGAGACCTTTTTTATGTTCATAGGACATTTACACGAGTAGTGGTAGCCGAATTAGTACGAGAGGTCAGGTCTTGTTTACCAAAAAAACAAAATGGCCGCCATTTCGCAACCGTGACAGAAAAAATAAATTTGATAAGCGATTTGTCGATAAAACATCCCATATTTAATACCATTTCAGGCTCCGACACTGATCCCGGGACAGATTGTATAAAAATGTAATCCGTTTTCCTTGGTCACGGCATCACGCGTGAATGGCTGGACCGATTTCACTCATTCTTTTTTTGTTGTATTTGTTATTATAAGGAGAACGCGCGTCACTAATGTCAATGTCATCGAATGACATTGATCAATCATTGCACCGCTAAGGCGGTACGAAGTTCGCCGGGTCAGCTAGTTTTATTATAAATATAGGAAGATTTGTGATATTGATTATACTTGCAAATACAGTGTTTGTTTTATGTTTTAGAGCAACAATATCTCCTATCCCGTTTTTCTGTGATTGGGGATCATATTCCAGTGATTATAATTATGTGTTAAGAGGGACCATATTCTATTGTCTCACTGTCAGAATGTTAGTCAAAGTGTATATCTTTAGTGGGGAATTTCGACTTCTTGAAATAATAATAATAATGGGCGCGTTCAGCCTCAAGAAACCTTTCATTAGAGGCCCTATGCCAAATCGGGATACAGTATATAATGATTTAATGGGCTAAGGCTGTACATATTTGATCAAGTAACTCTTTACTAGCAACATGCCTAAGGTTTTTGAAAATCTACATGAGATTCCTAATGCAATCGAGACGACGTCCACTTGGTTGTGCCATAAAAACCTTTCGTCAATCATGATACCTTAATACTTAGTGGACTGCAGTTTTTCAATCAAAGGGCAACTACAGGTGTCACGCGAGTTTACATCACTGGTGTGAATTTTTAGGTTGAAGTTAATATTTGGGTTAATAGGCTGTGAGTTATTATCTATTAAAAAAACATATGTAGTTTGTCTTAGCCGTTTTTAAGGTTAGCAAGATTGACGCGAGCCATTTCGCGACTCTTTTTGTCCTAGAGCCCTAGATTTCAGTTCACCCCATGAGTGACCATTAAAGACTATGGCGGTGTCATCAGCATACGATTCAATACGAGCGTTTTCAAGATGAAGTTTCAGTAAATCGTTCAAGTAAATTAAGAAAAGCGTGGGCCCTTAAATCGAGACATGTGGTATACTTACCATACCATACGTAGCTCCTTTACTAAGGTAGCGACCTAATTTATAAAATAAAACAACGTTGTTAGCTTGAAGGAACACGATCAAGTAAAGATCTTTATTTTTAGAATAACTATATAACGGTAAACAGACATAGATGGCGCTACGAGTTACAAAAAGATATTTTGTTTTCACATAATAATAACATCCCCACTCAAAATATCTCTTATCAAAGAAAATTTACCAAACATTACACTTCAACAATACCTAACATTTTCATAAACTTAATATGTTTTACAGAGTTCAAACTTTTTGTAAATAGATCTGCTGGCATGTCTGCAGTACACAAATATTTAATCAACACAGTTTTATTACTTATCATTTCTCTACAATAGTGATATCTTACTTCAATGTGTTTGGTTCTGTTATGAAAAACAGGATTTGCTGTCAATTTGTGTGCACTCTGATTATCGTTATATAAAGTAATTTGATACATCTGCTTAGTAATTTCATACTGTAAATTTCTGAGATACACAGCTTCTTTGCAACACTCTGAAATAGCTACATACTCCGCTTCTGTACTGGAAAGCGCAATGCATTTTTGTTTAGAACAATTCCAAGATATAACAGATCCTGATAAAGAGAAACAAAAACCTGAGTAAGATTTCCTGTCATTCACATCATTAGCCCAATCGGCATCAACAAAACCTTTTATATGGGCATTTTCATTTTTACAATACTTTAGCCCCACATTTTTAGTTTTCTTCAAATATTTTAATATTCTTTTTACATACATCCAATGCTCTTCATTGTAACAGTTATTAAATTGACTCAGATATGACACTGAATAAGCTATATCGGGACGAGTTAGAACTGCAAGATACATTAAGCTGCCAACAAGCTGTTGATATGGAATTTGAGTTTTACAAACTTCAGCTTTCTTGACAGTTAACTTGGCCTCCATTGGAGTATCTGATGTTTTACTGTCAGTCATATGAAATCTGGTTAGTAACTGATCAATATAATTCTCCTGACACAGAGTAACAACATCATTACTCTTATTAAAATTAACAGACATACCAAGACATTGTTTTATACATCCTAAATCTTTGATTTTAAAGTTATTGCACAACATTTCCTTCAAACATTTCAATTCACATTCATCATTCGAGAAAATAAAAAAATCATCCACATACAATGTTACAATAGTTCGCTTAGAACCTACAATTTTTGTATATAAACATGGCTCTAGTTTAGATTTATTATAGCCATCTGCTATCATACAATTATCCACTTTCTTGTGCCAAGATCTAGAGGCCTGTTTGAGACCAAATAGCCTTTTTTAATTTGAGAACTTTATTTTCATCTGAACAAACAAGACCAGAAGGTATTTGCATATATATAGTCTCATCAAGGTCACCATTTAAAAAGGCTGTCTTGACATCAAGATGAACTGAAGTTAAATTTAATTGAACTGATAAGGCAAACAATAACCTTAATGTTGTGTGTCTTACTACCGGAGAGAAAGTCTCTTCATAATCCACACAACGATATTAAATACCCTAGATACACTGACAGCGCTCGAAAAATGTCTCGCAAAACGAGTGCTTAAACACGCCTTAAGCACTCGTTGGCTTGTAGTCGCGCGCGGACCGTGCTAGCGTCAGTATGCCGAAGTGCTCCGTGAAAAAGTGCAAAAACAATACTTTAACCACTCGAAAAAGGATGGAGTTTCGTATTTCCGGTAAGGTATTAATCCATCTTTGATAAGAGAATGCATTAGTGGTGCAAAGTTATCTTTAAACGTGCTAAAATTGTAATTTTCTAAAAAAATCTGAAGAAATCAAACGCGCGACTGGCTTTATAGTTGTCCCTTTCCCACGCGCTGCGGTCTAAATGCTTCTAACGCATTCACACAGAGTAATATTTGGAACATAGTAATGGAGTCGCGTTGTACTAAAGATTATTATGGTAATTTTGGAGGAAAAGGAATGTAAATATTGTTTACAATATTCGACAAGAAATTATATTACTAGTGGATATCGTTATAAAATATTATCAGTATCATTTCAGATTTCCGAAAAATGAAATAAAAAGAGAAAAGTGGCGAAACTATTGTCTAATCAAGACAATTTATTTTCAGATCGATCAAACAACATCACCCGGAAATGCTGTACTGTCCACACCAAACATAGAAAGTTCAATGAGTTCGCTATCGAGCACATCCAGTACCAGCATACTTAAAGCACAGTCAATAGATTCACAGCTAGTCCACGCGGGCTAAGCCGCTGGCGGAAAGCTAGTTAATAATAGAACTAGTTAGTCATAAACAAGTAAAATCAAATTCTCAACAACAAAATCTAAAAAAAATCCGATGTCACGCGATGTTACACGAAAATGTCACAGGGCGACCGGCGATGTCACACGATGTGACCCGAAGACGCATCGGTCATTTTCTGACACATTCAACCGAGTATTGTAAAGGTGTATTGTAGTATGTATGTATTATGGAGACTATTGTTTATATTTCTATGGTTTTGTTATGTATTTCAACAGATTCATTGTATAGTTAATAAAAATTAATGTATCATACATGCCTTTAGTATCATAAAAAATAAAGTTTAAAAACTAACACCCGACTACTTAAAAACACGCTCTAAAAAGTACGAAACAAGAAAACACTCTCCAATGAAATTACTTAGTATGTACAAACTATTAAATATTTACCGTTATTAAATAAACTAACTTACACATATTATTATATTTTAATATATTTTCAATTTATAATATTGATAGAGAAATGTTTTAAGGATAAAGCCGTGGTCGTATGCCATAAAAATAATAAATTAAAAAAAGGGGTATACGACCACGGCTTTATCCTTAAAACATTTCTCTATCAATATTATAAATTGAAAGTATATTAAAATATAATAATATGTGTAAGTTAGTTTATTTAATAACGGTAAATATTTAATAGTTTGTACATACTAAGTAATTTCATTGGAGAGTGTTTTCTTGTTTCGTACTTTTTAGAGCGTGTTTTTAAGTAGTCGGGTGTTAGTTTTTAAACTTTATTTTTTATGATACTAAAGGCATGTATGATACATTAATTTTTATTAACTATACAATGAATCTGTTGAAATACATAACAAAACCATAGAAATATAAACAATAGTCTCCATAATACATACATACTACAATACACCTTTACAATACTCGGTTGAATGTGTCAGAAAATGACCGATGCGTCTTCGGGTCACATCGTGTGACATCGCCGGTCGCCCTGTGACATTTTCGTGTAACATCGCGTGACATCGGATTTTTTTTAGATTTTGTTGTTGAGAATTTGATTTTACTTGTTTATGACTAACTAGTTCTATTATTAACTAGCTTTCCGCCAGCGGCTTAGCCCGCGTGGACTAGCTGTGAATCTATTGACTGTGCTTTAAGTATGCTGGTACTGGATGTGCTCGATAGCGAACTCATTGAACTTTCTATGTTTGGTGTGGACAGTACAGCATTTCCGGGTGATGTTGTTTGATCGATCTGAAAATAAATTGTCTTGATTAGACAATAGTTTCGCCACTTTTCTCTTTTTATTTCATTTTTCGGAAATCTGAAATGATACTGATAATATTTTATAACGATATCCACTAGTAATAAAATTTCTTGTCGAATATTGTAAACAATATTTACATTCCTTTTCCTCCAAAATTACCATAATAATCTTTAGTACAACGCGACTCCATTACTATGTTCCAAATATTACTCTGTGTGAATGCGTTAGAAGCATTTAGACCGCAGCGCGTGGGAAAGGGACAACTATAAAGCCAGTCGCGCGTTTGATTTCTTCAGATTTTTTTAGAAAATTACAATTTTAGCACGTTTAAAGATAACTTTGCACCACTAATGCATTCTCTTATCAAAGATGGATTAATACCTTACCGGAAATACGAAACTCCATCCTTTTTCGAGTGGTTAAAGTATTGTTTTTGCACTTTTTCACGGAGCACTTCGGCATACTGACGCTAGCACGGTCCGCGCGCGACTACAAGCCAACGAGTGCTTAAGGCGTGTTTAAGCACTCGTTTTGCGAGACATTTTTCGAGCGCTGTCAGTGTATCTAGGGTATTTAATATCGTTGTGTGGATTATGAAGAGACTTTCTCTCCGGTAGTAAGACACACAACATTAAGGTTATTGTTTGCCTTATCAGTTCAATTAAATTTAACTTCAGTTCATCTTGATGTCAAGACAGCCTTTTTAAATGGTGACCTTGACGAGACTATATATATGCAAATACCTTCTGGTCTTGTTTGTTCAGATGAAAATAAAGTTCTCAAATTAAAAAAGGCTATTTATGGTCTCAAACAGGCCTCTAGATCTTGGCACAAGAAAGTGGATAATTGTATGATAGCAGATGGCTATAATAAATCTAAACTAGAGCCATGTTTATATACAAAAATTGTAGGTTCTAAGCGAACTATTGTAACATTGTATGTGGATGATTTTTTTATTTTCTCGAATGATGAATGTGAATTGAAATGTTTGAAGGAAATGTTGTGCAATAACTTTAAAATCAAAGATTTAGGATGTATAAAACAATGTCTTGGTATGTCTGTTAATTTTAATAAGAGTAATGATGTTGTTACTCTGTGTCAGGAGAATTATATTGATCAGTTACTAACCAGATTTCATATGACTGACAGTAAAACATCAGATACTCCAATGGAGGCCAAGTTAACTGTCAAGAAAGCTGAAGTTTGTAAAACTCAAATTCCATATCAACAGCTTGTTGGCAGCTTAATGTATCTTGCAGTTCTAACTCGTCCCGATATAGCTTATTCAGTGTCATATCTGAGTCAATTTAATAACTGTTACAATGAAGAGCATTGGATGTATGTAAAAAGAATATTAAAATATTTGAAGAAAACTAAAAATGTGGGGCTAAAGTATTGTAAAAATGAAAATGCCCATATAAAAGGTTTTGTTGATGCCGATTGGGCTAATGATGTGAATGACAGGAAATCTTACTCAGGTTTTTGTTTCTCTTTATCAGGATCTGTTATATCTTGGAATTGTTCTAAACAAAAATGCATTGCGCTTTCCAGTACAGAAGCGGAGTATGTAGCTATTTCAGAGTGTTGCAAAGAAGCTGTGTATCTCAGAAATTTACAGTATGAAATTACTAAGCAGATGTATCAAATTACTTTATATAACGATAATCAGAGTGCACACAAATTGACAGCAAATCCTGTTTTTCATAACAGAACCAAACACATTGAAGTAAGATATCACTATTGTAGAGAAATGATAAGTAATAAAACTGTGTTGATTAAATATTTGTGTACTGCAGACATGCCAGCAGATCTATTTACAAAAAGTTTGAACTCTGTAAAACATATTAAGTTTATGAAAATGTTAGGTATTGTTGAAGTGTAATGTTTGGTAAATTTTCTTTGATAAGAGATATTTTGAGTGGGGATGTTATTATTATGTGAAAACAAACACATCTGACACATTCAACCGAGTATTGTAAAGGTGTATTGTAGTATGTATGTATTATGGAGACTATTGTTTATATTTCTATGGTTTTGTTATGTATTTCAACAGATTCATTGTATAGTTAATAAAAATTAATGTATCATACATGCCTTTAGTATCATAAAAAATAAAGTTTAAAAACTAACACCCGACTACTTAAAAACACGCTCTAAAAAGTACGAAACAAGAAAACACTCTCCAATGAAATTACTTAGTATGTACAAACTATTAAATATTTACCGTTATTAAATAAACTAACTTACACATATTATTATATTTTAATATATTTTCAATTTATAATATTGATAGAGAAATGTTTTAAGGATAAAGCCGTGGTCGTATGCCATAAAAATAATAAATTAAAAAAAGGGGTATACGACCACGGCTTTATCCTTAAAACATTTCTTTCGGGACAGCTTCTACGATCTGAGTTACATATGACGTCATCGATGTACAGTTTTCTAGTCGAATAGATATAAGATTTCTCAATAGACTGATTCTTCTAGTAAATCCCGAGTCATCAGTGATCTCAACTTTAACCATAACTCCTTCGATGTACTGACGTTTTTGATGTGAACATAGATAGATGGATCGATTGTTAAAATCAACTTTGCTTTCGTTCTAGCATCTTCTACAGCTTCTGGTTCTTGTCCCGGCTCTGGTTTAATACATTTCACCATTCCCTCTAACACCAGAAAATTCTCTGCGGCGAAACACCAGTCACTATAATTTTCACGACCTTTTAGTTTAGGTACACTAACTATATAACTTGAACTATTAGCGGCCATGATTGAAAATACAAAGTGACTCCACGCTGTTTTACACTTATTTCTTCACTGTAACTTTGACTGACCGCGACACACAAATCTATTGTCCATCTGACTGATAATAATACTGACAAAAACTTAGATAATTTGCGAACAAGCAGTGAAAAAAAATGAGTATGTGCCCATAACCTAAAATGAAACAACGTTGTTAGCTTGAAGGAACACGATCAAGTAAAGATCTTTATTTTTAGAATAACTATATAACGGTAAACAGACATAGATGGCGCTACGAGTTACAAAAAGATATTTTGTTTTCACATAATAATAACAATTTAACACACTGCCTTCTGTCAGATATGTATTCCTTAAAAAGTTGTAGGGGCAAACCCCTGATTGTTCTGTGGGTGGTGTGACGGGCGATTCTTATAAAGAGTTATTTGATTGATTATTATACTTCTTTCTGAAAACCGGTAATCTTTTTAGCTGCAAAATTGTAGTAAAATATGTACCTAATAAAATAAAATTTTCTGGAAATTAAAATGATCTATGTATACAACTCTCAAATATGTATGTTCGATGCTATGTTATTTTTTATTCATCAAGTATTTGCAGATTCAATAAACCCGAACTACTGTTTGAGCAGATCTATAGATAAAAGCTTGCTTCTTGAAAACAACAATTACATTTTAAAACATGCCACTTCTATTTACGATAAGTCCAAACTTAGTGAGCGTAGCAACACGAAGTCCAAAACCTACGTCTAAGTTAGTCCCCCAAACTCGCAAGAATAGAGTCGGACTCAAGTTGTCGTCTTTGTGGCTGCTTCGGCGGGCTTCGTGCCAGCCCGGCTAGAAGACCGCGGCCTCTGTCCGCACTACGGATATTTATGGCGCTGAGGGACTACCTTGTAGGATATAGTTGTCAATCTGGCTATCCCTGTCTATTATGCCGGGGCGAAACTTGCGAGGCTCGTTTTACAAGCCAGGACAGCAAGACTGTTCTACTATGTCCGTACCTCGTGTCGTGTTGGTGGTGTTACGCCCCCCGTGCCTCGAAAAGCAAGATCAGCCGTTGGTCCTACGCCTTACCTCACTCCGGTCATATCGGATTGCCGTCTCACTGATTCGCGAGTGAAGAAACAGAGAATACCCCTGTGTATTGCGCTCACACTTGTGCACTATAATATCTTCCGCAGTTGGGTGATCTAAGTTGAGATTTGTGGTAGTAAGTGGTCGAAATCGGCTAGGAGAAACTTTTACTTTACCTCGTGTCCATCAGCAAGGTTCAAGTGTGATCAATTTTCAAAGCATTTCGTTTTCAGTTTTGACTAAAACAAGACCAAGACTTAGCAATCCACAATATTTGTCTAGCAATAAGTAAAGGTACTGAGTTCATTGGCTTAAACATAGACAAGTTGTCATATGCCAGCATGATTCAGAAATTGGCTCAAAAATTCGGGTAACATCGTAGGACGCCTTCTATGTTGAAATAAGAACCTTTTAATAAGATGAAAATAATTTACGTTCTGGTTGTACGCATCGATGTTATGTGTGAGGCCCAACACATATTTTTTTATCCGTAATTACTACTTACAAAGGCATTAACAAACCACGTATATAGAGAATTCTCATTAGTTTATAGTGCAAGAGCCTATTAATTTCGAAGTCATTACCCTTCGAAAATAAAACCTCTAGACCGTTTAATTTCTTCGGTGCCCAATGCAATATTTCTGAATTACAAACTCTTCATCTTGTACATTAATAGAAAATAAAAGTGAGTCTTGATATACAAAAACCCGTACCTCGGGGAAATTATCTAGCTTGTTTTTGGCTCCTTCGACTCAACCGTCATCACTCTCGTGACTTGGGATATTAGTACAACTAATCCTCTAATGTATTTGGTGACATGTAGATTATAGAAATAACATCACACTTTTCACATGCCAAAGATAATGTAACTTTAAGAAAAGTTTTTTTTTTGCAGTATTTAATGGTTACTTGTTGATGAGCCCGAATCGTGAGTCACACGATCTTTTAGTATTAACTGTACAGTAGCTTAATCAGGAAGTCTAATAATAATAGATGAACTATAACGCTTCTATCATATATTATTTATACATAAATTAATACATAAAATGCTTTGCATTTTAGTCAACGATATAGGAGTAATTTGTATACCTTGACCTTGTATGGATAGCTATAATCAAGCAGTCATAACATGTTTATGTCATTATTACAGTTATTGCATGCAGTGTTCGTATGGAAGGTCCCCCTATCTATCTATAGCAACGATAATGACACGATGGGCCACTAGACAGCCGGTGGGGGTCTCTTATTAGCAGCTTATTCAAGACTCAAAAGGCTAATGATGTATTTTTCCTCGATAAGAGCATTTTAATACCCAATTGAGATATTTCAAAAATAAATTACATTCGTCAATAAAGTAAGACATAAACACTTATACAATCAACCTACATACTGTGATCCTCTTCGAAAATCACTTGGAAAAAAACTGAAACTTGGAATTGTTTTTTCTGAGCCATTTACATTCATTAGTCAGATACTCGAACAAAATAAGTAAGTGCCTTGTAAAATGTTTCTTCAAGAAATAAATTATACTTAATTGTTCATTTCAAGAAAGGTATTAAGGGCGAAAGGATCGACATCGAAGCATCACAATATACTTACATCGTTATAAATCTTTTGATTTATTGAAATGTATGTGTTTTTCGGTTTAGTTTCAGTTCCAGACCCTTTTTAGCATCTGTGGTCGCAAGACACAGAAAGGTAATCAACTAAAATATTAATGAGTTTTATACTCACAATTATGCGTTAAAAGTACAAAAGTGCGGCTAATGTGCACCCACTAAACTAAAATACGAAGTGTTTCCGATCCTCAGCGGTCCTACAGTCCATGTTCACACGATTGTAAAAATTGTAATCCTCTCCCATTCGAGGCCAATCGCATCGTGCATTACATCCTAGATGCCGCCATTATGTTCGTTATCTCCTTATTTCGGTGGATAAATTCCATCCGTACGAGAGCATGGGGCGACAAACATGCCCGGAAAAGGGGAAATGTCACCTCGTTATCGGCGAAGGTTGCAATTTTATTTGAAATCGATATTCACTGAGATACACGTTTCTCTTGGAGCCGAGTGTGTAAGGAGATGCCGTTTGTAAGGCGACTGTTGGTGCACTCGTTTTGTTGTGTTGCTACTTTATTGTATATTGTTTTACAAATAAGGTATTAAGTACTAATGGTTATTTTATATAACTTTTCTTTTAGTTTTAAAGAACTGCTTTTGCCTGGCATATTTTCGAGGATCAATATCTGTAGACACTATAACGTTTGCCATTAATTAAATGAGAATTCCGTTAGTCGCTAGTACGAGTATCTTGTTCACATATGATTTTTATAATGAAATTGAAAAGAAATGATTTTTTTTCTTTAAATAGTATTTATAACGAATAACAGTGAAATCAAGAAGGACTAAAACCATACTGTTGAAATAATAACACGCTAATTAATCGGCTAAGGTCAACCCCAGCTTACCCGTGGGCAGATTATGCCGCTTAATCCGCGATACACGCCGGAATAATATTTCTTCAAGTGCGCAATCCGTATCAAACAGAATTTTACGTCAGAAAACATTAACTCTCGCCGTCAGTTTAAGGTCAGTTTTTGAACGTCAAATAGTCATAAGTAAGTTTCTCACAAAACGAAGCACAAAGTTTGTGTTATTCCATCTAGCGTAACCGATAAGGACTAACAAAAAAGGAGCATGTTGAAAGAATAACATGCTAATTATTCGACTAACCCCGAGGTACCCGTGTACGGATTATGCCGCTTAATACGCGATACACGCCAGAATAATATTGCTTTAAGTGCGCAATCCGTATCAAACGGAGTTTAGCGGAGGCTCACTTCAGATAACCCTGACGTTTGCATTGAAGACCCTTTCTCCTTGGTAAGCGACAAACGCGACAAGATCGACGCGATGCCACTATATAAATGTATGTATGTTTATGATAGTGTCCTTTAGTGACGAAGCGCGATTGATATTGATACAAAAATTGGTTGCACTAGTCGCGTTGCGTTGCTTACGTAGGACAACGCCGGTGGGGTGAGCGTTAGTAACCCCGGAGTACCTGTGTACGGATTATGCCGCGTACTACCGCGTTATTCGCCGGTATATATTGCTTCAAGGGCGCAATCCGTATCACGTAGGCTCACGTCAAAAAACATTGACGCTCGCATTGTAAAACGCTAATTTGGAGCCGATTATAAATAATAATATCATACTAATAGTCAAATCGCAGTAACTTCCAGATAAATTTTCAAGATGGCTGATTACAATAAATCATAACCGCGAATGTAAAAATGTCGGTTCATATTGTACAGTCAGATTAATATTTATCGGCCTATTAGCGTAGCAAACGAGCCTTTATTCTGTTTTTATTTGCATTATACTAATAAATAATCGTTTTGATACCAAATAAGTTATTATTTTATGTCACATGTAAAATTGGCTCCGCATACTATTCGGATGGCTAGTGACGATGTGGCTTACATATCTGTCTGCAGCAGCCTTATGCACTCTCATTTAAATTAATGATCCGCAAAAAATGCAAAGTTTATATTTATATAAACTTTGCATATAGTATTTTTCATACCATCAATGATTTTGTTTGCTAAGAAAAGATTCGATTTACTAAAAACACTTTCCTCGCTCTGTCCAGTAAAGCGGCTTCGGAGGCGTTGAGCTTTTGAACGACATCAAACGGCGCGAGATTACTTACTTACGCATTAAACATATACACGGGCAACGTTAAGCTGGTTTTGGTATTAGTAACGCTATGGGTTCCGTACGAAACTAAAACAAATGACAGAGGCCTTGCTACGAAAAACGAAATCTGACGGAAACGGTGTTATTACAAAGATGGTTCAAAAATTGTACCAGGCTTAAACTAGGATTAATTAATGGATTAAAGTATACCTTATTACTAAACGAAGTTTATTTCTTAGTCCTAAATTATCTATGGTACTAAAGTTAGACCCGTGCGACCCCTAGTTTAACTAACTGTAAACTAACTTTTGACAGCTGTTTTTGAGATTAATGCGCAGGGTTTTAGTGTTCAGTGTGATTATTTTGCAATAACAGGGAGGATATAAATAAAATCGCAGGGTGTATCTTAACTTGTCTTGTATTTTTATCACATTATTACTAGTACAACACAATTCAAATTGTATATCTTCAGAATCAAGTTGTCCACCATAAGTCATAACTAACACGTCGCCGCCGTGCCAACCGCGCCATGTTAATGAAAAGTGACTCTTTCAAACTCTTTTTCCACGCTTTAGTCTCTATCACTAATATTAAGTTCTCCGTTAAACGCTAGTCGTTCTCTATAAACTATTGGCTTAGTACAGTATACAATTTGTCAGAATTATTCACATATTATTTAATAGATTAAACCCTAAATGAAAAACAAAACAGTATGTTTTTCTTTTCGTTATTATCAATCATTATGCTACTTAAAATGAAAAATAAAAATATTAGTTCGAGAAAAAGAACGTAATATCTGTATTATCTATGTTAAAACGAGGAAGATCCTTGCCCTGGGCGTACACGTTGTAGTTTAAGGATATGACTATCTGATTCTCCGTTAAAACTGATTTTGTAATAAGACATTGTAGGCCTGGAACTAACCTTAATACCGTAACAATCCTGAATCGGTTAGTTTTAGTTTAAGGCATGTTTTTGTAATAAGTCAGTAATATTTTAATGTAATATATAATAGTCCTCCTGGCCGATTTCGACCACGGCAGCCAATCTCAACAGAGATCAGCCAACTACGCAGGAGATGTTATAGTGCACAATTGTGAGCGCAATACACCTGTATATTGCGCTGCACTCACTGTTCCATCACTCTCAAAGTTCGGTGAGACGGAAATCCGACATGACCGGAGAGAGGTCAGGCGCAGGACCAACGGCTTAACGTTCTTTCCGACACACGGGGGTGTAACACTGCCAACTTCCCGACTCCGAGCTGTTTTTGAGAAATTCATGACAGAAAATCTCAGAAACAATTTTATGGCTCGACCTGGCATTCGAACCCAGGACCTCTCAGATGTAAGGCAGAAACTTTGCCACTACACCAACGAGGCAGTCAAAATAGTTTAATGACACAAGTAGGAACACATGACAGCCCGTCTAAGTAAAAATCGTGGCATCTTATGCGCATATAATAAGTGCGATAAAATTCGTAGCGTGATGTGCACGGACGACAGTCTGCATACATTATAGTTTTGACGGATATCGTTTCTTGTAATGGGCTCGCTCGCAGATGTTGACAACGTTAAAATGACACATGGTATCGTTATAATTCGTTGGCCTAATGATTTAAGTTATTAGTTCCCAATGTTTTGAAATAAGATTTAGATTCTTATTAACATCAATTCTTATTAATCATCAGATCACTTATTAACAAACTCGACCTGAGTTTAGTATGTATTCCATATTTCGTCTACCTTGAAGTACTTGACTAACTAACCTTTCGCGCAGTTTTACCTATTGCCAAATGCCATGATACTCGTGCTCATATTAATGCCTGCGTATCTAAGCCCAAAATAGGTTTAGTTTATACGGAATCCTAAAACGAAAGCGAACCGTATTTTCTTAATGTTATTTCGTCCATAAATATTTTATCACGGTAATGGGAAAATGGTAATGACGTCACAATTGTTGGACGCTGCTCTCTGTTACCATTCGATTTAAAGAGGCTCATGAAATTCGAAACTAAAGAAAATAAGGATTCCGTTGCCCCGACACAACACGCGTATTGTGAAGAGAAAGAGAAAAGGGTTCCTTTGATTCGATGTTCTGAGGTGAAAACGGTATCACACATGACAAACATTAGTTTTGTTCCGCAAGCGTAAATCAACGACGAAATGTAACCAAAACGGTCATTGTGTTAACAACTCCACAATCCTGTCCCACCTCAAACCCACAAATCCCGTGTAACAAAATATAAAGACAAAACAAAATGTTTATTTATTTACAAATTAGAAAAAAGTACAATATTGCTGATTAAAAAAACCTATATCATAAGTCGTTCGGTTTTCAGGACTAAAATATTATTCTGCAAGATTTCTTTATTGCAGTTGCATTAAAAAGCCTTAATGTCACCCCTCTCAAGTATTTTAGTCACGTGCACAATTCCCATCATTATAATAACGTGTATACAGAAAAGTATCGAAGTTTCCATTCCGTATAAATTATAAAGAGTCGAAATGCCCATTTACAAATTTTCCTTATTACATCAAAATTATACAGGAGCCGGGATAGGTAGGGGGCGAAACTGAATCTTGTTGAACTAACTCAGTGCGAAATCACTTTCGCGTTGCCCTTTGATCTCGAGCGCGCCAAAGGAATGTTATTCAGTAAAAACATGCAAATTCGATAAAGTATAACACAATATTATGGAGCCCGGCTGCTGGCGGGCGACAATGCCGCCCGAACGGGAACGCCGGGAATACCATGAATATTATTTGTCGACGGAACCCGGGCTGTCCAATCGAACTGACGACACGGCTCTGATTTTCTGTTCATAAAGACATATCAACGATGGTCTGTCTGCAAGCATACATTCGGGTATAATATATCAGTAAATAGATATTTAAAAAAATTCAAAAGTTTGCTGGGCTTAATTATGTTTTTTCACTTTTCAGATACTCAATGAAATAATTGTAGGTATAAATAGCCTACTTAAGTAATTACTATTGGTAATAATAAATAAATATTTCTCAACAATCACACCAATTCTCTAGTCCCAAAGTAAGCTACGAGGCTTGTGTTATGGGTACTAGATAACGGATATACATACTTAAATACTTTTTTTTTTGTAAATAAACTAAGTAAGGCCTAATTTTTCCATGCTTTTCATGAAACAATATTTAGCATGCTATGAAAAGCAAGGAATAGTATTTTTTCTCCAAAAACACGATTGTTCATAATGAAACTCTGAGATATGAAGTTAAAAGGCGGACCGCTTTAAGTGTATTTTCATACATTATTTTGTATCCCTTATTTTGTATGTATTATTCAATTTTGTGAATATTTCATGATTTCAGCTTAACTTGCGATGAGTTAGAATTTTAGAAAATAAAAAGAAAAACGTAATTACCTTTCAAGCTTCCTTTTATCAAAAATTGCGTTAGGTATGTTCGTGTGTGTTCACATTTTAAAGAATGATGGAACATTTTGTGAGTAGTGAATGTCATCTGTTGAAAAATCTACTGAAGATATCACAGGTATATAGAGATAAAAGCTTGAGAGACCACAGTTAACATGACATGATGAAATATAGAAGAAAGGAAAGCAAATACGCAGATATAGATGAGTTTATAACAACAACGTTCAAACAAAACCTAAACTATTTAAGGTACAGTCAGCATAAAAAGTATTGTGGCACTTTGATACCATGTCAAAATAAAAATGTACACAGTAAACGCGATTTTCGGATTAGTAAGGATCAGTAGTGATTACAAATATCGATACATTTTGTGGCCGCCGGGATCTGCATCCCGTGCTATACACTAACGAAATTAAATTCCGCGGACGGTTCAGTGTGATGGCTGCATCCGCGAATAAAATATTGGTACTACTTCTTGAAAGACCAGCCATGTGACGTCAACGACTGAAGACGATGATATTTTTTGTTTGTTTTATATTCAAAAATATATTATTTTAATTTCTTGCCGTATGGGTTATTCTTTACTTGAATTGCGCTATTTTCTGTCACATATTGCCAATGATGATAAACGTAACTGTGGTGTAAGTTATTTAAAAAGTGTTTGAAATTTTACCTTATTATAAAAAGCCTTCTAGCCAGCCCGGCATTTTATCGTTTTTCTAACAGGGAACTATTTACTACCGATGCTCGTAATCAACAATTCTTAGGTACGATTTCGTTAAACATATTTCTCTAAATTCAGAACCAATACCCAAAAGCTAAGACGCGATATATTCGTCCAACGACATTTGATATCGCCAGTGCAAGTTTTGCTCGAAGCTAATCGCGGGCAAGAGTTGAGCCCTCCCTGCACAGTCGCCGAGTGCGGTCGCCCGATCTAACTTGGTCTGAGCAAGTTGGGGAATCCGTAACATCGTGTGGTACTCCCAATTGAAGGTATACAAATGTCGAGTTTGCCTTTCTGAAACTTGCTTTCGATTGACATGGCACGAACTGACTGGTTAAGGTTGAATGCATCGAATCATGAGGCAAAAGGTTTTGCATATCATTCGCAGTAATGAGTCATCTTTCTTATATGACGTGGTTTAAGCTTAGGCTATCAAATCTCTGCTTATGCTAATCGCGGGCAAGAGTCGAGCCCCGCAGTGTCGTAGTGCGGTCGCCCGATCTAACGTTGATTTTCTGTAATTTCATATCAGTAAGACGGAGTTGTGCATCTTAAGTCGATCATCGGTGCCCTAAATTTTTACTTTACAGGGACGGACCCTTTAATTTTTTCAAGAAATTAATATTATTGTAATCAATTGACCTTGAAAATATTTAATGGAAATTGTAATTGTAAACCACCTCTGTTTATATTTGCATATCTGACAAGACAAAACAGGCTGAGCTTGTACCTGTTTATGATATCATTATTGTAATCATGTTTTGTGCAAATAAAAATATTTCATTTTTATTAAATTACCATATTGCCGGCATATTGACAAGAGTGACTGGCTTACCTATATGAAAGAACTGGTACGCTAACCGTTTTTGTTTGTCCACAGGTTCTTCTATCTGTACCACTTCTCGTTCTACGCGTACCACTACCGCTTCAACGGGCAGTACAGCAGCCTCGCGCTGGTCACGTCATGGCTGTTTATTCAGGTAAATAAAATTGTTTTGAAATTGACAAAAATTTCCCCAGAGACAGGACTTGACTTGACTTTAATGAGTGAAGAGGTGATAGTAATGAGATCGTTATTTTATTGCTACAGTCACCATCAGGTATCTGAACACTTTAGTGCCATATGAAAATAACACATTTCCTTTAGCTATATTAAATTATTATATCTTATGAAGCGCAACAAAGGAATACTATGCAATCACCCCATATGTTGTAAAGGATAGTTTTCTAAATATCGGGCACTAATTTTTTCTTAAAGCTTTTACAAGTTAGGTCATTTTATAATATCTGAACACTTGCAAACAAAGTCAATTGGTCAGCAAAGAACAAATTTAAGGATGCATTCAACGTTAAATATATAAAATCCTTTTACTTTACCGCTCATAGCTTTGTGGATTCACACAACGTATATTCTGGTTTTCATTTGACCCCAGCTTACGGTGCAAACACACACTCTTTGATATCCAACGTCCATTTCGTTATGACAACTTATTGTTGAGCCGGGTGCGGCCTGCTGGCATTTTGACTACAGGCATAAAATGCCCCAGGCGAACGCACACAATGAAATGAAACGTACATGGCTCTCTTTCTAATGGATAAAACTTATTTTTTGCTTTTTTATTCCCATAGTAAATTACAAAAGTTATATTACCCGTCATCTTCGTAAAATAAACCCAATTTAATCTTTTATGAATTGTTTAACCAGTTTTCACATATCTGAGGATTGTTTTCAGCACGGTTGCATGGTTTAACCAGTTGAAAGGCTCATTTTAGTATTTGTTATTTTGATAGCGAATGTGTGGTTGCACGCACTTGGCATTTCTGAGATCTTAAGAACCACCTGTCAAGCTCAGAATTTTACTTAGTGTGGAACTAATGGTGGTTCTTAAGATCTCAGAAATGCCAAGTGCTTGCAACCACACGTTCGCTATCATATATAATACTTAAAATTCCTATTCTTATTAAGTTTTCCATTTCATTTCGACTGAAATGTGTCATCGCATGCAAACACCCTCAAAAATATCTAACCCGTACGTGCGATATTTTATCTTCACTTCACAGCCAAAAAAAGTCTTATTATTTTTAAACTAAAAGAAAAGCTCCTTAGCTCAGGGAGCGGGCTTGCCCGCGAGCATTTGTCGACAAATCACGTCCCCATACGTTATTGTGACCGAGTCGTACGGCTGACAGTAATCACCTCACAAAACTCAACTTTACCCCCTCCGATATAAAATATAACGTCTAGTACGGGAAGCCTCGGTTTGATGCTACGCCACGTGGACAGTTGCGGATTTTCGAATGCCTTTTATGTATCCGAGTATAAAATATTAAGATATACAAAATCATATAAATTACCTACGAGTAAATTCAGAAATACTTAATCATAATAAATACCTACTTTACTTACATTAATTTTGAATAATAATTGGTCTTATTTTTTATTTTAAAATTCATTATTTCTCAAACTTGCCAAACCTTCTTGGTAACTAGGTCAATAAATTCGTTTTTAAGCATTATAACTACCATCTATATGATGTAACACACCTAGTATGCTAATGTCAATAAAAACAATAAAAAAAATCGAACATAAAATCACTCTCGTAAGATTTTTTATGTTGTAGCATCAACTCTTATACTTTTTGCGTAAATGATAGTGATAGGTCTCTTAACGACCAACGACTTTCAAATGGCTAGCTAGTATTAACTAACGGCCGGTTTTAAAGCTTCCTTGTAAGATAGCTGTAATTTTCATTGCTGTATCTTCATATAGCTTTTAGTATGAATCTGACAGCCATACTCGTATAATTATCAGCTATAACATGGTAACCGGCCGTTATTCAGCCAGGTTGCCAGTTTCAATGTCCATAGGTACAAAAAATACCGACAGGCTATATATCGGCAAGTAAAATTACCTTCGTGAAATTAGTACTAAAACTATCTTCTCAGCATACAATTTAGACAATACGCGACCTCGCCGCAGCGTCAAAGTTTTGTCAAATGTTTTCCGCGACAATCCAAATAACGGTCGCGCGTGCAATATTTTCGCATGGCCCTCGGCGGCCCGGCCGGAGCACTCGGAGACGAAGTTAATTTCGCCACCAAGCTTTGAACGGTGAACAGTAATGACTGGTATTTAATTAAAGTTCAAATGATATACGCGCTTCTTGACAGGATTCGTAAAAATCCGATTTTTATAATAATAATCAAATAATCCGATTTTTATATAAAAATAAACTCTATTTTTATATACGTATGTGATTCTTTTGTGTTATGCGGTCTGATAACGGGTTTAGAAAGTTTAATTTAAAATAATATATCGACATTCTCGTAGGAAGAAATTATTGATATAATTTTTATGGAAAATAACTAGGTACATTGTTATTCATCAAACCTTCATCGATTTTATTCAAACCACATCTTACAAAATATTGTTCTGATAAATTTTCAAATTTGGAGAAGTAACTTTGCGCAATAAGACTGCCTTAAATGGTTTTTTTTGAAGTGAAAACTTCTTTAGCGGCGTTGAGCACTTTTGTGGCATGGGTAGAAACTATGAAACTCGCGTCAGGTCACGTGATGCTGATCGAAAAACCGTAAGACGGTTGTTAAGTTTTCACTTCTGCCGGCACTCCCGGAGTGCAACCCGTGGATTTTTTTTTCAGAGTGGACTTCGTTAGTTCCTTTGTCATATGTCATCATATCAGAAAATGCTTAGTCGATGATTGATGACGAGCCTTGTTTTTTGTGTTTCTTGACCCTTGTATGTAAATTGTCTTCCTAAATAATACTCAGAAGGCAAATGAAAGAGGTAGTTCGCTATCAACGGTCTGCAATCGACTGACTTATATAACATTTCAGTGCTACGATATTTGCTACTACTAGGTACATTATTGCTACGGGTGCTACGAAGGGCGCTATCATCGGAGTATTACTACCCTTGTACATTATACAGAGTTTAATGTACAGATCATTTTCTAACTACAAAATCATGCACAATTCTGTATTTCCTACTACGGTTTCAACGTCGTAGCACTCTACGTTGCTACGACTTCCGTAGCAGAACAACGCGTAGCAATAAGTCGCTACTTCGTAGCAAACCTTCGAGATTCGTAGCAAACCTTCTCAACACATTGCATTTATGATGTTTTATATAAACTAAATATGCCCATACATTGTACAGATAGTTTTATTTATGGCTACTGCGTAATCGTACAATTCCGTATGAACTTGCTATTTTGATTTTAACTTCGTAGCTCACACTAAAGTTGCTCTCTAGCAAATTACGAGATCCGTCGGGAATTTGCCAAGCAAAATGAGAATTCATTTTTGACTCTGTTTTTAATAGAGTTAGTGAAAATTGGAATGATACATGTAACATTCCTATCCAGTTACGGACAGGAAAAGCTATAAGGTTCTTTAATGAATCGTGGAAGTACTGGCCAGCGGTGGCGTGTTCAGCGTTTCCGACCGCGGAAGTCAATAAAGCGACAAACGCTTGTAGTTTGGGTGAAAACTTGGGGTTCATATCATTGGGGGACTATTCATGGCTCAAGAGGCATGGATATAGAGGGGTGTTACTAGCAGAAGTAGAAATGAAACAATTTTTCAGTGGGTACTTAGTCAGATCAATTTGACGAAAACTGTGTAGGTCAAAGCCTTATATGGTTGAAACCACTGAACAAAAAAGGGCTTCGTGCTATTAATCAGAACACTTAAACCAATTTAGTATTTAGTATTTTTTTTATTAAAAGCTTAACAATGATTTTAAAACAAATTTATTAAGACTTAACTTAATGTCTAGAGGAGTTCGCTACAAGCGATAAGACCGCCTAAATTGTACATCTTTCTTTGTTAAATAATGTAATTTTTGTTCTGTGTTGTACTATAAAGTGTTAATCTATCTATCATAAAACTTTGTTGAACCTATCATTGCAGTTTGTGTTATGTTATAAGCGTAACTGATATTAATTGTCTACCCAATCTATGAAAGAAAATTGTTCAGGGTATAATTTGTAAGATCAACACAGAGATCGCCATAATTCATTCATAATAACCCGAATGTTGTACTACAATTATGTAATAATAACCATCGGAAATCAATATGTCTCCCAATACCTATCTTTGTACAAACACATTAGTGACGCCCAGCATCAGCGACAAACGTTTTTGTGTGATTTCGGTAAACATCGATAGAAGAGAACTTAATTACATTTTGTCAGGCATACTTACAAGTAGTATTATTAAAAAACTATTTAAATAAGCTGAATAAATAAATTTAATTCTAGCTAGATATTATATATTTTCCTTATATATTTATATATTTTCGAAAGCCTATTGTTTGTAATGAAAAATCCTAGTCTGTTTACAAAAGAAGATGGTCACAAACGTTCAAGGAGGTACTCGTGGAAGCTAGCTGTGCCCGTAGTAGCCACGACAGGTCTGGCCAGAAACAGTCATATCATGTGTGTCCGCTTATTTAATTTACTCCCGAATCATATTCAAAAATTGCAATTAAATGTTTTTAAGAGAATTATTTTTAGGGTATTGATTGAACACTGTTTTTATGGAATAGACGAGTACATAAAATTTTGTTGTGACGGTCATCTCAAGCGAATTGGAATTGGAATTAATGGGTAAAATTCTATCATTTTCAATATTTTATTATTTTTTAATTATATTTTTGACATGATTTGACATTACTTAATTACAAATAACATAATATTATGTACTCTATGACTTTTTTTTTACTTAAGTGAACATGTCCGTTCAATTCATTATATTAATTTTAATCGCATGACGACGAACGATTTGCATACCGAAAAATCGATAAAACATGCTTGGCCACTTTATTATTATAACATCCGAAAAATGTATACCATGTTTTATGCAAATAAAGATTATTCTATTCTATTCTATTCTAGAAATTTAATGAAAATGAATCACAGAGAGGTTGCAAATCAACACACTAATGAGCTAAAACACTTAAGTTAATGAACAATGTTCAATTAAGAGAAAAAAAAAATTACACTGCCATTAATATCCTTGTCTATGCCTATCACCTTACAGACCCTTTCATGAAAACGAAAGATACAAGTTACATTATAATCGACGTTGTAGAATTTATGTATTTATGAATAACTGCATAAATACATAAATTCTACAACGTCGAGTGCGTCGAAACAATGCACTCGAAACGTAAATAATAAACATTGAACATTATTCAAATAAACATTCATTATGACGAGAGTGATAGACTCTCGTCATAATTAATGTTTATGCACTAACAATCAATTCTTAAAATGTTTTTAAAAAGCATATAATATCGATAGCACTCAAACGTCGATAGTAATGACATTAGTGTGTAGCAGCACTAAAATAAATGTATTTCGCCGGTTCGCGGACCCTCCGGAATGTTTGGCCTCTTAGTTTATTCTATACCTAACAGAATTCGTGCGCCCGCCCGCGGCGATGCCCGCCTTATTACTATCAACGGATATTTTTCTTCCATCTGTCCCTCTGATCGTATGTAATTTTGTGAATTGTTGCGACTCATTGTACGTTAAAGGGCAAGAAGCAACTTTTTTGTATTGTAAACTTAGACCGTGATTACTCAAAAATAATATCCTAAGTACCTTTACTTGTACTTCAACTAAATTTTGAAACTTATACTGACTTGAATAGTAATTAAAATGTGCGTAATAGTGTCTTAGCTACGCCTTTTTTATGTTAACTATTTGTCATCAATAACATTCGATAGAAGGCAGGTTACCTTGTCTTCGATTTCACCTGGAGCGATGACCCGAAGTGATTTAAGTTATTCAGCGTTTATTATCAAATACTGAACTGTAACAAAAATCAAATCTAACTACAACGACAAGTGATGTCAATAATACATTTGTTGTAAATATGCACATCAAACTAATAAAAATGCAAATGCCGCTTACATGTTTCCAGTAAACTTAGTTCATAAACAGGGACACAGTAACATAATAATGTGAACGCGATTGTTAGATTAAAATACGGGGAGCATTCTGTTTGTCGGGACTCGGGAACGACGCCCCGAGCGCCTCGTAGGCCTCCGGATTACACCGACGACGAAAAACAAGCCTCCCCTCTGGAATGCAAAGTGGGGGCTTATCTTATAATCATCGAGCGTGTCAAGTTATTAATAAAAATCATATTTCATGAGGTGGCCCGGCCGGCGACGCGCCGCGCATATAATTCCGCCCGCCTCTCTCTCGCAACAGTTTTAACACTCGTCACGTTAATTTTGTAACCGTAAAACATCTGTGAGTTACAAAAAGTGCTAATAATTATTATGATTTAAAGACGCTATCGAAAATACTTTGCTTTCTAACTTTTTTGAACTAAACAAATGAAAACGATTTTACATTTTTTTGTATACTGACATCCATATGTCTACTAATTGGATGCTGGGTTGGTAATGTATCCCTACTACAGCTTATAAAATTAATCTAACCGAAGAAATCCTATTCATTTATTTAAATAGTTCTTATAAATATTAAAATTGTTCTATCCCCAACTATTATCGAGTTACGGGTAGACCCGCCCCGTCTCTAATAGGCGCTTTAGCTAATTTCTGTCAAGTCCTAAACCAACACCGTGGGGCCGGCACCGCGGACGCAAAGTGCTGTAATCTTGCAGATCTCTTGCAAATTATAGTTACCAAGTCAAACACACTCAGCGGCTTACTCGCGGTGGTGTAAACCGTAAACTATAGTTTGCGGTTGCCTTTAGTACACTATGTTGTATGGGTTTTACCGTTTAATGTTTAATTCTTGTAAGCTTAGCTTTGGTGCAGGATTTCTAAGGATCGAAATGTTTGAGTGATAGTTGTACTCTTTGTTTACCGAAAATAAGGTATTTAAAACAAACGAGAATCCTTTAAAACGTCGAAAATACCGTTTACCGCAAAAAAATATTTAGGCAAAATGAGGAATGTAAATACATACCTCATTTTCCCTAAATATTTTTTGCAAATTGTTAAGTTTGCTGTTTATTGCACTTAAAGTTTAGATCTATTTGTGGAAATATTTTCTAGATTTATGAATTAGAATCAAAGCAACAATGCTAAAACACAATTAAATTGACTGTCCATGTAATATGTCTGAGTACCGAAAGTACAATTAATAAAGCTACACAGGCTTTGCAGAACTCATACTTTCACAATTAATATAAACATGAATGCTCAGAAAAAAGACTAAATGAAGTTTACTCTCCAACCTACTGTTTTCCGCTTTTCTACGTAACATATTTGCTAGAAGCGAACCTTTGATAAAAAGTAGACAACAAACGCTCTTTGTCGACTGCCTGTTTCAATTCATTCAGAACTCATTCCAAATTCATTTTGCCTCCACTGTTTTAGCATCTAATTCGTAAACGAAGCACCTCTGCTTGTCTACACCGGGATTAGTTAAATGAAAAGGGACTCGCTTTTTGAGAAAAAAACCCACCAGGGTGGCCCGACTTCGAATGTTTTTTCCCTTGCATTTTAAATCATAATAACTTCACTTTCGGCCAAGTCTTCAGCATAATCAACGCGTAAAATGTTTAAGACAATTTTGTGGAAAACTTACCATCACAAAGAAGTTTCTCTATCCTTTGAAATGTTAAATCTGCTCTTGGGCGTTGTTTTAGCTGCAGTAGTTTTATAAAGCGTGCATTTAGCACCCGCAGTCGCGTGCAAGTCGTTGCACCCCGCGAAAGCATAATACAAAATACTATTATCGTATTTCTTTTAAATGAACGAATAATCTTGTGAAATACAGTCACGTAGTAACACTCTTTTGATTTCACTTTAAAACACAATGAAATCTTTTAAATTTTGTATTCTAATCGAGTTGAAAAGCTAATGCCCTTTTAACGTTCTCGAGTTCCTTCCCCGTGTTTGCTGAAATATTCGGATTATTTTGTATAACACGACAAAGCTTTGGATAGACATCGGACCACAAACGTCAGTGACGTCCTTTGAACAGCCGATCCTCAGTACTGGCTAACAGTATCAGCCCTGTAATCTGCTACAAATGATCTGAAAATTGATAAAAAAGCCCACCCATTTTTTATTCGTATCTAACTGTTCGGGTCAAAGCGGCGGATTTTAATGGAGGTATAAAAGGGCATCATTTCTGTCCATTAAATGTCTTTTTTGTATTTAAACGTTTGATCCTTTTTTATATTTGCCGTGGCGATGATCCGAGCAGATTGCGTCTGTTAATTACCCCGAGTCGCTCCCGCTAACCCACATTGGCAGCTGTTTGTAAAATCGTACGAGTTCATACGATTTTACAAACGGCTCAATCAATCAGATTAATACGACTCCCTAAGTCTCCAGTAATATAGAGTTTCTCACTATGGATTTTATGTTTCTTTGCAGACCTTGATCGTTATGATTGCTTAATGTTCTATGACTGTTTTTAAATAGAAGAAAAGGGATATCTTTTTTATACTATTTTATTTAACTCATTCAGTTCTTCAAAATGCCTATATTGATACGATTGTTATTTCTCAGCTCGTAAAACTTATGGTCCTGTCTATAACGTCGAGCAAAATATGAAAGGGGATGATACAAAATTCTTTCAATTATCTCGGCGGCGGGCGCCCTCAATAAATCATGAAGGTGTCGCAAGTTGTCGGCGGCGGCAACCCGTTACACCGGCAACACTCGGAAAAAATCAAAACGAGGGGATCACAAAATATAATTTCAAATAAAAGTTCAGCCAGGAGCGGTCACAAGTTTCTTAATTAAAACTTACGTCCGACGTCGCGAGGGGAGGGAACTCTGGCCCAGAAATAAATAAATAAAGACGACCCGCACCGGCACGAGTCGCTCATTTATTTGTCTAAAGGAGTTTCCCTCCGTTCGACGGACGTGTCTCATAATCTGTCGCGCCGTCTGCAGCCACTTTCCGCCGCACCTCCGATGCTCGACTTATCTCTTTACCGTCTATTTATTGCTCCGTGTTCCTATACGATGTGTAACATCCCTGAATTTCACAGGTGTGTGTTTGAGACGTGTAATAATTTAGTATGTTTGTTTCAGCATTCGATGCTGTACTTTTTCCATCACTACGAGCTGCCGGTGATACTACAGCAAGCTCAGCTTCAGCAGCTGCTTCTCCGGACGCATCGGGGTATGGGTATGATGGGTCTGGCCGGCATCGCCGCCCTAGCCAGCGGGGCCGCCTACCACGACGCGCCGGGCACTGGAACCGGTACTGCCACACAGGCAACCCCACCTACTACCCAGTCTACAACTCAGACGGTCCAAAACACTGTCCAATCGACCACGCAAACTTCACCATCCGTCTCAACCGCACAAACCAACACCACACACACGGGGGACGTCATATCCTCTAGATCCGCCTCGACCGAAACTCATGCCACCGGCACGAATACCGTGTCGTCCGTAGATAGTGAAGAAACACCCGCTCCTCCCGTAATAGAAAATAGAAACGACAAAGACGTTAGCGAGAACGGGATGAGAATTGAAGAAATCGCAAGAAGAAACTCCAAGAATGACGTTAGAGACTCCTCTAACGGTCACACCGCTGGAGTTGGTCTTGGGAGTGACCATGTCAACTTGCCTAGTGGGGCTCAGGAGTCGAACCTGAACGCGAGTAGCGGTCAATTAGAGACTTTGGACCGCAGACGGAATAAAGGCGTCGGGAGGGATCAGGGTGACCCTCCGAACTTGCCAGATCAGGTGATTACGGACCGACCCGCCCCGCGAGCGTCGCCCGAGGTCGACGATTTAGATTAGCATCGAAAACTTCTAATCAATAGTTGCATTAAATATATATGTATTTTTCGAACTTTTGCAGCTTATGTGAAAAGTTAAGACGCGTTAGAGTGAATATTCTATACAAATAGATGATACTTAACAAGGACTAATTAAGAAAGGTTTGTCGTAAATGTAAATGGTGGAATCGTCACAATGAAGAATTTAAGTGGATTATGTTTCGTACGAGTTATTTTGTAGATAACTTATTTCAGGAAGGTGATTGTAGTGTTGTAAGACTATAACTATGCTGCCATCAGCAACATGTAAATATTTATGTAACATTAACGAAATTATAGAAACTTAATTGCGTTACATAGAGTTTGTAATTTGTTACTTTAATATGCTTTGAGGCGGCGCAGAAGTGGCAGACTCTTCAGTGATTTAGTTTATTGCAATAAAATATTTTTGTTCACGTTTGTATTTTATTATGTTGTTGGTCGATTATTAATATGACTTATCAATTAAATGATCAAGCTCATTGAAATGCGAGTTCAAAAAAGCGTATACTGTGTGTATTCATCTTACCAGTAAAACTATTCTATTTTTTTTCAATTGTGAAAAATTGTAGTAAAAAGCTCTTCTTCAATTTATATAAGGGTTTATTCATTTTTATTATAAACGGAAGTCGGGGCATCCTTTTTTATAAATCAACAAAAGAAAGCGATGGCATTCAAAAGATTTTCATGGAAAGGGATTGAAATTCTTAAATAGCAGGAATTTTGTTCAGTGATGGCACTCGGTAGAAGAATGCATGAAATAAATAAAAAAAAAATTATTCCTTTTTAAATATTTTATTTTTCGTTGAGACCCTTTAATATTCGTAGAAAATATATTGCAGAAAGTGTTTCTTTATACAGGAGTATCGTTCATCATTCACAGATTTTTCAAGATACGACATTCAATTATATTTTTACATTGAATACATTTCTATTAGATATTAGCTTATAATTAATATTATTTAGTACACATTAATTACAGATTTCAATCAATATTATTACCCTTTATTAGCCAGTGCTTTACAAAACAATTAGGGGTTTATTCTGTAGACATTATATTATTACTTGGCCTAGCTTTGGCATGGACAGAAAAGTCGACGTTTAGTATAATTAATAGTATCAGGCGTTACTTTGCGGAAATCCATAATTAGTATTAACATTGAAAAATTACTTAGCTTTAGATTTCCGCTCAGTTACGCCGGCATAAGTACCCAACTACACTACCTGTGACCACCGACTATGTTAGAGAACAAGCACATGCAAAAAGCACCGCCCGCCCTCCCACAAATCGCATGCAAAACAGATAATGCAATAATTAGTACCAACACCGACGTTTTCTTTTGTTCTCTAACATAGTCGGTGGTCACAGGTAGTGTAGTTGGGTACTTATGCCGGCGTAACTGAGCGGAAATCTAAAGCTAAGTAATTTTTCAATGTTAATACTATCGACGTTTAGTGATATTTCTTCTTGTAGTGATCTGTCTTGTAAGCAGCCGAAGACACGAAGTACAGAAATGGTGCATCTAGGAACAGAAATAATATTACGGTAAGTGTTTTTTTTAAATATCTTTGTTACATA
Organism: Pyrausta despicata; assembly: GCA_963921415.1. Lineage (NCBI taxonomy): Eukaryota > Metazoa > Arthropoda > Insecta > Lepidoptera > Crambidae > Pyrausta > Pyrausta despicata. The sequence goes on along the minus strand of OY992862.1, from coordinate 8,078,217 downwards.
GAAAATATTGTTTCAGTAAGAATACTTTGTTGTCGACAATTGTATTGTGAAAGCAACAACCATTTCTGTGGGCTAAGATCTAAATGCAATTTTTTGACCCAAATGTTGTAAGCTAAACAGATTTATCCATTCAGTTGCTGTAATTTTTTTCAGCAAGAGGCTATGAATTAGGTGGCCCGTATTCTCACCCTCCATTACCCTAGTTACCCAATCCATCTAGCACTGAAACCCAGAATGTTTCTTCTTCTTCAACTGTCAATAGGCGTACACAATCCGAGGTTGGTCCTTGGGTGCACTTCAATAGTGCATACAGGGACAATCTCCGACTGGTGTAACCCTGCATTAACAAGATCAATGTTGTCAAACGGAGCTAAACATGTTGGCTTCGGCCCCATCATCGCCTTTCTAAAGTTCAGGACCGCCAGGTCCTGAGATAGGATACGACACAACATAACATTACTACAAATAATTAATAAAAATCATTTTTGTGATTAAGCGCAATAAAATATATGCAGTGAGTTCTAGTTCACAATAAAACACATTTTAACTTTGTAGTACCATGAAGCAACCGGAATGCAACTGAGGACATCACGTGCTCTGTAACTTCTTAACTTTCAGGTATTAAACAGATCGACGGCTACCCGCGTAAAAAGTATGCACTTACAACTAAGGCATATTATTGGCTAGTAACATCAAAACTAATTCTAAACATAAAATCTACTTCTACTTCATGTCTTCTAACATTTAGATGCAATCTGACCTCTATCAGGAGACGTGCGTCACACAGATCATGATAGGGGTCAACCAGCCGCCCCAGATTCACCAGACTTGCTTGCAGAAACTGTTGATTTTTTCCTTGTCAGCTACGTGTATTCTCAAGCAATAACATCTCACAATGTGTGTTAATTCCCCAAGAATACGCGTGACCTCCAAGTAAGAGTCTTCTTTCTTCTTTTCTTCTGTCTTCTAGAGCTTTCCAAATGCGAGAAGGGCACTGGGAGGTGATGTTTTACAGACTGTCCGATAGCTCGGAGCAGTTTCGCTTGCTACTGAACAGACTGTGATACATTAACTCGCAGGTGCCGACTCGAATGAGGAAACATAGATCTGGCGAACAATCGACAATTGTTGAACTCGAGAAACGCTCAGGTTAAACACCGTATGTAGTTTTCGGCTACCAATGATACGAAGTTTATGACCAGTAGATGAATGTGGCAGACGCAGTGTTAACTTAGGCGATCCTCGTGGATAAAAGAAACAAGAAAAGTCGTTCAATAATCGCACGTTGTTACGTTACAGATCTGTTTCACATCAATTATCTACGTGCGATGCAAATTCAAAATGAAATGGAATTGTGAAACATACATTTAACAAAAGTTCTATTACAGATCTGTTTCACATCAATTATCTACGTGCGATGCAAATTCAAAAATGAAATGGGATTGTGAAACATACATTTAACAAAAGTTCTATGATAAGAAAAAATATTTAAAATTAATTTATCATATTGAAATAATGCCAGGTCCCTTTAACAGAGGAACTAACTAACAGCTCAACTTCCAGGCTATTTATGGCTTACCGCGTCTGGGGAAGTTGGTTATTCTTAAATCAAGAACTTAGATAAACCTGCTCCTTTGGTTGCAATTAAGCCTAGCAATGCTGTGGTTCTTATTATTTTAGAACGAGTTACAGAAACCCAGCATTAGTCATTTAATCAGTAAGCAGCAATGCTAATGATGAGTGTTCCAAAAATATGATGGTCACGTCATGAAACAGAGATGGCACAGCACATTTATCTCGAATCAATATTTGTTTCTACTTATCTATTTCGAATACGCAAGAAGGGCAGTGGACTAATCACAGGTCTGGATGCGGAGGCACGATCCGGCGCGCGGGCACACCCGCCCAGATCCGGTAATCCGGCCGGCCGGCAGCCGGACAGCGGCGGATTACTGCAACGAAACAAGCACGGCTGATTGTCGAGATTAAACGCAACTACTGGATTTGTTGTTTGATGCACCTGGATGTTTGAGGATTTCAACGGTGGAGTGCTATACTCGTAAAAGCGCTAAATTGTGCTCTGAATATTGTTAAATGTTCGGTATAGCGTAGATTCATGATATTGTAGGGTGTTCTTGTTGAAACCTTTTTTCATTTATTTGGGGCATCAAACAATATCACAATAAGATAACACTAGGCAAAAAGTTGTACAAAATATGTAGTTATTGAGACATCAACTATGATAACCACAGATTATTTAATAGTTTTGGAGTTGAGAAGTGATAAGTATACACTATTTTTTATAATAATTTTGATAGCGATACAAGTTTAGATGAATCGAGTAATTTGTCAAGGTAACCAGTATAGTCAGTGTAAATCTAAAGTAAGTTGGTTATAAACAAGTTGCGCCAATATCTAGGTAGGGTAAAGTATATGTTAAACTACAAATAATATACAAATATGTTCTGCGTATTAAACGAATTATTAGAGTAGGCACAGTCAACATCATGCCAGGCCAGAGACAGCGATTGCTATAACCTTTGGGTAGACTAATAATAAACTATAGGCTTACTACAAAAGAACTTGCCAATGATTGAACAAAAGAACTTGGCTTGTATAAATATATATATACAATAATATCCAACCAACTTGAGACGTCTGTCTCTTTCAGGTTATGTCGTCTCTGCTATATCTACTTTGAAATGGCCGTCTTACATTTCTACAAGCGTTTTATTATTATTTCAACACTGCCCAGTTTTTTCGTAGTAAGCCTTTAAATATTTATTTGTTAAGTGTTAAAGCTATAAAACAAATACTAGCTGTAGAAGCTACTCATTAAAATCGTGTATTAGGTTTTTTTTTTAAATATCTACATGCATTTATCAAAAAATTAAGAAGGTATACCTAAATTCTATCCCTCGGAAGAATGAGGTGGGTGCTGCATAGTTGCTAAAAGAAAGAGCTTATCGATGAACTCAGTAGATATATCGATAAAACCTACATACATCGACTAACAGAACACTGCGGCGTTAGAGGCAATGCTTTGAACTGGATCAGAACATACTTGCAGAACAGAATGCAATCAGTCGAAATCACACAGCTTGATTCAAACCATGTTGCGAGAACCTACAGATCTGAATTTAGGGAGAATAAGTTTGGCGTCCCTCAAGGAAGCGTACTAGGACCTCTTCTATTTTTAATTTATATTAATAATCTCCCAAATGTGACTAAGCATCGAGTGATCCTATTCGCCGATGATATATCTGTAATAGTGACAACTGATAAAAAATTGACATTAAATCACCATAAAAATGACATCAATGAAACAATAATTAAAATAATTGATTGGCTTAGAAATAATAATTTAATTATAAATATTGACAAAACGAATTTAATTAATTTTAATAACATTCCAAATCTGACATTGAATACAAATATTGAAGGACAAATATTAAAAAATACAATAACAATGAAATTCTTAGGCATAGAAATTGACCATAAATTAGATTGGAAACAACAAGTCCAAAAAGTGTGCGATAAAATAAATCGTTTCTCGTTTGCAATTTATAAACTGAAAAAAATAGCAGGTAGGAGTACAGCTCTTACTGCGTACTTTGCTTACGTTGAATCAGTCCTGCGATATGCACTCATTATATGGGGTAATAGTACAGACATAGAAAAGGCGTTCGTTGCACAAAAAAAGTGTGTTAGAGCGATATGTGGTACTGCACCTGACGAACCGTGTAAGCCTTTATTTCAATCTCTAAATATTTTGACACTCCCTTGTCTTTATATATTCGAAGCGGCAAAATTTGTGAAAAATAACATGAATTATTTTACTCAAGCCAAAGACGTCTACAAACGAGGAACCAGAAACAGAAATAGGTTAGTTTCCGTTATAATTCCTAAGAGCGCGAAATTCCAAAAAAATTGTTATTGGATGTGCATGACAATATATAATAGGATACCACAAGAAATTCAAGAACTGCCTTTTAATAAATTTAAAAAAGAATTATTCAACTGGCTTAGTGAAAAGGCTTTTTACACTACACAGGAATATTTAAATTGAGATAGAAGATGATAACTAATATTTTTTTGTTAATTTAATGATAATTTGTTGACATTTTGTGATTGTTTAGATAGACATTTTACTATTTATTTTAAATTTATTATGCCAATATTAATTTAAGATTTGCATGCCATTGATAATGGTTGATTAAGCGGATGTATAATTGCTGATAAATAATTATGACCATCTCCAGTGTACCTTAACCAAACGCAAATAAAGATTTCTATTTCTATTTCTATAAAAATATAACAATCCTTCCCTGTATCACGTGCCGATTTCCACAAAGCGTTTTGACAAAAGACACAATACTTTAACAGCTTGTAAAGGTGTTAGACCTTTTAGGGCTGCCAACAATCGGATATCAAACGGTTCCCGATAGGGTTTATCCCGTTATCAAGCCCTTTGATCCTGCCTTTGATGTGTACCCTTTGTGCACCCCTAGCCTGCAAGCGGTTAAGATACTCCGAAGACACTATTAGCAACGGTTAGGGGTTTTATTTGAGAGCACAATATGGTTGAGGTATCGATATTTTATAGAAGATTAGATAATCGATTTTATGGCCTTTGGGATTTGATTCGGTTGAAGGTTGAATGTTTGAACTATTGCCGTCGGTTGTTCATCAAATAGGATAAAGGTTGTTTAAAACATAGATTTAAAATATACTAGCGCATAGATCAACTGACAGCTCGAAAATGTAAAACCAATTTTGATTAGTTCATGTGTGCATCAGCTAGTGATGTAGGTTTTACTTTAAAGCACTATCGATAAGTAGGGGGCAGTGGAATTTGTTGAAAATTCGAAATGTCAGGTAAATAAGATTTTCATATGACAATAATGATTTGTCATTTTCATTGCCAATGACATCAAAAGTCATTTATTTATTTTAAGAAATATTTTTTCTGTGATTTCTGAATATTTTTTAGGAAATTTCAAACGCAAACCTAAACTTAACTAAATCTAAACTCTCCAAGTGAAATATCTTATTATTGTGTCTCCACTAGCTTGGATAGTGCGTCATGATATTCTCCTCATTCAGTGATACCAAATCATTTTGATACTTTACAAAGCAAGTAGTAGATAAGTTTGTCTTAATTAAAATTTTTATATTAACCACAAGTTTTAAAACAATCACCGAAGTTAGTCTTATAAATTTAAGTGAATTGTGTTTTTGTAACACCTGAAACGTAAAATGTAGTGAAAACATGAATATGAAAAGACAGGATAGTGGCTTAGCTATAAGAAACATTAAGAATATAGTGAGGAAACTAATCTCGCAATGTTTGAAAGTAAATAAATGTTCTTATCCTATTTATAAAATTTATTTTAGTTTAACACATTGACTTATGATTCATAATTGAATAAATATGAATACAGACAACAGACCATGTAGAAGGCTTTCCTAAAGCAGGATCATGATACTCTTTTAAAATGAAAGTAACAGGCTTAAACATTTATTTTGTAAATTGAATCAATTGAACATAAAAGGGGAAAGAGTAATAATTAAAAGCACGGAATAGCCGTGTAAACGCCGTTCAGTCGGACGTTAACAGAGGTCAGTCAGTAAATCGAGTGGAGTCCCAGTTGTGGGCAAAAATTGCTCATAAATATGAACGGCAATTAGGAAGCCAGACGCGCACTTGTTGAGCGCGGTAGAGAGGATACTACCGCTAGGAACGTTTATTTTTAGTTTTGTGAATGGTTGAGACTAGCTATTTGGTTTTACTGTCTACTATTTGAGTTCCGTGGGCTGGCTCCGTACAAGCTGGACTGACGTTGGTGTAAGTCGTGTGAAGCTGCTGGAAGTTGCAATCAGCGCAAAAGCGCGATGAAGGTCCTCGGAGGATGTCTATGCTCAGCAAAGAACATCGTACGGCTAATATGACGTGATTTGCGTAGGAAAGTGCTTTAATTAATATTCCAACGAGGTTTTCGTATCTTTTTAAAATCGATTGAATCTAAATTTAAGGCTAGTTAGAAACTTTTTGCTTTAGGTCAGAAAGCCAACACCAACTAAGTAGCCCCGGTTCCGTATTTAATCTGCCAGTGAAGTAACCAAATATTAAATGAACAAAATAATTAAAACGGTTTTAATCTAACTTTGCAATAAGTGATGAAAAACTAAAATACACTTTATCTCTTTTCAGAATCTAAACCGAGTTGGTGAGTACATAATCGAAGATTGTATTGATTTTAATTTTTTATCTCTAAAATTATCAAATTAAGCGCTAATGATGGTAGTTTCAGCTTTATACAAATCCGACGTTTAACACACGACGCCTGTACACCGGGCTATTTACATAATGCTACACAGCTGAAACATTTACCTACAATGCTGGTCAGATTCAGTTCTGCTAGCATTCAGTATCCCTTTAAACGAATCTAAATTGAAAATCTAAAAAGATAGAGTTCAAAGTTGATAAATACAAAACACTACGGACCCCAGTATGCCATTGTGCCAGTAAACCACGAATAAAGGTGAATGTACACTGAACATTGAATGGTGATTCCAGGTACTGAAACATAACGCGGCTTTGTAAATGTATGATGAATTATTATTAAAAGAAAATATTGAACGCTTTTTTGATTTACTTGTTATATTTGTGATTAACACTTTTAAATTCTTAGCCTCACATAAATAAAATGTTACCAAATTAAATCTATGGTGTCAAAGCAAACGCACCCCAATGGAAAATTTTCGCAGGACTCACATTTACAATACTGCCATTCGGCAAAAATCTATAAAATAGTTACAAATGTAACAAAGTTATTTTTATACCTGTAACATGGCAAAAAATTTTGTGTCCATTCTGTATGCTCGTGCCCATATTTATTGTTTCCACACGCAACGCGTTCCGCAGCAATAAAAATAAACTGTGGCCTTTGTTTTCATATTTTGTTCGGCTTTTCACAGTTTTTTAGCCGCTGGTGTATTCTATCAAAATAATCAATTACTAGCATCGAACAGGTATGAATGGAATTTGCTGAGTTAGGTCCTATTTTTGTTGACATTTGAGAGTCATAAAGCTTGAGTTCAAAATTCCTGACTCGACTTCAGCTACAAAATTGCGTTCGACAGCTTCTGTTTGCCAACGCAGCATTAATTAACCACAGCAGGCTACATTAATATTACTGTAACATCGCATGCGTGCTCAAAAGATTGTTCAAACGCATTAAAATGTTCAAAGCGCCCCTATTTTTCTGCGCTATTATATCAGAAAGCTTTTACCATTCGTCCCGAGGCGTGCGGTCGCCACAAAGCAAAATTAATTTTAAGATACACCAAAAGAAATTAACTTTCACGAGGGAAGGTGGAAGTTCCGAGGGCACTTGGAGACTTAGAAATAATAAAAAGAGGAGTCGTTTGGGGAGACAAGTCGTAGTTTGTTCCCCTGCGCTGCGACCACAATCGCCGTTATTTGTGGAGTCTGGCCTCAAACTATGAGGGGCTGTTGAATTTTATGGTAATAGTTATAACGATGCAAAGAGTGAGTGAATTAGAAGTAAACATGTCATATGAAAAAGTTCAATTTTGTTTGTTCATTCTAGAATGATGAAAGATGCTTTTTTACCTTGTAAAATTACCTTTCGTATCCCACTTGCAAGAAAATTGAGAGCTTTCTAAAAAGCTTCAAAAAAAAAATAAAAAAATTATGTAGTTTCGATTTTCTTTTTAAATTAAGTAACTAAACCTAATGAAACCATTAAAATGATGTCCACTAGTCCGAGACGCTTTCTAGATTGTCTAAGTTGTCTTTATAAATCATATTTTTACTTAGGAAGTTTAAGGTTGTTAGCGGTGAGGACCGCTAACAACTAGCTAGGAGAGGTCATAGCTATTGTAAAATCTTCAATCTTTCTACAATCAATCTTCATTGTATTTTTACTGCCGAGTCAACGATAAAATGAATTCTCAAATAAAAGAGTCGCTCAAAATATCAATTGCTTCCTCACCCCACAGATAAGTAGCCCCCACTTATTATCGGAGCCGGTCGACAAAACAAACAAGATTGGCTCAGTTTAACGTCTTAATTAGTGCCGTCTCGGGCGCTCGAATACCTGATATTTCCCGTCGCAGCTGCTCACGTTTCAGTCGCGATTGCGCCCCGCCGAGGTTAAGGTGCGATTTCATGTGGAACGACGAGAAAATCTTGGAATTTTCTGTGAAATAAAACGAAGGTTTTAATTTTATCATAAAACAAAAAATATTTCTTTAATTGGTGTTAGGTAATTGATATTTCCTTATCTAGATGTTTCTGTATGTAACATTCTTATGTATTTTTTTCGTTAAAAGCGTCAATTATGGAATCTTCACTGATATCCCTTCTAGGTCCCACCTGAAAAGCAGTGTTGTGGCAGCAAAACGACATTTTTTAACTTTTGACTGCATACTGCAGTAACATGTACTGATACCGGCATTTTATTTTTAGATATACTTTAAAAGTAGCGGTGTATTATTATTTCAAACATTTGACTGCCTCATTGGTGTAGTGGCAAAGTTTCTGCCTTACATCCAATACGTCCTGGGTTCGAATCCCAGGTCGAACCAAAATTGTTTCTGGGATTTGCTGTCATTAATTTCTCCAGAAACAGCTCAGAGTCGGGAAATTGGCGATGTTACACCCCCGTGCTTCGGAAAGCATAATAAGCCGTTGGTCTTGCGCCTGATCTCTTTCCGGTCATGTCGGATTGCCGTCTCACCGAACTTTGAGAGTGATGGAACAGTGAGTACACTATAATATCTCCTGCGTAGTTGGCTGATCTCTGTTGTGATTGGCCGCCGTGGTTAAAATCGGCTAGAAGGACTATTACTATTATAATTATTTCATCTTTTGCCCTAGTATTCAGGAATATAATATTAAAACTAAATACCATTCTTGGGTCTATAGCATTCTGAACAACATGACAAATTCTAAATTACTTTAGCTCCTCCTCGTCACGACGAAACGGTGCCTTTAGGGAGCTAGGGCATTAAAGACAAAATTTTGTATTCCTTTTTACTCCAGCTGGGGATAATCGAACTGCCAATCTCGGGGACAAAGCCAGCGGAACTACTAGATCCTGCTGCTCTTTATTATGTTACAATATCATCCTTGTCAACTTTAAGCAGTCTCGGTCGGGATATTTAGGAAGGACTTTATCTTATTAACTAACGACCGCCCGCGACTTTGTTCGCCTTTTACGGCTTTACATTAGAAATTTTGAAACTGTCAATGGTGTTCCTAATAAATGAAGCATTTAATTCTTACAATATTATTCACAAGCCTTTCTCTTGAATCACTCAATCTATAAAAAAAACTGTACCAAATTCCGTTATGTAGTTTTAAAGATCTAAGCATACAAACATACAGACATACGGCAAGACGCGGGAAGCGATTTTGCTTTATACCATGTAGTGATATCATCCTTGTCGACTTTAAGCAGATCTCGTCCGGGATATTTCGGAAGGACAGGTATTGCCAAATACGAATACAAGCAAAAGCTATTTTACATTGAGATAAAATAAGTAGGCTGGGATCAGGATTAATATGTCGAAATAGTCGCTTCGTGGATTGATTAAATTTACACTTTCGTCGCTCTATTCCAATGGAACACCGGAACGTCTTGTAACGTGTCGTATTTAACGCATTCGCGAACGCTCTATAGCAGTTGTAACAATAAAACTTATATTGTGGCTGGCACAGTGTCCGCGAACGTGTTAATCCAATGTGTTGCTTGCTGGCGTAAGTATTAGTTATACGTCTGTTTCATGATGACGCATATATTTTACTTAAATTTTAATGGTTTGTTTTCAGCTCGCAAAAGTGCGAGAATTATCTTCAAGAATTCATATTAATGGCTCCCCAATGTGTTCTCTCTTGAATTCATACGGGATCAAAAGCAACTGGTCGCAGTATATTTCTTTTGTCTAGCATCAGATTTTCTTTTCACGTAGTTCACATTATTGCAAAGAGTGCATATTACGTGGCATATCACTTGGCATGAAGACTTAAGTCGTAGGGGCGCTGTTCACCTCGTCTGTCCTGGAGGCATTTTGCAGCTGATAACTGTAACAAAAATAAGAAACGTTGAAACTTTAAACGCCTACTTCAATGTTTATTTCGAGATTAAATGTGAATTTTCGGATATGTACGGACGACAGCGCGTCACCGTTACAACTACGAAAATAGTTTTTATTGCGAAGGGAACAAAGGCGGTCAAAGTGGGGTGACCTGATATGCTGGTCTGTATTTATAAATTTGTCAAAAATAAATAAATAATAAGTATATAAATTATTAAATAAATAAATATTTCCCAATTCTCTAGTCCCAAATTAAGCTACGAGGCTTGTGGTATGGGTACTAGACAACGGATAAACATACTTGAATACTTTTTTTTGTAAATAAATACATATTATACATAGAAAACACCCAGACCAGTACAAACACAAATGTTCATGCACACTTATGCTTGTACTGTGCGGGTATCGAACCCGCGACCCTTGGTTTAGAAGTCCGACCTGTGGACCACTGCACCAAACGGCCGTCACTCAGTCAAATCAGGCTCTATCTACCAGACTGCGTAGTGGACGTATTTTTAACCATCGAAAAAGAGGAGTGCTCTATAAGTTTGACACAAATTATGTGAGTCTGTGTTAATTAAAAAGATAATTTCATCACGGTGGTTTTTAGCTATAGTTGGTCAAAATCCGTTCAGCCGTTGAAGCTCACCAGCTGGTTTCCAGACTCATATTGGGAGTTTTTAAATTGTTTTTTTTTGTATTCCGATCCTTTTACAAACAGCATGCAAAAGTCTTTACGGTCTGTACAGATCTCAATTAAAGATCCAAAAAGCCTCTCAATGAATTCAAAAGGGGTAGCTAGTAAAAGGTTAAACGTCAAATCTATCTTGAGTTTTCAGCTTGCTAAACTATACAAATCGGGATCGAGCCAACCTGCTATCTTATTCATCGCAATTCATAGCGGTGACTTACAAACTTCGTCGCGGTCTGGGGCTGAAAGTGTGCGGGCAAGTTGCTTGGGCGACAGGGTTGACAAACCGTTCATTTCAATTTAAGATAAAGAATAGTATTTCTTAAATCGGTACCAAACAAAATGTTTGCCTTTTTTGTAGGTAGGAAGATAAGGAGGTGGAGTGTAAATTTATATGATGGATGAGCAAAACAAGAGACCATTAAAAAGTTATAAACTATGTTAAAGATATACGAGTATTTTTATACGAGTATATACAAGTAAGGACAATATATACTTTATGAACAAAGATTTCAAAATGTTTTTGAGGTATGTCTGTGTATTACAGGAAAAAAATGTCATTTCACGATAGTTTGCTGCATATGTTTATACAAAACAATACCATTGAATCTCTTGCAACTCAACAATATTGGCAACGAGCCACTTGTTACCACTACAAATTGGTATTCCAGCGTTATGCCTCAATGAGCCACTTGTTGGCCACCTCTGGCTGGCAGAGGTTGCGAACCCAGGCCACAAAATAGATATTAGCAGAACGGAAGCTGATAACAGATACTCGAGACGACACACGCATACAGAACGCAACTGGGTGCTTTAGGCTTGATTTACACATCATCACATCAGTGAAAATGAAATGAAAATTTTATTTGTGTGTGTGTGTGTGTGTGTAAAGATTGAGTCCCGTATCCGAGATCGTTCCGTATCAGTTTCGGCATTAAAAACCATTCACTAACATTTTCTATAAACAAATCACCCAGGTCAGTTTCAGTACTAAGCAGAAACTGACACGACATTTGGAGATGGATACGGAAGAAATACGGAGCAGACGAGGAACGGATACGGAACTGAAGCTTCAGTTTAATGTCCCCCATTAAACTGAAGCTTTAGTTCCGTTATCAAGCTTAAAAAGCAAGTTATTTAGAAGTATTGATACCCGAAACCCAGGCCCTTTTAGGGTCCAAGATTAGATTTAGTTTCCTTACTGTTTAGGGTATGGTAGGGCTTATACTGTGGTGGGGCGCAGGTGTCGGCTGCGTCTGGCCCTCGACAGGTAATTAAAATGCTAATGAGGCGGGAGAAACCGGCGCGATCCTGTGTTTCGGCGGGACCGATTTCACTTGGCTTTTGTTTTTGACGACAAATAAGGCTATGTAAAAGTTTGAGACCTAGCAGACATTGGGGTTGTAAGCTAAGTTTTTCTTTCCCCAAATCAAGCTTAAGTAAGTGCTAATGAAAATAACAAGTCATTTAAGAACAGAAGTTCTTTGGCAAAACAGTGGAAAACAGTATACGCTCACAGCAAAACGCTTTTAACGATCATAAGATGAAGCAGCTTTTTGGAATAGTGAGGAATTAAATACGTTTAAAATATAAAGGTTTCTTGTCGAATAGTAAACTGTAAAAGTGTATTGCTTATTTTTAGAAGTCTGTTAACATTTCAAATAGCAGTAAATTAATAAATTCCGATGTGTAGATACATTCTCATTCATCTCATCATTGATAATTTACCAAAAACCATATAATATCCGATGTTAACCCCAACACCGACATAGACACAAAGATTAACCGCTTACTTGTTACACGTTAACGTTATCTGTATTTTGGATCAGTTTCTGTTTAATTATAGAGCAGCCAACCTAGAAGACTTCAAAGAGGCAAGGGACGCCCAAATAATCCCGGAATAACTTTAAATGAATTCGGTAATTAGACTAGTGTTGATTCGCTAAGAAACACGCCTTGGGGAACGCTCCTCAATTACCTATCAACCAAACTACAAATTAAACTAGTAAGGCATCGCGCTGTTTTGAGACGACGGCTGTGTTTAAAGTACGCGTGGAAGCGGATGATGAATATTATTTTCAATGGGTGAGGGGATCTGAAGTTAGGAGTAATTTCCTAACAACTCCTTCTTTGCACTTTTCATTTTATGTTTAAGCCAGACGATGTCCTGCCCGCTGTTTTCACAAGTTTTCCATATTTTTTTATCGATCAAACCTCGACTTCCACAAATATTTCAATGAAAATAAAAAATAAAAAATAAAATTATTCAAACCAATCGGTTTGAATAATTTTATCATTGAAATATTCCCGTTCTCGAGTTTTAGCGAGACTAATGAACAGCATTTCATTTTTATAATATGTAAGACTAGCGGACCCGGCAGACGTCGTCCTGCCCGCTGTTTTCGCATTGTTTTTAATATTTTCTCACCGTTTATACTTTACCTGAACTTCCACAAATATTTCGAGACAAAAATCGGTTCAGCCGTTCTCGAATTTTAGGGGAACCAACGAACAGCAATTCATTTTCACATTATATTTTCACATTATTAATATAACTTATTTTTAAGTTTTATAAATATAAGGTTAAAAATAATATTACTGTTGATTTCTTCATAAAGATCTGTCGTAATAAATTTGTTGTAAATACGTTTGTTCCTGAACAGTGGAAGCTTAGCGGCTGATTCTGATAATCATGATGATAAAAGTTCAAACTTCAGCAGTCTCTAGCCTTCATATCAACCTGTGCATCTTGTAAAAATCAGTTACGCTAACTGCGCAAGACCGCTCGCTACCTCTTCCGCTTCCGCTTATCGATGTACACAGAGACTCGCCGCTTCTTGTTTCACTGCGTAATGTAGCGAATTATGTAATGCCCATATGTGATGAGCGGGCTCAGCGGTGTTATGTAATTTAATGCCATGTTTACGCCGTCTCGCGGCTTTTGAGCTTGACTAACGTACATAAATAGTAAAGTTTCAGCCTATATTACATCCCAAGTAAGCTAAATTTTTATTTTTCGTAACGATCTGTATGAAGTGTACAAAGTCGGTTTACTTACAATGACGCCTGTGACTATTCTCACTAAATTTAGCTCAATAATACATTGACTACATTTATTACTTTGGACGTGGTAATGTTAAAATGTATCTGTAACACATACGACTACGCCAAAGTTTAGTTTTTACCTAATAATTTGAGAAATATGTCGTTACCGTTTTTTATAGCTTGAATCAATGCGTTCATACCTTGCCATACTTTAACAATGTTCCGTACATTATTAAGGAAACATAGCGCAATACAAACTACCTACAGCCTGACAAAACTTATAACATATTTGCGCTAATATCTGGCTAAATAAGTTACACTTCCACCCTGGGGTAATCTCGAGCGTGTTGACACTCAATGCTATCTTCAAACATAATTATCATCCCGATTTCCCCCAAAATTGGCGATACGCGGGGGATCGCGATATTGCTAGGGATAGCTGGGTTTATTACGTAAAGCAATTGCTGACACTTAAACTTCTAGGGACAGGATTCGTGTCTCATAAGTATGAGACACGAATCCTGTCCCTAATCTCGTAATCGTAATCCCTAATCCCGAAAATGAAGAACCCCAATGCACACTTACATTTAGTTTTCAATGACGAATCAGACTTTAATTTTCGTATGGTCAAATGACGTTGGCAAAAAAAAAGACGTATAGTCTTTTCTTTACCTCCTCTCAATTAAGTTTTGGCATTTGGTTTCGTCATCAACTACCTATACATATACAACTTTGTCTAGAAGCTCTGTTTTGTTTCTGACTAGGACAAATCTTGTGCTAATTATTTAATTTTTTTGTCATTTCTTATCGCGCATGTATTCTATTTTGGAATGCACGTAACAATTTTCTTTCTGATGCCGACCGGTTTTCTTTCCTTTTCGTAATAATTACTTGGTGATATTGGCGAATTTCTTAAGCCAACACGACCAGCGCTGGCAGGTCATTGTTTGGCCAGTTCATTATAACGTGATTGATTCCATCAGCCTTCGTTATGGGACGTGACTTTGTCATAATCCGGACTAATATAGCATCTTTCGTGGGGTGAAAATGATTTGGCTATTTTGACGAGAACTGTGATTAAAAGAAAACTTAAAAACTAATGCTAAGTTTTCTTTTTGAGCTGATTAGTAACGTTACGTTAGATACTTATTCTGTTATGATCTTGGGTTTGATTCTGAAGTGGAAAATACTTAAAGGTAAAATTGATGAAATGTAGGTTTTTCTTGTCTGAATTCCAAACCGTAACTAACATTGACTGATTGTGCAATGACTGAAATGTACGGTAAAGTCAAGAAATCTTATGCCAGGAGTGTTCACTTCTCACACACCATAAGTGAAGAAGACTTTATACAACACTCAGAGAATTTCCAGAGCCGTTTACGTTTCCTGCTTGCTAGACTATTTCCAGCGCTAAAACGGTTGATCTAATAACCCAGGGCATTCTTATTCAAAGGCCCTCATCCATTGTCTATCCCACAGAATTAGTTCGTCGTGCGCGCATATTGAAGAGTATGCAATTTCGCGCGACGCAGCGTCGTTAACGTCGTAAATATAAAATATGTGCTTGCCGCCCGCGCTGCATGCCAAGTGACCCGGCAGGGAAGAATTACCCTATTGCATTTAGAAGCGCATGGAGGAAATATGATTAGAATTGAAAGGAATACGTTTTAAAGTGTTGGAGCGGGGGTTTACTTTTAGTACCTATGTGACTTCTTGTCAAGGGTCTTAAGGTTGGCGCCAGCGATGAGGTAAAATCATATATACAATATTTTATGATCATAGATACAACAAGAACTAGTGCATCGTTATTCCTAACACAATTATGAAACTTACTTAATGGTGTCGAATTGTAGAAATCCATTTGAATTGCAATGAATGTTTTGGAATTACTGTTTTTTTCATAATTCGAGTGGACAAACATAAGTATTTTTAATTTTCCAGACATCCTGATCGGTGTTAATTTTTGATTAATTGTTAAAGTTTGGATACAGTGTAGAACTGTTTGACATAATAAATTTTAATGTATGCAAACAAACCTAAATATTTAATTCGCACACCTCTCATCGTACTCTGACGTGTATGAAATAAAAGTTTCCGATGTTTCACATTGTTGGTGTCGGCGCGATGACGCGGCGCAATTTGAAGGGGATCGCAAATTAAACAAGAGCCGTGGAGGCTGTAATCCATCAAGCCGGCGAGGACGAAGCAAATTTTAATTCCGAATGAGCCCTTAAAGGACCCAGTTTATTGCCGGATGAACTTAATGTATACCGTGACTCGAATATCATATTAATTTCGCCCGCTATCTGCCACCGCGCACCCGACTTTACATATTTTTTTGAGAGTTTGAGACAGAATAAATCTCGTTTGATGGAAAAAGAATTTCGACGTAAACACAGCCGGTTAATGGAAATTTGATTTTAGTATTCATAGGCGAAGTCAAGGGTGGCGGTGGCGGCTCGATGCGTACCAAACGTGATATTTTCGAATTTTTCTTCCAAAAATTTCTGGGCTAAACGAATGCAACACTTTTTCATAACGAGCCCCACAAACATTTGAATTAAGCAACTGAATCAAATCAAAAATCAAAATCAAAAATATTGATTTCAATTCAATTTTATATAAAAACATTCAGTAGTTGGGAGCCCCCTAGTAGGATTTAGGGTCCTGTGGCAGGAGGTCCCGCTCTTCTATAGCGTAACGATATTTCAAACAGTCAGTACAAATACAATACAGTCTTTTTTTATTCAGTACAAGTACTGAATAAAAAAAGACTTGTGACATAATATAATAAAACAGTTAAAATACTTTCGAGCAAAGAATTAAACGGTAGGATTTTTCCTTTATTTAGGTTTCGATAAAACTCGTCCATAATTTGAATTAGACAAAGCGGTATTTTCCAATGAAAACCTCATGCCCAATAACGGCAACATGCGATCTCCATCAAAATTTGCCGAACCGAAGCTTCTGTGGACTAAATCTGCGACAAATTCGTTATTCAATTACGGCAATATGCCGCGTGAAAATGAAACCCTGCCCGCGCTGAAACCCTGAAACGGATTGCAGGGCTGTCAAAAGTGCGCTGTGAAAGTGAAACGTTTTTCTCAGTCTGAAAATGTTGATGAATTTTAAAAAAGAGCTAGTTTAGGCTGAAACGCTTACCTTGAAATACTTTGAAAAAGGTATAAAATTAACAATTGTTTTTATGCGATTTACCCACCTATTTTTATAGTTGGCGTTTGTACAAGCATAAAATTAAATAAATAAATAGGTACTTTTTTACTACTAGTGCTAAGTAGGCACCTATTACTATTCGGTCTTAAATTCACAAGGCTAAACCAATTTTTGACTGCTCAAAAACTAAAATATGATACAGTAAACATCTAGTTTCTACCTGTTGCATAATTTACAAGCAACAAACGTACAACAAATATACTAGCACCGCGAAAACCAGCAGTGTACAATCCTATATCTCACACGAGTCTGAGATTACCGCACGCTAAACTTGCGCTATGAAGCGCTGCAAACGTAGCAACCCTAATTAAATTTGGATGCCTCAAGTTTGGGCAAGTCGGTGCATCTTCACACTACACCAATTTTATGGTAATTTGCCTGCAAGTTCATGGTAAGTTGGTTTATAAAGCTCAGTCTGCGGCTGCGAATATTGTCGGGTAATTTTGTTTATCACTACGCCGGGGTGAGGTGAAATATTTGAGTTGAGTATGACACTTTCACTAAGTGACGTTAGGATTGTTTAAAATACAATGTGTTCGAATGAACAGGTATTAAAGAGTTGAGATTCAAATGAAAATTGGTACGTTTTTTTCTATTTTGTTTAAAAGTCGTGGTAGGTAACAGTTGACTTATTGTTGAGCAAGCACATCTCAACTAACCTTTTTACATTAATTTTGTTTTTAACTTGTTTATTGTATGTTTTTGATTTTGTTTTAATGTTTTGACGAATCCAAACAACAAACTGTGTAGTTGCAAGATCTGATACTCATAAAAGCAAAGTATTATTAATTAGAACGAAAAGGTATTCCGTGTTTTCACTTATCCCCTTGTAAGCTTATCATTGTAACGCCAAGAATAAGACCTTTTTTACAGCTGCCAGCTCGCAAGCCATATCGGAGTCACCAAGATTTAATTTGATCTTAAAGTTTGTTTTAGTCAGACTATTAAATGGATATCGATATATCTTCTCGACATTACCTTCAAACGGATATCGATAGAAGAACACCATTCCAAATGTTGTTCGACTCCCACGACATAAGAAACCACTTCTCTAAAACGCATCATCCGAAGACGCCCGTGCATACGGTCAATCGAGGGTTTAACACTTCCACTGCCTCACGGGAGTCGCTTGCTAGCCGACGATCACCTACTGGCGGCCACTAAGTGGATTGGAGTGGGACCTCATCTGTTCCCCGTCAGACCACCCCCTACCCCCACCCTCATTCACTCCCTCGCCTGAATTGCGTTAAATAAAGTCAAATTGAGCAATAAAGGCTGGGGTACCAGTAATGCAATAGAATCCCGCGACACTGGAACTATAACCACTAATTTACACCGCATTTTGGTATCAAGTTCTTGAGCCTTTCGAGTTTATGAACAAGATGCTTTGGAACGGAGATGTTGTTTTGGCTCGTTTTTAATAAGATAGGACTGTTTTATCTTTGTGAATGTTTTGACTTGCTGGAAGCATATTCAAAGACTGTTTTGCGTGAACGGAAAAGTATTGTGGATTTACAAAAAATTGTGATTGATAAATGATATAGATAACAGTTAAGCACATGTTCTTACGATGATTTAATATTTGAGATGGATGCCAATTAGTTACAGAGACTAGCAATCAAAACTCTGTCTAAAGGAGAGGACTTTCCTTTGGATAGGTTCGCGCTTTTCGTACATAATTTTAAAAATTCTATCAAGTGTTGTAACCGTGGCATATTAAAGCGCCCCTCTCAAGAATTTATCAAAACGTAAAACATCAGAGGCAACTGCAATAAACGGTTCAGCTTATAAGCGAAAACAAAGTGAGCGTGACGAGGGTAGGCTAAACTTTGTGTTATGAAACAGCCGATTTGAGCCAAGAAATCATCGCGCCCATCACAGGGTTAAATGTTTAGGGTTGTGACTTTGAACAACTCGAATTGTTTTGGGTCTGTAGTGGCACGGTCTTAAAATAGCCGGTCAAGAAATAGTCTGGGAAAGGAACTATTTCCTTTATCGTTAACAAGTTAACACTAATCATAGCAAAACGGAAAATGTAGAAAAGTTTTAGAGTGCTGTAAGACACCGTCACGAAAATATTATCAGTGTCACAGTAATAAAAAATAATTTGAAATATTTCAGGAGGACTTTGGGGTCTACGTTATAATCTATTATATTAGCAAGCAAATGAAATGTATTGAATTTTAAAAAATGAATTACTTTTTTAACTAGAATGACTTGTCGAAATAAATATTTAATGCTTTTTTTTTAATTTCGGTGTCTTTGGTTAGTGTCAGTACCAACCTGCTCCTACATGTTCAATTACGACATGTTACTAGGTGCTTAAATTACACAACACTACAATATGTAGCTTATATTAACTCTAACGTTAATAACTTTTTCCAATAACCACGAGACAGCCCTGGCGTAACACAAGTAACCCGTGCCGCGTCTTCGCGGTTTCGGCGGGTAGGTTTAAAATTCAATTTATATCAATTTGTGTGTAATCACTGGGGGAAGGTTAACGCAAAAATACGTCGAAAGCGCTTTATATATTGCGCTCTAACGCAATCACTTACACAGTTATATACTAAATGAGATTTGCACCTACTTACAGGTTTACAAATCGGGTAAAAATAAATATTTATGGGAGTATCTGATTCAGTCAGATGGTGACTCAGAAGTTACATTGAAGATAAATGAACGTTTTTTATTTTTATTTCAGGTACAACGATAGTATACATAAAGAGAAATTTATTATTTTACTAGCTGTGCCCTTCGGTTTTCTACCCATTTTCTACATGTTCGACAGAAACCGTAAAGTTTTACGGGATAAAAAGTATCCTATGTGTTATTCCAGGTAAATTAAGATTTATATCTATCTTTGTTACGAATTGCAGTCAAATGGGTCCAATAGTTTTGATGTGAGAGATTAAAAACCATTCATCCTCACTTACAAATTTGCGCGGTTATAATATTTAAGTAAGATAGGATTTTCAATATGCGACGCTGGCTGCGTGATATTTTTAGGTGCTAAGATTTATACAAAGTGTGCTAGCAGAATACATACTTGTGCAGTGTGGGTAAAAAGAAAAATTTCAATAAAACAAATCTGCGATTCAGGCCCAAAGCGCCCACTTCACTTGTCACAATAAAAATTCAAATAACCTGCGTTCGCGCTCCCCGTTGTCCTTTTTAAAACGTTTTTAATATTCCTCTGTCGTCTTTGCCCGGTCTATAGCAATTCCTTGTTTTAAAGCAGGCGAATTGAGCTTTTTTTGTTTATACAAGTTAAGAGCAGTTCGAGCGTGGGTAATCTCTTTTACGCTTGTTGGATTTGAGAGTGGAGTATTCTTTTTCATTCGTTTCGTCAACTGCCAGTGTTTGCGCGTTATTTAGCCGGTCGCTTTGCAGAAAGAGATTGCGTCGCGCGGGCGGGTGCTCAGTATGCGTGTTAATTTTAAGCTGAACTTTTCTTGCGTTTTATTTCTTGTCTGCAGTTTTTTCTGATTGTTATTTTCAGCGCGCAGTCGCAGGGTTAACACTGTCTTCCACTACTGTGATAAATCTGCTACGTAGGTGCGTTTTTTTTACATAATGCTACATTTCGCCAGTAAATACTCATCTAATCTAAAACAATTCTCGCAATCAGGGAAATTGATACTCCAAAGTTGAGACTACTCAGCGGTGGTTAATCTTGTAATGTGATTGATTACACTGATCCGTCACTTTGTGGAAATCAATACTCTCATTGGCTAGGAGCCAATTGGTGTTAATTTATGCAGTCACCTGTTCATTACAACGCTTCAAGTCTCCCACTATTACGAGAAGGTTTCTTATTAGTGAGAGCCCTTTTTGAAATTAGCTTGCATAAGCGAATAACGAAAAAAAAAATTTTGAGTTGTAGTGCCAAGTTACTACCGAAATGTTAATGTGAAAAATTATTTATATGCCTACTTGATATGTTTTAATAGTATCAACTATCAAATTGAACAATAACATGCCTAAGTATGTACATACATACAGGCAATCTTTTAAAATATATATTAAAATACAGTTGCAAAAAATCGACACAATTTCTGAGTAAATGGCGTTTTGATATATTTTAAAGTATTACACACCTTTTGCTTCGTACGCTAAGACTTGATAGCGTATTAGCATGACAAGGCGGCTAACGACCAATGAGACATAGGACCAATTTGGCACAAAACACTAGTTATTCCTGCCGTACGTCTACATTAGAGCTGTATTGAGGTAATTAATTAGGTATAGCCAAGACTACGTGGTGTCACATCACTAGATGAGTTGAATCAGAAATAAACTGTAGTTAGCTTCTAAATTACCTTTAATGAATAAGAAAATATTACGTTTAAACCTACCTAGATGGTTAGCTATTAACTTTGTTTTTGCTTAAATATCTTGTTGATGTTTTAAACTCAGTGCGCATTAGAATTATATTTCGGGGTCGTGACCGTTTCAATTTCTACAATGCGATCCTGTGCTTTTACAACGAAAAACAAACCTCATTTTAAGAAAATTACTTCATCCCAAATTAATGTTCTTACATCGTAATTGTCTTAGTAATAACAACGAAAAGCAGCTTAAAAATACAACGTTGTAATTGTTAGGTTCGGACCGCCCCTGTTTGATACTTGAAAACATCTGAAATTCATAAAACTGAGCGAGATGTAAAGTTGGGAATAGCAAAGACAAACGGGCCCGCGGCGTTCCGAATTATCTTTTTGTCGACTCTTCGTTCTTAAGAATTCTCTTTTAAATTGTGTTTGGTCTTTGCCTTTTTGTGGCGTGTCCTTTGCCCGCCACCGTCTGCATTAATAACGGCTAATATCGCCTTGGAGCCCCGGCATTCCACTAGCTGCTCCATCTAAAATAATTTTAGGAAAAGGGTCTTATTGAAAGTGCAATAGCAAAATGTCCAATGTTAGTGGGGGAGTTATGTCAATTTTTTAAGGTTATTATATTATTACCTGGGTATAACACACCGATGTATTCTGATTCCAGACAAAAGCAAGCCTAAAATGAAAATGATATATAAATCTTTATTTTCTTATCAATTTTAGACATAAATTTCACTTGAGATCTTTGTAAAATAAAATAGGTCATTATAGTATCCCTATTTTTTGGATGTAATAAACTGTGCGTTAAGTTAAAGGTGGGTTCAAAATTACATTAAATGCAATTTAAGCCATTTCAAAATTAGCATAAACAAAAAGGTTTTTCACTGCCCCACAACACAAAGTCAATTGATCATTTCACTGTTGGAAATTTTAATCAATTAAATTGTATTTCTATCAAATTTCCCAGCCACAACCTTAAAAACTGCACGAACTTCAAAAGTAAACCAAAACGGATTCTTTTAAGTTAAACACCACCTTACTCGTTTGTTCCTTGCAACCCTATCGTTGCTCGTAACCCCGCTGTCACTGTATCGTCTTATCAAATGCAAACACTCGCTCCGTTCCACCCATTGGGTGCTAACGCTCTATTATTTTTATTCCTCCCCCTCGAAACAAGGGATTGTTTAGCTGTATCAGTTCAAACGTCTATCGATCACCGTCGGAGATGCGTTATGATGCTCTTCAGTGGCTTGCTGGAGCAGTTGTGTTTCTTTTCGAACGAGTAGATAGATATACAGATAGATAACACTTTATTGTACAGCATAAAACAAAATTACAGACATGTTTAACAAAGAAAGATGTACAATTTGGGCGGTCTTATCGCTGGGAGCGATCTCTTCCAGACAACCTTCGGTTAAAGGAACATTTAATTAAAAGGTTTCATTAAAAAAATATATGTATTTCAACGTGCACCTGTGGGAATAGATACAATGTGTGTATGCTAGGTATGCGTAGGTAGGTACTTAGCTACAGGCGTGAAGTGATGAAGGCGAAATCCAGATTCAATAGTTTTATTCCACGACACAATGTTAAGCACAGTACAAGCACAGGTAGATAGCACAGCGCAAGATAAAGAAAGAGAAGCGACAGTTTATAGCGAAAAAAGTCAAGCACAGGAAAGTAACGAAAACAATCAATTTGATACGTTACACAAATGGGCGGTAGGTAACAAGCGAAGCCGGTAAGCGCGAGCGACGTGCGTTCGGCGTCGAACATAGATTCGGACTGGTGAAGTGACACGCGGCCGATGCGCGCCTACGCAGGTATTGTTGCAGCAATAGCTATGCTTATGTTGCTTGTTTACGCGTTTCCTTCTACCTAACGGCGGACGGCCAGCTGATGAGCTGATGCACGGCAATGACGGAACGGTAAGAATTAGAAAATAATAATAATAATAATAATATTTATTTCATAAAAAGCTTTTACAATATATTGTAGTAATCGAAGTCACCTTTTAAGCAAATAATGCCTGTGTCAGGTAACAAAAAATTATAAATAAAAGTAATGTTTGATTATTTCATAGATAAATATAATCTACACTAATATTATAAAGCGGAAGAGTTTGTTTGTTTGTTTGTTTGTTTGTTTGTTTGTTTGTTTGAACGCGCTAATCTCAGAAACTGCTGGTTCGAATTGAAAAATTCTTTTTGTGCTGAATAGACCATTTATCGAGGAAGGCTATAGGCTATATAACATCACGCTGCAACTATTCGGAGCGAAGAAATCATGGAAAATGTGAAAAAAACGGGGAAAATTATTCATCCTTGAGGGCTTCCGTTGCGAACGCTGCGAAAACGGTTCAAGATACCAAAAATATTTGTATGAAAGAATTATTCCTCTTAAAATGATCTAAAAAATTGTCTGCGACAGTATATGTCTATCTTTTAAGATCAAGTCACTAGAACCGTTTTTGTGGTAATCAAATTTGGCCAAAATTAATGTATTATTTGTTAAGAGTTGTATCAACGTAATAATATTAATCTTTATCCAAATAAATGTGTTGTTGATTAAGAGTATTTAATTGTGAACAAAATTGTCCTTGACATCACTTAATTTCAATGAATATCTTAGAAGATATTACAATTTTAAAATAACACCAATATAAAATTCACCCGCGCCGCATGATATGCAAAACATGACGCTGCAAGGAAGAGAGGCGACGCGGAGAGGGGGGTGTAGCTCTACGAGGTACCATGATGAACCAAAATTAGATTTAATTAATGACCAGGTGCGTCATATCTTCACGTCAACCCTGCCGCAGTGCCTAAAAAGCCGGTTGTTTAACCAACGCGTTTAACTGTCTTAACCCACGGAGCTGAAACGTGGAACATGACAGTCAAGCTGGCTCACCGACTACACGTCACTCAGCGTGCTATGGAATGGTCTAGGTTGGGGATCTCATTAAGGGATAAAATCCGGAACGAGGTCATACGACATAAGACTAAGGTAACATGTTGTCCAAAAATGTAGCAAGCTAAAGTGGCAGTGCGCTGGCCATGTCTGTCGCAGAACCGACGAGAGGTGGAGCAGGAAGGTTCTTGAATGGAGACCACTCTTAGGTAAACGTAGTGTGGGACGCCCCCCGGCTAGATGGACAGACGACCTGAAGAAGGCAGCAGTGACTGGATGCAAAGAGCGGGAGATCAGGCGCTGTGGCGGTCCTTGGGGAAGGCCTATGTCCAGCAGTGGACTATAACAGGCTGATACGATGAATGACCAGGTGACCGCGTTTAATAATCTGGGACGAATGTTCCATGATCCATAGAGCTCATGTAGAGGGTCTAGATAGGACTCTTAGAGATATAAGAAGCTGTGATAAAATCATTGTTACAAAATAAAAAATTAAAATATAAAAAATTACTGTTATGTTTGCGGGGGACTTTCGAAAAACTGTACCAGTAATAGTAAGGGGAACAAGGGCAGACATTGTAAAGTCTTGCCTTAAAAATACCTCAATATGGAAGTTTGTAAACATCTTAAAATTAACTACAAATATGAGAGCACATTTCGGGGGAGGTAGAAATAATCCTCCAGGCCGATTGTATACCACGGCGGCCAATCTCAACAGAAATCAGCCAACTACGCAGGAGATATTATAGTGCACAAGTGTGAGCACAATACACAAGTGCACTCTCAAACTGCACTGTTCCATCACTCTCAAAGTTCGGTGAGACGGCAATCCGACATGACCGGAGAGAGATCAGGCGCATGACCAACGGCTTAACGTGCGAACCGAGGCACGGGGGTGTAACACCGCCAACTTCTCGACTCCGAGCTGTTTTTGAGAGATTCATGACAGAAAATCTCAGAAACAATTTTGGCTCGACCTGGGATTCGAACCCAGGACCTCTTGGATGTTAGGCAGAAACTTTGCCACTACACCAACGAGGCAGTGGCAGGGGTTGTTTAACTTTTCCTTCAAAGTTACTTTTAATAGGAGACGGGAAAGTACCTCACTTTGAAAATAAAATTGCAATTGAACGAGATAAAGGATTAAGAGTGAGTAACATTAAGGACTTTATATCGAGAGTTCACCCTAAAATATGCAAAATAAAAAAAAAAGATCATCAATGGATGTGTCAAAGTGCAATATTGGGAGTGAGAAACTGTAGCGTAGACGAAATTAAAAAATAATTATTTGAACACAAGTGGCCTTCCCCCATTATTCCCTCAAGTTGAAAATAGGTGCACCAATAATTTTACTTAGAAATCTTAAACCACCGGGACCCGACTTCAAATCTAATTTCTTCGCAATATGTAACGTGATGGTTGCAATAGTTTAGACTGGTTTAGCAGTTGGTCAAACAGTGCTTATACCTCGCACCTCAATGATTACAAATTATTTACCTTTTAATTTTAAAAGAATTCTATTTCCTTTTATGATATCTTTCACCGTTACAATTAATAAATCACAGAGGCAAACATTTAAACACATAGGAATTAATTAACGTCAAGACTGCTTTTCACACATAATATGTCGCGTTGTCAAGATCAGACCTACAAACGCGTTGCGGACAAAACTGATATGTTCTTCTGACACAAGAAAATGAAACTAGAAAAATAATTAACGCAAAAGTACTTTAAGCTAATTATGTTCTTTTAAAAACTTAAAAAATAAATTGTCTAAAATAATAACAAAAAAATTAATTTGCAAAAAGAAAATGATGCCCAAAATAAATATTATACGCGGACGAAGTCGCGGGCACAGCTAGTGTATGTATATTTTACATAGCTGTGTACGTGTATTGTTTGATATACTAGCGGACCCGGCAGACGTTGTCCTGCCCGTTGTTTTTTTTTTTTTAATTTTCTGATATTTAAACCTTCCCTGGACTTCCACAAATATTTCAAGACTAAAATTATTCAAATCGGTTCAGCCATTCTCGAGTTTTAGCGAGACTAACGAACAGCAATTCATTTTTATATATCAGACTAGTGGACCCCGGCAGACGTCGTCCTGCCTGCTTTTTTTTTAATTTCTTACCGTTTAAACCTTCTCTGGACTTCCTCGATTAATTTAAAACTAAAATAAGTCAAATCGATTCAGCCGTTCTCGAGTTTTAGCGAGACTAACGAACAGCAATTCATTTTTATATATCAGACTAGTGGACCCCGGCAGACGTCGTCCTGCCTGCTTTTTTTTTAATTTCTTACCGTTTAAACCTTCTCTGGACTTCCTCGATTAATTTAAAACTAAAATAAGTCAAATCGATTCAGCCGTTCTCGAGTTTTAGCGAGACTAACGAACAGCAATTCATTTTTATATATAAGAAGATATGTATAGCAAAATGTTATATATTTTATGTATGTTTTTATTTTTGACGACCGCTTGGTGCAGTGGTCCACATGTTGGTCTTCTAAAACCAAGGGTCGCGGGTTCGATCCCCGCACAGTACAGGCATAAGTGTGCATGAACATGTATGTTTGTACTGGTCTGGGTGTTTTCTATGTATAATATGTATTTATTTACAAAAAAAGTATTTAAGTATGTTTATCCGTTGTCTAGTACCCATAACACAAGCCTCGTAGCTTACTTTGGGACTAGAGAATTGGTGTGATTGTTGTGAAATATTTATTATTATTTGATGAACAACCAATAATATTGAACGTGGGAGGAGCCCACACACCAGTGTGATAATGTGCAGAACTGTGTGCACAATATCATATTGTATAAGTTAGATTTTTTACGGACTTTTCGGCGTTATAATGTCAATTTTCACTTTTATACCACGTTTGCCATTTCCACTGTGTTATGAAACGCTGTTTTTGACATAGGTACTTGTTTAACTGTAATTAAAAAACATGTTATTGCTGCCTTGAGTAAAAGGTACCTATTTAAAAAACATTAATACATGCCTTAGTTAAAAGCTTATTTACCTAAATATGCCACTGCAGCTAGGTAGTTCTACATTTAGAAACTTGATTAAGATTGTAAGGTGCGCTGTTTTACTATCTGAAATACCTACATACCTTTGAGTAATAAAGTATTGATGTAAAAACTATGTATTAGGATTAGGAATGTCGACATTTTATCTGGTGGTCGTAAGCGACATAACGCATCGTTAAAAACCCCTAACGCCGGCACGCGTTCAGTTCGTTCGTTCAGGGGTATCAAAAGCCTCAAAAAAAATTCGGTAATAATTCGTGATAAGTAGCAAGATTTTCAATATTCGCCTTAAGGTGAACTCTTTTGCGGACGCTATACTGCTATAGCGAGCTATATGTGAGTAGAATAAATAAATAATAAATAAATATTTCACAACAATCACACCAATTCTCTAGTCCCAAATTAAGCTACGAGGCTTGGGTTATGGGTATAAGACGACGGATAAACATACTTAAATACTTTTTTTGTAAATAAATACATATTATACAGTAGAATCCCGATTATCCGAAAATCCGATTATCCGGACTCGCATCACGGCTCTCTAGCTGCTTGCAATTTTATACCGCGCAACTAGACAGACATAACAACATATTACAACATTATATTTGAACTATATATAAATGTTTATTTTTATCGTTTTATCTAAACGACGTAGGTAAAATTATGTGAAACTCATTACATAATACAACATTTAATCTAAACTATTTTAACTAACATGTAAACTTTAGCTTAGTTACAAACCTAAGTGGTTTTATACTAAGTTAACACCTACATGTTTTATAAGTTTTTTTTATTTGTTAATAAATGAAAAAAATAACAAATATTGTTTGATTTGACTACGAAATTGATTATCCGGATTTTCGATTATCAGAATTACCACTGGTTTTAATTGATTCGGATAATCGGGATTCTACTGTACATAGAAAAGACCCAGACCAGTACAAACACACATGTTTATGCACACTTATGCTTGTACTGTGCGGGGATCGAACCCGCGACCCTTGGTACGAGTATAAGAAGTCCGACATGTGGACCACTGCACCAAGCGGTCGTCATAGAATGGTCGGCCGCTATCTTAAATACTGTTGCACAACTTCTGCAGGTGTTGTGCAAATGAGAAAAAAATACAATTATAAATACATAAACTTTCAAATTACTATCATAGGTAAAGCCCTTTATAACTAACAAATTATTAGTCATGTTACTTGATGAAATAACTTAATAATAATTATTATAGCAGTTGTGATGATAAACCTTCTATTGTGTCTGGCATAGTGTCCGCAAAAGACTCAACTTAGTTCAGAATTCATTGGATTTTTTTATTATACTGCATACTAAAAATTAAGCTTCCTACCAGCTATCAGTAAGGTTAAGTCAACGAGTTTCTGCTCATACCTATCTAGTGGACAGCAGTGGAACTACGGTCTCCTTCTTTCCCTCTCTTCAATTATGAGATGGTGCGGTAAGTTAAATAAATGGGAAAGTCAGTTTGTTTTTTTGTTTATCCTTCTTTCCCGACGCAACGGAGAAATGTTATGATATGATTTTTGTGTGGAGCTAGGTAGGAGTCTGGAGAAGGACGTAGGCTACTTTTTTCCGGGACAAAAAATGTAAATCAAATGAAAAAATTTAAAAATCTCAAAGCTTAGACAGATGGCGCTACTTGGTTAAGTCTTGGGGCTATGCGGTTCCGAGCCGAATGTTGTATGAAACTCGGTGGCTAAAAACTACGTCCACGCGAACGAAGTCGCGGGCCGCCGCTAGTTCTACTTATAAATCTTGAATTCGAGTAGGTCCATACCTGTGATACCCTTCACACATACCGCAGACATGTCATCCCTGCAGATTCCCGTAAAAAAGTAATAAAAGGCGAATAAATCCAGCCCCACGGTTCCCTGTCTCCCATTATACCGTTATGAACACCAAAATATGGCCACACCATGACTGGAGCACTCCCCACGTGGCTCTAATTTCGGAATTATATCGTAAAGAAGATGTTATGTGGACTTCTCTTTTTTTAAAGAAAAAAATAAGATCACTATAATCAACAGTTTGGGTGTGATAAAATAACTGTACCATTTTTTTGTGTGATTTCGTGTTGGATCGCTGTGTGCATTAAAGTTTACTAAGAATTAAAAATGGTTATTTAACTTATTTATTTTCGAAATAAACGAAAAAATTTTAACGTTCTTTTTATTATGAAATATTATGTATTTTTTAATATCGTGGGTATCCATTCAATTCAAAACGAACCATAAATATTTAAAAGCCAAACTCGTGCTTGTGTGTTGGGTGTCTGTTGTTGCGTGCTTCTTGCTCACCTGAATTATTATTTCCAAGGCTGCATATTATATAAATCTACTCCCAGTGCTCTTTAATAAGTATCTACTTTCTCCTACACAAATACTTCAAGTTCATAGTTAAGAAGAACAAGGAAGTAACCGGGAAAATTAATTAACCTATTTCAATTAATGTACCCCGCTAAGCTGCATAATACATGAGTAGGTGGTTTAAAATCCTTAAAGTTAGCGGATCTGTAATCGGGTATATTTAAATTTGATCGTAAATATATTATAAGGCGGCGAAAGGGTTGTGCTGAATTCGATTCGTGGTGAGTGAAGTGATGTCGTTTTCAATAGGCGTTTCTGTTACGATTGAGAGAAAATTCAAATGCGATCAAGATATATTTAGCACTTAGCGATAAGACCGCCTAAATTGTGCATCTTTCTTTTTATGTTGATTTTGTATTTTTAACCCCGAATTACATTTAAATCAAAGTTTACAATAAACAACTTTAATAATACATACATACACACAGGTATAAAGCTCAATAAAGCTCGTAGCTACATCGCACACCTGCAGCGTACTGTCGCCACGACGCGACACTGTCAGCGTCTCAACTTAACCAATCACCGCGGCCTAATCACTGACATATAGTCGGTAACCTCCCCGATAACCGGAGCTGAAAAGAGTTTTTAAAGTCTTTTCGAAATTAAAAATAGCGTTGTGAACGCAAAAAAATATTTAACAAAAGATATAGTCGTGAGTTCGTGAGTACATTTGATCTGAAGTAAACTTCAGATCAACTTCACTGTGTGATCGTACGTAAAATTCGACACAAAGTAAAATATCTAATTCAGTAGATCTATCTGCCTTGGTTACAAATTACTTCCTACTCTACCCTGCTCGCCACTGGCTAAAACCCAAAGCGATTGATAAACTGAAATATGACGTTAAAATTCCACAAGAGGCAGAGATTTAATTCACTTAAGTGAGGAGCGGGCCTCGGTGTAGTGTTCGGTCTGAGGTAGACAATTTTATTTTCCGCTTTTTGGGTAATCAATAGGGGAAACCCGACGCCCCTAAACAACCGAACGGAATGATACAGAAGCTGTGGAGTCGTTGCTATATATTCTAAATGTATAAATTCTATTCTGGAACACCCACTTGACTTAACTTAGGACTCGAGATTGCCAAAAATATGTGTATATGTGCATGAGCACTTAATTGAAAGTCTTAATTTCATGTTCAGGAATCGATGAAGTAAAATTCGAAAAACAACTCGTAAAAGTAAAATTAAAGAGGTCAGATTTGTAAATTTTCTGACAAGGCTTATTCGCTCCACACACATTTCGCTTACATTTTGTTCAAGAAAATAACTGATATTTCGAATGTCTGCTTGATTTTTCTGCTTCATATTTCACAAAAAAACAAACAAGAGTAACTTACTTCTAATGCTTACTAAAAAAAAAACAAATGAACTTGTCGACTCTTCTATTCTCGTTGTTCTCACAATGAAATCTAATATACATTCTCGTTATAGCTAGATATTTCGTATAGAGCTATCTCCGTTCGAATCGGACAAGGTAGTTTTCATTTTGTGAAATGAAAACAATGAAATCAAAGTCGACGCCAACAAAGTTTCATTGGTGTTTGTGATAAAATCGACATCATACTTCAATTCATCAAATATCTAGGTAAAAGTTAAGTAAAGTAAGTAAAGTTAACGAGCGATCAATACTTGAAACAAACATGTCAGAAAGGTATCAGTACTATAACATTTTACTTTTTTAAACCAACAATTATTTGAAGTCATTCCCATTAACGTGTTGGTAATTGGTAAAGAGATAACATGAATACTTTTTCGTACTACCACGTTCGATTATTAATTTTCTAAATGGACAGTACTTTATTGGACTGTTGAACATAAGATGACCTAAGTATTTTAAGAGGGATTATAACAATATGGCTAGTCTTTTATAACTTTATTAACTTTACGTCTTCCCGTAATACTAATTTTATCCAAATATAATTTAAATCTTTGGTAATTTAGGAGTGAATGCGATCAGATTCCGCGGAAAGTAATTTTTAACATTGAAATTCGTTGTTTTCCCGCGGTCAAAAGTAACTCATGTCCTTTCTTAAGTCTCAAACTATCTCCTTACCAAATTTCATTTAAATCTATTCAGTAGTATAGGCGTGTTTGAGTAACAGACAGACAGAGTTACTATCGCATTTATAATATTAGTATGGATGAAACATTTTAGATCAGCCACTTTGGAATTTGATCAGACGATCAAACCTAGCTTACTACTGAAAAATCTTACCTAAATTGATCAAAGTAAAGACGTTTCAATAAAATAGATCTAGACGACCGCACTATCTCCTCAAACGTGACTACCTCGCGTCACCCTTCCATGTAAACTTTAATAAAACATTTATACCCTATTTTCCTCGTAAGACTTCCGCGGCTCGGTAGGACAACGGCCGATTAGGGTTGACACAGAGGCATGATTTTTATTATTTTGAGTGGGGTGCTAAATTCGAGCTACATGTTGCAAACAGTCACTGCTAGGGTGCCCTATTGGTGTGCCGTGTTTTTGTTGCTCTCTTTTTGAACTCATAATTTCCTACTATCGACATAATTATAAAAAAACTAGTTAATTTGTCAAACTAAATCTAAATTGATAAGTCATTGGAAAAATTAACTAGTTTTTTTTTTATAATTATGTCGATAGTAGGAAATCATGAGTTCAAAGGTTTGTCCAGTTTGACATGTAGTAGATCTATTTATGCAGTCACAATTCAAAGTAATTTATAATTTCTCCTCGAGTAAAACATAGGTAATTATTAACTTTAACTGCTTCCTTCTATTCACTCAAATCAATTATAGTTAACGACAATACACTGGTGATATAACAAAATGGTCACACACATTTAAATTGGTACGATATTTCTTAGATTACACTAGCTTTCAATACTGTCTCTAAACTAGTGTTGCCTTGCCGTGTCTTAACAACACATACCTTTAACCAAGCTAACCGAAATGTAGTCACCAAAGTGAATCATGACATTATTTTTAAACTGTAAAAATATACGTGCTGGCCGGAAGGTGGGATAGCGCTGTAACGAGGCACTGGGTAACCGCCTTGGTAAACCCGAATGCTACCCGCATATTAACAATCAATTAACAAAATGTTAATTGATTTATGTCATTGTCAGTGTATTTACTAACATAGCTAGTAAGATTAATTGTTACAAACAAAAATGGATCGTTGTGTCTGAATAAATGAAATTTATTATTATTATATATCTTAATAAGTGGCAGCCCTTCCGCCGATGGGTCGCGATCGGGCGGACGGCGGAAACGTCTCGAGTGGATGATTGCGCCGGAGTAGGCCCCGGCGCGCGGTGTTTGCCGACTTCGGGCGGCCCTGTCATTTGCCGTAATTTGGACGTTTGCTTCAATGAGTTCCGACCGATTTTTAGGCTTATAGATTGTTCGCAGAGAATACACCCGTTTCTAGGTAATAACCTTTTCGCGGTTTTTTTCGTACGACCCTTCGTACGCGCGTGATTTTCTTTAACACGAGCGCATATCTGACAGAAAACGTATGATTACAAAAATATGTACCAACTTTTGTGTAGGTAGTTCCTCAACCTTAATCCTAGTGCAGCTTAGTAAATTCAGAATAGTCGTTATATTCGCGCTTTTATGAAATTTGTTTCAACATACGATAAATTCAATTCTGCTTATTATGTCACCTTATTTGTAATTTATGGTGCTTCACACCTGTAATAATGCTGACTACTTAAGTTATAATACTCAGTAAGCAAACTCCATAAAATCATGGCACATGTGATCTAACTCCATAAACCTCATTATCAAAATACCAACCAACATACCAATGTTCCAACTTCAACAACAACATTTCGTCCATACTAGAACTGTCAAAAACAGGCGATTCAATTACAATTTTGTCACGATTGATAAGCGGAATTAAGCCCCAGAATTACACGTCATAAAATATTCGCGTTAAAAAAAAAATTAATTCATAGCAACACCAATTTATTGATCACTATCTCTGGTTATAAAGGTTGGTGCCACTTGCCCCATTATCACGTGAGAATGGTGTGATGGGCTCATTGTTGTAACAATGGGTGCTCTAATGTGTATGGTGTAAGGTGTAAATTACATTGAGGGTGGGTTAGGTACGGACAAGGACTATGGAATAGTTATCGATAATCGATATCGACCTTTGTTCGATAACCTATTTGGATTAGCGGTCAGAAGTCGGGTGGCTTCCACGTCAGAGCGTAATGGCTAAGAACATACGTATACCAGTTTGATGTTGGATAGGCTAAAATAGCAGCCTATATACAGCCTATTTATAGCGTAAAAGTTTTAAGCTGCACACTAACAAACAATAGGTTTTCAGGACGGTTATAGAATACAAAATGGTTGAATGATGATTAATACAACCGTAATTATATTATGTTAAGGATTTGGTGAAAATATTATGCCTATTAAACTTGAATTATCGTAAGTTAGGTTTGCTTGATTGTTTGTGTATTTAGGTTACTTATTTAAGTAGATATGTCGTCACTGAAATTGTTTGATATTAATTATATGCAGTTACTGCTGGAAATTCGGTAATATTGTATACGAGCAAAACAATACAAAATCAAATATGGTTTCAGTAAGAACTTGAATCATGAAATAATTTTGAAGTCAGTACTGTTTCTTTTCATGCCTGATTAAATTGTTTATTCTCCACACCGAAAAAAGGCATTTGGATAGAGTCACCGATAGATTTATGAATGGAAAGCGCAGCACTAGCGCCTAATGAATGGAGTAGTAAATGGGCGGGCGCGGCCGGCATCGAACCGCAAAGTGGATTAGCCACAAACTTATGATACACGACGATACACAAAAGCCGCACTTTATTTTGCATTTAGTCCTGAAAGTCACATCTAGCAGGAATTTAAAAATATATTTTATTTTACTAGCTTTCATTTGGTTGCAGCTGACCTGGTGTTTTTAATCAATTTTTCAATAAAAAGTTCCACTTCTTGGTTGTCGACTCAACACACTTTTAAGTACTTAACTGCTACTTAATAATATAAAAAACACATACTTGCTGAAACGTTGCGCTCCCTTGAAGTGGTTTGAACTTTGTATTGAACTCATTATCATTATTCTCTTGTAGCAGAAGTACAATCATTCGATTTATTCAGAATATATCTTTATAGTACTAAATAAGTAATGTTTCAAAAACTTAAACATATTTTGAACATTTTGCTCGAACTAAAAAACTCAGTGCAAAATAAACTTTAATTAAAACCAGCTCTCTCTAACCTATGCTAATTTTGATAAAGATGTTTTTGATCCCGGCGAACAATTTTAAAGAGAAATAGTTTTAATAAAAGCGTCCGTGGCGCGCCTGTATGTAAACTATACGCTTAAGTGCTAATTTAATTAATTGTTCCATTTCCCCACATACGCGGCTGCACGCACCACCCCTCTCCCTGCCCCCTCACTACCCGGCAACGAGCGATATTTTTCACTTATACACAAACCCCAACAAATTGGCCTCGGCCGGGCCCCCGCCTAACATTCATGAAGAAAAAACGCCCGTGAATCACACCGCTCCAATAAAGTAACACCGTACAACGTAACGATCCTACAAACTAATTTATTCCAACAAAATAATTTTGAAGAATCGTAATGAATGTCACCTGTACTTATCGAGACGCAACTTTGCCAATTTAACTTTATTTGTATCTGGCTATATTCGGGACTCAAACAAGTTTTACATTATCGCTTTTATATTATGTGCAGGAAATGAAAAAAAAAACAAGATAACTGATTACATAAGAACGGTGTCGGATTCGCGAGCGAAGGGAGAAGTGAAAAGAGGCCCGGAGGGCGGATTATTGAATCATCAACAAAACATCGCACGCCCGAAAGCCTGCGAGCCTCTAATTACTTTCTACTCGTCGGTATCATCTCAAAATCGGATGAGATTTGATGAGTAATCGATCGAGGCTTAATTGAGGCCTCGATTTGTTGGTAGTGTAAACAAAAAGAATTTACACACTGGGCGAAAATAGGCGTGTTTCAAAAAGGTTAGGGTCCAGAGAGATTTTCCGGGAGTGTTTTTAAGCG
Organism: Pyrausta despicata; assembly: GCA_963921415.1. Lineage (NCBI taxonomy): Eukaryota > Metazoa > Arthropoda > Insecta > Lepidoptera > Crambidae > Pyrausta > Pyrausta despicata. The sequence continues at coordinate 8,042,386 of OY992862.1, read as the reverse complement.
ATGGCAGCCGGGCCGGCTGGCAAATTAAAAGCAGGCCATGCGTGCGAGCATTGTGTGGAGGGCCACGTTTTATTGTTACCGATTTGTCTGGTTGGAAAAACACAAATGGCGCGGAGAGGGTTAACTCTTTGTTAATCGAACGACCGATGTAAGCGATACAGCCTCGCGCCCATCTCATTGACTGGTTTGTTCGAGAACTACTTAGGACGATATTTTATATCAAACGATTCGCACGACGAAATTCGGCCGTGTTTAATGTTAAACGAAAATTAGCAAAAATAAACACAATGCGTGTAAGCTGACCCTCTGAGGGGATTTCGTTATCATTTGGTATCACAAAAATCAATACCGGAGCGTTTTCCCCCTGTTGATAAAAATATCGTTCTATTGCCATTCGTCGCCGTAAGCTTTCATAGAAATGACTAAGTATATGTTACATTGATGAATGTAAAATGCTTGTTTCTTTTTGACGTGCCGTATACGAAGAATTAAATGCTGAAATGGGAAAAGAAATTCTATTTTTTCCTGACATGCTATTTTTACACTGATCCCAATTACCTTATTTCATTCCTAATTTGCACTGACACACTTTTGGTGTTCCAAAGATGCGATAACGTAACAAGAACATACGTTTTCACTTTTTACACGTTTAAATATTTAGGCGAGGGACTACGGGGCGTTACGTGAGCAATAGCTGCGAATATCTCACGACTATCCGACGAATTCCACTCCTTATTTTTCTCGGAATAGTGTGACCGAAAATATAGCGATTAACAAGTGCATATCGATACTAATGTTGTTCCTCATCAGCCTATATACGTCCCACTGCTGGGCACAGGCCTCACCTCAACAATGAGGTGGTCCGAGCCATACTCCACCACGCGGGCTCAGTGCGGATTGGTGGAGGGGTGTTTGTAAGGTAAGTGACCAACCTTACTGTCAGATGTTATTAAGCCGCCCGAGGACCTCTGACCAGGCTTAACGACTAATATCTATCGATATTAACCGGGACCAACAGCTTAACGTGCCTTCCGAAGCACGGAGATGCTTGTAAATAGACGTCACTTTTTAGGTCAGAATGGTCACCCACCCCAAACATGACCGCGCCGTAGGTTGCTTAACTTTAGGTATCACTACCAAAGCGCTGCAACCACTGCGCCACAAGCACCTCAATGTTGTTACTCAGAATAAAATTAGTGCTGCTACAATTTGAATGTGCTACGAGTCGTAGCATTGGACTACGAAGTATTTGATCCCGTAGCATTTCGTAGCGATACAATTCTCTTAGCGGTTAAAAGCGTAGCGCATAGCATATTAACTCAGGGCATTGTTGAATCTGACATTATCTTAAAAAAAGTGATAAATTATTTTAAACCAACTTTAAAGAATGATATCGATGCCTGGCATCGAACGCCACATATAAAAAAATAAGGATAGCTGTTTTGATAGCTCTTTACCTCGGGAGTTTAAATATTCTGTTCTTTTAATTTAACATTCTATCAGCTTCCCATTGGGCTATACTATAAAAATCATACGTACTTAACATATAAAGATATTGCTTAACCCAGTTTTTACACGTTAGAGCCATCAAACTATCGATAATTTATGGTGATTTATCCCTTCAGCACTACCCGTGACGCCCCAAATGACAACAGATTTAGGGAAAGCGTCAAGCCGGGTGTGAAATGTAGCCAAGCGTGTCACGGCCTATATGACATTCTTGCCATCTACTACGAGTATAAATGTAAGCGATACCCTAATCTTGCTTTTATTAAAAAGTTGTCAACTTGAACGGAGTGTATGAGCGTGTAAGTTATATCTTTATAACTCCACTTTCGGTTGTAAAGATTTCAGCACCTTTGTGTTTGGACAAAAAGTGGACTTTATTGAATTTGGACGTCGTGTCGGCGCATCTCGAAATGTTGGAATCGTGTTTCGTTTTGACGGAATATAAAAGGTTTTTGAGGAGCTTTGACTGGGTATCAAAGCATAGCTGTGACTGTCAATAATTTGTATGAAATTTTATTTTCCGTGTATATACATTTCATAAGTTGGTCGCGTTTTTATTTACTACTCATCATATCGATGGCCCCAACGAATAAACGTGCAATGGAAAAACGACAACATTTCAAGAAAATTAAAAAACGTTTGGAATGGCATAACTTTAAACAGATAAAAAATTGATAAATATAATATATAATCAAGTAAAAGGTAAAAAATATATCTTTCAGCTCATACGCTTAATCTTTAAAAAATATTATTAGTTTACTACATATTTAAGAAAAACCGTATAAAATTATTGTTTTAGTGAATAATATGTGACTTGTTAACAGTATTGTATTATTGCACGTTTATTCGTGTCTTTAATGAAGCTTTTAACAAGTGTAGTGAAATGTTGCATGGATATTCTATGTAAATATTTTTTTTCCTGAGCCGTGCTCTGGCCGTTTACACACTTATTCTTGTTAGATTTGTTGCTTATACATGTTTGTAAAGATAAAAACCCGTATATTTGTGTAAACAAGAACGATTCATTATTAATGCAAGATGACTTTATTAGTTCATGGTAAAATAATGTTAATGAGCTGATATTTTTTGTTTATAGGGTCAATAAAAAAAGATTGTTACTAAGTATAATTACTTTTAATTTATCGAATTTAAAACAAAGAAGGTACCTTTAGGTTTATAATTCCTAAAAAAAAACAAAAAAATCAAACCAAAAACAACTAATGAGAGGGTAAATTCTCCTCGTCACTATCGTTGGTAACTAAGAGGGAATTTAATGGCACTAGATTTTTATAAAAACCCTGGTAATGGTTCGGTATGGCTCCAGAGTCGCACAGACTTATTAAATCTCTAGAGGTATACAAAGGAATATTGTTTAGCATGTAGGAGGTATGGGTAGCATTCCATTGTATGCGAGTTTTAGGTTTTCAGCGTCTTCTATAGGTTCTTCTCGTCGTCTTCTTGAGTTAGTCCTCATGATAGCTTGCATCTCTCGTTTATTATTTCGCGATTTATTTACATTCTGTTTTAACCTGACGTTTCGGACCCTTTTCAGCGTCCGTGGTCACAGGTAGACTAAGGTGTTAGTTGTCATTACATAGTTTGAAAAAATTTTAAACTACCATCACTCAAAAATGTTAAGTTACGTTCCTATCCACACAAAATGAGCTAACAGTATCTTGAGGTCTTGCAGTGCGGGGTCGAGCTTGAGTCTTGGCTAAAACAGGATCCCAAGCTGGTGGAATTTTCCAACCATCTTCTCTATTAAAATTAGGGTGTCTTCTAATTTCAATAGCCTCACGGAGCATACGAGGAAGAAAACGACGTTCTCTTGCGAAGACGTGCAAAGCGTATGAAGTGGTTGGGTTTATCTAATGCGTGTTCACACACTGCAGACTATGTTCCGTTTATGTTTAACGTCGGCTATACTCGTATGTTCTTTAATCCGTACGCTTATACTACGCTTTGTTTGCCCTATGTAGGAGAGTCCGCAGTCACATTCCAGTCTGTATACCCCTGCGTCTTGAAGTATGGTAGGTATGTTACACTTGACCGGTGGTAAGAATTGGTTGATCTTCTTAGGCGGTTTGAAGTAAGTTTTGATTGCAGCACGCTTCAAGATGTTTCCAATTTTGTCAGTGAGACCCCTCAAGTATTATTACCGTAGTACAGCAGGTTGGCGGTCGATTGTATGAACTTTCGTCCGGGGTCTGCAACGACGTGGTACTGGTAGCTGGTTGTCCCGTAGTACCTTCCTGACATACTGAAGCTCAGCAGCCAGGTGTTGGTCGTCACAGATGCCCTTCGCTCTCTGAAATAAAGTTTTGCCCACGGTAGCCAACTGTCTAGGATGATGGTGAGAAGCACCATTGAGATATTTGTCAGTATGGGTTGCTTTGCGGAAAACTGTGTGACTAAGAGATTTCTTATCAGATTCCTTATAAGTAAAACATCTAAGAAAGCTAGCTGATTGTCTGCCTCAATTTCCATAGTAAATTGTATTTTCGGATGTATGGAATTTAAATGATTTAGTAAAACAGAAACTAAATTGGTGGGTAAAATTGTGAAAGTATCATCTACGTACCGTTTGTAAAACCTAGGTGTTACACATCTTCCATAAAAATGTCTGCGACAACGGGTGAAACTGGAGAGCCCATTGCAACACCATCTACTTGTACGTAGAATTTATTGTCCCACAGTAAATAGCCAGATGTAAGGCAATGTTCCAATAGTTCTGCATATTCTAAGGGCATATTACATTCAGCCAACTTCCTCTTTGTTATTTCAATGCAGTCCTGGACTGGTAAACTTGTAAACAAGGACTGTACATCAAAACTAACCATAGTTTCATCATCGGCTAAGCGTAGGTGTTTGACTTCGCTGATGAAATGGTAGGAATCCTTCACATGCGCTGTAGTTGTTCCTCTTAGGCTAGATAGTGTCCGTGCTACGTGCCAGATACAACAGGCTCACGATTGGACGGAGCGGGACATTTGGATTGTGAATTTTCGGCAACCCATACATTTTAGGCGGTCTTGCACACTGCACACTTGTGTATTAATTGTTTATCATCTAGACTTAAACATTCACTGTATTTTCGCACTAAGTCGCCGGTTTTCTTTAGAACTTTGTTGGTTTGGTCGGTCTGTACTCGTTTATATGTTTTTTCGTCCGACAGCAACTGTGACATTTTAAATTTGTAGTCCGATGTATCCATTACCTCGGTAGCATTTCCCTTATCTGCGCGGAGTATAGTTACTATACTATACTCCGATGTCCCGCGCATCTTACATTCCCCGCCCCCGCTTCACCCCTTGTCTATACTAACGAGCGATCGCAATAGACACTATTGGAAAAGTATCCGTTTATTAAACGGTTACTAGCAATAACATAATAATAATTAGCAAAGAATATTAGGGCTGTATACTTTACAAAATTAGAAAAAACAAGACAAATTAGTAAAAGACAATGGAATAGATGTAATTATTATGTTCAAAAATATGCCGTCTGCAATGAGGCATTACGGATAAAAGTAGCTTGCTTTCTTACACGAATAATCGTGTAAGAGTTATTACGTAAAAGCAAGGATAGCAACGAGCGGCAGATTAATTTAGCACGTTTTTTCCGGTGAACTCAAAGACACAAATAATATGCAATAGGCGCATGTTTGGTTATTCATGTGATAAGTATTTTTTTTATTCCGTACAATAAACGAATATCGTGCTATAAAAGCCTTATTTTAAGTCCAAATTATTAAAAAAAAAATACATAGGTGTATCATTATACCATACAGACAAAGAGCACGAAAAAAAAAATTTGGGTAAGAGCTCTTGCACGTTTATTCGTTGGGGCCATCGATATAGCCGTTGAGCTAATAGAGTGGGGAAGTCACTTAGCCCTAACAAAAAAAAACTTTAAAATCAAATTATTTCAGAAACGGATCCCTAAATCGAGAAACACCATTTCTCGATTTAGGGATTCTCATAATGTTTTTATTAAAATACATATTCAACAGTACCCCACACGATGGGTTAGTAGAGAAAACAAATATTACCCCTTACTTTAATTGTACGGGAGATACTATAAAAAGGATTTAAGATTTTTTCTATGACTTTTTTGCAATTATTAATGTACATACCAAATTTCAGCTTTCTACCACTTATAGTCTCTGAGTAAAACCCCGGACAAACATGGCGAAACTATAAGGGTCTCTTGTTTACTATGGAACCCTAAAAATGGCTACAATGCCATTATGATGTAAATGAGGTGTCTATTTAGCTTGCCATACGGTGATGCACCGGGGCTTACTATCTTTGCCTAATACACATTTAAGTAAGAATAAATCATCTGGCTAACTACTGACATAACCACCGAGCCACCCACACAGAGCTTTGAGACAATCCCATTTGTTAGAAGTCCATTCATCTGATCATCATTGCAACTCCGTTGTATAAGTTTGAAAGAATTCTCGTACTACAGCTATCAAAAGCCTATTAAATTCGAAATTCAAATTCGAACATCTGTAATGCTATGAACAAATCGTTCCCCGCTCGAAGAAAATCGGAAAATCAGAGCGATTCGAATTCATTCCGTTCCGGAAGTTGACGTCTGTTTGAATATGTGATTTCAGTTTCCGGCACGGAATGCTCTTTTTGCAAAGACGATTGTTCTTTTATTTGTTTCGAGCGGAAACCGATGAGGTTTTATTGTTGCAATTATTGTTTGAGTAGAGAATATAATTTAGGGTAAGCTTTTAAAGCAGTTTAAATGTATGTACCTTGCACATGTAACCTGCGCATTTAAATTATGTGGAAGGAGTAATTGGAAAGTAACCAACCTAAATTAAATGGATACAATGATTGTTTGTGACGTAATATATTAATTTATAAATAACATATTTTCAATTATAGAAGCTGCCACTTAAATACTGTTTAAAGCATTTAGAAAGCCATAATACTCTTCAAGAAAGCATGCCACCATGCTTCCGTAAAACATCACGTTAAGAAAACAATAAATATGTTCCAACTGTGCAGAAATTAAGACAGGTAAACAGGCCATTTTCTCACTGAATCCAAAATAAAAAACTTACCAAATTTAAATTTTTCAAATTGAGTTGGACTTTCAAAAGCCACCCTCAAAATTCAAGCAGAAGTATTCTGCAGTCAAGACATCAATAGCCCAAGTTTCAAATTTGGAACTTGTACCCACGCTTAAAATACAACCCTATCCCTTTCGTTTAAAGTCCAAGCCGAGTATTTGTGTCAGAGAGGGGAAGATTTCGGACGGGAATTGTACACTAGTAATTATCTCTGTAACCGGATCCGGCGGTAGCATAATTAAAAATTAGCGATACTGATGCTACCTCGCTCAAATAAAATAGGCCGTTAATTTCATAATAGGATATTTTACGGTTCTTTCCCGTTTTTTTGGCCGGAAAGGTCGATTTGGTTTTTGTTGAGCAAACAATAGTTAAAGTAATACCTGCTTATAATACCTAATATAACGTTATTTTATTTTTTAGCATTATCAAAGAAAATTTATTTACAATGTAAAATTAAAACACACTTAAAGAAAATTGGACTGCCTATTTTGAGAGTTATGGTTAACTGAAAATAACATCGTGTCAGATTTGCAAGACCATCTTAGGAATAGATTTTTTTTTGATTAAATTATCATTCTCATCATCTCCTTGAATATTGGCAAAAATATCTGGACAATTAGAACGCCATTTTCGTAAATGAAATTGACCCTTTTTTAACTCTGCAATGACGCCCTAAACTATATGTATACGAGTTGACTTAGATACATGACCGCTTATATAATCGTCTACATAACAGTCGTGTAAAATAGTTTCACGTACCAAAGGGTCATTACATTCTTTGCCTAACTGTACAAGGCAGCGAGTAGCCAAATATGGCGCGGAGGCGGTACCGTAAGTTACTGTATTGATTTTATATGTTTTTAGTTCTTGACTGGGATCAAAACGCCAAAGTATCTGCTGCAGACATCTGTGGTGTTCTGCAACGAGTACACACCGATACATTTTTTTCGCAGTCGAAGATAACGACGTATTTGTGCTGTCGAAATCGAATTAAAATACTCATTAAATCATGACGACCACTTTGGTGTAATGGTCAAGAAGTTGACTGTTAACCAAGAGGTCGCGGGTTCGATCCCCGCACTGTACAAACATTTGTGTGCATGAACATGTCTGTTTGTACTGGTCTGGGTGTTATATGTATTTATTTAGGTTTATTTGTAATACCACTGTTGATTCCGATATCTGTAACACAAGTGCTTTAGCTACTTACCACGGAATCAGATCAATGTATGTGATGTTGTTGTATATTTATTATATATTTATTATTATTATTATTTATTATCATCCTGTACAGTCGGTCCTATATTTTGTATATTATTAAAAGACAACCCTAATGAGGTCTTCGCCAAATCATCAAAAACCACTCTCAGTTTCGTCGTAAGACTCGATTCTTTTAATATTCCGTAATGAGGAAGTAAATATGCATGTTTCTCGTTTTGACTATCTGTATTTAAAGACATGTAACCTAGATCGATAAATTCTTGAATGAAATCGAAATATTTATGTTTTAAATACGGGTCACGCGCTAACCTTCGCTCTAATGATTGAAACCTATTAAAAGCTTGATCGTAGGATTCACCTTACAATTCTGGCGATTGTTTTAATGGAATTTCTACCAAGAATCTACCATCAGGCTGTCGTTTAGTTGTATTAGTAAAATGAAGCTCACAATCATGTTCTTGTTTTGTGTAGCATTGAAGGGACGGATTCTAATTCGAAAAATCTGTCTATTTGATATAGTTGAATTGATATAGTTAAATTTCAACTGTATCTATAAATGCATACTTTTTGCTGATGATACTACGCTCCTAATTAAGGTTACAAACAAAGACCTTGCCCAACAAACTTTAGACAAAGCTCTGCTAGACATAACCAAACGGACCGATAGCAATAAATTACGTATAAATATAAAAAAAACTAAATTAATTCAATTCAATTCATACAATACCAAACCGCTTCAGCTTAATATTGAATATAATAATGAAAGAGTGTGTGAGGTAGCTTTTTTTAAATTCCTAGGGATAACAGTAGATAATCATTTGAATTGGAAGGAGCATGTTAATTTAGTATGCCAAAAACTAAGTCGGTATATATTTGCACTTCGAAAAGTACGCCAGACTATATCTTTTGATGCGGCCATTGCTTCGTATCATGCCTACGTATCGTCGGTGTTAGGATATGGATTGTTGTTGTGGGGAAACTCGGTGGATGCTGACAGAGCCTTTAAAATGCAAAAAAGATGCTTACGAGTAATAAACGCGGCGTGGTACCTGGACTCTTGTGAACCACTATTTAGAAAATGTAAGGTTCTACCTCTGCCTTGCATGTATATCAGAGACATCTGTGTTTTTGTCAAAGCCGGATGGGCTTTGACAAAAACACAGATGTCTCTGATCTTACTTCAAAAAACGCAGTGAGATAATACCCCGTCAAAGGAGGGAAAAGTTTAAGAATTTGCTTTATCAAACCCGATCCAAGAAGGCAATATATAGGGAAAGTGTTTATAACATGTGTATTGTAGTATATAACAACTTACCCGAGGAGCTCAAAAAACTTGAAGGAAATGTATTTAAGAAAAAGTTGGTTGACTGGTTGTTACAAGAGAATTTTTATAGTATTAAAGATTATTTTAAAATTGTCAAATAATGTGTTATGAATTGTTATTATTATTTTTATATTTTTATACAATATTGCTTTTACCTGACTTTAAAATGACATTGACAATTTAACTTTATGACATTATTATTGTAATTTTGACATTATTTGATTATTCAATTTAAACGGACCTATTTATTTATTGAATTGTTAAAATAACTATTAATATGCACTATAAAATAGGTTGATGCTGTATTCAGCCTGCATGCAGGCGTGCAACGCCTGCATGCAGGCTGAATACAGCATCAACCTATTTTTAAGACCTGCAGTTTGTAACTTGCATATTTTTGAGTATTCTAGCAAATAAATGTTTGATTTGATATCAAATCTGTCTAGTTTGTTTTGTAACTCAACATCGTTCAAAAAATGGTAGTGGACTGTACTTTTATTAGAGTATTTATTATTTGCCTTTTCAAACCTGACACTAACCAGCCGAACTTAGTTTTACTCATGATCGGTTTATTTTTACCCAAAGAAATACGCACATCACCCAGTACATTCCAAAATACGTCAGCGTTGAGTAGTAAGTCAATGTCTGAGGGTATGTTAAATGTAGGATCAGCTAACTTTATGTGTTTTGGAATATTTATCTGTGCGATGTCAAAGTAAGTGGCAGGCAACATTTTAGCTATGTGTGGTATAATAAAACAATCAATATTGGTTGTATATTTTTCAGTTTTCGAGGATATTGTAACCTTAGAACGCGCGTTAATGAGAGTAGACTCGCGACTTATCACTTCGACTTCTGTCGAAGTTGTGTGAAGGGGCAATATCAATTTTTTACTAAATTTTTCAGAATTAAAACAAGAAGTGCTACCGTTATCTAATAAGGCGCGTACAGTGTAGTGAATGCCATCACTGCCGACCACGTCAATAAGTGCTGTGGACAGAAGTACGCAGCTGTTGTGAGTGGATGACAAGGCAACCTCTGTTTGTTCTTTGGTGTCGTCATCCAAAGACTGTGCCTCGTCATCGTAACGCTCGACATCAATGATCGGCTGCGTTGTGAGCATAACGCGCTTTTTGTCTGAGGAAGACGCGTCAATAGGAATTGACTCTTTGGGCATAACTTTAGATGTCCTATCCGTATGCAAAAGTGTATTGTGCCGGTTGCCACAGATTTTACACGGTCCTAATCTACATTTATGACTCATGCCCATGACGCAAGTAGTTAAGGCAAAGGTTTAGTTGTTTTGCCCTGCTTATTTTATTGGAAACTGATAAGGCCTTAAAATTAGGGCACTGGTAAATAGCATGGTTTTGTTTACATAAGTTACATGAATAAAAAGTGTGTTGCGTTTGTGTGTTACTGTTTGCAATAAAAGTGCGTGATCGTGTGGTTGCTGATTCACTGTTGTGCCTACGTTTGATCTGGGTTAGACTTATTTTTACAAGCAAACCCGCACGATCTTTAATTAATTTAGTGAATTTATCTAAATCAGGCCATGTTTCGAATTTATTTATGTATTCTTTCCAATGTCTATTTGTTGTATTGTCTAGTTTACTAGATACCATATGGATTATGAGTGTATCCAGTTATACGTATTAATATTAAGACTTTCAAGAGCTCTGAGATGTTTATTCAAAGAATCTATTAAGTTTCTTAATGCAACAGATGATTCTTTTGTAATTGGTTCTTATATCAAACTAGCTGACCCGGCAAACGTTGTTTGGCCATATAAATTATTGTGGACAACCCTTATCACTAAGGGGTATGAAAAATAGATGTTAGCCGATTCTCAGACCTACTGAATATGCTCACAAAATTTCATTAGAATCGGTCAAGCCGTTTCGGAGGAGTATGGGAACAAACATTGTAACACGAGAATTTTATATATATAGAGATAGAGATAAAGCTTGAATGTGATTGTTAATCAAAACCTTATTGTTGTGATAACGTTCACACAATAGGTGCCTCGCAATGTCATAATTCTTTGCGGAAAAGTTTATTGAGTCCATTATGTTTGCAGCTTTGCCTTTTAATGATGACTGCAAATAATAGAACTTGTTGATTTTAGGAATGCTATCATTGGAATGTGTAAGTGACGTGAAAGTTATCATGAAGTCTAAGCCGATCCTCAAAGTCCCCAGAAAAGGCAGGTAGTTGAATGATAGGTAAGTTTAAAGTTGGTGTACCTGCTGTAAGCACAGTACATGCCGCCGATGAGGTGGACGCGTCGTCCTTGCCGGGCTGCGCAGAGCTGAACCTGCTTACCACCTCACGAGCACCTCCGACGGTCGCGAAGTAGTCGGTCTCGAACTACTCACGTTACAGGAACTCCTTCTCGGAATCATTTTCTGAAATGTCCATACAACTTTCGATTTCAATCTGTTAAGCATCAAATTCCCCATGCCACTCTTCAATTTAGTTGATGATGATGATGATGATGTTCATTCCATGACGTATGGCCCTGACCGTCTTGGTTTGTTGGTTTTTTCGTTGTATATTCGCAGCCGTTTAAAGTGACTGAGACGGAATTCGCAGCCGTTGCGGGCATATAACGCTGGTAATATAACGCTGCGCCTCTAAAGCGTGAAGAATAGAATACCAGGATGCTCCAATGCTTGCGATTACCGTAGATAAAACACGACGATGCTGATGGTTCCCTTGTATGTATAGAAACTGTATGTTTCTTCAATCGCCTGGAACTAGGTACGCGTCGAGTATCTTCTCCAGGGTCCAAAGGTCGCTCGGTTGACCGTCGCGATTTTCAAAAATTGCCTGATGATATATCCGGTGTAAAGATCAAAAACTGGGCGGAGATCTTCTAAGCGTCGTTCCAGGGATGTTGAACGCTGACTTGATTGAATTTGCAATATAAATTTTACAGAGTAATGGTAAGTGTACGTGTGTCGTGTGTCTGAGCGAGAACCGAAACAAGGGGAGGCGCGAGCGGTGGACTGGTTTTTAGTGAGGCGCCGTAATCGACGACCGCTTGGTGCAGTGGTCCACAGGTCGGACTTCTAAAACCAAGTGTCGCGGGTTCGATCCCCGCACAGTACCAACATTTGTGTGCATGAACATGTGTGTTTGTACTGGTCTGGGTGTTTTCTATGTATAATATGTATTTTTTTTAAAAAAAAGTATTTAAGTATGTTTATCCGTTGTCTAGTACCCATAACACAAGCCTCGTAGCTTAATTTGGGACTTGAGAATTGGTGTGATTGTTGTAAAAAAAAAATCTTGCGTTGACACTGCCATAGGTGAGACTCGAACTTGCACCTCTCGGAAGCCGGGCGAATGCTGACCCATTTGAGCTACCTCGTCGCTTACTTATCGGTCCGAATTTCTTTGAGTGCTTTTTAGGCTACAGCCAGCCATTATAACACTTAGTTAACAAATAAATGAAATAAAAGTTAGGTCTAAAATCCTTCTTATTTTTCTATACAATTTCAGCTCACTCTAAAGCCTGCAAGATACCTTGCACATACCGAGTAACCTATACAGGTAGCTGTGTGAAGAGATGATCAAATTGACAAATAAAAATTAACTGTTTATAGGAATTGTGTTTTCAATGTTTCTGACATCTTTAAATCAGAGGGAGCTTAGCAGTTAGAAATTCCTGATACTTTTTCCAATACCTATGAACTATTGAAATATTTTGTTCTTCTCATCTGTTAAGTTGTGCCAAACCACGCAAAGGGTTTTCTGTTCCATCAAAGTGCAGAGTGATTAATATTCGTAAAGTTCGGGCGTATCATAGCGTCCCGCCGCGTCATAGGGCGCTCACTGATATCCCGCCCTGGGACCTTAGGTAGGGTTACTTCTAAGACCATCAATTTGAAATTCGACCGCCGTGAAATTAAACTAAAATATTATGAAAAATGACAAGTGAAGTGACAACGCATCATTCATAAAGAGATAGTCAAAGTCACATAAGAAGAGGCTGTATAGATTTTTTTATTTTGCCAATGATACTCAAATACTCGTTTGAAATCGATTTTCTTACATTTTCAGTCATCTAACTATTTAGGCTTAGGTATAGTAATAACTTATTAACATAAAACATAAACCAATTTTGACAACCCTAGAAGGCTGAATGGGTACAATCAAGCCTGTACCCTCATTTAAATATCAAAACAGTGTTCACGGCCGGTTGCCCCGTGACCTCACTGTAGAAGAATCAGTACATAGTACGAGTAGGTCCCCTTTAAATTCGAAAAAGCATGTTATAAGGATTTAAACACAAAAAAATACTGTCTTACTTAAATTTTTGTTCAACTTGGCTTTTAGTAAAAGGATCTCTGATGATAATAAGTTGTTTTCAAATCCATCAAGACATGATCGCGTTTAATGATGATTAAACGATATTTAAATGAACGAATGTTGGAAATTGTTGAATGCCTTTGTATCCGAGTTGTCTGTCAAGTAGGTATATACTTTTTTCAGAGTAGTACTGACAAAAAAATGTATAATTATAATCAGAAACATAAATTATTGAGCCTTCTTAACGAAAATCTATTGTGTCTGTACCCACAATATAACATAAACAAATTAATTCCCATAATGAACCCTAATATATACGTATCTGTTTATCCCATAAAGAATGAACGTTATAATAATTGGGCCAAGAGAGGCTAGATATTTACAGTTTTGAATACAAAATTCGGAAGGGTGAATTAATTTGGCGTCTGTAATAACACAATGGAAAGTTGCCGTAACTTTGTATTCGATAGGTTTTACGTACCTATTATTAATTCGGCTATTAAATAACCATTCAGGGTGCCCTCGCTTGGGTGTACTTCGGAACATAAAGTGATGTATCAATTTTGGAGAACGCTTTTCCGGTGAGGGAAGCGGGGTTTATTCATTCGTCCGCAATGTTAATAAAACGTGTTTCATTTTATGAAGTCGATCTTTTATGAAGTGCTGTACAAAGTATTTTTAGTTTTGATTGAAATAACTAAGTATATGAATAGTTTACCAACAAATAAGTTAAGAGATCAAAACTTAAGTACAAAACAAAGACAGTTCAAAAATACAATGTTCCTACACAAATATCTGAATTATAACGTATATTGCTTTAGTGGGTATCGCTAGGTGGTCTTCTATCGATAAATGTAAACCAAGTCCAACCTAAATATCTCTATACCAAAAAACTGTCTAATAGAAAGTTCAAATAAAGCATAAAAGCAGGCTGTGCACCAAAACAGACAATAGTTGTTTAAACACTTCTTCGCATCTTTATTCAAAAGGTGTCGAAGCGTCTGCATGAAATACACTCTAAAATTGTCCGGCTATAAAACTGCACAAAGCTTTTTCAATTAAAACTTTCAATGGCGTCCTAGCACTAATTATGGCGGGCAGGGGACATCTATTACTATAAAATAGTACAAAATGAAGCGACCGCGATGGGTATAGTCAAGTTAGAACAGATAATTAAAGACTATTTGACGGTTTCTAATTTACACATCGATGTGTCAACTTTTACAAGGATAGTCAACATTCTGAGCATTGCCGCCGAAATATTTTTTGTGTTTACGCAGAATTTGTTTTTTTATAATGTGGTTTTCAAAAGAAATAAAATATTATACTTAAAATTTACTTGGCTGAAATTTTACCGTGGTCGTTAAAAATCGCACAATGTGGAAAATGAAAACGTTGGTAAAAAAAACTAGTACATGTCTACGTAATATTCTGTAGAAACAAATCACGAGGTTTGCGAGTCATAAAGGCACACAACGATATTAGTATCAAATTTTTCAATATTTGTAACAAAATAAAGTAGTACACAGTGGGAGGTATTAATTCTTTCAGCATTTCACGAGCAGACGTCGCGTGCGGTTTCTTTTTATCTTGCTTAAAGCACAAACCGAGTTCGGTATGTCTTTTTTGTTGTGGTATAACATGGCGGGCTGCGCCGACCGCCACGCCTTCCCCCGACTAAGTGAATTCCGTTAATTAAACCATAAAAACTTCAATAAATTAAGATCCCAGCCAATTCCCCCTCTAATACGGTCGCCTCGAAAGATTTCAGATGCAAACGACGCCGATACAGCGGGCGAACGCGGCATAAATTGTTTCACCCCTACATCTGTTTGTGGCTCGATTTAATTTTAGTTATTGTGTCCGTAATGAAGCCCGCCGTATTTCGTGTAAACATGATTTTAAATGTCAACCCAAATAAATTAGGAGGTTGATTAGTTCTGCGTATTGGGGGTAACGGTGGTAGTCGTAAATGTCAAGATCGACGCGGAATTAAAAATTTGTAACCGACTTTGGAGTCATTACTTATTTAAAACAAGAATTTTTAATTTCTTACTCCTATATCACTCCTAGCTTCAGCGAATTTTTATTTCACTACTTTTGGACCGCAGTTAATGCAATGTAATTCAGTATCATTAGTGTGTAAGTGAAACTTCGCGCGGACCAAGCGTAAAGCCGAATGCAATGCTATATTCAACTCTTGGTTACTACTCATGGGTCTGTGAGACCTTGCAAACTCTAAAACCAACGTTTAGAGGCAATAACATTTGCTAGTCACCCATCCGTGTATTCTTGCGGTAAATTTGCAATGAAAAGATTTTATGAATTACGAATGGCGTATGACAATTTCAAGGATATTTAAACTGACTCTGCATGAAAGATCTGTCAATTTTGACCCATTCAGAAAAAAGTTAGAACCTTACAATATTTGATTTTTATATGAACATCATCCGGTAATTGGTGTCATAAGCGGTCGGAAAAACAGCGAACTAAAACGACAAGGACAGGGTCACGATGACCTTAAGCAATGATGACCAAAACCTAATGGTAGCAAGGACAGGCGGTAAATTTGCAATAACAGTGCAAAGTAAGCAGTGAAATAAACTTTTTTCTGGTAAAACTTAAAGTTATACGGAGGTACGGAGGCCAGAACGTCACGGTAAACACTGCGGTATCTTATGCCATTGTGTTACTGGTGATTTTGCAACAAAAATGGGTAGCCTGATGCGCTGGCCACTGTACTCATTCTCAGTCCACCAACAAACGTCCAACCTTTTCGTCTACTCTGACTTACATCCAACCCAACAAATTAAGGCTGCAAACACACGGAAACAGCACACGTTAATGGGCGCCCAGTAAGCCTTAGATAGGCGATAAGGCGCGCCCTAAACTCAATGTTCGCTTACGAATTCGCTAAGTGGTGTGTGCTTTGCCTAATTGCCTCGTGTGTTACGCCCCTGACAGCGGCTTTGCAGGACTTTTTCCAGCACATATCGATTTACGTTATGAGTTTTCAGTGTGAACAATAAAGTTTTAATTGGGAATTAAGCGATTATGTGAAACAATTTCAGTGAGTTTTATCTCATAAATGTTTAAACTAATTTTCAGATTAACCAACGATAGATTTAGAGTATCATTTGCTTACTATCGAATATGACCTTCCTACTTACTTGTTGACTTAGTAGTAATTAAAAGTGTTTAGTTCAAAAATCTGACTAAGAAATACTTTATGTTATTTTAGGTGTGTCGTGAGTACACCCCTTTTATAAATTCCTTATTCATTATTAAGAGTATTTTTACTCCTAGTTACATGTTAACGAATAAACAATTAAACGTATACTTGCAATGCAATATCATGCAAACTCTCACAAGCCTTATATATTATTCTCAAGTACGCTTGCATCTTGTAACCTAGGTAGGTACTCATTCAAAATATCTCAACAATCTTTTGCGCCACAAAATGAAGCAAAAGGTTGTTGCGACCCACTCTCTCGCTCACGCCCAATAAATAGCTTCACACTCTCAAATATTCACAAATGCGGCGCTAAACGCGTTACCAAGTGAGCACATTATGTATGTACCCTTCGGTGTTAAACCTGAATAAGAATGACATTTCCCTGCTTTTCCTTTCGTCGCAATCCTTGTCAGCAGCAAAAGTAATAAGAGCATCAAAAGGGATGATGACACCACCAATCGTAAAAAATACTCTGTATAGTCCGTCAAACGATCTATGGATTTTGTATGGAAATATAATTCAATTATGACGTCTTTATCATGTGTCATTGCATATTTTAAGATTTTTTTAAATAAATATACTCGTACTAGCTTCCCGCCATCGCGCAGGCATCTTCGCCCGCGTGGAATTTGGTACTTTTATATTTTAAGCATGTTAGAATACATTTAAATCTTCCCTTTAATCACTCTATCTATTTTAAAAAACTGCATCAAAATCCGTTGAGTAGTTTTAAAGATCTGAGCATACATACAGACATAGGGACAGAGATTGTACTCCCTAACGTTTCGTTTGTATTTACGGATCTAGCCAGCGCTTTCGTTCGCACCGTGAAGCTTGTAAGAGTGACAGGGATAGTTTTATCCGTAACTACGGACAAAGGCTTAGAGAGTAGGGGGGCAGACGCGTGAAGCGACTTTGCTTAATACTATGTAGTGATAACAAAAAAATATGCATTATAATTCCTATCCTGCTGACCACGAATAAAATTCAAGTATGTTATTGCTTGAGAATACACGCCAGTTAAGTACATAAGAGAACCAATTTTATCTTTGACAGTTTGACACTAAATATACATAATATATTCCTCAAATTTTGTCTCACTACGTAGAATTGTTGAAACTTTCTCTTTTTCTGCAAAACTACTTATTGATGATGCGTTCATTCATAAGGTAATTCTAAAATTGTAAATTGTAATGTTCGCATAAATGTCGTCTAAGATCTATTATCAAGGAGGTCACAGCTAATTTGGGTACCATCATCAGCTAAATGGCTGAAAGGTGAGTGGCTAAAGGTGTCATGGGATAGAAAACAACTCACTGATTTTGAATATGCCATCCGTTTTTTATATATGTGGGCTTTTCATATAAAGACTGAAAGTGATGCTATTAGTAAGCACGAGATGTAATCTCTTGAAGTGTGAAAAACTGACTGACCAATATGTCGGTGGCGTTATAGAGTCACAAAAACAAGTAAATGGCTGAAAGCTGTGTAGTTAGTAATTACCCTCTTAATATAAGTAGAAGATATCAGACATTTCCAAAGTTATCATCAGTTATTACCAAAAAAAAGCGATTTATCACATTCGTTCCCAAAACCACAACTATTCAAGTATACTCACCATTCATTCAATACCAAAAACAAAAATAGTACTCGTATTACTTACTCGTATAAGTTTTATAAAGTAGTTCTATTACCTAAAGCGTCGTTATACTTATATTCCTTTAAAAGCAGTTTAAGTGAAATTTAAACGTCCACAGAAAATAATCCCGGGCTCATAGAGTATAAAACAGTATTCAGCAAAAGTTAAAAAGCGTTCTCAAACAGAACTTTTGTTGCCAGCGGTTCTCAACATTTATTTTGATAAATGAAATAAATGATAACTTTTTGACACACCGACGCGAACGGGGAAGGACTTCACTGCAGATGTTGGAAATATTATTATCTAATAATTGTAATCCCTTTTTTAAAAATACTCCGGATCAAAAGTATATTTGCAACGAAATTGCATTGCTTGTATATTTTCTAGGTGAGCTGTGTTTACCAGTTCAACAAATAAAGATTGATCATCTAAATAATCGCGTCAGGAAGTGGTGGAAAAATGCTAACAGATTTTTATATGAGGTAGGTACCCCTTCACTGCTCTGCTCCTATTGATTGTAGCGTGATGAAAAGTATACTT
Source organism: Pyrausta despicata (assembly GCA_963921415.1). Classification (NCBI taxonomy): domain Eukaryota; kingdom Metazoa; phylum Arthropoda; class Insecta; order Lepidoptera; family Crambidae; genus Pyrausta; species Pyrausta despicata. The sequence continues at coordinate 8,023,503 of OY992862.1, read as the reverse complement.
TAACCAGCTCAGGAGTATGACAAATAATTGTGCCAAGTTTTGCTAAAATCCGTTGAGTAGTTTTTGTTTCTATAACGTTTATACAGAGAAAAAGATAGACAATGACAGATTTTACTGATTGCATTTTAGCCATCAGTATCGATCCCTAATTACCCCCTGAAAGGTACTTTTGACATATATTCCATGTACAGAATTGACGTCTCCACAAATTTATTATGAGTATAGATATAGATTTTGTTACTAATTAATTTTGTTATCTTTAAAATCACTAGTTTTCATCACCGTCCCATTCTTAATACTAATTCTGTCCTTTACCTACAGGTTGGCTGGAAAAAATTGCTTTATGCATTTAGACCGCCTTATTTGCACAATTTTTATTAAAACTTTTTTTTGTGTATTTTTTCTGTGCGAAATTTAAAATAAAAGTAGTTTTATCTATCTATCTAAAATTGAGAACCGAAGGCGCAGACGAAAGCAAATCTCCTGCAGAACATCTGTCGGGGAAAGCCAACATTTTCAGCAAATAAAACCGTTTACAGCAGTGCTCCTTTGAACGAAAACGAGCCAACAGGTGGCTGCTTTTATCAATTTGAATGTAATTGCTGTATAGAAAGGTGGCTTTATAGAAGATCGCGCCACAAAGTCCAGGATTCAAAAACGAGTTCTCTCTTGTTGGCTAATAAGATTCTCTTTTGAATAATAATTTTGTGAAATTTCATTCAGCGAGTGCGACAATTATTTACAATTTAGATTAAAATAAATAATTTTTCACAATATAAGTTTATCTCAAAATTAAATGTCGTTAATCAAGTATTTAGTTACATTCTGTTAAGTTCTGTTTGAACATTTAAAAAAAACTAAATTCTCAATTAGAAACGTACGCAGTTTCGTTGAAGTTCTACCAATTCAGATGAGACTTGCTACAAAAAAGTTTCGATGAATGACTGTACGTCAGAGCCATTACGCCAATAGCTGTATTCCGGGGCCGACTCTAGTACTCGTAATAGCTACTCCAGTTAAAAGCCGATTTCGGTCGAACCAGCCCGCAAAGCTACACGGCTTCGGCTTTATCAGCTGTGCAGGCCGTGTAATCTTTCAGTTTGTAACCTGTGATAAAAACTGATAAACTTTTGCAGGGGTAGATAACGAATTAATGTTCTAGCAAATCAATGAACGTTGGAACTGACAAAACAAACTAACAACATTTAACAAAGATATTTAAAATTAAACATTAAAGATTTATTTGAGTATAATTATAAATGGCACATACATATTTGGTATGGAGAACTCCTGCCTGCAGGTTATGCTTGTGATAAGAGTAACCGCTCTCTCTTTGTCCACGGATATAAATATTACAGTATAATATAAAATTCTCGTGTCACAATGTTCGTTCCAGTACTCCTCCGAAACGGCTTGACTGATTCTTATGAAATGTTGAGCATATTGAGTAGGTCTGAAAATCGGCCAACAATTTTTCATATCCCTTAGCGATAAGGGTTGTCCACAATAATTTAAATGGCAAAACAACGTTTGTCAGGTCAGCTACTTACAGTATAAAGTTTAATATGTGGTAAAAGAGTGTTGTCAAGTTTCAAACAAGCCCTGATTTCCTTGACTGGTTGTAATAAACAAAAAGTACGGTCTTAGCTAGACAACGAAAAAGTCTTCAGTGTAGCTAAGACATCAAAGAGATAATTTCCGCTTAAGTCGAAAGCTACTGTAAGGTGGTGTCCATTGACTGAAAGTCACTGTACACAATGAGGTCCTCTTGATATGGACATTATAGACATTAAAAGGCGGACTTTTTGTGTCTGATGTGTGTATGATGTCCAAACGGACTGACTGACTTACAGTGCAAAATTACTTCTTAACAATTTTAAATTACTCATGTTATATTTATTCATTATGATTGAACCGCCCCTATTGATTTTTTTATTCTGTAGATTCTGTGTCTGTTTATACTTTTCTATTCGTTCTGTGTATGTGAGGTCTTAAATCAATAAACGCTTTTCTTTCGTTCTTCCCAAGTGTCCCAACTCAAAGCCAATATGAGACAGTGTCTATTACCGACAGTACCACTGTGACACGAACCTTATCGGCACACGTACTGTGGCCGGCACATCACAGCAGACTGCGAATTTACGTTGAAATTGAACCCTATTACAACTGCATAGGATAATGCAATGTTTATCTTGACATGCTGTCGACCGAAATGATAACTTTCCGATCTTTATTGACAACCCTAGGGGACGGAGTTTTTCGCAAAATACGTCAGTTGGTTTCGGGAATAAACTATATTATTTATAAATATTCAATATTTAAAATTTGTTGAGTATTACTAACGTAATGTTGACCAGCCAAAAAATGTTTTTTAGGTTAGGTTCCTTCTTTTTTTGGCTGAGGATATGAATAACTATGTGATTACTGTAAATTTTTAAATACCTACAATGTACCTTAGTTGACTTGACTTCACACATTAAAGAATTGATGACCAGTTAAACCTTGCCGAACTGGAACGCAGCCAATTTAAAGCAAAGCAAACGTAAATAAATTATTTTGGAGATAGAACCTTAAAGAAGCGAATACCTTACCTTCTTAATAGTTTGCCGGAAGACATTCGACGAGAAAGAGATAAGCTTAAATTTAAACGTAATTTAAAAAAATATTACCTCAGCACATTGGATACATAAATATTACTTGTTAAACTTAAACTTTTAATGAGACTCACTTGATCCTACAGACAAATTGTGTAAATAGTTTTGTAGGACTTTGTTTATAAAATGTACATGTTGTTTTCATAATAAATTAATAAATAAATAAATAAATAATAATAAATTATATATACCTATCCCTATAATTTTTATAGCACAAGATCCTTTAAACTGGCTTTTAATACTTAAAAAACTTTATTGCATCTTAGAATAGTGAGCCACAAAAGAAAAGAAAAGACGATCGTGAATACCGTAAAACAAAAGACATCCGAAAAGCTCGAGTCGCCGACTTGTTGCACGGAAAACTAATAAATGTTTCCAGTAGCGACATCCGCGTCGCGACATCGAGTTAGCCGCAGTGGGCGTCCAAGCGGGCCAGCAGTAAACTACTTAAATCTTGATACGTCTCGCCTGTAAGGTTCTACCCTGAAATATTCGCATTCAGTTTTACGCCCAACGAAAAAACGGGGTGTTGTAAGTTTGATCTTTATGTCTGTTTGTGTGTGTATATATGTTTGTGTTTTTGTGTGTGTCTGTATGTGGCATCATTGCTCCAGAACGGATAAACAAATTTCAAAGCAGTTTTAACATTCAAAAGATAATTTAATCACGGGCTAGAAGCTTAGCTAATATGGCTTGTTAATTAGATTCCAGCCTTTGAAGCTCACCAGCTGTTGTCGTGGCTTTTTAACTGGATACTTAGTTTTCCCTGTCGCTCTTGCTACTGCAACAGTCAAGCAACAGAGTGCGATGGCTACAGCTAAATAAAGACAGCGTCTCTAAGAGTAGGCGTGCTGCTTCAGGCAACTGAACTCTGAGCTACTTCGCGCTAGCTGGATTTGAAAGTTTGCCTGGTGGAAAAGCTATTTACTATTACCCTTCATAACTGATTTTTGTGGTCAATGATTTATTACAAATTTATCGTTCTACTTAATGTGGTCCTTGGCGTTAAATGCTAGTTACTAATTCATTGTACGACTGCGATGGTGCATTACTTAAAATGATGATGTGGTTTTAACATAATTGTTTGTCTTATCACTACCACAACCGCTTTTCCAGTGGACTAGTGTTCGGTGACGAAAAATAACACAACAGCATAGTCACAGAAAACTTTAAATCGTAACATATTTTAATACCTTACTTTTTTCACAGCCTAAGTTCTAGAGGTATGAACAACAAATTAAACAAACTTTATTGACTTCAGTAAATGTTCTACGACAAAGGCACTTCGCAATCATATAAATAAAGCATCTACGTATATGCCAATGCATCCAGCTTAATAGACATGAACTAGTAATTACCACTTTAAAGTTTCAAGTGGTCCATCGTTGTAAAAGCGAAGCATTAAAACGAGTGAATCTGAATCGAGAGTGCGTTGTTTGAGCGCCGCGCTCAATCTGGGTGCAGGCGTAAAACAGGCATTAAGCGGCCGTCTGCGGATACATGGATGTGGTATGAGGGATGTGATGTGGCGAGAGAATAGCTATGAAGTTTTTTTTCTAGGTAGTACCATGCATAAGATTGCTCCAACGGTGCACCGGAATTAAATTCCAGCATCGAAACCAAATTTTTAGTGTAGTTATAATAATTATAATAATAAATTGAGTTTATTACTTCCAACAACAGTAAATGGTACAATGTTTAGAACTTAAAAATAAATAAAATAAAAAATAGAACATGGAAGCAATTGGATGCGGCTCATCTATGACAGCGCTGATTTTCAGCCGCACCCACTCCTCTGAGGTCTATTTTGAGGGTCGGGTAACGAGGGCTTTAACAATAAATTTTAAATCACACTGTATAACTCTGTGTATGTATGTGTGTGTGTGTTATTTACAGTTTGTTAAAAATAATAATAATAATAGTCGTCCTGGCCAATTTCGACCACGGCGGCAATCTCAACAGAGATTAGCCAACTATGCAGGAGATATTAGGTATAGTGAACAAGTGTGAGCGCAATACACAGGTGCACTCACTGTTCCACCACTTCAAAGTTCGGTGAGACGGCAATCTGACATGACCGGAGAGAGATCAGGCGCAGGACCAACGGCTTAATGTGCTTAATAAAAAAATAACCCACTTGTTAAAAATAACCCAATAACTACTCGATAATTTGTCACATGTCTTTCACCAATAGAGAGTCTCATCATCCTTAAATGCAGTGTTATATTCTGAAGTTGAGTGTAGGAAAAGTGCAGGTCAGCTCAAACACGGGTCAGGTCGCTAGTTCATCATAAACAAACACTTTTGGGTAAATTTTAGGTATTTTTTTATATATTGAAGTACATTGCACAATGAAGTACAAAGGTGGACGCCATGAGGCGTCCTCTATCAGTCATACCTTTGGACTAAGCAGAAATGAATATTGGCGGTGCTATTAGGGTAGTATCTGGATTATCCAATAAGTACGACAATATTACTATTTAGATATTAAATGTACCAATAATAAAATATCAAAAGGTAATCTAAAGTGCTTGAACTCATGCATAACTTTTTAGACCACACACTTGAAAGCCGTTGTATGTATAATATTCCGATAATATTAGGATCCGGTCGGTTAGCATAATGCCATCGTGACGCCGCCGCCGTGAGACAATATCGAAAATGCGCAAAGTTGTAAGTCCGCCTGCCGAACTGCATCGACGGGAAAACTTTAAGGTTTGTTCGCATCGATGTAATTATGGAAAGATTAGAATAGTTTATAATTTGCGGTTTGGCGGCGAAACGACAAACTTTCACTATTGCGGGGAAACAACGATGAAAAGTTTTAGTACCTAGCCTAGTATGGTTGTGTTTATAAATGCCTACGATGTGGTATACGAGATAAGATGTGAATCTCATCTCTGTTCTATGTTTTATCATGCGTTTGATGCTATAAAACAGCACTAAATTTAAGGAACTCCCATTGGCTCTACTCGTACGTTACTCTGTTATATGCTGCGTGATGTCCTTCTCCTTATCACTATCAAGTTTAAGATTTCTTGATTAATTGGCGTACCCTTTTTAAAAGCGCTACTGTGAGTGCCTTACACTCAGAGAGGATGTCACGATGTTCTTGAGTTTCTTTCTCTCTTAGTTGTGTCAAAATCTCTTTACTTTTTAAGCGTATACAAAATGTAAATTTTATACAAAAAACCATCCGGCAGGTTACGGTGCCACATTTATGAGAAAGAGCCACACAAAATGCACAAATTGATAATTTATTAAATCAATTCACAGAGCCTACAAAATTTTGAATTTGGAAATAATGAAACCCTGAGAAATCACACTCAACTATTACCCATGTGACTTTTTGTCAGTCATTTTTTGTAACACGAAATGCGTACTTCATGTTAAAAGAAAAAAGCACGCAGTATCCAAATTTAAAATTTTACGTTTATCGTTCCGTTGCACGACATCGATGCGTCTTTAAGAAATGTCTCAGGATATCTCAGGCACAAATCTTTACGTGTGAAGCGGTCTTGTCAAATGTCGTGCTACCTCGCCCCCCGCTTCGTCTGTAGCCCCGCACGAATTTGTCGATCTGTGAGTCTGTCGAAAACTATTGACTGTCTTTTATTTACAGCTTAAAGAACTTTTCGTTAAATTAATTAAATTGAATTATAAAATAACATAAAAATTATTATGTGCCAATTGAAATACTTAACAAAATAATAAAAACCATTTTTTAAAATTTTCATTTCAATTGGCTATAAAAGGTTAAGGTTAGTGCAGACAGTAGTCACGTCGGACCGATACACGATGCACATAAATAGGGCAGTGGCGCTGACAGCAGTTGTCTTAACCGCCGAGTACACGTGCTATTGTCTGCGCTAGACCTTATGTCAGGGATGGCCAAATAAAATGTCGAGGTTTTTATATATATAGTAATTTTTGCACTTGCTGATGATTTCCACTCAAAGCGAATTTGTTAGAATTTAAGGATATGTTATAAACAGTCTAACCAACCTTATCCCGACTGCTGTACCTCTTATTTATTTCCGAGTGTCAAAGCATTTGTTCGTGAACGTAAAGATATCAAAATTGAGTCGTACTATTTTATGCATGTATTAAAGTCATGTCAATAAAACACATATTGACATAAACTTGTTGGTTAAACTTTAAGACCATCCACATAGACGCCTATCACAAAATTGCAACAGTATTCTCACACAAATCTCCGACCCCCGACGTCGCATATGTCTTAAATCAGGTTTAGCCGTAAGTTGCACTATTGTCACCCCTGCGGCTGATGCCAGACAAATATTTTTCCATTTTCCATTTCCACTCGCCCCTCCAAATGGAGGATTAAGAGCATTGTGCCCAGAGCCGTGGAAGGTTTTTTGATGGTTATTGGTACGGTTTAGTTCGGTTACGAATGGACTTATGGCAATTTGTTCGTCTGGGTGAACTTTTTTCGAATGTGACAATGATACGGTAAATATTGCCGATATAGGGTGCGACTGTGATGGATGAGATATTAGTTTTTGGCGGTAAAAACACACTGACATACACACTCAAGGGGAAGAACATATTTCTTTATCATTATGAGTATGTATACGTATGTATGTATTTTAGACTTATTTAAAAGATGGTTACCAATGTGTGCGCAACGATATTTTAAAACAAAATGTATCCCTACAATTTGACTGTCACATCACGCAAAATCCATCCGGACAGATGAGTGTCAAACAGACCAGCCTTCAGAATTCTAGCAGGTGTCCACTCGACACCCCTACTCAGGCTAGGGTTACGTCTGTTCCCCCTCGAATAGGGCTATTTAGTTGCTAATTGACTTTTCTTGCTGGGCTAAAATCTTGTTTGCTTCAATTAGGACCGGTTGGTCGGTCTTATATCAGTTGTAGGGACAGATAACGTTGAAAGCTAAAAAATCATTTGTCGATTTGACACACGCTCACTTTAGGGCTTAGTTCATCGACCGTAAAATCGACTGTATCTAATGATGTGAAAAAGGGTATGTATAAATTGGCATATGTGTACTTACTTTGGTATCAATTTCTTAATCTGAATCCGAATATATTAATTTAATACCCATGTTAACTAATTTTCTAACAGGCTTAGATACTTATTCCACAGTATAACGATTTCAATCGTTATACTGCTGGAAATACTCGTATCAGCTCCACCAATCTCAAGATGCTCGAGCACTATATCATACTTATTCCAACATCGCGAAACTTTCGCCGCATCCACTCTGGAATGTCACTCGTGTCCCTACCTGCGCAAACAACGCCGTGAGCCGGCACCCAGCCCCGGGCCTATATCAAAATGACGGAAACGCCATATTGCTTAGGGGACCAACATTTTATAAGTTAAGGGATTTGTGTCAATATTTTAGTAGGATAGCTGATGGGTACGCGACGGTTACGTCGTCCTCTGAAGGATATAAACTTTATTCATTTGATAGGTAAGTAAGTACCTACTTGACGTCTGCTTAAAAATATGTTAAGTGTACATAAAGTACAATACGTACTTTACGTACAATTAACATATTTATCTAAAAAATTGGTTGCCTGTAAAGTCGGTATACGGGCGAAAGTTTTACGTGACAACGACTTTGAGTGGTAAAATAATTTTAATGTGAATATTCATTCGTATAACATGAACCGGTGTGTATGCCTATCTCTCTCACTCTCTCTCTCTCTCGCTCTGTCTCTCTCGCTCTTAGGCGGGCTAACTGTGCTCGAGTGGAAGGGACGCGTGCCTTTCACTTTTTATGTCTGTCTCACTCGCTCTTAGGCGGGCTAACCATGCCCAAGTCGAAGGGACGCGTGCCTCTCACTCGCTCTCATTGTGAGCGCATAACGTGAGCAGAGCGTAACGCAGTTTCTTGAAGTGTCACCCGGCAAACCAATTTATAAGACGTTGTCACGTCAAAAAAAACATTGCCTATGATATGACTCAACAAACCAGGAAATAGATATTTTTGAGTTTATGCCATTTAGGCGGTGGATTTTTTCTAGGGTCCGGTCAGTAAGAAATACAGGATCATAATAACTTTTTCCATGCAATAATTACTTTTTAAATCAGTCCTCTTGGAATTGTATGAGACGTGATGCTAAATTACTTTAGAAAAATCCAGCCCTCGGTATACTTTTCGGTATCAGTTTTATACAAATAAATGTAATACAAGAAGGTTGGTAAGTACGGGTATTTATGAAAACGTTATTATCCACGAGTTTCTTAAGTAATTATTATTGTTCTCTGTCTACCCCTTTTCGGTGAAATTTGTAAGTGTATCGAGATTTATGGAATACATTGTGTCGGTACGCGCCTCAGTTGGTTGCTTGGAAAAATATGAAAATACGATCCGCCTGAAAGTTTCAAGACAGAGTTTCAGTCGTGTTCGAATGTTTAGACAGTCCCGTAACCTTAGCTTGCGACGTGATACGGTGAAGAGAAAATAAATGGTGTGTACAAAAATAATGGCAATTTCGATTGTTTTATATTGCATGTTTTGTTTTGTTTTATCTTAAAAAAATATAATAATAATAATAATATTCTTCCCATTGATGGTCAAGCTTTTTTTCTGGATCTCTAATTGTAGTGTAAAATAGAGCAAAAGTAACAATGGCAGAGATCAACGTGTTTTCAATACCACATAACGGCGGGACGTTTCTCGATGCAAATATGTGGATAATAGTGCTTGAATTATATATAATATTTTTTTTAACATATCATGTTCATACAAGTTGGAGATATTAAGATTTAAACATAACCTCAAAAAAGTTCATTTGGGGGAAATGTATCTACCTCAATCAACGTCATGCTTTAGATAAAGCCGGATCCACACGGTCGGCGAACAGTTGGCCGAAAAACCTAGCTCCCAATGATTAGACATAAAGTAAGTTTTTAAAAGGTCTGCAATTGATGAATTGGTACCAGAATTGCCAATGTCCTTTGTCGAAAAATTGCGGCACATTCATAAATTATAAACAAACACTCATTTCAACAGCTCATGAAAATCACTAAACAAGCCATCTTCACTAACCACAACCTACCATACGGCAAATCATTACGTTTTTTTTAATTTGTTGAAGTGAAAACTTCTTTAGCGGCGTTGAGCACTTTTGTGGCATGGGTAGAAACTGTGAAACTCGCGTCAGGTCACGTGATGCTGATCGAAAAACCGTAAGACGGTTGTTAAGTTTTCACCTCTGCCGGCACTCCCGGAATGCAACCCGTGGATTTTTGAAGTGAAAACTTCTTTAGCGGCGTTGAGCACTTTTGTGGCATGGGTAGAAACTGTGAAACTCGCGTCAGGTCACGTGATGCTGATCGAAAAACCGTAAGACGGTTGTTAAGTTTTCACTTCTGCCGGCACTCCCGGAGTGCAACCCGTGGATTTTTTTTTATTATCTCCTTGCAGGTACAAGTAATTAAACATTAAATTAATTACTTTAGCAATGTCATATGACACTGAAGATATTATCCCAATTAAATCCCGTTCCCCTGCACCTGAAATGTATGTTTACACGGTTCTAAGTGTGTGTGCAACCGGGACGTTAGAGGTTAATTAAATATGTTAAGGGTGTTTTGTAAGACAAAGAAATTGGGGCCGACACACGCCTCGAGCGCAGCGCCTGCTGCTATACAGGATGTTTTAAAAATATTTAATTTTATTTATTTAAACTCTATATCACGAAAAGTGTACAAAAGGCGGAATTAATGCCTTATGGCATTCTCTACATGTCAAGCGAGTGGGAATGCAGAAAGGTAAATTGGATAAATAGAACTTACGTTTTCAGATTTCAGGACATTTATTTTTTGTATTTTGTTACCACCTTTCACCAAGTGGAAACCGAAGAATAAGCGCATTCATTTAAATACATCGTCGTCGATTTAGGTACTTGAAAAGCTCAGTAATAGAACTACAAGGCTCATGAATACATGACCTTAAACCGAAACCGTTTTCGCAAACTTCTCTAATTCCTGTCAATTTGCAAGGCGACTGCACCCGCAAATTACAGAGAAATGAGCATTTAACAGACTTTGATCGCCCTATACAGTCGGTCCCCTGTTCAAAGTTAACTCCGCTTCTTAAATTATTCGCCAAAAGATTTTCTAATTTGCTCGCTCCGCTCTCCGCGAACCGCGAGCGTGGGTTGCGATTTTAAGTGGGAAACTGTGGTTTTATGTGTGCCTTTTGAAGTATTTTTTTCGGGTGTTTTTAAGATACGTTCAAGTATATTCTGTGAAATTGCCCTTTGATGTGGACGGGGGTTAAGAAAAACGGGGCGCGAACGAGATAAGCGTTTAATAATGTAATGAAAACTTTTTTGGTTTTAAGTCACTTTACTTTTTAAGTAAGTAAAATAAATAAGCGGATGACGATAATAGGTAATGTAACTTCAACAAGTTACATTACCTATTATCGTCATTGTTCAACAACAATCATTTGATCACCAAATTCAAGGCTTTCCGAATGTTGTATTAACGTTTTTTTTTACCGATCAATACGACGTTATCGTATCATTTCTTTAGAAAAATTGAAATACAATATGAAGCCCGGGCCTTAATGCAGGTCCTACTGTTTTGTTTGATGCCTGCACCCGGAATTGGCGTTATTATACACTGCCATACCAAATGAGCCTCACCGCAGATTTGCCACCGTATCTTTTCACCAGCCGCCCTCTTAACGGAGGACCCATAATAGGCCTAACGTCATTCCCCTGGAGTGCCTTATGAATCGTCTCAGTCGCGTTTGCCTCTTCACTCCCGTATGCCACTCGAAAATGCTCTTTAACGTTCCTATTAGTATGATTCAAAACACACAAAAGAGCCATGACACATGTTTAGAACGTATTGCCGTATTCACGCCGCGTCCGCCCTTTGGGTAATGTTATATAATAGGCAACGGGGAAGCGTGATTTTGTCAAAGGTAAGAAAATTGGTTATGTAAGGGTAATACGGGATACAGAGATAAATGTGAATTACATCGGATTAGTCCTGACACGTTTTATTTTTGGTTATAATTAAGAAAGTTTTTGATGTTCGCGGGGTGTGATGATGGAACGGTATTACGGGGTGATACTCTCTCGTGAATTTTATAAGCATGTTAGACCTAAAACATAATATAAATGAGTTCCCAAGAAACGAATCGTTAACATAGAGACGTAGTTTATACATGTGTGCTTCGTTAAACAATCATTTTCATAACTTTTCATTAATACGATGCTATCCATTTACTCCACTACACGACCCGGCGGAATTAGCCAAATTAAAACTTCGCCGCGATAATTAAGATGCGTCTCGCCGGCGCATTTTAGTCGAGCGCCCAAAAAACGTTCACAAAGGGCCCTTAACTGAGTTACGCTCTCAACAAGTAACAAAAGTCAACCGCAAAATTTAAAAATTCAAAATTTAATTACATTACCACCGGGGCCCCGATGCTCGGAGATGCAAGAGCCCTTGCTTCTCACTTTGGTTGCGTGACCTAATTTAAGGGGAACCTTATTTTGCTCACTTAATTTGCCTCATTCGTGTTATTTCTGCGAATGAGGTACGTTGCAGACGCACTTTTTATTTTTCTTCGCCACAAACTCAATTGAGTGAAGCAGGGGATGCAGTGGAGGAGCTTGGGAAAGGTAAACAAGCGTTAACAATCAAGGAATCTCATTCCGACTAAACATTGAAAATGAGAAATCATAGACCGCCTGTTCCATTGATGGAGACATCAAAGTGTGCGTAGTTTCACTTACTCCAGAAGTTCGAAGTACCTAGACATATTAGGGACCTTTATTAGTTTGAAGTTATCTATAAGTTTGCAATAAAAATAGTTTTCATATTTAAGGTGAAATGAGATGCCCCATTCGCAATCACCAAAGCAACAATGGCAGCCACTGCAACAATGTAAGAAATTAGCGAAACACGCTACCTCAACGCCATCAGGCCACAACTCCCTCTATAAACATTTATGGCGCTGTACATCTCACTAAGTTAACTTTTGCAGAGTTTTATGTCCGAAAAATATACGGAAGGAACGCAGAACGCCTTTATAGCGGGCCCGGAATGCCGCGGGCCATGCCACATAATTGAATGTAATTTCGTTACGTCCCGTTCTTTTGCCGTTGTAAAATAAAACTTTACGTCTTATTTACTGTCGCAAACACAATATCGGCCACGTACAGCCAATGAGTGTGCAATAAAAAGCACTAACAAACCCCGTCTACAATAATGTTTGAAGATGCGCTGTCAACGGCACTGGTTTCGGTTTACAGCCTATAAAGTAGGATGGACCCGTTTTGAGGGTTATGATCATTCAATTATTTGTTATGCACCTTTAAAAAAACAATAAAAAATAAAAAGTTGTTCACAAGACAAAATTTATGGGAAAAAGAGTATTTCAATATCAATGCCAAATGAAGGATTCATTTCAGAATTGAACACTGTAAAGCATTACGAAAGTACATTATCATAAAGTGCACGCCCCATATTTCTGATAATTCTGTCACAGATGAAACATGTCTTCGTGCGAAGTGAAAATCGATTATCCGTACGAAACTAGGTCTCATGTACAGTCACTGTCAAAATAAATACTTTAAAATTCGAATCGACGTAGGTAGATACTAAGTACCAAGACTAGCTATATGTACTCGAGCTAAAGAGTGCTCCTTCACAAGTGGACCGGCAAATATGCGCAAAGTGGCTCGTGCCACTCGGAAGGAATTGAGAAATCGAGCTGTGTACTTATCGTATGAGTACATGCTACAGTAATATTGCTTGAAGCTACACAATTTAACCTAAATTTAAGACAAACACTTAGTATGTCATTCTTAAATTATATAGGTGATTAAAAAATCTGGTTTACATATACCATTTTTAAATTCGAATTAATTGGAAAAAGTCTCTCTCTTCATGAAATTTTTCTATTTAGATGCCTTGAACCACGGCAACAAGACCCAGTACATATTTTATTTTACGGTGACAATATCGTCCTTGGTAGCCAGGGGGTTAAACTTTAAACTATTTTACTACCCTTGTATTAAAAAATGTCAAGTGGTTTTTTGTGTGTTTCTGTACCGACCAGTTCATCATGGCTGACACCTGTAATCAGGCTTTTAAAATGCGCCATTCATTGTGAGAATGTAAACGAAAGCCGAATGTTTATTTTTCCGTTAATAGTAATCGAGTCTGCGTTACAGTTTTCCAGTTTACAATAACTGTAGGTCATATTATAATCAACAATTGTTCGGAGTCAGAGTCTGATGAGTGATGACTGACCTTGGAAATTTACAGTTAATTAAATAGTAAGACTTACAAATTACCAATACGTCTGATTTGTTTAGTAATAAAGAAACTTTAATGCTTATTCTTTTTTTAATACATCGGCAGTAAATTTTTTAATAAATCCTTAATTAATATATAAAATACACAAAAGTGTTAAGTGAAGTATATAATACAAAGTTTGTGTACAAATGAACTAAGTGAAGTTTTTTTTTGATATTTTGGCATTTTTATAGAATATTTGGGATGTTGATGTTCAAATTTATGATAAGTAAGTATGAAAATAAATACTCTAACTAAGTATAGGCAGTATATATACAATTTCTATGTACAGTTTTAAGTTATAGCATCTAGAAGTTTTGAATTAATAAAAACAGTCCTCCTGAAAAATTGGTAGGTCTGTAATTAGCACGTTTGTCTTCTAGACCATCGATATTTTATCCCATTCATGGTGTTTTTTATTTATTTTTGTAGTATTTTGATATACCTATAATGAAGCAATTGATAGTTGCCTATTGAATCAAAGGTAGTATCACTATATTGTTCTAATGGTATCATCAGGAATGTGCGAAATGTGTCACAAATCGAATCTATAATATTGGAATGCTAATAACTCGATTGTTAAGTATCTCTACACAACCATAATATGATTGTTGGCACCATGGCTTAGCTACTGAAGTGGGAGTTTTAGTTCACCCGAAGACTTTTAAGGTTCGATTCCTATCCTGAATTAAAAAATCTATTTGTGATTAGGGCTACGACTTAAAAACTCCAAAAACAATCAGAAAAAAGAACTGTGATGTCAACCTGCGTAAAATAAAAAGTCAGTTTGTCACTTTAAAGTATGTTTTAAGCACTTATAACTACTAGGAGCTCTCTAAGTTATAGGTACACAGAAGGTTGTATGTAAGAAATCGCTCTTAGCGATAAGACCGCCTTAATTGTGCATCTTTCTGTGTAAGATGATTTTAGTATTTTCTTTTGTAGTGTGCAATAACGAGTTCTCCATCTGTCTATCTATATCTCGGTTAAAATGATAGGTAAGGTATAAGCTACAAAAGTACAGTGGCGTAAAGTGGATTACAGTTATACTACCACGAATAGCAGGGACGAATCTAATACACTTAACCCAAAACTCGACAATAACAACAGACCAACTCCGAAGAAAGAAACTTAAGCTCCCAAAAATATAGTTTTTTTTATTTTCACAACAAGATATCTGAACACCCTCCTATATTTCACCTTGTCATTATTTCGTAGACTCGGGTGCGGGTTGCCATGGCAACGCCAGCTTCCATGGATTTGTCGAAAATGCGTCGCGGAGTACACAGATTATCCTGTATTTCAATGTAGGGAGCACGCTGGAGGCATTCGTGGCACGTGAAACTTGTACACTGGGTAAATAGTTGGAGTTTGTAACTTGTGAGCCAGGGTTACCTATCGCTTACTTTTGGCATAGCGTGCCTTGTGCCTACTAACCCAGCTAGTCGACAAAACCTGTCTTAGTATTGCAACACTGTCAAATTCTACTAATTAACAACACAGAGAACAGAAAAGAACAGTAAATTAATGATAAAATATATGTCAAATTTAACATAAAGCTTTTTTTTCATTTAACTATTTGGTTTAACGCAAACATGTCAAAATAATTGCGTTTCTGAAAGCAATGCGCTTCTGAAACTAGAGAACTTCAGACTAAATGTCGTTAGTGACGAAAACTACTTAATAAAACACAGGTGGGAGATAACCCTAACCAGGGTATATTGTATTATAAAGCGATTTTGTGATGTCAGCAAGAGTTTACAATTGATTTAGACCGAGACGAGTCGGCTTCCGGAAGTTATGATGTAACATTAATTACGGAAACACACTACTTGTGCTACTACTAATTATTATGACAAAGTAGTTTCAACTGTGCATTTGAAATGACAATTATGGTTTTCAAACTTATGGAAATGTAATTGTGCATAAAATTGTACAGCGTAGTTATATTACCAATTGCTTGCGTATTACCCAGGGGAGGGGGTAACTTTGACCCATTCGGCAAAAGCTAGAACCTCAAACAATTTTAGTTTGATAGAAAACGGTACGCGTCCAAGTTAAACATTATTTTACTCAGGCTAATAAACAATTTCCTAACAAAAAACGTTGATCACAATAGCTGTTTAAAAACCGGCTCGCAGTTCGCATCTATCTTCATTGCACAGCGTCAAAGTCTAACTAATGGACATCCGTAACAAATGTCCCGCTAAGCCTGCAATGATTAAACGAAGAAGCAATTCCTTCGCCCTCTAAATAAACAAACACACTTAAACATTTAACCTGAACAAGAGAAAGACCGAAAAAGAACCAATTAATCTGGGGCCGACCGCGGCGCAATATGTGAGCCATTAATTTAATTTAGTACGCCCTGGGCTCGAGACAGTGTTTTAACCTTAATAGAGATTTAAGAACAACGCGGTACCTAGTTGTTTTTGCATGGGAAGCCCAGGCCGATGCATATCAGTAATTGCGAGGCTGTATAATTCAGGCGATTTAATGCTTTATGAAGCTGGTTCCGGCTCAATGTGTCAGTAAGCTTATGTTGTTACACAGCCGGCGTTTGTGAAATTTCAAACATTTGGGCCAAAGTGAAGCGCTACACATTACTTTAGTTCGGATACTTTAAACACTCATGACGGTTGTGAAAATTAAAAGTAAGATTGAGTCCCAGTAGCCTTCTTCTTCTTCTTCTCATCAGCCTAAATTCGTCCCACTGCTGGGCACAGGCCTCACCTCAACTATGAGATGGTCCGAGCCAT
This sequence comes from Pyrausta despicata, assembly GCA_963921415.1. NCBI lineage: Eukaryota > Metazoa > Arthropoda > Insecta > Lepidoptera > Crambidae > Pyrausta > Pyrausta despicata. The sequence goes on along the minus strand of OY992862.1, from coordinate 8,006,765 downwards.
ACTCCACCATGCGGGCTCGGTGCGGATTGGTGGAGGGGTGTTTGTAAGGTAAGTAACTTATTAAGTAGCCTAATTGTGACAAAATTTTATGATACCTTTTTTAATCCGTTTCACGCATACACGCCAACTTCGAGGGAGAGTTATGTGGGGCTCTTTATATGTGAATTACGAGTATCTTCAACCACAGCGTAGAAACAATAATGTTGTTAATGTTTTACAGAAATGATGTACACAGCCGCATATTTTTATCACAAAACAAGTATGTAGCCTTATAATAATAGTCTTGTAAATTGTTTCCAAGCAAAAATTTTTTGGAGTTTCAACCACCGCCGCAGGTATGGACCGAACAAGTTTCGTCTACAAGCCGCGCTTTGTTTTCAGTAAGACTTCGGAACGTAAACTCAAAACAATTTTGATGTTATTTTTATGGTTTTTTTTTCTTCTTCTCTGTATTTTTTCTCGAATAACATTTTGCAAGCTTGTAAAAAACAAATAAGTACACGCGAGAGTACGTTGGGATAGACCTGGGGATCTCTAATAATTAAGGTAAGAGCATTTTTGCAACAAAAATAGGTAACTTGATGTCTGTACATATAGACCAAGTGCAATACAATTCACATACTAATAATCTTGTTTCACTTGAGGCAATCAATGAAAATTGTAAGAACTCATTTTGAGAATAGGAATAGCATTCTTGAAATATTTTAGCAGCCTTTCGTAACCGACATATGATTAGAAACGCAAACACATATTCGTTTTAGACACCATTTTAATTTAAAGATTTTGACTTGTATGTATAAATCTTTCTACCACTTCTATACAACAAGTAGTTCGAAGACAAAAGTACCAAAACGTTAATTCTCAACCAATTAATAACTTCAAATTCCATTCAAGAGGTTCTTGTAAAGCACACCTTATATTTTATTCTCAAAGCATAGATTCGACGCTTAATATCTTTAGAACTTCATACAAAATTCGTTGTATCTAATTCGAGGCTTATCTTGCCATCGGTAATCTCCTTGCTGGGAGGTACCTCGGGGCCCTCCCTTCTCAGGCCCTTCTTACCCGACTTCTGAGTACAACTTCATAATACCCTATTAGGACGCATACAACTGTAGTACCAACAAGATCAATTGTGTATCTTGACTTATGAATTTTGGAATTCCGCTTTAATTTTGATGATTGTTTTCTGCAATTACTGCGTTAACTACATTAACTTATGTTAATTAGGCTGAATGAATGTCATTTAATTTATCAGATTGATATACAAAAATATCGCGACTCATATGGGATTCATTCCCTTCATAGTTATGATTAAATTGTTTTCCTTTTACAACGCTAGTAATTCGGGATTAAAAAAATCCAGAAACTTACTTATTTTATATTTTTAAAGTGCTTGTTTTTTCGATGAATGTCATGTGGTTTGCCATAATTAAGTCAAGTAATAATCTGCGAAATATTTTATTAACAAACTGTGATATTAAATCAAATAAGTAGGTAAGTATTTATTACATAATCAATGAGTAAGAAGCGATGCCAATCGATAAATTGTATTAACGCTCATAATCTTCACCTCCACCTGTTTACGGCTGAGTTTGCCGTACTAAACAATTCCGAACTGTCCTTGAAGCACAAGAATACCATTGCTTAATAATCAGCCTCCCCCGGGAACCCACTGCGGGTTCACTGGAGCGAGTAATAAATCTGTTGACAATCTTTAATTCCCTCCGTCTGATAGAGGCCGGCTCATAATAAAAATGGAATCTCCCCTTGCCCACCCCTTGTTTTGATGCACGTCAAGAAACGAATCAAATAAATACTCAGAAACAAGGCGAAAATCTAAGCGACAAAAATTGTCTGCTGCTAATTTGTAGCTACTATTATAGCCACATTACCCAATTTGGGATAAAACTAGCAATAAAATGCACGCACTGCAACCCCTGTCCGACCCATTAAAATAAAACTAGTGAAATGCTACAGACGAGCCGACCTATCTGCTAACTAGCCTACGGCATAAAACGCAGAGCGCACTAAACTACATGTGTTGCCGCCCCGGCCGCTAGATCGCTACTGCGCAAATTGTAGGCCTCTAAATGCGGGTAGTCGGACAAAACCCAAATTACGGGCAAATGGGCCGACGGACGTAATTTGTACATTGCTGAGCTAAGGAGTTGGTGTTTTGTAAAGTTGTATTCGGCTCAGAGGGTTTTGTGCTATGAGTGGTAACTTAGTCATGTCTGTGCTTGAAGTTGTTTGAAGTAGAAGCAGAACCCCAAGATGCGTGTTTTTTCTAAAAATCTGTTAAACTTTTTGTCAATAATATTCCTACTTGATTCCTTGCCAAGTATATGAATTGTAGAGACGGGTATCTTGTCCTAAAATTAATCACCGATAGGTACAAAAAGTAGCGAGTAAGATTTTTCAATCTCATTGCTTTAAACTTATTGATATACATACGTATTTTTTGTTACGTCACAAAAAGGTATTTGCCCAGAATTAAATGTCGTCAGACGTCAGATCGTCTGTGGAGCGTTATTTCCAGGGGTTGCGATTCCGGTGCATCGGGACAAATTGCCGTAGACAATCGCTTGTCTTTTCTTTACGGTAGATTTACCTCATAGGATGTGAGCAATCAAACGCAGTAATAGATTATTAGCCCAAAAGTATGACTGATTGTGCTGGCCACTGTTCCTATATAATATCGAGTATTTATCATGTATGAAAATTCCGTGTTTTCGATTTTGTCGTTTTAAAACTTTTTAATTGTGATCGATTCATCTGAAATTTTCAAGAATATTAACTCGGCAGGTCTGAAATAGAACTTTATTAGCTGGTTTACAGATTGGTGATAATTTTATACAACGCCTTTTGGGTTCACTGGAAGAATAGTAAGTAATGCGTAATTTCGTAGATAATTTGGATACAAAAGATTTTTCGATCGAAATATGTTTAAATATCTTGCAGTTATCATGTAGCTATTTTATTAATTTAAAAAATATATATTCTTAAGACTATAATGCTTAAGAAGATTTTACGATCGAAATATGTTTGAATATCTTGCTGTTGTCATGTAGGTATTTTATTAATTTTAAAAAATGCAGACAATAATGCTTACGGTATGTTCTCACAATAAACCATTGCGTTGCACTTGACAAAACTGTGTCCGTAACATTGTTAATTTATCATGCCCTGAATGAGTAGTGTTTCGTCACATGACGTCACAAAAGTTACAGCTAAAACCCAGCGTACAATGACCATTAGTCCGGATCCGCTAGGACTTAGCGCGAGCCTATTCACGAGGGATTTGGAGGGCGGCGCCCATCATACACTGCCCTGTAGGGGAGAAGGGTACGAAACATTTGGTGGAATCATTTTATGTGAATTAAATTTTTTTTGTCAGTGAATAATAATAATAATAAAATCTTAAAAGATCAGGAAATTAAAAAAACAATGGATACTTTAAAAAAAAGAAGGAACATTATTGAGGAGCACTCCAGCGTATGTGTGTGTGTGTGTGTGTGCGAGTGTGTATGTGTGTGTGTGAGTGTGTATGTGTGTGTGTGTGTGTGTGTGAGTGTGTATGTGTGTGTGTGTGTGTGTGTCAATGTGTGAAGTGTAGTAATTTTATACGAAGTAAACATTAAAGGGCAGTGAACTCCAGTGACCGTGGACAATATTTTGTTGTGTCAGTTGTTTGTTAGTCATCACTTATTTTTGTATCTTGAAAGTAGCAATACTCCTAGAATCCTCAAACTTTTAGGTAGTGGTTTTCTTATCAATCTATCTTAAATTGTTTTAATGTAGCCCATTTGAAGTATTCCTCAACTATGTTACTTTGAATTCTTTTAAAAACAGATTTCGATGCATGGAATATTGCATCCTTGGTACTATCACAACCCCGATGCCATCAGAAAAAGTGCACTCCAATCAGCTTGTTATCACATATTGGTTGTAACTTCTTCATGTTTGAAAGATGCTTGAACCACTCTTCATTTTCAAATTTTACATTCGAATTTGAATATGCTCATACGAATGTTGAGCGGCCTCGTCCTTGGCTCGCAGTGACCGCACCAAACACGCAACGAAATATTTCATACAACTGCCCGCCGGGCTGGCTTTAATTAAATGCTCATGCATGAAATTTTGTCAGCTATTTTGGGTCTTATAGCGAACTATTCCTGTTGAGTGTCGCTTAGTACTCGATTATGAGATTCGGTCTACTCGGATTATGAACCTTTCTTTATTCGTTTCGACAGTGTTAGATGAGCTAGCAGGACAAGTGAAACGGCTTACCGATTCAGTAGCATGTTATAACTTTAAAATCGATTTTGCATTTCAGAAAGAGAAGTTTACTAAAATTTATCATCATTCTCAACCTTTGGTCACAGATTATTAAATAGTTACTACGTAACAGATAAATCACTCTATAGAAAATTTACGATACTACAGCGTTACGATGCGATAGACTACTTTTTCTGCCGCATACAAAAATGCACCTACAGCTCTGAGTATAAAGTTACTATTGCTTCGCAGCTGCGCGAGACCACGTGACGTGAGACCGAGCGACAATCGAACTAGGGTTGACACTTTCGGTAAAAATATTTCAACCACATTTTTCTAAAATGGTATTTGATTAACTGTTGTTAAAATAATATAACATTATTGAATAACAAATGTGAAATCAGAAATTCAGCCTTTAAGTATTAGGTATAACAAGCGAATTATGAGCTACTTAATTGTGACTCTTGCTATCTCTTTCTAAAACGAAATTTTCTACGGTGAGAGTATGGCGCTACAAGCATGTGACGTCACTGACTGCTAGCGGTCTCCATGTGTAATTAGAAATCGAGAATCGGTCAATTTTATTGTCAAATACGTAGGTACCGACCTACCTAACTAGTCATTTCGCTAATTAATTAGTCATTAGTCGACTAAACCACCACGTCGCGACGTGTCGACGCGTCGAGTAGGTAGGTAGGTACGCACAGTTCGTAGCTGGTGCGCAGCTCATAAAAAGTAGGCTAATAGGTACTTAGGTATTATTTCGATAAAGTAACTGACCTATTTTTCACTGTAGGTATTACATTTTAATTCAATAAAGCCGAACCCCAATTTACCTGAATTTATCCAATTTACTTACGTAGGTACCACCTACTAATTTGTTTGTTTTTATACAGATTACTTATTTGGTTCGTATGAAAACTAAATTGATCGTAAGCGTAAAACGAATAATTATAGTGCGTCGTGAGCGCGTCCGACGGTTGTTGGCAGCCCACTGAATTCGCACCGCCGGCGGTGCGGGCGAGAGTAGGCTATTACCGCGCGCAAGTACATCAAGTGAGAGAGGCCTGCTTTGGTCACGTTCTGCCGAGTAGGTATAGGCCTCTTTGTGATATTAAAATCCCACCCTATATCCACTTAATTTAAAAACCAGCAATGACATACCGTGTGTGAACAAAATCGTAACGCTTTAAAAATAAACAAATTACGAAGTTCAAATCCCAAAACAATATCTCACGTAATATTTGAACATCACGTAGCCGACACGTCAGTGCATTCAACGCTGCTCTATTATTAAACGTTGTTTGAGTTCGTTCGAAAATTTAATAATTTACCGACGTCCGCCGCCGTGGGGTTCGCGGCGAAACTAAAACGTCTTAAAATGGGAAAGTTTCCGAACGCAGCGGTCCCGGTAGACGCGTCCGATCAGACTGGATTCTCGTCCAAACTTTGCGGGGTTCTTTCTTTAAGTATACAGGTGACATTCAGAATTTATATTGTGGCCTTAACAGTATCATTTAACTTACACGTGGTACTAACAGCTGCAAGGAATATGCATTCAAAAGGAATTATTTATATTAGAACATTAAATCCCATAAAAATATTCAGTATGGTACTTTTGTGAAACTCAAATTAGTGTTACTATAAACTGGGAACGCCGTACTTAGTTGTAATTTAATCAAGTCATACATAAATCGCCAAAGTGATTCAGTTGTTTCTATTTCAGATATACATTGAAATCTATTGACAATTGAATTCTACACCTGTTAACATTTTGATAAAAACAAAAGCATTTTTGAAATATTCGAATGCCAAAAACTATCGACATTTTGCCTCGGCGGCTGAAACGACGTGGATATTTATTATTTATTTGTGAATTCCGCTGGCACCCGCCTCCGGAATTATGGAAAAATAACTCATCTCCCGACGTATTGACTCACCAGGACGGGGAAATAGAGGCACGCATCCTATTGGGAATTGCATCTTTGCCAGTTTGCGTCTTTTCGAGGGCTTGACATTAACTTTAGCTGAATAGATGGCTCTATTTTGGGCGATCGATCTTTTTTTCTGAGTTTTTCGTCTGACGAATCCGGGTGCACTTTGCTTCAACCTTCAGGCTAACAACACTTAACATCAGATGTGTGGTTAAGGCAATTATAGTAATTGATCCTAATTAACTCTACTGTCCAAGGCAGATTCTTTTAGCAAAGTTAATGAGTATAACGAATAAAAAGGCTTCTCAATAGATTTCCAAATGGCACGTACAAACGTGATACTGCAAAAGTTTAACACAGCCATATAACTCAGAGCTTGTAAGAACTCTAAATAATTTTTGTTGTTGATTTATAAGCTTGTGACAGGTGTAGCCTGGTGACCAGCACAATAAATTTTATTTGTTAAGTATTTTTTGCGTTCACAACGCTGGCTCAAAGCGTTAAAAATAAAAAGCACTTACAAAATTCAACGACTCCATTAAGGTTCTCGGTAGCTCAGTGGTCAGAGCATTGGATCGGACTTCCAAAGGTCGGGGGTGCGAATCCTTCCCGATAACCGGAGCCGAAAAGATTTTTTTAAGTGTTGTCTTTTCGAAAAGCACAATAAATATTTTTGAATTTTGAATTCGAATTGTGGATTGGTTTTTAATTTGAACTATGCAAACGTTTAATAAAGTTTAACTTTAAATAATTTTCATTAGAACTTCTATTGGCATGACAAAAAGTAGGGTATCTCTCCCATTTGCAAAAGTCGATGACCCTGCAAAATATTAAAAAGGTCGACGCGAAAATACATGCTAAGGGTAATTGCGCATTGTGGTTCCAAAGAAATCGGAGGAAGCAATCAGGGGCAATAAAGGATTCGATACAGGCGCAACCCCCGCCGTTTATTATTCCACTGCCACAAGAACGGATACTTTAACCGAAACGCCGATTTCAATAACAGACGAGTTCATTGAATAGAGTTACCTCATAACATTTTTATTGTACAATAAGAGTTTCTCCACCGACAGGGGAGCGTTTACGTCGATGATATTGCTTATATCGGACGTTTATTTGGTATCGTTCGAATCTGATGGAGCAGTCTAATGCTTCGATGCCACAGAAACAGTTTCGCGTTAAGAGAGTTTGAAACTGCGATTATTGCTATCTGAGGCGAACAAACTCGTACCTGCGATATTGTTTCTTCACATTTCAACTCATGTGCGCTCGGAATGAGCACTTGTTTCCAGTTCGTTATTGCCACAAGTGGTTTGACTTCGCAATACTGTCTATCGAATCACAACACTCGTGATTTATATAAATAACGACTTCTGTGCTGTAGTGGCATCTCTGAGGTCCTGTGTTCGATCCCCGGACGGACACAATGTAGAAAACTAAGTTTCTATGTTGTTCTGGGTGCTGTGGTACCTTCGTTGTTCAGATTGTCTTAACAGAAGTCTGTCTCTTCACCGCAAAAAAGAGTCCGTTCAACTGGACTCCTACTTTCAGAAGTGTGTCTGTACCCATAACCGACCATCTCGAGCATCTTGGTATGGAGTTGTCAGCCAATCTGAACTTCGGCGCTGCCATTGAGTCCAAAGCTCAGATTGCGGCAAAGAAGCTGGGCATCCTCAACAAAATGAAGCGGTACTTCTCTCCTGAACAGCTTTAAACCTTGTACAAAGCACAAGTTCGCTCCTGCATGGAGTACTGCTCTCACCTGTGGGATGGCTCAGCTAAATACCAACTAGCCGCTCTGGACTCCGTGGAGCGTCGAGCCAGGAGGCTGATTGGTGACATGAAGCTGGTGGAGACTAAGCTTGATAGTCTAGACCACCGCCGTAAAGTTGCCTGCTTGTCGGTTTTCTACAGACTCTACTTCGGGGAGTGTGCTCATGAACTCCATATGCTCATTCCACCAAGTCCATTTTACCAGAGGACCACCAGACGTACGGCGGGTTACCATCCATACTTGGTTGATATACCAACTATACGCACTAAGCGCTTCGCTTCATCCTTCATAATGCGCACAGCCAAGGAATGGAATACACTTCCGCCGACGGTGTTCCCTCTTTCTTACAACTTGAGCTCATTCAAAGCGAAAGTCAATAGGCACCTTCTGGGTAAGCTCGCTACATCGTCGACATCTTCTTTACCTCTTAGAGGGAAAATGATGTCAAGAGCGAACCCATTATATAATAAATAAATAAAAATAAAACAAATAAGTGATTAAAAGCTACTTACTTTGGGATCAGAGCAATGTATGTAATGTTATCCCCGTTTCAATATCTTTAACCACACTTGAAAAACTCCACATATCCGTTCAAAACTGTAAAAACAATTATTTAAATGCAACACAGCACTGGAACCTTAAGCACCGGAAACAGAATTCAATTAGTTGGGTTTAAATATAAACCAACTAACATGTTTTTAACTGAGCACTTAATTGACTCGGACCGGTATCCCAAAAACATCTTAAAACTTTTAATCGTGGCTTTCGCAAACAACTCATTAACCATTTAAAGTTTAATTCTGCAAACTGTTAACCGTAAAACGCCCCCTAAAAATGGGGTATAAACTTTTTATTTGCCAGATTAGAGGAGACGGGTGCTATCTAGTTGTAAAGTGGGGGATAAACAGTGTCTGTAACGTGTATAGAGTGTCTGTAAACTATTTTCCATGTCAGCAAAAGTGCGCGTTTATGAATGCGAATTTTACGACGCCGGCGCATAGCGCGGATCTGCAATAAACCGGCTGTGTTCAGGTGATAAAGCTTGCGGTTAAATTCTGTCTGTTTTAACGCTCTTTTGAATTATTTCACGGCTGTTAAACTCCTGTGAGGGCGTGCAGATTGCCGTTCGAGTTTTTATGAGCTGCAAGCGTGTATTTTTAAGTAAGTCTCAATCGAACGGAACCTCTCTGTAACGGATGTTCGGCGTAGCTTTAGGGATTAGCAGCGGCTCGATTGGATTAGTGGTGTTTAAAATTACATTCCTCGTAAGTTTCATAGTTTAAATTGCATTGAGAATGTGAACTGAAATTGAATTTAAGTATCTATCGAACGAGTGGTACTGGTATTTCTCTGTAATAATATCTGCAGTTATTGGCAATTTTATGTAATTAATCGATAGTTTGCTTAAGAGCTTCGCATTTCCAACTTGTCTATGAATAGGTCATACGTAAGAGTTTTATTTTATTTCAAAACACTCAGACATCTATCAAACATACTCAATAAAGAGGCATTTTGCTATTTCCAACTACAATCTATTTGTCGTAGATATTGAGACTGAAACGGTTGTCCCGAGTCGGCGACGACTTCCGTTTTACGCTTACCCGAACCCTATTTCCTGTTGTCCCTTATACATACAGCAACATCGACTACCCTTCAACTTACCCCTTATGCCTTACGATTTAAAAATTAAAATTGTTCGTTGATTCCGTGGTGCACTGTTCACCAACAAGCTTTCTCATTTGTCAAACAAGCGGCACGGTTATTGAAATCGCATTTCAATGCTTCCGAAACAGAATTATGGCATTGTCAAATCGGAAGTGTCATCTCTAAACGTGTCTTTTAATATGTTCTTGGTTTTTTTTATCGTGATGTATTCAAATTATTTATTTAGAACCGCTGCAATTGCTATGGTTGTCATAAAATGCGATAATCTTCTTAATTTTAAAATTCGAAGGTGAAAATTTGCAGTACTGGATAATCATTTTAGTTGACTTGAACTTGATCATGTTAACAATTTGACGACCACTTTGGTGTATCTAATGGTCAAGAAGTTGACTTTTAACCAAGAGGTCGCGGGTTCGATGCCCGCACTGTACAAACATTTGTCTGCATGAACATGTCTGTTTGTACTGGTGTGGGTGTTATATGTATTTACTTAAGTTACTTTGTAATACCACTGTTGATTCTGATATCTGTAACAAAGTGCTTAAGCGTATGTGATGTTGTTGCATATTTTATTTATTTTAATTATCTTATAGCAATAACAATATTTTATGTTAAGACGGGCGTTGAACCAAAAGCAGTTGAAGTTGAAATGAAAAATAGGAAAAAAACAGCCAAGTGTGAGTCGCAGTCGTGGATGAAGGGCATTTTCTTTAAATGACGGCAAAGTAAAACACGTTAGTAAGGCGCCCTATTGAATTGTTTTAATTCCGACTTAACTTCAATCTTTGTTTAAATTTAACAGAAATCTACACTAATATTATAAAGAGTTTGTTTGTTTGTTTGTTTGTTTGAACGCGCTAATCTCAGGAACTGCTGGTTCGAATTGAAAAATTCTTTTTGTGTTGAATAGACCATTTATCGAGGAAGGCTATATAACATCACGCTGCAACTACTAGGAGTGAAGATAAGATAATAAGCTTCTACGAGTACAATGTCAATGTTATGTCATCTCCTATATACGTAACACTTACGTACGTCTACGTACAAGTACACGAACGTATACGTCACAGATTTATGTATTTTGTCCTCGACCCCGCACATCACGTACCAAACCACAAAGGACTCACGGAAGACACGAAATAGATTTTTATGCTTGTTTACTTTGCTTTCAAATACTCCACGAGTACCTACGCAAAAGGTGCTTGTGGCGCAGTGGTGAGACTTTGGTAGTGATACCAAAAGTTAAGCAACCTAAGGCGCGGTCATGTTGGGGATGGGTGACCATTCTGACTATTTAAGTGACGTCTACTTACAAGCATCTTTGTTTTTCTGAAGGTACGTTAAGCTGTTGGTCCCGGTTCATATCGATAGATATTAGTCATTAAGCCTAGTAAGAGGCCCACGGCCGGCTTAATAACATTTAACAGTAAGGATGGTCACTTACATTACAAACACTTCTCCGCCAATCCGCACTGAGCCCGCGTGGTGGAGTATGGCTCGTACCACCTCTTAGTTGAGGTGAGGCCTGTGCCCAGCAGTGGGAGATGAGAAGACGCAAAAGATCACAGGAGTTAATGTGCGTCTACACTGAATGTGCGGTGACTACGGTACGGTCTAAGCGACGTGGCGAGTGGGGCGAGTAGGCGCGAGAAATCGTATGGCGCTAAGCTACCTAAGCTTAGTTGTTAGTGTCATATTCAGCTATATATTCATAAACTTCCGCGCCCGCCGTTGCCACCGCTCCAACCTTGCTGTGTGTACTTACGAGTACATACTACTTAGTCATTAGAGTATGAACACGAAGGCGCATTTCATAAAGATTGATATTTCCGCGCCCGCCGTCGCCAACGCGCTGGGCTCGCAGTGGGGTCCTACACTTATAGTGGTAACGTATATCAAGTTCTGCCCTTCTATTAAAGAAACATTTTTCGAAAGCATTATTGAAATCGTCCCATTCACAAAATCTAAGTTGGGGATACGTAGCTTATTATTATTCTAGTAATTGGGTAGGTGCTCGTGTTACAATGGAATAAGAAGCCACTCGAAAAGAGAATAGGGAATTTCGGCTCGATAAAACATTTTTGTGTTCTTATAAAACCCAATCCCGGGATTCCTTTAGCTTATGAAGTTTTTCTACAAAATGTTTTGGATTTTTGACTCAAAAATGGAAAATAAGCGGCTCATATTTATGAGTCCCATACGGAAGTTAAAAATAATTAACATCACATACCATCAAAAACATTCTGTAAAAAAAACAAGTCTCGCAGCTCAGTTTTTCTACCGTAAAAAGTTGTGAGATCCATGTAATACTGAGTCGGTTAATTTATTTAGTCCCTACTTAATGACCTTCTGTCTTAAGTTATTACGTTAAGTTATTTTTATATCATTCGATTCGATTCGATAGTGCAACGCTCGGCCAGGCAACAGGGGCTAACCTCTGGTACAACCGACATACCGAGGAGCACAGTTTGTAAGGAGGGACGCGCTCTCGGATGGGAAATGAAGGTCGGCAAGCCGCAGTCCTCCGACCGCAACCAAAGCGGTTATGCAATCTTAGCTCAGTATAGGAATATAGGGAAGACGGGTTTTATCGTAGGGGATGAGCGTTGGTGAGATGAGCTGTTGAGCTTCTTTGCCTTGGTGGTCGGTTTCTTGAGGAGGTGGTTTGGTAGTCGCTGGGTGGTAGGTGGTAGTTGTATGGGTGATACACTAGAAACGTTTTTTAGAGTACTTTAAATTATTAGACTAGAGTGTTTTTTTAATTACTGATCATAAAAGGATCTTTACGTTTTTATTTTCGGTAATTTCTCCTTTTCCAAGAGTAATATTTTTATTCTTAGCGTGATTCTTATGTATGTTGATCAAATATTTGTATGTCCTTACAAAATTAAATGACAAATTCATTAAATCTTTTTTTTTAAGTTGGAAAAATTGCGGGTAAATCGTAAAAAATATTAGTAATTGTTAATCTCCTAAACTATAAAATTTCAGTTAGGAAAAGTAAGCTTCAATAGGTTGCAAATGACCTCCTCCATACGAGATTTTGTAATGGGGGGTCTTGTACCAGTCACCCTGTATAACTAACAGTGTAGAATCCATAAGAAGATAGGTACGGCGCAAGTACTTGACTCACAGCAAAGAGGGTTAGACCCTCAGGTAAACCCAGAGGGCAGTAGGGTAGTAAGTAATTTGACATGAAGCACGAGTCGAGTCCGTAACGTAAACACGAAAAAGGGACAAATATGAATATGGAATGATGTTTTCGGAAAGTTGGTCGTGTTTTTTCAAAGGGTCGATCCATAAATTGAACGTTGTATTAAATATAGACACTGTGGATATTTCAATAACAAAAACTCGGACAGTATATGAAAACTATTAAAATGTAGGAAATTTAACTGTCAATACAATAAGACATTTGTAAATAATTATAATCTATAATCTTGTTAACGTCCTTGCCCGACATTCAGAACTATATCTTTCCTACGAAATCCGAACCCATCAAACGGATTCCCCTTTCATAAGCAATCAGAAAATGTCGGCAATCCAACTTTACACGCCACTCGACGGCACTCCTCACCTAATTTATTACTCGCGATCGGTGATATCGCGTCGCAACTCAAACACACTCGACTTAAGAGAATAAATGGGTAATTCGACACTCCCAAGCAATATTTTCTCGTGAGCAAGTTCCCTTCCACGATCAATCATCTTCGCTGGACGGACCGATCATGTTTTGTGAACTCTTTCATTTATCTAATGAGTTTGCCGCGAACACGCCCCAGCTTATGTTTGCAAGGTGGGGTCCGATACTCCGACAGCTCTTGATGACTTAATCGGGTGGAACCGAGTGAATTATTACGGCGAGCTTGTTTTCCTTCGATATTTTGATCCTTACTTGTCGAACTGTTTGCTTTGCTTTATTAATAATTGACGTACTGAGGTTAAGGTGCTTGTTCCAATTAGGGAGACATGCAAGGAGATTAACTTGGGCCGATACCCTTCCTTCTTGTTACAACTTATATCCGTTCAAAATTAGCGCGGAATGTTCAAATATACAATCGAAAGTATCCTTAATCTTACCTAACCGAAACAATCTCAAGACACCGTTCAATTGATGTTACAAAGTGCAACCACCTCCGCGTAAGCTTTCTGTCAGACTCAATGTTGAATTCAGGCTTAACCAGATCTGAAATGCGCTGGCCTTAATCCACTTAGAATAACAACAGGGCTAATGTCTACCGCGGGTGAACCTTTCTTATTGTCTTGTGTTGTGGGGATTTTATAACAATTTATACCTACTGAGGGGAGAGTAATGCTACTTTTTGTGAAACTTTATGAACGCAATTTTGCGCTGCTCAAGTTCGTGTTTGGGATTTAAAGCCACTTTGTCATATAAGGAGACTCGTTTAATTGGATCAGTTGTTGTAAAAGTTTTATAAGCAAGTCGTTTGCAAGAATATTCTGTATTCGAGATGAAATTCAATACTCTGAATACTATCAATAAGAGTTGCCATTTTATTGACCTAAACTAATAAAACAATATGTACTTTGAATCCTTACTTCCTACTCTTATCTTTTGCTATAGTCTAGTTCGACTATTTCAAACTTTCGAGATTGAAATGTTTGCTGAAAACGAAATCTCCCCAGGATTTTGAGTGAAATTAGTTTTGAGTGGTTCCAAGTTGGCAAGTTGTCCCCTGGGCGCAGGCGTTTTGGCGGAGCACACATCCGAACCGAGCAGCCACAACTTTGTGTGGAGTCTGAAAAGACTTTAATTAGATTTAAATTCGTCATCCAAAGCGTGTTGTTTTCTTGAGAAACTTATCATATCTCCGTTTGTTTGAGTACGTTTGAATTAAGTGCAAGATAAATCTGTTTTTGATGGAATGCGCTTTGGTAATTTAATTCGTTGTTCACTTTGTTTTTTCTTCTGACAATGTAGATTTTTGTCTTGGTTACTTAATTGATCATATCACTCGCTTAAATAGTCAAAGGTTTTGGGTTTCAATCCCACCCAGTCTTTTTTGTCTTTTAAAGTATTACGCAAAATGTTACGACAAAGCTAAGACTATTTCAAATAATTATTCTCCTACTAGTGTCTTCTGTGTTTCTTTTTTATATTTTTATTGAACGCCTTCCATAAACGCCGTTCTCAACCTGTCGAAACAAAGCGATGCAAAAAGACGGGCGCCCGTGAGCGATCGCTATTCGCTACACAACCGCCAAACTTCGCGGCGTGTTCATTAGAACTTGGACTTGTATGAATTTTCGCCAACTTTACGCCATAATGAACACTAAAAGGAGGCAAGTTGGAACGCTTCAAATTTTAATACCCCTGCACGGTTCGCCGCGGACCAGCTTAATACTAAATTGGCCGTATGGAATCCGTAGGTGAGTAGGAGTTAGAAATCCAATATCCTCTCTAACTTTATTTTAAATGAACTCCGTGTTTGTCTGGCTTTTGAACTGTTTTCATACTACGCGTGTGTTGTACGTGTGCGTTGTTTGCATGTATGTGCGTGTGGAATCATAGTTTTGGTTTGATGTGAGATTTTACTGCGACTATTTATTTATTTTTAACTTTTACCATGATAACTAGCTCATACATGGTATTTCAAATTAATAAATAAATATTTTTTAAATGAAGATATCACCTAGCTACATCCATTTAAGTTATGACTGCAGCATAGCTTTTTCATTATATCTCCTTCCTTCCTTCCTTCAGACAGTTTACGGTTAGTCAAAATATAGTCAGCCATTTTTGCTTGTAGTAAAGTAATTTATGAACACATTTTAATGTTATGGTTAAAATATCATTGTTTTAAAACCGTATACCCCTGCGTCTTCTTCTTCGCGTGTCGACTCACGCTTCTAAGTTATATTTAGGAAGTCCAGAATTCGGCCACCGATGAAGTACCCTTGCTAATAATACATTTTTAAAACCATGTAGTTTGTCGCTTAAATCATCCATCAAACATCTATTACCTACGCATTATGTTCTGGCACCACCACGTTGGGCGCCAACAAAAACCTAATAACCCACATAAATGATTGAAAGATACAACAGTGCATCAGGCGCATAGAAAAAAAAATAGTTGAAAACCTTTATTTTTAAACAAAGACAAAGTGAACAAACAAAAACAAAGAAAAAACAAAGTGAACAACGAATTAAGTTACCAAAGCGCATTCCATCAAAAACTTTATCTTGCACTTAATTCAAACGTACTCAAACAAACGGAGATATGATAAGTTTCTCAAGAAAACAACACGCTTCGGATGACGAATTTAAATCCAATTAAAGTCTTTTCAGACTCCACACAAAGTTGTGGCTGCTCGGTTCGGATGTGTGCTCCGCCAAAACGCCTGCGCCCAGGGGACAACTTGCCAACTTGGAACCACTCAAAACTAATTTCACTCAAAATCCTGGGGAGATTTCGTTTTCAGCAAACATTTCAATCTCGAAAGTTTGAAATAGTCGAACTAGACGATAGCAAAAGATAAGAGTAGGAAGTAAGGATTCAAAGTACATATTGTTTTATTAGTTTAGGTCAATAAAATGGCAACTCTTATTGATAGTATTCAGAGTATTGAATTTCATCTCAAACACAGATTCTTGCAAACGACTTGCTTAAACTTTTACAACAACTGATCCAATTAAACGAGTCTCCTTATATGACAAAGTGGCTTTAAATCCCAAACACGAACTTGAGCAGCGCAAAATTGCGTTCATAAAGTTTCACAAAAAGTAGCATTACTCTCCCCTCAGTAGGTATAAATTTTAATGTTATGGTTAAAATATCATTGTTTTAAAACCGTATACCCCTGCGTCTTCTTCTTCGCGTGTCGACTCACGCTTCTAAGTTATATTTAGGAAGTCCAGAATTCGGCCACCGATGAAGTACCCTTGCTAATAATACATTTTTAAAACCATGTAGTTTGTCGCTAAAATCATCCATCAAACATCTATTACCTACGCATTATGTTCTGGCACCACCACGTTGGGCGCCAACAAAAACCTAATAACCCACATAAATGATTGAAAGATACAACAGTGCATCAGGCGCATAGAAAAAAAAATAGTTGAAAACCTTTATTTTTCATCCATCACTCCCCGAAAAAGAGGGGGGATCAAAGTTTGACTCTTATGCTGCGTGCGTATATATGTGTTTGTGTGTCTCTGTTTACGTAGCTTCCGAACGGATAGACCGATTTCAAGGCGTTTTTTATTTGAAAGATAATTGATTCACATGAATATGACAGAAGACGCTCTGTGCAGATTCTGCCACACAGAGGAGGAAACGGCCATGCATATTCTCTGCTCATGCGGCCCGCTTATGAGCAAAAGAAGTATCCATCTCGGGCGGCACATCATGCGCCCGGATGAGATAACAGAAGTCACGCTCCAAAGAGTCTGGCAATTTATAGACTCAACGGGACTAAGCAGTGAACTGTAAATACAAAGGGCTGCCACAATAGATCAAACTTGGTCGAGTTGGCGATAAGAAGGCCCATAAACCCAATAATAATAATAATATTCACAGTGGTTTTTAGCTATGATTTGAAAACATCCGTCAAGCGATTGAAGCTAACCAGCTGTTTTCCTGTCTCATTCAGAGGTTTTTTTTTTTATATGGACAGTTAGATTTTTCACCTCAACTATTAGTATTCGAAATTAAAGTGCAAGGACCGTCCGCATGGGGGCGTGATATAGCGCCCGCATATCTGTTATCAGTGACACGCGCGCCGACTCCATAATGCGCGCGGTCGATACCGCTGCGTTATCAACACTCGAAAACTTGGTTATGAGAGTTACGAGTATCCCACTGATTAAGAGGCCTATCACGAAAATGTTGCCAGCTTAGCAGTTTTTTTGCTGAAAACTTGAATTTCAAATAATAAATCAAAAATCGGAGGCCGATACGAAGTACAATCTTCTTTATGAGATCCATGTTAAGTAATCGATTGCGTCAAAACAGTGTCAATGTACAGATCGATGAGCCAAAAGGAAAATTCAATCCAGTGCATCGCAATTGATTACTTAACATGTATCTAATTTCAAAAATTGCACTTCGTAACGGCCTCCGATGTTTGATTTATCTTTTAAATATCAAGTTTTCGGCAAAAAAAACTGCTTAACTGACAAAATTGTTTGAATATTAGCCTTAACAGTATTGGCCAGGTGATATAAGTACACTTGTAAAGTCATCACCAAAAGTACCATGTCAAAATTTAAAAATTTGTCAGTTTTCTACAGATTGCTAGGGAAAATGCTCAAATTATTATTTTGACTTGGCACTTAAATGCTACTTTACTTTTAACACTAACTGTCTGACTGACTGAGATATCTGTGATATATCGTATCGATTGGTGGAAGAATCGCTATTGTACAATCGACGTAGGTGGGAATCGGCGTGACATAATGAGAAATTCATTATAAGAGTCCGGTTTGTAGACTACTACAATTCTGAAATACGTAGAATTACGGTGCAAGATTGATTTAAAAAATCGCATTTAAAACATCGACGCAGAAAGCGTCTTCGTACCTTTAAGCTATGTTTTTGGATAATTTCTTCTAAAAATACGTATCTAATATTATTTAGGTAGTTCTCTTACAGACGAACTAATAAAATTTCGTTTTCTTTGACCATGTTATTATCGATAAGAAACCTGACTTCAAAATGAGAAGAAATAGACCTCAGCTACCTATAATGATACCTTATACCTTTAACAACCATATTATTTTAAAATAATAAACATTTTGTAGCTGAACTACTTTTTGAAAAGGTATAAATTTCAATCGTCTCATTACTCCGGTTCTTAGTAGTAAAGTAATTAATGGATATGAAAAGAAATCATAGGTTCTAGGGCTAAAATAATGCTAGCTGCTAGATTTTTGTCTATTTTTTTAATATTTAACCAGCCATAACTACGCCATAAAACCACATTTCCCGATAATTCTGCAACTACCTAAAACAAAGCGATAGCCTTTTCGAAAAACTAGGTACCCACCTACCTAACGTATTTGGTAATAGGTATCATATATGATGATGAACATATAAATTTTGACGAGATTTCCTGAAGGCAACGAAAGATAGTAAAATGTATTTGCGTATTAAAAACCCCCACATTGGGTAACAGAAAAACCGAAGCACTAACTGAAATAAGCTCGGATTAAGAAACACGTTTTTTTTGTTACAGTTTAGTTATGGGGCTGTATTTTTGGCCACAGCTACGACTATATAATTAAAGTACATAGTCTTTGAAAATTTCATCACTATAGCTATAAAAGTTCTTGAAATACAGCATGAATATAGAAAGTAGAGTTCCTTGGTCACCATTGGGGAATAGAAACCTATATATAACATTCATTATCTTTGGGAAAACATATTTTTACAATAACGTATTTACATTGCGTTCGAATATGTACGTACTACGAATTTTCAGCGTGCCTTCTAAGACAAAGTCCTTAATTCACGTTTGATATTAATAACAAAATATTTTTCATTTTTTAGAAATGGCGTTTCTTCCGGTATCATTATTTGGTTTAAATAACGGTAAATTTTTTGATAGCACGCAGTCAGAGTTCTTCGTTAGCTTTATTTATAGCTTCATACGACTTTTTTCAAATGAGAAATTTTTATTTCATTATGAGAAATTTTTTGGTGCCAGAATACCTATTTCAAAACGAGAGAATTCTAACGTAATTTTTTACGAGAATTTTTGTATAAAGTAATGATCAAAGATCATTCGGAAATCTTGCATTGAAAAAATTGCACGTCTTAATTAACTATGTAAAATCAATTGACCCAGATTGTATTTAAATTCGGAATTCCAACGCTTAAATTAAAACTCGACATTATACAAAAATCCGATACCTGGATACCGAATACAATCAAGAAAATACTTCTCTTTTTTATTGCTTACAAAATACCTATCCCAAAAAAACTGGAAACAGAAACACCTGGATTCAATAGTAAAATTTTAAAAAATACTACTTTGCCACTTTACCGAGGGATTTAATTTGTCTTTTAATGCATGTCATTATTTAGACCGATTTTAATAATTGAGAAGTAATCGTCTGGACGTGGATTCCATAAAGACGAAAAACCTTTTACGCCGGAAACAGATAGATTCATTTTTACAATAAGTTTGAGGTTTTCCACGTGTAAACCATCACTAAATCACCAATAAATGCTATTGATTTAAAAACTCTGGCTAGGTTTAATTTGGAGTAATAAATAACTGGCGATTTTGCGTCTTCGAAGACCCATCCTGTACAATTAACACCCCGTCGTTTGCTGCATAAATGGGATATTTTAAGCTGAGTTTTCGCTGAATTGAGTGAAAATTTAATTTCATAAGTCCCTGGTTGGTAATTAGAGCGAAAGCTGCTCGGTTTATTAGCATTTAACAGAATTGAGGTCGGCGGGCGGGCCAGCGCCCAGCAACCTGTTGCCGCGGCGCCGCCTTCCGCCCATCCGCTCAGCTCGCCAACGAACTGCTGTCCCAACTCGCCTGAAAATACTCTACTCATACGTACCTTCAGGTGATGAACTCGGACCAGCGACATTTTTGTTACACAAAATTAATGACGGAAAACAATCAAAAACGCTTTTTTTAACTTTTTTTTTTGCAAATACAACCCATAAAATCAGAACACTGTGCAAATCAAGTTCGAACGGCAAATCATAATCGGAAATCAAAAGAACGTAGAGAAAAAATCGTTTTAGCGCGAGCAGCGGCAGAGTACGAGAGATTAGAGTTAGTTCGTGGTACTAGGAGTGCAGAGGTCGGGAGAGTCAGCAGGAGAAGACGCGATGCCGCCGCCGCGGCGGACTACAGAATGGCAGCGGGCCGACCGGCTGCGGGCCCCACCCCACGCGCACGCGCGCCACGCACCCGCCACCGCGCATGACCGACATCCTACCGAAAAGTAGAAAAGTGACTCCTCCAACGTAGATAATACCATTATGTACTAAATAAATATTGTAAAGTAATAGATGCCGACCGGAGTACATAATTTTGACCCAATTGACGATTTTTATCAGCGATCTGAATCGCAGCCTGAAAGCCTTTTCTACCGTCCACGGAAAAATAAAACTATTGTGATATAAATGTTGTTCAAAGTCGTTACGTAAATCCATACGAATAGCTCCGTAGCGCACCGAACGCTATTCCGCTATGGAAATTGATTAATAACTTAAAAAGACTAAGTCGTGTACTACACGCGGTGCTTCCTGACCGTTGTTTCTTTATTAATGATGTTGTACAATTCTTTAACACCGACGTAGTACCCTCCTCTGAGTGTTGAGTGGTAGCCGCGGGGTAAGTTTTGGAATTGGGCCAGAAGATGATTGTCTTGGCCGAGGAACACGCGCATCTCGAAGGCGTGAGGGATGTTCAAGGCCTGGTACGCGTAGTCGACGCTGTGACCGCATCGGGTTTTTCCGTTCATTTCGTAAATGCTCATGTTCTTGAAAAGGTGGACGCCTCCCGCTCTTTGGTTGACCCTGGCGGCTATCGAAGCCGCATCTCTCTCCAACTGCTGCTTGCCTACTGGACCTGAGGAGTCGTGGCCGAAAGGGTATGCGATCCCGTGCCCGTCTTGTCGCAACGACAAGTACCCCTTGATGTCTTTTCTATATTTGTTCAGCACGTCTTGAATGAACAACGTCTCATTTTCTGAATTAGGTCCGGGTCCAGGGTAAATTGAGGAGAAACCGTTGTTTTCAACAGGACACGGCTTCCAGTCTCCTTCGAAGTTCCGACTGATGTCCACTCCGTAGCTGAGGCCGTCGTCTGTTGGTCTTAAGTTTTTCCGCCATTTATAATGCGTCTGAAAAAATAAGATTTAACAGCTAATGATTCATATAGATGTAAAATACTTTTCTATAAATTGATGATAATATTTAAACAGTCACAATGCATATTTGGTTATATAAAGCTGGCTTGCTTATTAAATTGGCTCTTAGACGTACTTAGTATCTCTGTAGCTTCATCATCATTAAGTGAGCGAATGGTTGCTGGTGTAAACTCTTAGTTAATTTCTCATGTTTTCGCAAGTAACTTATAAACCTTCAAAGTAGACAGGTTAATGAAGGTAAAATTGAATAAATTTCAATGACTATAAAGTGGTTATCATACACGTATTATATAACTCATTTTTCGCATTAAATATTTTTTTTTATTAGAAGGAGCAAATTTAAATGCTGCCTATGTTATGCAATAATTGATTTAGACCCAGGGCAAACTTGCGGGATACTGTAGCCGGGACTCGCGATGGTCAGCATTTTGGCCGCTGTGATTGGTTGACTCGCTGACGGTCGCCAGTTGCGGCGACAATCTTCCACAGGTAAGCGCTGGCAGTTTACATTAATCCCAAAACTTCAAAATAAATAGGCAGGATTTATCCCTTGTTTAAATAATATCCAACCAACTTGTAACGTAAGTCTCATTTAGGTTGTCATTTGTGCTGTCATTCACTTAAAATTAGCAACCTTATATTTTTAAAATTGATAAACATTGCCTTGTTATTGTGTATTTTAGAGCTAATGTTAAAGTTACTACTTACGATTCTGGCAAACTCCTGTCCATCCGGGTTGGTGTTTGGCAGTATCACCCATCGGACCCGTTCAATCATTTCGTGGTTTTCATTGCAGGAGACCAGCTGTTCTATCAGGTACAAGGCAAAGCCTACGGCCTGTGTGCCCGATTCCTGGCCCGCGTCCACTAGTATTATAGGCCGGTCTTCCTCTTTTTGGTCCGCTTTTGGCTCGTACACGTGTACCTAGATAGTGTACCAGATACGAAAATATTGAACAACATTTGTAGCAACAAGCTTTGGTTTTTAGCGACACGCTTAGTGTTATGAAATGAGCATCGCCTCCTACGAATGTCGACCCCTATAGTAAGAAATGTAGTAAAAGCCATTTTAGCGAAAATGGGTTTTTGACACTTCTGAACTCAGTTTTTCGCGCTCTATCGATCTGTATATTTAAAATATCGAAATTCGCAATAAAATGTTTTTGCGACGTGGAAAAATTGCGGTCTAAATCCAGTTTTTTATTTTTATTTGTCGTAATTAACAGGTTAGGATGCTATTAGTCAAAATTTGTGTCGTTAAAAACATTTAGTTTTTGAACAAGTCTTATCTTTATATATAAAAATGAATTGCTGTTCGTTAGTCTCGCTAAAACTCGAGAACAGCTGAACCGATTTGAATAATTTTAGTCTTGAAATATTCGTGGTAGTCCAGGGAAGGTTTAAAAGATCAGAAAATTTCAAAAAGTCATGGGCAGAACAACGTCTGCGGGGTCCACTAGTACTACACAATTTAACAAACAACTTGGTTCCTATGTATGTGGTAATTGTAATAAAGATTAACATAGCTAAGGATACGATTAGATTAGAATGTTGTTAGTTAACATTGATTATCAATGAACCATTTGGTTATCAATGTTTTCTACAAGGTTCCATACAGACGGTCTGTATTTTGACTGAAACCCGACCGCCAAATGACAGCAGGCCCACTCTCCACCAAAGCGGAGACGATAAGAGATTAGATGCGTTTTCATACATTTGACAGATTAAGCTGAGTCGAGCGTGCCCGCTCGACCTGTCTAATGCATGAAAACACATCACCTCTCCTCTCGTCTCCGCTTAGTTTGTTCGGCTGTATTCTATCTAACTGCCAACCAGACTGCAGTCAGAATACAAGGTCGGCTATTTGTTTCGGTTGCAAAAGTAAGATTGCAGTTTAAATGCCGACCGTTTGTCTAAAGCCCAAAGCTCAAATGTGATTATTTCTGTGGCAAATTTTTAAAAGTTCCAAAAAACAGTTACCTATCTAGCTTAACATTTTTATTTTTTGTGTTTGTGATTTTTTACGTAGGTAATAAACTATTTAATAAATAACTTAGATTAATCATTATTAGATGATAATAATGATTAATCTAAGTATCTGTTACTGTAGTTGTTTTGAAGTTTTTTCGTTAACATGATTTTATATTTTTTTGAATTTGTAATTCTTTTCTCCAAGCTGAGTAAGATGATGATGATGATTAATATAAGTATCTGTTTCTGCTGATGTTTTGAAGTTTTTGTTAATTTTGGTCTAATAGACTATGTATTTGTTGCAATAAGTGTGCTATCGTCTATCACAGATAAAAAAAACATTTTTTTAATATTAAAAAAGTGTATTTTTAATTTCTTCCTTCAATTACAACATTATAATTATATTTTTGTAACTTTGTTTGTGTTTTAATATAAAATTACCTAGTTTTAAATACCTTTTACGACACAGATAACAGTGTTATACCTTTAAAAAGTGCTGTATAAGCCAGTCGCTTGATATTTTTTTGTAGTAAAAGCCATACTATTTTGAAAACTGCAATAGCTACAGTAAAATTAGTTGCCTAGGATCTTGCATCTCATAAATCTAAGCATTCTGAGCTTCGGTGGTGCAATATAGGTGTACTATTTCAAAAGATATTCTAAAAATAAATACTACCAATTTTGTTTTGCCCGTACTGTAAAATCGTATTTTGGATTTTACTACATTTCTTACTATAGGGGTCGATGTGTAAACTCTAACAATAGGCTAGTTAGTTATTAGTCGAAATATTATGACCATGCCAGCCCTACATACTTTGACAAAGTTGTAGATAGTCAACAAATTCTATCTTCACAATCTAGGACTTATAGAATTAGTGCGTGTAGCTTAGCTCTACGTTAAAATGTGTATGTTATTCGCGTATGCAGTAGTAAGAGCGAGTTTACACATAATATAGTATTCGGGATCCAGTAGAGAATACCTATCCGACAAAACAAGCAGCAATCCGTTTTACAGCTCCGTTTAAACGTACGTGCTATTATGCTATTCTCGCATGTTGTTGCCAAAGCCAAGTCACACATCGGTAATACAGTATTTCGGATCCAGTATACCGAATCCGTTTATCGGATCAGCTCTGTGCTATGCTGTGTAAATGCTATTTCCAGTAGCAACCGCGGATCTGTTACAACGAATCCTGGAAATGCTGTGTTTAGTAGTAGCTGTGTTTAGTAGTAAACTGTCTTTAGTAGCGACGGATCCGTTAAAAACGTTATTGTTGAATGCGTCCTTAAATTTCAAAATATTTTTAAGCAGTTTAACATTACAGGCAAGTTATACTTACTTCATAAAGATGCTTTCCTTCGTACGTAGCTTTCTCGTTGATGATCTCTGTTATGTTACCGCAGAACGTTTTAATGGCTCTCAGGAACACTGTTATCTGAAGAACATTCTAGAATATAGTTCTCAAATTGTTTGCAATTACTTATGCCTATTTCTGTGCAATAATATGTCATACTTACTGTGCTTGTTCCAATAGATGCATCAGATATACATTGTACCTCATCACCTTCCTTTAAAGTGTCAAGCATGTGTTTGTAGCAAGGTCTGAGCGATTTGCAACTACGAAAAATTAATTGGGTGTTTTAAAAATGTGTTTTATTAAATGATAAATTAACTAAACGAATATTGAAACGCAGTAGCTCGTACTTATAATTTGTTTTTTAAAAATACTACTTACCCGCAATTCACTTCTGCATAGCTTTTATAAATATTAACTGAAATGATGACTTATTAGGGTGCGGAAATCATACAAATTACACGATATCTTTTTTGACATACATACCGTTTAGTATTAAAGTAAATAACAATATTTTTGTAACAAGCAGTTTCATTCTTGAGTTTATTGTAACATGTCTTAAAAATATCGGAGAGCTTGAAAATAGTTTTACGGGGTATGTCATAAAATTCAGCGATATGCTAACCATAAAAACTATAAATATGATTTCTTTTAAAATAAATAAATAATACGGGGTAACATTTATAAAACTATTTATTTTTATTAATAAATTATTGAGATTTTTCAAAGTTCACTGTATGTCCTAGCGTTAATCAGTCTTCTTCGGAAGAGGAATCTGAACTACTACCATCGGAAGTTTTTACTCTGAAACCAGTCGGGTTGAATTCCTTGCGGATTCTAGTTCCAAAAACTTTGAATCCCTCGTAGAACTGCGGCAGTACGGAACGGAGAAGTTCTTTCGGGAAAACGAAGTCGTATCCATTTGTCAATTCCATTGTGTACGAGTAAGGAACACCTACTGCCCCAAAAGCGAAGTCGTCGCTACCACCAGCTGCAGGATACCACTTGCCAGCGCTCAAAACTTTGAACGGCTGTCCACCAGCTCGTTGGACGGCATCGGAAACTGCTCTAGCCATGGAATCTAGCTTTTTCCATTCTTTCGGAAGGTAATCGCCTGTGAATCCCCACGGGTACACCAGGTACTGTCCGTACGCGTGAATAGACACGTACAGCTTCAAGCGTTTCGCGTTTTCCATCATGATGTTCCTGACCATTAGAGTCTCTGGTTCTGAAAACGGTTTTGGGCCAGCGTAAGTCTCTTTGTCGCATGGATTGTTCGAAACACCACTAACTGCCCACTTGAAGCCGTAGTTTCTGTTGCCGTCTACGCCGTAACAGTTGTTTACGCTTTTTGATCTTGTTTTTCTCCACAGTCGATTCTAAAAAAAAGGCTTCTATTATACTTTACAATATAATTAAATTGAATAGTTTGCCCGGGGATATACGACGGGAACAAGAAAAAAAGGTTTTTAAAAGAAAACTCAAAAAGTATTTTCTAGCTAACTAAACTTAGATTTTAAGTTTTGATATGTTAGATACTCGTGATCCCACAGACAAATTATGTTAATAGTTTTGTGGAACTATTGTCATTTCACTGTAAAACGTTGTTTGTTAAGTAAATAAATAATAATAGTGTTTTTTTATATTTTTTAATATTGATTTGACTTTTAATATTTTTGATTTTTTTCTTTATCATTTTATCTACTTACAGCTTTGCTGGAACGAGTGTACTCGTATCCATCAGGGTTCACAACTGGCAGAATATACCAGTCGACTCCATTCAGTTCGTTCTGTCTAGCGTCAGGGTCGTTGGTCAATCGGTGGATGATGTACAGAGCCATCGCAGGGGCAACCCATTCTCTTGCGTGAATACCTGGAGACAAAAAACATTTTATATTTACCTCAATGTGAAAAAAAAGATTTTGTTATATCTTATCAATACAACCCCAAACCATTTTCACATCGAGCTCATAAACAGACACATACATGCACATTCTCTCTCTCTCTCTCTCTCACACACACACACAGTGATCAGAAAGTGTAAATTTAAAACCACATTAGTTAATATAATGTTCTTACAATGTCTCCGGAGGAATCACTGTTCTCTAAGAAACAGGATCTATCCTAGTTTAGAGGGCAGGAGCTTGCCATTCTACCGACATGTACTGCACTTAAAATACTCATGTATTATTTTCTTAACTGTGTGTTACATGTTTTTGTCTTTATAGTGAATAAATATTATTATTATTATTATGTCCTAGCCGTACTCCGTAAAGTTCGGGTCTAGATAGCCAGCCTGTCCCCCGGATGGTCAAGTTTTATATATAGGGGATAGCTACACCGGAAACTACGGATAACGGCTTTAATATAAGGCCCTTAGATGTTAGAACTATGATGGTATGACCACTATGACGACCGCTTGGTGCAGTGGTCTACATGTCGGACTTCTAAAACCAAGGGTCGCGGGTTCGATACCCGCACAGTACAAGCATATATGTGCATTAACATGTGTGTTTGTACTGGTCTGGGTGTTTTCTATGTATAATATGTATTTATTTACAAAAAAATATTTAAGTATGTTTATCCGTTGTCTAGTACCCATAACACAAGCCTCGTAGCTTAATTTGGGACTAGAGAACTGGTGTGATTGTTGCGAAATATTTATTTATTTAATATTTTACTAACTGTGTATGAATTCGTATTCACCTGCATCAATGAAAATGATTGGATTTCCAGCACTAGGATCTGATGATATCTTGACCAACTTCATACGACGCCCTTGGTAGCTGGTACCTAGGGGCTGTAGCGTCACCAAGTCGGCATGTCTTTTGGCGGTGCTTTCTAAGTATTCTTGGATCTGGGGGAAAATAATTTAAGATGTAATTTTAAGAAGCAATGCTAAGTATTCATTTTAAAGTAGAAGGATTGTAGTTTTGATACTAACAGTAGCGAATGAATTGTAGTCGAAGACGTTGAAAGGCCGCAATACTCTCCGTTTTGGCGTTCTCTCCAAAGTCTCGATTTTTCTAGTTTAAAAAGAAAACATATTTATAATAAATAACGTAGACATAAGTAGATTTCCAATGTGTTTTAGAAAAACGACCACTTTGGTGCAATGGTTAAGAAGTTGACTATTAACCAAGAGGTCGCGGGTTCGATCCCCGCATTGTACAAACATTTGTGTGCATGAACATGTCTGTTTGTACTGGTCTGGGTGTTATATGTATTTATTTAAGTTTATTTGTAATACCACTGTTGATTCTGATATCTGTAACACAAGTGCTTTAGCTACTTACCACGGAGTTAGATCAATGTATGTGTTGTTGTTGAATATTTATATATTTATTTAAACTACAGCAGTAATCCCACCGCGGTCGACGACCGCAAAACTCTCGCCACTACTAACTACAAACTATTGGAGCCAGTTCTCACCGACAGTGCTAATAGTCAGCCATTAACTTAATGACACAGAATGGTTTTCTATTTCACCTTTCTTGATAAAAAAACACACAAGGCTTACGCCACACCTACGGCATACTGTCGCCGCGACTCGTGACTGTCAGCGATTGGCACCCTGTCAGAAGCGAGTCAAAAAAATCGCAGGTGTGACCGCGCTTCATGAGTCGCTTACTCGCCGAGCGGCGTTGCGATACCTGCCTAAGAATACTCTTATTTCTAGACATAGTCTATATCATTAGTCGGTGGACTATTATTTTATAGTAGAATCCATACTAATATTATAAATGCGAAAGTAACTCTGTCTGTCTGTTACTCAATCACGCATAAACTACTGAACCAATTTGCATATATTTGGTATTGAGATATTTTGATACCCGAGAAAGGACATAGGCTACATTTCACCGCGGGAAAATGACGCAATCCCATGGGAAAATTCAGGTGGGCCAATCACTTTTTTAAATAAAAAAAATTATTGCTGTTCGTTAGTCTCACTAAAACTCGAGAACGGCTGAACCGATTTCAATAATTTAAGCCTTGAAATATTTGTTAAAGTCCAGGGAAGGCGTAAACGTCGTGAAAATATTGAATAATTGCGAAAACAGCGGGCAGGACAGCGTCTGCCGGGTCCACTAGAACACTATAAAATGGTTATAGATTTGCTGTGAACAGAAATGGTTTCACTATCTTTGACAAACCTGCCATACTCGGTGTCCTTAATTACAAACTTCAGGTCGTTGAATTGAGCAAATTCCTCCACATCCGATACATGGTCTCTGGGTACCAGCAGGTCAAGGCTGTCGTTGACTCCTCGGGAAGTCTTGAGAACTTCTACCTTGTCCTCGGGGTCCTTGAACTGGGTCACTTTTGCCACCTGCTCTTGGCTGGTGGGATATATGCTGATGAGGACATGGCTGCAAAGATATAGGAATGTTCAATAATATAATCTTCATCGGAATCAATTGCCTGCTACAGAACATTTATTTATTTAAAACTTTATTGCACAAGAAATGTAAAAAGGGTGGACTTAATGCTAAAAGCATTTTCTACCAGTCAACCTCAAGGTTATGCAGAAAGAAGGCAATTAGTCATTTAGTCCTGAACGCTGATTTCCGGTCAAATCGATCCTTGCAAGGTCGTCTTTTGGTCAAAAGACCTATAACTAGAAGATCCTAATACTTTTCTACTTAAACTTTCATCGGTGTTGGCGCTTTGTGGCCTCTGGTCTTGTTAACTACCGCTCAAGTGTGTTTCATTCAACCATTCAATAAGATAGAGACATTGTTGACACGACCAAAACATTTTTAATTAAGAAACTTCACAAGCATTTCATGCATTATACGATTAATATGGTATTTAAAGTTTACTTTATAAATAATAATAACTTAAACTTACTTATCATAATTGTTGTGCTCTCCATATCCAACTTGTAACAGCAATGTCGCAATACCTGTAATTAAAATCTTATGTCAGTGTTTTGAAAATTAAATCATAAGTCTCAGAGAACGAAATCCGTCAAGACGCTAATCGTTTTTCGTAAAATGACACACATACACATGTGACAGCACCTCAAGGTAAAAAATGAAGCATGTAAAAGGGCGATTTTACAATAAAAATATTTGCTGTCGTCTGTACAGGTTATCGTTCTTACGGATTTAGTTTTTCGGAATAGCCCTTCTGTGGGATGAGCACGAACATTATCGTAACGTATTCGTGTAGTTCAAGTGTCAGAAACTGACAGTTTCCCCATACATATTGACAAGTTAACGATAGGTAAACGCTACGAAGACGTTACGATAGTTGTTCGTGCTCACCCCACAGGACTCCCTTTTGACAGCGTGTCATCCAAGTGGCCACACGTCAATCGCTGACAGACGCGATCCGTGGCGATAATATGTCGCAAGTGTAGGGTTTGAAGTAAAATGAATAAAATTCCATAATAGATCAAAACATTTGTTAAGTAGATATCATGTAACTTTAATTTTATTTTTTTGTTGTAAATTATATTGTATAATTAGCATTTAATCCTTGTTCAGACAGAGGAAAACTTTCTAGCCTAAGATTATTTATTTTTACCCTTTTTGTATCTAATTTCATTTCCTTTATTTAATGAATAAATGATTATATTATTATTATTATTACACCTTAAATCTCACTACTCATTTCTAATCATACGCGATAAAGCTAGCCGCTGAGTTTTTTTTTATAATATCTATGACAAAACCTCAAAACCTTGAACTCAGTTTCTATTTGTTTGTTTACCTATCTCAAAC
The DNA here is from genome assembly GCA_963921415.1 of Pyrausta despicata. NCBI lineage: Eukaryota > Metazoa > Arthropoda > Insecta > Lepidoptera > Crambidae > Pyrausta > Pyrausta despicata. Next base: position 7,976,194 of record OY992862.1, on the reverse strand, counting down.
GAGTTAGAATCAAACAAAACCACGTATCATAACAGCTCACTTTCGCTTTGTTTATACGCAGTCACAAATGGAAATTGTAGCTATTATCGAATCATCGCACTTTTACTTAAACTCAATCAAACGCTCGGTCTTTAAAATTTACTATTTGCAACAACAATTGTAAAGAAAAAATTGATTTTAAAAATATGTAATTTAAGAGCAAATTACATATTTTTAAATTCAATGAAATTTTAGGTTTTTTTCTTGGAAAACTTAGACGTGGTGACCACGCATTCCTTTAATAATAACTTATGTTATTTTTATGTGTGTTGTGTATGATAAACATTAAGTTTAAGTCATTAAATAAGTATAAGTCCTGGATCTATAGATTGATAAAATTACAATAGCCTTAATCGCTAATGTAATTATTTTCTTAAATCTAATAACGGGTAATTGAAACAATGTGATAATTAAGATAAGTATCTTGATAACTATGTCGGTCGTATTTTTATAAAATAAATTTCTGTATTCACCGATTGAATTGCAACTCTGTAAAAATATTTGAATCTTGAGTTTTTTCATCAACTATCTATAAAAGACATTTTATTAAAAGTTAGGTAATACTTCTCGCAAGCTCCTTAACGCAAATTAATTTTTAACTCAAAAGGAACCTTGTCTTTCATTGAAATTAGTCTTTGCCTTTGACGTATGACGGTATATTCCTGGGATTCTGGGAAAAATGATCGCTGGAAGCTTAGGCGTGGATTTTTTATACAGTGGCCATGGTCTTCAGAGAAATGGTCATGATGATAAAATATGGAAATTATACTTCAGTATACTCGACATGTACAGAAATGCAGAGAAACTACGATCGAAATATATAATATGTGGACTTAAGATGTAAGAACAAGTACCTAAGTTTTTTTTTTATATCTAAAGAGATAGGACATTAGGGTTGACATGCTACTTTGAAAGCCATATTTATCAGAATTATAAATGATGATTGAACGTTTAATTGACCAATCCCTCATTTTGGTATTCAACACCAATCAAAAAAAATTCAAAACCCTATTTCTCAAAATTGCTACTTAACTAAACCCCAAAATTCTAAATATAAGATTTTTTATTGATCAAAAATTCACAAATGCACACCGATTGACGATTGTGAATAATGACGACAGATGCTATTTTCGCCATACAAGTCCCATGAAAATATAAATATTGGGAGACTAGCATTTTGACAGTTCATAAAAAGGACGTCAACGATTGGTGTACCAAGTACAAAGTACGAGTATTACGAAGTCTTTATTTATCTATGTTACAGGACAGGACATTCTACAGGCACGATAAACACGTGTCAAAATAATTTACCTATACAGAAATGTTGTATGTTCCAACACTTTCAAAACTTACTCGTACTAAGTAGGTAATAGCTGAGCAAGTTGGCTTATTTCTGTTTCAAAATCACAAAAAAAAACGTCCGTGTGTATCTGAACTAACACAGATTTTTAATTTGCGTAGCATTTCTTTAATTTGTAACGACAACGTTGTTCAGGCTTCACGTAATTGATCTGGACCGATCCGGCTTCGTCCGCGGACCAATTTGGAGCAATCGATGCTATCGGGCCCCTTTGACAGTTTTAACTTAATAAAATTGGAATGTTTTCTGCCCAAATTAACTGCATCGATATTACGCTCTTTGATCTGATATTAGGTATTGGGAGAGCTTCATTTGATGGTGGAATGCTCTAATGAATTTTACGTGATTGTTTGCATTTATACTGCGTCTAATCCTACAAGTTCACGAATTAATTTCGTTAAATGTCAGGACTTATTTAGAGTTTAGGGGAACCTAATTGCAAATGTTTATTTAGTAATTTAATTTATTTACGCTGATCTTCAGAAGCACCTTTTAGTAGGTACAAACCAATATAAGATTTATTTGTTTGTGCCTCTCTCAAATCGAAGCACTACTTGCTTAATTAAGTTATCTGATTTATGATTACTTTATGTAATGCTCAAGTTAGTTACGTGTAATCTCTATACATATATCTAATATATAAAATTCTCGTGTCACAGTTTTCGTTGCCATACTCCTCCGAAACGGCTTGACGGATTCTCATGAAATTTTGTGAGCATATTGAGTAGTTCTGAGAATCGGCCAACATCTATTTTCCATATCCCTTAGTAATAAGAGTTGTCCTCAATAATTTATATGGCAAAACAACGTTTGCCGGGTAAGCTAGTATTTCTGTAAAATAAATTAAAACACCTCGTAACAATGCGGTATGAAATTGAGTTGTAATGCACGGCACTTAACATTAAAAAAACAATAAAATTAAACTTAACTTATTTAGAAGGAAAAACAATCATGGTGATTACGAAACCATGACGGAAAACGCCTTTATGTTTAATTATAACTTGGATAATTTTAAACAACGAAAATTTAGAAGGAAATAAAACCAACGACAGTTACACCGTATTTTTAAAGAGAACAATCAAACCTAAAATATATATATTTTGAGCGTAGGCGGCAGTGAAAGGGTTGAGTAGCCATAGGATATTTTCGAAGCCAAACCTACGCCTTTTTTAAATGAAAGTTCTACACAAAAGCTTAAGAAAAACTCTGCCTTGATTGCGAAAAACAAAGTTACCTTTTCATTATGTTTGCTTGAAACCATAAAACCATCTTTAGAAGTTTATTTAACCTGTACATTTGTAATTTTATTGAATTCTTTTATGATATGCAGTTACGGCAAGTGAAAATAATACAAGGTATATTAGACGTGGCGAGACCAGGCCTCTGGCCGCAAAAAGTGCCTAAAATCGTTCACCTAATATCATCTGATTAAGATACAACACCCATATCAAAATTTATACAACAGTGTTGAGAGCTTATTGTATTTGGGCCGTCGAAATAACATACATACTATAAATAAATCCTATTTATTTATTAAATACATTTAATATAGCACGTCAGGGTTATTTACGTTGGTTAAGGATAGAGAGTACAGTGGTAACGGTACTGACTTTTCTCAAACATCAAACGGAAAACTATTTGTAAATTATCGTTTTGAATTAAGAAGTCGTTCTGCAATTTTTCTGCTTGTTTCTTCGCTGGGATTCTTCCCTTCTAATATCGTAAATGAAAAAATCAATTTGTTTGTTTGTTCTTCCTTCACGACGCAACGGAAAATGTTATGATATGGTTTTTTTTGTGGCAGGTAGGTAGAAGTAAAAATTGAAAAATCAACTCAGCGTTCGGACACATGGCGTCACTCGGTTTTGAGTTTTGGGGGCTAAGCGCAGTTATATCACATTTACGAGTACTATGCGAGCGAATCATTGAGTATGATAATGGGTTTCCACGCGGACGAAGTCGCGGGCGGCCAGAAGTAACAAATATTTCAAAGATATAGTAATTGACCATAGAAAAAAGTAATACATTTATAGACATATTTGTATCATAGTAATACATTTATGGACATCGATTGTATACTCCCCGTGGTCGTTATCAGACCTATTTTGATGCAGTTCCATCAATATGTTCTCCGACAAAAAACTATCGGTATTACTTTTTTTAAATTTAAGTTATACGGTCCTAGAACTAAGCCATATAGCCAAATATAACTTTTTTCTATGGGCTAAAATAAATTACATGTGACACTGTCACTGTCTGTTAGTGTCTGTAAAACTTCATTTAGGTATTGACGGATGCAGTAGACATTAAAGGTATGCTAATTGAGTAAAAAATTGATTGAACTGCTAGACTTAATTCATTTTGAGGTATGATATATGATATCATATTTGAAATGAGACACTTTTTTACGGATTATTTCGCGATTTCATATACATTTTGTTTTAACCTGACGTTTCGGACCCTTTTCAGCGTGCGTCGGTGGTCACAGGTAGACTAAGTTGTTAGTTGTCATTACATAGTTTTTTAAAAATTGGAAACTACTATCACTCAAAAATATTAAGTTACGTTCCTATCTACACAAAATTGCTAACAGTATCTTGAGGTCTTTTTAATAGTAAATTGTTATTCTGAGCATCGTTAAAACTACTTTTTAAATGAAGCAAAAAAAAAGTTTCTTGGTTAATACTTCGATGGCAAAATCCTTTTTCTCCTTCAATACTGAAGCATTTTAGTCAATGAAATTAGGTTTCAACGCGAAAAGCGACACAAACAAGCAACACTCAACATAAGCAGCAATAAATATTCTCTTATCAACAACATACCTTACTTGCCCTGAGACAAATCGTTTGGTTATAGAATTTCAAATGGCCTTTTTAATAACCATTTCATTCAATTACAGCAGATTTCTTAAATAAAAGTTATGATAAGCACTACAATACCGGTCATACAGTAATGAGGGTAGATATCTGAATATTGAATATGGGTATTGTTTGCTTATATGCATTATTTTTTTGCATACTAGAACATATTTAGGACGTAAAAATGTGTTATTATGGGCTTTTTGTTATTTTTTAAGAAATTGCATTAATATTTGACACAATTAACAACCGATCAAAGTAAGATCAAAATAATAAACATCGAAATAGTTAATTAATAATTAAACTTTGTTGTTAGCTACTCATCTTGTCAAGATGTAAAGCGTTACAAAAAACAGAGAGCACTTTTAAGTTTCTTCTTATGTCCTGCTATGCTTAATATAATTATTTTTAAAAGCAAAACCACCCAACTTCATTTTTTTTAAATCAAAGTTCTCCTCACCAAAAACGAGTAACTGTGACGGCACCATTTTCAAAACACTCAAATTCGAACTCGCGCGTTTCTCTTGCGCGTGCGTGATTCCGCGCCGGTCGTCGCCTGCGCACTGCGCGCGCGCTCTCGGCGCGTAACGGTGGACCTAAATCTGACAGGACTTTAACGACCACGGGGAGATTAAGATTGCAATTTGCCGATATTAAAGCGCTTTTAAGAAATTGGTTACGGGAATGTGGTCTGGTAAGGACAGCTTGGTTGGAGGACTTGTGTGGCGTTAATTTTTTACAGTTATTTTTTCTGACTGGTTAAGGGTATCACAATTTAATTGTTTAACGGAGATCAAGTTTATTTAGAAACTCTAGGTACAGCATACATCTTTCGCCATAACAGCGAGGGACAAGGCATCAGAGAAAATTTGTTACAACAACCTAATAAATTCTTAAGAAACTTCATCAGTTATCTCAATGCCACTAGTTCTCTCATCATATTTGATCTTACGCATTGACGTGCTGTCAGCATATGTTCACAAGTTGAAATGCCCTTTTCTTCACCTAACACGCTTTGTACAGTCTTAGTGCTCAAACTAATCCCTGACTCTCGTAGACCGGAATCATGATTAAAAAATCCAGCATGAAACACAAAGATGCCTATCTTGGTCTTGTACAGGCTTGTGATGTGAGTACAAGCCCTACACCTATATTACTCACCTATATTAGCTATACCAAAGTATACCTACCTACATCCGAGAACTTTCTCCAATTTAGGGCGGATAAAACTACTCCGAGATAATTTAAAATCATAGTTGACCTGGTGCATTATTATTTAAACCTCCAAGTACGCTTTATATCGTTTTAAAATTCATAACCGTCGACCATGCATGGCCAGTGATGCGCGATATGCACTCCGTTATTGAAGTGATCGGATACCTAGCCTCTAGAAAAAGATACGTGTGATCGATGAAGTAGCGATCGCTATCGTTTCTTAATGTAGCTATGTCTGTTAGCTTCGCTGAGTTCACATTACTTTGTTTAGGGGACCTGGAGCCTTAGATAAGATTACTCATTATTATACACCAAAAAAAATATGCATGCATGCAACTTTTACATAAAAAGATGTACCTACAATGCAGGCAGGCTTGTCGCCATGAGCGATCTCTCCCAGGCAACCTTACTGCGGTGTTTCTTTCCGTTCAATAGAAGCGATGATTTGATTATTTTGAAAAAGTTTATTAGATTCTGTTTATATTTGATTGTAGTCATCTTTAGAATACGACTATATTAGTACCTAACAAATATTAAAATAAGGTACTTACCTGATTCTTTGTTACTACAGGCCCTTCGGTTTTCAACGAGATGATCTTCTTGAGTCAATGAAATATATATCATCAGCAGTATTATCCTAGTACCAATTTAGCTGTCAAAAAAGACTAAGAAGCTTCAAGCTCAAATTAAAAAACTGTTCCAATTTTGGGACCGCATGGCTTAACAAATGATCGAAAGTGGGAGAAAACAAAGCACAAAGACATCTAAATTTTAAAGTGGGCCATCTCATTCATACCACAAGTACCGTATACGTGGATCAAAGGTGATCTGTGTGAACAACAATCAAAAACAGTTTAGGTTAATGAACCTGGTGACATTGATGGAGAAGGAGAACGATCTCTGAATCGATAGACAACTTGTGAACATTATCATTCGGTTTTAGGACTGACTTTTTCCATGTTTAATGTTCCGTAGCCAAAAGGCTAAAAACGTAGGGGACGTAGGGGGATAGGTCTTCAAAATGATTTTAAGGTTTCTAGCTTCATTTTTTTTCAAAGCTAAATCAACAGTTTGCGCGAAAGACACTTCTAAAATTGTAAAATGTGTGTCCTTCCCCCCAACCCCGGTAACTTCTGGAATAAGAGAATGATCAAACAAAAAATAATATGTAATGGTCATTACCATCTAAACTTCCACTGAAAATTGTTTTGAACAAGGTCTAAAATACAAAACTTACATTATGTTACTTGCTGCTACGGAACCGGAACCCTGCATTGGCGAGTCTCACACACACTTGGCCTATTTTTTCTGTGTTTAATAGAAGTTATGATTTTAAGAGAATAACGTAACATACGTTATTCTTCTCAAAGTTGCGGTAAGATAGAACTTAAATTTGTTTATATCTCAGAGATTATAGGCTAATCATTTCTACAAATGACAATCCAAAACTGGAGCCATCAATGAAAGACTGTCGCTGGCAGTTGCCTATACCGCTTTGAGCAGGCTTCGACTACTGTAACTCATCTCATCATTATCATAATAGGCCTCAAGCTTATGTCCACGGCTGAATTTAGGTCTCCTACAAAAATTTGGACCATCGTTTGTTAGCAGCCTACCTATAATTTTTTTTTCTATTTATCAAATGCTCGGTCACTTGTTGGCTACCACAATCAACACTACTTGTGCAATATGGAAGAAATCAAATCTTATGAATACTAACATTATTATTTTTTAGTAACTTACCAGTATATGCCTATCAGTAGAAGTAGAGAATAGTCGAGCGGTTCCATAATAATGTTGCGAGTGGTACGGTACGGCACCCACGCCCGTAACGGACACGCCATTGTCACCAACGGAGTAACATGAATCAACTTCCCGATAATCAAGATTTCGTTACGGCATTTTGATTAAAAAGCTTAAATATTTTCCATATGGAGACTAAAACTTTAATGTTCATGTGTGATTTTGAAAGCCTTATACCTTAATTATCTTAGCCATTGACTGACCTTAATTTTTAACCTACAAAACAACGAGATTCTCAGTCAGACCTGTACGTGCGTTGTCCACGAAGATCTCGCGTTTGGTTAAACCAAATTTAGTCTGTTTTGCAAAGTAGTGACCTTGCCGGATTCTCCGAAATATTTCAGTGAAATCAGGATAGCCCCAAAATAAAGGCGCCTCGAAAATATTAACAAACCGCAAAAACGTTCACTTTCTTCGCTCCTAATAACTTCCTTTGTATGCGCGAACGATACTGTCGGCACGAGGCTGACACACATAGCAGCTTGAGACCTACTCCTGCGCAGCTGCAATATCTAATTGGGCAGTACACATTGCCTGTTCAGCAAACTTTAGTTTTCTTCAGTCATTTCATAAGCCTTCAATGGGCAATCCGAATATGAAAGTGTCGCACGTTGACTCAAATTAAAATCTTACGGTAACTTATGACGCACGTGTTATAAACTTGGAGAAAGTGCCAACATAATATTTGCTCCGTAGCTTTATGTTGTTTTTAGTCACTACTTAATACAAATGCTACTGCCATGCAGTCATCGTTAGTGATGGTAGAACGTCACATTATATTTAAAAAAAAATCTCCGAGATGTCCAAGAACATTTCACAGCCTTGTCATTGTTCTTTCAATATCATTATATCTTATCAGAAGTTGATGGCACAACGTCATTCGCAGCAATAGTTAAAAAGGCATGACATGACAACTTTTTTTAGTGTCCGGTTTGTAGATCATTAAAAAAATGGAATGTAGGTACATCTTTCAATTTATTTTTTTGTAAATATTACAAGAATTACGATGTTTTTTTTATTTAAAATATCACGTGTTCGTATGATTTCTATCTACCTTTATTATTTCTGACTTGCCGGAAAAAAATAAGTAATTTAATATTACCTAATTCAGTGAATGATTTCAATTTGTGTCATTTAGTCCTGTCATTATTAGTATTGAGTGTCAAATAACAACATTATGACTGCCAAGAAATTTTTGCCGAAAACTTTGATTTCAAAGGATAAATCGAAAATCGAAATTGCATACATATCAAGTAGTCTATTGCACTTAACTGAATTCGCCTTTCAGCTTATCGGTCAATACACTGACTATATTTTTTACGTATTCCTACTTCGTAGTGGCCTCCAATATTAAAGGTTATATTTTAGGAAAAAAACTGCGTAGCTATCAAAATTTTGTGATATGCCTCTTATTTTTTTTTCTTAATTTCTTGTTATAAGTACCTAATGTTGTTTCTTTGGCATTTTCACATCTTTTTATAGTTTTTTTTAGTTTCACATATTTTAACCTTAACTTTAGTTTTAACCTTTTCAATTGGTTAACTCTATTTATTATTTAAGCTGAGGAAACTTAATTGGTTTTTGTGTTATTTTAATTACATATTTTGTTTTGTAATGTTTAAATTGTATTTTCCCTTAAATAAAATAAATAAGCTCTCAAAGTTCCATGCAACGCCCTCATGTAATATTGCCCCCTGAGAAGCACCAATATTTTTTCATTGCACATAAAATGACAGTTCAATGAAAATGCATACTTATTAAGACAATTGTTTTAGAAAATCAAATTTTCTGTCTAAAATTATTTTGAAGAGAAAAGTTTTCGTTTCTGATTTTATATGTTTGTGAGGAGTAATCTTTGAAACTTCTGAACCGATATAATAAAAAATACAACAAATGTTAAAACATTTGTTTGTTAAACATTACTAGATTTGTGCGATTAAAATAGAAAGGAATAGCTGGTTGTGTATGAAAATATTATTTTGGGAAAAAATCTGTGACTTCCCTGTGGATTTTTGGTCGTGAACCGAAAACCATATTGCTGCAGAGTTAAAAAAAAATTAAACATGACTAATTCCAAAACTACAATTGCACTATTAATATAGTGTCGTTTGATTTCATAATATTTTATTAAATAGAGAAACGTACATTCTATCACGTGAATTCTATTCAGAAAAATTATTGTAAGAGTGTTATTTGTTTTTAATATTTGTTAACGTATTACTGATCACCGTTCTTAATATATTCCCAAATATTTTCGTATATGACGTCAATAACCCTCTTCCAAATTAGCTTCAGGGCCTGCATGGTGTAAAACTGATCGTCGCTTTCTGCTTCAGCCTCGTCAAGATAGGGCTGCATCACAAATTCCATTGCAAACGGGATTCCGTACACCTGAAATAATGAGGAATCACTTGTGTATTTCCACCTTTTAGCACAGCGCTAGCGGTCACCTTTTCCGATAATGTTAGGATTAATCTGAATCATTCATTACGTAGTTCTTTGATTAAAAATAATGGAACGGGATCATCAACTTAAGATAATATAGTTACTACGTGATACAACGTCCCTTGACAAGCGTGAAGGTGCTGCAACAACTTAAGCTGATGTCGTAGGTAACTCATTTGTACGTTGCATTAATGACACCACCAAGATAAATGATTAAAGTTGGCGACGGCCAAAACTTACTGTACTGGCGTAATCCACGCTGGTGCCTGCAACCTTCCCATACCAATTATGCAGGGTGTCCACTGTTACCGAGAGGATCTGGAAACTGGCATTTCTCATGGCCTCTTCGATGTCGCCTCTTAAGTCTATGTACCGGTCATCGTCTGTTTGTACATCTGTATAACCTTTCGGATAAAGAACTGCGTCTCCCTGTAAAAAGAAACTTCTTAATTCTTATCTATGTTTAAGTTGTTTGAAACAGTTTTTTGGACTAATTCAACAGTCTCTTAAAAAATCAATTCAACAAACAGAAATCGCATATTGTTTTCTACCTATAATAGCTGGTATTTACCTTAAAAGTATACAAAGAAAAGGACCCTGAATGCACATTGAAATAGGCAATGATCCTCTGACTGTAGCGGTGGATCACATCCCTGATGGCTCTTGTTTCAGGCTCCGAAAAGGGGCTGAGACCAGGAAAATGCTGGCTACAAGATGAGCCCGAGGTTCCGTTCCAAGCCACGTCAAAATTACGGTCCAAGGACACGCCGGGACATGCGCCTTGTGGTGACATGTTCTTGTTCCATATACGATTCTAAATATTGAGAAAGCAGCAGTTATGATAATTAGGTTTTTGATTGTGGGAAGTTTTATGAAACAGGATGCTTCATTTTAGTGCCTCACCGTTATTAGGTCCATAAATTTAACATAACTATATTCTACATGTTTTTTTAGTATTATGTCTCATTAAGGGTTTTGTTTTCAAATCAAACTAATTAATTTCTTCTTCTGACATTTTCGAATATCATACGTATACAACAATTCGTTTTATTACCTACCTTCATACTGAAACCATCGGGGTTAGCCATAGGTATCAAAAATATATCAAACTTGTCCAATTGAGCGAAGTAATAGGAAAGCAAAGTCTCAAACTGTTCCTCGTGACTTAAACATGGAATAAAATCAATTCCCATTACACTGAGACCATGGACTATCAAAATTATTTTCTTCTCTGGTATTTCTTCTACGTATTTGCTCTCTCCTGCACGAAAATACTTTCCAACGTCACTTTTCTTTTGGGTGACTTTCATCATGACAATATCATTGTATTCGATGGTACGACCAATTACTTCTATAGTTATATTCGCCTCGGGGAATCGTGAGGCCATACCCATCATTTGCTTTTTTATCTGAAGTTAAAAACTTAGAATAAGCATTTATTCTCTGTATTATTAAATTCTTCTTTAAATTAATTAGACATAGGGCACACCTGCGGAATACGGCAACGCAGCGACACCATACTGGTATCCAGGTGTGCACTAACGGTTTAAACTAATGACCTTAAGATATCTGAATTTCTTAACTTACACTGTAAGGGCTTAAGTTGTCATATTTATCTTCAAACTCATCGTTTTTACTTTTTTTTGGGGCAGTGGTGGTCTGGCTTAAATTATCAACAGCATAATTAAAAACATATCTGGAAACCTTTTTAAAATAGTATATTAAAAAATAATTTTCTCCTGTGTGAAATTTTAACAAAGCTATTCTGAAACGATTAATATGGCAAAACAACGTATTTCGACAAAATGTACAGAATACGTATACTTATGTTGTACTATTTTTTTTGTTTCGAAATATGTTGGCAAGCACTAATGTATTGTTCAGAAGTCAGCACATCAAACTCCTTCAACTTTATGTTACTAAGTTGTTATAAAAGTGATTATAGAACGCATGATAGTGTGAGGCGCCGACGGCTGTTTGCAAAAAAATTAAAGGTTTTACTCTGGATTGTCCTCAGGTTGTTGCATCAAATATACAGGTGTCATTCTTGTGGAACTGAAATAGAAACGGTAAAATAATAAAAACTATACATGATGAAATCTACGTAAAAAAGCCCTGAAAGCATATTTACGACACGAATGAGTACTGTACGTTTTTTGAATGTGTTTTTTTTTAATAATGTTCTTTTAATACTTTTTTGTAATTAATTTTCTGTCATATTTTTAATACGTTTTAAGAATAAAATTATTTTTAAAAATGTTTTATTCGTCTAGAATTGCATACTACCACGATCCGTGATACTACGTGCTACACTATTGTAATTTCAATTATAACTTGAGAATGTCTGATTAATGTTAGTTTATTAGTAAATTAAAAGTACCGAATAGATCCCGTGCTCTCCCTTGTTTTGTACCGATGCTGGTACACTTTCGGCCATTTTGATGTGATTTCTTCGCGAGTGCCATCGTCTTGCTGGCTTTTATGCGTGTGACTTCGAAGATGAACGTCGTTTATTGGTCTAAGTTTTTTCTCCTTTGCTTTGAACTCTGTGTCCCTAAAATAGTTAAAGAAAATAAAATTTTAATTACTTGAAAAACAAGATCATCATATCAGCCGCATGACGCCCACACAGGCGCAGGCTTTCCCCAAGCGCTTGGAGATTAAGCGCTTGATCCTGCGCTACCCACATCCAGCGGCTTCATTCCCGCGACCTTAACCAGATCATCAGTTCATTTTGCAAGAGGCCTGCCCGCTGGACGCTTAACTGAGATAGGTAGATCGATAGAAATTTTTGAACACCATATCATACCTTATTAGGAAAAATGTCTATCTAGGCTTAATTCAACATTTTATTTGCCGAAGGTTTAACTGTTATAATTTATCTTACTTATGATGTCATTCATTGTCATGGAAACTTACTGATCGTCTTTATATTTTGATTTCATTTTGCCTTTATTGTATCGAAACTTTTCAACGCCTTGGTTTGGGTGATGGTAATGCTTTTTAGGTTCCAATGTTCGTCTACCATCGTGTTTTGAGTGTGGATTCCTAAAAATATTATACAAGTGGTAGTTTCATTAAGCTGGAATTGATGAAATCAAAGAAAATGTAACGTTAAGTCCCAAGGCAAGACTTATTACTTTATCCATGTTTTTTATCTGCATTTAAGAACAGAATTTAAAATAGGAATTTATACTCTGTAGGTTATTTTTTTTTATTATATTTCCTCCTCCTCCTGCAACAGGTGTGCTTTGTGTCCAATGAATAATGTCTACGGTATTCTGTTGTCGCGAATTTCAGCGATTTAGCCTTTCAGCCGCGGTGATTCGTTGACACTCTGTCAATCGCGACCGCGAGTCGCAGCGACAATATGCCGTAGGTGTGCATTGGCAGTAACTCACCAAAACTCCAGTTCGTCTGCTGACTTAACTGAAATTAAATTTCTTATTATTTTAGGTAAAGATATAATTACTTTAAAACTATTAAAATATAAATAATAAATATTTCACAACAACCACACCAATTCTCTAGTCCCAAAGTAAGCTACGAGGCTTGTGTTATGGGTACTAGACAACGGATAAACATACTTAAATTCTTTTTTTGTAAATAAATACATATATATATATATACACACTTATCAATATTATCACAGTAATAAAAGAAATAAAATTGTATTCGATTGGTTTCGGCTTTCAATTAACAAATACATATAAAATAATAGCAAATATTGATCTAAATCGAAATGAGTTTTACCTAATTCCGTTTGGTAACAGAACACATAAATCACCAATATTATATGCACAAACATTATTTCAAAAGTTTGAAAATTCTAGAATGTTAATAGCACTATATTGCCTTATCGTTTCCGAGAGCCGTATCAAAATAACCATAACGAAATATTTTTATTTACGTGACAAATAGTTATGATTGCGAAATACCGAAAATTCATACACATTCGTAAAAAACATTCTGTGGTGGTAGTGCCGACTTCAAAGATATTTGTAACGATGTGAAATTAAAACACACTTAAAGAAAAATGGACTGCCACAAGTGGGACTCGAACCCGCATCTCTCGCAAGCCGGGCGATTTCTCTCCCAATTGAGCTACTGTGTAACCTTGTTCATCGGTCCGAATTTCTTTAAGTGATCCTTACGCTGCTGAAATTGAGTTATTGTGTTTAAGTGTGCTTTAATTTTACATTGTTAAGAAATTTGCATTAACAATGCTAAAAAATAAATCAACTTAATTACTTTACACGATCGGTGAAATGTCATCACAATCAATAATCCTCAATTTTTGTATGAAATTGATACTAGCACTGATCAGTTGACTAAGTTTACCTGTTTAGGTACTTTTACCTACATTAATTCGGCACCATGTCAAAAAAATTGGTTGCCTGTAAAGTCGGTATACGGGCGAAAGTTTTACGTGACAACGACTTTGAGTGGTAAAATAATTTTAATGTGAATATTCATTCGTATAACATGAACCGGTGTGTATGCCTATCTCTCTCACTCTCTCTCTCTCTCTCGCTCTGTCTCTCTCGCTCTTAGGCGGGTTAACTGTGCTCGAGTGGAAGGGACGCGTGCCTTTCACTTTTTATGTCTGTCTCACTCGCTCTTAGGCGGGCTAACCATGCCCGAGTCGAAGGGACGCGTGCCTCTCACTTGCTCTCATTGTGAGCGCGGAACGTGAGCGGAGCGTAACGCAGTTTCTTGAAGTGTCACCCGGCAAACCAATTTATAAGACGTTGTCACGTCAAAAGGCAAATAGTGTTTTTTTTGTTAAAACGCGAAAATACGTTGGTGTAATTGACTAAGCACTCCTTTTGCAGTTTTTATCATCACTACATAGTATAAACAAAGTAGCTTCCCGCGTCTGTCCCTGTCAGTATAAGTATGTATGCTTAGATCTTAAAATTTACTTAATGTATTTTGATGCAACTTATTAATAGATGAATGAAATGAAAGTTTATATGTATAATATCATAACAGAAGACAACGTCTGCAGATTCTCTAGCTCTATGGTAGGGTATTTTTGGAAAAAAAAATACAGAATCACGACGCTAAACCGAACTGACCCTTAAATCTTGACCGTGTGGACATTAAAAATTTCACGAGCCTTTAAAAGTGTTGTTTTACTGTTCTTGGCTGTTATGGGGAAGGTCTGGCTCCGTCGATGGAAGGAATGGGACCATGGTCTAAGTTTATGGTGCTGAGCGGAAACATGGCACAAATTCAGAAAGTTCTTGGGGTGACAGAGTATTATTATTGTGGATGCCATATTTATTTATTTACATTGTTATTGCAAATATACAGACAGCAGACTATTCTTCTTCTCTTCTTCTTTCGTGTCGGCAAGACGGGCTAAATCTTACTTGCCCAGAGAGCGGCTACCGTGGTAGCCCTCTGGTTACCGACTAGGACTTACCTCACAAGTCCTCCAAGCAGACTATTAATAGTAGATACAACAAATAAGTATACACCCAGCAGAGCACAGCAACATAAGATAAATTAAAATAAAACATTCTTATGTGTATAGCACATGAGTATGTTCCACTACACTTAAATCTTACCTTCATTTCAGCTTTAACAAGGAGTTAACTATTATTTATTTATAAAACAATATATTAACAGTTTGTATTTTTTTTAAAACCTAGTGAATTCACTAAACACAGACTCTTTTTAGAGTAAACCCTACTACTATTATAAAGGCGAAAGTTTGTAAGTATGGATGTATGGATGTTTGTTACTCTTTCACGTAAAAACTACTGAATGGATTTGAATGAAACTTTACCACAATATAGCTTATACATCAGAATAACATATAGGCTACAATTTTTGAGGTTTCTAATGTGAGGTCGTAAAAAAACACATTTTTTGCGCTTACATTGCAAACGCTGACTGAATCCTACAAGACGAACCTGAAGTCCACGCGAACGAAGTCGCGGGCAAAAGCTAGTACATGATAAAGTTAAATCTAAATTTAAATCCAATATAAGTAGTTATGTGATTATTGTTTGGGTAAGTAGATAGGTATTAGACAAGATAAATATAATTATTAAACACTTAATATATTTTATTGACACCACAGCATATGAAGATTAACACTGCGGCAGATTATGCACTTGTGATAAGAGAGATCTTGCAACAAAACTGGTTAACCAGTCACGCTACGTTATACGACATACACACTAGCTTTATTTTCAACCCCCGACGAAAAACAGGAATGTTATAGGTTAGACCCCTATGTCTGTTTGTGTACGTGTTTTTATTTGTGTCTGTCAGTGCCATCGTAACTCCCGAACGGATGGACAGATTTTAATGCGATTTAATAAATTTAATCACAGTGTTTCTTAGCCATGGCTAGTCAAAACTCGTCCAGACGTTGAAGCTCACCAGCGGTTTTTTGGCTCATTCGAAGGGTTTTTCACTAGAAAGTTCGTTTTTGTGTAATCCGATGACCTGTACTTTGTTCATAAATATGGAAGTAAGAGGACATCTTTGGCAGTTTCCTGTAATAAGTATCTAGTCATATTTTTAAACGCATCTATTAAATTCCGTTCCTTCAAAAATGGGAGTTTATCCCAACAGATATCAAATCTGGTGGGTAAATCCCACTTTCTTACACTCCTAATTTAAACTTATGGAATCAACACAATATCTACTTAAGCAGAACTTTTACACTAGCTAAATAGCATTTTTGGCTAGCATTATCTTTCTTATCCATCGGCATTGCGCCATACAACGTTCCATCGTAAAGGCGCCCAAAGATTTACACCTACACAAAAAAACTGTTAGGTCCTGGCTCAATCTTCATCCGGCTGTAAATGGGCCTCGGCCATTGTCAAACTAAACTGAGGATAAACCACACCGTCATATCTCATTTCATCAGCCTATATATACATCCCACTGCTGGGAACAGGCCTCACATTAGCTATGAGGTGCTATGAGTCATGCGATGTCAGCGAAAAAAAAACTACCTAGTACGAAAGCTGAAAAAGATGATTATTTTGCTTTAAATTTGACTGACACCAACAAACAGAGTGTTTGTTGGTGTCAGTGTTGTGATTCCAGTGCATCTTCTGTGTCACGTTGTGAGTTGTAGGTATTGTAAGTCCTGCGACTTCCCGTTCTACCTTTTCAGGTGATTACAGTTGGGTGTATTTTGGTTCCTGCGCTGGCGCCGTTTTCGTGGAAATTTAAAGCAAAATAATCATCTTTTATAGATTTCCGCAAAGTAACGCCTGATTCCATCAACTACCTAGTACGAACAAAAGCTAGTGTTGCGGGTAAAAGCTAGTGTCTTATAAATAAGACATAAAAAGTATTTAAATTAGTAGTTATGGGTATTCAATATACTCATAACAAATAGTTGAAACTAAGTAATATGATCCAATAAAAGGCTTGTTCCTTTGTAAGTTGTACTCAAAAATGCAATTGCGTAAACAATCCGGCAACAGTGTTGTTTTACAGCGCGATTTACAAGGTGTAAGCCGAACTGCCAGCCCGCGGTCACGGAACTGTATTCGGTACTCATTTAAAATCACTTTTATGAGTTGCATGTTTGTGGCCCATATTTAATTAACCATTTATAGTTTAAAATTCCGTTGCGTTAATTTTCACCGCTTTAGCACACACTGCACACTTAAAATTGTCATTTTCTAAAATTTCCTTTTGAAATTTACGATTTGAGAATGCGACATGTAACTTGGTAACTTGATGTACCTACTAAGTGAAACTTAATGCCAACGTTTGGCTTTTCAGAGGCGGGAAGATACGACATAAAATGTTGGTTTTTGGTTTGTTCACCTCCGAATAAAAGTAGTAAAATTTTTAATTGCTGAGTAGATTCCATTTCATGCATGTCTTACTTAGACAAACAACAAAAAAAGGTACAAATCTCTAATGTTTTGTGTTGTTCTTTGCATTTGTGTACCTGCTAAATTTTTTTAATAAATAATTTTCTATTTCTAATTTAGATTAGAGCCTAGCCTTAGATTATTAATCAAGCCAACTTAATAAAAATTATAATAATGTACTTTGTAATTAGTACAAGGACAATGTTATAATTAAAATCACATTAATTTCAAGCAGTGCCATTCCACTTCTCTTTATCTAGTGCAGGGCAGTAGATTAAGCTGTCCTTAGCCAGTATAGTATACTATCATCAAATTACACTTAACTATAAAACAAACCGTTAAGTTTAAGGGTTTCACCATAAACTTACAAAACGAGGGCGATGACACAAATTATTATCATAAAAATTCAACAAAACTTTGAACCCTCAGGCTCACTGTCTACTTGATTAATAAAGCGCATGTTGTACGCTTTTAAATAAAGTTTAATAAACTTATAGTAAGTTCCTGTTGGAAATATCTTTAATGAGACTTTATTGTGATAAAGGTTTAAAAGTTTTCATTATAATCGATTCAGTAGCTTAGGCGTGAAAGCGTATCATCAGATAGACAAACATAGGTAGTTATTTTCGTATTCATAATATTAGGTATGTAAATAACTTACAACTTACCTAACTAGTATGGATAAGCGGTAATAATTACAAATAATGTATGTATTTAACACTTAGTTGGCAAATAAAAGAATATAAATATGAATATGAGTAGAGTCTAGAGTTTCTGGATAATATCAAACTCATTTGTTGCTTTATACTTAGAATCGGCATGGTCCAAGTTATAAAGCTAGGCTATCTTTATAGCGAACAGTTTTCCTAATGGACGGTAAACCTAACTCCAAATGTATTACGCAATTAAGTGTTAAATGCGCCCTTTTTGGTCGGCTGGGCTTAATTCATTTTTTCCCTTTGTTTCACGACGAGGAATTTATTTTCATAACTGATAATAAACGACAACTCACTGTAGTAATAAAGTAAGTGGGACTTGGTGCACCCTTTTAACTACGCTGTTACACATTTCTGTATCATTAGACAGGAATTTTTGGAGGTTTTAATACGCACTAGACATTTTCCGTAATATACCTACAGTTGATTCTTCGATTCGACAATAAATGTTTATCTAAGTAATATTGTGGCTTCAGTACATTTTCGTTGATTGATGTAAGTAAATATACATTGAAAAACGGTAAAACAGTATTTATGTATTTATAATTAATTATTTGTAAAAAAACAGAATCGATGATGATGCTGCACATTTATTTAAGCATGACAAGAACTGAATCTTTGCTCATACACTTGTACTTGCAGGACTACTTGTTAAGCGGGTCTCTTTATCACATAAGATACAAAAAATATGATGACTATCATGGTCTACTAGCCGAGTTCGACCGCGGCGGCCGATCTCGACAGAGATCAGCCAATAATGCAGAAGTATAAGTCGTGCACAAGTGGCAACGCAATTCGCTGAACTCACTGTTCCTTCACTCCTAAAGTTCGGTTAGACGGCAACCCGACATTATCCGACATGGCATAAATTAAACATATATTAAAACGAAACCCGTAAAAATGATAATATATTTTTCGTATTAAGACACAGTACCTACACATGACAGCACGTCAAGATAAAAACTGTGACATCTTATGTGGATGTAATAAGGGCGATGAAATTCGTAGCGTGATGTACTGTCGTCTCTACACGTTATCGTTTCGACGGATATCGTTTCCCTTAGTAGGGCTTTTTAAATCGAACAGACTATGAACAAAACTAGATTCATGTTCATTAATTACTTCACGTAGGCGGTGACAAGCGACGACGCGTGATAACACACGTCATTTGTTTTTATTACACCTGCGCCCGGCCCCCGTTTACGATTCGACACTACAATAATTAGCCCAAATAGTCTATTCACTAATCACTAATGTTTTGTTTACCTAATAGACTAAAATTAAGGCCACGTTGCTTTTGAGTAAAACACAAGCTGACCAGCTGTGATAGCTGAGCGTTACATACTGGAATTGATGCTGATCATAACCATATTTGAATATAAAAATCGGATCAGGCAAAAATAAGTCAAAGTATAATTGTACAATTTTAAAAGCATTTCGAGAAAAATTACTTTTTTTTTAAGTCATATCACCTTGATTTATCCCACAAAAAATTGTGGGTTCATGTGCCCCTCTCTTTCTCTCTCTCTCTCTCTTTCCCCCTGTCTAATAAACGGACACGACAAATGCATGATCTTTCTAACGTGTTGTCCAAATTATGTCAAACCTGACACAAAGTTCACATAAACAATTTTCTCATTGTTTCACTGATCCTAATGGGTACTACCTTTGAATCAGAATTTTATTAAAAATAAAACACGGGTTGCACTCCAGGAGTGCCGGAAGAAGTGAAAACTTGATTATGTAACGCCAAGCCTCAGCCACCATAGCCAATCATAGCCAATCCTAGCCAAGCCAAGCCAAGCCAGCCAATCCGAGCCAAGCCAAGCCAAGCCAGCCAATAGGAAGCCACCGCCATGCCAGTTGACGCTCCCCACTACAACTTCCGCTAGCCGTGCGCCTTGGGTGGGAGCAAGCCCTTATAACGGCCAGACAGCTCAGTCTAGCCACTATTGCCCTCTTAGCCACTGAATAGGCCGAAACTCTGCCAATTTGTATTTTGATAGTTGATTTTAACCTAATTTAAATAAAATCTGTGTGCTTATCGTTTTGCCTGTTTTTTTATTTATGCCACTCATTACACTTCAGAAGTGGGATAAATAAAAAGATTCGGCCATGAAGCGCAATCACACCGATAGACGTGAAAACGGAAGGCCTGTTCGCCCTTCTGGATGGATTGAATCTTCACTGACTCGCAGCGAAAACGTAGAAGAGGACTCCGAAGAAGTTACACCACCAGCCAGGAAGATTCTGAGAAGGCTTTTGGAGGACGAGGTGCAGAAGGCCATGCGAGAGCTGAACGAAGAAGTACCCGCAGCCATCAAAATAAAGGTGCACCGCGCAGCATCCCTCATACCTGAATTTGACTCGGATAGCGACGATTGTACAGCAAGTAACTGCGTGACACAAAAAGATCGACCAACTGGGTGAGATACATGGATGGAACGACGCTAGGCATTTCACCTGCAAGACACAGATTTTCTGAAACGTATGAACGTCACGGAAATACGCGAAAGATTTAAGGTTGTCACTACATGCAAGGAATGCCTTCTTCCTGGGACATCAATCATTAAGGTTTACATAGAAGACAACGACGAGGATAACGATGTGGTCACCCGGCCGTAACACTGCGAGCTATCAAGCGTATCCTACTCCATCCCTGCTACGCTGTTGCGTGGCTCAACGGGCTACATCAAGATCGTCAACACTGGCATCGGGAAGTTCATCTGGCAGCGCGGCGAGGTGCTGACCAGAGCAGACAGCTACGACGCCACGTCTCTAGCTGATACACAGGTCAGTAAAAAAGCCAATAGTATTTTGCCATTGCCACACAAGCCATCAGCCATAACTAGCTCGCCATATTATTACTTTGCATCAGCCATAATATTGTTTCAACGGTCTTACATACGAGCTTAGCCTATATTAGTACCATAGGAGGGGTTTATAAATAAAATTAAGACAGGACCACTAAATAAAAACGATTATGATCATTTAATTAATTTATTAACCGATTACAATGATTGTTTGGCAAGTAATACAAACGAACTAGGGTGCACTGATTACACATGAAAATAAATTTAACAAATTCACAGCCGATATATAGACAACCTTATCATATGTCGCACAGGGAGCAGGAGAAAGTTAAAACGAAAGTATCCTAACTATTAGATGCGGGTATTGTCAAAGAATCAGAGTCCAGTTTCGCTTCTTCAGTAATTTCGGTAAAGAAAAAGAACGGCGATTATAGGCTTTGCGTAGATTACCGGGCGCTTAATTCCATCACAGTCAAAGACAGATTTCCGTTGCCACAAATGATGGTCAGGTCTCAAAATTAGCAGGCTTTTATTACCACCAACTTAAAATAAGCCCTGAAGACATACATAAGACTGCTTTTGTTACACCTCAAGGTCACTTCAAGTATACACGCGTTCCGTTTGGTCTCGCAAATGCATCGTCTGTCTTCATGCGGTTGATGAATAAAATAGTTGATTCCATAAAAAAAGAATACTGCAGGGGTAGTTCGAAAACTTTATCACACACCGGTCATATCGATGACCCGAATAGATTTTCGCACGAATTTAATGTCTTAGCATTTCTTGATGACATTTTACTACCTTCTTGTGACGTTGCATCGGGGTTCACTGTATTAGAAAAAGTTCGTTGTAAACTCAGATCTCAAAATCTTAAACTTAATATGAGTAAATGCGAGTTTTTGCAAAAAAAAATATATTACCTACTTGGGGCACGAAATATCATCGGATGGTATTCAACCGGGTCAAGCTAAATTGACAGTTGTGTCACAGTTTCCTACTCCTACCAACGTTCATGAAATAAGACAGTTCTTGGGATTGCGTAGCTATTTTCGCAAATTTATAAAGAATTATGCAGTTATTACGCGTCCTTTGTCCGATTTTACAAAGAAAAACAGTGTTTGGGTTTAGGGTTGTGATCAGTGTCAAAGTTTTAAGGAGTTAAAACGTTGTTTATGTACAAACCCTTTACTTGCGTTGTTTGATCCTACTTTGCCTACGGAGATACATACGGATGCATGTAAGTTAGGTATTGCAGGCATATTATTACAACGACAAGCCGATGAGACATTACGCCCCGTTATGCACTTTAGTAGGGTTACAAGTAAAGAGGAAAGTATGTACCTTAGCTATGAACTGTAAACTCTTGCCGTTGTTGAGTCATTGCGTAGGTTCAGAGTGTATACTCGTATTGTAGGTAAACAAGTAAAAGTATTCACCGATTGTACAACGGTTCGAGCAACTTTAACTAAGCGCGAGCTTATGCTTCGTATAGCTAGGTGGTGGTTATCAATACAAGACTACGACATTAGCATTGATTACCGGCCGGGGGATCGCATGAAACACGTAGACGCGCTGAGTAGGAACCCTGTTGTATATACTATGAACATTAGACGGCTTTAAATAACAGACTGGTTTCATACTGTGCAATATCTAGATGAGAAACTTAAATGTATCATTCACTAACTCAAGGGTGGTAGTGCTTCTACAGGTATTACTAATAACTATGAACTATTAAATGACAGATTATATCGTAAAACATTACTTGGAAATCGCCTAGAAGTCCCTTTTTCGGCTCGATGGAAGATAACACAGATGTACCACGATAATATCGGACATGTAGGCTTTCAAAAATGTTTAGAGTTAATAAAACAAGAGTATTAGTTTCCTAAAATAACCTGCTTTATTCGCAAATATGTAGATGCTTGTTTACACCGTGCCAAAGAAAATCAAGGTAAAAGGGAAGGGAGACTTTTCCCAATACCTTAACCTTCTGAGCCAATGCGTATGGTGCACATTGATCACTTAGGGCCTTTTTGCAAGACCATAAAGGGTTATCAGTACATGTTGGTCCTGACAGATGCTTTCTCTAAATTTGTCATAGCAGAGCCCACTCTGACAGTAAATGCAGTAGAAACAATTCGAATTATAAAAGAAGACGTTTAGCTTATTCGGGTATCCAGACAAAGTAGTAAGCGACCATGGAAAAGCCTTAAGAGTAGAAATTTTAGGCAGTTTTCGAATGATAACAGTTGAAGCACATATTAACTTCTATTGCTTGTCCAAGGGCTAACGGGCAAGTTGAACGTACTAATCGAACCATACTTAACGCGTTGCGAGCCACTGATCCTAGTGAGGCTGCAAATTATTGGGCTAACTGCTTGCCCGATGTCTTGTGTAGAATAAATAATACGCTTAACGTTAGTACTACTTACAAGCCATAGGATTTAATGTTTGCAAGGAGCTCTAGGCCTCGTTGCGATATAGGTCTTAAACCGTGAGACTGATTCTGTTGAGGATAGGCGTAGGAAAGCTAGTACCCAGTTAAAGAAAGCTGGGGAAAAGATGAAGCGTGATTTTGATAAAAAGCGTAAGCCCAGCCGGGTTTATAGATAGGGAGATTTAGTATTGTGGAGACAGGCTCCCACAAATAGTGCAGCTAAAGTCAATACCAAGCTCGATGATTTCTTTTCAGGTCCCTATATCATAACTAAGGTTGTTGGCAATGACAGATATAGGATACGGAGCATTAAAGGCTTAAAAGGCTATAAAGCTTTTACAGGACTAGTTGCTGCAGACTCATTGCGGTCCTATACAAGCACCGTACCTATGTCTGACATTGCTAGCAGCTCTGATGAGCAATTGGAAACCGAAGACCTCATTGTTTTACTTAAGAACTAATACTACCCTTCCCCATTGCGGGAGCAATCATTGTTTCAGGACGGCCGAATGTAACGCCAAGCCTCAGCCACCATAGCCAATCATAGCCAATCCTAGCCAAGCCAAGCCAAGCCAGCCAATCCGAGCCAAGCCAAGCCAAGCCAGCCAATAGGAAGCCACCGCCATGCCAGTTGACGCTCCCCACTACAACTTCCGCTAGCCGTGCGCCTTGGGTGGGAGCAAGCCCTTATAACGGCCAGACAGCTCAGTCTAGCCACTATTGCCCTCTTAGCCACTGAATAGGCCGAAACTCTGCCAATTTGTATTTTGATAGTTGATTTTAACCTAATTTAAATAAAATCTGTGTGCTTATCGTTTTGCCTGTTTTTTTATTTATGCCACTCATTACAATTATTAACGTTGTGCATTTTTGATTTATTTGAACCGTCTTACGGTTTTTCGATCAGCATCACGTGACCTGACGCGAGTTTCACAGTTTCTACCCATGCCACAAAAGTGCTCAACGCCGCTAAAGAAGTTTTCACTTCAAAAAAACGTTACCCCTCTTCTCTTAAAGCAAAACGTTCGTGTAAAAAGTCCTCTGGAGATTTAGTTCGATCGTCGTATTAGCAGATTGGATCGCAGGCCGGCCGTAAAATGGGTCCGAACATTCCACATCACTTCATTGAACAACGGTTTATGGTTCAGGCTTTGTCTCTGGTCATGGAGTGATTGAATCTGATTCGAGTGGATGTAGAGTGTTGGTGAGAAACTGCGATTTGGTGTTCGTTCGTAGAGCCACCTGAAACCAGCTACCCACTGCAATCCATAATAATATTATAAATGCGAAAGTAACTCTGTCTATCTGTTTGTTACACAATCACGCCTAAAATACTGAATTTGCATGAAATTTCGTATGGAGATGTTTTGATAACCGAGAAAGGACATAGGCTACTTTTTACCGCGGGAATATGACGCATTTCCATGGGCAAAATTCAAGTAGGCCGATCGCTTTTAAGCCTAAACTACTGAAGAGATTCAGAGATAGTGTGAGACTCAAGAAAGGACATGAGTTACTTTTGACCGCGGGAAAAAAAACACATTCCCATGGGAAAAATTACTTTTCGGGGAATCTGATCGCTTCATTCCTAAATAACACACATAATTATTTGAATTATATTTGGATAAAATTGGTATTATGGGAAAACAACGCATTCCAAAAAAACTACCTATTGCGGAAAAAGTTTCGGGTAAAAGCTAGTATGACAGACGTCAACTAGCTAGAACATTACATAACTAGAGTTTTGAGACGTGTCATCAAGTTAAAAAAAAATAGATTAGTTTAGTGTATGTATAAAGTAATGCATAGTTTGCATACTTACGTATATTTAATATAATTAATCGTTGTTTTTAACGGATGGTATCACTTGCTGACCAGCTTTTATCTGGCATGAGTCTCTAAAGACCTCCTCAATGACTCGAAGCGAAGGACATGCAAAGTGCATTTACTTAACTGTTACCCTCGTACTAGCATCCTGTACCAATCCTTCTCATCACTAAGAGCAATCAGGCGAGTGGCCATGTAATCCTATTGCTCCCCACCAATCGCCGATACAACCTATTTATGACATAAGCGTCGAAGGGATGGGATATTGAAAACCTTTTTGAATGCAGGGACTGTCCATTCGGTCAAAAAGGTTTTTGAATCGTGAAAATTTCCGATCCGGCGTCTCGTTCTGCAATAAATCATATCTAATAATGTATTTTTTTACTCTTTCAATTCATTAATTCTTCGAACACAAAAGCTAAGCAAGCATAAACCTTCAAGGGCCAAGTCATATAGGTTATCGTAGGTATATGCAGATTTCGGATTGTATGATTATTTTACGTACCAACAATGTTTATCTTCCAGGTGATTTAAAATGAAAGAACCGGCCTTCTTACCAACCTGAAGGTACTAAATTAGTAAATTTCATTGAGTGATATTGTTGTATCTTTAGTACCAAAACCACTTCGAAACCAGACTTCAAAACGATCATATGGAACCAAAGAGACAGGTGCAACGATAATAGCGATTGCCTATTCGATTTGCTCACACCCCCGCATCTCTAAATTGTAATGTGTGGATGTAAAATGCGCTCCCCGCAGGCAGGAGTAAGATTTCTAATGAAATTGACAGCTAAAATAGAACTCTTTCGTACATCTCGTTGGTAGCACGTGGGATGCTGTTGATACGTATTTACCCCCGGTTATGGTAATGACAACGATTGTGAAATTCCACAACGTCAAACACGTTTTGTTAGGCGTAATAATAGATATTTGGCGTAACGAACTTGGTAACATGAATAACTTCGTGTCACTAATACTAAAATTAAAGCGGTGTAGAACTTTTTTTTTAAATAGCATTACATATCTAATTGTTTATAGGTACCACATTAGTAATTCATATAACACATGAACTTGACTAGCTAAAAAAGCTTACCTAGGTACTATTCACACTTTGTCAGCGTCATGAATCGACGAAAAATCTTGTGACGGGTCAGAAGCCTCGTATGAAAACGATTAAAATTCCTCGTTTAAACTCTTAATTTACTAACCTGGTATTAAATCCGTGGTAGTAAGTCTAATAGCCTCACTAACTAAAAAGTTATCCATACGATCCGCTGAAACAATCGCACTTACTCACATCAAATTTATGCAAATTCGCATGAGCAAGGGGAAGATGAAAGGCGACTCCTTTCATCATCAAGGACGGACATGAGAGTAGGGGCCTTGCTCGGCGAGGGTCTGACGTCACTGGTCACGGGGACCTCACACGTGACCTCACGCTGGTCACATGACTAGGCTATGTCTCCAAGAACGCGGGAAAATTCTGGACTAACGTTTTTAGTTGACGTTTTTCTAGCTAACATGAATTGGCAAAGTTTTGTATCAACAAACACTACGTAACTTGACTTTCGGTACAAACATATAGTTTTATGCGTTCAAATTAGCATAATTCTGAAACTATAAATAGAAAAATCTTTTCGTTTATTATTATCAAAATGACCTCAGAAGAATAGTTGTTCCAATTTTAATACGATTTGAAAATCAAGTTCATAGCAGTCCTACATATACGAAGCTTTAAAATTTATATTTAAGTCATTGCTTTGCTTATAAAAAAAGTATATACCTAATATTAAATCGAATGAAAAAATCCATGAGGATTTTCACGTGTGGACGCTGTCGAGCCGCGCCCTCTGAACAAAGCCCACTTCTTTCTTTTCACAGTTTTCCCTCGGAACCCTCTACCCAAGACCCAAGGAACGACTATAACACGAACTTTACGCAAGAGACCAGAGTTTATGTAAAACAATACACTTTGTAGGGGTTCACGGTTATTTTATAAGTGAAATTGCGCGAACGAATGAACCACCCATAAATTTCTGTAAACGTTTTGACAAGCTGTACATTTGAATTTGTCGACGGCCCATCGGAGCGAAAAACTTACAATTAATATTAAAACATGCGCAATAAAATAAAGCCAAGCAGTTGGAAAGTAAACGCGTCAGTCCAACGGACTCCAAACCCGCGTGCTTTTGACAAGGCTATTATTCCACCCCAGGACCAGAAGGGATTAACCCCTCAAAATTCATGAAACAATTTTCAACCCTGTGTGGAATTTTATAAAATTAATTTTAAAGCAACAGGCCCCAGACCACAGATCACCCCCAATAGATTCCGTATGTTGATTGTTTTGTATTGTCTCAAAGTCACCAAAGTTTGAGGAAGGTGCGGGTTGCGGGAAGCGTGACCATATTGCTATGATTGGTTAGTTCAAGGTCAAACTTGCATTTGCTCCGCCCCCGTAATCAAATAGTGATGGGACACGGTGTATCGACAGTTTTGATTTAATTATGCAAAACGAGCTATCGCATTGTCACAATAACTTACTGGATAAGATAAGTTAAAAAAAACCATACACATTCAATATGTTTGATCAACAATTTACATACAATATAGTCTACATATACTGAACTCAATGAGGTGCACAAATCCAAACATTTCAAAATAAATCATGAAATAAATTTTTAGCCCTTCACATTTTTTTATAAATATATTGCAGTTATGGATTAAAACGACGGGCTCCAGGGCGCAATTGGTAGTGGCCCTGCCTTGAGCGCCACGGGTCGTGGGTTCGATCTCCACCTGGGACAAACATTCATGTGATGAACATTTGCGTTTGTTCTATGTTCCGAAATATGTATTTGTAATATCTCTGTTGTTTGATATCCGTAACACAAGTGTTTACGCTACTTAGTACGAAATCAGATCGATTTTTGAGATGTTGTATGAATTCAAACAAAGTGATTTGAAATTAATCATTGATCATCATATTAGCAGTAAGAAGCCGAAAATTAATCATTACTGATTGACTTTACTTATACCTTGATATAAATTTATCGATAATCGCAATTTCACCACACAGTTTAAATTTTATTGCACTTTAACAAAATACATCGATAAATATTTTTGTCAGTACTGAGCAATCACTAGTATTACGTAAGAAAGAGATAGCTTATTATAAATTTCACTTGAGAGAAAGAGACTTTTCAAAAAGACTTCAACGCGCGCTTGTTTTAAAATGCACGATTACTTTTTTCGACCATTATAACTTGAGCTGCTTGAGACTGGTAATGACAAATTATTATACTTACCGATGGAATGTGGTACCATCTTTTTTCATATTTGATGTTCTCTTTGACTTTCCACACCATTTTATTGAACATGTAGTCATTTTGAAACACTTTATAATGCTATCAATATTTTCTACGGTATTAAAACACGCGTAACGCACGGGTCCAATGTATGGTCGCTACTAACTTCGCGTCTCGAGAGATCGGCACTTATGGTAGCAAAAACAACCATGTGCGGTGACTTTTGATGGCCCTCTATACGGAATCTATTGGAGGTCATCTGTGCCCCAGACATACGTAAGTATGAAAGATGTTACAAGCGATCGTCATGATAGGATGCAAATGAAATAGTTCGCGATGATATTGTTCACTAAAAGGGAGCATGTAGTTTATTGTTGGACTAAAATGAACAGAAATTATCTTTGTGCAAATCTGGTTTGGGAAAACAAACCATCATGCTATCTATAATTTAAACAATAGAATACACTAAGAAATCCGTTTCCTTGGCCCTTTTCACACGAGTAATATTCAGTTACCTACATATTTTAAATCTTGATAACAAACCTAATCAGTGTCGCTGGTTTTTATTTCGAAACTCAGTAGGTCGTATTACAAACCTTATTCTAGAGTGTTTTACTAACAACTAGTTACTGACAAAGATCACTCACTAAAAGGGACTTCCTAGGTACCTAATGAATGATGGGCCTGTACAAGTTGAGGTAAGTAACAAAATGTACTATCTTCTTATAATAAAACAGTAGTGATGTTCATTTTTTTACTTAATCTACTCGTACAATCTACCGCTTCAATCAACGCCAGTTGTTCTTATTTTTACATGTCACCACAAATGTCCGCCGTCACCGCTGTGCATATGCGCGTTCCCACTGGCCTCTAACGACCTGTCACTAGTATTCCCGTGATATGACGTTGACAATATCTGAGCCCTCATCTCGGAGCCCTTCGGCTGCTTTCATTATTTTTGTGATATAAATCTCAGCTTTCTCTGCTAAACTTGTCCGAAGATAAATTTGGCGGTCGAATTTTAACAGGTTTTTGTTTTAATGGGTTTTAATGTTGATTACTTTTAAGAATAGTAACGATATTAAATAGGAAGGTATGATATTTTTTACGGCCTCCACTCCTCTGTAAAGGCGTGCGCACAGATTTTAAAGGTTTCGCCATATCAAAGGTCCCGGGCTCGAACCCGAGACAGGGACAATGTAATGTCACTGGACTGGGTGTATGCAACAACAACGAAGGTATCAATACCTTCGTTGTTTCTGATTTCCGTAATACAAGTGGTATAACGTCTTCGGGGTCATAGCAACTAAGCAATGTAAGTATCTAATGTTCCCCATTTTTTTTTAAATAACTTTCTTTCCAGTAACAAAAATGGTATCGAATTTATGTTAGTGGATAGGAAGTTTAACTTAGAAATTTTATTTTACGTGAAACCACTACCTAGCTTATAGTTTGATTCCTTAAACTGAAACCTCACTAGTTCAGCTACTCAACTATAGATGGCATTAACTTAAGCAAAAATGTAAAACTACGCCATCTTTTTTCATACAAGCATCCATTGCTTATATTAAATAGTTTAGCTACTCAACCAAAGATGGCACTGAGTTGAAAAATGGTGTATTGCCATCTATTACATTTTCAGTATACTAGAATCTTACTGTAAGAAGCTAACAAAATTATGTTACTTTTTGTTACTAGATGTCTCTGCATTAAGTGCAGTAGTACAGCTAGATAAAGATAGATGACGCTATTTACTCAAAAGTTTTTAAAACAACTGTAGATGTCACTACTGGTACAATGTGTTTTGGGTTGCCAGTGAAAATGCCATATGAAATGATAGAATAGATAGGGAGTGGCTTGCAAGTTTTTGGGAAGTGTGTGGCGCTTTTGTCGCTCGTTCACTTCACTCACACACGCACAAGGTAAAACTGCTGAACTGAAGTGCTGACCCGGGCGCGGGGTGAACGAATGAGGCGAGGAGACGACGACTACGACGAGACAAGACTGCTGCGGTTTGTCACACGTTTGGCATGAGTGGAAGGACAGTATTCTTGGATAATGTGTAGTGTTTATTTGGTGTAGTGTTTTGTTTATAAATTATACACATCATTCTGAAATTCGTGTGGACGACGGCTCTGAAGAGATCAAGGTAAGTTTCTCTATGAATACCTCATAACTCGTACTTCAAGAACGACAACGATTTGTGTCTAACTGAATTATGCCTAAGAACAATTTAACCTGCTTCAATTTCTCATTTTTATCATTACTTATAAGAGAAGTCGGTGATTTTTTGTGGAACTGTTTAAAAATTCTGTGACAGCAACCTATTTAAGAACTTGATATATCTATGTAAACAGTAGCCGAAAGTGAACAGTTAGCTAGGAATTGACTATTGGGAGGTTCGGCTGGCTAAACACATTACTATAACTTATTATCACACATCTGTCTATATTTTCAAGCGTGTTAAAAATGACTTGCTCAAAGTCAGATAAATTTTTTCTCATTTTTTGTTCATGTTGCAAGCTTTTTGAACCACCTCATATTAATGCTTGGTGTTTTTTTGTATGTTAACCTCTTTCTCCAGTAACTTTGTTGAGGCTTAAGGATTACCTCTTTTATGAAAAAAAATTGTATGGGAATTGTGCTGCTTGTATGGGAACATAGACACTTAGGATCCGCTATAAATCAGATGTATATTTTATTTTAAATATTCCAATCAAAAACCTCCACAGATAAGTGATCCTTATTTCTACACTAAACCAAGGGATTTCAAAATTAATAAATTAATTAATTAGCAAAGTACTTATTAATTAGAAATTGAGTTTTTCTTTCAACATTACTATTTTACATCTATTTAGTGCCATAAAACCTATATCAACTCAAAGAATTAAAGTTTCCATAATAAACCATATTTTTCCTATAATTTGCTTATCATTTGTACATTTATGGTCACAAGCAGTCAGTTTTAATATTCCTTTTACCTTTAACTTAAGTCAGATAACAGTCAGCTTCATACTAAGAGCGATCTGAGGTTACAGCCATTTCTATTAAACCGACTGCTATCTAACTTTTGCCAGTTTTTCAATATGCGTAAAGTAACATACTGAAAGCAGTCACAAGCTTAAAGACTCCATAAATCAGTGCAATACAAATGTCTAAGCAGTCATATAGTTATCAGACTATTAATTATTAAGTCAGCCTTAATTTAAGTTGACATTTGTTTAGACTTTCTGCACAATGCATTTTGACTTTTTAAATCTACCATTATTATATACTTTTTCTTTTTGCTGCATATTGAAATAGTGACACAATTCATGTACTAAAATAGAAAGTAAATTAACAAATATAGGCTCTGCTTCAACATTGTCATGTATTTCCTATTGTAGCATTATTAAGCAATTAATTAACATGTATGATTATGGTAATAAATTACCTCGTTGATAAAATTTCAATTTATTCATTCAGGGTTGCAATAAAACAACCATGTTAGGAAAATTATGGATTTTATTATGCAAATTTTAATCTTACCATATTAGGTTTAAGAAATGTCTTTGAATATGTACCTATGTCCGGCGCGTTTTTAGGCAACGGAAAATACCTTGTTGTACTGGACGTTTCAAATCATCAGATTTTAAGATTTTCTTACCAAAACTTCTCAATTATTTGTTAAATAAAATTCTGGGACCAACCCATATCTTTCAAGGCTTGGCTAACCTGCGTTGTTTAATGGTACATGAAGCAGCAGAAGACGACAATTTGTCGCTACTTTTCTGGTTTGTATGACCTGCCAACTTCTTGTCGCTAGCTATGGTATAAACAAATTTTCTCCAGTCAAGTTGGGTTACCATCTAACTGGGCAGTGATTAGGGAAGTTCCCTCAATGAAGGAACGCTGGTCGTACATATATTTTTTTGCTTCAAATGATTGATCGCGTTATGTGAACATAGAAAAGGTTCATTCAGCATGGCTGAGTAAGCTGTTAGAAACAGTAAAATATTTAAAAAACTATGAGTCATTCAGGGTCGACGACATCACCTGAAATAATCCGGGGATAATTTATTATTTGCCATGTGTTGGCTCCAATGTGTAATGTCAGTGCACGGAAATAGGTCGCAAGAATCGGTCGCAGGCGTACATAAAATGTGGACTGTTTGTTCCCGCTATTTAGGGTACACAACGTAAAGTTATTGTACGAGTATGACTATTTGAGTATATATTACTAGCTGTCCCGGCAAACGTTGTTTTGCCATATAAATGTTTAAGGTGGACAACCCTTATCACTAAGGGGTATGAAAAATAGATGTTGGCCGATTCTCAGACCTACTCAATATGCTCACAAAATTTCATGAGAATCGGTCAAGCCGTTTCGGAGGAGTAAGGGAACAAACATTGTGTTGTGACACGAGAATTTTATATATATAGAGATGTACTATATACTATGAAAAAAATATATATAAAGAAAAAAATTTGTTCCGACCGTAGATTAACTGGGAAAAGGGAAGCTAATAATTTTGAAATTTTACCTATTCAACTTTCGTGGATATCCGTTAGTTGACTGTGACCTACCTATCTATCTTTTAGACATGCAAAATGACAAAGGTTTTGTTATTTACAAAACCCAGAAGTTATAGATATTATATAACGGAAATTGTAAGCGTTAAAATACAAGCAAACGAAAATAACCTTTATTTATTGTACTAGCCCAATCTACTTTTCCATTTAAACAAGTTGCCAAACAGCGAAACTTTTGGCAATATCAACGCAATAACGAGGTAAAACTCTTTATTCCCAGTTTCCGTGGCCAAAATTGTAAATTTACTTCTTCGTGCGTGACTTCAACGATTCCACGATACGAAAGCTTAAATGATTTGGTTTCAATTTTATACGATAGTATGCCTACAAAATTTGTTAGTTTTGTGTTTATCTAAAATATTATGCTAGAGCATTCTAACAACTTTTAATACATAGAAATAATGTAATTAAGTAGGTACTAACTGAAAGAGACGAACTTTCCAATCCCTTATTTCGTAAATGTAAATGAATGTTTTCCTCAAAAAGTTCCTTACTTTTCAATATCCTTATTTGTTAAGATGGAGAAAATGTTAAGGAAACCTAGCACAAACTGTCGCACGGGCTGCGATGAAGTCAGAAAGGTCGCCCGATCGGGTGGTATTAGATCCAGTATAGTTAGTATCTGTGTCAAAAATATAAGGTGTATGTGTCAAAAATATAAGGGCCCTTTAGTACTGTGGCCAGCACGTCAAGATAACCACTGCGATATCTTATGCTCTTATGGTAAACGGGGTACAAAAATGGGTAGCAGTACAGTGGCTACTGTACCATGTTAAATTACTAAAATGCCACTTTATTTCTGACGCTGACTGTACTGGAGGCCGTGAATAAAGGTTACTGCCTGTTTTTATTTTTTATAGCTTACAATAAACTAAGAGAGCCTTCTCTCAAGCTCTCTCTCTCTCTCTCTCTCTCTCTCTCTCTCTCTCTCTCTCTGGATATTTTATTTATACATATACTATTGGAGCCGGCAGACGTTATCCGGCCCGTGGCTTTTTTTTAAATATTCTTATCCTTAAACCTTCTCTAGGCTTCCACGAATATTTTAAAACAAATCGGTTCAGCCGTTCTCGAGTTTAAGCGAGACTAACGAACAGCAATTCATTTTTATATATAAGAGATCTATCTCTTATATATAGGTAGTAGTCCACAGCTAACAGACAGTATTGCCTTACCCAGTACCGGCAAGTATCGGTTCCGTGCGTCTGGCTTTCGTCTCGAACGCAGCTTGACCCACTTCTTTTCATTTACATATTTAGGACTCCTTGCTTAACAACGCCAAATTGGGGCTTTTAATGCCTTGCTGCAACACGTTACTCTGTTGACACAAAAGGTTTTAAATTAAACTTGCGCACTAAAATATTGCAGATGAATGTGAATTACAAAATCAGCAACTGGTATCAGGTGTACTTTATTGAGGTCCACTCAAGGAACCATTGTTGATAGATTGATAAATAAAGCAAAATAAAAGTGTTTTTTATCTCACATGAGATCTCAAGCTACAGTAAAAGTAGTAGAAACATTCATAAACACCAATCTTGGCATTCTCGTCTAGTAGGAATAATTAATCAATGCTATCTACTAAGCCTCTACTTGTCTCTAATGCCCTAAATACAGTTTAAGATAACCCTTTACAAAGCTTGACGTTCTGAGTATGTTTTGATTAAAACCCATGTCAAGTTATGTAGATTTGGCCAGTGTTGCCACAACTGTGTGAAATGTATCGGGTGCTGTCAGACCTTAGTCGGCTGACTGAGTTCTAGGCGCTTAT
This sequence comes from Pyrausta despicata, assembly GCA_963921415.1. Classification (NCBI taxonomy): domain Eukaryota; kingdom Metazoa; phylum Arthropoda; class Insecta; order Lepidoptera; family Crambidae; genus Pyrausta; species Pyrausta despicata. The sequence goes on along the minus strand of OY992862.1, from coordinate 7,941,166 downwards.
CAACACCCTTATCAGCCGGACAGGTGGACAGGAGCTCAGCTCAGTTACGTTACTTCTCAGTTTAATTTGGTTCGTATTATAATAATAAGTAGTTATGGCTGTTGTGTGGTGGGCGAGAAATTCTTATCCCAAAACATTGGTGAATTTTGATTAATTAATTTTATTAACCTAAATAGAAGCAAAACAATCATCATAGGTACTGAATGATGAATGTTGTTCTCCTAGACATATCCGTCGACGGCGACACCCTTAGCTTGTGTTAATAGCCTGGACTCTTGCTTGGGCGCGATCATGACTGGCAATACCAAATGTGGTTACGAATGTATCGATTGTACCTATCTCTATCTATATTTACTCTACTCATACTCGTAAGTAAGACTAGATAAGACGAGACGATCGTTAGGTCATTGATACTGTTTTTGCTGAAATAATGAATGAAACGTAGCGGCGACTTTTTCTTGTATCTTTTTTGCCCGCTACTGGCTCAAGTGGGAAAGCGATTTTGTTTTCATATAACATTTACATTATGAACGATTCATTCATTTATATGAGTAGAAAATATACTCGTACTATGTTATGTATGATTAATATGTTTGCTATACAAATTTGCTATTTTTATCGATTAAGCGATAAGTAAGCAGGGCAGAAATATTCATGTATACACTAAAATAAATATGTATACATTGAATTTTGACCTATGAATAAAACTTGCTGTTGGTTCATGTTTAACCAAAAAGTTAGGTCTTATTCTGCCCAAATTTCACTTCGATGATAAAAACGTGCGTGTTTTTTGTTTTGTTTTGGCGCCAAAGTGCCATCATGGTCGATCGAGCCTGATTCCGGTCAAAGGGCGAGTCCCTTTGACCGGAATCAGGTTCCGGGCTGATTCCCAATATGTGACATCATCTGCCAACATTGACCAACGCTAACGTAACACACGCTCGACCAACATTCGATCTGATGTTAATTCTGACAAATTGTATCTTTATTAAGAGCGGGTACACATTGGGCGCTTTCCAACGCGCGTTTAGTTAACGCGTGTTTCGAGAACTAGAACTAGTCCTATAGAAGTGTGCACATTCAAGCGCGCGATTCTGGTCAAGCTTTGATATGAAAATGCGCGTTTGACGCTACGCCGGGCGCCCAATGTGTACCCGCTCTAAGGGTCTTTTGCCTTGTTTTTGTACGTCATTATCGCCATGATAATCAGCTGTAGGACGTGCATTTGTTGAGTGCATTTGGTGGTATTGTGGATTGTCGTTTTTGCTCTAGTGTCTAGCACCTATAATTTTCAACCGAAATTTTTGCCTGAAAATTTTTGAAAGCCCGGTAACTTAGCCGTTACGGTTTCTTTAATCAGGCAGTAGTAGCTAAAATCCAGTTCTGGCATCACTTTTCCAATATTTTTTCATTACACTCCAGTTCCATCGCATGATACAGATAAAACTCAGTTACATACCAGTATCACTCGTAAATAGTGCACCAGTTGTTTTTCATAAATGAACTCAATTATGTGACAATGGATGGTTCCAATTCATTTTGTCCAATCGTGCCACGCATGGAACATGTATGCCCAATTGTTCAGGCTGATGCAACAGTCGGCAGATGACCCTAATTCATAATGGATCGGCGGAACACATCTAGGCTTGTATTAATCACTCTATTGGCCACAAGTTACGGTCGCCGGCGACAATAAGTGGGATTGGTAGGGTCGATTCTCGATTACCGATAAATTAGGACGAGCCTAGCACATAGTTTGTGTGGGGCTATTAATTTTATAGTGATGACAGTTCCTGTTACAAAATCCTCCGTGACATGAAGGGGATTGGTCATATTGAAATAAGCAATGATCAATCTTGTTTGCTAGCGTTCAAAAGGTTTTTAATATTAGGTATTCATGTTGTAAGCAGGTACCTAGTTTTACTTCCAGTGCTTAGAAAAGCACTTACACAAATTAAACTACGGTGCTATGTGTTAAAAGAAGTTCATAGTGCATTTTATCTAAAAGTGAACTCTCTCTGAATTTCGCAAGTATCGGAACATCTCAACTTATTTCGTGGTCGCTTTTTGGATGAACTTCTATATGTATGCTTAGCTGAACTTGCAACAAAGTACCATTACTCATCATTAGTAGACCAGACGTATTATCCTAACTGTATTTGGAGAATGTGTATATTCTCACATTAAGTTATCTTCAACGAGTGACAAAGAGTGCAATGAACCCTGCCACTACAAGGGTTCCGGATAAACCGATGGCTTGCGCTTGCGACTTGCATAGACTAAAGTAAAATAGATAGGTTAAACGTTGATGGGTGCCTAATAAATACTTCATACCTATATACGTCTCACTGCTGAGCATAGGTCTCACCTCAACTAAGAGGTGGTACGAACCATACTCCACCTCGCGTGCTCAGTGCGGTTTGGTGGATGCTTACTACCTTAAAATTGTTATTAATTTGTAAAATTTACTTTTTACGCTTATTCGTAACATTTTAATTCTCTTGAAGTCTTGCTTCACCCATATTAGGGTTGGGTCACCCAACACGTTAATGAAGCGAGCTTGTCTAGAAGATGCCTGTTTAGCCTGACTTTGGTAATGTTAGAAATACGGAATAACAACCTGTTTTTTAAGTCGGTGTAAAAAAAACTAATATGTTTTGCATTAACAAAAACACACAATTATAGCCATGTAATTAATAACATAATTATTGCATACTAAGATCAGTAAATAAATCGTAGGCATAAAACATGAAATTATGATACGTTCAAACGAGCCCTTTACTAATCTCTGACACTAAGCCCACGGCCTTCGCCCACGCTATGACCAGCTTGTCGGATTTCTAGCACATGCCGAGCGCAAGATTACGATGTAATAACACTAAAACTAGTCAAAACAAGAAAACTCGTAAACACCTAAAAATAATGAGAGAAATTACCATCTCCCTCGTTTCTAATGGAATATTGTAATAAGTATTTAACTCGACATTCCGGTCTCTTAAGTCCCGCAGTAAATGGGATATAAAAAGCATTACCCGAAACTCGATCCAATCTTGATAGGCAATAACCTCATCAGAACGAAATAAAATTGAACGGCTGCTATCGGCTACACATTTTATAAAATGAGGACTTATTAATACGGCTTTAGTGCATATTCATTACAATGACATTACATATTGGATATCACGGGTACTAATGATAAAATTGGTTTATGGAGCGGGAATGATTGGTCGATAGACGTTAGTGATACTTCAGATTCAATATATGCGTGAAAGTGCAAATTCTCAGTGTTCAATCTATCACAAAATAAGCTACGTGCTCCAAGTCAATGTTGCATTAAGTGTTTTATGATAGAAATAACACCAACGTTTTGTTTGTTAATTATAGTATTGAATGAACAATGCGGATTAAGAATGAAATAAGCGAATAAAGGTCTTACAATCTTGCCTTAGTTTCCGGTCGCAAATTGCGTGTAAAGCCGATATATTAATTAAAATAATTCTATGAATTATGAAATGCGCTTTGTATCTAGGTATTCATTGACAGGAAGAAAATGAGCACCTTGTATAATATACTTGTTTAATGTTGTAATTTTAGTAAAAGGTACCTACCTAGATATTTTCGATAACATTCCACAAAAGTTTATTATGAATGTTCGACATCTCCTTGGTGAATTGCATCACTGCATGTGCAAGAAAGCTTATGTCTACTGTGTGTGCTTATGGCGTAATGAGATTACACATCATGACATATTTGGTGAAAGCGACTCCCATATTTGGTAAATCTGTTTATTTTTTAACACGGTCCCATCTCGGCATTCACCGGGATTATCTTTCGACTGACACGCAATAAAGTTGTCGGGGTATAATAAGCTGGTTTTAAAAACAAACCATTTGTCATCGAGTGCAGTCACACATGTAACTAATTAATCAGACCAGTTTTTGTTACATGTTTCGTTACATTCAGAAACTATAATAATATTTTTTTAACATAATCATTAACTCAATAGTTAATTAATTTCGAAATGAGGAAAGTAGTTATTTCTTTACGCTTATCTGTTTTGGAATGACAGTCGCTCACTGGCCTTAATTAATCATATCGATACATAATAATAAAACTGTGACTGATCACCAGATGTACATGGTAAATATAAAAAAATCATAGTGAGGCTTTTATATTTTAATATAATGACTAAAAATTACATACCTAATCTTATATTTATCCATATAGGTATTAATGCATGCATAATAGTACCTAATTAATGTTAATAAGCTGATTACAGATTCATATTATGTCAGTCTCGGTGATAGATTCTTCGATATACTTAAAAATATTTAAAAAAAAGTGGCGGCACTACGAGTATCATCTACTAAGAACTCTATGGTCAAAAGAATAATATGTAATAGGCATACAATTTGTGGAGCGTTACGAAACGAGGCCAGTCTAATAAAACGTATCCGAAGTAGCCACGTGGAAATATAATACGATACCACAGATTGAATATTGATAGTGCTTCTCGAATAGCACCAATTATGTGTTTAAAGATAGATATGGATAAATCTAGCTAGCGTGCATTTATTCTACGAAAGTTTGGGAGTTATAAAAATTGTAAGCTGCTTTGTACATACGTAATTTATTAATTTAATACGAGTGGTTTAACAAAGTTTAATTTTAACTGCTTCAGATATGTAGAATTGTAGACCTCATGCCTCTAGAAAGCTTAAAATGTTGCCCCGGATTGTTGCCAAGTCTTTGTACGGATAAATAGAAAATAATAAACCAACAGAACATCACAAATAAAAAGCCACAACTCACAGAGCAAGCTTCTCAAAAATGGATGAAAATAATTAATTAACCGAGCGAAGCACAAACATGAGTTAATTTAATTCTCTCGTGGAAGACATGCCGTCAAATTGTTAGCCCGTGGGAGTCGACCGCGGGATTCTGTTGTATAACGTTTGTAAAGAACCACATGGAAAGAAAGATGAAAAAACATGCAAAAACATTTTTCAATCTCGGATGGTTAAATCTGAAAACACCTTTTATTTTGTGAGTACGGACCTATTTCATGTGTTTACTCATGATGAAAACGTTAAAATATTATTTTAATCGACTTGGGTTAAAAAAAAACCGGTCAAGCGCGAGTTGGACTCGCGCACCGAGGGTTCCGTACAAACCTGTAGATAAGGAGTAGTAACTTTAAAATTTTCAAAATTGACAACAATATTTTTCATAAATATATATTTTTTATATGATGAAACTGAAAATTTACGGTTTTCGTAATTTTTCCTATATCTGTACTATAAGACGTGACTTCGTACTAAATTTCAAGATTCTATGTTTACGGGAAGTACCCTGTAGGTTTTAATGCCCGTGCGAGTTTCGAAAATTTGCGGAAATTTGCGACCTAAATGGCTGTATCTTTTGATTGCGTTGGCTTAGAAGGTTGGTTTTCTACAGCTTCCAGGGACAGCAGACCTAAGTATCATATAAAAATTTCAGTTTGATACCTCGCGTTCCTGAGACAAACGGTCTTGACAGACGGACGGACGGACAGACGGACAGCAAAGTGATCTTATAAGGGTTCCGTTTTTTTCTTTTGAGGTACGGAACCCTAAAAATAAACAATCAATGCAAGTAAGCTCTAATAAAGTGTAGTAGGACGTAGTATGTAAATACTGTGGCTATAAACTCCTCCAGCGCAATCCAAATCAAAAACGAAGACTTTTTAAGAAAACTGTTCCAAAAATAAGTAGCTATTGTATTTTTTTATTATTATTATTGTTTTTGTTAGTATAGGTAAAACTTTAACGTGCAGTTTTACGCTTTTATTGTAGTATATGGATATTTTATACCAAAATGTAAACAGAATACGGTCTAAACTTCAGGATGTTTATCTGAATGTTGAGTAATAACTACGATGTTATTTGTATAACCGAAACTAATCTTATTGATACAATATCAGATGGTGAAATATTTGACTCAAGGTATAGTGTGTTCAGACGCGATAGACATACCTCTGCTAATATTAAAAAAGATGGTGGCGGAGTCGCACTCGCTATCAAAAAATAATATAACACCACCCGTCGTATATCATGGGAGACTGATCTTGAGGACATTTGGATTACTATTCCTAACGCCCGTGGGAAATATAACTTAAACATATTGTTATGCTACATTCCTTCGTATATAACCATAGATAACTTAACGAAATATTATAAACATTGCCAAGACATTATACTAAAATCCAACGATAATGATTATTTTGTATGTATTGGTGACTTTAATACACCCAACATTCAATGGACTAAATCGCCCAGTTCTTCTTTCTTTGCACCTTCTCCGGAGACGGATACGCGTTCTGTTGGATACAATAGCTGTATGTGGCGTTTACCAATTTAATGATATACCTAACAAAAATAATAGACAATTAGATCTCGTGCTGAGTACTCTCGAAAATATATCTGTAGATGCTAATGCTAGCGCTGCCCTGAGTTGGCTAGACCAGCACCATCCCGCAATTATTATCTCATTGCAAACCTGCATTGAACCCACACATTCAAAACCTCGCATACGCCTAAATTTCAGGAAGAGTGACATTGATACAATCAAATCCGAGCTCAATAGTATCGATTGGCAAACAGTTCTAGCCTCCTCGGATATAAATAAAAATACAGAGGCATTTAATGATACTCTACACAAAATTGTTACCAAACACACTCCTGTCTCATCTGCAAAAGCTCACAAGTACCCTAATTTGTTTAGTAAATGTTTGGTGCGTTGCTTAGCTGAAAAAAACAAATATCACAAACTTTTTAAGAAGTATCACAATCCACGTGATTATGACGTATTTTCAATGCTACGTGCTCGGTGTAAGCGTTTAATAAACCAATGTTACAAAAATTATTTGTCACTGGTTGAGAAGGAATCGACAAACAACATCAAATATTTTTGGAAATATGTTAATAGTAAGCGGACGATGAGTAACTCAATACCTAGAGTCATGAAATACGGCAATAGGGAGGTCTCTGACCTAAAGGATGTGTGCCTGTTATTTTCTCAATACTTTAGCTCTGTTTTTGAGGAACCTACTACAATTAATACCGCAAACTTAGTATTCAAAAGTATGTCAAACAGTTGCCTCTCACACGTTGTCATCTCAGAAGAGGAGATACTTAAAAAATTAAAATCACTTGATCCTAACAAAGGTGCAGGACCCGATAGAATCCCTCTTCTGATTTTTAAGCAATGTGCCAAAGAGTTGGCACTCCCGCTGTCTGTGATATTTAACCAATCGTTAACGTCTGGTATCTTCCCTGATTCCTGGAAAAGGGCCCATGTTGTTCCCATATTTAAAAGCGGAGACAAATCTTTGTGCAATAATTATAGACCCATTAGCATCCTTTCTTGTTGCCCAAAATTAATTGAATCCCTAGTTTACGACACAATTTATTTTCATGTCATCCCGCTACTGTCTAGTTGCCAGCATGGCTTTGTTAGAAACAAGTCCACTGTTACTAACCTCTTAGAGTACAAGAATTATTTGTGTGAGGCTTTTGCTAGCAATGTCCAAGTTGGCTCTATCTACACGGACTTCTCGAAAGCTTTTGATAAGGTGAATCACACGATACTCTGTCATAAGCTAGAAAACATGGGTATTCAGGGCTCTTTGCTCCGCTGGATTAAATCTTATTAGTCCCGTAGAAGTCAGCTGGTAGCCCTGAAAGGTGAACTTTCAAATCCTGTGTATATTGCGCCTGGCGTACTTCAGGGGTCTCACTTAGGCCCTTTACTTTTTAACGTCTTCATCAACGACCTCATCGAAAACCTCAAAAGTCCTTCTTTACTGTACGCCGATGATCTAAAAATTTTCAGTAGTATCAGAGGGCCCAATAGTGCTGAAACCCTGCAAAGCGATCTTATCACGGTCTATCAATGGTGCTTAGATAATCGAATGTTCCTAAATACCAGTAAATGTTTCGTCTTGACTTTCACGAGGACATCAAACGTCTTTCATTTCGAGTACAAACTGAATGATCACATCTTGAAACGTCAAAGTAAAGCTAAGGATCTAGGCATTATAATTGATGAAAAGATGTCTTTCAGGGATCAGTACGAACAGGTTTATAGAAAAAGTTCAAGTATGCTAGGTTTTGTACTCCGGAATACAAAAGACTTTAGAAATCCCCGTACTGTCACATACTTGTATAATACGCTTGTTAGAAGCAATTTAGAGTACGGGGCATCCGTCTGGTCTCCTTTCTACGCAGTTCAAATCAACCGAATAGAATCTGTTCAAAAAAAGTATCTAAAGATTCTCTCCTTCAGAAAAGGTCTACTTAGAAAACTGCCTTCCTATAGTGACAGACTGAAAAAAATCAACATGACGACTCTAGAGACAAGACGCAACCAGTTCGATCTTTTAATGCTCTATAAAATTCTACATTCTATAATCGACTCGTCATCGCTTCTATCATCAATTAATTTCAATACTATTTATAGAACCCGAAATCCAAAACTTTTTTCTTTGCTGATTTACCGTAATAATACATCTTTCCACAATCCTCTCGTTCGAATGTGTCGCCTATACAACAACTTACTCGTATCACGTGACTTAGACATTTTTCACCCTAGCCCAAATGTTTTCAAGAGAAATCTCATATCTGTTCTCAGCAATTTATAGAGTGAATATCTGGCCATACTACTAATTTTATTTATAATTTTTTTATATTTTTTTTATTTGTTATTATAAGGAAATCACTGCTTCTTTATTTTCTTCATATATATATATATATATATAAAATTTTATCTACCCTTTATTTCCACTGTAAAATAATAAAATAATTTATAAAAAACGTAATATTATACACGCTAGGAGCACTTTTAGGATTACAATCAAGTTAAGCTAAGTTTATAAAATTGTGATTGTAAGGATTGTACTCTGTTTGTGTTCTTTAAATAAATAAATTAAATAAACCCATCACGTTGAAAGGATAAACTGCAAAGCCGAGCTCTATCCAGAGAAATTTGATAGATTAGGCATAGGCGATATCACTTCACTACCACCACCACATTTCAATTTAGTAGGTTAGTATATTTTTAAGGTTCACCTTGGACATACTCTTTTTTTTAAGTTTTGAGTATATTACACAAGATACTATTTAATTGTTTTGGATTATCGCAAGAAATGCTACTAAATACTAATCTTGATAATTTTCAGCTGACAGAGGTAAACTAATTAAATCAGTTTACCATTTATAACAAGTCAACATATCATGCATGAGGTGCTAATAGTGTTTTACTTAAAATAATACCACTAATTGTTCATTTCATTCACGGTCGTTGATTGCCCCCTGTGCACAGTGTGTAGGCGGCCTAACTAAACCAATTAAATTAATTAGAATCACTAGTCTGTCTGCGAAATCCGCTTTCATTCTTATTTCGTTTATGAAATGTAAGAGAATGGTAGCATTTACATACTTTCACGCCATCTCATTGTTTGGTGAACAGCTGATCTTTACTTTTTAAAACACAATAGCTCGCTTTAATTTAAATTTTATTTCTTTAAGATATGATCTAATAATAGAAACAGTTTCGAAAATTCATTTACCTACTCAGTTTGCACATAGCAAAATAGAGTTATTTTTTTCGCAGAGGAAATAGTTTACCGATTGCCAAATGGTTAGCAACGGGTTATGTGCGACTAACGTCCAAGTTTATACACTAAAAGTCCGTGGTTTCCCTCTAGACCCTTAAAGTGGTGCCACTAATCACTGAGGATCGCATGAACTACCCTTAGTTTCTCATATCTCCCTGCTAGAGGCCATTCTGTTGCACTCGTTAAGTGAGCTGCTAACTGCGGTGTTATCTGGTCGGTCCATCGTATTGGTGACCTCCACTTTGCCCTGGACAACAAGCACTCTATGCATCAGTTGTCTCTTCTTGAAACGCCTACTACTATACTATCCTGCCCTCAAATGCCCTGAAATCTATAAACTAACCATGTAGGTATTCATAGCATAAGAGAAATTACATTGGTCGACACGTGTTGGTGTTGTTTGCTTGCTTTCGTTTCAGTGTTATACAACGCTAAACAATTAAATATTTATTCACATTATGCTACATACCATGTTATGTTATTTTACATAATGTTAATTAGAAGAAAACTTTGCGGACCAAAAAACAACACTCACAATCCCAGATTTACGGTACTTTGTTGCTGAAATGTTGACTAAACATATTAAAAAACGATAATTTTTGAATGACACTTGAAACTCTCTATTCAAGTGACTGGTGCGAACCGGCATTCAGTCGTAAAATAATAACAAGGGGCCTTTATCATGTAGATTAGATGAGGACCTACAAGTGCAATGCAATGACCTCTCTACAATAGCTATTTTATGTCCAAAAGTGCTACTTATCAAGGTGCTGAGCTCTTATCTTGAACTCATTAAGGGAAAGTTATAACACGTCTTTTTCTGCTGGACGGTGCTTTTCAAGCCGTCTGTAAGTGTAAAACAATATTTTAAAACCACAAAACCAAAAACAAGGTCTTTGGTTATTATAAAAATATTTTAGGCCATAAACAAACAAAGCGTTAGTGGTCAGACCACACGCGCGGCTGTGTGTGAGTCATTCTTTACTTTTAAGGCATCATCAACGTTTTTAGACTGGCATTCGTCAAAAGTTAGCATCGAAAGATGTATGACCAATGTATTGTGGTGTAAACTAAGTTTATGTAAGTTTTGTCAGTAAACAGTAGGCTCAAATATTTCTGGATTTGATGTCTGTTTTGTAGACATAAATAAAAATATATATCATATGCGATTTAATTTGATTCATTTCATTCATTTTATCATCTGTTTCTGAACGTTTATGTTTAAATTTTTGATATTCAATCCGAACACAATGTTTCTAAAGCCAGTCTTGAATTAACTTTCGAGGTCATTATGACGTACTTAGTTCATTTGCATACACAGTAAAATATCCTTAATCTTTTCTTTTCTACTCAATTGACATTTAAAAAAAAACTAGTTTGTTCAAATTGTTACAAAACACAGAACCACTCGCAAAAAATTTAGGTCGTCATAAAGTCATGTTCTAATATTACGTTGACTGACGAAAACTTTTTTGATTAGTTCGCATGCGAACAGTTTGTTTAGTCAGCGTATCAATTTGAGCAACTATAGCTACCTACGCGTACAATTTCAGCTGATGCCATTGTTTGAGTAGTATAGCTTCAGTGATTGCGAATTTAATGTGAGGCTGATTTAGCATTTAAGGTTTAGGAGGCCGGAGCTAACTGATAGACGCTCAATTATAGAAGATGAAGCGAGCGAACTTCCCGTATAAATCTTGAACACAGCATAACGTGGCGGTACGTGCCGGAATTGGAGATTAGATAAAATTCATCGTGTGAATGCCAAGATCCTTATCATCGCTTTCGGCACTAGTTAGTTTATTCACAATGTTATGCCAACACGGCTGCGGCCTAAATACGCAAGATAGCATCGGCCAAGTGGGCTTGAAGATGAGAGTATCCTCAAAGCAAAGTTAATTACATCATTAAAGAACATTTCTTTTGTATCTTCTTTTATAAGAAATTGGCACATACGAGTAATTATTCGTGTTAGTGTGGTTAATTTTTCGGCTCATGGACGTTTTATTTAGTTATCATACGACGAGTTTCACATACATTCATTAAGCTAACATAAAATACAGAGGTTAATTATAAGTTCTACTTCATATACTAATTGTCGAAATTAAATCACCGCTGGGAACACGTTCATAATACTTGAACGAACTCATCGGAGTGGAACGGATTCCACCTCGTTCCCGAAATGTTGATAAGAGCCTCATAATAATTCGTCGTCGAAAACTCCCGAGCAGTTACCGAAATTGAATCAGGTCATAATACCCATCCAGAAATTCCATCGTAAATATAGTCTAATTTTGCGGAGCGCTTCGACTAATGAGGCCCGCAATTATGAACCCCGGGCCCTTATCCCTAATGGCGATCACTATCTCATTCATTACCACGGTCAGATTTGAATATTATAACTTCATCATAGAGATTGACTTTCAAGTTCCACGGCTATTCTGATCACGCGTACCCGATTAAATATTTAAGGGATCACAGGGTAATGTGTAAGATTACCCCGGGTCGGTTCTAGGCAGCCCTATTTCCACGCGTATAACCTGCTTTCTTTGCGTGTGCATCATTTATAATCATAACTGCTACGCTGTTTCAACTTTGCACCTCTTACATAAAAGCTTTGCGTATCAAGAAAAGTGGAAAGCATTTCGCGCGTCTTCCAGACACTTTGGTTCTTACAAATCGCGTAATAAATTGCGTGAACCTCGCGACACAATAGTGAATAGGCATTTGTATTTATATGCGAATTCCCTAAGGTCACTTATTGTCAAGGACCTTTTGCTCTACCTTCTCTCGTGATTCTACCCGCAGTACGGGTCTAATATAATTTATATTAGCGAATCAATGGACAGGCGTGGGGTCAGTCGTGAATACCAAAGGTCTTCCTACCCTTTGACCTAAAGGGTATGCTAGTGCCTAACTATATGGGAAGGGCGGAATGAAAATGCTAATTTAAAAATACCTTAACTCAGTTCTAGGGGTGGATTTCCGTTCTTAAGAAACTCCGGGTCTGATGATGAAACCTTTCAGGAATCGAGGGAAACCCTCAAGCTTGATTTTTTAACACATTCAATAAATAATATTTATTAATATACTGTTTCAATTAGATAGATAAAAAACATTCAAAATCATTATTTTTCTATATCGGTCACACAATTAAAATATGTCGTTGCCCAACCGTTGAATTAAGGTAATTACTCAATTAGTTATTGTTTGTCCTTGTGTAATTTTATACTTCTTTAATCTTAAGGAAAATTGGTCAATGAATATACTAATTGAATGAACTACGGTGTTTTACAATGTTCAATTGACTTATTCAGGAGAACCGCGCAATAACTTGTTTTAAGTGGCGAGTGACCGTTTTGTGATTTTAAGATGTTATCCGATTGCGAAAATTAACACAACTTCGGAAAAAAACAGTAATCAAAACTATGTTTTTTAATGCTTTTTTTCGTAGCAAGATTTATCACAATAACCATCCCGAAGCAAATAGCATTGTACCAAAAATAAATCGTTAGATATGCGGTGTTGAGTGCTCTGCTCTAGCTGTACCGTAAGTCGATATTTACATACAATAGAGTAAGAACGTCCGTTTGACGTCATCATGCATCGGAATCGGCTGAGGTTATTGAGGATAACGGTGAACTAAGTAGGATATTTACGGGGTTACCTTGATATATTGCAAATTGTGCCGCAGCTGGTCTAAATATTTTATAAATAAAAATTAAAAACTGGCGGTCACAAAAACAACGGTAGAATTTTGAAAAACCTCGTTTCAGTTGATATGTTCGTTCTTTGATTTGGAACTCATTGAGATTCGTGATGTATGAGATGTGTTACATTACATTTCGCTTTTATGTATAGAAAATAATCTCCAATATCTGGTTACAGGTCAGTTGCACGCACAAACGAATGTTCCCGACTGAAAATTTTCACCCGATCCAAAAGGTAAGTTTCTTGAATTACTTACTGCCGCACTCAGGGTCGTTTAATGGTTACTTAAGGCGTTCCTAAGTACGTCTTTCGTGTACTGTTACTACCAATCATGATTTCATGCTGTTTAAAAATAGTTTTTCATAATTAAAACCCAACATTTTTAAGCCTGGCCATACCAATTTTGTATCGAATTTGTAATCGATAAACTGATTCATCCTACGGTTACATAAATCTGTCATTAGTAACTGAACCCTTATATATTGTTTCTGGGATGAACCGTCATTTAGCAGTTTTAATGGTAATTGCAATTAGTTAAGTAGTCATTAAGACTTATTTATTGAACCTTTCTGAGTGCGGCAGTTAGACATGTTAACATAAATAATGTTAATATTTTTTAAACCAGGATGACATAGTTCTAAGAAAACCCAGACACTGCGGCAAGGGTAGGTACTGAGTTACCGACCCTTGTCCCTACAAAATATTTAATGAGAAGAAGTTTTGATTAAAAGGGAACCATTTTTATGTGCTCCGTCAATAGTCATCCTGGGACTTTCGTTTGATTATTAATTAACAACTCTTGGCACTTTTAGACTCGAGCCAAAAGACCATTGAACTTTAAAGGCATAGGTCTGACAATTTTCAAACTTTTGTATACCTACCGCCTTCTATGCGTCCTGTCTGGTGCTAGAGTATAGATTCTAGGAATTCGGTGATAATAGGTTCCACTGACACTAAAATTGAATCCTGAATTTCCGATCGAACGCAAAATGAAACATCGCTTAATGGCACACAGGCATTAAATATGAGGCTGGGGTTAAAGGATAATGTAAACGATGCTAAAATTATATCAGGTCTAGCCTAATAGAAACTGGTGGCTAAACTATAACGAATATTTGAGCACCACTCCCGGCCAACTAAATCAAACACGGGCCGGCGAACACAGAGATAGAAATTTCATTTCCGAGATCATGCCGAATCCGTTTTTGGATTTACATAATTGTATGAATGTCATTTTACGGTCAATTTCAATCGCTAATTGGCTTATGACTAGTTTTGAATATGATTACTCATAACGTAACAGCGCAAAAATTCGCTGGATGTTTCTGAATGAGCACTTAAAAGCTAAAACAACAATTAGAGCGCAATTCGAATCTATCTCTCTACCATCTTCATCTGTTACAGGTGCACAATACAATTTAACGTGAACTGTAGTTAGAACTTGAGTATTAATCGTCGATAATAATTAGGGCTTAAGTACTATTCAGCCTTTGAATTTCGCAACTCTAACTTATAAGTTTCCTTCTAACTTTTAAGTCAGCTAAAAGTTGGTATACCGTTTCTCGCGTTATCAAACTTTGTGTTGCCAGCATAGTCCAAATGAAATGGCAATAGTTTCCCTTTTTATATTGCTACCCCCTGATTGAGGTGAGTGCCTAATAGATGATCTTGAAAAATTTTACCATAATATAGTCAGTCTTTTTTTCTTTCAAGTACCTAAGGTAAGGACTACCTACCTACTTGAAAGAAGAAAGGAGAAGAAGAACGTTGTGTAACAAAATCCTCTTGTCATCAAATCATAGCCTTAACTAAACTAATCTTCTGAAAACTTTCTAGTCGCATATGCTATAGACTATAGTTTCTTATTTAGTTATGATGATAAAAGTTTAGTAAGCAATCATAATCCTAAATATATTTATTTCTTGACTTGATTATTTGGTGATGACAATCGACTGAACTTGCTCTTTCGCTCGCTCTACATTTTAGGATTACAGTTACGGGTCTAATGGACTGTGAAAACGAATTTTCTCGTTGCCGTCTCCTTTATCGAACTTTAATGGGCTTTGATGATTCCTACAATCTCAGAACCGCTTCAGTTATTATGGTGTTGAACACCCGCGCAGCAAATGTCATGTAAAAATTAAATGATAGTATAAATTAAAGTAAATATAAATTAAAGTTTAAGTACCTGGAAGTATTTATTTTTCCATGACATAACGCTGCGTGATCATCACCTCACCACAATAATACACCAGGTTTTTATTTCCTTAAACATTTAGCTAGATAGACTTACGTACCGCATAATTATGCCTATGTTATGTGTTTCTCACAAAATAACATGATTTATGTCCATGTAATCATAGTTGATTATGCTACCTATAAAATTTAAGGCCAAGTTGAGTCATTAGACATTCATTACGTGTGTACAATCACGACGCTACAAGACCATATCAGCGCCAACCAACAAATGTCCTTTTGTTAGCAACAAGAAATATTTTTTTTTTGTAAGAGTGACGGTCAAGTGGATATCGTCATCGCTAATCTTCAGCCAGTTGAGTTTGTTAATGCTAACGTGTTATATAATATGTTGTAGAAATTAGCAGTTTTATATTATGACCTCATGACCAAGTGTAGTGTACCAAGCCACATTTCCAGTCTATTGTTTACTCGTAGTATAAAATTATATTCGAACACGTCTGTTTCACCTGTAATTTCGAAAAGAGTCTATTAATTCCTTCAGTTGCAGAAAGTAACAAACTAATGAAAAACTATGTAGTTAGTATGATGAGAATTACTAGGATCCTTATTTTTGGAATTATATTCGAGATTTAACCTCCGTATTGGTTATTTGGTTTGAATAACGTTTCTCTAGCAATAGCACGGATCGCTAAAATATACCTCTGGGGCGTAATAAGCCTACGGCAACAAGTTCCCAACACGCAACAACTCCTGAATCATCCAGCCGTTGTAGACTAGATTAACGTTACAAAAACTTCCCTCGCTCCCTCCGGTTACCTCCACCAACTTCCATTTATGTTCTCCTAAGTTATTTCTTGCTAACGTCACGTATAACTTCGCCTGTTTGCTAGTTACCGTCCTGATTTTGATTATCAGCTCAAGTAGGCAACATGGAACTTTGATGCATAATTGATGGTAAAGACTTTCGGGTGGCAGGCATTGTTGAAGCCCATTAGTGAGTGACGAAGTAAGTATAGTCATGGCACTTACTAGCGTGATCTTTGTTGGCAAAAGCACATAAAAGTTTGTCAGTTAACAAACTACGAACTTAAACTATCTAGTCAAGTTTTGACGGCTCGCAGACTTTAAAAATAAAACAAAAGTTTTGATGTTAAAAACACTGTATTGTTTAGAGTTAACACTTTTACACTGGTTTACTAAACTATTGATCTGGATGATCACAACTACGAACTAGTGATCTCGATGATCAGTACTTAAGCTAACACTCGCTAGGAGCGGAGAAGTACACGTGATGTGGGACGAGTTACGACTGCCGTATGGGATGCTCGCAGGTCTATATATAGATGTCCTGAGGACAGTCATATCTAGAGTGGGGACGGGAAGCGTCTACCACGAATTAGTTGCCAACGGATATGTTTAGATTGAATTAAATTATATATTAATTGAGAGCCGACAACATAACCAATAAAATCCCGAAATACCTAATTAGAGTAGTTTTCTTTGCACTAACGAAAGCAACTCACAATGGGAATTCTCAGAATAATGACACTGAATGATATTATAAATGTGAAAGTTTTTGATGTTTAAATAAACATCCAAACATCAAAAACTTTCGTTGACCACGCTGCAACTACTGAACGGATTTTGATGAAATTTGGTAGGTATACAGACAGGATATAAACTGACTCAGTTGATATGATACTCTTTATCCCGTTGCTGCCTTAGAATAGACACGTTTGCACGGACGAAGTCGCAGATGGGGGCCGTAGTCCATAATAAGGCTTATTATGTAACAGAATGCCTCCCTATACGCGATTCCCTATTTAGGAAATGGCGTTTACTTAGTCTAAAATCCAGGAAATGTCATATCGATAAAATGTACTCATAACAGTTTATGATACAGCATGCTGACAGACAGTCAGCGGCGGAATTGTTGTATAGTATAATAGGGTCCCGTTACTCGCCCTTCGCTTCTGGTACTAAATTCAGAGGATAGGATTGAGAAATTTATGTTATTATTATTTATGTTAAATACGATGAACAAATCGAAAAAATTCAAAGAAAGTTTCTACGCTTTTTGCATTATATATGTTATAAAAGGCGAAAAAAGCTATACCGAACTGCTTGAAATATATAAAATTCCTTCTCTTAAATCAAGACGGCTATACTTACAGGCCGGTTTGCTTTATATGCAATGGGATGTTTGATTGTATCGATTTGACCAAACAAATTTGTTACATAGTCTCTAGAACGGTACATCGGTCAATAGGCGGTTCCTTGCCAAACCTACTAGAACTAATGCTGGGGTAAGATCTCCTATGCGTAGGCAAGTAGATATATATAACAAAAACTTTAATGATATCAATTGACATATTTGTAGAAGCGGCACATAATTTTAAGCAATTGGTTAACAACAGTCTGTAGGTAGTATGTATTAATAAAATATAAATACCATTATTACTTTATTTCTCACCATTTTATCATTGTTTTCATCTCTTAGAGTAAGTAATTTGTTCCGAAAATTGTCACGTAGCGATATCTAGCGATCTTTAGTAAATACTTTTGCCCAATCTGTGAATAACATAGTGGGTTATACGTTAAATAACTAAATATAAACTCACCTCTGTCTGTATCCAACATGTAATGTATAACTGTTTGTTATTCCTTGAATAAAATAAAAAATAAAAATTAAATAAAGAAACACGAAAATAGTACCTACAGTATTCTACAGCTTTGAACGATTTGATCATAATAACTCATCATGTCACTGATTGACATAAACAATTCACAACCTACCTGATCCGGTGAACTTAAAATGTTATTTCTTCGAAATCGTTATACGAATAGGCAGGCACAACGGGATTCCAGATTTAAGGTTCGCACGAAAGTCGTGGTCTGGGGCCGTCTGGTACTTGGTTATGAATCTATAGAGCAATAAACTGAGCATTCGTGTTCTAGTAACATTCTGAAGTTTAAAGTCGAACCCGGGATAAGGGGTTACTTCGAGCAACTTACTTGACATTGATACGCTGGGTCGCCCGAGGCCCACTACACAAAGCAGATAAGGCGGACTGCTGCGTGCCATATTGCTATAAATAATCCAGATAAACAGCTAATAGGTGTATTAAATTACGAATTAAAAGTGACTGAAGTGATTAGATGCTTAACTTGCATACAAATGTTTCGAACGGCATATCAGCCAATGAGTGAACGTAAGAAGTACGTATACTTGGTAGATTTTATATTTCTGACTTCGAAGCTGAAGCTGGGTTATGAATTACTAGCTGTGCCCGCGACTTCGTCCGCGTGGAATAGAGTTATTTTGGGCATAGACATATACTGTCGCAGACATGTTTTTAGATATTTCAAGAGGAATAATTATTTCATACATATATTTTTGGTATCTTGAGCCGTTTTCGTAGCGTACGCAACGGAAGCCCTCAAGGATAAATAATTTTCCCCATTTTTTTGCCATTTTCCATCGCTTCCATATTTCTTCGCTCCTTATAGTTGCAGCGGGATGTTATTAAGCCTAAAGCCTGCCTGGATAAATGGTCTATTTAACACAAAAGGAATTTTTCAATTCGAACCAGTAGTTCTTGAGATTAGCGCGTTCAAACAAACAAACTCTTCAGTTTTATAATATTAAGTAAAGATTAACAACAAGTAATTTATTTAATAATTTATTTAATAATTAATTTGTAAACTATTATTATTAATTAGTACCCAATCCCTCATAAACCCTTGTTAACACTGTCTCTATGCTATTGTGACTAATGTAATGGCTCTTAAGAAGTTAACTCACGTAGACCCAGACAAGCTTAGTTATCTCTTGGTGCTAAGCGGGTTCTTTATACGATCCTGCCCATAAATAGGAAGAACCAAAAAAACTAGAAATTGTTTTTATTTGCAAAGGGTTTGGTCCTTAGTCCACCAGTCGCTCGTTAAGAACGTTTACTTCCATTTTAGGTGTTGGCCGGCATCTGTGCACCCGGACAAATATGGCAGCAAGTCCCATTAGAGTTGGCCATAGAACCGTACTTATGACTTATGATTTCTCGTACCAACATATCCGTCCCCTGCGTATCGTATTAGATAACTTTATTCAGTACGGTGCATAGGCTTCCTGTCTGAGTAATTGTGAATAAATAAGTGGGTGTGACTAATGAACCTATTTTAAGATCTACAATGGAACTTCTTGATTTAACCGAACGCAAGTTTATTTTAAATGCCGATCCTACGGCAGAGTCGGTTGCAGCGGGTGAGTCAGATGTTATTTTGAGCCCTTTGATGCGCTGACGCCGGGCGTACGAACGTGGGCTGCGCTTAGTAAGTGTTACCGCGGCTAATTCACGCGACATTCCAGCGATTCTGAAACAGATCAAACCAAGAGTCATTGGCATCCTCCAAATAGTCCACTCTTAAGTGTATTAGTGGCGGAGCGCTGAGACTCACAGCGCGCTGTATCAATTAAGCCAATTAAAGAGCATCGACAGAGTCAACGCTCGTGAAAAGTATCATAATATCGTTTAATCAATTTGATCGTGAGCAACAGACCCGAGGTCATTGACATTAGACCAGTGCTGCTGGTGCTGGTTACATAAAGTCGCTAATGCGCACGCTACAGTTGTGCTAATTAGATGTGGCGGCGATGTATCGGAATTAGCAATACTTCTTACTTGGATAAACGATAGCCAAGTAGGCTGAGCGCTCACTGCGGGTAATAACAGTGGTTCGTCATCGTCAGCAAGAGTTAAGCTAAAAAAAAGTAATTCGAATGAGATACATAAAGAGTTCTGGATATTGAAACCAAAGTGTTTTCGCAATAGTGAAAATGTTGTTGTTGCGAAGATAGTAAGTGCTGTAATAATGAATAGCGTGCCTGGGCGTATTTAGGTCGCCGCGATTGGTGCAATGCCCGGCTTCAAGGGAAAAGCTCGCGGTTCTCCTTTAAACAGATATCGGAATTCTTTCCAATATCTAGCTTTTGCTTCAAAAGTTTATTTAGGTCATAAACTCGAATCTCGTGCAACTGAAGTGATTTCTAGTCTCGTTTTTTCTAGAACGCTACGCTGCAACAAAGTAAATGAATCTAGTTCTTCTTAGCAATAATCGCTACTGGACGTGATGTCAATAAAGAGAAACCGAACAGAAGTTGCACGAATTGCTAACTGAAACGTACTCATGAAAATTTAATACCGAACATAACTCCCCAGAAAATGTGTAGCCTATTCTCTTTAGAATTCAAATCTCTTATACTTATCTGTGATTCCGTTTGTTTCGCCTAATCTGGGATTACGTCCGCGTACTGCGAAAATCTAAACGAACCAAATAGAAGAAGAAAACATTAAGTGAACGGGCGGCGGCAAATACTAATCCCGGACTGAAAAATGTCCCGGCTCAATTTGCATACAATAACCGGCTGTGAACGGCTGGCTGTGTACGTGGCTCCTAGCCTCTACGAGAGGAGAATTACACAGTTCTACTCCGATGTCACGTGACGAATTCCCACACACTGTGCCCGAACACAAACTGAGGAAAGAATTTAATTTGTGTAACAAGCCAGAACGGAAATAAACGAGCGAACGTCATTCGGAAATAACCTCGGAGACGGCCCTTAAAGTTCAACACATTAACGAATTTACAATCGCGCTGATGTTAACGCGAGGTGTGCGCATCGTTTCATTCAGGTAATTGCATGACGTGCCTGAAGTTAGTTCGGGTTACGTGTACCTTAAAGTTTCAGGTGTTTACAACACCGCCGTCTTACAATCTTCTATATCTTAGGCACTTGTATTGAGTAAATCAGGCTACGAGAAGATAAGTCCCAATAATCCCATAATTCATCTAAGTTAGTTAGATCAGTGTTCTGCTCACTATTGTTCCCATTGTTATCCCTAATCTGTGTTTACTCGGTATTAGTATTATCCATAATTCAAGACTTGGCCAAAAGCTGCTCTCTGTTTGTCAATATAATCGAAATCATGCTTTGCCATAACATTTACGTTCTTCGTATCGGTATTACATAACAGTTGTAGTTGTAGGGCTTTGGTGAAGAACTTAAAGAATATTGATGAGAAAAGCTCATTCCGCAATAGAAACTACAGTAAGCACCCTTCTGAATTAGTTGTCTATAAGATAATGACTAAGAGATGAGCTCAGATATTAATCATTTAGTGGAGTGATCGTCGTCTCGATTTTAATCGAAAATATAATTTACAAGTGGACCCGGCAGACGCTATCCTGCCCGCTATTTTCGCAATTTATCAATACCTTCCCTGGACTTTCAAAAATATTTCAAGGCTAAAATTATTCAAATCTGTTCAGCCCTTCTTGAGTTTTAGTGAGACTAACGAACAGCAATTCATTTTTAAATAAATACTAGTGGACCCCGCAAACTTTGTTCTGCAATTGCTTTTTTTAAATTTTCTTATCTTTTAAACCTTTCCTGGACTTCTACGAATAGTTTAAAACTATAATTATTTAAATCGGTTCAGCTGTTCTCAAGTTTTAGCGAGACTAACGAACAGCAATTCATTTATATATACAAGATTGAAAAATTATTATATTGCATCAATTTATAATTTACTTTCGCTAATTCAACTCGGAGCAGACGTGCCCGTGCGGTGACAGTGATGAATCGAAGCCATATAGACGGACTGTCTAGATAAGCTTAATTTATTACGCTGTGTGTACACTATGATGTAGAAATTAGATCAACAGTGATTGCTGTTTGAGAGATTAATCCGAATATCCAATAAAATGTGTCATGGTCATGGCTCATCATGCCAATTGAATTAGTCATCGGCTCATCGTACCTTCTCGTTGCTAAATATAGTGTTATCTTAGATAGAAAGATACTAATAGAAGACCTAGGTAAATTTTCCGACAAAACATTTATATTCTTCCTATCTTCAATATTAAACTTACATATTTTCACTTTTAAACAGTCAAGATTGCTACGTGCTAAAATTTCTTTATTACTTAATTCGATTTTCCTTCTCTGAAGATCTCTTCTCGGAGTCTGAAGATTTTTGCCTCTTATTAAAATGAACCAAGCTTTTTACATCTTATTGCATTGCACCGCCTTCCGCATAAGACACTGCTTAGTTATAATATTTGAAAGAATCTGAACTAAAATTTGAATTATGCAGGTTGAGTATGCTCTCAGATTACTTACTTTTTCAATTATAGATTCTGTCTGTGGAGCAATGTGGGGAAATCTAACATCAATCTTCAACCTAAAACAAGCAAGCTGCCTCGTCCCCTCCGGCTCTCTCAAGGGAAATCGATTGGTTACGAGAACGTTTAATCTGTTAATCCTATTAACAGATATCACTCTCGGAGACCTTGCTGTTACAAAGTTTAGTGCTTTTCACTCACCATCGTGTCGTAGACACAACAAAAATATTGTGTGCTGCTTATATATTTGCTATGCAAACAGGAAGTCTGTTTGATGTTAACTTCATAGATTTTATTTTTTGTAAGAAACGAGGACCATTGGATTGGAGGGTTGATACCTTTCAAAACATAAAACTATAGATCATTTTACCTTTTACTTAACCAAAACTCAAACAGATTTGTTAATGATAAAAAGGAGCTAACAACAGTTTTACCGCCATAAATCTACCCAATTTAAACACCATATAGGTTTTATTTTACTGATTGATGGCTGACACCTACCTATTTTAATTTATTTCGAAAATATTTAAATAATCT
This sequence comes from Pyrausta despicata, assembly GCA_963921415.1. Taxonomy (NCBI): domain Eukaryota; kingdom Metazoa; phylum Arthropoda; class Insecta; order Lepidoptera; family Crambidae; genus Pyrausta; species Pyrausta despicata. Next base: position 7,917,882 of record OY992862.1, on the reverse strand, counting down.
ACCTTAATTCTGCGCTGAATGTACTGTTGCCAGGTGTCCCGGTTTGCGCGAGTAGTCCCAATTTTCAGGAGTCTGGTGGTACGTCCCGATTTACCATTGATCGGGACGCCGAATGCCCGATTTTTTTCTAATCCCCTTACGGCTGGTATCAATATCCTATTTAAACCTTTGACTGAAAGTTAGATAACTCAAAAGCTAAAATACTAAAAGCTATCTGAGATAACAGTCATTACAGTTGCGCTTCGCTCGCGCACTAATTGGAATGTCTTTTCGGAAATCTAAAAGGATAAAAAATTTACCATCTTGAGTAAAACACATCTCTATATAAATAAAATTCTCGTGTCACAATGTTCTTTCCCGTACTCCTCCGAAACGGCTTGACTGATTCTTATGAAATTTATGAGTAGGTCTGAATCGGCCGACATCTATTTTTCATATTCCTTGGTGATAAGGGTTGTCCACAATAATTTATATGGCAAAACAACGTTAGCTGGGACAGCTAGTTATTTATAGAAATCTGTTTTTCTTTTTGTGTCCCGATTATTTTAGCCTTCCGTATCGAAAGTTAGCACATTGGACCTAGCAACACTGGCTGAATGTCATCGGAGGCAAATGGGTTGACGAGTCGATTGTTACCGCCTATTTAATTTGTAAAAATAGGTCGCCATCAGGCGGTCGACGACCCGTGCCTATTGTGCCAGCTGAAGCGAAAGCCTGCCTCAGTTAAACATTCCCTCAATTGTACCCAATGTGTTTACATTATATTAGTTCGGAGGGACCGTAGATATTGTACATCGATAACCTTGTTGACATATTGATGAGATGTCGGAACGAATTGCTAAGCGGTTGCGATGACAGTCATGGGCCAGGGGCGGATCGCTCCACACGCTCTATTTCTGGTTGAAGACGTTGACCTGCTCCCGTGCATCGTTCTGGCGGTGCATTATCGTTCTCAGAAGCTATAATATTGACTTTCACCGGACCTTTTCGTCGAACTCCCGTACCGTTGTCCTTAATTTCGGTGTTTCGTACCGGCTCGAATGAATATGTTGCAAGTTTGTTTGGATACAAAGGCATTTCATCTGTCAGAGGTCGGTCCGGGACCCATATGTCTATTGTTAGAGCACATTGTGTTCCATCTGCAATTGTTCGCGGGACAATTTATGGTTTCTAGGCAGGACGTATTTTTGGCGGTGATTTCGTGGTTCATTCATATTTTAACACATTCGTGTCACATTTATGTCGTTAACAATCATATACTGGTTTATTATTGTAGTGTTATTTTCATTTAGGTTATAAAAAAACATGATTAAGAAATAAACGGGTGTTTGCTGCAATAAGTATGTAACTGTGATGTAAGCAATTGATAAGTAAACGTATCCTAAAGAGTTTCGTCGAAGCTTTTAATAACCGAGTTTCAATTTGACGACCGATAAACGAACCGACAATGTTTGCGAAAGCCTTCGGTTTACTTACTTTTTTTTAATTTTATAGGGCTGAGGTTTTGGGTATTATTTTCTTCATCTCTTCATTCTTTCTTTCTATTACTATTTTTTCTTGAATGTGGTGTAACGATTTTGGAACATTTAAAAAAAATAACTCTGGCAAGATATCAAGCATGATCTACTCCAGCATAATTCACCGCAGCTAAGAGCACGCCATGCACTGTTTTCAGTAGAAAAACATACATATTATAAAACATTGCTCTACTTATTTGTCATTGTGTGGTTATACACTTTATTGAAAGCGATTGAACTCTACAAAGGTTATGAGATAGTTATTTTTTTCTAAGAAGTTATTATAATTTTAAAACGATTCTAACTAATTGGAATGCTTGTTTGTACAATATTGTAACGTATAAGTTTAGACAACCCTGGAGCAGGCTGCTTTTAGTTGCCGCTCGAGTATTGATTTACCTCGCGGCGGAGAAATTTCTATTATACAAAGCCTCCTCTCCGTATTTGAAGTAATAAATAAAACTTTTTAGCTATTTTTGATCTATCTGTTTCGGTTATCTGCGGCGTTATTGTTTTACGAAACATGAAACTGTGTTAAGGATTTATTAGACAACATGAATAGAATATTTCATTACTTTAGAAGCCTACGCCGCAAATAAATAAGGTTATACTCGCTCCCAATTTATATATACATATATATTCGTTAGATCATTGTGGTTTTGTTACTTAGTATGTCTCGAAACCTGAATTATTTATATTTGTAAAAAATCCGTGTCAAATGTGGATTTTAAATCTCTGCTTCCATTGACCAATCATTCTTTCAGCCTTACAACCTTGCTCTGCTTACTAACAAAATTGAGTTAAACGTTATCTTTAGCTCACTCAAATGGTATCTGAGCTATTGAAAGGAAATGTTCCAGTGTGTTTTTTTTTTAATAATTACCAGCACGTAAAATCTCTAGAGGTGCTTGTGGCGCAGTGGTTGCAGCGCTTTGGTAGTGATACCAAAAGTTAAGCAACCTACGGCGCGGTCATGTTTGGGATGGGTGACCAATCTGACCATAAAAGTGACGTCTATTTTCAAGCATCTCCGTGCTTCGGAAGGCACGTTAAGCCTGGTCGGAGGCTCTCGGGCAGCTTAATATCATCTGACAGTAAGGTTGGTCACATACCTTACACACACCCCTCCACCAATCCGCACTGAGCCCGCATGGTGAAGTATGGCTCGCACCACCTCATAGTTGAGGTGAGGCCTGTGCCCAGCAGTGGGACGTATAGCTGCTGATGATGATAAAAGTCTCCTGCGTTAATGAATACTAAATGAGGTCGCAGCTGTCTAAGAGAGCACTGTAACATTGTCTTCGTGTGGTTCCATTTCAGCCGCAGTCATGCTTAGCTACATTAATCAATAGTTTCCTTAAATACTAAAGCTGCTCCCGATGACCTGCCCCACATCATTCCTTTAATCTCAAGTTGGAAAAAAATTGTTTTATAATTCCCTGAACTCGACTGATCTTAAGAACGCAGAATTAATTTAAACTATCTCTAATTTCCGCAGCGGCTTTGATCTGCTGAGCGATGAAGAACGGTTTATTTGAACGGTTTCTCAAAGATTGTTTTTGATTGATTATCGGGAAATGGTTTTACTGAAACATTGTATTCTGTTGGGAAAAATTACTTTGATGAAACCCTTGATCGTCCAAATGTAGTTTTTAATTTTAATTGTAAAGAGGAGTTACTGGTAATTCCGAAGGAAACGTAAGCGACGGTAGCGATGCCTGCTTTGCAACTTAAAAGGGGTAACTGTCAAGTAATGACCTGTAAAATTAATAGTATTTTTGCAATTAAAAACCAATAAAAAGAGTAACTGTTGTACTTTATTTGAGTGCAATTTATTTAATAGCATAATGTGAAATTACGTTTTTACGTCTCATAAAAATTTTTTTTTATATAAGTATCAATTTGAATAATTACATACATTTTATATTATACGCAGCAGCTATCCATTTTATTTGTTGTTCCAGTTGATATGCGGCTCTTGAGAATAAGTGAAATTTGCAAGAGCCATTCTGCCACTACTTTTGCATTCAACAACGCAGCAATACGAGTAGTTGTGACCCATTTCTTAGCTTTGATTTGTACGGAAATACTTCTATTTGGACAGCCAGTCATCCCATTTAACTTTAATTTTTCGCCACGTGTTGCGCTTCGATCTTTGTCGAGCACCTACCACCCGCTTCGCACATAACGATATATATATATATTGAACAGTGTTGTTATATCGAAGTGTAATAAACTTGTAGAAATTAGAAGCCATTTCCTACCATACGAAATTAATAAATACTGAGACACTCAAATCAAGCTAAGCCATCCATGCACCAATGTTCACACTGCAGCTGGTCTCTGAATTCACAATTCGAACAATATTCCGTTAATTAGATTTCTGTTTGAAACTACGGATGTCTAGGATCCTCTGTGCTTTGTCAAACAGACAAATTAATTTTCCAAGCAAACTTTGAGAGATTATAAGGCGGCTGACACCTCTCTGTTTATTCAACACCTGATCGGCAATGAGCTCTTTGACATTGTCAACAACTTCCCAACTTGTAAATTGGGGCTGTAGCACCATATTCTGATATTAGTTCCCAACTCATTACTGTTATCGATTGGTGGGAAAAATATTCCCTCAAACTACCACTGGTACCAGAAGTATTCAGTAAATAAGGACTTCATGCATTGTAATATTTATCATAAGAATTTTATTATTCTTACCTTATTTACTTTTTACACAGTCATCCATCACACTATTTGTGGTTAAGTTATTGACATGACGTGTGCATTTGCAATGCGATAATTTTTGCGGTTCCAATGATACGACACGCGTATTTCAATCACAATTTAAAGACACTGAAATATGACATCACATCATCACATTTTGAGTCATCATTCTGTGAGGGTACAACGACTCCATTGGTACTCTATGAACATCTTCGTTTTCCTTTTGTAGTGTTAATACAAAAGCTCTTTCCATTATCCCCGTAGTTCTATGGTTTGTTCTGACCTGCTCAAACCAAACACTATTGGGTTACGTATCAAGAAAACAAAGAGATGTAATTTCAGTTCCGACCGCAACATTTACGACCTGTTGCACCCTGCTGCAATATTGGTTGCTTACTTTGTACGATCTTTGTACTTACGCGTTTGCTTGTCTACGACTATTTCATAATTTTGTTGGGTATCATGGTCTTGATGGAAACCATTAACTTTCATGTATTTTAATGGGGCAACAACGTCACATACATTGTTTTGATTTGAAAGTAATGGGAATCTTCAACTAAAGAAAAAAAGAAATGAATTTTGGAACATCTTTAGAGGGCTGAAAGATTAAACACATCAAAGATGTTCCTCACATCTTTGATGTGTTTAATTATTTCATATATCTTCGAGCTCCTAACCTTTTGAGGACCAAGATAATTATATCGATACAATAAATGTTGTGTCTCATTGATGTGACTTCAGGATCAAATTTAATAGAAGTTGCAGTATCAAATTCTAACCCAATCATCGACGTTAAGAAATAATAGTAAAACACACTTTTTTAATTTACGAGATCTCTATCAAATAAATAAAAATGTCTTCAGCCATTGAATAAATAAAAATCTCTGGCTTGTTAACCATCATTATTCTGTTTAATTTTTTCCACGTTTTAATGAAAAGCGTTGCCTCATATGATTATGCTCGGAAGTCCCGAGTTGCCTGTTATTTCGTCGCTACAAGCACTTCAATTTGTGCCTTTTCTCCTAATGAAGGTGTAATTTCGTCTGGATAGACTATGATCCCGTTTGAAGGATCATTATCGTTAGGCCTGCATGAGTTGTCATTAATATAAGAGCACCTAAACACTATGTTCATCTACGTTCTTTCATATAACTTTATTTTATCCTGATATCTATTTATTGATATTATATTACCTTTTGAATTCCTACCGAAAGTATCTATGTCCGTTTGAAAATCGACTTACCTTTGTCAAATATAACATCAGCCACCGCCATTGAAATAAAACAAAGACCATAATGACTGTGTCCATATTTTTTAGTCGAAGGTCCGTCCCCAGGTCTCGGTTCTTTTTCGTCAGTGATTAATGACACACCGTAAAGCCGACGAACTAAAATCTGACGAAATTCAACAGACAGACGAACTTGTGAATACGGAAATGCTACCAAATGTATTCTAGCCGAAATCTGAAATAGCAGTCATTAGTGTTTTGATTCGTAGAAATTTAGTATGTTTCTAGTGTCTGCTTGGGAATACATCCCTTTCAATAACGGCGACGGTACGTTTGAATTATTTGATAAAATTCTAATATACGTATTACACATACATATATAACCTAGAATGATTACATTGGGTAATTATGAAGTTGTATATCTGGATATTTTGCTGACTATGTTTGGCCTCATTAAAGCTTTTTGTCTTTTCTTTAATAAATAGGATTGTAGCAAAACCTTTTCAATGTAAATCTACTGAAGGGAGTCATTAAGGAACACGTATTCCCATTGTTATTTCCTTAAATCCTTTGAGGTTTCCGTGCACCTTTTATTCATACAAGACAGTTAAATTGTATTTGTATATCATTCTTTGCTGCTCTTGTACTTGTGTGTCGTCATCGCTTCCTCTGCCTATTGTTATTGTAATACAGATCATTGACCTGTTCATGGATTGGACGTGCATTAACAAAATTGCATATGCAGGAAGAATAATATCGGTACTTTTACGATTATGATGATCGATTCGCATGACATCGTTGTAAAAATATTGTCGTTTTACAAACCTATTGTAGCTACACCAACAGTGCTTGTCGACGCAACGTTTTTGTGCTCTGAAGTAGGCAGGCAAAAAATTGGTTCTATTAAACGAAATAAACTAAATACATTGATGTGATTTATTGCTAATTTCTCAATAGTTAGATAAACAATTATCGGATTGTTAAATATGAGCTGATCGAATTAAATATGACATTCTGTTTGAACTTCTGCAAAACTAAGTTGGACATTTCAAATCAGTCATCTTAGAACTTTTATTCACTGTTAGCGCTGCGCTATCTGTCAATTGAACAATCGGCCCTTAGGTCGACGTTTTGATAATAAATAAGTGATGTCAAAAATAAATGGTTAATATGACCGATGATTCAGCTAATATATTCGAAAACTTAAGCTAAAATCAATCTCCCTTCTGTAAACTCTGTACATTTCAACCCAAATACAGTATACAGTCAGCTGATCTTACGTGCGAAGTCCAAATCAGATGTGTACAGGGGGGCGGGTTGGGCGAGCGACCACGCGCGAGTGTGACTCCGAGCTCCGACCCGGCCCCAGTCGGCATCGCGTCACCAACGCTGGTTGACGCCACTCAGTTACCGCGCTGTAGCCTAACTTACTTTGTAAAAAAAAGTGTGATTTATCAAGTGACAGTTCCTCAGTGATTCTAAATTGGATTTTAAAATTGCGTTCGAATTTCAACTCCTGGAGCAGTTGACCGACTTACTCGAAGGTATTAATGAAGGCTCTCCTGTCTTATGAGTATTTATGTAGCCAATTGAAAATAACCTTGTTTTTGTAGACATTTGAATCGCTTTTAGAACCATCATTTGCTGTGTTATTAAGAAACTTGTATTTTAGGACCGCAAACAAATGTTACCAAGCTAAGTGTAAACAGAAGTTACCGCTAAACCAGCTAGGGCTATTATTTATGGACCCCTTATTTTTACGCACATACATAGTCTCTTTTGTATAGCAAATCAAAATAAGTTTATGTCTGCTAGTTTACGCATCAAATGTAATCGCTGCTTTACTCTCGATGCGGTTGGGTTACTTACAGGCAAGTTTGATTGAAACAATTCAAACAGGCATCTGAGTGAAATCTAGGCCCCTTTACCGTTAGCGTAGATTCCTAAATCATGAACCATCGGTAAAATGAATCTTCATTAATATATTAACTGTTGCTTCCCTAATGAATGAAATTACCCTAATGGTTATCGGGTCATAAACATTGTTAGAAAAGGGGTCGAAATATGTCTGCCACTGTATTGATTCGAATCCCCAATAAAATTCGCGTATTCAGAGATGGCATATAGCGGAAGGGAAACCCGTAGGCACTCGCCTAGGGGAGAAGTGAGATCAGTCAATCTAGGGGTCAGGATATTATGGGATATCGATTTTGACTTACGTTACCATCAATTTTCTCCTACAGGTTGATAGCAACAGATGGGAGTGAAATAAAATTACTTTAATCTTAGCAACGTAAATAAAATATACAAAGTTTGAAAAACAATATGTAATGTTAAAAAAAAACCCTGCATGATACAGATTATACTCATAAAATCCAGTTAAAGTGTATTTTGATAGATCATCATTACAAAACACCTAATCTCGAAACATAGTGATTACTGTTTAAAACGAAAATTAAAATTAATAAGCACACATAGGACTCCAATCACTTAGCTGAATACTCATTATAATTTCGAGACATAAGCTTATACATTTTATTACTCAGTACTGTCTCTCTAAAAGGAAACTAACTACGAGTATTAGAAAACTTGACAAAGTAGCTATAAATCACTATAAATAGAGAGTTGTAAAGACTTGTACCATTACAGCTAAACTCGATATGTTATCACAGGTGTATGACTCGGTTTTACTAACAAGGTAACAGCTGATGGAGTAATGACAGATTATATCCGTCGGTTAATAGATAAAATAAAGAGTCTTATCATTAAAATTAAACATGAACAGTAATACTAGGTACCAGCTACTTTCTAGAACCACAAATAATTTTACTTCTTCTAATAATATAATCAAAAGCAATGATCTTTGTAATTCAAGGTTCAAACTTGATTAAACCTTTTTTGTGAAACCTTGCTTCATCATAGAACTTGGGTTTACAAGACTAGGTTCTTACAACGTAATCTAATAAACCAAATTTAAAAAAAAGAAACATTAACGTTAATTATGTTATCTACTGTAAGATATAAAACATACAATTTCGAGTTTGTTTATAACGTAAACGTAGATGAATCAAAATCCGTGGGAGCAGTCTCATTATGTTAGTCATGATTATACCTATGAATATGTTTTATGTGCATTCAGTAAATGTGTTTTCGTACATCAGGGTTTTTATCATATTCAAACATTACGTAATATCGCCTCTGATAAGTCTGTGTACAATTAACGTCTTCTCATGTATGCACAACTGGCTGGGGACCTGACCTATATCAACTATAATAAAACATTATGGAATATAATAAAACGTAACTCTAGGTACTCTTCACGATTACAATATAAGTAGTAAATCATTGACCTCTCCCATGTGATCCCAACAAAAACTATAATATGCAGACGATTGAATAAATATGCAAATGCTATAAAATGCAATATGTCACGTTGATACCATAAAATCGTATGGCAGACACAGAGCGTTCGGAAACGGAATATCAACGAGCATTAGAATAGGCACCGGCAACCACTTCACGGAAATACGTGTTGTTGCTCACACCGTTATCGTTATTTTACATCAGCTTCGAATAAATATGAAGAAGAGTTTCTACACGACAAAAGAATCTTATCAATAACTTGTTGTTCAGCTCGTTCGTCTAGCTAGGTACTTACTGGCTTACGGCAGTACTATTTTCAAAATCACAAAATCCAAAAGCTTCATTATACGATCCAAAATAAATATCTATAGCCCTTGTACTTCAACAACAGCTTCAGCATTTAAATATAGCTCGGGCATTAATCCTTTGCGTACCGCACCGTGAAGAGTGCGTTAGAAACCGGCGGGTATCAGCGTCTCGCGCACGCAACGCGTCATGCGCCAGCGCATCCAGTTCTATTGCACTGAGCGCACAATTCCTGCTGAGATCGACGCCAGTGTTGGAACATCATTACAGTTTCCGCGTCGCTGCTGCATCGTTTGACGTGCGTTTTTTCTCGGGAATGCTCAACGCCGAAATCTCTCCACGAATCTCGAAAGTTTTGTTATTGGATCTTGATAATGAAATTCTTATTCTAACGCAGAACGTTCAGGAAAATGTTTTGTCATGAATGCTTATGTAGCCCATAATAGAATGAAGTAAAATTTGTGCTTTTTATCTGAAATAATTACAAAAACCATTAATAATACTGAAATTATCAATTCAAGGCATCCTGTGGGAATCCACAGGATGCCTTTTAAATAATACCCGGAACTTTGTCATACAAACTGTTTCCTTAGATTGAATAACTCAATAGATTTAAAAGGGACAGAGAGATGATTTGTGATGTGATTTTCTCTTCTTTTTTTTGCTTCTAGACCCAAAAAGGGAAAGTGCTTTCATGCATTAGGCACATTATGTATCATCAGAAAATAAACTTCCTGCCCTGAATAACATATTTTCTATACATGGATACGCTTGCAACATTTGAAAACCCTACAAATGAATTAAGGAAATCAATAGGTTACGTTCAATTTCCATTAGCACATTATATCCTACGATGAGGTGAGTAGGGTTAGTCATATCTGGCATTCCTTCACAAAATACATCGAAGAAAACCATTTCGTCCCTGAATGCTATTTTTGCAGCTGTGTAAGCTGCATGCCCTATGTAACATATTGGTTTCCTTAGCGTGTCGGTTTGAGTTCAAAGCACGTCTTGCATGTTCCAATTCCCCATTATCGTTTCGCCAGCAAAGCATTTCCGTTCGGTTACAGCAGAGTAGTATTCTAAACATGCTAAAATGCCTATCGTTGCATGACAACTGAACTATACATTTGGCAAAGCTTTATGACCTGAATTAAATGCATTTTATTATTTATTTATTATTTATTGTTATATATGGAAAAGCCAGTGAACTCTTCCTATAGTTGGCAATGTAGAAATATCATTACGACTATTGTTTCGAAGCAAATATGTCTTCTGATTTATGATATATGTCGTCTGGCAGATCTAGCTCTTGAGTAAGCTGTAGAATTACATATTTCGACATAGCCACTAAGGCACTCAGGCTATTCATATCAGGCAGGAGCCACTCTACCTACTCTAGCATCGCCGCCAGCTCTCCTCCACTTCTCGTCACTCAACATAAGCACTCCAGACAAATGGTCTGCGGTTATCCAACTGTCTAGGAAAGGAAGTAGAGGCCCTATAATATTGTCTTGCACGATGCCATTTTTTTAAATCCTATGCTTGAATACAAACAAGGCGTTTCAGGTATTCGGATTTTAACCAATCATTTTAATCACGCAATAGAGATGAGGAATGCGTATAATAATGCATATAAATAATAATAAATGATTAAATACTAAGGGAATATTCAAAGTCTCAATTTTATGACAATCCTACAGCCATAGCAAACAAGAAGCAATATATTAAAACAATAAGTTACTCCTGCCTCATAAAGGCTATCTTTATAGCAGACTGTGGCTACGTTGTTTAAGGTTATTGTAAATGCTTACGATGCAATCGCCTCTAGGTTTATTTTCATTCATAGGAACAATGTTTAAATTGTAGAGTATGTTAAATTTATTCAAGTCAGATTGTTAGTTTCTTTCCACTATCATTCATAACAATTATTTTACTTTCATTTTCTGTTGTTACTGCAACGTACAATACACAAGTTAAAACAGTATTCAAAAGTTACAACGAGATATTATGCTTGATTCAATATTTGCGTAGTGTTTGTAACATTTTCCACAAAACTTTCAAGACGGATGTTTAAATATGCAAGTGCCAGCGAGTTTTGTGTGTGTATTATTCAAATTTATATTTCTCATAGGTAATGCATATTTTTGCAAATAGTATTGAGTTCAGTTACTTTGCAATGTATCGTTAGTGTGCCGTGCGTAATTATGAAATACTAGCGGTCCTGGCAGACGTTGTCCTGCCCACTGTTTTCGCAATTTTTACCCCTTAAACCTTTCCTGAACATAACGAATAATTCAAAACCAAAATTATCAAAATCGGTACATCTGTTCTCCAGATTTAGCGAGACAAACGATCAGCAATTCATTTTAATATATAAGATTAAATTAATGCATTAATTTGACACTTGATCTATGGGATGTGTACTACTTACTTCTGCATGTCCAAGAGCCAGCACAATAAAAACATTTTTATTGCAAAATTGCAACTGCTTTAAATAACACAGCGCTTATCTTGGAATGCTGCTATCTGTCCATGCGAAAATGCGAGCGTTACATATTAATGGCTATTAAACTTTAGTTGTCTTAGTCATGCCAGTATCACACCATTTCACCGTAAATTACTTTTAAGGCGTACTTCATGTCATGAAACGTGACCATTCATCGATTGACTTATCTATCAGTTCATTGAAACCTTTGTATTATGTATGATTTTCTTTTGCTTCTGTTAACGAATATCGTAATGTTTAAGAATGAACGTTTAACATTCTTCTCAAGGGTTATGAGGAAATTTTAAGAGCCCATACATTTTCACTTGCATTTTCCTCGGTATCACGCTCCTTACTAAAGGCACGCTCCAACCCTATTCTACTCGTATGCTATAACATGCTTGTATGTATAACACCTTACAAGACAAATGGAAATGAAAATTCTTTTCCGTCTTTAACATTTTTTGCTGAGACGAACTTTTTCAATAAAGTGCTCTGAATTTGCTTAAATTTCTAATAGTTCATACTTCCTTTTGCCCGAAGACTTCTTCAGAAAAAGAAAGATAGAAAGGTGTTGTTCGAAAGATTCTTGCTGATGTTCTATCTGGAAAATGTAAAAGGAAAAGTGAATTTAGCCATTTGTCGCCACGGAACAACAAAACAGGAATATTGAATATCAACAAATCTTCGCGCTCCCGGGCGCTCGCCAGAAACTGATTGCGAAGGAAATCTTTTAGATCAGCCGCTTCATAAAAGATCAAACGTAATTTTGGACAATCACATTACATTACAATAAATATTTGCGAACGTAGCGAATGTTTGGATATCTATCCAATAAATCTTTAAATCTTTCGGAAAATAATATGTGAAAAAATCGTATGTATTAGCATATTTTCTTCTACGTCTAGACATAATAGTTGGAAACTTGGAATAAATAACCCTTTGGACACTAAAATTAGCGACCCACGCATTTGCATGAAGTGATTGTCATGCTAATCGGCCATTGTGTAACATAATATGGTAAAGTGTCGTTTGCATTAATCCCCGTTTCATTTCGTTTTAGTTAATTTTGCTCATTACCTTTCGAACGTTCATAGTCTTCAACAGTCAATTTAGTTATTTTAATGAGACTAAGCCCTCATGCGACACTCTAGGTTTGCATAACCCAGAGATAAAATAACTCGATGTCACTATCAGCATTTTGGACACTGAAAGAGACTGCATGATTTTTCAATCCTGAATTAAGCTCCTACACGGTTGGAGCAAGTGGGACTAAGATATTTACTGTTAATACAAAATATTGATAAATAAACGTCCGATTGAACAATATTGTCCACATCATGCAATCGAAAAAGTTCACATTCGTAAAAAGTACGAAAGAACGAACATTTTCCGATGATTTCTCAGATTGCGCATTCTCAGTACTTCACAATCGAGATTTTTCCATCGTTTTACCTCTCGAACGCAACGAGTGGTCCTTACCAATCGAAGTTAAAATTCGTATACGAAATATCTTGTTAAAATAAAATCGTCAACAAGAAATTGACGTTATAGCTTATAATTTACTTGCGCTCGGTTTTTATCGGTTACACGTTAAAATTATTGGAAATCTTCATTTTGCTTACTTAAAATATTAAAAAAAGTTTTTACTGTTACGTACGTACCTACCAAAAGTAAACTAATACGAAAATTTGTGTGTAGCGCTATCTATTGACACCTTGTCGTAAGAAATGTCTCTTCTCTGCTGTCTTCATATCATCTTTACGCAGATGATCTGCAAATTTATACCGCTGCCCCTTTCTCCACCTTTACTTCCGCTATAAATACCATCAATTCCGATTTAGCGTTACTAGAATCCTGGGCCAACAACTTTGGTCTTAAGGTGAATGCAGCGAAGTCACAAGCAATAGTAGTTGGGAGTCCCTACTTCATCTCAAAGTTTAAGTCGGAAGTGTGGCCGGATGTTCTCTTCTCCGGTACAGTGTTACCTTTCAACACTACAGTGAAGAATTTGGGCATAATCATGGACCAGACACTTTCATGGTCGGCTCATATTTCTGAAGTTAGTCGTAAGGTATTTGCTGCTTTTCACTCCCTAAAGCGCCTACAAAACTTTCTTCCTTTCCAAACTAAACTCATGTTAGCTAATAGTCTTATCCTTCCACTATTAGATTTCGGGGATATAGTTTATTTGGACGCTGGTGAGGAGTTGCTTAACAAGCTAGAGCGACTGCAAAACCTGGGTATTCGATACATTTACGGTTTGAGAAAGTACGACCATGTGTCGGAATACAGAACCAAACTGAATTGGCTGCCTATACGCCAACGGAGGGAGTGCCATATTCTGTGTCTGCTCTATAAAGCACTGTTTGACCCTACTGCCCCCGGATACCTCAGTGATATGTTTAATTTTCGTCCTGCGCCCGATGCTCGCCTGCGTCCTCGCAGGGATCTTGTTCTGCAGATACCTAATCATAATGCTTCGTCGTTTGATAAATCGTTTGCGGTGTTGGCTGCTCGGCGTTGGAATCTTTTGCCTGACACGGTGCGGCAAGCTCCTTCCTTTGCAGCATTTAAAGCAAATTTAAAAAGGTACTTCTTACAGCACAGAACTGAGCTATAAAATGGAATAAAATAAATTAATTTTCTTTGATGATATACATATAAAGTATATATTATATTTAGTTTAAGTAAGTCTATACAAATAAATATTTATTTATTATACATTATGTATTTTGTATATGTGTGTATGTATGTTTATGTATATATATTATGTTATAGTATACCTAGTTCTTTTAGTTAATGAATATGTAGAATATTGTATGAACCCTGCCCAATGTAACTCCTCTGCATGCCCTTTCTGGGTTAGCTGGAAGAGATCTCGCCAGGGATAAGCTCGCCCTTGCTCATCAATGTATTTCTGTTATGTTTAAATGTATTTTCTTATTGCAATAAAGAGTTTATACAATACAATACAATACAATACGATGACGCCATCTTATTTAAATCTGTTGCTAGCCCTTGGGTTCTCTCATTAATTATCTCTTAATTATACTCGTATACTATGTATATAATCTTGCTATATTAATATTAAGTTCGATTGATAATATAATTGTACGAAGGGTGCTCCAGAATATACCTCTAAATCACACGTAATCTTCGAACTTTTCAGTAGAACCGGAAAGTTCACATGCTAATTACCGTGCAGAAAAAGTACGAATGCACGAGAATTGGCTTCCTGACTTCTTCCGGCTCGTAAAACTAGGTCCAGGGTTTCATTCTCACTTACAACAAATTTTGTCACGAAGTCTCTCTCTCTCTCTGTTAGTCTAAAACTCTCGCAGGCTAAGCATAAATAGATTCCCGAGTAAAAAACTTATTGTTAGGGGTTAAATATATCTTTACAGCCAGCATCCTGGCCGGTGCGCGTATTCGCGGCAGTATCGATTGTGCCCGGCTAAATATTCTATTTTATTTCGGAACAGGTGGCCTTGCTTGTTTATTCACGGTCCGCGCCACAAAGGATCCGCGTACGTGGCTCGGTGGCGATTTCTTCACAAAACATCGCGATGTGAGCTTCGATTGTTTGGGAACTCGATTATAACTTGCTTCCCGAATCCCGAGTCCAGATAGGAAGGTGGAGAACTTCGAATCTGAGCGTTAGATTGTCTGAATCTTGTTACTCGACCTAGTATTCTTTAAGGTTAGAAAAATCAATGACCGGCACGGTGTGAGCGTACGACTTAAATGCTCCAGTGGATGTAATTGATTTGTATTATTTGCATAGTCAATATCTACATGCTGAAATAATGGCCTACCTACTTTGCCTATTCGTTTAACTAACCGTGTTAAGAGCCAAATCACATAGATTTAATGAACCTAAATAAATAAAGTAATGTGAATTTTTAGGCATTGGTTGCAACCGTTGCAACTATTTTATTATCAGAAAACAGTCCCCAGGCATAAACTGCGAACACAGTTTTTATCTTAATTGGCAATTCGTTAGTGGCTTCATTTATAACTATCGAACAATAACAATTTATTATTTTATTAATCCGTTTTCCTTCAGTTGCTTGATTTGTTGTTTTGTTATTAATTTGTAGTAAAGGTAATCGAATTTCATTAATAATCAATGTTAACTGTAAAATGTTGAAGCCTAATTATGTTATTGGTTTTGGTCAGTACTCACATACTTAGTTAATAAACATGATTATTTTTATACTTCTAGCCCTGATATTATATATTTCTGCTAGTCTATTATAACACACCCCAGTACTACGCTGTGACAAGGATATTCCACTTTATCGAATATTTTCTCTGCTTAATTTACTTGGTCTACAATCGAATCTTTCTGATCACATTCATTCACGGCAAACGAGAAAAGTAACGTTTATTCACCTCTTCGAGTAAAATTAAGATCCATTCTTCGTGAGTCAACTAATCTAAATCAATAATAAAAAATCATCTGTATTGTATTATATCAGTGGAATTAAAAGCTTACAGTCAGCATTAATTTTCCTCAATGATAAAGATAGCACCTAACATAGACTAATGAACCTAACTCCTGAACACATAATAAAAATGAAACATGAGTTTGACCACAATGATTATTAGGTAATTAAAATTATTCATAATTTAGTAACAAACTTTCCTCATCTTTACTGTAAGACTAATGTTACCTCGTTTGTCTGTCTAATCGAGGGTAATGAATAACTTTAGTGTCTTTATAAGGCACTTATTCAGATGAAAACTGGCCGTTTCTCATGGAGATTATCACATCTATACTAATATATTAAATGCGAAAGTAACTCTATCTGTCTGTGTGTTTCTCAATCACGCCTAAAATATTGAACCGATTTGCATGAAATTCGGTATGGAAATATTTTGATACCCGAGAAAGGACATAGGTTACTTTTTACCACGGTAAAACAACGCATTCCCATGGGAATAATTACTTTCCGGGGAATCGGTTCGCTTTCACTCCTAAATTATCTACGATTTTTATTATATTTGGATGAAATTGTTATTACTGGAAAAAAATACATTCCAAAAAAAACAACCGTATGCGGATGAAGTCGCGGGAAAAAATCTAGTTCGAAACAAATTAGTGCCTTATTACCATCAATACCTACAGTATCTTAAAAATACTTTTCTATTTCGTTGGTATCATGCAACGCTGGTTAGCTTTTGCTATCAGACTTAAACACCTTCATAACTCATTGTTTGATTGACTCATGTCATAAGATATTGACATGTATATGTCGCAGTCATCTGGTTGAATCTGCTATTTGATTGAATGACTGGCTCGTTCATTGAATGTCAACATTCAATTGAATGACTAGCCCGAACTTTGATTGAACAAGCGTCACTCAACGTCCAACTAGTTAGCGGATTGAAACATAGCCCTTTGAACAGGGCGGACGTAAAATCAGTCAAGTGATTCAAATCTAGTTTATTTTTTCCCACTGCGGCGCTAGTAGTCGCCAAAACAATTATGGCGTCCAACAGCTCGCACAGAAAGCAGTGTTTTGATTTTTATTTTTCTTGAAATTTCTTGACTTAGTTGTTATAAATAGACACTATTGCCTATCTTAAGGCTTAAAATACAATATAAAAGTCATAATAAGATGTGTCATGTCATGTCTTCATTTTTGTTATCTAAAGTAAGGTAACCTTTTAAGTTGTGCACTTATGGTCACCCTTATTAAATATTACAAAGTCGTACAGGTCCTATTTAACCAGACATTGTATAATTCATTTATTTTTATTTAAAGTAAAGTTACCTTTTAAGTTGCGAACTCATGGTCACCCAAACCAAACGTTACAAAGTCGGCTACATCCCATTCAACGATTTCGCTAAATGACGTTCAGTCAAGACGTTGAACGTTACATTCAACGACTTGACGAGTTGTCCTTTAGTCATTCAATTGAATGTCGTCATTCAATGAACGGCCTAGTCATTCAATTAATCGCTGATTCAACTAGATGACTGCGACATATATTTAACGTGGCTCTAAGGATTGAAGGAAAATGAAGATATTCACTTAGTAACACAAACTAGCAACGAGTACGTCTCCTTGTTATCCTTTAAACAGGTTAGTTGTAATCGCATTATCTCGGCAACGTTGTCGCAACATGCTAATTACATCTTGACTATGTCAGACATTAAACTCTGTCTAGACGACTGCATAAATTTGGTAGTATTCAAGTAATTGTCTGTAATCTTATGACTCCACATGAAATTACGTGACAAAACAATAGAATCGTAGCTAGCTAGAGGTCATGTTACGGCGAGGTTACTTGTGACATTGTTGAAATGCGAAATATTAATAATAATAGAATAATCTACTTTTTCTTGAAGTTAATGCAACTTAAATGACTTGAAAAACGATTTCGCATTCATAATTATTTGTACTTC
Source organism: Pyrausta despicata (assembly GCA_963921415.1). Lineage (NCBI taxonomy): Eukaryota > Metazoa > Arthropoda > Insecta > Lepidoptera > Crambidae > Pyrausta > Pyrausta despicata. The sequence continues at coordinate 7,899,844 of OY992862.1, read as the reverse complement.
CTTCTGTATTATTTCATCTGTAAGCACTAAAAGGTAAAACGTATTATCAATCAGCAAGTAGTTAAAAATGTTTTTCAGTTTAATCAAATTGCAATTAGTTTAAGAAAGTAACCCAAATATAACAGGACCTATAAGTATTTCTGCAATGCTGTTCTGATTTCTCGAACGTGTAAATTTACAAGATTGTTCATTTTATTATAATAATAATTTTCATACGAATTTCAAAGTTTAGAACACGAATATGTATCGGTATACGAATAATTCTGCTACGAGTCGATTTTACAACTTCAAATTTTATGCCAGATTATTGTCATCATTTCAAAAAGACCTTTGGTTCCAAAGGTCGGGGGTTCGATTCAACCCCGATGACCGGAACGACGAACGACGAAATTAAAAAATAGCTTTGTAAACGCAAAAAAAAAACGAAACAAATAATATTGTCATCATTAAAATCATAATGTTATGTTACATTATCTTCAGTACTCTTATCTAAGACACGAGGTAGTAATTTGTACAGATAGTACTCTATACTTCCACGCACCATTTACTCCATGTACACAATGGAGCAGAGCACGCTCTAACCCGATTAACCTCTATGAACTCAAGTTTAATTATCTTATAAACTTTACCATTCGCTATGCACTTTAGTAATGTGGCTTAACGACCTCTGTCGTGACAATCGGCTGTAAACGAAACATTTGTTGGAACGTGTGCCCACGTAAATTGTGCTTTGGATATCTTTTAGCGTACCTACTGAGCTGCGGTTCGAAACCAAATATATCTGTTTTTAACAGTGTCACGTAGACATGCGAACAAATAAAAAATACAATTCATAAATACCTATAACAAAGAGATGCATTGGTCGATGATTAACTAAAAACCTACATAACGCAAGACAATAGTGCGTCAAAAGTTTTTTTATGTAATGTCGTTTTTAAAGTTAACAATCTCCATTAAGAGGTCAGTTACGAGTCGCTTAGACAAGTTCACTTCAGCCATTAGGGTTAGAACCAGTATTAGTGTTGTTGTTACAAAAAATTTACATGTCCTTGGATATCGTTTTTTTCTACAATAGTGACTGAAAGTTGTCTGTTCTTATTTGCAAGTTTATGATTTAGGTACTTTAATGGCTCTAAGTAAACTATTTGCTGTGTAGCAGCCCTGGTAACACCATTTAACGCACGAAAGATGATGTGAATTCATCTACGCGTGACACCGCACCTTCTCCGCCACCTACTGATTAATTATGTATACTGAAATTACGACGTGAAAAGATGTATCATTTCATAGCTTTATCTTCTCTGAAAGCTAAGCGACCAGACCTAAAATGCAGCCAGTTGTGCAATCCACAGTAAGTCTTGATTCCTATGAGACGTTTGTTGATCCTTAAATGGAGATATAATTTAAAGTGGGTCAGTTGGACGCCCACTTCAGTGAGTTAGTCTACTCAATTGAGACGGTTCCGAATTAATACCATTACTTGGAATGTTGGAACAAATGGCTTAAGTTTATCTTATTGTAACGCAGATTTCATCTTTAGATACCGAGCGCTAGTTCACTATCCATAACTTGTTGAATGTGTGTGTTGGTGTATTTGTAGAGAGGTGCATACCAAATTCATCATACAATCTTCGTGACCACGCGCACCCACGTATGACATGCCCCGGTCGTTGAGAAGGAGGGACAGTTCTTATCATGTGCCAAGATGCAATAACAATAACCCGACTTGACTTAGACCATGAAGGCGACATGAATTTCAGCTGCGATAAAATTTCGCCATTCAAATATGCATCCAAGCTCGTATTTTATGTTTAATAAAACCTTCATTACAACTAGAGAAGGGAACTTCAGAACGTAATTTAATATTGTAGAGAGAATAAAACTCGCCCTTTTTTTGATGATATCGAATGATGAAAAGTGCCGTTTTTTAATCGTTCCCAACCTGATAAGACCCCTTTAATTATTCTGTTATGATCCATATTGAATAACGTTTTCGACAGTGTAGTTAACACGATTTATAATCACAAAACTTAAAAGATTGGTAAATCTGTAATTTTTATGTTTCTTTCTTTCAGGAAGTATCTATGCGGTTCCAATCCGTCAATCAACATGTCCATAGCGTTATTTCCGTCTCTTTTTAGGTCGAGTTCATGTTACTTCGCCTTGTTGTCATCGATAACATTAAAATAAATCTCAAATATCAAAGACGTGTAGTCTTCGATATTTGAGAAAGACGGTCAACGTCATCATAAAAAGACCTCGGTTAAAGTATCAAGAATTCAAGACCCTGTTAGTAATGCAATGGCTGGAGCAAAGTACCTAATTTGTTTGAACAGTGTCATCGATCATAGAACAATATTGAACGGAGCTAAAGCAGTTCGTAATTTCTTTTGACACATTAGCCAACAACTCCTTCAACTTTCCCAAACCTGAAAGTTGGACGGTATATTTTTATAAAATGATGGATCTTAGGTTCGAGAGACGATTATTTTGGGAAAAATTAATAAGGCATGGAAATCCTAGCAGCGGAGCGTTTTTTGCTGGGTCGGAATTTAACTGTTATCTTTCTATACGAAGTAAAATGATGGCCATTTTAGAATTAAAGCTATAATATACGACCACTTTGGTGTAATGGTTAAGAAGTTCACTATTAACCCAGAGGTCGCGAGTTCGATCTCCGCTCTATACAAACATTTGTGTGCATGAACATGTCTGTTTGTACTGGGTCATACTGGAACATGGGTCAACCCAGACAAACGTCTGGGTGTTATATGTATTTATTTAAGTATATTTATAATACCACTGTTGATTCTGATATCTGTAACACAAGTGCTTACCACAGAGTCAGATCAATGTATGTGATGTTGTTGTATATTATTTAATATACCTCGTACATAGAATAATAATATTGTGTGAAAAGCAGTGCTATATTAGTTTACATATAACGCAACCTCGTAGAGACAAGTGACCGCCGACCCAGATGACATCATTGTGTGTTTAAATTGTGGCCATGTTAACTGACTTCACTAACCGCACTACAGTTCGGCTGAAAACCGAAATGTGTGAAAAGGAACGGTCTTAATGAATTTGTAAATTGCAGGTTTCGTGATATCGAAAACACTAACCGTGAATACTCATTGGATTTGTTACTGATAATGATACTTTGACACATCTTAGATGTGACATCTATTGTCCTAAAAGTTATGGGCCCATTATACTTATATTGCTCTACTTAGTTGAATGCCCGTATAGGACACCAAAAGGACCGTCATAAATTCTCTCCCATTTCTTTCTAATAGCCTGTTAAATTAATTCCAATATTTCTGCCCCTAGTTCAAGGTATAATTGAGCCAATTAACTAATTTTATTACAATAATTTATTGTTAGCCTTCCTGTAACTAGGCCTTTGAAACTGGCTAACAAAGGTAAATAAAATATGAGACACTAAAGTTATAGTATTTTAAGTACATAGTGATTAGTTTATTACATACGAGTAGGTACAGTTCAGAAGAAAACCGTTATTACCCGACTGTGAAAGAAATGTGTGTGAGTATGTTATTTAAATCATTTTTTGTCATGGCGCGGTCAATTAGGTTCTGACTATTTATTTTAATTAATTATCATTTCATATATTACTTGCTGTGCTATTTTTAACACAGACAATGTTAAAACCCAGCTTGGTGCATCCCCTTCATGATAAATATAAAAGTACTTAATTTTGACGTGAAATATATTTTCAAAGAATAATATTATTTTAAACCGACTTGAATAATATTACCGTTCCCCTCTCGGAATTAATATTTTGGCGTTGCTTTCCCGACATTGTTAAAAAAAATATTCATCCGTTTAAATTACCGTGTTTTCAATCAAAAAAAAATCAGTATAAAATAAAATAAACTTGCATAAAGTAAAAAAAAGTGCTACTTAAACTAGAAAGCGTTTAACATAAATTTTACCGGGCTGCAAACTAAACGGGGATTGCGAAAGTTTTTGAATGAATATGCGAAAAGCTTTTAAACGTAAGTTGGGGCGTAAGCGATAACCGTGGAGATCCGCCTGGTCGGCTAAACGGTAAGCACGTGCAGTATGTTAAACCGAACTGCAGGCTTGATCACCGCTGCATTCACTTAACTCAAGATATCTTTAAAAATTCTATCCCTCTTGCACTCGCCACTTATGCATAACGACTGACAGAGACAAGCGCTTTCGAAATCGCGTCAAAAGTGAAGACTGCACTTGAATCGAGTTGAGACGGACACTCTCAAGATGAAACTGCTATGCGAAAACTTACCTACATGTTCATTAAGGTACTTTGTTACTTACATTTATGTACTCTTAACTTTCTAGTACCAGTAACACTTGACTGGTTAGTTTTTAAAGAATCTGAAAATGATCTTGACCACGAGCTGAAATGAGAATACAAAATATAATACTTTAGGGAATATTGTTACGGCTTAATTGTAACAAATGTCACTTGGGTCCAATTGTAGAGTATATGCAAAGCAAATTAATTATAAGTACTTGCATAATACACGTGTTCCATTGTTTGTAATAAAATTATGATAATAACTGGATATTCCGATAACTCAATTAATGTTGGTCCATTCAAACCGAAACAAAAGCGTCGACGCCACATTTCTGTTATCATTCGATATTCGAAAAATTGAAATTCGAATCGAATGTTTCAATATCGCGTCCCGCATAGATTTTATTGGTATGAATGTTAGATACATTCAACCAGTGGATGACGCAAGAACTTTTATAATAGAATCGTACGTGACTAGAGCAGTATTAAACAAACATTTATCCCGTTCCTGGCGAAGTGGGTCAGCGAGCAAGGATAAAGTTACCACCAGCCTACGGAAGTGGCCTGGAGTCGGAAGCAAACGCGGAATCGCAAGCCTCGCAGTTGAACAAAGCTTCAGAAACGCGTAATGCATTAATGAGTGTTCATCGAGTATTTACCCAATAGATAAGTAATGGACAAACATACAGAAACGCATCAGTGATTTGTCATTGTAGTGTAGTGGTTGCAGCGCTTTGGTAGTGATATCTAAAGTTAAGCAACCTAAGGCGCGATCATGTTTGGGATGGGTGACCATTCTGACCATTTTAGTGACGTCTATTTACAAGCATCTCCGTGCTTCGGAAGGCACGATAAGCTGTTGGTCCCGGTTAATATAGATAGATATTAGTCGTTAAGCCTGGTCAGAGGCCCTCGAGCGGCTTAATAACATCTGACAGTAAGGTTGGTCTCGTACTTACCTTACAAACACCCCTCCACCAATCCGCACTGAGCCCGCATGGTGGAGTATGGCTCGCACCACCTCATAGTTGAGGTGAGGCCTGTGACCAGCAGTGGGACGTATATGGGCTGGTGAGATGAGAGCTGAGAGTATAAAATATTTTAAACATATTTCAACACTTCTTTTTATTTGTGATATATTCGTCTCTATTGGATATGAATTCGGAGGGGTATAATAATCAGCGCTTTTGTTGAACGCTGAATTGTTTAACGGTAAACAGAATATCCCGGCATGGCATCAGCCTGTAGATTTTATTAGGACGATCTCGGACGGTTTCCAATTAGACGCTATACTGTCGTGTGGAAACGGAATGATCATCCGTTATCAAGGGAATATATCTTCAGATTGACTGGCGCCTCGGCTTATCATGAATGTATAACATAAGCCAAGATAAAGCATGTTTGATGATGTAATGTAATGAATGTAATAGTAACGGTGTAGCTGTAGTACAAATAGTGTAAGGTAAATGTATTAAACTCTGATTTTTCTTTGTTACAGGTGTAAAGTTCCTGCTGTCCCCCGCGGCTGATTAAAACAAGTGAGTAAATTTTTGCCACCATAGTCAGTTTGGCACGCGTTTTGTTTTAAATTGTTTGAGAAGAAGAATATCTTATATGTTATACATCATGTCACTAAAAAACAAAACCCAATGCTTCAATAACACTATGTTATTTTTTCCCGACTACAGCGTAAAAGGAGAATTATTGAATTTGCCAGTGTTGCACCAGTGAAATAATAAATTACTGCTACGGTAGTATCTACTACATAAGATTAAGAATACCGATGAAAATACTTAATTCACTTTCTTTTGCGTAACTCCTCGTATTTAATTAACATGAATAAAATAATCGTGCAACATTTTTAAGAAAGATTATTACAACTTTCTAAAAATATGATTCGCTTTCATAATCATTGTCATGTATGTATGAAAGAAATTAATTAGCAGTGACACTAAATTTACGTTATTTTTGTCATATCAAACCATTAGTGAAACCAATTGAAATTAAATGTGTAAAACTATCTTTACGAAAGCATTTATGAAATGTAGTTGTTGCTATTGTTTGTTTAACTGTCGTTTAAAAAAGTCAGCAGTTGCTCTAGTTAATGTGGATTTAACTGAAAACAACATTCACTTCAGGGTTTCGAGCTTTTGACCTAAATATAAGCACCACAAGTACTTCTACGTAAGCTTAAAGCTTTTGAAGAACGTTAAAAATATTCACAGCCAATGAAACCCAAACGTGACCAAACTAATGTCCAATATCGAAGCAATATCCACTATCGGGGTGTATGTATGACTGTATTGTGCACTGAACTCATAGCTAGCTCATTTGAAAAGCTGCCAACTTTTAATTTCCTCGCTCACGTGAAAGTAGGTAGGTATTCCTGGCTTTTTTTATTCGGACTCATTACGCGAGGCGATTAGTGCGAACTTCCATTGCAAATGGCTTATGAAAATATGCAGTGAGTTTACACAAAGAGAACTTCAACTGTTTTTTAAGCTTTTGTAAACCTGTACATAAACTCTACTGCTGCCTGCTTAAATTGAGATGTTATTTCTAGTCAATTGTATCATGTACAAAATTTTCAAAACTTTAGCTATATATTGGAAGATACTTGATGATTCTTCTGTTGCTATTCTTCTTTTCACATTGAAATTTCGTATCTATAACATCGTGGTACACTGGTCGGAACTTCAGAACCTTCTTATTCTTTTCTTTTTCTACTTATCGCTAATCGCTGTTCCGGCTGTACAGGCCCCGATGTTTAATGCAAGATTTCAGCCCAGCTTCTTATAGATTCAAGGCATTCAGTGACCCAACAAAGGTATTGCACTCCGCACGATACGAATGTGTTCATTTAAGTACCATCCTAACTGTCGGACTCAATACGTTTTAATCCCATTGCGCAGCATTAATCTAGGAAATCTCTCACATTGTTCACGGAGTTGAAACGATCTCACCAATCTTCCAAGAACCCTAGTCTAAACGCGATCTCCACAAGGTTTAGCGACCCGTCTAGACAGAGTTGAGGCTGAATTATAACTGCGTATTAGATACATTTATGAGGGATTGTACTTCCGCCGATGTATGTGAAATTCCCAGAAGAAATGATTCACTTGCTGTTTCAAAGATTAATGGAAATGCACTTAGCAGACTGCTTCCTTTCACCGGAAGATGTGATCTCGCTACTGTAAATATATAGCCAACCTTTCAGCCTGTCGATTCTATTAAATCCATGCAACAATTCGCATCTCACTTCGCCATTCACTCTCCCTTCGCATAAGGTTCAAAATGACCTTGAATTTGCATTCTGTAGACATTACATAAACACTTGCGAAGTGAAGTGAGCGACGAGGCATCCATTAATGAACTAGTGCTTGCCGCATTTCACAAAATGATAGACAAGTTTTTTCGATTATGGTTTTTTTGAATAAATGTTAAATTTTAAGCAAAAATACTTTGATTTACATATTCAGTTATGCATAAACTACATATTTTAGACATTTAAACACAGTTTTAATATAAAAAAGACAAAAAAAACTAATCGATGGCATAAACCGACTCAATACTTTGACATCTACGAAGAATTTAAAAAAAAATCTGTCAAGCCTCTTTCTTTGTTTTGGTTTTGTATGGCTAAAGTTTTGTTTGGTTAAAGTTTTTTTTCTTCATTTCGCGCAAAGTGCCTCCGAAAGTTTGAAATTATCATGAAGTAAGTATATTTTGTGGTTTTGAAAGTTATAAATTATACCGATGTTTATATTACGTAGTGCGTTAGTTTTCTAATCCATCAAAAATATTACAGTTCAAGTGCGACGCGTTCTTCTCATCCATCGTCGGCTCAAGTTGAATATATAAAAAGAAATCCTGGCTTGGCCAAGGGTTTCTTGAAAACCTAAAATGATAGAGAACGGATTCGACGCCAGTGGGAGGATTTAGCCGTAAGCTTAAATAGCTTAGGTGGCACCATCAAAAACTATAAACAGTGGACCAAGGTTAGTACTCGCTTACTCGAAGCCACTTAACATTCCTTCTTCAAGGCACAATAAATGGAGAATAATAGTCTATATCCTTTTCAGCATCACGACATACAGTGTCAGTTGCTGCACCTCCTCCGTCCCAACGGCGAACAGAATTCTCGACGTATTCCGAGAGATTCTTAAAGGTGGAGGAGCAGCAGTTGGAGTTCAAGAAATCCAATGTAGAAGTCCTACAGTCCAATACAAGAATCTTACAGCCTTTCTTGGAGCGAAATGCAGAAATAGAGAGGAATTTAGCTGAAGCTGTGACAGAGTGGAAAGGGAAAGAAGCTTTGCCAGATGCTATTAAAAGAAATGAGACATACATGTAGTTTCATTTATTTGATTTATTTAGAATTAGCAGCTTCATTTAAAAAATCCTATTAAATTGATAATCAAAAGTCAAAGTTTAAGTGGATGTATGTAACTCATTTACACAAAACTATCGAATTTGATGAAACTAAGCTGCGAGTAGCCATAAGGATCACTTTAAGAAAAGCCTTTGTCTGTGCTAAAGTGAATTATTTAAATATTTCATGATAATCATTGAAAAGTTTTTGGGTGAAAGGGTTACAAACATCCACATATTAACTTAGATCTTAGACAAACAATTATTCTCTCAAACTACAGTAAAAAAACCTAAAACACATTGAAAATAAGGCTATGATTAATAAATAAATATAAGAACCTCCAGTAAATTGATGACTTCTGTGGTGGAGTGGTGTACACACCGGTTTTCATGGTGTCTGCTATGGGGTTCCCAGTTTGATTCCCGGGTGGGTCAATGTATAAAAACACTTCTATATTGTCTCAGGTCTGGGTGTTTGTGGTACCTTTGTTGTTTCTGAATCCCATAACACAAATTCTTTAGCTACTTACTTTGGGATCAGAACAATGTATGTGATGTTGTCCACATTTATTTATTAGATTTAAGAAAAAAGATAAAATCCACAATTAATTAATTATGACTAAATTTTAATTATGGTGAGTATATTTTCAAACATACAATTCATTATTTCCTTTTAATATCATAATTTCAGATTGTACAAAAACAAAAAATATACCTATGTAAAATAATAGAAAGAAAAAATATACCTATGTAAGAAGAAATTACAACATAAAATAAGGTATTATTTATTCTAAACAATGAATTATTCATTAAAAATAATTGTGGTATAAGCGCCAGTCTAGTTACTAAATTTTGCCTTTGCAATTGTCCATTAGCTAAAACGCCATGAGAAGGCGCCATGAGAATCTTTGAACTTGAGAAACTATTTGAGCCACTTCTAGTCCCTCTTCTAATATCTGTAAAAAAATAAATCAATTAAAAAAATAACAATACTTTTCATAAGTTCTAACGAACCAAAACAATATAAGTTATTATAACAAGTTTGGTCCAATAACTTTCAAACATAACTGGCAGAGAATACTCGAACTTGATACTCTTTGGGGGAAGAGCATCATGAAGTGTTTTCATGAGTTTGTGGGCGGTATATATGTAGGCATGCACAGTTACGAATCTAATATTTACCATAAACTGTGTAAATACTTACGAAAGTGTTTAAAACCCTTACCTTGACACGAGTTGAATGAAATCCCTTTGCCTCGACGTTTAGTTTTCTTCAACAGAGGCAGTAACTCATTCTCCAGTTGGTCGATAAGTTCTTTAGATAGTCTATACACGTTAACATAATCGGTATTACGGGTTAACACCGACAAACTACGGATTTGGCAAGATTGACGACGCATTGCTGGTTTATCCAAAGCATGAGCCTCCTCTAGCAGAAACTTCAGTAAAGACATTCTTGCCATCTTTAATACACTCTTTACAACTCAAAAACGTTTGAAAACTAGTTTTATAACAATAAAGTAGCCTGAAAACAGTAAATATACGCAATTTTAACACGACTTCGTCTATTTTCACTTGTGAAATACTAACTTTTTATATGACACTTGATATCGAGTTTGAGTGCGCAGTGAACGTCGAAGTGATGGGGGAATTACCTTACGGAATGCCAATGATAACGTCATCCCATACAAGAAGTGTCAAAATCTCACAGAATATTTAGTTCATCTCACTGCCACACTCGCAAATGTGGCGCTAGCGTAGGTTCGAATTATCAATCGAGTTTAAAGAATGCCATTCACAAAACTCACGGCGGATTCAGATTCGAAGTTTGAAATGAGCTCTTACTGAATCGCTCTGCAGGAGGCGACCTCTTGAAGTGTGCTTTAAAAGATATCTAATTAATCGAAGCCGAAAAGAATACCTTATATTACTTAATAAAGTAAGGCAGGAATCCTTACTTTTACGTATACATTATGGAAGCTTAGAACCTTCCATCCGCATTAAATTTTGCTCGTCCTAGTTTCAAACTATTAAGCGTCAAACTGAGAATGAAAAGTTACGGATCAAGGAGTGTGGTGATTAACAAACTGTTATACTAACTACTAACTTTAGTAGCTTTGAAGCCTTTTTATTTAGTATTTTGTTGTTAGCTTAGTAATTGGATTATTTGTTGTTATAATAATAATAATAAATAAATGTTTATTTCATTTCTAAGGTTACATAAACAAGATAGGGATTGGAAACTCCTTTTAAGCATACAATGCTTGTGCCAGGAGATTCCGCTCTTGCATAAATATCAAAATTAAATAGCGTTGTAAATGATAAATAAACACTTAACTATAAAGTTTACAATGTTTTTATAAAAGAAAATAAAAATTTTAGAAATTTGTTATTGAAACATGGAATGTTTCGTAATTTGTTACTCTTCACAATAGACCCTTTTGTCTCGAGAGGGATTGAACAAGACCAAATCTGAAACCCCATTTGCCTTCCGTTATAACTGAGTTGGCAGCCCTTCAACATTCGTTAACAATAATCGTTGCAAATGCAGACAAATAAATTGCAGTCCCCGAAACGCGTCTGGACAAGGATTGCCAGGCTTCTGAACAAACCCGGACATTGTCCGGCGTTTTGCTTGCGTGACCGGCTAATTAAGCTGGAATACACCGGCCTGTCCGGCTTTTGTCAAGCTTTTTGATTAAGAAAAAAAAATATTTTTTAGGCCATGTAATGCAGACATTGTATGCAATCTGTCATGCCTGTTAAGAAACAGCTTATTTTGTTAAAAACGTCCACGTGAAGAGTTCCCTTTAGAATAGGGATTTCTTCACTTGGATAGAGCTACCTATAGAATAGGGAACTCTTCAGCCGCGGCAGCGAATTTCAATCCATGTTTATTTGTCTAATATTTCAAATACGTACAACATACTTTTTTATGATTGTCGTAAATATACTTGTCTAGGTGTTACATCCAATCTGGCTGGTTGTCTGGATTTTTGGTTATAAGTCCTTGCAACCCTGGTCGTGGCTCGGGAGGTGTGGGTCCGCTCCGATTGTAAATCACGGCGGCTGCACTGTATCGACGTAATATCGCGAGTGGATGTGCCACAATCGATAAGCGAACATTCATTTTCAATACTCTTTTAAAAGGGGACGGGTGTCACAGATAGGAATGTGGGGTGTTCATTTACTTTAGTGTTGAAACATACTCGAACTTGTAACTATTAAGCTGAAAAGCTGTTAAAAACTAAGATGTTGCACTACTGGATACTATTTGGCGTGCAGGAAGTTTTTAACTGGTCAAATCAGAAGATCGCAAACATACTTAATATTTTAAGGTACTTACTTGAGCCGAAATCGGCCGTAATGGGTTATTGTATTTTTAATGAGACTTTTATATAATATTGATGAACACGCATTTGTCACGAATACCCAATAAAACTGCGACAAACCTCAATAAGCTGTGTCCCAATAAAGTCGATAATAATCCATACTTTATTAAACATCGGGACACTTATGATACGCACAGCTGTCATATCTTCTGCAAATACATTTATACTTTCAGTGTATGTTACAGGATTCATATTCACTTGAGATTAGACCTCAAAGATCACCAGGCGTATAAAACTTACATGCACGTACAGTCCATCCTTTCACGCTATTTATACGGGCTTGCGACATTCATTAACACATTGCACGCCATGGTGGTCACCGGTGACCCCCAAACAATATTATTTCTATTGTGTCTAGTCTCTCGGCAGTCAAAGGCTTAATAGCGTAAGTCGCACTACCGGGCTATGAATTAGCAAATTATTACCTACGTACGGAACCTAATCTTGAGCTAATGGTCAGGAAATTGCTCCTATTAACGTTTCCATTGCAGCCCTTATCGAGCGTGTATCGTAACTTGTTAAACGACATGCAGAAAATAGCACCATCGAAGAACAAGGTAACCGTTTAAAAGGTAATAGAAATCATGAATAGGTAGCTGCTACATTGTATTGAGACAAAGATTTCTTTGTAAAGGAGAAAAAGTGTGTCAAGGGCGCGTCCGAGCATTTCTCGTTTGGGTAAACTTGCAGGCAATTTGGCTCTCCCTTTCATCTCAAGGTAAATTCAAAGTGTTTAACGAAGTATTAAATTTAACTTAATTGCACTTAACCACATATTTACCAAAAAGTTAACTCAACGATGAAATGTAATATGTCAACATTTCATTCAATGCGTCTAAACTTATATCCATGATTCGAATAAAAATGCTCTGGATCAGTGCTGTACTTTCATGGCTTGAACCGGCAAACAAACGTTTATCCAAATACCCCATGGTCTGCAGTGCACATGTTATTACATGGGTGTGTCGACGGCCGACAAAATTCGCTCTTTTGCCTCTGCTTCAATTTATGCATACGGATGTCGAGAAAAAGAACACGCGCCGTGGACTTTATTGCTACACATAAATTTCTGGTTCGCATTGAATTAAAAATGTTTCATGCTGCGTTTTTGCAGCAGAACGTGATAATGAATGTTAGCCGGTTTAATCCTAAACCCTTTTTTTAAATACACTGAACATATGTATGGAAGCCAGTAATGCACGAGATATGTAGATGACTTGATTGTGTTTCACTGTGTCAACTTGGATTAAATCTCAGTGCTTCGTGTTTATGTTTGCCAAGTTGCCAACAGGAATACGTGCATATTTCAGTGTTACACATGACATAAAACTCCCCAAAGTGTACCCGCGTCTAGAACATTGGTCGTTCTAGTGTACTTACGTTAGAGCGCCTGTGAACTACTCTCATATTTATGTTCAGCTCTTTGCTTCGTCCGTTTTTGTACGAGCTACTCAAACACAGTTACACACCAGCTAACTTGTTACACAGTTTCGAATTCAACTGTGATTGGAAAGGGAGGTATGTAGGTACAACCTTATTTGTTCAGCGGGTGTAATTGGACGTTTTCATTTGTGATCTTATTTCTAGGAAGTAAATGTGTTTTCAAAGTAATTCGAGTTTATTAGAACTTGGTATATTTGTTACCATATTGCTTTATTTAAGACTTTCTTTATGAAATGTGCAATCTTCATATTGTACCTAAACAAAAGTCAACAACCGTCACAGCGGAGTGGACGAACAGACAGAAAAACAAACGAATATCCACTTCGTAACAGTACATAATCTATAATCATGTCCGATCAATGATCACGAACGATTAATCTGCACTCCTTACTAATTATATCTGTATTACATCAGTTTTATTCATACTGCGCGAACGCATTACTAACGCTTTCCCCGCTCAGTCATATAACATGTTCTTTAATCGTTAAACAGTTTGGTTTTTGCACCAAACAAAAAATATTACCACTTTAGCAAACAGACATTAATCGAATGGAATTCCTCATGTCCATTCTATGCTTGGTTAGCATTTAAAAATATTCAGGAAAACAGCATTCCATTAATGAAACGCGTGAATGACGCTACGCCTTTTGTAAGAATTTGGAGAACATTCATCTTGACATTGTACTTACTCTATACCTAATGATTTTTTTCAAAATTTGGGACTTTGGAGTGGTAGGTCATTCGCTATTTACCGAAGCCATTGTTTTATAAAAATATAATCTGTTAACGTTATATTGTTGAAATAAAACTAAAACAGAAATTCAAAACTTAACTCTGTAAAAGATATAAACAAGGCGCTTGAAATGATAGAGCCTTAGCAGGGCTTATTCCCAAAGGTCCATGACTCTATTGTTTTCAAAGATTAAGTTTCAATACTTTGATTCCCAACGGGTCCACGACATTAAAAATAAATAAACATTTTCTTTCCCAGCGGGTCCACGAGAATTTAGGATAGGTATGCTGATTGCATTAAAAGCAGGAGGCTTATAAAAGGATAGACATTTTTATTATGAAATAGAAGACCGTGAATAGATTAAACAAGGAGTCTTTATTGTGGCTGTTTTTCGACTGCACTTAAAAGACAGATTTAGAATAAACATTATACATCATCCTACACTACAATATACTAAGCATTTAAAAATCACAGTCTTGGTATAATCATAGTTAATAATCTTAATCTTACATTGAAACAGACTTACGCATTAAAAAATCACAGTTTCGGTATAATCATGGAAAAAAATCTTAATCTTACACTAAAATACACTTAAGCATTGAAAAATCACGGTTTTGGTATAATCACATTAAATCATTCTAATCTTATACTAAAATAGACTTGGGCTTTAAAGAATCACAGTTTAAGAATATCACAATTAATCATCGCAATCTTAGATTAAAAATAGAATTAACATTAACAAATCATAATTTTAAAACAATCACAGGAAAAACGCCAAATGCGCATCATGATAATATATTTTGATAGTTAATATTTTGATAGACCAATTAAATTTTATAAAAAAAAACTTTAATAAGGCCACTAAATTTGTTACGGTGTCGTTCGCCTTCACAATTCCAAATTATATTTATTATTGAAGGATTCTTAAGCCAAAAATCAATAAAGTAGTTATTAAAAAGTGTATTTTTTTCATTTTCTGGCGCTATCGCCATAATGGCCAACCACCCGTCATTGACATCATTCAACAATTAATGAAATCATATGCCAAAGCATATGCTCACGTGATCTTTTTCCTCTTTTATAGAAATATTAAGGTGTCTTGCCTTTTTCTAATCTCAGTATCTGGTAAGCATGTTTGAACGGTTGTTGAAACAATTTGTTGTTTCTCGTTCGTTCTTTGCGATGCAAATAGCACAAACCCTCTTGTATCGTTCTTGTTGATTGTACTTGGAAAAATCTCGTGGACCCGTTGGGAATTCTTACATGAAAGTTTTAAAATATATTTTAAAAAAATATGGACCCATTGGGAATAGTAGAACAATAGAGTCGTGGACCTCTGGGAATAAGCCGTTAGCAGCAAGTGATTATAATGTGCTTCTTATATGGCAGTCACAGGGGCGATGTGCGAATGTTGAGTCTCATAGGCATACCTTATTACCGCAAAGACAATTTAAAGTCAATAGGTACAGCACTAATGACGTAGCCGAAAGGAGACATACATTTCAGATTGGTTGGCGTGAATTATTTGCGGTTAGCAGTTCACAGTCAAATTTACTCAAGAACAAACGCGATAATTTCGCACGTAAGCCCAAAGACGCATGTTAACTAATCCTAGCTCTAATAGTCACCGCGGCTGCGTCTTTCCGAAACTCAATTAAGGTAGATCGTAAAGCGTGCCAACCTTGACTGCGAGACCTCACATTCTCTGAGACAGAACGTCTACTACGAAAAACTAAGCATGAAATTGCTGACGATACGAAAGTCAAACGATATTCGCAAGCCAGTACAAAACACTTAAATTTTTTAATACATCAATGCATGGTCCATTGCATGACAAATAATACAATATACGTACTTCGAACTCGGATCCGATATCGATATTAGTGTTTCATAGTAAGAAAAACGAAAGTATGATTATTGTAGTAAGATTTCGAATTAATTTTGTTTATTTAATTTTAAAAAAGTTACAATTAACAAAAAAAATAATTACAGTAAAGTATTAAGCTATACTGTAGTAACGCTAAACATGTGGGCACAACTACATAATACTATTTTATATGGAATGTTAGAGAATTTGGTAGTAGACCTCCAGCCCCGTATTTTCGATCTAAAGACTTAATTCTAGCTAGAGACCTACACTTTACGCACGGATTGTTACCTAAAGGAACAAATTCCCAACACTTTTTGCATAGTTGAAGAGGGTAAAAACGTTTCGTTTCATACTTACAAGTATTTTGGTTCGAATCAAGGCTGATTTTAGTCAATTTAAAATATATGATAATATATTTCACATCATTTAGAGAAACTTTGTACTTAAAAATGATTTCGGAGACTGATCGCGTAAATTAAGGGTATGTTTTAATATGGCATAAACGTAATTTTTTTGGATTATCAATATTGATAGATTGTTATCCAGTTTTTTATATACAATCGCACACCCTGTATGTCTAGACGTGGGGCACTCGAGGGGCACGTAGAAAAGTTTCCCCCCTTAGTTCCCTAAGCTGGATCTAAAGAAACCCTGTATTAGTACTGATGTAAGGCTACTTGCAAACATGATACGACGTTTCCCAATAATTATAACACACACAAACTAGCAAAGTTTAAAAGATTTTACATACTTATGAATATTGTAACATAACTAATAATATAACTTATCACATCATGAAGTTCATTCGAACTACGATTTAATCTTCAGAACATGTTATCCCATACATTTCCTTTTCCTTTATCTATGAAGCCATATTTTACGTCACTTGCATAGCAAACTTACTCTACGCCCCTACGTGTGACCAAGTGCCTGAAAACAATGACCTTTTTTGCTTTGACTATTGATCAGTCACGCACAACCTAAATAGAACAACCAACACAATTTATTTTGCGCTATGAAGTTCCGTTACTTTATAGCACAAGCTAATGCTTAGTTTGGGGCAAGGTGATTGATGTGTTCGTTGAAACAATTTGTTTATTTATTTAGTTTTGAAATCAATCAATTTCAAAGTAGATAATGTTAATTAAGCCTGAAGATGCCGAACCATGTCTAAACTTTACAGTTATGTTATACGAAATCATCATATTAGCGCGGGGTATCAAAAATTTTAATTCTGAATCTCCAAGATGGTCATGTACACTGGCCACTTTCCCTTTACTACGTAACATTAGCCACAATGCCTTCATGGGTGGCCCGTATCGACTGCGACTTAACCTATGAAGATATAGGGGTCCCAGCGTGAACATGACAAGGAGAAATGGTTCATAACGGCGACAATGGACACCGGACGAACGCTTCTAATTCAACAATCTTGTATGAACAATGTTCATTTTTGACTTGCTGTGGCCTGGTGCTTCAATGCCAAAGCTAACTATAAAATCTCGGATTTCACGCATTCAATACCTCAGTCAGTTAAAAGTTAGACTTAAACGTTTTGATATTCAGTAGTCATTAGCATATTTGCCTACAATCTGTCCCGTACAAATAAAGTTACGGCTGAAACTGAACTTCTCCATATTCAGTTGGAGCCTACTATCATAACTTTACGCGAACATTGCATAACGGCTTTTCCGCTATGATAAGTCGTAAGCAAATATGTGTGCTTAAATAGTTTTAAAGTTACGTAGGCCATAATCATGAGACATTCTAGCAACCCACACTGTACACAATGACCTAGTTTTAGGAAACGATGAATATTAAGTTGCATAGTAGCCGACCAATCTCAAATTTCCTTTTACTTTTCCTAATAATACTGCGACCTCTTGCAAAACTAATACTGACGAACATCCTTATAGCCAGAACAGATAACAAAGATAACCAGATCTAATAAACATTTTCAAACCAGACAACAATATATTGAAAAAAGAAACGAAAGCACCAAACATCTCGTCCGCAACAGCGCGTATACTAGCGGGTTTATTTATAGCACCTTGTACAGACCACAACCCATCAAAGTAATTACTGCGGCATCTTATGCAGTTATAATAAGGGCGATTTTGTAACAGAAATGGGTATCCTGATGTGATGTCGGGTGTACCACGAAGCATGACATTATGTTAGTTGCAGGCGCACGCGCCGCTCGTGACTTCCGTCGTAGAAATAGATGCAGTGTGCACCCCGCTTCACACGATATACCGTGAAGAATCTTGACTCCTTTCTGTGAAGATATTGATGAGTGAGATGAGCTCGTCCTCATCTGAATGTGCCGTTTTAGACTCGGACTAGATACGAGAAGATGTTGTGATGGTGGTGGTAAAGAGACCGTCACAAACGTTCAATATCTATAAAATAACATACACAGATAGGAGAGAATAACGTTTTTCTTCAAAATATCTTCTGCTGCGCGTACATTTCTTATTAAAAATCTTTTCTGACAATAGTTCAAGGAATATCGCCATTTCCGTTTTCCGACCAAATAGATTGACAGCGCACCGGCACCGCCATTTCCCAGTGGTTTTCGAGAATCGGTCGGTGCTTTTGTAATACACACTTGAGAATTGTCAAAGAATTCTCTCTTATCGTCGATCGACATCTGCGGTATCCGCTGACCACCGATGCGGAGGGCACTACCTGCCAAATATAATGAACACAACAAAGATTTTGACACGCTTTGTTCATTTCGTTTCTGAACATGTATTTTTGTAACTGATAGTTTTTAGCTGTTTCAACCAATGCCTCTTTCTTTCTCATAGCTGTGAGAGACACTGTCTTATGAACAATTTAAAATCCTTTTTAGTCTTTTGAACTTGACGAGCACTTGCTTAAGTAATAGATAAGACGTGTCGCCTCGAATCTCGCTAGTTTACGAAGGATTAGTTTGCCATTGTTGCGCCGCATCTGCAATCTTGTAAGAAACTGAGCTTATAACATTGTAAGCTTCATAGCTTACAAGTAATTAAACTTACAAAGAACTTTCAAATAAAGTGTAAGTGCCCTTACACTTGTACTTGTATTTACATTTCCAATCAACTTTATGAACAAGTAACAATAAACATAGTGAAGCGTTCTCAGCGAATCACTTCGTATATCTGCCTCAAGTGTACGGATGAAAATTACTTGCTAACGACCAGCACTGTAAGATTACTCAAGGCTTAAATGTTCCTCACTGAATTTCCTCTAGTTTCCGCCTTAGGAGCCGACGTGTCGCCCGGAATCTCAGTAGTTAGCAAAGGATTTGTTGTCAGTTGTTAGGAAGAGCTTTATAGCAGTACCTAAATGTGAGTGGGCCTGCTGAGACTACTACGAGTACTGTTTTGTATCTTATCTAGTAGATTTTCGGTATAATTACTATGTAGCACGGGTTCGTACTTCTGTGTTAAATACATGAAAATAAAAGTGAAAATGTTCTCCATTCTTGTTCGCGCTTCAATCAACTTTTATATGTTCAGTAAGTAGTATGTTTTGTCCTTGACCAATAATCGGAGTTCTAAAGAAAAATAAGTGGTTTATTTGCGTATGTCGCATTTGGCATAATACAAACAGAGGAGTATTTTTTAACAAACATTACAAATAAGCTTAAATTTTAACGGCTGTCCAAGTGACAAAACGTCTGTTGTAATTGAAAACCGTACATGTCTACTAGAAAACCATTTTGTCCCTGTTTTTTACAGACACATTATCGACATTTTCCCTTTTTTAAAGCAGTAAGGCTTACTTACTTTTAAAATATGAATGTTACAATTAGAATTCAATTCATTATAAAGTTTTACATCACGTATTACCGTTACTTACAAAATTAAATAAAAGTTTGTTATATGTTTAGTTCGTCGTTGACAATATTATTAGAAAAAACCTAAATATTAAAAGACGTGTCATTTATTTAAGGAGGATAAATTAAAATCCAATCCACAAAAAGTGAGAATGAAGTAACAATTTACTTTTTGACTGAATTTCAAATAGTTTTCAAGTCAAATCTAGAGTCGTTTAGATTTTTGAGTCACAAATACCATTATTTACAAAACTCATTCTGCTTTATGTGGATTCATAAAATGTAAATGATTATTACCTACATCACAAATATTGAAACTCAATATTTGAGAACAAAATAAAAACTATTAAAATTTTCATCAATGTACACTTAAAAGTTGATTAGCTCTCATAATAAATCAATTGTATTGCTTGCATTTATTTTTAAATCGATTTAACTGTCTTCTGTTTAAAATCACCGACATTTGATAATTTTAAATGATTATGTACAGTAAATACGGGGAGTAAAAAGTATATAGATTACTGAAAATAACGGATATTTTCAGTAATCCATATAATTTTATGATAATCAAAAGTTACGATCGACATTGTGACTGTCCATAAACAATGTTCACTGCGTAAACGAAATCAGCGTCAAGTTTCACTGGTGGGTCGTGAATAATTCTGGTTTATGACGAGACTGATTGCCGGGTGACCCAAATACAACGACGAAACCACTGGCACTGCCATGCTCCTACACGTATAACCGCCCATAGCTCTCATGTATTCGTTGATTACACTGGTTTTAATCTTCTTTGATGTCTTGAAAATGAAATAACACTAGTAGTATGATGAATATGAAAAAGGCGCTGATATTAAATCTTCCTCACGCACAATAAATAATCCGTCATCAGAATTTTTTCCCCTTGACATGTCCAAAAGAAGCAAATGTAGTAAAATATCCGGGAAGAGCGATGACAGCATCAAAAAGGATGAAGATACATTTACGGCATAGTTTCCGAATTGCGCCCCCTGGCTTCTGGCTTTGCAAAAGTGGAAAAGTGAAGGGGAAAAGTAGAGTATGTAGCTTCAAAGGTGTATTGATCGACCCTGGAAAACGTAACTTGAATTTTATGAGCTTTAGTTTTTCAACTCTGAAATTTGTTCCGGAAATTGCCTAATGCTTATATAAAGAGGAAGGTTTAATTATTTATCAAAAATACATGGTGTTACTTTAACACAACTCTCGTATTTCCAGCACATTACACTTATTACGAATGTAGCTCGAGTTACAGATAGGGTTCTAAGCTTAGCTCATTTTAATCTACCGGAGTAGGTATTTGTCTTCGAACTTAAATAGCTTTTAATGTACCAGTGATTCAATGTTTGGCTATTTGCTTCGCGAATCCAGGGGTCTTGTTGAGGTGCCTTTGAGCGAATTTCAATTATAACCACTCCATCCACCCCACTAGAATGATCCCTTACGTTTTTTCCTCTCTCTGTTTACCTACCGACCTCGCTCGTGCCTTGCAAACAATTTGTGATACGATAATGTCTATATTAAAGTAACTTTTAAATTAAAAATGTTTCGGTTTGTTTATAAACATCGACTAGTTAGTTTAGGTCTTTTGTACTCGTAGTAATTAATCATTTGGATGCGGTTACGCACAAATTAAGTAAGCCTTCTGTCCCAATTGTTTTTCTCGGCAGCTGGCTGAGCTTTATTGGTCCAGTTAAACGAAGTCGCCACCAAAAACGTTGCTCATCACATTATGCTGAGCCTGGCCGAATAAAAGTAAAGGCGCGTTTTTTGCGCCGTCTCAATATTATGATAGAGCAGTAAGCCCATGTACATAGATAGTACGCTCGTTGTATAGCCGAGATTTCGTCGAGGGAGATTCCATTGTGCTAACCCTCTTACCGTCGCCCCTCAAACCAAGGGTAAGCCGTAGCGTCTCCTAACTCGCTTAAAAACTTGCCAACTGAGTGCTGCTTAACATAACTTTATATTGAATCAAGCCCGGTACCCGGTATGTATAGCTTAACTACCATCACTTATTTGGTTTAACTAACATTTGTAGTAGAGACTACAAAGGATTATTTGGATCTTCAACCATTAAAATAAATCAGTCTTCTATTTCGTTCGTCAATTCGTTTAATGATTGTATGACATGAAAAGTTTTAAAAAAGTGAGGTATTCTCCACAATGTAACAAACAAATCTTTGATTGCAGCATTCAAAATCATTCGTATAGAAAATATTTTTTAAATACTTCACTTATTAGGAGTACTTATCTTGCTACTCTTCGTACTTAGTGTCACTTTGAAGATAAGACAACTCCAGCAACCGAGAATGGTTTGCGCTTTACGATGTGTGTCGTATACAAGCTACTATGGAAGCCGACTCCTTGCAGGGGTAATGTAAACTACATAAGAATAATTTGTAACAACATACAGAGAAAAATAAATCAAATTTGCGCGTTGCTTTGTAGAGGTACTAAAGCTGCCAAAGTAAAAGTGTTGAAAGTTCAGTGTGATAGTGACTAATCACAATGTTAGATGAATATGGTGCCATCATGCTCTTTATTGTAACGCAAAACAGAGAAAAAAATAACTTTAACCGGGTGTAATCTATCTCCACACAAAAATTCAGAATCGCATCTCCGCAGCGGCTCCACTGCTCCAGAATAAACGTTTATGACTAACGTTGAAGTCATTGAAGCGGAAAAAGATTTTGCGGCTTATTTTTACGTAACTTCACAATGAAAGCCGCCGTTTAAATGAAAAAAAAAAAGAAGTGAGCGACTCGGATTTGACAAAAATCTCGTTTCCAGAGAGCCTTTACCTCTCGTTAGTAAATGTTGTATAATGAGGTCTAATTCTAAGTAGGACTTAACATTTCCGTCAGGCTCTATTCTTCTTCGTTATCCGTCAAGTTAGCTATCATCAATCAAAAGACTATTAATCGCACGATGAATATAAAATATTGGTTTTCATTACCTAATAATATGCTATCAAATACAGGTGGGACAAGCCTATTACACGGATAAAATGCTTTATCCATAAGCTATCAATGTGGTACCCGTGAAAAATGACCTTTTTTATGGCTTTCGATTTCGTATAATAGAACTATTACTCAGGGTTTATAGACGTTTTGTCTTGTGTAACTGAAGCTGTTTATGTTAGAGATATTTATTTCGATTATGTACAACGATTAGTGGGTTAAAAGAATCAGTTGTATTCCGAAACTAAGTCGAAGTTATTAAAAATGGTCCAAATAAACCCATTGGTGCTACATCGGCCGAAGCAGAGAATTTAACGGTCCATTTGATGTCGCTCACCACTGCACGAGCTTTCGACAATAACCTGTATAAACAACTTGTTTTGAATGTATTAAGTTAAGCGAAATGCCTCGGCTCACCCAACTCAACTCCCAAAAGTTTGTAGAATAACATTTTCTGTAATAATTGACGAAGCCTCTCGCAGAAAGTTTACATACAGTCGAGGTTAAATTTGAGTTGTAAACTGATATACATTAGCTTACGAGTTTTAATGGTTTCTATCATGTTATGATAGGCGTGCCTACATAACGGTACATACATTGCAGCCCTTGGTAACTGCCCCCAGGAACTACTTTATGACTAATAAAATCCTTATAGCCGTACGCTAGGCTATACCTTTTAGTAATAAACTAGAAAAATAAGTGGAGCATAGATCTCCTCAACTACAAAGATATAGTGCCAGTTTTCCTTATAGAAAGTGCCTAGGAAACCGTTTATTCTCGAAAAGGCACCTTTGTTTTTAATGTTTCCCGTCTTGCTTCTTGAAAATAATTGGAGAGGCTCTCCGTGCGCGGTATTTATGGAGTTATGTTAAGTCGTTCCCAATAACGTTTTTGTTTCGGTACTTTTCATAGTGTAGGTACTGCATTTCTAAACTTCTAAAACGAATTTCTAGAAGTCGCCAAATTATTGACCGATGATTATTATCAACATTTTCCAGGTTGTAACTTTTTAAATAAGTCATAGTAAATCCTTAAACGATTCTGTTCTCAGTGGGCTGTAAATTCAAATCCCTCCAATATCTTTTTACCTTCCCCTGTCCTTGCTCATTAATCACTTATACAAGTCTTTTAAATGTGCTTTCCACACCATCGATTTTAAAAAAAAAGTTATGTTCTGTTCTGCGTAAACATTCGCTCTAAAAAGTCCTAAAATTAGGTACTTTATTATTTTAAGACTCAGTATGATTTGAATCTGTGAACCTTCCCTTTAAACGTTGGCAAATAATATGTTATTTAGTTTTACATTTAATTTATGGTCTACTTTCAGATAAACAGAACGTGTATCGACACACATTTATTGAACGTAAACTGATTGCATACTCTCTGCAATCTTACTAAATTTCAATAACGGGCATGCTGTTTCATATAGAGTAATATTATCCGACCGAGGGTTGTGGTCTTGGAACTAAATTGAACATTGAACGTTAGACTCAAACGGCAACATCAGTCTCGAGTGGCTATTTTATTGGTACGCCGCTTTATTCTAAAAGGAACATAATACCTACTCGTATTATTCCCTCAAGTGGTTTCGCGACAGTCCGAGAAAGGCATGCTCGCTCAAAAGCTATTTTATTCGCTCAATCTTTATGCGGCAGCACGCGCTGCTAACTGTGTAACAGCGCCCGTTTCCGTCCGTTCGAACGCTATAACATCGACTTGCTTGCTTGTAGGTATATTCTGTCTATATATTTACACGTGTTCTCACGGACTCAAAGAGAAGGAACAATGACAAAATTAACGGTCTCATCTCATTTAGCTCCTTCTCGTGTGCCGCGTTGTATCTAACAAAATTGTGCAAATAATATTCATTCTGTTGAGCTGAAATTTCTCCTCTTTGTGATTACTTTTATTTGCGTTTTTGTTTAATTTGCATTAAATTTCCATTTTTGAATTAGCTTCATAACAAAAATCGTTTAGATTGTAACTAATTATTAATTCATAACATCAGCCATCCATGACACTAACAAACCGCCTTAATGGCATCATCTATGATGTTGAGTCACTGAACAGCTCAACGCTCACCGCAGACATGTTTGCGGGTTATCAAATACAGTTGATATTTATTGTTTGTTAAACAATCCCTTCTCATTGTCCATAGATAAACAAGATGAGCTTATGAGACCGCCAGTGGTAGCCGAGGATGGCAGTGTCGACAATGGAGCGAGCGCGGCACATCGCCTGTGCGCTGCTGTTGCTGTGCCCGCTGGCGCTCAGCCGGCACGATGACGACTTCGCCTTCGACAACAGTGAAGAGTTTCAGGTCAGTAGTGTTCTGTTTTTGTATGGCTTATGAGACTGCCTGTGGTAGCCGAGGATAGCAGTGTCGACAATGGACCAAGCGAGGTTTGCAATTTTTTTATGGTTTACGCTAAATTAACTGAGTTCATACCAAACGATCACGCTCAACAGAAGCAAAGGCTTCTGTTCGGCATCAACCATGCCATTACATGCTCTATGGTGCTGGTTCGCTGATTGTAGTTTGAAGTGGAGCTGGTGATTTGATAATTGCCTTGCCTCACACAGAAGGAACCTAGTGACATTATTCCCAAAACCACAGACTAAAAACAGTATCATCTTTCTCATTTTTTAGACGATGGCGTCTTACATTTCCTATAAGGGCAAGTTACGTGACATCAATGTATTGCTAAGATATATATATGAGTTAAGTAAATAAAGTGACACGCAATGCACTTCATTGTTTCACATTAATTATAGGTCTTGAATTGATTGCAGTTTGAAAATGAGTATATATCATCATCAGTATAATTACTCTCCCGTCGAATGACATGAATTTCTCATGAACTACGATCGTCACGTGTTTATGGTATCTGGCATGCAAAGAAAGCAAGCGGTTGTTGCATGCCCATAAATAATTAATAGTAAGAGTTATTTGCCTTTCATGTAGGATGTACTTAACTCACATTCATATTTCCTGTGCAATGGAGCTCTAATCGAGCAATAAGCTTCCTTACTTCCTACCACGGGAAAACTAACTGATATCTTTCCGTTTCAGGTCGAATTAACATCAAACCATTCAGAAATAACAAGAAACGGCCTAAGAAGGTTATGGGGTGTCCCCGACACATCGGCCTATGTGGGACATTTGTTCCGTATGGAAATACCTAAAGAGGCGTTCTCCGGCGAAGTATCGGCTTATAAGGTGAGGCTATCTTAGGTGGATATATCCATACTATCGATACTTAATAACATAAATGCGAAACTAACACGGTCTGTTACGCTATCTCGCCTAATCTACTGAACCGTTTTGGATGAAATTCATTGAAAACAGATATAAAAAAGTTTTCATTTCTCATACTCGGAAAGTAGTGTTTGTTTGATCAGAGCAGCGGGTCGAAAACGATGCTTCCCTCCCTTAGGCGGGAAAGACTCATAGTAATTGCTTCCCTCCCTAGGGCGGGAATGAATTTTAAAAATAGAACTAAAATTGTTTATTTAGTCGGCTATAATTTTTTTAACATAATTAAGAAAAATATCGATTAAAAAAAAAATGCTGCGGTCTTGTGAGTGTATACGGCCAATGTGAATTAAAAAAAAAACCTATTAAAGTGGGATGGCCCGCGGCGGTGACGCGGGCGGTGTGTTCCATATTTGAAATTTAAATTAAAAAAGACTATTAAATAGGTACGACTCATGTTATTACTATCAATAAATATTTTAGAAAACCTACTATTTTTTACTTTCCTTATATTTGAAATCAAAATAGAGTGTTTAACACGGGTGAAAGTCATCAATTCCCACTCGGACTAAAGCCGCCTTCGCTTCGCTCGTGCGTCTAAATACCTCGCATGGGAATTGATTTCTTTCCACCCTTGTATAACAATCTACTATTTCAGCCCGGGAAGCTAGTACTGAAATACAGCTAACTCTTCCTATTCAAAACCTTTGTGATGTGATGACCATGACCCATTTTGATTATGTTTCTTTCAATCAAAATGTGATTACAACCATTGATTACGCTTAGAGATGAAAAATTAACATGTTAAACATAATATTTTGATATGAATGTAAGTTTTCGCAGTTTTGTCCAATATTAATGTCTGTAATTTGTCCTCGACTGACCCAATTTCAACGTTTCGAAGTATCATGGTTTTGGTTGTTTGACTAAATTGGACCAGACCATTGAAAGGGGTAATATCGATGTCGCCGGAGGCAGCTTAAGTAATGGACTATGTATACACAAAGCAGTTTTATTTGTATATGCTTACTGTGAAAGTGACGTCTTTTGTTTGTTTTTCCTTCGTTTTGTTGCTCCACTTTCACGACTGAACTGTTCGACTAATCTCCATGAAATCGTTCGTCGTACAGTCTACCCCTTTTCCAAGTATGTACGAGTGCGATTCGTTCCACTCCACGTTTACATAAAATGGAGGAAAGGGGAACTTAAAGGAGAGAAGACTGTAATGGAATTACGAGTTTACGGTTTGAATCGATTCGTTGGTAACAGAACTTGCGGCAGCTTACGAGTAAATTACGAGTACATCCACATATGTAGTTTTACATATGTAATACTAGTGGCTGCCCGCGAGTACGTCCACGTGGAATGCCTTTATCTTCACATTTTTTTATAAATTTTAGCCTATGTGCTATTCTGATGTATAAGCTATATTCTGGTAAAATTTCATTAAGATACATGCAGCAGTTTGTACGTGAAAGAGTAACAAACATCCATACTTACAAGCTTTCGCTGTGCCCTGCGGTTTCACCGACAACATAAACCCGTTGTTATTTATTTAAGTTCTGCACAAACATGTGTACAATGGTGGACTTAATGCTGAAGACATTCTCTACCAGTCAATCATAGGGCACAGCAGAGAAAATTCAGGCGGTGCACATAAAGTAAAAGGGAAGAACATACAACGTATCCCACAGGAACCGTAAAATCTCACGGGACAAAAAATAGGTTCAAAGTTATAATCTGTCTACAAGCAGACGCCCGCGACTTGGTCCACGTGGATTTTAGTTATTTTCCGACCGAGTTTCATACAAATTTGCAACCCCTATTTTATCTCTTTGGGGGTAGAATTTCTCAAAATCTCTTCTTGGCGGATGCCTTCGTCATCATAACATCTACCTGCATGCCAAATTTCAGGACGATCCGTCCAGTGGTTTGGGCTGTGCGTTGATAGATCACTATGTCAGTCAGTCAGTCAACTTTTAAATTAAGTATATTTAGATAAGTGACCTCTCCACAGATTTATCATAGTAAAGATGTTCCAAATTTCAGCCAAATCAGTACACAAGTTTTGGCGTGAAAGAGTAACAAACATCCATACAGACAAACTTTACAGACTTACTTTCGCGTTAATATAATTAGTAGGATATTATAATTAATAGGACTCAAAGTTTATCCATCCAGTGTCTTGTGACTACAAATCCCACTATTTCCGATAGGAATTTACCGCTATTTACTCAAAGGAGTCATATTCAGGCAGGAATGTTGATCATCGATTAATCATCAAAAAGTTCTTGAAGTCATTTAAGAAATCCTTTTTCGTCGCAACACGTCTAACTTCACTATCAAAAAACTTTCATGGTTTGTTCGATATGGGAAAAGTTAGAGGGTTAAACTTCCACCAAGTGATATCAATAGAACCGATCACATTTCCTATTCCTTTTTCACCGTTGAATTCCGTTGCACACTGCGACATTTTCCTCGTTCAAGTTTTCTAAATATTTTTTTGTTTGATCATAATGATTCGCCGTTAACGCTAGTTGCTATTTTCCAAAACAAAATTCTTGGAATTCATTGAATCACGCAGTTTTGTGAATATATATTACGCATGTTATTTGCAAAGACGTTCTTTTGTTTGTAAGAATTTTTAACGACTTTTTTTTATTGTTTTTCCTCTTTCATAGAGTTTCTTGACACACGTTTATCACCTAAACGTGTGTCAAGAAACTCTATGAAAGAGCTAAAAATGCTCGATGCTAAAATATAGACACTCGAGTTTTTCATAATTATATCAAACCCTGTGTTAATTCTTAACGTATCTGCTTCATTAAGCGACATAATACCTTCTTGCAATCCTATGCTTAAAATTAACATAATTTCTTCATACTAGGTCCGTCGAGAGGACGGCCGACGCATGCCTAGCTGGCTGGCCGTGGACTCGAAGCACGGCCTGATCAGCGGCATCCCGCAGCAGGCGGACCTGGGCCCGCACTCCTTCACCGTCACCGCGCACGGCCGCACGCGAGGCCTCACCGCTAAGGACTCCTTTACTATCGAGGTAACTCACGCAGTAGTCCAGCTCGGCTGTTCAGCGGAATCCCGCAGCAGGCGGACCTAGGCCCGCACTCCTTCACCGTCACCGCGCACGGCCGCACGCGAGGCCTCACCACCAAGGACTCCTTCACCATCGAGGTAACTCACGCTGTTGTCCAGCTCGGCTGTTCAGCGGCATCCCGCAGCAGGCGGACCTGCGCCCGCACTCCTTCACCGTCACCGCGCACGGCCGCACGCGAGGCCTAACCGCTAAAGACTCGTTTACCATCGAGGTAACTTACGCTGTAACTTAACAGCTTTCGGATTTATGTAGACCAGCACCTGTCCAAATATCCAAGACTTTAGTACTATGTCTTGAAGCAGTCAATCAGTCAGGCAGTCAAAGAAAAACGCTATCAACTTGATCAGCACGTCCACATACTCGTATGGCCTGTTGGCATATTGATCAATGGCACACCGTTTTTACCTGTAACATATGAAAAATGTGGAGTATTGGTAAAAATAACTGGATGCCGACCATAAATCATGACAACTGAAGAGATTACTCTGACCCTTTTTCGTTACTCATCCTACTATTTATTATTAGGGTGGTTGTGTTAGTTGACTTTGATCTATACGTTTGAACTGTTGGCCACGTGCAAATAAAAGCTAGCATTTATAGTTAATGAAACCCAGAATATTCCTCCAGTATGTCAGTAGTCGAAGCCTTGCATATCAATTGCGTTCAATTACGGCGGTTACACATCATCAACAGCTAATTGATTTAGTGAGATAAAGCCGGACCGTGAACTCAACGGTACACCAATTGGTGCCAAAGACCTCCCGTAATAGGCACCTTGTTGTGAATCCATCTCCAAATCACATAAATTAAATCACAAATTGGACCGTTACAGAAGCGAATCGAGTTATAACGTTAGACTCGTGAATAGGATCTCGAATGAAAGCAATAGGATATGCATAATTTATTGTTGAAAACGAAGATTTCCCCCAAAATGTGAGAAGATTCCGACGAAAAGGAAGTTTTAAAGGCCTTTGTTCGAACTAATAAGATTCAGGTTTCTGCCAATTTATTATGTTCCCCCGAACGGAATAAAGGCACGAAATTGCCGAAGATTTATGCTGTTCCAAGTTAGCTTGAACAAGGATCGAACATGTGTCTTATATCTACTTAGAAACAGAAAGCACATTGTGTATGTGGTACACATCGATGAACCGCATTTATAGGTCACAACATACTACTATTAGACTTTAAGTATTGTTTATTTTTTAACAAAACGTACAATTTTAGCAACTTTTTAGACAATATTCTTTCAACTCTTATACAACTGTTAATAAAACCTCAAATGTTCCAGGTGAAGAAAGCGGAAGACAAACCCCACTCGAAGTACGGTTCGTGCAACGGAAATGAGAAACGGCTGGTCCTCGTCATCCTAATCGACGGCGCCTTCCAGCAACTCGCGCCGAGACAGCGGATACGCGCGCTCATGGAGCTCGCCAACTTCATGGCGCTCGACTGGGTAAGTTATCCTTACTATGGTAGTGTGTAGTCAAGACTAGCTATAAGAAAGGCGACGAGAAGCGGCTGATCCTCGTCATCCTGATCGACGGCGCCTTCCAGCAACTCGCGCCGAGACAGCGGATACGCGCGCTCATGGAGCTCGCCAACTTCATGGCGCTCGACTGGGTTAGCTATCCTTCCTGTCATAATCTTCTTCTTAAATATAAAAACGAATTGCTGCTTGTTAGTCTCGCTAAAACTCGAGAACGGCTGAACCGATTTGAATAATTTTGGTTTTGAATTATTCGTGGAAGTTCAGGGAAGGTTTAACCGGTGAGAAAATATTGCCGAGGCAGCAGATACGCGCGCTCATGGTGCTCGCCAACTTCATGGCGTTGAAATTGGAATTGAACTTTTCGTTGTTATTTTATAACTCAAGAACGGGCTCTCCTATCCTAACCAAATTATTAGGCTTTGTTCGAACTATTTCGTAAATGGTTTATGTGAAAGCACAAAGTCGAGTGAGCTGTTCTTCATATATTGATTTTTTGTTTTTAAGATTTCACTTTACACGTTTCGAAGCACGTACGGGGCCGCTAGTACCTTACATTAATAAAAAAGGCTAATACAGTTCCGACATGCAAACCTACCATGAGCGGCTGGGAGCTATTGTTGTGTGGGGCTCCATGTCTTAACGTGGCTCTAGTTGGGCTTGACGTGAGTACGCGGTCCCAATAGTCATGTTCCCAACTCGACTGCTACAAACTTGCCGTTCGGAGCAAAGAAGCCATTATTATTATTCGCATATATGTAACAGTTCGTTTTTTAGCATAATAACTACCATTTATATAATGTATGAAAATGTGAATAAATGAATGGATGAATTTAATGTCTTGGTGAATGATGGTCGTTTTGTTTGAGCTAGCGATCACTTTTGTCAAGTAGGGTGCTGTTGTAAACCTTATCTAAGTCTTGTTTACTATATCTTATCATATATTTTTATTATTCCAGGACGAGTTCTGGATGGCGCCGTACAAGGCAGACGCGGTGGCGACGCAGAGCGTGCTCATGACTGGCGCGGGCACCACGCAGCGCAGACGCGGAGAAGCCACCACTGCTATCTATCTCAATGTAAGTTTTGATATAGTTGATTAGTTTGCAGTTTCTTCATTTACTAGTAAACATTTAAATTGCAATAAGAGTCACAAACGTCTGTGACTGTTATCCGAACTAAGGAGGTGAAATAGAGTTAAATGGGTACTTTAGATTTAGTATATATATTTTTTTCTTTTTATTTAAGGCAACAAAAAGTCATACAGGAAAAAAAAGGTTCTTATAAATACTGATTTTTACAAAAGATCTTATTAGTGCTTAAAAAGTAAAATATATCTATGAATATTTAAGAGGTCCACTTTAGTGGTCAGACATGTTCTTTCAACCGTTCTGTTTTTTGCGCTGATTTAAATGTGATTATAAAAAACAATCTTCAGAAAATTCACCAGGCTAACAATACAAATATGTAAAAACAAACATGACATACAAAATGATTTCACAGAACTAACTTAATCAATTATAAATAAACATTTTGTTTTAAACTCACTTTAGACCCGTCGAAAGAGTCTGTTTTAGCTTAGATAGGGAAATATTACATAAATTTATATAGGTGTATTTCTTGTTATAAGTGCTTAGTAGAACGGAATAAAAATGAATTACGTGTGTAGTTTTAATATTCCACAATTTGTTTCCCTATATCATCCTTAGGCTGGGAAAAAGTGTCTCCAAAATTATCCTAGTACCACTACTTCGTGAAACCAGCGAATATGTCACTATCACATTCTGGGTGCTGCGCGACTGCCGATTGGCTAGGTGTTACCTATACATCTGATTACTCAAACCAGTCTAATTAAAAACTTACTTTCTGTTCCAGGTGGGGTGCGAAGACAAACTGTGGGCTCGCCACAAAGTGCTGGTAGCTGGTATCCGCGAGCAATCGCGCGACGGAACGCTCGCGCACGTTCTGCGGCTGCCCGTGCTCGGCTGGCGACTGGCCGCCGTGAAGCCGCTGCCCCGGCTCAAGCGACAGGTTCATATTGTCATACATAAAATCATAGTAATAGGGAATATGCATAAAATTTGAAATGGCCTAAAATATTTTTTATCGAATACTTATTATCGTAATATTATAATATTATATAAGGGAGCGAAATTCAAACTTCCAAAACGCGCCACCATTGGTCGAACGAAATGTGACGTCATCTGACACGACATTGTATTGTAAATATTACGAAGTAACTGTAAAATCCACAGTAAACACGTAGGTAAACACCCAATGGACGTGTCATGTGACGTCACGCAAAGCGCGCGCAAAATGGCGGCGTTTGAACTGCTTATTTTTTTTTTAAGTTTTAAATTTCATTTTTAAAAATATCTAAGAGTATTTTGAAGCCCATTAATAGTTTTTTTCCATGTTATAAAATAGTAAACTATTAATTTAAGATAAAAAAAAACATGAATATTCCCTACTATAGTCCTCCTGGCTGATTTCGACCACGGCGGCCAATCTCAACAGATCAGCCAACTACGCAGGAGATATTATAGTGCACAAGTGTGAGCGCAATACACATGTGCACTCACTGTTCCATCACTCTCAAAGTTCGGTGAGACGGCAATCCGATATGACCGGAGAGAGATGAGGCGCAAGACCAACGGCTTAACGTGCTTTAACCTTTCGTATGCTTAGTATCAGATCTGCTCCACGTACGCTAACTGCGAGGGAGCAGATCTGCACCAACAGGATTTGTTCGAGAATTATTGTAATTTAGACCAAAACTTGTGGTAATAAAGTGTAAAGTATTTTTATTTGTACACCTAATAAATGAATGAACCACAGAGAATGGAACATCCAATCACTTTCCTTGAAAAATAAATTAAAATTTGCATTCAAAACCTACCGTTTTGTCACGTGAGACTGTGCAACTTTGGTGCGCGAAAAAGTGTGTTTTTACGAAGGAAATCTTTATAAAAAAGGGAATTTATTGTTTTCTACTCAATAATGAATAGTTATTAACCATAAAACATTCAAAATACGCTTGATTGTGCATAAATCATTGATAAAATCTTATACATTGAGAAGTGATGGTAAGCGAGTTGTGAATTTGTCAAGAAATTGAGAGCATTGCAGAAGATTTGTAATTAGTACGAAATAGCAATCCTATAGGAAATTTTATAAGGTATTTGGAAATATAGTTCGTTTTGAATAATAACACGTAGATCTTTTGCTAATTCACTCGTTTTGAACATCTGTCCAAAATACACTCACACTACCGCAAAAACAAAATGGCGATACGGTGTGTATGTACACAAAGTCGCCGGCGCGCTGCGTTGTGCGCAAGCTGCGTACGAGCAGATCTGCTCACATATATACAGGCAGTTAAATTTTGGAAAATGTTCTTATCAGTATACTGTTATATAAGAGTATTTCATTTATTAAATAAAACATAATAAATGTAAAAAATAATTATGTATATACAGGGTGTAAAAAAACCTTAACGAAGCCGTCAACCACGCGTTCAGTACACCATACCAAATCGTATAAAAAAGAAATTTTGGCTGGGAAACAACTTTTATTTTTTGACATCAAAAAAATCAATTTATTTCCAACCCGCAATGTATAGCGCGCACGCGGGGCAGTGACCGCGGGGCGTGTTGCTATCCGCTGCGACGCGGTTCGGTTCGAGTAATAATAACAAGTAATGGTAGGTAGGTACCTTACTAACCAAAAACTACAACATGACATGACACAATTATCGTTGCATTTAGGTACTTACCTACTCTTGATCAGTGTCGTTCAGGTCAGGCCTCTCGATCCGAACCAGCTGTGGCTCAAACTGTCGTCCTTCCATCTCCAGGCAAACACGCGCTCGGTACAGCGTGTTTACATGCACTCTCTCCAGGATCCCTTCTTGCACTGTTCGTCGTTTGAGTTCGTCGAATACATTAATAATTTTTTCGCGCATTTCTTCACTCGTATTACAAGGCTGGTCAAAAACCCTGTCTTTGACAAAACCCCACAAAAAAAAGTCTAGCGGAGTTAGGTCCGGCGATCGCGCAGGCCACGCGTGAGGGCCAAACCTGCCGATCCAATGGTCACCAAACAATTCGTTGAGCCGTTCACGTACGGGTCTCACGATGTGAGGCGGTGCGCCGTCATGCTGGTACCATGTCTCTCGCATCTGAGACAGTGGCATGTTGTCCAGAGCCTCCGTCACATGGTCATTTATTAAATTCAAATACGCTGCTCCAGTCATTCTTTCTGGCAAAAAAACTGGCCCCAGGATTTGGTTCCCAACGATACCAGCCCAAACGTTATGCTTCCACCGAGTCTGGAAGCCAGTTTGTTGCGTTTGATGTGGGTTCACGGAACACCAATAATGCGCATTGCGGCGGTTCCACATTCCATTATTTGTGAACGTACTCTCGTCGGTGAAAATGACGTTCCTCACAAACCCACGACCTTGACCTGCTAACCATCTGCAGTATGTCATTCGACGTTGGGTGTCGCCAGGCACCAGGGCGTGTATTTTATTAATTTTGTAGGGTTTTTGACCGTCCCTTTTTAAAATTTTATGCACAGTTGAATGAGACACCACGTGCCTTACACGATGACCTCGCCTTCTACGCAACACTTTTGTAGCTGTTCGCACGCCCAGACGAGGGTTCGCATGCATGACGTCGAGTATGGCTTGTTCCGTCGTAGAGCTTATCGAGCCACGCCCTGACTCCACCACTGGTACGATCGGCTGACTATCCAGCAGACGCTGAACAGCCCGAGTGATAACGCGGGGGTCACGAGGCTGATGCGCGCTAGGGTACTCCATGCCGTAAATTCGCAACGCATCGGACGCATTCCCATGAGCCATCCCGTAGCAGAACACCATGTTCACAAACTCACGAGCACTAAACTGATACCAAGGCATCTCAAACAAGTTTACTCCACAACACAAAACACTTTGAAACGCAGCCCGTACGCGAAAACAGTAAACAAGCGCATTCGATGACGTAACAACCGAACTAAATTTTCACTTGCTTGCATTAGATTCCGGTATTTTTTCACTTTGAATTCGCCGACAAACTTGCGGGGGCTGGGGGAGGAAACTGTGCGAGCCGAGCTCGAGCGCGAGGTGCGAGTGCGCGTATTTTGAAATCAT
Source organism: Pyrausta despicata (assembly GCA_963921415.1). Lineage (NCBI taxonomy): Eukaryota > Metazoa > Arthropoda > Insecta > Lepidoptera > Crambidae > Pyrausta > Pyrausta despicata. The sequence goes on along the minus strand of OY992862.1, from coordinate 7,863,907 downwards.
GAAGCAAGAAATCATTTTGTTAGAATTATTGTTTCAAGTACTTATTAACATTAATTAATCTTAATTTTACTTACTTACATTAAATAAACGTTTATTTTTAGTGACACGTCTAGACGGAAGTTGGTGTTACGATTATACCCCGCCTCTCGAAAGCGATAAATAACGGCTTACGAGTCGAATCATTAAGACTGCCACATGAAAACAAGATTATGGAAGCAATAAATCGGTCACACTCTTTATCTGGTAACTAATTTAAATAAGGACCTCAGGAGCATTTAATTAGCACCTAACTGATTTACTTAAACAAGTCATACACTTAAGTCCGTTATAAACGAAATTAAGTGAATATTTCCTAAGGCGCTTCCTTTTGCATTAATGTATGGGACAATCGAGTTACTTTTATAAGAAAGTTTATTATGTAGAATTATTGTTCTTCAAGAAATTATGAAGGTTGAATGTAGTTGTTAAGAGAATAATAAGAAGTGCAATCAAATTTTTCTTAGTTTTGGTTGTTATTAGAGATTAAATTCTGTTATTTTGAACCTAGGTTTACCTGTTTAAATTCGTCGGCATTATTACGCCGCCTTGAAGTTTGCTATTTCTTTTGTGTAGGCGTTTAAATCAAGAATTGTTGAAATGTTTATTTACCTACCTTTTTTTCAGTAACTGATACCTTGTCAAAGTACTTAACAAAAAATAAATTAACATAAAACGTAGGTTTTATGGTACATCTAACGCAGTTTTAAAACTTTTCTTAACTAAATTAGGATTTCGTGATAAGTAAGGAAGTACACAACTAGCCTCGCTCCTTTTTATGGTCATTTCGATTGCCAGGCGGGCACTAAACTTAAGAACATTAAAATTACTAAGTCCTATGTTTGTTATTAATAAGAACCAACTACAAGCCTCGTTCCTTCTTATGGTTTAAGTAGCAGTATTCGATTTTGGAGATCTACTTACGTTCGATTGCCAAGCGGGCACTAAACTTAAGAACATTAAAATTACCAAGTCCTATGTTTGTAATTAATAAGAACCAACTACAAACCTCGTTCCTTCTTATGGTTAAAGTAGCAGTATTTGATTTTGGAGTCCTACGTTCGATTGCCAGGCGGGCACAAAAATTAAGAACATTAATCTGACAAAGTAGAATGTTTAGCAACTAAGATACCTACCTACCTGCGCAGTGATGACGGCACGTATTACGAACCCGCCACGACGTTAATGTTTGCTTTCGGATGTCAATGAACTCATAATCATAAGGCAACAGCTGATCGCGCGCCCTTGTGCCCGGTCGACAGCGCCGTGTGCGTTCACTTTCATTCATTTACAGGGCAGCGCAGTAGTGTGCGTGGGCGCTATTCATTGCGGCGTGTGCCATTTAGAGGCTTTTTATAAAAGAACTAGTGAAAATTGGTATCATGTTTCTTTGGAAAAAAGTTTATTTATAACGGACAAAAGACATTTCTGTAAAAATTATCAATTTTTTTTTCCAACTTTAACCATCAATACCTCAGTAACCGTTAACTTCCCAGGTATGGTGTAAAGGAAAAAAATGATCGTAACAATTGGTAGAATATGTGGTATTCGGCTTCGTTAAGGTTTTTTTTACACCGTGTATAATATTTTAAAGTTTATATTCTACTTAAAAAAATGATTCTCATTTTCTACATGGTACATAATTTTCTGCATTATCTCTAACAACTGCAATTAATTAAAACTCTCAAGAATTTTGTGAGTTTTCTTTTCAATTAAGTACTTCCCTGGTATGTACAAAATATTGATACAGTAACTGAATGAATACACCTCACGTTACAAACCCGCTGTATATGCGTGCAGATCTGCTCCACAGCAATTTATACATCCAACCTTGGAGCAGATCTGCACCTACGTAGCTTACGCACAGCTCAATGCACGCACACATACAAACAGTACTGTGACGCTTCATTTTCAAATTGACCTATTTCTAAATGGATTTTCACAAATATTATCTAAGGAGAGTGAATCGTATAATATCCCAACAGAAAACTAGTTTATCTATGTCCGCAATACAGTCCTCTTTATACTCTATGGACCATTGTATGATGCTAGAAACTACGTGTCAAAAAAAGGTAGCACATTCACCTAAACCTAATGTTTATCTTCAAAAACCTCAGTTTGTTCGATCTTTTATATGATTTTTTTGTTCTTAATGTAAAAAGGATGTCTATTTATATAAATACAGTACATTCTGATCACTGATATCAAGTAATTTCGTGACAAAACGACTCGAAAGTCGGCGCTTACTCTAGAGCTAAGTCGCCATTTTCAGTATCTCAATTTCAATTTTCTAAATGATATTACTATGTATAATATCACGTAATTCAAGCTTTTTTAATATTTTCAGATAGCTGTATCCTTTATCTGTTTAGATAATGTAATAATAAATGGAAATAGTTTGATAACTTTATAAAAATAAGGTCTAACAACACAATATGTCCGAAATTTTCGCAACCTGTTTATAAAGTGCCTGTAAAAAATAAGTAAAACATGTTTTATCGAAAACATATAGTGAATTCTATTCATTGGTTATCTGACTATCAGAAACTATCAACACTTTTATGTCCTTCATTCAATTATTTTCTAATTATGGAGAAAATCTGAATCAAGGCGAGCGCGCCCTCCGCGCCTCTATATTTCCCGCGCGTAGACGTTCAAAGTCGGCACGGCTTCGCATACGAAAGGTTAAATAATACATAAATTACGCCATACGTTACGAGGGAGGGGAAAGGGGGGTGGAGGGTCGGCAAACTGTGATGTGACGATTGGTAAAAGCTCGGGTTCCAATGCCATCCAAGACCTAAGACATCGAATGCGAATTTTTGGTTCTGCCAAATTCCTTGGATTGTTTTTTTTACGGAAGCTTATAGTGACTGAGTTTAACGCTTCTTGTCAGCACTTGCCTACTAGGCTAGACGACACCACCAATCGTTGACATACTTTTTATTATCTGTCAAAACGGTCTGCCTCCATAGATTTTGTATGGGAATATATGAACGTGACGTCACGGTCATGTATCAGAAATCGGAGTCAATTGACCGAATATTTATTGAATTTTGTGTGTTTAAATATTGATTTCTAATGCTTTTTGGAAATATATTGGTTGTATTAACTTCATAGGGGCTATGTTTTTTAAACGCCATGGTCTTGAAAATATTTATGATCGGTGTCATCACGCCAATTGATTTTGTTTTGTCTCGAAGAGATTGTGTTTTGTCTCGAAGCGTTGGTAGGGCCTAAAAGATGAGGACGCATGTTCGAGCCAGTTAAAATGAAATAATGCCTTGCCATTGGCCGCCGTTCCCTTGCTTGCGTTCTACAAGTAAAACAAAGTGATACCTGCTTTTAGCTTGTATGCATACGAGTCTTTTTTTAGCTCAAATAGCATCAGACGTCTTCAGCGACTATGTGATCGAAAATGGTTCATTTTCGACCTCATACCTAAAACCACAGGCATAATTAGGCATTATAACATATCACTAACACTACTCCAATTTAAATTTCAACACTATCTAGCCTATTTACGTAGAACAAATGCTGACGCTATTAGCTTGTGTAGAATTACTAAGTGGTGACTTAGTATTTTGGCAGTGACTTATTAATATAACATACATTTTTTATTATTATTTTAAGTCGCATAAGTAATTTCAAGTTCATGTTAATAAGCTAATACCCATTGTAATAATATGTGTGCTCTATTTAGCATGAGATACAGGTTTATTACCTAGTATTTAGACCAAACGTTAAATTCTAAGCTCATATTGAGATCGTAAGACTTATTAAATGATTTATCACTTAACCTTCCATCCACAGTCGAATCTCGACTCCGGCTCCGGCCTCGACGACAACTACGACGACGAAGACGACGGCGACTACAGCGGCTACGACGAGGACGCCGACGCCGACGACGACGACTACAGTCGCATCGACATCGGCGAGGTGCCCGACTTGGTAAGTTTATTGTCACATGTGACATTCACTCATCGGGGGGGTGTTAACAAAAAGTCCAAACGATCATCTTTAAATCGTCACGGTTGTGTCTGTAAGTGTGTTAATGTGGGAAGCACAGAACAAGGAATAACCTAGAATTAGAATGAGCGCTGATTTGTACGAGAACCGGTGTTACCAAACTCACACATGTACGTTAAATTACAAGTGAGAACCCTTAAGTTTTGATTGATCAATCGTAGCGGTAACAAAAGAGCTTATTATTTTTTTATTAATATGTCACCGGTTGCCTTTACAAACTGTCAATATCTCTATTCTTTGCTGTAACGCTCCTAACGCTCGTCAAGTGCGCCTTCGAGAACGCAGTTAGTTATACTACGCCTTTTATTCTTATGCAGTAAAAAGTTTCCTTGTTATGTGGTTTAAACCGCGGAGGGTAAGCGAGCATTGTCAGGTCTATGTTCGTTCAATGTTGGGGCTAATTACTAACGCTTGAAGCAGCAGTTCATTTACCATAACGAACGATTATTTAAACGTATCAGTACTTAATCTGAAGGTGTTAAAGGATGTGACCCTCATTATGCATCAAAAATCATATATTTTCTGCATTAGTTTATAACTACACAGAGAGATATTTTTGTGTCTCAATGCCTTAAGTTAACAGCCCTTTTATATCGATGTTGTTTTTTTTCCACTATGACCTAACTGGGAATACAATATATTTACATGAAATAATGTTGACAATAGATACTGTAACAAATTTATTCTAAAGTCTCATAAAGGTGGATTATTTCTGAAGTGATTATTGATCTTTGTTACAGTATCTATGTGCAAAGTTATTTTAAACTCAGTATCATCATATCAGTATCATGCCGCCCTTGTTGTAATGTCATCCATTGCAACGTTAGAACCTCATTCATCCCTCACTTTCATTGGAAATGTTCACTGTTTCACTGCGTTCCTTGAAGTTCTACATAAAATTAAGAGAAAAGTGTATTTTGTGAAATTCTGTCATTTCCAAGGAAGAATTACCATATCCATCCCATATACATGGAATGCATATCTTGCACTTGTCTCGTCATAGCAGCATTTGTCGGGGACCACATATAGCATGGAATGATGAATGACCTTGTACTTCTACTATGTCTATTATTGAGTTGGTTTCGTTCTCAAACTATACTTTATTACACGAGTTTATGTTATACGCGGAAAAAAATAAAATTTACACATCCCTTATCTAGGTTTTCTGTACTTTAATATCATCTCAAAACCTTCCAAAATTCCAACATAACAATTTGATATTTTCAAAAAGATCAACTCTAATGGGGAAACGCATCATTATACATAAAATAACAAGAATAACTGCTATTAATCGTGCATTCAGAGTCATCACCTCACGTCACTCGCCTCCATACCTCGGCTGCGCTTCCATCAAGCCTTACAATAAACAAACATACTGTTATTGACAATGTGAGCTTTGTGTGTGGTTATTTAACAATGTGCTTCGAAACTGCTTGATAAAATTCACTGTAAATATTGTTTAAGCGGCGCACTGTTTGCAGAATTACGTTAACAAAGTATGCTAAGTGCATAAAGGTTACATGTGTTTGTTCAGGCTGGCTATACATCATCATAAGAGACAAAAGCTAAAGCTAATTTGCTTAATACAAACAATAGTCTCTTATTTTTGAAAGACAAATAAAGTTACTTCTATGTTAAATTAAAAAGGATTTCTTTATTTATTTACTCTTTGACCGCTTATTAGTTGTAATTTTTCGATATATTCTATTGTCAGATACTCCAACATAATAATTGTCCAATATTTTACACTACATTTCATTGTTTGTCGCCTTTTTAATTCCTATACACAGTTCACACAAAAGATGTGCGAATATTATGTAATCGATGTGTTGTCATTAATCATTCGCTTTAACCATTGGCCAATAACCACAGACAAGCTCGCTAGGGTAACACATAGTGCACATCGGGTGGCAGTACTAACCTAGTGTGTATGTCGCGGCGCGGCAGGTGGCCCCCGCCCCCTCCCCGCACCCCCACCGCCACCACCACGGCGAGCCGCCACACACCACCACCGACACGTTTCAGACCGAGCCCGCCGCTACGACGAGCCCCACAACCCCTACCACCCCGACAACCCCACCTACTACCCCCACAACCCCGTCGACCCCTCCTCTCACAACCCCAACAACCCCTACACCCACCGAGGAAACCACCGTCCGCGAGGAAACCACACCCGAGATCGCCTCTACTAATATGTATACTACGGAGGTTTGTCGTAACCAGCTATCCAGCTTTGTGTTGCCGTCGCATGTTTTGGTGTGTAGTGTGCTAATAAGGTTGAATGTTCGCCCTTGCCATGGGAATTGTTTTCAGTTTTGAACCCGAAATCAAAGAAGAGTCAATACTTATTTGCAGTTTGTAAACAGCAAACAGTTCTTATAGTAATGGGCTCCGTTTTGCCTATAAAACCCTCATCCTACTTCAAAATAAACAGAAAAAGTCAACAGTCATTAAAAAGAGTGACTTAAATATAGCTTGCTTATTTTACATACATCTGTACCATAACACATTTTTATCCAAGATTGACTTTTGTTATAACAGAATACTACAGTTTTCGCTTGATTCAGTGGGAATCAACAAATTTTATGTAAATAGAAAAAGGTTAATCTTTACAATATTATAAATCTGATTTCATATGATATATGTAGTTACAATAACTTTACTTAAAACTTTCAATTAAAATAAATGAATCATCATGCATGCATCAGTAGAGACTGTTAATTTCAGATTGTTGATTTTGAATACACTACAATTTTGTTAAATTCTAGTACAGTAGTATGCTCGATTGTTAGATTTGTCATGTGATTTATTCAGTAATTTGTCAAACTTCGTCAATAGTAAAATTACCTAAAGATATTTAGACTTTTAGAATGCACAAATACATCAATGATTTACATATTTTATTGTGAATGAATCGTGGCATGTACTCTCACAATAGTTTTTGCTAGAAATAACTTTGGTTACATTAATCTGTATCACTAACTTTCATTTTCTCGTTTCACAGGATCACGCAGTCAAAATTACTCCTTACTCAGAATCTGTATCTGAATCGAACAATGTCAATTACACTCAAGAACTGTCAAACAGTCCAAGGCTGATTGGTTTAGCGTCTAACACGATTCCTGAAGTAATTCAGACCACAACTGAAGTTGACACGGTATGTATGACTCTCTCTCTCTAACAACTATCTGCCTCTTACCTTCTCACTCACTCATGTAGATACTAGAGGAGACTAATGTTCATAGTGTGGGTTTGATTGATATTAACTTAACTGGGATATTTTAGTGGAGTGGACCACTTTAATATAGAATAGACCACGCCTCCATTTCTGACAAAATAAGGTTTTTCATTAAATATAGCCTAAATCAGGAAATTAGTCTTAAAATATTAATAGCGCAATAAAATGAAAACAATAGGGTACCAATTAAGCAGAGATGTGAAAAATAGTTTAGTAAAAGTATTTAAATACAAAATGCAAATGCATAGTTGCTAGCACTATTTCAAATAGAAATACAAAGTAGTTTTGAATAAAAGTATTTAAATACAAAATGCAAAATACGTATTTTTAAAATAGGTTTGGAAAATAAAATACATTGTTAAGCATAACCACTTTTATTTATTGAACTGATTTTAGAACTAGTATTTGTTCAAAGAGTTCATCTTTCATGTTCCGCCTATGGGGCCTCATAATCATTCCACCAAATGAAAATAGTCGTTCTACAGGGGCAGAACTTGGTAAGCACAATGTTGGCATTATTGTTCTAGTTGACAAATGACAATGACAACACTCTGATCACGATCAGTGCGTTCATAAATAAAATGAAATAGAATGGAAAAATTGTAAAAATGAATTAAAAATGCAACAAAACTATTTTGTATTTTATAAATAAGTACTAAATATTTATATAGAGTATTTCAAATAAAATACAAAATACATTTAGAAAAAAGTATTTCAAATATAAAATAAAAATGGGTATTTTGCATTTTGTATTTGCATTTCAAATATATGTATTTCAAATAATTCACATCTCTGCAATTAAGGAATCAGTATCTAGAAAAGTTTTCTCGGCCATATTAATAAACCAATTCGATGGTAGTACCTTTTAGTATGCTACATGGTCGCAATTAGTTATGAATTTTGTGTTATCGTTCCGTTTTGGGCTATAGATTTCATTTTACCTTACTAATGTATCACCAAGACAACGAATTTATTTAATCGAGGTACACCTTTCATATAAATAGGCATGAAATTTTGGCACATGTATGAATGTTAAAATTCTAATCATTGGAATTGACTATATAGAACCTTCTCCAATACTATGCTTTCCATTTCTATAAAAACTAAAACCTATCTAAAAATGTGTAAATATGTAAATACAGCGATCTGTAAACTCGTTGTCTTCGCGTAACCACACAACACTTCGTGAGCGTCCGCATGGCACTTTCAGCAAACAATAACAATACGCGAGACGTACAAACTGCCGCCGCCGTCACCATCCGAGACCCCGGCGACGGAAACGGTGCCCGACGTACCAACGGTACCGGTGTCCACGGTACCGACGACGGTAGCGACACCGGTACCGATAGCGCCGGTGGCCGAACCCCCGGTGGCGGTACCGCCCGTGGCTAACACCACGGTGGCGACCTCTACCACGGAAGCGTCGACCATGCCGACATTCCCGCCGTCTACCACTCAGGAGACTACGACACAGGTTTGTACCAATGTTTTAATGTCGCAGAAATACAGGCTAAAAATACCTGAAGCTCAATTGAGCTTTCAATTATTACTATTATAGGTATTTCTGCGGCATAAGTGAGTAAGTTAGGCATTTTCAAAGGATTTCAAAAAGCCGTGAATATATCTAACGCCATTATTAATCTTCCTTCGTCATGGCGTCATGTTATATCATTTTTCATTTGGAGTGGTTTAGAAAGTGGTGGTGAATGGTAAAAATGTTCATTCATGGGTCTATCTTATTACTTTGGGGCAATTAAAATGTCTTCTCTTCTCTCTATCATTTAATTTTCAGGGTAAAACATTTGTAAAAAAAATACTGGTTTATTCCGTACTTCTGTAACATATTCGTACAATTGGAGTCTAGATAATCCTTCTTATGTTTTTTCTGTATATTTTATTGAGTTGGTTAATTTGTAACATACAATGTTTAAACTCAATCATATTAAAAATACGGCCGTATTCATAACCTTCTCTTTCTTTGAAGTCGGTTAAAAACAATGAAAGGAATTTTTGTGTGTCAAGAAATAAAAAAATACTGTACACTTTTAATTCTTACAGTACGTTCAACGAATGTGACTTCATCAAAAACCTAACCATTCCAGGATATAGTACCTTCAAGCGAGCGATCAAGTACAATTATAGGTCGCACAACGGAGACAGTGACGTTCCCGATGCCGGTGACGGTGCCGCTGCCGGTCAACCAGCCGCCCACCCTCAAGCACCACATGAAGAAACTGGCCATCACAGCTGGCAAGGCTTTCAGGTAAACACAGCTTATGAATCTTATGTATAAGTTGCGCCAAATAAAAATAACGCTAACGGTCACCTGCGCACTAGACAAGAAATCGTTCCAATTGATGGTACGAAGTAGGGAGGGAGCGGGCATTTTGCGCGCCGCTAGTCCGCGCTGCTGCGAGCGAGCGGAATAGCGACTGCTCCCATGCATAAACTCCTGTCATCTAGTGTAAGTTTTATTTGGGGCAACTTTAGTAACTATTGCGGGATAAAGTACCTTCAAGCGAGCGACCAAGCACGATCATAGGTCGTAGTTCAGAAACGGTGACGTTCCCGATGCCGGTCACAGCGCCACTGCCGGTCAACCAAGCACCACCTGCACCACATGAAGAAACTGGCTATCACAGCTGGCAAAGCTTTCAGGTAAACGCACCTTATGAATCCAATATATAAGTTAAAAAAAATAACGCTTACGGTCACCAGCGTATCCAGTGTTATTTATTTGGCGCAGTTTTACGGCATAACTATTTCTATATAAAGTACCTCCAAGCGAGCGATCTAGCACGATCATATGTCGCACTATAGAGACAGTAACGTTCCCTATCCCGGTCAACTAGCCGCCTATAATCCTCATATGCAGAAACTGGTCGTCACAGCTGGCAAGACTTTCAGGTTAACATATTTTGCAACATCAATGCGAGATGCAACCTTCAAGCAAGCGATCGAGCACGATCACCACGAACACCTAAACAAATCTGAATCTGGGCTAAAATAATTAAGTGATTGAAATGAGTCACTTTTTACGGATTATTTCGAGAAGAAACAAATAATTACGTGAATTGAAATTGGATACGTCCTAGTGGTGTTAAGTCCCCCCTCACCATCCATTAATTATCCCCGAACACGTTGGTACTGATAGTGACGGTTTTTGGTGTGAAACATACCGAACTGGACGAGTATGGCCAAACACTGACTATTTCCCATCCAAATTGCATGGAAATAGAATTAAATAGAATGGCAGCTTTCCATCAATTTCACTGATATATTATATACTTTCATTTTAGATACATTATCCCAGCGGACTTGTTCACGGACCCGGAAGAAGGCAGCAACCTGACGTTCACGATGTACGAAGCAGAAAACGTGCCGCTCAGCAAGAGTTCCTGGATACAGTTCATTCCATCTGGACGGGAAGTCTATGGCTTGTAAGTAACATTTAATTATAACTGTGTTTGCTCAGTGTACCTTTATAAACTATGGATATCTACATTTTAAATGTCAATAAAATTGGCTGAAATCAGCGCCTTAATTAAAAGTTTTGTCTCGCAATGCGAGCTATTAAAAAGAAATCGGGATGGTCACATAACGAAAAATATGTTCAAAAACTCCTAGTTCTCCAAAAGCACTTATACTCATAAGACTATCTTTTAGTGTCTTTTTTCTGTAACAAGCATTCTCATACGAATACTACGTTGGCACCTTAGAATGTGAAACCTTTTCCCAGATATCGAAAAGTACGTCAACGATAGGTGATATCACCATTTTCTAGCGGGGTTCCGTTCGTAGCCTTCGTTAAATCTCTTTACTGCATTGAAATTTTTCATTATTTCCAGACCGCTGGAGTCCCACGTGTCTCGCTGGAACTTCATCGTAGAAGCCACGGACAGCGCAGGCCAAGTGGCTCGCGGTCCACTCGACATTACGGTCCAACAGCACAAGAGTGGTCGCACCATCAACCATCAGTTCCTAATCACCTTCAAACTGTTGAGAGACTACAACAATACTATTGATTGGCAGATCAAAGCCCTGGAAGGATTGGTTAACCTCTTCAGAGATACTGATATGGATCACTTGACGGTTCTAAATGCTACACAGAATGGAGATATCTGCGAGTTCGTTTGGACTAACGATACGCTTCCGAAAGACCCAGCTTGTCCTATGGATGATATCAAGCGGCTAATGAAGGTGAGTTTATTATTTTAGTGCCTGTCTACACAGCTTACTACAAGGATATTAAATGGTCTTAAATCTCAAATCAAGTAAGTTGAAAGGTTGAAAGGTTGAGCACATCTGTGCTAAGACAGTGATTTTCAAAAATACACTTATTAAAAGTATTTAAGTATGTTTTACTGGCGAAATCCCTTTTAACAATAAATAGTAAAAACCTTTGAAAAACCGGCCAAGTGCGTGTCAGACCACGCATAAACAATCTAATTATTTAAAACTTGAAACATAATAAAAATTAATATTAAATAAAAATTTCAAGCTTGAAACATGTAATAAAAGATCAACATAATATTGTCTTTTCCGCATGGCTGAAGACAGACACACGAGGCGTGTTTTATAATCGCCATAGAGTTGAGCACGCCAGTTGTGCCAGGTTTTTTTTGCTGAGCGCCACAATTAGACATTGCAATGAATCTGTTAGTGTCTTGTCGTCGGCGATAATCGCCATCCATTGCGCACACTCCGGCGCAAGCATTCGTCGAACACAGTCTTGTCTCGCAAGTTTTCATGGCGCGGACGTCCGTTGATACTTTTTTTTTTACAGATCATGGAGTCGGATTCCGAACCGGGCAGCCCTTCCGCCGGGCTGGCCCGCGCCATGTCGCCCGAACTGAAAGTGAGCGGCGTGTCGTGGCGCGGCGTCGGCCCCTGCGCGCTGGCGCCGCCCACGCACGCGCCCGACACGTACCCGCCCGTCACGCGCAACCAGGTGGACCACCTCACGGCCACCGCCGGCCACCTGCTCGTCTACAAGGTGCCCGAGGTGAGTGGCTACACATCTAGTGGGGTCTAACTTCTTGATATTGTTTGAGGAAATTTTGAGTAAGTTTCTTTTAGTTTCCCTTGTTCTTTGTATAGCCCAAAGACTAATTCCACTTATTTTTGGTTCCAGGACACGTTCTTCGACCCCGAAGACGGCGGCACGCGCAACCTGCAGCTGTCGCTGCGCTACAACGACCGCTCCGAGCTGCCCGCGGGCCACTGGCTGCAGTTCGACGCGCGCAACCAGGAGTTCTACGGGCTGCCCGCACCCGGCGACGAGGGCCGCGTGCACTACCAGCTGGTGCGTTACATACTGTCGACCACAGATCACCTGCTGTCGACTCGTCATCTTCATCATTATTTTAGCGTTGATCCTGGTTTCTACCAATACGGCCTCTGATGTCCACTTACTTACTTTTTCTCCTCCACCTTGTATGTTCTTGGGAAAGCCGCATAGACATATTGTAAGACCGCCCGCCCCCCTGTTGTCTAAGCCGTTGTCCGTATGATTTTTAACTTTCGCGTTGCATTTTAACACTAACTATTGGTTATCGGGTCTAAACGCGAACAATTTTATTCATATTCATATTCTTTTATTTGCCAACTAAGTGTTAAATACATACATAATTATAGCAGGTCTTATGCTAGACAATTACACTTATAACTTAGTAACCCTTTAATGAGCATTTAGGTACTCACTGCTCAACATTTAGGCTGGATTGCACTGCGCCGTGGTAACGAGCTGACTGGTGGCTTGCAGCGTCGTCTGCTCGGGGCGGCCGCAGTTTCCAGGTCCACCCTCACATTTGGATTATTAAAATTGTCCTTAGTTTCGGATGTCATGTAGCCATCCCTGTCACACTTAAAAGCTTGACACCGATAATACAGCACCTTGAGAACCGATAATACCGACGAAACGTTAGGGAGTCAGGATCTGCAATTCATTACATGACTGAATTACATTATAGGGAAATGCGAGACCTGCAATTTACACCTATCTATTAGCTACGACGATCGGTTCGAGCTACCAGGCAGCCCTTCGAAGTCGATAGCGTATTTCGTCATCGACTACGCAAAGTAACTTTGTCTAGGATATACTCCTCAGAGTGTTTAACATTAGCAACTTTTTGGGTCGCATATTATTACAAAGGGATCAATACAATTACCAGACAACTGTATTCATGCCGATAATAATGTTAACGTACTGAATTTTTAAGGATTCCTGTAAGAATTTTAAAAAAATATTATTGTAAGAAAATACATTGCTTATGAACTATAAATTCCTTTTCCAGATTGCCGAAGATTCAAGCAAGAAGAGTGCATACGACAGTCTCGTTGTAGAGGTTGTCAAAGCGCCCGCCATCCGGCCCACGGTCGAGTTCCAGATGACCATGGACTATCCCTTCCCCATGCTGGCGTATGACGCGAACAACAAGAGGAAGGTGGTGGAGAAACTGGCAGCGCTGTTCGGACAGAAAGAGACGGACAATATCAGGATACACAGCATTACCAATAATCCTACTACTATTATTTGGTAAGTTTATCAAAATTATCACCTTTTATTTGAAAACTTATCTTGAAAGTTATAGTATCTGTCGACGTCAATTGTAGATTTATACGGTAAATTTAATTAATGATTAATGATTCATTCTACTTAATATCTTTCATGTGTCACAAGCCTTGTAAACCACTTTTTTGTAATATACGAGTTGTTATTCTTATTTCATTGTATACTCCTTTGTCTCGTGTTAGACTCATTATTGGCCGATAGCATGCTTATCTCATCTAATTTCGAATTCTACAGGTACAACACCAGCTTACCAATGGACAGGTGTCCAAAGAAAGAGATCGAAGAACTGCGCAAAATGATCATTGTCGACTACCGAGGCGCTGCCGGTGGCGCTCTCAAAGAAAACGTCGATCACGTCTTCGACAAAGATCTCAAAGTCATGTCCATAAGGCTTATTCCACTGGGCCTATGCGCTGAACAAAGCACCAAAGTGCCCAAGACGACAATACAAGTGCACCCCGGGTCGACGAATAAACAAGGCAGCAAGACAGCTAGTGCGGATAACGGATACCTGGTGACGTTCATAATACCAGCCGTGGTGATCGTGTGTATGATACTAGTGGCTGGGATCATCGCGTGTGTGCTGTACAGAAGGCGACGCACAGGTGAGCATATACCATCGAGTTATTATTACACAAGCCTATTACTATAGTCTCTTTTTTAAACACTAAGTACAAAATTTAAACAAACATGGCGTTAATACGGTAGTTGACACCACCAATCGTTGACGTACTTTTTATCAACTGTCAAAACGCTTTTCTTCATAGAGCTTGTATGGGAATAACACACTTTGACGTCATCGCGTGCAATGCCGACTGAGTGACTAATTATCATTTGAATTCCAATTAAAAATCAAATAATACGAACTGCAGAAAAATATTAGTGTAAAGGCATCTGAAATTATGAATTATTTTAGAGAAAATCAGTTTTTGAATATTTCTTTCATAGTGGAAACAAGCCTATTGTATTCGTCATAAGTCAACTGAACACCTTAATTGAAGGCAATCGATGTGCTTAACAGGAATGATGACAACTATATTAAATATTTTCAAGACCATGGTGTTTTAAAAACATAACGTGTATAAAGTTGATAGAATCAGGCGTTACTTTGCGGAAATCCATGACTAAAGCTGAAAAAGATGATTATTTTGCTTTAAATTTCCACTAGACGTCTAGTGGAAATTTAAAGCAAAATAATCATCTTTTTCAGCTTTAGTGTATAAAGTTAGTAATACCAATTTATTTCCAAAAAAACTGTAGAAACTAATTTATATTTACATAGAATTAAATAAATATTCAGTCAGTTGACTTCGATTTCTGATACTAATATTATGACGTCAAATCATAGTATTCATTCATTCTTTTTGACAGATAATAAAAATTATGTCAACGATTGACCTGGTGGTGTCATATTGCCTACTTACTCGCTGCTCTATTTTTTACTAGCACTGACATTGTTTATGTAAACGGAGCCGCAATTTTTGTTTACATTTTGTACGGACGGCAACACGTCGGGGCTACCCATGTCAACTATGAAAATAGTTTTTATTGGAAAGTTAACAGAGGCGGTCCTAAGGTCAAAGTAGGGTAACCTGGATGTGCTGTTAACTTAGTGCTAAAAAGAAGACTATACTTTGGTAGCTATATGATAAATTTCGTGAAGCACGGCGAGACCGCGTAACCTTCAACGTTACGTTACGTGATGAGTAGCAATCTCGCAGTCGCGTTAATCTAAATGCTAGCTTTAGATTGAAAAAAAAAAAAAATTATTTTGTCGTCTATGATGATGATTAACATTCATAAATAATGTTTGCCGATTTGGCATCAACGATACTAAATAAGGATCTTAGTGACTCTAATATTACGCTTTGCTAGTAGCGTTAAAAAAAATCCGAATCAACCCGAGTTCACTGCATTTGCATACTATGTGTTTGTTTGTCATTAACATATTATAAATGAATCAGAATTAATAACGTATATCTTAATACCTTTCTGGCGATAAGTTACCACTGATTTGTAACATCATTAACTAATTAACAACTAATATTAGTTTAAATTCTGTAGGGGGCGAATATCCCTGAAACAAAAGGTGACTTTTAATTAATTAATCACAGTGCTTCTATTGGAAAAGAATGGTGGTAGATGCTATTCGGGTGTGCTAGCTCACCGCTGCAAATTCACTTGCGCAGATAAATAGCTAAGATTTCCTATAATTAGTACACACGCACTAAGCCTTTCGCTAATAAATATCGGTTCATATCATCAGATAATTTATATCATACCTAGTTAGTGTCATCAAGTCGGTCTTTTGGTAGAAAATACCTGCACTTCGACTACTGTGAGTAACGTTTTTCTAAGACCTGCTTGTGAATTTTATAACACTTAGTGAGCAAATTAATGAAACTGAATAGTCGGCCGGTATCATCAATCCTCCGATATCATCTATTCTTATTTTTCAATAAACCATATATTTGCTACGTATCACAATACCGAGGGCTTAGTGCAAGTTTAAATGTTTTTAACTAAACCAACCAAAAGTGACTCGTTTCAAGTTATTTTCTGAACACACACCAATCAAAGATTTAATTCCATTTTATCACCTTTGGATAGTTTTTAGTAAATACATTTCTGTACATCTCCGAATCGGCACTACGGTCGCAAATCGAACGCACCCTCACCAATCGCGCGAATACTTATTATTACTAACAAACCGACAGCCGCGAGTAACAACAGCAGTTCCGCTTGCAGGCAAAATGAGCGTCGGCGACGAGGAGGAGCGGCAGGCGTTCCGCTCGAAGGGCATCCCGGTCATCTTCCAGGACGAGCTCGAGGAGCGCGGCGACGCGGAGCCGGCGCACAAGAGCCCCGTCATCATGCGCGAGGAGAAGCCGCCGCTGCTGCCGCCCGCGCCGCCCGCGCCGCACTACCGCGACGACGCGCCCTACCGCCCGCCCCCGCCCTTCGCCGCCACCCGCACGCCGCCCCGGCCCAAGGCCACGCCCACCTACAGGAAGCCGCCCCCGTACGTGCCCCCTTAACTACCCCCGCCTTTGCTAGCGAGTAACCGCGTTGCGACGTTCGAATCCTAACGCCGGATCCCGGCCTCACGGTTGTTCAAAGTTCAATTGTTAAATTCGTATTTTTAATCGGCATATTTACGATCGGATGGACTAGTTGCGATCATTGCTCTTTTGAATACCGGCGAAAGATATATTCCTTTTTACTTTTCCTGTCTTTTAATTAATAACCACAGTTTTATTCTACGTTCTAGCCGGTTGGAATTAAAACAGGGCAATCATCGCATCGACTGAAACAATAATAGGCGCCGAAAACCCAGTCCACAGATTCATTTAAAATTATATTTGTTTTTAGAAAACTACGAAATCCACTTACTAGTCGTTAAGTTCATTTGCCGCTTTTTTCACTTAATTTATTAATGGCAGCATTTAATTTAAACAAAACTTATCGGCCTTGAGTTTAACAAAGACAAGGCGTTTTTCGTTAGACATACGTAAATAAATTAGCGTGCATTTATTAAGAAAAATATATTAAATTAAGTAAGCCTCGTCAAAACAAGGAATTGTTCACGCTTAGTGACCACGAATTTCTTATTAAGGTATCGTCACGAAATAGTTTGTATAAGGTATCAAACAAGGTACGATTCTTAATCGTTTCAATTAAGTGAAAGAGACTACACGAAATCACGTACCTAATGTTATTGTTGAAGTAGATGATGTTACTTAAGCTTAAGTATTCGATACGTGGAACCGAAATTCGTCAAGAAGGCCTCATTCTTTGGAATTGCAATTGCCTCTCAAGAATGCTTCCTTCTTTCCTTCCTCCTTGATTACTACGAGTATTGTACTTTGGCAGCTTGAAATTATTCGGCAGCTCATTATCAAATGTGAAAAATCCAATCTCTTTTAGTTTTGATAAGGTAGAACAGCTTTAGTCCACTGCCAATAAAACTAACAATTTGCACCAAAAATTTAAACTCGTAAAATTACATACTGTGTTTTGGGATAGTAATAATTTTCCATGCATTTTTATTATGACATATAATTGTCAATTATAAAAACTTATTAATTAAAATGTTCCCGAAATAATAATATTATTATTTCGGGAATATTTTAATTGTTACGTTGTATACAGCAAAAATGTATTGAATACTAATAAAATTTGCTCCTCATTTTTATTTACTTTTGAGGTAACTATTTTCTTCTTAGTTGTTTCACTTTAATGCAAGTGAAGCCTTAACAGACCAAAATAACAGGTAATTAAAGATGTTTGGCTAAACGTGTGCCATTGTTTGAAAATTGTTATTTAATATAATTTAAAATTAAACATATCGAAGATGTAACATGTTAGCCTTTAGCGTAGATCTTCCATACGAGATGTATGTTTAGGTAGTGCGTGTGTGTATGCGGTATAAAGGTATATTATGTAGTGGAAGGTGCTAGTCTTGATTCTTGAGAGCCTGGTCTGGAAACTTACATAAGTAACGCAACATTTTTAGGAATATAACACAGAAATATTTTTGATTTATCATTGAAGACTAGCGTTTTTTGTTTTAAAAAGTTACTGTCGTATTTTGACTTCTATGTTCTGTTTCTTTCTTAATGATTAAAAGGAAAATATAAAAAATCTTTTGTATTAAAATGTAAAAGTATTTATTATTTTTAAATGCGTGTCCATAGCGGGCTCTCAAAGCGCCGCCGTTTGATACGAATCGCTGTTAATATGAATGGTTTACTCGAAACGATTAGCTGATGTGTATGTGGCAGCTAAATCGTTAAAATAGCCGTTCAATCAAACAGCTAGCTCTTTGACTGAACAGTCTGGTTGAACGGCTATTTTAACCAGTTGGCTGCGACATGTATTATGCGACATCTATTAAAATACAACTAACTTAATATCGTATTGAATTATACAACTGACTCTAGTTATAGGCTATGAATAGATATTATTAAGAATAAAATATCATTTTGTACTTGTCTAATTAATTATTACCATAGTTGTAAGGTTAACAAATGTAAACTATAGGGACTACTGAACGAAATGAGCTAAAAATATTTTTCATTTGGATGTAATTTTTCTATTGTATACTCATTTAGAGTCTTGCATTTATAGATCTTTTTAGCGTTTACTGATATACACTTAATGTTGTTATCATTATAATTTTCTATTGCATTATGTCATAGAACGTACTTAAATAATAATGTCCACAGAAAACCGTACCATTTTCATTGTTTAACATAACGTATCATTATCATTTGCGGTATTTTTCGTTAAAACACATTTCATTAAAACGCACATTAAGTACATAATTTATGTAATTAATGAGCTTTTTATTTTTAAATAAATAAAAATGGTCTAGTGAAGAATATTTTTCATTTGTACAAGTACCTAAAAACAACCTTGATCGAAAAACACTTACGGTATTAGGTTTGTGACAAGAATCCTGGGAAAAAAGAGCTTTATATTGGACATATGAATCTCTGATTGAGGTTAATGCTATTTTGGTACCACTTGTGTTCAACCTGTACTGTCTGTGTTGCGTTACAGGTGAGCCGTGAAGAAATGTATTTTGTAGAATTGTTCAATTCAATCCACCCGCATCTCTTTTATCATTCTAAGTAGTTCATGAAGCAGAACCGGCGGTAGCTTACTATCAGCTGGCAACTTTTCTATTCGCTTGACTATATCGTGGTAAGCTGCGCGCTCGGCGTCTATGTAGAGCGCGGGTAGTTGTAGTTCCTCGTACAGCCGCTTGACGCGCTGCACGCGCGCCGCGTCTCCGCTGCCGTAGCACGCCGCAAACTCTGCGCGTTGAGCCGCTGAGCACCGCTGCAGCGCTGTAACCGCTAGCCACGAACACTTGCCTTCTTGGATGTCGGTACCAGCTTTACCCGAATCTGTCTCATCGCCGAAACAGTCCGCGTAATCGTTCTGGGAAAAGTGGATTAAGGAAAAGTTCAATTAATAGCCCGTCCTGAATTCGGTTCACCGCGTCATGTCTTCACAAAATTACTACGTCATTGGTGGATGAATCACTTCCAGGGAATTTTTCATTTTATGTAAAGGAACCTGTCGAACCTTAACCATAAGATGGCTATGGCCAAGATACGGCAGGCTACGTTAAATATGTAGAAAGTAATTTTTAAACTAACCTGCATAGACAGGAACAATGCTATATCTACCAAAATTTCTTCCACATTGTTGAACACATTTTTGTCTGGCTTGTCAGCCAAAAGCAGACTAAGACCGATTGGTAGCTCGAATGTATAGGATCTCCGGTACTTAGAATAATTGTTGAAATGCTCGATGGTGAATTGACTGTAGTCTTTTGGTGGCTGTTCGTACTGGCCTATGCATAAACGTCCGATACACTGTAAGCAGTATTGTGATTATTAATTCATCATCATTTAGAGACAACAAACAGGTTAAAAGAAAATTCAGTTTGGTGCATCGATCTGTACATGTACAATGTTTTTACGCAAGAAATTAACTAATTTTTATATAATAACGAAATTCCTAGTTTGTAGCATAGCCGATTTTTGATTTATCATTTGAAATTCAAGTTTTTGATAAAAAACTGCTAAGGCCTCATTTCGGAAACGCGGCGCGTTACGCGTGGCGTTGGCGGCGCGGCCCGCACTAAAGGCAAAAATAAGTCGTTGTATGAGAGCGTTTACGGAGAAGCGATTTTTTACACACGTTTGTTTGAGTTGGAGCATTTGTGCGGCGGAGCCCGCGGATGGTATCGTCGCGTACCCCGCGGCGTGTTATCGCGGCGGCGCACGCAGCGGGCATGCCCGATGAAGCGATGGCCGCGGCGGAACCTTCTGCCAGTCTTTATTTGGAAATAGCACAAAACAGACGTAGTTACCGTCGCAATGGAGGATGATATAATCGACTTTTTTTAGAAATCATATTGCGACGACACGTGCGCTCTCATCTCTCGCTAAAATAAAGCTATTGATTATTTTATTATTATTATTGAGTATTGGTTTGATTGTGTAAGCCGTGTGCGCCGCAGCGCTGCCCGCCGCGTGCGCCGCTACAAGCTTGAAGATTCGACGCGAGCACATGTGGGCGCAGCGGCGGGCACCGCCTCGCTTTCCGCCCGTCAATTTCCATATGTTCCAATGTTTGTTTTTACGCGTGCGATGGTGTGTGCCGCTTTCCGCGCCGCCTCTCCGTAAACACAGAAAACGTTTGACGCGCCGCGAGTCAGCACGCCGGACGCGCCGCGTCTCCGTAAATGAGGCCTAAGCTGTCAAAATTTTGTAATATTATGGCTCGTAAAGGAAGGTAGGAGCACTAATCGAAGCATGTAGTTTTTTTTTATTAAGCCCATCTGAACTCACCTCAGTAAAAGTAAACATAATATCAGGATATCGAGGTAGATTTCTGAAGTTGTCTTTCAAGATGTCGAAGACCACTGAGAGCAGCAGCAGCGAGTCGTTGATGGCTGGGAACAATCCGACGTCGGGCAAACGGTACCAGCATACAGAACCGCGTCGAGTGGGAGAGTTGTCAGCCATGTCGTCCAAGAGCATTAGGCTGGTCTGAAACTAAATCAGGTATTTTTATTTGTGAATCTGAAGCATTATTTTGCTTTAAATTTCCACTTAACGACGCCAGCGTAGGAACCCAAATACATCTAACTGTAACCACTAGAGAAAAAAACTAGAGCTAGAAGTCGCAGGACTTACAATACAACTCACAACGTGACACAGAAGATGCACCTGGAATCACAACACTGACACCAACATAACACTCGACGCGTTTCGCCACTACACGTGGCATCCTCAGGAGGACTACGAGCGACTGAACCTACCTTTATTTTTTGAATTGACTGTCGCTGAAGCCTTTGATGAAGGCTTTATCAGCTTAACCAGGCAGATCGCGGGCGCTGAAGGCGCAGCCGCCGTTAAAGTCGCTCTAGCGGTTACGACGACGCGGCCGAGCCTGAGGACCCACCCGTAAGGGTACTCAGACTCGTCCGCGACGTGTCCTTTACTAGAGGACTTGATCGGGCCGAGTAGTGTGCAGAAGGCAACCTACCGATTGGCGCACCCGTCAGAGGTGGCACCATAGGAACCTCGATGCATCATGCAGGTCGGAACACTGTCGTAAGAAGCCCGAACTTACCGACTGGCGCTACGGCGTTTTATACATTATTCTCGCACTAATGAGGTGACGCGACAGGACACGACCCAAGAGCTGCACTTTCGCTTGTTTCGCGACACAAGCGCTAATGTGGACGTAACCTTATGAACCTCTGTTTGTCAACTTACACTGACCTTACTAGGTATTCGATAAATAGCGTGTGACATTCTGATATAGTAGGGATTTAAATACAATGAAAGCAATTAGCAAATAATGATTACCTAACTTCCATTGTTCTATTTGGTGTCTGTATTTTTTATCTCCTGTTTGCTAGATAAAGTGTCTGCTAGATGAAGTAGGTAGTTGCGTCACGTGTACAGTAATTAATGCAAATTTTACAAGAAAAAAAAATACTATTCAATAATTAATTAGATTCTTACTTACAATGCAAAATGTCCTATTATTATACTTACATTATGATAATATGTCAAGTTTTCTATTCAAATATGTCTTAAGCTAGCTTTTTCCAGTCAAGAAAATCCTTAACACTAGAAATTCTTGTCATTGAGCTACCGAAATAAATGTATTTTACATATTGTTACATCTTATCATTATTATTATTTATTTATTAAACAAACAACGTCTTAAACTAAAATGACTATACGGTACGGTATTAGATATACGGTTATCAACTTTGACACACATAGGCACATAAGACAGCAACTCCTACCACATTTTGCTGTGTGATGCCATTCAGTCATTTGAGGTAAGTCTAATTAAACGCGACACGACAAAAGAGGTAGAATAGACAAAAAAGACAGCTATCTCTGTCTTTTTTGCTCAATAATCCGACGAGAACGGCACAACATCTATTGCAGTAGTCGCAAGTAGTAGAAACTGCACTCCATAGAGCCTACCATGGAAGCAGCTTAGGTTAGGCACCGGGCACCGGACCGAAATCGCATGTTGACAGTGGCGGCCCGATGAGTATACGGTGTGGCTCCGGCTCTTTAACTGGATATTCCTTAATACGCGCGGTTTAGGTCTGACGCCGCGGTGCGGTTGCGGCGTAGTGTACACGAAGGCTTATCCCCAGATACGCTTAAACGACTTCTAACTTACCAGTTCCACGCACCAGCCAAGGATCCGCGCCAGCCGCAGAGTATCTTCAGTAATTTTTTCCGGGTCCTCCAAAAGCTGGTAGGCCCGGATAGTCATCAGGCCCCGCGCCTTGCTACCGCCAGCAGAATTATACTCCATGACCTGATGAATACTTGTTGCATGACATTGCATAACTATTCGCAAAGTAAAGAAGTACTTAATTTAAGAAAATATTTTTGCAGTAGAAAAAAAACAACTGTCTGATCAAACCCGCGTCGATGGGAATCCGTCCCGTGTGCCTAAACAGATTTACAGGTAGGCTTGCGGTTTGTATGTGGCCCTTTTCTACTAGAAGGGTCTTCCATGCTTGAGATGATTTGGATAGAAACAGACTAGACCTTTATGTTAAGGAAGAGGGGTCCTTAGAACTCCTTTTATACTTCCTGTCTACATCTTCGGTTTCTCCAGTTCTGGACCAATTTACTGTTTCCTACTATGCTTATCTGTTGGCTGTCTATTCGGCAAAAAAATTGCAATACATCATAATATGACTAAGAATATGCAAATTATAACCGAAATATCAATTTTAGTAAAAGAAGTCAAATGTTCAAAGACATAAATAGTCATCCTGGCCGATTTCGACTACGGCGGCCAATCTCAACAGAGATCAGCTAACTGCTCAGGAGATATTATAGTGCACAAGTGTGAGCGCAATACACAGGTGCACTCACTGTGCCATCACTCTCAAAGTTCGGTGAGACGGCAATCCGACATGACCGGAGAGAGATCAGGCGCAGGACCAACGGCTTAACGTGCTTTCCGCGGCACGGGGGTGTAACACCGCCAACTTCCCGACTCCGAGCTGTTTTTCAGAAATTCATGACAGAAAATCTCAGAAACAATTTTCGCTCGACTTGGGATTCGAACCCAGGACCTCTCGGATGTAAGGCAGAAACTTTGCCACTACACCAATGAGGCAGTCATATAAAGACATAAATACTGTTGATCCAAAAGTATTTGTTCAAATGAGACTCTGACTGAACTTATTTCAATGAAAAGTTATATCAATTTATTTATTCAATATTTGAAACGAGTACTTTGTATTAGTCAAATGTTCAAAGCTACCACGGTTCAAAGGTGTCCCCCAGTCTTCCCTATATCACTTTTTTATCAAAGATAAAAGAAGTATCTATAAAATCGTCAAAACTTCAACAGTCCCTTAGTAAGTTGAAGTTATTATTTTTGAGCAGCAGATTTACTACACCGTTATAATTCAAATCCTAATTAAAGCCTTAAAAATAACTCGGAGCGTGCAACCTAAGTAAGTGTGGTAATAAAAATATCTACCTTTTTTATCCGTTTGGCGATGTCAGGCACACTTGCAAACTTAGGGCTCTCAACTACGGCTGTAACTATTTCTGGGAAGATAGCTAAGAATTTTTCCTTTTCCCGAATTGTGTCTGCAACTTCGTTAAGTTTTCTGTAGACAAAATTTTTTTGTCCATCAAATACGGGGAATCAAGGTAACTGAGTAACTTAATAAACAAAGGTACACTTCAAATACTTACTGTGGGTTATTTACTTCATCAGATGCGTCCATTTTTGTTCGTACCACTAAGTAAATAAACACAAGTTTAATGAGTGACCAAGTGTGAATGTCTTCGTGTGCACTAATCGATAATTAATGACTTTCCTGCAAGACGTGAATCTAAACAATGCCTTTGACAATGGCAATAACCAATAACTAACTAAGTAAGTAAGTGCAGTCCGATCTTCGCTTATTAACAACAATTAATTTAGTATTCATTCAAGTGCGTCATCCATCATAATTATTACCAAGCTCGACGAACACGGCTACCTAAGAGTCACTCAGGAAAACCCAAGCTTCATTCACTGAATGTGTTAAAGCAAAAATAGCGCTTGTTTTAAT
Organism: Pyrausta despicata; assembly: GCA_963921415.1. NCBI lineage: Eukaryota > Metazoa > Arthropoda > Insecta > Lepidoptera > Crambidae > Pyrausta > Pyrausta despicata. The sequence goes on along the minus strand of OY992862.1, from coordinate 7,838,884 downwards.
TTATTAAAAGTAACGAAGGATTAGGTACCTAAATGTATGATTTTGGATCATTTAAGAAAATAAGTTTAGCGAAACGTTTAATCTTATCTCAAACTGCGTTTTTGACTTAAGGTCCTAGAGTTTAATTAAAAGATAGCACGCCTTTCAGATCCGAAAAAAAGATATGAAGAACTTATAAATAGAACTAATGTCTATCTGATATAGCCAAGCAGCGCATCAGTAAGTCCAAGTGGCAGTGGGCAGGGCCTGTAACAGCACATGGTGCTAAGTTAAGTAATGATGACCGTGTTGGTGCATTCTAGTCTAGATCCGAACCCATTTCAAAAAGGACGCGTTGGGTCCTACCGGCAAAATGTACTGTCTGTCATGATGACGTCCTAAAGATCCCAGACACTACCCTTCCCAACTGGGATTCATTTCTCCGGTCGTCTGCTGACCCAAATATCTTGAAGAGTACTCGCATAATAGAGACTGTTATTGAATCGTATCGCGTTGTCGTATCGTGTGATGTCATTATTTGGTACCTAGATTTTATTGTGTTTAATGCCTTTTTTCATAAAAAATAATATATGTCTGGCTCAAACATACCTAGTGGGACAAAGCTAGGACAAAAGAAATCTGTTTATTTATTTATTTTGAAATACCCTAATAAATAGTTTTGTATGGTTGAATAGAATACCTAGGTACTCTACCTAAGCGAAACCCATCTTAGAGTGCTCACTCATCACTCCTAGCTTTATCAACTCTTTTGATCTAGCTGGACAGGTGACGTACCACATCAGGTAAAATCCTTGGCAAATTAAAATGTACTATACTAAAGAGAAGTAGTTTAAAATTATTTTTCTTTTTGTTAAACGCGTAGCATAAAATTTAAAGTAAAACCATTTTCATTTCCAACTTAGGTCATAAATTTTCGCCTGGTAACGCCTTATTCAAAAAATTTAAAAACCACTTTTATGTCTTCATTTACTTGTATTATAGACCGCTTTCACTACTGTGGGGTGAGCACGAACAACTATCGTAACGTATTCGTGTCGTCCAACCATCAGAAACTGACATTTTCTCCATACAAATTGACAAGTTAACGATAGGTAAACGCTACGAATACGTTACGATAGTTGCTCGTGCTCACCCCACTGGTCCTCTGTCTATATACGCAAAAAACAAAGCAGTATTACTTACTTTTCAGTTACGTACATCACTAGTGATTGTCAAACTGACATCCAGTGTCACTGTGTCAGCCAGCAGCAGGTTCGGAGCAGTGATAGTAGGTCGGGGTTTATTTACGATTGAATAAATAAACTCTGAACTTCATATTCTCAGTTAAGTAGGTACCCGTTAATAAATGAATTGAACAAAATAACTCAAAGTAAAATGGCAAGTTTAAAAGATGCAACAATGCTTGACTCTGAAAAAGTGATATCTCACGTTAAAAAACACAATAAGTTGAACTTAAAAAACTTGCGTTTATCGCTGAGGTATAGACCGAAAATCTTTAACCTTATTCTGAAAATGAGACATTGCATTAGGAGCAAAACTCTTGCACTTACGAAATTGAAAAATCAACTAAAGAATTTGGTAAGTAACATAACCTAAAATTTATTTTCTCAAATGTATTATTCTGTCTGCTTAGGTTCAGCACCTGCATACAAATATGTTTTGTGCTACAAAAACTACTTTAAATAACAATCAATTGTAAAATACTTATAAAATGTTCATTATAGCCATGATTTAAATCCAGTAGGCTTTGAAAAGTGTCAAGTATGTTGAACAAAGCATTCTGTGGCAATTTTCAAATAAAATTAAGTAGTTTGATATACCTATGTATTTCTCACTATTATGTTGCAGGAGCCAAAGACTTTAGAGACGAAAGACTCATATTCTCAGACAGAAAGTGAGGATTCAGTTACCATTTTAAATAGGGATGGGTATCCTTCGAGTATTAAGAATGAACTGCAAAAAGACTCAAAATCACTTGGTGCTTCTGAACAAAAGACTGAAGATGTTACAGATGAGAAAGAGCAATCTGGATGGGACATAAGTAAAGATAAAGACACTGGTAAAAGTATTGCTGAACAAGTTAAGGAAGTTGCTCAAAGTGCAATGCAAGAGTCGGGAATGGTGTATGTTGAGTCGGCTGGCATGTACTTTGATTACAAGACTGGCTACTATTACAATCCAGTGAGTATTTAAAGTGTTTTACTTCACTATTGAAGTTGCTGGTGAATTCCATGTGAATTGTAAAATGGCGTATTTATCTTTGTGAATGTGTGATTTTCAATTACATATAGAGAAGATTTTGTTTTGCTTTTTATGTCAGAGAGTTGCTACGTTATTGAACTAAAAGGAATGATAATAAAACAAATAACACAAAGCCTCAGAAACTGATTGCTAATCAAAAATTATTAAAAGCTAAATGTTTTGACTGCTTTAAGTCAAAAAATATACACATAAGAAGATAGAATCTATCTGACTTAATAATCAAATTGTTACTTATGAAAATCTTGTGTGGACAACACAAGATTTTTTTAAACATTCAACTTATAATTAACTTATAATGAGCCCTATTGAGAATGCTTTGTAATGGTCATGTGTCGCGACAGAAATGGGTGCGTATCAGTGAGTGCTCTTGGCAACTGAGAGGTTAATTTAAGGTTTGCAGACAGGAAAAAGCTGTTACTTGTATTATTGTGAAATCCACAAATGTGATTCACTAATTTCTCTGTATTTGTTGTAGGATTAAAAATCCAAACATTCACTACAAATTAATCAGATTGCTTTATTTTACTTTTCAGGAATTAAGCCTCTACTATCATACAGACACAGGGTGCTACTACTACTTCTCTGATGAGAAGAAGAACTTTGTTTTCCACTCATACCCAGATCGCAGTGCATTGGCTGCAAATGCTGCCTTGGCTGCCCATGAAAGAAAGAAAGCAAAGAAGCACAAGAAGGTAAATAAATGATGAATGATATTTCCCAACAGTATTGAATGGTGAGAGATATTGTGTCAATAATTTTCTGTAATGGACCATGAAGTTTTTAAAAAAATATTTGCCCATCACATCATATGTTTAATTTGTATAATGGATCAGTAAATGACTATGGTATAAATACAATTTTTAAAAGTCTGATAGGCAAGATGGATGAAATTAATCATTACTCCCAGGACCAGTTTTTTCGTTGACATATCAATAAATAATAATAATGTACCTACTGAGGATATTACTCGTAACTGTATGAAATAACAGTCAAATCTGCTGAGATTTTAAAAACAAATTAACCATCTAGATGTGTTTTCAGGATTGGAAGACAGAAGATGACGTAGACAACCTGACGAAAAACTTATCTCAGGTTTCACTCCGAGGCCAAACCGCCTTAGGTAAATAAAATGCCTAAGTTGCTGGCCAATACCAACTTGAATATTGTATATTACAGGGCAAAGAAGAGGATGGTACCCCCAAGAGTCATGCTAAGCGACGGAAGACAGAGAATAAGAAGAAAAGCAAGAGCATAAAAACTACTGCTAGTGATGGCAAGACAGTCCCAAATGATAAATCAAAATCAGTTATTGATGACAAATCAGAGAAAGAACAATCAAATGGTAAAGAACAAGATGGTGATATTGAAGTGACAGAAACCAAGCTTGCAGATACAAAAGAAAAACTTGAAGATGGAGACATTCAAATGGAAGAAACCAAGCTTAAAGACACAAAAGAAAGCCTTGAAGATGGGGAATGCAGTGAATCAGAAAGCGATGAAAGCAATATAGCTGATGTTGAAGAGAAATCAGACTCAAGCACACCAACAGACGATAGTGATGATGATGATGGTAAATGCAAAAATGACACAGAATATTGTGTTTTTTTTATATCTGTGATCATAACATATTTCATGTGAATTTTTTATGTTTCGAAATTGTATTTTATATTCAAAAATAATTATGCATGAAGTCTTTGTATACTGTAGGGTTATATAATAGTCTTAAAATACACCAAGCCACACTTTCATAGCCCTTAACTCTGGAATTTGTATAATATCTTGAAAATCAGCCTACTTATATATAAATAAGACAGATTTTCTATAATATATAAAAAAAATAGTTTCTTTTGAGCAATTACAACTATTTGGCTGATTTTTAAGTAATCAGCTTTCACTCAGGATAACTGCAGTGTTTAAGGGAAAAAAAAACATTGTTATTGTAGTAAGGACTTTAACTTTAAGCCTACAACTGTTTTTTTTTTCAGAGACAGTAGCAAAGCATCACCCGCCGTGCATGCGAGTGATAGTCAAGGAGACGGCGCTCACCAAGCTGAAGGTGGGCAGCCTGTACCTGGTGACGAAGGACGGCGGCACTGTGGGCAGGGAGGGCGACCACCACGCCATTCTGCTGCCAGATACCAACGTGTCTAGGGTAACTATATCGAATGCAGAAAGTGTTTTAAGAAACTCACGTTTTTGAGTTATACTCAATGAGACTTACACTATTTTTAAAGACTTGAGTCAAAGATCAATTTTTACAGCTCAATCTTTCAGAATTTTGAGTTTTTTGTATCAAGAGTCGAGTCTTGCAAAAAGAATTCAAAGACTGAGTCTTTAAAAGAAACTTATGACCTAAAAATCATCCTTCTTCTTCCAATCTTTAAAAATCTTACAAAAATCATAGCCAGGAAATCTGTTAATTACAAAACTGTGTATAAATATGAAAATATTTTGTCTTTACAGAATCACTTGGAAATCAGATATGATCTTGCTACCAGGTTGTATGTAGCGATGGATTTGGGTTCGAAAAATGGTACTCTTTTGAATGGTATCCGAATGTCTGAGAGCCAAGTGGTTAGCAAACCTATGGAGGTAAGAATCGTCTGTGTCGATTTTTTACAGAAGATTAAATCAGAAGAATAAAAACTTAATAGAAATTCTATTTTTCAGGTAATTCACGGCAGCATTCTACAGCTTGGTGAAACAAAACTACTGTGCCACATACATCCAGGAAAGGATACCTGTGGGCACTGTGAACCTGGTCTTTTATTGGAAAGTAAGATCATTGCTTATATTGAGTATGTTTGTTGTAAAATCGCCCCTACAACATTGGCATGAGATGCCACACACATTCATCTTGACATATTGACACTAAGAAGCAGTGAACAACAAGTCGCAGGGTCGAACCGAACGTAGGTCTCTACATGACTGGTCAGTTTTGATATTTATGAAGTAAATGAAGTAAGGGTGAATGTCTTAGCTTTGCCTGTACGGTCACCACCAAGAGGATCTAAACACCTCAACACAGCAGACTGACTTTATATATATTGTATATACATATATAGATTTTCCACTTCCCTTAATAGATATTGACTGAACCAAACTTCGTTTTTATGACCAGCTAAAAAGAGCCGCTCAAGACCGCATCGGTTACTACATGCTGACCTCCAAACTTCAATTTGAAGATGGCACCCCATGATTGATTGATTGATTGATTTATAGATATTCCCAGTTTTTTTTAATAGTTTTTTAATATTACCCTCAATATCTTTATATCTTCTCCAGCCCAAGAAAAAGAGAAAGTGGCGTACACACGAACGTGTAGCGTGCAGAAGCAGCACCAGCTCGAGTTAGCACGACTGAAGAACAAGTACGCGCCGCAACCGAAAGCAATCGAGGAGACGGCGTACAACGACCGTGCGCACGCTCGTCGCACGACGGTCGGCTCGTCGCACCACGCCGAGAAGACGCAGGCCACTGATATTGACACGTAAGTGATAAAGCACTAGTTTGTTTGCAAGTTGCGTCGCGTTTATTTAGCGTCTAAGGAACCAGTACGCGTTAACAAAACCTGAAGCGATCGAGGAGACGGCGTATATCAACCGCGCGCACGCTCGCCGCACGACATTCGGCACGACGCACCACGCCGAGAAGACGCAGGCTACTGATATTGACACGTAAGTGCACTAGTTTCTTGGCAAGTTGCGTCGCGTTTATTTAGCGACTAAGGAACCAAAACGCGTCAACTAAACCTAAAGCGATCGAGGAGACGGCGTATAACGACCGCGCGCACGCTCGCCGCACCACAGTCGGCTCGTCGCACCACGCTGAAAAGACACAGGCTACCGATATTGACACGTAAGCTATTGAGCATAAGGTAACATGTTGTGTTGTGATGGCGACTGTGACTGATGAACAAGTATGCGCCGCAGCCAAAAACGATCGAGGAGACGGCATACTATGTCTGCGCGCACGCTCGTCGCACCACGCCGAGAAGACACAGGCCAATGACATTGACACGTAAGCTATTGAGCATTAGGTTACAAGTTGTGTTGCGGTCGTGACTTATGAACGCGAAACGAAAGTACGCGTCGAAACCTAAAGCGATCGGGGAGATGGCGTACAACGACCGCGCGCACGCTCGCCGCACCACGCCCAGAAGACGCAGTCCGCTTTTTTTATACGTAAGATTGAAAATTAAATATTTTTTTGTAAATAGTGACTGTTAAGATGGACAGGATAAAGACAAATATATTTAAAAACTAAAGCTCATTTATTTAGTAAAAAAGTCTGTCTTCAATGGTCTTTGTAGCACTTCATAGGCGACTCTGAAACAAAAAATATAATACATATTTTGTTGAAGCATCAAAAAAAATCAGATATCAAAGTTTTCTATCCCATATTGCCATGTTTCATAAAGGATCCTGAAAGATCGTTAGCCGTTGGTCCCACCCCTAATCTGTTCCAGTTCATTTCGCAAAGATGAGATACTGAGATGAAAGAAAGTAAAAATCTGCTAGATTTCAAAGAAAACAAAATAAGTATTACCTCTGGGCCAACATGTATAGCCACCATCATGTCGTAGTCATTCGGACCGATGTGAATTTGCGCGTGGCCGCTGCCGTTGACGGTTACCGTCCTGCCTTGACACGAGTTGCCCACCTTGTCGCCCGATATCACGTCACAATATCTGCCTGCTGGGAGGCATGTCTGGAAAAAATATGCGTGTATTTACAGATGATAGCAGATCATCATGCAAGAGGTAAACTGTGTTACATTATGCAATTGCGATGGATACATTTTAGCAACCTTTAAATATCTTGTTTGCTAACATATGATTCTTGATCTCAATAAAATAAGCCTAAAGCAGGCCCGGTATCAATATCCAGCTTCTCTCAGTAAAGTGTATAAAACCATCGGCTATTCTCATACCTGGAAACTCCGGTTAAGGTCCCACATGTCGTTGTTAAAAGCAATGAACGCGTTGCCGCCTCTACAGAAGGCGATCTGGTTGCTGCCGTTGTCCCACCAGTCGTTCACTCCAGTGTTGCCGGCTGCGTTTCTGAATCCGACCATCGCGTAGATCTGTCGCCAACGGTGCTGGCATACCCAGCCGTTGCCGCAGGTACCATCCTGGAACATTCCACGTTTACATCATTGTTCTTTTAATCAAAAGCTACAGTTTTCACATTGAATGATGATTTAAGAGTGTAGGTTCATTCCGAAATTAATTCTAGATCAAATAGAACAAACCAAATCAATAGTAGGTATTAGTGTAAGTCTTGAGATTATGTTAGATTAATTATTTTAATCGATTATTATGATTGCGTCGTATTATCATCACGAAAATAACAATTAACTTTTAGTGCTAGATAAGATAAAATTTGTTCGATGCAAAAGATAGCACTTACCGAATTGATAGACGGAGAAATAATATTGCCTTGATGGTCCATAGGAGGCCCAACCTCGGAATCCCAGAAGGCAAAACTGCTCATGACTTGTGGCTCTCCGTATGGATGCGCTAATAGGAACGCTATGGCTGCCCTGTAGGGTTTGCCTTGCTTGTAAGTTAAAACTCCGCCTCCACCGCCATGGCCTCTTTCGTTGTCGTGGTTGTCTATGAACGTCAAAGAGTCGCTGTGTGCCAACAGTCCCCACTGGGGTCCCCAGCTAGCTAGCCACCTTAACTGAGTATTCCCTCGGAAGGCATTGCTCAGTTCCATCCCCACTTTGAACTCGGTGACAGCACCAATCGGAGTGTATTCGTCGCGGCTTATGGCTTCACCGCCATAGTCGATAACTTCTTGGTAGATGTAAGGGCGAGCGTTGGCAGGGAAACCGTGTGCTGTGTTCAGATTCTTCAAACGGCCGTAGATTACTTGAAGGTCATGAGGCCACATGTGCTTCGCTGCATCAATTCTGTAATGAAAGATACATGAAGCCTACGCTGAAAGTCCTTTTACCCTTGACCTTCTGTGTGAATCAAAAGTATTTTACCTGAAACCAGCGACACCGTAATCGATGAGCGTGTTCATGAAGTCTACAATCATGTTTCGTACGTGTTCATCGCCTTGATTCAAGTCCTTCAGACCGACCAATTCGCAATTGCGTACCTAAAAAATCAAAGTATTTAGGACCATTTGGTATTCCTTCATTCTTCTTTCCTCCCATCTGGCAGACACGATAGTGTTTAATATTGTACAAGCTTCATAAAATAAACTTACCCTCCAAGCATTGTTCACGTAGTCCATACCGTCTATAACGCAATGTGGCCAGTTGAAGTGTTCTCTCCTGAACGGCACAGCGGGGTAGTACCATTCCTGGAACACTGCCGTGTTGCCGGCCGTACCGAAGTTCTCCGGTGGCTCACCGGTCATGTGGTTGATTACTGCGTCCACGTAGATTCTGGTAGGTGAGACAAAATCTATGAACAGCTGACTATGAAGAACAGAACTGGGGACGGTAACAAAAAAATCTTGACTGTTTGCAAATGACCTGCATTCTCCTCGTTTGGTTTGGCTACCTTCACAAGGTCATTAGCAAATCTTGTGTTCGTATGATCTCTAATCTAGAACTTTTATTGCAGGCATTATGTAAAAATCAGACAAGCTGCCAGAGGCAATGCAATCAGCCATTGATTTAATTTGTTTTGATGGTCGAAGTCAGATTTTGCCTCTGAAAACTATTGTTTTTATGTTGTGATCCTTGAAATATCTCACCCTGACTTCAACAGCGATGCATCACCTCACCATATCGGCGATTTGCTGCTCATTGCCCGACCGGGTGACCAGAGCGTACAACAAGGGCTGGTACCGCTTTCACTAGGTGTCGTCCATAGCACCACGTTCTATTTAGGAGTCAATAATTGTAGGGGGCACTGCACTGCAATCCAAACTCGACACTCACTAAGAACACTCTTTATTCACAGATACACTTACAGACAAATACTCAATTAAACAAGGAAAAGATTTTAAGATAGGTAGTCCCGAAAAATCGCCTAAATAGCGCGAGCCAATGTACACCCAGCGCCATCTACCGGTGCGTTGGAAAACTAAACTCCGCAACATACTCCCCCCGCAAAGGACAGCGTCCTTTCATACATCAGGCAATGGGCAGAGCTTAGTGACTGTCCTCGTGTAAACACCGGTTTGGGTACGGACGTCATACGTTCTAGTTATGTTGTCTCTACCGGGATGTTTCGCTATTATTCGACCTAATAGCCATTTGCTAGGAGGGCAACGGGTATCTTTAATCAGAACCAAATCTCCGGGCTGAAACTCTTTCTGGAGTGAACGCCATTTGGGCCGTTGTTGAAGGCGGGTCAGATACTCCGTTTGCCACTTGCGCCAAAACATCTGTGTCATCTTTTGGATTTGTTGCCATCTGGTAAGTCGATGCAAGTTTACATCGGTAATGTCGCGTTCAGGATAAGTGATCAAAGGTTCTCCAATTAAGAAATGTGATGGGGTTAAAGGCTCTTAATCATTAGGGTCACTGCTGAGCGGCGACAGGGGTCTCGAATTGAGGCAGGCCTCAATTTGAACTAGTAAGGTGCTCATCTCTTCAAATGTCAGTGTACTCTCACCAATGGTTCGTTTTAGATGGAATTTGATGGATTTGACTCCAGCTTCCCACAATCCGCCGAAGTTAGGGGAACCAGGGGGTATATACTTCCAAACTGTGCCTTCCTTGTCGAGCAGACTGGATAATTCCTTAGGTATGCAGCTCTGGCCTTGCTTCCACATCTCAATCAGTTCCTTGCTAGCAGCGACAAAGTTAGTCCCATGATCGCTCCACATCTCCTTGCATAGACCTCGTCTCGATATCAGCCTTCGATAGGCAGCCAAGAATGCGTCTGATGTCATGTCGCTGACAAGTTCAATATGCAGCGCTTTCGTTACCATACATATAAAGATTGCAATGTAAGATTTGTGAGATTTGTTGCCTCGACCTTTACTCAATCTCGTGTCAATTGGGCCGGCAAAATCGACTCCGGTTATAGAAAATGGTCTGGATGGTTTTACTCTGCATTCTGGCAAATCTCCCATCAATTGTGTTCTCGTGGTAGCTCCAATTCTAGCACATTTCATGCAGCTTCTTACAAATCGTTTCACAGTATTTACAGCATCAAGGATCCAAAATCTCTGTCGAAGAAAATTTAGCATCATCTGTGGACCACCATGTAGTGTTTTCTCATGAGCTTCTAACAATATAAGAGGTAACAGTAGATTGTGTCTTGACAAAATCATTGGATGCTTGCTCAAATACTCAATGTCAGCATGTTTTAGTCGTCCTCCTACTCGTATCGCGCCTTTTTCATCTATAAAAGGGGTGAGTGAAGACAATCGACTTCCTTTCTTTAATGGCTTTCCGTGGCTCAAGCATTCAATCTCCTCGGGAAACTCAAGTCTCTGAGTAAATTTCATACAAACGGTAAGTGCTTCATCGCGTTCCTGTTGTGTCACGTATGCAGGTAAGGTATTTCTAATATCTTTTTTATTTTTCAGGAGCAGCCATCTCCGGATCCAGGCTACAACGGTAAGTAGTTTCTTCAGGGTGGAGTATCGGGTCAATAAGGTAAGTACTACATTATTGTCTATTTTGTTTGTGAAATCTACGGTGACCGCGGCACAAGTTTTAGATTGTCGTTTCTCAAGATCGGTATCTGGAATCTCAGTTGAAGGTAAATCTAGGTTTATTTTTTTCAAAAATAATGGTCCATTCCACCAAAGCTCATTTTCTTTTAATGTTTTAGGTGCAACTCCACGGGAAGCAGGATCAGCAGCATTCTCTTTAGTTCCTACGTAACTCCAGGTAATATTATTATTGTTGGTGATAGCGATTACTCTGTTTCTCACGTAAGTATTCCATCTTGCAGGGTCTCCTCTTATCCACGCAAGTACGATTTTTGAGTCGCTCCATGCGTAAGTATTCTTCGGATCGATTCTCAGGACTGTAGCAACATGGTGCAACAACTTGCTCAATAAGACGGCGGCACATAACTCCAGGCGAGGTAAGGTAACTTCTTTCACAGGTGCAACCTTGGTCTTTGCTTTCAGTAATGACATGATCACTCGATCATCGTCTGTTAACACTCTAATGTATGTCACTGCCGCGTATGCTTTTGTCGACGCGTCAGAGAATCCATGTAACTCGACAGTTTTAGTTTTGTTATCAGTACCGATCCATCTAGGAATAGTGATCTCTTCTAGTTTAGAAATCTGTGACCGGAACTCAAGCCACCAATCTCGTTGCTCATCAGGTAGGTCTTCGTCCCAGGAAATTCCTAGCATCCACAACTTTTGCATGAATATTTTAGCTTGGATGATGGTTGGTGCTAAGAACCCCATTGGATCAAAAAGTGAAGCGATAACTGACAGCACATTTCTCTTAGTGATCTTCTCATTTTCCAGAATGTTCACCTTGTTAGTGATTTGCAGATTGTCCTCGTTAACATTCCAGGAAAGTCCCAGAGTCTTTACGGTCTCTCTTTTGTTTAACTCAATGTTGTTGTTATGAATTCTCTTTTAACAGCGTTGTATTCTTCTCGTAATTTCTCGTTCTCTGATAGGCGTTTCTCTAGTGTTTTAAGTCTTCTCAAAGCTATTTCTCGGGATCTAGTAGGTAAAATAGGTAAGTCTCTCTTGAATGGAAGTGCCACAATGTAGCGACCATTTGGCTCTCTGCTCACGGTATTCTCATATATCCTCTCAGCTCTGACTTCGAATGGTGTAAGAATAGGTTTCTCATCGTTTTGTAAACTCTCAGTCTCCCAGAATTTTTGTAACATGTTATCTAAACTCAATGACATGTTTAGGTGTAGGCTCACAATTTCTCGCTCGTTAGGTTTGTTGGAAAATCCACCTGATATGATCCAACCGAACTCTGTTTGTTGGGCAAGGGGTGTACCCGGTTCTCCTCGAATTACTCCACTCATTAGGATCTCACTATAAACGTTCACTCCTAGTAGCATATCTATGGTACCAGGTTGATAATAGGTAGGATCGGCAAGGCTCAGATTTCTCAAGTGCTTCCAGGACTCATGGTTAACTCTCTTAGCTGGTAGGATATCCGTAACTTGCTTCACAACAAACGCAGTACATGGCATGGTAAAGGTGTTTATTCTCGAGTGTAATTGTGTCTTAATGGCGAACTTGATCTGCGCGGACATTTGGTCAACTCCGGTCACTTGCCCTTCCACTGGTTTGCGGTTTAGTTGTAGTTTCTTAACTGTCGCTTCGCTGATGAAAGATTCCTGTGAGCAGGGATCGATCAACGCTCTCACAAGACGAAATCCTTGACCAGTCTCTAGGTTGATTAATGCTGTAGCGAGGAGGGCGTTTTGTCCTTGTGTCACGAGATGCGTTCGAATCGTGTTGAGCCCCTCTTTACTCGTACTTGGTGTTGGATTGGTTGTGATCTCCTCGGGTACTCGTGCGTTTGTACTCGTTGGAGTATTGTCTGAAGATGTGTTGTGGCTCGTGCGCGTAAAATGAAGTATGGTGTGATGTCTCTTATTGCATTGTTTACAAGATTGGGTGCTCTTGCAATCTTTTACACTGTGTTTAGTTGACAAGCAGTTGAAGCATAGTCGAGATTTTTGAACCTGTTGAACTCGTTCTTGTACCTCAAGTTTCAGTAATTCTTCACATGAGAAGGTTGCATGGTTTCCATTGCATATGCCACACGTTCTTAGTTCGGTTGATTTTAATCCAGTCGCAAATGTTTTTGGTTTATTAGGTAATCTCTCTCTCGACAAAGGAACTGGTCTAACCATTTCTAGTACTCTGAATCTTGTCTCTAAGAATTGAATGAAAGTTGAAAGTGATGGCATTGCATCTATGTCTGTCGTGCCAAGTTCTTCTTCCCAATTTTTGTGTGATTCGTCATCAAGTTTGCTCACTAAGACATGTATTAAAATAATATCCCAGTTCTCAATTGATATCCCATTGCTTTTTAAATTGTTTAGACACTCATTAGTGGTATCTAGGAGATCTTTGATCCCGTTAGCTGATCCGGTATTCAACTTTCTTTGAGACATCAATTTGTTAAGAATCGAATTCACTATGATGCGTTTATTATTGTAACGGTTGTATAGGGTTGCCCATGCACTTTCGTAGCTACTTTCTGTTACAGGAGTATGCTTCAACAGTTGTGCGGCTTCTCCACTCACGCTACTCTTCAGGTAATGCAGTTTTTGTACTTTGCTTAGGTTATGATTATCGTGTATCAATGATATATACATATCTCGAAAGGTACTCCACTCGTTGTATGCTCCAGAAAATTGCGGTATATTTATTTGTGGTAGCTTAACTTCTTGGTAGCTTTTCTCCATCATTTTTTGTACTGGTGGTTGACACAGAGACTCTAACTGGTCTTGTAAGTCGGTCTTTATGTTCAAGTACTCCTCTTCTCCTGCATCATACCAATCTTCCGTGAAATAAGCGGATACTCGTTTTTCGGCAGCTGACGTAGACTTGGAAATCTCCAAATGACTTGTTCTGAATTCGTTCCAATACTCGTTTAAAGTTTCGATTCTCGTTTGAATATAGCCTTTAGTCAGTCTTGCTTTAGGCGCCTTCTTGAAGTTAACTCCTATTTTCTTGATAAGTTCGAAGGTGACTTCTTGTTGTGATATTAATTGCTCCATTTTGATTATTTAAATTCACTTTTGTACTAAGTCTCTGGTTGGATACTGTCTAATTTACCACAAGTTAAAATTATATTTCAAAGTTCAAGTTATTGAGATTTTACAAGTCCAAGATGCACAATTTTTCTATGTCCGAAAATTCACCAAACATAAATTTTACTAAGTCAATAATACGCAGAATTTTTCTAAGTCCACACGTATGAAATTGCACTATGTTCTAAATATGCGAAATTCACTAAGTGTTTTGCACTTCAAATTTTTCTAAGTTATTTTGCACATTCACAAAGTCTTTAACACATAGTTTATTTTCACTCGCTTAATCCCCCAAAAACACTGCACAAGTCCAATTATCCGGCTCGTAATGACCACTTTGTAGGGGGCACTGCACTGCAATCCAAATTCGACACTCACTAAGAACACTCTTTATTCACAGATACACTTACAGACAAATACTCAATTAAACAAGGAAAAGATTTTAAGATAGGTAGTCCCGAAAAATCGCCTAAATAGCGCGAGCCAATGTACACCCAGCGCCATCTACCGGTGCGTTGGAAAACTAAACTCCGCAACAATAATTATCTTCGTATCTCACCTGACTCCTACAGCTACAGCATTACAACGCCGCACCATACCGTCAAGCTGTTGCTCATTGCCCGACCGGGTGACCAGGGCGTATGCCATGGACTGGTGCCGCTTTCACCATGGTCTGTTGTACGTCCACAGCACTACATTCTCGGTATCTCACCTGACTCCAACAGCGTTGCAGCGCCTCACCATATCGGCGAACTGCTGCTCATTGCCCGACCGGGTGACCAAGGCGTAAGACAGCGGCTGGTACCGCTCCCACCAGGGTCTGTTGTAGGTCCATAGCACCACGTTCTCGTTGGGAGGCGAGATCTGAACAAATATAGTTTTGGGAATTACACAAGCTTAGGTGCACCTGCCCTTACAAACAAAACCCTTAGCCAATGATGATAGCCCCAACCTAATAACCCTGGTATGTAATTGGCATTTCATGTTCAAGTTTCTAGACCTGGCTAAAATCTACACGAATCTTTTTTGAGGGATATGCAATGGTATCTATCTGCAGTGAAGCATTTTGTTTAACAGTTTTTTTAATTAATTTTGGGGTTTTTCTCAGTTACTCGTAGGTCATCGTTGAACGCATAAAAGTCAACTTAAGATTTTTATGTGTCTGTTTTCAAATGCCACAACGCATCTACAGTTTAATCTAAAAATCATTCTTGCTTGACATAATTTTAATGTACCTGGATACCGCCAAAACCTTTCGGTCCCAAGAACCGCTCGCACTCGGCTGCTATGTCGTCCCACTTCCACTCGAAAAGGTGGACATTCACCGACCTGCCTGGCGCATAGTAGGGGTTCTTGTACCCTGTGGCTGCGACGGCGAGCGCCGCCAACCCTATGAGTATTATTTTACACTGGAATGATCAAAAATAACATTATAACACGAGTAATATAAGGCCGATTTCGACCACGGCGGCCAATCACAACAGAGATCAGCCAACTACGCAGCTGATATTATAGTGCACAAGTGTGAGCGGAATACACAGGTGCACTCACTGTTCCATCACTCAAATTTCGGTGAATGACCACATGACCGGAAGGAGATCAGGTGCAGGACCATCGGCTTAACGTGCTTTTCGACTCCGAGCTGTTTTTGAGAAATTCATGACAGAAAATCTCAGAAACAATTTTAGGCTCGACCTGGGATTCGAACTCAGGACCTCTCGGATGTAAGGCAGAAACTTTGCCACTGCACCAACGAGGCAGTCACATAACACAAGTATGTGATAGATAAGCCACCAAAAAAGATTGTATGACTAGCGGCCCCAGCAGACGTTGTCCTGACTGTACTTTTCTTATCTTTTAAACCTTCCCTAGATTTCCACGAATATTTCAAGTCTAAAATTAGTCAAATCATTCCAGCCGTTCTCGAGTTTTAGCGAGACTAACGAACAGCAATTCATTTTTATATATCGTCGTGGCGGTGTCTTTAGACATCGCCAATGCATTCAACTCCCTCCCCCACGGCTGCATCACGGAAGCGCTGAAGCACCACAATGTGCCGAGGTACCTGCAGCGGATAGTGGCCAACTATCTCGCTGACAGGGAAAGTATGTCCGGACATGACATACCGATATTTGAAGGGGCTGTTCTCCAGGTATTTTTATCGACAATTCAACCCCTCTACAGTCCCCTACCTCACCCCCCTCAAAATGGCCGCCATTTTAATCTTTACTTAACAATTCTGATAGTGAATTTATGAAAATTGCAATAACTTCGAAAGTGAGTGTCATAAAATACTAAATTTGGTTTTATTTGAACAATAACAAGTTGTTCTAGGGACCACTAAACAAATTTGATTGATAAGAGTGATGAAACATACTTTAAAAAATTCGAAAACCGCAAAAAAACATAAAAAATTCCGAAAAAAAATTACATTTCTGCACATAATTAAAAAACTAGCCCCTTATGATGGTATTTTTTTATTTTATTTCAATGGTTAGTTATGTTAGCTACAAAATGACACCAAATTTGTAAGTAATAAGTAATCCGCTTTAAGAAAAAAAATTCGGCGCCGTTCCACGAAAGACATTATCATAAGAACTGTTAAGTGCTTATTATGTAACGGCGGCCATTTTGAACAGTTTTCAATTTAATTTTTAGTTAGTTTAGATACATAATTTGTTTATGAATGATTTTTAATAAATGATTGTTAATTTTAAATCAAAATTTAAAAATAATGCCATATTACTTTCATTTCGACCTATGTCAGAGTTTTAATAATGTTTTTTTTTTCTTAAAGCGGATTACTTATTACTTACAAATTTGGTGTCATTTTGTAGCTAACATAACTAACCATTGAAATAAAATAAAAAAATACCATCATAAGGGGCTAGTTTTTTAATTATGTGCAGAAATGTAATTTTTTTTCGGAATTTTTTATGTTTTTTTGCAGTTTTCGAATTTTTTAAAGTATGTTTCATCACTCTTATCAATTAAATTTGTTTAGTGGTCCCTAGAACAACTTGTTATTGTTCAAATAAAACCAAATTTAGTATTTTATGACACTCACTTTCGAAGTTATTGCAATTTTCATAAATTCACTATCAGAATTGTTAAGTAAAGATTAAAATGGCGGCCATTTTGAGGGGGGTGAGGTAGGGGACTGTAGAGGGGTTGAATTGTCGATAAAAATACCTGGAGAATAGCCCCTTCAAATATCGGTATGTCATGTCCGGACAGATTGTATAAGATATTATGGTGTTGGTTTCAGTTGACCAGTCTGTTTCCCATAACATTTTTATAAATCTTAAGATTTCTTTTGAGATGCCATGTTCCACAAAACGCCTTTTATCTTTTCACAACAAAAATAATGTTTTATAGATTAATCTTCAGAAAGTAGTGCAAATAAATATGTGGGACACTCAGAAAGTTTTGCGAAAATAAAAATGATTGTTTCATAGATGTTTAATGATTAATGTTTTTATTAAATCTTTCCAAAATACCCTCCTTTAGCCTCAATATAAAGTTTCATGCGTCTAAACCATTTTCGAAATACATTTTCCAGTCCGCTACAGACACTTCATTTACACTGTGCTCAAACGCTGATGGCGCATCTCTCGGCGACGAATATTGTATCAGATTTTTTTATTTGCTGTATCTCCTGATACGTAATTCGCCT
Source organism: Pyrausta despicata (assembly GCA_963921415.1). Classification (NCBI taxonomy): domain Eukaryota; kingdom Metazoa; phylum Arthropoda; class Insecta; order Lepidoptera; family Crambidae; genus Pyrausta; species Pyrausta despicata. The sequence continues at coordinate 7,821,263 of OY992862.1, read as the reverse complement.
ATTGTCTTGAACTAAATTTTTCACTGATAGCATGTTTTCTTCTGCAACACCCGTTAATGGGCGACCACTTCTTTCTGCATCCCCCAAAGTTAAACGACCGCGCTTGAATTCGTTATACCAACGATAAACAGTTGGTTTGGAAGGCCCCTCATCACCATCACTAAATGCCATTTTAATTCTATCGTACGATTCTTTCGATTTTAGGCGACATTTAAATTCATAGAAAATCATAGCGCGAAAAAGTTTCCGGCGTAGATCCATGTTTCAGTCGGACATGATAATTTGAAATGGCTCGTAAAAAAAGTGGAGGGAAGTTTTTAAAATTGGAATCTATCTTTTTTTACTAAATAAGGATCATATTTTCAAAATAGATTATAACCAACCAGTCTGTTATACAGAAAAACTTTTTTCTCGCGAAACTTTCTGAGTGGCCTGGTACACTTAATTTACTTATTAACATGGCATCAATGTGATAACAGGATCTAATAATATGTACAGATGTTTTTTTTTAATTTTAATTAGGGTATTCATAAATGTATTTTATTCATAACAAAAAAAACTCACCATTGCACCGACTACCTTTACACAACAACTACATCTAAACACCGCTTACGAGTGGAAAACAAATAACATTGATTACGGTAATCTTTGATAAAGCGACCACCAATACGAGAGAAAAACTTATTTTTATCTGATTGTCGTCAACACTTCGATTAAATCGTTATAATGGCATCTTCGATTAGATCCTGCGGCACTTATTAACAATCTGATTGAGATACCTAAATATAACATAAGCTCATTTATTAAACTAAGTACCTAAAAGTCACCTTTAACGGCTGTTCATGTAGTTTATGTAGTTTATGAAATCATTTTTAGAAGTGCTAACTTTACTAAGCCTAGCCACTTTTTCGTAGTTAGTTTAATTAGCTTACGAACTGCTGAGTATCTGTCCTATCTACGAAGACAAGACTGCATGTGAAGGTTTAGCTATTACTCGGAGGAAACTGCCATGCCCAAACTTTGCTCATAAGTGGACCCAAAGAAGTATCTTTCTAGGGCAGAACGTCCAGCAAACAGCTGAGAAGGATATGTCTTCCTCCGCCAAAGAATCTGGATATTCGTAGGTACAGTGTATCATCTAGGCAGTGAACTCTAAACCCAGAGCTGCCACAATAAATCAGTTCTGGTACTAACTCGTAATTAAATTTGTAACGTGAAAGTAATGAGTGTCCTTGTTAACTAGTATATTTTTTTTCTACCAGGTTCATAGCTCCAGAGAACAAAGGGTTCAAGCTTCTGGAGAAGATGGGCTGGTCGAAGGGCGAGGGGCTTGGCAAGGACAACCAGGGCGACACGGAACCGGTAAGTGCATTCCTAATTCTAAGTTCTATTTGGAAGCAAACACAGTGAAGAGATACAATTCCGTAGTAATAAGACGCAGAAAATTGTGCACACCACATATACATTCTTTTAAATATATATTATTTCAAATATCAATTAATATTATCGTGGTTTTCCTCCTGTATCACGTAGTTACAAACTGATAGGAAAGTATTGTAGTGTCTTTAGAACTGTCAACATCAACGATTAAAATTCCAATACGATTTGTGTTGTCTGTAACCTGTACTTAGTTTGCTATTTATGGTACGTACAATTCAAAAGCTCAACAATTTCATACCAATTAGCTGGGTGGCATTTCTGAGTTGTCGTTGTTTCATAAAATCAAATGATTTAATGTTTCCGTTCGCTCCTTATTCGTCCAGCCAATAGGCGCAGAGTGCTTTACGACATTAAGTCCACCTTTTCCACTAACTAGTTGTGCAATAAATAAATGAACGCCTCAATTAGTATGAACTGTTAATGGAACTGGCATGGCCGTTATTGTGCATACATGAATGTAGATGTAAGACTTTTATGAAGATTCTATGGTTACGAAGAAGTCCTCTATGGTTCTGTAGTTCATTGGAGTTACTCCATGATCCCTCAGTTCCGTGTTGTCGTGTAATCTTTGTTAAACGGTTATTTGTACAGTTGTAATCCATTGGGTCCTTTGGTCGTATTTGTTTAACCAATACTGTAATGCCCTATGACCTATGAAGTGAGGCATAAATGGGATCGTTGGAATACCACTATGGCATTTAAAAAAACACATCCTCTCCGATGACAGCACAATAAAAAGTATTCCTAGTGCCGAAGTAAGCGGTTTTTTATTACTTCTCTTCGTAAAATTTGAGATACCCCATAATTTCATACTTCTTTTTTTCCTCCAAATGAATGCTGTCTGGCGTTTTTAGTTTTATTTACGGTCGGTATGAAGTCGTCAATCATTGTCTTTGAGAAAATCTATAAAATGAATTGTATCTTCATTTGGGCTGACGTGACTAATTAGTTTACAAAGCTGCCTTGTCGTAAGAAACCCAAAAATTGTTTTGATAACATCGAGTCGACATTGTTAAATATCATCGTCTTATATTTCATATCATACCAAAACCTGGTATGATATGAAATATCAATCATCAATATTTTGACTTAACTTGTTAATTTTGACATATGATCTCTTTTCTTATTATCTCTTGTTAGATCACGTGGGTAATTTTTATTTTGACGAACTTTTATTGCAAAGGTTGGTAATAGAAAAGTATAAATTGCCTTACCAACAGCTGATTCTGTACTTTCTCGCAATTACCGAAGTTCATATTCACCTGTAAAAGTTACAAAAAAAAGAACCGATAAAAAGTCGGATATTTACGATTATGATTGACGCGTAAGTGCCGTCTAACCTTTCATGGCAAGTCAACGCTGTAGTTGCGGGTTTTATTCGCCATTGCGCGGACCCTAAATGTGTTTTTATACTTTTTAGCAATAACAGGCTGTCTGTAGTCTGTAGGTCAGGCGGGCGTGGGCCTACCTGGCCATTTAAAACAATTTGCCCGTTTTTTATTGCGTCCCGTTTCACATTAGGGCCAGACGAGTGATGGCTAGCCATTAGCCTGGTGTTCAGACGGCGACTTTTAGGGCGGTTTTACGTTGGGCGATGCGAGCATTTTGCTTAATGCGTCTGGACCTCGACAGCGTTGTTATGCTGTAATAGCTCCGCGTAGGGAATCAGTGTGCCAATTATATTTCGCAGGACAAAAGGTCCTCTGCTGATTGGTCTTCGAAATTTTGGCTCTGTAAATTATTCTCGTCCTGCCTGCCCGGCCTGCCTGTAAATGAGAATGTAATCTTTGGGATGTGATTTAGATCTATTTATCATTTAAACCACGGATATAGACCCAATCACGCAGATATCGGGCGTTCTCGTGGTCTTCAAAAGGTTAAAAGTTATAAAAATCAGTCACTTTTAAATCTTGTACTTATCTATGAACCATTTTTATGCATCGATCGATTGATTGTATAAGCTAATTCTTATGTTAATTTTATTTGAATCATCAGATGTTCAAATAATATTTTCCCATGACAAAAACTTACAATGATCGGTCATCCATTCGGTTTTATTAATGTGTTTTTAAAGCAAACAGTCGGGCCATTCGTGATTCCAGTGGACTCAGTCCACACACCTTTGTTTTTCAGGGATTCGGGTATTTGCCGGACACGGGCTATCAATCATGCCGAGAACCGAATAAGGTCTCGCGTTCACTAAACAAGACTTACGACCAATGCTTAAATTATAAGCACCTCATGTCGTGTTATGGGATTGTATTCAATTAAATTTAGATCTTTTAGTATTTCAGCCTATCTACTCTTAAGATAAAACTAAAGCAGCAGCCGCATTTCTTCGCGTTCAAAACTTCGGGTAATTAAACGGTAGTTTCTCTTTACGAAAGCTGTTCTTCAGTGAAATGTAAGAATCAGTCTAAACTCTTAAGCATATATATTTCATCGACTTTTTGAAGACAATACTCTTTCTACTACATCTCACACAGTATCCTTATGAGATTGTAAATGAGGTACTGAAATAGGAGTTATGATATTAAGAAAATAATTTTCAAAAGATAGTTTAAGCCACATTGTGCGCTTAGCCTTAATAAGACCGTTTGCATTCCCGTCCCATTTTGTGCAAACATTAAATCCGATATGTCTTTGCCGTATTAACTTTCAACTCTTGTATTTGCTTTGGAAATGCTAAACTGATATTATGGTCAAAAGCAATTTATTTGCGAGTGCAAACTCGCAAATAAATTGCTTTTGACCATCATTTCGATCCATTTTGGTTAGTTATCGTCGCTAGAGCATAAATATCTTGCAACTTTGTAGGAGTCAGTGAAACGGTCTTTCCCTGTGACTGTTAGATACATTAGGTACATTGCACGCTTTGACACTATTCACTAATCAAATCGAACAAAGCATGTTCGATAAAATTAACTCGATTATTCTAAAAATAAACAAAGCATGTTCGACAAAATTAACTTGATTATTCTAAAAATATACATAACATTAATGGGCATGATGACACCTTTCTTAATATTTTCAAGACCATGGCTTTTAAAACATAGCCCCTATGAAGTTAATATAACCAGTTTATTTCCAAAAAGTCGTATTCGTCGAAACCAATTTTTAAACACACAAAATGCAATAAATATTCGGTCAATTGACTCCGTTTTCTGAGTGACAACCGTGACGTCACGATTTTGTATTCCCATATAAATATATGGAGGCAGAACGTTTTGACAGATACTAAAGAGTATGTCAACGATTGGTGGTGTCATCTAGCCTATTGGTAGCATGTATATTATACATCCGTCTGACTTCATCTAAGATGAGACGAGTATGTATGTTACACTATCTCTATAATACTTAAATGCTGTACAAAAAAAATGGATACTTCACACACATTGCAAGGTTTTATACGACGTGTACCAATTAAAATAAAATATTAAAACTGTCATAAATCGCGACATGACTTTATATGTATAATTTTTATTTTTATTGCATGTATTCCAAATTTTATTTTATTTTCAACGTTCTATAGTTAGAGTTAGTAGTAAAGTTTTAGAGTTAGAGTTAGAATACATTTGGCTATACAAAAATATTTTCCTGGCAATACCAATTTGACTCAGTTAATTATAACGAGTTGGAGTTTTACAAACATGTTTTTATCTAAAATGTATTGAACACGTTCCCAAGTTTCTTAATACTTGAAGGGTTAGATATATTTAAATCACGTGACACCCGCATTTAAAATCTAAGATTTTGTTAAATCGTCACATTATCATACATAATCTATCCCTTGTCGAACGGCCGATTATAACGGCCGCCGACAGTATTATATCTGCCTTTGACATTTGAAACATAGATAACTGTCAGTTACATACAAAAAGCTGTACTGTAACTTCAGATAGCATTTAGTGTGAGACAGTCAGTTCTACTTTCAAAGGTAGATATAATATTGAAACCGTCCGTAGGTAAGCAGTAGGTAAAACAAAATAATGCTGCAAAATAATAGCTAGCTGGGTACGTAAATACTGTAATTCCACTTGAAGTCTAGCAATGCGTACAGACAGTTCGCGTGATGCGATGAAGGACAAACACAATATCTCGAACGGTTTCCCGTTATAGGTGGCGAGTAATTTAGTCATTTATCCCGTGTCAGTCCGCTCGCAGCAGTGCATGCAACAAAGTTGCAGCTGACTATGTTTCGCACTTCATATATTACCGACCAACGAGCTTGCACGCAGGTACACTCCCATTCAGAAACGAGTAACACGAATAACGTTCTTATAACAATGAAGCAAGACACATAATTTTATAACCTACTTTTATTCTTTTAGCGACGAATTTATTGAATCTTGAAAAGCTTACATTGTTGCTCCGTGCTCTTAAAAAACTCAAGTGACAGCTCTTTTTTTTTCGAACTGACTGTACGCCAGAGCATTATGCTTTATTAGCATGATAAACGTTGCCGTATGCAATTTGTGCTTAATAATGTCAAGCTAATTGATTTTAAATCGTTTTATGCGTCGTGTTAACTTGATGTTTCAGGTTTTAAAGCTATCGGGATCTCAATTTTAATAATGAGAACCGTGGTCCGTATTGGCCACAAGTCTACTTTATTACGTCTTGGTAGTCAGTTCGTTAGTTATGTATAAAGTACGTGACTGCAATATTTTTAAACATAACTTTGATACGGGTTGCATTGCAGGAATTTGATTCAAACAAGGAGTTATGGATGTTTTTACGTTACGCGTCAATATTTTATAGGATTAGTCCTCAGATCATTCTATGATCTAAGAATTAGGCGTATCTGGTGTTCTCGTCTGGTCTAGACTTAATAACATTACTTTGCGTTTTCCAGATTGATAAATAATAGGGATACAGCTGTTACAAAAGGAACTGAACTTCAAAAAATAATGTTAACTTAATAAAAGTATTCATCTAATCCCGAGACCTTGTTTATTTTGGTCATTTACGATTGACGACCGCTTGGTGCAGTGGTCCACATATCGGACTTCTAAAACCAAGGGTCGCGGGTTCGATCCCCGCACAGTACAAGCATATGTGTGCATGAACATGTGTGTTTGTACTGGTCTGGGTGTTTTATATGTATAATATGTAAGTATTTATTTACAAAAAAAGTATTTAAGTATGTTTATCCGTTGTCTTGTACCCTTATGGGTAAGCTACTAGGCTTGTGTTATCACAAGCCTAGTAGCTTACTTTGGGACTAGAGAATTGGTGTGATTGTTGTGAAATATTTACGAGTATTATTATTATTATTATTTATTTGCGCGATATAATTTCAAAACTACCGTGGCTTTTGCAGGGCTTGGTCTCAAAAGACTTATGACAGCTACCGCACCGCCCAATTTTGTACAAAACGTTGATGCGAAACTGATGCGAATTTTATGATAATAAGCACCAAAGAGTATTATTTGTTGTGTGGTTTGTGTAGAATAATCATTATGCATTTAGGCCCATGCCACCATTTCCATTTACTTACATTCTTGTAAATAACAACATAGATTGAAAAAAATAAGTTTAAAAACTAAAACCCGACTACTCAGAAGTATGAAACAAGATTCATATTGATGTTCAGAAGATAGCCGTGGTCGTATGCCATTCAAACAAACTTTAGCATTAATGTCAAAAAAGAAAGTGGCTTTTGGGAGAGAAAGTTATTTTTGGTGACTTAGAACAATGTTTATACTTTCGAATTGTGCTAATTAAGCCCTTTAATTTGATACCCAACACGACCTTATACGTTTCAAAAAAAATTTGTTCATGACTTAACGTGTCCTAGAGGGCGCCATGTGCAATTAATTGCAATGTAACCTAGCCTTCAACCAGCGGGCAGCTTAGGCGCATTTTATCACACCTCATTTGTCAAAATATGATAAAGGGTTTAAAAGTTATGAGGGAACAGCGAAAATCATAAACCTCCTATTTGCTTCGCCGTAGTCGGGTAAAAATGAAAAGAAAAAGCAACGCTTCATTTTAGGTTTGAAAACAAAGTTTTGTCTGGATTACGAACTGGAATTCAAACCTGTTACGAAATGTATTCCCACTTTGTCGAGCACCGGTCGAAATGTAAAACAACATTGTTGCAGCATAAAACGAAAAAAAAAATATTATTTTACACGGCCAGACGAATATTCCTCGGACGTATGAAAAGTGAGCTCGGAATGGGATTTTATTTTGCAAATAACGAACAGCCCACGCTCACTGACAATAAACTTTATTTTGGGACTCCACAGCGAAGTCCTAAAAAATCCACCCTTTTTGCTTTTGCTGAAACGTCCGCGTCGCTTAACCGGTCGGGAAGGCATAAAAATTAAAATGCAAAGTTTCTTAAAATCACGCTTTCTCATGGCTTACCACAGACAGGTATTGGGTAATATCCTGGTATGTGCCAAGCCGAGGGCATAGCTTGTTTTTGGTAGGTACGCGACGAAATCCGAAAAATAAGGGTAAGATTCTCGTAACTGAAACAAATCAATTATTAAAATAGGGTAAAATTGGTACAACGACAAAGGCTACGTCAAATATTTACTAATCACTTAATCTTCACAAATTCACTTAATTCTCCTCACTAGGTAAATCGATAGACAAAGGTTTTGGTCATGTTGAAAAACGTGACCTGATATTACCATAACGATAAATTAAATCTTCAATTTATTGTTATTCAAACTTAATTCAACACAGCTGATTGCAGCATTAATACCACCAATTACCATAGAATTAATGAAATAATGAATCTCATTTGTTTCATTCTAACTTACTCTACCAACAGCTACACAAGTGCGAAATCACGATTTTGATAACCATTAACATCTGTAATGATAATTTTAGTAGAACCACGGCGAAAATCATGTTTAGGAGCCGTGCAAAACTTCGACTATAAACTGATTGGTTCACAGCGAAGAACTGATGAATCCTGTCAATGAATGTCATACTTACTTTAAAAGTTACACCACATTTTTTTACCAATCGTCGAATTTTCGTTAAAAAACAAGGCTAGTTGTAGTTGCATTTACTCCTTTATGCAAGTTTGTTAACAAGACATATATCCTGTGGTTATCGTCTAGCAGCAACTAAAACATCCGCGGCTGTCATGGATATCACAAAAAAACCGCTGTCCAACCGCAGACGTTATGAAATCTCGCCGTGAGCTTTAAAGCTTATGGTGCATAATAAGACGAGGAGATTCTGGTAACATTGTTGCACAGACCTTACTCTCTCATGTTTCTTGTGTATTTTCGATGCTAGCCAGCCCGTTCGCTCTTTCGGTCAAGCTAGTAGGAGCAACAGAGAAGGTTACATCCGAAACTATAGACAGTGTGTTAGAGGGTAGAGACTCGAAACGCGAGTGTGGCATATCACAATTATTACAAATCGCCAGTCCACCCACCGCAGTAAATGTGCTCGGTTTGATCGTGACTGAAGACTTAAATTGCAAACGCTTGAAATGGAAAATCTGGATAACGCTTCGAGGAATTCCAAGTTTGTTCTATGGTCTGTTTTGGATATAAGTTTTATTTTGTCGCTAATACTACAAATACAAAATAATAATAATAAACTAATAATACAACATAATGATTGACCGTGAATAAGTCAAGGAACCTGATTGATAATACGTTGAGGCGCGATGTGATTTTTTAACACGCTTTTATTATTTTATACTTACAACATAGGTACTTTTCCATTACCCAAACTATTTGACTGAACCCTCTGAAAATTACTGTTTCTGTTTTATTTTTGTTTCGTTAGTTTCCTATACCTTCTCGGGCTGCCTTTCATGATTATTTTGTTAGATACAACCCCATTTCTATTTTTTATATATATTTTTTTAAACATTATTTATTATTTTATATATTATATTTCATATTAAATGCATAAACAATGTGTTAAAATGTCGTCATATCCAGCGGTTACCACCGGTTAACACGAGACAAATTTTCACGCTGCTTGCTGCCTGTGACTTGGGTGATTTAATATTCGAGTGCAGCGCACGGTAGCCGCGCGATTTGCATTGTGCCTGGCCACTGGCTGCACCGGCCGGTAGGCTGGCAAAGATTGCCGCAAAGATAACAGATAAGTCAACTTACAATTAGTGTAAAAAATATAAGTCATTGAGACCTGTAAGGTCTTATTGTAAGTTGCAACTGCCTCGTTGGAGTAATAGCAAAGTTTCTGCCTTACATCCGAGAGGTTCTGGGTTCGAATCTTAGGTCGAGCCAAAATTGTTTCTGAGATATTCTGTCATAAATTTCTCAAAAACAGCTCGTAGTCGGGAAGTTGGCGGTGTTACACCCCCGTGCCTCGGAAACCACTTTAAGCCGTGTTGGTCCTGCGCCTGATCTCTCTCCGGTCATGTCGGATTGCCGTCTTACCGAACTTTGAGAGTGATGGAACAGTGAGTTCACCTATGTATTGCTCTCACACTTGTGCACTATATTATCTCCTGCGTAGTTTGCTAATCTCTGTTGCGATTGGCCGCCGTGGTCATCCGAAATCGGCCAGCAGGACTATTATAAGTTGCATACCGCTCAATATCACCTATGATGAGCGAAACGCAACAGCACAATGAGGAGGCCCCTGATTGAATTCCAGAATCGCAGTACCGTCAATATGAGTATATACAGTCGTGGTCACTTAATTAGGAACAGCGGTGGTATGGTTGTATATATTTTATTTAAAGTAGAGAAAAGACCGATGAGTAGGTGTCGCGGTAGCTCAATTTGAAGAGCAATCGCCCAGCTTGCGAGAGGTCCGGTTCGAGTCCCGCCTGTGGCAGTCCGCATATTTTTCTTTAAGTGTGTTTTAATTTCACATAGTAAAGTCAATTTTTCCTACTTTATTCGGTTTCACTTGAGCTTTTAATTGACTACTTCAAAGTACTGAAAAACAACAGCATTTACTTGTAATACAGACTGAAAGAAATAATATACTACCATACCACTGCTGTCCCTAATTAGGTGACCACGGCTGATAATATATCTCTTGACACTAGTCTAAAACATATGTAGGGGGTTAATTTTTCCAAACCTTTAACGATATGTGTTTGGGTATGGTAGGGTTAATTTATATGTTGGGTCGTGTAAAAGTGCTACTTGTAAGCCTACTTACAGAAATAAATTGATTTTATTTAAGTGATATTTTGTTTTAACATTGGCACAGCTAAGTAGTAAACTTGTAACTTACCTCACCAAAACCACCGTCTGGTTCTCGTCGAGTTACTAATTAATCTCAACCTATTTTGCTTTGCCCCGCTTGCTAGTGGTTCAAGTACTGTAGTAGTAGCACTTTAATTTTATTCCAAACTAGCAACCGCCCGCGACTTCGTTCGCCTTAATTTCGGATATCCAAAGTTACTACCACTGTACCACACGACTTCACATTCGGAAGTTACACGTGTAATTCTAAGTCAACATAGTTATAAAAGATAGACATATATGGGATATTTTTTTATATAATTTTAAGGAGAACATATCCATCATACATGATAGGGTACTTTTATATAAATTTAAGAAGAACATTTCCGTAATACATGATTTCTGTGAAGCATTAACAGAGTTGCACACGCGACCGAAGCTTAAAACATGGAGTAACTTCTCCCGTTTTCCCAACATACCCTTCACTGCTCTGCTTCTATTAATTGTAGTGTGATGAAAAGTATAGTAACTAGCTCAGGATTATAAGAAATAATTGTTCCAAGTTTCGTTAAAATTCGTCGTTTAGTTTTTGTTTCTATAATGGTTATACAGAGAGACAGACTGACAAAAAACTTACTGATTGCATTTTTGGCATCAGTATCGATCCCTTATCACCCCCTGATATTTATTTTGGAAATGTATTTCATGTACATGATTGAGCTCTTATACAGAACAGATTTATTATAAGTATAGATATGTTTTTACTGAAATGGTACAATTATTCTCAGTAAAATGTAAGGTACTATCCACGTGTTATCATTAACTTAAATTTGAGAGTTATTGACGGACAGAAAATGAGAGAGACAAGCCAGTACTAAAAATCTAAGTCCAGAGAGTACAAAACAACTGTTTACTTGTCTCCATCTAATAAAATCATCATTTCCCTTACCATTTTGAGGCTATTCCCTTTTCTGAGCCTTAGTCAGTTCTTGACAAGAAAGAACTATCTTCATTAAAATAAATATGAGTGACTTTGAGTTTTATAAATATAGAAAACTTGTACACAAATGATCCTGACCTGCCTACTCGCATTACCATAATCGAAGCGGATGCAACAGAACAGACAACTTATGCGCAAGCGCACTAGAAAGTGTAGGGGCTTACTCCGAAATTCCGAATGCATCTGAATTGCCAATCGCGACGCGTCAATTATGCGATCAGACTGCCCCATATCGGGGCTACAAAATACGACGGCACCTTGCCAACGTAGTGCAATATCTTCAACAGTTTAAGTCACATCTTAAGTTAGTAATACAATGTAGATTCCTGCATTTGTACGAAAAGTTTGATACTCTTAAGTTTACTTCTGAACAGAAGACATACTTATAGTAAAAATAAAAATATGAATCGCTAGAATTGAAGTGCTTATGAATGTTCAATGCAATGATTCCGTTCTGTCAAAATTGAGAGACATGATCATTTGTTTGCACTCATCCTTTTCCCCTAGTTGAAACAATAAATAAGTGTACCGGAAGTTGCTCAAAATATCATCGGTGGCGACAACACTCGTATCAGCAAAAATCATGCATGCAAAGTCAGGAGGAAAACATGATGGCAACAATCACGATTACCTACACTGACTAGAGTCTGGAGCGTTCGCCTTAACCTTTAAACGGCGCGCGTAAAACCGAAACATTATCATTTCCAATTATCAATTTACTGCGATGTATATTACAGTTTTTAAATGCAAACTACTTTGTAGGATCGCATTTTAACACCCACGGGTGAGAATTCTGCCATTGGGCCGCTTTTATGTTTACGAGAATGAGCTGGCTGGCTTCTCCTAGTACGAATATAGTTTGAACTATCTAGAATAAAACTTAAGTAGTAGTAGCTGTATGCAGTGTGGAGACCACAATAAATATACATGTCTAATGATGCTCCTTATATACAAAAATCAATCAAGCAAATCTACTCAATAGTTTAGTTTAGTCACAGGACGATATTTTGCCCAAATTTATGATAAGTCGAGTGTGTCCTATGTGTACTGATTAAGATGATGATGTGAAACAGTTTCCTGAATGTGTAGATGACAATCGTAATTGAATAGTCCGTTTTTGACACTAGTTTAAAAAAAACTATTATTCGTGATAAATTTCGTATTCGATGACGTGCCCAAAATATGGCCGCGTGCCATTGGTTCGCCACACCGCGGTCCCAAAATGAATAAAAGTGGACATTCTTCCTAGCCAAACAATATATTTTATTTATTGGTGGCCCTACAATCAGTATTATGGCAAAAAAATATTATAGTCCTAGCTTAAACTAGTTCTAGGTGAAAAAAAAACATTTTTTTGTATTTTTTGTCTTGTCGTTTGATCGGAAACCATAATGAGATCCGCTATGAAACTCGGGACGGAAGGCAGGGGGCATTGTTCGTGTGCTGGCAAAATTTAATGATTTTACGTAATAATTGTATCGCGCGCGTCTTTTCGGCGCGGAAGAAGTAGTGTAGTAGAGTTACATACCTTGTTCGATACTAGAATATTAATTGATTTTAGAAAAAAAAATTGTTATTTCAATTTTGTCATTGTTATGTCAAGTATATGGTAAGGCTAGGAAGCATGTCCACTTTTGATAATTTTGAGACCACTGTGCGTCATCTCTAGGCCCTAGCCTAGCATCAGAAACACCAACTGCACGCCTACAATTCGTATGCAGATCGCCTAATGTTTCTGTCTTGTTGCGAAAAGCGCCTGTCCTGCTGTTGTCTTTTGAAATATTCAATGTAGGTATGTAGTTAAATTTTCCTAGGCACGTCGACCATGGATTAAGTTCGCGTGTGGTGGGTTCCTCAATTAAGCTTTGGATGCAATACGTTTAATATATTCGTACTATGTTTGACATGACATCTCTTAGAAATACTGTTAAGGAAAGGTTTAGCGGGTTAAATGCCTCACTGTACTCTTGGTTACTTCTGAGTTTTTATATTTTAGTGTGAATTGTATTCATAATGTTATTTATTGAAATATACGGAAAATATAGTTTTACTAAGCAATTCGGGAAAGGTAAACGCAGCCGTGTCAATTTGCCGCAATTACGATTTCCAAGTAGCAGATGGGGACGATGTCAAATTGTTTACAAGCCCGCCGGCGATTCCGCGTATGCGGTCGGCCTAGAGACATTATGCTTTTACGCGGTAAATAAATGGTGCCCAGAGATTTTTTCACTGTGAAGAGTACGCTTCTAAAGGAACATTGTCAAGCCTAGTTTCATTCGATGCTTTAATATGGATGGAGTTTTAAGCCGTGTTTCCACTAAGCAACAATTGACGCGCAACATATTGTTCAAGAAGTTTTCCAACATGTTGAAAGTCAGCGCGGAACTTTTGTTGAACAATGTTTTCTTCAGTTTTAAAGCTGTGTTTAAAGCTGAAATAAAAATGAATTTTGCTTTAAATGTCCACTTAACTACGCCAGCGCAGGAATCCAAATACATCAAACTTTAACCACTTGCAAAAACTAGAGCTGGAAGTCGCAGGACTTTCAATACAACTCACAATGTGACACAGAAGATGCACCTGAAAACACAACACTGTCACCAACAGGAGGCTTAGAATTTCCGCAAAGTAACGCCTGATTCCATCAACTACAGCTGTGCTTGACAACTGCCAATGTCGCGCACCGTTGTGCAACGTTGCCACTCGCAATACATGTTGAGCGTCACGTGTTGCGTGTGAAATGTTGCCTAGTGGAAACGCGACTTTAAAAAGTCAGTGCCCAACTTTTGAGATTAAGTAAGATGTATCTAAATAATCCTAGACGTTTACTGAAATTAGAAAAGGGGACGCTTTCGACGATGTACTTATTCACAAACCCTAGATCCTTAACCTATTTGAATGCACACAAAAAGTATTCCAACGTTTCTTTTGTTTATAAGTCGCAGCTTTGTTTCACAACGTTTGGAATTAAAGGCAGTTACAGCGTTAACCTGTAAATGGAGGAAATGAAAATCATATTGCGCTTTTAAAGCGCACTTGCGAGTACTTAAGTGCACAATAATGCTATTCTGTGCATATCTCGGCGACAAGTCATTTGTATGTTTTGATTTATGCGCGAAGGTTTGACGAGTTGACTGGGGCTATCTTAATGTCCCATCGGACAATAATGTGCGAGGAATTCGCCTTCTGTTTCTTTGTTGTGCACCGTTTAGGTAATCCAGTAAGTTGCAATTATGCCCTCTGATGTGCAATTACTTTGACATGCACACTGACGCTGAAGATTGATGTCATTGGGCCTCGGCTTGAGTCTTCGTTTACCTTTTCGATATGCTCTGTTACGGACTACTTTTCAAGTTTTTAACCCCCGAGGCAAAAGAGGTTATAATTTTGACCACTATGTCTATTTGTGGAATTGTAACTGCTGAACGAATGGACCGATTTCAAAGCGGTTTTTTATTCGAATGATAATGTAATCACTGTGGTTCTCAGCAATGGCTGGTCAACATCCCGTCTAGCTGTTGAAGCTCGCCGACTGCTTTCTTGGCAAATTTCGTATTTTTTTTAATATGTGTTATACGTCCGAAACAGAACATGCGTCTCATACGTAATCGTAAGTGTAGTACCTACTTGGCCTCCAAATGTCTGTCTAGTACCGACACTAGATAAATTACATGAGTGTATTGCACACATTATGTAAAAAATACACTTGAGTGTAGCAACATAATTGTTGTCAAAATTGGACTTTCATACCTCTAGATTAATACTTTAACATTGTATCTTACTCTACGTTAACAAAGATTTTACTGTTGTTTTTGTATTCTTGCTTCGTTATTCAAGCACAACTTTTGTGTACGTAAAGTGCAGAAATATGGTCCGGTCCGCCTGCTCTAGAATTCTCATCACAATGTTGTCAGAGACCCTACGCCGTAACACTTCACTCTCGTATTTTCGACTCGTGTCATCCCACTCGCTCGCAAGATCAAGCTAGCATGAGTGACAATTAGGAATGAAAACTAAAAAAGGCTAACATAGTAAGCCCCCTGGCACAACGTTTATTCAAAGCTCCAGCTACCGTCAGCTGTAAAGGGGGCTGATAACAAAGATACATGCCCCATTAAGTGAATAACGTATTCTTGCCATGTCTAATTTATACTAAAGTGGCGTTTTAAATCTTTATCCAGGGCCCTACTATCAACTCATATGCTTATTTTATTCATTTTTGAGAAACATACAGTTTTAACATTACATAAGAAAAAAGGTAATTAAAATAACACATAAACCAATTAAGTTTCCTCGGCTCAAATAATACATAGAGTAAACCAATATTTTTTTTTGTTGAAATCATTAAAATATGTGAAACTATAAAATTATAAAAAGATGAGTTGGGGCAAGTTATTAATTTCTTTTTTAAACTTAACAAAAGTTGACGCAAAAATGTCAACTGACTGAAAATTATTATTATTGCTATGACAAGTACGAAAGTATGCTTCGAAAATTCGAGAAATCGAAGCTTGCTTCATGTCATGTGTTCTTTTAGCCCAAATTAGAACTAATAAGTTTAATACCAGCGACTTCGAACTCGAAAAATAAAATTTCATACCACCCGTTGCCCTAACGGAGCGACGCAACGCGACAACTGCGACGCAACGCGACGCGACCAACATTTGTGTCAATGTCAATCGCGCTTCGTCACCTAGGACACTGACATAAACGTACATGCATTTGATATTGACTTCCTCTTCGGTGTAGTGACAAATTTTCTACCGTACATCCGAGAGGTCCTGGGTTCGAATCCCAGGTCGAGCTAAAAATTGTTTCTCAGTTTTTCTTTCATGAATTTCTCAAAAACAGCTCGAAGTCGGGAAGTTGGCGGTGTTAGACCCACGTGCCTCGGAAAGCACGATAAGGCGTTGGTCCTGCGCCTGATCTCTCTCCGATCATGTCGGATTGCCGTCTCACCGAACTTTGAGAGTGATGGAACAGTGAGTGCACCTGTGTACTGCGCTCACACTTGTGCACTATAATATCTCCTGCGTAGTTGGCTGATCTCTGTTGTGATTGGCCGCCGTGGTCGAAAATGGCTAGAAGGACTATTATTATTTGATATTATCGCGTCGCACTTGTCGCGTTTGTCGCTCACGTAGGAGAACGGGTAAAATATAGCCTATAGCATAGCACGTAGCTGGCACAACGAGTATATTTTTAATCCATTCTTCAATTTGTTTCTTTGCTCAGATAAATCGTCTGATTATGAGAAACAAGACCACTGAATGTTAAACGCCTTGAGACCATGTTGAAATTGTAGAGTTCTTATTTTGCATGTGGTCGCATGAAGCCGTCAGACCCGTGTGCATGCGATGAGCTATCTAAACTGCATCGGCGATGCTGCGCCGGCACACGAGTTACGACCACCATTCAACAACTATAATTGTCTTTAATGTCCATATTAAGATACGCCACAAGATTGTTGTGAATCGAAACTCAACAAAATATATTCAACGTCTGAGAATTTTTAAATTATTTCACTGCATCCGCAGACGCGGCTGAATCATAAAATTTATAATTGCATTTATCAATTTTTCAAAGGTGAACTGTGATCGTTAAAATTTTTGGGTATATCCAATTGTATAAAAGGCTAACGAGAAGACAGGTATTTTAATATTCGCTGAATTTTAACATTGCGCGATTTTACTGCAATTATTTTACTTTTAAAAGTCCTGCCACAATAATCTGGCATAGTTATGATTCCGTATCGCTGAAATCAGACTGTTAGGTACTGAAATAATGAGTTTTATATAGGCTTCGTTAAAAAGTAATAAAGAAATACGACGCCTAAAATATTTTAATAAAACGCGCCGCTAAAGTTCTTGCTCTAGAGGAAACATTAAGATTTCTCTGTAAATAATTAAAAAGACTATAAAATGAATATTGTCGCACCTAATAAGCTAACGTCCTAAAGATAACAGATAAAAATAAACTGCGTATATTCATGAGTTTTCAGAAAGGAATATTGAAATGTTTTACATAAAAATAATAAGATCTTATTTAAAAATTCTTCTTGATAACAAATCACTTTGAAGCTATTAGTTATTCAAATAAAAGATTTGATTATAGAGGGTTGCAAATAGTTACAACACTTGTGCAAAATAATATCTCCTGCGTAGTTGGCTGATTCTGTTGAGATTGACTGGCAGTCGTGGTCAAACTCGGCTTGGATACCATCACAGTTGTACTGTATTCATACACAATGAAAATGAATTCTAGGATAGATTAGGTAAAACCATTGAACTTGAGGTACCAGTGAGGTCTTGTTTGTATCATGCTTAAGCTTTCGAAAAGTTCAACACAATATCTATTGATTAGGTTGTTTGTACGCACTCAAGTACTCATGCGCATTTTAATAAATTTTTTTTTGGTACTACCGAATCCGAATCCATATTTCGTCCATCAGTATGGTGTGCGCATTGCATAATATCCTAGACAGTAGCCATAAAACAGTGTTGGTGGCATTGAGCGTTACATACAAGGAGTTGTTTTGACCCGGGCTGTTGACCTCACGCGGCAGGAAATCTGGACTTCCGCTCGCTAGGATAATAACCCGGCTAGACGAAGACAATGAATCGGTAATGTAGGCCTGTCTGTCTGTTGTCATGACGAGTGCGTACTAGCAACTAGTAACTCGTTCACGGCCCAATGAATGCTGTTTTTGTCGTCTAGCCAGAGCCGTTCATAGAAAACCATTTTCTATTTCGTTTCATAGAAGTATCAATCATGATGTTCTTGCTAGTATTATTGAAATAATTGATGGGTGTTTGTATCTGGAAAGAATACCAAGCTAGATAATAATTTATGACTTGTAGATTTCGTTTTTATTTATGGTTTCACAGAAAAGTTTGTTTCAGTTTAAAGAACATTTAATCAAATTTGTTTCGAGTCATTTTACACCTACTCTGGTATGCAAAGAATCGAATTCTCAGACCTCTCAATAAGTACACGTCATCAAGGTATACGAATAATTTGCACATCACGCAAAAACATTTTGCACCAATTGACTCCTCTCCAAATAAAATGACACACCTCTCGAGTGTGAGATTCCTCGAGAGCAGAAATATTTTAGGACATGAGGATTCTCAAACGTTTTAATTTTATGGTGTCGGTAAATCTTATCGTTTTATTTAAGTTTTCGTGAACGACAACAACTTCGGTTGGCTTTTAATTGCGTTGAAATACCGAAATTGTTGCGGTTTAACTAACCAAAAACTATGAACCTACTTTTAATCCTTAGCTAGTTTTGATTAGGAAACGTTTTAAACTAGCATATGTAGGTTCATTTACCTAGGCTAAGGCCTATTCCGAAGAACGAATTCCGTCAAAACGATAACGTGTACAGCTCATCAAGCTACGGCTTTTTAATTACAAAATAACCAATCTTAGATTCGCATAAGACGCCTCACATTTACCTTGATATGCTGTCATTATGTACTAGGGCTATAAAACGAAAGAACTATTATTATCATTTTGAATGATTTCATTTTCCGGCATAGGCCAGTTGCGTGCGAATTGTTAGCAACTAGTTTAGGTACAGACGGCTACACGTCAAGTTTATCACTGTGACATCTTGTGTTTGAGTAAAGAGTGATTTTGCAATGAAAATGGATAGCTTGATGTGGTGTCGTCAAAACAGCAGGCTTACTATCCCATCGTTGTCTTATTTTGAAATATTTAACAATGCTGTTCATTTGTGAAGCTGAAAAAGAGAATTATTTGGCTTCAAATTTCCACTAAACGACGCCAGCGCAGGGACCCAAATACTCGAACTCAATCAACTGTGACCACTTGAAAAAACTAGAGCTGGAAGTCGCAGGACTTCGCTCCTGGGTCCTATTTGGGTTCCTGCGCTGTCGTCGTTTAGTGAAAATTTGAATAATCTTTTTCAGCTTCAGTCATGGATTTCCGCAACGTAACGCCTGATCCCATCAACTGTTCATTTGTTTCAGATCCCCATGGTCAACAACGAAGGCAAGGTAGGTCTAGGCGGCACTGCAGCGCCTGCTCCCAAGCCGACTGGCTCCCTGGGCCCTGCCACAATGAGGCTGGCCAGCCGGACCAAAATGCTCAGACCACCAGCCAAGGCCTTCCAAAGTAACGAAGCAGATGAAGATATTGAAGATTGAATGAATTTATGATATGATGTGATGGTCATTAAGTCTGTGATGATGTGTATGTAAGATGTGAGGGTCCTGGGTGTTTGGGGTACCTTCGTTGTCGTTGTTCCTGATTCCCATTACACAAGTTCTTATGCTACTTGCTTTGGGATCAGAGCTTGTTTGTGATGTTATCCCCGTTTATTTATTAAAGTAGCATTATTAAAGTTTATTTATCAAAGTACCATGAGAACGGAATAAGAAATGGTATTCTGTAGCAAACTATGCGAGTATAGATATGCGAGTCGGCTTAAAATGATGAAACTATCAGCCAAAGCTTTCCAAAATAATGACTACAATGCAGAGAAATATCTGTGGTTGTAAGAACTTACTGTTAAATTTCTGTTATTTGAATGAAATGATTTAACGACCAACTGTTTTCTGTAAGTTACATGAGCATCTGCAGCTTGTAAGCCATCTCTATTTGTAAATACGTAGTATTTTAAAATTATGTAAATATAATGTCTTTGATAATTGCTAAGAAGTTACTTAATATTATACACAATAGCCATTCTTTCAAATAAATCTTTTTCAAAACATAATCTACCTTTTATTTTGTAAAACACGTCCGAACACACCTTGTTTCTCGTATCTGTAGGCTGTAGCTGATCAGTCCAGCTCGTAGTAACCCATTTGGTCGTAATCGTACAGTCAAAACGAAAAATTGTATATGTATCGCAGGTAAATTGTAAAATCAGTTTTTTTATAGTTTCCCTAGTGGAATTGAACCCACCACAATGAAAAATCATAATAAAACTAGGGTTATTATCCCTGGTGCATCCTCGTGAAATTAAATTGGATCCGTTGACAATTGGGATGGGAAATTATAAAAAACCTGATTTAACAATTTCCTTGCGAAATATGTACAACGTGCCACGATGCAGCAGGTCTAGCCAGTAAAGGCGACAATTAATCTAAGCCGTGGAATCGCGAAATGACACCGCGGCCGTTTCCTCGAACGAGGCAAATGCAGGGGCGCGCGCGCAGCCCGACAATTTGCGACACAGGGCTGCCTCATGGCTGCATTGAAAAAACAGAGAGATATATAAGGAGAGAAAGAGTGTATTTTGGGTAAAGTTTAGGCGATAAGTACAATTAATCACGCTCTCCTCACACTATGATGTTTCAGTAGATATAGAAAAGTAAGCGCCAGGTCTCTTGTAGGTTTACCTTCTGTCGTCGTATCCACACTGTAAAGTTTCACTTAAAAGCAGCACATAGCTGTGGATTTTTTTGAATGTTTGTTAAGTCAGGATCACATAAATAAAGGATACTCTAAGCACTAAATTGTATTTGAAGTGTGTGTAATAATGACTGATGTGTTCTTAAGTGTATTTTACGTTATAAACTGCTATATTTAGTACAAAGTTCCATTTTTGTCTGTATAGACATCAGCATCAACTCAGCATCTCCAATGCCCAATAAAAGCACCATTCAGATTCACGATTTTTTGGGCTTATCATGTTTCCGAGAATGGACAAATGCAACGATGCACCAATTTACTTGTCACAAGTCGGACCGACGGCAAATTACCACTTTAGTGGCGCTGTGAGCTGGTAATGGAGATATTAGTCCCAATTGTGAGATGTGGCGCGTTTCATTCAGCTTTTCGACTTCTGACAAGTTAATTTAATAATGGGGCTGTTATCTTGTCATATTATACCAGACCTTTATTGCTGCTGGTCTTAAAGCTGGAAGCGAAGCAAAAAATCGTCCGCAGTGACCTAACATCATGAATTGAATATAACCAGCTCCTAACATCTACACTAATACTATAAAGAAGAAAAGGCTGTATTTAGTACTAGCGGCCCGTCCCAGCTTCGCACGTGTGGAATAATTGTCCAAGTATGCAAAGCCGGGACGTGCCGCTAGTTAGAAATATTTACAATATTATGTTAGGTGAGACGTCTCACCGAACTTTGAGCGTGATGGAACAGTGAGTGCTCCTTTGTATTGCCCACACACCTGTGCACTATAATATCTCCTACGTAGTTGGCTGATCTCTGTTGAGATTGGCCGCCGTGGTCGAAATCGGCCAGGAGGATAATATATTATGTTAGAAACATCCATGCGCAAAATTAAGGTACTAATGCCAACATTTCCTAAAAATCGAACTGATATGTTAATGATGAGAAATTAAATTGATTTGCCTCCCTTTTTAAATATTGCGAGAGTATTGAAACTGCCTTTATTTACATAAGTACCTGAGCTTAAATTGCGCACCAGCCCTAATTGCCCCATAAAAACTACGTATGCAATCGCAAATCTGAAGGAAATGCAAATGCGGCCGCTCCATTTGTCGACGGGAAATAGCGAAACAAATAACACACATTACGCGACCGCCGTCGCATAAGCCGAGCAAAAAGCCGGGGCACCTAGACAAAGTTTTCTCGCGTAGTCGATGACGTAATTCGCTTTTATACGTTTGTAAATTCCGATTCGTTCGTTCCGGATGGCACGCCTGTCGTGCCATCACATTCTGTGTGTGGCGTAAATAGGGGGGTACCCAACCTTTTTTAAAGTTTGTCATTTTTGTTAAGCGCCACTGTTAAAAGTTTTCAAAATAAATCGCAATGAATCTGTTAAATATAATATGAAATTAACACAAGCCACTAAAAAGTGTAATCGCGAGTTAGCTTAGCGCTGGCGAACGTCAGTTTCACGTTTAACAGACATAGTTTATAGCTAATTTCGTCGTCGACAATGCAATGTAACTTTGCCTAGGGGACTCAGGTCTCGAGAACACGTTTTAGGATCTTGAGGTATTGTGGTGCGGTTTATTTCTCTGCTAATAAGTGGATTGGTCCCTGTTACATGTCTAATGTTGAAAGGATGTGTCAGTTCTGTGCGGGAACCTGGAACTCACTAATTTCGCCTTAGACAAGTAACACAACATAATTGTTTTTTTGTTATATAATTCTCTCGATATGAGAGGTCTTGATGTCAAGTTTTTAGATATACCTACTTAACTTAACTAACCACTTACGCATCCCTTTGAGTTAAAACTTAGCCTTTTTAACCTTTCAGAGGCTCACACATGAAATGCCCGTCCGTACTATTCCCATGTGCATTCTATCTAAGAAAAAAGGCATTTATTAACTGATTATAATATGTAAGTTTGTCCTTATCACGTCGCTGTATTTACGTACCTATATCCTTATCACTTACACTACGCCCTAAAGTGCAAGCCACCATTTTGTCCTTTCAAAAGCTCAACCACAAAAAGTCGGCTGCTTACCCCATCTGCATAACATTTCACGTAATATATCTGGCTAATAAGAAAAAGCTAAGTGCACACCGTCAGGCGAGGATGCCGGCCAGACGTCGCGTGCAAGGGCAGGCTTCACCATTGCCTTACCAAAACCATTAACCTTAGTTCAAACTAAAAAGAGGCAGATACGGTATGAGCTAGCCGCGCGTGGTCCTACGGAACCCAGGCCAATGGATCTACTCCGCTCATAGTCGTCGTCAGTACTGCGAGTTGTTTACCCGTGCATAAGTGGTCCATTTTTAAGTTGACGATTAAAAGGACGGACCGTATCTTCCTCTTTTTAGTTTGATCTAAGCAATTACCGCGTAAAACGCCACTTTCTAACTATGTGAAAAAAGCAATGTCCAACCGCTTGCATGCCGCGCGATATTTGGAGACCCTATCCTTATGCTAAGCGAGGTATAGAAACTAGACGGTTAAATTGGTAGGTGTGGATAAGTCTTGTAAATGTTGCAATACGTGCAAAATAGTAATATAGTTCGAAAAGTTTTTTTTACACGACCGTAACCAAGGGGCATATGTCGCTCCCGCGACTGCCAAACTGCCGTACCTACGCATCGGGCGTATTGCATCAATGTGGACGCTTGCTTACCTTTTATGTAATATGACATTTTCCGAATTATTTTGTCTCAACATCGCTTACTCGTTCAAAGCGATCTACATCTAAAAAGTTGTATAGGTATGTAGATAAAAGACAAGCAACTATTAAATTTACAAATAAGTTGATTTGTGATTCACACCTGTAGGTAAGTATGTATGTATAATTAATAATTTTAAATTATTGAAGCGGATGTATCTAACCTCCCGGACTCAGCCTAATCACTTTTTAAACATCTCATTATAAAAATTATAATAATAAATAGGTTTATCCAAATCTAATAAAAAGCATTCGTCATCATTACAGTGACTAATGCAATACTTCTTCTGCGAAATAATTTATCCATCCGCAAAGATCAGATATTGTCAGCCCTCGTTTTCAATTAAATAAAATGTCGGGAGTTATCGATAAAAAGTGGATCACGCGTAAAACACATAGTTTACGAGCACTTTGGATTTAGTCAGTATGGGCTCAGACTTCGAGCCCATTAAATCGCGAGACAAAAACAATATGTGTGCAAAAAAGTAAACGGTAAATTCCTTGGAATAAGCGAGCTAAAGAAACTGACATAATTTGTAGTAATTTTATACACTGTTTACCTATCGCAAATGAATATTTCTGTGCTTTAAGTTGTATTATAAAAAGTTTAATGTCTTAAATAATTAAACAGTGTCACTGACCTTTTTAAAAGCCTGACCCTTTCTTTGAGCAACGGTATAACATAACATATTATGGACCCCTCTGAGATGAAACGTCGTAAAAGCGCTCTATTGATCTGTATATTTTAAATGTTCAATTCGAATTTACCACAGTTTCGACACACTTTATAAACAACGTTTTCAACCTTTTAATGTCGTTATGACCCTTTTTTGAGCAAATTTTTGTGAAATTTATGGCTAATTAATAAAACATTTGTGCTGCTGTATCAGTAAATACTCGTACCTATGGATTTTACGATTTTTCTTTATCTCATACTTTTATGCATACTAACATTAGAATAGTTATTAGCAGAATATTTACCCATAAACTTATTGTTTCCAATAAAATAAGGCATAGTATCTACGGTAGAAATCTCGTTAATATTCTTGTAAGTCATTGTGTTAAAACATTACAAAATTTGTTCGTTTTTAAGAACACATATTGACAACATACACACATAGTGACACATTGATTCACTTCGAAAAATTCATGTGCTTTTTATTTTTGAATTAAAATCACAGGATTTTTTAATAGAGTATGACTTTCAAACATCACGAAGACCTTAATGTTATGAGATTTATTGAGTGATGTTACCATCAAATATTTTTTTTGTACACACAATACTTAATTGTATCGCTTACATCGTGTGCATTTACAAAAGAATTGAATATTTAACGCATAAACATTCGAGTTTAAAACATTTTTTTTTTTCAAATTTAATTAGTTGGGTTAATTTTGTACTTTATTCATTACATTTGTGTGCGAATATAAGTAAAATTTTAACCATTAATTGATAACGTCAAATCAAATAGATTATTTTAATAATGTGTGCAGAATTTACTACCCTTAAAAAGTTAACTCACAAATAACTTTATCAAAACTAAATGTCAAGTCTTTTACCACATATTTGATAAAAGTTAACAGTTGCTAAGCAGAAAAAAGTGTCGTAGGAGCCACTCAAACAATTTTTTTTGGAGTGAATTCCGTGCCATCTCAATAACTAATGTAAGTAAGTTATTTTGAGTTTTTCTTTAGTAAAAATTTAAAAAAAAACCTAAGCTATATAAGTTTAAGTATATGAAAGGGTATATACGAAAATAACTTTTCCATTTTTTTGGGCGTACTGAAAAATTGCCTTTTGGCTTTTACAACGTTTCATCCCAAACGGGTCGTTATAACCTACAATGAGATTGATACTATTAAGTGTGTCAGACAGTGGTTTGACATAGGATCTGTACCTATCTTTTTCACTAAACTTGTTATTCCTACTCAAATATACTTGTGACCTCTTTTCTCTCGGGTCAAGCCATATTTTGAGCAGACTGAATCCAGCTTTCCTAGTGAAAGGTCAGGGTGACCGGGCGGCAGGTGGCGTCCAGCATTAGTTATGCGTCGGCGCCGCGGATCGTCTGCCGTGCTTCCTGCCGCAGCCCACCCCGCGGGAACGCGTTCCGAAACTAGCGGGCTTCATTAACTAATCAGGTGATTAATATCTTGTAGGCAATGTGGGAAAATAATAAAATGAGAAAAAAAACATGTCTGAAATCGAACCCGGGTATTTTTGCTAACTGGGTCATGCGTAACATTCTCCGCCACTCAAACGTGTTGAAATTTTCTACCATCACCTTCACGCAAAGGCCGCGCTATCACCATTGTTGAGGGATTAGATTCAGACCGTCTGCTTACTCAAAAGTATACAAGATAAGTAAAGGTAAAAAAGGCTTTTATAAACAGATTACCTTGACTTTCTCATCCTTGCCTTTTTCTCTTGGGTAATCTCCCTAACCAATTTAAAATCGCTTTACTCTAAACGTAGAGCCACATCTTTAGCCCCTCCAAAACCGCAGAATACTAATGAGGTTACCACGGAATTTGCTACACTTCAATATAAATTAATCTGTATCTGTTGGTTCCAGTTACTACCAAATATGAGCTCATAATACTTAAATGTTGCGGATGACCACAATTTTGGCCCTTTCATGGTAAGTTTGGAGAATAACTGCGGTTAGTTAAAACAAATTCCTTTTTAGCTCCTTATGCCTTACAGGCATACAAAAGTACAACTGTAGCAAATGTACCAAATGTTCTTTTCACTTGGTTTTTGCGACCTGGGTGCCCATACAAAGGTGAAAGCTAGAAATACAAACTATCCATCTAACTAATCCATCACTAATTGGTTTGTCCTGATTTATATAGGCCGCATGCTGGTATTATTTTTGGAAGCTTGAAATTCAGCATCCAAAGTCAATTGCTGCAACCAAAAGAGGCATCTAATAACCGACAAATTTGGGTGACGCGATTCTAGATTCCAGACGTATTTGTGACCTACAAATGTTTTAACCCTCTGCCGGTCCAACCCAACACGCACTTATCCTGTTTTTATTTCCAACCGAGCATATATCTTGTGTACGTGATCTGCGGAGGTTTTGTGCAACAGGTGCCGGCAAGGACGCGGCCGACTCATCCCACGAGAATGCGTCTGCGACCTTCGTTCCACTAGTACCACGATCGTCTACCAAGAACCGTCTGCAACGAATGAGATAGCGATTTTTTAGTCCAAAATCTAGTACAACTTTGCTTTAACTTCATAGTTAATCGGCAAGCAGTTTTAGTATTACTTTTTTTTAAAGTGAACTGAGCTGGCAACTAACATACTGAAAGTTAATTTATATTACAGGTATTCAATCTATTCTACCTTGACGATGACTTCATAGGCCCTTGCTTGCATAATTAATTCTAAACTTTATGAATTTTATCGGTCTAATGGCCTACTGGTGTTTCATGTCTAGACAGCCTCTTATAAATACGTAAATGTCCCTAGATAATGCGTGTGCTAAGGTCCTAAATATTAATACGTCTGCGAACTTTGTTGCCAGTGTCAGATTAAAATTGGTAAATCAACTCAACTTGTCAATCCGCCGATAAAGTTGAGATATTGCAATGCTACTTTTAATAAGCCTGGGCCTAGGTACTCTTGCTTGAGGGGCCTTAAAAAATCATGTTATTGGCCTTTATCAACGACCTTTGTCTCATGCGGCTGCGCGGAGGTAGGATATACACCTTTGCTGATGACACTGCCCTTTTCTTCAGCGGAACCTCCTGGATCGAAACTTTTGCCAGTGCCCAAGAAGGTATCGATCAAGTCACAGCCTGGCTGGGGAGTAATAAGCTCTCTCTTAATGTGAGCAAAACCAAATTTATTCCATTTACTTTGCGCTCTAACACCCAGCCACCCCCAAGCCTCCAGATAACGGCTCATACATGTAGTCCGGTACCCATCTCTGCTTCTTCGTGTGATTGCGCCCCTCTTGAACGCACTCCCAGCATTAAGTATCTTGGTATCATTGTGGACCAGTGTTTGACTTTTAAACCCCATGTGGAGTCATTGCTGCCCAAGATACGTAAACTAATTTTTGTTTTTAAGAGCCTTCGTAATGTGGCTGATCCTAAAATAATCAGGATGGTCTATTTTGCTTTATGTCAGCCATTAGTTCAGTACTGTATTTCTACTTGGGGCGGAGCTGATAAAACTACTCTGTTGCAGGTGGAGCGGGCCCAAAGAGCGGTCCTTAAAGTAGCAGCTGGTTTCCCAATTCTGTATCCTACATGGGATCTTTATAGGAAATGGAATGTCCATACAGTACGCCAGTTGTTTATTCTGCAGATAGTTTTAATTAAACACTCTTGCCTATGCTTCGACCCGCTCCTTGCTGTAGTTAAACGTCGACATGACCTAGTCTGTGACAGAGACCTTCTGAAAACAGCTACATCGCAAAAAAATTACTGTTTCTTGGGAGGATATCTCTATAATAACTTAAATAGGGAATTAAACATCTACCCACTCATTCGAACCAGATGCAAGTCTGTTGTCCTTCCTCATGACCTGGACTATGAAGCTACTGAACTACTTCTAGTAGTTCCACAATAAAATTAAAAAAATATATTAGATTTTGATCTATCCCAACATTCATTTCAGAATCCGTATTAAGTAACGTACACTCACACCCATACACACACACACTCACATGCAAACACCGCACATGCACAAACACACATGCACACACATATGCAAGCACTCGCACACACGTACGCACACACTCACACGCTCCCATGCACGCACACACTCACGCGCTCGACACACATTAGTTAGATAGTTGTCAATTTTGTTTTGTTTCGTTTTTTTCCTTTGGCTTATAATGTTAGAGTCTTATTTTATAATAGTTTTTGGGATATCTACCTACGGGCGGTTATTTTAACCTATTTCAGGCATCAGCCTCTCGCACCTTGGGTACACCTCTCTATTAATATAAATTTAGAATATTTATACTATGTACCCTTTGTTATGATGAGGAAACAAATAAATATATTATTATTATTATATTCAGAACATTCAGGTCCTCTTGCACAATATGTAAAAAACATGGTCAATGTTTTCTTTCGTTGGACAGTTGGTGATAACATGAGGACTCTCCTCATTGTAGAAAAGTTCAGTCGATAAAAAGAAACAAATAACTTGAGTTAACTCAACATTAGAGTTAACTCGAGTTATTTGCTGACTGATAAGGAAAGCCTTTTCAGTCTGGGTGTGAACCAGGTACAATGTTCGTTCCATTTAGGAATCTTCGCTCCAGTAAACCACTTCAGCGTGAGAGAATGCATTCGAACATTTGTCGAGTATATGTCCCTGTAGAGTTCACTAAGGGCATACGCTACGTCTTGTGGGTTCCTGTACGTGCACAACAACTCCTTTGTAATCGGTGTTATTTAGTTAAGTCTTACGTAGTGCATGACAAAAAGATTACAGCGGTCGATGTAGGAGAGTTGGTTGTTGTTGCCTAGCAGCATTACTTCGTTGTCTTTCGCAATTTGGATAGCCAACACTATGGATTCATAAGGAATAACACTATGGAGTGGTTTATAAGGGCTTCGTCCACCATGAGGCGTGTACACGATCGCCCTTTCTCATTCCATTCACGAGTAGGGGAACCATACTCCACACTCTCTTTTTGTACCAGTTTCTCCTTGATATCTTTAGCTGCTTCTATGGTTGTTGTCACGATGTCGTTTTCGGTGTCGATTTGTGACATAACCCATGTAGTTTTCGCGCAATCTGGAACTCCATTCACCCACAAAATGGTCGATTTGGTCCAGTACTCCGGTTTTTTACCGTCTGACAGGTCTCCATATATAAAGTTTGCCATTTCTAGGATTCTGTCGTCTAGCATCACCTTGGTGCATTTCGCAACCACTATGACGGGGTTTTGTGGTGGTGTTTCATAAATAGGTTTCACCCACTGCCTCCGACTGTTCCTCGCCCAATTCCACAAAACCGCTCGTGTTACTGTAAGCTGCCATGTACGGTCCGGACATTTTTAAATAAATAACTGTGGACTTGACACTGTCGCACAAAGAAGCCTCAGCGTCATCCAGTCTTATTGCCATGTTGCCTAAGAGATATGCTCGCATGATGTTCTTGCACATATTGCCACATATGTTCACTTTACGTGTGGCTTTTGTTACTGCTACAAACTCGATGAACCCGTTTAGCATATGGTCTTGCGGATTTTCGGCTGGTCTGAGTATTGTTGGAGTAACCTGTCCCATATCCGCTTTGGTACCATTTGGTTGTTGTTGTGTCCCATTTTGATGCGATGAGTTTCATGACAGCTTCAAACGCCCTCTCTTGCGCCACGTTTGTGCAATGCTTGCCAACTTCTTCGTCACAACGTTTGGTATTGGATGACTCTACTGATGGTGATAGTGAGTATAAGATGTTTTCTTTATCCTTTTCCTTTGTGGTGTCGGTTGCGTCTAGCCTCGCCTGTGTTTTTTCGCTCGAAACCGCTCGGATCCACTAATGTCGGTTCCGACGATCGGGTGGTTCTAGCAGTCTGGTACTGTGGAGTCTTGGTCCAGGGTCCGTGGTTTGACTCTTGTACATTACTAAAGTAGTCTTTAGTGACCCAGTTTAGGTAACCCACTACAAAGGCTGATTTTGACTGGTTGGGCACTTCCTTCCGTTCCCCGGGCGCCAATCTTTGTCAGCACTCTACAAGCTTGAGTGAATTCGGTGACTTTGATATTCCTGGAGAATAGCTCGATAATTTTGTTGCTCTTTCATACTTTTCTGCAGATATGTTGCTCGACTGTCACCTTTTGTAGCTTATTGTAGACTTTGGATGCAAAGAAATGTCTCTCTGTTGGCCCGATAAAAAGCGTTAGCCAGAAAGTTACCGTTTAGAGCTGTTCATTCATCATATTGAGGCGTGTATCCTACCCTACTGAATAATGTTTACCTGCATGTATACTATAAGATTACTTATCTTCTTAGCACATAATGCAAGGTTTGTATTTCTGCATATTGTTGCAGTATGTATTTATGTGAGTCGACCCGCAGACAACAGGTGTACACCAAGGTCGCACTCTCAGACGCCGCGCCCCGGCCCTGCGGCCGGGCCCATCGTACACTCAAAAAATATTTACCATAGTTTTATGTAAAGGTTAAAACTATTTATATCTGGAATATTTTCTAATAATTGAAAAAAAGGAAGTTCAAAAACTAAAACCCAACTAAGAAAAATATGAAGATTCTTATTGATATTCGGCTTTAAGATGACATTCGGTTTGATCTCCTGCATAATCAAGTTTGACATTTCAAATCAACTTAGAATTTTATCGGACTGTTAGCGCTATCCGTCTATTGAAAGACATTTTTTAACCGGGACCAACCGCTTATCGTGCCTTCCGAGGCACGGAGATGCTTGTAAATAGACGTCATTAATATGGTTAGAAAGGTCACCCATCATGACCGCGCTTTAGGTTTCTTGACTTTTGGTACCTATCACTATCAAAAAGCTGCCAGCACTGCGCTACAAGAACCTCATTACTAACTAAGGCATCATAGTAGCAGAAGAGTCTCGTGTCTAATCGTGAGAATCTGTTTTTAGTAGAAGTGGTACAGACCCATTACGGGAGCCCTTACGGTCGCATATTATTTTTTGGCAAAAAGTTGTTCAATTTGGCATAACTATTTTAGCATAAGATTTTTACAATAAGATAAGCATATCGTATAAAACATAACATTCATAAGCATAATATAAATCAGCATACATAGGTAATTTATTCGACATTGTAAAACGTATAATGAAAGTTGCCATAAACTTTAAAGTCATAATTGAATCAAAAGTTTGATTACGTTGACAAAGAAAATGATAATACTTATTTTATTTGTAAATTCGTATACCTACAAAACATGTAACTTTAGGTAGAAACAAGGTTACATAGAAATATAGATATACGCTTATTTCCACACGTTTCAATAACACTAATACAAAACTAAACAAATGAGAAAGACCGAGAGATAGGTAGATTGCCAGCTTCTTATTCTTAAAACAGATTATTCACACATAAAACAGATTTTGCTGCCGCTAAAATAAACAAAGGTTTGTTTTATCTGTTTACTTTAACGAAAGAAAAATGAGAGGATCTTGATAATTCCCAGATGCCCAAATGAATATAGAAACGAATTTTAGGTAAAGTAAGGTATCTGAGGACTTACTGCTTTGTTGTTTTCGATAAACTGCTGCGCTGCTGTGAACTATCCTTTCTTCACTATTGCCTTGACACCGCTGCAAATACTCTGCAGTTCATACCAAATTTATTTAGAAAATAAACAATTTGAGTTTGGGTAAACCTTACAGGACGCAAGTTTTCCATGCGCAATGCTAAATGTCAAGATTATATCCTTCTTTATACATAAATCTTTGAGAAAAATGGCTTCTTATCAATCAGCTTACGGTAAACATGATGTTTTTAATAAGTTCTCTTAACCAGAACCACTTCGTCATTTTTAAACTATAGTTTTATTTACTTTGCTATTTGTTGCTGCAAATTTTACTCTTTTTATAAAGGGATGGTATGGCTGTACCGTGTAGGTATACATAAATTGATGAAAAAATGTGTCAAATATATAAAATTTAGTTGTAGTCTAGCTAATCCTAACCTAATAATCGAATAAGTAGGAAGGTTATTTATTATAACCATAGCCTACTGTTAAAAAGCAGATGCTGATGATTTGATTACTTTTAAACTTTCGCGTTGCATATTTAAAACAAGTAATTAACGCTTGATATAGCGCTAATGATTTGATAAGTAATCAAATGTGTAACAACTTAGTGGTGATACAACCAAAAAGACTTTTGAAATGCCGAATTCCGATGTACGTTTACCAATTACTAATACTCGTACGTGAAATATGAAGCTTGCCTCTGCCTGCCATCACCTGCTTACGATCTGAGGTCATCACTCAGACATAATAGTCACATTGTGCGCCAACACAGTCCGACAAATCCGTGGTACTCGCAATGCCACCAGGGTTATTTGTCATGGCTATTGTGCCTCATTAATTGCGCTCAGTGCATGTCGTGTCCTGTGATGTGTGGCTCTAGGCCTACGTCGGCTCCGGACGCAGTCATTTGAGTCCGTTGCCGAAACGGATGTCAGATAGGTTCACACGCTCGTATCTAGAAGAGACATTCAGGTTTTGTGTGATATTGATAACAAAATATGCTCCTGACATGCAAGCAAGCAGTGCTCATCGCTTTTAGGTTCCATTACAGTCAAAATCGCACTGTCTGAATTGATCTGAAACTGAATTACTGTCGCATAACACTTTTGAAGTGTTGTCACGTTATGGTGATTTATTCATAGTCAGACTAGTTAATAGTTTACTGATCGTGTGACATGCGCTTATATTAAATTTTAGGACGATTTGGTATCCATCATTGTGATCGACGGGACGCGGTCTTTAGAAGTATAAGCATACAAAAATTTCAAATAACAACTACCTAACAATTAAACTAATACACACAACATTTAATCTCAATCAGCCGATTGAAAAGAAATTTTGTATGTGTTAGTTTCATTGGGATGACAATGCACAACAAGAATCAAAACCTTTTCAAAAATCAAAATAAATTTTTTGTTTGTAATATTTTGATTCAGAAGTTAGGTCATATCCAGCATATATCTACCTCGACGGTGTCGGTGTTCGGGGCAGACGTGCACTTAGCATGTTCGGCCGGCCGAAACGTGATCTTGCAAATCGCAGGCGGCCGTCTAGACTCTAGACGCCTGGCCCGAGGCCGTCTAGTGCCTAGTACACGCGGCTCTACATCGAGCTGCACATTTTCGTTGCAAAATCACTTTTATTACGTAGGCATAAGATCCCGCAGTGATAAGCTTGACTTGTGACGTGCGTACGGCACAAAGCAACCATTACCGATTCTAGTGGTCCGGTAGTCGGTGGCGGTGGCAGCTATTAGTTGGCTTCGGCTTGGGTACAACTTAATGATACAAGAACTATGGATGAAGGAGCTGTGTTAATTAAAGAGTCAGATTAAACTCGTAAAAAACTCTGATTTGCACGCCAGTTAGAACTAGCTACCCAGTAACTTGAAATGATTTTGTTTGGTTTGCATTTTATACGGTTATTTTTTCTTCGACGTGGTTGTTATAGTTTCTTAAGATGCGAAATGCATAATTAGTTACAGCTTATAGTTGATATACTATGTTGTGATGTTATAGTTGATATGTACTTGCGTCTACTATTCAAATCATAAAAAAACGTTACGAACAATCTTGATGAGATTATGTCGGGGAAAACCGAATTGTAAGGAATAATTTACAACTCCGAGACCTTAGTGCCTAATTAAAACTAAATCACATTATATTATATTATAAATGTGAAAGTTTATTTGTTTGGATGTTTGTCTGTCAATCACGCTGAAACTACTGAACGGATTTTTATGAATTGTTGTACCTATACAGGCAGGGTATGAGCATACTCAGGTGATAGGATACTTTTTATCCTGATTAAATGCTGCCTTAGGATAAACATATTTGCGCGAACGAAGTCGCGGGCGGGCTAGTGTTATATAGTTATAAAGTTGATCATAGATTCATTACGACAAAAAAATGGCTGCAAACTGAGTAGTTAAAGCCTACAACCATCAATCAAAAGGTAAAAAGCTAAAAAGACCACACTAACCAGGTTAAAAAAATAAATAGCTGTTTTTCTCACTCACTAATACCTCGCTACGCACGGCGCGTAATGTACGCACATTTGCATAATTTACTTACATGTTTAGAATGGGTTAAGTTAACTTGTAAATGTTCACACATCTGCGCTTAAATTCTAATGTGTACCAGGAACCATCTACATATCTAGGTCCTGACTCCGGCTGTCTGTCTGGCATCGCGACATTAAGTCTATGATAACTTAAGTGGTACTTTGTAAACACGGCTCTAAGACTTCTAAGTTTTCATTTCATAGAATTTTCATTCTTAATAGTAACACGTAATTGGGATGATGACACCTATCTTAAATATTGTTAAGAACATGGTGTTTAAAAAACATAGCCCCTATGAAGTTAATACAACCAATATATTTCAAAAAAGCTGTAGAAACCAATTTTTAAACACACAAAACGCAATAAATATTCGGTCAATTGACTCCGATTTCTGACACATGACCGTGACGTCACAATCATTTATTCTCATACGAAATCTATTAATCTATGGAGGCAGACCGTTTTGACAGATAATAAAAAGTATGTCAACGATTGGTGGTGTCGTCTAGCCAATTGAACACCTTAATTGAGTGACCATTTCCTAATATATGAAACAAACAACAAAAATATAGTAAACACTAGCTAAACCGGCAAACGTTCTTTTGCCGTAAAAATGTAAAAAGAGGACTACCCTTTCCACTAAGGGGTATGAAAAATAGATGTTAGCCGATTCTCAGACCTACTCAATATGCTCACAACATTTCTTGAGAATCGGTCAAGCCGTTTCGGAGGAGTACGGGAACGAACATTGTGACACGAGAATGTTATATGTATTTAATTTAAATATTATTTAGATTTATTTTAGACTATGTTCTAATTGTTGAACCCGACTCCATGCGTTAACTTGCAGTTTCAAAAAATTGTAGAATCCACGAAACAAGTATTCTCTCTCAATACTAACTAGTGTAAACACAGACGAGAGCCAGACGGTCATCAATCGGGCGCGAGAAAAAAGGCGGCTCATAAAAAGCGGCGCAGGCGCAGGAGGCCTAGTACGAATTTCGACATTCCTTAATATGATGTGCACTATTATGTGGCGGTATATTGATGCATTGATACATGAAAATGCTTCGTAGTAAGAACAAGCTTTCGATTCGACTATTGTTCGTTTATTTTCCTACAGTAAGCCGTGGGGGTAGGTATGTACTACGAAAGAGAAGAGAAAACCGGCAAAATAATAGAACGTTCGTTGTAAGTATGCTTTACATCACGACAAGGTAAACCCTGTGGCATCATATACGCATGTGATATGGGGGATTTTGCAATAAAAATTCGCCGCATGTTGTTCTGTCGTCTCTACCACAATTCATTTTGACGGATTTAGTTTTTCGTAGTAGGCCCTCCGATGCGGATGTGCGCGCGCAAACAGACGGTGCATCCACTCGCGCGCAGCCAGCTACGCGGACCAAGCTTCATGAAATAACTAACTAACCCTAAAACTATAATGCATTCAAGGGACTAATAAAGCATTATTCTAGTAATAAAGATAGGTAAAGTTCTTTTTTTAAATTTGCAGAAATAGTAAGTAGTTATCAAGGCATGTCGTTTTCTGTCGTAATTTACGGGCTTTATTTAAGCTTTACAGAAATACTTTCTGATAAAGTAATAATATACTTTTAAGTATATCTAACTTTTTACTCATCCTTTAATTAAACTCATAAAAAAATATGAATGGAAAAAGAAAGTATCGGAATGCTGTAAAACGGATTTGCTTATAAGTGTTAAAGAAGGGCATATTTCTAGAAATCATAGCGGAACTTAACTTCACTAAAAGCACTCCAAGTAAAGTAGCATGTATCCAATCAGATTATTTCGATATCAGCATCAAGTCAGACATTTTATCTGTTTGATATCGTTTCTGGCCACTATTTAAGTGTTAATTTTATCCCGTTTGATCTCTCCATTAAATCAACACTATCAAGAGACTTAGCACCACATCCGCATCGTAAACCAGAACAGCATTTACAGCCGTGTAAAAAAATCGATAAAAAATCTCATTCGGTTTTGCATCGATTCCAATGGCACATTAAAGATTGTGGTCATGTCAATGAAAATCGTGTGTAACCAATTTAACGGATTGTATGTAAACCTTAATGGTTCTTTTGCATATTAGCTGCAATTATTTAGTTGTGCCTAATTACTATATTATTGTTAAGTGGGTGACTGACATCAGTTAAGTTATGAATCATGAAGGTCGGATAGGACTTGCTAAATGTTCACCTTAGGGTAGGTCACAAGAAGCACGAAGTCATATCACATAATCATCGTATCCGAGAATTCGGTGACGCGGCAAAATGGATTTGTCCTAAACACACTGCCGCAGCCGTCATGATGATTGACAAAAAGTGGTAGTTTCTTGTACATAATAGCCAGGTTTCGGTCGGTAACCAACAGCTACTAAATACGCATTCCAATAAATTAAAAATAACCTTTTTACTTAAAAATTCATTTGATTCTTGTTTTTAGAACCGCCTACTGTCTGTATTAGCTATGTCATTGATGCCTCCTTATTAACTTCTGAATTCGGAGCATTTAAAAACACACAAGAGGGTGGCACTTAGCCCTGATCACACCTGACCTGCATACGATTCTCATGCAATCGTACTTTTTCCGCAGGGTAATTAGTTTGTAGCCAACTAAACCTAGGTGTGTCGATAGGTGCATTTCGTAATAGCTACAAGGACTTTCGTATACGAATATCCCGACCTTTTTTTTGGATTGCACGAGAATAGAAGGGGTTCTATAACTATATGTTGCTACTTCTATCACTACATTAGAGCTATTCCACTACTACCAACCTCAGTTAAACTAACGCTAGCAGCCGCCCGCTATTTCGTCCGCGTTGAGGTTCGAACAAATGTCAGAGTTTTGGCCTCGTTTACTTATTTAGACCCTAGCACCGGCTGGCTAGGTTACTAGGCTGGTGGGAGAGAAATGCTCTGACACAAATAAATATATTATTTTTTAGAGATTTATATAGATTTTAGAGATTTATATAGACATTTATATTGAAGTGAAAACTTCTTTAGCGGCGTTGAGCACTTTTGTGGCATGGGTAGAAACTGTGAAACTCGCGTCAGGTCACGTGATGCTGATCGAAAAACCGTAAGACGGTTCAAATAAATCAAAAATGCACAACGTTAATAATCAAGTTTTCACTTCTGCCGGCACTCCCGGAGTGCAACCCGTGTTTTTTTTTTAGAGATTATGCAACGCGTTTAAGGAACGAAAGCTTAATATTGTTGACATTTATTTTTACGATTTTGAAAGATTACACATTAACACCAGATAATGCTATATCTAGCGAAATCTCTTGTTTTCGGTGTTGCATAATAATGCACACCTATTACACCTTTATGGTCTGTCAATAAGCATCTCAAGTATGCAAATGATGAGATGAGATAAAAGATTGTTGAAATTCTAATCAAGATTTAGATGGATGACTAGCTAGAACTAGATTAATAAATAGAGAGTGTTTTCAATTTGTTCGCAAACACTAACGTCAACTTAATAATGATCGCACTTCGCAGCCGTATGCCGTATCTCAAATAAGTGCTTAAGTGCGTTTGAAAAATAAACTACCTTGAAACGTCTGTCCCCATTATGTGATGTTACTAGTGTTGTATTTATGTTCAATCGTTTGCCTTACTTTTAAACAAAGCCTAGACATCTTATAAGTATGATATCGAAACTCTAGGCCTACATTATTTTTTCGAAGATACGCACACAAACTGAGTAGACATTCGCAAGAGAAAACAATGTAAACAAGGTCAGCGAGCCAGCCACTAGCCAGGTCGCAGCCAGTGCGTTTCCACGATTCTTACTTTCGTAGAACATCGGCCGTATCGAGTGGCAGCCTTCGCCTTGTTTGATGTAAGCAGACACGTCTGACATTAACTGAGTACTTAGACGTAACAATTGTTACGTCTCAATACTTTGTGCGTGTGAGAATTACTCTCTCGTGCAGTGAAAAGAATCGATTGAGTGCTACAAATTGTTTGTGCTCTGTATAAGAGTTGAATTCTTGCGTGAATTGAACGCTCATCTTTTTTAACGCTTTTTCCATTTTTGATGTTATGAAACTATTTCTATGTGGCAATAGTAGCAAGAATAATTTTGGGGCTTTTTTTATTTTTTCATTCCTGAAACCTTTGCAGTTCCAAAGTAAGGAGTCATTTGCATTGTTAATGCTAAAAATATAATAACTTAATGAATTAGCTTATTCATCTTAACCGATTGTTAAACAGCTGTAAGGTATTCGGATGTTGTAGGTAACCGCAACAGTGATGAATCATGGCTGGCTGCAGCCTTAGGAGCACTGAAAGAAATTCGGACTGATGATTAGTGTGTGACGGTAGCTCAAATGGAAGAGCAAAAGCCCGACTTGCGAGAGGTGCAGGTTCGAGTCCCGCCTGTGGCATTCCGATTTTTTTCTTTCAGTGTGTTTTAATTTCACATTTCCTGTAACTTTCTTCAGTCAATCTCAGGAACATAGTTGATATACTTGCAACTAGTAGGTATACTTTAGTCAAGAGTGGATTTGTTGTACTTTTGAGCGAAGGTACTTTAAAATTTCACTACCACAGATTATAATTCATTTTCTTCATGATTTTTTATTTTGGTGCAATTACATATAAAACTTGGTAATTTACAAATTAAAGGCTAATTAATAGGTGTGCTTCTGATTTTTTTAGTTTGAAAAATAACACCCAATTTTCTCGAATATGCACCAAAACAGGGAATAAGCCATAAGGACTACTCTTTCTCTACTTTTATAACTAAAAGTGCAACATGTAAAAAGCTATTAAAAGTGTATTAGAGAGGATCAAAAGTTAGGCTACTTTTTGCTTTTCCAGCATGCCTTAGCCTGCGCCACGCTGATATTTCACACCAAGATAAGACATTATACCGTGATTATTTTGTCCATAAATTATGACAATCGTTTTGTTCTTATTTATTGGCTGCTACCTATCTATTTCTTCATTTTTGTTATTTATTACCGCCTAAATTGTTGCCGTGGGCATCAATTTAGGAATATTACTGAGTTATGTGCACAAAAAATGGATGCACTAATCTAATCTAATCAAAGTGTCGGTTTTGTAACCTGTCTTGATGATCATCATTTTATTATATTGTGGTTAAAAACTCTTAAATGAATAACTTTCAACATTTATATACAGCAGTGATCGATCACATTTGTAATATATTACATGCATTCATGTAAATTACTCCTTCGAAATTATTTACCTGATCTGGACAATATCTACCTCGTTTAAAAGCGTAATATATATAGGTACATTTCTCTTTCATGCATGTATTTTCAAGTACTTTTATAATAACATTAATGAAATTCAGTAAAAATTTTTTTTGACGTTTTTATTTGTTACAGCAAAGTAAGATTTTTAAATCTCACCTCACCTTTTTCAGTACCAAACAAACTTTCAGTACCTAATCTTTAGCTTAAATAGGGACGGACTATTTTTAACTTTAATAAATTACCACATTTTTAATGTCTTGTAGTCAGTTTGGTTAGTTCTAAAGAACAAGCAGTAATAAATCTAGGCAGACCAAAAGTAATGGGCCAGTGATTCTGTTGTGTTTCAGCCTAGCTAGCTAGACGGTGACTCATGAAATAATTGACACATTTTTTACGACCGTCTGGAGATTCCTTAACATGACTGTGTAATGTTACACAACGAACATAAGTAGGTAACAAACAATGTTTTAGCTTTAAATAACTTAACCCACTCCGTGAGTTTATACGCAAATATGGGATTCCCATAAATCACTAGTCTGTATTTTTAATCCCTGACGAAAAAGAAAGGTGTATAAATTTGACCCCTATTCTATTTGTGTGTTTGTCTGTGGCATCGTAACTCCCGAACGGATGGTATTTGGCATCTATTCGAAAGGTAATTTAATAACGATGGTTTTTAGCTATGAATGGTCAAAATGGTGGGGTGTTTTAGCTATGGTTGGTCAAAATCCGTCCAGCCGTTGAAGCTCACCAGCTGTTTTCCTGACTTGTGGTGGGGTATTTAAAAAATTTTATATAAAAACTAGCTGACCCGGCAAACGTTGTTATGCCATATAAATTATTATCACTAAGGTGTATGAAAAATAGATGTTGGCCGATTCTCAGACCTACTCAATATGCTCACAAAATTTCATGAGAATCGGTCAAGCCGTTTCGGAGGAGTATGGCAACGAAAACTGTGACACGAGAATTTTATATAAGTATTAGAAGATAATTATGTGCACTATGCTCCGTTTCCACTCAAAGGCAGTGTTGATAGTAAAAAAAAAGAAAATTAAATAGCAATGCTCATATTTGACGGGAAGCGTCATCACGAGCGAAAACTTGATCTTTTATAAAATATTTTACTTATAAATTCGAATTCCAAAACATCGCACGGAGTCTCTCGGGTGATAGAGCATCGGCAAACACGCGTCAGCTCCGCGAGACACGCAGACGACGGCGCAACAAAACAAGTGTCGATTTCATCAAATTAAGTGGAACCAGCTCGCCAGCCCGTTATCAGTTTGTTAGCGATGGCTTGATGTTTGCCTTCTAGCTCGTCTAGTCTAGACGGATGACATAACGTCTGGTCTGCAGCCAGTGCAACGATAGACGAGCAAACATACTTGTGCTAAGCAAATAAGCTGCGTCTGTTTAACATGGCACGATTGGATGATATTTCAATGATCTTTGAGCTACTCACTGTGACCAGCACGTCGGTGTCTTATACTCTTTTGATACGGGCGATTTTGCAACAAAAATGGGTATCCTTATGTGCTGCCTACTCTACATAGTTGCATCTTGCATGTGCATACATTCCGATTTCTCCCGTCGTTCTTCAAGTCGCAAGTGCTTCGTTGAAAGCAGCTTCGAAGAAACTGAACACTTGCTTTCGGATTTACTAAAACTTCCTTCATTTTAACCACGTTTTACAATTTACCCCGCGTCCACACTTTGGCGCAAACGTTGGCCGAAAAACCTATCACCCAATAAGTGGACCTAGAACAAGCGTTGACCTCAACGTTGATCGGTACTTTGTCAGTGATTTTTTCTAATTGTGTTCGTTTTCGGACAAACTGTTCGCCCAACGTGTGGAGCCGGCCTTACATTTTAGAAATTTAGAGTAAGTAGCATAACTGTCCTTGTCTGCAAATGTAGGTAAGACAGTAAATAATTTGAATGACAGCCAGAGAATTCCAAGCAAGCCCTATTGTGGTGTTAGACGGGTCCTGTCTGGCTGAGTGGCGACTGGTAATACTAGACCGGCAGGATAGAAAGCCGTTCTCATTGACACGCCAGGCAATTTACAAAATTTGCAGCGAATTAAAGTACTCTCACTTAGGGCCGCTATCCAAGGAAAAGTCGAGAAAGTTGGAATTACGAATTACTGAACTCGTTGTTAACGAGTTTTGATGACAACAGTCGTTTTTATAAATTATTATTTTTAAATTACTTTTGAATAGATAGAATGATCAAGCTTTTTTAGCGACAATTTTTCGCTCGTTACTTCTCGTTTAACAACCAACACGCCAGGTGAATTAACAGTATTTCCTTCCCGTGTCATAAAAAAGGACTTACATCTTAACATGATCTTAACCGACCGTGTACTTGTACGTATTAAAAGGTGTTTCCTCTTGTACGTTCTAAAAGCATTTCCAAGTTGTAACAGTTCGATGTTTCTATTATTTGTTACATGCTCCCGATTTTAATGCAAATCGGAATGGAAAGCCTAAGTAGCCCATTGTATGTCGTCGGTACATTGTTGTTCGCTTTGACAGTCTACACGCCATCAGCACAGGGTCCTACTTTTTAACCCTCGAAGAATAAGAGAGGTGTTTAGTTTGACCCATTTTCTGAATGTTTTGGTTATGTTTTTATTTCTGCCTCTCGCGTCGTTGTCCCCAAACAGATGGACCATTTTGAATGCGGTTTTATTTTCGAAAGATAATTTAATCACAGCGGTTCTTAGTGGCTGGTCAACTCGTCCAGCCGAAGCTCACCACGTGTTTTCCTAGCTCTTGTCGGGGGTTTTTAAAATTTTAGTTTTATAGACATTGCTCTCAGCCGTCTCGGTCAATCGAGCCAGGTTTGTAAAGTAAGCGAGCGTGACAGCATTAGTCGAGATTCTGGACAAATTCCTAACAGAGTAGTTCTCTGAGCGCCATGAGCGCCAGTAGACGACGATCTAGTTGTCCGCGCATATACAATTACGGTATACGGTACAGT
The DNA here is from genome assembly GCA_963921415.1 of Pyrausta despicata. Lineage (NCBI taxonomy): Eukaryota > Metazoa > Arthropoda > Insecta > Lepidoptera > Crambidae > Pyrausta > Pyrausta despicata. The sequence goes on along the minus strand of OY992862.1, from coordinate 7,778,524 downwards.
CAACAGACAAAACATCTAGAAATGTTGCTAGAACCATGTCAACATAACACATTGTTGTTTTTGACAGTCTTTTCAAAAATATAATAAAAACTTTGTTTTAATTTAAACGACGAAGGGCAACAAGTCACTGAGAGCTACGAGTATATGCTCAGTGTTTCTTTAGGAGATCAAATCATGCATGAGGAGATACGTTTGAACACATTAAGATTGGAGACCCTTTGATAGGGCTAATAGAACTAATGAACTTGATAAAATCGCAGGATTGAGCTGGGGATGCAGGCCGCTAATAACCACTTAACCACGAAATCAACGGGGAGGCTTTAGCAGTGGACGTCTTACGGCTGATTACGATGCACCCAAAGGTTGTGGTGAGCAATAAAGAATTCTCTATCTAGATAAATAGATAAATATCTATGACGGCGATATTTTAGATGGTGACTGTACTACACCCATTGTAAGCTCGTGCGCATTCGCTGCCACTAGACACAGGGGTAGACCCGTAAATGAGTATTACCAACAATCTGAAGATTTTGTATCGTCGGTGGATTTAGTTTGGTAACGTTATTATTATCGATTAAACTCTGATATATCTGCTTTGATTTCGAATGGATCTCCCATGGAACAAAAGATTGCGCAAATAGCGCAATCTTTACCTACGCGAATATGGTCCCGTGTTGGCCTAAACCTGAGCTAGCCTTCCTCTAACGCTGGTTAATCTGCAGTCAGCAGTACACATAGTGAATTGCACAATTTCCCGCTTTTCTTATTGTCAATGGCTTGGCAAATGATCTGGCCAAGCCGTGATTTTTCAACAAGGAAACCATGCCGTTTCAATTTCATCGTCAAAGCTTACTTCACGTGACCATTTGCATCAATCCAACTTTTCCGAGTGCGCTTTCCTTACCACCTCCGCGTAACTAAGAGTATTATTACCGTACAATTCAGAAATAGCCGCCGGCTGGCGAGGTAAACAAGTGCTATGTAAAGCTGTCGATTCGCCGGATTCTTGGCATCGCACCGCCGCCGCCCGCATATTTGGACTGCTAAGGGCCTGTGACCACTTGTGACGCTAAACCGAGCGACGGTAGAGCCCTTAGAACTCACACTTGACATAAAAGCATTGCTTTCTATGATAAATGATCGTCGTAGTAGGTAATGGTAAAAGACGAGAGAAAGTTTATCCATTTAGCATCCGATTTTCCATAGCGGAAGACTGAAACTGAAAGAAACTGATCATTAGTGATCGATCATGCAGCTGATGCCTCGTGATAAAGATAAAAAAAATATGTCTTTCTTGTTTAGTCTGCCGGTGGTTAATATGTGACGTAAGGATTCAAAGTATTGAAAGTTTCGAATAAACATGTTATTTTCCTCAATAAAAAAAATTGTTTTTATCAGGGTAAAAGTATGGTTATGCAAGTTACCTGTTCCAATTATTTGCTTATTATTAGTCTCCGTCTAGCCTCAGTCTGCAGCGAATCTGTAACGCTGGAGTTTCGCCTCAGTTTTCTGATAGCAGAAATGTGCCGCTTTCAGTAGAGGTGTCATTAGAACCAAATATTTCATGGCAAAGCCCTTACAGTCTAGGAATCTGTTAATGACCGGCATTGAGAACTTATACTTACCTAATAGTGAATGTAGAATGATTGGCCTCGATAATAGTTAGGGAAACGATTTAGTTAAGGGTATGTACCTAGGTAGTACGACTGCAATTGGGTGCACTAGGTAATTTGACGTTTACACATTGCGTTTTATAGTTATTCATTTCATAAATTGTTTATTGAAAACATTTGTGTGATTGGATTGGATAAATGAAATAGAAATTTAAATTTCATAAGGTAGGTAATTTGCGAGGTTTCGCAAAAAATAGTTTTATTGTACATGAAAATCTATTTTTTATTACAACTAGCAATAACTAAGAAGAAAAATGAATAAGAAATTAAAACACACTCAAAGTAAAATAGACTGCCACAGCGGGACCCGAACCCGCAGCTCTCGCAAACCGGGCGATTGCTCTTCCAATTGAACTTCCGTGACCGTCACGACCTCTCCGCTTGTAGCAGTACATTTTTCTTTAAGTGGGTTTTAATTTTACATTAAAAAAATGCATTGTTAATGTAAATAAAAATAAGTAACTTAAAAAATGAATACGATTAATATACTTGTAGGCTTGGGTACCGCACAAAAACATCAAAAATGACTACTTATCAATAAATTTGATTACGATAATGAAACGTATGCTTTCTCCTAAGGAATCAGGAAATGATTTTCGAATATCCGGGCAAAATCAAACTGCAGCTCCTGAAATATAAAGTTGTATGAAACTTGAAATCAGAATTTAAATTCTTCGTATGATGGCGTCAACTAGCAAACTAGCGGAACATTTCATCGGCGCTACAATTTCTTCGCATTACGACGACGGAATGGAACCAGAACAGCACCTATGTAAATTAGTTAGTGAAGAACTGGGCCCGCCTAATTGAGTCGGCGCTTAAGGAGACAAGCTCTAATATACGCGGCGCCAGGTAACTGGAATTCATGTTGAAAATGAAATACAACGTCTTTGCTAACTTACCTTACCTTATACTTAATACCATAGATTTCAGGAGACTATCTTCATCATTTAACGGAAGTAAAAAGCCAAAATTTTAAGTTAGGTAGTATCGACCATTGAGTGTAAATAACAATAAAACATGAGTACTTTCTTGAAAAATCAATCACTTTAATTTACGTGGAAAATCTCATACGAATACCTACTAAGTATAGGATACTATCAACTACGCGAGCAGACCTATGAGTTTGTCAAAAATGGTTGGTAAGTAAGTATTTCGTAGTAAATAAGTAAAATATATTTTACTTTGACTTATTGCAACTTTAATATTAAATCCTTGTGGTTTTGCATGCGATATTTTTGTACGTTTTCTCTGAATGAAACGCCCACGTCAAATGTCTGAAATAGACCGAGCATGGTTTCTGTTGAACGTGAAAGTAGACATCAAAACAATACGTATTTGAAGATTAAATACATACCCACTTACTTACCTACAACATCGAATAATTGACCTAACCTAATCGAAGAGTGGTTTTTGAAATATTTCGGCTTGCCGCACACTCGTATACGTGAGCGTTCCACAGACATTCGGCTTTTTGCAATGTAACGCGCCAAACCATTTTTTCCAATAAGGAAAAAAAATGTGAAGAAATTTTTCCCGAATCTTAATTCCCAATTCGAAAACCGAATGTGAGCTTCTAGAATAGTAGCATTGCTTTTACATATTCACACATATAATAATACTGACGGTTAGTTAAAGTGGGAATCCATCTAATAGTTCCTGAAGTAGCGTTTCAATGAAGCGCCCACGCAGGCCGCGTCTAGACGGGTACCTAATGGAATTAATCGCCGTTACTCAATAGCGCGCATGCGTCGCTAATACGACATGACCTTAAATACTAGACTAGTAGTGCTCGCTTTGAAATTATTTTTTATGTTAAAAATATGAAAAATAAAGTGAAGTAGAGTTTTGCTTTCCCTCTCAGTTCTTACACCGAGACTTTTCTACATACGAGTACTTATAGTCCCTATTTCCTCATAAAAAAGTGAATAAGTTCGTAACATAGAAACCAGACCAAAGCCTATACTCTTCAGTATAGGCTTTGGTCTGGTTTTAGTTCACCATCACACTTTTTTTTTTATGTTTTTACACTTTTCTTTCTTAGACTTTTCTGAAGGGAGAAATGCCTGGTGGCAATTGTATAATTTTGGTTTCTGTTGTTGGATTTCTTCGAAAATTTTGACCTTCTTTACCACGATAAGTGCCAAGAAGTCTGTACAAATGATGAAAAATCGACACCCATGTATCTCAATTAACTGCTTGACAATGCGTCCATCTTAATCACATGTGCTGTCATGCTGAATCATCCGCGTTTTTTACCCTGATAAATTGGGACAATCATTTACGCCATCTTCTTTTTGCGCCGAAAAGCTTATATCAAACCAAAAAGACGCAGATACGATTTGAGATAGTCGCGTGTGGTTCTACTAAACCGAGGTAAATTTACCTGCTCCGCTCCTAGTAGCCGTTAGTACTGCGAGTTGTTTATGCTTGCGTGCGTGTGCGGCCCATTTTTAAGTTGACGATTGTAAGGACGTATCTTATCTTCCTCAGTTTGTTTAGATCCAAGCCGCGCAGTGCACTCTGCTTCTTTTTCGATAGACAAAAAATGACATTCGCTCGTTTGGGGTCGTAATACGACAGATACTAATGTTTTATACCCAAAATTTTGAGCAGAACAAGAACAAATAACTAGACAAATTGTTCGAATGCCCTATTTGTAAAATGAGTCACCTGTCTGGACTGCAGTCGTCGAAGAACAGCCAAATAAAAGAATCTCACAAAAAATATTAAGCTCGTCTCGCATCAAGTGTTTGTCGTGTTAATGAATAGTTAAAATTAAATTGATCCCAGACTAATATTCAGATACGAATATATCAATTTTAAAAGCATTTAAAATTGAGTCTTCAAGGTTTATGACTACGTTATAAGACGAAAGTGAGTAGTAGATATTTTGTCCATTGGAATGGACTTTTTTATGTATCTACATAGATATTATTGACTTTTAATGCGGTTTTGAGAGCTTTCCGAAATACCTTCTTATTACCTTTCTGGTTAATAAGCTATGAAACAGGCAAACACTCGAAACAAGTATCATGATTTTGGTCAAATTTGTTGGACAATTAAATTAGACATAAGAAACTCTTTGAAATACATAAAACTTATTCATTTATAGATTATTTTAAATTAAATTTACTTTCTAAACTTTAATTAAAAAACTAGGTAAGATTGATCGAGTCAGGTTAGTTCAGCCTTGATACGCGAGACTGACTCTGACTTGGCAGGATTTTATCAAACAATCTGAGCCCGATAAGTCGAGGCTATAGTTGTTTTATTTCGTCCATTGCAAGTAACGGTCTGCGCATCATGAATGCACTCGCGCGCAGCCCCACAAAGGGCCGGACCGAGGGCTCGGCGATGTTTAATTAAGCCCGATGCTATTCACATTGGTGACTCGCAATAAGTGAAAATATCCTTGTCATTCTGCCGCAACGTATACTTACATAAATATACGTTCAGGGCTGTAATCAGAACGGATTTTTTCGGCCATTATGGTTGATATTCGGCGACCGGCTACCGAGCGTTTTTAAAACCATTAGCAAAGTTTACAGGCACGTATGGAGAGAGCAATACAAACTGAAGAAGTTTGTATTGCTCTCTCGGGTAATTATTGTAATAATTCGTTTTTTTCTTTTACTTACATTATTTATGAGTACATCTTCCACAAATGAGGAATATTGATACCACCCGATCATTGTACCTTTAGTATGACGGGTTATAGATTGAACCTCTGTGCCTGTATTTTTTTCTAATTGGATTACTTAACTAGGAGTAGCTAAGTAATACTGGACCAATTTTAGATTAACTAAAAATCATACTTGAAACTAGTCAGAAAAGGTTTTGTTTAAGTAATTTGTGTGAATTGAGATACAGAGTTTCAATATAATATGGTTTGAGAAGTGGCCGCGAGATTTGAAAAATTTACCCAAGCCCCTTATAGCCACTTCTTTTATCCAAGGTGGTCAATTCTTCACCAGCATCATTTTTTCCAATAAATATATCCGAGTACGGCTCTGTGTTGCAAAATTGTGCTTCAATTTGTGTAGGTAAAGCTTTTCAAGAAATTTTATTAATATTGCGAGCAATCAGTGTTTCTGGTAATACCCTTCACTGGTGATTATCGCTTGATGATGCTCATTGATAAGGGCGGCTAACGCTGAAGAGTTTAATTAAGTTACTATCCTCCTAGTTAAGTTACTATACTATCATTGTAATATTTCCAAGCATAAAGTGAGTCAGTTTTTTTTTAATATGTCGTTCGTAATGTGTACTACAAATTAATAGCCTGAACACATTTTTAAAAAAGGACAATGTACAAAAATATGCACGGAAGCAAATGCAAAGGTGCCGAACCGTGAATGAAAGCAAGCTATACTCAACTAAATACTTGAAAGTCAATACTATTTTTGGACTTACGACGACCTGTCACAGTAGCATTTCTAATTTCTATAAATTTTCCGATATAAATAATTAAATAGACATAAAACACACGTCACTTGTTGCTATCACAAAAGCTTGAAATCAGCAGCATAATCCTTTTATTTTAAAATTCACATACACGATCTTTTTATTTCAAAATCCACATGTAAGCTCGTTAAGTGTTAAACACACTAAAATCCAATTAACACTTTCCAATGTGCAGACGCATAATGGCGGTTTTTAGGAGCGTTTTTATTTGCAATAGTATCGGTGCGAGCGCTATTGCTATTTTTGAGTAACGGTGCGCATTAGCGCCCTTGAAAAGACTTCAACGATAAACGGGACGGTTCATTGCTCTCACAAGCTCTGTCAGGTCTATCCTAGACCTAGAATTGTTAAAAAATACCTATAATTTAAAAAAAAACCTTTCGATTGTCCTGTATTTAAAAAAGTGAATAATTAAAAACATCTGAAATGATAAAGTTTGACACCGGTTAGGTTTCAACGCATTAAATATACTGAAATAATGTACTGAATTTGCAACAATTCTTAATAATATTAGGGTATTCTTTTAGTTAGGGTATTGTGGATAGTTTAATTGACCTTTGGAAACTTTAAGTTACTTACAGCCGTATGTGTAAGAAAATAAGTAAGTGCAAACCAAAGACAACAGAAAGATTTGGTAGAAACCAACCTACGATTACCTTTCTTTATTGTACAAAAGATTTTACCCAAATAAGAATGAAATTTAGAAAAATAGAATAAATAGATTGATATATTTTTAACGTTTGAATGTATTGATGAGCAACTTTAGTTCTAGTAATCCTTCTAATCTTTTTACTCATCAAAAAAAATCTTAAAAACATGCTACTCATTCGAACGTTACGCAATGTTACGGGAAGACGTTACCTACTTTGAACAATCATAACTTGTTGCTACGCCGCGAGCTTCGGAATTCACCTAATGTTTTTGCGCTGGGTTAAAAGATTGCAAAAAAACATTGACATTTTGATTTGCTAGTTGATTCTCATAGTTGTTAGATAGAGTTTATAAAGATTATTTTCTGTGAAAGTTAGGTAGGCTTAAGTAAATATTAAGATATTGTTTTGTAAATATAAAATTAAAAAAAATAAGAAAAGACCTAAGAAAATCATGTTAATTGGATTAGTAGGACCTCTGATTGTGATATTTATTGTTTTCAATTTTACTAAAGCATTTTACTGAAATACGCGTAGTAATTAGTAGCGTTGAACCACGTGTTTTGCAATCTAGCCATTGGTCTCTATCGCCGATCCAAACAATTCTACTAGCCTGTAGAGCCTACATTAATAGGTAGGTATGTAAATAGTCAATTGTCTATCAATCTCATTTTTAAAGTATCAGACGGTGCGGGCTAGAGCCAAGCCTACTACTACGAAAGACAAAATCCGTCAAAACATTACTAGATCATTCGTCATGACACACGTACACATAACTAACAGCACGTCAAGGTCAAAACTGTGGCTTCCTATGCGTACGTAATAAGGGCGATTTTGCACTAACGGTTTGTGGTTTAATGCGCTGTCGTCTGTACAACGAAAAAAGGACGATCGTTTGGACGGATTTAGTTTTTCGTAGTAAGCCTTCAGCAAGTTGCGAAGTGGCGGTGCGGCGCGCGGCGGTGTGGCGCGGAGTCCGGAAGGCCGCGCGCGCGTGGCGCTCAGCCCGGTCGACGACTCCGGTGCACTTGCATCCCGGGCACCCGGCCCGCCCGCCGCTCGCGCCGCGCTCAGTCTGCCACCGGGCCCCGACACGACCACATCGGCACCAGTGTCACGCGCGCGACCACTTAGGGCTGCTTTAAAACATACTTGGTGTTTTCAAAGGCAACGTTAGCGTATGCCCGATAATTAGTTTAGACACTGATTGTGAGTAAATGCCGTTTTTTTTACAAATCGATACTGTACTTTCTTATTTTATTTTCAATTTAAAAAACTTTTTGAAACATTTTCCACAAATCGACACTTTAATTACAAAACGATGTCTCAACAATAAAATGCAAAATTTTTAAGTTAAAAATCACGTGATTCCCGCGCGCCGTAGCTTCAATTCGAACGATAGCGCGGGAACTGCGTTGGATTGGATTGACTGTGTCGTCGGTTGTCAGCCCTAGGTGCAGCGGGTGCGGTGCGTCGCCGCGTTGCAGGCGGGCGCGGGCACGTGTGGCGGGCGCTGGTGCCGGCGAGCGGCAGCGCACGTGCCGGGTGGCAGTAGTGCCGCGGCAGCGAGCGCCGCACGCGCCGGCCCCGGCATGCACCGCTAGCGCGAGCATGCGGCTGCCTCTGCTGCCGCTGCTAGCGCTCGTGCTCGCGCGCCCGGCGGCAGGTAAAACCCCCCTCGTGCCGTGTTATCAGTGCCACACCGATTCATTACGTGATAATTCACAACCCGCTTGACCGGTCCGCTCTGACACGCGGTAAGCGTACAAAAATGTAAGTCCACTTTTATTCCGAATCGAACGATGATCCTTCTTGACACGTTTAAGTGAACTATAAAAACGGGGAAAACTTCCCCGTCGTGGTCTGTATGAAAATGTGATTGCAGACCAACGTGAATTTAAATACATTTAAATTAGTGCATTCTCGGCTGAATCTTGGCAATCGAAACGGAGAGAGGAGTTCCCGCCAACTCTTTAGGCAAAGTTTTTTCCTCCCGCACTTACTCTGACAAACTTTTTGTTATTTTTACACGTGTTACATCATCAAAACTAGTTTTTGTGTATATGATATGTTACATTTAATTAGCAGTAGGCGTGGAACGATGATTCAACATAACTTTTATTTAAGTTACTAAGTCCCCGATGTATTATTTTAAATTTACTTAGAGCCGTACCAAATGCCTATTCTCTAGTATTTAAATCAACTATCAATGTGCTATAAAAATGTTGATCCTTCTGCCTGTATCCGCAAAGTTAAGTAATGAGAAAAACTACGTGAAATTAATAGATTTCTGTTTGATCTTTTTGAATTAAAATAATAAAGAGTTATATGAGTTAAGCCTTAAAAATCTATTATACGTATAATATTGAAATGGTTAAAGCATAAATACCCTATTAACGACAGATATACTCAATCAATAGTCATGTAAAGTTCTGGCCAAATATAACAAAATACTGTTTTATGACTTAGATACAAACTTACTCTTAAATAAATACTAAAACAGTCCTATTTAAGGCACTGCTTCGTGTCCTGAGTTTTGACATGACTTAATAGTTTACCTCTATACAGTTGGCTCGTTAGACCTTGTTTCTAACGCAATTAAACTGAATTAACGACAGTTAGCGCCGGCTACTACACTCGAGACAAATAATTTAGGACAACTAACTAACTAGGAACATAAACAATTGGTAACTTAGTAGGTGCAAGGCATTCTATTCTGTAGCCCGACATGTGTCATTTTAATCTAATTTATTTTGCTCGCTTTCATTGCATGTGGGATTATATCGTATTTTTCTCATTGATCATTCTTCCTCGTTATTTAAGTTTTATTCTGAAATCATAAGTTATTATTTTAATTTTTGATTAACCTAAGACAAGCCAGCTGCTTTACAAAACTTAAATTATTATAAAGCTCACATGATAGTTTAGTTATTCAAACCCTTAAATTCCAGTCACCAACGTTATCCCTTAAATTCCAACGCCCTAAAATGCTTTCTTAACGTAGGTACTAACTACGACTTTTCTCAAAAAAACTATGTGAACCGATTTACGAGTACATTTGTTATATGGCAATTGATTAATATTTTAATTTGTTGCGACGATTCTTCTCAGCACATACCCAAAAAATAAGAAGACAAGCCTGATAAAAAGTAATTTTGATGTTCATAATGGTATACTTGTAATATGTGTTTCACATGCACGGGGTGTGTATATAAAATATAAATATTTACTGAATAACACAATATTTCTCTGTCTGGGCAGCATCCGGTCGCGGTTGGGCTGACCACGCTTGACCAGCCACGCTTTTTAATTGCTGGACAATAGTTTGTTAACTCATTCGTGTCGGCAGCAAAACAGTTTAAGTTTTCTTCTAATTTAATTCACATAAATAATCTCTATATATTATTTGTGTAAGAGCATTTCTTTGTCACCAGCCTGTGATGCGTGCTAGGGCTTAAAATATGATTGAGGTACCGTTTTAAAGATCTCTGCAAGTTGACTGGGCCAAAAACTCTAACATTTGTTTGAACTTGAACGCGGGCGGCCTCTAGTATTTTATTTAATTACAGTTATGAAATGTGGTCTAAAAGGATTCTATAGAATTTTTCAGCTCAGTTTAAATGCATCAATTTAGTCAAGTACCTACCTTCCTACATCAAGATATTTCAAACACTAGACCGAGACTACAACAGACTAACTAACCTATTTATTTTTATTCATAACGTTATGCCCGTACACTGTGTTTTTCTAAATTAACATACTGGAATTCGGTCGTATTTTTTTTTGAAAACGATGTACCTACTAAAATGTGTACTGAAACAAAATCTATTACTACACAGCGTTTTTGATGATTAGTTAAATAATTTTAAAACGTACAGTGTCTAAACGTACTACAGCGCATGAAAATCCCAGATAATGCTTACAAAAAGATAAAACACAGACTTGCTGAATATAAAAAACATTTGCTGGTGACTTTAGAATTAAAAATATGTATTGAAATGATACACTTTTTACGGATTATTTCGCGATTTATTTACATTTTGTTTTAACCTGACGTTTCGGACCCTTTTCAGCGTCCGTGGTCACAGGTAGACTAAGGTGTTAGTTGTCATAACATAGTTTGAAAAAATTTTTAACTACCATCACTCAAAAATATTAAGTTTCGTTCCTATCCACACAAAATGAGCTAACAGTATCTTGAGGTCTTGCAGTGTGGGGTCGAGCTTGAGTCTTGGCTATAACAGGTTCCCAAGCTGGTGGAATTTTCCAACCATCTTCTCTATTAAAATTAGGGTGTCTTTTAATTTCAATAGCCTCACGGAGCATACGAGGAAGAAAACGACGTTCTCTTGCGAGGACTTTTGGTTGGTCAAAGCGTATGAAGTGGTTGGGTTTATCTAACGCGTGTTCACACACTGCAGACTTTGTGTTCCGTCTATGTTTAACGTCGGCTATATGTTCTTTAATCCGCACGCTTATACTACGCTTTGTTTGCCCTATGTATGAGAGTCCGCAGTCACATTCCAGTCTATACATATTATTATATTATATTATTATATTATATATATGTGACTGCGGACTCTCATACATAGGGCAAACAAAGCGTAGTATAAGCGTGCGGATTAAAGAACATATAGCCGACGTTAAACATAGACGGAACACAAAGTCTGCAGTGTGTGAACACGCGTTAGATAAACCCAACCACTTCATACGCTTTGACCAACCAAAAGTCCTCGCAAGAGAACGTCGTTTTCTTCCTCGTATGCTCCGTGAGGCTATTGAAATTAAAAGACACCCTAATTTTAATAGAGAAGATGGTTGGAAAATTCCACCAGCTTGGGAACCTGTTATAGCCAAGACTCAAGCTCGACCCCACACTGCAAGACCTCAAGATACTGTTAGCTCATTTTGTGTGGATAGGAACGTAACTTAATATTTTTGAGTGATGGTAGTTAAAAATTTTTTCAAACTATGTTATGACAACTAACACCTTAGTCTACCTGTGACCACGGACGCTGAAAAGGGTCCGAAACGTCAGGTTAAAACAAAATGTAAATAAATCGCGAAATAATCCGTAAAAAGTGTATCATTTCAATGTCTACTGTTCGCGTAAACCGAAGAAACAAATATAAAAATATGTATTTGACTTTCGGACAAAATTTTGTTCACAGTGCCAGCCACGATTTTTTACTTGGTGATAGTTGACAGTTTTCAGGTTTACGCTGAAAACCTTCCTTTGTGGATTAAACTATACGACGGATATATGTTCATATATGGATGATGAGTCTCGAACAGCTCTGCTAAGAGTTGAGTCATCCATTCTGCTCAAACAAATCGCGCCAATGCATTTGAACAGACTCCATAGGTACATACAAGGTACGAGTTTGTTAGATTGGATCTAGACCAGCCCTAAAACCTAGTGTTGAGTGAAGGATTGTAAACGAGCGCGGGGTCGAAAGTCATAAGACGATTGCCGACACTGCCGTCGGCAAAACCGTTTGGACGGCAACTTTGTCGGTACAGACAGCACATCAAGGTTTATACTGCGGGATTATTATAATAAGGGCTGTTTAGAAACTAAAATAAGTAGCCTAACGTGCTGTCGCCTTTACTTGCGTGAGCGCAGGCGACGCGGAAGCGTATGCGACGGTAATGACGTTTTGAGGGCTGACTGGCTGACGATAAAAAAGGCTAATTAAATTTTAAAGTTAGCCCTTAATTTTCGTGTGGGGATTTTAGTTTAGATTGGGGGTGCTAGACACCCTCATACATCTTTTTAGGCGCGCGGGTTAAATAAAACACACAAATAGTATCAAGAAGTATGGGTTCATTTTACAATGAACTGACAGCTGATGAAGATAAATAGCAAAATCATATCGAAAACTTTTAAACGTTTATCAGTAAGACAATTGAGCATTTTAGACTTTCAACAATCAAAAGATGGTAGATCCATCTAGCTCACATGATAAGCCTTAGGTCATTTGGCATACCTGTCATAAAAGTGTCTAATACGTGTGGGTTTTTTTTAATACAAATGTAATCTACCCTGGGAGGAAGCTACAGTAAACATGCTGCCGCTTCAGGGACCGAGGACAGTCGGTTAGGAACTAATTACATAATAATAAGCAAAGGTATATAATCCGAAATGAGGCTTATCCTTCGGAAGTAGATACCTATGTCATCTTAGCTTTTAATATAATTTGCTTAACCCTTAGGATTTCTAAAACGCATGTTTTGTCAGCGCAAAGATCAAAGTTTTCTTTACCTGCTAAGTACTACCTTACAATCTTAAACGATATAACATGACGCTGAAAAAATTGTGGGTAAGCGCGAAAAAAAATATTGTACAATACAAGTTCAACTTTTTCAGCTTGTTTTTCAGAGTGCTATAATACTGAATGGCTCATTTTTATGAAAGAAATCTTTAATTAATGCGATAAAATCAGGAAATATGTATCCGTTATTTTAGCGGAATCAAAAAACGAAAACAAAAGCAGCCTGGTGTCGTTTCTCTTGAAACAACTTGTATTACCAAGCCGGACGAATGCATTGATGAGAACGGCTGTAGGTACCTGTAGAACCTAACTTACCTCATTATAACATATCACAAGTATACACGACAGAGCGTCGGAAGCTTTCTAATGAATCTAGTCAATTTGTAATAATGTGCACTTGAATGAAGGGAAAAATGTATAAAATCAATATTTACTAAAACCAAACGTTCGCGTAAATAATCTCATCTCTCTCATCTCATCAGCCTATTATACGTCCCACTGCTGGGCTCACCTCAACTATGAGTTGGTCTGAGCCATACTCCACCACACAGGCTCAGTGCGGATTGGTGGAGATCGGTCAGATGTTATTAAGCCGCCCAAGGGCCTCCGACCAGGCTAAACGACTAATATCTATCGATATTAACCGGGACCAACAGCTTAACGTGCCTTCCGAAGCACGGAGATGCTTGTAAATAGACGTCACTTAAATGGTCAGAATGGTCACCCATCCCAAACATAATATAAACATAACATAATCGCGTAAATAAAACCAACAATATTACTTCATTGGCTGAATTATAGGTACCTGGCTAGGCAAGCGTTCAAAACTTTTATTTCAATTGTCTAAAGTACATCTTACGGAGGCGGTAATCAGCAATCACACTATTCACAGGAATCCACTGAATATCCCGCATACGATAAGATTGAATCAAATATCCGACTTCGCGAGTCGAATGTTTTGGCCAGCGCATTAGCATGTGTAAATAAATATAAGTAAGAGCCGGGTCGTCTGGTCGGCGGCGCCCGCGCTTCGCCGGTCACCTGCGGGCCAGTGCTGTCTCACCACGGAACAACCTCGATATCGACTAAATGAAAAAAATGAGGTCATAATCGTCGATCAAGAAAATCTATATGATAGAGCTTTTTTTGTTCAGTCTTTGGATCAAGACTACAAAGGGAAACAATTCAACAAAAACAACTACTTAAAATTCAGTTCAACTCCAAAAAGCATCGCCAATACCGTGCAAAAAACATTCAGCAACTTTTATCGATTGGCCACATTTACATTATTCGAGTTCGGCATATAAATAATGAATTACCGTGAAATATAGCAAACCAATGTTTACACGTAACAACAAAACCATATAAGCTGCCAGACGCATAAAAGCAACAACCTTGACAAAGAAATCTTTCTAGAATACCAATGTTACGTGTGAGCTTTTAAAATGTCTTGCGTGTCGTAATTTGTTGTAAAACGTCTGTGCATTTGTCAAATGACAATGACGAATTCCATCGGAGGAAAGCTTTCGAATTTTGATTTTTGCAGATGTATGATTCGTAGTGTAATATGCACATTACGTCGTCACTAACGGGTTTATAGCTTCGGAATGGAGGCAGTCGTCTGCATGCCAAGCGGCGATTCCTGGTGATCGCCCCTTTGAATTATGCGCATGGGCACACTTACGCGTCTGCATTCAATCGCCACGAGAGATTTATGTGTGTCCCGCCCGCCCGACACGTACAAATGTTTCCGCGAAATTCGACGTGAGAAGTTTTTCTTTCAGCTCGTTATTTTGGCAATAAAATTTTAATAAACAAGCGCGCATTAGTATTTTTATGCGCATTGAATTCTGAGCACACTGAAATATTTAGTTATACATACTTTAAAGTATTTTCATATAAGTACACCTTACAATTTTTTGTGTCAATTAAATAAAATGAACTATCTCTGAATTATATCACTGACTACTTACTATTAATCAATAACTGCCGTCAAGAAAATTCGCTGACCATTTTGGGTCATTTGGCTGAACTTTATATCGACACATTCCCGAAATCGTTTGGCATCACTAAAAATGATTGCACACCCGAGGTGCTGCGGTCGGTGCATCGCGCTCGCTATTGTTTGTACGGACCGAAAAAATGCGATGGCTTCTGATGCATCTGCCGTGAGCCAGACGGTTTATATCACAATTATTACCACTGTCCGGCTATATGTTAACTTTTCACAATAAACAGCAGTGTGCAAAATTCAGGTGCCCAAATCTACAGAGAGTCAACATTGAAAAATAAGTATGTAAGTAAGTACTATGTTCTCGTTCTTCATCATAACTGGGGATTGAAAACAGACAAGTTTTAAGGATGTCAGACACTTTGTCTTGGCCTACCTGCAAAAAATATAGACAATAAGAATTGCGGGAAAATTCCCTTATAAAGTTACAAATAGGTACTATTTGACGACACTTGGGCCACTTATTTCATCAAGATAAAATTAAGGTAAAAAGGAAGAATATTAGGCAATATTGTCTTGACAAAAGCTCGCGGTTTCATCCTTCTAATATGCTCCGACGCCACCATAATTTTCGGATAAACGTCTTTGTATAATGCTAATCAGACATTAAATCGTAGGATGACATTTTGATATTGCAAAATGTGATTATACCTACCCGTAGTTAGCTCATTGCGCTAGGATTTATATGACAGCTATTCAGGCTAACGTAATCAATGCATAAATATCTCAAGATGAGATCGTAATAATTATTTCTAAACAAGATGCGTTCAGAATACGAAATCTAATTCAGAAATTACTGTCCGGTGATCAAGGCTTAGAATATTTAATTAATTTAAATAATAATTCGAATCAAATTAGCTGCGACATTTCAATTTACTTTATTTTGTCAGTTCCACCGTGAAATAAAGAGAGCACTAGTAATTTTGTACGAACCAACGATATGTATTGAAAAAATATAACTCTACTCAGGTTCTACTATCAGTAGAGAAATATTTTTTTACCTTAATTGTAGGTTGTTTATTGCGTTTGAAGTTATTGTTATCAATTCGACACGAAAATTTCTTCAAACTCGATTTTTAGAATTCATGATACAGGCTGCAATCGAATTGCATAATTTCCGTGATCACCTCTGTTACCATGCTAATGATTATTGCTTGAAGACGACGGGTTATGATGTTATACGGTCTGAGCGTTCCAGCACTCAAAACATATTAAGAAGACAAAACTTTCCTGTTAAAAAACTCCCGAATGAGCCGGGAAACAGCTGGTAAGCTTCAACGGCTGGACGGATTTTGAGCAGCCATAGCTAAGAACCACCGTGACTTATTAATAAGAATTATTTTTTCATTTCTCATACTCGGAAAGTAGTGTTTGTTTGATCAGAGCAGCGGGTCGAAAACGATGCTTCCCTCCCTTAGGCGGGAAAGACTCATAGTAATTGCTTCCCTCCCTAGGGCGGGAATGAATTTTAAAAATAGAACTAAAATTGGTTATTTAGTCGGCTATAATTTTTTTTACATAATTAAGAAAAATATCGATTAAAAAAAAATGCTGCGGTCTTGTGAGTGTATACGGCCAATGTGAATTTAAAAAAAATACCTATTAAAGTGGGATGGCCCGCGCGGTGACGCGGGCGGTGTGTTCCATATTTGAAATTTAAATTAAAAAAGACTATTTTTTACTTTCCTTATATTTGAAATGAAAAGTAGAGTGTTTAACACGGGTGAAAGTCATCAATTCCCACTCGGACTATATCCGCCGTCGCTTCGCTCGTGCGTCTAAATACCTCGTATGGGAATTGATTTCTTTCCACCCTTGTATAACAATCTACTATTCGAATAAAAAAAACCGCTTTGAAATCGGTCCATTCGTTCGGGAGCTACCATGCCACTGATAGACACATGCACGTGAACAGCAGGGATCAAACTTATTATTATTCGTCAGGGTTGAAAATAGATTCGAATTGCACATCGGAGGCACTAGCAATCCAAAGAGAAGTTACGAGCTAATTTGAAATTTTGATTGTCTGCCTACCCCGTCGACCTACTTTTGGTGCTTGGGACGGCGAAGGACAAAAACAGGTGTCTGGGGCAAAATCATATTTTGCATAATATCGTAAGTCGCCATCTAGCTACTTCTTTATTAATATTCACACTCGCCGTCTAAGTTTTTTGATTTATTACGAATGTTTCCAACCTTGGTGTTCGGAAAGTTATTATCACTTATTAAAACTGTATAAATTTTAAATAATTTACACCTAGATTGTTTTTTTTGGTGAACTATGTATATTCATGCTTTTGGTTTCTTAAGTTATAAGACTAAAATAATCTACCCATAAAGTTAACTTTGCGAGTTTGGTTTCGGTTGTATTGTATGGTACGTTAAGGTAGAAAGTTGGATTTTTCTACAGTCAATCAACAACAATTTTACAGCTCAATTTTTTCTATGCTATTAACAGAAAAATGCTACAAACAAAAATCAAAACGGCCCTTACGTTTGTTAGATTTTTTAACTTATAGTTTCTACTTTTAAGCTGTAATGCAGGCAGCCGTATCTTCACATCTTATGATCGTGAGGATAAGGCTGAGGATCGTGACCACACAAGAAGTTCCTCCATCCATTCCGGTCGTATAAGGCATAAACTGCTTGATACTACTGCTGATCTTATGACATCGGACCATCTTTTTGGCTCCCCTAGCTCGTTTTCCCTCCACCTGACCCAGTATTGTAAACTTCTCCTGACCATGCTTAGGAGACCAAATAATGTGACCGAAGAAGTAAAAATAAAAATTTTAGTGGCATATTATGGAATGCCGTGTTGTGATCTTCAGTTCTTTCAGAATAGACTGGAATTCTGAGGAGTTTACGCCAACACCACATATCGAACGCATTGATCTTCTTGCTATCACGGCTTTTAATGCACCAAGTTTCGGCACCATTACAGAAAAATAGAGAACACTAAAGCTTCCGAGCTTAAGTAATACGCCGATTGCCCCGGTTCTTCGGCCATTCCGCACCTGGACTGCACCGTATCTTCACTGCATACAATTATTTCGTCGACTTACTAAAAGTATTTTGGGAGCGCGCGGTCACACCTTGTCACACAGGAGACACGGTACGGAGACTTCAAATTGACACAGACATGCGACAATTTTTGGTGTTTTGCCAGGAATTACATCAAACATGATCGTTTGTTACGAAATGCACTAGGACGGTTTTAAACCGTAATTTTTTCCATGAAAAACAGCCGTTCCTAACCACCTAACTTAATTTTGACGTAAGCTCAACTCCCATAGATAAAGATGTTTATTATTACTTATAATCATTCTTAATATTTGGTTTAAAGACGAACAAACAGTTCTTAAAATAGTTTTCTAAGTAAATGAATAACATCCTGTTACTAAAACGTAACCTGTGACGTATGACTCATGTCACATCACATCCTTTCCTCTGGCTTGACACATCACCTGTTTATTTTGAAAACCACCATGTGGCTGCCGTTCTCTTTAATATTTTCCACAAGTTTGCCAAGACCAATTTGTATTTCGATCACTTGTTATTATTCTGCAACAACCAAAGCGCGTTTGTTTTTCGCGAATTAAAAACAGCAATGAGTACCTAAAATTAGGCGGACGGATTTAGAAGGCTATTCTTGTGTCATTCATGTGCCTGTTATTGAAACTAGCAGTGCTGTGATGGTGCCATAGCCTAATTCTGTTTGAGTTGTGCAATGCAATTTTTATTTTATTTATTTATTTAAACTTGAATGCACCGATAGTGATACAATTTTCGGACCAAATTATGGCATTTGGTCCGAAAATTGAATCACTATCGGTGCATTCAAGTTCAAGCATTCGCTACAATCAACCGCGTCGGATAATAATTGGTGGCGGAAACCAAAAAAAGGAAGAGTAGAATTTAATAATAAAATGTCTAGGCTAAAAAGGGTTTAAAGAGTGTAAGTGCAAGAAAGTAATGTAAAAAATGGTAAACATGTTGTGCCGAATGCACATCCTATTAATACTGAACCTCTTTACACCTTGTCTTCTTTCTTTTTCTCTATCTTTTTTCCTTTTTTATCCCGAAAACGCTCTAGTTTCCCCTCAAACTATCTAACCTGCACACATGTAATATTTTTAGTTGTCTGCATTTATTTAGACTGTGGGCTTCGCGATCTATTTGCGAGTTTGGCCGCACTTGACTTTCATTGCCCAATTTACCGCGTTGCCATAGGTATGGTTTAGGCGCTAATTGGCAAACAACGGTTTCAATATATTATCCATCCAAACTGTAGCAAAACAAACGAAATACGGAAAGCATTACACATCTGCGAAGTTTAAGTGGTTATATTCGTTGGTAACACGTTCAATGAACCATGCGTATCGAGAAGTGGCGCCAAGAAGACCAAGGAGCCAAGAAAATATTCACGTAAACCACGAATGACGGGAAGGCGCCACAGCGCTTCACAATCGATTAAATTGGTTACCGTTGGTATTCTTTAAACACCGATGAAAAAGAGGTGTATTATAAGTTTGACCCCTATTCCGTTTGTGTGTATGTGTTTTTGTGTGTGTCTGTCTGTGGCATCGTAGCTCCTGAGCGCATTGACCGATTTCAGTGCGGTTTTTTCTATTCGAAAGAAAATTTAATCACAGTGGTTCTTAGCTATAGTCAAAAAACGTGTGCACTGATACATACTGAAAGATGCAACTTTACTTATAAGCATTGTATTTGACATACTCAAGTTGTTCAACTTACATTTACGCAATAGAGTTCTTGACTTGCAAGTAATTTATTGGTTTGAATATGTTAATGACTGCTATCATGTTTCTTAGACGTGAAGGCAAAAATACAAGTTCATACGCATTCTCACATCATGATCAAAACCACAATCCACTTGTGGTATCTACGTATTAATCATTCGCAACTTTCTATTATTCTCGTGATAAAATATCTCAGGCCTACTATTATAAATGACAATGTGACTGACCAGAGCCTATAAATACTAAGTAGATGGGCATTTGAGGCGATTTAAATAACGGACAAAAAATTCCATGCATAATAATGTGTCGCCGAGGCGATAAGTTATGATGACGCTAGCGCAAATTCCGCTTTGTAATAATTTCAGGAGTATTACTTAAAAGTTAATCTTAAACAAAGTTTCGTACTTGTTTAAGATTAGCGTTTTATACAAGGTCGCAATTTTTTCGCATATAAATTTTTATACACATAGATTCCGACCTTAGATCAAACAAAAAATAGGTAGATAAGGTATGAGCCAGTCGAGGGTGGTCCTAATGAACCGAGTCTAATGGACTTGCTCGGCTCCTAGTCCTCGTCAGTACTGCGAGTTGTTTACACGTGAGTGCGTGTGCGTGAGTAGCCCATTTTTAAGTTGAAGATGGGAAAGCCGTACCATGATGTGCACTTATATAACACCAGAAACAAAAACTTGCAGTTCCATCCTATAGATTAGCTTAAACAAGTAATTATTTTATGGGAAACTGTATTAAAAATTTTAACAACATACTCGTACCTCACAACCTTGTTGAACTCCCGATTAATAAATTCAAGATAAAGTAAAAAATACATGAGGGTATTTTTAACGTGTATCTTATGGGAAACTGTATTTAAAAAAATGACAACATACCTCACAATGTTATCGAACTCCCGATTAATAAATTTAAGATACAGGTTAAAAATAACCTCATGCCAGGGAGGCATGAGGAATATAATATCCCCTGATATTACGGTTTAAGATTATATTAGCGACAAGAATGACAGTCCAGCCTGCACCAGTCTGATGTACAATTTAAGTAAACAATGTTGTTGTTTTTTATGGCATCGAGTGGTAACTGAGTTTGTTGCGACGCTTTTTTTCAGCACTTGCCTAACTAATTGTAAACGTTCTGTCTTGTAGCTTTGGTAGATCTAAAAGATAAAGAGACGTGTTCTGATAGTATATTTTGTAATGTTTTATTCATAATTGACGATCACAAGTGATGTTTTGTTACTAAGATTGAATAATAATGAAGACCTTTTGACTTTTGACATGATTGGCCAAACTGTCAGCTAAACAATCATGTTTTTTTTTTCATAAAAGCTTTCTTAGATTTAATTAGAGGACAAGAAACATGAACGGACGTATTTCGATTTTTTTGATGAGGATCGTATATCACAAGTTTAAGCCGCGAATCTACTCCGCTAATAGATTGAAAACTATTAATCCTATGTGTACCAGTGACGGCCAGTCTCTACGAACTATTAGTTTAAACCCAAGCACTAAATCATAAGGCTGAAGCGAGTTCTTGTTGAACCGCGTGCAATGTCCTTTTATGTCATTCAATCCGTACCCGTCATTTGGCGAGCCTGCATTCATGTCCATGTTAGGCACGCTCGCTGCGCGCGTCGTCTGCGCCTCGTCTAGAGATCCAATGACTCACGCGCGCAGGTTTTACAATCGATTGTTTGGAGAGAACAAACGCGGGAATTTTTTAATTGTTTTCAACTAAGATGATGCCTAATTGGAATGCTGGGAGAAAGTTTTTAGTACAACAAAGTTACGGAAGTTGTTGTTGGCGTTTGAAATTGCAACTAAACGAACCTGCCGTACCTACTAGGATATAGCCTTACCTAGACCAATTGCAAACAATTTGAATGCAAGTGGCCTAGGTACTGCTATGACCTAGATTACGGCAGGTTCCCTTACTATCTATCTTCAAATCAAACAATCACGTCCTTGACATTTTTTACATGCTTACGTGATTTTAAAGCTTTCATAGACTCTGCTTTGCTCGATATATTACCATTTCATTCGTTTCAGGTAGTAAAAACATTTTCCGAATACCTAAAGTCATTTTATTATAAATAAACTGGTAAAAAAGCAGACCTAACCGTAACTCATTCTCTAACACTCATAACTTTGGGGGAAACAGAAATGGATTGTTGGTGCGCCAACAATTGGCGGTGAGATAAATTCACTTTAACTAATTAATAAATCAAATTTAAGTGCGCATGTCAAAAAAAGTTACGGGTATTAATAGGAGTAGTAGTACATCTCAGCCCCAAAGAGGGAGAATTTGTATTTAGAGTGTTCAAAATGGAAACATGCAAAATGAATTCAATCATGAATAAAAATATTTTTTTTGAATTCAAAATAAAAACATAACTTGCAAAATGACACACTGCTGAGTCTGACCTTACATTATCAGTCATGCACAAAATATTCGCCATGGGGCCACAAACCTGAAATGGATTTGTAGCCTACTCCTACGCAAACTCAAATGTTTAGTCTGGAGGTGATTTTATGTTCCTATGTAGTAAACACCTTGAAGGTGACTAGATCTTTACTGTCTGTAACAAAAACGAATAAAAAACTTTGCTATCTAAATTACGTATTCGTTCTAGTACGATTAACAAACATACAATAATTGCTGTCCAAATCGTCCGCGAATTAGAATAAAGCCGGATCAAAGCGGATATGCGTTAGGCTCTTTGACTTTTTATCGTGAATCGTATTCTAAATTCTAATCTTAATTAAGTTAGTTACTATTTGGTACAAGTTTGCGTTGTCGACGAAGTGTTACCTACTAAGAGTTATAAAACGGTCAAGCGTGATGGTATTATCACACACAAAGAATCGAGTCCACTAAGGGTGGATTTGACAAAACACCTTTTTTTATTCCTGTGTGTAGTCATTGACCATCGATCTACGTTATCTTTACTAGTCGGGGAACCTGCCATAACTAATTGCCATAAGTTCACAACTGGCCTAGGTACGGCTATGGCTTAGGTGCGGCAGTTCCCCTACAGTAAGGAGTAGTTACTTCAGCAATTCATTGCTAATGAACTGTATTTAAAAACAATTTAACAGCTGATCCCAAAATCAAACTGCTATTTTTTCTTTTCTTGAAGTACGTCATTACCTTATTAAAGTTTTCGAAATTTTCCGCATCCAGCCGGTATTTGCTGGACGGGAATGGACCGCGGTGGGCGCTGCAGTTCAGTGGCGGCGCTGCGCGTGGGCCGCGCGGAGTGCTGTGCGGGGGGCGCGCGCACCCCAGCAGCCTGGAGTCCACGAGACCTGGACAGCGGCGAGATATTCTTCTATAAGGCACTGTCGGGAGGCGTGCCGTGTACTGCTTGTGCTGGTAAGCAAAACATTATACAGAGATCTTATAGCCCACCAGGTGTAAAAAAATCCTGGACGTTTCAGAGTTCCTGCCTTATAAACCGTTGCAAGTATTTTGGACTTTATAACCAACCAAATTATCTCTACAAATGTTGTCAGTCTCACGTTATCATAGCCTTTTGACATTGGGGGCTCTAGTGCACGCACTGTCTTATAGCCCACTGATAGCTTCGTCATTACCGTATCTATTTGTTATTAATTTAAAAATCTAGATTTATATTATTCTACTAGGTGCTGTCCAGTGTCCTATACCGCTTATACACAAGTAAAACTTTTTTTTGTCTATAGCCTTCATCGAGCTACCAAATCTGGAAATATTGCCTTTGTGTTGAATATCCGAACCTAGGCTCTTTAACCATCTATATATTCTAGTGCAAGTAACAAATCACACTGCAACAAACACTGCGGCAGTGTCAGTCACTGCAATCTACGCCTGCAATCCAATTCTAACAAGAAATAACTTCCAGAGTCCTGTGCGGGAGTGTCATGCGGCGCAGGCAGACGATGCGTAGTGCGAGACGGGCGCGCGAGGTGCGTCTGCGCAGCGGCGTGCCGGCGCGTGGGAGCGGTATGCGGAACCGACGGAAAGACCTACTCGTCGCTCTGCCGACTGAGAAGGAGGGCCTGTCGGCGGCGGACGAAACACCTGGCGCTGGACTACCCGGGACCGTGCCAAGGTAAGAAGGAGCAGATTTTTTGAGGATACGCCCCTGACCCCGGTGCTTCCCTAACCAACCCATGGTTCTACCTGCCTTGACACTTGAAACGAAACACAGTTGAGATTGTGGGTATTGCGTGGGCTCTTTTCCTCCGGCGTTATTCTATGCTTCCTACAAATCCTTCCTACTCTTAGCTTTCCTAAACACACATTCTGCAGCCGTTTTCGGAACGTTTAACTTCAATCGATTACGTTGAAAACACTATCTTTATTAACTGTGACCCTGATAGAACTCATACAGGACCAATGTAGAAAATGAATAAATTTAACTAGGCAGGGTTTTTATTTGAAACAGACGCACTCGCTGTTTCCATTGTAAATGAACTTCGCAAGTAAAGTAAGTACAACAAGATTCCCTTATATCTTGGTCACAGAATTAAACCTCTTACTGAGACCTGGTAGCTTATCTATTAGTTGCTTTCATTCAGAGATCAGGCAGGTGAATGAATTATAACTTACTTACTTCTTCCACACATAATGTCACATCAAAATGCGAAGTGCACGTGCAATTTAAAAGTTTATTAGAGTCGATAAATGTATATTTTTCTAGTCGTGTAACTTCGCGTCCAGTGTCGGAAGTGAACCGTGCCGTAACTCGTTCGACAGCACTTTATAAACTCAATAAATAATTATTATCATCTTTCAGTCTGCCTAGCCAGTCAGTCAGAGCATCTATTAAAGCGGCAGACGGACAAGCAGGCTTATTTATTAGTAGCGCTTGAGATCTTGACATTATTATCGGGAAGCTTTCGAAAAAACTTTTCTTGCAAACGTCAGTCACTTCTATAGAGTTTGCCGCTGTCTTACTTTTGTGTGATAGTTCGTGGTGATTAAGGGAAGGGTTGATTATGGTTCACTGGTTTACTAAGCTTGAACGCGTTTAAGATATGTTATTTTATTATAGGTACAATAATTTGAAATTGAATTTATTTATTTAAGTAAAATTAAATAATACGATTGAATGTCAAAATATTTATAAAACGTAAATTTGGGCTACACGAGCGAAAAACCTGAGAGTAGAGCTATCGGATTGCTAAAGTCTACCTCTTAGTTTTTATGAAGATAGATAGATAGATTAACAATTTATTGTACAACACAAAACAAAAATTACAGACAAGTTTAACAAAGAAAGATGTACAATTTAGGCGGTCTTATCGCTTGTACCGATCTCTTTCAGACAACCTTCCATTGAAGCAACATTTAATCAACAGGAAGTGGGAATTTGAGCAAATTATAAGTATATGGATAATACAAAACACAATTTTTACGAAACAACTAGAAGAGTAATCATTATGATAGACATAACAAGCAATTAAAAGTTTCTAACGTACTTGTATATGTATCATCGAGAAATAAGGTAGTAATAGCATCTTTTTACCTAGACAAGATCTAAGTTAATCATAAAACCTAACAGTGTCGATAGACCATCGTCCGGCCCATAGTAAGTTTTTCATCGTTATCATTAAAGATGCATTAGCTGTAGTTAGCCATCGCATGATTCATCATGCCCGCATAGCAACCAGCCGGCCATCTATCACTCTAGGGCTCCTAGACAACGTAACATGGTATAGTCGAACAACGAAGATAACTGTTAAATTGTATGCGCGAACTTTCTTCTTAATGTGGTAGGGGGCAACTTTGCGGTGTGTTACTGAGAGCTAAGGAGTTAATACAACTGATGAACATTTTCCCTGAATTAAATTTTACATATTTTTTTTCATACTTAAGAAAGTGTCATGTATGACTGAAAATATAATTTTATACATTGCTTGAATGTATTTGATTATACGTATTAATATAAGGGCCTAGATATGGCGTTTACTTCTTCAAAAAAAAATTGGAGAAAACCAAAACTTATATCGAGGACACTTATGGTAGTGAGATTTTGACTATAAAAATGATCATTACTTTTTTGTCTTTTGACTTATAAGTTTGATATTTAGGGCATCGGCGCGCGCATGCTATCTGCACCAAATCAGAAACTTAGACAATTAGAACTGAAAGATTAGCATCATTTTACATATTTTTAATACACAAATGAAAGTTGGTTAAAATTCAACTGTAAATAAATACACTGAAAATTTAAAAGATACACTTACGGATGATTTCGCGATTTATTTACATTTTGTTTTAACCTGACGTTTCGGACCCTTTTCAGCATACGTGGTGACAGGTAGACTAAGGAGTTATTAGTTGTCATTAAATAGTTTTGAAAAAACTGTAAACTACCATCACTCAAAATTATTAAGTTACCTTCCTATCTTCATAGTAAGAGCTAACAGTATCTTTAGGTCTTACAGTGCGGGGTATAGATAGTTTGAGTTTTGGCAAAAACCGGATCCCAAGCTGGTGGAAATTTCCAACCATCTTCTCTATTCTTCGAATGTCAATGGTTTCACATACTATTTTAAATTTACCAGCAGCTTCTTTACATTGAAAATTCTTTTGATCGGCAGCTTTCCTTGCCCAGGTTCTAAGCTAGGAAGCACCTAGCAACCGCCCATAAAGCACTTAGGTACGGCACGTTGGCCGGTGCTCACTGACACTGGCTTAACCATCAATGTTTACGGGCTCATTATAGTTAAGCTTTAAGGTGCGAGCGGACCGCGTGATTATCGCCCAAGGAATACTCGTATTTCACGGGATTCGCCTGCGTAACTCACTTATCCACAATCTTGCTTATAATTTGCTATGTTTATACTTAAATGTTTAAAAAATACTATTCGAGTTTGAACAATAAATAAACGTTTTCCAAGATTTATTTATCGAAAAGCGACTGATTTTCGACTGTTCTGATTTGTTTTATCGAATTATTTAGGCTTCATCACTTTAACTTCAGTGGTGTTTTGTGATTGGCTTCTAAAAATCCTTGTGAATATGTAATTATTTAAACCTTAGTTTGTACTAAGCGCCTTAATAACAAATCCAGTCGATGTAGTTAATGTACATATTTAATTCATTTACTTACAATATAAATAAATTGCTATTTAACTAACAGGTTTTAATTAAGAATAATAAAAACTTTACCGTCCGTCTAATTGTTTTGTTAATAAAACTTTGCTGCCTTTATAATAGTGGCGTATAAAGTTTCAATTTCGAAATTACAGCTTTACGTAATTAAAGCACTAAAAGCGCAGTTATTATGCTTCGCTCCTGTAATTTAGTGTTCCGTTCTTGCCCAGAGTCGATGTTTTGTTTATCGTATATCGGCATAAGGTCGTCTATGCACTAACTAATCCTAATTGACACTACTCGATAAAAATGTAATCCAACTGGTGCACCGTGCAGACTATCCGCGATCTTAACTATACTTTAGATAAGCCCCTTTTACACTGATTACGTTAAAAGCTGCGCTGAGCTTAAAACTCGAGGTTTAAAAATACGACTTGATCATATTTGGTGTTTTACTTTTTACCGGATTATGGCCAGACTTAAAAGAAGGTCAGGCGACGAGACCGAAATTGAGGATTACTATAAATTTTATGGTCAAAGATAATATTAATTTTAAATGCACTCAAGCAATCTGACCACTAAAGTCTTTATGAGCTCAATAAGTGCACGGTGTGGCCGAGCAGTTAAGATCGCTCTTTTCAAATCGTATTGCAAAGTATTCTACACCTGCAGCCTGTAAGCTAGCTTTACGCAAAAGACCGTAAATACTCTGCGTGTCCAATATAATAATGGCTTCAGAATGCTGTTGGGGCTGCCCCGATTTTGCAGTGCCTCGGGGATGTTTGCTGAAGCACGCACTGACGATTTCTACGCTTTCATGCGTAAAAAAGCAGCGTCGTTGCTCTGCAGGATACGGGCAAGCTCTAACTCCATTCTTAGGACCATTGCGGGAATATGCGACTCCCCATAACTCGCCACCTTGACAGGGTGTTGGTCAAAAGAAATACCGATTGACCCGCCGCGGCTATGTGTGGTATCACGCTGTTGTGTATTGACTTTTCTGTTACTTATATAGCTTGTAAAATTATTAAACTAACAATGGACCTGCGTTGTCTGATCTCGTAAAATAATTAAATTAATTAATAATTAAAATAAAATAAAAAATAATGAAAAACAGTAGTATTCGTCGGATTTATTCTGCAAGGTTGATTACAAATATCAATTTTTGCACCTATATGTAATAATGAATGAGCGATTGTTTAACGATAGACAAAAATAAAGCACGTCTGCATTTTCCCTGAATACCTATTCCAGGGCACTTTCTCGCCTACAGTTACCTGCCAACAGATTACGCACGGCGCTAGCGCACATAAACCTCGGTTTTGCGGGAAATTTGCACCATTTGCATTGGCAACAATGCATTCGGCGGCTGACCCATTTACAAACACTAAACTATGTAAACGTAAGCCGAATCGACTACAGATTATCTTGCAATACCGAAATGCTGTTTACGAGTCGCTGAAATATATGACGCAGAAAGTGCAAGCGAATTTGTAGCTAACGAAGATATCAATGTACTTATTCGTGCAACAATATTCTGTGAAAATTACCGACCGGGTCACGATACAGCCTTATGATTCCTTTGCGCTTTCAATTCAGACTTCATTCTATTCAACATTAAGTAGATACTAGGGCTCGCTCTTTAAGGCCGGTTCGAGGTAAAGAGTATAATTGATTGCCTCATTTATAGAGTCAAAACATAATGCACATTTCCAAGAAGCAGTTTTACCGCGTATTTTACAAAACGATTTGTGTACAATACCCAATCAATATTTTAACGGAGCAACATTAACCCGGACAATAGTCCATTGAATGCGTTATGTGCATCAGCCGATCGTTTAATACTTCTTGACGTTTATCCCGGTCCGGTAATGGCTGGACCCTCCCCTACTATCGATGGTAAATTGCCTTCGTTACTCGAATGGCGTACATCTCTATCCGATCTCGGGAGAAAAACGTGTGTAGTGTAGAACAAGCCTAGACTTTTTATCGGACTCTACCATCTACCGAAGGCGTAATACGTATTTGTTTATTTTACATCGTCTAAAACTTGCTTTTTACTCAAATTTTTTACTTAATTATTTTTGGTTTAAGTCGCATTTTATCACTATGTGCACTAATATAAAGCGCAACGAACGAACACATGAATCGTAGCAACAGCACCATGGCGTTAGTTTTCATAACACAATTTGTCAATTACACTCCTGAAAAGAGATTCACGAACATTTTACCTTATTACCACCCAAAAAAATACCTGAATATAAATAAGGTTGGATTACCAAGGCCTAACCCAGGGTTTTAATTTTTATTTATTTATTAGGTACACCAAAGGGTTTATTGCAAACATTTGCACAAAAAATATATATAATTTATATAAGGTTGTAAAATGTAGTACACACAGCTCCACATCAAGTTACTCACTTCGTTGCCAAAGTAGTTATACGTAAGCCACTTATAACGCTTAAGATACCGAAGTGATTAACTTGACGTGTGACCGTACATACAACTAGTTACTCTGGAATCAATAGTTTTATTTATGAGCATTATCTAGGTAAGGAACAGTTTTATCGTAAGCCTCGTCTGCATTTTTATGATAAGTTGGTCCTTATAAGTTAGAACTTGTTTTCGTAATGAAGTTACTCTTATCATACAGATCACATTTGCAAAAGCATGTCTAAGTTATAACTAGAAGGCATAAAATTAACTCAAAATGAAGTTGTGGTCAAATTTATCTTCATCTCATGGTAATTATCCGTCGTCCATAAGTGCAAATTAGCTGCCTGTCAATAAATGGTCTGAAGCGATCTAAATCACAGCAATTATGGCTCCAAGCTGCAATTTGTCAATTTATTTGCTACTAGCTTTTACCCGCGACTTCATCCGCATTAGGTAGTTATTTTTTAGAATGCGTTGTTTTTCCCGTAATACCAATCTTATCCAAATATAATTCAAATCTTTGGTAATTTAGAAGTGAATGCGATCGGATTCCCCGGAAAGTAATTTTTCCTCCTTACCAAATTCCATTTAATTTTTTTTTGTAGTTTAGGCGTAAAAGCGATCGACCCACTTGAATTTTCCCTTGGAAATGCGTAATTTTTCCGCGGTAAAAAGTTGCCTTTGTCCTTTCTCGGGTATCAAAATGTCTCCATACCAAATTTCATGCAAATTGGTTGAGTAGTTTCGGCGTGATTGAGTTACAGACAGACAGGCAGAGTTACTTTCGTATTTATAATATTAGTATGGATTAAGGAAAACTTAACTCAAAATATATAAAAGAT
Source organism: Pyrausta despicata (assembly GCA_963921415.1). NCBI lineage: Eukaryota > Metazoa > Arthropoda > Insecta > Lepidoptera > Crambidae > Pyrausta > Pyrausta despicata. Next base: position 7,748,309 of record OY992862.1, on the reverse strand, counting down.
TATATATAAGATAAGATGTATTTCTATCATAATTATGACATGTTGTGGTCATATTCTGTATTTTAAAATCTATGAAAGTATAGTTTTGAGCTCATACATACCAAAACTACCATTTGAATTGAATTGAATTAAATTAAAGTACCTACTTATATATTGACTTATAATATTGACACGGTTATGTAACCGTGTCAATATTGAAGTGTGAATGTGTCTACTACTGTGTTAGTTAGCCTATTCATTAGGGACTGAAAAAAGCTCGCATCCAACCCTGAAGGCTAACTAGAACTACCTGAAAGAACTAAAATTCTTTAATCGTCAACTTCTGTCAAGCTAAAGCGAAATCCAGACAGTGTTCCGTTCAAAAAGCTCTGAATCATCGATATTCGAGTAATCGCAGGATGTAATCCAGAAGTCAGTACGTCGGGCGCCACGAAACCGGCTGCGTGCGACCCGTTACGCGAGACTGCGCTCAATGGAAACACTTGCATACGTGTCTGTCTGCGAAGTATTTCTCTTTTTGTATTACAATTACCTTTTACATGTCTAGAAAGATCGGCTCTTTATGTGCCCCATTCGACATCGAGTTTTCCAAATCTTCTTTTTCTTCGTCGTGACCTAATGGCTGAGGGCCGTGTCAAGGCTCTCAAGGCAAAGGCAAAGATCAACAAGGCATTTTTAATTTGACCAGATGTATCGCGATAAGTTGTCCAATACACATCGTGATTGTTTTTGAATTGTTATTATATTGTTAACTTAACATTTTATCGATCTACTACGAAACCAAAAAGAAATTGCGCTGTTGTAAAGCTTTCTTTCGAACTAAGAACGGAAGGTAAGGCAAGCAATCGACTAACTGAACTATTGCAGCTAGAAGAAATAAATGAGTGCCTAGTAAGATTCCGAATAAAATTAATTAATTATCGTTATTAGCGACTAAATAAGATTAAAGGTTCCTTAAACCTCTCAATCCGAAGATCGCAGACACAATATTTATCCTATTGCTACGCGAACCGGATTTGTGCATTATTTTGAGTCAGAAACTGACTTTTCTGCGCAAACGCATCTAGCATCCGCTATGCACCTACGCCTTTTCTCAATAGATGCATTTCATGTAGAAGTAAAAACACGAAATCGTATAGACTTGCGAATCAAATCGATATCCTTTCAACCGATAACTTTGCTACGTACTAGGTTCGTTGAGATAGCAATTTTAAGTCATGGTTTTGACAATGGTCACCGAACTGAAACCACTAACTGGAACAACCTAACTAAGCTATTGCTATAAAACGTTAGTAGGGCAGCGCGACATTATTGGTGCTCCAACAGTGCTCGTCAGACAATGCGGACTATACCTACTATAACATTTCCCAGAAAATGGGTTTTCCTTATCGTTTGAAGTGCAGAGAATGCGTTAGTTTCGATTTATGCAAATTGTCCCTTTATTCATATAAACAGTTCCTTTTCAAGTCTCATTCAAGTGCCAGGTGTTGGAATGCAACATTAAGGCTACTTCAAACTATTACATATAACTTTAAGAGGTTTGAATTACCGACCGAACCCTTTTGTGACCAGCACGGAAGCTTAGAAATTGTTACTAGAACATTAACAAGCCACCTTCAATTCTATTTTAAACATTATTTTACCTTATGTCCTTATTTATAACTCCACATTGGAAACACAAACTTAAGTGTTTTTAAAAGGCTGGCAATTACTGACCAAGGCAACTTCGCAATCGCATGCATTTACCTATGTATCTCTGTATTTTACGACAGCTTACAGCCGTACCCGTAAGGTATGCTCAGTCAGTACCCCGTTTTTAATGACTGAGTCACGCCAGTCGATCGGAACAATATAACGTAAAGCACTAATAGACAGCCGGCGGCCGCTCCGTTTCGACGTGATAAATCCCCTGTAATCTAAACTCTGAGAGCGGCCACTTGATCGTCTAGCCAGACTAACTAACGCCGGTCTATAAACCGCAATATGATACAATCGAGCGAAAACCATCGGATATTTACAAGCTCTGCTGTGTTTGTCTGATTTCTACTCCGTTATTATGTTACATTACGCGTCGTATTTCCTATGTTATGCCCGCCCCAAACGACTTTTTATCCGGCTCGAAGGACCAAAGCCATAATCGTTATACGTTGCGGTAACTTTATAGCCACTTCATTGTTTTGTCTATGACCGTCCACGCCTAGCCGTTAACGCGGTGCATAATTTCAAAATATCTGAAGGCGATTTTGTAAAATTAAGTGTTTGTTACCCAGTCAACCGATTTATCGGTTAATGAATACCGAAGCAAATGTTATGAAGGTATGATAATCAGATTAATTAGTTCTTTTACTCTTTTAACGTACATACTTATGGCAAACAACATTAAAGATTAAATTTTCCACCCATTGACCCGACCATTATTTCACAATCTAAATGTAAGAATGTAAGCACCTAAACAACGTAAATATACCTACTAATTGATAAGGAACGTGTAGGCAGTTGACAGAATAAGGGAGTTTCTCTACGTATACATTGTCACGCTTTTTCACATCTCACCTTCATAGAGAATCATTTCCTTTCTACAGAAGGCAGCTGCGACCAAGTGCGTTGCGGTGGCGACAAGCGATGCGTGCTCGACGCAGAGCTGGGCGCGCACTGCGTACGGTGCGGCGCGTGCAACGTCGCGGGCGCGCCCGTGTGTGCGGTGGACGGCCGAACGTACGCCGGCTTCTGTGCGCTGCGAAAAGCTGCGTGTGAGCGGGGCAGGGCGCTGCCGCTGGCTTATAGAGGGCCATGTATAGGTTAGTACAGTAATGTCGACAGTTGGTTGGTGTATTCCTCTTTTTTGGGGCGCGTGCAATGTCGCGGGCGCGCCCGTTTACGCGGTGGATGGCTGAACTTATGCCGGTTTCTGTGCGCTGCGGGAAGCTGCATGTGAACGGGAAAGGGCGCTGCCGCTGGCTCATAAAGGGATAGGTATAGGTTAGTACAGTGATGTCAACAGTTGGTTTGGCGGGTTTATTCGTCTTTTTTACGGCGCCTTGAGGGCCTTGTATAGGTGAGTAATCGCGATGTTAGTACAGTGATACAGAAAGTTGGTTTAGCGGAGGTGTCCCACTATTCTGTGGCACGTGCAACTTCGCGGGCGCGTCCGTTTGTGTGTTGGTTGGTCGCAAGTATTCTGTGCGCGGAGGAAGACTGAGTGCGAACGGGGCCTTTTATAGGTTAGTGAAGTGATGTCGACAGTTGGTTTATCGCTAAGAAGAATCGAAGTGATAGCGGGTGTATCGCTCTATTTTGTGGCGCGTGCAACGTCGCGATCGCGCCCTTTCATACATACGGTCGGCTGTTTTTCACACACTGAAGAACCGCCGAACGTATGTTTTTGTGCGCTGAGCCAAGCGGCGTGCGAGCGACGCAAGGTGCTGCCGCTTGCTTATAGAGGGCTTATATAGGAGAGTCAATGTACTGTTAGTACATTAATAGTTGATCCAGCAAGTGGACACCAGACCTCACATAGTCTTATTTGGGATACTGCGCACGTTAATTTTCACACCATACACATTGCCTAAAGGAAATGGCCTGCTAAGGCAGCGTAGATCCAGTGACGGAGCTGCAAGTGCAGAAATTCTTAGATTTACTATGTTTGCACATTACAGATACATGTGTATGTAGAAAGGAATCTCATGAAATATTTATTTATTATTTTACAGCGAATGCAACATGTGCCTCCGTAAAGTGCGGGCCAGGCCAGCGCTGCATGTCCGGCGGCGCGAGCGGCGCGCGCTGCGTGTCGTGCGGCGCGTGCGAAGGGGGCCGCGCGCGACGGCAGCTGTGCGGGTCCGACTCGCGCACGTACACGTCCTGGTGCCAGCTGCAGCGCGCCGCCTGCCACGCGGGCCGCGTCGTCGACCCGCTACATCCTGGCGCTTGCAGAGGTACAATAGCTCTTTCAAAAGACCGACAGACCCCGTTGCGTGTAGTAAGGCGCGTGCGAGACTGCAGCTGATGCGGTTCCGACGCGCGCACCACGTCCTAATGCAACCACGTCGTTAACCCGCTACATCCTGGCGCTTGCAGAGGTACAATAGCTCTTGCAATAGACCTTCAAAAGACCGACAGACCCCGTTGCGCGTAGTAAGGCGCGTGCGAGTCGGCAGCTGTGCGGCTTCGACGCGCGCACCGTCCTATTGCGACCACGTCGTTAACCCGCTACATCCAGGCGCTGGCAGAGGTAACTGACCCTCCGGTATAGTTACAGCTTCAACACCAACTATCAGTCGTGGTACCAGCTCCAGCGCGCCGCCTGTCACGCGGGCCGCATCATCGAGAGGTAACAAGCTCTTTAAGTATATTAATCGTGCTTTGCGTGCGAAGGCGGACGTGCGCAACGAGAACTGAACCTATGCATATCCCCTTCAGTAGATATGGTTAGGCACGCACGGTACGGACCTCTTTGCCATGTAAGCTCGGATTCTTGCGCAGTGCTTCGGAAGCACAATAAACTGTTGGTCTGGTGATGGCTGCCACGAGTGGTGTCGTTACTGGTTACTACAGCTTTACAGACAAACTTTGTTTACATCGCCTTATTTATTTTCAGGGAGTAAACACTCAAACATAACGGACAATAGAGTGAGCCGCGAGCGCGCTCGCCGGGACCACGACGTGGACTCCAGCCGAGCGCTATAGTCGATGCGCGAAGCACTTCAGCGAAATCACTAGATGTCCGAATTTTCATTGTTATCTACTCAGGTTATCTCGCTCTCAATCTGTCTCGTTGCCACTGAGTAGGGGCCCTTATTTAGCTTCCTTTGCAGAATTATACTTGCATCATCAACATAGACAACGCTGAAAAACCTTTAAGCTGGATGTGGCCACAAACTTGATAAGTACCTAACCCATATAAATATTTACAATGATGATCTTGCATTACTTGAACCTATGGCCACCACACCATTGCAATTTAATATTTTCAAATTATGTTGAATGGTTTTTCAAGAATAATAATTGGTCTTATAGTGGTGGTTGGACCAAATCACCTACACGAAGACAGTGCACGCAGTGTTGCAAGATATTTATAGAATATCAAAATTACTGTAATTTGTATTACGTGCTGTAGTTAGCGTAGAATTAGAAAAATCTATTAAAACTGATACACATTTTTCAAACTTTGTAGATAAATAATAATTCTTATTAATCGTTTTTAATAATTATTAACACTTACATTATTAAATTTGAGCACCAAATCGTACTTAATATTTAGGCAAAATATTAAACATAGGAAGTGTAGTTAGCACAATATTTGGATCGTAGTATATTCTAATAATGAAATTCTAACTTTCCTCTTGTTGAATGTATGTTCGAAGCTTATTTATGGATGAAATTTAATAACGTTTTCATCGGACTGACATAATTGTTCTTAATTTTTAATTAACTCTAGTATTTTAAGACTTATCTTACTTTACGAAATGTGGTTAACGCTTATTGCAATATTTATTATTTTAAGTTATGGATATGATGTTAGTGCAATAATTTTATTGAGAACTGTATGAAATTTATGTTACGTGTTTTGTTTTGTTTGTCATATGAGTCGATTCAGAGATCGTAAAATCTATTCGGACAAGCCTAGGTTTAAAGATACGTTTTCAGTATTACGTGTATGTTAGATTTTTAGTAGGTATTTAATCTTCACGACATTACATCGGTAATCCGAATGATTTTAGAGACTGTATGATGGTAATTTGTTGTTACTCTACAGACATCAGAATATGTATTCTTAATTTTTATTTTAATGACGTCATTACATGTGAACCTATTAGGTAAATTTATTGCATATTATTATATCTTGAAATGATCTTCTTGGCGTCCTCTTAGCTTTAAATAGTAAGGTTTAATTTTCATCATAGGGTCTTTAGTCCCCAGGTATTGGTTGAAATCTAATGAACTTATACAATCAATAATTTACTTCTACCGTCCTTGAATAATACCGACCTAAATAATAAATTATTTCAATGGTTATTGGCTATCGTTGTTTTGAAGGAGGCAATGTTTGACGAATGTATAGTCACCTAAATTCCAAAGAATCCTAAATTAAAAATTACTCAAGTCAAAACAATAATTAAATTATTTGTTCCTCATGATTATACGTAAAATTTTAAAATTATAATTTTATGTATTTTTTTAAGTTGGTTATCAATATGTACTGCTTTTTCGTGTAATATCGGCCGACTTATTAATGCATAAGTTGATTCTCGTCAATTAATTCCTAGTTTTAATCAAGTTGTTAATTGTATCTGACTATAATAATACTAAATTGTTGTAGTTAAACCATTGCAAACATTAGATGATGTATAATATATTGTCCCTGTTTCTTCATAAATATTTTACACTGATTTCTGGATTTTATTTAAACCACACATCCTTCAACATTATCCAAAACAAATATTTTAACGGTGATGGAAATAGGCTGATTGAAACCTCTTAAGAGTTTTTAGGTATAAACTATAACATAATAATGTGATAGTTTATATTATAAAAACATTTTATTTTACAACACTATTTATTTCATGAGAAATGTTTTTCGTAAACCAAGTAACAACTATAGTATTACGATAGTAAATCAGTTGCATGTGGTATGTCGTCGTCAAATACAATTATACCGCCACACATAGTAACTCATACATCTTTTCCTTACTTTTATACTATTTGGAATGCACAGTTAAAAGATTTTATTCTCTTGAACTACTTTAAACTATTATCATTACAAATAATTTTTTCTTGATTATGTCACAGATCCATAAAAAAATGTCAGCAAGTAAATAATTTTGAACATTGCGATAAAAGTTGTTGATACAAAAATATAAAAAAATCTTATCCCGGAACTAAATAAAATTGTGTAAGTCCCACTTGAACAGTCTAGAGTTATCTTAACTCTGAAGTTAAAGTGTAGTTACATGTATACCTGGGTCAAAATCACCAAGGTGATGAATTTGGAGTTCGGAATTCTGTAAAAAAATATTGAGTTATAGATGTAAAAATAGGTTTAAATGATTGCGAGCTTTATTTCCTTAACCAAATATTATTTATTAAAAATAATATTAATACATCCACGGACACTGCACGCCTATAGACGTCATAACAATAAAACCTCTATTGTGTCTGGCAGACTGTCCGTTAATGTGTTAATTTGCATGATTTTTTCTCCATACCGTAAATATGCTAAGCTATCTTTTTTTGTTTATTGATTCTTGTTTTCTTTCTTCCGTCTTTCTATGCTTCCATGCTTGCTGAAATTAAATTAAATAGCTATTTTTTGTTGAAAATAACTTAAACGTTAAATATAACTTGAACATCAAGTTATCATTTCGGGACCTTTAATAATCAAATCAGGTCGTCATTAATAATCAAAAGTAATTTTATAATGTGACCAATAAATACAACTTTGCCTGTCTAAGAAAATAAGTATTTTATGTAGCCCAATAATTTAATAAAATGATATTAAATACTTCGTGATTTAGATGTTTTCGGGCAATAGCATTTCGGGACGCGTTCTCGGAATGACTATTACCACAAACATTTTATGATAATAAATGAAATAATATTAGAATGCATTATGTCATTTATTATCATAAAATATATTTATGCACGGACATACAAAATAAATTTCAATTATTTAGAGTATAGATTTTTGTAATTTTATAACTATTTGATACTTTTATTTCATGCGAAATGTAATTGGCCACCTTGGTGATTTTGAACCACCTGTCTTTAAAGCAGACAGACAGAATAACTAATTAATTTTAACTCTCAATTAATAACCTAACCATACAAGTGGGTCTTAAGTCTACCAGATAGTTCTAACCTATCAGGGAAAACATGCGGAATTGTAATTTGAAAACTATTCTTCCTAACCTAGAATATCTCCCATTCAATCCCACTTAGTTCTCACATCACTGCTAACACTTCATCACTGCATCACTGTTACACCAGTACATAACTTGTTACACTAGATGATCACTGGTTACACTAGTACATCACTCGTGTTCTTGTTGCATGGTGGTCCGCGTGAACAGCTCCATGGTGAGCGCGGAGAGGAACAGCGGTATGGATCGATGGTGGTGCAGGTGCAGTTCGACCAGGTCGCCGAGGGTGGAGGAGTAGTCGGTGTGCACCATCTCGATACCGTCGTCGCACAGTTTGAAGGTGAGATAGTCGTCCGCCGACTCGGCGTACATGTTTGATATTCTAATTAAAAAAAAAACTTTTTTACCACACACAAGATTTCATAAAAGTATGGGACCCATGAAAATGACAATGGCGCGTGACCCGTGTAATCTCATGCTAACCAAAATTCCAAAACGGTTTAACTTCTCAGGCTCCCTCAACAATACATATATTTCACCCATTACCTTAGTTTTATTTTCAGAGGCAATTTGTAAGGTAAGTGACCAACCTTACTGTCAGATGTTATTAAGCCGCCCGAGGGTCTCCGACCAGGCTTAACGACTATCGATATTAACCGGGACCAACAGCTTAACGTGCCTTCCGAAGCACGGAGATGCTTGTAAAAAGACGTCACTTGTATGGTCAGAATGGTCACCCATCCCAAACATGACCGAGCCGTAGGTTGCTTAACTTTTGGTATCACTACCAAAGCGCTGCAACCACTGCGCCACAAGCACCTAATTTCTATTGGTATATTTAAAAAAATCTGAAACATGTCTTACCTATAATTTTTGTGTCCAGTTCTATCTATCTTATAACCTAGTAGCATATAACACACATCTCTGTATTCTTGTGCTGATGAGGTAAACTCTTCCTTCATCCTGAAATACAAAAAAATATATGGATTTAACTAAAATAGACAAGACACTTTGAAGTTTATTGGACTTGATGCTGAGCTAATTAACCTACAGTGTAATCTGACAGTATGAAGGGTTAAATTTATATCATTGAAAATAACGAATTTCATAAAACTTAATCAATGATGCTTCGAAGAGACTAGCAAATATGGTGTTGCCAACATTTTTGACGGCCGTCTTACCGAACTTTGAGAGTGAAGGAACAGAGAGTGCACCTGTGTATTGCGCTCACACTAGTGCACTATAAAATTTCCCGCGTAGTTGGCTGATCTCTGTTGAGATTGGCCTCCTTAGTCGAAATCTGCTAGGAGGAACTTAACTTATTTACTTTAGTACCTTTTGAGTTTAATATCTCTATTCTCGAGCTGCTGCCGAAGCTGTTGAGCCTCGGAGTCCGAGCACGCGCGCGACCCACCCTCGCGCAGTGCAGCCTTTAGCTGTTTTATCTGTGAGAAACAAATTTTGTTGTTACCATGTTTAGGGGCAGAGGATGCCGCTTAGTTGAATTGCAGAAAGTGTTGAGGAAGTAAATAACAACGCACAGTGTTCGAATGCAAAATACGCGTAAGCCGATAGGTATAGCGGGCGAGCGAACGACGTGCGCTCCGCGTCGTATCTATGTTCGGACTGGCTCGCGCCGAACGTGCGCGCTCGGTTATATTCAATTACGTTTGGGCGGTGTGTCTAGTTTAGGCCGCCTCTGTACGGATAAGTAAATTTAATAATAATATTTAAATAGGTATCCTACACATGTAAGACACAATTAAGTATCATTGAATCTCTGCAGTGAGATGTGCCCGAATATTTATTTATTTATTTAAGTTTGGTACACAAACAGATATCTGTAAATACATATGCAATACACATAAACCAAAAAATACTAAAGAATACTTTAAGATGGTCCCTCATACACCTTGATGTGGATAGTTTGCGAATATAATGCTTTTATAACTTCAGTACCTACGTTTCTCTTAAATTTGCTACTTGTGATTCTAGAGGATACGTAAATTTTATCGTTATACCTCTTCCTGAGCCGCTTCCAAGTCCAATTGGAACTGCTTTTGTGCCGCGGCAGCAGGGTTATCGGCCAAGTGCAGCACCTGAAATATTCACATAGTCGAATTCATATTTACATTAAATCGCATCCATGGAAAAAGATACAACTGTGTTAAGGCTTTCGTGTTCGACCCTCCAACCATCAAATAGGATAGGAGAGACGGACGGAGAGTAAGGTAGCATGAAATGGTTATCATTAGACAGTAAGTTACTAGAGCATGGTCGTTGGGCAAACTACAATACCAGTGGGGTGAGCACGAACATTATCGTAACGTATTCGTGTCGTCCAAACGTCAGAAACTGACAGTTTTGCCATACAAATTGACAAGTTAACGATAGGTAAACGCTACGAATAAGTTACGATAGTTGTTCGTGCTCAGCCCACTGGCCTACCCGTCGTTCCGCAGGAAAGTCACACACGAACTTATCGGACTAGATATAGCATATATAATTTGTATATTAATAGCCGATTTTTGTCCCAGTGTTGTACAGCAGTTAAGCATTACCCACACTTAAAAAAATAGTAATGGATGATATTGAAGTGTAGCCATGTGGAGAAAAATACAGAAAATTCTTTAGTAAGAAGTTACTGGCCAGTTAGGAAACTCCATTCAAAATACGTTGAATGAACGCGAAGATGCGCGATTTACCCACGAGTGTATTATGTGTATCGTCCAAGTGTTTGTACCTTGGCAATTTTGGGCTGCGATTCAGCTTCCTCGCGCCATTTAGTCACTCCGTTACGTATTTTTTTTTATCAGACTATTGCATCAGTGACATATTTTTTCTAAAGTATAAATGTTTGTACCTTGGTCTGCGGCTGGTAGCGATCCAGTCTCTCTAGATGACATTGCAGCGTGTCCCGCTGCGCGCGTAACTTCTGCGCTTCGCGGCGCTGCGATTCGGCTTCCTCCCGCCACTTAGTCACTTCGTTGCGGAGGTTCTCCACCACTGCGGAAATTTTATTTCAATAAAAATTGTTAGCGAAATATCGATTAGTGCCTACAGCCCTATGGCCAATGGGCGAGCGTCGCACATCCCTCGAGTGGAGCTGTCACCGGGCATCTGTCAATCGGTCTTTGAATAGAGTTGTTGACACCACCAATCGTTGACATACTTTTTATCAACTGTCAAAACGCTTTTCTCCATATAACTTGTACTTTGACGTCATCGCGTGCAATGCCGACTGAGTGACAATTTAATTTATTGATTTAAGTTCAACTAAAAATCAAATAATACGAACAGCAGACCGAAAAAGATCAATGAAAAGTTGTAATATTAGAGAAAACAGTTTTTGAATATTTTTCTCATAGTGGAAACAAGCCTATTGAAGCGTCCTCTCTATTTACGCGCATGCTATGGTGTATCGTGGTTTAATTACATTCATGAATTCTATTACTCGTTATACTGGCGAAATACCCTTTATTTTTAGGGTTCGGTAGTCCGACAAGGAACCCTTATAAGATCGTTCAGTCCGTCCTCGTCTGTCACAGCAGAATATCTTCTACGTTTATGGACTGATTTGCATGTAACTTGGTTCGAGGATACTTAACATATAGATCTCATTTTTAAATACTACCTCCCTAATACATGTAAAGGGGGGTATCTCCCTAATACATGTAAAGGGGGGTGAATTATTTTTTTCAGTGCACACCCTTGTGTGGGGTATCGTTGAAAAGGACTATGAAAATAAGATAGGGTTTCCATACAACACTTTTTTATCAGCTTTACCATTTGCGAGTTATAGCCCGCCAAAGTCGTTTACATGGTGACCCTCCCCCTGTGATTTCTAAAGTCTTGGACCTATAAACTTCAAATCTCTCACGTAAAGAAACAGGCACGGAAACTCTTATTTAAAATTGTTTCGGGTATCCTGTGATGAATACTTTCGAAATTATAAATAATATAAAAATATATACTTACAATGATGACATTGACGGCTAGGGAGATGATGATGATGATGCAAGAAATGCAAACCAGCGCGGTGCCAAAATTGACTATGGAACCCTACTTTATGCGTGGTCTGACACGCACTTGGCCGGTTTTTCAAAGGTTTTTACTATTTATTGTTAAAAGGGATTTCGCCAGTAAAACGAGTAATAGAATAGTTAAAAAATGGGGACGGCATCAAATATTGCGCTGGTTCTATAATAAGGAGTCAATTCACTTGTGTTTTGAAAATCAGACATCCAAACTTTACTAACGGATTACCACAAACACTCAGACTTGTGATAGCATACATATATGGTTTTCTTTATTGTTTTTGTAGTTCAGTAATGATTTTGTTTGTTAAGTATTTTCTGCGTTTACAACGCTTTTTTTTAATTTCGAAAAGACAACACTTAAAAATTCTTTTCGGCTCCGGTCATCGGGGGGGAATCGAACCCCCGATCTTTGGAAGTCCGGTCCAATGCTCTCACCACCGAGCTACCGAGAAATGATGACAATACCTTGTTCCGCTGTATACCACTCAACCACATCGATTTCGGCAAAATAAATAAACCTTTGATTAATAATAAATAAATATTTTACAACAATTACACCAATTATCTAATCCCAAATTAAGCTACGAGGCTTATGTTATGAGTACTAGACAACGGATAAACATACTTAAATACTTTTTTTTGTAAATAAATACATATTATACATAGAAAACACCCAGACCAGTACAAACACACATGTTCATGCACACTTATGCTCGTACTGTGCGGGGATCGAACCCGCGACCTTTGGTTTTAGAAGTCCGACATATGAACTACTGCACCAAGCGGTCGTCGATTAAGGTAAGATAGGATATTGGGCGACAGTTAAATTTGAATTCTAACAAGCACACGTTACGTTTTCGCCATGTACTTTATTTTGCTGCTAATCCAAGAAATAGAACAAAATCAAAAACAGCAGCTGCTGCTGCTGTTGAGCGACAAGCAACATCGCAAAAGAATTCCAGATCTACAAAAGTCATTACTTCAGTCATTCTCAGCTAATTATGACACGATAATACATCAATAACCACCTCATGTTTGAGGCAGACTTGTATTGGCTGATGAGATGAGAGAGACGAAAGCATAAATACAGTAGATCTCACTTTTGGTGTGCGCGTGTTGGTCGTGCGTGGCCAGCAGGTCGCGGTAGCCCTGCAAAGCCTTTTCCAGTTGTTCAACGCGAGCTGACAACAGAGCAGCACTGCCCGCGCCCGTCTCACCGCATAGCGTCACTGATAACTCCTTCTCGTAGCAGTCTAGCTGTTGCCTAGTGAAGAAATAAGATAAAATAGCATAAGATCTTCTTCTTCTTTGTAAAAGAAAAAAAGAATTTTGTATTTGTGTATGTAAACTTGTATGTCGCGTTATTTATTAAAACTAGTTTAGCGAGGCAAATATGTGCTATAAATAAATAATAAATATTTCACAACAATCACACCAATTCTCTAGTCCCAAATTAAGCTACGAGGCTTGTGTTATGGGTACTAGACAACGGATAAACATACTTAAATACTTTTTTTGTAAATAAATACATATTATACATAGAAAACACCCAGACCAGTACAAACACGCATGTTCATGCACACATATGCTTGTACTGTGCGGGGATCGAACCCGCGACCCTTGGTTTTAAAGTCCGACATGTAGACCTTTGCACCAAACGGTCGTCAAAATGAAAGGTTAATTCTTAAAACGACTTGCTTAAAACTACATATTACTTACAAACTAAGCCTAAACCTAACCTAACCCATTGAAATGGGTTGGTTCACATTTCAATGGTCAAGAAATGAGAGTTTTACGCGGGAATATTGATCGGATCAGTACGGAGCTCCTTACTCTATTTCTTACATTTACTTCATTGTTTTCCTTCATTAAATGCTATGTTAATGATGAAGGTATGTATGTAAACAACCTCACAAGTTAAGAACTAAAAAAATAAACATTTGATAACATTTTAAGGTCAGATTGTACTATCGTAAGTGTAGGGTAGAAAGTAGAAATATTATGGATTACTAGCTGTCCCGGCAAACGTTGTTTTGCCATATAAATGTTAAGGGTGGACAACCCTTATCACTAAGGGGTATGAAAAATAGATGTTAGCCGATTCTCAGACCTACTGAATATGCTCACAAAATTAATTTCATTAGAATCAATCAAGCCGTTTCGGAGGAGTACGGGAACGAGCATTGTGACATGAGAATTTTATATATAAAGAGATACCGGCAAGTAACCTGCCTATCCCGGTGGGCAGGTCACCTAGCGAAGACAGCCAGAGATAAGTTGCCCTATAACTTCAACTAGACCAAAAGTGAAGAGGAAAGTTGGGGAAAAAAATGTGTCTGGCTGATAATATAAAAAAAAGCGAAAAAGATGAAGCATAGTGGAGGAAGCTCACACCCAATTAGTCCAACAAAAAAAAAACAAATATAAACCTCGCCTGTCACATTTTACGAGTTTAACGCGGGGAACGAAAGGAGAAAGATCTGTTTCTTAATTTTCTAAATTGATTTTTCGTGGCGTATTATTGTGATAGTGAGGTGGAATTATCATCATAATGTGTTACTGAAGGAAAACAATGAAGTAAATGTAAGAAATAGAGTAAGGAGCTCCGTACTGATCCGATCAATCTTCCCGCGTAAAACTCCATTTCTTGACCATTGAAATGTGAACCAACCCATTTCAATGGGTTAGGTTAGGTTTAGGCTTAGTTTGTAAGTAATATGTAGTTTTAAGCAAGTAGTTTTAAGAATTAATTAATTAGAAGAGTATTACTGAAGTCCAGGCTGTATGGTATTAACCTTTGCCTTTTCCACAAAGCAAGTCGGAAGCGCACCAAAAAAAAAGACACATACATGTACACAGAAAAAGCTGCAAGTTACTAACCTATAGCTATCTCTCTCTCTCGTGACGAGCAACAGTCTCTTTTGCAGCCGGTGTATGAGGCTCTCCTGGTTTTTGCGCACTGTGGTCAAGTCGTTCAGCTTGGTCGTAGCCTTGTCTCTCTCGTACTTGATTGTTGCTACTTCCTACAACATAATACAAATATTTGATTTTCATTATTCATTATAATATGTACACTCGGCAACACGTCAAGTTAACACTGTCACATTTTACGTTCTTTAAAATGATGAATTTGGACGACAATTTTGAAGGGAAAGAATGAGTAGGTATGTTAAAAAAGAAGTCACGTTCATTGTTCCTGTTCACGCCACTAGATGGCGTTGTCCTGTGTTACCTCGCGGCGAAGCTTTTTCATGAGTAATTATACGTTGAGAAACAATAATAAGCATGATGACACCTATCTTAAATATTTTCAAGACCATGGCGTTTAAAAAACATAGCTGAGCTGGCCGCTGAGCGCCGACTCCAGCGCGTTGGCGAGCGCGCGGGCCGACTCCACGCCGTGGTTGTTATCAATACCTCAGTGAGCTGCGCGAGCTGCGACTGCGCCTGCGAGCGGCCGGCGACGGAGCTGAGCTGGCCGCTGAGCGCCGACTCCAGCGCGTTGGCGAGCGCGCGGGCCGACTCCACGCCGTGGTTGTTATCAATACCTCAGTGAGCTGCGCGAGCTGCGACTGCGCCTGCGAGCGGCCGGCGACGGAGCTGAGCTGGCCGCTGAGCGCCGACTCCAGCGCGTTGGCGAGCGCGCGGGCCGACTCCACGCCGTGGTTGTTATCAATACCTCAGTGAGCTGCGCGAGCTGCGACTGCGCCTGCGAGCGGCCGGCGACGGAGCTGAGCTGGCCGCTGAGCGCCGACTCCAGCGCGTTGGCGAGCGCGCGGGCCGACTCCACGCCGTGGTTGTTATCAATACCTCAGTGAGCTGCGCGAGCTGCGACTGCGCCTGCGAGCGGCCGGCGACGGAGCTGAGCTGGCCGCTGAGCGCCGACTCCAGCGCGTTGGCGAGCGCGCGGGCCGACTCCACGCCGTGGTTGTTATCAATACCTCAGTGAGCTGCGCGAGCTGCGACTGCGCCTGCGAGCGGCCGGCGACGGAGCTGAGCTGGCCGCTGAGCGCCGACTCCAGCGCGTTGGCGAGCGCGCGGGCCGACTCCACGCCGTGGTTGTTATCAATACCTCAGTGAGCTGCGCGAGCTGCGACTGCGCCTGCGAGCGGCCGGCGACGGAGCTGAGCTGGCCGCTGAGCGCCGACTCCAGCGCGTTGGCGAGCGCGCGGGCCGACTCCACGCCGTGGTTGTTATCAATACCTCAGTGAGCTGCGCGAGCTGCGACTGCGCCTGCGAGCGGCCGGCGACGGAGCTGAGCTGGCCGCTGAGCGCCGACTCCAGCGCGTTGGCGAGCGCGCGGGCCGACTCCACGCCGTGGTTGTTATCAATACCTCAGTGAGCTGCGCGAGCTGCGACTGCGCCTGCGAGCGGCCGGCGACGGAGCTGAGCTGGCCGCTGAGCGCCGACTCCAGCGCGTTGGCGAGCGCGCGGGCCGACTCCACGCCGTGGTTGTTATCAATACCTCAGTGAGCTGCGCGAGCTGCGACTGCGCCTGCGAGCGGCCGGCGACGGAGCTGAGCTGGCCGCTGAGCGCCGACTCCAGCGCGTTGGCGAGCGCGCGGGCCGACTCCACGCCGTGGTTGTTATCAATACCTCAGTGAGCTGCGCGAGCTGCGACTGCGCCTGCGAGCGGCCGGCGACGGAGCTGAGCTGGCCGCTGAGCGCCGACTCCAGCGCGTTGGCGAGCGCGCGGGCCGACTCCACGCCGTGGTTGTTATCAATACCTCAGTGAGCTGCGCGAGCTGCGACTGCGCCTGCGAGCGGCCGGCGACGGAGCTGAGCTGGCCGCTGAGCGCCGACTCCAGCGCGTTGGCGAGCGCGCGGGCCGACTCCACGCCGTGGTTGTTATCAATACCTCAGTGAGCTGCGCGAGCTGCGACTGCGCCTGCGAGCGGCCGGCGACGGAGCTGAGCTGGCCGCTGAGCGCCGACTCCAGCGCGTTGGCGAGCGCGCGGGCCGACTCCACGCCGTGGTTGCGCGCCGCTGACTTCCACTCCTCGAGGGAGGATTCCAGTGATGCTATCTTCACCTGGAGATTTATCAGTAACACGTTTTTGTTGGAAATATTATTAATAATAAAAAATATATCTTATTTCAGACCAATTACGTCCATTAGTTAGTAACAATTTATGAACTTAAAAACTATGTTAGTAAGGTAAATTTAGTACGAAAAAGAGTTAAACGAAAGTAAATAGGCTAGATAGGTTCACCTCTTTGCACATTTAGTAACATGCAAAACAGTGAACTTATTGAGAACAGCAGAGTCCATTCTGCCCTTAATCATCCTTAATATATTGCTTAGCACGGTTAGATGCCGACTTGCCGACGCAGGATAATGTATCAGTCGTAATCACAAATATGGAAATAAATGAAAATTACACCATGAAAATAAATGGTGATGATGACAAATTACAAGTTTCTCGCCGTGATAAGAGCAGCAATGTAAGACGTAAAAAAAGCTGAATTGGATTGCATTCTCGTAGCTTTTGAATTAAGGATTAAGAAATGATTGCCACTTAAAAGTACTATCTTTATCATGAAAGTGTTATTCACAATATGCAATCTAAATACGTATGTATATAGGGTCACCTCGAATTAAGCGCAAATATTTTAAGGGTAGATTCTATGCATTAAGTTAAAAAAATAATCTTAATAAAAAAATGGTGTAAATACGCTAGTTTTTGTGATAAACGATTTTATTGAAACGCAAAAAAAGTGTGCGCGGAGCCTGCGCTGAATACGATTACGTTGCGTGCGAGAGGGACAGAAAACCCGGACAATGAGGAGGCGGCGCGTGGGCGCGTACTCCGGCGGGAAGCAGCTGACCGCATGAGTGCGGTCAACAAAGTCAGTCCAGTCGCTGCAAGACCTTTCGCAGCGTGATATAGCCGAAAAAATCTGATTCCGATTGATAATTGCATTCGATCGAAGTGACGTTTAAAATAATTGATCTTCAATTTCAAACCAATGCATCATAAAAGTTATGCGATACTAAGGAATACCTACTCGATTGTGTAAAAACATACGATTATGCTATGATAGTTTTTGTGCCGACCCCCAATGTGTGAAAGTAATAGTGAAGTAAGTAACATAAACACTTGTGATATGGAAATCAGAAACTCCGACGGTACCACAACAGTAACTCAGAGACTCAAGTCAATAACGAAAAACTAGTTCCGATATTGACCCGACCGGGAATCAAAGCCTGGATCTCAGGACCACGGACACGGTGAAAAATTAAAAACTAGCGTCTTAACCACTCGCCCATGGAGATCGCTCGGAGATCTAAAACTTACTTGTGTTAAGGAAATCAGAAACAACGGCGGTACCACAACACCCAGACCTAAGTTAATTACGAAAAACTAATTTCGAAAAAGCACTTAATTAAAATAAAACACGATATTGACCGAAAATTGACCGAAAATTGAACCCGGGGACTCAGAAATGACGACCTTAAAAACGGCGTCTAACCACTCGGCCACGGAGATCGTCTAAAGCTACTTAGGTACTTGTGATATGGAAATCAGAAACAACGGCGGTACAACAACACCCAGACCTAAGTTAATTACGAAAATCTAATTTCGAAAAATCACTTAATTAAAATAAAACACGATATTGGCCTGACCGAAAATTGAACCCGGGGCCTCAGAAATGACGACCTTGAAAACGGCGTTTTAACCACCCGGCCACGGAGGTCGTCTAAAGCTTCTTAACTTACATATTTTCGAATAAACTTAGGGTGCATTTCCACTGCACCAAAGAAAATCGTTTTCTTATATCTTAGGTAGGTATCTTGCCCTTATTTAAATTCATTTTGTACTTACCTATACCCTGGTTTAAAATAACACAATTGTGTTAGGGCATACCTAACACAGTTTGCCAGTTTCAGTGCCTACCATACTAAACCACATACGCACGTACGTACCTAGGTGAATGTTAATCATTTCGATTAAACTGAAGCTGAAATCCAGTCAATATTATTTACAACGCCTTTTAATTCCTTCTTTTAAACAATATTAGGGCGCAAATCAACTGTACCCAACAAATTTAATCATTCCTATAACCTCACCTTTATTTAAAATCAAAACAAACTTTGATGTGCCGCCTAGCCTAAAACTAATCTTTGATGTGCCGCCTAGCCTAAATCAAAAAATCGTTGATCGTGCCGCCTAGTCTAAGGGATTGTAAATCAAATAATTAAGGTTTCACTGATTAATTTACATAATACTGATATTATGCAAAAGAACATCCTCAATGGGCATAGGCATAACAAATTATTTATGTAATTGTTGGGTGTTATGCGTATTTACATTATGAAGTGCCAACTAAGGTAGACGGTCCTCAAAATGGCATTTCATTATTAATAATTTCTAGTAAAATACTTTTAATAATGAAATGGAAACTTATCACTACATACGTTAAGTTAATCGATTTATTATTCAATATCCTTAGGTATCGTTTGACAAAAGTAAAAACCATTTGAAAAGTAATAAACAAAAAGTTGGGTGGTAAAAATGGGCATAAGCGACATAAGTGTAGCTCTAGGCTCCTTGCCTAAACCTATTGTTTACATTTCGTTTGATCCGCGCCGCGACAAAGCGCGGCAAGTCCTCAAAGGCTTACAGGTGCCAGGATTGGTCAGCGCGGGCGCGGACTGCAAAGAGCGCGCGTGCCGCGTAGGGATGCCCGATCTTTTGCTTTGAATCGATCTTTTAAATCGAAATGGATCGTAACCCTGTGAATCGATTCACGCTTACGCAGTGTTTAATCATTACTTAATTCGAATTTTATACTACTTCTTCGTTCGGAATCTACGAAAATTAAGTGAATACGAAAATGATTCCTTTGCAATAACAATAAGTTGTAGTGTTTGAGGTTATGGGCTTTAAAACTTAATATTTACACATTCCAACTCAACTAAAATGATAAGTTTATTCCGAATTCAAACAAAATGATACGTTTATTTTCATACGATACGATGTCCAGGCATACGATTCGATCTTAGCATCCCGTTGAATCGATTCAAAAAATCGGCAGATCGTATTGCCGTAAATCGATCTTCAAACAAATCGATTCAGATCGGGCATCCCTAGTGCCGCGCAATAGTAAGTGAGTTATGTATGTTATGATGTGAGTTAGTCGGCCAAGCAAAATCATTTCGTTGAGATGTGCGTGCGCGCGGCGCGTAGCTAAAATGCCGTATCGGTTTTCGACCAGGAGTACCTCAATATGGCTTTATGCTATCATGACGCAGGGGATGTTTTGTTGCGGGCGCAGCAGCTGTACGCTGAGCGGTATGGTCGCGCAATCAACCAGCGCACCATTCTTGGCTTGGCTGTGCAGCGCCATCGAGAGAGTGGGAGCTTCTGTCCACGTCAAGGCACGGGCCGACAGCGCTACCCAGCGCGGCTCAAGGACGACGTCATGCCTACGGGTCGGGCGTACCTGGACGAGGCGTTTCAAGGTCGGTGGATCGGGCGCGGTAGCGTTATTCGCTGGCCGCTACGTTCACCTGACCTGACGCCTTTGGATTTCCATGTGTGTGGTAGGGCCAAAGACCTAGTTTATGGCAACGACGGCCATACAATTCAAACTGTTAGTGAATAACGTGCAAGGATTGTGAGTGCGTTTGACGTGATGTCCAGGGAGGTTTAAGTGCTCAGTGCAGTTCGGAGGCATTGCCTTGATCGTGCCAGACTATGTGTGCGTCATCAGGGAGTTCATGTACAATACAACACTTAATGTACATAAATGTTTTGTGTGTAAATAGGGACTGGTAAGACTGTAAATATCAATGAATTAAGACTTTTAAACACGCCAAGTTATCACAAAATCTATCAGCCATTATTGTTAAGATAATAATTTAATTAACTGTTTTGTGATAGTTATTTTATGTTTTAACTTGTCAGTCCAAAGCCTGAGAAAGTGTGAATTTGTTGTGTATTTTTATTAATAAAAATAAACTAAAATTGAAACAGAGTTGTCATTTATTCCCGAAATTCCTCTTAGTTTGTGGGTAAGTATTAACTGAAATAGCTACGTTAAGTTATTTAACACATGTAGATAGGGTTTTCTTTTACCTAAGTTAGTCAGTTCAGTCTTGGCGTAGGTTAGGTTAGGTGTTAGGTTGTGCGCTTACAGCGCCTTGTTGTTTTAATCTTTTGCCTGATAATAGATTCATTACCTAAAATTAACGTACCTAGATAAACATTCACTGAAATACGTATCTACGTAACACGTAGCTGCCTCATCTCGCAAAATGAGCTTGTTTGTGTGCTGTGAATGAAAGTTGGAGGAGGCGTGGCAGCAGCTGTCATTTTGCTACTTTATGAATTACTTGAGGGAAGAATAAGACCGATAGAAATTAATTTTGCGAATGAAATGTGGTAGAAGAGGCGTGGCTTAAGGGAAAGAGTAAGACTGATAGATATTAATGAAATGATAGAGATAGGTAGTGTAAGGACCATCACACATTAATTACATTTATTTTGTTAGGAAAAATCAAATAAAAAACTAGTGTATATACACCATTTTTTTATTAAGATTATTTATTTGAATTAATGCATAGAAGCTACCCTTAAAATATTTGCGCTTAATTCGAGGTGACCTTATATAATACTCAAAGGTGACTGACTGAATGACATAGTGATCTATCAACGCACAGCCCTAACCACAGGGCGGATTGGGTTTAAATTTGACATAAAATTTGGCAGGTAGATGTTATTATGACGTAGGCGTCCACTAAGAAAGGATTTTGATAAATTCTACTATTATTTTGTTAAAATATAAGTTGCCAGTTTGTATGAAACTAGGTGGCAAAAAACTAGTCCACGCGGACGAAGCCGCGGGCGGCCGCTAGTATAAAGTCTGGGTGATACAGTTGCTTTTAAACTTTTATCTATTTATTAAATCATACCTTGGCTTCATGCAGTTCTTGTTGCACCGGCTGCAGGGCCTCCACCCTTGATGTGAGCTGATGCACTTGTTCTTCTAAGAGCAGCTTGTTGCAAACCGCGTCGCGAAGAGTCCGCTCCGTGGCTTTTAGTCGGACCACCTCCTTTTCCAACTCAGCCATGTTTGACAGCCGTTTTTGTGCCGTCTAGGATGGAAAGTACTAAAAACTTTATATCAGAGTCATATTGTTTTATGTATATTTAAACTTCTAATCAGGATCATTAAATGTTTTTAACACTATCCATTGCACTATTTTAAATTCTTTATGCTGCCATAAAAAATTCACCATTCATAGTTGTTGTGCCAGACTTGCGCAAGCAAAAAAATCTGTCTATGATATCTGTTGTGTATCTTAGCTACAAAGACATATACATATACATTTGTGTGTGTGTGTGGCTGCACCCTGCACCCCTTATAGTCTTTCTGACCGACTTCGACCACGGCGGTCAAACTCAACAGAGATCAGCCAACTGCACAGGAGATATTATAGTGCTCAAGTGTGAGCGCAATACACACGCTGTTCCATCACTTTCAAATATCAGTGAGACATCGCAATCGACATGACTGGAGAGAGATCAGTCGCAGGACCAACGGCTTAACGTGCTTTCCGAGGCACGGGGCTGTAACGCCGCCAACTTCCCGACTCTGAGCTGTTTTTTAGAGAAATTCATGACAGAAAATCTCAGAAACAATTTTGGCTAGACCTGGGATTCGAACCCAGGACCTCTCGGATGTAAGGCAGAAACTTTGCCATTACACCAACGAGGCAGTCACTGCACCCCTAACAATCAATAAACCAATGTGTCTTGAGCAAGCAGTTGTATCACTTGTGTCCCGTCCCGTCCCTAT
This sequence comes from Pyrausta despicata, assembly GCA_963921415.1. NCBI lineage: Eukaryota > Metazoa > Arthropoda > Insecta > Lepidoptera > Crambidae > Pyrausta > Pyrausta despicata. The sequence continues at coordinate 7,725,604 of OY992862.1, read as the reverse complement.
TAAATACACACCAATATCTTACTATATTTGTCATCCAAAATAGTGTACCAACCTTAACTTGCTGCTGCCAATCCTTGTATGAGTCTCTCTCATACTCCAGCTCTTTAAGTTTGTTGGTGACCTGTTGCAGTTCAAAGTTCTGCTTTTCCAGCTGTGTCTTCAGGGTAATGCATTGCTCAGCGCGGGAGGTCTGCCTTGTTACTTCTTTCTTTAACATTTCCACTTCAGATTGGGCACCTTCTAAAGCCTGGAAGTTTCTGATGTATAGTCTAACGGTAGATTAATGGATACTGTGAGAAGGATAGAACTATCTATCTACATAGCTCTTATTGCACACTGTTGTCTTATGGCTGAGATATCTTTTCCAGACTAATTTTTTGGGTAAAGGAACACTTTAATTAACAGACACTTTAATTAACAGAAAGGGGGACTTTCAATGTGAAAAGGAGTAGTGGCCTGTTTTAATTTCAAATGTTTTAGTTATTTAGATCAGAAAAATGTTTCAGGTGATTGATTTCAAAATGGATTTTGAGTAGTAACAAAATGTATCACCTGTAGTAATTCATCCATATCTTTTTTCATCTCTGATATTTGGTCCTTATTGCTAACATTGGCTTCCAATAGTTTTTCCTTCAGTTCACCTATCTGTTTGTGAAGTTCAGTTTTTTCTCTGTCCCAGTTCGCTTTGTATTCCTTGTGCTCCTTGATAGCCTAGATAATGACAGAAGCAATGTTAACACATTAACAGACACTGCATACCTATAGAAATTATAACAATAAAACTTCTATATTGTGTCTGGCAAACTGTCCGTGGATGTATTAAAGCACTTTACTCAAAGTCATTCCACACACTTAATTGAGTAGGTACTCTTTTCTTTTAAGATAAATCCTATTCAATAAGTATAAAATAGTATTTATTGTCTTTCAATAACTATTATGAAAATGTTTCCATACATTCTATTAGTTTACAGTTCATCATAGAAATTAAAGAACTACTCCCATTCAGTACCCCAGTACAGGTTAGTAAATTTACTTTTTTTAAATTCCAAGCTTAGAAATAGGTGGTAAAATATGACTTTACATACCTCATTCAATTCTTCCTTTAATTCCAGTTCCCTCCTTCTCACAACTTGCAAGCGGTCCTCCATATCAGAGAGTGCTCGCTCATCCCTCTTGTGTTGTTCCATGAGAGACGCCTTCTCCTCTTCAAACAAGATCTGCATCTCTTTGCGTATTGTGTGCTGGTGATTCACACGGGCTTCTAGTTTAGTTATCTAGGGCGAAAAAATTTAAATTAGTACATGTCCCTGTCTAACTAATATCAATTTTGAAGGGTGTTAACAGGTCAAACAATTTCTATTGGATTCTAATATGAGCCCAAGGTTCTCTAAGTAAGTTTAGGGCAAGAATGATTCAAATATGTGAATTTTATTTGGCTACTCTTTTTACCTGGGCTTTGGCAGCTATGAGATCAATCTTCACCCTCTTAGCCTCCCAAGGCGACGGCGGTGCCGAAGCAATATTGGAACAAGACTCAGTCCGCCGGCGCTTGTCAGGAGTAGACATTTCGGGACCGATGCTCGACTTTCTTTTACCCATCGTTAACAGGTTAGAAAGACCTAAAAATGTAAAAACTTATTAATATACCGTGGTGTGGCGATACACATGATCAAAGAAATAAATATTATCACATAATACCTTCTTTTATAGACTGGTTACTATCAGAAAAATTTAATTTAGAAGACGCCGACAGTTTGTCTTTCGGCGGTTCGGTATTTATAACTCTTCTAAACGGCTCCAGAACATCATTGAACAAAGACATATCACCTTCCTTTGCCATATTTGCACTTGCTGAATTAAACTACGTTTTCTTTAGATAGTAATCATAATAAAACTAGTTTTTCTTTGAATTAAATTCTTCAGAAATCGCAACAAACGCACAAAGCACCAAAGAAAATGAAATGAACGAATAGATGAAGTATGAACCCAATCAAAACTAATGAACTGAATGAATGGCTATTAATGTCAGTCACGTCACTCGACGTCAAATATGAATCATTCACTCAGACACAGAACATAAAAACTCGTCATGTGATATTTTGATCGATACTCACACGATATTTATACCTAGGACGGCGATAATTAGTGATGTGCCATGTGCGCTAGCTTTACAAAAATCTATGCTAAAATCTTAAGTAGGTAAATGATATTTTCTTGGGGTAAATGGTAACTAGCTAGCTGTCAGTAGGGATCCGCAATATCTTAAAAGTATCGATACCTACTCGATACCAAGTATCGTATCAAAAGTATCGATACCGATAAAAATATCGGATCAAAAGTATCGATACTACTCAGTATCGAGTACTTTTTCTTAACCTCTTGAAACGTGGTTAAAAAACTCAAAAATCCATAGTATTCGTGATAAGTTGAATAATAATAATAAAATTTATTTAGTTTCATTAAGATAAATTACAATTACTTTGGGCTTAGGATCGAACTTACAGGCTAATTACTTTCTTTACCTGAACTAGGTTAGATATAAACCTGTATCTCAGGCTAAAGAGAGCACACATTATTTTTACAATAAGTATAGGCTTATGAAAAACTGCTTGAAACTACATACTTAATACGAAATAAAACAAAGAAATGATCTAAATTAAGTTAGTAAATAAGTGTCAGCACTTTGCAACTCAAGTCAACAGCGTCAGCAGTTTTCTTACGTATGTAGGCTAAATATATTATTGTATGCATCACGTTTATATTATTTTCTGCCTGTATTTAAATTAATGATTAGTGTTAGTAACATATTATTTTGCCTAATTAGCACTAACATGTAAGGAGGACAATGTTAGGGGGATTCCCCTAATAAAGACAATATAGAATCTGGATCAATAATAGTGAAGGGTAAAAAGTATCGAGTACATCAGAAAGTATCGATACCTAGTAAAGTATCGGGATAAAAGTATCGAGTACCAAAATACTTGGTATCGCAACGCAAGTATCGATACTACTCAAGTATCGATACTTTTTGCGGATCCCTAGCTGTCAGTCATCAGTTAGTCAAATCAAAACAAAATGTGTTTTGTAGCGAAGTTGGAAATAATATTTGATTGAAAATATATGTGCGTGCGACGGATAATCAAACTCAATCAGAAATAGAAGCTAAGATGGAACCTGACACTCCAGCTAATGAATACTTCTCTAGCTATGAGGATTTGGAGGTACACAGTAACTTAACCTAACATTGCTTGCATATTTAGTATAAGAATAATTAAAATAATATATTTCTTTATTTATATAGTGAACAGTAGTTTTATACATTATTGTATTATTGAATTACTCACATTCAATGCAATAATTACATTCCAGATACACAAGCTAATGCTAGAAGATGACCCTAGAACTTTAGCATATAAAAATGCCATTATGAGCAACAGAGCATTTTTTAAAGACAAAATAGTAATGGATGTTGGTTGCGGTACGGGAATACTTTCAATATTTTGTGCTCAAGCTGGTGCCAAAAAAGTATATGCTGTTGAAGCTAGTAAAATTGCTGAGTTAGCCAAGGAAATTGTTAAGGAAAATAATTTTGAGGATGTAATAGAGGTAAGAAAAGGAAAAAATCCATTAAATGTTATTTAAAGGGTTGTAAACTACTCCATGCCTTTTTAATCTTCAGGTTATTCATAGTAAAGTAGAAGATGTGCAACTGCCAGGCAGTATGAAGGTGGATGCAATAGTGTCTGAATGGATGGGATTCTATCTACTGCATGAAGGCATGTTAGACTCTTTAATAATGGCTCGAGACAAATTCTTGAAAGACAGTGGTGAAATATTTCCAGAAAGTGCCACAATTTATCTTTCACCCTGTAGGTAAGATACTTAATAATTTAAAAAATCATTACTTTAGTTACAACTTTAAATTGTCTTACTTATAATGCTAATCCCATAAGTGCTATATTTTTCTTATCAGTGTGCCATCATTATACAAGAAATGGGATAACTTTCATGGTGCTTCCATGACTTCGTTAGCTAAACAATTGAGACTGAGCAAATATAATAAACCTGAAATAATGAATTTACAAGCAGCTGATTTGCTGGGATGTGATGAAGTAGCTCTATGTTGGATAAACTTGAAAGAGGACTCTGTCTCTGATTTGGATTCTTACAGCATTCAACATGTTGTAGGTATGATGTCAGTCGTGTATAAAAATACTAAACAATATTTTCCATTCATGATTTTGATTCATACAAAAACAACTTTATTGTTTGTATTGAAAAATCAGCAATGTTCTTTAATAACGAAATTTTAAACTTAAAATTTTTGATTTATTTTAGGTGCGAACAAAGATGGAGCTTTCCAAGGCCTCTGCATTTGGTTTGAATGTGTTTTCCCCGATCTATCCAATGAAGGCAACTATAACCCAGTAAGACTTGACACAGGTCCCCACAGTGCATCAACACATTGGAAGCAAACTGTTATTATTTTACCAGAAGAGCAGGAAGTGGAGTTGGGAGACCCCATTGCTTTCCATCTTGAAATGAGGAGAGATACAGTGAACAGAAGGAGGTAGAGCTATTTTTCATTTATTATTAACTAGACAACCCCAAAGACATAGCCCTGCCAGTTGATTTTAGAAAAAAAAAGTCTTGCCAAGACACCTGTTTTATCCCAAGATAGCATTTGATCAGGATAAAAAGTATAATATCACCCACTTGGGTGACAGGATACTTTTTACCCACATCTCATACCCTGTCTGAATACTAAAATTTTATCAAAATCCGTCCAAACATTTACACTTTCACATTTATAATATTAGTGTTCAGAAGGGTTCACCAAATAAGTCTTCTAGAAAAAGAAATTCTTAAGGCCAGTCATAGTTTACTCGTCTCCAATCCATTTTTATCTGATTCTCATGATCAGATATGATTCTCAATTTGGTCTGCTTTTATTGATACTTTATTGTTTCTTCATTAGCATATTCCAAGTTTTGTCTGCTGTCTTTATTAACTCATTTGCTTTCTCTCAATAGTATCCACCTACTAACAATTGCCTAAAGTTTCATATGAAATCATAATGTTATGATTCTTATTTTCTAGATACAACTTGCAACTCTCCATATTGGATCCAGAAGCTATAGAACACCCATTGCCTTGCACCTGTGATCTGACTAAGTGCCTACTCATAAAGAACTACATGCTCCAGCACCCAGAAGAGTCGGACAAGAATGCCATGGAAACCAATGGCATTGAAGAGGATACCATTGATGATGATAATGATTATGAAGATGATGATGGTTAGAAAATAAATAAATGTTACTTGTTATGTTTACTGTGGTTTTTATTCATTTTATAGTATACCAAAAGTAATGTTCTGTTGTAATGCAAAATATGTAGCTTAACATATAACTGTTTCATTAGGATCAATAATAAAGCATGTTACAGATTTAATTGTTTAATTCTTAGTCAAAATGTTTATAACGTTAGCATTGTTAAACTTGCGATGTTTTTTCACAAGTAACTCATCTTCATCCATAGGATCAATAATTGTGCCTGCCTTAGTGATAATACTAGGTTTAATAAGCTTTTTATGAGCAGTTTCAGGAATAAATGTATTTCCCAATGGGGCCCTGATAGATGCTTCATATTCCTTGATGCTTGTGAATGGAAATGGTATATCTGTGACTTTGTGTGAAGCCAGCTTTGGGTCTTTGTATTCTTTGATTATGATGTCGCCTTTGTTTTCGTCGCGCCTAGGCATTTTCGGTGGCGCCTTGAGTATGAATCGGTTCTTTTTCCGTTTAGGAGCTTTTACACCTTTCCCTCCCCAACTGCCCCAGCCGGGTAAACTCAAATCAATGTCTTCTGGCTTGTTTTTATTTATTTCATCTTCTTTTTCTTGTCTAAAGCTTGCTACAACATCGTCTTCCTCAAACACTTCTTCAATATTTACTTTCGGCACAACTTGCTCATCATCATCCAGATCATCACATGTATTTACATCACTAGGTAGTGTAGTGTTCAAATATTTAGGTTTTACTTCTATAAACCTGCTTGGATCAATGTTGCTGTTTTCTGTTGTAGGCTGTGCACTTACTTCAGCTGTCTTGAGAATTTCAGCTGGTGATTTTGTTTTTTTTTCTATTTCATCAACATCATTACCTCCAGTTTCAATCAATTCTTCATCAATCACTGCTTTGACTTTCTGATTCTTGAGTTTCAAGTATTCTAGATTATCATGATCATCCTCTTTTTTGAGTTCCTTATCAATAACTTTTTGTCTCTTGTTTAGTTTCTCAATATTAGCTCTGAGTGCTTTCAACTTTTTGTTGATTTTAGAATCGACTTTGGTTTCAAAAGATTCAAATGCATCTGTAATCTTTTCACCAACATCTGTTTCATTGTCATTCTCATTATTACCACTAACAGATTCAACAATCCAATTTGTCGTAGCTATTACTGGTTTGTCAGGTATGGATACAGGTATTACTAGTTTGTCAAGCTTAGTTGCAGATTTTTTCTTTCTGGACTTTTTCTGTTCTGCAATTGTTTTTTTGATAGCAGCACTATCTATGACATATTCTTCAACTGGTGTTTCTTCTTGGGTGATACTATTGACACTGGCTTTTAAAGTTTTAATTTCCTCTCTATGTTTTTCTGTATTTTCTGTCTCATCATTTGAATCAGAGTCAGAGTCTTCTTTTCGTTTGTACATTTTATCTTTCAAATATTTCTTGTACCCAAAGTCAAATTCAGAGGCAACATTAGATTTCCCAGAGCTCTTCAACATCCAGGGATTTAGGGGATCTTGTGACAAAGTTAAGTCAGGAATAACTTCATTATCATTTTGTTCATCATCTGTGCTCTCTGCATCTTGAGTTTTGTGAGTCAGGCTTCTACTTACAGCTAACTGCTCTGCAAGTTGCTGCCTTACCTGTAATAAACAATACAGATACTGTTAATAAGAATATATATAAATAAACTACCTGACCCGGCAAACTTTGTTTTGCCATATACATTATTGTGGACAACCCTAAGGGGTATGAAAAATAGATGATAGCCGATTTTCAGACCTACTCAATATGCTCACAAAATTTCATGAGAATCGGTCAAGTTTTGGAGAATTTTATACATATATAGAGATCAATATTCAAAAACAGTTTTCATATAAAATTGGAAAATACAATGTGAAATAATTCAATCAAATATATTTTTTCATACCTCTTTATCATATTTAGCCTGAATAAGTTTATTTTTAGCCCATTTTCCTGTGTTTTTGTGCCTCAATGTGTGCCGCTCCAGAGCCCTTGCCTTTTCAAGTGCCTCAAGCTTTTCTAATGCTTCCTCTGGATTCTTCTTTTGCAAGTCTTCAAATTCTTTGAGTTGCTGTTTTAATCTTTCTTTTTTCAAGATCCTAGAAAATTAAGTTACATTGGTCACAACAATTTTGTTCAATTGCCATTTAACCAATAATTTACTTACTTAACCAATATAATGTAAGATATATAGTATAAGGATATACCAATATAATGATTTTCTTACCTATGATATTTCTTGCTCTTGATTTTACTTTGCCGTTTAGCCTTAGCAGCTTTGTAAGACTCCTTAGCTCTTAACCTAGCCAGGTGTTGTCGTTGTTCAACCATCTCCTCATAAGACATAGGATATTTTTGCTCCTCATCTTCCTCAGGCTCAGCCATAGGTCGAGGATCTACTTCCTCCAGCTCTTTCTCCAATGAGGACTTTAACTCCAATTTGGACAAGAAATCTGCAGCAGGTTGGAGTTTAGTAGAGACATTTTTCAAAGGAAATGAGACAAAGTCAACAGTACGGCTTCTGGCGACCACAGCGTCCCACCGCCCGATCTTTTTCTTCGCCTCTTCGTACCCTGTAGCTCGTTTTATTCTCTCAGCTTGAGGTTTCTCTAACGGCTTAGGTAAAACTTTTTGACTCCGCTTTAGCTTCTTACTTATCTGCACATGATGGGCTGTGTCTTCCAGAACCTTCACAACATTAGTAAGATCTAATTTATTGGACCTTTTTATCAAATTAAACTCAGAATTCTGGTTGGTTGGCTCATTTCTGGTGGGTTCTGTAATATGTTGGGTTTTATCCAATTTAGACACCGCATTCACTAAAAGATCATGTTCTGATGCTACAAAATCGTTTTCTTCATTGTCTTCCATGACTAAATTGATTGATTCCGACTTTATTTATCAAAATATCACTTTTGGCTGGAATCTAAACACATGATATAACCTCAAAAATATAAGATGCAGTGTTGCCGTTTTGTAATTTCGAAAAATGCTAACTTATCACCGGAAAAATGCTAAAAAATGCTAAGTAACATCTGGAAAGTGCTAAATAAAATGCCAATTTAATTTAAAGTATTTATTTTAAAAGTCCAAGCCAAGTTATTATTTTTTAAGTTAATTTCAGTCTTCAAACAACACCTGCAGGTCAGATTCAACATGTTCGTGTTGTTGCGACGTTGATGGGCCACTTTCATCAGACACTGCACGTGATTCTTTTAAAGATTTTATGAGTTTAAGCACTTCATCTGGGATGTTGTAAGAATGACAACATTTTTCTGATCTTCGTAGTCCATATCTGACATGCAGAATTGCATTAAGTGTAGTTAATGACATCCGATTTCTCAGTTTAGTTTTAACCACATTCATTTGGCTAAATACTCTCTCTACTTCTGCATTGGAGTGAGGAAGCGAAATGATGGACATTACTAATGATGCCAACTCCAGAAATGGATTATTATCCGCACAGTCTTTGTACTCTAAAACTTCTGACCAGAATGAAACCGTTGAATTTTTATTCTTCCAATCAATGTGACCGATATTTCTCCATTGCACTACAATGCGCTCTATATCCACTTCGTTACAACCAAAATCCTTAGCAATATCAACGACTTGTGGTTTAACAGCTTTTAAAGCTTCCTGTACAGAAAACATGTTCATTTTTCTCAATGTTTGAACATTTACTGGCAACCTTGATCGCAATTCCTCGACAAGCTTTAATGTGAATTGCTTACACCGATTTCGTAAATTCTGAACCGATTCTGAAGAAAGTTGGTATTCAGTAATTCGACTTTCTACCCCGAAAACCATGTATGGAGATGGATCCAGGTAACTGGTTATATCAGTTGTTAAAATATCTACTCTAGATGAAGCTGTTGACAGCAAAATTCGTCTAGCCACCGACTCGACCAATAAAACCAAATCATTTAGAAGTTTGGTCGGGTCTCGATCATTGTTTTCAAAATGCTTATTTACTTTTTGCACTTCATCTAAAATTGGTAACAAATATAGTAGGAACAGATGATTTATCGGATCATTGTACATAGAGGAAAGCATTTCTGCCATGTAACAGTTTTCGTTCAGTCTGACGATTTCAAAATGGGTTTTAAGTTCCAACCATTGGTCTAATATTCGTCGGACAGCAGGTTCAATGGATAACCACCTGGTATTACACATCTGAGTTATTTTTAAAGGTTCTTTGCCACAGTTTATAGATTTATAAAGTTCCTTGTAGAACAATTGTCTGTTAGAGGAATGGCTGAACCAGTTGTGCGTTTCTCGGATTAAGAACTCGATATTTCGTGGTAAAGTGCCTTCAGACGCATGACTTATAGCCAACTGTAAAGAATGACATAGGCACCGCACCAATACTAGATTATTGTTGCCAGTTTCAGATTTCAGAATGCTGTGAACACCGTTATTGACACCAGTCATAGAAGTAGCATTGTCGGTTCCAATCCCTACTAAATTTCTTATATTTAAATTTAGTTCTGCAAATAGGGTCTTAATGCCATTGACTATAGCAATGGATGTCCCGTTCTCAATTTCGACCAAACCTAAGAATGTTGTAATAATTTTTTTTTTCGTCTGGCTATAGTATCGAATTGATATGCCGAGAATTTTTGTCACTGAAATGTCCGTAGATTCGTCTATTAGTATACTGAACTTTGTATCTCCTATGTCTTTTATCAATTCGGATACAAAGTGCGGTGCCAAGATATTATTTATAATACTGGTACATTTTGTTCTGTGTAACTTCATATTCTCTGTACTTTTACTATCAGAAAATGTCTTTTTGCACATATCTGTTAAGTGATCGACTGTTAAAATTGCAGTGTGTTCGCAAATAAAAAGTGCAAGAGCGCCCTCAGCTTTTTGTGTAGGATCGACATGGGTATGCATTTTAGGAAAATTTATTTTTCTTTGACTTTTCATAGGTTCAGCAGCCTTTAAATGTTTTGTCGTAGGAATGTGTTGCTTTAAACAATATAGCTTTGCAATAATATTACACTTACAATATTTGCAGTAAGCTTTAGTTGAGTCATCTCGCACTGGTGACAGCCAATCCTTAAACTCGCTCATCTGTTCCCATTCTTCACGATAATGTTGTGAATATTTAGAGGCCATGATTCTCACAAAACATAACATACGGTATTAACACAAAACTTCACTCAAAATTTCTTTCAATAACAGTTAAGCTATCTTACAAGGGTACACAACACAAAGAAAAGTATTACGAATCAGAACGCGGGCACGTAGTAGGTTAGACTTGAGTGAGACAACTTCTGAACATAAACAATGGACTCATTGGGTTGGGAAATCCCCCAAAGGCTGCGTTCAGGAGTTACACCTAAATATCGTTTGTATGTAGAGTGCGTTCACAAAAATACATCGGCCGTTAAGTTGGCCCTCCTGTACAGAAATCTGTATAAAAGAAAAGGTTTCATAACGCTCGCTACTTACAATTTCTCCATAAAGTATTGTAATAGGCAATAGTTAAAAAATAAACGCCAAAATATGCTAAAAAAATGCAATATGCCAAGTTTAAATTTTACATGCTAACTGAGGTGAAAAAATGCTAAATTTAGCATTATAAATGCCAAAACGGCAACACTGATAAGATGTGAGTGATAATTGATATGATGATGACAGACACAGAGAACACTTCGTTCTTTCTGACATCTGTCAAACCCTCTGTCCGGCTCCACATGTTGGGTGAACAGTTGACCCGAAAACTAACACTATTGGCCATTAGAATAAAACACCAACAAAGCACCAATCAACGTTTACGCCAACACTTTTTTCGAGGTCCACTCATTGGCCTTTGGAATTTTCGGCCAACTGTTCACCCAACGTCTGGATCTTGCTCAGGATCTTGGGTAGACCATAAACCCAAACATTTTTTTAACCTGAGATTAAGCAAAATTATCTGTACTGCATTTGTAAAATGAACAAAGCCCTTGATCCACTTACCTAATTATTATGATTGTCTTTTCTTAAATAGATACAAAACCTTAACCAAACGGAAGATTAGATATTATTAAGCCATAATAAAAGTAAATAAAGATCCATGTAGGTATTGTTAAGGTATATGGTGCTTACAAAATAAATAACTACACATTGATTTATCAATATTTATTTATAAAATATCACATTTTTAGTACATTACGATGGTGATCTGGGAAAACCAACAATTATTTGTCACTTAAAAAAAAATACTTATGGCTTTAATCACAAATTATATTTGGTAGTAAAAGTTCAATTACATAAAAATTAATGTCAACGTCCTCATGCTTTGTTACGACCGTTAATACTTTTGGCAATTTGCTGAGCATAAAAAACATTCCAATCCAGAACCTACCCTGCGTCTGTTTTTGTCATATTGCTCTCCTTGGTACTGGCCGGCTACATTAATACATAGACGTGCACGAAATGGGCGCTCAGTATCTTAGCATATTGGTGACCGACTGAGTTAGTTGCGCTTCGCCGCTTAGCCATCGATTGTAGTCCAGTCGCATGAGCAAACGCGCCAGATACACCCCGCACGGCCGGTCGCGAAGAGATACTAGTAATTGCATCAGTTGCTTCACCAGTTTGTTGAACCTAGAAAAAATGCATGTTCAATCCACTGAATAATTTAATTTCAATTAATTTAATTAAAATAAAATGTACAAATAAATCGCGAAATAATCCGTAAAAAAGTCTCATTTCACTTCAACTGTCATACTGTTCTTCATAAACTGAAGAAACAAATATAAAGACTAGGAGCTTGATATTTCAGTATATTAAATAGACGGAACGTCTTTATAAATAGTTTCGCACGTCTTTTTCTGAGGTTGGAAATCAGTAAAATGTCATAGACACAGGCATTGCGCATGACTACAGATCCAGAAGTTGGGGGAACAGTTGGCGGAAAAACTTATTACCCAACTAGCTGACCCGACAGACGTTGTCCTGTCTTTACTATGACCTACTCATGCCCTACTCCTATTCTACTGCTACTCTACTCCTAACGAGATAAAAAGTATCCTATGTCTTTCTCCCAGTTCTTACCTCCTTACCAATTTTCAGCCAAATCGGTTCAGCCGTTCTGGAGTTATAAATAGTGTAACTAACACGACTTTATTTTATATATATATTCATAGATGAGTGGAACTAGAAGAAATCGTTAGCCTCAGCGTTGATGCCATTTAGCCTTTGCGCTAGTTGCGCCCTCTACTTTAGAGGAAAATAACGCGAAACTTGGTGTAGAGGCTCTCAATTAAATGTAATAGGGGAAACAAGGAAGGGCAGGAAATCGATTCCATCCCTGGAATAATTATGAAAAAATCAAATCAAAGTATTTTTCACCTATCAGAGTATCCCCTTATGTAATAATCCTCTTGTTCCCTGTCGCCAGCAAAATCTCCCATGCTGCAGAAGGAATGGCAGAGTTTCAGCAGCTCCATTATATTGCAGAAGACAGGATTATTTAGCGAGTCTGTCGTGTCGCCGGAGTTGTCGCTTTCTTGTGACTGGTAATAAAAAATAAATTATCAAAATAACACATGTGATAAATATGAATTGCCACAATAACGATAGTCGCAGCTGAGTAGTTAATATGTAGGGTAGCAGGTATAGCAAAACTAGCTGTGTAGAGCCGACTAAACGACAACGAAAATCCAAATCCAAATAGTATGAGTAGGTACAATAATAATAATGTTTTTTTTTTCGTTTCGTATCAAAGTTTCCTTAAAACTCGTACATTGGAGTCCCCATTTTTTATGACCACGGGCAAATGATTTTTCAATTTCAAACTGACAGCTTTCCACTCACATTGAAAAAAACTGCCGTCAAAACTCCCTTTCCAGTTAATATAAATCCCCGAATGAGCCGGCCACAAACAGCTTCACGGCTTGACCGATTTTGATCAGTCATAGCCAAGAACCACAGTGATTAAATTAACTTTCGAATAAAAATGCTTTTGTCTATTCGTTTATTAGCTATGATGCCACAGACAGACACAGAAAAAAAACACAAACATACACACATCAAACGGTCAAACTCATAACACCCCACTTTTTCGTCGGGGGTTAAAAATGGCGGCTCAATGCATCCATGAAGTGATGTCTTCGCCAATCAAATCCATTTTACTTGGTAATATAATAAATTGTATACTGAAAAGTGTATACTGGAGATAGCGCAAACATAATAGAAGGGAAAAGTTCATAGTATTCATATTCTTTTATTTGGCAACTAAGCGTTACATGCATACATATTATAGCAGGTCTTATGCTAGAAAATTGCACTTATAACTTAGTAAACCTTTCAGTTTATTTTTGTGTTATGTAAAAAACGGGAATTAAACGCGATACGCGGCTAGGTATTTACATACCTCAAATTCTTATAAAATTCAATTCTTTTTAGGTGGTGAATGAAGCACATGCGCAAAACTACCACTTCCAGTGGGGTGAGCACGAAAAACTATTGTAACGTATTCGTAGCGTTAACTTGTCATTTTGTATGGGAAACTGCCAGTTTCTGACGTTTGGATGAAACGAATACGTTATGAAAATGTTCGTGTTCACCCCACAGTTTTGACGCTCCAACTTACCGACGTAACAGTCAAGAAGGACTTTCTTCAGTTTCTCAAAGTCGTTGGTCCGGTCCACCGCGTCCATCAGCCGGGAGAGGTTGGTCTAGAGAACGTCCACTTCTAGTGTCGACGCTCCAACTTACCGACGTAACAGTCAAGAAAAACTGGCTCAGCACATCGGCGAGGAAGTTGGCGTGAGCCTTCTTCAATTTCTCGAAGTCGTTGGTCTGGTCGACCGCGTCCATCAGCCGGGAGAAGTTGGTCTCGCAAACATCCACGTCTAGTGTCAACGGTCCAACTTACCGACGTAACAGTCAAGAAGGACTGGCTCAGCACATCGGCGAGGAAGTTGGCGTGAGCCTTCTTCAGTTTCTCGAAGTCGTTGGTCCGGTCCACTGCATCCATCAGCCGGGAGAAGTTGGTGTCGAGGACGTCGGCTTGCAAGTAGTGTTGAAGGTTGTCCATGAGGAACATCAGTTTGTTGTGGAGTTGGCACATTGAGAAGCTGTAGACAGAGATTAATGATGGTCAAATCTCAAATCAACAAAGTGCCCGTCAAATAAACAGGGCGAACGATTCCGGTTCTCGGTTTTGCAGAGAACATATAGGTAGGGATGCGAGTTGGGATATATTAAAATTTGCATGCTGTTAATAACGGCTGATTAAGCAGAACATCCTAAAAATATGTCATCTTCATACAATAAATAATAAATTTCATTAATTCTCTAGTTAATTATGTAGGTATAGCCTTCAAAATTAAATCGATGTTAGAATCTTCCTGAAAACTGACCCTTTTAAGTCAACCCAAGCGAAACGACCCAAAAAAACGAGAGCAATTGTCATTTCGCTCACGTCTAGTATAGTGTAGTCTTCCTGATCTTACAAGCATCTCAAGACCTACCCCTCCCCCAGTATCTATGGAGATATGGGTATGGGTAAACCAGCGCTGTTTGGGATCATATCTCAAGTCAGCACAGGCTGAGCCACTTCCAATTGCTTTGCTGTCTTTATGTTTCATTGAATGTTAGTTTTAAGATAAAAGCAATAAAGATTTTATTATTATTATTAGTGTAAATTTGAATCATTCCCTTTGTTTCAAGCAAATACTCTTTTAGTTGGTTAACTGCTGGTTCTTTTTTGAAAAGTGATCACACCGCGACAGCTCATTCATAACCATAAAACGCAGTACTTACTAGCAACAAATATGTCTACTTAAACAAACTGACCTGGTAGACTGTTTATATGTCTTCCACAGCGCATGCAAATCATGTTGCGTCTTCTTTATCCGCAACAAAAGGCGGAACATGTCGTTATACCGAGCTAGCACTTCGGGCGTGAAGAGCAGGTGAAGTGGCCACTTGAAATCGTACTTCAGGATTATGCTGGACCAACCGTCGGCCACTGGAATCATAAGGATAGATTACTAAGATGATAAATAATAAATAAATACATAACCTGATACTTGGCACGGACTCAAATTTTGTACCAATGTGTAATTTAGGCATCCAGGGGGCTATTCTCGTGCATTAAAAAAAAGTTTACATTCGTAAGAAGTTCAATCAATGGAACGCAACGTGTGGTGCTGACCAGAAGTTTGAAATTCGTATACAAATATCTTGTAGCTGCCATTAAATGCACCTGATAACAGTAATTTGATGTTATTATTACACACCTAGGTTTAGCTGGCGACATACGAATTACCGTGCGGACAAAAGTACGAATGCGTGAGAAGCGTTCCCCTTGGTCGAAAAACCCTTTCTCTCGCGCCACTATGATAGGTAGCTACACCACTGTCTTGACCTCCTGATAGATGTAGATGAGAACAAATTATAGGACATACTGTATACATTTTGATGCAGTTTCATTGTTGAATACACAAACAAGACTGGGAAAAAATATGCGTTACATTTAAATAACCGAATATTACGAATTAACAAAATATTTATTTACTTTTACACAGATCACCTTAAACAAGATGTGACCTGTAGCCTGTGCCAGCAGTTACTGCTCTTCCTTAAAAAGATAGAGCTATCTAAGTAGCAGGTTTTTATTCTTATTTAATTTAAAAATAAACATAATGTGTGTAATGAGAGCGAGTATGTGTGTGTTTTGCGTCTATTTGCAATTCAGTAGTGCCTCTATCTCTTTGTATGTCTTTGGCTCCATCAATTTGGTTAGCATCTTTTTACACTGTAAGTATTGTTTATTTTATATATCTAACTCCCTATTCTGTAAATTATGAAGTTGTGCTGTACAAGTATCAATTTTTTTCTTAGCAAATAAAGTATTAACTCTCAAACATACTGCAACAATTTTCTTTTTTCTTTCGATTATATTGCGTGGATAAAATGGCAAAGATTTGTGTTTCCGTAAGACTGTTTGGGTATTATACAGTTTCCTAACCGATTCATACATAACCGAAGCTAGCATTCAGTTGAGAAGAATATAACTCTAAAAGTTACCTGTGCTACTGTCATCTTCGAATGTAGAGTTTACAGATACGTTCGGCTTTACGTAAGGCAATTCAAAGCTGAACTTCTCAATATCTGCACTGTTGCTGAGAAACACCGCCCTAGCGGCCAGTTGAAATGCGTGATTCATATCTGTAACAAAAATTATATTTATATAATTAATTAAATATAGAAACTGAGTCAAAGGAAACAGTTAATAATAGCATAACATCGGTCATGTTGGAAGCCTTTCTACGTCTACGTCTTTCTACGTTTGTGTGAAATATCCCGGTGCTAGCGACACGAAGTTAGCGACGAGATTCATACAAATCTTTAGTTTTCTTCCTTCAACGTCATGTTACGTGAGCAGTGATACTTCCTGCTTCCTAAGATTTAAATTTGGTGTAATAGTCAAGAAGTTGACTATTATCCAAGAGGTCGCGGGTTCGATGCCCGCAATGTACAAATATTTGTGTGCATGAACACGGTCTGTTTGTACTGGTTTGCGTGTTAGATGTATTTATTTAAGATTATTTGTAATAATAATAATAATAAAATATTTCACAACAATCACACCAATTCTCTAGTCCCAAATTAAGCTGCGAGGCTTGTGTTATGGGTACTAGACAACGGATAAACATACTTAAATACTTTTTTTTGTAAATAATAATATAATAATAATGTCTTTATTTTCTCTTTCACAAAATTGGTCTTACAACTAAACTAGATCTAAATTAAGTATACTTCCGATTGTGCAAGCTGATATATGTAGTTCCCAATTTTGTGAGAGACTGGTGTCTGATAAAGGTTTTGTTAAAACCTGTTCTACAGGTCACCAGGCCCCCCCTGAGGGATTAGTTATTTATTACTACTGGGACATCATGGACCTGTCAACTTAACAACTCCATGATGACGAAGTAAAACATTAAATTATGAGTTGTCTTAGCTATAATATAAAGGATAATAATAATAGTAAAAATTTTGTTTGTATGGAATGAGAAGTCAGTTTGTGTGTTGTGTAAGTTGTGTGCTGTGTAATTTGTGTGCTGTGCAAGTGTGTAGTGTGTGAGGTGATGGCAGTGAGCGAGAGTATTGTTCTAGGCAGATAATGTATGGATTGGGAAATGGATAAGATAAAGCAAATAAGAAAAGTCCAGGTTATTCACATGTACTCTTACTATACTTATTTTACCACTTTTAACAAATTTTCGGTATCATCATAGGTCAAAGTCTTTAGATAGTGTGTGACAAGTTTCTTACATTTTGTTTTAGTGACTGGATAGATATTAAGTTGTTCGTTAAGTTTGTTATAGATGTATGGTCCTAGGAAACAGTAGAATTTTTTTGTGAAAGCCGTTCGAAGGCGTATTTTTGGGCAGACTGAACCAATACGTCTTTTTCCTTTTATCAGTTCAGGATCATAAACTAATTTGGAGTGCTGTTTCAGGACTACCTTGAGAATAAACGTTTGCCTAACGGTAAGAAGGTCCCAATCTTTATACAAGCTGACTGTCGGATAAAGAAAGGGGAGGCCCGCTGCTACCTTGAGAATGGCGAGTTGAGCTCGTTCTAGCCCTTGAAAACAGGTTTTATTTGCACCTCCCCATGATGATATGCAAAATAAATACATAAACAAATAAATAAATACATATTATACATAGAAAACACCCAGACCAGTACAAACACACATGTTCATGCACACTTATGCTTGTACTGTGCGGGGATCGAACCCGCGACCCTTGGTTTAGAAGTCCGACCTGTGGACCACTGCACCAAGCGGTCGTGATTACCGATACCAGTGTGATTCTGATATCTGTAACACAAGTGCTATACTACTTTTATTATTTCAATTTAAATTATGTAGGACTTATTTCTAAAGAGAGATCTCTTCCAGCCAACCCTAACAGTTAAACATTGATAATCGGGAAGTTAACAACAGTGCACAAAACTCATTCTGTAATTATAATGAGTTTTGAAATGTGACGTCACGAAATTACGAACCCCCTCCCACCCCCTTGTCACACAATGTCACACTACGTCGACCCCTCCCTCTCCCTTAACGTGTGACGTAATTTATGGAGCTACTTACCACGGAGTCAGATCAATGTATGTGATGTTGTTTAAAAAAAATAGGTAGTTATTTGGATGGCAGTACTAAAAGCTAAAATGAAATCAATGAACGCCGAAACCTCTAGTAGCTGTTCTTGTGGTTGGTTTATCTAGCACATGTGCGGTCAGCCTTAGTAGCTCCAGAAATAGTTCGCCGCGCCCCAATAGGTAGAAGTCTTTCATCAGACGCACTTCGTGAATCAACTGTGCTTCTTCCACCGCCACGTTCCATAAATGCTGAAATGAAAAAAAAAAGTATTAAACGGAAAACTATTTGTAAATTATCGTATTGAATTAAGAAGTCGTTCTGCATTTTTTCTGTTTGTTTTTTAACCGGGTTTCACAACAAATATTTAAAAGATTGAATAATGACTAAAATAAATTACAAATATACGGTAATTTATAACGCACCATTTAAAAAAAATGAAGCAAAAAGTACCGTGCTTGAGTAAAGTAACAAGCTTTTATAACCAAACTAGCAAACCCGGCAGACATCATCCTGCCCGCTTACGTTATAGGATTATATTTAACCGTCTTAGTTTAAGTAGTTCGCGCCTCTCGAAATTGTTATTTATTATTATTATTATACCCTTCATAGTCTTATTATTAAGTGAAATGTAATTATTTCTTTTGAGAATAAATTTTCTTTAACCCTATATATAATAAACCTTCCTCTTGAATAACTCTACCTATTGCCAGAAAGCCAGAGTTACAATTAGCGTGATGTAAAAAGAACACTAACTGTCACCTGCGCACTAGACGATACATGGGTCTAATTGGTGATATAATAATAATAACGAAGGGAGGAGGGAGCCGACATTTTGCGCGGCACTCGTCCGCGCTTATGCTAGCGAACAAGATGACGACTGTTCCTATGCGCAAACTCCTCCCCTCCAGTCTTCTTTTTACGTGACGCGACTTATAGCAATAGCAAAAATGGGACAATAGTTATTTGTTATACAAGAGTGCAAAGTTGCTTTTTAACCGCGTGTTCAAAACGCGTGCTCGGTCATCAAAATTGATGACCGAGCAAGCGAAGGAATCAAAAGAGCACGAGGTGAAAAATCTTTGCACTCGAGGGCAACACGTAACTTTTCATTCCACCTCAGCGAGGAAATGACTAAATGCAAAAAAAAACGTTTACAATCACAAGATAGGTACTTTTATTTCAGTTTAGGAATTAACTACTACATTATGACAGGTAAGTATTACAGAATAATCTTTAAATTAAAACAAAATAATACTTAGTATAATTAAGAAAAATTTAAAGTAACGTTGCGGATAATTCTATAAAATATGCCAGCAAAACGTTTTCTGAGAAAGTTTTGGCTCCTTTTGTTAGTCGCCACGTGTTGAACATATCGCACTGTTTTAAATACTTCTCGCGTGATTGTTGAGGGAGAAAGCTCATTCGCGCATTATTAACAGTTTCAGTCAATTCTGTTGGCGTCAAACAAACTTCCTCGTGGCGAGGATCACTCATTTTAGTTTTTTCACTTGTTTTCAAGTTTCTTGTTTTTAATTTATGGTTTAACAATGACGCGAAAAAGAACACCAAGAAGGTTCCTTGTCTGAGTTTTTAACAACTTAAAAAAAGTTGTATGATATATTCGGCACCATACAGGTAGCAATAAATGCTTGCGGGTGTAAGCAGGTCCCGTTGCACCGGCGGTCATCTACCGGCGGGCGCGGGTCGCAGTCGGTTGGCGGGCGACCGCATGGGCAGCGGGGTGCGGGGGGTGTACAGAAATTCAGAACTCAACCGATCGTTTCTTGCAACCGCCCGTCTTTCGATAGTCATCCGCCAAGTTTGCGGGCGATAATCGCAACCGCAGCGGCGGTTGCGTAACCGCACAAAACTCGGCTCTGAGTGAGTGAGTTTTGAAAATAGAAACGGGCACGGGATAAAACCGCTCCGTGCGTCCTTAGCCTAAGACCACTATTAAAATGGCGTCCGTCCATCGAGATGGTGCTCTGCCTCTGCTTTCTTGAAGTTATGATGACTTGTAGATAGAATACAAAAAGAATTTGTTTACATACCTTAGTAACACATTCTTTAATTTCTCTTACAACAGTTCTCAAGTTAGCAACTTCAAATACTTCTGGGTTTTTCAGATTGTGTAATTTTGAGTGGAACTCTGCTTCTTTTTCTTCCCATATAGTAAATCTATTATTGGAAAAAGAAAAATATTTGGATTGGGAGTGTATCTTAATCATCACATAAATAAAATCTCTTATTGGAAAAAAAAAAAACCGGTCAAGTGCGAGTTGGACTCGCGCACCGAGGGTTCCGTACAAACCTGTAGGTATATAAGTATAAGTTCACCCATCACGGGTATTATAGACTTAAGTATTTAATATAAATTTTAATTTAATATCTCAATGCGTGCATGAGATAAGGAGTAGTAACTTTGAAATTTTCAAAATTGTCAATTTTTTTTATATGATGAAACTGAAAATTTACAGTTTTCGTAATTTTTCCTACATCTGTACTATAAGACGTGACTTCGTACTAAATTTCAAGATTCTAAGTTTACGGGAAGTACCCTGTAGGTTTTGATTCCCGTGCGAGTTTCGAAAATTTGCGGAAATTTGCGGCCAAAATGGCTGTATCTTTTGATTGCGTTGGCTTAGAAGGTTGATTTTTCTACAGCTTCCAGGGACAGTAGACCTAAGTATCATATAGAAATTTCAGTTTGATACCTTCACGCGTTCCTGAGAAAAACGGTCTTGACAGACGGACGGACGGACGGACAACAAAGTGATCTTATAAGGGTTCCGTTTTTTTCTTTTGAGGTACGGAACCCTAAAAACAGGATAACTTTAAATTATTGAAACAAACCTTCTTGAATCAGCAGATTTTTGAAGAGGTATCACTGGCCGAGTTATGAAACAATTACTCTTTTTAATCTTCTTGGGATCATAACTGAACAATATTACTGTCTTTCCAATGAACAAAACTTCTTGAGCCAATGATAATGGAATAAAGTAAGGGATCATGTTTACAGTTAGATGGTATCCACAGTCCAGTGTTGTATCTTGCAACTGAAATCAAATAAATACATTAAAAATTATTTATGGTAACACATTTTTGCAATTAGGCTCATAATTCATTTATTTACTTCCATCATGTAACAGCAAGTTCAAAAAATATATTGTTACAAAGATGTCAATTCAGTCACACTATGACCTTTGTTGTTGTTAAAAATAACAATAATAGGCCTCTTAGCCCATTTTGACCACAGTGGCCAATCTCAAAGGAGATAAGCCAACTGCGCAGGAGATATTATAGTGCACAAATGTGAGCTCAATATATGTACAGGTGCGCTCACTGTTTCTTCACTCTCAAAGTTCATGACCGGAAAGAGATCAGGCGCATGGGTATAACACCACAGACTTTCCAACTTTGAGCTGTTCAAGAAAATCATAACAGAACATCTCAGAAACAATTTTTGGCTTAACCTGGGATTTGAACCCATGACCTCTCGGATGCAAGGCAGAAACTTCACCACTACACCTATGAGGCAGTCTGTTAAAACTATACTTACAGTAGAAATGAGAGACTTATCACATGTGTTTATTGATGGTGATGAAAGAAATGTATCAGATTCATCTTTTTGGTTTCGGAAAATAAAGAACTCTTGGTAAGGATCCCTCAATTCTCCATAGAGTAACCAAGTGCACAACTGGTTTATAAATACCTTGTTTACATAGGCAAATACTCTGAAATCATCAAAAACATTACTTTAAATAATTAATGTTTCTTTCTATCTTTAAAACCAGAATATGGAAAAAACCAAATAATTTTAGATAAAACATGTTTATGATTTCAACAAGTACAGTAACAGTCAATTTTTGTGTTTTGAAATGAGAGCAGCTTTGTTAGCAATAGCAGAGTGAAAATTCACTTATAGTTTACTTTAGAAGTGTGATTGAAGATTCAAAATAACTATTTTTTTTCTTTTATCCCAATCACAATAAGTTTTTATAGCTTACCTAACAACAGCGCCATGCACCATCTCATTCCCATTAAGAATATACTGCTGTATCAAACTTAATATCTGGCATCCCACCAATCGTCTCTCTTTAATTGTTACTATCAACTTATTTAATGTGTTAAACAGTCCCCGGTACTTTTCTACATAACTATATACAAATGCAAGTGTGTAGTTATGATTGCCAATAACTAGGCTCTCTACTTCCACCAATGTCTTCTTATATGATTGTAGAACCTCTGTTATGCCTTCACCGAGAGCCTGAGCATACAATCCATAAGATTTGAGACCGGAAACTACAAACAAATGAACTAAAATATTTAGACTGCACTATTTACGAATTATTTTGATATTTGTTGGTAACGATTTAAAATAACTTACTAGTTTGAGATTTTCTCGAGTGAAATCCTGTCAGTTCTACAAAATTTTGTATTTTCTTATGACTCTTGGCAATATCACGAATCCTTTCAAACACTACTATATCGCCTTGCTCTGCGTACAAAGCTGGATTGTCCTAATTGAAGAGAATAAAATGCACGTTATTAAAAAGCATATAGAAAGTCTTACACTGTTTTAAATAATGTACTAACATTATTTCCAACTTCTTCTTCAGTATAATTCCATAAAATTAGCAAGGCATCTTGCATCATTTTCACTGATTTAAAAAAATTGAAGAATGTGAAAGTGTAAAAATATTGACAGTAATATACTGTAAATAAATGAGATAACAGGACCAAATTCAAATTTACTTAAATTATGATTCTGTTATGTACAAACAATCCAATTCTTTCATTTTTCAGAAAATAAATAAAAAAGCGGCGAGCGGTTTCTATTGGTAAGTTTTAAGTTATTGAAATCACAACACAAACTACAGAGGGATACTACGATTGAAATTGAATTGACAGATTAATAAAAATCAGAATGAATAACATGTTTTTGACATTTAAAACTTTTATAATCAGTGGATATTGGATAATCAGTGAATGATTGAATGGCAGCGAAAAAATGTTTATTCGGAAAATCTTAATCGATATTGTGAAATTGTTTACAACACTACGAATGTCAAACAAGCTTTTGTTTGAAAGCTCCTTCAAAAGCTATCATTCATTTTTTGTACTAATTGTACCTGCTACAAGTTGCGCTTGCGCCGCTTTCCGGTATCCTTTGGGTTGTTAGATGTTCGGACTTCGGCGTCTTGGAGTGGTACTTATCATTACTGCTGATACCAGTTTGTTGAACAAGCTTTACTCAAGTTCAATTGGTTTTCCGTAAATGTTTACTATTATTTCAAATCCATGAATGAGTTAGGAGAATGGCCGAAGCTTGTAGGATAGGGGTACCAAAAACAGACAATAAACTAAGTATTTCACAAGAAGAGAATTTTTGTGTATTAACTGTTCTATGTGTGTTTATTTCCCTTGTCACAATACTCGCAGATTTAACAACAGGTTTGTAAAAAAAAACAATTTTTTATGTGAGAAAGAGATACAAAAACTAGTGTCTAGACAAGTTACCAATTATGTTTTTTAAATAAATTGAACGTTTTTTTGTTACAGATATTCTGGTATTTGCTGAATATTGTAATGATGGCCGTATTTACTGGGCCCTTCTGACACTAATCTTTATAGTTACACCAAATATACTTATAAATATTTTTTCATTGAGATGGTATGCCGTTGATCAAAAGTCCGAAGCAAAACATTGGATCACGCACATGTTTTTAGTTGGTTTACTTGAGAGGTAATTAAATTATTCAACCTAATTTCCTAATTAATGTGAACTAAAGAAGTATTGTTATTCCTTATTCAGTACTCTGTTTATTAATATTTTATAACAATAATATGTTAATACTCATGTTTTTGCAATTTCAGGTATGTCACATATTTACACAAAGTGTTTGCTTGCAAAAACTTGGAATCATTAAAAACGCATAGACTAATCTCACAGAGAAATGACTTGAGTTTATTACATTTTCTGTATATTTTTACTGGAACAGTACCTCAAATTATTGTACAATCTTACTCAATTGTAATTCTGAATGAGAATTATTACACAAAAGGTAAATGTTTGTTTCCTTAGCGCTTGCACCTGATATAAAAATGCAGAAGAAAAATATTAAAAATACTTTTATTTCAGCGTTTGCCCTTACAGCCTCCATTGCGTCTTTAATTTGGGGTTGTGCGACGTACATTTATTGCATATTTATATTTTTCAACCAAACTTTTAATTGGAAATCCCTATTTTTACAACTAACATGGCACTTCTGTATGCTTCTCGGAAGGATTTCTAGTATATTATTATTTACTGTAATTTTTGGAATATGGACACTAATTCCACTAGGTAAGATATACTCGTATCATAATTTTACTGAAATGAAGGTTGAATTGCGTAGATCTTATTCACTTAAACAATAATAATAATTATGCAGATGTAAGCACCATGCACCAACTTATATGCTGATAATTGATATTTGAAGTTACTTAGAGTGAGGTGATAAGTATTTTAAATATGATTTCGCGATTAAGAGATCTATTTATAAATATCTCGTAATACTACCCATTTTCTATTTTGCAGGTCTGCATTGGTCTGCTATGACTTTTTGGATCATTATTCAAAAAACTACATTTTGCTCTAATAAACTGGAAGAAACCCTATACAATGTAGTTATGGGATTCGTATATTGCTTTTGCTACATTAATTTGAGAGAGGGTCATACTCGCTATCGTATACTCATTTTTTACACATTAACAGTAACTCAAAATTTAGGCAGTTTGTTTTTATATGTTTTGATTTCTGATATGGAACGACAGCAAAAGCTTTGGTCAATTACTTGTACGGTGTTTATAATTGGCGGAACATTTATAGGTATGCAGAAACCGAATTTTGATAATAATCATTTATTATCCATTTTTACCTAGGTGCCTACTTACGACTACATTTGTTTTAGGTTTAAGTACAATGATATTTTACTACAGATTTTTTCACTCCAAGGGCCCCATTGAATGGAAACCTCATGAAGATATTGAGTTAAACAATAAAGTAGTTAATAGTAACTCGGACCTTAATAAAGGTCTGAGCAATTTGAGATGTTTCAAGAGTACTTTGAAAGAACAAACTAAAAATCAAAATAGGTAGGTTGAAACAGCTAGGTACCTAACATACTACATTTTCTATAATAAATTTGATGATTAATTTACAATTTGACTAATTATTTATGCAACTATAATATTTATTTCAGTGATATTACTCCAGCTCCATCGCAAGAATCAAGAAACGACACGCAAAATGCTGATAAAAAGTTTTTATTAGATCATTGGATAGCTAGATCTGGTACACCGACATTTTCCTCGGTACCCATTGGAAATAACAGTATGGATGTCTCAAGTGTCGAATTCTATACTGTGGAGAATACACCTCAAACCCAATTGCCAAACGAGCAACCTAACTTTACCGGGCTGAACAAACGTAATACAAGCAATCGAAAATTTCAAATTTGCTCTCCAACAGAGCTTACGTTAAAATTATCATCTATCGTCAATCTAGAAAGTTCCATTGATGAGATTACTTGCAATAATCTAAACTCTCAAAAACGTCGAGGAATTTGTTCTTCCGATGAACTGAGGGATGGTTTGACAAACATTAATATCAACATGGTTAATGAGTCTTTTATAAAGGGAATGAAAACTGACCATAGTTCAGAAATAAGTCAAGATACGGATGGATCTAATAAAAAAACCTCGTCCGATTCCATTGATATGGATTTAGATTTAAGTTTTAGTGATATTAATAGTTCAGATATAAATACTTTCAATGAGAATATCGTGCAAAAGTTATGTTTGAGTGCGTTGAAAAACATCAAAGTTGGCAACCAAGATGCAGATATTGAAAACATTCAAAGAATAGCACTTGACATTCTTAAAGAAATGTATGCAAAAAAAGGTAAAGGAAAAAATGGTATCTGCAGTGAAACTTTTATGTCTAAGCAAAGAGATCTCGAAACTCCAACAGAATTGCTTTCTGTTCATGATTATGAAAACATTTGTGCAGTTAATATTGCAAGGGAAGCATGGGGCTTAAGATCCTGGAATGGTTATTCAGACATAGAAAATTGGTTGCACGACGGGAGTGTTGTGAGAGACAGGCGACGAGATACACTTACGTCAGGAAGCTCTGAAATAAGTAGCTGTTTATCGCAGGAATTGAGAAACGCGATTTTATCAGCACCACCTTTTCCTAAAAAATCACATACCTATTCAAATGTTTTCATGAAATTTGAAAGAAGTAGTCAAGAGGATTACGTTAATGCTGTAATTTGCCATTCCAACGACGACACCTTTTTAGCAAAACCATGCATGACTGAGATCAATAAGGATCCTAATCATTTGGAGCCTATATTGGAAGAGCTTGACGATTTATGTGATAAAGATCAGCCATCTAAGAAGAGATTGAATTCAGAAAGTTCATTGGTTGCTACTATTGATGAAATCAGAAAAGCGACTGAAACCAGCTCTCCTAGAAATTTGTACCACAGACGTGAGCACATGTGGGACTCTCCGCAATTCGACCCATCAGTAAAAATAGGATCTACACTAAAAAGAGCGTTGTGGAAAGAACCATCCAAGTTCGATTCAAGTAATATTCTGGAGTCACTGCCAGAAAAAGAGAATATGTTTTACTTAACTCATGGTAAAAAAAATGATCAAAACAGGAAACACTTAAATTCTATACCATATGAAAGTAACAGTGCAGAAATAGAAATTTTACACAACAGAAACTTGAAACGCCGCATGAAGTCTACTGTAGTGACGTCGAAAAACCATACCAAGAAAATAAACACCAAATGTGAAACCAATCTTCAAGATCTATCTAATAAAGATATTGACTTGCTGTGGCAGATAGTTACAGACACTACAGCACCTCACAGCTCTGTGGAAGACTTATCCTCTAATCGTATTTCAACTTCTTTACAATCTTTAATTCAGAAAGATGTACGTTCAACAAATAACGCAAGCGAAATATCTGGACCCAAAATGAACAATATTAAGAAAGGAACAAGGAGCCGTCCTAGAAGGAAATTTTCCATTTTAAGAGAGCGATTTGAACCAAAATGTACGCACAATTCAGATGAAGAAATTCTGTATAATTGCTCTGACAATCTACCTAGTCCATCAGAGACCATAGTTCATGTGAAAAATAATTTTGTTAGTGAGTCTGCTGACAAAGGTGTGGGAAGCATTTTAAATGCTAAATCTGATATTAAATTACTTACCCGGAATAAATAGGCGATAACCCACTTCTCGTCCCAGGCGAATGAAGATTCATTATTTTCACTTGCATTAACAAGCAGGAAAGAGTACATTCTCAAGGGTGTTTGAATATAAACTACCTTTTATTGCATCATTTTTACTGAGTTGGTATTATTTTGAAAGTAAGTCAATATTAACTTGGATCTCATAAGAAATGTAGGTAGTCAAAGTATTAACGTAATTTTAGAATAAAATTACCCTATCTACAGTCTCCTGTTTCTGGCTAGAAATAAACTGGATCTAACTTTAGATTTTAACATTGATTAAGCTATGATGAATAATTTCACTTTATCTATAGTAGTGTATGATTCTAAATAAGTGTAGATTTTAAGTTACTATTAATTCAATAACTGTGATGTTTGTGCCTCCTATAGTATACAAAATTTTGTAGAATTTTCTATGAAATACCTTAGGATATCAGTTTAGTACTATATTAAACAAATATTATTTTTTGTAAATGTACTAGAATAGGCTACGCATTTATTTTATAAAAAAAGATTCTTATTAATGTTCCTCATAATATTGTATTGTGTGACTGTATTAAGAACTAGCGGACCCCGCATACGTTGTCCTGCCCGTTGATGTTTTATTATTTTTTTTCTTTATTAAGAACCATCCAGTCGTTCTTGAGATATGCGCACACCAACACATTTTGCGATTTATTTTTATATCATAAATAATATGAAGCAGTCTCAGAATTATTCATAATCATGCATAAGTTTTTACTTTCCCATTCTGCCGCAGGTAGTAAATAATAAAGTAATTGTATTTTTATTATTTTTATTTTACAAATGTATAAAATAAATAGCTGCGAAAGTAGAGTACATTTTTTTTATATTTTTAACTATTAGGTATTTATTTAATAATTTATCTCCCATATCATAATAAATAAATGCATTTTTAAAATGCCCTATAACATCAACAATAATCAATTCAATATCACAATTTTCAATCATGACAACAGTAACAAGCTTCATGATAACATAGTATTAAATTATTTAGAATTATAATAACTGTTTATGTTAATCAAATTATAATAGTAATAATGTATTATGCAATAGTCAACATCTGACGCCGTTATTTTAGTGACAAAGGGTGTTCAAATGCAGATTTTTTTTTCGCATAGAGTTCTTTTTTTAACGCATCATTTGGAAAGACCTAACCATACAAAATCGATAACTGGATACAACAGCCATTATTTTTATTTTTTATTATCATTTTTGGAGCAATGATGTGTGTTGAGAGATCTGTTACTAAAAATACATACTAATGTTATGATTACATCTAGCAGCTACCGGCTCTCAGAAAGCTTATGACTTTAACCTTAGTTTAACATAGTCAAATTCCATTTTCGTTTAATATGTAAATAAAGTTGCTTAATGGAAATGGCAACTTTTGGACACTATGTACCTATTGTTAAATACAGTATACTTAGCTACAAAAGTATAATATTTGTGGTTGATTATGCTTATAACCTCTTATCTATCAAAGTAATTACTATACGTACACAGTCCTCTGTGATTAGAGATCGGTAGTCATAACATTTGTCAAAAGTCGCACACGGTAAGCATTGCATTCTTTGCACAAAATATGATCATCAAGTGGATAGCAACCACGTCCTACGGCTTCGGACGAAAGTAAAAGACCACAATCTTCACATCGATAACAACGTACATGGAAACTACGGTCTAGAGCCACTACTCTTACTGTTTCTTCTTCTCCTTCCTCTGGCATGATTGGCAGCTCACAAACACAACAGCGAGGAGCAAATTTCTTATGAAAATCTTCAATACAATGAATTTGATTCATTGCATCAACAGTAAATGGGACTCCATCTAGACTTTTTCCACAAACAATACAAGTAAAGCAATAAGGGTGGTAAGGATTGCCAGTGGCTCTTAATATGCGGTCTAATATTGGCTTATTACAAACCGAACATTTTTCTAAAATCTCATAATAATCATTTTCACAGTATGGTTCTCCGTCAACTGCGTGAAATGATTTTCCTTGCAATTTTGTATTGCATCGATAGCAACAGAAGCATTCTACATGGTACAAATTACCCATTGCAGTGCAGCCCGAACCTTCACCGACGACTTTCTCATTGCACTTTATACAAACTCCAAAAACATCCAAATCTTGGCTATCTGTGATAGATTTGACCAAAAGATCTGTTAAGGCATCTACTTCTTCTTCTTTTGGTAATTGTTTTACAGGATTTGATGAAATGTTTTGATAGCTTTGACTGGAGCTTTTGTTTGGTTGAGTTGGCGTTGTAGATCGTGGTTGAGGATTAATCGGCTCATAGAGTGATTCATAAGTCGAGGCTTGGGAAACTCCATACTCTGGATATTCATTTTGATACGTTGGGTACACTCTGTCAGGATAATTTAAATTAGTTGTGGCACGTACAAGTTCACTATAGTTTGAACTTACTGGTGATGGAGGTGGAATCATTTCTTCGCTGTTCTGATTTGTGTCATAAGTTTTATCTTGCAATAAGTGTAATGCTGGTGGTGGTGGCGGAGGGGGTGGTGGCAGTTCATCATCAGTTCTTCTATAAGATGGTTTGTTTTTAACAGCAGAGTTGTAGGTATTTGTTGACACGGGTGGCTGCTTATAAGATTGACCAGGAACAAAAGGAAGTTGGTTTACGTTGGCATATTCCTTCGCGACTGTACGATTTATGCCAGTTGTGTTACTATAGGTATGGGCGTTGGTATTTATTGGAAAATTGAGTTTTGTAGAATACGACGGTTCCTGCAGATTACTGACCACAGTACTGTAAGGCACCTGAGGTTGAGCCTTTTTTTTCGGAGGCACCGCTGGTGGTATTTTTTTCAATGTTGCCTTTGTACTATTATCCCTAGCCATTTGTAGGTCCGTTAATTGCTTCTCTAAGGCATCCATATTATCAAGTCGTGACATTTTGTAGACAAAAATACAATAATTATGTAATTGTCGTGACTCACAAAATAGGCAATTGGAAATCCTTTTCCTTGTGTAGGCAAAATCTCAGTAATATTTATTACAAAAATTGCACTTCATTTCACAACATACTTAGTATAGGTATTTGTTTTTTCTCATGGTTTTATTGTGTTACTTTGATTGCACTTTTTTATTGCACTTTAAATTACCAATAATTACAATGAATGCTGATGACATCAGCATTGCTGGCAGATAGATTAACCTCTGATCACTGACATTTGAGGTGTTTTCGGTTGAAAACACCTCAAACTCAACAACCGGGTTCGGTTAGATTTCGATTATCGATTCATTTACATGTTCCACACTATTGGATTATGGTTGCCATTCATTCAATCCAGCTGTCACAATTTATCACTCATTTCATTCACTCATCACTCATTTACTCATTTCATTTATGTACATCTGAAAGAGTAAAAATACTGTGTGCTGTACATATTCGTTTTGGTGCTTGTTGGCTTTGTTGCCTAGAATTTCTACTTTTCAACACGCTTTCTTAAATATACTTCGTATATTCGTATACTCCGTATCGGTTGTTCAATCTTATATTGCAATTGTATTGACATCCACCGCTACAACAATGCAGTGTCAACTATGGATGGGTAGTGTAAGTAAGCTGAGCTAAATGTTCCTTTACCTCTAGTTATAAGCTCTGATACTGCATATTATCTACATTTAAAACATTCACGAACAAAATAAACTTTCACCTCATCATTAGGGGCGAGATAGGTTAGGTAGGGTACTAATGATGCCCTCAAGAATCAAGACATGTGATATATTGTCAGATGGCCAACAAACCAAGAAAATATTTTGTATGATTTCTTAAAATGACTATTACAGCTCAAGTTTCTAATTTTTGCAGCTAGAACCAAATATGACGGAGAGTTTCATAATGGCAGCATTCCATCGCATGGGCCAGCGGCCACTAGCAGTAAAAGTGATGAGAAATAAGTTCACTGGTGAACCAGCTGGTTATGCGTTTGTTCATTTTCAGGTTTGCATACTTAAATACTTAAACATACCTTTTATTTTATGATTTCAATAAAATCTAATATAAATTCATAACATATTGATAAATTAATGAACACTTATTTGTAAAATTACATTATTTACAGACCGATGAAGAATCAATAGATGCCATGCACAAGTTGAATGGCAAACCGATTCCGGGAACTTTTCCGGTAGTCCGTTTCAGGCTAAACACAGCATCAAGGGAGGCCCGTGCGAATATGCAGACTGAGAGAGAGTTCTCGGTATGGGTAGGAGACCTGAGTCCTGATGTGGATGATTACTCACTGTACAGAGTATTTGCTGCTAAGTATAATTCAATTAAAACAGCTAAAGGTAAGAACATACTTTTTAAAAAAAATCTATAATATTAAATTACTCACAAAATGTGTTGGTAAGCGGATCAATTCAGCCAATTCTTTTAAATAATGTTCCTTACAGTATGGAAATGGTTCTTAAAAAGAAAAAATTAAGAAATGAAACAGGACAATGTTTAAAGTTTGTATGTATGTGCTGGGCTTGAAGTAAAATAGAGGGGTAAAAGTTTTTATGGAACCCTTGGTTACAATGTTCAATAATTAATGATGAACTAGAGAACCCCACAGACATTGTCTTGCCGATCATTTAATAATAACCACCATATGCCATAAGAATTATCTTAGCATTTTATGGACAGACTGTCTGTGTTTTTAATAGGGCTTATTATGATAAACTATACAATAATATACTCTTTAGACATAAAGCCATAGGGATGGGACACTTAATTTGAGATTATATCCTATGTGAACTTTCCAAAAATCTTTTCAAGCCCTTTTCAAACGTAGGTAATTATTTTTCCGCGCTCTTGCTTGCACATTGAATGGAACGTCTCAGAGCGAGGTAACGCCGCATGTGTCATGTTTTTTGGTGCGTGCAGCCGGCTCCATCGAATTATAAAACATTGTCACGTCAAAAAGGCACTGATCAAAGAGTCTGGTTGTAATTTTTACTGAAGAAAAAAATAGGGCATATCCTATTTGTAAACCTAGAATGTAACTAAGACAGTTCCAGTTTGCTTTTCAAAATTGTGTGAACAACTTATGACCTGTACATTTTTTTTTCAATCTTTTCTCTTGCTACCTCTTGCAGTTATTCTGGACAGCTCCGGCTATACAAAGGGCTATGGGTTTGTACGGTTTGGCAACGAGGAGGAGCAGCGCAACGCTTTATACGCCATGAACGGCTACACAGGGCTAGGCAGTAAGCCGTTAAAGATCTGTACCGCAGTGCCTAAACCCAAGGGTGCTGTGACCGCACCAAGTGCCACCCCTGCGACTGCTAGCGCCACCTATAGCAGCGGAACGGTATGTCTTTATATGTATAGCAAGCGGCAGATGATTATGGCAAAAGGATAGCTATTTGCAAGTAAAGTAAAACGACAAGAGAACTAACTAATAAATAGTATGATGACAATAGTTATTGAATGTGTGTCAAGAAGTGCTTGATAGCTTAGTTTTACTGATTAGTAAAAAGATTTTGCTCGCCATTTGCTCCTAATCGTACTCTGGCCTAAAAATCATTCATCAATATCATCATTGAAGTAAAGGAAGCATTCCGACACGGACCGCAAACTGTCTGTGGTCTGCGTTCCGCCTCCGAAAGCTACTTTATACCCACCCATTTTCATAGAATCACAAGTTTAAGTGTTGAATTCAAAACAAAAACATTGCACGTTGTTGTTTAAGAACTGCCTGAAAATAAGATTGGTTGTTGTTTTAATGCAATTGAATAAGACTGCTTTCATAGCTCATGGTAAAACTCTCAATGAACCTTATATTGAGAGTGAGTAATGCTTTAGTATCACGTGCAGTGCAATGCATTTAAAAAAAAGCTTTGCCGTGGAGAGTGAGCGTGTTAAAAATAACTTTCGCTCGTGTAACAATAGAGCTCAAAAATATAGTGTTGCCTCAGCTGTTGGCTATCACAACATAGTAAATGCATTACTGACGCGCAGTTATGATTATAGGAGTACAACCAATATTATGATCCGTCTGCCTATTGGCAAAATTACTCAGCGTGGTCTGGCTACTATGGGCAGGGGGACCAGGGGGCCGCCACTGCGCAGGCGCCGCCGGTCGTCGACCCGGCGCAGGCTGCCGCCGCTAAAGCGCAGAGTGACGAGCTCGCTCTTGTTGGTAAGTTAGTTGATACGTACTACAAGGCACATGTTAAACCCCTGACGAAAAAAATGTTGGTTGTAACAGACCACTTTTCTGTTTGTGAGTCTGTGGCATCGTAGCTCCCTAACAGATGGATTAGCTCATGATTATCGACCCTATTCTGTAGGTATGGTTTAAATTAAATTCACCAGCATTTAGATAAATAATTAAAATATATGAAATCTGAAGCGAAAAACTACGAGAAATGTTTAGTGGACTGTAATCTTTTGACCTCCTACGTATCTTTCATGACTTTTAATTTGGCAAAAGAAAGGTTATTTTTTAATTTAATAAATTTTGAAGAATAAAACAAATGATTGCGCAAAGGCTCACCTTGACAAATCCGATGTGCAGGAGTCGGCAGCAAGTGACTAAATAAGGGTTACCTCATTGCTGGGCCCAGGTAAAGCTCCCCTAGATCACTTTAGTATCAGATGGAACAGGATGGCTTCACGCAATTATACACAGATAAATAATTTGATTTATGGCGGGTTGAGGATTGCTTTATAATTAAACGAGAACAAACGTTAAAACGAAAAGCTTAAGCGCGCGCGCAGTGAACTCGACAAGTAAAATCCAACTATATCTGCCAGTGTTGCCAATGTAAATTTTTAAGAATAAAAGGTTACGGCAACAGTTGCAACACTGAAAAAACCAGCTTTTTAGCCAGTTACAAAATAATTAAACGATAATATCGAACATTACCGCCCACCTAAATGCGACGGTATTTACACAAAAACGACAATTGAATATCTCGAAAAGTCTACTGTATTTGAATTGAATACGAAAAGTTACACCAACCTTGTGTTGACGAAGGTAGTGTAAAGAAAGCGACAAACAAAATTATATGGAAGTGTCATTTGCCAGAGGCAACGGACACATCTTAACGACAGGTCTTTTGTACTGCCCAGCAGCAGTCCTCACCGTCACTACCCGACAGATTCCATCTGCACCTGGATGTAGCGCAATAATACGTCCTAGTGGCCATCTTTGTGGACTCAATTGTTCATTTATAACCAGCACCATGGTTCCTACTGCTATGTTTGTGTTATGCTTATCCCATTTAGCCCGTTGTTGCAATGTATGCATGTACTCTCTCTGCCACCTTTGCCAAAAATCCTGATGAATTTTCTGGATGAGTTTCCAACGCTGAAGAACGCCAATTTTCAAACCAACTAAATTTTCCTCTGGCATAATCGACAACGGTTCCAACGTCAGAAAATGACCCGGAGTCAACACCGAGAGATCATTAGCGTCTGTGCTAAGAGGAGTAAGAGGGCGAGAATTTAACATTGCTTCTACTTGGGCCAGGACAGTGTAGAACTCTTCAAAAGTGAGCCGCTGAGTGCCGATAACGCGAGACAAGTGTGTTTTTACTGATTTGATCCCTGCTTCGGCTAAGCCATTAAAATGGGGACTCCCAGGAGGACTAAACGAAAATTTTATCTCCTGTGCCTCCGCGGCCTTTCCCATTAAAGAACCAAGGTAGTTACTAGCACCGACAAAGTTTCGGCCCTGGTCGGAGACAAGGTGACTACATCGACCACGACGTGCGATAAACCTGCGCAAAGCGGCGAGAAAAGCCTCAGACGAAAGCTCGGAAGCTAATTCAACATGAATCGCTTTCGTACTGGTACAAATAAAAACGCAAATGTAACCCTTATAGGTTTTTACACCGCGGCCGCGTCCAAGCGCTATGTCAAACGGTCCACCAAAATCAACGACAGAACTAGCGAATGGTTTGATTTGGTTGACACGATACGAGGGCAGGTTACCCATGAATGGAGTGGGAGCAGGTTTTGGGCGCGCACGAAAGCACTTTATGCAACCTGAAAGCACCGAGCGAACAGCGCGTTTAGACGACAAAATCCAAAAGTGTTGAGCGAGGAGGTTTTGAAGAGTTTGCACACCAGGATGCATAAAACGAGTATGATACTCTTGGATGATTAGAGAAGTGAGGCGATGAAACCGAGGCAGCAGCAGCGGATGTTTTATGTCAAAATCAACGTCGGCATTAACGAGGCGACCGCCCACCCTGAGAAGACCCGCTTCATCGATAAATGGTGATAACTTACGCAAACTCTTTGGAAGTGAGTTGAGAGAACCATTTCTCAAATTCTCAAACTCCGATGAAAATACACTCTCCTGTACAAATCTAATCAAGAACATGAGCGCTCTGTGAATCTCAGAGGGTAGTAAAGACCCAACAACGCGTTTATCGACAGAAGTTTGTTTTGAATTATGTCCGAAACGAAAACAATACGACACAACATGTTTTAAAGTCAACAACGACGAAAATTTGTTTATTAACGATTCGATAAGGTTAGGTTCTTTTAAAGTCACAAGGCTAAAAATACGCTGTTCCTCTTGCAAGGGCTCCTGGTTTAAAAACGATAGAGATGGAGTCGTAGGCCACTTTTCTTCAGATTCAGCAAGCCACGATGGACCCTGCCACCAGATACTGTCGCTAACAAGATCAGCGGGTAACGAACCGCGCGAACCGACATCTGCAGGATTCGAATGAGTGCTGACATGCCTCCATCGATCAGGAGCGACAATGTCTTGTATGTGACTGACTCTATTGGCCACAAAAGTTTTCCATTTTGATGGACACGACTTAATCCACGATAAGGCCACGCTGGAGTCAGACCAGGCATATATATCGTCAAAAGAATAAAAAGGTTTCAAAGCTTCGATAGTAGCATGCATGAGGTCCGATAGTAAAACAGCAGCTTGGAGTTCTAGCCTGGGAATAGATTGTTTTCGAAGAGGAGCAACTTTAGTCCTTGAACAACAAAGATTGACAGAGTATGAGCCTTCACTGTCAATAACACGACAGTAGATCACAGCGCAATAACCACGCTCCGAAGCATCGCAAAAGCCGTGAAGTTGCAACAAAACGAAAGGGCCGAAAGCACGACGAGGAATTGAAACTGATGCCAAAGATGACAGTTGAGATTTAAAACGCTGCCATTCTGAAGCGATCTCAGAAGGCGCGTCATCATCCCATGGGACACCAGCAGTCCAAAGTAGCTGCATTAGATACTTTGCATAAAACGTGACCGGACCGAGAAAACCCAAAGGGTCATAGATACGTGCGATCTCCGACAAGATAGTACGTTTTGTGCAACGACAACTATTAGTATCTGCAACTCGAAAACGAAAAGAATCAGATTGGGGCTGCCACAAAAGTCCCAAAATCTTGAGCGAAATGTCAGACATTTCTTCAAAACGTTTGAAGTCATCTGAATACAAGTCTGCGGAAGGAAGGCTATCGAAAAACTGACTATTATTAGAGGTCCACTTTCGCAACTGGAAACCACCTGATGACAATATTTTGGTGAGCTCTTCTCGAAGACGACAAGCCTTTTCGACTGAATCTGCTCCAGTGACAACATCATCCACGTAGATGTCACGAGCGAGAACAGCGGCGCCAGCTGGGTATTCCTCGGCGGAATTCTTGGCTAGTTG
Organism: Pyrausta despicata; assembly: GCA_963921415.1. Lineage (NCBI taxonomy): Eukaryota > Metazoa > Arthropoda > Insecta > Lepidoptera > Crambidae > Pyrausta > Pyrausta despicata. The sequence goes on along the minus strand of OY992862.1, from coordinate 7,688,195 downwards.
AGCCACGGTGCGGAGAGCTTGAAATGGAGCAGACGATACTCCATACGTCACAGTCAGGAGACGATAATCCCGAACTGGTCCAACTGGGGAGGGACGCCACACGATACGCTGATATTCGGCGTCTTCTTCAGGAACCAATATCTGCCTGTACATCTGTCGCACATCACCCGTGAATACAACGGCATGCCAACGAAAGCGCAGAAGGACATCGAAAATGCTCGTCTGTAGTTTTGGTCCTGGAAGAAGAGTTTGGTTCAGTGACACTGAATTTGCATCTTTCGCGCTCGCGTCAAATACGACGCGAAGAGGCGTGCTCACTGAATCAGGGCGTAGAACTCCGTGATGGGGAATGTAATAAAATTGGCCCTCGCTACTAGGAGGAGGATCCACCTCCTCGAGATGACCGCTCGACTCATAGTCCTCCATGAAATCCACATAGGCCTTCTTGGTTTCAGAATTGGAATTCAATTTACGTTCCAACGATAAAAAACGTTTTAGAGCAATTTCTCGAGAGTTAACAAAGTTCGGTTTATTTGTAGGATCAACGAAAGGCAAAGGAACTACAAATCTTCCTTCTTCGGTACGACAATGATTAGCGACAAAATAATCTTCACACTGTTGGTCCTCCTTCGACACGAAAGATTTGGTTGGAGAACTAACATTTTCTAATTCCCAAAACCTTTTTATGGAATTATCTAGTGAAAGATTCGATACGAAAAGGCAATTTTTGCTACGACTGGATTTCGAAGAGGGTTGAGTGACGTCACACGCACCCATGATAATCCATCCAAAAATGGTGTTCAAAGCTCTTGGCTGTCCAGGCTTTCCCTGCCTAAGACCTGGTAACAACGACGATGCGAAAATATCTGCACTGAGCAGCATGTCTACCGGTCCCGGTTGAGCAAAGCTCGGATCAGCTAGAGGCAAATTCTTTATGTGAGACCACTCCGACGTATCGACAGGTTGAATGGGTTGGTCTGCACATATAGACGACAAAACTAAAGCTTCGAATACGATATTCGACGAAAAGTGTGAATTAGGTATGGGCCTTATTTCACATGACAGTGAACCAAGTGGTTGTGTGACGGAGTTACCAATTCCATTGACCGAATGTTGGCCACGACAAATTTTGAGCCCTAACATTTTAGCACAAGTCTCCGAAATAAAATTACATGCACTAGCACAGTCTAAAAGTGCACGCACTGGTCGAAAACTACCAGAACTGTCCTTAATTAAAATTCGAACAGTTGAAAACAAAACAGTATTTTCACTAGTCAATGATGTTAAAACTGTGTTACCACCAACATTCTCCGTTTTAGGCTGTGCACTGCCATCCTCCGTAGAGGAAGTCTGTGTTTGCTTGATGAAGTGTAGCAAAGTGTGGTGAGAGCAATGACACACACTGCAACGACGAGCTTTACAAACACTCACTCGATGGGCATCCGAAAAACAACACAAACAAAGACTCTTCCTCTTAACAAACTCGAAACGCGAGCCAATGTCCAAGTTTAAAAAGGCGGTACAGGAGTCAAGACTGTGCTGGCCAGAACAAAATTTGCAGACAGGACGCGAAACAACAAACGTCGATTTCTGTTTACCTACATTGTTATGTTGTTTACTTTTGTTCGAGATACTAGAATTATGTGATATTGAGGGTGTTATGTTCGATAAGTTAAGTGCCTTGAATTGTTTTTCAATGAACTTAATAACATCAGTATACAAAGGAATTTCATCAGTATCATGCTGGAGCTGAAACGCTTCTCGAGTATTTTTATCTAATTTTGACCATAACAACTGGAAAAGCATAAAGTTTTTATCTGGTAAACCATACTTATTTAACACCGACAAGTTTTCCGAAAAGGTCCTATGTACACGCTCAAGATCACAGGCAGACTTCATTTTAATAGTTTCACAACACAACAATTTTTCATAATAATGTGTAGCAATTTGTCGCTTCTTATCATAATATTTACGTAAACAATTGTAAGCATCCATATAACTTTCGTTGGTAAGTGGGTAGTTTTTAATTAAATCATATGCAGAACCTTGTAAACTCGAGAGTAAATAGTGTAATTTCTCAACATCTGATATATTCCGTTTATGAATTAATGAATCGAATAACTGAATAAAAGAGACCCACCCCTCTAGTTTCCCATCAAAAGGTTTAATGTCTATTTTAGGTAATTTGGCCATCACTGCTTCGTCAACACAAGTTTTAATCTTCGATTCACTTTTCTGAACCTCTTGGGAACGCAACTTACGCAACCTGTATTTAACTTGTAACAACTTCTTTTCAAATTCGAAAGTTACTGACATTTCATCACTACGCGCATTCGGACTCGACAACGACAATAATATTTTCCGTTGCGCGTCATGAAAATCATTCGACAATTGATCTAAATAACTTTCGCTACAACCTTCAATTTTAATACTGTCGAGATATTCAATTCTCATCATAGCATAATCCCGCGCAATTCTATTACTATCAACTGGAATGTTTTCTTCTGTTGTTGACATGTTATTGTTATCTTCGTTTGACATTTCGAACGACAACTTTAAAATACTATATATGCCAACTGAAAAACCGGACAAACACAACACTAATAATTTTTATTTTTGTCTATGGTATTGTAGGAAGTTGCAGTGCCAACACAACGAAAACAAAAAAAACGATAGTCACGATAATTAAAATGGCGTACTACAACTTACCTCGAAAACGACCTAGTACAAAGCAACCATCAACTACCTTCAATGAAATTACAAAAAAATAAAATTGTTAAATCATGAAAAATACGTAAGAAAATCGTACGAAAAACACTGTTCAAACAAGAATCCGGCTCGAAGGACCAAAAATGAAGCGAAAAACTACGAGAAATGTTTAGTGGACTGTAATCTTTTGACCTCCTACGTATCTTTCATGACTTTTAATTTGGCAAAAGAAAGGTTATTTTTTAATTTAATAAATTTTGAAGAATAAAACAAATGATTGCGCAAAGGCTCACCTTGACAAATCCGATGTGCAGGAGTCGGCAGCAAGTGACTAAATAAGGGTTACCTCATTGCTGGGCCCAGGTAAAGCTCCCCTAGATCACTTTAGTATCAGATGGAACAGGATGGCTTCACGCAATTATACACAGATAAATAATTTGATTTATGGCGGGTTGAGGATTGCTTTATAATTAAACGAGAACAAACGTTAAAACGAAAAGCTTAAGCGCGCGCGCAGTGAACTCGACAAGTAAAATCCAACTATATCTGCCAGTGTTGCCAATGTAAATTTTTAAGAATAAAAGGTTACGGCAACAGTTGCAACACTGAAAAAACCAGCTTTTTAGCCAGTTACAAAATAATTAAACGATAATATCGAACATTATTAAACGATAATATCGAACAAAATCTTTAAAGAATTGTGTCAAAAATTCAATATCACCCAGATTCGATGCATTATGTATGCTTCAAACTTTTGCACTTATATACCTATAATTCATATATAATATATTTTAAATTGTGTAGCACCACTTTAAAGGCACAGTTTTGTATTATGTATACTTATTCAACTTAACTATGACTCAAATTCACCAAGTAACTAATTATTTTGTACTAAAACTTTCTCTCTCATTAGCCTATAGTATACGTCCCACTCCTGGGCACAGGTCTCACCTGAACTATGAGGTGGTACTGTGGTAGTGGTACTGGTGGCCATAATCCACAAAACAGTACCCTTTATATTTCCAGAGCACAAGAGGACCTTAGACGTGGAGTCATTAAACTCTGAGTTCCTTAACCCAGAGTTATCGCTCTGGGACAGCCTGGAGGCGTCTCAGTGGTTCCCGCACGAGGTCGTCGAAGCGCACTGACATAACACTTACCCTGTTCTGGACTAAGTGACGTGATATGTGATAAGTAAGAACTGAGTTAATTTGTGTCCTTTAAATATAGGTTTACCTAATTAATACTGTATTTTATTTCAAATTCAGTTTATTTCAGTCAGTACCTTGTATAAAACAATAACATCACATGTAATGTAAAATACTTAATTGGCATGCAAAAATCTTATAACAACATTCATAAGGCTGTATTGAAGCTTAACATTTTCATTAAGAATTATTTTGTAGAATAATTCCTGGTTTGTAATTTCAGTATTACATGAAAACATTTTTTTATGAAAATTAACTGTGATAGTTTAGAGATCAGATTCTAGTATGAACATACTTGAAATGCTTCAAACTGTTTATTAATTAATGAATATATTCAAACTTTTTAATAATTAAAAAAATGAACTTATAAAATACACGAAAACATAATTTTAATAATAACAACAAATTATTTACAACTTAAAATTAAAATTTACTAACTAGCGCTGTCAAATAGTAGCCTAAGATTTCACCCACGTAACTTGCACACTTTTAGAGCACTCAAACTAGGTAACCAAGAGTTACGGATCGCTCCGCACACATAGACCGATCGTGCGCGTATGTCGTTTTAGTATCGACCTAACTGCCGCGGTGTACAGATATGTGTATACACAATGCATCATGTGCAATCAATGTGCCATGATTATACTGCGCTGACGCGTGCACTCCACACGATATTAAAACGCTCACTGCAGTGCAAGGCGCGGTTATGTTACGTCGTCAGTACGGACCCGTCCGCGTGATACTGAAACCATCCAAAATACCACTAGGAATCTGGAATTCTAGACATTAACAAACAAAGGTGAGGTAACAATTCTGTTCACTATCATAGTATTTCTCTTCGGCCACTATTTATTAATGTACTTAAAGGATTATTCCTGTTACATACATTTCAACTTACATCCAATAAACAACCTTTGCATCACTATGCACTACAACAAGTCAATGCACTTCGGTTTTGTTGGGCATATGAATTAGCTTTTTATTGCTCTTGATTACATGTTACGTAAAAAAGGTAAGGCCTCTAGCACACTGACGCGTTTGCATGCGAATCCGAACAACGAAAAAACTGTCAGTTGTATGGCATATGTCATATCTCACTCTAATATTAGCGAGATGAAATGGTTGCCACCTTGTCGGTCCGGTACGAAATGTATGTGCCTGTGTAGCGGCCATTTTGCAATAGGCTTGTTTCCACTATGAAAGAAATATTCAAAAACTGATTTTCTCTAAAATAATTCATAATTTCAGATGCCTTTACACTAATATTTTTCTGCAGTTCGTATTATTTGATTTTTAATTGGAATTCAAATGATAATTAGTCACTCAGTCGGCATTGCACGCGATGACGTCAAAGTGTGTTATTCCCATACAAGCTCTATGAAGAAAAGCGTTTTGACAGTTGATAAAAAGTACGTCAACGATTGGTGGTGTCAATTACCGTATTATCTGCGAAACCGTACCGACAAGGATGCAACTATTTCATCTCTCTAATAATAGAGTGAGACAAAGCAAATGCGGAACGCTGTCATACAACTGTCAGTTTTTCAGTTGTTTCGGATTCGCATGCGAAGCTAGTGGCCTCAATAGTTAACCTTTTCTGATAAACGAAAATTAGAAGATTTATGTAATTTTCCTTTTCACAACAATGTATATACTATAACCTATTTTATTGTTAAAGCTGTGTTATCGTGTAAGAACTATGTCTCTGTCTTCCCGTTGGGACAGGAGTCACTTGTGCACCAATAAGGGGCGTGCTAGTTCTATCGTCCGGGTTTATCACAGTAACAGGTGATGTTAACGGGGATCCAGGGGTGCCGCCTCTAGGCGTTCCTTTCTTCATATACCCGACTACGGAGCTTAGCAAAGTGGGGGAAAGCGCTATGGGGGTGAGTTTCCCCTGTCCGGTGGCGATGTACGTTTGCAGCATTTTCTTCGAAGGCGCTTTAGGGTCATCGACTGTTAAGACTACTAAAGATCCGGACTCGATATTTGAAGGCACGGAGGTGACCGATGAAAGTGGTATCGAGGCGGGTGACGGCGTATTCACGGCGTTTGTCCGAGATATGGTAGCTATGTCTATCGTCGATCCGGGCGTTTGAGATTTTTGGGCGGAGTTTAAAAGTGTGACGGTCGCATACGGCGGTGTCGTTGATTGTGTTATGGTAATCTGGGCCTGCTTTTTGGCCGCGGGTTTCCGTCTCTTAGCCTGAACTTTGGCCTCGATCGCGCGTTGGATTATGTCGTCCGCGGTGACCATGCCTTCGAGATCTCTCTTTCTAACCGACATTGATGGCTTGCTAGAGTTTTCCAGCGCTTTACCTCCTCTACCTGCAATTGAAAATGTTTGTGTCAGAAATAATAACATCAAATTACTTTTTCTGATGACTGTAAAAACTGTAGTAAAGTTTGCTTTCTGGTATGCTATCAGAACTCTATGAATTCTGTTAAGTACTCCCTGGTTCGTGTATGGTTCTCCTTAGCCACGGCGGCTGCGCACTCTTACTTGCAAAGTGTCAAATCTTACTCTGTTATAAACTTCTACTCATTCGTCCACATAAAGTTCTCCTTGGCCACAGCGACACCCACGTGTTAGGTTCGTGACTGTTCGCATTCTTTCTCCGCGCGTTCGGCGGCGGCCGCGCGCTGTTCTGTTCGCTTAACTGACGAAACTCTATAATAAAACTACTAGTATGTACTCACTGGTCCGCATAAAGTTCTCCTTAGCCGTGGCCAAGCGCTCGCGGTCCGCGCGCCGCAGGTTCGCGATCTGCTGGCGCTCCCTCTCCGCGCGTTCGGCGGCGGCCGCGCGTTCTTCCGCGAACTCGTCCTGCAGCCGCGCCGCGTCCCACGTGGTGCCCGAACGGAGCGCTTTGTCCAGCTGCGCGCCGTTCACTTTCTCTTCCTTTTTAAACTGGAATGTGAGAAATAAATAGGTTGGATGGAAATAAGCACGATGACACCTATCTTAAATATTTTCAAGACCTACGACGTTTAAAAAACATAGCCTCCATGAAGTTAAAACAACCAGTTTAATGAAAATTCAGTAAATATTCGGTCAATTGACTTCGATTTCTGATACACTGCTGTGACGTCACGTTTTTGTATTCCCATACAAAATCTATATGTAAACGATTGGTGGTGTCATCTAGCCTATTGCAAGGGTAAAGACGACCTAGGGCACAGACAATATATAGCATAGTCGATGGCGAACATTGCAATCGGCGAACGTGCGGGCGGAGCGCACGGTCTCGGCCGGGATACAGCACGCCAACTTGATTTTGTCACTTTCAAAAGTGAGTTGGTCACTTTAATCTTAAGATCGGACCGGTCTCGGCGGCGCTCAATTTGAGTTGCTTAGATCTCGTGCATGTCACTTTGAGTGTCGTTACCTTGATCTTAAGATCCCGTCTCGTCCGTCCCGGGAACAGCGGCGCCATGAGCGAGAAGTCTGTCCCGATGGCGGCGAGCGCGCAGTAGAAGCGCACGGTCTCCGCGGCGCTCCACTTGAGTTGCTTAGATCTCGTGCATGTCACTTTGAGTGTCGTTACCTTGATCTTAAGATCCCGTCTCGTCCGTCCCGGGAACAGCGGCGCCATGAGCGAGAAGTCAGTCCCGATGGCGGCGAGCGCGCGGTAGAAGCGCACGGTCTCCGCGGTGCTCCACTCGAGTTGCTTAGATCTCGTGCATGTCACTTTGAGTGTCGTTACCTTGATCTTAAGATCCCGTCTCGTCCGTCCCGGGAACAGCGGCGCCATGAGCGAGAAGTCAGTCCCGATGGCGGCGAGCGCGCGGTAGAAGCGCACGGTCTCCGCGGCGCTCCACTCGAGTTGCTTAGATCTCGTGCATGTCACTTTGAGTGTCGTTACCTTGATCTTAAGATCCCGTCTCGTCCGTCCCGGGAACAGCGGCGCCATGAGCGAGAAGTCAGTCCCGATGGCGGCGAGCGCGCGGTAGAAGCGCACGGTCTCCGCGGCGCTCCACTCGAGTTGCTTAGATCTCGTGCATGTCACTTTGAGTGTCGTTACCTTGATCTTAAGATCCCGTCTCGTCCGTCCCGGGAACAGCGGCGCCATGAGCGAGAAGTCAGTCCCGATGGCGGCGAGCGCGCGGTAGAAGCGCACGGTCTCCGCGGCGCTCCACTCGAGTTGCTTAGATCTCGTGCATGTCACTTTGAGTGTCGTTACCTTGATCTTAAGATCCCGTCTCGTCCGTCCCGGGAACAGCGGCGCCATGAGCGAGAAGTCAGTCCCGATGGCGGCGAGCGCGCGGTAGAAGCGCACGGTCTCCGCGGTGCTCCACTCGAGTTGCTTAGATCTCGTGCATGTCACTTTTGAGTGTCGTTACCTTGATCTTAAGATCCCGTCTCGTCCGTCCCGGGAACAGCGGCGCCATGAGCGAGAAGTCAGTCCCGATGGCGGCGAGCGCGCGGTAGAAGCGCACGGTCTCCGCGGCGCTCCACTCGAGTTGCTTAGATCTCGTGCATGTCACTTTGAGTGTCGTTACCTTGATCTTAAGATCCCGTCTCGTCCGTCCCGGGAACAGCGGCGCCATGAGCGAGAAGTCAGTCCCGATGGCGGCGAGCGCGCGGTAGAAGCGCACGGTCTCCGCGGCGCTCCACTCGAGTTGCTTAGATCTCGTGCATGTCACTTTGAGTGTCGTTACCTTGATCTTAAGATCCCGTCTCGTCCGTCCCGGGAACAGCGGCGCCATGAGCGAGAAGTCAGTCCCGATGGCGGCGAGCGCGCGGTAGAAGCGCACGGTCTCCGCGGCGCTCCACTCGAGTTGCTTAGATCTCGTGCATGTCACTTTGAGTGTCGTTACCTTGATCTTAAGATCCCGTCTCGTCCGTCCCGGGAACAGCGGCGCCATGAGCGAGAAGTCAGTCCCGATGGCGGCGAGCGCGCGGTAGAAGCGCACGGTCTCCGCGGCGGTCCACTCGAGTTGCTTAGATCTCGTGCATGTCACTTTGAGTGTCGTTACCTTGATCTTAAGATCCCGTCTCGTCCGTCCCGGGAACAGCGGCGCCATGAGCGAGAAGTCAGTCCCGATGGCGGCGAGCGCGCGTGGTAGAAGCGCATGTCTCCGCGGCGCTCCACTCGAGTTGCTTAGATCTCGTGCATGTCACTTTGAGTGTCGTTACCTTGATCTTAAGATCCCGTCTCGTCCGTCCCGGGAACAGCGGCGCCATGAGCGAGAAGTCAGTCCCGATGGCGGCGAGCGCGCGGTAGAAGCGCACGGTCTCCGCGGCGCTCCACTCGAGTTGCTTAGATCTCGTGCATGTCACTTTGAGTGTCGTTACCTTGATCTTAAGATCCCGTCTCGTCCGTCCCGGGAACAGCGGCGCCATGAGCGAGAAGTCAGTCCCGATGGCGGCGAGCGCGCGGTAGAAGCGCACGGTCTCCGCGGCGCTCCACTCGAGTTGCTTAGATCTCGTGCATGTCACTTTGAGTGTCGTTACCTTGATCTTAAGATCCCGTCTCGTCCGTCCCGGGAACAGCGGCGCCATGAGCGAGAAGTCAGTCCCGATGGCGGCGAGCGCGCGGTAGAAGCGCACGGTCTCCGCGGCGCTCCACTCGAGTTGCTTAGATCTCGTGCATGTCACTTTGAGTGTCGTTACCTTGATCTTAAGATCCCGTCTCGTCCGTCCCGGGAACAGCGGCGCCATGAGCGAGAAGTCAGTCCCGATGGCGGCGAGCGCGCGGTAGAAGCGCACGGTCTCCGCGGCGCTCCACTCGAGTTGCTTAGATCTCGTGCATGTCACTTTGAGTGTCGTTACCTTGATCTTAAGATCCCGTCTCGTCCGTCCCGGGAACAGCGGCGCCATGAGCGAGAAGTCAGTCCCGATGGCGGCGAGCGCGCGGTAGAAGCGCACGGTCTCCGCGGCGCTCCACTCGAGTTGCTTAGATCTCGTGCATGTCACTTTGAGTGTCGTTACCTTGATCTTAAGATCCCGTCTCGTCCGTCCCGGGAACAGCGGCGCCATGAGCGAGAAGTCAGTCCCGATGGCGGCGAGCGCGCGGTAGAAGCGCACGGTCTCCGCGGCGCTCCACTCGAGTTGCTTAGATCTCGTGCATGTCACTTTGAGTGTCGTTACCTTGATCTTAAGATCCCGTCTCGTCCGTCCCGGGAACAGCGGCGCCATGAGCGAGAAGTCAGTCCCGATGGCGGCGAGCGCGCGGTAGAAGCGCACGGTCTCCGCGGCGCTCCACTCGGCGGTGCGCTTGGAGCGCGAGTACTTGCCGGTGCCGCCGCCCCACGCGCCCTCGCGCACTATCGACGACACTTTGCGACGGCTGTCCGTTTGTTTTATGACCTGAAACAAGCATGATAAACTTATTTTTGAAGACCACTCAAGAAGTTGACGGTGATAGGATACTTTTAATCCCGATTGAATGCTCCCTGAGGATAAAACAGGAAGGTGGAAAATCCAACGTTTGCGCGAACGAAGTCGCTAGTATTACATATGACTACGTATTATATGTAAATAAATAAATAAATACCTATTTCACAACAATCAAACCAATTCTCTAGTCCCAAATTAAGCTACGAGGCTTGTGTTATGGGTACTAGACAACGGATAAACATACTTAAATACTTTTTTTTTGTGTGTGCATAAGTTTTGAGACGAAATAAAAGTTGCATAACTTTTTTCATAATTAACATATATTTCTAAAATTTTCAGTAAACAATTAGTAGATAATAATAAACAAAAAATAATTATTATTATTCAAAATGACCACCCTTGTTTTTAATACAGGCCCTTAGACGATTTGGCCAGTCATCAATGACGGCACGAATCTTTTCCAGCGGGATTCGCTTTGCTTCTCGGACAAGAGCTCGCTTCAGTGACTCCAAGTTTGGGTGGGACTTTCGGCAGGCCCTGAGCTTTAGCTCAGCCCATAAAGCATAATCCAGCGGGTTGAGGTCGGGGCTGGAAGAGGGCCATTCGTTCACCGCGATGAAGGCCGGCACATTTTCCCTCAACCACGCTTGGGTGGTTTTTGCTTTATGGGATGGCGCTGAGTCCTGTTGGAAAACCCAATCCTTGTTGTGAAACAAAGTAAGGGACAGGGGTTTCACAACAGGCTCTAAGATGTCAGTTTGATAGTTCTTGGATTTCACCTTGACGCCTTGTTGACAGAAATGGAGCGGAGTGACACCTTCATACGAAACTCCCCACCATACTATCACACTAGCCGGATGATGAGTACGCGAGACATTCCATGCTGAAGCTGGGACGTCCTTGCTACTTTTTGCATACACTTTATTGTGTCGGTTGAACTTTTCTTCGACAGTAAAGATTTTCTCATCGGTGAAGAGTATTTTCCCCGCATCGTGTCTCTTAAGCAGTATTAGACAACGTTCGCGTCGCAATTTACGAAGCCGATCGTTTAAAAAATGAACTTTCCTACGGCTATACGCCTTCACCTTAAGCTTGCGACAAGTCGTGTGCCCAAAAGTGTTCGAAATGCCAAATTGTTCGATAATTAATTGCAAAAGCTGTTCAAAACTAGTGAGTCGTGTTAATGGAGGTATTTCATTTTATCGGTAAGTATTTTTATTGCATAAGAGTCGGTAATTTAATTTAAAATCATTTAAAACGATAGTATGTATTACTCTTGATACCTTACTTCGATAATTCCATATTTAAATATCTTTGTTTTATACGTGTTACATTAACGTTGTTACTAGGTAAGATGACTACTCAGTATTTAGCTAGCAAGCAATGTAATGCAAACGATTGCAACGTTTAGAATCTAGCCATGTTCATGGTAGCGGCATTTTTATCATTTTCCTGTCAAATGAAGCAAATAGTGATGTATATTTTGTTTAAATAAGTCGATTTTACGATTAATCGATATTCCATTCAATTGACAGGAAAATGAGAAAGGAAAATGAGAGATAATTTATCGCACATTTTAAGGATGAGGACTTTATAGTAACAAAAAACGCAGGGGCAAAAAGGTTACATGAAATAGCATATCCGACAGTCCAGGTGCTGTGTGGTATAGAAACGAAGAGGTATGTAGATAAATAGTAGTATATCATCTCTCTTTGTACGACTTAAAATGAAATTTATAATGTTGCTTTTATAGAAAATTTGTCATCAACATTTTATAGCTCGACAATGAGAAGAAAATGATTATACTCTGTCTGGACAGCGTATTATTTTTTCGGTGACATTTCTAAATATTTTTATGCAAATTATCGTTGTTGTACACATAAATGTGATGTACACATAAATACATATTGTAGGTATAAAATATCATAATAATGATAATAATAGGCACAAAATACACTACATGTTTTGACGAGTTTTATGTTGAATAGGTAGGTACTAATATGAGGTGATCATCTGTCTCATCTACAGATATAGATGTTTGTAGTTAATGATTTTCGCCATGTAAAAACAAAATTACACCAAGCTTTAATGCTATCCTACATTAAAATATTTCACAGACTGCACGCACGTCCTCTCTCGTCGAAGTATGTAGGTTTACTAAAGATGCGCGATTGTGTGTGAATGACATTATTCTTATAATTATTCGATTGTAGAAGTCATTCGAATAACCTTGCAAATCATTCGAATTTGACAAAAAGCAAAAACCATATAAGAAAGTTTATTTTACGACATAAATTACCGACAATAATTTAAATTAATTACAAAAAATAGTAGTATCAAACCATTCGATTGTTGGATTCACTAACAATTGCCCATCTTTAAGGTTTACTGACTGACTCGATCGATCAAAACGATTTATGCGATTCTGTTGGCTCTATGTACATCACTAAATTGCTAGTGTGACGTCATAGTAGGTATTTAAAAAATGGCACGCTCGGTTCCCATACTATTAGTGAATATGTGGTATCTAGTCTTATCGTATAACTGTGCTCTCGGATGATTTTCATCTTCGCAGGCGTCCTTACAGAGCGCGGCCGACCACTCCTTTGGCGATCTTGCAAAGAACTTGTCTCCTTGTATCGTTTAATAGTGTAATACACGAAGTTACGGCTCACACCAAAAGTTTTCACCTCACGGAAAATCTCCATTGGTTTTTTTCCCGCCTTAAATAGCGAAATCACGGTCGCACGCAATTCTTTTGTTTTCTCCATCACGAGAAAATTGAAAGAAATGAATTTGAAAATCAAAGGAATTAAAAGTTAACATTCGAAATTCAAAATTAGAAAAATAAATAAATAGCAGCCAGTAATTTTTTATTTCTTTTTTTTTTAGCACAAAGTTTGTCTCAAAACTTATGAACACACGAGGTACATAGAAAACACCCAGATCAGTACAAACACACATGTTCATGCACACTTATGCTTGTACTGTGTGTCGCAACCCGCGACCCTTGGTTTAGAAGTCCGACCTGTGGACCACTGCACCAAGCGGTCGTCAAAAACTTATCATCCACTCACCAAGCTCTTTTCATCCAGCACGATCTCCCCGTTGGGTCCCAACTTGATCTGCGGCACGGGCGCCTCGGGCGGGTCGTCCGCGTCTTCGTCGTCGGCTTCTGCGAGCGACGCTTCGTCGTTTTTGCTAGCTTCCTTCGCTTTTATTTCGTCTTGGTCGGGTCTGTAGGAAGGGTTTATTAGTTTTATTACTAGATTTTACCCGTGACTTCGTCCGCATTGGGTAGTTTCTTTGGAATGCGTTGTTTTTCCGAAATATGTATCAATTTTATCCAAATATAATTCAAATCTTCGATAATTTGGGAGTGAAAGTGATCAGATTCCCTGGAAAGTAAATTTTCCCATGGGAATGCGTTGTTTTTTAATCTTTGGTATTTTAGGAGTGAAAGCGATCATATTCCCCAGAAAGTTATTTTTCCCATGGGAATACGTTGTTTTCTCGCAGTCAAAAGTAACTCATGTCCTTTCTTAAGTCTTAAACTATCTTCTTACCAAATATCATTTAAATCTGTTGAGCAGTTTAGGCGTAAAAGCGATCGGCCCACTTGAATTGTGCCATGGGAATGCGTCATTTTCCCGCGGTATAAAGGTAACCTATGTAATTTCTCGGGCATCAAAGATCTCCATACCAAATTTCAAGCAAATCGGTTCAGTAGTTTAGGCGTGATTAAGTAACAGACAGACAGAGTTACTTTCGCATTTTTAATATTTTAGTAGGATTTGTGATAAAAAAATCTAGATTTTTTGTAATTTTGAATATTAACGACCATTATGAGAAGCGACTGTTTCTTGTGTCAAGATATAATTTTCCGGATTTAATATGATGCCGGTCGTAGACATTGCTAAGAAAAACCGAAGCTTTTACTACTCGCAGGTACTGAGTGCAAATCGCCAATCGCCGATAAAATATGGAGTCATGTTAACGAGAAAATACTTTGAAAAAAATTTTTTGCGCCGCAATTTCGTTGTTGGATTACTTGTTTGTTGGTAATTGGAATTAATAAACTAAAAAAAATAAGATGTACCGTAGGCAGGCCTCCTACAAAGTAGATAGACTATCTACAAACACACACACAAACACGCATATTCACGTACTCACTCTCAGGTACATTTTGTTTATTTTTAAATTAAATTAGAGTAGTAATATGTTACTTTGATAGTTCTATATTTTTAAGGAAAAGCAGTAACTCCTGGCACAGGAGCTTAACAAGCTTAAAAGGAGATACTGGCCACAACTTGTTTAAGCTTATCCTTGTGAAAGAAAATAAATATTTTTTATTTGTATCTAACAAGTGAAGGTTGCGGGAAGCCATTGCATGCGGGAACCGAAGGACCGATCACGGTGGAGATTCTTGGAGGAGGACTATGCCCAGCTGTGGGCGTAGAAAGACTGATATGAAGAACTAAAGAAATCAAGTACACTTACACTATAGGGTTGGTGGTGGGGTTGTAGAAGATTAGGTCGTACATGGTGAGCGTGTCGCGCTGCACCGTCTCGCGGCGCCGGCGCATCGCGGCCATGCGCCTGCTCATCTCTTGGCGACGAGTTCTAAAAAATATAATATATGAAGTATTTAGCTTAAGAAGAATTTCAAGTAAAAAGTTAACGATGCTATAAAGTAAGAGCTTTTTTTAATCAGGATGAAGTGATAGATTCTTTTTATTTTACGTAAATTTAGATCTCTCCATAATAGTTTATTTTTTAAATATAATTTTAACATCCAAGCAGTCACGCGTAAAGGCTATAATCTGAATTTCATGATTAACAGTCTGCCATGCCTTCGTGCTATGAAGGAATTCATTTGTTAAACAATGGGTTTCTTTAGATAGAATATTGTTTGAAGATAAAATATTTCCTTAATTCGATTGCGTTATCTTTAAATGCTACTTATTTTACAACTTCCTCAATGGTATAAGAAAAAATAGTCTATTCTACGATACTTAATATGCTTACTTGTGGTGTTTCTCCTTCGTCGGTGATGTAGCTAGAGGCGGTTGCGCAAGCTGGCTCGCACTTGAGCAAATAGAGTCATTTCGTATCCGGTTCACTTCTCTGAAAGGAAAAACATGGGTCAAAGTTATGTTAAACAAGAACGCATGGTATATGCTTGTCAAGTCTGTAGTATTATTTATGGTAGATATAGTAGTAGTAAATTTTGACTTTACAAATCACAGTTTTCAAAGTTGCTCGAAAATTTAAGCTTCGTCCAACCTTACAATCGGTCGCTATATGGTGCACTTAGTGAACTATTTTGATACATGGGTATCTTTCAATACTGTATTCAACATTTCGCTGAATCTGATGTTCCGGCTTTGATGCTCGCACGAAAAATAACTAATATTTTATTTAATAGTGCCCATTGTGTTAATTGTTATTATAATTCAAATTTTGTAATGTTATGTTAATATTTCCTATGTTTTAAGTAAATAAAGTAAAGGCAATGCTTGCCTTTCTAAGATTGCTGTGCCCTAGCCGGGCGTCACTGTACTTTGACATTATTTGTAACACCTTTTACTCATGTGACTTGCAATAAAGATTCTGATTCTAATATATGGTCTAAGGTTAACGTTCGCTCGTACGGTCTAAGCCTGTATGGTCAAGCTATGATAACTATTTTTGAAACTACGAACAACGGAATAGATAGTAGGAGATAATATGTTTGCAGTAGAAAAAATTAAAATTGTAGGATACCTATGTAAATATTAACATTAATTTTACTTATCCTACTATGTTTATAATCTAAGTTAGTTATAATAATAAATATAATTTTAATACCTATTTTCTATATAATAAATAGGCTATATTTATTTACATCTTAATATAAACTTAGCTACTATAATACATTTACTAACTAATTACACTACACTTACTAATTACACTTACACACTAGTTAATAAAAGTCAGTAAGTCGAATCAAATAGCTTCATACATTATCGCGCGTAAAATAGCTATCACCGCGAGATGCATTGGAGCGGTCGCCGAATGCAATAGTCGTGACGTCACAGCGGCGGCCTAAACTAGACACACCGCCCGGACGACATTGAATATATCCAAGCGCTCGCGTTCGGCGCGAGCCAGTGCGAACACAGATACGACGCGGAGCGCACGTCGCTCGCCCGCCCGCTATACCTATCGGCTTACGCGCGTTTTACATTCGGAAACCTTGTGTTGTTATTTACTTCCCTAACACCTTCTGCAATACAACTAGGCGGCATCCTCTACCCCTAAAAAATAATTAAAAAAATACAAAGTTCTACTGCAAAAATAATCTTAATAAAATATCATCTTGTAGTTTTCAATGTGATACTTATCATGAAAAATCATAAAATTAAAAGAGACAAGGAGAGCTGGATATGTGTTATTTATTCAATCACCTGTTCGCGGACTGCAGTGTGCTGTGTGAGGTGTGCGAGTCGTACCGCTGCCGCGCTGGCGCCGGGGTGGACGCACCCCCACCGAGCAGCGCTCGACGGCTTTCATCCTCTGACTCGCTGGCACTGCCCTGCAAGTGGAAAAGATGTTGTGTTGGCTACATAAGGGTGCCTGACACCGGTGAAACGGAGAAATATTAACAAAAAGGATTGTCCAATGAAGAGAGGATTTTGTGCAATCTTATTGGTTAATATTTCGCAGCCTCGCTCCGCTCCGGAGGACAGGCACCCTAAAGCGGCACATGAACGGGTCATAAGTTAAGCTCTTGTGCAACAATGGCTTTGCAAAATGGCAATTTTTTTCAAAATTTTGGAAACCTTAGTGGTGCTAAATTGGAAATCAAATTAACCTATAAGTTCCTGTGTTAATTTCTCCCTACTGTCTTGAGCTATATAAGACATAATACAGTACATAAAAAAACATAAAATTATTTAAGATATACAATACTAACATTTAGAAAGTAAATTTCTGAGAATTCTTAGTTACAAAATCATTTGCTGCTGTTTAATCAGCTTGGTACTATTAAGTGTTATCTGACCAACTGTTTAAATAAACCTCAAAGGATGTTTGTTTATTTAGGGAACATAAGATAATGCTATCTATAATTATGAATTGGAATTGTTCATTAGAAACACACATTTTGTATGGAAAGCACAGGACTTGGCAGATACCTATTCAGACTGGTGGGATAATGTTTGAATCCTACTTCCTACTAATATTATAAATGCAAAATTTTGTCTGTATGGATGTCTGTTACTCTTTCTCACTAAAACTACTGGACCAATTTGACTGAAATTAAAAACATAGATAGATTATAACATGGAATAGCACATAGGGTACTTAAAACACACTTAAAGAAAAAAAAGACTGCCACAGGCAGGACTCAAACCCGCACCTCTCGCAAGCTGGGCAAT
The DNA here is from genome assembly GCA_963921415.1 of Pyrausta despicata. Classification (NCBI taxonomy): domain Eukaryota; kingdom Metazoa; phylum Arthropoda; class Insecta; order Lepidoptera; family Crambidae; genus Pyrausta; species Pyrausta despicata. Next base: position 7,670,514 of record OY992862.1, on the reverse strand, counting down.
ATCTCTACTAATTGAGCTACTGTGACACTTACTCATGGGTCCAAATTTCTTTAAGAGCTCCTTACGCTGCAACTAGCCAAGATTCATCAATGTTATGGTAAGATCCTACAAAATCTGTTTTTTCTTAAGTGTGTTTTAATTTCACATAAAGAAATATATGTTAATGCTAAAAATATATAAACTTAACATAAGGTGCTTTTTATCCCTATGTAGAAAATGGGTTCATGTGGGTGAAACCGCAGGGCACATGTTTAAATAAGAACATAATTCTGTGACCTTACCAGCTAAGTTTATTACCTGTATACTGTTTCTTCTTAGTGGAGCTAATCTTGGCACAGGTCTCAGTTTCGGTCTCACTTTGCTAGGTGATGGTAGAGGTACAATAGGGTCAAAAAGTACTTCAGCATTTTCGGATATGATTTCATTCTTTAACATATCAATGGGTTTGGGAACGCTACGGGCCGGCTGTAGTGGTACAATACCATCCATGACTGCATCTTCTGTAATACTCTCTGGCACACTAGGCACATTGTAATCTGAAATATATAAATAATAATAATAAATTGTTTAAACGAACACACCAATTACCTAGCCTCAAACTAAGCGTAGCGTAGCGTACTATAGATAGATTAACTCTTTATTGCACACTAGAAAAATAAAATTACACACAGGGTTAACAATTAAAGATGTACAATTCAAGCAGTCATTACTTAGACACATTATTAGTACATTGCTGAGATAAGAATATGGGAAATAATACTTGACTATAGTAAGTAATACCAGATATCTTTTATTGGAACAGATATGTACTTAGATAGATAGTTTAGCAGCTTGATTGGGTCATTGTGCATATATTTTAGTAAATAGACCCAAAAAGGGGCAATTTTTAATATCCTAACATATAAATTAACCTTACCATAGCTTTGTGACTATTTGGGCTATTGCTGAGAAGAAGTATCACAAAAAAATCAGTCTATTATAATTGCCTCTTTTCAAATTTGATTTACCTACAATTACAACAAACAAACATTTCCATATTTCTTTGTAGTTTACTTACACTGAAGTAAGCAGTTTATAATTAAAAAATTAGAAGAATAAATAGTTCTCATCTCCTTCCAATATTCCCTTGCAGAAGAATGGTAGTCTTTAGTACCATAAGCTTAAGTAAATGATTTTTTAATAGAGAACATAAAAACTCACCATCAGGAACATCACCCTTGTTTGCTTCAACAGCTTTACCCTTATTACTGTTTGAACTTCCAGCTTCAGCTTCATTTACTTGCTCTTTTTCTATAGGCGCTACTAAATTTACCTTAACTTGTGGGGTGAATTGCTTGTGTGCCCTAGGAGTGGTTCTCAGTAGTGGAGCAATAGGAGAGGCTGTCCTTATAGGGCTATTAGTTCGAGGAGGTGGCGAAGCGAATAGCGATCTAACACTAGGTGGAGCAGCTGTTATCACAGACACTTTTTCAGCTACTTTTGGTGTTCTTATAACACTCACACTTTTTGGGGTCTCTTGGTTAGTATTAGCCGGGGAAGATATTTTATTAGATGAATTCGAGGTGCTGTTCAGTGGTAAAAGAGGCGGTGTAGGTCTTGTTGGCTTCTCTGTGGCCTCTTTTACAGTTGTAGCCCTAGGCGTCCTAGGACTTTTTGCCGATTTCTGTCCTTCATCTTTTAACAGCACAGGTTTCGTTTTGCTGTCAGAATTATCAACATTCTTGCGCCTTGGCGGCAGCGATGTCACAGCTTTAATTCTAGCCCTTCTTGTAGACATAATTGCTGTTGTAGAAAGTCAAACAAACGTGGTAGTTTTGGTTGGTAGAATCAAACGTACTTTGCACTTTTTACTTACACCCTAGGCCAACTTTAGATAAATTAGACCTTACATATTAAAGAGTTATTTAAAGCACCCATATTAATAAAATGTAAGCGAAACATTGAAGAAATATGTACGACCGAAAATGCAAAATACGTGCAAGCGCGAGCCGAGTTGGCTGGCTTGCAAAGTTGCAAGTGTTTTACTTTTAGTGTGTTGACAACAAATGTCAGACTGACACTGTCAGATTTTAGGGTGGACAAACCTGTTTTTCCGAATTTCCCAATTCTCATGAGTCGTTCGTCTGAAGGGTACGTACGTATACAGGGTAGATTTGTAAAAAATGGCACTATAAAAACTAAACGCACGTATTTTAATTTGAAAAAAGTCATAAAATTAAATATCTCGTAAACCACGATACTTTTACAAAGGTCAAAGTTTGACAACAAGGAGGCCATGATGAAGCCTATCGATACTTACAGGGTTATCCATTATTTTACGGACACCAAGTATTTGAACGTAAGCTCTTTCTCATGTTACACTGGCTCATAGAGAAATATTATGTATAGGAAAAAGAGAGCCCTCTCGTGGTTTCTTTAGGCAAACCAGTTTGACACTGCCATCTATAATTTCGCCCCGAGAACTAAACACTACCTATAGCTAGCTATAGTGCTATAGCTATAAACTTTAAACACTACGATTTTAAGTAGGTACATCTAAAAATAAAATGGGAGTTTCAGTAGACGATAAATAAAAATAGTAGCGTCTATTAAAACTCACATTTTATTATTAGATGTACCTACTGAAAAATCGTCGTGTTTACATGTACTGCTTTTGGGTTGTTGTACGAACCATTTTGTTCTAGTATATTTTTTTGTGTAACTTAATTTTGATTTCGCATAAATCAATATAAATAAATGAAAATTTTAAGTTCTCAAAAACATGCTAGAACATTTCGGTGAGTAAAATGAAATAAAACATCAAGAGTAGGTACAATTGTAACTATTATTGTACTTGGAACAATTTATACAAATATTATTATAACTAAAAAAGTCCTGTCGCGGAATAGTTTGGTAGCATTAAATCGCACAAACATAATGCAAAGCACTCAAAATAAACACGGAGAAACACAAAGCTCAAATCAACGTTATTACTCGATGGAAAAACACATAAACACACAAAACAAAACGAATTCAAAAATAAACCGCGTACGCAACAAGAAATCGCCATTTTGTAATTTTGACATTGGCAGTTTGCACTGTGTAATCTTTGAACGTCACAACTTGCCAGTACTCAAAAATTTTAAAATAGTAAAGTTTATAACGGCGGAAGCTGAAAATATTTATGTTGTATTTTTAAGATGTGGAAACAAAGCGCACATAAATTATTATATAATTTATTTAATTTCAGTCGATAGTTTTTGAGCACACGAAATAAAATTTGCACAAAATGATTTAATTTTTTAATTCTAGCAACTCAGAGCAACAACTCCCACAAATCAGTTTCGGGGCGAAAACACAGATTGCTGTACTTTCTTTCCCTAAATGTCATTTGTATGGATGAGTCCCCCCCCTGCACTGGCTTCTTAGGCCTTTTAGGCGAATGAAGTCTCAGAAATAAGGACTAATTTATCACTCACTTACTGTTAAATGAGTAGCAAAAAAAGAAGGAAAGGTAGGAAAATGGGATATCTATAAAATGCCGCAGGTGTGGTCTAAGAGTTTTTATTTAAAATTTAAAAGTAAAATAATATTCTCTCCTGATTTGTCAGTATTGTCCCCAATACATTGACAATAGCTTTAAGCTGGCAGCCCCGATAATTTCATTTTATCAAAGTGCACAGATAATGCAGAAGATAAAACTCCGAAGGGAAAGGCATTGAAATATAGCCATACAGCCAAACCTTTTTTAAAATTATACTTGATACATTTTAGCCTCCGATTCTAATTATTATACAACTACGGCATAAGTTTATTGTAAGACCTATTAATTATTAGCATTAATATTCTTCGGTAACGAGCATCTACTGCTCCTTACACTAGATGTCACGTTCAACAAAGACCAGCAGAAACAATATGGGACAGAGATGTAAGCCCTGAGGAAGTCCTTACGTTGCAGCGTTGCCCCGTAGCGAATTGCTTGACTATTAGCTATTTTCTACCTCGAACTGAAAGTGCACAGTGCCCATGAAAATATTATCACTTTCTTAACCCAGTGTGCGGTAAGATCGCTCAATTTAGTTAGGATTATCCGTTTGTCAGCCTTGTCAAATGCACTATTAATATGTATCTGTGTATGTGAGTCAACTTGTCCTACTGAGTCCAGTGTTCTGAAAGGGGGCGTTAATAAATAAATAAATATTTCACAACAATCATATCCCGATATCATTATCCCCGAGACTCCCGTCCCGAAGAAGCCCGATTATAAATAAATAATAAAAATAAATAAATATTTCACAACAATCACACCAATTCTCTAGTCCCAAATTAAGCTACGAGGCTTGTGTTATGGGTACTAGACAACGGATAAACATACTAAAATACTTTTTTTTTGTAAATAAATACATATTATACGTAAGAAAACACCCAGACCAGTACGAACACACGTGTTCATGCACACTTATGCTTGTACTGTGCGGGGATCGAACCCGCGACCCTTGGTTTTAAAAGTCCGACCTGTGGACCACTGCACCAAGAACTTGGAAGTGAAGAGAAGTTACCGACCGAATACTTTTAGTTTACGCGTTTAGTTATCTTATTAATACAATATAGCAGGAAGTTGGGTAGTGGCATGAATGTAGGTAGTGGACAAACGATGTAGACAAGAAACAGAAACTTTTGGTAGGATCAATTGGGTTTCAACACTTTTGAACACATTTTAAAACTGTACGTGGTCGTTTCCAGAAATTCTTGTATCAGGGGAATTGGTTCAAGTTTGAGGTAAGTGAGCAACCTTACTTAATATTCATTTTATTTCAGACAGCTTGGGATGGCAGTGCGGACTGAGCTTAAGGTGGGTGAGATATTGGTAGAGGTTCGGTTGAACCGATATGGATGTGAACGATAAATCGCTATCCTCACACGTTCGGAGATGTGGAACAAAAACAACGAAGCGGTTTTCTTCATTCTTTAATGCATTTTCTCTAATTTTCTTGACAGCGATGAGCACTTTTGGTGAAATTAGATACCAGAAATCAGTAAAATATTCATTAAATAACAGTCCAGATTTTTAAAAAAACATTGTGGTTTCATAAAGGTATTTACTTACATCCAGTAGATCAACTTTACAATAAAAATAGATCTCTTCTATAAAATTTATATAATTTACAAAAGCAGTAGGTAATGTTAGGTAGTTAAAACAACGTAAATAAATGCTTCTGGGGATTAAACGCAATAATATTTTCTCTTTTGTAGATAAATTGACAGATAGTCACTCTGCTAAGACCAATTGTATATAAATATCTTACCTGTACAAAGTAACTATTGGTGTTAATCGCCAAACTGAGTCCTAGGCTGCGTCATCTACAAGTAAGCTACTGCGTATTGGTTCGTCGTTCATTATCTATATTTTGGCTAAAAAGTCAACATTTGCAAAACCTTCTTTACAAATTGTCATGACACTATAAGAAATAGTCAACGATGATCGTGCCAAGGCAGCGCCGGCGGCGGTCGGCTCGGGACGGTGGTCTCTCGCTAGGATATGTTACTCATATTACCTAATTTATTCTAACTTAAAATTATTTAAAACTTCGTAAGCGGTTGCGAAAGCTGTCGAATAGTCGGAGTAGTAAACTAAGGTGGTAATAGTTGAAGAAGACAAGTAAATAATATACCAAAAGTCGTGTGGTTAGAACTACAACTACTGAGTGCCCGAGCCGGCGGCCGGGGGCGCCCGCAGCTGACTGCTGCTCTATCACATAACGTAATTCGTCCGAATTTGTTAACGCTCCGGCCTACTTATTCCTACGAAATGATCGCTATCGACAATAAATTATTTTCACCTACAATTAAAACAAGGTATGAAGAGTGCATCGAGAACCGAGACGGAGTCCCGCGGTGGAATAATTGACTGGACCGCTCCGGGCGGCCGCTTCATTACACTTCGCACTGTCCTCGCCTCAGTGTTGCCGCTCGTTCGATAGCCTACTATCGATAGTTGAGCAAACGAGAGCGTCGATACCAAGTACCGGCGCAGAAGGCAACAGCGCTACGCCATCAGCAGGACCGATCGCCGGGCTGTCGATAGCATAGTCGATTCGAGACCATCTACCGATAGTCTGACTATTGATGATTCGACAACGCTACTTGACATTACAATATTTACAAAGAAACTCTCAAAAGATTCGAAGCGCTACTGATCCTCTACTTAGGAAACCGAGAGAATTGTTTGCGCTAATTATGTCGATTATCGGTAGATATGACTACTTATAATTAAAATGAAGAAAGCAACAGTGTGCTATGAGTCGCGTGAGGCTCATCAGTTGTGCGTCGCTTGCGCGAGCGTTCGCGTCGCGACGCGGGTGGTGTCTACATTTATCTTGGCACTACCAATTTTTTAAACACAAAATAACTTAAATGCATTATGTTCAAATTACCGGCAGAACCGTGAAGAATAGTTTTTGGAATGTTTCGAAAAAAGTAGCAAGAAAGGTAATCACATGTAGGCGATGGTTGGCAGGAAACAGAAGGTGGTTTCATTTGAAGCTGCTTCCAAATTAAAATGTTTTGTATTTTACAATCCTATCTCCTTTTTAAAGCTCTCAACGAAATGCGTCAGAAAGGCCAAGAGAAATCTATCCACAGATATCCGCATCGCGACGCTTTCGCCCGACACTTCCCACGATCAAACTCCTAAACGTATATGTATAAACAACTTCAAATATAATATCTCCGATTCGTTATTCTCAGGAACGTTTATACACCCGACTTTATACATCCGCGATCGGATCCGCATCAACAATAGAGGTCTATTTCATACGCCAACAAAGCATAAAATAGTGATATCTTTACATTTCAGTCTAGTCTATATAATTATTTTTCTCTTTTAATGGCAAGGTATCTCTATAAAGATTCAATAGTATCATTCTCAATATATAACAGGTATATCTATACAATCGGAATACGTCGTATTCGATCCCTCACAGCGTCAATGATATAAAATTTAACCTAAATTATAACACAGGAGAATTAAGTATAAGATCACAAAATGAGATTCAGCGGGCGGCGCGGCGCAGTGCGTGCGCGCCCGGCCTGCAGCGCGTGCCGAGCGCCTGACCCGCCCACTCCCGCTCGAGTACTACCATCGATGTTAAATCGATTGCCCGCAATTTGTTGCCTACTATATGTTACTATTTCTTAACAAACTCAAAGATTGTGTATGTATTCGTTTCGCAATGCTGGTACTCGAGTGTGAATATGAATCGTCATTCGAGTCAGGATTCGATTCTTTCGCGTTTCGATATGCGACTCGGCACGTCACTACCGGCGAAGTCGCAGCTAATACTCTACGCTACAACTAGCGAGGCGGCGCCGCGGGCGCAAGGCTCGCACTAAGCCTAGTATTGCTATCGGTCGGCCGCGGCCTAGGCCGTGTCTGTGGCCCTGGTCGACTATAGCCACCCCGTTCACGTTGAGGTTAGCACGTGAGAGGGATGGCTATAGAGAAGGGTCGGTCGGCTCGGTCGGGCCTAGGTCACTGCTGTGGGGGCACGGGGCCTAGCTCAGGGTGCGGCGTCAGGGCGCGATGCCGGCGTCGGACTTGTGGAAGGTGGCTCCGCTGGCGGACAGCGCTGGCGCCTGCGCGGAACTAAAGTCGTGTTCTGACTTCGGTCGCGGGAGCGCTGCGGCCGCCACTCCTAGGACGAAATGAACACCTTAGCATCTTTGTCTATAAAAAAATACTATAAAATTATACTAAACAAACACGTGTGTTAGCTCATCTCAGATGGCATATTATGAGCGATTTGTTTGATTATGAGAGATAATAAAGAATTCGATTTAAATAATTGTTATAATTGTATGATATGAAAAATAAGTAGCGGACACGAAACATCAAATTATTCGGGAGTCGAACCCGTGTTTAGAATACCCTAGGGAGGGGGGGGGGGGGGGAAGTCGTTTCATTGTCAAAGCTAATTTCATGGTGTAAAAACATTATCATCATTATTTCACATCTCGTCAGGGCACTTCGGAATAATCGCGATGATTTTTAGTCTAAGATCCGAACTTCAATCGACCCTCACCTTCATATTTTATAATATATTTTGTTTAATAGATAATATTATAAAAATGGTTTTGCTAATAAAATCCTGGACAGACAATTATTTTTTAATTTTGCAAAATCAAAATAATCAGAAAATTTTGTCCTGACTGAAAGTAAGTTTATGGCCATACAACAGCGCTTATAATGATATATATTTTTTCTATCATCCAATTGAGTGAAAGTAACTAACATTGACCCAGGTTAATCATAGACAACCTAACGACTGCACGTTCTAAAAGTTCTGTACTTTCAGTCAGGACAAAATTTTCTAATTATTTTGATTTTGCAAAACTTAAAAATTGTCTGTCTAAAAAATTTTTATAATAAAATTCATTTATTCAAGTGACCATTTGACTCATTTTTGTTAGTAACAATACACTTATCCTATGTTAGTAATTCATTATTAATTAATTTATAATTATTTACTTCTGCACAACTCCTGCCGAGGTTGTGCAGCAATAATTCAAAATTCGACAGTCCAGTCTGCTCGCTATCATAGCCAGGATCATGTTGGGGCTGCTCCTCACCCTGCGCACCAGGGAGCCACACCGTTTCTGCATGGTTGCATAAAAACAGTCTACCCTCGCTTTTGCAAACATCCCTGATGCGCTACAGTATCTGGGCAGACCCATCAGGATCCTGAAAGCGTTGTTGAACTGGACCCGCAGACCGCTATACGACGAGCGCGAACAATTAGCCCATAGGCTACACGTGTAAAAAGTAGTACAATACGCCCGGAAGAGCGTAGTTTTTTTAGCAAACCCATTTTTAATATATTATATAAGCTGGGTGAAGGTCGATTTAAGTTCGAATCTTCTACTATTGGTACTTAGCAAACAACATTAGTATCGATAAAAGTTTTGCAGTAGAAACAAATCAACTTGTCTGAGGCGGGAATCAAACCCGCCCCCATGGGAATTTAGCCCATGTGCCTATACCACTCGGCCACCCAGATATTGGCAAAGCCTGTAAAAATTTGCAAGTGCTTTCCTAACGCACAAGCGCACATATATAGGCACACGGGCTAGATTCCCATGGACGCAGGTTCGATTCCCACTTCATACAGTTGATTTTTTTCTACTACAAAAATATTATCTTAAACTTGCAACGTGAATGCTTATCACGAAAACACATAAAACTATTAAGGTATCGATTCATGCAAGATGCTACCAACAACACATACTACCACAACACTTAATAAGAAAAAAAGTATCATACAATAATTACCTAATCCCGGCAAGGCGACGCCCGCCATGCGACAGGACGCGGCTTGCAGCGGCTGCAGCGCCAGCCCCAGCGACCGCTCGCTCAATCGCGCCACGGAATCATCAGACAGGCTCACGTGCTCCGCTTCAGCTGCCAACGCGTTCACTACAGCATTTATAGTGTTGCCCTCTGACGTCGTATCGTCTTCTCTATGCGCCACCAAATTCGGATTCTTCCCGATCTTATTCAACCGCTCCGCCGCCACGCTCTCCATCGTCCGCCGCATCAGCGGATACTGATCTAAGACAGCGTTGAAATGGTCCACGGATAAAGAGAAGAGATTGCAGTAGGTTTCCGCGCGAACCGACGCCACTCGACGCGCGTTGGTGAGGAGGCAGATCTCGCCGAAGTAGGACCCGTCGGATAAACTTGTCGCGACCTCGCCGTTCGCCATTACTATGTCTACGATGCCTTCTTGGATGAAGTACATCTTGTTACCGATGGTGCCTTCTTTTATTATGATATCACCTGGAATAAGAAAAAGAAGATGGTTAAGTAAGTACCAAAAATAAACACGAAGAATGTTCAGTAATAAATTTAATGAGTGGTTCTCAATAAATTAAGCTTCTAAAAGAATATGCCTTATTACCGCAAGCTCATATAGCGCCCGGCTATATGAGCTTGCGGTAATAAGGCATAGGCCTAGGCTGGGCTTTTGAACTGCCTCAATGTTTGGACTTTAAGGTCTTAGACAAATTTTTTTGACGACCACTTTGGTGTAATGGTCAAGAAGTTGACTATTAACCAAGAGGTTGCAGGTTCGATCCCCGCACTGTACAAACATGTGTGCATGAACATGTCTGTTTGTACTGGTCTGGGTGTTATATTTATTTAAGTTTATCTGTAATACCACCGTTGATTCTGATATCTGTAACACAAGTGCTGAAGCTACTTAAACTTGTTGTTGTAAATATAAAAAATATATATTATTTAAAAAAAACAAGCACCTTGCCCTTGACCAAAACTTATATTCATCTAGAGGTACCTAAAATTCTTATATGCGTTATTAACGTCTTCAAAAATCACATATGAGGCTATCTAACGTTTCGTTCGTATTTTCGGGTCTAGCCAGCGCGTTCGCTCGCACAAATAAGCTTGTAAGAGTGACAGGGATGGAGGAGGATGGAGGATGATCAAAATTAGAAACAAAAGAAAATATAATTACCTGTTACTAGGTATTCTAAAATATTAATATAATTACATAAAATACTAACAAATTAAAATTAACTATACAATATTTTTTTTACATAATAAAAGATAGTTGATAAAAACTTACCGGGCTGGAAGACTTCGTAGCGTAGTTTGGTGACGACGTCGGACACGAAGTTCGAGTCCGCATTCGCGAAGAATGGCACGGACGCGACCAACGACCTGCAGTTGTAGTTGATCACGTCCTCGCGCAGTTTCTCGCTCAGCTCGCCTAGGATCAGCTCTTCGTCGAAGAACTTGCCCTGGTACCGGTGTTCGAAATACTCCGTGATCCGTTGCCGCATCTCGCGAGGGAGCTTGCGGTATGCCATGTACTCCTCTACTTGTTTCACCTGGAATTTGAGAAGGCATTGCTTTAGGACTGATCAAGAGTTTTGCTTGAACACCAACCAAATGTTTAGTGATGAGCTCGATTTCTGTACATATCCAAAGTTTGGGTTTCAGACATTTTATCGGGGTATCAATCTTGGGGTAGGTACCAACATTATAGCTCATCACTAATTCTAAGCTACTACACCAAGTCACAATCCTACCTAGTGATAAGCAAACTGCAATCGTGATTTTGTTAGAAAGAAATCGCAACCTACTATGACACACATTACAATTATGAGGCCATATTTTCAGCGATGGTGTTGTTAGTGCGACCCATGAGAAGAAAACTGTTATGAACACCCGTTAATATTTAAGTGAACGTATGAGTTTCAGTGCGATAGGTACGAGTAGGAACAACATAGTATTGTTCCAAGTACAACGACGACACACGGACAAACATTGCTCTGTACTCACGTCTAATCTCTGAAACAGGCAACGGAGGATTTAGTTGACGGTTAAAACAAATGGTGGTTGGTTTGGTTCTTAATAATCTTCTTTAATAAATGTATGGGTAGAGAAGGTATTATAGAGAACCTTTGAAAACACTACTTGGGGGTGTTCCGTGTTGGATCATTTCTTCTACTACACAAATCGGGTATTTAGTCACGGTGACAATGAAATGATGATGGTATATGCGAGGCAATGATATAGATCTACATTTTTTAAATTACGAGCCATGTCCAGGTGTTCATAACGGTTATCAACTCCAGACTCTCCAAAGACAAAGGATTACATTTTAGAAATCATGATAAGACTAATTTGCTTTGGCATAAGTAACGTTTTAGCACAAGACAATGCACCTATTGCTCGATTAGATAGTGTTAAGAAGACAGTGACGCTGCAGCGGTAGTTGACCAGTTACAGATTGTATCAATCATAATTCGATGTAGGTAAGTGTTTGTTCTACCTTCTAATTTTTCACAGCGCCGAAATATAGCAACAAAAAATACTGAGACGAAAATTGAACTCATCGCCAACCGGAGTATCATTTAGCTACTCAGATATTGACCAGTCTGTTGACCGCAACAGTTTGTTATCCAGCTTTAAAGCCTTACCTTTTCACGGTACTGCCTGCGTGACGAATCTAGCGACTGGATCAAGTTGGTAGCGTGTCCGAGGAACAGCGCGTAGCAGGTGGCCCCCGATATCATGGATAGCATCGTAAGCCACATGTCCGTCAGCGACTGCGGCGGGAACCGGCCGTAGCCGATGCACAGCATGTGTGACATCGCTTTAAACAGTGCCCACGAGTACTGCTCGAGCCAGAACGCTTCCTGGAATGGTTTGATGGTAGTGGTTAATAATTGTTGACGCAGGTGAAATAATTCGTTGATGATAGCATTAAGTATTTTACTGTCAGTTGAATTTAAAAAGTGCCTGACTCAATTAAGTTTTACAAATTTTGCTTCAAATCTCTAGGATTGTTATTAGCTCATTCTGATACCTGAAGTTCGTTTATCGCGACCCACGAGTTGGCTGGGAATCCCTGCAGCATAGGAACGAGGAACTGAAGGCAACCGGACCAATGGCCGATCAGCAGCATCATGCAGATTAGGTTGAATATCCGCATGAACACCGACGCCATATTGAGGAACTGCGAACAGAACGACTGTAGTCAGTATCGAGCCACAGCGAAGTTTCGCCTCTAAAGGAAGCCGTGCGGACTGCGCGCGACAAGGACGCTCGAGTTCAAGCATCGCGATGATTCTCTACCGATGAGTTCGTAAAGAATATAGTGAGAAATAAAACATGAACGCGTGAAACGAGTCGTCGAGCGAGCATGCGTGGTGGGTGGCGCGGCTGGTCGCGCGGCCGCGGCCGCCGCACGGTCGCGCGACCCGCCGCTCGCGCGCCTCCGCCCGCGCGGCCGCCGGCGGGACGAGGGTCGGAAACAGAAACGCCAAAGAAAGAAAGCAAAGCGAACGCAGCAGACTATGGGACGCCGGGCGGCGCCGCCGGCAACATGCTAAGCGGGCGAACGAGCACATGCGCGCCGGCTCGTGCCGACCCTGGTTACCTTGAAGATTAGATTGCTCTTTCTGTGACCCTTCTTTTTGGCAACGTCGGAGCTGAGGCGTCCCCTCCGTTCCGTGCGCTTTTTTTGAAGATTCTGCAAGATCTAGAAAACAAGCGAGAAACACGAGATAGTAGGAAGAGAGCCAGGCGCGCCCGTAGCGCGGGCGGGAGCGGCGAGCGTAGTCGTCGCGGGGTGTGCGGGGCGGGGCAGGGCGCGTGCGGGCACACATAGGATGCACTAACACCGAGACGAGGTCGCGGGCTAAGCCCCTACTCTACGAGGGGAGCGCTAGGGACGCGTGGGGCATGCGGCACCTGGGAGGCGAGGTCGCGCGAGCCCCCGTCGGCGTCGCCTGGCTCGTCGCGCGGCTGGGGGGCGGGGCTCATCTGCACACAACACCCTGCGATGTCGTCACCACCACCCTCCCCGTACTCCACTTCTCACTGATCTCCGCTTCGTACCCGTTGTCCGTTTGGCTACTCTACGGTCTTTCAATTTTACGTCTCCGCGGGTTAAATACTTTCATTATATTCCACTGAGTTTATGGAGAAATTTCTGGAAAGTTGGTTCGCTAAGATGATTATGAAACGTCATTAGTGCAAGTTTTGTTTTTTTGAGGTGCTCGCTTCTAATGTATTTGGTTTAAGTTTGTGATTCCGGCATTTTTCTCGTTTTATTGAATGGGTTACGATTTGATAGTTCGCGAGTTCGGCGTCAGCGCATTAACTCTAGAGGCTTCGAAAAAGCTGCAAATTAATATGAACAGTTTTGCAAATCATATGTCATGTTGGCGGTGGGGAACGGTTCGGGTCGGCGGTCGCGGTCGCGGCGCGGCGCGGGCGCAGAGAGAAGAGAGAGAAGTCAGACGTCACGGTGAGAGCGTGCTCAGGCAGAAAGAAGCTTGCAGAGAAGCAGTAGAGAAGTGCAGAGCGGGACGTGGGGCCACATACAGTGGGGGCGGGATCAATGGTATATTACAGGATAACAACACAACTCCATTAAAGTAGGTAATCATCAGGGATCACTACACGCTAGAACAATTTCAAAATAATTATATTATAAATTCGCCATTATCAAATTTAAAATTTAACCAGAATTATTAATCTTAGGCTACGTTTTATCTTCAAGGTTTCCGTTATGGCATCGTTTCTTATTTACTAATAGGCGTTTAGTAGCATTTAGTCATGTCGTGTTAGTAAATGTGAGCGTAATGTATATTAGAGCAGTGTTAGTGGTTAGGTTAGGTGGCAACCCTACGTGGGTTAGAAGAGATGATGGCTTACATATACTTCCTCCCATTGGGACACATATCGGACGAGCCTGGACAGCCGGAGCAGCCGCACCAGGGACAGCAGCTTGGCCAGTCGCAGTATCCGGAGTGCCCGCCCCGCATGAAGTATTTGAAAGCTTTCGCTAAAATCCTGCAATCATAAACACACGCAGTGAACGACAGTCTTCAAGCCACCGGCAACTCTAAGCAGTAGATTAGAGCACCGAGTCAAAACGGCAATGATCTTTTTACAGTTGAAGTGTAAGACATGCATACTTGCTGAATCGAAAGATTTATAATTATCAGCCAAAGAAAAGTGCTGAAGCGTATAAAACATGTTATAATTATGTTTTGCGAATTTATATCATCGGGAAATTTGTTACGTGGGACTTTGTCTAATAGTGAAAACTTGTATTTATACGGGTTTGTATGAACTGCCTGTAACGATCTTTTTAATCAAGCTCTGTTGTTATTTTAGTCTCCAAAGAGTATTTCGTTAGTGTTATAATGTTAAAATAAATTAAGTGTACATAAGTATAATAAAATAACAATTTGGTCGTGTTGAACAAGGTACAAAAAATCCCGGGTAGCTACGTGTTATAAGTAGGTAGGTAATAAGTTGCATTTATGCATAGATATATTCAAAACAATAAATTGTTCGGTTACTAATAAAAGCATTTTAATAGATCATGCTAAAAGTTAATTAAAAAATATGATATTTAGTAGTTGAAGACGACGTGCAACCAACAAAGTTTAGATACAGAGAAATCCTTAAATTAGAGTTATTTGGCAACAAGAGGTGCTGTTGGAGAAAATTCAAGAGCTTCGGTGCACAAAATCGTAAAGTGCTGATCAAAAGGTAAGAACATTATGATAAAGAAGGTATTGATATCCCATACGATCATAAGAACGTAAAATTCTTAGGCTATTTTTATGGTCGAGGTGCGAAGAAATCATATGGGTTACCGGAAATCGTTATCGTGCAAAAAGTTTAATAGTTGTAGTGTAAATTATAAAAGAAATATACAATCTCCAGATGAAGAATGGATCTAGTGTGCAACAATCAAACCTTTACGACATGTTTCCTTATACCCCTAAAATACGACATAAACCGAACACGATGGCGTAGGTCACGTGGCAGTTGGGTAATACTAAGAACTCACAATGAGAAACCAAAATATACGAAAACAACAATGAAAAACAAATTGCCTATTTAAAATAACACCCAAGCTGAAACAGAATCAATAACATAAAAGATAGATTTAAACTAGTCATAAGAACAACACGGCCAAATTGCAACGTACGTTTACCTGATTGAAGATCAAAAATATATAATCTAGTGGTATACTAGAGATGAGGTCAAGGAAGAACCATGTCCTCAAATAGTGTTTCGCTATTAACTTGGGATCTAATATCACTTGTTCTGCATTATCTTGCTGCATTATTCCTGGAAAGACAGAAAAAAACCATTAGAATTTAAGAAGAAGTGTATCCGTATTTACAATTTACGTAGATAAGATTTTAAATATTAAACTGCCTATATTCATAAGTTTCAAATAGGACGCATGGGGACACCATTACTTAAATTGCTTTTATCCTAGAGTACCTATAAACACCTGTGTTTTGTTGGTCAGGAACAACAAAGGTATAACAAACGCTTAGACCCGTGAAAACATCGAAAATTAGTTTTCGAAATTATCTCCGTCCGGGAATCGAACCCGGAACCTCAGAAATGGCGGTATCTTGAGACCAGTGCGCACGCCAAAATACACAGAAGTTTAAACTGAGGTTAGATTAATAAACTTGAGTCATTGAGACTTTAATGTAATGAAGCAGTAGAAGAAGGCACGTACCTGTTCTAAAATTAACAACGATATCTATAAGGAATATGGTGTCAGAGAGACAGTTGAAGGCAATCCATCGCGTGCTGAGGTCGTCGTTGAAGAAGGAGATGGCAACGGGCAAGATGATGAGGTTCGCCACCAGGAGCAGCAGCATGCATAAGTCCCAGTAGAATCTGGAGCAAAAGATACAAATATGTTGTAAGACCATGTAGAGCATGAGAAACACATTTTACAGTCAGTGACACTTCCAGACAGGTCGGTAGATTTTTAGGATCAACAAAGAAAAACGCCAAGATTTGGGTGATACGAAATACAACAATACGTAGCCAAACATTTTTTAAACATTGCCCGATTTCGCTGCTTTGATCGGTGCTTGTTATGGATATTTCTTGTCACAGATAGAAAATTAACTCTCGTTAAATAACCTCGTCTGTACCAAATATAATGCAATCTTTCCATGTCGTCTCCTCCACTAACAGATAACCAAACAATTATTAATACTATGTAAAACGAAACTACTTTTCTTTTTTTGGAGAAGGCCGGCCCCCGGGACATAAGCTTAGTAAAAACATGTCAATTTCATTCAACTAAGTACTTAGCAAGTCTTAAGTTTGTCGGTTGTGTATGTACGTGCTTATGCTCCGTAATTTCCAACAGTTACGTATTAAACTCATATAAACTGTATGTTGTCGAAACTGACGCGGTAACGCCACGAACTTGAGTTATTTGTCATAAAATATGTAAAGTTCTTTCGAAGTTTTCCGAGTACTTGCCGTCGACGACCCAACTTTATCGTTCATATGACCCTATTACTCTTAGTTACGTGAAGATTTGATACAAGTAGTATTTGAAGAATATGCTGAGCAAAGACTCTTAAAGTGTGCAATTTAATATTCTGCTCTAATGGATTAAAAATGCAAATTGCAATTGAACTTTCTTGCATACACGATCGTAAAAAGTTAAACTAGTATCTACTACATACGAGTAGCTCCATTTCTAGGGAATAATTATAAAGTTATTTAGTACTACTAGTATCTATACTAGGAGTATGAAAATGAAAAAGTATTTATTTCCTTAACAATAATTTTACATATAGTTATGCAGAGGTGGACTCTTTCTTATAAGTGCTATAGCACCTGTGGCAGAAGGAGTCACTCTTCCATAACAAAATGTACATTTGTATATAAAAGTAAAATATATATAAAAGTTCTTTCTAACTTACAAAGTAAAGCAAAAGTGTGTAAGTGTGTGTGTGTGTGTGTGTATCACGTATCTAGTCTACAATTAGACGTTTAAACACCTCCTTACTTAAACCACGAAGAAGTCTTAATTGACATGACAGCATCAATATACGAGTACGGTGTGAATTTGCAACACCACTGGTCAGACCAACAATTTAATATTTTATAACCGCAATACCGTTAACAAAAGTCTTCGGGTCACAATCACTGGTTTCGATCAGTTAGCCCACAATACATTAGTATTTTCCATGACTGGGTTATTTTGATCTGTGAGTTTTGGACGATAAAGTAATAGTAATAATAATAGTAAGTTATAGTCGGAAAGCATAAATGCAGCGTCACAAAGCGTTCTCAGTGCGAGCGTATCGTCTGACGTAGCCTCTAAACGGTAGTTTAGCGGTAAATGGCTAGTTAATTCGATTGGACGGGTGAGTAATGGAGTGGCCACCACCTGTGGGTGGACAACACAGTAAAAACTGTCATAAAGTCGCCACAAACATCTGGCGATGAATGCGCATCATCCGGTCTTTAAAGTCACGTTAGAACGGTAAGGATGCGTTTTAAACAAGGCAGTTTTGCACAGATATACGAGTACATACCTATGTGTAGAGGGTTGAGAAATTGAAGTTCTCTGTCATTTGATCATCTCTATTCCTTTTCAATCCTTTCACAGTGCTACGAAGGAACTAAGGATTCCTCGAGGCTACGTAGAAAGTGTTGCATTTTTTTCTCTATGCGCTTAACTTAACTAAATGTGGTAGCAAAGATGGCACGCAAATAGCAATATAAAATTGCAGCTTTTAAATCAGTCGTAAATCTATGGCGTGGCGGACTGTTGCTAAAAGCGTGCATGTCACAATTACCTAATAGAGTGGCGATTTCATTCGCAATTGCTCGTGAAATGATCTCATGCCGTTTGATCGCGAACCATGTAGGGATAAGTACCTACCACCTACAAAAATATTAAAGAAAAAATATGAAATCTTAGACAAGATTGCACACCCCATCGTAAATGAACAAAAATAACACCCATAGGCGTCATCCTTTTTTAGGTATCCTTGACAAATTGTGATTATCATGTGGGAAGCCGATGTTATTGAATTATGTTGTAATCGAATTTGTATTGTTAATTTCCTAATTGAATTTTTGCACGTCTGCGAGCAGATTGAACATGCGCTAATAACTTTAAAATGTAATCTTTACTAACTGTGTTCTTAGCAAATAAACGTTTGAGTTTGAGTTTATATAATTACTTCAATTTATATTCTTTGGATTTTTTTTCAAACATGTAGCAGAAAGAGTTGCACCTTCCTATACGGGAAAATCAACACGTACGAAATTCTTTAATTTAGGACTCCATGCGTTGCCGTGTTACTTTGTATGAAGAAGAACATCATGCTTTATATTGGGTCTGGCCCTGGTAATAATTGAATGGTACAACTACATTGTGCAACAACGGTACCTCCTTATGTGCTATGATTTTAGTATTAAGAGGTATGAGCTTTGTTTCTGACATGACAAATTGTGGATCAATACTTAGGCAAATTCATTTTCACGTGGAAAAAATATCCTATATCCTATATGTAACGTATATATAATATTAATAAAAGCGTTTTAAAAATATTTCCAAACACGTTACTCAGACCTGTAAGTTTAAAAGTACCTAGATTATATTTTATATTCCATTCGAATAAGATCGGAAAAAGAAAATTTACTTCTATTTTACAGCTTCCACGTAGAATATAAAGCCCGTTCCGTTCCAGACGGGGTAGAACTGTAGTTCTAGGGCAAGATATAACATTTAACTCAAACCTCAAAACGTTGGATGTAGACTTGATATTTTAAACTCGAAAAGAGCCAATATACTAAGTTAATTCGATGTAATAACTTATTGTTATTTTAGAATGGCAACTGACCAAATAGTTTGTCTAAGTTTCAGGGCGTTATCATAAAAATTTCATACTAAGTCAACAAGAGTGATTTATTATTGGAAAGGGAATCAAAGTTTGAGCTACATTTTCGAACATAATAAGTTTTCATAAATTATACATGAGTTATCGGTAAATCAATCATCGGGGTTATGAAAAATAATTTCAACATTTTATTGATGGCTTAAGTGTGAGAAATTCTTTCGAATCATAGCTACGAGTGTTAGATCAGTGCCGATTAGCATTTGTTTGATATATAACCAAAAAGTTTAAGTAAATTATCCTGAC
Organism: Pyrausta despicata; assembly: GCA_963921415.1. Taxonomy (NCBI): domain Eukaryota; kingdom Metazoa; phylum Arthropoda; class Insecta; order Lepidoptera; family Crambidae; genus Pyrausta; species Pyrausta despicata. The sequence continues at coordinate 7,650,999 of OY992862.1, read as the reverse complement.
ATGTGCCTTCTATCTTCGCTATCGCTACGTTAGGAAAGACGCCATGCCTACCACCGTTTCTTTAGTGAACCAAAGGCATTCTACAATGGAATTTCGCGCAGGCTCATAACAAGTTCATTCCGTCTTAGCCGCAATGTGGCTCCGACGTAAAGAGGTAAATTACGGTAATTTCCCGCAATAAGCCAGAAAAATCTCCACAATAAGTTGACTGTCGGAACTCGGGAGCGGGGAGGCCACGGAATCGGTGGAATGCCGGCTTTCGGTTTAGTGAGGACCACACTTTTGGGTGGCGACAAAAAAAAAAACCTGAAACCTGAGAAGTTAAAATCCTGAAACTTCTAGCTCGGTAAAAGAGTTAATGATTACGAGGAGGAACTTTTCACGCAACATTGTTTTGTGTGAACCTATTGCTTCTTTTTTCATATACAATAAGTAATGCGGATTTCAGAACACAACACACAGAATCTGCATTTTAGTCGATCGCTTTAGACATAAACAATATTCCGTCTTTGTAATTTTTTAAACAAAAATTTCAAAACCTTTTATTGGCATTTCCCACCTCTCGGCATGTTTTAATTAATAGACCTTGATACGGGGTGTTCAAAAGAGTGCGCAGGTGTACCTTTCGAACGTTTAAGTAAGCTCCCGAAGTATTATAGGGTGATTGGATTCATGTAGGTAGTAGGAACATATAAAATAGATGGCACCCGATTTTTTAATTCGCCTTTGTTACGGTTACTAAGCTTATAAGCAGGTATGAATCTATAAATGTTTTGGGCTTACACATATTTTTAAAGTTTCAGATAGAATCTAGGTACTTTTTTTTCTAAAATTAGTTCACTACTGTTACCCCGAACTAATATGGATGCCTGTTTACGTAGCAAACTCGATTCAATTCCGAAAACCAATACTTGCGCAGTGTTATCTCCCAAGAATCTTATAAGGCGGAATCAAGTAAATACTCCTATGATATTACATAGTTTGGCGAACACTAGAAGCCGTCTTCGAGATAGAGAAACCCATTTGAGAAATGAGATTAGTTGTTTCATACAGAGAAAATTAGTCATATTAATAATTAGGAATAGTGTTCCGATCATTACCTGAAGAACTTCATTCATTTTATGCAATGTCAGTAAAAACGTAGTTTTATCAAACTTTACATTCTAATCTTTTAACGAACTTAGACATGTAAAAATGTCACAATGTTTTTTTAAACAAAATTAAGTAATTACGAGACACGAGTACATTATAGCATAAACCTGAAACCAAAAACTGGAATTGTTCCTCCCTATATGACCCTCATTTCCGTAAAATTCGGTAAAATTCCGTCAAAATAATCCATCGGGGAGTCATTGCGCTAACACTCGGATCGCGAAGGTGTAGCATTTGTTCAAATTACGCGTATAAAAGTTGAGGTTGCGGCTATAAAATTTTCTATCAATATCATATGAGAGCCCGAACCTCAGTGCTCGATGGCCCGCAGTTATATGATTGCTTGGCGTTTTTATAATTTTGCTTCGCCCATTTGGATATTCGTTGTTGTTCGCGCTGAATTAATCATTTTGTTATGGCAATCGATTCTGAAAGCTAACTCAAATAAAGCTTTTTGCTTTATTATAGTTACCCCATATATGTGACTTTCTGTCGCCGTTCTGTACTGACTGACAGCGTGTAACCAATGGCCGCAGCTAAATCTGACAGTTGCGAGTTAATACGTATGCCGCAGGTTTGCATAGCGCAGCATAGCGCCATAGGATGGTGTACTTGTAAATTGTTAAACGCAAAATCTTTTGTTTTGGACTAGTTTCAAACAAGTCATAAAAGCATTTTTAAGCGCTTTCGAAAAAGTTGTCACCTGTATTCGAATTTCACAGACCTTCAAGATTAAAAGACAGACAAGCGAAATATTCGAATTGTTAGATTTGCAACGTGGCCAATTGCCAATTCTGATGAGGAGTGGTTTGGCGCATCCACTCTGTAGTATGAACTTTGGAAAGCCAAAATATTACTGGAGCGTTGTTCAAATCAAGAGTTGAATGCGGATTTTTTACTACAAAGAGCACAATTTTTTTCATGCCAAAATGTAGACCTGCCGGCGAAGTTATTAGCCATAAACATAACTTTATGGCATCAAGAAAACCTTTATAACGCCGATGCCTCACATAGTTGGTGTAATGTCTATTGAGGAATGTGGTCACAATGGTGATAGTAAAGTTAGTCCGCATTGCTGTGTTCCATTAAATAGTTCGACCATCTACCGAAAAAGATTTCGAAGCCTTATTTCAATGTTAATCAAAACTTTTCTTAAGACTAAATTAGTCGGATGTGTTGTCGTCGATTTCAATAAGGAGTTTTCAATCGAACTCTTTTTATTTGTAATTTAATTAACCACCATTTATTACTTTCTGATTTATGTTAATCTAATCACACGCTCTATTTTCAAACGCAGAGATCAAATAGCAGTTCTCGGAAATGTGATTTCCATTCCCATAGTTATCCGGGCGCGATTAAACTTTTATTTTCCACGCACCAGAAGGCCTACTACGAAAAACGAAGCACAAAAGTCGAACGATAATCGAAAGCACAGGCTTTCACAGGTTGGCACATGTAGGAACTGTCCTACCGCGCAAAACATTTTCGTTTTAGGTACAATACATCAGTGTATGGTCCACTAAATATCAAAATACGCACTTCGAACCGATTTCAGATCGAAAGCTCACTTCGTAAAATATCATCGTGTGAGAAAACAAAAGACCGATCATCGTATTGACGGATTTCGATTTTCGTAGTAGACCTCCAGTTTTGCCATAAATAGTTATTGCTTCCGCGCAGGACCCGCGTCGAACAAATGAAAAGCAATTCAAAACTCCATTATTATTGCGCGATAGTAATGAAACTTTTCCATTAGCTCGCTAGAGCAACTACCAACTGTGGCGTGCTCGGATGATTTGAAAATACATTTCATCTCATCAGGCTATATAAGTCCAACTGATAGGCTCGCCTCACCTCCAGCCATAATACTCCACCACGCGGGCTCAGTGTGGATTGGTGGAAAATAATGTAAATGGAAAACGATACTAATATTTAGGAGTTATCTTTCTCTGAGTACCTAGAATGAAAGTGTAAAACTTTTTCTTTTTCTAAGCGACCGGTCGTTATAAACTCCGAGCGTTTCATTTTCTTTCCCTAGTTGCATTTTCTATTTTTTGTGTTATATTGTTGGTCAAATATTTATATTCGTGTTAACGATTAAACAGATTTTCAAGGACAGAATACTCGTCCCTAAATTAGGATGGAAATTAATTTTAAAATTTTGACATATTAAATATTTGAAATAATTAAGTCATCGTTCGTGTTAACTATTCAATTAAGGTTGCAATCAGTGAGAATATTGTAACTATAAAATAGTGTTGCGCTGTCAAAATGTATAAACGTGTTACTGTTAACACATTTAAGTACAAATTGGCCTGTCACACGCGACTGTCAGCCAAATTGGTTTAATTAACCTTAATTTTATGCAGTTAGTACGAGTATTGTGCATTCAAATGCAATAACACGGGGCGTAATGGAAGAGATTGAATTTTCAATTTTCAATAGAACCGCTGTCAGTTTTCATGTAGGCAATAGCATCGAGCCATTTACCAGCTACGTGTGCAAGTTTGAAAAGTAGGCTGATGGTAGGAATTTTATCAATGCGAAGCTTCAATATTTTCATTTCAAAGTGCTTGTCGGAAGAAGTAAAAAGAAAATCTAAACACATTTTCGATGTGATTGGGGGAAACTGATCTTATTGCTAGGATTTATCTGGATTACAAATTATTTTTTTTTTCATTAGCTTGTCATTCATTTTTGTTTAGTAGCGTTTATCGTACTTAACTAAATTTTATTAATTTATTTAAAACTTTATTGCACAAGAAATGTACAAAGGGTGGACTTAATGCTAAAGGCATTTTCTGCCAGTCAACCTCAAGGTCATGCATAAAGAAGGCAATGAATGCAGTGAAAATTAAATGAGAAAGGTTAATTGTGGTTAATAACGCAAAAACAAATAAACATAATACCTATATAAATATAGTATCATAATATCAATAAATAAAAGTAAATATACATTTTTAATAAATATCAATCAATCAATTAATATATAAATACATTTATTCTTATTCTAATAGTTGTACTGCATGTATCTGATCAACTATAGCCAATAACTCCCATTTGTTACACAGATATCAATAATCCCAATCCAGGTAACAGTCTTTAATCCATCGCACAAAAGAGTCAATCGATTTGCACCTATGGCATGCACGCACCATAGAGGTAGACGCGATGCGTCGCACTTGAAAATTGCCTATTTTATTGCAGCCCATCCACCGTAATAAGGTCGTTCCGGGCGTGATGACCGTCGTTACAGCCGTGGAATTTTTAACTCGGATATCCGTCATCCAGACGGCTATTTAAGATGCCGTTAAACAAACGCTCCATCGCGGAATGAGAGACATAAACCAACCTATGGTTTGGGGCCACCATGAACAAGTTTGAATGAGTATTTGAATCGGTTTAAAAACTATAGAAACATTAGAGCATACGTAACCAAAAATGTTGAGTTTAAAGTCTTACTCGAGGAATAGTCAAGCGAAAGAACTTTTGTTATAATTTCTAAGTATAAAATATATTTGTTTTCAGGTGTTAAGTATTACAAGTTTTCAAAATATAAAATAGGAAATGCGATTTTCAATATTAACTCAAGTCTTCAGATAGTTTAAAAAAAAGTAAGTTATCGATTTTTTTTTTATTTAGAGTTGGTCAAAATTATGGTCACCACAGCGATAGCATATTCCGAAGTGGGCACTTATTTAGCACATGAGTATGGTCGTAACAGGTAAGTAAGCTTTCAGCTGGCTGTAATACCTTAGCGGCAATGGTGATTAGATTTTAACGACTCATTCATTGTCTATTTTGCATGAAGGCGGTAAGCGGTACCTTCTATATATTTATGTGTATATAGTAATCGGAGTATTATTTGTCGTAACTTCAATAAAGTGTTTAAGGTCTCATAGGTACAGAGAAAAGGTAGTACCCTCCTGCAGGTTACATAATTATGGTGAAACCTCTGCAGACCAGCGCTTGTCGGTGCTACACTGGTTTGACACAAAGTATAGAGCCTACCTGCACTCAAAATAAGAAGTCAAAATCACTTTCTTAGAAACAGCTCGGAGTCGAGAAGTTGGCGGTGTTACACCTCTTTGCCTGGGAAAGTAAGATATGCTGGGCAAGTTCGTCCTGCGCCTAATCTCTCTTCGGTCACTACCTGTCTTAGAGTGCACCTAGATGTATTTCGCTCATACTTGTCCACTATAATATTTTCCTCGTAGTTTGCTGATCTCTGTTGAGATTGGCCGCCGTTTTCAAAATCTGCTAGGAGACCATCATCACTTGCGATTGAAGCTGGTCACTTTTGGGTGCACACCAGTGCTGTTTAGCGTGGATAGAACGATTTTGATTTTTTTTCCACTGTTTCACGACCTAAGCCTGCGTTACAATGATAAGAATGATCAACTCCTAAGAAAAGCCATGTGGTTGGATATCAGTTCATCTTCAAAAAGTGTTTTCCTCATGTTTTTGGTTTCAATGTTTGTAAAATACACGATTAGATTGAGCAACGAATTCATTATGTTGCACATTATGATATTATCATGATCGATTGGACAGCATACTCTAAATCGAACGCTGTACTCTCGCACGCATACTTACCTACTCGATACTTGAGTAGGTAAGTATGCGTTTTCAAAGCTGCACTGCATAAATTCAGCGGTAACCGTTACTGTGATTGGGTCACTGCTGAATACAAATAGATGCCACATAAGCATTGTTAACAAGCTAATGCCAATTAAATTATTTGGATCCGCGATTGTACGCATATCCGGGTTATGCTCAGATAGGCGTATTCTGATATGCGCCCGATGACCTGGGCGAAACTCTGATTATTGAAATTGAAGGGACCGATAGACGGAAAAAAAAGTTAGTCGTTATTAAACGAGGCTAGTGCGACTTAAAAGTGGTAAAGAAGTCATTTGAGTCAAAACCAGATTTGGCTACATGTCCTGTCTCTCGACATTAAGTCGCTGGCTTGCACCTGAACCCAACCCATAGATTTTGCAGGAGCAATATGTTGATATTGAGTTGTCAAGCCACGCACCTTTTCATAGCAAGTAAAGCACATTAAGAGCTACGCTATCGTGACCGTGAAACAGTAAGAGGGAGTGGGAGCCCCCGCCAACTGAGCACGCTGCAATAATCGGTATATCCATGTATAAGTTTGCAAATTGCTACAACAGTTGGTGTATGTGAAGATAAACACGTTCTTTATCTCAAAATAAAGCTTCCGTACTAAAATAGCAAGTTTTCCGAATGTCATATATCACGGAAGACATTTTTATTACCCGGTAAATACCTAGTACCTTGTAACCTATGTGAATCGGCGTTAATGGCTAGCGTTTATGATGATGACAATACGAGAATGACCCTGCTCTAATGCACCATTTGTGCAGCACTCATTGTTAGTCTAAGATTCGCGGTGTGCAGTTTAAACGATTTTATACAGCATACACTAACACTAATATGTGTTGGTTGTCTCTTCAACTGGAACGGGCCTTCCGGAGCACGAAGATAGTTGTTGTAAATGAATCAATATCAACAAAGGCCCTATTTTTATCACTTCGGTGAAACATTTTTTTTATATGTATTATTTATATAATGTTCTTGTTGCTTAGTAGTTATGTAGTGTAATGAGTGGCATAAATAAAAAACCAGGCAAAACGATAAGCACACAGATTTTATTTAAATAAGGTTATAATCAACTATCAAAATACGGATTGGCAGAGTTTCGGCCTATTCAGTGGCTAAGAGGGCAAAAGTGGCTAGACTGAGCTGTCTGGCCGTTATAAGGGCTTGCTCCCACCCAAGGCGCACGGCTAGCGGAAGTTGTAGTGGGGAGCGTCAACTGGCATGGCGGTGGCTGCCTATTGGCTGGCTTGGCTTGGCTTGGCTCGGATTGGCTGGCTTGGCTTGGCTTGGCTAGGATTGGCTATGATTGGCTATGGTGGCTGAGGCTTGGCGTTACATTCGGCCGTCCTGAAACAATGATTGCTCCCGCAATGGGGAAGGGTAGTATTAGTTCTTAAGTAAAACAATGAGGTCTTCGGTTTCCAATTGCTCATCAGAGCTGCTAGCAATGTCGGACATAGGTACGGTGCTTGTATAGGGCCGCAATGAGTCTGCAGCAACTAGTCCTGTAAAAGCTTTATAGCCTTTTAAGCCTTTAATGCTCCGTATCCTATATCTGTCACTGCCAACAACCTTAGTTATGATATAGGGACCTGAAAAGAAATCATCGAGCTTGGTATTGACTTTAGCTGCACTATTTGTGGGAGCCTGTCTCCACAATACTAAATCTCCCTATCTATAAACCCGGCTGGGCTTACGCTTTTTATCAAAATCACGCTTCATCTTTTCCCCAGCTTTCTTTAACTGGGTACTAGCTTTCCTACGCCTATCCTCAACAGAATCAGTCTCACGATTTAAGACCTATATCGCAACGAGGCCTAGAGCTCCTTGCAAACATTAAATCCTATGGCTTGTAAGTAGTACTAACGTTAAGCGTGTTATTTATTCTACACAAGACATCGGGCAAGCAGTTAGCCCAATAATTTGCAGCCTCACTAGGATCAGTGGCTTGCAACGCGTTAAGTATGGTTCGATTAGTACGTTCAACTTGCCCGTTAGCCCTTGGACAAGCAATAGAAGTTAATATGTGCTTCAACTGTTATCATTCGAAAACTGCATAAAATTTCTACTCTTAAGGCTTTTCCATGGTCGCTTACTACTTTGTCTGGATACCCGAATAAGCTAAACGTCTTCTTTTATAATTCGAATTGTTTCTACTGCATTTACTGTCAGAGTGGGCTCTGCTATGACAAATTTAGAGAAAGCATCTGTCAGGACCAACATGTACTGATAACCCTTTATGGTCTTGCAAAAAGGTCCTAAGTGATCAATGTGCACCATACGCATTGGCTCAGAAGGTTAAGTAAGGTATTGGGAAAAGTCTCCCTTCCCTTTTACCTTGATTTTCTTTGGCACGGTGTAAACAAGCATCTACATATTTGCGAATAAAGCAGGTTATTTTAGGAAACTAATACTCTTGTTTTATTAACTCTAAACATTTTTGAAAGCCTACATGTCCGATATTATCGTGGTGCATCTGTGTTATCTTCCATCGAGCCGAAAAAGGGACTTCTAGGCGATTTCCAAGTAATGTTTTACGATATAATCTGTCATGTATTAGTTCATAGTTATTAGTAATACCTGTAGAAGCACTACCACCCTTGAGTTAGTGAATGATACATTTAAGTTTCTCATCTAGATATTGCACAGTATGAAACCAGTCTGTTATTTAAAGCCGTCTAATGTTCATAGTATATACAACAGGGTTCCTACTCAGCGCGTCTACGTGTTTCATGCGATCCCCCGGCCGGTAATCAATGCTAATGTCGCAGTCTTGTATTGATAACCACCACCTAGCTATACGAAGCATAAGCTCGCGCTTAGTTAAAGTTACTCGAACCGCTGTACAATCGGTGAATACTTTTACTTGTTTACCTACAATACGAGTATACACTCTGAACCTACGCAATGACTCAACAACGGCAAGAGTTTACAGTTCATAGCTAAGGTACATACTTTCCTCTTTACTTGTAACCCTACTAAAGTGCATAACGGGGCGTAATGTCTCATCGGCTTGTCGTTGTAATAATATGCCTGCAATACCTAACTTACATGCATCCGTATGTATCTCCGTAGGCAAAGTAGGATCAAACAACGCAAGTAAAGGGTTTGTACATAAACAACGTTTTAACTCCTTAAAACTTTTGACACTGATCACAACCCTAAACCCAAACACTGTTTTTCTTTGTAAAATCGGACAAAGGACGCGTAATAACTGCAAAATTCTTTATAAATTTGCGAAAATAGCTACGCAATCCCAAGAACTGTCTTATTTCATGAACGTTGGTAGGAGTAGGAAACTGTGACACAACTGTCAATTTAGCTTGACCCGGTTGAATACCATCCGATGATATTTCGTGCCCCAAGTAGGTAATATATTTTTTTTTGCAAAAACTCGCATTTACTCATATTAAGTTTAAGATTTTGAGATCTGAGTTTACAACGAACTTTTTCTAATACAGTGAACCCCGATGCAACGTCACAAGAAGGTAGTAAAATGTCATCAAGAAATGCTAAGACATTAAATTCGTGCGAAAATCTATTCGGGTCATCGATATGACCGGTGTGTGATAAAGTTTTCGAACTACCCCCGCAGTATTCTTTTTTTTATGGAATCAACTATTTTATTCATCAACCGCATGAAGACAGACGATGCATTTGCGAGATCAAACGGAACGCGTGTATACTTGAAGTGACCTTGAGGTGTAACAAAAGCAGTCTTATGTGTGTCTTCAGGGCTTATTTTAAGTTGGCGGTAATAAAAGCCTGCTAATTCGCCGTTCTTTTTCTTTACCGAAATTACTGGAGAAGCGAAACTGGACTCGGATTCTTTGACAATACCCGCATCTAATAGTTAGGATACTTTCGTTTTAACTTTCTCCTGCTCCCTGTGCGACATATGATAAGGTTGTCTATATATCGGCTGTGAATTTGTTAAATTTATTTTCATGTGTAATTAGTGCACCCTAGTTCGTTTGTATTACTTGCCAAACAATCATTGTAATCGGTTAATAAATTAATTAAATGATCATAATCGTTTTTATTTAGTGGTCCTGTCTTAATTTTATTTATAAACCCCTCCTATGGTACTAATATAGGCTAAGCTCGTATGTAAGACCGTTGAAACAATATTATGGCTGATGCAAAGTAATAATATGGCGAGCTAGTTATGGCTGATGGCTTGTGTGGCAATGGCAAAATACTATTGGCTTTTTTACTGACCTGTGTATCAGCAAGAGACGTGGCGTCGTAGCTGTCTGCTCTGGTCAGCACCTCGCCGCGCTGCCAGACGAACTTCCCGATGCCAGTGTTGACGATCTTGATGTAGCCCGTTGAGCCACGCAACAGCGTAGCAGGGATGGAGTAGGATACGCTTGATAGCTCGCAGTGTTACGGCCGGGTGACAACATCGTTATCCTCGTCGTTGTCTTCTATGTAAACCTTAATGATTGATGTCCCAGGAAGAAGGCATTCCTAGCATGTAGTGACAACCTTAAATCTTTCGCGTATTTCCGTTACGTTCATACGTTTCAGAAAATCTGTGTCTTGCAGGTGAAATGCCTAGCGTCGTTCCATCCATGTATCTCACCCAGTTGGTCGATCTTTTTGAGTCACGCAGTTACTTGCTGTACAATCGTCGCTATCCGAGTCAAATTCAGGTATGAGGGATGCTGCGCGGTGCACCTTTATTTTGATGGCTGCGGGTACTTCTTCGTTCAGCTCTCGCATGGCCTTCTGCACCTCGTCCTCCAAAAGCCTTCTCAGAATCTTCCTGGCTGGTGGTGTAACTTCTTCGGAGTCCTCTTCTACGTTTTCGCTGCGAGTCGGTGAAGATTCAATCCATCCAGAAGGGCGAACAGGCCTTCCGTTTTCACGTCTATCGGTGTGATTGCGCTTCATGGCCGAATCTTTTTATTTATCCCACTTCTGAAGTGTAATGAGTGGCATAAATAAAAAACCAGGCAAAACGATAAGCACACAGATTTTATTTAAATAAGGTTATAATCAACTATCAAAATACGGATTGGCAGAGTTTCGGCCTATTCAGTGGCTAAGAGGGCAAAAGTGGCTAGACTGAGCTGTCTGGCCGTTATAAGGGCTTGCTCCCACCCAAGGCGCACGGCTAGCGGAAGTTGTAGTGGGGAGCGTCAACTGGCATGGCGGTGGCTTCCTATTGGCTGGCTTGGCTTGGCTTGGCTCGGATTGGCTGGCTTGGCTTGGCTTGGCTAGGATTGGCTATGATTGGCTATGGTGGCTGAGGCTTGGCGTTACATTAGATTATATTTTATTCAGAAATAAAATTAGAACATTCTACTAGTACGAGTATATAAACATTCGTAAAAACTTCACCGATATGAAAAAGTGATCCCTCGAAATGAAAACCACGATCACTGAGTTGAAAAAGTAGCTCACCGAAATAAAAAAATACCGAGATGACAAAAATATTATTTTAATATTTGTCTTTATTTGGTCACCGAATTCACCGTAATGTTAACACCGAAAGTAAAATCAGGGACAAACTAAATTTTAAAAGAAAACTAATTAGAATACAAGTTCATTAATACAACTCAACGAAATATACTTTCAAATACTCGTATTTTGCAAAATCTCTTTGTTTTTTAAGCTTTAACAATTCATTTTTTTACAATGTAAATTTAAAACACACTTAAAGAAAAATGAAGTGCTACAGGCGGGACTCGAATCCGCACCTCTTGCAAGCCGGGCGATTGCTCTCACAATGGAGCTACCGTGACACTTACTCATCGGTCCGAATTTCTTTAAGTGCTCCTTGGGATGCACCTGCCCCCTCCCCATCAAAATGATAACTTTTGGGCTTTATCATTTTATATTTCTGAATATTAGTAATCGTATTCATAAAATAATTTTCTCCATGGTAGATGACGACGCTTTCTATATTAAAAAAATATTAAGACCGTGAATTAATATCCCACACTACCGATTTCAGTCGGGCCGAGTAAAATTTGCGTTACAGATAATCACTCAAATAATGGTCCTCCCATGGTCTTTGGTTACTAAACTTTGGTATCATGTTGGCGCTGCCAACACTGCGATACAGGAACCTTGTATCTAATTTAAAATTAGGCACTATTTCTTTATTTGTTCTAAATCAGAAATGCAAAAGAAGACTGCATCATTCCATGAACAGCTGAAAGTTCTCGCGCTGCCCAGCTGCTAATGGATATTGACTAATCTCGGATAAGAGCATCGAATAAGCTGAAATCGATAACAGTTTCGGCATCTACGTCATTCACCTGTCCGAGTGCTTAGTTTACAATACTCCCAGAGGCTCTCAGGAGACAAACGAGTTATGATTTAATTGTTTATTTTCCATTGAATTGAAGTTGGTGTTGGTGAATATGCTGAACCATAACGATTATTGGCATTACTGATCCCTTTTTTATTATTATTAAATATATAGCAATGACACTCAGTCACATTTCAAGACTTGTCGAAGGCGAATATCATTTCACTACATTTTGCAAACGATAACAATTGCAAGTTCACCTTTGTTTAAGGACCCTGTTTATTTGACAAATATTGTTGAGGCACGTTTCCCGTTATGCACGTAGATAATTAGCTTTTACTGAAAGGTTGTCTGTCCATAATCCAATGGCCAACCTTCCAACAAACTTTAGCCACTTTCACAAAAAAAGTCTAATGAGTCTCATAATCATCTGTTTGTGAACTTGCACATTACAAAGTTCTCGTTTCCATTCGTATCCAAATGCAATACAAGTTTCATTATTTACAAAACAATCTGCTGGGTCTTCACAAAAATTAAATTTGCAATGCTCGTCCCTCACATTTAGGGCGCAAATTTCAAGGCTATGTCACTGGTGACATTTGACACCTGAAGTATGTTTATCTGACGATATCCATACTAATATTATAAATGCTAAAGTAACTCTGTCTGTCTGACTGTTACTCAATCGCGCCTAAACTACTGACCAATTTGCATAAAATTTGGTATGGAGATATTATGATACCCGAGAAAGGACATAGGCTTCTTTTTCCGCGGGAAAATGACGCATTTCCATGGGAAAGTCAGGTGCGCTGATCGCTTTTACGCCTAAACTACTGAACAGATTTAAATGAAATTTGGTAAGGAGATAGTTTGTGACTTAAGAAAGAACATGAGTTACTTTTCACCGCGGGAAAACAAAGGATTCCCATGGAAAAATAACTCTCCTAAATTACCAAAGATTTCAATTACGAGTATATATGTATTCCGGCAAACAACGCATTCCAAAAAATCTACCTAACGTGGACGAAGTCGCGGGTAAAAGCACTAGCTTTTACCATACTTACTTTTACATACATAACATACTTTAAAGTCAAAGTTCTTGAAAACGTAAAAATTTTGTAATTTTTCAAAACAATGACTCAAAGAATAATAATTAACGAGATTTCTACCGGACTGAAAACTCAAAAACAATACTTTACTTGGTAAAATGTCATAAAAGCCCTAGATTGAAAGTTTAAGACAAAAAATGTCGTAAAATTAATATGTATTTACTGATACAGCAGCATAAATTTTGTATTAGCCATAAAATGAAAATATCTCTCTTACTATATGAATTTCACAAAAGTTTGCTCAAAACTGGGTCATTATAACATTAAAAGGAAGAAAACGTGGTTTTGAAAGTGTGTCGGAAGTGTGGTAAAAGACAGTTTTTTGCGAATTTGAACATTTTGAATATACAGATCGATAGAGCCCGCGATTCTGTGTATGAAACCGTTGAAAACCGATTTTGGCTAAAAATGGCTTTTACGACGTTTCATCCCAGAGGGGTCGATATGTTAGGATTGTAGCTTGGAGCATAAACTATTTTTATTTATTTATTTTTACATTAGTGAGTTACATTATTTTACTTAATGATAAACTGCCAAACTGCTGAGCAGTTTGTCGGCAGACGTTCTCGTGCTCATCTTTTGATTTAAATGTAACATTATCATATACTTATTTAATCTAAACTAGCACTTTCTTGTAAATGTTATCAAATATTATTGTATGTGGTCCTGAGAAGACTGAATAAATAAATAAATAATTATTTTAAAAACTTGCAATGTTATGATGAAACAGAATATGCGTAATAAATTAAAACCAAGACATCAACAACAATATTGCGTGCATATTCATCGAGTTATATTTGGCCATTTTGGTACCTTTGACACCGCTAGCTATAGGATGTGCTATAGTGAATATATATAAAGTAATTATTAGACGGTTATGTATTTGAGGATAAGATTTATGAATACGAAATAGATTTCAAAATTGAGCTTGTAATATTGTTCTAAGTTTCTAAGAAATCAGTTTTCGTAAAATGTTGAGCAGTTTTCAAAGCTAAATGTTGTCAGCATTGTTTAACACAGTGAAATGCGGGTTTGATATTTCCTTAGTTCTTTGTAAAATCTTGCGTCATGTCAATTGCCAACGCAAATAAATAACAATTCAAATTGTTCAACAAAATATTCAAAAGATATTTTATTTCTCTAAAGCTTCAGAACTTATTTTACCGGTGTATTATAAGTAGTAGATGTTCATTAATGATGGAGATCGAAGATGAACTCAAACTCTGTACTTTCTCGATTTCTCGACCATTGAATAGCAAAGCTAATAGCGTTGTTATTTTTGTTTTATTATGAAGTGCTACAGGCGGGACTCGAATCCGCACCTCTTGCAAGCCGGGCGATTGCTCTTCCAATGGAGCTACCGTGACACTTACTCATCGGTCCAAATCTCTTTAAGCGCTCTTTAGGCTGCATCCAGCCATAGTCGTCAATGTTATAGTAAGGTACCTACAATATCCGAAAGAAACACCTTTACAACTGTTGAACAAACGGGTAAAATGAAATAGCTTATTAATGAAGTTAAGAATTTGCATTGCATAATGTTAAAAAATAAAGGAACTTCATATTTACATTGTTATTTAAGTTTGTAAACTGGTGTCTAGTATTACAACTTGCAGGGCTTAAACTGTTATCCTTCGGCTTGTATCCCGGTTTTGCATAATAGTACGATACACAAAGTGACATTTCATGCCTGCTGTATAATTATATTGTGGTAGGCTTAACCCTTGTATGTACTCGGATTGGAGGTATGAATGCAAATCACTGTAAGCTTCTTAGCTGAGCGCTTACAGCTTTACTTGGTGACATCAAACATAGTGTGTTTTTAATGTTTAAATACCGACAAGAAAGGGTTACAAACTGTGCTGGTTTAGTCAACGTCAAAATTATCTGAACACTAAAATACCTACTGCTTTCCGAGTCTGGACCATACTACTTATTGTTATTTTATTTTTGTCGGTGAACATGCACTTCTTAACTTGCCGCGATTTTTAAAATGGCCGACGGTAGGTTTCTTGTGACATTAAGGACCTATCTGCTGGCTATTGTGTTATCTGTACCAGATGTGGCGCGCGCACTCCTGGATTACCTATTTAATCCAACCTCGCTGTTTTATTCAGTTGCTTGCGTCTTCCTACTGTGTCCTCGTATCGACTTTAAAGGGTGTGGGCGTCTTGAAAACTTAAGTAAGAAATCACTTGTTGTTAGTGTAGAAGACTATTTTCCCGCCAATAAGTTCAATCGAGAGAATTTGATATTTTTAGTTTATGCGTTTTACGTGCGTGCCTTCGTTACAAAGTAACATGCTAATTTCAGAAGGCTAGCAATTGGCTAAGTATTAAACTTCCGCGGTCTTCTCTTTCAGATATCTGGAAGATGTAGTTTTTTTTTTTCAGTTAAGCTATTAGTGTGAGCAAACGTGTAACTCAGAAGATTATCAAACAAAGTATAGTATAGAGTTGGCATTTTATACTATATTCCGTAGTCAGGTACCCCACTTCTCAGCTCAAAAGTCCAAAGGTAACTTCAAAAGTCTGCCTCAAGGTCTCTAAGTCGGCAAAAGCCTTCGAGGGTAGTCGAGGGTTGGTTTAGCGCGTCCAGGGCCCTCCACGCTCTCAATCGCCTCGCAAAATGATCAAACGATTGGACGGCTCAGTAAATCGAACACATTACAAAAACGAGATTGGAATAGGAAACGTTCTTAACCATTGAAAAATGCAGGGGAAATAAACTTTTAAATGAACTATTTCTAGATTATTTATTCGAAGGAGTTCAAAACATATTGCGAAGTATTATTACTCGTATGATGCTGTTGTACCTACAATATCACTGTAGTTTACAGTAGGTCTAAGTATAGAAAAGTGTCTATCAAGTCACGTTTTGTTTTCTCGTTCACTAAATACAGATTTTTGCAAAAAAATCTTATCTAAGCATGAATATGGGAAGCTATTGGAACTAGTTAAGTTATTAAATTGCAAAATAAGTTTTCACTCCTACATTAGGTGCTGCTGAAATGATATATTTACTCGTTTATATTTGAAAAGTAGACAATAATTTGTAGTATCAGCTTTAGGATTGTCATTGTGCCCTCGCATCCAAAAATCTCATAAATTAAATAGATTAAAAAACCAAAAAATCAAGCTGCTAGGAATAAAATTTGTTATTCCTAGGAGCTTTCAGAAAGGTAATATTACGAAAATCGAATAACCTAAATAGAAAAGACGACCACCTGAAACCAATACTGAGAAAAGTTTAACATGAAAATGTCTCTTGCGCGGTTAAAGCGATCGGGGACTCGGAAACTACTTTTATTAAAAAACTATTACAACTTTTTATTCAATTTACGAACAAGTACTTTTTTGTTGCACAAACTGTTGGTGGAGTTTTAAGGGCTTATTTTACCAAACTTGAAATAGAGGTTTTCCGAGAATAGCAAGGCGTTTTTGACGAGTTTCCAGTACTAGGTACATACTCGTATACGATAACGAGATAGTTATTTGAAAAAAAGTTCTTGTTCCTGATTGGTCGAATCAGCCCTAAATAAATAATTCAAAATTGATTTACGAAGATTGGACGTTTTACCTCTATGACCTATCCAATTAAATATTGTTTGATAACGGATTACTTGTGATAAACTAATGTAATTTACGTCAATCTGTCCCAAAAGACTAAACCACATTCGCAATATTGTATCTTAATCGTAAAGAGAGCAAAAATCGAGCCAGGTCAATACGTCTTTGATTGAATGGAGAGAATAAGTAGGCTGTATGATATACGTACCAGACATTCCCAGAGTGTAGCTAAGTGCGTGTCGAAATGGCTGATCTACCAAAAGTTACCGTTGAAACTGAAAAACATGCCGTTTTTTATCCGTATTGGTAAAATTTATTTTGTATAAAACACACTTAAAGAAAAAATTCGGACTGCCACAGGCGGGACTCAAACCCGCATCTCTCGCAAGCCGGGCGATTGCTCTTCCAATTGAGCTACCGTGACATTTACTCATGATGATGATCATCATTTACTGATGCGAGAGATGCGGGTTTGAGTTCCGCCTGTGAAAATCCGAATTTATTCCTAGGTGTGTTTAAATTTCACATTGTACAGAAATTTACATTGTAAATGCTAAAAACGAAGTAACTTATTAAAATTTAGAGTTCTAACTCGACCGGGTTCGAGGGGCTGAAGGGGGCTTCGAGGCCCCTCGAGTTAGGGGCCTGCCCACCTGAAACGTGTTCGAAGCGCCTTTACAAGCCCCCCCTACCCCAATTTCTAGACCTTTGTTCAGACACGGGCACTTTTCACTTGAGTGTGACACAGACCTAAATGAACCGATAACTTATGATTCCCGAGGTTTAAATTATGTCATCGTGAAATTCTTGGATCGAGGACAGCTCTTTGGATAATGACGCTCCTTCAGAATTAATGCGAGTAGTTTTAAGTCGTTAAAACGTCTCCTTCTTTTATTAATAATTGGAAAAACCTTATGCTTAAATATAGTAGGTAGGTTATTTTACTAATTCATCTACCTCTATACTTAATGTTATAAAGCTGAAGAGTTTTTTTGTTTGAACACGCTTATCTCACGAACGGCTGGTTCGAATTGAAAAATTCTTATTGTGTTGAATAGAGCATTTATCGAGGAGGGTCACACTGCAGCTATTAGGAGCGAAGAAATAATAGAAAATAAGAAAAATGAGAAAAAACGGGGTAAATTCTTGAGGGCTTCCGTTGCGTGCGCTGCGAAAACGGTTCAAGACACCAAAAATATATGTATAAAAGATTATTTCTCTTGAAATGATCTAAAAAAAATGTTTGAGACGGTATATGTCTATGCCCAAAATAACTATTCTACGCGGACGAAGTCGTGGGCACAGCTAGTCTTTCATTACAATGTAGGTGATATGCGTCACTTAAACTTACTGTTGCATTTTGGCTAAATTGTTTTTGTGCCAGCCCACGATTGCAATAAATATTTGAGATGTTACGATAATTGGTCACGTTTGTCACCCGGTTCGTGACAATCACATTATCGTATAATGTGGACACCTATCATATTCCTTGAGCAGTTCCACCGAAGTCTGATCGGTCAAGGTACTGAGACAATATTTGTAGAAGCGTTATTTTTAACCATTATGTCACAAAGTGCATTTGGTCACGCATTTCTGTTAAATTTCGATTCTTAGATATCACGTCACTGGATAACATAGCTTGTCGAACACGATTCATCACGCCATGATAGGAATATTAAGTTTTAGGTAATATTCCTTTGGGTGTAATCATCACGCTCATCAAATGGATAGACTTGGTTTGCATACGAAATAATCGGGAATAACCAAAGTGTCTAGTAGTTTTATAGCTCTTTAAAACTGTTGCTTTTGAAATCATAAGAATACATTTTATCTACGTCTACATTTCTTTGGTTACAGATTAAGACTTTTTAATAACGCTCAATAAACACTTAATATGAAGAGCTTACGCATATTATTTAGTTATTTACATAAATGAAATAAAATAATAAGTTAGCCCTTATCTACCTACTAAGTAAATTTTAACTAAAGCAGAAATAATACCAATTCACATCTACTTTTTTAACACTGTAGTTGGCTTCCTAGACGCTAGCTAAGAGAAATGGCTGGACAAACATGCACGGAACTAACTACTTACTTAATGAGAGGTAAGTTACATAAACCACTATATACACAGTTTTAAGTACCTACTTAAATGTTTTGGTTGAATTCGTTAGAGCGCCGTTATTAATCTTATTATTTATAACCTAAAGAAAGCCTTACGGTGCAGCCTGAACGTTTGTTATCTTGCATAAATGTGGATTTATATGACCGAGAACTTAAAATTGTTCAAGTTAGTAATGATACATAGCATTTATGAAACATTTCCCCTTGCCTTGGCACAGTTGCCAGAATGGTTTTTGAAGATAAAAATTAGAATTCTAGTTTTTGCGGACTTCTTCAGACATTTTTGAATTCTCCAAGAGATATAAATCTCTAACACACCTATTCGATGAGCGTATTTTTTGTGAGATAAAAAATTATACCGCTATTTTTCAATGCCTGAAAAATGCTAAGAATGCATTTTGGGGTGCTCTTTCACGCTGAAAAAAAACTTATATTTGATCATTTTGATTCCTTAATAAAAAAATTGATCACATTGAAATTGTAGTGTTAATATTCATCACAAAGTTATAAATGAAAAATCTTACTTATTTTAACATTGGCCTTATAGATTGTAAAATTGTGAGATTTTTAAAGATATTAGTATATCATGCTAACACAATAAAACACTATGTTAAATAAATATTTTTGTCGTTCTTTAAACAGAGAATAAGCCTGGATCACGATGTTATCATAAATTATTTAAAGAAAGCGATCAGATATGGAATACGTCAAAAGAAAAATATTTAAAAAAAATTGCTTGACTACTGCAACGTAAGAATTCTTTAATGCATTTATTCAGATATAAAAATTATTTCAATATATACGCTTTGCGATGCGTTATTTAATACATATCTAACACCCAGCTTTTTACGGTAAGGCTTCGCTTTATCAATGGGAGTGATTGTGCTATTTATACCAAGTACGAGTAGATCCTATTTATTTCTTCCTACATATTTCTAAGCGTAATCCATAAACGTTTAAGTACACATGAAGTATTATTTAGAAACATGATACTCTGTCGGATTATAAATACCTATTAAATGAACACATTCTGTTTTGTATTAAACCGGTTCCTCAAACTAAATGGTTCTCAGACGTCAGAGAGATGGATGGTTTACATCAGTAATAAATAAGTGTATTGCAGATAACAAAATTAAAAAAAAATTGAGCGAACTTTTTAACTTTCATTATTATTTCTATCATGATTAAGTACTCGTAGTTCGTCGATCACATGATTTATCGGATCCTTAGGTTGTACTCCCTAACTTCTGTTTATATGTGTATTTTGCAAGCGCGTTCGCTTACTCGGTTGACCGTGCTTATAAGAGCGACAGTGATGGCTAAAGCCGAAACTACGGACAAAGGCTAAGAGAGTAGGGAGGCTCATTTGAATTCGTTGCGTTATTCGGAAAATACCGTGTTCTATCGTCATTCGTCATAGCTACGTGTTCCAACGCTAGCTGCTCGTTTAATTTATATTCTGTGGTCGGTGCCGGCGCTGGCTGGTATCAGACATCACAAATGTCTTCATTGCTAAGCACTAGGCTAGGCAACATGGTAACATTACTGAGATATATAACGCTACTAGCTGACCCGGCAAACGTTGTTATGCCATATAAATTATTATCACTAAGGTGTATGAAAAATAGATGTTGGCCGATTCTCAGACCTATTCAATATGCTCACAAAATTTCATGAGAATCGGTCAAGCCGTTTCGGAGGAGTATCGCAACGAAAACTGTGCCACGAGAATTTTATATATTAGATTTATGAAAAAAGGGCGCTAAAACCGAAACGGCGACCTTGAAGAGGTTTTTTATGGAAATATCGACTCATCTTAAAATTATTACGTGAAGGACATTTTGATAGACTAGCTTGTACCCAGGTACCAGGTACAGTAATTTGTAGGTAGGTCCTGACCTACAAACAGGTTACCTAAATGTCTCAATTGATTCTATATATTGCTGAAAAACTGCTGTACAGTCAATGACATATTATATATAGACATGTTACCTCTATGGAAAAGTAATGAAAAAAATGTGCCACTCGCGCACACACACGTTTAAATTCTGAATTCTTACTTTGCTTTTATTCACCTACATTGCCGATTGTGTAAAAGAGACAATCTATTATAATAACAATATGAGCGAAAGAAACAGCTAGTGTCGTCCGATATATCTCGTTTGTTCAAGGTTTTATGTTACAATTTTATGAATGATACAAAGTTCTATGTATGTAGGTTACTAATGACGTATAGAACCTTGTCGCATTCATAAAATTCTAACATAGAACTTTGTAATAGTGAACAGTGTTAAACCGCCTGATGACTGTAGATTAAAAACAACTGCAGACGGTCAACTTGATATAATACTCGAGGTACTTACCTATTTTGGAGGTTAGTAATGCATTTAATTTACGGAGTTGAATAAAACAATCAACATGTTTTATGTATCACGTTTTATTATAAATCAATATAATACCTTTTAATAGGTGGTAATAATCACATCAAGTCACAATATAAAACTAAATTGAACAAGCGATTAGAACTTCTGATTAACGTTGCGTTTATTTTTTTTTTAATATTATAATTCTTTAACCAAAATAAATTACAATTTGAATATATTATTTTTTTTTAATATACATATCACATACAGTGAGTCCATAATAAATTAAACCACCATGTCCCTTCTGTTAATTTTATCTATGATCGAACGCCGGCCGCCGTAATTTCGTCAAACTCCAAACAGTCGCATGCGACAGCACCCACCCACACCACTGTATGCTTTAACGGCTGGTATTAGAGACTACTTTTGTATGAAGGAATTTGCGGTTTGACAGAAAAATGGCGTCGGGGTGGCATCATGCGTCAATTTTCTTGTAAGAACGACTAAAACAAGACAAATGAATTAATTTCGGCTTACTTACCTGTGATATGTTATTCCGTGAGCTTTGTTTTTTTTTAGTGTTATAATTTGTGCACCAACGCATAACACAACACGGCATTTTGGGTGCAAATAATTTGTGTAGTTCGTTGCTTGAGTGGCGTATGCGCTGTTGGCGTAATCGGGAGCGACTGTGAGTATGTTATACCAATTGGCATCACGTTGCTGACGTACTTTTTAAGCCCGAATGGCGTATCTACCTTTTTTATATATTAATATATCTATGTGTACAGTTAACAGATGTAAACTTTTATTTCAAATGTGTTACCTAATAAGAAGCAGACAGAATCAATTTCTGCTTAGGTCACAAGGAGGTACTTGATGACCACCTATATGTTGAACTAACCACTTTTTCAATCCACAGCAGTTTGGAGTACCAATTTAGGTAGCTACTTTCTTGGTTTTTTCCTTTATTGTATGTGAATATAAAGTTACAGAATGTATACTTCAATTATACTTCGTTTACTATTACTATATATTATTATTTAGGTACCAGTCCTACTCGTATAACCTATTTATCTGTCTATTGAAGAATCAGCCCATAGTCTGTTGTCAACAATGTTATTTGTGCATGCCGTGGCAGTCTGTAAGTAAGGCAACACTATAAAATGACCCCTAATGATCAGTGTATATCAATGTGTGGTGTATGGTTTGTTGGTTGTCCATATTAAATAAAATAAAATATAAATAAATGCTCCGCTATAATCATTTATTTACTCAAAATTTTCAGAAAGTATCGTATTGTTTAGAATTTTAATTTTTGTCGTGGTGGTTGATGAAAGGGATTGCGCTGTACCGGTCGAAATAGTTATTGTAGACAATCGCGCGCATTAGATTCTAATAAATTGATGTATGGAACCACTTAATATTAAACTGAATTAGCTGAATAAATTGTGCCTAATAAGAGAAAACAATGAAAGAGTATGTAACCCTTTCATCGTCGATCCAATCGACGATTAGTCGTTTGTGAATAAAAAGTATGTGGAAATTAGTATTTTTTTATTTAGTTTTATTTGTGATAGGTTTGAGACTGAGACGACGAAGGAGCGAGCTCGCCTAGAAGATTGTATGTTATAATCGTGAAATAAAAAATGTAACTGACCTAGATAGATTGGCCACTTTTTTCATGCAGCCGAGAACGCGAAATTTATATCAAAGCACTTTTAACACAACGTTTTTTTCATTATGATATTACGCCGCGATTATATTTTAATTTAACATCAGCTAAAGGTCACTTGATAAATGGAGCGATAACGTTAAATAATAAGCAACCTAATTGTCGATACAATCAAAACGCTTCTAAAATAACTCTGTTATAAATTAACTATACAGGAGGTCCCAAGAAACCTGTATAACATTCATGAGTACTGCTTTATATAGGTAGTATAAGAAGTATGGTTATTGTGTACGTGCAGCCCTGTCGCTCATATAATCCGCTTATATTTCTCACCGTCTGTATGAACACTTGATGTATGGCTACATTTGTCATAGCGGTTTGTCAATAATTTTGCAATTATTTTTAAGCCATTTTGAAATGTTTACTCACTCGTGCAAAGACTTATGCTATTTTAAAATAATTTGAAAACCAAACCGCTACGTGAATATCTTACTTAATACAAATCAAACTTAAAAATTGTGTATATATCTATTAATCTAAGTACTATATTAAAAATCTTTAAAAGTCGTAGATATATTCACTTTAAGTTAGTCTTTGAAGTCTATGAGCTTTGTTTTCTCTCTGATTTTTAGCAACTTTCAAAAAACAAAGCAGCAGTTTTGTCGGGAAAAACATAATTTCCTTGTTACTGGACTTTATGTTGCGCCTTCTTTGTATCTCTATGTACATCTCCTAACTCTAGCTGGAAAGGTTTTGTTACCCAACAGTATAAGTAGTTGTGGAGGCAAAGAAAAACCACAGGTCCTTGTGCAAATTAACGTTGCACAGCGTGCGTTTGTTAACTAAACAAATAAGCTTTAGCTTTTAAAATCTTGCCTGCTTTGTTTTATTAATTAAGTAGATTTGTTATTGTTGTTTTTCAGCAATGTTTAAATGGTTTTTAAAAGAGGGGCCAACGTCAAGAAACAAATGTAGATGAACTTTCCAATTATTAATTGGTCTTTTGTGGTCTTTCCACTATTGCCAATGGTACATTATAGCTTAACGTTATACCATTGTGTAGGTACATGAAAAAGCTTGTTTATTGGGATCAATTAAGTTTTATTGCCCCACTACAAAAATCCTCAAACTAGTATCAATTTTTGACGTGACAACGTCTTATAAATTGGTTTGCCGGGTGACACCTCAAGAAACTGCGTTACGCTGCTCCGCTCACGTTTCGCGCGAGAGAGACAGAGCGAGAGAGAGAGAGAGAGAGAGAGAGATAGGCATACACACCGGTTCATGTTATACGAATGAATATTCACATTAAAATTATTTTACCACTCAGAGTCGTTGTCACGTAAAACTTTCGCGCGTATACCGACTTTACAGGCAACCAATTTTTTCATGTATTCAGTAGTAATATTAGTATCGGTAACATATTGATCCCTATATACTATAACACTTTGAGCGGATACCTCAGATGTATTCTAATTATGATCGAGAGTTTACACCAAAATATGAAACTTTCAGCTTGTAGTAGATAGTACCTTCTACGACTTCTGATAAAATATTCTAGTGTGTCCAGCAATGCAGCATTACTGCTTTTTCATCATACTAATCAGGTCTTAATGTAACCTATAGACGAGCAATTACTTTGACCTCGAACTCTCTTTACTTCATACGCATCCGGCCAAATTAAATTTAACTAAGCCGTGATTTCACCAAGGTAATTTTACCGACGGTACACAGCCAGTACTGTGAGGTACGGAAACTAAAAACGCCTAGCTTAAAAAACTACGGAGAACGCGAGATTATCAAAATTTGTTGCCTAGTTAATTTGACGCATAGCAAGTAGACACGTCCACGACAAGGCCTGGTTTCAAGACCTGGCTCGGAAAAGGGGCACCAGACACAATTGCGAAGGAACCCTGCACCAAAGGACACTCAATACGTGTGTCATTGCCCCTCTACTTAGACGTTGCTGATCATCTGAAAAGATGTCATAGGCTTGATGATGATGAGGAAGTAGAGTTGTATCAAAATGGTACCATTTAGACATGCATGACTTGCAATCTAATATTATCTGCATACCCTATTCACGGCCAAAATTCCGAATAAGCCAAAAAGGAGCACTTGTGTGTGACCTTACACGCGCTTCTAGGGTTGTCGAAATATTAGGCAAGAACAAAAAAAATACATTATTTTTTAAAGGAAGCCATACTTTTAAACGTTAATTTGTATCTACATTTGATGTTAAAATATTTAAAAACTATTTTCTTCTCAATTTAAAAATAATATCCATTTAGTAAAACTTAAAACTTCAGCACGATACCACATTTTTGTTAAAATTTCAACCAGTCGTTTTAAAACTACATTCTATTATCATTGAGCATCACTATGTGAGGCTCATTGTGCAGGCAACCTAAACTAAAAACCTACGTTGTCCTAATCGAAACTAAACGAAGCAAATGCAATCACCTTTCAAGTAAGCAAAGTTTGAACATGCCAAGAGGCAGCCCTAGAGCCGCCCTCGTCAGTCAGTTAAATATTGACGGTGCAATCTGCGTCCGTAGATGCTCTCTAATAACAGCGCGCGCTGGATTAAGTTTTCGACGCCCGTTCAGGCTAGCCTATTTGCGCTAGCGCTTTGGCCATTCTGTGTGTAAGATGTGGTCATTTAAGACCTATTTAGAACTATGACAATTAAATAAAGGTAGTTTAAGGTAAAATTCTAGATTCTTGAGGTTTCTGAAACATTGTAACATTGCTGGAATGGTAAGCCTTATTTTTTGGCTTTAATCCTTACTTCGAGTATCGATCGATTGAGCACAAAGCCCAAAATACAGCAAAAAGAACTCGGAATCCTGAACTGAGTCAAGCGATACTTCACCGCTGGTCAGCTTTTAACTCTTTACAATGGGATTATCTCTGGGATGGTGCCGCCAAATACCAACTTGCAACTCTTGACTCACCGAACGCTGAGCTAAGAGGCTCATAGGTGACGAGAATCTTGTAAGCACGCAGCTCCAAAACCTTAGCTCATCGCCTAAAGTCGCCTGCTTGTCATCTTCTGCAGGCTTTCGACGAGTGTGGGCATGAACTACACCAGCTTATTCCGCCGGCCCCCTTTTACCATCGGACAACCAGACGTACCGCGGGATGTTCCGCTGATACGAACCGCTCCTCATCTACATAACTGATGCGCACTGCTAAAGAGTGGAAGTCATTGCTTGCGTCAGTGTTTACATGCCCTTACAACCTCGGAATATTCAAAGCAAGAGTGAACAGGCATCTTCGCTCATTCTATCGTAGGTAATGCAGGTAGGTATTCGACTTTCGGTGCCTTTATCTAGGAATTACTGCGTTAATTCTTCTTTTGAGCTAAATTTAGTCGTGAGGACAAGAGTTTGGCCTTTGAACCAGACCACACATGCGCCATACGTCGCCGTAACTATCAGTTGCGAGTCCCGGCGACAGTGTGGCTCAAGTGTAGGTTATTCCTTTATGCAGTTGACAGTGACTTCCCATCTTCCCTTTCAAACTTGACTTAACAAGTTAGCATTTAAAAGGTTAAATCGCACTCATACTAACCCGGAAGCGCTGACACCGAGCGCAGTGCAGTGTAATAATCGCCTTAGCGCCTTATTAAGCTACAAGCAGTTTTAGCTCGACCTTCCAGACATAATTATAACAAGAAGTAGACAAGCAGCAAGCCCAATCTCTTCCCCGCATCTCCAAGACTCGACCAACAAGGTAAAGTGTGTAGATGGACCAGATATCTCTAGTGTTCTGGGCGTTTAATTAAAACTTTCCCAGTCGCCCCTATTAAGGGAAGCAGACGGACAATTCACTCTCTGAACGTTTATTACATCTGCTTTACTACTGTATCGGAATTTATGTCCATATTTGCTGGTAATTGGCGTGACTGGGTTGAAGGACCTTATCGTATTGTATTGTTCTTGAATGTGTATTGTGCGTGATGTTTGATTGAGCTTTAAAATGCAGCGAGGGTTGACCAGGAACAATAGGTTATAGTTTACGCAAGAACTCGCGTAGGACCATTGTGAGAAGAATATATGAAGTTAAAAGTCTGCAGGCTAGTTTAACTTAAGGTTATATTATTTGTTTAGTTTTGTTTAATAAGAGAAACAATAGCAGTCGGTTAACAGTCAGAAATGTTGAAGCTTTACCGCCCTTACCACAAAAAAATTGTTGTATAAGATAGATAGTTCTTCAGTTTTTTTTCTTTTCTGTAAGGTCTTTACTCTTTGTCTTGTGTAAAGCTGTATGTGTCTGCATAAGTTATCTAGAATGAGCTAACAATTATGCATTGATATAAAGCTTATTCGTGCGAGTAAAAACGTAGGTACATCGTTAATAACAAACCAACCTGTCTCAAAAACACAAGGTAATTTTATCTTCAGCAGACACATTACAGCTATATTACGCTCAAAGCGGATACGAGTGTGGAGATAAATTTTTAATACACATTCTTCGCAAATACTCCAAAACGTATGCTGAGATTTCGTAACAGCTGTACAAATGGTACGTATCTATCTGCATTATGTACAGAAGGCAGTGAAGATCAGGCTACCAGGTTTTTTGATACACAATAGGCTTTGTTTCAAAGGAATAAGATACCGTGGTGTATCACCTTTATGTTGTTTGTACACAGTAAGGTAACAGTCGTGTTTTGGCGGCAAAAGTCGGTACTTGCTTATGCAATATTGAATGTATTGAAGTCGAGTAACAACCTTTCTGAAAAAACCTCTGAAAAAGCCTGGCATCGTGCGAGTAAGCAAGCAAATACTCAATAGAGAAAAAATCTTATTAAGGTATGAGTTTTTTTGTTGGGATATTTCATACTTGCATTTGTAGTAAGTGGGGACGGAGTGGAGGTTTTGCAATATCAGTCATTTTGGATCACAGTTATCAAAAACCTTATATTAAACAAAACACATAATACTTATTAGTGAAAAAAAATGGCCTGAATTTAACTATGTCATTTGTAGTAATTTGTGTGGTTAGCACAACTACTCGTATTAAAGTATTATACCTAATACTTTTTAAGATTGTACTACTCGTACCCTTTGACGGTTGAAAATTAGAAAGCTTTGAAGTGTGACATTTTTTTTCTAATTATTGTTGACCAAACGTAAAAAAAAATGGTTGATAGAGCCGCAGTTTTTTCTGCTCGAATGTTAGGTTTCAATATTTAAATTGTGTCGAATGTCACTACTTTTTAATGTTTAAATGGATGAAAACAGGTCCGAAATGTAGGTCTATACAGAATTAGAAGCCTCAGAGCATTAAAGAAGCGGCCTATGTTGCCATTTGTTTAACAAGGTAGGATATAGTGTAGGCCACACTGCCCCTAATGGGCCCTGCTCGTAATTAGATACCGCAAGCCTTGGTTAATCAAAACCCTCGGTGCCTTTAAGTTTCTGTTTGTAACTCTTCAAGGACCCAGGCCCCCCGGAGAGTGGGACAGCAATAAAACATTCAGTGTGTCTCGCTTCCGTGCCCAGAAGTAGGGGGTCACTTTGCAAAGTGTTACAAGAATTGTTAAGTTTGTGAAAGGACTGAAATTGTTATTGAGCCATCTTTAATAGACAGAAGGCAAGAAGAAGACGCGTAGGAGTATCTTTTTAATCTTGCAATAACTTAAGAAAGATACAAGGGAGAGCTATCATCAGGCAATAGAGAGTTATAGTAGACGTTGGAGCGACATTCATTTGCATATTGGCATTCAAGTAAACTGTTAAACATTAAAAAAACTAAACCGCAATTTGAAAGGTATGTTTAAGTATTTCGATGAATTTGCTGTGGGGTAAACACGAACAACTATCGTAACGTAT
Source organism: Pyrausta despicata (assembly GCA_963921415.1). Taxonomy (NCBI): domain Eukaryota; kingdom Metazoa; phylum Arthropoda; class Insecta; order Lepidoptera; family Crambidae; genus Pyrausta; species Pyrausta despicata. Next base: position 7,622,270 of record OY992862.1, on the reverse strand, counting down.
TCGGAGCGTTATTTGTTAACTTTTACGGTCAGTTTGTTATGGGGAACTGTCAGTTTTTACATTTCGACGATACGAAGACGCTACGATAATGTTCACGCTCACCCCACTGTTCGTCCAAGTTGTATCTGTCTTGAGATTTGGTAAATCATGTTACTTAGGTACATCATTAAACCTTGGACGGTACAGGCTCATAGTCTGGAGTTCTGGACGCCTGTTTACAGCCTCGTTGCGGTACGATGGAACAATCACATGATTTTACAATGTGGTTTTTGATTTTCCTAGCGGTTAACATTATTTTCATATATTCGTTTAGTATACCTACTATTAAATATATTATTTCGTGTTTTTCAAAGTAACGAGCACCGAAGGCTAGAGGCCATACGCATGGCTGAGATTAGCTTTTTCCTTAACGATCCTGGCTCTGGCTTTCTCGACTTAGTTTTTTTTTCCAATGAGAATCTTAGACGATTAATCGTGCTTAATGTGCCAAGCGTGTGTCAAATGCATGCATCTTTATCGCCTTGATCTCTTCTTTGAAGCCATCTGAACGTCTGCAGCAATAAGATAATGAGTCAGAGCCCTTTCAAGATGGATACGTGCAATTCACTCGTCGCCACCGAGGGTCTAATTTGTAAGACGACTTCGTATAGAGCCATCCTTATCACTACCAGTGCGAACGAATGAGATAGCTTGCGTCGAAAATACATATAAAGCGTTTCTAAGTAGGGAATCTGATGAATCGTCGCGCCATAATTGATACGGACAAAAACAAAGAAGCTTTTCTTTCACTTCCAGAATGAATGGCCGCTTGGGATGATACTGTCAAGTATTGGCATGGAATTAACTTTTTTCGATAACATCTTCTTGTGGTATCTTTTAGTATAGTTCTTTCAAATCACGAAGTCGAGCAGAATTTACTTGTGGTAAATATGTGTCCGTATATGTGTCGATGTGTGCGTGAAAACGAAAGCGGGTATGGTTAGCATAAAAATAATACCAATATTTTTGTATGTTCAATTGATAATAAAATAAAACAACAAAACTTTTAAACTAAAATGTTTATTATTTAAAATAAATAATAAATAAGGGAATGTATTAAAATAAAATTATGTTCTTCTACATTTGGGTTTAAGTTTTAATTTAAGCGAAACATAAGACTTAAATAAGGATATACAATTGAACTCAAGATATGGCAAAATTATGAAAATAAGGCTAGGCTGGAACTATTTAATAACAAATTTCTATCTATTTTTACGTATGTGAAAAATGTGTCGCCTTAATCTTCTTCGGAAAAACTGCCTTTCTTGTAAAGATTTACGATTGTTTTCAATTTTGTTCCATTCGTAGCCCATTTTTATAAGCAACGAACGTAATGTGCTCAAACATCCGTCAAAACCAATTTTTTCTCTTAATGCTGACTGAAGTTTTGCCAAAGTTGGAAGTTCATTGTGTTCTATATGAAAATTTTGAATTGTAGTTCGAATAATTTCTCGATTCATATTATCTAAATTAAATTTACCGTCTCTTTTTCGTCGCTTTTTCATGGGTGAAGTAAACTTGGTTGATGAAGATGGCAACTCTTTCTCTTCTTTTAAAATCCTACTTACTGTGCGTTCACTGACGCCTGTTGCTTGGGCAGTTCGTTCTAATATGTTTGCTAATGGACTTAGGTCACATCCATCAGTGTTATTTGCTTTCATAAAATTATATTCATCTTTTAGAAAGTGAAAGACTTTAGCAATGATTGCTCGACCCTAAAAACAATAAAATATACAATTGAATAAGTATCAAAAGTCAAAACTAAACTATTACTTAAATTAAAAAATAATCATTTTTATTTAATGTCAAAACTAGAAAAAAAATATTTACCTCGCTATGGATAACTTTGCGCTTTGACATGCTGACAGTACTTAACGGCAATTAGCGTCCGGAAACAATAAACACAACTAACCTGAGCGACAGCGCGCTCGCGACTGACCGCGTCGTCATACACGCACACTATTGCATTATGCATGTACACGTTTAAAAACAAATAAAGACTACTCGCCTTCGTGAAATGCAAGAACTGTAGCGGCTGAGCAATGTCTTGCCCGTCGTTCATTTGTTTTGATACTGTAACTAATAAGCATTACTACTTAACAACAATTGAAAAAAGAACCGTTTTTTTTAATAAACTTAATTCTTACATCTATATCTTCTTTTTATAATATGAAAAAGGAATCGAAAATGTGTTGGTAAGCGCATCACTCAAGAAAGCCTGGATCAATTTGGCCAATTCTTTTTTTATGATATGGGGATGGATCTTACGGAGAAAAGATTAAAAAAAATCAATGGGCAGGACAACGTTTGTGGAGTCCGCTAGTAGCCCATAAAATTTACTATTTATGTGAACCCACTCTATTTCAATGAATTGATTTATTTATCTAGCGCTAGTTATTTTCCGGATGCATACAAATAAGATAAGCAATGGAAGGTGAAACTTATGATAGAGCTTAGTATTATTAGACAAATTATATGTTTATGTTTATGACCATGTGCTTCGTTCGTGTACTAGACTAAAACACTATTGATAAATCAACATGTTTAAACATCATAAAGTTGCGGTTAGTATGCTTATTTCATCAAATTAACGAATTTGCTACGTTTATTGATTCCAGCTTAACTCATTTTGACATCTCATCCAGTCAGAACAATCAAGTTTGGAATTAATGATACTTGTAATTGTACGATACCAATTGCAAATTATTTTGAAATTAACAGGGTATGAGTTATTATCACGTACAATATTGGCAAACTACTGATTAACTAATTTTGTATTAGCCATAAATAACTTCACTCTCAACGTGAACACACCACTGTTTTCCATTAGCGAAATTCGCTTTGGAGCCAAAACGGATTTTCAGGTCGAATACTTTAAATATGTAACGTTAGGTGTAGGAACTGACTGTTAAATTATTAGCTTACACGCTGCGAACAAAGCGTAGTAAGGCGTGTGGCTTGGGTGCCCGGGTTGATAAATACTAGATTTAAATCGAAGCTCCCGCAGAATTTTTATAAGAGGCGACTTGTTTTTACGCGTAAATATTGAAAGAACGGCAAACGAAAATCTGTGTGCTTGAATACGCCGCAAACGTTAGCTTTGACTTGTTTATTTGAGCTCGAGTTCACATCGCGTGAAATAGTCACGTACGACAAAAAAAAGTACCAGTAAAAGTGCATTCACAATTCCCGTGGCTCTGGCTGTAGTTTTCTTCAATCTGTATTGTCACAGCGGAGGCATGTTTATAAAACATTTCTCGGCGATAACGAATGGAAGTTGTTGAAGGAACAATAGCGATAGATTCCCCGTTTCCTAGTAGCGGTGTAGTGCGCCCTTGATTTGTAGGTAGTATGAAACTTGATCTTGGCTTTGTTCCGCGCATAGATAAACGTTTGACATTTGACTCGGAGGTGACGACTCAGTCGCATCGCATACGCATTTGAATTTTGCTTGGGTATTTCTAAGCTTGTATGCAATAAGAAGGAGGACAGATAGGTACGTAAAGAACGAATCCTAATGAAATCTTCATCAGAAAGAAAATTAACCTTCAATAACCGACCCCAAATTTTGGTTCATATTTGCCGTAGTGTAGTCCTGGAGACACCTTATTTTAAATTGACGTTATTAATTAAATGCGTATTAGAAACCTGGGAAATTATGATTTATTTTGAAAGACTGTTAAACAAATATAAGAATGATAGCATTAAAATATTATATAATAATTTAATTTCCTTCAATAAAAGCAAAAATAAAAAGTCTCATTATTTATAATGACATTTTTTTTATATTTTTGTTTAGTACAGGGTCTTTATGAAACTTTGGTTTTTGTTTTCTTATAATAATGATATTAAAACTGTCCAATAAACCAGTCTTAATCAATATTTTAAAGATCTAAAAAATTGAGGAACAATTCTGGCAAACTTTTTGGGCGCATCATCAAAAGAACAAAACAAGCAGCTACTGAAAAGAGCAGTTTAACAACCTTTTTGGTTGTATATTCGTGTTGTAACTTGCGCGGTTTCTCGGAGACACCACCTCGGCAATAAAAGTTTAACAAAAAAGCTCTTTCCGAAAAATTAAACAGAACAATTAATTTATTTTGTGGTTATTGCGGTAGGTTACCGCGGCGAATGATGGTTGATACTGTGTGATCGGATCGTGAATATTGGATGACTCAATTTTTGGCTGAACAAAAAGCCGTGTTTAATGAAATTTTCATCTGCATAGCTACCTATTTGTTTTTGGGTCCCGCTAGACTCTAGCCCAAATTCCCAGGTCCAAACACTGGATATTGCACTAGTTTACTACTGTTATCAAAAGCATGTTCAATCTACTTTATAGAAGCGTGTATCGTACTCGTATAATGCATATTGCTACATGAAATTAAGACATTTTTTTTCTGTACTTACATCTGTGACTCATGAAGTAAGTGGATTGCACATGCTTAATAGTGTTACCACGGTAATATTATCCATACAGTTTTCCAACTCGGCCGTGTTTTTAAAATAAGTACCTACCGCCGCGTGGTACGTAAGCATGAGATAGGGCTGTCGCTGTACTCGCTGCTACCTACAGCGTTTTAATTGCATCTGCCTACTTTGAGTTTCTATCTAGTTTTGAGATTGTAAATTTGTTACTTTTTATTTATAAGCACAGATACTTAGAAACATTATAAAATATTTATAATGATTACATAAAATACTTTATGAATTGAATAGAAAGTGTTCAATTAAAATGCAAGTTGTTTTATTGATTGATAGATTTAATTAAAACCCATGATTATGTGACTTTATAACAAATCGGTCTAATAAATTTGCGACCGAAAAATATTTCTACATTGATTGTATTACTAATATTATTCTCGTATGAACGAAATGCTTTATTATTATATTTGAGTGTATAAAAAATTCACAATCCACAAACAGCACAATATATTCTTCTTGTCATGTCAAGATCCGGGCGCGTAGGTATAGCTCGCGCGTCGTCCGTTTATATGAAGATGGAATACTGTATAGATAATTTTACCGTGGTGTCACAAAGTTAGCTAAATTTTGCTAAGGCGCCTTATTTAAAGGAGATTTTTTTCCAACAAGCTTTTATAAATAAATTGTGCATTGTCATCCAAACTTATAAAAATTTAAGCCCAATCAGACAACGGCAGGGTGGGTGAAATTGAGAGCTTGCAAGATTTGATTACAAACAAAAAAACACCGGGACAGGTGAACTAAACAAAAACTTGTCAAATAGTCTATTTAAATCAAGAGCTTGCATCAATCAGGCTCGTAACGAATCATTAGGTACTGATTGTATACCAAGTTGGTAGCCCTAATGCTGCTGTATTAAGAAAAAAGTGTGTAAATTTATTACTTAGATTAGAGAGTTCAGCATAACGCCCCTTAGAAAAGTTAAAAACAGGTAGTTGACAAATGACTTGAAGCAATGTCCATTGTCTGACTCGTACCTACAAGAAGAGATACCAAGTTACAAAAGTGTAGGTTTCATTACCATCTTTTTGTTTCAAATCTACTAGTTTGAGAATTTAACTCTTCAAGATCATGGAAGTGTTCTTAATATTGTTAATTATGCAAATTATCATGAGGTCAAAAGATGTTTCACCAAAGTTCGTTAAGATTAGAAGTTGACCTTCCCTATTGCCACTGATATATACAAGATCTAAGATATTTTAAGAGAAGATAAAAAATTTGATCCAGTGACATTTAAAAATAAATTAAAACGGCTATTGACAGAAAAATGTTATTATTCAGTTAAAGACTATTTGAATGATATTTTGACGTAAGTTTTTGGACTAATTTTGTTTGGTAACTAATTTTGTTGTTATTTATTATTGTTGAATTTGTAGGTATTATTCGAAATTGACTATTACTGTAATATTGTATGTCTGATAAGACAGGTCGCAGTGAGACGTCACTTTAATTAAGAGCTTTTTGTACCTGTGTTCCACAATAAATAAATTTGATTTGATTTGATTTGAAGATAAATCTTAATCTTGTTTGACAGATAAGCTGATTTACGTCGGTACCTTGATTTCTGAACACCTACTCAGTAAGACGTAGTTTTCAAGGATATCGTTCCAGTCAGCAAACGTCAGGCAGTCGAGCAAAAGGTGTCGAGCATAAATATGAAGCAAAACCGTACGGAATAGATGTTATCTCATCTCCTATACCTATACGTTCCACTGGTAAGCACGGGCCTCACCTTAACTAGGAGGTGTACGAGCCATAATCCACCACGCAGGCTCAGTGCGGATCATCATCAGCCTATATACGTCCCACTGCTGGGCATAGGCCTCACCACAACTATAAGGTGGTGCGAGGCATACTCCATTACGCGGGCTCATTGCGGATTGGAGAAGGGGTGTGTCTAAGGTAAGTGACCAACCTTACTGTCAGATGTCCGCCCGAGGGCCTCCGACCAGGCTTAACGACTAATAGGTACATCATCATCCTCATCATCAGCCTATATACTATACGTCCCACTGCTGGGCACAGGCCTCACCTCAACTATGAGGTTGTGCAAGCCATACTCCACTACGCGGGCTCAGTGCGGATCGGTGGAGGGGTGTGTGTAAGGTAAGTGACCAACCTTACTGTCAGATGTTATTAAGCCGCCCGAGGGCCTCCGACCAGGCTTATAGACTAATATCTATAGATATTAACCGGGACCAACAGCTTAACGTGCCTTCCGGAGATGCTTGTAAATAGACGTCACTTTTATGGTCAGAATGGTCACCCATCCCAAACATTACCGCGCCGTAGGTTGCTTAACTTTTGGTATCACTACCAAAGCGCTGCAACCACTGCGCCACAAGCACCCCCGGATCAGTGCGGATTGAAGGAGGGTTTGTTTGTAAGGTAAGTGGCCAACCTTACTGTCAGTAATGTTATTGTGCTGTTATTTAGCCGCCCAAGGGCCTTTAACCAGCACGAAGCGGGCCTTTTGAAGCACGAAGATGCTTGGCCACCTAACACGACCGGGCCTTGGGTTGCTTAACTTTGGTTGATTAACACAAGCCGTAGCAGGAGTTGGTATTATAGGGTAGTTGTTTCGGAACACTTCCGCTATCTGTTCTAGCTGGACTCAGCTGGAATCGACAAGATTTATGTATGAAGATGTATGTTATTTTGTGTTGTCAAGAACATTGGGGGCAGAAATTTTGCGCTGATAACCCGTTTTATCTCATTTAAATACAGCTAATCACTACTACTAATCAGGATTAGTGACCGAGCTGTAGTGATATATGAGATTAGTAACTAATTAAGAACGTATTTACTAACTCAAGTTAATTGGCTATCAAAAAATACGATGACGAAAAAAAACAATTTGTGTATATTATTTCTCGCAAAATTTACGATTTTATTTAATCCTTATTTCTTTCTTAGTCAAGAAAAAAGACAACAGATACCTAGTATTGTCTTAAGGCTCTCAAACTTTTGAGTTTCATTGTTGATATAAGTACTATAATTGTGTTTGTTCTTTCAGTTCCATGTGAAAAAAAAAAATAGGTCAGTATAACTTCGAAACGAGAGCTAAACCTGAAAAAGTTCATCTACAGTAAAAGGTAAAAGGAAGAAATAAGTTTGTTGTCGTTTTTGTCCTGGCTAACTAATGAGTCAGAGTCCATTTGGCAAAAAATCTCGCTGGTCGATTTCATCTCTGGCCCGTGAGCGGGGATGTTGCCTGCCACAATGGAGGCAGTACAGAAAAACCACTACGTAATTCATGTCATATATACTTTGTACTTTGACTGGTATTCTGCCATGAATATAACCAGTTTCCGTTTAGCACAAGAGACGAAAAGGCATGAAATATATAGCGAATTACACCTTTTATGGTTAATGCGTAATTGGAAAATATTGAGATGAAACACAATCTCCCACTATTCCAATGTATTCGACCAGTATCTAATAGATTAGGGCCTTAGTAGTTGTTTACAATATTTTGTACCTATATTTCTGACTGTTGATGCCCTTATAATATCTGGAAAGCTTAACGGTTAAACCACTGTAGAAATAGTCTCATCTCATCTTCTCATCGTCCCATTTCTGGGCACAGGCCTCTGGGCCTCGAGTATAAGTGTCATAGTAATCTTTTTTCTCATAATAATAATAAATATACAACAACATCACAAAGATTGATCTGACTTCGTGGTCAGTAGCTTAAGCACTTGTGTTATATAATCTTAAATAAATACATATAACTCCCAGACCAGTACAAACTGACATGTTCACGCACACAAATACAGTGCGGGGATCGAGCCCGCGACCTCTTGGTTAATAGTCACTTCACTTGACCATTACATCAAAGTGTAATTTACGCATATTGCATCATTACGTCAAATCTTATGAATAGTTTCATCGTTATCATAATCTGCTGAACATAGAACTCCAATATAGACTGCTAGGTCGAGTAATTAATAAAAGCGGTTTGTATCTAATTCAATCCTGCGGTCATTATAAGTTTGTGAGTTCGTCTTGCCGGTGGCCGCTTTCTGTTGCGTATTTTATCAAATGTACTACTAATACTCTAGTTAACTATGATAATAGTTTTACTAACACAACAAAGCCACTGTATCTATCCTCTTTATGCTTTTACGTAGTGACTTGCGCATATTGTGCGGTCATTATTCCGTGTGCGCCGGGGCTCCATTGTTCCGTGAATGGCCGCACCGCAATGGCTTTTGATGAACATCGTTACTTTGTTGATTTTATTAATGGAGCTGCTCCAGCTATGTTTATTACGAACACCACGAGAAAACCGCACTAGTCTATAAATGTCTAGAGTATTGAGTTACGTGTTATCGAGGCAATTGCGATGAATAGTAGCTATTAAACATAAGACAAATTAATCCACGATTATTGCGCAATAAGGTACAGAATTGGATTAACGTGTTACTATGTCATCATTAAGATGAATTACCTACATAACACTCCATAAGGCATGCATATACGTCGTATGCCCTGGATTTCCAATCATATCGATCTAATTCCGTAATGCAAGTGCAAATATTGAAGGTTGATTGAGTCGGAAGCAGCTGAAATAACCCGCACGTATCGGAGCCAAATTATTGCATCCATAACTACATATTTTGAGTTAAACTTTACAGAGCTGCAAGGCGTATTATTTCGTAAAAAATAATACAAAAAATATGTGAAATTATTTAACGTCATAAATTTAACTGACCCTTATTTTACAGACGGACTCTAACCCACACTATTGGCTTTAACCTTCATTGGTTTTATAGTGATGATAACATTTCGTTTATTCCAAAAATTTACCTCGTGTGTTCATAAGTTTTGAGACAAACTTTGTGCTAGAAAAAAGAAATAAAAAATTATTGGCTGCTATTTATTTCATTTTCTAATTTTGAATTTCGAATGTTAACTTTTAATTCCTTTGATTTTCAAATTAATTTCTTTCAATTTTCTCGTGATGGAGAGAACAAAAGAATTGCGTGCGACCGTGATTTCGCTATTTAAGGCGGGAAAAAATACAATGGAGATTTTCCGTAAGGTGAAAACTTTTGGTGTGAGCCGTAACTACGTGTATTACACTATTAAACGATACAAGGAGACAAGTTTTTTGCAAGATCGCCAAAGGAGTGGTCGGCCGCGCTCTGTAAGGACGCCTGCGAACATCGAAATCATCCGAGAGCGACTTCGCCGAAATCCATGTCGAACTCAGAAAAAACTAGCTCTGCAGACTAATATTTCGCGCGTTTCAGTCAACAGAATACTGAAATATGATCTTAAGGTGAAGGCGTATAGCCATAGGAAAGTTCATTTTTTAAACGATCGCCTTCTTAAATTGCGACGCGAACGTTGTCCAATACTGCTTAAGAGACACGATGCGAGGAAAATACTCTTCACCGATGATAATATCTTTACTGTCGAAGAAAAGTTCAACCGACAAAACAATTAAGTGTATGCAAAAAGTAGCAAGGACGTCCAGGTTCAGCACGGAATGTCTCGCGTACTCATCATGCGGCTAGTGTGATGGTATGGTGGGGAGTTTCGTATGAAGGTGTCACTCCGCTCCATTTCTGTCAACAAGGCGTCAAGGTGAAAGCCAAAAACTATCAAACTGACATCTTAGAGCCTGTTGTGAAACCCCTGTCCCTTACTTTGTTTCACAACAAGGATTGGGTTTTCCAACAGCACTCAGCGCCATCCCATAAAGCAAAAACCACCCAAGCGTGGTTGAGGGAAAATGTGCCGGCCTTCATCGCGGCGAACGAATGGCCCTCTTCCAGCCCCGACCTCAACCTGCTGGATTATGCTTTATGGGCTGAGCTAGAGCTCAGGGCCTGCCGAAAGTCCCACCCAAACTTGGAGTCACTGAATTTTGAATAATAATAATTATTTTTTGTTTATTATTATCTACTGATTGTTTACTGAAAATTTTAGAAATATATGTTAATTATAAAAAAAGTTATGCAACTTTTATTTCGTCTCAAAACTTATGCACACACGAGGTAGATCACAAATTAAGTATTTGATCTTTTGCATTAAAAGAGCGTCGAATGTAAAAAATAAGAGCGTCGAGTTGAAAAAGTATATTACTTCATCTATTGTTTGCGTAAACCGCCAGCTCACACTTGCGCTTTTCTGTCGCCGCGGCACGCTTCTGATAGCCAGTCAACCACTGGTTGATAGTCGCCAGAGGCGGCGACAGTATGCCGACAGTGTGACCTGGGCCAAAAAACTTAAGATTTAAATGTCTATTGTTCGCGTTTAAAAAGGAAAACGTAAGTAAATGTTCAGGCACAAACAACATAAAATACAAATCAGATAGTATTTGCATCTGTAGCGGATGAATTTGACACCGGGCGGCGATCGATTGCATCTAATCGCTTTGCGGAACGGACGCTGTCACCTCCGACGCTACCAGGGCTTGTTCATAAACCAATACATCAATTAGACCTTCCCATTGGGAACATGAGATAATCATAAAACTTTATGAAATAAAGATCCCACCAAAAACATTTTCATGTAAAATGTTGCCAAGACAAGCCCATATGACTCGCACTGTCAAAAAGTTATCAGATCTCATGTAGAGCCAAGCTTCTAACACTACACGCCCTAACTCTACAAGGCCTAACTTCACAAACTCTACACCTTAGTCCAAATATGTGGCTTGGCCATTTCGCTACATTCACATCGGCGTAAGGTGAAAAATCAATTCACTGTTCATTACTTTTGTGTTATACAATAGTTCTTGTAGTAACGAACGGCCAAGCCACATATTTTGACTAAGGTGTAGAGTTTGTGAAGTTAGGCCTTGTAGAGTTAGGGCGTGTAGTGTTAGAAGCTTGGCTCTACATGAGATCTGATAACTTTTTGACAGTGCGAGTCATATGGGCTTGTCTTGGCAACATTTTACATGAAAATGTTTTTGGTGGGATGTCATTTCTTTTTGTAAGTTGTTTGTAATAAAAAAAAATTTTTTTTTCTTCTTTTTTTTTCTTAACAAGGAGTACCTATACATATATATATCTGGGGGCACCAAGTTTTAGATCTCTAGCGTCATCAAAATTTAATTTAAAATTATAGGTCTCATACAAACTCCCATCCCCTAGTTTAAGGGGTTGGGGGATGAAAGTTACAAGTTTTATAATTTTTTTGTTGTTTGTGTGCTAATACTAGCTTACATACAAAATTTCAGCTTTCTAGGACATTAGGAAATACCTTAATAATTTTGATGATCATCAGTGAGTCAGTGACGAAATCAGCGTTTTTTAGATATAAATAAAATCTGAAGTATAAAAGCTAATGTAATTAAAACTTAATATGTTCAATAAGTCCGCTATTGACAATATATCCCGAAAATTTTGTTGATCTAGCATAATCCAAACCCAAGTTATGAGGGTTCAAAAAAACGACGAAGCGCTTCGAGAAAAGGTAGGTAGTGCCCGTGCGCTTCGCTTGGCTCGTCTTGGCGGGGGCACTACCGTGCCCCCAGATCTAAAGCAGTGCTAGATATGAGCGAATCTTTCCACCAGCGCACTTGTGGTATATTGACACTCATAGCAAGGCCACGTAAGTCGTTATCTGAGCTAATTTTCCAAAATGAATAGTATTATTTTAAGACATCGTTACAATATCCCTAAACTAGTCGTTCCACATTGTCATGCTCAGATTGTTAGTACTGCTCGTAGCAAATTATACAGGTATATTAACTGTGAATTACCTGGTAGAAGTTCATTAACAGAATTAATTGTTGAATAACCAACTAGCTTGTTTATAGGAACTTAGGACGCTTTCTAATTCCCGTTTTACAGCAATACTGTGGCCTATGTAGCGCTTGCCGTCGGATTGGCTGAATTAAATATTAATTTCATAAGAAAGGGCCAAGCTATTTCGGGTTCCCGTAATTGCATGAAAGATTGAACGGCAAACATTTGCGGTTTGCTTTTGGAGTATGGACCGCTGTTTATTTATTTACATTTCCAAGAAAACAAAGGTTTATTTTTATGGGTTAAATACCCTGTACCCTGTATTATCTCTTGTAAGAAAAGATGTAAAATGAAAGAAAGAAATCACTATCTAAGGTGAATTTCTATGCCTTCACATGTGCTTTCACGGTTATTTCATTGCCTCAAAATTTTTGTTACGATAATACTATCGTAACAAATATATACATATAAAGTGCTTCGGCATTTACATTTTCTCAGTAAGTTACGTGCCAAATTCAATGAGTTAAATTTTCGTCACGTTTCCGTCAAAAAAAATAATCGTATAATTTGTCAAAGCGTGCCGTTATATCAAAAACTAAACCACAGATAAATAGAAGAGGAAACAAATCAATTCGTGTGGCTCTACGATAATTTGCAAACACGTGGTATAATGATAAGCGTTTCCGTAGACTAAATACATAAACAGACACACATGCGCGCGCGCGGATTGCACCCGGCCACAATGATGAACTGTGATAGCGAGTGCCTCCGACAATGATAATCTATTTTTTATTAGCGTATTACAGTGTTTCCTAAACTTTATTCTGCCATGGCCGATTTTTTTGGCACTGGCTGGGGCTTTATGACTCATTTTTTTTGATCACAGCTGGTTCCCTGTGGCAAAAAAATAAAATGGTTTAATACTAAAAAGTATCCATTATTAAATAAGGCAGGAACGTTGTGACTCTGTATTTTATGCAGATGGCCCGTCACCAGGGTGCGAACTTGATCCAGCAAATGAGAACCGCTGGGCACTAATGATATAATGAGTTAGGCACACCGTTGGACTGAATTGTAGTTCTTTTTGCTTTTTTAGCTTGTACAGTTTAAAGTACAGGTGCTGATAAGTTGACGGGAGTCAGTTTGTCAAAGATACAAGGCCATTAGACATACCTACTCGTAAAATGAATGACTCAATCAGTGTTCTGACTTTAATTGACTTCAAATTGATTCTTTTTTTTAGAAAATTGCATTAGAGTTAGTGTAAGTTTATGTTGTGTTTATTGTATATATTTTTTTATTTAAATAAGGTTTAAAGTGACGCCAAAGATATCTTCTAGAGAAATATTTATTAATACATTCATGTTATATGAAGGTATTCGGATGTTATAGATAAGTAGTTCACGTAACTATAGTTTGAAACTTCGCATATACGAAACTTATGTTCATCATCCAGAGCAGCTTGAGACATAAGAACTTTCATAACGCATAAAAGTTAAGACAGAACAAGGGCATATAGCCACTTTTAAGATTGAAATGCAAGGAAAGCTTTTTCTTATGCTCTCCATCTTCATTTTAGTTTTAATGCATCGACACATTTTGCTTTAGTGCAAACTTATGCTGTGTCTCGTGGTGAATACTCCAGCAGTGTTGGATTTTATTTCAAGTTTATTTGCAAATCTTTTATTTTTGCGGTGAAGATTTTTTGCTGAATGTCAGTATCAATTTGTGATCTTTGCATAAATGTTTCGCTGAATTTAAAATGAGAAGCTGAAATATGCGGAGGAGTATTTCCGATGTCCAATTATTAATGTATTGTAATATTTCTCTAAGATGGTATTTGATTGCACTAGAAAAACAATGAGATTAAAATTACTTCTACTAAATATTTAAATCTGTGGATTTCCAATTTACTGAGCATTTACGATACGATCTGACTTTACCGTCATCTTAGTCACAAATCTGTAACGTCCGGTGTGCAATAACATTTTAACACGACCAGACGGTGGCACCATTAATCCCTTTTTATTACAACGTGGCGTTAAATTGTCTGCGTGCACAATGTTGCACTTTATAGTTTTCTTGACCAATGTACTTACAGTTTAAACCTCATAGCAATTGCTATAGAAATGCTTTTCACAATCCCTTCTCAGGGTGCCCGTTGTCCAAATAATAAATTGGATACGATTTTCTTACGCTTGGATACATATTCGAAGTCCGTCATTGTCAGAAAGTGTAACAATCTAACTTTATGCCCTACATGTATCTTTTTCGCAAAGTTGTAAGGATTTTTGTGAAGATCTTAGCTTAGCAACAAAGTAAGAGTACTTTGTTGAATTTTACTGGAGGTTGTAAACTTTAAGTTGTAAACTTTAAGTTATCCGCTTAAAAGTTTTGAGTTTAGTTATTAAACATCCTCTTTCTTCGTTACATTTAAAGTAGTTCAAATTGACGCTTTAAAGAATATCAATAGTCTGGTCCAGTTACAATCCTCGTTCTCATAAGCTGCTATATTTTTCTTTGTAATGTTTAGGATAAGATCTTGTAATGGTTTTATCTAACATACCAAGCCTGTTTATACCTAGATCGGCAAATAAGATGATTTCACCTAACCTACTTACTATTTTCTGTATTAGGTACTGTACCCTTATTGAACCTAGATATCAAATAACTGTTTTGACGTTTAGCTGGTCTTAGACACCGTTACGTGACTTAGCTAATAATAGCTAGTACTCACCTGAAACTACTGCATGGATGTATGACCCAGTGTCCGGCCGCTTTCTGCCTGATGCGCTCCTTCATCAGCGCCTTCTTCGAGCCGAAGAGTTTCATCGCGAGCTTGTTGTCCGTGGGCTGGAATAAGGCCTGCAGCTGGTTGCGGAGGAAGCCCTGCTTGGCGTCGGAGGCCGGCGGCGCTGGTTCCACGGGCGTGCCGTACAGGGAGACATCGTCTAGGCCACCGAAGTGGACCTTGCCGGTGCCGCTGCCCTGCTTCAGCGACATGTCGGCGTCGCCTGTGGACAAACGATTGGAATGTTTGAAATATTTAAAAAAAACCCTGAATGAGCCAGGTAAACAGATGGTAAGCATCAACAACTGGATGGATTTGAGACCAGCTGTAGCTAAGAACCACCGAGATTTTCGGACAGACACACACAAAAACACAGGAATACAAACAGACACAGGGGTCAAACTTATTACACTCTCTTTTTCGTCGGAGGTTAATAAAAAAAGTAAAATATACATACAGAGAACACGAGCATGACCAGGGTAGTGCTACTGTATGAGTACTCGTAGATAGTTATCATGATGAGTTTAATGAAGACTTAGTGGGTGATTTGGTTGCAGACACTATAAAGAGTGTACCTGGTTTTGATATTACATCTCTGAAATCTGATAGTTTACGATCCTTCCATCGTCACGTGCCATCAGGTGAAATTGTAGCTATTAATTAAAAAAAAGTGTTTATTACTGTTTTGATTAAAGCTCCAGTCAACAGATTTATCTAAGAGAAACTTACCACATCTAGGCCAGCATATAAATTCATAAACCGTTACTTTTCAGTTTGATATAACTGACGTATTCTCTACACATTCCGTTTTCACTAAAATATCGAAGTAATATAGTGAACGGGATCTAGCTTATATCTCATACTTAGCTCGACATGCAATGTTTCATGAGTAAAATCCTTGTATTTCATGCAGAATGAAACTTGATGTTAACATAAACTCGTATTCACTCGACAAAAAACAGTACCTACTTATTCGACAATATGTCAAAGAACTTATTAGCTTTAAATATTTGAAGCTTTTGTTTTTACGACTGCCCCGAAAAAGCTACTTTCATGACAAATCGCACCTCATGCCTCAACGTCCAAGGTGATCCTAAAAGGAATCGAGTAAGTTAATAGTTCTCCGAACAGAGTTTTACTTCAACGGATTTTTGATTAGGATCGTCTATCAGATTGGGAACATCACCTACACTATAAAGTCTACGTGAGCACTTTACAATTCCAATGGAATGGTCTGTAACAATAGGCCAATAGGGTCAGTGAGGCTGGCTGGCATTGCCATCCCGAAATCAATATGAAGTCTACAATAGAAGTCTCGGACAAGGCAGTGTGATGTTACAATCCATTGCATTTCAGGCTACAACTAACAGTATTCCATATTTTAAATGGGGAATGGCAAACATACGGAATGTTTGATAAATAAACTACTAAGGTAGACGGCGAGTCGTTGATTGCTGAATATTTTTCCGAATCGAACGATAAATGCAAGTGTTAGAATAGAGTATTGTAATGATTATGACTTAATGTGATGATACCCAAATAAATGGGTCTGTGTAAATATTTATGCTTAGGACTTATTTGTTAGTGAATAAATAAATTTTAATATGACTTTGTTGAAATGCACGATATAGAAAGCTGATGATTTTGACTAGCCTTTAAGACACAAATACCCAAAACCTTGACATAAAATAACTAAATAATGGAAGAATTCAATATACGACAAGGAAAATAAACATGCAAACTTCATAAATTAGCAGTGCCTTATGCAATGAATTGATAAATTACTGTATTGAAACGTGAGTTAATTACTTTATTTACACCACGTAGGTACTTGGACATCATATGACTGAATTCATTAGAATTTCTCAGAAGAATATCTTATTCTTTCTAATTTGCGTCATTGTTTGGTAAACTGTCAGTCAATCAATCAATTACTGAAGATATTTGTTACAGGGAATACAAACAGTGTTTGTCAACAACACTAAATCCTAGATGAGAAGATATCAGAAGGCTTGAATGTCTAAAATTACGTTTTGTGATTCGTTTGAATCAAGTAAACATGACCATTAACATACAGAAGAACATACTCCTATACTTTGCGGACTACTGCACGCCAGTATCGTCGTGACCAGTACGAATGGGTCACCGTCTCATGCACGCTAGCCATTACAGCTGATAAAACACTCGATTAAACAATGAGCCAATGGCACTTCATTGATTCAAGTGGCGCTGGCGATGTAACGAGAGAGCGCCAATCAGGCTCCGTGCGTGCTGGCTTGTCCCCCGCGTTGGTTTTGGTGAAGACAGACGTATACAGTTTTGAATCCTATCTGATTTTAAAACCTACCTAGTCTCATACTAAAAGCTATCTGAGGATACAGCCGTTTCCATGAAGCTGACAGTTGTATTTTTTTAGTTAATGGTAAACAAACAAAAAAACAAACAAACAAACAAACAAAACAAATTACAAGGTACCCGTGTAAGCTCATTTATTAAAATTAATTATAAATAACATTTTGTAAGATTATTGTTAAAGCCTAAACAAAAGATTTTTTATGAAAATTAAAGATCAGGATATATATATGCTCATAAAGGATAAGAGCCAATGAACCTGAAACAAGAGTAAAAGACGCAATTTAAAAATAAAATGAAGTTGCGGACAAACACACAACTGTTTTGAAAGACGATATCTGACCATAACATGAGTTATGTGGCATGAATGCGACGAAGCAAACGTATGACTCACAATAACGTCCAAATTTAGCTGTAACGTACATTCAATTTATTATTCTGTTGATTTTGCAGATTTTTTGAAATAAATGGGAGAGCGAACTTTGAGATTTTTCAGAAAGGAGATTTTAATTCAATTTAACAAAACGTAAATTAACAAAAATGTCACTATTCGAGTTAAATGGGTATCTACCGTTCCACGATTTCATTGTCTTGTTCTTCGTCGTTATAATACCGCATACTAATACCGCATAATAATACCGAGCATAATAATACCGCATCTACCATGGACAAATCGCATAAGCAGACTCCATCCACGCAGAGTCCATGAATGGCAAGCAAAGAAACGACTAAACACAAAATAGTGGCATTTTGTCTCCCCAAACTTGTTTTTACACATTATTTTTCTCACTCTCACCTGCATGAATCGTACGTAGTCACTCATACGCACCGGATTAACTAGAAGGACAATAGCCGAGGGGTCCGTTAGAACTAGCTTTACCCTTTGAACCTTCTCAACTATGTTTTTTCTATGAGTTTAAATACAATCATAATCAATATCTGCAGAGCAACTGCTATAATTATTTTTTGAGATATCCAGGAAAGAGAAATATTTTTCTTAATAATTTGTTCTTATTTTTTTTTTTACTTTCAATCGTCCACAATGACATATTTAGTAAACTTATGTGCAATTTTAGTCATTGAGGTCATTAAGCATCTCATTCTTCATGTAAAAAACAAAAAATAAACATTACAGTCAAAAAAAATAAAAATATTCAATTCAATAGCCAAAAAATTGGGCATATAAATTAAAACACGAATATCTCGAAAACGGTTAGGTTTAGGATGGGGTGTCCCATAGAATCTATAAATCCCATTAAAACATTAAGAAATGATGTTTACTACACGCTCTTAACGGATCTAGGTCGACTTTTCCGGTAACTCTGTATATTATGTGCAAATTATTAATTAACAGCTGATGTCGATATGCTCAGAGGGAGAGCTAGAAAATAGTATGATTGGAAGTTTCACTCGAAAGATTGAGCGAAAATTTTAGGAAAATTAAACGCAACTATACTTAAGGAAGCTTGTTCCTTAGATAATTTCGGCATCTGAGTCGAGGATCCGGAATATCTATAATAAGAGATGTGCGTAGGCAAATTTATTTTGCTTTAGCCCAATCTATCATGACTTACTGTATTTCTGTCTGGGGTGGTATTGGCAAAACTTTATTTCTGGCTGTAGAAAGAGCGCTACGTGCTTTAATAAAGACGATGTATTTTAAGCCATATCGTTTCCCTACTAATCTTTTGTACACATCAACTTTAATTTTGAGTGTCCGAAAACTATTTATCTTGAACAGTGAACTAACATTGCATAAAATTACAATATTTGATTCTCGTTGTCTCTCTAAACGAAGAAAGGACCTTGTTTTACCCTCAGAAACTTCAAAAACCTTTTTTTGCTAAGCAGCAATTTCTTGCAAAAGCTACATTCCTGTATAATAACGTCAATAAAGTATTACATATTTATCTAAAACTAAATTTTCTTTAAAACTAATTTTCAGTGTAAAATTCTAATGATAGCATGGCTTGAGACCCTAACATATAATGAAGAAACCGAACTATTTATTACTTACAAAAAATAATTATTATATCATAAGCAAGATAAACACTATTAATATTTATTTAAACACACTCGCACAACACACCCACACACACACACCCACACACACACACACACACACACACACACACACACACACACACACACACACACACACACACACACACACACACACGCACACGCACACGCACACGCACACGAACACACACACACGTAAATTTTATTAATCTCACTTGTTGAATGTTAAATTTAAATATTGCATGTAAAAACTTATACCACTAGGAGAGAGCGGGACCTCCTGACACAAGCATTTATATGTTTAAAAGGCTGGTCCCAACCACTATGCATTGTATGATTTTTACATGTATTGAAATAAACTTTTTTCATTTTTCATTCTCAAACATTAATTAATATCCAGAAACTTTAATTAAACGTCACCACTTCCATGGATTGTTTGGCACTACGGATGAAATATTATTGTTTGCTAGCAAAAACTGAGATATGTTGACGATCGATTGGTGCAGTGGTCTTCATGTCGGACTTCTAAAACCAAGGGTCGCGGGTTCGATCCCCGCTCAGTACAAGTATATGTGTGCATGAATATGTGTGTTTGTACTGGTCTGGGTGTTTTCTATGTATATTATGTATTTATTTACAAAAAAAAAGTATTTAAGTATGTTTATCCGTTGTCTAGTACCCATAACACAAGCCTCGTAGCTTAATTTGGGACTAGACAATTGGTATATTGATTCAGTATTGGATGTCACGTTTCGTTTCAAATAAACGATTTATTGAGGAGTGTTGACGTCGATTTAAAGTCAGAGGGAAGACTTATATTACAAGCAAATATTAAAACTGTCATAGATTTTAATTGAAAACGCAATCAAAAGCGTCAGCGCTTAGAAGTTACTTAAGTCGTTCCTTAGTATAGATTTAAGAAATGTCACTCTGACAGTCAGATAACGGAGCTCCCTTATTTAAATACTTAAGTTTGAGTAGAGCCAGATGTTTTCTTAATAATTGAATGTTTGATTTTGACATGTACGTTTTGACTTTTGAGGTAATTATTTCATTTAATGACTGCCTTTGATTTCGATCCCAGGTAGAGTAAAAAACTGTTTCTGTGATTTTCTGTCATTAATTTCTCAGAAACAGCTCAAAGTCGGGAAATTGGCGGTGTTATACCCACGTGCCTCGGAAAGCACGTTAAGCCGTTGGTCCTGCGCGCTCTCTCCGGTCATGTCGAATTGCCGTCTCACCGAACTTTTTGAAATATTTAATTTACTTAATAAATTCGGGGATCAACCGTCCCTTAGCAGTTTTTAATGGTAAATAGTTAAGTAGTCATTAATTTATTTAATCAACATTTCTGAGTGCGGCAGGTCATCAAAACATGATTGACAATGTTGTGTTTTGGAATATTATGGAATTTTGATTTGAGTTGGAATGTGACTTTCGTCAAGTTCTCGTGATTGTTTCAAGGTCTAGTTTTATTTGAACGAAAGAATTGGGTTTTTTAATCATATGAACTGTGCCATAGCTTTTAGATATGTAGGTAGGCAGAAAGGGTAGTCAAGGCAGCAGGTTCATTCGCATTCACAGATAAAATTATCACACAGGTAAATATTTTCCAACTCGCCATAAATCACATGAACGACAACGGTCACAATGGCGGCTGCACCATGCATCAATCAAACATGCACCAAGCAAGCATTTAATGCCGCTCGATTAATAGCCTTAAACGGCAATTTCATCAGATTGGCTTCATTCGCCTCTTGATTGCTAACCTTGCTGCCGATCTGATGTACAGACGACAGCATATCAGGCTAACCCATTTTATGTTGCAAAATAGCCTTTAGAACAAGAGCATAACATGCTGGAGCGTTTACCTTGATGTGCTGACATAAGTACGCTGGAGGTACCTTATACGATGACGTCACTGGATCTAGCACGTGATAATGTAAGTCAGATATAGAAAACGGTTAGTTACGGTAAATTGATTCTGATGACTAATGTTTTTTATGTTTCTACGAGAAAATTATGTACACTTGAAATTTTTTTTTACGTCCGACTTGTTTGAAAATATGATATTTATTTATCATGTGTTGTTACCCTACCTCAGTAATTGTCTAGTCTCAGAAACGTGTTGCATGATATTTCTGGTAAAGAGATTTGATTTGATCATTATGATGAAAGTGATGTCATTAAAGAAAGATTATGACAGCTGGGAAGTCCTGTTTAACTCATTAAATGATTCATCTTGGTATTGGTGAACATATTATTTTACATCTTTGTTACAGATAACACAAAGAGATCAAATATGATGATACATAGGTAGCATGATGTTATAAAATTAACAATTAATATATACATAAGTACTGTGTTTTCTTGTCGTTGTAATACTCGTATTGATTCTTCAAATATAATTTACTAATTATCTACCTTTCAGAAATTCCTTACATAAAATTGAATACTTCTACTGAAGTAGAGAATGATAAAGGTAAAATATTTCACACTTTTTTAAACGAGGTTGAAGGGCAGTATTAAGGAATTGAAATGATACACTTTTTACGAATTATTTCGCGATTTATTTACATTTTATTTTAACCTGACGTTTCGGATCCTTTCAGTAAAAGGTGTATCATTTCAACTCCTGCTGTTCGCGTCAACCGAAGAACCAAATAAGCATTAAGGAAGTTTGAATTTCTTCCGGAGTGGACCGAATCAGCAGGGGAACGAAGAACTCCACTCCTTCTATTTTGTACAATCCTATCGGTGAATTTTTACAGTTATATCGCTACAGTTGACTGGAAAGCGTAAGAGATTAACCCAAAAGCTTACCTTTAGGCATGTTGATTGATTTCGTAGCTCGTCCCGTCGATGTTACGGTTAGTTAATTCCAGTCGTCCTTATTCAAGACGACTGGTCACATGGCACAACACAGACACACACACACCTTTTTAGTATTTAGCCTTAATAACTGTATTTACATGTATTCATATCCGCTAACTAAAGTAATTGACTATTCGTTTTTGGCGTTATATTTGGCTGAAAAAGGTAATACATATTTTATAATTTGTTTTTTGAAAGTAAACAGTATGAAAAAAGTTGTACGTAAAGACCGTTATATTTGGCTGAAAAAGGTAATACATATTTTATAATTTGTTTTTTGAAAGTAAACAGTATGAAAAAAGTTGTACGTAAAGACAAGTGTATATTTTCTTTGTTCATTTCTACTAATAAAACATCTATTTATCAAACGCATGCTTTGAAGCCATTAACTTTAATAAGAAGAAGGTGGTTTGTTTTTATATTGTTTACTAAAGAAGCAAATCATTTTGTGCACAGTAACGTTGTCGCACGTTAAATACTTCGTTAACTTAACGTTAACTACTTATTTCTCTGTGATTTGCACTTGTCGAGCTTTCGTTTAAGTTCGTTTTTAAGCATTATAACTACCATCAAATTAATCACCAAATTAAAGAAAAACCTTGCTTTTCCACCTAGCGAATATTATTCCGTCTAATCTCCTACCCCGTTATCTCGACTCATCTGAGCTTACCTCGAGGTTCAGTTAAGGTGCAATTTGACAATACATACTCACATAAGTGTAAATTGTATCTGAGAATAGCACAAGACGTCCGACCATTACCGGCCAATTGAGACAAAAGGATAATGTTTGGCCGGCGTGTCAAGGTCACCATGTTTCATTATTTCAATTGGAAATAAAAATTGACACGCTAGATTTACGCTGCACTTGGTTCAGTTCTTCCTACTTATTTCCTAGATTAATTATTACTTCTAGCTTTTTGTATTTCGGCATAATCGCACACGATATGAGGCATCAAATAGGTACCTATTCGACTCTTTATCGACTTATCATTTTTCTAATGGCAAAGAGGATATTTTTGCAAGCTTGGAAAAGGTTCTAAGTTAACTGAATTCACGACAAGTAAATACTTTTTTTTTTGGAACCATGCCCTTAACATCTTATTAGCCCTTGACTTTTGTATAAATAGGCTTATTCAAACGACTACTGCGTTTGAATAAGCCTATTTATATCGTATCATCTATTAGACAAACTCCAAGCAAAAGCTTGGTACTTGAAACTCTAAAGTCCAGACAGTAAATTAGTTGACGTCGAGTAGAGATAACTAAAACGATACGGTACAATAGACAACGTACACGACACTTTAATTATAATGTTGAGCTTCGCGTTGTCGAGAAGAATGCTAATGATTCAATCAAATAACTGCTCAGATGTCATATATACAACTTACCGGGTTTTCAAGTTCAAAAGGTAGCACAGCGATAATCCATTTATTCATTGTTTTCTATGGAAGCTCTATTATTAAACAAAACAGTCATAGAACCACAAACCACGCATAAGGATAATCTTACGGTAGGTAACATAAAGTGGCCTATTTAAAACGTGTTAATTAAGTGATCATGGCCAAACTTCCTTGTAGTAGTGTATCGAACAGTGGCCAGTACATACAGGCTTCCTATTTTTGTTGCAAAATCAACCGTATCACAAGCGTATACGATACCGCAGTATTTACCGTGACGTGCTGGCCACCGTACAAGTTTGCCCCAAAAATGACTAAACAGAGTCAAGAGGTAACAGTACAAATGAGTATAAAAACCGCATGTTTACAAAACCTGGTGAGGGTGAGGCTCTGTCCGAGTCATGGCCTCATGGCGATTGGGATTTTCACCATACGCAGTAAATTAACGGTCGGTTCAATATTATATCTACCTTTGATTAAAGTTAGATAACTGTCCGTTCAATACAGACGGCTGTAAACGCACATAGCTTTTAGTATGAAACTGACAGTTTTCTAACTTGTAGTCAAAGTTTTATAGAACTAATGGACCCGGCAGACGCTATACTGCCTGAAGTTTACGCAATTTATCAATGTTCTCTCATCGTTTTCACCTTGCCTGGACTTCCAAAAATATTTCAAGGCTAAAATTATTGAAATCGGTTCAGCCGTTCTCGAGTTTTACTGAGACTAACGAACAGCAATTCATTTTAATAAAAAAGCGATCTTGGGCGAAGAGCCTACCTGAATTTATCAAAATAATTCCTTACCAAATTTCATGCAAATTAGTTCAGTGATTGAGTAACAGACAGACAACTACTTTAGCATTTGTAATATTAAGTATGGATAGAAAGGATAATATTGAAACCGGCAGTTAGGGAAAATGTATAATGTCAATAAGGAAACGATGACTGCATTCAATTAAGTACGAGTAAGTGTTTTGAAAACAATACCACATAAGTATTTTAGTTTATAGAATTTTTAACAGTAACAGGCCATTGTGAGTTGACAGCTATTTACATATTACTGGTTGGTTTTGTATTGTAAGTTACAAGTTGTTTGCAATGAGGTTTAAAAATTTAAAATAATATTAATTATAAACGGGTTTTTTAATATCTACTTACGGAATCACATGGCTGTTTTAATCTCCACAGGAAGGATATATCATCCTTGAAATATAAAAAAAAACTTAAATAGTTATTTACGATTTTAAATTTTGTTTCATCCTCTTCCTCTTCTTATCGTTTCCGGTTTTTAATCTGTCTGCATGGTGTGATATAAAATAATATCATTAATACCTATAATAATCTAATATATAAAATTCTCGTGTCACAGTTTTCGTTGCCATACTCCTCCGAAACGGCTTGACCGATTCTCATGAAATTTTGTGAGCATATTGAGTAGGTCTGAGAATCGGCCAACATCTATTTTTCATACACCTTAGTGATAATAATTTATATGGCATAACAACGTTTGCCGGGTCAGCTAGTATAATATAATATTTGGGTCTTGGTCTTTATAACTCATGCATGAGTAATTAGTTCGCATACTTAAAAATGTGTTTCCAACTGGTAAAGTAAAACTGCGTTTCCGGGTCTAACGATGTGATGTACGTACTAAGTAAACACAGAAAATAAATTAACATGACAATAACTTACCAGTTGGCCATAATAGGGAAGATAGTAGCCACTTACAATGGCATATACCTTTTAGAACCAACACTCAGTAATAAATAAATATTTCCTATATTTTACATCGTAAATAATTAATGGTTTAAGTGCATAGGCTAATCATATTTTACGCATTATCCTGAGCAGTTAGTGTTTTATTGTACAATTTTTCTATATATACATATATCTTATATATTTTTTCAACTATTAGCTAAATCGTATGCGTAAAATATTGGAACATTTGTTTGTGGTACCTATTGAAGAAAACACTTGTCAAGGCCAAATAAGAAAAAAAATATTCATTTGCGCAGGAGTTCAAGCATTTTGCGATAAAAGTACGCTTACCAATTAGTGTTTTGATTTTTTCACGGCAAAGCAATCTTGAACGCATTGTTGGGTTGATTTTCAACGCATGTTTCAGTTTCCAGCACAGACTTTGTTCTGAATATAAACTTCAGTTACCGATTTACGTATGACAGACGTATATATATATCGCTATTATTATGTACACGACCACATTGTTATTTCACCAGTTCTCGAAAGTCTTTGAATGCGTACACGAATACCAAGTTGTATAAAACACGCGCGTAAAGGTAAACCACGAACCGAACAATCATTCTAAATGTGATCTACAGGAAAAGAGAACACCCAGCCCGCCGCAGCCAGTTCTTGAACGTTCAGTTTGTTATAAATAGACCGGCGTATTGTTTACGTTCCCGATAAATTGTAACGGAGTCGTTGTTATGTGCAAAAGCTTATCGGAAATTATAAAATGGCCAAATGCAAACATCGCATGTTCCGAGCGTTTAGTACTCACTTTCGCGGCTGGCGTGTCCACATGTGTACTTGACGACACTTCGGAATATGTAGTTACTGAATCTGGTGCAACACATTTTGACGGCACTAACGCACGGGTACTACACTGGTATTAGCTTGATGTCATTTTCAAGTGAGTGCGGCGCGAGCGGCTGCCAGTGCTAGCGAGACACGACCGATACACGCACATAGCACAGCACAATTGACTGGGTGGGCTTCAGACACGGTACAGCGCCCCCGAAAATGTGCACTGTGATCTCGTACAATACGCCATACACAATACTGGTCGTGTCAGCACTCGGACATGCACTGATATTTTATCCTCGTCCAGGCCAATTAATGTCAATGACTGACGAAACAGAAGCAGATCAGCGGTGTTTCTCAGCCAATGATTGCTTGTTTGCGGTGTTAAGGGGCATGTTTGGCTGGTTGGTAAACATACCAGCTGCTGTGTTTGGGAAGACAGTAGGTAACCGTCAGCAAAGCTTGGTGCTCGTATCAAAGTGATATCGATACGCATTCCGATGCAGAGTTAACGCGTCCGGAATGCTTGTTGCGATAGGCCAGGATCTCATCGCTGCTCACAAATGCAAATTGAAACTGAAGTGACATTGATAGCTTACACCACCTATCATCTTAATATTCACAGTATAATTTGCTGATTTACTTTTGTGGGTCGCATTTGATACTTAGTAGGTACCTTTTGGTCACTGATTACCTTAACTCAGGTACTACTTACACAAGTCAAGAATGTCAGTGAAACAAAAAAAACAATTCGGTATCAATACCGAAAATAAATAAATTAACAGGTAAAAAACAACAACAACAACAAAGCAACCCACTTACCATAGCCAATCTATGACGACGTTTACTCATTGGCACTCGAAAAAAATAAATTGTCTAACGTCGCACTCACAAGTACCTCCGGTACAAAAGTGACGAGAAATGAAAGCGCTTTCGAAAGGAGTCGCGCTAAATCATGTCTAGCTGTCAAGAGTTTGACGTAATGTCAGGGGTCGGTGTGACTCAGACAATAATACACTAGTGTCTTGTTCTCAGTTATCGATTTTGATGACCAGTGAGAGTAGATCCTATATTGGTATTTTCATCAAAGTATTTCGTTACATGAGTTTTAATTAATATATACGATTCATTATCATCATGTTGGCCCCTGTTTTATCCAATATTAAATATAGACCTCCTTCCCGTCCCACCATTTGTGGTGGTCTTTTGCCCGATATGAACTGCGTGTTTTCGAATTTCGTCAACCCATGGTTGTGGTACTTGTGGTACTTATGGTATTCGGCCTCTGCCACGGGTTTCGGCCCTGGGTCCAAGAATTCATACATATACTTACTTGGCATATATTTTTATGTGTCACAACAAGGCTTGACACATTTGGTAATACATCCCGGACTAGGTTGGGAGAGTCCCACTGATATAATGAATAAGACACCCTTTTACGGCGTGAGAGATTTCGTAATTTTTAATTTGACCTGCACACGTTTTTACACATACAAAACTACTGATTATTTTAAATCCTTAGCAGTTTAGACTACCTCACTTAAAATAGTATCCTGGAAATCAAATAACTAAACATTAAATCCACACCATTTTAAATGAGAATTTAGGAGAATGAATGAGGAAATGGGCACAATGTGCACTAAACACAAGACAACAGCTATTTGAATGCTGCAGCTGCAATCGACACCAGTTTAGAGTTTCAACTTCAATTACAATCTCTAACAGATGTTTTGCTGGTTTGTGCCAAAAATGCATTAGTGCATTACCGCAGTAATCCTAAAACAAGTTAGGGATTATGAACTTTCTACAGTAGAACGGACTTTGGCAAAACCACCGAGTTTTAGTGAGTGGGAAGGTATAAAGGGCGTTTCCCCATAAACCGCGCGTATGGTTACATCGCCTACGCATAAAGCAAGAAAGTATATACTTCTGAAAACTGAAATCAACTTAGGAAAAGATAGGTATAACACCCATGGTCAACTAATGTTCTCCTATGATCGAAGGCACTTACCT
This sequence comes from Pyrausta despicata, assembly GCA_963921415.1. NCBI lineage: Eukaryota > Metazoa > Arthropoda > Insecta > Lepidoptera > Crambidae > Pyrausta > Pyrausta despicata. Next base: position 7,594,042 of record OY992862.1, on the reverse strand, counting down.
AGACATCTTACAAGTAAATGCTTTAACATTTGATATTGAAAAATATGATATTCGCTTCTTCCTCATTAGGAGCATAGGGCTCTCAGAAGTATTCTACGCCATTCTCGACTCGACAGCCTCCAACTCGTTCACCCCAAACCTAATGAATCAAGCCCACAGTGCGTCCGTATAATGAAACCTTATAAATGATTTCATGATAAAAATAAATTGTATTAGGGATGCGGATTTTTCCAAAAATGATTGATTTTAAATCGATTCGAATTAAAGATTAATAAATCGATACACACAAAAACCGAGATGTATGGAATTAATTCTCAAAAATTGTCATTTTTCTAATTAGCTTATTAATTTGATTAGATGGATCGATTCAGTACTCGATATCGATTTTTTTGGTCTATGAAATCGATTCTTCGATTAATCGATCTCAGATTGCCGCGCGTAATTTGTATTATAATCATTCCATAACTTCGATACAGATATAATAATACCCTGTACTTTAGATATCATTAGAAGAATTAAAAGAAGCGAACTTGCCATGTTTTCATTTCGCCATTGTTATATTGAGATTCTGATTCAGTTCATTGCAGTTGTTGTAACTATGATCTATTGTTCAGTAAATTTACTACAACAATACATGGGCTCGCATTGTACTGCGGGGATTAATGCGAAATGTTATGTCTGCCGATTAAATAAACAGTGCTGTTGATAAAACTGATACCGACATTGGATTAAACAGATGAGACAAGTTGTTATCATTTATCATAGGTTATGCTCAGTTATAATAAAGGATTATAAAACGAAACAATTAAGAAATAATCTGATAATCCGTTGCAGTTTCTGTCTTTAATAGCTGTGCACAACGATTTTAAATTCGTTGGCTGTGCAGTACTACATATATTAAACTTTAGAGTTTTTAGAGTTAGTCGGTTCGATTCGAGCAAATAAGTAATCATAACTTCAATAACATAAGAATTCATGTATTTTGGACTATTTAATCGTGAATATCCACGCCTCCTCCTATCTGTTTATTAATATGGTTATGGTTTTTGCAACTGTCTTTAAAATAGCCTGAAATAATATTTTATTAATAATAGTACATTTGGTACACAACATCTTGTCGCCTGACTCATCTTGCTACCGCGATCCATGTGCAGTCGGTTAAATTTTTTAAGAGTCAAGTACACGTGTAGTGTAGTCCCCGTAACAGTGCGGCTGCGACTGACGTTCGAAATCGTGCTAAGCGCCCTTCCCTTTCCCGCTATACCGTTCACACCCCGCTCACATCCTGACATCCTGCTACCTGCCTCGTCTGTAGCCCTTCAGGAAAGTTCCGCACGAGTTTGTCGCGCTGTACCTCTACATTCAAGTTCGTTTTAGTTGTGTCAAAGAGAAGTTGATGTACCTTTCATTAATTGTCAAAACGCTTTTTTTCATAAAGCTATATTGGAATATTACAATATGACGTCACCGAGTGCTATGCATACTGAGTGATTATTTATTGATTTAAGATCAATATATAAACAAATATTACTCGTACGAATCCTCGATCTTAAATTAAGAATTATTTTAGTGAAAAAAGCATTTGAATATCTTCTTTCATTCTTTCTTTAACAACCTATTCGACTACTACCATTTTTTTCAAGAATACAATTCAGCGAAGAATGTCCTTAAAGAAAAGCATCTAATTACCATTCAGTAGCATTAAACTAAGTAGATATCAGACAATTCAAGAGCCAACCGCATGGAAAAAGATATCCCGCTGTTCACTAGGGAAATTGTGCTCCTGCGTCGTCGGCGCTACAATGAAATTTAAATGATAAAAAGAAATTACTTTTGCTGGATGGCTATGAAGATTATTTTTTGTTATTTATTGGCCAACTCGTGATAAATTGTGATGTAAGTGCTTTCGCGCACTTCCATTGATTCACATTTAATATCTACCTAAAATGTAGTGGTGGTGATAATTACGTTTTACCATTTCATGCATAATTTATTTCTTCTTGTGGGCATTAGTCGGCGCCGGTCAGGTGGCGGTGCGGCTCAGGCGCGGTTTTAGTTTGCTTACACAAACATGCCGTGCGACGCATGTCCGGTTACGGCGTAGTCTACACGCAGCCTAATATTGTCACCATAGAGAGACTAGGATAACGGATAGAAATACTGACATCTACACTATAATTTATAATATCATATAGGATAGATCTGTTTGTTTGTTCGAATTGAAAAGGCTACTACATGAAACTACTGGACCGATATACAAAAAAAACTTTTACCTACATTATCCCTGATGAACATAGGCTATATTTAATGTATAATAACATGCCTAATATATTAGTGAACCAAATTCCACGCGGGCAAAGCCGTTGGCGGAAAGCTACAACATTTATAAAAGCTTAAAATGCACATAAGTACTTACATAGTATGTACTACAAACCCTTTACATAATAAGTACCAGCTCAGTCATCTTGTCATAATGAGACTAATTTGTATCAGCCTCGGAGACAAATTTGACACCTAAGAAAAGCTCTGTCTTATTTTAATTGCGATATTAATCATTAGACACGACCTTGTTTAACGAATTTGTATTAAAACGTTTCAAAGAAGCCGTTAATAGAAAAGATGAATATTTCTGAAGGGTTTTGAATTGAATTTTCTGTTAACATTATATTAATCTTTCGAGTCACGGTAACGTGCGCAATAGATTTTTCAGTGTCAATACATTTGACGATCGGGTTAAATAAGATTGAAATGATTTAACACTTTCGCCAAAAATATTATCTCTTTATGGTTTTTTTCGGTTTACCCGAACAGTAAACATTTAATCATTACTCATTATAACATTTTAGGTTATTTATTGGACATGAGCCTCCTCGCCTTCCTTTCATTTGTGACGGTATTTTGCCCGTCCCATCCAATCAGAATGTCCGTGACTTCGGATGTCAGTCAAAGTTGTGGTTGTCGACCTCTGCCGCGGGTACGCACTGGATACCCTGAGTATGCGCTTAGCCTGTTTTTAGGTTCTAAAATAACGTAAAAAAGGCTTGATATAAATTGTATTCACGTGTTTGAAACCTAAAATAGAACTGAATGAGTTCATTAGCAGTATCATAGTTCACTAAATAGGTACATGAACTGCCTATGAGTTTCAATTACTCAATTTAATGTTATGTGTTATTATTTAAGTAAATATTGACATACGATCAATTATGCAAGCCGTCGTTAGTGGGAATGAAACAATGACCCTATGTGACACATCACAAGAACTGGAAAATACCTATCATTGTTTGTCTGGTGCAACGTCTACATAAGACATTTAAAAGATTATCTTAAGATCCGTGCACGCGATCTCTGGGACTATTACCTTAACAAATCGCCATGACTCGTATTTTGTAACACAATAAAAATAACCAATTGATATCTCTTTTGACGTTAAAATAAAACGTTTTGAACTTCTCAAAGTCAATGCCCGTTATTTGGATATAAGTTTACTTCTTAATTTGATTTGCATTGCACGGTCCGAGTTGGTACAAAAACTATTTTTTGTAATACTTTAATGCACAAAAAACTAACAAAAGGCGATTCAATCTCTGTGCTGGCTTGTGCTATATTTTTTCTGAACAAACAGTTTGAGGTCTTGAAAAGAAACCGCAAGCTATTTTCATTTTCTCGGAGGGTTATTGCACTGTGACGTCACTTGTTCATAAAACAGGAAAATGAAGGTACTTCTACTTCTTTACAAACACAACGACCTTCCGTTGGTTGTCTAGACAAAACAAGGTCACGGGTTCATTTTCATTTTATGCATACGTAGGGATCCCAGCGAAAGTATTGAACGTGGGAATCCGCTGGCCACGCATGTAATCTGCTAACTGAACTAATAAAGGCGAAGGCATGTTTGTTTGTTACCTAATTAAGCTTAATGTGGTGCTTTGGAGCTGTATTGTTTTGCTTTAACAGTCTGTTCAAGAAACTAAGCAGGTAGGCAGGATAGGAACCTACCTTATATACTGTGTAAAAGGAGAAGCTGTTTAATAACTTTTCGTTTCTTTTGAATAATTTAATTTAGTTTTAAGGAATTATTCAAGAACGCGTAATCACGTTTTAATAATAGATGCTGTAAAATAGGAATTCATATTTTATTCTTTCATTGAAAAAATGTGTCACAACATTTATTCGATTACAACTACATACGTTTCCGTTTACGAATCAACTACATACATTTATTCGATTGATTCTTACAATATTGTTCGCTTAATATCTCGTCAAACTAAGCCTTCTACATAGTCTACATTTGATCAATCGACTAGCAATCAAATGGGATGTTTGTGCTAACCTATGTCAACGCGCGCTGGCCTGCGTCGCTGTTTGGTCTTTAAGCGGGCTACTCACACAACTGCAGCAGGGGCAATCTAGGGTGTAGAAGTGGGGAGGACCCTGAATTGCCACCTTAATTGAGATGTGTGTAGGCAAGCAGGGGCAATTTCCTAGATCGCCCCTGCAGCAGGGCGGCAGGGGCGCGAGACCATCCTTGCTTCCTAAATCGCCCCTGCCGCCCTGCTACGTTGCCTCGTGTGTAGCGCGATCGGGGCAATTTCTTGTTCAGTTGGTTGGCGACCGACAAGGAAGCTAAACCGATCTTTTGATTTTTTGATAATACTGGTGCCATTATCAACACGTGCGCTCGCTCAAACTTACTTTCGAACACTGTACTGCAGGCAAGTGTGTAGAGATACTCCCGATATCGCTACGACCGCCATGCACCCTAGATTGCCCCTGCGGCAGTTGTGTGAGTAGCCCGCTTAACCAACAAAGCTTAACTACTATCAGCAGTCATCCAAGCTGATTTATTCCTTAGAACTGCAAGTGTTAGCAAGGCCAACAAGTCTTGATCCTTGATTGTCTTAAGCAACCTTAACAACCCCCTGTTGAGAGTTGCCCCAAAAAGAAGTATCATGCTGTTTTTTTATTGACCTAAATTAGGAATAAGTGGAATAATTAAGTACAACAGGCTTAATACCAATACCAATACCAATATCGCTCTTAGCAAAATTATTAACATAGGACGCCTTAGTTTTTTCCTTTATTTGCACTTGAGTGTAGTACCTTTTGCTCATCAAGAACTGTTGTCTTATCAGAATTGTCCTAACCTAATTATTGTTATTACGAACGTGAGTGTTAACCTAATTAGGTAATGTTTGATCTCGATAGTACCACTTGATAATTATCAATCATCTTGATGGCTTTAATGAAAAACTCAAATGAGAACGAAATACAAATTCTGAGTACAGTTAATAATACACGTCATTCAGCAGTTTTTGCCAGTTTGCTAATTAGCCTAACCAAACCAGTAACGTTGAAAGCCTCTTTCAGTCATTGTGTACAGTTGATTTTGCCATGCCCGTCATACGACCTGTTATACAAAAATTTAAAGAGAGACTACGACACATTAAATACACCGTATCAAAACTTAATAAGCGACTACGTTTCTTACAAGTGTCAAATACGTTTAAGCGTTGTCTGAACAGTTCGCCGAATTTTACGAAATAATAAAGTTGTTCGAAAATAATAAGGACTCGCAATTGATTTGCATTGCTTTCTGTTTATTTAAAACAGTAAAGTATTAAAGCATGACGGAACTAGGAGGTGGCTCGTGACCTCACAATACATGGCACGATTGTGATACCGCGTACTCGCGCTTGCTCTATAAATAGATTAATGCTTGCAATTTTCAAATAAATGCCTATGTTCTCAATGGCTTCCTAATTCCAAAATTGGCTTGAACACACCATCATTCCGGTACACATTTCAATTACTGTGATAAAGAAGTATCGCCGCTGAGTGCCTTAGTTTATGTAGGTACTGTCGTCGGTATTGGCATCAGATTATCAGATAAGCATAAAAGCATAATCGGCAATCCTTGCATTGCAATACGTGCCGAAAACATACGTTATTGCGTACGTGAATATAAAAGCGTGCGGAATATAAAAGCTTGCAAGGCTTAAAAACAGCTTAAAATCCAGTAATCATAAAACTTGTGGTTGTTTTAAACCACAGTCGCGTACATTAACATCACGGAATCACTTTATACCGCGAAGAAATTGCCGCAATCAATAAAAGCTTACAGATATCGAATACATTTTCGCCATTTTGAAGTGCGTGGCCTTACCTTGCGCGCGCGCACTGGCCGTGGCCTTTAGGGCTTGGTTTATGAAGTCGTGGGAATGACCGCGGGTTTCGGGTTGTCAGATTTCGAGCATAAGATATATATACATAGTAACCTAAGTACGTATTGGTATTTACCACTTGAAACTTTTGCGTTACATTCTTACAATCGATATTAATCCTCGAATGTTATTGTCATCTAGCCGTAAATATACATCTCTCATCAGCCTATATACGTCCCACTGCTGGGACAGGCCTCACCTCAACTATGAGGTGGTCCGAGCCATACTCCACCACGCGGGCTCAGTGCGGATTGGTGGAGGGGTGTGTGTAAGGTAAGTGACCAACCTTACTGTCTGATGTTATTAAGCCGCCCGAGGGCCTCTGACCAGGCTTAACGACTAATATCTATCGATATTAACCGGGACCAACAGCTTAACGTGCCTTCCGAAGCACGGAGATGCTTGTAAATAGACGTCACTTAAATGGTCAGAATGGTCACCCATCCCAAACATGACCGCGCCCGAGGTTGCTTAACTTTAAGTATCACTACCAAAGCGCTGCAACCACTGCGCCACAATATACATACCCTCTTATTACTGATTGTTAACTGTACCTGTACTGTAACATTAAATTACAAATAAATAGTTCAAGAGCGTCACAAAAGAACATATGGGATAAAAGATTTGAAGCAAACTTTTTGCCAATTACGAGTAGTTATAAATTCAATAGGGTTTCCTTGTAAATAGGCTTTGTTATATAGGTTAGGAACAAAACTAGTTTTACACAAAGCCAACTGTATATAATTAAGTTATGCGACAAACGCGTTTTGCGGAAGGAAAAGACCTTGACTTTATTGATACGGAGCGTTTTATCTGATACATAATATCTTCTCGGAATAAATAAGTTATGAAAGGTGTGTCACATTCGACAGGTAAAAATTATGTAAGGCAAGGCAAGCGTGATGAATTTATGAATGGGACAAATAATTTATTTAAATAGAACATATATTTGCCGCTATGTTGCACGGGGAAAAATATTTAATTTATTAGTTTTGAGACCTCACCTCGGGGCATTTTTCGTAACTTTTGCCTGTCAAATTGTAGTGAATAATTGAGTTACATTTTATTTATTCAAGGAGAATACAATATTGCTTTCGTTATATATGTAAGTAAGTTAACATCATATACTCGTACACAAGCTTAGTCATGCTTTTTAATTCATTTGAAATATTATCATACACTCACAGTGCTGGGTACTGGCTAGTAACAGCTATTCTAAAACCTATTCTTATTTGAATGTAACAAGAGTAACATAGCAAAAAACGTCATCACCGAATCGCTGTGAAAGGCTGTTAATTATTGGAGGTAAGCTGAAGTCTGCGGTATTACCATAAATTATTTAGTGAGACAAATGGGCGAAACTGCGGTCCGGTCACAGTGTGTGGAATACCAATAGACCGCTGTGCTCGTAAACGTAACTTGAGTTATGTCTTCAGTAACAGTAGGCCTTGCACGAAAAAAGAAATCCGTCAAAACGATTCTGGTAAAAAAAGATAATTTAAACATTCTGTGAATGTTTTTAAATAATATTGTACGCCTCATCATAGGCCAGTTATAGTACTCTTAATTGTAACTTAACCACCATCTACTGGACCCTATAACTGATGCAATAAAAATGTATGATTATAATTACATATCAACACGTCTAGGTAAAAGCTATGCCATCTTATACGCAAGTAATAAGGGTGATTTGTAATAAAATTTGTAGCTTGATGTGGTTTTGTCTCTACAACGAAAGAACGACTATCGTTTGACGGATTTAGCTATTCGTAACAAGTACGCCTTCAGAATTAACCCCTTTACTGACCCGGTCCTACCATCTGCACCAGGCTTCTGAATATTAAAAGCCAGAGTATTCAATATGTGCCAGTGGCCATAAATTTTCACTTGTCATAAACGTTTCAAGACCAACATCAAGTTTATCACTTTGAAATGTCGATGTGTGTGAGTTACATAATAAATGCTCCTGAAAAGCATGGAAACTGATAAACTCCCGTTAAGGTAAATGTTTTGAATGAAATATAATACATAAACAATGACCTACAAAATTAGAATTTTATTAACTTAATAACCTCTTTAACTATTCTCAAATTCTACCCCAATTAGATCAAATCCGATTTATGTATTTAATTATTTACTTCTGAAGGTACCTACTAAAAGATTAATGCTTGAAACACTTTCAGTTTTACTAAAAATAAAAGGATAATTTCTCCTGTTCAGCAAAGTTCAGATGAATTAGAAATGCGACAGACTTTAGTAGCAAAACAACGTGCCTAAAGCGGAATTAACTGGGTTACTACATTTACATTTAAAATATTCAAGTACTGATTAAGTATTTATCTTTAACTTATTTGTATCCCCAACTAACGGGCTGGGGTAATATCAATTTTATTTCAACCCAACGAGGATAGGCCTCAAATGTTTATGTATGAAACGCTTTCGGAAAATTTATGGAGATAAAGCTTGGCGCTTGTTGAAATTATGTATAACTACATAGTACAAAAGCAAAATCACTACCCGCGTTTGTCCCTACGTCTGTATTTATATATGACTAGCTTTTACCCGCGACTTCGTCCGCGAAAGGTATTTTTTTTGAATGCGTTGTTTTCCCGTAATACCAATTTTATCCAAATATAATTTATAGGATAGGACTGAAAGCGATCAGATTCCCGGAAAGTAATTTTTCCCATGGGAATGCGTCGTTTTCCCGCGGTCAAAAGTAACTCATGTACTTTCTTAAGTCTCAAACTATCTCCTAATAGAATTTCATTTAAATTTGTTCAGTACTATAGGCGTAAAAGCGATCGGCGCAACTGAATTTTCCCATGGGAAAATTTATGCGTAGGTATTAGTTTAGTAGTTTAGGCGTGATTGAGTATCAAACAGACAGACAGAGTTACTTTCGCATTTTATGATAGAGTGATTCAAGATGAAAGTTTTTACATATTTATAACAATATGGAAAAATTGCAAGAACACCGGACAGAACAGCGGCTGCCGGGTCCACTTGTTTACTGAATAGAATTAAGGTCATACGGTATCTGGTCTTGGCATAGCAATCTTTTGTTTTACACGAGCCACTTAATTTGGGTCTTGAAGAGGGTTAGAACAATTATGTCAACGTGAGGTTTGTGACGTTGGTTGGGAATATCCGGTCCAATAGTTAAAACTTGGGGTTATCTCTATTGATTTACTTAGATAAGACATTGATGCCTAGATTCACCACCTCTGTGTTGGTTCCTGACAAGCTAAGGAAATCATTATAAGCTGCCAAGGCACATTTTATTTCAAAAAGCTGTGGATAAGAATTTCACACTGCCATTTTTTGAAGGGCTGGTGACGTTAATCCAACTCGTGTTGCTTAGTGCAAAATAACGCACTGAAAATCTTTTACCTACATAAATTAATTAAAGTTTTTTTAAATAATATACAACAACATCACATACGATCTGAATCTGTGGTAAGTAGCTTAAGCATTTGTGTTACAGAAATCAGCATTAACAATGGTATTACAAATAAACTCAAACAAATACATATAACACCCAGACCTGTACAAACAGACATGTTCATGCACACAAATGTTTGTGCAGTACGGGGATCGAGCCTGCGACCTCTTTGTGAATAGTCAACTTCTTAACCATTACACCAAAGTGGTCGTCAAAAAGTATTTAAAGTTCAAGAAGTATTTAATGTTACTGTCGCTATACATTCGCCATTATAAATCTGTTACTGGACTAATGATCAGAGACCGATAGTACCTACTACTCGACAAACTTATTAGTGGGCTGCCTTATCTATTAGTAAAGAAAACACAAAAAAAACACTCAGTTAAGCCTTATGGCTAGATTGGAGCAATGAATTGGGATACCATCCGTACCATGTCGATGTTCCACTGATACGAACCAAGCGCTTCTCATCTACATTCCTGATGCGCACTGCAAAAGAGTGGAACTCACTACCTGCGTCAGTGTTTCCCTGCAGTTACAACCTAGGAATCTTCAAAGCTAGAATCAACAGGCATCTTCTAGGTGAGCTCGCTCCATCGTAGACTTCAGTCTTTGCCTCGTTGGGCATAGTCTTGGGTCAAGAGCAAACCTATCCCAAATAATTAAATAATAAACTGCAAAATAAGAAATGAAAAATCGAACACAGTCGAATTTATAACCTCCTCCTTTTTTGTCGTCAGTAAATATAAGAGAAGAGTAATTTTATATCGGATCAGACCTACGAATACTCGTAAATGACGACACGACACCGACAACTTTAGTGATTCGATTGACTACTCTTAAACTGATAGTTCTTTTTATCTTATAATTCTTAATTAATTAAGCTATAAGTGTATCTAGTTAACTAGTTTTGACTTTGTTACCAATGGAGTGAAATCACTACCGACTAATATATTAAATTACCTTCTATTTACCTACTGTCACTAATACCAAAGCATCATCTAATATTGGTGTTTATGTTACGCTAATTACTTAAAATTGGGATAATTCATGATTTATTGCTTTGCCACCAATTAGCTTCATAAAATGCTATATCTAATGATTAGATAGTTGAGTAAATATTATTCAAGCTGTTTATCTACATAGACACATTATATTTTCATCGCTACTCTATTTTCATGAAAAATAAGAGTAATGCATGAAAAAAAGTTGGACTAAAAAAATAAAGTAAAATTTATTAGTAGTATAAAGTCACTTAAATCAGTCATTACTTTTTATTTACACACAATGCGACTGATTCGCATGTATTCAAACGTAAACGTAGTAAACGACTCTCAAGACACTTAAGCAGAGGACTACACAAAGTCAGTGTTATGGTGTTACTTAAAATATGTCACACTGGCCCATAATATTGTCACAAAGCTCATGCGTCAGTTTTACTTGTCAAATGAAACTAAATAGATCCATCAGCATTCTTCACGACTGTCAGAAGATTTGCAATATAATTACGACGTTTGCTCGAAAAGAATGACACACGAATTGGTCGCCGTGAAAAATATCCTATAGAAATATGTTTGTAAAATGTTCGCTAATGAATGACAATGTGAGGTAATGACAATTTTAAGATTCATGAAATGAATGAGAGTGAACTCATAGCTGACTACAGCCTAAGGAGCACTTAAAGAAATTCGGACCGACGAGTAATTGTCACAGTAGCTCAATTGGGAGAGCAATCGCCGGCTTGCAAGTGGTGCGGGTTCAAGTCCCGCCTGTGTATGCAAAAAAAAGTAACTTAATTGTGATATTTCTTTACTGATTGTTATTTCTTAACTGCACTATGTACCAAAGTAGTTGGAAATTCCTTACTACTCGTATACTATTTCAACTAGGTCGTTGTTACAACCTAATCTCGCTGTAAGCTGAGATAGGTAGTTTACTTATTCTTAATTAAGAGCATAACCTTCAGAATCCATAGTCAGTAAACGTATTAATTATAAACTTGCAGTACTTAGTTACAGTTATGTATTCATCCGTTGATTGTTCTTTGAATAAGATATTAATATAAAATGAATCGCAAAATGTGTTGGTAGATAAGCTCAAATCTCGAGAACAGCTGATTGACCGATTTCACTAATTCTTTATCCTTAAGAAATTTCTAAAAATGCGAAAATGGTTTTTACCGAAATTAAAATTTAAATACAAACAACAACGGACAAAAAAACGTCTGGGGGATCCTCTAATTATTAAGAACATAATCGCGTCCAATCTCAGCTTGACGTCATGTCTTCATTGTAGATAGTTCATCCCCTTAATTTGTATATTCCCTTTGAGCTCAAAAGCACGGCATATACCTGGCAGCACGTTTGATATTGCTAGTCGTAGTGTGATGGTTGCAGAGTGCTACGTCAGCACATTTGAATAAAGCATTTTGTTTCATGGAAGTCCAGTGGTTCTACAGTGACATTTGCAGAAACCAAAGAGACGTTTGTCACCAGTGATTGTTGTTTCTTTGAAACTTGGAGCAAAAACTTTACTACGATCCAGAAACGTACTTAGAGCTCTTCAGGTTACCCTACTTTGACCTTGAGATAACTTCTGTTCCCTTCAGAATAAAACTATTTTCGTACTTGGCATGGGTAATGTGACGTGCTGTTGACTGTACATAATTAGTTGCCTTTAAAAATGATAGAAATGAATGAAGAATGGTTATTACTATGGGACTAATTCCACTAATAAATCATAATCGAAATGTGTGATTTTGACATTTCGTCTACACTACATCTTTGTAACAATTGATTAGCGTATTGTTAGCAAATAACCAATGACGTATCAAACTGTTGTTATCAATTCAAACTTTTCAAAAATTGAGTTTCGTTTCTGATTCACGGATCATGCATATAAAAAGGAATTTCCGGACGAAAATAGACACATTACCCCTTAAAGTCATTAACCTAGAATCAATTTAGGATTAATCCATATATTATATATACCCATACATAACCGATATAATAATAAATAATAATAATAAATATTTCACAACAATCACACCAATTCTCTAGTCCCAAATTAAGCTACGAGGCTTGTGTTATGGGTACTAGGCAACGGATAAACATACTTAAATACTTATTTTTTGTAAATAAATACATAATATACATAGAAAACACCCAGACCTGTACAAACACACACACACACACACATGTTCATGCACACTTATGCTTGTACTGTGCGGGGAACGAACCCGCGACCCTTGGTTTTAGAAGTCCGACCAGTGGACCACTGCACCAAGCGGTCGTCATATTTTTAGTGGAAATGGATTCACAACATGCTTTGTATTAAATGTGAACTTTTAACTACGTGCGTGTCTTTCCACGTTGTCGCCTACGTTGTAAAAATATTATCTCAGCACGCATGGTCACACCGGTCACAGGTCAAGTTAGGCGATCGCTTGTGTAAATATACAGACGATAATGAAATAGAAATTGCATCTAGTGAGATAATAACATTAGCTGTTGATGTTGGTTTAGGCTTTTCTAACCCCAACTGGGTGCTTATGTAAGACTTTTTTAATTAATTTATATGGTTTTTATTAGAGAAGGTATGTTTGAAGTTGAACTATCTTAGAGGCTACTTTTAAATTTACTTTAACTTTAACAAAGTAACTATTTGCTGTTCCAATCAAAATAAATTTTATAAAATACTGAAAGGGATACAGGCAAAAAACAATAAAACGCAAGATTTCTACTAAAAGCTTTTTATAGGATATAACTAACCTAAATTTTTGTAACTTAATGCAATTTTTTTTAGGTAGGTCGTCACTAACATCAACTCGATCCTAAACTAACTGAATACAATTGTATTAAAATTGTTCAGTTATCTGTAACAAGGTGAATCGGATAAACATATCCCAAGGTCAAACTCACTCCTTGATAGTTTCATTTACGTATCTATCATAATATACCCTTGTTTACGCACCTGAAAATTTGTATATATACCTTCTTTGATGTACTCATTTTGTTTATGGAATACTCGTAGAGTACGATGGAACACTAGGCGTATATTTAGAACTTCGTTACTGCACTTTTCTGCACGTTTAATAATTATTTTAAGAATGGTTGATGTAAAAATTATTGAAAAATATTAGAAAATTTAAAAAAAATAAGAAATAGGTACATTCCTTATTTTTTTTAAAGTTTATTTTACTTAGCAATCTGAAGGGAATCCCACAAGTGTTTGTCTCTCGAATGTACGTGGCGTATTATTGAAAAGCATTATTATCGTTGATCTTAATATGGGATTTTTGCTTTGCGACAATCAGACGTAGGTACGTTTTTTTTATCGTAAATGAAGTCAGTCGCAAAAATTTAATGTATTGTTATGGTAATGTCCTTAAAACGCTGCAGTAAGCCGTCGAATTGACCATTTGCGCTGGTATACATTTCGGCCGAACAAAAACATTGCAACAATGTTATTCCGATAGTACTATTAAGCACATATTACAGTAAATGCTAGATAAAAGTATTGTTACGCCGGTGGGCTAGTGCTAAAACTTTGATCGTGTTTTTCCGTGCCTTGGAGGCGTTTTCAGCAGGCTGAAATACCATTTCAGGCCGTTTCAGAGAGTGCTCTAACACATACTAGTTTATCGAAATTTCACCCAAGTTGCCGTTGTTTTCAGGCGCCTGAAACATGTTTTCAGTCCGTTTCAGGCCACCCTCTATCAGATGACGCCATAACCTGAAAACCCGTTTTCAGGCGTTTTCAGGACCCCTTATGGGCCTTTGAAGCCCACTTCAGTATATGACGTTATTTTTAGTAGGAGTGAAAGAGATAGCACAATTAGAGAGAGACAGCTATACTGAGAACATTCCAGAAAGGTGTGACAGAGACAGCACAAGACAGGGATAGCACTATGATGCCGAACATTCGAGAAAGGTATAGGCTAGGCAAGACGGCATTTGGAAGGATCCCGAACAGTCTCGTACTGGGTAGTAGGTACCTACCGAATATTCGGGAGTCCTTGACGGCCGGTATATAAGGAGCCCGGGAATGCGTCCGAGTTTGAGTTTAATTTGGGAAAGCGACGAGTAAACATCGAAGCGAAAACTGCGACAAGAAGATTTTGGAGTGCGATATAAGAGTTTGTGTACTGAGTGTTGTAACGTAAAGTGTGTACAATAAATCCTACTCTACTTCATCGGTTTAGAAGTGCATTTCAATCTAGATCCCACACCCGTAGAACGTAACATTTGGTGTCAGAAGTGGGATTGAAAATGCCGATTACTCCGCGAGAAGAAGAGAAGGAGGGGATGCAGACCCGAAGCCGCACCGCTGCTGGAGACTCTGCGGGCACCGCCGGAACGTCAGACACAGCGGTACCAGCTTCAAGGACGCCGAAAATAGACGTCAACGCCATTCTGATCCTCCTGAAAGAACAGGCTAGAAGGCAGGAGGAACAAGCTAGAAGGCAGGAGGAACAAGCTAGAAGGCAGGAGGAACAAGCCAAAATCCTGCAACAAGAGCTACGGGTTCAGCAGGAGGAACAAGCCAAAATCCTGCAACAAGAGCTACGGGTTCAGCAGGAGGAACAGACCAGAAGGCAGGAGGAACTGGCTAGATGGCACGAGGAACAAGCCAAAATTTTGCAGCAAGAGCTACGGGACCAGAAAGAAGTCCTCCGTGAGGTACACGAAGTAGCTGCAGAATGGAAAAAGGAGATGGCTGAGGTGCAAGACAAAATTGTGGGCGTTGAAATAAAAGTTGAAAACCACGAGAAGCGCCTCAATGGACTGAACGAAAAAGTGGAGGGCCAGGAGAATCGCCTCCAGAAGTTGGAGATCAAAGTGGCCAACGGCACCACCAGTGTATCAGGTGCACCAGCCACAGGAGGTGAAAAGTTAAAGGTACCTCCATTCGATGGTACCTCTTCGTGGGCCGCATACAAGCTCCAATTCGAGATGGTTGCCGAAGCGAATGGCTGGAGCAAGGACTATGCTAAAACGGCACTGAGTTTGGCGCTGCGGGACGAAGCTCTCACTGTCCTGGAAGCGTTAGGAAAGGAGAAGACATACGACCGTCTTCTTGAAGCTTTAGAGGCACGCTTCGGTGACAGCCATCTAGAGCACGTTTACAGAGCTCAGCTGAAGAATAGGACTCAGGGGCATAATGAGTCGTTACAAAAGTGGGCACTTGAGATAGAGAAGCTCGTCCGGAAGGCGTACCAAGGTTCCGCAGCGACTTTCATCGATGGAACGCTAGTACAGGCATTCATAGATGGGATTCGGGACTTTGAAGTGAGGGCTGCTGTACGGCTGGGACACCATGGGACCTTGAAGGATGCGCTCGCCCATGCCCTGGAGGTGGAAGCTGTACGCCAAGACTCAACAAAATCCTTTAGGGTGCGCGAAGTTGCGGCCAGGGAGCCGATTGCTCCACCTCGAGAAACTGGGCCTCGATGCTACAACTGCGGGGAAAGAGGACACATACAATCAGGCTGCCCAAAAAGATCTTGGAGGCAACGGGACTCGGACCGAACGGAGAGGCCAGCAAGCTCTGATAGTTCAGAGCGGCAGCAGCAGGGAAACGAGTAAAAGCCAGGACTGAGGGACGAGTGCTGGCTGGTGGTCAAAATGTCCCAATTATGATCTCGCAGGCGAACGACGGGAACAGTCTGGCTGTCAAAGGAGAAATTGGTGGAGTACCATGTCACCTTACTATTGACACCGGAGCTTCTCGGACCGTGATCAGTTCTCGACTGCTGAAACACCTGTCCAGGGATCATCTAGTCCGACCAATGCGTCTTCAGCTGCAAACGGCTACCGGCCAGTACATCTCCGTCCAGGGGGAGCAGGAAGTGTCAGTGAAGATTGGAGAAAAGAAGTACTGGCACAAAGTCATCATTGCTAACATCGTAGATGACTGCATTATTGGTCTTGACTTTATGAGGAAGTACGAGTGTAAGATCGACATGAAAGGAGGCGTGCTGAAATTTGGGGCCTATGAAGTTCCTATGGAAGGTGGAGTGAGTGGACATGTCTTCTGCGCTAGAAGGACTACACTTCAACCGAGATCGCAAGCCCTATTTCCGGTGACATTGCCGCACGGTGCGAGACAAGGATCTCATTCCTGCGTGTTAATAGAGAAAATGGACGGCAGTAAACCATGGATGCCAGCTCGCACAGTGGTAACGACGTCATCTGCAGCATTTATAAGGGTGCTAAATCTAAGTGACACTCAACACGTCATAAGTAAAGGAACCCTTATGGGAACATGCGAGGCAATCTCTTGGATACGGAGTTGCCATGGGTCGAAGGAGAACAAGTTACAAGAAGAAGTTGTGGAAATTGGAAAGTTATTGGAAAACTGCCAAAATGATCTCACAAAGGAAGAACTTCTTAAGGCACGTAATTTGCTAAAGCGCTATAGGAGCGTCTTCTCTGCACATGACAGTGATATCGGGAGAACTGGAGTAGTGCAGCACGAGATCGACACCGGAGATGTCATGCCTGTTCGACAACGACCGCGGCGAGTTCCAGTAGCTCGAGAGAAGGAAGTGGAAGACATGATCAAGGAAATGAGGAGATATAAAGTGATAGAACCGTCGACAAGTCCTTGGTGTTCTCCAGTAGTCTTGGTGAAAAAGAAGGATGGAACCATGAGATTTTGCGTCGACTATCGTCGACTCAACGATGTGACTAAGAAAGACAGTTATCCATTGCCTAGGATAGATGACACTTTGGACACTCTGCATGGAATGAAATGGTTTTCCACGTTGGATTTGAAAAGTGGCTATTGGCAAGTGGAAATAAAAGACAAGGACAAAGAGAAAACAGCCTTTTCAACCGGTAAAGGACTTTGGCAGTTTAATGTAATGCCGTTTGGATTGTGCAACGCACCAGCAACGTTTGAGCGGTTGATGGAGCAAATACTGGCTGGTCTCCTGGGTGATACGTGCCTAGTGTATTTGGATGACATCATAATTGTAGGCAAAGATTTTGATGACCACCTCAAGAAGCTGGAACAAGTTTTGTCCAAGTTGCGCGATGCTAACTTAAAACTAAGTCCGAAGAAATGCTCATTCTTCAAGCGCAAGGTTAACTACTTGGGACATGTGATTTCATCAGATGGCATCCAGACAGACCCTGAGAAGATAAGTGCAGTTAAGGACTGGCCGACACCGAAAGACAAGACAGCAGTACGTGCCTTCTTGGGACTTTGCTCGTACTACCGACGATTTGTAAAGAACTTCTCAGATATAGCAAAGCCTTTGCACCAGCTGACAGAAGAGAAAAGACAATTCAACTGGGATGATCAGTGTGCAGCAGCTTTCTCAGACCTCAAACAGAGACTTTGTGAAACACCGATTTTGGGATATCCAGACCCAGAGAACGAGTTTGTTGTTGACACTGATGCAAGCAATACTGGCATTGGAGGAGTCTTGTCACAGAAGAAGGGTGATCAGGAAGTTGTGATCGCCTATTTTAGCAAGTCGCTATCGAAGCCGGAGAGAAACTACTGCGTCACTAGGAGAGAATTGCTGGCAGTCGTCAAAACTCTGCAGCATTTTAGTAAATACCTGCTTGGACGCAAGTTCCGAATAAGAACTGACCACGCTGCTCTAAAGTGGTTGTTAGAGTTTAAGAACCCTGAGGGTCAGGTGGCACGCTGGATCGAACAACTGCAGGAATATGACTTTGTCATCGAACATCGCAGTGGAAAGTCACATGGCAACGCAGATGCCCTCTCTCGAAGACCTTGTCCTGATGATTGCAAACACTGTTTAAGGCAAGAGGGTAAGGACTGCGTGAAGATGTTGAGGACAGACACTGTTAGCGAAGAATGGAGTGATGAAGCAATGCAAGAAGCACAACAGGAAGATTGCGATGTAAAGCCCATTTACGATTGGATCAACGCTGGGGCGCCCAAACCAAGGTGGTGTGAGGTAGCTTCGATGAGTACCGTGACAAAGAGCTACTGGGCGCAATGGGAAAGTCTGGTTATGCACAATGGCGTACTGTGCAGGAAATGGGAGTCAGAAGACGGAAAGGATGCTCATCTTCAAGTGGTTGTACCAAGAAAGAGAGTCAGCGATGTTTTAAGATCCTTTCACGACGGCGCTTCCGGTGGACACCTAGGAGTAAAGAGGACTCTGATGAAGATTCGGCAACGTTTTTACTGGATAAACTGTCGGGACGACGTGGAAGACTGGTGTAGGAAATGTACTAGCTGTTCGTCAGTTAAGGGACCACATACACGCAGTAGAGGTGCGCTTAAAGTTTACAACGTGGGAGCGCCTTGGGAAAGAATTGCTTTAGACGTCGCAGGCCCGTTCCCGACCTCTGACCGTGGAAACAAGTACATCCTGGTGGTCATGGACTATTTCACCAAATGGCCTGAGGTATTTGCCATTCCGAATCAAGAGGCAGTCACAGTAGCGGAAACTGTAGTGTCTGAAGTGTTTTGTCGGTATGGTGTGCCTCTTGAGATCCACAGTGATCAGGGAAGAAATTTTGAGTCTCTGGTGTTTCAGGAGACTTGCCGAGTCATGGGAATTCATAAAACTCGGACTACGGCCTATCACCCACAGTCAGACGGAATGGTTGAGAGATTCAATCAGACTCTGGAACGACATTTGGCCAAAGTAGTTGACAACCATCAAAAGGATTGGGACAGGCATATTCCGCTCTTTTTAATGGCATATCGGACAGCAGTTCATGAAAGCACGGCCGTAACTCCTGCGTGTGCTAATTTTGGAAGAGAACTACGTTTACCTGCAGATCTTCTGACCGGACGTCCTCCAGATGCACCAAAGACGGTTTCGGAGTATGCAAGTGAACTGCGAAACCGGCTTGATGATGTTCACAGGCATGTTCGTGAACATGGATTGCAGGCCAGTGAGAAGGTGAAGACCAGATACGACCGGAAGTCTAACCAGACGAGGTTTGAGGAAGGATCATTCGTGTGGCTACATAACCCTATGCGTCGAAAAGGAAAGTCACCGAAATTGTCGCCGAGTTGGGAAGGGCCGTACAAAGTAGTCACAAGGATCAACGACGTCACTTATCGGATACAGCGCAACGCACGTAGCCCCTGTAAGATTGTTCATGTGGATCGGTTGGCCAAGTACCATGGAACGAATGATGCTCGGGACGAGCATGTCTAAGGAGGGGGTAGTGTTACGCCGGTGGGCTAG
Source organism: Pyrausta despicata (assembly GCA_963921415.1). Classification (NCBI taxonomy): domain Eukaryota; kingdom Metazoa; phylum Arthropoda; class Insecta; order Lepidoptera; family Crambidae; genus Pyrausta; species Pyrausta despicata. The sequence goes on along the minus strand of OY992862.1, from coordinate 7,574,184 downwards.
TGCTAAAACTTTGATCGTGTTTTTCCGTGCCTTGGAGGCGTTTTCAGCAGGCTGAAATACCATTTCAGGCCGTTTCAGAGAGTGCTCTAACACATACTAGTTTATCGAAATTTCACCCAAGTTGCCGTTGTTTTCAGGCGCCTGAAACATGTTTTCAGTCCGTTTCAGGCCACCCTCTATCAGATGACGCCATAACCTGAAAACCCGTTTTCAGGCGTTTTCAGGACCCCTTATGGGCCTTTGAAGCCCACTTCAGTATATGACGTTATTTTTAGTAGGAGTGAAAGAGATAGCACGATTAGAGAGAGACAGCTATACTGAGAACATTCCAGAAAGGTGTGACAGAGACAGCACAAGACAGGGATAGCACTATGATGCCGAACATTCGAGAAAGGTATAGGCTAGGCAAGACGGCATTTGGAAGGATCCCGAACAGTCTCGTACTGGGTAGTAGGTACCTACCGAATATTCGGGAGTCCTTGACGGCCGGTATATAAGGAGCCCGGGAATGCGTCCGAGTTAGAGTTTAATTTGGGAAAGCGACGAGTAAACATCGAAGCGAAAACTGCGACAAGAAGATTTTGGAGTGCGATATAAGAGTTTGTGTACTGAGTGTTGTAACGTAAAGTGTGTACAATAAATCCTACTCTACTTCATCGGTTTAGAAGTGCATTTCAATCTAGATCCCACACCCGTAGAACGTAACAGTATTCTCTAGCTGCGATCGGCGTGTGTGGTCGGAATGGGCCACATTTGTCACAGGCCTGCACTGACCGCCATCACTGTTGAGCCGGGTTATTAGAGCATAGTGATGTGTTTTCTGTAAATTGATGGCAATAGGCAATGTGACACGTATCTTAAATATTTTTAAGATCGTGGCGTTTAAGAAACATAGCCCCAATAAAGTTAATACAACCAGTATATTTCCAAAAATCTGTAGAAACCAATTTTTATACACAATAAATATTCGGGCAAATTGACTCCGATTTCTGATACCCTCCATAAAGTCACGTTTTTGTATTCCCATACAAAATCTATGGAGGCAGACCGTTTCGACAGATAATAAAGAGTATGTGTTGCCATCAATCGTTGGATTGATGGTGTCATCGAGCCTATTCTACTTGTAACCCCGTTCTCAAAAATCGTTCGAACAAGCGTAGTACCATTAAAATGTGGTGAAAGTCATGGCTATATTTTAAGAAGTTAAGTTTTGTTTAGCTTAATTTATTAATAGTTATTATCGTCATCATGACATCATTTCACCAGCCTACATACGTCCCACTATTGGGCATAGGCTTAACTCAACTATAAAGTAGTCTGAGCCATACTCCACCACGTGGACTCAGTGCGGATTGGTGGAGGGGAGTTTGTAAGGTAAGTGACCAACCTTACTGTCAGATGTAATTAAGCCGCACGAGGACACTCGACTAGGCTTAACGACTAATATCTATAGATATTTACCGTGACCAACAGCTTAACGTGCCTTCCGAAGCACGGAGATGCTTGTTAATAGACTCTCTCTAGAATCTTCTTCTGAATAGATTGTCTCTCAAATGGTCAGAATGTTCACCCATCCCAAACATGACCGCGCCTTAGGTCGCTTAACTTTTGTTATCACTACCTAAGCGCTGCAACCACTGCGCCACAAGCACCACCTTAAATTTTGTATTCTTAGTTTTTGGGAATTCTGCCGTGGCATTAAGAAAAAAGCAAACTAGGTAGGTATGTATACTCGGTTCAAGTGTCAAAAGAACAACTAGTAGGAGGAGTTAATGCTAAAGAAGATTCACAATACATTTGACAAACATATTTGGTTTCGTTACAACTAGAATTAATTTAACACCATCTTCACCTTAACGTTGTAGTATTGTACTCCGATTACGTAAGTAATACATACTAGTATACCACTACCGAGTAGTGCGGATAGAATTCCAAGAATGAACAGGTCGTATCAATTACTAGACGAGGTTGTCTACAGACATAAACTATATCCTTAATGTTGGTAAAAGTACAAGCAAATATTTTTCTTGATTTAGTTACTTTAAGGTAAGGATAGTTACAGGCGCACCACTACGGCTGGGTTAACTTAAGAAGCAAAAATAACAGATTACAAGAAAAACATGTTCGGTTGAACAGATGTGCTATTGGTCATAGTTTTTGTCCTGCGTGGGATCGGGAGGAATTTCTAACGGTTTTAATACGGATATTTTTTGTGTTAGGGGCTTTCGCTGAGTCATGATGTGATGCTTGCGTAGGTACTAAGAAATACTATCGATTAACAAAATGTAAGATTTTTTAACCCATGTTGAAAATCACCATACGATGTCTATTAAAAAAGACAAAAGCAATACAATGTAGGAATTGACTCCATTTTAAATAATACGTTATTCCAGCGATTAAGTTAACTGTTTTACTACCGAGTAGTACCGATAATGACGTGTAAGCGTCGTTTGCATACGTCACATAATTTCTTTATTGTCATTCACAGGTACGAGTATTGTGAGTGTTTTTATATACTATACTTTTGATGTGCTCATTTGTAAAAGTAATAATGAATTGTATAAATAAAGACTGTGGAAAAGTACTAAGTATTTTCTAAGATATATTGATGGTCAAAGAGTTGCATTGTTGATAATTTTTTTATAAATATATTGGCATTTAGAAGGTAACATATATTGGTATCTACGCATTTGGTTTTACTTTTCAATTCAGATAACTTGATGCGGTATTGCCTTGATGAATACATTTTAAGGAATCATCCTAGCAAATAAGTTACTTTAAGTTTTAAGTGTTTTAAGTTACGGAGAACAACTATTAAAATGAAAATATATGCCGTTTGAGTACCGATACAAATTTAATGATCCTGAGAACTCTGAATATGGACACTAATAGTTAAAAGAATATCCTTGAAATCATTACATTCTCAACACGGTTAAAGGGCGAGGACAATTATAAATCATTTGTTGTCAACTTGCCTTTAAGAAGTAGCAGCTGTTTAAATAGTTGTTTATACAGCTACGATAAAGTCATACGAAAAATAACTTTAAATGCATTGCACTATGACTGGGTGAGGACATCTTCATTGACGGACTAAATTAAAGTGATAATAAACTGATTTCACTTTGCTAACTATTTTTTTAAAACAATTCTTGAAATATGAAGACGGTTCTAAGAATGGAAAATTAAAAAAATAATAATGATCGGGTAGGGCAACGTCTGCGAGGTCCGCCAGTTACCAATATAGATTCAGACCTTAAATTATTGAAAAACCCACTTGTGCCTAGTTTATTGTTGTAATATTTTAAAGCACGATAGATGTTATCTTGAGTCATGTTCATAGTTCATAAACTGTGGTCATAAAATAATTGAATGCGATCACAAACAACAGCGCTAGTAAACCGAAGTTAGCCTTAGTTGGTCTTCAATATACAATAGCCATAATCTTCGGTCGGTTTTGCTTCTGAAGCGATATTAGATTAAAACTTTTGCTGTCAACCTATTTCAGTTTAAGATGAACCATCATGCGACTAGGAATAGTTATTTAATACGTTACTGTTTATCTACTTGAATTAAAATTGTAGCACTTGCCTAATTGTCTGTGTTTTGTCTTGAAGCGCTAGTAGTAAAAAAATAAGGAGACATGTTCTTATTATCTCAACACTGACGTTCATAAGTGATATTTTGTATCCTAGACTGGAAATAAGATTATTAATTTATCATTAACCTTTTAAATTTTGAGAAATAATTAGTCGAAGGGTACACAAATATTCTTACGCCTCAACGGATCTTAACTAGATAGGTCAGTTCTATTAATTGAAACATGTATCAGATATACCAACGCTAAGTTTCCATTTATAATGGAACGTTTTGCGTCGAGGTAAGAATATAACGAATTGTCAACCGCTGTATAAATCTTATAATATGCCTCCACCAAAAACTTACTTGGCGAATATTTATCTTTTCTCGTCGCACATCGCCTAGCAAATGTCACAGTTCCTCGCACCCCTTTACAAACAGCTCGGCCGAACTGTTTGAATTCCATATTTGTCAAATGTGCTCCAACGAACTACACCACATTATGAACCACAGACGTCTACGCGTCATGCTTGCGGTCGCGTCAGTATGAAACTGGGCATCAACATTAAATTTTTATAAGGCATTAATGTATTCTCCACGCTGATGAATATATTAAAATACTATTAGACACGTGTCTTTAGCTGCAGATATAAATGTAGGGTACGGTTACCGACTCGTGGTATTGGAAATTAGCAGTACATTACTAATAAGGTATTAGCTAGGTGACTGACGGTAAGGTTATATAAAATGGAAAAGTACAAATACAACTTCTATGTTTGTAATCGATTAACCGCGAAGTGCTTGTTCGGTTTATTGATTCTGTACGATCTGGGTAGATAAACACAGCGAGTGTATCTGAATGAAATTGCACAACCGGAAAGCGGTTATAAAATGTTCTTGTCATTGTTGAAGTAACATCACCTATTTTTTCATACTTCAAGTGCTAGAATACAACAAGTTAGCAATTACCTACTTGAGATAATCTCTATGTTTGAAAATACTTATTAAAGGATGATGAAATATCACGTTTTGAAATTCAAACAACAGCGAATTCATGAGTTAAGCACTGGATTACTAAGTGCCTACGGAACTCAAGAATAGTTTACCTTTATATTCGTCAGATATCAAAAATCGGTTCAGTTAATTCAGAGAACATCTGATGCAAAACATTAGTAAGTAACTCACAAAACTTAGTACTTATTCTCATGAATAGGTAGGGTACTCTGGTATCGTTCTAAGTTCATTAAACTTGTATAAAACCTAGACAAGTAAGATAAATACAAATAATTTGCAATCTTTTATTCTATCTGAGTCTGGTCGCCACTAAATAAGATATAAGAGTCTGTGAATCACATTGCACTAAGCAAGTGCATGGAATTTTAAATTTTCTGCTTTTTGTTTCATTCGTTTACAAATTTAGTATTCTTTGTTGTTAGTAAACAAATTCAAAAACGGAAAAACATAATGCTGACACCCAAAATACACATTTTTAGACAACAACAGAAATATATATTTTTGTTTCAAATCGTATTTAACAGTAGGTACCTATAGTACCTACAGTTGTTGTGGTGTTATCCTAGATGTAAGTAGTCTTAGGGCGCGTTCACATTTAATTAACGTCCGTTTTACAGGCCCTCTAAAACGTGTATTTTATTAGCGTATTTAACGTAACCTTTGGTGTAAAGGTCAAGAATTTGACTGATAACAAAGAGGTCGCGGGTTCGATCCCCGCACTGTCCGTTTTGTACTGGTCTGGGTGTTATATGTATTTATTTAAGTTTATTTGTAATACCACTGTTGATTCTGATATCTGTTGTGTGTGCTTAAGGACGAAGTCAGATCAATGTATGTGATGTTGTTGTATATTTATTTATTTAGTTTAGTATTTAGTTGTTTCAGCGAGTTCACACCGAAAAATACCAATACCATAAAATAAGCAGTTCTCCGACTTAAAGGTCCGTTTAAACGTAAGTATGTGTTATTAGCGTATGTAGTTGTATGAGCCAGTTCACACACAATACAGTATATCGGATCCAGTTTATCGCAATCAGTTCTGTGCTGTGATGTGTAAATACTTCTTCCGTGAATCAATCATAATATTTAAAATGTTAAGAAAATGATTGATATCCTGATAATGTGGCGACCTCTACTATTCGCCATCACAAGCGCATGCCTAACGGTGGGAAGCACGACAGCGAGCGTGTATACGGCTCCAGAGGCTAGATGGCGCTCTTAGCCCAGTACCACACATAAACCGCGGCATATAAGATTAAGATTACGAATAATATAGACAGACAAATCAAGATGATGTCTATCGAACCTTGGTCCTCGACCATAACACCCGGTCGGTAGGAAGCGCTTCCCTTTAGCTTCCTAACTTTAAATCTGTAGCGCCAATCTAGCATTGCCAAGAAAACCGTGAAACGTCAATGATTGCAACTTCACTCAAGATCAATAGAGATGTAGTTAAGTGTGTAATTAGGCCAGTCCCCTAAGTGACATGACTAATTTAAGTCTTGCTTGAGTGAATGTCTACGCTAAGTGATTTGTTAACGACAAGCCCTTCTGTGTTACTTAATGACGTCTTACTAATTAAGGCACTTGAATATTAGTTCGATTTCTCAATTAATGTTTTAAAATAAATCTGTTACTTCAAAGCATTAAATAAAATAAAATTTTATAATTTTATGAATCTACTGTATTTTTACTCGACTGTGGCAGAGTCCAAAAGAAGGGTATTTACTTGGACATTTAATACAATTTAAAGTCTGGTAGCCAGTAAACAAAAGTATTCATTAGTCTTCAAAAGTCGAGTGACCTTGCAACGTGATGGTAATTAATCACAGAAATATAAATTAAATTAATAAGAACGCTTTATTTTGTTTTTAAATTAAAGTGCTTCTGCTTGTTCTTTCATAAGTCAGATAAGGTTAATCGCAGAATCATCTCAGTACACTGTTTCAAATAACGTGTACATGGTAATTCTAAAAATACTTAATAATAATAATAATAAAATATTTCACAACAATCACACCAATTCACTTGTCCCAAATTAAGCTACGAAGCTTGTGTTATGGGTACTAAACAACGGATAAACATACAAAAATACTTTTTTTTGTAAATAAATACATATTATACGTAGACAACACCCAGACCAGTACAAACACACATACTTCGTATTTTCATGCACACTTATGCTTGTACTGTGCGGGGATCGAACCCGCAGCCTTTGGTTTTAGAAGTCCGACCTGTGGACCACTGCACCAAGCGGTCGTCGAGAGATAATATTGTTTTAGAGTTAAGGCACAGATTACTCAATAGTTACTACGTGTTAAGGGTTAGTTTTAAGACTGGGACTTGACCAGCAGTTACTTACCGCCAGCGGACAACTGCGGCATACTGTCACTGCCAGTTGCGATTGACATCGTGTCAACGAATCACCGCGGCCAAATCGCTTGCAGTCAAGAGTCGCAGCGACAGTACACCGCAGATGTGCCCTGGGCCTTAGCGTGTAGCCTTAAAGCGATACATTCGATTCGTGTTCACATCGATATGTTTTTACATAGTCATTTTCATAGGCAAACGCGTAAAGAATGCGTCGCGAGCGTAAATAAGCTCCAATTGTAAAAATTATTGCATTTTTTGTTTTGAAAAGATCTTATACGTGTATTATATTCTTATATTAATATTTTTTGGGAAATAAAATTTATTTTGTTAATTTCTACTATGTATATTATGTTTTACAAGTAGGTACGTACGTGCCACAAATCCCTTATTATAGTTGCAGACCGTGGGCGGTTTATCTGAATGCGTAGGCAGACTCTGGGCGGGCGCCATTTTGAATTTAACCAGTAAAGTGTTCGAAAATAACAAGGATGTTAAAAATATTTATTTTGCACAATTACCGTTGATAACGAAGCTGTTAAAATGTGGGAATAATTTACCACGACATTACCACCGAAATTAAATAAAATGAGTTCGTGTTAAATGAGTAAGTATGACAACAAATGTATGCGGTTCAACAATCGTTCAGCAAGGTTTAGCCATAATCAGATTGATAAATGTCAGTATCATACAAACGGCTGTATTGTAACCGCAGATAACTTAAGTATGAAACTAACAGATGTTTACCTTCACTTAAATGTAGATAAAATTTTGAGGCCGGCCGTTTGTAAAAAAAAAAGAAAACTGTAACCGACATTGTCGCATCATCAACTGACTTTCTTTGTATGATTTTAATCAGTGCCTGGTACCAGTTGTGTAAGACTTTCTTGACATCTGACTATTTGGTACAGTTAGTCATATTCACATCTGTATGCTAAAAAATATTTCATTCAAATTGTACAAAATTACAAACATTTCTAAAGCTCAAAAAATATTGCAACTTTTTATAACAAGGAAACAAAAAACATCACCTTTTTCAAAGAGCTGAAGAAGAGGTTAGCTCAACACACTGGTGACCATAGGGCTGGCAGCTTCCTCGGCCAAAGGATCAGCCTTGCCATACATAGAGGAAACGCTGCCAGCCTTTTGGGCACCATACCCAATGGCAGTGCTGGGGGTGATATTTTTTCTACATACTTAAAAAAATATTGTAAAAGAAATTCTATGAAATGTACCATCGTTGTTACATCTTTCGAGTATATAACGCATCGAATTGTTGTCATCGATGACCTAGAATTGGACAAAACGTATTTCAAAATGGAGTAGTGAACCCGTATAAGCTAGGCATAATGATTTATACAGTTTACTACATGTTTAAAAAAAATATATATCAACTGCATTAACCCTTGGAGCACTGTACTGCAATTCAAAACGGTATGACGCTTGAGAGGAATGTTTAACAACATAGCAACATTCGCCTACATAAATTATACGTTGCGTCCAAGCTATTGTGTGAGCCGAGAGCCTAATATACTCCACTTTTAATAATGCAGTCAGCCAAAGTGTCTGCACAGTTTTCGACTTTATTGCTATTTGGTCCAATTGTATGAATGAAGTAATAGGCGACGCACTGTCTTAATGCACTTCTGACATAAAATATGTATAGCTACATAGCTCTAGTGTGTAGGGTTCATTCCCGAAATTTCATAGATATAACCATTAAATATTCATAGCTAGGGTGAAAATCAAAGGTTTTATACCCATAAAAGCATATGAGTAAGGATATCACAATTAGCTTTCTTTTAACATGAAGTTATTAATAAAGATTTTTTCTTATCTTAGTAAAGTTAAGCCATCTAAATCGAAAAATATTACGATGTCTACCTAGAAATATTATGCCGGAAAGTCTTTGTACAAACTCATCAATAAAACATTAAAGCCTAAAATCTGTGTAGGTTCAGCCTTTTATTAAAATTATCCATAAAATGTTGGCAGCGAGATTAGGATGATGCAAATTGAACTACAGCTGCTAGAAAAATGCTCAAACACATGAATCACTTAGAGATTTTTGGTCAACAATCATCACAAAATTCTTACTGGTTTAGAAAGCAGCCTTTTGTGTGCTTTTTCATGCTCTTTAAAAGACATTTGACCTTTGAGAGAAAAGCAAGAGCTTATGGAGCCCAGCCAGAAACACCCTGCTACCCACGACACATGGGTTAAATTTGTGTAGAAATAGAGTTTGGTACTTTTAATATCACAGTGGAGAAAATGATAAGGTACCACTTTTATCAATAAGTACAATAAACACATGCCATTATGAAGTAAAAATTGGAAATGTTTACTATGTTACGTTTCGTTATTCGTGCTAATTGCAAGAGCATATCAACTAGGCACATTTTTCTTCGCTCCTTTGCAATATTCTGTATATTTTATAAAGTGATAAACCATCATGGAGATACAAAATAACAAATATAACTAATGTTTAACTCGTAGGTGTACCAAATGAAATGTGTTAGGTCTAAATGTTAACATCAGCCATGCATTATAAGTTCCAAACATTTGTAACACGAATAATTTAGGTCCAAATGTTATCTAAATAAGGCTAATATTCACTAGTAGGTAGGTACTGAGCTATTGTCTTCAGTATGTTGTTATAACATTTGCGAATCTGTTTAAAGTGATCCAGTTGGAGTTCAGAATATTCGACCTTGTGCGAGCTTGAGTGATTAGGCGAGTAGGAGGCAAAACTTCAATTGCGATAAGAGGTTAGACGGTGGATCTAGCTTAATTTTAGCAATAAATCGGGCTAGAAACGTAACACATGAGAGCTAGTGCAAACGTGACTGCAATTAGTGCAAGCGGTGTATTCGGCATCGTTCTAGATTCGTGATTCAAACAGTTTTAAGTATTTTTGGTTTTATTTCTTCAGAAGCATGTAACTGTTTGTTCTCTTCAACAAGATGAGCTAAAAAAGTTAGTTAACCGAAAGAAAAGATGTTTAAAAGACAAGTTTTATGTACCAAAACATCTCAGTTTATTTAAAACTTGTGCTTTATTTATTTATATTTAAGCTTTATTGCACAACAAAACTTTGTACAAAAGGTCGACTTAACGCCGTAGGGCCTTCTCTACCAGTCATACCTACTACTTTACTACTTTTAAATGGGTAAATGTAGAACCGTCAGTAAGTTTTGTTTGACCAAGAGTCTTATAGACGTCCAACATTAAATCTTCAGCCCCGCTTGCCCCATTTTCTACGCAAAATAACTCTAATAACAGCGGCAACGTGCTTTCGGTCACTTTTAGCACCTTGTCAGTCAATGTTGCCTGTGCATGCATTTTGACGGCCCTCGTATATAGTCTGCAGTTTGCGGAAGCCCTAAACAATGACGTCACTATCGAAACGGAACATGCACCAAAATGTTCTAAAACCACTGAACTATGGCTGATGAGATCTTAGTGAACTTGTTTTTAATGACGTCGGTAAAACTACTTTTATGGCGGAGGAGAAATAGACTACAATGTTGATAGGAATACAAACAAGTTGTTATCTGTGGGTTACAGCGATTTTCAGTTTGTACAGCATGTGAAACATTCAGCGGTTACCAATTTATGACCATTATTGGACCACTAGCTGACATTTTTATGTGTTTCAGGAAAGGCACTCGTTTTAGTAACTGGGTTATGTATTCATACACCCTCAGTGGCAAAAGTTTTGTTGAAGTTAATGACGATAGATTATAACACCACAAGGCGTCTCGTTGCTTTACCGTGCGAAATGTATAACTCGACACGCTACGGGTACTGCATCGCGTCAACACTGACAGATCACATTCAATCATCACAGTCACAGACAGTGGCTTCGGCTGTGTGACAAATCCGTAACACCTCATCAATATCAGCATAAGTAAATGTATAACATACAGGAAACGGCGTCGCCTAAGACAATATCTCTTTATATATAAAATTATCTTGTCACTATATTCGTTCCCGTACTCCTTCGAAACGGCTTGACCGATTCTCATGAAATTGTGTGAGCATATTGAATAGGTCTGAGAATATGCCAACATCTATTTATCATAAGTGATAAGAAAAATAATTTATATGGCAAAACAACGTTTTGCATCTACGTTCCTTATGCGTGCGACTAGGGAGTGGAATTCGCTGCCGCCTAAAATATTTCCGGAACATTATGATTTGGATGCTTTCAAGAAAAGAGTGAATAGGCTGTTAATAGACAAACATGATCCATTTTCGGTCGCATCGTCGCTTACCATCAGGTGAGATCGCGGCCAAATGTCTGGTTATTCATATAAAAAAATAACTTAATTTTAATTTCAAATTTTACTAAGTTGCTGTGCCCTAGCCGGGCGTCACTGTACTAGTTTACTCATTAGACTGTAACACCTTACTGTAACGTGTGACCTGCAATAAATATTATGATTATAACTATTATTTGTTGGAGACGGGCTTAATTAAAAAACTTCTCAACTCTTCGTTTGGTTTATTATTAATTCTCAGTCTAACTGGTTACGTCTGACAAATTAACGCAAAAGACGTCCACGGTTCAACAATTTGGAGACTCATATTGAAAATTATTCACCATGCAAATCGATCTTTACATTTCACGATCGGTCACGGCCTCACCGCGACACCACTCTTAGCAATTAGTCGTTGCGTATCTAATATAGCTGTAGTATCGTTAATTTGTTTAATAAACATGAATTAATCGTAGTCGCTCACGACACGTGATCGCAAATAGCAAATAGTGTTGCAATGTCAAGTCTCAAGTGGACGTAACAAATACTGGAAGGATTATATCAATTGGACTGATACGCTTAACCTCCGAGGTATTTAGCTTCACACGATTCGGTTTGAAGTCCAACTATTTTAGTTTAACGCGTTTCGGTTGAATGTTTTCGGTGACCGAGTCAACGAGGTCAATCATTCAAATCTGCGTTTGTAACGTAAGATCTCCGCATTTTTGCTCTATCATTACTTTTGCATTAAAGATCGGAAAAATTTGTCCTCGCATTGATTTGGCCCTTGCAATGTGGTAATATAGACCTTTCTTTTTTTAAATTAGTTTTCCGGTAGGTATGGATTCTATTGGGTCCTAGGCTTAATAACCTATTAATATTATAAGTTTGACCCCTATTCTGTTTGTGTGTGTCTGTCCGTGGCATCGGAGCTCCGAACGGATGGACCGATTTCAGTGCGGGTTTTTCATTCGATGAATAATTTGAACAAGCTGGTTCATCACTATGGTTGGTCCTGTTCGCAGTTTTCTGGCTCAAATCGAGGGTTAGCGAGAGGAGAAGTAATTTGATGCTGCGATCAGCATAATCAAGATGATGTAATCCAAACATTTCTATGAATTCTGAATGAATTGCTTTCTAACATTACTAACTCAGTTCCGATTTAGACTTTACATCATATCAATGAATCCGGTCGCAAGCACCGACGAATCCGTTTCTGTTCCTAATATTTTTAGATTCGTATTGCTTAACGCTTTCGAAATGCGACTGCGGAATTTAGACGCCGAGATATTTCAGGATTTTTTTTGGTTTTATATGATTTTAAAATATGCATGTGCCAGCAGCATTTTTTGTGAAACTTGAGTTACTAGTATTTCTTGTTGGTTAGTTACCTAGTGAGTATTGTTGTCATAAATTTTGAACAAACATTGTCCTACTGTTCCGTAATTACGAAACTAGGCATTTTCTCCGTGGGCTTTGTGTCTTGCTTTTGTGTGCTAAATAATACATTTTGCAATCAGTGACTAAACTACTTGAAGCTGGTTATTGTATGGTTATTTACAACAAATTAGTTTTTTTGATAGCAGCATTGTTAATTTTGTAAAAAACAAACATTATTTCTCAGAAATCCATTCAACACACAGAATTTGCTTAATTATGGCAAAACGATTTATTCCTGTTAAAGTGTTTAACTCAGCGTCTGAAAATGTCAAACAGCCGAAAATTGTAACATTATTCGATGAAACTTGTCACAGCAGCCGTATCATTACGGTGTTTTGCTTTTTCGATGGAGTATAAAATGTAATGATAGCCATTACTCATCAGAGCCCAATGTTCGGTTATTGGCTCCACAGAATTCGGCACGATCCGTCATTCTTTGTGGCAAAGCTTTGTGTTTACTTTCATTATTTGGGGTATTGTCCAACTGAACAGACTTGCGGGAGTGCCTGCTGTTATTCAGTGTCAAATATATAGGCATGAGCACATAGATTTGATGTAGATCTGAATAGATTTAAATATTTTCAGATTGTATTTAAGTTATGATTAAAGTTTATTCAAATTTGTAATGATGTTGCGTAAAGGAGTTATACAAAAAAAAAGAGATGTATGTTATGAAGTTGAAATTTGTTACCTAAATATTATTTAAAAAAAAAACTTAATCGTCAATTTTAAGATTTCCGCGAATACCTATTAAATTGAAGCCTCCCGCGATTATGCACTATTGACATAAATCGAAGCGATTGAATGCACTTTTTACCTTTTACAAGAGAGGTGCGATAATTTTGGCAATTGCATCGGCCGTCGCGAAACCACTTGGCAACTTAGTCGAAACTTAACCTAATTGCCGTCAACTTTTACAGTACCCCAAATAAGAATATTAGACTAACATGCGACAACGTTACTCATTACCTATTTGTTCCCTTATTTTCTTAACACCAACATTGTTAATGCGTACAACATTCAGGACAACAGTGAGAAGCGACACCCGAAAACAATCATCTACGAACGTGTTGGTGGTAGTTCCGCGTCATTTTGAGGGTTGTGTATTTATGTTGGTTTTTGCACAGAGGTTTGGTATGTTCACTACACAGTGCACACGCGGGTCGCGAGCTTGGTCGGTTGAGCTTAGAGCGCGGGCATGTCGTCACGGCGGGGTGGTCGGTGTGTGACTGCTGTGCTGCGGGCGGCCGGGCGCGGCGTGCGCGATCTACTCACTTCATGGTCAATGCTAAACGACCGCTCCTGACGAAAACGTCTTGGAAATTCAAAGGAAACGTCCTGGGGTTGCGTAATAGAGCAGACGAGAGCAAAATTAGGAGCATGGAAAAAAGTTCGTATTTAAAAAAAATGCTCTTTTTGTGTACAGGTTTTTGTTTTTTTTTCTTAAGACATTTCTGTTAGTCCTACTGGATGATCGGTATAAAATGCATGTGTAGTTGAATTGTGAAAATCATCTGAATAAGTTAGCTGGATTATAATTAAAGTACTGTTTGACTACGGAGCTTGCTATTTTCAATGTTTCCAAATAAATCAAAACCTATTCTATTCTTAAGTTTTTTTTTTAATTCAAATTCATTTCTATATGCAAGTAATATTACTTTTACCTAAATAAAAATTTACAAAGAGAAGTAACTTAGTACTTTCAAGTCGCAAGAATATTTGACCTTGAAATTACAAAGGCACAAAGTTCCTTCAGTTAGCGAAAGAAATAGAGGAACCAATTATGTATAACGATCATAATTTATTAACAAAGTTTATTTTAAGCCACAAGGCCGTAAGCGTTATTTAAAGTCGTAATTTGCAACGATTAATAAATGTAACAGTTTCTATTTAGGGTCTGAAGAAAATGATAACGGAATGATACTCATACATAAATGCCAATATGCCGGTATCTTCAGTAACACCAAATAGCGAACTGTTTAAAAGAAATTGTTATTGGATGTGTATCCAAATTTATAATAAAATACCGGATAATATAAAACAAATGCCTTTTAATACGTTTAAGATTGTTTTATACAAATGGCTGCTCGAAAAAATGTATTACAGTGTAAAGGAATACCTAGGTTGTTTGTGAATGATTTCATTAAGTTAATAGTGACATCTCACATGTATATCGTGATTTAATTTGTGACTTGTTTAATGTTTATAAAATTGTATTGATTGTAATTGTATTGATTGTAATTGTATTCATTGTAGTTGTATTGATTATATTATTTGTATTGACAATATTCTGACATCTTGTTTATCTATTATTATATTATTATTGTTTGTTTAAATGCCAAATGAATATTTGCATGCTATTATTAATGGCTGAGTAGGCCGAACTTTTGAAAATTGTAATAACTTCAGTGTACCCTATTCAAAAGCAAATAAATTATTCTATTCTATTCTATTCTATTCCAATAACATCAAATGGTACAACACATTACACCTGATTCAGAAAAATACTAATGTATTTGCGACCATGTAAAAAGGTAAACATTTTCTGAAAATTGAAAATTTCCTTACGGAAGCAAAACAGGTAAAATTCACATTAATCATATTACACATACATTTGCGAGTGGTAATAACCACTTCAATAAACTGATAGCCACTTCTGTAGAATAGTAAACACATTCTAAAATTACTGACATTAAACATAATATTAAAACTATGTTTAAAATGTAGCACCTTGCTTCCCGTCAGCGACTTCGCCCTGGTGCAGTTCGGTGCTTTATATATTAAACATGTCATTACAAATATAAGTTGGCGACCACAATACAACAATTGACTTTCTGTCTATAATGCTTTCATGCCTAAACTATAGAACAGATTTGGATGAATTTTTGTACACATAAAAAGTCGTCACCATGTAACAAAGAAAAAATCAATTTTCGTATTATGGTTGCCACCCTATATAATAAACCTTCCTCTTCAACACTCTTTCTATAAAAAAACTGCATTAAAATCCGTTTAGTAGTTTGAAAGATTTTAGCATACATAAATACAGACATAGGGACAGACTAGACGCGCCTGAGATTGTTTGTAAAGAATAGATAGTAGGTACGCGATTGCCAAAACGAATTCATGAAATGTTGCTGCCAGCATTAGAGAATTCAATCTATTAGCAAGATTTCGTTCATTCACGGTCAATGGCATGTAAACGTTGTTTGTACCGAACTTTTTGTAAAGTTTTGGCATAGCCACTTGCTGTATCAAGTCGTCGAAAAATTACGCTACTTTTGTATTGAACCTGTTTCACGGCTGCAGGCCTAGAACGAACAATTATCGTAACGTGTTATGATTTGTTTACATATCAATTTTTATAGGAAACTCTTAGTTTCACGTATTGACGATACGAATACGTTACGATATTTTTCGTGCTTTCGTGCTACTGTTCAAGTTGCATTACATTGTATTTTCTATCTATCATTGTAAGTTTATATCTGTAGCAATGATTACTGTATACAAGTTCACGACCAATATTGTTATGTAAATAACTAAGATTTTTTATATATTATACAAGCTATGCTGAAAGGGCAATATCAATATTTTCTGCGATTTCTTTAAGGTCAATGTCGTAAATTCGTAATGCTATTTTTATCCGACCCATTCAAAGCGTCACGCCTTGAGACTTTTCAGCAATTCCACAGGCTGTGTGGATGTAGCAGTTAGCCCTCGTACAACGTCCGTAACGTCCGTCGTCCAACGTTTGATAACGTCCCATTGATAAAGGCGACAATGATGTGATCTATGTTTTCTTTATGTAACTCATTCATAATTTAACCTCTCCTATATGTTTATGAAATTCTATTTTTTTTTAAATACTAGAACACTGCATTATCAGTCGCCAGGATTTTTATTCAGTTATGTTTTCAACTTCAGGCTTCACCGTATCACGTTAATATAGAGGCCTTCTCTATCCCTATGGTAATAGCTTACGGTGTGAGATATTTTACAACCAACAGAGTAAAGGAATAAACATTAAAGGCACTAAGAACATTGCAATCTGACCCTAGATTCAGTGCAATCTATGTGCAGGCAATAAAATGTCTAAAGTATAGCTTCCCATAAAGAAGTATTTGTCCTTCCCCATTCATGGCGCACACTAAAAAACTAATCTGTGCCCAAAACACAATGCGTACGCAAAGAAAATGTGTCAAGGTGCCATTGTATGGATTGTACACGCTTGCCAAGTCCAAGAGTGGCACCACTGCTGCAGCCAAAAAGGTGCTCGTTCACCCCATGCTATTGCAGCTATATAAAATTAGCCTAGACAATAAAGAAGACTGTGTATCATGGTACGTATGTATTACTATCCAAGTCTTCTCATCTCATCAGCCTATATAATGTCCTACTGCTGAGGATTCTGCTATGAGGTAGTACGAGCCATACTCCACCACGCGGGCTCAGTGCAGATTGATGGAGGGTTTTTTTTAAAAGGTAAGTGACCGACCAACCTTACTGGCAGATGTTATTAAGCCGCCTGAGGGCCTCTGACTAGGCTTAACGACTGATATCTATCAATAATAACCGAGACCAACAGCTTAACGTGCCTTCCGAAACAAATCGACATAAGGGACGTCTGTAGTTATTTAACGATCATAAACCCCGTTAAAATAAAACACTAAATCTAATCGCAAATAATTTTAGAAGTAAGTACATAAGGATACAATTTACCTTACCTAACTGAGCTATTAACTGTACATAGTTTGTCACTTAATGCTTACGATTGACACGATATAGCAATGAAATGGTAGTGTTATGGGTTTTTGAGAGTATGTTTAGCAAATTAGAATGTCTAGAATGTTTTTCTCGAAGTAGAAGCTTCTTTTTAGCGTCATTTGCCATCTTTTAGTAACGGATATTCGTTAAGTAGATACTAAGTTGATTTGTACGTGGATATGTGTGTCGCTACAATTTTTAAATAGCTCAAATATAACATATTAATGAATAGGTACAAGAGTTTTACACTAAATACGCGGCTGAGAATTATGGTGAATAAAAGACAAAGAATGGTTTGTAAGAATTTCCAACACTGGAAACATTATTTATCTGAATAGCAGTGGAAATGCATCACTCTGAAAATGTGTTTGTGAAATTATTATAGGTATTCTTAATGTATTTTTCCTGCAATTTTTATTTGGTATCTTCTTAAAATCATTTAAAATGGACTTGCTTGTTTCCATGCCTTCTGATAGTAAGTGTTTTAATTGTTAATTGCCTTTCCTTGACAACTAGCCCGTTTGCCTTACTAATAGGCTGCTTTACTTAAGATTAAGACACGGGTGTGCAGCGAGGTGCAAGCTGTATGTTAAAGAAACGAAGACGGGAGTTAAAGCTTTTTATTACGATACTTAGGTAGTGTTTCGTTTATCTTGAATCTAAGCTAGATATATCAACGTTGCAGAGGAATTATAACTATTCAGCAAGTAAAATTGGGAGTAAGTAGCTCTTATTATAAGAAGTTAAATGCAGGCATTAAAACAAAATGAGGATTTGCCATACAGCAAGCCTGACACAGCATTTAAAGCCGTTGAAACTCTTGTTAGGCATTATGCGAAACTCGATTTTGTTATTATTGCAATATTCGTTGCAGTATTGATATGAATTCACAATAATTTGCCGCCCAATCATGAGCCTTAATATCAGAAACTGGGGCAATATGCTTCTAAAGCAGATGAAACTATAGACGCAATAATAGAGAATATGATAGCTACCCGGCAATCTGATTGGGTTGATTGCGAGCCTCCCCGCGGACCGCTCTCAATTGAGTATGTTCCAACCTGAGTTAAGGACATCAGGTTGAGTGGATCTTCGAATTAATGACGTCATTGTCAGCAATCAAAAAATAAATACAATAATATCAAAGTTTTTTTTCATTGAACTTAATTTTCAAATGCTGCAATTCTTACGTAGTAGTTCAGTGATTTTCTCATTGATAATAATTGATATCCGAATCATATTCATAATTCTTGTACTAGTGAACTAGATAAAGCGTTATGAAATGTTGCCAACCTATTTGCTACACCTGCTAAGCTCACAGCCGAGTTGTAATTTCACGAGCTAAAACGCAAGCCTAGTATTCCACGCTATTGCACTCCGAATTGAGGTTGCACGTTAAATTAAGCCTACTGTAAGAGAGACCGTTCAAATCCCCCAATACTGAGCACAGTGCCCAACACACCAGTGTCAACGATGCAAATTTAAACATATCTGCCGTATAATTGCAGAGGAAATGGGCCTCATATCCGCGCATGGCGAAACCCCAAGAGTTTTAACTCTTCGTTCCACTGGTTGTGAAACTTTTGGACTACATTATCCCCTTTATTCAAATCAGATGTTTGTCCGGCTTAGATACTTCTACTGTTCAAATTGTGATAAGCAAAGCGTTTTTACCTATTTCATGACATTGCGATTCTTTTCCGCCAAAAATTACGTAACAAGCTTTTGATCTTTTTTAGCAGAACGATTTATCATTTAAAAAGCATTTTTGTAGTAAATGTATTTTCTCACTTTTATTAATATTTTAGTGAGTGGGTTGATTAGAAAGTGGATGTTGAAATTTTGCCGTGTCACTTTTATTACAAAACGAGCGTAAGTATCCTCTATAGTACAAAAAGATTTTTTTTCTGAAACAGTTTTGAGTACAACTTAGTCACAATGCGATACTGATAAGGAAAGTTAAATTTATTAATGTTATGAAAAGGTACCTAAATTTAATCCAATTAATACAAGTCTTTAGGTGCTGAAAAAGCATTTTGGCACAAAGGATAACGTCTTACGAAACAATAGAAGTAGAAGCTAGCTAAAATAGTTAGATATGCAATTTCAAAACAGAACCGAATAAAAAAGAAGGGTCATGAAATTAACCAATGTGATATAATAAGATGGACGTTACCTACTGTTATTTGCAACGAGACGTGACAGAACTTTCTGATGAAACAGCATTTTCTGTTGTTTTGTTTTCTTTGTAAATAATCTGATTATTCCTTTGAGGCATGGTCATGAACTGTAGATAATTGTTTTTTGTTACGTCTTCGATATCGTCTTCTAGCTCCCCAAACGGTTAAACTTCAAAAAATATAAAAAATTAGGAACATTATCTGAAATCAAAATATGTTTAAAAAATTCGAGTATCTAGATCTGATGTCAGTTAATTTCGAATTAATTTTAAATCTATATTTGCTTGCGACTGAAACATGCTGAACAGTTTTAGACTCGTAGCTTTATCATCACATAACGATATGTTTACTTCAGTTGTTCTGATATTATGGTTCGGGGCCGAGTTCACACAACGGTTATCGCGTATGATTTGCTTTCTCATAACAATAGCAGTTAATTTTCCTTACACGAAAACGTTGGTATTTAACTCTTAAAAGAAGCATGGTAACATTATAAAAAGGCTTCCGTGTTTGTCGTTATTGCGTACAATACGGGAACGCTTTCAGATAAAGGGTGTTAAAAATACTTTACGTAGTTACATTTTTCAAGGAGTTTCGTTGAACGTATAAGCGTTTAAGATTTTACATTTAAAAATCATTTAAAAATAAACATAATTATTCATTTAGTTTCATTCGCTAGTTGTATTTTTGTAATGAATATTTTAAATGATTCTTAAATGAATATTTTGAATAATTCTTCATCTTCATTGCGATTTGCAATGCTTGTCAACGAATATGGTTACGAATATTTGTAATTTGTTGTGGTAGAGGACAAGAAGGCACCTATAAACAGGGTCAGCCTTGAACATTTGAGTTTATGAAGCTATTTTAGAAGGTAATTTTGTGGTGATTGTTTTGGATAGATCACACACACTGGACAAAGACTTTCGTCTTGAGACACTAAGGTATATTGGAAGCGTATATGTGACGGAGCTTCCCGAACGCTGCCCATTCGAGGTGGATTCAACGAGAGATGTCTTTCTTGAAGTTGGACTTACCTAGCTGGACTGTTTGTTCACGGTAAACATAGTGGTCAACAACTTCAAGTGTAATGTTCTTAACGTTGACTGGAGCGGGTGCAACATGGCTATTCGACATATTTTTTGCTTTGTCCATTTCTCTCCCTTACAATTAAACTACTATAAAATCTCACTCAATATTAGAAAATAGTTCTTTCTACATATTAATTTTACTACTAACAAACGTGCATAACTTTAAACTGCGTAACTTTTAATATATTTTCTGTTCAGTTAAATATTTGTCTCTTGCATAATATTCTTGCTCTTCATGTGTACAAACATGCATGTAGTTTATTTATATAGGTGTCTTAATAGAAATAACTAAGTTATAATTTATACCTCAGCACTGTTCATAAACAATATTGAATTAATTGAAATGTACGATTACATTTTAACTTAATGCTTATGTTGAATACCTTTTATCGTAAGTGTAGGTAATGTTATGATAATTATGTTCTTTAAAAGCTATAGCTGTCTAGATCTGTGTGACGACCGCTTGGTGCGGTGGTCCACATGTCGGACTTCTAAAACCAAGGGTCGCGGGTTCGATCCCCGCACAGAACAAGCATAAGTGTGCATGAACATGTGTGTTTGTACTGTTCTGTGTGTTTTCTATGTATGTATCCGTTGTCTAGTACCCATAACACAAGCCTTGTAGCTTAATTTGGGACTAGAGAATTGGTGTGATTGTTGTAAAATATATTATTTATTTATAGTTCATAATCAAACCAATTTTTAATATATTGGCAGAATAAGGTAAGTGATAAAATGCCTACTGCTATCTCAACATTGCAGGCTGCGCTTTCCCAGAAGGAACTATTAACCTAAATGAATCACATGACATGAAAATTATGTCAATAATCACAAGTGCAAATTGCGAAGTTTTGCATACTGAGTCATGGTATCTTATGTCATATGCAATTATTTTATTTTTCATTTGCTAATTGTATAAAACGATGTTATTATCGAGTTCTAGCTTGATTTGACAGCGTCAAAAGTAATTTTTGCACAAATAGCTATGGAATAAGAGAGGGTACACATTGGTTGCTTTTAAATGCGCACTTTGTTAACGCGCGTTTCGAGAACCAGGGAGTCCTATTGAAGTGTACACATGCAAGCGTGCGCTTCGGGTCAAGCGTTGATATAAAAACGCGCTTTTAACGCAACGCCGCGAGCCCAATGTGTACCCGCTCTAAAGGTGCCTTGGTTTGTATTACAATGTAGTAAGTATTGTAAGTTGGTAATGTGAATACTAAACAACAGTACTCAATCAATCCTGTAGTTTGAATTCCGCTTTGATTGCGAGTAGCCCGTGAGAAACAAGTTTCAAAATTACTGACGCGTTACAGTAACAACGTCAAAGTAGCAGGAAGAGCCCAGTAAGGGCCAGTAGTTCTAGGCAAGTGGTACATTAAACGTTTAGTCTTATTAGAGTAACTGTATGAACAATAACATCCCTGAGAGACACGCAGCGGCAGTTAGTTGGCCCAGCACGTACCTACCTATGCGTTGTTGTTGTTTAATTTGCATTGGAGTTCCACTATACACATTAATCATAATATTTTGCTTGGAGCCATGCTGTACAGTATTCCCAGTTGATTTAATTATATTGGCTAATTCCTGTTATACTCCTGGGTCCGAATACCTAATCATAATCGTATAGGGAGGCAAACGAGATGGTAAGTGCAATCTCCCTTAGTCGTAAAATCTTCAGCGTCAATTGAGCTGGCAAAAGAAGGTAACGAAGGTACAAGAAGGTCAAGGGCGGTGACAAGCGAGTCGATGTAACAGGTGTTGGTGTTAGGCAGCTGCTCCACCGACTGGTCAGCCACGCGTCTGTTGGCCAGCCACTTGCTCGAGTAAACTCAGACTCAGGCCGCTTACCAATAAAGCACGGCATGCCTGTCAGATCCAGGTTTCCCGTTTTGGTCTGCTTCTGATCCGATAGACGCTTGACACAATGCTGCCCCTAGTGCATGCGTGGCTTAAACGTTAGTCGGAGTCTGTCTGTAATATCAAAGAATGAAGATATATCGTGCTTTCTCTCCCCCATATGTCGGTCGCCCTGTCTGGTAATAGGAGTGAGTACCCTTGCACACATTTTATCAATATACATTGCTGCTTGAAGAGGACAACACTCCCAGATCGGACGTGCAATAGTCCTGTCAAAGCATTTAAGTTGGTAGAAACAAAATGGTGTCTACTCACCCAACAGCAGCGTCTCGTCGTCGAGCGCGGTGACGAGCGAGTCGGTGCAGCAGGTGTTGGTGTTGTCGATGGAGATGCGCACGGAGGCGCAGTCGGCCGGCGAGTGCGGCAGCTGCTCCGCCGACTGGGCGGCCACGCGCCCGTTGGCCAGCCGCAGTGAAGCCGCCCGCCCGCCCGTGCCTGTCGCTGCGCCGCCTCCACCATCTTCGCATCTGGGGAGAGGGTTCATCATCAGAATCAGCGGGCAAAGAATACGTTAGAAAACACAAAAGGAGGGTTGAACATAAAACATCTGAACCACCAGCTCAGACCTGTTTCTGTTGCCGCGACTCGATTCTATCAGTATAATAGTAATAATATTGGTCCTCCTGACCGATTTCGACCACGGCGTTCAATCTTAATAAACATCAGCCAATAACGCAGGAGATATTACAGTGCACAAGTGTGAGCGCAATACACAGGTGCACTCACTGTTCCATCACTCTCAAAGTTCGGTGAGAAGGCAATCCGACATGACCGAAGAGGGATCAGGCGCAGGACCAAGCAACGGCTTAACTTGTTTTCTGAGGCACGGGGGTGTAACACCGCTCACTTCCCGACTCCGAGCTGTTTTGAGAAATTCATGACAGAAAATCTCAAAAACAATTTTTGGCTCGATCTAGGTTTCGAACCCAGGACCTCTCGGATTTAAGGCAGAAACTTTGTAACTACACCAACGAGGCTGTCCAGTCTATAAGTATATCGACCAATCGTCGCTTCTTTCGAGCTTACAGTCGCGCGTCGCGGTAGGTACGTATGCCGCAAATGTGGCCTGACTACCTGAGCCTAAGTTCGTTACACTTGGTGCAGATATAACCATCATTTGGGTTCTTCTAAGAAAAGCGTGGTAAATCAATGTTATGACTTGAATAAAAAATAATTTTCTAGATAATAAACATACTGTATGATGTTAGTATTAGTATTGTCAGTTCTTTGGAAAGTACGCATTGAAGTAATTCGTCTCAATCGATAGAAATGCACTTGAATTAAATAGCGGAAACTAAGAATCATGTGACTTTAGACTTTATAAGTATCGTTAATGTCAGTGAGTGGGAAAATACGTTCCGCAGAAATTCGTCTATAACGATAGTAGTATGAAATTACTTACGGAAAAAATATATTTTGTAATTCGAAGATCTTGCATTAAGCACTAGGCTTAATGGAAGAAATTACTTTTGCAGTACGAAGTAAGCACACAACCATACATATAATACATATACATACTTAAATAAATTGTTACTAGCCAATATACTTAGCTTAGTCGCGACCTAAACTTTATTCTTAACAAAGACGTCAACATCTCAGACAGGACGCGGTGCGCAAAGGGAAACTTAATAGATATTTCATGTTCTTTTAAGTGCAAAGCAAAGGATAAGTTGTGGCGTAACTTCGACTGGGGGTCCAACCGACTTAGACCTTTCGGGATCAAGTACCTACCGAAGTATCACGAGTTTAGTTCATGAGATAAGATCGTGTCTCTATTTGTTTAAACTTCTTAGTAAACAGGAATACGACCAGTGACCACCAAATAAGGTTAAGGCTCTGTCTACACCTGTGATTTTCTATCTAATAACTTAACTAATCGCTGACAGTCTCAATCGACATCAGGAAGTAGTAGATGATACCTGTTCCTAAATCTTAATTAATATGCATTGCGGATACTGTAGAGTTTGTTAAAATGAAATTATTTTTGGTTTGCGAAAGAACCCTTTACATTTTTTTGAGCTATTTCACATTAACTCTATGATATTTGCTACCTACAGAATAAATGGAAAACTAAGAACATATCGTCAAAAAAGTTGACTTCAAAGGGTTAAGCTACACAAGACTCTAGAGACAAGTTAAATGGAAAATAAATTATTTAAGACCAAGAAAAGTTGAAAAACCGTTTGCAGCAACTTCACCTCCCACCGGTAATCTTAAATTCATTATTTTCTTTTTCACTTCGGTAATAATGTTTAACCTGTGTATAGCGTTATCTGTTTGTTATCTCCCTTGGAAATAAAATAAAATATTAAATGTTTTCACTTCAGTATGATAATATTTTAAAATTACAAGCTTCATTATATCAACAAGTTGTTGTTTTTTTTTGTTTATGATTGATATCATATGACAACCCTATTTGATTTGTTAAATATATTGAAAACCGTCTTACCGCCGTTTTTTTTCTATGTAAGAACCATACCCGTACTTTATGAAATTTCATAAAAAAGGATTAGCCAAATTGGTCCAGGCGTTCTAGAGTTATGCGCACACCAACACAAATCAC
Organism: Pyrausta despicata; assembly: GCA_963921415.1. Lineage (NCBI taxonomy): Eukaryota > Metazoa > Arthropoda > Insecta > Lepidoptera > Crambidae > Pyrausta > Pyrausta despicata. The sequence goes on along the minus strand of OY992862.1, from coordinate 7,549,004 downwards.
GTGATTCATTTTTATCTGTTTGTACAAGGTGAAAAAAAAACCTGTTTTCTAAACGCTACTTTAGAAAACAGGTTTCTTTTTTTGGCCCTTTAATTTGGCTCATATTTTTTTCACAATTTATAATTTTTGCACAGGTAGGTTGATGTTGTACCTAGTATTGTAAAAAAAAGCTGATTTGATTTAACAACCAAAGCAGCCAGCATTAACTTCCGCCTTAACGACTCGGGGCGGGCGGGAATGCAAAAATATAAAAACAGTTATGTCGGCTGTTACACAGAGAATATAAACAAAAAATGTCGTTTGCTTTTTAAGAGCCCGTACATTTTTATACTCGATAATGTGCTTATTTATTATTTAAATGTTCAAAACAGCTCTCACCGTAGTCATAACAGTATAATAGTTAAAACTAACTGTAGCTTGTATGCCAATATATGTTTGTTACACAAACCAATCAATTTGTAAATGGTATTCCGCGAATGAAGCCAGACTTCAGGCTTCATTTAATTGAATGACTGCACGGGTAACAAGTGGAACAATGTTTTGTTTGTTATTGGTGAATATCTATATTGAATTTAAAAATATAAAGCTCTTTTCGCATGTCGAATAGCTGGTACGGTAGCATGACGTGGGCTCGGCGTGCGAAAACGTTTAAATTGGTAAACCAGGCTGGGCGTGATAATGACGCTAGACCACTTCTCATCAGCCTATATACGTCCCACTGCAGGGCACAGGCCTCACCTCAACTATGAGGTGGTCCGAGCCTTACTCCACCACGCGGGCTCAGTGCGGATTGGTGGAGGGGTGTTTGTAAGGTAAGTGACCAACCTTACTGTCAGATATTATTAAGCCGCCCGAGGGCCTCTGACCAGGCTTAACGACTAATATCTATCGATATTATCCGGGACCAACAGCTTAACGTGCCTTCCGAAGCACGGAGATGCTTGTAAATAGACGTCACTTATATGGTCAGAATGGTCACCCATCCCAAACATGACCGCGCCTTAGGTTGCTTAACTTTAGGTATCACTACCAAAGCGCAGCAACCACTGCGCCACAAGCACCTCTTGCAAGACCACTTGCATACTTTTAATTGTTTGAAAAACAAACAAGCTCGAATTTTTTTTGGTTAGTCCTAGTAGCATACATAGTCTTTAGTTCAACGTGATGTTGTCTGTACTGCAGCGGCCAGGGAGTGAACAAGAAGCGAAACGGTTTGATTTAATACCATCTAATCGATAAATAGATTACTAGTGCCCGCATGAAGCTTTTCACTTTCTTAGAAACAATTTAAGCTTCAAATTAAAATGCATCGGATATGAGTCAGCGATCTGATCTTTACCGAGAAACAATACCGAAATACTGCGAAATGGTATGAAACGTTCTCAGAATTTATGCTACAGCTGTACACCGCAGGCTTCGAATTTCCCCCCTCGAATAGAGCACGCCTTGCCGTGGCGAGGGGGCTCAGTAGCCTGTCGCAATCCAGCGACAGGTGAAGCCAAGATGCTCTGTGGAGAGTGCCTCTGCGTCTGTTCCCGTATCGGGCGGCAGAGGCACTAGTGAGTCGCGTCTGTCTCGCATCGAGCGGTGACTCACCGAAGTGGTTGTGGCTCCCAGCACCCCTCTGGCTCATCAGAGGAGGCAGGGGATGTCCTTGGGACTCTGGTCCTAGTGGCGAAACGAGGGTCTTAGCTTAACCGCCCGGACCCTCCTGAGAGACGGCGCCAGTGTGCCGTCTGGAGTGAGATGAGATCTCCTCACCCCACTCCGTGGAGATCCGCCCTCCTGCTTAGAGGGCGGACGTTGCTGCTGGCAAGGGTCGCGGGACTGTTGAGACACCGCGGCCCCTGCTGTCACAGCCACACGCAGCGGGCTTCGTCAGGTTTTAGTGGGTATACCCGAAGATGGGGGAGTCCCACACACGCCCCTCCGGTCTCCGACGGAGGGGTACGGTGCGTAATTGACATTTCCTGACGTTAAAAAAAAAAAAAAAAAAAAAAAAAAAAAAAAAAGGCTTCGAATTTCAGGGAAGCGCTCATCTCTGCACGCTTACAACGGGGTTGGATTATCCCGCAATTTTTGATGAAAGCAACTAGCCTACCGATAACATAATATTTTTGCGAACATAAATCTAGTGGCATTAAATGCGATACAGATTGTAGTGATACATTTGAAGTGCCAGTATCAGCGTATCAATTTAACACTGCGGCTAAATCGCTGATAGTCGTGAGTCAGTATGCCGCATATAAACATTGGCTCTATAAGTGCAGGATTGAACAATAAGTAACAGCTTTCATATTGTTCTGCTTTAAAAAAAAATCTTTATGGGTATGGTAACAAAGCAGTTATTATACCAAAACTACCTTACGAATTCCATCGACTTGATATTTAATTTGGTCATAGTGTAAATTAAATCATAAATAGTCGCAAAGCCAAAACTATCGATGTTAGGGAAATTACTTTAGTAAACCCACATCTCTATCCGCCCACAGCGTCCACAGATACTGGGAACTAGTGTATTTCCCTCCAGTCTTTTTTCAATAGTCCGAACAAATTAAGAGCATATTCCCTCGAACTCGTAGCCCACATTACTCATTCGATAGAACCGATTTCAAACGGTTCCACTAAAAACCAAAGAGGCGAGCAAGTAGGCTATGTACACACGACAGCGCATCAAGGCAAACATTCCGGCATCTTCTCCTGTAGTAATATGAGTGAACTTGCAACAAAAATGGATAGTCTGATAAGCTTTGGTCTGCACGTACGAGCGAAGTTGTTCAAGTAATAACTTAAGCTCGTAAGGGAAAAGTTGAGAGTTAAATATTTCTTGGAAACTTCCAGGACTTTAGGTTTAAATTTTGCCCTCATTTCTAATTTTGGAAGTTGGGTTATGACCTTCATTTAGACAATTAGAAGGTTAGTCGGCTACGCTACTGTCTGATTTTGTTGGAGTATTTTAATTTAAAAAAGTTTAACACTAAGGTCACAATAGGGCTAGAAAGTGGCTTATTATACATATATTCCACGACAGGCATTTGTTTTTTGCCACATTTGAAAAAAAAAAACAAAGCGAATGTCAATTTTAAAGACTTTTAAAAATAAGCTACGGTTACATATACGAGTAGCAGCAATTACCGATGCCCAAAATGTAGTACATACTTAATATTTAATTTATATCTCATTTAAAGGGAAATGTAAAATTTCTCATGAAAATTAATTAATTTCAACCTATGACGAATATCGATCACGAAAACCATTGATTATAATCAATTTTTATAATATAATTATTTATCAGTTAATTTATTATTGTTATTATAATATTTATTATTATTGACGTGACAACGTCTTATAAATTGGTTTGCCGGGTGACACTTCAAGAAACTGCGTTACGCTCCGCTCACGTTCCACGCTCACAATGAGAGCGAGTGAGAGGCACGCGTCCCTTCGACTCGGGCATGGTTAGCCCGCCTAAGAGCGAGTGAGACAGACATAAAAAGTGAAAGGCACGCGTCCCTTCCACTCGAGCACAGTTAACCCGCCTAAGAGCGAGAGAGACAGAGCGAGAGAGAGAGAGTGAGAGAGATAGGCATACACACCGGTTCATGTTATACGAATGAATATTCACATTAAAATTATTTTACCACTCAAAGTCGTTGTCACGTAAAACTTTCGCCCGTATACCGACTTTACAGGCAACCAATTTTTTTAATTTTAATTTCATTCATTTTGTGTAATTTTCTTATTATCAATCATTATTGATAATAAGAAAATTTAATTTATTATTGTTATTATAATATTTATTATTATTTTAATTTAAATTTTATTCATTTTTTGTAATTTTCTTATTATCAATCATTATTGATTATAAGAAAATTACTTAGATAATAATTCTAGGAAAAAAAGAGCAATTAGTTAATTCATCTTTTCTCGAGATTCATTTAATCGTGTGATTCACACTTTTAACTTTTCTTCTCAGTCATACCATTTGAAAGTTCCAGGCGAATGCCATTTGTTTTCAGTTGCAATTAAAAGTATACGAGTAGTACTCTCTGAGCGCTTCAAGTGGCATACAAAATAGTACGTATGATACGTAAAATGAGATCCATTAAAAATGTTTTGCATAGTAAAAATATATAGTTGTAGGTACCGTTATTTAGGAAGCAAAAACAATGGAGAGTACATTGTACTCCTAATTAATGTACAAACAAAGATGTTCGTCTTTGTACTTGCTAAACGTAACCAATTTAATAAACAGCACTGATTGGTACTAAGTACGAGTAATACTTAGTTAACATTAATAGCGTGTTTTAGCAACATTTCTAGAATAGCCTTCAAAAGTTTCTAAACTTAAATCCTTGGCGGTGAAGTTGGAATTAGTCTCGGTGGGCTGAGGTAGTTTAAACAGACAGAATTATATTTTCAGGGGCATTCAGACCGAGTGCCGTGTACCTTGGGGATCAGAGCGGGCAGTATATGACGTATGGCTGCAAAACGACCGCTTGATACCACGAAATTCGTTCAGGTATCACCAACCACACCTGACCTCCCTCGCCTTTCTCCCGCCACGCATCTTCTAAATACAACTTGCTCACATTATATCCCATCAGAGATCCGCCTAAAATGGCCGCCCAAATGGACGTTTACACAAATTGCACGATGTGTTTGGTAACTGAAACTGCGGTTTTTGCCCGTTTTATTGTTATTTTTTGACGGAACTGTTTTAATTGAAAAAAATACAACGCTTTGTGGCGCATAATTTGTTTAACGTCACCCCTGGGAGTAATAACTTATGTTAATGTTGGTAGTCCTTTCATACTGTTCGTGTTATTTTACGTCCAATTAATAGCAATAAAGTGTCATTGTTAAGTCAATAACACAATGCTGAGATGGCTGAAATAAACTTAATAATTGAAGCCTTGAAGAGATAATTAGCAATCAATGCAAGTAGTAAATAGGCAAAAAGGACAAGTATTTAGTAATAATATAAGTATGAGGTAACATAGAGTGGTAAATGATGGTGCTCATGTAGCTTTCTATAAAGTACAAACATAAATATGTTTCATAAGTAAATTGTTTAGTCAACAAGCTAATATCAGGTAAAATAATACTCTACCATATAGCAGGTAAGATAAGTAGGTTGAAACCTTAATATATTAATATTGATAATCTGTAGGTGTGTGAATAGGCGTTTAAGCAGACAATATAGTTTCGAAGCCATGAAACTGTCGGTAATATTTGCCAAAGCGAGTAAGTAGATCAGTTATAAAACTACTCGTTTGCAACGAACCAAATACCTTAACATATCAAATACGACTTAATCGTCAAATTTTAAGTTTTACCTCTATTTCGTTAAATCAGTAAAACTTGTTAAAAATCTACCTGTTCTATTAATGATTCGGTTACTATATTAAAGTGATTTACAACTTTAAAATATCTCTTATTTACGTTTGACCAATGATGTAAGACTTTCAGTGCCGCCCAATTGATTAGCCGACTGAAACGGGCAGTCGGCTAATCAATTGGGCGGACCACATACAATGCAAGCCGGGCATTCCCTACGGCGTCGGTGATGGATAGACAGTCACTAATTGAGATCGAGCACCATCTGTGTACTTGAATACACGAGACTTGGGATACAAACAAGGAATCACTAAACTTTTTGTTCTATGCTACGATAGAATTGGTTACGTTACGAATTGGCTAAATATTCCCTCAAGGCTTTTTTTTATTTTTATTTATTTATTTATTTAAGCTTTATTGCACAACAATACTTTGTACAAAAGGTGGACTTAACGCCATAGGGCATTCTCTTCCAGTCATACCTTTGGGCTAAGCAGAAATGATTAGTGGGCGGTGCGACAAAATAAATAAAAGAGAAAACATACAAAAAATAAGAATAATATGACACATAACATTAAATATAAAATATACAATATACATAAATATAATTATATAATATATGTTTTTTTTTATTTTTGCTCTAGCCTGGATTTCAATCTGAAACGAAGCTTACGGATTTTAAAATTAGTTTCAACATACATAATTAGTAATTGGTCGACAATATCATTTTCTACAATAATAAAATTACATAAGCCGACTGTCACTAACCGGGTCAATCACCTCGGTGCAATGAGTAAGTACTTAGTCATGTCTATAACTCAGTACAATGCATTGCATCACACATACCAAAGCTCAAGATGCCTAAGCCTTAGGAGACATGTTTGAGATCGTTCTCCGTCTCAATTAGCCGAAGTAGATATTCAGCCTTTATTTCTGCAAGGTGATAATATAAGCGACGGTTAAGTAAACAGCCAGTTAGTGACAGTTTTAGATTGAAAAAAAAACTGACAATGTGAAAATTGGCTAAATACTAAAGCCTAAGCCAGCCAGGTCTAAGCCTGCCATTTTGTAGTACTTAAACTTGTTCCTTTGTCACGTTTATAAGAATTCAGTGCCATACATTCCAAAGCCCAAGCTGCGCAGGCCTTTGGAGCCGTGTCTGCGGTCTATCTCGCACACAGATCATTCTCCGTCTCAACTACCCTCCGCACTGTTCCTGCGGGAATGCCCGCTTTGGCCCGATTTTAAGTTATGTAACAGGCTGGCCTAGGTTTTTTTCTTTCTCGACTGTATAAAATTTTTAGTACCGACAGGTCACTTATTGAGCTTTCACTTTATCATTATGTCAACTGTAGTTAGCCATAGGATGGCAAAAGTGGCACGGATATCATCAAGCAATCTGTTTGTCATAAATTGTGAGTGAAAGATTAAAACCATGATTTTAGCATGATAACTTTAAAATAATGACAGTTTTATAATCAAATTCATCCATCATTATTTTCATTCATACATACACAAATTCATTCCAGGTGTTTGAAATTTAATGCACTGAATTTACAGCACGTTGCCACATCCCCGCTGAATATTCAAATGTTTCACTGTCAACATCAAAAAGAAACCATTCGGGCTCATTTGCATCCAACTGAAATTCTGTTTTAATCCTGAATTGAGTTCTCGTTCGTTTGTTGCTTTAGTTCTAACTTTTCTAGTGTTTTACGAAACAAAATTAGGATATAAACTAGGTCCGGAGAGCTCGAGGTTTCAGCCCGCTGGGCACGGGGATTTATCTAAGTAGATTTATACATCTTCTTTATGTTTCAAATCCGGTTTTCTAACAACAGCGCTGTGAGGAGCAGGTATATAAGAATAAAGTGGGTAGGATATTTTTAGAGATGCACCGAATGTAGATTAAACCGAAAACGAGTGTTCGGACGAATATTCGGTTCGAAATGTACCGAACCGAATATTCGGCCGAATTATTCGGTTCAATTCTGCGCGTCAAACAGGTTTGGTTTATCTATAAATTTGATTTATTTTTTCATTTGTGAACTAGTACTAGAAGATGAAGAAAAGAAGAAGAGAAGATAAAGAGAAGAAGAAGAGAAAAAGAAGAGAAGACGAAGAAAGGAAAGGAAAGGAAGAAGATGAAGAGAAGAAGAAGAGAAAAAGAAGAAAAGAAGTAGAGAAGAAGAAAAGACGAACAGCAGGAGAAGGGAAGAAGAGAAGAAGAAGAAGAGAAGAAGAGAAGAAGAAGAGAAGAAGAATAGGAAGAGAAGAAGAGAATAAGAAGAGAAGAAGTAGAGAATTAGAACGGAAGAAGAAGAGAGAAGAAGAAGAAGAAAAGAGGAGAAGAAGAAGAGAGAAGAAGAGCAGGAGAAGAGAAAAAGATGAGAAGACGAAGAAAAGAAAAGGAAAGGAAGAAGATGAAGAGAAGAAGATGAGGAGAAGAAAGGAAGATGAAGAGAAGAAGAAGAGAAGAAGAAGAAAAGAAGTAGAGAAGAAGAAAAGACGAACAGCAGAAGAGAAGAAGAGAAGAAGAAGAAGAGAAGAAGAAGAAGAGAAGAAGAATAGGAAAAGAATAAGAAGAGAAGAAGTAGAGAAGTAGAACGGAAGAAGAAGAAGAGAGAAGAAGAAGAAGAAGAAAAGAAGAGAAGAAGAAGGGAGAAGAAATGCAGAAGAAGAGAAGAAGAAGAGAAAAAGAAAAGAAGAAGAAGAAGAGAAGAGAAGAAGAAAATAATAAAGGAAGATGAAGAGAAGAAGAGGAGAAGAAGAAGAAAGGAAGATAAAGAGAAGAAGAGGATGAGAATAGAAGAAGAAGAGAAGAAGAGAAGAAGAAGAAGAGGAGAAGAAGAAGAGCAGAAAAATAGAAGAAGAAGAAGAGAAGAAAGGAAGATGAAGAGAAGAAGAAATAATAGAAGAAGAAGAGTAGAAGACGAGAAAAAGAAAATAAGAAGAAGAAGAGAACAAGAAAAGAATAAAGGAAGATGAAGAGAAGAAGAGGAGAAGAAGAAGAAAGGAAGATAAAGAGAAGAAGAGGATGAGAAGAGAAGAAGAAGAGAAGAGAAGATAAGAAGAAGATAATAAGAAGAATAGAAGAAGAAGAAAAGAAGAATAGAAGAATAAGAGAAGAGAAGAAGAGGAAAAGAAGAAGTACAGTTCTTTGTTTATATTCTAGAGATGCGCCGAATGTTCGGTCGTATATTAATATTCGGTACATTCGGCATATTTTTTCATGTGAGTATTCGGCCGAATGTTCGTTTGATTTGCCGAATAATTACCGAAAATTAAAAGCATTGTCATCATTTAAAAATGAAACATTTCAATAAACAGTAAGGTTAGCTAATTATTACTAAACAAGTGTTGTTTATTGCGAAGATTTGTATATTTTTTATAAATGAAACAGACTTCTTGTACTGATTATTTATTGTTAAATAAAAATATTAACAATCTATAAATAATTGTTTTATCAAAGAAACTGCTGCTATATGTACAGACGATAAATATATTTTCTTATGAAATTAAAAAATTTAAGAACATTGCTTTGAGTAACTACTATTTTAGGAAATCTTTTTTTAGAATAGTTATAATTTACAACAAATAAATTATATACAACTACATCACATACATTGATCTGACTCCGTGGTAAGAAGCTAGTATTCAAACATTCAAATAAAATTAACGCGCTTGGAAACTTTTTTTTTTTTCTCCGAAGGCTGATCGATGTAAATATTAATATGACTATGTGTAGTTGGAAGTTACGTTAGCTAAGTCGTTGATAATCGTCGTCAGTCGTCAGCATATTATTACTACTATATCGTAATCGTGTTTATAAAAAAAAAACGTAATGACGTAGATACTCGTCACGTCAGTCCTGCATGACTCTCGCTTTCACTGGAGGTTGACCTTAGGTTCGTGTGAGGTAGCGACTCTACATTAGCGATAAGATCAGACATGCGATCTCTGAATTACTGACGAGGTTAAATTTAAAACTGAGCTTTAAATAGCTATTGTTGCGCTATAGTAATATATTTTATCGTAACTCCATGGCTATGGTATTAACATCGTAGAAGAATGTTGATTAAACTAGCAATCACAGAATCAGTGCATTATAAAAAAGAAAACCTCTTTCTAAATATCAAAATAATTAAGTAGCCACCATTTACAACTAGGGCATATATGCGACGTTCTGTCGTCATGACTCGCGACTTACTCATGCCACACAGACGGTCGTCGCGAATCGCAACGACTGTCTGTCGCACATGTGCCCTAGGCTTATGTGTGCAAATGTATACTTTGAATAAACATTAAGCAAAAACAAAAGAGTGGGTGTTCTTTTCAAAAATCTCCGCAAACCGCTTTTCCTTAAAAAATGCTTACGTTCAAAATTTTAAAAGATTAAAGGAAATAAAATCTAGGTAGGTTCTTTTGCTTTTATGTCAAGTAAGTAACTTAAGGATAAAAAAGTGACCGAACTCTCCTTCCTTGATGAGACGCGATTTGCATGAACGATAGCTTTTATAAAAAAATTAAGAGGCAAAACGATTTTTTTTCGTTCCTTTGAACACAGATTTGTGTGAGGCATAAGAAAAAAAGGTAAAAAAAGATTTTTCGATTACCTATTTTTTGGGAATGTGGCCACACTGTAGTAAGTAGGTCAACGGTCGATTTCGCACCATTATCAAGACTAAATTACTTAGGAACATAACTATTTAAAATTAACAGAAATACTTTCTAAGCTAAACTTCAAAATCTTTTTTAATTTATATAATGTGCAAAAGCGAGTGAGTACTTACAGAATTAATGAAACACACCTCCGGTTTCTCATGAATTAATGTAGAATAATGCTTGTAGGTAAAAGTTGTCAAGCGTTAGAATTTAAATTGAAGACACTTTTGTTTCACAGATTTTCAGTAATTATGTAAACTTTTAAATCCAACAATTTCAAATAGGATTTAAGTCAAAAGAATTCGTACAAGCAGTTGTAAGGCTACAAAAACAATGAAGTAATACAATGTGATTGTGAATTCGATACGACTGGAAATGTATGATTTTATTCAAGGGAAACAATAATACTTAGGTAATGAATGAATAAATATAAAAATAACTAATAACTTTATCACGAAAACTGGTTGTGTCGTTAATGGAAGTACTTACCTGACCTAAAGGTACCAACAACATTGGAAAGTGGTATTTTTGATAGGAGATACTAGAGATTTTTAAAATAATGTGCCTTTACACTACACATGTCCGTCCTTATGGAAAAACTTATAAACATATCCGTAGATAGCATACTTACTTACAAGGATGGTAGGATAACTTTGACCCGGCTAATATTACTGTGTTCATTTTATTATTACACCTAAGACTTGGTTTCATAATTTAAAAGATTAATTTAAACTTATTGCACCAACAGTTATACGAATGACGGACGTAATCCAAAAAAAACACCAGTCAACCGCGTGAGAATGCAGTGGGCACGCTCCGTACAAGTCGGACTGACGATCTGGTGAAGATTGATGCGCGAAGTGCAGGATCCTTGATGGAAGCCTTTGCTGAGCAGAACGCGTCGAAACTTAAAGGCTAATGATGATGATAATTAGTCTTAATTAACCGATATCATCATCATCATTTCGTCCGTCTATATTACGTAATCTGCCCAGATTTCACGATAAGACCTCTAACAATACAAAGCAGAATACATCATAACAATGAATATTAGGGATATAATGCATCTATGACATATTTGACATTGATAAATTGGGTATATGCCTAGGTCCAATACACGTATTGGTATGTTAACTATCATCTAGTCACCTGTCGACATACACCACTAAATTAATTAATTATTTCATGTAATCCCAAGAGACATGTTATACTATGGTAGCCAATCAGGTAATTTTCATAACCATAAACATGTCTTGTTGGAAGAGGTGTAAAATAAGTGTTAACGTTTTATTTTTTTAATGATTTCTACGATTTAAATAAAAATGAGTTATATCTGAACTCATTTATATATATATATATATATATATATACATATATATATATATATATATATATATATATATTTAATATTCATTAGACTTTAATTTGTGACTGTCGGCTTTTTCACACAGTATGCACGCTCACCAGACTTACTATATTTTTTTTCACTGCTAGAAAATAAGAAACAAACTAAGGAATAATAAACTATACGAGTAGTAAACCCACTACCCTTTCAAAACATTATTATCTATAAAAAATCTGCTGCGCAACTTAAAATGCATGCTACGGTTAATATTTTGCGTAAAAGTCAAGACCGTTGGATTCATCTGAGAATTTCCATATTAATTTTGTTCTGATTTAAGGAATTGTAGTATACAAGCTACATTCATTTTATTCAACACACCCAAATAAAACGCTTTAAATGAAAGGCATTTACTTAAGTTTCAATATTCAGGTGGATATAAGACTTTTCATCACTTATGCTGTACCTAAACTGCTTATAATACCTACCATATCTAAAACCCAAAAAAAAACTAAGCAACAATTTATTGATTTTAATAAAAACAACTCTTTAGCGCTTTAATGGTGTTGTTGAAGGGGAATCTTTCCAATTTATCGTTTTGTATTTCATCACGCCATGGTTGCAAATATCGTTGCTGAAGAGTTAACCCTCAAAACGCGAAGGTATTTGCTGTATTGGTCGATTCCACCCCGCACGCGACCTCGCGTGGCAGAGGTCACGGACAACGCGATCCGTTGTATCGATGACTTTTGAAATCCTACGTTACGTCAGCATTTTAGGGTTAGCCCGGTAGCATCTGATTTGATTGAGGCATAATTGCAGGAAAGATAATAAAATTATAAGTGCTGATTTCAGCAAGGTAGTGCAACCGAAGGTTCAGTACTCAGCTGGTTAGCGTATTTTTTAGTATCTACATTGACAGTGACACTAAAAAATTTGCTGATGATCTCTAGGCTTTAAAATGGCCGGTAAAGGCTTAGTCAGCCATTTTTAGCAGTAATCAGTTTAGCTAAGTCAAATTTCATTTTAAAAATGTCACTATCGTCGGTTAAAATATGTCTTGGTGAAATGAGAGTTGAATAGGTCTCTCGAATATCTCTTGAGATTGCAGTCGCCTCCACTTGCGCTAAAATTGACTTTTTGTGGACCTTAAGCTCACCCTTACCCACGCTCAAGCTTACCCACAGATCCATTAAAAAATAACTGTGTCACTAATAGAAGATAATTAAGAACACTTTTCTTCGAAGTTATGACCTTTATTGATTTATATTTTCCGGGTAGTGTTAAAAAATGATATTTTTTTAATCGCTTTAATATCGATAAAAGAATATCGATTTAAAAAGTTACTAACTAGCTTGTAAAAGTTAACTGTAGAGTTTCATTAAAATTGTATTTTTATTTCATTATATGAGTTTGTTGGCTCTTAAAAACACAACTTTACAGTTTTAATATAGGCAAATAACGCTTATTGTGTTTTTTCCAACAATGTACGTTAACACACAATAGTACGCCATCTATCAGGGAGCGGACGAAACACTGAAAGCTCGGTTTTCATGTACAGCGCCATCTATGGGTGTTTGAAAACACTGAGCGTTCTAGTCTTTTCCATAGATTACCCCTGAATTCTCGCTGAAAAAGAGGGCGCTACTGTCGCCTGTTATTATCATATGGAAGGTCAATGACCCTGAACTCTAGAGGTTCTATCGGTAATATTTAAAAAAAAACAAAATGCATTAAAGTTAAAGAAAATACGTAAGATTTAAATTTTAAAATTTTTGTTTGCCATTATTATTTAGTTAGGAACTAGGAAATGTATATTTTTATTATGGTCATGATTAAACTTCTTCGATGTGACATGAAGCATCAATCAACGATTTGACAAACACCTGGATGTGGAAGTTGGCTCTGAGGACCAAGTTTCAGCACTAGTTATTTGTTAGTTAGTTTTGATCATACAGAAAGGTTTATTTGTACATAGTTATTTTTTCCGAATAATTATAATTCAAGCAAACTGTTAATATTTAACTCCTCAGTTACACTCAACTCAATCCACCAACAGCAAGACAGCTTAAAAAGAAATACGAAAAGAAAAAAGTTTGTGGGTAGTAATGAATTGACAATTGAGCCAAACAAAGTAATCCTTTCCTTATCTAAGGGCAAGGTCGGACGTTAACAAGGCTTTACGACTTCTACGGCGGATTCGGGATTACTTTTGCTTTCGCATAGGAGAAAATATAACATGAGCGGCTACTTTATGGAACACTGCTTTATTTTGTGTTATTATTTTGTACTCGTAAAAAGTATGGAAATGTTTGTATGCAAACATTTATTGTTAATCAAATTTGAAGAGAAGCAATGACAATTGGTTCCGCTGCTTCTTCTCAGCCCAATTTGTCCAGTTTTTTATCACATAAATCAACAGAAAGGTTAAATACGACTATTCCCAAAGTACTGATTACACCAAGGTTATTCAATTTACAGCTAGTGTAATTAGTACGGAATAGTACGGAAATTGACACCGTCACTGTCATAAATTGCCTCAACCTAGACCGGCCAATTTTAAGTTAGTGAAGTTTGGCCATAGGTAATTGTAAAAAATAACTTTATTACACATTATCAAATAGTTAAAAACTGAAAAAAAAACTTGAAACGATTTAAACAAAAAATAATGTTACCGATTTGATTTCCTAAGAGTTAAATCAAGTATCCACACATAGGATGTTAATGGTTTTGTAAAGCTATAACCTTCTTCGGTAGTCTAGTGAAAATATAGGGCGAAGGTCGTAATTTCGCAGACCGTGACGTAAACGTGCCGTAACCGGCAGCTGAGGTAACGAGGCGGTCCCAATTACTGCCATCGGGGCTGCTCGATCTACCCTAATAGCGTACTATGCGGGGATTTTAATACAGCTGTCCATACCACTGTAAACCAACTGATTTAAAAAGTGGTTCGGCTCTTCTCAGGCAATATTGTCAAAAGCAGTTATTTAAGTTGATACCATGATAAGCATGGATGTCAGCTAAACAATTACTCTTTACTTGATATCTAGTTTTTGCTGGCTATGAAATAAGTAAGTTGGAATGTGGACGACAAAAGGGTGCTTAAACCTACCTTGTTTTCTTCAAACTCAGACTCTGAATAAAAAGACACTTTAAAAAGGTCAAGCGGAGGGTAAATCTCAATATGTTTCGTTTTTAAATACGGCATCATAAATCTGAACTGCTTCAGTTATGTAAAGACCAAACCTAAGAACAAATACTGATAACTGAAAGATAAGTTGGTATCTTTCCGTGACAACGATAGGTCAATCACTCACACCGAGAACCCTATTCAGTAGACTAAAAAGTCACACTTATTATATCGATATCAATCATCATATATGGATGCACGTGAGGTCGTTGATTGCGGTGAAATTGATGGATTCGCTGTCCACGGCGTACGGCAGTTCGCGGAGTTCACTCACACATAGACACGATGTGATTTCTTGGCGTGGAAACTTACAAGCACAATAGGCTTAACTGCCAACAACACTACACTTTTATTAAAAGCAAAAAAACGCAATCATGCAAATTCAAAGAAGCTTTTTACAATCAGCTTTTAGGTATCTCAATTTTTCATAGAACTTAGATAAAATTCGCTTATTTCTTATTCTTAACATTTTAAGACAAACATAGCCGCGTCGCTGTTAGCAGACAGATATGAGGCGAAATCCTTTTTCAAAAGATTTGAAGACGTATTGTCCTGCAAATAGTTTCCTCGAAGTACTTCTGTGTGCTGATAAAATGTATCTTTTTTACAGTTAAATGACAGCATCAGTCTTCGAGGTACGACACAATGATGGGTCGTACCGTGTCTGCGTTTGAGCTCTAAATATAGACGGGTCAATATCGCGGACGATTGGCGACGCACCGTCTGCCTCCGTTACTACACGACTCGGTCTATTGTGAAGCCTCCGTATGACGTGACTTATTGATGAGTTAGCACCTTAACATCTTTCAGAACAGCACGACAAATTGTTATCAGTGGATGAAAAGTCTTGAACTGGAGATTAAAGTAGCTTTATAAATACACTCATACCTACTAATTTTTTGCAATGAAATATCAGATCTACCTTGCCAGAACCACTACTTAAGTAGTTCTGGTAATCTTACATTCGCAACACCATAAGATTACAATTTGTTATTCACCTCACATATTAAGTTATTTTATTTTATTTCAACTACTCTTCATTCGTCAAAGTGTTCCATCGAATATAATTGATTAGACTCAAATACGGAGGCGGGCGGCCTCTACGGCGAATAATTTAAAGTAACTGTCTGGGTACCCACATTTTTTATTTTGGTGTTTTTTTTTATTTTATTAGTTCCTTCTGAGTTTGTCTATTATTTTTTTGCCTTTTCTTAGTATGATTATATATTATGTCACGACATCATTGTGCTTAGTACATTTTTTGCTAGCATCAAACTGTTTGTAATTTTGTTGAGTTTATACGTTCTAAGAGAAGTGATTAAGATCGATGAATCTTTCTCGCAGCGGTGATAAAGTCACAAACATTTATCTTTGAGAGATAGCTTAACAGAACAACATGAACCATTACTTTATTAAATAGATTCATTCTTATTGTTACATTCTCTTGTTACAATAAATAGTTTTAAAATCCTATAAATAAAATATTTCGTCACTTTTCCTGATCTGTTTCATACGCCTTAAGTAATAATAGATAGATCTAAATCTAGCGCTCCAGTGTTCGTGTTATCCATCAGTCCATCTGTCACAATGCTGTTTTATAAATGAAGATAATGCTATGTAGCATATTTATTGTCCTGGATCTAGGTCGCGCGTGATAGGTCGCCGTGCCATCAAAAATACTACTTTCTGAGCCACTTCTCGAACCTAATTTCCCTATGGAATCCATTTATGAGTTGCTGTACCAATACTGCATTTTAAAAGATTTTTTTTTGCTAAAGTAAAAGGTTTTAGCAATATCACTGAGATTACGCGCGAGTTTGTTGGTGTATCGTTTTAGTTAAAATATGAAGTCTATTACACATACTGACGAAATTACCATCCTAACAATAGCTACCTAGCAACTAGTTACCATCTAATAACAAATTTAGAACTATTACCATTCTATGAAATGCGTAGGCTATTCGCTAGTGGTGCCGTTAAAAAGTTTTTCAGCCGCAACATTCCGTGCCATAAGAAACTCCTTCGTTTTCACTTCTGTAGAAATCGCGTGTGGCCTCCATATAATCACTAAATCAATATTGGAGTGCCGACTCAGGTTGAGCCGTATTATGCTGAAGTGAAACTGAAAATACACAGGGTTGCTGGTTAAGTCGTTCTTCTAAATCTGTAGTACTGATATTAAAATGCATGAAAACCTCATGTATGTATGTATATAGAGGCCAATAACATGACCAAAATGATAAGGAAAGTCGGTAGGTACGATTTGATATTGTATGAAAACAAGCTTTATCTTTGGTAAATTATTTCAAAGAAGTTTTAACACATAATACGCCATGGTGGTCATCAAACAATATTACTTCTATTGTGTGTACTCTCAAGGCAGTCAAGCCATTAGGATAGCGTAAGTCAGTTTGCTTAAGGAAAATATCAAGGAACTATAGTTCTTCAAAGTAACAACATTTTATAAATTCATCTTTATAACATAATTCATTCATCTATTAACATTGCAAGTCACGTAACTTGGTTACTGCTATCGTAGTTTCATGCCGTATTTTCTTTGGATCTATTGCAAAATGCATTCTTTGTTGACTTTTATGCAAACTGACATTTGTGGTTGCATGTTAGGTCAACATACGCGGATTTATTCCTGTACTACTGAATATTGTATAGTGTCGTATTTTCATAAACAAACTTCTCTAAATTAAATTCGGTTTAAAAAAACCTTATACTCTAAGAAGCAAAGTTCAGGCTATCATAGTATTTACTTCTATGTAAATATAATATCCTCTAACTCAGTTATGTGCGGAATGCTAACAGTTTCGTAGCATGTATTAGATTAATTTACCACCAACGCGACACCTACGCTGCATCGCTACGCCGTAGTCCGTAGGCGGCTACGTGAACTGCCTACGCTCAACGCGCCGCGCTACGCCGTAGCATTCAATTTAATCTCTTCGAAAAAGACTTAGGATATTGAAAAAAAATTTTTTTAATAAAAACTATGAGCGCACTTCTGAACTGAGGCATTGATTACTTTTCCTACAGGTAAGTACCGGTAGGTAGATAGAACAACAATTTAATATTTTACCCCATTTTCATGATCAAATCGAATAAAGTAATTTAAGTCTTTAAAGCTGATTTCTTAACTGATTTCGTTTTGTTTTGTAATTTTTTATTCATTGCAAAAACAAATCATATTTTCATCATGGAGCCGGACTAAAGGCAGAAACTGCCAGAGTGTGGGGTACCTACGTGAGGCGCCTACGAATTGGAGCCCCTCTCCCCATTTTGCCCTACCCTCTACAACACCTCCACTTCTACTAAAAGACTTCGCGAGCTTATTATGAATACGAAGTAATAAAAATCTGCCTGCACGATGGCAGTCGAGTATAGCCATAGAGTGTAGTTTGCCACGGCTGTTAGTTCCAAGATAAACGTTATCACGTATACTTATTCCCTTATTGATGTCAGCCTTGACCCTCCAAAGAGGTGGAGTTACGCAAGGAACCTTTGTACTCTCTGTTTCATTTTCAGTCCGGACTGCCTTTACGTAATATTGTAGGAGATGTTTTGCTAAAAAAAGGTTCATTAGGATTGATTAGATATTGAAAATAGATCATTTTATTCAATAGTGATGGACTCTCAATATTAAATATTCCAAAAGTCTGTACGATGAAAGTTCTCTGAAGTAGACACTACTCGTATATTCGCCATTTCTTTAGGCTCAGCCTACACCTGTGACATACTGACGCCGCAAGTCGAGAATGTCAGCGATAGAGGCGCAGCGTTTGATTGGCACGCTGTCAGAAGCGAGTCGCGGAAAGTCGCGAGTTTTGTCTGAGCGTTTTACCAAACAGAAACCTTCTGTCAAACGTCATACTACATGAGAACCTTGGTCAAATATTTTGTTATACTCGTAGCTAATACCTATAATAAGGCTTGGCCTTGAATCCCATCAGATTGTGCGTCAAAGCGGTAGCTCGTGATTGATTTCTCACCACGACAGCTAATCCATCATGCCAGGTACGGTATTTGCAATTCATGTCTTGGCTCTTGAGTATACGATAAGTTGTAAGTTGCCAAGAGCGGGGCAAGGATTATTGTTATTTTACAGTACAACAAGGCACGACCTGATTGGCGAGCCAAGCGGGTCGGTTAAATCAGGACATACGTCGACAAAAGTGAAATTAGGTTGACTGAAAGTGTATTTGAAACTTCACAGCGCACTTATTTACTTGCTGCTTTAAGTTACTTTCTCAAAATTGTTTCAGGCGAAAGTCAAGTCATGACCCGCTTTATTGTTGAATTAAAATTTACGGAAACAAATAACAATGTATTATCAAAAAAACTTGGGGCGATTCTTGTACAATCAAAAAAAGTTCACATTCGTGAAAACATCGATCGATCACCCCTCGAACGCAAAGTGTGGTGCTTACCAGGTAAAATTTGAGACCCTAAAACAATTTTTTTCACTTTTTTTTACAACAACATCACATACATTGATCTGAGTCCGTAAGTAGCTCAAGCACTTGTGTTACAGATATCAGAATCAACAGTAGTTTTACAAATAAACTTAAACTAATACATGACAATTATCTCGTAGCTCTCATGAAATAGAACCGTCAACAGTAATTTCAGGTTATTAATAATCACTTAAGATTATCACAAGTATCTATAAATAATTTCTGCATGCACTTAAATATCCCGCAAATACACCTCACTACCTACTGTTATTTCGACTAACAAACATTGTAAAGGCCTTGGCTATAGGGAAATTTGGTTTGCCATGTAGACATTTTATTAGCTGAAAACATTACGCAATTCCTTTGATACCTTACAAAATTATACGTTCAAGGGTAAGAAAAATATGTCGAAAACATTCCCATGGCAATTTAATAGAAGTGAAGAGGGAGACAATAATTCAGGTTTATTAGTTTTCCGAGAGATGCCTATTTCACTCAAGAGCCACGATATGGAGTCAGATATTGTCATTCTTTTAGTATCTACATTAGCATGCTATGACTCACAGTGACAAGATAGGGAAATTTAATTTTAAATAAAGAATTTTAATAAGGTTTAGGACATGATGCATTTTTTCTGTTATATGTCAAGATAGATTTTTTAACTTTTTACTTAACATACATTCTGACTTAGTTAAATTATAAATTAATAAAATCAAAACATCTTCATAAACAAGAAATCAAAATTAAATGTGAAATGCTAAGTTCGACGTTATAAAAGGTTAACGGCACATCTATTAAGCTGCATGTACACTAAACGAACTAAGCTCAAGTGGATAACCTCCATTAGTGGATACTTGTTTATGTCATCAACGTAATTGTGGCGTAAACAGGCTCCCATTCCCACATGTAATATGTATGCTTAGGGTGCGTTTATTCTGCCTCTACCCTGATGTAGTTTCGACCCTATACATCCTTTTCACTCACACTGGGAATCATAGTAGGGTATGAGTAGGATAGCAGTAATCAAAAATATGGGCACTGCCGTACAAAGTTACGCCTCAAAGCGACTGTTGATTGCATTTTTAACTACGTTATTATTAACAGATTGGCGTGCCAGAATTTTTCCTAAAGACCTACGTCGGATCTGACATAATTTGACAAATTTATGAAGCTAACGATCTTTGACTTATTTTAGGAACGATTGGATTTTAGTTAATTATGATCATAGTACCTGTAGCTGTAGCACCATGTAAACTCACCCTAAATTGTCACCCTTATATTAATCCAAAGCTGTATTTTGTATATCGTAGATAAGCACGTACAATGGCCAGCACGTCACGGTAAACACGGCGGTGGCTTATGCGCTTATGTTACGGGCGATTTTGCAACAAAAACGGGTAGCCTGATGTGCTAGCCACTGTACATATAGCATACAGTAAACACATGAATACATTCGATTAGCCTACATTAACAGTGGTTCGTGAGTGGCATCTAAACATTGATTTACCTGAAATGCGTATCACAATAGTAGATATAGATTGAAATAGATAGCTGAGTATTGATATTCATTAATACATTTTTTACTTTTGTAAAACACACTTCTTTTGGATTAGCTACAACTCAAGCTATACGATTTCATTATAAGCGGAACTGCCATTATATTAACCAACATTTTAATATAAGCTCAACAAATAATGGATACACACAAACTAAAACATCGAAGCAAACATTTGTTCCTCGTTATCCTTTTCGAGAGTAAAGCGCAAAATAAAACAACTTTGTGTGGGACAACATTTATTATGGCTGGCGTTCGTTTGACAAACAGCTGACTGGCGCGACTCTTGGGAACGGGAAATATGAAAAGTAAAGCGGGTTAGCAGCTGGCAGCCAGAGGAAAACAAACTTAATATGAAAGAGCTCCGAAAATAGGTTTGCTGGACTTCGCACAGTAGTCTAGACACTTTTTGCAGCTTTATATCGCATAAAGGCAGCGTTTGCGGTGGCGTTTTGTTCAAATAGGATTTGCTTTGCTTTCGTGCATGCTTGAGGTTTTGTTTGAAAGTCAATTAAGCTTTTTGTGATCATAGTTTGTCAATAAGAGAGCAAACTAAAGACAACTTCATTTAATTCATTTTATATTTAGACATTGATCGTGAAAAATTGTGTTATATCATGTGAAACTTGTTCAGTTACCATAGCAGTGACAAAAAACTAGCAGAAGCAAGTATCGATTGTGTTACTTTGTTTACTTATGTAATCTTTGCCCCTCAGCCCGGGCATACTATCATCTGTTGCGTGCTACGTCCAGTGAAAACGTGAGAAGAGAAATAAGAAGACAGAAGCGGACAGACAGAGAGATAGAGAAGACATACAGATGGTTGGTCTGTTCGTGGTCATTGTTGTCTTGCGTCGGTTGCGAGCCGGAGCGCCGCAGCCGCCAGATGGCGTGGCGCGCCGCCACCAGCCGCGCCAAGCCGTGCCGAGCCACTATACACGCGCGCTACACGCGCATGCTACACCCACAAAGAGTTCCCGACACTGTGCTCGCACACGACAGGAAGGGACGGGATCAACAAGTGAACAGGAATACCAATCTCCACGGCGGCTCTCACAAAACGCAACCCGATACGATGAGTAATAACTATCAAAAACACTACGAGCAAAAAGCTAGCCTAATATCACAACCGAATATCACAACAAGCGGTGGCAAGCGAAGCTTCGTGGACGGCGGCTTACGTAATGCTAAACTTATCTAAGCGTGTAAACGCGAAAAAACTTTATTGATCACAGAAAGAAGCCTTAACACTATGAGATTTTAAGGTGCCCGTTGGGGATATTATGTAACGGGCCGCGTTTTGTGTGGAGATTGGTAGGAAGGGTTTGTCGTATCGAACATGCGCGCGGGCTGGGGTTCGGGCGAGCACTGAGCGCGGCCGGCGCGCCGCCCGCCCCGCTCCCCGCCCAAGATATGACCCCACGGTTGACATTTGTGCAGCCCTAAGCCTGATTGTATCAGGAGGCAGCTCATTACATACCCGAGCTCGATACGTGGTGTAACTGCGAGTCACAAGGATTAATGGACTCGTAAGAGCCTTGTTTAATATCCTACGAATAATCTGACATTTAAATCAGCACTGAATCCTTTCAGTTCCCTTTACCGAGTGACCCAATGACCCAAACGCAATGACCTGATGCGGTTGCTATATTTTCACAGTAACATGCAGTCTCTAAATTATGCTCTACCTTAATTCGAAGTGCTTAATGAATATGCTGAACTTTCGAGACACCGAGGCGCGGTAAACATACGAACCGGGCGAAACTTTGCCTTATACTTGTAATTGGAAGAAACATTGTTACCGGATAATATCTCAGCTGATTGTTTTTCTTCGATACTTAAGTGTGGATATAAGTATTATGTTTGTCGATGTTCAATAATAAGAGTTACTTTAAATGGGTCAAGATAAAGTGTAAAAGGCTTAGAAGGATAATGTCAGACGCAGTGTATGGTAGTCGGAAACAAAATTAATGAAATGCGATCATCATAATCTTTATTCCTTGGAAACGAATGAGTGTAAGAAAAAAGTAAATAAATGAGGTCATTATTACATCTGATATGTCGCCAACTGAATGGTCGTAAACATAATGAACGCAGCCTCTTCAAATGGCTCGCATAAAATGTACATCAATGCCCATAGTCACGCATTTTCGTAAGATTTTTTTATGAGACGAAATTGTAGCTGCTTGCCGAGTAAGAAGAAAACAAATACCGATTCCATATTTTAACATACATCTTAACAGTATAATTGAAGCGATTCCTTGAATATAAACGTAGGTACTAGTCTATGACCATATTTTTTTGATTAAATATCCAGACATTTCGTTATTATGACGATAATTACGTTGATTTTGGCGCAATAACGCCTGTGCTTCATAGTATAAGTGACGATGTTCAATATCCAGGCTAATTCCCGTAATCCGTATGTTTTATATTTGAATTTAAAATATTTAAGTTAAAATTATTCCAGTAGCAAAATTTAAAGTAAACTAATATTCCGTTGACATAATCAAAAAATAAGTGTTTTTTTTTTCTTAAACACAACAGCTTAGCGAAAAAGCTCGATCGACAATAGTTCGCGCCATCGAGTTCAACGCCATCTAGCGGCGAGTAGTCGTAACGCGACAATGGCAAGATTGGCAAGTGGCACGGTTTGTTCGTTTCTATTAGCAGGGCACTCCAGGTGGGGCATAGCGTGGGGCGAGGGCTAATCTGCAATATCGGAGGCTATACAAGCAGCCGGTCTTCGATAAAAGGGCGAAGTGGCCTTGGGCGCCTTTTGTGAGGCACAAAAGAAAATGTCTTCTTTGTAGCGAGCTAAATTTAGGCTATATATTGTTTCGAGGACGTTTTCGGGTGACACTCGAAGCGGCACAAGGGCATCAGACGGAAATGATAAGCGCGATGGCCAGGCCCATTGCCAAATACGAATTGGAAACATGAACATTAACGGGTATGTTATTACGGTGATGATTGCCTACTCTTGAAATGTTTTGAAGGTGCCTTTCTTTATGGAAATTGAAATTGTTTTCATAGCAATGCAAAAGGGTGGTTGGTACGCAATAAAAAGTATAACTGATTTACTAAACCTACCTTCCTAGAACACAGTTTGTTTCAGCTAAATGTACTTTTAATTGTAATATTATAATTAGTCAAACAGACCTTTCGCAATAATGTTTGTGTAACTTGGATTTGTTATTGCAACCTATGAAAATCATTAACAACACACGTTGTGCACTGCACAGTTGAATGGTAACAGATATATTTACGATGCCATTTCAGGTCATAATGTTATACATGACGACTCATTATCATAAATACATTATGAGCCACTCGGTGCGCTTAAAACATTGTCACACCTCTACAGAATGTTCACAAAACTCTCTCGTAGGCATTGTTTTGGGAAAGGGGAGGCCATTTACTAAATAAAGTTAAATTAAACATAAACATAATCGCAGTAGATGTGGCTGATGTATGTTTCACTAGTGCCCTCCGCGACTTCATCCGCGTGGAATCCCTTTGTTTTCGAAATCGCGGTCGAACGGGATAAAAAGTATCCTATGTCCGTTTCCTGGTTCTAAGCTACCTCTCCACCAATTTTCAGCCAAATCGGTTCATCCGTTCTTGAGTTATAAATAGTGTAACTAACACCACTTTCTTTTATATATATATAGATTTTGAAGTCATCATCGATGTTAAGAAATGTGTAATTTCCCTGTGCATCGACTTTTTATCATTACGCTCATGTTTAGTTACAAGGAATTGTAGATTGGACACAACAAAAACGTAATCTGTAACGTTTTAACTTCCTTATCATCTATTATTTTATTTAAAAAAGCTGCAGACTGCTTTCCTTTCCTTTTGGGTTCTACAATGAACTAGACTATCAGGAAGTTAATAAGGTAGTGAAATAACAATGAATGGTAGGTCTGCTTGAATTAGCCTGAAAGTAGATGGCGCTGCTGGTGAGAAAAACGTGTTTTTTACGGTAACTTGAGTGATTATAACTCGGATTAAAAAGTATAGAGTCGTTTCAAATTTTAGTGTACATCCATACTCTCATCTAATTACATAAAATAAATCTGATAATAAAGTAAAAGTTAGCCACAATCAATTTAATCCCCGATGAACATTTATTTATTTAAGCTTTTAGAGCAACAATACTTTGTACAAAAGGTGGACTTAACGCCTTAGAGCATTCTCTACTAGTTATATCCACACATATCACATTAGCGACATATTAGCATCGTGTTTGATACTTGTAACACATAGCTCTGATAATATTCAGACTTCACTAAAATCTCTGGTCACATGCAATTGTCACCTTTAACAATGAAGATTGGAATAATACTGTGATTTAACAGTTTGAGGTAAAAGTAATACGTTTAGTTACGTTTCATAGAAACAGATGGCAAATACAAAGTTATTTCCATTAGTTAACCAAAACAATTCGGTACATAGTTTTGTGCTGCACAGCTCGGTCGCGGCATGGAGTGTGGAGTAATTTCCGACCCGAATTTAGACCAGCTGGGGTAGTTGTTAGTAATCACAGTTGGACATACGTATATCGATGCAATTTATGTTTGTGACAAGGTTGAAGTAAAGCTTAAAATCGTAGAACTTACATATCTTAACTGATATATTATGTTACCTATACAGAGTGACTAGAAATTAAAGAAAGAAAGAAAGAAAGAAAACATGTTTATTTAGTATCACATACTTTACAAAATAAAAAAACATATTCAAATGCACATACATACGATACTGAAAAAGTGAGCCACTCAGGATGTGTCGTAGCATCCCAGGAACGCTAATCCATGGAATTAGTAGCGAAGCGATCAAGGGTAGGTAGTCTAGGGCTATTCTGAGATATATTACTATGAGACTTTTTATAAGTTTATTATATACTAGCGGACCCGGCAAACGTTGTCCTGCCCATTGCTTTCTTTATTTTCTGATCTTTTGAACCTTCCCTGGACTTCCAACAATATTACAAGACCAACAGTATTCAAATCGGTTCAGCCGTTCTCGAGTTTTAGCGAGACTAATGAATAGCAATTAATTTTTATTTATAAGAATTACTAGCTGACCCGGCAAACGTTGTTTTGCTATATAAATCATTTTGCTTATCACAAAGGGGTATGAAAAATAGATGTTGGCCGATTCTCAGACCTACTCAATATGCTCACAAAATTTCATGAGAATCGGTCAAACCGTTTCGGAGGAGTACGGGAACAAACATTGTGACACGAGAATTTTATATATATAGAGAAGAAGAGAAGATTTAATTAACTGGTACACTACATTAGCAATTGATAAGCATAGAGTTAAAGATCCTTTCATGATTTTTTAATTTATTTATTACTAGAGTCCGCCCACGACTTTGTCCGCGAAACACTTTATCTTCGCAGTCTTAGCCCTCAAAACATAACCAAGTTGATATATCAATTTTCATCATACTCAGAAACTTATTGTAACATTGCTCCGTTGTGTCATGAAACAAGGAGAAACAAACCAACTGACTTTTCATTTACATTTATAATATAAGAAGGGAGTCAAATTATGATCCCGTTGAGAATTCATTTACGGATATTTCAAAATATTTTTTAATTTTATGAACCCGATGGGAAAAGACGAATAATGGAGTCGTAGTCCTATGGGAAGGACCCCTAAAACATAAAAACGAACCAAAATCACCATTATTGGTTATCACGCCTGGATGTATGTTTGGAACATCAGATTTTCCTTTTGATTTCAGCATTGGTCCCAAATGAATTGAAGAAAATTCGCGCGAAAAGTATTTTCGAATTTCGCGACGTCATAAATTCTAACCCAAAGAAATGTGTCTCATCAAATTGATCAATTGAAGTATCTAACCTCATTTAAGACGAACGTTTTCTACGTTCCTTTATTTAAGAGGTAATAATAGTTGCAAATTATTAAGCAATCCTTATGCGAAGAAAAAAAGGAATGTTAATTTCCTAATGAATTAAGCACGCAGCCTTATGAGTCACGTCGGCTCATTAATGTTAATTGAGATTAAAGTTGAGATGTAAATAGCATTGAATGGGTTAAGAACCTAAATAACAATAAGCAAGTATATGTTTAGTTAAATGTTTTGGCTAGGCTATTTAGTAGCAATAAAAAAGGGCTGCGAAAATAAAACTTAGGCGGTAATGCAAAATAATAACCATTATGACATCACAAGATTTTTTTATGAAACCTTAGGTACACGACATTTACTAACATGCGATAGTTATCTCTTGGTAAAAATCAATTTATTTTTGTGAAGAGACACAAGTAGCAATTTTACACGTCCCAACATATAAATTAACCCTACCACCAATAAGTTTAAAAAAATCTGATAGTATTTCTTGCTGATTTCTCTTGAGAATTGGATCATTCCTTAATTCGACTTCTTCGAAGTGCTTTTAATATGCATTGCAATTGCAATCCTTCGGAATATTTAACACTTAGTTAGGAAGACACGTACTTAAGACACTCACTGACACAACCGAGTTTTATCAAGAAAAAAAATCATCAATAATAAATAAATAAATATTTCACAACAATCACACCAATTTTCTAGTCCCAAATTAAGCTACGAGGCTTGTGTTATGGGTACTAGACAACGGATAAACATACTTAAATACTTTTTTTTGTAAATAAATACATATTATACATAGAAAACACCCAGACCAGTACAGTAACTATTCATGCACACTTATGCCTGTACTGTGCGGGGATCGAACAGCGATCCTTAGTTTTAGAAGTCCGACCTGTGGACCACTGCACCGAGCGGTCGTCTCAACCAATCTACCATACCATAACATTGATAATTATTTCTGTCACGTACCTCAAATCCACAACCTTTAGACAAAGGCGTTACGTTTTCCTAATCTGGCGTCTCAATCGGTGGATTTAGATCATTCAGCAGCCGTCAACAGGAGTTATAATCTTTCTCCTCGTTAATCATTGTCGGGGCAACTGGCCGGGGCCCTTTTGGCCATTGTCTCCGCCTAAATTGATGCCGCTTGGCCGCCGCGGGAAGGTTTGTCTTGTTCGCTTTCTTTGAAAAAAGTGTTTATTCCCCGTAGGCTGCGAAAGGTTAAAAGCTGCGGTTGTACTAGTTTCAGTGTAACCCTGTTTGTGACGCTGTGTATGCACATGTATAAATAACTATATTTTAATCATAAAACAACATAACATAAATCTATCCTATGTTATTGTATGTCTTCTTTTCATTCACGTTATGCAGTGAAAACACGTTTTGGGATTATTTTCCTGTGCTGAACTGTTAACTATGTACTCTTTGAAGATGACTTGATGTTATCTGTTGTGTTCTGTAATAAAAAAATAAATTAACAAGATGCCAAAACGAGCTAGTAAATATGGTGGTAATACGATGATGAAACTAACGTGAATTGGCCAGTGACATACACAGTTAAAAACCTTTGTCAAACAGCGTGACAGGGCTTGCGTGTGATAATGAATGGTAGCTGTCAAACTTGGCGAGGCGTGATGTTGACGATAGCGTGTCGTTTTTTTACAGCTTGCATACATTTTCATAGTTAGCGAGCTCGCCGTAACAACGTCACGTCACACTGCGCTCACTCTAGATACGTATCACTCTAGCAGTTTTAAAAAGCCATGAGGCTGGGTTAAGCCAGGTTGATTTAGAAGCATGACATCTTTGGTAATATGTTAACATATTATAGTAAAGATTAGATTAGAACCTGGAGATAGTTCGCTTGTTTTCTGTTTATTTGTAGCTTATCGTGTATTTGGAAATTGCCTTCACAAGTAAGAGATTATATATTTTTAAAGGATTACATGGGCTTACACGAGATATACCTAATCGCTGGATAATACCCAGAGCACTTATTTTTTACACTGAAGTGGCTTCTATAAATGGATACTTAAGTATTTTATAGCGTCAACTGAACAGAACCTATTTTATAGACAACTAAAGGTCAAATAAAAAATAGTCAAGTGCGTATCGGGTCAGAATATGGTGTTCTGCGTATGCACAGATTTGCCACAAATATAGTATTTGAACACAGCACAACTGTAGGTAGTGTAAAGAGCTAGTGACTACCTAATTAGAGGGTCCTGGATTAATGAAGAGTCCGCATCAATCAGCCCTAATCAGTAAATAAATTTTCGTATCCTCAATGCTCCTTCTTGAATGACGACACTTTCTAACGCGTGACCGCAGTTGCATAATTTGTGTAAAACTTTTTTTGTTTTTTTTGTGTGGTTAAGGAACCCTAAAAGTTACTGTCATGTGTACATAAAGGTCAGTAGAAGCGTGTGAGAATAGAATGATCTACTCGTACAATGCTACATGTGATTTAAGAGTCGACAGTTAAATAGAAAATCCACCATCTACAATGATTTTATTCCAGTTCCCAGTTCTGTGTGATTCTGTTAATTTAAATTTTGTTGCTCTTTTGAGTTTTTTTGCCTTTGGATATGTATCGCATTGTAACCAAATAAAAGATTTAACCATTTAGAAAGTAATATATACCCCTGAAAGTGCCAGAAAAACAGATGGTGAGCTTCAAGGGCTGGACGGATGTAGAACCACCGTGAATTATATATAAAAATACTCGTATCTCTTATATATAAAAATTAATTGCTGTTCGTTAGTCTCGCTAAAACTCGAGAATGGCAGAACCGATTTGAATAATTTTAGTCTTGAAATGTTCGTGGAAGTCCAGGGAAGGTTTAAAAGATCTAAAATAAAAAAAAGCAACGGGCAGGACAACGTCTGCCGGGTCCGCTAGTCTCTTATATATAAAAATTAATTGCTGTTCGTTAGTCTCGCTAAAACTCGAGAACGGCAGAACCGATTTGAATAATTTTAGTCTTGAAATATTCGTGGAAGTCCAGGGAAGGTTTAAAAGATCTAAAATAAAAAAAAGCAACGGGCAGGACAACGTCTGTC
Source organism: Pyrausta despicata (assembly GCA_963921415.1). NCBI lineage: Eukaryota > Metazoa > Arthropoda > Insecta > Lepidoptera > Crambidae > Pyrausta > Pyrausta despicata. Next base: position 7,519,499 of record OY992862.1, on the reverse strand, counting down.
GGGTCAACTAGTTTCGAATAAAAAAATCGCTTTGAAGGCGGTCCATCCGTTCGGAAGCGACGATGCCACAGACTGACACACACAAAACCACAGAAACAATATGCACACACACAGACATATGGGTCGACCTTATAACACCCCTTTTTCATCGGGGTTTAAAAATACAGTCATTTCGCTGTCAATTTTTTATCAGCGATCCTGTTTTAATTGCGTGATTGGTTTCATTTTAAAAAGCTAACGTATGTTCGTTTTGATGCTTTATCGTTTTAATTTTATTATTCTTTAAGAATTACCAGACTGTATTTCTTCCAATTTTTATAACAGTAAATAATTTGACATCCATGCAATATGGAATCAGATTAAGCTAGCCATCATAAAATATCAAATTATAGGAAAAATTAATTTCCTTTTAATTGTTTGAGACAATAAATTACGAATTATTTATGATATCATAGAATCAATAAGACGTGCGAGGATGTTGGTTTTTGCAACGATTAAGGGTAACAAATCATCATCATCATCATATCAATAAATATTTCTTCTTCTTCTTCTTCTATATCAGCCGTTCGACGCCCATTGCAGATCATAGGCTTCCAAGGATTTTGATCATAGGCATCGAGTGGCTTCCCGCAACTGCACCAAATCGTCGGTCCACCTTTTAGAGGTTCTGCCCATGGAGCGTCAACATCAAATATTACTAGAAATTTAAATACCTGTACCTATTCGTATTGCCTTCGGGTAGATTTGGCGCCTCTGCCCGTTGAATAAATAACAAACGGGACGCCTTGAGCGACGAATTAAAATGAGATTATACCCAGGGGATACGGGCCCAAGACCGCCTATTTGAATCCAAATCCAGCCTTATATCTCTGTCGGGTAGAATAATTAGAATTACTTAGGCATGTAGACTGTACTCGTATCTATAGGTATCTACCGCTAGAACAAAATTTGTAAGTCTCGTGAAGATATATAAAAAGAAGATTGGAAGAATCCAATGTTTCATGTTTAATGACGTATCGATATCAAGTAAGTTTTGATTTAAATGCCCAAAACATTAAGACCGACCCCATCGTCTGTAGTTAAGCTGTGAAAATGAACTTTAATTAAACGAATTACATCAAACAAGCAACTTGTTGTACTAATTTGTCACGCTGATAAAGGCGAAAATAGGTCTTTAACGTAATTAGTCTAGCGTTGACAAACATTGAAAGCTGAGGCCTCTTACATTGTAGATCTTGCTGAATATTTGATACAGGTAAATACGAGTTTATCGGTAATGAATTGTAACAACACCGACTGACGGCGCTTTAGAGGAGGTCGTACATATTTGATAATGATTTAACTTCATAATTTGGGAAGTAGGTCAAATATTCGGACTCAGACATCCAAGTTAGAAAATTAATTACTTAAGTGAATTTAATTTTAATGCTGTTTCATATTGTATTAAATTTTAACCTAAGCTTGAATTCTAGGAAACAGAATGGCAAGGTAAATAAATAATGATGGTTTATCAGTTTCAGTTGCGTGGTTCACTTATCGTTATTGATGAACTGTATCCTTTTACCATTTCCATTTAATGATCAAATTTAAAAGTAATTTAAGTAAATAAAAGGTTATTATATTAAGCTTTTTGTTAACCGTGATAGTAAGCATTCGGGTTGCAAACTTAAGAAAATATTTAGGCAATCGAAAAAGTTTATTTATTTATTTAAATTTTATTACACCAAAAGTGTACAATATTTGCGGACTTAATGCCTTATGGCATTCTCTACCAGTCAGCCGAGTGAGAATGCAGAAAGGTAAATTAAAGTTATTGGGTCATTTCAAATGGATTACCTTATATTTAGACAACATATCTAATTTGAATCTAATTTCATGATAATGTAGTTCCTATCTCAGCTGAATGAAAAAGCAGAGTGGCAATTCTTGTGCGTTAGAAAAATTTCACATTCGTAAACGAAAGCTGAACCACAATGTTAAACCTACCATCTAAATGTACCCCTTTTCATACGCAAATAAAATATTAATTTCATTTCATTTAAATAGTTCGATCTACTACCGAACCAAACTCGAACGCAACGTGTGGTGCTGACCAGTCAAAATTCAAATTTTGTAAACGAATTATCTTGTAGTTGTCATGAAATGCATCTGTCTACAGTAAAATTATACCAACTGTAAAGTTTAGCTGGCTACAGCCGAACTACTGGAAAAAGTACAAATGCATGAGAATAGTACCCCAGATTTCACATTTTCATTCAGAAATATTTCCTCCACCATCTCAAATGCTGGTCAAAGGCGAGTCAGAAGTGCAAACCCGGCCTAAGGGTGAGGGCCCTCAGACAGTCGTCTAATTAGTGCAGAGGACACACAAGCTACTAGCGAAAAGGTTGGCGATTTATGCCTGTGCGTTGAAAGTATAAAGAAAGAGTCTCAAAGGAATTTTACAGACAAGCAGGTCATTGTAGCTAAAAAAGTAGCAAAAGCTCTTATGTTTTGGAAAACACACACAACGAAGGTAAGTACCACAAACATACAAACCTTTGACGACAGCTTTGGTTTACTGGTCTGAGATGCAGACTAGAAAACCGGCTGTTGCGGGTTCGAATACTGCTAGGGGTAAATGTTCGTGTGATGTGCAAGAGCATTTGTACCTGAGTGTTTATAAATTTATTTAAGTATTTCTATCCGTTATCCTTGTCACCATAGCACATGCTAACGTTTAGTTTGTCGCTAGGTAATTGGTGTTTTTATTATTATTGTTTTTATTAACAATTTATTATTATTATTTAACCCGTGATGCCCGGTCCGAGAATCGATCCCAACACCTAGGTGGTATCGTTGAAACCGATGGAAACCTTTAGCTCTTTCATAAACCAAAAAAGGTTTAACCAAAATGAAAATTTCCCGGTAATTTACGGACTGTATCTCGAATATGCCAGGTAAGAACTAGGTAAGTCGTTGTGTACTCTAATTAATGCTGCAAGAGTGAAGTAGAAGGCACAAAGAGACGCTTCAGGCACTCAAGTCAAGGAAGGCAGTGACGGGATAATGAGCTACAAAGTAGTTAAACTCGTGAATGTTGAGATTAAATCATTTTAGAGTTCCTTAGCATAATTTTAAGAATTATATTATGTATAACATGTTTTAAGAATCCCAGTCTGTAATGTAGAGGTGCGATCATTGATGTATCTGAGCTATAGTTCGTGTAGATCTACTTTCACTTGCAAGCTGTGTCTTTGATCATAAGACTTTCGACGTAGTAAATAAAGAAATAAATAAAAAAGGTGTTAGCTTGTGCTGTGGTGATAAGGATACTTTGACGACCACTTTGGTTTAAAAGTCAAGAAGTTGAATATTAACCAACAGGTCGCCGGTTCGATCCCCGCACTATACAAACATTTGTGTGCATGAACATGTCTGGGTGTTTAATGTATTTATTTTAGTTTATTTGTAATACCACTGTTGACTGTTGATTCTGATATCTGTAACATAAGTGCTTAAGCTACTTACCACGAAGTCAGATTAATGTATGTGATACAGATTGATGTTCTTGTATATTTATTTATTTATAATGGATAGAAATACTTCTTATAAACACCGATGATTTAAATACAATCATGCTCGTGCTTATCACACAAACATTTGCCCCTAATACGATTGGAACCCGCAACAGCCGGTTGTGCAGTGTGAACCTCAAACCATTAGTCCAAAGCTGTCACCAATGTGATGTTACACCTATAGTTTTTTAAAGCTTCCGGCATTATCAGTACATATTTTAAATGCTTATCTCTATATATATAAAATTCTTGTGTCACAATGTTCGTTCTCGTACTCCTCCAAATCGGCTTGACCGATTCTCATGAAATTTTGTAAGCATATTGAGTAGGTCTGAGTTTGAATCGGTAAACATCTATTTTTCATACCTTAGTGATAAGGGTAGTCCACACTTAATATTTATATGGCAAAACAACTTTTGCCGGGACAGCTAGTAATTTATAAATCTTTACAACTAACACTAACAATTCTTAATCATTGTCACCAACGGTGCAATGTTATTTTTTCATAACGATAAGTAATCGTAAAGAAAAAAATTGCATTGAACTCTTGTGTTACCACAATCGTGCCCCAGATCACTACGTACTTCCGAGGATTTACTATTCTCGCTCCAAATCTGTCAAAAGGTCACTTATGTCCCCAACACTTTCATTTCAAAGTAGCCAGTTTGCTAAGACCGTTACCTTCGAACTTCGCGTAATCCGAGATCTCCTAGGAGTTAGGAGTGGGACCGTCAAAGTAATCCTCATACTTGCCGGACATAGGTCCCCCGGTATTCGTACGATCTCAAGCTGTGATATAATAAAAAAAGGAAGATACGTCCTCCCCATTTCTATCGTCGCGGAATAGCATGACAAACACGTTGCACAGAGAACAAAGCAAAGTTGCTGGTGTTGTTCTAGGAAAACAAAGATGATATTACTCCTTACACTCATCATTCACTAAGCGTACGCTTCAATAAGCCAAGCGCGCACAAAACGGGAGATACTGAAGGTCCCGCCAGAAAAGTTGCCGAGTCCCGTTACATTAGCTCTATCGATTATGAGGGCACCTAATCTACGTCAAGATCAATTTAACACCTTCCTCATAAATTTTTCAGACTCTGTATGACAATGGTTTTTGATTATGTAATTAGCATGTAAATTACTAACTTAGAAAATAAGTTCTGACCCCTCTATGTTGTCCTCCTAACCTGAACTTATAGCTATTAGACAAAAATATATATTGCTTGTATACAAATAAAATTAAAGAACGTGATGTAAACAATAATATTCTACGGAGGGGAAATTGCTGGACTGGTTGATGGGATATTGATGAAACAACGGGACGCCTGCAATATCAAATGTCTCATCTTGATAATCACGGCAGACGTTGACTCGCCGCTTACTAACTACCAGATTATTATTTTTTTTTTTTTTTTAGTTTTAAACTTTTCTCCATTAAAGATGGGTGTCTCCTCTCTGGCGCGGGTCTCAACCAAGCGTCAGAGGGAAGCTTTACACCCGTAAAGCTGTAGAACCGGAGGACAAGAATTTGCGAGTGATGCGACAAGTGTTGAGAATTGTGGCTTTTTGGAGGATGTGTATGACTTTTTGAGGGATATTAAGTACTTCAAGGCTTTGTTTTAAAATCTTGGGAACTACTCCTGTTGACGAAATAACTATGGGAATTATGTCTACAGTTTGCGCGTGCCACTGAGTTTTTAATTGAATTGCTAGGTCATGGTACTTTGCTATTTTTTCAGAAATGGTCGTTTGGATATTGTGAGTATTGGGTATTGCAATGTCTATCAGATATATGGTTTTAAAAGTTTTGTCATGAAGTGTTATGTCTGGTCTATTGTAATGGATTGTTCTGTCTGTTAACAATGTCCTGTCCCAATATAATGTAAATTGTCGGTTTTCAAAAACCGTTAATGGTGAGTTTTTGTAGTAAGGTACTTTTTCGGTATTTTATTATTATTATTATTATTATTATTCGAATAGTGGTTCTATATCAAGAAAGATATAAAATAAAAGTGGTGAGCAAGCAGGACGAAGCATTCGCTTAAGTAAGGTACAATTATTTCGGCCCATGTTCATGCACGACGAGTTGGCATATCTTCCGTATTTTATTTTAATCAAAGGTTCCAAATAACTGCTGGTGATAAAAAGGGTTATGACCATAACCATTGTTCGGCTCTTTGTTATCTACCCCCAATTGAATGCACACGTTTATGGGTTTGAGTGAAATGGAACGTTTTTACACCTATTTGTTTTTTTGTTTGAGGATCAAGGGATAAAAAAACTTAGAACCAACCAAGTTCGAATTGGTTTTTGAAATTGAATAATGTATATTATGGTGAATCTAAGCCCAAGTCTAAAATTAGGTTACCCAGATACTGTTAAATGCTTGTCTTAAATACATGTCTCGCTTAGATAATACGCTAATTGTTTAAGGACAATATATATAATAATAAGTAAATGTTAAGTATGTATGTTATGAAAACCTTAATATTGTATTTATTTTATTTTGATGAGGCTGTCAAAGTCCTTTTCTATTACTCAGCTGCTTAATGCTACCCAGTAATGATTCGATGTCATATTTTTTTACCTAACAATTTGGACAGGAAATGTATAAGAAGCAAGCGTGTGCTATCTCATAATGAACGAGTTCACATGCCAATATCATAACTCACGATATTGACGGTTCATCGTTTCACATCCTTTATTGTGGTGAACTTGGTTTCCTATTTTATATGTTACTATTTGCATCTAGTACTAAGTTACTTGTGTCAAATTGGTTCCTCTAAAATCCAAGAAATCCAAGAATCACAATATTCGCTTAAAAATTCAAAGATAATTTTTGATACTTCTACAATCTAATTGCTATCACCAGCTAGGTACTGCTATTTTTCAATAATCGAAAATCTTATTTACACGTGTCTTGCTAGACAGAAGGTCATCTTCGGCTTCCTAAACATTACCTACGTTAAACCGAAGCGATTATTCAGTTCTGACCTCTTCGCTTTGCTTTTTATTGCAAAAGAACACGCCATCAATTCGTGGAGACCTTCGGCCGCCTTCCCGATTTCATTCACCTGCCCAATAGGCGACCTTGGCCCAGTGTCGGAAATAGTGGTGGGACACATCAGCCGCCCAAGCCATCAAAGCTGTTTAATTTATTCAAACTCTGTTGCAACCAAGGTGAACGCCACATGCATGCTCCATAACTAATGAACCTAACACTTCTAACACAACAATAGAGTACGATGTTGCGAAAATTTACTAGAAGGGACTAAAGCCGGGCGAAAGAAGAAGTAATGGGACCTGACCTCACACTACTTGATAGGCTGCTTGAAGAAATAAGACTAAAATTTTCAAAAGTTTAAGATTAAGAATCATGCTTATAAATTACAGAACGTTGTGTAATTTTAAACGAACAATTTTATGAGTCTGGTAAACATCGATCAGAACCTTGCTAAAAAACAGAAACCAAACCAATATTTTCAATTTATGACACTTTTTGAGCTTATGTTACTAGAGTCCTAGTTGACCAACACGTGTTGTTAGATTCAAACACCGAAACAACTGTTTCATTTAGTTAGTAGTAGTTAGTTATTATGCAGCAAATAAGTATAATTAAATCTTATACCAATATACCTAATAGATATCAAGAACATAAAATAAATTAGTTTAAAAGCAATTTATGGTGGGCTGATACCTGAACTAGGATGGTTCCTATGGGCCTTAATTGGTCTTACAATTACAAAATAGCAAGATTAAAGAAACAAAAACAAATAACACAAGCGAACAGTTTATGTCACCTTAATAGCTCTTTAATTCATAGATTGCAGTTTGAGTTTATCAAAGCACGCACACATCACTACCGGTAGTCACTTAGCATAAGATTGATATATTCGACACTACACCTCTAGCCTATTAGGCACAACATAGCAGCGTGCGAAGAATTCAATTGCCAGAGCATGTATCACGGTTGAAAAGGGTCCAGAATGACAAGTGAACGAATGACAAGGGAACTGTTCAAGTTAATAGGGATTTTATATTCACCTGGAGGAATTGGGGCACGGAAGTGTCATTGTTCGGATATATCAAAAGAAATATAAGGATAATGTATCGGGATATTCTGTCATTTTAATAATGCTTCAAGGAAGGACGGGGAAGCCGGAAAATGGCTTAGAAGCTTTTAGCACTAATATTAGGTAAATATTACACTAAACATTGTAGGTGAGTTGATCTACACTAATATTATAAAGATTTGGTAACAACAATTTGATGGTTTGTTTGTATTGAATAGTTTCAGAAACTCCTAGACCGATATGAAAAAAAACACTAAAATTCTACATTATCCCTGATGAACATTAGCTATATATATTATCTAGGTATAGGTAATAACATGCGTGATATATCAGAGAACCGAATTCCATGCGGGAGAAACCGCTGGCAGAAAGCTTGTTTTCTATAATGAAACAAAAATTTCTTATGACACAGTCATCATCATCATTATCAGCCAAAGGACGTCCACTGCTAAACATAGGCCTTCCCCACAGTTTTTCACATCGACCGATCACAAGCGGTCTGCATCCAGTGTGATCCTGCGATCTTTAAAAGGTCGTCTGTCCATTTTGTCGGTGGACGTCCTACGCTGCGCTTTTGGTCGAAGGGTCTCCAATCCAGAACTTTTCTGCCCCAACGGTCATCAGTTCTTTGCGCTATATGCCCTGCACATGACACATGGCTTAAGACACAGTGCAAGGATAAAGTTACATATCATAAGTCGATGTCGAAAAAATGTTCGACTTCGATTGTTATGGGAAAGATATCTAGCCATGTCGTTCCCTACACTTGCAAACGTTAAAGGTTTTTTTCATCGTGCAACGTAATTTTATCTATGCCCTAGACACTTCGATATTGAATGAATCACACAACCTGCCCCCTTACTCTTTAAGCCTTTATCCGTAGTTTCCGTAGGATGTTCCCATCCCTGTCACTCTTAAGAGATTGACCGTGCGAGCGAACGCACTAGCTAGATTCGAAAATACGAACGAAACGTTAGGGAGTACGGCCTCTGATGTATACAGCCTGAGATGGCTTTCTATCTTGCCAATCAAAAGCAGGCCACTGAAATATAACTAGCTAAGTACACGCATATTGACTCCATTCTCTGTTTATACAATGTCTTTCGGTCACACGTTGACATACTTTATATATCGATAGTTTGCGAAAATTCATCGACAAAAAACCTTGAAAAAGGGGGGGGGGAATCCCTTTGTTTTCACAATCGCGGTCGAACGGGATAAAAAGTCAGTTTCCTGGTTCTAAGCTACCTCTCCATCAATTTTCAATCAAATCGGTTCATCCGTTCTTGAGTTACAAATAGTGTAACTACTTTCTTTTATATATAAAGATTAAATTGTCTATGGGTAATTAGTTGAAAATAAAATTGAAATTAATAAATTATTTAGTACGACTACCTTAAGCAGAAAATTTCAGCTTTGAAATTATGAAAACAGAACGTAAATTGACCGCATATCAACTGTGATATGACGCAATTTGTGTTACAGTACCAGTCTGTAAAAAAAAAGTTTGACTAGCGATTAAAAAAAACCCGAAAAGGGGATGGAGATTTTTTGTCGATGAATTTTTCCGAATATAAAGTATGCCTGCCTGTGACCGAAAGACATTGTATAAAACACAGGTTATCAGTTACTATGCAAATGTGTCAAACTCTAAACAATTTCTAAGAAAAGTACTTCAATAGTTGCGCGACTTTCACGTTAATACTTGTATTGCAACTTACAGTTGCAATACAAGTACATAACTACCCACTTAGATATTTAGTTACAATCGATGGATACTAAAGTTCGAGATGCTTCAAGCTCGGAAGCCGACACTACTCGAAGCAAACTTTCTTATTATCTATCGAATCTGCTTTAGTGTTGCAGTTTGCTTATTTTCTGGTTACATTTTACCGAACAAAGCAATTCAGTAATCCTAAAGAGCTTTTTTTGCGACGAGCGATTGGTTGACACGTTTTACAGAAGTAAGTCAGAAAATTGCAGGTGTGGCCTGAGTATATACCTGAATATATACCGACGTTATTATCAGTTGAACAAAGCCGCGAGGAAAAGTCTGATCACGGGTAATTCCAAAACGAGGGCAAATTGCCTACTTACTTGGTATTATTTGCAAGCAAGAAAACGTGCATCAACTTAATTGTTAAGGTGACGAGGTTCCCTTTTAGTTTAAAATATTTATCATTTCTTAAATTTGTATTTCTTTATCACAATCCAGAAAAAACAACATTTAGAAAAAAACAGTAAGCTTCGTGTTTCCTACACCCCGAAATCAGATAAGAAACTAACAAAAACTTTTTCTTTTCCGTAAAACGGCGGCGCAATAAGGAAGGGTCGCTGCATTTTTGCGTCCCTTTGTTCCTTAACCGCGTTGTAACTAGCGCAAACGAATCTACTACGTCGTGTTTTGTTTCGTAACACAAACAAAGACAGTGCCCTCAGGAGTTTGCACTGCGATGGTGTAGTGAACAGTTTGTTTGTGGATAGTCCCACATGGGCGTTGTCTCTACGAGTATGTCTGTGCGTCTACATTTTTAGTTCCACTGACATTGTCCGGCTGCCTTTTTAATGGCCGATTAAATAAAGTGTAACGTTCACACGGACTACCAAAATAGGAGCTAGCAACTCTAAATTTTTTTTTTATCGTAACTGCTATTTTCGAAAAAAGACATAATTTAAACAGAATATTTTATTCAGACTCAGAAATCGCATTGCAAAATTATTATCAAAATAAGCGTTGTTTAAAGTAATACATTTTAGGTGTGTTTATCAACATAAATGTTCTTGTAAAAAAAAATCAGTAGAAGTGCATAAATTAATCAAGGACGTTGAGGTAAAGACTGTGGGAACTTATGCGCCTGTGAATGTTATATGCCGCGATAAAATTCGTAGCGTGATGTGTTGCCGTCTGTACACGTTATTGTTTTGACGGATATTGTTTCTCTTCAGTTACTTGCTACCCGTCTTAAGGCTCGGCTCGCCGTGTGTACGCAAAACCCACAGTTAACCCTTAAAGTGACGCTCTGTAACGTTACAAACACAAGAATGTGCACTATGTGGTGAGGTCACACCACTGCCGTCACGCAACTCGCCGTCATTCTGTATTATTCAGAGGCTTGATTCAGTACATACGAAAAAATACCTATTTTCGATGCTAGCCGTCCTTGTCCCACTTGCCAGCATTACCGAGAGAACAAACGGGATAGTTATAGTTGAAGAGAGGAGTTACGGAGTAGATGCTCTCAGTATAGTCGTGCGTAAGTAATAGGTGAGCGATGAGCTAGCACATGTTCGTGTTTTGTAATTTTAATTCCAGATTTCGTACATTGGATCAAATAAAGCTTCAAGTGATCATTTACGATGGGTTGATCTAATATGACAAGGGATGTGATATTTATGATGACGAAACGAAACAGCAATGTACCTACCTACTGCACAAATTTTTGGAAAAAGTCAGACTTTTTTTACGTCAGCCCAATTCAGTCGCCCAGATGAAATCCAATAAAACATTTATTGAAGTGAAAATTTTTTTAAACATAAACTTCTCTCGACCTAAAAGCACAATTTTATAAATAGGAACAGTCAAACCAAAAGCATAATTTGTTTTTAAAAAACAAATTAAGATGAATCGAGCATTTAAACAGATAACAAGCTCGCATCCCATTATGGCATTAGCCGGGTTTCAAGATGCTATAAGCCTGGACAATCTCATAAAGCCATCCTTTGGGAACCCATTGTCTGATGTAAGTTGTCCGGCAAAAAGCACTTAAAAGCTATACCTGAGCTTTTGGAGTGTTATTGTTAATGTACCCGATAGCTCTTCGGATTGAAAGTAAATAAATTTTGAAACGTCTCAATTTTCTGCTTTGAAATTTGTGTGTTCAGCATTGGCTTAAAAGGGATCGGCTTATTATGAAGTTGTTACTTACTTTCTTATTTCAGTTCGGTACTTGAGTAGTGTAAGTGATTTTTGACACATGCAGCATTATGTGCGCACGTGAGTTCAGCATAGTGTTTTCTTTTCTCTCATTGGTGGAGGGGAGTTTTTAAGGTAAGTGACCAACCTTACTAACAGATGTTATTATGCCGCCCGAGGGCCTTTGACTGGGCTTAACGATTAATATATACTGGGACCAACCGCTTAACGTGCCTTCTGAAACACGGAGATCTTTGTGAAAGGCGAAAAGGGAAATCTATCGCAAACTGGAATATAATCCCGCTGGGTCAGTTTTAAGCTTACCTCCGGCGCTTCGTAGTGTAAAAGTAATTTATATTCCGTGGTGTTAGTGCGAGCACTAAAGGAATAATGTAAGTTATCGATTTTACAGCCAATTTAGAAATCGTAACAAAGCTAAGATGGCGTCAAAAAAAATGAGGTGTGTATACCTTAACTAAAACGATATGTACGAGTACTTACATAAGCCGATAAGCCTGTACTTACATACTAGGTAGCAAGTAGCTCATTAAAAGCATCTGAAGTGAACTAACGTACCTGCGCTGAAATCTACCTAGAACGGCAGCGTAAACCGAAGTAACAAATATAACAGTCGTTATATTTGTTTCTTTGGGTCGCGAACAGTAGACATTGAAATGAGACACTTTTTATGGATAATTTCGCGATTTATTTACACCTATTATTAACACCCTAGTTAGTTGTCATTACATTTTTGAAACATTGTAGTCTACCTGTGACCACGGGCGCTATAAGGGTCCGAAACGTCAGGTTAAAATAAAATGTGAATTAATCACGAAATAATCCGTAAAAGTGTCTCATTTCAATAACGACTGTTAATAAATATAAATCGTTATTTTTAAAATCTGTCATTTCTGCGACTACGAGTAAAGCTACCTTATGAACCTCCAAACAATGTTGATTACAAAACAACAACCTTCTGTCCCTGCAACATACGAGTAGAGCGATTTCAAACTAGTTTAATGGCATTCTACGATTCCAAAGTGCCATAGTTAGGTTAATTAATATTCATTGTCTAAGCAACAATGTGTCGGAGGAGAGGTAACCTCTTGAGTGGTGACACCAACGGGTTTGGGAGCCTGAGACTTCCTGATAAACTGCAATTTATGGTTTCACCCTAAACAAACTACAGGTGAACAAGAGATGATGTTGTTTATGGTGTTTGGTTGCTGTGAATCTAATAACGTAGGTTTTTCTTAGATAAAATTTGGTTCCAAACATTGAATTGTATCATTTGTCTAACAATAGATACCTAAAATTAAGTAAATTAAGAAACTCTTCCCTCTGCACTTTACGACTAATGAAAAAATAATTGTGGCTAAAATAAAAATGTACGTCTTTTCTCTTACTTGTTTACTGTTTATCTAGCAATAATACCAATAAAATAATAAATTAAACTATTAACAGTAAAAAGACAAGCATTAGAAGCGATAAATAACTTTGTCACACTAGTGCTCATCTCCCGATATTGTAAGGGTGTCAATCCGGTTAACAACAATACGCTTTGTCTAGTAATGATACAGGAAAAATCACGATACGAGAGGACGTGGTGTTTGGTGACAGCGTGTGACACAATAAGGGTGCACTTCCATAGAGAATAATCAGATAAATATTGCCATTTATCAAGGTCAAGGTAACAAGGTTAATGAAACTTCAATAGTTATAGCCAGCGCACACAAGTGGCATTCTGTCGCCACGAGACGCAACTGTCAGCGAGTGATAGCGACTTTAGCTGCGAAGGTTCGTTTAAGACACGCGCCACACACACGCCAAATTTGTGTAGCCCTTTATATAGGCTTTATATAGCCTATATAATGATGCTGCCGTTACTGGTTCGACTTGAATAACAAAAAAAGTCACTTTCTGTCGACTAGTTATCAAATCGTTGCTAAAATAATAACTGAATTATAATGCTTTCTTAACACCGATTAAAGCTCAACCAGTGAAGTGTTAGTCGGTCGGAAGTAACTAGTTCTCTTAAGCTAGACTATTATGTTAACTTAGCTCTATGAAACTCGTTACCACGAACGAAATACGGAAGAAAAAAGGCAAATAGTGTTTTTAAATAAGGGTGAGATCTTTTGTCTCCTTCTTTATCACAAAAGGAGGTCGAGCCCGAACTGAGCTGTTATTCTTTACGCAGTACTAAAAATTCATCGTCTGGCCGGAAAAAAATCGGCTTTCCCGTTCCCCATTAAATATAGGTAATTATTTCGACAATAGCGAGACCTCTTCGTACCATGTTCCAGATATTCTTTTCATTATTTACCTTGTGTTGTTCTTAACAGCTTGTCCGTTTTGTATTTGAATATTTTTATTTGTTTCATCTAAGGAGAAACTCAGCTTGAATCTTCGACAAAATTTTCGAGTCTATTTCTTTAGTTTGTTCTATCGATGTTGACTCTTGTCAAAGTTACTTAAGAAGCCTATTCAACTACCAATAATTAAATCGGACAGACCCTATGAACATCGACGATTTTCCCTCTCATCGTCGCGGAACTTTGCTATAGTTCAATTTTTGCATGCGGTATGAATTCCATTCCTAACCTCAAAAGTCTTGTTACCCCGAACAGAAGTAATAATATTTTTGGACAGTCTAATTTAGAGAAATGACTTGGTTTTATGACAAAGTAATTAAATAGGTTTTCCTCTTTGAACGAGAGTGCTTTTAGCCTTTCAAGAGGTGCAGACTCGGAGATGATCAAGATTCAAGTGTGACGCCCTTCTAGAGTGCCACTTGTTCTGGAGTATGGAAATATTTTTCAAATCTATATGGTCAAGGTATGTATGAGTTTCTTTGTGTCAGTTTCTTACAAAGTAACAATGATTATAAGAGAAGAACCTCCTTAAGGAATTCAAAATTTTCATATTTTTTAATGATTAATGACTGAATTAATGATATTCTTTCCGGCTCGATAAATATTCAACTTTCAACACTAAACTGTATCAGCTGTTTGGACATTGCATGTCAGTCGTTTTTCTGCCGACAGAGGGTGTCATTTAAAAAAAAAGGCAAGTTTTTCCATTTTACGTTATACTGAAAAGGCAGCTTATAAGTTAATCGACCCTGGAAAGAAGATGTCTACAAAATCACCCAGAATCAACAGGAATGAAATGTGTACCATTGGATTGGCATTTAAATATTATATAATCTTGCCAAAGCAACAACCCTGAAATCTGTATAGTATAGGAGCTATGAGCAAAATAAAATAAGTAAAATAATAGTATTAAAAATAATAAAAAATAAGTTTACGTCATGTTGTGGCTTAATATGACGTTGTTTTAATGTTGTATCACTAGTGTTACACATGATAATTATCATTAACACATTTCACAAGTAACAGTTACATAATAACAACATAATATTAAATCACAACATAACAAAGACTGTTTATTGTATTTATTTATTTATTTGGCCCATAGATACTACAATCGTTACAGTAATGTGTGTATTATTGGTAATTCTGTAGCTAAGGATTGCAAATAAAAAAATAATTAAAAAAACCAAGTTATATATAAGATTTTTAACGTGAGAAGTGTACAGGCATCCTGGAAGAGTGAATTTTATTGAAGAGGGGGAAAACACATTAATGCGATGCAGAGTACATTCAAGACATATTACGACAAGAACATACTATTGTTATATAGCATATAATAGTCACGCGGTAACTGAGTACTATTGTAGTTGTATACATGGCCGTCACACTTTAGGTAGTAGCGCCGATATTATAAGTATGATATATTATCTTGCATGGGCGAGGCACGAAGGTGATTTAATTCAACCTGCGGGATTTGTAGACTTGGTATGTTTGGATATAGAAAATAATTAATAAAAGAGATTTCTGTCACAATTACAACAAAGCCGCATACATGTTTTTGTGTATAGTTCCAAATTGTATTTTTTTTTGTTATTTGGGCAATAGAGTATTTATGATAATAATTGTTGATGTTTTTTTTTATCCAAAGCAACATTATTTGTATCTCTGAGCGAACAAAAATAAGTACTTATATAAAAGTATTTTTTTATGTTGTGATTTAATATTATGTTGTTGTTACTTGTGAAATGTGTTGATGATAATTATCATGTGTAACACTAGTGATACAACATTAAAACAACGTCATTTTAAGCCACAACATTACGTAAACTTATTTTTATTATTGTTTTAAACGAATTTTTACTTATTTTATTTTGCTTCTAGCTCCTGTACTATAACGATTTCAGGGTTGCCCCCTTGGTAACATCATATTATATTACAATGGCAATCCATTGGTATACATTTCATTCCTGTCGATTCTGGGTTTTTGATCCATACATTTTTGGACATGTCCTTTTAATTAAATAATTTGTTCTTCTTTATGAGATCTTTTCGGTACCTATTTCGCACACGATGATAGCCTTTGGGTATGTGCTATTTTGAAGACGCATTACAGAAACTTGGAGCTAAAAGTTGGCTAGCAGAACCCAGTTTGGGTGTCACCTGTTACAATTAACTGGGACCACCAGACATGTTGGTACGACCAGTGTGAAATGTCAGCGGTTATGTAACACTATCCTGTGCAGTTGTTTGCTCACTGGGATATAATTCCGCAATTGCAATCGTAATAATGTATGCCTGCTTTTATTTATTTAAGCTTTATTGCATTACATTTTTTTGTACAAAAGGTTGACTTAACGCTTTAGGACATTCTCTACCAGTCATACCTTTGGGCTAAGCAGAAATGATATGTGGGCGGTGTGACAAAAGATTTTGACATTTCGTTATTGCCTAGAACTTTCAAAATAAGGCAATTCAGTAACGATTTTGTTACAATTGCATTAGCGGAACTATGGCTCTGGTCTACCTTTATCTGACCCTTCCTAAAGACTTTGCATTCCGCTATCCGAATATTTTTATCTTAAGACCCATTATCTTCTTCAACATCGACACTAGTAATGCATGTGGGGTGGGTGATTAAGTGATCTGTTTATGTATCATACTATTTCCCCGTCAAATATGACCTATGTTCATCAGGGATAATGTAGTAATAAAATATTTTATTTAAACGGTCCAGTTGTTTCGAAGCCTAATCAATTCAAACAAAATACATATAATCAAACATCCTCTATAAAATATCATATTAAGTAGGTACGTTGAAACAACTGCTACTGCATACTCATTTTGAAACTCCAAAAGCAAACAAGTGTAATACCAGGCGACAGTGACTCCTCTAAAATAATTTTATTTATTCAGCACTTAAGTGGGAGTGCTGGAACGGCGCGCTAGTTTTTGTTGATAATGAACTTTTGTTTGAGTTCCATTCAATGGCGGCATTCACTTGTATTTCTCGATTCGCTGCCCCACTTGGCGAAGTTGGGCGCTCATAAAATAATCACGTGCAAAACAGTATTTTATTAAACGCTCACTTAGAGGTAAGTGTTATTTTTAGTTACGTTAATTTGTTACGTCGACAGAAATTTATTCGTAAATAATTGTATCGGATCGAATGCATATTTACCGAGTTGATCAGATAGCGATATTGAAACCTTTTTCTTTTGTAATAAAGAAAATTTTATTGATATGTTTACTCTCACGAGCTTATTAATCACATATTCACCTTAACAAGATTTGATTCGAGCTTCGGCTTGTCAAAAAAATATATGAAGAAGGTTCAAAGTGTTACTTACTAGAATTAGCTTCCAAAAAATAGCCCAACGACAGACCATTCGTTTTAATTTAACATGCTGTTGCTGGTCCTATGAAAATATTCAGTAGTTATGTATATACAAGGTGTAACAAAAAACCCCGTTATAACTGAAGGGTGTTGTTGTGCCCGGAAAACTGCACAACATTCCCAATGATACCTTGGTCAAAATCTCAAAAAAAATATCGGACCTCCCATACAAAATTGCCAATCAGCTGATCGATTTACTATGGGAGAGTCAAAAGATTTTTTGAGATTTCGACATAGGTTTCTTAGCGAAAGTTGTTCAGGTTTACGGGCACAACAACACCCTTCAGTTATAACGGGGTTTTTTGTTACACCTTGTATACTAGGTACTACTATATACTAGGACCATTAAGCCAAAACGCAGAGCATTACTTCAAACGATTACTCTAACTGGTTGCAGGCTGCAGCAAAGTGAAATTAAACTGCAATGAAGCAATTAAAACAAACGCTCCGAGTGTTATATATTTTTTACTGGTAAATTGTATTTTAGTAGCGCCGCAAGAAATGGAAGCCATTGGTCTTTGTGAGAAGGAAAGTTAAAGAAAGATTCTGATTGGCCTCATATTATTCTGTTTCAGAAGGTTTCAAGCTAATTCAAAATATCAGGCTTGGTCAAATCATAAAAAATATTTTAAGAAACTAGTAGCTACAACTGTAAACAATGACTTCATTGATTGTGAACAGTAGTACCAAAATAATTGGGATAGCTACCCAGTTATGTTTACTGATGACAAAGATAATGGAAAAGGGCCTTCCATTATCTTTGCTGATGGTAAGCAAACTTCAACATCACTTCTAATGAAAGAAGTGTAGAAGTGGTGAATATGGCCTCCAGAATAGCGATTGACCGAGACATTTTATAACAAACGCAACAAAATCACGGAGAACTTAACATAAAACGGAGCCTTTACTCGTTTGTAAATATGCAATACCTACTAATGTTTAACAGAATTTTACACAGATTTATGGATCGAAGTCAGATTTTGAGTTTATTATATGTTATCGTGTTAGGTAATGAACAGCCAGGTCACACTTGCGGCATACTGTCGCTGCGATTCGCAACTGTCAGCGATTAAGGCGCGGTGATTGGTTGACTCGCTGTCAGAAGCGACACTGGCACTTTCACCAGGTTAGGCCCGTGCCTTACTGAGTCCCTAAATCTCAGCCACATTACTACTTCTGTACACTTTCATTTGGTTGTCCTACACGTCTGGCACTTGTGCAGTTCTTGTTCCCAACATAGTTGGCGCGCCGGCCCAATGTGCCCGCTGTGTCAGCCAACTTCTAAAGCCATCCATCCATTATATTCACGAACCACTTGCTCCAAATGGTGGAGACGTTCGCACTCCGTGCACGCGAACATATTTAATATGTGGAGCAGTTGCAAGAGCGCGGAGCGCAAGAGGTTCTCGAACATAGTGGATGCACGGCTTAAGAGCATAGTTCCGTACCATTTACTATTATTTTTATATTTCATTTGGCCAACAGAAATAGACACATACTCGTAACTACACTACAGAATAATGTGACTACACTATCATTTGGTCTCTATTCGATACACGTCGGGCACTTAGTGCAGTTCTTGTTCTCACCGCAGATGGCGCGGCGACCCACTGTGCCTTCATTATTTTTATATTTATCATTATGTTATATATATATATATATATCTAACGTGATCTACTGTGTCTGCCAACTTTTAGATCTTAGCTATTATCATTTATCATGCTGTTTATATTTCAGTTGACCATCAGAAAAACACACATAACCACACTATATTTCCTCCACCAACTAATAGTTCTACCTGCCTTGCGGCATACGAACAGAATCACGAGTGATTACTCCACTCATGGGTTCTGCGTAGGCTCTTTTACCCTAAGGCGCTATCTATGCCCTCTACAAATTCTGTTTCCGAAACCAAATAACCACACTACAGAATACTATGGCCAGGAGGACCATTAGAGATCATATATCTCTAATGGTCCTCCTGGCCGATTTCGACCACGGCGGACAATCTCAACATAGATCAGCCAACTACACAGGAAATATTATAGTGCACAAGTGTGAGCGCAATACACAGTTGCACTCACTGTTCCATCACTCTCAAAGTTCGGTGAGACGGCAATCCGACATGACCGAAGAGAGATCAGGCGCAGGACCAACGGTTTAACGTATTTTCCGCAGCACGCGGGTGTAACACCGCCATGGCAACGTCCCGACTCCGAGCTGTTTTAGGGAAATTTATGACAGAAAATCTCAGAAACAATTTTGGCTCAGCCTGGGATTTGTACCCAGGTACTCTCAGATGTAAGGCAGAAACTTTGCCACTGCACCAATGAGGCAGTCAAATGATCTCTACTCGATACACGACTGGCACTACGAGTATGTGCAGTTCTTGTTTCCACCGCAGATGGCGGCGACCCGCTGTGCCCGCTGTGTCAGCCAACTCCTAAAAGCATTAGTTCCGTATCTGGGACACGCTCGCCGAAATCACAAGTTAACTTGCCATTAAATATTGGATACACGTTGGGCCGTTTTGCGCAAGTTTGATACACAGTTTGGTATGTTGTTGACTACAATGTCTTAAGTTAGAAGTCTTGTTTGAGGACTTTTGATAAAAGAAACAGATAGAGAAGTGCATCGCAAAATATAACGCTTGAAAATATCTGATTATTGTTTGGGGGACTCATAATAGTTTATTGAAGGTCTTCGACATTTACTAGTATTTTTATACATTAATCTGTCTGAACACTTGATACCAGATTGAAGCAATAAGTGAAAACAGCATAGGGCTACCGATAACACGTCAACAAATCGTTTTCATTTCTTGTAACGATCTCGCGGTAGCCTTAATTCCAATCCCCTAGACAAAGTTACATTGCATATCTACTGACGAAAATCGCGATTTCTAACAATTAGTAACTAAATGTAAGAAAATGTCATTAGTAACAGGACTTCTTTGTAATTTTTATACGTTTATCAATGTCTTGGACGAATTGTCTGCCTTCCTTCTGAGAAGGCCTCGGTTCGAATCCCAGGTGGAGTCAAAAATCCCAGGTCGAGTCAAAATTGTTTCTGAGATTATCTTAGTGGATGTCTCAGAAACAGCTCGGAGTCGGGAAATTGGTCGTTGTTACATCCCGGTGCCTCGGAAAGCACTTCAAGCCGTTGGTCCTGTGCTTGATATCTCTCCGGTCATGTCGGTTTGTCGTCTCACCGAACTTTAAGAGTGAAGGAACAGTGCACCCGTGTATTGCGCTTACACTTGTGCACTATAAATCTCCTGCTTCTATAAATGTTCGTGGTCAGCTACTTAATCGGCTAGGATACTATTACATTTATCAAACGAATTCGATAGCGGTTTTTGTCATCGACCTATGACATGTAACTTTGTCTAATGGCCCTGGTTGTGTCCGGCGCATATTCAGTTATCGAGACCGCGCCTGCTGGCGGCAGGCCAAATTGGCCCACACCCACCAGCTGTACTCTGTATGAGCTACATAATTGTGCTGGCCAAACCCGCTAAACATTATCACATGTCTTGAACTTAATTTCGAATAATAATCATCTCGGCAGTGGACAAATGCTTAAAAAGATTTGGCTCTTTCGCTTTCTTACATCGCATAAAAACTAACACCCGACTACTTAAAAACACGCTCTAAAAAGTACGAAACAAGAAAACACTCTCCAATGAAATTACTTAGTATGTACAAACTATTAAATATTTACCGTTATTAAATAAACTAACTTATACATATTATTATATTTTAATATATTTTCAATTTATAATATTGATAGAGAAATGTTTTAAGGATAAAGCCGTGGTCGTATACCACTTTTTTTAATTTATTATTCTTATGGCATACGACCACGGCTTTATCCTTAAAACATTTCTCTATCAATATTATAAATTGAAAATATATTAAAATATAATAATATGTGTAAGTTAGTTTATTTAATAACGGTAAATATTTAATAGTTTGTACATACTAAGTAATTTCATTGGAGAGTGTTTTCTTGTTTCGTACTTTTTAGAGCGTGTTTTTAAGTAGTCGGGTGTTAGTTTTTAAACTTTATTTTTATTTAACATATTTTGGAGTTCTAAATAGGTTAATCTTGGGTTCATTGATTTCTCAATCTTTCCAACTCCTCGAACGATCTTTGGTCATGTGGATTCTTTAGTAATTTGCTAGATTCCAGTGAACTAATCCATAATCCATCTATGGATCTTACTCTGCTAAGAGCCACATATATAGTCGGGTAAAAAAGATGTGAATTATATACAATCAGCCCATGAATATAGGTAAAGTCACAAGCAAATGCTAGTAATATATATATATATTCAAAATGTACAAGTAAAGCGCTTTCAAATGATACCAAACACGGCATATTTATATTAACTTTATTTTTTTACTTCGTATGTTTTGTCCGCCAGAGGGCGCCACATTAGATTTTGTGGAATCCCATATAGCCTATAACCAGCGGACAATTAAGACGCTTCTAATGATATGTCATTTGTCGAATTCTGATAAGAAGTTTAGAAGTTACGAGGGAACAGATGAACATCCATACCCACATACATACATACATACAGGTCAAAATCATAACCCTCCTTTTGCTTCGCCGTAGTCGGGTAAAAAGGAACTTAAACCAAAGTCTTTAGGATTTGCTTTGCAAACTGTCGAGACCTAATTTAATAGGAAAAGGTAACCTTTAAATTTAATAAATTTATTTGTTTAATATTTTTTTGCGTTCACAACGCAAAAAAAAAAAATATTTAAGCTACATTGCGCTGTCAGTGTACAATTGACAAACTCAATGCTTGGAAGAACTCTCATGTTCAAGGCTGATGCTGTCGTTGGTTTTAAGGCATAGTTTATATTTTCAGAGAAAGCCTTAAACTTTACGACGGCTTAATCATTAGATTCTTTTGAACCGATACCTAACAACTTCGAACTATGAAAAAATGCATTACTCACAAAAAGTTGACACACTTCACAAAATTAACGTTCGCTGACTTACCTGAAAAGACAAAAGACAACGGTTAATATTTCCTCAGTTTATATCTCAACTGTAGTGTTGAATGAATATCGGTACTTCCTTTCGAACTCTTGAAAAGAATAATGACGTTGGAAACTCGGAGCTTAGTCGAGAGTCATCGATACGGACCGTAGATACATAATAGTCGACTAACGATGCACTTCGACCTCATTAAAAAGGGCAATGCTGCTGGGAATAAGGCCTAAAATCCCCTTGCAAAATTGAGTAAGGTAAGGTACCTTGTAGACTTACCTTTATTTTACTACTGAATATCGTTAAAGCCGTATGTCATAATACTTATTTTGTAACTTATGCGTACTCTAGCAACGACTACGAGCGTGCTACGAAATTGCTACGAAATTTAACGATCATGTCAGACTGTATTGTATGCTTCGGTGGGTTTGTAAAGTTTATTGTAATGGTGGAGCAGTAAGGATAAATAAAAACGTGGGTACAGATTACTTTACAAGGTGACCTGAATTTTAGTTCCTAATATAAAGGTAGGTCCAAATCTCCCCCATGTATTCTACAATTTTGCTTAATTTGCAGTTGGTGTTCTTTTGAAGGTGTCTTCATTAAGTCTGAATGACAGTTCAAATGACCCAATAAATTCCCCATTCAAAATACCAGAAAAAAAACAAATTAAAAGAGAATGACTCTAAAACATGATAACTCGAAGGAACATAACTTGTAATAAAATAGTCTAGAAGACTTAGTAAAATCACTTTAAGCCTAGAACCTGTAAGTAGGTTTGTGTCCTAACTATTTCCAGAAACTAGAGGTAATATGTGCTTTCATTGTAGTCGTACTTAAGTTGACGCGTGTTATAATGCTCTAGTGTTTCTGAGGTGGTTTAATTAAATTAGATATTTCACGTGTAATATTTGTAATCCTTATTTACCCGTGTTAAGTTCAAACGGATTATGTTGTACATATTTTACAAGAGATTTTCAACGATACATATTTTCTAAGAGTATTTAGTACTAGTACTTATAAATATAAGTTGAAGTCTTAAAAAATGCCCATTTCATACACTTTACGACTAAAATCATTATAAACATAAAAATTAATCGTAGAAATTTACGCGTCGCGGCGTAACTTCAGACCGACTCCACCAAATGGGATGATTTTTCAAAGTGTTCGTTATTGTCTCTAACAAAGTTCTCATATCAAAAAAACTTTTTCTAAAATCACCGGGCAGACGACGTCTGCGGGTTCTCTAGTCTTTAATAAATATTTTTTTTTTAAATGAAGAAAATGCGTTTATTCAATTTTACGCCTAAACTTAAAAAAAAACAATATCAGCATCTACCTTCCTAAGTATCTAATACCACCCACTTGTTTTCCATTTTGCCTGCGACAAAAAATCAAACAACGTGCGGCTAGCAAAAGTAATCGTCATTTGATTTCAAACACCCAGTAAAAAATATTCGCCTAGCAATTTATCCGTATGCCTATTGCGAGTTATTTTACTTGCATTTGCGGTGGGTCCTCGGAGAGTAGAGGTGCGAGGTGTCCCGATTTTTAGGGCTCTGGTGATATGTCCCGATTCACTCTCCGTCGGGTCGCCGATTGTCCCGATTTTCCCGTAACCTGCTTAGTCCTTTAGGGCGCGTTCACATATAACGTCCGCTTTACAGGATCTGTCGCTACTGGAGATAGTATTTACACAGCACATCACAGTACTGATTCGATAAACGGATTATTTTATGTGTTTACGTGATTATTTTTATGTGTAAACTGGCTCATATAATACATACGCCAATAACACAGATGTTTTAACGGAACAGTAAAACGGACGTTATATGTGAATGCGCTCTTAGAACCATAAATTTTTAATGATGAAATCGAAAATATTTGTAAGCTGTCACATCATAAAATTATTTTCGTGGTAAAACGCCGACTCTAGCAACTTTGGCCTGGAATCTTATGTTTGGTATAGATTTAAACGCTCTCGCCATCAGTTGTATCTGTCCCGATTTGAGAAATAAGGTCCCGTTTATTTGAACCTTTCGTCCCGAAGTTTAACATTGGTGTGGCAACACTATCGGAGAGCCTGTGATTTAGATCCGAGACGAAAGCTCCCTGAGGCGATTCGGAACTCATCCGACACGAACGAGGCTGTTCAAATATTCACACACCTTTAAGCTGCCTTTAAAAGTGTTTTACGACCTATTAAATGATACAAGTGTTACGATTCTTTTGTCAGGGATGTGACTTAATTTTTAGTGAATTTATGCAATTATTGTGCTTCTTGAATTGTTAGAATTTTCAAAGCAGTGCCTTCATACCTACTTGATTGTAATATTATAATAAAAAAAACCAACGTGGGTCTGGAAAACAGCGAATGAGCTTCAAAGGCAAGACGGATGTTAAGCAGCTGTAGCTAAGAACCACCGGGATTAATTTATGTTTCGAATAAATGAAAACGCACTGAAATCGGTCCATCCGTTCGGGAACTACGATGCCTCAGACAGACACACACAAATAGAATGTGGGTTATATATGACACCTCTTTTTTTCTTCGGGGGTTAATTAATGACAAATGGTCTACTGGGTAGTGTAGTAGCAAACCTGAATAGCCGACTAGAGGCTTTTTCAGTAAAATATTAAGATAACTCAAGATAATCATTAAAATGTAGGTGAGAAGTTTTCCCGACGTGACGGCCCCAGCTTATTATATCTGCTTAAATTACGATCAATTAACATTGCCCTAATTCTGAAAGAAATTAAGGGCGCAAGTTTCTCCGCGAGCGAGGGTTTCGGTTACTTAAGACATCTATTTTGATTAAATCAAGGTTTTAAATAGTAGAATATATAAACATAAGTAATTGTAGGTATTTATTTATATCCTTTTAGTACTTTCATAAATACAGTGGAACCTTACAGTTAATGTTATAAGAATAATATATACCCAAAAGCCTATTAACGCAATAATAATTTGCCAAAATTCAGTCAATGCAGACAGGCTGACTAGTCGGGTAAACCAGACGGTCTGATTCGAATTGGAAAGAGGTCGCCTCAAAAGTTTTCAACCACGTTCTTTACCGCGTTACTCAATCCAAATTCATTTTTAAATCGCTTCAACGACTATCCGTCGAGTTCATCCCTCGCAATGAGTAAAGGGTAGTGGTCTGTTTGTCCCTAATCGCACCGTGGCGTCTGACAAGACGGAACGCATCCGTTTCCGACCGCTCGCAATTCTTAGATAACAAAAGAAAACGTATATCTTTTGTTCATCGTTTAAAAACAGAACGAAATAAATGCTTAATGAACCCTCCCCGGCAGACTGGGAACACTTTCATTTAAAAATTACTTAATGAATTAATGAGGGCTCAGCCTTTTAGGTTATGAAATGAAGGAAGTCAAGAAAATTTAATTTCAAATTGACTTATTTATGATGTTTTTTTTAATAAGACGCTATCTTCTTTGACTTACCTCATCCCTATTACCCATTTTACCCCTAAAAAGTTTTTTTTGTAAACTTAAAATAACTCCTTATTTATTTATTCTGTATTGTACCAAACAACTGGAGAAGGTTCGGACGATGTAAGCTCTTAGTACACACAACATCACTTAAACACATGTGCCTAATAAAATTACCCTTCTATTATTCGAAATGAACACAAAGGTGTGTAGAGAATGTAAACACTGTTACCGAGCTTGCTCTTAATTCGTCTACCCAACATTATAATAGCGTTGAAGCCTGCCGTACAAATGTACAGCAATCAAAATGTATGTCGTATTTAATCTTGCAAGTAGAGACCATTATGATCGTCAAAATTTGGTTTCAAACAGTTTGTTTCCAGTATTTAGTTTTCCGGAGATATTAATCGTATAGATCAGCTATGAGTTTTCCTACTAATATTCTAAACGCAAAAATTACGTACGTAGCGTACTTACAAGTATGAACGGGTATTTGGATGTTTTTTACTCTTTCAAGTAGAAAGTACCGTATAAGTTTTGATGAATTTTACGAAAATATAGTTAATACAACAGAATAACACATAATTAACATTTTATTATAATTGTGAAGATAAAGAGATAAAGGGTCTTACAGCCAAGTGCTTAGTATTTGTCACTTATACTAAGTTCCAATGTGTAGACTGTGAGATTCGTATATGGGAATAGTGCAAGAGAACGGAAATCGATTCAATTTACTCAATGACAAGTAGTAAGCCCTTAGCTACTAAGCCCGTGTAAACCATCCATTACACATACACTGATAAACAAAACAGTCAGCCAAAAATTGTATCTAGAGTTATAAAAATTATTTTCTACTTTTGTAGTAGTGTAAACTTCATATTACGTGTAACGTAATTTGAAGTTTGCACGCCCGTTACCCGGTGTCACTTCAAACAGGCCGTCGGTCAATGCAAATATATTGGGTTGCAAGTGGGTGCTGTACACACCACAGCACGTCACAGTTAACACTGCGCTATCTAATGGATTTGTAATGTGACGATTTTGCAACATTAAATGCATAGTTTGATGTGCAGGCCGGTTAAAAAAACATGTGCAAGCAGATTAAAATAATAAAAAAACTTCAGTTAAATGAAATTAAAAAAGTTTTTATCGTGTCACAAAAATTTGACAGCTAAGCAGTTTTTTTTTTCGGAAAACTTGGTTTTCAAAGGATGAATCTATAATTTTGAGATTTGAGACGACACCACCAATCGTTGACATACTTTTTATTATCTGTCAAAACGGTCTGCCTCCATAGATTTCGTATGAGAATAAATGATTGAGACGTCACGGTCATGTATCAGAAATCACAAAACGCAATAAATATTCGGTCAATTGACGAACATTTATTGCGTTTTGTGTGTTTAAAAATTGGTTTCTACAGCTTTTTTGAAATATATTGGTTGTATTAACTTCATAGGGGCTATGTTTTTTAAACACCATGTTCTTGACAATATTTAAGATAGGTGTCATCATCCCAACTTTCTGTGCAAACTAGCGAAAATATTTTAGCAGTATTACAATCATCTGACTGTTGCATGGGTAAAAATGGACTTTACAAGTAGCACAAAAACATAAAGACAGGAGATTTTCTCTCACGAGTAAAACGGCTAGGGAATACCTCTCCGACGGCTAACTGCCAGCCATCGCTCACCGTCGCGCGCTGAATACTTGATACTAGCGACCACCTGACTTGTTTTGACTGAAATAGAACAAGCCATTTTGGGATTTTAAGACAAGGAAAAGCTAAAACGGTGAACCAATTTGACGATCTCCCCAGTGTAGTAGCACGAGTACTGGTTTCAAGGTGCCGCCATCTTCGAGATCTCAGGTTCCATACCCGGACGGAAATAATATTGAAAATTTTTGGTCACGAGTCTGGGTGTGTGTGATACCTTCCTTGTTTCTAATTTCCATTACAAACGCGCTTATGCTACTTACTTTGGGCAGAACAATATATGTGATGATGTTGTCTCTATTTAGTTTGCTTGAACATTATATTCCCGGCGGGGTGTGTTGCTGCAAGTTCTTTTTTTATACGAGGTGTCCATAGATTTGAGCTTAGCATTCTTATAGCCTTATAGGCACTGTTATGGAGATAGCGCAACGGCAGTTAGTGCGATGCATTTTGGTGGATTTCTTCATGAAAATGATGACAGCAAATCATGCCCCACCTGGCACGCTTCGCGCAATGGCGTGATTTCTCTATGAAAATGATAGTCTCAGGAGTACTCATAACGCCAACGGACCAAGCCTTTATGTAAGGAAACGAGATAAAACTAACTGAAATCATTATGCACAACACTGAAACTCGCCAAAATGTACGAAACTAATTCAAATGCATAACTTAACATAGTCTCTCATTGTACAACACGAAGGGATGTTTTGGGACAAAGCCTTTTAAATATCACGCAAAGGTCAACCCCCTGGAGACAGTTTTTATTACAAAGCTAATGTAGACACTTCCGTTTCAGCTTGCCAGTTTTAGTTGCTTTGCGTGTTAATGCACTGAGTCCAAACATTTGAAAAGTAAACGACGTTAAATGAACCTTTAAAATTTTTTGTTAAGCCACATGGTGCATTAATGAACATCAAAAACTCATACCACAAAAAGACTTATAAGTGTATAATGAAAAGGTTGTTTTGAATATAGAAATATACATTTTCAGACGTTACACATAAATTATTTGACTAAAGTAGTTAAGACTATGGAACTTAAAGTGTTCGTAATATGAAAGTCAGGTGATGTGATACCGACATGAAATATTTAGAGCGTGGATGAACGATGGTCAAGTAGTTTAAGCTCCTTTCTCTGGTTTTACAAAAATGACCAGCCATTTGTAATTTGAAAACATAATAAGGGCTCCTAACCCAACACACAATCCTGAACACAATGATGAAATTACATAAAGAGAAGTTCAGAAGCACAATAAAAGTATCACTTTAAAAACCCACTTACGTTTGAGAAAAGTTTTGTGGCAAAAGTATAAACGCTTTTGTTACTGCAGCGCAGACTAATTTTTTACAAAGAGAAGATGAGAGCAAAACCAGCCGACAGCGGTAACAGAAAATAAAACGAATTATAACATTTCTCAATGAGCGCAGAACCGCTATTGTGCATCCTTTTAAAACAGTTGAAATGGAGAAGTTGTTTTACCATCGTAAAAGGGAACTTGACCAAAGTGGAGAGTAGTTAGGTTGTTTACAAAGCTTTGAAACGTCTAAAATACTTCGTTTGTCCGGATCCCCCGCGAATCGGGGTTTATTTAAAAATATATCCGGGTAATTCTCCGAAGGACGCCTCGGCTATCCCTTATTGAATAAGAATATCCGCTCAGTCGGTACAAGGTGTGATGAAATTACGTGGATGTTAGAAATCAAGATTTGGCGGCCATTCTCTATCTAAATACCTTAAACCTGAGAGTCCGATTGTCTAGGATTTTAAGACTTCATTGATAAGCAATGAAGTCTTAAAATCCTAGACAAAAAACGAAAAAAAACTATTTTCAGTAAAACAACAGATGTTTGTTGTAACTGGGCTAAAAATCGGTAACTCAAAAACAAGAAAGAACATGGTATAAATCCCGTAGATCATAATGTTATTGACAATGTAAGTTTAATAAAACAATATAAAATTACACAGCTATCGAAAATGTCTAGCTCCTGCCTAAGATGGTCAGAATTTAGATTATAATTGACATAGCCTCCTGGTGTCTGAATCGATTATAACGTTAGCAAACAATAGCAGCAAAAATAGCCCAGCCGGAGAAAATGTCTCTATTTAATCTCGGAATACAGGAGTTCCTGAGGCTCGATTTACAAAAAAGGTTGAAGTTTTTCCCTTAATTTCGTCGGTTCATAAGAACGCCAGAAGCAGGATAAACGATGTACGTTTTGTTCGAGAGTGACTGGGAGGGAAAACAAAAGATAAATGCGAAAGATGCTGAGGAATGAAGAAAAATAACTCGCGGAAAACTGATGTCGGTGGAATGAATAAGAATTGTTCTCTAATACGCCGTCGTTGTGCGCATCATATTGTTTACGTTAAATTAAAAGACTAAATACAACACGGCTGTATGGTTTTGTTTGTTATGAGTGTATCAAAACGTTGGCAGTAAAAATTAAAGCTTTTTCATATGATATGATTTGTGGCTTGGTATATGTTTTGAGACATTTACACGGACGAAATGTAGTTGCTTAATAACATTTCAGTTTTTGATCAGATTATTATGTATGTTAATTAATTGCTCGATATTCATTCTGTCATCCAGTCCAACTTTTAATCTCTGCCAAACAGTTCTGCGGTGGTAAAATTATTCAATTATTAATGAAACACAACTAATTACAGAATTAAAAAGTTCCCACTTAATTTTATTTAATAGTGAAAAATCATTGTATCCATTAACTTTGTTTTAAATGAACTTTCAATTGCTGGAATGATTCGGTAGCAGCAAATTGAATTATTAACTAATAACTAATGTTTTGGCACTTCGCCCAAATGTTGAATTCAAATCCAAGCCTCTTAGTTGAAATAGCCATTACATGGTTAATGGAATTGTCATGATAGGTATGAATTCACATTTTAATAGAGATTTAAATTACTTATACCTAAATACTTGTGCTACGGGTGTGGTCTATCTGGGAATGTGTCACCGAACACGGTACTTAGCTGCTTAGAATGACCAAACATAAGGCCATAGAGATAAGACACTATTGTAAGTTGACTTTATATCCTATTCTACCTTCCCATTTCCAAAAATCCTTTCAAGCTCTTTTCAAATGTAGTTATATTAATAATGTATCCATCAGGCACGGATCAAACAGTCTGTAGTTGTAATTTTTACAAATAAAAAAAAACACCAAAGTAACAAATTAAAACAAACCAATTAAAAAAAACTCAATCATCACTATAGTTATACATTATTCTTTGAATATTTTGGAGCTCATCAAAGATACTGCGTAACTAACTAGAGATGTATTTGGCTCAATAATTTGTGAGTGCGAGTCAAGATTACACTCCTTTGAAAATCCTCTGTCATATACTTTACAAAATTAATTATCTAAACAGGTATCCTAAGCCAAAATATTATTAAAAATACGTGGTTAACCGTGTAATCCAACTGCTAGATTATCAGTATAAACCTGAAATCAGGAGCGTTTTCCTAACAATGAAAACTTGGTCTTTCCTGGTAACACCGGTTAAAATTAACTTCAGACGAGTTTCATACGGTCTTGCAAGATTGTAGTTCTATTAAGATTTCAGTTCAAACATTAAATTCTAGAGCTCCTCGTTTCTGAAACCTTTAAATAAGTTAGAGACACGAGATTAATTCCTTATGCAAAATGTCTTGGCCTTTTGTCCTAAAATAGAACAGAGAGCATTTCAAATAAGTCTCTAGAAGAAACTTAAAACCAATTATTAAATTCGGTTGTATGGTATTGGTTGGTAAAATTGCGTGCCTAATATTGGGATGGATTGATCATTTCAAATACCCTAACAAATAGCCAATTTAAGGATTGTTTGTTGAATAATGTATGACGAATTTAACATGAATGAATTTCAAATAAGATGTAAAAAAGTTCAAAAAATTAATCAAACTGACATTCTGGTTAAATGTCGCATCGCACGTGAACAATTTTTGAACAGTGTCAACGGGTTACATATTGATGCGTATTATACCATCTCATTATACCTTATGTAGCTCATTTCTTTCCAATTTGAAATAAAATTAGCTACCATAAAACTGCAATTGCGTTCCATTACTCACTGAAGTCTACTCTAGCAAGAGTAAAAAACTTTTCCGAGCCAGAGCATGAAGAGAATAATATCCCAGGCACTTCCTGAAGTGCATACATTTTCACAATTTAATTTACGACTATGAAACCGCATACTTCCACTTTTATGATGAATTAATATTGCTTTACTCCCAGTAAATTCAGTACCAACTTATTTAGCAAAGCTCACTGTGAAAGCGGTTGATCGTGTGCCTTGATAAAATGAGAATATTTTATAGAGCTACCGACCAACCTAGCTACTGCAAAGTGAAGACTAGAATGCCTGATCATGTTTACATATATATGTTACTGTAAAAGCCCGAACTGTGGTAAATCCTAAGATTTTCCGGTAAAACCTAAGATTTACTAACTCTCAATGGTAAATGTCCGAACAGTTTTTTTATTTCGAACTTTTACCACCATTTACTAGGCAAATCTTAGGATTTACCTCAAGGGCATGGTAAATGTTGATAAAGACATTTTTTCCTCTTATAATTTAGTATATTATTATGCTAGGTTTTACCAGTGATGGATGGTAAATATTAGATATTAATCATTTATTTAAATTACATATGTATTTATGAACCTTACATATGTATTTATGTGTATCATATGATTATATGAGAGTAACAATTATTAATTATTTCTATTATTAATCAGTCAAGTCAAATCCTATTTTCTTTTGGAATTTTTATTTATTAATTTATAATAACTATTTGAAATAACGCTAATATACTTCTCGAAAGCAAAATAAAATATCTTCTCACAAACAACGCTTACGTTGGTTAATTGAATCTCACTAAATCAGTAATTTTCTTATAATTTGGTATTTACGAACAAATAGAAAAAAGACAATTTATATTAAATATTAGGTACTTAGTAAAAAATAGATTACTTGTTACAACACGGAGTGCTATTGTGGCATTTAGAATTACAAAGTAATCCTGATGACTTGCAAGCGCATTTCTTCGACGAGCATTTTTTGAGACAGTTACATTTTTTGAATCCTTGTCCACCAGTTAACGATAATTTTCCAACAACTTTTCGAAGACTCACTTCTTTCTCTTTAACAACTTCTTCTATCTTAATAAAATCTTCAGAGCATGAGGTAAACTGATTCTGTGTGTAAAGCTGCTTTGGTACTCCAATTTTGGTACCTAGTTGGTAAAACTCATTGTCCTTTACATCTATCACAACTGCAATAATGCTTTTCGGGTCAGTTTTAGCTCTATCAATGTCAGGTATTTTCAGTCTTACATTTTGACCAATTTTTATATTTGAATATTTATCAGACGACTTGGCTTTCATTTTTTCAGCTTGGGTTTCCAAATTCAATTTTGATTTTGTTCTTATTCTCTGGACAGATTTTATCTTCTTCGGTATTGCATCTTCTTCAGCTTGAGTTGCGTTTTCTTTCTCTGAATCGGTCTCTGAACCGAATCTCTGAATCGTTACATTGGCATCAATGGTTATTTGATTTTCCTTTTCGATTACAATCTTTTCGTTTTCTTGTGTTTTGTTCCTCGCATTTTCACTGTTTATATTTACTTCTGACTCATTTTCAACAACTTTGTCTTCCTTGTCCTGTTCAATTATATTTTCGTCGTTAATATTTTGTTCCATATTTTATTGCGAATGCAACAAATTCTCAAAATCTTCTTCAGATCTTAAAAGTCCAATCATATCTTTTGGAATTGATGACGACGCGATGCCCACTTTTATTGGACTAACAAACATTGCTTCGTAGGGCGAGCATTTAATTCCTTCGTGATATGGTCTATTCTTCATGGCCTGGATGAATTTCAAGCCCTCTGACCACTTTTGCAATTGATTGGTTTCCATCCACGTACTGAGCATATTTTCAATGTCTTGATCAGCACGCTCTACCGATCCTTGACTCTGACTATGTCTTGGTTTTCCGTGGACAATTTTAACATCTGGCCACATAGAGCATACATTTTCAATAATTTGGTTACAAAACTCCCGACCATTATCGGAATGAAGGATGTTCGGCGCTCCAAAAGTAGTGAAAATATCCAAGAGATGATATGCAACTTCTGCTGCACGTTTAGTTTGAAGTGCACGAAGGATCACAAATTTAGTAAGATGGTCTTGATAAACTAATATGAATTTATAATTTCCGTCAGGGTTGGTTTGTAGGTCTATGAGATATACTTGACAACGTGAGTTCATTTCACTGTGAAGTATAGGCTTGATGACAATGCCCTTCTTCAAAGTCTTCTGTTTCTTTTGACAAGGTTGGCATAGCTTCAAATATGTCATGATAGCCTCAACTGTAATATTTTTATACTTGCGACTACATTCCTTAAGCATCCTTGTCCTTCCACCGTGTCCAATAGCAAGATGCGTTTCTTCAAGAATGTTGAATAAGTCTTCATGACAAACGTAATACTTGAGTTCTCCATTTTCTTCTTTTATCGGCGCAATTAGCTTTTCTTCACCGCCAATAGTCAAAATATCGTAGCGATTTATACGCCTGTAATGCACAGCTTTCTTCTTTTTTACGTTCTTTGCAATTTTTACTTCCTCTAAACACTTGGCGTATTTATCCCTATCGAGATAAAAATTATTGTCCTTCTTGCTTGCCACGATCTTGTCCATTATTTCATAAAATCTTTGTTTTACACACATTTTGATTCATAAATTGCATTTAGACATCGAAAACGCAAATAGAAATGAAATTTACGTGCGCGTTCAAACGTGTCAAACAAACGACTGTGGCGATGGCGAGCGAACGGAGTCGCGGAGGCGGTACGGGTAGCGGGGAGATGCGGACTGCCCACGCGTACGATGCACCGAACACGTTATGACATGTCTTTATCAACATTTACCTTGCCTTTACCTAGTGAATGGTGGTAAAAGTTCGAAATAAAAAAACTGTTCGGACTTTTACCATTGAGAGTTGGTAAATCTTAGGTTTTATCGGAAAATCTTAGGATTTACCACAGTTCGGGCTTTTACAGTAACATATACATAGAACATAGCTAAACTAATGTTATGCCCATATAGCGCACTGTCAACGCTTTGGTAATGTCATATTAAAGATAAGTAATCAGCATCGGTCGAATTTCGAAAATTGATCAATTATACCATTTAAGAGACGTCTATCATCTCTCTCTAAGCATCTCTGTGCTTCGAAAAACACATCAAGCCAATAGTCCCGGCCAACATCGATAGATATTAGTAGTAAAGCTTAGTCAGAGACCCCAGGGTAGGGCAGCTTGATAACATCTGGCAGTGAGATTGGTCACTTTCCTTACAAACGTGGAGGGTCTGTAAATAGACTTCTTACACCTGCTCCCACTTTGACCATACCACCTCATACAGCAGTGGGACGTGATAGGCTTTGGGCCGTGATAGGTTTTGGGGCTTTTTGGCAGTGGCTCAGATAGAACTGAGGGAAATCGCGGTGGTTTAAGTGGGTAAACCTGGACGAGGGAATCCCACATAGACCATTGATATCCCTATAGCAGCGAGTATGCATAAATCATATCCTCCCGGATAAAAAATTCTGGACTATTACATATATCTAAAATTAAATCTTTTTTTGATAGCGGTCAGGTGTTAGTCTTGAGCAGACGAACGTATGTGAAGGTAAACTCTGGAATATCTTATGCGGTTGTAACAGGTGTGATTTCGCAACAGAATCGTATAGCCTTACCTACATGCAGACTGTACTTTGTGTAGCGCGTCATACGATGTTCTGTCGTTGTTTCCTAGTTTCCATGCAATTTATACCACTGCAGCGACAGGGACAAATCGCTTTAGCGTTCTTTGTCTATGGATCTAAAGGCTTGGAGTACAACATTTTGTGAGAATGTACAAGTAGCTACAGTTTTGCATTTGTATTTTTCGCACTGTGGTGGCGAATTTTCTGCCTAACATCCGAAAGGTTCTGGGTTCGAATCCTAGGTCGAACCACGAGTTGTTTCTATGATTTACTTTCATGAATTTCACAGGAACAGCTCAGCGTCGGGAAGTTGGCGCTGAAACACCCCCGTGCCTCGGAAAGCACGTTAACGTCACGTCTTGGGTCCTGCGCCTTATCTCTCTCCGGTCATGTCGGATTGCCGTCACACCGTACTTAAAGCGTAAAGTAGGTACCAGTGAGTGCACCTGTATCTTTGATCCTTGATCTTGTGCTCACATTTGTGCACTATAATATCTCTTGAGCAGTTGGTTGATCTACGTTCGATTGGCCGCCGTGGTCGAAATCGGCTGGGAGACTATTACAGATACGAAGTATATTAAAGGTTAATGAACTCTGATATAATGACGATTTCGCCAGTAAGTACCTACAAGAAATAATCTACGCAGCTACTGATGGATACAGTTGCGATCACATAAGGCTACCCATATTTGTTGCAAAAACGCCCGTATCAGAACCGCATGAGATACCGGAGTGTTTATCTTGACGTGCTGGTCACCGTACCTAATGTTATTTACAGCTTTTGTGTAGGTTGTTTGTTTTCTGGATGATCGTTTTCCTTCTTCATAATAGGCAGTGTTGTATTTCATACAAATAATTTCTTATAAAGGACTTTTTGTGCCATATAACTGTTGTACAATGTGAAATTAAAACACCCTAAAAGAATAAATTCGGACTGCCACAGGTGGAATTCGAACAGTTCAATTTTTTATTTAAGTGTGTGTTAAGAAATTAGCATTGTTAATGCCCAAAATATAGTAACTTAATATAACTGTTTGTTAAGTAATAGGGCTAAAGCATGTCTTAACCGACTTTAAAACTATTGACACATTAACTACCATAATGAGGTAATGCCAGTGTCTTATACTAAAAGAAACACAAATCTGTTCATTACATTCAAACAGTTGATGTACCTACTTGGTCTTTTAAGTAAGTCTGGTCTACAAAAATCACACTTGTATCAGTTAATTATCAATTAAGTAGATCCATCAACAACAAGTTAAACGATTTCTTTACAAAGCGCTACGTATTCATCATCTAAATACGTCCCACTGCTGAGCACAGGCCTCTCCTCAACTATGAGGTGGTGCGAGCCATACTCCACCACGCGGGCTCAGTGCGGATTGGTGGAGGGGTGTGTGTAAGGTAAGTGACCAACCTTACTGTCAGATGTTATTAAGCCGCCCGAGGGCGTCCGAACAGGCTTAACGACTAATATCTATCGATATTAACTGGGACCAACAGCTTAACGTGACTTACAAAGCACGGAGATGCTTGTAAATAGACGTCACTTATATGGTCAGAATGGTCACCCATCCCAAACATGACCGCACCCTAGGTTGCTTAACTGTTGGTATCACTACCAAAGCGCTGCAACCACGACGGCACAAGTACCTCCGCTCTTCCGCTACGTAAAGTCGATAGAAATCGAACATATAAATTACAATAATGTCACCAGTTTGTCAGTCATTCGATTGCGTCGAGTAATTAGACGAGTGCAGTAAACCGCAAACGTTGATCATTCATTTGTTTCCTATTACCATACTAATACGGGTCAAAGTTTGGTCAACAATTCCAATTGGCATGGTATTCTCACGTTAACCTAATGTTGCGATCGTAAACTTCTTTTTACGATTTCTAGTTCTAATTCCGGCGCGAACGATTTCAGTTATGTGGAAAGGCTAAATATAGCCGCGCGGGAATGTAGCACGTTTATAATAAAACTGGAAATTAGAGTTAAAAGGTAACAGGCTTCCAAAAGTGTATTTACTAAACAATTCACGTATATGAGAAACACAAGTTGCAGTAAAATAAAATGAATCAATTTTACAGTGCGCGGTAATAGCCACGAAATAGCCAACGAGTACCTTAATATGAAAATTCAGGGAACAAGAAATAAAAACGCATACTGTCGCCACGACTGTCAGCGATTGAGGTTCGGCAATTAGTTGACACGCTTATCTGTATATCGTATCGCGGCGACAATAAATCGCAGGTGTGCCCTGGACCTCAATATCAAGTTGTATTGTTAAGTAGCCTAAACTTAAAAAAACACTAAAATAAGAAGCCTTTAATTATAGCATGACATTGTTTCAGTGGAGCAATTAAAAGTAATCAGATAAGTACTGCTAATTAAATGATGAAGACGCTGAAATGATCTTACGTTACTGAATTATTGACGCTTTCTAAGTAAAAAATAATACAATTGCAATTAGTGAACCATTTTCATAAGATTGTTTTAAGAAAACTTGGAAGGATTGCGTACTGACGAATGCATGACCATGAGTCAATTTTTTAACGAAAACTGACTCATGGTTTTTACAATAACGCAATTATGATTTCTTTAGAAACGTGTTTAGAAACGACATGTAAACAAACAATATGAGATGTCGTGTGAAATGTGTAAGATTTGATAAATACAAAACTTACAGCTGTCTATAGGCATAAACGAAATTCAGACATAGAAAACTGAAAGCCCGCTTTCATCAAAATTACTGGTAGACCTACAGCAGACTTCAGCACAATCGAAAAAATTGCATACTGTCTTCCTAATGGGATTGGTTGGATATTTTCATCTGCGCTGCAAGAGTATCTTTTTTTACAACGTAGAACAGGATTTTGTTTTTTTTTCTCCCAGATTCTAAATCTGATGTTTTCAACATTGGTTTTTTGTGAACACTGGCTGGACTTGGTTAGAGTGAGTCTACAATGCGGGGCCTAGAATGGTGGCGAGGGCGGCCGCGGTGCTTGGAAATCGTATGGCGTTATGCTGCCTTACTCGTTGTCCCATATGAGCGACAAAAGCGACAAATGCGACGCGAAAATATCAAATGTATGTTAGTCTATGATAATGTCCTGCGAGACGAAGTACAATTGACATTGGCACAAGTATTTGACGACCGCTTGGTGT
This sequence comes from Pyrausta despicata, assembly GCA_963921415.1. Lineage (NCBI taxonomy): Eukaryota > Metazoa > Arthropoda > Insecta > Lepidoptera > Crambidae > Pyrausta > Pyrausta despicata. The sequence goes on along the minus strand of OY992862.1, from coordinate 7,481,050 downwards.
AGTGGTCCACAGGTCGGACTTTAAAACCAGGGGTCGCGGGTTCGATCCCCGCACAGTACAAGCATAAGTGTGCATGAACATGTATGTTTGTACTGGTCTAGGTGTTTTCTATGTATGTATAATATGTATTTATTTACAAAAAAAAAGTATTTAAGTATGTTTATCCATTGTCTAGTACCCATAACACAAGCCTCGTAGCTTAATTTGGGACTAGAGAATTGGTGTGATTGTTGTGAAATATTTATTTATTTATTTAGTATAGGTCGCGTTGCTTCGCTTTGCACTTGTCGCTCACGTAGGACAACGTCTCAATCATTTCAGTAAAGCCGCAAAGGCGCGTTTCATTTGTTTGATATAGTTAAATTATTAGTACTTAGATTTAAGTTGTAATGTATCTGGTTTAATTCTTTATAACCCATATAATGTAAGATTTACTTTTTGTGCCCCCGAACGACATCGAGTATTACAGGCCCCCAAGGCTAGTCCAGACTTCAGTTGTCTCGCAATCAAATCAATTTCATCCATAAAATGTAATCTTAATGTACGAGTACTATGATGATTCTGATAGAAGAAATAAATATATTATTATTATTATACGTCCGCGTCCACCGCTGCCACCGCGTTAGGCTCGCAATCTGGACCCACTTTTAGAGAGCCTGAAAAAAAAACTCGCCATCCCAAAAAACCTTTGGCTACAAGACCATCTCAAATGTTCTACGCAGACCCAAGCGCGACTTGCCATTGCCACTTGAAGTTGCCATTAGGTACAGCTAACTGAAATTACCGAACTTAAGGGCCACGGAACCGGAGGCCATCCATTTCTTCTGGCCTTCCCTTTCCCCAAGCCCCTCATAATTAAAGCCGCTTATCCCGTTTGGGGGCTGGGCACGTCGATTAACAGGCTGTTCCTATTTACCTCCAGGATATCGGTTTTCGTGGAAGCCTTTCGCACAAAATCACAATGAGAGAATTAAAAATAACATAGAGAGCTATACTTAAGTACTGGCTTAATTTGCCAAATATTTGTGATGTTTTTAAGTAACTATTCCGCACTAGTTTTATCAATGTGTAATATAAAAATGAATCGAATGTCTTGGTAAGCGCAAAACTCAATGTGGACAATTTTTTTTTAAATATTTAGGGCAGGACAACGTTTGCGAGATCCGCTAGTATTCACAGCACAGGTTTTAGGATAGCTCCACAAAGTTTTCAAGTTTATTTCTTTTTAGTAAGTGTCTTATGTTGAAAGGGCTCGATTTAATTAGAATTTTTATTTTCATTATCTAAGCTATTTACAATCCACAATTTTATAGTAGTCTGTAAACTACAAATTTAAATTGGAAAATTCTAAAACTAGTTCTCAATGGAACTGCTGAGCTAGAATAGTACCGGGAAAACCATTCTGCATCCATTACCATAATGCAGTGAATTCTAATAAAACACTTGTCATGCTGCAGTTTCTGCCAATACTAATAAACGCACGACATCGTAGATCGTTGATCATTATTTAAAAAAAAAGGTTTGTTTGGTGTGGTTTTATAAAAAAGTTAAAGCTAACACTCCAGTGTTATAAGTTTGATCCTTATGTCTGTTTGTGTATGTATATGTGTTTGTGTCTTCGTGTGTGTCTGTCTGTGGCATCGTAACTACCGAATGGATGGACCGTTTTTGAAGTAGTGATTTTATTCTAATTTATTCACGGTGGTCCTGAGCTATGGCTAGTCAAAATCCATCAATGTCTTAAAGCTCACCGCGGACAAGCTGTCTTCCTGGCTTATTCATCCCGGGCTTCTTTTAACTGGAAAGTTCGTTTTTTTTTATTTAATTTACAATGACACCTAACTTTCATACTTCCTTTAAAATTGAACTCTAGTTTGGGTATCCTACTTCGAGTATCCTAGGTGTGCAACGCTAAATGTGAATGAACATTACAACCGAGGAACCTATCAATAGAAAACTTTCCGTCGGGTTGAAAAAAAGATGGCCAGTAAGTTACCGGGTCATCAATTAATAAACTTCAGCAATTCAGTGACAATAAATTGTTGGCGAACCCTTGAGAGATGCTGATGGATGTTATTGATAAAAGTCCCGTATAAACTCGTAAAAGTCATTATACCCTCGAGATAGGAAGTTATTACGTCATTCTTAATAAGCGACGTAAGTGATATAAAACCATGTAAAGCCGCAATATTTTGGGTAACAGAAAAGTTTTTTACCTGTCTATTGTAGGTACAAGGAAACACTTAGCACTACACCAAATAGTTTTGGCAACTCTTTTACCACATTAGTACAAAATCTACAAAATCAAGCAGTAACACAGTTGTAACAGTAATAGAAACAATTAGTAACAACCCTCTTATCATAAATAAATGATAAAATGTCTTCCAAAAAAATATTACTGGTAGACAACTTCAATTACAAGTACATAGGTACTACGAGTACAATAATATAGCGTTCACAACTTTAAAAACAAAATTTTACAGCAACATTTTTGTAGCACAATAAACTCAGTTACATCAATAAACTTTGAAAGCAGCCCTTCCGTGGCGTAAAGAGCTTATTTCTCGGATGCTTCAAAATCTGTTTCACTGCGCCTGGAACGGTGTTCCTTTTGTAAGTCACTTTACTTGAACGAATAAACACGCACATGAATTTATTATGATATTCTGCTCGAATCGGATTGCACACGCAAATGCTAAGAAATGATAAGGTTCTTGTCACTTTTGGCCGGAGGCGTTGACCGTGAGTTCCGTGCATAAAAGTTATCATTAGACCTTATATTTTGAATCTCGTTTGAATCATGACGTCTGAATGATAAAGTCTTGTTGAAGATCATCTGAATAACCGTCTTAAAAACACACAGGTCAATTTAATTTCACAGCAACATTCTTGGCATTCATAATTTGAAAATACTCTACTACGAGTATAATTCAAAGTTTTAGTTGCACCTGAAGGTTTTGCAGTGACGGCTTAAACTTCTTCTGACGTGAAAACTAAGTGCTCAGAGAAACTAAGTATAATTTCCTGACAATTTAGCTAAGTACGCCTAGCTGGATGCATAGTCCGTTTTCATTGTTTTCGAAACATGTAATTTTGTAACAGTAACACTAACCATGTTTTAACCATCTAATAACAGTAAATTTTGATTGTATTATAGTAACCGGGTATTTAATCGTACAAAGCACGGCATTAGATTTCAAACAGTTTGGATTACTCAGTTCTGAACTAGATTTAGTTCGGAGCCACATTCGTAAATGCTTCGTTGCTCTATTTCCTATTGGTATAATCGAAGTAGGAGTTCTAAACTTGAGCTAACTCAATAATAGCTAAGAGAGCTATGTTTTAACTTACGAATACACCTGGCTATGTAGGTACCTCGGTGACATTTTGAACTTGTTCGGAACTTATAATCAGTTTAGTGGAACTGCGCTTTTGTTTTATTTTGCTAACATATTTGTAGAACTTAATCGAGTCAATACAATGTACTTAGGGAGTGAAGATGTAATAAGGACATGCTAAAAGTTATAAGGATACGATTATTACGAAGTAGCAACATTTTATATTATCTGTGGTTTCACGATAAAGTATGTAGCAAACAGCTATTTTTATTTTATTTTTTCATGCAGTTGTAGATTTAGTGAAAGGTTAAAGTTTCGAGAAAGATTATTTAATAACTACAGGGTAATTGTACATATTTATGTATAGATACTTTTGTTAAATTTTATTATGATACTCGTATAATACGACCATACTTATATTTGGTACATTAGGTCCATTAGATTCAATAAATAAAATGATTGAAAATTTTCCAACAAATTAAATAAAAAGGTTGATCTAAACATATAAAAGTCTATTTTCAGGATTAAAGGCAAACAATGCCTGGCCGCCAAAATGTACGCATAGAAATTTCTGATGAATATTTTACTGAGCAAATCCCAGATTTGGGTCAGTAAAAGTGGGAACTTTTTCGCACGGACATAAACCTGTTACAGTACGTCGGCGTATGTTAGCAAAACTCTAATCATTAGCAAGTGTACGCCAATATTTTCCATTAAACTCGGCTCCGTTACCAAGTAAGCAAGGGGTTTAATCGTACCTATATTTATATATTGGTACAAAAAGTCTTCTCACGAACTTTGAATGTTTACTATTCAGTTTCCTTAAGCGGCTATTGAGTAAAAATGTGTACGTAGTACACATTTTATTAGGTTCTGGGCAGAAAAAGAATACGATTAGACAATAATTACTAGATTTAATATAACGCGTACATAGTGCAAAGATCAATATAATCGAAGTGACAGCATCTGTCCATTCGACACCTGTGTCACATTACCTTATTAGCTTACACAGGTTTGTTTCAACACATTTAACAGTAAAAACTAAACCACACGACTCGTATTCAATAAAATAACAACAAAACGATGATTTTTTATAAATCCCTCGTGAAATAATGATTTTATTGGTTGTTTATGAACAAAAGTCGTTTAAAAGTTTAAACTTCAATGAAATATCATCCGCACAACCGGTATCGACCAAATATGGTCCGCAACACTGATACTTGCATGTTGATTTTCAACCATTTTCCTTTGAATTCGCTCACTCGATTCAAACCACTTTATTTTTATTAAAATCCTTTGGCGATCTATCGAGCGTGACATTTGAATGGTGCCTACTGATTTTAGTTTTTTTTAAACGCTTTGCACCAAATAAAAACACTAAACAAATCGACTATGAAGTGGAAACACTCCGTTCATAGTTTGCGTTAACTAAAAGTTTGTGTACAGCGAATGAAAACGTTTTTGGAGCTCTATTTTTAACACAACTACAGAACAGTCTAACTTTATCTAAAGTGTTAGTGCAAACATGCATTTAATGCGCGATTTTAGAGGTATGTTGGAATTCTTTTCTCACTTAACAATAATGTAAACCAGTCGAGACCACAATCATATCACTTTTGTGCTAAGTTGGCAGAGTCTGATTTACTACAAGGCTTCTTTACGTGCACGGACACCGGTTAGTCTATTTGGCAATCTAAGTTAAAAATAAACTAAAAAACACGCTTTTATTGATATCTAAAAAAGAGAAAATAATTTCTGAGTACAAAGAATTTATACTATTACAGTGGAGTAAAAAGCGTGGGGTGCACTTTATGTCGATTTCATACTTTTTTTTTTAAATTAGCAATAAAAGCATGTTTTTTTTTTGTATTTTGAGCTATTATTTTTTAGTTAATAAGGATAATGGAAAACTATTATCAAATTATTGCATTGTCATCGGTCCTTGATACGTGTGCAAAGTTTCAAATTAATCCGATTTCTGAAAGTTGGTGAAAATTGAGCTCAAAGATTCCGTTACATACATACATACATAAACCCCGAGTTAATAAAAGCGTGTTAAAAAAAATGGGGACAACATTACCCGACGTGTGTAGCTAAAGCACTTGTACTATGGGAATCAGAAACAACGAAGGTAACACCAGATACCACCGTCGGTGCACCTTATGACACGGAGCCTCGACCAGACGCGGTTGCTATTCGAGAACCTATCCACCCCAACGGCCATCGGTTCGTCGCGCTATGTGCGAGCAAAAGCAATTTAGGTACCGATATAGATTCGGAACAACATTAACTTACTCTACTCTTGTGACCTGTATTCAACAGCGGTAAAATATCATTCACATGCTTACAAGGATGAAAGTACCCAAAAGTAGGTCAAATCACTGGTTTGATGTTTACCTACCTTTACTGGAGTTTGCTAGTAGATATTAGGCCCAAGTTAACACAAATACATGAAATAGCAATGCTACGAGATACGTTATTAAGCACATGTGAAAAGTAAGTTTGGTAAGTGATTGTGTAGGAGTGAAGGTATCCAAAATATTACCTTCACCTGCTACGACACATTTACATATTTTTTTATCCGCTCAACAAACAATAATTGCTCAGCACACTAGAACCAAATAGGCAAAAATTATTACTGTACCAGAATATTAACACGCTGGAGTCTTCAAGAGTAATGTACCGCACAGCCAATTAAATAAACATGTGAAATTGGTGTGAGGCACGTTTGTTTTATATTGTAAATTGAGTTTTTGTAAAAGTTTTCACAAATATTTTTAAACCAAGCTCACACACAATTAACGTAAAACAACACTTTTCCATTACACACGGAATAAAGTGCTGACGTATTCGTTTCAGTATGTAAACAGGGTAAAAATTCCAATTTGAAAGTTTTTAAGCAAGCAAATACAATGGACAGTTTAACTTTATTTTTTAGGCAGGGCCTTGAAAAGTACGACGGCATTTTAAATATTCAGCCAATGGCGGCAAGCGCTGTTCCCACCGGGACCCTACTGTGTAAGTTAAAAAAAAACAGATCAGCACCAAACTTAGCCATAATAAAACCTGTTATTCGGTATTGAAAAGGCCAAAGAAAAGGGAAACTACTCTTCCTGAAGACGGTAGGCGAGCTACTGTCGGAATCTTCAAGCACTGTGGCACTGACTTTCTTATCTCTGACTGCCTGAATACAATAATGCTGAAAACATCATTGTTACGGCGACAGACGATAGTGATAGGTGATGATTTAGAGCAGAGAGGAACCCGAGGCTATTTGCAATCGGCGGCATTCGAACCCCTGGACCACAGAGCCGGTTACTGTAGATTCCAATGTAGCCTATACCCGATCACTCATGCCAGCTATGAAATCTTGCAAGTGATCGGGATGGTAATTTAAAGTAAAACGCGAGGTCGCGACTCTTCTGATTACCATGTCTTTATCAATATGATATATGAAATACCTTTGTAGCTAGCGTTACGAAGTAAGCGACAAGATTCATGCAAACACATTGAAGCTAGAAGTTTCGCGACGACATCTCGTCTAGTGTTGCTTCATGAAGCGGTCTTCCAACTTGTACCTTATGTGTTGAGAATAGCGACTCAGGATTACCACCCTGAATTCGAATAACATTTGGCAGTTTCGCACGGACATTATTACGTGAGGAATGGAAAGCGAAATTGTTCCGTTATGTGTATTAAAATTATTGCCAACGTCCCGTTTTGGTCCGATGGCGAACCCTTTTTAATACATTTTTGAGAGGCAATTTGTTTGTGCGAGTGGCAATTCCACTTAGGCAATTTCAGTTGTGGGTTGCTCAGTTTGTAATATTTGCTCTCAACTGGACCCAGTATTATAGACTAAACGCGCCAGTTGACGGGCGCCATCAACATGATCAGATACTATAAGATCAGCAGTACATACGAGTAGATGGCAGTCTGTATGGAGCAGACTGTATGCCTCGTACGACCGGAATGGATGGAGGAAATTTTCGTGTGATGGCGATCCTTAGTATTGAGGGAATATCGAAGAATAAGATATCTGCTCTAATCTACAAATATAGATTCTGACATATGGAACCTTATACATTTAATAATCTATGGTCGGGCTGATTTATTTGTTCAGAAATCAACGGCGGCAATGAACAAGTCTGTAAAAAACATTCCTACAGCTTTTTGCAATTAAGATTATGTTTGTAACTTCTACGGATAACAAACTGGTAGTCGTTGGTTTGAACTTTTAGTACTTTTATAACTACTTACTTATTATTTTGAGTACGCTTGACTTTGTTTGTGCTTGATTTTCGTACGTTGTAACTATTTGTGAAGACCTAATAAGAAGTTTATGTACTTTATTTATTATGTTGATTTATACCGAAAATGTAAATCTGGTGTTTCTAAAATAAATAAATAAACATGACCTCGCAGAACCTACTTCAAGTATAACTTTACCATTCGCTCCTATATCGTGAACTAATCACATAACTTTACATTCCAAACTCGAAATTCCGAGCGGAACACCCCGATGGCATCTGAATGAATCTGTTGTCCCGACCTTGGCAGCCGGCGGGCATTCGGGCTAATGAAGTGAAATAATTGATTAATTGCTTGTCAGCCAAACCCGAGCGGTTATGACTAATAACGAACCGTAATACTCGGCTGTAAATCGGCTGAATGAAGCCTTCGGTATTCATCAAGATGACGCAACGCCGCGTTTTAAGTATGTTGTGTGATTACTGGTTGTGGGAAGTAAGAGCCAGGCTTCATTTTCGGCAAACTGTCGCTGCGACTCGCGACTGTCAGCGATTGAGGGGCGGCGACAGAAAGTTGAAGGTGTTACCTGAGTCTAAAACATTGGTTTACAAATGTCAACTGATCTTGAAAATATGAACTGATTTGGAATTAATTGATATTTTAACAAAAGCTTATTTGGGTGTATCGGTATTTGAAAAAGAGTGGTTTCAACTAATTAATCTGGCATTTTTTAATTTTCAACTAAAATGCTGAAATCATTTTAACCGTCAAGAAAACATTATCATAAACACAATATGTTGAAGGCCTTACATTGCTTTTGGTGAATGACAATAAAAACGATACAAGCCAGGCTGATTAAAAATTGGATAGATAAATGAGAAAGTGCTGAAATCTGAATTTTAATGCTTAATTTTAATTTACTAACCGTAATAAAAATACCAAATAAATAAAGCAATCTTTAATTTAACCTCATGAGCTTCTCTTCTATTTAGACACGTAGTTAGTTATTAGAATCCGGACTTCACTACAAATCAAGGAATAGCGTGACCAATAACATCGGAAGTAGAAATCCTTATTGCCATTCTCCGAATGAAGAATCGAAAAGCTAAGAGCATGAAATGTAAATATTTCATAGTAATAAACCGAATATTTCATGCATTATCCGGAATTTTTATTGAATTTATTGAATTTTTATTGATAAACTGACAAAGAGCACGTTTCTAGTTTCAACCATTTGATACTAAGTAGTTTAAATAAGAGGCAAATAAACCAATCGTAATTTCATTTTTTACCAATCATGAGTCACCGTTTAACAACGGTAAATAGTATCGTTTTTTAATCTATTATTCTACTCATAATTGCCTAAACTTTTTATTTGAGATTAAGATGATTTAATTACTCGGAATTTCCGCCCCACCAAAATTTTGGGCCAATTGTCTGTAATTTATCAAAGGGCGCCTTCAAACGAAGAGGAAATAAAACGAACAAGAAAAATTTCATTAAATCGAACGATCTTCTAATACTTATTTCACGAATCCACACGGATCATAAAATGAAGTAACTGATTTCAGAAGCCCACAAATGCCCAATGAAATTAGTCTCAGTTCTACTCGTAATATTTTGTATTGATTTTCGGTCTTGTTTTCGCAATTGAAATAAATAATTGCTGAAACTAACAATTCATTTTGTTTTCATGGCTTACTCGTACGTTTTGATTTAAAAGAAATCTTTCTTTTAGATATTTCCTAAAATATTATTCCGATACATCACAACCCAACTTTGCGATTTTTAATTTTCCTTTGTATATGTGTGTATTTGTCTGTGTTCACTTCTCTGAGAAATCAGAGGTGCTACTCCACTCGATATCAGGTAGAACCATTACAGCTGCGGCAGGAGCAAGATGCAGATGGACACCAGACAGCCCGTGGGCAGGGTGGCTATGGCCTGGATGAAATAAGGAAGTTATGCTGAATCCATCATATGCGTTACGTTTTATTTTATTTCCGCTGACGCATCGCATTGCTGCTATGAGTGAGAGCGACAACTGTCGTCGATAAATGAGTAGGTCAACTATTAGAGTACACCCGCGGTTCGTATTTGCCGATACCCGTCACGTTTTCCTCTCACGTTTTCCCTAATATACGGTTATTTATATGTGCGTGTTACTGGTTCCGCTGTGAAAAATACGAGACGTAGTATGGAGTCACTTACCAGCTTATATGTAGTAGAACCCCTGTAGCGTGATAAGTGCTTAAGCTTTCATTGAGACGGAAATGACTCAATTTGTCGTGGATAAAAATTGAAAGTAGTATCGAAAATCAGAATTCCTTTATAGGAAGGAAAGGGAGCTGGTAATGTTATGACCATACAAAGGGTGAGTTAGTTTAACTAGTTTTTCAAAACTATATCTTGAACGGTTGTACTTTCATTTATATAGCTTATTTTCATGAAAAGGACACACATAAAAGTATAACATAGATCACACATACACATGCGAGGTATATACAATGTTGCACGATTTTCAAGTTTGTAAAGTTTGAAGCGAGACAACGAAGAAACCTTTCGCGCTATCGATTGACATTCGTATCGACTGCACGTCTTGAACTCGCGATATTTGCCGAAACTTAGAATTAAAGCTCAGTTGGACATAGGGTTACCACCCGTACTTTATAATAAAGTATTGTATCATTTCAGGCAATAGGACTCTGTACTTTATGAGAACAAAAAAAACACGAAAATACTTTATTTCGCATGATTGGGTTTCTTTGTGATTCTGAAGTTGAATTTTCTTCGTAAATATTAATATAATTATACTTTTGAAGTACCTGTAGTTATTTGTTGAATATGTTTTTAAATATAATAATATTAATATTAAAGAAAAATAATTTGTACTTTATTTTGATACTATGTACTTTTTTCTGTACTTATAATAACCAATGTACTTTATTTACAAAAAAGGTGGCAACCCTAGTTACACATAGGCATACTATCGCCGCTACTTACGACTGAAAGCGATTTAGGCGCGGCAATTGGTCGACACGCTGACAAAAGCGATTCGCGGCGACAGAAAGTCGCAGGTGTAACTTGATCCTTATGGCATCGAATTTGAATTAGACGTGAGTTTTAAGGGATAAGAACATAGGTATCAGACCTAAACATCTGAGAGTATGTACCTATAACATTACTACAAAGGTTTTTTTTATTCGATGTGAAACCTTATTTAAGAGGAAATCAACACGTCTTACGGCTGGTTTTAATTTTCTATCTACCTTTAACTAAAAGTAAGATAACGAGCAGTTTCAAGAAACGGCTTTAAACCTTTAAAGCGTTAAGTATGAAACTAACAGCTATCTAACTTTCAGTCAAAGGGAGATAGAAAATTGAGACGGACCGTTAAAGAATACCTACCTAGCATCATAACGGGGAGGCATAACCTCTTCAGTATCCGTCTCAGCGACCTTTGCTTATCCGAGTAGTTCTACGAACGTAAGGCTGAGATAAATACAAATAGGTTACTTACCTAGCACAAGTACTAGGATCCTATGACATTTTCCGATGACCTTGTTTCAAATCTTGCAAAGAAAAGGCAAACGCATAGTGCGAGCATATTAATTATGTTTTGAGACTTTTCAGAAGTAGCACCCCTAAGGAAACAGAGTGCAGTGCAACGTATTTTACTAACATTTTCATGTAATCTTGCTTAAAACTTAATGTTTGACTATCTACTCCATAAGTAAATCGTAGTTAAATCGACTCGTCCCCCAAATATAAAACTTAACAGATTAGATTGCACTGGAATGCTTCATTAAGCCCTACTATTATCATAATAGATATTCTTAGACTCAAGTTCTCAGACTTTATAATGGCTGATGTAGAGGTAGAATTAACTAACTAGCCAATTTTCGACAATGCCACTGTTAGTTTGTATACTAAAAAAGTCCCTAACCGACTGTTTACAAAATCGTCGATTAATCCACGGCGTTAGCAATACTTCAAAGATTATCGTTTTAATTATATTCTAGAGCACATTCAAATTGAGTGTTTAAAAGTCTATTCTACAACATCACCGCTAAAATCGATTAAAATATAACTCATAACTTGTGCTTAGCAACAGGCATGCCTCCAACCCATTTCCAAGACAATATTCCCCCAAGATAGAAAGTAATTTCAGCAGTATTCAACATACGAGTATTCCGAAAGATGCATAGCACTAGCTTAAGCTTTACCGAAATATATTGTTTCCTAATGCCACCGCCGGTACTGGCCTGCCTCCAGCAACTTGCTCGTTTGCACAACGCTCTAACCACCCTATTATTAGAAAAAGTATAGCAACTCGCGTTATCTGCCAGGATTTTATTTTCAGTTAAGGCTCATATCACACAATTTTGAAAGCTAAGCAGTTTTTTGACGAATACTTGAATCTCAAAGTAGAGATCAAAAATCGGAGACCGCTACGAAGCACAATCTTCGTAATTATCCTTTAAAATTCAAGTTTTCGGCAGAAAAACTGCTTAGCTGTCAAAATGTTTTTGCCTATTACAACCTCTTAAAATTCACCATTCAAGTGGATCTTTTTCGCGCCGTTAAAAGTGACTGGCCGTGGCGTATCCCAAGCAACTGAGTGTTATTTGTATCTTACTCATTGTAACCTTAAGAGGTGAAGTGAATTTATCTCAGGTCAATATTTAGGTACTCGACACGATTGACTGACTCGCTCAGCTTAAACCCAGAGTAATTCAGTCCAATATCAGTATCAGTACTACGATTAAACTATCAATATATAAGTATGTCTGACATTCGTAGTCATCAAATGGTATGGCCATTTTATTAAATCGTTTAATTATCACTGATATAAATGATTACTGTTAAATAATAACAATTTGTGTAGATATAATCCGTCTACTTAATCTGTCCGTTATTCTAGCAACCGTAGCACAAGCTAACAATGTACAATTTATTTATTTATATATAGTGTAGGCTTTATCGACGTGATCCTTCGAGTTCAGCACATTATCTGTCCAAAGCTAGCAAACAAGTTCGAGCAACGAACTGTTTCTGATCAAAGCGAAAGGTATTTTCATACACAAATTTTATTCATTGGACGAAGTTTTCAGCGCCTTGTCGCCGACAGCATAAGATCTCTGCATATTTGTTGTAAGCGCTGTAGATTTGCTCACACGTTTCTAACGAGGTCAACACACATCTTATGTACCTTAAGGGTACATAGATATGGGTTTTATAGATAATTCTGGCCATTTGGCGGGAGTCTCTACCAACACTTATTTGGCACAAATAACATCGGATTTATTTTCTAGGAAAATACATTCATTCACCTTTCTCATCGTTGGTGAATGACCACAAAATCGATGTGATCGACTTTCGCCAAACTTCCTTGTCAGGTTTCTAAGTGTATATATTGTGCCTCATGGTTTGGCGTATTGATGTTTAAAAGTATTTAAACTATTCCTGCAGTTTTGAAATGGGTTATTCTCTGAGTACCCTGATCCCCGAGGCCCCCGAACCGGAGGACCTCGATTTCTTTTTAGCTCGATGAACTCAATTAAAACCCATCTCATCATCATTTAACGACCGTTTGGTGCAGTGGTCTACATGTCGGACTTCTAAAACCAAGGGTCGCGGGTTCGATCCCCGCACAGTACAAGCATATGTGTGCATGAACATGTGTGTTTGTACTGGTCTGGGTGTTTTCTATGTATAATATGTATTTATTTACAAAAAAAAGTATTTAAGTAGTTTATCCGTTGTCTAGTACCCATAACACAAGCCTCGTAGCTTAATTTGGGACAAGAGAATTGGTGTGATTGTTGTGAAATGTTTATTTATTTTTATTATTTATTTATAATCGGGCTTCTTCGGGACGGGAGTCTCGGGGATAATGATATCGAAGGGAATCAATAACCAAGTCTTTATAAGCGAACGACATACAAAGGGACGAAGATACGAAAGGACGACATAAAAAAATCACAGAATATCGTTAAAAGTCCTCCTGGTTAAAAACAATGCGCGACCTTTAAGCGTCAATTACTCACTGAGATTCAAAACAAAAACGAGCCCCATGCCGAAAATCACCGACCATTATAGTTGGCGTCATATTGTAAACACGTGAAGGTCATTATAACCGGAAATAATTTATTAAAAATGGGTCATAATAACCGACATGTCGCTATAAGCGAAGTCATTATATCCGATTTTGTATGTAATTTTGTATGAAAACCACACTTCGTTGCGTAATTACGTCATTGTAAGCGGTTGGTCAATATAGGCGGTGTCATAATAAACGGATTCTACCTTAGTTATTGCCCTGCCTTGCATATTCGTTTGTGTATTGAATAGCATTATTAATCCTCTAATCACTTCAGCATTGTTCCTGTTGATCATGATTAAGTAGTTACGTCTATTTTGACTGAGATAAGCATCGTTTCACTTGTGTACCAGTATTTAAAATAGGTAAGGAAATGGAACTATTACGCTCCAGATAAAATATGATAAGGTCAAGGCCTACTAAACTGCTAAAAAGGATATCTTCCAGTTTACTCTAGACTTTTTAATCAGGAAAGCTGCATTTTCATGGGAATACTACTATATTTTATAACTACACGTACAAAACCTTACAATAATATAATACAACTAGCCTAATAAAAGAGTACAAACAGATAAACAAAAAAAGGAAAAAAATACACGTGAATTATCACAATGATTTTAAACAATTGTTTAAACCAATTTTATGTACAAATATACGTACGAACACGCCCCTTCTAAATAGTTTTCCTACATTTTAATAAGACTTCCCCAAACATCCGCAGTGACACACAAAATCGCTTGTATCAACATGCTTAATTTCAATAGGCCGCAGAACAAAAGCGGTTCAAGTGGTCCCCGGCTCCAAACAAGGTCTAATCCCTATTCAGTTTCATAGACGCGCTGAAGAAAATTGTAACATCGACCTTTTTACAGAGAAACAAGGTTGGAAACGAGATGTGGGAAAGTGTAGATGCTCGCGTACTTGCTGTTTTAGCAGCCACGAAGCAGGAAGAAGTGGTATCACAATGTGGGATGTAACGTTTGTTCAGTATCGATGTCATCTTATGAGATGTAAGTGTAATTGAAATATATATTCTTTTAGATAAATTGTTATCTACCTGGTATTAATCCACAAAAGCACATAAGATGTTTTAACTCATTACAGCATTTGAGTGATTGTGGCGCAGTTGGTGCATCACTTTTGTCTCGAATATCGCGACTTAAATAAATCATGACAACTTTAGTAACGATAACTATTAATATTATAACGTTATTTGTCCATGAATACCGTTATTCACTTATATTTTTGGTTTATATTGTTGGTGGTACAACTTCAATTTATGATAGAAGGAACAAGAATCACACCATCTGTGTTTGAATGTTTGTCAGCCAATCACAGTAAAACTACAGAACGGATTTTGATGAAATTTAGTATACAGACAGTGCATGAGCTAACTTGGGTGATAGGATACTTTTGATCCCGATTAAATGCACCCTTGGGATAAAATACGATGGAGGAAAAAACCAATGTTTGCGCGGACGAAGTCGCGGGCATGCCACTTGTTACGTATCAAAAACAGGCTTAGTTAAAGTCGGATTCGCGCACGAACAGTTCCGTACCAAACCATTATGATTGAAAGAATCGAGCAAAATTAAAATATTTTTTGTTCGATTCCTTCAATATCCGGTTGAAATAATTAGGAGGTGAGGCAGCTGGATACAGCGCCATCAAGCGGCGCGAAAAAAATTTTACTTATGTGTCTAACACTGAAAATCGTGTTTGATGTTTAGCGCTTACGTCTAGCTATAATACGAGTAGTTCCTGAGACAAACGGACAGCCTAGCCACAGTAATAGGGTTCAATTTTTCACCCTTTCAGACGGAACCCAAACAACAAACCACCGCCTTAGCAACATAAGCTCGGCCAATCAGATAGACCTTGCACCTTTGCCAAAAAAATAAAAAAATGCAATCTGCAACTATCAAAGTCAAGAGGTTTGATAATTAAAAAGTGAAAATTCGAAAACGTTCCCATTTCGGAGCCGTTGGTAGATAACCTATTTTGGCTTGGTGCCAGCAACATCTGGGTCATTCGATAGGTAGTTGTATTTTTTAAAGGTATAAACTTCATTGTTTCTTTTTTGTTCAACTATTTAAGCCAGCGGTCGAGCCTACTCAGCGTTTGACAAAAGCCACTGAATTCGGTTACACAATAACAAGTGGCTCGTGGGAGTTGGCTAATTAGAAATAGAAATAGAAATAGAAAATCATTTATTCATACAAGTAGCAGGTTACATAAGTACAAATATCACAAAACATTACACTTTTTACAGATATGTACCTACTTAAACATGCATGAAAAGGAATCTACTCAGCAAATGCCGCAGAATCTAATGATCCGGCGACGCTGGTCTTCCGTAGAATCCGTTAAAGAAAAAGGAATAGAGAGCACTGCTGCAAAAACAAAAACAAAAAACATTTAAATGACTGTGTACTCTAAATTTAAACAAAAACTGAGTAAGAATTTAATCAGCAACTCAAAATTACAAGCAGGTTAAGCAGTTTGCATAATACACAAAAAACAACTCTTAAATATTAATTATTATAATAACTATTACAACGAAGTCCAATTATTGTGAGTTAAACAACACAACCTAATGTGATGAATGAAATGACAAACAAAGCCCTACGACCAATGGTCTTGGGATCGGACTATATCCAATACACAGGACACGCGACAACAAGTCAATTGTATTACTACTTTACACCTTACATTGGAGAGACCTTTTGAAGATCTAGAAGATACCGTTTATAATTTGACTTAAAAGAGCGCAACGTTATTAATTTCTTAAGCGGTGGTGGGATGTTATTCCAACACTTGGAGGCAGAGTATCGAAAACTTCCACGAAATGCTGCAGTGTTGTGACGTGGGTAGCTGAGATACGAAGAATTTCTGATGCTATTTAAAAATACCAATTTTTTAAACAAATATGGAGATGATTTAAATCGAATTATACCAAAAAGAAGACATGCGTAATGAAGTGAACGTCGGGACTGCATATTCATGAGGTTACTCCTATTAAGAAACGGGGTTATATGTGCCCTACGCGGGATTGTAAAGCAGAAACGAGCACACGCATTTTGAACTCTCTGAATTATCTTCCTAGTGTAACCAAAAATGCAATCACCCATGACCGTATCCGCATAATTTAGCTTAGATAATATAAGTGCTTCGCAAAGTTTAATTCTGACGTCAACATCCAAATAGTTCCGAACCTGATACAACACTTTCAGTCTATAAAAGCAATTCTTTGCAATTTCAAGAACATGGTCATGAAAACGAAGGCTACTGTCCATAAGAACCCCTAAGTTACGAGCCTTAGTGACCTGTTCAATATCTGTATTACCAAGTTTAATATTAGGGCTGAAATTATTTATTTTATTTACTTGAGCCTCTGATCCAAGAACCATAAATTTTGATTTAAGCGGATTCAAAAGAAGACAATTTTTATTAGCCCAATTTTCAATAGACTCCAAATCTTGATTAATTTTAGCAACAGCTGTCGGAGTTTCATCAGGTTTTACTTGAAAATATACTTGTAAATCATCAGCATACATATGATAGTTACAATGCTTAATAGATGAAGTTAAATCTGTGCTATACAATATAAATAAAATTGGACCAAGTATGGAACCCTGAGGCACGCCCCGATTCAATGGTGATGACTCCGAAAAGCATTTGAATCCATCCTCACCAATTACCTCCACTCGCTGTGTACGACCACTGAGGTAATCATGGAACCATTTTATAGCCACAGGATCAAATCCATAATAAGATAATTTGGACAACAAAAGATTGTGGTTTATAGAGTCGAAAGCTCTCGAAAAATCAAGTAGAGTCAAAATAGAACCATGACCTACATCTTGCCCCGACAAAATGTCATCAACGACATCCATTAAGGCTGTGGCTGTGCTACGACCAGCACGAAAACCAGACTGCTTTGGAGGTAAAATGTTGTTTTTATTAAGATATTCAATTAACTGATGACATACTACTTTTTCTATAATTTTAGACATAAAAGGCAGAATACTTATAGGTCGGAGATCTTTTAATTCATTGGGATCAGATTTTTTTGGTAATGGTTTAACAAGAGCCTCTTTCCAAGCAGATTAATTAATTAATTAATTTCTTAATTAATTAATTAATCTGCTTGGAAAATTAATTTCTTAATTAGCGTTCTTCGATAATATGACAATATTATGCTTATAGGTGGTTTATCGTGATAATAAGCATTCACTTTGCCAACCTCCGATAAAAATTCTACAGTAAGAAAATCGAATTGGGTATCTAACCTCCAAGCAGGAATCCATGGGAATCAGGCCAGTGTCCCTAAACAATTTTTTCTACTGCAAAAATATTATCTGATTAATAGTCTTCCTGGCCGATTTCAACCATGGCGGCCAGGTCGACGCGACAGTACACAGGTGCACTCACTGTTCCATCACTCTCAAAGTTTGGTGAGACGGCAATCCGACATGGCCGGAGAGAGATCAGACGCAGGACCAACGGCTTAAAGTGCTTTTCGAGGCCCGGGGGGTTTAACACCGCAAACTTCGAGCTGTTTCTGATAAATTCATGACAGAAAATCTCTGAAACAATTTTGGCTCGACCTGGTATTCGAACCCAGGACCTCTCGGAAACTTTGCCACTACACCAACCAATCATCTGATTATCATGTTTAGATCGTGTCCAATCGAGTCCGATTGTTTGCGATAGTCCCTGTCCAAAAATGGGGCGCTCCATGAGGAAAAGACACACGTAGGACAACGTATAAGCATCAAATCGCAGCATATAATAGCGCACAAAACGTCCCTATCCCGGCTACATTATTTTACCTCGACAACGTCTATCACCGCGTATGACATCGTACGACACCGCGTACGAACGTGTCGGTCTATAAAATTAACTTAATAACTTCCTTGTACTGGCAGACAACGATAGTCGAAAAGAAGCACCGTTAATGAAATGATGGTAATGAATCGGTCGACTTGATTGGAAGAGGATCCCACATTTAATCGGGTCAACGTAATTGGGGTATACGGTGAAGCACTTAAGTATCTTACTCCAAATGATGAAAATAAAACCGTCTTAGAATAATGTGCGTTTTTAACACAACATCTATCTGTATGTTGTGCAAAATAATGTTCATACCTATTATTAATCCCCTCCTCTTATTATGAATCCTCCCCGATGACTGAAGCCGAAAATATTTTTTTAAGTGTTATATCTTTTCGATATTAAAAATAGCGTGTAAATGCAAAAAATACTTAACAAATGAAATTTTTGCATGTTTCATCTTAACCGATTGTTAAAAATTTGTAAAGATATTTCTCTCGGGTGATTTGAGGGTGTCTCCCACAATCATTTATGAAACATACGCTGGCTCAAAGCGTTAAAAAGCACTTACAAAATTCAACAACTCCATTAAGGTTCTCGGTGGCTCAGTGGTCAGAGCATTGGACCGGACTTCCAAGGGTCGGGGGTTCGAATCCTCCCCGATGACCGGAGCCAAAAAGAATTTTTTGAGTGTTATGTATTTTCGACACCTATTATTAAAATGTATGGGCCTTTTGCTGCCTAAAGTGTTTCGCGTAGATGGCCTATCAATTGGCATTTAAATGGTAACAAAACATGAAAGCACGGCTTGAACTGTCAAACAATTTACAGGCGGTCACTGCAATAACGGATAAGCCGAAAACGCGACCGCCAAATCAGGATTAGCCTCTCTACTCTCTAAGCCGCTGTTCGCAGTTTCGAATATAGACATCCCTGTCACTCTTACAAGTTTGACCGTGCGAGCGAGCGGGCCGGTTAGTCCCGAGAAGACGGACGAAAAAAATATGTGCTCTGAAGACAATCGCCGCTAGCTAATTGCTTTAGACTTGGATAACTTTGTTGTACGGAACAACAAATTGTACTCGATATGTTTTGTATAAGCAACAACGATATTAAAAGATAACACACACGTAAGCTTTTTGTGCTGATGTAAATTCCGTGTAGGCATAGAATATTTATAGAGCGTTTCGATAATTTGTCATTTTTGTTTTAACTCTTATTCATTTAGATATGAAACAAAAATATGATAAGAATATAAGTATTTAATTAAATTTTTATATCACGAAATATACCTTTTCAAGATTTTAGAATTTTGAAGATCGTTTGTAGGTAACCGTTTCCCTCGGGACTTCAAAGGAAATCTGTCAAGCATAACGCAGGACAGGAAAATGTTAATATATATCAAGGGACCACAGAAATAAATAAGCGGAAAACATGACATCCAGAACTCCAGATAGGTACTGTACTTAGTGACCTTGTAATACGAGTACCTAAGTAGGATACAAATCAGTGAGAAGTATGCAACATCATTACATAGTAGGTAATAAGCAAAGTCGCTTCCCGTGTTTGTTTATGTGAATGTATCTATATTGTTTGATCTTTAAAACTTCTCAACAGATTTTGATACAGTTTTTTAATACAAGTGATTTAATAGGAAGGTTTACATGAATATTAACATGCTTTATACAGGGTGAAATTTTAGTGGTAATTTAGGTGTAATTTCAGTAGATAAATCGATTGTTTAAGTTATTTTTCAATAAAATCAACAAAAATTTTCAACATTATGTATGGACGTTTCATGGAGCGCTTGCAGTATGGAGAACAAAAATAGAACCTATTTAAAAATAAAAAGAACTACCATGATTCGATATTATTACAGAAAGTAATTCGTTCCACAGCAGGAAAATTATCCACTAAAATTTAACCTTGTATATTAGAGAACCACAAATAAATATAATATTTCTTACCACGCGGACTAAGCCGCTGGCGGGAAGCTAGTGATAATTACGTGGGACACTCAGAAGTTTTGCGAGAATAAAAGTAATAACTCTCCCTTAGCTTCTATACAAAGTTTCATGCGTCTAAACAAATTTTCGAATCACTTTTTCCAGCCCGCTGTAGACACTTCATTTACACTCTGTTCAAACGCTACTAGCGCATCTTCCGGCAACGAAAATTTTATTCCTTTGAGCTGTTTTATTTTATTTTTAGAAATAAAAAGAAGTCACACGCTGCTGAATCATGCCTGTAAGGAGGGTGCTTGTAAGGGTGACCCAAAAGTTTAACCGGCGTGCTGGCCAGGAAATCCATTGTTTTGAGCGCGGTGTACGCGGGTGCGTTGTCGTGGTGAAACAGTAACCTGCGGAGCCCTGAGTTTGGCCGCCAGTTACTCACAACAGAGAAAACTTCTGGCAAGCATTTGGTAGTACGAGTATACCATTGAGCGTTAATATTTCTTTGATTCCGTAAAGGCATTCATACCAAGTAGCCAGTTAAATTGAAAAAAGTCGTGATCAAAATCTTTCCACCGCTTCTAGATCGCTTCACTTTGGTAGGATTTGCTTCGTTTTGAAACACCCAAACCCTTGACTGGCGCTTAGTTTCTGGATCGTTCTAATAAATCTAGGACTCATCACCTGTAACGATGTCATAAACACGCCGAGACGAGCCTGTAGCAAATTTATCTATCATGTCACGGCAACAAACCACCCAGGCCTGTTTTTTTACCTTGTTGTGCGGCACCCAGCGTGAAACACGCGAAGATGGTTGTGTGAAATGTTGTTAATGCTTCCTGATCCAATCTGCATTATGTACTAATACTCTTGATACATGATTCGCTTGTTGTTTTTCACTGCTACCACGTTTTCTTCTGTAACAGCCTTAAAAGGGCGACCACTTTTTTCTTCTTCCCCCAAAAATTAAATGACCGGGCTTGAATTCCTTATACCAATGATAAACAGTTGCTTTGGAAGAGCCATCGTTACTACTCGTAAATGCCATCTTGGGTATATCGTACGATTCGTCCGGATTCAGGGGAAATTTAAAATCATAGAAAATCATAGCGCTAAAATGTTCCCGGCGTTGATCCATGTTTCAGTCGGACACAATAATTTGAAATGGCTCGTAAAAAAGTCAAGGAAGCTTTAATATTGGAATGTATATTTTTTTTACTAAACAGAACCAGCCAGTCTGTCATACAGAAAAACTTTTTTTCGCAAAACTTTCTGAGTGGCCTGGTATAATCAATGCACTTTCAAAATATGATAGGGGGAAAAGGTTAAAAGGCTGAAGACGAGCTCTTTTTATTCTTTGCTCTTTTCCTCATCAAACTGCAGTAACTTTTCTGCCAAAACGCCAAAATAGGAACATAGCTATCGCTCTCTATCTACCTTTAACCTGTCGATATATGCATTTAACGGTAGATTTGAAGCTAGTAATTCTGGCAGTCGAACAGCCTTAAAAAAGCTTACCGCTGTGATAACGCTCCGAACATCGAGCAAATACATATAGAATATGCAATGAGAAAATAACACAATAACAGAAATAACTCTTTGAATGTGGACACCTGCATACGCGGTATAAAGTTCAATATTATTTTCATTCTTACAAAATAATGAAGACATGACATGGTCCATCTTTTGTCTTGTCCTGAATGCCCTGACTCTGCTATACGGAGGACCTAATGTGTGCCAACGACAAGGCGATTTGAGTCACGCAATTATGGGCTCAAGAAAAGTCGCTTTACATTTAAGAAGAATAGCTGCGTATAATTCCAAAATTATTCCTACAGAAAGAGAAAATCTAGCCAACCCAAAACCAAGTGACACAGGTTACAAATATCACTACAGGGATTAAGGCTCTACTCCTCCTTAATTTGCGATATACATACCGACCCAAAATAATTTAGCGGGCGTATAAATATTTCATGATGTCGGTTGTCGTATTGATTAAATTATGAAGTTTTGGCGGCCCTCCAGCCACTCCAGGCGAGGCTATTAGACTGATGTAAATGCGCAACATTACACTTTGTAACGGTGAGGCACGGACGCAAATGATCGTGTAACGGACGAACACTCCAAATAATTAATTAATGCGGAAAAATGTTTGCAACTTTCAACGGGTATAAAAGTTTTTACCTCTTTTTAGTAGCATGCTTAAAGCAGGAGCTACTTGAAATGACGTATGCTTTTGAGCTCAATGAAATAAGTGACATGAGTACTTAAATCAGCTGCGTATGGTTTTTCCTGTTTGATTTGTGTCACTATAAAACAGTCACTACCTATTCCATATCACAAAAATAAACGCATGAGCATTACCACAAAAGATTAAGACAATACTCAGATTGTCTAAAAGATATCCACGAGATTTGAAACTATTTCTTACTAGTGTTTTCATTCGCATTAAGTTGTCTGTTTTATTCAATTCAATTCAATTCAATTTATTTATTTATCGGACAACAAAAATCCATGGGTTAGTAATACAATGTCGCTTAATGTTTATACTAGGCCTTATCGCTTTGCAATTGTTTTGCGCTAAGACTGCTAATCTCTCCTTGCCTAAAATCATCGATCTACGTAACAAATAACAAGCCAGTAAATATACCGTACGTTACCTCAACAAGCCCGTAAACACCTACAAACGTTTAGCTAATCCTCCATAGGAGTAACCGCAAGCGTTTATTAGCAAAGCTGAATATGAAACGTCCAACCAAAACGCCCACGCTTTCACATGCAGCTATAAATAAACTGGACAAAGTGTGCAATTTGGACACAAATAGGATTAAAAGAGCCGAGTACCCCGCGATTGTGATTCATACTCCGTTTTCAGTGAACTTTAACGCGATTGGCAACGTTTATGTGTGATAAGCTAACAAGTGCTGATTTACCGTTCTTATTTGACACACTTCTTCTTAGTTATTTTTCGCGCAAAGCAAGCACTCGATTACTTTTATACAGTGGTCAACTGTTACATTTATGTAGAGTTGCAAAGTTCTCTCTTTAGCCTGAGATACAAGTTTAAATCTAACCTAGTTCAGGTAAAGAAAGTAATTAGGCCGTAAATTTGATCCTAAGCCCAAATTAATTGTAATTTACCTTTTGAAACTGAATAAATTTTATTATTGGTATTATTATTACATAGTTAGGTTTATGATTTTGTAAACGGCCAAAACTAACTATGGTGTCCAATGTCCATACACATTGTCATCATTAAAATCTACATATAACTTAGTCAATGGAAATGTTCGGTACGTCTGATACGCTTGTACATCTAAAATATTAATAATAATACCTAGCTGTAACGGTTAACCTTTTCAACTCAAACAGTCAATGTAGTACGACGCTGTTCATGCAGAATATTTGCCCTTTAAGCCTTAGGGCCAAGGTCGATCACTTTCAATATCGGTATCACGAATATTGGCGACAATTAATCGACGAATCTGAAGCGACACTTCCCACGCGCTCTATAAATAAACTCACTTACATAATATGCAATTTACTAGCCAAAGTGGAAGCAAGATAAACTGTTTTCTTGCTTCATCATAACTTAGACGGGAAATTACTTATTTTTAAAGAGCTTGTCGTGTAGCCTTGACCTCCTGAAAGTCGCTCATTCAATTTTCTTCAATGGAAGTGGATGACGTCATGATAGGTATTGTTTTTTTTTTCATTTTCAACCCCCAACGTAGAAGAGGGGTGTTACAAGTTTGCCCCTATTCTGTTTGTGTGAAGATCATCAGCTGCTTTGTGAAATTCTTTTAAATAACAGCAGCGTTCATTAAATCGTTTTAAATAATAATGTCGCCAAAATGAAATAACAACGCAAAAGGTTGAAAACTTCGAGTTCAGACATCAGAGTATTGTTTCACCAATTTACCGTGCGACGAATTCATTTTATTTTCCATTTGAACGAGTTTAAATAAAAGCACCGATACTCCGATTGTAGTTATCAGCTTTCCCCGAAAATGAGCGTGCTGGTAAATTGGTGTAATAATAATACGGTTTCAGAGAGTTATTATAGCAATTAAATCTAAACCACGAATTTAACATAAAAATAGAACCATTTCTTGCATCTTTTCATTCAAATCATTTCTGCACCTTAGCCACTACTAAAATGACATAACAAAAAGTGTTAGGTACGTACACAATATCGATTGTGCTATGTTTCATAGCTTCTTGCTAAGCCTTGTTATTGGATAGGTACCTACTACATAGTTTTTTGTAAGTCACATTAATTAAATTAAATTTTCCACTGAAAAACCGCTATGAATTTTCTTTGTACAAATAAACCGTTTACTGACGGAAAAATATGTGGAATTTCCAACCGGGGTCGATATCAGTTGCAAGAAAAGGGCTGCGGTACAGACTAACCTATACATACACATACATGTAAGCTATCTTTTGTTCGCAGCCTCACGTTGTATAAACTCATTTAGGCGCATTAAGCCAATTTTTTCGGTGGTTCGGACGAGGATGACGGTCGCATACAGCCTCTAAATATTCATGGGTCCGGCTGATGAAAGCGATAAAGGTTTGTTCATACTTGCCCACACTGGAGTCGTTCGAGCATCGTTACATTATACCTCAATATCTCTGGTATTTATGTAGGCGCGTAATGGTTTGTATTTGTCATATATTCAAGTTCTATCTTCTTTAATCAAAAGTGTTAATCTAATTGGAACGCAAAAAGGTTAAAATGATGGTATAAAACCTGTAGTTCCCGACTTGTAATTGAACCATCGTGAATTTATACTTAGGTATATGTCCGTCAAAATAACACGTATATATGTTTAAAATAGTACTACATTAAGATTAGTTACGTAATTTCTTCCGTTATAGAAGAGCGTAGCCTCCTAAAACAGGCGTTCTGTAATGCCTAATAGGAGACTACATTATCTTGTTATTCTTAAGATTGTATTTGATTACGTAAATGAAGATTTTGACTATTATTATTTATCATTTAAGTGACTTCTATTTACAAGCATCTCCGTGCTTCGGAAGGCATGTTAAGCTGTTGGTTCCGGTTAATATCGATAGATATTAGTCGTTAAGCCTGGTCAAAGGCCCTCGGGCGGCTTGATAACATCTGACAGTAAGGTTGGTCACTTACCTTTCAAATACCCCTCCACCAATCCGCTCTGAGCCCGCGTGGTGGAGTATGGGTCGGACCACCTCATAGGTGAGGTGAGGCCTGTGCCCAGCAGTGGGACGTATATAGAGGCTGATGAGAGAGAGAGAGACTATTATTATACATTTGATCATGGCGACTGAAAATTGCAATGCATTACGTTCTTAAAACCTGGGAATTCTGTTCCGTTTGCATTTTACACCCAACATCTGTTAAAAGCATAACTGAAACAAACCAAAGTAACAAGAACACGGGAAACAACGAAGTTACCGTATCGCCGCGTGAACCACGATTTTAACAAAGTATAAGTTAATTGAAACGTGAATTGGAAAGGGTTGTATTTTTCTGACAGCTTGATTACGGTTTGTATCTAAGCGGCTACATAAATCTTGGAAATATTGTTATTATCATCGAACCTTGCAGC
The DNA here is from genome assembly GCA_963921415.1 of Pyrausta despicata. Lineage (NCBI taxonomy): Eukaryota > Metazoa > Arthropoda > Insecta > Lepidoptera > Crambidae > Pyrausta > Pyrausta despicata. The sequence continues at coordinate 7,454,973 of OY992862.1, read as the reverse complement.
CTTCCTGCCCCCTTTTTATTTTATACATTTAAACTTTCCTCTTGAATCACTTTATATCCAGCAAACTGCAGCAACATCCGTTGAGTAGATTAACCACATATATACAGAAATAGGGACAGACACGGGAAGGGACTTTGATATATACTTGTAGTGATGTTAATTTTACGCGCACAAATATTTATTATAGTATAAAAATAGAGCTTTTGCTCGGAAAATTTCAGCTTTCATTTGCTTTAATTTTACTGCCTGTTAATAATTTAACCAATCATAAGCCCATTAACCAAGAATAAATAATTCTCAGATAAGAAAAGTTCAAACAAACACCATATCTGAAAATATATGTTCAGAATTTCTTTACTCAACAAATTATCAAGTTCCATGTTCATCAGAAAGCATTTAAAGAGCGTCACTCCTTGTTATTTACTTGTTGAAATATGTACAGCCCGGCCATAATACATGCGTACGAAATTAAAATCTCTGGGTAAGCCCGACTTCGCCTCAAGATGTCCTCAACCTTCCAGCCGAATAATATCTGCCCTCACTTTCGCACCCTCTGTAATCCCCATAAATCCATCCTTTACCTTATTTACTTCTTCGGGAGAGTTTTACCGCTACTCCATTTAATTTGGTTGGAGAATTAAACACAAAACAGCATGTTTTCACGTGCGATTTAAAAGATAATTAAATTTACTGTGACGGTTAAACATTTTGTTGGGCTGACCTTCATTAAACATGTAATTAGGTACGGGCAAACAACTTTATGAGAATGAGACACCTTATTAATAAACATCTCGACAATTCGTTTAGTGACAAGGGACTCGTCACAGGCTACCAAATAGAATTGTGCTTTAAGTTAAAGTCGATTGGAAGAGTTTGCAAGTATCGATAAGGCCTTAATCAATATCATCGTACTTAGGTGAGACTTATCAATCAATATATTGTTTGGTTCATATCTACAGCTCAAAAATTATGCCATTAACAAACCTTTATTAATGTTGGACTAAGATTAAAGAAAAACTAATTTTATTCCTTTTTATCATCATCAGTTTAAACGCCACCTAACCGTCTAGACTAAATCTGTATTTTTGCAGTTTACACATTTTATAGTTCAAGGCGCGTATAGTTCAATGTCGAGAATCATAACCCATGTGTCCTTACTGACACTTAAATCGTAAAGGCACCAAGGGGCAAGGCTGTTTGACGTCACACTCCCATAGGCGGTGACGTAAGAGTGAGCTAGCCCTCCCTCCTCATAGTATGAGCATCGAACTATTATCTTCAATCGATGAACTGGAGTACAAAAACAATTTCAGCAAGGCTATTTTGGAGTTAATCAAACTTTACAATCTTCTTTTTAAATCAATAATGTTGTTACAAATTAAGTTAATAACTTCAATATGTTTCAGTCGTAACGATCGTTCCTCCTATGTACGGGATTTCTTAAGCTACTTTGTTTACTTATTAGATTTGTTGTACATAAAAACAAACTTATTTTTATTTATCAGATATCTTAGGTCACGTGACGTCAGTAATGTTTTTGCCACAAAAGCTTGTTCTATTTTAGCGAGAGCCTCCCCGTTCTGAAGATCGTTGTTTCGACCACTTGCTCTTAGCTCGGCTATACATAGACCAACTTTCAATGCCTAGAGCGTTCTCGAAGCTAACCCAGATACGGCAGAGACGAATTAGTAATGGAATCCATTGATGCAGCTTGCTTTTCCAACAAATACTGTTTACAGATAACAGGATATTGCAACAAATAGGTTAACATAAACTATTCTATTCTTCTAAATCTAAAGAATAATATTTCTATCTAAATAATGATAATAATTCATAAATGGGCTTTACAGGTTGATCCTCAACTGATTGAATATGTTAAATTTTAAAACATTTTCTAATGTGAACATAAACCAACATAATGGAAAAGAGGTTATCTGGATGGGTTCGACCTAGTTGTAAAACTGAAGTTTTTTATTGGTCATATCTATTTTATGTTTCTTTCATTAGACGATGTGTCATGATTGAGAAATTCGAATAATAGGTTTTCTTACACTGACGTCAGCTAGTTGAAGTACTAAGTTGCTTGAATTTCTTTTCTTGGCTTGTGCTACGTAATAAAAACGAACTGTATGTTTAAATTAAATTGAGCAAAAGCCTCTACAAAAATCACAGGATACCACATACAACTTAAAATTTTTAGATAGTCCCGTAGATAATGTAATGATACATGTGCATATGTCGCTGACGATGCGACCGAGCGCTTGATTTGCAAATTGTATGGAAATTAGATTTGCCTACGCTATCATCACAACATCGCCGATACCACAGCATCTTCGATAGCGACGAATGCAAATAAAAGGAAAATAAATAATAATAATAATAATACCTACCTAAAACAAAGGGTGCCATCAAAAACTATTCTCGCACCGTAATTTCAAAGATGTTCTCTTCATATTCCACGTATCCCAAGGCCCAAATTAAACGATGTCAAGCCGGAGGACGGCCCTCGAGATTCCTCTCACGCGCGGGGCATTATGACGGCGCAGTGGAGGACTTAGACGGATGACGATTTTGGCACGTCCCGGCTGCGCTATTGACTTGCCCGTTAGAAATTATGCCGCAGAAAAATGGGTGATGGTGGGTATGGCGGTATAGGCAGACTGTAGAGCGCCCGGCGTTGAACTATTAACTAACAAGGCGGCATGACCGGATTGATTAATCTTTTGGTAAAATATATGAAATGTTTAGAGGTATAGAGAAATAGAGGTGCTTGTAGCGCAGTGGTTGCAGCGCTTTGGTAGTGATACCAAAAGTTAAGCAACCTACGGCGCGGTCATGTTTGGGATGGGTGACCATTGTGACCATAAAATTGACGTCTATTTACAAGCATCTCTGTGCTTCGGAAGGCACGTTAAGCTGTTGGTCCCGGTTAATATCGAAAGATATTAGTCGTTAAGCCCCGAGGGACTCCGACCAGGCCCTCAGGCGGCTTAATAACATCTGACAGTAAGGTTGGTCACTTACCTTACACACACCCATCCACCTATCCGCACTGAGCCCGCGTGGTGGAGTATGGCTCGCACCACCTCATAGTTGAGGTGAGGCCTGTGCCCAGCAGTGGGACGTATATAGGCTCTTGATGCTGATGATGATATGAAATGTTAAGTACCTACCAAGTGTTTTCGTAGACAACTAGCCGCTCTGGACTCCGTGGAGCGTCGAGCCAGAAGGCTGATTGGTGACATGAAGCTGGTGGAGACCACCACTACTTCGGGGAGTGTGCTCATGAGCTCCATATGCTCATTCCACTAAGTCCATTTTACCAGAGGACCACCAGACGTACGGCGAGTTACCATCCATACTTGGTTGATATTCCAACTATACGCACTAAGCGCTTCGCTTCATCCTTCATAATGCGCACAGCCAAGGAATGGAATGCACTTCCGCCGACGGTGTTCCCTCTTTCTTACAACTTGAGCTCATTCAAAGCGAAAGTCAATAGGCACCTTCTGGGTAAGCTCGCTACATCGTCGACATCTTCTTTACCTCTTAGAGGGAGAATGATGTCAAGAGCGAACCCATTATATAATAAATAAATAAATATATAAACGTAGACACTACTGACAATAACCTGTGAGATTCATTAGTTATAATTACATTTGACGTAAGATGAATATTACTAAATGAAATTTTTGTGGCCCATTAAATCACTGCACTCTCTGTCTTTGTCGCAGCAGTAACGCGAGAGTCAATTAGAGCAGATAATAAGTACAATAGCATCCTTATATACCACGTCATCAAACTGTAATCATCTTGTCCACAATTTGCACATTATAACTACGACAACAGACAATAACGCCCATTATTTTGTCCACAATGACATAAGGATGAAAAGTATTTATAACCGCTAAGCACGCTAAATACAATTATAGTTTTGTTGTTACATAGGTTTCAAAGACGGTCCGGAAATACATTCTATGTGGTTTGAAATCCACTTTGTGGTGACCTCTGCGTACTGCCGCGATGTCGTAAGCAACTGGTAATATCGCCAAGAAATAGCGTTTATAAGTGCGCTAGAATAGGGTAGGAGCCTAGGAGGTGCTACAAATGGTGACTACGACGTAGACGCTAGATTTGCTACGGACGACTATACGGAACAAAATGTCTGAAGTAGGTATGTAGGTTTTTTACATAGTAGTAGCGGAAATTTTACTGTTACTTGTTGAAAGTTATTATTTTGTTTCAATCAGGATAAATGGTCACTTTCCCAAACCCATTACCGTAAAATCTTTATGAAATTTTATCCCAAATCACCCTCTCGTTTTTCCGGTAAAAAGTTTTGTCGGGACCAGACTCTCAGAAAATTATGCAAAATATTGTCCTCGAGCGTAACAGGTAAATTGTATTGAAATACGAAACTTGACTATAAATTCTGTTTTGTGATAAAATAAATTTGAAACCCTACAGAGCTGCTCAAACGCTTTGAGAATATAAAGGCAATGATAAGTGTATTTTTGTAATCACTAAGTTTATCTTATACTTTTTTTAATGTGAGTAAAATACTTATAGAGAGTGTAATGGTTTTTCAATCATAATCTAAAATTAATGACATCACAATCTTAGATACACTCACTTTACGATTGCACTCTGTATAAAAATAAGGAAAAGTTTCAACCAACATAGATAACGTTAGACACAGGCCTCAACTTATCTATAAGGAGTTACTCTCCATCATCCCCCACACGGGTTCAGTGCGGATTGGTGTTAAAGTTTGAAACTTAAATATTTATTGAATCTGTTAGAATCAGTGGCACTGACTGATGCTAATGAGGGCAATATCGATTGGTATACGACCTTGCTCGGTCCGCAATCGCAATATTACGCCTAACAGGTGCATTCCCGTCGTTGCAGCAATATCTTGTTCCAGTGACTTGAACCGAATCTAATTGCATTCGATTATCTTGCTCGCTGCGATAGAGAAATAAGCGTGGTTTGTATGCGATGAACAGGTGAATTAAGCATCCAAACAACGTTTACAATCAGAAACTCATATTTGTTATTAATTACCTTAGAAAACGTTTTATAGTCGTGGTAGAATCACAATAATTAAATTAGCTCTAACGAATATAAATTATTTTATTTAAAAAAACGTTACATTATCAGTAAACAAAAGGCCTTACCCATTTAAGTTAGTAAAACTTGTGCTATTACTAGTACTATTTAAAGAAAGTAAAATGGTCACATCTACGTACTACCTACGAAAAAGAAGAAGGTAACCTCTTGTGGCATGATTTATGCTTAAAGTTTCATATCAATATTAGCCGCATTTCATTTATTTTCCTAAGTTCATGTTAAATGCCTCTTTTTATGGAAAAAAAGAACTGGCTATAAATAATACAGTATTTTTAAAAGATAAAGCCACTTGCTGGCTGAAATTAAAAAGTGAAAAGCGAGAACAATTTATTTATCCTACACGTTCAGTTATAAAAGACTTAAGTTTATCCGCATAATCCTCTTTGGGTGAGTGCATTTTAATTAATACGGAGTAATAAATATTTGTAGTGAGGATTGTGGTTGCTATCAAGACTGCTAGAAGAAGGGGTATAAAAAATTATACCACAATATGATGCCATAGAAAACATTTTTGTTGGAATTATTATTATGTTTAATTGTTATGACTGCCTCGTTGGTGTAGTGCCAAAGTTTTTGCCTTACATCCAAGAGGTCCTGGGTTTGAATCCCAGGTCGAGACAAAATTGTTTCTGAGATTTTCTGTTTTCTGGAGAGAGCCGTTGGTCCTGTGCCTGACCTCTCTCCGGTCATGTCAGATTGCCGTCTCACCGACTTTGAGAGCGATGGAACAGTGAGTACACCTGTGTATTACGCTCACACTTGTGCACTATAATATATCCGGCGTCGTTGGTTGATCTCTGTTGAGATTGGCCGCCGTGGTCGAAATCGGCCAGGAGGACTATTATATTATGTTTAAAAAATGTTTTTTTTATTGTATGGTGTGAATTTTAACCTAATGCATAATGCTTATGTTGAATAAGTGAATAGGCAGCCAAGTCGTTTTGATTGTTAATCACATACGTACCTATCGAACGGGAACAACCGCATCGCATTCGATTCTAGTCTTTGCCAATGCCAATTTACATACATTAAACGGCGATTAACGACGCCTAATACGAATTCGTTAGGTATACTCGTACCTAATCTTCCATTTGGTGTCTAAAACGTGACTAAAAGCTAGAAATACAGGGTCTAAAATGCAGTGAAGCGGCAAAATTTATGGAGAAGCGTGCTGGATTTAGGAGCAGTAATTGAATATTCAGATTTCGACGGCTGACCATTCAGCGTTTTGATGACGAATCACCAGATAGTTATACCGTCCACGATCGCGAATTAATCTTTGACTGGTCTGATCTATCATTAAATGGGAATCAAATTCAATTTCTATGTTTGACGATGATACGATAGTCATAAACAAGAGAACACGAACAAGATGAAGCTATTAATCTCTTCCTATCAGCCTATTTACGTCCCTCTGCTGGGCACAGGCCTCACCTCAACTATGTGGTAGTACGAGCCGTAGGTACTCCGTCATGCGGGCTCAGTGCAGATTGGTGGAGGGTCAGATGTTCTGAAGCCGTCCGAGGACCTCTGACCAGGTTTAACGACTAATATCTATCGATATTAACCGGGACCAACAGTGTAACGTGCCTTTCGAAGCACGGAGATGCTTGTAAAAAGACTTCGCTAATGTGGTCAGAATGGTCACCCATCCCAAATATGACCGCGCCTCAGGTTGCTTAACTTTTGGTTTCACTAACAAAGCTCTGCCACCAATGCGCCACGAGCACATTGATAGCTTATAAGCTTACTTAATTTAAAAGGACGCGTTGATTTCTAAAATATATTTTAAATCGTCATAAAACCACTCACGGGGTTAACCCCCGTTTTTTGCTTACCCACTGTAGAAAATATTGTCCCGTGGGTTTTGAATATGGTGCTAGTTTCAAATATAATAACATACTTTAGAAACATACATAGAATCATATTATAAGTGGGGCGTTAGTCACATCACACCCTTTTTTGCCAAAAGTACAAAACACTGTAAGTCAATTAGGTAGGTAGATTACTTTCATACAAACTTTCATTATAATTTTCATACAAGTTCCCTGTACTCTGTCATCCGCCACAGCACATAAGATTGATGAATGATACACGGCGCTTTCACTGTAAAGCTACAAATTGTACTAATGCCTCATATTAACGTACGTTTTCGCTAAATTTCATATGAAGTGGTTATACAAAGAAGAGGTACATCTGACGTTGATTTATGAGTTTTGGCTGCGTACTGCAGGCGAGAAATGAAAGAATGTAAAGTTAGACCCCTTACACAATGTGACTTTTAGCTTCGATGCAGTCGCCATGATGAAACTATGCTTCAACGCGTTAGCATCGCGCCTGTATCGACGCATTCGCGATGCAACATCAGTACTAAAATCAGTTTATTGCTTCGAGTTTAAAAAATTCGCAACTGCATCGCTGCTAAGAGTCGCAGTGTGTAAGGGGCTTTATATTTTAGGAGTAAAAGGTTATAGCCGCCATTTCTTCGTGCAAATTATGCCCTTGTTATTTGAAATTTATGCGTTCGGCTTTCACGCAGTATTTGGCTTAGCTTCGGCTTCGGAGCCACGGCAAATTTTTGCCTCGGTTAAGTGCATCTAGGGACGTGAGGGTTATAACATGTATTTACTTCAAGTAATGTGTACTTTGTTACTACGTGTGTCATATTTTAGTACGTGTTTTATGCACGGAAATAACTATCAAGCAGATGAGTAATTTGGCGTTGATTTTTTTTATAATCGAAAATGCGGTGTTTGAAACGGGATACCTACGTAGAGTCGAAGAACTTTGTTGCGAAGTACGTAGATTCGAATTATTTTTCAGCCAACCCGTAGCGTCGAAAGCCGGAATAATGAATATTACAGGCTTTGCCTTCTTATAGCCCTCGCCTGAGGCTCGGGCTAACAATATCGCCTTAGCTGTAATTTTCAACCTACCGAACTTATATCATAATGTATTATTATACCATCTGTAGAATATATATTTTTTAAAGTACTCACGTGTTGTTAGCCGAAGAGAGTCGCCGGTGCAGGCTGCGCAGCGACATGGCGTACCCCTAGCAGGGCGGCGAGCCGCTGCCCTTGCCGCGCGGCCGGCGGAGAGCGCGCGCACCGAAGAACGCACCCTCCTCGTTGCACGACTGCGACCGCTGAGCCGCCAGCATGCCGGCCGCGCGCCCCAGCGCGTGCAGCGGACGCACCCGCGCGCGCCGACCCCACCCGCACCCAGCCACCACCTCAATCTTGACGGCCTATACCACCCACCACACTCCCATACACGCACCAACACTAACCACACACCCCTACCACTAGTAAACTACTTAATTAATTGAAGGCGCTTCGTCGTTTACGTTACAATTATTATGTACTAAAAACCAGGCTTCTAGATTTTGTCAGCGTCTCCCGTTGTTTCTGAAACAAATTAGAAATTGTAATTAGATCGCGGCTCGTTTCAACGCGGATGAAATGTAAGGAAATTGGAATTGATCGACCCCGCCATAATCGAATCAGCCCGTCAAAATTAATTTTGTGTCTAAACAGACGTCCAGAAATAATAATCGATGCACGTCCGACCGAATCGGTCGGCACAACACCCGGACGACAAGTTTAATATTTCTGTCAATAATTTATAACTAATTAATTAGGAACTTTGCGAGAGCATATAATTGACTCACGAAATGATTTTTGTTTTTGAATGTAATTGGAGTGGTCGGAGAACGGAGCAAGTTTTAATGAAACGGTCAGCCGGAGGTCCGCCCCAGTTAATCCTTTGAAAGCTTCTAATCCCCACACTTCGACATAGGTACGAAATAAACGCGGGAAACACTCTTAACATTGTACCGACATTACAAATAGGTCACTAGCGACTTTCAAAAGCCGACAAGTTTATACGTAGCTTCATTTTTGTCGGTTTGAACTTTGGCGAGCGTTTTGTTTTGCATAAGAAAACCCGCAACAATAGCGCACACTGGATGTCAGAGAATTTAATTGGACACACTTCCAATTAAATTTTAATAGAGCAAGTCAGCTGAAGTAGTAAACTGAAAAAAATACTGGCGGGGTAAAATTTTGATTGTGAATGTCAGTGATGCTTTAGTGGGACAAGTGTCAGGGACAGTTTTCAGATTAGCGATTATGGTCCGTAGGATTTTCATTTAAAGTTGGCCGCCGGAGTTTTTACTCGTTCCCCGATATTGATGTTGGGCCCGCCCTGCAGTAGACCTACATTGTGTTTTGGGTCACGTACTTGCTCGATCATTACATTTATGACGGTATAAAGCCAATTTCAAAAGGTTACGTTACATTATGATCCTAGTGAGTAATCCCCATGAAAATTAATGGTGGAAAAAGCTAATACAATGAATCTGTGGTGGAATAGTTACCTTCTTAGTGCCGTCGAAAATATTCACGCACATGATTTTTAACCTTTTCGCAATAATATGGAACAATAATAATCATGGACTCTTGGGTTTTTTTCAATATTTAAACCGAACCACATAAAAGCTGGCATTTAATCAAACTTGCCAACAACAACTGGGCGAAGCGGGATTTTGTAAGACATCCTTATTTCTTTCGTGACGTCTCGCCTGGGCTGAATGGGAATAAAATGAGCGCGGTTTTCCCATCTGACAATTTTTATTTCGATATAACACCCTATACTCGTATTTCCTTTTTACATTATGTGCATTGTGCAAATGGTAAATAAGTGTTTGGGTTTTTGATGAATGATAAAAATGATGGAACGGACCTTTTTTTAACCATTTTTTTCCTTGGACACTTTCTGATTAAGTTGATTTGGATGGATGACGGTTAAAAAATTGATCAGTATGACGGATTTCACGATAAACACCGAAAAAAATTTTGCAATATGCTGTAACTATGCTAGTGCCTCATCAACAAGCGTTCTTTAAAATGTAGGTTTTCAGACAAAGTACTTGCCAATCTGAGGTATTATATTTTATTGAAAACCTTCACAGAGTGTAAAAAAGGTAAAAACGCAAATGGAACGACCAGTATTATGAGAAGGCCGTATTGAAAACAATTTATTGATATCATAAAAAAGCGCCCAACCCTAATAAAACACAATAAATGGCTGTGTGAATTTCATAACCCTGTTTATTTGCAAAACGACTGAAATTGTACAGTCCGCACTAAATTGTTCATTCTTCATAAACGTACAGCGAACTTTTTTCATTTGGTGCGAGAGCTACCCCGAAGTCCTACGTAGAATCATTTCGTTGGAAATCAAAGTTGCCTTTGTAGGTACGTCAGATCATTTTCCACCCTAACTATCGCCGTTGCCCTAAATATAAAATGCGGAAAGTAAGGCCTCATTGCGACTATAGTACTAAAATGACTAGAGTACTAAAACTCTGCTTCCCAAATTGATGATGTCCTCCAGTCCTCCTCCAGTCATTTGTTGATGTAATTTTATATGCTTTATATTGATAAAAAGTAGTGAACCAAAAAAAGGTTTTATAATCAAATTACACATTGTCATTAAACTAAACGTTTCAGCATAATCGGACACTGGGAAGTGTCCGGTCTTCAGTTTGCAAGATTTAATTACATACAACTAAATACCGGGATAACTGAAACTGAATAAAAGTTTGTAAAAAAGGAGAACTGTGTTTTGATTGTGAAAGATAGACAAAATAGTTTTTTGTCGATGACAACAATTTGTGAAGTTCATGTGATTTATAAAGAGACTGATGATCATGGATTGTCAGACATAAAATTCTGTGGCCAAAATTTTCCGAGCGTTGCTGCATTACGCTGATCAAGTTTTATGAGGCTGAAACGGAGGGGCTTGAGATTTATAAGGCTTAAACGGGAATCCAGATGAATCAGAACATTAACCACTGTGTTTGATGAAACGCTTTTTAAATAACGAACCCCGAAAATGGTGTCCGACATTAATTTTACTTTCGCAGACAACACGAAGCGAAGGTTGACCTGACTTTGTAACTTAATGGCTTGGTCTGGTTTTCATCTATTGTCTTAAATTTGGACACTGACTTTGTGTCTAAGATCTCGTATGATTCAAAAAGGTATCTTAAATATAAAAAAGGGATAGGCGACAAATATGTCATTGTTTTATCTTTGAAATCTTAGCACACATTTCAAGGATGCTATTATCTCTCAATGATTCTGCAATGCCACCCATACTAGGTCAACTAAACACTATCAGCGTCTGGTTAATAGACGATGAAAATGCAGCGTCTTAAGCAAATTCATGAATATGTATGAAATACTAAACTCAGACGAGATTTTACCTCATGGTTCCGCTTGTAAGCTACATCTTCCGATAGCTTTAGGTTGAGTAATTAATTTTTCGTTTAAAGCTGCACAGATGTACAATATCTTAAGACTAGAATCGAACATATACTAGTGTTTTGTTTTAATAGCCGAATTTCCAGAGATGTGAATTATTTGAAATACATATATTTGAAATGCAAATACAAAATGCAAAATACCCATTTTTATTTTATATTTGAAATACTTTTTTCTAAATGTATTTTGTATTTTATTTGAAATACTCTATATAAATATTTAGTATTTATAAAATACAAAATAGTTTTGTTGCATTTTTAATTCATTTTTACAATTTTTCCATTCTATTTCATTTTATTTATGAACGCACTGATCGTGATCAGAGGTTGTCATTGTCATTTGTTAACTAGAACAATAATGCCAACATTGTGCTTACCAAGTTCTGCCCCTGTAGAACGACTATTTTCATTTGGTGGAATGATTATGAGGCCCCATAGGCGGAACATGAAAGATGAACTCTTTGAACAAATCCTAGTTCTAAAATCAGTTCAATAAATAAAAGTGGTTATGCTTAACAATGTATTTTATTTTCCAAACCTATTTTAAAAATACGTATTTTGCATTTTGTATTTAAATACTTTTATTCAAAACTACTTTGTATTTCTATTTGAAATAGTGCTAGCAACTATGCATTTGCATTTTGTATTTAAATACTTTTACTAAACTATTTTTCACATCTCTGCGAATTTCACAAAGATCTGATTATAAGAACGAGAAAAAACGGCCAAGTGCGAGACACATTTTACCACTTTGTAAGTGTCTCTCGCGCAAACTATTCAGTTTAGAAAAATATATGTATATATAAGAAACCTAAATATTATTTTTGAAGACCTATCCATGGGTTGATAAAAAATATAAGAGGTTCAGTTTCAAGTACAGGGAACCCCCATTTTTGTCTATTATTGTGTAAAATCTTAATGCGGTCCACAGATAACATCTACTTACCAAGTTTCAACAGTAAAGTTCTTGTACTTTCGGAAAAAAGTAGCTGTGACTACGGACAGTTAGACATAACGAATCTATAAGCCTTCTCTATTTTTGCCTTTTGGCTACGGAATCCTAAAAAAATACATGAAGTTGCAAGTATCTTTCAACGGAGTACCTAGTTCTTCAATGATTTTAGCACAAGTGAAATTTTATGTATTTCCCGTGTAGCCATAAAGTACCGTAGCGTCTTTTTACAGCTATGACACGCAACACTTCCGAACATGGTTGCTGCATACCCACTAGTAGTAGTATTAGTAGTCCTCCTGGCCGATTTCGACCACGGCGGCCAATCTCAACAGAGATCAGCCAACTACGCAGGAGATTTTATAGTGCACAAGTGTGCGCGCAATACACAGGTGCACTCACTGTTCCATCACTCTCAAAGTTCGGTGAGACGGCAATCCGACATGACCGGAGACTGCCTCGTTGGTGTAGTGGCAAAGTTTCTGCCTTACATCCGAGAGGTCCTGGGTTCGAATCCCAGGTCGAGCCAAAATTGTTTCTGAGATTTTCTGTCATGAATTTCTCAAAAACAGCTCGGAGTCGGGAAGTTGGCGGTGTTACACCGCCGTGCCTCGGAAAGCACGTTAAGCCGTTCGTCCTGCGCCTGACCTACTAGTAAACTTTTCACAACTCTTAATTAAAAAGTTAACTTTACGACGTGTGAGTCACAGTCGACGATGATGGATCCGCTCTTGGCCTGATAGATTGCCGGCTTGAGAGTTTCGCCAAGTTTCGCTAATTGGCTCTAACTCTAGTTAGCTGGAGTTCACTGATGACTAAATACTTACCGGTGTTAGCTTTTACGCACTCAGCAACTAAATCATAAGTTGTCTGACGCAAAATTTTCTGTAAATATTCACCTCAAAAAGACGAAATAAAGTATTATGACGGGTAACCCGGATTCCAAAAGCTGTAAAATAGACTAAAGCACACTGTTACTGTTAAAAATATCGTCCTAAAAATCGGGAAAGATTTGATCGTAAAAAATGTTTAAACGTTCAAATGTCATCCATCAAACAATCTTAAAATGAACAATTTGGAAGCGATTGCGCCCGGTTTTCAATTTTGGATAACTCTTCGGGATTGTGAGGATTTGCTGCATTTCTGCTCTTTCTTCGTTTACAAACTATGTAATTTCCATCATAAAGTTAATAAATTTAGGATAAAACTCAAAAGTTGTGTTAAAAGTGGTTTGGCATTAAAAAGGTTATCGCGATTAAACATAATTCTTAATTTCTACCTATATTAAGTTCGACCGAACACTTAATTTTCAACAATTAAAAAAAATGTACTCTTGTGGCAAATAAAAGATATTGGAATGGTGATTTTAAAACATTGTAGCACAAAATTTCACCCTATTTCTCGTTCTAGTCTTCTATCGTTTAGTGTACCTACTAGTATCCTATACCTACTCAATACAGTTTTTAATATTTCGATACGATCTTAAATAAATCTGTATGAAGATATAAAATCACGGATCAAATCACCGAATATTCCGGAAACCGGAAAGGGAATGACGGAACTTGACACGATTTTAAGGAAACCCCTGCGGCGGCACCTTATCGATTTTCCGCTAAGTCTATTTTCGCGGTGCTCCCGGATTCGCGGTACAGTCATTGCCACTCGTAAGCATCGCCTCGACAATGGAAGTGTCCACACTGCAAGCCTAGCGCGGTTGTGACGGCGGGCGCGGAAGTATGGTTCATATAAAACGCGCCTTTGCGTCCACACTGAAATGATTAGTTAGCTTAGCGCGGTGGTGACGGTGGGCTTTTAAACATCAAACGTATGAAACGCGCCTTTGCGTCCACAATGTAGTGAACAAGCCTATCACCATACGATTTGACGCGCCTGATCGAAGCACCAGCGCCCTCGACCGAGCATTCAGTGTGGACGCACATGTAGGCTAACCTCACAACTGCACTTCGAGGAATTGCTTTACACCCGGTTCACACGATGGAAGATTGCCCCCGAAATTGTTCGCCCAGGACTAAAATAGCGGGAAATTCTCTAATCAATCTAGGTACACCGGCGCAATACGGGAATAGCGGTTTAGGCTTACGTTTGCGTGGGACTAACCGAACCATAATGTGTCCTATACTGGCTCTTGATCGTGTAGTAACACGCAGGGTGTGTTTTCTGTAAATACAAATAATAGTAAAAAAACATTTACTAACTATTCACGCTTTGGTGATTTTTACTCGATGATTTAAAACTAAGGTGCAGATGAGATGGAAAACTAGCTCTTCAAATACATCGAACTTTAGATTGAAAAAACTTTGTATTGATATCCGAAACTAAGGCGAACAAAGTCGCGGGCGTTCGCTCGTTCAATATCAGTCTTTGGAAATGAAATGGGTTCAGTAAGTCTTTTTTTAAAAGCCTAAGTTTCCGATTTCGTTTAAGACTAAATCTATGTACGCAGAGTATACAAATTGTGCAAAGCGTGATATTTTTTAATGTAGAGTTCTTTTTAACGTGAAACAAATTAATAGCTGCGAAGACAACGAGCGGCACGATAGATAATTTTGTAAAATCTGTATTTGAAAATCACTTTTCACTTCTCTGAATCCAGTGATTTGAGTCATCACCTCGTTAACATAATCTCCAATATCCACACCGAATAATTGGTATGTTTTGATATTCAATGGATGAATGACAAGCGTTGATTTGTGAGCTGAGCTAGAGCATGTATAACACTAATAACCTGCTAATTCGATACAGCGACTGTATTCAGTGTTTATATTGCTCTCAAAACGTAGATCAATACATGGCCATTGAGTTGTATTCGGAAGCAAACAACACGAACAAATAGCCACAAATAGTGCTGGGCCGGTGTGCGAGGCATGAAATAACGCAGTTTGTCTAAAACCAATAAATCAGAGCGTTGTTTTTGCGGCCAATGTTCTGACAACCAGACTCGTTCGCCGATAAAATGCTGTAGAATAGAGAGAGAGCGTGTTTGAAAACACACAGATATGATAGAAATCCGCCTACTATGAAAAAGATATTATTTGATTTGATATGGCGTGTCTTTCTTAACTTTCATTAAAAATTGCGATGTCTTTAAGTACAGACAAATGTTTATTCAGACACTTTATTGATCACCTTCTAACTTGGTCAAATGATCAATCCTGCCACGTCGACGAGCCTTAATTTTAAAAGGAAATATTGAACTGGTAACCTTTAGGTAGGTATTCAACTTGTAAGCAAACTAAGATCGAAGCAATTCGCCCACGAGTTCGCCGAAATCCTTATTGCTGGATACAAACATTTTACATGCCGACAACAGACGTACCGGAACCCGTTGTTTGCACTCAAGAATATCCGTGTGACGAACAAGGTCTATCGAGATAAGCATCAATTTGTACCCACATTGTTCACTTCAAGCCTCTTCAGGGAAAACGACACACTGAAGATGGTAAACAGCGACTTTATCTCCCTCTTATAAGTGACTCATATGGTGTAGTTCCGGCTTTCTGGAATTCGATGTGTCATGACGTTTTCCCGAAAAGGCTCTATTTGTTGTATAACATTTACCATTCGTTCTGAAAAGACGAGGAGCACACAACTTGGCGCAAAAATGTGGTGTAAACGAACAGCAAAGTAATGTTTTGTCGGAGATCCACCAGGCAAGTTTATACGGGCAGGATAAAAATGTAAGCGCTACTAAGCCAGCAAACTATGTATATTTATAAAACTAGCTTATTTTCTAGGCAAAGGCCTGTATTATTATGCTAGCATGCTAACTTAACGGCAGTGCAAGCCACAAGCTTAAAAAACTCCTGTAACAATATTTTAAGGCCGGCCAAAAATAAAATATTAAAAAAATTGATTCGACAACAACAAAAAATCGCGAAACATACACGGGGGTTGAATCTATCTATCTATCTAGCTATGTATCATCCTGCACCGGCTTGACACACTAAAAGAAACACCCTGTATAATAAGTAGATCTTAACTGCGTAGTCTATGGCTTAATGCTTTTAATACGTAATTCCACTTATCCATTTAAACCTCATTAAATACTCGTCTTAATTGACATTTCATAATCTCCTAATAAACGTCGCTTACTATTAGGTTGGGCGCCGTCAAAATTGATAAGCTAATTAGTATCGGATGGAGCTTTTAATTAATTGAAGTTTAATCCAGACCCTCGTGCATACTGGAACGGGTTTCGAAGATATGTTTATAATGCGGGTGATACACACAGTATGCAACATATCAAAGAAATGTTCAGTTTGTATAACTAGTTTGCGCAATATAACATTTTTTGTAATTGTTAGGGTTCCGTAGTCCGACAAGGAACCCTTATAAGATCGTTCAGTCCGAGTTAGTCTGTCACAGCAGAATATCTTCTACGTTTATGGACTGATTTGCATGTAACTTGGTTCGAGGATAATTCACATATAGATCTCATTTTTAAAAATACCAATAATTTAAATTACTCCTTTTTAAGGGTACCTCCCTATACATGTAAAAGGAGGGGGGGGGGGTTGAATTATTTTTTTTAGTGCACCCCCTTGTGTGGGGTATTGTTGAAAAGGACTATGAGATAGGGTTACGATACAACACTTTTTTTTTCAGCTTTACCATTTGCGAGTTATAGCCCGCAAAAGTCGTTTACACGGTGTCCCCCCCCCCCCCCTGTAATTTCTAAAGTCTTGGCCCTATAAACTTCAAATCTCTCACGTAAAGAAACAGGCACGGAAACATTTATTTAAAATTGTTTCAGGTATCCTGTGATGAATACTTTCGAAATAATAAATAATATAAAAATATATACTTTACAATGATGACATTGACGGCTAGGGAGATGATGATGATGGATGATGCAAGAAATGCAAAACAGCGCGGTGCCAAAATTTACTACAGAACCCTACTTTATGCGTGGTCCGACACGCACTTGGCTGACTTTTTATAAACTTTGTCCCGGCCAGACGTAATTTTTTTCATCTTTTACAAATAGTCATATATAAAAATAGCATTCGCTTAGAAAAATGTAAATGTGACCGGAGCCGAAAATAATTTTTTAAGTGTTGCCTTTTCGAAATTAAAAAAAAAATAGCGTTGTGAACGCAAAAAATACTCAACAAATAAAATGTAAAATCAATAAATCAATACTACCTAAATGAGATTTGTTAATCTTTTTTAGTTGTAGCTAAAGTAGCGACGTAGTAAATAACGTATGAAGTAATAATATTATTTATTATGCTGTGAAATTCTGTGTAAAATGGTAAGTGCCATTTACAAAACTGCCCTACACCACGCTGAAAATATTTTTAAGCAACGGCAAAACCAACTTAATAGGTCAAAAGGCTACATTATTTATAGCCCACTAGGTATTTCGACTCTCAACCTAGAGAAGGTTCTTACGAAGAAAAAAATATTATATAAAAACAACGGGCAGAACAACCTCATCGGTGTCCGCTAGTACCCATTAAAAGTCGACATTCAAATACAGACTGGATCTTTCACTCTTGTTTATGGTTATTTACTTATTTTGAGGTGCTTTCAAGTACAGAAATCAAGTAGTCTTCACTATCGAATTAGGTTGAACTGTACGGATAGTGTATTGAAGGAGTATATAAATAAAAAGTTTTTTTTTCTTTACTCATTTTCGTCCGAGCTATAAATGCGTGCTACTCAACGTCTACTTATACAGACAGACTCTTTAATTTTGTTAACCTCGCCAAAAATAAACAAAACGCTGCAGCCCGCGAAAATTCTTTTCAAGCAATGTTACGTCACTACAAATTCATTAAGAGTTCTTAAAAGGGGCGCAACGAAGGTACTTTTTGGAGGCTCGAACTCAAACAAGGCCAAGGCGTGGGTGGTGTACAGCCTACACATTTCTGTTGCAAAATCGCCTGTATTACGAGTGAATAAGGTGCCGTTGTTTAACTTGATGTGCTGTCTGTGCATTCAGCTCCGTATAGGGATGCCAGGTGCCCAGCTAAATAGCATATTTTTTAAAGATTTTTAAAGAAAAACCAAAAACCTTAATTCGCGTCAGTAAAACAAGAGGCAAGTTATCATTCTAAATGGACCGGTGTCCGTAAACTTTAAATGCCCGGCTTTATATATTGTGTGCTTCTTTTGAATTCTTCGGCTTGGCAGCCCTAAGTTTGTATAGCCGCGTCTTTGTCACGCAGAGAAGTGCAGTCCCTGCTTTCTGAGAGGTCACATAATAGCTGTAGCTACACGACTAGGAGTCGAGGTTAATTCATAGTAATTTTCAACTTAAGCTGTGCAATTTAAATAAAAATGTACGTTTGGATTTTGTGCAATGAGCTCTGTTGACGTTGGTAAGCTGCAAAAGTCAAATTTTAGACATATCGAAGACGAGATCTAATGAAAGGATTCACCCAAAATAAGAGGTCTTTGATTCAACGTCAAATAATGAATTAATAGGGTCATTCCGATTTTGAGCAATTTTTTTTAGGCAACTTTCTTCAATGTATTTGCTTGATAATACAAAATTTAAAAAAAAGCAAAGATCGTGCCACAGTATTTTTATAAAAATTAGGAAAATATAAAAAAAACAGTACACAGAAATGACATCCATGAAAATAGTTACATTTCAATTTTCTCAAAAGAAGTGACTGAAGTTGCTTGGTATAAAAAATATTGTTTCGCAAAAAAAAACAATGACCTTTTTCCACAAAAATATTTTATTCTTATACACAGATGTGACGGCACTTCTAGCTATTGGGCACTTCTAGCAGGATTGAGCGTAATTTTAGTCACTATTTGAGAACAACGCAATGTTCATTTTTATTTTCTGACAAATTTTAAAATACACCACATAACTAAAACTTTGCAGCAATCAAAATACTATCATCTACTACGGATAGAAATAAACTTCACTCAGTATGCACCAAATCCTTGTTCTGGGCATAAAAAATTAAACTTTTTGATCTATTGCACTCTTTTACAATACTAACAAAAAAAAGATCTCTTCAAGTGTTTTTCTTATTTTGACCATTTACTGAAAATGCACAGGAGATTAGAATGACCCATTAATCTTATTTTGTCTTGTCCTTCAAGCGCAATCGAAAAAAAATCCTAAAAAGGTAGTTTAGACCACTCGAACGCAACTTTAGGTGCTGACCATTTCATTGTCTTGTAGCTGTTATGAAATTCACATTTTAACATTATTTTGAAGTTATTATAATATTAATACACCAATGTTGAGCTACATACGAATCAAATTGCAGAAAAAGCACGAATGCATGAGACTCGTGCGATAGTTTACAAGATCTACCAGAGAAACCATGGTATATCCACCATAGGTGATACATGTAAAAAATCGTTTTAAAATTCTTAAACAACTGTTCACTCTTAGCCATTTTCTTTCTCGTGTGGTGCGGCCTCTTATCATTAATTTTAATTTTATGAGACCGTCTCGAGGACATCGTGTGTAACCTCGAAACCCTATGAGTTACCGACTTTGTCTTCTTCGCCTTCGGGTGAAAAATGCAACACTTGTAGGTATTCTTTAATGCATTTATTGGTATTTTTGCGTTTATGATACGTAAATATTCGAGAAGACGAGGAGAATACCTATCAAATAAGTCTTGAGAGGGGCCAGCTAGCAAACCGAACATTATACGAAATTTAAAACGGCGTGGATTCCCAAATGTATGAAATAGCTGACCACAGCATACAAGACTTAGAGTATTACATATGAGCTTAGTAATATATAAAAAGATTTTAAAACTGCATGCTGCCATAAACCATTAATTTTCAGATAATCAAATCACTGAGCTAATAAAGTCATCATAAGCAGCTTACCATTGCAACGTCCAGTTGTTTACTTGTGGCGCCCACAACATTTGCACCAAAAAAAAAAGATTTTCGAGTGCCAAGAAGATCCATTTTACGAGCATTACTGCCAAATTATGGCTCTAAACTCGGTGAAATGGCAATTACCGTGAGTACGACATAATGCGTAATTACTTTTCAGGGAGAACATTAAAAAAGTATAATTCAATCATTAAATTTTTTATGCCCTTTTTTTAGCCCCAGTTGAAAAAGAGGGGTGCTATGAGTTTGACTCCTATGACTGTTTTTGTGTTTGAGTTTCTGTGTTTGAGTTTTATCTGTTGCATCGTAGCTCCCGGACGGATGCGATTTCAAAGCGGTATTTTACGACGTGACAACGTCTTATAATTCGATGGAGCCGGCTGCACGCACCAAAAAACATGACGCATGCGGCGTTACCTCGCTCTAAGGCGTTCCATTCAAGGCTTGAAGTGCAAGCGACAGCGCGGAACGAGCGACAAAGAGGCAATGTGGCAAAGACGTTGTCACGTTCAACTATCATCAGTAAACCGACTTTACAGACAACTTTTTATATATATTCTAAATTAGCGGACCCCGCAGTCGTTGTCCTATCCATTGTTTTTTTTTTACTTTTTCTTCGTGAGAACCATCTGCGTACCTTAAGGAATATCATTAAAAAGAATTGGGCAAATTAGTCCAGGCGTTCTCGAGTTATGCGCTCACCAACACATTTTGCGATTCATTTTTATATTCGAAGAATAAATCTAATCACGGTGGTAGATAGCTACCAGCTATAGAGCTGGTCAAAATCCCTCTAGCCGTTGAAGGTCACCAGCGGTTTTCGTGGCTCATTCGGAAGTTTTTAACGTCTTCTTTTTACTGGAAAGTTAGTTTTTTAAACCAATGCAGACGTTTCTGGTGGAAGTGATTGGGTAGAGTTTCGATAGCAATATTCGATGTATAGATGTTTGGTAAAAAAATAAAACTATTTCGTATTTTTTAAATAAACAACTGAAAATGGATCATGTTTAGATAGTTTTGTGGTTTTACTTTAGCTTAGGTTCAAAATACTTAATAACATACAGTTCACCGTAGAACGTAAGTATTTTGTACACCAAAAAGATTTTCTCTACATACCACTTCTTACAAAGTACTTATTCGCGACCACAATGAACTGCCAAGCTAACATAAAATGCAATTTAACTTACAAAACGCGCTCGATTTCATCATACGTTTGAAATGCTATTCAAACGAAATCTGTGTGCATTCGGAATTATTTCACATCAATCCCGCAAAGCAATGAAAAATTCACAGTCCACGTTGCTCGTGCGACTAAAATTTTACACTAACAAATCGCTCCGTTAGCGTCATTGTGAATTTTCCATTCTAACCTTGGCGGTGCAATTTTTATAACATCTGAGAGGCGAAAATGACGTTCATTCACTGCCACTTACAGCGATACTTTAAATAAATACACTGCGGGTGCCGAAAATACGATGTCATATTTGCTTCGAGCATTTTTATACGTGTGCTAGAGTATTTTAAGTAACTTATGGTCCCGTTCAATAATTAATGAAGTTCGATTTCAAGTTCAATTGACCATTTGGAGTGCTTAATTTACCTATATAGTTAAATGTACTCGTAGTACTTAAAGTTATTATTGGAACTTCAATTTAAACCTGTTTTGGCAAGTAGTTATAGTTAGAACTCGGTTTAAGCTATCAGAGCCTACGCCACGCGTCGATTGAACGTTCACACGCATTCCAATCCCTGGAATACGTGGAACACGTATTCCAATCCCGAAGAAAATTGTATAGAAATTAAGGCAGAGGGAGACCTTTGAACACTTTTTAAACTTTCTGTCATATCTTCAGATTCTCTTATTCTTAACCTTTTTACTGTTTCACAATGCTTAGTCTGACTATAAGGCTATTAAATCGCTAAACGTCATATGACGAATAAAATGTTAAATATAGCCGAAATATCAATTTTAGTAGAAGAAGAATAATGTTTTTTTTTTAAAAATTCATGTAAACACGTATTGGGCAGTTTTGAAATATCATTAAATTCGACGAAATTTTAAGTGTTCTTACACTTTCAAGTAACAATATTAATAGACTAAACATAAGAAACGATGGAGGTGAAATATCAATAGTAAGTATGAAGTAAAAAATAACAACGAATTTTATAAAATTAAAAAGTAAAAGTTGAAAATGGAATTGATATGTAGTCTATTGCGTGAATTATGAAACATTCTGACTAATAGAGGGAATAAACGCTCCACATACCTTGTATTGGATGACCGAGATCCTTACGCGCTTGTTTGAAAAAGCTTATCATCTGTACTCGAAAATAAAAACTCCTTTAAACTCAACGAGCGACAAGAGTTTTTTTTGTTGTCAAGGTTTGTGTTGCCACTACCTAAAAAAATCACCACAAAATTAACTTCTAAAATAGCTTCATTAATTCTAATGTTCAAAGTTGCCCCCTTTCAAAGGCGCCCTCCTCTCCCCTGCATGAAATTAAATTAGACAATTTTCAATTCCCATACCCACGACGTGATTATTCGCTGTCACGTTTCCGTATCGTTTCACAAACCTACTACATTCAATGACGTGGGTCCGACAAAATGTTGTTGATCGCACTATAAATTCGCCCAAACCTTGGGGCATATCCGGACCAACATTTTTTGCCGTACGCTTACGAAAATCGTACGGATAAACGATAAATACGAAACAAACGAACCCTACTCTGTGTAATACAATGGAAGATCGAAGCTTATTTTGGGACAACGAATTTGTGTGCCTACTTAATTTCCAAATATGAGTTTTGTAAAAATAGTCTGTCTATTGTGCAGTGAATGCTAGCTGCATATTGGACGTTTGTTTGTACTAGAATGTACAACATAGATTGGATAAATGGCATGCCCGGGCGCAAACTTGTTAAATAAACATGACAAAAATCCTAAATCCACTTTCAAAAAGTGGTACTCTAATCTGCGAGCCTTTCACAAGTTGAAACTTTAATATCGGTGCATAGCACATTTTCTTTAACACCTAACCTACCAATTATTAGAGAGTAATTCATAATTTCGATTTCAGTTTCAATATGAAGTCCCACATAATGAGCAACAAATTGATATACCCCAAGGGAAATTAATTTATGAAGAGTATCGTATGTTCATTACAAAGACGTGCTTACACGAAGGCTAATAACAAGGTAGTGTTATATGTATTTTGCTGCAGTAAAACTACACGCAAGAAAAAAGAAAACAAAGTACTATGCCTGAGTATTACTCGCAGAGTACTTTGTATATACTCGTACATAATTACTTTAGGCCCAGGAGTAAGTTTGACCCCATGCCAGTATTAAGTTTATTTCACTGTTTTCTGTGTATATTTCACTGTTTGGCCGACCGATTTACCGAATGAAATTATTACATATAGATACGTCATTTGCTATCAAAATAAAATTGTTTGACGTTCAAACTTTCACTGACTTTATCAAAATTACCCCGTAGACTAAAGTAATAGGAACGCACGCTGTAAGAATTTTTTCAGCTTTTATAATCAAATTGTGCATTATTATCATACAATAAAATCAGAATTTTCAGACTATGGTGTTTAGCTTGCAATTTTTGATTGCATAATAATAATAAATAATAATAATAAATTTTCTTTATTCAGGTGCTAAGTCCCATTATACATCACAAATATATATGAAAAACATAAAATACAGTAAAAGTATGTAAATGGATAAAATAATACTAAATTAAAATTTGTATACAGTTCTATAATGAATAGAATTTAATTTAATTTAATTTATTAATATGCAATACTAATTCAACGTCGATTCGCCTTCCGGTGAATATCGAGCCAATGTCTGTAGATAGGACTACAATAGAGATCCTCGCTGACCGCCGCGAGTATACTGTTAGGGGAGCTGCGAAGTCTTTCCCAAAACGACGCAACCCTCCGTCGGAATACCGCAAAGAAGTCAGACACTCTCGCTTCGGCAAACATAGCAGAAGCACTACAATATCTCGGCAACTTCATGAGGATGCGGTAAGCATCATTGTACTGCACTCTCAAAGTGCCAAAAGATGATTGTTTGTACTTCACCCACAGCTGCGACGTATAGAAGCACTGACAATATGCCCTGAAAAGAGTTTTCTTAGCTTCCACACTGCAGCTGCTAAATCTTCGGGCAATCATTCACAAACAAGCAAACAAAAACAGATCGGGAAAGGTGAAACTAAATAAAAGCTTGTCAAATTGTTAGTCATTTAGTTGTCTTACTACTGGAACAAAAATACTGAAGGCGAGAAATGATAGCGTACTTTTAAATTTTTTTCTTCCCCAAAATGTCGCTAGTCCTCCCCTTGGCCTTCAGGGAAGTGGATGCCATTAATCTTTTTAGGACACTCATACTCGTATACAGAGCTACCCCTAACCGCTGCGTACGTTTCAGATATAAATCTCGGTATAAGTAATATTCAATTTGATAGCGTTTGTAAGCATTTCAGTGTGATTCTGGTCGAAAAGTAAAGTCATCAATCAAAACTAACATTATTTAATTAATTATTTAATCCTAAAGATACTGGGATCGTATCTACACGATGCCAGTACAGTTTAGTATTAACCAAACTGATGGAACGCCCAGAAAACTGCCTGATTCAATGCCAATGCTTTTTTTAAATCCTTCTATTGGGCGAATAGCTTCTGGGCCAACGTTGGAGTCAACGTGTGAATCCGACCTGAACATGAAACAAAGCCTTTGCCTCCTTCAATATAAATCTTACACCGTGTATATGTACCCTTACACATCGTGTGCGGTTTCCAATGATTGGTGCGAGCCGTTAGGCACTATAATTTGTGTAGTTACTCTGCCGGCAAACTACATAAACAGGCAAGCCTTGAACTTCCTGTCTTGATTGACAGAAATATTCCGGGCCAAAACAATTGAAGCGCTGAACCGTTTGATGATTCTGTTTTATTTTTAAAATAGCTCGGGTGAAGATTTTGAGGGAGATTGGGCAAATCAATACTACGACTACGACGTAATAAATATAAAAAAGGCACAAGCTTTCCATAATAGTAATTACGTACTGTACGAGAAACAAATCTTTCAACTTTAGCTTATTTTTTGACGTGACAACGTCTTATAAATTGGTTTGCCGGGTGACACTTCAAGAAACTGCGTTACGCTCCGCTCACGTTCCGCGCTCACAATGAGAGCGAGTGAGAGGCACGCGTCCCTTCGACTCGGGCATGGTTAGCCCGCCTAAGAGCGAGTGAGACAGACATAAAAAGTGAAAGGCACGCGTCCCTTCCACTCGAGCACAGTTAACCCGCCTAAGAGCGAGAGAGACAGAGCGAGAGAGAGAGAGTGAGAGAGATAGGCATACACACCGGTTCATGTTATACGAATGAATATTCACATTAAAATTATTTTACCACTCAAAGTCGTTGTCACGTAAAACTTTCGCCCGTATACCGACTTTACAGGCAACCAATTTTTTTCGGTTTATTAGTTTTAATAGTTAACCGATAGGAATAGGAGAGAATTCTTTATTTTTGTAACGGAGCTTCGATGTATGTAGGAATCAGATTTTCACTTGTCCGTTTTTTTCGCAACCCACAAAAATCATATCTCCGACAAAATTCAAGTGGATACCAGAAGCAATTCAACAGATACGTTGATGACTTTTTAATGTGGAGTGGTTCCGTATTCGGACGGCGCGTACAAAAGCGAAGGGACCCAATTTATGGCTCATTTGCAAATACAACCACACAAACAAAAACAGAGGGTTGGACAGTAATATCCAAAAGCGTTTAAATGTTATTCAATACGCAAAAAGCATTCGGGAGTGAATTAGGTTATGTTTTTATTCAAAAGGATTTAAATTTCGTTTGCTTCAAGAGTACCTAGTACTTTTTAGGGACACAGACACAAATACTCCGTCACTGTACTAGTTTACTCATGAGACTGTAACACCTTACTGTAACGTGTGACTTGCAATAAATATTATGATTATGATTATTATTATTATGACTACTCCTAATCTACATTCAGGCAGAAAAGTTTATTAAAGTCCGGTATTACCACAGCCAGAAAAGGACAAATGTCATTCAAAAAGCCAAAAAATTATGCAAACTTTTAAAAATGACTTTTGACTTGCGAGCCCTTCCGTTGTAAGTACGATAGCCATCCATTGGACATAAAGGACGCAATTTATGGCTCATTTGCAATGACAACCAAACGAGTGATGACTGAACCCTTGGGTGTCATAAACTCTAATTGTTGTCATGTCACAATTTGTTTCGATGGGTTCAACGGCGGGAACTAATTTCGGACCTTGTAGAACCTTTTTATAGCGCTTTAAAACTAGTAGACGAGGGATGGTCGAGGCCAGTATGGAAGCTTTAGAGTTTACGTATTCGTAAAATTGAATCTGAATGGTTTTAAACTGATCGTCTAGTAAAGAGTTAACATTCGACTCCTCCAAGATTGACATCATTACTCGTACAATCGGAATTGACATCATAATAATAATAGTCCTCCTGGCCGATTTCGACCACGCAACAATCTGAACAGAGATCAGCCAACTACGCAGGAGATATTAGAGTGCACAAGTTTGAGCGCAATATGGAACAGTGAGTGCACCTGTCACTCACTGTTCCATCACTCTCAAAGTTTGGTGAGACGGCAATCCGACATGACCGGAGAGAGATCAGGCGCAGGATCAACGGCTTAACGTACTTTCCGAGGCACGGAGGTGTAACACCGCCAACTTCCCGACTCCGACTTGTTTTTGAGAAATTCATGACAGAAAATCTCAGAAACGATTTTGGCTCGACCTGGGATTCGAACCCAGGATGTTAGGCAGAAACTTTGCCACTACACCAACGAGGATTGAGCAGTGAGGAATTGACATCATGCAAGGTATTGTATCAATAAAAATAAAGTTGAGTGTTCATTTAGAGACTCGGAGGGATTATTTGTAACTCATTTGACAATGCAAGTACATGAATATTGAACGAGTTTCATTTAGACTCAATTTTGGATAGCTGCTTCTTTAGCATGTGCGCCTTTGCTACTAAGACTAGACTCCGGCGGCTAAAGATCAATAACATTATTATGAGTGACGCAACACAATACATCAATATTAAACATCGTATACAGTTATAAGTATACCGCAATCAATCAAACTCGGTAACGTATTAAATATTTATAAGTTTTTTGCCCAAATTTACAGTCACTGTAGATATATAGTTAGTTTCTGACCCCCAAAACGTAGTTTGAGTTTCATAAAAACGTTGTATTTGCAACTCAAATTGGCCGCTACAATGACTGAAATTATTTGAAGTTATTTATTGTAGTTGTTGTAGGGAAACGTAGAAAGGGAAGACCCTACACAAGATGAGACAACGACTTAATAAAGACAGCAGTCCTAGCTGGCTAGAGATAGCCCAATCACGAGAAGACTGGCTAATTTTGGAGAGTCCCGATAAGGAAATCTTGAATATCGCAAAATCCTTATATTTTACTAGATGGACCAACTAAAAATACTTACTTCATTATTACTAATATTAGGAAATGATTTATAATGCAAGTAAAATAATAAAAAGCTACTTTTTAAGAAGGCTATTTTTACTTTTTAAAAGACTTTTTATTTATTTATTTATTAGCATGTAGCATGCAGTGCTGAGAACTGTTTTTTTATTCTATAATTTTATGTTAATGACTTTTATTGTAAACATTTGTTAGCGCACCATCGGCTGCGCTCGGCTGTGCTCGGCTGGCCGCCTGACCCGACGATCGCCGATTGACACTTCTGTATTGTCATCGGGCCACGGCGGTTACCATACGCGGTCCACACAATCAATATTTGTACTCGCGGATTGCCATTAAATATTTATTACATACAGTCCACGTTTATTAATCTTCAACATCCCGAGCTATCTCCTCAACAATTTTGGTCCTTCGAGCCGGATGTGAACCAGCGACCTATGGTGAGAGGACCAAAATTGGTCAGGCGCCTATTCATTTTGTTTTCTTAGATAACGTTCAATTCATTTATTTGTGTACATCGTATTTCGTTACTCCGTAATTTCAATAAATCTTTAAAACATGGCTTTAGATAAAGATAATTTTTCTGTGCTTATAAAGAAAGGCAGTGCTATGAAAGCCAAGCTTACGAATTTTAGCAATTATTTAAATATCCTTACCAGTAATAAAACAATTTCAGACCTCCAGAGTATAGATTTGGAAGGCCGCTATACTTAATGTGATGCCTTATACGTTGAATTTGACAATTTACAGCTGGATATCGAGGTGTCCTTGGATGCACCAGACGTAGAGTACGCGGAGCGCGCTCAGTTCGAGGATCGGTACCACGGGCTGGCTGCGCAGGCGCGTAGCTTGCTGGCCAGCGCCGGCGCTGGCGACGGCGCGTCCGAAACGAGCTCGACTAGCAAACAATCAGGTGCATCGTTACGCAGTAATTTTATCCGCTTACCTAAAATTGATTTGCCAAATTTCAATGGAAGTTATCAGTGCTGGCTTGAGTATAGGGATACGTTTTTGTCTTTAATCCATAACAGTAGTGGAGTAGACAATATTAGTAAATTCCACTATCTTCGTGCGTCTCTAAAAGGGAATGCACTAGAAATAATTAAAAACATTGATTTTAACGGAGACAATTACGAAATGGCGTGGAATTTACTGTGTGAGCGCTTTAACAACAGTAGGCTCTTAGTCAACAATCACGTGCAGGCATTGTTCAATGTTGAACCGATCTCTAAGGAGTCGAGTTCATCTTTGCGTCATCTCATCGATACCATTAATAAAAATATCAGAGCGCTAAAAACATTGAACGAACCCACGGAACATTGGGATACTCTGATTATATACATCATGTCTAGTAAATTAGATGCTGTTACTAGTAGAAATTGGGAGGAGTATCGCAGCACCTTAACAGGGTCACCGTCATTGGCTCAGTTTTGTAGTTTCATTGGTAATACGGCTGATTTGTTAGAAACAGTGGAGGAAAAAATATGTAAAAATAAAGTAGAAACTAAACATAGGAGCTTTATAATTGCAACTAATAATAATAATCAAAGCGATAATCTAAATTTAAATAAACATATTAACAATAAACAAAATACAAATACAATCGAAAAAATTAAATGTCCTTTATGTAATAACAATCATCTACACTAATCATACACTTGTCAAATATTTCGAAACCTGCCTGTTGAAACGAGAATTTCAAAAGTAAAGGAATTTAAAACTTGTTTTAATTGTTTACGTTTGGGACATCCAACAAACAGATGTAGATTGTCGCGTTGCCAATATTGTAAAGGTAAACATAATACGCTTTTGCATGTTGACCAATCAAATCCTACTTCCTATCAAAATCCAATGCCTAGTAGTTATAGTGTTGCCTTACCAACTGACACTTCTGGAGGCGCTTCTTCTTTGCCTACTTGCACTCCAGATAATGTCGCCTTATCAAGTGACACTACTACCATACATCATGCTACTGCTTCGCATATTTTGCTTTCCACAGCGTTGGTGCGCGTGGTCAGCGAGGGAAGGAAGATCACCGCGAGGATACTGCTCGATAACGGTAGCACAGCCAACTATATCACAAGTTCATTTTGCGACAGACTGCGATTGCCTAGACGTAACGCGAGCTCCACAGTAACAGGTATTAACAATCAGATTACTATTAGTGCACAGTCTTGCGATTTAATTATCGAATCTTATGACGGCAACTATAAGGCTCATATAAACTGTTCGATTTTGCCAAATATTACAAAAATACTGCCGTCTTCTTTAATCGACTTGACCAACATCCCCATTCCGTCAGGCTTACACTTAGCCGACCTGACATTCAATGTTCCGTCAGCTATCGATATTTTAGTTGGGGCCGAGGTATTTTGGAGCGTTCTCGGCAACGCGTCGATAGATTTAGGAAACAATCAACCCAAATTACGCGATTCACAGCTAGGGTGGATAGTGTCAGGCCCCGTTGCTCTTCCATCACATCCATCGCCCTCAAAGCAATCGCATCTTTGCAATTTTACATCCAGCGAACTCAATACAAATTAATGCAAGTTCTGGGAACTTGATTCAGTTTCGCCCAAACATATTTTATCGCAGCAGGGACGAGCAGGGATGACTGAAACAAGTTCGTCGGAGAACCGTCACATAGATAATAAAGCAATTTATTTTGCCACATCACGGTGTCATCAGAGACCAGCACGACGACAAAGCTCCGGGCAGTCTTCGACGCCTCAGCTACAACAACTTCGGGATTATTGTTCCACGTTGTATTCCACGTCTGGAGCTGTGTGCAGCACTGTTAGGTACTAGACTGTGTACTAAAGTTTTGAGCTCTCTTACCTTTGCACAAATGTCATTTTTGGTGTGATTCTACAATAGTACTCTGTTGGTTATGTCACCACCATGTTGAAACCTTTTGTACGTCATCGTGTTGATGAAATACAGGAGAGCACAGCAGGGCATACGTGGAGCTACGTACCATCTAGGGACAATCTGGCAGCTCTTGTTTCTCGCGGGCTGAAGGCTGACCTTATCAGTGAGTGCTCTTTGTGGTGGTCAGGTCCTCAATTTCTATACAAAAAACTTATTTGTACCAAATTTATCTTAGATTTATAACATGCAGGGCCTCAATTATTGCTAGCAAATATTAGAAAAACCTATTGACCTTTAGGTAGCAGATACCTTTTAAAAACTATAGTTCGTACATGCATTAAATGCTTCAGACACAAATGTTCAAATATTTAACCCATCATGGGTCAGCTACCAGTCAATCGGACACAACTAGAGTTTCCATTTTGCATTGCAGTGTCGACTATGCCGGGCCAGTATTGATAGCTGAGGATAAGGGGCGAGGGTGTAAGCTGATAAAATCGTATTTGTGTATCTTTGTTTGCCTTGCATTTAAAGCAGTGCACATCGAGCTCGTTACGGACCTTACTAAAGAAGGATACTTAGCTGCATTAAATCGTTTCGTTGCTCGTCGAGGAAAGCCGCAAAGTATCTTATCCGACAACGGGACTAATTTCAACGGGGCTAATAATGAATTGCATGATTTCTTATTAGAGTCCGATATGGCATACGAAGTAGCTCAACAGGGCATCGAATTCATATACGCTCCTCCCTATAGTCCACACTTCAATGGTATTGCTGAATCAGCAGTGCGCTCCACAAAGCATCATTTAAAGCGACTGCTGCAATTAACGCATCTTACATTTGAAGTAATGGCCACTTGTTTAGCTCAGATAGAGGCCGTTCTTAATTCTCGTCCTCTAATCCCACAACCCTCTGATCCTCATGATTTGTCTGTCCTCACTCCTGCACATTTTTTAATTGGACGACCACTCGTGTCTTTTCCGTATCCACAGGTGCCTGATGTCAACATCTCTCGGCTGGAGCGCGATCAGCGTGTAGAGTATATCAAGCAGCACTTCTGGAACCGTTTTCCTTGTGAATACCTTTCTCTGCTTCAGAAGGGGACAATTCTTCGGGCCTTCAATAATATTTGCCCACTTCCTCTTGCATGAAGAGGTCAACCCGGGGAGGATGTTCGCGCACCATCGGCTGCGCTCGGCTGTGCTCGGCTGGCCGCCTGACCCGACGATCGCCGATCGACACTTCTGTCTTGTCGTTACCATACGCGGTCCACACAATCAATATTTGTACTCGCGGATTGCCATTAAATATTTATTACATACAGTCCACGTTTATTAATCTTCAACATCCCGAGCTATCTCCTCAACACATTTGATAAATAAAAAAATATAAACCCCAAACAACAGAACCCCAGACAAAGAGAAAAGACGAAATTTACGATCTACTTCATTCGTTAGATGAGTGAAAATAGTAGAAAGAACGTAATGACGAGTATGAAACCATCGACAATGCAACGTTAGTTATTCAAACACGAGGCCCCAGTGGTTATAAGTAGCCCTGTTGCCAAGTTGGTACCAAACCTGCGTAGTCCATTAGCATCTTTGACTCTTTATCAGTCATAAGTTTGTTTTACTGTTCACTATGTTTACAGCTTTTACCGATAGGATATGACACCATTTAGCGGATGACGTAAATACACATACGCCATATGCTATAAAAATTAAAAATTTTGAGGTTCAAACTTTTTACCGAATGGGTCAAAGTTACCCTTCTGGGCTAAAGTAATACATACGCAGGCACCGGTATTCATAATCCAGAATAAGAACGAATGTAAGCGCGCTGGGACGTTCCAAAACATTTCTTCCGTCCATAGGAATTACTCAATACTTTTTGCACCACAACCTCCCTAGCGATCACACTTAATGCATATTAGGGCGTCATCCATCCCACGTTACAACAAAAGGAAGACGAAGGCGTGGAGCGGCCCTCATTAGGAAACTTGTTCGGCCAGACAAACTGCCTGTTAATTTTTGCTTAGCGTGTACCCAACGGTTATCCTTATCTTTTTGCTAAGAAACAATAGCTGGAATTCGTAATCGAGGATTTGCAGTAAGAGAATTCTATCGACTCTTTTGTTGTTGTTAATAATTTCCGTTTTAAATGTTTTTTTATTAATTTGCTAGAATATACAAGGTATTTCTAGAAACTTAAAACCAGCGTAGGTCTGTGGTTAGGGGACACTGATGCCCAACGTTTGACCCTAATGTGTGTACCGCGATTTTTAATTGTTACAAGTTTTTTTTTTAAATTTCAGGAAGATTTAGCTGTAAACTTTGGCTGGAATGTGTGCTCGACTATAAGAATAAAAAACACCCAAATTCTATCTATAAGTATATAATTTACATTTACACCGTATTAGCGTCCCCTAACCCCAGACTTTCGGTGGTACGGGTTCTTGTGACATCCTGTTTAGCATAATCTCTTTTTAACTTTCAAGTAGGTATATAGACTGCAATATGTGGGACACTTCTTTTCTGATTAAGACCTGTATCTGAAAAGTACAGCTAAGACTTTATTTATAGTGATAAAGTCCTAATTCCCTCTTCTCTCTCTCTACTCTTCTAACACAGCATAGCACTCCATGCTTCAATAAAATTAATGCCCATGCTAAGGACATGCAATAATATATATCACAAGCAACACGAAAACTCAACACCAGTATTCGGGTAGAATTAGTTTTCAAATAACTCTGTAATGTACCTTCGAGCAGTTAGAGCAAAAAGTTCACTAATTACCCCCAAACAAGTCTTGTAGCCCCGAACCGGCTTCCGACTCCAATGTATGGGTGCTTTAACACAACATGTTTCAAACTTAGGATTATGAAATAGGTAGGTACACAACATGTTTAAAACCAGAGATTGAAGTCGAATATTTTAAAATTAGAACATATCAGCAAAAAGGTATCATAAGGTAACTTCATTTTTTCTATAACTTATGTTACCTAGTTTTAAAAAATCTTAGTGATGAAAACATTGTTTGTAATAAAAGTCACAGAAACTATATCCGGAACTGGTCCTAGCTACGTATGTTGTCAGCATGGACATAAAATATCAAAGTACGTAATTTAGACTTCTTTAGTGTGTAAAAAATCATTTAGGGTATACATTAAAATGCAAGAAGCGCATTCTTCAAATGACATAAATTACGTTCGCATTATTCGCAGAATGCGACTAAAATGCGCACAGCGTGCGACTTTAATAATGTGAACAAATACTCGTTCGTTCACCTTTCGACGACAGTTACGTGCTCAACAGAACCGTGGATAAAAGTCACTGACCTTTGTTACGGACATTACTTAATTAGGTAATGGCCTGTAATGTTAAGACGAAATGCGATTATTAATTCATCTAAGATGAGTATTATGAGCAGGAGTTAGCACGAAAAATTACCAGACGCGTCAAAAACATAGAGTCAGTCCATGTTTGTGTCCAAGCAAGGCGGTCCGATCAATGCTTGCTTGCTTGTTGATACGAACTTACGACTAAGGGGGAAAATTAATTAATCGGGGAAATGTATTACGTTTTTTTTCTCATAAATATGCAGCAGCAATTCTACTGTAGTGTGTGTCACGTCCCCTTACTTAAGCTGCATCAATATGTAATCTGTGAAATGAGCTATTAATAAACCTTACGTTAAACGCGCAACATCTTTTAATTAGCTGCTTCTGTGTCCCATCCTTACATGGTGACCCTGCCAGGATCCCATCCCATCCCAAAGCTAGAGCACTTGTGTTATGAAAATCAGAAACAATGAAGGTACCACAAACATCCAAATCCTTGAAAATATAAGTATAAAAAACTTATCTACATTCTCAGAGGTGGCGAGACTTTGAAAACCGGTGTAAAAAGTGGCAACAAAAGAAAAACATATTGAACATCTCCTAGTTGTCCGCCGTGCCACTGGCGTGCAAATTGCCGGCAGAGGTGCCTCGGCCTCGAGCTACTAGAAGGGTCATCAAAAATCTTTCAAAGAAGTAGTTGTTATGTACATACGCGTGTCATTATTTTTGGATTCAGGTCAGAATAAGTATTTTTCATCATTGGAATACTAAAAGCTTTGTTGATCAACAAAAGCTAAAATAAAATTTTCAGGTGATTATAGTTGGATGTATTTTGGTTCCTGCGCTGGCGTCGTTTAGTTAAAAAGTTTAAATTTAAACCAAAATAATCAGCTTTAGTCATGGATTTCCGCAAAGTTACGCCTGATTCCATCAATTATACTAAAATAAAATAACTTTAGCATCAAATGATGAATCAAATAATAAGTATTATGGGTAGTAATTAAACCGCCTTCTTTTTAATAGCCTTATGTGCTTTAAAAAATCTGCATTGCTTTATAAATTACTGAGTCAGCCGCTATTAATGCGCGTCTGAAAAATACTGTCTCGACCACGCACGAGTAATCTTCTATGTGAGCCACTATGTAACTCATCTTGGTAGTTATTATTTAGCATCTAAATTTGTAACACGCATTCAAATACTTGTAAAATATTTATTATATGGCACAAAATTTGTAAAATAATAGCTTCAAACTTAATAACTCATTGCGTTTAAAATACACATTTTCCTGCTATTCTGAATAGCTGAATGCACAAAAAACTATTTCCAGTTTTTTTGCTTTGCATGAATGATGAAACATCAGACGCTCAGACTGACCTTACAGTGTCCAACTCAATGCTAAAGCAATAAACTATAAGAAAATATCATTCATTGTTACTATCACGGAAATGGATCGTAATCTTGTTTAATATGTTAAAAATCCATACGAAAGTGTTCAATAGTTTTTTTAAATAGATTGTGCTGAGATACTATATAATTTCATCTCAATAAATCAGAATAAAAATAAGTATGTTAATCAATAAAACCTTAATCACGCGATATTAGAATGATACTTTGTTCAATTGACAATCTCTATTTTGAAATTTGAACATTATTGATTCAGGTGATATCCCATTGACGTAACTAAGACAATCAAATTAAACTTAGTTTCATATATACAAATGGTATTTTTTTGTTATTCAGTTACTGCTTTACAAATTCGCATGTAGGCTCATTCACTTTAGTTACACTAAAATATATCACGGAAATCAGAAACAAAGAATTTACTTCAAGACCCGTGACTTCATAGAGAAATGTTTTTCTATATTGTCCACGGGACAACCACCACCAGGGACCATTCAGTATCTAATACTAAGCCCAAATAGGAATTTTTCTAAATTCGAATTCTAAATCTATGTGACAAGAATCACTTCTAGGGTCGTTATGTCAGTACGCAAATACGAACGGGTTGGAACGAGTGGGCAGAATCAATCCCTGTCAGACCAGGCCGC
Organism: Pyrausta despicata; assembly: GCA_963921415.1. Lineage (NCBI taxonomy): Eukaryota > Metazoa > Arthropoda > Insecta > Lepidoptera > Crambidae > Pyrausta > Pyrausta despicata. Next base: position 7,418,895 of record OY992862.1, on the reverse strand, counting down.
TGGCCACTAAGTGCCTTAATTCCCTCGCAAGTATCTTTTTTAGGGTTCCATAGCCTAAAGCCGGCTCCACACGTTGGGCAAATAGTTGGCCCGAAAGTTGGCTAGACGACACCACCAATCGTTGACATACTTTTTATTATCTGTCAAAACGGTCTGCCTCCATAGATTTCGTATGGTAATAAATGATTGTGACGTCAAGGTCATGTGCCAGAAATCGGAGTCAATTGACCGAATATTTATCGCGTTTTGTGTGTTTAAAAATTGGTTTCTACAGCTTTTTTGAAATATATTGGTTGTAGTAACTTCATAGGGGCTATGTTTTTTAAACACCATGTTCTTGACAATATTTAAGATACGTGTCATCATCCCAATTGGCATGATGACAGCTATCATAAATATTTTGTGTCGTCTAGCCAATTAACGCTATTGGTCATTAGAGAAGAGCACCAATCAGCGTTGAGGCCAACAGTTTTTTCTAGGTCCAGTCATTGGGGATAGGCTAACGTTGGCGCCAGTGTGGACCCGGGGTAATGGCTGGAAAACAGGACCCTTAATTTGTTGTGACTCCATGTGAAATCCATATGCGATGTATATGTCAAAGGCAATTTGTTCCTACACTGCCAAAGAGTTTCGGTTTAGTTTGGTATAAGTGTGTTTACAATTGAAATTATTACGTACCTCAATGGCAATGTAATTAAACATGCGAATTGTCAAACTATCGGTGTAATAAAGTTTAAATTGATTCACTAAAGATGTACACCTACTGTAACAAAAAAGAACACCAAACCGTGTTACATGTCTGTCTTTAGTAATAAAAACTAAAATTTTAAATTAATAAGGCCATGACCAAAACATGAGCCAGGAACAGCTGGTGAGCTTCAAAGGCTAAACGGATTTTAACCAGCCATAGCTAAGAACTACTTACTGTCATTAAATCAACTCTCGATAAAAAAACCGCATTGAAATCGGTCTATCTGTTCGGAAGCGACGATGCTACTGACACACACAAACAAAATAGGTGTCAAACTTACAACACCCTTCTTTTTCGTCGGGGAAGAAGAATAGAGTCGGATGTAAAAATGACATTGATACTCCTAATAGCGTATTATATTCTGAATCTTATTTACGTTTCTGGTAAATAATAGTGCATTTTGGCTTGATTTTACGGTCACTGGATTCTACGGAACCCTTTTTGAAAGAGGCTGACGTCCACTCGGCCGGTTATTTCTCTGGACAAGAACGTAAATTTTATTCGCAGAATACACAAATTATGTATTCCCAATTTAGAAGACGGTCCGCGTGATAATTTGTTTTGGTAAGGAAAGTCGCGATGTTTTTACGAAGCAATTTGTCTTTGAGTTTTTACCTCGAAAGATTGACGCATTTTTTGGGGGGTTTGCTGACAATGTGTTTTACAAAGAACTTTGTAATCAGATTCATTTTTTTTCACATAACAGAAAATCTTTTTCGGGAACTTTAAACTGTTAAAGGAATAAAGAAAATACCTGATTAAGACTTTCAGACCTGTGCTAAAAATCTAGTAATTAATGCGTTAATTAATTGATTGATAGAAACTCCAACAATTCAATTTATTAAATGTCTTTCTTACGAGGATTCTTTAAACTAAAATGAAGTATTTGGCTATTTAAAATCGCAAACGGCAAGTATTTACATTTTAATTTACATAAACTTATATCGTACTCAATGCACGAATAAGTCGCTTATTAAACAACGTGTAAAAATGTCTTAGATCAAACCAAAAAGAGGCAGATACTACTGGACGATTATATACATGACAAAAATATATGGAAATGGTTGAATGTGAACAATTACAATTATTGTACGAGTAAATCAAATTTGAAAAAAGGCAATGACAATAGTGACTGAGTTTCTGCGCCGCTTCTTCTCAGTACTGGCCCAAATTGTCCCGAAGCGGTGGTAGGCTTAATATATACACACAGCAAAAGTGTCTAGGGATAAACATATATTTTTGCAATAACTTTTCTCCTGATTGATATTAATTAAAATTTTCTTTAAGGATTCATCAAATAAAGTGTTTTCGTTTGTCTACAGTAACGATAAACCAAGTCACCTTTGCATTAATAAAGAAATTTGCCATTTTCCTAATAAAAGGATTTTTGACATTTGAACCACTAACATTAAAATTCGATAAAAAGACTGAAATAACAGTTTTTTTTTTTAAATTTTATTGGGTAACTTAAACAATTAATATTCCGTGTTTCTACCGCGAACACTAACAACACAAGAACATCGGTTTGGCATACTCAAAATGAGTTCATCCAAATCACGCTGTGGAATGGCCGCCCATGATCGTTGCAACAACAAAAAAAGGTCTTCTTGCGACTGGATACCCTCCATATTCGGCAGAGCTCTTCTCTGTAGCATATCCCATGCATGCTCAATCGGGTTCAAGTCTGGCGACTGAGCAGGCCAGGGCATGACATTAATGTTAGCTGCGGCGAGAGTCTGTCTTACAACTCTTGCGGTGTGCGGTCGTGCATTATCATGCATTAACTGAAATAAGCTCTGCCGAATATGGAGGGTATCCAGTCGCAAGAAGACCTTTTTTGTTGTTGCAACGAACATGAGCGGCCATTCCACAGCGTGATTTGGATGAACTCATTTTGAGTATGCCAAACCGATGTTCTTGTGTTGTTAGTGTTCGCGGTAGAAACACGGATTATTAATTGTTTAAGTTACCCAATAAAATTTTAAAGAAAACTGTTATTTCAGTCTATTTTTCGAACTTTAATGTTAGTGGTTCAAATGTCAATAATCCCTTTATTAGGAAAATGGCAAATTTCTTTATTAATGCAAAGGTGACTTGGTTTATCGTTACTGTAGACAAACGAAAACACTTTATTTGATGAATCCTTAAAGAAAATTTTAATTAATATCAATCAGGAGAAAAGTTATTGCAAAAATATATGTTGATCCCTAGACACTTTTGATGTGTGTATATGTTGGGACTTGCAAAAGTGCTCCTTGTGAGTCTATTTAAAAAAATAATTGATTTATTGACGATGACTAGGAAGTTATCGTCAGTATTGCAAATTGTCTACACGTGCGTGCGTGTGTGTGTGGCCCTCTGTTTGGTTTGATCTAAGAACAAGGTGCTAATCCAATTCATTTGGCGCTTACTAAAATTTAAACTACTGGGATATTTGTCCCTTACGATGTTCATCTTGAATAGGCTCTCTGAAAATTTATATTTCGAACGAACTTGTATTTAACTTACTCCATTTATAATTATGCGCAAATTGAATTCAATTCTCATTTCGCTGTCTCATCGTTAACCATGCGCGTTGCGAGCAAACGTGACTTTTGCCGAAAATACCAAATTGAGCTTGCGTAACCAGCAAAACAAACTTCGCGAGTTCTCACACATAGTGGGAATGTTCATACTTCGTACATTAAGCTTGATCCTGGAAGTAATTTTGATTATTTTAGGGTCAGAGCACACTGCAGCATATTGCCGCCACAACTCACGCACGACTGTCAGCGATTTGGCCAAGGTTATTGGTTGACACGATGTCAATCGCGAGTTGCGAACAGTTTACCACATGTTGGGTTAACGTAAATTAATGCACTAATTTCATACATTCTTTGCCCCAAGCCTTCTAGCTCGCTCATAGTCATATAAGCGTAAGTGGAAGGGGCAAAAATAATGTATAAAAGTATCTTCAGAGTAGAATCTCAAGTGCCGTTGAGTAAAAGGTACCTATGGTGGGTGCGTCCCTAGTTATCAAAGAAGAATGTAACCGGTTACAAATACATCTTTCAGATAAACAAGTAGAACCGGCGTGTGGAATGCATTGCAAATTGCATCCTTTGACAGTTCGCGTGAATGTACGAGTAGTTGCGTGTGATAAATATGAGCGGATGAGGCTGGCAGGCCTTTTCAAAATTCCTTTCTGTTGCTTTTGCTTTAATTATGCAACACACTATACGGCCTAGGGCACACTTACAGCTTACTATCGCTATTCCGTCAATTATGGAACACACATCTACCTACGGATTAGGGTACACTTTCGTCATACTGTCGCAGCAATTAAGTCACGACGACAAAAAGTCGCATATTTGCCCTGGTGCTTAATATCTATTAATTTTTCAAAAATACAAAAAAGGGAATTTTTGCCGTTAAAGAACTTAATCGAACAGAAGCTCAGGTTTCAAATGTCACCTTCCATACCCCCAAGATATTCCATTTTAAAAAAAAACTTATGAATAGAGCAGACCAATCATAAATTGCAGATCATAAGTCGCAAAAAGCAGCTTGTTAGATGTAGATAAATAGTCTATACACGGCCGTCAGCCGCAAGTTATTGAACGTTTGACATCTCTGTAACGTAATAAATCATTTCGAGTCTAAACATATCGTTGGGGGCGTATTCAGATCGTTTCTATACAAAAGCGAAGCGACAAATAGCTCGCGCGCGATATCACGCCCATTGAGAGGTGACGTTTGTGGCAAATATCCTGGATTTACACGTGAGTCTGATTGATCACCTTAAACACTTTAATAATAAAGTAATAAAAAAAAATACCACAAGCATTATGCATTGTCATTGAAAATAATCGTGTATATAAAATTTCAGCTCAACCAGACGCTGGGAAGTGCGTAAAAAGCTTGCAAGATTATAGAGAAACCGACACGGGACATGTGAAGCTAAATAAAAGCTTGTAAAAAAATTGTATAACTCATATCTATCAAGAGGTAATCTAGGTATCTTTTTGTTAGTTGTTTTGTGAGTCCAACTCTTATGGAAAACCATTAATGAAGAATCTGTTCTATGGTAAAATTACACTTTAGACTTGGATCTCCTTATTTTTCAAAGTAAAATACTGACATGTTAACTAAAAACACTAGAACAAAATGATAAACTCAGTTTTTATGTTCAATTATATATATCTTAAAATATAATCTCTTGGAGTGCTCTCTAGAACAGTAGTCTGTGCTTTGCTTCCGGTTACCTCATAGGTTACTTACAAGTTTAAATCATTTTATTTGTTATTTTGACGTTTATTATATGCGTATTGGTCATAAAAACATGTCCAGCTAATATAACTTAGCTACAACGAATTTAAATACCCTAGAAGCAACATTGCATAGAAAACCGCCTTCAAAAACTGTCCCGAAAGTAGTTGCAACGGCGGGAGGGACTTGTAGAACAAAAATAATATCAACTTTAATTTTAATATTCAAAAGTTGACCTTAAATCACTAAAATACGATCTCACTTTAAATGTACTCATCCCAGAGTTATGACATTTTTGAATGTACGCAGGCAACAAGCTCATAAAATTTTATTGCTTTATTGCTGTAAAGACGAATGTAGCCTGTAAAACAATAGATATAAGGTTTAGTTCTGCTTGCGCTGTTTGGAAATCATATAATTTTTGAATCTAGAACAGAGTAAGAAGAGTCGTCGTCGGTGTAAATAAAATGTATTTGAGTAAAATAATTAAAAGTGTGTGTGTCAGCTCCGACGCACGACTGGAGTTTACTCCTTAAGCACGGTTATAAAAATTTAATAGATTAGGGAATAAGGATAAATGAATGTATTTTTTATGATACTAAAGGCATGTATGATACATTAATTTTTATTAATTATACAATGAATCTGTTGAAATACATAACAAAACCATAGAAATATAAACAATAGTCTCCATAATACATACATACTACAATACACCTTTACAATACTCGGTTGAATGTGTCAGAAAATGACCGATGCGTCTTCGGGTCACATCGTGTGACATCGCCGGTCGCCCTGTGACATTTTCGTGTAACATCGCGTGACATCGGATTTTTTTTAGATTTTGTTGTTGAGAATTTGATTTTACTTCCATATATTTTCATACCTCGGCCTTATAAAATCGATTATTAAACAGTAATTTCCAAAAACCTTTACTTGTTAATGACTAACTAGTTCTATTATTAACTAGCTTTCCGCCAGCGGCTTAGCCCGCGTGGACTAGCTGTGAATCTATTGACTGTGCTTTAAGTATGCTGGTACTGGATGTGCTCGATAGCGAACTCATTGAACTTTCTATGTTTGGTGTTGACAGTACAGCATTTCCGGGTGATGTTGTTTGATCGATCTGAAAATAAATTGTCTTGATTAGACAATAGTTTCGCCACTTTTCTCTTTTTATTTCATTTTTCGGAAATCTGAAATGATACAGATAATATTTTATAACGATATCCACTAGTAATACAATTTCTTGTCGAATATTGTAAACAATATTTACATTCCTTTTCCTCCAAAATTACCATAATAATCTTTAGTACAACGCGACTCCATTACTATGTTCCAAATATTACTCTGTGTGAATGCGTTAGAAGCATTTAGACCGCAGCGCGTGGGAAAGGGACAACTATAAAGCCAGTCGCGCGTTTGATTTCTTCAGATTTTTTTAGAAAATTACAATTTTAGCACGTTTAAAGATAACTTTGCACCACTAATGCATTCTCTTATCAAAGATGGATTAATACCTTACCGGAAATACGAAACTCCATCCTTTTTCGAGTGGTTAAACTATTGTTTTTGCACTTTTTCACGGAGCACTTCGGCATACTGACGCTAGCACGGTCCGCGCGCGACTACAAGCCAACGAGTGCTTAAGGCGTGTTTAAGCACTCGTTTTGCGAGACATTTTTCGAGCGCTGTCAGTGTATCTAGGGTATTTAAATATCGTTGCTTAGCTACTACATTGTCAGATAGTGAGGCACCTTTCGTAATTCCAATAGAAAATCGATGTGCTAATTACGTTTGAAATTATAATTAAAATATGCCTATATAATAAATGAAGTTACTCGAACCGTAGATTAATTTGCCACACTCATCAACGTTGTGCAGAACTCAAAATTATAAACTGAAATATTACAACAAGCAACGAAATGTTCTTGTATTAATTGTATAACTAACAAATATCCCGGGCGGTCGCTTAACGGTCTGAACAAAATTCCATTAGGGTTTTAAAAGTATTGTTTCCAAAGTCAACAACAATTGGCAAACGAAATCGAAGCGAAACATCGAGCTTGAAGTGCTGGGGTAAGTACTTTAAAATCTATGGATCCAACATCAATCCCTCTACTACAAAATAACTAGGCAGTAATTATCCCTTGTTTGTTTAAATATAAACTGGCTAATTCATTTATTTACTGGCTTGACTCGTTATATAAATTTTCTCACCTAATTCAAAGTGAATGAAAGCGCAAATGATATAACCTTAATAAAGATTCGTAATTTGGTTGGATATAATGTATAATGCAAAGGATAAATACTGCCTATTTCCTTTGTAGTAGACGGGTATATAAGATTGTATCTTAAAAAAATTGCACAAATCATTAGTTACCTATTATTATTTATACATAAAGCTGCAGTCGGTTCATTGGGACCGGGTCGTGACCGGGTCGTTGACGCCACGTCACGTTTAGCCTACCTTCAAAAGTGAGTCGCGTGACGTCACGGGTCGTGGTCTCGCGGTCGCTTTGATCCGATTGCTAGCTTAGGATTATTTAACAATTATGCTTTGTGCATGAATGTGTTCTGTTCAGTACACGATAAGGTAGCCAGTGCCTCAGCAGGTAGTTGAAGATTCCGCGGGTAATGCGCTCTCACCTTCGATCTTATTCACACTGAATATCAAATAATAAAGGCTTAGTGCGGGGTACGTTGCGACATAGTGTTGACGATACGTGTAAAAAAAATTGTCGTGGTTGTATTAAAAGTAGGTATTGATAAGCTGATGATGCAACGGAGCCTAAGAAGACTTATCAAATATGATGCTGGTAAGACTTGAGAGCTTTTGTAATAGCTAAAGTCTTACTGAGAATTAACAATATTTTACTGAAGATATTTACATTTCTAACCCATAATTTTCTGTCAAGGCATCGGTAGATCGATGTTTAAAAAAGATAATGATAAAACTCAGAGCGACTAATATAATAATCGAATCTAATATTGAAGCGTGTTTAGATTTCACACCAAAGTATTTTAAACGTTCGCCTAAGAATATTGCCCTGTCTGTCCTTGCAGCGCGAATACGACTCATTGTTTTTTGTAGATCGTGAGAATTATTTTTTGCCCTGTGATTTCAAGTCGATGACTCACAGGATTAAATAGAATAACACAACCTTGGCCATGAATGATTCTTTGAAAGTAATTCTTCCTTACTACTATTAATAAATACATTAAATTTGCTTCAAACCGCTTTGAAAAATCTTCGTTAGGTCCAGCCAGAGCAAGCTTGTGGCATAAGTATTCTCGCCGCGACTCGTGACTGTCAGCGATTAAGCCACGGCGATTAGTTGACACGCCGTCAGTCGCGATTCATCATCATCATCATCATCATTATGCCAAAGGACGTCCACTGCTGAACATAGGCCTTCCCCACAGTTTTCCACATCGACCGATCACATGCGGTCTGCATCCAGTGTGATCCTGCATCTTTACAAGGTCGTCTGTCCATCTTGTCGGTGGACGTCCTACGCTGCGCTTTTGGTCGAAGGGTCTCCAATCCAGAACTTTTCTGCCCCAACGGCCATCAGTTCTTCGCGCTATGTGCCCAGGCCATTGCCAGTCGCGATTCGCGGAGACAAAAAGACGCATATGTGCCCTGGCGGAAAGTATACACGACTGCACGACAGGGTATACACTGCGTTACCTTAATCACTTGTTATAGTGTTTTTGCAAAAAAGGGGTTTGCTGATATGCAGTTGTATGTACCAATGTGTATTTTAAAATGTCAATAAATCGATCATGAAAAGGTCAAACTGTTACCCACCTGATACTTTTAGTTTAACATTAAAATGAAATAAAGTGAAACAAACGGAAACCAAATTAACGAAATGAAACGAATTAAAACGAAATGAATCAAAATGCAACGAAACGACATGAAATGCAACAAAACGAAACGAAACGAAATGAAAAGAAACGAAAAGAAATGAAAAGATACGAAACAAAACGAAATGAAACGAAATTAAACGAAACAAAACGAAATGAAACGAAACGAAACGAAAAAAACGAAACGAAATCAAACGAAATGAAATTAAACGAAACGAAACAAAACGATATGAAACGAAACGACTTAAACGAAATGAAATGAATATTTATTTGCTTTTGGAAAAGGGTACATTTTTGTACATATGTACTTATGTAGGTTATAAATGATAACGGTCCAGCTTTTCCATCTATGAGAAAAAGCATGCAAATATTTTACAATCTCTCTCTGGTAGCGGAAACAGAAAAAGTATCAATCAATATTTTTCAAAATGTAAATTAACAGGTAAGCATTAAGCATTGGAAGCTTCTTTATTTTAAACCTACGTCCTTATGAGAAGAACTCAAATTGTTACCTAACCCAACCGGCTTCTACCCCTAACTAATTTTCGAAGAGGGTTGTTTATTACGGCCTTGTTAGATGCTAGCAGTAGATCTGGGGAGGCACATCACAGCCAGACCCGAGGCTGAGATTGACGCGAGATCAGATTGATGGAGCTGGTAGACAGTGCCAGTTAGATGTTAGTTACAACTACGAGTAGGTATATAGGGTAAAAATGGGAGCAGATTCATTTCAAAACGTACGTGTGTTTTTTTTCTAATAAGCGATCCAACGTAATTAAGAATAACATTATCTAAGTACGAAAAGTTTTACTAAACTTTGCTTATTAGAAATCTATTCAAGTTTATAATGTTTATATCGACTCCCGTTAAGCTATTATCAAATAGCGCCGCGCTTCGTCGCGGACCGCGGCGCGATATTTATTCTTTGTATCCTCAGAAAAGCATGCGCACCACAACACACTGACAACGCGATAACGTGCGGTACCGTCTCTACTTAGTAAGCAAGGTTCGATGCTAGCAATACTTAGATCTGAAGGCGCATCACAGCCAGACGCGAGGCTGAAATTGACGGGAGATCAGATTGTTGAAGCCCCAGTTGACATTGCCAGTTAGCTGTTAGCTTCAACTTATACAGGGTAAAAAACGGGGGCAGATTATATCGCATATGTGTATTACTAATAAGGGGTTTTGGCCTATCCAAAAGGGTAAAAACGGGACACCCCGCTGTCCGTCTATCTGTCAGTCACTAGCCTGTGTCTCATGAACCGCGACTGCTAGACACCGTAGCGTAGATATATGATATACCTACAATCTGCTACACCGAATATTCCAGAAATCGTATTGTATTTCCGGAAACATGCATATTTTTATTTGCAGCACAACACTCAACAACAAAAGTATAACAAAGCTGCATAAAGGATAATTTCATATAGCTGACGGCATTATTCAAATAGGGAAATCTCACATTCTGTTCAATATACAACAGCTTGTTCGGTTTCGCGCGTAGTGCCCCGGCAGACCTAGTTCTGGGTCGAATGGAAATTATAAGTCGGATAAAAAGTAACCTAGAATGAAAGCACAGTCCATTTTAAATGGCTGAGAACACCATATTGACTTCAGAGCCAGTTTCTTCGCTGTCAATTCCAAGAAAAATGGACGAGTGTTGGTTTTGCAATAAAAAATGCGGGGACCACGACTTAGCACGGTGTTAAGCGTAATTTAAGGTAGTTTCGAAAGCTTTTCCGCGATATGAATAAATTTTTTTGCAAATCAGATTTTTCCCTGCGATATTTTTATTAAAATAATTACAACAAGTTAAGTTCTAAATTGAACTAATTGCATCTGTGATAGATTGAGACAAAATACCTACTTTATTTATTTAAATCTTTATCGCACAAGATAAGTACAACAGGTTGATGTTTAAAGCATTATCTGAATTTTGAATTTATTTATGAAGCGATGATAACATTTGTCAGTAAAGTATAATAAGTATAACTACTTAACCGATTTTAAAGTCTACCAGCAATGGAATAAGCTTCATTACCCGTTAGAGCTGTAGTCACCTATCACCTAAGCTTTAGATACCTAATTATATGTTTATTATGAAGGTACCAAAAAGATACAATCCCTAAAAGATAAATGGTGCTTTTACATAAGTCATAATAAACAATAAAATTTAAGGTTCCATACAAGCGCAATCATTTGGAAGATATAATAGGATGAACTGAGGGGTTATTATGTCATTACCTTGCACGGGTAACATTTCCTTCTTTATGAATATTAAATGTATTTAGATACAGAATATCCTTGTAAAACGATGTGAATGTGTTCATAATGAGAAAATGAAAGAACGAAATTCTTTCAGTATTGCATTATTAGTGTATCGATTCTAAATAATCCACATTTAAACTCTATACAAATAACATTTCCAAGATAGGAGTTTTCTAATAAAGCAATTCTATTGTTATCAATCATAACTCGAGTTATAAGTCCTAAGAACAATTAATCTTTCTGAGCAAATTACTTTTGAAAACAATTTGGTAAAATAATGAATTATGCATTAAAATTACGTAGATCCTTTGTGATAATAGGCTTATTGTGGGAATTAGTAGATTGCAAAGCTGAGTCGATTGCATCATGACTAAGTTAAGTAGGTAGTTCATAATATTTTACATGCAAAATCTAAGTTGTAAATACAACCTACATACAAATAACACACCCTACGGGATCAATTCATTACAAAACGATATTTTTTTTACTCGAAAAGAATTTTTTACGTGATTTTCAGTGAAAAAAATTGAGATTCTTCACGTGTATCATCACATTCTAAGAAAGTTCATGCTTTTCACGATTGAATGAGCTTATTATTCCATACCGACCCTCCAATTACGTTTCGTGAACTGCTCTACCGTTCTATAGATTTCCCTTTTAAATCAGCAAGTTGAAGCTGAAAATCCGCGGACGTCAATTCCTGAGATTGGAAATATGTGATATTGTAAGGTTTACTTTTGAAAAATAATGTTTTAAGTCATGCTCGGGCGTTTCAGGACACCTCGATCGACTCGGTAGGTCGTGTCTCAGTATCCCGGGTATAACCTGAGTCACGCAACTTCGCCGCCGTCTCCGATCCAGGCGGGATCTTCAATCCCGTTATATAACACACCTGCATTCCTGAACACTCACCGGGCACCGTGCTTACTGCATCGATTATGTCACGTCGTGTATTGCACTACGAGTTATCGTTTGCGGGTCGTGTCGCGGGGTCGATGGGGGGTGGTGGGGCCCGGAGGCTGAAGACTCACCGGTTACATAAGTCGCGGGGGAGCGAGAGGACGTGTGGCCCCGGCCGGGGTCTGTGCGCGACTGGCGGGCTGGCGGGCTGGCGGGTTGGAGTCTCGGGCGGCGCCCCTCGCCATTGAGCCGCGCCACCACCCAGACGCGATTAAGGCCTTCACGTGCGCTTTCGGACGGGGCTATTAAACCTTCTTACTCGAATTTCAGGATTAGAACATTACAGCCTCTCTGAGATGCGCCTCATATCTGACCTACACGAGGTGCATTTAAGAGATTCCATAATTATAGAGTGGCTTTTAAAACTTTTAAAAGACTTCTGATCAAAATTTTAAGTTTAACTACTAACGGAGTCACAGTAGATAAACAAAAACTGCGCTTGATCTCTGATTGCCGCCTCGCCGAACTTTGAGAGTGATGGAACAGTGAGTGCACCTGTGTATTGCGCCACACTTGTGCACTATAATATCTCCTGCGTGTAGTTGGCTTATCCCTGTTGAAATTTGCCGCCGTGGTCGAAATTAGGAGGACTATTATTAGTAGATAAACTTAAATTTTGACATTTTTTAACACAGATCAATATTAACGGTTATCTCGATAGAATCGCTTGTTTAGGGATTTTGTGTTTCGGTTTTTCCGTAAAATTCGATGTAAACAGGTACTTTAACTTAGTGTTTTAGTTTTCCGAAAACCATACCTATGAGTTAGTTAGCTAAGTAACTTTGGTATACATCGCATTAAACTAAAGTCAGTATTGAACGATATATTTTCATACACTTTTTAATGCCACTAAACATTTATCGATTGAATGTTAAACAAATTGGAACAGGCAGCGCACAACTAGCCAAACAAATTAGTGTCCATTTTCTATTGGATACAGGTACAAGGTTATCGAGAAGCCATTTTAACAATGAAGCATTCAAGCAATAGGTTGCAATTATAATATGAAAACGTGAAAAGTGCCCTCTTAATATATACATTTTTTAATTTATTGAAAGAACCACAAACAAGTTTACAATAAGCGTATGGTATAAAATTACAAAATAAATCTTTTATAATTGTAAACTCCACAGCGATTGTTACATTAAAAAAAACAGTGCAATAAACAATCATGTGGGACTCGTTAACTGTATCTATCATGTATACAATAAACTAATTTAATTATATATTTTTGTTCATTTATTTGTTGGAAGTTTGAGTGTGTGTCACGAACACAGATTCGTGTATTAAGTTAAGGAAAAAAAGAAATGCATGTATGAGGTAGCTGTTGTATATGTATATTATGGATGTTTCCAAATAATTTGTTCCGTATTTTACATGATGATTGTTTCCGATTATTAATTCGTCCGTCGAATCACGATTGTTTTTAGCTAAAGGCCTACAGCCAAAATTGTATATTTTTCTTTGTTAAACCTGTCTGTAATTATGTTTTCACTGGTATAAAGGTGCTATGCAATAAAAAGTTTTCTATCTACGTTTATGATCTGATCGGCGAAAGATATCAACCCTTGTATGGAGCTCTTAAGAACAAGGATCTTCCTGATCTTATAAGTAAACCCTCAAGACCTACCTCTTACCCAACATCTATGGAGATGTGGGTGTGGCTGAAAACCAGCGCTGCTTGGGACCATATCCCAAGTAGCACAAGCTGAGCCACTTCCAATTGCTTTGTTGTCTTTATGTTTAATTGAATGTTTAATTGAAACTCTAAATATGCAACGCGTGGATGCATCAAATGACAATTATCATTAGCGTCGGTGCGCACTGTTTAAGTACGGTAATATTATCTATACAGTATTCTATCTTCATGTAAACGGACGACGCGCGAGCTATACCTACACGCTCGGATCTTGGCATGCGCTTGGCATGCTACAGTCGCGGATTGCCGCAGTGACGAACGGACGGTGTGCTGGTTTTTTATCAGTAACCGCTCGAATTTTTACTCGAAATAAGTGCAAGTAGCTATTTAACATGACAAGTAGAATATATTGTGTTGTTTTTGGATTGCGGATTTTTTTACACGTATACGTTACGTTACGTTACGTTTATTACAATTATAATACTAGTTATAAAGTCAATGCGCAAACATTTCGCAAATTTATTACACCTATTTGTTATAAAGTCACATACTTAATCATGGTTTTTTAATAAAATCTATCAATCAATAAAACAACTTGCATTTTTATTGAACACTTTCTATTCAATTCAAAAAGTATTTTATGTAATCATATAAATATTTTATATTGTTATTAAGTATCTGTGCTTATAAATAAAAAGTAATCAATTTACAATCTTAAAAGTACAAGTAGGCAGATGCAATTAAAACGCTGTAGATAGGCGACAGCGACAGCCCTATCTCATGCTTACGTACCGCGCGGCGGTAGGCACTTATTTCAAAAACACGGCCGAGTTGGAATACTGTATGGATAATATTACCGTGGTTTAAGTTTATGCTTTATCTTAATTGCATTTTGCATAATGAGTCCCAGAAGACGGACTTCTACCTACGATTTGCTTTTTTGTTAAAACACGGAAGTTACAACATGTCTACTTGCAATAAGATATGAAAAGACTTGCTGATACATTTCTGCTTTGCCTATAGGTATGACTGGTAAATAATGCCCTTAAGCGTTAATTGTACCTTTTGTATAAAGTTTAGTTCTCCAATTAAGCTTCAATAAATAAAGGCTATTCGTTGTCTGCGTTGTAAAACCATTGGCACCATTTGATTGATATAAACATAAGTCGCTTGGTGCATGGTCTCAATGTTAGAAAAACTCAATATTATACATAGTTTGTCGTGAGTATCAATCTATGCTACGACGACGTAACCACTGCCAAACTATCGAGCGTAGTGACGTAACATCTATTCTGCTCCATCTAGTGGCTAGTAGTGAGACTAAACTTTCAACAAACTAGATTCAGAGCTTTTCAATGAAAAAAAATCCAAACCAGCGAACATGACATCTAGCGGTGAGTAGGTGAACTTAAGGCATTTTCAGCTGTATGTAGTGATTGCATTTATACCATCTACTGACACAAACCGCAACTTTGATATGCGAATACTTTGTACTTTTCGGTCATATCTGCATAGTTTCTTTGTAATATGATGTAATATCAGTATTTATTTTAACTAGGTATCTTGAATCCTACTAGATTTTGGGCAAGGTTTTATTCTGCTTATACACGCTTTATCATAGCACGATATCTATCTTGGGAAATATTAATGATTAGCATAAGAATTTTTCTCATTTTTTAACCCAAACTTGTTTACTTTCTAATTTCATTTTCATTGCAATGTTTTAATCGGGGTTGCCTACCTACCTTATTTACGAGTTTCCTATGTTTCTGCACTGTTGCATTATCTCTGATCTGTGTATGCAAGTGCCATGATCAGAGAGTAAAGCTGCGTAAAAATCATTGGAAGCGTTCGGGCGGTATGCTAACAGAACAATGCAAACTCTTAACTCTATGGTCAAAACTTGTCTGCGACTTACGTCAGACTATATACATTTTCTTTGTCTAGATCGCTTCTGACCTCTTACGTAGCAAGATGAGTTTCCCTCTTCTGTGCTTCTGACGCTTCCACCATCCGCGAACGTCCGAACGCGTCCAATAAATGCACGTATCTCATCGCAGCAAAAGATCTTCCGCTGAGTTGTAAGAGACATAACGGTCTACCCTCTTTAAAAGTATTTTATTGTGAACCCTGTCTTCTGGCTTTATCTCTAATTCCTTCATTCTCACTGCTTCTCGACTATGGAATGAATGGACTATGGACTACTTATATGATTTTAAACTTTCGCGTTGCATTTTAACACTAACTATTGGTTATCATTAAATAGTTCGCGTTTAGACCCGATAACCAATAGTTATTATGGAACTGACTCCCTGAGGAAATCCAGCGGTTGACGTCGAAATTGACCTTTAAAAGGTCACTGCAGTCCCACTACAGGAATAAACTGTCTCTCCTGTCTCAGTGATATTGTGTTCTTACCATGTATACCATCCTTATTATGTATACATTCGTAATAATGTATGTCTATGATTTTTTATGCAGTTTTATTGTATTTTATGTAAGTAATTGTTTTGTTCGTTTACAAATTTATCTTAGTACGTGAATATCTTGAGTTACAATGTTTGTTTTTCCTTTTTACTTTATGTGCACCGACTGAATTTTCTCCGCCTGAACCTATAGACTGGTAGAGAATGCCTTCGGCATTAAGTCCACTATTGTACACATGTTTGTGCAGAACTTAAATAAATAAACCCGTTGTGTTCACAAATTCACTATTCTCGCAATCCCGGGATGAATGAGTCTAAAAATTGTGTCTATGATGATGAGGTACAAGAAGACGAAGAGCTAGAACCCGTTCAGTTCATAATGATTCCAGTTTGATTTAAATGTGATGTAGTACTTGAAGCATTGCTAAGGAAGGAAAAAATAAACAACTATTTTCAAATACATCGTCTATTTCACATACAATAAAGATAGTTAGACTATCTGTATAAAACATTTATGCATTAAAACGTTATGAAATACAAATCATAATTATTATGTGTAAATAATACATCTAATTAAAATGAGATTAAATTATTATTCTTAAGTAACTAGTATAAAAACTAAACATTTACTCATCAGAATTTTGCACCAGTAACATCTAGACTACACTAGTTGTCTAGTCAATACGGTAATAGGCAAATCTTATTTTTTTAAACAAATTCCAATGCTACAAAAACTAAGTACGTAATAACGAAGAAGACGAATGAACATGGAAAGATAATAATCTTTCCGCTCGAATTTTTCGATATAGTTTTTATAATACTTTTATGTGAAATAAAAATAAGGGGAACGGGTCTAATGGCGCCTTCGGTCTATGCGTTTCGTGCCGTACCGCTCTGCAGTGCCGCAGCAGTCATAAACTCAACGTGTTAATTTTAGAGTATAGTTATTCTCAGTGGGTGGTAAAGTACAAAATACACTTATACAGTGTGAGTCTTCATTAAGTCACACATATCACATACTTATAAGAATATGCGAAAGCATAGTTTGTTCTATTCAATTGTAATATTTAAAAAATCACATTCTTATCCGAAATCAAGAACAAATCCTTTGCGTATTGACCCATTAGGCAATTTTTAAACTAAAAAAACAGTAGAATTGAAAAAGATACTTTAAATACCTACTTATAAGTATGTTTAGCTTAAAATACATATATTCTTTGGTTCAAAGATAAAATATAAACTTGGCATACTTTTTACCATTCAGTCTTCCACAAGGAAAATTAATTTCAAACCGCCTTTAAGACGTTAATTTATCTGGGATAGGCCTAAGGCCCCGTTCACACGGCAATGTCCTGCACGTTTATTTGCAGTATACGTCTTAACGACACATTCTACGTTTACAGCGAACGTGATGTGTGAACGGGGCCTTAGGACACAGAAACATTACTACAATAAATTATTTTTTTTGCAACCATTTTATTTTTCTTTACCTTGTTAGGTGATAAAATCCCGTGTGGTAATTGCAACAATTGATATGAAGAGTCTTTTTTCAAGGTATAGACTACTATTTTCATATTTTGTCTCAAAAATTCATTCATAAATATATAGCAACCATTCAGGTACTAAGTACCACTTATTTACATACGAATAAAATTGACCAAAACGGATGCTTCTCACTCAATAGAAATATAAAGTTATATTGGAAATTGACTTCAGAAACGTGATATATTGACGCAATCAACCATAATTTTCTTGTACAAGGTACCTACATTTATTTAGATCATATATACAAAACATAAAGCAAATAAAATGGACCACCTCAAATTATTATTTTTTGAATTTGGTATATAACCTAAATAATGTGAAGGAGAAATTTAGGTAATCTAATCTAAACTACTACAATCTTGAACGAATTATCCACTACAATATAGTCTTTTTACGTATACATTTGCGTCAAACGAAATATAAAAATAATTCATATAAAGTAATTAAGCGTTTTTATACAACCTTCAAACAACAGTAACCTAACTATCACACACTTTCTCTCTTCAAAATACCCTAAGTTTCGCAAACTTAATTCAACTTATTTGACGAAGCTTCTTTAATACACTACATATTGTATTCTAACACTGAAAACTTGTTTAAACACACATGTGATTTAATAGGGTCCTGCCTACCACAAAACATAATTCAAAAAACCGACGATATGGTAGGCCGAAAATATTTTTAAAGATTTTTAACTAGGTTTCTTTAGGAAAGTTGTTTAGTTTTAGCGGCACAACATTACCCTTCAGGTATAAAGGGTTTTTTGTAACACCCTGTCTAAGGCGTTGTCTTACGTGCGCGACGTAACGCGACAAGTGCGACGCGACGCGATGCGACCAATACTTGTGTTATGTCAGTCGCTTCTAGTCCCTTTCATGCGTTTGTCGCTCACCCAAGAGTGGCGATTAGAGTGGCGTTTTGGCAGATTCATAATAAAGAATGTCCGTGATTACTGGCGAATTTGATAGACAAGACCCTAGTCAACCGGAAATACAACAACTATTATTATACAACGTAGAGATCATTGCTTACTTGCGCATGCAGCAAATAAAGCTGTAGTAAAACGTTCGGTTTACCTTCGGCTTCGGTTTGGGCTTAGCTTTCTTCGGCGAAGCTGTTGGCACCCGCTTGTAACGAGAGGGTTGCATCGGGATGACCAGCTCCAGCACAGATCCGTCGTCATCTTCTTCGGAAGCTGTTAGTTCGACCTCGTAAAGAGGTGGTGAAGCGCGCTCTGGGCGGAAATCTTCGAAGGTGAACTGGCGAAGGTCAGGCTGGCGGTGACCCATCGGCCATTGGATGTCGAGAGGGTTGATGCGGCCGTCTTCCATGGCTTTCTTTGAATGGATAAAAATCTTGTTATTTTGGTAACGTTTAAAAAATTTAAAGCAATTAACTGCGAAAATTGTTAATCTAAGTAATGACATCCTCAATAATCTACCTAATAACGCTGCAGACGGCTAATTAATTGGTGAACTTACAAAGATGTCATCCCCTTTGGCGTTGTTAAAGTTGTTGCCGTTGTTATTATTGACGCCTTGCCACCACGGCCTGCCAAACGGATCTTCATCGCTGCTGCTCGCATCGCTCAGCTGGAATACAAAAAAATAATAATGTTATGATGTGTTTATTCATATAAGCACCCGTCTACGACTTAGACTTAGACGCTGCCTTTAGCCAGCGTTTAACCAGGACAGATAAAACCAGTTTCTCATGAATGTGTGCCTCTTAATGACTAATCTTTTACTTCAAACCGGCGCGGCGAAAGATTCAGCTGCTTGTCAGTCGGTTTTTAGCTCTAATAGCTCAAATATTCAATCGCCATCTTACATTGTCCTGCCTCTCCTTGACCCGACGAGCAGACGAGTCCATCAGGTTGATACTGTCGATATCTTTCCAGCTGTCGTCCAGCTCCGGGAAGAGCGGGAGCAACATCTCATCGATGCAGTCTACAGCAACTTTAGACTTAATAGACTACCTATAGGCTGTCAGCTTACAAATCTTTTAAATTAAACTAACATAGCCATGCTCTCTACAAGCTAGCGGGCAAGAAAAGTTCATCAGATCAGTGTGGTCGCTGTCTGTCCCACTATCATTCCAGCGAGTCCTGCTTAATACACTACCGATAGACTTCTAGACCACAATTCTTCCATCGTCTACTTACATTGCCGTACCTCTCCTCGAGTCGGCGCGCAGACGAGACCATAAGGTCGGTGCTGTCGCTGTCTATCCCGCTGCCATCAGCCCCAGGAAGAGCGGGAGCAGCATCTAATCGATGCGGTCTACTGCAGCCTTTATCTTGATACACTGCCGGTAGACTCTCAGACAACAAATTTTCCATCGTCTACTTACATTGCCGTGCCTTTCCTGAAGTCGGCGCGCAGACGAGTCCATGAGGTCGGTGCTGTCGCTGTCTATCCCGCTGTCGTCCAGCTCCGGGAACAGCGGGAGCAGCATCTCATCGATGCGGTCTACTGCGGCCTTTATCTTGACACTCTGCCAGTAGACTCACAGAAAGCAAATCTTCCATCTTCTACTTACATTGTCATGCCTCTCCTCAAGTCGGCGCGCAGACGAGTCCATGAGGTCGGTGCTGTCGCTGTCTATCCCGCTGTCGTCCAGCTCCGGGAAGAGCGGGAGCAGCATCTCATCGTTGCGGTCTACTGCGGCCTTTATCTTGACACACTACCGGTAGACTCTCAGACAATAAATCTTCCATCTTTTACTTACATTGCCGTGCCTCTCCTCGAGTCGGCGCGCAGACGAGTCCATGAGGTCGGTGCTGTCGCTGTCTATCCCGCTGTCGTCTAGCTCCGGGAACAGCGGGAGCAGCATCTCGTCGATGCGGTCTACTGCGGCATCCATCTTGACAGATTTCTTTTCCACCTGCTCGCAAGGGACCTTCTGAAAAAAGACAAGTGATATATCAACAACCTGTTACTTACACCACGTCAGCTGTTCAATTCGGTATGGTTTAAATCGAACAAGAATATTACACAAGTACCTAGATGACCCAATCAGTATGTGTTTTGTTTTCCACCTTTAAATTTAACTACCTGTTACATTGGTAAGCAACAAATAGTAGTCACAGATGTTTTCCGATAATATACCGTCGGACCTTCTTATAGAAAGGAAGAGAAACGGTACAGCGAATAATTTTCACTATAGATGCCAATTTCAGCCGCTAAACATATGACATTTACACCGATTGGATGCACTTTATCAGTTTCACGTATTGCGCAACACGCAGTGTAATGATTTATCTGAAATTAACTGTCCGATATAGCTGCACTCCTCCTCCTGCCCGGGCACATGACCTTGCATTGTCTGTATCGACATTTGAAACGAATATTCCCTTTTCACCAATACCTACCTTACCTTTAAAAGGATGAAAACAACCACAGTCTCCCAAATTATCGTTAATCTACTGCAAATTGCACAAAACTGTTATTTCAGCAAGACACAACCTGCGTAGCAAAACACAGTCGCAATTTCACTCCATGAAATAGGTCTGAGCAGGTCGGACCTCCCCCGTAACCATGGAAACGGAAGTCTGCGCGCGCAGTGCTTAAATCGTACGAAGCTCTGTCAAGTTTATTTACAAAACCTCCAGTATATTATAGTAGTCTTTGTACAAAACTGTCAAACTTTTCCGAGGGCAAGTTTTGATTTCTTTGGATTTCGTATTATTTTTTGAAAGGTAATGTGGTTGGAGTAACTTTATTGCGGTAAAATGGCTCCCAAAAAGGTAAGTTACAATTTATTTACATAAAATAACAACAAAACAGTTTAGGCACACACGACTCATATAAAGTGTTAAAAATTTATGAACCTATGAAGAAACTCGCTCTCTTAATTGCAGTATTTTCAGTTTACATTTCTCTACACACAAAAATTTTAATGTCCATACGTATTTGCATAGAAAAGGCAATACACGAAAAAAATATTACATTCCTTGTAACACCACTTATGTAATATCTTCCTATTCTATTGATCAAACACCCTCACTATGTAGGCACTTGCCTACAGACAGGTAATCTTAGACATGTATTGATCGCAGGTGATGTAATCCCACTAATATTATATAGTATATAGTATACTTAGCTGACCCGCCAAACGTTTTTTTACCATATAAATTGTTGTGGACAACCCTTTTCACTGAGGGACATGAAAAATAGATGTTGGCCGATTCTCAGACCTACTCCATATGCTCACAAAATTTCATAAGAATCAGTCAAGCCGGTTCGGAGGAGTACGGGAACGAATATTGTGACACGAGAATTTTATGAGGTTATAAAGCGGAAAACAGTTTGTTTATTTGTTTGTTTGTCCTTCTTTCACGACGCATTGGAGCAATGTTACAACATATTTTTTGTGTGGTAGGTAGGTAGGACGCTGGAGAGTGACATAGGCTACTTTTTCTGCGAAAACACATTTCAATCAATCCCATGTAAAAAAAAATCAACTCATAGCTTACCGATAGATGGCGCCAGTTGGTTAAGTTTTGAGGGCTATGCGCAGTTAATTCACATTTTCTTCGCGAACGAAAAGTTGTGTATAATAAAGAGTTTCCATGCAGACGAAGTCGCGGGCGGCCATTAGTGTAATCTAAGGCGTATAGGTACTTCCTTAGGTACCTACTTATCCATACTTCTGCGGTAGTTCCGTCAGCTTTAGTATATGCTATAGTGTAGAATTTGTATCAAAGTTATGAAGTATAGGGTAAAATCCGTTATTTGGTACTTTGGAGGTAGTTACATCAAGGTCCTTGTCTACCACTACACTACATATAAGAGATATAACAGAAAGCCACGAGTTGTTGCTGTACATTTAGCATATTCATCATGTTATTTCATAGACGAACGAACGATAAGATATGCTAAGAAGATTATTATGTAAATGTTTAGAACTAGGTACGCTTTAGGTGGCTTGTACCTATGACGATATAATTTTCGGTTCTCATACACAATTATATGCTAAAAATATCACCTTATGTTAAAACATCAACAACTTTTGTGTTGTTTGTCAATTACGAAATCATTCACAAAGAATATTCCACAATAGGGTTAAAATACCTACACAAATAAATTATTCAAGTTCTATTTCCCACCAACCCGTAAGTATTTTTCGTATGTCCTACTCGTCAACTATCCATGCAATTTGTACGAGTAATACAACATCTTAGCACCTACACAAAGCCTACTTGAAATAAGACCTAAATTGTTAACTATACATACCTATATAGTGCTTTAATGTTCTTGAACGACTACTTCAAAAATCACCCTTTACATAGACTTTAAAGGTGTGTGTAATAGAAAATTCACTCGATGTACATAGATACATAGACCTAATACACTGTGTACAACTGTGTAGCACATTGACTTCAACACGCTTTACGAACACGATGACTTAGCATTTTAGATTGTACCATAATAAGCAAATATAGGTAGGTACACTGAATACACAATTTCTGTAACAATTAACGATACAGCTGTAAAATTGGAGTTGTGATTTCAGTCGCTATATTACCCGAGTGTAAAACTAACCATGGTTTTATTTTTAATTAATTTAATAAATCATCTATCCTTTCGATTTATGAGATCACAGCTCATCTTCACAGCCTTCAACAAAATAGGATCCTGTTGTATATTGTTTCAAAGCACAGTATTAAACAACAAAAACATGAAAACCAAACTCGAGGACTTAACTTTTTGCTGCCTGATCTAGATTCCCGACCCACCGGGTTTGATCACGCCGGTAAAACTGCCAGAACTCTGGCGAAAAAAGTCGGAGAAAACTCTAGGATCGCTACTAAAGAAACTTAGAGTGAGTACGAGGTCCTTAGGACCGAGCATGATGCTCCCTGTAAATATCACTTGTGTTTTCTATCCGTCCTTGTCTGACATGCGCTATTGTGCCCGTCCAGCGACCAACCCTCAGCAGTATTCTTGGCACATTGCGTCAATTAGTTTCGATATCACAAATATTCCAGCATTTTCCTCGGAGCAATCAACAAAGCAAAGGGACAAATTCTGTGCTGTTTTCATCGCATATTGTCAACGTGGCCACTATCTCGACATTTTACGTGAATGTGTGCGTTACACAGATCTGTAGTTTATTTCATTTTTATGCCTATGATGTGTTACGTCAATGCACGCTGTGGCTGCAACCTCGTGAAAGTTATCGCCACAAACATTTATGCCTTAGCTATTTGCGATTTTGGACATTTAGGCACTATAAACATGCCACAACAAAACAGCGGATTATATGACAGCGTACTTACGCATTGATTGTCTTGCGACTTGACTTCAAGACCTTTTTGACAATGAAATTCGAATACAATAAGTGAACCGTGATGACACTAAACATTTTAACATTTTAATTTTTAATGAAGGGAGACTCCCTTCATTTTGTGAAGGTTTACAACCGTACCTACCATATACGGGTATTACGTTACTGACGACCCTACATCACTGTAATAAACTGAAATCACCTTAAAAGAACCTATTTCGTCTTTAAATCCTTAACATTTGAATACTTACTTAAATTTGGAAACCCTTTGGCAACGTGATAATATTACTACACAACATTTATCAAGAACTAATGAAATCTTTGATACGTACACCATAAAAACTAAAACAAAAGTTAATATAAGTACCTTCGAAAAAAGCAATAAAACTATTTGACACGCACTGAAAACGACAACCTGAAATTCTGCAAGAGATCCGAGACTCTAATAACAGACAGTTTTTAACCAATCACAGTATAACTGTGAGATAAATAACCGAGACCGAACAGGAAAACCTAAGATTACGCGAAACGTCATAACTAAATACACAGAATGCCAAAGCGGAAAAGAAACATTGTTATTTCTGATAACGGGTATCAGAAACGCAATGGCGATCAAGGCTTTTATAGCGTTGTTGTGTGTAACGAACAACGTCATGCTATAAGGCTTGTCGCCACTGGAAGAAAACGAAAAGAGATTTGAAGCGACCACCGTAAACCTGGTTCACCACTGGTACCACAGGAAGAGGTACTCTTAAACTAAACAACCTTTGAACTTTCGAGTTTACGAAACCAGAATGAGCATTCAAATACATACCCAACAGCAAAATACCTTCAATCGAATTTCAACTTGACTTATGGACCTTACACCAATAGTTCAACAAACAAAAATAAATAAATCACATTTTTATATTAATATTATCCTTTAATTATATCAAATTCTTGTTAGATATCAAAGAGGAAGAGAAAGAGGCCAAAGCCATGGTGGATGTCACCAACGTTCATACGCCCGCTACCCCTGCGTAGAAAATATTACCCGGTACTGTGGGAATTTGGAATGGAAACCAAACTGTAGTATTTTTTATCAAATTTTAATAGCAAAGAGACACTATACAGTTCCACTTTTAAAATTACTTTTTAAACAATCCTATCGAATGATTTAACTATTTAGTCAAATAAAAACGCAATACCATACCACCAATAAATACTCGTAGAAGAATAAACTATTATATTTTTGAATAAAACAAATAATCTCACGTACCTTTTCTATCACAATAATCTTCAAAGGTTTTCAAATAATATTTCCGTCATTTTTTCACTTGAATCCAAAAATGATACCACGCACAATAAAAAGATTGCTAAATTACCTGAACATAAAATAACTTATGAAGTTGGCTCGGCAAAAATACCAGAGCACTAAAATTTGCGTACCTCATTTGATTCCAAAGTATCCATATTTAGACGTTATCGCATGTACAGTGTCAGTAAAATGAGCACTTGTGATCATCAAGAACTATCTTCGACTGACTGTCGCGACCGCGTTCATGCAAATAGTTCGAAGTGGGCGCGGCGGACGTAAATGACAGATGTCTGACAGACTGAAGGAGCAAGGTAGTATAACTTGGAGAGTCACTTATGCCATGTCGAATTTGTGATAAGCAACACCTGGAGATTATCCTAGTAACCTTAAAAAAACAAATCCACATATATGGCTTAGTATTGATCAAAGTATTGATTGATACAATTTAATATGATGAACTCTATATTAATTGGAGGAATCAAATATGTGAGTCCCAACTCAGAATGTAACAAAAAATATTCATAAGGCAGATGATGATAAAAGCTCGAAAAGTTTGTGGGTTTATTTTATTGCGAGCTTTAAGGAATTGGTTATGTTTTGTAAAGTAGGAAAATTATTTATGCACTTATTTACTTGTAGGTATGAAAGCATGTTAATTATTTCTGTTATATCAGTTTTGTGTCATCATTCTTCGCGTTACATCAGTTTTGTTATGCAGTATCTACAATGTAGTCTTAAATATATTGAATATTGGAAAACTCAACAGTTCATATGGATTCATTTTAATAGAACTGAATTTTAATTGACTCAATTAGGGCGGGCGGGAAATATGAGCAAAAAAGTTTTGTCACAACACTTTCTTGGGAATGCTTGTGACTTCAATTTTCCAATTCTAAAGTAAAACTCACCTCATCTTCAAAGTCCAAGCTATCCCGCGTCAGAGTCACAAACTAGTGCAGAGTTGGTCGCGAGCGCGAGGCGGGCCCAGTACTAGCTGCCGCCAGCCACGGGGGACTAATTAGAATTTGGCGACACGCCCAGCGATACCATAATTTTCGAAGTTTGTACCGTCAGCAGAAAACTGAGAAAAAAAAACACACAAATCTTCGTCTGAAGAACTCGCGTTTGAAGGTTTGTGTGGTAAGATGTGTGTATTGTTCATAATGCTCTCTAATGAAATAATGAAAGTCGATGTAATGAAATAATGTAAGTAACCCTTATTTACTAAACTATCTAAGTTTTTTTGGTAACTTAATCGAAAAAAACTTAAATAGTTCCGAGAAAAGGTAATAACGCCGTAGCGTAACACCTTTAAATAATTTATCCCTCCATGGAAAACTACAAGCAAACTGTTTCACGGTCGTTACTTGGTAAAACATTAGCAACTATTCCTGCCATGCAATGCAGATAATAAATTGATTAGAACTGTGTAGCATTACACCAGCTGATAGTGAGACACAGGATTCCGCATTTTGTCTTCCAACTTCGTTGAAGCTTCACAAGAAGCTTTAAGTAAAAAAGGTAATTCTAGCAACATGACCGAAGTCGAAGCTCTAGAAAACATTGACGAAAAAGAAGAAAATATTAGTGAAAGTCATGAAAACGTAAACGAATTAATGTCCGATGAAGATTCTGACGTGAGTACGATACTTTTTGCATCAAAACCATCCAGGGGTTGACAGAAATTGTTAAAAGTAATGAAGATGGTATCCAGTATAGCCCGCACGCAATCGTCTTTCTAATCGTTGGTTTACGCTTGATTCGGTTAACGACAAGTGCCTAAAATTATATTACAGCCGAGTTACATGACCGTGGCCAATAAAGACTTAACAGTATGCAAATGTAACGAAATATTTACTCGTAAATCTCCGACCTACAAAAAATGATAGAAAAGTGAACAGTGCTTGATTCGCCCCCGCCGAAAGCTTTCGTGCCTGCGTATCCATTTCTGTTAATAAAACTAGACAGGTTTCGTTTTGCAAAAATGTTGAAGGCTATGATAAAACGCGCTCTCAACCAAGATGAGCAGAAAGTGATTTTGAAGAAAACTCTACAAAAGATGGATGTATGTATGAAAATCTGGGACATAAGACGTACCGATTGTATTAGTGATATTAAAAATTCTCACTTTAAAAAAAATTGATATCTACTTGAAAGTTTTAAAAACTCATTTTTATAAGTACGTCTGCTAAACGTACCTAACCAAAGTTAGCTTGAGGTGAAATTTATTTCTTATATATAATTATACCAATTAAAACTAGATAATTCACCTTAATAATATATTTAGTTAGTGCGTTTAATAAGTCGGTTGTTGTTTAAATGTTATTATATTAATAACAACATAATACCCACATCACCTATAGTGTAATTGCAAGACTTGCATGATTTTTATTATATTTTTACTCGACTGCCTAAAGAGAGTCGTGTTGTTCGAGTGAATAAATTCCGCAAAAAATTCTGTTAGATGACTAATGGATGATATAATATGTGTTCTTAAATTTTACATCAACAAGAACAAATTCACTGCATTGTATATTAATTCACGGGACTTAAACGACACGATATATTTAATGAGTATCTATGTACTCACTTCTGGACGTTTCGGCTGGATTGCATACAGTCGTATAAGCGCTAAGTCCCGTGTATGAGTATCTTATAAAATAAATGTATATTTTAAATTCACTGCATTTCAAAGTAGTAGCACATTTTCTTCTATGCGAACAAACCGTCATTCTTATAATTTCGTTCGCCATTACATGTTTCTAATCAAATCCAAACGCATGCTGCATGTTAATGTCTGCGTGGAATTGCACCGTTTTATAACCTTTTGGCATAATCTGTAAAATGTTAACTATTCCGATGTTCTAAGCAGAAAGAGGTAACCAAATCACGGGCGAACCTGGTCGAGGACGAAGGCTTGGACTGGCTGAAACCCCGCGCTCTTTTGAAGCCTGATGATCAGGAAGAGGTTGCAGAAGCTGTAAGTTACTTTTATACAGACCCTATTTGAAAGTGTTATAAGCTTGTTTACAGAATTGGAAAAATGATCATCTTTCATTTAGCTAAACAGTGACTAATATAATGAGGTAGGGCTCTTTGTTTTCAGATCATTACATTCTGTTGACACTCCATCCATACTTTTTCTTCTCGTGTCGATGGTTATGGACTCAAATGATCGTCCTCCAATAATCGGCAACGTCGATATCGCAATTTGATTTGCCGCAACTAACTTAGTTTGTCTGTTACGATGTCACCCCTTAATACTGATCAATTTTTTATGAAACTTGGTACTCAAAATAAAGATTCCACCCTATCGTTGAGACCTTGGAAACGGACATAGGACAGTTTTTATCCCAAAATTTCGCAATATCACCGAATTCTATGCGAGCGAAGCCACTGGCGAGACGGTAGTAGAGTTTATTATTTTCAGGACCTAGAAGAGGAAGTAGGGAGGGTGCTGACGACTATCAACCCTCAATGGGTGGCCGACGAAGTGGCCTACCACTACGGGTTAGGTCGGTTCGTGGTCAAGCCGAAGCCCAGCTTTGGGAAAGCGTACCCCTTATACGTGTTCCAGGGGACCGCTATACGCAAAGATTCGGACGAAGCTAAAGCTCAAATTGCTGCTGGATATGGTAACTAAGTATAATATCATTACTGACATTATCATAACTAAGAGACACGGGTAAGTGTTTCATTTAAGACGTACGTGTAATCTTTCTTCTTTCCCATGCCAAATCGTCTCTGGGTTTTGTCTTGAAGCGCTATGTAATGTTCCAAAAAATGTAGTAGACATTTACTGAAATACTTATTTCACCAGTGATGTTTTAAAAACGTTTTACGAAGAATTACTTATAAATTCATTTCCGTCTTAACTAAAATTGCTCACCACTTAAAGTAGGTAGCAAAATCTGGTAAGTCCATACATTAAGATTCGCAACAAGATACTTAGTACCGCCTATCCAAATTCCATTGTAGGTTACGGAAATCATTATGTTATTCAAAGAATTGGAAATTCCGATATTGCTAGCAAGCGGTATGTAACATTCCAAAATGACGATGCAAAATTACTGTTGTTTCAAAATGAATGAATAAGTCAATAATCTCCATTGTAAATGAACCTATCGGATTTAAGTAATTTTCGAAACCTGGCTTGAAGTTATGTTATAGCAGATTATTGACAAAATTTTATGTGCATTTTTTACTTATGTCTAAAAGACCGGCTTATCTAGCTGACTACGATAGAAGAGTCTATTTTTAAAAAGGCCAAGGAATGACCTTATATCAGAATAACTTATAGTTGTTTTATTGCCCAGGAATGGTAAGCTTTGACGACGCTGGTCCCAAGAAGGCCAAAGTCAAGAAATCTGCTGCTGAAGAGGAGGAAGAGGAAGAGCCGGAGCCCGAGCCCGCAGCAACAGGCGAGGAAGCTAAGCCTGAAGGTAATTCTAACACTACACTGAAGCTTTAAATATACTAACTGTGGAGTATGTACTCTGTACGCCCTACGAAAAATATAGTTTCATGCTTATTGTGGCAATTTATTAATTACCTCTGCGCATAATGATGGCAATGTGATCTGAAACTGATGAAGAATGAGAGATGAAGGTCCTCAAAATAGGCCTTTGTTTGCGAGATGACTTCATCATTAAAGTCAAATCTTTTTCCGCCAAGCCATATCTTCAGGTTTGGGAACAAGAAGTAGTCACTTGGAGTCAAGTCTGGAGCAATTCATAGCCCAATTCATGGATTTTTGCCATAGCAACTGCACATGTGTGCACCCTTGCATTGTCTTGGTGGAAAAGAACTTTTTTCTTGGCCAAATGAGGTCAGTTTTTTTTCAAATCGTCATTGAATTGGTCCAATAAATTGGCATAATATTCTCCATTGATTGTTCTTCCCTTTTGAAGATAGTCAATGTGGATTATCCCGCGTGCATCCCAAAAAACCGTCGCCATAACTTTATTGGCTACAAACCCACCTTGGCCTTCTTTGGCGCCGATACACCCGTAGAAACCCACTGTTTTGACTGTTGTTTGGTCTCTGGTGTGTTCTGATGGATCCATGTTTTGGCCACGGTTACAAAACGGCGCAAAAACTCCTCCATATTGCGATAAAACAACGCCAAACCTTTCTGTGAAGTTGTTACAAGATTGCGTTTGTGGTCGATTGTGAGCAAACGCGGCACCCATCTTGCGGAAAGCTTTCTCATGCCCAAGTGATCATTCAAAATTGAAACTACTGAGCCATGCGAGATCCACGAGACTTGCACAATCTCTCGCACTCTCCATTTTCGGTCGGCCAACACCATATCGTGGATTTTTTCGATGGTTTCGGGTGTAGAGACCTCAACTGGGCGTCCCGGACGTTCGACATCTTCAGTGCTTGTACGGCCACAACGGAATTCAGTAAACCACTTTTTTTACCATTGAAATCGATGGTGCAGAGTCCCCATAGTATTTATCAAGCTTAGCCTTGGTCTCGGTAATGATTTTTTTTGGCAAAAAATAATGCTTAATAAGCACATGAAATTCACTTTTTTCCATTTTCTTTTCAAATTCCTGGGTAGTCTGATAAAGATAGCTGTCAACACACAAACTAACTGACACAGCAAGTTCAAATTTTGCCAGGAATCAACTGAAAGATGCCTGTTAACAGGAGCAGTATTGCTTTTTCAGTAAAGAGGTCAGAAATTCAAAAAGTCATGGACTTATTGACCCGCCCGTGTTATAATGACATGTTGACTTGAAGTACTTTCTTTGCTTACTTCATAGAATAAGTGGCATATCCTATTCTGTGATAAACGTAAATCATATTTTCATCGTGCCCATTTCATACTGAATTACTTTTTTTACTGCTATCTTTTAGTCTGCCATTTGCGTGGTTGTAAATCGTCGTATCTTTAAATCGAATTCTTTCAGAGATTGTGATTTATAATGTTATCATTGCCGTCCGGGGAAATCCGAAAGACGTTTAATTTTACGGGAATATTAATTTCGTTTTCAAGAACACTGAACTACTCGTACAGTGACCTTTATTAGACGCAGTGATACCACACTCACACAACTACTTAATCATCTAATAAACTTATTTGTTTAGCTCTAATTTAAGTTTCTTATCCCTTTTTGGCCGTGTCCTTTCAGATGATGAAACGTTTCCGTGTAATTTTAAGGAACGTAGAATCATATTCATCCATTTATTTTTTATTCATTTAAGAGCATATCATATCAATACATATAATAAGACTGTAAAAGATCGATTTCTGTACATTGAAGATTTTTATGAAAAATTGTTACAGGGGGTCTTAATTACCGTAATAGAAGCCAAAACAACAATTTTTAAAATTTTTGTCTGTCTGTCTGTCTGTCTGTCTGTCTGTCTGTTTGTCCGGGCTAATCTCAGAATCTACTGGACCGATTTTGACGGGACTTTTTTTATTTGACTCAGTATCACCTGGAGAGTAAACTGGGATATAAATAATCACGCCGATGAACTTAGGGGGCAGGCAGGAAATTGAATTTCAGAATCTACTAAACCATCCTTGAGTTGCGTACGCTGCGAAAACGGTTCAAGATACCAAAAATATAAATATGAAAGAATTATTCCTCTTGAAATGATCTAAAAAACTGTCTGCGACAGTACATGTCTATGCCCAAAATTACAACTCCACGCGGACGAAGTCGCGGGCACAGCTAGTATATAATGAATCTTATCCTCAGCAACAAAAAGTCAAATGTAATAAATAATAGTCCTCCTGACCGATTTGGACCACGGCGGCCAATCTCAACAGAGATCAGCCAACTACGCAGGAGATATTATAGTGCACAAGTGAGAGCGCAATACACAGGCACTCACTGTTCCATCACTCTCAAAGTTCGGTGAGACTGCAATCCGACATGACCGGAGAGAGATCAGGCGCAGGACCAACGGCTTAACGTGCTTTCCGAGGCACGGAGGTGTAACACCACCAACTTCCTGACTCCGAGCTGTTTTTGAGAAATTCATGACGGAAAATCTCAGAAACAGTTTTGGCTCGACCTGGGATTTGAACCCAGGACCTCTTAGATGTAAGGCAGAAACTTTGCCACTACACCAACAAACATTATAACTTATTATTAAACTCAACATATTTGGCAACAGAGGATGCGGTCGCCGAAGAAGAGAAGCCAGCAGCCGAGGGCGGAGAAGAGCCCGCCCCTGCTGACACGGGAGCAGAGGAGGTCGAGGGCGAAGGGGCTGAAGTACCCGAGGAAGCTGAACCAGAAGAGAGTAAGTGCACCAGAAGTTATGCAGCCTCTGTTTGTTCGTACTGTTGGTAGTTACACAAGATAGCAACTGAGGGCGGAGTGGAGTGAGTTCACCAGAAGTTATTCAACTTGTGTTAAATTGTTACACAAGCCAGCGGGCGAGGGCCGAGAGGAGCCCGACCCTGCTGACACCGGCGGTCGGACGGGAAGGGATACCAGGGGAAGGGGTACCCGAGGAGGCTGAACCAGAAGAGGGTAAGTTCATCAGAAGTTATGCAACCTTTGTAAGTTGGTAGGGAGGTACACATGCAAGGTGCTTGTGGCGCAGTGGTGACTGGCGTTGGTTTTTATGACGATATTGATGGCGTGATTTAGACGAATCGTCAATGACGTATCCCGTGTGAACGACTCTTACTTGACACACTGTTGAGGTAAATCCTACGTTTGGGGGGACGAAGTCGTGGGCGGGCTGCTAGTGTACGTGTCAAGTTGGTTGAACATTGTTTAAATAAGTATTGAACTCTGCCAAATTATTTTGTAGTAAGTCTGTTTTCCATGAAAAATAGCATTAACAGATTTTCGATTTTAATGAATTTGCAGAAGAAGAGGCCGCAGATGCAGGTGCTGAGGAGGTGATCGAAATCAAACCTCGTATCAAGAAGCTGGCCAATCAGTTCAACTTTTGCGAGAGGGCAGCACTTACTTACAACTTCCCGAGAAGAGTAAGTACCAAAGGAACATCGTCTCTTGAAGTCCTTATATCTAATTGGAGCTTGCATCAAAAGATGACTCATTAACAAAGTAACAAAGGTTGTACATGGTCAGAAGTAAGAGAGGTAAGAACCTACATATAACTAAAGTGCTATAAGAATATGTTGTCTCCTTTTGCATTGCATCAGGTGTGTCCCAAACTTTGCATGCATGGATGGAAAATCATTATAAA
Source organism: Pyrausta despicata (assembly GCA_963921415.1). Taxonomy (NCBI): domain Eukaryota; kingdom Metazoa; phylum Arthropoda; class Insecta; order Lepidoptera; family Crambidae; genus Pyrausta; species Pyrausta despicata. Next base: position 7,385,404 of record OY992862.1, on the reverse strand, counting down.
AAAAGTGGTGCCTGCGTATTTCTTTTACCTCACCAGGGGACTTCACCAACTTTGACCCTTAACCAATGAAAAGTTTATTTCTCTTTTTAATTTGAATTTAAACACTATCTCTCACTCTAATGTAATCAATCACTGTTTTACCGGCCGTTTATGACACTATTTACCGGACCGTATGATGTATTACTTATACTCCATTTGCTATCAAAACAAGAGTTTGAGATTCAAACTTTTAACTGAATGGGTCAAAGTTACCCCCGGGCTAAAGTTATCAGCAGGCAACCGGTACCAAAAAAATTTTTTTTTAATTTTCAGTCAGTGGATACGCAAACAATCCCACCGCCTAGAGCGAACTATGGGTCTACAGCTCTCCAGTGCGTCATATTCGACTACTACCAAGAGGATTACGCGAGGAAGATGAAAGAGAAGGAAGATGAAAAACCAAAGAGGGTAACTACAAATCATCGACCTAGTATTTTGGTTTGAAAGGTTTTTAGGTGTTATTCGGCTGTCAAGTAAGTACATTCAGAATCCCAGATCAAGCCAAAAATTGTTTCTAAGATTTTCTTTCGGCCCTCGTGCCTCGGAAAGCATGTTAAGCCGTTGGTCCTGCGCCTGAACTCTCTTCAGTCATGTTGGATTGCCGTTTCACGGAACTTTGAGGGTGAAGGAACACTGAGTGCACGTGTGTGTTGCGCTCTCACTTGTGCACTATAATATTTTCTGCGCAGAAGGCTGATCTCTGTTGAGATTGGCCGCGGTGATCGAACACGGCTAAGAGGAAGTTATCTTACCTTCTTTCAGAAAGATCTTTCCAGTTTCTTCTTTACTTTATTTAAGGATCTAGATGTCATGGCATGGCAATAAATACTAATAATGAATTATTTTTGCATGCGTAGTATACATAAATTAACCGTAACTGTTTCAGATGCGTAAGAAGACGACGAAACACGCAAAATCAGCGCAACAGATCCACGACGAGCAGCTAGCGCAACGCATTCGTGAAGCCTGGGCCATTCTCGAGAGACTTGTCAACCAGAACATATATGACGATATAGGTAGGCATAGGGCTAAATTAAACGAAGCCTTATTTTCGTGGTCCGTAAAAGACAAAGGTTATACTCTCTGGTTAAGGGACTCTCTTCAAGAGGCACCAATATAGTGGCTTCCACCCGACAAGCATAACTACCCACTAAAAAACCAGCGGCGTATCCTCTTACGTATGCGGCAAGACATGGGATCCCGTTTGGACTCTTCCATGTTAACGCATGGAAACCCTGGCTTATGATCTTCAAAATTATTATATTAGCATTTACACCATCCTTATAACTATAACGAATACCATTCTAATAAATAACTTGAACGAATCGTGCGGTTGGTATATATTTGACTTCTTTCAAAACCATTTTCTACAAACCCATGTTGTCTATAGGTTTAAATGCCAATTGTAGCTGCCGGTCACTCATGCTATCTTAACCATGAGAGCGAACGGAAATGCTAGTCGAAATTGATGACTGTACGGTACCTGAAGCCTTACCTGTATTTTTGACTCTAGTTGCATAAGTGACAGGGATTGTTGCATTTGAAACAAACTATGGGCATCAGCTTCGTGTGTCAAATAAGTACATTCTTTTATTTTTCTAACAGCCACAATAAAATTATTCGCATCAATTTTCTACCCAGCCCAAGACTACCGCTACTGGGATGACCCGTCAGACGAGTTTAGGGAAGGCATGGGGTCACTGCTACCGCTGTGGAAGTTCCAGTTCGAGCCGATGCGGAGCCACGCCGTCTGCGACCTGCAGTGGAACCCTCACTACCAGGATCTGTTTGCTGTGGCTTATGGTTCATGTAAGTGAGATATTCCGGGAGTTCTGGGTCCCTACCGCACTATCAAGACCTGTTTTCTGTGAGTGCGTGATAGTTTGGGACACTACTCCACTACCAAGGCCTCTTCGCTGAGGCTTACGGCTCATGTAAGATTAGAAGTGCAAGTCTGATGGACCGCAAGCTCTGTAGCGCCGAAAATGTCGCCTGCGATTACGGCATGCGGTCCATGGTACACTTGCATTTACCTTTCTTCTTAAAAGATAAACAACGACTTAATTTCACTATTAGGACCTGTTTGCTGTAGTTTACGGAGCATGTTAGTAAAAAAGACGGGCTGAAGACTAACGTTACTGGGATGACCCCTCAAACGAGTTCAGGAACGGCATGGGGTCGCTGATGTCGCTGTGGAAGTTCCAGTTCGAGCCGATGTGGAGCCACGCCGTCTGCGACCTGCAGTGGAACCCTAACTACCAGGATCTGTTTGCTGTGGCTTATGGTTCATGTAAGTAAGACATAGTCCGGGAGTTCTGGGTCCCTACCGCACTATCAGGACCTCTTTCCTGTGTGGGTGATAGTTTGGGATCCTACTTCACTACCAGGACCTCTTCGCTGTGGCTTATGGTTCATGTAAGTAAGAGATAGCCTTGATCCTACCGCACTAACAGGACCTGTTTGCTGTGAGTGTATGATAGTCGGGGACCCTACTCCACTATCAAGGCCTCTTCGCTGTGGCTTACGGCTCATGTAAGATTTAAAGTGCAAGTCAGATGCACCGCAAGCTCTTTAACTCTTCCGTAGACACTACGCCAAACACAATAGATGTTTTATTGTTAGAACTGCTATAGCAGCCTCGTGTCCGTCCTATTAAGTATGAGTGATGTGTCGCCTGCGGTCATGCCATGCGGTTCATCGTATACTTGCGCCTTACATCCTAAGAGATAGACTAGGACTATACTACAATATTAGGACCTGTTTGCTGCAGCTTACGGCTCATGTTAGTGTGCGAGATAGGCTGAGCCACTCTTCTCCGTAAGCAGGTGTCCAGGTGTTGAATGGAGCTTCACTCAAACTTAAGCTGTCAAGTACGAGTAATGCAGGCGAGCAATAGGCCAATTCTCCTAATGTCGTTACTGAAACGTAGGTAAGTAACCAGATGTAGACAGTTAAAGTTGCAAAATCCTTATACCGGGTACTGTAACAGCGATTTTGGTAAAGACAGACCATTGATAAATGTTTGAATTCCTGTAGTAAAATCATCAGGGGCCAATAGATGGTTAGAAATAAACGTCTCGTAGAAAACATAAAAAAAAACTGAATGAAAGACACTAATCCTGAAAAATATATTTGACATGTGTGGCATGGCACAACCACAAGCGTACACGCGTGATCTAATCAAGATGCTAAAACTGGATTTCTGTCTTTTAGCACTTGTAAGAAATCTACTTTGCGTTTTGTTACGTCTTCAAAATGCCGAAGTAGGTAGCTGATCTTATTTTGACTGTCAAAGTGTAGCTATTTTGACCATGTTTTGCCTTACTTAACGTTGTCATTTTTTTCTTTGAATCCAGTGGACTTCACCAACCAGCAAAAGGAAGGCTGCCTGTGCCTGTACAGCATCAAAAATCCAGCGTATCCTGAATACGCCGTCATCACCGAATCGCCTATTATCTGCCTAGACGTTTATAAAGAGACGCCTTACCTCGTTTGTGTTGGTAAGTAGTTGTATGATGGTGATATTTTTAGAGACAAGTAGCCTCTACCAACCCAAAGTCCAACTCAGAATTCTGGTAAGTAGGCCTCTCCTTCATTATAGTTGATCAACTTTCCACTCGATACGCCTTTGAGGTAACAAAACATGGATGAAAAACTCATATTTTTGCATCACAAATGACGTAGGGTAGGTGGAAATATTTTAGACAATTCAAATAACGGTCACAAATATAATTCCGCGCTCCCTCTGTATCTTACCTCCTCAAGGATGTCACGGTGGAAGGGCCCAAAAGAGAATGACAGACAGAAGACATGTTCATAAATGGCACACCCGTATCCTTACCTGAATAAATGGATTGTATTTCTATCGCATGATAAGTCGATCACCTATATCTGCTTTTCATGGTCTACTTACAATTCTAGATTTATGAATAGCTAATATAACTTATTGTATTTCATTTCTATCGTTCCTAAACAGGTCTATACGACGGCAACGTGTGCGTGTATAACGCCCAGCTCACTTTGGAGGGCTCCTACCAGTACAAGTCGGACTCGGTGAAGGACAAGCATAGTAACATTGTGTGGGAGGTACTCAAGTTGTTTAGCTTATGTTACCGTACGATATGCTCTCTTTATTACACAAAAGGAATTTTTGCAATGTCCGTCATACCAAATATGTTATTCCGTCGATTTAATTGACTAACTCACTAAAATTCATGTATGCTGTCAAACAAAGATCTGTATGAAAAATATGTGTATCAGCTTCGCATCACCTCAAACTTACTGTATTTGACACATAAAGCTAGCTAGAGTGTTTGCAGTATTTAAGTTTATAATAAGAATAAAGGACCATGATAGTTTTCGTCTCCATCCACCAACAGAAATGAAACGGTATTTAAATGATAGATCCCAACGAGTAGATCATTTTATTATATGGCGACTTGAGCTAATCAATGGGGTATCAATCTCATGATACTTATTCAATGTTTTATGCAGACATTTCGCCTATACTAAGCTTTACTGACTCGATTCTATTGGCATCAATTTGATGACTTTTCGTGGATAGGGACGGCTCTCATAGATTTTTGAACATGGTCCTGTTTGCTGTAAATGTACTTACCTTAGTAAATAAATACCAGGTTCGCTGGGGCGCGCGTATGATAGACGGCGAGGCGTCATTCTTCTCCATATCGGGTGACGGGCGCGTGGTGCAGTGGGCCGTCATGCCTGGAGAACTTCAGGCCACAACCATCATCACGCTGACATCCAACGTGCCACCCATACCCGGACCCGATGGGACGATGGTCACAGTCAACAGTGAGTACCTATCTAGTAGAGGATGGATTGCTTTAAGGAACATTGCTTAAAGGATGTAAGGACAAGTGATGCAGTAGGCCCTGATGTCAGCCAGCATTGTCATTATGGCTTTCAACTTGCCGCCCATGATGGTCAATGTTTACAGTTAGTATCTAGCAGTCATAGCGACAGGTTTGCTAGGATGTAAGGGCGCGTGGTGCAGTTTGCGACGATACCGGTAGAACTGCAGGCCACCACTTCATAAGACTGAATCCCATCGTGCCGGACCATACTCTACGTGACCCGATCGAAAATTGGTCACTGTTAACAGTTAGTACCTATCAAGTTCTAGCTAGAGAACATGAAAATGTACTTTTGTTGCAATTCAAAAACCTATTTACCAACTTATTTGAACCTAACGTTCAGGTTGCGGCAGCTGCATTTGCTTCCACCCGGAGAAGTCGGAGATCTTCATGGTGGGCACGGAGGACGGGATGATACACACGTGCTCGCTCAAGTACAACAGGAACTACGTGTCCTCGGTCCAGGGTCACCACATGCCGGTCTACCGCATCAGCTACAACTACTTCAATAACAGCATCTACGCGTCGTGCGCGGGTGACTGGCGAGTGAAGATTTGGGAGGATGGACGCGAGTATGTGCAATTTTATTACCCTTAGTATAGGTCCATAGTGCCAGCCTTAGCGCGGTGGCGACGACGAGCGGGGCAATATTAAACACAATATGAAACGGAATAATATTTGTGGCCATACTGCAATGGATGATTAAGGCAGGAGCCTAATGCCATACGATTTGAAGCGCTTGCTCGCCTCGGCTTTACCGCGCTGGGCCTCGCAGTATATGGACCCACATTTTAGCTCAGGCTTCGCGTATAAGGCAAACAGTTAGCCGCCGACTTAGTATCTACTATCTCTGATTTCCACGATATGTGAAGCAGTTTTACAAGAAATACTTTTTACTTACTTAGTAAATGAGCGCTAATAAGCTGATATGATTGTTTGACCTATGACTCGTGTTGAAAGAACCAGTTTCGATTCTAGTCTAGTCTGCCTGTCCGTTAGTACCTAAGAAAAAGATAATGGAAAGGCCAGAACCCGGGCTTGCACTTGCAAGCTTGCGCTAATAACAGATGGCTTTAAAAATTGGCCTCTTATACATATAATACAAATGTCCAGTACCTACCTATGAGCGAAGATTGAAAACGCAACGAAAAACCGCTTTTGGGCACCCTGAACTTTTAAGGCGTCTCTACCCTATTATGAATGTCGGTTTCCTAAGTAACAGTTGTATGGCAAACTCTGCACGAAGAGTTTTCTAAGAAGAGGCTTAGGTTTGGCCTAACTGAAATTTACTCGCGAATGTGCAATAGAACCAATTCCCAGAATTACCCATTCAAAAACATTTTGTACACAGTGAGCCGCTGTTCATGTTCGAGCTGGGCTCCCCGGTGGGCGACGTAAAATGGGCACCCTACTCCAGTACCGTGTTCGCGGCTTGCACGGCGGACGGAAAGGTAAAAAATGAATAATAATAAATAAATTGTTTCAATGAACACACCAATAGGCATGACGACACCTATCTTAAATATTTTCAAGACCATGCATGGCGTTTAAAAAACATAGCCCCTATGAAGTTAATACAACCAGTATGCTTCCAAAAAGCTATAGAAACCAATTTTTAAACACAGAAAATTCAATAAATGTTTGGTCCATTGACTCCGATTTCTGATACACAAACATGACGTCACGTTTTTGTATTCCCATACAAAATCTATGGAGGCAGATTGTTTTGGCAGATAATAAAGAGAATATCAACGATTGGTGGTCATCTAGCCTATTATCTAGCCCCAAGCTAAGCGTTAGCTTGTTGTACTATGGTTACTAGATTATCGGATAGAAATACTAAAATACATTCATAAACACCCGTAACTCAGGTACCTACAAATGCTCATGCTCATATCACACAAACCTGCTACCTAGTACCTACTTATTACTTCCTAGTGTTAACAGTTACCTATTTTTATTAAACGCAAACATCAAAATACATTTCGTGATCTGTCCATAGACATAGACATGACATATTTTGGCGCTGGTCCGTGTGCAACAAGATTACAAACGGTTTACTTACATCGTATTAATATTTTATATTTGTATAGTTGTCCATTTTCAGCTTTAAAAAAATCTGGACACTGTACCACATATACAGGGTGTAAAAAAAACCTTAACGAAGCCGTCAACCACGCGTTCAGTACATCATACCAAATCGTATAAAAAAGAAATTTTGGCTGGGAAACAACTTTTATTTTTTGACATCAAAAAAAATAATTTAATTCTAACCCGCAATGTACCGCGCCCACGCGGAATAGTCACCGCGGGGCGTGTTGCTTTACGCCGCCGCGACGCAGTTCGGTTCGAGTGTGCGCTGTTCATTGCGGAGTGTGCCATTTAGAGGCTTTTTATGAAAAAACTAGTGAAAATTAGTATCATGTATCTTTGGAAAAAAGTTCAGTTATATAACGGACAGAAGTCATTTCTGTAAAAATCATCAATTTTTTTTTTTCAAACTTTAACCATCGATATCTCCGTAACCTTTAATTTCCCAGGTATGGTGTAAAGGAAAAAAATGATCGTAACAATTGGTAGAATATGTGGTATTCGGCTTCGTTAAGGTTTTTTTTACACCCTGTATACTTACCAACCGATGTAAAATTACCGAAAATATCAATATTTAAAGACACCGAAGCGAATTTTATATTTTCAGCTGGTCTAAGAATGTTCAGATACTTTTTATGATAACTGTACCTAGCGAATATTATTATAACATTCACAGAAGAAGGAAACTAATCTAACTACGTAAGGGTAGAAGGTGTAAGTAGGCGGAGCGCGATTATTCATAGTTGCACACAATAGCGCATACTTTTTGATATTAAGCGGGTTATGCATAAAAATGTATTTTTGTAACTTTAATTTTTGGAATACCAACATCATTAATTATTTTATGAACTTTACACGTTTTTAAGCGTTTAACTATTCAAAGTAACCGAAAAAAAATAGTATGACAAGTTTTCAAAACAAAAATTTTTTGGGACATGACTAAACTTTTTCATTTAATTAAAATAGACATTTTGACGACTGTTTAAATTCTGTCAATGTCAAGAATAACAAATTAATATCAAAAAACCCAAATAAATAACAAGATAGACAAATAACTGTTAAAACAAAGAAATGAATGATGAAATAAATAAGTAAAATCAAGATAAACAAATTAACGAGGAGCTAAATGAATGGCTTGTCATTTTCTATGATGCTAATTTGTTAACACGCCATTCACTTCGTAATAAATATCATGAAATATCTACAAAAAAATATCTACATATTTTTTTGTATATCTTGATATTCAATTGTTTTTCTGAATTTCTGTAGCTAGGTCAAAAAGGTCTATGTGAAAACAATAAAACTTTGAACATCAGATGTTTATAACCGCATCAGTGTGAATGCAACACTTCATATTTTTGTCATAGTGGAATCCTGATGAACTACTATTCTATTTGGGATTGGGCTAAGAGATCCTGGTGTAGGTACGACATCGTCGCGCAGTTGACCAGAAACTATGCTGATTATGCTGTTGTTACCTAATTCCTCTGTTCAATTAATCCAATCACAATGCATACTTTTCATCACTTTTAAGTAATCAATCAAAATAATTTTATGTGAGTCCCAACAAAAGACTGACTTTAACCTTTCAATGTGTCATGTCTAACACTTCAGTAAAGCTTTGTCGCCTAAAATTACTTACACTTTTACTTGGATATTTTTTTTAGTTTGAGTTTAGTCAGTATTCATTGTTAACCAAGAATATGATTAAATAATAAAACTCATACCTATAGAGGTACACTGAGTCTAAAAAGAGACATATTAAACTTACGTTGTTGCGTCTTTTCTCCAAGTGCAAATGCGGCAGCCATTTCATTAACTCTTTTTTTGAAATCAATTAATATGTACAAAAACACTTTTATTTTCAGAATGTCCTTAGTTTCAAATATTAAGGCACTTAAGGATTTTTTACTACATCGTAAATGTAGAACTAAATCGTAGATTTTCTAGATAAAGTTTTATTACGCGTGCATGTTTAAGTACTAATTCATTTAATAATAGAATAATCTGGATCGCAAGTTTAGATATGCCATGTACCTATCCAACTCTTATTTGGTTCCTTTTACCTTAGGTACCTATTTTCAAATTCAAGTGCTAAGTCTCAACTCGAAACTCTGTTTATTTTCCCTGTTACCCGAAAAGTGTATAGGTTTCATCAACCATTAAAAAAAACCATGTGATGTTCGAAATTTTGACCAAGGTTCAATAAACACTCTTAAAAGAAAGTTGGTAAAATATAAGTCCCTTCCTAGATTTTCTAAGGACTTATTGAACAGTCATCGTACTTATCTGCTATTAGTTTTAGTTTTGATGGACGCTTATGTATATCCGCTATTATCAATGACTTAATCATTTCTTTGTTAATAATAAGCAACGAACTTAATTATTCCAGAAATAACAAAACAAAATTACTAGTTCACAATTTATAATTAACGTGTTTTGTTTTTTTTTGCAGGTTTTCGTCTACGATTTGAACGTGAACAAGTATCGACCCATCTGCATACAAGCAGTGGTCTCGAAAAAGACGAAGAAACTTACTAGACTTGACTTCAACTCCCGATTACCCGTTATAGTGTGCGGTGATACCAAGTAAGAGCTTAAATCTATCAGACTTCTAATATAATTTATTGAAAATATCTCGTTTCACAAGCGCCTTTTCAATTTTCTTTGTTAGACAAGCCACACGATGGCTCTTAGTAAGCGTTACAATATTTCGCTTAATCAGACATCGCCTCCATAGCTCAGGGGTTAGAGCACTGGTCTTGTAAACCAGGGGTCGAGAGTTCAAATCTCTCTGGGGGCATCATGATTTCTTTTTTCTTATTATCGTTTTGTTTTTATTTAGTGTTTTTTGTTTCATTTTGAAAAAAAATAATAATATATTTTACAGGGGAACTTGCCACGTACTGAAATTGTCACCGAATTTGAGAGTTATGTGCAAACCACCTAAGAAAGCCCAGGGAATTGATCAGAGAACACTTCAGGTAATATATATTTTTTCTATCCGTAATTATGTAACAAAAATGACTGAGGCTTATGTCAAAAAACAGTGTGCCTAAAAAATGTATTTTGCAGATCATGAAACTCGACAAACTCCTCAGCCTTGTTCGCGATCCTCCGTTCACTCCGGGCGTTGTGGACGAGAAATTCGACGACGACTAGTGTTATTAATTAATTAATTACTTTAATTATAATTATTCAAAATTTACAAACTACATATTTAAAATAAAACACGGTCATTTACAGCATGTATTTTATTTATCTAGTAAAGCTTCAAAAATCAAATTCTTACACTACTTAGAGACAATATTCAATAGTAATAATAAATGCCGAAGTTTATAAAATACTAAATTCAGCCGAAAACACCTTTATAAACTCTTCAAACAGAACAACCCATTTCACAAATGGTCACTATATTATGTCATAACGACTAGAATTCATTCTTTGAGATCTTGAAATAGAGATTAATGACTAGAAATGTTCAAAATACATTTTATTACTCTATTAAATCCTACAAAAAAGGCTTAATAATGAACGTTTTTTGTACTGAAAAAATGAGTATTTTTTATACTATTATGTATATTTTTTGACTTACTAATTTCGGGTTCACCACATACTTATGTATCTAAAACTAAACCTTAGAGAATGACAATCTTATAAAGGTTTTACTATTAATACTATAAATACATCATACTAGTTTCTTCGCGGTATTATATTATTCCTAAAACTAATAGTTTGAACAAGACACAAGACCTCACTTTTATTATAGTTTCTATTGATAAATTAAAAACGTATCTAAAGATATAGAATAATGAATGCAGTAACCAGTAACGTTTATCTAAATTAAGCATATCTGTAAATTTTTGTGATTTTGCATGAGCTATCTTTGAGACTATTTCTTTTAATTATTCAAGTGATTGGGCAATTACGTAAGGGAGCGTTCAAGTATTACGTAACGCAATTTGGGGGGAGGGGGGGTCTCGTGAAACGTTACGATGCGTTACAAGGGCGGGAGGGGGTCTTTCTTTCAACACGTTACGTAACATTGTTATTCTTAAATAAAAAATTAGGGAATTAAAACTCCCAAGTTGGCAACCCATATACGTTTTACGGGGAATCCCTCGATTCTATATTCTGGTCATCAATTTTACTTTGTTCTCGCAAGTTGGCAAACCTTTTCGTTTATATTTCACGGGGAATCCCTAGATTGTATTGTACGGCATTTAATGTTGTTTTTGTTGTCCGTTTACCGCAATTACCGCAAAGGCAATTAAAAGTTTATCAAGGATAAAAACTATAACATAACTTTTTGCAACTTTAGGGTAAAAATGGTCACTTGAGTGTTACGTAACGTTTAGAGAGGGGGAGGGGGAGTACAGAAAAACGTTACGGTGCGTTACAAGGGAGGGAGGGGGGGTCATAAATCTTCAAAAATTGCGTTACGTAGGTAATACTTGAACGCTCCCTAAGTGATATATCTACATACGAGGAACAAGGGATTGGATAACATTACACAAACATAATCATGAATTCAGGTGGTAATAACAGAGCAAAACGTGAACGTGAAAAGAGTGCACGTCATTGCCCCAAATGAATGTATTTGCCCAATAAGAAACATAAATTGGTAATTTATTGCCTCTCGATACACCTGTACTACTATTTGAACATAAAAACTTTTCACTTATTTTCTAGTCTAGTCATTCAGTTACCCAATTTAGATGTTCTAATTTGAACCAAAGTGTACAGTGTCATAATCCATGCACACTCATAAGCATTTCAGTATCTTCATAAAATGTTATATAAGAATTTCTGTAAGATTACTTTTTTTATTAAGTCTATGGTGGTTGAAAGTAAACATTTACTGCGACTGAGCTACAAGTAGCACGAACAGTGGGGTGAACACGAACATTATCGTAACGTATTCGTGTCGTCCAAACGTCAGAAACTGACAGTTTCCCCATACAAGTTGACAAGTTAACGATAGGTAAACGCTACGAATACGTGAAGATGGTTGTTCGTGCTCACCTTTAACTATCGTGACGTATTCGTAGCGCTTAACTATCGTTAACTTGTAAATTTGTATGTAGTGGAGCGCCGTAAGATTTATACCTCGGAATCCAGGGCAAGTCAATGAATCTTCATATAAATTTTTGAAATGTGTTTTTAACAGCATATAGAAAAATGTTAAAAAAATTATTTTGTCGGATCTCAATTTTTTAATTATTAAAATAAATAATTATTAATTTTTCGGAGTTTTCTTTTATTTTCATTAGTTAAAGTTATATTTGGAAAAGGAGAACTATTACAAACTTGTCCTTGGGCCTCAAGGGACTGCAGGTACAAAGGTGAGGGGTGGGGGAAATTATAGAAGGGACAACAGCAGCTGTTGGGCATTGTTGACGCGGTCCCTAACAAATTAGTACACGTTGCACCTAGCTAGGCTAAATACGTAGCTATTTTTGTGCGTTTTGAGAAAAAATATTTCTGATTTTTGTTTATTTGCAACTTATGTATATTTATTATTGTGCAGTTCATGCGATTATAGTTAATTACTCAACATAATTGTGTTTTACAAACTTTGAAAATAGTGGCATAGATAGTAAGTATTTGTTTTTTATTTATATTACTCACTTATAATAGTAGAAACCGCCTAAACCGCTATTAACCTTCAATCCGAAAACATTGTTGTAGTGTCTGAAGATGTAGATGTTTTAGTTCTATTGACTGCGCTCTCACCAACAGACCGAGAAATTTATTTTCGAAAACCACCCAAAGGCAAAATACCGCAAAAAGTGTACTCTTCTAAGAGCTTAGAAAGAGTATTACCAAAGTGTAAGGAGCATATTCTGTTCTTACATGCTTTCACTGGCTGTGACACGACGTCAGCTTTTTTCCAACGTGGCAAAAATGTGTTCGCAAAAAATTTCGAAAAACGGATGGACTTGCAAAATGCTGCGACAGTTTTCAAAAATGAATGCAAAGATGTTAATGACATTTTTAACGCTGGTGTTACATGCACTCTTGCTTTATACGCTGCTAACAAAAAAATAAAAGATTTAAATATATTAAGATATAACTCTTTTTTGAAAGCAACTGCTAAAAATACCTGCGTTAAACTACCGTCTTTGCCACCTACTGCAGATGCCGCTTTTGGACACTTCAAAAGAGTATATCTGCAAATTCAAACATGGCTTGGAAGAGAAATATCACCAGAAGAATGGGGTTGGAAATATGAATGCGGAATACTGATGCCGCAAACAATGACCCAGCTACCCGCTCCAGAAGCCTTACTGAAAATGATTTTTTGCACATGCAAAACAGGATGCGGAGCATCTTGTGGGTGCAGGAAAAGTGGACTAAATTGCACTGTAGCTTGCTTAGAATGCAATGGTAACAGCTGTACAAATCCTTCACCCACAATCCACATCAATGAGATCGATGACGATGACGACGACAATAATGAACAATAATGTAGAAATGTATATAATTGATAATAATTTTATTTTTGTAACTCGTTATTTTCTGATAAATATTAATAAATTGATATTCAAGTTACTATGCCAATATAATTTATTAGGTATAAAATTGAAACCTTTACTGTAAACATTTTTTTTACTCTTGTCCCTCTCATTTTTCAGTAAATTGTTGTTATAAATTGATATAATCGAGATCGGCCATTTTTTTTTTTTAACTTTTTTATTTGAGCTTTCAACAATGCAGTCGAACAGTTTTTATGAAGATTCATTGACTTGCCCTGGATTCCGAGATTTTACAATTTTTATGCTTTACGGCGCTCCACTAATGGGGAAACTGTCAGTTTCTGACGTTTGGGCGACACGAACACGTTACGATACGACGATGTTCGTGTTCACCTCAGTGATTACCCTAGTTAATTGGTGCTAACACTACGGGTAGAGCAGCTTCGGGCCGATTTTGTTGGATCGCTCGACCGCGTTGGCGCCGAGCTTGATATCAAGGAACGCGCGAGCGTCGTTCGGCGCCGGGGCTTGCTTGCCGGCGAACAATATCTGAAATATAAATTATATATGGGAACAATGTCACATACATTGAACTGTTTCTAAAGTAAGTAGCTTAAGCACTTGTTTTATGGGAATCAGAAACAACGAAAGTACAACAAACACCTAGACCCGTGACAGCATTGAAAATTGGTTTCCAACATTGTCTCCGTCTAGGGATCGAGCTCGGGACCTTATAGATAGCATCACATTGAAGCCGGTATTCAACTAACTAAACCACAGAGTTAAAGTAATTGAGTCATATTTATAACCCAATCAATTTATACCAAAAAATACGGAAACATACAAAACATTGCAAACAGTATCTAAATTTCAATATCAAGCATTTTTCTGCGGATACATGTTGTATATATTGTACAAACCATTTACCTCTACTGAAATAGTCAGAATAACCTTGCAAAAGTATTTTGTCTGTAATTCTCTATACACAGAAGAGACTTCATCTGGGCTTAACACTTTAATGAGATCCTTTCGACAGTTTTTTTTTTTAATTATTAAATTACTTAAATTCACAAACACACCTGTGCAAGCGGATGCAAATGCCTCTCCGAAAACTCTTTCTGATGTGCCAGCACCCAGTCCGCGGGCCACATGGTTCCGTTCCTCGCGGTGAACGGCAGCACCAGCACGTACACTCTATTCGTGGCGGAGAAGGCGACTCGGTAGTAGTGCCCTTTGATAAGATTATATAAGATGTTATTTATTTGGCCCAAATACAATACACAATCATTAAAATTAATACATGCAAGGAAAAATTAATAAATAAATATTTCACAACAATCACACCAATTCTCTAGTCCCAAATTAAGCTACGAGGTTTGTGTTACGGGTACTAGAAACGGATTAACATACTTACTGTTTTTTTGTAAATAAATACATATTATACATAGAAAACACCAGTGAAAAACACACATGTTCATGCACACTTATGCTTGTACTGCGCGGGGATCGAACCCGCGACCCTTGGTTTTAGAAGTCCGACATGTGGACCACTACACTGGTCAAAAAATAAATTATGTTAAGCCGTTGTCCTGCGCCTGATCTCTCTCCGTTCATGTCGGATAGCCGTCTCACCGAACTTCGATAGTGAAGGAACAGAGTGCAACTGTGTATTGAGCTTACATTTGTGCACTATAATATTTTCTGCGTAGTTGGCTGATCTCTGTTGAGATTGGCCGCCGTGGTCGAAATCGGCTAGGAGCAACTTTACTTTCTTCTTTACCCTTTGGTGCCGAAACGGTCCCCGCTCAGCATAAGTACCTTTGGTGGCGCGTTCCCATACGTAGCCGTCGGCGTCGGCACCACCGCGCTGGAGCCAGGGCACTCGGGAGACGTCGGACGCGTGGATGCCGATCTCGGCGTACTCTGCCCATGGTAGGAGGTCGCCCCTGGAAAAAACGTGAATGTGAACTCAAAAATTGCTAAAGACTCGAGACTTGTAGCAGCAGTGGCAAGAAATCCACTGTGGAACTGTACTGTAATGTTTAATATTCTAGTCAAAAAAGTGGGTAGCCAGTCTTATTCAGTGGGAACCAGTTTTTAAAGGCTGGAGAACTTATACTATAAGCAATAGGCATGATGACGCCTATCTTAAATATTTTCAAGACCATTGTGTTTAAAACACATAGCCCCTATGAAGTTAATACAACCAATATACCTATTTCCAAAAAGCTGAAGAAACCAATTTTTAAACACACAAAATTCAATAAATATTCGGTCAACGGACTCCGATACACTACAGTGACGTCACGATTTTGTATTCCCATACAAAAACTATGGAGACAGACCGTTTTGACAGATAATAAAGAATATGTCAACGATTGGTGATGTCATCTAGCCTATTGTGGGAAAAAAAATTGCTCAGCATAATAACTTCAGCTGACAACAACTGAAGACAACCATAAGATTTTGGTTAACTGTTGCAATCAATGTGATGTCTTACAGCATTACTCGTATATCGAATTACTTTTCTTCCTAGCCACTTTTTCAAAATGTCAATTAAATGTCACTTACTGGACAACAGCGCCAAGTAACGACGTGGTCTCCAGCCAGCACCGTGCGCCGGCTTGCAGTAAAACACGTAGCACATGCCCTGCCGTGCGTCGCATGTTACGGCGGCAGCATGGCGGCGTGTTGCGCCCCGCTAGGATGTATGAAGGCGTGCCTTGGACTGATGGGTAGCAACGCTGAAAACATTATGTTAAAAATAACAATAACGCTGTTGCTTTGTAAGTTAAAGTAGTGGGGAAGAGAACAGAAAAACATTGACAAGGCTAACTAAGCAACTGAATTGAAAGGTAGACTTTACACAAGCTGCAGAGCAGAGAAAATGAGAAATATTAACCTCCTCTTTATCCAGAAAGAGGAGCGGAGATTTTGTGCAATCCTATTGGTTAATATTTATCTGTTTCTCCGCTCCGCGCCGTCGACCTAATATAGTCAAAGCAACCTAATATAGTGCAAAATATTGCCATCTCACCTGTACTTGGTAAAACTTTTAAATATCAGAGTTTTTTCTTCAATAATCCTTGATCCAATAATTGTTTCTCTAGCAGTTTTTAAACTTGCCCTACTTACTCAGTAGCAGAGTTTCAAGTCACTGACACAAAGTTTCAGACATAAATAATTTTATAAGAAAGAAAATTACCTGACTCTCTCTCTTACACCCAAACCACTGCACTCTTCCATCTTCTCTCACCACAGCCTTCACACCCAGCTGTTTGTAGAGGGCTACTCTGTAGTCCCGCATGCGACGCGAGACCCTCTGGCGTGCTCCAGGGGATTTGAGCACACTGCGTCCAACACCCAATTTCCCATCAGCAATTTGTACCTAAAACATAAAAGTCATACATAATTTATTTCTGTAAGTTATTTCCGCCCACAGGAGGACTTTTACATGCCCCACAAAACCATACCACAGCTTTGGGATAAACAACATAGTCTTTTTTACCTAAACCTCAGACATTAAAAGCCAACTATTAAATATTGTAAGTATCTATAAGACAATACTAATACAGTAGAACCTCTATAAGTCGAACATCATGGGAGACAACAAAAAATTCAAGTTACAGAGTTTTCAACTTATGGAGGATTTCAACTTAGGCGGATTTTGATTCGACATAAAGAGTTTGAGGTTTATTCTTATAAATTTTGAGATAAGAGAGGTAAACTAAAAAATAAAAATTCAACTTGCAGAGGTGACAAACATATTTTTATTCATTATAAATCAACATTGTTTCAAATCATTTTAAAATTTATTTTTTTTTGCTTTAGATAATTTGGTTGTTCTCTATCTATGGCATTGTCTAATCTATAAAGAGCAGAAAATTCTTCTTCTTCAGAGTAACTGGTTTGCTCTATAAAATTACGTAAGGTATTCAATGCGGTTTGCTCCTCTTTGATGGAAACCCATGGAGCACATGTACTATTCACGTCTTCTATGTGTATTGCAGTAGAGCCAAACTACTTCTGACAGTATTTAAGTCGAAAACAAATGACTTGCTTAGCTAAATTTCAAAGGAAATCAAAATTGGACACCAAGCAAGCAAACACGTGTTTACGTGAGTCATAAATTTATTATCGCATACTCCTAAAATGTTTTCTAAGAAACAATAGTATACCCACATTGTCGGCAAGTTCTTAAAGTTGGTAACTTATTTTTGTTCAAACAATAGAGTTAATAAATTCCAAATGATCAAGTTATAAAGGTTGTAAAATAAAACGTCAAATTTAATTTTTCGAGTTATAGAGTGAAAATATGAACCAAAATGGCTTAGACGGACTCAGTGATTATTTTGACTAACAGAGGGCCAAGATTTCAAGTAACGGAGGATTTGGTGTTTGAAGGGAAGGGAACAAAACATTTTTTCCCATTTTGGAGGTTTTTGACTTATCGAGGTTCGACTTAACAAGGTTCTACTGTATTCTATATATCTGTAAAAGATACTTTTTTGTACCTTGGGGAAATGCTTTTACACCAGTTAAATGTAATGCACCAACCCCTGATTACCTGGGAAATGGGCAAACATATAATGATGATAAATTAACATTGCAAATATCTTACTTTCACTTTCTTCACACTTGTCTGCAAATAGAGAGACTCTGGAAACGGTAACGCAAAAGGTTCAGGCAATGTTTGCAGTAGTGAGGTCCTGATTAACAGTGCATGCTGCCCATGCACTGCATCACAAATCTTCCCGGTTGCATCCTTAATGTACTGAAGAGTCCAGTCTGAATAGTTCCATTTTATTTGCTGGCAAACAAGATGGGAGTTAGCCACAGCAAGAGCTATGGCATTTGCTGGGAACGCTGTCGCAACAACCGCAGCTTGCTGTAACGCGCGGCGTAAAACACGAACGGCATCAGGAACAAATAGCACAAACTCAGTAAGGATATAAGTGAGGGGATTTAAGTCACGAGGTGACGAGTCTAGCTTGAGCTCTAAGGAAACTACTTTTACGTTACGCAGAGTATCGTTCGTGACTGAAAACGGGAACGGTGGGTACGGTGTACTATCACAGACGACCACCACAGGCATGTTCGGGAACGCGGTAACAAACGACTGAACACTGTCCGCGACATCATTCTCAAAATCATCAAACTGGCGGAACACTACTGTCAGTAGCTTTGACAAATGCCGCGAAGATCTGGTGTGCGATGCATCAGGAGGGGAGGTCACAGGAGCGATAGGATAAAATTTAAACTGAGGAAATAGATATCCGCTTACGGACACAACTATAATAATCGCCAATAGCAAGTAAAGCTTGAATGTCAAACGACCGCGATATAAGCGATAGAACATTATTTTCATTCACAATTTTATACATTTCACTCATTAGAACATTAATAGCGAGGAAAATCAAGATTACAGTTATTACACAAAAACTATCATATTTCGTGAGCCTGACATTTACTTTTTTCAACTGTCAATGTCAGTCATCTGAAGTAGTTTGTTCCCAAAGAGAAAGGCAACGGTCAGAACCATACAGCCCAATCTTCATTTATTTCAATTCTTAAAACTACTACCTATGTACTTAAAAAGTAACTGACCCTAACTAACCCTAACCTAAAATGAATGAATGCGAGGATGTGAATAGTGAACCATTCTTCGGTTCACATTCCAATGCTAAAGAAATTGAGTTTTACGCAGGAATATCGATCGGATTAGTACGGAGCACCATACTCTATTTCACACATTTACTCCATTGTTTTCTTTCATCAACACATAATGATGATAATTCCACCTCACTATCACATTAATACTGGTCTGACACCACGCCAAGTGCCAAGTTTTAGATAGTTAGTGCAAAAGACCATGACCGTTTTCGTCCCACCCACCAACAGAAATGAAATGAATGGTATTTAAATGGTAGATCTCAGCAAGTACATCATTTTATAGTATGGCGGCATCGAGCAAATCGATGGAGTTTCCATGATTCAATGTTATCTGCAGACATTTTGCCTATAAAACGTACTTACTCTATTTGGTAAAAGTCGACTGAATGTCGCTGACATCGAAAGCAAACGTCACGTGTGAGACGGCCCGTCAAATGTCAACGATCCTGTCTGTGACGTCAACTGTCAGAACTCATTTGGTGATGCTTGCTTTTCGATTTTAATACCTTTTCTAAAAAATATATTGAAGATATTTCATCATAATGGAAGACAATAAAGATTTTGAGCCCTTGGATCCTTCGCTCAAAAATGTAATAGAACAGAAATCGTTGCGTTGGATTTTCGTTGGTGGAAAAGGCGGAGTTGGAAAAACTACGTGCAGGTAAAAAGAGGCTAATTCTATCATATACATTGCCAACGTTTACCGATAATTTAGTCACTCAATCTAAACACATACTCCTTTTGTATTTCAGCTGCAGTCTTGCCGTACAGCTGTCCAAGGTTCGGGAGTCAGTTCTTATTATTTCTACAGACCCTGCTCATAACATCTCGGATGCATTCGACCAGAAATTTTCTAAGGTAATGTGCAATGGAGACTTTCTCCTGTATTTTCACGATCTTCTAGATTTCTACACTTATCATACTGAAGATACATTTTATAGTTTTGATAGTAATCATGCTGATGACACATTTGATTGGTAATATTTTATTTTTAGGTGCCAACAAAAGTAAAAGGTTTTGACAATCTCTTTGCCATGGAAATAGACCCTAATGTAGGGCTTACAGAGCTTCCTGAGGAGTATTTTGAGGGTGAGACAGAAGCTATGAGACTTGGCAAAGGTGTCATGCAGGAAATTGTGGGGGCCTTCCCTGGTATTGATGAAGCTATGAGCTATGCTGAGGTAACCATCCCATTGAGGACCAGTTTCACCTAAGATTTTATCACTGTTATAACTGATTATACCTAAACATTGTAAATGAGTTTATCTGTCATGTTGGTAGTAGATGAAGAGGTTTAAATGTGTACGTGTAAATCTTGTCACTGACTTTGTTGTTTGGACCAAGAAACCAGTGCTGTTGCAACTTAATGTCATTGACTACCCCTTTATGTTACCAACCCCTGCTACCAACTTGTACTAAGTTTGCTTGGAGATACAAAGATGTTTGTTTTTAATTTGAATTCCTTACTTTTAGGTGATGAAACTTGTAAAAGGCATGAACTTTAGTGCAGTGGTGTTTGACACAGCACCAACAGGTCACACACTGCGCTTGCTGTCCTTCCCTCAGGTGGTTGAGAGGGGCCTTGGTAAATTGATGCGCTTGAAGTCAAAGGTAAGGAAACAACAATGGTTTAAATAACTAACTTTGCATATCCAACAACACAAAAAAACAACTCAGACAAAAGAGTCTGTAGTTATAATTGTCATTAATAAAAAAAAGTCTCATTTTTTTGGTATTATAGTGATGCTTTGTTTCTTGTCCAGATAAGTTTAACCTTACACATAATAAGTGGATAAAAAGTAAGAATTTTGTTTTCTTTCTCTCATGCAGGTTGCACCTTTCATCAACCAAGTGGCAACACTGTTTGGACTGGCAGAGTTTAACTCTGACATGTTCAGCAACAAAATGGATGAAATGCTCTCTGTGATAAGGCAAGTCAACGCCCAGTTCAAGGACCCCAACCAAACCACCTTTGTTTGTGTCTGCATTGCAGAATTTCTCTCGTTGTACGAAACTGAGCGTCTGGTCCAGGAACTTACAAGATGTGGCATTGACACCCACAATATCATTGTAAACCAACTGCTCCTAAGGACTTCTGCACCTTGTGACCTATGTGCAGCGCGTCATAAGGTACAAGAGAAATACTTAGAGCAAATTGCTGATTTGTACGAAGATTTCCATGTCACCAAACTACCACTGTTGGACAAAGAAGTTCGCGGAGCCGACGCCGTGAATTCATTTTCTGAATACCTAATCAATCCGTATGTCCCCTCATCTACGACTACATGAAACCTTTTAACGAATGCAACATAGCAATAAATGATAAATGGGTGTTTGTGGTGGTGTTCTATCTCTTTCCAGTGACATGTATTAGAAATCAAACAATATAATTTCTATAGTAAAGGTGCTATTAGTGGTCACAAGCTGTGTTACTCACCTTATTATAGCTTTGTTATCGTTTCCGCAGTTGATATGCATTTTGTGATTAGTTATTCAAATCAACATACTTTTATGTTACTTACTACACTGTAATACACACTACATTTGAGTAAGTATTGTGAGATAAATTCAGATGAATTTATATATTACCCAATTTAGTTAAATAAATGTAATATATCTAAGAGGGATGTTCATTTTAATGAAACTCAATCCATGCTAGAAATAATTTATTTTAAAAGGCATTTTACTATTAAAGTTTCAAATATTACTTACATTTTTTTAATACAAATTCTCCTTTATTATTAAAACTGCAATGGGAATTCCAAAAGGTTTGAATATATGTAAATTTTTTGTCTTTTAAAACTACTTTATATTATTTTATCTTAAATATTGATATTGCGTCATATTATTTACATGCAACAGCTGTTTTGTATGAATACAAATTCAATTTTATCTTTATTCGAAAAATTTATAAATCTATAATATAATATATGGTCTTTTAGTTATTTAATCAATATTGATACCTATATGTATACTTTGTACACTAAATAATTTAGGTAACTATTGTACAATTCCTATGACTACAATTTATAGAAAAGCAAATAACACCACTATAAAATTTAAGTTATACTGAACTTAAATTAAGTTCAGTATAAGTCAACATTTAAATACTAAACTTCTAATAAAAAATTAACAGCCTGATGGCAGTGTTAACGCGCATAATACTTAAATTAGGTCACTAAAGTTATATTAATGCTTTGGACAAAATTTGCTCACAAGTAATACAACCTCAATATCTTAACATTTCTCTCGTTTCACTTGGGCCGGTTAAATGCGACTAATGGCTGGTTTCAATATTCTATCTTCCATTAACTGAAAGTGATGTTACTGTAACTTTCACAGAAAAAATGGAACCTCAGCTCAGATAGCATTAAGTATTAAACTGACAGTTATGGTAGATAGGTTATTGAGTCTGGCCATTAGTAAGTAACCCATGAAATTAAAAAAGAAATACCGACTCAAGAGACACGCTATAGCAAACCCGTAATACAAAAAAAAAACACGCAATAACATTCCCTCTTAAAAAAAACTATTAAACTAGCGTCTTATTTTCCACTCGGCAACACATTTCTCATTGTATTCAATTTTGAAATAAGTAGTAGTAATATTTTCGACAAATAAAAGTCTTAAGCTTATTTTGACCAACGATCGCTGGTTATTTGAATTCCACTAAGAATTAAGAAAGGCATATAAATGCATAAACATAAATTTCTATTGAGGTTTGCTGCCATGTTAGCTTAATTAGTTTTTGGTCAAATAAACTTTAATAAAGATGAAGTTTCGGTTAAAGTATGTCTGTTTTTGTGCCCTACAAACTATGTGTGAACAGGTTACTGATCTATTGATTCGCTTGTTTCGACCATGAATTTAAACTTTATTTTGTATCATTATAGATAAGTAGTAACTTGTTCCCAAGAAGATACCTAAATCTTTTGAAAAGCATCCTTACTTATTAGTAAATAAATTGTATGTCCTTGAGTAAAAATATTCAAAGAACGTGTTCAAGTATTATCTATGCAATATTGCACTCAACAGTAACAGATTTATCTGTTTATTTTTACTGTGTGTCTTTTAAGGTGCGTCTAGACTATCTTTCCGTACGTCTTCCAATTTAGCCAAGCCGCTTGGGTCAACTGGACTTGTGCGTACTGGGCAGGTGCCACGTCGCAAGCGTGGCTCCAAAGATACAACCTACTAGAGCGGCCGCACACGCGCCACTTTCGAACAGCAACTTCGGTGTGAACACGCCCCATATCATGAGGTGGCGACAGTGGATCGTCGCTGACATTGCTGATGCGAACACCTGAGGAGTTTAATAATTAATGTTAACAGCTGAATAAGCGCTGCAAAAAGGTTTGCGGACATTGTTTTTACACACGTAAATGATTACAAGAAAAACTGTGCCTGTAAATATTTAATGATTGCGAACTTAATTTAAATGCCGGATTGTTAGCTACGATATGGGTAATATCGTCGTCTATTTTAAAAGTTTTGCTTATAACATTTTGTTATTTAGTAGGCAGCTAAAACAAATACCAGTAAACAGAACATCATTAAGTATGAAAGTTGAAGGTGTTATTAAGAGTACAGAGAGACAAATATAGAGTAGGTACGTTAACTACGCTCACCCGAGCAGAGAGAGAAACTGACATAAATGTTATCCCTTTTATAAGCAGACAGTCACACATATTACCCACGCACTATCGACGTTGTGGTCCAACTATCTCAAAATAAAATCGGTATCTTACCCTTATTGGGAAGCACGGCTCAAACTTAAGGCACAGCGAAAAATCGGCACCGTTCTTACCCCACAACGCTGATAGATAGCAAATTTTCAAACTAAAGAAGTGGTCTATACCCCTTTATTAGTTTAAAAATTTGCTATCTACACTTAGGAATTTATATCAGCCATTCGACGCCCACAGCTGAGCATTGGCCTCCCCCAAGGATGTCCACTGTGATCGTACCTGCGCTTCTCGCAGCCAACGGCTAACCAAGTGGGTTCTTTTAAAAAAAACGTTCTAACTTCACGAGACTTACCCTTATCGCGAAACACAGCGCAAACTTGAGGCACAGCGAGAAAACGGCGGCGAGTTGAGTCCGTGGACCCACGTTGGACGCGCCGTTCTTGCCCCACAGCGCTAGGAGAGGTACGGATGCGCCAAACATGAGAGGCATACCTGAAAGTAGTGATACATCAGATACAAACATCAGAATAGGAAATGCTCGAGTATTCGGTCATTAAAATGGTGGTGTTTGCTCTGCTGTTTCGACCGAGGACTGTGGAGATAGATACGTAAAGCAAGCAATCGGGGTGAATAAGTTTTGAATTGGATCCATTGCATCATACATAAACATAGTATGTAGATACGAGTAGACCGACAAAAGTTCTCAAATTCTGAGCTCGAATTCGGGGCGGGCGGTTTTGTAGCCAGCCTAGGACGAAAACGCTAAAACTCGCACAGTCGTTCTCTGCCACACGCGCTTGTGCTGCTAATAGTATTTTTCAATTATAGACAAGCGAGCGTGGGCCCGCGCAAGTTTAAGTGTTCGACCTAAGAATCTATAGCCAAGCCTATAGCAATGATACAGAAATCGTGAAAATCATTAAGTAAATTTGCCACTTTAATTATTTAAATAAATGCCCATAAAATTAAACACCAGGAAGACAATTGACAACAAACCGTCAGTCATCAGGAACATCCTAATAATCTATTACGACTAGGAATTAAGATAATTAGATGACGCGTGGCGCGGCACGCACGAATTTGGGTCATGCTGTAGATTTCTATCACAAAACTACTGATAAGAATGCGGCCTGTAGTTAACGAATGTGCAAATAGACATTCTCACAAGTATTTGAACAAGATTGTATCGGTTTTGTTCATAAGCGCAATGCGCCATGAAAAAAGAGAGACTGGTAATGCTAATGCTGATAAGATCTATTTTCGAGAGGTGAAGTACTTGTAATATCTTACTAATTATGGTATATCCCATTTTTAATTATTATGACTTAACCCTTATCTTCTTTGTCAGAAGGCTTATGGTGAACTAAGCTGCAAGGTTTTATCATAGGTACCTAGCTGCCGCCCGCGTTCAAAGTTCGAACAAATGTTAGAGTTTTGGCCCAGTCTGCTCGCCGAGACCTTTAAAACGGTACCTCAATCATATTTTTAGGCACTAGCACCGCGACACAGGCTGGTGGGAAAGGAATGCTCTAACACACATAATATATAGAGATATTGTCAAACTTACCAAACAGCTCAAGACACATCAGGATAGCGGTGATGGGCGGACCGATAGGCAGGTAATTAGGGTCCCCCGCGTGGAAGGCCGGAGCCCACCGCACGTGGCCTAACGTCGCGTGGTGCCCCGTGCCGTAGAAGAAGTAGCACGCTAACAGGGCCCAAACGCAAGCCACGCTCGAGCTGCATCTCGTTGAGAGAGCTGAAAATGCATTAACCATAAATAACCTTTCCTTCTAAATGTATTAGTGTTTGTTCACACAGGAACGCGCGAGTGCGTACGCGAGCTTGCTACTAAGACGGCACGCGTGTTTCGTATGTGAACACTTGTATGTCACTTAATATGTTAGATATTCCGCGCCTACGCGGCCTATGTGAACAAGGCTTGCGCAAGCGCAAAGACAACAAATTGTACAGAAACGGAACTTACTGAATTTAGTACTCGACGAATTCCTCTCGGTTGAAACAATGGTCAGTACCAGAAACCCCGTCAGCAAAGCCAGAGCGGCTGACGGCGCCAACGAAGCCCCGAGGACCAAGGCGTTGGCCACGTAGAACAACAAGCTACAGACGGTTAGCGGCAGGGTCGCTCCTTGGCCGTCCCTTCGCCAGAGTAACACAAACATGGTAGTTATGACCAGCCATGATCCACGAGCTAATAATCGCGACCTACTTGGAGAGCCTAAGGTCCCCCACCCGACAGCCCAGTGCGCACAAGCGAACAACCCAGATAGCACTACGCCATACCCACGCCACCCTACATGACGTCTTGCAACGGCTACAACAGCCGCGACTGAGCCGAGAGCAAATACTAGAGCGGCTCTGGACGCCTGTCCCGAAGGCATACCCTCCCCCGCCGTCCAACAATCCCCCTGCTCCTCCCTACACCCTCTATAAGACCTAGAAATTGCTAAAACTACCCCACAACACGCCCACAAAACCAAACATTTAATCGTACCGACGTTCCACGCCATCAAAGCTAATACCGACAGTGATAAGAAAGAGAGACCAGCTCCTTCTTCTATTATGTAACTATTCGAGACCAGCACCACAGCTGACGCCACTAAGGCCGCTCTAGCGAACCGTTCGTAAAATAGCGAACGACCTTCGTACCATCTCTGGGTTATCCCATCCCAGTGCATGACGACTAGAGTGCAAGTTATCGCCCCTGAAACTAGACCTGTGCTCAAAATTATCGCATGCTCGAGATCATCTAGAAGCTCGAAGAAGTAAGCACTGCAGCATACACCTATGCACACCGCCATCGCAACCAAACCGGTCGGCACAAATGAACTAGCGAATACTAAAGGCACGCGATCCATTGGAAGACCTTCTGTTATTAACCAATTGAAAAATATTGCTAAAAGAAGTAGTAGAAGAGCTCTCAACATGGACAGGGAGTCAAATTCGACCCAGACTTCTCGGAAGACGGTGCGGACGTTATCGATTAAAGTCCTGCAACAAACGAAAATCTTATTACATTATGATAAATGTTCAAATTTCAAGTAGCATTGTAGGTTTCTGAATATACCTGACATCGGCAACATAATTGGCCAGATCCACTTCAGTTTCGATGCTGGATGCCTTATCTAGTTGTTCTCTAGTAGCGTTGATAAGTTGCGCAAGTCTGTCTAGAGAGACTTGCTGCGATTCCTCGCCATAACGGATTAAATACTGCTTTATCTGAAAAAAGTATACATTGCACAACTTCTGCAAAATGCAAGCTTCAATAAAGACTTTGTAAATGTTATTGAACTTGATTTCTAATCTCAAATTTAAAATTGGAAACCTAACCTAAAGTTGTTGGTTGAAATTGTCCCTTTGAAAACTGGGTTGCAACGGTCGTTAGGAACTGACTGTCACCTTCACAGTAAATTTACAAAATATTTTTTTTGGACTATTACCTGTTTCAAGTTATTGGTAAAATGCAGCAGTGTGTATGGCACAGTCATAGAGGGCAGCACCGGTAACAGGAGACTGCCTAGAGACGGCGCCGGGGGCGGGCGCCCCATCGCTGCGCTCAGCGTAGCCGCCAGGTCTGTCTGCTGAACTTCAGCCCCAATGTTTGAAGGAGAACTATCCCCGCCCAAACCTATGCCTCTATAAACAAACATGGCTGCCGTGCGTTCCGCCTTACTCTCACCACCATGGTCACCTGTTCATAAAAATAATGGAGCTTAGAACGTCATAAGGCTCTCAGAGACACATGCATATAATCTGAGCTTATGAAGAATATAAACTACATAAGGAAATAGCTAGCATATACTGACAGTAACTAAGAAAAAAAAACCTTGAAAGTAAACAAATGGCAAAAAATAAGCCTAAATGAAATAACTTTTATATGCTTTAGAATCACACATATTAGCAAAACATTTAGCTTATACAGAACCATTGAAAAAACCATTACAAATACTAAGTTTCTACACTCAAGCCTCTAAAATACCTACCCTCCAAGTCTTTCCCTTCATGTGAGTCTAAAACAATATGAAATGACTCTTTACTAGGAGTGAGGACAGAACATTTCTGTTTAATTTTTGACAGACAGAATGGACTTCTGTCCTCAATAAATACAAAGTGAGATATCAAAAATATCTGTTTTAGAATTAGGCTACACAAGTTACATATCATTGAGAAACTCTCTTAAGAAATATTAAGTTTGAAAAAGAGATAACTCAGAATCAGCATGTATCATGTCAATAATTCATTGCTCCAAAGTTGGAATATGATATTGGCATAAATAGTAAAAAATATACACCTGTTTCAGTCATCCCATGGTCTCCAACCACAAACAAAAGAACATCTGGAGGCAAATCATCAATGATTCTCTTAAGACGAGCATTAGTTTCATCTAATTTTCTTGTCATCTCCGGGTGATTTGGTCCATACCTGTGCCCAGCATGATCAACACCTAAATAATGGGCTATTAGAAGGTCCCAGTCATCCTTCTTTAGCTCATCATATATTTTTGAGTCCACTTCTGCAAAATATAAATTAGAATAACATTTAGATTAAAAGAGGTTGTAAATGCTTAAGATATTACTTGGATTTTCTCTCACCTGTATCAACAGTGTCCAAGTCCCAGGTGTGAAAGGAATACATAGTATGTGACCTCAGCCAGTGACCTGGAATCAGCCTGGACCAAGTGTCATCACCAAGCAAAACCAGTTTACCACCATTTTTGAACACCTAAAATTTTTTCACATTAAGCCAAAATAAAATGATATAATCTTTATTATGAAAAGATAATAAATTCCTACTTGATCAATCAAATTGTCCTCCTGAAGTTCCATAGCAGCAAAATTCGAGCTGGCGTCAACAAATGTCGGCAAAGAACCAGTCACGAGAGCCTTAATTCGCTGCAGGGTCGTTGTAGGCGGGTCTGCCATGAATCGAAACAGGCGGGCGCGGTCCGGCCACTTATCCAGCATCTCCTTCATCACAGATAGACGATTCTGATAAGGCAGAGGCTTCTCGAGCTTGCTATCGTACTCCGTGAAATCATAACGCAATGCATCCACCAGCAAAAACACAACTCTAGACTTTGTTGGTACGCAAGCTATATCTGATCCAGGGTTTCCTAACAGCCGCTGAATCTTTACTTCTTCATCACATAATTCCGTGGAGTTTCCTTTCTCCCAACCATCACACCCTAGTTCAGTCAGCGGCACACATTTTGTAACATCACTCAGCGTCTTTCGGGATAGCAGGAACCCATGTCCAAACATCAGAACAGCTGAGAGAATAAGGTATGCGAACCAAATGAGATATAAAATATAATTCCATTTTTCTTTCATGTTAAATAGTGTGTTGTAAGTAGTAATAAAACTGTTTTACTTCCATGAGCGGAAAAATCAGAGGAATTTTATGAAAATGGAAAATGACGAGCCGCCCGTGCAATGATTTTTTGACAATTTTGACAGAAGACATAATCTGCCAAACTGATTTTTTTTGTTGAATTTATCGGAATCTAGTCTATGATACCATACAGCCGCCAACTCTTCAATATTTATCCTAATCTGCGATCCTTGTCGTCCGAGGCCGAAAAAAAAATGACACTGTCATTGACAGTATACCTAGTGATGGCCTAAATTACTATTGTGGAGAATTTCGCTTTAATCGATTTCACTACGAGAAATCGATAAATCCTACTAATACTATAAATGCGACAGCAGTTCGTATGTTTGTTACTCTTATCAAGCCAAAACTACTGGACCTGATTATAACCTGGAATAACACAATAGGTATTTTTTACCCGTATAACATAGTTCTTGTGGGATACGTAGAAAATAGGTTCTACGCGGCACAGCTAGTGTATATAAATTACATACATTTGTTATTGGTACAGGCAAGCTAAACAAGACTGAAGTTAGGATACGACAAATAAATAAATACACATTGTAGAATTTTATTACAGTGAGACGATTGACATCGAATTTGTTTGACAATGAAAATACAATCTTCAAATTTCCCATCCCATCACTATTTCCAGCCAAATATGTCAATTTGTGTGGTCTCATGGGGTAATTTTGTGCAGTTTTTATAAAATTTTGTACATAGGTAATTGCTGCTTTGATTAGTTTGATATTCACAGCATTTTGAAAACTATATTGCCGGACACTAAATGCAAGAGAAGTTTTTAGTCAAAAATCAACATATCAACAAAAAACCTTAGATATGATTTTATGAATAACACTTAGTACAGTAAAAAACCTTATAAAACAAAAGGCACTCACGTTAATCGTGTAAGTTCTGTGTAGTATGTTGTTTAAGATTGAAACAACATGTATCTTTCTTCGAAAGACAACAAGGAAAACTTCCGCCTCTTGGATTTGTCTAGCGACGAGGAATCCGAAGATTTACATTTAGAAATTATACCAGCCCGCAAAAAGAAAATCAGCAGGTAAGTCGATTACTATCTACAATACCTGTATCTCTAAGATTCAATAGATTAGGCAATTATCAAACTGATTTATCTTGTCTTATCTATTACAGTTGTTTACATATTATATACCTAGTTCATCTACTTGATCATTGTAATGACCAGAAATCCTGTCCTTATTTCAGAAAAGAACGGAATCGAGGTTCTGCACCAAAGGCTCCGGAACCAAATATAGGCACTGAAGTAAGATGTGCGTTGCACTGGGCACTCCGTGGTACTCTTGTCCTGTGGCTGCTGATGCTCACATGGATATGTGCTGCTCTCTACGACCAAGTCACTGTCATGGGCAAAGAAGTTGCAAAAGGTAAGCAAGCACTGGTGTAAATAAAAGTAAATCCAATAAAAAATATTTTCGAATTGCAGGATGTTAGTGGTGTTTGTAGAATGGAATAGAAATTGAATAGAATAGAATAGAATTGTCAGGTATGATTCAATAAAACTTGTAACTATTAAAAAAAAACTCAAAACTGAAAACATTTTGTTGTGCATAATTTGCTATTTAGCAATCTTAAGGTTGAACAACCCAGCAACATTCAGGAAAAAAGAAATTTGGTAACATTTGTCAACACCGTCCGTGTACAAAATTACTGCAAGCCAAGTTAAGATATGGTTTAGTTGTGAAATATTTCAAATTGCTCTTGCATGTGTGTGACATGCTCCTCTGATAAGAAATACTTCATGCTATTCTAAATTCCAAGCATACCACTGACTGCATAAGTTGTTTAATAATATTACAAACTTACTTACAAATTACTTGTTTTGATAGCTACATGCAACACACATTTTGTTGTAATGAATATTTATAACTCATTCATAAGTTTTTGTTCATAAAAATGCAGCAGCTGTTTAATAAAAGTTGTTTAAGGAAGAAGCCATGGATGTCACATTGGGGATTGATCATGTGAACGAAATGGAATCTAGAATACGGCAAATACTCCAAAATACGGACAAAATGATGCACTATGCTATGGAATATGGCCTTAGATGTGTTTCAAATTCCTGTAGATGATAGTGAAGCTAATATTACTAATAGTATTAGCTTCACTATCATCTACAGGAAATAAACATTGTGCAAATTGAAATTGTGACATTAACTACTGGATTTTTTCCTAATAGCTATTTAATGTTTCATAAATAAAGTATGATTGTAATTATTGATCTTGTAACCTGTTTGAACGAATTTGTGTACGTGACTTCCATCATATCGGGCGAATAGGCGCCACACGGCCAATTAAATACTTCACAGCAATTAATAATTAGACACTAATTTCATACGATACACGTTCATGACAGATGAACATTGCTTACGGAATCGTGTTTTTCATGATCCGTCAAAATTCCCGAGTTTATGTTCACTTGTTTCGTGATTCGCAACAGCGGCAGACCCGTCATAAAACCGTTACTACTGTCATTTCTAAGACGACACGATTTAACACGTATCCGTCTTTTTTCACAATTCGTAAAGCGTGTGAAAATAGCTATCTATTTAAAAAGCGTCGCTCACGCCAAAATAACGATTCGTTAAGTATCTTCATTCGTCTCCGTGTGAATGCGCTCTTATTTGTCTGATGAGACTTCTTATAACAGATAAATGTTCAACCCAAATTGACGTATTAATCGAAAGTGTACAAAATTCCCCTTTTCAATAGAGCGAAACGATGCGAAAATATTGCTATTAAGTACTTGCATTACGTTTTTTTTTCTAACACTCCAAATAGCATTGAGGCGGAAAAAATCGGATGGAGTTTACTAAAGTTACTTAAAACCAGTGTCATCCTTGAAAATTCAAAGTCCATTTTCAAGAAGCTATTATGTTGGTAAACAACGACTACTATTGTTCGATAAATCATATTCACTTTTTCCCTCAACAACAACATGTTTTTAAGAATCTTCATATTTTCCTCGCCTTATCCTACTACTATTATAAAGGCGAAAGTTTGTAAGTATGGATGTATGGATGTATGGATGTATGGATGTTTGTTACTCTTTCACGTAAAAACTACTGAATGGATTTGAATGAAACTTTACCACAATATAGCTTATACATCAGAATAACATATAGGCTACAATTCATAAAGAATTTTTAAGATAAAGGCTTTCCACGCGGACGAAGTCGCGGGCGGCCACTAGTATTACATAAGTTACTAGTAAATTGGAGCACAGTTTAACCACTCGGATGCATTTCAATTTAATATCAATTACGCTCTATAAAACATTGTGATACCTAAGTAGTTGCGGCTATAGTGTGACTTGACCGCCTGAAATATCATACCCTTGTATTGTTAGTACTGTTGCATAAATAGTTGGATTCTAGTCAGGTTTCCGGCGGTTAGTTTATGTTTAAGTATAACATCAAGTTGAAAAGAAGATAAAGCTAACTTCAAGTCATCTTCATTCCCAGTGATAGTTTGACGTGTTCATTTTTACGTACGACGCAAAAAGAGGAGTATTTAAGTCGGTTCATGTCTTGTGTGACACCGTATTTCATAATTGAATGAGTTTAACCGATTTTAGTGCAGATTTTTATAATTCATCTCATTAAGAAATGTTAGATCGATCTAGCATCCAGATTGAAACTAGCTTCTTTTTACTTTACAGACATTGGTCGTATTATGTTGTTTCAAAGAACCTATTCGCTTAACACGGATCCGATTTGTTTAATCCTATACATCTTAATTCATCCAAAATCCTATAAAACTTATCCAGAGCGTGGGATTAATGGGCACTTAACCCAATCGGCGTTATCTCTCCAATTTATCTTTGGAAGATAAGCTATCCCTCTTGCGGCACCGCCGCTGCAGAACGCATGCGTCGCCGCGCCTGGCTGACGTGATGACGTCACGTCACATCTAGATCAGTTCTCAGTCTATAGTCTCAAAGGACCCCCGAATCTTTAATTTCTAACAAAATAAAATTATGTCGTTTCACATCACGTGATAAGTATTTGTAAGCGAGACTACGAGTGCGCAGTGTTTTATGAGAAGTGTTTGTTTGTGGCTAGTAAATTCTGTAAGCCTAGTCGTAGGTACATCATGTAACTGCATATTTGTTTTATTTACGTGGTCGAATTGTGTTTATACTCTTTATTTATAATTTTACTAACTGTAGGAATTTGCTTAACCCTTTCATTTAGACGATACTTGAATTAATCAACACAACTTCATTCCACTCATACAGCTTCTAAAAATTATCGGTCTCTATTTTTACCTTATCTGAATAGCAACGTACATATCTAGATGGTATTAAGTGTTCATCAACACTACTGTAATGACTGTTAGCCATTCGAAAAGTGCTTTACATTAGGTATAATGATTTGATTACATTCAAGTAATTTCTTTTCTGTTATCTGAAAAACACACAGTCTTTTAAACAAATTCTAGAATACTCATTAAATTCATATTGTCAAGCCGTCAAACTCTTCATTATCTGCAAAAAAATTACTTAATTGATGTGCATTTTCTCACGAATGAGATGATCGTGTATTCTGGATGTCCTGGCTCGTCTGGCGCCCCGCGCATGCGCCCTGTTCATTCAGTGTTTGCTGGTCGATAGTCAGTTATTGGGTTCGTATAGTACACACGGCTACACATCAAGTTAATCACTGCAGTATCTTATTTTTACGTAATAAGGGTGATTTTGCAACGAGAATGAGTAGGTTGATGTGGAGCCGTGTGTACAACAACACCTCTTACTTTACGGTGCCGTTGACGTTACGTCAAATGGGTGCAACACTAAAATGCTTTTGCAACTGTGTGCTTTTGTGACTGTTCCATTTTCTTGAGTGCTCCTTGGTGATCTTTTGAGGGGTTAAATTTTTTTTGTGTAGTAAGTCCGATGCAAAGTGTATTGAAAATGTTACGCTAGTTCAACACTTTTTTACATTCTATTGTCAGAATGTTTTGAAAAGGGCCATGTCTCTTATTGATTGTCTTAGTAGAACACCCTCTCGTGATCATAATAAGAATAGACATAGAAAAGAAATCGTTTATTTGCAAGAATACAACAAATTTGCAATTCTACAAAGGTCCTAGAAATAAAGACAATAGTTTTTTATTATGATGACCAGTACCTATACAAACTCAGTGTCGAAACGTGACCCGATTATTTTACTTTCGTCATAAAAATATAGATTGGTATTGTTGATGAAATA
Source organism: Pyrausta despicata (assembly GCA_963921415.1). Lineage (NCBI taxonomy): Eukaryota > Metazoa > Arthropoda > Insecta > Lepidoptera > Crambidae > Pyrausta > Pyrausta despicata. The sequence continues at coordinate 7,350,911 of OY992862.1, read as the reverse complement.
CTTACAGAAGTTTCTAGAAAAAATAACACTAAAATATTTTGTGGAAATTAGTAATAATTAGATTTGAAATTTTAATAACCCATACGCTTTTCCAATAGTAGCGTTAATTATTTCCTTGACCTTGTTGTATTTTATGGAAAACTATTAAAATAAAATTGTTATTCTAAGCTGACCTTCACATCCATCAATCCACACGTTGTGTTTATGGATGGTTACAGTTCCTAGTTGTAATGTAAAGCACTTTTCTTAATTACTTTGAATTTCCTTGAAGCTCTGTCATTTACTCGATCGCTGTATGGTACAAGTTCCATTTAAGTAAAATAAATATACAACAACATCATATACATTGATGTGACTCCGTGGTAAGTAGCTTAAGCACTTGTGCTACAGATATCGGAATCAACAGTGGTATTTCAAATAAACTTAAATAAATACATATAACACCCAGACCAGTACAAACAGACATTTTCATGCACACAAATGTTTGTACATTGCGGGGATCGAACCCGTGACCACTTGGTTAATAGTCAACTTCTTGACCATTACACCAAAGTGGTCGTCAAATTGAATACTTTGTTTTGTGTATTTTAAATAAGGTTAGTTTGTATTTTAAATAGGTTAGATTTTAAGTAAAAGCAAAAGGAATGTCCATTATTTTACGTAGATATAATAATTACTCCGATTCATGGTTTTGTTACTTCTTTAAATATGTATTCCTTCGACTGATTTCCTTCCACAAAAGTTCCCTGTTTCGTTTAGCAATCAATATTTCTTAACAAAATCGTCTCTAGCACTACTTAGCAGGCAGGCTAGTAGGCAGGCTCTAATCAAAAATTACTTAGGAATCTAACAATCATCATAATAAGATTTCGGTACCTACCCTGTAGACCCTGTAGTTGTCGCATAGCATCACCCAATACAGCTTGATCACAGATTTACTAGATATTTTAAAAGTTAACTATTACCAGTTTCAAATTTCGTACTGTAGCAGGTGACTAATGGGGTACCCTATTTACAATTTATGCCAATACTTTGCATGCAAAGCGCTTGCAGTATGCAAATGCAAGTAGTGATAAAAGGTTAAAACTCGACCTCTTCCTTGGATCTATATTGGCAACTGGCACAGCTAGGTCAACTTAGTTTCCTGACTTGCCATTGTCAAGTTTAATTGTTCTAGAGGTATTTTATTCCGATTCTTAAGGATTAAGGATAATCAACAAGGTCCTTGCATTGCTGCATACCTTATTGGTCTGGGTTTTTTCTATGTATAATATGTATTTATTTAAACAAAAAAGTATTTAAGTATGTTTATCCGTGTCTAGTACCTATAACACTCGTAGCTTAATTTGGGACTAGGAGATTGGTGTGATTGTTGTGAAATATTTATTTATTTATTTTTAATTGCTGCATACCTTGGATCAATAGAAAATGCTACGCATGTAAGGATTGAGAGATCATCTGCTGAACAAAGAAAGAAAAAACGTTTTTCTAGACAATTATTACGGACACGGCAAGCACAGACGGAAGTTTATTAAATCAAATAAACATTTATTACCAGAAAAGTTTTTAAGACCACTTACTTCGAAGTCCAATAACCAAGATCAAGGTTGACACGGTAAGAAACCAATGTCAATAGAATACTCGTTTAGCAAACGACCTTACATAATATTGATACTCGTTTCTCTACCACTTATACGAGTTGCTTGCTGGTAATTGTACAAAAGCCATGAGTAGACTTAGATAATTTCCTACTTTAGAATGTCATAATTAATTGTACAATCAAAGAAGTATGAAATTATGTCACGTACGCCGATTAAGTTCACCTTTAATTAAAGTCAATATGAATGCATATTCTATTTGGATCGAGGCTCTTGCTTGCAAGGATGGGGACCAATTCTCGTGCAATCGAAAAAAGTTACATTCGTAAAAAGTTCGATTGATAACCACTCGAACGCAACGTGTGGTGATGACCAGTCGAAGTTTTAAAATCGTATACGAAATATCTTGTGGCTGTCGTGAAATGTACCTATAAACAGAAAATTGAAGCTTTTATTATACACCTAGGTTAAGTTGGCTTCATACAAATTACCGTGCGGAAAAGTACGAATGCATGAGAATCGTACCCGTGGACCTGAAACTTAAATTGAAATAAGCCCCTGAAAGTGAAACATGCCCTTACTCTGGAAAAAGCCTACTTCTAGAAATGTACATCTCAAAATTTCATTCTGGAACATCATAATCGCACTATAATCCTGATAGGAGATATCGTACAATTACTATTTTTATTGGCGATAAGAAGACACGCAAACACAGGAAATAAGTGTTTGGTTTAATCACCTTAATATTATAGCCACAAACGAACATATATAGGTATCTACAAGAAGCTGGAAAGCAGTAGTTACCCGCGATTTAAATAATTTATACCTTTGTATACGCGTATCAAGTAAATGGCATTAACCCACAATTAATAAGAGACGAAACTGGCAGTTGACCGTGATTTTTTATTTACATTGCTCACTAGTGTATCGGTCTCCGCGAAGTGCGCACGTGTGTCAAAAGTTGGGAGAGACAAAAGTGAAAGTGGATTGACGGAGTGTTGGAACGTTGCGGGTCGGATGCGATTGCGGTAGCGATCCGGTGCGGCATGGAGAGTGCGGTGCACGCGGCGGTGCCGCTTCGGGTCGGGAAGAAGATGCGTAAGCGGAGGGAGCTGGACGCCCTGGTCGGCGGCGGGGTTTCCCGCGGCGGGAGACTGCTCTCCGCTTCTAGCGATGAGGGAGAACCATGGGGAAGACGGACGACCCGCCGGCGCCGCACCAGGCCTTTTGTCAGGCTTGCAGCTGGCTTGGCCCTCTGCGTATGCGTCGTCTCGGCCGCCACTGTGCTGTGGCTCTTTGTTGACGTTCGGAGACAGATCGTTTCGCTACGCATGGAAATGGACAGAGGTTTGTTTTGACAATGCTCTGCGTAATTTCGCTACTCCTTAATTCAAAGTCGGCCGTTAAACTTTATCCTACGTTTACCCTTATTTTATTATGTTCAATATTTCTTTACATGGCTAATTGACAGGTTTTTGCAAGGTTACAGTTCCTTGGTATTTCTTTCCAATTGAAAAGATTTTCAGTCGAGTGTGGTAACCTTGATGTCTAATAACGTAAACCCAGTCTAATAGGTGCATGCATGCATGGTCTAGCGTTACATATATTGCTTTAATTTAACTAGTAAGTGTGGTGGCTAGTTCTAAACACCGCGAATATTTTACTACACCCATTCTGGATCTCTTAGTCTAAATAACCTTCCTAGTTATGCGAATTTGTCAACCTAAGCATAAAAAAAAACTTCTTGTGCGTGTAAGTTACCCCAATCAGTACTACAAGGAGAAATATTTCTCTCGTTCTCGTAATTTATTTATCAAGAGAGTTTAAAGTTAAAACATTTTGAGTTCTTTGTTCAAATGCAGATACTATTTCTAGTGTAATGGAGACAACGTTATACCTAGATGACATCGACATACCGCGTGTAGAATGGAGACAACGTTATACCTAGATGACATCGACATACCGCGTGTAGGTGGTAAATTCGCAGGCGTGTCTGTCTGATAGGTCTTCTCAGGGACTTAATTGATTCTTTCCTTAAGGCTATGATCATAAAGTTCTAATTATGATAGCTAACTCTACATGTCGTAAGAATATCTTCCACCTACGCAATAAATAAGTTATGGTATGGCCTATTGTTCCTAAATGAATACTCATGATTGTGCTTTGTAAATTTAATTACTTTTCTATTATCGATCTAACTAATCATATAACAGTTTGTTACCGGTACGAATTTATTAATAATCAGTTTATGTAAATAGAGACACTAGGCACGTAATAATTTGGAAGTAAGGGGGTTTTAGAAAAAGCGTTGTGAACAGGTTTTCCTAAACCACACCATATCTTATCGTTTTATCTTTAATTCATTTTTAACTGTCGTTGACATTGATTTATGTCTTTAAAGTTCAAGGTAAACCAAATCTTCCTACCTTACCGTGTTGGAAAAACATTTCCATTGTTTGATAAATTCTTAGGACAGGTATTTAAAAACTACTTGCATATTTTCGCCAAAAATTGTGAGGTAAATTAGAAAACTGAAAATGTTTTCATGATACCAGGTTAATCACATTGTTACCTGCCGTAACGATTTTAGGTATTGCCAAAAAATTCTTATGACATTGATTTGATGTTCCCAAACAACTATCACCACATTATCTCTAAAAATCTTACTGTATTGGTATCTTCTTTTGTTAGGAAATGTGGTGTGTTTGGCTCCCATCTGAGTTATGGCAACAACGCTGAAAATACACTTCATATCAAAATAACCGAAACACGTCACTTCATGTTTTTGTATTATTTTTATTGAAATTAAAGCTTTCTTGGGTTAACTTAGAGGACGAGAAACTTAAACGGACGTGTTTTTGATTAAGAGTATAGAGTATAGTGCAGGTGCACTGTTCCTTTACCTACTTTCAAAGTTCGGTGAGACGGCAATGCGACATGACCTGAGAGTAATGATAACCAATAATACTTCTTCGTCTAATATCAAACAATTATCTTTGTCCCCAGTATCCACAAGCAGCGTCAGTGTAGGTGACGCTTTGCAGAGTTGCCATTCAGCAGCAAAAGTGTTACAGGCCAACGCCACTGATCTAAGCATAAGGCTAACTAAGTTAGAGCAAGAGTACCAGGAGCTGACGAAGCGAGTAGACAAAGCCACTGAGGAGGTGTCGAAAGTATCGGAGAAGTTGGCAGCGGAACCGATGTTGGCTGACATGCCGAGGAGGTTGGGCGACTTGCAGCGCACCGTGGCGTACTTCGGGTCGCAGGTCAGTAGCTAGTAGTTGCTAGGGCAACTTGACGCAGTATGTGGCACAAACTTGTCGATGAAAACTCACTATTCTCGACTCGACTGTCAACCAGTTTTGAATGTGACTCAAATTTATTATGCTCAACTGGTTAGCTTAAAAATTAAATTTTAATGAAACGTTACAAATCATAATGATTTATTATCGCATAAATATATATAACATATCGTGTTTACACAGTAACATGTTTCTCGTAAAAACCGGACCCTTGATTATTTTTACTAGATCATACATTTTATTTGGAAAATTAGAAGTTCTTAATGCGAACAAACTTTTTGTCGTAGATAGCAACAACAAGTAAAATACAGATATTGACAGTTTAATTCCCAGGTGACACATAAAAACTTTGCCTATTAAATGCGTTATTTTGTTTTTCATGATTTACCGCAGTTAAGTACTTGTAAACATAAAATAACAGCCTAAGGCCACAAAAGCGGAAAAGAGAGGGGACGAGAGGGAATGTGTTTTAAACAACCAATCAAATTTCGTCATTTCTCCTCTCCTCTCCGATTGATCCATTTCCACCGAAGCTAGGCGGAGAGATGTAAAAAATGTCGAAATCTGATTGGTTATTCAAGACACATCTCCTTCGTCTCCTCTCTTTTCCGCTTTTGTGGAAACCGAGTCTTTAGTCACTAAAGTCCAAACTCACCACCATCTCTCTCCTGATCACCAGATAAGCGGTTTCGAGGAGTCACTGAACCAAGCGAGAAAGCAAGCCACGACAGCCGTGTCGGGGGTGGACGAGGTGAAGACCTTACTTAATACCCTGGAGACCAGGACCAATGAGACCATCGCCAACGTGACCGACAACGGCAAGAAAGATGATAGTCTTAAGGAACAGCTCGTGTCGCTAAATACGACGCTTGTGGGCAAGGTGGAGGCCTTGGAGACGAGGATAGAGCAGCTTAATGTGAGTTCATCTACACTATTCTTCTTCTATAATATGAAAATGAATCGGGGTCCGCTAGTTATATTATTCAGTGTGACTCTATAAAGTTAACACATTATAAAGCTTAATTTTATCGACATAAAACCTCTTTTCTTTTATTATACAGGTAATGTGTCACAAAAAAATCTTATCGCAAAAATCGCTTATTTTTTTTTTTTAATAGCCAGCCAAAGTTACCGCCAACATGAAAAAAATCCTAGAGATAGCTGAACGAAACAGTGTTACAGTACCTTTGACTGGACAAAAAAAGTTTTTCTGGCGACAAAAAAAGCAAGAGGGGATAGACGTTCATCCGTTATTTGTCGGTAAAATTAAGCATACTTACATAGTTTCGCATATTTTTATTAGTACACTTAATAAAGACTCACACTATAATTATAAAGAGGAAAGTTTTTTTTTGTTTGATTTGTTCGAATTGAATAGGCTCCAAAATTACTAACCTACATTATCCCTTATGAATATAGGCTATATTTAATACAGGTAGACAATTATTCCACCCATGCAAAGCTGGGACGGGCCGCTAGTTTTTAATGATTATTTTTTGCATGCAATTAGATTAGATTACGATTGTATATGCCCAAACAAGTAAAAGTTCTGTGGCCAGTTTTCTTAAGAGAGTCGTCACTCTTTATTTTCTGCCCTTTGTTCTAATCGTCTGTTGCGTGATAAAGTGAAGTAAATTAATACGGTAGCCCTTACGTGGTCAATTAGGGTCTATCTTGTTGAACTAACGTACGATTGCATTCAGCGCGTGACAAAATAAGTTCTTGACTTCTGGCAGCTTCTTATCGCGTGACAAAATGAGTTTCTGACTTCTTGTAGCTTCGCGCTAACATTTTTGCCAATGAAAATCTCGACGTCGTGTCGTTAAGTTTGCTCTCAAACTTCCTAAGCCGTTGTCCGTATTTTCGAATGTAGTAATCCCTCACTTTTACACGCTTGACCATCCGAGCGAACGCGCTGGCATAACCCTAAAATTTAAACGAAACGTTTGAGAGAACGGCCATACAATTCTTTTAATATTTGATTCGAGAGATGCTGGTGGCAGCGGTTTGGTAGTGATACCAATAGCTGTCATTTTTGGGATGAGTGACCATTCTGACCATATAAGTGACGTATATTTACAAGCATCTCCGTACTTCGGAAGGCACGTTAAGCTGTTGGTCCGGTTAATATCGATAGATATTAGACGTTAAGCCTGGTCAGAGGCCCTAGGACGGCTTAATAACATCTGACACTAAGGTTGATACCTTACCTTACAAACACCTTTCCACCAATCCGCACTGAACCCGCGCGGTGGAGTATGGCTCATACCACCTCACAGTTGAGGTGAAGTCTGTGCCTAGCAGTGGGATATATGTGCTGATGAGAATAGATGAAATTTAATTTACAAAAGAGGTGGTGTAAAGTTTTTATTTATGATCAAATAATTGCAGAAGCCCACGAGTACGGCGACGCCGAGCACGACGACGGCTGCCACCACCAGCAGTAGCACGCCATCGACGACATCTACTACATCTACCACCACGTTGCCACCCGGTACGTTCTATTGAATTACGTATGTCGTGTAGGTCAGACGACAAAACAAAATACTGTGGCATCTGATGTTGTAGTAGGAAGATTTCTAATAGGGTAGTTGACACCACCGATCGTTGACGTTGTCGTTTTTTATCAACTGTCAAAACGTTTTTTCTCCATAGAGCTTGTATGGGACTAACACACTTTAACTTCATCGCGTGCAATGCCGACTGAGTGACTATTAATCGATTTAAGGTCAATTAAAATCAAATATTACAAACTGCAGAAAAAGATCAAAATTATGAATTATTTTAGAGAAAAACAGTTTTTGAATATTTTTGTCATAGTGGAACCGAGCCTATTTTTAGTTTACACTCCATAAACCAACAGTTGTGTAGGTATTAAAAAACATCAATAGACATGGATTGTTTAACGCCATTTGAAATATATCACCATTTTTTGCCAAATTTTTCTGCTCGAAAGCGGGACATAGTAAAAAAAATAAAAAACTCGCTCAGGAAAGCAGTTTCTGGTTGGGATACTTTATTATGAAATACACTTGTTTTATTCTGTTATCCCGAAAGCGGGACAAAGCCTGTCCCGCGCATCTGATTTTGACCAAAAAAAAAAACAGGACGTCCCGCTTAAAGCGAGACGCCTGGCAACGCTTAACCCTCATGCTTTTCGCGTAATAATCTGTGAAACACATTTTATAACGTCAGTGAAGCGTGATTTAAGACCTGAAATCCAACGAAGCGTATCTTTTATTTCTAGGTCCACCGGCAAAGCCGTTCGTCTTACAATGAGGGAACAAACCATTTCACCGCGTGATTTAAACGGGATGAATGTTGCTCACAACAGGAACTCAAGCCATTGCGTCCACACGACAAATATGTAGGCGTACCGGGTAAAGTAAATGGAACCCTCCAGTGGTACTGTTAAGGTTGAATATGTTGATAGTTTTATGGGACGAGTCCACAGTTGTGAATCGAGGCGATTCAGCCATATTTTGTAGTCAAGTACTCAGTTTAGCGTAAGGTTACTCTGTGCGGAAAACGTCTAGTATGAGTAAATATAAATGTTCTTTACGCTAGTTTCTATTTAGTAATCTATCATTTTGACTAACTCTGGAATAATTTACTGAATTGTCTGTGTGACTCCTATCATCACATCTGAATTTTTTGACAAATAAGTTTTTATAACAAGCTTTTTTTTTTAATTTGGAGGCATGGTCTCATTCTTTCCTTTTGGTATCATTATTATCGTATTAATCATATAATACTCTAGTTCATACCTATTAAACATGGTACAATAATTTATTTCTATTTAAGGACGAATATTGGATAGCAATTAAAGAAAATTAGTATCCCGATGATCTCTAAAGTATAACAAATAAAGTATTCTTTTGTGTGTACTAGCCGTTTTCTGTCAGAGTCGGATAGTTTGGCCTTAATAATTTAATTCGTTGACGAATACAATGTTGGAGGTTGCCGTGTTTTAATTTATAGGTCTATGAAGATTGGAGGTACCCGTTACCCAAGGCTGTCTTAAACTTGTATCATATACCCATTAATTTGGTATCAGAAGAGGGTGGGCAGGCGTGTAAAGTCTAATATGAGTCAGTTCATACGAAAAGAGTTTTTAAATACATTTTTTATGAAGTTAGCCAGCCAAATTATGGTCATCTATCCGCACCTGGGGCGTCCAATCTGAATTAATCTTTATTAAACCACGGCAGAGGCTAAACCGAAGCGAGTTTTCAGACCGAAAACTAAGCTAACATTTAGTTTAGTTCACGCAGTTTTCAATACTTGTGTCTATTAACAGCTGACAATAAAGCAACAGTTTAAAAAACTGCGTTAGCTAAGCAGTGAACTGTACTAAACTAAGGCGTTATCCTATGTGAGTGATCAACCTCGATAAGTGCGTCGCCACGCGACGCGTTCAATACTTAAAACAGCTTGTGTCAATGTCAGTCGCGTGTCATATTTATATCACGTTGGTCGCACTTGTCGCGTTTGTCGTTGACGTAGGACAACGGATAAGTTAGCTTAGCTTTTGGTCTATAGCTCGCATAAGTAACACTGTCACATACATGTTGCAATAATAAGGCGAGTGAGAACACTTAAATGTAAATATTATAGTTATGATAACTTGTAGAGAAATGTGCCCGCACTGAGTGTTTGATGATGTCAATAAGAGTGTGCGTTTTATTACTTGTAATAAATTATTGTTAATAGATCAATTATTACACAACTATGCTCTTTTATTCCTACCTTATTATTGTCACACAAAATTGAGCTTTTTTAGTAAAAATAAAACTAAAATTTACACAGGTAATTTTTTTAATATACAACATACCTATTTAAGTAATAGAAATAACAATTCCAATAAAGTCAATAAGCACATATCTATGTGGATATTTACATGTAATTTATATTGTCTTGACTGGCACATTACTATAACAGTGATACGGTATAATCGATATTGACCAATGGTTACAAAATTATGAACATTTTTAAACTATGGTCCAACTGCTTGATGATGCCATTACAGAAGACCTTTTAAACCCATTTAAAAAAACCAAGCAAGCCGTAGCATATAAATACAGTTTATGCGCTTGCGTCTTTCTTTATTCAAGCATAGATAACTTTTATGGATCTTCTAAGTCTTTTGTTTTAACAAATCTACGCTCATTTGACAAGTCCGATGCTCTTCCCGACGTCGGCAAACGCTTCGACTGCACGCTGGACGTCGTTGGGCGTGTGCGCAGCGCTCAGCTGCACGCGGACGCGCGCGCCGCCCCGCGGCACTACCGGGAAACTGAACGCTACCACGTAAATGCCGCGCTCTAAAAGAAAAGGATAGAATATAAGTCATTTGGGTAATGAGCATGACAAACAAACATAACACAACAAGAAAACACCTATTTAAAAGGTATGCTATACAAAACAGGCTACTCGTAAAAAATATTTGTGACAGACCGCGCAATAACAACAAGTCTCTACATACTAATGATTACGTATATGCAGTGATTTGTTTGTGTCGATGCAAAATTGGATTTTGTCTTCCATAGAACAATTTTGAACAGTTAGTTTTTTTTTTATAAGCACGGCAACTGAAAACGCTGAATGTTCCGTAAGATTTCTAAATTATTATATTTTGAGCATTAAAATTTTCAAATTGTAAGTGTCATGTACAATGCAAGTGCATTTTCACGTACAAGGCTTGCGTGAGGTTGTGGCCTGGGTTCAAGCTCCATCTGTGGCAGTCTGATTTTTAAGGTAATTAAAACACACTTAAAGAAAAATTGACTGCCACAGACAGGCTCCAACCCGCACCTCTCGCAAGCAGGGCGATTGCTCTCCCAATTCTCAGAGCTGCCAAAAATTATCTATCTACTTCGCATTATCATAAAAAGCTTATCAGTTTTTTTTAAGGTAACAAGTAAGTATGGGCTAGCTCTTGGAATTAGAATCGCTTATCAAATGCAGATAGTGACCGTGACGCTATCTGCTTCGCTGTGGATCTTCATTGAACTCATCACGCATGCCAGATGCGAGTTCCACAACAATGGGCGCGTCTCCGACCATCACAGGGCCGATGGGGGGGTTGTCCGAACCACCACTTCGACAACTACCAACAGACCTTCATTATTTAGCCTAAAGAAACTCTGTTTAACTCACCAAGCATGCCAGAAGCAAGTTCTACAGCAATGGGTGCGTCTCCGACCATCACGGGGCAGATAGGGTGGTTATCTCCGGAGACGGTGAGGCCGGCTGCCTTGATCCCTTCCCTGAACTGTGTGGTGTTGTCACGCAGCCGCTGGCGAAGATCGCTGCTGTTTTCTACCAGGTCTAGTGACTGGAATTTAACAAATTTAAAAGGGTTAAAATTGATGCAAAGAAATGCCTGCCCAGGGAAATTCTTTTGATAACAGCAGGCATGGGTTGCTTTTCATGCATTGTCGATGCAACGCCTTGCTTGTTGTCGATGCAAGGCGGTATATTACGTTAGCCTTACAGGTGTCGCTATTAGATGCCATTTATTGCAGATCAGGGGCCGTAACGATCTTTCTTCCCGCTTACTAGTCTTAAATAAGAACGCTGGTTCTTAAAAAAAATAGAACAAAATCACGATTAACAGCGCTATCTCAGAGCTTCTGTTGGTTGATTGAGCCTAAACAAGCTTGTAATAAGTCCGTAGCTACTTCGTTTATTTTGAAGTAGGTATTAAATTGATCAAGACCAAAAGACTAAGCTTAGCAATTTATTCACTTTCAAAGAAGTAGCAACAAAAAGCGGAGGTGGTGCGGTCGACAAGAGTTTCGGTCTAGACACATAGCAGCACTAGAGCAGCGTGATAAGTTCCTTTGGACCAGTAGTGTAGCCGCCTGCAGCGCTGCACAGTGTTCAGACACACACACAGAGTTCTAAACTTTCCAATCGTAATACACACCTGCAATGCAGCAGCAACCACGGGCGGGGGCGGTGCGTTCGAGAACAGGTACGGCCTGGAGACGTTCCTGAGTAGCGTGATCAGTTCTTTGGGCCCGGTGGTGTAGCCTCCCGCAGCGCCGCTCACTGCTTTGCCGAGCGTCGAGCAGATGATGTCTGCTGCACCCATCAGGCCGCAGTATTCTTCTGTGCCACTGGAAAGTATTATTACGATTAATAAACCTGATGGTAAATAAATTGTAATTATTAGCGAAGAAATAATATCAAGTCGTGGAAGGTACCTATGTAATGAAAAAAAACCGGTCAAGTGCGAGTTGGACTCGCGTACCGAGGGTTCCGTACAAACCTGTAGATAAGGAGTAGTAACTTTTCAAAATTGTCAAAAAAAATTTTTTTATATGATGAAACTGAAAATTTAAGGTTTTCGTAATTTTTCCTATATCTGTACTATAAGGCGTGACTTCGTACTAAATTTCAAGATTCTAAGTTTACGGGAAGTACCCTGTAGGTTTTGATACCCGTGCGAGTTTCGAAAATTTGCGGAAATTTGCGGCCTAAATGGCTGTATCTTTTGATTGCGTTGGCTTAGAAGGTTGATTTTTCTACAGCTTCCAGGGACAGTAGACCTAAGTATCATATAGAAATTACAGTTTGATACCTCCACGCGTTCCTGAGAAAAACGGTCTTGAACTCTTGACAGACGGACGGACGGACGGACAACAAAGTGATCTTATAAGGGTTCCGTTTTTTTCTTTTGAGGTACGGAACCCTAAAAATGATGATCCCAGAAAGTACTTAGGTACCGAGAAGTTGAATAAACCTAGATTTAACGTTCTATTTGGACTTAATATGAAATCCTTATGAATTTTACTAGCTTAAATATTATTGCAAACATCTTGGCTTGTCTTAGACCTTCTGTCTCAATTATAGAGGTCTTATTAGGCTTCTGTCTAAATTATATTACATGATTTAAAGCTTAAGATTTAAGATCCTCCTCGATGACCGGAGCCGGAAAGAATTTTTTAAGTGTTATGTCTTTTTGAATTTAAAAATATTAGCATTCTGAACGCAAAAAAAAACATAACAAATATGATTTAAGGCTAAAACGTCCGGATCAATGTGTGATTACCCGATATGGAGATTTCTCACTTAACCAGGTCCCACTTAAATAAGTTTTACTAATTGATATTATGCAAAAAAAACTTCTTAATTGATATTAAATGAGAACGGTGGCAGATGATCCGCATGCGCCTATTGTCAGGCATTTCGTGCGACTTATGACTCATACAGTAGACGATAATTCTTCTAGTTGTCGGCCGCACGGGGTGCCTCTTAGGTACATGACAAATTGATTTTTATATTTATTTATTTTTGTATTTTTATTTTTGAATTGTTTTTAATTTTAATTTAATTTGAATTTAAGTTAATGTCATAGAATTTGATACATATATGTAAGTACTAACACCACTAATAAAGCGCCACTGTATTGTAACCCATGGATTTTTTGTTGTCCGAAATAAATAAATGAATTTAATTGAAATTAATTCTTCTTACCGCCCAGTCTCCCCAAAGAAGCCAGTGGCATGACTGTCGTCCACGGCGAGCAGCGCTCGGTACTTATCGGCTAGTTTGCGAAGACCCTCGATGGGGGCCACCGTGCCGTCCATAGAGAAGACGCCATCAGTTACTATCAGCTTGATGCGCGCTTCGCTGTGAGCTAGCAAGTGTTCCAGTTCTGTTGAAGGCAAGATTTCTTTGCATACAAACATGATTAAATGAAAAAGTTAAGATTTGATTTTGTTATATATGATTTACTAATATTTTTAACAGTTAGCCTAAGGAGGGTTGTTTTTCGAACGTAATGTAGGTAGGTATTTCGGTTCGGTTCATTAGTGTTTTTGAAGGTAGCAAAATACAATTCTAAAGCTTTTTTGTGGCTCTAGATAAAGAATAAAGATTTATCGCTCTCATAAAATGTTTAAATTGACTTTAGTGATAGTTCCTACAGTCTAGTTACATACAGTCAGTATAGGCACAGAATAATAACTAGTAACTAGCGTTTTGCATGACCAGATAGATATCACCAAGTTTTGATTTTTTCGCAAAAGTGTTATGCTGAATTTTGAAAGATTGTGTTATCTTTCATCAGACATTTTCATCTTACCATTAAGATCCCTATGCGGGTATCTGTATTTCTGCGCCTTACACAGCCGAATCCCGTCGATAATCGACGCATGGTTGAGCGCATCAGAGAAGACCGCGTCTTCTGGAGTCAGCATGGACTCGAAGAGGCCAGCGTTGGCGTCGAAACACGACCCATACAGGATAGCGTCTTCGCGCTGGTGGAACTGGGCTAAGCGGTGCTCAAGTTCCTGGAACAGAGGGAATAGCTCCTTGAATAAAAGAGGCGTGGACAAATAAGGTAAAATTACGTTTCTTAGGCTGGAAGAACATAACCGATTTTCTGATCAGGAATCCAGATTGGGGATCCAGAATACTATCTTGGCATGTAAATGTTCTGAATAAAAAAGCGGTTCGGTTTGGCGCGTTACCGAAACCGAAAATCTGCGGAAAGGTTCACGGAATACCGAATCTGAATCAGGAAACCGGATGTGTGTGCGCAACCTTAAATATATCTTTGGATATATCCGACTCGGATTTCATAGCTTTTCAAAATTGGTAAATGATGAAACCCTACATATTTGTTACCTATTTCGCTTAATGTAATTACCTACATATTATATAGTTGAACAGTTCGAAAATTTTGTAAGGTTATGTATGAAATGCCTCCGTGTGAAATTTATTGTGTCAATCAATGTAATATCAGTATAAATGTCGGTAAGGTCTTACCTTATGCAATGTTTGTGTTCCACAAATGAATCGGACGGAGCTGAGACCGGCGCCATATTTGCTTAAACTTTCTCTTGCTGCTTCAACTACTTCAGGATGATTCTAGATATAAAAATAAAGCAATTATATTTTGACTTTGAAAAAGTAAGTAATTGATAGTGAACCATATTAACCGCAAAATCACAATGCTACTTTTTATTACATGTGCGTTATTATTTTACACTAAATTATGTAAAACTCTAAAAGACCATGTCAATAGTTTTCAAATGAATCATATTTAATGTTTGTAGGACCTCTAGATCCATTGTAATATTTTTTGATACATCTTTAGCAAATTAAAATTTAAAAAATAGTGAGGGTACACGCCCCCCGCCAGGGAGTATTTTTGGCGATAAAATTGCATGTATTACTTGACCTTTAGGTATCCCGGACACACTGTATAAGCAATATAAAGAATAAATAAAAACAGTTTGGCAGATTCATAGCTTACCGCTAATCCTAAATAATTGTTTGCACAGAAGTTCAGGAAGTCGCCTTTAGCTCCTTGCACTGTCACCTGAAAAAGAAAAACGGATAAATCCATGTGTATTAACTTCATACATGCCGCATAAGGAAATCGACTAAGTTGTTGTAAGCTATTCAACATATTTAATCTGTTTATGTTACTTTGTTTTGTTTTTACATAACTCTGTAGTGAATAAAATTAAGCACAACCTTGCATGATCAAAAGATGAGCATGTTGTTTTTCTATTGTAGTATGACATTGGCATTAGTCAGATGAAAAAACGATGAAGGAAATAAGAAGTGCAATCAGTTAGTTGATCATGTCACTAACTTAGTTACCTAGTAACTATTTAGTAATCTGTGGTAGCGCACGCGAGGACAATTTTGTGAGAGCTGTATGACCATGAATGATGTGTTAGGTATTCGGTTAAATACGCTATGCTTTTTTGACGTGACAACGTCTTATAAATTGGTTTGCCGGGTGACACTTTAAGAAACTGCGTTACGCTCCGCTCACGTTATGCGCTCACAATGAGAGCGAGTGAGAGGCACGCGTCCCTTCGACTCGGGCATGGTTAGCCCGCCTAAGAGCGAGTGAGACAGACATAAAAAGTGAAAGGCACGCGTCCCTTCCACTC
Organism: Pyrausta despicata; assembly: GCA_963921415.1. NCBI lineage: Eukaryota > Metazoa > Arthropoda > Insecta > Lepidoptera > Crambidae > Pyrausta > Pyrausta despicata. The sequence continues at coordinate 7,335,089 of OY992862.1, read as the reverse complement.
GAGCACAGTTAACCCGCCTAAGAGCGAGAGAGAGAGAGTGAGAGAGATAGGCATACAAACCGGTTCATGTTATACGAATGAATATTCACATTAAAATTATTTTACCACTCAAAGTCGTTGTCATGTAAACCTTTCGCCCGTATACCGACTTTACAGGCAACCAATTTTTTTGAATTCGTTTACGTACAACCAACGTACAACGAAGAACTTTTGCAATCTTTTTTCATGTAAACATGGCAGTCATCTACATCTTTCATATCATGGTGTGTCGTACTTGGGCGCCTCGAATTAAAATCTCTGAAAGCAAAAGGCTCCATATTACGTTCATTTAAAAACTATTTTGTTTTTCATATAGTTTAAGCGCTTTAGTTTAGCGCTTGTGAAACCATAAATTTTATGAAAATAAAGCACTTAAATAAATAAAACTCAAACAGCAAAAAATTTATTCCTCTAGTCCAAGCTCCCGAGTTCAAGGTGTTATAGTCAAAACATTTCTCTATATCGCAAAGGTTTATATTTTTGTATTTAAAATATAACAGTTTAATCTTTTAAACAAAAAATAATGAAACAGTTAGGCTAGTTCAAGTTTTCTTCAAATATTTTTTTAACTTTTGTCCCGGGTTACGAGTTGACACCTGTGTAGTGGCATTCAAATGCCTACACGTCCCTAACCATTCGCGTAGGAAATGGGTTTTTATCCTGCATGCCAACAATTAGTGGTGTTTTAAGTACCCATAGGATAAGCTACCGGTTTTGCACCGGAGTTCCAGAGATATAAACGTAAACAGCTGATTTCTCTGGGCTTGGTTCCGTTAACATTTGATTACTTGTATAAAATTGCATCAATGTTTTAATTTCAAGAGCTAGGCATTGAGGTGCTAAAAATCGCTCCTCAGCTGTATTTCCTGGTCTGAAATAATCTTCTCTAACTATTGTTTTGGCCTTTCTGGAGTAATTTTGTCCAGAGATATCAATATTTTGTATGAAAAATTAACATTACAATCAGTTTTTGGCTTCGTTGGTTAAAAAATGAGAAAAATTTTCTTTATTTAGATAACAAAGGTGGCATATGTTTTTTTACCACTAAATAGATACTTTCGCGCAATACGATGTTTAAAAGTAAAAAAAAACCTTCAGTGGGTTTTATACATTTTTTTTTAGATTTTCATTGTAATTTTTCTGCTTAAAATGTTTTTATAGTGATTTATTTCTCTGTCGCTTTTTTTTCCTCTGGGCCCAAAATATCTTCCGTTCTATTGGTCAGAAATGGGTGCCTCTTTGAAAGTTCAGTTTCAAATACACTTCAGTTTAACATAATTTTAAAATATTATCAATAGTTTCAGTTAAAGAAAATCACCAGAGAAATCAATCGAAGAAGCCAAATCCCAAGAAGGATCCAGGTCCCAAATACGAGTATACTCTAGCTGTTTCAATTAGTTCACAACACAAACATAAGAACACAATAATAGAGTAATAGCTGATAAAGTTCTTATCAGGCAAATCGAGTTTATTCGTGTTGTGCTAGCTCTACCAATAAATTGCACTCCTTAATAATAAGTTTGTTTGAAAAGTAACTTTCCTAAGTGGAATGTAACACGTCAGGTCATAATCATAAAGATGTTTGTTAGACCTACCTTAAAGTTTTGAACATCGATGATGGAAGATTAAATAGTTTGAGGTCTATAAATTCGTTTGCTTTAGCTTGTAGTGGCGATATGAGCTGACCACGAGTGGTTGCTCGTGATACCAGGTCCCCTCTTGACCTTCTGCACCCGGTCTTCATAATGAAATATGTGTTTTTTTTCTACTTGCCTTAGTTTGATGAAGTGATGTGAGCATCCGCTCGTGCTTTTAGATCTTAGCGCTCTTTGTCTCCTAACGCCTGTAGCACCCATGCAGCGCTGCTATTCTTGCACACTTCTTCAAACGAGTGAAGATTCCATCACACAGATAATATGGGTATTTTGTTTCACTTGCCTTAGTTTGCTGCGGAGATGTGAGTACTCTTTCATGTTTCCAGGTCTTAGCTTTCTTGATCTCTTGCAGGCGGTCGTCAAGCACCTCCCGCAGTTTCGTCACTCCTGCGCGCTCCTTACTCTTCAGCTCGTGAAGCTGACGGGTGTGGGTTCCATTAAATACTGAAATAAATGCATTGAATTATGTAAATGTTACAGGTAAACCTTTTTGAGTTTGAGTTGGCATGCGATAATTAAATGTGTGATCCTTTGAGCAGTAACATATTACAATCCTTTCGAATATTCTGTCGAGACGACGTGTTTATAATCAAGGCCAACAACGTTTTGAAATTGTATTTTTCCCTAAACTCTACGCTCTACTTTGCAATCCTGATACTTCAGCTCTACGTAACTCTGCCAAATAGACTTTAGATATACTTAATAGGTACTAATTTTAACAGTTCTAGATGTACACGGAGAAAAAGCGACCTAACAACAAGGTCATAGCCGGCAGTACCGGCACATGACGATAACGAAAAACAATGAAAAGCAGGTTTTTGGTCAGAGCGTATGCAATCAGTCACAAACAAAAAGTTAGAGCAAACTTTTTGTTGTTGTGCCAGTATACTGGCACAAAAAAAGCATCGAAAATAAAGAAAGTTTAGAAAAAGAGCTCTCAAATAAAAAAAAATCTTTACCGGTGCGCAGGAGTTGCGAGCGTAGCGCCATCGCGTCGAATGGCATCGCGCGAGGCGCGGGCGCACCACACCCGCCTCTTTGGCAGACCAGTCACGCAGGTTTCTGTTTCGTAAATAATTTTGTTTTCATTTAAACCTACTGCTATACTCGACTGTTTCGTGTTTACAGATTTAGTTAACCGGCTGCTAAATGTTTTGCAGGCGCGCGGCATGGAAGGTTCGTCGGGTAGATCGATGAGTCTATTTGCGGAATACTTATTTAATCGATTTCAGTTCATTTGTTACCGACGTCAAAAAAAGATTCTCAATCCGACCGTTTTTACTTATTTATTTTGATGTATGTCACCACATATCTCCGGCATTTATAATCTGATTTGAATAATTGTTTGCATATAAAAGAGTGGAGTGTCCGATTGGTCCCATATAAATTTTGTTAATGTCTGGTCATCCACGTGAAAAATATTGAAGGGAACTCCTCAAAAAGCATCAGAATAAGGTCTGCGGTTAAGTTAATGCTTTTTAATCTTGTGGTTATCAAGTTTTTGCATACGATAGTCATAATTTTAAAGCGAGATGATGATGGAGACCTCTTCAATTATTAGGAGTTCAGGGAAGACGGAGTAATCTTCACCACAATTCATGACCATTCTACTAGGTTACAATGATAGGGCCTACTAATGATTCATGCGTGGCCACTAAAAGTTTTAAATAAAAAAATGGGTAATTAAATTTTCCGATTTCCTAGGGGGGAGCCACAATATGATAGGGATCACGACATCGCATCGTTTAGAGAGTACGGACATCAGCTTAGAGCCTTAGAGGCTAGAGGAGGCGATCAGTAAATATTTTAAAATTTTATATCGTTCGTTTAATACACGTTGCCGGCAAGACTACCAGCTGTTGGAGTCTAAAGTGAGCTGACGATGCACGCATTACTACCTACACATAATACCTTCAGTTACCGAGACCAAAGACAATGCCTTTCCATTATCTTTGCCGAGACCAAACCATGCTCGAGGAGCCTTTGGCAAACGCATACCAAGTTATGTTCGAGGAGTCGTGGTGACTTAACAGCGCCCTTCGTAGCTCCATAGCAGTAAGAATTTATGTACCTACAATACAATGGTCTCGTAGAAGTCAATTGATTACAGACCATGGATACGGAACCACCTCTTTTATTTACTGCCCCTTCTGTAATGCATCTCATTAACAAAAAATATTTTTCATCCCACCATCTCGGAAAGAGTCATTTTGCTCTTCAATATCTGAGTGGAAAAGCCGTTTTTATTCACTAGAGGTTTAAAGTAAATTTGAATTTAGAACATCGTGTGCACCAAGTTTGTGAATTAAAAAAATCATTAAACCTATTTATTGCTACCTCTATGGTGCCAAATATATCATACAATTTTTTTTTAATTTTTTAAAAAACTCAAACTCGGAACCTTCTTGGTGTTCTTTTTTCAATTTGCTTTGTTGGCGGTTCTTTACGCGTCATTGTTTCGAGTCATTGTTAAACCTTATATTAAAAACAAGAAATTTGAAAACAAGTGAAAAACTAATATGAGTGATTCTAGCGACGAGGAAGTTTGTTTGACGCCAACAGAATTGACTGAAACTGTTAATAATGCGCAAATGATCTTTCTCCCTCAACAATCAAGCGAGAAGTATTTAAAACAGTACGTTATGTTCAACACGTGGCGACTAGCAAAAGGAGCCAAAACTTTCTTAGAAAACGTTTTGCTGGCATATTTTATAGAATTATCCGAGAACAAGAAAGCAAGCACTCGAAAAACAGTACACAAGTGACAACACCAATATTACAGTAGGTACCCAACAAAAATATTACACTCAATTTAAATAATTGTAGCAACGGTACTTTCAATTTTTATTAATTATACCTAAGTATTATTTTGTTATAATTTAAAGATTATTCTGTAATACTTACCTGTCATAATGTAGTAGTTAATACCTAAACTGAAATAAAAGTAGCTATCTTGTGATTGTCAACGGTTTTATTTGCATTTAGTCATTTCCTCGCTGAGGTGGAATGAAAAGTTACGTGTTGCACTCGAGTGCAATGATTTTTCACCTCGTGCTCTTTTGATTCCCTCGCTAACGCTCAGGATTCTAATTTTGAATCACTCGCTGCGCTCGTGATTCAATTTTAGAATCCTTCGCTTGCTCGGTCATCAAAATTGAACACGCGGTTAAAAAGCAACTTTGCACTCTTGTATAACAAATAACTATTTCTTTAGTAATTATTATCTTGGTATTCGCGACTAACTGTGGACAGTAAATTTTACAAACTTTAAAAATAGGCAACTTTATAGCAGAATTCATTAAATTGAAAGGGACAATTTAATTACAAAGCTACGACGGTGTAGAGTTCGAAGTTCTTTTGAGACTTGGATTGAAATTGCCATGGAGCTGTGATGTTTCAAAGTCAGTGACAAAAAATTACAACTTGTTTCCCAAATAATGAGAGAACACATAGAAACACACCGTACGGCGTTAAGTCCTCCTTTTGCACAGGAAAACTCTGTACAAAAGCAGCAGAAATAAAACATGAGCGGTGCGGAAAAACAGGTAATAAAAATTATGACCACCAGAAAATTCGATACCCTAAGCTCTTTTATCAAAAATATATGCATAACACCAAATAAATTAAGCCTAAAATAAATATTAGTTCTAGCTAAACTTCTAGTTTAAATATTTTTAGACCAAAAGAAGTAAACGATCAGTAAAATTTATGTGCGAGCAAATTAATGTGCTATTTTTGCCCAGTTAAACCACTATGATTACCATAAAATGTGATCGCATTACCAAACAATGTATTATGATTGTATCCTGGTTTTCACAAAAGCGAAAAAGAGCGGACTCGAGAGAAGATATGTTTTGAAGAACCTATCAAATTTCGTTATTTCCACATCTCCTCTCCGCTTAGCTTCGGTGGAAATGCATAAAGCGGGGAGGAGAGGAGATGTCTCATTTTTCTATATAACCTTGGGGCCGAGCGGAGCTGTGTTTAGTGGAGATGTGACATGTTTGTGATCAGCACATGACTGAGCTTGAGCTCTCACGGCTCACACATAACCGCTACGCACTCAAGTATTAATTTACTCTTTGGCTGCAATCTTCTCTCCGCTACTCATCTCCTCTCCGCTTTGGTGGCTGTCGCGAAACGGTCATCTACGTACGGGGCGTCGTGACGCGTGGGAGGAGGGCTACGACGGCACCGGCGAATACGGACCCCCGGACACTTGCGCTCGACACCCGGAATACGACGAACATCACCAAAGCTCCGGCCGCGATCCGCAATCGATTTCCTTTAGCACTTAGTGTTTTTATGGGTTATTTTTTTAAATGACAATAAACCAGTCCATTAATATGCAGACAGTCCGCTTTTCATTACGTCCTGTAGGACCACTCACAGTGGCATAGGCCCGGTTTCCACCAAAGCGGAGAGAGAGAGATGTTAAATATTTGCATGTCATTTTTAATTAAAGTGTGGTTAATAGTTCTGTGTTTTATGTTTAAAGTCATTTTCTTTAAAAGGGTAGCAAGATGTATAAAAATTTGGTTATAATTTCATTTTAAACTGCGGTTTTGATTTTGGTGATCATTTACTATTTTAGGTCAACTATGATTTTTTAGGTGCTTGTGGCGCAGTGGTTGCAACGCTTTGATATCTAGTGATACCCAAAGTGAAGCAACCTAAAGCGCGGTCATGTTTGGGATGGGTGACCATTCTGACCATTTAAGTGACGTCTCCCAAGTAACACAGATGAGCTGCACAAAAGCTGCATAGAAGATAAATTTTGAACCTAAGGCTGATTTAGCCAAGCTGCACAAAGGCTGATTAAACCGCTATACAACCCTTGTAATGCCAAAATGGGCCCCAAATTAACCAGCCTTGGGCTGATGAATGTTTGCTTAAAGGCCGTCTACGTCTTGTAAAAGAGCTGCATTTAGGCTTAACCAGCTTAATTGTGCAGCTTATTCTCTACTTTTCAGCCGCTATCAAGCTTTTATCCATTGGTAAGTTTCATTGGGGCTGGATAGTGGCAAAATAAAAAAATAAATTAAATTAAAATGTCAAAAATGTCTTAGTATTTTATAAATTGTTATGGCTTAGCGTGGAAGCTGTAATTCTGTTATTATACTTTTTGCTTTTCTTATTATACTATGTGTTCTAAGTGCGGAGAAAGTTTTACTGTAAATGTATATATTAATTTACATCTCATTTTTCACGCGCCCTTCTTATAACGCCTATTTAAGATATAATCGAAAGAAAATTGTGAGCTAAAAATTTTTGTGAAATCACTTTATGTCTACAATTTGATTATTTGTGACTCGTAAAATTAATATTTATAAACTTAAAGCTAAAACAGCTCATAATAAAAAGCCAAAAGCTTTTAAATTGCAGAAAACATACATTATTTTATCATCCGATTACTATCAAGATCGCAAACAATGGCTGCCGTTTGTAAAGCAGCTCTGGCTCTTTGTTTCAGCTATTATAATTCTATAGACTGCACACGGGTATCTATGGCAACCGTTGATCAGCTCATAGCTTTCTTATGTCTGTACAAAGTATGTTATAGTTACCTTAATCTGACTAGCGGTATAGTAACTACACTTTTAGTCAGCCTATTGGAGATCCTCGATAATTATTTCGATACATTAAAACCCATGAATTTATTGCAAACTATTGCTTACTTGGGATTAAACGGAATACTTTAATTTATGTATGGTATTTATTTCTTTTATTAGGTTAAAGTTTGATTATATAATTACCTACTAATTTTTTTTTAGCTCTCTTGGTTAGGTAGTGACAGCTATCTAGTACCGGTAAATAAATAATTGATTCGTTTGATAAATAATAAATGTCGTGCGTAACGCGTAACAGTTTGATCGACTTACGATACGACATATAAATAGTATGTGTATGTATGTACAATTAACAATAAAAATATATAAGTCACATTCAAGTTTTACGCTTTTATAATTACTTAGAATTACTTAGTCGATGTACCTAAGTAGGTACATCGATTAAGTAATTTTTTTTATGTAGTAGTCATCAAAATCATAACTAGTTAAAATTATTATTATTATAATTATTATTATTATATAGTTATTATTATTATAATTAATATCAATTAATAATAATATATAGTATAATATATTCGTTTTCTCTTTTTCCAAGGTTTTATGCCCATTTTACTAACACCAATCGATGCTGTTCCTTTAGTGAAATGACCTAATCTGCTACAGGAGTAAAATTAAGCCGTTAGAATTATAAAACTCTTGAGTAATCCTAATAAACCGCCTCAAGCTGCATTAAAGCTTTTAGTAGTACTTTAAAGCTTTTGGCTTTAAAGAAGAACTCGTTAGAACTTTAGTAGATATAAAAACTTTTTTTTACTCTCCTTTGCAAACATAAGCGTGTTAAGAGTTCCCAAAACGACCATTGTCAAGCTTACTTGAATAGCATTTAAAGAGAATAAACCTACTCTTTTAAACAACCTTTAGTTTTGGTGCAAACTGTTGTACAGCCAACGTCTGCACAAGAGCTTATTATTTACCTAATTAACCAAACATATACAAGCTTAAGGTTTTTTTACAAGCTAAAAGAATAAGTTGCAACCAGCGGCTGGACAGTAACTTTTTAATTAACTGTTATAATGCTAAGAGTATATTGTTGCTCTTTATTTCAGCTCTTAATCAGCAAGACTGTACAAAAGTAGAAAAAATCACTCTTGCACAGTCTTCAGCTTCACCCAGAACCTTTATATATCTCTAGTGGAGTGTTATTCTGGTTAAAAGCTTACTTATTTCTGAAAATTCAGCCTGTGTGCTACTTGGGCTATTTACAAGCATCTCCGTGCTTCGGAAGGCACGTTAAGCTGTTGGTCCCAGTTAATATCGACAGATATTAGTCGTTAAGCCTGGTCAGAGGCCCTCGGGCGGCTTAATAACATCTGACAGTAAGGTTGGTCACTTACCTTACACACACCCCTCCACCAATCCGCACTGAGCCCGCGTGGTGGAGTATGGCTCCGACCACCTCATAGTTGAGGTGAGGCCTGTGCCCAGCAGTGTGACGTATATAGGCTGATGAGAGATGATTTTTTTGGATAGATGTATTAACTTTGGTTGTAGTTTTAAATTAAAATGCGGTTTAATATTCTGGTGATCATTTACTACTTTTGTCTGTGATATTTTATTAAATCGACAGTTAAACATAAGCCAAAATGAAATGATATCATGATGCGCAAACTAACCAAGGGTCGCATTTGAAGGACTTTTGCAAAAAAAGGGCGCATGGTTACCGAAAGTCCATCTACGCAGACGCAAACAAAATCAAAACTTTTTCTCTTCTCTCAAGCCATGTGATGTTTAACGAAAGTTTTTAGAATAAATTATTCATAAGTCAATGATGGGGCTATGTAAATTTATCGTTAAACATTCATTTAGCTATTTCTAACAATTTATAAATTAAACGTTAAACTTAAAATGGAGTTAAATGCTTTACTGGTCTAGCTAACTAAGTAGGTCATAATAAAGTATCCCTTCCAGGCGCCCTTTTTTTGTAGTTTCGTTGGTACTAAAACAATACTGGGATTTCAGGCTTATTCTTTCCGATCATGTTTTATTTTTTGGCACATACATCTTAATTACGTGTCCGATTGAACATAAAAGCACAGATTACTAAATAGTTACGATAAAAGTCTACTTCTCGCGGTTGTCATTGAGACCTTACTTTTCCTCGTTTTTGACGGCCGAGTATAGCGCATTATTGTTCCGTTCGCGTTATCAAAGTTGTTCATATAAGTACACGAACATCCAAGGAAACCGAAAAGTACTTAGGTATGTTTAACGCGTTGCGCAAATGGCTCGCTTAATTAGTTTATTATTGCGAGCCATTTGTTGTTGTCTATTGTTACTGCCACCATAACTATTTAGTAATCTGTGCTGCCACTAGCATCACTGGCTGTCTTTATTCCTAGAGATTTACAGGTAAAGATGAAAAAACCTTTTGTATTCGATATCCAATAAAGCCTCAGACTTGATAGACTGGCAATCTATTTATTAACCGCACACGGTTATTTCTGGTATATATTGAATTGACACCTCCTCCTTATTTTTTAAGTCGGTGAATGGATTATTGTCTATAGTAACAGTAATAGACTTCCTAGCCGATTTCGACCACGCTGGCCGATCTTAACAGATATCCGTCAACTGCGCGGGAGATATTATAGTGCACTAGTGTGAGCGCGATGCACAGGTGCACTTACTGTTCCATCATTCTCAAAGTTCGGTGAGTCGCCAATCCGTCCGACAAGACGGGAGAGAGATCAAGCGCAGGCTCATCGGCTTAACGTGCATTCCGAGGCATGGAGGAGTAACACCGCCAACTTTCCGAATCCGAGCTGTTTCTAAGAAATTCATGATAAAAAAACTCAGAAACAATTTTTAGCTCGACCTGGGATTCGAACCCAGGACCTCTACACCAACGAGGCAGTCAGCCTATAGTCAGCTACAGCATACGATAAATGTCTTTGTTTCGTAATTTGAAACTGGCGCCACTCAGTAACTTTCGTAAAAAGTTTATTGATCTATTAATTTAGTTTCATAAAGTTAGATTATCGATTTATGGAATATTTTAATCATCATCATTTAAATGCCACATTTTTGTGTTGCTGAAATAATTTAGTTTGAAAGGATTTGACTAACTTTGTATCATAGACCATAGAAAATAAATACTTCGTATGTTCTACAAACTTCCGGTATTGGTTGAAAGTAGTCATTCATTCCTTTGTTATTCATTCGTTCACCTTCCATTAGTGCTGCCCGTTCAAAAATTGTAATTGAACTGGAAATTGATTTAGGTTGATTTTCTTTAAATCGAATCAATCTTGATGTACGAACTATTTCTGATTATACGCGAAATGTGTGTATATGAATTTAAACGCGGTTAAAGCTTCTGTATTACCTTGTACCTACGTGTATTACCTAAAACTTCTGTATTACCTACCATTGATTAATTCTGGTGTTGAACACTTACAGAACGGTAATGTGAAGATGTATGTTAAAATTTATAAGTGCTTGTTAATTTTATGTCCTTAAAACTACTGAATTTGGTATAAAACATATTTTGCTACGACATAATTATTTTAAACGAAGCTTAGGAACGTTACCATTAATCGAAGACACCAATCTGCAGTAATCTACATCATTGTAGTTTACAAAGATTAATAATTGTAGAATCGATGTTCATAATGAAATATGAAATGTTCAATTGCTTAACGCCCATCCCTACAACTGAGATTACTCTCCTGTTAATTCAGAACCATTCGGAACCATGAAACTGTACACATCCGTGTTTCGGAACTAACAAGTGACAGCTGAACCACAGATTACTAAATAGTTACTACGTAACAGATAAATCACTCCATAGAAAAATTTCGATACCTACAGCTTTAATAGACTACTTTTTCTGCCGCGTACAAAAATGCACCTACAGCTCTGAGTATAAAGTCGCTATTGCTTCGCAGCTGCGCGAGACCACGTGACGTGAGACCGAGTGACCATCGAACTAAGGTTAACACTTTCGGTAAAAATATTTCAACCACATTTATCTACAATGGTATTTGATTGACTGTTGTTAAAATAATATAACATTATTGAATAACAAATGTGAAATAAGAAATTCAGCTTGTATTAGGTATAACAAGCGAATTATGAGCTACTTAATTGTGACTCTTGCTATCTCTTTCTAAAACAAATCTGTCATTTGTGGAATCTGTCGTTTGTAGATTATTAGTAGGTAGGTACATTTCGAGAATCGGTCAATTTTATTGTCAACTATGTAGGTACCTTGTCATTTCGCTAATTAATGAGTCATTAGTCGACTAAACCACCACGTCGAGTAGGTAGGTAGGCAGGTACACACAGTTCGTAAGTGGTGCGCAGCCCTTAAAAAGTAGACTTTTAGGTATATTAGGTACTTATGTATTATTTCAATAAAGTAACTGACCTATGTTTCACTGTAGGTATTACATTTTAATTCAATAAACCCGAACCCCATTTTACCTAAATTTATCAAATTTACCTACGTCGGTAGGTACTACCTAAATAAATTACTAACTTACCGGGTAATAATTACATTTTCTTCATTAGCTGGTAGACAAAAAAAGAAAGCGTTTTATTTCTCTCAGTATTCGACCTACACCCATCAACAGCACAAACTACCACCAGAAGTCATTTTTCATAAATAAAGCTAACGTTTAACAAGCACAGATTACTTATTTGGTTCGTATGAAAACTAAATTGATCGTAAGCGTAACACAAACAATTATAGTGCGTCGGGAGCGCGTTCCACGGTTGTTAGCAGCCCACTGAATTGGCACCGTCGTCACTCGTCGCCATTGAGTACATTATACACTGGTCGTCGCGTCGGTGCGGGCGAGAGTAGGCTATTACCGCGCGCAAGTACATCGAGTGAGAGAGGCCTGGTTGAACCTCAGAAAAAGGAACGGACTCACTCAGTTCAGTTAACTTTCATTCATTTCATTCATTCATTCAGTTAATTTTATGTCGTGCTCGTGGGATGTTGCACTTGCGAATTTTTTGGAAATTATTTTTGAATTACTTCCTAATTTAAGTATTTTATACGTTTTAATTTGGATTCGTTGTTAGGCATAATTGTGAGGAATCCAGTGATAACATTTTTTAAACTTTATATCATTCCCTTTACTTAAATGTTTTAAACTTTGTTGGGGAGTTGTTTATTTTTCCAAAGTGGTGGGTTCCTATTTCTGTTTACAAGTAAAGTGTTTTCGTTGGCAATGGCTGGTAAAATGTACTTCGTCCTTGCGCTAATATGCGTGGTTCCCATCGTATATGCGTGCAATGAAGCTATTTGTGCCAGTGTGGTATCAAAATGCATGTTGACCCAGTCTTGTAAGTGTGACCTGAAGGACTGTTCGTGTTGTAAGGACTGTTTCAACTGCCTCAGCTACCTTTACAGTGAATGCTGCAGTTGTGTTGGTAAGAAAATTAATAATTAAACTGCAAACAAAAGTTTAGTAGGGCCATGTTTTGAGTGGACTTGTAAACAAAGTTCCTGTTTCCGTATTTGATTGATTTTTTTCTAGACTTACACAAATATTTGTCGACTTCGTTCATTAAATGTGTAAATAAATTGTACTGATAACATGCTGCATGATGAGAGGTAACTTTTAAACTAAAATGAGTGTATGATATCCTAATGTGTCTATTTTTCTATACACCTGACAATTTTTTTTTTACTATTAAAACCTTCTCTCACCTTTATACCAACAGATATGTGCCCTAAACCAAACGATACCCACACTGAGCTCTCGAAGACATCATATGTTGAAGAGCTTGCTGATGGCGTCCCAGGCTTGTTCACTGCGCTGACAAGTGACATTGACCCCCAAGAGCGCTGGCTGTCCATCACATACCCTGTGGATATAGACCTGTCAGTGTACAGGCCTGCTCCTGAGAAGCAAGTTGTCTATCACTTACGTAAGTACCGAACAATAAAAAAAGTTTATTCTTTTAATAGTGATTCGGCAATCATTCTTAAGACTATGAGCAGATGAGTTGTGGTGGAGTTACTTGAAGACCCATATCACAAAATTTTGACTGGTAAGCAGCTAAGCATCGATGCGTTTTTATGCAATAGATTACTTAATAATAATAAATAATTTATTTCAAGAATCCACTCATAGAAACATACAATACAAGGAGATACACAGATACAATAACACAAAAACATTAATATGTATGTAATTACTAGATTCCTAGTATGTAGCAGCCTTCGTTAATTAATTCAGCCTGTGAAAACTCTACTGAGAGAACTTCTTCTTTGCTTTCCTGTGCAGCCTCAGGATGGCATGCGACTTGCGGCCATTGATGCAGCTTTGTTTCAGCTGCTAATTCATAGGAATGAGGCAGCAGAAAATCTTGTCTCCTCAACTATTTTTAATGTGTGAACTCAACAGTGTAAACAGCAACAATAAAACAAATCATTTTGAGCACTAGCTGCTGATTTGATAAGACATTAATTTCTAGTTACTATTCTACTTCTATTCAGAAAAGATTTCCATTGATATTATTTTCAACAATAGTTTTTTTCGGCATTTCGTTCTAAGATAACGGTACGCCCTGCTTGCGTGATACCGACTCACACTTTGCCGGTTTTTAATTGTTATTAATAATAATATTAAATCATTCTGTACATTCATCTGAAATATCCTCAATGAATAGACCCGACAAAGAATAGCAGCCGTTTTATTTCGTGCTTACACTACACTGAGAAAATTGGGACCTCACAGAATTGCCATAAAAAGAACATTAAGGGCCACCCCACTGAGAACAGTGAGTCATTATTTTGGAATGCCTCACTACCTGTAACAGCCGAAAGATAAAAGCCAGTTCGTTTCATGATCTTTTGCCAGTTCGTTTATTCCACAAATAGTACCTTGAATTTTTTGGCTTAGTTATATTGCGTTCGTGGTATTTAAATAAATCAGTCTAGTACAAAAGTTTTATATAATTTGATTCCCATTATAAAGTGCGTCGTAAACACATCGGATGTGTATGTTATACTGACCTTGTTGAGTTAAGCTACCTGCGTCTGGAAACATTTCATCGTCATTCGATATTTCCTTAATTTGATATTAATAATCCAAAGCTCTGAATGAATTTTTAGCGTTAAACCGTTTCCGTATTTAAACCAATCCGTTTTATGATTTATTATAATAAATCTTATATTAAAAGGGTACATTCAGTAATTAAACTGTTGTATTTCAAACAAAGATGCAAATCTTAGTTTAAAATCTTGTACACAAAATATAGTTCTGTTAAATTATTTCTACCCGACAGTTAGGCATGGAATCGATCGAAGGTCTAATTTTAATCAGTCTGTTCTAGGTAAACCATCTTATAAATTGTAAATAAGCTATACAACTGAGTCATCGAATCACAAATGCGCACATTATGTGTTTCGATTGATCTCGTTTGGTATAATATCACGCAAAACTTTCCACATAATTTTCACATGATACGTTACGTGTTCAGGAATATAGACAATGCAAAGTTCGATTCCGCGATGTTTACAAGTTCAATCATTAAAATCAATGTATATATTCTCTAGAATGCTATGGTGCCATCCTTTTTAGCATAAATAAAATATCATGATATACCTACTTAACCCAAACCAGTACCAATCCAAAAAAAAAGTCAAAGGCGAAAATCGAACCCGCATCCATAGCATACCAGTCGAATGCCTTACCATCTCGTCCACACAAACGTTAGCAAAAGACTCTTCCTATATTTTCTGTCTCCTTCTCATCACAAATAGCGTCACTTGACTTATTTGCTTCTTGTTGAAGCTAGTATTCAACGAATAGACAATAATAATAATAAATCATTTAATTCCGATTTGCATCCTTATGTGTTAGTAACAAGGTGTTCTTATCCTAATGTTAGTAAAACAATAAATCAATTCAATTCACAAAAATAAAACATAATAAAATAACACTTAGTAGGGCTCACTTCTGTGCTACAGGCATTCATAGCTAGTTGCTGGGGAATGAAACTGCAGCCATCGGCGCACAACGGGGAGTCCCAGCGGTCTGCCAGCACACTCACGATGCCATTCGAGCTGTAATGACCAGCCTGTAATGTAATTCCCGTTACGTTTTCAGAGAGCGTGGAGCAAGAATCGGAGCCGGTGAACCGTGACGTGGTGACGCTGAACTGCACCGTCGCGTACATGTCGCAGTGCATGTCGTGCGACAAGTGCCGCGCGTCATGCCGCTCCATGGGCGCTAACAGCTTACGGTGAGTTTGAGAGTAGTTTGAACTGCTTTCCAAGTAATTTCGTGCGTATTGAACGGGTGTTTAATGTTACGCTCTCGTAATCTAGGATCATAAACAGATGATAAACAGACAAACAGTCGTTTCTCTTCTCATTTACAGCTGACTTGTACAGACGACGCCACATCAGGCTACCTATTTTCGTTGCAAAATCACCCTTATTATCTAGGAATAAGATGCCGCAGTGATTAATTTGTCATGATGTTAAATGTGTACTGCTGGAGTCTTAGCTTAGACTCTCTGACTTGTTCCTGTGAACCCGTGTAGCGTCAAGATAGGGTCGATTAGATCTTTTCAATATCCGTCTAGTCCCAGCTAGCTTGATGTAGAATAACTAATCCATCACAAAAACCGCGTTCATAGAACAATGATTATTCATTCCTTTCATAAACTTTCACTTGAACCTTCTTTTGATAACTTTCAAACTTACAGATAACGTTTTCTTTTCCGCCATTGTATTTATTACCGTTTAAGCAGGTAATTTTTTTGTGTCCGAATAGAATTCAGTTACACGGATTAGATTAACCAAATAGTTATACGAAATATTTTGTATACAAACGTAAAATGTAATTAAACGAAAACTAAACCAAGACTATTTTGTTAACCTTCTTCCACGTCGTTACCTAGTAACGGAGTTCTATACAGAATTCTGTATTTCGATATTTCGTATTTATTTATGTACTTATTAATGCTTTCAGGTGGTTTCATGACGGATGCTGTGAGTGCGTGGGTGAGAAGTGCTTACACTACGGAATCAACGAAAGCCGGTAAATATCACAGATATAAAAGCTGCTATTTTAGCTGAATCCCGACTGCCAGTTAATCATTACTCGATAATAACACCACTTCTAACACTCAATTTTACTATGTAGACCAGTTTAAACCAGCATACAGGATATAGAGCTACAGCACGTGACATTTTATTCACATTGTATTAACATTATTTAATGAGAATTTAGATAACATTCAATACATTGATGAATACAATGAGAGTAAAGATATCACGACGTTTATTAATATTAGCTCGTATAGTCGTGTGCCTAGATAGGATTGTAGATAATGTTATTTATTACTTATTAGCGTGTATGAAAAATTATCTGGGCGTGATATTTTTAGAGGAGAAATTAGAGTCTTCTTGAATAATCTTGCATTTTATGAAACAAAAAAACTTGCGCTTTAGCAAAGATACTGGCCGGTATGAAATGTTAACCGTCAAACTTTTTTTTTTAAAAGAAAACTTATGTCAATATCGTAAGTAAAACTAGTGAGGAGACTGGCCACTATGAAACATCAACCGTACCAATGCTGTATGAGTAAATCTTGCTTGTAATAATTCGTAAGTGAACCTTACGAGGCACACCTGCACCGCAAGGCCGCCCTCTCGCCATTTACATAGCGGCATTAGGTGCGCTCGTATCAAATGACCGACAGGTGCTCCTAATTAATTATGCCAATAAATTGAAGAGCACGAGACGCGTCGCTGTGGTGACGTGTATGGCGGTAAATAAGAGACTCGTTTGTAAGCATAGACAAGATAATTTATACTAGTTCAATTTATGGATATTACTGGCTCTAAAAATACGTGATGTAGGAGACTTACATCTATTTGAAACTGCTTATTTTGTTGTCTCTTTATCATAACATTGTTCACTAAATTGCCTAGGGCGACATCCCGACTAATGTAATTTGTAGACCTAAATCTTATAACAATAATGCATCCGTACTATTCTTACTAATGTTAAACAAAGGAAAGTCAGTTTGTTTTTTTATTTGTTTGTTGAGCCTTCTTTCACGACGCAACGGAGCAATGTTACGATATGTTTTTGTGTATTGAGGTAGGTAAGAGGCTGGAGAGTGGCATTTTTCCGCGACTAAACATCTCAATCCCATGTGAAAATTGAAATATCAACTCAAAGCTTACCGATAGATGGCGCCACTTGGTTAAGTTTTGAGGGCTAGGGATTGAAAATAAATGGTTTTCACTTGGACGAATTTGCGGGTGGTCACTTGTATAAAATATTTACCTATACAAATAAAAAGTTTTTATTAGCAGTCTTTAAATAAAAAGTTAATTAAAAAGTCTAAGTAAATTGCTTATTCTGCTTAGCTATAAACAAATCATTTATAAGAATCACAAGTATTTAAAATTATCTCTAATATATACAATTCTCATGTCACAATGTTCGTTCCCGTACTCCTTCTAAACGGCTTGACCGATTCTCATGAAATTTCGTGAGCATATTTTATAGGTCTGGAATCGGCCAACATCTATTTTTATACCCCTTAGTGATAAGAAAAATAATTTATATAGCAAAACGTTTGCTGGGTCAGCTAGTATATATAAAAATGTTTATTTCCAGATGCCTAGCCTGTCCCGACGGCAAAGCAACCACGGACAACTCCATCGACGAAGATCTCACGTACGACGACTTCGACTATGGCGAAGAAGTCGACGCGCAGTCGTTATAAAAACCCTTTGACGGTAAAATACTTTATTTTTCTACAACATTACGCTATCTTCACGTATCAAGATGATAAAGTTTAAAATCTTCCAGACAAAATTATACAAGACTGAATCAATCCTACTTACATTGTCGATTGATTAACAAAATGTGCCTTACCCCTTATGTAGGAGATAATTGAAATATTAAGGACAATTTGGGACTATTTTTTTTAAAATCTAATCACAGCTAAAAGGATGAAATAAAAAAAGATGTTGTGAGAAAACACTTTAACAATTTTTAAGTAGCAGCAGCTGTAGCAGGTCTTAAACATGGCTTTTGCTAAAAAAATGCATTTGATAGAGATTTAGGTTGAGGAAATTAGATCTGACAAACTATTGATGTACTCAGCTATAACCTAAAGTAACGATCAATGTTATCTATAGAAATCCAGAATATATATTTCAAACTAACGTCAAGTTTATTTATAAGGAGAACAAAGAATAAGGAGGATAATGTGGAATAGCGATTGGTATTATTGCATAATTATAAAAAATAAAATAAAAACAAACTTAGTATTTATCTACTTATTGACCAGTTTGATTTTGACTAAAAATATTAAAAACAAATAAACGAGGATCTGAACCAAGTAGTGTTTAAGGTATAATATTTTTTTTTTTATAAAACAGGTGTAAGTAATATGTTAAGTCAGTATTTTAATTGTAATTCTTTATCTATCCAATGCACTGTTCATTCATCGCATGTATGTAATATGTTTTTTTTGAACGACTAAACTGTTATTTAACATTCGGTATATTTCTACACTCTTAGCCGTATTCTACAAAACTATACGGTGGTTTCTTCAAGCCCTAATTT
The DNA here is from genome assembly GCA_963921415.1 of Pyrausta despicata. Taxonomy (NCBI): domain Eukaryota; kingdom Metazoa; phylum Arthropoda; class Insecta; order Lepidoptera; family Crambidae; genus Pyrausta; species Pyrausta despicata. The sequence goes on along the minus strand of OY992862.1, from coordinate 7,316,207 downwards.
CTGTTACAATCATAGAGATGAAACATATAAAGAATGGAAGACTTACGGCTGCGTGTGAGTCAAAATGATCCATGTTCGTATTAGTAAGGAGCAAGAGAGAGAAAATTGCAAGATCTGATCTGCTGACGCATAATACTCTGATAAAGGCCATATTTTTAATTCATAGGTCATATTTGTAAAACATATCGTCCTACCACAGTTTAGTAAAGACCGAGGAAAAGCATTCCGCTCATCTAAGCATACGCCAGTAAAGGTAGGGCCTCTCCAGCTTTATCTGTAATATCTCTATGGTACAATGTATGCAAAAATAGCACCTTCCATAATTAATAGAACGAGATCAGTTGATGGCCTTAAAAAGAATGAACAAAATAGTTTTAAGAGATTATTTTTGAGAAAATCTGGTTAACAAAACTAGGCCTAGAAGTGCTTCCAGGCGCATATACATAGGCCTAGAAGCACTTCTATGTAAAAATCGTAGGTAACCTTGAACTAATTTAGTCATCTATGAACGGCGGTGTATCAAGCATATATTTCAATTGCGACGGCCACCGTATGTGATAACGACGAAAAGTTGATAACATAAGCCCACTTTTGATATCATCACCTTCTTTGTGGTAAATCCAATGTTCGCATAACAACGGGTCTATGTCACCAGGGGGGCCATTCTCGTGCAATCGTAAAATGTTCGATCGTTTACCACTCGAACGCTACGTGTGGTTTTGACCAGTGGGGTGAGCACGAACATTAACGTAACGTATTCCTGTCGTTCAAAAGTCAGAAATGGACAGTTTCACCATACAAATTGACAAGTTCACTATAGGTAAACGCTACGAATATGTTACGATAGTAGTTCGTGCTCACGCCACAGTCGAGGTTTGAATCGAAAACGAAATATCTTGCAGCTGTCATAAAATGCACCTGTCAACAGTAGGTAATTTGAAGTTATTATCATACACCTAGGTTTAGTTGGCTTTGTATAAGAACTACCGTGCGGAAAAAGTACGAAACTACGAATGCATGAGAACCCTGGTCGCAAGAATAGCAAAATAACCGTTACGTTTTGCATACGTTCGATTTTGGACAAAAAAGCTCCTTCCCAATCATATACGTATATTTAATGAACTTTTAAATATTAATAACGTCAATAATTCGCACCAATTTATATTTATATATTTAAAGTATATGAAACACACACAGTTTATAGGTACCTATTGCAATATGTATGTCGCAGCCCACTGGTTAAAATTGCCGTTCAATCAAATAGGCAGTCAAAGGGCTAACTGTTTGATTAAACGACTATTTTAAACTTTTGGCTGCAACACGTACATGAAGAGTCAAGATTCAAGAAATCTAGCTCTAGCATGCAGCGGCCAATATAAGAAATCTTCAACTTCAAGTTGTGTAAAAGATGTTTTATCTATCTTATATATTAAAATGAATTGCTGTTCGTTAGTCTCGCTAAAACTCGAGAACAGCTGTTCCGATTTAGCTAATTTTGATCTTGAATTATTTGTGGAAGTTCAGGGAAGGTTTAAACGGTTAGAAAATATATAAAAAAACATTGCGAAAACAGCGAGCAGGACGACGTCTGCCGTGTCCGCTAGTATATAATAAAAAGGAGAGAAGGTTTTAACCCTTCGTTCCAAGATAACATATCATATCTCATTATGTTCTTAATCTTTATTAAATTTTTGTCTATTAAAAACATGAATATGAAATGTTTTCGATGTTTTTTTGCACTAGCTATGTTATGGTTAAAATTCAATTTAATTAAAATTTCTTAGACTTTGTATATTATAGTATGTACTAGTAAAAAATATATGTAATGTAAAATTTAATTTATTTTCTTAAGCTTTATAATTTGTCTTGTCTCTATAAACTGTAAACTGAACGAAAGAGTTTATGATAAAAACAAATTTATTACTGTTAAATCGATAATTTTAATTTGCTCCGTCCTATCTCTAAGTCGAAGATTACCATCATAAAGAAAAATTATATTGATTTATCTAAAGAGTTTCATAATCGACGTTTTCTGTAAAAAACGTAAAGATAAGATTATAATATTATGTCTTGTGTAAACTAATCTCCAAGTGCCAAATGTGTTGCTTGTACAAATCATGCCTTTTAGATTTTTTTTTTTTTACATTAGTCGTTCTACCAGCTTAGTAAATAAATATATTCAATTACGTTACTCGAATAATTGCCATGATATTGTAGAGCAAAAGTCACATGTGCCTTAATTAGTATTAATTACATCGTAAGTGCTTTTTGAAAACCTTTTTCGATTTTTATAATTTTGTAATCATGTTTACAATTCGGATTTTATAGCTTTTCATGTCCAATAAACGTATTTTGTAATTAAACTGGATTTTATTTCATTTCAAATAATTGTTTTTATAAATAAAAATATTTAATAGATGTTTTAAGCTTTACAAACTTGTTACAAAGTATCGAGTTGACAAGTACCGGCACAATAAACTCTAAAACCGGTACCTACTTAAAACTCACCTTTCACTTACAATTTCCTCGATTTGATTTACATAATCATGTCATGAATTATTTAAACCTGATTTAAGTGGAGTCCATTATGTTTGTACCGAAAGCTACAACTATTCACTCAAACTGTGCTAAACCATTGCCAGTTTACTCTCAAAAAAAAGGCCAGGCGTGATTTATAGCTTTATAATATAATACGAGCATAATGTTTGAATTCCTTAATAATTTATTATAACAGGCTGTTGCAGACGATAAAGTAATAATAGCAGTTCATTTAATACTATGAATTAAAATTAATCCGTCCTTACCTATTTTAAATTGATTTGAAACTATCTACGAGTATTAGTATGTTAGATTGTGATCTATTTTGTATAGTGGTCCTGTGTAAGAAAATAAAAATGCAATGACTGTTAACTTTCAACATCGCACGCAGCACTGCGTTCCCTTTTTTATTTTATGTTTTATTTTATTTATCCATAGCACAGAAAGGTAGATCGAAATGAAAAAATATGTATGCCCAAGAGCTTCAATGAATACAGTTACTAAGGAATGCTACAGGTATAAACTATTAACGAATTTTGAAACAAAGCAAATAACTTTAAGGTATGATTTGCAAGTAGGGTAGATATAATTAATTAATTAAATAAGATCAGTTCCTTCTCGCCCCCTTTCCTCTTTTCTTATCAAGGGACTGCTTTATGGTACCTATATGATACGAGACCAAAGAATATTAACTCGTATCGTGTAGGTAGGAGCATAGCACGAATACTTATTAGCGCTATGTAATTTATTCTATAATGTAGGTATCCGCCTCTACCATAGAATTATCCTTTTAAAATAAAAAAAGATTGCAACATCATTCTTTTACTTACAATACGTTTTTTAAACGTTTTAATTTACAGTTAATATGCAACATAGTTTTGCGATCCAGTGCAAACCTTGGGTACCTACCATATAATTTGGCAGTATTTCATTAGATTAATTTTATCTTATCATTATCAAAAGGTGAGTGAATTGTAAATTTCGCACTATCATGGAACGATACTAAATGTATTTTTACTTGTTTAAATTACAAAAAAAATTATACAATATTTTTTAGAAGTCAACAGTTTTCGGAACATTTTTTATTAAAGTTCAACGGAAAACTTCCGGGTACCTACCTAGGTTAGCGTCTATTTAATTTCTGTCCATTTGCTGCCTAGGTATATCTGTTTACTGTTCAAGGCTATTGCAATTCCATGTTTAATTAATTCATTGCATCCTATCAAGTGCACACGAGCTAGTGACAGCAACGAGAATATCTTTACTACTTATATGGATTTATTATGATAACAATGTGGAATAGAATTAAACTCAAACGTTTATTTGCTAAGAACACAGTAAGTAAAGATTACATTTTAAAGTTATTAGCGCATGTGTTCAATCTGCTCGCAGACGTGCAAAAATTCAGTTAGGAAATTAACAATACCAATTAAATTACAATATATTAATGTCAATTAAATTACATTAGTATAATTTTATTATTGAATGAAATGTTAAATTATATTTAAATTAAAGATTATTATGTTGTCGCCAATTAGAATATTCATTATAACTATAAAAACATTTGTCCAAAAGCCAGTTGGTCAATCTCCTCTTAATTGTGACGTAACATCGAGCCGCAACGGTCACGCTTACTGGGGGTGCGTCCGTCCAGCTGTTAGTTAATGTTAAACTGCATCCAAATAGTTCCATATTATTTATAGTGGACGAATCAGCTGATGCGAGCGCGGAGTAGGAGTGCCCGCCAGAGACACCGCGCGGCTCGCACGCCGCGGCGCCCGCGCATATCTCGCCGCGTTATCACACAAAATAATACCTTATACCACAAGTGAACACCTAATAACCGGCTTCGGACTGCGTGCGACGCACACCACACAAGAGCAAAACGTCGCACTGGACTGACTTGCAGAATTCGTACAAAAACACCGTTTTAGGAGTAGTGTTTTGTTGTGACGTAATTAAACGCTTTCGATATTTTGATCGTTGCATAAAGTTTCCGATAAAAGTGCGGCAAAAGTTGTGGTGCGAGATCTATAGTGGCGGCGGATAAACAAAATGTCTATGTAGACGTTTCGGAGTTACAAATTAAACTATAAGGCTGTGTTGTTAAGGTGCAATTATGAGGAGCGACGTTTTAGCGCCAAGCGAGCTGGAGGGGACGGATTACCTCCTCTCCTCGACCATGAGGTTGGAGGATAGCTTTCTGCAAATACTAGGTGAGTAAAGTAAATGTATAAATTGAATAGAATAAAGTATAACAAATAGATACAGTCATTCAACTTACTCTTTATGAACATGCGTCTTCTGTTTCGATTACATAAGTTCACTTATGTCAATATTTAATTGCAACTTATTTGCGTAAGTTAATGAACGAACAGGTTAACAGGTAGAGGAATGTATTGGTAAACCTACATGATTATTCTTCATATCCGTGCGTTGGAGCTATTGTAATAATATTGTACTCTTCTCAAGTTAATCTTCGAAGATAAATTTGAGACTTGCTATGAGCACTTTTTCTAATAATTATGACATTCTTTATCTGAAGTCGAGTGTTGAAATGATTTTCGAACGCTTTTAATTACTCTATTCTTTTGAATACATACAGTACTAACAGCAAAGGCAAATGCGTGATTTTACATTTACCTTAGAAAATGCATAGGAAATAATAAGTCATAATCAAATAATTTTGCTAGAAGGTACGGATTATTTATTACACATTTGTTCAAATAAAATTGAGGCAGGCACTTGGTATAATGTGACATGCCGGCTCACACACCATAACATTGACCCAACTTTACTAACATATTCATTTGAATAACATTGTTGCTTACTTTGGTTTGTTGCTGAGATAATCTTTGCTTCTTAGGTAAAATATAGGCTCGCATGTACACGTTAGTTCCGTTCGATTAACTACAATATTATTTGAACACATTTCAATTCCAAAAAATATATACAGACGATTGAGTTTAGTTATTGATGATTTGTTGGCCGACATTATATTTTTCGACAGCGAATTACTGTAGAGTAACTATTTCTTATACCCCTGCATTATATTATAACTTATTATGTGTAGGTACTGTACTGCCCACTTTGAGAATAAATTATTATTTATGGCCCCCATTTTACCTACCTCACAAACACTAAAGTAGCTTCAAATTAAATTAATTCATTGTTGTGAGCTACTTATAAGCGGAGATTTAGTCGAGAGCTTATGCAGTCTGTTTCCTCGTAGACCTCCTAGTTTAATGAAATTACAAATCACTCACCCCCCAAGCCTCTACACAACGCCCCCATTTTTTTTTCTCCCCCTTTAGGCTTGAGTTTGCACAAGGGGGCGTTTTCGCCCACTTTGTGAAAGGGGTAGAAAGTATCGTGGTCAAAATCAGTAGGAGCTGCTGAAATTCTATATTCTATGTTCAATTATTCTATACAACTCATTGGTAAGAAGTGTTCTTGAGTATGGTGCAGTGGTTTGGTCACCGTTCTATGCTGTACACATAGACCAAATCGAAAAATTGCAGAAAAGGTTTGTTCGAATTCTCTCTTTTCGAATGGGCTTTCATCGTAAACTGGCCTCCTACCCGGATAGACTGCTCAAGTTTGATATGATCTCTCTTGAGACGAGACGTAGGTTTGGCGATCTTGTTTATCTCCATAAACTAGTTCATTCCGTAGTTGATTCTTCATCCCTACTTGCTAGCCTAAATTTTAATATTACATACAGGACTCGAAACCCGCGACTTTTTTCACTTGAAGTTTGCCGGAATAACACATCCTTTCATAACCCTGTAAGCCGTATGTGTCGCTTGTATATGGATGTTTCGCAGGGATCCGACGAAATTGACGTATTTATTTCTAATCCAAGTATCTTCAAAAAACAATTAAAAACTTTTTTCCGTGTTAATAATATTTAAGCTTATCTGTTTAGTTTAGGAATTTTATCGGAAAAAAAAAATGTCTACCTTCACTGTTAATTAAACAAAATATGATCTTGCTTCAAACTTAGATACATATTTTGGGTTGTAATCTAGCGAATACATTTTGTTGTCTTATTGTATTTAATAATATTACCTGATTGTAACCTGTTTTGTGTCTACATAATAAATAAATAAATAAATAAATATCACGGTTCATTTATGGCGCCCAACTGTAGTGTAAATTCATTGAGTGTTCCAATGATTTACTCTGGTTGACTCATTAATTATGAAGAAATCTTTTATTTTCGTGAAGATGATTTTTTATTGATAGATAAGCTTATAGATCATACGTATCGCAGTAATATAATGATATAATGGATGTTGCAGCGTAAAAAATGTTTACATGAATGTGTTTATCTACGTTACATTTACGCTGATGACAGTGCATAACTTTTATTTATATTCTAGAAGCAATCAATCATCGCATTTTTGATTTACTAACAAAATTAATTAAAATGTTTAACACTTTTTACACTTTTTGTCATAACGACCACTTTGGTGTAATGGTCAAGAAGTTGACTATTAACCAAGAGGTCGCGGGTTCGATCCCCGCACTGTACAAACATTTGTGTGCATGAATATGTCTGTTTGTACTGGTCTGGGTGTTATATGTATTTATTTAAGTTTATTTGTAATACCACTGTTGATTCTGATATTTGTAACACAAGTGCTTAAGCTACTTACCACAGAGTCAGATCAATGTATGTGATGTTCTTGTATATTCATATTTATATTTATTTATTTATAACTTCTACACAAGTTCTCTTGATACAAGATTCTCTTGTTCTGAACCTGTTTACTGTTTCACAATGCTTAGTTAATGATGATTAGGATAACTACTAGGCTTTCAAATCGTAATACATCATATGACGAAGAAAATGCAAAATAAAGGCAAGAATGGGGAAGTTTTGAAATATCAACAAATTCGATGAAATTTTAAGGTTTCTTACACTTTAACACACTTTTACACATTGTTATTTATAACAGGGATATCTGAAGAATTAAAAACGATTTCATTCCAAGTAAAAGTTTAATAATGGTATTGATAAATATTTTTTCCAAGTAAAAGTTTAAAAATGGTATTGATCTGTAGGTCATTGCGTGATATATATAACATTCTGACTAATAAAGGGAACAAACGCTCCATATACCTTGAATTGGATTACCAATATCCTTACGCGCTTAGGCAGTTAAAAAAGCTTATGATTTTTACTCGAAATTTATAACTCCTCATAACTCAACGACAAACTGTCAAACGTCAGTAGTGACAAGTGACAGATGTGCAGGATTGTTTTGCCACTAACCAAAAAATCACCACAAAATTAGCTTCTAAAATAGCTCCGTAAACTCGAAAGTTCAAAACTGCCTCTGTTCAAAGGTGCCCCTTTCTCCCCTACTTACTTACACTCAAGTTCACTCAACTTATCACAGTTTAGTGTATTATCACACTTTGATAAATGTAGTCCTTATACTGTCTCCATGTGTAGATAGTAGATACCTGGATATCTACGACAAACAAACTGTAATACTTTTAGTGCAACATATCTTATATGTGCCAAAATGGAGTGAAAACGTTTGGGGTTTTTGGTTTGCGTAAGTAGCAGTAAAATATATAAGCAGTAAATAACTTTTACTGCTTATATTTACATTCTCCAGGTACATAGGTATTTGGAAAAATAATATAAAATGTAATGTAGCTAAATGATGAATTTATTTATTGCCCAACTTTTTTATATCTGCTTAGGTAAAAAATGTAATTAAGACTTAAGAAGTTTTAAGCAGACAAAGACTTTCTTACCTTACCAGTAGGTAACCTGTTGAAAAGTTATGCTCCAGGTACTCTGCGATATTATTAAACGTTTCGCTACGTGCACATGAAGCCATTGCCTTTACATACAAAGGTGTAGAAACTGAGCTCCATCTAATTTTAAAGATTCGTTTCCTCAGTATTTATATAATATTGACAGACAAGTTAACATAAGGTACATTAAGTGTAGGACCAGGAAACGATTAATTTTTAGGTTTTTTCTTTACCAGAAAAGATTGCATCTTTTCACTACGTCCACTCTTTGGTGATTTACGAACCATTCAGACTCTTTAAATGCAGTGTTGGTTGGTAGTCTCGTTATCAGATTCTATGGAAACGTTACCTTATACTAGACAATGAATACCTACTTAATTCAATTGAAGCAAGACAATAATAAGCGTCAGAAATTATACCTTGAGTAATTTATCCTGGTTGCCATTCATTTCAAGATCACATTACAGTTTTACAGCAGCCAGTCTAAAGAGCGCTTAGCTTGTGTTTTCATATTATTTCGTTTGATGTAGGTACAGCACATGCGTTGCTGCTTAATTTATTCAATTTTCCAAAGCCTATCCAAACGCTTTTCCTGTGCTCCTATATTGCCTCACAATTTTTTACAATACCCATGATTAGAAAACTGCTTCGGTTTACCTGCTCGCACCGGATCTTCGACAAATATGATTAGTTTGCCCATGACCCCGCGGTTAATGCAAAACTAATGACGAAATCAGGGGGGACCGAATTTGAACGGTTGCTTGGTGACAAGCGGTGACACAACTGACACGCGATGTTCTTGATGTTACACTACAGTAAAGACGCGCCTTCGTTTTTGTTAGCAATCCGTTTTACAGTTGATGGAATCAGGCGTTACTTTGCGGAAAATAATTTTGCTTTAAATTTCCGCTACACGATGTCAACGCAGATACTCAATCGCATCCAGCTGTAACCACTTCGAGAACTAGAGTTGGAAATCGCAGGACTTACAATAAAATTCACAACGTGGCATGAAAAATGCACAACAACACTGACACCAAAAATCACTCGAAACGTTACGTCCTGCGACTGTTTGCTCTGAGCAAAATTTAAAGCAAAATATTTTTCGTTTCCAGATTTAATCCACTTTGTTTTGTCATTCATCCTTGAAAAGATAGTAAATATAAAAGTTTGAAGAATAGGCACTTACAACAAGATTAATTGACATATTTTTCTCTACGTGGTAAGCCTGTTACGTGAAGATAACGATAAAAACATTTTCTGATCGTAAAGACATAAATTATGTTATTTATCTAATTTCAACGTTTTTTTGTTTGCACCTACCCGTGCATAAAGGTATTATGTAGTTATGTAAGTAATTATACTAAATGGAATGATCCGTTTATTATTTTGTTTACCAACATTTTACAATTTACTTTAGGTATCTCGCCCTTCATTTTATGTAAACTTTTGAGTTTAATAGGTATTTAAGCAGAAGAGTTCGTCTTTATAAACAGCCTCATTTCATTTCGTCCATTGATATTTCAACAAAAAAAAATATCCACCACATATAAAATCAGACATAAGGTTTATTCAGCTGCGAATCAAACCTGATGATAATCTCGTCTCATAACCATACAAGTTCTAAAAACTTTACATTTGCGTCATAAATGATATCTGCTTGTTGGTAGAGCATCGTTGCAACGTCAATTAAATAATTCTCGATGTTTGTATACGAACGAGGTAAACAAGAGTGAGTCAGCGTGTTATTTTTTGTGTACTGCAAATAGCATCAGACAAGAGGACAGTAGACTGACCGATAGCTTACGTTATTTTTTATATTCTTTTATACGACCAGCTCAATTCGCAAAAGATCCAGCTCCATACAACTGACTAGTTGTATGGAGCTGGATCCGGTCCAAATCAGTAGCCTCGTCTTCCTCCTTTTCTGTTCGGATACCGATTATCAAAGCACTAGAACTATGTTTGTATGGCTATAAAGACACTTCAACATTTTGTAACGAATGTTTGCCTTATCGATATTATGCAATGTTTGTATCTGCCGAGATCATCTTTGTTTCTATGTGTTTTTGAATTAACATTGATTTAAAAAAGGTAAGGTTTGTAAGTTTTTTATGTTTCTAATTCTAGTTTAGTCACTGTACCCAATGTCATCGTCTGCATGACCTACAAAAGGTTTGACGGGCAGAAAATGCTTTTTAGCATTAAGTCCACCTTTTGTACAACTTTATTGTGCGATAAATAAATAAGAAAACCATTTACCTGTGGATTTGCATATGAAACTAACAACGGTATCCTTTATTGGTGCGTTGTATGTGGATAGGCGCTGATCACAGGGAATCTTTAGATCCCCAATGCTTTCATCTCTTTAACCTAATTTTCTATACTTTTTAATATCGAATGTACAGTAGGTACTAAGATGTATTAGAGCACCCGTGGTCTTATCTCATCTTCTCTACGGGGGCCCTAATAGACAACAAATCGCTTTAGCCTTGGAATGGACCGAATTGTAACGTCTACTAGAACTGTAAGATAATTTTATTTGACCTCTTAGTATGATTGTCACACGATTACCTACTTAACTGATGGTATCACGGGCTTTTTATAACTTAGCTAGTTACCGTAAAGTCGTTTACTTTAGTTATTCAAATTATCATAGCTATTCATAAGCACTGCCTGTTTGTTTATACAATAGTAGAGACTGAAAGTAAGTATGGGTATATAAATTTAATTTAATAATTACGTACGTACATAACCATAATCACGTCACGCTACATGACCATATTGACCAAGCCAAAATTGCGAGTCAGAGTACGCGCACGAATGAATGAGTACCATTATCTTATTTATCCACTGCGGACCCTAAATCTTTAACGCCTCATCATAGTTTTATTGTACGTGGAATAATAAAACTTGGGATTCAACAAACGCAAAGGAAATTGTACCTAAGTATATGTATATCTCGCACTGAATTATGTATCGTCTTTTAAACAATACAATAAATGACACAACTAAACCAAGGACAACAATAAATCGAGATAGCTATTATCTTTAAAAAACATTAAACAAAATAAAGCTTTTAAATTATTACGAAGTTAAAAATATTAAAATGTCACGCCTACTGCGATTAAGAATTTTGCAATCTCATTGACTGTCGTTCTACTTGATAACAGCCCATAACAACCACCTCTCTCCCTCACCAATGATATGGCTTCGTTGTGCTGTGAGTGACACATTAGCTTTATCCAACCAAGTATGTAGGTAACATACTTACGTTCATTTAACTGTCGTTAAAATCCAATATAATGTGAAATTAAAACAAGCCACAAGCCGAATTTCTTTAATTAAATAAAATGGGCAACGTCTCGTCACGTCACGGTAGCTCAATGGCAGGGCAATCGCCGGCTAACGAGAGGTTTTGGGATAAAGTCCCACACTTCCACCTGTTTGGCAGTCCGATTTTTTCATTAAGATCTTGGTAACAAATGATTACGTTGTGAATTAGTACGAATGATAAATAAATTTAAAAAAGAGAGTTATGTTTCTCAGGTTTAAGGTATTTGTTTTCGTATTGTCACTCGTTGACTCGTAAGATCAAAAAGAAAGAAGCTTTTAGCGATTAGACTGCTTTGTCATAACAGAGGAGCTTTGTCATAGCAGGTGCTTTTTTTTATACCCACTTAACTTACTAAGTGACTACCGAAGTAGTAGCGAAGAAAATTATTGTTGCAGTATAAGTATCGACGTCCGGGTCGATGCACGCTTCTTATCTTTTCCTTATCTCCATTCTTGTCATATTTGCTTTCAAAACAAATACTTCTAGCTGAAAATCATCAGTATTTTAGTATTAGGTAATCGTACAGACAATAGGTAGATGTTAATGGAAATCTAGTGTTTGTTTACGTGACTATAAACTTGTTTGCCCGGGTCACTTTTCGGAATCGAAAGCATAACGATACGTCGATTTTTTTTAGAAATCCATTAGGGGATACCGAGTACAGTTGTAACATTCAAAATTTGACACATAATTTCGAGCGAATGAACTGTCAAACTATGTAAACTTAAATTTCTATTTTATTCTCTATTTTAGAACACTTAGCTTTATTCTTTTGTCTGATTGGGCTGGTCGTGGGCCTGATCTTGATCAATGTGCGGCCGCGTACCTTTAAGTTTTCAAATAGTAAGAAATTGTGTCATTCTGTCATTCAGTGGCGCATCGACACCGATCCGGCTCAAGAACAGCTCCGGATCAATCTGTAAATTTGGGTACCTGCTTACTCCTAACGCCATATCACTTTGACTTATTATTAGTATAGTACCTCGTGGTCAACTGTAATTGGCAAATTTGGTTATTTCCTCATGTAATTTTTTAAGTTGTAATGCTGTTGTTGTCCCTAATAAATAAATAAATAAGAAACCTAAATAAAATTAAAAAAAATCTGGTGGAATAAGTATGATCAGATTTTTTGGGTTGATCAATAGAATAAGAGAGAGGAAACTTACTACTTCTGACTACGTTAGAATTTTGTGTCCAAGCCTCCTCGACAAGCCACGCCCCCCCCTGGGCCCTGTGGGGAAAGGGGCAGGTGTACGGGACGTAAGATCAGAAATATTCCTGATGGTATTGCTGACCCGTGGTACAACTGTCCTCGATCTCCTCTACCTAGGTACAATGCTGATAAAATTTGTTGATGTTTATTATCATAGGATTTGTAAATACGATGCTTTCTTCAAATGAACAGTCAGTCGCAAAAACTACTCTAAAGTTTATGTTAAGGTTTGCTAATGTCGCCCAGTAATCTTTAACAAGCATAATTTTATTTAGTTTAGGGTAACGCACTTGTGACTACAAAACACTGCAATAAACAGAACTGCATATTGAAATCATGCACATTGACTTCAATGACAGTAATTATTATAGATCTCAGCAATTCATTGTGATTGTCTATCATTGTTGCGGTTGGTTGGTGCTACCTTACAGCTGGATGAAAACAGGCATTTCAATCGATTATGTAGGGCAATTTATTTCATTTTTCAGCTAGCGCTATCTATATAGGGTTCGATATAATTCCACGACCAAAAGTACTAAACTACTTGTCAGTAAACATTTATATTTTTTCCGGTAATTAAATTAATTCATTCATTGAATAAGGTTCTTTTTTAATTACCAGTTTGATAAATATTATTCGTTTATTTTAGTTGCTTCGTTTTATTTGATTTGGTTTGAATTAATGGATAGGATGATGTACTTTCTGCGCAAACGCAGCGCAAAGTAAGTTACACACCACAATGCATCCGAATCGCTGATTTAATTTTATTATTCGTTTGAATTTTGATCTAATATTGTTTAAAAAACGCATTTTCTGAAATATTGGCAAATTGAGTCATCAAAACTGGGGTTACCATCCACGTACTCGTATTTCACCAATCCCACACCTGTCATCCGTCTCAATAGTAAGTATAGCTGTCACACGAGTGTATGGTAATTGAAGTAAAAGAACAATACAGGTCATGCCCCCTTTGTTTGCGTGCATACTAAGTAAACACCTAAGAATACAGAAGGTCTACTACGAAAAACGAAATTTTTTTTGCATCGTGTAAGGTAGTGTTGGGTATCAAATAAAAGGGATTAATTAGCATTATTCAAAAATGTTAACATTGTTATTTAAATAATTTCAATAAATAAATTATTCCAAAACTAAAACCAGACTACTCAAAAATATGAAACTAGACTCATATTAATGTTCAGATGATAGCCGTGGTTGTATGTGCCACTCTACCTTTTGATATTAGTGCTAAAGTTTGTCATAACAGAAACTTTAGCACTAATGTCTTAAGCTGAAAAATGTTACAAATAGCCATAACATATTATTTGTTATCCCATTGATAATATTATTTTGTGTACCACACCTAAAATTGCAATCGCCTAATGCAAAAAAATACTCCCATGCATGAAGTCGCAGCCGTTTTTTTTTTGTAATTCATGGCCATCGCAGCTTATCCAATATAATTACAGCCAAATTATTAAATCACTGCCCAGTTATTTCTCTAAATGCCAATAGATTACCCTCCATTATTTTTTTCTGTCACTGAATAAGTTTGAAGCATCGCAACACAAATAAAATGTAAAAATTCATTCGGAGGTAGCTAAAACTTACTCCATTTGATTATAAGCAGCATACGTTAGCATGTTTAGCATCATTAGAATAATCAATCACTAAGGACCTGCATCTTGCATAATAAGAAATAAAATAAACTGCTTCTAAGGTAGGTAACTTACTGCATTTTGTAATCGTACTACGATACTCTAGCTAACTACTACTAACTACAAAACAAGAGTTGAATCTCAATCGTGCCACACTTTTTGTTTTTAAATAATGTCATTCTCCAGACGTGCTAATGATTAGGGGAGACCGAGGGGTGTTGAAACAATTTCGACATTTTGTTTTATATACCAAATTCTATAGATAGAAATCTCAACATATTAGTACTAATCGATAGATTATCCTACTACTATTATAAAGGCGAAAGTTTGTAAGTATGGATGTATGGATGTATGGATGTATGGATGTTTGTTACTCTTTCACGTAAAAACTACTGAATGGATTTGAATGAAACTTTACCACAGTATAGCTTATACATCAGAATAACATATAGGCTACAATTCATAAAGAATTTTTAAGATAAAGGCTTTCCACGCGGACGAAGTCGCGGGCGGCCACTAGTTATGTATACTTACGAATGGTGAACATAAAGAGAGTGTAAGCGTTAATTATAGTGGTGAAAAATCAACTTAACCATAAGCAGTTAACTTGTTGCAACTCCCCTCATACCGAGGTAAGATAAAACAAAGATCAAGGAGACTTGACACAATGTGAATTGAGATATACCTAGTTCTTTAAAATTTGTCTGACGATAATAAAATTTAAAGGTATGAAGTAAAATAAAACTTTTTATATATCAATCAACTTTTTTATTTATATTTAAGTACCTACTTAGATAACTAAAAATAATCAACTCTTAAAGTAGTTTAAAGTGCCATCCCCCCGAGCTTAGCCGAGCTGCGAGCTCTCTGAGCCATGCCTCGAGGCTTTAAAAGAGCTCGAGCCTTCAAAAGAGCTCGACCTTCAAAAGAGCTCGAACCTTCAAAAGAGCTCAAACCTTCGAAAGAGCTCGAGCCTTCAAAAGAGCTCAAACCTTCAAAAGAGCTCAAACCTTCGAAAGAGCTCGAACCTTCAAAAGAGCTCAAACCTTCGAAAGAGCTCGAGCCTTCGAAAGAGCTCGAACCTTCAAAAGAGCTCGAGCCGTGAAAAGAGCTCGAGTCTTAAAATGAACGCAAGCCTTCAATAAAAGCTCAAGTTTATGTTTATGACTTTAATATGGCCATAACTAAGTAAAATATAATATATAAAGCTACATTATTACCCGACTGCGCCAGAAGGAGGGTAATGTTTTTCGAGCGCATGGATGTATGTATCTTTGTATGTCCATTTCTTTGACACGCCCTACAGCCCAAACGGCTGGACGGTTTTTGACATATGAGGTGTCGTTGGATTTGTCTTAATTGTAGTAGTGACATAGGCTCTAGATTTCGAAAAGGCTCGAGCTTTCAAAAAGGCTCGAGCTCTCAAAAAGGCTCGAGCTCTCAAAAAGGCTCGAGCTCTCATAAAGGCTCGAGCTCTCATAAAGGGTCGAGCTCTCAAAAAGACTCGAGCTCTCAAAAAGGCTCGAGCTTCATACAAAAGAGGCGAGCCCCGAAAAAGGCTCGAACTCTAAAAAAGACTTCCGAGTCGTCGAGCTTCATATAAATGAGGCGAGCCCTGTAAACGACTCTGAGCTCTCGGCAAAAGGGCTCGGAAGCCTCGAGCCTTGTACATCACTACTGTAGAAGGACGTATGGTTTAAGTTGTAACTGGCAGCCGCATCACGAAGACTCTTTTGACGCCACTTCCCATACCTCGGTCGGTCTTCCTTTTGTAATCGGTAGGCATGCTGAAACAAAATAAAGACGAGGGTAGTTGAAACAGTCTGTTTCAAATCTCCTCGGTAACAAAAATCCATCCAATTTGTATTCAACTTACAATCAAGAAGCAAATACACAGAAATCAATGGTACTAAGTCTACATAATACATGGTAAATCAATAAGCTTTCGAAACATACATAACGTAAACCATAATGTGAAACCAATACCAACTTATAGACATCGTAAAAAAACGTTAAAAACTTACTTTTTACAATTTTTATCACATGTCACGGACAACTCCACAACCGCGCGCCTTAGCCCAATGGCGCCAACTGACACATGAGCGGGTGGAGGGGAGTGTTTGAATAGCGACGTTGCCAGCTTGATAACTGATTAGAGTTCCGAAAAATAGGTACTGTTTCAAATCACCTTTGTTTCAAATCCCCTTGGTCTCCCCTAATACTGGACCTATTTTTATTTTTATTGCTTTCTTTTTTCCGTCTACGATTGTATTTATAGCTTCATCTACCAACACCACGACCAATATTATATCTTATATTTTTGATTGTTAACTATAAATAGGTATAACAAGTATATAGTAACAGAGATAGCTCCACCAATAAAATTGAAAACAAGTAAATATGTGTCAAGTACGTTTATTTCTAGTTCTATATTATTCTGAGCGAGTCAGGAAACTGTCTGCACTAAATATAAATATTTCAATAGTAGAGATTAGGTGATGATATGATAATAGTATATCATTAATTCCTTAAGATCGTTATAAATATATAATAAATAAAAGTGGTTAGAAATAGGAAAAGAAATATATTTATTTGCACAAAACATGGTTTATTCCGAACAACTTGTAGCTCATAGTATGGTGAATAGTAAATGACAAAAACCTTAAAAGCTAATGCAAATGTAATTTAAATTATTTAATGTTTAAAATATACACTTTTCAGCACTTTTAGCATTTAGACAGTCGCTTACTGATATGATACCTGAATAGCGTATTATTTTCAATCATTCTGCAGCTAAGAAGAAAGAACACTCATCCTCTTGATCACTTATGAAAAAGCGCATGTTCTTTGCCCGCCTTATTGGCTTCTGAAATAGAATTAAATTAGTAGCACAGGTAATGTACTTTCATTTGTGGACCAAATGTAACACTTTCCAAAACTCAAATCAAAATCTTAATCTGCTTTCTAAGTGTTATAAGATGTTGTAGTAGGTGTTATATTCCATGTTGTGACTGTGAGATAAAGGCACAAAGACCAACTCAACTGAGACGAGATTCCGTAAAGGGATGTAGGAAAGAATGTGATTGATACACAGACTTACTTCTGTGTTCATTATTCTAAACTTATACTCAACTCTGCTAATACAATACAAGTTAAAATTAAGTAAGTTAATTAGTTTCACACAATACTTAAATTCCACCTGTATTACCAAAATCATAAATCTTAAATTTGGCGTACCACTTGGCATGGTCCCATGATGTGTATATTCCAGTCGAGCTGATACTAAACTCGGTTGCGTATTATTAAATAACATTGTAGGTATCTTCGATGCGCTCCTTACCGAAATAGTGTTTTCTAATGTTTATTATGCAACAGATTTAACTATACGATGATATGAATAATGTGCATCGTGACGTCACTTTGATATTGGCATTACAGCTTGGCATCGCTTCGGAGCGTTCGGTCGTTCAATGACACGGTACATTTATAACCGGGGTGTCAGAATGACGCGCTCCATTCATACCGACGGCCATGCCACAGTACCAGCACCGTGAATAGGTCAGTTCATCAAAGGATGTCGAAGGTGGCCTAAGGATTTCCTGAAGTAAGACGTCGCGACTCGAATCTGTAAGATCCGTTTGTTAGAGCACTCTACACATCTGCGCTTACATTTATATGAGAACCAGCCCATGCTCTGCGAAATCAAATATCGAGTGATGCGATGTGAATCGATAGTCGACAAAAGCACCATAATGTAGCTGTATAAAGTACCAAGCATAGTAAAAAAATCATTCCTCGACGACCACTTTGGTGTAAAGGTTAAGAAATTTATTATAAACCAAGAGGTGGCGGGTTTGATTCCCGCACTGTACAAACATTTGTGTGCATGAACATGTCTGTTTATACTGATCTTGGTATAATATGTATTAATTTGAGTTTATTTGTAATACCACTGTCGATTCTGATATCTGTAACACAATTTAAGTGCTTAAGCTACTTTCAACAGAGTTAGATTTGGTTCTTATCTGCATCAGCCTGGATGTAAGTATTAGTACATTTTGGTTTTCATATTTTTAACACAATATTAAATTATATGATGCAAGAAGACACAACTTGAGAGGAAAAACGACATAAAAATGATTATGACATTATTTTGACATATAACGGAAGCGGAAAAACTTCAATAATCAATGTACATATGTGATGTTGTTGTTTTTTATTATTATTTATTTCTTTATTTGAAAGCCATTCGTTTCGTCCCACACATTGATCGTTGTTTTAAATACTTAGTGGTAAAAAACTTGTTGTTTTTTATTTGAATGTTGTTCTTCAGCCGCTCAGTTCAGCAAAAAAATTACTTGTACCCTCAAAAATTGTATTTACTTTAATATCGAACGCTCACTAGGAAATCATTGTAATTACTTTGTAATCTCTTTCACTGTAAGTGAATTTGTAATTTGAACACATATAGAATACCTACATAAAAATAAAAAAACTATCCTATCCTACTTATTAAAATTTTTTTGTTTTTTTATCTCTTCTTAACCAAACAAAGTACAGGGTAGGTGCGGTGATGAAAGGTGTACACTTCTATTATGTAGCACCTGCTACAGAGGGCTTTTTCGTAGTAGCTTCGTAGCACCTTCGTAGCACCCATAACGTACAAACAGAAAAAGCTATTTCCGCCCGCCCAAAGCATTTTACTCGAACACATTACCAAAGATAATGCAAGGTTTCCCTTTCCATTCATTATCTTTGAAGTTACGGAGAAATTATTTTGAAAATATTAGAGTATGTGGTTTCTAAAATCAAACATTTCACGAGTGACTTAAGTCAAGGGACTCAAGTAACTGCTTAATATAAGTTACACAAAATTCCAGTTTGACGTCGATATTATCTTTCCTAATTTAAGCAAATAATTATTTTTTGTTTTGTTTATTTATTTATTTCCTTTCCAATTAGTTGTTGACAATATCAATATTAGCATTTTATACTCGTTATAAGTGTGACATGTTTTAACTCAGTTCTGACTGATGTAGCGATGATGAAACAGCGGTAGATAAGTTTTATCTTGGTAAGTCACTATTTTAGACACTATCGTATTTGTTATGGTTACTGCCATAGATAACATAATATACTTGTGTTATTTGCCCTTAGATACCTAAGGAATTTTCATCAACTATGAGCATAGATTCAAAGATTGGAAATAGATTGTGGTTTATTTTAGGAAAAGTATTTTTATTTTATTTTGACTTGTTTAAAGTTCGCGTATCGCGAACGCGTTCGCGTACGCGTTCGCGTACGCGTTCGCGTAACATATAGTATGTTTGACACAGACTATACCATAGCAAAGAGTCTGTTATGAAATTACTTACACCATTTCGCTCTACCTTTGGCGTATTGTGTGGAAAGTTGATCAGCTATTGTGTTCTATGATAGGCAGACTAGATATATGGGTGTGGGTATTTTGTACGCACCTTACTAATAAAACAAACTTCTTATGAAAACAAGTACCCACAGCTTTAAAGTTTATTTGCTTGGACTGTTGAACGATAGGTAGTCAACCACCTCTGCCTTGGCGAAATTCGCTAACGAACCGATTTATGTCATTCGCTTTGCTCTCGTCACTGGGCTTAACGAATGCGAAGTCATTTCCATTTTTGCAAACCAAGTCAATAGCGAGCTCCGGCGTCGTCAACTATGCAAGCAATGTATACTCGTTTAGGGGGTCTATCTCTATACATATAATACTAGCGGACACCGCAAACGTTATCCTGCCCGTTGATTTTTATTAAATTTTTTTCTTTGTAAGAACCATCCCCGTACCAAAGCCCGTACTTAACAAATTGGTCCAGGCGATCTTGAGTTACGAGTTTTGCGACTCATTTTTATATAAATAGATTAGTGAAAGATCTCGGCGAGTAGAATGGGACAAAAAATAATGGAAAGGCATTATCTTTGACTGGGCCAAAACTGTAACATTTGTCCGAACTTAAACGCGGACGAAGTCGCGAGCCGTCGTTTGTCTATGATGTATTGCTTATATGTATACTCAGTCACTACATGTTTAAAAAAAACATAGGTTTTAACATATGAGAGATTTAGTGAAGTTATATGAACAGCTGTACATCATCGGAATAATTGTCGATGGGATTCGCATAGCAGCAGGTCGCCCAGTTGGCATAGGTTAGTAGCACTAGCACTGCACGTGATTGCTGGCTACACTACGTCATTTTATAGCGGCACAACCGTGATCAAGATGAATATGGACTGGTTTTTTTTAACAACATCTATCTAGAAGAACCACTAATTGAACCTGGTTGTTTTGGAGGTTGGAACTTTGTATGAAACTTCGTTACAACGCGTGCTAGAGGGCAGTGATTTTGCATACCACTAACTAAAGTGTTAACTACGGCGGGATTTTTGTAAAATTCGACCACAACGGGTGTTTTTTTTTTTGGGTATGGTAAGCGCGGACGATATCGAGGGCGACCGCTAGTCACTGCTATATATTTACTCTGAAAGTAAATAAGTAAGTAATAGCAACGAAGGCTTCAGTCAGCGTCCGCGAATTGACCCCGGGATCTCAGAGATGGAAGGGAAACCTTGAAAACCGATGTGTATCATTTAGCAACTCGTTTCCTGCCTAGCCTGCCCGTTGTTTTTAGAAAAAAAAAATAAGTGACTTGCCAAGATTCCTGTTTTATTCCTAGGGAGGATTTAATCAGGCTAAAAAGTATCCTATCACCTAAGTCAGCTCATATATATGGAAAGATGGAATAAGTATAAATTCTATGTCTATCGCAGGATAGACATAGAATAGACGCATTTTGCGCCATCTATTAGTTATCACTAGAATGACTTATAATAACTTAGTTTACTACTGCCACGATAGATGGCAGTAAACAACATCAAAATAAATTTGGTTTCACTGTGGCAGCTGGTGGCAGCACTGCTAAATCTTGATCATTCATCATTCTTGGAAAACGTAACTCACTCACTCCCTATTTGTTTTTTGTGTTTGACATTAAAAAATGTCATTGTCATCTGTCATGTCAAATCTTGGTGTGTTGTTGACACAGAACAATAGTTGATGGAAAATATTTTTAATTAATCCACGTTAATTTACGTTAACTTTCATCTGTTTTGTTGTTTTTGAGTCTTTCAAGATTAAGGAAACTATGGGCCTCTGCGATGAAGGTACGTAATTACATATTACTACTTGAATGATCCATACGAAATGACTGCAACTATAAACAAGTTTTTGTAGAAGATTGGAACTTTTTTCTTTACTTTTATCTTACATATTTACTTCTTGTATGTTTTCATTTTGCATAGCATTAGCGAACATTCTTTATAAATAACAAATAGTTCGTGAAACGCGAGACATTCTCGAATAAATGGGCTGAATTGCTACACATTGTCATACATTTCAAGAATAGACACTAATAGACATTGAATAAGTTCCTATGCTCGTGTTGGTTCAGCTAAATGTATTTACCTACACATTTATAATAATATATAATAAAGTAATATACCTATAATAAAGCTAGTTTGCGGAACTAGTAGACTAGTAGAAGTGCTAGTTAAATATGTGATGACCTCTGAACATATTACCCAATGTTTATTTATATGTGAAGCTTATCAGACTTTGTTTCAATGATCCATGAAAAAGGTCATAATTGTGTCAATTTTCAAAAACCATTGATTGCCATCACTGATCAGTGGAATGTTGTTTTCATGTATTATCTTAGAGTTGAGTCAACAAATGGCCATCATCTTTAATTATCGCCCTTTAAAATGATGCGCCATTATAAACAGGATGTACCAATGTAGGGCAAACAATAAACACTTGTAAATTCAAAGGGAGACATCATTTTCATTGACAATGTTTTAAGGCTCCTTTAATTATGCTTATGATCAATTACATTTTCATTTTACATAATAACTAACATAAAAAGTGTACAAAAATGCAAACAGTATGCAAGCATAAAAATTTCAAACATGTAGAATAATAGTCATATAATGAATTATATACTGATCTACAGTGTTAACTCATTCTTTTTTTCTCAGTTTACAGTTTTGTCTTTATCCTTAAATGATTTGAAACAGTCCCTTTATATCAATTCATGTGGCAGAGAAAAGTCCTGTTTTTAAATAAATATAAACATGAGAGTGAAAGGTATATTCAATTAAACTAACAATCTACTTAAGTCTATATTTAAACACATCTAGAGTTTTTGTACAGTATTAGCCTGTCAGTGATGGATGAGTCTCGTACACCAGTAGGGACAGCATGGCCACAATTAGGCTCAATTGTACGCACACTGACACTGCAGACCTAACAATTGAGATGGTCCATTTGTGTGCCACTATAAAAATGATGATGTCGGTACAATAGATTCCTCTTAGCATTAATAAATTATTATGCCCTAAAAATACATAGAAATCTTAGATCAATAAATCAATTACTACCCTTTTATATTAAGCACAAACACAATCTATGTATGGTA
Source organism: Pyrausta despicata (assembly GCA_963921415.1). Classification (NCBI taxonomy): domain Eukaryota; kingdom Metazoa; phylum Arthropoda; class Insecta; order Lepidoptera; family Crambidae; genus Pyrausta; species Pyrausta despicata. The sequence continues at coordinate 7,293,173 of OY992862.1, read as the reverse complement.
CCTGTAGCCAAACCTAAAGCTAATCACAGCGGTATCTTATTCTTATGTAATAAGGGTGATTTTGCATGGAAAATAAGCAGATTTTTGTGTAGTTGTGTGCACTATGTATGTTAAATCCATAATATAATTACTAAAATTCACTATAATTACGTAAATTATTTAAAAACATACAATATTATGTAATAATCTTGCCTATGATACTTGCATAAATTAAAAATTAGTACCTATATTTCAAAATATTATTACTTCCAGATAATTTTAACACAAGATTAAAATACTGACAGTTAAATGATATTCCTACTGCCTCATAATAAATAGGGTAGCATTGCTTTGTATCACTTGATTTCTCTGTAACTTTACAGAGAAATCTCATAAAACATGTTATTATACCCTATTAACTGTGGATTCTAGTTGTGGTCATTAAGCAACTTATTAAGGTATTAAGCTGTTATTGCTAGGTTATCATGACTATATTGCAAGAAAATAATTATTTAATTACTTGCAATGTGTGACAGAACTGGTAGACACTTAAGATTATTTTATTAAGTTAACCTCCTCAGTCCTGATGTCCCATATGGAAAACATTTTTGTCTGTATGCTTTACTTCTCTTCTTTACTCGGTCTGTATACTTTTGATGCATCTCGAAATTTGCAAGTAATTTATGATACTAATTAATGCAATGGCTTTAACATAGATTTCTGTTTCTCATTAAAATAAGTTTTGGTCAATTTATTTGCGGGAAAGATTTTGTTTTGGCAATTTGTAATCACGCATTATAAGAATGCTAGTGCAATTGCTGCCCGTGGTAAGTATTTAAATGTTTTTGTAATATGCGTACGTAACTTATTATTGTGATGAAAGGGTTCGTAGCCATACCATTTTTTGTGTTTGGTAAACTGTACGATCACACTGTCTCCTTGCATGTATAGGGGGCTTTCCTAGGGGGGTCCTTAAATACTCAATTTATCTTTTGCAAAAAGATGTAGATAAATACAGAGAATTTGTTAAAAGATTAACATACTTCTATTTGTACTTCATTGCTCTTATCATTTGTCACCTACAATAACATGTTATTTATGTTTTTGTTAAGTCATAAAAAAGTGGCCAGTGTACTGTGACTCAGTTATACCATTTCCATCATTGAGCGACATGTCGCAACTCAATTTATAGTCCAGTATAATCGGTCGGTCTGACATAATACTTGACTGGTAGAGAATGCCATAAGGCAAGGAGTTTGTACACTTTTGATGCAATAAATAAAACTGGACTCCTTTTACGACGTTTCTTGGTACATGTTGCGCGATTTCTGGCGATGTTGCACGATTTTGCCCCTTATTTATTATAGACAAAAGTTGCGAGACTGTTTCCTCATGTCGAAAAAGCAGTACCTATGCAAAACTAAGGATTTCATTTGTTTCATAGAACAGCCTGCATTTTAAGATCAAACATTTCTATAGAATATGAAAAAAATATGTCCTACTGAATATTGTCCCTGTATATCAATGTCAATATTTTAATATTCAACTAATTAAATCACTGTATGTATGAAAAAATCTGCATCAAAATCCGTTAAGTAGTTTTAAAGATTTAAGCATACATATATACAGACGTAGGGAGAGACGCGAAAATCTTACACAATATCTACAGTTTTCAGGCACCAAGACGTATCGTAGTAGGTTTAAGCTTAAGCTTATATTATATCCGACGAGAGATAGCTTTTACCTGCTGCAATTTTTCTTTCATTCCATGATTTTAATTCTACTAATTTCGATTGTGTATTGCGCCAAATAAATAGCATCTTATCTCCCTTATCTTATTGATGTATTATGACGACAGTGACAACCCTACAAAAGTAGACTTTGTACCCTGATAAAGAAATGATTAAATAACTTCTAGCTTGCATGACTATAGCAAGAAATGAGTTGCAATAAAAAGTAAGCCTTTGGATTCAGACATATGATATACTTTATAATGTTTAGTTTGCGAGTTCGTATGTGCAAAGTCCAAGCCATGACGTAATATCTGCTAAACCAGTTACAAAGAGCAAGTTGGAAATTACGCGAATCATCGTGTTGTAATTTAAAAGATTGAAGGTTTTCCCTATATGTTGTCGACATTTATACCTAGAGCAAAATATTTTGGATTATACATATTGAAATTATGACTCTTAACAATCCAACTGTAAATACAATCCAAAAGCATGCTTATACTGTTCTGTAAGTAAAGTGTCATAACTTAGCTGCTAAAATGTCATAGAAACCTGCCCTCTCGAATTTCTATCTCTTCCTACAACTGCTCCTACTCTCTAAGCCGTTGTCCGTAGTTTCGGACGCATCGGACGCAGCCATCCCTGTCCGTGCTAGCGGACGCGCTGGCTAAACTCGACAATACGTCCAACGACCTCTGAAAAAAGGGTACATATAATTCTGCAGTCGAGTTTGCCCCTTAAATTTAGCTCCCTAAACCTTACCTATACTAAAGCAGCAAGGATTTTCACCAAGCGATGTATTGTTAAGGTGGGTACTGACCAACGTTACGAGGTGTAATGTAACATTCGGATCGAGCATCTTGCGCTGTGTTTTAAAATCGGCGTAACATGCTCGTCAAAACTCTGTGCTCCGCTTTCGCCACCGTAATATTGGATAATATTACCGTGGCACACAAGATGGCCGTCTGCGAGGACTCGTTGGTATCTTCTACTTAATTATTGTTTCATCCAAATTAAGAAGAAGATAAAACGTTACTGGACATTAAACTTATTTAAAAACAGAGGCGTATGTGGTGGTATACTCCATGTTTTAAGAAATAAATACGAGAGGAACGACGTGTGAACGCTCGCGACACGCGTGCTCTCGGGGCGACTTGCAACAGCGTACTGACCGACCGGACCGCGTAACACTCAAAGGATTCGCCAAAAAACCGACAGCCGGGTGGAGCACTCATAGCGAGCAACGAGCGGCTCGTTGCTCGCTGATTTTCCCGTAACACGACGTACTGCTGACGAATGCTCGCGGTGTAACACGTTACCTTACGCCCCGTACCGGCGCCGGTCAGTACCCACCTTAACTCTTTCACACTCGAACTGTTCAGTATTTTTTATTTATTGGGTTTATGGGCCTTCTTAACTTATCGCCAACTCGACCAAGTTTGATCTATTGTGGCAGCCCTTTGTATTTACAGTTCACTGCTTAGTCCCGTTGAGTCTATAAATTGCCAGACTCTTTGGAGCGTGACTTCTGTTATCTCATCCGGGCGCATGATGTGCCGCCCGAGATGGATACTTCTTTTGCTCATAAGCGGGCCGCATGAGCAGAGAATATGCATGGCCGTTTCCTCCTCTGTGTGGCAGAATCTACACAGAGCGTCTTCTGTCATATTCATGTTTGCCATGTGTTTGTTTAGTTTGCAGTGACCTGTTAGTATTCTGGTCAAAGCACAAGCTTTGTATCTTTTGAACTTTAACAGCTCTTTAGTTACTTTGTTGCTGTATCCCTGAATGAGTGCTTTTGAGTGTTCTTGTCCTGATGTAGACTTCCACCACTCAATTGCCTCTTGTTTATAGAGAATGGTTAGTAGCGTAGTGGCTCGTTGCTTGGTGATGCCACAAAACGGTTCTACGCCGACTTGAGGGTTATCGGCGCCCTCTCTGGCGAGGTTATCAGCTACTTCGTTTCCTTCTATATTCGAATGTCCTGAACTGTTCAGTAACTTTTGTTGAAAGTGACGGACTTGGCCTACACCTTTGCATTCCGGTTGTCCTAGTAATCTTTTTTGATGTAAAATAAGACGTTTGGTTTTTATCACAGCTAGAATGACTATTAGAGTCAGGGACCGTAGTATAGTAGAGTCGAGTATGTGGTTTAAATTTCAACTAGTTATCTTCCCGAAATTAAGGGCCTTGTTGTCAGATTGACAAAAGGACATCAGACTGATCCTATGGGTTCTGGCGTTGTCCTCATGAGGTTGCAATCCTCAAAACCGAAAAAGATAGGTGAATTAGTTGAGATACGTTACGTTTCATGCTGAATTGTGTTGTCTGTAAACTGATGTTGTGTACCAAAAAAAAACTTGGTACTATCCATTCTCTACAGCCGTTAACTCGTTCGCCGACTAGTAATGTAATGTGAAGTTTTGAAAACATATCCTGATGTCGGGAGGTGTAAGCGATGACGTAAGCCGGCGCGCAGGTAAATACGAGGCTTCAACAATGATTAACAAGCTTGTGGTGGGGCTGTGACGTCTGCGCGCTAGACCTTGACATCGCATCTCTGTCTCTACGCCTTCAATAAGCATGACACTGTTACCTATCTAAAAAAAAGTTCGGAATATATTTTGAAATTTATAGGTGAAAGGTCGCCGATTCTGTTGAAGGCATCAGGGTTGAAGTGAAGACCTAGATAAAATATTTGGGTCTAATTCATGATGCGCGGTGGCATTTTGGGCCGCATTTTAGCGCAATGTCATCGTGACTTCTCAAGGCGGCGGGTGCTTTTAGCTGGCTGCTACCCAATTTGGGAGGTACGAGATGTCGGTGATTTGACGCTGGCGTTTTGCGTAGTATGTCTCTTTATGGGGCCCCAATCAGGTCCGATTCTCTTAACGGGAAACAAACTGTATCCCACCTGAGGAAACCCCAAAGAGCCATTGCACAGAGGGTAGCACGGGCCTACCGTACGAGAAGTTTTGCATGACTATGCGTTTTAGCCCGTACACCGTCCGCGAAACTCGAGGCTCAAGTACGAACTAGAGTGTACAAATGGGTAGCGGAGCAAAGGAGGATTTGGGCGCTAGACCCTTGCTGCTATATGTCCAGTGCTAGAACCCTGGTTGGAAGGGCCACCGCCATTTTACCTTTCGTTCCTACTTCTGCAGGTATTGTCTGGCCACGGTGAAGAGTCTCCGTCGTGTCTCTGTTGTGACGCGGCGGAAGATACTGCGGAGCACCGTCTCGTGGTGTGCCCGGCATGGTTGACCGAGCGCACCGAACTTGTGGTTAAGGTCGACCCCAATCTCACGCTCCCATGCGTCATCAACAATGCTTGGGAGTGACGATGCTTGGAGACCAACTGTCTTCTTCTACGAAAACGTTATGTCACAGAAAGTGGCGCCGGAGCGGGGGGAGCGTGAGAATGATCCCCATGCCCCATTGCTCCGTAAAGGGGGACGAGTGCGACGTCAGTTCGTAAACTCTGAACCCCGCCTGGTGGCGATTTGCGGGTGGTAGGCGCGGGGTGCCTGCACCTGCCTTGAACAGATTGCCACCGCAACAGGATGAAAGTGGTGCGGCACCTTCCACCACTCCCGTTTGGTAGTCCTCCGCAAGGAGGACGTGCAGGACCCACCGTGTAAAGTGGGCCGTCGCCGGCAGTGTTGTGGCCGTTTCAGGTTCTGCCGATCTCTCATGACCATGCCACTCAGGCGATGTAGGTGCCGCGGGGCTTAGTTGGTATACTACCATTATTCTTAAATGGAGTCTCAAATAACTCTCCCTCTCCGAGTGAGAGAGTATGAGTAAAGCATTCCATGCGATAAAAACGGGTCGCCGACTCGCTGTGCGCCCTTTTTTCTAATAAAATAAAATATTTAGATGCTTGAAATATTTTTGAACCTACTTACTGACGAAAGAGGTTGTTTTTAATGACTATCAGAATTTGGATTTTTTAATTGCCGCTATGCCCGCTACATTGCACTACCTACTCACATGGGAGACGATCCGCCTCAACGCTCAGTCAATAGTTCGTATCTCTCTTTTGCCATGTCGAGTATTAAATTAAAGCTTTACGAGGTCACGTGACGTGTACTCAGTACTGTCGCAAACCCATAGAAAGACATTTCATCTTTATGGGCTTTTGTTTTGCTCTGTAGATTTTTGCAATTTTTGTCCCATCTAACATGATGAACATGAATTCGGAGTCGCGTACCAAAATTGGTGTACAAAGTATGACACTGACTTAACTCCGTGAAATGAACATTTATGGTTTTGCTAAAATGTACTTAAGCACTGACTCCGCCGAAGCGGACACAAGATGAGAAAGAAAAGAAGAGATATTTTGAAACTGAAGGAGATGTATGAATAATAATGAAATTCAATTGTTAAAAACCACATAATATGTCCTTTCCGCTTATCTCATGTCCGACTTGGTGAACAAGATCGGGCTTAGGTACCCATAAACACAGACAAATAATACCATACTGCATAGCCCTCAGCCCTCAATAAGGCGGAGACCGCCTGTAATACTGTTTTTTTTTTTTAATTTAATTTACAATAACAAAGCTCTTAAGAAGGTAATCTATTTGTATTGACCACTAGCGGACCCCGCAGACGTTGTCCTGCCCGTTGTTTTTTTTTAAAATTCTTAGTAAGAACCATCCCTGTACTTCAAGGAATACCATTAGAAATAATTAGTCCAGGCGTTATTGAGTTACGCGCTTACCAACCCATTTTGCGATTCACTTTTATATTATACGGGTAGATATTGGCGTCATTGTTGTTTTCATTGGTAGGTTATATTAAAATTTGTCACCTAATGAATCATTTAGCAATTGTATCTAAGTGTACGAACGCTCTGACTTCAAGTAGTATACACACATTTTAATAATATACTTTAGTATAGTTATTAATAAATTAATATGAGTTATGAGTAGAGTACATGTGCTAACATTACATTACTAAAATTATAGGTTCTTTTCACCTTAACCAAAAATGAGTTAAAAAAGTTAAACTATTGCCTATTGATAATAATTAATACCTTACCAAACCGTACCGACCTACCATACCATACAAACACAAAACTAATAACTTGTTTGTGTGTCTTCCTGACACATTTTTCGACGTTTGCCTTGAAATACTACGGTCAAATTAATAAAGTTACCGAAATAAGAAACATTAAGATACCACTTCCTTATCATTTGTATTATGTATGTCTGTCAAAACGCCTTTAGAGCGTTAGAATTGTGTAAGGTAAATACATAGTTTTTCAAATGCACTGTATACAAGTGTAGGAGTCCATATTTTGTATTACTTAAAAAACAATCAAACTTTTATCATGACATTCGTCCGTCGTAGGCATGAATCCTGTGAAGGTTATGACTTGACCCACGACATCGAAAATACAAGATGTAAAAAACTTCAGCACATGTTTTTTTAAAGGATTCTTCTCAAACCATTGTTTTGCATTTAGTTATGCGTTTACTTTTAGTTTGACCTCTAAAATATTTTTATTTTATTTTTATTTAAAAATTTTCAAATATGAATAATTTCTGACTAAGTACTCATATTTAAACTAATATGTACTTATCTAACGCACCTGCCTAGTTTTTAAAATATAAAAATTCTACATTAGGTATTTCCCTTATGATCTGATGAAGCAAAAGCGCTTGTTATCCATCGCTCAAACTGGTTTCGTATGGGAATTTCCTCCAAGGACTTCTTACATTTAAATGTACCAACATTGACGTCACCTGGCTTTATTGCATTTTTTAAATCAAGTTTGAGGTAATTATTACTTCATCGATACATAGTCCCTTTGCATATACAGTGGAATCCGTTTATAACGACATTGAAGGAATTAATAAACATGTTATGATAAGCGGTCGTCATACTAAGGGTTTGAAGAGTTACATTCTCAATTTTCTAATCTGTACATTATTGCACCCTTCTACTCAATAGTACGAGTAAATGCTTTACGGCGTTGAGAATTGAGATGACATTTTGTTCACAGGATATCGTTAAACGGCCTAGGCCTTGTTAAAAACAATGCGCGACCTGCAAGTGTCAACTCACTGAGTTTCAAAACAAAAACAAGCCAGTTGCCGAACGTCGCCGAAAATCGTTGGATTCAAGATTTTGTTGAATTCAAATACTATCCTGTTTTTTAAAGTGTATCAGGAAACCAGATTTATAAATTCAAATTTATTTAAGCAGGCGGCACTAATACTGAACTATCAGCCAGTGCAACAGTTTTCAAGATACTTGCATGTCGCCATTTTTTTTGGTAACAATGAACTTTTTTTGCCTTGTTCATTACATCTCATGAAACTTAGTTGCTAAAGTAAACAAAGAAATAAAAGATTCTTGACAAAACAACACTTATTTGTCATAAATCGGAAGGCTCCATATTCTTTGTAAGCTGCCGCAACCCCAGTCTACATTATTTACAATTTACATGCACAGTCATTTAAACAGAATTTGTGTTTATATTTTTTTCCCAGTAGGTACTACTGACTTACGGATCTAAAACAAAAACCCTTATAAAATTTATGTTTTGTCATATGCCACTCATACTTTGCCTTCTCATTCATTTACATTGTTCTCAACACAGAAATCTGATTTGCAAAATATGAATCTTGTGGGTGGGTGAGTATACCCAAATAACCCAAATGATTCGTACTTCATAAAGATTTCAAAAAATGTTTTTATTATGTACCTTCCGTGTATTGTCAATTAAATACAAGAAAAACAACACATCAGGCTTCAGGCTTCCTATTTTTGTTGCAAAATTTCCGTTAATAACTCGGCATTTAGCTTAATTTAATTAAATTTAAATTTAATAAGGGACTTGGGTAAACGTTTTTTAATAGCCGATGCTGCGTACAAATATCTCTTATCGTAGTCAACAAAAACCCCCTATTTTTTTAATCTACTCGTAGCCATCCTTGCCACTCTTACGAACATAATCATGCGAGAGCCATGGTGACCATGACCGAGTCGAAATTAGGATAACGAAGTATGTCTCGATCTTAAATCGAAAGTTTATAGCACCATAAATGATTGTCTGACCGATCGCGATGTCTTTTGATAAGATGAAGAACTTGGCGTAACCTAAGTAGTAGGAACACCGTTTTGAAACGAGGGTAGTTGCGCCGCGCCGCCCGTGGTTCATCTCCGTATCGCGAAGATACCGCGACCTCAACCCGCCCCGTCTGCTGATAGCGGTCCCCAAAGATGTTTACATCTAACACCAATATCTGTGCACGATAAATATGTGAAAACATACGACTTAAGTGTTTTAACGGTTTTTATGGATGTTTCATATAAATAGGATCATTCAGAGTGTAATGTTTCGCGACTTTGTTTTTACTTGCTTCCTGACGTAAAGTCTCTTGTTATCTCATTTTTATTGAATCCAAAAGTGTGTAGCACATAAGGTCAAAAATTATTTTGTGGTGGTAGACACTTCACTTGATTTTATGGCCTTCAGCAACTTAAAACCTTCTTATCCATGTCGTATCGTGAGGAGGTATCCTTCAGCTATCTAGTCATTAAGGAAAGTCGCTTCCCGCGTCCGTTCCTGTCTGTATGTATATATGCTTAGACGTTTAAAACTACTCAACGGAAATTGATGCAGTTTTTTTAATAGATAGGGTGATTGAAGAGGAAGGCTTGTGTGTCATAACATGCTTATTATGTTAGAGAAACACCGATCATTTCAAGATGTCTACTGTGAAGTCGTCAGGAAAGAAAAAGGGGAATTGTTTTACTATGAATTTAACACGGGCGAGGCCGCGGGAAAAGCTAGTAACTTATTCGCTTATATTATTTTTAAGCTTCGTACTTGCGAAGTAAAAGCTCAAGAGATGATGGACACGAATGGCCTTGCTGATACCAAAACAAAACATTGATAGTGTGAATATTCACACTGCATTTTGCATGTTTTTTCTTACTTATACTCGTAAGTAATCTTATGGTAATGATGTTGAATTTCTAATGAGATTTTATATATTGACAATCAATTTTCTGTTCTATTATGACAATGTTTTCGTTCTTCATTATCTATGCCATAATAACCTACCGCAAAAGGGTATGCAATTACGTGTTTTCACAATAGACGATGGCAACAAAGGGACAAAGAGAGAGTGCATTTGTTAACACTGACAGGCAATTAGTCACTATTCTGCTTATGTATTTTATATTATTCTTTATACCGCAAAAGGCTAAAAGCTGGGTGCCAGTCAGCTGCTGGGCAATGAGTCGCGAGCATCGAACGCGCATCCGCTGCAATTCCGATAACGCGTGACTCAGCACGCGACTCCAAGCCGCTGGAGTCGCCATAGCGCTGATCTGGCTTATTATTAGACAGGTCATTCATACAGCGGTTTCTAATCGTACACTCAGCGGATTTTCATTGAAGCGGATGTTGTTAGATATGTGGTCAACAATCGCTGTCAGTCGCAACCAGATCGCGAACGAGGAAGGTCGCGCGCGAACTCACGCGCATCTCGCGCCCGACACTCGACTCCAGCGTGACGTTCAGTAAACAACACTAGCCGGCCCACCCGTACACAATTAGTGATAAAAACCTAAACACCTCCCGGAAACGATGCTCGTCGCCGGCCAAATATTTACTGTGATTTACGAATCGGACTAGAAATTCTAGAGCATCTCGTCGCATTTAACAGTGGTAGTGATAAGATACTATTGAAGGAGACGATTTTATTCGAACACGTTATGTCACCTGCTGGTAAATAGCAGGTTTTATCGCGTATTATCGGTTGAACCTTGGTGGATTGTGTTCAGTCGTCGATAACTGTCGCGACGGTGTGGATCGCGCCTTTGTTGGAAGATGCCAGTGCTTGGCTACGAGAGTATGGCGAGCCAGGACCTGTGTATGCTGGCGTACGGCGCGGAGTACCTGCTGCCCGCGCCCTCCGCGCCCGCGCCCGCCCTCTGGGAGAAAGCCTCAGCCCAGGGCCCCGCACACTACACGGCATATGTCTGCAAAAACAACCTGGACACGAACGTCAAATATAACGAAGGTTTGTTTGTTTCTTAACAAGTTGACCTCTGCGGCAACGTGCCGGCTGATTTGTACTCTGTTCAAAAACACGTCGCGAGATTATTTGTCATTAACAGCGATAAATCCGGGAAAGTGAAATTTGCTTATGCAATAACATATAACATGGCACTTTCAATTGGGGAACTCTAGTCAAAAAGTGCACAAGCCTTATCTTTGAGTAAAGCGAAACTGCTGATTTACTTGTAATATGATAAATGTGTTTTCATAGGTGATAGGCTGTTATTTCCACAGTGAAGAAATTTAACATTAAATGTGGATTGTGTGAAATGTAATATTCTGAATAAAACTGGAAAAATGTTGGTTCTAACTGCTGCTATTAGAAAAGCTCTCACGGACGGCCCGTAGAAAACTGGGAAGGATGGTAGCCATATCCTGGCACCCTAAGACTCGAAAATATAATGTTTGAAGGAGCACTTGCTCTGCATTTAAATATGCTTTGTTGCTTATTCGCACATGTTAATGTTAACCATTACCTATTTATTTTTTGAACTTCCGTGCTTTCAGCTTTTTAAAAGTTTGAAATATACAATAAAATAAGTGTACTTATATGGATATTTATCAAAAAAAAGTAACTTATTAATTAATTATGGTTTCGAAATTTTATCTTACCTACAAAAATGTTACCTAGCGAGTCCCAGGACAACAGATGGCGAATATTTCAAATGACGTGCAGGCTGATTCGCTTACGTATAATAAATTGAGCAAGATCTATATTTTAACACTTACCACACCGTAGCGAATATTTTGCAACACAGTTCATTAGTTTTACATAATACGCAAAGTGGTTATTGTTCATTGGAATAATTACTGAAAATTATTTTTAGTTTCAGCCCATAGCAATGCCCGAAAAGCAATTGATAAAAACTCCGTATAACAACTTTAAAAAAATTTAAATTTTAAAATTATTTCCGCAGTTGTCGCTGGTAACTTGAAAAAGTTGTTTGTTTGTTTTTTTAACTTATTGTTTTTAATTTCAAAAGCAGTAACAGTAGCAGGAGCAGGTTTTCACGAGAAATGTTAGTAACAACCAAAGAATCATAAATATAATAAGTGAATAAAAAAACATGAAATCACGAGAAAAGGCAAGTTCCAAGTCCTAATACATCTGTTTTTCAGAAAGTAAAAGATATCACTAACTAACGTATTTAAATATTCGACGTTAACGCTAAATTAACGAATACGGATATTCATTTACAAAACCAGTCTCCTTGAAAACTTGTTTTAAATCTTATAACAGTTTTTTTCTAATATCAATGTTTTGTAGAGTTTGTTTTTAAGAAAAAAATGCTAATAAGTAAAGATAATATCTTCAATGTAAATATTTAAGCATGCACTGACGCCACTAACACCATTGATCACTGAAAACAATAGTTGAAACCTTTTATATAAGTTACAATATTTACGATTATAGAATGGAGGCGAATTGAGAAAAGGTCATGTATGAGATAGTTCTTTAGCACCATGGTTTTTTCGAAGAAGGGCTATATGCCGGCAACCAAACACGAGTATTACATAAATTTATAGTTTAAAAAAGAAAAAAAGATCTCCAACGCGACAGATACTGAGATTGTTTGAGACTGAGAACAAACTTGATCGTTAATAATAACGATTAATGGCTTGATCGCCGAATACTCGTAGATGAATTTAAAACGAAACTGTACATTATAAGCTCAAATGTTAATACTGTTTAATCTCATTTTTACAGACAGTGATATACAGTTAGAAACGAGCAGTAGCGAAGCCAGTGCTGCTAGTTCTACGCCTCTTTCGCAGCACTGCGCGATTTGTGGCGACCGCGCGACGGGGAAGCACTATGGGGCGTCCTCGTGCGACGGCTGCAAGGGCTTCTTCAGGAGGAGCGTCAGGAAGAACCACCTTTATACGTGCAGGTAAATATACACGCTTTTTTGCCTCGGCGACATTTTCTTTGCCAGCAACGAACCTAACGATTTGTGGCGACCGCGCGAAGGGGAATCACGACGGCGCGTACTCGTGCGACGGCTGCAAGGGCGGGCTTCTTCAGGAGGAGCGTCAAGAAGAATCACCTTTATACGTGAAGGTAGATACACGCTTTTTCTGCCTAGGTGACATCTGCTTTTCCAGCATCGAACCTAACGATTTGTGGCGACCGCGCGACGGGGAAGCACAATGGCGCGTTCTCGTGCGACGGCTGCAAGGGCGGGCTTCTTGAGGAGGAGCGTCAGAAAGAACCACCCTTATACGTGCAGGTAGATACACACTTTTCCTGCCTAGGTGACATCTGCTTTCCCAGCACCGAACCTAACGATTTGTGGCGACTGAGCGACGGGGAATCACTACGGCGCGTACTCGTGCGACGGCTGCAAGGGCGGGCTTCTTCAGGAGGAGCGTCAGGAAGAACCACCTTTATACGTGCAGGTAAATCAAATATACTCCTATGCTTTCTCAGCACTCTACAATCTGTGGTGACCGGTGTTTCTCAGGTGAAGTGCAAACAGAATAACCTTCACACGTGCAGATAAATGTAACGTAACCTAGCCTAGCTAATATCTGTTCTCGGGGTGGTCTGTGGCTATCGCACATCGCCGTGCGACGGCTAAAGGGCTTCTTGAAGTGGTGCACATTTCTCAATATACGTCCTATGTTTTAAAAATGATAATCCACCCAAGTAAGAGCGTAACACCGCCAAACTTTGGATTCTGCTGCTTTCTAGTTGTCGTATGACAGAAAGCTTGGACAGATTAGTTTATCTCTTGGTCCATTTCCGGGTTGGAAACATTTTGGTACATAGCTTCTGACGTGTGGTCTTTCAGCTTACAATTGGGATGATGACACCTATCTTAAATATTGTCAAGAACATGGTGTTTAAAAAACATAGCCCCTACAATACAACCAATATATTTCAAAAAAGCTGTAGAAACCAATTTTTAAACACACAAAACGCAATAAATATTCGGTCAATTGACTCCGATTTCTGACACATGACCGTGACGTCACAATCATTTATTACCATACGAAATCTATGTAGGCAGACCGTTTTGACAGATAATAAAAAGTATGTCAACGATTGGTGGTGTCGTCTAGCCAATTACAGCTTCTCGAAAAATATTGCTAGGATTTTTTTATTTCAAACGTCTGAAATAATAACGAGTTTTATTCTCTCTTTTCAGATTCAGCAGAAATTGTGTGGTGGATAAGGACAAAAGAAATCAATGCAGATATTGTAGGTTAAGGAAGTGCTTTAAGGCGGGCATGAAAAAGGAAGGTGAGTAACTTATATTATAAACTACGATAGTCACAAACAGACGATATTGCATAAGCAAAGGCAGCCAATAATATAAATGAATCACTGAGATGTGTTGTCTACTTCTACTTGTGATGTGATAAATCACGCGACAAATAACTAATTAAAATAGTTTTAAGGTTAAGTAAGGACTACATCAAGAGAATATAAATTAGAAGCAAGTGCCTACTCCGAATAAGTTAAATATGACACTAACTGCGTGCGTCAACAATATTTATTTGCAAATTTATCGAAAATATTAGTCAACGTTTTCGTTGTAATTTAAATTATTATATAAACAGTTTCCTTGTTTTAAGTAACTCAGTAAACATTTACTATCTCTTTCGATTGGCAAGTGACTGTCAATATATTGAGCAAATACGAAGGTACTGAGTTGCCTCTTGTGTCTAACATATGAAGTAAATCTCTTGTTAATGACAAATAAGCTGAGTAAGTCTAGTATTTTCAATAATTTAACCCTGACTTACTCACATTTAACCTATTCTCTGTTTACACCCGTTCGCGAGACGGTCCTAAATTATTAATAACAACTAATAAATCCATGTTGTTTACACTTAGTTAATGAGTAAACAAACAACCTAATTAACGTGTTAATTCTCTTTGTCTGATAACATTCTTATAACTAGCTGTTGCTGTGATGTGAAGTTCACCAACCGATGTTATCTCGGGGGAATGCTGGAATCATTGCATTCATTACTTAACAAACTTAATTACTCATAAACAACATTGGATCCGTCTGCGTAACAAAATGACATAAATTTACCAAGAAATTCGATATCCTGTTATGGTTCTTAATATAATTTACCCGAAATAAATTCCGAACTGTAATTGGAGCCGGTTAAACGACGGTTTTGTTATAATTTCAACATTAAAAAAAAAAAACAAGCGATATCTTTCTTGTTATTATTATCATTAACATTTCTACATCAAAATTATGCAGCGTATGATTTTGAAGACAAACAATAGGGTTTTACCTATGAAATTGCCGTTTTTACTTTGCACTTGAATATCTTTGGAGTGGGTGGGAGTTTAAAATTCAACTTAGACTTAAATTAGAGCTTGGAATAAATTGTTTTTTTATTTGTTTTATATAATTTGGTTTAGCCAGGTTTGGGCTACGACCATAATCATGGAAAACTTTAAAAAAATAAAAATTGATCCATCGTGTGAGTAGTGCTACAGAAACGGTAGTAGAAAGTACGGTAGTGTTTTGAGCCTTCATAAATAAGGCAAAGCTACCCATTGCATTTTAGTTTTTTATGGACTTTGCTTTTTGTATGGGGAAATTCGTAACTTTGATTAAAATCAATAAAATCAATTTATTTTCTGTAAATAGACTAACAAGTAGCACTTTTACACGTTTACGATTGCTTATAAAGATAAGTTTTTTCAAAACATGGTATCCATACCGTTGGATTTCTATTGTGTTATATAACCTATTTTGGTATACCAAACATCCCAAATACAGTATGTGTGATTTTTCCCGTTTTTATATTTTTAATATGTAAATCTAAAAAACACAACAAAAAACCATGCAAGCGACAGTGAAGCCTAGTTTAATGATGTCCAGGACAAATTGAACCGTTCCTGTAACCTTCCTGTGCGAAAAAAACATTTTTATTTTTATGCTTATGGATTTTGCTTATTTTCTAGCTAAATCCAATTATTCCAAAATGTATAAAAGGTATATTTTGATACACTTTTCTCCTAGCTTTCATTTTAGACTGAGTTGAATTTTCAGCTCGGACCAAGTAACGAAGATATTTAAGTTCAAAGTTACAAAAAAGTCAAAACGGCAATTTAATAGGTAAAGTTTTCATACCTAATATTCACACCTCAGTGGCTGTTCGAATTATATAAGCTGAATTATCTTGATGATAAACACACCATAAATCTGTACGAGGGTGAATCAAAAAATTCTTGGAATCAATATTAAAAAATGCAAAGATTTAAATAATAATATTTTATTTTTCTACATAATCTCCCTCCAATGCAATGCACTTAGAATAACGCGTTTCTAACTTCCTTATTCCTTGTGAAAAAAAAATATTTTCTTGACTCTCGAAAAAGTCCTCTACGGCAGATATAACCGCGTCATTATCGTGAAATTTTGTTCCACAAATTTCCTCTTTTAATTTTGGAAATAAGTGAAAATCACTTGGGGCTAAGTCCGGAGAATATGGTGGGTGGTCAAGGAGATTGAAGCCAGCGCAGCGGATTGCGTTGAGCGCAACTTCCGATCGATGAGCAGGAGCGTTATCTTGAAGGAACAACACGCCCAACGACAGTTTTCCACGACGTTTTTCTTTAATCGCTTCACGCACTTTCAGGATTAAATTTGCATAATAGGGTCCAGTAATCGTCTGGCCTTTTGGCATGTAATCAATAAAAAGGATTCCTTCACTATCCCAGAACACAGAGGCCATAGCTTTGCCAGCGGTAGGAGCAACTCGAAATTTCTTAATGGATGGAGAGGATGGTCGTTTCCAAGACATGCTTTGTCTTTTAGTTTCAGGATCAAAATGGTGGACCCACGTTTCATCCATGGTGACAAGACGACGGCAAAAAATATCCGAATCACGCTGATACATTTCGAAATTACGCTTGGAAATTTCCAAACGTCGCTTTTTGTTTTCGTCGGTTAACATTCGTGGCACCCATCTTGCAGACACTTTTTTGAACCCCAGTGAATCAATTAAAATGGATTGAACGCTACCAAAAGATATCTTAGGATCTCAGCTATATGTTTTATAGTCATTCTTCTGTCTTCCAAAACCAGATTCTCAACCTTTTTGACATTTTCTTCTGTAACGGAGGTTGAAGGCCGCCCAGAACGCGGGTCATCTTTACAGCTTGATCTACCTAACTGTCGGTTATCGGGTCTAAACGCGAACTATTTAATGAGTATTTAGGTACTCACTGCTCGACGTTTCGGCTGGATTGCACACAGCCGTGGTCACGAGCTGACTGGTGGCGCGCGGCGTCGTCTGTTCGGGGCGGCCGCAGTTTCCAGATCCACCCTCACACTTTCATTATTAAAAATGTTAGTACAGTCACCGCGACAAACAGCACTGACGGTATCAATTTGTGTCTTTTTAGGTAAAAATCGCGGTTTGCACTTATTTATCACTGGATTCCACGCTGATGACAATTTAAATCCGTCGTCCCGATTGAAATTTTTGTATTTCTTAATTTCAATCGCTTCACGTACTATCCTAGGATAGTAATAACGATCGGTGGAGAGGATTTTTGGGTCG
The DNA here is from genome assembly GCA_963921415.1 of Pyrausta despicata. Taxonomy (NCBI): domain Eukaryota; kingdom Metazoa; phylum Arthropoda; class Insecta; order Lepidoptera; family Crambidae; genus Pyrausta; species Pyrausta despicata. The sequence continues at coordinate 7,275,836 of OY992862.1, read as the reverse complement.
TGCAGTTCCATCCAATGATTAGCACCTTCCTCCAGTAAATGTTCAGCAACCGCGGATTTATTCACCTGCCGATTTTTTACAGCTGCGATATGTTCTTTCACTCTTTCAGCTATTGTTCGCTTAGTTTGTCCGATGTAAGAACTACCACAACTGCAATCAATCTTGTAGACACCAGGAGTTTGAAAGGGCACGACGTCCTTTGGCGACCGCAGAAATCTTGACACTTTGGATAACGGAGTATATACAGTTTTAATGGAGTAGTTTCTGAGGACTGTTCCAATTTTATCCGTTACTCCTTTAATATAAGGCAAGAACGTTGCAAGGCGACTGACATCAGGTCGTTTTTCCTTTTCCTTCCCTTTCCGCCTTCTTCTTAGTCCTGACGTAGTATATCCGTTACGATTAAGTACCTCCTGAACATGGGTTAACTCTGCCCCCAGGTGCTCAGGGTCACACAGTCTGTGCGCTCTGTTTGTAAGCGAGGTCGAAACGGATTGTAACTGCCGAGGATGGTGATGAGAAGAGGCGTGCAGATAACGGTCAGTGTGCGTAGGTTTTCTATATACAGAGTGAGCCAACGTTCCATCAGTCTTCACTTTGACCTGCACATCCAGGAATGACAAGGTTCTATTCCTTTCCATTTCATAAGTAAACTTTGTTTTTGTGTGTATGGAATTCAAATGTTGCAAATATTGTTCGACTTCCTGCTGACCACCATTAATGATGCAAAAAACATCATCAACGTACCTCTTCCAGAGTTTAACAGTAAAAGGTCCACTGGCTAATGCGGTTTGTTCAAAATGCTCCATCCAGATGTTGGCAATCACAGGTGCAATAGGACTACCCATGGCAACGCCGTCAATCTGGAGGTAATACTGTTCTCTGAATAAAAGGTAATTACCGTCTAAACAATTTTCAATCAAAACAATATATTCCTTCGGTAGATCGTATTCACAAAGTTTACCATTAATCACTTCAAGGCAATCCTTTAGGGGGACATTAGTAAAAAGTGACTCCACGTCAAAACTCACCATTACGTCACCAGGCTCTAAGGTTATGCCCTTCAGAATTTCTATGAAATGGTATGAATCTTTTACAAAGGACGGTGATTTTCCAACCAATGGTTGCAGCACTCCAGCAACATGCTTCGCAAGGTCGTAAGTAGGGGAGTCAATTTGACTTACGATAGGTCTCAATGGAATGTTGCTTTTGTGAATCTTCGGCAATCCATAAAGTTTGGGTGGTTGAACGGCTTTAGGCTTGTGTAGATGATTGTACTCATCCTCTGTGAAGATGTTCATGTGCTCGTGAATCATGGAACGGATGCGTCGTGTTACTCTGGCTGTGGGATTGTATGGAACAGGTTTATATACACTGGTGTCAGACAACAAACTCCTCATTTTGTTTAAATAGTCTTCAGTATTCATCACTACAGTGGCGTTTCCCTTGTCGGCCTTAAGCACTAAAATATTTTCGTTGTTCCGCAGGCTCTTTAGTGCTAGACGCTCTTCTGCAGTGACATTACTCTTTGGTAGTCTCGACTTACGCAATATAACTGCCAAGTCCTGTCTTAAAATTTCGGCATCAGTGGATGGGATTTTATTGCGCAAAATAGACTGTTCGACACTACATACTATTTCTTCATAAGGAATCCGCTGTGGTGTTAAAGCAAAATCATTCCCTTTTGCCAATACACTTTTCGTTGGTTCGTCAAGTATTTCATCAGAGAGGTTGATAACAGTGCGCTCAAAAGTTGTCGCCGACTGTACTTCTTGCGCGTCACTAGTAGGTACTCGCCGCTTACAAACGTGATGTTGACGGTTATACAGCTTTTGATACTTGCGTTCATGTCTCTCGTCACAAAGATCGTGCGTTCGCGAAGCCTGAAAAGCGGTTACCCGATCACACCTATCTAAATCTTCACTTGACAACACAACACTGCATTCCAGATGTAACTCATATAGTTCACTTTCTACACTATTTAATTCACGGTGACTGTTACGTATGAGTTGTTTTAACAGACGAACACTCGCGTTTCTTAGAATTCCTTCCGAACGATAGATATCACTACGCGGTTTTATACGAACACACGTAGGTAGAACGACAGTGTCCCGGCACTTGGTTAAAAATGTCAACGACGAATTTAACCGCGCGCGTTTGTTTCTCAGGAATTCTAGGTGTTTGATTTTTAATACAAATTCCGGCCCGTATCGGTTTGCAATATATGATTTTAAACTTTCGCGTTGCATTTTAACACTAACTGTCGGTTATCGGGTCTAAACGCGAACTATTTAATGAGTATTTAGGTACTCACTGCTCGACGTTTCGGCTGGATTGCACACAGCCGTGGTCACGAGCTGACTGGTGGCGCGCGGCGTCGTCTGTTCGGGGCGGCCGCAGTTTCCAGATCCACCCTCACACTTTCATTATTAAAAATGTTAGTACAGTCACCGCGACAAACAGCACTGACGGTATCAATTTGTGTCTTTTTAGGTAAAAATCGCGGTTTGCACTTATTTATCACTGGATTCCACGCTGATGACAATTTAAATCCGTCGTCCCGATTGAAATTTTTGTATTTCTTAATTTCAATCGCTTCACGTACTATCCTAGGATAGTAATAACGATCGGTGGAGAGGATTTTTGGGTCGTGCAGTTCCATCCAATGATTAGCACCTTCCTCCAGTAAATGTTCAGCAACCGCGGATTTATTCACCTGCCGATTTTTTACAGCTGCGATATGTTCTTTCACTCTTTCAGCTATTGTTCGCTTAGTTTGTCCGATGTAAGAACTACCACAACTGCAATCAATCTTGTAGACACCAGGAGTTTGAAAGGGCACGACGTCCTTTGGCGACCGCAGAAATCTTGACACTTTGGATAACGGAGTATATACAGTTTTAATGGAGTAGTTTCTGAGGACTGTTCCAATTTTATCCGTTACTCCTTTAATATAAGGCAAGAACGTTGCAAGGCGACTGACATCAGGTCGTTTTTCCTTTTCCTTCCCTTTCCGCCTTCTTCTTAGTCCTGACGTAGTATATCCGTTACGATTAAGTACCTCCTGAACATGGGTTAACTCTGCCCCCAGGTGCTCAGGGTCACACAGTCTGTGCGCTCTGTTTGTAAGCGAGGTCGAAACGGATTGTAACTGCCGAGGATGGTGATGAGAAGAGGCGTGCAGATAACGGTCAGTGTGCGTAGGTTTTCTATATACAGAGTGAGCCAACGTTCCATCAGTCTTCACTTTGACCTGCACATCCAGGAATGACAAGGTTCTATTCCTTTCCATTTCATAAGTAAACTTTGTTTTTGTGTGTATGGAATTCAAATGTTGCAAATATTGTTCGACTTCCTGCTGACCACCATTAATGATGCAAAAAACATCATCAACGTACCTCTTCCAGAGTTTAACAGTAAAAGGTCCACTGGCTAATGCGGTTTGTTCAAAATGCTCCATCCAGATGTTGGCAATCACAGGTGCAATAGGACTACCCATGGCAACGCCGTCAATCTGGAGGTAATACTGTTCTCTGAATAAAAGGTAATTACCGTCTAAACAATTTTCAATCAAAACAATATATTCCTTCGGTAGATCGTATTCACAAAGTTTACCATTAATCACTTCAAGGCAATCCTTTAGGGGGACATTAGTAAAAAGTGACTCCACGTCAAAACTCACCATTACGTCACCAGGCTCTAAGGTTATGCCCTTCAGAATTTCTATGAAATGGTATGAATCTTTTACAAAGGACGGTGATTTTCCAACCAATGGTTGCAGCACTCCAGCAACATGCTTCGCAAGGTCGTAAGTAGGGGAGTCAATTTGACTTACGATAGGTCTCAATGGAATGTTGCTTTTGTGAATCTTCGGCAATCCATAAAGTTTGGGTGGTTGAACGGCTTTAGGCTTGTGTAGATGATTGTACTCATCCTCTGTGAAGATGTTCATGTGCTCGTGAATCATGGAACGGATGCGTCGTGTTACTCTGGCTGTGGGATTGTATGGAACAGGTTTATATACACTGGTGTCAGACAACAAACTCCTCATTTTGTTTAAATAGTCTTCAGTATTCATCACTACAGTGGCGTTTCCCTTGTCGGCCTTAAGCACTAAAATATTTTCGTTGTTCCGCAGGCTCTTTAGTGCTAGACGCTCTTCTGCAGTGACATTACTCTTTGGTAGTCTCGACTTACGCAATATAACTGCCAAGTCCTGTCTTAAAATTTCGGCATCAGTGGATGGGATTTTATTGCGCAAAATAGACTGTTCGACACTACATACTATTTCTTCATAAGGAATCCGCTGTGGTGTTAAAGCAAAATCATTCCCTTTTGCCAATACACTTTTCGTTGGTTCGTCAAGTATTTCATCAGAGAGGTTGATAACAGTGCGCTCAAAAGTTGTCGCCGACTGTACTTCTTGCGCGTCACTAGTAGGTACTCGCCGCTTACAAACGAGATGTTGACGGTTATACAGCTTTTGATACTTGCGTTCATGTCTCTCGTCACAAAGATCGTGCGTTCGCGAAGCCTGAAAAGCGGTTACCCGATCACACCTATCTAAATCTTCACTTGACAACACAACACTGCATTCCAGATGTAACTCATATAGTTCACTTTCTACACTATTTATTGATCTACCTCTTTTAAATTCAGCCACCCAGTACGCAACCGTAGAATAGGGTACAGCATCCCCTAATGTCTGCTGAATGTCCAAAAAAAATTCTAAATTTCATTTTTTTCAAACTGAGATATTTTATCACCGCACGTAACTAACTCACTTTTATCCATAATTTTGACTTTTTAGCAACTCGTTGCACAAAAAAATTTATTACATGCGAACGAACTGACAAAAACAAGTGACAGTCTGCATTAATATAGTGTGATAGACACTCTTTAATTTGAATATCGAACTTGATCCAAAAAGGTTTCATATATATGCACTTCTAAGAACTTTTTGATTCACCCTCGTAGTACCATGATGAGTTTAACATGTTTTGGCGAACTGATAGCTGCAAAAATATGCTTAAGTATATTAATTGATATCAAAATCATGACAATAATAACTTTATCAATAAATTAACACTATCTTCACATTATTGCGTTGTATTTTGAGGTTCTACATCGTAACTTCAAACAAAGTAGCCCTAATAAATTCCATGAGTTACATTATATCATTTAAGAAAATAATCCAAATTCTTATGAAGGAAAACGAAAGATGTAATTTTATAAATATGTGCATAAATATCAGGGAATATGACGACAAAAAAATACGTGTTGTAACATAGGTATTTGTGTCAAAGCCTAGCATTTTACATGTTTTAATTTAAATATGTTTTCGCTTTACTGTTTCAAACGCACGATATTTTGTAGGCCTACCAAGCCGTATGAATTAATTAGAATTCCCCTCATGGAATTTTTTGTAATTATAAACCTAAAGTAGACATCAGATCTATCGAACAGACACACGCTAGTAAGAATGCAACCCAGACGTGCTCGCACGCACAAAAAAACACTTACTATATCTACAATATCGTTTATACAATGAAGATTACTGTATCACATACATTGTTTAAAATCAGTAAAATTACATCTTATGAGATAGATAGAAAATAATTCTTACTAATATGTATATAGAAAAAAACTGATCCCATAAATCAGGGAAAATCCTTTAACTGGGGATATGACACATTATGACCTATTAAAAATCCAAAAAATCTTTGTGGTGGAACTTTAACATGTAACAAATAAAAAATCAAATATATAATGTGTATTATCCCCAGTTAAATGATTATCCTTGATTTATGTGACACCCTATATGATAGGTTGTATCCTGAGTGAAGCGAGGGATACAATCAGCCCAAAACAAGGACAGTTCTTTACTCCAGAGATGAAAAAATCTACTGAGATGTAATCAAACTTTGTCGAGTATGAGGTATGAAAAAGTATTTTTTCGTTTACCAGCCGTTCAGAACGAGAGAGACCGAATCAACTGCAGAAGGCCGTCGTACGAGGAGCCCACGCAGGCCAACGGGCTGTCCGTCGTGTCGCTGCTCAACGCTGAACTGCTCAGCAGGAAGGTCATCGATGAGGTAATGTTGACGCGCGCTTTTCGCAATTCCTCGCTAATTACATACCTAACAGCGCGATTAGCTTTTTATTTGAAGATTGGATTGGTGTGACCGCTGGAATATTTGAGTGTTAGTTACGCTTTAACGAAAGGCTGAATAAAATGATAAGCTGCGAAGAAGAAAGAGATGAAAAATGTAAATACGAATTAACTTGAACCTTACCACGCGGGCTTGAAAATAAAAGATTGAAGTTTATTTTCTTCGAAATGCAGCGCTGCATTTGGGCTTAAATCAACATTACAATAGAGCTTCAGTTCTACACTAACCATCTCAAAGCTCCAGCTACAGCTGTGTTTTTAATATTTTTTTAAATGATATCTATGGAAACGACCTTCTTTAACTTCATGTAAAATGTAGGTGGGTCGTTATTTTTGACGACCAATATAAAAAAAGTTCCTCCTAGACGTTTTCGACCACGGCAGTTAATCCCAACAGAGATCAGCCAAATACGCGGGAATATATTATAATACTCCCGCGTATTTGGTTGGTGCACTATAGTGCACAAGCGTGAGCGTAATACACAAGTGCACTCTTTGTTCCTTTATTCTCAAAGTTCGGTAAGAGGGCAATCTGAGATAACCGGAGAGAGATCAGGCGCAGGACCAACGGCTTAACGTGCTTTCCGAAGCACGGGGGTATAACACCGCCAACTTCCCAACTCCTAGCTGTATTGAAAGAAAATCTCAGGAACAAATTTTGTCTCGACCGGGGATTAGAACCCAGGACCTTTTGGATGTAAGGCAGATGACCAGTATAGTTACAATACATAAAACACGAGCGGCGAATGACGACTGAGCTTTATTGTACTAGTTGCGCTACCTGCATGGGATTTTAATACATTCCTGTTTTAAGAAACGTAAGCTATATGTATTTTTTTCTTCTGACAGACGATAAACATATCAGACGCAGAGCTCAGCAACCGCAAGCTGGCGAAGATCAACGACGTGTGTGACTCCATCAAACAGCAGCTGCTCATTCTGGTGGAGTGGGCCAAGTACATCCCTGCCTTCACCGAGCTGCATCTAGACGATCAGGTGAGCCAGAGTAGCTAATATACGGACAGCCTAGACTATGATATTAGACGCGGAGTTGAGCAATCTCAAGCTAACTAAAGGTGGCGTGCGCCAAGTACATCCCGACATTCCGACATCCCACATGCCTTCACCGAACTGTACCTCGACGATCAGGTGAGCCAGTGGATCAAAATCCCATAATCTTGAATATCATCAAGATCAGTCTTCTCGGCTCAATAGATACAATATACAGACTGCTTAGTCTTGATGATAAACATATAAGAGCAGGCTGGCGTAGATCAAAAACGTGTGCGACTTCATCAAGCAGCAGCTGCTCATCCTGGTGGAGTGGGCCAAGTACATCCCCGCCTTCACCGAGCTGCATCTAGACGATCAGGTGAGCCAGTGGATCAAGAAAATTGAGCCGATTAGACAATATGTGGACTGCTTAGACTAGGATATGAGACGCGGGGTTGAGCAATCTCAAGCTGACTACAGGTGGAGTGCGCCAAGTACATCCCGAAATTCCGACATTCCATATGCCTTCACCAAGCTGTACCTAGTTGATCAGGTGTGCCAGTGGATCGAGATTCAATGATCTTGTAGATCATCTAGATCAGTCTTCTCGGCTCAATAGCTGAGTAGACAATATACGGACTGCTTAGTCTTGATGATAAACATATAAGAGCAGGCTGGTGTAGATAAAAAACGTGTGCGACTCCATCAAGTAGCAGCTGCTGGTGGAGTGTGCCAAGTACATCCCCGGCTTCACCGAGCTGCATCTAGACAATCAGGTGAGCCAGTGGATCAAGAAAATTGAGCCGAGTAGACAATATTCGGACTGCATATAAACGTATCAGACGCAGGGTAGAGCAGGCTGACGAATGGTGGGCCAAATAGCCTTCACTTTAAAAAATTATACCGCGTCAAATTAGCAGTAATTTGGAAGTTCCATTTGTCTATTGACAGTTACATTTTTATTTTAGACTATAATATTACAGATTTTTGCAATCCTGAAGCTCATAAAGACACGTTAAATAAAATATTGTCCCAATATGCATAAATTAAAAATATTAAAAAACCGTCCTTAAAATAAGCGGTCTTATGATAACCTTAAAATACAAGCGGGAAATATCGGTGTACAAAAACTGCGCTAGTGCCTGAACGTGTGAATTCTGTGTGATACGCTCGAGAGTATTTGAAATCCCACCGTCACTCGCCACATTGGCGATAAAGATTGATTGGTGAAAGCTGCACCTCAGTGTTGTATTTAAGACAACACTGTCGCCAAAGAAGCTGGTTGAAGAGTACCCTGTGTAGATAACTCTCGATTATTGGTTTCATTAATTTCCTGTGTCATTTCAGGTAGCGCTGCTCCGCGCGCACGCGGGCGAGCACCTGCTGCTGGGCTGCGCGCGCCGCTCGCTGCATCTCAGCGACGTGCTGCTGCTCAGCAACAACTGCATCATCACCAAGCACAACATCGGTCAGTATCATTCCAGGTGCGGGCGAGCACCTGCTGCTGGGCTGCGCGCGCCGCTCGCTGCATCTCAGCGACGTGCTGCTGCTCAGCAACAACTGCATCATCACCAAGCACAACATCGGTCAGTATCATTCCAGGTGCGGGCGAGCACCTGCTGCTGGGCTGCGCGCGCCGCTCGCTGCATCTCAGCGACGTGCTGCTGCTCAGCAACAACTGCATCATCACCAAGCACAACATCGGTCAGTATCATTCCAGGTGCGGGCGAGCACCTGCTGCTGGGCTGCGCGCGCCGCTCGCTGCATCTCAGCGACGTGCTGCTGCTCAGCAACAACTGCATCATCACCAAGCACAACATCGGTCCGTATCATGACCATGTTTGTTACGTATGGGACACGGGGGCACAAGTGAAACCTCCGACAAGCTATTGATTCATTATTAAAGATGGCGGTGGATGCAGCACGCACACCACTACATACGTAGATGTACAACATGTTTATGATACATCAATATTATCGACCTTAATGCTGCGAGATAAAAACAATTTTATTTCATTATTCATAGTGTAGATTCTCTCTTGATCCCAATTCTAGCAGCCTCTTGATCCTCTAGGCTCCAAGGCAAAGTTACTTGTATAGCTGATCGACAAAATTGCCGAGCGCTTCTTTTGCAATGTTAATTTGCAAGAATACAGTTTCATTACAGGTGTTACATTTATAGAAATCCAGTGTATTCTACAAACATGGTGAGCAAATTTGATGTCACATTCAATTTTTAACATTCTAAATTAAATAAAATGTCATGGCGTAATAACAAAATACAATCAAAACAATAGAATCAAATAATAATGTCAATATGCAATATAATTTAAGCTTTATCACCATCTGCTGTGCCCTATAACTGATGCAATAAAAAATTATGATTTAATAGATTAAGTACATTTTATAATTTCTTATCCAACATAAATTCTGCGATACTATAATAACATTTTTCTACGAGCATTTCTGTCATCTCTGACTTTAATTCCAAAAGATCGAGTTCTTTTAGAACTTTGGGAATTTAATTTCATATTTTATGTACCATGCAAAGAACACTGTTGCGCATAAGCGCTGTGTGAGTGCGGCGCACGAGTAAGCCTCGCCACGCATCGTCACGACCAGTCAAATGTATCTGTATCTTCAATGTTATTTTTTTGTCCCTACAGACGGTCGCATGGACATAGACATCAGCATGATCGGCATGCGCGTGATGGACGAGATCGTGAAGCCGCTGCGCGAGATCGACATCGACGACACAGAGTTCGCCTGCCTCAAGGCCATCATATTCTTCGACCCCAGTGAGCATTTGTTTAACTACTACGTTAGGGATGTGTAGGTGCGTTCTCATTAGTAAACAATATCTGGACTAAAAGTAATTGCGATTGACACTTACGTCACAGCCGAGATATGCCTTTTTGTTGAAACGTACACCTATGCGTCAATGCGTTAACGCGCGAACAACAGTCAGTACCCTGATAGTTGCTGATCAGCCTTGTTGAGTTGTATGTGTGCGTGTGTGTGTGTGTCCCGGGCGACGTTCCGTTGGCAGGTCCCCTACAAGTTGGACCGACAATTTGGTGCGCGCGAGTGACATATTACCCCTTTTTTTTTCGCTGTGGAAATGCTTTTACGCATGCCCCCCACACATCTGCAGGGGGGTATGTGGGACTCAACGGCTGGTGTGCAAGGCCGTAATACCCACTAAAATCACAGCGCATTCCACCACTCCGCCATTGTGGGGGGTGCCATGGGGTCGCGTGAGCATTCACCACGGCACCCCGGCGGATAGCCCGAGGGCCACAAACTCCTTGGCGGCGGAGCAAGGTGTTGGGATCCGCCACCTCCCGGCCGCAGAGGATAGGGAGGACGGCAACGACACACCGCATCTCCTCTTCCTCTGCGGCCCCACCGCAGCGCCATCCAACGGTGCGCCCCCGTTTGGTCGCGGGAGATAGGCCGCACGGCAACGACACACCGAGACGTCTCTCCTCCCGCGACCGCACCCAACTGCGAGGGACAGCCAAAACCGTCCCCCACACCCGCACCCTTGGACGCGGCAGGCCTGCAGCAAGCCCACGTGGAGCGTCCCCTCCCGGGATCCCGCTTAGCTTCACCGTGGGTGGCGAAGCCACGGTTACTGAGCCCCCCCACCACGACAAGGTGGAGATCCCACAGGGGGGGACATATTACCCCTAGGGTAAATAATACATCAATGTTATCAACATTTAAACTTATTCTTTCCTTCCAGACGCCAAAGGCCTATCCCAGCCGCAGAAGATCAAGCAGCTCCGCTACCAAGTCCAAATAAACTTGGAAGACTACATCAGCGACCGACAGTACGACGGGCGCGGCCGCTTCGGTGAACTGTTGCTTTGCCTGCCGCCTCTACAGAGCATCACGTGGCAAATGATCGAGCAAATACAGTTCGCCAAGCTCTTCGGCGTCGCGCATGTGGATAGCCTGCTGCAGGAGATGTTGCTGGGAGGTGAGCAAGAGCCTGGTAAATAATTTAAGGGTCAAAAGCAATAATTTAGAGGTACCAAGACTATACAGGGTGTAAAAAAAACCTTAACGAAGCCGTGAACCACGCGTTCAGTACATCAAACCAAATCGTATGAAAAATAAATTTTGTCTGGGAAACAACTTTTATTTTTTGACATCAAAAAAAATAATTTTATTCTAGCCCGCAATGTACAGCGCGCACGCGAAAAAGTCACCGCGGAGCGTGTTGCTTTACGCCGCCGCAACGCGGTTCGGTTCGAGTGTGCGCTTTTCATTGCGGAGTGTGCCATTTAGAGGCTTTTTATGAAAGAACTAGCGAAAATTTGTATCATGTTTCTTTGGAAAAAAGTTCAGTTATAACGGACAGAAGTCATTTCTGTAAAAATCATCAATTTTTTTTTCAAACTTTAACCATCAATATCTCAGTAACCGTTAACTTCCCAGGCATGGTGTAAAGGTAGAAAATGATCGTAACAATTGGTAGAATATGTGGTATTCGGCTTCGTTAAGGTTTTTTTTACACCCTGTATATATTTCCTCGACCGACAGTATGACGGATGCGTCCGCTTCGGTGAACTTTATCTGTGCCCATGTGAATAGCCTGCTGCAGGAGATGTTGCTGGGAGGTGAGCAAGAGCCTGGTAAATCATTTAAGGGTCATTAGTATTCATTTAGAGGTACAAAGACCATATAAATTTCCGCAACCGACAGTTTGACGGAGGCGTCTGCTTCGGCGAACTTCTTCTATGCCTGTAATGTTGCTGGGAGGTAAGTAAGACCCTTAAAGAGTCAAAAGCATTAAGAGGGACCAAGTCCATATAAACTCGGAAGACTACATCAGCGCTCGACGGCCGCTTCGGCAAACCGTCGTAATGGCTGCCGCCTCTTCAAAGCATCACGTGGCAAATGATTAAACAAATACAGTTCGCCAAGCTATTCGGCGTCGCATACGTCGATAGTCTGCTGCAGTGGATGTTGCTGGGAGCTGAGCAAGAACCTAGTAATTGTATTTTTTACTTATCACATAAGTTTAAAGCTAAATTGAACCATATGGATACAAAGTTTTTCAGACAGTTTGTTCTTTATTGTATTTAATTCTAAGCTATTGATTATTAAAATTGATAAATTTGAATTTATGTCGCATAAAGAACGAGATTTCCCCTAACTTCATGACTCCACAAAACGATAGCGACTGAAATTCATTCATTCATTCATGCATCGCAGCATATAGGCTTTACAACTCTAGTCATAATGAGCCGTATGTGGCTCAATCATTGTACGGTGGCCAGCACGTCAATAATGCGGGAGCTTATGCGCTTTTCATACTTTTTTGCAACTTCTCCTTCTTCTTCTGCTGGTCACTGTACAATAGCAAATATGTAAATGATTAAACTTTATTTGTTGATTTCATGTTCGTTCCAGGCGCATCAACAGACACGGCAATGGAAGAAGCTACAGCCACTACGCTGGAGCCGACCCGCGATACATCCCCACCGCTGGTGCCGCACGTGCCCCACGCTACCCACGCGCCCCACGCCACCCACGCGCCCCTGCCCGACCCCTTCCTCGAGCCGCAGCCTTTCAAGCAGGAACCCAATATGTGAGCACACACACTCGCTCTTAATAAGTTGTGCCAATAGATGCCAATATGGCCTTATTATAATGTTATAAGTCGCGCCATATAAGAAGAACGCTAACGGTCACCTGCGCACTAGACGATATACGAGTCTAATTAGTGGAACGAAGTGGGAAGGGAAACGGGCATTTCGCGCGTCGTACGTCCGCGCCGCTGCGAACTAGCGAGTAAGCGACTGCTCCTAACCACAAACTTTTATCATCCAGTGTTCTTCTTATTTGGCGCGACTTATACTCATCATCGTTATAATCATGAATCATTATAATCATGATCATACTGCTGAACGCAAGCCGCGCTGTCGTAGATTGGGATGGTGGGAGTTATCATAAATCAATCCCATATAATCATATAATATCCATAGATTTTGTAACCAGTTCCATGCACGCGAACTGCTTTCAGTTAAAGCCCACTTTATAGGGTGTGATCGAAGGGCTTGTTCAACACCTTATCTAGGCATTTTCTGACCAATTAAATATTTTTATGTAGTGTTGATACTGTACACGAATACAGAAATCCTTTATCTGGCGACAATAGCTTTTTCATATGCGATTCTTGAATTACGCTAAAATCTATGAAATTGAGTTCATATCCGCGCAAGACTCGTGGTTTTAATAAACGCCAAAGTAATCGGTGGAATACCGGCATTTAAATAGTTATTTATGAAAAGATATCAATAGTAAATTATGGTACTAGTGTGTAAAATTGGTGATTACCGTCGAGGCGCCATTGAGACCCGAGCCGTAGGCGAGGGTCTTAAGTGAGAGTCGAGGACGGTAATCATCAATACACACGTGTATTATACGACGTTTTTCAACACACTTGTGAATAAAATAACAATAAAAACTCATTTTTTTAGTAGCTAAAAAGTAAAAGTAAAATTATAATCTCATCATATCTGATTATTTATTATTATTTATTGAAATACTTTCATGTTCTATTTTAATTTGAGATGGCTCATTATCGTGTAGGTAGGTGAAATCCAATCATTGGATGTGCTTGGTGTTTCGTGAGAAGGAAGCGCCTTAGAATCAAGTTTAATTCTTTATTTTCCGCGCATAGGGGTTGCGCCTATTCTGCCACGTACAAAATGGGGATTTTAAAGTTTTCTTTTTAAATCTATAACTCACTAGTAAGTTATAGCAATGAAAAAAGTCACAGTTTGATTATAGGTGTCATTATTAGTCTAATTGCAGTGAATTTACAACCACTTTATGAGCAAGTGTGTTGAAAAGAATCTTATAATGATAGTTGGCATTATCAACTATCATTATAATATTCGTCAGTGAAGCTATAAAAAATAAGTAAATCCAAAAGTTTGCAGCTTTTGGATTTACTTATTTTTATATCTATGATGTGCAATAAAAATGAATGAAGTGATCTTACACAATACTGATTGGGATCAATTGAAGTTGTTTTTAATGTAATACATATTTGATATCATGTTTTATAATAAATACGTAATAATCCGAACACTTCTCAGAAGAACACTTATAATAATTGTTTCTCCATGTCATACTCATTACGAATGAAACAATATCAACTTTGCCATAGATCTCATTCTCATTAACGATAACATTATGCTTTGGTTTATTGTTAACTTTTGGTGATGGTTTCTCTGGTCTATGGTTAAATTTGACCGCGAACTGGTGATAATGTCGATATTTATCTTTAACCAGGAGCCCTGAGCCGCCTTCGCCAATGAGGATGGCAGATATCACTATGTTATAGTGTAAGAAAAATTGGTTACATCGTTTTTATATCGTCTTCGTTGAAATATACTGCGTCCAAATATGCTGAACGCATGAAAAAATAGTCAAAATTTGAAATAGTAGTGATTTTTTTGTTACCCTTATTAAATTGAAATGAAATAATAGATAATATTGGAGACCATTAAGTCTTGATGTGACTTTTAGTAGAATTAACCAGAAGGTGCCCGTTTTTTTAAGTTATTAGTATTTTCAAGTTTTTTAAGATAAAATATAAAATAGGTGTAGGTGTTTACTACTTTGCCAAGATACAAATCTATATAAATAAAATATACATTTTGTATTAGCTATTATACTATCCATGAAGTGCAATTAATTATGTAGGCTGTGTAACGTGATGTCTTAAATATCTTGGAACTTTTAAATGTTTTGGATTGTCTCAAATTTGTTATTCGATAAGCACAGGAGAGGTTTAGTTATGTGTTAGTAAATTTTATAATCTTTAACAACAGGGAATGAATAATTGTTGTCTTCGTTATTTTAAGAATGTTGTTAATCCGTTATCACAGCAAAAAATGTATATAATGATTTTTATACATACATACATGATTGTAGACTGTATCTACATATTGTAGAAATTTTATAGCTTTAGGATTTATAATAGTTTACATGTCTATAGTAGAGTCAATATTTACCAGGTTATTATTGATATAAAAATGCTCAATGTATGTTCCCTTGCCAGTTGTTTGGTATTTTTGACATTTTAACCATAATAAGGTGAAAGTTATTTACATTAGGGACTAGTATGAATTTATATTATATTGGTTTGAGAAGTTGTATGTTTTATTGTAATATTTAATTAGATAAGTGCCTTGTGCCCTACATATCGTAGGTTGGTGTATTGTTGATGTACATACAATGTTACGATTTTAGTAGAATATATTTTAATAAATAACCTGTTACCAAAAACTTTCTTTTATTTATACAAATGATCAATTATTTTCTGTAGGAAACTTGGTCTACGTGCAAAGTTTGTTATAAGTTGAACCATTAGTATTTTAGGTATTGGAAAAGGTATTTCAGAAAAACATATTGAAATCTTGTAAATATATTAAGTAACTAACTAACAATAAAATATTAAAAATATCAGTATATAGCCAGCGCTCTATTCATGCGATGAAGGTTTCTGCGAGACATCCACGTAGCCTTTCCTCCTGTTGCCCCGGTTCTTGCAGTACAGGTACAGCACCGACAGCGCCGACACCGCAGACATCGCGATCAACGGGATGAACACAGGCAACATGACCGCTCGTCTTATAGCGACGTATACGGTATAAGAACTCGGTATATCAAGTTTAATTGTGTTTGATTTGCAAAACAAACTCAATCCCAAAACTAAAATACAGTCTTTGAGTTTTGACTAAAATAATATCAGATGCATGTCAGATGCACTGATCAGATGTCAAACGAAAGTCTAATTTTGACACCATTGATAGAAAGTTTTTTTTGTTTGCCAAGGGATGCTGAAAAAGCCCTACACGCTTTTTATACATAGGTATTTAATACTTCATTCTTAGATCTCTTAACTAGTACGAGACTTACAACTTATTATGCTTTATCTGGAAAAGTGAAAATAATGCTAAAAAAGGTCTATAAGTATCTCAAAAACGATGCGTCCTATCGAAAAAATAACGAAATTTCGGTACCCCGCTATTGGAATCAGTGTTGCCAACCCCAGTGAATAGAAAAGCAGCAGATCAATCTCAAAAAAGCAGTAGAAAACAGTAAAATTACAATTTCAAAACATTAAATCTACTGTCTCAAAAACTTTTCTAATGGGACATAGAATTAGTTATATAGACGTAGGTTTAGTTAATGAAACAACTGCAGCACTACCAGTAGTACTTCTTTAATTATCACATTTTTTTATAAAAATATTATTGAAAATAAAACAATTATTTATATAATTATATTAGGTATTTATAATAACTTGTTCGCTTAATCGAGAACCAACTGTAAGTAACCTATTTATCTAACTTTCCTGGAAAGAACTGGTCTAAACTATAACCTAATCGAAAAACCAAGACGAAAAACACTCGACATTCAATAGACAACTATCTCTTTTACAGTCAAGAAAGATATGCAGCTATCCTTTTCATTGTGTGAACGTTTGAAAACGGGAATTACCTGCCAGAGCGCGCGTCGAATCTATGAAATTCGGATACACGCATAAACTATCAAAAAACAGTAGAAAATCGTACAAAAACAGAAAACAGTGTTGTCTTGTTAAAAACAGTAAATCTACTGTTAAAACAGTAGGGTTGGCAACACTGATTGGAATACACCCCAGGAACCCACACTCGAGATTCATTTCGTGACCGCAACAAGGGGTCCAGAACGATTTCAAAACTTTTGACCTCACGAAAAAAGAGTGGAGCTTAGACTAGGCGCGAGACA
This sequence comes from Pyrausta despicata, assembly GCA_963921415.1. Taxonomy (NCBI): domain Eukaryota; kingdom Metazoa; phylum Arthropoda; class Insecta; order Lepidoptera; family Crambidae; genus Pyrausta; species Pyrausta despicata. The sequence continues at coordinate 7,258,870 of OY992862.1, read as the reverse complement.
AAATTACGGTGCGTCATATCGAAAAAATAACGAAATTTTGGTATACCCTTATTGAGACACAACACCAGGAACCCATACTCATTAATTTTTTGACCTCAACTAGAGATCAAGAGCGATTTCGAGATTGTTGAAGAGGTAGGACCTCATTCATAACGGTAGTAGGTGTCTGAAAATTTCAGTACGTTCTATTGAACGATTACTGTAAATTTATTGAATGAATCTTTGTGGTATGTTCGTTGAATCATTTTATTTATTTAGTTTTCAATATTAATAGACAAACTCTAATTAGGTTATTTCTAATAATGGTTATAGTTCTTTCAAATCACGAAGTCGAGCAGAATTTACTTGTGGTAAATATGTGTCCGTATATGTGTCGATGTGTGCGTGAAAACGAAAGCGGGTATGGTTAGCATAAAAATAATACCAATATTTTTGTATGTTCAATTGATAATAAAATAAAACAACAAAACTTTTAAACTAAAATGTTTATTATTTAAAATAAATAATAAATAAGGGAATGTATTAAAATAAAATTATGTTCTTCTACATTTGGGTTTAAGTTTTAATTTAAGCGAAACATAAGACTTAAATAAGGATATACAATTGAACTCAAGATATGGCAAAATTATGAAAATAAGGCTAGGCTGGAACTATTTAATAACAAATTTCTATCTATTTTTACGTATGTGAAAAATGTGTCGCCTTAATCTTCTTCGGAAAAACTGTTGCTTTCGTTAGTTTCAAAGTCAGTCGTGCTGCTATCACTTGATTCACCCACATTAATTACAAATTCAAAGTCATAATCAAAATATTTCATATACTCCTTTTCAATTTTTTCGACATGCTTGCATGTATTAAGCCAGATGTTGTTATCGATACTGTTTAAACCTTCAGCTATTAAATTTTGAACTTCTGTCATATTTTGACCAATATTTTTCGAGGCAATCTTATTTTTCAGAATACCCCAGATGTTTTCAATGGCATTTAATTCGGGGTGATATGGTGGCAGTCGTAGTATTTCGAAACCTTTGCTTTTTATTATCTCGTCAATTCTATATGAAATAAAACGCTGCTTATTCCTGATTATTAAATCATACAATTCTACATTGCGGGACAGTGCATTGAAAGGAATACCGTGTTCCGTCAGCCACTTTTGCATGTCGCTCTTGCGCGAATTTGACGTAGGTATACTACTACTTCGAGTATTATGGTAGGATGCGTTGTCCATCACTATAACAGATTTATCTGGTAAATTTGGCAGCAGCTTTTCATTCAGCCATTTGCTATAATTATTGAAATTCATATTTGAGTGATAGTCTCCAGTTGTGGATGATGCTTTGTATATTAACGAAGCATCTTTAATAAATCCACTACTGCTACCCGCATGCACTATAATAAAACGAGCACCGGTACTCAATTTTTTTAAAAATGACTTGTCTTTTGTCTTAGTATCTAGTTTTTTTAAATTCCACGTGTTTTGACGTACGTGCGAAGTTAGCACATATGTTTCGTCTGTATATATAATGGGACGGCCTTCTTCACGGTATTCATGAATTTTTTTCAAAAAATTAAATCTCCACAATTGTATTTCATGCCTTTCTTGTAAAGATTTACGATTGTTTTCAATTTTGTTCCATTCGTAGCCCATTTTTATAAGCAACGAACGTAATGTGCTCAAACATCCGTCAAAACCAATTTTTTCTCTTAATGCTGACTGAAGTTTTGCCAAAGTTGGAAGTTCATTGTGTTCTATATGAAAATTTTGAATTGTAGTTCGAATAATTTCTCGATTCATATTATCTAAATTAAATTTACCGTCTCTTTTTCGTCGCTTTTTCATGGGTGAAGTAAACTTGGTTGATGAAGATGGCAACTCTTTCTCTTCTTTTAAAATCCTACTTACTGTGCGTTCACTGACGCCTGTTGCTTGGGCAGTTCGTTCTAATATGTTTGCTAATGGACTTAGGTCACATCCATCAGTGTTATTTGCTTTCATAAAATTATATTCATCTTTTAGAAAGTGAAAGACTTTAGCAATGATTGCTCGACCCTAAAAACAATAAAATATACAATTGAATAAGTATCAAAAGTCAAAACTAAACTATTACTTAAATTAAAAAATAATCATTTTTATTTAATGTCAAAACTAGAAAAAAAATATTTACCTCGCTATGGATAACTTTGCGCTTTGACATGCTGACAGTACTTCACGGCAATTAGCGTCCGGAAACAATAAACACAACTAACCTGAGCGACAGCGCGCTCGCGACTGACCGCGTCGTCATACACGCACACTATTGCATTATGCATGTACACGTTTAAAAACAAATAAAGACTACTCGCCTTCGTGAAATGCAAGAACTGTATTATAAAAACTGCTGAAGTATAAAAAAATGGTCTTAGGTCTATCTGCAATAGCACTCTTATATCACTATATTTATAACGAAACGACACACATATACAACTTATTTAGGTTTCTTTATTATCCCAAAATATCGTTCAACTTACTGTACGGTAAGATGGTCTTATGAAACATATCTTTGATTAAAATAAAATAGCAGAAGATGCGGTTCGGGTTTTTCGCACGCCTACTGATAGCATCCCTTTTTTGTCTGTGTTGTTGTTAGAACGACTAGATTTTTATGCATACGACTTGAGTATAAAAAGCGAATCCTTTAGTTAGTAGGAACATTTAATCGATCAGTTAGTTATTTTATTATATTAAGTGTATAAAATAACACCTTAGCAATCGCAAACAGCACGTTAAACTTGGTTCGTATATTAGTGACAAATGTTGCGTGACGTATGGGGTGCCACAAGGCAGTGTTCTAGGCCCTACATTATTTTTAATATATATCAATAGTCTCTGTAATATAAGCATTGACTCAGGAAAAGTTTTTTCATATGCAGATGATACTGCTATCATATTTACAGGCAATACTTGGAGCTCAGTGCGTCAGGCTACAGAGGCAGGGCTTGCAGAGATAGCTACTTGGTTAAAATCAAATTTACTGTCACTAAATACAGAAAAAAACAAATTACATAGCGTTCACAAATTATAATTCATCACAACCTAAAACTAACTTCAAGATACAAATTCATGAATGTAATGAAAACCAACGTAATGTCTCGTGTGATTGTAAAGTAATTACCAAAGTGACAGTAAGTAAATACCTAGGCGTGCTAGTTGACCAGAGACTTTCCTGGCATGCCCACCTTGAACTAATGATGGCAAGAACAAGAAAGCTCATTTGGGTGTTTAAGAAACTTAGATGCATTGCCGATAAACGGCTCCTAAAATTAGTATATGTCTCACTGGCTCAGTCAGTTCTAGCCTATTGTATTCCGGTCTGGGGAGGGGCAAGTAAGGTCAAGTTTAAGGATCTAGAAATAGCGCGAAGAGCCCTTTTAAAAGTTATACATTTTAAACCATACAGATACTCTACACAAGATCTTTATGAACTTAGTGATGTACTCTCGGTAAGACAAATCTACATCTTAAACGCAATTCTGAAACTACATAAATCTATGCCTTACGATGCCCATAAAGTTGCCAGAAGACGTAATTATAACGTAGCTCTTGTGCCTGCTATAAGAACGGCTTACGCAGGGAGGCAGTATGTGTCACGATCTGCTAAATTATATAATAAAATAAATAAAATTTTAAACATCTACTCAAATAACGTATATACATGTAAAAAATCGATCACCTTATTTCTCAAATCAAATAACTATGTGGAAACTGAGGCATTCCTAGAAGAATAAAATTAACACACACACACACACACACACACACACACATCACACGCACGCACGCACGCACGCACATACATGACCAAAATTTGTTAATGCTATTTAAATAGGATTATTATCATTATTTTTTGAAACAAATTATTTTAAATTATCAAATCAATAGGAAATCATTATCTTATTTTGCAACTACTTAATTAACTAATTATTCATATTAAAAATATCAATACTTAATTATTATTATGAAGCTGTTAATAATATGGCATAATTTATAACTGTATTTTTTAATTTATTCTATATTGTCAATCATTGTTAATTTAATATGGAGAGCGGGGATATTCTACCACAAGTATTTATTTACTTAAAAGAAATCCTCGATTGCAATGTTGAAATGTAATGCTTTAATAAATAAAGATATTTGTATTTGTAATTGTAAAATGAATTATTTAAACAAAGTATTTGCACTTAGGGTCTAAGCAAATTACCAGTTAGATACACTTGTAATTCAGGTGTACTGTGTCATCACAATACAATATTGTACAAGTTGTTATTTTTTTAACGATTCAAATATGTATAAGAAAATAACAATTTAATAATAATAATGTTATTAACATAGTTTCAATTTTTAACGATTCAAATATAAGAAAATATCAATATAATAATCATAATATTATTAACATACTTTCAATTGTCGGACACGGGTCTAGCCTTGCACTTCGTCGTGTGAACGCCGACGTAACAGAACTCCGTGTCGATCCCGTTTTGCTGGAGGTAGTGCATCCACTGGATCTGCTTCATCGAAGGCCTGTCTGTGTCGCTTTTCACTTCCACAAACCGTATCTGTAAGAAAACATAAATAGGTTATATATGTATATCAACGAAACATTGATATATTCTGAAAATATTCTGAAAATTTGTACATAAAAAAAAAGCAGCACTAATTCACACACACACTACACACTCGCATACACACACACACTATACACACTCGCATACACACACACACCCACACATACACACATTCATGTAAAATTTGTAAATCATTTGTTTTTAATTACAATAAGTCTTAAATTAAAATAGTACCTACATTAAGATTAGTTACGTAATTTCCACCGTTATGGAAGAGCGTGGCCTCCTGACACAGGCATTCTGTAATGCCTAATAGGAGACTACATCATCTTGTTTTTTATAGATTATTTGATTACGTAAATAAAGATTTTTATTATTATTATTATTGATATCGCTAGAATATTTATTATATGACACTGGACATATGACTTTCATGACTAAATGACTTAAAGGGAATTGGGAAATGTAACGTTACAGTAAGAAGAAAAAAAAAACAGTTCTACAAACACTTGATTCTGATTGATTCAAGGGGTGCTAGCAAAATCTAAAACTATGTGTGCGCATAGTTTTTTTTCTTGATTTTTTTAGGCCGACTGCCGTCAAACGTGCTGACAGCCACGCGGGGGGCGAGGTGCATGAGTTGACTTCATGTTCATCCAGATAACATAGCGTGGCGGCAGTCATGACTAAATGACTTAAAGGGAATTGGGAAATGTAACGTTACAGTAAGAAGAAAAAAAAACAGTTCTACAAACACTTGATTCTGATTGATTCAAGGGGTGCTAGCAAAATCTAAAACTATGTGTGCGCATAGTTTTTTTTCTTGATTTTTTTAGGCCGACTGCCGTCAAACGTGCTGACAGCCACGCGGGGGGCGAGGTGCATGAGTTGACTTCATGTTCATCCAGATAACATAGCGTGGCGGCAGTCATGACTAAATGACTTAAAGGGAATTGGGAAATGTAACGTTACAGTAAGAAGAAAAAAAAACAGTTCTACAAACACTTGATTCTGATTGATTCAAGGGGTGCTAGCAAAATCTAAAACTATGTGTGCGCATAGTTTTTTTTCTTGATTTTTTTAGGCCGACTGCCGTCAAACGTGCTGACAGCCACGCGGGGGGCGAGGTGCATGAGTTGACTTCATGTTCATCCAGATAACATAGCGTGGCGGCAGTAACTAAAGTTTATCTTCCGTTATTATCATCGCTCTGCCCGAGGAAGGGTTAGGGCCAATACACCTATCGTAAATATTTACATGATCATTTTTAAAAAAAAACATAACCTCTTATGAAGTTGATAAAACAAGTTAATTTCCAAAAAGCTGAAAAAAATCAATACATAAAATTCAATAAATCTTTAGTCAGTTGACTCCGGTTTCTGATACTCTACGCGCGTGAAACGTCTTCCACGTACAGATAAAATAAAGTATTTTTATATTATTTATAATTTCGAAAGTTTTTATCACAGGATACCCGAAACAATTTTAAATAAGAGTTTCCGTGCCTGTTTCTTTACGTGAGAGATTTGAATTTTATAGGTCCAAGACTTTAGAAATTACAGGGAGGGGGGGACACTGTGTAAACGACTTTGGCGGGCTATAACTCGCAAATGGTAAAGCTGATAAAAAAGCCATCAAATCAGTCCATAAACGTAGAAGATATTCTGCTGTGACAGACTAGGGCGGACTGAACGATCTTATAGGGGTTCTTTGTCGGACTACGGAACCCTAAAAAGTAGACACTATTGAACTGACATACGCCGACCACGACACACGGTCTAATCGGCATCATCACGCCAAAAGAATCAAAACTCGATTATGCCATCAAGTTTAACTGTCATGCAAATCTACGCCTACATACATACGCTCAGTTCTAACCAATCCAATCGGTTGCGTCATGCCGGTCGGACGCTACGAAGTATGGTGTGTGGCCAGCATTAGAGTATTCCAATACAAAATCTATAGAGGGTTTTGACAGATGATAAAGAAAAAGTATGTCAAAGTACGATTGCCTATTTAGTCGATGTATCTGAGCTTACAGTAGTGGGTTCATACCTGGTTAGTATTCACGTTCCACACGGTGAGATCCGGGAAGCCGGAATGCGCGTACCGGTAGCGGCGCGCGAGGCGGCGACACACGGCGGCGAGCCCGCGCCCGCGGAGACTCGCCGCCACCGCGCGCACCTGCTCCCAGCTCATGCTGTCGCGGCTGATGCCCGAGTGCTCCGCTGGTAATATACGAAGTTGACATTAATAAAACACATTCAAGAGGTTGAGGCGTAATAAAAAATATGTTCAGTCGTCGGAGTCGGCTTTAGTTTTTGAACTTATTTTTTATTTAAATTAATTCTTGGATCATATTTATTACTGCAATTTATATATTTTTGAAATGTGTTAATTAAGCCCTTTAGTTTGATACTTGACACAACCTTGCATGTTACGATTTTTTTCTTCATTTAATTCTTAATGTGGCCTGTAGGGCGCCACATACAATTAGTTGGAATATTATTTAGCCCCTAACCAGCGGGCAAGTTGGGCGCATCTAATAACACCGCAATCGATCAACCAAAATATTATGAAAGGTCAAGAAGTTATGAGGGAACAGATGAACATACATACATACAAGTAAAAATCATAACCCTCTTTTTTGCTTCGCCGTAATTTGGTAAAGAGTCTCTGCACAAGGCGTGCTATACTGGAGTCCTATTGTAGTTTGCTTTCCGCATATAATAAAACAAAATTAAGATTAGCAGCGCTTCGGTTGAGCGGAAAATAATATCGCAAATTCTAATTGTTGAAATATATACAAATATAAACACAAGAAAAAATCAGAGTCATTTTAAGTCACCCGTAAAACAAAACACGTTCGGGACAGCCCCTCCATCGTCACAGATGTGTGTGTAGATAGGATTTGTATAAGATATATTTTTTCCATAAACAGATTAACGTTTGAGGATATAGTGTAGTGTCAGACCCTGATAAAGACATTAAAAAGATTTAATTTTGGAAATTATATTTTAAATGGTCACAATGATCACAATGGTATAATTCAATGGCCATTGAAAAGAAAAGACAATAAAAATTTAACGATATCCAGCAATGGAACAACTGCAAATGCAACTTACTTTCAGGCCTAGTAAACCATTTGGACTCCATAATATTCAACACTTCTTCAATAGGGCAGTTCTCTATTAGACATAGCTTCGCTTCTATTTCATCCTTTCTGTTTTCGTAGAAACTATCGCAGAACAAATCGAGGGGAAACTTCTGGAATCTCGTGAGGAAAACTCCAGGGCATCGCGGCGGCTTCCAGTATATGATGTCCCAGAAGAGCAGGAAAAATATTGTCGTCACGATCCTGCCTTCCCAGTGCATGCCTGAAACAGTTTGATGACATTTTTTTTACACTAATATTATATAAACGAAAGATTTGATTGTTTGTTTGTTTGAATTGAATAGGCTCCGAAAATGCTGGACCGATTTAAAAAATATTTTAGCACTAGAATCTTATATTATGCCTGGTGAACATAGGCTATAATTAACACTAGCGGCCCGCCCCGGCTTCGCACGGGCGGAATACTCGTATGAGTCCACCCGTGCGCAGCCGGGACCGGCCGCTATAAAGAGAGGTAGAGAGTTTTTGCGGGTAGCAGACCTATCCATCGTTTTGAACATGTCATGGAATCATGGATGTCAATATTTTCCACAGTTTTTTCTATTTTAACAAAAAAAAGCTGTCATGTTACTGTGTCTTATTTAAAGCGTGCGATAAAATATTGTTGACCCCCAACTAAAAAGTGGGGTGTTATAATTTTGACCTCTATTCTGTTTGTATGTTTGTGTAAGTGTCTGTGGTATCGAAGCTCCTGAAAGGATGGATCAATTTCAGAGCGGTTTTATTTTCGAATTTCGGTTTTAAGATAATTTAGTCACGATTTGCCATTTATTTTTATATTATAGACTTGCGAACCCCGCAGACGATTCCTGCCCGTTGTTTTTTTTATTTTTTCTTTGTAAGAACCATACCCGTACTTTAAGGAATATCATAAAAAAACGAATCGTCGAAATTGGTCCAGGCGTTCTTGAGTTATAACTATTTAGTAATCTGTGGTTATACGCTTACCCAGCATATATTGGGATTCATTTTTATATATAGACTAGCTGACCCGGCAAACGTTGTTTTGCAATATAAATAATTGTGTACAACCTTTATCACTAAGGGATATGAATAATAGATGTTGGCCGAATCTCAGACCTACTCAATATGCTCTCAAAATTTCATAGGAATCAGTCAAGCCGTTTCGGAGGAGTACGGGAACGAATATTTGTGACACGATAATTTTTATATATCTATAAATATAATAAGACTGTAAAAGATCGATTTCTGTACATTGAAGATTTTTATGAAAAATTGTTACAGGGGTCTTAATTACCGTAATAGAAGCCAAAACAACAATTTTTAAAATTTTTGTCTGTCTGTCTGTTTGTCCGGGCTAATCTCAGAATCTACTGGACCGATTTTGACGGGACTTTTTTTATTTGACTCAGTATCACCTGGAGAGTAAACTGGGATATAAATAATCACGCCGATGAACTTAGGGGGCAGGCAGGAAATTGAATCTCAGAATCTACTAAACCGATTTTAATGGGACTTTTTTTTATTTGACTCAACATTACTTGGAAGGTAAAAAAGGATAGAAATAATCACGCCAATAGACTAAGGGGGTAGGCAGAAAATTGAATCTCGGAAACTACTGGGCTGATTTTAATGGGACTTTTTTTATTTGACTCAGCATCACTTGCAATAATCACGCCAATAGACTAAGAGTGTAGGCAGGAAATTGAATATCAGAAACTACAGGACTGAATTTGATGGGATTTTTTCATTTGATTGAGTTTTACCTAGACAGTGAAATATATAATAACTCACGCCAAGTGACTAAGTGTTAACTGGCCTAAACTTGGGATGAATTAATCACCCTACCTAACTAAGGGAACTCATTGTGTGTACCTGTTATAGAGTCGCAGGTATGCCTGCATTTGGGTCATGTTAAACAGTAGCATAGGCTGGGAGTACCTCCACGCGGTGAAGGCGGTAACAGTTAAAATTCCACGCGGACGAAGTCGCGGGCACAGCTAGTAATATATAAATTATGAGATTCTCATATTATGAGATTTAGTGTTACCGTGCGTAAACTCGCCAGTGCTCAGGTACTCCGAGAGGCAGTACTCCTCCACGTCCTGCACGGTGCGCTCGCCGGAGACGCGCGTCTCGAACTTCAGCTTGCCCTTTGTTTGTACTCGACTGTAAATAACGTTGTATTTTGTAACTATTGGACCCGGCAGACGCTGTCCTGTCCCCTGTTTTTGCATTAGCTCCATATATTATTACATTTAAACCTTCCTCTTTTAAAAAGCGTCAATATCCGCTAAGCAGTTTAAAAGATCTAAGCATGCATAGGGACAGACGCAGGAAGCTACTTTCCACTACGTAGTAGTTGGATTTCACATCAAACTTATTTTACTGTTATTTAAAATCAGGGCTTTTATATTTTCGTCATGTGTATTTTGAACAACATTGTTAAACCAAATCTGAATGCCTTCTACGAAAAACAAAATCCGTCAAAACGTTATCGTTGTACACAAGTCAGTACGTCAAAGTCTCTGTGGCATCTAATGCGCAGGTCATAAGGGCCATTTTGCAATAAAAAATCATAGCTGGATGTGCTGTCATCTGCCCAACGTGAGAAGGACAATCATTTTGAAGAATTTCGATTTTAGCATTTGGGTTCTCGCGCTCGGCGACTCGCCTGTAACGCTAGCCACACACTATACTTCCCAACGACCAATTGGCAACCAATTTGATCAGTAAGAACTGATGGTATGTGAGCGTGGATTCGCATGAATCTAATGAACCCATAGCATAAGGCGAGTTAAGTCGCTGGTGGTAAAATACTTACTCCATCGGCTGCTTGTAAATGTGAACACCTCGCAAGTTCTTTTCCAGAATTTCCTCCTTACTTGCAAAATATAAAAGCTCAGTCTTCATATCTTGATTTGCGGTGTGTTTCGCGATAATTTTGGCGCGAGGACGCATTAAGTCTTTCTCGTCTTCCGATAGATTGGATTTGAAACCCTCTAGCAATACCTTAGCCGCCTAAAATAAAGAATAAAAACGTATTAATGGAGATATTGGTACAAGTATGTCGATTTTAACTTGTCATGCGAATCCACGTCCACATACGATCAATCGGTTGCGTCATGCCAAATGGATGATAGAAAGTATCGTGTGTGGCCAGCATTATCGCAAAGTTTCTAGTATTTGACGTTTACGTTTACTTATTTTATATTTCAACTTACTTCTTCTGTTTGACCACTCTTCTGCAGAACCAAAGCTTTCTCTGCGTACCATTCGGATTTTTTGTGTTGCCTGAATCTGTCCTGTGATATAAGCAGTTTCAGAACTTTCAATGCTAATGGATAGTTTTTCACCTTCTTCAGATCTTGTATACCGATTTCTAGTAGTTTGATGTACAAGTAAAAAGGAGTATAACGTCTTAACCACTCAAGAACTGATGTTTGGCTGTAACATTAAAAAAATAACTTTTTTTCTATTCTGTGTAATTAAATAATGAACATGGTTTATTAAGATTTATTTATATTACCATAAAATCCCATTGTCCTTTGCACTTTTACAAGTTTCATAAGTGTCTGTTATAGTTTGAATTCTCCTTTCCAAATCTGTTTCTTCTTCAAATGCTTCATATATTTTTACAGCCTTTATATAACTGAAAACACACCACAAAAATTCATGGGCATGCGTGTGTAATAAGTAAATAGATAACTGACCAATCATAAGAATATTTGCTATGAAGTTTATGAAGATAAAAACCTTTCAAATTCATGTTTTTCTTTGAAAACTACACTAGCATCATCCAACATCTCATCTTCTACTGGGTATGTTTCTCTCTCTATTTTGTCATACAAAAGTGTCAGTTCTAAAGTCTTCTCTTTGATCACATTATAGTTTATCCCAAGATACATGAGGATGTATAATTTGTACAAAGTTGTTCTAACTGATTCAGACAGCTTGTAGATTGGACCAGCCTTTGAACTCATTCTAAAATCACACACAACATATCCATTATGAAGTCTATTACATTTAATAATAAAAGTTACAAGTAATACTTTTAAAGAATGTGAAGTAACTATGCATGCATCAAGATTTAGTTTTTCTTACATACATTTTCAAAACTCTTGATGAATTGTCATTTGTCTTGTTTGTATTAAAAAACGTAGCAATACTTTTCTCTTTACTGAAATTCATCAGAGCTGTTATAGCTCCTTGTTTTGAATTCATTTTAAGTTTTAAATCTTTGCAGATTTCTTTCAGTTCATCAGCGCTGAGCACCGAAGTATAGTCTTCAAAGGTCACATTTTGACCTGCAATAAATATTAAACTTTGTCAATAATATTAAAGTTGATGGAATCAACTCTCTCAGGAAATGTCACTTCGACAGTAATTAGTAGTTTAGTTCAGTCCCTCGTAGTCTGTCGAAGCGACAACATCTCCTGAGGATGCCACGTGTAGTGGCGAAACGCATTGAGTGTTTTGTTAGTGTCAGTGTTGTGATTCCAGGTGCCTCTTCTGTGTCACGTTGTGAGTTGTAGGTATTGTAAGTCCTGCGACTTCCAGATCTAGCTTTTTCAGGTGATTACAGTTGGAGGTATTTTGGTTCCTGGGCTGGCGTCCTTTAGTGGAAATTTAAAGCAAAATAATCTCTTTTTTCAGCTTTAATAATCTTATTTATAAAAATGAATTGTTGTTCGTTAGTCTCGCTAAAACACGAGAACGGCTGAACCGATTTTAATAATTTTAGTCTCGAAATATTCGTTGCAGTCCAGGGATGGTTTAAAAGATCAAAAATAATTTTAAAAAAATATGGGCAGGACGACGTTTGCCGGGTCCGCTAGTCTTATATATAAAAATTCATTGCTGTTCGTTAGTCTCACTAAAACTCGGAAACGGCTAAACGGATTTGAATCATTTTAGTCTCAAAATATTCGTGGCAGTCTAGGGAAGGTTTAAAAGGTAAGAAAATTAAAAAAAAAAAACAACGGGCAGAACAACATCTGCGGGTCAGCTAGTATTAAATATAAATGCAGACTTCATATGTGAAGTTACTACAAAGTTTACCAGCAGGTGTAAGAAATCCATTTTCTTCTAAGGACTGTAACACTACATGTAAGTTGGTGTCATATCCAGTTTTTCCTGCCAATATCATCTTTAGTTTATCCTGCTTGTACCAGCCTTCCTTGTGCCAGTACAACCGGCACACAAGCCTCATTCCTGGCTTGGCCACATGCATGCACCTTGATAACAAGGTTTGTGATTGCTCATCCAGTAGATGCCAAAGGGCATGATTGTTGATGCATTTGTTTACAATACTCAGGAGGAATATTGCTGAAAAATAACAGAGAAGGTAAAATACAGTTCACATGACTTACTTGGTTGTTAAAATACTCATCAAAAAGCTTTAGTAAGGTATGAAAAAAATACTAACTTTTGTCATCCATGCCAATAGAAGCTTCATTAAAAAGTTCATCATTTTCTTCATTACCACATTGCACCAGCTGTTGAGTGAGGTCTTTCCTTACTGATATTCTCTTAAATACAGCTCTTTTTTTATTGGGAGAAAAGTATTTCTTTCCCGACTGAGGACTTTTGAAGTTTGGGGTAACAGGTGTTTGTGCAGTTTTAGTGGGGGTCTGTGGTGAGTAGTAAACTACAGTTTTCTGTGACGCATCAGAATCATTACCATCAGAAGGAGTTTTAGAAATTTGAATATCATTTTTTGGGCTGCAGATTTCCTCAATATTACATAGTAAATTGTCTAGTACACCATCATCAACATCATCCTCAAACTCAATAGGAAACTTATTTTTTTTTACAGAAATACACTCACTTGCATCTTCCTTTTTAGGTGTGACTTGTTCATTACTTGGTTGCCTGTTATCATCAATAATATCATCATCATCGCTGCATAGATTAATAACTTCAAAATTATTCTTAGGAACTGACTCCTTACGACATTTGACAGGAGTAACAGACTTTCGTAGGGAAAGACTGCGTTTTTTACTTTTTAGACCTTCATCATTCATTTTAGTTGTAGACGGTGAAATGTTTGATTTGGATTTGAAAAACGTATCCAGTGAAAGTTGACGACGCATTGCTCAGGATACAATAGCGCGGCTATATTCTTGAAAAAATCCCCCGGACTCATTCCCTCCAAAACACTTGCCAATGATGAACTGAACTGCGTGCATCTGCTTAACCATTCCTTCTTTGTCACAGTGAAAGTTGACGAGCAAGTATAGCAACAAACGACACATTAAAAAATCTCGTTATTTAGCTTTTACGACAAAGTTACAAAGTAATTAGCAACTTTATTCACTCGTTTTAACCAAACAAAAACCACAGCCAAAAAAACCCAACAAAAACACACTCCTCTTTACGAACTGTCAAAATCAATCTGTCATATGTCAAACAACAGCTGATTCTGTCATTAACAGTTGTTTTTTTTATAAAGAAATGGTTTATAATGTAAGCCTAATACTTATCTATCATACTAAAAATATTTCGTTCATATTTAATTAGTCCATGCTCACCCTTTTCAAACCACACCGATTTCAACCGATATGACTTTAAGCATAGTTGCACATGCAGATATGCGACTGTGTTCCCTTCTAACTCTGTTAAAAATAAGTTAGTCAATGACATTTATTTTGATTATAAATAATAAGGGCCCAAAACAAACCCTAGAATAAAAATGAAATTTTAAATTATTTTAATCTGGATGGTCACCAGTCACCACCATCGACTCTCTCTCTCTTAAAGTATGTTGTGTTGATAGATTATTATTATTATTATGTCCAAAGAATACAGAAGATTTTCAATTCCTCGACTGAGTGAAATTGGCCGCAGAACAAGCATTAGAAACAAACCGGTAACTATGAATTGAGGGATATTTTCTAACATTGGGTTCGATTATCTAGGTTGGTACCTATAATCAAAATTAGTCTTAGGTTCACCACACGTTATTTTTTAACCTCTACTTATTTAAATATAAGTCTATACCATCAATAAAATCTACCTTGCCTGTACCTTCTCTAAACAGATTTTTTGTGGCATAACAGAGTTATCAGGCCCAGTTACTCGTAGTTAAGGTAAGTAATAAGTTGGCAGTTGGGTGTTAGGCAGGGACTGATAGGAATTTGACTAGGAACTTGACGCCGCGCTAGGTAGGAACCTACCTACGTACTTATTGATCAAACTTCGACATGTCGGAAACTAACCCTTCAACTACCCTTATACCTTCCAAACAGGCTCGGACGTACCAACCAACTTATCAATTGAATTCGAGGAAACCTTTTAGTGAAGAAAGAGTGCAGAAAATACTGAAAGAACTCGTGGACACAGAGCTTGCAGAAGAGGAGTACTGCGAAAAGACGGTTACTGAAATCACCCTCAACTTGGCTGAAACTGTACGGAATGCAATAAAAGAAGAAAACTTTAACAGGTATTTCTGTCAGAAACATCATCAGACGTCAAGCAAAAGTAGGTTAAAGTCACATCGCAATGTCGTGAACAAATATGCACAAAACACAAAAAATCATTTTTAAAATTATGCATATTGCATAAGACCTGACTCAATATGATGTACATTTTGCCTTTTTTGGCTGGAATGTCGGCATTATCTTGTTTCTATTGTTACTGTTGTAAAAGGAGGTGTTAGAAAATCAAACTGCAATGATGTGTTTTGTGGTAAATATCTACCTACATATTTTATTTCTATAATAGACTAGAAATTGTAACTCAGGAAAGTGTATATGTAATATAATAAATGTATATTACATAGATGATACACATAACAGGTACTTAGTAGCAGCATCAATATTACTGGGACAGGCCTGTGATTCTCTGTAGAATAAACTATCATCATCTCTTCTGCGCTTTATCTACTCCATCCCATGGACCATTTTCGCGTCCCTTAAAATAAGATACCTACATCTATTTCATACTATTTTAAATTCTAAGATATAACATTTGCTGCTAACTGGATACTACATGACGACCACCTTGTTGTAATGAAAGGTCGCGGAATCGATCCCCGCACAGTACAAACATTAGTGTGCATGAACATGTCTATTTGTTGAAATGAGACACTTTTTACGGATTATTTCGCGATTTAATTCGTAAAAAAGTGTGTCATTTCAATGTCTACTGTTCGCGTAAACCGAAGAAACAAATATGTCTATTTTAGTTGTATGTATCTTTATAATCTTATTTGTTACATCACTTTTGATTCTGATTTTTGTAACACAAGTGCTAAAGCTACTTACCACGGTGTGAGATCAATGTATGTGATGTTGTTATTTATATATTATATTTTGTAGGTACCGCATAATAGTTGTGGTGACGATCGGGCAGCGCCGGCAGCAGGGCGTGCAGATGTTCCACTCGTTCCTGTGGGACCACGAGCGCGACATGTTCGTCTCCACCAACTTCGAGAACCCGCACATATTCGCCAACGTCGTCGTCTACGGTGTCTATCTTGATTAATCATGGTTGAATAAATCGTGACAGTTGATTGTTGTGCTTGTTTGAAAGTACCCTCTTTCTCCGAGGTAGCCAATGATAAGCGTATGAACTTAGCGGTCTAAAATTAAGTGTAATTTTTTTGATACGAATAGTTGGAGCCTTTCTCATATCTACTGGGCTGGGAAATAAGGAATAGAGGGTTAAAAAGGGCGTTTTAAAATAAAGACACGTTTAAGCATTTTTACAGATCATACATATTTATTTATCCATTTCATAGTATAGATATCACACTGGCCCGCCCTTATAAAAATAAATGTGTTAATACAATAACGACCCAGTCAGTGGAGCGCGCTGGCGTGACGGCGCAGGTTTCAACCCTCAGCTTCCGAGATAGCTTAAATATTGGCATCATTTTCGATACTAACCTACAACAATTTGGACACAATCACTAACGGCGCGGTCACCCCAGCTCTCTAAATCACTATTGAATTTCATCAAATATCCTTAGAAGAAAATTCAGAGATAATTCTAAACCATTATACAGGTCGATATACACATGATTCAATAATATACGTTTACATTACAAGAAATTCGCACATATTTGACACACAAAGCGAAGGAGATTACCGATAAGGAGACTAAAATAGCTTTAAGATATTGGTCCGAGACACTGAAGCGAGTTGTATCCGCGTAATACGAAACTAGCACCAAGCCACGCACGGAACGAAGCGCAAGCGGATTAGCGGACCCCGAGCTCAGTCGGGTGTGTGCACAGTGCACTCACGCAACCTATGCTCTCGCAAAATTGTTCAAAAAGGGTAAAATTCTTATAAAAATTCTAAAGAGTTAACCGAGTCAGCCGTTTGAATAGAGCACAATTGCGTCAGCACAGAGTATTTGAGCAGTGTTTGGGAAAGTGGAGTTTACTCCGGAGATACCGGACTACATTCAGCCTCTCAGAGTTACATTTTACATCCGCATGATATGTGTTACACAGATAAAACGTTAGAGTACTGGGTACATATACTTACGACCATGCTGTACATATATGGCGGTAAAAAGTTACTTACAACCTTACGAAAATTAAGAGTAGGTAAATATATACTAGATATATCAAAAGAAATGCAGTGAATATTGGTATCAAAATATTATTCCTAATTATAAAGTGTACGTTGATTAGATATGTGATATTTGTGTAAAGATACATAAAAAGCTTTATACGAGACCACGTTACATAGTTTGTTATATAAAAATATGAGTAATGTCCACAGGTGACTTTCAATATATTGAGTTACAAGACCTTACAGGTAGGTAGTCACAAAAATAGTCGTCAATTTAATTTGTACAGTTCGCCGCGAGGGCCAGGAGGAGCCGCCGGCTCCGAGCCGGGCGGACGATCGCTGCTACTACACAGTGACTGGTGCGTTTAAATAAATTCCGTGACTCTTCTTAACTAGAAAATAATTTACAAAATCTCTAAGTATAAAAAATATAAAACAATTATATACTTTAGGCTCAAATTAAAAATAATATGTCATGTAAAGGCAGCATAAAAATACCTACCGCATAACATCTAGCATACCTACCACAAAATATCACACGCAAGGTTACTGTTCGTTACGGGCGCGGGCCCAGGGAGGGTGGGTCTCGTGGGGCCAAATTTTAAACATTTACTAATAAAATATTAAAGCTTAACATACATAAAGATTAAGCATCTCTGCATCTTAGATATATAATAGCCATTCAAAATAACTGCAGATTAAAATATCTCATCTTAAAAATAAAGTCTTAAACGTTAAACTATAATAAAAGACTCATAAGTTCTGAAACGATATCTAACTTAGGCCAAACGTATAAAAGAAAGATTAAAATTATAAATTCATTGTAAATTTCGCTGTCGAAAATCGAATCTGGGTTTCATTAATTATTTTAGGTAAAAAAAAGATAATTGTGAACTAAGGACTAAACTAGGATGGCTACGACATGGTTCGATCGTAGCAGCCGGGTGGGTGTCGTGTGTGTGGGTGAGATCGAA
This sequence comes from Pyrausta despicata, assembly GCA_963921415.1. Lineage (NCBI taxonomy): Eukaryota > Metazoa > Arthropoda > Insecta > Lepidoptera > Crambidae > Pyrausta > Pyrausta despicata. Next base: position 7,240,634 of record OY992862.1, on the reverse strand, counting down.
CGACGTCGTACTCCGAGCGAGTAAACGTAACGCAACGTGTGGCGGGCGCGGGGGCGAGCGAGCGGACTGCGCGCCGCCCGCGTCCGTCGCGGTAAAACAGCAGCTTCTCTCTAAAATATAATCAATTGGCGGTGGTTTGTCTGGTTCAGTCCTCGGCGGACGCAATTCAGCTCGACTCCTTCTCCTTCTCTTTCGACTCTGGAAGCAAAGTTAAACGTCAGGAAATAACCCTTTGGCAGGGCTGCCTAAGCTGCCTGCCCACCGAAGCGAGGCAGTGGAGCGGGAAAACTGAGAAATATTAAATAAAATTCAGACATCTGCTACTCCTCTTCTGTGAAGCATATGGGTAATATTTCTCAGTTTCCCAGATCCGCTCAATAAATGGATGGAAATGGACAGGCAACGTGATAAGGTGTTCAGCGATGTCATTAAGGATTTTTAATTAATTGTTTGGAGCCGTCTGTATAATAGTACGTGCATAAACGCACCCACTAATTGCAGGCATTCATAATTTAAGTTTAGTTTAAATTTTTAGTCAGGCATCATTAAATACAAAGTCAATGCATTTCCAAACTCAAGCATGACACTCTACATTCGTATCTTCTAAAATAGTATTATAAAATTTTAAACAATCTAGTTCGTACTGCTATTACATACTAAATATGCACTAAATATTTATAAAGTTATTATGTCATATTAGAATCATATACATAGTTAATCCGTTTTATTTTAAAAATATATAGGTAACTAGGTACTTATAAAACGTAAGGTAACGAAACGCGAAGAGAGTAGACCCGATACGTCTTATGACCAAGCTGGAATAACAATTCTAGGGCAGCCTTTAGATAAATGAAATTGTGATTTCAGTTTTAAGAAACTAAAGATGTCAAGTTATCCGAAAATAAATAATTAGAATTTGAATTTCGAAACAACCTACGACCTAAAACCAACATACGAAACGAGAAAGTTTTAAATTTTGCAATAAGGTATCTTTTTTTCACCTAATTATAATGAAATTAACTAATTATTTAATGATAGCTGCTGCTGTAGAATGATGAGCTAAAATATCATTTATTTAAAAAAAACTAAAATAAATGTTCAATTTACAAAAGCTAAAATTTGATTTAAGCGAGCAATAAAAATGAAATAGACGTTGTAAATATTAATTACTGTGATATTGCATGATGCTGGTACACATTGCAAATGAGCATACAATTAAAATGTTTTACTTTATGATTTCGGCCAGTAGACAACCGTGACGAGTAAAACTGAAACACGATGCTAATTACGAAATTACTATACAAGCAATTAGTCTAAAGGCTGCATATATATTACACTTTGGCGATGGAGCGCTGTAAATACTATAGAGCTTAACAATTTCGTGCGTGTGTAGTTTAAATGTTGCATAATTTAGGGGACATGCTACAATATATAAAAAAAGTATTTTTTTTATTTCTTTGTGTGTATACATAGATAAATCAAATCATTTTTATCTATGTCAATGAAAATAAAACAAGTTTATCCATACAGCTTCATACTTTGATTACATACAAGATCAAGATCTAGAAAGATACCCACCTGAAGTAGCTGCACAATAACTGTCCCACGTCAGTTGGTTAGTGTGCGTGACAACCGTGTCATACATACGTGACAAGTCAGTCTTTTTGACTTAGTGTGGGCTAATAGGGATAACAGCTAGAATCGGTTTAACCATTGTAGTAGAGGAAAATCAAGTTTGTACCGCTATATATTTTACTCTTTGGCTATTAGGTAAGACCAGGGTCTATCGAGAGTTGTATGTAATCAATCATAGGTTTCAATAATGTTTATGTGACTAAACTAAAGCATTGAAAAGTGAATAACGCTACTAGAGGTACACACAGGTTTATCTATTCAACCATAGATAAAAAGGTAATGATATTATTTATATTTTTAAAAGAGTATAACGTAGGTATTATGGTTATTTAATTCAGCCAGTATTTGGCATTTGACAATAATTATATTACCTGAAATCGTAACAAGTTAAATCAAAGGTTAATATATTTTGAATTAAAGTAGCACGTCCCTAATAAAGCAGAAATATTAAATAATGAATATAAATATTTGATACGTACAATGTGAAGCTCAACGCATCTACACATGCCTGGTCACAAAAGTTCGAGACTGACCTTCGTCGCTGTTACCGTTAGTGAGCGGTTCTTCACCGTTCTTCTCACCATTTTCGGCGGGTTTCTTATCCTCCTCCTTGGCTTCTTTATCCTTCTTCTCCTCCGAGCTCTCCTTGGCAGGCTTCTTCTCCTTGCCGGCTTTGCCCTTGGCTGGCGTAGCAGGCTTCGGCTTCGGCTCCAGGGACGGGTCCAGAACCAGCTTGCCAATGTTCTTGCGGTCGTGCATCTTCTGCATCGCTTCACCAACCTTAAAAATAATAAACAAATTTTTAACAATTGACGCAGGGTAATGCACGTCTCTTGGACTATATTTCTATCCATAAAAATATTGAGTCACCAACACTGAAAAAATTTGCAATGGAGTGATTGCCACATGATGATGTTGATGAGGTTAACAAATTATGTTTTTATTAAAATATTTTTCACTCCTGAACTAATAAATAACTGACTTAAATTAATTGCATTCAATAAATCGTATTATTTAATAAGTACTTTATCAATATAACGCATTCCATTGTCATTAATGCTCTGTGGTTAATAATTAAAGAGAACAAATAAGCAGTACAATGTTGCAGCATGATAGGAATTAAAGATATGATGACTTATTGTTCTGAGATAATTTTTAAGAATAAACGTGCCCGTTAAGGTTTTGATAACAGATCATAAGAACAAGGGCTACTATAACAAATTCATGGAACTGTCAACATTATCAAAATCTAAAGCGATACAACTGTAACTTTGAGAAATTAACTTCTCTGGAAGTCAGGCACGGCACATTTATTTTAGTGAATAGGCACTTCAGCTTTATTACCCACATCTTATGCTGCCAATAAAATAGCCCATCATCTATCGAACAATACGACCACCGAAAGGGTTAGCTGGCCTTCGAATACGATCGTATGTCATAATCAGTCACAGACGAAAAGTTGTCGGTCGACGGAGGCTTGACCTAAGCACTTGTTAATATGAGCGAGCGCTCCATCTGTCATAATCACTCATCGCACCACGCGTCAGCGGGTGCCATAATATTTAATCGTCAAGTGTGTGTGCGCCTCAATAAAGCCCTATTCATTCCATTGAAATGATTTCTACCAAATTGAATATCGATCTTATAATATGACTAAGCTATTTTGTTTGCGACAGCCAGTTAGTTTTCTAGGGTTGTAAAAGCCAGTTTCCTTCCTCATGCTGGCAGTGGCATAAGAACATTAAAGTTCTTGAAAAAATTTAATAGCTGTAGTCCTATTGTTAGTAGCTGGTTGACCTACCATTCAACGAAAATCCGAATAGTAATTTATTGAAAAACTATTAGGCTGAGCTGCAATAGATAGAATAGCTGCTGCAGACTTCACGCATCATCCTCTCTGCCGATAAAACATGGTCCACCGGGAGCTCTAAAAAGGACGCTGCTTCCGCTTAAAAGCCGGTATTAAAAAAGTAATCCGCAAGCCTCATTTTGGGTAACTTAGCAAAAAGAAACGTATACTCACGTCTTCGAGCGCCCAGGTGGAGTCCACCAGCGGCTTGACCTTCCCCTCGGCCCACAGCGCGAACACGCGGTCGACGGCGCGGCGCACGTAATCGGCGCGTCCGTGCTGGAACAGCAGGTGCCGCAGGTTCAGCCCTGCCAGGCTCTTGTTCTCGTCGAACAGCTTGATCGGCGACACCTTGTCCACTTGCCACCACTGCGTGGGAGAATTGTCAGTTTAGAACAGGCTTTTTTTAATTATATTTATTTATTTAAGGGTTTGCTCCTTGACCCAAGACTAAGCTCAACGAGGCAAAGACTGAGTCTACGATGGAGCGAGCTCACCTAGAAGATCTGTTCACTCTAGGTTTATAGAAGATTATTTAAAGTAACGTTTAAACACTCATTACGATTTTTTTTTTAAATGTTTGTTATAAACGACTGATTACTTCCTTTCTTATTTAATGTTCACTGCACCCATTGCCTTCTTTCTGCATGACCTTGAGGTTGACTGGCAGAAAATGCTTTTAGCATTAAGTCCACCCTTTGAACATTTCTTGTGCAATAAAGTTTTAAATTAAATTAAAATTACAAGATCAAGAATTAAAATTGTTATTGAATAGACTAGTACCTACTATGTATAAGTTGATCAACCGTTTTGGAGATCGATATAATATTAAAATTAATATTTGGAAGACAATTGACAATGTGCGAGATTAACGACATTCCAAAACCTAAAAAAACAACGCCTCTCGTTTTTATTTTACCTTTTTAATAACCGAAATCTTATGGTGATTCAAATGATCGCTATTTCATTCAAAGTAAGTAGTATGAATCACACCACATATTTTGGAACGATACTATGAACAGTATATACGTAAAAATGCGAATAGAAATCGGTAGCAAATTCTTATTTTTTTATTTTCATCATTTATTTAACTTTGCTGTTGTGACATTTATAATGCCTTCAGCTCTAAGGGGCTTATGTTTGAGCATGAGATGATTAAAACATTTGGTACTCACCGCACGCGCGGCGCTGAAGAAACTCTTCGTCTCGCCGGTCACGATGTTAGATGATCCTGTGATAAAATAACCATTGTATTAAACTGATACTTATACAAACGTACCCTTAAGGAATTTACTTTGAGCTTTTAACTACATTCTTAAAACTTATTTTTTATTATGTAATTCAATTTTAACATTCTATAATGGCTTATCACTATCAGTATGGTTGGCACTACGGAATGCGCGCTTCTTTAGGCGCAAAGCCACAGTTCTAAGAAAACTGTAATCGCATACAGTGTGGAGTTCTTAAGTAATTTATTGCATTCCAAGTAATTTATCTTGTCCATCTAAAACGATTATCTCCGAGTGCGTAGCCAACTAGGTAGTTATGTAGGTTCTTTAATTTAAATACAAACAGGCAATAAGTAACAACGTCTTAGTCATGTTTTAGTCAATTTAATACGTATAGTTTTGAGAGATTATCGTGACGATTACTTTTGGAAGGCTTATGACTTTATCGAATAAACATGTGTCCAACAAAATTGAGCGTTGGAAAAACCGAATCTCTATTCTATAAAACCTTTAAAATATTTTTATTTCAAAACACCCATGTACTCACCGTATAGGATGTATCGGCCCATGGGCTTGAGGAGCTGGTACCCGCGGTTGCACTCCTCGCCACATAGGCAGTCCAGCACGATGTCCACGCCATCGGCTGACACCCTGGCGAAAGACAACAGATTTAGCATAAATAATCCAAGGAGTGGTTCGTGGTGCATCTCATTTTAAAGATTTTATAAACCTTTGTTATTATTTCTCCGCTTTGGACTGGATGGATTCACCTTGAAACTAATATGCTTCGATTGCCTACATACTCGTACTTTCTGATTAATTTCGTTTCTGGTTCCAGGTCAGAAGTTGCAGCTCAGCGCCTTTCATTATCTGTTACTGAACATCCCTGATGTAATGAGAGTAAATAGTTCTATTTTAAGAATTTTCATGACTGGCATAGCATCTTCACAAATTATGTCATAAATGTATTGTCCGGTGCCCACTTTACCCTCGCCGGTGACTTTAGCGCGTTCGTGTGTGACTTAGAACATAACAACTACAACAGTAGTAACACAATGGAGTGTATCATACATTGTTACGTTTAACACAGGAAATGTAATACTTAAAGATGTTTTCGTTCCAGTGCAAACGAAAATACACGCAACCATAAAGTTTAGATGGAATCACAAAATGGCCGTAAAACGAGCGATAGTAGATTTCTATCTATAAACGTAAACGTTTAAAATGCGAGTTTAACATGATTTTTATAGCTGTGTAAATATAATTACGTATAAATTAAAGATCCCACTTGTTATTTTATTTCAAAACAGCTTTTGTTCTATGAAAGACTTCCACGCGTAAAATGTGATGTTTAAAATAATGTTCATTATGTTTGGAGTTACATTCAGGTTTGTGAATAAAATTGCAGTACGAGCAAGTAGGTACATACACAAGTAGCTGTAATAACATGCAGTGTTTATATTCTGCACTAAACTTCAGAGTTACAATAAAATCAGAAATTACACGCAACAGCTTCATCATCTTCACCCCAGCAGTAGATATCTGGCGCTGTATTTATTTACATTGAACTTGTGCTTGTGCGGCTCCGGTGTTTACGCTACGAAGATCCCACCAGATATAAAAATATCTTTGTCTATTTACGAGAATTAAATACCGCCGCTGTTACGAAGCAGCTGCCCTAAGGAGCGGGTTATAAACTGAACAATTAACGTGTGCCGCGTCCAACTTAATTAGACCTTTTCTTTTATCCCGCTTCTCTGATTAATGTAAGCCACGGGTGAGGAAAGGGGGATCCTCCTCAATTGGTGGTATTCGTATCACACGGATCGAGCTGGCACTGAAATATGTAACTGTAATAACCACCAATTAACAGAGCTTGGGATCGGGAACAACTTTGTTTGCGCGGAGACAATGGGGGCAGATATAGATGTATGTATGAACTTATTAACGTGTGAAGACTGCGTCCCGAATCCTGCCTCCACTTGAACTTAAATCAGATCATTAATAAAGTGATAACATCGACACATTGATCAAGTTGCAGCGCTGTTTATTCTCGAATTATACTGCACCGCCGTTAACTGCATTATTGCCATTTTATCAAGAGCGTTGAAAGTGAGTTATGGATTATGGTCCAATCGATATGTCTGAAACATCACTGCGAGAGCTGCATGCAAACGAAAGTGGATATTTACGGTGGCTATCATGTCAAATAAGCGTTAGAATTCACGAAAGTCCCGCATTCCCAGCATCGCTCGCGTGAAATATAAACAAAGGTATTAGCGAACAGACCGGAGGGCCACGGAGCGGGCACTATTTTTAACTCCTCGTGATATCATGATTTCATCCCTTCATTTTTAGAACTTAAGACGGCAGAGCAGACCCGTTACAAATTATACCGCGGTGACTCATAACTCTGTTTAAAGTGTTCGAACTGACAAACATCAGAATTTATTTACTTACGAAGATAAAGCAAAGCTTCGGATTGTTTTATCGCAAACAAATACCCATACACCGATAAGCCATTCACGCTGATACTGGATTCTGTAATCGATATTTACTCAAAACTTTAAGTTCGACTCGAGTACGATATGTGAAAACTATGTAGTAATCTTGAAAAAGAAAGGTTGCTTGAAATGGGAACTGAATACGCATACTCGTATTTATCCTATCAGACTTTTGACCACTCGTCCACCCAGACCTTCGTAGACGTTGTGCAAGTTCGAAATCAACACAACGCGTAACCTGGTCAATATAGATATGTACTTTCTTTGTAATACTTATCCAATCTCTTTAATTAACGCACGAACACTCCCCTATAGCTAGGCGAAATGGAAAACCTAGACCAGTGAAGGGTTAGCTGTAACGTAACTATTTAGTAAAGGCAGTAGTGTTGTAAAGTAACTATTTAGTAATCTTTGATTGTACCGGGAGAACTATAAACTGTCTTGCGATATGAATCGCAGTCATGTTGAGGAATTAGGTAGGACAACTTCGAAGCATAGTTTATTCTACCTCTGCGTGTACATTTGACCTGGAAATTAAGATAAATGGTGCAGTACTCACTTCCTGACTTCACTGGTGTAATCGCTGCCCCTCTCCAGTAAATGGTCGATGTTGTTGTTGTTCGCCTTCAGGGCCTCGTGCTTGCTCTTCGAGCAGACCCCGAACACCGTGACGTTGTCCACGGTCTTCGCCAGCTGGGCCACGGCTTGACCCTGAACAACATTTATATTTAGACACACATACACATGTGCTTTGAATTTTTATCAGACATCATTGGTGACAATATTTGTATGATAAATCAAGGACTGTTAACACAAACATGTTATCGTATTTGATGACCACACAATAGTTGAACAATAATGAAATTCCTCTGTTACTTATTTATAAGACACCAGTAGATCCTGCAGACGGTGTCCAGTCGCTGTTTTCGCATTATTTTCATATTATAATACATATAAAATCTATAAGATTTAGATCTTGAATATTTAAAAAAAATACTTTAAAATCCGTTAAGTAGTTTTTAAGATCATAGCAAACATAAATACAGACAGACATAGGGACAGACACGGAAAGCGACTTTGCTTTATATGTACTCGTACTATGTAATGATTGTAATGAAGTATATACTTAGGTAAAAAGTTAACCCGCAGCAAATCAAGTAATTACTTTGTACGGTGGCATTTTATGTCGTGTAGGCAATGTAACTACTATAGCTAATTGCCATGAGTCAATCGCACCTATGGTAGACTATGTATTGGATTCAAATTACGGGTCATCGACACGAGTGTGATGACGTCATCCATGCCGGAAGAGTAGAATTCCAGAGTAAATATCGTTTTTTTACTCACCTCATTTATTTTACAGAGCAACAATTAGAGACCCCATTATATTGTTTGCAAGCTAGTTAGAAGCGCATACACGCGTTCATACATTTCTAAGAATCTTTTAGATGTACACTTGACAGGGCTTTGTAGGGTCAATGCTACTACTGCAGATATTTTTAGCCCTAACACTTGCAACGTGCATGCTCATCATCTGGTGCCAAAATGATTCATTAATAATATGTTTTTGCGCAAATATGATGCGAAAGTTCTTTAAACTGCAAGCGCCGTTTACATCTTACATGAGTTAATACGATCGTGATACTTCACTCGGTACCTCTCTGTAAGAAAGGTGCCATTATTGCTTATGGTTATTTTAGTTATACTATAGGCCACTTTTTGTTCTAAAAGAAACTAATCACTAATCATGCTACAACATCAAATAACAGGATTATGCTATTAGAGTAGAGCCAGTGAGTAATAAATCTAGTCTGATTCAATATAGATAAAGCTCCAGTAAGCTTCCGAAAAGCTATGGCTATGGCTTATAATAGTAGTCAATGTCCCGAAATGTTTTAATAAACAAAAGACATCAATATTTAATTTACTTAATATTATCGCCGAGAAGTTCCTAACAAGTTTTTTAATTCCTTTAGTTGGTGCTGTAATTGTCGATCAATAATTGCATCAAGCAGACAATTCTTGTAAGATGGACCAAACAATAGTCAGTTTAGTTGAATTATAAAACTTTATTATCAAAACTTTGCTACTGTCTAGACAGTATGTTACCTTGAGTATCTGAGGTACGCTTCTATTCCTTTTAGTAAGCAACCTACGCGCGTGCAAGTAATTTCACTATACCTATGTATACCTACATAAACTTTGACACGTCGGTATTTTCTGCCTTAAACTCACATAAGCTTTAGCAGACTAACAGTCAGTGTTGCCAATTTAGCTCTTTTAGAGCTAAATTTACCTCCCTTTTCAATAAATCAGCTCCAAAAAAACGTTTTCAGCTCTTTAGCTCTTTAATTGTAAAAAATTAGCTCCATTCCATAACATAAACATAAAATAATTTTTCAATATTTTAGGTGCGCGTCCGAATTTTATATACACTAACGTGTAAATATCACTTTCGGACTTTATCTATCAAACTTAATAACGTCAAATAAAGCAAAAACAAAGCGAGAAATCGATTAAAAAATGACAACCCAATGCGATTTTAACTATCAGACCTGGATTACGACGTATAAAAAAATCCTGTCACAACCATGAATTACCAAAATAAGTTCTTAAAAAAATTGGTACCATGGCAAGTTATGATGAGGAAAACTCAGGACCAAGTACAAGTGGATTAGAATTAGCAATTCCGACACATAGTTTTGATAGTTCAGACGACGAATAATCGTATTTTTTTGTATAATTCTCTACTTCTTTCTATGGTATAAAATCAAGTTAGTTAGTGTTTATCTTTATCAAAAATTAAAAACCTTGATTCACAGACTCTTTTATTTTAGCTTTTTTCTGTGGCTGATTTCCCCAAAATTTAGCTCTATTTTAGCTCTTTTTCGAAGGTGATCTAGCTCTCTTTAAAAAGTTGAGTTGAACAGTCGAGCCGTACGCACGGTCACACGTCAAGTTAATCACTTATACATACGTATGTATAAGATACCGAAGATACCGTAATAAGGATAATTTTGCAACGAAAATGGGTAGCTTGATGTGGAGCCGGGTATACCTATATCTACACAGACTTCTACCTATGCGTCTGGGGCAATAGTTTTCAATAGAAAACTAATAGAGTGGAGGAGATTAATGCGAGTTGGAATATTAGAACCTCTCAATCCACTATACTACCTCTAGGTTCAGTTTATCGATACAAAAGCCTAAATTTAATAGCTAACACAATTTTAACTGCTCTATGATATCATTGCTCTGTAAAACCTCTAAAGCTTCAGACGTTCACAAGATTGGCAAAGAACCTATGGTAGTTATCTAACTGCTATAATTTTTTGGCATGATGACACCAATAACAAAAGACTTACCATTATCTTTGGTTCCAAATAATAATAAAAACACCCTAATAAATAATTACACAGGACGCTCTACTTTGCGCTGATAGAGTTTAAAAAGTCGAGATTGTAACTAGAAACTAAAGGTAAAACAGATCAGACATTCTGTCTCATGCATAGACAATTATTTGCTGGCTACGCTCTACGTCTCATATCACGAAGTCCGTTTGGCTTAGTTGTCAAGCCTGCACATTCTTTCAGTGTGTATAACTTTTGACCTCATAGTTGTTTAGTCCCTTTGGATACGCACACATAAGGCGCTTATCAAGCACGTGTCAATAAGTACTAAAACAAATACCAGCGACACGGGTATCAAGAAATAGAATACATCGAAAACTTACCACGCCGCCTCCAGCAGAGTGAACCAGTAGACTCTTCCCGGGGGTCAGGTTAGCCATTTCGAAGAGCAGAAGGTAAGCCACCACATAGTTAGTGGTGACGGCTACAGCGTCCAGGGCGCTCATACCGGCGGGCAAGGCGTAGACGTATTGCGCCGGCACGGAGACCAGCTCAGCCCATGCCCTGTACTCGGGCAGGGCCACGACCTGGTCGCCAACCTGTTGGGTAAAGGGCATAGATGAGCACAGATACGGGAAATGTTACGTTACGACGATACTAAAGGTATAGTACTTAGGTAGTAAAGTAGAATATCACACGGAGTCGTTGTTATTGATTAAAATAGAGGTTACCAACACTATAGAACAACTAAACTGTGCGAAGGTGACTGCCTGCCAACCAAAAAAGCTCCTTGCGGGTCAATTTACAGAATTAAATGTTTTTTTAAAATATTATTAATAAGCTTTCCTTGGAGCGACAGCACGTTTTGGTACAAAAAAGAGTTTTTGGTAGTTTTTGCAGTTCTTTTTTTGAGGATAGATATCATGGTGTGCATGACGATTGGTGTATTTGAATTGAAGAAAGGAAATATCGGTCTGTGATCTTTAATGTGAAAATTCGACAAGAAAGGTAATACGATTTCACAATTTTATTAAAACATTTTGCCCCTCCTTCGCAATTTGTAAGTTGCAAGGATCAGATAATGAAACGCATGTTCTTCCGTATAGCCAAATGGTACTTCTTCTGGTACGAACCGTAGGTACATATTCCAGTCACCTCTTAAAGAGATATAAAATAGAATTGAAAGAGTATGGCAAGGCGAGCAAATGCGAATTGCGGTGTTCTTCGGCATCCTCAATCTTTTTTTTATCGCTGCTCCCCGCGCGAAAGTTTAATATGTATGACCACCCCCAACCTCCCCAGGTCTCAAGCACTCCGTCTTGTCTCCCTCCTTTGTTGGATGCTTGTTTCATTACAAGAAAACGAAACATGTTTTTTCTTGACATAAGTTACACTGTTGACTTGACATAGGTATTGTTCGTCTCATTACGAAGAGCGACGACATAATTAATTGAAATGCGGTTTATCGATGTTCGCACTATTGTTATGTGGTTACTGGTGGATGATGGACAAAATCAGTTGCAGGAGACAAAGAAAAACATAATTACTGTCTGCATTTTAACCCCCGACGAAAAAGAGGAATGTTATAAGTTTGACTCCTATGTCTTTGTGTGTATGGGTTTTTATGTTTTTCGCTCCTGAACGGATGAACCGAGTACAAAGGGTTTTTTATTATTTAGATAATATATAAGTAAATCACGGTGGTACTTAGATGTCTCGACAAAATCCGTCCACCGTTGAAGCTCACTTTTTTACTGGCTCATTCGGGGGTTTTTTAACTGAAAAGTTAGTCAACTGATTTGGATAACAAAATAGAAAAGGATAGAGCTGTGCCTTACTTAATACAAAACAAATGAAGGTCGCCACATACAACAAAAAAACAAACAAATGTTTATAGCAATAATTACTTAATTCAAAAACTTGATACGAATTGTTTTGCATCCTTCCAATTAAGGAACAGCTCAATCATAATTAATTCATTTCCCAAAGATAAACACCTCACTTGCATTGCGTGCAGTACAAAGCAACATGATCAATTACTGCTACTTATTTCTTGGCTAGCCGTAAACAATTATAACATTTAGGTCACATTATTACCCTTACATGTACATGCATTTGTTTTTAATTAAATAGCAGTGTTTTGTTTTATGTTGTTAACTTACTTATTTTTTTAAATTGCATGGTCAGTGCGTGCGAAACCACGAGTGATTTGTACTTCGGTTAAGTCGTTTGGAAATGCAACCGACCGTAGCGGTATCCTTTGACTCCGTCATGCTACAGTGATAAAGCTTGGGGGGACATTTTCTGATAGATATGTTTGGTGTAACGAAGTCCGAAAATGAGTCATTAAGAAGGCAATTTCTAATAACTGATTAATTCTTTCATACTCTATCAACTGTACATCTCTGGTATCCTTAAAAACAGAGTAGAATGCAAACTTGAAGCTTTTTAAAGAGGCGTATACTTTACGAGCTCTATTCAAGGATGACCTTCCATTTTGTACATAAAATTGCAGTAAATTCTACTCATCCGCATCAGTCATACTTAGTTGCGGTACATTAGTCTTCGACTGAGACAAAGGTTTGCGTTTTGCAATAAAGTTAAACGAAAACTTTATTGTCTTTATCACATAACGGCCAAGCAAACACAGTACCTTCGATTTATAGAAGGGATGTCCTCTGGTTTAGACTGCTAAAAGAACTTTATGGGTGGCTGAGATCTACCTCCTAGGGGTCCACCACGGGCAACGATCTCACTAACGTGATAGGTGGTAGGTGCCTACCACCAGGCACCTCACGGTGCCAGCTGGCAACTACCACCCTCTCACCGGAGTCCAGTGCCGAGCAGTTTTCTGCGTTCCGTAGTAGTGTGGGAGAACCAGTGCCTCAAGTCATCTGTGTCAAAAACTGTTGCCGCACCCTCCAGGCAGCAAACAGTTTGGTCTCTAGCAAAAGCAGCTAAGAGGCTCATAGGTGACGAGAAACTTGTAAGCACGCAACTCCAAAGCTTGGCTCATCGCTGCTGAGTCGCCTGCATGTCGATCTTCTACAGAATCTTCTTACTTCGGCGAGTGTGGGCATGAACTTCACCAACTTAAACCGCCGGCTCCCTTTAACCATCGGACCACCAGACGATGACCCTAGGTAATATTCTAGTATCTCACCTTGAAGTTGGTGACTCCTTCGCCAACTTGCTCGATCTCGCCGGCGCATTCGAAGCCGAGGATGAAGGGCGTCTTGGGCGGCGAGTCGATGGCGCCCTGCCGCACGATCAGGTCTTGGAAGTTCAGCCCACTGTAACAACACAAAACGTTAGATATTTGGAATATATATTCGAAATAGCCATAGTAGGAAATATGAAATATATGTGTATACATTATTAGTATATAGGCTGATGAAATGAGATGAATCGTGAATTTTTAGTACAGATTTGTCAGATTTGATATCAACTATTTTGTATTCATCAAAAAGGATGATGAAGCGATATTTCCTCATTTGTGCCTTTTTTATAAAGCTGGAGGTACTCATAGCAAACTGTCATATGTTGTTGACCAATCTCAACATTGTCGACGTATCTTCTTGATGAAGGTTCAAAACAACAGAGAAGTTTTGAGGGAAAAAGATGACCTAAGTATTTATTTTTTCTCGACCTTCTTGAGAAGTTACGAAATATATATTTTCTTAAAGTTTATAATTAAATAATCTTTGCGCAGAGAAACCGAGCCAGCTTCAGTATTCATGGCCTTTCTGTAAGTTCCATCTTTTCATAACTCAACTATCTACTACCTACTTTTCATTACCTACCGATCATATCAAATCTATCTAATATGCTTTTAATGTATGTGAATCGTTATAGTCACAGGGAACAACGATAAAGCTATTATTTATTATGTTTATGATTCATTATTTTTTATTGTCACTCACATAAACCTTGACAATATCTAATCGGTTTGGAGAAAAAAAATACACCACACAAGACATTGAGTCGGAGGCAACTTGATCAATTTATACAGATCAAAACGATACAGAAATATCCCTAGATATAAACACATAGTATATTTATCGGCAAGAGGAATCGTCAATACATTGACTTTATAGATGACCAATTGCTTGTCGATGTCTTTTTTATCACCCTATATCAACTAAAAACAGTAAATAACACGCTTTAACTATCTCTGTACATTATGGCGTATCCTATTTACCATAGGCATCTCAATGAGTGATATGACGATACCCAGATCCATAACTAAACGTACTACTCGTTATGTTTCAAGGTTTACCATAACTCAAGGTACGTGCAGCGTTAATCAAACCAGATACCTAATTAAAGGAGTGGTGGGGTCAGGATGGAATGCGGCAGTCATTTGTTATTGCGCGTTGAATACACGCATGGCCAGCATAAAGTATTTCATATTTAAATATTTAAACATGCTGATGTACCAATCAACATCAATAGGTACCCCATAAGTTGGAGTGACGCGTCGTGTCCATTGTTACGCACCCGTCATATAATGGAAGCATAATGTGGGTCAATTCGAAGCATTCGTCATGACCTCCCCATACTGGTCGAGCAGACGACTTCGCTTTTGTTTCGTACGAAAAGCTCCGTTTACGAGGTCACCGCCCATCTGGATGAATCGATATGAATATTCAATGGAACAGGCTATAAAGATAGTAGCAATATGTGTACCAAAAACCAGATGTCTACGTTTATGGTGAAGAATGCTACATCATTCAACCGACTTTTGCTTAAACATTTTTTATTGATGCGACCTAAATATACGTTAAAAAGGTTAAAATAAGGGTTTACGTTTCGTAAAATAGATATTTCGACTGTACTACATAAAAATTTACAGCTGGCTATTATATTATTTCACCAAAATGTGGAATGGACGAGTAAAAATTCAGTTTCTTTTCTCACATAAAATTTATGTTGTCTTCGTAGGTGCAAAATCAGACTTGAGTATTTGGAATGGATGACGAATCAACGTACTAGGTTAGGTTCTAACGAACGTAATCGGTGAAATATTTCGTTGCGTAGGTCAACACACTTGCAATAATGTTAAGATAAGTACATAATAATTATAGATGCAATAAATTCAAATGCATACGCAGGTGCAAATGCGTGTAATTACCTACTTATAGGCACCTTAGTACATCGGATAATGCAGTACACTAGTAGCTACGAGTACGTGTCCGCTTTACAAACGCGACCGCGGCCGGCAAGGAATCGATATTTAGCGATTGTCTCCCCCAAGTGTCGCATAATGAGTAGACTTATTCGACGACAAACAATAGCCTCCGCGATAGCGTGTAGATACGCTTAACACGTACAGTCAAGTACACTACAAGCTAAACTTGACTTGTTCGAATGAAAGGGTTTATTGCGCAATGTTTTACGAGTTTCCGCTGTAGTATCCATCCAGATTCCAGACGTAAATCGAAATTTTCTAAGCGTCTTTACAAAATTATCCATTCACTCGTAAATGTGACTTGCTTGGGAACTTGGTAAATTTAAAATTTATAACTAATTTCAAAAAAAGGAAGAGATTCTCAATTCAACCTTTTTTATGTATGTTACCCGCATATCTCCGGCATTATTATGTACTTTTTTGTTTCCTTAATTATCATTTAAACAATATCAAGTTATTACTACTGCTAATAACCACTAAAATATAAATAAAATGTACCTAGCATGTGCGAAAGATAACAGTGGCACCGACTTCAGAAAAATTTAGGTTCAATTTTTATTTTACGTTAGGACGCTGTCTAGAACATTTACTAATTAAAACCCATAACGGAAACTCAATTCTGAAAATTCCTTTGCAATAGTGGGTACTTAATTAAGTGAAAGAGGATGAGTTTAATTAAGCTTGCGGTTCCACGGAATATCGCTTAGCTTTCTTCCGATTCCGACTTGCTGGATTACAATTTATTATCCTAATAGCCAGTATGATTAATGAAGCAGCTTTTTGCTACTATTATCGTAACGGTTTTCGTTCCACTGTTACCAAAGATAGGGGTCCAGAATTGGAAATAAAAACTTCTCATTGTATTTTAGTTATATCGAATATAAATCAATAACAATCGTTATTCAAATAAGTCAAAAAATAAAATTAATCGTGAACTTTACAAAACAAGAGGGAAGCACAACATAACTATAGTAGATAGGTACCTCGAACCGTCGTTTATTATGTGTTTTATAACGAAAGTACTAGCTTGAGTCGATTTGTTTATACTAAAAAAAACGTAAAGCATTTTCTTTTGATAGCTTTGTGGCTGGAGCAACTGTACAATTGATTTACTATCACACGTAATTTCTGAGAGATTGAATGAGAATTTCGCTACGAAAAAGCTTCGCCCGTTACGAGGGATAATGACTATAATCTACATGAGTCTTTCACAATAATTCTCTCACTTACGATATTATCTGTTATGTGCTAGATTGAACAAGTAATGTTAATGTAATTTCATTACTATCAGCAAACACATTAATCCAATGACGGAAATAATATTAAACATCCTAAGACCTAATTATCAAACAACTGATTTCATGTCTGCATCAGCGCCGTTAGTTTATAATTAGACGCGTAAAAACGTGTTAAGTAACATCCCACTTCCGATCAACTTACGAGTACCTTATAAACTAGTTCAGCTATCTATCTATACTACACTTTGGAAGCAACATTTTACGTGAAACTGTTTACCGCAGTGCGCAACACACGTCAATCCGGAATGGTTCTAAGAGCCTACCATTATAACTAAACAAGGAAACGCCATCGAGGCTAAAACAAAGCCAAAAATATCCATAGCGCATACCTCAAATTCAACAAACGTATGAAAGCTGGAAAGCCGCGCCTGCAAACCATCAAGAGATCCGGTTTCAACTAAGAAAACCCATATGCAATGTATGTTATTTTTAACTTTTGATGTTCATAAGTCGCAATCATCTTACTTAGCTAATGAAATTAAAGTTCTAAGTTGTAGCAAAGCTATGGCTTACACAACTTTCATTGAAAATCTTTATGACAAAGTCGCAAAAAAAGTTTTTTCAACTACGTGACCAAATGTGTAGAAAAATAGCAAAGTTAAGTATAAGTAAGAAGTATGTTAACCTTAATTAGGTTCATTCATTCGTATATCTTCTTAATGAAGAAAATTATGCGAATCGCGTATTCTCAAATAAATTGGTATTGCGGAGCTTTCTAAATTGATAAAGCTTTCCTTTGTATTGCAACGTCCTGGCCTGCGCCGATTCCATTAATCAGAATCGATTGAAATCGAGTTGACCCGCTTTTCCAATCTAATTTAACCTATACCCTAAATAGTGGGGAATTTGAAACCCCCATCGTGTCGAGAATAATTTACGAACAGCTTAAATTACTTGCTCGCTAATATTTACAGTACCTACGCCAATACATTGTTCTATTTGAGAAGTTACGTGAATCACAATGTTTGCCATGCCTATTTGCTAAACAATTAAAACGATTACATTCACATCTTCAATATTGTGGCGAATGAGTCATTAATTACTCGTACGAGACTGGTGCTAAAGACAAACTACAATACCGGCGTTTTACATATCATACATACAAAGTTCTCATACAGTCGATAGCAATCTGTAAAACCAGTAGGTGTGTTTCGAGATCTAACCAAAACCTTCGCATGACTCATCAAATTCGTACCTAAATACCAAATGTACTCGTACCTATGTAATCGCAAAATCATTACACTATAAGTTTGTTTGCGAGGGCTACTGACGCGTGGCAACGCAAGTGCACACATAATCTATACATATAATAAGACTGTAAAAGATTGATTTCTGTACATTGAAGATTTTTATGAAAAATTGTTACAGGGGGTCTTAATTACCGTAATAAAAGCCAAAACAACAATTTTTAAAATTTTTGTCTGTCTGTCTGTCTGTCTGTCTGTCTGTCTGTCTGTTTGTCCGGGCTAATCTCAGAATCTACTGGACCGATTTTGACGGGACTTTTTTTATTTGACTCAGTATCACCTGGAGAGTAAACTGGGATATAAATAATCACGCCGATGAACTTAGGGGGCAGGCAGGAAATTGAATCTCAGAATCTACTAAACCGATTTTAATGGGACTTTTTTTTATTTGACTCAACATTACTTGGAAGGTAAAGAAGGATAGAAATAATCACGCCAATAGACTAAGGGGGTAGGCAGAAAATTGAATCTCGGAAACTACTGGGCCGATTTTAATGGGACTTTTTTTATTTGACTCAGCATCACTTGCAATAATCACGCCAATAGACTAAGAGTGTAGGCAGGAAATTGAATATCAGAAACTACAGGACTGAATTTGATGGGATTTTTTCATTTGATTGAGTTTTACCTAGACAGTGAAATATATAATAACTCACGCCAAGTGACTAAGTGTTAACTGGCCTAAACTTGGGATGAATTAATCACCCTACCTAACTAAGGGAACTCATTGTGTGTACCTGTTATAGAGTCGCAGGTATGCCTGCATTTGGGTCATGTTAAACAGTAGCATAGGCTGGGAGTACCTCCACGCGGTGAAGGCGGTAACAGTTAAAATTCCACGCGGACGAAGTCGCGGGCACAGCTAGTAATAACATAAGGGGTTGAGTAACGAGAACTGCAGTCGATATACCAGCATTGGAACCTGGTAATTTTGAATAATTCCACGGCATGGGAGTGTAATCGCCCGATAGCCGACACGGTGTCGCCCGACTTAGCGCCCGCATACGTTTTATTGGATAAATTGGGACCGGGGTCTATCGTTTTATTATGAAAAAAAAGCTTTGTCCTACATTATCGAGGATCTCACCCGCGCCCATATTGCTGCGGGTCGGAATGTTAATCCGAGATTATCTGTGCCTGCAAGTCTCATATCGAATTTTACGCACGCTACCTGACCGCTTACTAAGCGCAGACTTGAATGGTTTCCTCTTACAATGGCGTCGTAGAGCACGTCATGAGCAGGTAGAAGATTATTCTTGTTTAGCATTCCATATTCACCGATACGTTTCATCAAAATTCTTTTTAAATAGTAAGTAAAACTAGTAACTTAATAAGAAGTTTTTCCAGATAAAGTCTATAAAACTTTGTTAGTACGGTTACGGTGCGCTTTATAGTAGCAGCTACTATATACTACAATAATTAATATACTGACTAAGTATTCGCGTGTTTTAAAGTCCTTACCTACGTAAAAAGCCTTGAGGCCGATAAACCGGCTGGTTTCCCGAAAGGCCACACTTCCACCAAAAGTCGTCAGCCCTGCCCTCTTTCGTTTATCTAATTACCGACTCATTTTTACAAAACTCGAAGATAAGGCCCGTAACATTTCGAGCATCGTCAATGCACATTAACAAACCATTAGCACACTTTTAACACGTAAGAAGAACATTTTTTTCTAATATTCAGGCGATAAATCAATCTTAACATCCCTTGAAAGTTTTGAATTCGCTGCCGAAAACTTGTAAAGACGATAAGGCGACGAAGTTTGTCGAAATGCACGAATCGCGACCCCAACGTAGTGCTAATGCGATTAATGGATTAATGCGTTGCTCAGAATTTCTATTCAAGCAATTTAAATAACTTTCCGGTTTATTAAACAGCAACCGAATGATATGTAGAGAATAATTTTGAATAAATTACACTACGGATTGCAGTCCAGCCCCCTTACGTGCGTATCGACAATTTAGAATGGGCATTTAAAATGAACGAGTGAGTGAGTGAACACCCTCACTTCGGGGTAATTTAAAATTGCATCAGGGTTCGTGCCGTCGCGACCGATGGCGCGGCGTCGCGACGGCGCGCCGAAGCCTCGCCCAGCCTGGTCTATGTACTCAGCAGACACGAGAACGCCACTATTATACTGAGTTCTGACTAACGACTATTATAGTAGTCTTCCATGTCTAGCGGTAACATGCACTATATGCAACGAGGTCTACCTTCCCGATGAAATAAAACAAAAAAGGGAGTCTTCCACAAATTCTGACTCACATTAACTACCACAGGAATGAGAGTCTACTCGTACTTCTCGTCTATTTCATTAGTATATTAATTTGAGCAATGCTCGCTCACCGCAGAGTTCTCAGGAAATGTGCATGTCACATTCTGAAGAGTTCACTTCAAGTCACAAATTACAATGTCGCTGCTAAACACTATTGCATAACATGGCTGATGGAATTCCGGCCGTTGATTATGTCAACAGACTACCTACAACTATTACTTCAGATAGTGTCAAAGTGTCCACCAGACACTGTCTGGCAAAATTTCTCGCGCAATTCTATGCTTCTCTCGTACCTGAGTCAGAGTACCTACCTATATCACAAGTCGAACGTCACATCCCAATGCGTTTAACTTTAATTTGAATTTTGGACTTTCGTTTTCAACTGAACTATTCCGTTTTCAGACGGACTGAATTCTTTCATTGAAGTCAACTCTATAAGTCATGGTATACTAGCAGTTCATCTTTCTTCAAGCATATAACTCATTGTAATGCGGGGAGCATCCACGATATGACTGAACTCCCATCCGCTCAGCGCGGCTCATGTTTCATGTGGGATACGTGCTAGAGGATAAGTGGAAATGACACCACTTATCACCTACGAGTTAGAAAATAACTTCTCCTAAGTCCGTCTCGTAAATCGTCAGGCAGATTTCGTCTTTAACGCTGAATAATTGTTAATAATTGAATTACACGCCGTTTTGTTCCATCAGAAAGGTTATTTGAGTCAATATTGTTAACAAAAGCGTAAAATACAAGCGATTTTGCGAAATTCCTAAAATTGTAATCTTTTTTATAATTGGATCCAATTAGCGCTATGGCGAAGTCTGAGAATAACGTTTTATTAATAAAAGGCGGCGGGTAGCAGGCGCGATCATGAAAATATATTGTTTTCTTGTTTTTCTTTGTAGTTTGTTTAGGTCAAGGGTCGCAAGATGTAATTTAATAAGCCCGTGAAGTAGATGGTGAAAAACGGCGCAGTTGTTGCTTAATTTATTAATATACATTTTTAACATCAAATCTCAAAACAAATACGACTTGAGAGTGCTCGATGTTCAAATTTCCGAAACGCGCTGTGGCCTATGTAGCTGGGGCTGGCGTAAAGCACCAGTAAGGGGAGAATTAATGGAAGCTACGTCATCAATTTTAACAAAGGATAATGTCACTTTACAATTAACTGTACAGCGGGTTAAAAATAGAACAACGTCCTTTATGAATTCTTTCGTTGCATGTCTAGAACGCATGTGGCTTTTGTCGGGCCGCCCCAGCCTGGTCAATTACATGAGTATTTAATATGTGACTCATATAGCCCAGTCATAGTAGTATCGCTACACGAGAATAGAAGCACGTTATAGTTTCAGTTTATCGACAGTTCATCCATTGCGGCTGGAAAGGAATTTCCTCATTCGCGCACTTTCTGATTCATTTGTATTCCAAACCGACTCGTGGCGAGGCGATGTGTGTTGCGTGGATATTATGAACATCACAAAGTCGGATAGACACAGGAAACTGCAGTTACAACTTTATTATTATTACTTGATGAATCAGCTTGGCTAACACGATACCAATGAGTTATTAATATTAACTACGCTTAAAAGGAACACCAGAGTTAAATACAATGCAAACTACGTAAAAACCTTTATTTAAATACATTATTTCTAAATCTTGTCACTTTTTGTACTAAATTGTTGATAAAGTAAAACCGCAGCTAAAGTGCTTTCTCAACCATAACCGCCTTCATCAAAACAACTTTTTAAGTTATCTAATAAAGAAACATGAAGCTTCTTATTTTAAACGAGGTTTGTAATGGCACGACTAGATGAGGCCGAGTTACATTTTCACCCCTGCGCGTATGAAGAGGGACCCCAAAAATGTTTACGCTATTTGTTATCATGACTGTCTCTTGATAGCATACTCTATTAACTGTCACGGAACCGTAAAATAAGAGGATAATGAACCTGCGCGTGAGCGTAACGAAATAACTCCAACCTAAATTAGGAAAATAACAAACATTGCGCTTTTCAAAACTTACGTCTCTTTGTAACCAACAAACAAGCTCCATCAAACGGTTTGATAATAAAAATGTTAACTACAGATTTAAGTCTTATTTATCTACAAACATTACAATCTTACACGATCCGGTGAGCGATGTTTTATATTACTGTAAAATGTCAAATGAACCAGCTTTCAGGAATTTATCATGTCGCGTGAAGTCATGAATTGTGTTACTGTGTCAAACGATATAGCGTGAGAGCGAACAACAAGAAAGAATTCAGTAAACAACTCTTTAAAACGTTTTATGGCCTGATAAATACCCCGTTAGTCCTTGAGTCTGGCTTTATACCCTTAAAAAACGAGGCAGGGGAAACTACGTAACCTTGCGCCTTTGCGCAAACATAATTTACACTAAAACAAAACAACTTGCTTAAATAAACTCCAAAATAGACAGCCTGTATTATCTCTATAACTCTTCAAAGGTTTAGATATTGCAGTTTTCAAGACTGAAAAAAACACGTGCAAAAGATTTACCTACGTTCAAAACTGAAAAGTTTTTAGACCAATAAATTATAATCAAAGTAGAATGCCCCAAAGTTCATTGCAACAATTTGTTTCCATAGTCGCAGTGAAGTTGGCACCAAACCGAGCTTTTCGACGAAAACAGGAGGCACTTTTACACGTAAAAGTGAATTTCTTGTCTGAAAGTGTACGAAGGTGTGGGCAAAGTTTTGGTGCTACATTTAATTTTCAACTTTATTTATGACTGTATTCCTACCTACCAGTTTAACTGCTTTATTCGAACCCCTCGAGTCGTCACTGTTGAATTCCCTTTCTTTACCAATGGACAGTTCTGCTTCAAGTGTCAATGTGTTGCTTTTAGTACCCTACTTTAGCTCCGCGTCCTGCCTTTGTCTCTTAGAATTTGGGGAGCAACAATGCAGGTCCCTAAACGCGTGTTTAATATCCGGCTAGCGGTCCACGCTGGCATGAATAGTATGTGACTCGCGTGGCGAGGCTATCGGCTTCCGATCTACCTGTGATGATGAGCCACGCCGTCGCCAGCCGGGTGTGACTCCCATTTATTACATACCTACTTAATTATATAGATGTCGCAGGTAAATTGTAAAATTAGTTTTTTTAATATTTTCCCGTAGGTAGTTAAACTGTAAGAAATTGGACGCGTTGACAATTTACCAGTTTTGTATAATTTCACTAGGTAAATTATAAAAAAAACTTGATTTTACAATTTCCCTGCGACAATAGACATTGCGTAGATATCATCGAACTTTGACACCCGTAGCCTCAGTATTATACAGTTTACTTTGTGTTAACATTATGAGTGCCTGCTAAACAAACAACACAAGAACACCGCGCAATTGACGCAGTGAATAAAGATCACATGCGCAAAACAAAGTCAATTTATGCCGAGAATGATTCAGATTCGTGCAATGATTTATGTATGTATGTCAAGTCAAGGTGGTCACCAAAGTAGTGGTGCGTACACAAACGCGATTACAACGTCATTAGTCACAACGCATGCTAATGCCAAACTGGGTTCGTCATTCCCGGCTGTCATCCGCTTTAATTGTCCACTCAGGAAGTGAACTTGCATACCGTGGCCCGCTGTAGCCGTCGCCACGCCGGGGTGACTGGTCAACTTACTAATTGACTCTATAGCACACTACCCGCCAGTACAAGACCCATTAGACTGCCCAAACCAAAAAATATAGTTTGGAAACCGTCAGTAACGTCACACTTCAAACACATTACTAAAACAAAGGCTTCTTTAATGCTATTCCTCTCACACCATATTTCGGTACACCACTCCCCAGCTTCAACGTAACGTGAACTAGCACTTAGCCACTCTAAAATTTACAAAGAACACACAGAGCATTTTATGGCGCAACACCACAGATATAAAACAGACAAGAATACGATTGATAAGCACACAATTATCGCTTTCTTAGGCCGGCCGGCCGGCGGCCACAACAATCTCCTATAATAGCCCTTAATTTTAAAATCAAATCGTTCTACATAACATTTCTCCGTCGACATAGGTCACGCGAACGAAGAGCGCTTTTGCATTCACTCCAATTTTCATTCTCTATTTTAATGCAGTCTTTTGTACCATCGTAACGGTTATGATTGCCTTGCCATTGCCTTACCGAAAATGAAAAAAAAACATCGTAGGAGTCGTAACGTAAAAAAACACGCCTGTTCAATCTAACCTTTCATTTTTTTACACAGCTCGCGCGAACAAAAGGTACGATTACCGTAACTCATGTACAAGAAAGTATATTTGCGTAGGTATTACAAACACCGATAACTGAAAGATTGCGTTTCTATTAATAGATACTCTCTCGAAGGTTCGAAGACGTAAATCAATATTTTTAAAACATTATATCGTTATTTTACTGTCGAGATAAAGAATACAAACAGATAATAAGTCTTATAGTTTTTTTTTTAGAAATGGTAAGTATAAACAAATAACATGAGGTGGCCTAAACTGATTGAAAAATAATAGCTAAACACGTACAAAGAAATTAACGAACGATATGCGTAATCTCGTCATTTGTCATTTTTTGGACAAAAAGATATCAACGCGTCTACGAATATTTTCGTAGTCGTTACGTAGTCAGTACAATAATTGTAACTGTAAGTGAATATGCAACATAGTTTTTTTTGCTTCCTCTACTTTTAGTTTTAAACGTCAACACGTAACGAATGTTATACTTGCGAATTAAAAAAAACTCCCATTTCCATATTCGCGTAGAAGAAACCCGTGAGGAATTCAAGTACCTACAAACGAGGCGTCGGAAATAAATCTGTTTATAAAACAGTCTCGTAAGCTGTAAGTATGCGGAATGATATGAACGAAACAGTGCCGGAAACTAACCTAACACCCGAGACCCTCGTACGGTGTGCACACATGTGGCCGGCAAAAAAAAAACAAGACGAAACCGTGTGGGTATTATAATACGAAATCATACAGTGGCCGTCCCGAAAGCCGCCTCGCAAAAACTCGTCACATCGGATACATTTAGGGCAAGGTGACCTTACTTTCTCGCCAATCTAAATATGAAAGGGACCTTTTTGCTTTCTTGAGCACTAGTTATTATTTTGTGATGAGTGCCATCGCATATTATTATAAAGTTAGCCCAAAAAAAGGTTATCTGAATAATTTCCTTATCTTGGGCGTTTCTTTCTCAAAGAGTTGGTCAATCAAAGTTCGATTGCTCAATGTAGGTTTGTAGGGAAACTTTAATTAGATTAAATTTCATATTAATATTACAATGGTGTCAACACTTTGATAATAACCGTAGCTTTGAAATTTTGTATAATTTACAAACATAATTTTATATTTTAACGATAAACGTTAAAATAACACTATAATGTTCATAATTTTGTATCCCAAAATAAATAAAAAGATTTAAGCAATGAAATTAAAATTTTAAAATAGGGGCACCAACCATGCTTTTTAAAATTCAGGAGACGTTCCCGATTATTGACGCACGACTGCACGGGATCTTTAGATATTCAACAGCCATATTTGGCAGAGCGAGTACGCACACATTACTATAATAAAAATAGTAACATAATTAGTTATAAAACTACGTCATCATCAGCCAGTAGTAGAATGAAACTAAAGCGGCTAATCCAATAAGACTCCCACACATTTCCATTATCACGACTGCCACCCCAAACCATGGAATCTGTCAAAGTCACACGGACCAAGGAAACATAAATGTCGGATCTGAAGATTTAACATACCAAAGAGCTTCCCCTCAATGAATTCCGCTAGGCGAACGAGAAAAAATCTAACACATGCTTTTATTCATTTATCGGAGAGCATGGTTAATGGGCGCTGTAAAAAAACAAGCATTGGCGTCGAAAGACGTAGGGCCTGCGGAGATTGGTCGGTCGGGCGGCGGCGCGGCAGGGGACGCGTCGTATTGATCTGACGCTCGCAGCGCCCCCTCCCCCCGTGCGCCAGACGTGGCACTCGCAACCCTCGCCCCGGCCCGACGCACACCACCGAGCCGACACCCGGCCGTAACGCAACCACACCCCTTTTTTATACGAGTCACGGGATTTTCCTATTCAATTTACCCACCGATCAAGAAAGCTACCAATAGGTTACGAACTAATAAAAAGGTTAGAAGAAACTACAAAAATATGATTAGTACGTTGCGTTACTTTCTAAATTAAACAAACCATGCGTTTTAAATTTCAAGCCCGCAACAAAATTGAGAGGGTGACCAGTCAGTTAAAAGGAGATCTGAGATTATGGACGCATACGAAAGTAGTGTTTCAAAAAGAGCTGGACATTTCGGTGATTTGTAGCCTGTCATGCGTGTTTTATTTATCAAAAAGGATAAAAAGTGAGACATGTTTACTACCATATAGAGTGGCGACTTGATTCGATTATGGGCACAATAAGCGAAGGAGCATTTTGGTAAGTTCATTGACTTCGCGAACAATGTGCCCGCGGACGGCAGAGACCGTCGCGAGCCCGCCTGCCGCATCTGCTGCACGATAAAGAAGTTTATAGGTACCACAATATCGGCACATGTACGAGACGGCTTCCATCTAGCCAAGAAATGGGCTTTCAATCAACTAATTTATCAGTCCAAACATTTGTAACAGAAAACCAGGTCCCATAAATCAAAAAAATTACCACAAACCAAATAATGTCAAATATTTTTCAACATCCATATCAATGATAGTCAATTTCCCAGATAAAGCTAATTTAACATCAACAGAATCCCAGTACTTTATAATAACCACACGTGTTATTTCACAAAACAAACCGTTTTCGTTTTTATAGTAACATTTATCAAAATTATAAAACAGATGTGAGTCAGTGATTCATATCTTGATAAAGGTCAATACTATCTCCTAAATAACGCTCCCTAATTGCAGGGGTCCCGATCCAAACATATTAAGGTCGGAAGTATAAAAAAATTGCGTATTGCCGATATCATTGTGTTTGTTTTCTGGTGACTCAACTAAGATAGCCTTAAATGGGCTTACTCATCGATGTATTACCGACTGCAAGTTACGCATTTCAAGAATAAGGCCGTGACGCATCACCGATAGACATGCTAATCGCAACTGTTTAGATAAATTACAGTGATAAAGAGAAAACTATTCTTTGTTCCCAAATATTAAAATAACGTTATGAATGGATACTTAAACATACGTATGAGCCATCAGCCCGTCAACCGTTGCGGATGATTGATGGATGGACGACTGCATCTCACGGGTCACTCGGACGATAACATGATACAAAAAATATACGATCAGAAGATGTGTTAGGTTGTTTATTACCTAGAACGAAGAAGTACAGAACAGTGATTTTATAACAAAAACTCTGATGGATATTATGACCAACGGTATAATTTAGCCAAATATTTGCGTCCAATGAAGTAGGTAGTTTGTTAGCTAACGAACTAATGAGATCATTCACTAGTCCTACGGGTTTTCTGACTGAGATACTGATCGATGAAGTATAATACTCCAAATAAGAACCTGGAATGGAAGCGAATATTATACAATATTCAGGTTATACGATCGCAAAATGTAAGAACAAGAAAGGAGCAGTATTGCAGTCAAGTCCACCCACTCGGTGCAGTCAGGTAGATACAACTGCAGCAAGTTATACGAATCGAGTTAACTCAAGAACATAACTTTCTAGTGACTCATAGGAAGAGAGCTATCTCGCGCAGACGCTCTCAATAAGGAAGAGGGTAATAAACAAATTCATCTCTCCCATCTTATGTGGCTTCGGAGCCCATTAAAATGCACAATACTGCACTTTATACCATAGAGGCCGGTCTGTGTACCCGAGGGGCACTCGCTATTTTTAGGCTTTAAATTGATACGCCAACAAAGTAAAGGATGTAAGCAATTAACACTCACTTTTCCTACATAAAGAATGCCAATAGCATAAGGAGAAAGTATAATATAAGCGCGCGATATCGAGTGAAGAGGTCCTTTGAATAATATAATCTAAATATTCATTACTACAACACAGTCCAGACGCCCGGCGCATACAGAAAAAAATCAAAACAAAACTATCACATTTCCCATCGTTCGCTCATCTCCACATATAATTAAGCACTCTCTGAATAAAAAAGAAAGCCACTTATAAGAGGCGTGAGTACGTCGATTGTTCTCGGAAGACGTCTCTTGCCGACACTGACTTGACCTAATTGAAAATAATTGTGCGTTATTCATTGGTCCGATCCCGACGTAAAGGCTTACAAAAACAAATTAGCCATAGCTGAACACGAAAGCCACATCTGGGCTGGTACCCAAGCCCATATAATAGGATAGATGTCGGTCTCTAACTGTTACATATCATTAATTTAATAGCGCTTTTAACATCGAACTCTTGTGGCTTTATAAAGCGATGGAAAGGGTCATCTTTTAAGCCATGAGAGTTGAAACTTATATGTAACACAATTTCAGTGTTTATTTTTTATATTATTTTAAACTACTAGTATTTAAATAAAGTGTTCACGGTCACGGTGCGCAAATATAAAACAATAAAAATGTCTGAAAGTCCCCCATGGCCAGAATTAAAATGAAGTTATGGACACCCCATTAAGTTACTAGCGTCTACGATTTCAACAAATTATATCTAACATACAGATACCTTACATAACGAGAATTTAATTGTAGGTCAACACACTCCAGCTAGTATATCAACTAGTTATGTATCTGGATCGCTCGGTACAACTTTTAAACTTGTCTCGCCTTGAACTTGAAATAGTTATACGTCTCTCGTCAGTTAAGCTAGACAAAAACGGGCTCTAGACTAGATAGCTTAGTGGAATTTTAAAATGTGAACTGGAATAATGTTTCTATGCTTTCGAATATGGAATAAATTGCGAAGAGCATCTGGCCGAGGTCACCTCGCAGGCTGCCACGGGCATGGCTAGACTAGCGGCCGTGTGGGCGGAACTCACACGTTTTTGCGGTGCAAGACTAGAGAACTTGTATCTGGTACCGGTCGAGACCAGTCAGTTCATATTTTCGCGGCAGCTGGCATCGAGTATGTCGCGGTCATTTACATAGTAAGCGATAAGTGCGCTATATTTAGCACGTTGGGGATGTGCCCTGCGCACCTCTCCTTGCACCTATACTCCGCCACCCTTGCCTCCCGGAGCCCCGAACGCCTTCAAGGAAGCTTATATCTTAGACAAGTAATGGTTTATCTATGAATGTTAAATAAAAACTTTACTGGCCTGTTTAGTAGTGAAAAAATATGAGATACAGTAGCTAGTGAGCCATTAAAATCAGCGCCAATTCGCTACCCTCATTATATGGATCACAAAACAGATCTTTCACAGTTGTCGTTTTGTTAAGCCTTAACCAACAGCGGTTAGCGTTAACGAGAAAAGTGGCAGATAACTCATGTGTCGTCGCAAGTAGCGTGTTGACTCGCTCGTCCGCTTGTCTGCATTATCTGAAGCAGTGGAGCGATAAAAACGAACAAAGAACAATGTCAGTCGGCGCTTAACTCCCTTTCGCACGAAGTCGCCGGACTCCGGTTTCATATGACAAAATAACATCAATTTGTTATAGCCGTCAATGCAGCAGCGCAACTGTGCGCTTCGGCACTCGCGTGCATGCGTGAGCGCAGCTACTCGAGCATCCATTGAAAACACATTTCCATATTCTATTGAATCAGTAATGATTGAGCGAAATCGATCGAGAAGAGAATGTAAACATACCTATGTATTAGCGAAAGGAGAGTTTAAACACGAAACAGAATGGCATCGCAGTTTTGGCGGTCGCCGAAGTGTAAATCCGCTCAGGGCGTGTCGCCGCTGCCGAGCGCCGGTGGATGCGAGTGTGCGTGCAGAATTTTCAATCTGCCGAGTGCATTAGCCGTGCATCTCGAAGGCTAATGTTAATGAGGCGGGCGACTCTCGCTGAGTGAAACGGGACTCGTCCTACAGGCACTAGGTGACTGGGTGCACCCCACATCATGCCACTCGCCGCCCGTTAAATTTCGCACTACTCTCACTACTGCTGCGGTCGTCGGTGAAATTAATACAGATTCAATAAAAAGCTTAATTACTTTTATAATTATCTAATGAAACCGCAGTAAAGTTAAGTGGGCTTAAATTAAATTAATTGTATTTTTTTAACCTTAAGAAATAATATCAAATAAAGAAAGTCTATTACGGACATATAAATTAATTGAAAAATACTTTTGATGAAAACGAAATAAAATTTTGAAAAAAGAATTGGGGGTATAAAATAAAAAAAACTTACCAAGCTTTTACTCGGATGAGGACCTCGCCTTCACCGACAGTCGGTTCTGGTTTCTTCAGAATCTTTACAGTCTTAAGTCCGCCGAATCCGGTAAGGACGACCGCTCGCATCTCTTTGGGCGGCGGGGTCTCCTTCTCTTTTTCCTCGGTAGCCTTCTCGGGGGTCTCCTCTGGCGGGGTCTCAGTGGTCCCATTCTCGGTCGGGGTCTTCTCGGGCGCGGCGGCCGCAGGGGTGTCCGTGCTCTCCGTCATGTCTGGTTCGGTACTGTCGGTAGGGTGCGATCGGAGCGGTGCGGCTAACGGACGCGGTGTAAATGAGCCCGGGTGAACGTAGCGGAAACCGGCCGGCGAGATGACGCGTCGCGTTACGAATGAGACGGGGAAGGGAAGCGCGCGCATGAGGCGAGGGTGGTGCGCGAGGGGCGCGCGGGCGCGGGGCGGGGGCACACGCGCGCCACCGCGCGGCCGCCGCGAACAGGTGGCCGCCGGCCGGTTCCGGCGCTCGCACCCCGCACCCCGCCGAATATTGCACTACACGGGACCTGGATTAACTTTATTACTCACATGTCGATATAAAAAGCCATATTAGCTATGTCTACTCGGGCTCGCGCATTGTGTAGCCTTCAGTCGATACCTCCCGAAACTGTACTTACCCTGGACGTGACTTGGCATCGGGATCGATAGAACGCGCATCTATAGCATACGTACACGCGCCGTACATCATATTAACGTCCAGAGTTTATAGCGAGCGTAGTACATTAACTATTTCTAGGTTTCGCAATGTAACCAACTACCCCCACAATACGATCCTCGATGAAATAACATTTGATATACTTACCCTAATTACACATATCTTTATACAAATGGATATTTACTTGCTTATAATTATAACTTTTATTGCACCGAATGCACTACTTGATAACATTGTTTACGAGATAAAAAATGAGGTTGTCAACTACGAGTATCAATATGACCTTCGGAGTGGATACAAAAACATAATAATAAATAACTTCGTCATGTGCGGCTACGAGTAGTGAAAACTGCGTCGTAACTTATAAATATGAAATAATAACAAAGGTTGTCTGTAGAGATAGCTCATAGCGATAAGACCGCTTACATTGTACATCTTTCTATGTAAAACTTCTGTTTGTATATGTTCGATGTACAATAAAGAATTATCTAATCCAATCTAATCTACTTCAAGATCAAGTCTTCAAACTAATGGTGCTCTTCAGAAAAAATGAATTTAAAATTAACAATACAATTTATTAAACAAACAACTAATAACAAAAATATATTCAAAGTAATTTCTGGTTATTCAGGTCCTGTTTAGAGTCCGTTTCATCATAATAGTAGTCATCATCATCGTAATAATCGCCATCATCCTCGGAGTCATACTGGTCGTCGTCATCTTTGTCCGGGTGGCCCTGGAGCTGCCACTCCTCGCGGGAACTCCTCAGTTCCTTGCGCAGTTTGTTCTGAAGGATCTAAAACGAGAAAAAAATACTTTCCAGTTAAAAATATGTGCCACAAAACAGCTGGTTAGCTTCAATGACTGAACGGATTTTGAACAGCTACAGCTAAGAACCACAGTGTTTCTTTTTTTTTAATATACAACAACATTACATACATTGATCTGACTCCTTGGTAAGTAGCATAAGCACTTGTGTTACCGAAATCAGAATCAACTGTGGTATTACAAATAAACTTAAATAAAAACATATAACACCCAGACCAGTACAAACAGACATGTTCATGCACACAAATGTTTGTACAGTGCGGGGATCGAACCCGCGACCTCTTGGTTAATAGTCAACTTCTTAACCATTACACCAAAGTGGTCGTCAAATGGTGATTGAATTATTTTTCGATTAATAAAAAAACGGCTTTGAAATCAGTACATCCGTTCAGGAGCTACAATGCTACAGAGTCTGTAGCATTGTAGCTCCTGAACGGAAGACTGACACACAAACAGACATAGGGGTCAAACTTACACCCCTCTTTTTCGTCCGAGGTTATAAAAAACCTTTAGAATAACAAACGGGTGCAGAATGTAGATAGTTATCTCCGTCCACCATTCTGGGAGGATTCCACAAATAATTGTCGGGTGACGATTATGTGAGGAATGCTCTCTTTGCGTCCATATCTTGTGCCAGGGATCGTACTCATTATATGGAATGAGAGACATACGTAAGGCTCACTATGCTCTTCCCATTTCACTCGTCCTATTTTTACTGTGAGGATAGACATTGCATGTGAAATAATTGAGCTAATGTAAAGGGTATAAAGTCAGACCAATAATGGGTAATTAATGAATGCTGAAAGTGCACAGTTCGAACTTAAGGATTGAGTTGAGATACATATCGAAGAAAATAAAAAAATAAAATAACCCCCGGTAAATAAAAAAAATCTCAATGACATGAGCCAGACAAACAGCTGTGAGTTTCAACGGCTGGACGAAATTCGACCAGCAATAGCCAGTAATCACCGTGATGAAATTACCTTTCGCATAAAAAAAACCGCTCTGAAATCGGTCCATCCGTCGTCCATCGGACCTACGATGCCAATGACAGACACACACAAACAGAATTGGGGTCAAACTTATGACGGGGTGTCATATTTTTCGTCGTGGGTTAAATATAATTTGTATAATATAGAATAATTTGCTATAAACTGTTTAAAGTTATTAAACGTACTTAGCATTCAGTCAGACAAATTTCTGACGGCGAATATTAAAATCGAAATATTAGGTCCTTACATATGAAATTGGCGTTTTGTCGTACTGGCCACTTTGATCACAAATTTTTCCTATTTGGTTAGGAATTCGAAATTCAAATTTATACAGCTATTTCCACATGTAGTTGTGTTTCGTAAACCGTCATTCATTTGTTTTTTTACTTATCTTTTTTCTGTTTGCATCGCTCAATTTACAAAATGGAAAATTTGAAATATCGCGTTATTTACGAGTACGAGTTCCACCGTGGCACCAGTGCTGCGGAAACGGCTCGAAGGGTTAATGATGTGTATGGCGGTTGTGTCGCAAAAGAAAACACAGTGCGTTTTTGGTTCCAACGTTTTCGTTCTGGAAATTTCGACCTGCAAAACAAGCCCCGTGGACGGCCGGAGACCCAAGTTTATAATGAAGAATTGAAGGCTATTGTGGAAGCGGATCCATCGCAAACCACGTCCGAGTTAGCTGCAGGCTTTGGCGTTAGTGATAAAACTGTTTTAATCCACTTGAAGCAAATTGGGAAGATTAAAAAACTTGAAAGGTGGGTTCCTCACGAATTGAGTGAAGCAAACCGGCAAACGCGCGTCAACTGCTGCGTTACATTACTTGACCGGCACAATAACGAAGGGATTTTAAATCGAATCATTACCTGTGATGAAAAGTGGATTCTCTACGATATACGGAAGCGCTCATCGCAATGGCTGGACCCTGGCAAGCCAGCCAAAGCCTGCTCCAAGCGAAAATTGACCAATAAAAAGTTACTTGTAAGCGTTTGGTGGACTAGCGCCGGTGTCGTTCATTACAGTTTTCTCAAATCTGGCCAGACGATTACGGCAGATATCTATTGTCAGCAATTGCAAACCATGATGGAAAAGCTAGTTGCTAAACAACCAAGGCTGGTCAATCGCTCTACGCCACTGCTGCTTCACGACAACGCTAGACCACACACTGCACAACAGACGGCTAGCAAATTAGAAGAACTTCAATTGGAATCTCTAAGGCATCCACCGTACTCCCCGGACCTTGCTCCAACAGATTACCATTTTTTTCGAAATTTGGATAACTTCTTGCAAGGGAAAAAGTTCAACTCAGATGGGGCAGTCCAAGTCGCCTTCAAAGATTTTATTGATTCCCGTTCGAATGGTTTTTTTAGTAAAGGGATCAATGAACTACCTATGAGATGGCAAAAGTGCATAGATTACAATGGCTCATACTTTGATTAAATAAATATGCTATATAAAAAATTTTCGACTTTTTGTTCCTCCCATACAAAACGCCAATTTCATAGGTAAGGACCTAATAATCTGATTTAATATCAAACTGAAGCTCTCACTGGTATAAATAGACTTTATTGCTTTAGAAAGTAAACTTAATAACATTTAGATATTAATGAATGTCTATTAATGTACTTATTTGCATTAAGCAGAAAATCAACAAGACGCGATGCGCTATCAAAGTTTTGCATACTTTATAGATATAAAAGCAAATGAAATGAAAAGCGATATAAGAGATTTATCGGAATTGTTAAATCACTAAATTAACGCGGTCGAGAACAATATATCTCATTGATGAGAAAGAAGGCAAAGAAATGGTGTATTTTACATTTTACCCAAGAAAATGGCTACTTTATTACAATCTCCGTATAAATGACCTATGTAGAGGAGTAACAAACTTTTAGCTGATTTTTTTTCTTTCTTCTTTACGGAAAAATCTTGGTAATCTTCGACACTAATATTATAAAAAGATTTTATGGTTTTTTTTTATTGAATAGGCTTCGAAACAATTAGACTTATTAAAAAAATATTTTACCTTTAGAAAGTACAGTATGTTAAACATACGCTTTATTTTCATTAATATATTAGAGAACCAAATTAGTAATTAATAAATACACATTTACTGCATAATTTACCCAATACATTAGAAAACCGAATCAGTAATTAATTAGTAAGTAACACATTTACCCCAAAATTTACCGTAAAACTACTTATGAAGTTTATTAAAGACACAAAACACTCTGATCTGGCGGACTCTTAGCAAAATGGCGTGACAATCAAAGCCTGATTAAAATAAATGATAATAGAAGAGCAACACGCTTAGATGTAAAAGTTATTGTCGTCATAAAAGCTAAGATATTGGCAAGATTACGATCCCCTTGCGCGAAGTGTACAGTCAACAAGAGCTTTGAGCTTTTAGTTTCTGGTATTTCCATTGATTGTTATATTGAGCTAATGATATTAGTAGTCGGGAAATGTGTTTAGTCAGTGGTTATTGAATTACCCTAACATTGTTAAGATTAGTAACTTATACTAATTTCAACCATTTCTAAAATCAACTTGCAACTATGTTGCGTTGCGGTTATCAAATATGTATGATTACTTACGTGTTAAGGGTAGCTATGAGGTTTAAAAATTGTTCCAAAAACAACAAATTAGAAAAAAAACTTTAATTTAAACCCCCGACTTGAGCCAGGAATACCTACAGCTGATGAGCTTCAATGGCTGCGCAGATTTTGATAGCAAATTTTGAGATTTTAAGCAGATTTTGAGCAGCATAGCAAAGAACCACCGCCGTTATTAAATATATTTTTCTTTCTTACCCTCATTTTCGTCGGGAGTAAAAAAATCGAAGAATATTTTACTTTATGCTACAGAAAACAAAAAAATATGTTACTAGACCGGGCACTAAAAATAAGATATAAAGAAAAATGCAAAACTTTAGACCCATAAATAACGGATGCTTGATTCAATAATATGCAAAATGACGACATATTTCACCATTTTCACTATTGTTTGGGATGTAACGAACACATTTATATCCATCCAAATGATGATGTTAAGGAAAAACTGAGTGTGAATTTAGATAAGATATCCATTATGTATACGTTAACAATACAGCTTAAACAATATGTTAAAGTAGAACTAATAGACATACGTCATTGTAAAAAAACAACGGAACAATAAAGCAATTTATTCCGGCGAGTGTACATGCGGGCGTTTGATTAAATCATGTTCATAAATAATTTAAGGCATTATCTGCGATACATTAGTGAATCAATAAGACCATTTTGTCGAACAAATTGGTACAATACAGGGTGAAACACAAGTAATTTACTACTAATTTACTTGTAAAATGTAAACATATTTTCGATCAACAAGAAATACAGACGTTTCGAAATTTATGTGCTTTTTTGGTGTTCTACCGATGTGTTTTTCTATGCTTATGTTGTATTGTACCTAGGTACCAGATCGCTATCTTCAACATTGATAACAGTTTCTTGGTAATTATATCTGTCTTGTTTTTTCCTGCAGAAATGACAGGAAAGAAAGAATATGACATATGACTAAGCTTTATATTACAGTTATTCGTGTCTATATCGGCTTTCTATATTATTACTTATCCTTTAAATATGTATATATTTATAGCATAATACGTTTTTAAAGGATTTATGTATGGTTTAGTCTTTCCTAGGATTGGTCCTCATATTCTTCCTAGGCTTGGATTTCAAAAGTCAAAACTACATAAGATTATTTCAAGGGCTGCAATTTTAAGATTTAGTGCAGAATAATGCAGACATGATTCTGTTTGGGATATCGGGAGTTCGATATCGGAAAAACAAAGTACATATAAACTTTGCAAATTTTTCAAGATTGGTATAAAATTTCCAATCCAGTGTAAATAATAAGTGGTGTGCAGACATGAAGTAACGTACCTGTCTTTTCAGCAAGAAATCGGCGAGTTCCTGTCGCTGGTTAACCAGAGCTGACTCATCAGGTTTTATGTCCGGGGCCCGGTACGATATGACGGAGTTGTCCGCATCCACATTGAACCACGCATCCCGGCTTTTTTTCCTCAAAGCTAGGAGACGTTTCATGATCCTCGCGTGGTCCAACCCGTACACATTGTGAGTCATCTCAGGAATCGGTTCCTCAATCAAGGGCAGCTCCTCTTCCACCTGCTTTATTTTAGCCTAGAACCAAAAGGCTGCGTATTGACAAAACGTGGACGTATTTACTAAATAATTCATAGCCACTCCATTTCATATTCCCATTGACGTATTGTCTGAGTCGGATCGGTAATGGAATACAGTAACAGAAATCGATTTTATAGTCGCCATTCTATAAATTTATATGGGTATTGATCTTGAATATATTCCACTAAGACGGTGTATTGCTGGGCTAAGACAGGTATCTTTTGTTTTTGATGAAAATGACTAGCTCAAGAAACTTACGGCCTTATCCCAGAAAAATAACAGTATTTTAGCTAGAGGTAAAGCAGGCAAGCATAAAACAGAAAAGTAAAGAAACAGTAACTGGCAGGCAAAATAAGCTTAGGGAGACTGCATTTTAAATCGCCTAGAAGATAGACGACATTTTAAGATAACGCTTTGTTAATTTTTAGGTTTTTGATCCGAAAAATACACATATTTTGCTTACTGAAATCATTATCTTCAAGAGTACTCCATGAAGAGAGTAATTTAACTTCTCAGTGAAAACAATAAAGTTATTACGAGGTACTCACTTTCATTTCAGGAGACAGTTTCTTGTTCAACGTAAACTCGGTCTTGAGCAAATGTCCCATTTCTGTGGGCTCGTAGTCGTCGCCGTAGTCGGCCGCGGCGAGGCGGCGGTCCAGGTCCGCCACCTGCGCCTCTTGCTTGTCTAAAACGACATTTGAATACATTATATTATTTATTTAAAACTTTATTGCACAAGAAATGTACAAAGGGTTGACCTTATGCTAAAAGCATTTTCTGCCAGTCAACCTCAAAGTCATGCAGAAAGAAGGCAAGGGTGCAGTGAAAATTAAATAAGAAAGGTAGTGTTTAATAACGCAAAAATAAATTAACTTAATATATAGATATAATATAAATACAAAAATTAAATATCAATTAATTATGTATGGATAATATATACATATATATAATAATATTTATACATGCAATTTATTCATTTAGAAAACTTCGAACTTTTTTCTTGAACGACAACTTCGAGTTAGATCTTTTGATATCCATGGGTAGTGAGTTCCACAGTCAATTATACATTGTTTCTTCCTGTCTAGCCTATTGTTCGAGAAACATGAGAGTAGTTTTACAAGTCATACTGCATTACTCTGTATGTATGAAGAGTTTAATAGTCTAAAATAAGCTATTTCAGTGATACATGCAGATAAAAGCACGCTTTCTAGCACTACAAGTTGATATCCTATCTTGTAAAACAAGCCCTTGTGTCGTGTGTATCTAAAGCATCCTGATTCCTGATTCCAAGGCTATACTTACTAAGGCACCTATGCCACCTATGCCTATGCACCTATACACCTATGCCTATGGGAATACACAGGAGTTTAATTGTTAAATATGTAGTAGCTTCTTCTTGCCGGATTCTTACGAGCAACAATTCGAAATAGAGGGTCTAGATAGTTCGGTAGTAGGTCGATACAGTACGTGTCTGGAGGGCAACTCAGTTACTGTACTCACGGCCACACGTCAAGTTATGCTAACATAATGAGGGTATTTTGCAACAAAAATGAATAGCTTGATGTGCAGCCCTGTGTACTACGAACTTCAGAGTTCATAAACCTATCCACCTATTTGGTTCTGTCCCTGCCCAAATCAATTTTAGGAATATCTTCCTGTTTCTTCCTCGATATCTGACTAATTAATAGACTTTATTTCGTAGTTTTGCACTTAAGAATGACTGCTGAATATGCCTTGTTTTCAGGAATCTAAAATGATCCATCAAAGCGCGTGCGTTAGTTTTCATAACAGTTAGATCGGGACTTTCCGCAATTAGTATTTCCTTGTGGGATAATATTAGTTCGGAACCAGCTCGGAGCCGGGAAAATGGCGGTGTTACACTCCCGTGCCTCGGAAAGCACGTTAAGCTGTTGGTCTTGCACCTGTTCTCACTCCGGTAATGTCGGATTGCCGTCTCCCCGAGCTTTGAGAGTGAAGGAATTGAGATTGCACTGTGCATTTGCGCTCACAATTGTGCAGTGCAATATCTCCTGCGTAATTGGCTGATCTCTGTTTTGGTCGAAATCGATTAGATGTCATCATTATTTGCTTGATTTCAATGGTACTTTGCTACAGAACACGGCGTCCTTTAAAACTATTACTATCATACATACCGGGTGTCATAGAAAAATCTTTTAGAATCTCTTTAATTTCCGGAATACTAAGGACCGCAATGTATAGATGTAGATCAAAAATTATTACAATAAAACACACAGAAAGTACGAGTCAAGCTAGCCAGACAGACAGTCTTATTGCTAGGATCCCTACCAGTCAATGTTCGATTTCCGCGGTGATCGATGCACCGGTTTGTTCTGAACGTGACCTAAGGCCTTGTCTAGACTGTCCGGAGGACGCGATTTATGAGCGAGCAAATTCGCCGTGCAATCGAGAGACATTAGTAGGCTTACTACATAAGAACTAGGTAGTGTTACACTTGTTTGAAAAATAACAAAACTACTTTACTCGTAAAACTGGCATACGATTAAAGTTAACTATGTGAATTGGCCGGCTTTTGTAGTAATAAGCGTTAAACAGTGTTTGACGCTTGTTAAAAAAGCCTTGTTTTAAAAAAAAAAAGTCATCATTCAGTCCATAAATAATTTATCGCTGTCCCGAAAATTGAGGCACCTACACCAGCACCAGGTACATTTTATGCAATTAACATGGTACATGTTCTTAATAAATATATTTTTTATAAATAACGCCTATTATGAAATTACGACCACATCACAATCTTAAGATCATTGCAGTAAGACGAAGATTGCGCGCGAAAATAGAATGAATATTGCTATGAGAACTTTACTGGCTATTCTCACGATACACTCGTCGCGTCTCGACGTCAATTGACGGAGTCATTTATGCATTGTATTGTAGTAGTTATTTTTGTCAATGGATAAATTAAAGTAGGTAATTTTTTTACTTAGTCATGAATGATCATCATACTCAAGTCAAATACAAATAGCAATATAAGGTGTCCATCTACATGCTGTATAGGTGTCATGAATTACTGGGCAAATTTTTTACCATTTCTCTAACTTTGTAGGAGGAAAAGTATCAAAAATTTAGATAGGAAGCAATTGTTTTTTAGTCAAGAGTGAAAAAGGTTGACATAGAGTGACAGAGGCCTCCCCCAAGGAGCGCCACAGCGCACGATCTCCCGCCCTCTGCATCCAGTCACTACCAGCTGCCTTCTTCAGGTCATCTGTCCATCTAGCGGGGGGGGTCCCACACTACGTTTACCTAAGAGTGGACTCCATTCGAGAACCTTCCTGCTCCACCTCTCCGTCGGTTCTGTGACAGACATGGCCAGCCCACTGCCACTTCAGCTTGCTACATTTTTGGACAGCATCAGTCACCTTAGTCCTATGTTGTATGACCACCCTACCCCTCAATGAGATCCCCAACATAGACCTTTCCATAAGCACAAGCATGCTGAGTGACATGCAGTCGGTGAGCCAAAAAGGTTTTTACTTATTACTAATCAGTACATACAATATGGCATACCTTTGACAAAAGTAATGTATGGAACTTCTCCCATGACCCTTAATGTAGACAACTCATGTCTCAGAGCCCCGGCTGCCCTCCTAAGTGCTGCCTCAGTCTCTTCATCAGTGGAGTTGCCTTTGCACACCCAAAAGACATTGACTGTTTGAAAATCTGGATTTACAGTCACCTGAAATTATTGCAGCAATAATGAATGTGCCTCAGAACAAGTGTCAGAATCAGAATCATTTTATTTCACCAGAGTTTGGCATGAAAATTAAAACATAACATGTAATTAATTAATTAAAATGTCAATTCTCTCATAATAATACATAACTCAGTGGAATGCAAAATAAGTGGGTTACAACATCCGGGATTTAAATGATTTAAAAAATTCCTCAATTGAGTAAAAACATTTTTCTATTAACCATCTAAGTGGTCAAATACACAATGATTTTAAAATCTATAAAGCCAGGTGTGAAAAGTTTTACTTAGGGCATACAAAGTTACAAATAATAACTTTTAAAAATTAAGCATTATTATTATACACACAATCAAGGAAAAAGCATTAACATTTAAAATTTAAAAAAAGATAAAGACAAGAAAAGACATACACAGAAAAATAATAAAGTTGTACCCAGTTTAACAAAATTGATATTTCTTATTTTATTTGGTACAGACAACAGCAGAACATCAGGCTACATTTTTGTTACAAAATTGCCCTTATGAATACTTGAATGAATTAGATAAAAACTCTGAACTGAACATATTTGTACATTTAACAACACATAAGGTAAAGATTTTGCCGCAAATGCGGCAAAATCTTTCAAGTCTTTACCTTGTTGTGGTGTTGTGTGTACAATGAACTTGATAAAAAGCAGTACCTTTGAAATCTCTATCCCTCTCCCAAGAATGTCCATAGAAACAGTTCCAGTGGACATTAGGTCAGTTATCTGCTTCATAAACATCTTGTTCAACATGGCTACTCTTCGGATAGCTCTCTTACCAGGCTCGTTTTTAGTCTTCGTCAAGCTTCTTACTGTTGGCAACGCATCCCCTTCAAAACTTATACCTGGATACCATTGCCTGTAAAAGTAACGATACAAAAACATAACCTCTTTGATATAGAACAAAATGAACTCGAGAACTGATCGAAACGAATAGTCATAAACTTACTTTTTAGTTTTGGGGTTAACCATTTTATGAAGTTTAATGCCTTGCTTTTTTAAGCTAAAAACTGTGCTTGTAATGTGATAAAATCGCCGAAAAGTAATCATTATAAATAAAGTTAGCAAGTTCTAGGTTCCACAGGTAAAATCATAAAAGTGACCGATAAAATAAATAATGTGTAATTGAATATGAGTGCACAAGTTGTTTACTTCTATATTTTGATAGTTTTTATTTTACAATTATTTTATTGATTTTTCGAAGAAAAACAAACATTTAAATCAGCTGGCAAACTTTTTTTATTACATACATATGACAAATGACAAATGTCACAAAAACCATTTTTTCATAGACCATTTGCCATCTACCATTTTGACTTTGACAAAAAGAACATTTGAATACACCACACGGTACTTAAATCAAATTAGAATTTTGTTAGGGTAATGTCATTTAGAAACAGCAAAATAAACTTGGCCATCCATCTGTACTACAGTTTATGATTCTAAGTAGCCCCTATAGCCCCTTCGGCTTGTAGTATGCGTAACCTGCGCTAAAAAGGTCGTTCCGCAGACAAAAGTTTACATAATCATGTCAATTACGGTAACCGAAACATATGAAGTACTAGTTTGTTTGATAAGCCTATCATGCATCTATCTTAACACCCAGAGAAAAGAAAATAAAGATCTATCATGTCGTGTAGACAAAAATTGCATGTTTCTTTTTTTTAATTCATAGATAATTAAAATGGCGTGGGTGGACTCCCGCCTATTCCCGCCAAGAAGCTGTCAAGTTGTCAAAAATCGAGGCAAGTTGCTCTCGGAGATAGGGGTTATTTATTTTCTTTTTATTTATTGTATCAATTTATAAATCAGTGACTTATATATTTGACGATGGCGAAACCTGAAGACAGTGAAGAAAATTGGATAAAGCAATTGGATCAATTGTGCTCCGATTTGAACGTAGATCCAGTTGCTGCTAAGAAGTCAAAGGAATCATTTTTAGAAATAAAACGAAATTATACTCTTGATGTAAGTATGTATTCATAATCATTATTAATCTGATAAAAATGGTCCAGAATTATCTAGATAAAACGATGCCGGTGCATTTGAAATGGTTATTGTAAACAAGTTACGGGGCAAGGTGGACACTCTCAGCTGGCTTATGTTATCCCGGTCAGATGGCATACACAGTATTTGTATTCTAGGTTATTTACATCAATTTGTATTAGTTATACTGGTCAGTGTTGCATTATTATTACCTTCCTCTTTGACTAAAATTTTCACAATGGTTACAGGGTGATTTGTTACATTGGATGGCTTGTGCTATGTATGTAGCATGTCGGACATCAATAACTCCTACAGTACAGTCTGGGAAAGTTGTGGAAAGCAATTGTGTCAGTCTCACTAGGCTTCTGAGACTATGTAATATAAGGTATGTTTTTCCAAGATAATTACTTGTTTTAGTACTCCTATTAAATTATGTAAGATTGTTTCATAAACACTAATTCTCTCATATTTCTGCAGTTTAATTCAGTTTTTTACAAAGATAAAAAATTGGATGGAAATGGCATCCATGCCAAATGACTTCAAAGAAAGGATATCAAGGTTGGAACACAAGTTTGCAGTTTCTACAGTTCTGTTTAGAAACTTCCAACCAATCTTTCAAGAAATATTTTCTGGTTTGACAAGTGAAACAATAAAATCAACAAATATCAAAAGCAAAAAACACAAGTAAGTGTAAAATGAAAGCCAAATTGTTGTTTTTTTGATAACTCTTGATACACTTTGACTCTGTATTTAATAAATATGTATATTGTATGTTCATAGAATGCAACCTTGCTCTACAAATGCACTATTTGAGTTTACATGGTGCCTGTACATATGTGTGAAGGGAGAGTTTCAGAACTCCACTGATCTGGTGGATATGTACCACATGCTACTATCCTGTCTGGACTTTGTTTTCTCCAATGCTTTTATGTCCAGGCGCATAGATTTGATAAATCCAAGCTTTAAAGGTATGATAACAAAGTTTTAAAAATTTATTACTGCTACTGGCTATAGTTTTTGTTCAATAATTTGTAAATTATCTATCTTTAAACAGGACTGCCAAATGATTGGCTCAGAGATGACTTTGAACTGCCTAAAAAGGCTCCATGTATTATATCAACATTATCAGAAATCAAGGCTGCCTTGCCTGTAGAAGCTGCCACAATGAAGGAATATAAATGGAAACCTATTGTCAAGACCTTTTTTAATAAAGGGGTAAGTCTCACATATTATACTAGTGGCCGCCCGCGACTTCGTCCGCGTGGAAAGCCTTTATCTTAAAAATTCTTTATGAATTGTAGCCTATATGTTATTCTGATGTATAAGCTATATTGTGGTAAAGTTTCATTCAAATCCATTCAGTAGTTTTTACGTGAAAGAGTAACAAACATCCATACATCCATACATCCATACATCCATACTTACAAACTTTCGCCTTTATAATAGTAGTAGGATTTTGTAAATTGAAAGTATACAAAAATGAAATTCTACACTTTTACAGACACAAAAATTTTATACTAATAAATAATTATTATTCTTCTTCACAGATTCTCAAGGGTAACAAAGAACAGCTCCTTGGGCTTTTAGAAGTTGGCAATTTTGATGCAAATCTAAAATCATTGAACAATCTTTAT
This sequence comes from Pyrausta despicata, assembly GCA_963921415.1. Classification (NCBI taxonomy): domain Eukaryota; kingdom Metazoa; phylum Arthropoda; class Insecta; order Lepidoptera; family Crambidae; genus Pyrausta; species Pyrausta despicata. Next base: position 7,195,700 of record OY992862.1, on the reverse strand, counting down.
GAAACTTATGTTCTCAGTGTTGGAGAATTTGATGAGAGAATATTTTTGGGTGAGTAATAAAACCTCTCCTACTAATTATGACGGAAAGATAAAGAAATAAAAACATTTGACAGTGTCAAAATGACCAAATATAGTTGGTTCATTGTTGTTATTAATTTGGAAGTAAATTATGGCTACATTATTCTGTAAATTATTAGCTCTAGTTCTTGGATATGAAGGTATTTTCAAGCATCATAGTATATTTCGGAACTAGGTTCAATTTTAAACTCGTAATCTGATTGTTACAGGTGAACATGCTAATGAACAGATTGGAACTCGTAGTAAAGTTTCTGGGGATGAGATATCCCAAGTTATAGCAACATTTGGACCAGTGAGTATGCTTTTTAAGTGACTTTTACTTACACAGGTTGTTGATAATGAGCAGTACTTTATTAGATTACAATTTTATTCTTAACCAAGTTCAGTCGGGTTGACATAAATTCACAATCCTTCAACTTTAAGGTGCTTTCTCTGTCGGGTAACATAAATTAGGTATTATAGTCGTTCGTATTTGCTGGTTTATTGTTAATTCTAAAATAGTCGCCCATCGCTCAAGATGTATAGTTATTTCATGCAACAACAGCTATATAGTATGGTGGGTGTGGGATAAGGCGCGGACGTGTCACATGTGAAATGCCAACTCCCTCCCCCTTCACCTCTCAACCTGCGTACTAGACTTTTTTTAAATAATTGCGTCTAGTTTATCGTCTATTGCGTCGGTTGATAGTTGAGCTCTTCAAACACAAATTCATTGAGGCGACGAATGTTGGAAAACGCAACTAGTAGAATACGAGTCTTAATGAATTTGTATAGCGGTAGACGCTTAGATACTAAATCCGTCGAGTATCGAAGATTTGCGTAACCTTGTGTACGAAGGGTCTTACTTACATACGAGCAGTAGCGATGCAGTTGCAAATGGTCCACCTTCCTTTACACATGTACGCTACTTTTAGCATTGATGCAGTTGAGATACTAATGTGATGCAGATCAATCAATCGAGAACGTTGCTATAATCTGTTCAATGTTGCTATAATCATTACTGCATCGACTGCTCTCAGTCGCAGTGTGTGCAGGGCCTTAGCGTTCTTTATACATGACGCGATGTGTGTTATCCGCAGAGCGGGCGCGCGTGCCCGGACACGCCGCTGACGGGGCGCGGCTACCTGTCGCGGCGCGCCGAGCCGCTGACGCCGGTGTCGGAGGCCACCAACAGCCTCGCGCGCCTCGCCGCCTACACGCGCCACGCGCGCCCCACGCCCTCGCCGCACCTCATGCGCCTGTTCGCGTGAGTATACACTCTACTGACACTATCACAATCGCACCGTTAACCCACGCCCTCGCCGCACCTCATGCGCCTGTTCGCGTGAGTATACACTACTGACACTATCACAATCGCAACGTTAACCCACGCCCTCGCCGCACCTCATGCGCCTGTTCGCGTGAGTATACACTCTACTGACACTATCACAATCGCAACGTTAACCCACGCCCTCGCCGCACCTCATGCGCCTGTTCGCGTGAGTATACACTACTGACACTATCACAATCGCAACGTTAACCCACGCCCTCGCCGCACCTCATGCGCCTGTTCGCGTGAGTATACACTACTGACACTATCACAATCGCAACGTTAACCCACGCCCTCGCCGCACCTCATGCGCCTGTTCGCGTGAGTATACACTACTGACACTATCACAATCGCAACGTTAACCCACGCCCTCGCCGCACCTCATGCGCCTGTTCGCGTGAGTATACACTACTGACACTATCACAATCGCAACGTTAACCCACGCCCTCGCCGCACCTCATGCGCCTGTTCGCGTGAGTATACACTCTACTGACACTATCACAATCGCAACGTTAACCCACGCCCTCGCCGCACCTCATGCGCCTGTTCGCGTGAGTATACACTCTACTGACACTATCACAATCGCAACGTTAACCCACGCCCTCGCCGCACCTCATGCGCCTGTTCGCGTGAGTATACACTCTACTGACACTATCACAATCGCAACGTTAACCCACGCCCTCGCCGCACCTCATGCGCCTGTTCGCGTGAGTATACACTCTACTGACACTATCACAATCGCAACGTTAACCCACGCCCTCGCCGCACCTCATGCGCCTGTTCGCGTGAGTATACACTCTACTGACACTATCACAATCGCAACGTTAACCCACGCCCTCGCCGCACCTCATGCGCCTGTTCGCGTGAGTATACACTCTACTGACACTATCACAATCGCAACGTTAACCCACGCCCTCGCCGCACCTCATGCGCCTGTTCGCGTGAGTATACACTCTACAGACACTATCACAATCGCAACGTTAACCCACGCCCTCGCCGCACCTCATGCGCCTGTTCGCGTGAGTATACACTCTACTGACACTATCACAATCGCAACGTTAACCCACGCCCTCGCCGCACCTCATGCGCCTGTTCGCGTGAGTAACTAACTCTATTGACACTATCACAATCGCTTGGTTAAATTCAACGAGCTCGGTTTGGACTGTCCGACGTTCTAGGGGTGTGGGCGCACGAATCAGCCCGAGATACAAATACTCTATTACCCGTTGTCCGTGGTTTCGGATGACAAGATTGACTGTGCGACCGAACGCGCTGGCTAGATCCGAAAATACGGATGAAACGTTAGGGAGTACGAGAGTCCTTTCGAGGACTTTTAACAAATTTGTTTCTTCGGTTTACGCGAACAGTAGACATTGAAATGATACACTTTTTACGGATTATTTCGCGATTTATTTACATTTTGTTTTAACCTGACGTTTCGGACCCTTTTCAGCGTCCGTGGTCACAGGTAGACTAAGGTGTTAGTTGTCATAACATAGTTTGAAAAAATTTTAACTACCATCACTCAAAAATATTAAGTTACGTTCCTATCCACACAAAATGAGCTAACAGTATCTTGAAAGCGTATGAAGTGATAGACGGAACACAAAGTCTGCAGTGTGTGAACACGCGTTAGATAAACCCAACCACTTCATACGCTTTGACCAACCAAAAGTCCTCGCAAGAGAACGTCGTTTTCTTCCTCGTATGCTCCGTGAGGCTATTGAAATTAAAAGACACCCTAATTTTAATAGAGAAGATGGTTGGAAAATTCCACCAGCTTGGGAACCTGTTATAGCCAAGACTCAAGCTCGACCCCACACTGCAAGACCTCAAGATACTGTTAGCTCATTTTGTGTGGATAGGAACGTAACTTAATATTTTTGAGTGATGGTAGTTAAAATTTTTTCAAACTATGTTATGACAACTAACACCTTAGTCTACCTGTGACCACGGACGCTGAAAAGGGTCCGAAACGTCAGGTTAAAACAAAATGTAAATAAATCGCGAAATAATCCGTAAAAAGTGTATCATTTCAATGACTTTTAACAACTTTGCAGAACTGAAATTATAATATATATAATTTCACGGTGCAATATACAATTTATGATTTGAAATCTGACTAAATTATGCCTTTTCAGTCCATTTGAAGACATTTAAACTAGTGTAACAAACTCGTGCGAAACCTTCCTGCGGGGCTACAGATGAGGCGGGGGGCGAGGTATCAAGATGTGAGCGGTGAACTTAAACTTAAATGTTTTTTTCTATTTTAGTGAATGTGGTGTGAATGAGGAGACCATAAACAAGAACATAATAGAGCCATGCAATGGTTGGATGGAAATGTTCGCCAACAGCCTGAGTGAATCCAACTGCAGCGAGCAGACTATAAAATTCCGATGCAACATGGTCACATGCTTGTACTACAAAGTTTTTGAACATATCATTCGAGAGGAACACAGGAAAAAACCACAAGTGTCTTTGAAAGTAAGTTTTTTTAATATTCATAACAAATGTATTTTATTTTAAAAACAAATCGATAGAAGATCGCATATTATGGTTCTTTAACATGGTTATAAGGTTACTTTCGGAATACCGTACCAGTATTACATAAAACGAAATACGTGTCTAAAGATTAATAAGTTAACGTCACATTCGTACCAAATGAGCTTTGTTTAACATCTCTTCATGACGGTGTCCAAGGAAGTGCTTACGTAATAACATCTAATTCTAACATATCCGCCCTCAGATGCTGCTTACCCAAGAGACGTACCAGCTCACAGTGTACGCGTGTTGCACCGAAGTGGTGCTGCACGCGTACGGCGTGCACTCGCTGCGCTTCCCGCGCGTGCTGCAGATATACGGGCTCAGCGCGTTCCACTTCTACAAGATCATCGAGCTGGTCGTGCAGGCCGTGTTCGAGAAGCTGAGCAGGGATGTCATTAAACACCTCAACACGGTATGACGACATTAGCCACAGATATTTGTGTAATTGTGTTGTGCGCAAATATATATTGCCCCCTTCCTGTTAATAAAATGTTCCTTTAACACAAGGTTGTCTCGAAGAGATCGCTACAAGTGATGAGACCGCCTAAATTGTACATCTATCTTTGATAAACTTGTCTGTAATTACTGTTTTGTGTTGGACAATAAAGTGTTAATCTATCTATCTATTTAATCGAAATTTTTAAGGACGTTTTTGCACTGCTGCTCTTTATCGCTTTCTTACATTCGACCCGTAACTGCTGTGGTAGAGTTGAACGCCCGAAACGAATTATCCGTATTTTGCACTAATCATCTTACAAAATAGTGCCTTTAGACTGTATTAGGCGTGAATTGGTACTGTGGATCATACAATAATCATTCTAATAGCACCTGCATTTTAAACTTGTTAGCTAACAATTTTATTTTCCCCAATAGGTAGAAGAAGAAGTTTTAGAATCCCTGGTTTGGACATCAGACAGCCCTCTGTGGGACCAACTAGCCAAGTATCCAGTACCCGCATCCACAGACGTGTACGTGCAAGAATCGCCTCTAAGTCGTCGGAATAATAGTCAGTATTTTTTGCCGTTCATGATTAATCATTGGAACCATGTATCCCTTGTCCAAAGATAAATCGTGGTTCACGTTTTCAGATCCTATTCTATCGTCCGGTTCTGCAGCTATTGACAGGTTCCTATCGCCTATGGCTGACCAGGCGAAGAAACAGTTGTTCAAAGACAACATTAAACCTGGACAGTCCCTTTTAGGTAACTTTCTATTACATATTTATGTCATACCGATGTAGTTTCAATTTTATGGGTTCTATTGTGTAGTAAAAGAAAAACTTTAACTGTATTTTTTATATTATTGTGTATTATTTTACAGCAACTACAAACAATACGACTAAATCAGAATCAAATTCATTAGAACAGTCCACAAGTGCTTCCAATGGAGATTCGACGCCAACTTCGACTCCCAAAAAGGCTAACAATTCTCTCAATCTATTTTTTAGAAAGGTAAGAACATATGAAATCATATGATGTTTGTTTTATAACTCATACGTTATTCATTAATGATATCATGTAATGTATAGGGGATAACCCTGCCGGTGTTATTTATACAGTCGGAAATGGTCGCTCTTTACACACATGAGCTACTTACTAGCACAAGTGTAAGGTGCCTTAAGCTCTGTCAATTTGAATACCTTTTGAACCCAAGCTTTAATTGCATAAGTATTTGATTACCTACGATAAAACCGCAACTAATTTAAACACACTTCCAAAAAGGAGGGTCAGTGACTGTATGTTCGCAATAGGCATGATGACACCTCTTATACATCTTAAATATTTTCAAGACCATGTCGTTTAAAAAACATAGCCCCTATGAAGTTAATACAATCAGTATATTTCCAAAAACCAGTAGAAACCAATTTTAAAACACACAAAACTCAATCAATCGACTCCGATTTCTGATACATGACCGTGACGTCACGTTCTACAAGAACGTGACGTCTCGTTCCCATACATAAACTATGGAGGCAGACTGTTTTGACAAATAATAAAAAGTATGTCAACGATTGGTGGTGTCATCTAGCCTATTATCTTACATTGGTTGAGCCTATATGAACTTGATATTTAAATAATTTGTCCTAATCATAGCACACTCAATGTTCACGTTATTTTCGCAGTTCTACAGCCTAGCTGTAGTGCGTATGAACGACCTGTGCACGCGACTGCGGCTCTCGGGCGACGAGCTGAAGCGCAAGATCTGGACGTGCCTCGAGCACGCGCTCATGCGCCAGTCGCAGCTCATGCGCGACCGGCACCTCGACCAGATACTCATGTGCACCGTGTACGTCGTGTGCAAGGTGAGACTAATGCAATACCGCGACAACCACTCAAATATCTTAGCGTTTGTGCACACGCTGCCGCCGCGCTGTCTTAGCGTATTTTACAGTCGCATGATACCCTTGCATAATACATTACTGATTACGGAGATCGCACGTGACACTAAGCACTAAACTAACCAGCAATGTATGCCACAGTATCGTTGTACGGTAAAATTACGCTTGGACAGCGCGATGGCGGCATCTTCTGCACGAACGCTTAAGTAAGCTTAAGGCGTGTCGTTCACAAGTTTAAGACTCAAGATGGAAATAAAACGGGCGAGGCGGGCGCAGAAGATGTGCTCATTGTCCCGTACTTAAACCCCACTACCACGACTGCGCCTCGACTTAGGACGAGTCTACCTCAAAAACCTTGTCGACTATTCTCTTTGAGAAAATTTACAGCTCTGTCTTAATTCTTTATTTTGACATCATACTAAAGTGCTCTGATATTTTAGGTATTGAATGTATAAGTTTTATTCCTCAATTATTATTTTTGTAGCATTAGTAGCCAAAAAAATGATTGTCGTCGATTGCCGTGTACAGTACGGCAAAGGTGAGCCTTAATTTTAAATTATTACTGAGGTTTGATACCTGCATAGAACCAACGGCCCCTTGTCTGTAAGAAATAATTTATGTTGTAGACATCCTCTCATTTATTATTTCGTTTCCAGGTATCAAATAATCCGAATAATCCCGTCGAAAGAACATTTGCGGAAATCATGAAGTGTTATAGGCAGAGGCCTTTAGCTGACAATCACGTTTACAGATCGGTATTGATTACACCCGCCACTGAAGACAGTAAGTTCTAACGTGATTATATTTTCGATTCAAATGTCATACTTATTTATGTGATATTTAACACCTTCACTACCTATTTTTAGGTCCTGCAGAAAGGAGTGATTTAATCAAGTTTTACAATAAAGTTTATGTGCAATGTATGCAAGATTTCGCACTGAAATTCGCTGGAAGACAAAAAGAGGTGAGTTGTCATGTTATCATTTTCATTTAAAACTAAGAACAATATCCAGGCGACTAGACCAAACCAGTAGAGATAGAAGACAGTTTAATCCTGTGGAACGAAAACACGAAATAGTCAAATACCAATTTATATTTGAAGACATTTTAAAATTAATTATTTGCAAAAATAACCTGCCTTACTACGATGGCCAACATTAGATTTCGATCCGATCAAAATTAACAAAAGGCATACCTCATACAATAAATCCTATTGCGTTTTGGTTTTTCACTCGATAGCAGCTCGCTTTTTATAATTCTCATTGATTAAAGTCATGGTATCAAGATACTAATTGAAGGTTTATTATTATCCCAGGAGTGCTGCCTGTCGCCGCTGCCGGCGGGGCGCGGCGACGCGGCGTGGTCGCCGGCGGGGCAGCGCGTGTCGGAGCGGCACCAGGTGTACGTGAAGCCGCTCACCTCGCCGCCGCCCGCCAACCACCACCTCACCTACCGCTTCAGCCGCAGCCCCGCCAAGGTAACCTCCCACGCCACTCAGCTGTGAGTGCTGCCCGCGGCGTGGTCGCCGGCGGGGCAGCGCGTGTCGGAGCGGCACCAGGTGTACGTGAAGCCGCTCACCTCGCCGCCGCCCGCCAACCACCACCTCACCTACCGCTTCAGCCGCAGCCCCGCCAAGGTAACCTCCCACGCCACTCAGCTGTGAGTGCTGCCCGCGGCGTGGTCGCCGGCGGGGCAGCGCGTGTCGGAGCGGCACCAGGTGTACGTGAAGCCGCTCACCTCGCCGCCGCCCGCCAACCACCACCTCACCTACCGCTTCAGCCGCAGCCCCGCCAAGGTAACCTCCCACGCCACTCAGCTGTGAGTGCTGCCCGCGGCGTGGTCGCCGGCGGGGCAGCGCGTGTCGGAGCGGCACCAGGTGTACGTGAAGCCGCTCACCTCGCCGCCGCCCGCCAACCACCACCTCACCTACCACTTCAGCCGCAGCCCCGCCAAGGTAACCTCCCACGCCACTCAGCTGTGAGTGCTGCCCGCGGCGTGGTCGCCGGCGGGGCAGCGCGTGTCGGAGCGGCACCAGGTGTACGTGAAGCCGCTCACCTCGCCGCCGCCCGCCAACCACCACCTCACCTACCGCTTCAGCCGCAGCCCCGCCAAGGTAACCTCCCACGCCACTCAGCTGTGAGTGCTGCCCGCGGCGTGGTCGCCGGCGGGGCAGCGCGTGTCGGAGCGGCACCAGGTGTACGTGAAGCCGCTCACCTCGCCGCCGCCCGCCAACCACCACCTCACCTACCGCTTCAGCCGCAGCCCCGCCAAGGTAACCTCCCACTCCACGCATACGACCAAACGACAAGCAGCTAGATACGAGTCCGTGAGCATTGGAAAGTGTGTACTTCCGATAGTATAATAAATCAATATGTATAAAAATGAATTGCAAAGGTGTAAACGATGAGAAAATATTGAAAAATTGCGTAAACAGCGAACAGACGTCGTCTGCCGGGTCCACTAGTCTTGATTTATAAAACTCAAGGGTGACCGACCGAAATAGTGATCTATCAACGCGCAACCCAAACCACTTGACGGATCGGCCTGAAATTTGGCATGCAGCTAGATTTTATGACGTAGGCATCCACTAAGAAAGGATTATTTTAAATTCCATCCCTAAGAGTAACTGTGGTGTAAGAATACTTCTGTCAGTATTAGTACTTCATACATACGTATTCAATACTGAAGACACCATTTTATGAAATGTATCCTCTATTTCAGGATTTCCCTTTTACTACGAACGCATAATTTATTTTGTAATGCGGACATAATAATAACTAAATAAATACTTACTCTTTGATTCATATAGGAATAAAGGTTTTTTGATCTTGAATACAATTCAATAACACTTATAATTTATGTTATCCGGTTACATAATCAAATAATACTTGATACGAACACGATATTCCTTTAATTCGATAATCGTTCATTTCGTAAGCTACCACCAAATCATTTCATTGAAGCTTTATTTTATTTTTTTATTTAGATACCTATTCTAAACTGCCATATTAAACAGGGTAAATTTTCATAGATTTCAGGTTAATAGTTTCGAAGTAACATACTCTTTTAAGATAATATTTTTGTATTTTCTTACTAAAAACTTTTTTATAATCTGCCTGGAGTGAACTCTAAAGATTGTTACCTTTTTTTGGCACGTATGTACGCCATTTAACTTATTCATCTCGTTACAGGATCTGCACGCTATAAACACGATGGTGTCGTGCGAGGTGGGCGGGGTGAAGCGCGGCGCGGGCGGTGCGGGCGCGGGCGCGGGGGCGGGCGCGGGCGCGGTGCTGAAGCGCGCGCGGCTGGGCGCCGCCGGCGTCGCGCGCAAGCTGCAGGGGCTCGTCACCGACCGACAGGCCGTCTAAGTGAGATGCTTTCTTCAACTTCTTATTTGTCCTCAGGTTGTACAGGTTGTACCGAAGCCGATTTTCGCCGCTTTCGCTCAGTACACAGTTTTGAGGACCGATTCCGTAAATTGACGACCATTTTGGTGCAATGGTCAGGAAGTTGACTATTAACCAAGAGGTCGCGGGTTCGATCCCCGCACTGTACAAACATTTGTGTGCATTAACATGTCTGTTTGTACTGGGTGTTATATGTATTTATTTAAGTTTATTTGTAATACCACTGTTGATTCTGATATCTGTAACACAAGTGCTTAAGCTACTTACCACAGAGTCCGATCAATGTATGTGATGTTGATGCATATTTATTTTATTTATTTATTAAAACGATTTTTTACCTTGACGTAGGTAGGTACGTGTCATTAAACGAAAAAACGAATATCGTTTTGACGGATTTCGTTTTCAGAAGTAGGCTTTCAAGATCGTCCATTGGATTTTCGTTGACCCTAAGCTATCTTCTGTCTGTACCATCGCCAATGATTTGACGCATATTTTATTTAAGTTGCGACAGTCAGATTTTGTTCGTCCAATGAGAAAACGAGACCTGTTCCTTAAATAAGTTTACCCTTTTTGTTTCAGATAGAATCCAAGGTCTACAGGAAACACAGTTCATAATGAAATCTACCAGAAGTCTTTTTAGTTTATGCAAAAGTTACTTTTTCGCTCTCTAGCCGTATCGTTTTACTGAAAGTATTTGACGATCTACAAAGAAATCAATTTTATTTAAAGCGACGATGAGTGGTGAGCTTTGGGCTGGTCCGTAGCAGAGTGAATTATGAATTGGTGCTAGATTAATCGCGAATAATATTATCGGCTAGCAAAATAATCTATATCGATAGTCACTGCATTCATGGAGCACATTCATTTTGATCTCATTTGTTTGTTGAGTGTGAATAGTATTGATAATGCATAATTTGGTGAATACTAATATTTAGTATTTTCCCAAAGATGCATAAGGATTCCAATTTTGTAGTTCAACTTCCTCATTTTTTTTCAATAAGTTGAGTATTTTGAGTACCTAATTGTGAAATCAAAAATGTTAAATATTAGTAACACCTGTCAAGTTGCTCATTTTTACTTATTACTTTAATTAAGATTTAAATATCTACCTTGGTTCACAAAATACCGTGGAAGCCATTTACTATTATGTTTTATCAATTAAATACTTTGACATAAGAGAAAAGTACTATATTCCAAATTGATATATAATTTGTATATTATTGAGTTATGATAATGTAAGTTTACTTTTGACTGAGGTTTGCCATAAAATATATTTTTAACTCAAATGTAACAACATTATTGTTATACTTCTTTTGTTTTGTTGAATGGAACGGTCTAAATGAGGCAATCTTATCAAACCTTTTTCAATTATTACTTTAGTTAGTAATTTGAGTAAGAGAAAAATCAATTTGTTTTAACTTCAATCAAAATTATATGACTGTATATTTCGTACATAACTAACGTATCATGTATTTTTATCTTAGATTAATAAAAAAATAAGTGTTTATCTTCTTGTTTTGATTTAAGCTATTGCAGGTTATAACCCTGTAGGTAGACCTTAAAATAATACTGATGATCGAAAAATATTATTTGCATTCACTTACTTATATTTCTAAAAGCTACAATATAAACTATCACAAAAACACGTCACCGGAAAACGACACCAAGTTACATACTAAATTCATACAGTACACGTCAAAGGATTCGTGGCCCTTAATTAAAATAAAATAACAGCGCCAAAGAATGTAATGGCCTTTCCATTATCTTTAACCAGGACGGTCGGTACTACACATCATGGTGTCCAGTAAGTATATAAGCTAAAGCATCTGTTCGTCGGCGTTGGGGTCGTGCATGTCTCGGGGCGCTGCGGCGCGCGGGTGTGGTCAGGTGGCGCGGCCCTTGCCCTCCTTGATGGCGATCACGTAGCGCTGCGCCACGCGCTCCGGCGGCGAGTACCCGTCCGCGTACGACGAGTCCTTTTAAAAAAAACCAGTTCTGTAGCATTCCTCATAGGCAGAACTCCTTAGGCTGGGTTCTCAGCTATCCGGGATACTGTACGTGCGCGAGGGACCCGAATGGGTCACGCCCGATTGAGGTACCGTTTTAAAGATCTCGGCGAGTAGGCTGGGCCATAATTCTTAAGATTAAACAAAGACTTATTTTTTTCTTCATTTATCGGGCCTTCTGCCGGGGCCCGCTAGTGTATATAATTATAATTACCTCAAATAGTACTTCGTAGGGATCGGCAGCGTTGGCTGGCAGACGGTTTACGACAGCGCGGTAGAAGCACGTGGTCTGCGGATACAGCGCCATCACTACTGCACCCTGGAGGATAAAATCAGTTATTATTACAAAAATTACAAGTTCTATATTAAATTCCAGAGTATAAAAAAGTATAAAAAGTTCCGTTAAATTTTATATTTTCATTAGCGCCACGCAAACAGTGATAATTTCACGCGAAGTATAGGAGTACTTCGCGTACTCATATTCGGCACCGAAAGTTTGGTCCTAAAGTTTATTTCTTTACTTTGACAGTTTTTCTTCTAATTTTTTACCGAACCAACACATCTAAACTTAATTTTGATTTCATATGAATAACTATAATAATAAATAGTTCACTGCACCTTCGGGAACAGCGCGTGCTCGTCGGTGCGCGGGTCGGCGCGCATCAGCGGCAGCGGCACGACGCGGCGCTTGCTCAGGATGTGCCGGTTCTTCTGCTCCTCGTCTATGTCGTCCACCTCGTACTTGCCCTGAGCTGGGAGCCAGCTTACGACCTAAGTAATTAATCATTTTTGACGTTTTAACAATGCTTATAAATAATAAAACATTATTTATTTTATATAGAAACCATACAGCGTATTTTTAGTAATAATAAGCGCTTAATATTAAGGTTTGCAACTTGTAAGGTTAATTATTAGGTTTCTGTAACTGTAAGTAGGTATAAGTAGCTAACTTAAATACGCATTCGTAGCAAATTTCAGTAAATATATGTATATATAATATAACTATAATAACTAAGCTGTTTGCAGGAAGGAATCGCTTATTTAACCGCCACTCGGCCGAGTTCTCGCTTCGTGTGAATAGATTGGCGAGTGCTATCTATATAATAAATACTGTCTCGGACGAAAATTATTTGTACTATCTCGCCCATTCACTCGGCGCTTGTGATCAAGGCGGGTGTGTGAAAGTTGTTACATTTTTTTATTATTATAATGTGCAGCACTTAAAACCTCATCTCTCAGAATGTAATGGAAATAGGGTATGCTTGAAGTGTTCCTGCTTTAATAAATAAGTTTATAATGACAACTGCACCAACTATTTTCTGATAAAATTATGTATTACGACTAGATTAGACTTGATGTCCTCTCTGTATTATCAACCACATACCTCAGCCAGTATCCAGTTCTCCTCCTTATCAGACACCCTGACGAGCGCCGCAACCGCATCCCCGGGGTGCGCCACGTGTCCCGGGTCGGCCGGCACCGCCCCGCACAGCTGCGGCGCGCGCTCGCCCGGCCTCCCCACGTGCAGGGGCAGCGTCTGAGCGGCGCTTAACAGCATCTTCATTAGAGCACCACACCCAATTGTCTCTTTGTTGCCGGCGTGACGCGCCTGAAATAATATAATAGTAATAAATCCAAATGGAAAAAAGTAAATTAAATTAGCTTGAATTTAAACATAAAGACCGAAGATTTCTTTACATGAACTAGGTAACAAACCTGTGTCTCAGGCTAAGGAGAGCTAAATCATTTTATAAATAAAGGTATTGCAAATTAACAGTAACTTGAAACTAATACTTATTTAAAAACAAAGTACAAAACAAAAAAATGCCTTTGTTTCATACATTCAGGCATAGACATAGCTCTGCAGTAAGGTAAAAAAGTTTTAAATGAAAGATGGAGTCATAGTTATGTCTAATATTGTATGTTATTCAACAAACACTCAGTATAGAATGTGCAAAAGTACAGCAGCTAAATTTTGAAAAGGATGCAACTTGTGCTATTGATTTCATTATTTCAGTGAGGTTTAGTGTCTGATGTCATGCAGCCAATTATGATGAAGATTTTACTAAGGAACAAAATGTATTTTATGTAACAGTAATTAAAGAATTTGTTCTCAAACCTGCATTCTTCTTTCATTTTTAATTGCTCTTATCTCATATATCCTTGTCAGAGCTGCTCTGAGAAGTCTTTCTTCTTGTTCTGCGGCAGTTAACCCTGCTTTGTACAAGTTCTTCAATTGGGCTTGCTGTAATACAAAATGGCAATATTATTTTCTGCTAATGAACATTTGGTAACTTTGCTGGGAACAATTAAGTATTTTACCTGTTGAGATGATCCAGAGGAATCTTCTGCATTTGATGAAGATTCTGCTGCCTTTTCTGCCCTCAGTATATTGTCAATGCATTGCTCATTGTGGTTCCTTTCAGCTTCAATATCATATACAAGTCTATGCAGTGCTCTTAGCCTTTCCTACAATAAATCAATACATAACAATATGATTTGATGACTGAACTCATTTTAAATTTTAGTTATATTATTAATCATATAATCTTTATTAACATTTGATCTTAGAAACTCATTATTATAAAACTAAATATTCATACTGTATTATTAATCGATGATAGTTTATAGTATGGCAGGGCAGTGTCTCTTAAAAAAAACTAGTTCAGGTATGAAAATGCCACACTAGGTATTTATTTGTCACAAAAACTTGGAAGTTATGCTTTCCGAGAGTCTGCAGCCCTATGAGGCTCTGACCAGTAATTGACAGCTTCTGAATGGTGAACTCATACCTGCACCTGCTGGGCAGCTACATCAGCGGTTAGCGGCATCCTGGTACACCAATGGTGATAGCTTCCAACTCAGCTGTATGACGTGGTACCAGCATATGCACACAAACACCTGTACATCATCAAACGGTTTACAATTATTAGTAATTTGCTTATAAATATGTATGTTATTCATACTTACTTACCAAAATTGCAAAATTAAACCAATGGTGAAAATGTCTATTCATCTAGTTTATGAATCTAAAGTTATGCGCAGGTATTTTATAATCTTTCACGAGAGTGTTCATTTTTTCAATTTAAAATATCTTTAAGTAGGTAAGTGAAAGTTTATAACAAAAGCACAGCAAACTTCAGCAAAGTCAGCAAAACATATTTTATTGACAGTGACAGTAGTAGTAGTAACATTCCTCCCAATGGGAAAGGCAACTGTCTAAGCCATACAGCCTAATCTTCATTTAAAACACTTCTATTAGTTAATACTAAAAACTACTTTATTACAACTACAACTTACAAAGTAACCTAACCTGAGCCCTAACCTAATTAATTTAAATGCAAGGATGTTTTTTAAATCGGATTTTTGTTCACGATGCTGCGGCTATCACCACCACCTCAGCACCTTCGCCGGCGACCCCACCGACGCGACGCCATTTTTAACTACTTCTTGACTTCTAGACATTTTTCAATTATAAATATGAGCAACGTGGTACGGTTCATTAAAGTTCGACTGGGTTAATTTAAACAATGGAATCATCAAATTAATTAAAGAAAATTGTTGTAAAGAAGCAGATTCATTTGTCTTTTCTAAATTCAAATCACAACCATTAGGAGGTGCTGGTATAGTGAATTCTCCAATAATTGCTTCATGAGCATCACGGTCATAGCCCTTGCCTAATGGAGATGGAGGTCGCGATTTTAAAAACACAGTTTTTTTATATGATGATGATGAGGGTTGACTATTTTTATGTTCATAGTCAATATTAGAGGATGGCATTGTAACTTTAGAGGGTTTGAGAATATCAGCATATGACTTAGAAGTGGGTGGGTGCAGCTTAGAAGCTTCAACATAGGACAATGAGTTGTTAGCCATAGTAAGTTTTGATATTTTTTTGCCGTAAGAACTCAGGACAGGATTTGTTTGTGGCAAAATGATACCCAGAGCACAAACAACATCTTGCATTTTCCTCATCTACTTGACAGGATTCTCCAGTGTGAGACACAGTCCACATTTGTAGCACCTTGGCTTTGATCTACATTGTAGTTTGGTGTGACCAAACCTACAGCAACTAAAGCATTGAATGGTAGGATACACATACAAATCAACAGATAGAGTATTGTAGCACATGTAAATGCGCTTGGGAAGCATTTAACCATCAAATGTTAATACAAC
The DNA here is from genome assembly GCA_963921415.1 of Pyrausta despicata. Classification (NCBI taxonomy): domain Eukaryota; kingdom Metazoa; phylum Arthropoda; class Insecta; order Lepidoptera; family Crambidae; genus Pyrausta; species Pyrausta despicata. The sequence goes on along the minus strand of OY992862.1, from coordinate 7,179,839 downwards.
TGATGGTGAAGGCTTCCATACTGGTGATCCATTTGCAAAAGTTTTAAAGGTTCACCTCGTACAAGACCCATTCTAGTAACATTAAAGGTTGGGATAAATGCTTTTAAATTGTTAGCTACTAAACATCCATGAGACAGAAAAGCATTAGCATCATCACTGTTAGAGAAGGAAATGCATAGCTTGTTTCTGCCTATCTTTTTCAAACTTCCTTTAATAATATGAGGAAACGAATATTTTTCCAAAACTCTGCCAAAAACAACGGGGTGGAATGTGAACATGAATTACAAATGGAGCCGAATCCGTTTTGTTAAGTATACGTTTGCCGACCAACAGGTGTGTGTCGACGATCTGTACCAGAAGCAGTAGGAGGAGCAGGACTCTCATTAAAATTAATCAAACTTTCAATTGCATCTTTTTGGCGATCATAGTGCTTACAACGTCTCTTAACGCGGGGTTTTGTGGGGTTTCCCTGAATCAGTGTAACAATCGTTAAATCCATCTGAACCATAATAATATTTTTTCCAGACTCATTTTCTCTATCATAACCACCTACCGTGACATAATTTGATGCTGACAAATCGTTGCAAAAACTTACCTAAATAACAGCAAACTACGTAAATTCATATATACACTATATAAATAAACTATTTACAACAATATATACACCCTTCTGATCACTTTATACAGTTAATATTATACAATTAAAAATCAGCTAGAAAAAACACGCCCGCCACGTTCCACGTTTCCCGCGCTTTCCCGGTGCGCTTCTTTCCACTTGCTTATCCCCTCAACTGTGGCTGTCAAAACGACAGATTACCCATGTCTGTGGAGCCCCAGAGTGGGCCTCGCCACAGTATGGGATGTAGGGGGGCCGACCTACACTAAAACTGCATTTCTTTATTCCTTGCTCTAGCGGAAGCCCTTATTAGGAATTATACCTATTTAAAATGAAATTTCCTACTTAAAATAGTAATCTTTTGTAATATTTATTTAGTAATAAAGTTGTACAGCTGTCATAATTACAGGGGTCCCTAAAATTTCAATAAATTATATATAATAAATGTATAATAAAACACTCTTTAGCTTAGTAACAATGTTTTAGTAATGTTTTTATATACCTTACATTGTTATTTACAAGGAAAAAAGCACAATACACATGACTCATGTACAAATATTTCACAAAATCAACGTTTTCAGTACAGTAGAAAAATGGTAGAAAAACACTGCTGATATTTCACTGCCGGCATTGAGTTAAATATACTAGAGAAGCAAAGCGCATTCAGGTGCGTCAAAGAAAACGGAGCCACTATTCAAACGCGACGACGTAGCTTTGAAACCACTAAACTTTTGAAAGTAGAAATATATCTGTCTCAATTACGCAAATCGCAAGCACTATGCGGTCGCTCGGATCAGACAGAGACCGCAATACTAACGTGTAGTGATTGCAACGCACACGTGATTCCGCCATGGGGTTGCCTTCCGTTGAAATTTTTTACCCTTTTTTATCCGGTACCGGCATCGGCAGCGGGGGCACAGTCTAAAGTTAATATAATTTCTTATTAGATGTATTAGTTATATATGAAGAATAAATTAAGATATTTTCTTATAGTTTTTATTTTATCTATACTTATATTATAAAGAGGTAAAGATTGTGAGGTTGTAGGAGATAAATCTTCGGAACTACTGATCCGATTTTAAAAATTCTTTCACTGTTAGAACTTAGAATGCTTCGTTATCCCTAAGTGATATTACTGCCTTTTTATCTCACTGCTGGGCACGGTTCTTAGTCCACGCGGGTGAAACGCAGACGGATTGCTTGTTTATTATTAAAAGTCAAATTTCTCTTTTTATAATTTAGATAAGATTGTAATTACAATACTTATCGTCAAATAATCTACGCCATCGGTTCGTAAATACTACAATGGGAGACCTTGAGAGAAGAAGCAGCAAGAAACTTTTCAAGGACTATTTATTTTTCTCCCTTTTATAAATTGAAAAATGAAACACTTATTAGTGAGTTGTTTTCCATCTCAATAGAGAATACTTAATTTATGTAGTTACTAGCTTTACGCCCGCGGCTCCACCCGCGTGGAATACTTCGACGTTCTCCCGCGGGAATGTGACATTTTTCCGGGATTGAAAGTAGCCTATGTTCCTCTCCAGGCTACAAAGTATCTATGTCCCAAATTTCGATCTTAAATGAAAAATAAAAGTAAGATAAATATTCATTTTTTAAATAGACATTACTTTATTAAATAGACACTAATTAATATGTACGTGGGCCAAACTGAAAGTTTTGCGTAACTCATAAATAAAACAATTAATTTGTATAATATTATATTTACTGCTTTTCAAAGTATTCTCCGTTGCATTTTAAACACTTTTTCATCCATTCAAACCATTTTTGGAAACACGAGGACCATTGGTCTGAGGGTATGTTTTTTACGTGCTGGTTGCACGCAATCAATGCCTCTTCTGGCCCCGTAAATGTCGAACCTCTCATTAAATCTTTGATTTTTGGGAAAATGAAGAAATCGCAAGGTGCTAGGTCTGGACTGTGTGCGGGATGGGTCACGAGCTCTATGTTTTCAGAAGCCAAAAATGACTTTGTTTTTTTCGCGGTGTGCGCCGAAGCATTGTCCTGCCTGCAATATTGTTACTATTTAAAATAATACTTAAAATCACTTATTTTTTATATGACAATATTTTCCCATAAATGTGGGAAACTAAAAATGAGTTTTTAGTGGCAACACTGAACCTAATTTACAAAATTTTACAATATAATTAGATTTTTACGTTAATATGAACACAGAACAATAAACTTACGTGTGGAAAGTAATTCCGATTGCTTTATTATGTTTTTGAGATCTTGAATCGCACTTCTTCACGACGCATTTACCCATTTTCGCGATTTTTTTTCCATGCGTTACTCGCTTGGCGTCTCACGGAGCACTGAACCACGCGGACCTGACTTCAAGTTTCATAAACATAATATTACTCTATGTTTCTCTATGAAATTTGCTAAGGAGTTGTTCGAGTGATTTTTTTAATTTTTTTTTTTTTGAAATGTCAATATATTTGACATTTTTCTCAGGCCTGGACAAAAAATGACAAAGCTACGATTCCTACGATTGAACGAATTAATTCATTTTATCGATTTAACGTGACTTCATGTAATGAAAACAAATCGATAGTATCGTATCGTACGAAAACAAAGTTAGAAGACCACCAGATGTAAATGTTCATTATTTATTTCACAAACCAGGCTACTTACATGGTATTATTAATTTAACATTATTCTCATAGCTTAGAGTAAGAAAGAAGGTAAAATTATTAAATCACTGGCTCGGATTGATCATCATCGTCTTTTATAAATAACATAAAATTCTTAACAATGCTTAGGACTGAATCCACAAGTTGGCCGAACCGAATTTTAAGGCTATTGGCCATAAAATAACAAGAACAAAGCACGAATCAAATTTGGGGCCAACGCTTTTTCTGGGTCCAATCATTGGATATGGTTTTTCGGCCAACTATTCGCCCAACATCTCGATCTGGAGCTGGTTAATAATACACTAATCGGGCCAATATTTGGCCAATTAAGTACAGCTATTGAAAATTTCACCAATCAACGTTTACCCCATTACTTTTTCCTTATTGGGCGATAGGTTTTTGAGCAAACTGTTCGCTCAACGTGTGAATTCTAAACTAAAATAATTGATTAAGAAAATGTCGTTTATACCTAGGGATGGGTAAGACAGATAAAACTGACTAGAGTAGTTTTTGGATATATAATGAGTTATTTACCATATCAAGTGAGTATTTACAATAGATTTAGAATACACTAGCGTAAAGATCAACTGACAGCTCGAAAACGTGAAACCAATTTGTATTTGTTCATGTATGCGTACTCCAGTGATGTAGGTTCTACTATGAAGCACTAGCGATAAGTTTCTATGTTCGTTCTTAGGAGGTAACTATAATTTTAAATACAGTCTGAATAATTACCTAGACTTTTACCTTGTTCTCATAAGATCTTAAAAGGACGATGTATATTATAACTAAAAGACAAATAGGTTAAAGCAAAAATACATAAAAACTGAAACAGTTAACTTTTAGAACTTAATTATTAAGGTAAGACTTTTAAAGATTAACGCTACAAAAAAAGAACAATTTTGGGTTAGGTACTTCAAGGCTTTTTATTTTTTCATATATAGGTAACCATTACCTATATAATGAAAAAAATACGATAGTCCAGTGTTTAAGTAATTTGAATTTATTTTTTCGTGGACTTTCACAATTTTTCAAATGTTGATGCCAGCTTTTCCTCGGTTGACGAAAGTATTCGGGTGGAAATTTCTCCCTTGACCTGTCCCTGAATATATAATAACAAATTATGATTGTCATTGTCCTCCGAACAGCTTTTTATTGTGTACACGACAGAACATTAAGATAAAATCTGCGTTATCTTATCCACTTGTAATACGGTCAATTTTGCAACATAAGTTAGTTCAATTAAAGCACAATGGTTTTTTTTTTACTTTTTAATTAAATAAAAGGTACTTCAAATGTTCTTTGCACATGTTTCGATACAAATAAATAACTATTGCAGTAATAATACATAAGATTTTGGTTCAATTCGGTTTTTGGTTCAATTTTAAAATTTCGTTTGCGAAGTTTAAAGCAGAAGTATCTTTAGAATAAACATAGGACAAAAAGTATTTGATACAATAGTTTTAATTAATAATCAAGTTAATACATGAATAAGGTAAATTAAATAGTTTTCACTGAGTATTACTCTAACTTGAGTAAATACTACAGTGCTTACCCATCCCTATTGTACCCAATAATTTACCCAAGAATTACTATTATTTATAGGAACCTACTTTGAAATGTCTATGGTATATATGTAATGCCAATTTGGCTTGATGACTCAAATCAATCAATTATGACGCATCATGTCATTTTAATTCTGTCAAAAAATGGTTTGGTTAATTTTCATTATTTAAAATTATTATTTTAGTTTAATTATTTTTATCTGGAAAAGCACGAGAAATTATATGGCCTCAAAATAAATAAAGATATGATCTGTTTGTTTTCAAGCCTTGGAAGCCTTTAGAAGTGATGATAAAAAAGTATGTTAAATATGTCATTATTTTAAAAGAACGGTTTCTATGTTATGTGAATATCACCAATTATTTACTTTATTATAGAGTTATAGACGATAATTAAGCAAGTCGTATTGTTACAACAAATTTGTGAACCTTTTACAGATACCTAAATCAATCGGAATAAAATAGAATTTGAAACCAACTTCGCAGTTTGCTGGAATTGGGGAACGCCAGCGACGAAAAGAAGTGTGAACTATTGGTATAAAACATTTAATGGAAAAGTGAATTTAGATGGACTAGATGGACTTAAAGAATTTATAGACTTAAACCAGTAAGGATCATGTGCGTGATAGAATATGAAGACGTGTTTTGCGTGATCTTTATTAAAAGCGCATTTCGCCTCTACACGCATTACCTTACGGACCAGATACTTACAGGAATAGAAGATATTTTATCGGTATAAGTGTTCCTTCCAATCATTGCCAACTTAAGAAAATGTTAGTGTAGACAAAGTCAACTATCAGAGGCAGGAATCGAACCTGCGTACATAGGGTTCCAATCCGCGCACGTAACGTTTAATTTCTTAAACATTTTTTCAGGAGGATTTATACTGAGTTTCTATTTTTTATCATTAACAAAGCCAATTGTGAAAATGTGAAATCAAAGTGTAGGTTACTAAATAATGATATTTTTTTGTCGCAAGCAAATTGAATTCAACGATTATTTTAACACTTATGATAAACTAGCTGTGCCTGCGACTTCGTCCGCGTGGAATAGTTATTTTGGTCATCATTTTAATTTTTCACATTTATTTTTTCTATTATTATTTTAGACAATTTATTTTTGAAGTTTAAAAAAGAACATAATTATGTTAAAGTACTTCTGCGTTAATTGTTTTCTAGTTTTGTTTTCTTGTGTCATAATAAGAACATATTGGTTTTCTCTGCAACCTGATCTTGACAACGCAACATATTATGCGTGAAAAGCAGTCTTGGCGTAAATTAATTCCTATGTGTTTAAATGTTTGGCCCTGTGATTTATTAATTGTAACGGCGACAGATAGCTTAATAGGAAATTAAATTCTTTTAAAATGAAAAGGTTAATAATTTGGAATCATTGAGGTGCGAGGAATAAGCACTGTTTAACCAACTGCTGGACCAGTCTAAACTATTGCAACCATCACGTTATTGCGAAGAAATTCGGTCTCGTTTATGTAACGGGTTGTGTAATTGGTGGTTTAAGATTTCTAAGTAAAATTATTGGGGCACCTCTTTTTAACTTGAGAGAATATGGGTGAAGGCCACTTGGGTTCAAATAATTATTTTATTAATTTCCTCCACGCTACAGTTTCTCACTCCCAATATTGCCCTTTGACACATCCATTGATGATCTTTATTGTCTGTTTCGCTTACTTCAGGGTGAACTTTCGATATAAAGTCCTAAATGTTACTCACTCTTTCTCCTACATCTCGGACAATTTCAATTTTATATTCAAAATGAGGTACTTTCCGTCTCCTATTAAAAGCAACTTTGAAGGAAAAGTTATACTACCTACCCGCAACTGCCTCGTTGGTGTAGTGGCAAATTTTCTGCCTAACATCCAACAGGTCCTGGGTTCGAATCCCAGGTCGCCACAGCCAGGTTTTACACCCCGAAGCACGGGGGTGTAAAACCGCCAACTGTTCAAGCACGTTAAGCCGTTGGTCCTGCGCCAGATCTCTCTCCGGTCATGTGGGATTGCCGGCTCACCGAACTTTGAGAGTGATGGAACAGTGAGTGCACTTGTGTATTGTGCTCACACTTGTGCACTATAATATCTCCTACGTAGTCTGTTGGCTGATATCTGTGGAGATTGGCTGCCGTGTTCGAAATCGGCCAGGAGGACTATTACTACCTCCCCCTAAACGTGCTCTCATATTTATAGATAATTTTAAGATTTTCACAAACTTCCATAATGGGGTACTTTTAAGGCAAGACTTTACAATGTCTGCCCTAGTTCCCCTTACTATTACTGGTACAGTTTGTCGAAAGTCCCCCGCAAACATAACAGTAATGTTATGATGATGATTTTATCACAGCTTCTTATATCTCTAAGAGTACTATGTAGAGCCTCTACATGAGCTCTATGGATCATGGAACATTCATCCCAGATTATTATACGCGGTCACCTGGTCATTCAATAATTTTGGTTCATCATGGTACCTCGTAGAGCTACACCCCCCTCTCCGCGTCGCTCGCAAGCAACGCCCCTCTTCCTTGCAGCGTGCACATCATGCGGCGCGGGTGAACTTTTTATCGGTGTTCCTTAAAATTGTAATATCTTCTTAGATATTCATTGAAATTAAGGATCATTTCAAGAGGAATAATTCTTTCATACATATATTTATAGTATCATGAACCGTTTTCGAAGCGTGCGCAACGGAAGCCCTCAAGGATAAATGATTTTCCCCGTTTTTTTCACATTTTCCATTATTTCTTCGCTTCTTATAGTTGCAGCGTGATGTTATATAGCCTAAAACCTTCCTCGATAAATAGTCTATACGACACAAAAATATTTTTTCAATTTGAACCTGTAGTTCCTGAGATTAGCGCGTTCAAACAAACAAACTCTCCGCTTTATAATATTAGTATAGAAGTATAGATTAGGTTTGTAACGGTTAGTACATTTCTTTTATATTCATCAGAATGATAACCATCCTTGTTAGATGTTTAATAAATTGCTCTAGTTAATTTTAGAAGCTATGATAATAAGTTACTTTATTTTTTGCATTAAGTATGCACATTTCTTTACAATCTCAAATTAAAACACGCTTGCGAGAGGTACGAGGTAGACCTCGTACCTCTCGCAAGCGTGTTTTACGAAGACTACATTGTTATGGCAGAATAAGTATTTTTGGAATGGTTTAGTGAATAAAAGTTTTGATTCAATTGAAAGTATAATTTTATTTTTGAAGCTTTAGCAACTAAATACTGCATATCGATTAGGGAATCGAAATTCGCTAATCGATAGTCTATATCGATATCGATTAGTCGATAACTTTATCGATTTATAGAATAAGATTGTATTGATTACCCTCGAAATACGCAAGGACATCACTAAAATGACTCACTCTTTTTCTTTTTTTTAACTCGAGCAGTTAAGATTGACAAGACATGACAACAATTTAATTGAATGGATGAATGTACCAGAGATATTCTTCTTCTACATAGTATTTATATTTTCTTGGCACTGAACTGACGCAAGTCGCTCATATGGCTGTGGCCATATGTCAAGTGGGACCGCGTTTGCGCGGTAACTACTGATCTAGTATATATAAATCAATGACTGCCGGTTGGCGCCAAATTGTTTGTCTACCGAGTACTCAGACGACCGCTTGCTACCTGTTTCGTTTCACGTATATCACGTTTAAATGAGACAGACAAAGACAAAAGCAGTCTATCAATGTGTTTAAGCTCGAAACGTGAGCGCGAAAGCCGCGGCCCAAAAGGGAGCAAGACACAGATGGTAGCAAATTTGACAGCGGCCCAAATTGGATCGCGCCACATAGCAGGGGGTATGTGGAAAAGGCAAAGGTTAATACCATACAACCTAGACTTTAGTAGATTGTATCATGAGGAAGCAAAATAATATTTTTACGGCGAGGGCGCTTTTTTGAATCCAGAGCGAAGTGAGGGATTCTAAAGTAGAATCCTGAACGAAGAGAGGGATTCAAAGTACGTCGCCCGAGCCAAAAATATATTTGCGTCCAAATGATACACTCTACTTTTCATCACCCTCTATGAGAATATAATTTATCAAAACCAAGAACTTGAATGTGACAATTTATGAAAACGCGGGCCGTAGTTCGCGCGTTTTTTTTTCTCAGTTGCCAGCGGCGGCGGCGGCGGGGCGATGTTCGACGGACGTGCCGTCTAACCAGCCAGTCTCTTGCGTTCGGCGGGAAACTCTAAGATGTTCCAAATTCAATAATTGCGAGCAAAAGAATTTTTGGTCGCACTTATTTCAATAAAGAGGACCAAAATCTCATTTCTGCCCGCTGGACAGTCTGTGGCAAAGAGTAGAGTAATAGTACCTATGTCGCTTAGAAGCATCACCTTTGGGCGCACTTAAAGGCGACCAAAATCGTCTTTTTCGAATAGATGGGATGAAAAAGTAATACTCTTCTAATCGTCGTCGCTTTGGTGAGATTTATCTTTATTTTCCACCCACAAATCCAAGTAAATATTAAAAAGTGGGAAATTCATTTTCAGGACTCGCCTCAAGGAGAGCGGTGGCTCTGCTAGCTAGGGTTCGCAATATTTTGTCGCAGCCAACTGGTTAAAAGTTTTAACAGCTAGCCTTTTGACTGAACAACGCCATTCAATTCAATCACACGGCTATACGTATTCTATAAGCATGAGACTATAAGGCGGCTTTCCTTAAAACACCCCTTTACTAACAGCGTGGTGGAAGTTATAGTAATTGGCTAATAAAGTTATTCTTTGTGAAGACGAAAAAAAACATTTGGAACCCTCCCACACACACTGATAGGCATGTCTGTTGGTATGTCCAACGTGTATGTATTTATAAATAGGTCAACATCAACATTCGAAACTTTTCCTCCCAGCTTTATATAGGTGTCCCAGAAATAGTAGATATAGTACCTATACAAGGTTTATTTGTTGCATTTTACCTAACAAAACATTTTAAAAGGTTCAGGGTAGGTAGTAATGAATAAAACCAAGTTGATTTTCTTAAAATTATTTCTTAAATTATTTTTTTCCACATCTGTTAATTCACTTTTGTTTGTAATGCAATTTTTTATAACTTTGTATCTTTTATCTTTTGTTTTTTTAATTGTATGTGACATTCTGTAAGAATCGTCTTCACATCGAACTATATTTCGACAAGCTCGTGCACGACCGTCCTGCGGATGACAGACGAAAAGTAGAGCGGCAAGTATTTTAGCTAGATGTAAGGCGGGAAAAACAAAGTCGGCAGGTTCGGTCGCGCATGGGTTTGTCGTATTAGTTAGGTAGTTAGAATATTAACAACAATCAAAGTCAAATGTTTACATACAAACCAGAAATATACTATAATTTTAAACAGGAATAAGTCCATAAGTGCGACAAAATTGGACTTAGGCGATAATACACTGCACCACGCTCCGTCGCGATCCGCGGAGTGACAGATTATTTCTTTGAATGCAAGTAACTTCGAAAATCACGCGCCCCGCAACACACTGAAAATGCGTTACCGTTGGTACGCGGAAGCAAAATGCGGGCGGAGAGCGCCAAATCCTTAAACAAACAGCGTTTAAGGATGTTTAATATCGAACAAATCTGCAGAACTTGAAGATCAGCGTTCAGTTCGCATTTCGCCTTACAAAAATAATTCCTTTGCAATAAAATTACGACCATTATTATTAGCAAAGTTTAGACTTATAAACAAATAATATTTCTATCAGATGTGGACGATTATATAAGTTTAGATCTGGTGCAGCGCATTTTTTATTCATTTTACAGGAATCTATCTATTATTTAAGATTTAACAATCCGTACGCCTACAACGAATACAGACACTGAAATGGCTATAAACATCTCAATTTCATTTTATTATACTAAAACTAAAAGCTAAAAAAACATTACAGCTTCCAAGAATTAAACCATGTCCAACCTCGTAAAACACCCCTTTCCTAATTACATAAATATGTAAATTTAACTTTGATTTTGATGTCAAGTTAGTCTTTAATCTACATGTCACGACATTGTAAAAAACAAACACCTGTCAGCAGATTTTTAAAGTTAAGAATAAGTGATAAATTAATACAAAATACTTAGGATTAACCAATACTCAATGCAATTGTCGCAGCCGAAATCGTCGTAAATAAACTCCTATCAGAATCATATATTATTTAAATGGTTGAATTCTAGTTTTGGAAATATGGAATAAATAAAAAGTTTGTCTCATTTAACCAATATTTGATAACATTTTACACCCTATATTTAAATTACATTGTCAAACAAAATCGAATTCTTAAAACCTACCATTGAAATTAAATATAAAGAGAATGAATACAAAATAATAGGTACTTCTAATTTGTAAAGGCAACTGTCTGTTTAAAACTTTTATAACATCTGGAGCACGCTACTGCGATTTGGACCGTTATTACTGCTAGCTATTGCTAAACAAAGAAACATGTAAGCTAGCTTTACTACTGCATTAATTACTAGTCTCTAAAATGTTTTCTTTACTCTCTTAACATATCAACATTATTATTTCAGAAACTTAGTACCTAAATATTTTTTAAGTCTAGAAACATTGGAGATAGGTTTTTCATCAGATGCCATTTAGTTCCGAAAACTTCAGACAGCGCCTGATCAAGTAGCTATTACTACGTACGCGATAGGTTCTCGTTGAAAAATAATAGAGAACAAAATATATTTCATAGTTTATCAATTAACCTTAACTAGCCGGCGGAGTCTCCGGGGAGAGGGGGTTACCTACATCGACATCACCGGCGGCCCCCGCGCCCCGCAGCGGAGCGGTGGAGGCGGCGCGCGGCCAGCCTCGCCCCGCGCGCCGCGCTCAGTACGGAATATACGCGCCGCGCCTGTAACCTCTGCAAACAACCACACGCCCATTACTCGACTGCCGCGCCGCCCGCCCGCCCCACACTAACTTGTGACAAATGCCGTGCAAAGGCGAGTAAAGTGCGCCTCGGTTTACATTCACGAGAGTACGAGGCCACGAAGATGGACGCTTAGCTGTCCCTGACACATTCCCGCTTCACATTACCTTACCTTAATACGCGATGATGACTGTGAGAGCTGTAGCGGTCTCTGTCTTCTTAACTCGACTATGCCAAAGCCGCTCAAAACGGTGTATGCCCATTCAAACACTACATAGAAATTAATAAACTCGACATGCATCCACATAAGTTTAGAATGTCAATACTATAAATAAGGATAAATAGGGTTGCTGTATTAAAATACATAGTTCTCCATAGCAAACTTTATTCAATATCATAGTGTCTTATAATGCCTTCGTTTTGATCAACATTACATGTTTGGAAATATATAAAAGTCTGTAGAAAATATTATGACAATAGCCATGCACATACATTACTTAAACGAAACTACATATTGTGTACTTTATTTTGTCTATTACTATACAACCAAGAAATATACATCAAAATAAAGAATAAAATATGTACCATAAGCATTGCATGACTGACGACGAGCAGACAGTTTGTCCCAATTAAGAATGCAACTAAGAAGATTAAAGAAATCACAAGAACATTACTGTAACTATATTCTACAAATAAAACAGATTTCAAAAACTATAAATATGTGATACAATAAATAATATTTCGATTTCTGAAGATATCATGCCACCTTAAACCCAAAACAACGACTTTCGCGCGATTTCATGCTACTATCAAGTAGAAAGAGAACTTAATTGGCGGCAGTGCATAAATAAATATCTTCATATAATTTTTTGGGTGCAGAATTTGCTGCTGGTTTATGTATGCAATGGATAATCGAGATTCAAACTCAGCTGCATAAAACAGCCGTCATAACAAAGGCTAATAATAATAACTTAATTCAATGTATAAAATGCATCGAGGGGCCGTCGGTAAATTAAAAGTTTTTTCCACAATCTAGTTTTCGTTAAAATGGCAGGTACAAACAGACAAAATTTAAACATTGACTCAATTACACATTGCATACACAAGTCAAAGAACATGCTGATGTTTTCATGACTGTGAAGTCATACATTCAGCAGATCAGTATTACACGAAAACTAAAAATGTATTACAACACTTAAATGCGTATTGGTGGTGAGAGAGATAGAAGTACATCGACATACACACAAGATCTGGTGGGTGATGTTGCAAATAATTGTTTGTGTGCTCATCTAAGGGCGTACTGCGGAGGTCTAATATGGATTGTACCTGCCACGGCGCATGGGCCGGTAGCCCGAGTAGTAGGGCGAGTAGCCGCCGCGGAAGCCGCGTCCGCGCCCGCCCCGAGCGCGCGGCGGCCGGTTCGTCGACGATAGCCCGGGTTTGTTGGTGCGTTTGGGCATCACCTGCGTCAAAACAATTTACATTGCTTAGGGCATGTAAGAGCTACACTCAAACTCTTCATTTGATCCGGGAACTGTTTATTTGGTTCCAAATAAAAATATAATCTAGAAAAGCCAGAAACCTAGTTAAATTGGAACTGCCATGTATAAGCAGATGTTTAACAAGCAAAAAGAAAAATATTCTTATTTGTAGTGAGTTCAGCGGCGTGGCCAAAATTCTGCTAATACAATCATACCAAAATTGTAATTGAATTGCCTGTTTTCGACAGTTCTAGTATGAACGAAATTCAAAAATTGGGCAAATCAATTCCGATTTTATTTGCACTAGTGGATTATATTAAGCAACCTATTTCACTACAAAAGTTTGTTTAAAATAAACAAATGGTGTAAATAAATATATTTTTCTAGTTTTAACAGTCCTTATACTGGTTCATTTTCAGTAATTGAGTAGATAAAAAAATTAATAATAATAAGAACTCACCTTTATCTGTCTGCCCCTAAATAATGATTCATCCATTGCCATTGCTGTCTGTACACTATCTTTGTCACCAAACTCAATATAAGCAAACCCTTTTGGGTGCCCATCAAATTTATTACATAATATTGTAACCCTGGAAAGTATACAAAAGTTAATATATAAAATGTTTCACAGCTTATTTATAGTTTTCTTGAGAATGTTTATGGATAAATTGGATAAATGGTCGGAATTAATTTTATTTAAATAAGGTAGTAAAACTAATTCTGCTAACAAAATTTATACATAATATTCCTTATCAGTGTTTACCAATTTGATATGCATACAAATGCACAGATTTTTTAATCTTGGTGTTTTATTTCTTAGTTTTCTGACTACAAAAAAAAAACAGCACACAATACCAACCTATTGATAGATCCACAACCGTGGAAGTGTTGTTCCAATTCTTCTGCTGTTGCTCCATAATCCACATTTCCAACATACACTGACCTATTGTCGGCTTCTATTTTCTCTTCAATTGACATGTTCAGTGGACTCGCTGTGTTCAAAATAGAACAATATTATGACACAGAGTTGAGGCTCAGTAGGAAAAAAAATAATGAAAATAGAGGTGGCAACTAATAGCATTCAAAATAAGTGTTGAAACATATGGAAGAACCATGTCATTATGAGCAGAAAGACCAATTTTTGATGCAACAATCAAATAATATTTAAGAAGACCAAGTTCACATGACAGCATTTTAAGGTAAACACAGTGATATCTTATGCACTAATGTAAAGTACAAAAATTACCCTTTTTTGTTGTACCTGATAAGCTGTTGTCTATAAATTAGTTCCACAGAATACCCAATTCCTAGTCTAGTCTAAGAGTATTGAAAATGCTGCTAATACACTCACTGATTCCAGGAGGACTGCCCATGTTCATCTGCTTATCAACCTCAGTTTGCATTTGTTTGAGTTTCTCCGCCTCTTCCTCCATCTCACGGACCCTGGCCTTAATGGCAGCCAGGTCAGGCACTTCACTGCCTGCTGCCTCATCTCCACCCTGTAACCATTCACTCACAACTTAGTTACAGCTCTAAACTTTAAGGAGCATGATGAGAATACCAGATGCATGCCAATAAAATATTTATTGTCTTTTGATTGATGATTATTACCATGGTCCACTGTTTTAATATGAAAAAATACTGCTACAAAAGCATCTTAAGTCTGTTTTTTACATTTTCTATTATAGTAAGTAGATTTCGAGTAATAAGATGTGAGTTTATTAAAATATTTATTGTGTGAAATCTTTATTCCTGTGGTGGTATTTTTATGATTTGCAATATATTTTATAATCATAGGTGCTGAGAATCTTCAATAATGCAACTATAAGGTTTACTATTATGGCAAATGCAAAAAAGGGCTTTATAAGCAATGTCAGTTGTTAACAGTTATTGTATAGTTTTACAGTTAAGTGTTGGTTACTAAATACCTACACATAACTTTCAAGTTTTAAAAATTAGAATGGAATACTTGTTCAGCTACAACATATCAAGAAATTTAAGTGAACACCTAATACCTTACGTAAAAACACCACGATAAATGAAAACATTACAGGCATCAGATGTCGATAATTATATTGTTCTGATTTCGCAGTTAAGTCAAAAAGTTGTACAAAAATTAAAATACTTACTCCAAGACTGCTATCCGTCATATTTAGAGAACCGTTAGTTCCGTCTAAATGGTTGTTATCAAGGGAATCTAAATAGTCATCATTTTCGGCCATATCAACTTTTTGACGCTACCATGAAATTTTCAGTTTAGACTACAGGGAACCACTTAACTCCTAAAAAGATGTATCATTAGGATAATTCATTACATTGTTTTGATTAGTAAAAGAAGCAAAGCTTTGACAGACTCTTCTTCCTTACCTGCGTACCGGTAACCAAATCAGCTACGAAGCTTGACCTACTTTTAAAATATTAATGCCACTATTCACTTTTGTCGACACTATTGCCTTAGGAATAGTTAAAATTTGTTATTGGCATAACACTTCACTGATATTTTGGGATTTATTTTGCAGATTACTACAGAATATTATTTATCCCCAAACAAAATTTGACAGATGGATGACAACTTATAATAAGCAAACTAGAAGAAAGTGTCAAAAAAGGGTAAAAAAATAGACACTCTATGGATGGAAGCTTTGTTCTTAATTACACATTTATTTGGTTTTCAGTATGACATAATAATTTGCAAATAGCAACTTAAGATAAATCTAATGTTAATAGACTGTATGCTAGCAAGATTGCCCATAATCAAGTCAAAAAAGTGGTATAAGCAATATGATTAGGTAGATGATATGAATTATTCATAAATCACAATTAAATGGTAATGTTTATTCAAAACAATCAAATCACTTTGATTTAAAAAAGAGCAATGTCTGCTGCTATGTCAATAATGAATTAGGCTGTATGGCTCCGACCGTTGCCTTTTTCTTTAGGAAGAATGTTACTACTATTACTACTGTCAGTGTCATTAAATTGACATTGCTATTGTTATGTTTTGGGTTGTGGAATGATGAGAAATCAAAGATTTTTTATAAATTAGACCCTGTTTATCGGGCTGGTGATCCTGTAATTGACTGTTACTATACTTACTATTTGAATAATGTCGGCCATCGGGCCAGAGTTCCTTAATTTCATCAAGAAACTTGAAGACAATGATGATAAACTTGTTTCGGGAACACCACTAGATCAACCACTCGAGTTTGAATTCAATGTATGGACTTCTAGATTACATTTTTAGAAAAAAAAAGTTTCTTTTTACCAATGATAATATGGCGGAGTTATTTTAATTCCAGAATTATGCTTGTTACGTGTGTAACGGGTACTACGGGCCAAGTTTCGGAGAGCCAGTATGCGTGACCTGTCATACTTTTTTGTTCCCTGACTTTCCATCATATTTCCCAAGTTCTTACTTCTCCAGTGAAAAAACTGATGATGGTGACTCCGGAAATGACGAACCTTCAGACCTCAACTACAGTGCGGATCGCAAAATGTACAGAGCATGCCAGTTGCCAGCCTGCTGGTATTACAGGGTAATATTTTAGATAATATTGTAATATAAAGCTACATTCATATATATATTTCCTTGTGGAATTTAAGCAATACACTATAAATATTTCTTTTCATTTTATATTAAATATTAAAGTAATAACTAACATATTTTGTTGGTAACAAGCATTAAGTGTACATAAATGTATAGTTGAAGTTATATTTTTTAAATAAGTTATGTTTATTTATAAGGAAAATCTATATCTATAAGCAATATCTAATACTACACCAAGCATCATTAAAATATTTATTAGTGGGAATAATTGTCACTTTCACACTTTGTTACAGAATTCATTGGACAGTGAAACAAGTCCGGAAGACGAAGCAAGTCGTGCCAGTGGTCTGGGTGCAAGTGGGAGTGGTAGCAGTGGTTCGGGCCCGTCAGGCGCGGGACAGGCGCCGCCGCCGCAGCCACCCAGTTTAGCGCTGTCGCTACATGCTCTGTCTACTCCAAGACCACCAGAAAACCTTGCTCCGGGATTAGTAGAACAACTGCCCTCAGAAGGTGCAGTATTTGATCATATTCAATCTTAATGTCAGTATTTGTTTGTAGTTGTGTTTATAGTACTTTCTTAACCACAATATAAACTGAATACAAAAGAAAAAGAGATTCTGGCCAGTATAAACACCAAACTAAATATAACAACATTTATGCTAAATCAAACCTGGAAAGAGGTCAATCCTTGAAACGCTAGCTGGACAACTCAATTGAGTGAGTTATCTCGAGTTTTTTTGTAAAGAAATCAATGTTTTACAACTCTTTCACATGTAATTTTAAGGTAGAAGAAGCAATATGATTAAGCCACCTTGAGTTACTAATGTTTTTTTAAATCTTTCAGTGCTGCTCTGTATCTTCAGCTACCTAGATGACATGTCGCTAGCGGCTTGCGCGTGCGTGTGCGCCCGTTGGTGGCGGCTGGTGCGAGCGCGTGTGCCCCCGCCGCGCTGGGCCGCCTTCGCCGCGAGACGCTGGCCGCTGTTCCGCCCGCTGCTTACCAACATCGACTGGCACAAGGTAAGTCATTCAGTACTGCTGTGCATCTTCAGCTACCTAGACGACGTGTCTCTCGGCTTGCGACTTGCTATAGCCTATCATGTAGAATTCAAAAAGTACCTCGTTTTACTTTGTGTTATAATAGATTTGTATAGGTGGTTATGGTCGCTTCGATATTCACCCTATTTATGTCAAGTTCATCAAAAATTTCTTAAATTTCATTGGACTATTTTTGTAAAATATTTCCGCCATCAGACTAGTTATTAATCGAAACCACACGTACCTAATCACACACTTGGCTTGTTTTTTTTTTTTTTTAACAGACTTAAATATTTTGTAATGCCACTGTTGATTCTGAGTTCTGTAACACAAGTGCTTAAGCTACTTACCTTGAAGTCACATCAATGTGTGTTATGTTATTGTTTATATTTATTTATTAATTATGTATAAGTGACACTCGTTGTACAACCCACCAGAAGTACCAGTCGCTGGTGGAGTCGTGCTTCTGCCGCAACTGCCTGGTGCAGATGTGCGTGCAGGCGCAGCCCGCCGGCGAGGAGAACGCCTGGCGCCGGAACCGCTTGCGGAACGAACTTAAGGTAGTCAGAGCAGAATCCATTCAGACGTTTTGTTTAAGTTTAAACTAAAAATCACTTCAAAAAGTAGCTAAATGCTAGGTGTTCCCGGTAATTGCATTTATTTTTGTAAAATTAAGTGAAAATAAACTTGTTTATAGAAACGAATAATTGTCCTCCTGGCCGATTTCGACCACGGCGGCCAATCTCAATAGAGATCAGCCAACTACGCAGGAGATATTATAGTGCACAAGTGTGAGCGCAATACACAGGTGCACTCACTGTTCCATCACTCTCAAATTTCGGTGAGACGGCAACCGGAGAGAGATCAGGCGCAGAACCAACGGCTTAACGTGCTTTCCGACGTGAAATTCATGACAGAATATCTCAGAAACAATTTTGCCTCGACCTGGGATTCGAACCCAGGACCTCTCGGATGTAAGGCAGAAACTTTGCCACTACACTAACGAGGCAGTCACAAGAATTCACGAGAAACATATAAAACATGACCGACTTACAATGTCACAAAGTAGAGAGAACCACAGACACGTTACATTACGAGGGCGCAAATTCAAATATTCCCAACATTTTTGAAATGGTCTGATTCTTAATTTTAAACTTACCTTCAGTGAAAATAAATAGCTGGTATTGCTGCGCCAAATCTTTTAAACTGACTCTGCTACATGTATGTTGCTGTTTCGGGTGTTTTTAAAAGACGAATTATTATATTATAAAGAATTATTTTTTCTACGTTGTTTCTTCCGACCAGATGCTACGAAACGATCCGCCCGAGGGCATAGCTGCGACGCCACTGGATCCAAAGTGTTGCCATTGGCAGGCCAGCGTGACGGGGCCCGACGGCTCGCCGTACGAGGGCGGCGTCTTCTACCTCTACATACAAGTGCCGTACGCGTAAGTGTCTAAAGAGTGGAATGAGCTTGTGTTTATATTACTGACTCCGTTGTGTTGTGTCTATTTGTGATCTAGACAGCAGTTGCACTTGAACGGACGCTTTAAACTGCGTATCAATTATCGGACGCGTTCGTACTGGCAAAGCAATGCAAACACTTAAGAGCCATTTCACAAAAATTTTACAGCTAAGCAAGTTATTCCGAAAACTTGGTTTTCAAAGGTTAAATCGAACATCGGAGGCCGCTATGAAGAAGGAATCCCGTAATTGCATACTAATAAGTACATAAACTATTGCGTAAAAACAATGTCAGTGTACAGAACGATGGGCCAAAAGGAAAATTCAGTTAAGTGCATAGATGCTATGTGATCTGCTAAGATCAAGCTAAGAGTCAGTCAAAATAGTCAATAGAGTTCATAGACAAAAACTTCACACCGCTTATCACTGGCAAATGCATGTAGCCGGACTCCACAGATAACCCAATATGTTAACTAACTCTATTAATCTCTCTACTCTGTTAATGTATTTGCCAGATACCCTATGAGCCCGCCGGTAGTCCGGTTTTTAACGAGGATCCTGCACCCGAACGTGTCACGACACGGCGACGTCGGCATCGATTCCGTCCACCACAACTGGTCGCTTGCGCTCACCATCAGCAAGGTGCTCATCTCCATACAGAGTCTGCTCACTGACCCGTACACTGCGGTGAGTATTACAATGTTTAAATGTCGCGCCATTTAAGAAGAACGCTGGAGGGGAGGAGTTTGCGCATAGGAGCAGTCGCTATAGGACGTGCGCCGCTCAATACGCCCGCTCCCTTCCCATGCAGTGCCACCAATTAGTACCACCAGTATCGTCTACTGCGCATATAAACTTTAGTACTTTTTATTTGGCGCGTCACATAGCTTCCGGTGCCAACAGTATACATTGTAAAGTTGTTTTAGAACGTAACATCTGATAATATTCAATTAGACGACCACTTTGGTATAATGGTCAAGATGTTGACTATTAACCAAGAGGTCGCGGGTTCGATCCCCCACTGTACAAACATTTGGGTGCATGAAGATGCCTGTTTGTACTGGTCTGGGTGTTATATGTATTTATTTAAGTTTATTTGTAATACCGCTGTATTCTGATATCTGTAACATAAGCTACTTACCACGGAGTCAGATCAATGTATGTGATGTTTAAAAAAAACAATTATCGAGTTAGTTCAAATATCTCTAATCTTGTCGAGTGCAGTGTTTATACAACACATCATGGCATTATCTTCACTGTGTAAACTGCGGTAGGAAGAAATTTCCTTAACCTACTACACCGATTGTAGTGCAATGTAAACGTTTTTTGAATAGAAATCAGTAGCTTAGTGTATTTCATGGTTATTCATGTGGCTTGGTCTACATTTCCAGTTTTTTTTACATTTAGCTCTAATTATAACTTTCATTGTTATCAGGTCTGCATGGAGCCAGAAATCGGAGAAATGTACGTACGGGACCGAACTCGCTTCGAAGCACTAGCGCGCCGGTGGACCTGGCGGTATGCGATGCACGACATACTATCCTACTGAAGACAAACGCAAAAAACTTTGGACTGAACCATTTAGAGATCTTGCCCTGCCCTTTTGAACTATATTCCCGTCTAGGAAGCTCATCTTCGAATTTTAAATGATCGTACACAATAGAACGCCTTGTTAAATATTTAAGTAAAATTGTGCGTTGTAAGGAACAGCTACTGCTTACGAGTTCACTATAATTTATTATACGACTCATATTAAATGCTATAGAAAAGGTGATCAAACTTCCTTTCTATATTGCAGCTATTGATATAATATTATATTCGGTAAAAAAGCCCTAAATTACTTAACCCATTTTACGTAATTATAAAACAAGCGAAATTATAATTAAGTAGTTTATTACTTTACCTGCATACAACATAAAAATGTTATCCTACTACTATCATAAAAGCGAAAGTTTGTAAGTATGGATGTATGGATGTATGGATGT
This sequence comes from Pyrausta despicata, assembly GCA_963921415.1. NCBI lineage: Eukaryota > Metazoa > Arthropoda > Insecta > Lepidoptera > Crambidae > Pyrausta > Pyrausta despicata. Next base: position 7,158,602 of record OY992862.1, on the reverse strand, counting down.
TTGTTACTCTTTCACGTAAAAACTACTGAATGGATTTGAATGAAACTTTACCACAATATAGCTTATACATCAGAATAACATATAGGCTACAATTCATAAAGAATTTTTAAGATAAAGGCTTTCCACGCGGACGAAGTCGCGGGCGGCCACTAGTTTGAATATAAAAAGTTATAATTAGAAAGTATTTGTTATAAAAATACTATAAGTGAAATAAAGAATTCACGTACTTGACTCTATTTCATATTGATTAAAATATAAAAAGTATACATTGGTAATGTAAACAAAGGTTTTGTATAAATTAACAAGCATTGGCATGGCTGTGTAAATATAAATAACATTGATTTTCTTATAATATGCATGTAATTGCAATAAACTGTCAAGTATTATTTGCAGTTTGATAATATTTTTGTACTAGCCCAGTTTCAACATACTTCCTCCATATTTTGTTAAGTTGTTCACAGTTGCATAGTAAAGGTTTACATATAGCGCTGCCGGGCGCCCTGCAGTAGCCCGGGTAAGGCGCTTCGTTTTTTTGCATCCATCTCCTAGTGTCACTAAGGGATGAATCAAATTGGGTTTTCTTAAACCGAATAATAAGGTTGCGCACCTTTAAACTCCCTGGTACGAAGAAGTGGACGTATGCTGCAAACAAGAAGTCCTGGAAATCGTTTTGTCTCTTTAAATAACTGTGCCAAAACTAGGAATGAAAAAAATAATATTTTATAAATATAAATATAGTTTTACTATTTATTGTAATACTTACATGACTATCGAGAATTTGAAATTGAATAGGATGTATAATCATCTTACGGTTGCATACCACTACTTTTCTTGGCACCTGGTGTTGAAGTAATACAATTACGAGTTAGTTTCACGGTTGTATGCATGTAATAAAAGTCAATCACTGATTGAACGAAGGATGGATAGATGGTAAAATAATATTTCTAACTAGTTTTTCACAATCGATATAGATTTAATTATTCATTATTATTGATACAAATATTGATTAATTACTGGATAACAATAGGTATACTCATGGTAACAAAATAATTAGGTATCTTACATTGCTAGTATTAGTTAGGTGTGTGTGGTATATTGTAGTTAGGTGCATACAAATAAATCATGTTATAACATGAACTTTGGCGTGTTCCCTTCTTGTCCCTGTCTGTTCTCCGGATGGACCGCGAGCCATTTCCCTAGATCTGCCTCGAGATTTTCTTCTGGATCGATCTCGAGATCTTCCCCTCGATCGGTCTCGAGACCTTTCCCTAGATCTGCCCCTCGATCTGCCTTGTGACGTTCCCTTAGATCTACCTCAAGACCTGACTCTAGATCTGCCTCGAGACCTTCCCCTAGATATACCTCGAGACCTTCTCCTGGATCGACCCCTGGAGCTGCCTCTAGATCGGTCTCGAGACCTACCCCTCGACCTTCCTCTCGATCGGCCTTGAGCTTCGTCCTTGGACCTACCCCGACATCTGGCCCTTGATCTGCCTTCGTAAGAACATCTCAGCTGTCTTTTGGACCGCGATGAATCTTCAATGCACGAAGTATTTACTTCGCCTCCTCTGTAACAAAAAGTATCACTATTTGAACGCAAGTTCTTACTGGTTTCCACTGCACAATCGTGGGTAGTTTTATTATTTACCTTAACGATCTCTATAACGATCCCGCCGTAATTTATTTCCACGATCGTAGCGGGTCTTCGTATTTCAAACGCGACTTGAGTATCCATGATGTCGAACGTGGGTGCTTCAAAAGTAATAATCCACTGGTTTGATTGTACTGGCACTTAGTAAATAGTGTTGTGTATGCTGAGAATGATTCTTAATAATGGCGGCGTTGTACTATGCAGTTCCAGCATATATGAACAAAGTATTGCGTAATGATTGCAGATGTGTCGCAAATTTTTATTTCGTAATTATTACAGATATAACTTATTTATTGCGTAATGAATTCTATTATTATGCAATCGAATCATATTCTAGCTAGTGCTTGACTCACAAATGGAAAGAAATATGTAGTTATATTTTACGGACGTCTCAAGTAGGGGAGACTAGGACGTTTCAAAATTTAAGAATCATACTCCCAGTTGCCCCTTCAAAGGAGACACTGGGGGCAACAGGGACATAATTTTTTACGAATTCCCAGTTGCCCCCAATGGGGGCTATGCCGGTGGGGGCGACTGGGAATAACTGATTATAAGAATAGGAAATAATTTTTCATTCCTCACTTAGAGGCATGTTTAAGCTCCACTTAAGAATATGTTTGCAATTTACGGAATCTTGAAGTTATATTTGATTTATAAGTGATTAGTGATCCTCACTCACTAACCCTAACATTAAATTGAAGTATTTTGTTTGGTAACTTATAACAAAGAGCCATTTCATTCTAATTTCATTTATTTATTGCTCTTAAAGTACATCATTTGAAACTTAACTAAAGAGGATCAAAAGAATAAAATATGCGTTGCCTCATGCATATTTTGTTGCAAAATGTAATGTCAATATTTAAGGAGAATTAGAAATGTCCATATTATCTGGTGAGTTTTTATCTTCATTCACATCCGGAAGTCTGCGTTCAATGGTCGAAATATCTTTTTCTTCTATGACAGACAAGTTGGGACTCCTGTCTCGGGTTCTTCTGTCATGCGGTGTTTTAGAGTCCCTGTGGGACCTACTCTTGGACCGATGACTGCCGGAACGAGATCTTTTTCTCTCGCGAGATCTAGACCTTTTTCGGTCTCGGGATCGAGTCCGCTTCCTATCGCGTGATCGCGATCTTTTCCTGTCCCGGGAACGAGATCGTTTTTTGTCACGCGACCTCGAACGTTTTCTTTCACGGGAGCGCGATTTCTTCCTTTCGCGAGATCTGGAACGCTTGCGCGACCGCGAGCGCTTCCTTCTCGATCTAGAACGAGATCTACGCCTGGAGCGAGACCTATCTCTTTTTTTATCCTTAGACCTGGATCGATCTCTCTTCTTTGACGGGGATCGTTCCTTCTCTTTCTCTACTTCTTTTTCTTTGTCGTCAACTGGTGATGAGTCTTTAGATTTCACATCAGACCCGTTTCCGTTGGTTTCGACCGGAACCGTTTCAACCTGTACTTCTTCTTTTTCTTCCTTCTCCACTTCTTTCGGAGGCGATTTGGACTTCTCTTTTTTCTCCTTGTCACCGGAATCCTTTTTATCTTTTTTGTCACGGTCGCGGTCCCGGGAGCGGTCGCGTTTAGAGCGCGAGCTGCGGTGGCGAGATCTTGACCTCGACCGCCGGGAACTACGGTGGCGGGAATGTGACCTGGAAAGAATCGTCAGAATTACTCATTGCCAGATAAAAGTGTTCATAAGAGACTATTTCATAGTTTTCATAAATAATATGACCAAAAAAAGTCAACAACTCTATAGAGGCAAGCTTGACAAATTAAAGTGAATTTTTATTTTTTTACATTATTCACAAGACAGTTCAAACATCACATGAGCATGTAAAAAGCTAAAAATAACAAGCATTTTCATTATTGCATTGTCATCCAAGCTATACATAAACAAATATACACAATATTACACCTCAAATGGACACTGGGAAGTGGGTGCAATGTAGCTTACATGATATGATTACAAACAAACATAAACATCGGAACAAGTGAAACTACTTAAAAGTTACCTGGAACGGTGCCTGTGGCGTGAACGGGAGCGGCGCGAGCGATGGCGAGAGCGGGAGCGCGAGCGCTTGCCGCGGTGCCGGGACCGCGAGCGGCGGGAACGGGAGCGCGAGCGGCGCCGGGAGCGGGAGCGGGATCGTGTCCTGGCAACAATATTTACAACAACATTAGGTAAATAAGGTAAAATATAACAGTGTCCATGATAGGATATACTTATTATCATAGAAAAAATAAATTTGTCATCCTGCCCTGCATATCTCAGGAACTCTACCAAGACTGACAATGTGTTATTGGTGGCTTAGTTCTGATCTTCAAAAATATAGTTAGTAAATTGACACTCAAAGATACAAACTACCAAGAGCACCATAAAAATAATTGAGTGATTATTTCTTCAAAAATTGCTGGCATTCAATAGGTTAAAACTATAAACACTTGGAACTTCCAACATACCCTCTTCCAAGTTGGAAGAGGTTATGTCTCATTATTAAATGCAGCAAAGTTTAATTATTAAAAGTGAAACACAGTAGACTTGTAGAGAATGCCTCTTAGCATTAAGTCTGCCAATTGTATCACAGTGCAATTTAGTTTAAAAAAAATAAATAAAGGCCATGCCTCTTATTTCCTCATTGTGACAGAGACTTTCCTTCCCATGAGAGAGTTTCCTCTCAACAGAAAGAATAACTTTGGTTTACATAATCAGACTCAATGTAACTCCAGATAGTAAGACTCCGTAAGAGAATGAAAGAGTTGTAAGAAATAATGAAAATACCTTCTTTTATCCTTAGAAAGCAATCCAATGACAGGATCAATAGCAGCAGAGATAAGGTTTTGCGCTTCCTTCACACGGCACATTGCCTCTTCAATCTCCCGCTGGGCTGCCTCATTACTCTTTGTTTGTGGCTTGGAGATTGCTTGAGTGGCATGATGCACCTAGAAAAGATAAGGTTGTAACCAATAAATTGTGAATCACAGGCACAATCAATATTCTATTGTTGAGGAGCTGGATTCAGCTGAACGAGTTTATTGGGTTAAAAATATTTCAGTATATTATTACACATAATGTTAAGGAATTGGAATCTGTATTTGTTAACAATCAAATATTAAGTAGGTATACTTAGGTAGACTGTGGTGAAAATTATATTACTTATTTATAAAAAGTTGCTTACCCTAATGGTTTGTCCATCAATAGTAGACCCATTCAACTGCAACGCTTTGATAACACTTTCCTGCTCAGTCATCTCAATCAATGCATACTTCAAAGTGTCAGCATCTCTGTCACAGAAACGCAAATATTTCACTTCACCAGCTTGGCAAAAGTGATCTATAAGTTGCTGTTGAGTCAATGCACCAACATCAGCTAACAATAAAGTTCTTCTAATCTCTTCCACTTGTCTTGAATCATAAGCAGCAGGCAAGGGAGGGTAGGGTGGCAATCCTGCAGCAGCCATCTTCGGGTCATGTGTCTGGATCACTTGGTTCGGCGGTACACCTTCCAACGCGTTGATAACGTGTGCTGGAAGCCGCGGCTCCACTGAGCTCAAACCGGGCACTAGTGTACCGTTGCTAGACATCTCCAGTGCTTTATGCTCATCTGGGATCTCTCCAGACTGCATAGGTATTACGATCAACGCCCGATCTATGAATACCGTGTTTGTCATATGCTGGGCGACGTTGACAGTCGCCGAGTCGTAATATTTAACGTAACATATACGTGATTGTACGGGGCAGGATACATCTCTGATCGTCGGATAGAGTCTTATGTCATCTATTTTACCCAAATAACCAAAAAGTGTCTGCATTTGATCCTTCGTAGCTTGAGGGGCGATGTTGGTGACTTGTATCACCCTCGTACTGCCCGAAACCATTTTCGATGATTTACACATCAAACTAAACTTTATGTTTGCAAATCTGTAGATAGATCATTTATAACATATTTACTACATTGTAGCGAACGAATTTCAGTCTAAAATTCGCGAATTCATAAAAACACCAACGCGGTTTGTAAAATAATATGACATATGAAAGCTTAAAAAAAGGAACGCCAGTAGTAGTAGCACTAGCATTGTTCCCAAGGGAAAGGCAACGGTCAGAGCCATACAGCCTAGTCTTCATTTATTTCAATTCTTAAAACTACTACTTAAAACTAACAGCCCTAACCTTGGCCCTAACCTAACTTATTGAAATGCGAGGATGGTTCACATTACAATTACTCAAGAAATGGAGTTTTACGCGGGAACATCGATCGGATCACCTTACTGTGAACATTTCATGTGGAGTTGACTCCACTCGGCGATCTGTTTACAGCGCGTATTCTTGAGAATACAGATCCTTTTTTTCAGCTTTAGTCATGGATTTCAGCAAAGTAACGCCTGATTCCATCAACTTTGTTTTAAATTACGACTAAACGTTTAGTCCAAAATAATCCTTTTTTCAGCTTTAAAAAAAAAAGCCTATTTAAAAATAAGGTAAGTAAGTAAGTTATGTTATATTATTAAAAATTTACACACGTCTTTATTTAAAACTATCATTTATTTAAATTGATTAGGCATTTAGCCGTTTTTTGCAGGTCCAAAGTAAGGCAAGGTTCTCTGCAAACATATTACAATATCGTTACATACATCGATATCATAAAAGGCGCAAGTCTGCGACAAGCCGCCATCCATTATTTTATTTTTGAGCAAATTTAGGTATGCACGTTTGTGAGTAGGTATGGATTGTCCTTATTTATTCTCTGGTCTATGTGGCTTGCAGCAAGCCGCTTGCTTGCTACTTTTTTAATGTTGGCGCAAAGATATTATCTTTGTGTTAGCGTCTCTGGGCTTACAGAAACTGCTATGGGTTGTATAAATAGAGGTCAGTGGCTATGGGTATGTAAGTAAAAGAGAGAGGGAGGAATGGGAAGTGTCAAGATAGCACGGCTTCGATCGATGGCGCGAAACCTAAAAAGTTTTGGTCGATAGATTTTTTGTAATTTTTGTGGTGAGATAATGATAAACATGTCTGTACAGTGTAATAAAATAGACAAATTAAAGATAATGCTAAATTCTGGTAAGAAATTTTGTATATCCTCCGTATTCTGCGAAATTGCCCGTATATATTTGACTGCATTTTTTCTGTTGCTTGAATTCTCGATTCTGCTGTACTCGCTTTTTTCGTCGATTTGTGGCTCGCCAGAAGCTGAAATATTAGACCCTTCGTACATAAGGCTATGCAAATCTTCGATACTGGAAGATTTTATTCTTTAAGCGACTACCGTCATACAAATTGATCCATTAACGCCGACATTCGAAATTTGTATGGCGGTAGTCGCTTGGAGACTAAAATCGTCGAGTATTGAACATTTGCGCAGCCATGTGTATGCAGGGGCTTATTGTTTTGGTATCTACAGCATCTAAGAAACAAGTACGGAAAGACGTTGAAGGACTTGCCTTGAGAAACTTGGAGCGACAGTATTCTGAAAAATTGATAACAATACAAACACAAGTAGACTTGACAACAGAACAGCTTAAGGTCTATTTGTTTGTGTACTATTTTACTCTGTTTTTTATTTTACTAAGTAGTAATAAACGTAGGTAAAGCGCTCGATATTTACCACGGATTATAAACCAAAATGCAGCAGCCGGAAAAATATATCTTTTAGCTATTTGACTGATTTTTTTGTAAAAAAATAATTGAAAACGAGTTTTCTGATCCACATATTGATCTACATTTCAGGAGTTGAAGAATATGCTAGCGTACGCTCGACATCAAATCTCATTAGTGGAGATATGTTCAACATCAGAAAAATCCAAAATAAAAAATTCTATCTCCGAATTAAATAATCATAAAATAAGTTTCGACGCAGTGTTCGACAAAGGTGGGTAGGAAACCATGCAGTTACTGCCACCCTGTATTTTCGTGAAGGATCATCATACTCTCCCTTCATCATCCTTCCAATCCATAGTTACTAAAATCGCTTCCGTTATCGTAATTATATAGTCCCCTTTTCTAGTGAAACTGATGGCGGAGTTGCGCAAAAAGGAGATAAAGAAGAATGAAGAAAACGAAATTGAAGTAGCACGCCAGAAAGAGAAGGAAGCGCAGGAAAGAAATGAACAAATATTAAAAGAAATATTTTGCTTGGAAAAAGAATACGACGAAATAGAGCGTGAATGTGCAGTGTTAAAAGTAAGGGCTGCTTGTTGTTGTTTGGGTCATGCATGATGATGAAGGCGATCGCTTATGCATCGAGTCGTGCGTGAGAGGAATTGGGCGCCAGTGTGCGTGGACGTTGACGTTAGTCGTTTCAGCTATAGAGTTACATATTTGTATATTACGTAAGTTGTGTAATCCTTGTAAATTACAAAAATACGTGAACCTTCTTTTATCTCCTTGTTTCAGAAAAGAAACAATGCAATAATGTTGAAAATGAGGCGCAAGTTGATAGAAACAGAAAATATGAGAAAAGAACTGATGAAAAAAGAACGCCCAGAAACCCAACTCGAAAATAAATGAATGAAAACAACGTCATTTAGGTATTTAAGTCATGATTATTTAATGATTCACATGAAAAGCTAATAATAATAAATATTGATTAAATGATACTCTATACAATTAATTATTAAAGTGAACATTGAGAACAAAGTTAGCAGTGAAGGACCACCATTTAAATTAAAATTATTATTGAAAATAAAAAAAAAAGTTTTTGTGACTAAGATAAATTAATAATAGGAAACAATGTACCTTGTACCACAGTAGAATAAAAACTACAGTGCTTGTACTCTGGTATACTTCTCTGTATAAGTAAATTACCAACCAGTACCATCGTGTGAAAGCGGAAATTATGCCCATGGTAACTTATACAAAGAATGCAATATAGTTCATTTTTCATCACGTACTAATGAGCAAAGTAAACATACCTATTCGTGAGATGAGTTTTTTCTAATTATCTAATTGAAGCAGCAAAGCAACACTTCGTTTGATCCAATGTGCCGATGGTTTGTCAGAAGGCAGGTAAAATGCAAGAACAAAATTTGATGAATGTCCAGTTGTGGCTAAAACACCTTTTCGTTCTAGAGTCTTGTACAAAGGGCACCTGTACCGTGAACCTTCTTGAAATTCGGTTTTAATTTTTGGGTATAGCCACATGACTGGCATAACATCGTTTAAAATCTTTGGAAGCTGTTCATCAATAGCATATTTTTCTCTGTTCCAACGACCCCCATCCATAAAGAGTCCTAACACATATACACCCATCGACGGAGCTTCCGTTTCATAATCGACTCTGCGCACCTCAAAATCGAATATGAGCAAATCTATAGGGATTCTTTTAGCTCTAGCGAAATTCTGAACTGATCCCGTCAAAAATGCTTGAGTAAAAAAGAAACCGGACAGCCAAAACGTTGTGGGTTTTCCATTCTGATACCAATCTTCCAACATAGCAAGCCGTTCAATAAAATCTGCTACGTAACTAGGCAGTGGTTTCAAACTTGGATATGACACTTTACGCCAGTTATCTGGTATCCGTCCGAGAAGCATTGCATTTGATTGCAGATCTAAGGCCGGAGACATGACAATAAGCCCCTTTACAGCTTTTTGCAAATCCAATAAAGAGGTCCTAATTTCACCTAGTAACTTGTTAAAACGTTCCATTTCTTGTACAAGCACAGTATTCATAGATTCGTTGTAATCCACCGGATACTTCTTTTGGGCCATTTCAACATCGAACTTTGGTGGTAATTTAGAAACAATTTCCGATGCCATGTGCATAAGAATAACTTCAGTATTGCCACCTTCACCACCACTTCCAGCCCCCTCGACAAGAACAAGAGCGGCAGTCATAGCCATTGATATAGTATAATCACGAGTAATTCCTGCATTCATATGAAGACCGAAAACCTCTGGTGGAGGATTTACTGGAACCATTTCAATGTGTTTTAAATAGTCTTGGTATTCACATCTACGTGGCAGTCCATACTGAGAACCTATGTCACAAAACAAATATCCTGGATCATTGACGACTCCAGGATTTACATACGCATCTAAAATTGTCACAATCAATCTTCTATCCCAATCATCTGTCACTCTACCTCCATAGTTACATTCTCCTGTTAAATACTTGATTGCAACATACTGTATTTCTTCATATTGATTCAAAAACATTTGTAATTGCATTATGGATATTTGGAAATCAGAATCATTAAAACCATATTGTATATTCCAACCTAAAGGCCCAAACTTCTTTCTCTCTTGAACAACTGCATGAAAAAAGCTTATACCGTACAAAAGCTTACTAAACGGTTTGTCTTTGCCAGGACATCCTTCAAAAAACTCTGCTTCCTTCAAAGGTTCTGAATTGTACGACCTAAACAAATTATGTTGAAGACCAGTTGGAGGCTCGTTTGTCATTTTGACTCCTACTTGAAGAACAGATTGGGGGAATCTGTCAGATGGGTAACTGGTGAGCCATAGTCGGAAACTTAAATCTGTATTCGTTAAATCAAAACCTTCAACAATTTTCTCTAAAACTGGTAACCAAGAAACTGCCAAATGACAATTTTGCAGACAAACCCAGCCACCTTCAAGCTGAGCTCTTTCTATCATAGCCCTTGCAATAGGACCTTGACCTTGTCCAAGGGATATAGAATTGAATCTGTGGGAATATCCCATTCTCTCACAATATTTTATTAATGCTCCCATCGGATCTGACCCCGGGGATAGGATAAAAATAAGAGGTGCGAGGCAGTTTGAATCGCCAAAAGATTTGCCAATATCAAATGGAGGAGGAGTAATGTATTTTGATCCTACCTGATTTTCCACAAAATCGGATATAGCAGTCGTTAATTTATCAGGTCTCAACACTCTTATAACTAGCAGTTTTTGAAACGGTGTAAGTTTCGAATCCCATGTACCTGGTAAGGGTTTATGATGTGGTTCCAAATCATCATACACCGCTTGCCATTGTTTTATGGATGAAACGAAATTATCTTTAAAACCTTTAAAAGCGGGCAAGTCATTGAGTCTGCAAATTTCATCCCAAGCTTTATCTGGCAACCATTCAACTGGTTTCGCCAAAGGGTTTTGGACGGCTATACCTCCTGTTATAAGAAATATGTGTTCGTCAGCATTCATTTCACCCGTTGATAGCATCATTTTGGCACACATTATAAAAGAAAACATCAGTTTGTCTTTGTCAAATAGTGATCTGCATACGTTGCTATATAAATTATAAGTAAAAGTATCTTTTAAAAACTTTAGCCTTTTATCTAGATCTTTAGATTTATTTGCATTTTCAATTGATATAATGTATAAGTTGATAAACCATGTCAATGAATATTGATACATAGGATCTACATTAGGTAGTTCAGTGACGCAATAATACAAAACTGCCGAATGGGAGGCAATTGGTCTATATCCAAGTCGAAATTTTTCTATTATAATTTCAGTTTCCAAACTTGCCTCCTGTTTTTTCATAATGTCAATTGCCAATATTTTGGAAGAGTCAAGAACTTCGATGGCAGATTCATCTTCTAAAATATCTCCCTTAGTTTCTTGTAGTGTGCGCAAAATGTCATCTTCTACTTGCTTTAGAGCAGCTCGATTGGCAGCCCCTTGGACGATCAACTTTTCTCTTTTTTCTTGTAAATCCGGTCTCTCCTTAGCCACTACTATTCCCAATAATTGATCTTCCAGGCCATCTTTAGTAAGAGCAAAGTTTATTAGCGTCACTTTGTTAAAAACCTCTGGTAAGTAATGTGGATTTCTCAATTTAGTCGTCATATACAATCGGAAATTAGGATGATATTCTATGACATTCTCTCCTAAAGCTATGTACTCCTTTCCGCCTTGTATATATGTGTGTTTCAGTAATACAGGATCTAATGGTGCTTCTACGTCTTCTAAAATGCAATCGATCAACGCTGGTTTCCCATATTCTAGGCATGTTTCAATTACTTTCATATAGTTTCCATCGGTAAACTTCAAAACCTGTAAGTCATTAGACTTTTCCATTGTTTTTATCCATTTGTTGGCTTGTCCCTGTGGATCAACTAGTAAAGACCATCTCATAGAATTATCTTGAATAATAGCATTATCGGTTGAAAAAGAATCACGGGGCAAGCCAGCAATACACCAGTTTTGAATTTTGATGTCAGTGCCTAAAATGTCTTTAAAAAGGAAATGTTCAGAATGCGGCATGTCTAGTTTAATGACAAGGTTACGCCACTCTTCTATCATTTCTGTTCTTACTGGCAATGTGTAAGGAGCTAAATATGCTATGATGCCACAAGAAACCAATATGTCCCCTGCTAAGTTATCAAAAAGTAGCTGCAGATTTTCAGCAGCCGCAGTCCATCTGACTTTTTCACCTCCTAACCCTCCTATCAATTTTTCTGCTCTAAACAGTTTGTCTATACATAGTTGAACTTCATCTTCAAGGGCCTTCTTTTTAATGTTAGCCTCCTCTAAAGCTTCATTTAACTGTGCTAATTTAGCTTCTAATCGGGCCACTGTAGCTTTCTTTTCTTCTAATATTGCCATTGTTTCAGCGAACTCCTTTTCAGCGGCATTTAGTTTTGCTTTTTTGGGAGCTACCACTTTAGCAACGGCATCATACATATCCATAGCAATTATCCATTTGCATAAACCTTCAGCAGCAGCGGATGCTTTAGCGATTATATGTGGCTTAAAATCTTTGTTCGAAAGATACTCTTTCCTGATTTTTTGCATTGTAGCAACAGGTATATTATCTTTATCAAAATTACGTAGCGAGTCCAAAAAGCTCATGTCTCCTAGCACGCGCTTGCTAGGTCCCCAATAATCGAATATTTTCTTACCTGGATTATCAGGATCCGGTATCTTATCAGGTGGAATGCCTTTCATGACACACACCGCTGCCATTACCAACTTAACTGTAGCTGGAGGATTTTTCATAGACTTAACTATAGTTATGTCACCAGGTTTAAGTGTATTCAAAGCAGCAATAGCATCTTCTAAAATTGGCAATGCCAGAGCTAGATCAGCTTCACAATCCTTTTTTAATTCCTGGGCTGCAGCAGCCTGTACATTGGCAACTTTTTGATCCTCCCTTACCTGTGCCGCAGCTTTATCGGCAATCGCAGTTTCTTTTTCAATTTCCTCCATCATCTTCGTAGACTTTGCAGCCATCACAATCAACTGTGGTTTCAAAGCATTCAAATCACGTTGCATTATTGCAACTGCTTCGGCTGCTTGGCCGAGTTTATCCAAACCATTTGTATAGCGCAATTTCGCTGCTCTTAGCTCCCTTTGCTTTTTATTTGTTAAGGTAGTAAATGATTTTATTAAATCTAAATACGAAGCTGAAGTTATATAAGTTTTTCTACCAAACTGTGCAAAAAAATCAGCGGATACTCGCCGTGCATCGACATGGAATTGTTTGCAGGCTATAACCGCTGCTGCTTTTACTTTGTCGGGTACATTAACTTTAATCATATAATGATGTGCCACCATTTCTAATGCATCTTCTGGCCAGCTGTCATACCAATCAATAGTGCAACAATTCACTAAAGATGGATAAAGCCTTAGTCTTGTTCTAAAAGCACTCCCTATAGGGCTGAAGCACAAAACCACGTGTAGTTTAGCTTTGCATCTCCCAACAAAAAAAGCTAATATTTGAAGTGGGCTAATATCTAGGTTCCGGTTGCCCCCCTGAGCTGCTAGGCGGACTAATTCAAGAATTTCTTGTTTTTCATCTAAGCCGTACAAATTCGGAACTTCTCCCGAATTCAATAAACTGTCTAAATTTTGTATGAATGTTTCTTCTTTTATTTGACTCTCTGTAAATAGAAAAGTTGTATCTTTATTTAAGCCTCCAGATTCTCTAAGCACTAGTTTTACGTCATCGTGCCAATCCTTTACGCTATAGGACTTTGTAATTTCTGGTTGAAACACTTGTTGACCCAGGATAGTGCTGGCCAGTCGCGTTAGTGACTGGCGCCCAGATCCACCAACACCAACCAACAACGCATTCCCTGAAGGCATAGACAAAATTCGGCATATTTTTGATAGGTGCTCTAAAGCATAATCGAAAAGCACTATCGTCATTTTGGCTTTATGCATTGTATTATATTCAGCCAACATAGCTATTGCTACATTAAGAAAAGCCTCTTTCGTAGGTAATTCTTCATATTTTCTCTCACCTTCAAGACTTTCAGTGTCTAGATAACACCCAAACATCATCCTTTTTATAGTTTCAAGTGTCACGTCACCATTGTCATCCTGATACGTATCCAAAGCAGATTCAAATGTATCTTTCATGCAATCCCTTGTAGTCTTTTTCAGTATACCAAAGAACCACTTACGATCTTCTTCATCCACCAATCTGTCAAAAAATACTCGCATAATTTCATGAACCCATACTCTTGTAAAGGTTTTTTTACTATCAGCAGACTCTTTTCGAAGCAGAGCACATCCTTGAATAACTCTCGAAAAATCTCTAAGATTAAAAATATAGTGGGATTTGGCAGGAGTGGGCCTAAGACCTTCCGTAGCTTGATCATAAATATCCATTGTTGCTGTTATTATGTTCACTATAAACGGTTGTGTATCTTGACCAAAACCATTTCGTCGCCAACCAAGCTGCAACAAGGTCATAAATATTTTAGTCATGCTCTCTTTTGAGAATTCATTGATAGAGTATATGTTAAAATGGCGTAACATTCTTGGATATATAAGTTGCCTGCTACCTCCAACAGGACCAATAGCACCATAAAATATTGTGTCATAAATGTATAGCTTTTCCGTCGTTTTCAAATCATACCAATGTTTTTGGTCAAAATATAATCTTAACAGTTCAATTGCAGGTTGCGCACCATACACTTCTTTAGCAGGCATGTTCATGTCATCAATGAATATTATGGCTTGTTTACCTTTGGTCGGTCCATAATTGTTTTTTCTTCTTTTCACTAATTTAGAAATTACCAAATCTTGCGTTTGATTGCACGATGTTGTAGTTGTGAACGTTATAAAACCAGGAGTATACTTATCCATATCCAGATTATTCATGAGAAAATTTTGAACATAGAAGCTTTTTCCTGTTCCAGTAGGACCAATTAAAAGAATTGGTTTTAAAAACTTTGTGTGTATTTTTAATAAAAACATATACTTTTCTGTTTCTAAAGTGGGAATAACAGTCATCAGAAGGTTTATTTGCTCTTTTACTTGCACTGCTTTAACAGCATCTGGCCATGGCTTCCAACATCCTTTACTTTTATACATATAGTAATGGTCAATGAGCATTCCTTCGGTTGGTATTGAAACATCGAGTCTGTCGATTTCGGGAGGTATTCCTTTTTCTCCCCTAAAATATTCCTTTACTACTTCGTCAAATCTTTCTCGTGAATCTGTATTTAAGATTCCACCCAAACCCCAGACCATAGCACTCATAAACGATGCTAAAAACCATGTTCTGGTATATTTTGTATCTTCTTCGCCTTCTATAGCATTATCCATGAACATTTCTATTAAATTCAGAGAACTCTTTACTAAATTGACTTCACCAGCAGTAACAAGTTGCTGACAATTCTTCCTAATATAATAGACAAGAGGATCGAACAACCATTCACACATGTTAAAAATATACTCTTCATTTTCTTCGAGCCAAATAGGATTCAAAGTATTTAACCAAGATTTGTAGAAGGGCATAAATCCGAAAGAAGCAGACTCCATATAAATCATACCACATCTTGAAACAGTGGCTGGGGAAGCTTGCGATAAATCCATGACTTCAAAAATCATGGACATCACACTTGACATGGCCATTACTTCTCCGGATGTAAGACAAAGTTTTTTATTATCATCCAAGACTGTATTCATGTTTTCTATCCAGACTGCATCAACAGGGCCATCAAATACGATCCATTTTTTGACAGGAGTATCTTCAGAAGCAAAATCCCGGAACATAGTAGCCACAATGCCATCGGTCCATTCGTAGGATATGGGATCAAATGCGCCATATAACTGCCCCATAGTAACGGCTTTCGGATTCAGTACTTTATAAGTACAAGCGCAGCCTCCAGGTTGTTTTCTATCTTCCATTAAAGTCAGAGCTTCAGATAAGATTTTTAATGTCATAGATTTTCCTGAAAAAGGATCTCCAACTAACATAAAACCGTGTCGCACAATCATCATTTCATATGTCTGAATAACTTTTATAAGGAAGCATTCCATCGGTTGGAGATTATTGTTTGCACAGGCATCCTCACATGCATTTAAAAAGTTGACGTAGTCAGGTTTTGGTAGTGAGATACCTGGGAAAAGATCAGTTATAATGCCTTCAAATAACGGCACGTCGAAAGATAAAAACTTTGGTAAATTAACGTCGGTAATTGATCTTAGCAGTAATATACTCTCATTTTCATTGGGAAAACTTCGTTTTAAATTACCCGCAGCTGAAAGTACTGTCTTTACGGCTCTCATACCGTAATCGTAGTGGTTTTGAGATGACAACTGTTCTGAACATAGCCGGTAAGTAGTCACAATCTTTACAGATAAATTACGTGCATCTATAAAACCGAAAGAATACAGCGAGATTTCACCAATCATAGCATAATCGGGTACCATCATTGCCACAGTACGAAATAAAACTTTCAGATTATCGGGTAACTCGGAACGACCTGCGTAACCAGGATTCATGGTGATACAAACGTAACATGCTGGATTAAGGGTCAAGATAGTTCCTTCAAAGTCAAATGTTTCGACGTGTTGCCTTACTGCTTGCACTATACAGAGAATTTGCTGGGCAATCACTGATAACACCTCAACTTCTATACGGTTAAACTCGTCAAAACACACCCACGCACCACAGGACGCGAGGCCTTTAAAAAATTTACCCATAGCTTTATAATCTAAGCCATCGGAACAATTAAAAACAACACACTGTACCGCCAAAGCTTTGGCGAGATCTTTTGTAGTTTCTGTTTTCCCTGTCCCTGCTGGTCCTTCGGGCGCACCATTCAGATGTAAATAGTACGCTCCAATCAATGTACGATAGCAGCGATCTGTGAGCGGCGTAATGACTAGACGGTCTGAATTTCCCAAATATTCATAAGCATAGTCTACCACAGCGTTAATAATTTTCACAAACACTCTTTCTTCTTCCCAGTAATATCGTAATTGGGCTAACCATTGGAAGTCCGTCACTTCGGTGACATTTTTCCCGACCAGTTCAAATATAACATCTTTGGCGTGCACATCAATTACAATTAGGGCTTTTACAGTAATGCTGCTTAGTTTGGTTAAATCCGTTCGCCTTATAACAGCAACAGTTTCGTTGAGCTGTTTTGTTAAACTAGTGTGGAACGCTTGAAGTTCGCTTAGTTTATGGGTGCTCAAAGCTTCGTGTACGTCCACTGCCCAATAAATTTGTGATATCGCCAGCACGACCATGCCTTCCCACGAAAGGATCCACTCCACGCGCCCCATGTTGGGGTAGTCATAATACGACAATTCAGTTTCCATTTTTACAGCTTTGAGCATCTGCTCCTCTACTTGAACCAACCATTTCTCTACTGATCCTCTGGCAGCAGACGTACTTATTATTTCTAAAAATTCAACTTGTTCCCCTTCCATTGATATCATAGATGAAATGTTGAATTCTTCGTCAAAAACTAATCTGTTTATTCCTTCAAAACATTTCTTTAGATGCGGTTGTACTTTAAGCGGATTTTTAGTTTCTGATAATATCTCCAACATTTCATCGTTGGACAAGAAAAAGAATCTAGGGAAATAAAGTCGTTTTTTCTCCAAGTAGTTGTTAACACCATCATTAATTTTCTCTAACATTCCAGAAGCAATTTTAAATGATTCTAGAACTCCCATGCCTCCAGCAAGTTCAAGAGCGTGAGGGTCTTTGTCGACAGAGCCCATGTAACGGCGATACGTATTATTGACTTCCACGAACATAACTCCCTCCTCAGGCATTTGAGCCACAATATCTTTGGATGAGAATATAGGTAGTAAGTATAGCCACTGACTCTGTACTTTTCCCCATTCGTCTATAGTGGCATTAACTCTCATGATCTTATCATACCATGCTCTTACTTGAGTTTCAAAGGGTTTTACAAATGCAGAACCACGCATCCCAACGGTTTTCACAATGTGGTCATCTAAGACGCTTTGAATATCGTCAAGTCCAGATAGGATAAATATACCAGTATCTTTATATGGGCTGGTCTTGAAACAAATATCCGTCCATTCGGCAATCATTTTGTTTAAACTGGTAATCAAAGCTAGTTCTTTAGTGGCTGCTACACTAATTATTTCATACTGATCGATCTCATCCCACAAATTGTAATTTATTATTTTTCGTAACGTTGTTCCAGCAGTGGGTGTCAAATCAAAACCAGCGATAGTGGACATCTCATCCCAGTGACGCTGTACTAGCGCAGGATTACACATAATATGAGCCATTTGTACATTAGGTCTCCAATCTTTGATTTCAGCTATTGCTTGAGCGCACAGTTTCATCGGAGCAGGCAAATTGTTAACATCAGGATCATCAACCAACCCCTGAAACCGTTTTTCTACTCCTTCGGCAACTTGCTGTTTTATTTTATTCTTATAATTTTTGGACAACTTCAAAAACTCTTTATAGTAGAAGTCATGATCTTGCTCAATTTGGTTGTGGTCATGATATTCAAAAACGCCATCCATCCATGTGTAGTAACTTCGCTTCCATCGATGCACAAGATGAACCAAACTGTAAAAAGGTAAAATAAAGTCTTTCAACTCCTCCAAATCAGTATAACTTGATATCGGGAATTTAAAGGTGGCCTCTTCATTGTTAATCCACGTGACGAGCTTATCACAATCTGCCAACCGATGGACAAGTTTCCGCAAATATTCCAAATACTCAGACGTATGGTTGATATCGTCCATATTATCAAGAAGTTCCAAATATGGTGTCATTTGAAGAACTTCATTGTTAAGATAGGCAATCTTAGACAATAAATTATCTTCCATTTCTGCCTTGAAGGTTTCATAGGCGGCTGCGTTCTTTTCGAATATCGGTTTGATATCTTTCAACCAATTAACTGTGCGGGTATTCGATGCTACGTGTTCTGGGGTTAAGGACGTCATTTCTAGTAGATTAGAAATGATTTCAATTTGTCTCATAATTCTTTCTTTCAAACCCTCAACCAGAACCGTTTTAGCGTGTAGAATATAAACGCCTTGTTCGATCAACTCGGCTGCATTTTCTGGTTCTTTCAATGCTTTTGCTGCAATTATTTCAAATTCAGTGCAAATACTATGATTCTCGTCCATGTGCATTCTGACTATACCAGCTATTATATCGTTTATGAATTCCAATGCTTTACCTTTTAACCCATCAACCATTCTTAATTGACAGACAACGGCACAATTGAAATATTCATTTTCCAGAACGGCTGTTATTTCAGAATCAATGCCTTGAAAATATCTTATTTTGTCACGACTTTCTTCGAACTCTTCGGCTTGTTCTATAAAACGAAGAAGTGCCTCTTTGGCTGGTGTCCCGTACAACATATTATATTCTTTACGCAAGCGTACTAAATATTGCAGTAGAGGCTCAAATACTACGTCGAGTTGTTTTTGTAGCCGGTCATGGCCGTCTTTATGAAGCCACTCATTGTAATTTACTGGCAGAGCATCGTGGCTATACGATATTCTGAGATACTGTTCAATAGGCATTAACCTTTGAGATATATGAGATATTGCATCTGCGATTCCATGGAACGTTGCATAAACAGTTTCAAGAGATGGGTCGTATATAAACTCGCCATCGAAATCAAGGTCTAAGTTTAAAATTGGTACTGATTCAGGGTTTTTTAAGGCATCAATAATAGCATTGATTGATCTACGCATTAACTCCTGTATCTGCATAGATATCATTTTGGTAGCGCATCTCACGAAGTCGGGAATCTTTTTAGGTTTCATCCCTTTAAGACATCGAGGATTTTTTAACCATTGCACCAAAATTGCGTACCACGTACTCGATACTAAATAATCGGCACGTTTGATTTCCTCCAAAATTTTCGTTTCAAACTCCTCAAGACCCATGGGGCCTCTCGCTCTGTATTTCGCTAAGTTAATTATAAAAGGAGGAAAAGTTTTCTCAGACGATTCAAGAACGAGTCTAATAAAAGGGTGTAGAAGTAGGGAGCCATCTTGAAGTTTCTTCCTGAACTTCAGCATTTTCTCATAGTTAGGTGTGACGCCATCAAATTTGAAGTATGGTTCCACATAGCGTTTACGGGATACTCCAGGAACATCACGAATAACGGTTTTGACTGCAAGGTCGTGGAGATTGTGGTTCCAATCAGCTTTGCTTTCATTGATTAACTCTTCCATGACCGTCGGGAACGACTGTCGCATTTTGAGAGGTATCAGGCCGCAAATTTTCCGCTCCCAAGACTTGAGCATAGGAGGGGGTTGTATTTTGTCGGCGCATTCCTTTAAGACGGCTATGTGCCTGGACTGTGCTATCTCAAGTCTGTCTCTCTCGCGGCGCTCTAAAGGCGGCCGAGCTATCTCCACTTTCCTGTCAGTAGCTTTCTCGGCAAGAACTTGACGGAACTTTGATTGTTTATCCTGAAACGTAAAGTTTTTGTTACATAACTATTACTATATTTCGTATAATAAAAAATATATAAAAATCATAGCACAATATCTTTACTGCCCTAGAGTTTTTGATCTTGGGTTTGAATCTAAGGGAATTGAAGGGTCATTGAAGAACCACGATAAAATGATGAATGTAAGTATTTTAGGAATATTGTAGGGAAAATTTTTGTTATCCATACCTTAATGCGATTGTACGGTGGCAGTGGAGTGAATGGTAGTTTTTCCATCTTATGGACATCTGGAATGGGCAGCATGACTGGTACACGACACCCATTTTTAGTTTGTAACAGTTTTCTTAGCTCACTTTCTTCCATTTTGTCTAATTTGATACTAATCACATAACACGGCCAATGGTTTACCTTGGTAGTCTACACTAAAACCGATAAAACAGTATTTTACTAACATAAAAACATGAAAATTGTAAAAGATATGTTCGATTGTAAAATTCATCAATACAATTTCCATGACAACGAAGACGCGTGACGGTTTACTTCAATCAAACAATGCACTTTCGTCCTCAAAGAAGGTTAAATGAATTCTTGTTTATATGTTTGGTTAGTATCGCTGAACCCATTTATATAGTTTTAATTAGCCGTAAGTAAGTGGCTATTGATCCCAAGTCTATATATCGAGCACTATGATGTGTACCTAACTATTGAAAACGTTTTTATTTTTAACAAAGATATTATAATTGGTAAAGCCTACTGTCGGCGTAAAGAAACCATCTGGAGAGGGGGAGGCCAAGGCATTTTAAAATATTTGTACTTTTATGGTCTTAGCCGTATCATACTAGGTACGTGCCACGCAATTATAGATATAGATACAAGTAAAGATAACCTGTGTCGGTGGGGTACTTAAGCAGCGCAGACGTCAGCTGTGAATGTGGAGAACCCCTGCAAACCATGGTCCAACTCATGAACTGTCCCGCGTGCCCGACCACCTGCTTGCGTGAGGACTTACTAGTCAATAACCAGAGGGCTACCACGGTAGCCGCTTTCTGGGCAAGTAAGCTTTAGCCCGTGTTCTTGCCGACACGAAAGAAGAATAAGAAGACGCAATTATAAAATATTAGTATTAAAATGTATGAGACTATGACCACTATAACGTTCCGTCACCGTCGCGTGCCAGGGGACTTTTCTACGAAAAACGAAATACCTAACCGTTAAAACGATAATACCTAGCTTTTTCATTTTAGGACACAACTGCTTATGACCGCACGTCAAGGTAAAATCTGTGGCATCTTATCCGTATGCAATAAGGGCGATTAAATTTGTAACGTCATGTACCTACACGTTTTTGTTTTGACGGGTAGCAATTCTCGTAGTAGGCGTTGTGATACGTTAATACGATACGGTCGTGGTATGATACGTTCAGTGAGCAGATACCTTAAACAAAAGACTCGATAAATGAATAACGTTTATTAAACCGACACCCCTATGAATTAGTTAGTATAGAAAAGGGGGAAATAATAAAAGTACGATTTGGTAAATGAATTTTATTCGCACAAACAATAAACATATGCACAAATAAAATAAGTCTTTATACCTATACATATTAGTTTTTACAAAACTCGTTCATTTGATTATTTACCTTATTTTATATTTTACAATTACTTCATCACAATAAAAATATGACCAGTAGGTTTAATAACTCAAGTATATTTTTTTAAAATAGAAAATACATACACATTGTTAGATACATGAGAACCAATTCTTTTTATTGTTTACATTTATTGTATAGAGATTGAATATGGTTTTTAATTTTCATGACACGTAGATATTTGAGGTATCGGCATAGGTGTGTTATCGTATATATTACACAAGTAATAGTTTAATGTTACTAAACGCTTATTTTCATTTATCTAGCTAACGGATGGAACTAAAGTTCAAGAATTTTTATTTATCTTGGTGAGATTCCTAAGTTTTAAAAATATATTTATTATGATTTAATTTAACAAACAAAATGAGTAGTTATTGGTGATTTATAACGTTTTGGCACCGAATATATGTATGTGTGATGTGTTTATGAAAATAGATTCTACCCTCACCGATTCTCATCCATTTGTATTTGATTACAAATCTTTTTTTGCCTTTACAACTAGGTACCTACTTTGTTTTGCGTTTGAGCATTTTCAATTTTTATGATTATGGTACCTATACGGTTTTTTCATTCCATAGATGTTGGATTACACAAAAGAAACATAGGATGTTTTTATGTGGAAGAAACATAGTTTTACATGACTTTATCAGTCTTTTTTCGATGTTAGAGTAAATATTTTTTATTATATCAAATCATAATGGCACTACTACGAAAACCTAAGTACTATACCCACTAGGAACAATATAATAATTTCATTTTAAAAATGAATCATACAAAAATATTTGCTTTATTCTACTTAATTATGAAGCGCATTTGTACATAAATGGTTTAATTTAATCTTTGCAATTCCCGTTAAAAGGTTTTTTTAACATATAGGTAATCGTCGTACGAGGCAAACAGTTGCTAATTGTTGTTTTTACTAAAAGACATGCTCGCTTATTATGCTTACTTAGACCATAGTGTCTAAGCATAATAAGCTAAGCAAAATAAGTATGCATAAGTTATTGCAATATACATTATAACATAAAATAGCCACGTAACACGAGTACATTTTATAGTCAAGGAATCCTTATAACAGTAGGTACATGAGGTGCCATTTACATGATTATGATACATTCATAGTAGCCTCGCCTTTGCTTCAAAATGTTTCATCTGTGTATGATTTGCCATCCTTAATTATTGTCTGTATTCGAAACAGAATTTGCGGTCAATTATGAGGATTTGATAAGAAACTTATAAATACGCCAACAAACTGATAAATATATCAATATTCAGCTGTGCTCGAGTGAATCGGGACAAGACGGATTTAGTTCGACGCAATTTGGAATGTTAATTTTGATTTTATCTTACGCACTAATAGATTAGTAATATCTATAACAATTCGGCATCACAGCAAAATAAATAGCCAGCTCGTCTTCTGTACCTAAAGCTTTATGTCGATCACTGTTTGGTAAACATTGTGTAGCAAAGACAAGTCAACCGGATATACTTAGCTAGGAGGAGCGCAGGTTAAGCCCGTAGTATGGTGGGCCGGGAGTAAGGTCATACGCTGGCGCCCAGCAGACGCTCGTCCGCGGAGTGCTCCTCTTCTTCGGACCCTGATTTATCTTTCTTGATGGACTGGTAACGGACCTATAAAGAAAATATTTGATAACTAGCGGCCGCCCGCGACATCGTCCGCGTGGACTTTAGTTTTATGACATCGGGTTTTCATACAAATTTGCAACCCCTATTTTACACCCTTAGGGGTAGAATTTATCAAAATCCTGTCTTAGAGGATGCTAACTTTATAAAATCTAGCTGCATGCCAAATTTCAGCCCGATCCGTCCAGTGGTTTGGGCTGAAATTGTACACTATGTCAGTCAGTTAGTTTTGTTTCTATAACGGTTATACAGACATACAAAAAAATTACTGATTGCATTTTTAGCATCAGTATCGATCTCTAATCAATCTTTACCTGATAGTTATTTTAGAAATTTATCACATGTACAGTATTAACTTCTCTACAGATTTATTATAACCGTATGTAAATAGGTAGGTTTCATAAAATAAAATATATTCTAATATATTTCGCAACTATTAAAATACCATTAGTTTTACAAATATATACTTAAAGCTACTTCAATTAGGTAGGTTAGAGATATAGCTACATTCTTATTGGTATGCTAAGAGTCATCATCATCATATCAGCCGTTCGACTCACTGCTGAACATAGGCCTCCCCCAAGGATCTCCACCGCGATCGGACTTGCCTACGGAATGTCGACCAGCACGCGCAAGCCAGTGAGAACCTTTCCACCCCAACAGCCATCGGTTCGTCGCGCTATGTGTCCGGCCCAATGCCACTTCAGCTGAGCAATCTTTCGAGCAATGCTAAGAGCTTGTTAAGTTCAAAAATAAATAACATAAGATGTTACTCGATATATTCTTACCTTTGTTTTAATTTTGGAACTTACTCCTCTAGGGTGGTACATAAGGAAGTTGTCAGTCACCCAAAATATTAAAATCTGAAACAAATATATATTTTCATAGTATGTTTCTGAAATGACCTTCAAATACCAGTTAGGTACAAATATATTACACAGTTACATTATTTAACGTTTTTATAAATAAAATTACGTCAATCTATTAATCCTTAAACGAATGTCCATGACTTTACATTTTGATATTATTTATTCAGTTATAATGTTAACGTGTTTTAGACGCTCGAAGTGATTTTGTGCTAGGTACTTCGATTCAAAGCGTCTGTCACCCCGTTTTTGGGCAAACATGGTGGAACGAACACAATAGTCATGTGCCGGATCGTTAAAAACGTATATCCGCGGATACGGATATTTGGTCTCAAGATCCGCGGATACGGATTTTTATTTCCTTACTTAATCGGTGTCAGCGCGCAAGACCTTGAAACGATAGTTGACGTCATGCCCGCCGGTACGACAGGCAGGACATGTTTCAGTACCTTTGAGGGATGTACTTTTGGTATAGTAACTTACTACGATAAATGTTTGCAATACAAAAGGGCCAAATATTAGATCTTAAGAATACTAAATATATGAGAGATTCGCTATTCATTATTACTACGTCAACGATTAAGGGTGTCAAATACCCAATTTATGCGGTTTACATCTGTTTCTTGATCAATGAGAGGATAGAGATGAATGAATTCTCCATAATTCTGACAAGTCACTTTCAGTGTCAATTATAAGAGCCTTCACTGCCTCATATATGTATAAGCATGCTAGTTCAGTTGGTGGCTCAATGTGATTTTGTTTCCGAAATTCCGTAGACGCCCCTAACAATAACGCTGGGGGCACACATCCGTTTACTTATCAGATTTTCAGGTGCTTTTGTTTCGTATAAAATGTTTTCAACCACCGCTGCACCCATTCGTTTGTTAACCCCACTGATAAAACCGGGCTACCGGTGTCGCGGGTTCAATACAAAAAACAGTACGACTGCAGAGGGATCACGGAATTCTGAATCCGGAATCCTGATCACAAGAATAGATGTTTGCGGCCAATCTAAATAAGTATTACAACTAGGCAGTATTAGTCGCGCCATATAAAAAGAACGCTAACGGCCACCTGCGTACTAGAAGATATATGGGTCTAATTGATGGTATGTACGACGTGGACGGGCATTACGCTTGACGCACGTTCCGTACCTAAGCGAGCGAGCGGTATAGTGACTGCTTCCATGCGCAAATTCTTAATTTACAGCTTTTTTATGGCGGGAATTAAAGGTGGCATTAAACTTACATTAACAAAGAAGGGTATAATGAGCAAAACAACAGCCAGTTCCAGCCGCGCGTCGGTCACTGGCGACAGTTTAAGGGTGGACAGCACGTCGACGACGAACGGAAGCCTGAGGACCAGCGCTAGCACGGACTTGGCGAACGTCGCAAGCGCAGCATACAGTATGCATTGGCATATCCACGCAGAGCACATAGGTGGTTTACCTATTTAAAAAAATAAGTTGTTATAATTTTGCAACTATAATCAAAAGATATGAGAAAGAGAATGTTTCCAGCACTAGGGCTTCTACTAAGATCACAACACCATAAGGACTTGTGATCCTTATAGCAAGACCATAGGATCACAAGTCAATATAGCATAAGTTGAATTATAGGTTTACAGATACATGCTGTTTGTCATTTATAATGTTGGAAAGTGTGTACTTACCATATTCTCCAAAATTGATTAAAGGTATGTCATAAGTCCTAGCACAATATTGAGCAAGTCTAATTCCAGCCCAAATTATAAGTAGGCCAAGAGTTGAATCCATCATGAAGTTAACAATATACCTGTAAAGAAAACAACACTTATACCTACACACAATTATACACTACCCATTTGCAATCACACCATAAACAAAAACAATTTAGAATTTTAGTTGGCAACAGTTGCAACCATGGCAAGTTAACACTGAATATGAAAATACTTTACAAAAAATTATATATTTTCTTATTCACTGAAGACAAGGATTACAAATTCTTTGGTCAATGAACTTTGTCTTTATAAAACAATCAGTATTAGTATGAATGCTAACAGTCACTTGTGCACTAGCTAGACAATAAATGAGTTAATTGGTGGTATGCAGTAGGGAGGGAGCAGGCATGTCCATGCCACTACAAACAAGCGCAATGGCTACTGCATTGCATCCATGTGAAAACTCGTCCACTCCATGTTTTACATGGCGCAACTTATACCTACAAAATGAAGCTGAATATTTTTTTACAAACCATGTGCAAGTATTTCCTGTAAAGTGTGGAGAGAGCCAAACATTTGCTGCATGTATAAGCAAAGCTCCAAGACCCTGCTTTGATGTGTCATAAAACCAAATAAGCCATGGCCTCCTTGCATAACGGGGTTCACAGAATCTTTTACCTATAAATAAAGTAAAGACTACATTAAGAATTTGCAAATGATTTAATGACTGTACATAATTTCATAAGGCTACAATGTTTATGGTTTATATTACATCTCATCAGGAAACCTGTCAAACAACTAACACCTTAGTCTGGTGAAAAGGGTCCAAAACTTCTAGGTTAATTGTAAACAAACCACAAAATCCAACAAAAAGTGTATCAATTCAATATCTAGTTTCTGCATAAATAAAAGGCAAAAATATGAAACTTGTTGTTTAAATGCATTCTTTTATTTATTTGATATTTCAGTAAATATAAGAATCACATTGGTACAAATGTACCTACCTAGAACTTTGATTTTGCAAGTGACTTACCAATCAAACAAGTAAAAGCTAGTACCGCCAATAAAAACTGCATGAACCATCCATAGTTGTTAGTTAACGCATCCTTTGGGCAATGTAATTCAGACAAATATCCAGAACTGTTGTTATTCATATTTCATTTCTTGTTTCTTGAAACTAAACACATTTAATATACTTTCAAACTAATAATTTTATGATATGTACTCTGATCAATTAGACTTTTCACCGTGAGAAGTGGTGAAAAAACCATTTAAATAGTTAAAATTTAATTACGAAATGCGACTTATCATTCTAGACTTCACTCAAAAATGTCAAACCAAAAACCAAACTGTCAAACTAAATCACCCAGCTGTTGTAATAAATGTCAATGTCAGAAAAAGAGGCCGAGCAGCATTGCAAAGGGAAAGGCAACGGTCGGAGCTATACAGCCTAATTGTCATTTATTTCAAATCTTAAAAATACTAACAAAATAACCTTACTCATTGAAATGCGAGAATGATTCACATTAGGTACAATGCAAAAGAAATGGATTTTTACATGCGGGAATATCGATCGGATTAGTACGGAACACCTTACTCTATTTCTTACATTTACTCCATTGTTTTTCTTTAGTAACACCACAATATCACAATAATTCGCCACGAAAAATCAATTTAGAAAATTAAGAAACGGAACCCATCTTACTCCTTTCGTTTTGCGCGTAAAACTCATCAAATGTCAAAAAAGCAAGTACTTAAGTGTGTATGAGCCATTCGGCCGGAGTAATGTACTTACCGAAAATTGGAATGCACTTTACCATCGATATTGCTTAAGCTGCGTGCACATTATTAGACGCATTCGGTTGGACGAAATGCAGGCAGAAGAACAATGCAAAATCACTCTACGGTCAAAACTTTTCCAAAACCACGCACAAAGTGGATTGTGTACCTCTGTAAATCTGTATCGAATGATTACAAATTTGTACCCCATTAAATTAAGTTACTATTTTAAATATGTTAGCGTATGGCTTTTAGCCACTTATATAGTTTTGATTTGAATTGTATAATATTAAGTTTTTTATGTCATCTGGAATCCTATTTGATATGTTGTGGTTTTTGTTCCTCACGAATAGCAATTTACTAATAAACTAAACTACTAAGTTACTATTGTAAATATAATATCACAGTCTTCAAGAGCATGTATATAAAATGAAAAACCATGGGCTAGTAGGTGACTTAACCCATTACTGCAATGCATGCCATATCAGGCATTAAAGGTTTTTGAAGCTTCATTTAAAATATATGTTTCAGATAGGTTTTTTATCCAGTACATTCCTTAGCTTTCCGAGAAAAAAATATTTTTGGACAAACCGTTACAAGCATATCTACTTTCGAGCCTCTCTTTCGGCTCGTTTTTGACACTGCGCAGTTCATTCTAGTACCAGGTTCATGACCGCAACTTACAGCCTGACCAAGTTAAAAAAAATGAGGGCACTAGAATACGGGCGCAAACTGGCGTTTACATGGCAACATTTGTATACCAGGACTAAACAAATTTGATGTACTCTTTTTTATGCACTTATTAAGTGCAAGAAAATGCAAATAGGCATTTGAATTAAACTTAAAACCAGTATTAGACAGTTGAACATTTAATGCTTGGGATTGATGAAGAACTATGAATATTTCATATTCAAAGACGCTTGAGCGTCTCGTTTTTCCATTTCCTGTAATGAAAGTGAAACATTTTAATGTCAATTGTCTTACAACCAAAATTACTCAGTCACGCTATTCCAAAATGTGTTTTCTTGGGCGTGATACATTTACGTCACCTGTCCCACGAAGTTCGATGTATTGAAAACATCTGGTATTGTCGCAAAACGTTTGTTTAGATCATCAGATTCTGTGGGAAGTTTACCGGCATAATACTATACGGCGTAATACTAATAAACATCATGGAAAAACAACACAAAACACTTCACTAGGGCCATCATTAAATGTTTCATCCATCTTTTCCGTTTAAAATGTTTTGAGATATTATTACTATGAAAAACACAAATGTCTTTTGTAGTTTGGGAAACTTGACCGACGTTTGACACTTGCAGTCATTCCTTGATTCTTTGCTTGCGGTAGGGCTGCCATTACGATGAAGAATTTTAGTTCGTTTTTATTTAATTTCTACCCTTTTGGGTCAGGCTGTATGTACTCTCTGTTAAAATGTACACTTCAATTCATTTTATTTGACTAGAATCTAGATCTCTTCTTCTAACGCTTCCCACCGTCCGCGGGCGGACCATCCAAACGCATCCAATGGAGTGCACGCCGCTTTACGCGTAGGGATGTAACTAGGCGAAGGAAATATCGATTTTTAGAAATCGATTAAATGGTAACCTTACAATACAAATGAATAATTCAAGGATATCAAAATAAACCTGATTAAAGAATTACGTTTTTGAAAACAAAATCTAAATCATTATTTGAAAAACCGTTTCAGTAAATCGAAAGTGTATATGATACCATCTTTACTGCCACTCTTGAGTAAGGTAGGGACTTGTAGGCTGGAACTTAAACAACTAAGTTGTTTAAGTTCCAGCTTGCTGCAGTTCCAGCAGTTGCTTTTCTTACGGCCTACAAGTCGTGGTCGTTTTTTATCGGACGGTAGGTCTTTTGAAAAATCGGCTCTTAATAAGTAAATTAAAATCGATTTTTAATGGCCGACGAATGCATACACAAAAATACAACACCGAATAAAATTATTTTTACATCACTACCTGCACCCGGCCCGCCATTTTATTGGGGTTGTTTGGACGTTGATTTTTGTTATTTTTCTCAAGGTTTTCTCTGGTTTTCAAATGCAAGTCGAAGTATTTTACTTATATTTTTAAACTGTGTAATTAAGTGCTTAATCAAGATTCATCCAGTAGGTCTTCTTCTAGTAAGTGAGTATAAGATTTGAATCTTTTTTTTTGTTTGAGCGATCGATTTTTTTCGCTTGTAATTAATTTTTAATTAGTTATACATACACCGTCCTAATGCTTTTCAATAATCGTTTGATATCACTCTTGTGACTATCATGTAATATGTAATGTTACAAGTTGGATATTAACGTACAATCGAAATGCTTTAATGAGAAATTACAACTAAATTAAATTTTTGTTACTTGTTGCTTGGGATTTCGCTACCTTATGACTTCATAAGGATACTGTTTAAACCTAATACAGTTTTGTTAGTACGAAAAATTGACTACCTGGCATATGACTTACTATTATTATTATTTTTAGGTTAGGAAATAATTTTTAGCCAAACAAAACGTTTTTTGTACCTATCTTGTATTCTGTCTATACATGGACAAGCTTTATCAACACAATTTTTGTATTGTAACCTAAATTCATGTTGTTAAATTAAATTGTTGATTTACCTACACATCTTGTGGGTGATGTAACATGCAAACATGCATTTACTTACTCACTTCACTCCTAGGCTTGTCCCACGCAAAACGCTGTTCCCTGTTTTCGTCAATTGCATTGCAATAAATAGAACAGCTCATCTTTTCTTTTTTTTTTCTTTTTTCATAGTAGGTTTTGGCCTTTATATTTTTTGGTTGGTATGGCTTAGCTTGGTACCTAGCATGTTACAAAAACAGAATTTGGGGATAAATGTAGCTGATGACCTATCTAATGATGAACTTTTTCTCTGTTTAAGAGGGATTAACCCTTTGGAACAGAAAAAGGGATTAACCCGTTGGACCAGAGAAAGACCTCATCACCAACATACTTTCCTCTATATACTGCCTGAAAGTATGACTGTTTTTTCATACATTCTTAAATAAGTTTGAGACC
Organism: Pyrausta despicata; assembly: GCA_963921415.1. Taxonomy (NCBI): domain Eukaryota; kingdom Metazoa; phylum Arthropoda; class Insecta; order Lepidoptera; family Crambidae; genus Pyrausta; species Pyrausta despicata. The sequence continues at coordinate 7,127,685 of OY992862.1, read as the reverse complement.
TTAATTCTCTTATTAAATCACATTAACTTATTTTGTCAAGCTTATTACATATGTTTGAGCTCTGAAAGAAAGCCCAATTATTTAGTTCACATCCTTTTTTGTGCAGACTATGGTGGGAAAAATGACCAAGGCACACACACCTCTGAAGTATGGTGCTGGTGCTGTTTCAAAATGATCTGTTGAAAATAGACAGAATGTCAAAACCCTACAATCTAAAACAAAATAAATTACAAAACAAAAGAGGGGGTGCTCCAGCACTCCAAGTAGGGTCCGGGGTTAAAAAGGAAATGCTCAGAATGTCTCCAAGTACTTCAAATGATTGCCCGAAGAAAGATTGGATGATCAGATAGGGAGGAGACCCAAGTATCTATATTATATTTACAGCAATAATTAACTTTGCATTTTTAGTAGCTTGATTTAAAATTAATTAATTACAATAATTATTATGGTATTACCAGCTCTTTTTTGTTAGCTATAGTGGATCTTCTTAAAAAAATAAGTCTAGTATAGGGTGTCTACACTGTAAGAAATCACTGTTCTCTTATTTTAAAGCATATTATTGGTAATGAACAATCAAAATACATATTAAAAAAATTTCAGCCCACCTGGCTTCGTACGGGTGAACAATTATTTTTTCATCAAGGATGATTATATTTAATTAGGGCCTTTTCACACTTGTCAGGGCCGGCGCCGATCTTAAAGTTCGTTAAGACGGCAATCCGACATGACCGGAGAGAGATCGGCGCGGGACCGACGGCTTAACGTGCTTTTCAAGAAACCTATACCTGGGACTCGAACCCAGGACCTCTCGGATGTAAGGCAGACAATTCGCGACTACAGCAACCAATACTATGCATAACAAAATTAATAACAGCCAACTGTCGATCTCGGCTGCGCGAGGAAAAGCACGGCGGCGCACAGTGGGTCGAAAATGCTATTGTGGGTCCTAAGGGTTTTTGTGCAATATTCGTCTAAAAAAATATCTATCGATCGGGCACAATATTCTTATGAACAATTGTCGTATATTTTAATTCCTAAAACTGATAGTTGGGATATAATCATATAAGTAAAAAAAACTTACAGATACCTACCAATATGCAATGCAAATTTTCATACGTCCATGTTATTTGTATTCATTGGCTACAATACGTATGTTGAAACCTATCGTAAATACTTTCCAGACCATGGCGTTTTAAAAACATAATCCTATGAAGGTAATTAAACCAATTTATTTCCAAAAAGCTGTAGAAGTTTTTAGTGCACTCAATTCATAAAATATTTTAACACGACGACACGTATGAGTATTCCCACACAAAACCTATGGAGGCAGATGACGAATGATGAAGAGTATGTCAACGATTGCTGGTGTCTCTATCCAAAATTTTCGCGCTATAAGTCTGATTAGGTAGCTATTCTATTCTACACCTGTCCAAAATCTTCCTCTGAAGGATGTCAAACTTCCTGTTCAAGCAGGAAGGTAGGGTAGGCAACGGGGCATCCAGTTTACTAGTATCTGTCGTCATGCCATCAGCTCGTCCTTTATTGTTAGTCTTCTTTTTGACTTCTTCACTTTTATATCCCACTAGCGGTCGCCCGCAACACGGAAAGTACGCAGACGAACGTCACTTTTCGTGTTCCCGAGGGAATTTTGGGAAATCCTTTCTAAGCGGATGCCCACATTGTAGTAGCTACCTGCATGCCTAAATCACGCATGTTGAAATTCAGCGCGATCCGTCCAGTGCGTCGATAGATCACTTTGTCAGTCTCCTTTGAGTTTTTTAAATGTATTTAGACATCAAGAGTGGAAATCTCCTTTTGTTGATTTATTAATTAGTTCTGCTCAAATATTAAGGATGTCAGTAAGATTTGATCCTTATGTTTAGTTAAAAATTGTTGAAGTATTAGGTATTTTCTGTTCATGGAAACGTATTTAATTTATAATTAATGTACGTAGAGCCAATATCGTCTAGTTTTATTTGTGCTCAATAATCCATCAGCGCAGGCTTTCCATGGGCACATTAAATTGAGGCGCGTTATTTATTGCCTCGCGTGCGTGCATCAAACTTATAACTGCTTTTACGGTGTCCACCATTTAATTTGAACGTACATGCAATACACATCACATAGCCATTACATGAGTTCTATGGGAGCAATACGGGACTCTAACTAATTGTCGCCTCATCCCTTCATAGAAACGGTCGGTGGCGCAGGGGGCCAGCCACCGCAGGGCGGGGCGGTGCCAATAGCCACCGGAATCAAAAGTAGAACGTAACAATTATCGGTGGTGGCACCGCGGTGGGTCGAGGGCCGGTGGTCGTGGTTCCCGCGACTCGACCGTCAACAAACCGTCGCGCGGCAACTGCTCATGACATATGCATGAGAACGGCACGGACGATGCCGCCGCTTAAATATACAAGGACGGACGGGGAAATTACTAGAGAGGCAAATACATAGAAGATGTCTCCCGCCCGACTGTGCCGTAGCGTGTGGCACGCCCACGAGCCTCTCCAATTACACTCACGAAACGTCCAACCGATGCCTTTCTTGCTATTGCCGACTATTTTTACCACCTAACCACCACGTCGTCTTCATAAGTCATGAAGATAGCCCCATTACAAAGCTAAATGCATCATTGTAAATTCCCTTTACTTTATAGCCTTACACGCTAGTTTACCAAAAGGCAATTTAGGTATTGCTCACTGATAAACCAATTTGTATTGCCGCTTTGATGAGGACATCACTCTTACAAAAAATTAAAGAAAAAAAATTAGAATTTAAAAACCACTATATGATCGATCATTTACTCTTGTTTATGACCGAAAAGAAGGTATATGCGAAGAAGAGTATTTGATCTTCACCAGCTAAGTTGGTTCTGGAATAAATTGCAACGCTGCTTAGAGAAGTTTCTTTGCTAGACAGCCATTAATTATACTTTTAACAACTAAATTGAAAGCTCATTTTAAAATTATGATTAGGCCTCGTATTCTGTTGGAAATTCAGAACAAGATCGCCTGACCATTCTTAATCATTATTATTTCCTATTAGATTTGAAAAGAATACCCAGGTCCCAATTCATGGTAAGCGCGAGTGACATTAGGCGGCACGCTTCGCGTTCGATGGAGCGCCGCAAAGAAGTCATGATCGATAGGAACATCAAATATTCACGTGGACCGCCGGCCTATGAGGAAACGGAATGGATAGCCGTTGTCTGAAAGGCCACAAGGGGCGTACGTGGGCCTCTGAATTTACCCTTTTCTCTTAATTATGTACCTACTTGCCTATTTTACCTGACCGCGGCTAAGGCCAAAGGGAGGGTTATGTTTTATGAAATCTAACAATTGCTTTTTAACCCTCGGTTATCATCTTAATTGTTTAGCTGATCAAAACTTAATATGTTATAAATAATTCTAATCTGTCTACTAGTATAGATGATAATTGGTATCCGTCAAAATAAATTTTAGCTGTTTTTAGGGTTCCGTTGTCCGACAAGGAACCCTTATAAGATCGTTCAGTCCGTCCTAGTCTGTCACAGCAGAATATCTTCTACGTTTATGGACTGATTTGTATGTTACTTGATTCGAGGATACTTCACAGATCTAATTTTTAAAAATACGAAAAATTCATATTACCCCTTTTTAAGGGTATACCCCTATACATGTAAAAGGGGGGGGGGGGTGAATTATTTTTTGAGTGCACCCCCTTGTGTGGGATATCGTTGAAAAGGACTATGAAAATAAGATAGGGTTTCCATACAACACTTTTTTATCAGCTTTACCATTTGCGAGTTATAGCTCGCCAAAGTCCTTTACACGGTGTGTGTCCCCTGTAATTTCTAAAGTCTTGGACCTATAAACTTCAAATCTCTCTCGTAAAGAAACAGGCACGGAAACTCTTATTTAAAATTGTTTCGGGTATCCTGTGATGAATACTTTTGAAATTATAAATATAAAAATATATACTACTTTACAATGATGCCATTGACGGCTATCATCTCCCGATGATGATGATGCAAGAAATGCAAAACAGCGCGGTGTCAAAATTGACTACGGAACCCGACTTTATGCGTGATCCGACACGCACTTGGCCGGTTTTTAATGAATTTGAATTGAGTTTTCTTCGTGTAATGACATGATGCCGTATTTTTGTTATGTTAATATAGTTTTTTTGCTTCTTAATCTATTTGTAACGGATGGTAGAGTCCAAATAGACTGTACTAAATCTGTGAATGCGCGTGCACATTTTCCAATTACCTATTTTCTCAGTACAGTGTGTACTACAATTTTCGGGATTTCTACCATGTAGGTATTAGTTTTATTATTTATGCAACGATATTTCGGCAACAGTGCAGCTGCCATGATCAATCACGGAGATTGAAGATCTTGCAGAAAAGTTGTTGTCGTGTTAAGCCGAAACATCGGTCGACCATCCTATTCCCTGAAAAGTCTAAAAGGTAAATTATTCTCTTAGGAATACAATAGTTACCCAATAAACTTTGGCGTTTGAAAAGGCCCTGAACTCCTAGGCAGTAAGAGAAGCAAGCTGTTGCTTCCATCATCGGCTCAGCGCTATTTCGATTAGATTCTGCAATATAAACATTATGAGGATTTCCTCGATTACGAGTAGAGTAATCGAGCAAATGCTCAAGATTCCATTTTATCAGACCCTGGCTTTTTATACAAAAGGACCAGTTTGGAAGGCATAAATATTCATAAAAATAAATGATTGTCATAGTTGGTTTACGAATCTTGGTAATATTCAAATTCATCCAGAAATTTTCAAAGAAAGGATGAACAGACATCTTCTATGCGAGCTCACCTTCATCGTCGACTCAATCTCTGTCTCGTTGGGCTTGGACTTGGATCAAGTCTTTAAGAGCTAATCCCGATTACAAAATAATAAACAATAAGACAAAAGATCATATTCAGTTCATTGTAGTTAGAAAACGAATGGTGTTTGAGATAGAGGTATCCAAATGACCAAATTCAAACTTTCCTATTCGGACATTTCTTTTAACTTTCTTTGATATTTTAAATCTAATCCAATTGTTATGTATCAGAGGTTTTCTAATTGATTTCAATTTCGTTAATCTTAATGGTTCATTCTAGTATTTGAATTTGTCATTTGTCCGCCACCTATTCAGCCTTTAGAAGCAGCAAGTAACCTGAATGAATACATATATAAGCATTGTTTGTTTGTCCCCTATCGTAATATCTTCTACCATATTATATGGGCCGGATTGTTCATGAAAATTGTTGTAAATCAACAACATTTTCACGCTCTACACATGGCTCTACTCTCGCTTTTATTGCCCTTTGAAGGAGCTTTCAAGTCTTCGCAATAGTGGAAAATAAAGAATAAACAGCATGATGCAACCGTTATTTAGACTCTATCGTCAAATTGAGTTATCAAAACATCCCAAAATTATATGATCTTATCTAGTCAAGATCTGATGTCTACAAAATGTATAGCGAACCCAGCTAATGTGGTTACAATAAAAGTGCCATCTTAAATCAGGTCAAAACAAAATGTAAATAAATCGCGAAATAATCCGTAAAAGTGTCTCATTTCAATGGTAACTAAAGCCTTAACTTTTTAAAGTTGAACCGTGGTAGCCAGATATGCAAATGTAGCGAGCGAATGGTAGCCGGCTAAAGTCGTAGTGAGTAATGTTGTAATGCGTCCACGGTTCGTTGCGCATTACCTCAGGGCGGGATTGGGCGCGGCGTGGATCTACGTTTTCGAGCGTGAAATAAGCACGATTGCTTTGTGTCAAGTGGTTATCAAAGGTGTTATGATATATTTTGTTATTCATTAATAGTTTTATGTATAAGGTATGTATGCAACCTTCATATCAGCCTGTTACAGTCCACTGCTGGACATAGGCCTCCCCCAAGGAGCGCCACAGCGCACGATCTCCTGCCCTTTGCATCCAGTCACTACCAGCTGCCTTTTTCAGGTCGTCTGTCCATCTAGCCGGGGGGCGTCCCACACTACGTTTACCTAAGCGTGGTCTCCATTCAAGAACCTTCCTGCTCCACCTCTCGTCGGTTCTGCGACAGACATGGCCAGCCCACTGCCACTTCAGCTTGCTACATTTTTGGACGACATCAGTTACCTTAGTCTTATGTCGTATGACCTCGTTCCGGATCTTATCCCTTAATGCAACCTTAAGTCTTATTTATTACTTTGAGCAGTGGCCTCGCTGTTTTGGTAGACGTTTGTTTACCTCCATTTATTGTTTTGTTTTTTGACTGCCTCGTTGTTGTAGTGGCAAAGTTTCTGCCTTATATCCGAGAGGTCCTGGGTTCAAATTCTTAGGTCGAGCCAAAACTGTTTCTGAGATTTTCTGTCATGAATTTCTCAAAAACAGCTCGGAGTCGGGAAGTTGGCTGTGTTACACCCCCCTGCCTTGGAAAGCACGTTAAGCCGTTGGTCATGCGCCTGATCTCTCTCCGGTCATGTCGGATTGCCGTCTGACCGAACTTTGAGAGTGATGGAACAGTAAGTGCACCTACCTGTTTATTGCGCTCACACTTGTGCACTTTAACATCTCCTGCGTAGGTGGCTGATCTCTGTTGAGATTGGCCGCCGTGGTCGAATTCGGCTAGGAGGACTATTATTTACTTATTGTTTACTAGCTTCCCGCCAGCTGCTTTGCCTGCGTCGAGTTCGGTTAATTAGATTAACAAATTATAGCCCATGATCATCAAAGATAATGTAAGATTCTAACGGTAAAACATTTTTTAAATCCGTCTAGTAGTTCTGAGCACATTTAATTTCTTTTTTCAGTTTCGGGGTTGCGTTACGTGATCGTTTAATTTCATTTAGGATTTTTTTTTCTGCCAAAATCCCTATCAATAATAGATTTGCTTCTCGCCAACATTTACCTAAAAACTCGTTTAATCATTATTTGTCGTGCAAGAATGGCTTTAGCGAAATACAATGATAAACGAGGTACCTATTTTCATCAGTTTTGTCTTTATGTGGCTTTATTTGACCAAATGAGTTCATTTCACGATAAATTAATGAAAATGAGATTTTAAGTGTGGTTTCGAGGTTGAAGTATGAGTTAATTGTGCTAGTAACTTCTAATTAAGTATCGGTGACTAGTAATTTAAGTATAAGACAGGTGGCAGTTCTCTGGTGGGTGAGGTAGTCGGTGGTGAAGTGGGTCCGCCTGGAGACACCCGCGTCCTCGATGCAAGGCGCACGGGTGGCGTGCGCTCCTTGCGTTCTCATCGGCCGCTGAATATTTCAGCAGCCAGCCCGAGGAAAATTACAGACTTCGTTTCAGCCCTCACAACTTCCACAATTACGCGTTTAAAATAATATTCCTGGGAATGGTATAGAGGCTACTACAATTAGGTCAGCGCAATATGATTGTCTCCGCAGCCGCTCTCTTCCCACGTCGCGTCGGACCCAATACTTTACGCGAGGTCCTCGATACACGTGATGTCTCACACGATAAGTGCCAATTATTTATAAATGATAAATAGAGACAGTAAATCTTGACCCATGTATATGGCCTACTTTAATAAAATACATTTCGAATACCTACTGAAATTTAAATTAAGGGCAGGCGCGTGCTTTACAACCGCAGGAGAATGTTTCGTCTTTCTCTCGTTGTTCTTCTGATCATAATCTGAAGTCTAAAGAAGGATTATGTTTATCAAGTGTATATATGTATGTCTACTTCTTGTATGAATTATTTTTCTTTCTTTGTTATTGTTGTTTCGTTCAGCAGCTGGATGGAAAACAGTGAAATTAAGTTCTTCCCTCTACTCATTCTCTATCCATTGACATTACGGTGGTCGTCTACGGATTTAGCAACTGCATTAGTCTGATTTTCTGCTTGATCTGGTAATTCATCTTTGATACTAGTCTTCTTCTATTTATCCTATTATAAATATATGATCAACGCAAAGTCATCTATATGTTTTAAATCATTCAAGTACCTACTCGCAGTTAGTACCTACTGGTAGAACCTATTTCGAGGACATATTATGTTTTTGCAAGAAGCCCATTCCTTGCTCAAAGTTCTAGTAATGGCAATCATTGCTATTTTTTGTTAATTTAATTAGCATGCTAAATTTCATAGCATAGAATGCTACGCGCTATTGCTATGCTAATATGAAATTTCATCGAAATTGAGAAATAGCGTAAGCGTACATTTTAATGTTGTGACTAAGATTAGATTAAATTTGACTTTATTAAAATTAAAACAGCACCGAATAGATAATTTAATCAAGTCACGAAAAGACAAACAATTTCATTCAAATAAACAGTTCAATAAACCGCACGCAAAATACGACTCTAAATGCAAGGATGCCGTATTCTCTTCTCTTTCTTTGTTCGCCATTCACTCGGGTAACGCTCAAAAGCCGATCGTCGCCCGACAGTTTCAAACGCGAAAGGCGAGTTTCAATTGGCTGCTACTGCTAATAGCGGCTGCTATTAGCAGTAGCAGCCTGCTAAAGCAGTGCGTACGAATCTATGAAAGCAACGACACGTCGCTGTCCGTGAATTTTAGCAGTCACGTGAATTTTAGCATTCACACAATTTAGCATCGTCAAATAATTTAATTATTGCTAACGATGAAAAAGCATGCTAATTAATGATGCTAATGCTAATTATTCCATTACTACAAAGTTCAGCTGCCTGCCTACCAATTCATGCATGTGGGGACTACTTTGACACGAATGACAGTTATATAGTCCTATATGTCTCATATTATGATTAGGCAGTATAGGCAATGTGCATTTTTGTTGTTAGTTCGTTGTCTAGGCAACGATTGTCTTCGATGTCGCCTCATCGGTAGGCTATTGCTATTAGCTATTGACAAATACAAATATTTATGTAATATACAACAATACCAAATGTGTAGGCAGTACATTTACATATAATAGTTTCTATACAGTCATATTTGATTGCTTTCATTACGCCAGTGATAATACTATATCTAGCTTTGTCTAAAGAGCTACCCCGCGATACTGAACTTTAAAACTTCGCTGTAAGATTCGGTCAGAAAGATATATGGCAAGCTTTTCTGTTAGATTCCAATACCAATATTTGATGCTATTTCATTCATACCAATATTCGATGCTATAAAAACCTATTATTACCCGACAGGATAGCTTATAAATTCCAAAATTTTTGTTCAATATGTAGTATCATTTGTAATTGTACCTATTATGATGTTGCACTAATGATTTAATTATTTAATTTTCTTTAGGTGTTTTATTTAAATATTTTTTCATTAAAATCTAAGTTATATTAGTATTACTATTTTAAGGAATTATTAAAATATTTTGTTAATATCCGCATAAAGAACATCAACGGTAATATAATTTAAATAATATAAAAAATATGTAAGCAGCGCATAACTCAAGAACGCCTGGACCAATTTGGCAAATTCTTTTTTAAAAGGAATATAGAAAATAAGAAATATCTCCTTAATTAAAGTGCGGGGATGGTTCTTACTAAGAAAAAAAACGGACTGGACAACGTCTACAGGGTCCACTAGTCAATCAATAATAATCAATTTAGTTGTTTAATAGTAGGCGAATTTTGAAGAACCCCAGTGGTTAAAATAATAAATGATTGCGTACCTGCAGCATTTCTTATCACCTAGAAGAATTTAGACTATTGTTAAAATACTTATGCTGAAAGAAAATATGATATTTAAAATGATGGCCATCCATGATCCATTCTTATGATGTCGTTATTAGATTATGTGACTTCTTTACTATTGAATGTTTTGGAGCAAAATAATGGTGGTAGTAAGTAGTTGTGACTTGACAGTTGGCTAGTGACAATAGGCTGAACAATCATTTATTGTGGTCAATTTGTTAAGTGAGCTTGTAGGTGGACATTATCGACTACTAACGACTGAGTTGCATGCGAACACCACCTCAGATGGTTACATTACATAAATTATTTATTACATGTTTTTTCTCATACATAACATTCTTCATTAATTTTATCCGATAAGCGCCTGAAAATACACGGTATAGTGCCGGTAATACCAACCAATCGTCTTTTTAGTGACTAGCTTCTTTCTATAAATAAATTCATCTTCTTATTTGGATAATGAACCAGTTACTTGATTATTTTGAATAAATACAATACTGCTCTAAAAATGTCCAAACTTTGGGCCCATATACTGTTTGTTTTTGACTTTGGAATTGCTTGTCCTTTCCATCTATCTAATCTACCATCATGTCATACTTACTCACATCATCGACAGGCTTGTTTGTCGAGCCTTTAGACTTATGTGGACGTGTGGTTCTCGTAACTCACAAATATACTGACTGTGTAAACATGTTTGCTACAATGCAAATGCCTGCCCAAGCGATGCCTATCGACGCGTTGTCAAACGTAGGAAATTGGGGCAGTTTCGTGGAATCCACGCTGTGTGCACACAGCCTAATGATCATTAGGTTGTGTGCATACAGCCTAAGATCATTATTGGAAAACCTTCATCGTTATGGACTATCGACTTCATTATTTTAATTGATATGAATAAATTCTATACTATTATAAGAGAAATACTTTATTGACCTTTTTCAGTTTCATATTTAGACTTTTTCTCAATTAGTTTTGGGATGTTATCGCTTGAAAAATTGTTAAATCCATGGTAACTACAATTTTTTGACATATCATTATCATCACGGACGAGACTGTTGTGACATAAATTTGTTTTGCTCTCTCTACAAACATTTCTCTCTGCTTTGCCACTTTAACTTTATAATGAGAAGTGGTAAATGCGTCAACGAGTATGTCAAGCTTTGTTGGGGGTGGTCTGGTTCGTAGGTAGCCTAGGCATAGAACAGGGTGTCGTCTTGCGGTGTAACTCGTTAAGTCTTCGTTTCCGGGGCACAATGAGAGGCAGGGTGTTATTGATGGGGCGGCGGGCGCTGCGCATGTGCGCCGTCGGCGCCCCGGAGTCTCGGGGGTGCTATACTAACGCCCGAGCGGAGCCCCACCGATGCCAGTCGACTCGCGGATCGCGCCCCAAGCGGACGAACACCGAACATGATCCCGCACGCGAACAAACCTCACTGTACCACATGTCACAATGTAGGTCTCTCGGAAAATTCCAAGTGTACATCGTAAAATTTTAATGTAGTTTTGGAAACTCTTCACTTGTTAATCAGCATATCTCTTGTTTTAGGTCTTCATCCCTGAAGCCTAATCGCGACCGTCAAACATAATTTGGTGAGTAATCCATTTTTTTGTATCATCCTCTGTGTGTTTTCCTAACTTGATTTTGTGTTGTCTTGTATTATGTGACCTATTATTTGGCTAGGTGCTATATTTTAGGAAGAGTTTATAATTTTGTACAAGTTCTTTGTCTTTTGTCGTGTCCTAATTATTTTGGTGTCTCTTCTTTGTATGATAATTCTGATTACCTGAGAATTACATTGTAGTCGTTGTTTTTAATTTTTTTTAATGATACTGTCCCATCAGTTACTTTTTGTTATGTAGGTATTTTTAAATTCTTTGATACAGGAAACTGATAGTAAATAATATTTTATAATGTAACTGTTCATACTGTTCAATAAAATAAGTCTTTGATGATTGAACCCATATTAATTAAAAAATTAAAAAAAATGCTCTGGCTTGTAAAGATATTTAAAAGCAGGTGATGTGCTTGTGTCTTTTTTAAATTTCATTCGTCCCGTTTGTTTTTTAATCATTTTTTGCGCGCCGAGTGGAGTCTTTATGCCGCGAACACCTGCCGCTCAGGGGTTGCTTCGCCCGATCCTCGGTCATTCGGTCTGCTCTATTCAAGTTTGCTGACTTTACCCTTCACTAAACTACATTCTTAACCAATCGAATATTTTACCTTCCGAATTATTTTACTATAACTCAAACATTCCGGTCCGTTTGGCTGCCAATAAAATATCCGAGTCACGTTGATTAGGCTTAGCATTTTATGGCTCTTAATAATTCCTTCCCAAATATCGGCGTTTTATAGGTATGCCTGATTATTAATGCGACCCAAATGACTCACAAGTTTGCAAAGTTGGTGGGCACAATAAGTTTTGTATTTAAAAGCGAAGCTACAGGAAATTAAGAAAGTTGTGCCTTTGAGGGTGGTTACGGTGGGAAGTCGGTGTTTGGTGGTAGTGGCCTTTGTAGTCGCGAATTGACCTGCGGTTCGTCGCCGCCAGCGGCGGCACTAGGCGCGCACCTGCGAGGGTGTCACTGACCCCGCTCACCTGCCGGCCAGCCCGGTACGCGAAACCATTACCATACGCCAGGATTCTACTCATCTTGTTTCACTTGACTGACACTGTGATCCACTTATGCATCTATGAACGTATCAGTATCACAGATGGAATACTTATTTTTGCATCAAGCGGCTATTTGTTTGTGAGTCTTGCATCTGGACAATTCTCTGATTTTTTGTGTAGTATGGTTGTTAACCAAAGTTTATAAAAAAAAGCAAGTTTTTTTTGTACTTGAATCCCAGAATTTCTGTCTAAAGATCTGGCCATTTCCTTATTTCGAGAGGGTTGTTGTATGGTAGAGTGCAGTATGACTGCACATGCATTTGATACTTGAGTCACTTGTACGTGGTTGCCGCACGCTAACTTCGTCGCAATAATAGGTTCCATTGAAATCCCCGTCAGAATATACACGCTTGAAAAAATTTGAGCATTGCAAGCAAACATGCAATGCAACCTCTGCTGCACTACGGCTACGACGAATTTTAACTTTCTTTTGAACTAATCTCCTTTCAATCGAACCATACGACGAACAATTGTTCATACAAACCTTTCTTACCTGCTTTTTATCTTCGTATAAATTTTGCTTTATAAAAAATAATTTCTGGATTGCTTTACCTGGCAATGCGCCTGTAAACGAGAGCAGTGTGTGAAAATTACATTTTGTTATTTAGCGTCTCCATTGATTGGCTTAATCAATATTCAAACAAAATTTTCTACTCATACAATCTTGTTTGTCTTGGGGATGACATAGATTTATCATCTTCAAATAAATTAAGCTTGCAATTCATCATAATTCGATTGTTCAGAACCGTCGAAAAGATTGTTTGATAGTGACTAGCGAAATCGATGCCTCGACTCTTCAGCGTGTATCTCTTTGCCGTCTGAATCTTTTTTACAGTTGCAGATTCTGAAATGTTTTCTGTTAAATCTCTGTTTATCTATTGGTATTATAGAAGTTTTATTTAAAATAATAATAATTATAAAATCTTTATTGCCCACATAACTAACATGGTGCATGTCTTGTTAATCTTACCTCTCCCACTTCAAAAATAGCTTTTTTGTATTCAGAACCAAAATAAAAGCCTTCTAAATTCTAAGTACTGAACTCAGCTTCTTTATAAACGTAATATTTTTACAATATTTAAAATTTATATTTCTCCTAAAAAAAATAAAGGGATCTCTTAAGAAATTGTTTTTGGTTATTCTGCTTTGTAATTAATAAAAAATAGAAGCCTTAATAGATCTTGTGTAATAAAACATGTTACAATTTGATGTGTGTCTTTCACGGGATTAACAATAATTCAATGTTTCAGGCACGATGAAGCGTGACGCGTACGGAGACGATGGGCCCTCCCAGAAACGGCAGCGGCAGACTGACGATGAGGTCACTTTCCTCATCCCTAGCAAGGTGAGATGAACCATTTTATTCAATATAATTATGTATTTGCAACATTCATCAAATTTAATCAATATTTAAAAAAAAAGTTTTGATAAATTGAGTAAGTACTTGTATAATAAATAATAATAATAAATAAATAATAAATATTTCACAACAACCACACCAATTCTCTAGTCCCAAACTAAGCTACGAGGCTTGTGTTATACTTAAATACTTTTTTTTGTAAATAAATACATATTATACATAGAAAACACCCAAACCAGTACAAACACACATGTTCATGCACATTTATGCTTGTACTGTGCGGGGATCGAACCCGCGACCCTTGGTTTAGAAGTCCGACCTGTGGACCACTGCACCAAACGGTCGTCATATATAATAACTGTTTGAAAATCATTTTTTGGATTCCGGAAATTTCAAATGCTACATAATCTTGACGGAACTTATTATAGAAGGGGATATGAATTTTGATGTCTGTTCGTGATCTATAGAAAGACATGATTTTATGGTTTAAGCTTAACATTCATTTGTAACAAGGACGCTTATTTCAGGTGGCTGGTTCCATCATCGGGAAAGGCGGTGCCAATATTTCAAAACTAAGGAACCAGGTCAGTATTTTCAATTGATGTCATACAGAGTTGCAAATCAGCAATAAATGTAGCACGTATTTGACTTATATTGGACTAGTAACACGAGTTAATCAATATAAGTATTGGATAAAATTAGTACCCATTTAATTTGACCGTTCATAAATCATTTCGCTTCATAGGTAATTTCGTAGCGTATTAGTCTAATACTGTTCACTCTACAAGTAGCATGAAGGTTCCATTCATACCTAAACATTATATACCTCAGTACATTCTGTATTGATATACTTATCTGGAATTATTATACTTATCTATTAACATTTTTAACTACAGGTTCGTCTATCAATTTTGAGTATCTTTTAAATGTACTGCATCTATATCACTATCGGACCAGACCCTTTCAAGAGCTTTTCTAAAATGCGGCATACGTCCTGCTTTAACATTAAAATAATAATATACAAGACGATAAGAAAAGCATCATGATCGCAAGTTTCGCTGGTCGGTTCGGCCATCGAGTCTCGCGCCAGCAGCGCGTCCGTAGGCTGTAGACAGAATAACCCCCCGGCAGCCAGTTACAGGTCTATAACGCCCCCGAGATGCTATGTGGCTTGTAGCGCCAAGCGCCCCGCGTCTCCACGCACTTCTCGCCTGTTCGACCACTCTCAACGAACCCCCGGCCCTCAGTTGTAAGAAGCTTCGAAAGAATGTTGAGGGTGGTTGAGGTAGGCGCGGGTGCATAGTGGAGTCGCGTGACGCGGCGCTACAGCGTGTCTTGGTTGCCGGTCCCGCCCCGTTGGATGCCGCTGCCCCGCACCCGCCGCCCCGCCACGCAGTACAATGCCTCTATAACAGTCCCAGATTGCCCCGGCCCCGAACGGTAAACTATATCGCCAACTCTACTCTCAATTAAACTGCCCGCGTCTCACTCTTATAATCTCGTCAACAGTCAGGAGTCGAAACGTGTTTGAATAGACATCAGCTCCCGGCGCGAGTCGCCACATCCCATACCGTCGCTACCTGTCCCGTTCACGAAACTTCACAGGACGATGCACTAAAGATACACTTTGCCTTCTGATCTTTCTACACCTCGGTGTCGCCAAGTTCAGCTCATCAGCCATAAGATATATTCGATAGGACTACTCCTATCTCTCCAACCTTTCTCCGTGCCTGACGGCTCACATGAGATTCAAATTCTATTTCTGCTGAAATCACGACTTCATCGACATCATGCTTATTTCGGCATACAGACCTCCCTGACCGTTGATTTAAATTCTGCTGTTCAATATCGTGTTGTGATTTTTTAGTAAGAAAATATTTACTTTCGTGTATTTATACAGGGTTTAATTTTCAGGGTTCTTTCTATAACAGCACCGGACATCGATACGGTTCTTGAAATCGTCAAGGAAATTTTGCCGAACTTAGCTGATGTAAGTACTTTCCAACGCAAAACAATATTTAGAAGTGATTCAGAAATAAATTGAAATAAACAGACACCGGTATTAAATGAAGTGTGTTTCACAGGGAGGACCTAAGGGCGGCAACAATGAAGATCTGGACGTTCGTCTACTCATACATCAGAGTCGAGCGGGCTGCGTTATCGGCAAAGCTGGCGCGAAGATAAAGGAACTACGGGAGGTCAGTGTCTGAATGCCAAACATGTTTTTTTTTATTAAAATTACTTTTGCATGGTCTGGCCACATGCTTACTAGTTGTCGCGCTGTAGTGTTACTTTAATTCGCCGTTGCCAGGCAACGAACGAAGTGAAGTTACCGCGAGCAGCGCCACAACCACCTAAGTAAACATAGTGGTCAACAATTTCAAGTTTAATGTTCCCAACGTTAACTGGAGCGAGTGCAATATTCGACCACCCACCCCAAAACTCAGAACTATATCATCAGCAAACCGCAGGTGTGTAAGGTACCCCCGCCATTGGTGTTGATGCCGTTGGTACTTATTCTAGTCCAGGAGCTTGAAAATTTTCTTTAATTAAATTGGATTACCCCTTAGCTGTATTTTATGAATATTTTAAAATCATTACAAAATTAGTAGGTACTAAACAATACACGTGATATAGGAAAGGGGGTGGGGTAATCCTTAACTTTACCATGTATCACCAAAGGGGAGGGGGGGGGGGGGGTGAAAAGCCAATAAAACATCACGTGATTAACGGACGAACCCCTGGTAGGCAGTGTCATCTCTGATAAATTCAGATTCAGACTAAAATAGCAGCTCTGCAAATGAAAAAAAAACTCTTCTGTATAAAAATAGCTTTTGTAATAAGATAAGACTAGGCCACATTGGGTGTTAATTTAGCAGGAGAGCAGATGCACCAGTGTTGGAACGTGGTCGTCATCTGCCGCGGCACAGTTATTTGTAAATAAGTTTTTATCGCAGGTATTTGGGACACGTGGTGCTCGGGGATAAAGCAGATGCAAGCGCAGCTGTCGTCGTCGATCTTGAGCTTTATCTTTTTATCAGCCGTACCGATATTTAAATATGTACTTAATGTTCTTTTTCAATTACTCTCAAGACAAAGCATAAAATCGATTTTACACCAAGTTGGCCATGAATTAAGTTAAAACAGTTACCGGAACTATTTCAAGTAGGACCAGACTAAAGTCATCACATAGTTGCCGAGGAACAAATAAGTTAAGCGCTCTAATAACAGTAGAGTGCATCCCAGTGCGGATCAATTACCGCTTCTCAACTTCCACTGAAGTTATAAAACGTCTGCTCTGGCTAGCGGATGTCGCCTAACTTCGCAATCGACTGTGTTGACTTTACAACGTTTACTTAAGCCACTCACGCAGTCATTGATGCATCACATCATACCAATAATGAAATCAGAATCAATTAAAGGTATGGCTCTACTTAAAAAAAAACAGCTGTCAACCGTCTCCGAAAAAGTCGTGAAATCGTCTTTATTGCGATCAGCTGTTGTTGCGAGTCCTTTGTGAGACATGGAATGAATGAATGCCGTTACCTGAGATGAGAAGATACAAAGAGTAACCATAATACTTTCTTATAAATAAAGCATCGCCTGCCGGTCTGCCTGCACAGCGCAAAAAATGCTCTCAAACAAAAGACGTTCTAGATCCATCCACAAGGTTTTAATTACACTACCAACGTACATTTAACAAACTTTACATACAATTAAATCATTAAATCAATCACGGAATCAAAATCTGCTGAAATATTAAAATTCAAAGTCATTTTAACTAAGTCTGATCAAACGCTGTTATGTTTTACTTTAATTTCGTGTATCTCTCCATGGCTTGTCTTGAAAACACTCACGGTATTTTTTATATTAATGTATAGCTTCAGGAGAAGGCTGCTTTGCATTTTCCTTCCTATCGCAGTAGTTTTGATGTCTTTGTTTGATACTATGTTTATGTCGCCGGACTTTATCTTTTGTGACTAGTGAGGTGAATATAGAAGGAAAAGTTTGGCGCGTGTCGCGATGTTAGCGCGGGAGGCGCGCGGGCGCGGCAGCTGCGGCGCGGCAGGTGCGCGCGCAGCCGCCGGATGCCGCACAAAAAGCGCGCGCGCACCTGGGCTTCACCCAGCCTACCTACTTGTACAATGCCCGAACCGACGACTTCTTTTCCTTTCCAACATAAATAGAAATATCGAACATATGCTTCCGCGACTGCCGCCCTTTGATTGCCGTCTCCGCTCAAAACATCGCCAGGTAGATTCGATAATGCGTCCGCTGCCTACTCCATAAGAACAACCTTCACTTTCAAAATGTTGCCTCCATTACTTCGTCCAATGTTGTGTACCGAATTGTTGGTTTTGTTAGCGTTCGCTTTGTGGAAACCTGTATAAACTTATGTAGAAGTTATCGTGGAAACAATGAAAAGCTCGGGCTCGCTGTGTTAATTCACCCAAAGGGTATCACGTGTGCTGCCGGTCGGTGGGGTTTCATTCGTCGGAAGAGCGCGGCGCCGGGCTCGGGTTACCGGAGCTACGCGCACGTGACGAAGGAAGCTTTTTTTTGGTCAAACCTCATATCCTTTAAATAGGTGAATGGGGAGAATAAAAATGTAGAGCGGATGTGCCACCTAGATGGCTCTAAAGGTAGAAGTAACAGCCGGCGTTGGTAACAAAAGAATTGTTTTATACGTTTGATATTCGGACCACTTAAGTCATTACATTACCAGTCGCACCTAGTCCTGAATACGGTGCGGAGGTGTAATTTGAACGGTGCGCGCATATGTCGTCCATATAGCGTAATTAGTGGCGCCGGGCAGCGGCTGGTGACACCGCAATTACGCGCGGCCGCGGCACGCGAGCGCTTCCGCCGCCGCTGCCGAACCGCAGCGCGCCGTACGGCTTCCGAGCCCAACACCGTGTACTACACGCCCGACGCCACCGTCAGCCTGCTGCCGTATTGGTTTCACATCAAATACATGAAGGGGAAAGCGGAGGGTTACACTTGGCTTTAAGTATTGACATTTAGATGTGTAATGAATGATCTACCTATAGTCACGGTTAGTACTCTCCATATTGTGGCGACAAGGCTTTGTCTACGTACTATCCTGATCTTGTAACCCAGTGTTTGATAGTTTTTCATTCTGAAGTTCTCTAGGATTATTTTGGAAAAAGCCTATACGGATTATCCGTATAGGTTTTTTGTGGATGGTTTCTTCTAATTTTTCCTTCTTCAAATGGTTTCTTCCTACTTTTACAGAAGTCATGTTTTTGTGACTCCCAACAAAACGCTTTACATAATGTTGATAAAATATCGTGGGATAGTCTTTCTTGCGTTCCACTACTGCTAATGCAATGCAATGCCAAGTTGTGGATAAATGTAATGCGCTTGTTGTAGCCTGTTAACTTGTGTAATAAGCGTATTGACTGCGTTTCTATGGCACAAACTTCGAATGTATTGCGAAATCGCAAAAGTAGGTGTGGCATGCCTAAATATAGAGTTTATTGAACTGTAAATGTGTAAGGTCTGCATTATAGTACAGTGGGGTCTGGGGTGACAGATGGCTAAGGCGAGGCGGCTGTCTTGGGCTCAGGCAGTAGGCCGTAGGCGGGTCGAGGAGCCTCACAAGTGCAAGGAGAGGGGGCGACCCGGCAGGTGCTGCACGCTGCGCCACGCTCGCCGGCTCATTATTCCGCCGTCTGCCGCCCGGTGTGGACGGTCGCTTTCCTTACTCTTTGATCATCGCGGTTCTCAAACATTTGTGCAGCTGGTTATTTCGGTTTGAGTCCATTGAAGTGCAGTGCTTTTAAACGATGGGATGTCGTAACACTTTTGAGGGTGTGTGCGGTTGTAGTCGCCGGCTGGCGGCGAGCGTGTTGTTTGTGCGTGCGTGCGACGGCCACGTGCGGCGCGGGTCGATGCGGCGGCGCCTGCGCGCTGCAAACGTCACGGCGCGGGCCGAGGCCAGGATGATACACCCCGCGGTGACGTACCACCGAATATAGGTAACGGGAATTCGTGTAATTACTCAACTGTCACGTATCGATCTTATTACGTACAGCTGTAGCGCGGAGCCGTTTCGATAAATTTACACTAGATTGTAGGCAAACTGGCATTCATTGAAATTCACGTACTAATCGTATCTACTTTATTCTTTTAATAAACAATCAAGTAGATTATTAATTGTTTAGTTAATAACTTTAAGGTTTATTCCCGTCCAAATCCTGTGAGCACAAAAGACAAGAAAACAAATGTCTGTCCACAAATAGCAAATATTCATTTCATTGTTGTTAGCTCCATGAGTTTCTACCTTGAGGCACTTCCAAACCACAAGATTTAAGATGAATAAAAAAATGTAACACAGCATCTTTCTCTAAGGAAAAATGGATGGATGAAATGAATGGATGGGTTTTGGATGGAAAACCCGTCACGATTTTGGTCGCTGCTCTGGAATAACATGGGTTCTAGTAACTTTAATCAATGGTTGCTAGTGGTGCCTTTCTTCTTGGATAATATAAACTTCTATTTTGTACTGTATGGAAATGAATAAATTTTGAGATTAAATTATTGGAGTCATCTTTTTTTTGTCTTCAGTCAGTTATGTTAACTTTCATCATCGAAAATAATTCCTGACTTTGCTTTGATGATCATGATAGTATTGAAGTTATAAAGAAAGTTTATGTATAAGGAACTTTACAAAAACCCTATTTGTATGGGAAGGAAACCCTTCAGGTTACCCGTACAACAAAAACAGATACCTGTAACACTATAGACTGAACAGCTGCTGCTGTTCGAGTTCATTGTCCTTTATGTATGGGAAGATTTTTTGCCAACGTTGTATTTAAGCATCAGATTTGCTTCTATTTAATCTGTCTTGCCCCTCGAAATGGAATGGCTTTAGGACTATACTGTCGATGGTATATTCATCCTTCTACATCCGTGTGAATCTTATTAAAACATTATTTTGTATTTTGGAATGTAACGCTAGGTGTCCAATTAAGACATGTTAGATGAATATTTTTCTATAACGCATACTTTTACTCAACAGAAAACCGGAGCTCGCCTGAAGATCTTCTCGAACCAAGCGCCGCAGAGCACGGAGCGCGTGGTGCAGCTCGTGGGCAAGGCCGAGTGCGTCGCGGCCGGCGTGCGGGAGGTGCTCGACCTCATCCGACAGGTACTGTTGTTTATCTTGTTGTAGTAACAATAAGATTAACACAAAATTTACTGTTTACCAATGCACTGGTGTGCATTTTGTGTAAAAATAAATGTACCAACATTGCCCTATTTATTCACAATTTCCGTCTACTTTTCTGGAGGTTCTTCGGTGATAGATTATATTGTGCTGTCCATAGAGTAGCGCCAACGCATATCGTAACAATTTGTTCCTTATGAAGCTTTTTATAGCTTTTTTTATTTTTTTTTTGCCAAATTGCTTAAATATAACTTCGAACAGGACTTCTGGTGCTAGGTGCACTCTTTGAGCTTAATCACTGATAAATAAATGAACATCAGTTATTCGTTACAATAATACGTGATGTATATTCTCAATTCCAGGTTCCAATCAAAGGGCCGATCCAGAACTACGACCCGCACAACTACGATGATTTCTACTCTGAGGAATACGGCGGCTTCGGCGGCGGCCAGGGCAGCGGCGCGGGCGGCGGCAGCGGGGGCCGCGGGGGACCCCGGGGAGGGGGGGCCCCGCCGCGCGCCGGCCAGGGACGCGGGCCCCCGCCGATGGGCCCCGGCCGCGGGGGGCCACGTGGACCCCCCATGGCCCGCGGACCGCCGGGGGGCCCCCGCGCGGGCTTCAATGACTTCGGAGGGCCCGGGCCGCGGGGCGGGGGCGGGTACAGCGGGCCGCCGCGGGGAAGCTTCGGCGGAAGCGGTGGTGGCGGCGGCGGGGGCGGGAGCTTCGGCGGCGGCAGCTCGTTCGGCGGCGCCCGCAGCGGCGGCTCGGGTGGCTCCGGCTTCAGCAGCAACGGCGGCAGCCAGCAGGAGACCACGACGCAGGTCACGATACCGATAGATGTAAGTGATGACACATCCTCTGGAGTTAATCGAGTACGACTACGATGATAAGATCAGCTTTTGTTGAAAACTAGGTGATGATGTTCCAAAATCTATTTAAAAGACAGTATGTGAGTCCGACACGCGTCGCTAACCCGAGTGTCGGCGAATTTACTCAGTTTTAGATGATCATTTAAAAAGATCGATTTAAAATATGACCAGACCCCCTCTCGTTTAGTTCGGAAATTATTAAAATCAAACACTGTATATGGGCCGCGCGTCTAATGATGTATGTAATGTTGCGCAGCTGGCGGGCGCCATCATCGGGCAGGGCGGGTCGCGCATCCGCACCATCCGCGCCAAGAGCGGCGCGCGCATCGAGATCGCGGAGCCGCTGCCCGGCTCCACGGACCGCATCATCACCATCACGGCCACGCCGCAGCGCATACAGATGGCGCAGTACCTGCTGCAGCAGAGGTAAGCCTACCCACTACTACCCACGATGCTCTCTTGTTAACCTGTTGTACGCATTTACGAGGACGATCGGCACCGATAGAATTTATTTTTAATAAATTAAAACATGGGTACCATAGGTGGGTTATTTAAGTATTTTTTGCCAGCCGACTTACAAGCTCATAAAGAAAAATGGCATTTGTGGTGCAATCAAAATTAAACAAGCCATGTCAATGGATTTTGAGAACTTATCTATTGTGTCTTGTTTACTATGACTCGACAAATCGAGGGGGTATCGCCAAACAGTTTATTTAAGCTTTAATTAGAACTCAATTAACACCGTTAGAGGGCTTTTCCACCACAGATGTCCTTGCTGTGTCGCTATACACCCAATCCATGCGTATGATATACGCACAAATGAAATTGATTAGTCCAAATAACATAGTACTGGTGAATCTGGTGTAAAAATGGCGGATTTTTAAATATGTAAGGATGCATGCTATTGATTGTCACAATTGGAGCAGCTATGTCAAGAACACAGCTCCTCTTCTAGCTTAGGATCAGTGTAAATATTTCTTTTGTAATCATCTAAATATATAAAACTCAAAGGTGACTGACTGACGTAGTGGTAATTAACGCACAGCCCAAACCACTGTACGGGTCGGGCTGAAATTTGGCATGCAGGTAGCTTCTATAATGTAGGCATACGCTAAGAAAGGATTTCCCGAAATTTTTACGGGAACGGAATATATACGCAGACGAAGTTGCGACCGTTATTTTGTGACTATAATTACTGGAAAGCTATTAATACTGTATTTATTATTATCTAGTATTGTAACAATCGCCACCTCCTGATTTCGTTATAGTTACCAATATCCCTTTCTGTTCAGCCGCAAGACTTCCTGCTGAACTTCACCCATAGACTTCAGTTTTGATTGATATCTTGACTCCTGCATAGAGCTCAATGCTACAATTTTATTGAGGTTCTTTTTTAGATCTTGGCGGTCGACTCCTATAACTGTGTTTTTGAAATTGTGGCGACATACCCTGCGCCATGTCTTTAACTATTCCTTTCCGATAGTACCACATAATATATACTGTTTGTGCACTTGGTGGTAGGTCTTCTTTCGCCAGTATTGCCACTGTTCTAAAAAACTAAATGTGCATTTGATATATGTGTTCCATAGCTGCTTGCCCCCTGCTTATACATAAACTTAAATAAATATTTAAAGACATTATTTAAAAACCTCCTGGCAACTTTTTTTTCATAAAATATATCTAATCTCATTAAAATTGTAACACGTGCTAAGGCGCAATGTTATCAATTTCAAGCCTAGGGTTTATTGTTATGTATGTACAATAGCTAGCACATCACGCTACACTTATTTGTTGCGAAATGGGCCGTGTTACAAGCGCATAAGATGACGCAGTGTTTACCTTGACGTGCTTCCGTCTGTGCTAAAAGGGGGATTTGATGTATGATATTCAGCTCAGTAGCTCTTATCCTCGTAAAGGATTTTCTGAAGGACAAGAATTATGTTATAAACCGCTTCACATTAGTACTTAAAAATAGCAATATAAACCAGTATGCATGTAATAATTCAATATCATTGTGAAAATTTGAACTGTACCTTGATCATACTAATTTACAATCATTAGTCTAATCTGTAATATTTTAACATTTTTTTGGTTCAGGATCCCACATTAATTTGTTTGTTATATCAACATTACTAACACAAGCATTGTTTTGACGATAGAATGTTTGAAGAATTCCCTGCGTTGGCCCCAAACAAATCCTAAGATAATAAATAGTAATACAGATGTGACTCGTCGATGTTAGAGCTCAGGTAAAAATCTCTGGACATTGAGTAGATTTGTGTGTATCTTACTAGTTTTAATGTACTGAGTAGACCAGTATTTGGGGTAGTTAGTTCCGTAAAATTTATTTATGATATTTGAATAAAATTGTATGTTTATTGTTGGTAAAAATACATTTTTAATTACTATTCTGACTAATGATCATGTAAATGGTGCTATATAGTTTTAAAGGGGAATGACGAAGATTTTTTTGTCACTTGACACAGCTTAAATAATTGTCGTTTTACTTTAACCAATAGATGTTATCTTAATGTTATTTTTAACATTCTCCTTTGAAACATATTTACATTTCATATTGACTAACAAATCCTGGTAAATAACATTTTAGGGTGTCATCATCAACTAACGGGCGGCGGGTGCTAGCGGCGCGTTGTATGGAAGACTAGTGATTTTGTTGTTTTGATTTACTAACAAGGAATCACTAATCTGCCTACAAAGCGTTTGCGCGCTCTACGAAACAAGACTTCTAAGCTGTTCTTCATCTTGGTGTATACTAACTTGTATGTTGTGTTTTATAACAGTTTTATGTTACCTTTGTCAAAGTTTCGGTTTCTTTGATCAACAAATAAACCTAATCAGTTGTTTCTATTTGCAGTGTGCACGAGAGCAACCACAGCCGCGGCGGCAACTTCTGATTCGGTATAATATTAAGTGAAATAATGTAAAGCTTTATGTTAGCCACCTTCAATTCCATTTATGTACAATCTGTAGTGAGGCTCATTTAATTATAGCTACTTGTATAAATTTACACTACACATAAGAAAAGAATTCCTTTTAAGGATCTGTTTACATACATATTATTAATATAACGAAAAACTGAAAGAAAACCAAATAAAGACTCACAAAATGTTAAAATCTGGTATAAGTTATTTTTTATTTGACGTGTTTACGAAGAAGCGCAATGCATTTATCAATATGAATTATTATAAAGAGATATTTAAGTATGATTGTGTGATTTACTCTTTACTCTTATAATTTGTTACATCAATGTATTTCTAAGTAAATAGAGAAAAGGATTTAAGTAAATAGATTATTTTGTGAAAACATTGTTTAATTTCCACCCTTGGAATTATTATGGATTTTTTTTTGTAAATAAAATAAAACTTCTCTTGTCCTTTATATCATAAATGATGTATTTTAAAAAGTGAAATATTCATAAAAAAATTATTACATGCTCTCATGTTCTATACATTTTTTTATATACACAGTAAAAAAGAAAGAAATATTTACAGTAAAAACAAGCATGAGCTTATCAATATTTTAACATCATATTTTTAATTGATTGGTATTTTGAAGAGTCAATTCTTGCTTTGATTTTTATTTAACGAATATTATTAAAAATACCAACATAGCTTTAAAGCTCATCAGTCAGATCGAGTATGAATAGTACAGGGGTCAGGTAGAATTTTCATGCTCTGGTTTTGGAACATAAAACAAAACATACACCAGAGGGACCACAACACAAAGTACAAGTACAATGCAAAATAGGTGAAACCATTTTAGACCTAAATCTGCTCCATGGGAAGTCAGCTCTTTTACAACAACAGCTTCAACAGACATATTTGGTTTGTTTGGCAATAGCTGTGTATCTTCTGAAACATGTTCATTCAATTCAGTGTCAGTATATTGAACAACAGAAGGTGCTACTGTGCTATTCATGACAACTGCATTGCAATCGATAGCATAGTCACTGTTGTTAATCCCCATGTCTCCTCTGGGCAAACTATGTATCAGTGACTGTCTATTGTGATTATCACCAAGATCTAACAAATTTTGAACAGGGATGATTGGCACGTGACTTGAAGTTGATGGACCAGGCTCCACAGCAGGCATTGGCAATCTTTCAGTCAAAACTGAGTAGGGTGTGACAGGTACTTTCACAGTCCTTCTTGCAAATATTTCATTGTCCTTATGAATTTGATTAATCCTTTTCAATTCTGAAATCTGTAAATGGTTGAGTATAAGAGCATATTATTTCTTACAGTTGGGTTTAATTGTTTCATGTGGCTTCACATTTGAGAAGCTGGCGTCATCATCCATTAAATGGCTAAAACTTGATCTACAATTCAACAACAGGTGTTGAATTGTAGATCAAGTTTTAGTCACTTAACAACACCTCATTTGTAACTAGTTTCATATACAAAATAATTGCTTATTGTTAAACTAATCAAAATTGGTTTTTAAACTTGTTCAGCAATTTTAATATTTCAATAAAATGAGGTACAGACTATGGTCTGTACCTCATTTTATTTTAGTGCTATTGCACACCCCACTTTGACTTTGACACTGCCTCTGGTCCCCTTGCAATTGAAACTATTTTTGCAGTTGACATGGGTAACCTGTTGTGTTGTCAACCGTACATAGTTGGTATAGCCCGCCTAAACTATCAATTTTTACTATGAGAGAATGAGTGTACCTATTTTCAGAATCCATAATCTGGTCAATTGCACTTAAAAGAGATCCTGATTGCAAGGAAATGTGATTCCGGGTGAGGGCTTACAATCAGATATTTTTTTAGAATCAAGTGCATTATTAAAAATAACGACTGCACTGTGATCTCCTATCATAATAACATGCATAATTTTATCTGTAGACAAGGGACAGGGTAACTTTACATGAAAGAACCTTTGTATACGGTGCTCACATGATTATCACAACAAAGAACATGATTATCATAGGAATGAAAATAATGGTTCCCTGTAGCTAATACATATACCTATAATGCATTCTTAGTGAGGACTAAAATGGATGTTGTTGTTAAACAATTCATGTCATGCCACTTTACTACTAGAAAAAATTATGTAGTACTTACTGAGCAATAAAACCTTAAGGCAATGGCTTGTAAGGTATCCCCCTCCTGAACTTGAGCTTCAATAAAGTGTTCCTGAGGTTTAATCTTGTGCAACTGTATTTCGCTTTGGTCATAGTCCTCTTTCTTATTATTGCCCATGTTGTACGCAATCAAGTCATCTCCACCGTTCATCACTCGAGTTCTAAAAGTTACACAAAGCTAAGTAACACGTAAACAACAACAAATTAACAAAACCCGTTCAATACGCACTACTTACCTCTGTTTCATTGTTTATTACTACTCTAACACTAAAGATATCTAGCATGACCAGAACAGTAAAGCAGTTCTACCTTGTAACTTCTCACTTAAATTTAAGCATTAGTTAAATCACGAAACAGCTGGTTTTATCTCTTCAATTCCACCAAAGCAAGCAAACTAAGCAAAGCAGAGTGAACAGGAAATAAAATGACAGCTGTCTTTCGTGTATTTTTTATTTAATCTGTGGACAACAATAACAGTTCCACGTTGAGGGAACATTGGACGCGTCCGAATATGTTACGAAATTTTATTTCGTACACGCCTCCGATTTTCCATTTATCCTTTGAATGTAATTAATTAATTAATAAAATTATTATTAATAATAATAAATATTTATTGTCCCTTCACAAAATGGCCACTTACTATCTAATGTGAAAACATAAAATAAAAAATATAAAACATGATGCAAGATGTAGCCAAGATAGTGAAGGCTGGCGCCTGAAATAAGCTTCGGAAAGAAGCCTGTGCTACTGGTCACCAGGCCACACCCTCGGACCCCACTATACATTGAAGTTACTAAATCTATGAATAAACAAGAAAAAAAAACAAAGTAAACTATTTAGCTTAAGACTATTTAAAGAAGATATGCAAAACAAAAAAAGAACAAAAAAAAAGCATGACAGTGATAGATGTGACGTTGTGTGTATGTGCGTGAGAGTAAAGTGTACCTAGATCACTGACCTCTATTTACACTGGACTGGCTGCTGTCAAAATATTTTTGTGCTTATTTGAGTGTCGCCATTTTGGCGCTGTAGGCAGATACGAGTGTCCATGGAACTAAAATTAGTAATGTTTTACTCCCTTTTCTGTAGCGAGTTTTACAAAACACACATTTCCTCATGATTATTTAGCTTAACTTTCACTATATGATATGAAATACCACGAAATAAAATTAAAATACTTAAAAACCTCAACGCTGTTGCAATCTTCTACGGTGGGCATTTGCAATAAACGTCAAAATTAGTTCTCGGGACACTCGCAGTGGCACTTCAAATTAGCACACAAAATTAGCTGTCATTTGTATGGAACAGCCTGTCCAGTGTGTAGTAATAGAGGTCAGTGACCTAGATGTAACGTGTGTGTGAATGCATGTGGGAGTGTGTTTCTGTGGTGAAGTGTACCTGTAAATGACGTTGTGTGTATGTGAGTGATAGTGTAAGCATGTGTATGAGTGAAATTTGAAATGATAAGTGTGCTTGGGTGGGCTTGAGATTAACTATAATGCGATGATTTATACTAATCCAGAGGACGAATGAACTTCTCAGTAGTATTATAATCTAGTGTTTTCAAGTATTCAATAACAGACAATTTGCATTATGATTTGGCAAGATGATAAATTTGAATGAAGTAATTAATTTTATTATAAAGATGGGGACCCTGGTAACCAAAGAAATTTTGGGCCGTTGCTGTATGCACTAACGGTACGACGCAGATTTTATCCTTTCTACGCTTGTCCCTTACAAGTTCTGGGTTATATGGCTGTAGTGCATGCATTTGAAGCACAGTTCGCAGTATGAAAGTCTGCCGTACCGTGAGAAGCCCCCATTCCCTATACAGGTCGACCGTAGGATATCGATAAGGTAGTCCGGCTGCAACCTTAAGGAGGACGCGTTGCGCTCTCTCCGCAACCATCAGGTGAGTTTTAGCCGTACCACCCCAGACAACGACGCAGTATTCCAGAAGTGAGTGAGCCATTGCATAGTATACAGTTTTGATGACCGATCGAGCAGCACACAAAGAAACACGGCGACTTTTTCGAACGTTTATTAATAAATTAAACTTTTGAAAAAGTCGCCGTGTTTCTTTTCTTTGACAAAAACATTTTGAAAAAACACCCTACGTATGGCGATATTCCTTTACTTGGCAAAAAAGAGTACGAAAAAAATGAGGGCGCTTTTACCATGCATGTGACCACCCCATATACTATGACTGAGAGATTTTGATACTTGTTAATTTGTTTCATTTTAAAAGTTTTTATTTAACTTCGCTTGCTAGTAAGTACTTGAGTCAAGTAATGCAAGTAACTTTGAACCCGTTATACAATTGAGTTGAAATTTCGCATCAGTACATGGGAAGTTCATACGCCAATAAATAAATATATAAGACATTTTTTGCAATATTTAAATTGCATTTGGCGAAAAATCTTGCCATTAAAATTACATTGTTACCAAATTCTATTCTGTAAAACGATAAGTTAGTATTTTAAAAGAAAATAACATAAAAATATTCGTTTTTATTGACATCCAATTTAAGTTAATAAATACTCAAAGTCTAAAAACTCTCCATATTCGAGGTATTCGACTCCAGATAAAATGTCTTGGATTGAATAAACCTTTCTAAAATGTGTAATCCACAAAATACGTGTAATAAGAAAATTATGTCTCAAATATCAAGACTAGTTCTTCTACTAGTACTTGACAGCGAAGCAGTGTTGCCATGAAAAAAAAACTTTAATTCCACTTGTCACCGTGTTAAACTCTTGTCTGCCAAGCTAGTGTACCAATGAAAAATCATGCTTTCTCGCTCCCCGTACTCGTGCCGCGCCCGAGCACTATCGCGTCTTTCGGAACGAACGCCAACCGGCGCCGAGCCTTAAATTACGTTATAACCAACCCTCTGACAAAGAAGTCGGCATATTTTACAAGACGTTACAAAACGCGCCGTTTTACAAAACGCGCCGCACTCTGCTCGAAAGTCTGGCGCTAGTGCAAGTATTTCAGTCTGCTGTTGTATTCATGGGTGTTGTGAGTGCGCGGCTAGCGCAGTCTCCTTACGTGCCGTCGCGTAGTTACCGCTAACGAATCACAATGATATTGTTGTTCTTGCAGGCTTGTTGTTCTCTATTCTGTGAAACAACTTTCAGCCATTTAGCTCATTGTTCCCGAAAATGTTGTGACCTATCTCTCTATTAACTCGGTGGTCAAACTCTTGTCCGCGACTTACGTCAGAAAATATACTCACTTCGATACATTTCTTTGTCTAGATCGCTTCTGACGCGTCCGGTCATCCGCGGACGACCCAACTGATGAAATGTATACAGCTTAATTGCTGCAACTGTTATCGGCTGGTTTTTTTAAATATAGCTTTACGGCCCTGGGTATTGCCCTTTTGTGCCAAAGCCAATGTTGTACAATAGCTCACTGTTTTTTATTTATTTATTTATTTTCCAAACTTATATCTATCATTACAGGATAACACCCAATGCGATAGTATAACAAATGAACACAATCTATTAATTCTAGTACAATACAACGCTATGTGTAACAAATAACATATAATGCCGCTCGTGTGAACTCACTCAGAGAACAAGTAAAAAGGTCTACGTCTCTCGGTAGCGCGTTGATATATCGCGTGGCGCGAGTGACCGGGGCTTCCTTTAGCAGGTTGGTGCGCGCGCTCGGCTCCGCCAGCAGCCGCGGACGGCGTCTCCGCTCCGCGTACCTATCTGGCACATTAAAAAGTACCTATATTTCCTAGCAATTGCGGGTTACTTACCTTGCCTCTTATCAGATGAAAAATATAAACCATTAGTGCGAGGTGTCTCCGCACCGCCAGCTCGTTATACCCTACTATACCCAGAACGAATAAGTTAGGATACATCAACGGATAGAACGGATACACCCCATACTGTTTCCAATACAAATACCTAACAAACTTATTTTGTATCCGTTCAAGCATTAATGTATAGTTAGATTCGTGTGGTGACCATACCATTGAGTTACACTCAAGCAAGATGGCTTTTAGCTAATGCGTTATACAATGCTACAGTTGCTTTTATGTTTTTGACGTGACAACGTCTTATAAATTGGTTTGCCGGGTGACACTTCAAGAAACTGCGTTACGCTCCGCTCACGTTATGCGCTCACAATGAGAGCGAGTGAGAGGCACGCGTCCCTTCGACTCGGGCATGGTTAGCCCGCCTAAGAGCGAGTGAGACAGACATAAAAAGTGAAAGGCACGCGTCCCTTCCACTCGAGCACAGTTAGCCCGCCTAAGAGCGAGAGAGACAGAGCGAGAGAGAGTGTGAGAGAGATAGGCATACACACCGGTTCATGTTATACGAATGAATATTCACATTAAAATTATTTTACCACTCAAAGTCGTTGTCACGTAAAACTTTCGCCCGTATACCGACTTTACAGGCAACCAATTTTTAAATCCGTGAGCTGTTCGTAAGATAAAGCCTAAATTGCGATATGCTTTCTTACATATTTTTGTGATATGATTTTTAAATGAAAGTCTTGCAGTAAGTTGGACACCTAGGTCCCTGACTTCGTTCACTCTGTTCAAAGCGACCCCCGCGACTTCATATGTGTGTTGAACGGGATTGCGTGCGCGTTTAAAAGTAATGGTAACACATTTAGAGGTATTGAACTGCAACCCGTTCTCCTCACTCCAAGCTACTACTCGATTTATATCGTTTTGTAATTTTATACGATCCTCTGGGCTCCTGACCGTAATGTATAACTTTAGGTCATCAGCAAAAAGCAAACATTTAGAGTCCTGTACCACCTCTGGTAGATCATTTACCATTAAAATAAACTCGAAAGGTCCCAGATTACTGCCCTGACTTACACCTGACCTCGTGTAGTATGACTTAGATCTATAACCAGCGTATTCCACATATTGCTGCCTATCTCTCATGTAGCTGGCAAATAAAAGCAAAAGATGTGGAGTGAAACCAAAACTTGCAAACTTTTTAGTAACACATCGTTATCTACTAGGTCAAAGGGTTTATTATAATCAAAATAGGCTGCATCAATCTGAACCTCTTCATCCACGGCAGGCAACACATCCGCCATGTAGTTTAAGAGGTTGCTGTTTGTACCTACTGCGCGCGGGCCGGAAGCCGTGCTGTGCATCCGTGAGTTGCGCGCTTACTTGTGCGTACAAGTTTTTATGTATAGCAGACTCAAATACCTTAGCCGGCGTGCACAACACAGCCACCGGTCTATAACCCTCCACCTCATACGATGAACCTCCCTTTGGTACCGGGACCACCCTCGTGATTTTCCACTTCTCGGGAAATACAGCCGTTTTCAAACATATATTATATATATGGAGAAGTGGCGCTGCCAACACTTCTCTACAATCACGAAACACGTATGGAGGGATTCCATCCGGCCCCACGGAAGTCTTAGGCTTCAGCCGCCGAAGCGCTCCCCGCTGTTGATTATTTCTGGCCACTTATTGGATTGGCCGACCAAACAGGAAGGTCCTAACGTTGGTTTGGTCGGTTTTTTGTCGGTGGAGTAGCGTCATGCAATTAACTACCACCAACTAAAATTATTTATCAAATTTGAATCTACAGCCCAAAATTCCCTATTTTGCCTTTTGACTTTTGACCATGAAGTGATATTTTAGTGTTTGACCTTCCCCATCCGCCTACACTATTATTTACATAAAAAGACATAGGTTAAAAACCGCTAAAACAGGTCATGATAAGTGCGTAGTCTTAAATAAGTACACTTGGTTTATGAATCTTTCATTATAATTTAATAATTCCGAGTATTATACACAACAGTTACAGTACATAAATACCTTTGGTATTGCGCCAGAAATGGTAATTATAATTGCACATAATTTATTTCCGCTAACTACATTATGTACAAAAAATACAATAATACAAAAACTAACTTCATCATCACTAGGTATAGGTAGGTAACTTCATTATTGGAGATATTATTTATTAAGTGCTTGGCTACGATGCCTTAATGAGTTGAGAACGACAACTCTCTATTTTATAAAAAGCAATTTTGTAAAAATATTCGATCATAGATACGTACATAATTCATGTGCTTTAGTTATTTATTTACATATGACGAGTATTTCATTGGTAGATCAATGTTAGATCTAAAGACAAGGAATGTTAATTTAAAGTTACAATAAATAATTATAATACTAAAGCAAAAGTCAAAAATTATAAAATATCACAGAATAAATACAATAGCTGGTCTAGTATTTCCAATACAAATGTCAATTATAAAATTACTATTCGTAAAATTGTTATAATATAAGGGAGAGGGTTATGTATGTTGATTTAATATCATATAACACTTTTAACACTTCCTGTCATAACTTCAGATTCTTTTGTTCTGGACCAATTTACTATTTCCCAATACTTAGTCTGACTATTCGGCTTAAAAATCGAAATACATCGTTTTGCGAAGAATATGCAAATTATAGACGAAATATCCATTTTAGTAGAAGATCCTTACGCACTTGTTGGAAAAAGCCTAGAATTAGCACCCAAAAATTAAAACTCCATAGAACTCAACGACAGGCTGTCAAACATCAGTAGTGACAGTTGTGAGGGTTTGTGTTAATAATTACAAGGTTTCTTTCTAAAATGGCTTCGTGAACTTATATGTTCAATCAAAGGTGCACCCTTTTCCCTTACCTATAATTATTTTAAAAAAACTGCTTTATACATACAGAAAAAATTTGCTTGCCTTCGTTAACTCAAATGTTCAATCAAAGGTGCCCCCTTCTCCCCTACATATATTTACAAAAAAACGCTTTATACCTGCGGAAAGTTTGCTTAACTAATTGACATAACAATAAATTATGATCATTATGGTTTGAAGTTATAACAAAATACACAATAAACATTTTAAATTAAACTTAAAATTTTAAGAGTGTTAAACTTCCTCTTAAGTTTGTGATTTTGATTAATAGAACTGAATAACTTTTTAGTAATCAAAAACTAAGTGTCGAGTTGTTGCGCAAAGTTATTAACGAGTTCGTGAAATTTGCGAGATACGCCCGCCATAATAAGCCACCTATGTTCCCATAACATTTT
Organism: Pyrausta despicata; assembly: GCA_963921415.1. Classification (NCBI taxonomy): domain Eukaryota; kingdom Metazoa; phylum Arthropoda; class Insecta; order Lepidoptera; family Crambidae; genus Pyrausta; species Pyrausta despicata. Next base: position 7,093,774 of record OY992862.1, on the reverse strand, counting down.
GCAACACCAGGGTAATCTATGTTTATGGAATACACAAGGTATGAATGTAGTCCTAACCCGACTTCCGTTAATGGTCGTATCAATGGTAAGGTAACACTGCACATCTTTTTCAAGAAGTACACTGAATAGATTTAGAACGGCATGACTGACTCAATATCAATATAAAATTTGATTATGATATACCTATAGCATAATATTTTTAAAAACCAACTACCAAGTAACTTTTTTGTGCCCACAAGTTCCCTCAAAAAGTGAACAATATTTATGAACAATAAAAGCCTATTTTTGTAGTGCAAGTTTCTGTTTCGTGAAAATAATGTTTTTAATTTACTGACAACAGCAGCTATCCTTTTTTTTGTTGCAAAATCACTCTTACCTCATGTGCATAAGATGTTGCAGTTTAGCACTTAAAGGTAAACCTTAATGTGCTGTCGTATTTAAATACATACTTGTTTATAAATTCCAAAAATACCATTTTTGACTGGACTTTTCAAGTGGACTTATTTTGATTCAGTCTGGCAGGTACTTCTGGATTGCATACACTCATTTACAGAATTATGTAAATTTTATCCAGCAGTCTGGCATTTACTTCAATGAACATTTAATTGATGTGAATGATATATAACTTTTCATAGAAATAATATTACCAAAACTACGAAGCGTTATAACAAAAAAACGTCGTTTAGGGCGTTGCTTATGCATATCACAGGTTGCGTCTAAAGGCGTATACAAACTTGAACACAAGCACATTCAAGTTCATATATGTCCTAACATAATAATATATATAATACTAGGGTGACGATGGTCATTGGGTACAGACTAATATGTTACATTAATTAATAAATAACGGCACGTTATCTTATGACTAGAGCTTACAATCTTATTCAAATGAAACATGGCTATATTTTTAATGTAAGGTATAAAATTTAAGGGTATAAATAAATCATTAATATCAAGTTGATATTAAATTTTGCACAAACTGGCAAAGCTTAGTTAAAGTTACTCTTAGTAATCAACTACTTTAATAACAGATTTAACATTTTACCCATCCATTACATATTAAGGAATTTCTAAATTATTGGTATGTCCCTAAAAAAAATGTATTCATGAAAAAATACCAAGTTTTTCCTAGTGGCAAGACATGTGTGTCCACAGAAATACTCCTCCAGCTCAGTCAAACCGCGGTGCTGCAGTAATGTTTTCCGACAGATTCTTCCTAGCAATACTGAATAATTCGACGTGTGATGTACCTGTAGCGTGTGCTTAAGAAAGTGAAAAACGATCAGTTAGCCTGAAAATCTCTGAGAAAATATAGCACCGCTTTAGGGGTTCAATCTGACCGCACAATAGAACGTTTCGTTAAAATATAATTCGTTAGAATAACTTAACAAATTAATATTTAAGCCACCATAACTGTAATTTTGAGAGGACTATTATGCGGTCAGACTTACACACTTCTGATAGGATTTCCGTCTCTATTTCATCGCTTTTAGTGATCAGAATAATAAGTGGAATCTAATCAATAGATATCCATCGAAACGACTTAGTTTCAAAAACAACCCTGGCAATATTTCCTTTCGGACTCGAGAAACAACGGTAGGAACCTACGAACGAGTGAAATGGACACGGAAACGGAAATCATTTTTGTCAACGAGTAACAAATCGGACAGAGCGGACGGCTCACGCGTTGTCGAATCCCTGGAAGTCGCCGGGCCAGTTCTCGCGGCGCGCCACGCGGTCCGAGCCCGTGCACGCGAAGAACGCGTCGTTCTCGAACGGGTCCGATTCTCGGGTGAAGATGTTGACCGATTCGGACTTTTTGATGTCCCTGTGCGTGGGTTGCGGCTTGACGCGCATGGGGGGCAGCTCGCCCTCGTCCTCCTCGGCGATGGAGGCGGTGCGGCCGCGCGGGGTCGCCATGCTCGCGAAGTCGTCCTCGAACAGCGAGCGCGGCGAGACGGACTCCGAGTCGAAGCGGAACCGCGTCGCCGGCGACTCGGCGTCGCCGCGCGCGCGCGTGCTGCTCGCCGACAGCGGCGACGCGCTCGCGTCTTCCGGCTCGAACGCGAATCTGTAAACGGTTTAGTGGAGCGTGATGAAGTACGGTTTAAACAAACGAATAAAGGTTCCAACATGTTCCAATAAGAATAAACTTGTTATACAACCGACTCTTACTGTGTACAAGAAAAGATAGCTATAAGTTGTTGGCTATATGTAATTTTACATCTTTGCTTTATTTTTTAAATGTTTTCGTCTATGAATTACTCTTTTCGCTATGGTACTATCTTAAAAAAAAGTTTTCATGTAATATCTACTATAATACATTAACAAATCGATTACAAATCGATCAAGACTGTAATTTATAAATAAAAATAAAAACAACAACATAAGCGACGTGCGTTGTCTCTCGATATATAATGTACTCACCTCGTCCCCTCGAGACTAGCGTAGGGCGCCCGCTTCTTGGGCGCGTCGTGCAGGTCGTGGTCGAAGGGCGAGGCGTGGTCCCTCGGCGAGAAGTCGTTGGAGAAGCGGTAGTCGCGGCGGGCGTGCGGCTCGTCCCGCCGCGAGCGCCGGCGCGGCGAGCGGTCCGCCTCGCGCCGCGCCCCCGCGCCCGCCGCCGACCGCCGCGACGGCCAGCCCAATGTGGACCCGTATCTATGTTGTTAGTGATACATTATTATGACGCCCGTTTGATGCAGTGGTCTACATGTTTAACTTCTAAAACCAAGGGTTGCGGGTTCGATCCCCGCACAGTACAAGCATATGTGTCCATGAACATGTGTGTTTGTACTGGTCTGGGTTTTTTCTATGTATAATATGTATTTATTTACTTACAAAAAAAAGTATTTAACTTTGTTTATCCGTTGTCTAGTACCCATAACACAAGCCTTGTAGCTTAATTTGGGACTAGAGAATTGGTGTGATTGTTGTGAAATATTTATATTTATTTTTTTATATTTTATTTATTTTTATTACTTAAAAATATATATTTGAGGGTGTCCCCCACAATCATTGATGAAACATACGCTGGCTAAAAGCGTTAAAAAGCACTTACAAAATTCAACGACTCCATTAAGGTTCTCGGTAGCTCAGTGGTTTTTGGTGGTCAGCAGTGGACCGGACTTCCAAAATGTCGGGGGTTCGATTCCTCCCCGATGACCGGAGCCGAAAAGATTGTTTTATGTGTATGTCTTTAAAAATATATAATTTAACACACATACTAAATAGTATTTACCTAAAAAGTTTAAATCACTGTTATTACGGTAATAGCATAGCAAGCAGATACTTTTGTGAACCATCTTAAGTATCACCATTCCAATAAACTAAATTCGGTTTTTCGAACTCACTGTGAAACAAATATTTTGGCGGAGTAGGTGTACGTCGTGTTGTAAATGTACAAACGACATCACACCAGGCTTCCCATTTTTGTTGCAAAAACATCCTTATTAAAAAAGTTTTTGAGATACCGCAGTGTTTGACATTTTGTGTTGCTGTCTATACCTTACTTACTTTCAACCTTATGACTATGTCCTGCTACCCAATCTAACATTTTATTTGGTTAATCAACGAAGATATACGGAATTAAAGCAAATCGAAAGTCATGCAACTTAATACTTACTAATCATTATTTGTCAATTGTCATTTGACAACATTCAGTCGTACAGTCCAAGCGTACAGCAGCGAGTCGGTCGACTGACAGGGATTCGTTAAGTTTATTTCGTTAGTATGTACACAATTTCTCCAGTCATATATATATATATATATATATAGTTGATGGAATCAGGCGTTACTTAGCAAAATAATCCTCTTTTCCAGCTTTAGTCATGGATTTCCCATGACTAAAGCTGGAAAAGAGGATTATTTTGCTTTAAATTTCCACTAAAACGACGCCAGCGCAGGAACTAAACAGACAGACCGGTTTCATTACACGTTATAAAGAACATTTATCTGCGTATAGAAACAACCATCCTGAAGAATCGCACTTCGCAAAACACTTAATAGATTCAGGACATAGCATTCCGGATAATCATACGTTTTCAGTGTTGCACACATGCAAAAAGGGTTTAAAACAATCTTTGGGTCTTTTTTAGAACAATTAGAAATAATAAAACATAATAAAGACGATTCGCTTACATTCTTGAACGAGCAGGTCAGTTATACCGTTTCTCCACTCTTAAATATATTTTCAAATCAGCGACATATTAGGAACGACTAACAGCAACCATCCAACGCTGTTCAAAACATTGATAATTCATAATGACAAATTTCCGTCACTACAATTACGTCGTCTCATTAGTGCGAGAAAGTATAAAAGACCGGTCGGTAGGTTGGTCAGTCGTAGGACGTTGGATGTTCGTTGCGCACCTCCCTTCACAGGACGCTGGTCGCAACACAACCTCCCAACAGTGCCCGCGCACCGCGAGTGCCGCCCCCCTTACACTCATCTGAGACTATTATTCCGCGAAATTGACGCTTGTGCTTGTTTAGTTTTAGTTTGAGTGTTCTTGTACGTGTATTTTAGTGTTTTAAAATAGCCCGTGCAACCATTAGGTTAGCCCTTTTTGTCCCACTACCTTCTGTAGTTTTTAGCACATACCCTCCCTTTCTTTAATTTTTCTATTTCTGTCCCTTTCTTACTTTTCGTCTCTGTCACGCGAAATATGTATGGCAGAGACTGCACCCCTCCGGACCCAGGACGCGCGTGCCGCAAGTCCACAGCGCCCCCCCCGCTATTAAACCACCAGCAAGATCGGCGATCCCGACCACAGCTGCACCTCCGAGGCCGTCTAGAACGCGCATCCTGCGCCCGATTGCGCTGTCGCAGTCCCGGCCGACCCAGCGCCATGAGCCATCACCGGTTGTTGAATAACCACTCGTGATGGTTCAACGACAGGCGCACCCGCGTGACCCACGCAGACGGCCCCTTCCTGAGTACATCTTTAGCTCGGCTCAGGAAGAGAAGCGCCTCTGCCAGGAGGCCGCATTCATAGAGCCATCCGCCTCCGAGTTGGACAGCGAGTCCGACGAAGCGGTCGAGCACCCGCTCCCGTCCACCTCGGCCTCGCAACCATCGTCATCGTCCGCTATGGCGTCCTCATCGACGTCGTACGCGACGATGGCCTCCCAGCCGCCATCTACCCGTGCGCTGCGGGAACGGACGAGCCCGCCAGCCTCCACTCGCCGCACTCCGACGCCACCAGCCGCCTCCGGGACCGACGCCCAGCCTGCCACACCGACCATACCGTCCAAGGTAAAGGGGTACCCTCCCATTGTGGTCGAGAACCTACCCAATTGGTGCGTTCACTTTGAACGCATCAAGCAAACCTTGGGCCACCCGCCGAATGCACGGCCCTTCGGCAAGGGGATCAGATTCATCCCCAAGAGCCCCGAGGAGTTCCGCGCCGTCCAGGCTTACCTGACGGAGGCGAAGAAAGCAGACCCGACAGTAGCGTGGTTCTGCTACTCCCCGTCCGAAGAGCGGCCGACGAAGGTGGCCGTCAGGGGCCTAGCGGCCGACACGCCGCACGAAGCCATCCGCGAGGCCCTGGAGGACCGCGGTTTCAACGCCTCCCACATTAGGGGGATAAGGGGCAAGAGGGGCAACCCAGCATGCCTCTTTCACGTCGAGCTGGAGCACCTGCCCAGACAGGAGCTCGCTCGGCTGTACAACACCAACGAGCTGCTGAATATGCCAGGCGTCACCGTTGAGGCATGGCGTCCCCGCAAGGGCCCCGCGCAGTGCCACCGGTGCCAGGCGTTTGGTCACTCGTCGGTCAACTGCCACCGACCGACCAAGTGCGTCCGCTGCGACGGAAACCACCCTGCCGCCGACTGCCCTCGCCCGAGGACAGATCCACCCACCTGCGCCAACTGCGCCAGGCCCACGCAGCGAACGACTGCCGCTGCAAGGTGTTCTTGCGCGTGGCGAGGCGAATGGGGGCTACTGTCCCCCCACCGCCCCCGAATGCGCTTGCGCGCCAGTTGCCCCGCCCGCACACCGTCAACCAGACGCGCGCCCCAGCGCCGCTGGCACAGGCTGCCACGGCGCCCATTACCACCCAGGCAGGGACCACCTTGGCCACCCCGGCCAATCCCGCCACTGCGAGGGGCGCTCCCGCCCCCGCCGTATCCAGGCGCAGACGCCGCCGACGCCGCCGCCGCACCGAGGCGAACACAGGCCCACCTGCGGCTGCGTCCACCCCGACGCAAGCCGCCAGACCAGCCTTCCCCCCCAAGCTCCCCAGGATTTTGCCTGCGGGGGGACCACTACCGCAGCCAACGCCAACCCCCGACAGACAGTGGCGCCCCTCCCTCCCCGCTCCCCGGAGCACCACCGGGGCAGTCCAGCCTCCCCGCCCATCTTCTCGGCCCCTACAGAGGCCGACGTCGGCCGAACGGGTCTCAAAACCCGACGCATTTCGGCCTTCCGGCCCCCCCGTCCCCAATCGCCTCCACAGCCCCCGAGCGGGCTGGCAAGTCGGGTGCCCCAGGCCCCGATCTCATTCTCGAGGGCCCAACCTCTGGTACTCCACGGTACCATCCCACTGCAAGCAGTGCTCCAACTGCTGCACACCCTGCTGACCCAGATCCGGCAGGGGATGGATCCATACGCGGCGATTCTCAACGGGCTGTCCGAGCTCGTGATGAGTCACCGCGCGTGATACAGACAGCAGCAGAGGACCTGTCGTCGCAAGACGGCCGCGCACATGCGGCACCAAGTACCGTGGGCCAGTGGGCCCACGAGATGAGGCCCGGGGAAGGAGCGGCAGCTCGAACCCGAACCGCCCCTAGCTGGGCGAAGAAACCCGATGTGTGTCGGTAGGTTCAGTCGCTCGTAGTCTGTCGAAGCGAAAACATCTGAGGATGCCACGTGTAGTGGCGAAACGCGTCGAGTGTTTGTTGGTGTCAGTGTTGTGATCCCAGGTGCATCTTCTGTGTCACGTTGTGAGTTGTATATATTGTAAGTCCTACGACTTCCAGTTCTAGCTTTTACAGGTGATTACAGTTGGATGTATTTTTGGTTCCTGCGCTGGCGTAGTTTTAGTGGAAATTTAAAGCAAAATAATCCTCTTTTCCAGCTCCAGACATATATCTCACATAATAGTAATTCGTTATCTTAGAAATGCCGCTCGGCTGATATGTTTTTCACCGTTGGACTGCTTGATAAAGTAACGAGTAGATAAATGTTATCTGCCACATACTGCGACACGGTGACTGGTTTCAATATACGACGACGATACTAGCATGGCATCTCTGTACGAGTAGTATAGTATTGCTTGATAGACGCTTAGAGGTTTTTTTTAGTCAAGTGTTATATTTTTATTAAATTCAATAACAAATATGAATACTGAAACATCCCAGTGTAATGATAATGAGACACCTAAGCAAAAGCGTGACAGAAGTGTAAATTTCTCTCAAGGGGAAACGGACCGCCTTGTGTCGCTTGTGTGGCCAAAAAGACACATAATTGAAAATAAGAAGAGTGGCGCTGCCACTTGGCTAGAAAAAGAAAATGCGTGGAAGGCAATTGAGAAGCAATTTCATCCTCCATCTGGTTTTTTGGTATCCGCGACCACAAACATCTCAAGTTAAAGTACGAGGCATTGAAAAGGGACGTTAAAAAAAAAGATCCATAGTTACAACATATCATCAAAAAACAGCTATCAGCCTAGCAGAACTAAAAGTCAAAAAAAAAATTCTATCGGCTGAGGGAAACGATAATTTTTTCAATGCTGATTTTGAATTGCCAAGTAAGTGCTATGTCATCATAATATATGAATCAGTTTCCCTGAACTTCCACAAATAATTCAAAACCAAAATTAGCAAAATCGGTACAGCCGTTCTCGAGTTTTAGCAAGACTAACGAACAGCAATTCATTTTTATATACCTCGTGTGTGCATAAGTTTTGAGACAAAATAAAAGTTGCATAACTTTTTTTATAATTAACATAGTTTTTTTAAAATTTTCAGTAAACAATTAGTAGATAATAATAAACAAAAAATAATTATTATTATTCAAAATGACCACACTTGTTTTTAATACAGGCCCTTAGACGATTTGGCCAGTCATCAATGACGGCACGAATCTTTTCCAGCGGGATTCGCTTTGCTTCTCGGACAAGAGCTCGCTTCAGTGACTCCAAGTTTAGGTGGGACTTTCGGCAGGCACTGAGCTCTAGCTCAGCCCATAAAGCATAATCCAGGGGGTTGAGTTCGGGGCTGGAAGAGGGCCATTCGTTCGCCGCGATGAAGGCCGGCACATTTTCCCTCAACCACGCTTGGGTGGTTTTTGCTTTATGGGATGGCGCTGAGTCCTGTTGGAAAACTCAATCCTAGTTGTGAAACAAAGTAATGGACAGGGGTTTCACAACAGGCTCTAAGATGTCAGTTTGATAGTTCTTGGATTTCACCTTGACGCCTTGTTAACAGAAATGGAGCGGAGTGACACCTTCATACGAAATTCCCCACCATACCATCACACTAGCCGGATGATGAGTACCTACGCGAGACATTCCGTGCTGAAGCTGGGACGTCCTTGTTACTTTTTGCATACACTTTATTGTTTTGTCGGTTGAACATTTCTTCGACAGTAAAGATTTTCTCATCGGTGAAGAGTATTTTCCTCGCATCGTGTCTCTTAAGCAGTATTGGACAACGTTTGCGTTGCAATTTACGAAGGCGACGTTTAAAAAATGAACTTTCCTACGGCTATACGCCTTCACCTTAAGATCATATTTCAGTATTCTGTTGACTGAAACGCGCGAAATATTAGTCTGCAGAGCTAGTTTTTTCTGAGTTCGACATGGATTTCGGCGAAGTCGCTCTCGGATGATTTTGATGTTCGCAGGCGTCCTTACAGAGCACGGCCGACCACTCCTTTGGCGATCTTGCAAAGAACTTGTCTCCTTGCATCGTTTAATAGTGTAATACACGAAGTTACGGCTCATACCAAAAGTTTTCACCTCACGGAAAATCTCCATTGGTTTTTTCCCGCCTTAAATAGCGAAATCACGGTCGCACGCAATTCTTTTGTTCTCTCTGTAACGTCAATCAAACACAGAGGCTAGTGGCTGACTGGTTTATTACACAAAATGCATACCCTCAAATAAGGTTATAAATATGTAGGTGGCATCAAGCTTACTATCTAACATCTTTCCCCTTTTAATTAGGAGGAATACGAACACGCTACTATATATCTAAGGGTTCTTATAATAAGTTTATTGACAAACAAAGTTTTAACATAGTACCTAAATTAAATAAATTTATTGTGTGCTCGTGCAAAAGCTCTCAGCGCACGCGCTGACGCCCCTGGCGGCGGCGGGGTCGGGGCGCGCGGGGACGGCGACGCGCTGTCTGTTCTTACGTCCCCGGGCTCCCCTTCCGGCGCCTCATAAGCCTCTTCATACTTATCTTCAGCCTCAGTACTACCATCACTACATTTCTCTCCCTTTTGAACCCCAATACTGGCACGCGATAGTGATAGTTTGGACTTATTGTTGACTGGTACGATCTGATCTCGGTGTCTACGCCATTCGACGCCGTTGCCAACGTTAACACGATAAGAAACCGGTCCCGTAACTTTTGTTACTGTTCCCAAAGACCACTTGTTGGAGCGCGAAGAATAGTCGCGTGCGAGTATCGGTTCTCCGACCTGTAGCTGTGGGGCGGACGTGCCACCAGCATTGACTACCTGGCGGAGCTGCGCCGCCTGCGCCACGGCCGCCACGTCCGGCCGCAGAGCGTCGAGCCGCGTGCGCAGCCGACGACCCGTCAAAAGTACGGCAGGTGGCACACCCGTCGTAGCATGATTACAGTTTCTATAGTACATTAAAAACTTACTAAGGGCCTGTGAAACGTCTTCCCCTGCGTAAACCGCCCTTTTGAGTGTCTTTTTAACAGATTTTACAGCATTTTCTGCGGCTCCATTGCCCTGGGGTCGGTATGGAGCAGTTGTTACATGCTTAATACAATTCTTAAGACAATAATCTTGAAATTCGTGGGACAAAAATGGGGGACCATTATCAGTAACGAGCTGCGAGGGAAGCCCGAACCTACTAAATACCGTCATAAGTGCCGTGATCGTCGATTGTGAGTCTGTCCGTGACATGGGTAATGCTTCTATCCACTTGGAATGAGCATCAACTATAATAAGGTATCGTTTGCCAAGAAATTCGGCAAAGTCGGCATGCAAGCGCTGCCATGGAGCTAGAGGAAACTCCCACGGGTGCAGCTGCGCCCGCGGCGGCGCGTCGCGCACTGCCCGGCACGTCTCGCACGAACGACACAAGTTTTCTAAATCAATATCCAAATTAGGCCAGTACACATAGTTACGTGATAAATTTTTCATTTTATTGACACCCAAATGTCCTTGGTGTATTTCGTCTAAAACTTTGCTTTGCAAACTCTGTGGTATGATAATGCGATATTTGTAAATCAAGCACTCATAATCTAAAACAATCTCATTCTTTCTCGCGAAATAGGGCTTTTCCTCCTCACAACTCGGCATCGCTGGCCATCCAAATTTGACATACCCCACTATCCGGCTTAGTAAAGCGTCTTTATTCGTCTCTTTACTAACGTCTTGGAAATTAACTGGCACACATTCTTGTACTAACTTAATATAGCTTACATAATTTACTTCACCTCCTTGGTGTGCTAACGGCAGACGCGATAATGCATCAGCAGGCCCATTGTCTTTGGATTTGACAAATTGTATAGTGAAATCGTAAGCTGCTAGCCGAGCGGCCCACCGCTGTAAGCGACTGGCAGCGGTCTGCGGGATACCTATTTTACTACCGAAAATATAACTCAGCGGCTTGTGATCGGTTCGCAATTCGAACCTTCTGCCAAAAAGATATTGATGATGCCTAGTGATCCCATAAAATATGGCTAAAGCTTCCTTATCAATTTGGCTATAATTACGCTCCGCCTAATTTTACAGTTAAGCCCATATCTCTCAATCTAGTTAAAACTTGCCTTAAATTGTTAAGATGTGAGACCCTATCTGTTCCGGTACAACAAATATCATCAAGAAATACAACGGTGGACGGAATCCCTTTCAAGGTTTCTTCCATCAATTTTTGGAATTTTTCAGGAATGCATGACAAACCAAAGGGGGTGCGACGATACACAAATGTACCTACATATGTTGTTATGGCAGTACACGCTTGTGAGTCTTCTGTTAAAATTGTTTGTTGATAAGCGTGTGTTAAATCGATTTTAGTAAATTCCTTTCCCCCACTCAAAACAGCAAACAATTCCTCAATTCGCGGAAGCGGATAGTAATCGCGTTTTAGCTTAGGGTTCACCGTTACTTTGTAATCGCCACATATTCTTATTTCCCCGTTACCTTTGATAACCGGAACAATAGGTGTTCCGTACTCGGAATGCTCCACTCGGTAAATAGTTCCCTCAGCCTCGAGCCTCTCGAGTTCCCGCTCGACTCGCGCGCGTAATGCGATGGGAACGGGCCGCGCTCGCACGTACACCGGTTCCTTATCAGTCAATTGCAATTGGAGTGGCTTCTTACATTTACCTAACTTGTCCGTAAACACTTCCGGAAACTCTGCGGCAAGCTTACTAACACAAGGGTCTTCAATAATATCATTAAAATGTAACTGTTTAATTTTTAATGATTTAATCCAATCCCTACCCAGGAGTGGACGACCTCCGTTTTTTATGACATAACAATGTAAATTGTTTGCGTTCACATCTCCTAATTTTACATTCACGACAATATAACCTAAGGACTCAATAACAGTGCCAGAATAGCAGCGTAAGATTAAATTATCCGAAATAATTTCTTTTTGTGAAAACATTTGTTTATACAATTCTTCGCTTATCGCTGAAATTCGGCTCCCTGTATCAATCTCACACTGAAGTATCTTATCGTCCATTAACACCTTAATAAAAAATGGTTTGTTACCTTTGCACACGAGGTCAATATTGTACAGGTCCTCATCTTCCGAAAAATCTTCACTTACGTAATTTTGCCGGCCCGACGGCACACTTACGCACTCGTTGGCACATCACTTTTAAATGACCTCTTTGATTGCACTCATCACAATTATAATTAGCATAACGACACTTATCCGCCCGATGTTGTTTACCGCACCGCCAGCAACGCTGCGCGGGAGCCGCGCTGCCGCCGGGACCACCCGGCGTCGCTCCGGCTGCTCGTGACGCGCCACGCGCAGTGCCCCCCTGAGTCCGCCTCGCGCTCGTGGTATGCAGGCTCTCGCCCGCTGCTTCGCTGCCTGCACCCGAGGTCGTGGCTACGGATGTCGCAGCACTCACCTCCGCATGCCTCTCTGCAGCCTCCAGCGCCATGGCCAGCTCCACTGCCTCTTTGTATGCGATATCTTTTTCGGCAAAAATTCGCGATCGCATCGCCACATTTGATAGTCCCGATACAAATTGATCTCGAAGATTCTCTTCGAGAGTTGCTCCAAAGTTGCACGTCGTAGCAAGGTGTTTTAAATCTTGTAGGTATTCCGCCATTGTTTCACCGGCTCGTTGTCGACGTAAACGAAACACGTGTCGCTCGGCGATTACGGAACGCTGTGGTTCCAGGTGATTAGAAACTAACTTCACCAGTTCGTCAAATGTTTTTGTTTCAGGATCACTTGGAGCGCACAGATCACACATAAGCGAATACGTTGTTTCACCAACGATAGTAATCAATAACGGCACACGCAACTCGTCCTTGATTTCGTTTAGCACAATATACTGCTTAACGCGGCGAATATAAGACGGCCATTGTTTTGAATGGATATCAAAAGGTTCTAAGCTACCGATCGGCATGATAAAACTTATTGTTATTCGCGTGGGATTCTATTTTAAAAGCCTCGTCGCTAGTGTAACGTCAATCAAACACAGAGGCTAGTGGCTGACTGGTTTATTACACAAAATGCATACCCTCAAATAAGGTTATAAATATGTAGGTGGCATCAAGCTTACTATCTAACACTCTCCATCACGAGAAAATTGAAAGAAATGAATTTAAAAATCAAAGGAATTAAAAGTTAACATTCGAAATTTAAAATTAAAAAAAGAAGTAAATAGCAGCCAGTAATTTTTTATTTCTTTTTTTTAGCACAAAGTTTGTCTCAAAACTTATTCAGAACACACGAGGTATAAAATAATATTACATGTTAGGATTTTTTTGAAAACAATTCTAGCTTTTGTACATCAAACTGCAAAAGTAATAAACTCTTGTAGAATCAATATTAGATAGAGTTACTCCTGTTAACTCAACATAACATTAAAATGTTACATATATTGAGTACACATGGTTATTTCATAAATTAAAGACTGCCTCGATGGTGTATTGGCTAAGTTTCTGCCTTACATCCGAGAGGTCCTGGGTTCGAATCCCAGGTCGAGCCAAAAATTGGTTTTGAGATTTTCTGTCATGAATTTCTCAAAAACAGCTCGGAGTCGGGAAGTTGGCGGTGTTACACCCCCGTGCCTTGGAAAGCTCGTTAAGCCGTTGGTCCTGCGCCTGATCTCTCTCCGGTCATGTTGGATTGCCTTCTTACCGAACTTTGAGAGTGATGGAACAGTGAGTGCACCTGTGTGTGTAGTTGGCTTATCTCTGTTGAGATTGGCCGCCGTGGTCGAAATCGGCCAGGAGGACTATTATTATTTATTATTAAAGATCAGTCTTACCTTCTATCGGTCGGTTCTTCACTTAGTCGCATCTCAGCTCTGCGTCTTGTTTCCCGCCAACCCAATGAACCGTAGTTTCGTTCTGTAATAGTTAAAAAAAAAATTTAACGTAACTATTTCCAGCGCCTTACAAAAACACATTGTTTGTGAGATATAAATATTATCACTTTACCATCTCTTCTCCATCGCTGGTCTGGCCATCTATCTCTTGGGGACGATCGACCCGATCCGCAGCCGTCACTATAGCTGCAAAATAAAATAAAGCGATTCACATAACAAGGCAGTTTAGCAGAAGAAACCGCAAGTACCTATCCAAGTACTTTTTTTTTGTATGGTATGCCGTATGGTATGGTAAGCCGAATTCCGGGTCAAGATAGCTTTCGTATAACAAATTATGTACAGTATAAACGTTATAATGCCCAGTGTAAGCACTGCAGTACTGCATTTAGGTATTGACGTGAGCTATCCACTTCAGACAGCCATTCAATAATACCGGCCACGACTTAAAAACTACCAATTGTTTTTGTCAAAACTTACTCTTCCTCTTCATCGTATGAATGCCGTGGCTTCCGATGTCGATCCCTATCTTTGTCTCTATAGTCCTTCGATCTCTCTCTACTCCGCGAGTCCCTGTAGTCTCTATCCCTACTGTAGTTCCTGTCTCTGTCCCACATATCGTTGTCTCTGTCTCTCGTCCTTCTGTCCCTCCGCTCTCTATGGTCCCTGTGGTCTCGCTCCTTGCTGACGTCGCGGCGGTCGCGGCCGCTGCCCGAGTCCCTGCGGTCTCTGGCTGAGTCTCTGCCGTCTCTACTCATCTCTCTGTCTCGCTCTCGCAAGTCTCGCTTGTCCCGCAACTTCTCCTTTTCTCGCCCGCTGCCCGAGTCGAGGCATTCTCTTGAGCCGGCTGATGAGTTGTGCCTGCAAAGGAAACCGAATTTTACAATTTTCTTTGAGCGATGATAATAATTTTTTATTTATTTATTTAAGCTTTATTGGCTTCTTGGTCCTTAAAAAATATATTAAGTAGAGCATATTTCAGCATTAAGACTAAAAGTGGGAACAAAGATTACTCCACAAGGAAAGAAAATGTGTCATTGTGAATACCAGCTCGCTCGCTGCGGCGCGCGACCGCTCCCTCCCCACTTCGCACCGCCAATTAGACCCGTAATATCGTCTAGTGACCGTTAGCATCTAAATATATTAAACTCAAAGGTGACTGACTGAAATGGTGATCTATCAACGCACAGACCAAACCACTGGACGGATCGGCCTGAAATTTGTCATGCAGGAAGATGTTATGACGTAGGCATCCTCTAAGGAAGGATTTCTATATACATTTTAGCCCGAACGGGAAAAAACAATGGATGAAAGTTTGTTAATTTTAAACCGATCGGGTTGAGACTTGGCATGCATACAGCTACTATGACGCAGGCACCCCCTAAAAAGGATTTTTAAAATCCACCCTTAAGGGAGTAATAGACATAATCCTAATAGGGATTGCAAATTTGTATGAAACTCGGTGACAAATGTAACTCCACGCGGACGAAGCCAGAGGCGGTCGCTAGTTCTTTTTACATGGCGCGACTCGTTCACGTTTACGTTCCGGCCTCCAACATTACCTGGAGTCTCTGTCCCGGTGGTCGCGGTGGTGCGGGGGCGGGCGCTGCAGCCGCGTCACGGGCAGGTCCTCGTCCCACGGCGACACGTCGCGGGACGAAGACGATGTTTGTACTGGAAAAATAACATTTGCTTCGTTAAAATACAGGTTTTTTGATTACAATAATTTCTGCCTTTATTATATACTCGAATAAGTTTTAGCTACAAAAGACGATACAGGAATTAAGTTTTAAATATTAAAGCTTTACGTAAAAGATACGTATCTATTCGCAGCACGGTAGCAGTAGGCTTATAACGAAAAACAAAATCTATCAATGACAGCCTTCCTGATTTCGAAGTCCTTTCGAGTACGGCTGAGGTACTGAGAATCGAGCAAAGTTTCGTAACCAGGTTTTACAGTAATGGATGAGCCCGGCGACTCGCTTGCTAGCACAGTAGCTAGTTTTCGACACATGTTCAGCTACAGCTATGCCATAGCTCGGACTCGTCTGCGAGATCAGTCCAGCGGCCCAGTATACCTCCCCCTCACACCGTAGTCTATAGGGAACCCGTAATGTTTACACATACCGTTGTCAAGGCCGTCTTAGACTGTGCTGGGGCCCTTGGGCACACAAGAATTTGGGGCCCTTTTGGAATGTAAAGAAAACAAATTAGGTATACATTATTTTTAGGGTGATTTGTTTTATTGTGGTTACGAATATTACGATAATTGTTTCTTTCTAGATTTTTGTTGAGAAAAATCTTCTATAAAATCCTCAAACTCCGTTTTTGAAGAATATCACGTCTATACTCATAATTGACAAATTATTTAGTCGCTCTTGTAGCGTTGATGTTCGCTATTAATTTTTTATTCTCTTAAGCTGCGAAAATGAACGCTCCCCACTACAGTTGGTAACCATTAGGCAAAGAAATATTATTGAAGCAACTCCAACATTCATAAAAGTTTCTTCTAATTTATCAGTCTTTATTAGGTTGTGTAAGGTTGAGATATTTAAATGTAAACATTGGGTTTTGAGCTCATTTGAATTATTCTGTATGTTAAAATTCTGCAAATTCGTTGCATTTTTTGTTCAAATCGTCAGAATCGATTGTTGTTAACTGACAAAGAAAACTAAATCGATTATAAATTTCTTGGTATGCTGCCGAACGTTTTTTTAAATGTTTAATTAATGTGTCAATTATAGGAATGAAAGTATCTACACAAAACTTTTCCTTGCGTCTCAACTGGAGAGCCTCTGATGATCCTTCAAAAAAGTCAAAAATAATGTTTTGTAAACTTTTACATCACCGATAAACTGAATAAAAAATCGAATAGTATGTACTCGTAACTTGACTTGATGTTTGTATCGATTCGAAAAAATATATTAATGCAATTCGAAAAGATATGTAAAAAGTGTAATGCGCATTTTGAGACAAAATGTGAGAAAAATTTATCGACCCTTCGGGGCCCCCTAACGATGGGGGCCCTGGGCACTGGCCCCTTGTGCCCTTATGGTAAAGACGGTATTGACCGTTGTGATTGGCGGGCGGTGTGGCGCGGTGGCGCACGCGCGGCTCGGACGAAACTGGCGTCGCGCCCGCGAGCACGGCCCAACGGTCCGCCTCGACAACGCAGCCCACACCCACGCCTGTTAGTCCACTAGGCCCACCGTTGCCTACACCCTTCCTGATTCAGAGATCCTATCGAGCATGGCTGATTTACTGAGCTTCCACAAAAGTTCCGTAATCAGATCTTACAGTAATGGATGAGGCGACTCGCTTACTAGCACAGTAGCTAATTCTCGACACATGTCCAGCTACAGCTATGCCATAGCTCGGACTCGCCTGCGAGATTAGCCCAGCTTCCTACTAAACCTCCTCCTCACACTGTAGTCGTCAGGCGCGCAGTATGCATATAACATGCATACCGCGATGTAATAATGTAACGTTATATACACATGTATACATACCGTTGTGGTTGGCGGGCGGCGTGGCGCGGCGGCGGCGCGCGCGCGGCTCGGACTCGCGCGAGTCGGACGAGCCCGGCGACGCGCCCGCGAGCACGGCCCAGCGGCCCGCGCCCGCTACGCCGCCCACGCCCACGCCTGTCAGTCCGCTGAGGCCGCTACCGACTACGCCGCGCACGTTCACGCACTTTTCTGTTTAGACAATTTTTATTTTGGTATCGTAAAGTTGATTTTAAAATAGTGAATCTCGTAAGTTCCGAATTGCTATTGATAACTTCGCAGAAATTTGTTATTACTTACATATAGTCATGGCCAGCGGAATAAGTCTAGTATAAGTTTATGAAATTCTAACAAATTAAGATAAAAATCGTAGCTCTCAAAGTATACGACATACATGGGTGGGTGATTACTGATTAGGATACTACGGTTGCGTGCTCTACTTTTGAAATTCCGTTTGACATGACTTTACTTTTTGGTAATTGTTCTGCAAAATGGATATTCCAGAGTTTTTACCACTATTTTCTCTCATTTAAGTAACTACAATGAAATGATAAATACCTTTGGTATCAGGAGATGATCCACTAGGTACGTCGCTTATGGAGCCCGTAGATAATCTAGCAGGCGGTGGCTGGAGATCTCTTACCGGCGCTAAATCCACCGACACCTCTTTCTGAACTTCAATTACTTTCTTCTCCTCTTCCCTCTCTTTCACGACCGGACTCTTTCTGAAAGCGTCTTCCACGTGCGTAAAAGAGAGCGAGCTATTGTCTATGCAGTCAAAGAAGTCGGAATTATCGAAGCCATCCGACTTTTCGTCGGACTTCTTTCGTTCTTTAGGCATTTCTGGAGGTAACGATTCAAATTCATCCGTCGGAGGTTCTGTTATCGTGATTTCTCTTAATGCCGCGTACCTATCATTAGTATTTTCTTGTTTGACGTCAACGTTGCCGTTGTCACGCGGTGATACACTTCGTCTCTGATTCTCTATTTGTAAAGTCTTCATTACGGACTTGATGTCCTCTATTTTAGCGTCAATTTGCGACGGTTTTGGACTAACTGAATTCCGGAACATGTTGAAAGAATCTAAAGTCAATTCGTCTAGCGTTCTTAGCGGGCTTCGAGAGATTTCTTTGGCTTCTAACTTGCGTTCCTCGTTGGCCCGTATTATGTCGTTTATCGCGGTCAACTCCTCTTTTTCGTCGGAGTCCTGTTTCGTTTCCATGTCCACGCTATCTAGAGGGTCTAATATGGATTTCGATTTGAGTTCCTGCTCTTGTATTTCCCTGAATGCCGCGTATCTATCGTAGGCAGAGCTCGCTTTTTTGTCGAAGTCGTCGAAGTTCGCTACAAACGTGTCACTCGTCTCGCTTGCAGGCGCGAAGTTGTCTTCAAACTGCGGTTTGAAGTCCGTCGGGATTGGTGGAGCAGTCGCTAAAGGTTTGTCTGCCAATATTGTTGTTGGCAGGCCTGATACGGGCTTTTCTTTTTCAGTCTTCATAGATGGCTCGACGTGGATATGCTGCAAAGTACGTGACGGCTATCACAAAATATAATATGAAGTTTTTGTATTAACAATGGTTTTAAAATGTAATTTTAGTAATATCAACATACCGCTCTTTCGTTGTCTGCTGCTAAATATGATCTAAGATATTCTGTAAGTTGAGGTAGCGTCATGGAAGAAAGTGTTTCGGCAGGAACTTGCAACCTGTAATTTAAAATCGCTTTGTTATATAGCAGTATTACTAAACATGCTGAAATCTTAATCTTAAATACAACAAAACTCCTCATAACTAGAAATCGCAGACCAAAACCGTTAGGACAATACGGTTTATGCACAACTGTTTAAATGAATGAATCTCTTTTAAATTGATTCCAAGCGTGGCTAGACTTTGGTGACGACACGCGGTGTCAAAGTGTCGCCAGCGGTTGCAGTCGGCGATCCGCCTTGGGGGTCTAACTTTAGTTTATGTAGTGAATATTTTCTGGCACCCAGACATGGACTCACCGGCGGGCCAGCTCGGCGACGCTGCAGGTGAGCAGCTGGCTGAGCGTGATGTCGAACCGGCGCGCGGTGGGCAGCGGCGGCGGCGCCGGCGTCAGGTACTCGTCCTCGCTGCTGTTCGTCGCCGCCGACGACAGCCGCGGCTTCGTGCTGCGGTCCGCCTGGCCGACACAACAGCGGTTACAAATATTTACTAATATTATGACGAAAGAAGTCCGACAAAAAGCATTGTCTAGCATAAGACCTGCTATAATATGTATGTATACGTGTGTAACAAAACGGCGAAATAAAATTTATAGGACGTGTACAGTTTTAATATGCAAAACCACAAACTCGTGCGAGTATAAATTACTAAGTAAATTGATGCTAAAGTTTTAACAAAAACTTATCGGTGACAACCCTAAATATCAGCTGTTAGGTGTAAACAAACTCACAAATCGCTAATAACACTTAGTTAGAAAGTAAAAGAATATGAATAAATGAATAAAGTCGGATGGCTTCGATAATTCCGACTTATGGTTATAAATTGTGCGGAAATATCCTGCGGGGTGATTGACCTTTTAGAGGACTTAGTATTCATAATGTTAGTCGAGAGTCGGGTTATGTCAACGGGAAGGACAGCGTTTTGTTTGCGAGTTTTTAGGATGGTTTTATAGTCACGATTATGCACACACGGTTAGACAGCCACCATCACGTTTCATCCGCTTTACAAAGTCAGCGCGGAATTTCCGCGCGTGTTAGCTGTCAATGGCCAGCACATCTAGCTACCCATTTTTGTTGCAAAATAGCCCGTATCATAAGTGGATAAGATACCACAGTGTTTACCGTGATGTGCTAGCCACCGTTTATCTAACGCCCAGTCCTGAGGGATAACGAGGGAAAGGAAAAAGCAATAAATAATTTATGTGTAAATAATATTCTGAATACTCACAACAGGCTCTTTCTTCCTGCTCGGCCTCGGCAGCGGGGGCCCGGGATCCCCTGGCTCGTCGTGGTCGTGGGGCGGGCGCGGCGGGGGCCGCGTCACCCCCAACTCTGCCACCTTCTTGGGGGGCAGGGGGGGCGGGGGCGACCCGCTCTCTGCATTCAACTTGGAGCTGGGCTGCGGTCGCTGACGGATGGTACTAGTATCTGTGCCCTAGATAGGGATAAGATGCTATTATTGTTTGATAGTTAAGAACGGTTAAAATAGCGATGTCATGAAAGGCAAGTTATGATAATGAAATAACCTACCTCCTGTTAGGTGATTTCTTGTTCGATCGTAAGGGTTAGATGGTAAAAGGCTGTTGGACTACAATTTTATGGACGAGAAAATATATCAGTGATATAAATGCCCAAGATGTGCAGATGAAGAAAGATGAACATGTAGATCAAGTGTGTTGAGTAATACCTGTCGCTGTAACCGCGGCGACTTGGGCGTGGGCTCCGGCGGCAGCGACACCTGCAGCGGTCCATTGAATACATTTTTCCCCTCCAGCCCGATAGCGGGCTCCGCCTTATCCAACGTTACGTCCCTAGCGAGCTTGCTCTTTAGATCGTCCGCCCGCAGTATGCTCGCTTTGGGAAACTCTTGCATGCTCGTGAACGGATCGTCTTTGAACGAGTCCGAGAACGGGTCCGTGTTGTCGAACGGATCGGTCTCCATGAAGGGGTCCGTCGCGAAGAAGGTCCCCGCGAACGCGGCGGGCGCGGGCTTGGCTATGGACACGGTGCCCCCGGAATGGCGCGACAGCGACGTCATGGTGGTGGCCGTCCCGTAATCGGGTTTAGGCTCGGGCGCGGCCGGCAGTATGTCGGTAAGGAGCTGACTCTGAGTGGTCGGTACGAGGTCTTTGAGCACTTTCTTTGGCGGATTTTTGAGCTCCTGAAAGAAGAGTTTTTTGTCAACGTAAGGTTTACTGCGGCCGGTGCCGAGGGGGTCTAGTTCGGTGAATACGTCGTAACTGAGCGACGGCGTGGTGGACGTGGCGGGCTGGCTCACCTGCAACAGGTAGGCACCATGAGACTAAATAACACCACCCTCTGTGCAATCATGACACTTAATACTTCTAATCATATACATTTTAAACTTTTTTATATGTTGGCGAATTGATTCAAAATTTCCGTTTCATTTGAATAACAGTTTTTAATATACTCGTAATATTTGAAAAGGAAATAGGTCAGGGAGCATGCGTACAGGTTCATTGCGTAAACATTAACCAACAAGCACATATTAGGTGAAATCAAATAAAGATCTATAGAAAAACAACGAAAGCCAGATAAGGTGTCATGTCTGCAATATTTATTTAGTCTTATGGTAGAGATACCACGATAGGATATTTGACTATTTGATACGTGTAGCACAAGTAGGCGTCGCGTCGTTCAATGACATTTTCTCCGAACATTATTATTTACAAAAACGATAAGGAGCGTTGTTTACGAAAACGTCGCATTGTCATGCAAATACGTAAGTAGTTTAAAACACGTGTATATTTAAATTGGACTAAAAATAAATAAAGTAAAAAATAGTCAAATATCCCAAAAGAGAATAGCTACAAGTAAGTGCAGGGAAGGGCCGCGTCACATACACATAAGGGGTTACTACTCAAAAAAATGTTGTTCCCGCAAAAAAAAACACTTTGAATAATAGTGGGATGTCAATTTGTTCGGTCCCAAATTATTTCATTACATTAGTCGCAAATAATTGGGAAAAGAAAATAAATGTAGCCTTGGTGCATGATATGTAAATTACATGCATGAGGAGTATTTTAGCAAATTAGAACAAAAAATAAGATTCAGACTTTTAGAATCTTTATGTGCGACAGATTGAGAATCAAGGTACATAGATTATTCTATCGCGTTTTTCTTTGAACGAAAATAATATAAGATGTATTAAAATAAATAACTCTATGTAAGTGTTAATACAATAGAGCCACTAATACGTGCAATAGGAAGTAAAAGAAAATGAATGGAGGATGGTCTCAGTGATCGAAATATGTAATTAAGATTTGTTTTAATGACGTTTGAAGACGAAATGTTATGAAATAGTGAAATAAAACTAGTCTTTACATTATACTCACTTAGTATTAGGGTGAGTATAAACATTTTAGATAAACATTTAATTTTTACATAAACATTTAAACATGTATAAACAACCACTCATGAATATATGCAACTGAAATATTATAGGTACAAGTCACTATTTTTTACTGGAATGTCTAAACTCAAGATTCAAGAAATCAATCAAATAATATCTTGAAAATAATAAGATGGGATCAATCTTATTTGTTGCATCGGATCAATGTTATCGCAGAGTATCATTCTTACTGCACTCTTCTTTGCATATCAATATCACCGACAAATGTACATTGAAGGAAGGGAAAAATTAAGTAAAATGGATGTTGACACCATGCTTCATCAGTGACCTATTAAGTCTGAGCTTAGTAAATATTTATTTATTACAATGTCAACTCCCATTGTGAATTTGGAAAATAATTTAAAAGTTTACGCCGACACAAGCGCCAAAATAATAATAATAATAAATCATTTATTTCAGAAAATGTAAATTTTGTTATAGCATGCAGATATTCATTTGCTCTGACAAGATAAAATACTTTATTACTTGTTCAGGTTCTCGATTTTACATGTATTTTGGCGCTGGCATACGCGCATCGAGATATCTTAACCATTCTAAAGATAAACAAGCAAAATACCAACCGCTGGCTCTGGCAGGTTGTCAACGAGAGAAGCGGGCGCGGGTTCGAAGTCAGCTGCAACGGTAGCCAGGTCAAACGGCAGCGCTGCCGTTGTCTTGTTAGGGCTGAACACCGTGCGAGTTGCTGCTGCGGGGGTGTTACGGCCGCGGCTTGACGAGCCCGAAGGGGGAGGGGGTAGGAGACCCTTCTGAAAATAAGAGAGCGGATTAGAATAATGGTAATTGGCCTTGTTTACATATTGAGGTAATACGCAATTGAAGGTCTACTACGAGAATCGATATCTGTCAAAACGATAACATGTACAGGCGACAGAACATAACGGTACAAATTTCATCGCCCTTAATACATGCGCATTGCCAAAAGTTTTTACCTTGACGTGCTGTCATGTGTACTTCTGTCATAAAACGAAAAAAAGATACTCGTTTTGACAGATTTAGTGTAGTACGATAAATTTACGAATTCACGCCAGAGTAGTGGAAGCTAAGCCCACAGCCCTCTCAATCGCACACTTGATCGCGCTTGGTAAAGAAACAGAACAATGCTTCACATAATTTGCTATTAACGCTAGAGTTTCGAGCATCGAAAAGTATTCAGTAATAGGTACATAACAAAAGTATTGAGTATAGATATACATACTGCTGTACTTAATAAAATGAGTCTGTATGTATACGCTTTAAGCTAGCAATTGTCAAACAAGACAGGACAGTAGAACTTCGGGTATAGGCGTCGCCGTGCTGGTGTTTCTTACCGATGCATTGCTCATCTGCGAGGTATTACTAACCTGCGACTGCGCCGGCACGATGAAGGAGTCCCCGAAGGGGTCGCTGGAGGGCGTGAGGCCCTCGACCTGCGTCAGCCCCCTGCGCAGCGAGCACAGCTCCTGCTCTAGGTCGACCAGCTCCGCCACGCCGCCCTCGCCCGACGCCTCAGAGATTTTAGGCGTGGACGTACTTGTCTCGCCTATTGAGGTTATGCTCTGTGGAAATCAACGAATATGAGGGTTTTTGTGCATATTTTTCTTTATTTATTTTCAAATGAGTAAGATTGCTCACTTTCTATGTTCGTACCATGGAATGATGATGGTAGCAAAAATAAAAATGAAGGTTCCTGTCATTTAGTGAAAGGCAACTGAGGACAGTTTGATTGCAGTCGTTTAACACAGTGACCAAGTCGTTATAGCAAAAAATTATAGTTTAAAAAACTAAAAAAACAAGCTTTATGTCGTTTTCATTATTCTCTTTTTATAGTTGCCAATAATAAAATGATTCTAATATATACTATGCCAAGCACCCCACGCTTTTTACTCTACTGTAATATAAATTCTTTGTACTTAGAAATTATTTTCTATCTTTTAGTTAGCAATAAAAATAATAATAAATCATTTATTTCAGATTTGCATCCATAAGTGTTAGTAACAAGGTGTTCTTATCCTAATCCTAAAAGCGTGTTTTTTTAGAAAACTCTTATCAAATTATTGTGCAAAGTTTTAATTTTCCGATTTCTCCAGAAATCGGACTTACTTCGGAGAAACTTCCAGGAATCTGTTGGTAAAAATTGAGCTCAAAGATTCCGTTACATACATACATACACACAGCCCGAGCTAATAAAAGCGTGTTAAATACATACATACAGTCCGAGCTAATGAAAGCGTATTAAAAACGTTAAACGAATGTTTAAGAATGACAAAGTTATGCCTCACACTTATCTTAAACTTCCGAAACAAATAAACACAAGGGCTCGTTTGGAAGATATGATAAGGTTTAAAATTGATGTTAGTAATTAAAGCAACTATCAGTTTTTTATTATTTCTAAAACAAGCACTAATAGACTATTCAGATCTGGCAAACACTTTGAAGTGGCACACGCATATCGAATCTGATTAGATTGATTCTCATTTCTTTTGTTATAGGTCTAAACAGCGATTTGTCTGTAGTCAACTGTAGTCGTTGTTCCTTCTTGACAATTGGGATGATGACACCTATCTTAAATATTGTCAAGAACATGGTGTTTAAAAACATAGCCCCTATGAAGTTAATACAACCAATATATTTCAAAAAAGCTGTAGAAACCAATTTTTAAACACACAAAACGCAATAAACATTCGGTCAATTGACTTCGATTTCTGACACATGACCGTGACGTCACATTCATTTATTACCATACGAAATCTATGGAGGCAGACCGTTTTGACAGATAATAAAAAGTATGTCAACGATTGGTGGTGTCGTCTAGCCAATTCCCAGGACCATAGTTGTCCACCTACCATTTATTTAACAACGATAAATTATTTTAATTCGACCGTGACAAGCGTCATTTTACTGTCACTCTCTAAGATACAAGATGATGCGGATGTGGTCATTACGACAAATGATGCTAATCGGGGCAATAACATCATCACATATTGCTCACAAGTACTTGAAAACGAATTAAGAATACAAAACGCAATATTTGCATATACAAGGTTTTGACATTGAGTTATAATAACACAATTTACGAATAGTTACAAATAGGTTACAGTACGAGCCGAGCTTAAATATTTGTGAACTAAAACAGAACTGGATTTACGTAAACTCTTTTTGAAGTATGCTTTTTAGAAATACACTGAGCAAGAACGCAGTTATGAATTAGAGGCGACGACTAATGCTTTTTCTGAACGTTAACAAGCTATAAAATGCAGTAACGAATGATGGCCTTGTAGGTACAGCAGCACCGCTAATGTTTGTTGATATAACTCTTAGCTATTCGGTGTTTTCACGGAGACCGGCGCTCGCTTCCAAACACATTGTATTACTCATACAAACAGTAAGTGACTGCATATTTCAGTTAGATCATAGATGTGATCAGATAATAAGATGTGTAATGCTACATGTAGCTAGCTGTAGGTCGGTAAAGTAAATGTAGACAGAATTACGTATGAAACATTTTTCACAACTTGCGTTATTTATTTCAGTAATGCTGTATGGCAAAATTTTGCTATAGTGAAAGGGGAAAAGAGAGGAAGGAAGAAAAATAGAATTAAACCATATCACCTTGGACTGGGCTTTCCAGCTGAGCCTCACCAGAGTGAATAGGGGAGGACTAAATTAAAATTTTGAAGAAGGTAGAGACTTGATCAAAGTAAATTAAGTTGAACTTTGCTTATGCATTGCCCCAGTATATTGGTGACCGACTTGCCTTTAAGCTTCTGCTTCGCTATCTCCACTTCTTTCCTAGAGATAGAAATATGTTAATAATTATACCTTGGACTTGGCCATCACAGCCGCTGCGGCCGCGTGCCTAACCGGAATACTGGTGACCGGCAGCTGCCATCTCTATTTTTTTCTAACTTGAATACTTCTTGGAAAATTAAGTCACTGCTCAGCTAGAATAAGAGAGGGAGCAGGAGAAAGAGGAAGAAACAGAGGCCGAATTAATAAAACAGAATCTTACTTTAGACTTCGTTTCTACATCCGTCAGCCGCATGCCTGACCGAGTACTGCTTCGCCACCTTACCTCTTTTGAAGTTGAAGAAAAAATATCTATGGTGAGAGAGGAAGTTGCGGAGATGGAGAAATAGAGCATATAATTTTACCTTGGACTTGGCTTCCACGGCCGCGGCGGCCGCGTGCCTCACGAGGGTGCTGGACACCGTCTTGCCCTCGAGCTGCTGCTTCGCCATCTCCACTTCTTTCTTTTTCAACTCAAACACTACTTGGAACAAATCCCGCATTGCTATAACTACCTGCAATGAAGTTTATATTAGGTTTAGTACAAACAAAAACGTACAAAGATTGCAATTATTGTGTGGAGTATTAAAAAGCAACCGAGCTCAAGTTTGACTTGCACACAAAGTGTTCCGTACCAATCTTTAAACAACGGCATAAAATCAAGTCGTTTTAAGAGCAATATCACAAATTTCTGGCAGCTAAGCAGTTTGTGGCCGAAAACTTTGATAATCCTGTGAAAACTCGAAGCAAAATCGAAATTGGAGGCCTCTATGAAGTATTAATTTCAGAACAATGGACCAAAAGAAAAATTCAGTTCAGTGCATCGATCTGTACATTGACAATGTTTTACGCAATATCTGAATCATCTAATAACTGATCAATACCTAATATTATGTATGTATAATACAAAAATCCTACTTTATGAAGCGGCCTCCGATTTTCGATTATCCTTTGAAATCTAAGTTTTCGACAAAAACTGCTTAGCTGTCAACGTTTTGTTATATATTAGGTCCTTACATATGAAATTGGCGTTTTGTCGTACTGGCCACTTTGATCACAAATTTTTCCTATTTGGTTAGGAATTCGAAATTCAAATTTATACAGCTATTTCCACATGTAGTTGTGTTTCGTAAACCGTCATTCATTTGTTTTTTTACTTATCTTTTTTCTGTTTGCATCGCTCAATTTACAAAATGGAAAATTTGAAATATCGCGTTATTTACGAGTACGAGTTCCACCGTGGCACCAGTGCTGCGGAAACGGCTCGAAGGGTTAATGATGTGTATGGCGGTTGTGTCGCAAAAGAAAACACAGTGCGTTTTTGGTTCCAACGTTTTCGTTCTGGAAATTTCACCTGCAAAACAAGCCCCGTGGACGGCCGGAGACCCAAGTTGATAATGAAGAATTGAAGGCTATTGTGGAAGCGGATCCATCGCAAACCACGTCCGAGTTAGCTGCAGGCTTTGGCGTTAGTGATAAAACTGTTTTAATCACTTGAAGCAAATTGGGAAGATTAAAAAACTTGAAAGGTGGGTTCCTCACGAATTGAGTGAAGCAAACCGGCAAACGCGCGTCAACTGCTGCGTTACATTACTTGACCGGCACAATAACGAAGGGATTTTAAATCGAATCATTACCTGTGATGAAAAGTGGATTCTCTACGATAATCGGAAGCGCTAATCGCAATGGCTGGACCCTGGCAAGCCAGCCAAAGCCTGCTCCAAGCGAAAATTGACCAATAAAAAGTTACTTGTAAGCGTTTGGTGGACTAGCGCCGGTGTCGTTCATTACAGTTTTCTCAAATCTGGCCAGACGATTACGGCAGATATCTATTGTCAGCAATTGCAAACCATGATGGAAAAGCTAGTTGCTAAACAACCAAGGCTGGTCAATCGCTCTACGCCACTGCTGCTTCACGACAACGCTAGACCACACACTGCACAACAGACGGCTAGCAAATTAGAAGAACTTCAATTGGAATCTCTAAGCCACCGTACTCCCCGGACCTTGCTCCAACAGATTACCATTTTTTTCGAAATTTGGATAACTTCTTGCAAGGGAAAAAGTTCAACTCAGATTGGGCAGTCCAAGTCGACTTCAAAGATTTTATTGATTCCCGTTCGAATGGTTTTTTTAGTAAAGGGATCAATGAACTACCTATGAGATGGCAAAAGTGCATAGATTACAATGGCTCATACTTTGATTAAATAAATATGCTATATAAAAAAATTTCGACTTTTTGTTCCTCCCATACAAAACGCCAATTTCATAGGTAAGGACCTAATATATGCCTTTTATTTTTTTTATTACACGTTTGCAAAAATACACATAGTCTACACATTATTTGAAGAGGGCCATCAAAGAAATGGCCTTCCTATCTCTAGTCCAAAGCTCAACTTATCTGTAATGAGTTGGGTCAACAAAACCGCCCATGTATTTACATGGTATCCATTTAGCTTAAGATACAAAGCTACCATGCACATTGTTATTCAATCACCGTGATTCATAATAATAAAGCACAAAGCCCTAATGGTAGCATAATGCAGACTAACGCACGTCAAGCTCCACAAAGGATTATGCAGGACGTGCTAATCCGATCGATGCAACGAACAGTCGCTGAACATCTGACTATACAATTTTGTTGGAAAACCAACTTTATTACAACAGCGTGAGACACCGCAATGTAAAGTTATATGTGCTGTAATCCTTACTATGTGAACGGACGTGACAATATCAGCTTATTGTAAAAGGATCGTACAG
Source organism: Pyrausta despicata (assembly GCA_963921415.1). Taxonomy (NCBI): domain Eukaryota; kingdom Metazoa; phylum Arthropoda; class Insecta; order Lepidoptera; family Crambidae; genus Pyrausta; species Pyrausta despicata. The sequence goes on along the minus strand of OY992862.1, from coordinate 7,064,874 downwards.
CGCCTGAAACTAAGCCTAAATTGTCGTTTGTTTATTTTAATTTGACAGAATATTGATATAGTGATTGCGTAACAATATGTAGGGTAGCACGAGCAACATGTATGAATACAACTTGATAATGTATCTACGACAAACATTTGAAGATCGTTGCATACGACTATAGATTAATAATAAAATAAACCTGCCATTATAGATCGAAATCTATAATGTTGCTATGGCATCAATGGTTGTTAAATCTCAAGTGCTTATGCATTGACATTATAACCTGTTTATTTAAAGGAGAATCTTTAATATGTAAGATGAAGATTGTTTAAGATGAAGATACTAGAACCATCACTTACTTGACTAGCAGCCTTATCAGTCTTGATTCCAAAGAATCGGTGCCCCGTATCTGGGGAGCCGAATATGTAGCCGAACGCGCGCGAGTCCGTCATGTCTTGCGCGATGAACGATATCTTATGCACCGGGTGGTGATAAAGAGAATCCTGCGAACAAAAAGTAGCAGTCGTGGAATAGGGAATATTCATATTTTTCTTTTTTGTCTTAAATTAATAGTTTACTATTTTATAACACAGAAAAAAATATTAATGGGCTTCAAAATACTCTAGATATTTTTAAAAATGAAATTTAAAACTTTAAAAAACTTTAAGCAGTTCAAACGCCGCCATTTTGCGCGCGCTTTGCGTGACGTCACATGACACGTCCAGTGGGTGTTTACCTTAGTGTTTACTGTGGACTTTTCAGTTACTTCGTAATTTTTACAATACAATGTCGTGTCAGATGACGTCACATTTCGTTAGACCTATGGTGGCGCGTTTTGGAAGTTTGAATTTCGCTCCCTTATTTTGCACTTTTTGAATATTATTTTAGGGGTTTAAATAATAAGTAAATATAAAAAACTTCTTTTCATTATAATATTACGATAATAAGTATTCGAGAAAAAAATATTTTAGGCCATTTCAAATTTTATGCATATTCCCTATTATGACATTTCTCAAAGCCAGTAGGACACCTGCACGGGATACCTTTTTCTGCCGTTTGTCGGTTTTTTATAAATTTTTATCACTTTCTTGACTTGAGTATTTTAAAACAGGATCAGCCATAAGCCAAAGCCTGAGTAAATTTCATACTTACACCAGTCTTATCATCGCGCAACCGCAGCCCGTCGATGGCGACGTGCACTTGTATCCTTTGTTTGTGCTCTCCAGCTGCTCGTATAGCCATCTTCAGGTCGGCCAGCGCCTCCTGGCACATGCGGTCACCGCGCGCCTCCGGGACCTCGAGCACCCCGATCAGTTTGGCGCGAAACGAAACGCCCTCGCCGAGGAAACGGCCCGGCTCGTTCTTGTCTGCCACAGAAAATTAAAAACTTAATTTTCGTCAAAAACTGAATTGGGATAAGACACTGGCCACTTCTTGCCGGGCTCTCAATGGGACAATACAATGATTAAAAAGTTACAAAGAATACTGGCCACTTTATGGAAATTTTACCTGTCAGATTAAAAATAAACTTAGTACAGGGTTCTCAGGTTTTAAGACATCTTGTTTCAAGGATTGCGATGCACTTGTAACACAACACTTTATTATGATCTCAATAAAATTGACTTCAATTAGTTTACAGACTAAGGTTAATTACTATGTCACACAAACATTGTTGCAGCGTCCATAAAATAGTTGTAAAGTAACTGTAGGATACATTCAAACAATATAATGTGAAAACAAGCGATCTAAATATAAATCTAATAAAGCGAAACAACGTAGCAGAAACACGATTTCACACCACACCACACTCAGTCCCGAAAAAGGAATATCACAGCAGCACCTTTGTTCAGCAGGCTTTTTGACTCGGCCTTTTTAGGTGTCATTTTTTATTCAGTTGAAACGGGACCACGAGCAACAGGAGTCGAGTGCAAAATAAAAGTGAGCGGTTGTCCTATTTCGGTGCATCATTGCTGGTTTAATTGAATTTCCTGTTTTTAAATTTAGAATCTCTGGGTTCGTTGGGGTCTAGTAGCTGATACTTTTGTTAATGCTCGGAAAAGATCGGAGTCGGAGTTAGTTATGTCTGACCAACTAAAGTTGTTACTTGTGATTATAATGATAGAGATTTAAGAGATGTTTTTTTTAAATAGTTAAATTATTGGTGGTCAAATAATTATTCGGCAGTAATTTAGTGGTTGTTATTTTTCATTGCAACACCCAGTTAAAATGTATATTAAGGTACACTACGTAATGTTAGTGCAGTCAGTTTATTTTAAAGTTAGATAAGTTAGTGCAAAGCCAAGTTATGTCAGTATGTCTTTTGTTTATTCTAATTACATATAGGTTCCTACTTGTATCTTGTAATCGATAAATTCTAAAAAAAGATATGAAAATCTTTACATACTTGCACACGCCACATAGTCAACGTTACCAAACCCATCTTAAAGTACGTTTTACATACAAAGTAAAAATAAAACTACTCATAAGTCCCGAATTCTAATCTGTTTTGGAAGTAGCTCCTTTTTGGTCAGGTTCCAAAATTACTGAATAAAATGTAACTATGTTTACTATTACTTAACGAATATAGTTTCCCAAATTTTTAAGAAAGTACATGTGTAGTTTTCTTTCATAGGGGGTGTTTGGCAAAATTATTCGATGTTTTATGGACCCGTAACAGTGTCAGTACCCCTTTTCTCTCAAAAAAACGTTTTATTGGCAATAACTTAACAACGATCGCACTTTCCCCAATAAAGTTTAGGACTTAAAATGTTCGCATAGCCTTCTTTTATCGGCCCTAGAAATATCTACATCACCAAACATCCTGTAATAACTGTCTTGCTAACTGAAATGTTTCGAAAAAGTTAATTTGATCAAAAATGATTTAGAAATCAGAAGAGTACTCCCTTCTGATTTCTAAATCATTTTCGGTCAATAATTTTATCGTTTACTCATCTAACATTTTTTTTTCGATCCATCGTTTCGTATTACGAGTAGATGAGGAATTACCTACCTACTTTGGAAAATTGAAAACGTGATCAGCCCACGTAATTTAATTGGATATTTGTTTTTCGTAGTTATAAGAAATATTAAATAAGAAATAAGAAATATTTACTTTCCCTTCACCAAACGGCTACTAATTAATGTTATTGCATGAATTATATTTTTTTACTTGTACCTGAAACTCGAAGCTCGGACTCGCTAGGAGTTAATAGGGTTACCAATCCGGCTACAACGTTATTTATCATACGTTACCAAAATAGTTTATTTTCTAAAATATCAAGGTAATAGCTGTTGCGTATATGCTTAAACTTTTCTAGCCACGTACTATACTAACAAACCTATAAAATCACAAAGTACTTTGAGGAATTAACATCGCGCGACATCATTCATAATTATTGTTATGCGTAAAATTCTGAGACTCGTATAGCAAATAGGCCTTAGTTACGCTTTTACCTGCATTTTAGACGAACATACAATCACAAGGGCTTAACTACATCCAAACGTTGTATGCAAAATATCCAAAACTTCGAAATTCTAAACCTCAGTCGTACGTGTAGTACCCTCATTACCCGAGCTACCAGACACGCACGCCAGCACGAGCCACACGCATGCGGAGATACACATAGAAGCATGGAGTTATGAATTATCAAAGCGTATTGTTATCTTACTCACCGAACTGCCGCAAGAGATGCTGGAAATGACACACCTGCATTATTCCACGTACAAACCGACTAATAGTAAGTTACGCCCCGCCGCACCACCGCTCCACATTCGCCACGGGCCCACAACACACCCTCTGTCCAAAATACCAGGGGTCACTAATTATGACATGGGACTAGCTCGTGAATTATGGGAAACACGAAGCTCGGATCTTATAGTTAGTAGGGTGAAACGTTCGTCCGTTCCATGCATATTACAGGTTACAACAGAAATCGCAAATTATAATAAAGCTAAATGCTATAAACGTGGTCGATTTACATTGAGCTCTAGCTAAGAACACCGCATGACCGCAGATTTGTAATTAAATAAAAAATGTACAGAATATTTGAAAGTGAAAAGCTTGATCGAGCTATAACAGAATACACGTTTGGGACTCACATTTGCAAGGGCTGGTTTTCTTACGAAGGGTTTGCATTGGAAAGTCAGTCGGTAACTTGTGATTAAACATCGGGAACTTTTAACCTTTCGGTATCACTGAAACGTAAATTCACTATTGGGATTAACACCGTATGACGCGAATCCACATCGGGAGCACTGTCGGTGGAAATGTGAAATATTTAAGTTACACTACGTGATTTATTGATTTTTACGTTGTCGGTCACACTACCGTCGGGAAGTGTGTGGCGCATCGCGGTTTGTTTGACGAGGGTTTATCGCGATTTTATATGGATGTAACGAGGGAGAGTTTCAGTATTTTAGGTTGAGCTTATGTTAGTTTTTTTGGGTCGACACAGGAGCTACCCGGCCGCGGAGCGCTGTGCACATGGAGGGCGCCGCGTCCGCCGCGCACCCCGACCGCGGGCCCGCGCGCACACACGCGCAAACCAACCCTAATCAATATTCGCGCCCATCTTCTTCCGTGCAACTCTATCGTGCACTCAATGATACTGTCCTTAATATTTACTGGCTGAGTACACACAGCTACACCCTGAGTGCAACATGATGCAATAACTTTATTAAATCATGTATTTCAATGTTTTGTTTTGCTTCTAGTAGAATGGAAATTAGGGATAGTTTTCCATGCAACCAATTTTTTACCTCAATTTGTAGCATAGATAAATAAAACTATATTTTTTGTACTAATGATTTACCACCTTATCCTTATTATGATGGCATGATATTGTATTTAAAATATTTTTTGAGGCATGGTAATTCATTAAAAAAAATTTTTTTGGCTAAGTAGAAAGTAATAATTAGAACACTGATGATATGTATTATTCAGTGTTATAAATATTTCATTTAATTTATTCTGCTTCATCATTCATTGACAATGAACTCTCAGAGAGTACAGCTGTGAAGGCTGTATGATAATAAAGTTATTATGGATGGCACTGGCAATATTTTATGAAGATACCAGTTTCCAAGCCATAGGGTTAAATGAATAGCCATGACCATGATGTTCAGTTACTTACGTTTAATACAGTAGGGGGTGAAAAGACCTACTCGGGTCTTTACTGGTTAACTTGGGTAATTAATTGTCACATATACAAATCATTTTTGTATAAGAGAACTCCAGGGCCAACTTTTTTTAAATATAATCTCTTAGTTAGTCATGACTTAAAAGTTTAAAACAAACAGGTGACGAAGCCGGCTATGGGTCGCTTTTGTGCGTAATTCTGGAGCACTTATTGTAAGTTTAAATCATTATCTTAAATGTATGCAACTTACCCTTGGTAGCAGCCATTACAAGGAAAACATTATAAGGTTGCCAGGAATGTGTGAGTCTACTTGAATTTAATTACAATTTTAACAAAGACGCCGTTAAAATCACTACAGCGAATCAGAAAAATCTCAACATCAAAACATGAATGATATCTTAATAGATGCTCTTGTTTACTGTTTTCACCATGAAGAAAGTTTAAAATATCGTAATAAATGTCTGCAAACGTTAACAATACGTAGAATTTCTTCTTAATATGAAAATTTATAGCAAACAAGCTCACAAAGTACAGCACACCCAAACAAAGCAACTGTTCTGCTGCTCATTCATCTGCTGCTGACATAAGTGACATTGATAATTTGATATGTCACCAGCGGTAGGAGCTGTCAATGTCATATCAACAGCTGAAAATAAAATTGCGGCACAATATATTCTGTGTATATCATTAATCACAAATAGTTCAGTGTACATGTTAATTACCAAACTAATAACTAAAACTACGATTTATGCCACCAATAATGATCAAGTTAGTAATAGAAGTTGTTCGGTATTAAGCTCATTATTTGTCATAGCCCCAATAGAGGAGGCAGCTTCAGGGTTTTGACATGATTTCGGAATACAGCTGTATGTCTATGAGTGATGTGCCAAATCTGACATTGACATTGATTAATATTGATTTGTTTGTTTTTGTTGTCTCTGTGTCTGTGTGTCTCAATTTGTTTGAAAACTTTGTTAACAGTAAAAGTTCTATAAATTAGGTATATTTATAATTAAACGCGTAATACTTAAACATAAAAATATTTTGTATACTTCGAGTTTAAGATGAGCGTTCTATTAGATATAAATAATTGCTGCTTTCTAGATCATAGAGGTTATGTTGCAAACTTGTACGAAAAAGTTGTTACCGATTCTGGACAGTGTTGTTCTTATGAAATGCGAAAGGATATATTTTATATTGTAAATGAACAGTGTTCAAAGAGCGTGAACCTCAAAAGGAAACACAAGAGTAGTGAATATCACAATGAGGTATGAAACCATATTATAAATGAACTACTGTTACTACTGCACTATTATTAGTCTGCTATATAAATAAAAAAAAATAAAAAAAATAAAAAAAAAATCATTTATTTCAGACAGGGTCCTTAATGGCAAAAATATTAACATTGAAATTTAAAATCTTACAGTCATAATTTTGTCAAATTTTGGTTAGTCTATCAAATAATAATAATCAATGGTAACAATAATATTAAATGTCAGAATACATAAAAATTAAAATTAAAATCAAAGGATTAAATACAATTTAAAAATATAAAATTTGATACAAATAATTTAAAATACTGTACATAGAATTCGTCATAAATTTCAAAATAATAAAATAAATCATTCACATAAAACATTCACGTAACAAATTAAATTAAAAACAAATTAAATCAAACAACTAATTTAGGTATATGTATATTTGCAATAAATATATTATATAAATAAATAATGATTACCACCATCATTAATTGTTTTTTTGTTTATCTGTTACTCTTACAGAAATTTTATTAATTTCAGACAGTTAATGTTAAAATTAACTATGAACTTTTCGTCCAAGACATATCAATATTGCTTCAAAAACAACTATGCAAAGAAGACAAGTCAACTAAGGCCACTGAAATTCGAGAGTTATCGCATCAATTATTTGAAGGAACAGTATTTGACCATAAAGGTATAAGTGGAGGAAATAATATGGGGAACCCCTTAAAATGTCAAGTCAAGGATGATTATTTCTTGATTCCTCCAAACTGTAGGTAAGTTTATTCATGGTGTGGGTGTATAAGTGAATATTTAATTGTAGAATATATATTGTAGAAATACTTGCCAATAGTTCATACTCATGTTTTGTTCTTAAAATTCAAAATATAATTCAAAAATAATGTGTTGTTTGTTGCAGATTTTTTTGTGGTTGTGTAAAGGAGCAGTGTCTAAAATTGGAGGGAAATAAATATGATATACTTATGGCTGATCCTCCATGGTGGAATAAGTACATCAGAAGGCTGAAGAATGCCAATGAAAAGCTGAGGTATTATTATGTAGGCCTTTTTATATAAATATTAGGTCCTTACATATGAAATTGGCGTTTTGTCGTACTGGCCACTTTGATCACAAATTTTTCCTATTTGGTTAGGAATTCGAAATTCAAATTTATACAGCTATTTCCACATGTAGTTGTGTTTCGTAAACCGTCATTCATTTGTTTTTTTACTTATCTTTTTTCTGTTTGCATCGCTCAATTTACAAAATGGAAAATTTGAAATATCGCGTTATTTACGAGTACGAGTTCCACCGTGGCACCAGTGCTGCGGAAACGGCTCGAAGGGTTAATGATGTGTATGGCGGTTGTGTCGCAAAAGAAAACACAGTGCGTTTTTGGTTCCAACGTTTTCGTTCTGGAAATTTCGACCTGCAAAACAAGCCCCGTGGACGGCCGGAGACCCAAGTTGATAATGAAGAATTGAAGGCTATTGTGGAAGCGGATCCATCGCAAACCACGTCCGAGTTAGCTGCAGGCTTTGGCGTTAGTGATAAAACTGTTTTAATCCACTTGAAGCAAATTGGGAAGATTAAAAAACTTGAAAGGTGGGTTCCTCACGAATTGAGTGAAGCAAACCGGCAAACGCGCGTCAACTGCTGCGTTACATTACTTGACCGGCACAATAACGAAGGGATTTTAAATCGAATCATTACCTGTGATGAAAAGTGGATTCTCTACGATAATCGGAAGCGCTCATCGCAATGGCTGGACCCTGGCAAGCCAGCCAAAGCCTGCTCCAAGCGAAAATTGACCAATAAAAAGTTACTTGTAAGCGTTTGGTGGACTAGCGCCGGTGTCGTTCATTACAGTTTTCTCAAATCTGGCCAGACGATTACGGCAGATATCTATTGTCAGCAATTGCAAACCATGATGGAAAAGCTAGTTGCTAAACAACCAAGGCTGGTCAATCTCTCTACGCCACTGCTGCTTCACGACAACGCTAGACCACACACTGCACAACAGACGGCTAGCAAATTAGAAGAACTTCAATTGGAATCTCTAAGGCATCCACCGTACTCCCCGGACCTTGCTCCAACAGATTACCATTTTTTTCGAAATTTGGATAACTTCTTGCAAGGGAAAAAGTTCAACTCAGATGGGGCAGTCCAAGTCGCCTTCAAAGATTTTATTGATTCCCGTTCGAATGGTTTTTTTAGTAAAGGGATCAATGAACTACCTATGAGATGGCAAAAGTGCATAGATTACAATGGCTCATACTTTGATTAAATAAATATGCTATATAAAAAAATTTCGACTTTTTGTTCCTCCCATACAAAACGCCACTTTCATAGGTAAGGACCTAATATTAATTTTTGTGTCAGTATCCAGTGGCACTTTAATATTTTAACTTGAATACTAACACCATAAATTTCCAAAAAAACAAAGTATTTAAATCCTGCTTCATCCATAAATCTTTATTCATTTTGGTATCTAAAATGTTTTTTTAATGCTTTTACAAAATGCACTGATAACTTTCAGTTACACCATGATGTATAATGAAGACATAGCAAGTATACCTGTGAAGAATCTTCTTGCACCAGACTGTCTTGTTGCCGTTTGGTGCACCAATGCTCCCAGTAACATTGATGCTGTGAAAAACTTAATATTCCCGAGATGGGGAGTTGAATATGTCACCACTTGGTACTGGCTAAAGGTCACCATAGATTTGAAACCAATATGCCTGTTTAGTGCAGGTTGTAAAAAGCAACCATATGAAAGGATTATCATAGGGAAAGTAGGAAATGTAAAAGATATTCCAGAAAAGAAAATAATTTTAAGTATTCCAAGTGCACTGCATTCACACAAGCCTCCTCTATTAGGTAACTATACAATCCATATTATTTAAAATTATTGTTGTTAAGAATATAATTTTGTATCCTAAACTTTTGTTCTAGATATACTAAAACCATTTTTGAATACTGAAAACCCTGAAGTATTGGAACTCTTTGCAAGATATCTACTTCCAAATACAACAAGTGTTGGTTATGAACCTTTAAAATGGCAGCATTTATCATTGTATGAGTTAGTGACCTAAGTAAACTTTATTACAATAATATGAAAGATATACTCATTTCTGAAGATTCCTTTATATACCTCAATACAAGTGAGCCAGGTAAGTATTAAAATTTACAATATAAATCAAAAATGAACATTTATAAATTAAAACTTATTTATTTAATATAAAAATAATATTTCATTGCAAAGCCACATTAACTTTTCCCATTGACTATAGCATTAGTCTTTGTTTTCTTGGGATATCCATCAGGGTTCATTGTCTGCCATCTCCAAAAATCGGAACCTGTAATAAACATAATAAAAGTGTGCTTAAAACAAAAAAACAAACACTTAAATCTATTTCACTCTTTATTAAAAGATGCTTTCGAGAAACTCTACCATTTAAGTACCTCTTTTTATATTCTATGATTGATTACCTATTAAAAAATTATATGACGTGCTAAACATTACCAAGCAAAATACAAAATAAATGGGCTCGTAAATTGCAAAACGTTAATTGCACTTACACATCTCCTCAACACTATGCTTAGTGTTCCACCCGAGTTCCTCTTTCGCCAAAGTCGCGTCCGCCCACATGGCTGTGATGTCTCCCAACCTTCGGTCCACATACTTAAGGGGGATCTTCGTGTTGGTGACACGCTCGAACACCTCAACTAGCTCTTTAACTGACACTCCTTTGCCTGTTCCCAAGTTGTACACCTGAAAAAAGATCAGAATAAGGTGAATCACGTCTTCTTTAGGACTTGTCGGCTTATTGCTAGTGGTTCGATCATAGTCACGGCGTCAAAGATTGCTCACTTAATAAATAAATAAATATAAATATTTCACAACAATTACACCAATTCTCTAGTCCCAAATTAAGCTACGAGGCTTGTGTTATGGGTACTAGACAACGGATAAACATACTTAAATACTTTTTTTTTGTAAATAAATACATAGAAAACACCCAGACCAGTACAAACACACATGTTCATGCACACTTATGCTTGTACTGTGCGGGAATCGAACCCGCGACCCTTGGTTTTAGAAGTCAGACCTGTGGAACACTGCACTAAGCGGTCATCTCCTCGCATACCTCGCATAGTCTTCTTTGACAGAAAAAGGGGTACCTACCCTATTTCTACAGTCTTACTTAGGCAAGACCTATTTTAAACTGTTGTAATATTTATTTTTGGGAATACATACTTAAGCACAGTCCAAGTGCCAGATGCTTTAAAACAAACCTTGAGTTTAATGTGGTTGCTGCTTAGCAGATTCAAGGCCGCCACATGCCCACTCGCGAGGTCCATCACGTGAATATAATCTCGAACACCTGCAAAATATTTTGAACATGAGAGAGAGAACAAATTTCATCATATACAGAGCTAATTCACAAGACTGTCGTGATCATCAGTTTTTTATCTGTTAACAAGGTAGTCTCTTTAAACTGCTTCGCGACCTCGCACAATAAAAATCTTTGTAGGTAGGTAAATTTATAAAGGACCTGTTTATAAATATCTGAAAAATGAAACTGAGAAATATAATTTTGATTGAACTTCACTCTGAAAGTTCGTTTTATCATCAATTATTATTGAACTAGTGGCCGCCCGCGACTTCGTCCGCGTGGAAACCCTTTCTCTTCACAATCCGTAGACCATAAAACAAAACCGAGTGGCGCTATCTATCGGTAAGCTATAAGTTGATTTTTCAAGTTTTTCATGGGATTCAGATACGTGTTCATGTCGCGGAAAAAAGTAGCCTATGTCACCTCCAGCTTTTTACCTACCTTCATACACAAACACAAAATACATATCGTACCATTGCTCCGTTGCGTTGTGAATGACGGACAAACAAACAAACTGACTTTCCCATTTATAATATTGTGTAGGGATTATCTTTTGTATGAGTCCTTACCAGTTCCGTCAGGTGTGTTGTAGTCGCTGCCAAATATCGTGAGCACAGGTTTCTTGCCGAGCGCCACTTGTGCCATGAAAGGCATGAGGTTAGTAAACTCCTTGGTTGGGTCTTCGCCGATCAGACCTGATGGGTGCGCCCCCACTGGATTGAAGTACCGCAAAGATATGATGTTCCATTTCTGAAAAGAAATAAAATCGTATTAGTTGCCGTGCCAAAAAAATTACGAATAAACTAACTTTTCAGTTAAAAACCCTCGAAAGAACAGCTGGTGAGCTTCAACGGCTGGAGGAATTCTGACCAGCCATGGCTTAGGAAGCACCGTGATTAAATTATCTTTCGAATAAAAAGAAAACGCTTTAAAATCGGTCCATCCGTTCGGCAGCTACAATACACACACAAACACATATTTACACACACACAGCCATAGGGTCTAACTTATAACACTCTCATTTTACGCCGAGGGTTTAAAAATGCCTTGCAAGTTATACATCCGTTTATATCTTTTTTTGTTACAATTCTAGTTTGCTAATTTATTATCCACATTGTGTAAATGTATCATTCTAGTTTACAAATTCTACGACCTTGATCTTCGTTGTTGTAAGGTTGAAGGTCGATCAAACCGGTAAGGTGCTCCTCTCGGTGATAAATGTCGTTGATTAGGTGAAACTGTTTTTTTTTTGTCAAATCTAGATCAATTTTCATTCTAACTATTTTATCTGCCTGCGTCATTATAATTTGTACCTATTTTTCATTTCTATTTCAAACAACCTTTATTATCATATTAAAGGAAAAGATGTTACTAGATTACAATTTCACGACGACTAGTTATCTGTAATATCAATAGAATATGCTAAAAATAAGCCTATTATGCTCACTTCGAGCCGTTGTCATGCTCTACATCGTAACGCCCAGCCTTTTATTAAGTAGGTATTGTGAACTAGTGGATCAAGTACCTTTTTTGGAACAAAATTGAATAGTCATTCAGATCCAGACTTAGATAAGCTAGCAACTTGTTTCAAACAGTGCAACTCCACCATGTAAGTATGCTTTCAAATCATCATCATCATCATCATTATATCAGCCGTTCGACGCCCAATGCTGAGCATAGTCCTCTCCCAAGGATCTCCACCGCGATCAGTCCTGCGCTTCCCGCATCCAGTGGCTTCTCGAGACTTTCACCAAATCGTTGGTCCACCTTGTAGGGGGCCTGCCCACGGCACGCGGTCTCCATTTCGGAACCTTTCCGCCTCAATAGCGCGGCGAACCGATGGCTTTCAAAAAGTTAACCTTAATATAGTTGCTGCCTCACCTCGTCAGCAGCGCTCAGTGAGCATAGTCCTCTCCCAAGGATCTCCACCGCGATCAGTCCTGCGCTTCCCGCATCCAGCGGCTTCCCGAGACCTTCACCAAATCGTCGGTCCACCTTGTAGGGGCCTGCCCACGGCTTGCGGTTTCCATTCGAGAACCTTGCCGCAATAGCGCGGCGAACCAATGGCTTTCAAAAAGTTAACCTTAATATAGTTGCTGCCTCACCTCGTCAGCAGCGCTCAGGTCCTTCAGCATCTCCTCGATGAAGTACTTAGTCCGGCCGTAGACGTTGGTGATGTTCCCGGTCGGGTGCGTCTCGGTGATGGGCAAGTACTCAGGCTCCCCGTACACAGTGCAGGACGACGAGAACACCATTTGGTAGCAATTGTGTGAGCGCATCACCTGGAAGGAACCGGGATTTTTGGTGACTAATACCTTATTTTCAGAGTCAGAGTTTTTGAGCTGATTGTGAAATTGAACTACGCAAGTTGTCACTTTTGACTGAAAGTTAGATATGTGTTTATTCATACAAACCTCATACCTTCATACATGTAACCTCATAGCTTTTAGTTTGAGACTGACAGTTACCTAACTTTTAGTCGAAGGTTGATAGATTAAAAAACGACCGAAAGCCACCTCCTACCAGCTACCGGCATATATATAAGTAAAGGCTACTATCTCACAAACAGTTTTCGAATCATGTTTCAGTATAAATGTCATGTTAGATGTGATTGCTTTGAGTTTGTGGTCATTTATTCTCCCCCCAACTTTCCGTCGTAAGGTTTAATAGGGGTCATAAATTGAGATTTCCATTCTAAGAGCGCCATTCGAATGCCAAAGAATCATATGAAACTCGCCTTCGCCTTTTGTCGCAGGTATACCTTTAGAGTCACTATTTACTATTACCACAGATTACTAAATTGCTATTACATTAATTGCACTTTACGGTCGGTTTACGTACCTCCAGCAAATTGAGCATTCCTAGGAGATTGTTCTGGTAGTACAGGAGAGGTTGCTGCATTGATTCACCAACGGCTTTTAGTGCAGCAAAGTGGATGACGCAATCGATTTCGTGCTGAAATTAAAATATTTTACATAAGTAACTTGCATTTAACTTAGTATAATAAATTGTACGAGAATAGTGTTCTAGGTGCAGCATGTGTGATTTACTTTTCATTTGTTTCGGGCATAGGACAGTCAAGTAACAAGCCTTACTTTATTTATAACCAGCTGAATTTCCAATTCTCGGACAACCTGTATAGGTATTTAATTTCTGTCCTGCATTGCGTGTAGGTGTTGTCATAACAGGTCTCTATTTAGTACTGCAAAGACTGCGCGTTTAGAACTCGAGTTCATCTTTGAACTAGTTGTTGAAAATATTTCTATGTCTGTCATACCAATATCCCCAGGTTTCCTACACTACCTTGTATTGCAGATCGACTCTGTAGAACGTTATAGTCTTCCCCGTGATCATCTCCGCGCGGCACAGCGCCGGCGAACCGTCCTCGCCATCCACCGCGTTCGTTGTCTATGGCGACCACCGCGTGGTCCGCTGAGACCAGGTTCACCACGCAATGGCTGCAGATGTAACCCGCGCGACGCGCCACGAGAACCGTCTTGAACACCCCTTACCTTATCAAATATGTCCACAATCTGTTGCTTGTCGAGTAGATCGGCTCTGTAGAACGTTATAGTCTTCCCCGTGATCATCTCCGCGCGGCGCAGCGCTGGAGAGCCGTCCTCGTCACCCACCGCGTTCGCAAAGTTGTCTATGGCGACCACATCGTGGCCCGCAGTGACCAGGTCCACCACGCAATGGCTGCCGATGTAGCCCGCGCCACCCGTTACGAGAACCGTCTTGAATCGCGGCATTGTGCCTTTTCGTTATACTGCGAAAGGATACATTTTAAATAATTTATAATAATAAAAATCAACCACAGGACACCTCCACTGATGAAGAAAGCTCCTTCCCCGGATTCCCGAATATGCGTGACCTGCATTCAATTCGAATCTGCGACTCTTCTAGCTAGGTCATCAGCTCATCGTTATGAAGGAAGCTCTACGCTTCGCTTTAATTACTAAGCTCTAGTTTTGGTAGTTCGTCCATGTTTCGAAGTTAATTCTCATTCCAGTTTGGTAAAATCTGAAAGCCATTGGTATTTAACTTGTTTTGTAAATTACCGGTAAAAACTTAAATAAAAATGGTTAACTAATACACTTTAACTTTAAACAAAAGATAGACAGGCTGTCCATCACACAAATATTACCAACCATTTGTAATAATAGACATGACGGTGTTGCTGAATTGCACGACAATAGTCGTTAATCGGTCATGAATTTTACAGCAGGCAGACACTTCGAAGACTCATCGGTAATTAAGATGGCATGTGTCGTACGGTCGTACCTGTTCTAGTAATCAAAAATGTTCGCAAGTATAGCCTCGAGCCTTTCGCGGCGTTTCGGTGAGACAATACTCCATTAGACCAAGTAACTCGGTAATTCGCGGCCATGGCGTCGTCACGATTCGTCTTGTATAATAATCACGATCATTCGTCTCTAATTACTATTTGATAATTGCCCATTTCGATGTTTGGTATCTGACGTGACAATTGAAATTAGATATTCGCAAAACAAAGCCTGGGAGATAACAGCATTAGCAACTCCGCTGTAATATATGCAGATATGTGTTAAAATTGTTTGAGCTTCAAGAAACATATCCTAAACTCCCACTTGATGGGTTAAAGAAAAATAAAACTTGTTACGTTTATTTAAGTCGTACATAAATTCTACGAACTGTCAAGTTTGAGCAAGGTATGAAGGTTTTCTAAGCGCATATTGCTAAATGATCATCAAGGCAAGAAGTTGTTGCTAAACATAACAACTCGTACTAAAATGTTTGGCTTTACTTCGCTTAAAAATAATAATAGAAGCTTTTAATTTAAATAAAGCTTTTTTAAGCTTATCTAATAGCTATTACTTCTTTCTTGAAATAAATTGTTTTAATTAATGACATTCTTATGTATTACTTGTTGCTTAAGAAACACTGCAGATAACTTTTTAGTTAAGTAGTTGTAGGGATAGACGGATGAATGATGTAATAAGCATTTAATTGATTCGTGAAGGTAATTATAAAATGAACGGAAACGTTGCCTTTTATATAGTTACAATTGCGTTCATTTAGTTCCTACTCATCTCGGAAGAATTATCAATGAGCAATAATTTTTATTTAGTTGATTATTGATGTCATCGAGGGACAGGACAGACATGAAATGAGTTGCTCCTTCGTTATCGTATTTCCCAATATTTATATTTTTAAGTAGGTAAGTACTAATTGTTGTTGCTATCAATACCACTTTATATTACATATCACACTATGATCATTATCACACTATGACACTAAACTTATCAAAAAGCATGTCAAATGAACGTGAAACTAATATGCACTTATTTCTATCAAGTGCCTTACTTATACCCAAGATTGAGTTGACCAAAGTAATTTAACGTGGACATTGATACTAACCGACTGATTAGGTCTGAATTGGCCGCTTAATAGTCGGTGTTCTTGGTTGTAGTATGTTTAAAGTTTTGGTAATTTGCGCCTATTTGTTAACTGCTGTATGATCCAAGCTAGTTTTAAAAATAAATGAAAAATTGCGGAGACTTTCGATTCTTCTTATACCTACATATAAGAACAATCGAGATAAATAGCTTGCGTTTTAAGATAATCGGCCACACAGCACTAAGTATTCTCACCCTATTCTCGACTGAATGCATAGAAATGACAAGTCGAAAGTTTCCGCAGAAACGATTTACGAGATAGGGCTCATTCACATAAATCAGATGCAGGCTGTCTCAGTAGCTGGTTGTTTGTGTGTTATTATAAATGCATCCGTTGTGCGTGTGACTAAACTAAATTTCCCATAATTGCAGCTCGCGATGCTACCCGCTCGACAGCGCTGCAGCGTTAGCTCGTTATTTAGTTTTTTTTGCTGTATCCTGTTGCGGAGATGGGTTCATGAACCCTGGAACGTCTGCATGACTGGGAACATTCCATGGTTGGTTTTCGCATAATCAAAATAGAATCGATTGAGGTCCGTGGGAACTAAAACGTTTCGAATAACTATGTGCCTAAGAAGGGTTTAATTTTTGTAGCAATATTTTTTATGTTAAGAAGGAAGATCGTTAACTAATTTAACAGAAGTTTTCCTCACATATTTCTCAGAATCCGTCGTGTAAGTTTCGGCGCGTAAGAACACGGTTTGTACAATACTTCAATGAATCACAAATTTTAATTTCTTCCCTGGATAAGCGATACATATAACGGTAATGCAAGTAATAAGATATATGTATGTATTAGTACATCAGGCTCATTCTTATAAAATTGTGTGTACAATGAACATGCATGTCAGTGCTAAATCTTCTTTAATATTTTCATATGTTGTTCTCAATTGATGGAGCTTTCTAATATTTAAAGAATTTGGCCGCATGATTGCATCTAGGCTACCGTGTGTATAGGTGCCATTAGAATCCGTTATGTTAGGTATAAATCAAGGTTACTGTTATATTTACCTCATTAAATCCGCGTTGATCTATTCTTAATCCTATTTGATGATCACACAAGCGTCAAACGCTTACCTAAATCAAAACCAGTAAGATTAATGATTGGTTTTTTATAATAAAAAAACCTTCTAAGCAAAAGCTACAGAAAATAAGAGATTTTACACCGATTGAAAGAAAGTTGCGTCTCACAGCGACGAAACAACCGTAACAACTTGATTTCGCGTTAGATATTATTAAGCAACAATATTTTTATCTTACTGCACCTGGATCTGTACAAAACAACAAATAAAGATGTTCTCGCGTAAAATCACGGCTTACTTTCACATGACCGTTACGCAGGCACTCACCGGTTGATCTATTGCCAGTTCCCATAAAATAACTAACACACGGGTTGGATAAGATGACGCGGTGGTGCGCGGGCCGGCCCGATGCGCTCACGCATCCGACTGAGGCTTCGGCGGCGCGCGCTGTCTACCAAGGATGTACAGAACACCAAGCAAACTCTGCGACATCTATAAACCTTGTAATAGGTGCGATTTTACTTCGAACAAGTATGGGGTGATGCTCTCTGTACAACACGTCACCTCTTGCGAACTTGCGGCTACAATCACACGTGTGCGAACGCCATGGGACATGGACATTCAATAATTTTCGACAGGTCACTGACATTGTGGTATTGGAAGGCCACATAGGGTTATTTGACAAACGGTTTCCATTTTTGGAAGAATGCTAAATGCAATGAATATGGATGAGTCAAACCTGACTCAGTCTGGAACGCCGATTGAAACACTTTGTAACGTCTTGGTACTAGTACCAAGATGTTTTCCTAGGAAAACATTTTAATATTAAATAGCTCTTCAACAACAAAGATTATATCATAGACTTAAAACAAATTAAGATAGCATATAACTTCAGCTTCTTTTATTATATTTTTGTAGACACTTTTACACAATTCTGAAAGATAATTCGTTTTCGTGTGTCTTGAACGCCACTTGTTATTTTTATCTACTAGAGTGAACAGGCAAGCATGCTCCATTGTGGTCTCTGCCTTGACCTGCCTGGACTGACCGGGTCATGACTCATGAGGCCATCAATTCCAAATAAAAATTATTAACGTAAATATTTATATAATTGTTCGCATCAGTGTAAAAGGTGTCAGCACGAGACTGTCCGGCAGTGACCTCGCGAGCGGATGCAGTGCCCGCCGCTGCGGTGGCGCAGGGCCGCGAATACCGTAACCTGTCGAACTTCTCATCTCTGTGATTGTGTACTGGCTAGCGTTCACACAACGGCGATGCACATTTCCACTATCTGTCAGCTGTGCGGTAAAGTAGGTTTATTATCATTAGGTACATGGAAAAGCGATACAAATCGTAACGCATGTGCGTCAGCGGACAATACTAAATAATTTACTAACTTTTGGTGAACGTGGCCTAAGCAACAGCCCCACTAGCTTACACAAACTACACACATCAAAAGTGTCTAGGGATCAACATATATTTTTGCAATAACTTTTCTCCTGATTGATATTAATTAAAATTTTCTTTAAGGGTTCATCAAATAAAGTGTTTTCGTTTGTCTACAGTAACGATAAACCAAGTCACCTTCGCATTAATAAAGAAATTTGCCATTTTCCTTATAAAGGGATTTTTGACATTTGAACCACTAACATTAAAGTTCGAAAAAAAGACTGAAATAACAGTTTTCTTTAAAATTTTATTGGGTAACTTAAACAATTAATAATCCGTGTTTCTACCGCGAACACTAACAACACAAGAACATCGGTTTGGCATACTCAAAATGAGTTCATCAAAATCACGCTGTGGAATGGCCGCCCATGTTCGTTACAACAACAAAAAAAGGTCTTCTTGCGACTGGATACCCTCCATATTCGGCAGAGCTCTTCTCTGTAGTAGCGCCATGGAGGACGGTATCGCTGCACCACACGGAGACAAGACCGATACATTCAAATCACAACTCGAAGAGCTCCAACAATATCCGCCATGATGTTAGCCGTGAGGCTTCATCACTTTTCAGGGAACTTAATTAGCGACCAAACAGTCAGAAACCGCTTGCATGAAGTGAACCTTCATTCCCGAAGACCGCTAAGGGTACCACCTAAAGTAATGCACACTCGTAGGATTCGATATCAATGGGCTCTTGAATACAGAAATTGGGCAGAAGAACAATGGCGTTTCGTATGCTTTTCTGATGAGTCTCGTTTTGGTATGAGACCGGATACAAGACGTATACGACACTGGAGAACCCCTGGACGCCAACAGCGATTAAAATCCTGCCAGGAAGTCCATCCTTATAGTGGTGGAACCATCATGGTATGGGCGGGTATTTGGATCGGCGGAAGAACTGAGTTGATTTGGATCAGAGGCAACCTCAACGCTCAAATTTATGCTGAGACGATTGTATCAGACGTCATCGTTCCTCTACAAGTGCAAATCGGTCCCTTATTTCAGTTAATGCATGATAATGCACGACCGCACACCGCAAGAGTTGTAAGACAGACTCTCGCCGCAGCTAACATCAATGTCATGCCCTGGCCTGCTCAGTCGCCAGACTTGAACCCGATTGAGCATGCATGGGATATGCTACAGAGAAGAGCTCTGCCGAATATGGAGGGTATCCAGTCGCAAGAAGACCTTTTTTTGTTGTTGCAACGAACATGGGCGGCCAATCCACAGCGTGATTTGGATGAACTCATTTTGAGTATGCCAAACCGATGTTCTTGTGTTGTTAGTATTCGCGGTAGAAACACGGATTATTAATTGTTTAAGTTACCTAATAAAATTGTAAAGAAAACTGTTACTTCAGTCTTTTTTTCGAACTTTAATGTTAGTGGTTCAAATGTCAAAAATCCCTTTATTAGGAAAATGGCAAATTTCTTTATTAATGCAAAGGTGACTTGGTTTATCGTTACTGTAGACAAACGAAAACACTTTATTTGATGAATCCTTAAAGAAAATTTTAATTAATATCAATCAGGAGAAAAGTTATTGCAAAAATATATGTTGATCCCTAGACACTTTTGATGTGTGTAGTTAACGTCCTTTACACAAAGACCAATGCGTAGATTTTATGAAACTTTATATTTTCTCTCATAATCTAGCTGGATTGTGATGTGATCTTTCCTTGTGAAACGGAAAAAATCCAATTCGGCAATTTCGGATGGATTTTATGTTTAAGGTATTTTAAGCTGGAGTCATTGATCGCGCGGTCTCTTGGCATTGCATCCTTAGTACTAACTTTGGGTTAAGGGATTACAACAATCTAATTTTCAGAGATTAATATCATGAATTCACGAAATCTCACGCAAATATTCTATTATTTGTTATCAATCGTTGAAATTGCAAAAAAACTGCTATCACACGATAAGATTTTGGTCTAAGAACTACCTACTGTTACCTTAAAAGATTATATGAATGATATCGATAGGAATTGAATTGTGTGAACAAATCATTTTTGGCATGATAAATTTCGGAAATAATTCTGAAATGACTTGATGTAGTCAAATAAATACTTACTTCAAATCTTGAAATAATTTGAAGTATTCATTTAACTACAAGTACAAGAAGTTACTTTTAATACCACTGTAATTTTTAACAACCTAGGCGTAAATCTAGTGATATCAAAAAAGCAATAGCAGTTCTACAACATGTAAATTTTTATTATTTTTCGAGTAGATAGCGTTTCTAGTAAACGGTGAAATAAAAATAAAAAATAATTAAAAACAATTTATTGCTTCCTTTAGCATTTTAAGTAATAATTAATTAATCAAATTCAATGTAATAACATTTATTAACAAATAAAATAAATTGGTTTGTTGCTGTTTCGACGAAACAAATGTATCTTACCGCAATGGAGCGGCTTGATCAGATGTTTCGAGGAAATTTAACTTTTTTTAACAAGTACGATACAAAATAATTGGGAACACAGGTTTACACATTATGAAACTGTTAGCGGATGTCACTGAACCTGATTTACCCTACAAAGATCACTCAATCGCTAACGAAACATGTGTTCCTCTCCGCTAGCACCCTGCGAATCGGACAGATGTTTCATTTTAAATGCAAAGGATATACAAAAGTACTTGATAACTTCGCATCTTACATTATAAACTTGATACGCTTGTACCTAGCTTTGTTTTAGCACCATACTGTTGATATCCTTTGAAATATTGTGTGCAATTCTTTACAACTAAGTGATGATAACAAAATCATAAAAACTTAAATAAAATGATGAACGTTGAGTGGTGGTACTAAGGTTTCTATGGAAGATACTGTGATAAAATGTATGTAAAAATGCAGTGTAGAACATGTTATAATACTTATAGGTATTTACGGTGGGCGAAATAAGCATTTCTATTATTACCAGGAAGTTATTTCGTAAATGGTAGGTATAGTGTGTTAGGAACCACCACACACATGCAATATTGTACTACAAAAGGAAGTCGATATTTCGCTTGTCGTTTCGATCACTATAAACTAACCTTAGACATAAAATAATCCCAATGCTCCATTATTTTTATAATTTTTTATATCACACAACAATAAACTGGGAAATGTCAAACTTATTTTTATTAATTAAACATCAAGTCATTTATAATATATTTGGCTTATTGGTTCTAATACTAAGTAGGTACTAAGGACGAAAAACAAAATATTAATATAAAGTAAAATTTCATTCATGTAATTTCAGTATTAATTAAATCTAAGTCAACAGGAATAAAATTCGTAAATAATGTCAGAATAGTAATTGGATAGTATGCGGATAATTTTCATAAAATAAAGATTTAATATTAAATAGGTATTTTTAAATAGCTAGGAATCACTTACGCATACGAATCGTACACACAAAATATGACTAGTGAAACTTAATACTAATGAAATCAATACTTTGGTCGTTGTGCCATTTTTTTTAGGATTTAACAGGGTTTTACAATTTTTTTGGTTTTTATTATTTTATATTTATTATGATACGTTTAAGGAAGCCGTCGCAATTTGTATTGTCGGTGTCAGTTGATGGAGTGGCTTTATGGTTGAATCTGGAATGCGGAAAAAAAAGTTAAAAATACCAAAATATTATTGTACATCGTGCCATTACTATTGTATTTATTGTTACTTAGTATAGACGGCAGCATTTACACTTCAATAATACTGTTGTATTGTAAAGGTGATACAATCTCCCAATTCATCTAGTCTAAACTACTCGTATCTAACTATGTCATGTGACTTCACATGACAGAAAGTTCCATAAATGAAAGTCCAGTCGCAGCGGTCTTTTGCCCGTCTCATCTGTCTTATGACCTCCGTGTCTTCGGATGTCATCAACAAACAACATCTTACCCACTGTATATCCTAATTAGTCTTTTTAGCGTCCTTAGTCTCCTCCTTGGGCTGCCCCTTGCCCAGCAGCTTGGCGAGCGAGTCCCAGATGCCGCCGAGGAACAGCGCGCAGAACAGGTTCTCGAACGGCACGAAGGGGTCGTGGATGCCCAACAGGATCGAGGATAGCTGACGATAGAAGATACGTGGTGTTAGCAAGATATGGTCAAGCGACGCACATCCCTCGAGCTGTCATCGGTCATCGGTCATTGAAGAATGTTTGAGAATTTAGTTAGCTTCCAAACATTCTCTGACATGAGTGTGTGTTGTGGTGTATCGTTCTAAATGATAGCGTCATTAAGTGTCAACTTTGTTTCTCGTCTTATTGGCAAAATCTCTCTTAAAAGTGGTTAAAACTTAACTTGTAACATGATTGTCATAATATTCCGCCGTTGGGCGTCCACTGTTGCCGGTTGCTAAGCGGCCTGCACCAGTTTGATCAAACGAAACGCGATAAGAAGTTGATACAATACGCTGCAAATATTATTAGTTAAAATGGATTGTTGCAAGAATGTTCTAAAGGTGAAGGTAATGATAACATTACCTAATTAGCATAGTAACGTAGGTTTTTAATTCCAGGAAGGTATAACCCTGTAATTAATGCTACGAAATACACCGTAACTCTAGATAATAAAAGATACAGAATGCAGTTCTTAATTACTTGTATGGAGTACATATAGCCAAACCATTTGAAGTTGTAATAAACTTATTAAGGTGTATTTTAGGTAAATGTGCTGGTGAAATCTAAGAGCAGTTAAGGTAATAGGAACTAGGAGTTAACTGATGCAAACCTTGAAGTACACGAAGAAGATGACAATGCCAAAGTAAACCAAGGCATGAGGCGCGGAAATGAGATCCGTCTTCTTGTCGAGTACGAAGATGATAGAAGCCACCAGCGAAGCCTTTGTGTAGCTGAAAAGAAAAGTAAAATCGTAGCCAAAAGTGAAATTAATCGTTATCGCGCTAAGTCGTAAGTAATTTGTATGACTGTATCGTTGTATCGACTGTTGCTAACATGGCAGGCTAAGAATTCTCGTGTGATAAAACGAAAATAGTATGAAAAAGCTGACAGGACACACTTTTACTTATCGTTTTTTTACATGTCGAAACGGGTATGAATAATCGAACCTAACTGATCACGATACGTTAAGATAAAATTACACTATAGTCCACCACATATGCGTCTACCATCATCATCTTCATCATCGTCATCGCCCTTCATGACCTTCATAACGCGCGCCGAATGGGGTAAGTCATCATCAACACCGTCATTATCATCAACATCACCATGCATGACGGCTGCTATGGTGGATTGGGTAAGTCATCAACATCATCATCATGCCCCAGTCGGCGATGGCTGTTATACTTAGCCAATCGACGCGCGCTGTATTGGCTCAGTCATCATCATCATCATTCAATATCACCAACATCATCATGACCCGGTCGTCGACGGCTGTATCACCCAACAGCCAAGTGTTTTTTTTCTTGGAATACAAAACCACCATTCACCGTGTTATTTTTGGAGGATCAGTGTCGCGGGCCCCGTCGCGAGCTCCTAGCCCCCCGCTGTCATGCAAAAGTAAGGCGAGTAAGGAGGTATCACATCAACGCACCGGACTCACAATACTGACCACAGTGTTTATTGAGCGTGAGAATTTTACCGGAACAGCGCATAATAGCCCTGCTGCAGGGCTAGCATGGCCGGAGACATTTTATCCACGGGGAGAGGACAAAATACTATTCCCCTCTGACATTTTGGTCCACTCTCCGAGCATGGCGACATGGGTGGATAAACTATTCACGGTGGACAAAACAGGGGAAACGCTTGTCCCCGAAATTGTTGCCATTATAAGAAAACTTTTACAAAATTGCCGAGAATATCATCGTAAACCAAAGACTTTTCGTTTTCTGTGTGCAGTCTACAGCTCCTAGAACATCAGGCAAACCATGCTTCTCACAGAATCCCGTGGACACCCTTTGCCTGGCTTGCTTTGTTCCTGGGAAAGCTATCCACTTAGGCATCAGTCTAAAATTAAAAAGCAAGTAACATAATATAAAAGTTCTTGTAGTTCGTACGATTTATGACGAAATAAATTTAGTTTCAGTTCTAAGTATGGGGAACCCCAAAATTCATTGTTTTTTTTTTCTATTTTTGTGTGAAAACCTTAATGCGGTTCACAGAACACATCTACTTAATAAGTTTCAACAGTATAGTTCTTATAGTTTCGGAAAAAAGTGACTGTGACAGTCAGACAGACATGACGAATCCATAATCCGTGAATAGCGCTGTGGACTGCATAATTGCATGCTTGTATTTGTTATTACTGTCATCCTTTTAAAACTATATTATGTAGTTGTTTGCTTTTCCTAATAAAAAAAATAATAATAATAAAGGTTCCGTTTTTTGCCATTTGGCTACGGAACCCTAAAAAAGCATTGAGAATATGTTCTTTTTCACTTGAGGTGAATCAAAAATGGCTGCAGCTGCTCACATTCTGATGATGGCCTCGGAAACTTCGGTCAGGTACTTGCTGACAGTTGTTTGAGCAATTGCTAGCCCATGGTCTTGACCCGTACCTCTTTGGTAGCTACCATCAGCCAGTATTCTGATGGATGTGAGTACCTAAAATACTAATAAGAAGGTGTACATGATACGATTAAGTATAGGTGCTTACTTTGATGTGCACTGGTAGTCCATCTGCTGTATTTGATGGTTTCAAAGCCTGATAAAGTTCTTGGCACAAATAATGGACGCAATCCTTGTGCATTCGAAAAATCCGGCGGAATTCTGTGTCGGGTAATTCGAAGGGATTGCTCAAATCGCGAATTGAACGCCGGTGTATTTTTCGCTCGATTTTTTCCCTTTCCGACGACAACACTAAGCTCCAATAACCACGAGACATTTTTATATTATAAGTATAACTAAGTAATTATATTTTTTTCAAGGGATATACTTAAACCCACCATCTAAAGATGAGGACAATTTTTTCCCTTTGTTATGTCAAAATATCTGTGATTTTTCTCTTCCACTATTCGCCATGCTATAGGCGTGGGGTGAGTATCCACGTCTAATGTCAAAAAGTGATATAATTCTCTTTCCCTCTGTTGCCGTGCTTTGGCAGGTGGATAAAATAATTTTATCCCTTGTCAGTGGAAATAACCGGTGGACAAAAGCTTTATCCCCAGCCCATGCTAGCCCTGCTGAGCAGCAGAGCAAAATTTTTTTTATCGTTAAGACACCGTAGCATTTCTTGTAGCCTTTCACGATCTCGTAGACCTTCGTGTTTCTCGCTGTTTATAGTTCGTAGTTTTTGGATTCGTAGCATTTTGAAATGCGTTGATGTCTATTGCATGCGTAATGACGTCATTTTGGATTCGTAGCTTTCGG
The DNA here is from genome assembly GCA_963921415.1 of Pyrausta despicata. Classification (NCBI taxonomy): domain Eukaryota; kingdom Metazoa; phylum Arthropoda; class Insecta; order Lepidoptera; family Crambidae; genus Pyrausta; species Pyrausta despicata. The sequence continues at coordinate 7,038,871 of OY992862.1, read as the reverse complement.
AGGGCGTCGATGTCTTTTCCAAATCATTATGGCCTTTAGGATTCGTATTCTCTTGAAGGGCTATGATGTCTTTTGCAAGACATTATGGTCTTTTAGATTCGTAGTTGTTTGAAGTGCGATGTCGTCTTTTGCAAGAAATTATAGTATTTAAAAACTCGTAGTCTTTTGGAATGCGTTGATGTCTTTTGCAAGACATTATGGTATTTTGGATCGTAGTTTTTTGAAGTGTGATGATATCTTTTGCAAGACATTACGGTCTTTTCAATTTGTAGTCTTTTTAAGGGCGATGACGTATTTTGCAAGAAATTATAGTATTTTAAAGCTCGTAGTCTTTTGGAATGGGTTGATGTCTTTTGTGCGCATTATGACGTAATATTGGGTTTACAGTCGTTCGAAAGTCGTTGATGTCTTTTGCAATGAATCACGGAGTGATTAACACATTCACCAGAATAATGATCAATAGATTCACCAGGATTTAAGAAAATATTTAGAAGATACTTACAAGCTAGGCTGCATGGTCTCCATGGCCGTGGGAGTCCAGGCGCCGCGGATGAGACGCTCCACCAATTTTGTGAAACCGGCTCCGTTGCCTTTCAGTGTTCCTGAAATAAAGGCGGATGAAGTTGAAAGATCTGCCGATACTTCTACTTTAACCTCAAAATACAATAAATTTAACAACGTTACTTATAGTAGCTATTTATTCGATTTGCTGTACCAGCTGTGACAATATTGATTTTAGTTGAAACCTACAGTCAAAACTGTATTTGATCACCTGTTCCATTAGTGGATAATAAGTTATGGTGCATGAAATGATTAATTAATTTAGTTTACATTTGTTGCTAACGTAAAGCTGCACAGCTACTAGGTTTTTCAAGGTTTTTATACTCTCTCAAGTGTCCTACTACAGTAATTAAATGTTATTTTATTTTATTGTCATAGATAATAATTAATAATAATATATTATTCATTAATTATTGACATTCACATTTAATGACAATAAGTAATAAAATAAAAATATCACATTTTATGATTGTAATTAAATTCAATTACATATTTTTAAATTTCACCAGTAATTATTTTTAATTTTATGTTTTCTTTTTGATTTTATTGACATCAAATTGAATATAATTCTTAACTATCACATTTTATTTGATTGATTGATTACCTTGATAATTAAAAGTTATTTCGTATGCCATCAAGGCGCATCATGGAGTTTACTGCAGCATGTCTTGTCAACTTTGTATCACCTATGATGACGACTAAATGAATTTCAATTTGAATTTTATAAGTATTAACGGATCCATGGAACAACAAAGCCCGGCGGCATGAGCAGATGCACTGCTGTGTGGATTCACCCTTACAGATGCAGTGGACGTACCAATAATGATCATGATGACCCAAGCGTTGGGGTACAGCTTTCCCGCGTGGCTGACGCCGTCGTACACCTTCTTCGCGCGGTAGATCTCCTTCATGGCGGACGCGACGACCTTGACGGGCAGGAACTTGGCCACTTTGTACCCAACGTCGAAAGGTGTGTAGAAGACAACGTACCTGTTGATTTGACAAATTCAACGGTGGTTAGAGAAAACGAACTGATGGGTGTGTGTATTATATATTTGTGTTTTTGTGTGTGTATGACCGATTTCGAAGAGTATTTATTTATTTGAAAGATAGTTACATCACAGTGGTTCTTAGCTAAAGCAGGTCGAGCAATATCGGTCCAGCCGTTGTAACTCACCATTTGTGGCTGGGAAGTGAATTTTTGTAAGGTAACCGACCTAACTGTTAGATGTTATCATATTTTTAATATTTATCCGTACCACGTGACAGTTCCGATGACAAGTTGCGGCGTGTTCTTCAGCGGCGCGAGTATGGGCTCCCCCAGCAGTCCGTTGACGACCATCCCGCCCGCGAAGATCACCAGCATGGTGGACAGCCAGCAGGAGAGCGGGTGCTTCCGGGAGAACGCCTGCGCACCTGAGGGTATGAGTGCGTTACGATATGATACTACTTAATATAACGTAAACATGACGAAAACTGGAAATCGTGCCATATCAACAAAAAAATGGACAGCATTGAAAGATTATTGGTATAATATTAATCATACAAAGAGCGTTAAATTACATTGCATTACATTAGTCACAGTATGCAATACAGGCCGTTAACGACCATTCCGCTCGCGAAGATCACCAGCATGGTGGACAGCCCACAAGAGTGTGGAGAAAGAGAGCGAAACGAGCGCACATAAGGGTATTTAAATTTTTATTTTATTTTTAATCATTGATGCACGAAAACTTTACAAAGGGTCAACTTAACGCTAAAAAGCTTTTCTTCCAGTCAAACCTTTGGGTCATGCGTTTAATACATAGCTATAGGTAAAGAAACATTTTAATTAACTTCCTGTTAATTAAGGTTTTCTGCCGCCTAAATTATACACTTTTTTTAATTTATCTGTTATTTTGTTTCCTGTGAAGTGTAATATATATTTAAATCTTTCTATCTATAAGATAAGTTTATCTATACAAAGACGTATTTTTAAGTAAGTATCTGTACCAGTGTGAGATACAGCCATGGAACATACACTATACCTACATACAGCAATCAATTGCACATAATGGAGGGGCCTGGATTCGTTAGGATATGATATACGAAGATACCTAAACATAGACGTGTGTCTTAAAATGAGAAAAAACAGCCCTGTTGTATACAGTAAACCAATTATATCCATGAGAGAAACAACAATATCCTTCTCTCTATGAAGTTTGTGATGAATTTCCTCTATATCATGTACATGAGACCTGTTTTCAAACAATGTCCTGGTTTATTGCCTATGTGCTATTAAGCCAATGCTAATACGAAGATAAAGGCACTAATGTAGCTTGACCATTTACTCGGAAGCTGTCAATACCCTGGCTCAAAATTCTGCCTCGGACATAAATGACGTAGAAAGTTGTGGAAGTATATGTTTAATTTCAATTTCTCCCAACACGGCTCGTTGGTCTAGGGGTATGATTCTCGCTTCGGGTGCGAGAGGTCCCGGGTTCAAATCCCGGACGAGCCCTATGTAAATACTTTTGCTTTAGTTTTATTAGCTTTACTTTTTTTACTAAATAAGCTCATATAATCACAACTTTAATTATAATATTCGTTAAGTCTTTTTTAACATTTTAGTTTCACCATCACGCCATCTAGCTAATCTTTAAGGAAGTTTACATCATCATGTCATGCACACTGCCTAAACCTGTTGCATGCTTTTTACATCATGCTTGTTTATTTTAGGCCTAAGGTTTCGGCGATAATGTATTTGCACAAGTTAAATACATAACCTTTATTAATTTCAAATGCATTTTTATCACAGTAAATAAATTAGAACATACCGATGTTACGTGTCATGTTAGCGATTATATTTTTATCAATCGTATCGTAACTACCTGTAAGCGGCTTACGATATTTTCCTAAGATTCAGGTATTTCTACTCGTCTACCTTTATACTTTTTAAATTGGATTACATAAAGTGCGAGTACGAAAGCTTCCTATGTCATGATTTCGATAGCCTAATTATTTTGATTCTGTATGTCTAAAGACCGTGGTTGAGTGATCTGCAGAGAACTAAAGTCTATTTATAAACTGTTTAGGTGTCTTTATTTTAGAACATTCCAAGCATCAAATGGCCAAAAGCTCACTCAATAAATGACTTTTAGGATGCGGAAGTAGCACATTGTTGAGTATTTTGGCGGGTGATACGAAAAGAGGCATAAATACTAACCAGCTCCTAAATCCTCTCTGACTGCAAGAGCGCACAATAAGGAGTGGGCTATGTCGAAATATGGATACATCTTGAGTTTTATGACCTGGTTGGCCAGGTCCAAGAACGCTTCGGGATCCATGGTGTCGAGTTTTTGTGGGTTTCACGGATTAAGTAAAATTATGGCACAACTAAACACCGACAATATCGTGGCACGCTGCGCACGGCCGCGACTAAACGCGGGCGATATGGCCGCGAGACTGGCTAACACTGGACGGGCCCGCTTGAAGATAGACTGCTGTTAAAATTATTTTGGTCCGAAGCACTAAACCAAAACGTGGCTCGCAGAAAACGACTCCGACACTTTGTCAATTAATGTCAGCGTCTGACGTATTTTTTTCCTTTTTTCATTTGTCATATTTCAATATTATACGACCATTCTATACCATATTTTTGCAGCCACAGAATAAGTTTCCGTAGTGTAGCGGTTATCACGTGTGCTTCACACGCACAAGGTCCCCGGTTCGATCCCGGGCGGAAACAGTTATTTTTGTGACCACAATTAACATTTATTTTTTTATTAATTCATTTAATTTTATTACCATTTTTGAACTGTTCTCTTTTTATAAGAGAATCAATAACTAACAAAAAAAACTAGTGGTGTAATTATATCTAATCAAAGTTTAAATCATAGGTACTACTATCCTATGAAATTTTTAGTCAAATTATTGGTTTTCACAGATATTATGTATGATAGCCTGTACTGCAGTTATAATGTACACAACTTATAGTCAAAATACACCCTAAGACCTAAACTCTCAAAACGAAATAACTAAGAAAGGGAGAGTATACAGATGACACACTGATCTGGATTCCGACCCTCATCACATCAGTTAAGCACATTTTTTGTCAAACTATGAAATGACAAATGAAATTGATTTAAATCTTTTAAATTACCTGAAGTATTGCCTTTTTACCTTAGAAAGGACTTTTCCCATGATCTACTTGGTAAATGTTGACTGGCAGGATTAGTAAATGTAACGAATTAATAATAAAAATACATTATAAATTTAAAAATTGTATATTAATAACGAAAAGTAATATAAACAATTCCAAAATGATAATATAGGTACTTAATAACATCTAGGATAATTTATGATGCAAGTATAAGATAAAAAATGAATAGGAACAGTTGAATTTTTATTCAGTCTTCTGTTCGATAAATCAAATGATGCACACAGCCAAATCTTTGAATATAGATTTGATTCATATCTAGAATTATTTTAATTCGAATATCTAAGCTTAGTGAGTATTGCATATTTCGTGTCGATAAAATAATTAAAAGACGACAAGAAATAATTATTCATTTTCGACACGTCAATAACGACCGCCAATGAAATATCGCCACATTTCGAGTTGTTGCTATTATAACAACCAATAGCAAACAGTTGCGTGTATTCACGAAAGCATACTTACTTTACTTTATAATGTAATGTAGAGGACATTACACTCATTTTATGGAAAATTTCGTCACCTGATAAAAGACTAACAATAAGAGTAAGGATACAATCATTATAAAAGTATATCGTATAAGTAATAATATTCCCCGTACGAGATTTGCAAAAGAAATCAGATAAATAACTTACTTCACTTAACAAACTAAGATTGCTGTTTTCATTTGCAATGCATTCGCGTGACGATAACATCCAAAAGATTCCTAAATTGGGGTTTACTTTCTTAAAAGATTAAATTTTTAAATTAAATAATAGCTTCTTATATTTTTACGATACAATCTTCATCTCTCGAATAAAACTCTTTAGTTATCATCAGTTAAAACCCTAATAGAGATTCTATATATTTATTACAAAAACTTAGATTACGATTGCATAATTCTTACAATAAATTAATTCGACGGCGCACATTCTTATCCATTTGCAGCGGTGTGCACGTGATCACAAAGAGAACAGATAATGATGAAACAAATATCCTATCTTTAAGAGCCATATCGCAAAAGTTGACAGCTAAGCAGTTTTTCGCCAAAAACTTGGTTTTCAAAGGATAAATAGAATTTCCGAAGTTGCTATGAAGCAGGAATTTCGTAATCACATACATATTAAGTAATCCATTGCGTACAACTATATGTCAATGTACAGATCAATGCACTAAACTGAATTTTCCTTTGACAATTTTGTAATATGGCTGTAATACAGACATATAACTTACGATGATTGATAGTTTCAGTAAAGATAAACATAAACAACACACAATACGAAGGTAACATAAAAGGAAGTTGTTAGTAACGTAATTGATGCAATTTTACAACTTCTATAGCTAAAGAATTATGACCAAAATTGAATATTACTTAATAGGTAAGAAATTGACTGATATGAGAAAAAGATAATATAGGTAACATCTAAAATTATTATGCTAAGAGTGTTTCACGTGCACACTCCTCATTTGTTCAAATAGTGTAGTTAGCAGACAGTCACATTTGACTACCTTTATTGTAACTTTTCGTTTTCTGAAGCACCGACAGTTATCTTCAAGGCAATGACCAAACACTAACGGAAATAATAAATACCCTTATAGATTACAGAGCAAGGATATCAAAATTAACAGCCGATACAAAAGTTTGTTCATAATGCTAACACTACTTATTGTTATTGTTCCCGTTTTCTTTTGATTACGCTTTTCAAGACTGTATTGATGACTTCTGAAATAAATAAATAAAACTTGTTAAACACTACCTTCATATACACATTGAACTTATGTATTAAAAAACGATACGCTCACCGCGAAACTGCCAACTACAACTATAAACTAAAAATCAATTTTCACATCTCATTCTCGACAAAGTCTCATTATATGACACAATGTCTAACTAAGTAAAGCAAGTTTTTGAACTGTAGGGAGATAATATCGTATTGAAATCGTGCCTTAAGACAGCCTTTTACGCCCTCGGTAAATTATCTACTTTTATTATATTAAGTTTCGACCCAGACAACTAGAAAACAAAATTAAAGAGTATAGTGAAAATACGGTTGTTGATATCAAGCGACTTGCCTTTATCTTCACATGGTTTTATCGGGGGACTTAGTTTTCGCGACGGACACGTCGGAATCCCGCCGCCCGCCGTTGACCCCTGCGACAAATAAAGTTACGAACTAATGAGTAATATCTAACGTAATGACCCGTCGGTATGTCTGTTCACTTACATCCGTAAGTAATCATAGAGACTATCAGGGATTTTGAACCTGGTTACATTATTTAAAGGCTCAAACAGACACGAAATTAGGGACTTCCAATATGTTAGGGTTGTGTGCAGTAGTGTACATAATGTTTGAGCAAGCACAAAATTGTCCAAACAAATGTACAGCTAGCGTCAAAAACAGTTACACTTTAGTACCATTTCAAAATAACTTTTAAAGCATTTTCCTTGCCGATCTGATGAAATCTGTCAAGTTTGTTACTTTGACATGGTACTGAAGTGCCTCAATATTTTGTACGTTGACGGAATAGTAGCCGATACATGCATTAGTATTATCAGTAATCTTAGGGCTGATTATGAAATAAACTCTTTTGCAAAAAAAACGGGCACTTTAGATTTTTTCCTCTACTTTAATGAAGAAGAACAAGAAATAGGTTTTATTAATTTGACGATGTATTGGCATGTTATTTGAAGCATCCTGGCATGATTCTTTACGTTCCAAATTTAAAATTTGAAATTAATAAAAGAAAAATAATGATTATTGTGGATTATTCTAAAATTGCTTTACTAGTGGCGCGAATTGCTGAAACGATTTTTAACTGATTACGATATTTTAAAACTTTTTGGACATTTTCTGCAAATTAAACAATTTAATCTTTATATTTACATTAAATACCACTTTTTGATATGAGTGATAAAGCGATAAGGGCCGGTAAAATTATAGCCCTACTTGAAGAAGGTTGTTCGCAAACTTACGTGTCTCAGCGGCTAAATGTGAGTCGTTCAACTGTCCAGAGGACTTGGCAACGGTATCAAGAGACCGGTTCGGTCAAAAGAAGACCCGGTTCGGGAAGAAAACGATGCACAGAACCAAGAGATGACCGCTTTTTGGTGAGTCAGGCGTTGCGGAATCGTAAGGCGTCAAGTGTGGACCTGAAGAAGAGCCTTGAAGAAGTAAGAGGAGTAGAAGTTAGCTTGTGGACGGTCAGGAGGAGGCTTTTGGCTGCCAATATCAGGAGTTACCGCCCAGCTCGGGGCCCTAAATTACTCCGTGAGCACCGTGTTGCTCGACTTCAGTTTGCTCGGAACTGTGCTTCATGGACTCTGGAGGACTGGAATAAAGTATTGTTTTCTGATGAAGCTAGAATCTCTTTGTGTGGAGAGGACCGACGCCGGCGAGTGCTGCGAAGACCACGGAAACGCTATGCGGAAGTGTGTGTTGCTATGCGGAAATCACTCCTTATGGCGGAGGCTCCGTTATGTTTTGGGCAGCAATTAATTCGAAGGAGCGTACGGAGTTAGTTTTCATAGAAAATGGAACATTAAATGCACATCGGTACATAATGGAAGTTCTAATTCCATATGCACAACCCACATTGACTGCACTTGGGGAAGATTCCATTTTTATGGACGACAATGCTCGCTCGCACCGTTCTGGCGACGTGGAAGCGTACATGCAAGAAGTTGGGATCCGTCGTTTAGATTGGCCAGCTCGAAGTCCTGACCTCAATCCAATTGAGCATGTCTGGGATGTTCTAAAGAGACGTGTAAGATCAGTGCAACCTGCTCCACAAAACATCAGGGAGCTAAAAAGAGTCATTGCAGAAGAGTGGGAACGAATTCCTCAAAACGTTATTAAAAACATCGTGGAAAGCATGCCCAGAAGGATTCAAGCTGTGATTTTGGCAAGAGGAGGTCACATTCGGTATTAGGTTTTTACATTTGTAACTTTATTTAATTAAAAAAAGTAAAAAAAAATCTTATCTTTATTGCCGACCACTTCTTATTGTTTGGGCGTGTACATCGGTTTTAAAGAATCCATCGTTTTTTTTTCTTTTAGTTGCCCGAACTCACTTCACGCGCATTAATTTACACGATTATAAGTATACAGACTACGTCAAAGAAATAAATTTCATTTAATTAACTCAAATCGACCTTAGAACGTAAATTTCCTTAGGTGCCCGTTTTTTTTGCAAAAGAGTGTAGTTTATATGTACAGACAGCAGTAATATTGTAAACTTTTGGCAAGAAACCAAACTTTTAGCAAATAAAATAAACTAATAATGATACTACAAAATAAAATACCTACAATGTTTAAAGCACAGACAGATAGGGGTAAAAATGTAAAATGTATTTTTAGCGTTTCAAATTATGATGTTTTCATGCGATTTATCGTCGACATGTTACATAATAATACCTTTGTTATTAGGTGTTGCGCTCAAAATGACGCCGTTAGCTGAAACGGAAAAGCACATCAGTAAAGCCGGATAGTGATAAACGTACCAATCTGCTCTAATTTGGCATGCTTGTGTTTAAAAATATTCTGTGTGAAGGCTATAATAGACCAATTCTGCAATGATTTCCTACCGATACTCCGGTCGTTCTTTGGCGAGTATGCTGGCGTCTTTTCGGATTGCAGAAGCGACTGTGTGGCCTGTTTGGGGGACGACAGCGTTTTAGTTTCGTTTTTTTGTAGCATGTCGTCCTCGGTCGCTATTTCGGCCTCCTCTGTGGTGTTCGTTTCCTCTTGATGCTCGATTTGTGACAAATCATTTTTGAATTCGTTCAGAGGACTGTCTGCCCTCTCGGGGGTGGATACAGCGCTTTTGTTAGGCGTAAAGTTTATATCTATGCTGGCGGTATGCGGCTCGGAAATGTTCGTTTTGCTTGGAGAGGGCGTGTCCTGATGCATGATTGTTTCTTGTTCGGACTCTGTCGAATCAGAGCGGTCGCTTCGAATGCTGGTTACGTTGGTCAACTGTAATGAAGAAAAAATCTTTAAGAAAATGAGTCAAATACCAAAGTTCAATAAAATTTCCTTAACACCTATCCAATTCAAATACACACAGAGGGCCTATTAAACTCGTACGTATTTTATGTTAATAACAAAAACAAATTCAAAAAGTTGTAACCAAACTACCTTCTTGGTATCACTGCATAGTATAAAGCAAAGTCGTTTCTCGTGTCTGTCCCTATGTAGATATGTATGCTAAAAGAGTGATTCAAGAGGAAGGTTTTTATTGTATAAAATATGGAAATGCGAAAAAGCAGGCAGGACGTGGTATGGTCCTTTGTACCGTGAAGCTGGAGTCGTCATCCGAGTCTGCGTCGAGGTCGATCATCATCTTCTCTATGAGCCGCTCCATGGTGCTCTCGCCCGCCGACACCACCGGGCTCGACGACTGACGCGTGCGCTTGTTGCGCTTCACCACCTAACGCCAAAGAACTCGATTATGCTACCACCTGTATTTCGCTCTTCATAATAATAGTAGGACAATATTTTATAATTGAAATTATATGTATATAGGTATATGTATGTATGTAAGTATATACATATAGGTATATGAGAATTTACATTTTAACAATTGTATTTTAGCATTTTAATAATAGAAGAACAATATTTTTCTATTGATTAATTATATACATTTAATAAACTAAACTAACTTAATTTTTAATAAACTATAATTTTAGTCATCCATTATTGTATTAATATTAATATATACTAACTCTTAAGAAATTATACAAATTTAATTATTTAATTCTGGGTCCAGCAGGTATTCATTAACAGTATAATAGCATTTTTCAATGAGAAACTCGGTTAACATAATTTTGAAATGTCTAAATGTGCTATTTTTTATTGTTTCTGGTACTTTGTTGTATATTTTAGGTGCCATTTCAAGTACACTGTTTTATTTCAAGAAATTATAAGAAAATTACGATTAACAGCGCTATAGCAGAGCTTCTGTTGAGTCTAAACAAGATCACGATTTTGCTTTCCGATTACAGGCAGCGTTCTTTTTTTTTAAAGGAACAAACTTACGATTAACAGTACTATCGCATGGTTCTGTTGAGCCTAAACTAGATCGTTATAGAGCCCCAGTTCAGTACAACTGAAAACTTAATCCCTTTTTAGGCTTTTCTGTCTAATAAAAATATCAAATTGAATATTTTTCTAAAATGGAATGGAATTTTTGGACAAACTCAATCAAATACAACCCCACTGAATAAAAAAATTAAGTCAAATAGAAAAATGTATGATCAACTAAGTCAAAATTCATATAAACAATAAAAAACGTTAACTCACCAGCACTTCATCATTATTGCTGATCCTCGTCGTATTATTATTGCCGTAGTTACTAGAGTTTCTTCTAAAGCACATGGTAAACTCAAAAAGGGACTGCACGCGTGTGTACCACGCGTTTTGCGGCTGCGACGACGTCGCACGCGCACGGCTAAGGCGGCTCCCTTGGTACTTGAGCGTGCGCAGGTAGCGACGCTTGCTTTGGACGTATGTCACCTGTGGAAGAGATAGAATGAGTTCAAATTATGGATGTTAGTTACGACGCATGATACCTAATTCATAATTCTTTATATGCATAAGAACATGGTATATTGATGTTACAATAAATACAGTGCACATGTCTTGCCAAAACTGTTAGCATGCAAATACAATAGGGTAAAATAAACAAAAATTATTCTAAATTCAATATATTAAATTATTATAGAATTCAATGTTTATGTCAGTTCAGATTTCTGATTCTGATTCAGTAAAGTAGATCCTTCAAGTCGTAATTTTTTTGGTCAATAAGCCATTTATACAATTGACCCTTGAATACATTAAAGGTGTTATTTTTGATGACCTAGGGCAGATGATAAAAATGCCTGGAGTTGTATTATCTCTTAATGATTTGCTCTGCCATATTTTACATCTCAAAAATCTAAGATCATCGTCTTGGTGTTGTCAATCAAGTCAATCCAGCAAGCTCAGAAGCGGTGAAAATTTGCAGATCATGCGTGTGACAGTGAGTTGGAATAATTACCAGTAGTAAATGTTCACAAAAACTAAGTTCTATCTGTTGTTTAAAGTGTGAAATAGATTGACAATATAATACAATAGACAATAGAAAAAATAGCGATACACTTTAAACAATGCAGTTGTAACCGTTAAATTGTAACATTACTAGATGACCCCGCAGAAATTGTCCTGCCCGTTGTTTCTATTTTTTTAAAAGCGACTTGCCAATATTCCTGTTTTATCCTACGGCATTTAATCGGGATAAAAAGTATTTCATCAAAATCCGTTTAGTAGTTTAAGTTTCAGACAAACATCCAAAAAAATCAACTTTCAGATTTATAATATTAATGTGATGTGATATCTTCCTTTAATAATCCTAATCGGTTTTACACTTTCGAGAACCAAGAGTTCGGGCGGCGCCGAGCTAACTAACTAATTAAATACCTATTGTACTACCGTGACTCAGGGGTTTACCTGAACGAGCAGAAGGGTAGAAGACCCAAAGAGTGCTGGCTTGACATACGAGACTGGGGCTTTACTGCCCGGGATGCCCAAAAGGCCATGCAAAGAGAAGGGATACAATTAGGAGATCAGACCCCGGGCACCATATTTGTAACAACCTAAAACAACGCTATTGTGATGATGATGAAGGTACTCTACTAGCCCAGTCTACTAACGTTATCATAACTTACCACATCAGCAGACCTCAGGGGCGGTTTCCCCATGACGAGGTTGACGAGCGATATGGACTCCCTGGTGAGGCGCAGCGTGATGAGCAGCGCGAGGAAGAACACCCACGGCAGCGGCCGCACCAGCTCCGGCTGCGGCCGGTCGTCTGCGTCCACTGGAAAATGAAAAGTTATCTAAGGTGTCTATGGAAGACCAGTGTCGTGCGATCTTATAGGATCAAGGGCCCTATTGCTGCGAGGTATGAGTATGCGCAGGAATGGAATTTGCTATTTTTCACACCCCTTAGTGATAAGGGTTGTCCACAATAAATTATATGGCAAAAAAAGGTTTGCCGGGTCAGCTAGTAATATGTAAAATTAAAACACAAAGAAAAATGGACTGCCACAGGCGGGACTCGAACCCGCACCTCTCGCAACGCAACCCGGGCGATTGCTCTCCCAAGGATGATGAAAAAAGTTGGGGAAAGAAAGGACAAAGAATGGTGTTATTCTGTTGGTGTGGTAAATCTAAAATTTCTTGGTTACTTAATTTAAGTAACTAGTAGGAGCAAGATACTTACACGGCTACGGCACGGCCCTTTGTGCACACTTCTTAACGACCCACAGCGCACGGTCGAGCTGCCGCAGCGCGCTCAGCCCGCACCGGTAGCTGGCCGCGCGCTCCGCCACATTGCAAGTATTTGTAAGAGAGGCTGAAGATAGATACTTACACGGCGGCGGCACGGCCCACCGCGCGCACTTCTCGACGACCCACAGCGCGCGGTCGAGCTGCCGCAGCGCGCTCTGGCCAAACCGGTAGCTGGCCGCGTGTTCTGCCGCATTCTGGAGCAACTCCTTCGCGAACATCACCAGCTCCATTCTGGAAGTAACAAGTTGTTTGATTACTGCAACTCATTGTGCATTGATCTTAGCTAAAAAAAAACTGTGTCGTGACATCCTATCCATGTGCTGTCAAGACGAATGCCGACCTCGCCAGTCAGTTTAACGGTATCCTTTTAATTATAAGTACACGATTATTAATACTGTATGCCTAAACAACATATCTATCTATCGATCTATATCACATTTGATGACCAATAAAGGTCAGGTAGTCTAAAAAGAAATGTAACATTAACTTGGACTGCCAATAAAAACGATCAGAGTAAGTAATAGTTGAATGCGCTTATAGTGCAAAGGGAGAGAAAAACAATTGATAGACAACTGTTAGTTTCATTATACATTGGAGCTTTTATTAAATGCTACTGGCATTGGATCAATCAGATAGTTTCAAGTGCTGATTGAAGCATGGTCGGCCTCATTGTTTGTTTATTGGGCAATGTGTAATGTTTTTTCTTATATCATAACTACAAATATTTATTAGTATAATCGAAGATGATAAACTTATGTCAACATTTACTAATTATGTCATAAATTGATCATCTTTATTTCACATTTCCAAATTGATGAAACAGTATATCAGTATTAGTGTGGTGATATGCACAAACATGATTATAGAGGTATACTTAATAAAGTTGTTTTCAAATTTAACTTTATAGAAATACCTGCAAATTAATAAAAATGGAAAAGAAGAAATCTCTAGAATCCATAATAATGGTAAGATTTGTATGACAAAAATATTAATAATGATGAATCAAAATAAAATAAAATAAACTATGAATGATTCGCTTCACTCACCACACCTTCTGAGAGTACAATATTTAAATTTCTCTTATCTTAAAATGTACCAATCCTATGTTTAACTAGTATCACTAGTGACCTTTGGCCGAACAATAACTGGAGACAAAAAGAATCACTTCATTCACAGCTAGAATACAAACTAATGAAAACACAATGTGGTGTTGTTATCTATTTTCAGTGAGACACAATGCTAATGAGTGCAGGATCTAGAATAAATACATCATTTTGCCTTCTATATATCTAAGATAAGTGTACAGTGGCAAAGGGCAGAGGCCAGTGCAATTATAAGCAGATATGGTGGAGCCATCGAGACAAATATGTTAATAATCTCAATAAGTGCATCCTACTCACTACTCACCTTGTTACCACTGCAAATAATTACAAATATATTCCATCAAGTCCTATTGAAATATTAACTTGAGAATCAAAATTTCTAATTTAACAATACCAATCATTTAAGTTAATATTATAGGGTTTTATTTAAACTTATTCTAATTGTTACTATAACTTTTCTATTGTTTCTATGCACAATTTCTCAACTCTCCTTTTTAAAATTTTTTCTAAAATAAAGAAGATTCCGAAGTAAAAAAATTAGATTTTTTTATTTTAACTGTGAACTACCTACATTTTAATTTAATGATACAACATTTATTTACTGCACTGATTAACTAGGGGTACGTGATTGAAATGCTTACCAAATACGTACTGATAATATAATATCATACGGTACAAGTCTGAATTCTGCCGCCTTACAATATTTATTGCCGAATTCTACGTATCTCATCCAACTGGCCGGTAGTTTTTTATGGATCAATTTAAGCATTTGGCGAGACGGTTACTAAATTTTTACTAGTATTTCATATTGTTATGTTGATGCTTTAGCATGACGGATACGGGGCCCTAAGGAAATAATAGGTATATATTACGATATTTAAAATAATATACCTGAACAACTTCGTATTCTTCTTGACAGCACAACAGGAGAAAGAAAACCGTGAAAACCAAAACATTGACTGACACTGACAGCAGACCGGAAAAAAATGACTTTTGCTTTTTTTGTGTCCACATACTATTAAAGCTTAGTTTACACTATTTAACCGGTATTGATAATGAATAAACCGATCGACCACAAGATTGCACAAAACTATACTGTCTTTGGTCAAATGATCTATACCTATTCATGTTTAAGCTATTTAGTAATCTGTGGTATAAGGCTATAGCCCTGCAAATAGGAACATCTTATAAAATTGCATTAAAACTTTCACAATCAGCCAGTTGTCTACGATTTTAGCCAAAATAATGTTGATCAGCATCACTTGTAAGTGTAAGTGTCTAGAAAGCTAAAGATATATCTGAAGAGATCTTAACTTATGTAATTGAATTCATTGCGAAGTGAAAGTCAAATTGTAAATAAAAAAATTGGTTGCCTGTAAAGTCGGTACACGCGCGAAAGTTTTACGTGACAACGACTCTGAGTGGTAAAATAATTTTAATGTGAATATTCACTCGTATAACATGAACCGGTGTGTATGCCTATCTCTCTCTCTCTCTCTCTCTCTCTCTCTCGCTCTGTCTCTCTCGCGCGAAACGTGAGCGGAGCAGCGTAACGCAGTTTCTTGAGGTGTCACCCGGCAAACCAATTTATAAGACGTTGTCACGTCAAAAATACAGAATAAATTACGATTTCAGAATCCATTACCTGTCTTTTTATTACCTATTTTTTATTTATTTGATGAGTTGATAAATGTAATCTTAGAAGCCACCTTGATGATTTTATCGGTATCGAGAACTAACTGGGGACATCCATACATTGTTACCGTTATGTTGGTACCATTGGTACGTCTGAGGTTGACATTTTATATTTTCTTGGGTTGACATTTATATTTTTATAATTATTTAATTGTTATAGTTAAGGTACAATTCCGAGACGGGCCGCAGACCGCAAACTGCAACAGCAAACTGCAAGCGACAACACTTGTTTCTATGAACATCTATGAAATTGATTCCAAGCGCGGCAACACTGCTGCTTGCAGACGCGACGCGCAGCGTGCGGCCGCGGCGCGCAGCGACCGCAGTCTGCAGCACCACTGCACTAGTAGTGTCGCAAACCGCAGAGACTTCACACGTAATAATGTCGACTTTTTCGGGTAAACCATTTCTGTAAAAGACACATTATTACACTATCGGTAGCGTTATCCAACATTCTGTCTCTCACGATGGTACTGGAATAACTGAGGCACGGTTCTGTGCATTGTGCAGCCACGGCATGCTGCCGCGGTTGGAATAGCGACCGCAGGCAGCATTGCGGTAACCGCAGCCGGTAGCCACAGTGTCGCCTGCGGTTGCAGTCTGTGGCCCGTCTCGGAATTGTACCTTTACTCGACTCGAGTACCCAGTGTTGCCACCTTAGCCCTTTTCGGGGTAGATCTAGTACTTTTTACTATGTGTGAACTCGTAGTTTAATGATTTAGCCCGAAAAGGGCAATCTAGCCCTTTTTCATAATCTAAAAATGTTGCATCAAAATCTGAAATTTGCACCATGCTAATACTAAACTATCGGAATAAGTGTCTTAAATAAGATATTTTTTCTTAGATTTAATTATTTCGATTATTGAAACAGCCGCCGGCAACAAACCGTATAAAGAATTGTTAAACCGGCAAAAATTGTTCTATCTTTGCCACATTCCAGCGTGTTTTTAGCTCGATGAACCTTATTACAACCTAAACAAGGATCAAATTGGGACTAAAAACTATAACTTCGTACAGGTTTAAGCCTCGTTAAAAAAATCATTTTCTAGCATTTGTGGCCATTTAGCCCGATCTAGCCCTTTTTAGCTTCTTCAAAAGCCCCAATTCAAAAATTCAGGTGGCAATACTGCGAGTACCTACACCTCCACTCGCTCAGTGTGGTTGGCTATCTTTCAAAATGGCGTAATGTTATTATGGCGCGTCTATTCTCAAAAATATTTGATTTTTAATAGTTGACAGTCGCCCGCCGGAGTTGCTTAGCTGCTTTTGTTCATATTTGTGTTTTATTTAGTGCAAATTAGTCGCTTACATTCACAACGTACAAAATGCATCGGTAATGGAATCCCTCGAAGAATCAAATTGTCACTCGTTGAGCGACAGTTTCTCTTTATATGAACGATATCTAAGAAGTTTCAATGTCGTGAATAACTTCAGTGAAGAAAATCACGTATTACAGCCCCCCAGGCGCTGCTCGTCAAGAAACGGCTATTACGAAAGTTCCAACAGTAGAGGTACAAACATCGACTTGTCAGCTGTAGGCCAAACAAACATATTATTAGATAAGCAGTCCGGTTCTACAGAGCACGAGTACAATTTATTAAACTCAGCTGTAGGGGATAATACTGAAAAAGACACATACTTAGACATTGACAACTGCTCCAAAGTTGAATCGCCTTGCACTTCTCTAGCACCATCATTACTTAATAATTCGTCCACCACAGCTGATCATTGTACCCTAAACAAGTTTGAGGCCGCCGACTTGCCAGTTCTGTCGGAAGACTCTATATCTGAAGTTTTTAAGCAGCCAATATTTATAACCTCAACTATGGAAAACAGTAACAACGCAGTCGACAGTGTGCACAGGTTTCGTGACGTACGACCTTCTGAAGGTGTGTTTAAGTTACCTATTCGTGAATTATCCTTTAACGGCACTATAAAACATGTTCAAAAACTGAAACCCATTGTGGACCCTTTGACTGCCTTAAGTTCAAATAGTGCTCTAGTCAACATGGATGAAAAGTCTGAAGATAATTCAGAAATGGGTTATGATGATGTGGCTTCTAGTTCTGATAACAGACCAAGCAGTGCATCTGATGATCAAAATTCTTGTGATAAAAATGTAGAGAGAGCCACTGAAAGTACAGGTGATTCTCAACATGAAGAGTTAAATACAAAAAAAAATTGTTCTGCCCAAAATGATGATGGTAGCAGTAAATGGAATTCTGAACAAAGCTACTCCTCCCTTGAGTCATCCTTTGACAGTGGGGTGAGATCTCCAGACATGTTCTCTGAAGAAGAAGATGAAACCCAAGTTCCTGCACCTGAGCCATTGTGGAGCTTTCTCAAAGATTATGAAGCGTATGATAAGAAAAGGGCAAGGAAATGTGAGGTTAGTAGTGTGACAAATGTTTTAAAAATCAGATGTTGTTTCGGTGTAGCTATTCAGTGACTTTGTAGGTTAATTATTATAACATGTGTTTCAGCAAATACTTCAAGGAGTATTGCCACCACCATCAGTTACAGTGCTGAAGACAGATGTCACTCAAATGCTCAAAAAATATTACTGTTTTCTGCCTGCATTCACTGGGGAAGACAAAGTGAACACTTCTGAAGCTAACACCACACCTACCAAAAGAGTTTCATTTGTCCATATTCCTTCTGAGCTAGGGGTCATTGAACCAGTGCAAGAAACAACACATGACCCAAACTCAAAGTGCACAACCAACTCTGTGGAGCCCAAAAGCCTGCAAACCAAAGAAAGTAAAAAAACTGAATCAGAATTGGATACAAGTAGTGTTAGTGAAAAAACAGTTCATCTCATGATGGGGTCAGAGATTGAAGCCAAGGCCTCCTGGCCTGAAGTTTTGAAATGTAGATATTATGATGTGTAGTAAGTATCCATTTATTTTTGTGTACAAATTTAAATGCATATGTCATGTTAAACTATTAATGGTATTTAATAGTACTTAACATTTATTTAATTTCTCCTTTACAAAACTTTCTGCTTGGTGAATAACAACCTGTTTTTTAATGGTACTTATTTTGCGCTAGTAAAATTATGTAATTAGACTAATGCAAAGCTTTTGCAATACTTGAGAAAATAATACTTAAACCTTATTACAGCTATAATGTAACAAAATATTCCGAGAAATTTGAGGCCCTGGCCCTGCGATATGGGGAGAGATTTGTTGGGGCAGAGACAGACACAAGTGTCAGTGTGCACTCTGGAGGACTTCAGTCACCTAGTAGTGCTAGTAAACGGAAAGCATTAAGGTATAACTAAGTGAGATGTTATGTTATGTTCTTGGTATGATATTATTTGGTATACTTTGTACTTAATTATATTGTTTTATTATTTACTGTTAGTATAGTTCATACTTTATTGTACAGCAGCACGCCCCAAGAGGACAGGCCTATATTTTTTTGCAATATCCACTGTCATAATAACTGTAAGTCTAATCTCTGCTTGACCTTAAGGTTTCACTTAAAAAAGATTCAGAAAATGCTTTTTAGCACTAAATCCACCTACAATTTTTTTTGTGCAATGAAGTGTTTCTTTTTGTGTTGAAAAAACCAAACACATCCTATCTTGTCATCTAATAAAATCCAAGAAAGCATTCATGAAAAATTGTTTACTTAGAGGACAATAAACATAAATGGATGTGTTTGGATTTTTGTGATGAGGAGAGTATTATTCTCATGCTGACTTACTAATATTTTATAGGACATCAAAAACTACAGCATAATAAGGTTGGCAATACAAGAAAACACTTACCAATTTCAACAGTGCAGTTAGTAAGAGTAGTCTTCCATTTGCAGGCTTGCTCAGGCGAAGTCTCCCGGCCGGCGGCTGTCGCATTTAGCACGACGTAGACAGATGTTCTGCAGCGCCGCCACCATCAACGAGAAAGCTCAGTCCGCAGGCCCCAAGATGGTGCTTATTGATAAGAAGTAAGTATTTACGTGAAGCAAATATTGAAGAACGTTTAGTTATGACTGCCTCAACTCTAATGCTACCTCTTATAATAAAGGCATTGAAACAGATTGTTTCATTGCAAAGTCACATCAGTAATATTGAAATCCTCTGACTTCCAAAATTAGCATAACCCTCTTGATGTTCACACTAATCTGACAAAAAAATGTTTTAAGTTTCTTCCCACACAGAAAGCTGATAAACACGTCGGAAAGAAGAAGTCCAAGAAAAAGACGTACGCCAGGTAAAAAGACACCGGTGCGTAAGACGCCGGGCAAGAAAACTCCAGCCAAGACGCCCAAGACTCGCAGTGGCGGCTCCAGTCGCAAGAAAGCAATGCGAAGACTTTTAATGGACACTGAGAACATAACAAGATCTCAACCAACTCGGGAAACCTTAAAGAGAGCACTCTTCATCAGTCCAGAACATAGGAAAGGTGTCCCTCAGGCTGCCAGCTCTTCCGTACCTGCACAAGCTATGAAATCCAAAAGGGCACTTTTTGGTTCTCCCGTTAGGGCAGAAACTAAGAGTGCCGACGGCTCGGATAGTGATCAGTTCCTAAAGAGAAAACGCGATGTGCTCGATGACGTACCAGAAACCAGTCGCAGTAAGATCGCGAAAAGTCTTTCTTTCGGCGGAGATTCAATGGGCAACTCTCAACCTCACTCCTTCGGTAGACGGGCATCGGAAAGTTTCATCAACAGAAGTATGGCAGAGTTGAATGAAAGTCATAAACAGGTGAGTTTTTGAACTTTTTTGTATTTAGCTTACACAACGAAAATAAAAATAACTGCCCCTGCATTACATAAGCAAACCAAAGAATGTCAATATCTACATGTCTGACCTACTTAGCAACGATGTAGAACACAAGTTAGTAGGTACTTTAGTTAGCAAAGATAATGTTGACATATTCAATCAAAAATAATATTGTAAGCAAATTAATGGTTCCCTTGGATTAGAATTTCTTTAAGGAGTAAAACCATACTTTATGGCGAGTGATGTAGATAGATAAATTATCGTTGGGAGCGATCTCTTCCGGACTACGGGTAAAGGAATATTTGAATAAACAGGAAGATGTAGACATTAGTTATAAAGGGTGAACTGGGATATTACTTAGTTTAGGCTCAAATCATTTGTGATAGTGCGTTGAAATAGCGTTTTGCTGATCGCGCTGTTTATTTGGAGCAGTTACGATTAGGAACGCTCCATTTGGAAGCGGGAGTTTAAACGTGTGCATGTCCTATGCATGCTAGTTGAACATGTATTCCGTCATTTTTAAATTTTACCTTCGAATTATGAATGTAATCATATTTCGATTTTACATTTGGGGGTACGGCAGTGCCATCACCAAGTTGAGCAAAAAAAGCGGCACGGCCGTACCATCCTTTTCTCGAATCGATCGACTTGGCCATTAAGTATGAATTGTAAGATACATTGTATTTTCATGCGATGATCAAGTCGATCATTTTATTTCAAACGTTAAGAACTTTAATATTGATAATTACTTACGTAATAACTTAAGACAGAATTTCCCTTAGGTGGGGACTGAATAAATTAACTTGGTACAGTTCTTGCATTTCACGAAGGCGAGTACTGCGAGTAGTCTTTATTTGTTTTTAAACGTGTACATGCATAATGCAATAGTGTGCGTGTATGACGACGCGGTCAGTCGCGAGCGCGCTGTCGCTCAGGTTAGTTGTGTTTATTGTTTCCGGACGCTAATTGCCGTGAAGTACTGTCAGCATGTCAAAGCGCAAAGTTATCCATAGCGAGGTAAATATTTTTTTTCTAGTTTTGACATTAAATAAAAATGATTATTTTTTAATTTAAGTAATAGTTTAGTTTTGACTTTTGATACTTATTCAATTGTATATTTTATTGTTTTTAGGGTCGAGCAATCATTGCTAAAGTCTTTCACTTTCTAAAAGATGAATATAATTTTATGAAAGCAAATAACACTGATGGATGTGACCTAAGTCCATTAGCAAACATATTAGAACGAACTGCCCAAGCAACAGGCGTCAGTGAACGCACAGTAAGTAGGATTTTAAAAGAAGAGAAAGAGTTGCCATCTTCATCAACCAAGTTTACTTCACCCATGAAAAAGCGACGAAAAAGAGACGGTAAATTTAATTTAGATAATATGAATCGAGAAATTATTCGAACTACAATTCAAAATTTTCATATAGAACACAATGAACTTCCAACTTTGGCAAAACTTCAGTCAGCATTAAGAGAAAAAATTGGTTTTGACGGATGTTTGAGCACATTACGTTCGTTGCTTATAAAAATGGGCTACGAATGGAACAAAATTGAAAACAATCGTAAATCTTTACAAGAAAGGCATGAAATACAATTGTGGAGATTTAATTTTTTGAAAAAAATTCATGAATACCGTGAAGAAGGCCGTCCCATTATATATACAGACGAAACATATGTGCTAACTTCGCACGTACGTCAAAACACGTGGAATTTAAAAAAACTAGATACTAAGACAAAAGACAAGTCATTTTTAAAAAAATTGAGTACCGGTGCTCGTTTTATTATAGTGCATGCGGGTAGCAGTAGTGGATTTATTAAAGATGCTTCGTTAATATACAAAGCATCATCCACAACTGGAGACTATCACTCAAATATGAATTTCAATAATTATAGCAAATGGCTGAATGAAAAGCTGCTGCCAAATTTACCAGATAAATCTGTTATAGTGATGGACAACGCATCCTACCATAATACTCGAAGTAGTAGTATACCTACGTCAAATTCGCGCAAGAGCGACATGCAAAAGTGGCTGACGGAACACGGTATTCCTTTCAATGCACTGTCCCGCAATGTAGAATTGTATGATTTAATAATCAGAAATAAGCAGCGTTTTATTTCATATAGAATTGACGAGATAATAAAAAGCAAAGGTTTCGAAATACTACGACTGCCACCATATCACCCCGAATTAAATGCCATTGAAAACATCTGGGGTATTCTGAAAAATAAGATTGCCTCGAAAAATATTGGTCAAAATATGACAGAAGTTCAAAATTTAATAGCTGAAGGTTTAAACAGTATCGATAACAACATCTGGCTTAATACATGCAAGCATGTCGAAAAAATTGAAAAGGAGTATATGAAATATTTTGATTATGACTTTGAATTTGTAATTAATGTGGGTGAATCAAGTGATAGCAGCACGACTGACTTTGAAACTAACGAAAGCAACAGTTTTTCCGAAGAAGATTAAGGCGACACATTTTTCACATACGTAAAAATAGATAGAAATTTGTTATTAAATAGTTCCAGCCTAGCCTTATTTTCATAATTTTGCCATATCTTGAGTTCAATTGTATATCCTTATTTAAGTCTTATGTTTCGCTTAAATTAAAACTTAAACCCAAATGTAGAAGAACATAATTTTATTTTAATACATTCCCTTATTTATTATTTATTTTAAATAATAAACATTTTAGTTTAAAAGTTTTGTTGTTTTATTTTATTATCAATTGAACATACAAAAATATTGGTATTATTTTTATGCTAACCATACCCGCTTTCGTTTTCACGCACACATCGACACATATACGGACACATATTTACCACAAGTAAATTCTGCTCGACTTCGTGATTTGAAAGAACTATATGACTTTTGACGGTAGAAAAACTGAGTTGCGAGACATTGATTTTTAAAGTATGTATCATCATTCTGAATGACTCACACTAAAACGATATTTCAGAAACTCCTATGGGCGGTGTCGGTGGCGCTCCGTGTGCACGGCTGGGGCATGTCGTCGCCGGGCTTCCGCGAGAAGGCGTCGGCGCTGGCGCGGCTCACGCGCAAGCTGCTCACGCTGCCGCCGCACGCCGCGCGCTTCGCCACACCCAACCTGTCCACCTCCGACACTTTGCTCAAGTGAGTGTTGTTTGCATTCAAAACCCACGGAAAATTTAAAGGAGTTTAGATATAATTCTGGGTATTTTTATCTTTTCATCTTTTCCGATGGCATGTTGTAACCCGTTGGACAACTCCTACGTGAGCAACTAGTGCGACGCCACGTGACAAATCAAATGTAGGTACCTATGTACGTTTATGATCGCGTCCTGTCCACGGACGAAGCGCGTATGACATGGACACAAGTATTGGTCGCATCGCACTTGTCGCGTTGTGTCACTCACGCAGGACAACGCCTTAATCTACTAATCTGTAGAAACAAAAGTAAACAGTAATAAATGACTTTAACAATTTTTTTAATGAATCTCTTTTCCACAGACTCGCCCGTCTCTACGTATTCCCGATCATTCAAGGTCGCACCGTCGAAGATTGCTTCGAGGAGGAGAAAACGAAAATTTCAAACGAATCGAACAACAAGGTGACGGGTTATATATCAGCTAGTGCCTATGCACATCATCAGCAAATGAAAGCAAGGCAGGCGGCCACCGCTAGTACCTTTGCGTCGAAGATCAAAGAAAACACTTTCAACGACGGTATTGTAAAACAAGAGCAGCCCAGAAGTAACTCGAAAAATATCCTACAAGATAAGTTAGTGAATATTGACACTAGCTCCAGTAGCAGCAGCGGGCTCAGCATGTTGGACAAAGGTAGCCTAGGTATGTTCAAGTCAAATTCCATGCCTACATTTGAAGAAGCAGCCAAAATGAGAGCACGACGACAAATAAGCTTTGACAATGTTGACTTTCCGAAAAGGTGATGTGATACACATTAATCTTCTTCGCTGAATTTGTAGGTTTTTTATACTTGTATGAGGTGACAGTAAACTATAATATTAGCTATTTATAGATTCATCATTTGTTCATTATATAACTATAGGTCCTGTAAATACGTGTGATGATTAATTTATTTAGGCAAAAATGATAAAATACATTATATCATTACTAAGGAAATTTTAATTTAGTAGTAACATTTTTATTTGCACTGACTTAAACAATATTTAACGTAAGTAAGAATCACTGATTTCTAATTAGTCTATAACTTTTCTCAATCGCTTAAACTTATATTACAGTCATTGACGTGGGTTGTTCTGTGCTCTTCCTTGTTTTGTCTTATAGTTTTATTTTGTTGTGCATGACTTAGCAAATAGTAGCCCATAATAATAATGTGATGACCACTTTGTTAATGTTTAATTAGCAAAATTAAAGAACATTAGGTCAAGTACATTTCGCTTTTGCGTTGATCAACATTTTGTAATAATATAAGTGAAAAGTGTGTCTTTTTCCATTGATGTAGTAATGCGTTACTATTGCTGAGCTTGATCTCAGGTGTAGTTAATAAATAATAAATTATTTTTTTCCTCAATAAGTTTCGTTTTTATGTATGTTTAATATGTTTAAAACTATCTCCCCTCTAGCTGCTGTTTTTCCTTTTCTGTAGTTCCTAAAGATTAATTAGATAATCACCTGGATGTTATTTGTCACCAAAGAAAAGTAATAATTTTGTTTTCTGTCAATCTGCTTATTTGTTCCGGATATTCCTTATCAAACTCGA
Organism: Pyrausta despicata; assembly: GCA_963921415.1. Lineage (NCBI taxonomy): Eukaryota > Metazoa > Arthropoda > Insecta > Lepidoptera > Crambidae > Pyrausta > Pyrausta despicata. The sequence continues at coordinate 7,013,544 of OY992862.1, read as the reverse complement.
TTATTGTGCACCATCCGATAAGATAATGCGCAATTAAAAAAGCAATTATCCGTATCGTGTCTATTGTTCCACAATAAACATAGCATTTTGTTTTCTTTTAAAAAGATGGGAAGCTCCCAAAGTTATCCGGGATTGACTCAGGATCTTTTAGAAGACTACACAAGTTTGACTTATTTAAAAAAAGGCGAAATATTACAGTGAGTATACGTTCATGTATTTTAACCGATAACCTAACCATCATGCGATCGTAAAACTATTTCCTATTACGTTTTGTTTACATTACAGTTTAATGAAAAAGTTTAACTCAATTGATCCAGTAAAACTAGAAGCTGACTACCATCACAGATTCTCTAAGGAAGACATAACCAACAAGTTTGGTGTCTTTAAAGTGAGTCATGTTATTATTGTAAAATAGGCATTTTAGCTACTGAATTTCACAGATGATAAATATTCATAGTGCTAATACATGCTAGCTACTGCTGATCAACACTCGTTAAATTAACTAAATAAAGTTACAAACATCTAATTTTCAGAATAATCCATTCGGTGATCGCATATTTCGAGCGTTTTCATCTAAGCAAGACGATTGCTTCTCTTTTGAAGACTTGTTAGATGTGTGCTCTGTGATGAGCGCAGACTGTCCCATAGAAGTGAAAGCTGAGTGGGCTTTTAGGATTTTTGGTAAGGATTTTCACATGTTTATTATTTTATTAGAGCATTTTCTATCAGTCAACTTGTGTTGTTTTAGGTACGTGTAGCTCATGTAGATTAACGATTTTCATTAAAAGTTTGATTGTAAGATCTAGATGAAGATAATCAAATCTCTGATAGAGACGTGCGTGAAATTATTGATCGGCTAACATCACCCGATCCTGCAAGAGGCTATCGTTGCATCGACGATTCTTCAAAGGAGAAAATAGCTAACGTTGTAAGTGCTGATGCAACTGGTTTAACGTCATTTCGCTGCGTAAGTTCATTATAGTAATTAGTACTTACTTATAATTTCAGATTCTAAAAGAAATAAACTTGGACAACAGTAAGAGCATCGGTTTAATGGAGTTTAAGTACATGATGACAAGAATAACTGAGTTTGAATCATCTTTTTACTTCAGATTGTGAATTTTTCGCATGTCAAGATTATTTATAGTTAATTATGTGTAGCAGTTATTCAAATAAAATCATTATACTTTTTGGATGAAAAAAAGACAGCAGGTTTTTCTTATACTACATATAGTTAACTTACTCTGAAAATTTGTAGTTTATCTCACGAACAGCTTACAAGCGGCTTTATTGAAACGGCCAGCGAGCGTACGATCAGGAAGCGCGGGAATTCCACTCGTTCGGCCCGTAGAAGTAGGAAGAACTAGCGGCTGCTTGTATTTCACATTATAAGTAGGGAAATCGAGGTAAGTACTGTGGACAAACAAAAAGTTTATATAAAGATTTTTTTTTCTCCTTCATTTTGTTTTATCACTAAATCCAATGTATCGATAACGAACTTACGGTGTCATGTCTGGTGGACATTGTCCAATAAAAACGGGCTCTTTAAAGTAAAGCAAAGGGTGGTAAGCCTTAGGATAGCCTCTGTAGAAATCTCTGTGGCGTTGACTTGCCTGAAAATGTATATGTAAATAAAATAAGAGTATGAAAACATACTCAAGGGCAAGAAAGAGAAATAGCTTATCGGAATAAAACTTAATAGGTTTCCATTCAGTCTGGGACATTTACTTCGTAAAATGTTTCAATTTCATCTTGTCTTCCGTTGTCAACAAATAAAATATCCATTTCAAAATAGTTATGAGAGGAACTTCAACAAATAATTTATATAAAATAGTGGAGGACAAACAGAAATAAATTCAAATTTGGCGCTAGTGACAGGACTGAGGACAGCAAAAAATCTGTCTGTCTATAGAGGTATTTTTTTTTAAAGTTTTACAGCGTTGGAATTGGTCATCCAGCCAATATATAGAGGTCTGTACAAATAGTGATGTCGTTACTTGTAAAGAATATCCGGCAAAGTACCGATTACGGCATTTTGTGTTTTTAGTGTTATTTTTCATTTTTGGATGGTGGAGAATCATCTTTCCATCAAAGCGGAGAAGAGTGGAGACGAGAGGATTTCATTATTTCCACATTTCCTCTCCGCTTAGCTTCGGTGGAAATGTATCTAGCGGATGGGAGATTAATCTGATTAGTTATTTAAAACACATCTCCACTTGTCTCCACTTTGGTGGGAAACGGACCCAAGTTGGTTGATGAAAAATGCGGTCATCCAAAAAAAAGCTTTCTTTGTAAACGTTGCCCTCGGCGAAAACCATGGGCATTCGATTCTTTGTCATAGGCGTAAACTAAATCGCATCAATCAATCGCATGTCTTTCGCAACAACGGTGCCAACTAGTGATCTCAAAAACAGTAGAACGTAGTACCTCATTTGAAACGTATAAAAATATTTTGTTTTTGTATTCATACATATTGACGAAAACACAAGACGAGAGTTTGGTCAACTTAACGAGTAGATAATATTTAACGCGAGTTCATTATAAAGACTGTAACAGAAAGTATGATAATTTTTTTATTAACAAATACCATAAAACAAAGCAGTCAAGAGTGTATTCATCTAATAAACGCCTTACACGCAGGTTTGTTATACCGAGGTGCCAAGGAACGATCAGGTAATTGTGGGAAGGGAATCGTACGTCCCGTTGTTGGTGGCAAGGTAGGTGGCGCCTTGTATTTGACGTGGAAGGATGGGAAGCTAAGATATACCCTGAAAAATCAAATAAAAATAACACTCATAAATTTATTTTCTTCACCGAATATAAATCTGTTCCGTGAAAAGGACAAAATATTGATCAAATGTGTGAAATACGTAATGGATAGCAGCGTTCTAGAAAAACAGCTGGTACCAAGTGGCCAGCTTAGTTAAAGTAGACTCAAGTTCAGTTAGTTTGTCGAACTTAAGTTTAAGCAAGACAAATAAAAGACAAGACAAAGAAAAAACAAAACAGAGAAGGTGTAAAGTAAGCCTGTTACTTACTGAGACATTTCTTGAGGGCATTGACCCATGTAAGTTGGTTCACGGAAGTAAGATAAAGGATGATAGGATTTAGGATATCCTCTGTAATATTCCCGATGCATTTGACATATCTGCAATGATAACTTGTTAAGCTTTAGATACCTTAGTCTGTTGTTTGTATTTAGTACTATTTGCTATCATATCCTACGATTGAATTACTTAAACATTTCGTGTATCCCAAATCACCTTGTAAAATGTTTCTATTTCTTCTTGTCGCACAACATCTACAAATAAAATAAACTTAACCATGTTTGTGCAGTGTGGCCAAAACTAAATAATTGGATTAATATATATTTATATTTTAATCCAATATTAAAATAGATAATCCAAATGACAGTTTGTAAAGTCAATCAAAAGATCAATAATGATTGATTAAATCACAAAAAAAACCTCAATACATGTCACAAATAAAAAGGTTTTAGTTCTTCTTGTACCAAGGTCTACCAAGGTAAAAAAATACACAATTTTACAAAAAATATACTGTTTTTTAAATACCGGTCATTTTAAGTCTAGATGCACACGAGACGCATGACGTCTAGAAGATATTAAAGACGTCAATGTCAACTTGCTGTCAAACTAAATTGACATTGTGTCTCTCCTCTGTAGTATTTATATTTTCTTGGCTGTAGTCTGTGGTATCTGGTTATAAACGTCAAAACAAGATTTCCAAAATTTTGTTTTATTATTTTTCTTTTGTGATTAAAATTCTTCAAGCTAATGTTTTTGTCACCTTAAAATACGGGATATGAAAAAGGAAGGTGAATAACTTAATATATGTTAATACAACGTTTTGTCACGTACTGACAGGTGATTTGGGTGTACTATTTTTGTCCGCTCTACATTCGGTGCATTGAAATAAATTTTGACATCCAGGAAAAGATGTTCTTCCTGCTTGGTAAGAACTTGCGCATTTTTACTTGTAGAGTCCAAATTAAAGCAATTCTTATTGGTCTCGGTGAAACTTTGCTCGCACCTAGCAAGTTCGCGTGTGGGAGTCATGGTCATTAACATATTTTTTGCTTATACGTGTAAGTACTTGCAAGTATCTTGAGCGAGTGAAATTATTGTGTGCTTTTATTGATGTGCCTACGTCAATAAAACAACCTGCAATTCTTTGAATGAATTCTTTATTAAACATTGGTTACTGCCTAATATTTGTAAATATTTTATGTGCAGCATTTATTACTTACACTTTCAATAAACAGTAAAATGCGAAAGTTAGAAATAAAAGAAAAGTATAAAACATTACAAATTATGAATATTATTAGTCTGGTCTAATACACTTTTTTAATAAACATTACCAAACTTTATGTTTGTCAAGTACTGTACTTTACTGTTTCGATAATTTTACACAACTATGAACAGTTGTCTGGTGATATGTAAAAACACACAAAGTTTAATATTTGTTTTTCTGTTTTTTACTTAATAATGTTTTGGGTGGTTTCAACATTGTATTTTCAGTTTCTATGTAGAGACATGAATAGCAAACAGTTTGTCATGGAATCTTTTAAAATATTTACAAGTATTGGTCTAGATTTGGAAATTTATTGTTTTATACTTTTAAGCATTTTATTCATCTTAAATAAATATAAATAAATTGTAGCTAAGTTTTAAAATCAAAACAGTTCAGTAATTCTTGTGTTTGACTCACTGCTCTATCTACTGTAATATCATACCTTATCTCTATAAATGTTGATACCTTCTAAATGGTTTCAGTGCTGATTAATTTTAGGTGTCATTATCAGACATCACCTGATAACAGAGTTGTACAAAGTGAATGAACTTGTGTCACTATTTATTAGGTTATATATACATATATGCAATGCATGTTTATATCCACTATTTCTCAATAACAATCGAAATGCTGGCAAAAGTTAGAAGTTAAATTTAGCTAACCCAGCCCTGCTTCTATAAACTTTGAAATTAAAACATCTCACAAACTTATTTAAATTATTACAATCACTACATACTATGTAAAAAATATTGCACTAAAAACTCAATTTATTTGAAACTAACCGTCCTGCCCGCAGTTTTCGCTTTTTTTCTTAATATTTTCTTACCGTTTTGACCTTCCCTGGACTTCCATGAATACTTTGAGACTAAAATTAGTCAAATCAGTTCAGCCGTTCTCGAGTTTTAGCAAGACTAACAAACAGCAGTTCATTTTTATATATATTCTTTCAAAAACTATAAGGTCTACTTATTTCAGAGAACAATACAGCCATAATCTTACTCTCTTACTTAAGTTTAAGAGCAGGTTACATCAATGTCATATAGCAGCTACAAAAGTATAGTATAAGTTCTTTACCAGAAGTAACTAATAAAATAATAGTTGTTTAAAGACAATTTGTAGTCTAAGATTACATTTAAAAGTTAAGAAATTCACAACAGTACTTAGAATATTCTTTTTTTTGAACTTTTGATCAAAAATTATGTTATAGCACCTGTGAAAGTGGTATATTTTTAACATCGCTCATTATGTGCTAGTTACGCAAGTAAATTTCGAAACATAGGCTTCCCGATCGGGCTAAGATGTCCCACTTTAGCCCACGAAAACATACAGCGCATTGCCCCCGCGCAGCCGCGTGTCTTCCTACCAGCTCTTACATATAATAAATTGCTGATCATGTTTTGAATAGAAAAAAGAAAAACAATTAACTACATATTTCTACTCTAATACCAACACCGAAATTATAGAATCATCTTGTTTCTAATGAATAAAAGTATTGTGGTATACCTACTAGGAACACCTACCTAATAGAAAAACAGAAAAAAGTTTATGGTGACACACATGTAATAATTAGATCAAAACATACTAAAACGATCGTACGAAAGACACTGCATCATCGCGAGTGTAAGATAACATGCAATATTTTTTATAAATAAATAAATGTGTGTCTATAACTACTTTAATAACAAACAGACATTTACATATAATTTGATTCCAATTGTGTCTAATGTACATTATGTACAGGCTATTGCCCGAATGAATAAAATGCCAGAGACATAATGAGTCACATCATGTTATTGTCCTCTTCATGGTCCAATAGCTGATATTTTGCACATGAACCTTGTATTGTATGGGTAACTCCACACCTATTTACTTGGCCCGATTCATTTGGTATGTTCATCCTTTGTTTGATAACAATTCTTGTCGGCATGGATACCGACCGCGCGTCAATAAATACCTCGTGAAGTCGTGAACCTTGCTTGGAGTACCTAGTTATACGAATTCAGTGCGATACCGGCCGTTTATGTTTTCACTTTTACATCTTTCGTAGTTCCGACGCTGTTTACGCTATTAATTGGTGCAAATTAAAAATAGCGCGTTCACAGTTCCTAACAAGCTATCTACGTTGATATGTTATTTTAGTAAGGTAATTTTCAATTTATCTTGCATTTTGTCTGCAGGAAAAGTAATTAGAATTTTATCTTTAAATTACGTTTTCTTAGTCAGATCAAGTCCAGCATGTTACCTAATGAAACTTTAAGTTAGCAAGTGTCACGAGCCATGCTTTTTTGATAACTGATTTGTATTCATTGTAATATGAGGTACAATTCTGTAATATTTACGATGAACGTCTAAATATGATGTATGAATTAACGTATGATATAAATAATTACTTCTAGTTATTTTGCAATTCATTATAAACTTACAATGCAATTTTCAATCATATTTAGTTTGTCTTACTCGACTGTGTGTCGTACAATATTTAGCATTAGACCACTCAAGATTCCACGCTAATGGTAAATTAATTTCCAAGTAGAACGTTATGCCATTAGCCGCCGTACATGGATATTGTATGTCCTAGTACGGCCGTAACGTACCAGATAAACAACCGAATCCTATAGATCAATTCAGATATGTAGAGATAATAGAGAATATAAATTACAAAAGAGACATCGAACTGGTGATGTTTTGGAATATCAATTTTCTAAAGCTAAATCTGTTACCGATTGCAGTTGACACGTAGCGCGGTGCCATTGTGATGGTAATGACCTGCGCGGTGGGCATGGGCGACGCAGCGCTGCGCGACCGGCTGCCGGCGCTGTGGCGGCGCATCGAAGACGCGCACTACAGCTACCTCGAAACCGATGACAGCCCGGAGAAGCTGCAGCAGAAGAAAAAGCTAGAAGGTAAGCGCGAGAGGCGTGACGTCACCAGCCCGCTGCCGGCGCTGTGGCGGCGCATCGAGGACGCGCACTACAGCTACCTCGAGGACAACGGCAGCCCGGAGAAGCTGCAGCAGAAGAAAAAGCTGGAAGGTAAGCGCTAGAGGCGTGATGTCACCAGCCTGCTGCCGGCGCTGTGGCGGCGCATCGAGAAGGCGCACTACAGCTACCTCGAGACCAACGGCTGCCCGGAGGAGCTGCAGCAGAAGAAAAAGCTGGAAGGTAAGTGCGAGAGGCGTGACGTCACCAGCCCGCTGCCGGCGATGTGGTGGCGCATCGAGGACGCGCACTACAGCTACCTCGAAATCGACGACAGCCCGGAGAAGCTGCTGCAGAAGAAGCTGGAAGGTAAGGAGCGGGGTCAAGGTCCTGGCATGCTGCACTATATCAGCCCCGCCCGGCAGTCGCTTTCGCACTGACAACTAGCATGCCGTAGCCTGCAGTGGGGCGGTGTAGGCCATGACTCTTAGAGATCAAAAGCTGTTTCAATAACTAATAAAGCACGACATTCAAGACGCTTCCTCCTATACAAACCAGCTACTAGTGTGACGCGAAACGAAGCAGTAACATGGCTTGAAGTTTGAAGTCGTTTGATAGTAAGAAATAGACAAACTGAAAATTACCTATTTACATGTCTTCCTTCACACTCTGTGACATCACCGCCACATCAATCAGTACCTACTTGTTCAGCTCAATCAAAATCCTTCTCTCACCCGCAGACTACATCATAGAGTACCTGTCGCTAGTGCCTCATGAGTGCAAGTTCGGTCTGCCGGAGACCAGCAAGGTGTTCCAGCGCACGGTGAACGAGCTTCCCGAGTTCAGCGCGTACCGAGCCGGGCTGGGCTGGGCGGCGCTGGCGCGGTACGCGGGCAACCTGCTCGCCCAGCCCTGGAGGAAAGAGTACAAGGTTATACGGGTGAGTGAGCTGTGCATGCGGAGGTTTTATCGTAGAGTTCAGCGCGTACCGAGCCGGGCTGGGCTGGGGGGCGCTGGCGAGATACGTGGGCAACCTGCTCGCCCAGCCCTGGCGGAAGGAGTACAAGGTTATACGGGTGAGTGTCATCATAGAGTACAGCATTTAGTTTTAGCTCGATCAGCTTGTGTGCGACTTGCCTGTGAGCGAAAGATGTTGGCGGAAGCCAGGTCTTCTAGGTGTTAGCGGAGGGTAGGCGGTTAAGGAGAGAGTGCGTTGAACTGTTTGGTTTCTTACGTTGGTCACAGCCACGTTCGTTATAAGTAGTCTTGCGTGATTTTGCGACCTGTCTGCGGGGAAAAAATGCTAGCGCGGGGACCCGGTGTAGCAGAAAAGGAGAGCGCATTCTTTTCGGTCTTCGTCAGACCTACTGGCTCTATCTTGGCCGAAAAAGTGAGGTCATGCAGGTTCGTTGGTTGTGGTTGTAGATGTTACCAGCCGCTATCGTCGCTAGTTAGTGTCACACGACGCTTAGTTTTCGACGTTGGCGACTGTTTTTAAATATTAACATGAGCTCTCTGAATCATCCAACCAATCGGTGATGCATTCACTGCAATTATTATTGTTGAGATAATTGATATACCTACTACACGCTCCAGTGCACGCCTTTCGTATCAACAGTGTGTAATAACATTCCGATTATTTCGATTTTGATTCACAACTGTTTTAATCTTACAAGACTAGAATCACACTTTTTTTTTATAAATGTGGAAGTTTTTCTGTTTGGATGTTTGTCTATCAATCACGCTGAAACTACTGAACGGATTTTGTTGAAATTTGTTATATAGACAAATGAGCTGACTTGGATACTTTTTATCCTGATTTTTGCTCCCTTAGGATAAAACAGGAATTTTGGCAAGTCACTTGTTTTTTCTAAAACCAACGGGCAGGACCAAGTCTGCGGGGTTGCCTAGTATACATATATTTGTCTTTATATGCTGCTCTGATATTATCTAAATTTTAGATACTAAGTGTTTCTTTTTGCAGGTATCTTATTAGTTTATTATATATACATATAATCTATACATATAATAAGACTGTAAAAGATCGATTTCTGTACATTGAAGATTTTTATGAAAAATTGTTACAGGGGGTCTTAATTACCGTAATAGAAGCCAAAACAACAATTTTTAAAATTTTTGTCTGTCTGTCTGTCTGTCTGTCTGTCTGTTTGTCCGGGCTAATCTCAGAATCTACTGGACCGATTTTGACGGGACTTTTTTTATTTGACTCAGTATCACCTGGAGAGTAAACTGGGATATAAATAATCACGCCGATGAACTTAGGGGGCAGGCAGGAAATTGAATCTCAGAATCTACTAAACCGATTTTAATGGGACTTTTTTTTATTTGACTCAACATTACTTGGAAGGTAAAGAAGGATAGAAATAATCACGCCAATAGACTAAGGGGGTAGGCAGAAAATTGAATCTCGGAAACTACTGGGCCGATTTTAATGGGACTTTTTTTATTTGACTCAGCAAATTGAAAAAATATTTTTGTGTTGAATAGTCCATTTATTGAGGAACGTTTAAGGCTAAATAACATCCCGCTACAACTGTTAGGAGCGAAGAAATAATGGGAAAAGTGACAAAAACGGGGAAAATTATTCATTTAAAAAAACGCTTCAAGATACCAACAATAATGTAAAAAAGTATGAAAGAATTATTACTCTTAAAATGATCTAAAAAAATGTCTGCGACAGTATATCCATATGCCCAAATAACTATTCCACGCGGACGAAGTCGCGGGCACAGCTAGTATTTAATTAATTGCTGTTCGTTAGTCTCGCTTAAATTATTTTGAATAATTTTAGTCTTAAAATGTTTGTGGAAGTCCAGGGAAGGTTTAAACGATAAGAAGTTATAAAAAAAATCATAAACAGCGGGCAGGACGACGTCTGCAGGGTCTTAAATAATTTTCTAACGAAACTGTTCGATTCGCAGTTATACTGCGGCTACTTTAAGCACGAAGTGGAGGCGAACATGGTCGGCGCGGAGACGCTGCTCCACGCGATGGGCTACAGGCCGGCGGGCGCGGGCCGGCTCGCCCTGGACGCGCCGATCTGTCCCGATATGGTGGCTGCGATATCGCGGGACGCGCTCGTGGCCCAGTGTGAATGCCAGGTATGTTTATTGAGTCTCATTGTGATATGGTATAAGGCTAAAGCCTAGTTTCCATCAAAGCAGAGAAAAGAAGAGTAGCCTAACCTATCTGATTTTATTCAAAATACATGTCCTTTCGTCTTCTTTCTTTATCGCTTTGGTGGAAACCGGTCCTTAATGTCGTTTTTAGACCAATAGGTCTCTCACCCAATATGAATACCAGTGACCCAGTGTGAATACCAGGTTCGTGGTATGGTAGCTGCCATATTGCAGGATCCACTAGGGGCACAACGTGACTGCTAGTTTTTCATTGTCTCAGAGCAGCTTACGACAGACCTGTTCGTTGTCGCGCGCAACACGGTCTCTCTCTCTCTCTCTAAGGTATATTTCGGTGTATCAGGTCAACAATGATTACGATACGATATGATGTTATGATGAACGATTAACGACGTTAATTTTTTTTTTAAATAGTAGTCTAATCTTTATACTATATGTATATAACTCACGCATGAACCGATTCCGCAGAAAATTGGTAGAGATGTATCTTAGAACCAGGAAACGGACATAGGATACTTTTTATTCCGTTCTACCGCGATTGTGAAAACAAAGGGATTCCACGAGGACGAAGTCGCGGGGGGCCACTAGTATAATAATATATTAATATCGAATATACGTTATGTGTTTGTGTGCTGTTCCAGATAATGTCTCAAATCTGGGAAGCGGTGTGGGGCAGCGGCGCGCGCGCGTCGTGGGGCGACGTGTGCCGCGAGCGGGCCGCGCGCGCCGCGCCGCCCCGGGCCGCCGCCCAGCGCCTCATCACCAACACACGAGATGGCAAGTCTACCTTTTGTTCCCACACACCAATTATATGTATCTTGTGCGTTGATATATCTATCTTAGAAGTTTCGAGATTTGTTTTATCTAAATACGACGCCACGACCGCTTGGTGCAGTGGTCTACATGCCGGACTTCTAAAACCAACGGTCGCGGGTTCGATCCCTGCACGGTACAAGCATAAGTGTGCATGAACATGTGTGTTTGTACTGGTCTGGGTGTTTTCTATGCATAATATGTATTTATTTACAAAAAAGTATTTAATTATGTTTATCCGTTGTCTAGTACCCATAACACAAGCCTCGTTACTTAATTTAGGACTAGAGAATTGGTGTGATTGTTGTGAAATATTTATTTATTTTCCACACACCAATAGCCTTCACTTGACGGTATCTCTTTTTCTCCTGGAATGGCACAATTTGAAACGCCACATACAAATCGAAAAGTATTGTTACGCCGGTAGGCTAGTGCTAAAACTTTGATCGTGTTTTTCCATGCCTTGGAGGCGTTTTCAGCAGGCTGAAATACCATTTCAGGCCGTTTCAGAGAGTGCTCTAACACATACTAGTTTATCGAAATTTCACCCAAGTTGCCGTTGTTTTCAGGCGCCTGAAACATGTTTTCAGTCCGTTTCAGGCCACCCTCTATCAGATGACGCCATTACCTGAAAACCCGTTTTCAGGCGTTTTCAGGACCCCTTATGGGCCTTTGAAGCCCACTTCAGTATATGACGTAATTTTCAGTAGGAGTGAAAGAGATAGCACGATTAGAGAGAGGCAGCTATACTAAGAACATTCCAGAAAGGTGTGACAGAGACAGCACAAGACAAGGATAGCACTATGATTCGAGAAAGGTCTAGGCTAGGCAAGACGGCATTTGGAAGGATCCCGAACAGTCTCGTACTGGGTAGTAGGTACCTACCGAATATTCGGGAGTCCTTGACGGCCGGTATAAAAGGAGCCCGGGAATGCGACCGAGTTTGAGTTTAATTTGGGAAAGCGACGAGTAAACATCGAAGCGAAAACTGCGACAAGAAGATTTTGGAGTGCGATATAAGTGTCTGTGTACTAAGTGTTGTAACGTAAAGTGTGTACAATAAATCCTACTCTACTTCATCGGTTTAGAAGTGCATTTCAATCTAGATCCCACACCCCTAGAACGTAACATTTGGTGTCAGAAGTGGGATTGAAAATGCCGATTACTCCGCGAGAAGAAGAGAAGGAGGGGATGCAGACCCGAAGCCGCACCGCTGCTGGAGACTCTGCGGGCACCGCCGGAACGTCAGACACAGCGGTACCAGCTTCAAGGACGCCGGAGATAGACGTCAACGCCATTCTGATCCTCCTGAAAGAACAGGCTAGAAGGCAGGAGGAACAAGCCAAAATCCTGCAACGAGAGCTACGGGTTCAGCAGGAGGAACAAGCCAAAATCCTGCAACAAGAGCTACGGGTTCAGCAGGAGGAACAGACCAGAAGGCAGGAGGAACAGGCTAGAATTTTGCAGCAAGAGCTACGGGACCAGAAAGAAGTCCTCCGTGAGGTACACGAAGTAGCTGCAGAATGGAAAAAGGAGATGGCTGAGGTGCAAGAAAAAATTGTGGGCGTTGAAATAAAAGTTGAAAACCACGAGAAGCGCCTCAATGGACTGAACGAAAAAGTGGAGGGCCAGGAGAATCGCCTCCAGAAGTTGGAGATCAAAGTGGCCAACAGCACCACCAGTGTATCAGGTGCACCAGCCACAGGAGGTGAAAAGTTAAAGGTACCTCCATTCGATGGTACCTCTTCGTGGGCCGCATACAAGCTCCAATTCGAGATGGTTGCCGAAGCGAATGGCTGGAGCAAGGACTATGCTAAAACGGCATTGAGTTTGGCGCTGCGGGACGAAGCTCTCACTGTCCTGGAAGCGTTAGGAAAGGAGAAGACATACGACCGTCTTCTTGAAGCTTTAGAAGCACGCTTCGGTGACAGCCATCTAGAGCACGTTTACAGAGCTCAGCTGAAGAATAGGACTCAGGGGCATAATGAGTCGTTACAAAAGTGGGCACCTGAGATAGAGAAGCTCGTCCGGAAGGCGTACCAAGGTTCCGCAGCGACTTTCATCGATGGAACGCTAGTACAGGCATTCATAGATGGGATTCGGGACTTTGAAGTGAGGGCTGCTGTACGGCTGGGACACCATGGGACCTTGAAGGATGCGCTCGCCCATGCCCTGGAGGTGGAAGCTGTACGCCAAGACTCAACAAAATCCTTTAGGGTGCGCGAAGTTGCGGCCAGGGAGCCGATTGCTCCACCTCGAGAAACTGGGCCTCGATGCTACAACTGCGGGGAAAGAGGACACATACAATCAGGCTGCCCAAAAAGATCTTGGAGGCAATGGGACTCAGACCGAACGGAGAGGCCAGCAAGCTCTGATAGTTCAGAGCGGCAGCAGCAGGGGAAACGAGTAAAAGCCAGGACTGAGGGACGAGTGTTGGCTGGTGGTCAAAATGTCCCAGTTAGGATCTCGCAGGCGAACGACGGGAACAGTCTGGCTGTCAAAGGAGAAATTGGTGGAGTACCATGTCACCTTACTATTGACACCGGAGCTTCTCGGACCGTGATCAGTTCTCGACTGCTGAAACACCTGTCCAGGGATCATCTAGTCCGACCAATGCATCTTCAGCTGCAAACGGCTACCGGCCAGTACATCTCCGTCCAGGGGGAGCAGGAAGTGTCAGTGAAGATTGGAGAAAAGAAGTACTGGCACAAAGTCATCATTGCTAACATCGTAGATGACTGCATTATTGGTCTTGACTTTATGAGGAAGTACGAGTGTAAGATCGACATGAAAGGAGGCGTGCTGAAATTTGGGGCTTATGAAGTTCCTATGGAAGGTGGAGTGAGTGGACATGTCTTCTGCGCTAGAAGGACTACACTTCAACCGAGATCGCAAGCCCTAGTTCCGGTGACATTGCCGCACGGTGCGAGACAAGGATCTCATTCCTGCGTGTTAATAGAGAAAATGGACGGCAGTAAACCATGGATGCCAGCTCGCACAGTGGTAACGACGTCATCTGCAGCATTTATAAGGGTGCTAAATCTAAGTGACACTCAACACGTCATAAGTAAAGGAACCCTTATGGGAACATGCGAGGCAATCTCTTGGATACGGAGTTGCCATGGGTCGAAGGAGAACAAGTTACAAGAAGAAGTTGTGGAAATTGGAAAGTTATTGGAAAACTGCCGAAATGATCTCACAAAGGAAGAACTTCTTAAGGCACGTAATTTGCTAAAGCGCTATAGGAGCGTCTTCTCTGCACATGACAGTGATATCGGGAGAACTGGAGTAGTGCAGCACGAGATCGACACCGGAGATGTCATGCCTATTCGACAACGACCGCGGCGAGTTCCAGTAGCTCGAGAGAAGGAAGTGGAAGACATGATCAAGGAAATGAGGAGAGATAAAGTGATAGAACCGTCGACAAGTCCTTGGTGTTCTCCAGTAGTCTTGGTGAAAAAGAAGGATGGAACCATGAGATTTTGCGTAGACTATCGTCGACTCAACGATGTGACTAAGAAAGACAGTTATCCATTGCCTAGGATAGATGACACTTTGGACACTCTGCATGGAATGAAATGGTTTTCCACGTTGGATTTGAAAAGTGGCTATTGGCAAGTGGAAATAAACGACAAGGACAAAGAGAAAACAGCCTTTTCAACCGGTAAAGGACTTTGGCAGTTTAATGTAATGCCGTTTGGATTGTGCAACGCACCAGCAACGTTTGAGCGGTTGATGGAGCAAATACTGGCTGGTCTCCTGGGTGATACGTGCCTAGTGTATCTGGATGACATCATAATTGTAGGCAAAGATTTTGATGACCACCTCAAGAAGCTGGAACAAGTTTTGTCCAAGTTGCGCGATGCTAACTTAAAACTAAGTCCGAAGAAATGCTCATTCTTCAAGCGCAAGGTTAACTACTTGGGACATGTGATTTCATCAGATGGCATCCAGACAGACCCTGTGAAGATAAGTGCAGTTAAGGACTGGCCGACACCGAAAGACAAGACAG
Source organism: Pyrausta despicata (assembly GCA_963921415.1). NCBI lineage: Eukaryota > Metazoa > Arthropoda > Insecta > Lepidoptera > Crambidae > Pyrausta > Pyrausta despicata. Next base: position 6,998,332 of record OY992862.1, on the reverse strand, counting down.
CAGTACGTGCCTTCTTGGGACTTTGCTCGTACTACCGACGATTTGTAAAGAACTTCTCAGATATAGCAAAGCCTTTGCACCAGCTGACAGAAGAGAAAAGACAATTCAACTGGGATGATCAGTGTGCAGCAGCTTTCTCAGACCTCAAACAGAGACTTTGTGAAACACCGATTTTGGGATATCCAGACCCAGAGAACGAGTTTGTTGTTGACACTGATGCAAGCAATACTGGCATTGGAGGAGTCTTGTCACAGAAGAAGGGTGATCAGGAAGTTGTGATCGCCTATTTTAGCAAGTCGCTATCGAAGCCGGAGAGAAACTACTGCGTCACTAGGAGAGAATTGCTGGCAGTCATCAAAACTCTGCAGCATTTTAGTAAATACCTGCTTGGACGCAAGTTCCGAATAAGAACTGACCACGCTGCTCTAAAGTGGTTGTTAGAGTTTAAGAACCCTGAGGGTCAGGTGGCACGCTGGATCGAACAACTGCAGGAATATGACTTTGTCATCGAACATCGCAGTGGAAAGTCACATGGCAACGCAGATGCCCTCTCTCGAAGACCTTGTCCTGATGATTGCAAACACTGTTTAAGGCAAGAGGGTAAGGACTGCGTGAAGATGTTGAGGACAGACACTGTTAGCGAAGAATGGAGTGATGAAGCAATGCAAGAAGCACAACAGGAAGATTGCGATGTAAAGCCCATTTACGATTGGATCAACGCTGGGGCGCCCAAACCAAGGTGGTGTGAGGTAGCTCCGATGAGTACCGTGACAAAGAGCTACTGGGCGCAATGGGAAAGTCTGGTTATGCACAATGGCGTACTGTGCAGGAAATGGGAGTCAGAAAACGGAAAGGATGCTCATCTTCAAGTGGTTGTACCAAGAAAGAGAGTTAGCGATGTTTTAAGATCCTTTCACGACGGCGCTTCCGGTGGACACCTAGGAGTAAAAAGGACTCTGATGAAGATTCGGCAACGTTTTTACTGGATAAACTGTCGGGACGACGTGGAAGACTGGTGTAGGAAATGTACTAGCTGTTCGTCAGTTAAGGGACCACATACACGTAGTAGAGGTGCGCTTAAAGTTTACAACGTGGGAGCGCCTTGGGAAAGAATTGCTTTAGACGTCGCAGGCCCGTTCCCGACCTCTGACCGTGGAAACAAGTACATCCTGGTGGTCATGGACTATTTCACCAAATGGCCTGAGGTATTTGCCATTCCGAATCAAGAGGCAGTCACAGTAGCGGAAACTGTAGTGACTGAAGTGTTTTGTCGGTATGGTGTGCCTCTTGAGATCCACAGTGATCAGGGAAGAAATTTTGAGTCTCTGGTGTTTCAGGAGACTTGCCGAGTCATGGGAATTCATAAAACTCGGACTACGGCCTATCACCCACAGTCAGACGGAATGGTTGAGAGATTCAATCAGACTCTGGAACGACATTTGGCCAAAGTAGTTGACAACCATCAAAAGGATTGGGACAGGCATATTCCGCTCTTTTTAATGGCATATCGGACAGCAGTTCATGAAAGCACGGCCGTAACTCCTGCGTGTGCTAATTTTGGAAGAGAACTACGTTTACCTGCAGACCTTCTGACCGGACGTCCTCCAGATGCACCAAAGACGGTTTCGGAGTATGCAAGTGAACTGCGAATCCGGCTTGATGATGTTCACAGGCATGTTCGTGAACATGGATTGCAGGCCAGCGAGAAGGTGAAGACCAGATACGACCGGAAGTCTAACCAGACGAGGTCTGAGGAAGGATCATTCGTGTGGCTACATAACCCTATGCGTCGAAAAGGAAAGTCACCAAAATTGTCGCCGAGTTGGGAAGGACCGTACAAAGTAGTCACAAGGATCAACGACGTCACTTATCGGATACAGCGCAACGCACGTAGCCCCTGTAAGATTGTTCATGTTGATCGGTTGGCCAAGTACCATGGAACGAATGATGCTCGGGACGAGCATGTCTAAGGAGGGGGTAGTGTTACGCCGGTAGGCTAGTGCTAAAACTTTGATCGTGTTTTTCCATGCCTTGGAGGCGTTTTCAGCAGGCTGAAATACCATTTCAGGCCGTTTCAGAGAGTGCTCTAACACATACTAGTTTATCGAAATTTCACCCAAGTTGCCGTTGTTTTCAGGCGCCTGAAACATGTTTTCAGTCCGTTTCAGGCCACCCTCTATCAGATGACGCCATTACCTGAAAACCCGTTTTCAGGCGTTTTCAGGACCCCTTATGGGCCTTTGAAGCCCACTTCAGTATATGACGTAATTTTCAGTAGGAGTGAAAGAGATAGCACGATTAGAGAGAGGCAGCTATACTAAGAACATTCCAGAAAGGTGTGACAGAGACAGCACAAGACAAGGATAGCACTATGATTCGAGAAAGGTCTAGGCTAGGCAAGACGGCATTTGGAAGGATCCCGAACAGTCTCGTACTGGGTAGTAAGTACCTACCGAATATTCGGGAGTCCTTGACGGCCGGTATAAAAGGAGCCCGGGAATGCGACCGAGTTTGAGTTTAATTTGGGAAAGCGACGAGTAAACATCGAAGCGAAAACTGCGACAAGAAGATTTTGGAGTGCGATATAAGTGTCTGTGTACTAAGTGTTGTAACGTAAAGTGTGTACAATAAATCCTACTCTACTTCATCGGTTTAGAAGTGCATTTCAATCTAGATCCCACACCCCTAGAACGTAACAGTATTTAGATTTAAAATGTCGTGCGTACCTTCAAAAACATAAAATAACCGAGATAATCACACTTTGATATCAACAGAAATTTCGGCAAAATGACAACGCTAAAGAGCACTAATGAGAGCTGTTACCACTACGGAAGCACAAAATCTGTTACTACTACGAAAGCACAAAATTAAATGCTCTATGTATGTTATTGCATTATATTATTATAGAAGAGTTATGTGTGTACCCTGCAACAAGAAATGACATCATAATTTGACCATCGACGTAACACCCTATGACCAATGGGGGGACCACCACTGTGCGCCGCCACAAAAATGGCTGCCAGGGTGCAACTTTAGACCTCATATTTTAGGTTCATGCTCTTTCCCAACTGTAAGTGACGAAGTAGGATTTGAAATTGTTTCCTTTATAAAACTAGCTGACGAGCGTACGAAGCAGACGTGTCGCAAATAAAATTAAATTTCGTTAAATTATAGTCGGTCTAAACTGAACACTGTTTACTGCGCAAAACATCACATTTTCGTCCGTGTGCAATACTGTGTGTTGTGACGATCTTCACCCGAGTATCTACGCTCCGCGCGCAGACTACCCATCCCCGCGCCGCGAGTGAACGAAACAAGCATAGTACCTGTTTGTGACGCCAAGGATCTGCAATGAACGTGCATCGGTCACCGACTGGATGTGGCATCAGTGCAAAACTCGGCGGCTCTCAACCAAACCTGACTGATATGTCTACCAATGAAACTCCAATCAACATAACACACCGTAAAAGAAAGGAACCTGATGACAGTGCATGGATCCGCTATGAACTTTTAGAGTTAAAGAACCAAATGACATTAATGATGGCATTGATTAAATCAACCAGCACTACTCAGGCAGAAAATAGCAGAATCAGTGATGACATCACCTCAATAAAGCATCAAGTGAGTGATATTAATAATTCCATCGCAAACATAGTATCAGAACAGAATTCTATGAAAATAACCGTAAATGATCTCAAAATCTCTACTGATAATATAAATTAAAAAGTTAATACTCTGGAGGCGGACTTAGTTAATCTTAAAGATACCCTACCGACATCAAACTCTATTGCTCAACCGCTAAGCTGCGAAGAGATGATTATTGAGATGAGCGACAGAGTTAACCGCTCCAAAAACATACTCGTTGTGGGAATACCTGAGGCAGAAATTACTGCCGACTGTAACGCCCGCAATAAAGCTGAGATCAACAAGATCCTGGAAATCACAAATTGCGAATCTCCAGAACCCCTCAAAATATTTCGGCTCGGTAAGTTTAAACCTGGCCATACCCGACCTATCAAAGTATGTTTCCCTACCAAAGAAGCTGCCGTTAGTGTATTGCGAAATAGAAGCTCTGTGAAACAAAACAACATTAAGATATTTTCAGACCAAACACCTAGACAAAAACAACACATACTGAAGCTGAAAGAAGAACTCGAGATACCTACGTTCTGCCAATGGGGAAAAGAACTTAATTATTAAATATTTAAAAGGTGTACCCCAAATCATTACAGTAGTTAAAGACGAAAATAAACTGAGCCAACCTACGACGTCAAAAAACTAGCAGCTTCCTCTGGGAAATTAACTCACATGATCGCCAACAACTACAATAATATTACAATATACAAAAAGTCACTCAAATGTTTATACTTAAATGCCTGCAGCCTCGTCAAGCCTGGCAAATTTGATGAGTTACAATGCATTGCTGTCTCTTTGCAGCTCCACATAGTTGTGGTATCGGAAACATGGATAAAAAGTGACACTGATCTCCAAATACTCCAAATTCCGAATTATACCCACTACTACAGTCACAGAAAGAGTAGAAAAGGGGGAGGAGTCTCAATATTTGTCCATAATAACCTTAAGCATAGCCTGATAGAAGAAAACTGTATTGATATTGATCCAAAGGAAGTGGATATCATCACTTCCTTTGGATTCACCTGTCTAGGCAAAATTTGGATATTGGTGCGATATATAATCCCAATAGAAAAAAGGTGGACACTTTTCTTGAAGCCTACTCACAATATCTAGATGCAAGAAAGAGAGCACTTATCTTTGGTGATTTTAACTTCGATTTATTGACCTCAGACAAAGACACGCGTAAATACAAAGATGCAATTAAAGAAGCGGGCTATAGAATTCTAAATAAAGTCCATCGAAATCACTGTACTCGCGTAACTGAAAACAAGAAATCTATTATTGACCATGTTTGCTCAAATCTAAGAGCGAATAACATCAACTTGTGTATAATCGAGTCAGATATGTCTGATCACAAGCAGATATTTCTTGAGCTCGAAAACTATCAGCCGGCACCCCTCGAAAAAGTCACGTATACTGCAATCAACTATGACAAACTATACAACAGCTTTGAAACCTCTATAGAAAAAATCGCTAAAATACCTGCATTACATTATAACATTCTTGAACAAGAAATATTGAAAAGCGTGTCCACAAGTAAAATTACCAAAACTAAAATCCAGAACCCCCCTTGGCAAGATTGGATCAATAAGGAAATCATAAGACATATTAAAATGCGGAATGAATTACATCAGTGTTACAAGAATAACAAGTCCGATAAAACACTTGAAGTAAAATACAAAGGGACCAGATCCAAATTACAGAGAAAAATACAAGAAACAAAAAAGGCCTATTATTTCAATTACTTCCAAAAACACGTAAAGAATCCAAGATTAATGTGGCAAGGTATAAATAACCTGGCAAGAAACAAAACAAGTACTACAACTGGGCCATAGAAGCTTATTATAGACTCGAACACAATCACTGAAGTTGGAGATATCTGTGAATGCTTCAATAAGTATTTTGCAACTATAGGTGAATTCTTAGCAAGTAAAATTCCAAATGATTACTTAAAAAGCCAAAGTTTGTTAGTTCCTAAGCTGCCTGTATCTAATATTCTGTCAAAATTCGAGCCTGCCACTATGGATGAGATTGCGAAACTAATCGACGAACTTGACCCTAATATGACCTGCGGGATTGATGGCGTAAGTGCCAAATCGATCAAATCCATTAAACAGTTAATCACCACCCCACTCGCGAAATGTATCAATGACTGCTTGAACCTAGGAATCTTCCCAGACTCACTAAAAATTGCAAAGGTTACACCAATTTTCAAATCAGGAAATAAAACAGACCCCATGTAATTACCGCCCCATTTCGATTCTGCCGATCCTGTCAAAAGTTTTTGAAAAAGTAATCTACGTACGATTAGAAAAACACCTAAGAGGTACTAACTTCTTGTACGAGAAACAATACGGCCAAAATCTAACACGCTCGCGGCTACGGCTGACCTCGTGACCAAGATGAGAAACAAGCTTTTGACACCATCAGTCATAAAATCCTCCTGAGGAAGCTTGCGGATGCTGGTGTCTCGGGTTCTGCCTATGCCATACTAAAGTCATACCTTGAAAATCGAAAACAGATCGTTGTTATCGGTCAAAATCGAAGCTCTGCTCGCCCAGTTAATTTTGGTGTCCCCCAAGGGTCCATTCTGGGGCCACTTTTATTTCTAATCTATATAAACGATATTCAACACGTAGGCCTTACTGCCGATATAACTCTCTATGCTGACGACACAAGCTTATTTTACTTCGGTCACTCGATCAAAGCTATGACAACAAAAGCACAAGGCGATTTGGACCTTCTCAACAGTTGGTTCCTATCGAATTCTCTCACCATTAACTCAGATAAAACTAACTTTGTTCTCTATGCTGCTAAAAACAAAAAAATCGATGGTATAGTCCAACTTCATATAAACAACAAACCAATTAATGAAAAAAGACATGAAAAATACCTAGAGCTTATCCTTGATCACCAACTAAACTGGAAAGTTCGCATCCAAAAAGTAAGAGCAAAACTTATATCACTCACCGGTACAATTCGTGGCATCTCTAAGTTCCTTCCGCACAAATTAAAATATGTTATTTACAACTCTCTTATCAAGCCTCACTTAGACTACTTAAATGAAATTTGGGGATCAGCTGCCAAATCAAACCTGAAACCACTACTAGCCCAGAATAAATTGATAAAGTCCCTCTTCCATTACGATTTTTGTACACCGACTGAAAGAATTTACGAGGAAACCAAAATTATGAACATAAGTCAAACTTACAAATACTACACATGTATATTGATATACAAAATTCTAAATAATCACATTCATACATCCTTATCATTCCATAAGAAATCTCGAATCCAAAAAATTAAATTACGCAATGCTAATAATCTAATTGCTCGCCCACCTCGAACAAAGTACGGCTCTAAAAACATTGAATTTGAAGGAGTTAAAATATATAAAAAATTACGTAATAAAATAAAAGACGCAAAATCATTACCCACTTTTAAAAAATATATTAAATTATACTTACTTGAAGATATGTAAACTTATCAAATATATGTAAAATTTAAAAAAAATACTTGCATTTAAAGAAATTCTTATAAATACTATATATAATTTATTATATTTATATATAAATAATAATAAAAACTAAAATTTAATAATCATATTATCTATAAATACAATTTATTTAATGTAAAAGTACAGCTAAATTTAATATCCTAAATTAAATTAACTAAATTAAATCCTATCTTAAATGTAATAATAAAAATTATAAATGCAATTAATTTTATATAATAGTGCAGCTAAATAAAATTTAAAACAGTAAATAGGGAAAATAAGTATGTACCTTACAATATGCCACATCCATTAACCAACTACGCTCGGTGCGATTTACATCCATGGTTGACAGACGTGTTTTGTTTGTCTCTCGCTCGGGTTTTGACACGAGGTTTTGTTTTTCGCATGTGCAGTGCAGTAAGTTGTTTTATCCAGATGTTTGTGCGCTCGTTTTGTTAATTTTCTATGTTATGTAATTTCTCAGTAAGTGAATTATGTATAATTATTTTTGAGAAATAAAAGTTCTTCTTAAACCTTATTGCTGCCTGAAACAGACATGCATTGAAGAAATGTAAGTGACCTCTTACTACAATGCATGTCTGTTCACACGTAGGTGTGTGCGAAGTAGCGAATCAAGAAGCGAAGTTCCGCTTATCAGTGACACCGCTCGTCTTCAGCTAGCACGTATGCTATGATGGTATGGTAGCTTCTTCGTACCTAACCTTTTTTCCAAATATAATTAATTGTTCCAGCTTCCGAAATATACTCGAACATACCCGTCACCGTGACGGACATGCACCACCGCAGCCGCTTGCCCGCGGCGTGCGGCCACTTTGAGGGTTACGCAGACCCGGCCCAGCAGCCCCCCTACCCGCAGGCCCCCTACCTGCAGCCCCCCTACCTGCTGCCCCCGCACATGGCGTACCCGCTGCCGCCGCCGCACACGCACGACATCCCCGTGACGGTGACCAATCAGCTGATGATGACGCCCTACGGCGTGCCGTACTACTACCCGGTGCAGACGCCCTACATGATCCCCACGCCCGTGTACGCGCCGATCAAGCACGCGACGAACGTGCCGATCAATGGATACCCACCGACTACGCAGTATAGCAGGTACTAGCGATTCCGTAATATTCGTGATTTATTTCATTATTGAATCCCGTATTATTTGTGATTTAATTTATATTTATTTATTGTTTTTATAGTATTTGGGTTATTTGTATACATGATTGGCAACTTATATTTTTTTTCATTTACTAAAACATTTACAAAAACATTTTACAAAAACATTTACTTACAAAAACATTTCGCACAAGATACCGAAATTTATGGAGATATGCATCATTGTGTCTGAAGGTCTACTCTTTAGTTAACATAAAAAATAGCTGTCTAGAAATACATATACATCAGTGCATAAGATTGTTCACTCTTAAGTTGACATTTTATATAGATGTCTATAAATATTTTTCTAAAATACCCTTAAAATTTATATAATTCATTTATGATGATGATGATAAATTAGTTATGATTTTTTTATTATAGTTATTGCTCACGCAAGCGTCGCATGTGTGTATAAAAATTTAAAACAATTTGTCATTTCTACCAGGTATCCATCCGTGCCGACTGGCCAGCTCATCGAACTCGACTCCCCCTCCGTGTACGAGAACGGCCGCTTCGATAAGCACCGCGACGACGAGCGAAGCCACAGGAGAAGCAAACTGGAAAGCTCTAGAAGGAACAGTACGTCAAAATCTGGCTTCAGTGACGTTTCGCTGCCGAGTCTACCGAGGTCGGATACGCAACCCGTATTAAGTAAAGCCAGAGAGGACGGTATGGGCACATACGAGAGCTGGGACTACGTGTTCAGAAATCTGTCGAGTAAAGACCAAAACGAGGAAAGCAGAAGTCGGTACTCGCCGTCCCTGGACCGAGATTCGAGAACGCTCGACCGGTTGGATCGGGACGAAAGACGCGCTAAGTACCAACCGACGACACTTGATCTAGAAGATGGCTTACAAGCTTTGAACATCGACCGATCGTACGATGAGGACGCGTACCGGACGGCTAAAGTGAACGAGAATTTGATGAGGTTAAAACAGGAGCAGGAAATAAAGCGAGCGAAGCTAGCCAGAAGACAGATAGACGAACGAAAGCCTAAGAAACTGGAGCCTATCGGAAACCCCAAGTCCGATGGTTTAATAAGCACAAAAGTAGCACCGGACAAAGTTAAATTGTTGACCAAAAAAGATGTAAAGGATCGTAAAGAGGTGATAAAGCAGCAGAACTCGATGAACGGGTCAGTTCACTCGGAGTTGAAGAAAGTGAAGAAGCCGACGAAGCATGTGGCGGTGGAGGCGGACCGGCAAAACCGGCCGATCAAGCCGATCGAAAACGGTCACAGTGGCGCGCACAGTTCCAAAACCACAAGTGGTAAGTTTTTATTTATTTTGCCGATTGCTAAAGTAATGGTCCATTCTTTTTGATAAATTTTTTCATCAGTCTTATTGCATTGAACTGAAAATACTTAACTCTCATTTCGAACTTAACAAATTTTAGGTTTGAATGTGGAGTAATTAAACTTTCATCGGTCGTGTTGTGGTTTCATAGCAGCCATACTGTAGATTGTACTTCAAGCTACAGTGGTGGAATAATTTGATATAGGATATAATCATTCGAATTGTAGAAAGAAGGACGTAATGGTTTAATTTTTTCGAATATGTAAGCTTAGACAGCTCTGTGTTAACACTGTTAAATTGTCCGGAGCCGTACTCCCTAACGTTTCGTTCGTATTTACGAGTCTAGCCAGCGCGCTCGCTTGCACGGTAAAGGATGGCTACATTCGAAACCACGGAAAACGGCTTTTAGAATAGGGGGACTGGCATGAGCCTTGATTCCTTGTCCACAGCCCCGCAGCCGACGCACGATCTGGGCGCGCAGCTCGTGGTGTCGCTGGACGAGCTGGACGCGCGCCGCGCGCCCGCCGACCGCAGGGACAGGTAACTTACTATTCTTTAGCTGCTTTATAGTCGCCAGAACATAACAAAATAATTTATTTATTTGCTTATACCTCGTGTGTTCATAAGTTTTGAGACAAATTTTGTGCTAAAAAAAAGAAATAAAAAAGGCTGCTATTTATTTCTTTTTCTAATTTTGAATTTCGAATGTTAACTTTTAATTCCTTTGATTTTCAAATTCATTTCTTTCAATTTTCTCGTGATGGAGAGTGTGATCGTGATTTCGCTATTTAAGGCGGGAAAAAAACCAATGGAGATTTTCCGTGAGGTGAAAACTTTTGGTGTGAGCCATAACTTCGTGTATTACACTATTAAACGATACAAGGAGACAAGTTCTTTGCAAGATCGCCAAAGGAGTGGTCGGCCGCGCTCTGTAAGGACGCCTGCGAACATCAAAATCATCCGCGAGCGACCTCGCCGAAATCCATGTCGAACTCAGAAAAAACTAGCTCTGCAGACTAATATTTCGCGCGTTTCAGTCAAAATAATACTCAAATATGATCTTAAGGTGAAGGCGTATTACCGTAGGAAAGTTCATTTTTTAAACGATCGCCTTCGTAAATTGCGACGCATACGTTGTCCAATACTGCTTAAGAGACACGATGCGAGGAAAATACTCTTCGCCGATGAGAAAATCTTTACTGTCGAAGAAAAGTTCAACCGACAAAGCAATAAAGTGTATGCAAAAAGTAGCAAGGACGTCCCAGCTTCAGCACGGAATGTCTTGCGTACTCATCATCCGGCTAGTGTGATGGTATGGTGGGGAGTTTCGTATGAAGGTGTCACTCCGCTCCATTCCTGTCCACAAGGCGTCAAGGTGAAAGCCAAGAACTATCAAACTGACATCTTAGAGCCTGTTGTGAAACCCCTGTCCCTTACTTTGTTTTACAACAAGGATTGGGTTTTCCAACAGGACTCAGCGCCATCCCATAAAGCAAAAACCACCCAAGCGTGGTTGAGGGAAAATGTGCCGGCCTTCATCGCGGCGAACGAATGGCCCTCTTCCAGCTCCGACCTCAACCCGCTGGATTATGCTTTATGAGCTGAGCTAGAGCTCAGGGCCTGCCGAAAGTCCCACCCAAACTTGGAGTCACTGAAGCGAGCTCTTGTCCGAGAAGCAAAGCGAATCCCGCTGGAAAAGATTCGTGCCGTCATTGATGACTGGCCAAATCGTCTAAGGGCCTGTATTAAAAACAAGGGTGGTCATTTTTAATAATAATAATATTTTTTTGTTAATTATTATCTACTAATTGTTTCCTGAAAATTTTAGAAATATATGTTAATTATAAAAAAAGTTATGCAACTTTTCGTCTCATTTCGTCTCAAAACTTATGCACACACGAGGTACATAGGGTACATTACATAAAAATTTGGTCAAAAATACATAAAATAGAGCCTTAACCTATTTAGCCATATAAAATAGCATGCAAATGTTTAAAATTAATAAATTTATGGAAAATTATTGATTAATTAATTTTATTTAAATAAGAGTAGAAAGAGTAGAAATTATATTTGTACGTCAACACATGACCACATCACAAGCGCATACGATACTGCAATGTTTACCGTAACGTGCCGGCCACCGTACAATGACGTACAAATCAGTTACAAACTGTATAGTATTTGAACCGTATGTTAAAGGTATAAAAAAATAAAATTATGGGAGCAACATTGAAACTACAACAAGTAAAAAAAGTTTTTTCACTAACTTTGTCACTAAACTACCTACCTACCACCTCTAATTTAAAAACTGACCACCATGTTACATTGACGGTCTGATTTGAGCAATGTCAACCGAACCAATTCAATAATTGTATTTTAGTAAATACCAGGGACGTCTTTCCGTGTTCTGTCGGGGCACAATAAATCTTAACAGCAAAAGATCCTGTTTAGTTCTGGTCAAAGACGATACGGAAATATAATTCCTACGCCATGATCTTAAAATTATTTCAAGTTACAAATTTTCTCTACCAGGTGGGAGTGCGCCACTTGCACGTACCTGAACAAGGAAACGTCTGTAGCGTGCGACATGTGCGGCAAATCGAAACGCGGGCCGGAGCTCACGCCGCTCACGTCGGGCGGCCGCGAGTGTCCCGCCTGCACGCTCGTCAACCAGCGGGACGCGCGCGTGTGCGACGCGTGCGGGACCAGCCTGGAACACTGTCCCACTTACATCTAAGAGGGCGCCCAGCTAAGTAACGCCGGCGAGACAAACGACTAACATGTCTAAAATGTCAGCAGAACGACTGCGGGACGAGGCTGGAACAGGCTGGGCTGTCCCACATAGACCTAAACGGACGGCGGACGCCTAAGCAAAGCCTACGGGATGAAAGTTAAACACTGTCCCTCTTAGATGCCTGCGGGACATGCAAGAAATATTGTCCCACTTATATTTAACGGACAGCGGGACACCTGCAAAACGAGGCTTGGACACTGTCCCACGTACATTAGGCCAAGGTACGCTAAGCCAATTAATTATACCTGCGGGATAAAAATCGAACAATGTCCCACCTATATCTTAACGGCAAGCGGGACAAGCCGCGAACTCTGTCCCACCTATGTATAAATGGTGCTGAGTCCGACTATGTTTCGTTTGGAATCACAAACTATCAACACTGTTGAGATCAGGTAGAATATTTAATTGGTGGGCAATACTAGTCGAATATGCCCGCTATTTCGCGCTGTTTAAGTTTAAAATTTGCAAGCACTTTTATATTACTTTGTGTTTTATTGTTTTGTTAACTTTTTTGTGTGACAATGTTATTTAAAAAAATGAGTGGCATTTTTAATAGCATTTTCTATTTCCAAAAATTTTTTTTTAAAACGTTTAAAATAGTCCAGACGAAATGTTGTCGCTAGCGGTTGGTCCGTGTGTTGTTATGATCGGAAAGATTAAGAATCGGGTTGCCAACTTATTTCTAATCATTTATTAATATTTATTTTGAGTAGGTTAGTTTTTGTAAGTTTCTTTGTAGCACAAACTATGTTTGACATTTTTCTTACACAAGGGATGTTGCGTTTCTAAAACGAGATTGAATTTATTTTCATAATTTGTAAAGTTTTGAAAGTTATACGGGTGATTATGCTCTATTCTTGACTATTTCCGTAAAATTTAAAACTATCTTTGTAACAAAAAATAAACTCAGATGGATGCTTCAAATGTAGCATATAAATTAAATAAAAGTTTTCATTCATCGCAAAAATGTATTGTATTTCTAAATATACTAAAATGACAAACGATTTTCGACTCAGATGTATTTAAAAATCTATCAAAAACTTGTTACTAAATACACGACTGTTAAGTTTAAAAAGTTATTAAGTCTCTTAAAAAAGAAGAAAATATTAATTGATGTTATGTTTGAATTAATATACTCTATCAACATTCCTCATATTGCTCATCATTAATTCAAAACACTAGCTGGATTACGATTCTTATAATAATTTCAAGTGATATACAAAAGTATCTACATAAAAATGCATATCACATCGTGATATTGATGTCTTATAAAATGTTAATGTTATCGGTTGATGTCGTTGAACTCAAATCTAATAGCTTTTTCATATTCGGCCTTGTTTTCACACAAAATACAAGTTTGTCAAAATGTTTTGTGCTAAATAATTATCTAAATATTTAGTAAATAAAAGTATAGAAATAACGAAACGTTATTAAAAGCCATAAACTTTCGCATATAATAAATACTTTTTCTGTTACTCTTTCCTTTATGCTCGGAAAATTTATATCAATCCAATGTCAATCCTAATCATATCCTTATCTTGCAATCTGTTAAATTTTTAAAAAGTTTTTGGTGACTGGTTATTGGCGACTAAATTCGTTAATGGTTCTGTTATTATGACTTTTCTAATAATTTTTGTTGTCTCTTTATGTTTTTTCCAATCTGAACTGAAACTTGCGACGCAGTACGAGATTACAAGTACGTAACGTAGTAACTCACATTGAGCCTAAACTGTGAAATAGCACTGTCTTTATAATTTTCCTTTGAAATTGTATAATCAATATACATAAGTTGCTATTAAATTATTTGTGACGTGTACTGTGGACAACGTGTTGGAACTTGTTTTTTTGTTATTGATTTTATTTCTCGCTTTTATTTCTCGCCACACAGGGTAACCTAAGCCGGGCGTAAGCAAGGCGCTATTAAAACGGTATTCGGATGGTTATAATAATATTGTATGGCCACAGCCGATGGCTACGAGTTTGAAATTATCTCGAAATTATATTATAATAAATAGTGTTCGTTTATTCGCCTTCTAAAATGCTTTAATGTTAGTTGAAAAAATAGATAACGCTTTTATTTTTGTTTCCTTTTTTGATAACTTATTGATCTGTGCATATAATTGTTAGTGTTTGTAAATAGTAGATATAAAATAATATTTATTCAGAGAACGCAGTTTGTGATCTTTAACTTACGTTGGATAAACGATTTTAAAATCATAACTAATAGTTATCGGGGAAAATTTATATAACATCATTAAAGGTGCAATTGTTAACATTGTATTAATATTATAGTCACAGTTTGACGATATGCACAGAGTATGACTACGAATAAAATAAATGAGTATAGTACACCAGAGTCAAGTAGCATATAGGCAGTAAATAAAGCACTGAGGACGTGTATTTTTCTATTTACGAAAGAAGTAGATTTCTCATACAAACCAATTTGTAAAACAAGTTGTGCTTCACGTTGAGTTGCCTTTAGTTGATTCGAGAAGACTTAAATTATTGTAAAGCAAAAATTAGATATACAGATAGGAAAAATTATGTCCCTAATATTAATACAAAAATAAATAATACTGTTTTTCAATGATGAGTTTCATTTATCTTTTTGCTTCATTCGGTATCCTTCATAGAAGCCTGTTTTTTTTAAGTTTTTTATATAAAATAAAACAAAATGGAATTTATCGTTGCAGGCTTGCTGCTTTTTATTTCGATCTACTCAAAGACCCATAAATAATTTCTAAATTATCACACGTAAAATCTCTTCACTATAATACGTAGGTATAGTCAGTCAGAAAAACCTGTAAATTGTTATTTAATAGTGGCCGTGGTGTTCATCATGATCGAACCCGCCGTGTCCATAGTCTTGGCCTCCGTGTCCATAGTGTTCTTGGCTTCCGTGGACCTGTCCGTGTCCGTGGCCACCTTGACCGTGGCCGTATCCATGTTCCTTGTTACCGCCGTGCTCGTACCCGCCGTGTCCGCCATGCTCTCCGTGCTCGTAGCCGCCATGGCCCCCGTGGCCCCCTTGTTCGTAGCCGCCATGGCCCCCATGCTCATAGCCTCCATGCCCACCGTGGCCCCCGTGCTCGTATTTTTCATGACTCTCGTGGCCACCGTGTCCACCACTACCGTAGCCTGATGACAAAAATATTATTAAAGTTATGTTTTGGTTTTTATATTTTTCTTCCGTGGATTAGGATTTTTAATGACTATAGTGATACTGTTGAGATTTACCCTTTGTAATAATGATGAAGGAATGTTACGATTTTAATGAAATTTACTCTTATGTAGACAGTTGTAGGAATTTAGGATTGATTGATTGAATGTCGTTTGGTAGCCCAAATAAATAAATGAATATAAAACAATTACCTGGTGCCGCAGCCGCGGCTGCAACCAGCGCCAGTGCAATAATCTGTAATGAAAATGAAACCAAAATGTTACATTAATACAATTATGCAGTGTTATTAAGAGTAAAAAAAATTACTAACTAAAAAAGAAAATAACTAAATAATGTAATTTTTACTTGTTAATGGCTACGTCTCACATTCATAAAGAAAAAAAAGCTTTATGATGGATGTTGGCCCCATCATATCAAAATTACTGTTTGTTGAATATATGTCTTTTATTTATGCGAACACAATACATTGAAATGAAAAAAAAAGTGTCAAGTTTCATTATTTTAGAACTCGCAAGTTGGTGAACTCGTATTTCATTAATAAAATGTAAGCCTTACCATAAACTTGGTCATATTGAATAAGAAATATATCCCTGTAAAGTCAGCTTTGAACTGTGGTCCCAGTCGCTGGGACCGTCTTATATAGATGTGTGCTTAGTCCAATCCTGACCTTAATTGACTTCAGATCATCTTGTTCTTGCTTGCGGATCCAGTCGCAGTTAATTGAGGAAAAAAACACTGTTTTTAAAAATGACTAGGTTAAGAAATTTAAAAGTCAAGAATTTATAAATTCTTTGAATGTATGAGACGGTTATAGAACTAATGTATATATATAGCAATTTGATGGCGGATCTTCCTTCAGTATATTTGCTTGTGATGTTTTTCATACATATACTTTTTTTTTAATACTCCACTTAATATTATTATTATTTGTCAACCTATGTGCCTAATCTTCTTTAGTTTTATGGCACGCTCGAGACTCGGACTCAGCGGACCCTTGTTTGACATTCATAAACTTGGGTGTGTAACAAAGTTTAGTAAAATTGAATGGCGAAATTACTTGTCGAAAAAAATTTACATGTACAAGGGGGATAGGTATATAAGTAAAATTTAATATTGTACGGTAACTAAAGATCCGATCATGATATGACTATACAATCTTGTAAACAAAACAAAATGCTTAAACTGGTTTCACAGAAAACAGCTTAAAACTTGATTTTATATGCAAATAACAATAATAAAAATTAACGTCTCACAAAGCCTGCTTTGTGGGGTCCCTTAAGCAATTTGTGTGGTCATTATTTCAGCTTCCTCTTAGAGGCAGGAATGTTAGAAACATACTCATTGTTTCATTTGTATAACGACGTTGCTACTTCACTAGTGAACGACATTACTTCATTCATTAATTTTGAAATGATCAAAAATACTTCTACAAGATAACTTTTTAGTAACTTGGATACCATAGAAAACATAATTTAGGCAGTCTTATCGCGAATTGCTCGCGGTTTGATTAAATAGATATTATTAGTTAGTTAGAAACAATTTTACTGAAAACTATGTTATGAACAGTTGATTAACAGAAAAGTTTTTAAAAATGTGAAATAGTACATTGCAAGCTTTTTTAATGTTACGTCTTTTGTGATCAGTGTTCCGTGTTCAGTAGAGGAAATGTACGGAACTTAGTTTCGTTGAAGTAATAGTCCTCAGCACATTTTTCTCGCGATATCTTGACGTCAAATGGATGTGCCTTGCCCAAGTCGGTTTCCTGTTGCCACGGGACTTTACCCCTTCCAAATTTATTTAGATCTTTAATAAATACCATGTGTTTTCTCAAAAACAATCATAAGTATTTCCTTTAATTTTTTAAATCTAAGTTGTAAACATGTTATTGATTATGTATCCATAAATTATAAATTTAAAAAATGTACATGAGGACAAATAAAATCTAAATTTACTACTTATGCACGTTTTTATTGTTTATAGTTTAATTATACCATGTGAAATTGGGAATTTGGGCTCTGAGGAGCAGCTTATGTTAGTTACTCACATAGTTCGTATCATGGCACGTGTTAGCATCGATGCCTGCATCGCAACTGCATTGATGCTCACGCGCTTTAGCATCGATGCCAAAGATAATGGAAAGGCCTTTCCATTATTTTTGATCGATGCTAAATGTACCCTTTTCCATTATCTTTGGTAAGTGTGTAAAAGCGGACCATTTGCGACTGCATTGCTGCTAAAAGTCGCAGTGTGTAACGGTTGAGTGCCGAGTTCACCGACATTTCAAACAACCGGTTAAACGTCATCGACTGGTTGTGTCATTTTTATGTATGGCAGTTGATGCTGACAATGAATCTATCAGCTGATTAAGTCTAGGACTAGATCAGTCGTTTCAAAGTCGATGAACTCAGGCTCAAAGCTGAAACGTGTATGGAAAGGGTAAACAAAAAAGTCTTTCAGCTTGTGGCAGTAGGTTTATATTCTAATTAATACTTAAGTTATAATGCTGATTTAAAAAAATAATAATAGCAAGGTCTACTGATGCGACTCGTTGTTACATAGGTACACCGAACTCCCAACCAGATATTGATTTTACAGACACTAACATTATTTTGTTTTTTCATCCTTGTCTACTCGTATAAGCTTGGCGTCCCATGCTTCTCCTAATATTATTTCCATTATGGTTCGTATAGTACGGGTAATAAGCTCCTACTTTTCTGTTGAACACTAAGTACGGAGGCATATGGCTATATTCTTTGGCAGACCAGCTACGAGCGTAGGTGCTTCTTTTGGACTTCTTTAAATGTTTTTCAATTTTCCTTGGGATCAGGTCTTCTTGGTGTTTTTGTGTCTGATGTCCATTGTCGGTTGAAGTTCTTACATCAGTATGATGGCTTTTAGTTTTTTTCTTGGCATCAACAGTTAGTATGGCGTTCAGAATGACACAGACTAGTATAATCTGAAATAATAAATAAAAACTATTAGGTAAATACAACACCAGTTAATATCAAGCAATTTTATTATTTCCTTGTTTTAGGCTTAAGGTCAGAGGTTTTAATCAATTACAAACATATAACAACAGACAATATGAATAAAAAAATGCATCAGTAATTTCCCACACTGCTGTACTGTACGGAAAAAAACCTGTAATTATATGATTAATTAAACTGAGATTTAGAATTCGATATGATTGTCAATTCACGATTTCACTTACCCTTAGAAGATAAAGTCTTGTGTTCTCCATGTTATGTCACCAGCTTATTTCCAAAATGTTATGTACTCAAGAAAAATCTACAACTTCAAATCAATGCAACTACAAAATCATATTCACAAGTAAACTATCATTGAACTTGGTTTTTGTTTTTATAGTGATCGTTCATCGAAAATGACCCACATGGAAATAATGTTTTCTGAACAAAAAAACTGTGGAGACGAAAAACGAATCTTTAAAAAAACTTGCGATGATAGCTCCGATGTATCGTACTAGCCGATCGGTCGGTATAACATTAAATTTTATTGCTAGGAGATATTTATTTCAGATAATTACAGCTCCAAGTTGAGCGGACATAATTAAACGAGTTTTTTTTTGTAAGAACCAAACGTGATGGATGAGTGAAGATTACAATGCTAGAACAAATTATAATCTTTATGCGATAGGTCAAATTTCTCGTGTGTTTTCTGGTACCGTTACTTATATGGAACAGGAGATCCTCATTCTTAAGTTTGTCAGTTGATATCAGTCATTTCGATTTTACCACTAACTTGGAAAGAGACTTTTCATTTACTAAGGTTATTTCACGAAGTCCATTCTATGGAGCTCTTTATCTCCAAAGTGTGAAAATTTGATTAGCATGATGGTGCGACTACCGAGAGACACTAACACGGTTCTACTTTCTTTAGAAATGGATGAATAACACATTTTCTACAATCTCTGTCAGTCAGTCGTCTAACTTACGAGTATAATAAGTTGGTATGAGGTGGAACACGTGTTTTTATTTTATTTTGCCAGTACTACTTCTTTTAAGCTTACGCTTAGTTTAAGGCTAGGTAATTGGTGTGTTCGTTGAAACAATTAATTTATTTAACGCATTATTACAAGTCAACAATATCCTTCCGAATTCTTGAAAAACACTTGGTATTAAAAGGAAGCAAGATTTTCAAGATGTTCAAGAGAGTTCAAGACAAAATTTTAACTCACTCATGCATGTCTTGATCTTAAGCTTTACAATTTTGCAGAATAAGTTGTAAAGTTTTGGGTTCGCTTAGCCATGCATGTCTATACCTATGTCCGACTGGTCTTTGCTTGAAACAAAAACCCTTAATACTAACTTAACGTATGTAATTGGCCAAATATAATCCCTTAAAGAAAAGATAAAAAATAAAATCGATTAATATAAGCATAGGGGCTTAAAAGTTTTGCAGGTGCCCCGTAATATATGCGTAGGTTGGTGCGGCTGTTTTCATCTCATGTGGTTTATCATTTTTCACCAAAGAATTACTGGATAACTATGCAGATATGACCGGTTCCTCGACCTTGTTTTTCGATTCAATTCATTGTGATTCATAAACGAGCACATTTTGTAAACTATGACTGACACACATCGGGACTGATTCTGATTAAAACGGCTGGTTTCCGCAATTACGTAGATTCATTAACAAACCAGTCATACGGCTGTGTTAAATATGAACTAATTGTTAAATTTTCGAATTTGTTTCACAACTAATTAATTAACGATAGAGTTCAAAATATCAATATGAAATTTAGAACAGGTAGGTATTAGAGTTAGCTTTTATTATAACAAGTTAATGTTGCAATATGCTTTTATAAAAGAGAGGCCTTCACCTTGAAATGTACTCAGTGCAATATGGAGCTCAAATTGGTGATTTTGTCGGTAAGTTTTGGTCATCACTTGAATTTTAATATTTTTATGCACCATTTAAAAAAATGTTTTGAGGACCGACTATGATTGTTCTTGACGGATGAGAAGTAAAGTAGGATTGAATTAGCTACTTTCATCTTCTAGTTCTAGTCTAACTCTTGAAGAAGGAGATTGCTAGCAGCTTTAAGCCTGTGTATATTATTATTGATTGATAAGACGACCGCTTGGTGCAGTGGTCCACAGGTCGGACTCCTAAAACCAAGGGTCGCGGGTTCGATCCCCGCACGGTACAAGCATAAGTGTGCATGAACATGTATGTTTGTACTGGTCTGGGTGTTTTCTATGTATAATATGTATTTATTTACATAAAAAAAGTATTTAAGTATGTTTATCCGTTGTCTAGTACCCATAACACAAGCCGCGTAGCTTAATTTGGGACTAGAGAATTGGTGTGATTGTTGTGAAATATTTATTTATTTATTATTATTTATTATAAGACATTCCATAAATTGTATACGTAAATAATACGTCAGTTTTCAATAACGCCTTCGTTTTCGATAATGTTTGTCGTCACTTACGATTTGCCTGTAAAATATCAGCAGGCACCCTTAATTACTATAACAACAACTTATTAATTTCAGACCTACAGAGATCTATGTATACCTATACTACTTTGTTTGTAGTTTTTTTGTTTCCCGGAAAGTTAAGTAGTGGTACTGATACCTTAACTATTATTGTAAGTCGAAGGACCGGGCCCGTAACCCGAAGATAGCAGTGCCTGAATGTATTTCACGATGGCTTATCTTGGCTTGTCCTTTAAACTGTTAACGGAATGGAGTACTTTATTACCTTTTTTCTTTGATAAATGTTTTAATATGTAATTATATTTCCCACCAGCTAGCATGTCTGTCGTGCCTCGTCCCGCCCTCGCAGGGAACCTCCCTGCTAGCGGCCAAGGCGGCTGCGGTGGGAGCCGTGAAGGGCGCCGCCGTGCTGGGTGCGGGGGCCCTAGCCGCGAAGGGGCTGGCCCTTAAAGGTATGAAACTAATAATTGGTAACAAAGTTGGTTGCCAGTATGTGTTTGATTGATTGCGATGATTGACAACAAGATTTAGATCCGACGCTTTTATGTTAAGACGAATGAATAAAATTTTAGACAAACAAATCGCTTATATCTTAATTGTCTATCTAGTATACATGCCATTGAAAATATAGGTATTCGCTCATGACAAGAAGATAATGTAGCAGTGTGTCATACAGATTTTTGGCAGTTATTTCCTGGCTGGGAATTTTTTAAGCCGAATATTACAATATTTAATAACAAAAGTAACATCTTGATAAGATTTAATTCTCGATGAAAACAGGATAAATAAATCATGTTCCAAATTGCCATTCGATAATTGGTAATTTCCAGGATTACATGTTTGGAATGGCTTCCCAATTGCTATACTTCCGTTGCTTCTTCTCAGCAAAGTGAAGGCTAAAAGTTTATGAGTTTGCCACTATGGTGTATTAACTGTATGATTAAGCTAAAAACTATAGTATATATGTATAGTTAACTGTACATCTTCATTAGGAGCAGTAGTGGTCGGCGCCAAGGTGGCAGCAGCGAAAGCCCTGGGCGCGAAGGTCCTGGCTGCTAAGGCTGCTTTGGCTGCAGCTAAACCCCAAATTCAGGTGATTACCATGATTATTACTAATGCTAAGAACTCAACTACATGGCTACCTAAATTCACTCATGATTTTATAATTATCCATGACCAGCCCTACCCCCTACTATAAGCCGTTGCCCAAAGGCCTCAGGTCCCATTTCACGTACTTAAAAATTGCCGATAAATACTAAATTAGCCGGTTTTGACAGTGTCAATGTAAAATTTCATACTAAAAATGACTTTAAACGGCTGTTTAGCTAGACGTCAGTTAAACATCTTGGTGAAATCAGGGCTAAAGGTATATTATTATTATGGTTTGATATTTGCCTTTACCTTTCTCATTGAATTTTCACTCCACCCATTGCCTTCTTTCTGTATGACCTTGAGGTTGACTGGCAGAAAATGCTTTTAGCATTAAGTCCACCTTTGGTACATTTCTTGTGCAATAAAGTTTTATATTTCACTTAACTAATCTAAAATATTTAAATTCAGATCCAGCCGGTGCCACAAAACACCGTAGTGCTGAGCCCGCCTAGCTTATCCGCCATCAAGGACCGAGTGGTGAACCTGATCAGCACGGTGCAGCAAGCAGCGCTCAACAAGAAAGCCGCAGTCAGCGAGCTCCTGTTCTCCCTACTGCCCACGAAGACCATCGTCCGTAGACCTTCGTTCGTCGAAGTAGTCGAAACCCCGAGGGTTCTGGAAGTCAAGGAGGTTGGAAAGCCATGCCCGCCGTCCATCGCGGTCATTGGCCCCACTATGAACGTGCTGTAACTGTAAGATCTTAGGCTGACGATGAAAATGATTAGTGCCATAAAACTCCGTTACATTATTAGCGCGGATATCAGTCATCGACCTTTGATTATCTTGAAAATAATAGACTAGGTGGAAAAATCTTAGTGTGAACTTTGAACTGTTTAAAGATCAGACTTCAACGCTATACGAGTAATATAAGTTAAATTATAAAAATAATAAACACTGATTGATTACTGTGATAATATGTTTGTTTAATTCCAAAACGGGTTTCCCTATTTTTTATGATGATGAATAAGTTGGGTGATAAGGGGTTTTTATTTTGGTAATTAATATTACTCGAAACTTTTATCATGAAATTGGGGTGATGTTACGACAAGAATTCGAAAACAAATTCCTCATTCCAAATAGGTATATATTTTTTTATAGTCCTCCTGGCCGATTTCGACCACGGCGGCCAATCTCAACAGAGATCAGCCAACTCCTCAGGAGATGTTATAGTGCACAAGTGTGAGCGCAATACACACAGGTGCACTCACTGTTCTATCACTCTCAAAGTTCGGTGAGACGGCAATCCGTCATGACCGGAGAGAACTCAGGCGCAGGACCAACGGCTTAACGTGCTTTCCGAGGCACGGGGGTAACACCTCCAACTTCCCGACTCCGAGCTGTTTTTGAGAAATTCATGACAGAAAATCTCAGAAACTATTTTTGGCTCGACCTGGGATACGAATTCAGGACTTCTCGGATGTAAGGCCACTTTGCCACTACACCAACGAGCCAACGAGGCAGTCATACCAAATAGGTATACCTATGATGCGATGAGGAGTTGTGGCATTAAAAATTATATGACAAATAATGTTATGCGTTTCGGCAGGTAACCCTTATACGACTACAATACCGTCACAATACTATAGGTATATGACTACAAGACCGTCGTCATTTTCTTTGTAAAAGATATCTAGATTTGTCTATAAGAGTGACAGTTATCTACCTTACGGTCAACGTTAGATAGGATCTTGAAACCGGCCATAAAGGCTCTTTAATCGACGGAAGTGAATCAATCACTGTATTTACACGGTACACCATCCATGACTAGGCCGGCCCTTAGTTCATTGGATTCATCAAATTTGAAACTAAATAATAATTTTGCTACTAAATCCTACCAATCCCTGTTATCTAGATACTATCCAAATCATTCTTTTCTGAAATTCGATTTTTCACCAACGCTAAAAGCCCACCCAAGAAAAAAAAGTTACCTGACGAAATTGAAGACACTACTTATTCTCGATGGTATTTATTAGTTGCACTAGCATTTAATCAACACAAATTCGAAGCAATTTGTAAAATCGATTACCCAATAGGTGAATACCAATGACACGCAACGTGCAACTAAGTCTAGTTTTCGCGAATGTTGTTTTCGTTCTCGCCGTGCGTAACGCGTCCAGCCGCTTGACATGCGGTTTTTGGGCAAAGAAGCGGTCAAGTGGGCCGGCGCGCGGCGCGGGCGCAGCGAGCGTGGACACGATTTATGAAGACCGCAACCCGACTTTGACAGCTCTCTTGTATTTAACATGCAAATCGATTGCGGTTGCGAAGGAACCTATTATGCAGATTGCCGATTATTCGAATTCATTCGATGCTTGTGCGCTTCCTGTCATCACCTGAACCTTCAATTACAGACGGATATGAACATACGTAATCCATGTGAAGGGCCTTACGCAAATTTAGCCCGCTCTCAGATCAGCTTCCACCGTGAGGGCAATAGCATTGCCGAATGATTTCTAGTGATCGCGCCGAGGGATGTGTGCGCATCCGACATGGTCTGATATCTCTTGCAAACGTTTGTTCGATTGCAACCCGCGCTTGCCGACGATTAGTTTTTACTGGACAACCTAATGATATTCAAATAGGGCGGCATCGGCCGGGTGTTTAGCATTGTTAATGTGATGTTAATAATTTTCGAGGGGGTATAAAAGTGCAGGCAATTTTGTGCAATGCATCATAATTACATCGCACTGCGTGATCTAGAGTCGTATCACAGTTAGCACCAAAAATAAAAAAAATAGCTATGTCTCGGCTTACGGTAAGATGTGATATCATGTGAAGTGATACGGATTTTTTGCAGTTTTACCATCAAGTGTCAAATATTGATCTTTGTAATGTGGTTTTCAGATTCTTTTCGTCATCGCAGTAGCGTATGAAGTGGTTGGAGAAGGTAACAATTTTTTGATTCTTCGAAATGACAAAATATGCTTTTGAGCATACCACATAGTAATCTTTGTGTTTTGTGTCGTGACAGGAGTTGCAAAGGATAAGGCTACAGACTCTCAGCCCCAACAATCCGGGTACTACGGCAATGCCATAGGAGTAGGCCTCGGAGGACTCGGTGGTTACGGACTCGGGGGTGCTGGACTCGGAGGCGCCGGCCTCGTCGGCGGACCAGCCATAGTCGCCGCGCCCGGCATCGGCAGCGGCGCCGCCCTCAACAACGCCGCCGCTGTCGGAGCCGCCCAGCTCAGCGCCATCCAGAACGCCCAGGCCGTGCAAGCCGCCCAGATCGCCAACTCGGCTGCCGCCGCCATCCAGGGCGCCCGTGTGACCGAGGCCGCCGCGAGGGCCGGACAAGTTAACGCGATCAACAACGCTCAGGCTCTAGACGCTGCCCGCGTCGCCAACATTCAGAGGGCTCAGGCCGCCGCCTACGAAAACGCGAGAGCCATCGAGGCTGCCAGACGCGCGGCCGCCGCCAGCGCCGCCGAGGTTGCCCGCGCCGTCGAAGCCGAGCGTCTCGCCAACGCCGCCCGCGTCCAGGCGGTCGCCATCGCCAACACCCGCGCCGTGGAGGCTGCGCGTATCGCCAACGCCGCAAGGGCTCAGGCGGCCGCCGTGTACAACAGCGCCGCGCAGGCTCAGGCCGTCGCGGACTCCGTGGCGAGGACCGCGCACGACGGAGGCGTGCTCCTTGGCGGTGCCGGTCTCGTGTCCGGCGGCGTGGTCTCGCTCGGCGGCCTCGGCGGTCTCGGCGGCTACGGCCTGGCCGGCATCGGCCACGGCGTGAACTACGGCATCGGCCTCGGCTACGGACACGGCTACGGCTACGGCAAACACTAAACGACAAATAAACTAATATCGACTCCAGTGAACTCTCCATAGTCAAAACAACCAAATTTCTACATCCATTTCGATCTTTTCATAGAAATGGTTAGCGGCAGTTACAGTAGATTTGGTCAGGTGATGTAAATAATTTTCCAAATTACGATATTCTATGTCTTGTTGTATTAAATGTAGCATACATTACGATGTTTTTTTTATTTTGTTAAATGTGATTAAATAAAAATCATGAGCCATTTTACTAAAATTAATTTTACAAAAAATAAGGTATTTACCCTACTCACTATCGATAATGTTTTAATTTAAATGACACATTTTTTGATCATCGTGTTGAAATAGGTTTGTTATCAATATGTTACAGGGGCATTAGTGAAGTAGGTAGGTAGGTACCCATAATTTTGTTTTATTTTACTTAAAAATTGAGAATCATCATGGTCACAGACATAGTTTGGCACTAGGTTAGGGCATGAAGCAGAATGCTTCGGGCCTGTGATGCTTATGGTTATTTAGTTTAGTAAGAACACAAGACGTCAAATACATTTGAAGACTAAGGAAGAACAACCCAATTATTTCCTATTTTTATGGTAACCTATATACTTGGTATACTTTTCCTGAAATGTAATGGTTTTCTGTGGATTCGACGTATCACTAGCACAACAGATGTTAACAACAAATAAAGGGCTACCGAGAAAATTCTAAATCTAGCAAACTGCTGTATTGACATATCAAGAAGTGACGCAAGATTTCGAGAAATCAATATCTCTAACCGCTGTAACCCGACCAAATTAATAGAATAGATCAAATCAGATATAACAAACTCTACTGAGAACTAACGCGAAAACAAACACGTGAACCACACACATTCGATACTCGTATCGTCATCTCCTATCTGTCGCATCCTCGCACGATAAACATATTCACGTTACAAATCATGTATTGCTTCATGCCGCTACTTTGCTTTGGAATAAATAATTTTAAATGGGGACAGCATCACATACATTGTGATCCCAAATTAAAAGCACTTGTGATATGGGAATCAAAAACAAAAGAAAGGCGACAAGTTACACCGTGAACACATCAAAATTGGTTTCCAAAATTGTCTCCGTCCGGGGATCGAACCCGGGACCTCATAGATCTTAGCACCCAGAAATCGATACTCACGCCTCAGCCCACGGAGGTCGTCATGAATATAGTACAAATTGCGATTGGGTATTGCTTGCCTATATAGTAGTAAAATTCGGAGAAGGGCAAAACGCTGAAACCTTTCTTCTGTCTTACTTTTTAAACTTTGGTGAGGCAGATGTTTTTTCGTTTTTTCATGAATATGATCAATACAGAGCAAACAAAATTAAATTGCGTCAGTATTTTGATTATACATTTGTCAAAAATCTTTATTTTCCCTGACTTTCTAGGTAGCTTCCATAATTTCACTGAATTTCCCTGACCACCTTGAGCTTCTTTGACTTTCCAGAATGTGGATCCCGCTTTTCTGTTTACTTTTTCTTTTCGCAAATCTGCTGGGGTAATCTTTTTCTCTCTTTTACTCATTCTGTTTTTCCACATTGCTACCAATACAACTAAACAAAAAAAAACGATCGTTTGCAAATGCACTTTAATGGGAAAATCTCTCTGCCCGTGATAAATACCCTATGTAGGGTGCTGCCCACTTTTGATATTCAAAAGTTCCAAAAGAAGAAAAATAGTTTTTCATTTCTCATACTCGGAAAGTAGTGTTTGTTTGATCAGAGCAGCGGGTCGAAAACTATGCTTCCCTCCCTTAGGCGGGAAAGACTCATAGTAATTGCTTCCCTCCCTAGGGCGGGAATGAATTTTAAAAATAGAACTAAAATTGGTTATTTAGTCGGCTATAATTTTTTTACATAATTAAGAAAACAATCGATTAAAAAAAAATGCTGCGGTCTTGTGAGTGTATACGGCCAATGTGAATTAAAAAAAAACACGGGTTGCACTCCGGGAGTGCCGGCAGAAGTGAAAACTTGATTATCAACGTTGTGCATTTTTGATTTATTTGAACCGTCTTACGGTTTTTCGATCAGCATCACGTGACCTGACGCGAGTTTCACAGTTTCTACCCATGCCACAAAAGTGCTCAACGCCGCTAAAGAAGTTTTCACTTCAAAAACCTATTAAAGTGGGATGGCCCGCGGCGGTGACGCGGGCGGTGTGTTCCATATTTGAAATTTAAATTAAAAAAGACTATTGAATTTCACAAATTGTTCTAACTTCTCAATTAATTTTAAATAGGTACGACTCATGTTATTACTATCAATAAATATTTTAGAAAAACTACTATTTTTGAAGTGAAAACTTCTTTAGCGGCGTTGAGCACTTTTGTGGCATGGGTAGAAACTGTGAAACTCGCGTCAGGTCACGTGATGCTGATCGAAAAACCGTAAGACGGTTCAAATAAATCAAAAATGCACAACGTTAATAATCAAGTTTTCACTTCTGCCGGCACTCCCGGAGTGCAACCCGTGTTTTTTTACTTTCCTTATATTTGAAATGAAAAGTAGAGTGTTTAACACGGGTGAAAGTCATCAATTCCCACTCGGACTATAGCCGCCCTCGCTTCGCTCGTGCGTCTAAATACCTCGTATGGGAATTGATTTCTTTCCACCCTTGTATAACAATCTACTATTTTTTACCATTTGTGATTGGATCGAGGGCCTCGTATAGCAAGCAAGGTTTTATTTTTGTGAGTACGGCCACAGATTACTAAATAGTTACTTGGTACGGCTTTAATTATCTTATGAAATAGTGATAGGTACATTGGCTGACTTTATGCCACAAGGCATTCTCTACTAGTCAACTTAGGTACAAAAAATATCGTTTCTATCGTTGCAAACTTACATACTTACAAGTTACATAGGAAAGTTTATACATTGATTATTTATTGTAAACAAAACACATAGAGGGGTCAAGCGCTTGAATTCAGATAACAAGGCTTATATAAACGTTTTCGAGCACAATCTTACTCAAACAGAGGAATACTGTGTAAAAAGAACATTGTTAACATACAAAATGGCTTCCAAAGTGAGTACATACAAAGTATATAGTATAATTCGGGATAAATTGTTTCTTAATATTAATAACGATGACAGAATAGTTCCTTGTGCTGAAACTGTCTACTAAAAGAAAATGCAGTTTTGCACGATCTTAAACGTTTTCAGTTTTGAATCGTCGATTATATTTTTTACGATGCCAAATTGCCAAGTATGAATGGAAAGTTATAGAGTAATTATTTAGCACAGCACAACAAATGAGTAATTGTTTGTTTATAACAAAAGGTTATCGCTGAGACACAAATGATTTTTAGATAAGTATAGGTATCTCTATCTTACTTACAGTGTAAGTTACTTACTAGTTGCAATTTAATTGCTGACAAGAAAGCCCTTTTAGGAAGGAGTGACAAGATATTGCCTGTTTTAAAAGTGTTTAATACATATAACATTTTCAGATTGCTTGTTTGGTGTTGATTTTCGCAGTCACCTGCTACGGTATGTTAAGTTCACTAAAATATTTTTTTCTTTTTATTGTCTTTCAAATTCAAAACCAAAAATCAGAGAGAATTGGTCAAAAAACTGTGTCAGAAATAGAAATTGAAAGAGGATAACTTGCATAATCCAAAAGTAACGGTTTACTCAAAGCCTTACCTTATTCTCCAGGGATAGCCAAATGCAATTATCCCAGGGTTGAAAAGTCAGTCAGGTCAGTCTGTCTCTACCTGCGTCCAGGAATAAGCTAGATGACTGTGAATAAAAAACATGAACACTGTGTAGCCATAAAATAAAACGTAAATGAAAGATTACGAAACAAGTTATTATTTTAAGCCAGATTAATGAATATTTTCATAAAATTAAACTAAAAACCAAAGACAATCCTCTATCATTTTCTGAACGCCAATCAGAGCGAATGACGTCACGTTAGAGTAAACAAATGATCACATAACATCTGTTTTGTTCTCGTACTGCTTAGTTTGTCTGATTTTTATCGACCATATATATTGTTTCAGTGTAACGTTTGCCTTTTTGAACGGTTTGTTTAAAATAAAGTGAGTCATGGAACCTGGGTTTATAAGGGCAAGCAGTGATAATCTGCCAAGTTGACGAAAAGTGACTTTATTATGACATGAAATATAACACGAGATTCTATTTTCATTATCAATTATGGCTAAACCTTAACTTTATGAATTAAAGGTGGCAAATTGATGAGATGGATACACACATCACTAAAGTCTAAAACTTACTTACATTTTTGGTCACCTTCTACAAATTGTAATAATTTTATACCAACAATGTTATAAGTACCCTTTTTTAGCGTTAATTAAAGGACATTTAAATATTAAAATAAAATCCGTATCTCATTAACATAACAACAAAATTTTCTAAGTAAGGAAAAAAGTTCTATATTTTTATTTTATTTTACTAAACAAAATTTTGAATAATAACTAATTCATACCTGCTCATATATGAAATTGAAATGCATTTTTGGATCTGTATCCACTATAGGTTTGTTTTGTTGTGATGACGTTATGTCGTGTGCACCACAATTAGTATAAATGCAATGTACGACAACCACTTTGTTTACTTCTGTTCACTCATATTCTCATGTAAGTGATATTAATGTATGTCTTTATGAGAATAAATGTCTTTAAACCTTCAATTAAAGTCTTGTTGTATAGGCATTGTATTTAGTTGTTAGTTGTTGTAGTTAGTTTATCTTTTTATGTGGCGGCACAGACTTTGCAATGTTTTGGTATTCCAAATGAAGCAGTCTATCCTGTCATTGGAAATCCTACGTAAGTTAGACGAAATATAAAAAAAAAATTGTCTGTGCGTATTGGAGTAACTGATTAAAGCAATTTAACATAATGCATGAGACTCGATCAATGGGATTCCTGTCTCAGGACCAAAACATTTTGTCCATAATAAGCGCTTAATCAGACCCCTATGTCAAGAGCGCGAGCTGAGAATACTGTCCTGCTTGAGAATGAAATCTTTGTTCTTTTTCTCAGATCAGATAATAGAGATGGCTAGTTCAGCCATCACTTGGCGGTAGTTTTTGATAGCTTTAGTGACTTTGATAAAAACGAGGTCGGAGTTTGCGTTAAATTGCATTAAGGCACAAATTTGTATTTTTTAAATATGTTAAAAAATCATAGCAAAAATATTTACTAAAATAAATTAACGACTTTCGATGTCATCGAAAATGACAGTGGCAAGTCATTATTGCAATACAAAACATTTTATCCTGACGTTTCGAATTTTCATTAGATCCCGGTGCCCCTATACAATAAGTATATATCATCAGCCTTTTTGACAATGATATCACTTTGTTTGTCTCTGGGTTATTCAAGCTCAGGATAGTGCAAGTGGATACGTAGTATCCTCGTACTAGTCTGTGGGGCTAAAGTACTTAGTTCCACGTTAGTCCTCATTAGTATTTATGAGATTGAAATAATGTGCTCTCCCTTACCCAGGTATGCCGCACTACGGCGGGAGCGGTAGCCAAGGCAGCGGAGGGTACGGCCAAGGTGCCCATGGGGGCTTCGACAGCACCAAGGGGGGGCTGAACAACGGCCTGGGGCACGGACAGGCCGGAGGATTCGGTCAGCCTGGCGGACACTCGGGCGGATTCGGACAACAAGGCGGATTTGGACAACAAGGTAAACGATGAACAAATTTATGTTTAACATAAAAACTAATGTGTAAGATCCATATTATTAGGAGCCAGATTTCAGAAGAAGTTCAGTCTGTCTTATTAATAACTATACCAAAATTTGGTATAGTTATTATAGAAATATATAATTCATATTTAATATGAATTATATATTTTTATTGTTATTTTGTCAGAAAGTGAGAATTCCTTTCAGTGCCTTGTCGAGGCATTTGCCTAGTTTGTGTTTTATGTTGTCACGTAAACACCAAAACCCTTAATTATTTATTTGCCTAAAATGTTGACTTTTACAGGAGGATTCGGGCAGCCAGGAGGTTTTAACCAACCCGGCGGACACCAGGGTGGATTCGGCGGAAACCAAGGTGGATTTGCCAGCCCGCAAGGTGGCTTCGGAGGTCCGCAAGGTGGTTTCGGAGGTCCAGGGTCAAGCGGATTCAACTCCAACCAGGGTGGCTATGGACAGGGGGGGCATGGTCAAAACGGTTTCGCAACAGGTGGTCATGGGCATCACGATGGTGGTCACGGACAGCACGGGAAACACCACGGCGGTTACCAAGAATTCGGTTATTAATAAATTGAAACTGTACGGTTCAGTTTTGATGAGACGAAATGGAGACATGTATTAATGAATGAAATAATTGTAAAAATAACAATAAGAATGAAATAAAATGACTTTCGAAAATGAGGTTGAGGATTACAATTCAATACAAACCATCTGAAAATCTGCCCATATTTTTATTTTCTAATAGCAACCTACATAGGTCTTTTTATAAGCTTTTAATTAAATGACTAGTACCTAGTGAACACATTTTTGAGGATTGAGTTACGTAGAAATTTTAAATAAAAATCGTATACCTATTTACTTCAGTCAATAGAACTATAAATAGTCCGTTTAAGTAACTACTATGTAATCGTTAATTACCACGAATCTCTAGAACACAATTACAGATTTAATTGGATAATCATGGTAATGATGAATTATTACAATTGTATAATGTGAGAGAGCGTCACAAAGAATACCACTTGATAGGTTCCCATAGAATGTTGTCGTTAGATGGGCAGGCAGCCTAATTAGATTCTTAATACCGATTTGTCATTATCACGTTTGCAACACGCGTATGTCCTGTTGCCAGGACTATAAATGCGTCCGGAATATTGGTTGTGCCACTGTACTCTTTCTTCTTCTGTGAACATCACAACTCCGTCAGTTTGAGTTCCTAAAGTTGGATATCCTTGGAAAATGTCACGCCTTACAGTAAGTAGATACCACGGAAATATAAGTGCAGATATTGACTTCAATCTTGTTCACTGTAATTGAATTATTACGGATTAATCAATTATTCATAAATATTATTACGGATCGTCACGGATTGGTCAAGAAGCTGACTTTATCCAAGAGGTCGCGGGTTTGATCCCCGAACTGTACAAACATTTGTGTGCATGAACATATCTAATATCTGTAACA
The DNA here is from genome assembly GCA_963921415.1 of Pyrausta despicata. Taxonomy (NCBI): domain Eukaryota; kingdom Metazoa; phylum Arthropoda; class Insecta; order Lepidoptera; family Crambidae; genus Pyrausta; species Pyrausta despicata. The sequence goes on along the minus strand of OY992862.1, from coordinate 6,965,208 downwards.
CAAGTGTTTAAGCTATTTACCTCGGAGTCAGATTTATGTATGTGATGTTGTTGTATATTTATTTATTATTATTTTTCGATCATTAGTGACTTATTTTGTTCAATAGATAAGCCATTACTGTTAATGATTATGTTACTTTTAATTTTAAATGTTCTTTATCATCTTTAAGGCACCTACTGCAGACCTTTTAAGAAGTTAATACATTATATCCCTTCAGATCATTTCTAAGTGACCGATCTTAGTGCGTTTTTTTATTCGAAAGTAAATTTAATCACGGTGTTTCTTAGCTAAAAATAAAGTCCATAGTCCATGAACTTAGTCCATGCTATAGCTCGTCAAAATCCGTCACTCCGTCACAGCTCATCAGTTGTTTTCCTAGCTTAGGACGGGGCCAATTTTAACATAGTAAATTATGCTTACTACTTACACGTGGCGTTCTCAGGTCATCTTCGTCGCCATTCTTCTTCTGGTCACCATGACAAGGGGTGCTGACGATGCCGCGCCTCCAGCGGACGGCGCAGCCACAGAGGTAGCCGCCAAAGATGCCTCCACAGCAACCACCGACGCTCCGAAGACCAACAACGATACTTCTAACGCGAAACCTGATGATGTCAAATAGCTGATTAGCATTGTTCTAGTATTTAGAAAAAAAAACAATAAATGCAGACAATGATTTGAGACCGATAAAAAAGGAATTAATTTACAAAAAGGGTACTAAACTATCATAATGAAATGAGTTACTCGCGTTAACCTAACTTTTAACTCGACAACAACGGATAACACTAAATAGGTACATACTTAGTTAAAACCAAACACCCTTCTATTTCAATGTATAAACTAAGGTAGAGTAAGTAGTAGTACCTATTTGCCTCACTAAAATTATAAAATCCTTTTTTGACCTGATGTTATTTAGAAGGAGTTATACCGCGAACTGCAGAAATGAGATCAATAAGTAGAAGGTGAAGTCTAGTAAGGTTCCTTTTATTTAATGAAGCAAATATATACAAATAACAATCTCATTTTTTATTTGAGTACCTAGCAAACCCGCAAATGTTGTCCTGTCCGTTGTTTTTATTTTTATTTCCTGATCTTATCTCTACTCTAAACCTTCTTTGGACTTTCACAAATATTTCGAGACTAAAATTAGTTCAATCAGTTCAGCCATTCTCGAGTTTTGGCGAATAGTTATTCATTTTTTATATATATTAGAGACTAGCGGATTCGACAGGAGTCGTCCTGCCCGCTATTTTCGCAATTTTTCCATATTTTCTTATCGTTAAAACCTTCCCTGGACTTCAAGAAGAAGAATACCTCAAATATTTCAAGACCAATTATTGAAATCGGTTCAGCCGTTCTCGAGTTTTAGCGAGACTAATGAATAGCAATTCATTTTTATAATTATACAAGGTGTAACAAAAAACCCCGTATAACTGAAGGATGTTGTTGTGCCCGTAAACCTGAACAACTTTCGCTAAGAAACCTAGGTCGAAATCTCAAAAAATCTTTTGGCTCTCCCATAGTAAATCGATCAGCTGAATGGCAATTTTGTATGGGAGGTCCGATTATTTTTTTGAGATTTTGACCAAGGTATCATTGGGAATGTTGTGCAGTTTTCCGGGCACAACAACACCCTTAAGTTATAAAGGGGTTTTTTGTTACACCTTGTATAAAAGAAGAACATTTAGGCAGTGGATAGAGCCACCTTCGATCGCCTAAATTTAGGTTTTAGGTACCACCACACAAAGTTTCATCCGCCATCCCAAGCCCAACTTATTATACTATCTTATGTTATTTTTACATCAGAAAGTGCTCGACGCTCTGAAAAACTTATATTTTAGCTTGCCTAAGGTTTACACATGTGCATGAAAACTCCACAGAATCATCTTTGTTTCTCCTAAACATAATCAAGTGAGTTTAGCAGATTATTCGATCCATGAACCCACTGATACAGTAATTAGAAGAGTAATGTTATTAAGAAGGAGTTATATACCGCGAACTGCAGGAATGAGATCAATAAGTAGTAAGTTCCTTTTATTTAATAAAGCAAATATATGTATACGAATAACAATCTCATTTTTTATTTGAGTAACTAGCAAACCCGCAAATGTTGTCCCGTCCGTTGTTTTTTTTAATTTCCTGATCTTATCTCTACTCTAAACCTTCTTTGGACTTTCACGAATATTTCGAGACTAGCGAGTGGACGCCCGCGACCTTATATCTTCTTATCTTATATTATTTTTACATCAGAAAGTGCAGATTATTTATAATTTTATAATCTAAAGTATCACCGCTGAGAGGTGTGCCTTGCATTTCGAGCTCCGTGCATAGTGATGTAAAAGGGTTCAATCTCCCTTACGAACTCTGACTAAGCACGACGTCTAATACCTGGCGATATAAGCCAAAAATAACAGCTTCAGTGCCATTCGAAGCACGAAAGGTAACGAAATATGAACTAGGGAACTAATAAAATAAAACATTCTTATTATACCACATCGATAAAATTGTGTCATGTTTTTTTTAGGATCAAAATACAGTAAACAAAAAATAGTATACCTACTCGTCATAACAACTAAGCCACCAAAAAAATTACCATACTAAATTTTACCCAGAAACTCATAGACCATTGTATGGTTATTTTATACTCGTAATATACCTTTATATTTACGTCAGTGTAACTGTGAGTAAATTTTTGTGACGGCCAGTGTAATTAAACTCGGTTTAACTTTAACTTTTAAGGTTTTTATTATTTGGGATTTGGTCTAAATTCTAGTCTAGTTCTAGATCAAGCGGTTAACTAGTCAATTACTCTTTCACGCTTAACCACTGAAAAGATTTTGATGATATTTGGTACACCTATTAATTGTGACTTGGGAACGAACAACTCCACGCCGCTGAAGCCCCGACGGGAAGCGAGTTAGCGAATAAATTAGAAAAATGTGTTCATTATCTGTTTTGCCAGCTGGATAAACTTATGTAACAAAAATAAACGGCGGCGTGGTCGATCCTGTCAGTGTCCTACTTACTAGTCAACGTTCTTCTTAGTCGGATGCTCTTGGTCATGGTAGTCATCAAACGTGGGTGGCTCGCCGCACAGGTTCCGCCACTTTGCTCTCACTGAGTCATTCCGCAGCCGCACACACTTAAGTGGCGCTTCAATGAGGGTATTGACTTAGTCAGTCCCTGGACAACAAGTCTCTCCACGGCGTCGCCGTCTTCGTGACTACTTACATTTTATATTTGCTCATTCCCAAGTCTTGAGGAGTCTGAGCGAGTAACGACTTTGACTTTATCATCCAACCGACAGCTAGTTGTTACTCGCAACGCTCTTTTCCACCTATTTCGTTTGAATTGCTTCTTCTAGATTACGATGAAGTGTTTATAGATTCAGATTTGACTGGCTGGAAACAGCTTAGATAAAAAAAAAACACTTAATGGAGCTCCATTTATTTGCTGAAACTTACATAAATAATCTAAACTAAGAATGCTTTGGTCTGTTTGGTAGGTATGCGGGGTAGGTTGTACTAGTCATTCTTGCCTAGGTCTTGCAGCCCCTTCGTGTCGGGCAGTTTGGGGGTGTCCGGCAGTTTGGGGGCGTCGGGGACCTTGGGGAGATCGCTGGGGGGCTTAAGACCTCCAGGAAGGTCGAGGCTCACCACTGCTGACGCGAGCATCAGCAAGCAAACGAATATCTGGGGGAAAATGTGACACTTATTACATGATGTTAAAATTCATTCTTCCCAGGTCTATCCACTGGTATAGTCATCAGGCTTTTTATTTTAAAGGTAGGCATGCTGCGCTGCGCTGCATCCTGATTTTTATATCTAAAATTTTGGATTATTCATATTATTTTGTGTCCTGTAACGTTTCATCTCCATCTTCCAGCTACGATCCAGACAAAGATACAGACATTCTTCGTCAATCGACAACGTGTCTTATTTCTTTAATCCGTGCTGATTTAACTTTGAAGGCCTCGGTATTACTCAAAAGTTACAACCCAATATTATTTTCAAGTTTTTTTTACTTCTTGCAAGATCGAAAAATAAAACTGCCGAATTGTTTTAAATCTAAATTAAAAAATGAAATAAATAAAGGTCTGAAATACTGATTGACGAATATAAACATGCAATGGAAATGTAAAAAGGTTTGCTGGGACTCACCACTAGTCGAGACATGTTGTAGATTTTCCCGATAACGGACTAATGCAAGCACAAAGGAGGCTGCCTACTTATACCCGTACACTTTCCTAATTAATGGACACAACAGATGTAATTAGCGCAAAAACAATAAAATTGCTCGCTAATAGGGAAAATAATAGTGCCTATAAGAGCATGCCTATTAGATAGGTATTAATATGCCAAGAAGTACCTAGTAGAAAAAACTATACATATTATTACTAATTTACAAACCTATCTACATAAAGTACTTATGATGTTGTAACATCAAACTCACCCTAAAGGAGAGGGCTTTAGACCTTAGAACACTTTTTAACTTTCTGACATATTTTCGGATTCTCTAGTTCCGTACAAATTTACTGTTTCCCAATGACTATTCGGCTATGAAATCGCCATTCATCATATGATGAAGAATACCCATTTGAATTATAGCCGATATTTGAAACAGAAATGGGACAGTTTTGATATATTAAAAAAAATGCAAAATTTAAGGTTTCTCAAGTAACAACATTAATATATATTTAACATAAGGATCGATGGAGGTGAAATATCAATAGCAATTTAATAAAAAATTAGAAAGTACTTGAAAATTAAGAAAGTAAATGGAAATAACTTTTAATTGAAATAAGTTCCGAGTCTCATATGAACAGTACATATAAATATAAATAATAAATAAATAATAAATATTTCACTACAATCACACCACTTCTCTAGTCCCAAATTAAGCTACGAGGCTTGTGTTATGGGTACTAGACAACGGATAAACATACTTAAATACTTTTTTTTTGTAAATAAATACATATTATAAATAGAAAACACCCAGACCAGTACAAACACACATGTTCATGCACACATAAGCTTGTACTGTGCGGGGATCGAACCCGCGACCCTTGGTTTTAGAAGTCCGACATGTAGACAACTGCACCAAACGGCCGTCAACATATATACTTCTGGATCAGCAGTCTTTAAGCCATGCTTGTCATTTTCTCATGCTAGACATTATTTTTTTTAATTTTAATCAATGTTTTGTACTGCTACCTTGATGGTGTTCAAAGCTGCCCCTGGGGTATTTGAAAAATGAAAATCGTTTTCTTTTCAAGTTAAACTTTAAAAATGGTATTGGTCTGCATTCTGTTGCGTGATATATGAATCATGACTATGGACTGGAATAAACCCTCCACATCTCTTGATTTGGTGATCAAGATCTAAACGTCCTTTTTGAAAAAAGTTGTGCACTCGGACTAGAAAACTCCTGACAACTCAACGCCAAGTTGTTAAACGTCAAAACGGACAGGTGATAGTTGTGCGGGATTGCGCTGCCTCTTCCCAAGAAAATACCAGAAGATTTCCTTCTAAAATATCTTCGTACACTCAAATGCTCTATGCTGCCCCTGTTAAAAGGTGCCCCCTTCTCCCCTATTATGGATTAAGCAACCATTGTATTCCACCAAGGGCGATATTATGAGGTTAACTTACTTAAAACACAAGTGCTGGAGTATAGATAAATGTAGTTACGTCACAATAAATTACCTCCAAAATGAGTAGATGTATTTCAATAAAACACGAAATTCTTCTTTATCCTTTTTTGGTCGTACCTAAAGAACCCAAAAGTCAAGAGGTTTTTATCAAATTAAAATTGTTTCTGAGATTTTCGGTCACGAATTTCTCAAAAAGTTGGCGGTGTTACACCCCCTTGCCTCGGAAAGCACGTTAAGCCGTTGCAGCGCTGGTCCTACGCCTGATCTCTCTCCGGTCATGTCGGATTACCGTCTCACCGAACTTTGAGAGTGATGGAACAGTGAGTGCAACTGTGTATTGCGCACACACTTGTGCTCTATAATAGCGACGTTTTACCTGAAAATAAAACGTTTATTAAACATACTTACCTTATTCAAAGCCTATATAATGAGAGCGGCGTATCCGATTCCGGTCGATTCTAGTACTTTTCTTGACTTGTCTGGTTACTCATGATCCGCTAACAGCCACTAACACGCCACGATGCAACACTAGCGCCACCACAGGCAGCTTATAGGAATGATTTCTAGTTTTGTCATTGCGTTTAAGGTCACCAGGCAGGAATAAAAGTAGGCTTTGAATAAGGTAAGTATGTTTAATAAACGTTTTATTTTCAGGTAAAACGTCGCTATTAAACAGTACTGTACCGTTATTCAAAGCCTATATAATGAGATCCGTGTTTATTTTCGTCTGGTGGCGCTGTGTTCGCTCGCCAATGTGATATGTATGTAAAACTGCAGGCACAACATGTTCCTCTTATATGATAAAAGGAGTTAACCTCATAAAGCACTTGTAGGAACATGACAATGAATAATTGTTTTCGATCTTCTCATGATGGACAAATACTAACTGCTGTTTTGATAATTCGTTGATATGAATTGATGAGTAACCACCTTATATTACTAATTTTATACAATCTATTCTGTCTACACGTAAGAAACAAGGGTTAAACTGTGTTTGTGAAATAAAATTGTCTCTGTACTATTGTTTTGTTGAGTTTTGAAAATAACATGAAAACTTTTAAGTACATCGTACGCAACGTCTTAGGTATAGAAAACAACCTGACCTAAACTTCCGAGCCCTTCTTAGTCTTAGATGGTATATTGCATGGGGCTTATGGCTATGGTCATTTTGCGTAGGTATTCCAAAAAGGTTGAAACATTTTTGTCGTGCTGCACGCCTAGTAAAGTGCAGAAGTACGAGGTGCCAAGTTGCTATGTGTGTTCATCGATGTATGGGACCTCAAGGTTCGCATCTTAAGAATAATGATTCTGAACAAAAAATAAAAACAAGCACCTAAGAAATCCTGTAGGCTTCACACCTAAGAGGCTTGTTTTCCTTATTAACGGTGCTGGACAATGGGGTGGATATGGAGATAGTGACGGAGCCAAATGGCAATGGGACTCAACAAAATATATTTCATGAAAGCAATCAGCCGATCGTGTCAATGTTGACAATCTAATACACCCTTTCGAGTTACGTACTATTGCCAGCTTCGGCATGTCCTTTGGATTTAGGTTCGTACGCTAAACCTGGTGATAAAAAAGATGCATAATCGCCCGGCATGCCCGGTATGAGTAAAAATTATGCGTGCTTGTGCACAGCAAAGCATAGTTTTTTATATATAAATACATTACAAGTTCAGATACTTTGGAATAAGATGGCACCGTACCGTAATCATTATCGATTGTGTTCATCTTACAAAGTTGTGAAATGAAAAATGCTGTAAGTGTTTTAAAAGGTAGTATTACCCTTGTACGGAAGAACATTATAGCCATATGGAGTTATTCGCCAAACAACAGATCATCCAGTTTTAAAAATCATTTTTCTATCAGCTACTTATACAAATAGTAAGCTAAGCACCCGACAGCGCCGTTGTGCTTGGAGGATTAACATTCCAAAAACAATGAGGGAGGAGATTCATATAATATTTTTATGGCATGTTGCACCTACTTGCGTACCATTGCAACCCTGTTACCCTGCAGGTAACTAATCTTTGTTGAGGTTAGCCGATATAAGCATTGAATTTGCAACAAAGCGACCATACTTGTACGCCGTCCATCCTAGTTCCATAGAAAAAAAAAAATGTACCCAGGTGAATGCCTATTACGATAAATCATTCGACTATTGTAATAATTTGGTAACGTTCAGTTAGATAAGCTTCCACAACAAATGACTAGCTTTCACCGTTTGGCATTTTTGCTCGGTCCAAGCCAGAGCTTTTGTCTCATGAGAGTTTGGTAGCAAAAAAGTAATAAGTGTATCAATAAAGAATCTTGTCCTGACTAGGCCAAGCCTATCGACGCAAATTGGACCATGTTAGCAATGCAAGTGGGACACTCAGTCAATGTGGCTTGCGGAAACTAAACTCGTATGTGACGAAGTTTCTGATTCATAGAAGTTTTTAAAATCAAAACCCAGCAGGAAAAATTACCAAGTGTTTGGTTTTTAAAAATTTATTACACGCTAATAAAAAAGGCGCGAGTGTGCCATGAAATGAGGAAGCTCGCCCTTTTCGGCACACACACACATTGGGATGCACTTAGCATCACGCAGCGTGGTCCTTGATAACACCCTTTGTGTAATTAGTAATTACTATCTTGCGTAGTAAAACAGAATAATGAAATTATGGTTTTCGGCTACACAGCTCGGTATTTTGTTAATTCAATTGAGATTCGTTTGTAGATTCTCTGCAAATAAACCAAGCATTCGTGCCATCGTTATGCTATTACAGCATGCTTCTGGCTCACCATTACTAGTTGTAAACTATTCCATCGGAAAACTTCTGAATCGGGCTAATAACTGTAGTTGGAGGTAATTAGTCAACCCTTTTACTAAACACTGTTGCACGTAAACAGTAATCTAGAATTATCATTCTACTACACAAATGGTAGGTATCATCAACCAATCATTATAATAAATATTTTTATCGACATGGTTTACTAAAAAGCGAAGCCATTTTACCAACATGTAAAGTGTATTTAATTTCATCTAAACAATTGTTCTAATTGATCGTGAACAGGAACCTGCATGTTACAAACATGCATGGCCCGACGACCTCTCTGTTAAATTAAAGCTGTGCTCGGAGCAATAAAAAGCTGTGGCAAGTACCAAAGCAAAAAGTTATTCATGCGGAATAGACTTCTATGTGTTTATTGACCCGTCTGGGTGTTTATCACCAAGTTTATCAGTATGATGAATAAGTTGTATGCAGTTTGTGGTTTGAAATTACCAATAAGAACGTCTATTCGCTGTCTCAAGGATGTAAAATATAAGATTCGTTATATTCAATGTGTTCATAGTATGCCTATACTATAGTGACTTCACATTTGACAGGTTTTGGTGATACCGAGATATCCAATAAGGCGCAGGTTATTTCATTTTCCGCTACAAAGCTAGCTTTATTTAGCCAGTGCACGCGTAATCATGCATCTCTTCTTATGAATACTAGCAGAAACATTATGTTATGGAATGTCTCAAGGCATTTGAGGAGTGAAACTCCACTTCGACCTAATTATCCGTGGCGGTATCGCATGTGACACATTTATTTACTATAGAATGCATTCAATTTACACCTGCCTATCTTATCAAGTTTCATCATCCCGGCGGGACGAGTGCAAGAGGGTTCTGGAGTACTTCAACTCGGTATAAAGTTACAAGTCCACTGCATTGAATTGTAAGATTAAGATTGATTAGGCGATGCCTTTATACTCATGGTATGGCCTCCTGCCCAATAAACGTGAATGTTAATTATCTAGCAAAGTTTATGCCTCACATCAGGCAATCACGCTTTCAAGCATCAAGCATTCGTTTCTATCCCGGTGGGATAAGGAAAGGCCGGCTCATGTTAATACGATTTATTCAAGACTTACCTTAACCTTTACCAAAAGTCGCTAATTTCAATTTGGTACCACGCTTACTCTCCAGGAATACTACAATATCCATAGATTGATTTACGAAGTAGGATCCCAACAATGGTTTTCAAGTCAAACACGATTATTCCTCTTCTATCCCGGTGGGATAAGGAAGAGTCGATTTCAAGTCAAACACGATTATTCCTCTTCTATCCCGGTGGGATAAGGAAGAGTCGATTTCAAGTCAAACAAGATTATTCCTCTTCTATCCCGGTGGGATAAGGAAGAGTCGATTTCAAGTCAAACACGATTATTCCTCTTCTATCCCGGTGGGATAAGGAAGAGTCGATTTCAAGTCAAACACGATTATTCCTCTTCTATCCCGGTGGGATAAGGAAGAGTCGATTTCAAGTCAAACACGATTTTTCCTCTTCTATCCCGGTGGGATAAGGAAGAGTTGACTCAGGTTAATGTGGTTTACCTATTCTGGACTTACCTTTAAAATGTATAATTACCAAACTTGTTACTACATGAATGCAACACCCGTGGATCGGTCTACGAAGTAGAATCGCGATCCCGGTTTTCGATTCAATAAATCACAATTATGAAGGTATTTTCAGATTGCTTTTTTCCCACCATATCATGTCTCTTGAAAAGAGAGCAACTTCTGAAACAGTTTACGCAGAATATTTTGTAAATACTCATCCCATAACACCAAATTAAAACATTCGAATAGAGATTCTAAAAGAATGAAAATTCCATCTGGAAGAGAGATTCTGAAAGAGTAAACACTTAGTGCTAAGAGTGTTAAAAATATTATGTTTAAATATAATGTCTCGCACTGCGATTGCTTTACAAACATATCTATGTTCGCTTAATTTATGATATGCAAAGAAGTGTACTATAAACAGGCACATTCAAAGTAATGATTTTCACTGAATACTTTACAGGTTTCTTGAATATGTACATCTGCAGGTACTTACGTGATTTAACACGTCCTTGACACGATAATAAAGAACAAACTTACTTTGCTCGTTCATTGCTTTCACCGATGTTTTTTCCAAACTGTGTCCTCCTTAACTATCCAGAGTCCCGCGATGATTCTTCCTTACGTAACCAGACATATTACTTCTGAAAAACGTTTATAAACCTAACGGTTGCACATTAGAACTTACCGTTGATCAAAATAAAATAAAAATATTTGAGGTAGATTGCAAAAAATCTATCTCCGAACGGTAACACCGTTAAAAAACAACATAGTTCCTTCTAATTGTAATGTCTAAAACACCTTCGAAATTAAATTTAAATTTGCGAATATTTCCTCAAAATTCACTATTAATTATATAATTATGAAAGTACTAGCGAGACAGCCTAGAGGGAGCGGAGCTCACTAGTGCGACCGTCTCGGTCGGAAACTTAAACGCCAATGACAAAACTAGAAATCATTCCTATAAGCTGCCTGTGGTGGCGCTAGTGTTGCATCGTGGCGTGTTAGTGGCTGTTAGCGGATCATGAGTAACCAGACAAGTCAAGAAAAGTACTAGAATCGACCGGAATCGGATACGCCGCTCTCATTATATAGGCTTTGAATAACGGTACAGTACTGTTTAATATCTCCTGCGCAGTTGGCTGATTTCTGTTGAGATTGGCCGCCAACGATATTAAATATTGGCCGCCGTGGTCGAAATCGGCCAGGAGGACTATTATTATTATTAAATTTGGAATTACAGAGTATCACATCCTTCAAGTTTTAGGTAAAACACGATCCGGGGTGCAGGTTGCGTTAATTCTTTGGTCAGTCAACCAGGACAAAGCATTTAATATTAATGTAGGTACTAATATTATTACAAGATATACATAATTAGTCTTGCATGAAAAAGCCTTAGGAAAGTTATTTGAGCCAGTTTAAAGTCTATCTTTATTATCATTCTGATGTAGGTAGGTATGTAGGTGCCCACATAAGACAGATTTATCAATCAAATCAATTACTGAGATACTTAACAATGGACTCTATTTAATTGCTTCTCTACACAGCACGTAAAGTAATCAGCAAAGTACGTTGTTTTTTTTTACCGTCATTAAGCTGGGTTAATGTTGTGAGAAGTAACAGCGTTATTAATTTATTTTATACGATACTTTCTCCTCAAAAAGTTTTAGATCAACATAAACATTGCATCAACTCCTATGATTAATATTTTTTTTATCTCTAGGCTGACGTACAAACATGGTTCATCTTATCGAACAGCATTATACCAGAACCCTTTTTTTTTTTTTTTTTTTTTTTTTTTTTTTTTTTTTTTTTTTTAACGTCAGGAAATGTCGATTACGCACCGTACCCCTCCGTCGGGGACCGGAGGGGCGTGTGTGGGACTCCCCCGTCTTCGGGTATACCCACTAAAACCTGACGAAGCCCGCTGCGTGTGGCTGTGACAGCAGGGGCCGCGGTGTCTCAACAGTCCCGCGACCCTTGCCAGCAGCAACGTCCGCCCTCTAAGCAGGAGGGCGGATCTCCACGGAGTGGGGTGAGGAGATCTCATCCCACTCCAGACGGTACACTGGCGCCGTCTCTCAGGAGAGATGTCGAGACCGGTGTGACCCCACCAGTCATACGCCCCAGAGCCCCTCTGCGTGACTCTGGAACTAGGGGTAACTTTTTATTGTGGTTTTCTACCACTCAGCCCGTAGGCTCCTGGCCTCTCAGTGAGGTAACAGGGGGGCTTTTTAGTGAGGATCCCCCGCCTCTCGGCCCGGACAAACGTCCCGACGACCACCGGCCCCACTGGGGTAACGGCTTGCCCGACAGGCCCGCCGAGTTGACGAGACCTGCCGCGCCACCGCACTTCGGACCCGGGCAGATGCCCCGTCGGCCCTACTTGCCTCGCAGGCTTAACCTGCTGAGCGCCAAGCGCTCCACCAATTACGGGCCACTCCGCGCGATCCTCTCCGAGACGAGAGAAGGGGAGTAGAACCCAAGACCGGGGCGTAGAAGCCCCGCGGGAGCCCAGCTGGATGTGGGCTCAACCGCCGCCGCCGCTGTCAGACCATCAGCCTGACGCCGAAGACCGTTCGACGCCAGTTGCCCGGGGTGCGCCACGAGGAGGCTGTCTGACCTGGCACCCCATTATACCAGAACCCTAATTAAACTTTTATTTTAGGTATTTGTCTTTTGTTTTTTTCATAGTTTGCAAAAAAATGCAATTTATTCTATAAGTTCATTAATTTGGCCTTTTATTAATTTATTTGGTTAATCAAACAACATCACAGTGCTAATACAGGTAATGACTTAAAACTAAATAATACTAACTGTGACGATAACCACGGTTTACTAATAAAGTTGAGAGTTAGTAAGAACAACTATTCTATATGAATGTACATGCATGTTAATGCTAATCGATGAGAACAGCTATAAAGATATGACAGAGAAAGATAACAATTAACAGTATTACAGTGTGTGCTAATTGCATGTATCAAGCAGCTTATTCAAAACCAATTTTTTAAATGAATGTGGAGTAAGTACAAAAATATCTATATCATTAAAATGATTGTTGTAGGTGTCAGTCAGACGGAACATAGGCGAGCGCTTGCCAGCGTTGGTGCGGGCAATCGAGTTAAGAAAAAGTTTAAAACTGCGAAAAGTTCGCCTGCTCGGCCTAACCGGCACTCTAAAGCTTAACTTATTAATTAAGTCTATACAGTCATATTTGTTATAACAAAGGTCTTATAGAAACATTGCTTGCTAGACGTCTTTTTTTAAAGTAAGTTAACTTATATCTGTCAAGGGCGGCAGCATATGAGATACGGCTGTGATAGCACTTGTGGTGCATGCTTTTACAGAATTTCTCTTGTACCCTTTCGTGGCTGTCAACGTATTTCCCATAAAGCGGGTACCAGATAGTCACCGCATACTCAAGCTGAGAGCGTAACAAGGACTTAAATAAGTAAAGAAATGTAGATGGGCGCTTAGAGTCATTGGTTTTGGGTAATAGAAGATAATGAATTGAAGAATTGTATTAAACAAATGCTTGAGTAGGCATAGTCGATATCATGCCAGGCCAGAGACAGCAATCTCATTTTAATTGCTATAAAGCGGTTTTGCAACAATTTAAAAGGGTAGCCTGAAGTGCAATCGTCTGCACATACCTATATATGATCAAATTACGAGCAAAAAAACTACTTTTTCATCCCACCATCTCGGAAAGAGTCATTTTGCTCTTCAATATCTGAGTGGAAAAGCCGTTTTTATTCACTAGAGGTTAAAGTAAATTTGAATTTAGAACATCGTGTGCACCAAGTTTGTGAATTAAAAAAATCATTAAACCTATTTATTGCTACCTCTATGGTGCCAAATATATCATACAACATTTTTTTAATTTGTTAAAAACTCAAACTCGGAACCTTCTTGGTGTTCTTTTTTCAATTTGCTTTGTTGGCGGTTCTTTACGCGGCATTTTTTCACGTCATTATTAAACCTTATATTAAAAACAAGAAACTTGAAAACAAGTGAAAAAACTAAAATGAGTGATTCTAGCGACGAGGAAGTTTGTTTGACGCCAACAGAATTGACTGAAACTGATAATAATGCGCAAATGATCTTTCTCCCTCAACAATCACGCGAGAAGTAGATATTTAAAACAGTAACGTCATGTTCAACACGTGGCGACTAGCAAAAGGAGCCAAAACTTTCTCAGAAAACGTTTTGGCATATTTTATAGAATTATCCGAGAACAAGAAAGCAAGCGCTCGACAAACAGTACACAAGGGACTAACACCAATATTGCAGTACCCCACAAAAATATTACACTCAATTTAAATAACTGTAGCAACGTTACTTTCAATTTTTATTAATTATACCTAAGTTTGTTATAATTTAAAGATTATTCTGTAATACTTACCTATCATATTGTAGTAGTTAATACCTTAACTGAAATAAAAGTAGCTATCTTGTGATTGTCAACGGTTTCATTTGCATTTAGTCATTTCCTCGCTGAGGTGGAATGAAAAGTTACGTGTTGCACTCGAGTGCAAAGATTTTTCACCTCGTGCTCTTTTGATTCCCTCGCTAACGCTCAGGATTCTAATTTTGAATCCTTCGCTTGCTCGGTCATCAAAATTGAACACGCGGTTAAAAAGCAACTTTGCACTCTTGAATAACAAATAACTATTTTATATCTGGCAGAGGCAGAACTACCCGTATAAATATCAATATCATTAAATAATTTATTATTAGGATCGGTCCCATACATGTCGTGGACAGGTGACATATATTCTGTAGGTAAACGATGAATAATTTACCTAGCCTTGCCAAGCAGGCAACAACAGCGCAGAGAAGTATCTGCAATTGAAATAAAATATCAGGTACTTGAATTCATCAGTGTACCAGTATTCATGTTACACTAATCTTTCTTTCAAAAAAACCTGCTACCGTTTTATTTAGCAGGTTTACTTTACAAATTATTAAATCTGGTAACATAATATCCAGTTTCAAAACCATTATTTTCATGCAAATAAGAGAACTCAGTTTTAGACTCGGAACTCAAATGTATTAAATGTAGGTATCTAAGTATTCGTGGCTGATATTTCGATATTCTTAAAAAACGACTGATATAAGTAATAACCATAGTGAAGGTCTTCATGTTGGTACTAAATCTTCAAAATCTGCTAAAGTGTATCTGTTTTCGTAATAAATAACTTTGATACTCATTCCAATTTAACTTAATGTTTAATGATCAAAATAAATATCACTAATATCTATAAAATGACGTTGAATCCACAACTATTGTCTTCAAACTTGTATTAATAAAAGTACTTATTCAAAATTAATCTTCTTCACCTAAACTAAAAATTGTTGGAGTTTTATAAAATAAATATTTGTGATAAGACACGTGCAATATGCCTATCATCATTACAGAAACTACAGAATATTCAAATTAATAAAACATACTCGTATACTTAAGTTAAGGTAAAGAAATTAAAAAATAAATAAATGCGTCATAGAAAAGAGTTCAACACGTCAGTGATTTTCATCTATGGGAAATAATAATACTACCTGCGCTCTTAGATTAGGTAAACCAAAGGGGTCTGGGTACTTTTGTATGGACCAGTGGCGTCGTTTTTTTTTTAAGCGGCCAATGACTTTTTGCCTCTTGTTTTTAACGTTACCTTACCCAAAGACTATTTACACAAAATGATTTGCTGTAAGTAATATCGGAGCTGATTTATAGCGTTTCGAAGTTTTTTTGTAATATGTATAAAATTATAAAACAAGGTCGACAGATTGGGCACTTGATGAGTAATAACCACATTAGCTCATCACAGGATCAGTGCCATCCATAGTTTCACGTCTTTTACCTTTGTGGGATAGAAATAATCTAAGTTCACAAGTACCAATGGCCACGTTTAACATGTTATATTGCTGAAGATGTAAAACGGAACCAAAATAGTTATAATAGCTAGTGGCATCGCCATGATCCTTAAAACTGTCCAACCCCTAGATTGGTTTTTACGATCTGCGCGAGACGAGAATCGGTTCGCACATTCTTAATTTTTCATTTATCCCGGACCAGCATGGAATATAGAAGAAGACCAGCAGTGCTAATCTACAAGTAATATTCCAAGCTATGTGGTACACTTCTGCGCCTACTTTTACCAATGTACCTAACAAACTGACAATCAATACTACAAACACAGGTAGGTAATCAAATAATGAATTTACAAGTATATATATAATACACAAAGGAGTATAAATCGCTGCCTTGTCATACACCAGAACCTCAACAGACTGGTACAGCTAGTCAAAGAAGCCATGAAGGAGCAGGCAACCTAATGTTATCATCAGTTGCGCCACACGTTTTTACCACTAAATCATAATAGTTTGTACTAAAAACGTTAATTACAAACGTTATACACAAATGAATATTTTCAATCAACTCATCGTAGAAAATGAACTGTATCATTTTCTAAATCTTGACAGATAATCGTATCCAAAAATTGTGCTTGAGGAGTAAGATTTTCTTGATGTCTGTCCCATCCCAGAAACCGTATGATGCTAGAAGAACGCTAGGTTGCTGTTTACATGTGATGTCATCACATGTTCTTTTTCCAACTACACATGAACAGTAGTGCCCCAATATCGCCTGTGGTCCTGGGAAGCCTTTGTCCAACAGAATATAAACAAAATATTGCATTCTGTTGGTATGCCGTGATTGGATTCGGCCTATTCGTTAAAAGCCAAGGATCAATGCAATCTAAGTTTTGCTCACGGTATTCTTCTAAATTGTGTTCTTTGTAAACTTCAATTAATATGTATGTGATGTTGTTGTATATTATTTTTATTATATGATTCATTTTTTATGTGCTCGCCGTAGTTACTACGAGCATGGTCAATTTGGTATGTGCCAAGTACATATACTATGAGTTTGTCCGCGTTCATTCGCGAGAAATCGATTAGGCCAGGAAATTCGGCACTCATAGATTTAAAGGCTGTAAGTTCTGTGATTGAGGTGTTCTTCTAAAACATATTTGCTAAGACGATTACGGTTGCCATCGCATAACGGGATGCTAGTTAATATTTGTTGGACCAATCTATGGTCTACTTAGGGAACTCCAAAGGCATTTTCGTGAGTCAAAAGCTTTTTTAACTAATAGCTGATATTCATTTTCATATCATGAATCACATGTCGCCTAGAAATAGCATTCTTTTAAATAAAGCGCTGTACTGATGCCCGGGCTCCATTGACGGCTTTAGCTCGATCCCGGTGGCCACCAACACAACAATATTGTATATGGCACGTACCAAATTGAACAAGTGCGTAGTTATTATAGCGAGCTCATTAAAAATTAGTACGCCATGGCCACCCAACGACCGTCCCCTGTGATTGGCTGCGATGCTGCTACTGCAGAGGACCACGGATCTGCCCATTCACCTCGTCACTTTTTAAGACGAAGCAGAAATGAGCCACTATCGATATACTCGTTCATTTACGATGGAATATCATAAAAAATCGTCTACGTTAATGAGAATTTCAAAGCTAAATATCTTCGTTCCGATACCGTTTAGAGAAAAGTGTCCATAATAGCTTTTGCTCGCTTTTTACTGTTCTTTCGAAATATCCAAGTTTCATTAGTGGCCGCGCAAATTTGAAAACGACGCCAATTTTACCCAACCCCCTTTAGTCTACGCTACGCTGTAGTTTTATGTTCTTTGCACAAAAATTGTTTTTTTACTTTGGATTTTATTTTATTTTATTGATTAGTGATTTGCTCCTTCTTATTAGATTTAACATTAGACCTAATGTATTTAAAATATATGACTTCATCCTTTTTGCCTTTTACTTGAGAGCTGGAAGCGAGATTCAGTCTCACTCATCTCAAGTACTACTTATGTAATTAATGTAATATGTCTGAGTTAGGAAATGCATTCGAATCGGTGCGGAATTTTCGGAACAATATTGGACATCACAACGCCAGTCTCCTACAGGTTTGGTATAACAATATGTTGTGTGTGAAATCAAGTTCAAGAAGTGGGGTTCTTGTATTTATTCTCATTGATGGCAAATACCCCACATCCGACGAATATTTCCATTCTCCAACTACTGACGCTTTTGCATCCGGTTCTTGGCGACCTCAGAGGTATCGCATACGAACTTGATGTACTGAAGGCCTGTTCCGAAAAACGAAATCAATCAAAACGATAACGTATTGTTACGCCGGTGGGCTAGTGCTAAAACTTTGATCGTGTTTTTCCGTGCCTTGGAGGCGTTTTCAGCAGGCTGAAATACCATTTCAGGCCGTTTCAGAGAGTGCTCTAACACATACTAGTTTATCGAAATTTCACCCAAGTTGCCGTTGTTTTCAGGCGCCTGAAACATGTTTTCAGTCCGTTTCAGGCCACCCTCTATCAGATGACGCCATAACCTGAAAACCCGTTTTCAGGCGTTTTCAGGACCCCTTATGGGCCTTTGAAGCCCACTTCAGTATATGACGTAATTTTCAGTAGGAGTGAAAGAGATAGCACGATTAGAGAGAGGCAGCTATACTAAGAACATTCCAGAAAGGTGTGACAGAGACAGCACAAGACAAGGATAGCACTATGATGCCGAACATTCGAAAGGTCTAGGCTAGGCAAGACGGCATTTGGAAGGATCCCGAACAGTCTCGTACTGGGTAGTAGGTACCTACCGAATATTCGGGAGTCCTTGACGGCCGGTATATAAGGAGCCCGGGAATGCGACCGAGTTTGAGTTTAATTTGGGAAAGCGACGAGTGAACATCGAAGCGAAAACTGCGACAAGAAGATTTTGGAGTGCGATATAAGTGTTTGTGTACTAAGTGTTGTAACGTAAGTGTGTACAATAAATCCTACTCTACTTCATCGGTTTAGAAGTGCATTTCAATCTAGATCCCACACCCGTAGAACGTAACATTTGGTGTCAGAAGTGGGATTGAAAATGCCGATTACTCCGCGAGAAGAAGAGAAGGAGGGGATGCAGACCCGAAGCCGCACCGCTGCTGGAGACTCTGCGGGCACCGCCGGAACGTCAGACACAGCGGTACCAGCTTCAAGGACGCCGGAGATAGACGTCAACGCCATTCTGATCCTCCTGAAAGAACAGGCTAGAAGGCAGGAGGAACAGGCTAGAAGGCAGGAGGAACAAGCCAAAATCCTGCAACAAGAGCTACGGGTTCAGCAGGAGGAACAGACCAGAAGGCAGGAGGAACAGTCCAGAAGGCAGGAGGAACAGGCTAGATGGCACGAGGAACAAGCCAAAATTTTGCAGCAAGAGCTACGGGACCAGAAAGAAGTCCTCCGTGAGGTACACGAAGTAGCTGCAGAATGGAAAAAGGAGATGGCTGAGGTGCAAGACAAAATTGTGGGCGTTGAAATTAAAGTTGAAAACCACGAGAAGCGCCTCAATGGACTGAACGAAAAAGTGGAGGGCCAGGAGAATCGCCTCCAGAAGTTGGAGATCAAAGTGGCCAACGGCTCCACCAGTGTATCAGGTGCACCAGCCACAGGAGGTGAAAAGTTAAAGGTACCTCCATTCGATGGTAGCTCTTCGTGGGCCGCATACAAGCTCCAATTCGAGATGGTTGCCGAAGCGAATGGCTGGAGCAAGGACTATGCTAAAACGGCACTGAGTTTGGCGCTGCGGGACGAAGCTCTCACTGTTCTGGAAGCGTTAGGAAAGGAGAAGACATACGACCGTCTTCTTGAAGCTTTAGAGGCACGCTTCGGTGACAGCCATCTAGAGCACGTTTACAGAGCTCAGCTGAAGAATAGGACTCAGGGGCATAATGAGTCGTTACAAAAGTGGGCACTTGAGATAGAGAAGCTCGTCCGGAAGGCGTACCAAGGTTCCGCAGCGACTTTCATCGATGGAACGCTAGTACAGGCATTCATAGATGGGATTCGGGACTTTGAAGTGAGGGCTGCTGTACGGCTGGGACACCATGGGACCTTGAAGGATGCGCTCGCCCATGCCCTGGAGGTGGAAGCTGTACGCCAAGACTCAACAAAATCCTTTAGGGTGCGCGAAGTTGCGGCCAGGGAGCCGATTGCTCCACCTCGAGAAAATGGGCCTCGATGCTACAACTGCGGGGAAAGAGGACACATACAATCAGGCTGCCAAAAAAGATCTTGGAGGCAACGGGACTCGGACCGAACGGAGAGGCCAGCAAGCTCTGATAGTTCAGAGCGGCAGCAGCAGGGAAACGAGTAAAAGCCAGGACTGAGGGACGAGTGCTGGCTGGTGGTCATAATGTCCCAGTTATGATCTCGCAGGCAAACGACGGGAACAGTTTGGCTGTCAAAGGAGAAATTGGTGGAGTACCATGTCACCTTACTATTGACACCGGAGCTTCTCGGACCGTGATCAGTTCTCGACTGCTGAAACACCTGTCCAGGGATCATCTAGTCCGACCAATGCATCTTCAGATGCAAACGGCTACCGGCCAGTACATCTCCGTCCAGGGGGAGCAGGAAGTGTCAGTGAAGATTGGAGAAAAGAAGTACTGGCACAAAGTCATCATTGCTAACATCGTAGATGACTGCATTATTGGTCTTGACTTTATGAGGAAGTACGAGTGTAAGATCGACATGAAAGGAGGCGTGCTGAAATTTGGGGCTTATGAAGTTCCTATGGAAGGTGAGTAGAGTAAAATTGGGAAAGCTGGCTCACGGTTCCCTGTGAAAGGATCTGAGGTCTGAGTCTGGAGTTCTCAGGTACTCGAGTACCCCGACAAACCAGATCCAGGAAGAGCGACCACATGAGAGCAGCGCCTCGAAAGAGGCGCTCTGGTGTGCCCTTTTCGCTCTTCCTGGATCTGGTTTGTCGGGGTACTCGAGTACCTGAGAACTCCAGACTCAGACCTCAGATCCTTTCACAGGGAACCGTGCGCCAGCTTTCCCAATTTTACATTATTTATGAGTTTGTTAACTCGAGACTTGACTTAATATTTAAGTTCCTTTATTTTTAGTGCGTATCGAGAAGTTTTTCCTACAGTTTAAAAGTA
Organism: Pyrausta despicata; assembly: GCA_963921415.1. Taxonomy (NCBI): domain Eukaryota; kingdom Metazoa; phylum Arthropoda; class Insecta; order Lepidoptera; family Crambidae; genus Pyrausta; species Pyrausta despicata. Next base: position 6,944,156 of record OY992862.1, on the reverse strand, counting down.
CTTCATTCTTATAAAAACTAATTTGATTTCTTTACTGGTAGACTCGAGATTTTACACTAGATTGTAGTCTGCTGTCTTATTTATTACTAAAGTGGGGTTATCAGATATTCATAATAATAATAATCGTTAAGTTTATTTAAAAAACTTTATTATCAACACACCACAAACTTAAGCATAAAACATTTTTTAAAGCACATACATTTTTATGATACATACAAGTTTTTACTTCTACAGTGTTTTTATACATCTCATACAGACTTATAAAACTAGGACAGCCTTTCTCTTCTATATTATATATACAGTTGTTTTCTAATAAATCTCTTAACCATACAATCTTCTCAATACCTTTTGCAATAATACATTTATTTTTTAAAATATTAACAATATCTGTATACTGTTGAAAATGATAGAATGGTATAAATCCTTCGTTCCAAAGAATATTTCTGTTTCTTTCTATCCAGCACACTTGCCGTCTTTCTGATTTTGATAGATCATAAAACTTAAAAGGTGGCTTGACTAAAAACACTTGCAATTGTCCGTTACATAATATTGCGATTTCTTTTAAAATAAATTTATTATCGTCAGTTTTAAATCCTTGAATATCTACAAAGGCATTCATGATATTTTTCGAACAATATTGCTGAGTGGTTTATACTCGAATATTTTATCGTTTATGATTAAACAATAAGCTGCTGTATTGTTGGGTATATCTGTGGTACACTCAATTTCAAGGCGCACATCAACGGGACCACATTTTAAATTTTCATTTTGTCTTGTGCAGTCAATGACAAACAGCGGACCCTTCTCTTTAAAACTGATCAGATCTAGCAACGGGTCGGGTGGAGAGTTGTAATAAGACTGACGAAATTTTGTGAACATTTCATATAAAATACCGTACTGATTATCTTGAAAATTAACATTCATTGTTTCGTATGGATAATACTGAGAGTTTAAAAACAATGTTATGTTAGATACATTACAGTGATCAAATACGGAGTTGTCATTGACTTTGCTATTTTTTCTGTTTGTTTGTAAACCAATAATGACATATCTTGGTTTTTCTAATTGCGATGTAGTTTTGACTGACCAAGAATGTTTTGTAGTTTGAGGTAATAAGGGATATTCATACAAATCCCAATTTCTGAAAGGAATTTGAAGAGGCTTATCTTTTTCTAAATGTCTGAGTAATTTTAGTCGATCTCGATCAGATACTTTTATATGTGGTACTCGCCAATATATTTTTTGTATATTCACCTCGATATGATTTATATCAGCATCAATATTTTTAACAGTATTTAAATTTACATTGCTCCTATTCAAAATTAATTCATGCTTACAATTCATAATAATCTTATTATAATCTTCAGCAAAGCCAAATACTTTATTTAGGGGAATCATGACGCTAAACCGCCCTTTGCTTTTAAAACCATTTAATTTCCAACCCCATAAAGCTGCAACCTTGCCTTCCCCCTCACTCATGGATATTAGTGATTTTATAGTTGTTGTTATACCTGCGTTCTTGATCCGATCTATTTCAACACCATTTAGTTCGTATCTGATGTCTTGAAACAGGAACATAAAAGGGTTGTTAATAAAATGCAAATCTTTTGTGAGAGGTTTTTGGTCTTTATCGAGCGGTGTAATGAATCCTTCGATTTGAATAGAACTAGCCGATGGTAGTATGTATAAATCCTGTTGTTGTATCGGTATCCTAATCTCATCGTTTTCTCTGAAGCTATTAGTATAAGGGGTATACGTATGAACTTCATAACTCTCGATCGTATTATCGAATTCTGCTAAGTCAAACACTTCTAAAATACTCATAATGCTTTAAAGCCAAGACTTTCTAGAAAGAGTTTATTAGACTTAGATACTTTTTTAGTTTTTTTTATACGTCTACTCTCTTTAGTAATGCGGGAACTAATAACTTTTTTACCGCACAAAGCTACTTTTTTATTAAAATCAATCATGATGATGATGATTTTCGTAATTGCATGCGTAAAAGTATGTGTTCTCCTCTGAAGTCAATGCACTGCCCTCGTTCATCAACAAGTTTAACCGTAATTCGAGATATATTTTCCTTGATTATTGGTAAATAAATAATGTTTATCGGTTTTTCTATAAATCGATGACCGGGAGGTACGTTAGGCACAAATTCATGAATTATATGGGACGGTAATCCGTTTATATAGGAACCTTTTACAATATCACATTCGATTCGTATAACTGCCACTGGTTGAATGCCGATCTCGGTCTCTGATTCATGCCATTTATTTGCTTCTAATTTTTTATTAGGAAAGCCTAAAAGTTTACCAATACTATTTTTTACATCAAAATTTATTGTTTTAGTACAATAAATAGAACATTTTAAGGTGTTATTATTCGATTGAATGTTTATTTCACATCCATTTACATTATCTTCCAAAAAATTTTGTAGATCATACAAATCATAGGTACCACAAGGTATTTCTAATGTTTCTCCATAATCTCCATAAGCAAATGTATTGTTACTTGTATTCACATTTGGTATGGAATTGAGTGTGGAAAAAAATACTAGACCACATTCCCAATTATCTCCAATACTTAGCGGGGGTATGAAATACGTTTCCAGTGTTGATTCGTTACCAGTGAATGTTAACGTGAGAGACATGTTATCAAAGTAACAGTATCGTTAGTTAAACAAACTATTTATAATAGAAATTCTGCCAGAATTTTTTTAAGAATTTTAGACATAAATGACCACAATTATATGGGTGATTTTTTTGTTGATTATCACAATTATAATTTACATCGTTTCCTATGTAGTCTATGAATTCTTTCGGTGGTTTTAAATTGCCATAACTGTCAAAGTATTCAACATAGTCTTTAAATTTCACATAGGCTACCCAATGAGAACCCGAACTATGAGAATCATCTAAATTAATTATTCCACATTCTTTAAGTAATGCGCGTTTTGGTAATTGATCTCTCATGAAAACTCCACGAAAGAATGGAATATCTTGAGCATGATTTATGATATCGATATTTGTAAGAGCTCTATTGGGTAGCCTGCTATTTAGTTTTTTTTATTCGTTTTTCTTGATAAACAGATTTTCAGACCATTTTTGCATTGTTTGAGCCGTAATCCTTTTCCAATGGATAAGGATTCAATTTTCCCATGATGTCTTTTCATTTCTTTAAGACGTTCTTGTGCATCTTTAACGTCTTTGACAACTTTAGCAATACCTGCAGCTCCACCAGCTAAACTGCCAACGGCAGATAGTCCGGCAAAGAGGGGAATCAACGGTAGAAATCCACCAGTTTTTGGAACAGGAATATATCTTGGAAGTTTTACAGATGAATCTGATATCATTTCTCGGGCTGCAGCGATAGCCAAATCTATAGCTGCTTTCTTACAGGATGGTTTCAAATTTGACAAACGTTTTTTAATATGAGTTATGATATGATTAAATTTACTTTTAATACCATTTCCAGACGTTTTTGATTTTCTTGTTTTGGTGCTCTTTAGACCTGCACCAGAAGTAACTTTAGCTAGCATTGCTTTATTCACCAAATGAGCAGCAAATTTTTCTCCATTGCTCGAATTGCTTGCTAGCGCTCGTTGTTTGGCCATTTTCATTAGTTTCATGTCGGCCTTATGACGATCTTCTAAAGATGAGTACTTGTTATATGCTATGTCGTGTTCTTTGCAGTATTCGTCTAAAAGATTTATTCCTTTATCACCTCTAGTAAGCCTTTTTTTAAGGCTTGTTCCTGGCCCACAGTAATTATAACCAGGCAGATGAAGTTCAAACGGTAAGTTGTTAATTAACCAATTTACAAGTCCATCACCTTTCATGCTCTGTATAATACTGATAAAAACCTTATAAACAACACTTTTAATATTAGGATAAAACAACATTAGAATTTGATACCCATGAGTTTTCACTTGTCGGCAATCCTAACCATTTCACTAAGACTTTGTTGCCTTTCTTTCTTAATACTTTTTCAACAAGATAAAGATGAGGGTTCTTAGTTTTTTGAAGTTCTTCAGCGTAAAATGATCCAAGTATAGGCTGGGATCTTGAATCAGTTAAAACATATGTTACTGGAATAGTGTTCTGTACCTTTGAAATTTTGAATATTTCAGTGGACCAATTAGGTGTATAACCTTTTTCAAACACTCCTTTATATTTACTTATTCTAACATAATCTCCAACTTTAAACTTTGTCCTTATTTTAGTCTTACAGTTCAGTCTTTGTTTTTTCATATATCTATCAAATATAAGTTTTTTATTTTTTAAACTAATGTCTATGGGCTTACACCCTATAGTTCTATGATTCGAGTTATTGTAATTAAACATAACTTTATCTAGGGTCCCATCATTCCACCTGTAGTTACCCTTGAGACTAAATTCTTTAAACAATTTAGATTTGATTGTTCTTATAAGTCTTTCAGCAATCGAGGCTTTTTTTGTTGAGTATGTAGAATAATGATTAATAGAAAATGATTTCATTAAATTTTTGAACTTATCGTTATAGAATTCAGTTCCTAAATCAGTTTGCAAGTTCTTTGGATGACGATCGTTCTTTAACAATTTTTTGAATGCATTGTAAACTTCAAATTTGTTTTTACTTTTTAGGGGCAATGCCCAAGCATACTTTGAAAAAGTGTCTATAACTATTAAAATATATTTGAAATTTGAATTAAGGTGTTTAAGGGTATGTATATCTATTAAATCAGCTTGCCATAAATCATCTATATCTTTCATAATCACTTGCCTTCTAGGAAAATTTTTTCTAGCTGTCCTATGTATTTCATTCACTATGTCTGTTTTACTCATTTTTTCGGATTTTTGTTTGGTTTTGTCACTTTATCAATTTTTCCAATCAACTCAGCAAGTGTTACCTCCAGGGTCTTTATCTTTTGAAAACAGCTAAAAATAGCCGAATCGACATATTCTTTGGTGGCACCATCGTGTGGATCCACAGGCAATTTTATATTCTTTATTATTTTATTTTTTGCGTCAAGCTCCCCATCTTTTGTGTTACTCAATGTACAATCTGTGAAACTATTACTGTTTTTTAATCGTTTTATCTTGTTTAAATGAAGACCAAATTTATCAACATTCATCTTCGAATGTTATATCAAACTGAAACAAAATGTACTGTGTTTCTTTTTTTATTCTTTAATGATACCAGCTTCTCTTAATTCTTCAATAATGGCTAGAATTTCATTATCATGGTTACTATTCCCAGCTTCTCTAGAAGCAACTAATATTTTTAATCGATCAATCAATTCATTGGGATCATCCCAATAAATTAAGTCGGTATTGGGTTTATATTTCTTTAGTTTTGGTATACTTCCGCCACATTTCGGAACAAATGCTGAATCTGTAAGTTCTGAGAAAAGAGGTTTTATAATTTTACGATACTTTACACTTCTATCCCCTTTTAATTGCCCGTTCGGTTCAAAATCTCTTTTGTGTACATTTGTAATGGATAACATATCCTTGTAAACAAGTTTATCTTCTTCTGTAACAAGAGATAAATTGGGTTTCTTTTTTAATAGTAACTCACTTATACCAGGAGTTAGCTCAAATGATTTGTCATCCAATGTTACATAAAATATAGGATCACTATTTGGTGTGTCCTCAGTTTTAGATAATTTTACAGTAGATCTTCCCATAAATAAATTTTTATTTTCATTCCTTATACCAAATGGTACATTTACTCCAATTGTGTTATTGTATAGACTAATTAAATCATCTTTTTGTAGAGAACCTCGCTTGAGAATATCTATGTTTTTTGAATTGCTATTATCTATTTCTTGATTAGAATCTTCATATTCTAAATCTGTTGAATCACCATTACTACAATCAGCATCATCATCATCATCATCATCATCATTGAAACAGGAAGATGTTTTTGAATCATTGTTATTTTTTTCTTTAGAACTGTGTGTGCTTTGTCTGACATTATTAGATTGTTTTATTAAAGCTGTGATTGGTTCCGAGACAGGTTTTAAGATCTTTTTCATTATAACATCAGTATTATCTTCAATATTTTTCATATCTCTAATCTTAGACTTTATAGAATCTACAGATCTTATAAGGTGCTCTTTTAAATTAAGATCCATTTTATTTTAAAGGACGCCTCTGCTTAGCACTGAATATAAAATGACACTGAGTCATGTACAAATGGGAGCATTTTTAAATATTAATTGGACGTTAGAGAAACAAAAACGTCGAATCCTTTTCTATATCTCCCATTATTCATGTCACAGTCTTTATTAATCACCATAAATTGATGATTCTGTTTCCATATAAGAGAACATAAACTTTTAAACTGTGTCCAAGACATATCACTGTTTACATGTTCAACGTAAATATGTTTTAAATTTTTATCATCCTGCTTAAATATTACTAAGAGGTTTGCATTATCTCGTACAAGTTGTTTTGGAACTTTGGAATAAGTTTGAGACAAGTAAAAGCAGTCTATTTGCTTATGACGCCCCATACAATAGTAGTCCCGTATGTTGGACTGGTTTTCACAAATCACATCATCAAATATAATTAGAGAATGTGGCAAAGCTTTTTCAGGATGCAAGACATCGTCATTATTATTATATGTGTAAAAGTTTACTTCTGGAATTTTATCGAGTATATGACTCAATAAGCGATATTTTGGTTGAAATGTGGTCTTAGAGAAAAGGTATATGTTTTTAAATCTTAACCCATTTTTATGTAGTAATAGATTTATCATCACATTTGTCTTTCCACAGTTAGATGGTCCACATATTATGCATCGAATAGTATTTGGTAAAAGTGCACTATGTTTTATAAACGTCCTAGACTCTGAGTCAACAGGTACGTTTGAAATTTCCAAAGCTAATGGATGCTTAATCAATTTCATGATGACATCTGAAGGTTGAACCATGAACGTGGTGTATTTATACCGATTACATTTGGAGTCGTATGAAATAAAAAGTGAAAATGATAAGAATAAGAGAACTTTATTTAGCACATTTAAGAATATAATACAGAATAGAGTAATAATAATAATAATCAATAAAAGTAACAATAATTAATAACATAATGATCTAAGTAGTTAAAACGATAAAATATTGTATTTATCTTTTCTAAAATCAGTTCATGTTTATATCATTTGGCAAGTAAGTAGTAACATGTATCAGTAATACTTAGAACTAACTATAAACTTAGACGTATTTTTCACAATAACGAATCGCAATGCCCCCATGGTAATGTATCAACTTGATTTGTCATGATTTGTCTCTTATCATCTTCTCTGTTTAAAACTAGTTTCTCTATATTTTGAGAATATATAACATGCTTCATGGATCTTATTAAATTCATTTTGAGTCTTAGGTTCAAATTATTTTTCAAAGTGTGTTTATATTGGCTTGGTTTAATATTTTTTGTAATATGTTTGGAAACCCCTTTAGCTTTCTTTATTTGACACTTTTTACTCCGAATACAATATAATTTTGCTCTTAATCCTATAAACTCTTTAATGACATCACCCCCCATTTCATCCTTGAATAAGCCAGGAATCTTAGCGTTAATCTTTGGTATATTATATATATTGTCATCCTCAAAATTGCTAGTGTCAAATTCTGATATGTTTGATTTAATGTCTTCATAAAAATCATTTGTTTTTATACTATACAACAGGCTATCAGTATCGGTATAGCATAATTTTGCTTTATTCCCAAACTTATTTTTAATAAAGTTATAATGAAAGTTGTAAAGGTGTTGTTTTGCATATTCGAGAACAGAAAATCCTATATATATTGGTCTATCTAATACAAGCTTTTCTTTTTTAAGTTGTATGGCAACAAAATTCTTTGAAAATATACTAATACTATGTAAATTAGGTCTTGCAATCAGTTGTTCAGCTCCAAGTTTTTTATTAGTGCTGTTATTAACATCCCTCCAAGATGTTATCAGTTTAACGTCTACTTGCTTTCTTCTATTTTCTATTGTTTTTCCAAAAATTGCGTTATTAAGTAATTTAAAGAAATCTTTTTCAAATGCAGATTTGGACGCTTGACGTAACCGAGTATTTAATTGAATGTATTTTGCTAGAAAATTGTCCTGGCGAAATTGTAAAATACGATGTATTTTGCTTAGTACTAGACCATTTTTAATGCACTGTTTTAAGTGTACGTAGTGAATCACGTATTCAAACTTATTATATAAATTTGCGATCAATTTCTTTGTTTTCCCTCCAGGCGGAATAAACTTTTCAGGAGCAAACGGAAGATCACTATGTTTTTCATGCAAATGATCTGGATAAATTAAATCTACTTCTAATATAAAACCAACCTCAGAATCGTCTGATACATCGTGAACATTGAATTTTCTTACTTCGTCCTCAGTCATAAATCTAAAATTTGATATTGGTAATTTTTGTAACATTGCAAAGCCATATAAGTTATTACAATCAAGGTAAATAAGATAATTAGAAGGCTTAGAACTGTCATATTCGGAAAGATATTTGTTGTTTGCTTTCGCATATCTTAGAGAGCACTGAGCCAATCCACCTCGGATACCTTTTTCCAACAATTGATAGATTTCTATATCACTAATCAAGTCTAACTCTACACCAGTGTGCAAAAGCATTGCATCCCAGCTGAGGCCGGGAGATGTAACATAGAACACAGGATCTAACTTATAATAGTGTAAACTACTCATCCTAAATTTTTCAAAAATGTCGCACAATAATAAAACGTCAACTTTAAGATATAAATCTGTGTATGCTCCAAGAGAATGAATATTAAAAGCGGTCCATATTGTTTGCGCTCTTAAATATTCCTTATCACTAATGTGTTCACCTGTAAGACTGTTAAAAAAATTAGTTTGAGGAGGAATACAGTTCTCATTAAATTTAGACCAAGAATCCATGTAATCGTAAGGATAGACCCCTTTTTCCCGGACCAAATCAAAGTGTTCTTTATTGCTAAACTCTTTAGACAAATGATGAAAATCTTCTTCAGTAAGACTTTTACTTAACAAATCTAAACTAGTGCCGAGAAACTGAAATGAGTCTAAGAATTTTATCTGCATAGACCTTGAACGATTAACGTTATAGTATTTTGTTATAGTTAAGTATTTCTCCTTTGTTTTAGGTATTATTTTTATTTCACCAGGATATTTAGATAACTCGTTAATAAATAAGTGAGAATCATAGTTAGTAAGGTTATGAAATATTACAGGTATGAATGATTCGCTTTTAAACAACAAATTACATTTGAAATGAGCAGCTCCTCTATATTTAGATGTAACGTGATCGTGATCGCGAACTTTATCTTCACTAGATAGCCGGCTGTGACAAATATGGCAAGTTCGCGCATTTTGATATTCATTCTCTTGTAGTTTACTAAGCGGCTCCATTGTTTTATTACTGTTTAGTATTTTATCTATTATAAGTGAATCTTTAATTAAGCTTTTTATAAAAACACTAACACAGTCTGGACCTCTGTATGAGACAAATTTATTTAAAGTGGGGTCATATGAGCAACAGATAAAATAGGCGAAACATGATGGTTTATGAATCTTATATTTTTTTATATTCTGAGAACTGTTTTCAGAGCAATTAAATAACAAACTTTCAAAATCTGCATAAATAACAAACTTATGTTTCTGTTGTCTGTTAACATTTTTAAAACATAGTTTACTGTTTGGTTGTGGTAACACAGTCAAAACTTTTGAACAGTTATGTGATTCATGTTTCAACTTTGACACAAAAAATTGCAGACAGTTTTCACAGAAATAAGGTTTACTATGATGGTGGGTCACCTGTTTATGAACAAGTCTCTCAAGATCTTTAATTAAACAATAGTGACCTCGCTTTTCTTCCTCTATGTATAGTAAATTTATGTGATTAATTTTTCTTTCATTAGTGTTATACAGAGGACCAGTTATGTTGTTCTTGTTATCAACACCATATACATTGATGCTAATCGTGGGATTACGTTTTTCAAAAATTTTTATGTCATTAGATGAAGGTGGAAACTCCATACCTTGAGTATTCAGTACAGACGCATAATATGGATAAGAACTGGGTCTGTTAACATTTTTCTTAGAAGGGAACAGAGCTGCCACGACACTCCATAAAAAGCAGTGCTGATCGTTATTCTTAATATTCAGACAACTCTTGGTATTTCTTATAACGTTCGGTAACTCAATATACGTACCACCTCTTAAGGGAGAATACTTATTTATATTAATCTCAAGATGAGCTGGCGATCTGAATGACCACCCAGACTCGCAGTGCTCAAAATCAATTAATTTGTCTTTTAATACATTACAAACTTTCATTAACATTTCATTTAGATCAGTGTTACGAAAAACTATCTCATACTTAGTATTAAATGACTTCATCTCCTGCCACTCTGATTTAGAAAGAACAAAGTTCGCGAACAGTTCAAAATTAATTTTTATCGAGTCATATGTTTTTAGTGATCGTTGTATTAACTGAATAATGACATTAGTGATATCATACAAAAAATCTTCCGGGGCTAAATATTCTGTATTTTTGAGGGGATTGATTTTGTAAGTGATAATTCGATTTTTAAAGGCAGTTGCAATTATGTCTACGTTTTCTAACTCAGTTTTCAAGATACAGTTTTTCTTATGCAAATTAGTTCTCAAGTGATACTTGTAATTATTTCTATTTAGATTTATATTGCATTTTTCACAGTGGAAACTGTTATTAGTGTTCCGCTCTGAAAGGAGAAGAAAAAATGTTTTTAATAATAGTAAGTGCATTTATTTTATTATAAGTCTAAAGTAACATTATCATTATAGGTTGGTAGAAATATATGTTTATAAATTATAACTCAAAGTAATATACTAGCAATATTTAAGAGTATACATAGGCTTAGCAGAGTACGTTTATTGTAAGAAAACGTTCAACCAAATCAGGAATGGTTTGTGCCTACAAAATTAACGGGAACATCTTTGAACTCGTTTTTAATTTCTTTTAGAAACTGTACCAAATGTTTCCAGCCTCGTGTGTCGTCATCGCTTCTAGTTTTTAATGTTAAAATGGATTTGCGCCATCTCTGCTTTGGTTGAACGTTTTCCAACTCATTACACTTATAAATTTTTAAATCTATGTAATGGGTACCCCGTTGATTATTTTTATATTGTTTTGTATACCCATTAGCTACCCTACGATAAATGTAAGAGCTTAACTCCTCGTTACCGTAGTTAGATTCTCGGGGCTCATCACTGTCACTACCCAGCAAGTCACGTGCCGTTGTCCGCTTAATTTTTTTTCCCTTCAATGACTTCAATGATTCGGTTTTGGCACTGAAACAAGTAAAACAATTTTTTTTATCAATCAATAAAAAAAAAACTGAGTAATTAAATTAGGACTTAACAACTATTTTTTGGAATCTGTAACAGGTGTATTATCTACTACATCAATTTAATATAATGTAGGTTAGGTTTAAATGTAATTTGAAAAAATCTTGTGAAAAAGTTAAAGACAAGGGAATATCGTTAAATGTGAGTACGATTACTATTACAATACTGTCGAAGACAATTGAAACAGGTAATAAAACAGTTCACTGCTCACCTTTTTTTATCAATCTTCTCCTCAGTTTTTTTATTGGAATTTCCTTTAGAAGCCTCAAGTTTACGTCTGAAAATAAAAAAAGATATAATTAATTAAAAGGGCATTTTACATACAACAATTAATCATAATAATGATGTGTTGTTGATATCACTTCAAAATATTATAAGTAGTACCTAGGAAAACAAGTAATAAGTATAGATAGATACCTTTTAGAATCTTCTTTAGCCAACATATTAATTTTCCTCTTGTTTCTTTTAGGTTTATCTTGATGGGAGACGGGGACAGCGGGAGTGCAGTGTGATGGGTCGGACTCAGGGATGACGGCACGCTGCTCGCGTACCGGTGACACATTCACCAGTGATGGAGTACTTGACGAACTCGAAGAACTGCTCGATGATGATGATGATGATGAGGAATCGTACTCCTCATCAGATAAAATATTAGTTTTAGACCTAAAAGAAAACATTTCATATTAGTCATAAATAGTAATGAAAGCTTTGATAAACCGAATAGTGTGAAATCTAATCAGAAGTATCCATCCGACCTTGTATAAGTTTATTTTGATATTAACAAACTCTAGCTATATAGATACTAATGATTCAAAGTAATAATAAACTGGGTTCTGCAGACTCTGAGTACTGCAGACCCTGAGTTCGGGAGTATATATCCAATCCTGTATTAGTTCTTTGAATATTACTTATATATTACTTATTTTGGTTCTATAATATCGAGTAAATGAATACAAAGTAAAAGGTACTTACATGGTGCTGGTGTTCCTTTATAAACTTGTTGACACTACACTGTTGACTGTACACAACAACTACAACTGTAAAACTTGATCGGACGACTAAAAAAAAATCTGACTATCAAGATATATTTATAGACTCTTTCTTTACTTGTTTTAACTTAGTATACGTACACGAAGCCGCTTTTGCTAGCTCAGCATTAATACCAAATATATCCCACATCCGATATCAATGAAACGAATATGGTTCGATGTATGTATGTGTTAAAATATCAATTCTGTTGTGCATGGAATCAATTGACATTCCACCTTAACGACTAGAACATAGAAATCCAAATTATTTGTACAAATTATTTAAACAAAAAGAATATATTTATCCTTATAAAACAAAAAGAATATATTTATATATATATATATATATATATATATATATATATATATAACTATATATAAAAAGTTTCTTGGTAAGGAAATGCTCATTAAAAAGGTCATTTCAGTTAATTTTTTCATTGCGAGCGGTTGTAGGAACTCAAACGAATTATGTCGGTAAGTAATACTAATATTTATTTATTTTCACTCGTTGAGTTATTAGGTAGTTAACTAAATATCTGTCTTCTTATGTATTTTAATAATCATTTATTAGTTCCAGGAGGCTGAAGAACTCTTCCCATTCATTCCCAACATACCGCTGGAACTAAGCAGTGACAGTCAAGGCCAGGATGAAGTAGGTCCTTTCCGAAACAAGAGGAAAAATAAAAAAATCGTTTATTACACGAGCATCAAAAAGGCTTCTAAGATAGCATCAAAGATCATCAAAATTGAAATCATCGATGGAAAATCTTTGGAAAGTGAGCAAAAATCTATCGAGCCCGAGATAAGTGTTCAATATGTCGCACAAAGCATATTTGATAACGTTTATTGTGATATACGAGGGATCATTAAAAATATACAAGACTCCATGTGTGACCTATAATGTAATGTGTATACCTAGATTATAATAATAAATTACAACGAGTAATACAATATGAGTTTTATTTTTATTCCTAATCACTTATTAGTAACAAATTACACTTAAGTTACATACATGTCATCAAAAATATCTATTATGCTGTAATTCAAGTAATTGTTTACAACTGGACATGTTTAATATTTAAATAGATTGAAAGAATCAGTACCTATTATCAAACTAAGGTAAAAATCATAAGTCTATTCAGGAACTTTAGTACCTACTCAGAGTTAGGAACTCATATTTATAAGGATGAAGTACTTTTAAACTGTAGGAAAAACTTCTCGATACGCACTAAAAATAAAGGAACTTAAATATTAAGCCAAGTCTCGAGTTAACAAACTCATAAATAATGTAAAATTGGGAAAGCTGGCGCACGGTTCCCTGTGAAAGGATCTGAGGTCTGAGTCTGGAGTTCTCAGGTACTCGAGTACCCCGACAAACCAGATCCAGGAAGAGCGAAAAGGGCACACCAGAGCGCCTCTTTCGAGGCGCTGCTCTCATGTGGTCGCTCTTCCTGGATCTGGTTTGCCGGGGTACTCGAGTACCTGAGAACTCCAGACTCAGACCTCAGATCCTTTCACAGGGAACCGTGAGCCAGCTTTCCCAATTTTACTCTACTAAGGTGGAGTGAGTGGACATGTCTTCTGCGCTAGAAGGACTACACTTCAACCAAGGTCGCAAGCCCTAGTTCCGGTGACATTGCCGCACGGTGCGAGACAAGGATCTCATTCCTGCGTGTTAATAGAGAAAATGGACGGCAGTAAACCATGGATGCCAGCTCGCACAGTGGTAACGACGTCATCTGCAGCATTTATAAGGGTGCTAAATCTAAGTGACACTCAACACGTCATAAGTAAAGGAACCCTTATGGGAACATGCGAGGCAATCTCTTGGATTCGGAGTTGCCATGGGTCGAAGGAGAACAAGTTACAAGAAGAAGTTGTGGAAATTGGAAAGTTATTGGAAAACTGCCAAAATGATCTCACAAAGGAAGAACTTCTTAAGGCACGTAATTTGCTAAAGCGCTATAGGAGCGTCTTCTCCGCACATGACAGTGATATCGGGAGAACTGGAGTAGTGCAGCACGAGATCGACACCGGAGATGTCATGCCTATTCGACAACGACCGCGGCGAGTTACAGTAGCTCGAGAGAAGGAAGTGGAAGACATGATCAAGGAAATGAGGAGAGATAAAGTGATAGAACCGTCGACAAGTCCTTGGTGTTCTCCAGTAGTCTTGGTGAAAAAGAAGGATGGAACCATGAGATTTTGCGTAGACTATCGTCGACTCAACGATGTGACTAAGAAAGACAGTTATCCATTGCCTAGGATAGATGACACTTTGGACACTCTGCATGGAATGAAATTGTTTTCCACGTTGGGCTTGAAAAGTGGCTATTGGCAAGTGGAAATAAAAGACAAGGACAAAGAGAAAACAGCCTTTTCAACCGGTAAAGGACTTTGGCAGTTTAATGTAATGCCGTTTGGATTGTGCAACGCACCAGCAACGTTTGAGCGGTTGATGGAGCAAATACTGGCTGGTCTCCTGGGTGATACGTGCCTAGTGTATCTGGATGACATCATAATTGTAGGCAAAGATTTTGATGACCACCTCAAGAAGCTGGAACAAGTTTTGTCCAAGTTGCGCGATGCTAACTTAAAACTAAGTCCGAAGAAATGCTCATTTTTCAAGCGCAAGGTTAACTACTTGGGACATGTGATTTCACCAGATGGCATCCAGACAGACCCTGAGAAGATAAGTGCAGTTAAGGACTGGCCGACACCGAAAGACAAGACAGCAGTACGTGCC
This sequence comes from Pyrausta despicata, assembly GCA_963921415.1. Taxonomy (NCBI): domain Eukaryota; kingdom Metazoa; phylum Arthropoda; class Insecta; order Lepidoptera; family Crambidae; genus Pyrausta; species Pyrausta despicata. Next base: position 6,929,007 of record OY992862.1, on the reverse strand, counting down.
TTCTTGGGACTTTGCTCGTACTACCGACGATTTGTAAAGAACTTCTCAGATATAGCAAAGCCTTTGCACCAGCTGACAGAAGAGAAAAGACAATTCAACTGGGATGATCAGTGTGCAGCAGCTTTCTCAGACCTCAAACAGAGACTTTGTGAAACACCGATTTTGGGATATCCAGACCCAGAGAACGAGTTTGTTGTTGACACTGATGCAAGCAATACTGGCATTGGAGGAGTCTTGTCACAGAAGAAGGGTGATCAGGAAGTTGTGATCGCCTATTTTAGCAAGTCGCTATCGAAGCCGGAGAGAAACTACTGCGTCACTAGGAGAGAATTGCTGGCAGTCGTTAAAACTCTGCAGCATTTTAGAAAATACCTGCTTGGACGCAAGTTCCGAATAAGAACTGACCACGCTGCTCTAAAGTGGTTGTTAGAGTTTAAGAACCCTGAGGGTCAGGTGGCACGCTGGATCGAACAACTTCAGGAATATGACTTTGTCATCGAACATCGCAGTGGAAAGTCACATGGCAACGCAGATGCCCTCTCTCGAAGACCTTGTCCTGATGATTGCAAACACTGTTTAAGGCAACAGGGGAAGGACTGCGTGAAGATGTTGAGGACAGACACTGTTAGCGAAGAATGGAGTGATGAAGCAATGCAAGAAGCACAACAGGAAGATTGCGATGTAAAGTCCATTTACGATTGGATCAACGCTGGGGCGCCCAAACCAAGGTGGTGTGAGGTAGCTCCGATGAGTACCGTGACAAAGAGCTACTGGGCGCAATGGGAAAGTCTGGTTATGCACAATGGCGTACTGTGCAGGAAATGGGAGTCAGAAAACGGAAAGGATGCTCATCTTCAAGTGGTTGTACCAAGAAAGAGAGTTAGCGATGTTTTAAGATCCTTTCACGACGGCGCTTCCGGTGGACACCTAGGAGTAAAAAGGACTCTGATGAAGATTCGGCAACGTTTTTACTGGATAAACTGTCGGGACGACGTGGAAGACTGGTGTAGGAAATGTACTAGCTGTTCGTCAGTTAAGGGACCACATACACGCAGTAGAGGTGCGCTTAAAGTTTACAACGTGGGAGCGCCTTGGGAAAGAATTGCTTTAGACGTCGCAGGCCCGTTCCCGACCTCTGACCGTGGAAACAAGTACATCCTGGTGGTCATGGACTATTTCACCAAATGGCCTGAGGTATTTGCCATTCCGAATCAAGAGGCAGTCACAGTAGCGGAAACTGTAGTGACTGAAGTGTTTTGTCGGTATGGTGTGCCTCTTGAGATCCACAGTGATCAGGGAAGAAATTTTGAGTCTCTGGTGTTTCAGGAGACTTGCCGAGTCATGGGAATTCATAAAACTCGGACTACGGCCTATCACCCACAGTCAGACGGAATGGTTGAGAGATTCAATCAGACTCTGGAACGACATTTGGCCAAGGTAGTTGACAACCATCAAAAGGATTGGGACAGGCATATTCCGCTCTTTTTAATGGCATATCGGACAGCAGTTCATGAAAGCACGGCCGTAACTCCTGCGTGTGCTAATTTTGGAAGAGAACTACGTTTACCTGCAGACCTTCTGACCGGACGTCCTCCAGATGCACCAAAGACGGTTTCGGAGTATGCAAGTGAACTGCGAAACCGGCTTGATGATGTTCACAGGCATGTTCGTGAACATGGATTGCAGGCCAGCGAGAAGGTGAAGACCAGATACGACCGGAAGTCTAACCAGACGAGGTTTGAGGAAGGATCATTCGTGTGGCTACATAACCCTATGCGTCGAAAAGGAAAGTCACCGAAATTGTCGCCGAGTTGGGAAGGGCCGTACAAAGTAGTCACAAGGATCAACGACGTCACTTATCGGATACAGCGCAACGCACGTAGCCCCTGTAAGATTGTTCATGTTGATCGGTTGGCCAAGTACCATGGAACGAATGATGCTCGGGACGAGCATGTCTAAGGAGGGGGTAGTGTTACGCCGGTGGGCTAGTGCTAAAACTTTGATCGTGTTTTTCCGTGCCTTGGAGGCGTTTTCAGCAGGCTGAAATACCATTTCAGGCCGTTTCAGAGAGTGCTCTAACACATACTAGTTTATCGAAATTTCACCCAAGATGCCGTTGTTTTCAGGCGCCTGAAACATGTTTTCAGTCCGTTTCAGGCCACCCTCTATCAGATGACGCCATAACCTGAAAACCCGTTTTCAGGCGTTTTCAGGACCCCTTATGGGCCTTTGAAGCCCACTTCAGTATATGACGTAATTTTCAGTAGGAGTGAAAGAGATAGCACGATTAGAGAGAGGCAGCTATACTAAGAACATTCCAGAAAGGTGTGACAGAGACAGCACAAGACAAGGATAGCACTATGATGCCGAACATTCGAGAAAGGTCTAGGCTAGGCAAGACGGCATTTGGAAGGATCCCGAACAGTCTCGTACTGGGTAGTAGGTACCTACCGAATATTCGGGAGTCCTTGACGGCCGGTATATAAGGAGCCCGGGAATGCGACCGAGTTTGAGTTTAATTTGGGAAAGCGACGAGTGAACATCGAAGCGAAAACTGCGACAAGAAGATTTTGGAGTGCGATATAAGTGTTTGTGTACTAAGTGTTGTAACGTAAGTGTGTACAATAAATCCTACTCTACTTCATCGGTTTAGAAGTGCATTTCAATCTAGATCCCACACCCGTAGAACGTAACAGTATACAGAAGACAGTGAAAAATATATTTTTCATCCCACCATCTCGGAAAGAGTCATTTTGCTCTTCAATATCTGAGTGGAAAAGCCGTTTTTATTCACTAGAGGTTAAAGTAAATTTGAATTTAGAAAATCGTGTGCACCAAGTTTGTGAATTAAAAAAATCATTAAACCTATTTATTGCTACCTCTATGATGCCGAATATATCATACAACATTTTTTTAATTTGTTAAAAACTCAAACTCGGAACCTTCTTGGTCTTCTTTTTTCAATTTGCTTTGTTGGCGGTTCTTTACGCGGCATTTTTTCATGTCATCGTTAAACCTTATATTAAAAACAAGAAACTTGAAAACAAGTGAAAAAACTAAAATGAGTGATTCTAGCGACGAGGAAGTTTGTTTGACGCCAACCGAATTGACTGAAACTGTTAATAATGCGCAAATGATCTTTCTCCCTCAACAATCACGCGAGAAGTATTTAAAACAGTACGTTATGTTCAACACGTGGCGACTAGCAAAAGGAGCCAAAACTTTCTCAGAAAACGTTTTGCTGGCATATTTTATAGAATTATCCGAGAACAAGAAAGCAAGCACTCGAAAAACAGTACACAAGTGACTAACACCAATATTACAGTACCCAACAAAAATATTACACTCAATTTAAATAACTGTAGCAACGTCACTTTAAATTTTTATTAATTATACCTAAGTATTATCTTGTTATATTTTAAAGATTATTCTGTAATACTTACCTGTCATAATGTAGTAAGTAGTTAATACCTAAACTGGAATAAAAGTAGTTACTTGTGATTGTCAACGGTTTTATTTGCATTTAGTCATTTCCTCGCTGAGGTGGAATGAAAAGTTACGTGTTGCACTCGAGTGCAAAGAATTTTTCACCTCGTGCCCTTTTGATTCCCTCGCTAACGCTCAGGATTCTAATTTTGAATTTGTAAAATAAAACAAAAGTAAGTTAACGATATAAGTATGTTTATTAAGCTTTAAAACTACTTGATTAATCGAAGGTTGGGTTTAGCGATCGTCTGCTAGTTGGAGGGGGTCATCTACGTAGTCGAAGGCTGTTAGTGCGAAGGACGTAGTGTCGAATTATTTTTCGCCTACCCCGTAGCGTCGAATGTGGTGTGGTGTCAAATGCGTTCGAAAAACTAAATTTTTCGACAAGCTAAATTTACTTAGAAAACCTTTTTTTTTGGAATAAACGCATTTTTTGGAAAGGAGGGCAGGGCCTAGGCGTGTCTCAGTAAAGTTTCAGCACACGAGATTTTCAAAGTTTATCAGGAATATAAATTTGATGTTATCATTTCAATACAAAAACCTCAAATTTGTGATTCTTTTTCCTGAAAAACTATTATTCTGATCCGTGTGCTGAAATTTTACTTAAACACGGCTTGGGTCCAACTGTCTTCCCCAAAAAAATTCGTTAGTCCAAAAAAGGATTATAATTTAGTTTTTCGAACGGATACGCGAAAATAATTCGACACTACGTCCTTCGCAACAACGGCTTTCGATTCTACGTAGGTAAGCAACCCAGTTGGAAGTTATCGAAGTTCTCTTCTAATATGAAACATTGAATCCACATTACTTAATTCCCGTCGCGAGCATATTGAGCTGTAAAATAATAAAAAAATAAATCAATAAAATTTACGCAAGGGTGGATTGTCTGTAGAATCTACAAATTTTACTGTAAAGTCAATTCTATTCATGCGCCGTAGAGCCGCGCCGGGGCCTTTCTTGTGGTAGGTGATTATTATATCCAGTGCCTAGGTATATAGGTAAATTGTTTCAAAAAAGTAGTACAATAGATGGACTTCATTTAATTGCCTCCATCTAAAAGTAGCGTTTCTTGAAGAGATTCAAACTTTCAAAATGAATCGAAAAAGTTTTGAGAAGTCTTTACCAAAACATACCTTGTGGATCAACGAAGACAGGTTCAATGCCTGAAATAGAGAGATGAAACGAATTAAGAAAGTTAGTTATGTGTCAAATTAAAGTACCTAAGTACGAGTCAGAGTCGAACATGGTTTTCATTTCATAGTGATGTGCCTTAAAGAAACATACAGGCGTTTTTCCACGTGAGTGCCAAGTGCGTGTACTTCAAACGCCTTAAGTTAACGTCAATTTCGTCCCTTTATTAACACGCTTTTATTAGATCGGGGTGTATGTATGTATGAATGTATGTAACGGAATTTTTGAGATCAATTTTCACCAACTTCCAGAAATCGGACGAATTTTGCACACGTATTAAGTACTGATGACAATGCAATAATTTGATAAGAGTTTTCCATTATCCTTATTAACTAAATAAATAAAAATAAGTTTAAAAAACTTAAAAAAAACTGGAAAAACGCCTGTATGTTTCTTTAAGGCACATCGCCTTAAAGAAACATACAGGCGTTTTTCCACGCGAGTGCCAAGTGCGTGTACTTCAAACGCCTTAAGTTAACGTCAATTTCGTCCCTTTATTAACACGCTTTTATTAGATCAGGGTGTATGTATGTATGAAAACGTCATAAAGTGCACCCCACGCTTTTTACTCTAATGTAATATAAATTCCGAATATTTGAAAATTATTTTATCTTTTTTAATTAGCAATAAAAGCGTGTTTTTAGGGTTCCGTACCTCAAAAGAAAAAAACGGAACCCTTATAAGATCACTTTGTTGTCCGTCCGTCCGTCTGTCAAGACCGTTTTTCTCAGGAACGCGTGGAGGTATCAAACTGAAATTTTTATATGATACTTAGGTCTACTGTCCCTGGAAGCTGTAGAAAAATCAACCTTCTAAGCCAACGCAATCAAAAGATATAGCCATTTAGGCCGCGAATTTCCGCAAATTTTCGAAACTCGCACGGGAATCAAAACCTACAGGGTACTTCCCGTAAACTTAGAATGTTGAAATTTAGTACGAAGTCACGTCTTATAGTACAGATATAGGAAACATTACGAAAACCGTAAATTTTCAGTTTCATCATATAAAAAAAAATATTTTTGACAATTTTGAACATTTCAAAGTTACTACTCCTTATCTACAGGTTTGTACGGAACCCTCGGTGCGCGAGTCCAACTCGCACTTGACCGGTTTTTTTAGTTTTTTAATCGTGTTGCCGCACTTGTCTCGTTGCGACGCTCACGCAGGACAACGGGTAAGTATGATGACGTTACTTACTAAAGAATATGACGTATTAAACCTTAATAATGTATGTAGGTACTCACTCGGTTGCTGGTATCCGCCGTTACCTGTGAAACACAAAACACCCAATAAGATACGGTAGATATTAAATAATGATAACCTTAGCATAATTTTTATTCTATTAAGAAATTAAACGCCAAAATATTGAAATTATAAAATATGTTTGTGGGATAGGAAATAGACTAAGAATAAAATTTGCAAAGTTCAGGCAAATTATGGTGCCCTAAATTAAGTAGTTTTCAGCATATCCATTGTTTCGATCGAGAAGCGATTGAAAGTAATTAACCGAAATAGGGAAATATATGCTAGGTATTATTGAAGTTATCCGTTAAGCATACTACCTGGGTCTACGAAGGCTGGGCTAATGTCTGAAAACAAAAGAAATGTAGAGTTACTAAATGTGGTCATTTCCAAAAGCAAGAGAAATAAGTTCTATAGAAAGTACTAATTCAGAATTTAGTGTCCTTGATTTTCAATAACAAATTTTTCTTTCTGTCGCTACCAAGGATAATGTTTTTGATAACAATAAGTAGGGCTAGGCTGTAACTTATTATCAAGCTCTAAATAATTATGTTAACAATTGACATCATGTACTAACCTGGTTTCTGGAATCCTCCCTGATCTGAAAACAAAACAACTTTTAGGTAGGCGTGTGTCGAGTTATAGCTAGAGCGAATAGCAAATAAACGTTGCCATTTATGAAAATAATTATCAAAATCATAACTTAGTAGAATGGTCATAAACTGTGGTGAAAGATTCCCTGAACTCCGTCATCATCTCCATCATCATCTTGCTTTGAAATTATGACTTTCGTATGCAAATACCTGAAAGCCTCAAGATTATTGAGCAAAACTTAACTGCAGACTTTCTTTTGATGATTTTTGAAGAGTTGACCAGGGAACCAGACTTTAACAAAATAATTATATGGGACCAATCGGACACTCTTTTGAGTAAAAATCGATTTTTTAAATCGGACCATAAACGCTGGATATATGCGGGAATATACATTAAAAAAACAGTCGAATTGAAAACCTCCTTTTTTAAGTCGGTTATAAAGTAAAAAGTAGATGTATGTAGGAAGAAAAGGAAATGCACTTCAAATTCACATTGTCAAATTAGATGAAGGCTTAGTGTGGGCTTAATAAGCTGGGTGCATAATCACACCAAAACATCTAACGCACCATACTTTCTTTCCGTACTTTTCCATGGTCCCTTGACAAACTGACATTGCAATGCATTAAGTCGATCAACAAAAATAAAGAGAATTCTGACTACTTCAAAAAAGTATAAAATGAGATATGGATATAAATGAGATTGTTATACAGGGTGTAAAAAAAACCTTAACGAAGCCGTCAACCACGCGTTCAGCACATCAAACCAAATCGTATGAAAAATAAATTTTGGCTGGGAAACAACTTTTATTTTTTGACATCAAAAAAAATAATTTAATTCTAACCCGCAATGTACAGCGCGCACGCGGAAAAGTCACCGCGGGGCGTGTTGCTTTACGCCGCCGCGACGCGGTTCGGTTCGAGTGTGCGCTGTTCATTGCGGAGTGTGCCATTTAGAGGCTTTTTATGAGAAAACTAGTGAAAATTTGTATTATGTTTCTTTGGAAAAAAGTTAAGTTATAACGAACAGAAGTCATTTCTGTAAAAATCATTTAAAAAAATTCCAACTTTAACCATCAATATCTCAGTAACCGTTAACTTCCCAGGTATGGTGTAAAGGAAAAAATGATCGTACCAATTGGTAGAATATGTGGCATTCGGCTTCGTTAAGGTTTTTTTTACACCCTGTATATGTTGCCAGTGGTCGTGTGCCCTTCCTTTAAACATCAGTGTTAAAGTTTGTTTCAACAGAAGTGGCATACGATCATCTAAACATCAAAAATAATGTTGATTCATATTTTTTTATGAGTAGTCGGGTTTTAGTTTTGAACTTATTTTTTATTAAGTAAATTATTTTATTATAAGAATGTATGTTTTTGAAGACCTTTACCTACCCATTGTACTGAGTCACAAACGCGACAAGTGCGACGGGACGCGACAATATCAAATGTAACATACCCAACAAGATGCCCACTCGAATATGCATCGTTTGGTGGTCTGGCTGGGCGGCTCTTGATAATTAATATTGAAATACAAATACTCACTGTCGTAAATGCTGGGCTGGGACCAAGCGGGGTCATTTACTGTAATATAAATACGTAAATTTTAGACAAGCTCTATGTGAAGTAAATAAGAATGAAATGATCATTAGGTATTAAATTGTCACAAATTACTACGTCAACCATAAAATCTTATTTGGTCATCGCGGCTCAACAGATTATGAATGGTAGACTCTCCCCTAAAATTCACAGTCGTAAGGTAGGAATTTGGAATGAGCAGTTGTAAAATGCAAAAGCAACTTCATAATTGACGTATAGGTACTCACCGTTATCGTCTTGTGCGTAAACCAACGCCACAATCGCGAACAATACGATCTGCAAAATTACGATACGTAGGTTAATAAAAGTAATAACTATGGTTAGTATTAACTTTGGTTTTATTTAAAGTTGATAAACGTCGGTGTTAAGGGTTATCTCATGTATGATAAAAGTTAGGAAACTTTTATTTCTGGTTCATACATTATGTGCACATAATCGAGACATAATCACATCCAACAAGAAACCGCAAGACGTCTACTTACAGCTAAACTTTTTCAAGGACCAATAAGGACTCGGCTCCTGCATTGGTCAGTAACAATTTGTTGTAGTTGTCAAACTAATCATCTGGATTTATTAATGGTTGAAATTATGTTACTTAGGTCAAGAATATTTGTTTTGTCATACATGTGCTCTATTGAGTATGCTTTAGTGTTGAGGCAAACTACAATATGTCGGTAGTCCTAAAGGTTTAAGCAAACGGCGTATTCCGAACTGTATGCGCGTAGGCAATATGCGCGTAGGCAACAAGCAACCTGTGGATGAAAGGCGTTGTATAAGACAAGTTGTATAAGACAACGCCTTTCATCCACAGGTTGCTTGTTTGCTACAGGTGGTAATTGGTATATGTGCTGCAAAAACGCGCAGAAAACGCACGTTTCTCGAATCTCTTCGTGCGCTTAGTTAAGATACATTTAATTATGAGGTTTCGTTGAAAACGCATTATAGCAACGCAGAAAAGCATTTGGAGTGCGTTATCCGCGCTACAAACCTGCCCAAACTTAATACGCCATGTGCTGTGCTGGAGCTCCGAAGGCGTGACAAAATACGATTAGGTGACAGGAAATGACGCAAACTTGTTACACAAATACTCGTGGCAAAATCAATTTACTGACAATGTGAACCAAACATTTTTGTAACAATTAAATTGAATCATTCACCATTATTTTGATGACTTACCAAAGTGGTCTTCATTTTTTATTGTTTGAAAAACACTGTGGTCCTGCACAAAAATCTGTTGTGTACTAATCGCAAAAAATGGATATAAGCTTTTATATGAATCTCTGATAGATAACACCTCGTGACCCGAACGATTAAACAAAGCAAAGAGCAAACTAATTATGCTCGTAGGTAGGTAATGTTTGCATAACTCGATCACAGTAGTAAATGTTATGAGACGACGATATTTCTTAGCAAAATTCCGCTAAATAGTTGGTTCGTGTTTGTAAATAATAGGTCTTTAGGTACCTATGAAATCGCCGTTTTTACTATGCACTTGAATATCTTTGAACTGGGTGGGAGTTTAAAATTTAACTTAGTCTTAAATTAAAGCTTGGAATCAATAAAAAAAAAATATACATTTTAATTGTTTTATATAATTTCGTTAAGCCAGGTTTGGGCTACGACCACAAGCATGAAAAAATTAAAAAATAAATAAAAATTGTTCCATTTTATCTACATATTCCATCAATTGTGTTGGTAGTGCTACAGAAACGGTAGAAAGTATTTTGAGCCTTTATAAGTAAGGCAAAGCTAATATCTTTTTGTTTTAATTTTTGTATGGAGAAATTCGTGACTTTGTTTGCTTTTATAGATAAGTTTTTTCAATACATGGTATCCATTGATATACCTTTGGATTTGTATTGTGTTAAATAACCTATTTTGGTAAACTAAACATCCAAAATACAGGATGTGTTATTCTTCCCATTTTTTCTATTTTTAGGGTTCCCTACCTCAAAAGAAAAAAACGGAACCCTTATAAGATCACTTTTATTTCCGTCCGTCCGTCCGTCTGTCAAGACCGTTTTTCTCAGGAACGCGTGGAGGTATCAAACTGACATTTCTATATGATACTTAGGTCTACTGTCCCTGGAAGCTGTAGAAAAATCAAGCTTCTAAGCCAACGCAATCAAAAGATACAGCCATTTAGGCCGCAAATTTTCCAAACTCGCACGGGAATCAAAACCTACAGGGTACTTCCCGTTAACGTAGAATCTTGAAATTTAGTATGAAGTCACGTCTTATAGTACATATATAGGAAAAATTATGAAAACCGTAAATATTCAGTTTCATCATATAAAAAAATATTTTTGACAATTTTGAAAATTTCAAAGTTACTATTCCTTATCTCATGAACGCGTTGAGATATTAAATTAAAATTTATATTAAATACTTAAGTCTAAAATACCCGTGATGGGTGAACTTTTACTTATATACCTACAGGTTTGTACGGAACCCTCGGTGCGCGAGTCCTACTCGCACTTGACCGGTTTTTTATTTTGTGATATGTAAATCTAAAAAAAATCACAATAACCCATGCAAGCGATAGTAAAGCCTAGTTTAAAGACGTCCAGGACAGATTGAACCGTTCCTGTACAACTACTACGCAGAGGATCAAATTCGCGAAAAAAACATTTTTTTATAATATTTTTATGCTTATGGATTTAGCTTATTTTAATTAAAAAATAAAAGGTATATTTTAAAATACTATTCTCCTAGCTTTCATTTTAGACTAAATCGAATTTTCTGCTCGCACCAAGTCCGAAGATATTCAAGTGCAAAGTTAGAAAAAAGTAATAACGGCAATTTTATAGGTAAAGACCTAATATAATAATATCACCATTAGAAGATTTACAACAGTATACCAACTTAATAATTGTTCTTTTATCTTTGTTTTATCACGTTTTGTTTGGCAACTTGATAAAACTCGAGCCAGTTAATCTTCTTATTTATATTCGGAAGATGCAGACTACCGCAGAGCTATGCAGGCAAGAATCTCGCAGTGCGGCTACAATTCATGAAGGTGCATTCAAATAATAAAAAAGACTTTACAACGATCATTTATTCTAAAATTTTGCGTTTATACAATTTGAAATCCAAAATGTAGTGACAGTCAACGAAACAAAAGACAGTCGGTTGTTCTTCCATCGTTTGATATCTGAAAAGAAAAAGATCCTCATAAATGAATCCGTCAGACAAAAGCTAGATATCGCGGATAATCACACATACAGATCAAACTAAGAGTCTTCTTTTTTAAGTTTGTTAAATACTTAAGTAACTTTTTAACTAGTTTTTCAGGCCTGGCGATTTACTATGGTTATTTAATCAAACAACAAGGAATCTCGGAAGAAAGTAGGTACCTTACTTTATTATTAACCTAATTTTACCGAATTTACCTTACTATGTAGGTGCTTAAATCTAGAGAGTCGGTGTAGTACTTACCTATTTACCATTGCGGGCATATGCTGGATTTATCGGTCGGCCTTGGTTGACAAAGGCTGGGCTGATGTCTGTAACAATAAAATATTTATGAAATGTGTTTACGAAAAATTACCATCGACATTACAGCTGGCTTATTCTACTTTCATCAATAATATTTTGTGATAAGTATGTTGGTAGGTATTAGAATTAATATTTCTCTTTCGATTTTTTGAGTTTAGTTTTACCCATAACGCAGCGCCCACTTTTCTGCTTAAAGCTATAACTGATGGAGAATGCTTATGGTGTTACGTGCACTTTAAGTAGGTACAATGTTTTGTTGTGCAATACAGTTAAAATAAATAAATAACTAAGTACTACTTTTTGTCATGTCATTTCAATTATACCAATATCTCAGCATAAAATCCACAGGCAGGCATCGCACGCATCGGACGCATCGCACGTAACAGATTTTATAACATAGGTACTAGCTGACCCGTCAAACGTTGTTTTGCTATACAAATTATTTTTCTTATCACTAAGGGGTATGAAAAAAAGATGTTGGCCGATTCTTAGACCTACTCAATATGCTCACAAAATTTCATGAGAATCGGTAAACCCGATTCAGAGGAGTACGGGAACGAACATTGTGCCACGAGAATTTTTTTATAAAGAGATTTGTTCGTAAAGTGGCTGTATTTACACCAATTTCAATATTGTAATGAATTGTAATGAAAGAGTTTTTATGTCAGAAAAGTGGTCATGATTTTGGGGACAAATAAATTAAATAAATATTAAATTCTTCAATTTAATCAATTTTGACACTAAATTACAACACATAAAAATATTAATTAGTAATCTTGGATGTTTTTGTACCTTTGCCCAAACAAAAAAGTTGATGCTCGCGCATCGCTAATATGTGGACGAGTACTCGTAAAAAATATAACGCGCGCGTTTTCTTTTCGCTGTATTGATTTTATTTAGTTTTATTTATTACCTCGCAAATATGTTATAAGACGTTGTATAACATACGTGCGCTTTGGAAATTACAGCCTCGCAATATCATCATAGCAATATCGCCTCGGCTGTAATTTTGAACTTACCGCACTTATATCATAATGTACTATTACAGATGGATAGTGGACGCAGTGAAAAATTAATACGTTTAGTGTGATGCGTCCGATGCGGATGATACCGACCTGTGGACGCTCGCCTTAAATATATGAAGTTAAGCTTTATGCCTACCTGGCCTCTGGAATCCGCCGGGTCCGGAAGCTGGAATATTAAGAGCATTTGTTCCATAACTTCCTTCTTTAACATTTTATGTAAAATTGTTTACCATGCAAATCTAACCAAAAACACAATATTCACTAAGTATAAAATGAAGAAAACTTCTAAAAAACGTTAAAGGTACACAAATACTAACGGTTTTGAACAATAGGTCTGGAAAATGCAGGGTCAATAACTGTAAAAAAAAAAGTTAAGCTTAACATCGTGTTTGAAAAATGTAAGTAAGTCGTTACGTTTAATATAAAAACAAATGACCGTGCGTGCGCCGTACAGCAAACGCACGCAAGCCGTACGGCACGAAACGCATAGGGGTGGAATATTGCTTTTTGATTTGCATCGATTCAAATGGCGTCAGGTTTGGGACTTCAGACGAACAAAGTGTGTTCTAACAAGAATAACGATGGTTTCTACTAGCACCTGTGGATGAGAGGGCGCATTTTGATCTAGGGAATGAATATTTTGGATATATTGAAGGAATCAAACTTATTTCACTAAATAAACAACGCCCTAAGAAAGGTTTGATATTGCTTACTCTGTCCACCGCCTGGACGATATCCGGGGGCGTTGTTAACGACGTTCACTGAAACAAATATGATATCAATTAAAAAACAAAATTTAGTATAATTTAATCTTTGGGTAGTCCCAATGTCAACCAATTAAGAGAACAAATTTCGTGCGTGCTGATTGAATATTGTTTCTGCTAGACGTGTGACGGCTACATATTTTTTTCTTTTCATCCTAATGGTAAAATTTCAACTAAATGTCTTCAAAATATCCTAAATAAGCTATACCTAACCAGAGTCAAGACCGGGTTTAAACCAAGGAAATAAGCTAATATGTTTGGTTAGACGGTGTTTTAGTCTTCACTCTTCACGTCTTGTATCTGCTGTGAAAATATCAGTAAGAGGTAGTTCAAGAAGGGAAGGGTGTTCCAAAGAAATCCCAGAAGTTAGGAATGTAGACGTTACTTTCAAACTGATTTTATCAAAGAAGAATTGATGTATTCAATAAAAAAGCTCTTACCAGCACCAGGGTTGCTATTGTCGACAACATCCACTGAAAAATATATAGCGGTTTAAGAAGACATTGCGAAGCGATAGATGTTCAAGGTACTGCCAGGGTTATTGTTAGATTCGTCCTGAGCTTTTGATGACCATGACCCATTCATAAATGTTCTCACTGTGTCTTAAGAATACTTACTTATACTGCAAGTTATAAAATATAATTCTCGTAATTTTATCGTCATAGGTTGTTCAGAATTACGGTACTCCAGCAATGAGACACCGAACTTTTTGAAAAGAGTTTGGCTCGAGTGAACAGGCATCTTCTTAAGCTCGTCGACTCATGCTAAGCTCTGGATCCAAAAGCAAATACCTATCTATTCTTATCAATTATGCCAAATGATATAATTTAAAAGCTCACCAGCAGAACCATCAGGGTTGCTGTTGTCCACAACATTTACTGCAATGAAGAAGCATGTGGATATGACAAAAATATATAAGTAGGTTCGAAAAGATGGTCATGAATAAAATGGTTTAGGAAAATAAAACAGCTGATTTTAAATACGAGTAAGTACCACTATGTTTTTAAACCAAAATGAATATAACGAAACTAGAATGATGAAGGTTAAAAAGGCTTACCAGCAGAACCATCAGGGTTGCTGTTGTCCACAACATTCACTGCAATAAAGATGCATGATGGATATGACGTAAGTTTTAGGTTTGAAAAGAAGGATTTTTAATATTAATTAAATAAATAAAAAACCGGCCAAGTGCGAGTTGGAATCGCGCACCGAGGGTTCCGTACAAACCTGTAGGTATATAAGTAAAAGTTCACCCATCACGGGTATTTTAGACTTAAGTATTTAATATAAATTTTAATTTAATATCTCAACGCGTTCATGAGATAAGGAATAGTAACTTTGAAATTTTCAAAATTGTCAAATTTTTTTTTTTATATGATAAACTGAAAATTTACGGTTTTCGTAATTTTTCCTATCTGTACTATAAGACGTGACTTCGTACTAAATTTCAAGATTCTAAGTTTACGGGAAGTACCCTGTAGGTTTTGATTCCCGTGCGAGTTTCGAAAATTTGCGGCCTAAATGGCTGTATCTTTTGATTGCGTTGGCTTAGAAGGTTGATTTTTCTACAGCTTCCAGGGACAGTAGACCTAAGTATCATATAGAAATGTCAGTTTGATACCTCCACGCGTTTCTGAGAAAAACGGTCTTGCCAGACAGACGGACGGACGGACGGACAACAAAGTGATCTTATAAGGGTTCCGTATTTTTCTTTTGAGGTACGGAACCCTAATAACTGATTTCTATAATATGGTTTTTAGACACCAAGAGTATTAAGACTATAGAATGATGAAAGTTAAAAAAGCTCACCAGCAGAACCATCAGGATAGCTGTTGTCCACAAAGTCTACTGCAATGAAAATGGCGGAAGATAAATGAAGTTAAAAGTTAAGGTTGAAAAAAGAAACAGAACTAAGAGTTCTTGTTACCTTTCCAATAGGTAGATACCTACACAGCGAGCTATAGGTAGTTAGAAATATTGTACTACTTACGCATATACTATGTGGATTAGCATGTAGGAAAACAGTCATGGTAGGTCCTTTCAATAAGAGATATCTTAATGAAATCAATTTCTCATGTTGATGCAATTATGTGTCAGTGTTATAGGTATACTTTGAAGAATTAGTATACTTTAATACCTTAAAGTGTTAAAGTAGTGTTATAGGGTTCCTACTCATAGATCTAAATTATTTACCTCCACCTGGTCTTCCCCGTTGAGCGCAGGCTACGGCCAGCACAGCAACCAAAACGATCTGCAAATACATAGTTTATTCTAGATAGTGTCTAGTGAGTGACTGATTTTATTATATGGGTATAATTACATCATTTTGTCTGATGTCAAGGGCAAGTCTTTCAATAGACCTTACTTACCTACTTTTTTTCAACGTAAGACTTTATTTCGAAAAACTTAATCTTCTTCAATTTTAGTTTATCTTTATTATACTTTCTAGCAAAAACTGTTCCTGTGAAGGTAACCACTATTTTAGATATTTTTTTTGCATTAGAAAATTCAATTGTCAATTCCCATGGAAGCGGGTTTAATACCCCGCCTCAGACAGTTGATTTTCAATGCAAAAATATTATCTATGTTTGCAACGTGAAAGATTGTCTCGATAATTCATTAAACCGCTTTTTATCTTGGTTGAATACTAAAAAACCCTGAACTGTAATTACCTTTTTCAATATCCTGAACTTTGCGAGTGTAAAACATAATTTTAAGTGTATTATGTTTTTTTTGTATCAAAGTCACTAGTGTGGAAAATTACATATTTCGGTGACACACACACTCATGTATGCTATGTACATTTACATAACAATCAACATGCTTCGTTTACTTTATAAATAAATTATTGTGTACTCACCAAAGCGGCCTTCATTGTTGTTAAAAAAATAATACGGATACAGTGCAAGTTTGCTGCTTAAAATTCAGCGGTCTACTAATGCCAGCATTTTGGAAAGAACCTTTTATACGATTCGGCGTTGGATACATCTCGCGGTCGTCGTTAGTAAATAGTCGCGTAGGTATTGGGTGACAAATTTTCATTGCAAAATTATACTTAACTAGCCAGTGTTTATAATGTACTCACAATGTTTAGGTACTTAGCTGTTATGTTTGCCTCTTTGCGAATATGTTCTGGCTTGAGACCAGTGAGTTGTAACTATAATATAATTCAATGCTTGTGACAAAGTCATTCAATAATGTAGCATTCATAGGTTGTGATTTGGAGAGAGCTACGAACTTCTTAAGATGCTTTTATGTGATGTAACCAACAAAATTATTAGGTGTTTGAAAAACCTAAATAACGAATCAAGGGATTACGTCCGGAAGCATTTTTTATACCCGCGGCAGACAATTAGTGCTGAAGGTATAAAATACTACACTACACACATTTAATAATCAACTTTCTCCTTTCAAATAGAAGTGCTGCAGGGCTCAACATTAGGTCCGTTGCTGCATATAACACGCTAAATAAAAGACAACATTCAACATCTGTATATCATTGCCAAACACACAGCATAATTAAAAAAAAAACAAAATGTCAACGTCAAAATTGTTGACAAATATTCATGAAGGCATAGAAATCTTGAAAACATCTGAACGAGTTTATTTAGTTTCAGGAAACTATGAGTATTATCATTATTTGTGCGATGGTTTTGATGACAGGGTTTGTATTTGGTGTTTGTACATAGTTGAAGTTGCTGTACCAATTTATAACCTCAAAATGTATACAACTTGTATCCTTTGCTTTAGGGTTGGGGATGTGGGTATAGAACCCTTCAGACTATATGCTCATGGATGAATTTCAACTATAAAAATAACTGTGATGTACCCTCAATACATAAAATCCAAGAAATCCTTGTAGAAATGGAAGACAAACCAAAATCCTTTTTGGGATCAAGGCAATGGATTGGGAGCTTTGAAGTGAGTGAATGTGTGATGTTTTCGGCTATATAAATAAAATTAAAGACAGTATCAAGTATGTAAATAAAAAGTTTTTTTTAGGTGTGTTTAGTAATAGAAAAGTTATATGAAATTCCAAGCAAGATAGTTCATGTAAACAAAGGTGAAGACCTAAAAACTATTGTGGACACTTTGGTCACTCATTTTGAGAGATTAGGTAGCCCCATCATGATGGGTGGAGATGTAGATTGTTCCTCTAAAGGTATTATGGGGATACAGATACATCATAATGGTGCTAGTTTATTAGTTGTGGTAAGTGCTTACATAATTAATTATATCATAAAATATTCGTATATGTATTAGTTGCTCATATTTGTGTATAGGCTAAAACTATTATTTAAATTTAATTTCTTATTTCAGGATCCTCACTATGTGGGCAAAGAACATACAAACCAGTTCCTGCAAAATAAAGGCTGGGTGAAATGGCAACCACTACAGGATTTTTTGAGTTCCTCATTTTATAACCTATGTTTGCCTCAAGTAAAATTTTTGCACAAGAATTGATATTGTGTACCTATTTCAATAAAAAAAATGATTTAATTCAAGTTTTGAAAATAAACAAGGTGTCTATAAAATCAGTCTTTATTTACCAACTAACCAATTAAGTGTAAATCTACAACTAAATAAAATGATAAAGGTTCACTTTCAAGTACACAAACCACCACTACACCATAACATGACATACTGACTAGAATAAATTGGATAACTAATAATTTTATGTTTTATAATAACAGATAAAAAAATAAAAAAGCTAGCTATGTATTAGAAAAAAAGCTTATATTTTTATGTCTAAGTTGAGTTGAGATCAAAGTTACTGGTGCATTGTTATATCAAGAATGATCAAGGGGCAGCTCCAACAAACAATAATGTATTTCACCCCTTCAGTCCCACAAGGTCAAAATCGGAGCCATAACAATAAAATGTTTCTTTGTATTTCTTTTACAGAGACTCAAATAATTAAGGACTACCTGTTATATTTAGGAATTTTAAAGGTACCACTCCAAATTATCAGCCAAGTTTAAACATCAAATTAAAAAAGAACTGCTGTCGGTAGCTTATAGGGAATACTCAGTCAGTATTCATGATGAGGCAGACCCCTTGCAGCACCCAGTGGCTGTAGTGCTCTGCTGTCCACAGGTCGGACTCAAACACGAGACCGACTCCCATTGCGTTTCGTCGCTGCGAGGTTGTGTACACGGGGGTGCGGAGGGTATTCTTGAAAGAAAACAAAAACTGTTAAGCATCTCACAAGGTAGTTACAAATGAAACCGTTATGGATATCTCTACATACAAATGTCAGAATTGGGACTCCTGCAATTATTTTATGATGTGACTTTGGACAATAATTGACCGGTTTTATTGCAAACACATGGATAGCTACATAACATTGGTTGGTGTTCGAAATAATTTTGAAAGTGTTAAAAGAGGTAAAACATGATCGTTTCTCTTGCATTTAGAACTACATACTTTGTTACACAATATGTTAAGATGTACACCAAATTGGAATAAGCACATAAAACTCATTAAAATAAAATTTGCTTTTAAACCACCTGATTAAATAGGAAGAACAAACGATGGTGATTTGTTGTTCGCCTGCAGTTAAATTATGCATAGGTTTTATGTAAAGTCTTGTCATTGACGTTTTTTTTTATCTTTTTAAATAATTTATTTACTTACAGCCAAACTTTCTGAAATTTGGTTGGGCTATCACAAAAGATCAAGGAGTGTTAAAATAAGTTGACCTACACGGTAAAGTGATATTGGCTATATGTACCAATCAAAAAACGTGTTCTGGGCAAATATAGATATTTTAAAAGATCAATAATCTCACTATGATGTCTGAGGACCTAGGACACGCTTATTATCCGTTTGGATTCGTGTGCGCAAGGGACGTACTGTAAGACGTCAGGGTTTCTAGACCTCCCGCTTTTGCCGGGACGTCCCGTAATCTCGTAATGCTCGAAATTTGTTACATTTCTGACTCCTATTTCATATAAAATTAAGGGTTTGTGTAATGCCTATTTGTGTAGGGGAGTGCCATCAGTACCGATCGCAGCCGAGTATGCGATGGGTTCACCATCATCAGCCTATATACGTCCCACTGCTGGGCACAGGCCTCACCTCAACTATGAGGTGGTGCGAGCCATACTCCACCACGCGGGCTCAGTGCGGATTGGTGGCGGGGTGTGTGGAGATGGGTTACCATTTCGTTTTTTTTACCAGCTAATGCACTTTTCGCATCATTGGCTTTAGCGCAGGTAGCCGTCATCTAGCTGTATGTAGAAGCATCTTAAACTATGATGATGATGATAGAGCACATAGAAGCGAGCGTCGCAGATAGCAGCTATCTGGTACCACATTATGTAGCTTGATCATCACATACATATTTGGCTAGGCGGATATTAAAGCCTTACCTGCAACTTTAGCTTGTGGAACTCGATGGGGATGATGTACATGATGGGCAGCTCGGTGACCAACACCTTCGGGTGCGAGCGGCGCAGGCAGCCGTCGTCCAAGTCCCAGCGAGCGCCCTCGAGGTACAGCCCGCGCACGTAGCAGCCCTGACGATAAAAACAGTTTGAGAACAGAGCACGCGTATGTCGGACACTTTGTACGAAATGCACAAAAAGTTGCGAACCAAGAAGGAAGGCACGGAAACATCAAATGGAATGTCATAAGAAAAGTGCGCGTTCATAAAGCACTCTACTTGAAAATAGCGGATACCATGTGCGTAAATTATAGAATAAATACTAAAGAAAAAATATTCGAAAGAAAAGGTATTTCATGTTATTAAAGCGCTGCCAAAAGGGTAGACCATATACAAGTGTGCAGGAAGCTCTACCGACAAAATAAAGTAATGGGAATGAAACTTCGCTCTTGCACCAAATTGAATACCTACTATCAGATACGAGATCGAAATTAGTACGGCTATTCCACTGTTCAACAATACAATGACAACATCATGGTAGAGGTGAATGTATCCTTTAACATCAGCGTTTACTTACGGTGACTGGCCTTTCCTCGATGTCATCCGCGTTGGTCCACTTGGTAACCCGCGTAAATTGCGTAGATCGGTCCAACGGCCACGTGTAGAGGCGGCACGCGATCTGGATGTGCGCGATCAGGTACGACTCTGGGATGTGCAGCCCGGACAGCCAGATCACTATCGGCTCTTCCATCGTCGCCTAAAATATGAATATTTGCTATAGGATCGTGTGTGGTGACCACAATCCGTCAAGTTAGTGCATGCATCTGCCAAAAAAGAGGATGACTGTCGTCCTTGCAGCACAAGATCGTTTAAAACCCACAGTCAGCAGTTATTATAGCGCATCTGCGATTGACTTGAGTCGCTTGAAGCAAGCGTTCTTTCCCCCCCACACAACAAGCTCCTAACAAACAACCATGCATAACCTTTTCGTACTAAGTCTAGAATTTCATGATAATGCGACGCGCGTGAAATGTGTGGAGTGGTCCAGCGGCCGCGTGTAGAGGCGGCACGTGATCTGGATTTGCAGGTACTACTCGTACTCCAGGATGTGCAGTGAGGACAGCCAGATCACTATCGGCTCTTCCACAGTCGCCTAAATGGTGACCATAATCTACACGACCACGAACCTGTAGGATAGCAACATTATTATGACGCGCAGGTCGCGCACAGTTTATGGTGGTACAGCAGGCGTCATAAGGACATCACGTGACAGTCCGGCGCAATGTAGTCCCTATCTTGATAAATTAAAGAATACGTGGTCTTTACAAATAAAGAAAAAAATAAGGGCAACATAACTCACCCAATCAGTGTACTGCTTAGTCCTCGCAGTGAAGTGGTCCATCCAGCCGCCTAGCCCCTTGCAGGTGGCGGGGGCGAGCGCCCGCCACACCTGCGGCAGCTGCCCGTTGAACAGGCTGTACGACACGTTGTCCAATACTGCGTCCATGCCGATCTCTCCTGCGAGCGCCTTGCGAAGGAGCGAGAGGGTGCTGCGCATTCGACCCACTAGCCGGTTGAACCTGTTGCAAAAACACTTCTGGTAATATAGGTTCAGTGATGAACGAATGCGTTGAATAGGGTAATAGTAGATTGTATCATGAGGAAGCAAAATAATATTTTTACGGCGAGGGCGCTTTTTTGAATCCAGAGCGAAGTGAGGGATTCAAAGTACGTCGCCCGAGCCAAAAATATATTTGCGTCCAAATGATACACTCTACTTTTCATCACCCTCTATGAGAAAATAAAAAGCGGCTCAGTTTTAATAAAATTTAATTATTGAATAATAATATTTATATAATTTATCAAAACCAAGAACTTGAATGTGAAAATTTATGAAAACGCGGGCCGTAGTTCGCGCGTTTTTTTTTTTACTCAGATGCCAGCGGCGGCGGCGGCGGGGCGATGGTCGACGGACGTGCCGTCTAACCAGCCAGTCTCTTGCGTTCGGCGGGAAACTCTAAGATGTTCCAAATTCAATAAGTGCGAGCAAAATAATTTTTGGTCGCACTTATTTCAATAAAGAGGACCAAAATCTCATTTCTGCCCGCTGGACAGTCTGTGGCAAAGAGTAGAGTACCTATGTCGCTTAGAAGCATCACCTTTGGGCGCACTTAAAGGCGACCAAAATCGTCTTTTTCGAATAGATGGGATGAAAACAATATTTGCTTTGGCCATGCGATGTATCAATAGATAAAACAAAATTGAAGTGTTTGTCGAACTGTCGTACAGGAAAGTCCCTATTCATAACTGATACCAATGGTAATATACAAGTGCCTGCAAAAGCAACCGAGCCACGCAATGTTCTATTTGGGCTCTCGTGACACTCTCATATCCACTTATGTATTTTTTTAAAGATATGTGGCAAGATTGGTATCTGGTTCATCACTATCGAGATCATGTCGCTGAAGGCATATCTATGCAGCTAGCTGGCAGTTGTGTACCTCTCTAGCTCCTGCAGCAACACGACGAGCGTGGGCGTGATGTTCATCTCGAACTGCTTGCGCACGCGCCAGATCTCGAACAGCGGTGGCAGCTTGGCGAGCACGTCCACCGCGATCATGTCAATAAAGTCTTCGCGACTCATAGCCCCGCCGGCGTCGCCTGCAATACCGGGTTGTTAAAAATAGGGTAGATTTTCATTTTTAGGGTAGTTCAAAAATTATTGAGTCTTGTTCATGTAGGTACTGTGACCAGCACATCGGGCTACCCATTTTTGTTGCAAAACCGCCCGTGTCTCAGGAGCATAAGATACCGCAGTGCTTACCGTGACGTGCTGGCCACCGTGCATACTAAGTATAAAATATTTTTGGAATACATACCCTTGACGTGGTATGTTTTTAACAAATCTGTCTATGACACTACACAAGCATTCAAAGAAGTTTTAGAATCTAGATAATAATACCCTATTAAAAACAAAGACATTCTGAAGAGTCTGCGTAGTCTACTACGTCAGTTCCTTTGTTATACTAAAAAAGAGGAGAGGCATAGAAAAATAGATGGTTTAAATAACTTACCATTACCGACACGGACTAAGCAGCGTTGAAAAAGTAATAATACGATACATTGGTCCATTAGTAAATCAATGAGGCATGGCTAGACAAACACGTGAACAACATACAAGTTTCGAAATGCATACGTTAAAAGTAAATGTGCTATATCATATTGGCAATGAATTATTAATGAATCTTACCTTCTTCTTTGGTGACTATATTGCAGCGTGAAAAAAACAATGAAATGGCTAGATGAAATTATTTCCATATTCAAAGTAAATAAATGAATGATACGATGGTATTGAATTCGTAGGTACTACTCAAGGCTTAAGTCCATTTTTTATAGGACACCCACATTCACCACACTTCAGTGGGTTTTGGTAAGGATATTCTTTCTCCATTTTAAATATAGCACGACATCATTGCTTAAACGAATTATGTACTACGACAAAATCGCAAAACTTGTACGTGTACTTAGTATCTACTTAATTGAAAATAGGTTTGCAATGATAAAAATTTAGCTCTATTAGTATTGAATTACGTTTTGACATCAAAGAATACAGGGGTATTTTGAGCACATCGCCCGGCGTCAACCCGAAAATCTTGACAAGTTACTCGTGGTGGGCAAAGTGGATGGGAAAAGACCCCGCGGAAGATCACCAAGCCGCTGGTGTGATCAGGGCACCGCACTTACTGGGTTATCAGTGACAACCGCACTGCGAGAAGACGAACACCGGCAGAGATGGCGAAAGATTGTAAAAGATATGAAGGTCTTTCATACAGGACACACGACCCTCAGTAATGTAGACACGACTTAGAAGAAGTATTTAATTACTTGTCTGCGGCTGCAGTTCGATGAGATGCCCCCACATCTCGCGCACCGCCTGGCTGAAGTAGCCTATCTCCGCGTTCGGGTGCAGACCGAACACCTCTGGCGTGTTTGCCAGGGGTAACACATCGATAAACTCTGGGAAAAAAGTAATATCCATCAAGAAGGGTCGTTTGTTCATACGACTTGGTGGTGGGAGCTTCGTTTGTGGTAGGGAATTTTGTTATAGTCCTTACAATGTTTCGGTGTTAAACTTTCCACTTTCGACTTTTCTATTCATCTCGAGTTTGCTTATTTACTAGGCTAGAAACTCCACGTGACTTTAGCTTGGCCCTCGCTTCAAGAACCACGTAACGAATAGAATTTCGGAAAATTTTCTTCAAAAGAGTGCTGATAATCAGCGGCTGCTGATTCTGATATTCGCAACACCCCTACTAGAAAGGATGGCCTTTCTAAAGTTACGAGAATAGTCTTTATTGATATGACTATTTTTACCCACTAACATAACAAAATTCCAAATTCGTAGTGGCGTCCGATTTTTGATTTATGCTTTGTTAACCAACCAATGTAACGCCCCAAAGACAATAATATAATAACGCTATGCTTCGGTCGTAAGATGGTTGGTCGTTGGGACTTTTACTTTACTTTATATAGTTTCATGCAATGAAATGCATCTGCGGTAAAAAAAACTATAAATATTAAAGCACTACATTTTTGCATATGTCATAAATTAAATTCATCGCCGTTTGACCCTGAAATAAACCAGAGGTCAAACGAATCTCGAGACCGGTACTGTTCGAACGCCTGTGTTGATTAGATAAATATTTGTTTACTATAAATATGCTCAGTACGCCGGGCATTTACCGAATTCTTAGAATTTATTCTCATTATTTGTCAATTGGATTCGCAGCAGGTAATAAAAAAATAGTACCCACCTACCAGGAAAACTAGTCAGATGTCTGCAATCAATCCAATTATAATAAAAATTATAAAAATGTAACGTTTGTGAACATACGCGTTTGTAACTGTAGGGGGTAATCTCTGGAAATTCGTAACAGATTTTTTTTTTAAATTGATGGGTTATGGAAAGTTACATTAGCAGAGCAGATGGAAAATTTGCAGTCGATAGACTGTAATAATTCGTACAAGAGAATATTCTACTAAAAGCTTATAAAGGGAGGTTATAAGTGTAGGCAAAGCAGACTCTGCTTACAATTATATCACTGTCATATCCTCGAGACCAATTTTTATTGACTAATCCGAATGATCACGCTGATATTTCGATCAACATAATATACCAATGTACTGGTCCCGCTCGCCGTCGGGCGGTATCACGTAGTCGAACACGGAGTCGCGGTAGAAGTGGAACGGCTGGAACTTGTCGAACAGGAACTCGCCCATGTACTCCTCCATGTAGGTGCGCACCACGCGACGGTCGAAGTCGTCGATTACTCGGCCTCCGTACATTACCTGTTAGCAAAACTAAGTTTATATCTTAGATTTTCTCTTGTAATGACGCGGATATCGTACTCTTGGTCTTCATGAGCTTGTCGAACTTTTGGCTAGAATTCATATAATTTCTCAACTTTAACTTAGCCTGCATTTCAAATTGTATGAAATGAAGCGAGTTGAACTGGTTCTTTTAATTTTTCATGGCCGTGATAAAATGTTTATTTTTGCCCGATTACGGCAAAGCAAAAAGGAGGGTTGTGATTTTTACCGGTGTGTATGTTTGTATGTTCATATTTTGACAAATGAGGTGTCATTAGATGCGCCTAAGCTGCCCGCTGGTTATTAATAGATTTTATTGCATTTATGCATGTGGCGCCCTCTGGGACAAAACAGAAGTGGGTTTTAGTTTTTGGTATTAATTTTTTTTTGACACTTTGTTATTGACTCCTGCCTGTCTTTTACAGTTAATATTTTTCAACACTT
The DNA here is from genome assembly GCA_963921415.1 of Pyrausta despicata. Classification (NCBI taxonomy): domain Eukaryota; kingdom Metazoa; phylum Arthropoda; class Insecta; order Lepidoptera; family Crambidae; genus Pyrausta; species Pyrausta despicata. The sequence goes on along the minus strand of OY992862.1, from coordinate 6,903,411 downwards.
CTGTCGCCAACGTCCATACCACGTTGAAAACACCGGTTCTCGTCCGATCACCGAAGTTAAGCAACGTCGGGCGCGGTCAGTACTTGGATGGGTGACCGCCTGGGAATACCGCGTGATGTTGGCTTTTTGCATTGGTTATCCTTATTCCTAGATTCATTATTTTAAGTCAATGGAGCGCCATCTGGCAGAAGGTAAGCAAAATAAATCAAACAGTGGCGTTTGATTCATGATGCCAATAACTTATTGCTAGAGAACGGCACTGTTTCGTATCTAATGCGTTTAGTTTGTAACCTTGTTTTGGGAACCCCCGATAACGCTAGTTACGCCCAACTTTTCATTAAAAAAATAATAAATATCCTTTTATGGCCGGTTTCAATATGTTATCTTCAGTTGAATGAAAGGTAGCTAACATTCACTTTCATAGAAAACACTTAGATAACTTAGCGCTCGTGCAGACGATGTCGCACCGCGCTATCCAAGCGTTCAACGATACTGTGGCATATATGTACATTGCTGGTTAACTAACCAAAAAACTAAAAGCACTACACTTAGTGCTTAGTGTTATTTGTGATCTCCGTAATCAGCAATGTACATGCAACACTATCATACGACAGAATAAGATTCTTAGACAGCGCGGCGGTGGCGGCATCGTGTGCACGAACGCTTACAGTATAAAATAGTTATTTGACTTTCAGTTAAGTTTAGATAAAATATTCTCAATATTCTGGCCATTAATGAACCCGTTTACCTCTCCGAATAGGTATTTGAGCGTGGACCAAGGAATGGGTCCTTTCGCAGCGTAGCACCGCTCTAGGTAGCACTGCAGTATCTGCATGCACACCACGAAGTCAGACTCGCTGAAGTCGTACGAGATGTTCCAGCCGATCTTGTCGTACTTGCGACGCTCCTGAAACGTGCTCATATTAAAATGTAATTTTTGTAAATTTTTGGCTTTATATTTAATATAACGCTAAAAATCTCTGTGATCCTCTAAATATAAACGGCTAAATAAGAGAGAAAGACTAATTCAACTTAAAGGATTGACTGTAGCATTTCGAAAGTAATTTTGACAGCGCCACCTAGTGCCTAGTGCCAGTTTATGTGTGATTTTTGTCCTCATTACTAATTATGAGAAACATTGTAAGTGTTCAAAAGTAGTACGTTTAGTGCAATAGTATCTTATTGAATAATTCATTTTCTTGTTTACTTTTTTCATTTCATCTATGTACAGACTTAAATGAGCATAAGCATGTACTAATTTGAATAAACCGGATGCGTAAACAATATTAGGCCCTTCTTTGACGTACATGGTGTCAGTCCTCACCTGAACAACGGCGTGGAAGAAGGCTAGCACATAAACAAGTTTCCGGAAAGCAGGATGTGGGCACTCCTCTAGTGCGTGTGTCCGCATTTTGAAGTAAGTGTTGCGGAGGTTCAGCTTCAATCCGTTGGGCGGTTCGGTCACCACTAGGATATACAAAAACAGATTACTGCATACACATGAACGATTGTATATCATAGGAAAGAAGAAAACAAAAAACCAACATCACGCGGTGTTCCCAGGCGGTCACCCATCCAAGTACTGACCGCGCCCGACGTTGCTTAACTTCGGTGATCGGACGAGAACCGGTGTTTTCAACGTGGTATGGACGTTGGCAATAATTTACTCAAAAAAAGTGTACAGTATTTTCTAGTGCTATTGTTTATACAAGAGCATATTTGATTGCACCGCGATCGAACCAAACATTTACCTAAGTACATATAGTCAAAGGACGACAATTTATGCCGTCACACATTTTAAGTATATGCATTATAAAATGTGTGACGGCATAAATTGTCGTTCTTGCAAGAATATACTGCACCGTTTTTCGTATTCGCATATAAGCAACTTTTTGCTACTTTAAAGTTACAATTTTTCGATTTGGGAATTTGAGTTTCTAAAGTTTAACTTAGTATGTCTCAAGTAAGTTTATACAAGTGTAGTAATAAAAAAAAAACTTTATAAGCGTTTACAAGGCAGTGAAAATAGTAATATTAAATTTAAAAAAATCAAAAATCTCTTGCTTGGGAACGCAAAATCATTTTCCATAATACTGTTAGCTTTACCTTTTAATGATCTCTGCAGGATCCCAATAGGGAAAGTCGGGGTAGGGTCCGTCGTGAGCCACAGCCGGTATTCGGGGTGCGGCTTCTCCATCAGCTCCAGCTGCTTCTCCAGTTCCCGCAGGAACGACACGAGGAGGTGGCAGTTCTGCAGGATCAGCCACTGGCCGTGCGATATCGCGCCTTCCAACAGAGCTAGGGCTGCCTGTGTGAAAGCAATTGAGTAGATAAATTGTTAGCGCATTATCATCAGATCATGCTGAAATAAGCACCCTAATAAATTTCTAGAAAAGCCTTACAAATTTCTGGGCAGAACGCCTGAAGGTGAATCAAAACCCTCTCAGCCGCATCCGGCTTGCGCACCAATCTATATACAAATATGAATTGCTGTTCACTTAGCTACAAGTTTATGGTTTAAATAATAGCATTGATTATGTATAAGTATTTTTTCTCCAACATACAAGTAGGTAAATACTACACTATATTAAACGAAACAATTTAATTTAATCCTCAAAGGTACCCAATCTCCATACCCTACCCTAAAATGCAGGGCATCAACGGCCTAACTGTGTAAGTCCATTAAGATAAGCCGATACTCACCCCCTCTTGGCCTTGTCCTAGTGACAAGTACTTGAACTTGCCACCGCCGAAGCCGCAGCGATCAGCCAACTTCATCAAATCGGCCGTGGGGTCCGAACCGGGGCTCAAAATAAAAACTACTGGAGTGTAAGGAGTCGTCTGTTCTACTATCATGTCCAAGCTGAAACAAAATATTTTTTTGTGTCGTGTAAATTAAAAATCATGACCATCTGGGGCAAAAAGCCAACATTACGCGGTGTTCCCAGGCGGTCACCCATCCAAGTACTGACCGCGCCCGACGTTGCTTAACTTCGGTGATCGGACGAGAACCGGTGTTTTCAACGTGGTATGAACGTTGGCGGTTAACATATCGAAAATGTCGTACAGTAATAACATAACGCCATTTAGTTGCAAAATGTCACAACAGATGGCGGATGTTTAGTTTGAATAAATTCTGGAAAATGGTGGTGATTATACATTACACTTAGTATATTAGTAATGTATGAAAAAGATTTTTACTTGACACTCAATAATTGTTAAATTCCACAAAATACATTTCTTGATACAAATTTACAATTTATAGTACTTAATAGCTGCGCCATCTAGAAGCTTCACAAGCGACACAATTGTTTACAAGCTCGTATACTGATTAATAGCAAAGTGGTAGGTTTTGCTAGATGGCGCATTATTAATGGATCATTATCTAAATAATAAAACTGAAATAGTGATCTATTAACGCACGGCCCAAACTAATGGACGGATCGGGCTGAAATTTACATAACGTAGGCATCTGCTAAAAAAGGATAATGAAAAATTATACCCCTAAGGTGATAAAATAGGGGTTTCAAATTTTTACGAAACTTAGTTGCAAAAAACTAAAGCCCACGCAGACGAAGTCGTGGGCGGCCGCTAGTTATCATAAAGACATTGTTTATGACAAGCGCGCACCATCAAATACCGCAAGGCGGCAAATTAATTTAGAATGCAAGAAACATACATCAGTTTGTATCAAAGATAATGTTATCTTTGGTTTATATGAACACCACACGTCTGGCACAGCACAATCAAAACGCGTCATCACCCAGTACCATTTGCATTATCTAGTTTCGCCAACTTCCGCCATCTGTTAGAACATTTTGAAACTAAGCGACGCTATGTTTTGTACTGTACGATAATTTCAAATTTACATTTGCCAACGTTCATACCACGTTGAAAACACCGGTTCTCGTCCGATCACCGAAGTTAAGCAACGTCGGGCGCGGTCAGTACTTGGATGGGTGACCGCCTGGGAACACCGCGTAATGTTGGCTTTTTGCTTTTTTCACTCCTTTTTCACTCCCACTTTTATGCTGCATACTTTTATGATCATCCATTGACTGTGGCAGGAGTATATTATAATCCCGAGCATTTTGATCATTACGGGATTTTGGATGAGAAATCCCGGGGTCCCGGGATTAGACTTTGTGTTCGTTGGCTGTGAAACGCTTACAATCAGCACTATTCTCGCCCTTCGCAATTTAAAAATTACTGCACACTAAAGTCGCATCTGCGATAGTGATGCAGTGTTGCAGTTGTGATGCAGTAGTGATGCCATAGAGATGCAGTAGTGATGCAGTAGAGATGCAGCAGAGATGTAGTAGTGATGCAGTAGTGATGCAGTAGTGATGCAGTAGTGATGCAGTAGTGATGCAGTAGAGATGCAGTAGAGATGCAGTAATGATGCAGTTGTGATGCAGTAGTGATGTAGTAGAGATACAGTAGTGATGCAGTAGAGATTCAGTAGAGTTGCAGTAGTGATGCAGCAAAATTACAACAATAAAATTAATACAGTAAAAATATTCATTTTAAGTCAGTCTGTATTTATACAAGGTCATATTTTTTTTAAAATGCCTGTTTATTATTATGCCTATTTATTAGTTTCAATTTGAAGAGATTAAATGTAGCGGCAAACGCATAATATTAGCGCTGTACCTGTGCAGTACGCAATACCAATGATTTTAATATTATCTTGCAAGCTGGCAAGAATATTGTCAATGCGCAATGGACTACGGAATGCAATCTAGATCCTGTTTGTGGCAAAATCCAGGATCCCGAGATTGTATTATCTAACTGTGACCATGTAAAATTTATTCTAATAATTACGACTTTTTGACCACTACTTATTAGTTCGATTTTAATGTGTGTATGTTTTTTTGACAAGGTATTTTAGTACTAAGAGAATAGTCTAGTTTAGCTGTGCTATTACCGAACTTAGTCACTTGAATGGGTGGCATTGTGCGTATATCTGTTCTTAACTCCTACTCCAACCCATTCCCAGAAAGTGAGAACTGTACTGTACTGTGAGCATACATTAGACCTTTACAGGAGAAGCGATGTTTATCGCAGCGTTTACAAGCGCTGTAAGATACCAGTAGGTACAGCAAGCTACCTACCTGATGACGGGCGGCGTGATGTAGTCCTCGCCCATGGTGACCGTGATGTAGTCGGTGAGCGCGCGGTAGATGCGGTCCACGCGGAAGCAGCGGAGAACCATCAGGATCTCGAAGGGTTGCAGTATGTCGCGGTAGTTGTTCGGAATTTCAGCAGACTCAGGTGTGTCGCTGTCGAACCACTGTGAAAAATAGTGTAAATTAACTATTGGGCACTTAAAAATAGTGTAAATTATTACCTTTAGTGCTAGGTACTTATACCAATACCAATGTTAAAAAAATAAATACATCTATGAAGACTCAGCCGTTATTTAGCTTTCTTTATAATACATTGCAATTGTAGCTTATTCAATATTATTAAAGACAGATAGATCATTTAAACATTGCCCAGTTATTTTTCTAGATGCAAATAGGTAGTAGCTCATAAATTTTTCAGTCATCTCAATAATAATAAGCCTTATTTATTGACATGGTAAGTTAATTGATGATTTTCTATAAAAGTTAGTAGTAAATTATGCACCTAAGGAGTTAACGACCGTCTCAAGTTCGGGCGTTGAATTCCGAGCGAAGCGAGGTAAGCAAGGGATTTCATCAGCCCAAGATTACGATAACCCTTACACCAGAAACACTACAAAAGTAGAGTAGGTATACTCTATACCTTGTCTTATTTTCACACCTTTTGCGAGGCACTAAAAGGAATTTTCTACAAAAATGAAAATTGAAAGTTTAAAATTTCATTTTTTGAGAATGGCGCTTTTTCAATGTGCTGTTTATGTTGGCCAGCTCAAAAAAAAAACTAAATTAAAGAACAAACACTCTTTGCAATGGCTGTAATTTATGAGTCTTCATAGTACAACTTTCACGTTTCAAATTCAAGTCTATTTTAATTGCTTGGGAATTTACATACATTATTTTCCCTTCTTCGTTTCGAATACATAAAATTAGACTTTGTCGAGCATAAGGTGCATAGTTATTTGTTATACAAGAGTGCAAAGTTGCTTTTTAACCGCGTGTTCAAATTTGATGACCGAGCAAGCGAAGGATTCTAAAATTGAATCACGAGCGCAGCGAGTGATTCAAAATTAGAATCCTGAGCGTTAGCGAGGGAATCAAAAGAGCACGAGGTTAAAAATCTTTGCACTCGAGTGCAACACGTAACTTTTCATTCCACCTTAGCGAGGAAATGACTAAATGCAAAAAAAAAACCGTTGACAATCACAAGATAGGTACTTTTATTTTCGTTTAGGTATTAGGTAACTACTACATAATGACAAGTCACACAGGACACAATCTTTAAATTATAACAAAATAATACTGAGGTATAATTAATAAAAATTTAAAGTAACGTTGCTACAGTTATTTAAATTGAGTGTAATATTTTTGTTGGGTACTGTAATATTGGTGTTAGTCACTTGTGTACTGTTTTTCGAGTGCTTGCTTTCTTGTTCTCGGATAATTCTATAAAATATGCCAGCAAAACGTTTTCTGAGAAAGTTTTGGCTTTTGCTAGTCGCCACGTGTTGTACATAACGTACTGTTTTAAATACTTCTCGCGTGATTGTTGAGGGAGAAATCTCATTTGCGCATTATTAACAGTTTCAGTCAATTCTGTTGGCGTCAAACAAACTTCCTCGTCGCTAGAATCACTCATTTTAGTTTTTTCACTTGTTTTCAAGTTTCTTGTTTTTAATATAAGGTTTAACAATGACATGAAAAAATGCCGCGTAAAGAACCGCCAACAAAGCAAATTGAAAAAAGAACACCAAGAAGGTTCCGAGTTTGAGTTTTCAACAAATTAAAAAATGTTGTATGATATATTCGGCACCATAGAGGTAGCAATAAATAGGTTTAATGATTTTTTTAATTCACAAACTTGGTGCACACGATGTTCTAAATTCAAATTTACTTTAACCTCTAGTGAATAAAAACGGCTTTTCCACTCAGATATTGAAGAGCAAAATGACTCTTTCCGAGATGGTGGGATGAAAAATATATTACTTACCTCTTGCCAAACTTCAAGCCCTCTGGATATATTGTCAGGCAGAGTGGAAAATATTTCAAAGTCGATGCTTAGCTTCATTATGTCTTGCCATCCCTGAAAATGAAATTGACTACTATTAATATTTAGTATTGACACGTCATATGAATAATATTTATTTATTCATTTTTGATAATTAATTTCAAAAGTATGGCGTCAACTATGCCAGCTGAACTAAGTTGGTAATAGATAATGATTAAAACTTTGCGCTTGCTTATCGCCAACGTCCATACCACGTTGAAAACACCGGTTCTCGTCCGATCACCGAAGTTAAGCAACGTCGGGCGCGGTCAGTACTTGGATGGGTGACCGCCTGGGAACACCGCGTGATGTTGGCTTTTTTTTTTAAATTAACTAATTCATGCGGACTAGTAAGGTAATCACTGGTTAGCATAGTTAGCATACCGGTAGCAGTTCAAGAATATTTTTTACATATTACACACATTTTGCAACCGTAGGTATGCAGCAGTATGAACATTAGGTTACACTGTCTGTACGAGTTACTAAGATTTTTTACCTGAGCCGGTATCCAAGGCGCGGGGCAGGGCGTGGGTGACTTTTCCAGCGAGACGTTGCCCTTGATAAAGAAGTCGAGCTGCTGCTGGCTCACGTTGCCCTCGCTCTGTTCCAATTTGATGTCCATTTGGAACGAGAATAGCAGCTTGTGGCGTTCGAATATACCTGTTATAATAAGGAAATAAAGTCACATCAGACGACGGCACATCGTGTTACTCATTCGTCCATATTACACTGCAGTGTTTAACTAGCGGTGCTTTCGTGAGAGCAGGTATGTTTAAAGTGGTTATGATTAAAAAAAACAACTAGAAAAAACATAGCAAACATGGTTGTCTTGAAGGGATCGCTCGTAGTGATACGACCGTCTAAATTGACCATCTTTTTTCCATTTTTTTTTTCAATTTTGTTTTCTGTTGTAAAATAAAGAGTGAATCATTTAATCAATCAAACATGAGTCTTAACTAAACTAACTGAGGTATATTGGATTTTTAAGATGGTCTAAAAATAGAATGTAAGATATGTATATTTTGACGTGACAACGTCTTATAAATTGGTTTGCCGGGTGACACTTCAAGAAACTGCGTTACGCTCCGCTCACGTTCCGCGCTCACAATGAGAGCGAGTGAGAGGCACGCGTCCCTTCGACTCGGGCATGGTTAGCCCGCCTAAGAGCGAGTGAGACAGACATAAAAAGTGAAAGGCACGCGTCCCTTCCACTCGAGCACAGTTAACCCGCCTAAGAGCGAGAGAGACAGAGCGAGAGAGAGAGAGTGAGAGAGATAGGCATACACACCGGTTCATGTTATACGAATGAATATTCACATTAAAATTATTTTACCACTCAAAGTCGTTGTCACGTAAAACTTTCGCCCGTATACCGACTTTACAGGCAACCAATTTTTTTTTAAATAATGTTAATACTTTACCAGTGCAACCATAATCGTAGACATTCTTGGTCAGCATGTCGATGATGTTCCTCAAACGTCTTGCGAGAATTACATTCGGCATTGCCTTGCGCAGCGAGAATGAAAATACCTAGAAAATATGAAAAACTCATTTTATAAATAAAATGTTTTAATCATCACCTGGTTGCTGTTAATGTAATTTACTGTAGTACTTTTGTAAGTGACGGATTATTTTGCATACACTGTCGCCAACGTCCATACCACGTTGAAAACACCGGTTCTCGTCCGATCACCGAAGTTAAGCAACGTCGGGCGCGGTCAGTACTTGGATGGGTGACCGCCTGGGAACACCGCGTGATGTTGGCTTTTTGATATTCTCTTTTACACAGGAGATATCGACTCGTTACTCCTTTTATTTTGTAATTATAAACTAGTGGTCCCCGCGACTTCGTCCGCGTTTGTTTCCTGGTTCTAAGCTACCTCTCTATCAATTCTCAGCCAAATCGGTTCATCCGATCTTGAGTTATAAATAGTGTAACTTTCTTTTATATATCGATGACTACTACTTACGTCAAGATATGATGACAAAGAGTACTGATACATAGAGTTGACGCCAGCCATGTCGGACAGAACGAAGAATAGAATAGACCCTCGTTTGGCGACAGGCCGGTAGCCATCGCGGAACTTTTCAATGTCCTTAGTGGTGGCTTCTGCTAAGGCCAGTTTTTCCATGACCTGGAAAATAAAAACAAGAATTTTACGATAAGCCGTTTGGGTTGAATAAAATATAATGGGATGGATCTGGTATCGTATTAAAGTTTGATATCAATGGTACATTATTTACATTATTCAAATATAATTTAATCAATTTCACAGGCAAAGAGATAAGCTAGTATTTTACTGTCGGTAGTTAAAAAATATGTTTTTGTCAACTATGTTTTGAATAGAATTCATAATTTTAAAGACAATTCGTAGCTCCATCTGGCGTAGGTTTTATGGAAAGCGGCTTGTCGGTGGGTTTATCGTATTATATCGTTACTAGATGGCGTTAATATTGGCGCACGCGCCGTTTGGAGTTTAATTTTATTAGCAGTTTTAATTTTACTTAAGGTTTGTAACTGACTGGAAGGGGTCAAGATGTGGACTCGGCAGTATACACAAACACAAGTCATATTCTTAAACGCTACGATAAACATTTATTTTTCTATTACGCCACCTACCAGATTAGTTATGAACTACATTAAAAGGCTGTTTAATTAGTGCAGTTATTTCGCACCAACTATCGCCAACGTCCATACCACGTTGAAAACACCGGTTCTCGTCCGATCACCGAAGTTAAGCAACGTCGGGCGCGGTCAGTACTTGGATGGGTGACCGCCTGGGAACACCGCGTGATGTTGGCTTTTTGCATCGGGTATCCTAGGTTATCGGTATTCCTAGATTACGATACTATGGTGCTCTAGTTAGGTGTGGCTAAGTTTTTATTTTTATTTCTTACAAAACACAACAACTTACCTCAGCAGCCTTGGACTTTGTGTTCTCGAGTGTATTGACGAGCTCGACGTTATCAAGCATGTTACCGGTAGAGGTGGCAAGCTCTCTAAAAGTAATGTTAGTCATTTATTTCCGTTCTAGCGGTCCTGTGCGACTTTTTCTTTTAAGACACACCCTATCCTTGACAGTAGACAGCGACAGCAGTTTCATTATAAAACTTCTATAATACTAATCGTTTTAGATGTTCCTGATATTACCCGCTATAAACTCAAGAAACTCAGACAAATGACGTGATATTTTGGCGGGAAGTTAGTCCACCACAGACTAACTTCCCGCCGGCAACTTTGCCCGTGTGGAATGCGATTGTCTTGTAAGTAAAGCACGTCTTGTTATGTTTTTAGCCATTATTGTCCCACTGCTGGGCAAAGGCCTCCCCCCGATGTTTCCAAACGTCCCTATCGGCGGTCAAGGCGAATCATGCAAAAAGTTAGGCATGTTATTAGGTATAGCCGATTTTAATCGGGGGATAATGTAGGATTCTAATGGTAAAAGAGTTTTTTCAAAATTAGTCCAGTAGTTCTGGAGCCTATTCAATTCAAACAAACAATGAAATGTTACTTCTTTATAATATTAGTGTAGATAAAAGTGTTTATGTAACGTTAAAGTAAACGGCTGCTGGTCTGTCTGTATAAATTACATTTTCTAACCTGAGCAGCGAGTCCTCGAGACCGGACAGTAAGCTCTTGTTCGCGCTTGTCTCAATGATGAGACTCTCACGTTGCTCTTCGAGATCTGAGCGTTCGGCCCGCACCACCACACTGAGGAGCTGGTCTTCGAGACCCTGGGGGAACAAATAGTTTTCGTTATTTTGTTTCTTTCCTTAATACTTATAATATTATTCCATTAGGAACGCTGTCGGCTTTTACATGGTCTGTATTATGATGGGAGGTGTAGGGACCATAGTGACAAATTTTGTTACTGATTCGGCCGGAGTAAATTCTAAACGCAACTGAATGAAACACTACTTGATTTAAAAATAAAATGTTTTTCACCACTCTGTTAAATTATTTTTTGTAGAAGAATAAGCTCCTAGGGTCAAAAGAGCTCGATACAAAAAGCTTGCTACCAGTGAATTTTGTAGTGAAGCTTTTGGTTAAATCTTAGGCCTTTTCCATTCTCTTTTGTACAGGAGAAGACATCTTGATATATTTTATGCAAAAAGTTAATATGTAATAGAGAATAATTTATATCTAATATGACGTACCTGCACAGTGACAGTGTAGTTAATAACGACTGCTTTGGCGTAAGCGGCGGGGTTGAACTGTGGGTTGGCGAGCTTGGTTGTCAGGTACATCCGGAATTTGGGGTCGTAGTCCACTTCCGAACTGCCCAGCATCACGAACGTGCGACCGCCTTCGACTGGACACAGAGTAACATACTTATAAAAAGTTAAATACGACTTATAATACTTTACAGAGTAGAGGTAAATATCACACGGTGTGATAAAAGCAACTATTGTTTTTAAACTAGTGGACTCGGCAGACGCTGTCCTGCCCGCTGTTTTCCCATATTTTCTCACCGTTTAAACCTTCCCTCTTCCACAAATAATTCAAAACGAAAATTAGCAAAATCGGTACAACTGTTCTCGAGTTTAAGAGAGACTAGCGAACAGAAATTTATATATATATCTATATAGATAGCGAGTCACCCGCGAACATTTGTGATCATTTTCAAAATTAACAATAATTTGCTAATTCAGATAGATCAAGTTTGATAGTTCTCTGAACTGAACCGAGACCTTTCAAACGATACTTGAAATAATATTCTTGGACAAACCGTCGCGGATAAAAGTGTACGAAACTTTTTTGGCTTAGCAAAAGATGCTTTTGAAAATCTCAGAAACAATTTTTGGCTCAATCTGGGATTTCAACTAAAGACCTCACGGATGTTAGGAAGAAAATTTGCCACTACACCAACGAGGCAGTCTATTCTATTATTATTTTAACGCGTCAATTTGTTTCTATTATATCCGTTGCATAATAACATAATGCATCGTACTTTTGATGTTCTTCTCGAGCACGTTGTCGACGACTGGGTCGATGTACTCGTTGACGTCCTGGAACAGCACCGGCAGCCCGTACTTGATCGCCATCTCGAGCTGCCGCAGGAATTGCGGGTCGTTAAACGACAACACCTAAAAGCATATAATCTTTTGTTGATACGGATGCCAGATCGCGCCTTAGATGATTTGACTATTAGTATTAAAAAAGTATTTCTTTGAATAAAATTAGTAGGAGGAATCATTACAGCGTTACTCACGTAAGTAACAGGTAAGAGCCGTCGTCGTATAGTGATACATATTAGAAACAGCATAATATGATTTTCTGTGTCCATTTACTAACTAACTAAGGTGGGTAACCACTTAAGTTGGAGCATCGATTTAGGTGCGTCAGCTGTAGCGCAAACCTTTTTTCTTCTCCACACAAAAAAACACACGAAGGTGCCGTTTGTTTTTTGTTAAATAATGGAGTTGTACGGACCTTTAGGTTATTCTTGGCCTCTTTCTTCTTGATCCAGGTAAGTGCTTGGGTCTGTGGGTCAATACAAAGCGGGAAGCGAGACGCACGCGTTGTAAGTATGCCATTCTGAACAGACAGCTCATCTGGTGGTAGACCTTCTGAATTCCATCTGCAAAGCGAATTAATGGTGACCGTGGAAATCTATGAAAGCCAAATCCAATTAAGAGGCTTGGTTTTTTTCAAACGAGTGAGGGATATAGGCAAAGCGATAGCGTCCGGCTTCAAGATGGTCCTTTCACTTTCCCGTGTGATCTTCGTGACATGGTTCCGATAAGTGTCCGTCTTCTACGTTAAATCAAACCAAACTGGGGTAGATAGTTTGTATCTACCCCAGTAGGTACCGTGCGTCCTTACAATCGTTAACTTAAAAATGTGCCGCTAACGCCCAAGCACGCACATGTAAACAACTCGCACTACTGATGACGACTAGAACGGGAGTAGGTCCATTGGACTCAGTTTTGTAGGAACATTCGCGCGTCCACTACCTCACAAACGAAAAGCATTTCTGTAAGCAAAGAGTTTCAGATGATATCTTACCCGCTGATCTCCACTTCATTGGTCAAGTTCCTCTCAATCGTGAATGGCGTGGTTAGCGGAATGCCTCTGTCCATAACATCACCCAGCCAGTCCTCGTATATCATCGTCTGTCTGAAAGAGAACGAAAACGGACCCGCGTAGCTTAGGAATGAAGCGGAGAGTAGACAGTTTCCGATCAATCGCGATTGTTCGACGTACAACGCCGCTAGTTCAATCTTCCACCGCGCTTGCTCGCTCGACAAGCCAGACATGAGTTTGTCGGCTGCCACTAAACGTCGCATCATGATGTCTGTTTCTTCTTGCAATTCCTGTCGTCTCATCATAGCAGTGTCATATCTATTGTTCAGCCCGTCTAAAGTTTTCTGCAGTCGGTCGATCTCGCGGTTCAGCGAGGCGAGGTAGTTGACGGCTTCGGTGTATTCCTTCTCGAGCGCTTCCACTTTGTCTTTCTTGGGTTTGACTTCTTTGTAGACGGCGCAGTATCCGAGTACGGCTATGACGAATTTAAGAAGACCATATCTAAAACAAACATGGATACGTCAACAATGAGGAGGGAAAAATTAGGTGCTAATAAGCTACTAAGCCAGAAAAGTCGGGCGTCTTCGCACAAAATGTGTTTTACCTAAATTAAGTCTGAAAATTTATACCGTGCCCGCCTGCGCATCTTTTCCCCCTTTATGTATGAGTATGACACACGAAGCTGATGTGCTATATCTTGTTAATATCGAAAAACAATTCGCGGGTTCAGTCGTCCTACTTACGTAAAGAAGTTTATTCTGACAATACCATAAATAAGGTTTTAGACATTTACTTTGGTTGTTTCTTTATTTTTCAATACTGTGTATTTCTCAATTGAGTTTGGCAAGCTGGCAACGGATCTCCAACAATTTTAAAAATGGACACAAACGACAGGAAAAAGCGCTTCTCATCTACATTCCTGATGCGCACTGCAATAGTGGAACTCACTACCTGCGTCAGTGTTTCCCTGCAATTACAACTTAAGAATCTTCAAAGCTAGAGTGAACAGGCATTTTCTAGGTGAGCTCGCTCCATCGTAGACTCAGTCTTTGCCTTGTTGGGCTTAGTCTTGGGTCAAGAGCAAACCTAACCCAAATGTAAAATAATAAAAAAATCCTTCACTTACCCAGCTTTACTGATCTGCTGCATAGTGTCCAACTTCTTGCTCTTCTTCATGTGCGCCTTCACGTCCTTGACCTGCTTCTGTGTGATGAGGTCGCAGTTCATCTCTTGCAGGTTGCGGAGGAAGTTCGGGTCGGCCATCATGCCCTTGGCGCCCTTCCAGCTCACGTCTTTGATGCCGCGGATGATGACTACACATTCGCATACCACCTGAAATGGCAGACATTGTTTATCAAATACTGATTTTATTTTGATTGTCAGTTGATAGTTTGTGTCCGAATCTAAATAGAATTGATGCGTTTGTAATTGCTCTTGGTGATAAGGACACCTTAAAAGTACCTTGATGTTCTTGCACCAAAGGTGTACATTTGGCGGACTTAATGTCTTATGGCATTCTCTATCACTCAACCGACTGGGAATGCAGAAAGGTGAATTGGTCTATCATCTTTCTATTTAAGTCATATTTTCTGTGGCGTGGAATAAATTGTTATCTGTATACGTCATTTGATACTTGCTATTACTACTTGCTCGATGTTGGGAGCTCCACTGAAAACTCATATAAATTTGTCTAGAATCTATTAATAACTAAAATAATCAATAACCTCCAATTTTTATGTCTTTTTTAAGTCGGTTATGAATACGACTTGCATGCAACGAAATCACTTGCCTGCACAGCCTCGGGCGGTGTAGCAAAAGACCTAATTTCAGTGATGTCATTCTTATCCAAGTCTGCTAGTGCCAATCTGGCCGCTTCTAAGGCAGGCATAGCGGCCGACAGAGCTTCTTCGGCTTCGGATTTCTCTTCGGCTATGACCACGCTCTGTTCCGTGATCTCCACAGATTTTATAGCTGCCACGTTCTGTTTGGCTACGGCCGCTTCGGTGGCTGGTTGGGAAGGGAGGTGTTAATGTAGTACAAATTTGAGGACTCAGCAACTTTGGTCAGAGCCAGCTAATAGCATAGTGACGACTGACAACCTAACTAAAGGATAGAACAGCTGGTACAGAAAATTTAGAAAACCCGATAGTTTAAAGTCTTTATTAATCTAATGCATAATTTTCAAATTATGCTTGTAATATTTCATCGAACTCTCTTTGAGATATACCTAACGGATAAACATACACAAATGATTGATAGATTGCTGTGCCCTTGCCGGGGGTCACTGTACTTTAACATTATTTGTAACAACTTTTACTCATGTGACTTGCAATAAGGATTCTGATTCTGATTCAAATTGCAATCTTCAACAAGTTGCAACTTACTCACGGTAATAAGAAATTCTACTTTTTTATCTACACTGTACATCACTTACCAGTAGAAATCTCTTTCAGCAATATCTCACACTCTTTAGTCTGCTCGGCGACGATGATCTTCTGCACGGCTAATTTTGCGTTCAAGTCTTCTAGTTGAACATTTGCTTCCTCAATCTTAGCTAATCCTCCAATCAAACGTTCGCACTGTGGACAAAATGCGAACAAGATTATGAAGTAGGTATCCTGAGGCAAAGTTATAAAAATCTTAGTTTCTCTCATTATGAAAGACAGGGTTTTCGGTGAGTTAGTACAAGCAATTTAAGAATTTTGCACGTAGCTTTTACAACCCAGGTGACTAAAATGACCCAGGAAAAAAAAATAACACAACTATGTAAATAATAGGCATGCTCTTATCTTCATGAAAGTACGACCATGACGACAGACAACAACGACGATCCATATTTTCCAAAATAGCTCTTATCACAAGTAATAAGGGCTATTGAGCAGTGTTTACCTTGACATGCTGTCGCCTCTACGGAGACGCCATGCTTCAATATAAACGTTTGAGAATAACCTAAGCAATGATAAAAGCGTTCTTCTCATTCAACAGTGACAGGTAGTTAGTCAAGAAGTCCATGTAGTCACAGATTACTAAATATGTAGTTACTATGTAGTGCTTGGGAGTATCCTGACGTAGTTGTTCCGCCGCAGCCGCAGCAGGAACTCCACCGAGTATCGCGCCACTGACATGTGTACGTGGACGACATGCTCCACTATTATTGAGCTAAATTTGTTCAAGTTTTACCTGAGCAATAATGAAAGCGTCCTTCTCATTCAACAGCGACAGGTAGTTAGTCAGGAAGTCCATGTAGTGCTTTGGCGTGACGTAGTTGTTCCGCCGCAGCCGCAGCAGGAACTCCACCGAGTATCGCGCCACGGACATGTGTACGTGGACGACATGCTCCACTATTATTGATCGGAATTCATCGGGTATCTTTTGAACCTGGAGAAAATAAAACATAAGTTAAATACATTCCGGTACTCTTGGCTTACTTTTTGAATCTTTGCGTAAAGAAACAGGTGGCAGAAACACAGACATATCTCTACGGGTTGGTACCGATAAACTTATGAGGAAACTGAACCTGTTTCTTTATAAGTGAACCCGTAAGATATAATTTTGATTCTATATCCGTACCGATTGGCACCTACTTGTACGTACCGGTAACCTGCTTCTCTATAAAAGCACATTTAAACTCTACGGTTGTTTTAGGTTACTAAGGAAATTTAAAGTAAAAAGAACTTACGTCGGCTAAAAACACGTTAGCTACAGCCAGAAGTGCTTGTTTCGGCCACGGGAACTGCCAGTCTATGGTTGTGTTATTCACCAAGCCAGGAAAACTGCGGCACCTACAAACATACAATAAAAATAATATTTACGATTAGCAGCTGTTATCTTTCAAAGGGTTTTTTTCAAATACTACCACTTTTTCGTACCTGTTTCTTAGAATGTCACCACTAGGAGACATGGACAATACAACGTGAAGATTGTCAGCGCATTTATTACAGAAAAAATTCCACACAGCGTCTCTGTAAAGTTAAAATAAAAAATTACCTAAACTTTCAGTCTGCATTTTCAGTCTATACAAGTTGGGCTCAAAAAATAAATAGAAAATCCTATCCTATCTTAATATCCTACTCATATTATAAACGCGAAAGTTTGTATAAATGTAGGGATGTTTGTTACTCTTTCACGCCAATACAACTCGACCGATTTGACTGAAATTTCGAACATAGATAAATTATAATCTGAAATAATACATAGGGTACTTTTTTACCGTAAAACTTCACGGTTCCTGTGGGATATGTAGAAAACTGGTTAGTGCGGGTGAAAACGCAGGGCACAACACACACTTACTTTGCCACACCATATCCAGCTTCATTGCTCTCGTTTCGCACTGCGTTGATGATGCCGTCCTTCTCATCATCGCCGAACAGTGCCGGAATCATTCCGATCATTAGGATGTTGTTGATGAACTCGAGAAAACCTTCCTCGAGTATCTGTGGAAAATAATCTTGTTGTTGAAGCAACGGTTACAGACGCCGAAGCATAAAAAAAAAACATCACAGCATCATACGCAGTTGCGATAGAGTCGACATTGCAATATAATCAAGCTAGGAACGTCAAAGTGCAAAAACAGATTTCCCGTACCGGGAATCGAACCCGAGCCTCCTGGGTGAAAGCCAGGTATCCTAGCCACTAGACCATACGGGAGATGAGAGAAAGGTCGAAATTATTCTATAGTTTATTATTTTTCGTACATACGCACCAAGCAACAGTATTTTTATATTTACTTGAGTAGAGATTGCGAAAAAACCAAGGTCAGTCAATGTAACGTATTTATTTAAATAGATTAAATAGCCGTACTTCTTTTCTTGATGTGTATGAATTGTCGTTTGATGTCGATTTATGTTTGATCTAAAAATAGTTAAAGATTCGATTAGACAGTCGGAAAGATCAGATTATGGTTACCTGAGCTGCCGTGAAGAGAAATACGGTTTTCTTGCCGTCGACGCCGAGCTGGTTGTACATGCGCTTCATGTCGTCTTTAAATGTGTTTTCGTTATAGTTTCTCGTTACGGTGATTTCAAACATTTCGCAACCTAAAATAACTCATGTAAATTATTATTTTAAGAAACTAGCCATAAGGCAAACAAAAATATCTAAAATGTAAAATTTGTACATAATTGTTCTTAATCACATTTTATAACAGATTTATTTATAAGATTTACTTCACCTGCAGCAAAAGCGGCTAGCCGACAAATTGATTTTTTCCCAGATCCGCCTACGCCAATGATCATCGCGTTGCCGCGGTCCATGCGAAGGATACGGTGCGTACGCGTCAAATGCTCAAGGCAATCTTCGAATAGGACTACTGACATTTTGCCCACTCGTTCATTAAACTCATCCAATATCTGAAAAAAAATGCAAAGATATGAACGAAAAAAATATGCATGGAAGCAAAAAGCAAACATCACGCGGTGTTCCCAGGCGGTCACCCATCCAAGTACTGACCGCGCCCGACGTTGCTTAACTTCGGTGATCGGACGAGAACCGGTGTTTTCAACGTGGACGTTGGCGAAAGATATGAAAAAATTATGGGAGTAAAGATTGTGGGATAATTATTATCTGATTTTATCTCATATTATATAACGTTGACGTCATTAAGTTTCAAATTTTAATTAAATTTAAAAAAA
The DNA here is from genome assembly GCA_963921415.1 of Pyrausta despicata. NCBI lineage: Eukaryota > Metazoa > Arthropoda > Insecta > Lepidoptera > Crambidae > Pyrausta > Pyrausta despicata. The sequence goes on along the minus strand of OY992862.1, from coordinate 6,884,583 downwards.
AAAATAGAATTTTAAAATTAGAATTTTTCAAAGTTCGGTACGTATGTAAGAACTTATAATCTTACCTCTTGGAAAAGGAAATAAATAGCTTCGTAATCAAGCAAGTCTTCGTAATATCGGATCTCCTCTTCATCCAAAGCATTACGGTAATCTCCGAACAATAGGGGATCTCTGAGAACGTATTCTTCTAGCTGCAATAGAAATAAAACATAATTATCAGTCACGTTTATAAATAAAATCTAAAATATTATGTGTACAACAAAATATTAAACTAAACTCTTTTGCAAAAAAAACGGGCACTTTAGATTTTTTCCTCTACTTTAATGAAGAAGAACAAGAAATAGGTTTTGGCATGTTATTTGAAGCATCCTGGCATGATTCTTTACGTTCCAAATTTAAAATTTGAAATTAATAAAAGAAAAATAATGATTATTGTGGATTATTCTAAAATTGCTTTACTAATGGCGCGAATTGCTGAAACGATTTTTAACTGATTACGATATTTTAAAACTTTTTGGACATTTTCTGCAAATTAAACAATTTAATCTTTATTTTTACATTAAATACCACTTTTTGATATGAGTGATAAAGCGATAAGGGCCGGTAAAATTATAGCCCTACTTGAAGAAGGTTGTTCGCAAACTTACGTGTCTCAGCGGCTAAATGTGAGTCGTTCAACTGTCCAGAGGACTTGGCAACGGTATCAAGAGACCGGTTCGGTCAAAAGAAGACCCGGTTCGGGAAGAAAACGATGCACAGAACCAAGAGATGACCGCTTTTTGGTGAGTCAGGCGTTGCGGAATCGGAAGGCGTCAAGTGTGGACCTGAAGAAGAGCCTTGAAGAAGTAAGAGGAGTAGAAGTTAGCTGCGGACGGTCAGGAGGAGGCTTTTGGCTGCCAATATCAGGAGTTACCGCCCAGCTCGGGGCCCTAAATTACTCCGTGAGCACCGTGTTGCTCGACTTCAGTTTGCTCGGAACTGTGCTTCATGGACTCTGGAGGACTGGAATAAAGTATTGTTTTCTGATGAAGCTAGAATCTCTTCGTGTGGAGAGGACCGACGCCGGCGAGTGCTGCGAAGACCACGGGAACGCTATGCGGAAGTGTGTTTCGAAGAAATCACTCCTTATGGCGGAGGCTCCGTTATGTTTTGGGCAGCAATTAATTCGACGGAGCGTACGGAGTTAGTTTTCATAGAAAATGGAACATTAAATGCACATCGGTACATAATGGAAGTCCTAATTCCATATGCACAACCCACATTGACTGCACTTGGGGAAGATTCCATTTTTATGGACGACAATGCTCGCTCGCACCGTTCTGGCGACGTGGAAGCGTACATGCAAGAAGTTGGGATCCGTCGTTTAGATTGGCCAGCTCGAAGTCCTGACCTCAATCCAATTGAGCATGTCTGGGATGTTCTAAAGAGACGTGTAAGATCAGTGCAACCTGCTCCACAAAACATCAGGGAGCTAAAAAGAGTCATTGCAGAAGAGTGGGAACGAATTCCTCAAAACGTTATTAAAAACATCGTGGAAAGCATTCCCAGAAGGATTCAAGCTGTGATTTTGGCAAGAGGAGGTCACATTCGGTATTAGGTTTTTACATTTGTAACTTTATTTAATTAAAAAAAGTAAAAAAAAATCTTATCTTTATTGCCGACCACTTCTTATTGTTTGGGCGTGTACATCAGTTTTAAAGAATCCATCGTTTTTTTTTTCTTTTAGTTGCCCGAACTCACTTCACGCGCATTAATTTACACGATTATAAGTATACAGACTACGTCAAAGAAATAAATTTCATTTAATTAACTCAAATCGACCTTAGAACGTAAATTTCCTTAGGTGCCCGTTTTTTTTGCAAAAGAGTGTATAAACAATATTTTAGACCGTCAGTTCTTTTTCAGCTTCAATTTCTTCTTCTTCTACTTCAGGTTCAGCTGCTTCGGAATCCGCGGGAGGAGGGGCTGGCTTGACAATTTTTTCTCCAAACTCTAAAAAAAACACATTCCTAATTGAAATAAATACAAGCAAAAAGCCAACATCACGCGGTGTTCCCAGGCGGTCACCCATCCAAGTACTGACCGCGCCCGACGTTGCTTAACTTCGGTGATCGGACGAGAACCGGTGTTTTCAACGTGGTATGGACGTTGGCAAATGGAAGCTTAGAAATAACGTATGCAATAGGCCTTCTTATCACAAAGTAAATATTGCCGCATTTTATTTAAATGGAATAAGATCGAGTACCTATGATACAACAAAATAATTATCCAGTGTGCCACCAATAATAGTCCACTAGCATACCGATAGGTGGCATAACTAGTCTCTTCTAAAAATATTTTATCTGTTTCAGCAACGGAATGATTATATTTTCTGGAATTTTAGTTAACCTTTAATTTAATATATTAAAAAAAAACCTCAACTAGTGTCAGTGTGGAACTATTTGCAGATTTGTGCCACTAATATGCTCATCAAATTAATGGCGTGACGTTATTACATGAAGGGCTTGTCTTAGCAGAGAGTTTATTTTAAATGCAAAATAGTTACAAAACAAAAGCAAAAAGCCAACATCACGCGGTGTTCCCAGGCGGTCACCCATCCAAGTACTGACCACGCCCGACGTTGCTTAACTTCGGTGATCGGACGAGAACCGGTGTTTTCAACGTGGTATGGACGTTGGCGACGATTGTACCAAAATAGTTATTATAGTAAAGCGTTGAATAGATACGACAAATTATATTTATCTAACCTTGTTGCGGGTTTAAATCCTGCTAGGGGCAAATGTTTGTGTGATGAGCACGAACATTGTACCTGAGTCATAGGTGCTTATAAATGTTTTTAAGTATTTATTTTTGTAATCCTTGTCACCATAGCACACGCTAACGCTTAGTTTGGGGCTAGGTAATAGGTGTGCTAAAAAAATGTTGAATCAACTAAGTAGTAGAAAGATTCAAACGCGGCTGTATTTTATTATTATTTTTTACGAAACTTGATCTTACTAATCGCTTGACAACTATTCTGGCCATCTTAAAAATCGGGCCAACTAAATTTTACGAGTAGATTTTTCTGATGGCCAGTTGTTTAGTATGGCGATGACCTGCTCGTAATCATGCAACATAAAAACAAAGGAATACCGTCTTCTTCTTCCTCGACCACAAGGTCTTCCTCGGGCACCACAATCTCTTCGAGTACCACCGGCTCCTCTTCTGGGAAATATTTTACGATGTGCTCTTGGATGTGAACACGCATCAGCTCATTGTCCTGTAACGGGAAAATTTACGGGTAAAATTATTTTCTAGTAAAAAAAAATCAATTTTACCGTTGTCAATTTGACTAAGTAACAAATTATAATTTTCTCTAGACGTGACGAATGGCTTTATTATGAAGCCAAGAGTGTGAGATAGTCAAATAAAAAATACGTGCCTTATAGCGAAATTGCTTTTCGAAAGAAATTATTCTTGGAATTAGCGCTGCTATGAAGCTGCAGGCTACATCGCAGTTTTTGCAAACGAACGCCCCTGTTCACAAATCTCTGGTACTCCGCTAGGGGTTTTGAACTTACCTGCGTTGATAAGTCGACATGACACGGGTAAACTCGTTTCTCTAACACCGATCAATAGCACATATCTCGCTGAAGAAGTTCGGGTGTGTAAGACACATCCTTGCAGCTATACGGGATAGATCGCGAAGGTTGAATATGTAGTGGAACTTGGCCGGCGTTGGTGGTAGCCGACGATGAACTTACCTGAACGTTGATAAGTCTGTCGCATGACCCGTGTGAACTCGTTTCGCCAACAGCGAACTATGGCACGCTTCTCGCTGAAGAAGATCGGGTGCGTGAGACACATCCCTGCAGCTGTTCGGGACAGATCACGAAGGTTGAATATGTAGTGGAACTTGGCCGGCGTTGGTGGTAGCCGACGATGAACTTACCTGAACGTTGATAAGTCTGTCGCATGACCCGTGTGAACTCGTTTCGCCAACAGCTAACTATGCACGCTTCTCGCTGAAGAAGATCGGGTGCGTGAGACACATCCCTGCAGCTGTTCGGGACAGATCACGAAGGTTGAATATGTAGTGGAACTTGGCCGGCGTTGGTGGTAGCCGACGACGAACTTACCTGAACGTTGATAAGTCTGTCGCATATGACCCGTGTGAACTCGTTTCGCCAACAGCGAACTATGGCACGCTTCTCGCTGAAGAAGTTCGGGTGCGTGAGACACATCCCTGCTGCTATACGGGATAAGTCGCGAAGGTTAAATATGTAGTGGAACTTGGCCGGCGTTGGTGGTAGGTCGACGATTATTATCTGAAAAAATGGCAAGTTTCCTAAGGTACTAAGGTGGCAAAGACGTGAAGTAGGCGCGGAATCAAGTCAAGAAGATGTCATTAAGTTTTACAGAACAAATGTTTTCAATTTTTTATCACCTCTGGCGTACCGCGTTGGAAGCTGATAGCCTATATATAGCTACGATTTTAATTAAGCCAAATTTACACACTGCAGATGTAAACACGTCAGTACGAAACACGATGTACACGACAGTACTTCCTAAAATGGTTTAACTTTGTAAAAACAACATTAGTAGTTCTTACCTTGTACAAATCGAGGGTCATTTGCACGATTTTGTCAACAATTTCTTGTATCTCTTCCGGGAATATCTGGAAGTGTCCGTTCAGTATGGACACGTAAATATGATTCAAAGTGGTCTCGGATGGAAATTGCAAGTTGTATACTGAGAACATTGAAATGAAACGGGGATCGACCTGGAAAGGAAAAAATAACAGTTTTTCTTACCATAACATTTGATGTTCTTTTTCTTAAAACTATAAAGAACACAAATAAGAAATTAAGTCCAAAACAAAAAGCCAACATCACGCGGTGTTCCCAGGCGGTCACCCATCCAAGTACTGACCGCGCCCGACGATGCTTAACTTCGGTGATCGGACGAGAACTGGTGTTTTCAACGTGGTATAGACGTTGGCTACAGATGGCATGACATCTTTAAACGAAATCAGTTCAACTCTTCTTTGAAAAGACCAAATAAATATAGGAATAAATAACTTACGTCATTTCTTCCTCCGCCAGCTTTACCCATAGCCGCAATGAACCCAATATCTTTCAGATTTTTCCAGTTAAGATCTTTGCCTCTATCGTAGAATCCTTTTCTTTCAAATAAAAGTTTTAGTAAAGCAATCGGTTGTTGAGTCCCGTATGTGTCCACCTAAAACAATATTTGTAAGTCATTCATACATAACTCATAAAAACTATATTTTTGGTTGCAATAAAGAATGTATTTCATTTGACTAGTTCATGAAGTCAATAATGCTCAAATGAAATACCAGAATTTAAAGCTAAGTAATGATATTACTTCTGAAGTATATTTTTTCAGGCCCTTACTAGCCGTACCCAGAGTACAGGGTATTATAACATGTGGCCAGATTTAACCCTATTCGGATGGCAACAAAATATGCCTATTGCAACATAGAAATTAAACTTAGTATTACCCCTTCTTGAATGTAGAAGTGCACCTAAGTAGGTAGGTAAGAAAAATATTTGCGTATTCACTACAGCGTTGACAATATTGAGCAGAGTCAAATATACAGTCAGCTTCAAAAATATAGTGACGCTTTAGTAACATGTCAATAAGTTTTATTGATATTTCTACACATCGACAAGGAAAATGCTCAAAATGTTATTTTGCAATCGTACTAAAGTGCTTTTATATTTTTGACGCTAACTATAGGTACTGAAACTCACAATAGGCATATTCATATCGTCAATGAAGACCAGCATCTTCTTGCCTACGGGAGGGCCGAAGGTGTCCTTCGTTCGCTTCTCAACCACCGACTCCAAGTTCCGTTGCACGTCCATTGAAGACGTGCGAGATGAGAAATTCATTTGCTGGATTATCTGCATGAAGATTAGTGATAAATGAGGAAGCTACGTTTATAACATTTTTATTTTATTTAATACAGGGTGTCTTAAGAAAACTGTACCAGCGAAGGTCTAGGGTTATGCTAATACCCAACGTGTGACCCCAATAGTATGTTCAGCGATTGTTAATAGTTTTCGATTTTTTTTCGTTTATTTAAATTTCAGGGGGATGTAGCTATACACTTTTCTGGTGGTGTTTCTTTGAGTTTTTTTTATGTGTGCTCACCTGTAAGAATAAATATTTTTGTGTATTATCTTTTATTCAATTTGTCGCACCGCTCACTAATCACTTCTGCTTAGCCCTAAGGTATGGCCGGTAGATAAAGCCCTACGGCATTAAGTCCATCTTTTGTACAAAGTTTTGTTGTGCAATAAAGCATTAAAAAAAAACAAAAAAAAACACATATGTACTATCTATTGGCAGAGTTTAAATACATACTTGATCTCATTTTGAAAAATGTATATTTATTAATAAAAATGTGTCAAACGTTGGGTATTGGTGTCCTCTAACACCAGACATACGCTTCCTGAACATAGCTTATCCAAACTTCTTCTTTAGTCTTCACTAAAATTATAAAGAGGAAAGATTTAAATGTTTGTAATTGAATAGGCTCCGAACTACTGGATTAATTTAAAAAAAAAAAAACTTTTACCATTATAATCTGACATTATCCCTGATGAATAAAGGTTATATTTAATACGCGAATAATCAGGTAAAAACTTGTCCACCCGTGCAAAGCTGGGTCAGGCCGCTAGTTAATAAGAATGCTATATCCACATGTTTAAATTATCATAAAGACATTCATGTATAATTTTTCTGTATGTGACTTTAAAAACGAAACCTTGGATAATAATGCTAATTAGTACAAAATAATGTATAAGAAAAAAAAACATTAGGTTTTGATGCAAAAGATATCGTTGGAGGCGCCGGGTATCGATCCCGGTACCTCTCGCATGCTAAGCGAGCGCTCTACCATCTGAGCTACGCCCCCTGATAACTGTACCGATGAAATAAGCGATCACATTACCGGATCACTGCTACTTATCTATTCAAGGAAACCAGTTTGTTTCGAAATAACTCACTCTGCTACGGCATGCAATAGTAACAGCTGCAGCAACTAATAGTATAGGTCTTTTTTAAATAATAATATTATTACCTATATAAAAAAAACCGGTCAAGTGCGAGTTGGACTCGCGCACCGAGGGTTCCGTACAAACCTGTAGATACGGAGTAGTAACTTTGAAATTTTCAAAAGTGTCAAATATATTTTTCAAAAATATTTTTTTTATATGATAAAACTGAAAATTTACGGATTTCGTAATTTTTTCCTATATCTGTACTATAAGACATGACTTCGTACTAAATTTCAAGATTCTAAGTACGGGAAGTACCCTGTAGGTTTTGATTCCCGTGCCAGTTTCTAAAATTTGCGGAATATTTGCGGCCTAAATGGCTGTATCTTTTGATTGCGTTGGCTTATAAGGTTGATTTTCTACAGCTTCCAGGGACAGTAGACTTAAGAATCATATTGAAATTTCAGTTTGATACCTCCACGCGTTCCTGAGAAAAACGGTCTTGACACACGGACGGACGGACGGACGGACGGACGGACCGACAACAAAGTGATCTTATAAGGGTTCCGTTTTTTATATTTTGAGGTACGGAACCCTAAAAATCCACTATATTACAACGAACTCGAATTGCGTGATGAGCGATATTTGAGTAGTTTGACTTTGTAGTTAAATAACTGAAAAAATGCTCGAATACAAGGCCTGAAAAGGCATTGATGACATCCTAATTTGCCTATTTTGCCATATCGTTAATGCCCCAGTATAAAATAATCTTAATACAAATAAATACACAATTTAAGTGAAAAAAAGCAAAAAGCCAACATCACGCGGTGTTCCCAGGCGGTCACCCATCCAAGTACTGACCGCGCCCGACGTTGCTTAACTTCGGTGATCGGACGAGAACCGGTGTTTTCAACGTGGTATGGACGTTGGCGATAGTTGGTTCAAAATTAAGCTATCTATCATTTTAGTTATATAAATCATATCTTACGTATTTATCAGGTGGTAATCCTCGCAGATAATTTGTAATGATAGCAGTTTTCGAAGTACCAGTGTCACCAACTAACAGGACTGGTCTTTCCACCTACAACAAAGCGTATGAAATTAGTATTTAGAATATCTCTTCATTTTGGTTGAAATAAGATACGTGAAAATCTAATGAGATTAAATCTTTCCCCTCCGTCGACACTTAACGCCTTGTGTAAGTGTTCAAAGACAAAATATGTTTTCTAGCACGCCAAGTAATGGTGACCAATGTCACTCGTCAGAGTAGAGTGACATCCCGCGACTTATGTTGCCTGTGACCAAAGTCTTCGGACTTCTAACATTAATTTCAACAGCTACTCACACTCTCCATGATCTTGATGAGCCAAGTGAGCCTGAGCGTGTCTACAGTAGGGACCAGGATGGAGGGGAATTTCATTTCCCTGTCGTGTTCGTACGTCGGCACTAGCCACTCCCACGCCTCCCACGTTAGGGTGGTAAGTTCAAGACAATAGTCGTACAGACTCGGGAAGCCCATTGGAAAATGTTCTGTAATGGAAAATATGAAATTTATTTATTCGTGTCTGGTTAGTAATGATTTAGTACTCAAATGACTGATAGGAATATAATTACTTAAATAAACTATAAACTACATAAACTCCGAACTCATTCGAGCCTACATTAAAGAAATACCTAAAGGATTTGTTTGAATATGGTGATGCTCGCTTAGATAAGCGACACAAAACTACAAGAAACAACATTTCTTATAAGAATATCAAAAAGCCAACATCACGCGGTGTTTCCAGGCGGTCACCCATCCAAGTACTGACCGCGCCCGACGATGCTTAACTTCGGTGATCGGACGAGAACCGGTGTTTTCAACGTGGTATGGACGTTGGCGACTAGAGACTCTAAATAGTTGTTTGCATCGCTAATAACTTAACTTAACTCCGTTTTAACATTCAATTAACATGGTAACGTTACTTGTAGTAGCTTTCTTCTCAGGAGTATCTTCGACGAGCATCATCGGACAGGCCTTCTTTATGTAGTTGTCAAAGTCGAAGCGACCATCGTCAACAATAGATGCCCCCAAACTGTTGTACATAGACTGACAGAGAAAAATTACATTATTGAAAAAATAATATAAAAAAACATTGTTGAACAATTTACACAATTTGCAATTCTAAACAAAATTATTATTATGTCTACTAGATAATTAATATCATTTTATTTATTTTATTGTAGGACAGCCCACAAATCATACACTTTACTTATAACAACGTTATAAACCAGATTTTAATAGTGTTGCCTCAATTAAAGGCTGCCACGACATCCTACTAATAAAAGTTAGAAGCAAACGGTAACATAGTTTAAACTTTTTAGGGTTCCGTACCTCAAACGAAAAAAACGGAACCCTTATAAGATCACTTTGTTGTCCGTCCGTCCGTCCGTCTGTCAAGACCGTTTTTCTCAGGAACGCGTGGAGGTATCAAACTGAAATTTCTATATGATACTTAGGTCTACTGTCCCTGGAATCTGTAGAAAAATCAACCTTCTAAGCCAACGCAATCAAAAGATACAGCCATTTAGGCCACAAATTTCCGCAAATTTTCGAAACTCGCACGGGAATTAAAACCTACAGGGTACTTCCCGTAAACTTAGAATCTTGAAATTTAGTACGAAGTCACGTGTTATGGTACAGATATAGGAAAAATTACGAAAACCGTAACAATAAAAAAAATATTTTTGACAATTTCAAAGTTACTACTCCTTATCTCATGAACGCGTTGAGATATTAAATTAAAATTTATATTAATTAAATACTTAAGTCTATAATAACCGTGATGGGTGAACTTTTACTTATATGTATACATATACATATACTTAGTACGGAACCCTCGGTGCGCGAGTCCAACTCGCACTTGACCGGTTTTTTTTATCATCACAAAAAATAATTGTTTTGGAGGCGCCGGGTATCGATCCCGGTACCTCTCGCATGCTAAGCGAGCGCTCTACCATCTGAGCTACGCCCCCCATACACTAAGGGAGCGAAAACGATTGTCGGTCTCGAAAGTGAAAGGAAATCATAAGGAATTAATTTCATCGGTCATGGACAATCGCACGTAAGTTCTGCAAATACAATCTGAATCACATGTACGATACAATAGCTCGTTAATATCTATTGTGAGTCCCCTTATGAATCCAACTTTTTTAAAGGTAGTGCGATCATAATGGCAAAACCAATAGATATTAGTGTTAAACCAGCTAGATTTAAAAAAAAAAAACTTTCCATATTGGATAAGTCGTTCTTATTTGATATTTTTTTTGTTATTTATACCTAATACCGACTGTTACCTATAAAGTAATGATATTTCTTATCGTAGCTTACCACCATGAAGACGCATTCTACCACCGTCTTGTCAACTTCTTCCTCGCTGTTCTCCTTGTTGGGCATCAGACCACTGATCATGTAGCATAGTTGAACTACCTGTCAATAAAACGTCAAATTGTAACGAACTAGCTTCCTGCCAGCGGGTTCGCCCGCGTAAAAACACTTAATCTTTACAATTAAGTAACTGTATTTTTAGCATTAAAATGCAATTTTCTTTGCGATGTGAGATTAAAATAAGCTTAAAAAGACACTCTCTTTTTAAGCGTAAGTTTTCTTTTTACGAGAGGTGCGGGTTTCAAATCCCGCAGTGTAATTTAATTTCACATCTTTTCAAGTCTTTAACAATTGTAGCTTATGAATTTCTGATATTATTGGTATGTTTTTAAAAAAAAAACATTAAAATTTCAATAAATCAATACACTAGTTTTCACGTAAAAGAGTAAAAAACATCCATACAATCCTATCTTACAAAGATAGGACTTTTGCGGGTTGTTAATTTTCTGGGTAAACGCTAGTGATTGTGAATGGCGTGCATGTAATTAGGACTTGCATTGGTACCATCTACTCTAAGTATGTGTATCGAAAGGTAAGAAGGGGTCCACCCCGCAGCAGTTTTCCCATGTAAAAAAAAACACATTCAGAGCCGCGTTATGAAACTGAAAGCAGCACATAACGCAGTTAAAGCATACAAGTGTTCTAATTCCAAACACGATGTAAGTATGTAGCTAGTTCATTTGTTAGTAGACACGCAGTAAGTTTTAGTAGAGGTCTCATATCAGAGACGTTACTACTAAAAACGAAATCGAATCAAAAATGATAATCGTTTTTTGTTTGTTTATGACACAAGAACACATGACATCACGTCAAGGTAAAAACTGTGGCATCTTATGCGCATGTTATGAGGGCGATGAAATTTGTAGCATGATGTCCTGTCGTTTTAACGGATATTGTTTCTCGTATGAAGCCTGTTGCGTTCAATCAAGTGGCTTTGGATTTTTTGGACTATTACCAAGTTAAGCGGAGTTTGGGGGACGATAGTCTTGAGCGGCGTCTGCTGCTGCAGCCCGAACATGCCGAAGACTATGTAATTTATGGCTCCAGCTACGTAGTGGTCGAAGAGACCGGCTAGTTGTTCGCGTTCCTCCTCGTTGTTGCGGCCGCGGAGCCACCTAGACGAAAATATAAATATAATTATTGACATGGAATGTAGGACGGGAGTAAAGAAAGCACCAAGACCAAATGTTTATAAACAAATCTAATTTAAAGCAAAGAACTGCTGAAATATGCAAAAAAACTTTACCAAAGTACTGTAAAGGTGATAAAGTTATTGCTTATATGTACTAGCAACATTACTTGGTTGGTAAATAATATTATTTGTTATGCACGAACTGCTGTGAAATATCCTTAATGTGTGAATATTTATCCATCCATGGTGTGAACATTATTTGGGTCCACGAACACAACGACAGCTCTGCAATCGACCGACACCATGAAAGTAGCTGGCAACGCTTAGTTCAGAGAGTCAACACCGAACGGCAGCGAACAGTTTAGAGCTAAGCAGAGATAGCCATAATAGCATTAAGTAGTATATCTTACTTGTCCCAATAAGGTTGATATCCCAAGTTCTTCGGGTCCACGAATACCATGCCAGCCCTTGAAACAGTAGCTGGCGAAGCATAGTTCAGATCCCCAACTTCGAACAATAGCGAACAGTATGGAGCCAAGCGGATCCGTTCACCGTTAGCGAGCGTGAGGAGGCGGTTGTCATCCATCACCGAGTTCATATTTTCGATCCATAGAGCGTCCACGTCACCATCGAAGAGCGAATAGCGACGCTCGTCTTTTTCTGCAGGCCTGTAGATAACTAATTGTTTTAGTAATGTAATAATAACATTAATAAAAAAAAGAAAGAAGGCATATTTCACCTGTTCATTTCTCGAAAAATTTTAGAGTAAAGTCCGTCGGTCCAATCTCGGGTAACTGGATCTAGAATTCCGTAAAGTTCTACCACAGAACAAGCCTGACAACAGAGAAAAGACTACATTTATAAATAATTTACATTACAATAACAAGAGGTCCATTAAGAACATCAATTTAATCGATAGAATCATACAGGGTTGTCATATTTTTATCATAAAAGTATTCGTTTCATTGATTGACAAATATTCGGTACACTAAAGGTTAAATTCCCTAAGCCCGGGTTCCCTTTCTAGAACTAATATAAAATAATAAATATTCACCTTAGGGTTCAAAACCTGCAGCTTGGTAGATAGCCCAAGGTTGGTCTGAGCTTTCACCAGCGTCTGTAGAATAACTGTCTTGCCGCCGCCCGTCGGGCCCACCAGCATCGAGCAGTGGCGTGTCATCATCGTCTCGTATAGCTGGACCACTTTGTCTACCTAGATGGATGGAATGGATAAACTCTTGAAAAGGCCAAACTAGTTAAATAATAAGTAGTAGTTAGGGTCGATAAGACATCATCTACGAAACATTTAAATGTCAGCCTGTACTGTAGTATGTAGTCGTTTCTAAAACTTGTGCTAGCGTGACCATGCACGCGAATGAGATGGGTTGGCTGAAGATACAGACAGCCAATGCGATCAGCCCCAGGCAGAGCGGAATGCCTTCGATCACAAACTAGGGGCAGTTAATGTCGCTTTAGAATGATATATCTGTTTTATCTGATGAGCTAACACGATGTATTCTGACGGGCGCGTTGAACTCCAGGTAGCCAACGCTCGGGCCACTCCAGCCCCGGGAACATATCCTTGATCAGCCCCAGGTAGAGGCACGTCTTCAAACACAAACTTTGGGCAGTTCTGTATCTGTTGAGTGGTGTAGTCATGTTAAATGATGAGCCAACACGATGTACCTATCAATCTTTCACCAGCAGTGTTGCACCGCGTTGAACTCCGGGTTGCCGACGCGGGGCAATCCAGCCCCTTGAACAGATCTTCGATCAGCCCAAGGATGTGATGCACGGCTTCGAACGAGAACTTCGGATAGTTCATGTCCCTGCTAAGTGATGTAGGCAGTAATTCACCTGATGAGCCAACACGATGTATCCATCGGTCTCCAGCACGTCAATGACGGCCGCGTTGAACTCCGGGTAGCCGACGCGCGGGCACTCCAGCCCCGGGAACAGATCCTTGATCAGCCCCAAGAAGAGCGGGACGTCTTCAAACACGAACTTCGGGTAGTTCATATCTCTGTTGAGGTAAAAGTCGATGCATTTTATGGCAAAAATTTGGAAGAACCAAAAAGGGAATAAAATAATCCAGAAACGCTGTGTATCATTTTTTTGTGGAATCTTGGGTTATTATGGGAGAAAAGAAGAAATTATATAGAGCTTGAGCAAACAGGCGGCAGGAATTATTTGAGGTCTGTTTTATTTGAAAAATAAGGCACACTTTTAGTAACTGCTTTATTTTTCAGCACTCAACTTCGCTACACAGCCACTCATAATAAAAATAAAAGAATCTAACAGCCTCGTCATTTGCAATGGATTAAGTGACAATAATGCATTAAGGTCATACCTCAGTGCTCTCATCAAGACCATGATTTCGCTAAGTCCCACAGAATCCCTTCGCAGTTTTCCTGCCATACGCAGCACAGCGGTCAAGGCTCGGAGTCCCCAGTCATAGTGAGATTGCTTGGACAGTTGTTCTCGAGCCACTTTGTACAGGACCGTCATTTTCTTGGCTAGGACCTAGGAAATGGAAGGTCATCGCAATGGCAATTTGAAGAAAATAATCATCTTTACGCACGATACGCCTTAGGTAGGTAAGACGAAGAGGCCGCGATTTTTTTATCATTCCCAAGCGAATTTCAGACGGATTTAAATCAAATGTTGAGCGAATTTTCTTTTTAGACAGGCATCATTTATAGTTCTTTCAAATCACGAAGTCGAGCAGAATTTACTTGTGGTAAATATGTGTCCGTATATGTGTCGATGTGTGCGTGAAAACGAAAGCGGGTATGGTTAGCATAAAAATAATACCAATATTTTTGTATGTTCAATTGATAATAAAATAAAACAACAAAACTTTTAAACTAAAATGTTTATTATTTAAAATAAATAATAAATAAGGGAATGTATTAAAATAAAATTATGTTCTTCTACATTTGGGTTTAAGTTTTAATTTAAGCGAAACATAAGACTTAAATAAGGATATACAATTGAACTCAAGATATGGCAAAATTATGAAAATAAGGCTAGGCTGGAACTATTTAATAACAAATTTCTATCTATTTTTACGTATGTGAAAAATGTGTCGCCTTAATCTTCTTCGGAAAAACTGTTGCTTTCGTTAGTTTCAAAGTCAGTCGTGCTGCTATCACTTGATTCACCCACATTAATTACAAATTCAAAGTCATAATCAAAATATTTCATATACTCCTTTTCAATTTTTTCGACATGCTTGCATGTATTAAGCCAGATGTTGTTATCGATACTGTTTAAACCTTCAGCTATTAAATTTTGAACTTCTGTCATATTTTGACCAATATTTTTCGAGGCAATCTTATTTTTCAGAATACCCCAGATGTTTTCAATGGCATTTAATTCGGGGTGATATGGTGGCAGTCGTAGTATTTCGAAACCTTTGCTTTTTATTATCTCGTCAATTCTATATGAAATGAAACGCTGCTTATTTCTGATTATTAAATCATACAATTCTACATTGCGGGACAGTGCATTGAAAGGAATACCGTGTTCCGTCAGCCACTTTTGCATGTCGCTCTTGCGCGAATTTGACGTAGGTATACTACTACTTCGAGTATTATGGTAGGATGCGTTGTCCATCACTATAACAGATTTATCTGGTAAATTTGGCAGCAGCTTTTCATTCAGCCATTTGCTATAATTATTGAAATTCATATTTGAGTGATAGTCTCCAGTTGTGGATGATGCTTTGTATATTAACGAAGCATCTTTAATAAATCCACTACTGCTACCCGCATGCACTATAATAAAACGAGCACCGGTACTCAATTTTTTTAAAAATGACTTGTCTTTTGTCTTAGTATCTAGTTTTTTTAAATTCCACGTGTTTTGACGTACGTGCGAAGTTAGCACATATGTTTCGTCTGTATATATAATGGGACGGCCTTCTTCACGGTATTCATGAATTTTTTTCAAAAAATTAAATCTCCACAATTGTATTTCATGCCTTTCTTGTAAAGATTTACGATTGTTTTCAATTTTGTTCCATTCGTAGCCCATTTTTATAAGCAACGAACGTAATGTGCTCAAACATCCGTCAAAACCAATTTTTTCTCTTAATGCTGACTGAAGTTTTGCCAAAGTTGGAAGTTCATTGTGTTCTATATGAAAATTTTGAATTGTAGTTCGAATAATTTCTCGATTCATATTATCTAAATTAAATTTACCGTCTCTTTTTCGTCGCTTTTTCATGGGTGAAGTAAACTTGGTTGATGAAGATGGCAACTCTTTCTCTTCTTTTAAAATCCTACTTACTGTGCGTTCACTGACGCCTGTTGCTTGGGCAGTTCGTTCTAATATGTTTGCTAATGGACTTAGGTCACATCCATCAGTGTTATTTGCTTTCATAAAATTATATTCATCTTTTAGAAAGTGAAAGACTTTAGCAATGATTGCTCGACCCTAAAAACAATAAAATATACAATTGAATAAGTATCAAAAGTCAAAACTAAACTATTACTTAAATTAAAAAATAATCATTTTTATTTAATGTCAAAACTAGAAAAAAAATATTTACCTCGCTATGGATAACTTTGCGCTTTGACATGCTGACAGTACTTCACGGCAATTAGCGTCCGGAAACAATAAACACAACTAACCTGAGCGACAGCGCGCTCGCGACTGACCGCGTCGTCATACACGCACACTATTGCATTATGCATGTACACGTTTAAAAACAAATAAAGACTACTCGCCTTCGTGAAATGCAAGAACTGTACCCTGTGCCTTAGTTAAAAAAAAATGGCATTGAAATTTGAACAGTCATCTTACTTTAGCCGTCAGGAAGCCATCGGAGAACAGGGAAATCATGCAGATCATCTCCAGGTCTGGTAAGATGCAAACCACCGGTCTAAAAAGTGCTTTAACCGACTCCGGCAGTTCAGTGCGACCCGCGTACCCAGGGTTCATAGTTATGAAGATGCCTACTTTGCTGTCCATTGCGATTTCTTGACCTTCGAACTGAAAGAAGAATATTCATTCATGCAATACATTACTATTATTGCTCTCTCAAGATCACGTAAGAATTCTGGCTACAAGTAAAGGTTTTCCTTTTTAGCTCTATTATGGCGCATCCATACAATACGCCCGGCGGCACGGCCGGCGGCCAACCCGGCGCCAGGCCGCCGGCACATGCATCCTTTCCCCGTACCAAATCTCTGCCGATGGCATAAGCCGGCAGCAAACCCGGCGGCAGGCGCTATTTTATTGATGACGTTTGGGAGACGAAAATAATGGCGGGAGAGGAGTCTGAGTTTCTTAACGGAACTTTGAGATCGTAACTCACTCACCTTACTTGCACGAACACGTTTATAAATAAGCAACAGAAAGCATGATGTCATTCACTTACAGTAAATCTCTTCAACTTCATCAGCAGTGCGCTTCTAATACACTGCAGCTGCGTCGATATGACAGACAGCACTGATATGTCAATACGGTTAAATTCGTCGAAGCAACCCCAAGCCCCGCACTGACATAGGCCAGCTAAGATTTGTCCTACGGCTCGGAAATCCATGCCTTCACCACAATTTGTTACAACGCAAAGTAGACCTAAGGCTTTGGCGAGGTCTTTTGTCGTTTCTGTCTTGCCGGTGCCGGCCGGGCCTACACAAAGGGATGGATGGTTTGAGTAAGCGCTTCTGCGGTTAAAACAATAATGAGATAAGAAGCGAGTAAGAAAAAATACACTTAGCTACTTCATAAAAGATTCAAGCTAAATGAGCTGCATTATATGCAAGCTCCGAAAGAGAAAAAAACTCTTAACAGTCAAAAGTCAGAAAAAAGAAAATAAAGCTACAATACCTGCAGGAGCTCCTCCTAACTGCATGGTGAGTGCTTGCGTGATGGTGAGGTAGATACGATCAGTTAGCGGCGTGATCACAAGTCGCCCGTTCAGACCCATGTATTCATACCCGTATTCAAACACGCCTGCAAGACGATGTAACAAAATGTCTTATGATTATAGTGCGACAAACTCGTTCGGAATCTTTCTGCGGGGCTAAAGACGGTGGGGGGAGAGGTATCAAGATGTCAGCGGGGGGTGGGCGGCGTGGCGGGGAATGGAAATTGCACGATTTTCAACGCCAGTCGCAGCGCGCCTAGTTAAAACGTATTCGACCACATCCGTAACATATCACAAGCATACCCTTTGGACGTCACGTCCGAAAATTACATGAACGAGTCGCCTATGATACATGTCTAAAGATGTCATCGTCAAAATTCAAAATTGTTAAACATTCGAGACTAATCGCCTACAAGTTTGATGGGACCAGAAAAAATATGTCAGAAACCTCAAACCATATTACTTTAGTAATTTACTTACTAATGCACTGCCCGAGTAGACGCAACTTCAACTTTTGATGACTCTCAACATGAATTCGACGCTGCATCTTAGCAGTTCACTGACTGGTTGAGAGAATGCCATTCTTCTTTAGCCCGTAGAACCGCAGTTGGCAACTTGATGTCATCTTGTCACGTACGAAACCCTCGTGAACGTCGATATCATTGTGATCGTACGGAACTTGACGCTGTAGATTCCTGATAGATCTGAATAGAAACAGTCATCTTACCGGTGCACTGCCTGATCCAAAGATTGTCGTCCTTCTTCAGCCAGTAGAACCGCAGTTGGCTCTCCCACTCGAACTCTGCGGCTTCAGTTACGTTATCACGTACGAAGCCCTCTATAATATCTCTGGCGTGCACGTCGATCGTTGTGATCGTTCGAAACTTGAGGCGGTCGTTTGATGATAGATCTGCATTGACAAAAACATTTGGTTTAAATCAAGTCAAGAACTCAACAAGATATAAAGAATGTCTGTCTAGCCAGGCTTGTGAACAGGCTAGCAGTAGCATTGACTGACAGCACTGGAGAAGTGAAGAGACTAAAACGACCCACTATTGAGGATCTGTCTTCTGGAACATAGACGAAGAGTGGTTGTTGAAAGGCAGGTTGTTGACTCTAAACAAAACATTGCTAAGATCGAACTAGCTTATAGTGCATATGCGCTGATTGCAAGTGGCCACAACATAAGAAAAGAAAAGGTTATCGAACCTGTTTGCTTTTATTTGTGCAAGTTCAAAAATGTAAAGATGACAGATTAATGGCATGACATTTTTAAATTACGCTCGCTATATTACAACCAAGAGAGCTTTAGGCACTTCTAAATTCTGCGTTTGGCTGGACTCAAAATTAGATAAGCATTTATATTTACCTTGTCTGACTTTGACCACGAGCCCGTCGAGCTGTTCGTTCTGCTGCTGCAAGTGTTCCTTCATGGCCCTCTTATTGCCTTTCCGTATGCGGATGAACGTCTCTTCTGTTTCGGCCGTCCACCACACGCCGTTGGCCGCGAGGCACACCATGCCTTGGTACTCGAGGATCCATTCGGTTCTTATAGTGCAAACCAAGCAAACGTTAGTAACAAACTAGAACATTTATAGAGAAAAAAGGTCAAAAGATATACTTTATGCAACATGCAATTAAGGCGGCAAAACCGCGATGGAGTCGCTGAATCGAATCACACGTGACGGTGGTCTGTGCAATCTTCATCGAGGTAATCAAAAATATTATAACCCAAATTTTTCACCATTATTACAAGTAAAACGTTGTCTGACATCTCTACTAAACTTTAAGATAGAATCGATTACAAATACCTCGGTACTTTCCAATTCCTTCCGTAGTAGAAAATAGCCTTCTTTGTGATAAATTTATTTGTGTTACGCATTTCAATCAGCACCAAATTCATCCAATCTTCAACTCTGCCTTCTGTGTAGACGACACGTCTGAAGTCCATTATCTGAAGAGAAATATTATAACATTCATGTTAAATCTGATAGAACTTACACAAATAAATCTCTAGGAGCAGTCAAATGTCAAAATTAAGATCACAGTCAAAATTAAGTCTTACCTCCCCTTCGGCAGATATCATCTTGGCAGCTACCGGTCGATTTGTGTGATCGACATACAGGTCTAAAGCTCTTATATTGTCGAACATCTGTAACATAAGCATAACATAACGCTAGTTACTAGTTATTATTCTGTGACATAAGTATTAAAATGTCGTCAACACAATTCATAGACAAATAAAGAATGATGAAGGTTAGCAGTTGGATGTAGAGGCGGATGCTGATTATCACACTAATATCATAAATGTAAAAGTTTAGAGATTTGTCAATCACACTGAAACTACTAAACGGGTTTTGATGAAACTTGGTATACAGACAAGGTTTGAACTGACTTGGGTGATAGAGGATACTTTTTTATCCCGATTTAATGATGCCTTGGGATAAAATCTTGGCAAGTCACTTATGTTTTTTATCTTAAAAAATCGGGCATGACAAATTTTGCGGGGTGGCCTAGTAGTTACTAAAATAATATAGAACCTTAATCATGTGTTCCTGAACGCAGCTACATTCACTGCTTCCAAGTATTGATAGAAGTTCATCTGTAGATATGAAGAAGAATCTTGGAAACACTCTTCGCTTCGAATCCAAATAATCATTTAGAGACTTTTGACATCTGAGGATGGAAAAATAGCGAATCAGATTTGAAATTAAAACAATGTGTAATTTGAGTAAACTGTATCAAAACTTACTTTTGCAATCCTAGGCCCAAGTTGATAAATTCTTCAAGTCTACCGCTAATAGTGCAGCAATCGACTACGTTTAGTCTTTTGGCTGTGTCCAGCATAATCTGTGATAATAAATAAATTTAATTCATCGTTCAAATCCTTGAAGCGTTTGCCTAAGAAAAATTTAGAATTTTGAAAAAAAATATATAAAGTAATTGATCACCTTTCTAAAAGACTTATCAATGTCATCAAATTTCTTGGCCTCCTCTGGCAGTTGGACTCGAATATCGCCACCCACGAATATGCCCTCCAAGTAGAGCCACTTGCGCTGCGTCGCCATCCACTCCTCGATGACTTCCGAGATCAGCGCCAGGCGTCTCTCCCACGTGTGGACGACGGAGAGGAAAGGACCGATGAATCTGAAGAAAAAATTAACTGTTTAATTTCTTATGTAAACATGCTTTTACCCATTAAGTTATAACATGCATCGTCCTTTTAAGATCAGATGAGAAGAAAAAGTCATGGTACCTAATTAGACGATATTTAAAATTATATATTCCTCCAAAGGACTAACATAAAAATGTTACCTATATGTTGTTGTTTAGTAACCTATCGATAGTGCTTCCAGGAAAAAGCTACATTACTAGCAGATGCACACATGAACAAATCGAAATTGGTAACACGTTTTCGAGCTGTCAGTTGACCTATACGCTAGTATTTGCTTAATCTATGCATATAGCACAGTCCCGAGACGCAGTAATGCTCTGCAGCGTTATCATGTATTCGTCCAGCTTGATAACGACCTAGTCTCAGGGGTTCAGCGTGTAGCTGAAAGTGCTGAGCCACGATAAAGTAGCTAAAACGCTAATTGTATAAAGCACAGTACTGTGAGGCAGCTGTGCTCTGCAGCGTCATCGCGTCCTCGTCCAGCTTGACGATGACCTCGTCGCAGGGGTTCAGCGTGTAGCTGAAAGTGCTGAGCCACGGTAAAGTAGCTAAAACGCTGATTGTATAAAGCACAGTACTGTGAGGCAGCCATGCTCTGCAGCGTCATCGCGTCCTCGTCTAGCTTGACGACGACCTCGTCGCAGGGGTTCAGCGTGTAGCCGCGGTCCTCGCCGCGGTTGAAGTGGCGCGCCACCGTGAACGATATCGCGCCCCAAGTCTCTTGCACGTCGCGGACGCCTCGCTCAATTGCTAGTTCCTGAAATAAAGATGGATATTGGACTTAGACAGACGGTTTTTTAATTAGACAGACGGATTTAAATTGCATAATTAATTGGGAATTCAAAGAAATGGCATCGGGTTTCGCATTCAATTTTTTTTCAATGAGTTTAGCAAGCTTGAGATGTGTTGGCGCTGGTGAGGGAACGATGCAGAACAGATTATGAGAAGACGCACATGCTACAAGTTGCACTTATATTATGAAAGAAAGAAAGAAAGGTAGCATGAATTCCAAATATATCGTAAACCAACCCACACTGACACTGTCATTCATGCATCTTCTTGTCATCCGTGGCAACATAAAATGGCCGCGTTCAACTCATATGTACATCGCCTTCTTACAATACCATTAAGTGAAATTAATTACAAAAAAGAATTAAATATTCTTTACCACATCGCCACTTCAAACGGATACAAGAGATGCATTATTGACAGTTTAATAAAAAATAAAATTAACAAAATCATAACTAGTTTATTATACGCTGTTCCTGATAAAAAGGATAACAGGTATAATTCTAGTTTGATTTATTTAGGACCGGTGTCGGAACGAATTTCTAAGTTACTAAAAAATCACGATATGCACGCAGCTTTTAACACAAATAACTCATTACGAATGTTATGTAATGGTAAGGATAAGCTTGATAAACACCAGAAATCTGGTGTTTATAAACTTAATTGTAATGAATGTAACTCCACATATGTAGGGCAGACCGGCCGTAGTTTCAACACACGTTATAAAGAACATATATCCGCGTATCGAAATAACCATCCCGAAAAATCCCATTTCGCGAAACACCTTTTAGACACAGGACATAGAATTCCTGATAATCACACATTTTCAATTTTACACACATGCGAAAAAAGTTTAAAACTATCCGTTTTGGAACAATTAGAAATAATTAAACATAATAAAGATAATTCGCTTACACTGCTGAATGAGCAGGTTAGTTACACAACGTCCCCACTATTAAATATTTTTTCAAATTTTTCTAACCGTCAAAATAGTAATAATATCATTAGTAATAATAGGACCGGATCGGTCGCTAGTACGTCACAACAATAGTGGGGGAAAAGTATAAAAGGCCTGCTCACCAGCGTTCACAGGTTAGTCGTCGGAGCGCAGCCGAGGCGACAACATCTCCTCCTGAAGATTCCGCGTGAGGCGGCGAAACGCGTTGAGGTTTTCTTTTGCACGTCGGTGTTGGTACTAATTATTGCATTATCTGTTTTGCATGCGATTTGTGGGAGGGCGGGCGGTGCTTTTTGCATGTGCTTGTTCTCTAACATAGTCGGTGGTCACAGGTAGTGTAGTTGGGTACTTATGCCGGCGTAACTAAGCGGAAATCTAAAGCTAAGTAATTTTTCAATGTTAATACTAATTATGGATTTCCGCAAAGTAACGCCTGATACTATTAATTATATTAAATCAGCTAGCGTAGCTGTACAGGCACGTCTATACATTAAGCTTACTAAGCTTCACCGCTTGGCGGTTCAAAATGTCTGGTTTAATCAGCAGTGTAAGCGAGAAAATCTTATTCCAAAATACATCAATTTACGTTCTAACACGAATAATCGATCCGCGGATATAGCTATTAAAAAAGCGCAGTCTATTTGGCTTAATGAAGAATCTCGATACTGGTTTTCAGTTAGAGATAATCTCAAACTACATCTCAAAATTCTTTATTCTCAATTATCTTTCTCTTTACATAATATAGAATTCGATTTATTAGACGATAAAGCAAGGCTTCTTGCTTCTCAAGAAGCCCATCAAAAATATCTCGTTCAATGTAGAAAATTGCGTGTGTTGAGACGCGAGTCGGTCACTAACAACAATGCTAGCATGCAACGGGATCTCCACGAACAGACTCATAAATTTTACCCGCGTATTAAAAACATATCCAATGTTCAGCTGTCTAATGATGAAGTTTCCTTATTAAATAAAGGTTTAAAATACAATTTACAGCCATCTATTAATCAAAAAACGTTAGAAAGTTTAGCCGTTGACGTGGAGATCACCGTTGTATGTGGCAAAAAAGATCAACTTTGTAAAAATTTAGTAACAAATATAGCCGCTAATCAGATTAAAACAGCTATGGGACAATCAAATCGCGGATCATCTAATCCAGAGTACCATATTTATAAAACACTTAGCCAAAAAATCTCCGAAAACAATTTGATTGTCTCCAAAGCTGATAAGGGTAACACGGTGGTGGTTATGGAGCGTAGTAATTATGTCCAAAAGCTGGAGGAAATAATTCAGAATGACGATTTTGTCCTTTTACAGTCAGACCCAACTAAAAAGTTTGCCTCTGAAATAAAAGAAGCCGTAAATTCAGCTCAGTTTATATTTTCAAATAATTCATCCACTCGAAATTCAATCTTAGAAATGAATCCGCGTAGTCCATTTTTGTACGGTTTACCTAAAATACATAAAGAAAATATGCCGATGCGCCCTGTAGTTTCCTACATCGGCGCACCTGCATATAAACTAGCCAAACAACTAAATTATTTATTAAAGGCAAAATCGTCATTCGATCCTAAACATTCCCTTATAAACAGTTTGGATTTAATTAAAAAAATCCAGTCTGTTTCTCTCCCTCGGAATGCAAAGTTGTTATCATTAGATGTCGATAGTTTATTTACCAATGTACCCTACCAAGAATCTCTAACTATTGTAAAGTACCATTTAGAAAAACAACGATTGCATCCGGGGGAGATAGACGATCTCATATTATTAACTACATTATGTATGAAACAAAATTATTTCCGGTTCAACAATCAATATTATAGACAAAAGGAGGGCTTAGCGATGGGTTCTCCTTTAAGTCCATTAATGGCAGATATTTTCATGGATAATTTTGAAAATAAATACTTAATACATGATAGGAATATTCTTTATTATTATAGATACGTAGATGATATATTGATTTGTTGGACCGGAACAAACCGTCAGTTGGATCTATTTCTTAATAAAATAAATAAAATTCACCCCAAAATTAAATTTAAATTAGAATTAGAACAGAATGATAGTATTAATTTCTTAGATTTAACAATAACAAAGGTGCAGGGTAAGCATGAATTCCAAATATATCGTAAACCAACCCACACTGACACTGTCATTCATGCATCTTCTTGTCATCCGTGGCAACATAAAATGGCCGCGTTCAACTCATATGTACATCGCCTTCTTACAATACCATTAAGTGAAATTAATTACAAAAAAGAATAAAATATTCTTTACCACATCGCCACTGCAAACGGATACAAGAGATGCATTATTGACAGTTTAATAAAAAATAAAATTAACAAAATCATAACTAGTTTATTATACGCTGTTCCTGATAAAAAGGATAACAGGTATAATTCTAGTTTGATTTATTTAGGACCGGTGTCGGAACGAATTTCTAAGTTACTAAAAAATCACGATATGCACGCAGCTTTTAACACAAATAACTCATTACGAATGTTATGTAATGGTAAGGATAAGCTTGATAAACACCAGAAATCTGGTGTTTATAAACTTAATTGTAATGAATGTAACTCCACATATGTAGGGCAGACCGGCCGTAGTTTCAACACACGTTATAAAGAACATATATCCGCGTATCGAAATAACCATCCCGAAAAATCCCATTTCGAGAAACACCTTTTAGACACAGGACATAGAATTCCTGATAATCACACATTTTCAATTTTACACACATGCGAAAAAAGTTTAAAACTATCCGTTTTGGAACAATTAGAAATAATTAAACATAATAAAGATAATTCGCTTACACTGCTGAATGAGCAGGTCAGTTACACAACGTCCCCACTATTAAATATTTTTTCAAATTTTTCTAACCGTCAAAATAGTAATAATATCATTAGTAATAATAGGACCGGATCGGTCGCTAGTACGTCACAACAATAGTGGGGGAAAAGTATAAAAGGCCTGCTCACCAGCGTTCACAGGTTAGTCGTCGGAGCGCAGCCGAGGCGACAACATCTCCTCCTGAAGATGCCGCGTGAGGCGGCGAAACGCGTTGAGGTTTTCTTTTGCACGTCGGTGTTGGTACTAATTATTGCATTATCTGTTTTGCATGCGATTTGTGGGAGGGCGGGCGGTGCTTTTTGCATGTGCTTGTTCTCTAACATAGTCGGTGGTCACAGGTAGTGTAGTTGGGTACTTATGCCGGCGTAACTGAGCGGAAATCTAAAGCTAAGTAATTTTTCAATGTTAATACTAATTATGGATTTCCGCAAAGTAACGCCTGATACTATTAATTATACTTAGTTCGAGCCCTTTTTTAGAATCCCCACTCCTTATACTCAAAACATGTACAGATTTTTATTATAGCCCTACCCGAAATCGTTGGTGAAAGCGTAGTTGGTGCTTCGCTATAACGCTATAACACATCTTACCTTGATAGCATGATTGACGATTTCTTCAGCAACATCTTGATACTTATGCAGTTCCATTGCGAACATGTTCTCCAAAGTGAATCGCTCAGGTGACATGTCGAAGTCTTGACCTGCGAGTAAAATAGGATCGTACAGAACACATGGAATTTCCTTTAATTAAAGAACCACATAATCTTTAGTCACTCATACACAGAATTCTATTAATAGCTAGGTAATAATTTCTTGAACACACAATATTGTCTTTGATTTTATTTACGCGAACACTAGTCAATGAAATGATACACTTTTTGAAGATGTTTTCGCGATAACTAGGAATTGAGAACTCACCAGTTTTGTGCATTAGTTCTTTCCAATGTCTTTCACGCATAGCTTCGTTCTTTAGCGATACCATGAGAGGAACTACTCCTTTGAATTGTTTCATTTTCAAATCCAGCATCAGACCTGTGCTTGTAAGACGAACAGCTTTCGGCAATTTCCTAGAATAAGGAAACGTTTTGTTTCTCATAAGATGTAAAGGCAGGTACGTAGTAACTATTTAGTAATCTGTGGTAAAGGCAAGTAAGTGTAAGGAGTGACATTAGTCGCTGGATTCACCGTTCAATATAATAAGACGTGTTGACTTGAGCAGAATGACTCACTAAAACTAAAATCATTTACGCGATTTCAATCGACCATGTTGAGCGACATGTTCTCAGGCGCCTGTGGTATGATATGTGGCTTTGAGGTTTCCACTAAAAAGACAAACAGAATGAAAGAATGAAAGACAGAAACTAAAAGTTCGTATAATCATACCTATATTCCTTGAAGAACTGCTCGATACCGTCTACCAAAGCTTGTGGGTTCAGATTGACCCACAGCGTCTTGGCCCACAGTTCCCTAGCATTCTTCTGCGCTTTGTAGATCTTGTAGACCTGGTCCATGGCAAGGAAGTCCGTCTTGGCGCGGTTGAAGTTAGAAAAGTCGGCTAGAGGGTTGTCGAATAGTTGTTCCGCTGCTTGCAACATCTTTTTACGAGACTCCAACTCGTCGAAGTATTTGGCGTATTCCTATTGGTCATAAAAAATGTTGTTCGTTACAAGCAACTGTTTTTAATTTGTGTTGCTTTCCCTAAGACTACGCTACAAGATAATTAGTGTCATATGCACTACTTGAAAATACCTACTCTTCTGTGATATGGATCGATTTGTCAAAGGACCAAAATTAAAGTTCAGCACGAGGGATCATATCAATATCACTGTTATGAAGCTTTGTCAATAAGTTTTTCCGGATGACTGATTATTGAAATAAATATTAAAAATTATAAGAACCCAGTTTTAATAACAGACACTATCACTTGCCTCCATTAGCAACAGTCCTCTGTCCATATCATCGCCCACAATAGCCGGTCCTTCCCTATCGAACTTCTCAACGAAGTCATCCAGCTCCTTCAAGAAGTTCGATATCTCGACAACGTTGAGTTTGGAGAACTTCTCTTTGGTTTGTTCGAGTGTGTTTCCGCGGAACAGGGACGTCTGGTATAGGCTTCCCCAGGACGCTTCTAAGTTTTTGGCGAATTCAAGATCATCATCTGATACCTAACAAATAAGATATGAATGAGCTTGTTGTTGTTATGTATAACAATCCTTGTTGGAAGTTAAGTAATGCATTGGTTAGCCGAAAGTCGGCACCATAGTAATCATAATTACAGGGACTTCACTACATATTATAAAGCAAACTTGCTTTCCGTGTCTGTTCCTTTGTCTGTGATATGTATGTATGCTTAAATCTTGAAAACTCTTAACGGGTTTCGTTGCGGTTTTTTTTGTAAAAGAAAGAGTAATACAAGAGGAACCTTTATATGTAAACAAGTATGGAAAAAATGCGAAAACAGCGGGCAGGACCACGTCTGCCGGGTCCACTAGTATACCATAATTCTAGTAACAACTATGTTACAAGGATCTACAACTTAGCCGCAATAAACTATTTCAGTGAAGGCTTCGTAAGTCGGTAAGGATTTAAAATTAGTCAATCAACTTAAATTTACATGCAATGATGAATGTACTCACATCAATACCATGCTGCCTCAGCATGTGGAATATTTCTTGCATGCCGCGGTACTTCACCTCTGCAGTGATAGTCAGAGCTTGCACTTGGCCGATAGTAGCCATCACCAACTTGAAGTCTTCTAAGCCTTTTATGTTCATGTTCATCGTCATGCGTAGAGACTAAAAATATGAACAAATAATGAGCGTAAAATTATACAGTCAGCTAAAAAAGGAAGCGAGAAAGATGGGCATAATGGCGAGAGTAAGAAAAAGAGAGAAAATTAATCAATTTGACTTATCTGACACGCTCATTAAAAAATATTCGTAGTCACCTCAATTTGATTCTTTAAGTCATACATATTCATTCTAGTCTTCGACGCGATGCAGTGGCCTAGAATGTTCTTCCACTCTTGGGCATGTCCTTGCACCTGGCTAATGATGGGCCTCAGGTTTACTCTGATAGCTCCCACATCGACGTATTTCACGTGGGCTTCCAAATCAGCTATTATGTCTTCAAAGAAGAAAAACTTTTCATCGTACTTGAATATTTGCTCGTGCTTCTGTATGTACTTTTCACACGATAAATGTTTGTCGAACGCCCATAAGTGCTGGTATTTTTGCCACCTGTCAAATGTTAGCAAATTGTCAAGAAAATCATAATGTCATCAACATACAGCCGCCGAACTAAGTGGCAAAAATCGTA
Organism: Pyrausta despicata; assembly: GCA_963921415.1. Classification (NCBI taxonomy): domain Eukaryota; kingdom Metazoa; phylum Arthropoda; class Insecta; order Lepidoptera; family Crambidae; genus Pyrausta; species Pyrausta despicata. The sequence continues at coordinate 6,856,056 of OY992862.1, read as the reverse complement.
TACAATCACTAATATTTATTTAGTAATTAGAAAAGTTCAAAATATTTGTTCTTGTGTTGGATTTGGCATGAATTAGAAGGTCAATGACAAATGTAAGCAGAATACTCACTTCTGTATGTAAGTATTGATGTCCATCGTGAGCCGGTAAATGGTGTCCTGTATCAACATGGTGATGTCATTGATGGCGACAACACGCAAAATGTCCTCAAAGTACGAAAACACATAGAACTCGTTGCCCGTCGCTTCGGCTATGCGCTGTGGCGGGCAGGGCAAGCAAGTTTTCTTCATCCACCGGGGAAATGCTGTTAATCTAGAAGAATACTGTACTTTTAATCTTTTTCACATTATAATTGATAAGTAACGATATCATCAAATTCACTTAAACAGAGATAAGTCCTTACAGTACGAAAAATTTTGCGCGGACCTTACCTGCGGGGTGATAGACGCTCGGGGGACTAGGTAACACATGTGAAAACACAGCTTCACACGTAGAGGTTTGTGTCTGAGATATCTTGAGACAATGCTGACGTTACGTTACAATAAATATATAATTTTGAATTTGTTAAATATTATTTTATTATATACGATAATATTGTTAGCAGTCAGTCATTATGTCAAAGGACAAGCCTTTAATACTTTTGAGAACATCTATTTTCTCATGTTACCTGTTCAGAAAATGCTTGATATTGTAGCCGACGATATTACACACTTCAGGCGATGTGGGCCTCATGGTAATGTCAGGTGGGACGAGCACGGCGTCCACTTGGAACATCGGGTTCTTATCGCTTAACATCTGCTGGAATTGTTCCAGATTTTCCAGGGTAAACCTGAAATGGAAAAAAGGTTTAGTTACATTAGTTTCGTCGATGTACGGTTTAGATAAAATGGTGGTTAGGAAAACAATAATTACCTGCGTTTATAAATGAATGATTTCAAGATTTCAGGATTAAGAGTATGAATATATTTTATAAATCACTTACTTCACAAGACACTTAAATATCTTCTTTTCCCAGTAAGTATAATAGGAAGTCATCACATTGGATTTGCCGGTGCTGGTGCCCAGGATCAAATACTCCAGTTTCATCAATATAGGTCCCACGCGATCGTATATTCTAGATAGTGATGCGACGCGTTCGAGGCGTTCGTTTTCAACTTCGACAAAGTATGTCTGGGAAAAGCGGATATAATTCTTTAACAGTACCTATAGTAACAATATAGTAGGTAAATTGATTTGACAACTAAGTTTCATCACATTGGTTGGAGATGATGAAATCTTATTTTTTCTTACAGGCTTACGAGTAAGAATTTGGCGTTGAGAACATTATGATTAATTTTTAAACTAATCGGTTTTACTATTAGATCATTTCTAAATGAACCCAGCTTTGGACTGTATTAGTTTTTTTTTTGTGAGAGCTGTGAAATACAATAGTACCTATATTAAGTTCCAATAAAAACTTCAAGGAACTCAGACCTTGCACGGGTAAAGCCACGTGTCGTCCGGCTGCTTAGTGACGGGGTCCACGTAGTTCTGCGGACGCACTATAGGAAACAAGTCGAATAGTTCCACTTGGTCTATCAGGAACTGTATCTCTTTCTCCACCATCTTTAGTTGCTTGTACACAGCTCTTAGAGAACTTTCACCTGTAAAAAACGTTTTGTAAGCCCTTTGAAGCCCTAAATCCTAACTAATATTAGAAACGCGAAAATTGGTAAATATGAAGATGGATGTTTGTAACTCTTTCATGAAAGACTGCTGTATGGATTACATAGTAGAAAATCATTTGAAAAAGCGCAGGGTATCGCATGAAAACACAATGTACTCGTATCTTACAATTCAATATTATTCATTATTATTATTATTATATTCAAGTACAATTCATACATAATGGCAGAGTCAATCTATTTATTCATAACGTAAAAGATTTTTAAAATTGATATGATAATAACTTACGTAATACCTTAAGACAGAAGGTCCTTTCATTAGGGACTGAATAAATTTACCGACTTGGTATAAGATGGATCTCACATTTTACAATAGAAAAACTTAGCTGCGAGATTTGGTTTTTTTACAGGATATTTTTGATGGTATCTTACTTCTTTTTGTAGAGTCCTACTTTTGCCGTTTTGGTACCTTTTACTTCTAGTATATCACAACCTTCCGCACTCTATACCCCTTTCCGTTATGCCTCATATATCTAGATACCTATCTACACCTAATATTCCTTCCAATATACGTAATATCGATGGTGACAGTCAATTGTAAATAAAGGTTTTCAACAAAAAATAAAAGGGATTTCTTTTCACTAGGCTGAAACATGTTTTTAAGATCTATATACTTTTTTTATTATTTAAAACTTTATGGGACAAGAAATGTACAAAGGGTGGACTTAATGCTAAAAGCATTTTCTGCTAGTCAACCTCAAGGCCATGCAGAAAGAAGGCAAGTATTCTTTATTTTCTAATCTTTGCATATAACATTGTCCTTTTTTACCTTTCGTAATATCCTTTATGTAATCATTGATGCCCAAAGCAGTCCATGTAACCCTTGTAAGTCCGGGCAGAATGTGTCTTTCCATGTCCAGCAGATGTCGCTTCATGAGATGCGTCTCTGAAGGACTTAGCGAAGCGATGTTCGCGTTGTACTTGTTGATGACATCTTCCAGGGCTTCCAGTTCGTAGTATAGCCGGGCTTTTTGCATGGCTACGTCGCGAATATTCGACGGTAGATCCAAACCTAATGAAGACGGTGTAGTCCTTGTATAAGAATGGTTGAGGCAAAATAGGATAGTCTAGATTAAATTTCTTATTTTCATGGAAATAACAGATAAATCATAGGCGTGACACATACCGTGAATATTTTTAAGACATGTGCGTTATGCAAACATAACCTCTATGTAGTTAATAAAACTATACCGTCTTATTACAAAACGAAGTTTATCTCTTAGTCCTGAATTATCTGTGGCAGGTACTAAAGATAAACCCGTGCGACCCCTAGTTTAACTGTGGACTAACTTTTGACAGCTGTTTTTGAGATTATTGCGCACGGTTTTATTGTTCAGTGAGGTTTTTTATGCAATAACAGGGAGGTCGTAAATAAAACTGCAGGGTGTGTCTCAACTTGTTTCTTGTATTTATATCACATTATTAAGAGCACGACATTAAAATTGTATATCTTCACCATCAATTTGTCGATCATATAACAAACACGTCGCCGTGGCAACCGCGCCGTGGCAATGAAAAGTGACTCTTTCAAACTCTTTTCCTACGCAATAGTTTCTGTCACCAATATGGAGTTCTCCATTAAACGCTAGTCGTTCTCTATTTAGGTTGGCACATTTTACAATTTGTCGAATTTATTCACATATTATTCAGTAGAATATAATTTTATATCTTAAAACAAAACCGTAAAAAATATGTTTTTTTTCATTATTATCAATTATTATGCAACTTAAAATAAAAATTAAAAATATTAGTTCGAGAAACGGAACGTAATATCTGTATTATCTGTGTCAAAACGAGGAAGATCCTTGGTTGGACACCCCGGGTGTACACTGTGTGGTCTAAGGATTGGACTAACTGATACTCTGTTAAAACTGCTTTTGTAATAAGAATACATTTTAGTCCTGGAACTAACCTTAATACCGTAACAATCCTGGATCGGTTAGTTTTGGTTTAAACCCGTATTAAGGCATGTTTTTGTAATAAGACAGATAAGGTTCAAAAAGCTGTAGAAACCAATTTTAATAGCACAAAATTCAGGAAATAGTCAATTGCAACGGTCAATTGACTAAGATATCTGATACTCTAAAGGGAAGTCACGTTAGAGGATTCTCATACAAAATCTATGGAGGCAGATCATTTTGACAGATGATAAAGAGTATGTCAACGATTGGAGGTGTCATCTTGCCTATTATCTATGAGTAATTTAGTTACCAAGTTGCTCCATAAGTTCAGCCTCGTGTATGACTTGAAAGATGTCCCTGTTGAAATTAGGATGGAATTCCAAATCATATTCTTGCATCAACTTGTGCACAGTCAGATCCCGCCACGTGACATCGGTCTAAAACCAGACATAATTTATCGATCAAAGTCTCAATGTTCATAGCTATAACGAAAATACAGAGTTAAAACTGGCCACACACCATACTTCCTATCGTCCAGTGACAGTTGCGAATGTCATGCGAATCCACACCCATACCATCAGTTCTAACTGATCAAATCAAAGTTTTCAACAATCAACAATTGACGACCACTTTGGTGTAATGGTCAAGAAGTTGACTATTAACCAAGAGGTCGCGGGTTCGATCCCCGCATTGTACAAACATTTGTGTGAATGAGCATGTCTGTTTGTACTGGTCTGGGTGTTATATGTATTTATTTAAGTGTATTTGTAATACCACTGTTGATTGTGATATCTTTAACACAAGTTTTTACGCTACTTACCACGGAGTCAGATCAATGTATGTGATGTTGTTGTTGTATACTTATTTATTTTTAAATCAGTTGCGTCATGCTAATTGGACGATAGGAAGTATGGTGTGTGTCCAGCGTAAGTTGTTGAGGTCTTCTTACCAATCCTTCTTTAGCTAACAGTGAAACCGAACTAGGCGACCGAACGTTCTCGTAGTGTTGCCCGGGGATTCTCATCAACATTACTGTAAATAAGGGAACATCATTAGTGCCTACTAATTTAACAGTAAGGTTTAACCATAAAATGACGACAGCACATCAAAGTATATGGCGTCATATGATTAGCAAAGAAGGTGCGGTGGGCACCTGCCTCTTACGAGGATTCTCATGCTGTAAGTGCTATGTGAATTTAAGATTGTAATGAGTAACAACTTATTTTTTATCTGCATTGTATTCGATGCCTTTGATTTTACTAATTAAATTCACGCTGGAAGAATATGCCTTTCATGTTACGTAATATAAAATTTACAAGCTTTTTCCTTGCGTGTTTTTTTCGCGAACTGCTAGTTACGATAACTATCATCTCAATATGTGATATGCTTGCAACTTGCTTTATATGCCACTAGTGGATCCGGCAGACGGGGTCCTGCACGCTATTTTCGCATTTTTTTCATATTTTTAAAAGAATAGAACTTCCTCTTGAATCACTCTCTCTATTAAAAAAATTGCATCAAAATCCGTCAAGTACTTTTTAAGATCTATGCATACATACAGTAGGGACAGACGCGGGTAGAGACTGCTTTACACTATGTATGTATGTAATACCACTGTTGATTCTGATATCTGTAACACAAGTGCTTAAGCTCTTACCACGGAGTCAGATCAATGTATGTGATGATGTTGTTGTATATGTTGTTTGTATGTATGTAGTGAATGAACAAAAACTCACAAGCCTTATCCCTGCGCCTCTTGTCAGCAATCTCCTTGTTGACGATGTCGGCGGGATGCAACGAGGCCAACGATGCCTTCTTCTTCGCCATGTGAGCGCGCCCGGCGGCCGTCACTTGCATGCCGCGACCGCCACTAGGTGGAGCCTCTGAGAAACAATATAACTTTCTAGTTAAAAAATTGGTTGCCTGTAAAGTCGGTATACGCGCGAAAGTTTTACGTGACAACGACTCTGAGTGATAAAATAATTTTAATGTGAATATTCATTCGTATAACATGAACCGGTGTGTATGCCTATGCCTATCTCTCTCTCTCTCTCTCGCTCTGTCTCTCTCGCGCGAAACGTGAGCGGAGCAGCGTAACGCAGTTTCTTGAGGTGTCACCCGGCAAACCAATTTATAAGACGTTGTCACGTCAAAACCTTGTGTGAGCCAGGAAAACAGCTTCAACGGTTGGACGGATTTTATCCAGCAATAGATAAGAACAACCGGGATTGAATGAACTTTGAAAAACAAAATGCTTTGAAACCGGCCCATCTGTTCGGGAGTTACGATACCACAGACATACTCACACAAACAGACATAGGGGTCAAACACCCCTCTTTTTTTCGGGATTAAAAAACATAAAATAGGCCACGTCAGGTTTCATTTGGTCAAATCGAAAACCTGATAAGTGCTCTCCGAAGTACGAAATTACGTTTTCATATCGGAAAATAAGTAAAGTAAGCTAGTGGTTGATGTAGATTAGGATATCAAGAGAAAAAATAGTTCAAACATCTTTTTGAAAAAACAAGTAAGTACTCAGATCATTAACTTAGAGAACTAGAAAATCTCAAAACATGAAAAAGAGTATAGAACTTACCTTCCTCTTAACCATTTAGAATTGCGTGTAAACAATAACAATAAAATGAGAGTAGTTAACTCCAGTTAAATATATACTTATACAAACTTTTAGGCACTACTTAGTGACTTAGTGTTTATTATAATTATAACTCACCCTCTTCCTTTTTAAACATGACTTTTAATATGTTCCTCTTCATCATGTTGTCCACAAATTCAGAAGCATTATTGACCCACTCTTTGTATTTGGTGTCTTCGTACTCTTTGATAAGTTTGGAAAACGCCTTATATTGGAGGAAGGCTTCCTTTTTCTGCTCACACTCATTTAGTTCTGGAACCTGAATATTATAAGAAACCTGTTTGAAACTGGTGAACAAATTTTGGGGACAACATACTTTGCTTTAATCAATCATTACAAGCACCTCGACCCAAGATAACGTGGAGAATTTGTTTTCTATATTGTCTCTGTCCGGGGATCAAACCCGGGAACTCAGGCTAAGGACTCACGAAGCTTTCACCCGCGCCCGCCGCGGTTGCGGGCCAGCAGCCTTTGTAGAATACAGATACTTATGTAAAAGATCAAAGCACATTTCACGACGCGTTTTACGCCCGCGGCTTGTGTGGTTGTTTGCGGGTCCCGCTGCACTGGCGGTCATCTTAGATCTACGGTCGGTTGGTGGGCGACCGCATGGGCAGCGGGGCGCGGGGGGGTGTACAGAAATTCGAAACTCAACTGACCGTTTCTTGCAACCGCCCGTCTTGCGATGGTCAACCGCCAAGTTTGCGGGCGATAATCGCAACTGCGGCGGCTGCGTAACCGCACAAAACACCGGTCTCGTGAGTATTGAAAATGAAACTGCATTGCGCCAACGCGGCGGGCGCGGGTGAAAACAGCTCCGTGAGTCCTTAGCTTCAGAGATGTGCGCACGCCACTACAACGAGGTCTTGATTAGGTAGTCATCAAATTACAGTAATACAGTCGAAATGATTACGCAGTTATCTAGGATATGTTTTTTTTTAAAATCATGTAAGTAAATAAATCAGTTTTGATATTTGGTACGAGTGATGTGTCACCTTTTGAAACCTCATTATAGGCTGTTTCATCTTGTTGAACAACGCGCGTGCCCAGTAGATGGCGCCAGCCACTGGTGGATGGTTACGCAGCAAAGGTGGGTTTTTACGAAAGCGCTGAAAATCACAATATCTTCATCATCAACTGTATGATCAAGGGTTAGTATAATATCCTCCTCGGCGAAGACGGCCCTTGTAGCAGTAGGGCAACCGGGTATGACTAAATTTTCAGTTAGATAACTCTCGAATAAGTCAGGAAAACTGCTGGTAAGTTTCAAGGGCTGTTTTCTTCAGCCATAGCTATGAACCACCGTGAAGAAATTATGAACTGAATGAAAAAAAAAACGCTTTATAATCGGTCCATCCGTTCGGTATACCTACACACAAACCGAAAAAGAGTCAAACTAATGACACCTTTTCGTCGGGGCTTCAAAATGTATTAGGATAAGTATCACTGACCAAATAAAAACAGGAATTAGACGGTCTTGCGCGGTTCTTATCTGCTTTAAATAGGACTAGCTAGATAGAGATAGATAACACTTTATTGCACACTACAAAAAAATACAAAACAACATAAAAAAAGATGCAAAAATTAGGCGGTCTTATCGCTAAGAGCGATCTCTTCCAGACAACCTATGCAAAAGTAAGTACCCTTACGTAAAGGCTTCACTTCGCCGGAAATAGGCTTAACATTAAAAGAAATTAAATCATAATCCGGCTTACAGTAAACTTATCTTCAATAGCAGTGATCTCCTTAATAAATTGGCGCATAACCAGATCGAACTTGGTGGACAGCTGTTTGCGTATGGACTCGCGAGTGTCAAACTCCAGAAACTTTAGCAGCACTGTCAAAGCTTCTTCTGATGACCTAGAAGTGTAAACCGAGTATCATCATATTAGATGTATGGCAATACAGACCGAGCGTAGGCGCTTGTTTACCATCTCGGTTATTATTTTGTAAGAGAATTCCTTTCCCACCAGCATATGTCGCTTAACTAGCCTAAAAATATGATTCAGTATTGCTATAGTTATTTTATTGTTGCACATAGCATAACTAGCACTTAATTAGGTATAATAATAACCCATTAGCATAAAAACACATAAGCATGTCTAAGAGAGCTGATGACTTAAATTATAACTTTTGGATGGATATTAATAGAAAATCCTAAAAAAGCAAATCGCTTTCAGAGCTAGCATACCTTAAATTCCCAAAGCTCTGGTTGATGTAGTTCTTAGCCTCTTCCTCCAGGTACCTAACCTCGCTCCAAAAATCACCCATAATAACATCCCAGTTCTCCTTATTGTCAAATACGAAGACGCTGAAGTCTATGGTACGTATCGGGTAGACGAGATTCTTGACGCGTTTGCGGACGTCGTCGATTTGGGTCGGATCACTGATGATCGATTTGAGTTCTAGTCCGAAGATGCGCTCGAAGTCTATGAGAACCTGTTAAGAATTAGGAAAGTATTGTTAGGGCGAGTAGAGTTACGAATGACCTTGAACGCTAAGGGGTAACAGATTTATTTCATAAATACCTACAATTTTTTGACGTGTGTTCAAGTGTAGTTTCAGAGGCAAAATTAATTAATCTTCCTAGCAGCGCGGAACAGTGGGTCGAAAATGCTAATAACGGATCTAGGGTTTTGTACGATACCCGTTTAAAATAAAGCAACCTCCCCCCTCGAATGTCGGCTAAGCACCGATTTCCGTCACCCCGCACCCTGATCCTATCGCGGCCGTTTGTAAGGCAAAGTTAATACTCGCTAGTAGCTCATGTACTAATCTTACCAGCACAAGGGCACAAAATTTAAGAATTGAGCATCTCTTATCCGCTATGAGATGCTCAATTCTTAAATTTTGGTTTTCCTACATTGGCTGAAACTCTCAGATGAATCACATGGCTTATGCATCCAAGCTTGAAAGATACCGGGGAGAAACTACCAACAAACCAACCAAAGATACCAACTAACCTGAACAACATCCTCAAGACCTTTAGCCACAGTGCCAATATAATCTGGTTTCGTGAACAAGAACGGCTGGTCGAACTCCCAGCGCGCGCCATTGCCGCTCAGCTCGATGTATCGCCCCGTCTCTTTGTACAGTGTGTGCCAAAGGGTAAGAAATTGATAGTAAGAGTTAGTTCAGACTAAACACTTACCTGAACAACATCCCCAAGATCTCTAACCACAGTGCCGATATAGTCTGTTTTGGTGAACAAGAACGGCTGATTGAACTCTCAGCGCGCGCCCTTGCCGCTCAGCTCGATGTTGCGCCGCGTATAGTGTGTGCCGAAAGGTGAGAAATTGATAGTAAGCGTTAGTGCAGACTATTCACTTACCTGAACAACATCCCCAAGATCTCTAGCCACGGTGCCGATATAATCTGTTCTCGTGAATAAGAACGGCTGGTCGAACTCCCAGCGCGCGCCTTTGCCGCTCAGCTCGATGTTGCGCCGCGTCTCCTTGTACAGTGTGTGCCACATCTCCATAATCTTCTGACCGGCTCTAGCAAGGGTGAGGACCTCTTCGTTTGGTTTGCTGAAAAGAAATACAGATATTGCAAATAATAAAAACGCATTTTAAGCTATTACAGTGACATAAGAAAGAAGTGGTTTCGTAACGTATCCGTATCGTCAAAAGTCAAAATAGAATTGAGTAGAATCGTTAACTTGCTCTTGAATATGGTACACACGGCTTCACATCAAGCTACTCATTTTCGTTGCAAAATGACCCTTATAAAGTTGGCATAAGATACAGCAATGATTAGCTTGACGTGTGGACGTGCGTAAATGCGTAATCTTTAAAAATAACGCATACAGTTTCCGAATATCCAGCAATATGAAATAGAATGCAAATATAAATATAAAAAGAATCGGACAATTTCCCATAATATTCCCAAATTGACATGTTAACGAATAGCTCACTATTCGTTTTCAGCCAATCTGAATGAAAGCAAAAAAATGAACACTAAAAAGGACCCAGCAGACGTTGTCCTGCCCGTTGTTTTGACGTGACAACGTCTTATAAATTGGTTTGCCGGGTGACACTTCAAGAAACTGCGTTACGCTCCGCTCACGTTCCGCGCTCACAATGAGAGCGAGTGAGAGGCACGCGTCCCTTCGACTCGGGCATGGTTAGCCCGCCTAAGAGCGAGTGAGACAGACATAAAAAGTGAAAGGCACGCGTCCCTTCCACTCGAGCACAGTTAACCCGCCTAAGAGCGAGAGAGACAGAGCGAAAGAGAGAGTGTGAGAGAGATAGGCATACACACCGGTTCATGTTATACGAATGAATATTCACATTAAAATTATTTTACCACTCAAAGTCGTTGTCTTTTGTTGTGTATCATAGTTCATGTATTATAGATACTTACTCAAACAACTTATGTACATTCAGGAATCTCTCAAGCTTGTCACAGAGTGCCCAAGAAATCCTCGCTAGCAGAGGAACCATGGTCTCATCAGTCCGGTACCCCTTGGACAGTACCCACATCATGTAAATACTTTCTACCAATTCAGGTAGCATTTCTGACACTTGTTGTAAGGGTGAATCGTCTTCGATCACCTGTTACAAATACAGTAAAATTTACATTATAATATACTCGTAATACAAAATAATAAATAAATAAGTAAAATAATAAATAAGTGTTTCAAACGGAGTGTTATTTATAAATTAATCATTACTTGTAAATAACAATTAACTTAGAATAGTTCAATTTTAAGATAGACGGTGCTTGAATTTTTGAAGTTAGCTTTATTCGGACTAACTAAAGAATTGAAAATTACTCAATATTTGCTCTAGAAATGAAAACTTACAGTGAAAAAACGCATCAAAGTAGAAAGAAATTTTAGATTGTCAGCAGCCAAGTTGTATTGTTCTATGAGAACTTCCTTATAGCGCCTGAACTCCTGAAAAGAAAAGACTTGAATAAGCACATGTTTAATTTAGAAACCCTATTTGCCAACGTCCATACCACGTTGAAAACACCGGTTCTCGTCCGATCACCGAAGATAAGCAACGTCGGGCGCGGTCAGTACTTGGATGGGTGACCGCCTGGGAACACCGCGTGATGTTGGCTTTTTGCTATTGTTTTGCGACTATGTTGCATTTAAAATAAACTGCCTGCTAAGCCAAGCCCTTCATGTATGCCATTAATTTGATTGGTATATTAGTAGAACAAATCTGCGAATAGTTCCACATCGACACTAGTTGAGGTTTTTTTTTAAATACAATTAATTTAAGGTCAAGTTTAAATGTAATTACAGTAATAGTAATATTAAATGGGTTAATCATTCCGTAGCTGAAATACATAGAACGTTATTTTTAGAAGAGACTAGTTATGCCACCTATCGGTGTTTTAGGGGACTATTATCGCTGGCACACTGGATAATTGGGATGATGACACCTATCTTAAATATTGTCAAGAACATGGTGTTTAAAAAACATAGCCCCTATGAAGTTAATACAACCAATATATTTCAAAAAAGCTGTAGAAACCAATTTTTAAACACACAAAACGCAATAAATATTCTTCGGTCAATTGACTCCGATTTCTGACACATGACCGTGACGTCACAATCATTTATTACCATACGAAATCTATGGAAACAGACCGTTTTGATAGATAATAAAAAGTATGTCAACGATTGGTGGTGTCGTCTAGCCAATTATTATGTTGTTGTATACTCGATCTTGTTCCATTTAAATAAAATGCGGCAGTATTCACTTTGTGATAAGAAGGCCGATTGCGAACATTATTTCTAGACACTCATTCGCCAACGTCCATACCACGTTGAAAACACCGGTTCTCGTCCGATCACCGAAGTTAAGCAACGTCGGGCGCGGTCAGTACTTGGATGGGTGACCGCCTGGGAACACCGCGTGATGTTGGCTTTTTGCTATTGTTTTGCTACTATTTTGCATTTAAAATAAACTCCCTGCTAAGCAAAGCTCTTCATGTATTAACGGCACGCCATTAATTTGCTTGGCATATTGGTGGCACAAGTCTGCGAATAGCTGTTCTACATTGGCACTGGTTGAGGTATTTTTTAATATAGTAATTTAAAGGTCAAGCTAAAATGTAATTACAGTAAATATTAAACGGGTTAACCACTCCGTAGCTGAAATACATAGAAACATTATTTTTAAAAGAGACTAGTTATGCCACCTATCGGTGTTCTAGTGGACTATTATCACTGGCACACTGGATTATTATTTTGTTGTTGCATATTCGATCTTATTCCGTTTATGTAACAATAAATATTTATTTTCATAAAAATAACACCTTTTTTTATTATAGCCAATATTATATACAAACTAAATAAAGTAATAAACCGCAATCTAAATTGAAGTTTTATAAATTATGCATCTTTAAATAATGTGGTATTTTTACTCGGTAGCGAGCGTTGGTGTCTGTTTTTGCCTAGCGACAAACGCCGGGTTCAATAAAATGCGACATTATTTACTTTGAGATAAGAAGGCCAATTGCGTACGTTATTTCTAAACACTCATTCGCCAACGTCCATACCACGTTGATAACACCGGTTCTCGTCCGATCACCGAAGTTAAGCAACGTCGGGCGCGGTCAGTACTTGGATGGGTGACCGCCTGGGAACACCGCGTGATGTTGGCTTTTTGCTATTGTTTTGCTGCATTAAAAATAAACTCTCTGCTAAGCAAAACCCTTTATGTATTAACGTCACGCTATTAATTTCATTGGCCTATTAGTGGCACAAATCTGCGAATAGTTCCACATTGACAATGGTAAAAGTTTTTTTTTAAATGAATTTAGTATTTAAAAATGTTATTACGTAAACACATTAAATGGGTTTATCATTCTGTAGCGGAAATAGAAACATTATTTTTAGAAGAGACTAGTTATGAAACCTATCGGTGTTTTAGGGGACTATTATCACTGGCACACTGGATAATTATTATGTTGTTGTATACTCGATCTTGTTCCATTTAAATAAAATGCGGCAGTATTCACTTTGTGATAAGAAGGCCGATTGCGAACATTATTTCTAGACACTCATTCGCCAACGTCCATACCACGTTGAAAACACCGGTTCTCGTCCGATCACCGAAGTTAAGCAACGTCGGGCGCGGTCAGTACTTGGATGGGTGACCGCCTGGGAACACCGCGTGATGTTGGCTTTTGCTATTGTTTTGCTACTATTTTGCATTTAAAATAAACTCCCTGCTAAGCAAAGCCCTTCATGTATTAACGGCACGCCATTAATTTGCTTGGCATATTGGTGGCACAAGTCTGCGAATAGCTGTTCTACATTGGCACTGGTTGAGGTATTTTTTAATATAGTAATTTAAAGCTAAAATGTAATTACAGTAAATATTAAACGGGTTAACCACTCCGTAGCTGAAATACATAGAAACATTATTTATAGAAGAGACTAGTTATGCCACCTATCGGTGTTCTAGTGGACTATTATCGCTGGCACACTGGATTATTATTTTGTTGTTGCATATTCGATCTTATTCCATTTTTGTAACAATAAATATTTATTTTCATAAAAATAACACCTTTTTTATTATAGCCAATATTATATACAAACGAAATAAAGTAATAAACCGCAATCTAAATTGAAGTTTCATAAATTATGCATCTTTAAATAATGTGGTATTTTTACTCGGTAGCGAGCGTTGGTGTCTGTTTTTGCCTAGCGACAAACGCCGGGTTAAATAAAATGCGGCATTATTTACTTTGAGATAAGAAGGCCAATTGCGTACGTTATTTCTAGACACTCATTCGCCAACGTCCATACCACGTTGAAAACACCGGTTCTCGTCCGATCACCGAAGTTAAGCAACGTCGGGCGCGGTCAGTACTTGGATGGGTGACCGCCTGGGAACACCGCGTGATGTTGGCTTTTTGCTATTGTTTTGCTACTATGTCGAATTAAAAATAAACTCTCTGCTAAGCAAAACCCTTTATGTATTAACGTCACGTTATTAATTTGATTGGCTTATTAGAGGCACAAATCTTCGAATAGTTCCACATTGACAATGGTATAGGTTTTTTTTTAAATGAATTTAGTATTTAAAAATGTTATTACGTAAACATTAAATGGGTTTATCATTCTGTAGCGGAAATAGAAACATTATTTTTAGAAGAGACTAGTTATGCCACCTATCGGTGTTTTAGGGGACTATTATCGCTGGCACACTGGATAATTATTATTTTGTTGTATACTCGATCTTGTTCCATTTAAATAAAATGCGGCAGTATTCACTTTGTGATAAGAAGGCCGATTGCGAACATTATTTCTAGACACTCATTCGCCAACGTCCATACCACGTTGAAAACACCGGTTCTCGTCCGATCACCGAAGTTAAGCAACGTCGGGCGCGGTCAGTACTTGGATGGGTGACCGCCTGGGAACACCGCGTGATGTTGGCTTTTTGCTACTTTTTACTTACGTCCAATGCAGGTGAACCAGTTTTCTGGAGCATTCCAAGTATTTTCACGACCATCGGTTGTTTCAGTTGTTCGACGAGGAGCGATATCTCTGCATCTCTCTCGCGCCAGTACTTGTATTCGGCAACCGGGCCTTCCCCTTCTCTTGTCTGAAATAAAAATATTTGTTAAAAGATCAATATAATTAGGACTGGAACACACATAAGCTTAAAAGAGCATATTTCAAAAAGAATCTATATATCTTTTTACCCGACTACGGCGAAGCAAAAGGAGGGTTATGATTTTGACCTGTATGTATGTATGTATGTATGTGGGTATGGATGTTCATCTGTTCCCTCGTAACTTCTAAACTACTTATCAGAATTCGACAAATGACATATCATTAGAAGCGTCTTAATTGTCCGCTGGTTATAGGCTATATGGGATTTCACAAAATCTAATGTGGCGCCCTCTGGCGGACAAAACATACGAAGTAAAAAAATAAAGTTAAGATAAATATGCCGTGTTTGGTATCATTTGAAAGCGCTTTACTTGTACATTTTGAATATATATATATATTACTAGCATTTGCTTGTGACTTTACCTGTATTCATGGGCTGATTGTATATAATTCACATCTTTTTTACCCGACTATATATGTGGCTCTTAGCAGAGTAAGATCCATAGATGGATTATGGATTAGTTCACTGGAATCTAGCAAATTACTAAAGAATCCACATGACCAAAGATCGTTCGAGGAGTTGGAAAGATTGAGAAATCAATGAACCCAAGATTAACCTATTTAGAACTCCAAAATATGTTAAATAAAAATAAAGTTTAAAAACTAACACCCGACTACTTAAAAACACGCTCTAAAAAGTACGAAACAAGAAAACACTCTCCAATGAAATTACTTAGTATGTACAAACTATTAAATATTTACCGTTATTAAATAAACTAACTTACACATATTATTATATTTTAATATATTTTCAATTTATAATATTGATAGAGAAATGTTTTAAGGATAAAGCCGTGGTCGTATGCCATAAGAATAATAAATTAAAAAAAGTAGTCGGGTGTTAGTTTTTAAACTTTATTTTTAAGCTCCTAGTATAATTCATTTAGGGTGGTAAGGCAAAACAAATCACTCTAAGTCCTATTTACCTACACCTACTTGCATCGCCTTTGATTCAAATTGCATTTTTTTCAGTGTGATTCTTGATGTGGATATTAAAATGATGTAACTTTACATCCTGAACACTTAAGCAATATTATTATATGAAAACTATCATGTGTACGTATAAGTGCGTCTTAACCCTTAAGATGTCTTGATCTAAAGATAAATATTAACCTTGCCGAGTTGCTGAGTGATGGTGTTGTCGATGTGCGTCTGCCACATAGCAACCGCCTCTTCTAGTTGCGCCGTGAGATCTGGATCGGCGAAGCCAACACGGCCCGGTTGGTCGTCCATGAAGGGGTCCATGTTCGGCATGGGCAGCTGGATTTCACCTTCGATATGTTCAATCGTCCTGGGGAAATATATATAAATAAATAATTATACAACAACATCACATACATTGATCTGACTCTGTGGTAAGCACTTGTTTTAAAGAATTTAGAATCAACAGTGGTATTACAAATAAACTTAAGTAAATACATATAACACCGACCAGTACAAACAGACAAACACACGAATGCACACAAATGTTTGTACAGTGTGGGGATCAAACCAAAATTTTAACGTTGATCTAATACAATGATTTCAATGTACAGTCAAGGTCTTAAACTAGACTAGACTAGTAGAAAATTAGTACACTTTCCAGATAATAATGCAACATCTGTACACATTTCGAGCTTGACACCTGTTGCCCCTGACAGGAATTCCAATTACTAAGGACAACTTAAATTAAGATTTTGAGATTGAAAATTACGTATTATACAACTTCAAATGATTTTTTTTACAGTAATTCACTTACCAATCAACAATAGAAACTAATTCCTTGATGCCTGTCGTGACTTCTTCGGCAGTAGTTTTTTGTTCGTCTGACTTCGCTCCCATTGGCCCAATATCCTCACACTTTACGCATAAATAAAAATTTAATCCATTTTCAATCCAAAAAAATAACCAGAAATATAATAATATTAATTTGAAATTAGATATTATAATTACCGATTCAATCATTGCCGACATTCTTCTGATTGGACGTTTGCGCACTTCAGTGGCTGAGTCTGATCGCATGTTTTTGATTCTAAAATAAAAATAATTAAGGAGTTACATCACTTAGTATTCCTTGTCCTGCCTATCCTTGTGTAAAGATTTGACTATGATTTTGTTTCATCTTTAGGGGTTTTATGATTATTTCGATTATGATCGGCTACGTTCTCAAATGGGTAAAATGACGAGAAAAAATTAATCTATATATGTATATAAAAGAAAGTGGTGTTAGTTACACTATCTATAACTCAAGAACGGATGAACCGATTTGGCTGAAAATTGGTGGAGAGGTAGCTTAGAACCAGGAAACGGACATAGGATACTTTTTATCCCGTTCTACCGCGATTTTGAAAACAAAGGATTTCCACGCGGACGAAGTCGCGGGGGGCCACTAGTTAATGAATAAAAATAAGCATCTTTACCTCCTTTCTGCGTTTTCTCCTCTAGCTATATTCGACATTCTTCGGTAGTCGGATGGTCGAAGATAATTTACCTGAAAGGGAAACAGTAGCAGTCAATTATAAACAAAATAGATCAATAAATTCAGTGAAGAGGTGAATTACCTGGGAAGCAGTCTCGTCCATTTTGTGGTGTTTCCCAGCGTAAGACATCTGCCTGGATAAACCGGACTGGCTTGTTTCTATCTCTCTTGCAGTGACCTCACGAAACTGGTTTTCAAAAAGTGGTATAAACGACTGCAAAAAAGAAAATGAAAGGAATAAGTTCTTACGGTGGATTTAAAAGTTAAAGAACCTGAAAGCTTTTCATCGAAATATGTGGTATATCAGGTTAATTGTTGGTGCAAAATCGCCACTATTTTAATAACAGGATATGACCTGGTTAATAATAGCACTAAGCTCTAGTTTAAATGCAAAATTATATAAATTATTACTGTCCTCAAGCTCAACTCCTCCTTAGTCAAAAACTTACCTCTTTCAGTCGCATGCCTAAGCTCATCAAGACCTTCCCAGTAGTGGAACCCACGAGAATATACTTGGCCATCATCAGCTTAGTCAGTTCAGGGTCGTCCAACAGTGGGATGCCCTCTGGTATCTGTCTCGCGAAGTAGATGTAGCGGCGAGTGCGATGCGTGTTTTGCGGAGTGAACGCACCGAAAACGGGGATCAGTTTTGGATACTGAATTATGCGGGGGATGGAACGCTGAAAGTAATGAATAAAATGCTAAAACATTATTTGCCTATTCTCATCAAACTTCTCGTTAAAATAAAGAAACGTTTGACAAAAAAACCGGTCAAGTGCGAGTTGGACTCGCGCACTGAGGGTTCCGTACAAACCTGTAGGTATATAAGTAAAAGTTCACCCATCACGGTATTATAGACTTAAGTATTTAATATAAATTTTAATTTAATATCTCAACGCGTTCATGAGATAAGGAGTAGTAACTTTGAAATTTTCAAAATTGTCAAAAATATTTTTTTTATATGATAAAAATGAAAATTTACGGTTTTCGTAATTTTTCCTATATGTGTACTATAAGACGTGACTTCGTACTAAATTTCAAGATTCTAAGTGTACGGGAAGTACCCTGTATGTTTTGATTCCCGTGCCAGTTTCAAAAATTTGCGGAAATTTGCGGCCTAAATGACTGTATCTTTTGATTGCGTTTGCTTAGAAGGTTGATTTTTCTACAGCTTCCAGGGACAGTAGACCTAAGTATCATATAGAAATTTCATTTTGATACCTCCACGCGTTCCTGAGAAAAACGGTCTTGACAGACGGACGGACGGACAACAAAGTGATCTTATAAGGGTTCCGTTTTTTTCTTTTGAGGTACGGAACCCTAACAATATGATTAAATTCAGAAGCACCTTTGAGTTATTATGTTGACATTATCATCCACGTTTCTCAAAAAGCGTTCCGTGGTAGGTTTTGCATTTCATCTATAGTTTTTGCTAGGGTAGTAGCTTACTAACTACTGAATGTGCTTCTACTAAATAATTGGTATGTTCAGATTTTCCAATCTTCTAATCAATAAAATCTACATTACAGCACAAAATAATTAAGTACACACACAGATGCAAGTGATCACTCAAACTTAAATTAGGTAGCATTAGTTCTTACAATAACAGTATAGAATTCCAAAGTTCCATCGACTTCCGGGTCCAGATCCTCGGGCGCTAAACAAAGCGAGGATTGATTTAACAACAGATTGATAAATGGAGTTAGAAGCTATTTAAATGGTTTTTTAAAGCTGGGTACTAACCAACGCGCAACGTTACGAAGTGTAATGTAGCGTTCGCATCGAGCGTGTTGAGACGTGTTTTTGACGTGGTTTCTCCGTAACACGACGCACTGACTACCTACAATCGTCGAATGCTCGCTGTTAAATAAGTTACATAAGGCCCATAGCACACGGCTTATTTTTATTCTTAGAAGCGTGTGTACCCGCAGTAGACGTGCGTTTCACGACCGCATTGCGTGCTTAAGTTACAAGGTTGCGTTCAAATCTCGTTCAAAGCGCGTATACGCGCGTCATTTGCGCGTCGCCTGCGCGTATAAATACGCAGTGTGCTATGGAACTTACACCTCGTAACGTTGGACAGTACCTACCTTTACATACAGATAACAGAATAATGATCATCGTCTTAATTTGAAATGAAAAAACCGGTCAAGTGTGAGTTGGACTCGCGCACCGAGGGTTCCGTACAAACCTGTAGATAGGAGTTTTTTTTTTGTCAAAAATATTTTTCATAAATATTTCTTTATATATGATGAAACTAAAAATTTACGGTTTTCGTATTTTTTCCTATATCTGTACTATAAGACGTGACTTCATACTAAATTTCAAGATTCTAAGTTTACGGGAAGTACCCTGTAGGTTTTGATTCCCGTGCCAGTTTCAAAAATTTGCGGAAATTTGCGGCCTAAATGGCTGTATCTTTTGATTGCGTTGGCTTAGAAGGTTGATTTTTCTACAGCTTCCAGGGACAGTAGACCTAAGTATCATATAGAAATTTCAGTTTGATACGTCCACGCGTTCCTGAGAAAAACGGTCTTGACAGACGGACAGACGGACATCTTATAAGGGTTCCGTTTTTTTCTTTTGAGGTACGGATAACGGAACCCTAAAAATAAAAAATCTTTTAGATACTCACGAGGCGGGAAATAATACTTTTCCTCCGTGATACGGGGCTTTTCCTCCTCTTCCACGTGTTCCAATTCGTACGTGCTCTTCGGGTCTACTTCGTCTTCGTCTGTCACTGTCGCAGCTGCCGTTTCGATTTCAGATTGATCTGTTTTAAATAAAAAGTTCATTGGTATTTGTATTAAAATAATCGTTACATCAAAAAAACAAATAAAAAAAACTATCGAAACATTTTTAACGTAACGTATTTTTAACATTATAAAGAAGTGAAATGAATAGGCTCCGAAACTACAGCTCCGATTTAAAAATCGGACAAAAATATTGTACCTTTAGAATCCTACATTATCCCTGGTGAAGATAGGCTACATTGTATGTGTATATGTAAAATATAATTGTCTACCCGTGCGAAGCAGTATATATAGCCCCTTTATGTATATCCCCATAAGAGGTTATATAGAGGATATACATAATGGCTATATAGGAGATTAATGTATGTCCCCTATATAGCTATTATGTATATCCCCTTAAGAGTATGAAGTTTGCCCTGCGGGATTCGAAATCGCGACTAATGGCTGGAGATAAATTTTACCTACTGCGGAATGATATTATGTAGGGCCTAAACCAAACTAAAGATTCCCTCAAAAGATTCGTGGAGTTGCTGTTTAAAAAATGGGTATGCACAAAAATAAATAATTACCATTAGCAATGCATTCACCAAGTCCATTATTGAGTAGGAGCCAAATAGAAGGTGGTGTGACAAGGAAATCCAAGGGCACAGGTCAGGAAGAGGCAGAGGATTGGAAAACACAACAGAAATTATAGTATGAATATAAGGATAGAATAAAATATGAAGGAATTAGGAATGGTGGCTTAGTTATCAATGACTTCTGGATTTCTTACCTTCATCTTCAAGTTCCATTTCTGTAAACAGAAAAAAAATGTTATCAATAATATTTATTCAAGAGACAAACAACAGAGATGATTCAACCTTATCTTTTTCTTCAAGTAATTAACTAGAAAAACAAACCTTTAACACTTTTCATGCTTTTCATACTCTTCATGCTCTTCATACTTTTCATACTCTTCATACTTTTAGCACTCTTCTGAGTCAGCTCCTCCTCGGGTTCAGGAGCCGCTGCTTCCTTCTTCTTCTTTTTCTTCTTTGATGGCGGTGGTGGCGGTGGTGCAGGAGGAGGGACAATCCCTGGAAGTATGCAGATATTAATAAATTGTTATGGCTTTCTAATGGTTAAATTATTGAAATAGTTTGCTGGAAATAAATATTTCATGCTTAGAATAAAAACATTTGTGTTCCACTCTGTAGCTCATCATAAAATAATAAAGTTATTAGTTTTAATCAATAGCCAAGCCTTTAAGCAAAACTTAGCTGGTTTTCAAAAAATATAGGTAGGTAGTATTTTGAGTTGCAAAAAATACTTACTCCATTCAGTGAACTCTATATCTTCATGGATAAGTTTGTCAACAATTATCTTAGTGACATAAAATGTTCTTTTGTCCAAAGACAGCTCATTTGGCTTCAACGGAACAGTCAGGAACATAGTCAACTTCTCTCTTGCATCTGGGTATTCCATCATGTTGTAAAATAGCTCGTCATCATCCATGCCTATGTACGACAGGACTCTCTGCTTCAGCCATAAGACACGAGGGTCTGTTTGCAGGTCAATCAATGGTTCAGAACATTCAGCTGTTATGTCTGAAGAGGACTGGTCCGTCTCCATTTTAACTGGAATATGGCAAATAGAATAGCAAGTCAAATATTGATGTACCAAAATTACTTTTCCCAAATCTGATACAAGATGTACCTAAATTAGTAGGTATGATTTGTTGCGTGTTTTAATACTGTCGCAAAATGTGACAGTATGTTCAGTTACAGTTTAGGTACGTATGCTTGTCCGCCAAGACGATTGCATGGCTAACAAAGTTCTAGAAAAGTTTTCCATGTCAATCAAAACTGAGCGAACGGTCATCCGAAAAAAGGCTCTGTAGTTACCTATTTAAAATAAAAATTCCTACCAAACAACAGTAACTGAACTGAGACCCTTACTTGATTCGTACCTGATACAGTAAAACGTAAAGTTACAAGAAGAAAGAAAATACTTGTGAAGAGAAGTAGGTACTTACGCGGTTTTTACCAATATTTCAAATTGCACTTAGGAAGAAAGCATAACACCTATTAAACCGTACACTACACGTATTAAAAGATTAATCAATAAACTAAAATCAATTATCTTATTTCAGTAGGTATCCAAGTAGCAAAGAAACAACTGAAAGTTTTATTTGTAAACAATCAAACAAGTTGCCGATGTCATGGAAACATCCTGTGACAGCATTTTGACAGAGTTTCAAATTTTCGCGCTAGTACAAATGTCAAAAAAATGACATTTGAAGGGATGCAACTAGGGATGGTAATCAACTCTGTACTTACTCAAGCTGGAGTTAATACTCAGTAAAAACACTCAGTAAAAAAGGAAGAGTTTATTATAAGTACCTACTTCAAAAAGTTACTTAAGGATTTCTTATTTATTATCAAATTAACAATTAAAAATGTTTCGTTAATTAATGATAGAGACCAATGTATGTGATTCATCACTGTACCGCATAATCCTAAAAGTCAAAGTCATAAAGTTGCTTTAATATAAAAAAATAGTAATTTCCACATTTGATCGCCATCATATTATTTGCTGTGTTTTTATTTAAAGTGACATAATTTTTTCGCTTTTGGCAAAACTTCTCGAATTGAAACTGTACTTTTTTTTCTTTTAACCACAAGTAGAACATAAACAGTGAATGTAAATATTATTAGTTTATCGATTGTTGATTTACTAAGATTAAGTAATGCAACACTCGAAATAGCGAATAATAATAAATTCCAAGGAACATTATTATTACAACACTATATTCATGATTGTCTGACATAAGGACCGGCCCAGTATCTTTAAATATTTCACAATCTTTTGAATTATTTTGATTTAGCGCCAGCTTGCAGAAAGATGTTTTAGTATTTCAATATATCGAAAAAAAAACATAAACTATAACTGACTAAGATTCTAAGACAAAATCCTTATTGAAGTGGTTGCACGTGGGGTGATTTTTAGTAGAGTACTAGAGTTCACAGGGAGAAGATAGATGGCAGCATCATCGAAAAAAGAGGGTTATCTGTAGGCTAGGTAGGAGAATACACTACTTATTAAAAAAAAACACTTATTGTTTTATGCCCGGGTAGAATTCCAAAATAATCATTGTTATTTTGGAAACCCGTTGATACTATTTTGCAGTCTTCATTATTTCTACCAAAGATTTAAAATGGAATCGCTTCACAATAATCGCATCGAATTCGAAATCTAGCGGCAAGCAATAGAACTAAAAAGCAATTTAGTACCATCTAGTGTCAAGTAGAAGTACTAAGCGAAAACGTTAGCGACATCTTACAGAGTTTGATTGCACTACATAATTTTAGCTTTGCTTTATGCGTGTACAACAACATAGTTCTGATTAGTTACAAGAGATCGCGCTACTTCATATTTTTAATCCCTTATGTATTTTTGTACAAGCTGTATAACAACGTTTGAAAAAAATTGATGGTATCATACGTTCAACGTTTGGAAAAAAAATACACCTAACCGTAACCACTTCTAAAACAAGAGCTGAAAATCGCAGGACCTAAAAATACTACTCGAATGTGGCACCAAAACGTGTTGACCAACAACAATTCATAAAGAAAATATGCCGATGTGGCCGGTAGTTTCTTATATAGGGGCGGCACCAGCATTATATATTTTTTCATTTATTTACCAAATCAAAAAGACATTACAAACATATTCTGAAACCACTGAGGTTTATATTGACGCGACCTGAGTCGATGCTTAAATTAAATAATAAAAGTAGTAGGTAAGACATCAATAAAAAACTTAAAAAACAATTAATAACTATAAAGGAGGAATCGAGAAAACGCACATAAATTAGCAAAACATCTTAACTCTTTACTGAGGGTGAACGCGTGATTTACACCAAATATTCTTTAATAAATAGTTTAGATTTAGTAAATAAAACACCATCTGTCACCCCATGAATGCAAAATTAATTTCGTTAGATGTAGAAAGTTTACATTATCATCACTGCGGTACCTAATTATTACATAACATTTTACTACTTTAATTGTTGCTAGGCCAGGATGGCGAACTTCGATATCGACTAATTATACGTCACGTTTTGTAGGGCTCCTAATCTACTTACCAAGTTAAAAATACCTACACTAATCTTAAGACATATTTTCTCTGATGTGTGACAAATACATTTTCTATAATATAAACATACATCTTCGATAATAAAAATATCTTCTATACATATAATAAGACTGTAAAAGATCGATTTCTGTACATTGAAGATTTTTATGAAAAATTGTTACAGGGGGTCTTAATTACCGTAATAGAAGCCAAAACAACAATTTTTAAATTTTTTGTCTGTCTGTCTGTCTGTCTGTCTGTCTGTTTGTCCGGGCTAATCTCAGAATCTACTGGACCGATTTTGACGGGACTTTTTTTATTTGACTCAGTATCACCTGGAGAGTAAACTGGGATATAAATAATCACGCCGATGAACTTAGGGGGCAGGCAGGAAATTGAATCTCAGAATCTACTAAACCGATTTTAATGGGACTTTTTTTTATTTGACTCAACATTACTTGGAAGGTAAAGAAGGATAGAAATAATATATTACATATGATAAATTCTGCCCCCAAAGGGATAAAATAGGGGTTGCGAATTTGTATGAAGCCCGGTCGCAAAAAACTAACATCCACGCGGACGAAGTGGCGGGCGGCCGCTAGTAAAAACGAATCGCAAAATCTGTCGGTAAGCGCATACCTAACTCAAAAACGCCTGGACCAATTTGGCCAATTGTTCTTTTATTATATTCCTCAAAGTATGGAATCCTTACGTTAATAAAATTAAAAAAAAAACAACGCACATGACAACGTCTGCGGGGTCCGCTAGTATTTAAATACATTTAGATTTATCTCTCGACTCGTCTAGGAACTCGCTTAGTACTCGTATAGAATGTTGTATGTTAAGTTTTTGAGCTTTATTATAAATTAAAGCGTCATTTGATGAAGGATATGGTACTATTACTAAACTTACGGAATCCACCTTTCAAAGTGTCTTTTGCTTGATGTTTCTTAATTGTAGGGGGGGGGGGGGGGGAATCGCAACTTCCACTTCCACCTTCACTTTATAATTTATGTGACTTTCATGGTCATAAAAAATACATAAGAATAGTTTGTAATGGGATTTCTACTATGAATCAAAAATAAACTTTAAATGTATTAAAGAAGGAAGAAGAAGAAATTCCAAACAACCATTTAAGTTAGAGTAGGGAGTAGTATATTCCTTGAGTTAGAGTAAATTTTGGCAGTCTTTAAGCAGAGAGCGTTTGAAACACTAGGCCGATTAAAAAAAAACTCTTAAATCTATGAGTTTAAAACGACACTTTAATTTTAATTTTCAAATGTTTTTATTTAGGTACCTTAATAAAATTTAAGCCCTACGTTCATATTTACATATTTTATGGTAGTTAGAGTAATTTATATTATACATAGTAATAATATTTTATTTACGTACAATTATTTATGTATTTATAACATGATCACACTTAAATAAATAAGTAACTTGCTTACAACTACCTACTCACTTCTTAAAATGTAAATTGGCGTGATGGGCTTGCTTTGGAATAACCATCTTCTGGTTCTAATCTAGAGTTTACGTTGTCTGGTCTCGATTGTAGTTTACCAACTGATGATTGTGGAGCTGAATACGATGATGGGCCTACATACAAATTGTTAACTTCATTAAATTGCTTGTCAACTTGTTTAGCCGAAGGTGTGTGATCAACGGAAAAATCTACATTAGTTGTTTGAACTAGTTTTTGCTTTGGACTTCCATATTCGTCGATTTGAAACGCATTAAGAATTTTCTGCTGTTCCTTTTCATCCTCCAATTGATAGCTTACTGATGGAATAAACTGGAAAGCTACCAAATTTGGTAAATTATTTCCTTGTGTGAGTTTGCCACTCCTTTGACCGCCATCATCATTTAACTGAACGAGATTGCCTTTCGTTTGAACTGTTTGTGGAAATGTGTTGTCTAGTTTTGTATAAACATAGTATGATTCATCTTTTTTGTAAGTAACGTACTTATTGTCTGATAAAGGATGATTGATTGTTCCAACAATCTTGTCTTGCAACTGAGCAGATATGCCGTTGTTTGTACTAATTAACTTATTAAAGTTTTCTTGACTATTAAATTCCTCTAGTTCTGTAGCTGGAGATGCTTGCAGCTTTGCGGGTGCGAAGGGGATAGTCTGAGATTTAATTATTTCCACATCACCATTTGCAGCCCCAATGTTGTTATTGTTGTTGTTGTTTGGTGTAAGGTAGTTTTGATTTAAAAGATTTTCTTGCTGTTGTATTGCATTAGATTGTATGAGTTTGGCATTGTTTTGTTTGTTATAAATCTGACTAGTCACATCAGGTACTGGAAGTTGATATAATTGTCCACTGTATATTTGTTTAGAACTAGTTTGAACCGTATTGGGTTGATTGTTACTTTGATATCTAGCAGACTGTTGTTGATTCTTGGTTGGTCCTGGTCCGTAGTAATACTGTCCTCTCTGAGTTTGTTGAATCTGGTTTTGTGAAAAGTTGCTTGTTCCAGAGCTTCTGTATTGATTGCCTGAACTGCTTGTAGCCGTTTGGGGCGTTGACACAAGTTTGGCAGATTTAACTGGATGATTGTTTCCTGAGTATTGTGATGAGGTGAGTTGAGATATTTGGTTGGTGATTTGTGATATATCTTCGCTGTTAACGTTTTGGAATGGTGCTGTTTGTTCTTGATGTGCTGTGTTACTATATTCTTTTGCTACGTTGATGGAGTCTGCCAAGAGTGAAAACACCAATGCCTGTGAATTAGAAATGTTTGTTGGTTTATCTGCTATTAACTTGCCAATAGGTATAAAATTACCTCCATTTTTACTAGATGCTGCTTTGTTAGATAAAACTAGATAATTGCTACTACCAGTGTTTAATATTTCAAGATGATCAAAATCACTATCAGTCTGATTTTTAAATAAATAAGTGGCAATTTTTTCGGGTATAGATATTTTTAAAGAAACTGTTCGTTCAATAGTGTTAGTAGGAACGAGTGACTCTTTGTAAAATGGTAAGTTTGAAATTTGATTAGTGTCTTGATTACTGGGTGTGAATGTTTCAACGGGAGGCTCTAAGTCTGTGGATGGACTAGCTACAAGACGTGCGGTTTTACCTTCGGTTGTGGGGGATTGTGAAGTCAGGCTCTCTCCACTGTCAGTACTACTAGGCCCAGGAGGTAAATAAGTATCATCAACATAATCTACAATATTAACGTCACTACGATACTCTCCGTACTGGGCAGGGGATGCCGTATTTAGGACTCTACTAGTATCTTTAACTATGTCGTTTACAGTGATATCAAGTTTTTCTTTCGTATGTATGTCACTAAATGTGAGGTTTTTGCCAAATTGCTTTGCTTGTAAAAAGGTTGATCTGCTACGATCCGAAGAATTAGGAACGGCGTAAACCGGCGATGGTGTTGTCGGGGAGGCTCTCAACTGTTCACTTTGATAAGCATCAGGCTGTTGAAAACTAGATGGTGCTAAGTACTGCCGTGATAAAAACGATGGACTTTGTGAAGGAGGTAAATAGAGTCTAGAAGAGGGATTGTAGGTGGTTGGAGCAAGGTATAAGCGAGAAGCTTGTGTAGGTGGCAACGAATTTGGCGACAAGTACAGCCGAGACAAAGTTGGACGAGGTGTTGTTGGTGTTAAATAGGACCGCGATGGTTCCTTGGATGGTGAAACTATCTGTTTGGATGCTACTATGGTAGGTTTTGGGTACTCATAGGGTTGTTCTGCGTCGGTTACTAATCTTGCTGTGGGTTTGTTGTAAACGTAAGCTTGCTCTGCTTCGGTCACTAATCTTGCTGTAGGTTTGTTATAAACATAGGGTTGTTCTGAATCAGTTTGCAGTCTAGCCGTTTGCGTAGGCTTACTATATACGTAAGGTTGTTCTATTTCTGTTATTAGTTTTTCTGGCTGCGTTGTAGGTCTACTATAAACATAAGCTGTAGTGTCAATAAGTTTTTCTGCAGGGGGTTGAGTAGGTTTGTCGTAAGTGTAAGTGGTAGGATTGATTAATTTAGCACTTTTAGATGGTTTCACTATCCAAGTTTTAACTGTAATACGTGATTTTGGACCCCCACGTTTTGGTTCCTGAATAATGCGTTTCAATGTTAATGTTTTAGTTATGACTGTAGATGGTACTTCATTATCCGCACTTACCAGATTCTGTTTAGCTTCATTACCAACTTTACCATTAATATCTTTGGAAAATTGTAAGTTTGGTTGCTGATATGTGTACGGTTGTCTGTCTTGATTTGAATAGTACTGTTGATTTTTTAAATTTCCTCCAAGTGTGAATTGGTTCCCACTATTTAAACTGGAAGGATTCTGATTGTTAGTGTATTGAGAATTAAGTTGATTCAGCTGTCCTCTCTGAGAGTTTATTGCGTTTTGTGTGGAAAGCGATGACGTCGTCCTCGTATTACTTAATTGTCTCTGCCCGTATTGTGAATTTCCATTGTTATAGCTCTGCGTGGGTCGTGTGGATTGTAAATTTGCGTTGTTTGATATTTGTGTAAATTGACCAGCGTGCCCATTAGAAACAGAAGATCCTGGAGCATTCTGGAATCTCTGACTTTGAACGTATTGACCGTTTTGTCGTTGTCTTTGAAAAACTTCTGCATCTCTTTGAGGAATGCTGTTGAAAGCAGCCGGTATGTATCGAGGATCGGGCGTTGAAGCAGCAAACGCGATGTCATTACTTCCAAAGTTATTTTGACTAAACTGTACTTGTTTGGCGGGAACGTAAATATTGTTTGGTGGTCTTTCAGGGCCCGCTATAAGAGCTCCATTGGGGAACAACTGCCCTTGAGGTGGCTTGTAATCTTGCATTACCACGAGGTTGCTCTTCATCGCAGTCTTATCGTATGGATTTCGCATCGGATGCGTAAGCATTTTCTTGATGTCTTTCATGAGCTGTGGGCCTAGTCGAAGGTTTCCAAACTTGTCGTTGTTGTTGTTGAATAGCTGCGCCGAAGCTTGGCAATTTACGTTCATCCACCAGTCGCAAACGAACACGGCTTGGTTGAAGAGTGTGCCGTTAGGACAGAGGAACGACTGAAAACCGTATGTAGACCCCAGAGTGCACACCCGAAACACTTGGCAATTTGCTTCTAAGTCAGCATAGTATCCTGGAATTAATGAAAAACATAGATGTTAGTATAAAAGGGAAGCTTCTACTGTAAACATTATTTCTTCAACCTGAGCTGTTCATAACATTTCATATCTAAATAAGCAAAAACATTGTTAACCTGGTGCTTTCCCCGCGCAAGAGAAGGTGGTTCTAGGTATCGTTCCTAGGGTAGGGTAGTCACTCCCGGGCTCGCCAGGGACTGCCAGCCGGATGTCCCAGCCGTGCCCTCCATGCTCCTGGTGGGCTGATGTTCTGCCATTCTGAGCTGAGACCCAAGAGATGGAAAGGCATACTGGAAATAAGCGATAGAAAGTGAATGATTATAGAAGGTTGGACCTAAGTGCTTATAAAGAGAGCAGGCGATTAATGAAATAATGGCAGTGATCAACTCTTGAGGCCTTTAACTATCACAAATTAGAGCCCTTTCCCACTTATTAGATCAGTCTTTTTGCCCTGAATCCGGACGCCGGACGTGGGTTTTCACGTTATATCCAATCAATTCGTGTTGCCGGGAGGTCCATGGTACCACTCGCCGCCAGTTTACGTTTGTATATCGTTCGTGATGGACTGTGACGATTATGTTCTTATATTGTGGTGGTGTTTAAGACGAATGAGACGAAAAAGAAGTAGAAAGCGTAGCGACAAAATTGGGTGCATCCTATACTCGAGACCGATTTTCAACAGGGACACACAACTGCTTTCGAATGTGTTTTTCCTCTTTCGACGATCTGAACTGACACCGAATGAGATAAGCGACACGAGGAAGAGCGGGCGGAGGGGGTCTCGTCTTCAGTCTCGCTCGACGCAACCTTCGTTCACACTCATCTGATCCAGGCGTTTTGAGTGATCGTCGCAGTGGCTAAACTTTCGTCAATTAACTCGGATCAGTCTTTTTTCCCGAATCAGTTATAATGTGAACAGCTCCATACAAATAAATGGCACATCCGTCTATTGGGACTGACCGAGAAAAAAGACTGTGCGGATACGTGGCAACGGACTCTAACTTGTTTGATATTTTTTTATTTCTCAAATATATATTTTTACTGGTACAAGCCCTGGAAATGAGATTGTTGCTCATAAATTCTTGGTACCTATTAGAAAATTAGGTGTTACCTAGACATAACGGTAATGTAGACTTTGCTCAACTCAACAACCTAGAAAAGGCTTAAAATCACAAGTGATTTTCTATAATAATATAATTCGTTCACTAACGAAGTTCTAAATTATTGAGTACGCCGTTTCTTCCACAATGCTGTGTTGCAAACACTAGTGGCAAAGCGACAGTTCCCAAGAGTTTTTGCGGCGGCAGTAATCGCACGACAAAAAGTGTATCAATGAGACTTGGATACTTTGGTTCGTGTGTTGTGGTGGAAAATCGTAATTATAGTGACACCCAATATACTTAGGTTTGACTACTTTGACTGTTCTATTCATGCGCAAAAGAATAAAAAAAATAGTTCAGGATTTGTTTATAGAAATTTTCAATTAGATTGTGAAAAAAATATTCGGTATTTCAATAACAAAGCTTAGTATTATCCCCTACAGATAGAAGTAATTGACTTAGAACTGAATATTAAAAGATAAAAAGTTTAAGTTATAAATAATATTTTGATACTATGAAAGTCGAAACGATACGAAAGTCAAACGATACGAAAGTTTTTCAATACATCAAGTATGGTCCACTAAATGTCAAAATTCGCACTTTGATCCGATATCGGACCCAGAATATTTCTGATTATCGCATTCAGGGATTTCCAATTTCGTAGAGAACCAGGAGGTTCGCCCGTACCCTTTGCTCATGGGTAATACCGTACCTAAGTTTGTGCCCGTACATAAAGGCTACGGAACTTTTATCTTAACTGATAGATATAAGTAGATTGACGTTGTTTGATTTTCCCAAAACGAATATTGAATACGTGCTGGGCTCGGTTATCGCTCTCGATTGATTGCCTTGTTTTGTGTTACGTAAACCAATCAAACAGAACTATGGGAGCAACGATTGATTCGTTGTTTTGCTAAGGTATACCTTTGGACCTTTTCACCTGAATTCACGAAAAAGGTACTCGTAAGTAACTCTGGTTATTTGTAGATAGGTATACAAGTTGGCTAGACACTAATAATATCTATTGTAAACAACAATATAGCCGAGTTTATTAGTTGTATCCCAACATTTGCGTATCCGATCATAGCAATCAGCAACAGACCTTTTATTATGATTACGGTTATACTTTATAGATTTAGGTCAATATTACTCGTAATTAGAAAAAATACTTCTCAGCCAGATACTTCATAATAATGTTATAATCTGACTGACTACTGAAAAAAAATAAATACACATCGAAAATAAATGCTTTTGGATTCTGTTCACAAACTTTGATTATTATTTATATTGATTTTAAATTATAAAAATATAGAGGTACTTGCATCAATTTGTGTCCACCCAATAGACACAACATTCAAGCTCTGGATATGAAAAATTAGTTATAAAGTCTTTAGGTCATAAGCACAAATAATTCAACTTCAATATATCACAGGTCTACCGGCAATAACATCAAAAGAATATCTTTAACTCGAAACTCTTACATCACCAATAAATTATTGGGTGATTCACGAAAACATAGGTCATTAAGAAATGTGGACTGTATAAATTACAATAACGAATAGGCCTGTTGTTCGGGCGAAAGTCGGATGTCACCTACTAAAGGTTAATCTTAATGTTGGCAATGGGGTCACGACGACACCACTCAAACAAAAACACAAAAAGTATACAAATAGAAAACAGCAGGAATTTTATGAGTTCACTAAATGAAAATCAATTTTTTTTTCAAACAAAAGGGCCCGATACTTGGGGTAGAGATAGCACTAGTCGCATTTTGATCTTAGAACTAAAATATCTTTCCAGACGTCCAAAACCTCACTTAAGAATATTTTATAGCATTAATTTAACCTCGTTTTTTGATAAATACGTAATAATTAATTAAATCCCGTAAGAATCTAAATACAAATAAATCAGAATTGTTGATTAGCAATAAATATCTAGAACGACTCGAAATAATAAATAGGCCTAATCCATTTCGGATAGGCGGCTTATGCGTTCATCGGCTTACACTCCATCATGAGAACAGAATAGGTAATTGTGTTTTCTTTTCAATAGTCTAGAAAAACGGATAAAGAGCGAGAGTCGGCCTTTAAAAGTGTGATGGAAAGTTTAACGTCACACATTTTTTGTGTGACACAAGTTAGATAATTAAAAGCCGGTCCAGTTGTAGGTGTGACTGCGATGTGATGACACAGGTGACGAGGGTCAAACTGTCTACTACCTGGCCCATAAAGCCTACAAACTTTGAATATGATAAAACATTCCAATCGTGTTTTACATGCTTCTTATATAATTATTATTGGACGGATATAGCCGTTACAAAGTCATAAAAATAAAAGAATTGGGATTCGCAAACAAATCAAATGGTACCTAGCCTGCGTGTGAATTAATCAAGATAACATTTTTAACTACGAGTAATTTGCCTTGTTGTCTTTTATTTAAAAATAGACCTATCTATGGGGTGGAAGGTTGATTACCTGAGATACAGGAACTATCCTAGTTCAGGTATCAACCCACCATAACCACTTTTTGTACTGTTAGTTAATTATTAAGATTGTATGATTATCTATATGGTGTCAATTAACAAATTTATTATTATTATTATTTGTCTTTGGAAATATGTTCTTACTTTCAACGACCCCTCGCCTTTGCTTAGGGTACCTTATTTTTATAACTCCTCTGTTATATTGAAGTTTTATTTCCTATTTTTTTACCATTAAGGTCTAGGATCAGTGTGATGCATGGTAAAATGTCCCGCTGCCACACTGCCTATCTTTTTCTGCGGCTTAGAACCGCGAATGATTCGATTCGATTAATCTTTCTTATCCTCATTTTATTATTTTAAAAAATGTTGTATTCGGTTTAAGTATTTTCCATGTTTAGTAAACTACATAAAAACATACATAATCTGTTACGTTTCTGTTTTCTTAAATAGGTAACCATTTATGTAGAGGCTTTGAAATGTTACTTAAATACTTGCATGCAAGGAGGGTGTAAAACATTATCCTGAACTATTTTGAGTATGCATGAAATTAACTATTTGCAGTCTAAGGCTTAACCAAAATCATGCGGTGCAGGGTGTAGGGTACTGGTTAGGTACAACTACCCCATTAAGATTTAACTTCTTTTAAGCAATGGTGCAGGGATTCCGTTTATTCAATTAGGATAGCATCGCCTCTACTCTCTCTATCTTTTGTTTTTGAGCATTTAGAACGTTCTACTCGTATTTATACTGCACACCCAATCGTAGTGGCATTTTATTCAAATTGATGCTCTCTAGTTTTCCTGTAACATTTTCACGTGGATTGTACAAATCAATTATTAAAAACGTAGTAATTTCGACGTGCCAATTAGTCAGCCGGAAAGCAATTAAAGCTTTGTGATGATAAATCAGAGTGACAATGCTATTTGATCATCTCAGTGATTATTTGCACAGCTGGAACAGAATAATGACAGGTAGGTATTATTAATGAATTTAGTAACTACCTAGCCTAAATGAAAAGCTATGATTGTAAATGATCACTTTACTCTTAACTTAATTAACTAATACCGAACCTGTAATGTTACGTTACGATTCCTTTCCCTCCCCATTCTCTTACGATTGTTACTATTTTAAAAAAATAAAGCTTGCAAGATTTTTTCACAAATAAACAACACCGGGACATGTGAAACTAAATAAAAGCTTTTAAAAAAACAAAAGTTTTTACCAGAGCTAAGGGCTCCGCTCTGTGAAGTTTAGTAAGCGTGTACAATGGAAAGCCTGAAGCTTTTTAGGCAGGCTGAAAAAGTATTCTTAACCATCCTAAGCACGATTAAAATAGTTGTTTTTATGCTCTGTTTTATTTGTAATGAATTAACATAGATGATGAAGAAAAAGATGTCTGAGTCAGGAATCGAACCTTCGAATCGGTTTCCGATCCGCGGGAAGCCTCGACAATAGTAGATACCAATCCCGACGATTTTGACGAATAGGCCACGTTTACTACTTTAATCAATGTTAGGGATGAGAAGTTCCTTCTTTCTATGGCGACTTTTGTCTCTATTAAATTAGCACAATTTGAATTGACACTTTAAAGTATTTCCGCTTAGTTAGTAGAGGATAACTGCTTCAAATTGCGAGGAAGACTGCTTCAAAAATGCCTGTGGCCCTCGGCCTACGGTGCACCCGCCACGTCCCCGACTCACATGGCACCGAAGGGTACCGTCAGGTTTTTAGTTTGTAGGCAGGTTCTGTTTCTGACGCCTGGAGTCCCATACTACCCCCAGCTACCCCCACGGCTGTTGAGTATGCGAAACAGCATTTTATTGACGTTAAAACAAAATATCTTGCCAGCCCCCCTAGGTAACTAGGTTTTAAGCTCGTTCCAAGTTGTCATTACAATTACCACCTCTATAATTTAAACACACATTGTAAGCAAAATAAATAAATAAAAAAAAAAAAAATTCAGTTGCTAGATTGACATGAGTTTATGTCAACATTGTACGTTGAATATAAAAGTCTGCTCGTCTGTCTAATTTAAAACGAATTTTGTGAATGTTTTTGGTAATAGATCTTCAGCTCAGACAACCTTATATATCTAGATAGGATCTCAGATTGTATTATTTTTGTCGTAGGTATTTAAAAAGAAACAAACTTATTAGATTACTTTATTAGATTGTAAGTCTAACTTATTTGAAGACATTTAGTCCGAATTAAACATAAAAAATAATGACTGATTCAAATAAATAAATATTCGACGACGTAGAAATAGGCAGTCCTTTTTCCCGAAGGAATGTCATCATTAGATTCTTTACAACCACAATTTACGACTTCCCCCGAGGCAAAACTGTGAAAATTGATCAAGAAGTACTTAATTTGCGTTGCAAATAAGATGACAGATGAAAAAAGTGTACACTTTGTGTCGGTCGGGAATAAATAAGTCATTTTATTTGCCTTTGGTTTTCTTTCTAGACAGATAAAACGCGAAGAACGACGGTACATTTTAAGTCAGGCTACGTTTCTCTCCGCGTCTCTCAAAAGATAAGCAATTCCTTAAAGAGTGTTTTTTTTTCTTACATGGTAGGTTCTAGATATAACACGAAAGTTTGTAAGTATTTATGAATGTTTATTATACTTTCACGTATTATACAATGTATGGATTTTATTGAAATTTTACAAAAAGTAAATTATACATCAGAATAACACAGGCTATACGCTACCGCACGCGGACGAAGTCGCGGGACTATATTACTGAAAATCTATTAGAAACTGTAAAGACTCTTTTTCTCAGAACGAAAGTTGTAATATTGTTCAAGCTTTCAATGTAAATTACGAAGCGCTAAAATGCTTTAACTTTGGTCTCCCAAAAAACAGAAAATCGATTGAAATAATTTAGTCTTTTATGAGTCGATAATTTTCAGAATTTCAATGATATTTGAATTAAAGTGCTTAGACAATTAAGTCAGTTAAACTAATTAAATTGATCAGTTTCGTTTTTTAGCAAACCTACGTTTACCTACCCTAACATCCTGTTACTCCTCTAATTAAACAGTGAAATAGATTTACTCAATTTGCCTGTTAAAGCTTCACATTGTCAAATAAGTAAACCTTTTGGAGTATTACCAATTATAAAAATAATAAAGGCTTTTAAATGATAACATTTCTATTAGGCACCTGAAAATTCTGAAAACTTTCAACAAGTTTTTTCTGATAAAAAACAAGTCTCACCAAAAACCGCGTATTTCCACATTTCAAATGTCCATTCGAATTCCAACGCGGATTTGACACTGAAAAAGTTTCACTAAACACTGGCTGGTCACAAAAAAAAAAGTTCAGTAAGGGTGCGACATGGTTGCGCGGGCGTCAAAGATGTGAATGCTGAGCTCTCGCAAAAGCTGGTAAAGTCTATCAGCGACCAAGTTGCCCTACCAGCTACCTCGTGGGAGATGGTATTGCATATTTTCTGATACGGTTGTCATTGTGCACGATCTTTATGGCTGTTTATTTAGGTGATAATTGCGGGTTCCTTTGTGTGACATGGTTACTGTGTAGGTCAAATGATTTTTTTTATTTAACCTCTTGGGGACCAGGAGGGTTAATCAGCGATGTTGTAATAAAATATTAAGAGGCATATCACAAAATTTTAACAGATAGGCAGTTTTTGCTCAAAACTCTAATTTCAAAAAATTGGAGACCGCTACGACGTTAATCTACTTAATAAATTAATTTTATTAAAACTTTGTCAATGTACAGTTCGCTGGGCCGAAAGGAAAACTAGTTCAGTGCATCGATCTTTACATTGACAATGTTTTTACGCAATTGATTACTTAGCACGTATCTAATAACGAAAATTGTAATTCGTAGCGGCCTCCGTATTTGGATTTATTATTATTATTATAAAATCATTTATTTTCAGGTAACAGACCAGATCACCAAGTTTATCCTTTCAAATTCAATTTTTCAGCAAAAACTGCTTAGCTGTCAAAATTTGGTGATTGTTTTTTTTTTTTAATTTAGTCTCGTTAGCGTTTTCCGAAGAATTAAAGTAGGGGAAATATATTATTTGAAATGAAGGGAAGTTACTTAAAAGTTTTTATTCAAATCGAAGTTTTGAGTAAATTGTTAGAGTAGGTACCTACCTAACCTACGATCAGAGTAGGTCGCATAAGTTTTGATGTTCTCAAATTAGCTATGGACAATTGTTTGTCACCTACATGTAGAAAGATCCTTCTAAATCACATTACAAAACTCACCTGATCCCAGTTTCTAAAGCGCAAAACATCACAAATTTATAATCAATGATACCTCTAGGTATCTTTTTGCTATTTTACATTTCCAATGGCGAAACAGTAGATCACATTCCATACTCATATTAAGCAAAACCAGCTAAATTATTCAGATCAACCAAACTTCGACAAAAAATTAGAGGTTGGAATAAACGTATGCTTGAATAGGCGAGTGCGTGTACTTAGCGCAGACCGATTTTGATTGTCATGAGAACTGAGTAAAAAAACTCTTAACCAACTTGTTACAGTTCGAGCCTAGGTGTGTACATGACATAATTACATTAGCTAGATGTTAGTTTGTGCAATGATCGGCGTTTTCAACACAATGAGATGACAGTGTCGGGAATATCTAACACCGATTTTAAGATTTCAACAAGTTACTAAAACCATGGGTTTTTTTCTGCATATTTTCAAATCTCTTCGCATTTTTTAAATCACTAAGCCTTCCAAAATAAGAAAGAGCCCATCCATGATACAATTTTTACACTTCTGCTCTTATAGCTGATCTCTCTGAGCTCATAAATGATGATAAAAGATGGTCAAAAATAAATAAATAAACTATTTCAACGAACACAATTACCTAGCCCCAAACTAAGCGTTAGGTTGACTAGGATAACGGATAGTAGACGTTTTTTTAACACACATGACTCAGGTACAAACTCAACTCGGCTCATCACATAAACATTTTCCCCTAGTAGGATTGAAACTCTAGAGCTGTCGTCCTAAGGTCAGGAATAGTCGAATTAGGAATTTAAAGAACTCTTTTGATTAAAATTTATTTCCTGTTAACTCTTAGGTAATTGTAATGTCATTTCATTGGATAATACGGATACTTGAAACTACTATTTCAAGTTTTGTGGCACGATTGTGTTTCTCTTGTGATAACATCTATCGCTAGACATTAAGGTGTTTATAATAAGCTAAGCACCTATTCATTTCACTTAATCGTAATCTAGCTATGTGTGATAACGTTTCTTGTTATAAATTTTTCAAAATCATAATGCACAGCTCCTACGCGGTCCGTGTGAACTAATGACAGTAAAGGCTCTGTCACACATGCAGCGTAGTGAATTATAATTTATTTATTTTACCAAGTAAAACATTATTTGTTAGTTATAAAGGGCTTAAACCTCTGTTAGTAATTTATAATTTTATTTATTTATAATTGTTTTCTTTTAAGTATGATTTATTTTCCCGTTGTCCTGACAAAGCGGCGCGTCGTGACGACGAAATATTAAACAGCCGTGGCTTTTTTATTTTTTGTAAAAAAAAAATATGGGAAGGTTAGGTAGTATCTAATTGCACAAAGTAGCACGGGTCGTTTTTCAGGAGAGAGATGCTATTGGGCTTCAAATGTCCCTCTTTGTAGCAGAACAGCTGTGGCCTATAAAAGTGTCCTACGTGTCAAAAGGTGTTTGAAGTATCTGTAGCATTACAACGCATTGCTTCGCGTCGCACTTGTCGCATTTTCGCTAACCTAACGTACAACGCCGTATACCAAGAACGCGACGCTATCGCATCTCTACGAGTGTGCTACCAGTTTGACAAATGCTTAAGGCCATGACGACGTAAACGCAAATAAGATTGTGAGAAACAGATAAGATACACACATGCACGAACCCACTGCCAGAAAAGCTGAATGAGTTATTCAGGTAAGGGTTTTTACCTGTTCCATTAGGCAGCATAATGAGGGAGGTGAAAAAATTACCTCGATTTAAATTACCAAATGTTAAATGACATTCGATTTTGCTTTTTTGATTTGTATGCTTCTGGCAGTAATAAGGTGAGTTTCTACAAACTAAAACATATTGATGCTTTTCGTTTTCTTTGTAATTAAATGTTTACAGAAAAAAAAGAAATTTCATGGTTTATGTTCCACCCATTGTTCGCGCCATAAGGCCTTCAACATAACTCGTAGCGATATTATCATTTATCTTAGGCTCATATGTAGCTTCTAGATACTAAACATTTTTAATTTAGGCAAGTTCATTATTATTATTCTATTGTTGTTTGAGCACAGTCCACCGTACAGAATAAAACTGATCAAAGCCTAGACTTTCATATAATTTAAGTGCACTCACATTGCCCCTTTTACAATAGCCAAAAACCGGCTTCTTTTCATCTAGGCATTTATTGCAAAGAAGTTGCATTACCAGTTTTCCGTATCCCATCTTTCTATGACTTTCGACAGTGTACAAGTGTACTAAAGCGTCTATTTCGTTGACGAACACCCAAGCTACTAATTCTTTGTTCTTGAAGAGGCCGTAGCTCGAATTGTTTTTGATCAGAAGTTGGAAAATCCAGGTTGAACCTTCGTAGCGGTTAGTCCACACAGCATCAACAGCATCGACGTGCTCTTCCGATAGTGGTCCAAATGTCACGCCATTTGGAAGCCTGAAAAAAAATGACAAGCGTCAATAGGCATGATGAAACTTGTCGTTAGTGTTTGCAAGACCACGGCGTTTGCGTCCACGATTGACTCCGATTTCAGACATTCTTACATGATGTATTAGGCCAATCAAAATCCGTGGATGCAGGTCGTTTTGACGGATGATAAAGAGAACTTATGTCAACGATT
Organism: Pyrausta despicata; assembly: GCA_963921415.1. Classification (NCBI taxonomy): domain Eukaryota; kingdom Metazoa; phylum Arthropoda; class Insecta; order Lepidoptera; family Crambidae; genus Pyrausta; species Pyrausta despicata. Next base: position 6,816,247 of record OY992862.1, on the reverse strand, counting down.
GGTAGTGTCATCTTACCTATTAATTTTAGTATTAAAACAAATAACAGAAGGTAAATACGTTAATAAGAGACAGTGATAGTTCATCAATTTCATGGGCGGTACGCCTGAAAACTGAAGATGGTAGAGGAGATCGGAATCGCATCACTCTCGACGTAGCGTACCCGAGACACTCGAGATTTAACTTTGAAGATTTCAATGTCAACTCCATTCTTGTTCTAGGTGCTAGTGTTGTAGAGGTAGAATAAACATGTTTTCCCCATATGAATATAGGCCACGCAAACACAGCAATCGCAAGAATAACATGGTCGATTTTTCGTTACTTTATCTGACTGAAAAAGAGGACGACCTTATCAGTTTTTATGACACTAAAACTTACTGAACATTTTCGAAGACAGGCTTATGTGTGTCAAATAGCACCAGGTCATGTAGATAGTGGTTTTCTTCTGGAGAAAAATATAAACCTCTTCTTGAAGCCGCTCTCTTTACACACTCGTACGTGTGGGGAGGTAAGCACGGAACTAAGGCTGAGTTAGACCAGTCGATCACTTTCGTTGATACCAAAGCATCCTCGAGCCTGGTTGTATCGAGCGTCGGGCTATGGATGATGACTTCATGGCATTTACCCTGAAACAGATGATACATATTAAATTCACAATCGGTTTATGACACAATCAACATAATTTCATGCATTGAAAATAAAACACAATTTCAATAAGTAAACATGTATTTCAAAGAATTCATATTAGTCTATCTTTAACAATTTGCTTAAATGTGTCGAGATTCATGGATGAGTCCAACATCCCAAGTACACATGTTGACATTGCTAATTAATTAGACCACAGTGCCATGTGGCTTAACAAAACACCAGCGCACTTCGTGAAATCGAAAAAAACCCAGTTTCTCATACACTTTGCAAGCACTGTCATTCCCTCTTCTGCAAAATGCGAACACATTTTTTCCTGATGTCACACAGTCGTTGAACACGTGTTTCAAGAGCATCTCGGCATATCCCTTATTTCTATGACACTCTATAGTGAATAAGTGTGTCAGAGCTCCTACTTCGCTGATAAAGACCCAGGAAACTAGTTCATCATTCTTGAAGAGGCCATAACCAAATTTCGCTTTGGATAGCATGTTGAAGAGCCAGCGAGAACCATCGTAACGGTTTCGCCAATAAGAGTCCACCTTCTCAATGTGCTCTTGGGATAGTAACTTGATGGTCAAATCGAGATGCGAAGGAAATCTAAAAAGGGAGTTTAATTTATAGAGGTTTTTGTTATTAAAATAAGACCTTGCCTATTTAGTAATAACGAAGGAGATCTAGAAGTCCTTCTTATTTATTTAGCTGCATATTATCAATCTGAATTAAAATATTTTTAAGCCAAATCCTTACCTGGGAAATAAAGCCTTGTTTTTTGGCAAAAGAAATAGTTCATTTGGCTCCATGTCCTCAGCTTCTACATCCAGATTTAGCTTGTGTGCTATCTCGCGAACACATTGGATTATATGATTTGGCATAAACGGAACCAATATACGATCTTTCCAATCAACGATATTAGAGCTGATCGCGGCTTTTACGAGTTTCGAAGTGTCATCCTTCGGGCATTGTATTATGATCTCAATCTGGGCGCCCTAAAATAATGCGGGATACTGATTTTAGTGTATTTTACTTAATTTGCTTAGTTATTTAACCTAAAAGTTTTTGAATCGTGTAAATTAAGGTAACTACTTAAACGAAATTTTGAAATACTTAAATGAATAAAGCAACTACATTACGTATTCAGATACGTTAGGTACTTGTACATTTTAGTGTAAAATTTCTCATAAAGAATGACAATTAGTTAAGATGCCGCAATACCTCGAACATAAGAAATATTTAATCAAAGCCGCAATGTTTACCTTCTATCGCTAGTCTAGCTATCTATTAATTTAGTTCATTTATTGTAGATTGTTTCCGTTCGATAGATCATCATCATTCAAATCGCAAAGAAAATCATAGCTTAGAATAAATACTAACTTTACATATACACAAACAAAACAAGTATACTCACTTTCTTGTTCAAGGCCACCATACCGCTCGACACATCGCCGTAAGGGCAGTAAACTTTGAATCCGTAGCCCAGGCCGCGTTGTGCTAATTCTCTTTGAGTCCTTAGCGCGCTGTACCCCGCTATACCCCGGGGCCAATCAGCCTTAAACTCCTCTTCAAGCTCTCCCCATCTCTGCATAGGCAGATATTGCAATGAATCAGCATCACCACTCATTCTGACAACTTCTCATTAATGTTTTCCAGCTAGTCCGTTCACTAACACCGCACTCAGAGAATAATTTGTTTTGTTATGATGCGCTTGAGTCATCTAGCGATAGCGTCCCAAGCAGGAATGACCAGTGTTGCTATGAGTAATTTATGTATGACTGTTTGTATTGTCGCCGTCATTTAATTAGTCTTGGTTAACATTAGAAAATTGATATGAGAACAGGGAACAAATATTTCAATAAGATAAGCAGGGTGGTAAGAACAAATTCATTAAAGTAACGACATCTGGTGAGCAGCTAGAGATAATTATCTTTGTATCAACTAATTTATCTAAGTCTTGTCCTAGACAAGACCAAGGACATTTTTCATACGGTACATAGTGAAACACGATTGAAAACATGAAAGTTAAAATTATTTATTTAATACAGACATTATCACAGAAATTATATCCGAATAACTAGGCGTTCTTCGTTAAGCCTACCCACCACACAGACGATTCAAAACTGAACCCTAATTTGGTAAATAGTTTCTGTGGTTTATGATTATGTTCTAAAGTGTATGCCAGCACATCTTTCCCTTGTCCCAGGAGGTCGTTGATGGCAACTTTCGTGATGTATTCTCCATACCCTTTGTTTCTATGAGCTTCTAAACAATACAGATGAGTGAAAGCACCGGTTTCATCCACTGTGATCCATGAAAGAGGCGAATGATCATCAGAAGAATATAAGACATATGTTAGACCGTTGGTCATCAATTTTTCAAATAGTTGGTAAGAATGATCGCTGTGAAAGGTCCAAGTCTCATTTACTAGGTTGAGATGTTCACGTTTTAGAGGACCGACGTATGTATTTTCTGGTTCACTGAAAAAATTTGACCGTTACAAACTTTTTAACTAAGATTAGACTCGTATACAGGGTGTTACAAAAACCAAATAAATATTTAAGGAGGTTGATAAGCCCGTCAAATTAAACAACTTTCCCAGAGAAACATAGGTTAAAATTTACAAAAAAAAATTAGAGCTCCCAAACAAAATTGCCGATCAGCCGATCGATTTACTATGAAAAAGCCTTTTTTTGAGATTATGACCCATGTTTCTTTGTGAAATATGTTCAGTTTACGGGCACAACAACCTTCCTTAATATTTATTTGGCATTTTGTAACACCCTGTATTAAGTACATTACACAGAATTAGAGTCATATATATTACTCGTATATACACAGTAATAGATATGGAATTATTATAATCTAATAAGGTATTGTGATGTTTCGATCCTATGTCTGAGGTATTTTGATATTTACCTTAAATTCTCATACGGCTTGCTATCTCTGCCAAGAAGATGCTTACAACACTTGCCTTCGTATGTTATTTTTAAATTCAGACCGCTGCAAAGTCTTTTCAGTGCTGCCAAAACTTCTATGCTTGCTGCAGGGACCATAACTAATCTATTCCAATCAATAACGTTTGTTTTAAGTAATGCGTTTTCCATAATAGATTCATCTGCTGATACGGGACAAATAAACACTTGGTAATAATCCTGAAATGCAGAATAAGCTGAACACTATTGAAAGAGGTTTCAATGCTTCAACAATATAAGAAATATTCATCACATTACCTTATTACTAATCGCAACCATACCATTTGCGATTTTGCCTTCCGGAGCATAAAATTTGATATTAAAAAAGCCTGCAAAATCCGGGTATGAAATATGTGTATCTACGAGGCAGCTCCATTCGCCTCCCATAGGCCACTGGGCTCGGTAGAGATCTCTTAGTTCCGGTAGTTTACTTTTAGCTATTTCTATTAGACAATCCATGACTAGCTGTAAAAATGTTTTGAGGCTAGAATCATTTCAAGTTATATAGACGACCGCTTGGTGCAGTGGTCCGCATGTCGAACTTCTAAACCAAGGGTCGCGGGTTCGATTCCCGCACAGTACAAGCATAAGTGTGCATGAACATGTGTGTTTGTACTGGTCTGGGTGTTTTCTATGTATAATATGTATTTATTTTAAAAAAAAAGTATTTACGTATGTATATCCGTTATCTAGTACCCATAACACAAGCCTCGTAGCTTACTTTGGGACTAGAGAGTTGGTGTGATTGTTGAGAAATATTTTATTTATTTATTTTATTTAAGTTCTGTAATATGGTTTGTTGCTCGTCTTACAGCCCGATTTCTCCTCTAATAAAAAATAAAAAGGCTGATTAAAAAATACTCTACCTACCCTATTTGTAGGCACTTAAAACTAATTTATGCCTTAAACATTTTAATCAACATTACAGACGTTACCCAATTCGCCCAGTTTATGCGCCTTGCCTGTGATCGGCTTTGGGTTACAATTGTATTTCTTTATGTGTCAAATTAATAAAAAATGTTCATAGGTTAAAAGCATACGTATGCTTGCAATCTATATTATGTGTAGATACCTCGTTACATCTATATTGATAGGATGAAGTATAGCAGAGACATCTACTTAAGCTTGACATAACAAATATTACGCTACAAGCAAGTAGTAGTTCCTTATAAATCCGCATGTTCTCGCGGCGCTGCTTTACAACACAAATAAAACTAGTCCAAGATCTTAATCTCTTTCTCCTCATAAAAATTAAGGATAAAACAAAACACTGCAACTGCAACGGAATTCACTTAATATCTAGAAAGTTAGCCATCATATTTTAGATTAATATAAGATAATTACCTAATACCTAGTGCCTATTTACTAACGTTAGTTATCAAAGTAACCTCAAATCTATTCTAATGGATCCTCTTATAAAAGTTTCCTATGATCAATGGCCTGTCTTACATCAAAGTATTGCTTTGTATATCAACATTAAATATCCAAAAATAAGAGAAGCTTTCAAGTTTAAAGTTTTTAGTGTATTTAGAGATATAGAGAACGGATTTTTGACGTCCACTACTAAGGTAATTTTTTTTAAATGTAAATAATAAAATTACAATAACTTACATTTAGATTTCAGACTTGTTTTTACACTGTCAAATCCGTACTTACTTTTCCAAAATAATGTAGTCCTGTGTTTATCTTGTAGTCTGTTTGACGTTTAGGTACACAAGCGTTTAGTTGAAGACTGGAGTGAATGTTGCAAGCAGTGTTTTATCTATTTTCTTCTATCTTTATTTCATGATAAACTTTTATTAGGTCCTATTGGTAAATTTAACACTTATATTTAATAAGTGTTACTCAATATAAGTGTCGTTTTAAATATCAAGTATAGTTAAGGAAATATTAAGTGCATAGATGTAGCGAAACGGTAACTAAAAGACGCGCGATAATACACGTTACATTTGCGCAAATTAAAAAGTAAGGGAGAGGGGGAACTTTGAACACGTTTTGGATAAACTTTACTTCGTGGACCGTTGAGTTGGGTGACCGTATTTTTTTTGTAAAAAGGTATGGACCTAAGGAGTTCTTCTGCAAAATTTCAGAACGCGGAGGCTTGTAGTTTTTTTGAAAATAATTTACAAAAATTACGATTTTTCTATAGAGGTTATTACGTTTTGACGACACTTTTTGACAGCAGCCCTCGGCGTTTCGTTTCACAACCTAAAAAAAAAAACAGCCAATGCAGAAAACATGCAAAAAAAATGAAAAAAACATTATATAATTATTGAGTGAGCTTAAATACAATAATATCAATACATTTACATTTTCAGAGTATTCAATTGCTTGATTACGTGTTTTAATTTAAGATTTGTCTGTGATCGTAAGATACGAAACGCAAAAATACGCAATTTTTTAAACTGTCAATGTCAACTTGTCATTCTGATACACTATTCAGTCATTGTTTGTTCGCCTTACAGTTGAGAGGCGAGTGGCGAGGACTTAAAAAAGTATTTAGACAAAAACAAAATAAACAGGATTTCACAGATTGGCTGACAGAACACTCGTGGCGGAGGAAGATTTATATCCGCCATGGGGATCCTTTTGAAGAGTTAATTAAGGCCATAAAGTATACATCTGTGCCTGAAATAGGTTCGAAGTGAGGTGGGAGCGAAGCGCAGCTTCGCTCCCACCTTGCTTCGAGTGTTAGTTATTTTTTTTTCAAACCTGTAAAACTTGTTATTAGGAAACCAATGTATGTCAAATAGACTCAGTGACAGAAAATGTCTGTGCCTGAAATAGGTTCGAAGTGAGGTGGGAGCGAAGCGCAGCTTCGCTCCCACCTTGCTTCGAGTGTTAGTTATTTTTTTTTCAAACCTGTAAAACTTGTTATTAGGAAACCAATGTATGTCAAATAGACTCAGTGACAGAAAACGTCTGTGCCTGAAATAGGTTCGAGTGTTAGTTATTTTTTTTTCAAACCTACAAAAACTATTTATTATACGAAACTTCTCACCTCAAATCAACATTTGGGTTAGGTTAGAACGGTGAAATAAAAGGTCCCCATCTACCTAAACTATTTTTTTATATATTTTTAACCCCATACAGATTAATATTTTTTTAAATATAGGTTTTTGCAAAAAAAAAGGGGGGGAGGGTCTCCCCCTCCTCCAAAACCTTTTATTTTTACATAATTAACCCAGTTTTGACTAACCTAACCTCAAAATTTCATTTTCATTTTTTTCAAAAACTAAATGTCTCCGCACCCCCCCCTCTTCAGGGGGGGTTCCCCCCCTCCCCCTCCCCCCACCCCCCACACCCCTTAATTCAACGGTCCAGGAACTAAATTTTTACCCACATTTTACACTTTCTGTCGTAACACGTCGTACTGTTTCACATTTCTTAGTGTAACTATTAGGCTTTAAAAACCTCACGTACTGTAAAATAGGAAAAGTGAAAACGTACTATGTATTTGGATAAGTCCACTAAGCTATACGAATTAAGGTCAGTTAGCTATTGCTTACCTAAAAGTTACATATTATGAGCGAACTTGAAAAAAATAATTATTTGATCAAGCTTAAATCGAAGCTTCAAGTCAATAACTAGTGTGTAATCTGATGTTCGATGTGTTGTTATTTCTTTTTAGTGTCTTTCTTAGTGAAATACTCATACGGAAAATAACATTTGCAGATGTCCACAAGACACATATTTGGCAGCACTCAATCAAGATCACATTCAGAGAGTCGATGGAACGTAGCCCTACAAGCATGAAGGAAGCTATTTTTATTTGAACGTCTTAGCTGTTTCTAATTTAGCCTATGGCATATTTTCGGCCAGCTACAAATTACTAGCATGGCTATTCCTTAACGAATACAATTTCATTTGTCACTTGTTTTGCGAGGAGGAGCAACGAAGGAAGGGTTACTTATGCTGATGAATTGGGTCGTAAACGATGAGCTGAAGATAAGAAATGATGTGTACACGTATGTAGAAAACGATAATTAAAAGTCGTCTAGACTCTTCGATAAATTGGGGTTTAGTGACATAGATGGCACCGTCATATACTTGCAAAAATAGGCTGATGTCACCACGATGTAATTAAGGGATCGGGTAGGCCGCCATGGACGAAATCATGAAGAAGTAAGACACGCGTTGTTAACCATAGTTATTAGATACAAATAAATGGCATTCGGTAGGAGGGTACCTATATGTTAGCATTTTTAATATCTTCTCTTATATATGATAATGAATTTCTGTTCGTTAGTCTCGCTAAAACTCGAGATTCGCTGTACCAATTTTGGGTTTGAATTATTTGTGGAAGTTCAGGGAAAGTATAAACGGTGATAAAATATATAAAAATAACTAGTGGCCGCCCGCGACTTCGTCCGCGTGGAAAGCCTTTATCTTAAAAATTCTTTATGAATTGTAGCCTATATGTTATTCTGATGTATAAGCTATATTGTGGTAAAGTTTCATTCAAATCCATTCAATAGTTTTTACGTGAAAGAGTAACAAACATCCATACTTACAAACTTTCGCCTTTATAATAGTAGTAGGATAGAAAACAGTGGTCAAGACGACGTTTGCCGGGTCCGCTAGTACTTATATATAATCTACAACCAAGTAATGTCTTGTCATTAAATACACTAAAAACGTAGGTATGTTGTACCATGTAGTACCTACTGGTATTGACATTTACTATAACTATCAAGTACACATCTTTTATTATAAGAAGATATATCTCTACTATACGGTAAGAATTATGTTTTAAGTTTATATAAATTTTCAAACACATATAAAGCTTGTTTAATTTATTGGAAATAATTACGCAGCACGCTTGATTACCTACCCTAACATCTACGTACAATATTTTGGAAGCACTTACATACAGCAGCTAAATAATTTGAGAGCTGCCAAAGAACCGAGTCACAGGGAGTAGGTACCTAGGTAACGTAAATTTATTTGCAAAATAAATATTCGTTTGCAGCGTTTGAAACTCCAGTCTTTGAACTCCTTCGCTTATTTTAATAGGAACTTATTAAGTGAATCAATACGCTTTTAGGCAATTTTAAAATTTAAGACGAGGCACTGGGTAAAAAGGTTTTAATATTTTTTTGCGATTTCATTAATTTTATTTTATCATTTTCAGGGTAATATGTTGGCCTGAAAACGTAGACCTACAGCTATAACATAAAGAAAATTGGATTGCTATAAAATAATAGGCATTACATATTGTAAACGTTTCTACATTATTATTTTTTCTAATTGCTTATATTTATAATTGGCTTGCTGTTCAGTTGGTCTCAAAAATAATTCATTCGTTATTTACTAGCTAATTTTTAATCTTGAAAGTTAGCATGGCCAATATTAATCCGGACAGCATTTGTGCGACAGTATTTTTGCAAGTCTGTAACCAATTACGGACTTATGGTTTATTGTGTCAATTTTTCTTAGAAACGAGCATTTCCCCTTTTACCCGACTGCGACCTGAGGATAGTTTTTTTTTAAGATTGAATAACGCAAAGCTCGGACATAGGTCTTTGGCCATAGAAAGCAATATCTATGCTATGATGTATGATGAATATTGAAGGCGTTCAAATTGCCAGTTTTTTGATTTATATCATATATTTCGTTAATTAGGTATTTGTTTATTCAATACTAGCGGACCCACAGACGTTGTTCTGGCCGTTACCTTTTTTATATTTTATATTTCGAGACTAATATTAGTCAAATCGGTTTAGCCGTTCTCGAGTTTTAGCGAGACTAACGAACAGCAATTTATTTATATTTATGAAAAGTTTAAGGAACACCAACAGTTAAACATATTTAATGTACTACACAACACTTCAGACACTGCATTAGCATAAACAGGTTAACATAACATACATAGGTACGATTTTGATTGTGTGTGTTAAGGAGTTTACGGATGAAGCATTTCTTTAACACCTTATATGTACCAAGACGCGAGTATGGACGCGTGCAAATAATAAATTCTTCAAAGATTTGGCTTCCGAACCAATGGTTCCGTTAATCGTTCATTAAATTTACACCCCCCTCTTTCACAGCCATTCACTGCATTACCTTTCACAGTTCATCTGGTGCTATTAGTTTGGGCAATTTTCCGGCTGTAAAGCGTTTCTCAAAGCTTGTCCCGAGGGACGAGAGGTCACTGGGACGGGTTCGTGATCTACGAAGTACCTATTCGGACTGTCCAGTATTGTTCAGTTACAATTCCATGGTCTTGGGTTATTCAAACCCTTAACTTACTACTAATTCTATAACCTAAGTTTAGTTTAATTCCCGTCTGATATTAGCCAGATTTTGTATCTTAGTCGGTTTAAGGAGACGTTTAGATATTTACGTAATTAGCTTTGTTAAATTTAATTTTCATAACTTATGGACGTAAAATTGTATTTATACACATTCGAGCAAATATTGTGTGATTTGCTTTTCAAGGGTCGGGGAATAAATTAAGCATTAACTCCACTGGTTCAGATGTATTTATAGCGATGGTACTCATATTAGGCTAGTTGACACCACCAATCGTTGACATACTTTTGACGTGACAACGTCTTAAATTAGGTTGTGGCTCGGAGTCACTCATGAAAAAGTGTAACGCCCGCTCACGTCGTGTTACGATGAGTCACCGAACGAGAGAGAGGCCCGCCGGACCGGCGAATGCCTTGCGTCTCTCTCCCACTCAAACATGATCGGTGTCACGTAAAATCTTCGCCCGTAAAACCGACTTTACAGGCAACCATTTTTTTTATTATCTGTCAAAACGTTTTGCCTTCATAGATTTTGTATGGGAATACATGAACGTGACGTCGCGATCATGTATCAGAATTGACTCCGTCAATTGACCGAATATTTATTGAGTTTTGTGTGTTTAAAAATTGGTTTCTACAGCTTTTTGGAAATACATTGGTGGTATCAACTTTATCGGGGCTATGTTTTTTCAACGCCATGGTCTTAAAATATTTAAGATAGGTGTCATCATGCCAGTTCTCACACAGGACATAATATTAAAAAGCCGTGTCAATTTGTAAAAATACCCTTGCAGATTTCCAAATTTTTTTCTGCAATTGATGCACTAAAAATGTCTTGACTACCTCAAACTTTCGTATTTTAATGTGTAGCATATCTACTATTGATTTTCTGGTGCCCACTTAAAAGACAACACTTCATAAGTAAGTGGATATAGCAGCTCTATGATACCAAGGAATTTCGGTTCGGCGTCGAGGACCCCCACTGCGGTTGACCTGCACTTACCCCTTGACCCTACCCCGAGATTAATGCTTGCTAAAATATCATACACAAGGGATTTCTTACGTCGCATGACGTCTAATGTATTTGCCATTACTCAACACTTTTCTGACGCGTTGGCAGATTTAGGCTAATGTAGGGAAATGACGAAAACTTTTATTTTTTCTGATAATAACATAATTAGTGTTAGCTGGTGCTGACATAGGTGATATGAATACCAAAAAGTAAGCATTATGTGCCTCTTTTGTGGGTGTGTGCCTTGTTTGTATTTGTAAATTGTGAAGTTATCCTTCATGCATACGTTCCAGTGTTGGCCATATCTACTTTTATAAGTGATCAATTCTACATATACGTACTAGATTCTATCAAACCACCTTGGGATCTCAATAGGGTCCAGCACGTATAGTTTTTAAAACTAAAGCTCTAACGCATGGGTTCGGATTGCAAGTATGTTTCATCAGCTTTTCCGAGATTCTTTAAAGATAATACCCAGTAATCTACTTATAAGAAGGTATGTACCACATGGATAACTAACTGTTACATTTTCTTAAGAAGCTAGGTACTTACCCCTCTACAACAAAATAACAAGGCAGTAATTATGCCTTGTTTAAAAATAAGTTGGCCAATTCAAAGTGCCTGACAGCTCAAATGACATAACCTAAAGGAGGCACTTTTTAAGTTGGTTGAAAATTATTTAAACAAGGTATAAATACTGCCTATTACTTTTGTAGTAAAGGGTTTAATGTTTGATACAATGTCTTTTGTGCTTACAACATGTTATGTCCTAGTACCTTTCTCTCGTTTATTAGATAGGTACTTTTTTCAATTCCTTTAGGTTGTCAGGCTTATTTCCAACTTAGAATGAGTTCAGCAACTCCATATATCATTTTGATGGATGCTATATTCCCGCTTCTGGTGAGGTTATGTGTCACGTCCGGACCTTGAGCCTTATGGGGCTTCTTTATACCTTTCAATGTAAGAGCGAAGGACTTAAGTAATTATTGTCTGCCTTTTATTTATTTGTGTACGGTACATTAACAGAATTACAGTCAATGCATAGTCAGAATTTACAAAAAAAAAGATAATGCAGACTGGATCTTAACCTAATAAAAGTGTACACAGCATGATTAATTCAAAACTTTTAGCTTATCTAATATAATAGTTATTTGTTATACAAGAGTGCAAAGTTGCTTTTTAACCGCGTGTTCAATTTTGATGACCGAGCAAGCGAAGGATTCCAAAATTAGAATCCTGAGCGTTAGCGAGGGAATCAAAAGAGCACGAGGTGAAAAATCTTTGCACTCGAGTGCAACACGTAACTTTTCATTCCACCTCAGCGAGGAAATGACTAAATGCAAATAAAACCGTTGACAATCACAAGATAGCTACTTTTATTTCAGTTTAGGTATTAACTACTGCATTATGACAGGTAAGTATTACAGAATAATCTTTAAATTATAACAAAATAATATTTAGGTATAATTAATAAAAACTGAAAGTAAAGTTGCTACAGTTATTTAAATTGAGTGTAATATTTTTGTTGGGTACTATTGGTGTTAGTCACTTGTGTACTATTTTTCGAGTGCTTGCTTTCTTGTTCTCGGATAATTCTATAAAATGCCAGCAAAACGTTTTCTGAGAAAGTTTTGGCTCCTTTTGCTAGTCGCCACGTGTTGAACATAACGTACTGTTTTAAATACTTCTCGCGTGATTGTTGAGGGAGAAAGCTCATTAGCGCATTATTAACAGTTTCAGTCAATTCTGTTGGCGTCAAACAAACTTCCTCGTCGCTAGAATCACTCATTTTAGTTTTTTCACTTGTTTTCAAGTTTCTTGTTTTTAATATAATGTTTAACAATGACGCAATGATATTTAAAATAATAGATATGCTATACGCTCACGAAACAAACAGAAAATCTGTGCCGATCGAGAGCGAGTGCACACATGCGCAATTCTTATTAACCACATTAATAAATGGTGTGAAAGGAATGTCATAATTCAAACAGTAAGAACAAAAGAGATAGGTAGTAACTCTCTGTTCGGCACAAGTGTAAACTAAACGTCACTTTTTGACCAATTACTGCACTGCATTGCACTTTGACAAAGACTAATAAAAACAACGAAACAGAAGGTACAAACCTTACGTGAACTATCTACCTTCTATTTCGTTCTAAAAACAGAATTTTACTATTTATTTTTTCATAATGCTATTTATATATTGTTTTATTCACTCGGTATTGTGCGAAGGTTCGGTTTTAAAATAAAACATTATTACAAATACAAAATCATTTATACCAAAAAACATTTTTTTAGTCACTTGTTTTGTTGACAAATAACTTTTTTTCTGTAACTGCTCCTTTTCAAATGTCAATTTACGCACACGTTTTCTAAGTGCCGCCTTTCTGGGTGTTTCTAAAACTTCTTCTATATCTGGTATGCTGAACGTTGTCAAGACTCGACGGTGAGATAAGGGTCTTCTTTGCTTCAGATTTCTGAAAGAATATGATTAATATTTAAGTGTTTGTACAAATGTAATTATTGTTTGAATAAGTACGTTGATAATTAGATGTATGTACCTATTAACCTCAATTATAGGAATTGCATTTTCTTAAAAGCAATGTTCGACTGTCTTGGAAGTATACATATTTATCATTAGCATTAAAATGATCGCTTCATATTCTATTGCTTTTTGAAGGATTCCAGTCTGATTCGTTTCTTTGCCCACTCACAATTGCAATCCAATCTTGGAGTTGAACCTTAGAGGTAGAAAACCTGGAATGGAGAGACAAAAATAAAAAATAAAGTGTTAGTCATAATAATAACCAACATTAATAAAAATAATTTATACTATAATAAACATTAATATGTCCTCTTTTCTTCTATTTACGTAACTAAATTTCGACGACTTTTTAATTAACTACCAATACAATTGCATTCGGTACATAACAATAAATTAACATCACAAAAAGGCTAAAAGAATAAAACACAAGTATGCCGTAGGTATCAAACCAATGACATCGCATCTATAGTTTCTATTTTGTTAATCTTTGACCGAGCAATTGTCGAGGATATTGTGTCCTTGTCGCACTTGTTAAAAAATCGATTTACTTTCTCTTTCACCTCTGTAACCGTATTTTGAAAAGGATTTTAAGTAAAAATATTAAAAATGTAATGATTTAAACATTAATCTTGTTTACTTACATGTGATACGAGATCCCCTAACTTTTATTTACTTTCTTATCATAGTTTGTACATCTTCGAAACACACACGATGTCATTTTACTGGATTCACAATCAATAACAGAGACGTCACACTCGTTGCATCGCTTTATCCAGACTGGAGGCAAGACGTCCTAATTAGGACGTTTTCGCGTCTTCATTTTGCGCGCTACGGTAACATATCTATTATTTTAAATATCATTGCAATGACGTGAAAAAATGCCGCGTAAAGAACCGCCAACAAAGCAAATTAAAAAAAGAGCACCAAGAAGGTTCCAAGTCTGAGTTTTTAACAAATTAAAAAAAATGTTGTATGATATATTTGGCACCATAGAGGTAGCAATAAATAGGTTTAATGACTTTTTTTAATTCACAAACTTGGTGCACACGATGTTCTAAATTCAAATTTACTTTAACCTCTAGTGAATAAAAACGGCTTTTCCACTCAGATATTGAAGAGCAAAATGGCTCTTTCCGAGATGGTGGGATGAAAAAAAATGTTGTATGATATATTCGGCACCATAGAGGTAGCAATAAATAGGTTAAATGATTTTTTCATTCCACCATCTCGGAAAGAGTCATTTTGCTCTTCAATATCTGAGTGGAAAAGCCGTTTTTATTTACTAGAGGTTAAAGTAAATTTGAATTTAGAACATCGTGTGCACCAAGTTTGTGAATTAAAAAAATCATTAAACCTATTTATTGCTACCTCTATGGTGCCAAATATAACATACAATTTTTTTTTAATTTGTTAAATGTCAAACTCGGAACCTTCTTGGTGTTCTTTTTTCAATTTGCTTTGTTGGCGGTTCTTTACGCGTCATTGTTTCACGTCATTGTTAAACCTTATATTAAAAACAAGAAATTTGAAAACAAGTGAAAAAACTAAAATGAGTGATTCTAGCGACGAGGAAGTTTGTTTGACACCAACAGAATTGACTGAAACTATTAATAATGCGCAAATGATCTTTCTCCCTCAACAATCAAGCGAGAAGTATTCAAAACAGTACGTTATGTTCAATACGTGGCGACTAGCAAAAGGAGCCAAAACTTTCTCAGAAAACGTTTTGCTGGCATATTTTATAGAATTATCCGAGAACAAGAAAGCTAGCACTCGAAAAACAGTACACAAGTGACTAACACCAATATTAAAGTACCCAACAAAAATATTACACTCAATTTAAATAATTGTAGCAAAGTTACTTTCAATTTTTATTAATTATACCTAAGTATTATTTTGTTATTATTTAAAGATTATTCTGTAATACTTACCTGTCATAATGTAGTAGTTAATACCTAAACTGAAATAAAAGTAGCTATCTTGTGATTGTCAACGGTTTTATTTGCATTTAGTCATTTCCTCGCTGAGGTGGAATGAAAAGTTACGTGTTGCACTCGAGTGCAAAGATTTTTCACCTCGTGCTCTTTTGATTCCCTCGCTAACGCTCAGGATTCTAATTTTGAATCACTCGCTGCGCTCGTGATTCAATTTTAGAATCCTTCCCTTGCTCGGTCATCAAAATTGAACACGCGGTTAAACAATAGTTATTTGTTATACAAGAGTGCAAAGTTGCTTTTTAACCGCGTGTTCAATTTTGATGACCGAGCAAGGGAAGGATTCTAAAATTGAATCACGAGCGCAGCGAGTGATTCAATTTTAGAATCCTTCCCTTAAACCTCCTTAAACGTTACTTTCCCTTCCTTAAACGTTACTTTCAATTTTTATTAATTATACCTAAGTATTATTTTGTTATTATTTAAAGATTATTCTGTAATACTTACCTGTCATAATGTAGTAGTTAATACCTAAACTGAAATAAAAGTAGCTATCTTGTGATTGTCAACGGTTTTATTTGCATTTAGTCATTTCCTCGCTGAGGTGGAATGAAAAGTTACGTGTTGCACTCGAGTGCAAAGATTTTTCACCTCGTGCTCTTTTGATTCCCTCGCTAACGCTCAGGATTCTAATTTTGAATCACTCGCTGCGCTCGTGATTCAATTTTAGAATCCTTCGCTTGCTCGGTCATCAAAATTGAACACGCGGTTAAAAAGCAACTTTGCACTCTTGTATAACAAATAACTATTGTTATACAAGAGTGCAAAGTTGCTTTTTAACCGCGTGTTCAAATTTGATGACCGAGCAAGGGAAGGATTCTAAAATTCAAAATTAGAATCCTGAGCGTTAGCGAGGGAATCAAAAGAGCACGAGGTGAAAAATCTTTGCACTCGAGTGCAACACGTAACTTTTCATTCCACCTCAGCGAGGAAATGACTAAATGCAAATAAAACCGTTGACAATCACAAGATAGCTACTTTTATTTCAGTTTAGGTATTAACTACTACATTATGACAGGTAAGTATTACAGAATAATCTTTAAATAATAACAAAATAATACTTAGGTATAATTAATAAAAATTGAAAGTAACGTTTAAGGAAGGGAAAGTAACGTTTAAAGAGGTTTAAGGGAAGGATTCTAAAATTGAATCACTCGCTGCGCTCGTGATTCAATTTTAGAATCCTTCCCTTGCTCGGTCATCAAAATTGAACACGCGGTTAAAAAGCAACTTTGCACTCTTGTATAACAAATAACTATTGTTTAACCGCGTGTTCAATTTTGATGACCGAGCAAGCGAAGGATTCTAAAATTGAATCACGAGCGCAGCGAGTGATTCAAAATTAGAATCCTGAGCGTTAGCGAGGGAATCAAAAGAGCACGAGGTTAAAAATCTTTGCACTCGAGTGCAACACGTAACTTTTCATTCCACCTTAGCGAGGAAATGACTAAATGCAAATAAAACCGTTGACAATCACAAGATAGCTACTTTTATTTCAGTTTAGGTATTAACTACTACATTATGACAGGTAAGTATTACAGAATAATCTTTAAATAATAACAAAATAATACTTAGGTATAATTAATAAAAATTGAAAGTAACGGTTCTACAGTTTTTCAAATTGAGTGTAATATTTTTGTTGGGTACTGTAATATTGGTGTTAGTCACTTGTGTACTGATTTTTGAGTGCTTGCTTTCTTGTTCTCGGATAGTTCTATAAAATATGCCAGCAAAACGTTTTCTTAGAATGTTTTGGCTCCTTTTGCTAGTCGCCACGTGTTGAACATAACATACTGTTTTAAATACTTGATTGTTGAGGAAGAAAGCTCATTTGCGCATTATTAACAGTTTCAGTCAATTCTGTTGGCGTCAAACAAACTTCCTCGTCGCTAGAATCACTCATTTTAGTTTTTTCACTTGTTTTCAAGTTTCTTGTTTTTAAATAAGGTTCAACAATGACGTGAAAAAATGCCGCGTAAAGAACCGCCTACAAAGCAAATTGAAAAAAGAACACCAAAAAGGTTCCGAGATTGAGTTTTTAACAAATTAAAAGAATGTTGTATGATATATTTGGCACCATAGAGGTAGCAATAAATAGGTTTAATGATTTTTTTAATTCACAAACTTGGTGCACACGATGTTCTAAATTCAAATTTACTTTAACCTCTAGTGAATAAAAACGGCTTTTCCACTCAGATATTGAAGAGCAAAATGACTGTTTCCGAGATGGTGGGATGAAAATAACTATTTTAATTCACAAACTTGGTGCACACGATGTTCTAAATACAAATTTACTTTAACCTCTAGTGAATAAAAACGGCTTTTCCACTCAGATATTGAAGAGCAAAATGACTCTTTCCGAGATGGTGGGATGAAAAAAATGTTATAATACAGTCTTAATATTAAAGTGAGTGAAATAATGAAAATTATGTGAGTAGTGAGTATCGTGAGTGAAAATTATGTACGTAAAGAATGGAGTTCGTTAAATACTTATATTGGTCAAATATTAGAATATTCTGATTCAGACGGCGTAGCTATTCTTTATTGTATAATTTTCTATCTCATTTTTGGGAAGTATTTAACTTAGTCATTTTGTAAATATTATTTTTAAGTTTCCGCTATCGATTTCATTTAAAATAAATTGGCGAATTTAAAGCATCTAGCCAGCGTAAGTATCTTTTCAAATTCTGACAACATGGAGACATCGACGTGTTGACACGACGGTCATAAAAATGTTGTTACTGTTACCTGTCACCTACAAAAGTAAGATTTGGGGTTCTATTGTAATAACTGCATTTCGCTATTGCAAGAAAAGAGCAAAACAAAATCATGATTAGCACCGCTGCTGTTGGTTGGAATGCAACATCGCTTTGCTATTGCAAGTTACGTCATAAGGCTGCGGGTTCACCTCCTAGTGCAATTCGGCTAAACTCCGTAACGAACCGTGAGCCGTCAAAGAAGTTCCCTGCCCCACTTCAGAAGTTTCGTTTTCCATTTGTAACTTCAGTTTAAGTTGCAATTTCATATTAAGTGTTCGCAATCGCTTAAAGCTGTTTGCTGATGTATTTTATGGTTAACATTAAAAATATTCATTTGTGGTTTCTTCGTTAAATACTTATTTGGTTCATTTACGTACTGTAACATCTTTATAATCATGTGTTAACGTTAGAACATCTTTTTAATTTGGGAATTCTGCTGAGTTCGTCATCTTCAATGTAGAGTTGTAATGGTGTTTTTTTTTTTAAATCCGTCCAGTAGTTTTGGAGCTTATTAAATTAAAACAAGCAATCAAATCTTTCCTCTTTATAATAAAGAGATAGTTATATTCTTGCGCGTGCATAGTATGTATGTATAGTATACCATATTATTTTTTCAAGCCATATCATTTAAGGCAGTCAGAGTTTCTGTAAGTTGTGATTCCAGGAAGCAGGAATTACTTTTGTATGCGATTTCAATATTCCTCTTTTGAGTAATGATAACATTGTTAAGCCAGAGTTTGTTACCGAGCGTTCAATTTGCTTTGAAATAAACAACTTGGATGCCTTCTCAAAAGTGAGTTTGGCCGAAACAAAGCGAACTCACGAAATAATAATTAACTTGTTCAGTTATACTAACACCGAACTATTAAATGGAGAGTTGGCTCATAATTATGTTGAACAAACGGTTTGTTTGAAGGTAAAGTTTTAATGACGGTGAACACTTCGATGTAGCCAAGATGTACTGCTGTAAAGTCTGAACAAGTTTGTGTTTAACATGATCACAGCAAATAAAGATTCGCATTAGAAATAGGTAGCTTGAGAAGTATACAAATATATAAAAAAACATCTTGATCCCCCCCCCCCCTCCTTCCTCGAAGCCTCCAAAACGAGGCACATCAGGTTTTTCTTCGTTATGTATGATTGTTATTGCCGGCTGATACTTACTTGTTCCTCGAGAGTCAAATACAAGACTTTAAATATACCTACATACCAAAATGGAGAGATCAAATAATTAAAATACTGAAAATGGCGCCATGGAACATGAATTTTACTTGATAATTATGAAATGACTGAATCAGCGTTTTGTAAAAGCTCAGAACATGTTTATTCCATTTCAAATGAGGTAGTTCGCGATGGAATGCACAGTCTTGATAAATGATACACATTTTTATGCCGAGAGTGTTTTGACCTTTTTGCTCGCTCTCCAGCGCATATCAACCCACGCTTAATCACGGTGCCATCATCTCAAGGGCGGCGCATTAGGCATTAGCGATGATTTCATGATATATCTAGGCTGGGCGTATCCTTAGTTACGAATAGGTATGCTATGTAAAGTTCCCCTTATCATAATAGTAGTTAACGAAAGCAGTTGAACATAGAAGGTAATCGCGGATTTGTTTCCACCATGGTGCTACATGCACATGTAGCATACACATACTTACGTCTAATAACTCTAAAGAAAAACAGCATATGTGGTATAAGATCTTAATTAACTTCCAAACTAGAAACATATTGACATTACAAGTAAAACCATATCGTTATATGATAAGAAAAGGTAGAAATCCTCAAATAAAATGGCAAAGTTGGAAGACAATGGCTGCCCTTATCCGGCATTTTGTGGCTTTAGTTCATTACCCGGCCGAAATCGTACAAAAATCCTCGTCGTATACCTACATATTTTCCCACTAAATCATCGCTGTATTCTGTTCCCGGCAAACATACGTCGTGAATACAACAATTTTCAATTTAAATTCCGCAATAAAAAAAGCGGGCAAACACCCGTCCATAATCATAAAGGGTGCCGGATCAGGAAAAAAACATGCCAAACACCACTTAAGTCATTAATAATCGCATCGTAAAACGGGAGAAATTTCAATGGATATCCCATCGTCGGCGGGTTATCCATTAAATAAATTTTATTTGTGTGATAAGGCGCGGGGCGGGCGGCGGCGGCCGGGCGGGCGCCGGCGAGTCGCCCCAGTAGTCCGCGGCCGCCGCTCGCGCTGCCACGACGCTCCGCGACAATCGCGAGGCCGCGCTAATTTTACTCGCAGTGACTCCCTCCTGCTCCCTACTGGGACACATCACGCCTGACCCACTGATAGTGAAGTGCTAAACCCAGTGTGAGTGACCCCGCACCTCTCGCCCGCGACGCCCCAGTAAGTACCCACCTCCGACTTTGACACAACATGTCTTAATCACCCGACAAGCTGTTACGGCCATTTTATAGAATGCGAACGTTCAACCTTGAATGTGAACAGTATTTTGGTCAGTGTAACTTTTACTGATATGTATTTTCTTTCTTATAATTAAGTTTCGCTACTCAATCAAAGTTCTCGTTTTAAAAATAGTTATGGAATTTAGTTGGAATGTGGTTACCTCTTGTTTGGATTAGGGCAGTCTGTCCGTTAATATTCTTGGAGAGAACTAAAACAAACTAGAGAATCATGTCAAGGTTTTGACACCTTGTTATACTAACTACTCGGTTTCAATGGCCGTTGAACGTTTTTCGTCGCAGACGGTGCGCCGCGCCACAATGAAAAGTGGCGACTGGCGACAATTAAAAAAACTATTTAACATTGCCAACTGAGACTATCATAATCATGTCTTAGACTGGGCACCGTATAAGAATGCAATCGCTGCGATAAACGAATAGTCGTTACATGGTTGAATGCCTCGGAGAGCTGTAGGGCGGGTTAATTTGCTATGGATAATATATATATATATATATATATATATATATATATATATATATATATATATATATATATATATATATATATATATAATATAGTCCTCCTCGTCGTGTCCGACGACGGCGACCCTTGCAATCGTGTAAGATTTACCCTATGGATAAACGTTGATAACTGAAATTCATCAAGATGATTATTTTGTATGATACATTTCACTTGCGTTACAGTCACAACTCATGCCAATAGAAAACCAATTGCTTTTCATGATATACCTTATCATGATATATTTTAAAATTTATACGTATTACTCAATGTGGAGTAAAAATAAGTAGGTAGGTATTTTAAAAGTAATTACTGAAGATACGAGTATAGCAGTATTACCAATTAACAATTAATATACTTGAATTCGTAATTAGCAATCAAAATTTAATATTCCATGCAGCCTGGTGCTCAAGAGAAAATTTCACATGTAAAAATTGGATATTAATCGGGTACATTTATTAAATATTGCTAACGTGTAGAGTATAATCAGAATGATAAAGCGGCAAAGTTAAATTAAATGTAAGTCAAAAAGGTGCCTGAAACATCCACTAGGTTTAGACAAAGAAACACGTTGTTTTACAGCCTTTGAAGTATATTCTTACTTTCTTTTCTTTAAGCTAGATAAAATTACCTTGTTCTGAGACACGTCATCAAGAATTTCGCTATTATTTTGAACATGCCACAAAACGAATATTTGCCTTGTCCGAACAAACTGTTCGTGTTATTGTTATGTATTTATATATTATTTAGTTGGGATTCACTCGTCCGTGTTATTCGACATGTTTTCATAAATGGATATTGCTTTTCGATGGGTTGACTATTCCAATTAATGTGTCAGTTTTATCTTGATACATCCTGTTTGCATCGGATGCTGTTTTTCAACTTAATTACTTTTAACATACAAGTGTAACTATGTACATGGTTACATACAATACTCGTATATCTGTGTACGTGCATTACAATATTGACTGATTGATTGTACTTAAGTTGCTATGTTAGAATCGGTAAAATATGAAAGAGTAAAGCCTCGTCTAATGCCATATCAGGTCAGTGTCTTTATTATGGTAATTTCTACACGTGTAAAGAACGAACTTAAACTATATTTTCGTTGTATTGTATCTTTATAAAATTTTACTAGCACACAAACATGACCTCTTCAGAATCTTGGTAATACAGGAAACAGTGATAGTATATCAGCAGCCATACGTTACAAGAGCGCCAATCCTGCGTGTTCTATACGAAGAGATCTGTTTTCAGAGCTGATCGGACAGGAAAAGGGCAAAGTGAGCCTGAGAGTAGGACCCTCGGATAAACCGTCCCCATAAATCAGTTTCGGTTTTTCCACTAAACGATTTCCCTATTGGATGTGTTGTTGGTATCGTCGAAAGTTTCACACACAATCATGTTTGTGGCAGTTGTGGCTGTAACTGCATTGCGTGAGTTGCTAGTTATTCTTGTCAAATGAGTTTAGAATGAAACCCGTTTAGACTTTCTGCTTAAAGCATTTTTGAAATTAGACATCTTGGAATTTCAACAGACTGCTAGCGCTATTTGTTTAATGTAAAAAATAATAATTTATTAGATTGCTGCTATCGACTTCCAGAAATGGATATTTTTGTCTATTTATACAAAAAGTCTGTGGTTGTAAAGACTGCCAGTTATTGATGGGCTACAGGAAATTACCGAGCGGCGGTTGGCGTGACTCTTCCGACCGCAGGATCTCGATAAAGCCAGCTTATAGGCAAGGAGGCGGGCGTAAACCGTACACTACTCATTAATCTCTTAAGCCACGTGAAACGAGATACAATTGCTGTTGTATGGAGCTGTCCAGTACTTGGTTTGGTAGAGATAAAGAAAATAGTTTTAAATATTTTGTGATTGAGGAACATTCATAATGAACTGAAATTAATAGTAAGTAAATGCCAATATAGAGGGAATAACGTATGTGCTGCCTTCTTTTTAGATAAACCCCTTAAACCATAAGCCTCAGATGTATTTCAAAAAAAAAATGATTGTTCGTAGTTTATAAAAGAAATGTTTCACAAAAGGTCCATGATTTGTTAAAAAATCGGCTGTCTGTAAAGTCGGTTTACTGACGAAAGTTGAACGTGACAACGTCTTTGTCACGTTGGCTTATGTCGCTCGTTCCGCGCTCTCGCTTGCACTTCAATCCTTGAATGGAACGCCTCAGAGCGAGGTAACGCCGCATGCGTCATGTTTTTTGTGCGTGCAGCCGGCTCCATCGAATTATCGTGACGTTGTCACGTCAAAAATATATACGTCTCTTAAATTGTGTACCAACTTCAATCATTTAATCTGAGTGAAACTTTATCCCGTCTCCTGGTCTATATCCTAGAAACTCTTATTTCGTAACCTATAAAGCTCAAATCCAATAGACGGTCACTCGGTGTAAAATGAGATCGGTTATCGTTTTACAAATATGACATTGGTAGGGTTTTATTAGTTGGAGGATAGAAATCGGGATTTGATTGAGCGATTCTATCAGGTTTTCTTTGTTTCATAAATCTTTTGTTTTATTTTTAAAGATATACCTAGACTCAAGCTACCCTAAGAAAGTACATCTTACGTAAGTACTTACTGGCCTTTATTCATTATTGTCGGTAAATCACTACAAATACCACCTATATTGCTATTGAATTTATTTTCATGACTGAGAAAAGTTTTCACATTGGTTCTCCTATGTGAAGAAGTTAACTTATAATATGCTGGTGTTTTAGTTTGATTCCGTTTGATTAATAAAAGCTTTATTGTGCCTACAACAACAGTTTGTCAAATAGGTAGGCTTTACACCAAAGGGCATTCTCTACCAGTCATACCTTTGGTCTTGGCAGAAATTATTAGGGTAGCAACTAAGGAAACAGTTATTTGATTCAAATTGCTTTGGCCTTTTGCTGTAAGAATAATGTTATACTGTTTGGTAGCTTATTATTTTCGTAGAAAGACGATATCAAGTTGACTGTCTGTACTTAACATAACGTCCAAATGGTACATCACGGGAAACACGGTGGCAACTTATGTACTTATAATAAAGGCGATATTGCGTCAAAAATGGGTAGCCTGTTATGCAAACCATTGTACAATCTGGTATGTGGAAAGTAAAAATATTTAACGCGCAGTCATAATCCATAAAAGGATAGTAAATTCAAAAATGTCTACTTAATGGAGGTTATGGCAGCATTAAAGATATTATTTTGCCCTATAAAAATGTTACCATGTAGGAACAGTAATGAACTATCATACAGTATTGGGGAAGCATTTAGAATAACTTATTCGAATTGTTTTGGTGCTGCAAAAAACAACAACAAGCAAGTTAATTCTGATTTAATAAAATAAGTTCAGAAACATCTTTATTATATAAACTGTCAAATGAATTACCTTACTTAATAAATCTATGTACTTCAGTAATACGCTCACCTTTCAAGGCATAAGATTCTTATGCGTTGATGGGCGAAACTCTGAGGCACTGTTTCAATAAAACATTTTCACTGCAGTGGCCAAACTCGGCCTCATTCGAAAATATATTGGCAACACTCATTTAAAGTTCAAGTAGACATAGAACCATTGTCCCATTTCAGCCCTTATTGGAAAACATATTTCGTCAAGTTTGTTTACAGAGCCTCGTGCAGACATTTATCTAGGCCGGGGATAGCGAACCAATGGCACGCGTGCCAGTAATCGCAGACACAATATTTTAGGCACGTCACCGATCACAAAATGTATTATGAACAAGGATACACTTTTTTTGAACTATGTACGAGTATGTAATAAAAAACATTGCGAAACGTACATTTTTGTAAATTAAAATTTTTGACAGTATTTATTGTTATTATTTTCTAATTAATAATACGACCTAGGACTAAGGCCTAGGCCTTTATTTTGAGACTTTTTATTTATTTATTTATTGTCATTTTAGTTTTAAACGTTGTTTGTTTAATAAATAAATAAATAATATAAATAAATAAATAAGGTAACTGATGTTGTCCAAAAATGTAGCAAGCTGAAGTGGCAGTGGGCTGGCCATGTCTGTCTTAGAACCGACGAGAGGAGGAGCAGGAAAGTTCTAGAATGGAGACCACGCTTAGGTAAACGTAGTGTGGGACGCCCCTCGGCTAGATGGACAGATGACCTGAAGAAGGCAGCTGGTAGTGACTGGATGCAAAGGGCGGGAGATCGTGCGCTGTGGCGCTCCTTGGGGGAGGCCTATGTCCAGCAGTAGACTGCAACAGGCTGGTGATTTTCTAATTAATCAGAAATTAAAAACTATTTTATGGCACGTCTATAGGTTTATTCAACATTCATTAGAAAAAATGGCACGTTCGTTCATAAATGTTCGTCTACTCTGATCTAGGCATATAGAGCGGACGGCGCTGGGCGGGCGGCGCCGGTGACGCGATGGGCGGAACCACGGCCGGGAATTGAAAGCCTTTTACTGTGTGCAAATAGTATTTGCCGCCTCGGTGATATAAGAAATTAGTTTTTTATTGTGTAGAATACGTTTAAGTATATGAATGTACTCGTAGGTTATAGTTTTATATGCATCCGTTGCCAGTTCGTCTGCTTATTATCTGATAGATAGTATTTCATGAGACGTAATTTTTTGGCGTGAGATTTTTATTTTCCTTGTATTTACATTTATGTTTTTTGTTGTTTAGCATGGTGACTTTAAAAGCTGAAGTTAGTTTCACGATGTTTATGAATGCTATTGGTACATAATCAAATCTTTGTTTTCTTTGAGCCAAACTTTTCACGGTTTAGTTGTAATACCTTGGATATAGTTCAGCAACGTAGCTTCAGAGCGCTACGAACCGAAATCAGCTGATACCAACGCGTGATTAAAAAGATATGCGAAAAAGCATAGACTATTCAGAAGTATTTCCACAGTATAACGTTTGGTAACTAAGATCTGGGTTCTATTAGGACACGGAACACAGTTCAATGTATTTATTTGGGTTTTACTATTTCTCTGCTCGTGTCTTGGTGGAATGAGAAGAAGTTTTAAATGTTATTGATTTATAAAAAAAAATATCGTGCAATACGTAATTTTGTCGCTTGTTTTGCATTGCAGACAAACAACATCCTAGTATTTGTTGTCTTCTATTAAGATTTAACATTGAAATGATACACTGGTTACAGATTATTTCGCAATTAATTTAAATTTCATTTTTCCCTGACATTTCAATACTTACTGGGTTCATAAGGATACAAGTTCACAAACTAGACCTATTTTCAGACATATTTTTACTGTATTTATTTAAACAAATGCTCGTAGAATTCTGAAAAGTAGTTTGTCAATGTAAGTTCTATGCTTTTTTCGTTCCTCTTATTAAAATGCCCGCGTGGGATGCCATCGGAACTCACGACGATGTTTCGAAATTCACTTACAAGATTACATTTCCATGAGTAGAATGCTATTTGGGAGAGCTGTTGGGCATTAGTTATTGGTTTCGAATGAAAACGTAAATTATAAAGGAATACTTATAGGTGTAATTTTTGAGGACTCTCTTTCCTCTTTACTCAAAAGCAGCAGCTCTGCCGTTAATTTGTTGTCGTATATTTATACGAGTTTATGTTGTTATATTTTCGTGGAACAGCAGCGCTGCTTTTGAGCAGAAAGTAACAAAGTAATATGGCCCCAGAAACGCTAACACTATTACTATGCGTAAGTTCAGATTGTAACTAGAAGTAAATAATAAGTTAAGTACTTCCTGGGCTTGTTCATGTTAAGAAGCTTGTGATTTAGCTTCCCAACCATAGCACGGGTTAGCATAACATACCTACTTTAGTTAGTAATTAAGTAGCTTTGCTTTTATATTTAACGGTATTTCTCTCGATATTATTACACAAACATTAATTGGCGATGCTATAAAAAGCCGGTAGGGTCGGTAATATTTCCGCAGCCTTCGTAAAAATGAACGTTAATATTAGTTACGTGCAATGGAATCCACATATTCTCATTACTTGTTTTGTGGTACTTATAGCCTCAATAAGCGATATAATAATTGCATAAAGATAATATGTGGGCTGGTAGCATAATGTGCTTTTCGGATACTGCAACTTCGGGTTTTGGCGAATTTCTATTACAAATTAAATTCAGATTTGATACATATATTCCTTAAATATCATCTCTAAAAGAAAAAAAAGTACGCAGAATCTATCATTTGCAAGAACAAAAGGGCAAAAGTTTGATATAATTATTGACGACAAGAATTCACTATCATGTTCAAATAGTTTGCTACTGATACAAAACTTCTACAGCACTGACTGATCTACCGACATCAAATCGCTCTAGTGGCAGACCACACGCCACCTGGTTGTAGACGATCAATAAAGATCTGAAAGATGCACAGATCAACCAAGAAACAGGAAAATGACTGAATGGACGACAAAGACCCCTGTCCCTGGACCTGTTCCCATTTACTTGAAGAACAGACAAAACTTCTTTACCGAGCGATATTTAAGATATCTCCATGCAATTCCAGCCAGCGCATCCAAATATGTAAAATTGTGATGCAAGTCGCAATTAAATGCATGCCTACTTAAATATTCATTTCGTATGCGAAGTCGTGTTCGGGCGCGAGTCTATTCTTCACTTTGCTCAGTCATTATTTAGTTTGAGCGCGCCCTAAATTATAGTATACTTTGGGGACAATACGAATTTAGATCGGGCAATTAATAAGTGGAGAATTGAGGGCGTCGCGTCAGGATTTGTTTAATGTGACGACGGAGTCATTCTAATGGCGATTTTCTATTTTCACGCAACGTTTCTGGAGGCGGAACGTTAGAAAATTTTCTTTGGCTAATTAGCTTTGTAAGTAACAGCAATGAAAACAATATATTTGAACGGCAAGTGGTTTTTTTGTAAATGAATTTTCAGCGTTATTTGTCCATAAAGATGCGAGTGTACTGAATGTTAATCAGTTTGTTTTGTGAAGAAAATGACGTTTGTTCTAACAAACTAAATGAAACCGTATTTTTTAAAGTAAAGCTTCATTATGAGCTTTACCGACAGGATTTAAAATATTGACGACATGTTCTCAATTATGCATAGGTACACACGTCTCTAGGTCGTTTGGGGTCTCACCAAAGGGCTAATTGTAACCACGGGCTCGTACACAGACAATCCGCAAAACCTCAATCAGGGAATGCCCAAATCACGTAATCCCTTGTCCCTACTGCTTTACACGAAAACCCGTCCTTGAGACCCTACAACGCAATGTTCTATTTGAATTACTGAATCAAGCCATCTCATTCACTCACTTGGTCTAGGTGGAAGGAGTGATGGAAACGGCTGTATTTTAAATACGAATATTGCCTTACAGAACAGATTCCTTGCGGCCATTACGATTGCTCTCCAATGGCCCATTCCAATTATAGACACAGATTATATCAAATTATACAAACTGATGCAAAGCGGATCCTTAGTGTGCGCATCGAGGGTTCTATAGAATCTCATTTTGTATTGGGATCCTCTTCGTTTGTTAGATTTACTTCAGTAGTACTGTTTTCATTTGGTGTTACAACCATGTGCCTCGGAAAGCTCGTTAAGCGGTTGCACTCTCCGGTAATGACGGATTGCCTTACCGAAAATTAAGAGTGAAGGAACATTGAGTGTACCTGTGTATTACTCTCGCACTTGTGGACTATCTCCTGTACAGTTGGCTCATCCCGGTTGAGTTTTTTCATTTTAGCATTAGCAATATTTGCTTGCTCTTACTCAACTCTGCTCTTAATCCAACAGCGGACGGTATTCTTTTTTAATAACTATTACTTAAATCCTAAAAAGGGAAACTTGTTACCTATCTTTATAATCATACGTATTCAATCAGATAGTTATGGAAGTAAGTTCATATTCCACTAAGCCCGCGGGTTTCTTAGTTCAGGTAAGGCCTGTGCCCAGCAGTAGGACGTTGAAAGGCTGACGAGATAGAAGATCATATTTTATTTGACCAGTTGCGCTGCTATGTAACATTTCAAATTTTACTTGTCAACTTACCACAGTTATCGCTTTCGTTTCGCCCGGTCTGCAAGATCATGCCAAACAAGCTGCCCGTAATTGAGCCGGTTGCAATGGCCTCCCGAGGGGCATGAGTTATGCAGGCGCTCTCCAGTACGCTGTTTCAGACGTTTGTTAGTGTTATGGCCTCTAGCACATCGGCACGTTCGCATGCGGAAGCGAATCTCTGCGAAAAAACTGCGGAACGAAACTTCTTATTTATTTATTTATTTACTTCTGTGGTTCTGCAGTTTTTTCGAAAGATTGCAATTATCGTTTGGCTGGATCTATAGGAAATTTGGAATGTACTTCAACCAGAGTATATTGTCAAAGTTCCTACTATTGAATCATGGTTGGAAGTAGCAGAAGCGAAATGTATGCGTCTGTGTAGAAACCGTACCGACAAGGACTACTAATAATAATAATAGTCCTCCAGGCCGATTTCCACCACAGCGGCCAATCTCAATAGAGATCAGCCAACTACGCAGGAGATATTATAGTGCACAAGTGTGAGCGCAATACACAGGTGCACTCACTGTTCCATCACTCTCAAAGTTCGGTGAGACGGCAATCCGACATGACCGGAGAGAGATCAGGCGCAGGACCAACGGCTTAACGTGCTTTCCGAGGCACGGAGGTGTAACACCGCCAACTTCCCGACTCCGAGCTGTTTTGAGAAATTCATGACAGAAAATCTCAGCAACAATTTTGGCTCGACCTGGGATTCGAACCCAGGACCTCTCGGATGTAACGCATAAACTTTGCCACTACACCAACGAGGCAGTCATTGAGGCAAGGACTACTATTAGAGTAAGATAAAACATATGCGAAACGCTGCCACACAACTGACCGATTTTTCGTTGCTTTGGATTCGCATGCGAACTTCTAAGGGTGCTAGAAAAGTATAACCGGACATTAATAGGACAGTGTTAAATCTATACATATATCATCAAGTTATGTCAATAGTGTTGTCACTAACTTCAATCAAATGCTTAAGAATGGTGCCTTATATTTGGAAAAGCATTTTAAACCGTCATTTTATAAAAGGCTGTACAAGCTAGCGACGTATCTGCTCAAAGTGTATCTAGCGACCTTGATTGACTCGTTTTTTTTAAATATTGCGAGCAGGTAAAAAATAACATTTATTATTCAGTGTTTGATTATCGCTTTACCACTACTGAGCAATTTTGTAATTTACCAAGCGACAACGTCCCAATAAACCGCAATTAAAATTTAGTTAAGGATACAAAGACTTATTCGATTTACCAAACAAGTATAGTAGAAGCCAACTAGCTTATACCTACACCTAGTGTACCACCTGTGCAACTGTAGACAGCTGAAATATCTCACACGAGGAACTTCTAAATAGCTTTAAACATTACTCAGCGTAAAAACCGCTCGGGGCATCATTTAGTGCTCCATGAATTATTTGGACGTTACGTATCTGAGGATCTGTTCTGTGTGCAATTCCGTATTTTATACAGCAGCTATCCCTATCGCTGATGCTAGCATTACAGTGCAAATGAACGAAATGGCTAGAGCTGAAAAATTTTACAGTGACTGTCAGTAGGGATCTTTGTATGTGCTAATGTTACTTTAGCAAAATGGTTGTAGATATGAGTAGATCTACATTAGCCTATTTTAGATATTGAGAAACATCGTTGGGGTTAATGAGCTTCGATCACGATATCATTTTGTTACGCTTGTGCGTATTTTTTATATTATTTTTTAATTGTTTAAAGTATTTTTTTCCAATTACAGGATAAGAACATCACCATTAAGTGAATAACAATAATCTTGATTTAAATATTACAAAATGCGAACACAGTTAATTTACATAAATGGATTTGGATCAAGTTCGCATGAGGGCATCCGATACGGTTTAAACCTTACAATTAATCAATCTCATGTAAAGTAGGTCTCAACTCTCACCTAACGTGTGTTACGTTACGCACGGTGCGCTGCAGGGGACCTCTATTTCACCGATACATTTCCAGAATTTTCAACTCATCTTTTATTTAAACACCATCGTCCTAATGTCTAATTCAAATCAGAGTTGTTGGTGCGCTTATCCTGTCAACAAACTTTTTGGACACCGACGAATTATGGACGATTTGTGGTTTACGATCCGGCTCGGTCACACCTCAGATGGACCCTAAACACCGTGGTATGAAGAGAACTTTGTTTCACGGATTTATAGCGGTAATTCGTACTCAACTTTATGCAGACCTTTGTTTAGCTAAAATATAACGTAGTATGTTACATTAGTGATTATTTTGGAACCACAAGACGTTTGTTTGTTCGTTTATCTACATGCGTACCGTGTTCAAGTGAAATACGCATGTACGGTGGCTAGCTCGTCACGGCTAACACGGTGGTATTTATTGCACTTGTGATACGGGCGATTTTGCAATAAAATTAGGTAGTCTGATGTGCTAGCCACTACACCTACAATTGAAATATTTTCTTACCCACTTCTACTTTACTATTTATTTTAACATCAGCCTTTTCAGCCTCACTTAAAAATATGTATAACATAAGTTACAACCAATTCAAAAACAAAATGGCCACTAATAGTTATTCAAAGAAAAATACAGATCAGAAAAAACAAATATCCCTTTGCGACCTTTCTTTCGTTTGTGCCAAATATTTAACCTTTTTTTATTCATGTGAAGTATTAGACAGATATGAGAAGCCCAACAGTATCTTTGATATGTCGTCTATTAACAGTGGCATGTGTTGTCGTGACTCTTATTTGATATGTTTTGTACGTGAAGAACGCGCGTTTCGTGCCTTTTTGATGCTTTTCCAGTTATTTTTGTTTTACAGTGGCATAAAATGTGAGTGCTCGTATCTTCCGTATCTTTTAAGGCGCTCTGTGCAACTGTGGGCCGTAAAACGTCAGGTACTATGTTCCTGTTACTGCTCAAATTATGTGCTATGTGACGTTTTATTGTGGATTTAAATAATAACGAAGGATGTCTTTTTATATGCTTTACGCCTTGTTGTTCTGATGCGAATCTAGAATCGAGTTTATGAGCAATATCTTGTGATGTGACATCGTTAATACGATATCGTTCAAAATAACCAACCCCTGTTTCTTTCATTTGCAAGCGTGTCTCAATGTAAGTAATAATAACCTTGTGAATTAGTAACACATTATCAGGTACCTACTTAGATAGGTTGTAAACCTAATAGGCACATATTTAGTACACATTTTAAATCCGCCGTAATTATTTTAATTATCTAGACATTTAATTTTATTTTGCAACACTGTGTCGCTAGATTTGTAGATTTGTATTAACAGACTTATCGAAATAGGAAGTACAGTGGCAAATATATCAGGCTAACCATTTTTGATGCAAAGTCGCCCGTATCACAACCGCAAAAGATACCGCAATGTTTTACCGTGACTTGTTTGCCACCGTACCCAAGTACTCGTATCAAATATCGTCATCTAGGTAGAGACTTTTCAACTACAAAATGTAAGCCACAATCGAAGAAACCAGAGTAAATAGAATAATGAAGTCACAAAGGCAGGGAGGGAGTCGTTTGAAGTGAAATGTCTTCGAAAATAATTTTCCATTTCGCAGATTTGTCAATTGCGTTTCATTTTCTTTGATCAATTGAAACGGCGATTCAAACACAGAACTATGAGTAAAGCTTTTAACGTCTACAAATGAACTTACCTACGCTTGTCCAAGCAATTTTTTATTCCCAAAAACCACACCTGTGAAACTCCTAGCTCTTGCAGCTTCTGAGATATCGTGAAAAGAAAGTAAGGAAGTATCAAACATTTATGTATGTAAACTGTTTTGCAAATAATATTATTATTAAATTCATACATTTTTTTAGATAATAATCGAAATATTCAAAAGAACAGGCCTTACTAATTTTATGAGACTTCAAAGTAGAAAATATTGTGTGTGTGTTTGATGAAATCCTGTATTTTCGAGCTTATGCGATACAGACGCCCCTTACTTAACTTCTTGACAGTCGGTGACGAGGGGCGATAAAAGGCTGTATCCAGACCTTAAAAGTCCTGAAACCGCCACTGTAAAGTAATAAATAATACTAAATAATAATAACATTTTATTTCTGTATAAAAGGCTTACAATGGTTTACACAATTTGGTACACATAATAATTGGCTAGATGACACCACCAATCGTTGACATACTTTTTATTATCTGTCAAAACGGTCTGCCTCCATAGATTTTGTATGGGAATACATGATCGTGACGTCACGGTCATGTATCAGAAATCGGAGTCAATTAACCGAATATTTATTGCGTTTTGTGAGTTCGAAAATTGGTTTCTACAGCTTTTTTGAAATATATTGGTTGTATTAACTTCATAGGGGCTATGTTTTTTAAACGCCATGATCTTGAACATATTTTAGGTAGGTGTCATGATCCCAATTAGGTACTTAAAATGTAAAGATACATTAGAAAGATACAGAACAAAACATTACTTACGTACAGTGGCCAGCACCCACAGCAGCCACATGAAATACGTTAAGCCGTTGGTCCTGCGCCTGATCTCTCTCCGGTCATGTCGGATTGCCGTCTCACCGAACTTTGAGAGTGATGGAACAGTGAGTGCAAATGTGTATTGCGCTCACACATGTGCACTTTAATATCTCCTGCGTAGTTGGCTGATCTTTGTTGAGATTAGCCGCCGTGGTCGAAATCGGTCAGGAGGACTATTATTGTTATCACACCTACTTGAGAGAAATACATAACAATTTATAGAAATTATACAATAACTATAAAATCTGAGACAAAGCATCTTTTTGGTTCGTACCAAATTTTTGTAGGCAGTTATTTTCACTGCAACATTTTTCTTGCATTGACAAGCTGCTGGCAAGAACCAAGATTGAAATTAAATCAGTTTGCAAGTGTAACCCTTGAAACATTTCCACTGTTGTTCTAACCATTTCTTTCAAGAGAAAAAACAAATTGGATGTTCAGCCACTTCCACAGTGGCAGAGTTAACAGTAACCTCTTAAATATATTTTTTTTCACCACAGGGTATTCACACAAAATTACAACAACAGTTCCTCGACACAAATTTATACATGTGGGAGTCTGATGTCCAACTGATGTCTAAACCAGACAGGTGACTTGTGTGTATCTCAGAGCACCAGGAAGGCTCTAGAATTTATACAAGCAAAACTGTTGTTGGAATAATGGACAAGTAAATTACAGGTTAAACTAAAAATAAGATTCGTGACATCAATTGCACTTTCAATCAAAGGTTTGGTTTAAAAAATGATATATTTCTATCATCGTCAAAAAAATTGACAGCGTATGCAAACTCGATCTCCGGGCTACGAAATTGGTCGCAATTTCAAATATACCTTGTTTGTAACATTTTACTATGAAGGATCGGTCACATGAAATCGAGACACTAAACTTTACACTTAACGTGTAAAGGATTTATTTCAAGCCGTAACCGTTCCAAAAAAAACATTTAAATTGAATAAATAGTACACGTCTGTTTCCTAACAATTCTGTGTTCGTCTACTTTGGGGTGAGCACGAACAACTATCGTTGCGTATTCGTAGCGTTTACCTATCCTTAACTTGTCAATTTGTATGGGGAAACTGTCAGTTTCTGACGTTTGGACGACGCGAATACTTTACGAAAATGTTGGTGCTCACCCCACTGCACTCTTTGTTGATGACTCGCGATTCCGTGCGAGTGACACTAGCCAACCTAACACTATCGTGGCAAGTCTATGATGCAAAACACTTTTCTCATTATCACGAACAGTTCTTACTATCTTGCTTACAAAGACTTTAATACTGCAAAATGGTAATTTTTATTCACTGGCGTAGTTTTGTACAGACAACGGCACCTCAGGTTGAGAATTTTTGCTGCAAAATCGCCCTTATTACAATTGTATCAGATACCGCAGTATTTACCGTGTTTTGCTGTTCTGTGCACACGATGAAAACCCTCTTTGGTATTCAAGATTTTCTTCAGTACATTAACACCCACTCATGTTTTCCTCATATTTGGTGTCCTTGTGACACTTTTATATACAGCTCACGAGTCTCAATTAAGATGAAAGCCGACGAAATAAATTATTTGAGGAAGTGGAAGAAGGAACCGTAAATGCATCATAAACACTTCTGGTATTGTGCCTGTGTAACGTACTTGCTTTACTTATTTACATAATTAGCTTATAATACAGGTGATCAACAATGCCACTTATTATCCATTCAACAAAGTGAAAAACGATTCTTTTTTGCGAAAACAGATGCGAACAGCGTCTGTTGGGCCCGCTAGTATATTTAAATCTAAGTTATTTTCTGTAATATTTGAAGTTTTGTATTCATAAAACATAAGATAAAGGGTAAGGGCTGCCCTTTATCTTATAAACTTTTATTAGTAGGAAAATATTGTTACACGTAGTTACTTTGAAGCCCTAAATAAGTTAGTAACTAAATTAGTATCTACAATAATAAGGACTGTTTAATTGTATTTTGGTACTATGTGTCATTTTGAAATAAATAAATATTCTATTCTATTCTATTCTCTTCTATTAAAAAAAAACATTTTTACTTATTGTTACCTTTTATCGCACTGCCCACATATCATTTCTGCTAAACCCAAAGGTATAACTGGTAGAGAATGCCCTATGGCATTATGTCAACCTTATGTACAAAGTTTTGTTGTGTAATAAAGCTCAAATAAAAAAAACACGGGTTGCACTCCGGGAGTGCCGGCAGAAGTGAAAACTTAACAACCGTCTTACGGTTTTTCGATCAGCATCACGTGACCTGACGCGAGTTTCACAGTTTCTACTCATGCCACAAAAGTGCTCAACGCCGCTAAAGAAGTTTTCACTTCAAAAATAAATAAAATATCATGACTGGCTGGATCACCTAAAGTAAAAGACTTCAGCGCAGTTCTGCGCCTCTCGTTTCGTCTGCAACGACTATCGGACGTCAATCGTTTTTATTCACCGAAGACGTTGAAACGCCTAAAATAAAGTACCGAGATCTCACCGAGATACTGCAACAATCAACTGTTAAGTTTCTGTGGCCAATGATGATGATATCGTCACCTGCACTTTAAGGAACTTGTGGCGCAGTGGTTGTGATACCAAAAGTTAAGCATCCTAAGGCGCGGCTATTTTTGGGAAGGGTGACCATTCTGACCATGCAAGTAACGTTTATTTACAAAAATCTCCGTGCTTCGGAAGGCTCGTTAAGGTGTCGGTCCAGGTTAATATCGATAGATATTAGTCGTTAAGCCTGGTCAGATGCCCCCTAGGGCGGCTTAAGAACATTTGACAGTAACCTTACAAACACCCCTTCACACGCACTGAGCCCGTGTTTAAGGCTGAGTATGGCTCGTACCACCTTATAATTGAGGTGAGGCCTGTGGCTATCAGTGGGATGTATATAGGCTGATGTGATGAAGTCTCAATTTTATTCATATTTACTTAAACTCATTGAAGAGGACTACACTAAGCCAGGATCTAGTATCAATGTACATAAACAGAGGCAGCTGTGATCAGCATAATGGAAAATCAAATTAAGATGCATGTCGTCGCGTACAAAGTTGTTTGCCCATGAAATAGCTAAGAGCAGTTTCCTGAAAATGTATTCAGCAGATATTCCCAGAGAAATTCCGTATTGGAAATACCTCGCCAAGTAACCGTATCTTGTTAGGCATTAAGGTAGATTATTGCAACACGGATCGCAGACCGTATTCGCAGTTAAATACTGCAGCGCTGCCGCTGCGGTCCATACTACGAGTATACAAGCCGCGACTGTAGTGGTGCTGCTTCTGGTCTGCTAGACAAAGTTGCGTGTCATAAGTCGATAACGAAAGTCGTTATCGTGTTGCCATGAATGCGTATTGCAGAAACGAGCCGTGCGGGCTATTTATAAACTTAAATCAAATGAAACACTTAGAGAATTGTTTAAAGAAGTTAAAATACTTACAGTTTACTCGAAATATATTTACGAAAACCTAATTTACGTTCGAAAAAACATACACTTATTTCCTAAAAATAGCGATTTGCATAACTTCAACACAAGACAAAAAAATAGGCTTGCCGTTCCACATTTTAGGCTTCATAAGGTTGGCCACTCATTTATGGGTAGATGTGTATCATTTTTTAATAAATTACCTGAAAATTTAATTTCATTGCCTTTAGATAAATTTAAAACAGTTGTTAAAGATGTATTAATGTCGAAAGGATATTATAAAATTGATGATTATATAAATGACAAAGATATATGGAAATGTTTAAATGCAAACAATTACAATTATTGTAAATCAATTTTGAAAAGAGGCAATGACAATAGTGACTGAGTTTCTTGCGCCGCTTCTTCTCAGCACTGGCCCAAATTGTCCCGAAGCGGTGGTAGGGTTAATTTATATGTTGGGACGTGTAAAAGTGCTAGTTCTTAGCCTAGTTACAGAAATAAATGAATTTTATTGAATTTTTATTGAATTTTTATGACAACGACGTCGTCAACTTAGCGGAGGCAAATGTCATATTCATACATTTATCAAACGACAGCGACTGTGGCAGCACGATTACGATTTTCGTCATCGACTTAAGACAAGACCCTTTGTCTAGTTTGCAGTCCAACTCGGAATGCCACCTTTATTTCAATCACAACATTCTAACCGCTTCGGTAGCACAACTTCATAATACTGATATCAAGCTGTACCCGCGCGAGCTAACTTCGGATTATAAGTAGAACTTTGTCATAGTGAAGCGTTAATTTATTCAAAACTAAATGTTGACTCAGTGATTTGGAATAAATAGATAAGATGCCTTTGAGTCATAGAGTTTCTAATTTTGATGATAGCATAGAATAATTCACAATAAATAAGTAATTAGGTACAATTAGTAATTAATTAAAAACGTATTTCAAAACTAACTACTACGTTATAATATAAGTACTATACTATAAATTTCAAAACTAACTACTACGTTATATATAAGAAAGTTGAAAAATATCATTACTAATTTTTAATCGTTCTTTAAAAAAATATGCTCAATTTAAAAAAAAAAGCAAGAAAATTAATGAATATCTGTAACTTAGGTACCTCTACATTCGAAAGTTATAGAGACTTCTCAGTTAACTGTCATTAAAACATTAATAGCGAAACTTCTGCAATTCTACAAGCAATTTAATTCTTGCTTTCAAACAAATTACAAAATATACGAGTTCTGCCAACTTACACCGCCTAAAAAGTTATTAACAATAACTTTTTAACACATTAAATCATCCCAATCGTCAGATAATGTACATTAAAAAGTAAAAGTACTGGTGTAGTAACGTAGTAAACCATTTCTTTGCTTGACTGAAATAAACTGAAGGACTTTTAATGCTAAAACTTTAAACTAACTCTTGGTTATTCTAAGCGACAACCACAATACTGCGCGCCGCTTTTCACGCACAAACAAAATGTACAACTTTCACAATTGTGTTCATGTCATATAAACTTTGACCTAGATTCTTTTATGTTTTTATGCTTTGTTGCAAAGTGACAAAAAGTGTTTTAACGCAATGAAGCATTCTCTACCAGTCAAACCTTTGGGCTAAGCAGAAAAGAAAAGATGACGATTAAAGCTTTATGTCTAAGCACTTGTTTTATAACTTTCTAAAGCACTG
Source organism: Pyrausta despicata (assembly GCA_963921415.1). Lineage (NCBI taxonomy): Eukaryota > Metazoa > Arthropoda > Insecta > Lepidoptera > Crambidae > Pyrausta > Pyrausta despicata. The sequence continues at coordinate 6,777,452 of OY992862.1, read as the reverse complement.
TGACTTCGACTTGTTTATTTCTGTGTTAAACAGTTTGTTATAGGGCCCCATGAGTTTTGTAAATACATAGTACTACTCGATTGTCTGTCCCGGTGAAACTTTCCCTCAAAGTGGGTTTTATTTTATTCGTGATAGCAGAACTTAGCCTAAGTTGTTCTAGGTTTGCTTGGAGTACAGTGCAGCAATGTTATCGGCCTTAAGTGTACGACTAAACTTGACACTTTCTTGTAAGAAACTATTTCACAAATCCGAAGTAGTCACAAGGCAGAAGTAGTTATGTGCATCAGTAGTTTGATCTTAAATATCAAAACCAGCCAGTTCCGCCTTATAAACTATCTCCAATGTATCAGCAAATAATCTGAATACGATTACTCGGAGCTTTCCTAGTCCTGTGTTAATTTTCAAGTGTATTTTATAAGCCGAATAAACATTTTTCTTTCTTTCTTACAAAATGTTTGATAACATCGACATACTCGTATAGGTATTGAGTTCCTAGATTTACTGTGACTGTAAAATCAAGCCTCGATAAAGTATTTTTACGTATAAATATAGAATTTCCCTTTTTTTAATCCGGAGGTCAGCTGCCCCTTGAATCTAGCATAATGTTTACTATCGTCCATGCCCTAATTCGTTTCAAAAGTTAAGTATTAAAAAGCTCTCTTTTCAGTAATAGCTGTGTGCTCTAAACAGTCATACCTCTATCGCAAGCGACCGCAGTTGTCGGAAACCTAGACCCACATACGCGCCCAGACGAGCAAAGTGTACCTACATCTAGCGGTAGGGCGGAAATTAAACGAGAAATTAAGTTTCAAGCTGTGTGAGCTGTAAAACTGAACAAAGCTACTTCGCTCCGAACGCTCCGAGAACTCGTATTAAGATTATTTGCTGACTCCAATACATTGGAGACAGTTAATAAGGCAGAACTGGCTGGTTGACTGTTTGTGTTGTTTTGCTTTTGTTTGCAAAAATACATATTTACACATATATTTATTTACTTGCTAAACCAGAAAGAAAGTATATTTTCATGTTTTGGTCTTTTGAAAAAATTTGAGCACACTGAGAGCGTTTTGGCATGTTTTTTGATATGTTTTTGTAGTTTAATAAATTAGGATGTAGTCAAACATTTACTTTGATGGGGTTTGAAAAATCTGGTAGATAACTAGTCTCGCTACAGTCTCCGCTGCTATGTGACAAAGTAAATAAGTATGTGTAAAATTGACTTACACATTTATTGGATTTTTATTGTAATTAAGTGGGGTTAAGGCTGGCTGGCTCTACCTATCTGTGGTTTAGCCTGGATTAATTTGGCAAGCCAAATGTTTGCACAGCACGGTGAAGGTCGCAATTTGAGGTGGCAGCGAGAATAAATCCTAATTGTATTTTCTTACTTCATTAAATATCCCAACTATCTGTTAAATATTTGATAAAAGACAAGACTAATTCTACTATTATTAAAGGCTTTGTCACAAAGTGAGCGTCACGGCAGCTCTACGCGACCCTTGCGTGATTTCTATATGAAAATGAAATGTTGAAGTGTTTAGAGCATGACAAAACCATTTTTACGTAACTGTATTCAAAATAATATCATCATCATCCTTAAAAGCTTATCTGAAAAATATACTTACATGACATGGTTATGTAATTATTAATATCATATGAATCGTAAGTGTTCAGATAAGCTTTAACGTCTAGCTATTTATTTGTGGTAAGGGTACTAATTTTCCTACAAGTTTATCAATGAGCAAGAGCAAATGCGGCACAAAAGGCGACACCAAACTTTTAGTACGTGACAGAATATCTGTACCCATAAGACGAAGTGAGGACAAGCGTTGCAATAAAGACAAGCCTTGCGTGAGTCCTCGGGAATCTTCCACTGGACTGCTATTACATATATTAATTCCCGACCGACCTTGCAATGGACGTGCCTTGTTCGACTGTTAGGGGTGACAAAAAGAGGTTTTCCCCATTTGTGAAAAAAAAACACATCATTTATTCTTGTGCATGCAACCTCAAAATTTTTGTAACAAGGGACCGCTCTTTTGTTACTACTAAGTGGGTAGCTTAATGGGTGCCTTTCATAATAGGAAAATCATAATAGGAAAATCAATGTTGTGCTGTTTGTGAAGCTCTGAGGACCTTTACTAATAAAAAAGCTATTTTCTTCATAAACGCTTTTGTGTAACTTTTAAGGTAGATTCAGTTTTAGGTCTGGTGATAATTTTAGGTTTCATTTTTTTACACCCGGTATATGTGACTTATTATTTTTTCAGAAGAGCAGAACTCAATGGTGGCAGCCCTAAGTACATGGAACGTGCTGGGCCGGCCGCCGTCGAGACACGATCTCTTTATTACACGCTCATACATAAATTAATAGGCTTTCTTTTGCCATTTACTGACGAAATTAGGGTTGGTTAGTTAACTTGTAGTTGGGTACTCATAATTTTAAATATTGCTTGTGCAATTTAAATGTACGTAGAAGTAATTTCTTTTAACAGCTTCAAGCAAGTTTTACGCTATATCCACAAACAATTTTATTTTGAAAGCAATGGCGTAAACGTCATCTGGTAAATGGTGTTATAAACAGTCGGTAAAACAGTGAACTAAACTCATTAAATAGTAAAATAAACTTGTTAGTGGTAAAGGGTCAAATGTACCCCCTTGGACTAAAGCAATACTCAGGCACGGTATTTCTGTTAAATTTAAGTAATGTTTGAATAAATCTTAAGTGCGTTAGGAATGCATGTTAAAATAAACTATACAAACGATTTTTAAACAATGTTATCGTCCGCGCCGTGAAACCTGAAAATCGCCACTGTTGTGCAAATATCTGTTGATTCGAGAATGTTTGGCAGACCAAACCTATAGCAATACTATCACTCGTATTTTGTACATATGATATGGTTGGCAACGCTACGAATATGAACTTTTAAACGATTTTTTGAGAGGCGTTTTATACGTAATTATTACCAGATACAACAAATAATTTTGTAAACAATTTGGTGGATTTTGGTGAAATAGAGTGGTTATATACTTTTATTGATTTAAGCTTTATTGTACTGTGCACTACAAAACTATGTACAAAAGTTGGAATTAACGCCGTAGGACATTCTTTACCAGTCATACCTTTGGGCTAGTCATACTTTTCGCAGTAAGAAATCGCACCACTTTACCACAAATACCTACGACAGTTTTAATTCTAATCTTAGTTATAAAGCAGTAAATTTCAAAAGTGAGCTGACTGCTGCTGAACAGATTTATCTAATTATTTTTTTAAAGTACGACTCGAAGTACGACGATGGATACGAAGAGATTTAAAAAAAAATCAACGGACAGGAAAACGTCTTCGGGGTCGCACTGGGCAGGACAAGGTCTGCGGAGTCTTTTTACTGTATAGGATGCCTATCAGCCCTGACCGCGAACAGCAAACCTAATCAGCATCCATCGGTATCGACCGTCGACGTGATCCGCCACAGTCGTCAGCTACAACGTAATCGAGTTATTGACGGGAAAGAATATTTCGCTTTGTGATAAAGCCCGATGGCCATCCGTTTGTCGAGTTGTAGGGTGAAAATAGGTGTCGATTGTCCAGATATATTAATTGCATTAAGTAATTTGTTTTTCGAATCGTAAGCTACCTACGAATATTTACCTCCTATTAAATATCCTCATATTTTACCTTCTAATATTTTTTCTCATAACTTTGACAGACTTATCAACGGAAAAACAAATGACTATTGGATAAACAAGTGACTATCAAAATTTTTCGGGAAACAAGTGAACATCGGGATAACTTGTATTTTTGATGTTCACTTGTTTCATAATGATGGTATTTTATTTTTACCGATAATCATTAATTTTTCCAATAGTCATTTTTTTCAATAGTCACTGGTTTTTTTTTCTATGGGCATTTGTTTTTCCAATAGTTACTTGTTTTTCCGATAGTCATTTGTTTTCCCGATCGCCATTTGTTTTTTTTTCAAGTGACATTTTTTCCTATAGTCATTACCATGAAATTGTTTAGTAGAAGACTTAAGAGTCTCACCTATTTTATTATTTTAATGAAAAAAAAAAACCACTTGTTCTATCTATTCTAACTATTCAATAAGAACAGGTGGGAACAAAGGGTGTCGAAGGCCGTTGGGGCGAAGAACGTAGTGTCGAGTTATTACGATAATTGAATAATTGAACTGAAGTGGCTTTATAAGTTAGTTTTAAAACTTTAATCTGAAACATCGTTATTTTAACAACACTGACTTGTTTGTCGAAGGTATGACCGCTTTGTACTGAAATAACGCTTTCGCTTGTCAGAGCCAGCTTTGGAAACTTGTGAAAATATTAATAGATGAAAATATAACTTTAAATACTTTATCAGTACACGGAAACCAATACTACAATAGTCAGGTTCTATCAAAAGACTTAATAAAATCATTTTGAGCATACGACGTCGAAGATAAGGCCTTTTTTTTAAATTTGATAGCCAGTTCTTTTCTTTTAAATATTAATTCTGGATTTTTCATCGGGGACAGTATGCATGATGTCTTGGCTATGTGCTCTGTAGGTTATTAATCCGCCCAACTTTGCAAGACGAGGAATGTATCTGCCTGTGTTCTATATTGTATTTACTAACGAGTTTTGTACTGTATTGATCATTATTCTGTTAACCGCAAACGGGACTTTGTTAGATTAATTAGAACTTATAAAATTATAATATGTAGAATAAATAGAAAAAAAAAGATGGAAAATAAAATATAAGATGAATATACCTTGATATAAATATTGTATTTGTGACAAAGCTGGCCAATTTAATATTCAGTTTTTTTTACAAAAGTCTGCTCATATCAATATTTATGCGTTATGTGTTAAAGGATGGTAATGATATTAGATAGATTTGCACATGGGCCATTATTTTTACTGATAGATAAGTAACTAGTACTTTTAGGTGATTGTATTTTTCTTATTGGCAAGTATTTGGAATCATAATAGGTAACTAAAGGGGATTGTACAAACATTTATAGATAATTTCAATGGTAAAGGTACAGGAAAATAGTTTCTTTGGGGCATTTGAATGGATTTCACAAGCCCCCACGGAAATTGATTTTGTTTCATGACAAAGTATCCAGTGCTCATCTCCATGACAAAGGATTACATGTTTGCTGAATTTCACGGAGATTGATCTCAGTCGGCGGGGGTTCGAAAAAATAGATTCTGCAACATTTGTGAAAGGTATCCTATAGAATCTAAACCTACATTCTATTGTCCACGATAAGCTTACATTTCTATTTGTTACAACAAAAAAGGACAGAGCTGATCTTAAAAAAATATATAATTTATTTATTTAAACTTTATTGGCTTAATACCTTATATATAGATGTGGTATTAAGTAATTAAAATTTTAATCTACTCTACCGGTCAACCGAGTGGGAATACGGATAGGTATATTGATGAATTATTATAATTACATAACTTTAAAGTTTCGCATTGCATTGTAAAACACACACAAAGAGTATTCACTAATAATCATTTAAATATAACGTGTTAAGACGGTTATAATTAATTGAAGATTGATAAGTATTTGTGACATTTAATTATATCCTAACCCAAATGAATCATTTTGAAGCGATATTCGCATCAACTTTTTTATTTATTGTAAGTTTCTTATGTTTGTCCATGCCAACACAAATTCTTATCTTATCTTCATATCGGCCATCAGGTTGCGCGATTCTTTTTCGATGTCTTTCAAAAGTCAAGTGAAATAAAAATTCACAGTTTGCGGCATTTTGTAGCATTTTTAAGAGGTTACTGAAGCGCTCGTTTTGTCCTTTTCGTCTTAATGTCGATATAAAGTAGGTACTTACATACTAAAACTAAAAGACTTACGGCTACTTACATTGTCTTTAGTCCTACTGTACTGTCTTGTTTACGGTTTTGGTTTATTGCTCGTGCTTAATAATGTAATTGGCTCCTTTTGTACGCATTCCTTGTGTTACACGCTTTGCAACTATGCAACTTTGTAATTCGATTCAATTAATTAGAGTGCTGTGTCGGAAGGTTTTCACAACTATTTGGTCTTTTGTTTGCAGTTTGCAAGGAGGTTGTGATACCAAAAAGTTAAACAACCTAATCTGATTGGGATGGGTGACCATTTTGACCATTTAAGTGACATCTATTTATATGCATCTTCTCGTGCTTTGGAAGGCACGTTTAACTGTTGGTCCCCGGTCAATATCGATAGATATTAGTCGTTAAGCCAAGAGGCCCTCGGGCGGCTTAATAACATCTGATAGTCCACCAATCCGTACTGAGCTCGCGTGGTAGTGTATGGTTCGGAGCACCTCATAGTTGAGATGAAGCCTGTGTCCAGCAGTGGGACGGTATATAGGATGATGAGATGAGGTGTTTGCATTTGATAACTTTCAACGTTTAGAAGCAAGCAACAAACCACAAAAAAGATCTTTAAATAATCCGTAAAAAAGTGTATCATTTCAATGTCTACTGTTCGCGTAAACCGCAGATACAAATACACTGCTCAACAAAGTCTAGGGAACAAGCCAACTATATGACTTTATTTGTAAAATCTTCTTTAAAAAAGTACTGATCTCTTTGAGGTAAACAGGTAGGCTGAATGTTTATCAAACGTTTTCGAATTTAAAAAAAAAAATTAGAAACAAAAGAATTTTCGTAAAAGGCGGGAATCTTTCACTTTGATTGCTGTGTAGTGATACTGTATGAGAATTTTAAAGATAAAAATTTGTTTTATTGTTTTATGATTTTATTGAAAAACAAAATTAACTGTTGTTATTCGTAACTTTTGCGACTACGGCCATTATGTCACGACGTCATTTAACGCGGGAAGAAATGATTCGAGCTGTAGGAATGTTGGAAGCTGGGTTACCCCAACGCGAAGTTGCAGCTGCTCTGAATTCTCACGCGAGCGTTATCTGCAGACTGTGGGCACGTTACAGACTTACTGGCGATGTAGCCGAAAGGCACAGAGGCAGGTATAGGGTTACTACGGAAAGGCAAGACCGTTTTTTGCAAAATGTCGCAAGGAGGCAACCCACCATTACGGCTCGTCAGTTGGTAGAAGACCTCCAGTCGCAGCACCAGGTTGCTATCAGTGACCAGACTGCTCGGAGGAGACTCCATGAAGCTAATCTTCGTGCTCGCAGACCACTAAGAGTGCCCGCGCTGCGTCATGGAAATCGAGGACGTCGATTATTGTGGGCACGTGAACATTTGCAGTGGACCGTAGATCAGTGGGCACATGTACTGTTCTCCGATGAATCTCGCTTCGGATTTCATCCAGATTCAAGAAGAGTGCGTGTTTGGCGGATTCCTAGTCGGCAGAGTCGGCTTCAAAACCCACAGGAGGTGCATCCCTACCAAGGTGGTACAATCATGGTGTGGGCTGGAATCCGCCTGGGTGGACGGACGGATCTCGTTTTGATCAGGGTAAATTTAAATGCAGAGCGATACTGCGAACAGGTAGTCCAATCCGTGGTTATCCCGCACCGACAAAATCTTGGCGCAGATTTTATTTTTATGCAAGATAATGCACGACCACATACTGCGAGTCAGGTGATGGATGTGTTCCGCGAGTACAACATCGAAGTGCTGGAGTGGCCTGCTCAATCCGCGGACCTCAATCCCATTGAACACGCGTGGGATTTACTAAAGAGAAGGGCTTTTAGAAATCTCGCTCAAAATTTGAACACAGCAGATGAACTTTTTTCACATCTCTCCAGAGAATGGAGTCTTCTTCCACAAGAGACAATCGATAGTCTCATAATCAGTATGCCACGACGATGTCAAGCTGTTGTTAATGCCTTAGGGGGTCCAACTGATTATTAAAAAAGTCCACATATTTGTTCTTAACTGTAATGTTTTAATTTTTAAGAAATTTTATTAAATTAAATTTCTTTGTTTAGTTCTGTAATACACTTTCTTTGTTTTTCATTATAATTACCTCGTAATTCAAAAACTGAATCCTTTATTTATATACGCAACTAATTAAGCATTAAATTGCGCATCGATTGGTATATAAACTTTAAAACAAAAATATATAAAAATAAAAATATTCCCTAAAAACCTCCTGTTCCCTAGACTTTGTTGAGCAGTGTATCTTCAAAAAGCTTTATATTCTTCGTTTAATTTTAGCATGAGGCCTGAACGTTTTGCTAACGGAATGAACTTGTAAGCGTTAAGCACTCATCTCCAAATTGAAAGCGTCCTGATACCCACTAATACAAAATTTACTAAAATATCTTTCACCACCGCAATCCACATTTCCAAACACACTTCACAGGTGTACGTAGCAGAGGTGCCACTCTGTGCTTCTGACCTATACAGATTGTAAGAGTGAATAGTCTTGTACCTCATGTCCTGTGTGAAATCTTTAAGGTATGCTACTCAACTTAATGAATTATAGAAAAACAACACCAATTATTTTCAAATTAACTGGATAAATAATCCATGTACCTATATTAGCAATCAGGAAGGTGTTAAATCCTGAAATAATATATAATATAGCCTTTTTTATTCAGATCTTTAGTTTACATACATACATATTACATTTTAAAAACTTCATTCAAGCAAATTAAAGTTGAAACTTATTCTAATATCTGTTGTTTAGTAATCCTTTGTAGGTCTGTTTGCCAATCGGCAAAGGCCTCCTCCAACCTTTTCCATTCTGTCCTTACTTGAGCTACTCTGTTCCACATCACACCTGCCACCTCTTTGATGTCATCCTCCCATCGTTTCTGTGGTCTCCCTCTTTTCCTCTTCCCTTCCCTTGGGTACCATACTGTAACTTTCTTACTCCACTTATCATGACGTCTCATCATATGGCCTGCCCATCTCCATTTGAGTCTTTTGATTTTCAGTGTGACATCTGTGGTTTTAGTTTTAATTCTAATGATATTGTTTTTTACTCTGTCTGATCTCTTGATATTCAGCATACTTCTCTCCATAGCATATTGGCAAGTTGCAAGTTTGTTTATCAATTCTCGAGTTATAGTCCATGTTTGGCATCCATACATAAGGATAGGTAGTATGCAAGTATTGAAAAGCCTTTTTTTGGTGTTAATATGGAGTGTTTTGTCTTTCATAACTTCTTTTAAGCTCCAGTACCTTCCCCATCCGTTTGTGATTCTTCTTTTTATTTCCACGCGCATCGGTTCTTTATGTGTTATGACCTGACCAAGGTAGATGTATTCATCAGAGTAGTTGATTTCCGAGTCTCCCAGCGTTACTGGAGTTTTATATCCATTTGTCAACAGTCTCGTTTTTTCTGGGTTGAGTTTTAGTCCTACCTTTTCGCTTTCGACCGCGAGGTCTGCTAACATTCTATTAATTTCTTCGGATGTTTTGGCAAATAGGACTATGTCATCAGCGAACCTCAGATGTGTCAGCTTTGTACCGTCAACATTGATCCCAAAACCATCCCAAATGAGTCGCCTGAAAATTGATTCCAGCACAGCCGAGAATATTTTAGGCGATAAGGGATCTCCCTGTCTGACACCTTTCCCTATTTTGAATGAGCGTCCTTTCTTCTCTAACTGGATTCTGGCTGTGCTGTGGCTGTATACGTTCCTTATTATACGAATGTATTTATGTTCGACCCCTTGCTCCTCTAAGGCTTCCCAAATACTTTTGTGGATCAAAGAATCGAAAGCTTTACTGTAGTCAACGAATGCAATATAATATGTAAGCTGGTATTCGCTGTACTTCTCTAAAACTTGTCGGACTACATGAACGTGGTCAATCACAGAGTAGTCTTTGCGAAATCCAGCCTGTTCGATGGGTTGGTGTTCATCCAGAGTTCTTTCAATTCGTTTCAAAATTATTTTAGCGAAGATTTTATATATGTTGGACATAAGGCTGATAGGGCGATAATTTCCAATTTCATGTTTGTCACCTTTCTTATACAACAAGATAATGTTCGACTCTGTCCACTGCTGGGGGATTATTTCTGTGTTTAAGATATTGTTGAACATATCTGTGAGTCAGGTATCAAAACATGCTTGCCTTGTTGCAGGATTTCGTTGCTTATGCCATCTGGACCTGGTGTTTTGTCAAGCTTTAAGAATACTCGGAACACTTGAGGGTTTTGACAAATCAATTTCGTTACCTAGTGTTTTGGCTTCGTATAATTCTTTGTAATAGGATGTTGCTATTGTTAGTATGTCCTCTCTGCGATGTTTCCATTTTCCTCTGTCATTTTTCATTTTAACTATCCAATCCATTGAGTTCTTAATTTCCTTATATGCTTTTTTTACACCACCCGTTTTTGTTACAAATTTTTCTAATATTTCTATTCTGTTTTGTTTCCTATCTTTCCTCATGCTATCTTTAATTTCTTTATTTATTGTTGTTAACTTTTGTCTTCTGTCTTGAATATCTTTAGCACTGATTAGATGACTTCTCTTCTCCAGCAGTTCTATGGTATTCTTTGTTAGCCAGTTTTTGTGTTCAATTTTGGTACGTGCTACAAGTTTTATTTCGGTTTTTATGGTTTTCTCTATCCAGTTGTATTTTCCTTGCGTTTCTAATGTTTTTGTATTAGGTAGATAGTCTAAAAATTTGTTCTTTAGTGCATTGGTTATTTGTTCCAACTTATGGTTCCCTAGTTTAATGGTTCTAGCGTCTTGTTTTGGTCTGGGTATTTTTGGTTGAGTTATTACCAGTTCTGCTCTAATTAGTTTATGGTTAGTGTTAAAATTCAGTTTATTTATTACGGTGAAGTTAGTAAAGTAGTTGTTTTTGTTAGTCATAATGAAATCGATTTGGTTTTTAGTTTTGCCATCCGGCGAGATCCAGGTCCACATGTTTGTCTTCTTTTTCTTGTATATAGTATTTAAGATGGTTAGATTATTTTCTAGTGAAAAGTTCGTGATATATTCACCATTCCTACTTCGGGTTTTGTTATTGTATGTGTATGGTCCAAGTATCTTTGTTTCCTCTGGACGCCTATCTCCGATTTGACCATTATAGTCTCCCATTACTACAAGGTTTTTATGGCCATGATTTTGGATTGCATTATTTAGACCAAGGTAAAAAGTATTCATTGTTTCCAGGTTTGATTGTTCGGTAGGCGAATAGATTTGTATAATGGACCAAGGATCTTTATATCCCGGCAATTTCAAATTCATCATCGCAATACGTTCTGAGATACCAATAAATTCTTCCACATATTTCACTATATTTCTCTTAACAATAAATCCAACCCCATAAAGGCCCGGGGTCTCGCCTATGTGGTAAAATACGAACTCTGGATGAGATATAATATTTTCTCCCATTCTTCTGACTTCACTGAGGCCAATAATATCCCATTTAATGTGTTTTAATGCATACATAAGTTCTTCAAGATTTTCGTCATTTTTGAGTTTGTTTGTGAGTACATTGAGGGCTGCGATGTAAATTTTTCCTTGTTGTTGGTTTCTGTTTTTGTGGTTACTGTTATCACTTTTTGTTGGAGGGTTGTGGTCGTCATCCCCCACGAGGACCAGTCGGCTTGGGGGAGGTTGATATTTTCTTGTTTCGTTATTGTCATTTCCTTCGGTTGGGTTCGGTTTCCATTTGCCGATTGTTAGTTGTTATTGTTTATTGGCGGTAGACATGTTAGAAATAGAGTTCGATCTTGGCCGCATAATATCAAAAACATTAGTTCTGTTTGATTTAATTGAAGCTACAACCTGTTGTTTTTTAGCCTGGTTATTATAAGAAGAGGGTGAGGCAGATGGTTGTCTTTTCCTTTTTTCTTGGCTATCTTTGTTCTCTTTAACTATGAGTCTGTCATACTTGAAATATGCAATGTTGCCTTTTTTCCTCTCTTCAGCTAGTTCTGCTTGCAGCATTTTCCTCTTTTCTAAAACTTCTTTGGAATAGTCTTCACTAATGATGATTTGTTTCAGGTGTTTTTTGTTTTTTATGATAACTGATTTTTTCCAGTTACATACAAACGAGCATAGTACCGGCCGCGGCCTGTTAGTTTCTTTGTTTTTGGTTCCTAAGCGGTAAATTTTGTTGATCTCATAGTCTTCAACATTAATCTCCAAATCCTCTTTAAAAAATTTCCTCAATTCTTCACTTAGTTCAGAGGTTGACGCTTCTTTGTCTTCAAGGCCAAATATTATAATATTGTTGTTTTTCTCCCCTCTCTTAAGGAACTCTATTTCTTTTTCTAGTTTTTCTACTTTAATTTTTAGGTTTTTATTTTCTTCCACTAATGGATTCAGCTTTTCTTCGATTTTTTCCATAATACCGTTTGTGATAGAATCCTTAAGTTCAGTAGACTGGTTTTGCATTTCGATTTTCATTTTATCAAATAATATTTGAAATTGACCTTCCATAGTGTTATTATCAGTTGTTGCGTGTGTTGGAACGTATTTTTGTTTTTTCCTTTGGCAACACTGACGCTGGTATGTCAATGTCACTTACTCAAACGTCGCTTTTATTGACGTAGTGTCAGTGAATAAAATAGGTATGGTATGATTTCTAACCTCAAATCGATGTTGATATTCGGCTTCTAATTTAACAGTGGTCTTCAACAATCTTGCAAATCTGGTTATCAATAAACACTTCTCGAAGGTTTTACTAGCGTTTAGTGACAGTGTTGCACTACAAATGTTACTGTGATTATATTTAATAACTTGATTTCTTATGGAGCTATCACTATGATGTTGGCAGTTCGGAACCGGAACCCGAAAAATTTTCGGGTTCCGGTTCCGAACTGCCAACATCATAGTGATAGCTCCATAAGAAATCAAGTTATTAAATCCTGAAATAGCTCTATATAAAACTTATAAAGGCTATGTAAGTCTTCTATCAGGAAGCCTACGCACTCGTTTATGCGTATGTAAAAAAATATTTTTTACCAACATTAATAATTAAAAATGTGTGTACGTATATTTTTCCATAGTTACGGTCTGAACTCATGATACTGATCTGTCCATTTTTTTTTCAAATACCTTGCGACCTTATTCATTCCAGTCCCAGACATTTACTTGTAAGACAAGGTTTTCAGAGTAGGGTCTGAAGCATTCGACGTTTCAGCGATTGTATTGAGAGCATTTGAGCGGAGACAGGCGAGGCCCAGGGGGCGCTGGAGTGCAGATGGCCCTCGAGCGATAAACACGCTATTGCTTCTTATCGCTTTCTTATCAAAACGTTATATGCCAGACAATGATTTGAAATAACCTATATATATTATTTATGTAAGAGCATTCCTTTCCCATCAGCCTGTGTATATAAAATATGATTGAGGTACCGTTACTCTAAAACTCTAACATTATTCAAACTTGTTGCTAGTATTTTTTGTTTTTGGCTTGTACTTGACTATGATGTTCAAGCCTAGGATAGTTTTTCTTTTAATAATAAGCGAGTTTGTGTTTGTTTGATGTTGTTTAATCACCCGGTTCGCGAGAGATGCGGGTTCGAGTCCTGCCCGTGGCATCCAATTTTTCTTTAAAAGTGTTTACATTGTAAATCATATTAGTTACACAGATGTGTGGTGCTCCTTAGTGCGTCGGTATGTGATCTAAGGCAACTAATAAAAGTGTGCGAAAAATTCGCTAGTGTACAATGTTGTAAGAAGTCAGTTCCTGGTGATTGAGGCCGATGGTGCAAAGAGTCTCCAAGTAGTATCTCCTGTCTATTAGAATTATGTTCCACTGGAGAGAGTGGATAAATTTAAGTACCTTGAACACATTGTCACTGCTGACCTCAAGGACCATGCCGAAATTGAACGCAAACGGAAAGCTCTCTCAAAAACGGCGATTACGTTAGCACGCAGGTTTGCTAGGTCATCTCTATACACATGCACCCTGTGGATAGAATATTTGTAGAAATCATATAACTCCTTTCGCGTTCAATTCAATAAAGCTTTGAGAGCGGTGATGGACCTGTTCCGCTACTGATGCGCTTCAGGCATGTTCGCAGCAGCCCGCACGTTGGTACTGCAGCACCCGACTGTTTTTATGCGTGTGCGTAAGCGGTGCGCGTCGACGCGGTGCGTAGGGTACGGGGCAGCTCCAATGCCGTCCTAGCAATGATCGCAGACCGTCTGGACTGTCCATATGTTCGCCTGCTGCGACAGGCACATCACGTCACGGCTGTCCGAATTGAAATTTTAAAGTAAGTATTATTCTAAATTCTAATTAATTACAAAACCTAACTGATTAAATTGTATTTATTTTTATTGAATCAAATAATTAGACATTATTTATTCAAAATGGTAATACGATTTTGTATGATTTTGTGATTGGATTTTATTGATTTCTAGATTTCAAACTATGTATGGTATTTTGTTATTTTAATGTAATGTGCACTTGGCATGGGACAAAGTCCTTAACTAAATGATTTCAATGCATGGCAATGGCTATTTGCAAGACTTCATAGTATACCATGAGTAATTTCATTCTATATTATCTTCCTAGAGTTTTTAGACTTACTTAACTTTAATATGGCGTGACATACAATGTGTGAAAAAGTGTGAAATGAAACTTTCGTGTATTAAAAGAAGGAAGAGAAAACGCGAAATCTATTCTCGTTTCATACGACTCTAATTTTCGACACAAGATAGAAGAACATAATAAAGCCCGGATTCGTAGTGGCAAAAATCGTACTCCAGTTCAACCAGCTCGCATTGCAGACCATTTCATTGAGATTTTTAATTAGGTCAGTTTGGCTGAACGGGAACAAACGATCCAGACAATTTTTCCTAATGTGCCGTTCCCCTTTAAAAGCGTTTACATTTTATCTTCATTTGTACAGGCAACCGAAGTCCAATCCGATACATTGTTTAGAGGATTAAATAACTGACTGAAAGCACTAACTGTGAAGAAATTTGTTTTTACGTTAAAACAACTCAATTTCTTCACTAACTTTTTAAATATATATACCTTACCTTTGACCAAACAAGTGCTGACATTGCTTAATTTTTAAGCTATCTGTATACTTGAAAAACTGGCATTGTATACTCCGGGTATGACCTGAAGGCACCTAACGTTGACTAACACAAAGCCACTGACTCAGCTCAATTTAACATAGCGGGTGTATTAATATAGTATGAAATACTTAACTATAGTTAGATAATCCTTCTAGTACCCGTAGCAGCCTTTAGAATCAATGGGTAGATAAATCCAATGCAAATCGTACCATTGTCGACAAAATTGGCGACCATTACCGATTCTGGATTCTAATTTGCTTCTCACGTTAAGCTCCTCATATACACAGTGCTCCATAAAAATTGAACGGAAATTCATACCCATTTTAGCTACCTACAAAGATATATATTTGTATGGCTTGTCATTTTTCATTGTTAGGTTCAAATTTTCTGGCATACTCGTATAGTAGTATTCTCATTATTCTATGACATTAATAAAAATGTTGTCCTTTTATACAACAGGTATCTAAATACCTATCACCGGCATCAGTCGGCAGTCACTCGCAAAAACTGGCTTTTTATCCCATATTGTACGTACCCAAACTGTAACGTGTGTTTGTAAGGAGTAAATAAACAAGTAATCTAATCATTCTTTATTTAAGCACTTCCTCATACGTTCTTCTATAGAGGTATAGGAAAGCTTGCTTCAAATCGATGAAAACAACAATCGAAACGTGTATTCAACATAAACAACGAAGCAATTTAACAGAAGCTACGAAGTGAATTTGCTTCGTTTCCATGTTCTTTACTGGGAACAAGCACATTTACAGTAATAATTGCGTTGTCGAACAAATGTCAGAGTTTCTCATACTAATTCGCCAAGCGGCATTGCTGAAAGTTGGCCCTTAAATCCCAGCTCTTTGAACGATCGTTGGGATTGGGAACGGGTGGCGTTTAACAGCGCTAGGGTGGGTTGTCACTCAACGATTTTCTTGTCAACAATTGTTGTGATTTAAGACGCATCTTAAATTGTATTAAGACGCTCGACATTGTATTTTTAGTGGGAACTTATCACAGTTGTTGTTTCTAGCATTTTGTATTTTATTAAAAAGTAGCTAGATTTTGAGAGTTCATATAAGGACTAAAGCTAAAATTCCCTAATATTCGAAGTTGTAAATAGTAAGTTTTTTAAAAATTATTGAATCTTTAGCTTAATACACCAACCTTTCACATTACATTAAGAAGAACAAATAAGACAGGGCAACGAAACATCATATAGTAACTAGGAGTTTTTAAATATTGTTCTAAAACCAAAACAATTGACACATTATTAAATTCAATAGTAGCAGCCCTATTTCAAATGCATTGCCACGTTTGGGTCTCATGAAGTCTAATGTAGCGAAGTTTGAAATAAACGTAATCGGATGCCTCAATAGCATTCAATTGAATGGCACTAAGACGATCAAGATTGATATTGAAAGTGATACTTAGTTAAGTAACAACGCTATAATAGATATTTCAGTAACTGATTCATTTAAAAACTAAGTACAAAAAATTACGTATCGTATAAATAATAATAATAATAAATTGTTTCAACGAATACACCTATTACCTAGCCCCAAACTAAGCGTTAGGTTTTGGTTCAATTTCGAACTATAAAGTCAAAACTTATTTCCATTCAAATAAAGTTTAACTGGAAATATATCTAAATTAAAGTCACAATCCAAAGTCTATCTGAATCGTTTATAATCTGATTACGGGTTCGATCATTCGGAGAAAGGGCCTTCTCAATTTAAATATCGACTTTCGAACGACATGAATTTTTCAGGCTGTCTCCAACGGTCTCAATTACAGAATCGGCACCCAATATGCCAGAAATCATTATGTCGGCTCAATGAATTTATCCGTTTATCAATATAATCGCGATGATCGTCTACGTATTACGTAAACGTTTTACCACCGGTTTCAATATTCTATCTGCCATTCATTGAAGGTAAGATAACTGTCAGTTTCATAGAAACGGCTGTATCCTCATATAGCTCTTAGTAGAAAAGAAAGGTAGAATAACTATTAGACCCGGCCATAAGTATTTTTATAACTGTTTTATTCAGTTTAATTTTGAAACGTTTGCGCTAGAACTTTTGAATATTGCCTAAATCTGTAATTTTCTTTTTTTTCAGGTAAGTCACCGATTTACAAAACATAGGAGAGTTGGTAAAACTGTTATCCTCCTTCAGGCTCTTTATGTATTTGTCTAAGATCTAACAGAAAAGAGACAAACACGGTAGGAGCTAGTCGCACGTGGTCCTACTAAACAGAGTCCAATGGACTTGCTCCGCTCCTAGTCGTTGTCAGTACTGCGAATTGTTTATACGTCTTTCCGTGTGCGTGTGCCGCCCATTTTGAGGTGACGATTGTAAAGACGTACCGTACCTTCCTCTGTTTGGTTTGATCTCAGGTATTTTTTCTGCATCCTATGCGAAAAATTGGTAAACAATTATTATTGGTAAAAAGTAGACGTGCCGCTGGGCGCAAAAAAACCACACACCACACCTTTTTTTAAAGCTGCACGCTGTACACGCAAAAATATATAGCATTACTTAAGAAATAATATTACGTGCTCCTTGCTATCTAATACAAATTCAGTGAACGTAAACTACAGATATCACTGTTCTGGTAATGTTCGGTTGAAATGTCTTGTACAACATCACATTTAAGTTATTTTTGAATCACTTCATGGGAAAAACATAAAATAATATGATGCCTTATTATGCTGGCCAAGAAAGTGGATGTGACATACGGACGGACAGGCAGACAGGACGAATCTATAAGGGTTCTCATTTTTGCCTTTTGGTTTCGGAACCCTAAGATAAACCGTTGAGGCCACTCAAAATATTTAACATAACTGACCAACCCTAACACCTTTTTAGATTCAAACGTATAAGAACACATATAACATAAGATTTCAAGAATTGTAAAAAATAAAAAATTTCATCTTGTACATATAACATTGTTTGTTACTTACCTAATATTGTGTGTGTCCAATTTGAGCTCTAAATGAAACAAATCGCATTACACTGTGGCGATCCAGGTGCAGCCCAAATATCGGGTGGGCTGTTATGCTAATCCGCCTCTCATTTGAATTCTCTTTAGTTCCGTTTGCACTGCGGCCGGGCGCCCCGTGGCCATCAACAAACATCTAAATAGTTACAAATGTTTCGCAATTTCATTCATGTATTACCTTCGTTGAAAGTGTGAGAGTCAAATGTTCTGTTTCTGATTGCGATAACACAAGTGCTAAAGTAACTTACTTCAAGATCGAGCAATGTAGACGTGATGTTTAAAAAAAAATGGTTGGCAGCAGACAACAGTTGTTTGACAACAGGTCTTCATTTTAAACAGAGCATACAAGTAGGTACTTTAAACAATAAATAAATAACCCATGTTATATTCTACCTACGTGTGATACAATACGACGCGCATTGGAATTGAAGTTTAAATAACAATCCACAATACTGCAAATCATTCGAACTTAATAATTCTACCCCTATATCTGTAAAGCATCTGAGATTTCTTATCTTTATCACGTTTAAGCTCGTTAATGACGCTTTCGCCATTATCAATATCTGTTATCTGTCATTCGTCATGCGGGTTGATATCTAAATTAACAAACCGTTCTTACACACGCTGAAATATACTCTTACGAGTAATATGCAAATGTTATTGCAATCGCAGCGCAACTAAGTATAAAACCTCCTTGCAGTTAGGATGTACAGTCAACAGCACGCCGTACTACTTATTTTAATTGCAGTATCGCTCTTATTATTGAGGTGCTTGTGGCGCAGTGGTTGCAGCGCTTTGGTAGTGATACCCAAAGTTAAGCAACCTAAGGCGCGGTCATGTATGGGATGGGTGACCATTCTGACTATTTAAGTGACGTCTATTTACAAGCATCTCCGTGCTTCGGAAGGCACGTTAAGATGTTGGTCCCGGTTTATATCGGCAGATATTAGTCGTTAAGCCTGGTCAGAGGCCCTCGGGCGGCTTAATAACAACTGACAGTAAGGTTGGTTACTTACCTTACAAACACCCCTCCACCAATCCGCACTGAGCCTGCGTGGTGGAGTATGGCTCGGACCACCTCATAGTTGAGGTGAGGCCTGTGCCCAGCAGTGGGACGTATATAGGCTGATGAGAAATCGCTCTTATTATGTTGTGACTAGTCAATAATTAAAACCGTGATTTTGAAAAATTCGAAATTCTATTCGAAGACACACAATCAGGAAATGTTAATGTGTACATACGTGAGCACATCACACAATGAATAAAAAAAAGGTTTAAAAAAACTATTATCGCTTTGACGGATTTTGTTTTTTATCGTAAGGCCTCAGGATGGGCACTCAGTATTCTTTATTGGTCACCAAGTTAGACCAAATGCAGTCATTTGGAAATGCGCAATCTTTCATTGGTCGTAGTATACCTAAGTATTATTCGAGTATAATAACAGCTCTTACAACAGACCGTTATTAAATCGCGACGTCCATCTATCATCGGCAATAATGGGGTGAAGAGTGTGGCAATCAATGGGCCCCATTACGGGAAAGCGGGAGTTTTACCCCGAGCTTTGGTTGTAATGTATTGTAAATGGAACGAGGACAAATCAAATTTTTCAGCTCACGCTATCGGCACGACGTTTTTGAAATATAATTTTGTATGGTATGGCATTTCGGTGTAGTAGGTATAACGCGTATAAATTGCGAGATATAACATGAGTATTAAAGTGTAGAGTACCGTCGCCGCTTACATGGGCCGACGGTAACATATTGAAACCCTTCAGCCCTAACACTGATGGTAAAAAAAAGCTTCCAGAACAAGATGTTATTTTGTGAAATCGCATGGAGGGCATTAAATATTAGAACACTTTTATATTTAAGCTAACAAAAATCGCTCGTACCTTACGGAATAGAACGTATCTTGTATCTATTTGGTATCTTAATTAAGGATAGATTTGCGATTGATTACTTTGTCGTGGATTTAGTACATCAACTTCATTTCTGGTGGCCCCAAAACTGAAAGTTTAAGCAGCTGAATCGCCGCCGCATCTGCAAGCTACGTAGTCTAATAGATGTATGTATGTATATATGTCACCATCGGTGTACCTTATTCATAAGCAGATAATAAATTTCATTTCGAATCACCCTTTTAATAAAAATACGGGTTAAGGTTCAATAATATTAATAAGTTAACACTGAAGCACCATTATGCATAATGTATGTGTGCCGCAACCAGAGCGAGTGCGCGAAGCTTTCCCCAAGGAAGTCGTAAACACAGTGTACATATAAGCTAAAGCAGTACCACAGATATTATAATAACCTATAGAAGTACGAAAACTTACATCAAACCATTGCAAGACACACATACACACAAACGCAAGTTTCTACAGAGCCAGAAGCGGGTATACAATCTGTCCGGACATGACATACCGATATTTGAAGGGGCTTTTCTCCAGGTATTTTTATCGACAATTCAACCCCTCTACAGTCCCTTACCTCACCCCCCTCAAAATGGCCGCCATTTAAATCTTTACCTACCAATTCTGATAGTGAATTTGTGAAAATTGCAATAACTTCGAAAGTGAGTGTCACAAAATACTAAATTTGGTTTTATTTGAACAGCAACAAGTTGTTCTAGGGACCACTAAACAAATTTAATTGATAAGAGTGATGAAACATACTTTAAAAAATTCGCAAACCGCAAAAAAACATAAAAAATTCCGAAAAAAAATTACATTTCTGCACATAGTTAAAAAACTAGCCCCGTATGATGGTATTTTTTTATTTTATTTAATTAGTTAGTTATGTTAGCTACAAAATGACACCAAATTTGCTGACCTAACATGAATTCTTTTTTACAAATTTCATAAAAAAACTATGACCTTGCGAAAGCCATCCCATTCCAGGTAGCGGATCCGACCCTACATTCCTAGAGTGAACAGGTAGGAAATTACAAATGTGTTATGAGTGTGAGCGAGACACAGCTACGGAAACGTCCAGATGGTTATGAAACTAGTTACAGCTTTGCTTTGTCAACTAGTTGTTGTCCCTCGCTACGCGTTGTGATCGCACGTCAACTTTGTTCTTTACTATCTCTACTGTGTTTTACGTTATCCTCAAGTTATTAACTAAGTGTTTTTTGTGAACTTTACAATGGCAAATCGTTCTCGCAACGAATTTCCAAGTCAGCATGTTGCTGATATTGTTTTTGTTTATGGTTTTTGCAACGGCAATGCTGCCGCTGCTGTTCGAGAATATCGAAGAAGATATCCCAGCCGAGTTACGCCAAATGCTCGGACATTCGTCTCTACGTTCCTGAGATTAACTGAAAATGGGATTCGCAGACCACCCAACGAACGTTACCGGCTCGTGTCTCCGCAAGACGAAGAAGATATTCTGAGAATGATTACCAGAGAACCGAGACTCAGTGTGAGGAGGATCGCTGCAAGACTGCAATTGTACAAATGGGCGGTTTGGAGAGTGCTCAAGAGAGAAGGTTTACATCCTTACCATTTTCGGAGAGTACAGGATATTCATGAACCTGATTATGCTACAAGGGCAACATTTTGTTCTTGGATACAGCGACAGTTACGACAGGACCCCAATTTTTGGAGAAAAATCCTATGGACTGACGAAGCCAAATTTACAAGGCAAGGAATTATTAATCACAGAAATGATCACCTGTGGCTTTCCGAAAACCCGCATGCGATACGTCCGAGCACATTTCAACGGGAATTCAGTGTAAACATGTGGGCCGGAATGATTGACGGAGTTTTAATCGGCCCAGTTGAGTTACCTTCGAGATTAGATGGTCTGAGATTTCTTGAGTTTTTGACCACTGAATTTGCTGATCTACTGTTAGATGTGCCATTAATAAACCGGCGCAACATGTGGTTGCAACTCGATGGAGCGCCCGCACATTTTTCTCGAAATGTTCGGTCATATTTAAATGAAATGTATTCGCCTTGGATTGGACGAGAAGGTACTGTTGCGTGGCCACCAAGATCTCCTGACCTAACGCCACTCGACTATTGTTTGTGGGGCACGATGAAACAGAAAGTTTATTTCCACGTGTCGGAAACCAGAGAGGAGCTTTTGGAGAGAATACAAGAAGCAGCAAATGAAATCAGAGCTGATGTAGAGATGGTTCGACGTTCCACGAAAGACATTATCATAAGAACTGTTAAATGCTTATTATGTAACGGCGGCCATTTTGAACAGTTTTAATTTAATTTTTAGTTAGTTTAGATAAATAATTTGTTTATGAATGATTTTTAATAAATGATTGTTAATTTTAAATCAAAATTTAAAAATAATGCCAAATTACTTTCATTTCGACCTATGTCAGAGTTGTAATAATGTTTTTTTTTTCTTAAAGCAGATTACTTATTACTTACAAATTTGGTGTCTTTTTGTAGATAACATAACTAACCGTTGAAATAAAATAAAAAAATACCATCATAAGGGGCTAGTTTTTTTAATTATGTGCAGAAATGTAATTTTTTTTCGGAATTTTTTATGTTTTTTTGCGGTTTTCGAATTTTTAAAGTATGTTTCATCACTCTTATCAATTAAATTTGTTTAGTGGTCCCTAGAACAACTTGTTGTTGTTCAAATAAAACCAAATTTAGTATTTTGTAACACTCACTTTAGAAGTTATTACAATTTTCATAAATTCACTATCCGAATTGGTAGGTAAAGATTTAAATGGCGGCCATTTTGAGGGGGGTGAGGTAAGGGACTGTAGAGGGGTTGAATTGTCGATAAAAATACCTGGAGAAAAGCCCCTTCAAATATCGGTATGTCATGTCCGGACAGATTGTATAGCGGTATCGATAGGCATGATTACATTTATCGCAAATTTTCGCTGTATAAAGGGTTAAACATAATTTATTTTTAAACGCTCTTTAAACCAATTTTCAATTACATGAAATTCAATAAATATTCCATCACTTAACTCTGATTTTAGAGACACAGAAATAATGTAACCTCATAATTCCCATACAAAATCTATGGGAGACTGATGGTTTTGACAGATGATTATAGTGTGTCAACTAACTACCAATACCTGCTAAGCCGTTTTGTTGCGACGTGTGCGTCTGTGTTGTGTCATTTCTGGCAATAAATGCCCAGCAATTACTGCTTATCTTTATCCTGTGATGTAAGCACGTTATAAATTATTATTACTGAACCTTGAATATTACTCCGTGGAATGAAAGTCGATTGCAGGAAAAGATAATTAAGTTCGGCTCGATCTAATCTCATTTTATCCTTTTGATGCTTTGATGAATTCGATCTTCAGTGCTAAAATAAGTGAGCACTTTGAACTGTAAGTAAAGTCAATGAAATTAAGAGTGAATGAATTCAGCCGGAAAATTATGATGTCAATGTACCTGTGTTACACATTTTTATTTGTCTTTTTTCGAAGCAGAGATTCATTCAGTAAATAAGTAAGTACTCATACGATTCCGTAGGACATTTGCGTTGATAATAGCTCCGTTAATACAACATAGTACAACGGAACCTTAATGAAGGTTCTGCTTGTGTTCGACAGATACACCCATGCGAAATCCGGCAACTGAAAACATAACGTTGTTTAAACTCCTTTAAGGCACTTAGGACTACAGTAGTGTTTATAGTGTCTGGTCTTTTTAGCCTTTATACGTCCCACTACTGAAGACAAGTCTGACCTCAACTATGGGGTGGTACGAGCCATACTCCACCACGCGTCATCAGTGCGGATTGGTGGAGTGGTGTGTGTAAGGTAAGTGACCACCTTAATGTCAGATGTTATAAAGCCGCACGTCCCACTGCTAAGCACAGGCCTCACCTCAACTATGAGATGGTACGAGCCATAGTCCACCACGCGTCATCAGTGCGGATTGGTGGAGGGGTGTGTGTAAAGTAATTGACCAACCTTAATGTCGGACGTTATTAAGCCGCCAGAAGGCCTCTGATCAGGCTAAACGACATATATCTAGTGATATTAACCGGGAAAATTAGCTTAACGTGCCTTCCGAAGCACAGAGATGCTTGTAAATAGACGTCACTTTAATACTTTCACCCATCCCAGACATGACCGCACCTTAGGTGGCTTAACTTTTGATATTACTATCAAAGCGTTGCCACCATTGCGCCACAAGCCCAGTGTCTGGTAACCATGATCAAATGTATCACGGAAGCGCAAAACACAAAAGGCTTACTATAACACGAACCGGTAATGCAACCTATCCTCTAGGCACAGATAATCTCGAACGAATTTTCCTCTTCTGCGCCGCTGGGCGAGACCTTTTGTTTTACCACACGGCCGTATGATTTAGTGATGTGCCAAGCACACGAACTATAGAGCTGGTACGAGTATTTCAACACTTTCTTAATCGCATAAAACAAATTCGTTAGCGGTGTTCCTAAATCAGAAAAGGAGCATTTATAATTTTGAGTAAGAAAATAAAGGCCTGCCCTTACAAAATCGAGACAAAATAGACACTTTACCTATGATAAGTGAATTTCTTGTAGAAAAGTTCAGCCTGTGTTTTACATTTAAAAGTCATAAACAATGTTGTTTGTACTTTTAATTACGTCCAAAGCTGTAAGTATTTTACGTAAACTCAGCACATCTCTAGCTAGGTGATCCTAATTCCCCTGAATTCAGTCGGCTGGAACAAACGATTGGGTAATTGGGCCATAGGACACGTAAAGGTTTGCGCTTAGCGGGTATCGAGCTCGATGGGATCGGGTAGAGCTTACATGCATACTGTTGGTATTTCAGTTTTAAATTTCAGTTTCCCGAGTATTGTTATTTATGGCTTAATCTTCTGAATAATTTTGTAAAAATACCAAACTACCTTAGTCTGTCTAGCCATCATTGATCAATGATGATTCCCGTATTAATGAAAGATGTTAACTTTAAATTGTTTCTTATTCAGTTTTACGAAATTACCTAAATACGATCTAATGAGTGATTGATTATAGAGAGTATTTTATTTATATATATGCCTTCAAACATCCAAATCAAGCCACATCAGGACACAGAACCCACCTCAAACAGGCAAAAACAGGAGAAGAAATATCAAGAATTACGCAGGGCTGATGGTCTTCATTTTTATTTTATTTTCCCCTTTACAGTCAATCTTACCAACATCGTACTTGAATCGCCTGTATTTGACAGTTCTAGTATAGACGAAATGTCACAATTAGGCAATTCAAATTCGATTTTGTTACGATTGATTAGCGGTATTGATTGGCCACTGGTTGGTTTTGTCCAACACTTTTGCACTTTTAATTTTCCTTTCGTCAAAACCATCGATCTAAACCTAATCTATCAACCATAAAGCGCATAGAATGCGTTCATCTTTTATTTTAAGGCTTCGAGTCTCGTCGGCGCCTGACGCTATCGATTTGAGCATAAAGACGGTTGATTGAGGCGCCTGGCGGCTGGACGTACAAATTGTGCAGTGTGCATCTAGCCTTATCTTGTAGCTGTGCGCTTTTCAGTCCGGAAAATTAACTTTCGCTATTTTTGTAAACAGTTTTGGTAATCGAGTTGGATTTTTTAATGGTAGGTTGTAGGTGGTAAAAAGTTTCTGCTTATTCGAACAAAAGATAGAAAAAAGTACCTCTACTAAATTCCAATTGCTTTGTTGTGTTTTCCAAGTTTATCTTAACGTTTCATTTTGCTATCTTGCTAGAACTTTTTAGCCTAAAATTCGTTAAGTATGTCCAAGTCTCTTGTTCCGTAAAGTCTCATAAACACCATCAAGTTTAGACTTTGAACTGAAACACATATTTTTTACCTTGCTACTTTTTCGGGGTAGCTATTTAAAAATACTAATTATTAAACACAACCAAATTAAAAAAAAAACTTGAAAAGGATTTAATATAAAAACTTACTTAACTGAATGTGTTTCCCTTGTTTTACCGCGCCGTCAAACGAGCACAATGGCTGCGTCACTCTGACGAGGCGAGCGCGTAAAATACAATATTTATTATGAATATTTCTTGTAGCGTTCTCCCCGCACGCCAAAATTGAATTTGGCCTATCTTTTTGCAGACAATTTGCAGCTACAGCGTAACCAATATAATGATTTAATTCACGTATTTTTCGACGATTTGCATTTATGTTTACTCCTAATTTGACACGTAAGATTTTTGCCTAAAATCTACATATCATTATGCAAACAAAACTGTAAGTGAGTTTTCGCAATTGCACTTGCATTACTTGAATAATTTTTGGAATAATCATTATGAAAGCAGAGAGTAGCCACTCATTACTCATTAGTCAAACGATTTCTATCATATATTAAGTATCTACATACTTTTAGTGAACTTTTTATTTACGAGAAACACCTAACGGTGTTTCTCGTAAACCTTTCACCTAACGGTGAAACAAGCTAAGGCTTGTTCTTTGTTTATATTAAGCATCCTAAAAAAAAAGGGTAATTACTTATCCCCAAAAAACCTTTACCTCCGAGCCGCGGTCCCATTGCGAAAAAGAGTTTCAGAAAATAAATATTTGCAACAATATTCATTCGGCGATACTTCAGAAAGTACTCAGCGGTTCTCGTGCTGGTATTGCCGTAATGGGCTGCAGCAAGGTTCAGTGGCACTAAATTTTAAAGTTAAAGCATTACGGTACCTCGACGGGGCACGTCGTCGCGGTAATGTTTAAGTAAGGACCACCTGAAACTAAATAATCATTTTGTGCTATTATTTACCAGCTTCTCTACTTAAAATATTTTGTTATATGATCATAAAATCAATAGTGAAAAGATTACTGAGGTTCACAAAAGGTTATATGATAGGCCAAGTAGGTAAGTAAGTTTATGGAATGAGATCTGTGATCAATTGAATATTGTAGGCGTTTGTAGTTACAAACTTAAACGTGAGTTACCTATCAATCACAATTAACTTCACCAACGAAAACAAATTAGCAAAGATAATGAACGCAGCAGAATTTAATCAATTAGAACAAGTTTTTGGGCTGTTTCTGTAGGCAGACAGTTTTTGTTGACATCCCCATGCTAGTAATTAGCTGATCTTCGCTAATTTAATAATGCTTATTACAGGCTGAAGGATCAGACGTTTGACCTTCTACTTTATTTAACGTTCACAAAATTAAATATACAACGCAAATTTGCGGCTGACATACTGTACAACTTTAGTTTGTAACTTATGTTACAGTTTAAAAAAAACACCCAAAAGCATTGTACCACTGAGCAACGTTTTTTTTAAATGGGTCATTAACTTTACCCAATATGCGACTTGAAATCGTTATTTTGGTTTTTATGAGAAAAGTTGTGCCGCACACAAAGCGTCGGACAGAACTGCGATTTAAATGAATAGCTTTGTCGCCATATTTAAGTACCCTCCTTTCAGTATTTGCAAACGGGATAAAGATATGGCGGTTTTTTTTTGCTGCATGCTGAATGAATACAACATAATTATTCGTTGCGTACTTTATAAATACGAATGGTACAATTATGTTACTCTGGTGAAAAATGACATTAAAATTATTCATTCAGGACCTAACGGAGGCAAAATATAGTAAAGAAACGGCATCGTGGCTTAGATCAAACCAAACAGAGTATGGTACATCCTTACCGCGACTCGCCAGGACGCGCAGGTGTGCTCTGGCGGTTACTCATTAGTTCTGAAACTACTTGTTTCATAGATACAATTAGGAAATCCACCGTGAATAATAATGCAGTTTTATTTTTTGTGCCTACATTGTCAAACATCCAGGGTTATGTTGAATTAACGGGGCTATCGATTTACACCCGTAAGCAATAGTGTTATCTTGCAAGAAGATACATACATTAATTTGAGAGTTATTGGGAGGATTATTATTAAAAAATAAAATAAAAAAAATAAAAATTGTTTATTTCAGGCATTGCCCATAAAGAGTGTTAGTAACAATGAAATCTTATTAACTATGTTAGTACATTGGAAATCAAATTTTAATATAAAATAATAATATTACGAGTATAATAAATTAAAAATTAAAATAATTTACCCTAGTGTCTTTGGCTAGGTGGTAGCGTGTCCAGTGCTGCATGATGGCACTGTCTACGTCCAGCCTCGCCGCGACACTTTGCAGGAGACTGTTGGAGCTACCACGTACCCTGTGGATCAGGGACGCTATGCGGTTTCGCACAATAGCCGCAAAACTATCAACACCTGCTTCCGCCAGCATCCTCGAAGCACTACAATAACGTCGCAGCCCCATTAGCATCCTGAATGAATTATTGTATTGAGTGCGCAGGGCTCTGTACGCTGTTTGAGTATAGCTTGTCCACAGGCTGCACGTGTACAAAGAGTTACAATAGGCTTTAAAAAGTGTAATTTTAACCTGTTTAGTACAACGCGCAAACCTGCGAGCAAGCATGTTCGCCCTAACGCACAATGCCCTGCGCTCTCGCTCCAAGTCCAGGTCATCTTTGAGCGACTCGGTAACCCAGTGTCCCAGGTATTTAAAACTGTGCACTTGCTTCAGAGGAGTACCATTGAGCCTAACAGCTGGAATTTTGTAGGACTTGTTTTTAGCTTTAAAAAGTAGCAGTTCACTCTTAGCAGTGTTGTACCTAAGACCGTGGGCCACCGCATATCGCTCACAGATGTTAATCAGCCTTTTGAGAGCACTGATCGAGGGGCACACCAGCACCATATCGTCTGCGTAACTTATGTTGTTGACGAAGGTGCCGTCCACAGAGCAGCCAACACCGGCACTGCTGAGCTCAACGATCAGTTTGTTCATGTAAAGGTTGAAAAGCGTTGGGGAGGTAATTCCACCCTGTCTCACCCCACTTTCCAACCTGTACATGCCCGAAAACTCCCCCCCCCCCATTTCACAAAGTTCTGCTGGCTCGAGTACCAGTGCTTCAGAATTGACCTATAGACGTGAGGCAGGTCAGTGTCATCTGCAAGCTTTTTCCAGAGGACCGCGTATTGTACCAGATCAAAAGCTTTTGACAAGTCCAAAAACACTGCATAGACAGGCGTCTCCCTTGCAGTATAATACTGAACAGTCTGCTTCAGGCATAGTAATAGGCTTCAGTGGAGAGCCCCGGTCTGAAACCGAACTGGGCATCGTGAAGCTTCACGCTCGAGTCCAGCTGTTGCTGAAGCAGCCTATCCAGAACCTTAGCCACAATGGTCGCCAAAGAAATTGGTCTGTAATTGGACTTGTCACTAGCACTACAAGTTTTATTTTTTACTATTGGCACAACTATAGTCTTCAACATATTGTCCGGTAAGTAGCCGTGATTAAGGCAAAGAGAGAAGAACAAGGCCAGAACACGCGGCAGATGCACGCCAGCATGGAGGAGGTGCTCCACACTCAGGCGATCATGTCCAGGCGATTTACCCCTGGAAATTTTTCTCAAAATAGATCTAATGTCCTTTGCCCCAATCACAACTGACTTATTCTCAGTACAGCAACTAGTATCTCTCTCCATCTGTGTAAACCCCTCAGCCGGTTTGACCCTAAAATGGTTCTTGAACATTTCAGCTATTTCAGAGGAATCCGTTAAACCCTCTACACTCACCGGAGCACTTGGCCTTGGACTCGGCCTTTTTGTGTGCTTCCAGAAACTCGAGAACTTTTTATTTACGTGTTCCGCGCCTAAGATGTCCATTTTTATCTGTTGTTCATTATTGGCACCACTTTAATTTCGATTTAAATAAATTTCTAGAAGCACACATCTTATCATAGACAAACCCCTTCCGTGGCCTATTGTACAACACCCAGTAATGAAACCACAGCCGTGCTTCACTGTGCGCAGCTTTGACATGTTTATTCCAGCCACAAACATATTTCTTCTTACAATTAGACTTTCTCCTGCTACTATAAACGGAAGCTTCGGATAAAATACTAACAATTTGGTCGTACATGTTAGATATTACTAGTAGTACGAGAGCCCACGACCAAAACCATGTCTCATAGCAATACGGCAAAAACCCTATAAAATCGTTAGATTGTATGATTCTGAACCCGAATAGGTGTGTAGTAACGGTCGAAAGTGTAGCAACTGCGTGGGAGGCCATTTCTGCTGTGTCAAAAAAAAAGACAGTCGGTATTATAGCAATACGTCTGATAGTGAAAATGTACATGGATTTTATAATTGTATTACGAAAAAGTTTGTTTTCAGACATTTTGCGCGTAGCATATAGCCTGAGCGCATTTTTGAAAATGTCAACAAATTTAGCCGACCTGTATGATAGCAATACGGATAAATTTTTTTTTCAACTTTTCGTGTTGCTGCCATGATTACCAATAACCTGTTTTCAGACACTTTAAGTGTAGCATATACTCCCAAAAACGAAAATAACGTTTCAGAGTCGCCTGGCCGACGCCTCTGTTAAATGTTTTTTTAAATTTACAGCCTTCATAGATATTCAAGAATCTCCCTTGTCTATTATATGTACTTTGACAGATGACTGATGTCATTACTTATTTCTTTTGTAAAAGTTACTCAAGTGTGCTTTAAATAAAACCAAAACTATCAAATCAATCAGTATTTAATTTCAACAGCCTCAGCGCTTGTTACGCTCCTGCCCCTTCCCTTCCCTTCATCCCAGTTTCCTTTTGTGCGATTTATTTCAGTCCTTCAACTTCAATGTTAAGGTTTCGGGTAAATTCTTTGTTAATTATCATCTAATAAATTCAGGGTCGCAACGTATTCATTGGTTTGTAACAGAAAATTCAAGATGCCTCAATACGATTTTTAAATGATATCTGAGTATCGAAAAGTTGTCTGATAGAGAAGGTGCTACACTTAATTTGTCTGATATAAATTTTTTGCACATGTGGACAACTTATTTTATCATGTCCAACAATTTTCAGACATATTGCTATGATACCGATCGGTAAAATTTGTTAACATTTTCAAAACGGTCTCAAAATTTAATGCGTTCACATTTCCGTCTGAAAATTGTTTTGTTCGCATCAAATAACCAAAATTTACTAATAAAAAAGATTTTCAGACGTATTGCTATGAGACATTTTTTTTGTCTCATTTTTAATTTTTTTAAGTGATTTTACGGGTTTGCGCTACACCACTATCGTCTGAAAAATATGTTTTCGGTATCTCAGAACTATCATTCAACTACAGTCTGCAAATCAGACATATTGCTATGATGCAGTTCGGTAAAATTCTTTGACAATTTTGAAAATTCGGTCAGATCAAACGCTACGCGGAAAATGTCTGATATTGGTATTTTCGAGTTCAGGATAATCTTATCTATCGATTTGATGCAGTTTTGGCCGTATTGCTATGAGACAAAAATTTTGGTCGTGGGCTCTCGTACTATAGGTTGTGGCTAGAGTTGTTACACATTGCGTCAGCACATTCAGTAAATACTGGGGGAAAGTCTATCTGTTTCAGTCTATCATTACAATATCTTGTATATTCTAAGATTTGAGAAAAATCCCGTTCTCCCCATAAAATATGATTTATTTCGTTACTATTATATATTTATTTCGCTATAGAGACAATTTTTGGTTCTAAAATAGTTAGGTCACACTGTATTTCTAGGGGAAAATGGTCTGACCAAAAAACACTATAGTTAATTGACACATTGTTAACTGTATTTTTAGCTGCCTGGGTCACCACACAGTGATCCAGCCAACTACTGGTACCATGACTATCACTTACATATGTATATGCTCCTGAGTCCAATCCAAGTAACTCCATGTCCACACAAGACCATTTCTGGTCTGTGCAGAACCTCTGTAGTTCTACATCAAAACGCCTACCTGGATGAGCATTTAAATCGCCTAAGATATAACTCAGTGTACTCAGTGTTACAACTTTCTATAACAGCGCTTATCTCGCTCAAACAGTGTGTAAATTCCACCAAGTTATTCGAATCGTCAGTAGGCATATACACCGAGACCTTTACGGCCACGATTCGATCACTAGAACACGGCACGACCGAAACAGCACTAAACACATTTTTTCGCCACAGAATAGCCACCCCACCATAGGGCCGCCCGCGCAGTATGCCCGCCGATGTGTCGACCGCAGACTTCCCAGTGTACTCGAAGTCCTGGTCTACGGAGCCTAGCAGTGGGATATCATGCGGCAAAAGACAAGTTTCTTGTAATGCAATCAAATGCGATGTCTGACACAGCGATCTGATACACTGCATAGACCTCGTTAGCGACTTACAATTAAAAGTGACAAGCTTTGTTTTGTTATTCATCTACGGTTTTTATCTTTAACTAGATCAACTTTCACCTCTCTTTGATTTCTCTTAAAGTCAACAAAACGTCTAAAAGATACGCCTTCCGGCCACAGACTGTCGTCAAGGAAGGCAGACAGTTTATTTTTCGGCACGTAAACAATGTAGGAGTTGTATTGTTTTTTTTCCTTTGTGAGAAGCTTTTTCAAGCTTATAGTTACTTGCGTCTTGTTGCTAATGTATTCCATAATATCCGCTTCATTTGTGTTTTTGTCAACATTGTTTATAAAAAGTGGTATTTTTATATCAGCAG
The DNA here is from genome assembly GCA_963921415.1 of Pyrausta despicata. NCBI lineage: Eukaryota > Metazoa > Arthropoda > Insecta > Lepidoptera > Crambidae > Pyrausta > Pyrausta despicata. Next base: position 6,745,021 of record OY992862.1, on the reverse strand, counting down.
CCCTGAATTTCTCTTGAGGATTTGTAGAAGCCTTGCCCTGTATCGTCTCAAAGCGATTTCTATGTCTTTTTCGCTGATATTGTATCCACTCATCACTACAGTTTTCTGAATTTGAAACTCGCTCGTTACTATCCCGCACGACCTCTACCAACGTCTTTAATTTTGCCGTTTTGTCCGGAGTGGAAAACTGCACCTTACTACCTGTGCATAGGGACTTCCCACTCGCCTGCTTGTTACTAGTGGCGACTTCCGACGGTGACGTTAACGCCAGCGGCACAGGTGGAGAGGGCGACACAAGTGTGACACGAGTGTGAGCGAGGCAGAGAGCAATGATTATCCAAGCCGTCAGCTGATTTGTCCTCCACCTGTGTTGTTGTCAACGGTATATGCGGTAGGCCGAACGGACCGCTATCGAAACAGATACTGTTTTGACAACCACCTCCTCTTCTTATATTTACAAAATGGCCCTGTGATGAAATAATCGACGCATTTTTTGCATTTAGTAAGTCAGTTTTAACTTCCTGCAGTTGTTCTAGTGTGGCATAGGTGTCCTTAACTGTTTTTAGTTCTGTTTTTAGCAGAATTATGTCCTTTAGCAATCTTGATGCGTCAACATGGTCGAACGTTAACGGAGGTAGCTTCTGCAATTCTCTAGCCACAAAGATGGGCAACTCATCTGGATTAGACTCCTTGAAGACTGCTATGACATCGTGTAGATCTTTCAACGATTTCTTCGCCTTTTTTACCGTTATTTTACGCTGCGAGACCGCCGTAAACAGTAAAGTTTTGGCGGTGTCAATGTCCTCTTCGGAGAAGCTGGTTAAACACAGATTCACTAGGGATTGTTCATCCATCCATTATGCTTGTTTTGTATAAAAGCAAGTAGTTCACAGATTACTATATTACAAGACGAACACTTCAGCGTAGACATAGTGACTCACTATACTGCGCGCGCGATTTAATCGACCGGCCGGTATCGCGCAATGACGCGGACTTATACGTGTTTGCACTTGCTTATTCATACGTAATTCAGGCCATTTGGGATAGCGGGCTATTCAGAATCATGTTGCAATGACCCGGTACTCTTAAATTCATATTATATCGTTTACCAAATTCAGTTCTTTCGACCTCGTCCAAATCATAAGTTAAAAATTAAAAAGAGACGCGTATTTTTCTGAAACTTGAATTTTTTTAATCGGGCATTGACGTTCACTTAAAAAATCTTAATTTAAGTTAATTATTAACGTACGGGCAATACTTATATACATAATGTGTCCACTTAGTGTGGAGTTGCGTTATCCTTCCTACCTGTTCCCCGCAAAATCTGTAGGCATGGGGACTATTTACGGTCGACACCTACTATACCGCAAATATTGGCTTTCCTGGGCTTATTCAAATTTCAACCGGATTTTTGTACGTTTTGGGCAAAGGGGGAATTCTGTTTAGCTTTTATTCGGACGCTCGTGGCAAATTCTACGCCATATTGTTAAGCGTCAAGGATAGGTTGAATCTAGATGTCAAATCTATTTGAAATGAAAATTTGTCAGTGAAAGTGATTTTTTTCCACTTTACTCACCATTGACACGTTTGGTCATTTCTACTTGATGACAGTGTCGTTAAGCACACACGCTTTAATACAGACAACCTTAGTCCACTTCATCCGTGGCACTGTCCTTAATGATTTTGAACATACAAGATTGTTTGTGGAAAAGTTAGGGTACGGGTCTAAGTTATGTGTCGTCTATGTGATACATGCTCACACAATCTCTATAGGAAAAATGAAGCCGACGTAAGAGGCACTTTATTACAACCGCGTCATATAAGTTTGGCAATTCCAAGATTCCCGCATGAGTTCTGAAGGATCAATCACAATCTTAATCGCATCACCGCACGGAATACATTAGGAGCCCTCTAGATGCTACATCTATCAATCTGGCTCGCAGGTGGGCCCTTATTTATAACTCAATCTAGGGCGATCCGCCCCAAACGACCGGGGTGTAAATCCCGCTTGTAGGAAAAAAGTTTCCGCCCAAATGAGATGGGTGCCTTGAATATTTCCGTGCGGATAGACGTAAATGTAGGTTGAATAAGTTCTGGTTTCGTATTAAATAAAAATTGTTTTTATTATATATTAAGCTTAAATAGTGTCCTACGTGAGGAAACGCGACTGACATTGGCAGAAGTATAGGTAGCCATTACGTTGCATCGGACAACGTCTTTAGTCTCGGATAAAATTATTTAAAACATCAATAGTTCCAGAAACCCAGCAAATAAAATATTTTATCTACGGACATATCATTAGTGCTCTAAAATGCGTTCAGAAACCGTAGGAAATGACCAGCATTACTACAACCAATTTTACTATGAGAACTTTCTTATCTGTGGCAGTAGGTAAAATCTGTACTGTAATGTTATAACAGTATCAATTTCTGTAAGGTTATGACTTTAAATTTGGAACAGCTGTCAAAACTAAAGTAGGTCTCTATTCTAGTATCCATTGATATTAATGCAGTTATCGATATGAAACGTCAAATTCAGTATGTTTTTTAATCCAAATCGCACGACATAATATGATCACGAGTGACATGAGGATAGGGACTTCATTCGTTTGTCTATGATATAAAAAAAATCGTCGTGACGGAGGATTGAATTACCCGCCATTACTGTTGTCATTCATTTGTTTGTTGGTTTTTCGCTGTGACGAAAATATTGTGAAAAGTTAAAACAAATTGCATTTTAGTGATAAATATGAGTAGTAGATAAAGTAGTGTATGCAACTGTACATAATTAGGCCTTAAAAAACTCGTGTGATGCTATTATGAAACTCGCTGACGCTCGTTTCATAAAACCACACTCGTGTTTTAAGGCCCCTCATTATGTATCAGTTGCATAAACTACTATTATTTATTTATTTGATAAAATACGAGTTTTAACTGTTTTTTTTATTAAATAAGGTTTGTTGTCCGGGTTATGTACAAAGTACTCATGCTATGAAGTTTGTTCGTATGAAAATAAAATCACCCGCGCTTAAGGAACGTACTGACTTACGTTCATTTTCAGAGGAAATCGGAATACTCAAGCGAATAATAAGTGGTAACGTGATTTCTAAGATCGAAGTTTACCGGTCTGATCTGTTTTAAAATCATGTTGGAACGTTGTTAAATGTGTGTCAAATACATATAAAAAGTAAATATTAAATATTATACCAAATCATAAGGAAAAAAGATTCAATAAATACCTCCAAAATTCCACGGCAAATTTTGTAAATAATCTCGAAAACTTCAAATAACACTTAACTTAAGCTATAAAAAGACCCAACGTTAACCTATACTTTGTATCACATAACTAAAGAAAATTCCCAATTGAAACACACTTCTGAAAAGTACAGTAACCTTAGCTTTGCTTTGTAAAAAAGTACCTCTACAAAGTATCTCTAAAAAACACATTAAAAACCCTGGCATATTTTTGTCATCTCTAGAATTAATGTTACTTTTTTGTTTCAACAAAATATCAAGGGTTAGTTGAAAAGTGTGTAAATGCTATGAACTTTTATGAGTGAAACATTTTGTGATTTTTTCCTTTTTTGGCCTAGCTCTACGAGTATTGGATTTAGTATGGTTATATGTAGATAATATAATTTATTTTCGCCCAAAAACCAGTCAACTGAAAATCCATTCGACGGGAAATGTTTTTGTTGTGGCCCAACGCGGAATTTGATCCGACAAATTAATGCAAAGTAATTGATTGATTTCGAACGTAAACCTTCCTTGTGGGCGTTCGAATTAAAGGGCTCAAAATAATTTTGAAACAGTTAAGCTACTTGTACAAACAACTTGTATAATAATTCAATCAAATAAGACAATATGACTTACTGTAGTAAATTACCTCGATGCTATGCACTCTTCAGAGGTTCACCCTAGCCTTTGCCCTAGCGCCAGCGTACCCCTTGCTGCTGCTGTTTTGACATGTTCATAGATAACTTACCAGTTAAAAAACCCCCGAAAGAGCCAGGAAAACAGCTGGTGATCTTCAACGGCTGGACGGAATTTAACCAGCTTTAGCCAAGAACCACCGTGATAAATTATCTTTCAAATAAAAAGAAAACGCTTTGAAATCGGTCCATCCGTCCGGGAGCGATGCCACTGGCAGACATACACAAAAATATAGAAACACAAACACACACACACAAACAGACTAGGAGTCAAACTTATAACACCCCTCTTTTTCGTCAGGGGTTAAAACATGCAAAGAACGCGGTGCGCTACCGCCACATTCGCATTGCAAACTACGACGGACGACGGGCACTGGGCAGGCGGTAATCAACGTGACCGATGACCTATGACTGTCACTTGTTTTTTATCACTTTTTGTGTGAGTCAGGGGCTAAGGGTGAAAAATTTGTGGTAGAAATTTTTGACAGCTAAGCGGTTTTTTTTGCCGAAAACTCTGACTCTGAATTTTCATTGTGGCCATCGATCTGTACATTGACAATGTTTTTCCGTAATAGATCACTTAATATGTATGTAATTATGTACGTAATTCCTTGTAGGGCAAGAGACTGCTTGACTGTCAAAATTTTGTGTCTCTTAACTCGTATGCAAACACTTGTTAGTGCATCCATCACTTGTAATTGAACCCGTGCATCTATTTTATGCACCATACTTACTCACTAGCTAAGGTAGTTTTTTTTTTCAAATACCAAATCAACACACACTTTCGTATATTATATTTAATCTTTTACGGTTTTCGTACCAAGTAGGTAATTAGGTAAACCAAGGACTCTGTTACATGATCGTTACAATGAATTGCATGATCTTTACACAGAAAGTAATTATTACAGATAGCTATTACAAATACTCGTCCCGTTCTCGAGCTCCCCGGGCGATCATCCGAAGTTTGTTAATTAGCGCGTAGTAGGTGTCGGTGCTGGCTGACAATTTGCAAATTTACATTAATTCCGTGTGTCGACACCAATTGCGATTCAATTTACGGGGTGCTTAACGGTTTTGGCGGCGCTCAATGATTGCGTGTACTTGAATTTCGTGTTGGAGCTCTTTACGTACTCGAGATTATGGTTTTAAGTATACAAACTGTACATAGATTCACCGATATTTTACTCGTACAATTAGGTGCACCGTTTTTTGGCTGGATGGATGGATGGAAGAAGTACTGGACGTGACTATGTTAGGCTACGAGCTACGGTTTACGCGACTACGAATCATCGTAGGCACTTTTCGTAGCACTACGAGTACAAGATGGATGGAACTTAAATTCGTTATTTTGAACCGCGCGGTACATAGTAGAAGGATCATTGTAAAAATACAGCTTAGGTTCGTATTTTGACCGAATTCCCCTTTCAAATAGAGGTGAGATGTGGTGGATTTACGAATTTATTAGAAGTTATAGTATATCAAAGTTGCAGGCATACTTAAACGATAGCTGTAATGACATTTACTTCTCAATCTGGTAATTTGTTGTCAACTCTTTCCGTCCACTTATTTTTTGATCAATCAAATTGTGCTATCGTAGATACTTATCTGCGAGATCAGCGTCAGATGAAAACAGCATCATTATTACTGATCATGGATCACACAGATGTTAAATTGCCGGAATATATCTATGGTCAGCTAAATACACATTATGTTCGTTTGATTGATGAGAGTTGCGGTTGCGGCCTAATTGATGGATAATGTGCTGGACGATGACGTCACCACAGTTTACATTCTAAACGCTAGATTAAACTGTAATAGCGATGGTGTGGGTTGACTGCGCCACATCCATCTTGGAACGGGCTACTAACATGTATATCTAGTATTTCATAAACAACGCCTGAGACTCCTGTGACACATCTCCATGTAGAAGTTATGTGTACCTATTCCATGCCTAGGGAAGTTAGGGTAGCTTTGCACAGGGACAGCTTTTAACATTTGTGTTACTGTACAAGTAATGACTACTTAATGTAACGTAATATTTAGTTTATTCATGTTCGCTAATTCCTTGAGTTAGAGTGGCTTGTTTCAATCTCAGGTTAATTTTATTTAGTAAAGCTTTATTGCACAAAAAAAATTGCACAAAAGGTGAAATAAAAGGCCATGAAGCATTCTCTAGCAGTCTAACCTAATCACCATCTGTACTTAAGTTTAGGTGAGATTGCGAACGTAAGCATACACAGGCCAATAAGATCTATTACTATCATATTATTGGTCCAAAAATCTAACGATAGCATGTGGAATACAAAGTTAGACTTACCAATCTTTTTAATTTTCCTAGTCACCATAAATATTCGTGTCGAAATCTCTACAGCCAGCTTAATTTGCACAGTGAGCCGAATTTATGCATTTAATCTGGTTAGTTCCTGTATTACAAGTTGCTTACATAAGCTGGATAAAAGCTGCACAGTGCCGATGCGAAAGATTAAAATTTTCATCGCGTTAGGCCTTTCCTACGAACTAAGGTAACATTAGTATAAATTAGGTGGGAGAATTTAGCTGGAAATGCAATGCCAATGGATGCTTCCACCGGTATTCCATAATCCGGACTGTACTATTGTATTATGCATTTAGAGAATCAGGTAGTTAGATTTAGGTATTGGATTTTGATATGTTGGTATTTTTATTTGGATTGAAGAAAAATGTATACTAAGTAGCTGGGTCAAAATCACCAAGGTGGCGAATTTGGAGTTCGGAATTTCGTGAAATTTTTTTTTGTTCTATCTATTTAAAAATAGGTTTAAATGATAACGAACTTTATTTCTTTAACATATTTTGAAGGAGCACGCATAAAAATTATATTAATTTGCATGACTTTTCCTCTATACCGTAACTATGCTAAACTATATTTTTTTGTCGTTTATTGGGTCTTGTTTCCTTTTTTCCGTCTTTCTTTGCTTCTTTGCTTGCTGAAATGACATTAAATAGTTTTTTATTTATTTTTTCATTGACTTGAACATCGAATTATCATTTCCGGACCACTGTGATCATTCTGGAACGTTCCCGAAATGAGCATTCTCGGAATGACGTTTTGAAATCTTCACGTGCTTGACACCGGCGGTAGCCGTTTAAAACACAATATTTATAGGTGAACGACTACTAAACTACAATAATTCTACCGATCATTCTATAAAAAAGTATATTTACAATATAACAAACAATAACACGTGTTCCCGTAATGACGTACTATTGACGGTACGGTATGAAAATTGAACATAGAAAACGACATAGCACTTATTTTTGAATAATTTGTCGAAAAACTTGGGGACACGCCATACAGACACACACGCGTCCTTTACGTCAGGATAGTGCTTTTGAATGATGCCTTCATAAATATAATATTTAAGTCGGTTAATTGGTCGGTTATTGATTTGTTCTCGAAAATGACGTTAACTTTTCCGGACAAACTCTTTGTCAGTTTTTATGCTACAATTTTAGATTCAATTGTGCCTTTCTAAGAAAATAAGTATTTTATATAGCGCAATAATTTAATAAAATGACATTAAATACTTCGTCATTTAGATGCGTGTTTTCCGGCAATAGCATTTCGGGACGCGTTCTCGGAATGACTATTAGCACAAAAATGTTATGATACTAAACGAAATAACACATTATAACGAAAATATGTTAATGTACGAATAGATAAAATCAATTTCAATCATTTAGAGCACAGATATTTGAAATTTCATAACTATTTAATACTTTTATTTCATGCAAAATGTAATTTGCCACCTTGGTGATTTTGACCCAGCTATGATTTGATTATTTTTGTATTTACGTAAAATAACGATTATGGCATCGATTCGTAAGTTAAAAACTTAGTTTTTATCATAGCCTGAGGCACAATTTGAATTAAGAAAGAAGATAGACAATGTAACGGCATAAATCGAATTCATCAGTAAAAAAACTAACTAATGACTTCGATACGTGGTCTGTTATGCTAAACTATACAATGTCTTTCGTCGAAAGGTAAGCATATTTTGACCTTACAAAAAAAGACTGACTGGCAATTAAAAATAACGAAAGGTGATAGATATACTCACCCTCCCTTTGAAGGTTTTTTGCCGATGATTTTTTGCATACTTTCGATATACATAGCATGACAACCTGTCGACTAAAGACATTGTGTAACACCTCGTCGCTACTGTAGTTCAGTGGGGCGAAGTTTCTCACAATAATGGATTCTGACAGTGCGCGAGTTGCGCGTGAATTTTTTATGTCCATTCTGCTGCGTCCCGAAGGCTAATTGGATATCTTTTTTACTCACAGCTCCTTGACAAAGCTATTTATAGGGGCAGACATTTCAACATGTCACGTTTGTCTGGTATCATCGGTAGCTTTGCTTAGTAACTAAATAGAAATAGTGTAACAGTCTTATTTTTAGTAATATAATTTTGTAATTACTTATGTGATATTTAAGTGCTTTTTTCATGTACGAAAGCGTTTTAGAAGGTTTCCAATTGTTATGTGCTTTTGCTTGTTTGGTATAGTTTTATGGTTTACCGTATGGCATGTTAGAAAAGGAATAACAACAAGGTAGCATAAATACTGTCCTATTTATCTGCTATCGAATAGGGGGCTTAGTACGAAGACATTAAATGTCATATAACAACTTTTCATTGCTCGTGACTCTTTCATCCAATAATCCGATCAGTACCTAACGATTGCCTCCGCAAATCTTTTAAATTCAAAGACTTATTATCTCGACAATCTTTTATGCTCGAATCGTTCGTTCGTTCGCCATTGGCCACAGAAAACATAAAACTTTCATCTTTTGTTCCCAAATCAAATGAAAATGGAAGCATTGGATTGAAACTTCCGAATACGATTTAAAACTTAAATCCCCAGCTAGTGTCTGTGAGGATTTGGTAAACACTGACATTGTGCAGACAAAACTGCAAGACGCCAGAAGAATTTGTAAAACGTCGCTAGTGAATGCGTTTGGCTTCAATTCGACACAATTCCACCCAGAAGCCTAACAGATGTGCAAACAAAACAATTTGGAATAACCTTAAGTTAAATGCTGTTTTTTTATTACCCAGCCATTTTAAGGTGCCCGTTCAATTTGAAAAAGTATATATTTCTAGCTGGTTTCATTTATTACCTCTTGTTGTATTTTCCCCCATTAATGAGTAACTCTCATAACGTCGTGTATTGTCTTATAAGAGGGAACACAATGACGGTATTTCTCGTATTCAATTATAATGATTGTATACTCATGAATACTAATAATTTTCCGATCTTATGTACCTTCTAATTGAAACCTTCATACCATATAGGTACATAATATACCTGTCTATCAAATAAGGCGTAGAAACTTTGCATATTTATGCTGCGTTACCAGTTTACGTAACACTTGCCTACATAGTAATTATATAAGTCGCCATTTTGATTTGATTTTTCAAGAAGAGAATGAGACAGTAACGTTAAAATATACTTATATGTCATAAGCGGGTAAAAAATGGTTTCTTGCTACCGCTAATATAGCCAAATTTTTCAACTCACGTACATTCTTAGAGCAGCAAACATGCAAAACATGCAAATCTGATTGGCTCTATATGTATAACTGACGGTTTTATATAACTGACATAGCCTTCAGATTTTTCAACGAAGCTGAAATTTAATTTAGTGCGTCACGCCCAAAGTTATAATTAATGATGATCTTACCAGTAGGGAGGAATTCATCGCCTAGTTTCACGTAGACTTCGACACAACTTGACCGCAAGGCACGGCGTGTGAGCAGCCGAGCTCTGATTACTGCGGTTCGCGTAATTAGAAACAGTGTTAGGTATGTATTTTCCAGAAATGTAGTACACTGACCATTTTCTTTTATTGGCATTGATAAAACTGCTGCTAGCGTCTTCAGTGTGAAGTAGTATGTTATCTATCAAAACAGTCGAGGTGTCAGCAGAAGAACTGGGACAGGCAGAGCCGTCCCTGCGCCGGACTGAGCTTGCCTGGACTTCTTACGCTGAAGACGTGTGCTTAATAACTGATGTAAAATCCTTTGTTTGGTGGAGAAGGGTTATGGGCATTGAATGAATGATACTTCCAGGATGAACCGAGATTTATTGAGATTAATAAATTACATGTAACGGGCACGACAGGTCGGCAGCAAGAGTACGAGCGGAGAGAGAAAAAAATTATAGCAGACATTGACAGTTACAGCTGTCAAAATAGTTGCGTTTAAATACTACAATAGGTGGACTAATTACACAAATGTATGAAAGATATCCTAGTTTCATTTATCAGCGATAAAGCTTATCGATAACACAGTATTACGGCAGTAAGAAGTCATTTCAAGATTTTCTACCCTAGATAAGTTTACACCCTCTGTTATACTAAGTGGTAACTTCAAAAGTAATGGTATCACATTTTCCGCCTAAAGGTGTAGGCTAAAGCAGTTTATCGAGTTTTATTTATCCAATAAAGTGAAACATAAGACGCCTCTCGAGAATTCCTGTCAGAACAATAAACGTTAGACAGTACGATAATCGGCCGAATAGCAAAAGCGATAGCAAATTCGCTTATCCCGACGCAGTCTACTAAAAAATACCATTAAACCCTTTTCTTCGCCCGTTCGGGTTGCAAACAAAATAAGCGCCAAGCAAATTCCTCCGACTGGAAATATGAGAAATATTTTTAAATTGTTTAGGAGCGAAATAGCTGCGAAACCTTTGAAGGCGCGGATGAATGGCAGTCGGGGAAAGTCGCCGGCGGAAACTTGCCAAGTCCGAACAAACGTTTCCAGTTCAGCTTTACCTACTTCAACTTCAACTTGTGTTATCTTTGTTTTTCTGAAATTGGTGGCCAGTGTTTTGGAACTATTTAAAGCGAGTGATTAAAAAAAATTCTTCGACTTTTATTTTTTTCTTATGGCCGTTTTCGATATTCTATCTACCTTTGACTGAAAGTTAAATAACTGTCAGTTTCATACTAAAAGCTATTATAGCTTTTTCTAAGAAACTGTCAGCTATCTTACTTTTAGTCAAAGGTAGAAAGAATATTGAAACCACCCAGTTGTAGTGACCAATATCTATAGCGATCAATTATTTGTAAAAAAAATATTCTTGTATAATATGCAAAACTCGTTTATGATTACTCATTAGACGTCTGCTACTAGTACGGACTCATTAGAGAGATAACTAAACTAACTATGTTCCTAGTTCACGTAAAATGATCTCCGTGCTCCCATAAAGAAAGGTACGGAGTATTACCGGGTAAATTAAATGCAAGGATATAATGTTCGCAAAATTTTCTAGTAACATTATACCCTGCTGCGCATTAGGGTTGCCAGGTCAACGCCATATTTTCCGCTCGGACGCTGCCCGCCATCGCAGACATTAGGTAACGAATGAACTACGCTACTTTTGTGAACGAAATATCGCACTAATTTTGTGTTAGATAGAGGTGTGCAGTTATTCATCCTCTTTTTCTGTTATAGATTACTCTACAGTTTTGGATTTAAATAACATTAGCTCGACATGCCTTGCCATTTTTTCGTTAGAGGTACCTAAGTATCTACTTATCTGCAGCAGGAATGTTTTTCTGAAAAATATTTAACATCTTCTTTATAAACTTTTTAATTAGATTTTAAGAATTATTGTTGAATGAGTTAGTATTTACAAAATGTCTTCAATTAAAAAAAACCGATTGTTATAGGTTCTTTGCTAAAGGTACAAACTTTTTTTCATGAAGCAGGTACCTACTTACGCTAGGCTTGTGTCATGGTACTACTTATTTGTCTGAAGTATTCTGAGTTCCCTCAACTGTAAGAGATACCTTTGCGACGGACGCGCCATTCTTTGACTCGGCTAAATAATGCTACAAATTCTGCTCAAAGGAATAACTAAAGATTTTCACAAGCGCTCATAGCCTTTTTCATAATTTAATTAAAAGGGGCACAAGAGTTCACTTATTTGTTGCACACATATTCACATAACTCTCAAAATATTAACGTATTAATCCATGCTTAAACTTTTGAGAACTTTCTTCTTTTGAATCACAATTAAACAATACGTAGCTTACGTATTGTTTAATTGTGATTCAATTTAATTACGTCCATTATTTTATTAATATCTTATATTAATTAGTCTCAACGTACTAGTATAGATAAATATATTTTTGTATAGTTGAGGCAATAAAACAGAGTCATAAACTTACAGACTCATTGCCTCTTTCCCTGTTCCTCGATTCTAGCGAAAATCCGCAAGACTTTCTTTGTTCGGTTAAATTAAAGAACTTCTTGCACGGAAGGGGTTAATTAAGAGGTCCATTAGACAATCTGACGGTTGTTGGCAAGACTTGCGACAATCTACGAAAATTAACCCTTTAATGAAGACGGTTACAGTATAAATCCACCGTACTTTTTAAGCAAAGATTGCTGAACGAGGGATTATTAACCGTAAAATAGCACGTCAAAGTTCAGTATTTAGTGCTAGATACCATTAAATTGATAATTATGTTGTGACAATCTAAGCAACTGCGAAATAGTTCGATCGGCTATCCTGCCCACTGTAACTTTGGTAATGAAGTTATCAAAATATTTAGGTAATCACTATTTTGGGTCAATGCAAACCTAGACCTAAAAAAATTAGCCCAAGATTAAAAATTATGTTCCTGTTCGACTCTAAAAACATGTCTGTTAGGATTATATTTTTAGATTGAATGAATCTGCTTTACTGGTTTGCTTTTAGTTATTTAAACAAAGTAATAACAAGGCTTGAGATTGTACGGTAATAACAAGCACTGTTATAAATGTTATGGCAAGGCAGTCGCAACAAATTTATATTTTTAAAACCATATTGACAAAGAAACAAAAACAATTGCAAGGTTTTGCATCAGTTTTATGAGTATAATCTCTGTCGATGGTATCTGTGTAAAATATATTTGGTAGTGAACTTTTACGTTTATTGCTAGGTGCATTAAAAATTCTGTTATTTATAAAATAGCGTGAGCGTTGTGTTAACCCCTGAAAAATCCTGTAAATTTTTCAACCAGGGTGTCAACAACTCTTTCTAACGTGGCCACTATTTCCCTGGGGCCATTTTCGAATCCGTGTAACGTGGATGACACAGCGAATTATCGCATAGAATTCGATTAAATCGCCTGTGATGAAAGTACGAGCGGTAGCGGTTTAATTTTTACCCTATCAGAAACTTAATTAACTTAATAGCGCTCTAACAATCGGGTTCATATAAATCAGGATATTTAATTTACTAACAATATTAATTTTTATTGTAAGAAGTTTTGTAGCTTTTCTGGCGAATTGACCGTTTGTGCCTTTGATTTAAGAAAAAATCTAATTAATGATTAATATGATTTTTAACAGTTTTTGTGTTTATGTGTATATACTGGATATAAACATGATATGTCATAGCTAAATTGATTTCTCTATATATATAAAATTCTCGTGTCACAGTGTTCGTTCCCGTACTCCTTTGAAACGGCATCACCGATTCTCATGAAATTTTGTAGGCATATTTAAGTAATAGGTCTGAGAATCGGCCAACATCTATTTTTCATACCCCTTAGTGATAAGAAAAATAATTTATATACCAGAACAACGTTTGCCGGATCACCTAATGATAAATAAATAATACTAGCGGACCCCGCAGACGTTGTCCTGTCGGTTGTTATTTTTTCGTAAGAATCATTCCCGTACTTTAAGGAATTTCATAAGTTTCATGGTCCAGGACTTCTTAAGTTATGCGCTTATCAAGACTTTTTTCGATTGTTTTTTTTTATATCATAAATAGAATGCCCCGAATTCTTATTTTAAATTACCGAAAACTTACCGAGCTCGAGGCCATTAATTTAATACATTGATGAATCCCCGATCAAATTTCCCTATTCACAACACACGTAAGCTAAACGTGGCGTTACAACTTTACAGGAGTCAACATTTTTTGCAACGTCTGCGTCTGTTGGCCACGTTTTATTAATCTGCCCCGGGCGGGTAATTGAAATCCCACCGAGATTACTACCCGCAGGGATAATGAAGCCGCTAAACCTTGATTATGCATTAAAGGGTTTATGGCGGTGTTTAGTTTCTGCAGGGGATGATTGACCGCGATATGGTAGGTACACACGGCACCACATCAAGCTACTCATTTTTTTGTTGCATAATCACCCTTATTACGTAAGTATAAGATACCGCAGTGATTAACTTGACTTGTAGCCGTGCGTACTTATATTAAATCATTCTGTATCAGAATTCATGAATCTGTGAAATTTGAGCTGGATTGTTGAAAATAATAAAATCAGCGATTACCTTGATGCCATTCTATTACCTCACTGTAAATAGGTACTTATCTAGTAAAATTGAGATGCGCGTTTAAAATCTATGCAATGGTCATAATAAATTATTTCAGTCGAGACCTCGATCCCGAAATTGGGTCGCTATGAACTTGACGACGGGATAAGACCGCTTAAATATGATGATCCCAAGTTTGAATGACGTGATTCTTTTGGCAGTGTCGTGGTGAGGTGTGAAAAGATACTCATAAAATGGAAAAAAATCTTAAAATTAATTGTGTAGTTTTAAATACCACACTGTAGAATGTAGAGTAAACAAGAAGTAAGTTTTATTCTCCTCATTTGGATAACTTGCAAAGGTCTTGGAAGGGACAATCACTTTTGTCACGTGAGCGGTTTCGCATTTTAATGTCATGCCAATTTTTGTCCTTGTCAATTTTCCAACAAAACGATTAATTTATTTGAATGGAACAAAACAAAACTAACATATTTGTGAGAATGTTAAGGAAGTCGTAACTTTCAGCATAAACATATCAGGCCATTTATTAAATCCGTCGCCGGAAAGTTGTGAGACGCGGCGCATACTTTATTCATGTCGTGCTATAAAAAATATGTTTTCCGTCTATGGGGGCAGGACAAGAGGCGCAATTTATGTGTGAGATTTCTCCCTGCATAGAGTCGCGTTTGTTCCTGTAACAGTTTGAAATGTAACCAATGTTTCGTACGTACTTTACGTAGCATAGCGCAAAGACTTAATAATAGAATCGTTTCGTATCTAACTCAATTAACCTTAGAGGCACATTATTTATCTTCATATTAAACCTGATATCACCTCGGATCTTTTTTACGAATCAATGAACTAATTCTGCGGTTTTCCATTGTTTTACGGCATTGCTCGAGGCGGGATTGCAAAGTCATTTGTTTTATTGATTCAATTTGACCTTTTTCCGGGTCAACTCGGCCTTTTACGTCTAAGTACAGCACATCCAGAATGAGATTTGGGACACAAATATCCTGTTTTATGAATAGAGTTACATTACGAAGGAATTGGTTTATTAATTAGTTCCTATAATGTCAAGAGATCCTATGTTACACGATGATCAACTTCAATTTACTTATACAATGTTCAGTTAGGTTGAACAGATAGACTGGTCTATTTTCATATACAAACGTACTTAATTGTATGTACCGCCGCACCGCATACCTAATTAGGTAACTTTCTTCGGTAATATTCAGATCAGATGCTTTTCTTTAACATTGTTTATTCTTGGATATCATATAAACATTATGAACACTATTTTACAGGAATATGAGCTGAAACAAGCTCTGAATGGCCGTGTAGGCTTACGGCCGTTACGTGCGTTTATGACCTCGTACCAGAAGCTATTCTACGCTTCATATAGCTACGTAGAATAATTTTAGAAAAAATATATGCAAAAATGCTTAAGTTATTCAATCCTTTAAGTATTATACTTATTAAGTGAAATTAATAGCTAACTTACAAACGGTTAAATTAAAATATAACATAATATTTTAATCTTTTGATAACTAAAGATAAATCGCACCTTTAATAATAAACCGATATAAGTTAAAAATTAAAATTTTTGGTAACACACATTTAAGGTTTTAAATGCGTTTTTTCAACAATCTTAATTTTTAACTTTTTTCGGTTTATTATTAAAGGTGCAAAATAAGGTAGTGAGTGACTTGCGACCATAATGGAATTCAGAGCACTTGAAACATATTTATATCACATTTTTTATTCTGGCAGCGAATGCCAAGGTATTCATTACGGTTTGAATAACCTTTTGAAATTTCGCTGAAGCAGATGTTATGAGATCTCTTGAGACGGTACGAATTCATTAGTATCAAATCACAGGTGCTTATTCCGTTTCTTTTTGTTGAACTCACAGGACTTTCGTCTAATTTTATTTAGATTTCATCCGGTCCAAAGAGGATTTAATGTGGAACTTTCCATAGAATGTTACAGCAATGGGGGAAAGCTGAAAAAGAGAATCATTTTGCTAATTTCCACTATAGGACTCCAGTGCAGGAACCCAAATACATCCAACTGTAACCACTTGAAAAAACTAGAGCTGGAAGTCGCAGGACTTACAATACAACTCACAATGTGACACAGAAAATGCACTTGAAAACACAATACTGAAACCAAAAAAACACTCCAATAACATGGGGGAAAGAGTGAAAACCGCCATCCATCAATTAATGAGCTTTGTAATCAGTTCATAAGTACAGTACACATACACACACTAAACGAAAATAAGTTATATATATTTAATTTTGACGTGACAACGTCTTATAAATTGGTTTGCCGGGTGACACTTCAAGAAACTGCGTTCGCTCCGCTCACGTTCCGCGCTCACAATGAGAGCGAGTGAGAGGCACGCGTCCCTTCGACTCGGGCATGGTTAGCCCGCCTAAGAGCGAGTGGGACAGACATAAAAAGTGAAAGGCACGCGTCCCTTCCACTCGAGCACAGTTAACCCGCCTAAGAGCGAGGGAGACAGAGCGAGAGAGACAGAGCGAGAGAGGGAGTGAGAGAGATAGGCATACACACCGGTTCATGTTATACGAATAAATATTCACATTAAAATTATTTTACCACTCAAAGTCGTTGTCACGTAAAACTTTCGCCCGTATACCGACTTTACAGGCAACCAATTTTTTTTAATAGCTTGCCGTAACACACTACCGAACTTTCTCGATTTTTGTGTCATTAAAGTTTTAAATTACAACTAAAGTTGTGTGTCTACTAAGTAAATTGGGGTTGTAACAATATGGATCATTCTTATAAATGATAAAAACTATAAAAGATCGTAATCCATCAAGAATACATATCAATCAATAAAGTTGATGCCAGCCTCGGTCATGCGAACCAGGATAAAACAAATTCCCTGGTGTGGCGATGCGAACCAACTATCCATTAAATGCCACACCTAACCGATTGGTCCATCTTTATCTCATTAATTTGATATTGACACACTTTCTCGATTTGAAAGGAAACGATTAACCTACATAATCTATTAATACTCATTAATGAAATCCCAGAACTGTGAATAAAAATTGACTGAAATGTAATTAAGGCTTTCATAATTTCCGATCTTTTTGAATCGGTAGGTGTATGGAAATATTCGATGTTCTCAAAGATATTAAAATAATTAAATAAATTATGCATGTAGCAAAGCCGTGATCGGGAAATTAAATAAAAACAGATATTTCAAACCGTGTTTCTGTAAGAGTAAATGCAATAAATTACTGTGAATAATTCAACAATTATTAAAGAGGCATGTTTTAAAGAAGTACTTAGTACTTATGACCGCTTGGTGCAGTGGTCCACAGGACGGACTTATAAAACCAAGGGTCGCGGGTTCGATCCCCGCACAGTACAAGCATAAGTGTGCATGAACAAGTGTGTTTGTACTGGTCTGGGTGTTTTCTATGTATAATATGTATTTATTTACAAAAAAAAAGTATTTAAGTATGTTTATCCGTTGTCTAGTACCCATAACACAAGCCTCGTAGCTTTATTTGGGACTACAGAATTGGTGTGATTGTTGTGAAACATTTATTATTTTATTTATTATTTACTTATTATTACCAATAATAATTTTCGACAAACACTACGAATATACAGCTTTCCACGATTTAATTAATCGTAGATGCATGAGATTCGGATATTTAATCATTAACAAAACGTGATATGGTTCAAAGTAAGTACAATGTAAGCTGTGCTCCCTTTCCCGAACATGACTTTTGACTTTATTCAAGCTTAATAAATTGAAATTGATGCGTTCCTTGATACGCGTTTCATAAATTAGATTGTTATGAGAATATGAGATCCCTTGATGTACCTATTACTCGGTAAAAACGTTTTTAGGCTGAGTGCGGAAGGCAAATACGAAATACTTAATTGCTACTTTCTTAATTAAGGATGTACTTTTAGACTTGGTTATGGCTAAAGAATCCTTTGTTTACACTAATGTGCGGGAAAGCTCAAACTAGAGGCTTACAGTTAACAGCTTAAAAGCTGAATAAAACCGCCAGTATCCGTACCGTACTCCTACCGCCAACGCACACTTGCGGCTTAATGTCGCTGAAACTCGCGACTGACAGCGTTTCACCGAATCACCGCGGCCAAATTGCCGTGACAGTCACGAGTTGAAGCGTGTGAATATGTAAATATGAACCATCTAAATATAATAATAAGTCAAAATATACGAAGGTACCAAGTAGTACTAATGTAGGATTAACTACTTACACTATTCAACATGCAAATATACAACATGGTTCCGCGGTTCTGACATTCACGACAGAACGCCGCAGTTGTGCCCTGGTCTTAAGCATGGAAGATTCATAAAGGAAACCGTATTAAGAGTTGTTCAGAAAAGTTTGGCGAAATCCCCCAGGTAAACATGGGATCCGGGATATTCTCCGCGACCCCTGTTCCACCGCAAAATAGATTATCCCACTTGTGAGGTCTGATTAAATTTGCCCTGCACTTTTGTGCCTTCCGAAACTGTTTTATTTTCTGTTCCGTAAGTTGCAAACCATCGCGAGAAGTCTTGGGGAACTCAAGTTCCCCAAGACGTTTTCTCAAGAAAACAAGAAATATAGGTATGTATAAAGCTAAGTTAGTTAACCTAAAGATACTAGTTATGTTATTGTGTACCTGTCGTCTGATATGCTAACAAGGCGACTGTACAATAACATTTATTAGTAAAATAAAAATTAATTCGACCAGGATGTATAATAATAGCGTAGGACCTATCTTTTTGTGTACATTTGTAACATTGCACTGTATCGGATAAAAAATATCAAGTAAAGTTAAGAAATCATTAGTGAAATATTAATTTTAAAGGTGTCGTCCCAAACAGTCTACATAAAATGTAATAATCAATTTTCGGGGCCGAAACAAAGAAAATCTGCTACGATTAATTTCGTCAGAATTGCAAAGGCAAATTAATTTAACATTTTTATTTAGATATAAATGTTGTAACAACCGTCGTTTCTCGTCGGAAATTAATTAGAGGCTCGTTAGTGAAATTCGTTGTGATTTTATGAGAAATTGTGTTTGAAAGTCAATTTCGATGGTAATCAACCGAGACGGGCCTCGGGCTCTCCGTCACAACGTCACAGCAACACTAGTTAGCTTTTAAAGCTGTGTTTCACCATCATACCATTAATATTCAGTCACTGTCGTCTCTACACACAAAGCCTTTTTGGTATTCGTTTTCAGTGAAAGTCCTGAAAGTAGTGTACGTGCACGCACAAATCGTTTTGTAACCGACTTCAAAAAAAAGATTCACAATTCGACAGTTTTTTTTGTTCCTTGTATTGTACAAACAAATTTATTTTTAGTTTCAACGACATCATTATGGATATTAGGTAAGTCTCCATATATATCAAATTCTCGTGTCACAATGTTTGTTCCCGTACTCCTCCGAAACGGCTTGACTGATTCGTATGAAATTTTGTGAGCATATTGAGTAGGTCTGAGAATCGGCCAACATCTATTTTTCATGTCCTTTAGTGATAAGGGTTGTCCACAATAATTTATATAGCAAAACAACGTTTGCCGGGTCAACTAGTCACTATATATATAAAATTCTCGTGTCACAATGTTTGTTCCCATACTCCTCCGAAACGGCTTGACCGATTCTAATGAAATTTTGTGAGCATATTCAGTAGGTCTGAGAATCGGCTAACGTCTATTTTTCATACCCCTTAGTGATAAGGGTTGTCCACCCTTACCCTTAACATTTATATGGCAAAACAACGTTTGCCGGGACAGCTAGTAGTTTTATAAAAAAAAAACACTTCTAATATTAGGATTTTATGACCGTAAAACCACTGCAAAATCTGATTTTTGACCTAGTCGGTGGGTTGTTTGCGTTTACTGCTTTTGAACTAAAAATTTCAGTGTCTTTCACTGCCGGAATACTTAATGTCCCCAAAAAAGAAGAAATTATATAATTTAGCACCAAAACCTTTATTGTAAAAACACAGAATAGAAGCGTGTATTAGAGTACGGAGTCCGTACGCTGTTTTTGGCAAAGTTCCGCTCTGAGCTCTGATCTCCTTTTGACTCCTAGGTGCCACGCTCTGAAGGTTCTCAGCTAGTGAATTTTTGATGCCCGCTTAAGACCCCTGTTGATTTACAACAGGGCAATGTCTCGCCAATGAAAGTAAAACACCCTGAATATTTCATCAAGGGCAAGATTAAGTTAGATAGTCGCCTACTTCGTTTCACTAGGTGAAATAATTAATGTGATGCCTTTGTTGTAACGATCCCTGATTCCGTTACCCGTGTAGTGAAGTGTACGATACACTCGTCTCATGGATATTTTATAAGTATCGCCGTTTTCTATATCCCTGTAAAGAACTTGTGCTATTGTACCTAGTATAATTTAAAAGCACATATTAAAAAAAAATATCCTGATACCTTGAGATTCTTCAAACTTAGAATGTAAATGGAAAAACTCTTATTCTGGCGAAGGAACGAATAAGGAACGGAAAAGTTGTAACAAATATTTTTATCATCAGCAAAAACAGTAGGCTTTCTTTCAGAATCAGAATCAGAATCATTTATTTGCTTTTGAATATGGTACATGATGAGACATGACAGATAATAAATAAACGACATAAAGTTCAAACATATTCAGCCATAATACGGTATAGCATGCAAATATAGCGAAAAAAATATCATATACAAGTCATCATAAAACAATTAAATTTTCATCGCTAAACAAATTAAATCCCATTATATTATACATTACATTATTACATTATATATTATTCATTAAATTAATCGTCAATCTTAGAGTCTAGGTATTCATTAACTGAGTAAAAACACTTAACCTTTAACCAGTTAGACAAATTCTTTTTGAATTCGTTCAATGGAAGCTTAGTCAGCGAATAAGGTAGTTTGTTATAAATTGAAATACAACTTGAGTAACTATTTCTTTTATAATATTGCGTCCGTATTGTGTTTTAGAAACACATTGTGCGCCGAAAAACAGAACGAATAAGGCACAATTATCGCATAATCCATTTTTATAGCGGTACTCAACGTAACTGCGACATAACTTTGTGCCAGCTCGTAATCTAACAATAGCACAGTGTTTGCACTGCTTTCGCGAACGTGTAGTAGTAAATTATTAAAAACCGACCAAGTGCAAGTTTGACTCTCGTTCCGAAAACGTAGGTACATTTTCAATCACTTTTAAATCTAGTTTTATTATTTGTTTTTATAGCAGAAATTCATATACATTGAGAAGCAATAATATGTACCTACAAAGTACCACCTCGAGGGCCACGTGAAACACGTCTGACAGACAGACTGAGTGCTTTACTAAAATTTTATTACTGAATACGCATAAAAAATTTTAAGGTCTGATGAATATCAACTTATATGTATAACTAATCAAATGGGCTGGAGTCCAAACTGTTGCCATGCACGACCGTAAATATAACGTGAAACCAGAAAATTCTGGATTGCATATTGCGTTCCGTTATATCCGAAAGGTCAGCTGAAATGCATCGCCGTGCAATTTCCTTCGGGAACATTCTTGTAACCAGACAGTTTGTTTAACCACGACTATATTAAGAATACATTGAACCAGATACAGGAAGGCCATTCATGATTGCGAGTGAGTCAGTGTTTACGAAATTCATTCATTCGTTCGTCGGATATGCGGATGACGGAAACGAAATTGGGTCACAAACAATCAAATAAACAGTGGAATCTTTTCCAGTGAAAAGTTTCTGCTTGTCGATTGCACTGGTTATTTAGATGTAAAAATTTTGCGTCATAGCTAAATACTTAATTTTCTAACCGAAAAACAAATCTGATGAGTCCTCTATAAAAAGTTGTTGTTTAAAATACATTCTTTAACATTTTGTAAATACAATTCTTTAAGTCATTGACATGGGTATTTTTCTTATATAAGATGATAATACCTGAGCTCTGATTTCGCTAATTCAATTGAATTGCCTGATTTTGACAATTCTAGTATGGATAAAAATTTCGGAGACGGCCCATTCAGTTTACATTTTGTTACGTTGCATTAGTTGTAGATTACATAACCTGCATAACCACGACTTTTTAAATCATTAAACGTCCGAAAACATCCACTGGAAGTAATCAACGAGTCAGGACTTTGTTCATTTATCTGTAATTATTTTAATTGCCGTTAATTCAAGCCAGGGCAACTTTTCGCGACACTGGATCCCAAAATGTAAAAACCATTTCTGTACGAAACGTTTTAGTTTCAGTTGTTTGCCCTTTCTATTGAATTTCAAAAGAAAATTATCTTTTGAAGAGGCAATGTCGCTGTCAACTTTTAATTATTTCATTAAACTTTACCTTGCCTTTTTGTTATTAATTTGTGGGTAAACGAAGCCCAATTTTTTTTTCATGATCATACTCGTAGGTCAGAGTAGATGCGCCATTCATTTTTGCTTGCAATTTAAAGACTTTCAGCTATATTTTGACCGACTCATATTGGGATCATGTCCTTAATTAGATCAATGTTGTTGTCAATACAGTTACGTGCAATTAACCACGGACAGAGCTGAAATATTCGTGATTTAGTTATTCAAAAACTTTACCTACCTCTAAACATCATAATACTACCATTATTCTAGATATAATCACACACAGGTACAAAAACTGAGCTGTGCAGATTATTATATTTTTTTTCTTATTTACATAGTAATTTTAAATTCAGAAGACTTAAAATTCGCGATTTACAGCTAGATGGACGCCAGACGGTCTGCTCTAATATTTTCACGTATTAAAAAGCTATACTGACTAAAATAATGTGTACTCGTATATTGTTCTTGCTCCTGAGGTATTTATAATTTGCCTCCGTTACACAGTGTGTTCGCGAGTAAATCACGAAAATGAATCATAATAGCCACATTTACGGCGGAATTTTCACCAGCGAAGTAGTGTTTCAACAAATCGTTAGACTGATCGACGAATTAGTATAGCTGTTAAATTTTGCTCTGAAGTGATGAAGCGAGATATTGTTCTTTTGGTCGTAAAAGATAGCTCTTATTTTGTTTCGATGTTAATGCCAGGTGATTTGTGAGTCATGGGTCATTGGAGGTTGCTGAAAATATGAAAAGCATTCTTTGATTTTCATTGCCGTAATAAAGCAGTTCTTAATAAAAATAACTTTCAAAATTTCAATCTTAAATAGCTCTTTTTAACTTAAAATTATCAAAGAATTGTTTCGCAAAAATAATCACTTTATGCAAATAAGTTTCTGTATTGTATGAATAGTTAGCTACTATCTATCACAATTTTCAGTGAGTTTCAGAGTCACACCATTAAATACAGATTTAAACGCTTAAACTGTATACAGTTAGAGATAGTGCAAGTGCGCACTGTCCACTTTTTTACGCAGTCTAAATTATTTTTTGTCAGTGTGTAGTGTATACAAATTCCGCATCCCACACATACTCGCGGTGACGTCACGGCTGGCAGCCGGCACAAATGGAGTATGGACATTATCCCGGGACAATTAGCCGGGGTCGCATGCCCGACACTTATCTCCCGATAATAACTCGACTAGCGATCGTCGGATAGATTGTGCATCTTTTGTTTTTTTTACGTAGACGGAAGAAAGAAAAGTGAAAAAAAACTGTGAGTATTCGAGTGAGAAACGTGTGTAGGTATAACTGGGCGAAAACATAATATTTTTTAGAGACTTCAAAAAAACTTGTTGAATAATTCGTCGTTAGGTGCCTATTTTTATAGCTATTTCCCTATACCTACTAACTAAGCTAATTGTTTGTTAGCTTTAAACTGTTTGAAGATTAGGTACGGAAATGAAAAAAATTGTGTTGGTTATAGAACATTATGATATAAGTGCGGTAAGTTGAAATCACAGGCGATATTGCTCGCCCGAGGCGAGGGCTATAAGGAAGCAGAGGCTGTAATTTTCGAAGCGCATGTAAGTCATACGACTTAATCTAAGTAAAAACAATACAGCGAAAATAAAAAGCGCGCGAAATAATTTTTACTTGAACAACGTTTTTCCTTACGTACAACAAAAACAGCTGGGATTACTAATAAAGTTAATTTATATTTTTCTGTTTTTGTTTCGTTGAATGGTTGCAATTTATTTTCAAAATTAATCAAATTAAAGAATTATAGGGTAAAACCGGGATAGATGCCCCACTTTTTGAAATAGCCACCGTTTTCTTTAAATATTAATTTTGTACGAATAATTAATATTAATATACTTAGATGAATCCTTTATGTTGAATTATTATTATGATTATTAAGGCTATCAAATACAGTTTTTGCAGAAATTAGCTTTTCATGGAACCTTTTTTCTGAGGATAGATGCCTACCTATATGGATAGTTGCCCCACCATGAAAATACTGGGAAGGATAGATGCCTGCAGTGTAGGATTGATGCCTTTTGTACACTTATTACCTAAAACAATAATAGTCTCCATAAAACATGCATCATAATAAAGAAAAACATTTTGTGTCTGTTTCCTTTTTATTAGTTGTTTAATTAAAATATAAATTCTTAAGTTTCAACATGTATACCTAATCATTAAATTAAACATTACTGCCATTTATTTAACAAATATATAAATTCTAAATTATTCTTATAAAATATTCATATTAATTGTCAACATGCAAAATCATACTTTTACTATCCAAGTTAAAATTAAATTTAACCCATCTAAACGTTTAATTTTCCACATATTTAGCAATAATTTTTAAAGAGTGTACAAGTTTCATGTAGCCAGTTCTGACACATTATACACTGAATCCAGTCGGATAACGATTTGGTATTTTTATAGTTTTCAAAACATTCAATGCATTTATCTTAACTTGTATCTTTAGGGTTATGCTTAATCCCCATTATCTCCATTATGGTTAATCCCCATGATTTTTTTGTCCATTTCATCGAAAGCTGAGTTAAGGTTTTTTGTAGTCCAAGAACATACTCGAGCTCGGACTCCTTCTTTTCTTTTATATTTTCGTGGTATATTCCTGCAAATATTTACATAAAAAATGTAACAGGCACTAAAATATTTGAACAATACACACTTACTTCATATATAGAGGGTTAGATGCCCCTAAAGGCACCTATCCCTCGAAAAATCAGGGCAACTATCCTTTGTGATAGGGATAGATGCCCTAATGTTTTTATAATAAAATATCAACAAAATTGAATGTATTTACATCTAAATGCAGACTTAATGAACCCGTATATTGACGTAATCCAAAATTTAACGAAAATGTTAACTAATGATAAAGTTATGTAACGCACAAAACTTACCTTTAAATCTTTTACGTGTTTGTTATTGTCGCCGCGGAGATGATGACACGCACTAACGACACACGTCCTCACAGCTCGATTGCCCGTGGGTATCTGAGGTGCGGGGTGACCGAGTCTCCTACTTATGCAGTAAATTATTAGTTGCGAATTCGGGACGTTAAGTTTTTGCAAATGAGGCATCTATCCCGCTGCGGCGTCTATCCCGGTTTTACCCTATGTATATTTATTATGGTTTTTTCCCCTTAATTGAATTTTATTCATTAAATATTGGCCACTTTTTTAACATAAAAACTCTTTGCTAAGATTTTAAAAAGTATCGTTAGTTTTTAGACGGAGCATCTTAAAAAACCATGCATGTTAGGAATTTATTTAAAAAATACTCGTGCGTTTTACATTACGAGTACAATACCGAAATTGGTGTAATGACAGCCGCTTTACGAGCAAATATGTTATAAAATACTTTTAAATACCTACCTTATATCTGATATAGTTATTGAGATTCCGGAAGTATTCTATGTTTCATAGGTCCACCTCAGTCTACTTTCCAGCTTTACCAACTTACTTAAACTGCTTTAGAACACTGGAGTGCACTTGTGTTTATTCTTCACTAAAACCGGAAAGATATTCCAAGTATCTGACGGTATTGCGTCATATTGCCCACCGTTTATATTTCATTCATAAAGCCCGAGTTGTTGGAGTGATTTCAATAAACTTTTTGTTTTAAATTTTTCCATCCCATATGTTCAAAATACGCATGGAAAATCTAACAAAATGCTTGTTGAAACAATACCGGTCAGAATTATTCACTCATGTTTTAAACATAGAAACAACAAATGCTAAATTCTTAAATAAATTCAATTCTTGAATAGGTAGTTTTCATAAGAAGATTCAAGAAAAGGCGAAATAACAAACCAGTTTTACAAGATTAACCTCAAACAATCATTTTGAAGAACTCGGAGTAGATTTAATTCTGTTAATTATATGATCTAATTATATAAAAATTATAAAAAAGCTGCAGTAAATCACACTACGTGTTATGAAAAACTAAATGGTCAAGGTCTGATCAAAAACCGTATAACGAAGGAAAGGTTATCAAGGAAGGAAGTTGTTCATGTTTCCGAGCTCAGGAACTTTTACAAAAAATGGACGAATAACATGGAAATGGCACTCGATTAAATTGACACATAGCAAATCAAGTTTGGCAAAAAATGGAACAGCAAATTATTTTAGGACTGGAACACGTCAGAGGATAAAACTGTCGCATGAATGAAAGGACGTCATCACTGTCTTTAAATTGTATGGCTTTCCATCATCCCGTACTCAAGGCCCAAGAGAAAAGCGCGAAGTGACGAATATCAAAAATAATAAATTGGAGGAATTCATTGAAACAATGTTTCAGCGTAGGATGTTTTTAAAAAGTAGAGAAATAGAGTACGGTTATAGTATAAAAGCTATTCTATTTATTATTATTTGTAAAAGTGGACGATGAAAAACCGTACATTAAAGCGTGGCTGACCACACATTTTAATCATCATCATCATTATCAGCCAAAGGACGTCCACTGCTGAACATAGGCCTCCCCCACAGTTTCACCGATCACAAGCGGTCTGCATCTAGTGTGATTTTACACATTTTAATGATATACAAAAACTGATCAACCATGTGTATATATAGGTATATGTTTTGTTAAAAACGAAAACATCACAGTTTTGTTTCTGCTTGCAATCGAAGAGTCATTGTTTCCAAATACCAATTCAGCGAAAGTTATTTCGGTGTGCAAATACTTTCAGTCCCACACTAGGTCTCGTTTGGCACGCCTGCCGCATTCGAGATCACAATCCGAAGTATAAATTATGCCCGAAGACACCTGTCACTTTCGTACATTTCCATTAGAAATGTAGTGACTGCTATTTTTCTCTGAAATGTTGCATTTACATTGAGTGACTCAAAGAACTTTGCGCATTTCGTCGCATTAAATAATCTCTTAACTTTTGACGCTCTAGCCCAGCAAACAAGTAACGATAGATGTCAATTTTTTTTCACAACCCTCTATGATTTTGCGGACAGTTGGTCTTTAAGGCATAGGGCCTATTTTCCCGTTTATCTTAAACACTTAATCGTATAAATCATTCCTAATATCCAACATAATATTCGCATTAAAAGCCATTTAACATTTGCTTTACCCACATCAAATATTTTCATGACATTAAATTATAGCAGAGTGACTTCATTATGAATAAATTAGGACATCGCAAAAATCTCTCACAAAATGTAAACACATTCATACAACTGCGGTCGGATTGGCTTGCGGTTGTGTCGGCGCGGTGCCTTCAAAAGTTGTTTTTACTGCAGCGCTAAAAGTCCGATTAAATTTCAAGATGGCCGATTCAAAAATTCATAACTCGATCGGTACTCGGATTTTAACGGTCGGGTATTTTTTGTAGTACTTACCATTGAAAAAATATATAAGGTTACTAAAATCAAAACACACTTAAAAATGGAGTGCCATAGGCGGCACATCATTACATTGTTATCGCTTAAAAAATAAAGTAACTTACGTTTAGTAAAATATCAAACGATCTATGTTATTAATACGTACATATCTCTTGTTTGTTCCAGGTTGCGGGTGACTTCCATCAAACAAAACATGTCCGGGCTATTATGATAGCCGCCAACCACAGCTTCCTAAATAATTTGCCAACCATCCGTTTTGTGCTAGAGCTGAACACTGTGTCAAATTGTATAAAGTGTACATATTAGTGTTTTGATATATCGATATTGATAGTGTAGGACGCGATATTTTGGGTTAAAAATAAAAGTTTTGGCGTCGTAAAATGATAATGTGCAATTAATATTGACGTCAACGACAGTGTGATCGCGGTTAAAGAATAGTGGGGGTTTAATAGTCGGTATGTCGTCGCGAACGGGGCAGCGCGGTACGTCTGTGGCTACCAGCCAGAGGAAGCACCGCTCCCGGTCTACCACTAGGTATGACATGGAGAAGAAGCCGAAGAAGAAGGACCTGCGCACCTCAGGCACCACCAGCCTGGTGTCGATACCCAACAGCATCAAGCTGACGATGCTCAACAGTGGCCTCATATCTTTCGGTGAGTTCATTATTTTGTTTTGTGGTTGCTTATCCGAATTTAGATTTGAGTAGTGTGGTGCAAGGAATTCGTAATGACTGTCGATAAAAATGCCGATTTAGTGATTTTTAAGATTTAATGGAATTAAATAGTGAAGAAACAAAACGCTCGGTTTATAAAACCTTGTTATTAGAACAAAGAACGCCAGTCTCAAAGGTTGTACCTTAAATATTGGTTGGACAACTGAATCAGGGCGAAACAAGATTTTCAAAATCTTTCTCCTGCGGTTATTGAAACAAATATAGCGTTGAATAAAGGGGACGGTCGAGGTCACCGTTTGCATATTTTATGCGACGGTCGTTATATCTGTCGGAGGTAGTGGTGCGAATTTTTACGATTTATCTTTAGTGTAGGCAACTAGGATGTAAAAAGTAAATGGCATAATAACTATTTACATTAATTAAGAAGTATATTTTGCCGTTTGCTTAGTTTTAGATGTTTTTGAAATGATACACTTGTTACGGATTATTTCGCGTTTTATTTACATTTTGTTTTAACCTGACGTTTCGGACCCTTTTCAGCGTCCGTGGTCACAGGTAGACTAAGGTGTTAGTTGTCATTACATAGTTTGAAAATTTTTTAAACTACCATCACTCAAAAATATTTAGTTACGTTCCTATCCACACAAAATGAGCTAACAGTATCTTGAGGTCTTGAAGTGCGGGGTCGAGCTTGAGTCTTGGCTAAAACAGGATCCCAAGCTGGTGGAATTTTCCAACCAAAATATTTAGATGTTTTATTAAAGATTCCAATGAATGCACTAAATAGAAACGACTATAATCTAAAAAAAAATAAGTCAGTTTTATTAAAAATCTGTAGACTGGCTTAAATAATTAAAAAAATGAAAAGTGGCTCAACTCATCCGAAAAGTTCCACCAAGGAGCAAAAACCAACAAAAATAAGACTAAATATAAAGCTCAACGTATTGATCGATTCAATGCTCAACCCACGCGTGTCCCATCACTAATGTGTTGTTTTGTTCCCACCGGCCGAGATCTCCAGAGGATTGGACAGGAAACAACAAAGGTGATGACAACGTACACTTCGTCGGATATCATTAATTTATTATCGCGGACGCTGAAAAGCCTTGTGCAAAGAGGCTGGAAACTTTTTGTTTGCGCTCATACATAATCAATGATTGAAAAATAAGAATTGTGTACCAGTAAGCGGGGGAATTTTTGTATTTCACAAACTGTTTACTAAATAAACAGTTCGCGAAATACGTAACTGGTGTATTTTCCTCTTTTTGAATGTATGCAATGGATTAAGCATCAAAGCACCATTGCGTGGGTACACCTACCTTAATCTGATACTGAGATAAGACAAGTGAACAGTAGTAAATTTTTATATAATGAATAAAATATATAACCTGTACACTGACCCAGAATTTAGATAATTCAAATACCTAATTGACTTCGTCTTCTTGAACAATATAATCTGGAATAATAATCTGAAAATTGACTTTATTACCAATCATATGTAAACAGCTCATGAACCTTCTTCACGATCGGAAATAAATCAGAAATATTTACATCTTGTAAAGGCAAATAGTTCTAACTAATCCCACCTTGTATGGAAACATTGTAAACTATTTACTTTTTTTTAAATCCAAAATCTTCTATATTGGCGATGACGTGATGTACAGAGCAAAAAACAGCTCAACACTCGTATATCAATGTAAATAAACCACAAAATTTCAGCCTAGATAGAGGTGTTTGAGCTTCGGCTTGAAATCCAGAAGTCGCAGATTCATTAACGTATTCAGGCGAAGGGCAATGACCTTAGAGCTTGTCCACTTAGTCCACAAGTGGGTGGACATCATAATTATGTTCAGAAAAGAAAAATAACGACATCTCGTACATCATAACTGAGTACGTAAAGCTCGTTTCATTTTTGCCAGTGAGTAAGTCCAATTTTAAATAGGTTTTTCTTTCGTTTTGTATACAAATATTTAAATTGTACCTACGATAGAAGTCTGAAGAATTGCTTTTTTTTCATGATTGGTCAAAAGCAATTCTTTTGCATATTAAAAACTTAGTAATTTATAAAATTAGTAGTTTGTTAAATGAGTTAAAACCCTATTTAAGAATATCTCTCAGAGAATGAAATGAAAATCGCAGCGACAGAATGAAACAGATAGTTTGATGTATTTAACTTTTGATACACGAATTCTGATCTTCATCAATCAGTAATCATTTACAGTAAGTTCTTCTCAATGCAACGTCATGAAATCGGTCACATTCTGAATAGCTCTTTCATTTCGGGAGGGCGTATCACCATTGTGAGCCCTTCGTTAAGTTATTAATTAACTTAACTCGAGACCCTTTAACCAAATTGCGAACACTTACTCAAATTCAAGTGCTACCTTATATTCTTTAAATATTTTGAAGGCACAACTAATTTGTGTACACAATAAAGAGAAAAACACCTCCGACGGCAATAATTTTTTTTTTTTAACTAGGTAAATTTTAAAAGCGTTTAATGATGAGTTATTCCGGTCCGATCCCCGAGAACCGATACACTGGTGGATCAGATTATATTTCAATTTATTTTTTATTTCGATCAAATCCCCTAGTACAAATTTGTAAGGGATCAGATATTTAAAATTATAATTTATTCCGCTCTATTGAAAGGGGAAGAGATCAAACTGGAATTATAAAACGTATACTAGTGGATGAAACCGGAATTAAATAATAATAATAATGGTCAGTGGATTCATTTTTGGGATAACTTCAATCACGCATAAATTGGTACTTGAAAACGAAATAAATTAATTATGAAAGAGCTCTACATCATCCATCATAATCCTTTTATTCAGTCTACAATAACGCCAGGTCACATATACGAAATTCTGTCGTCACGACTCGTGACTGTCAGTGATTTATCCATGGCCATTCGTTGAAACGGCCGCGTCGCAGCGACAGAAAGCCACATATGTGCCCTGGCGGTCTGCCACGTTTTGCCTTTCAGATTTTACGCTGTTCCAATACCTACTACTAACACATACCTATAGCATTCTACCTACCAGACGATCGTTCGCGAAAACACTAGAAACATAGTTTATCGGCTCCCATAATACAGTATTTCAATTGACGCTAACCGGACTTGCAAAAACTAAATTTGACCTACAGTAGCCGCTTTACGTAGGCAACGTATTTACTCAACGCATTCCATTCAGTATCATACTGTGTAAGCCGATGTTCGTAGTTTCGTATGGAGCTATCTCTATCACACAATCAAGCTTGGTCGTGCGAGCAAACAAGATGGCTGGATACGAAAATACACACATGGAAAATACAGATAAAACGTCACAGAGTAGAGGCGTGGGCTTAAAATAGTTTGCGGATGTAGAGCTACTTTTCCACAGCGATGCATCCGATCGGGCAATAAACAAGATAGGGGCGAAAACAGACGTGTTTACTTACAGTGCTGCGTTTTTTTTTTATCAGAGAATAATATCGAGCTGTTGAAAGATATAAAAAGAAAAGCGCTGGCCGCATGGAAAAAAGATTACAATTTTCCGATGTTTTTGTTTGCTTTTCTTTTTTATGAGTTTAGTTGCCAGCATTACTTGATAGCAGCAGAATTTGAAAAGTTGCAACTTGCAAATACTTTTCTGAGCGTTCACCACAACACAGACATTTTAAAAATTAAATTCAGTTTTGTGCATCAACATAAATAAATCTGAGATTAATAACTGAAAGGCTTTGTGTCAATTGCCTCAAAACCCAAATTTTGGTCAACGGTAAATAAGTTTAATCTGTAATCATCTTAATTCCACCTCCACAAATTACGCCATACTTTACGTCAAATCATGATTGATTGTACAGATGAACGACAACGGAAAATAATTTCCTTGCCGTCTGGCAAGTTCGTTGTAAAAATCACAATAAGGCTTGAAATGATTGATCGCTGGAGCAGAAGTAATAAATCATGAAATTCATCGTTTAAGATTGAAAATACACCTTCAGTTTTTCCACTTTTCTACAACAAAAACGGTACGACAGACAATGAGTGCCCGAAGGCCTCTTGTATTAATTGCGTTTTGAAGAGTTGCGCAGATATAAGTAGATAAATTTTTTTATTAAAAAAATTTGAAATCATAGTAGCTTAGTTGGGTTCACTACTCCATTTCTTGAATTTCTTTTAGCATACGATGAAATGAACCATCGATGTAACGGCTTCGGGTATAGAACGCATCGTCCAAACAAATGATCGACTTGTTGTCATGGATGAATCGTAATTCGGCGAAACGTATTTCGAATTGGAGTACGGTAGTGATTCCGTTTAGTTTCTTAGGCTGAAAAAATAGGGATTTTTTTTAAATACCGGTAAAATAGATACTATGTGTGATTTAAGGAAGAACGTTCAATCTTGAGCTAAACACAAACATCAAACAAACGTTACAAGACAACCTAATCAACTACTTTTCTTTCTTGTAAAACACAAATTAACGAGTATCGTCAACGACTAATCATGATGCAAAATCTCCTTTTTCACAACAACGAAAGATTCCTCAGCGTTTAATTTGAGCCCACTTATCATTTCTGCTTAGCCCAAAGGTATGACTGGTAGAGAATGCCCTACGGCGTTAAGTCCACCTTTTGTATAAAGTATTGTTGTGCAATAAAGCTTAAATAAATGAATAAATAAAATTAGCTGTCTTTGTCAGTACAATGCAACGTGCACTCACATCTCGTCACGAAAATAGGCACTAAACTGTGGGCCGGGTCTAGGTCAAGAGTGGCGTCTGCTGAACTATTGTTCGCGCGTTAACCGAGCAGGCGGGATTTACAAACACTTGGGCAAAGTCTGAACACTGCTTGTGTGCTTAATGATTCCAATTAATAAGCATAGTTCTGAAACTTTTTGTTAGATATAAACATATCGTGCGCCATGATGGTCACTGGTAGCCCCCAAACAATATTAATTCTATTATGGCTAGTCTCTCGGCAGTTAAAAGCTTAAAATTGGTTTCGAAATATGATATATGAAAAGTAGTCGACCCCGACCTCGTCTGCGCCCCTAGAGGTTTCTAAGGAGTGTTTTGTATCATATCCATAACAAAATATAAGATTGTAGTTCAATGTATTATATTCTACATTCTCTTCAAAATATATTTTTTATGCATCAACAGAAATTTCTAAGAAACTTCTACTTACTCGTAGTTTAACGATCCCCGCTTACCGTAGTAAACGGTGAGAAAAAAATATATTAAAGAAAAAACATTCATACATCATTAAACATAACATACGCAAAAACATTTCTGCTTACCACAAAGGTATGATTGGTAGAGAATAATATAATCAAATCTACCATTTGTAAGCAAAGTTTTGTTGTGAAATTTGAAATTTCTTTATTTTGCATAAATGGTGGTGCACATACAGATGTCAATAATAATAAAAATCCCTCAAAATTTACCAGACACTGGCATGCAAAATAAATATATGTAGTTAAATGTCAATTAAATCCAAAGAAGTTATATAATGTAATGTCAATATTATAGTATTAACATAATTTTTTAATCGTGTTATAATTATTACAGTAACTATTAAAATATTCTTCAACAGAATAAAAGCATTTCTCAATGAGCCAGTATTTCAATGTTTTCTTAAACACATGAAATAAAGCTTAAAATTTAAGCAGGTGCATGCAATTTACTAAGTAGCACAATCGACAAACGTTATCAGTTTTTCCGAAACCACTCGCTATAAAGAATCGGATCGGATGCGAACGATCCGACGGGCAATTCTGCGTCCACAATAAAAGCCGGGTCAATCGCATAAAACGTTGCAGCTTTATGTATCTGTTCTCAGTCACAAGGCAGTCAAATGCTAGTGGACTCGGTCGTTGTGTTAAGAA
Source organism: Pyrausta despicata (assembly GCA_963921415.1). Classification (NCBI taxonomy): domain Eukaryota; kingdom Metazoa; phylum Arthropoda; class Insecta; order Lepidoptera; family Crambidae; genus Pyrausta; species Pyrausta despicata. The sequence goes on along the minus strand of OY992862.1, from coordinate 6,710,435 downwards.
TTTCTTAACAAAATACCCGGCCAGGACGGACTCGCTAACAGAGAGTCCATAACATTACTTAAATTAAAAAACTAAAAAAAATCTTTTAATGCTAACTAAAAAAGAGAAAATAATTTCTGAGTACAAAGAATTTATATTACAGTAGAGTAAATCGCGTGGGGTGCTTGGTATAGAGAATCATCCTATTATTGCTAAAGTATTTACTCTTTTTTAGTTTTTAGAGTGTAAGTTACTCTGTTATATTATTATTGTTGTAAGAGCAGTAATAAACTACTGAACAGATTTAGATAATGTTTGATACACATACATAGTCGTCGCCATTCCGTATGTGTATAAAATTTCATCCAAATCTGTTCATTGCTTTAGGCGTGAAAGCGTAACAAGCAGAAAATCAATCGTCGTATTGTGGTCTCAACCCTTTATACCTTCTGTAAAAATAACTGTCCTTCTATCAATATTTATCATTTGGTACGAAAACTTTGAAAAAATCTTTAAATTGCATGGAATCATGAGCATGATATAAATCTTTCTCTACAAATCTTCGTAGTCACTTAATTTATAACGGTTTAGCGGTTTCTGATTATAATAACCTTATGTTGTAACTATTGACATAGGTCGTATTAAAATAATAATACAAAAAGAATAATAAATAAATTGTTTCAATCAACACACCAATTACCTAGCCCCAAACTAAGCGTTTGCTTGTGCTATGATAACGGATAGAAATACTTAAATACATTTATAAACACCCATGACTCAGGTACAAATGCTCGTGCTCATCACACAAATATTTGCCCCTAGCAAGATTCGAACCCGCGACAGCCGGTTTTGTAGTGTGGACAGATCACTAGACCAAAGCTGTTGTCGGTGTGTGTATTAAATTGAACTAGGTAGAAGTTGGACAAGAGCAGTCACAAACAAGATCGATGTCATGTTGATTCCTTCAACACAGCCCCTCTACTCTCTAAGCCTATGTTCGTACTTTAAGGTGTAGCCATCCCTATCACTCTTACAAGCTTCTCGGTACGAGCGAAAGCGCTGGCTAGATCCAAAAATACGCACGAAACGTTACGTACGGCCTTTGGTGCCTTACTTGCAGAAACGTTTGTTAAAAACAGCTGTTTAGACAATAACGACTGAAAATCACGAAATGGCAAGCGGTATCTTTGTTTTTGTAAGTTTTACTCTTTGAATATCATGTATATGGTTTGTTTGTTTTTACTTCAAAATTATGCCTTTTTACCATGCCTGACTGACTGCCAAGAAGGCCAACCCTCATTTTCCTTAAATTTTTCTCTCGCATAAGCAAAAAAAAATTGGTTGCCTGTAAAGTCGGTATACGGGCGAAAGTTTTACGTGACAACGACTTTGAGTGGTAAAATAATTTTAATGTGAATATTCATTCGTATAACATGAACCGGTGTGTATGCCTATCTCTCTCACTCTCTCTCTCTCGCTCTGTCTCTCTCGCTCTTAGGCGGGTTAACTGTGCTCGAGTGGAAGGGACGCGTGCCTTTCACTTTTTATGTCTGTCTCACTCGCTCTTAGGCGGGCTAACCATGCCCGAGTCGAAGGGACGCGTGCCTCTCACTCGCTCTCATTGTGAGCGCATAACGTGAGCGGAGCGTAACGCAGTTTCTTGAAGTGTCACCCGGCAAACCAATTTATAAGACGTTGTCACGTCAAAAACATTATCTTACGGTTCTCGCAAACGGTTTTACCAGAGGCTTAAGTTTGCCTTACCATTTTTGCTTATGAACGTAATGACTTTTGTGCCTATCCAATTCATTTGTCTGAGTTGTCATCCTGATGTACTTATTCGCATCCGAGCAACACAAAAAGGTACAAAACTACCTCTTGATAAACATCAAAGATAACCGTTCTGTACTTGTATGTTCTTTGATGGCATTGTTCGATAACATTTTACCTGAATTGCTTTTATGTTGGAAAAAAGAAAATTATTTGCTAAACTCCGTGTTATTAGTATTAGTGATGGGAAAATTTCAATCCATAAGTGAGTAAGTAACTTACAAAAAAAGGCACATGGTGTGCTAAAAAGGTGTAGTGTGCTGTTACCGTATAACTAACACGCACACACTCTTCTCCATATTTAGTATATAAACACATTACTATTATAATAAAGGTTTCTTGGATCGCAGTCAGTGTCTTATTTCCTGTCGGACTAATCATGACATTGGAAAGGTCAGTTGCTAGCATGTCACGACACTGATTTTCAGTCAGTCTTTAAAACATAATGAACATTAATATTTCGCGTACATCCAAAACATCGGCATAAGAATCTAATAACACCACCCAACGTTATCATAACTCGCTTAACTTATAAACAAAAACCCATCTCGCAATCAATCAACTGTCATTTAATTCCAGCGAATAGGAACGAAATCGGAAGAAACGGATTGTGTACCAATTCAATTGACCAACCCCGCTCACGGTGAGTGTACCTAGTACAGTCGCCTGCATGTCGAGCTGAACATTTTCTTTGCAAAATCGCTCTTATTGCTTCCAGTTCAGATGGCGCAGTGTGTCTCTTGATGTGGTCTTGAATGTACTTTGATCGATCCGTCAATCTTAGCGTTGATCACGTTTTGTCGCTGAGCACATCCATTCTAGAATAGACGGGATTGAGAATGTTTTTTTTTTATGTTATCACTTTTGTTGCGGTGACGCAAAGAGCGAGTTTGTGCGGTGATCGGTCATGCGATGTCTGACGCGCACTTCTGTTAAGGTCGTTGTAGATTGATAGAAGAACAACATTGTTGGTTCTTCTTAAATCGATAAGCCTTTCAATGTCTTGGTAAAAAGATCTTTTAAATTAAAGGCTTTGCCACAGAGTTAGGCAGTGTAACGCAGCGTTCGTAACGTGATTTTTCCATGAAAATTAATAACAATACCCATCTCATAGCCGTCGAGCTAGCTCTGTGACAAAAACTGAATAATGGCGATCAAATTCTCCACGAAATCCTTTTATCAGGCTATTGCCTGAGTTAGATTATTAAAGATAGAGTTATTCTTATTAGAGTTATTATTATAGATTTTCCATCCAGCTTATTTCATAAGTAAGCATGGTACTAACTCTACATTTCTCATAGTTCAACTTAGTTCATATTTCATACCCACTTATCATACACTAGAATTATAACACTTGACTCAACTCAGCCCCGTTACCCAGTAACTTTGTTCTAAATAAACATAATAACGCGCTTGTAAATTTAACTTAGAGGATGTGTAACGACGCCATTTTGTTTTCTTACCGCTGCTTCGCGTATTAATATGAGCGATACGTGGTGACACTCTTTTTACTATAAGGTTTTCTAGGTGTAAATTTTTCTTACACTGCTTCTGAGTTACATTTTTAATCCCCGACGAAAAAGATGGGTGCCAAAAGTTTGACTTCTATTATTTTGTGTGTGTGTGTGTGTGTGTATGCGTACTAGCGGGAGCGTAGGTACGAGTGAAATAGATGTAAAACGACCAATAATTGACAATTCTTAAATACTAGATTACATTGGTTTATATGTGGAGAGATGCGTCATACACTACATAATTATGTGTGTTTGTGTGTGTGTCTGTCTGTGGAATCGTAGCTTCCGAACGGATGTACTGTTTTTTTTTAATTCGAAAGTAAATTTAATATCGGTGGTTCTTAACTCTTTCGTCAAAATCCGTTGTGCCGTTAAAGGGAACCAAAGTTTTCAATGTTGTCACGGGTCTGAGTATTTGCGGTACTTTCGTTGTTTCTGGTTTCCATAACACAACTACTTTAGCCACTAACTTTAGGATCAGAACAAAGTATATGTGTTTTCTCCATAAAAGAGTACCAATCTGTTTATTTTCAACTGAGGCCAGCAAAAACCAAATTCAATATGATACAAGGCTAAAACCGACCTATCAATAAAGCTTTTGTGTACCTGAAATGTCACAAATGTGTGCGGTGGACGCGCGCTGACGGCTCGTCATCGTCATGTTTGCGTTGGCTAGCAAAATTTGCTTTTGGGGGGTTTGACCTGAAAAAAAGGAATGAGATATCATGTTTGGAGTATGTATGGAATGAACAAAAGGATCTTGCAGGAAAATGAAAAAAAAAAAGGATTTTAAAATGTTTGTGGCACGTATAGTTTTATGTGGAACATTTTACGTATTATTGTTATAAAGTCAAATATCTAAAGGTGAGCTGTGTCTTCACAGACTCTTAGTCCGTGCCCTTTTTAACCCTTGACAAAAAATAAGGGTGTTACAAGTTTGACCCATGTGTCTTTTTTTAATTTATTAAGAAAACCAACTGCGTTACATATTTTACATTATAGCTAGTAGTACTTACATCTATTAGTAAGGCTAATTACAGGTTTCCCTTTTATACAAAATTAGTATAGGACGTGAAACAAAAACACTAATAAAAGTAAAAGAAATAGAAATATGCCTACATATATATACATAAATACAATACGATACATGTCATGAATATATATAATATTTTCAATATTATATATATTCATGACATGTATCGTATGTTTTTGTGTGTGTCTGTCTGTGACATCGTAGCTCCTGAACGGATGGACCGATTTCAATTTTTATTATTCGAAAGAAAATTTTACTCAAGTGGTTCTTTTATATGGCTGGTCAAAATTCATCCAGCCGTGGAAGCTCACCAGCTGTAAAGCTGGAAAAGAGGATTATTTTAGTGGAAATTTAAGATAAGATAAGATAAGATATATTTATTTACGAAAACATGTGTGGACATTACATAGCATGAGATACACAGTAACAGTAGATGATAATTTGAACAGTGGTTAGTATTAACATGTCTTACCAAAAGTTGGCATGTAAATATTGGATATTAAAGTTTATTGTATCTATAAATTAGGAACATTTATTAATTTATACAAAAACATACATGCAAAAAATAATAATAATAATAATATGTTAGAGTGCTCATTCTTCCAAAAAGTCATTGATGTCATAAAAGCATTTGTCAATTAAAAAATCCTTAAACCTAATTTTAAATGTATTAAGTGTCATATCTTTTTAATGTGTCGGCATCTTATTATAAATTTTTGGTGCCATACAAATAATGCTTTTCTTAAGAAGCATTGTCTTTGATGGACATAAACAGAGTCTATCTCCATTTCGCCTATTGCGTGCAAACATAAAGCAAAATAATCCTCTTTTCCAGCTTTAGTCATGGATTTCCGCAAATTAACGCCTGATTCCATGACCTCACCAACTGTAGTCCTGGCTCAACTGGAAAGTTAGTTTTTACTTTTAATTTTATAGTGCAAGTTTATAATTTAATGATTATAAATGTTAAACACTTATAGGTGTCTTAAAGATGGACATACCTGCACATAGGTGCTACTACAGAATCAATGTTTAAGCAATAAATTGAACTGCTATATTGACAAAAAACAACAAAGCACCTCGTGGGGTAAGAAAACCTCGTTGCACGTGTTCGAAAGTTGCAATTGATTTATAAGTAAGTACACATACAACACCAACTTTTTCAATACACAAAATATTAAGCCCAGTAACTAATTTCTGGAAATATTCTAACATTAACAGACAATTTTTCAACAAACCACTTAAGACTAAAAACCATTTCACCTTTTGCATTACCAAATCTTCACTCTATTAATGCCTTTTCAAATACACTTATTTATTATATTCTGTTTCGAGTCCCGAGTCTTATAACAATTTCTATTTTATATTTTACATTATATTTCCCCGGTAAGCCCGTTGAGAACTGATAAGCGATCATCAGAAAATTATTTATCATTCTTTTTGTGATGTTGCTTTTCAGCGACCCATTTATTTTGATTTGTTTATTCAGTTTCAATTTGCATTCTATTTTATTTAATCTGGATTAAAAGTTAAGTTTTCAACTGATCGAATTTGAAATATGTGGAAAGTTTGCGCTGAAGCGGAAATAGCAAACGTTCAATTTTACAGGTAGGAGGTCCCGTACCTTGAGGTAAATGGTACGGGTATGACGATGCCAGTTGCGTATCCAAAATTAATTGCTTACTTTACCTTGCAACGACCAAGCACCCACCGGTGGCACCCACTCACCAAGAGGGTAGCACTTAGCACATCATCATTTCCCGTTCGCATAGCTCGACCTCCGAAGGGTTAAGTATACCCCAAGATTTCCAATCATTGTAAAACGTTAGCAATCGCTCGAATAGTAATCTGTTAATTTGAAACGTTTGGTTCTGAAAATATACAAGTGGTAAAGATACAAAGGCTAGGGCAGGGCGGAAGGCGCGGGCGGCGCGTCCGGCGCATTCACCGGCAATTAGGCCGTCGCCGCTGTGAGCCGGATTAGGTAAAAGCTGAGCCTGAAAATAGCTTTTTTGTGGCTTACAATTGGAACACGTTTCGAGAGCCATTAGTGCTACTTTTAATTCCTCTTATGTCATAATTATGCCAAATGTCACCAAGGTAGTTTAACCGATGGCTCAGTAACCATTAGATTAGTGTTTTTTTTTACCGCATGATTTAGTTGTACAGCCATTTTACAGTCTGTGAAAAAACGCCTTAGACGCTTCAACTTACGCGTAGGAAGGATTCTTTCGCACCCTACGAATGAGACAGCTCAATGTTTCATTGCTACACAATTACACAACTCACGTATGATAGATACTTAAGAGATGACAGGCTAATAAATGTTTAAATTGTTACAATATGCAAGTGGTAAAGACACAAAGGTTGGCGCGGGCGGCGCGTCCCGCGCATTCGCCGGCAATTAGGCCGCAGCCGCCGCTAGTCGGATTATAAGCTTAGCCGTTTTGTAGCTTACAATTGGAACACGTTTTGAGCTCTATTTTTGCTCTCACTTCCAATTTCCGTTTGGACTCAGTACTGCTGGCTGCTGGTGACATAACCGTTGTCTCGTCTAAATGTCTCTAATGATTGAGTATACCCTTGGGATGGTTTACGTTTCAGCTTATTTCTTCAGCTTTAGTTACGGCGAAACCTTCTTTAGCGTGAGTGAAAGCAAGGTCATCTATTTATTATATTTATTTAGGTCGAGTATTATACTCGAATGGCAGCAGTAACGATTTATTGTTACTTTTGTTAAAAGACCCGTATGTTTTATCTTGTATCTGAATGAAATGTATTTGTTGAATTAAAAATTATGGTTTGTTGTACCGAAAAATGATGAAAATAAAACTAATAATAGTAATAATAGTCCTCCTGGCCGATTTCAAACAAGACGGCCAATCTCAACAGAGACACACACCTTCATCCACAATGTTTAGTTATGTACCATAGATAAATTCTGATTGTAATAGTAGCACTTACATAAAATCCTTTAATAGTGGAATACTGTTTGTCTGTATCTGGAGTGTGGGCGTTAATAGCTGCAACACAGTTTTATAAACTATAGCGGTTATTTTCATGCACAATATTTAATGTTCATTTGTTTTATTCCCAAATAAACTTTATTATTATTATTAGATCAGCCAACTACTCAGGAGATATTATAGTGCACAAGTGAGCGTAATACCGAGGTGCACTCACTGTTCCATTACTCTCAAAGCGGCTGAATATTTATTTAAATTATTTGTGGGGATATTAGGGTCATCTAACAAGTACGTAATGTTGCAGAGAAGCCACAAAAAGAACTTACTTTTCGTTTAAAGGATTTTTAGTATAGAACCGACTTCAACTAGTATCAAGCAGAGAATTGCACTGCCCTAATTAATAATAATAGAATAATAATAATAGTCCTCCTGGCCGATTTCGACCACGGCCACAGATTACTAAATAGTTACTCAATCTCAACAGAGATCAGCCGACTGCGCAGGAGATATTATAGTGCACAAGTGTGAGCGCAATACACAGGTGCACTCACTGTTCCATCACTCTCTAAGTTCGGTGAGACGGCAATCCGACATGACCGGAGAGAGATCAGGCGCAGGACCAACGGCTTTCCGATGCACGGGGGTGTAACACTGCCAACTTCCCGACTCCGAGCTGTTTTTGAGAAATTCATGACAGAAAATATCCGACACAATTTTGGCTCGACCTGGGATTCGAACCCAGGACCTCTCGGATGTAAAGCAGAAACTTTGCCACTACACTAACGAGGCAGTCATAAACTAATATAGTAGATATATGTAATAAAATATTTTAGTTGAAAGCTCTATAAATCTACTTATACATTAAAAATCTGTCGAAAAGAGGCAGCTGAGCGCTTAATAAATGGTGAGCACGGCGCGGAACCCGGCTCCTGCTTCGAATTATGACGGCTTTTGTCATATTTACTGGTTGCGAACATATTTTAACTACAGCACAATGCAGCTCTTTCATACTTTTAAGTGAGTGGCTAAATAATGGAAATATTAGCTTAGCTCCATTTTAGCGGTCCCATTTTTGAACTGGAAAACTGAAATAACTTTATTGGTGAATTTGTTTCTTTTCATTCCAGACACGAAACAGTGACACTAAAATGAAGAAAATCCTAAAATATCATTATCATTTCTCGATCACATGGTGCAGTGAAGTCCCATTGACTAGTCAATTCATTGTAATCCTCACCACTTATTGCCAAAACCTGTAATTTTTACAATCAGCTTACTTCTCGACGCGATAAGCCGAGGATCTTTTATTATTCACGATACGTCACGAATCCGTTCCGAATTCCCATCTAAAGTTTCCCAACTACTGAACTACTTTGAAACAATCCTGTAACCGGTTGCCAGATACCTAATTTCCGGTCGATACAGAGCTTCTATTCTACAAGCTAATATTGGTCAATTTCGAGTTCTGCCATTCCTGTTACTCATTAACGGTGTGTGAAGGATGCAGATTCAAGATAGAATGTACTCGATAAAAATCTATGAAAACCTGAATTAAAAAACCTGAAATTACCTCTTTTAGTAACAAAAAAAAATTGCACTATGAAAAGGGTACTAAATCTTAATGCTGGATGCATTACGGCCTGTAGGTCATGCGCAAAGTCCCTTCTCGGCTCATACCACCCGCTCCCGGATAATATGTAGAATAGTTAGGCATATAGCACGACTAATCTAATAATATCTATGACTCTTCAAGAAGTTCGCCGCACACGAACTTAACAGACTAACAGAAGAATACCTATAACGTTACGGAGTAGGATATTACCGCCCCACCGACTGCGGAAATCGTTCACACCTTAACTTTGTAGCGGTTGGCCTTTACTTTATAAATATTGGATTCTACTTCCCCTAACCGAGGCTTTTAAAGTCTTTGCCTTGCCTTTAGTGGTCATCCGAAGAAAAGTTGTTTTAGCTCTTTGATGTCGCAGTTCGCGGTAAGTTCTTTTTATAAAGTCTCAAAGAGGTAGCCAATACAAAAGTCTTTTGCACTTTAATTTCTTACCTTTGCTGCACGTGTTTTTGTACGTTGGTAGCTAAATGAGAGCGATTCCACATCATTTTCTGTATCTGCTATCAAGCTGCAGCTGTTGCGCATCTTTCTTGCATTTAAACAGCTGAATTTGACATCCTTCAGGTACGCAGTTGCGAATCGACTGCGACGAGTATCGCACTTTGCTAGGAGTATAAGGTTTTTGTCTGTTTAAACGTAACCTACCTACCTATCCTCGCTCCTCGAAAAGCAAGGCTACGTAAGGCGTACCTACGTAAGGCAATCAAGATGTCATAACTTTTACTTTATTTTGTTCGGGATAGGTGTTTCTTAACCCAAGACTACCTACGGCTGACGAGATAACAAAAACCCAAAAACTAATAAAATATAATTATCAATTGCACAAGTAATATAACTGGTCTTGATCCAGTTAAACATCAATTAAGCGAGAAATTCTCAGAAAGTCCCACTTAACGCGGGTTGATCTGCAGGTAAAGGGTGTATCACCGGATAGTAATAAAAACTTTTATATTGGGACTCGGAGCCAGCGGCTTTCTCATTAAATGACTTGTTACTTGATATAACGAACTTTAAAAGAGAAGGGCAGGAACTTGAATACGATCAACATTCAAGATTTAAATTCATTTAATGTTGTCGCAAATTTTGTAATGAACTTGTTCGGTAAGGTAAAAAAAAAAATATTTTAAGAAAAATATTAAGATTTTCAGTTTTGATGATGGTTTGCGATGAGGTGCTTGTGGCGCAGTGGTTGCAGCGCTTTGGTAGTGATACCAAAAGTTAAGCAACCTACGACGCGGTCATGTTTGGGATGGGTGACCATTCTGACCATACAAGAGACGTCTATTTACAAGCATCTCCGTGCTTCGGAAGGCACGTTAAGCTGTTAGTCCCGGTTAATATCGATAGTATTAGTCGTTAAGCCTGGTCGGAGGCCCTCGGGCGGCTTAATAACATATGACAGTAAGTTTGGTCACTTACCTTACACACACCCCTCCACCAATCTGCACTGAGCCCGCGTGGTGGCTCGCACCACCTAGTAGTTGAGGTGAGGCCTGTGCCCAGCAGTGGGGCGTATATAGGCTAATGATTAATTTTTAATTATTAACAGTGAAACCTACTAGGTACTTAGAAAACAAGGTATAATATTTTATTCAAAGTGTTTCCCCCCTTCTTCGTACCTATATACGTACCTAACAGTTCAGTCCATTCTCGCTCGGTCAGAAAGTTAGCCGCTGTCAAAAATTCTGTCACGGCAAGTGCGAAAAAAAACTTCTCAATTACCATTTCAAACATTTCACAACTGAAGTTGGAATTAACCCGTCCTCAAAGCCGATTTGAAAGCGATTATATGGAACCCCACTCACTCGAATCAAACTGAAATAATGGCACTTTCAACATTCGTGTGATGGCGGGAATGCTGCGCCTAGTTGAAGTTTTATTTGAATAAATTAAATGCGATTTTTTTGCAGTTTTTAAATCTGTTCATTGGCTTTGGCGTTTTATGTCATAATGTTTAGGAATGATGCTGAACACGTATCTCAAATTGATTATGGTAATATTTACAAGCTTAAAATAAACTAAACAACAATAGTACCCATCCTATGAAACCTTGCCGAGAGGGGAAGTCAGCAGTTAAAAAAATCTTTGTAAAGCCTAATATGTTTCTGAAAGGTTAATTTCATATAACACAAAAACAAATCTTACATACTTCTATCGCTTCGGACGAAAAAGAGAGGTGTAATAAGTTTGACCCTATTCTGTGGGCATCGTAGTTCCCAAACGGATAGACTGATTTCAGTTCGGGTTTTTGACGTGACAACGTCTTATAAATTGGTTTGCCGGGTGACACTTCAAGAAACTGCGTTACGCTCCGCTCACGTTATGCGCTCACAATGAGAGCGAGTGAGAGGCACGCGTCCCTTCGACTCGGGCATGGTTAGCCCGCCTAAGAGCGAGAGAGACAGACATAAAAAGTGAAAGGCACGCGTCCCTTCCACTCGAGCACAGTTAGCCGAGAGACACAGAGACTTCTTCCTACTATACGAATGAATATTCACATTAAAATTATTTTACCACTCAAAGTCGTCGTCACGTAAAACTTTCGCCCGTATACCGACTTTTTATTCGAAGGTTTTTAATAGCGGTGGTCTTAGTTTTAACTATAGCTGTTTAAAATCCGTCAAGCCAAAGCTCATCAGCTGGTTTCCTGGCTCCTGGTTTTTAGAATTATATTTCCTATAATTTATGTTTCCAGTGCAATGTTTAATGGTAAAATAAAAGACTACAATCGTTACATATTGTATTCGTATTGTGTAAGATAAGTAGGGAGCCACGGCTAAGTAATGATCCTTCCGACTGTGAAGCTCAGTACATTGAAAAATGTATGCGATGCTTTTCGGGATTTTCATAATATCGGTGATATTGCCCAGAGAATAATACGAGTATGTATTATTCACTCACCTTTTGTTGAACATGAAACTTGTGTCTTCATATCATCTATTATTCTGTACGGTAGGTACAATGATTACATTCATAAAATAAGGTTTATTTAAGATAAATCCTCATGTTTATGATTTTTTATATGCGATGCTATGTTTTTATTTTTAAATATTGTCCCTACAAATCTTTCAGTACAGTTTTCAAATAGATTTATTTTATTTTATTCAGAAAAAGCTTTGTCAAACAGCTAGCTTGTCGTGAGCGTGACCAAAGTTTCCTAAACTTGAGAAAATATACGTCTAAAATACCGTCGGCGGTTTTCATATATTCATAGAGTTTACCGCCAACTACTCGTTTTTCTAACGTTAAGCTCTCTACTTTCCAAATAGTTGAAATAATTTTTAACATTCTTAACCTAAGTGTACGGTCGCCGGCATATCAGGCTGCCCATTCTTGTTGCAAAATCGCCCGTATCACAAGCGCATAAGATACTGCAGTGTTTCCCGTTACGTGCTAGCAACCGTACTTACTCTTACAACAATCTCACCCATAAATATAACAATACATTTTTACATTCAAAAACACGAGCATCAATGAACTTTAGTAGTTCCAAATATTTTTTCCTGACCAAAATTAATTTATTTAAGCTATATTACACAACAAAACTTTGTACAAAAGGTGGACTTAACGCGGTAGGGCATTCTCTACTAGTCATACCTTTGGGCTACGCAGATATGATTAGTTGGCGATGCGACAAAATTAATAAAAGAGAAAACACAAAAATAATAATACCAATAATATGACACATGAGATTAAATATAAAATATAATACAATAAATTTATATAAGATTACATATAGAAAAATACTAATATATACTAAAATACATTAAATAAATAAATAAATTTGACGAACTGTTAAAGAAAGAACTATAATGACAATTTCAAGCAAGCCTTCCAAATAGTTGTTCCGCCGCTACATTTTTGTTTTGGCAGCCACCATCCTTTGTCTAGCAAGACACTCGTTAAACCCAGTTTGGGTAGAAAGTTTCGAATACTGCGACCACTCGGCAGAACAAGCACGATCAAATGAAAAGTTTAATTTTAGTACGAAAATACAAGACAAGTACTGCCTCAAATAATATTTAGACCGTAAATTATAACATTGTATTTCTACACAATATACAAAACTGGTGTTACTCGTAGGTAGAGTTCTGTACAAAGCACAGTTATTGTCTTATTCTATACTGGGCGAAAATTTCTAACTTAATATAAACAAAGCTGACTATTATATAGGTTATTTAGTAGTATGAAAAACACACTTATTTAATAATCCTTTGTCAAACTAACAATTTGTGACAATATTACTCGTATAATAAAAAAAAGCAAATGTTTGTGTATGTATCCTTTAGTCATAGTAATTTTTAATCATAACAATCTCTTTATTCCGGAAAAACACATACAATAATAACAAAATTGCGTTAACAACTGTAAAATTCAAAGACTGTGTCGCAGTTATTAGCGCCCACGAGGTAGATTTTAAACAATACTAAATATGTTATCCTTACATTACAGAATATATAAAAAACCATCCAAACAGTGCATACCTACGCGTTTTTGAACAGTCACGTGATTTAGGTATCTTAGATTGCGATAAAACATCACAGTTATTTCTATTTTCACATTACATATTCACATTTGTGCATCAAATTTTTCAGGACATGGTAAAGTCTCTATGCTGCAATCCATCCATCGAAAAGAAACACGATAGAACTGAAAATATGAGAGGTCCCGTTAATTCGTCAGAATCTTTATTTATATTAGCTTGCTGGCAAGTCATTTCTCCTAATTAAATTTAAATGTCAACCGTATCGTCATAACAGTATCTCCAATGACGGATCCCTGTCTCGTTCGACAGGAAAATGCAGCAAAGAGACCGCAGCACTCCAGCTAATTTGATTTGAGCTCACTGTAATTTTCTCGGCGAGTCAACCGTCAAGCGGTTCTTCCATTAGTTCAATTTGCTGTTTCTATCGAAAAAATGCGGAGTATGAAAATAAACCCTTTTGACGTGACAACGTCTTATAAATTGGTTTGCCGGGTGACACCTCAAGAAACTGCGTTACGCTGCTCCGCTCACGTTTCGCGCGAGAGAGACAGAGTGAGAGAGAGAGAGAGAGAGATAGGCATACACACCGGTTCATGTTATACGAATGAATATTCACATTAAAATTATTTTACCACTCAGAGTCGTTGTCACGTAAAACTTTCGCGCGTATACCGACTTTACAGGCAACCAATTTTTTACGTCTCTACTCATACAATAATGTCGAAAACTTTATAAGTCGAGAGAGTAAGTAAAACGACCTGTATTCCTTACGAGAGGTATAGGTAAGCCCATTAAATTGAAAGAAAATATTTCTGCAAAATAAAATTTTACTCCCAATAAGAAATATAAAAAAGGTAAACTATTAAAAAAAGTTCTAAAGCATCGTCAACAGTCATATTGGTTGCCTCAAAAACAAAACACTATTCACTTAATCCTTTACGCATTTCGCTTGCAAGTTATTACATTTTCACATGACTTAGCTCTGGTCAGTACTACAATTGGTAAAAGGAATTAAAATAAACAGCTACTGCAGAAACAGCGTGGAGGTTTAAATTAAAATCTCTAGCACGTACTTTATTATCTAACATTACAAATGTTTCTCAGCTTTGAGGAAACACAAGGAGCTGCACAACGGTGCACAATGAAACAAGTTAAGTAGACTCACGTTTTATGCGATGGAAATACAAAACACGCTAGGAAACTTGAAAAAGTGTAAGCACAAGATCAGCCTGATACAACATAAAGTTGATATATTATAACCCGTTGCAAATATAGTGGACGGTTACTATTACGCTTTTAGACATTCAGTTTTGTTATATCATATTTTATTACATAGGCTCTTCAAAGATTAATGATAAAAAACGATAGGTGTTGGAGTAAGCTAACCGTATGTACTTCGATTGTGTCAAAACTGATGTTGTACTTCCTCTCGGAATAATGCAGACTAGAGTAAACATTTTTCTAAATGTCTTGAGTCTCCTATTTTAATTGCTGATCCTTTCAATTTTATTATTTCGTACCTAATTACGAAGACATTTTTTTCAGCGAAATCTTATATCATACTAGCTGCTACCCACGGCTTCGCTCGCGTAGTAAATGCGAATTAACTGCGCAAAGCCCTCAAAACTTAAACAAGTGGCGCCATCTATCGGTAAGCTATGAGTTGATTTTTCCATTTTACATGGGATTGAGCTGTTTTTGTTGCGGAAAAAAGGAGCCTATGTCACTTCCCAGCCTTCTATTTACCTACCACAAAAAAAACTGATGATAACATTGCTCCGTTGCGTCATGAAAAAAGGAGAAACAAACTTTCCCACACGTTCCCATTTATATTATTAGTAAGCAAATGGGGATTTAAATGTTCATAATTAATGAATAATTACTTTTTTGTTTCACGTCTTATACTAAGCATGTGTTTAAAAACACCAACAAGTAAATTTAGGTAATAACAAAATGGTAATAAAAATTATTAAAAGTTAAAAAAAATTAAGCACAAGTTTTGAAAAATGCTTTAAATTTACAAAGCCCAAAGGTTGTATCTTACAGCAATTTAAACGGCAACTCTGGTAAAAGACAAGCCCTGCAAACTCAAAGGCCTGTCTTCAAAACTTTAAAGAATCGTTTAGGACTCTCCAAACCGCTGAAGTATCTGCCGTTATATTGAATTTGAATATTGAAATCTTGGCTTGATTTTATTAGAACATTTTCACCAAGTTACGAAATTCGCTGGAGTGGAAAACGTGAATTCATTAACGTGCCCACCAAATCTCGATTCTTGGTTCATTTTGTGAATGTTGCGTTACATTATTTGCGCACTCATTTCAGTATTTTTGCCTTAAAAACACATTCTGCGTCTGAGAGAATAAGTTTTTTGTTAGTCTACAGCTAGCAAGCTATAATAGTGATGAAATGTTATGCCTATTGCATACATAAGTTATTGTACCGGCTATTCAAAAGCGGTAAGATAGCATACCTCCTGGACGATTTGCATTGAAGATATGTTTGTCACCTACTCGATATCATTGATAGGCTGAAGATATTAAGTACAGTAGCCAGCACATTATGCTACCCATTTTGTCGCAAAATCGCTCGTATCACGGTGTTCACCGTGACGTGCTAGCCACGATACATTCTTAAAACTAAAAGGACTAAACACCGAACTATAATTGGTGATTATTTCAGTCAATAATTGCCGCTGTACAGAAATTGAAGCTAACCTCATATTCCATTTTAATTGATGGAATCAGGCGTTACTTTGCGGAAATCCATGACTAAAGCTGAAGAAGAATTTTTTTTTGCTTTAAATTTCCACTAATCGACGCCAGCGCAGGAACTCAAATACATCAAACTGTAACCACCTGAAAAAACTCGAGCTGCAAGTCGCGGGACTTACACAACGTGACACAGAAGATGCACCTGGAATCACAACACTGACACCAACAAAACACTCGACGCGTTTCGCCACTACACATGGCATCCACAGCCGATGTTATCGAAGCGACTGTTTAGTGGAAATTTAAAGCAAAATAATCCTCTTTTTTATTTCAACTTACTAGCACACCACAACTAATTATTATGAAAATAGGTAGGTGATTATAAGCTGTAATCGATCATCCGGCGACGCTAGCCATTGACAGCGAGTTGCCTATGGATTTGATGTCAAGTGCTTCTGTCATACAATCGAAACTATTGTATTGTTAAATCGGTTGGTTGTTGTCGAGTGGCGATAAAGGCTTTTGTGTGTAGGCCAATCATTAAACTATGGTAGTAAAGGGGTAACTTAATCAAAAGGTTTTGTTGCATAAGACAAGGTTAAAAAACACAAAACCTAAAGCATCTTCAGCTTTTACTTATTTTGCTTACTTATCTATTATTAGATATACTAATCTATCATATTCAATTCAAAACTGAAGTTCACGCCTTATTTAATAGTATTAATATTAATACTAACATTATTATATTTTTTGGAGTTGCAGTATATAATCCGTAATGTAATTCATTTTTCAATAGGTACTTATCATTTCATTGTAATAAATTATCACCTAATTTTAGATTCTTGTAAGGAATAAGCTACAGAAATAGAACCGTATTGAAAGGTCGCAAGCAATCAACAAAATGAGGTATTACAATTATAATCTCGCTCGCTTTAACCACAGACTCGAACCACGGTTACAATAAAGGTTTCAGATAACTTTAGTTTATTTCTAGATTAAGAGAAAAAGTTACTCTTTACTTTAACATATTATCATACCATTTCAAGTGAATTTGTATCAGTACATATTATGAACATGTCATAGATTAATTTAAAATATAACTTTTCTCTATATTTGAAATGCTTGTCGTTTTACCTGGTCATTACTGCTATCATCACCATCATCGTGTGGCTTACGCATCTTCACAGATGATATAAGTAGCACTCTACTATGCTATAAGGCATCACGTTTACAAGCTGTGTATGTATGCCACTTGTTGGTAAGAGGCTCGCCAACGCACGATTGTAAAGGTCTCGCGATGTTCCTTCTGGCTTTGAGATACAAACGGGGCAGGTTTTATCTAAAAGAGCACAGAGGTCAAGAGAAATGGGTACAAAGCGAAATTGATGTACTCCGTAATCAAAAAGGCCGTAGAAGTGGCCAATATAGTTGTGATGAAACTGACAAATGGTACCTAATCATATACGTTTATAGTTCTTTGTTTCGCAAGTAATGATAATCATAATAAAGTAAAGCGTCTAAACATAAGCTTGTCCACTGATTATCAAAAATAAGAAAATAAATAAAAAAATATCTAGATTTCCTGTAATTCAATAAGTGCAAAGTATGAATTTCATTTTTTTAAATCTAGCAAAATATTTACCTGTCATTAATAGTATATAATGATATGATTTTTTTATGTGGAGGTAGGTAGGAGGCTGGGGATTGACGTAGGGTACTTTTTTCCAAGACAAAACATCTCAAACCCATTAATAAATTGAAAAATCAAATCTAAGCTTACCGATAGATTGCGCCACTCGGTTAAGTTTTGAGGGCTATATAAACAAAAATCGACGCCGACGAAATCGCGGGCAGCTGCTAGTAATACCCCTTTACTAAAATAACACGAAACCACGAATAACATTTGTGAAGATTTATTTATTCCATTTGTTGAACCTGCTACGAAATACGACCGCCTACGAAAATGCTACGAATGCTACAAATGTAATTGCTACGAGCGACTACGAGTTGCTACGAACCATATGGCCTAGCAAATAAGTTGGAGTGGAATTAGGCCAGCAAAATCGGTTTTGTACGTATAGTACTACATAATTGTAAGGATCTAGCATGATCTAATGGGTAGGACAATAACTTAAATACATATCGCGTCTCTTTCTTATGGCAAATCTCGAAATCCAAAACCATCGATGCAGTCATCGTTAATTTCATCGAGGTAATTTACTCAAAACTAGTCGCTTGGTCTGATTTCTAGTAAGGTCATTGACACTGAAAAAAAGCGACCGATGAAATCTTAACAAGACATTTTAAAGTCCGTGAACTTGGGCCTCAGTCGTTTAACTTAACCTTTGTCTAGTTCACCTAGGGCTGCTTTGCATAAAGGCTTGCCTCTGAAGCAGGTACTAAACTCTGTACACAGTCTCAGTTGCCATGCAATCTATTACAGGCCATTTGGGGTGCATAATTAATGTGTTCTAGAGCCATCTTGCAATTAAGGGCATTAGTGGTTAGGTCGCTGTCAAACAAAGGTAGGTCTAACAGCCTAAGGACACTTAACGTGACATGCGCGCGACGAGACAATAATTAATAATAATAGTCCTCCTGGCCGATTTCGACCACGGTGGCCAATCTCAACAGAGATCAGCCAACTGCTCAGGAGATATTATAGTGCACAAGTGTGAGCGCAATACACAAGTGCACTCAGTGGCAATCCGACATGACCGGAGAAAGATCAGGCGCAGGATCAACACGGCTTAACGTGTTTTCCGAGGCACTGGGGTGTAACACCGCCAACTTCCCGACTTCAAGCTGTTTTTGAGAAATTCATGACAGAAAATCTCAGAAACAATTTTGGCTCGACCTGGGATTCGAACCCAGGACCTCCACTACACCAACGAGGCAGTCAAATCAAAGACGACGTTTATGATAGTGACCCACGTGACGAAGCGCGATTGATATTGACACAATTAAGGTCGCTTCGCGTCGCATTTACAGAGCGAGAGAGAGAGAGTGAGAGAGATAGGCATACACACCGGTTCATGTTATACGAATGAATATTCACATTAAAATAATTTTACCACTCAAAGTCGTTGTCACGTAAAACTTTCGCCCGTATACCGACTTTATTTTGCTATATTTTATATGCACCGTAAAACGCTCTTACATTAAATAAAATCCAAAAATTAAATGCCATCATACATTTTTTCTCAAATACGTATTTAAAATGATTAAAACACTCCTAATTTGTTAAAATTACAAATAATAAATACACTTTTCAAAGAAATAAAAAAAAATGGTTGCCTGTAAAGTCGGTATACGGGCGAAAGTTTTACGTGACAACGACTTTGAGTGGTAAAATAATTTTAATGTGAATATTCATTCGTATAACATGAACCGGTGTGTATGCCTATCTCTCTCACTCTCTCTCTCTCGCTCTGTCTCTCTCGCTCTTAGGCGGGTTAACTGTGCTCGAGTGGAAGGGACGCGTGCCTTTCACTTTTTATGTCTGTCTCACTCGCTCTTAGTAGGGCTAACCATGCCCGAGTCGAAGGGACGCGTGCCTCTCACTCGCTCTCATTGTGAGCGCGGAACGTGAGCGGAGCGTAACGCAGTTTCTTGAAGTGTCACCCGGCAAACCAATTTATAAGACGTTGTCACGTCAATATAGATCAAACTAGTCAGGAGAAAACCGCCTAAAGCAAAAAGTCGACACTGAGGACAAACTATCCTTTTCGCTCATGCCATTTGACCGTGTGAATGAACACGATGACAAGAATTGAAGGTACAAGAAACGTTTTACTATGAAGAAGTTCCAGTAGCTACAGATCAAAGGATTTCAATATTTCAGCAGTAAACGTCGGCACCAAAAGGCCGTTAATATTTTTGATGGTGCTTTATTGTGATGGTGTTTGCTTAAATGCTCATAAAACTATTTGTTGTGGAGAGGGTCGTTTATTTGTTAATATATGAAATCGTACTTTATGGATGAACTTGATCTTTATTCCACTAACAATCATCAGAAGTATACGTAGCATAACAGAATTAAAGCTGCGTTCATTGTTCTGTCAACGATCTGCATCGTTTAAATTTAGCTATCTGTCGCCGCGAGTCGCTTCTGACAGCATGTCAACCAATCGCCGCACCTTAATCGCTGTCAGTCACGAGTCGCGGCAAATAAATCCGCAGATGTGGCATGCGCTTGGAGTTTAGAGAATGTGCTTGAAAATCTGTTTGATATCATCCAAAGCTTTAATTTTAATGCATAAACCGGTTCAGTGGATGCGCTCACTCAAGCCAGCTCAAATATTCTAGTACCACTTGCTCGAGTAGCTGGTACCAAGGTAAACAAGTTCACTTCATTATTTATACGGCTGCTTTCAATTCCGCCCCATGTTTTATGTTTGTAAGTTTAATCTGAGCTATCCGATTTAAACTCGCTGGATTTTTATGGTTTAAACCACACTGCTTAACTTTTGAATTAAGTTAAGCAGTTGGCCTTACGAACAGCTATCGAACAATAGACCAATAACCAAGCCTTAAGTGTGATTGTTTATGAAGCTGCATAAATAAAATTATTTTGATATAAATTTCCGCTTAAGCCTTTGACTGCCGAGTGACTAGACGTAATAGAAATAATATTGTTTGGGGGTCACCGGTGACCACCATGACGTACAAGGTGTTACCGACGCCAGCGCAGGAATCCAAATCCAACCGTAATCACTTCGAAAACTAGAGCTGGAAATAAAATGTGGCACGGAAAATGCACCCGGAAACACAACACTGTTAGCAAAAAAAAACACTTATAGGGGTGAAGGGGGCCCTCCACCTTTGTACGAAGCTATTTTAGAAGGTATTTTTTGGTTAGTGGCAGCACAAACCTGCACTAATGTAACTTGTCACTACTGAAGTTTGACAGCCCGTCGTTGAGTCATGAGGAGTTTTGATGTGCAAATGATAAACTTTTTCGAATAAGCGCGTAATGATAACGTTCATCAAATTTAAGGCATATGGAGCGTTTATTCCCTGTTTATTGACTAATAAGTCAGAATTTTTCATATATCACACAGTGGACTACAGTTTAATCCCATTTTCAAACTTTTACTTGGAAAGTAAACGTTTTAGACAGAATATATGAAAGATATTTCAAAACTGCTACTCCTTCTACTAAAATGGAAATTTGGGCTATAATTTGGATATTATTATTTATATGATGTATTGCGATTGTATAACCTAATAGTCAGACTAAGCATTTTGAAACAGTAAAATGGTGTAGCACCAGAGAATCTGAAGATATGACAGAAAGTGTACAATGTGTACCCCCCTCTCCTTTACACTATACGTGATTTAATATCGTTCATTTGTGAAAGCTTTTTATTAACTGTGAATAACCTCTAAGTATATTGTGCCTTCAAAAGAATACGAAGGTTAATGTGCACTCAAGAAAATTAAACTGTAAAGTGAGAAGTAAAATCGCTGTGCATCGTGAATAATTTATCATTTTGATTAATTGAGAACACACTTATCACAACATTAAATTATTCGTGTTAGAATTAATGTGACAGACAAACTTAGAATGAGTAATCATAATTTAGTAAAATAATTTCTTAATGAGCCACGTGTAAAGGGACACAATTGATATTTTAGTGAGCATCAAAGTGACGATATCTTCCCTTTTATGCTCAAGGGGTAAGTCAGTTCAGTAATCTCTGTTCGTTACCGTAAAAAATGAAGGTCAAACACTTCTCACACTTAACCAACCAATAAAAGAATACGTTGCCCACTCAATATCTACCATAACCCTAATAAAACCGTCCACAAGTACTCTAATAGCTGATATCATAACTTGTCATCCGAATTTGTCAAGGCGTACTGGCACAACGTCACAATTTACATAGAAACTGAGTGTTTATTTGAAGAAGGCCCCGACCTCCTCTTAAGTTGACGTATGGTTTAAGTTAATATCGAAGCGCGGGTCAAATCATTTTTAAAGACTGAAATCAATTAATATGGCTACGTTTTATTAATCCTAAACTGTGTGTACCATTAGAATTAAATTTGGGGCCACGACATAAAGCCTTAGCGCTCGTGCAGACGATGCTGCCACCGCACCGTCGCCGCACCCCCGCCGCGCCGCCACCGCGCCGTCCAAGCGTCATTTTACCGATCAACGATATTGTGGTATATAAATAATGCCTCGTTGGTGTAGTGGCAAAAGTTTCTGCCTTACATCCGAGAGGTCCTGGGTTCGAATCCCAGGTCGAGCTTAAACTGTTTCTAAGATTTTCTGTCATTAATTTCTCAAAAAACAGCTCGGAGTCGGGAAGTTGGCGGTGTTACACCCCCGTGCCTCGGAAAGCACGTTAAGCCGTTGGTCCTGCGCCTGATCTTTCTCCGGTCATGTCGGATTGCCGTCTCACCGAACTTTGAGAGTGATGGAACAGTGAGTGCACCTGTGTAATGCGCTCACACTTGTGCACTATAATATCTCCTGCGTAGTTGGCTGATCTCTGTTCAGATTGGCCGTCGTGGTCGAAATCGGCCAGGAGTACTATTATTATATAAATATATGCAACAGTATCATGCGACGGTAAAATACGTAGTAGTAGTAGTAGTACGTAGTAGACAGCGTACGTAGCGTAGCTGACAGAGCAGTGGCGGCATCTTGTGCACGAACGCTTATGATAACATATGAGAGTGCATGTCGGACGTATTCAGAGCCTGATACATTTTAAAGCAAAATACAAAATTCACATTATTTACTAATATTAGGCAATTGAAACAAACATTTAAGAACATGTAAATATCATAACAATCTGGATCAATCATAAACGATAGGTTTCCGCCGAGTGCCTAGAAAACAGTAAATCCGGAATTCCATTATTTATTTGCAATCCATTCCACTTACGCCTTGCACCACACTTGGGGTGACGGGAGACCAGGCGCCAGCCGGGCGCGCCGAGTGACTGCGAAAAAATACAAGGATCAAATTTCAGGGATTCATTCAGAACGTAATGAAAATAATCGTTACCGTTACGGGCTGAAGACGTTATGATCGTTTTAGATGCGGCGGACGTGGCTAATGAATGGACTTGGATAAGACTCGATGAGTTGAGTGTATATATTTGATTTAAGTAAGTATATAGGTACAGTGGCGTTTATTTATTATTTAGTACATTGATATACTTCTTAGACTGGTCATGTTACTATGCTATGAAGTTATCACAATAACGAAATTGTCACTCGTATATTTGACACTGATTAGCATTTAATTTACTTGACTGTGCCAGCTTTATGTTGTATTTAATGCTGATACTAAGAAAAAAAAAATTAATACAAAAACGTCACGTCACTCACTCAACACTAACTGTATTTTTTTTTTGTTTCATGTATTTCCATGGATCCTGTTTCATCACTACAGGTAAGTAAGCTTTAAAAAAAGAAGACTACATTTCTTTTTTAAAAACACGAGTAGATTTTATTATATTTGTTCTATTTCTCTTCTAGATTTAGATGTATTATTGGCATCTTTATTAATATACGTAAATTATTACATTATTTTGATACAGTTGCATGTATATTTTTGAATGGAATGCTAGTTTGTTAAGCTATGACTTAAATACGCATTGACTGTTTAAAACAACTTTAAAAAGGTATGTATGCCAGATTGTACACGTAATGTATCGAGCATTTCGAAAATCAATATGAAATTGGTATTTGCAAATACTGATTGTTAAAACTTTTTGCAAGCTCTTATTTAATCCCGATTTTTTGGACGAAACTAATAAATCCCTACACATCCTCATGTAGCAAATTACGACACAAATCAAATACATTTTCTATGTAACACTTTCCAAATTCTGTTGTCTTTTTATGTATCAATTATTGCGATTTACCTAATACGGAAGTGTATAATTGAATATATCCAGAATATTATTGTCCGTCTACATCCACACACACACTTGTGTAAGAATGAATACTTTTGAGTAGCTAAGACTAAATTTCATCGAACAGTATCGAAATTCTATAAATCGTTTAGTCGTGTTTCGTCAGGAGTAGTTAGAAAGGCGCCATCGTAGCCAAATTAATGTCTCATTTTGTTATTTCAGACCGAGTGACGTTTAAGCCCGAGAGTAAGTCAATGGTTTTGTGAAGCTCATTTCGTGTTTAGAAGCATCGCTGAGCTTATTCTGGGCCCTTGATCGTATTAATGTCATTTTGAAGTAATTATTTTGTTTGATGATATTTTATCCACTAGTAATTATTACATACCAGCCAATACTGCCTATGTTCTCGTATGTTTGATCTAAATCAAAATTATTTTCTTGACTTCCCACTAAATAACTTAGTTGGTTTTATAACAATTTTTATAGCCCTTTAAGTCTCGCATTTCAAAAAGCTTTTATAGCTAAAAAAAGCTATCAAGCCTATTGAAGTGATTGATTGCGTGATCTCTTATTAACCATACCTATAACAATCAATCTTCGCTAGGCATTTGTGACAGGACAAACAAGAGTAGTCCCTTTCTCACCGAAACTTTACTCAAGAGCCTGGACAGGTTGTTAGAAACTGTTGTAAGCGTATCTATCTATTATTTCTCTCTGAAATTGCTGTGTCTCCTAATTGTTAACATCAAAATGACATAACTACGGCACATAATGTTGACGTCAAGTAGTCACGATCACGCCCAGAATTCGCGGAGCTTAATTGAACTGCTAGATTAGAACTAATGCTTCATAAGTTGCCTTCGTACTCGTATAGATTAGAGAGCCACCGTGAAATTGTTAGAACTACCACTTTATACTTGCGAAGTTATAACTACCGGAACATTTTGAACTGCTACGATATACTTGATTATTGAAACTTTTTTTTTTACTTCAAACCTTTTTGTAAAAAAAACCATTTTAATTATTTTTTAAAGAAGCCGCTTTTTATTTTATGTACTAAATGCATAATCTATAAGTGCCAAATCATAAAATAGCGATCACTGTTAATGATAAAAAATAATTTGTTTTAAACAGTCGCACCATATGCGATTTTTCTTGTTTTTTTTTTACAATACCGTTGCAGTTCTGAAACTTGGACAGTGTTCGACTTCACAAGTAAGATTATTAACTAAATTGTTACTTTACGGTGGCGGTCATATATTGTGTTACTAGTTTAATAATTATTGATGTAAAATCGTGTGGAAATCATTTTAATTGTTTTATGTAAAACATTTACCACATTCATGAATATTCATAAAAATCCAACAAACAAAATGCACATTTCGTGAAGTATAATTGGAAATAGGAAAATGTTCGTCATTTAGTATTCTTCAAATACTTAGGTATGTGCTGGTTGGTTACTGGCAAAGAATATTCGAAATGCCTGTAAGCCAAAAAGCATTTACTGTGTTTTCTACCGTCAAAACGAAGGCAACGATAACTAGCTAGGACAGTAGTACGCTGCCTAGGAAACGAGCTTCGAATTAGAAAATACTAACATACACTCTTGGAATTTCTTTGTTACTTCTAAACATTTACGTTTGAAATTTAAATGCTAATTTATGTAAGGCTTTAATATAAAAACTTGACCTAGTAATACCGGTGACATCTTAGGAAATAGTGCCTTTTTCATAATAAACGGTGAATTATGGGTTTAACCATGAATGACAGTAATAGAGCAGAGATAAAAAAAAGGATTTTATCCAGCCGAGTCGATTGTGTAACTACTTTTATCTACGGACATATCATTAGTGCTCTAAAATGCGTTCAGAAACCGTAGGAAATGACCAGCATTACTACAACCAATTTTACTATGAGAACTTTCTTATCTGTGGCAGTAGGTAAAATCTGTACTGTAATGTTATAACAGTATCAATTTCTGTAAGGTTATGACTTTAAATTTGGAACAGCTGTCAAAACTAAAGTAGGTCTCTATTCTAGTATCCATTGATATTAAAGCAGTTATCGATATGAAACGTCAAATTCAGTATGTTTTTTAATCCAAATCGCACGACATATGATCACGAGTGACATGAGGATAGGGACTTCATTCGTTTATCTATGATATAAAAAAAAATCGTCGTGACGGAGGATTGAATTACCCGCCATTACTGTTGTCATTCATTTGTTTGTTTGTAGTAATGCAGGTCATTTCCCTACGACCTCTGAACCCATCTTAGAGTACTTATGATATGTGTGTAGATAAAGTAGTGTATGCAACTGTACATAATTAGGCCTTAAAAAACTCGTGTGATGCTATTATGAAACTCGCTGACGCTCGTTTCATAAAACCACACTCGTGTTTTAAGGCCCCTTATTATGTATCAGTTGCATAAACTACTATTAAGACATTAGTTTACTGAAGCACTGATGAAGCACCTTAGTTCCCAAATTTACTTAATTTTTCAAAACAGTTCGTAGTTTTCAGCTCGAACTTCAATTTATACTGTTAAGTTACGATCAAGTAAGTATTTTAGAGGTTATAGCAATTTAGAAAAACAATAAGTAACTTATAATTTCTTAGATAAGGTAGAATAGGTTATTGCAAAGCCTTGCTTGTTATAATATGTTTTAGATTTATGGTTTTAGATCTAACAACAGCTTGTAGAGATCTTGAAAGTCGTAGCAAATAACAATTACCTATTCGAGTATGCATAGTCTTACTCGTATATGTTTAATAATAATTAGCACTTAACAATCGCTTCTGGTGTGTAGTTTAGAAATATAAGTCACAATACTTTATTAAGTGAATTTTACTATATCGTTAGTAAATATGTGCGTCTGTACCCTAACACTGCGTCACACGCGCCCCATAAGTAGTGACACAATTCCACGTGCGAATATTTCACATTGGAATAGAAAAAAAAAATAGTTTTTTTTATTTAGTCTTTAATGACTTATCAAAATAAATTTAGATACTTCTATACTAAAACAAAAAAAAAGTTTTTGGCTTCATACCGATAAAAGTGAAGAAAAATGGCACTTATACCTATAATTTAGATTTTTTAACAGCTACTCAAAAAATCAATATCCTGGCCGTTAAGTTTTGTGAATTACAGACAAAAATATGCAGCTGGGGCACGCCTGTGCCCCGCGCGTGTAACAGAGTGTTAAAGGTATCATGTATCCGCTTTATATTTGTACAAACTGTTCTATCTAAATCGTTCGTTTGTATCGTTCTTGATACACAATTGAATTTGAACGTTCATTGCTGGTACTCAAATCCCGATTTAAGACATTTACCCGATTGTATTGAACATATTTATTAAAAATAAACTTTTATTGTAATTAGGAATAGGTATAATATTGTAATTAGGAATTGAATAGGTACGGTGGCCAGCACGACTCGGTAAAAACTACGGTATGTTAAATGCTTGTGATACGGGCGATTTTGCAACGTAAATGGGTAGCCTCATGTGCTGGTCACTGTATCTACATAAGTCAAGATATTTACCACGCATCGGACAGTATCACTTCACATGACATTATATTAGTTCAATCGTTTTAAAAAAACAATTTCATTTACCAGGTACAAGTTAAGCCACACCACACATTTCAATAACCCTTGACTTTTAAAATATTAGGTCAGCTGTGATCAATACTCGACTGTCATACAGTTTTCAACTCGATTAGTGTAGACACAGGCTGCCAGGCATATTCTTAGCGAGTTTGCGATCAGGAAAAACTTTGTTCACCCCAGCATTTACTTTGTAAAATTTAATTAGAACTAGCGGCGATTGGTGGACTTTATCTGTTTTCATGAATTTTATAGTTATTCTTATGTATTAACTAAATGAATTAGTGTAGGTCTGATTAAAAAGTAGCAAATATCCAAAATCTAATTCTAGACAGCCTTTGCTTTTTAAAATAAGACGAGTTTAAAAAACACCGTGAAATGCTAAATATGTGTTGTGAATTCTAAAAACAAATGTGGCAGAAGCTAGATATCAGAGAAGCTTACCTGACATCTCTGTGTTTCTAGCATCTTCCAATCAATTTCAAAAGTCCCAGTCGAGTTCTACCGGATTTTTCTTGTCAGGTTCTACGTCATAGAGTCAACTGTGAAACTCTCTACTGATTTGATGTGAAAAATAAGCTTCATTTGCTATTCTATTGCACGAACTGGAAATGAACATATTTATTAAAAAGTTGTAATAGGCGTGATAACTAACGCAAACCTATACCTATGTTAGAACACCTTTCATGCAAGGTTGCCGTATTTTTTGTTGCAATATACCAGCGTTATCTTTGTTATCAGAGGCGTTTCTCAAGGGACCGTAGGTGTCAGATTTCCACCATCGATTTCCCATCCCTACCCCTACAACACAAACGAAGCGAGAGATGAGGTCTTGACACAATTCCAGGAAATGCTAACAGACGCACACACTATGTGTGTGTGTAACTGCAACACCTTCAGACACACAACACAACTCCCTCAGAATGTGATGTGAATATCTTTTATTACCTACTTTCCATGACGACCTAAATGTTCAGACATTGTCGTAGAGAAAACAATATAACATTCAAATAAAATGCAAACGTTATGTAATATAAGTCCGATTATTATGGAGTTCCACTTAGAAGTAACTATTTAGAATGAATACGTGAAAACAACATTGTAATGATGGTTTGTCAGTAATGATGTGTCTAAGAAATTGATTAATTTATCGATTTAAAAAGCAGTGAACGGACTGAAGTAAATTCCATTCGCATAACCATTACTTGTAAAGACACTTAGCTAATTTTCAAACAAATACAAATATGTCTAGTTATATCTGAATAGTATAGTCACAAAACGCTGTAACCTTAATCGACTGACAAAGTTACTTTAGATTTCTTGTAAAATAACAATCATGTCGGTTATGAATAATTCCTCAAGCCTACGCCATACACGCCGAGTTCGGATTTCACGGCAATTTCCATTTATAATATTGCAACATCAATCAGAATTTCCAGAGCAAAGTTTCACTGTCATATGAAAGGAACTTGGTAATATGACAAATGACATTGCGTGTGAATACGTTGTTACTTCGGTATTCATGTTTACTTTACTGATTGCTATCTTCATGGAGTTGTGATTTGCTTTGGCAATGCAATGTTGGAATGTTTTATTGCATGTAGGAATGTTTTATATCTGTTAAATGTTTATAAAACGAAGGTTTTAATGTTTCGATCACATTTTAATTTAACGCATAAATGATCATCATTATCAGTCAAAGGACGTCCACTGCTGAACATAGGCCTTCCCCACGGTTTTCCACATCGACCGATCACAAGCGGTCCGCATCCAGTGTGATCCTGCGATCTTTACAAGTTCGTCTAACCATCTTGTCGGTGGACGTCCTACGCTGCGCTTTTGGTCGAAGGGTCTCTAGTCCAGAACTTTTCTGCCCCAACGGCCATCAGTTCTTCGCGCTATGTGCCATGCCCATTGCCACTTGAGCTTACTGATTTTCAAGGCTATGTCGGTTACCTTAGTTCTTCCACGTATCTCCTCATTTCTGATTCGATCTCGTAGAGAAATACCGAGCATAGCTCTCTCATCGCTCGTTGTGCTATTTTGAGCTTCTTTATAAGGCATATATGCTGAATTTAAAAAATGATTCTCCATATGAAATTCGAAACAACAAACGTGTTTCGTTTTTTTTTAAGAGATTCAAACATTTTTACAATTAGTAATAGACAACGGTCTATTGAATGGTCTTGGCTCGCGTATCTTTGTTTTCTTTGACACAGTCCGTACCCAATTTTAAACAAAGAACTACTTAGTATGGCTTGTTTGGCTCTAACTAAAATGAACACGAGCGCTCCATAGCTTCGTCAGCGTAAATATTTCTCACAAAGCTTCTTATAAGCCAAGATTGTCCCAGAATTCCAGATGAGAGATAGGGCAGGGGCCAATTAGTTCGCCCTTTCTCCGCTGATTAGATGTCGACTAATAAAGAGTATTCTAGTATATATACTGATTGGGTAAAACGTTTTGACTTTACAATGAATACAAAAAGGTAGAAGGTTGTTCGATAGAAAACCTTTTCGAGTGGGCGCTTCACACTCTGCACCGCGCTCTGTCATGATATGTGACTGTGTGTGTCACTCACTATTTTTTACATATACTTTTTCCTATCAATAATAAGTCGTAAGTAAATAAGTCGGCTTACTGACGATGGTTGAACGTGACAACGTCATAAGATTTGTCGCTCATTTTGCGCTTTCGCTTCTCCAAGCCTTAAATGGAACGCCTCAGAGCAAGGTAACGCCGCATGAGTCATGTTTTTTAGTGCATGCAGCCGGCTCCATCGAATTGTAAGATGTTGTCACGTCAAAAATTACAGAACATACATAAAGGTGTGGTTCGAATACCTTTCAACACGAGGCACTTAAGTTTCGGACGTCACTTTTCTGGCCACCCTGTAGACAGAAACAATCTTGTATTGAGGTTCGAGTAGGTATAACATATATACATCGCCTACTTATCACCGTAGCCGTCACATGATACCTTCTTGACCTATTTTGCCCAAGAAGATCTCTCTCCAGCTCTCCACTAGTGAGCATTCGCATTGGAAGTGCTTCTGGAGTGTCATATGCTCATCATCATAGAACCAATGTGATATACAATTGCATTGAGCCAAACATTAAATCCTGATTTTTAACTAAATTATCTTCAAAACCTTTGGTGTGGTTAGATTTTTATTAACTTTGAAATCAACCAATTCTGAGAGATAAAATAAAAATATCTTTGAGATAAAATAAATTAATTATTTTTATACACATATGAAATGGTTCTATTACTTTTTGATGTTAATAAAACGCTTACTATATGTACACACGTGTTCTATGTGTCTAAGGCTTTGTCACATAAAAAGCGCGACGGCAGCGGAACGAATTTGTACAAAGTTATTTCCATAAACAAATCACGCCAAGACGCGTCGCACCGGGGCCTTAGGGCCTACCTAAGACTTGTCTAGACAAAGCTACTTTGCAATAGCGATGATGATACACTCTATCGACTTTGTTTGTAGCCTCGTGTCGTGCGTGACTACTAATGAAACGAATGCGAAATTAATTATTTCCATTTTCATTCATTTTAAACTAAAAAGTTTGATGGAGTTTCGTCAGCGACTACTTAAGTGCCCAAGGGGATTGATTTATTGAATGCAATGTTAACAAATCCTTATACTACCTGAATATAGCTATAGTCGAACTGTATTTTTCGTTTATATAACTTCGTTCGCGTTCATCTTTCGAATGCACTTCAAACGTTAACGTTCGAAACTTGAAAATGGAACGCGAGATATGTCGCCACACCTCAGAGAAAAAGGCGGCAAACATGGATGCCGGTAAGCCGTCGGACGCGACGTGCGACATGTCGAAGCTACGTCTAGAATATTGCAAGAACTAGGACACTCACTGAGGAGAAACAGAGATAAACGCTTTATTAGATGTTGCGAGTTGTTAATGCATTGCCTTTGCCACTAATGATCAGTTTACGTTGCAATAGGGAATTGACATGAGAAACGGCACTACATCTCTGACAATAACCATTCCAGACAATTTCTGGCATGTTCCGGCTAGACGTATCAATGTCCGGCAAACAATGTGGTACCTATATACAAACGAAAATATTTTTCAAAGTGTGAAGATCTTTATTTAGAAAGGGTGGAAATAAAAGAAGTGAACGTCTTCGTAGGTCAAGTGGTCAGCACATGGCTAGCGAAAGTTTAAGTCGTATAAAAATAGACACGAGTACATCCATTTGATTAGTTTTGATAGTCGTTAAAATGAATAAACAATCTTGATATACGTGGGTGTACCATTATGGTGAAGTGTAAGCGACGAGTTTGCATGATTTAGACACGCTCGAACTCGACGCACTGAAGCCTGTTAGATATGAATAGCAAACACAGCTCAAATCTGGTCATGAACTGAGTATGCACTTCAAAATAATGGAAGTGAGAAACGTATGTGAGAACATTTTGGAGAAACGTGATGAAATAACAATTTAAAAGGTTCTATTATCGTTGTTTCACTTCAAGTCACTGAAACCTAAATGTTATAAAATAAAGGGCAAAGCAAATAACAAATTCCTGGCTCGTTATAATGGCTGTTACCGCAAACAATGTCTGAACACAAGAAGCAACCCATCGAATGCGATCTCAACGTTTTTGCATTTAAAGTGTGGAAACCTCAACAGGGGATAACATTTTCAATCGTTACCACAGCCATTTTACATCCCTCTTCATAAATCTCAATTGGCTATAAACCAGCTATATTGGCTGGCTTATGTATGGCTTATGTATACCAGTAAACAGCTTTTATCATCCGTAACGGGAATAATGTGTTTTGGAGTACATAATTACTGAATTAACGGGAGTATTGTGATATAACTCACTTGTTGGAATTATTGCCGTCTCAATCCGCGTATTTATGCAGTCATAACAATACACACTAATGGCCTGATTAAATATCTCAGAAGGGCAAAGGAAAACCTCTTTATTAAAGTAAAGCAACAATTATTCTATATTCGAGCTTATGCAAGAATAAGCCTAGTGATTGGTCACGCAGCACTATACTCACGGCGGAGTGCATGTTTAATTTGAGAATAAGTAGAATAAGAAAGTGTAGCAAATAGCAATAGAATTACTACATGAAAACGCGATGTGGTTGCAGTGTGATTGAGTGTCAGAGATTAAGTATGTTAGGCGAGAACACACCAGGCTAGGGTAGCCTGGTGTGTTTAAAACTATTATTTCAACTGCACAGGATGCTGCAGTGTCTACCTTGATGTGATGTTGTGAACTGAACATTTAAACATGCGCACTCACTCAAAACATTTAAAACCTGCTGAAGTCAAGAAAGCAGCGATGCACCTTTACTCCCAAATGTGGCAGATTGGACAACAGGACGCCTAGCAGACACCGTGATCAGATCACATATTCACCAGAGTTCCACGGATCAGAGTCCAAGTTACCTCAACACAATACCTTGAACGACAGTATGAGATTGCAAACATACCACATCCATATTTTGGAAGAGTTCAAAATCAATAACACGAAGCAGGCGCAGCGAAAAGAGGTGCGAGTCTTCGCCGAGTCGCAGTACCGAGCACTGATGTGAAGTGCGCACTGGGTCTACGCTACGACTACAGATCCAAAAGCATGCAAAAAAAAACGTAACGTTCAGAAATGGGCCAATGATAGGTATGACATCGTCAAGTATTAATCAAACAAACGCAGATGTATAATTGCAAGAAGTCAAACAACGGTTTCTTACTAACGGCGCTAATACAAGTTTCTGCACCCCACTGGCAACCTACCCGTTTGAGTATTTTTTCGACATTAGATTATGTTCCTTTATAAATAATCGAAGACAATCGAGTGATTCCAAGCTTACTTATAATTAGTCAATTTTTTCGAGGCACCAATCGCTTAAAAAGTAAAATTATTTATAATAGTTATATTTTTCTTTTATTTGAAAACTGATATCAAAACACATTCACGCGGAACTGTATCTTTGAACTTTGTTTGAGCTAGCGCGTTCAAACGAAAAGAAATGCGATGCTCTCAACCATGTTAAACGTTATTGCCAGGTGCAATTGACTGCAATATTTGAACAGACAGTCAGTGCACTAGCATTGGCCATTATCGGTATCAATACGTTAAATCCGTATCGGCTTAATAAATCTTACCTTTGTCAATACGAGAGTTGATCAACCGCCAACCGACTGGCAATAATTTGGCACGGACGGACGAATAAAAGAATGGAACTACATAATGCAGTTCATATGCATTTTGCATTCGCCGCCAAAATCGGCTAACGGGGAAATTGGAACATATCCTACGACATGAAGTAAGTTCGCGAGTATGTTTGGGAGATTCATTTCGGGAAATTGTGTTGCTCGGTGTTTGGTTGAATATCGTGTTGGAGCAGCAACTAAAATATGCATTATTGTTACTTTATACATTACAATATCATACTTCATCGACCTCACATAAAATTGTATTGTTCTCGCAATTTTTCCATATTTTTTCACCGTTTAAACCTGAACCCTGAATTTCCACAAATATTTCAAAACCAAAATTAGCAAAATCGGTACAGCCGTTCCAGAGTTTTAGCGAAACTAACGAACAGCATTCATTTATAAATAGAAGACAGTCAATTGCAACACTAATGTGGGAAACAAATACATTTAGACTAGGTATTTTTTAAATGTTAAAGCTGTTACCAAAACTAAACCAATCATGTATGTGAACCCTTACATTTAAGGGTTAAACACCATCTGTATACTTAGAAATGTTCCTTCTATTTTCGTAAAGCAAATTAAAGTTATCTTCGTAGCGCCCAAGCTATTTTACCGCAAAATTGTATAGCAGCCCAGATGCTTTTTTTAGGCTTGCTTGGTTTCGGCTTAGAGGTTCGAAAGCTTATAAAAGTGTCTTAGGTTTGTCTTATGAACTTAATATTTTTCTACATAATAATGTATACTTATAGATGAGTTTGCGATATCAATGAACACTAAATTCAATATCCTATTTAGTCATCTAGGCATCTATCTGTACAAAACCTGAATATGATATAAACCGTATTTTTGGGTATCTCAAATAAATGTTGATGAAATTGGAATCATTTTTGTTTTAAATAATATCATGCTTATATTTATATTATATTACCTGCTTTTATTATAATTATCATTTTAAATGTGTATCATATTGATGAACTCGTGAACAAAATGTAAAATTGTGAGAATATATATAAGTATTCACATATTCTAATTATTTTAAATGGCTAGAGTAATATGTACATGTAATCCTGATTGCAAAAACTTTACATCTTAATGGCTGCAACTAAGGTTATACGACTTGAAAGCAACTGTGCTTTAGAATAGTATAAAAATATGGTAACCGCTCGTATGCCTTTTATTTTACCTTCATCATCATCATATCAGCCTGTTGCAGTCCACTGCTGGACATAGGACTCCCCTAAGGAGCGCCACCGCGCACTATCTCCCGCCCTCTGCATCCAGTCACTACCAGCTGCCTTCTTCAGGTCATCTGTCCATCTAGCCGGGGGGCGTCCCACACTACGTTTACCTAAGCGTGGTCTCCATTCAAGAACCTTCCTGCTCCACCTCTCGTCGGTTCTGCGACAGACATGGCCAGCCCACTGCCACTTCAACTTGCTACATTTTTGGACAACATCAGTTACCTTAGTCTTATGTCGTATGACCTCGTTCTGGATCTTATCCCTTAATGAGATCCCCAACATGGACCTTTCCATAGCACGCTGAGCGACGTGTAGTCCGTGAGCCAGCTTGACTGTCATGTTCCACGTTTCGGCTCCGTAGGTTAAGACTGGTAAGACTCATTGGTTAAACACCCGGCCACAGATTACTAAATAGTTACTACGTAACAGATAAATCACTCCATTAAAAAAATTCGATACCTACAGCGTTAATAGACTACTTTTTCTGCCGCGTATAATAATGCACCTGCAGCTCTGAGTATAAAGTCACTATTGCTTTGCAGCTGCGCGAGGGACGTGAGACCGAGTGACAATCGAACTAGGGTTGACTTGACTTGAGTTTCGGTAAAAATATTTCAACCACATTTTTCTAAAATGGTATTTGATTGACTGTTGTTGAAATAATATAACATTATTGAATAACAAATGTGAAATAAGAAATTCAGCCTGTATAAGGTATAACAAGCGAATTATGAGCTACTTAATTGTGACTCATGCTATCTCTTTCTAAAACGAATCTGTCATTTGTGGAATCTGTCATTTGTAGATTATTAGTAGGTAGGTACATTTCGAGAATCGGTCAATTTTACTGTCAACTATGTAGGTACCTACCTACCTACCTAGTCATTTCGCTAATTAATTAGTCATTAGTCGACTAAACCACCACGTCGAGTAGGTAGGTAGGTAGGTACACACAGTTCGTAGGTGGTGCGCAGCCCATAAAAAGTAGACTTATAGGTATAATAGGTACTTAGGTATTATATCGATAAAGTATCTGACCTATGTTTCACTGTAGGTATTATATTACATTTTAATTCAATAAAGCCGAACCTCAATTTGCCTGAATTTATCCAATTTACCTACGCAGGTACCACCTATTAATTTGTTTATTTTTATACTTTGTAAATAAATTACTAACTTACCGGGTAATAATTACATTTCTTCATTAGCTGGTAGACTAAAAAAAGAAAGCGTTTTATTTCTCTTAGTATTCGACCTACACCCATCAACAGCACATAAATTTCCACCACCAGAAGTCATTTTTCTTAAATAAAGCTAACGTTTAACAAGCACAGATTACTTATTTGGTTCGTATGAAAACTAAATTGATCGTAAGCGTAACACGAATAATTATAGTGCGTCGTGAGCGCGTCCGACGGTTGTTGGCAGCCCACTGAATTCGCACCGACGTCGGTGCGGGCGAGAGTAGGCTATTACCGCGCGCAAGTACATCGAGTGAGAGAGGCCTGACCCGGCTTTTTAGGCACTGCGGCAGAGTCGACATGAAGATATGACGCAATTTCCTAAATGCTGCCCAGCCAAGCTGCACTCTTCTGGCGATTTCCCGCTCGAAGTTATCTCTACCGAGCTGTAGTACTTGCCCAAGGTAGACGTACTCTTGGACAACCTCGAGCGTAGTGCCCTCGACGGAAATTGGTTCTGGGATGACATGATCGTTGAACATTACCTTTGTTTTGTCCAAATTCATCCCAAGCCCCACACGTCTCGAGGCAGCATTGAGACTGTGCAGCATTTTTTGCAAATCCTGCAGCGATTCTGCCATAATCACTATGTCATCGGCAAAGCGAAGGTGCGTAAGATATTCGCCATTTACATTGATGCCCAGTCCGTTCCAATCCAGCGTTTATTTTACCTTAACTACATTTAAACTTTTAGAGGTAATCTCATAGGATTAATACTTAATTTTCACTGAAATATTTGCGCCATTACAATTATTACATTGTGATAATATGTTGACTAAGAAACATTAAAGATATTACTTAAAATATTTCCAAAAAATCAAGAAAAAAAAATCAAAGTTCTTCGGTTTACGCGAACAGTAGACATTGAAATGAGACACTTTTTACGGATTATTTCGCGATTAATTTACATTTTATTTTATCCTGATGTTTCGGACCCTTTTCAGCGTCCGTGGTCACAGTCTACCTGTGGTCTCAGTCCAAACAAAATGTAAATAAATCGCGAAATAATCCGTAGTGTCTCATTTCAAAAATCAAGATTTACTTACAACTTATTGCGTCGTGCCATTTTGACTACGAATTTACCAAAAATTTGATATTTATTTTCTTTTTTTGGGCACCATAAATAGAAATATAATTTCAACTTTTCCTTCAGTAATTGTAGAAGCTTCGACGTGACATTTAAAATTATCACGTTTAGAAAGGATACCTTTAAAAAAGCTGGTCAGGCGATTAGTCGATAAAACTGGATAATGCCTTGGGCTAGAACCACTATCAAGCTTAACACCTTTTAAAAGGTATCTGGACGTTACGAGGCTAGTCTGTTTTAAATTACGCGAAGTATGTAATTCATTCTCACTTGCAAAATTCATTCCGGGAATTCGCTGCTGTATCCCAGTTTGTATTCATGGCTTAATTCCGACACCGAAACGACCTCTTACAAATGAAAATATTTGACATCAGTCGCACGAATGCATGAATGTATGAAATGCTTGACGTAAAAAGAGTGAGTTCAAAATGCACGCTTTGTGGAACTTGGTCGAAATTCACGGCATTTTCGTTAACTTTCTAGTGGAATGTTTAATCGTGACGTCATACAAATGTTTTGGTGTCCCACGAATTGTATGGGTTGTATTACGTGTGAAAGAAAACACACTCATACTCTTGAGAGCAATCGCCCGGCTTTCGAGAGGTGTGGGTTCGAATCACGCCACCAGTCCCAATTTGCTTTATGAGTGTTTTAATTTCACATTGTACCGGTATTGGTAATGATAAAAATATAATTACTTAATCTATAAAGTAAGTAAAATAAAGCTTTAAACAACCCATTACACGTGCACAATCCACATTTAACATTGCAGAGGTAGGTACGGATAGTTGGTTTCAACTTGGAAATATTATGGTCATCAATAAACAAGTAATTTCAATAATCAGCTTAGCATCTGAACTGATAACCTTAACTTAGGAAACACATACAACTAGTACTTAGCCTTCATTGTATCATAAAGCCATGTCCAGTAGGCCATTCTGCTAATCAATTGCCAAAAAATTGTATTTTAATAATAAATAAAATAATAGTACTTTTGGACACGGCGCGCATCGTCCGGAGGTTTCTCTCTCTGTAGCCTTTACTGTCGGTAGCTTGAGCTCTGCCCCGCTGCTGGCAGCTTAGGTTTTTATAATATTTTTTGTAAAATTTTATATTTTACTTTTATAATTATGTTGTAAAACCATCCCTAAGATAAAGTGACCATTTGACTCAGTTTTGTTAGACAGTACTATTAATTATTATTATTATTAATTGCATCGCCTGTTTTTGACAGTTCTACAATGGACGAAATGTCAATTCAATTACGAATGTGTTACATAAAAAAGATTTAAACTATTTTTTCTACTACGAAACATTTTCGCTATTTCATTCTTCAATGTATAATAAATAAATAAATATTTCACAACAATCACGCCAATTCCCTAGTCCCAAATTAAGCTACGAGGCTTGTGTTATGGGTACTAGACAACAGATAAACATACTTAAATACTTTTTTTTGTAAATAAATACATATTATAGAAAACACCCAGACCAGTACAAACACACATGTTCATGCACACATATGCTTGTACAGAGAGGGAATCGAACCCGCGACCCTTGGTTTTAGAAGTCTGACATGAAGACCACTGCACCAATCGGTCGTCTACAATCAACAATGTATTTTCCACTTTTAAAAATAACAACTTTGATCTACAATCAGGTAGAAGCAGGTAGGAACTATGTGTTTCACACTAAGTGCAATTATGGTGTAAGGATGGGACCCGGGAGCAGTCAATTAAAAGATGTTGCGCGTTTAACGTATAGTTTAATACTAGTTCATTAGACAGGTTACACATTGATATTGTTTATTGAACGAATATCGTTTTGACGGATTTCGACTTGGTGCTACGTGCTACCGACTTGAAGAGAATTTCATTAGCAACATGGAGCAACCTTTTTACTTGCCCGAAAAAAAGATATGCTGTCACAGATAAAGAAGCGAAGGTTGAGGTAACATCAACGGAGGGAAGTGCTCGCGTTATCTATGGTTACAAAATGGCGGGGAACGTTTTGGCGGTATCGAAACTCGTTCGATCGGATCACTAGGCCCGATAAAAGAAATCGATAAGGTAATTCGCCGCGTAGGTGTATGCGGTAATCGAAATACCTGCGTTGTTTGATTATTTACGGTAATGAGTTTTGACAAAATATACGATGACCTACCTACCTTCTTACTATACAATAACTTATTATGTCCGAAGACTTCCCAAATGAAACCATTCATTAAACATCATTATTCCCGCTATTAAATAACCCATCTAAGAAGCGATTCCACTCGATAATTTAATCTGTTAAAATATATGTTACACTCAAAATAAATTGTGTTTTCTCACATTTCTCTTATGATAAAAGATCCTAATCTTTTTAATGTACGTTATACGGCGTTTTTTTGATGAACCTTAATAGAGTTAATGTGTATCTCTCTTTCAAGGTTCTTTACACTCTTAAGAGCAATTGAATTCTTCATTTCAGACCCGTATAACATTGCTCGCCGCCTATTACTTTTTCAGCTCATTTATCAATGAAGCCAGTGTGACGGCTCCTTAATAAAGGGCCCTTACTCGACAGCACTTGTTCTGAGGTCGACGACCTTCTACGACTGTTCTGTTAAATCTTTATTTGGAACTCATTTAGTCAAAAGACTTTACGATCACTGTTCAATTTGCACGCAAAAAGTTTTTTTTACGGCTTCAGTTAATGGAAGTGGAATTACTTTTTGAAATCAAACTTTGAGCCTGTAAATGTAATGAGCTTGTAAAAGCCAAACATGGAACAATTTTAAATAGGTACGTAACGCAACCTCAATGTTTCGGCTTTAATGATTGCAAACATTGAACACCTCTGAAGTAGCGACCCCTTTCCAGTACACAAGGAGGCTCTTCTGCGTCGAAACTGTTAATTAAATAGGACTTTCGAGTACAAATGAACGTTTTGAAGTTTGTACAGGGATACTTAACAAGCCTCGCCAGCTTCGTCTCCGACAAAATTGATTACGGACCAGTTAATAAGTTGACGAGTTGCATTTAAAACGTTGGTTAGGTACTAAGTTGATGGAAGTTTGAAGGCAAACCAATCGATCGCACAGCTAATTTCATGCGTCTGGGTAAATTTTGACAGTTAAATGTCTGAGCAAAATTAACAGGATTTGGTCGTAGTCGATTTTAACAACAATTGAGAACGTTTACCACGTTGACAGTACAACAATCTTGTGGTGTGGCCTTTTTCTTTTAAATAAACAAACTTTTGTGGTAGTACATACGTACGTATCTCAATAAATTTAGTTTGAATTATTTCAGAAACACATTAATTAATTACATACTGATAGACAGACCTATGGTGAGCAACTAACGGCTGATTATATTTGAATTAGTGTGATACTTATTTAATACTGACATATTTGTACTAGAATGTACCTAAAAATCATTTCACGTCTTCAATTTTGACCAGCTATTTACATCTGCATCTAAATATCATACCATGTTGTGTTCACATTACATATTCATTGGAGATATTACACTTAGCTCCTTCGTACACTTTTCACGCAGATCTTCGCTCTTCAATGACTTTAGAATCGTGTCGCACAAATCCATTGAGACACGATACGAGTCTTTTTTATTGAGTATCGAGGCTTTGCGTACCTTGTGTTTGAAGGGGGCTTTACTGCTGACTTTTTGTGTCGTCTCTCGCTCCATCTCTGCGTAACGCCGCTACACCATTTTTGACTATATTAATTTACATTATTCTTCGCAGCGGACGAGAATGGCTCAATATCGGAGACGATACCGGACCGGCCTGTCGAGATCAAGAACTTCCCAAAACTGTGCGAGCAGAGGAGAAAGTTCCCGGTCCTGTACAAACTAGAGTTTCAGGTGAGCGATACTGTTGACCGACTGGTCTAGATACTTTAGGTACTGTAAAAAGTTTATTCTGTAAACGGATACGTTAGCTCATTATCGCTTTGAAAAAAAACCTTGAAAAGTATCATATCCTATTAAGAAATGAAGACATTTTATGTAACCTATAACTTTTTTGTTCTACCAGTTTTTTTTAATGGTATGTAGCCATGATGTCCATGTTTTCAACTCTTCCTTTTTGCAATATTTGAATGTTACTAATGGTAGGTGGAAGCACTGCAAGGCGTGTATTTTTTAAAAGGCTGACTCTTATATCGCTATTTAATTAGTAGTGTGTGAGTACAAACGCTTATCTGATTAATACAACTACTAAGGAAACCAACTCCCTCAACATAAAGGATAATATATACTAATTTAAAATCAAAAGCGTAAAGGATGACACTGATTGTAGCAACACGACATAAACATAAACGGTTCCTAATTATCGTACTCACGTGCTGTTAAGACTCTAACTGCTTGCAACACTCACCCGGTTCTGTTTTGTTTAGCGATAAAACTCACTCCGCTTAATGGAATCCTATACAAGTGTCTAACATCCCGCTTGTATTTCGAACTCAAGAACGAAGTAGTTAGCACAAAACCAATTATGGCAAGGCGAAATGGAATCTCCTTCACCCTTAGTGTTGCATTTTTAATTAGAACTTCGCATTCAGTCGGGTCTTGAATTTTCACATTGTAGAGCCTGAGATATCATAACAAGGAAAATGGTGAGCGTTTCTTTTAATAAGAACGTTTCTTTAAAAAGAACTAGCTTACCGCCAGCGGATTCTACCGCGTTGAATTCGAGTTTTTAATTTAATAAGCATGTTATTATTTTTACAATCAGTGAACAACTGAGGAAAGAAAGGAAAAGAAAAATACTTGATACCATAAAATATTATAATGAAATGACTGAAGGCAACAATAAAGAACTGAAAGATTTAAATCAAACAAGAGATTTGATAACAAATTTAATGTAGAATATTAATACAACTACA
This sequence comes from Pyrausta despicata, assembly GCA_963921415.1. Lineage (NCBI taxonomy): Eukaryota > Metazoa > Arthropoda > Insecta > Lepidoptera > Crambidae > Pyrausta > Pyrausta despicata. The sequence goes on along the minus strand of OY992862.1, from coordinate 6,668,108 downwards.
AGTAAGAGACTTGAAACACAAAAAAAAAATCCACTGATTTTTATTGCAATTTATACAGCAGACAAAAAGAAGGAGATAATAATAATAATACTATATTCACATAAGGAAATCACATACAAACAATTTTCTAGTTACATTTCGCACATTCATTTTGCATTAAACTGACATCTGCGTCTGGACTAGACTAAAACATAGTCAGATGACGCAAAACTATAATGATAGCTCTCCAACCAATCTCAAAGAATGCAACAAACTCTTTTACTTGGGGTTTGTTGATTATTGAAATTAATATCCGTTTGCCGATTAGTTTAAGTTTTAGAAAGAAGAAAGAGAAAATTTAAATAAGTTACTAGGCACACTATTTTAAACAACTTATTATTTACACTATTTTATACTACGTATTTTCAATTGTACTAGGCATATTTTATAGCGGTATATTTTATAGGCATTGTATAGCGGTGCTTGTGGCGCAGTGGTTGCAGAGTTTTGGCAGTGATACCCAAAGTTAAGCAACCTACGGCGCGGTCATGATTGGGATGGGTGATCATTATGACCATAAAAGTGACGTCTATGTACAAGCATCTCCGTGCTTCGGTAGGCACGTTAAGCTGTTGGTTCCGGTTAATATCGACAGATATTAGTCGTTAAGCCTGGTCAGAGGCCCTCGGGCGGCTTAATAACATCTGACAGTAAGGTTGGTCACTTACCTTACACCCCTCCACCAATCCGCACTGAGCCCTCGTGGTGGAGTATGGCTTGGACCACCTCTTAGTTGAGGTGAGGCCTGTGCCCAGCAGTGGGACGTATATAGGCTGATGAGTACTAGGCATAAAAATGAGGCAATAAAGGCTGTTTAATTTTTATACATTACTCATACATCTTCCTCTTGAATCACACTATCTATTAAAAAAACTGCATCAAGATTCGTTGAGTAGTTTCAAGCAAACTGCTGTGTCTGTAACACAGGGACAGAAGCGGGAAGCAACTTTGCTTCATAATATTAAGTAGTGATTTCTTGAATACTAGTATAGTATACGTAGCTACGAACAACAATAAAATCTTATAAATATTTATCGGAATCGTTAGGAATTTTCGATCCGAACCTTCAGACATTGTGTGGGCAGACTTGGGTATCGTGCAATGAGAATACGTTTGAACAATACAAAGTCTAGCACTTTTAGTAATTAAGTTAGGCACTAAGCGAAACGTAGGACAGTTCCGTGACGACTACTTCACTCCGTGGCGTCTCGATCCAAACCTAGCTCGGTCGAATCCGCCATTGACATCACGACTCTGTCGAAGCACACCCTAAGTGTAGTTGCTCGAAGTACACCGCTAGGGGGCGCGCTTGCGTTCCGATTAGTGTCCATACTAATGACCGTCTACGACATATTTATTTATCGAAACATGATACGATATCGAGACATAACATTTTATATTATTTGTATTTTATCTGTGGCGTGGACCATTAAAACGTGAACAAACAATGCAGCAAAGCAAATAATACCGCACAAATAAAAACAAGCCTTTCATTGACATCACCACATCAAACGCGGTGGCTTATCAATCAATATTTAGTAATTAATATGGTGTGTTCGTCAACATACCATTATCCTGCTTAATTGATATTCAAACAAAAACATTATGGATGCAAGAAGTCTTCGTTAAGCCATCGACGTGTTATAATAATTGGAACTGAACCCCGGATTCAATTGGGAAAATTCAACCCTTTTTTTCAATAGAGGTTTGTTTGTCAATGAGCTTCAGAAATAATACGAGTATAAAACAGCCAATTATTTTGTCAACCAATAAACAAGTTAGTAGACGCTTACTAATAGCAATTAAGGAATGAATACGTCCGTAAATTGATCGGAAACGATTAATTAGGAAGAAATCTGAACCTCTGTTATTTTGAGAATTATCTTTAGGTTTTGTAATTAATTTATTTAATCTTGTAATTAAAAACAAAAACATGGACTCCTCAGATAATGAAAATCATTGAGTTCTAATGCACAGTTAACGATTAAATAAGTAAAACAAACCAAATGAAGATATCACTCTTCGTCACTTAGCGATGTAGATAGCCCCCACTTTATTCAATCATTCCCAATTTATAACTAACTCTTGTAATTATCTCGTGATTTCCATACGCCAGATATGAGAGGGGTCGCCGGAGATAATCGCAGCATTGTTTTATATACCGTTTGGTCCGTCGCCAAGTGTCTCCATTACACAGACCTAATAACTCACTGTAATGGCCCCAGATCCGATAGAGCGAACATTCTACTTTCTCTTTTGGACAGAGTTTCAGTCTTTTTGTCGTGATTTCTACCGAAAGAGATCAGTTTTTAGGTTTTGTGGCACTCGACGATGGAACGAATGTTTTACGATGGCTTTAACCTTGTAAGACCGAAGGTATATTTGTGCCGAGTTCTACTTAACGCCTAATGTACTATATGAAGAACGAATAATTTGTAGTCGGTAACGCCGAGCGCTTCAAAGGAGGATTTCTAGATGTTATTGATTTCCTACTGTACTCAAATTTACAAGGGTAGTAACATATAGAACACATTTTTGGTAAAAAAAGAAAAAAATATTTGTTCTTTTAAAAGAACATTAGGCAATTCTTACTTTTAAATAAAAAAATAACTAATTGTTTTTTCAATCAGAAAGTAAAGGATTTGCAAACAATTCAAAGTAAATAAATTCTACATAAATATAAGGTTTTGTGAGTAGTAAATGTATTTCAACTGATATTTCTTTTAAAATTATATTTAATGGTTTATTATTTGTTCTTTTGAAAGTACTTTCGGTCTTAACGATGTCTTTATTTGTGTAACTAGTTAAAGATATCGAGGAACTTATAATTGGGTATATTAGAACAATGACACACTTTTTTTTTCATTTCATTAATTTAAATAAAAGTGTTCTCGACAGAGTGACATAAGACTTGTATCAAGTCTAACTGGCAGAAAATAAGTCAATAATTCTTTGCAAGGAACAAATTAATTAGTAATTTTATTCTCGGAATTACATATTGCATATGAAAATGTAATTTTTATTTTTAGTTACATCAAATACGATATTGATTTAATCATACTATTCTCTATATTCTATTCTATTCTATTCATATTTCGAAAAAAAAAGACTACACAAAATCTTACTTAATCACGTCCGTATGTTCATTTCAACGAACTATTAATGTTCAAAACGAATTCTTGAACTGTAAACCACGCAAATCAATAAGATTTTCAGTTTCAATTATTTAGTAGTATATATTTTTCAAAATATACTGGCTGATTTAGTAATCGGACCACGTAAACATACAAGAAAATAAATAAATTATGTACCTAGTCTTCGTGTTGGTGGCATCTTCATTTCACATTTGACATTTTGTTTTTTTGCGTAAAACATATTGGAAAAATAAATTCAAATATTGTGAGCCATAGACTAGAAGTGTTTATATCAATTGGCGTGATTTTTTGAACTCAAATTCAGCGTTAAATTTTTAGTACCTCTGAAGGCACATCCGGCGCTATTCCAACTGTGTCCATCGGAGGTCTCTGTCTTAACGACTACAAAGTATTTGTTCCTTCAAAGCTACATTAGGGCTTACGAGGATAAAGTAATCAATGAGTTGCCAATAACTGGGTTCGATAGGAAGTGCTATCATGTCAACTATCTCATCACATCTCATCATGACATCTATTTTACTGGCTGGAATTTATTATTGAGATTGTATTGCAACTTAAAATATAATACAATCTCGATATTTTACGTGTTCACGTTTTATTATTGTCGTACTGACTACTACCTATCATAGACGCATTAACATAGGTTGAAAAATGTAAACAGGCGGCTGAGAAGTTGACTCGATAGTCATAAATTTATAAAATAGTTTCTCAAAGCAAAACCACGGTTACTTTACTACTCAAAGGAACCACGTTTCTTTTAAATGAACTTATCACAAACTTATCTTTAAAAAACTTACCTATTTGCATAGTTGTAAGATTCTTATGTAAGTGAACTCCTTTAAATTCATTTCTAGACGGCATCAGCGTCAAATTGAAGTTGTACAAAGTTACTTGGACGCTCGCTAAGGGAATGTGGGTCAAGAGTTATTTCTTGATGCGGTTCGAAGTGCCGGGGTATTCGTCACTTGTGGCCATCACTATTAGGGTTTCGCAGATAATGTAATTGACTGTTTGAACTGTAAGTGATTTATTTCAAAAGTTTACTATAAGATCAATCTTATAGTAAACTTAGCAGTTATTCTGTGAACAAGAGTACGTATTAGAATACATGATTTGATTGGGGTAAAGTAAATCATTTTTAAACTTTCACTTTGCATATTTAAACTTATTTCTAGATCTAACGCGATACGCGGCTAGGTATTTACGTACCTCAAATTTTGACTGACCTTTTGATCGGGTTGCCCGCAACCAGTCCGCCTGTGACCTGGAGATAGCGATTTCTACACTCTTCTTTCTTCTAGAGGTAAAGATTACATAGATGAAGACAGACGTTTAGACTGCCTTTCAGCACTAACCTATTTATTTATAGTAAGGCTGTAAGTGTGTTTCAATATCTTAAGTACACTTATCATTTCTGCTTAGCCTAAAGGTATGACTATAAAGAATGCCTTAAGCCGTTAACTCTGCCTGTAATACAAAATTGTACAAGACTTTAATTTGTGTGAAAACAAGTAAGATCAACGGGATAAAACGTTAGGTACTGATATTTTAATAGTGTTTCGTGAATTTACCAAATGTAAAAATCAAGGAAAGCACCCTAGCAAATATTAAAATTATGAACACCTGACTGAAAATTATTCCCCTATTTCTTGAGTAGCTATGGCAGAAAACGTATCCGAAATGAGGGATCAAAATTCATGCCTTATAATAATAACAGTTAATATGGTACGATACGTCCGTATTATGTAATACAAGCGTTGGTACCATTCTGCAAAAATATACTCGTACTTGCTTAATTTCTACAACAGTACTAACAGTCAGTTATGCAGGCAGCTTTGAGGTTTATCTCATTTATGTTCTCGCTTACCGAGAGAAAATTAAATTTGAAAAAGAAACAGCAACGAAGCAGAAATGAACACTTGCAAACGGCGATGGCGGACCCGGCGTTATTGTACTCGACTGCTGTGACCAGCTGGACGGAACGGCTGATGTAAACTTTGTATTTTATTTGTGGCTACAACAACACTATGTTAAGATAATGTAAAAAACCAGACAGTAATTTTGTTGAACCATATTTTTCTAGTTACTCTGAATCGGATATGACTCTGACAAAGGTCTGATATGACTCACTCACTACACTAATACAAATAATAATAATAAACACTAATATAACTACGGCAATCATGTTTTCTAATCGCACGCTTAGGGCGATATAAGTAAACCTGTTTAATTAACTGTATTTGAAACACTAATTAGTATTTTACCGTATCGCATCATCCCATCTAGAAACGAAAGCAATACGTACCTTTATTTATCGAGTACCAACATCGAATCCCTAGACCATGGAACGATAATTTTGGTTCTCATTTTCTCAAATGCCGTAGAGATTCCCAAATCCTTTCACCTTAGTCATATCCACAGTCATATCATACATAAATAATAGTAATAGTTTTTTTTTCATTATCCCTTTCCATTATCTTTGGTAATAGTAATAATAATAACATACAAAAATATACTTCTTATCTCATACTAAAAAAATGTAGAATTCTTGTTTCACCTTAGAGGTGAAACAAGAATTCTACATTACTACACAATTCCCAATTAGCAAAATAAAATGAACGCTGTGCAAAGTGAAATAGCTTCGCGGCTAACCTCAAAAATGGGCAGACAGGATTTAAACACAGACTTAAAGCAATAAAACTGCGAGCGAGGGTGGCGTTAATTAAAAGAAAGCAGAATGTGTAGCAAAATGAGCCGTTTTCAGACCCTTTCGCGTTTTAATATAAGACACAGTGGACTGAAAAAATGTTTTACTTACGCTTTTGTTTTGCATTTTGTTTAAAACGAAGGAATTTCGGTTTTGTTGTATTTAACAAAGAGTGTTAGTTAGCTTCTTTGTTTACATACTTTCTTATTCAGACTTTTCGCTATTCCGTGTAGTACGCGTATATTTTTCTATCTCACAAAATTGATTTTAGATGTCACTTTAACCGATGGTGTACGTAAATAAATATGAACACATACTTTACCCGTCATGTCTAAATTATGTGAGGTTTAAAAACAAGGGTTAAAATGCTATCTAATTCATATCGACAATAATTCAGTCTGAATTTCTTCTCCCTTAGAAATTAAATATCTTGTTAAGAAAATCGTAAATTTTTCAATAAAAACCTCGGAAAATAAAAAAAATTATCGCAAAAAAAATATTATTCACCTTCATTAAACACTCGACAAACAAGATACAACATGTACAGAATTTCAAAATTTTAAGCAGTGCGCCAACATTATTACTTCCGTCACGTAGGTACATCGTTTGATAGGATTCGCAGCTTTGCAAAATGATTTCAACCGCGGTTGAAACTTTTCCCATTTCCACCGCGAATGTCCTAATGATTTATTTTTAGAAATTACAATTAATCTACTTAGTGGCTTTCTCTCTTAAAACCTTTTAAACACGAATAAAACAAATTGTGTTTTGTAAGTACCTACTATTTTTTCGTACCTAATTAAACTATTTTGTAATCCTAACTTCTTTCTTCTTGCCTATACATATAATAGTATGAGATAACGACTAATATCTACTGATATTACCCAAGACCACAAGTTTAACAACCTATCTTCTGACTGAAGCATGAGCAGATGCTTGTAAATAGAAGTCACCTATACATATAGTAGGGATGGTCACCCATCCCAAACCGCGCCTTAGGTTCCTTAACATTCGGTATTACTACAAAAGCGCTGCAACGTTATTACTAAGCGCTGCTTAAACTAAAATAGCAAGGTTCTTATAAAAATTGTCGCATTTTAGAAGGATCTACCCATTGCAAACCGTCTCATTGCATTCGTAGCCAGATTCGTAGCAGTTGCATTCATAACTTCGTAGCATTTCTACGAAAAAGTACTACGAGTAGTAAACGCGCCTATATTATAATCAAAGCTACAGTACGAGTATGAATATACAAGTAAGACATTATTCATGTTCATAAAAAAATAAAAAACATATTTATTTATTTATGTGCTTAAAACTAAAATATACAGTCGCTAGTTATAATATTTCCTACAAGCTTTTTCTGTAGTCGTACGACAGACATCTGATTCTTTTTCCGCAACTGCGGATATTCCGCACGCTTTTTGACTCTTGTTTCCGTTTCTGTTCCTGTAACTTTTATAGCGGATATTTGATCGGAACTATAGATGGTTGAAAGAGGAACTCCGCAGGCTAGTCAGCCAATCACAAACGTAACGCCGTCGTATCAACTTTTTGCACTTTTTATGTTGTTTTATGATACGCATTATTCGTGTTCATCATACACTTTTTGCGTAATTTACACATTGTCTTATTTGTCAAAATTATCTTGTTTGAAGACAGAAGAGATGTTCAACAGTCTTTGTAAAGTTTGTTGGATATAAACTATACCGTCATCAGTTTTTGGAAATATGGTGCGTTCTTTCGTGAAGTACTGAGTATCTGCCAAGCTGAACCGAACCGTTAGACTTAACGGCAAATTACTTGATTATAGTTACAGGTGGTAAACGACAAGAATCCGGTAAATTATAAATCCGTGAAAGGTTTTTCACGGATTTAAAATTTAACGGAGTAATTTAAGAGTGTTAACGCTAATTCCATAAGAAGAAGAAACTTGAGCTGGTTTGGAATCTATAAATAATCTAAATCATTTAGTTCAGCGTCAGAACTTGCGAATAACTGGCCAACTATAGAATAGAAAATACAAGCTACAATACGGACAACTTTCGTATATTATGGGCGTATTCAGCAACATATTTTATCTAGACTTAATCTCTCGGTGACATGTCCCACTTAACTCAGGCTTTGTTTGGTCCAGGCTATTTTTCTTTGCGTCATACCTGGATTAGGCTAGACTCGGTTTGATAAATTAACGTAATAAAATGTATGAAATCGCCAGCAGGGTTGTAGGAAGGTCATGGCTAAAGTCATGTAGATAGCTCGGTTTAGATAAATGTTATTTAGGACATGTAACGACGTATTAAGGATGTAAACATTTTTTATGGATTAGCTATTTATGTAAATTCTAACTGCACTCTCAGCTTTAAAAAGTGGTAAGTAGTAAGTAAGTGTTCCAAATAAAGACAAGAATTGGACGAATAAGACAAGCCTTTTGGTTAATACACTGCTCAACAAAGTCTAGGGAACAAGCCAACTATATGACTTTATTTGTAAAATCTTCTTTAAAAAAGTACTGATCTCTTTGAGGTAAACAGGTAGGCTGAATGTTTATCAAACGTTGTTCGAATTAAAAAAAAAAAATTAGAAAAAAAAGAATTTTCGTCAAAGGCGGGAATCTTTCACTTTGATTGCTGTGTAGTGATACTGTATGAGAATTTTAAAGATAAAAATTTGTTTTATTGTTTTATGATTTTATTGAAAAACAAAATTAACTGTTGTTGTTCGTAACTTTTGCGACTACGGCCATTATGTCACGACGTCATTTAACGCGGGAAGAAATGATTCGAGCTGTAGGAATGGTGGAAGCTGGGCTACCCCAACGCGAAGTTGCAGCTGCTCTGAATTCTCACGCGAGCGTTATCTGCAGACTGTGGGCACGTTACAGACTTACTGGCGATGTAGCCGAAAGGCACAGAGGCAGGTATAGGGTTACTACGGAAAGGCAAGACCGTTTTTTGCAAAATGTCGCAAGGAGGCAACCCACCATTACGGCTCGTCAGTTGGTAGAAGACCTCCAGTCGCAGCACCAGGTTGCTATCAGTGACCAGACTGCTCGGAGGAGACTCCATGAAGCTAATCTTCGTGCTCGCAGACCACTAAGAGTGCCCGCGCTGCGTCATGGAAATCGAGGACGTCGATTATTGTGGGCACGTGAACATTTGCAGTGGACCGTAGATCAGTGGGCACATGTACTGTTCTCCGATGAATCTCGCTTCGGATTTCATCCAGATTCAAGAAGAGTGCGTGTTTGGCGGATTCCTGGTCGGCAGAGTCGGCTTCAAAACCCACAGGAGGTGCATCCCTACCAAGGTGGTACAATCAGTGTGGGCTGGAATCCGCCTGGGTGGACGGACGGATCTCGTTTTGATCAGGGGAAATTTAAATGCAGAGCGATACTGCGAACAGGTAGTCCAATCCGTGGTTATCCCGCACCGACAAAATCTGGGCGCAGATTTTATTTTTATGCAAGATAATGCACGACCACATACTGCGAGTCAGGTGATGGATGTGTTCCGCGAGTACAACATCGAAGTGCTGGAGTGGCCTGCTCAGTCCGCGGACCTCAATCCCATTGAACACGCGTGGGATTTACTAAAGAGAAGGGCTTTTAGAAATCTCCCTCAAAATTTGAACACAGCAGATGAACTTTTTTCACATCTCTCCAGAGAATGGAGTCTTCTTCCACAAGAGACAATCGATAGTCTCTAATCAGTATGCCACGACGATGTCAAGCTGTTGTTAATGCCTAAGGGGGTCCAACTGATTATTAAAAAGGTCCCCGCATATTTGTTCTTAACTGTAATGTTTTAATTTTTAAGAAATTTTATTAAATTAAATTTCTTTGTTTAGTTCTGTAATACACTTTCTTTGTTTTTCATTAAAATTATCTCGTAATTCAAAAACTGAATCCTTTATTTATATACGCAACTAATTAAGCATTAAATTGCGCATCGATTGGTATATAAACTTTAAAACAAAAATATATAAAAATAAAAATATTCCCTAAAAACCTCCTGTTCCCTAGACTTTGTTGAGCAGTGTAGATTAATAGTAATTTTCCGATACTCAGCAATAAACTGCAGTTTACAATATATTGCTAATTACCCGAAAGAGAACCAAGAAAGTGTATAAGTTACACTTTCTTGGCTTGGACAGCTTTAATTTAATATTTTTTTTATAGTTAAATTATCTCGTAATTCTGTAGGTAGTTTTTTATTAGGCGAGGCACAATAAAATCAGAAGTCCGCCTACCGTGGTCATTGTTTACGCGAGTCGATTTGCACCTCAACTCACGTATGATAAATTCGTAAATTCTGGTTATAAGTATTTACTTTAACAAGCTGACTTGCGCTTTGTACAAATAATTAATTTTGTTACAGACAGCGGTGAAGGTGGAAACGCATTCGTGTCGACACGCAACCAAGAAGTCGAACGCGCACAAAAACCAAAACCAGAAAGTTATACCTTGTAAGTATATAGTTTATCTTTCCTTCTATTTACAAAAAAGCGGTTCAAAGCATATCAATTAAAATAAGTTTTATAGTTCTTGAATACTTAACACGTTCCCTGCGGTACAGATTTTTAGTACTTTCCATTACTGCGTTACGAGTTGTTTTAAACCTCGTTCTATACCCGACATTGTGGCGGCACGAGGCGTATTAAACCCTACAGCCCAAAGAAAACTAAAATCCTTTTTTTGGCGCCAAATAAGACAAAATGGACGGCTTTTGTCTTGATTATTACTATCAATGAGTTGATTAACTTAGATCTGCCGTCGCCTTGGTTAAATTAGTTAGTTAAGATTCTATGGGTAAATTAAAATGTGGGGCCTAATGCACCTCGGACCGCACTGGAAAACGGCAGGTTTCCATATTTACTTAATTTAGTGATGGGAAAATAAGTAGATTTTATTTTATTGTTTTTATTTATAAGAGTTATGGAAAGAATGAATACAAATAAAGGGAAAAATTATGGATGTTTTTCATTGAAACATGTCAGAGAATACTTTTGTTTTTTTTTTCTACCTCACGACATGTCAAGAATGTACGGAGTTTTTCTTAGCATCCGACACATCCCTTCTTCATTGGACCCTTTTTGAGATTAGTGCTTTCTTTGCAGTAGATTCTGAAAAGTAGGAACGAGTAGATTAGGGTAAGAGTAACAGTAATAATTAAGAGTAATGGGAATACTCGGTTACAATTTTGCCGTATCCTATATCAATAATTTAGCTACTTAACTTTCGTTTACCTGTTTTTGAAATATCTTCCTGTATTTCGATTTGGCTAAGATCTTCCATCCGGTTTTTCTTCATCTTACTTCTTTATCGACTTTTTTCGGCAACGTTTCGACACGACAATTTTTAACACAAAAAATTGGTTGCCTGTAAAGTCGGTATACGCGCGAAAGTTTTACGTGACAACGACTCTGAGTGGTAAAATAATTTTAATGTGAATATTCATTCGTATAACATGAACCGGTGTGTATGCCTATCTCTCTCTCTCTCTCTCGCTCTGTCTCTCTCGCGCGAAACGTGAGCGGAGCAGCGTAATGCAGTTTCTTGAGGTGTCACCCGGCAAACCAATTTATAAGACGTTGTCACGTCAAAACAGCGGTCCTAGTTCGTCTCGTGCGCAGCCTCGACTGCGTTGCACAACACTAACCACGTGAAGCTAGCGTGAGGTGCGGTACGAGGTGCGTGGGGAAACGAGGCGTCAACCTCGTTCCGCACTGTGTTAGCATTATTAATAGTTCGGGGCGGCACGAGTTCTTAAAAACCCGACATTAGGTTGGTGTACCATAAAACTAGGAATCAGTAGCACATCCCAAACACATAGTTATCTTTCTTCTACACTGAACCAGACGGAAATTTTGCCTCTCGCACGACAGAGAAGTTAGAGTTTTTTCTTACCGCTATAACGACCAGACATGCACGAGGTGTTTTAAGCCGCGTTCCGCACCTAACGTGTTAATTCTATTCTGACGCCTGTTTACCTATAACGAAAATTTTTAGAAAAACACCAACCTATTTCGATTCTTTTAATACACGCTGACATTTTTTTATGGCAAACCTATCGTTGCGAAAAATTCTTGTATGGTAGAGCCAATTTAATAGAAGGTAGTCTTGTCAAACATTTACTGTGCTCAAGTAATTCGTTGTACCATTCAAGTAACACAAACCATTTACAAATACTAGCGATGCACAGCATCTAACCTACATCATTCTAGTTTTCGTCGTGACCTGTCTTGCATACCAAATGCATTTCTTTTAAAACATTTTTATATTTGATGTCACCGTAGCGACAACGTTTTAAAATGCGAAACAACGCAGCGCTGCTTTTTATGAGAAACGTTTACCAAATATTTAGTCTGGAAAGGCATCATTCAATTTTGAAAGTAAATAGAAATGAACGAGTTAAACTAAATTTAATATGAACATTTCTCTAAATTGTAAACTCCATACAAATCTACATGTTTGCATATCCAGCTCGCTAATTGTCCCTCGGAGAACTTCCTGAATTTATAGAACTGCAAAACAAACGGCAGTTAAGTGGGCCACGGAACTCCTAGTCTTAGAATCTACCCTGAAAGATGATTATTTTTCGCATTCACAAATTTAATCCAGCATGACAGTGCAAGAGAACGCGACGGTTTGAGTCGATTAAGAGGCTACTAGAATTGCCTCGGAGGATCGGAACGTTACTCGTAGTTACGCTCCAATCTGGGGCGCTACTCCAAAAGCTTGTATTTATGAATAACCAACCATCCTATTCACTCATGCCAGCTTGACATGACAGTGTTAGCAAATAACGACGACTAGTGTGATTTTAGGGCTACTGAAATGACGTACAGAATACCTCCGAGAAAACTGGAGTTGTCGCAAGTTGGGAGTGCTGTTCTTGGGACTTGTACCAGCTACAGAGTCGCTTGGGTTCTTAATTAGATCTCTGTTGAGGGTAACACGCCCCTCTCATAATGTTGTGAACAAGCTCCTGTGAAACTTTATCGTGTTCAACCGCTGAGACGTGTGGTTGCTACAAAGTAATCAAACCTCGGAATAAACAAGTAACTAACTATTTGCGTATGGCATGTCATATTCATTTTACATGTTCAACCACTTATGACATTTGAAAAATCAATTTTATTAATTTTGATAGAAATAAAACTGTCGAAATAATCCAGCGAGAAGCCGCTAGATGCGGGAATCGCTATGCTATGCTCAGCAGTGGGCGTCGAACGGCTGATATGATGATGACGATGAATAAAAAATACTACTTACCAAAATTGAGGACTATGGATTTCATTTTATTTATCCCTACTAAACTACTGGAATGTTTGAGGGATAAAATTAAATCAACTTTAATATTAAATTCGCTTCCTAGAAGCGTAACCAACAGCGTTACAGTTGAGCTTCACAGGAGTTACTTGCGGTGGATACATAACATCAGAGTTTATCTTGTGACTGCACGCTGCACGCCACATGTCCCATAATAATTTAGTAACATCTTTGAAAAATGACAGCCTTTTATATATATCTTATTGTACGAGTAAAAAGTGAAAGTTTGAACGTTTTGATGGACTGAATAGATTTTAATGGAATTTTACGAAAATATAGCTTAGGTTTACTTCAGAACACAATGGCCACAATTTATAATGAATTGATATTAAGGACTATTATAACAAACTCCATAATATAAAAACATATAATATCTGTTTAATTCGAAATCAGTGTGCGATATTAAACTTATTAAAAAATAGTTCCTTGGATAATAAATCCTTAATTTTGTTGCGTATTTTCTCTAGGACAGCAGTAGCACAACGCATTTCGCGCTAAATCGTGGCTTAGGATAAATATTTGGCTCATGGTTACCTACTAAACTTCACCACAAGCGTGCGAATCCGTGCGTAAACTTGGAATGGCATCCTTGCCTTCATTGTAGGAAAGTGAGGGAATTAAATCCTTCGTTCCGCATTTTTGGGTTTCTTACTCCATACGTGATTTTGCTATGCGGGTCCTGTACCAGTCACCCTGTATAATATAATATAGTATTGCCATAGCTACAATACAAATTCACATCAACATCACTAATTGATCGATCTACAAAAAAATCACGGACCACTCAACCAATCTCTTGACAAACCGACAAAATGTAATAATTTAGTATTACTTTATGTCGGTTTTTATTACACACTCACTAAATTAGGTAAAAGTAACACAGTACTTCTAAGGAGATGCAGAGAACAAGAGTGTTTTGTCGGCTTTATAGTCCACAATTTTAGCACAAAGAGGGGCGATTTTACCTCCTTGTCGGGTTCAAGATGTTTTCGTAATGTAAACGCCATTTTGCCGACTCGACGCGGCCCCTTAATTCTTAAGTTAATGCCATTTACATGCTTTCGAATTAACGGTACCTATTATTATGTGAACAAAATAAGTAAAGATAAAACTAGGGACAGGGCTATGTCGTTATTTGAAAAATATTATAAGCTTTAAGTTTTGGATTTATAGAGCCTTATGCGTTAATAAGCCAGTTTTTACTTAAGTTGATAAGACCAAACTATATTTTTAGTTTTAACACTGAAAATAATGATAAATTGATCAGAAACGTGTTTTCCCAGTGGCCGATCTTTTTTGATGGCGCCGTATATTTTCGTTCTTTATATTTACAGCTTTCTTTGAGACATGTGACAGAAGTCCATAAAAGTTACCGAAAATAATAATCTTTAGGCCCGGACTTCACAAAAGCGTAGACGAGACGAGCGAAAGAGGTGTTTTTTTAAACAACCAATAGAATTAAGTTAATTACACATCTCTCGTCTCTCGTCTTCGCTCAGCTCCAGTGGAGATTGCTAAGCGGGAATGTGTTACTTTTATGGAAACGAGAAGATGTGAAACACCTAACTTTAGCTAAAGCGCACATCTCCGCACAGCTTCAGCGGATACACCCGAGGCGAAAAACATCTCTTCTCGTCTCTACTTTGAACTCCACTCTCCACTTTGACTCTACCGGCACATCTCCGCTTTGGTATAGTCACACCCCGAATCTCTTTGCGCTTAACTAGCCTATCGAAATGTAACATAATAAACTCTTAATAACAACTGGCATTCGAACAAGTCACTTTAACCGACATATCTGATGGGTCACAATCAAAAATTAATAAAACATTAATTAGCTGGTGCTCTGTCAGCAGTGCTCATGTCAATTATTATTTTAACGACGTAGGTTCAAGCGGGGTAACTGCGAGTCTGATAACTAAATTTATAAATTAAATCCATGCTGTTCATTTACTTCTTAGGATTTAAGCATTAACATTTACTTGTAGTATTAAGCATATATCAGGCTAATATTTCAGATATGAAATAAAAGAAATATATATATTTTAGAAAATAATGAGACTCGAAATTAAGTTATATGTCTTATTATTACATTTCCCGGATCAATAGGGGCTAATGTAATAGTTGTATCAAATTTCCTAACAGTGTATATAAATGGGATTCTGGTGAAATAGAAATAAAACCCAAAAAATCATAATATTTGGTTTTCATTGAGATCAGACAATTATATCCTAAGTTATGAACTTTTATAAACAAATATGTTTAAATTTAGAAATGATATTTATGAAATAATGATATTTCTGACCCCAAGTCGACGGTAATCTGGGGCAGATGCAATAGAAGCTGTAACATGAATGAAAGCTATTGCAAAAGTCTTAAAAATACATGATTAATAGAACATTTTAGAACAAGATATAAACATAAACCGAATAACAAACCGAAAACTTACATTGAAAATTAAATTACACTCGATAACCAGCTAGGCTATAAATCTTAGAACCACATTTCTTGAAGGCCTGTAGCGAAATGTAATATACACTCATTGGTCAGCAAAACAATTGATTGAGTATTGTCATATAGTCAGTAGAGTTGAATTGATTCTTGCTTCATATCACAGATGGCAAAACCGTTTGGAAAACAATGAAGTTAGATAAATGATGTTACATTTACCCCGCTATTGCAATTCCCCCACTTGACCCTACTGGTTTCAAAGTTGAATTAATTTAATTAAAACGATTTCCTACTATTTGTTCAACGATGTTGAATGATTGTTTACTTAACTTTCGAGGACGGGATTGGGTTTGAATGGAAATTAACTCTTAATTTCGTAGCTATGTGAAAATAATTATACATTTTATGTTTTCTTTACTAATGTACCTATAACGTTTTTATGAACCCAAATAGAGGAAAATGTTTGATTATGGAAATTTTGCTTATCGAAATCTTTTATACCTTTTTTCTGTATGATAATTATAAAATCCCTGTGATGAAACTAACGATGAGACTATGCTTCATTGTTGAAGCACATGCTAGCGTAAGGGTTTTTTGAACTTACGTCGCGATGCTGAGATCACATACAAGTTTGTAAAACATTTACTTCTTTGCAGACGACTACAACAGAGTGGTGCTAGAAACAGTGGACCGGGAGCCAGACTCCGATTATATTAATGCTTCCTATATAGATGTGAGTATTATATACCTAGTAGATAATTGTATAGTCAATTTTCAAATACTAAGTCCAAAATGAAAACATTACTTCCACGAACAATCGAAGATTTACGGGACGTATGATTATGAAATCCAGATCACTATAAACTGCTTCACAATATCAAAAAATAACCAGGAGTTTTCACGCTTTGCACTTAAAACGTAAAAGTAAGCCACTATGTTTGTTTACGTTTTTGACTTAGTGATTAAAATAGACTATATATTGACATGCAACTGCAGGCAACACTACGGCACCACAAGCCATGAGTGTTTTGAAAAAATACGTCCCGTCCTTAGGACGTAGTGCGGTCGTGCTATTGAAATCTTAGAGGATCATAGAAACAAGTGATACAGCGACCTCCATGTCGCTTTTGGATACGATTCGCGGTTCACCTCGAAATACGACTTTATCTTAAAATACTCGTGATCGACTCGTAGCACCCGCAATGTCTGCGCCTGCGGCCATAATTGTGATACTACAATGAAACCCTAAGGATGGCTGACGTTCCAAACGTTGCGTAAAAGATCCATTTATCTTTTCTCCATCTGTTGAATAACTGTCCTATTTAGATAACATATGCACAAATAACATGTTAAATCAGCCATAGAATTAACAGATGAAAAAACTTAGCTGCCTTTTGAAAAATCGGCGCTAAAGTAGGTACTTACTACTTACCTGCTCAAATCAATCGTTTATACAATAGGCAGGTACACAATACTCACAGCTTTGTTACAGAACGCCTGCTTCCCAGTCGGGTCACGTAGCGCCATAACAATATCTGAAATTGTTATCCAAGGGTACAAACGATAAATACATACCCTGCAAATCCACTGCTTAACGTTTGCGTTTCAGTACTCTGGGTATAAAATAGAAAAATAATAAAAACGGTCCTCCAATACGGAAAAACAATTATGTCAGAATCAAAATATACAAAAACAAATAGTTTTAAGACCTTAAAAAAGGAGGAGGTTATCAATTCAACCGTACATTGTATTTTATTTATCTCAAGTGCTTGTCCGATTTGGAAAAAGATTTTTACACCCAAAAGAGTAGATTGTCCAATCAGTCCTATAGTAATTTGTTTTAAGTCTGGTCATCAATGAGAAAGCTATTTCAGGGAACTTCTCAAAAATCATCAGAACAAGGTCTGCGGTTAAGTCTTGCTTCGGAATCTTAAGGTTTTTAATTACCTATTTGCATGCGTTAGTCACAATTTCAAGGAGTTGAAATTATGAAATAGAACTCCTCAATTCTTAGAAGTTCAGGGAATCTTTCACTTCTGTTCATGACCATTCTATTGGGTAAAGATCACGGAAAAAATGAATCATAGGTGGTAACAAATAGTTTTTTATTTCAAAAATAGAACCGCCTTCAAAAAGTCTTAAACAAAGAATCAACCCACCCAAAATAGGATAAAAATGCGGCAAGTGTAAAAGATCAACTTGAGTAACACCAAGTGCAGAGTAATTAAAAAACAGCTCGGAGTCGGGAAGTTGGCGGTGTTACAACCCCGTGCCTCGGAAAGCACATTAAGCCGTTGGTCCTGCGCCTGATTTCTCTCCGGTTATGTCGGATTGCCGTCTCACCGAACTTAGAGAGTGATGGAACAGTGAATGCACCTGTGTATTGCGCTCACACTTGTGCACTATAATATCTCCTGCGCAGTAGGCTGATCTCTGTTGAGATTGGCCGCCGTGGTCGAAATCGGCCAGGAGGACTATTATTATTATTCTATTATTATTAATAAGGGCAGTGCAATTCTGTGCTTGATACTAGTTGAAGTCGGTTCTATCCTAAAATCCTTTAAACGAAAAGTAAGTTCTTTTTGTGGTTTCTCTGCAACATTACGTACTTGTTAGATGACCATAATATCCCCACAAATAATTTAAATAAATAATTCAGCCAATTTTGATATTGACTGTTCCAAATTAGCGGGAAGTATGACCGGGCCGAGTCAGGAAGTAGGCGAAATGCACGAGGAAATTGTGAAATTGAAAATATTTTCATGTTTTTCGGCTCCGGTTTGCGTTTACACTCCCTAATTGCACAAAAAATGTTTGCGAATAAAAACAAACACGGTCCTCCGGGTGCAATCAGGGCCTTTTCCGTTCAACATTATCATGAAAGGCCTAAAAGGTCCTGTGGAGGACATAAACGTCTGAAACGCTGAAATTTGCAGAGCCGGACTGAACATTACCTGAGTGGCCAAATTGCTTTTGTCTGGACCTGTAGGCACTTGGACACAATGATATGCGACATGTACGAGTATGCAGGATTTTTTAATATAAATGGTTCTTTTTTACTGATGATGACTTGTGAGTAGTTAGGTGCTTAATGTTCTAACTGCCTGTTAGAACATTAAGCACCTAACTACTCACACTGTTTTGTATTCAGGCATCGTATGCCTAAAAAGTGCCTGTTATACTCGTAGTATAACAGGCACTTTTTATGCTAACAGGAATCATTCTCTACTGCGTTAAAGAGATAACCGCGGATTTAAAGAGTCCTAAAAGCTGTAAGTTTTTAGTCACTTAAATCTTTTAGGACTTTTTACAGTAAATATAAATATATAATTGATATGGATTTCAATAGAACCTATAAATATAGAAAAAAACAATAGGTATATGTACAAAGCAGAATGGTATATCGCATAGAAAAAAATGCCCTATTCAATGCACGACACTAAAACTCAACTCTGATTCATGTATCAAACGACAGGGTCCAAATGTCTGGAAGGCTCTCTATTGCAAGGTACCCTCGAAAAGGTCCCAATTATAAACCTAACGAGGTCGATTCACTTGTAATGGACCATTCACAGGCATAATGTTCTGTAGGAAATGGCTCTGTAGGAAAAATAAATGAGCTAACTACAAATGGTGCGAATTAGAAACCACTTAACGTTTTGTTTTTAATGGAATTGACTGAGTGACAGGTTTTGTTTGGAATTAGGAAACCCTCGTTCCTTAGGAAATCCTGTTCGACCCTTCGGAACAACTCTCAAGTTGTGCATAAATTATATTAGGTGTGGGACAATAGGCTTGTTTCCACTATGAAAGAAATATTAAAAAACTGATTTTCTCTAAAATAATTCATAATTTCAGATGCCTTTACACTAATATTTTTCTGCAGTTCGTATTATTTGATTTTTAATTGGAATTCAAATGATAATTAGTCACTCAGTCGGCATTGCACGCGGTGACGTCAAAGTGTGTTATTCCCAAACAAGCTCTATGAAGAAAAGCGTTTTGACAGTTGATAAAAAGTACGTCAACGATTGGTGGTGTCAACTACCGTATTTGTAAGCTGGTGAACTTACTTCAAGTTAATTATCATCATACGTGTCACAGACAGTTTTGCTATAACCCGGGCTATTAATTCTGAAACAAACTTAAGGATTTTTACAACATACTTAATCAATCTTATACCGGTCACCAAACCAAAAAAATTGTCCGTCTCAAGTTTACTCAAAAACTCTTATTAATATTTTTTGTGTAATTCTCCTTATTTTTCCCGCTTCAAGTGAGAGCATGTAGTCGGTTGTTGATAAGTTACTAATTAAAGAATATCTAAGTCTATCACATAAATGATTTGAATTTGAAAGTCCCGCTTGTAGCAGACGTATTTTTGATTTTGGTGTGTTTGAATTTACACAACATAATTATTTTTAACATTCGTCTTGTCCACAGAGTGTTTTAAAGCCGAACGCGTACATAGTCACACAGGGGCCAACGGAGGACACAGTAATTAGTTTCTGGCGGATGATCTGGCAGGAGCGGGCGGCCGCCATCGTCATGCTCACAAAGACATTCGACTTTATCAAGGTAAATATTAAGTTGTTTTTCTGCAGATAGTATGTGCTTAAAAATCAATAAGAAGTTGCTATCAAGGCCATGCATTACGAGTATATGAATAATTATGCCCAAAAGACGCGACCACAACTTTTTTGGTGTAATGTTTAAGATGATAACGAAGAGGTCGCGGGTTCGATCCCCGCACTGTACAAACATTTGTTTGCATGAACATGTCTGTTTGTACTGGTCTGTGTGTTATATGTATTTATTTAAGTTTATTTGTAATACCACTATTGATTCTGATTTATGTAACACAAGTGCTTAAGCTTCTTACCACAGAGTCAGATCAATGTATGTGACGTTGTTGTATATTAATATTATTATTAAAAGATTTGATAAGTCTCGAAAAATACAGTTTTCAAAAGCATTCAAATTTGCAACACCTGTTTCTTTATAAAAAAAAATGCTTTGCTTTCTACAATAAATCAAAAAAGACTACTAAGAATCTAATTCGCGTTCATCAAATAACATCACCATCACAAAGTGTAACAAACAGTTAATATTTCACAAATTTTACATAATGAAATCCACAGGCTGTAGCCTGGTGAAACGGTATCAACATAAATTGACGACCTCATTCATTTTCTCCAACAATGTACACTTTCAAAATAAAAAGTGAAATTGAATGAGGCTAACTTAAGGCCCGCCACTTCTTATGAATACCGCGCCGAATATCCCCTTCAAATATCCATTGGCCTCCCAAGAATGAAAGTATAATTTTAAGTAAGTTCTCGTCAAATCCCTCGCCCTTCTTCGCTTTTGTTACGGGCCCGTGTGATGGAGGCCAACTTTATAGCTCAGTGACTCGAGGTGGCAAAATTTGGGAGATATTTTTCGCTCTATTTGTCGGCACACAGACCAAATTTTCCTTTGGTTACGACGCAAGCTGCCAACCTTCCGCTGATAAAAGTGATGCAGAAAATATTATCGCCTTATTTTCTCGAGCATTCCCTGAGTGGTCGAGTTAAACTATATTTCCAGAAATGCAATATAATATTGAATAGACTTGTGAATACCGGACGAATATTTCATTTACCGCTTTCAATGGATTGCATTTAACATATTTAAATGAAAGCGTTCAACTATTTCCGTGATTGAAGCATATTCCGCTAGTGGGTATTATGTTTGTGAAAACTCTACAAGCTTAATCATACTGTAATCAGCAACAATGTATTTTCTGCGTGCATTTTCAATGTAATTTCGAATAGTCGATTTAACACATATTACATCTATACTTATAATAAACTATTACTATAAGTATAGATGTAGAATAGAATAGAATAATTTATTGGCTTTAGAATAGGGTACACTGAAGTTATTACAAATTGTTATTTGTGTTATATAGTCTATTCGTATGAAATTACTTATCCCACGACGGTATATGTCTTTCTTTTATGGTGGACTCAAAATAACACGTGTAACTCGCGATAGCTTATTAGTTTGAAGCCTTCTTTCTACGTTTTCAACACTCTCAGTCTTCTTCTTCTCTATATATATATATATATATATATATATATATATATATATATATAAAATTCTCGTGTCACAATGTTTGTTCCCGTACTCCTCCGAAACGGCTTGACCGATTCTTATGAAATTTTGTGAGCATATTCAGTAGGTCTGAGAATCGGCCAACATCTATTTTTCATATCCCTTAGTGATAAGGGTTGTCCACAATAATTTATATGGCAAAACAATGTTTGCCGGGTCAGCTAGTCTCTTCTCTATATATATAAAATTCTCGTGTCACAGTTTTCGTTGCCATACTCCTCCGAAACGGCTTGACCGATTCTCATGAAATTTTGTGAGCATATTGAGTAGGTCTGAGAATCGGCTAACATCTATTTTTCATACCTCTTAGTGACAAGGGTTGTCCACAATAATTTATATGGCAAAACAACGTTTGCCGGGTCAGCTAGTCTAATATATAAAATTCTCGTGTCACAGTTTTCGTTGCCATACTCCTCCGAAACGGCTTGACCGATTCTAATGAAATTTTGTGAGCATATTCAGTAGGTCTGAGAATCGGCTAACATCTATTTTTCATACCCCTTACTGATAAGGGTTGTCCACAATAATTTATATGGCAAAACAACGTTTGCCGGGTCAGCTAGTCTAATATATAAAATTCTCGTGTCACAGTTTTCGTTGCCATACTCCTCCGAAACGGCTTAACCGATTCTCATGAAATTTTGTGAGCATATTGAGTAGGTCTGAGAATCGGCTAACATCTATTTTTCATACCCCTTATTAATAAGGGTTGTCCACCGTCAGCAGGAGTACGTCTGCGGGGTCCGCTAGTCTAAATATATAAACCTCAAAGGCGACTGACTGACAGAGTTATGTATCAACACACACCCCAAGCCACTAGACGGATCGGGATGAAATTTGGCAAACAGGTAGATGGTATGACGTAGCCATCCGATGAGAAAGGATTTTACCAAATCCTGCTCCCAAGGGGATAAAATAAGGGTGGCAAACTCGGTGGCGAAAAACTAAAGTCCGCGCGGACGAAGTCGCAGGCGCCCGCTAGTTATATATAGTCTACAAGGTATTCGGTATCAACTCTTAACTCTAGTCAAATAATACGATTAAGTTTACTAAAGAATGCATAGATACAGATGCTTTTCATACCGAAAAAGAAAAAACGACAATCAAATACAAGCTGGATCTGTTACTCATTTTCACTTATTTACTCATTTTAGGGTGCACTATACGAGTTCGCACATATAGAGATTTAAATAGTTATAAAGAGAAATAGCTTAAGTTATAAATGTATAAATCAATTAGTTTTAATAAAGTCACATTATCGAATTAGGTTAAGAAGACCTGCAACGATAGTGTTTTAAAGTGTGATGAAGGAGTAAATAAATAAATAAACTTTTTCACTAATCAAGTTAGCGCCCGAGCAATAAATGCGTGACACACAGCGCCTACTTATACAGTCAGACTCTTTAATTTTGTTTACTTCGCCAAAATAACAAAACACTGCAGCCGCGCCGAAATTATTCTTTTCTAGCAATATTACGTCACTCCAAATTATTAAGTCTGCTTATATGGGCGCAATGGAGGTACTTCTTGAAGGCTCGAACTCAAACAAAGCGTTGGCATAGCACAGCGTACACTTTTTTGTCGCAAAATACGCCTGTATTACGAACAAATAAGGTGCCGTTGCTTAGCTAAATGTTCTGTCTGTACATTCAGCTCCGTCTAGGGTTGCCGCAGGTGCCGGGCTAAATCCGGACATGTCCGAATTTTATAGCATTTTTATTTTGATTCTTAAAAGAATAACCAAAAACCTCACCTTTCGCGTTAGCAAAAAAACAAGGCGCAAGTTATTCGGGATCCGTTAGTCAGGGAGTTGGCTCAAAATGTCCGGCTTCATAAGAAGTTGTGTGCTTTTTTTATTCTTAGGCTCCGCAGCCCTAGGTCTGAATAGCCGCGTCTTTATCACTTAGAGAAGTGCAGCCCTGCTCTCGGTCACACAATTGCTGTAGCTACACACTACCACGTAGCCATGACCAGGAGTCGAGGTTAATTTATAGTAATTTTCAATTTAAACTGTGCAATTTGAAGGAAAATGGATGTTTGCATGAGCTCAGTTGATGGTGGTAAGGCGCAAAAGTCAAACATTGGAACGTTACGTTCATGATAAAATTAAAAAGTAATAAGTCTTTCGCATTAAATGAAAACTTACGAGTAGCTTAAGCAAAAAAATGTTATCCAAATAACGTAACTTAAATCTTTTTTAATTGCCGCGCAGTCAAAAATAGTCCAATTCTTAAAAAGTTCGATCGATTAGGCCACTGGAAGGCAACTTGTGGTGTTGACCGATCTTATGACGACTTATCTTGTAGATGTCATGAAATGCACCTGTCAACAGTAATTTGAAAATATTATAATACGAATATACCTAGGTTTACATAAGAATTACCTTGAACAAAATGTACGAATGCATCAATGAGAATCGTTTGATAGCCGATAGTCAACAAGATATACCAGTTAAGCCGTGCAGGATATGTCCGAATCTCCTTATATTGTTTGTAAGATCATTCCTTTCCCACCAGCCTGTGTCGCGGTGCTAGGGCCTAAACATAATATGATTGAAATAGATCTTGGCTAGTAGACAGGGCCATAACTCTAACATTTGTTCCAACTTGAACGCGGACGAAGTCGCGAGCGGAAGCTAGTAAGCAATACAGTTCTAACATATTTAATGAATACACAAAACAAGATATTTTGGGAAAATTATTTATTTAAATTAATCTTTTGCTAAAACTACTATTAATCTACAAGTTTTTTAATTTCTTCCTACAGGTAATGTGTGTTCAATACTGGCCGCCGAACAAAGAAAAAGACGAAACGTACGGCGACATCAGCGTTGGTATCGTCCAGGAAGAGGAGCTTGCCAATTTTCATATAAGAACTTTTAGACTTTACAAGACAGAAAAAGATGTAAGTATACCTACAATTATTTTCCCCTACTACTGAAATTTAAATAAGGTGAAATTTTTAGCACTCATTTTCCCATGGTGAAATTATTCTATCTTAGTTAAATAAATTGGTTGAGTTTTTTTAATTGCTAAGCCATAATCTCTTACTACATCGGATAGGTCAACAAAACTCAGAAACCAGAGGGCTCGCTAAGCTTACAAATAAATGAATAATAATTATCATTATTAAAATAAATCAATAATTATCGCAAAAACAATTATGTACTTACATTTAAATACCAATTATTTACCCCAGGTTGTGATCGAAGAGCGGTTTATCCTGCAATTCCACTACACGCAATGGCACTCGCACACGTGTCCCTTCAGCAACGCACTACTCGAGTTCCGGCGGCGCGTGCGTGCGGTGGTGGGGCGGCGGCTGGCCACCAACCCCGCCGCTGGGCCCATGGTGGTGCATTGCAAGTGAGTAACACTAGAACACTCGGAACTAGTTCCGCTACACGCAGCGGCACTCGCACACGTGTCCCTTCAGCAACGCGCTGCTGCAGTTCCCGCGGCGCGTGCGCGCGGTGGTGGGGCGGCGGCTGGCCACCAACCCCGCCGCCGGGCCCATGGTGGGGCATTGCAAGTGAGTCACACTATGTACTCGAAATTAGGACCGCTAAACTCAGGGGCACTTGCGCACGCGTCCCTTCAGCAACGCGCTTCCCGAGTTCCGGCGGCACGTGCGTGCGGTGGTGGGGCGGTGGCTGGCCACCAACCCCGCCGCCGGGCCCATGGTGGTGCATTACAAGTGAGTCACACTATACACTTGGAATTTGTTTCGCTACACGCAATGACACTTGCGCACACGTTCCTTCAGCAACGCGCTTCCCGACTTCCAGCGGAGACTGATCAACCCCGCCGCCGGGCTCATGGTGATACGTTGCGGGTGAGTTACACTAGAGAACTAGCTCCACTACACTAGGTTCATTGCAAGTAAGTAGCCAGTTGTTATCTCCTTATCGAAAAACAGGCATGCGGAGGGTGATGTAGCTGATTCATACATCGCAGCTACTACGACTAACCTAAATAAGCAAGCCAGATTCGCGCTGCATTTTCAGGGAGAACTGAGAACGCTTTTGGCAGGGCGTTCGCTTACGACCTTGTCGGAATAAAGTCAGACAAAATTTAACCGACCTCTCATTTAGGTTGTCGAACACGCCATTAAGTGTAGTAGATTTTGCTCTTTGTACAGCGATGGGTCCGCTGAGGACCAATTAAAGTACATTACTTATTTAATTCGGATAAAATTCGTGCGCGACCGTCCTTGCTCAATACGGGGTAAAGGAATGGTCTAGCATTCTTGCTACTCTTTATAATACTTTTGTGTGCTTCCAAAACACAATCAAGACGTGTTTAATCAAATGCAATATTGCTATGCATTTATTCGGCGACCCACAAAGGGGTACACTTATTACACTTTCCAATTTTAACCCTGCCGCTGCTTCAGGTCAATTTGCTTTGCAAATAACTAATAAGAAGCAGCCAAAAATTCGGTCACTATTTTTTCACACAACAAAATGCAAAATGTTCTTCTAAATTTAACACAAGCTCTTATTTTGCAAAAAGTACGAAAAGACATACCACTTAAAAAAATATTTTCGGCTCCAGTCATCAGGGAGGATTAGAGCCCCGAACTTTGGAAGTCCAGTCCAATGCTTGTAAATAGTAATTGAATTTTAATTCTCGCTATAAATATCCGTAATCCTAAGTAAACACTTGAAATTGAAGACAAGATTCTTTACTTGGTAACGAAAAGAAAATATTTGTTTCAGTGATGGAGGCGGTCGGTCAGGAGTTTATTTAGCCATCGACGCCAATCTAGAGTTAGCCGAAGAAGAAGACTGCTTTGATGTTTTCGGGTATTTGAAGAAACTGAGACAATCCAGAAAAGGCCTTATTGAGAACGAGGTAAGTTCATTCTATATTGCAACCACAAACATGAATTCGTTAAGAAAATGCCGTGATCTTGAACACATATTTCAGTAGATTTATATTTCTTTTGAAGCACAGAACAGATCAACAAAATCATTATGATCTTCTTACATGTTTGCATAAATAAAAGTGGTTACCTACTCATAATTTGCTCGTATTAATATCGGTAATATGAAATCAACACAAAATATTATTAGAAAATGCTGTAGGTACTATGAATCGAGACTTATCAATTCGCACTTCGAAATCCACTTATATTTTCTTTCTATCAAATAATATTCTGACGAATATAAAATATTATCTCATTCAGCGAAATTTAGCTTCATTCATCGAAATAACGTTAATAGAAATCGACAGTGTTCCGCACTTGTTTACTCGGTGTCTTGACATTTTTGGCCACCCGCCCGACGTTTACGGCGTATTAATCATCGAATTTGCTTGCATCGTGTCGTGAATCATATTTATGATTATCGGTATCTTTATTCGTGTTGTACATTGCTGATTCGAGGAAAGATATCTTTTTAATTAGCATCGTACGTAGCGGGATAAAAAAATCGTTTCTCGAAATATTTTTGTCTGATTCATACTTGTTAAGCATGCTGTAGTTTAAGATATAGATTGTAAGATTAGGTTTACAATCTTGTCATCATACTACACGCTATTTGAAAACCAAAATTAGACTCTTCAAATCTTGACTCGAATAGGCCATCTTGTGCAGGCTATCATAGGCAACATCTGCATTTTCATAAACTGTCAATGCTGTTAAGAAACTTTGAAAAAGATCTTCAATTTACAACCCTTTGTCATACGGGCAATGTACGGCGTTACCAATAATATTTTATTTACACTCCAATTTTACTACAGGAACAGTACAAATTCGTGTACGACACGTTAGAAGAGCACGTCGTGTGCGGCGTATCCTGGTTCCCCGTCTCCGAACTATCACAAAGACTGAAGCAAAAATCGCAGAGGGACCCCGTGTCGAAACTCAACGAGTACCAGAAGGAGTACCAGCAGATTTGCAAGCAGACGCCGAGGTTCACTATAGGAGACTGCGCGGGTGGACACAGAGGAGATAATAGGGAGAAGAACAGAGATGTTCTTGTTGTTCCACGTAGGTATTTCAACCACGTTCTGTATTTAGTTTTTGCTGTGAACGTGAAATAGTAATCTATGATGATGGGAGGACCACCGCGGCGAGTGAATACGCTGGCTGCTAGTAACACACTGATTTATTATATAGGACACGAACATCGCAGGCGCAACGCACCTATAGCTAGTGCATATTATATACATATACATAACTATACATAACTATGATGAAGCAAGACCCTTAGTATTGCGGGTAATGCGCCCGAAATTAAAAGTTAAAACATTGCATTGTTAGAGCTTAAAAATAAAATAACTTAATAGTTAAACCATAGTCTAAATTGCCTCAGAACTTACTAACCCTTTAAATATTTGGGTTTTCTTCGTTGAGCAAGATCCAACCAGTACCTACATACATAAAATATTCTCTTAATCCAAGATCTTTTTATAAGACGACATAAATGACAGCAGCAGCAAAGATTAGCCTTTTACGTGCAATATTTAGTATGAAAGCTCATTTCTAAAACACGAGAGAAGAGATTTTGTTTTAACTTTTTCTAGATTCGTATAATAACCTAGTTGACATAAAATGTATTATTTACTAAGATTATTTACTTAATGATTTCGTTTTCTCAGCTGACAACTTTCGGCCGTACCTAACGTCATTCCAGGGCAATAGTTTCACGGATTACATCAACGCAGTCTTCGTGGACGTAAGCATAATCTACTTATCTTACACCTTTTGTTCGCTGTATTGCCTTGAGCAGCCATTTTGTAATCTAAAACTAGGCTTTCAAAGTAATGACTTGTATTGAAGCACAAATAAGAAAGGGAGATTTCCCTTTCTTAAGAAATTATCTTTACGTTGTTCTTTTGATAGATATGTCGAATTAAGACAAACTTTGTAGTGGAATCTCCACAAACAAATCAGATGCTAGTGATCACATCAGTGAAAAAGTTTAAATAATAAATAATAAAGACGACAGCTTTGGTCTAGAGGTCTGAGGTCCAGACTACTAGTGGTCTGAGGTCCAGACTACAAAACCGGCTGTCGCGGGTTCGAGTCTTGCTAGGGGCAAATGTTTGTGTGATGAGCACGAGCATTTGTACCTGAATCATGGGTGTTTATAAATGTATTTAAGTATTTTTATCCGTTATTCTAGCCACCATGGCACAAGCTAACGCTTAGTTTGGGGCTAGGTAATTGGTGTGTTCGTTGAAAAAAATAACAATTGACTTTAAAATCATCCGCTTAGCCTTGACGAACCTCTTTAAATCTCCCTACCAGGCTACCTATTTTTGTTGCAAGATCGTCTTAATCACAAGTTTATAAGAAACCGCAGGGTTTACCGTGACGTGCTGGCCACCGTTCTTACTTGTTACTGTCACAGGTAAAAACCAACCTAGAAATCTACGGGAAGGTCTAGATTCAAAATTGTAAATCTTGCGGCTAATTGTTTATGGTGAAGTCCCAAGTAAAGCCTCTTTTGGCTACCCCAGGAAGGCAAGCCATAAACAAGTAATTTTGTTTTCAGGGTTACACAAAGCCTCGCGAGTACATAGTGACGGAGTGGCCCCTGGTGCGGACGCAGGGCGAGTTCTGGTCGCTGGTGTACGACTACGAGTGTGCAGCCGTGGTTGTGCTGTGTGTTCCACCTAAGAATTCTGTAAGTTAAAGTCCACTTAACATAACTTATTTATAACGTCACAAGCTCTGTCTAGTTTGGGGGCCCAGCAAAATTTCGTGCGTTACAATCTTCAAATTGCACAATGCAATCTGCTCTAAGTTTACTATTATAATTGTATTTTGTCTTATATATTGTACTTGTGCAATAAAGAAATAATAATAATAATTATTATTACTTATTTCTTTCTACGCTGTTATTAAATCCAAATCTTTAAACTGCAATACGATATTCGTGCACATCGCCAAATAGAGTTTAATATGACATCCTCTCTTTTCTCCTCGCGGTCACAACATCAAACCTAATAGTTGCCACTGCAACATTCAGAATACCTGTAGACTTTTAAGTGAATTGGAATATCAAACGTAAAGCTTAGTGCAAGCATATCCTATGGCTATGTAGGCAAGCCGCCAATCAAGCACATACCTATTAATTAAAAGTTTTAAGACCCCAGCCAGCTGGTCCGAATAAACTAACCAACTCTAGCCGGAACGAATAGGGTGCTATATCAATTTCGTAAACTAAATGATCGATCTTTGATTGCAAAGTATGGTTATCTAGCTGATACTAGCGAAGCTTGCTCTGACTTTTAGTATCGTAATAATTATATTATTCTTGCAGCAACAATTCCCACCCTTTTGGCCTGAGGGTCGACATTCGAAGAAATACGGACCAGTATTCACGATAGACCACGTTTCTCACAACCACTACACGAACATCAAGACCTGGATATTCAGAATCAACAAAAAGGTACTGATTTAACTTATGCTACCCACGGTTCAGTTTGACGGAATAATGCAAAAACTTTTCTATCCTTAGCTGCAAGATATTGTTTCCTTCGCGAGTTTCAAAGTTCATGAAATACTTTCTTCACGGGGGCGTTCGACTTCAATCTCTCGTAATACGAGTATAAAGTAAGACGTAAAAGTGCCAACATTCTATAGCTGTAGAGCTCTTTAAATATATAACAACCCATACTAATATTATAAATGCAAAAGTAACACTGTCTGTCTGTGTGTTACTCAATCATGCCTAAACTATTGAACCGATTTGCGTGAAATTTGGTATGGAGATATTTTGATACCCGAGAAAGGACATAGGCTACTTTATACCGCGAGAAAATAAAGCATTCCCATAGCAAAATATCAAGTGGTCCGATCGCTTTTACGCCTAACTACTGAATAGATTTAAATGAAATTTGGTAAGGAGATAGTTTGAGACTTAAAAAAGGATATGAGTTACTTTTGATCGTGGGAAAACAACGCATTCCATGGAAATAAATACTTTCCGGGGAATCTGATCGCTTTCACTCCTAAATTACCAAAGATTTACTTATTTGGTTAAAATTGGTATAACGGGGAACAAGGAATTCCAAAAAAAACTACCTAATGTCGCGGGTAAAAGCTAGTAAGATATAAATTTCAAAATATGTACATCATCATCATCATCAGAAAGAAAAGTTCCGTGGTCAATGTAAGCCTACATAGTTAATAAGTTTTCTGTCTAACAGAATTAGGCCAATCTTAGATAAAACGTTGCGAAACGGTCAATCCGTCCAATCAAAAATGTATCGGCCTGGGAATACTATCAGTGAAAGGAACTAGTTTCTATAAATATCTTAGTAACCTTATGCCTAACTTAGTTGGCCGAATATCAGTCTTGATTCATCTCTCATACAGTTTTTCACTAGTTAGGGCAAAAGTTAACGATGATTTTAACAAATGCTATGAAAGTATTAACAATGTGAGCTTAGCGGTGGATAGCGGGAACTGCAGACAGCTTTGCCGAACGTTCAACTTGTCTGAATTATTTGCTGAAAAGTGAAACTTTAAATGAAGCATCAAAAGTCACTCTCTCTGTCGAATGCGTATAGATTATTAGAGTTCGGTATGAAAAACAACAGTGCTATATCATTTGTTTCAAACTCCTACATGTGATTCATCGTACTGGTTTTGGAATAACGATGCGAGAATATTTAACTAACTTTAATATCTGTCGAAACCCACTGTGGTACATAGCGCATTCAGCAAAAGTTACAATCGTAGATATATTCAGCGACAAAAATATTGAATTTTAAGAATTTGACAAGGAGAATGCTTAAAATATTATTTTGAAAAAGTACCTATTTACTAAAGTGCTACTAAATTTTTGACGCTGACTATACCCCGATCGAACTGGGCGAACAGTTGGCCGAAAAACCTATCTCCTAATGAGTTGACCTAGAAAAAAACGTTGGCCTCAACGTTGATTCGTGTTTTTTATAATGGCCAATAGCTTAAGTTTTCGGGTCAACATTGGCGCGATAGTGTGAACCCGAGATAACGCTTCAATTATTTCAGTTGGTGCACTCAAGAGATTGCGTTACACCTACCACTAACTAACACAACAAAAAATATTATGGAAATACCAAAATAATCCCTAATTATATTTAATTGTCACCAGATTGTATCACTAACGGAGCTCATGGCGGGCGTCAAAGCGCCTCCCAAAACGGTGCAGCTATTTCAGCTGACGTGCTGGCCGATGGGCCACAAGGTGCCATCTTCCACTAACTCGCTCGTAGAATTGATGAACATGGTCGAGCGGTGGCGGCAGCGGACCGACTATGGACCCGTGTGTGTTGTGTCACCGTAAGTCTCAAATTTTCTAAGAATCCAGCTTTAAGCGTGAGTTTTTGCGTTGTCAAGGTTTCTATGTCGGGTACAGAAGTTCCAGCTGACCTGCGGGTCGATGGGCCACCGGGTTCCAATTTTCACCAAGTCGCTCGTAGAATTGATGAACATGGTGGATCGGTGGCGGCACCGGACCGACTATTGACCCGTGTGTTGTGTTGTGTCACAGTAAGTCGATACGTTTATTAGAAATAAGCTTTCAGTATGAGCCGACTGTATCATCAGGTTCCTAAGACGGTGAAGCTGTTCCAGCTGACTACTGGCCAATGGGCCAAAAGGTGCCTCGTCGACCAACTTTCTAATTATGAACATGTCTTTGTATCACCGTAAGTCTTAACTTTTATCAGAAAGTTATACAAGTCGAGTCAACAAACACTTGATGCCAGCGAAGCTTGGCAATCGCCAAGGTTTCCTGGTTCCTACGAATATAAATACAGCTGTTAACAGCTGACGTGCTGACTGACGAACCACAATATCTAGCTTATAGGTTTAATGAACGATGACTGCAGACTGAAAGATTAATAGATGTATTATTAATATATATATAATAATTAGTATCAGTCTCTTAACAAATCTCACATGAGGAAAAGTAAAGCGGTGTCTTTTCAAGGGCCTTAAACTTAATCCAAACCTTTCACTTAAATACCAACAAGTAATAACCTGTGCCTTAGGTTACTCTGAAAACTAACGAAAAATTCACCAAACTGCTAACCAAAGTCAGTTTATATTTGATTACGACACCACTACTGGAATATTTACGTCATACAGTTTGAATTCTGCTCTCTCATAATGGCATATAAACTAACGCACAACTACCAGCCTTTTGTAGCTAATTTTTTCGCTCCGCCAATTTCCCAATATTACCCCATTTATTCTCAAGTTGCTGGCATCTCCAGACTTGTAGAGGTCAGTAAGTAACCCTCTTAGACCACTTCCGTAAGACGCTGCTGACAGGGGTATGACGGGGGTTCTTTGCATCGCATTACTTATTTACTTATTCGAGTTATGATAGCTAAGTCATCGAGGTGAAAGTTTATAGATTGTTCGATAGGGTTATATTAACCTACCAGCCTTTTTACAGCAGAGATTTAAGTAAATCATTTGGACAATATAATCTTTAGTATCAAACGAAAATAAACTGTAACAAAAATTGTATAACAGTTTCTTCTCTTTTGTGAATCCAAACTAATCCACATGGGGTTTAAAGACACTCCGTGCTTGCTTAACTTAATCTCCAAGAGTCTCTCAATCAAATCAAGAACAATTCCCCTAAAACGTTGCAAACGTAATGCCAAATAAGTGCCTACATTCCTGTTCTTAACCACTCCGCGGTTAATCCTTTAAAAGACAGACAAGAGATTCGCACGCTGAATTGTTATTCCCCAGATAAAGCAACACGGCTGCTTTCTCGAATTTGTTAGGCAACTCACGAACTTGATCGATTCTCGGGAGCTGTAAACTACGGAGCTGGGAGCTGCTCTTGTACTTACGAATATTCGCCTGCTTAACGCTCATTTCGGGCTTCTGGGATGTTTCAAGTACTTCGCCTAGTTTTTGACCCCGGGATTTTCGAGTGGTAGATAGCCATTTAGTAAAATTCAAGGTAAAAGTTTGGAAAGAGAGGCCGGTTCAAGCCGTCAAGTTATTATACAAGATACTGACTGCACTCGTTTAATTTGGGTTAATAAGATAGTCCTTTTGACGGATTACTTAATATTTGCGTATTTACTTTCGAGTCACTTATTCTTGTTGAAATTTAATCCATCTACGAATAGTGTGTTATTATTCCCATCCGACGTTAGGCAAAGAGTTTCAATTCGTTAGACAACTGTATTGTAGAGATATTCTAATAACACACAAACGTTGCACTGGTATTTACGAAGGTATAGTAGGACGTGCACATTCACTTATCTGACGCGACGGGGCGCATCGGTGCAATTCAGATTGCATCCCCGCGTCGCCGGGTAGATGCCTCTTTGCAATTGGCCAGCTGAAGCTATTATTTAGATATTCAACATACGTGTGTACAGCACATCAGGCTACCCATTTTTGTTGCAAAATTGCCCGTATCAAGAGCACATAAGATACCGCAGGGTTTACCGTGACGTGCTGGCCACCGTACGTAGCCAAGTTATATTATGTCGGCACAAACTTATGATGATGAGAAACGTTGCCTTAGAGAGATTATATTTTCTTAACGGTGCCAAAATAATCTTATGGTAAGAGTGTAAAATGTAACAAGTATCAAAACATGGGGGTATAGCCATAGAAGCGAGTGGATTACTTTGAGCCCCAAGGTGCCGTAGGACCTTGTAAACAAAAACGGGAAATTATAAATCTGAAAGGTCATATAGCCCAGAATCTAAAGCCTTAAAAGTACATAAAACCTCCCATAATTAAGCTCACATTGTAATTTATGCAACATTGTACTAGAATATTGTCATAAAATGTCGCGCTCTCTACAAATAGATCTCGTGCCGTAACCTATAAAGTTGTAGATTATACTTTTACGGCTTTCTATCGCAAACGCAACCAGTCCGCACGGAGTCGTTAGGGGAGACCACGAGGTCTGACAAATCGACGTCGAATATTGTGTTCTGTGTGACAAATATCTGGTCGTGATTGGTTTTGTTTTGGTGATACAAAAAGCAGCAAAAATCATACCTTACACAGTTGGGAAACAGGTATTTGTACCGCTTCAAAGTAAATCAAAAATATTTGAATAAAACTTACGCTGCGGTGTGGATACGGCTTAAGACTCTATCAAGCGTTTTCATCATTTCTTGGTTCTCTATCTTTTGTTAAACCTTTACACTTGCTATTGTAAGAAGTAAAGACTTTCATGGCTTTTTGATGATGCCTTACTTCGGCGAAAAGAACGCAGCCGGAAAGCCGATGGACCCAGAGGCCGTACTCTCTAACGCTTCTTTTGTATTTTGTATTTTTGGATGTAGCAAGCGCGTTTGCTGGCACGTTTAAGCTTGTAAAAGTGGCAGGACTACATCCGTAACTACGAAAAACGGCGGAATAGTTTTTTTTTCCATATCAAAATTTTGTTATGCCGGGCGGAGTCATTTTGTTGTTTATTATATATGATTTCTGAATATAATTTTTGGCAGTGACGGCCGAAGCCGCGCGGGGGTGTACTGCGCGGCCAACGCGTGCATCGAGCAGGTGATCCAGCACGGGGAGGTGGACGTGTTCCAGGCCGTCAAGACCGTGCGCCGCCACCGCCCGCAGCTAGTCGAGAACATGGTAAGGGTTATAACTGTGCAATAAGCATCTTCATCTAAATTACTAAAGAAATAACAACACATGCAATTATTGTGAAAAAAAAAATTAATATTTCCACACACATCTCTGTTCAATCCGTAATTCTGTCTCGTAAAGCATTCCCGCAGGTATAATACTTCAAATAAGTAAGTTCCATAACGGCCCTAAGAAATCACTCGTTCCGCAGACTGAATACAAATACTGCTACGACCTCGTGCTCCACTACGTGCTGCATTACTTGAACAAAGATATGAACGAAAAGAAGTGAGAGTGCGAATTGAAGGACGAGCTCTGGTTCATCGAGTTCGGGCGCGGCGCGGCGCTGCCCACCACGCCGGAGGAGACGAGCCCGTCGGCGGCGCCGCGCCGGCAGCCGCCCGGCGGCCGCCCCGCGCGCCCCCGCCGCGGGCTCTCGCTCGACCGCCTGCTGCCCGCCGCCGCGCGCCCGCCGCTGCCGCACGCCGCCACCGTCGACCCGCCGCGCCGCCCGCGCCGCGACCGGCCCCCTCTGCGGCGCTCCATCCGCCTCGAGGAGGACGAGGCCGCCGCCGAGGAGCGCCGCCGAGTCTTCCACCACGGCCCGCGCGCGCCCTCCTTCGACGAGGGTGACGTCAGCGACGAGCACGACGAGTGCGAGTGCGTCCGCCTCTCCCTCGAACGCTCGGGCCCCTCCGCCGAGGAAACCGACTACGAACCGGAGCTCGCCGTCTCTCCCCCGTCCGTCGAGCAGGCCCCGCCGGACCCGCGGCCCGTCTCGTCGGACCGCGCGCTCGCCGACCGCCGCGACCCCCCGCTCGGTCTTCGTGCCCCCTCTCGCGCTCACTCCCAGGGCGTCTTCGAACGCCGTCTGCCACGAATTTATAAATTTGGCCTCGACAAGGCGAAACGTGCGAGCTCCAGCGCGCTGTACGAACGGACGGACCGCTCGCCGACGGAAGCGTTTTACAACGCGACGGGCTCCACGAGACTAAGCTCGCAAGAACTTTTTGAGAAATTTTGCTCAGAGGAATTCACTTCACTGTACGGGCGAGACGACGACCGTCGCCGTCGTCCACCGCATTCGAAATCGACAGGCAGTAGTGGCTCAGACGTCAGACACGAGCGCGCGTGCTGCCGCCGGGCGCCTTGCGGCTCGCAGCCGGCGCTGGCTCGCCGACACGCGTGTCAGGCGCCGCGGTCCGACAGATCGACCGACTCGGAGGATACGTCACCGAGGAGGTCGGCCCCCCACACTCTACCGCTCGATTCTGAAGTGCACCACTCCGAGGACTGCTCGCGATCTGCACCGCTTCTTAGTCCCGATCGGTTCGAGGCACGTTTCACGTTTGATATATCAGAACGAAGCGAAGTGACTTCGAACCGTGACGAGACTCCGTCCGACGCGACAGAGACCCGCAACCTTACACTCTATGAGGAACCTCACTCCGATCGCACGAGCCTCTGTGAATTGTACGACGCCGCATTCACATCCCAACGGCCATCTTTCCGACGCGACGGCTCACGCCGTAGAGGAGGCAACTTCGATCTCAGCGCGCTAGATTTTCGCGCAATTGACGATGAGAGTCCACGACATAGTCGTCGGACTTCGCAGCGAAGCGTCGACGATACGATTCGACAGAATTCAGAGTCAAGGAGCTGGGCTTCCGATTCAGTGTTCACGACACCCGAGAGACGTTGTCTACCGGATGCGTCGTCACCTTCCTCCGCTGATACGCGGCGTCTCGCGCTGCCAATCGACTCACCGCGAGCTGACTCCGCGGCGGCGGACTCGACAGTGGCTGATACAACGGTCATCGAGGAGGAAGTACCGAGTGTGATAGAGCGGGAGGAATACACATTAGCTTTGAGATTGGGGAGGATTGACCTAGACGACGACAATGAGCCGTCAGAGAAGACTGAGCCTTCGGAACCGAGAATGTCCAGCAGGCCCTCGATGCACAAGTTGGAGCCGATCGAGCCGGAACGCCTGTGCGGCGGTGGTAGTGACGGGGACGCTAACAGTGTTCGTTCAGGTGCGACCCGGCGACGGAGAGGGGCGAGTGAGCCCCCCCGACGGTCGTCGCGCTGCTTCCCGCTCTGACTGCGGGGGGCGGCGCCGGCCCCCCCACCGCGCCGCAGCCGCCGCCGCGCCCCCCTCGTGCCTTCTCGCCGCCGCGGCCGCAGCGGCCGCGCGCAACCACCGCGCGCTGCTGTCCCCCCGTGAGCCCCCACATCGTCGAACTAGAAGCTCGCGCTAGTAGAGTTGCCACTACTCTATTATAAAGTAGTTACTGTATTTTCGCGTAATATTACGTATTTGTATTTTACACAATTAAATATAAGTACGCTAAAGTATTTTTATTGCGGGACGTACTCTTCACTAGCTAGTATTTGATTAATCTATTAAAATTAATAGGTAGTAAATAATTGTAAAAAAATGTAGATGAGTAACTATTATCAGGGATCTTGATTTCGGCTTCCTATATACGAGTACAGATGTACTTTTATCTAATAGTGATTAAATGTGGCAACCCTAACTAGAAGTACCCCGTAGCTTAGCGGCCTTTGGTATTCGATGTCGCACCCTCGTAGTTGATACTCAGCCTAGTCTTCGCCCGTTCACAGAACCGTAACTGCCAAATTTCTAAAGAAGTCGTATAAATTTAACTCTCGTAAGGTTACTATAGCGCCGTCTATTCGGCATCGTTAGGTAGGCAGTGCCTAGTCTACTACGTGCGTAGAGCGTAGATTCTAAATCTCGTAGATAGAAATTGATCCCGAGGATCGCCGGAGGCGCCTCGGTCGCAGTCCACGACTGACACAGGGTCAAAGTTTAGCTAAAGATACATTTTATGGCTGGCGCTGAAGTCGGCGGTGTGGATACGTCGCTGCCTTCAGTGCGGGTTTTATTTGTCGTCATAGAGTATAGGGTCCAACTGACCTTGTACAACACGCGACGAAGGTAGACGCTCGGCAAGTCTTTGTAACACCTACGTAAATGTCACTTATTTTTACCTTCACCTAATTTTGTTTGACGTTTGCATATTCATTTGTAATATATCTTATCCAATTTTGTTTATATTTGACTAAACAGTCTCTTCAAACAAATGTTTAAAACCGTTAAAAGCAAAAACGTGATTTACATTTGTTGTTGCAAAGATCCGAGGATATAGTATAGGTAGTTCAGAAAACAATTCAATTGAATTTTGTGTAATTTTTTAACGTAGGTACTATGATTGAAGCTACCAAGTCTGTCTGAATGACGAGGAACACGTTTTACTTCAAAAACTGAGCGATAATATTTTTCCAGGTCCTTAAGTTTTGGAGGCATTTCACGCCGAACGAGCAACGAAAATCAGGTCAGATTTTGGAATTTGTTTATTTTTTGGTCAGATAAACTGATAAGCAATATAAATGTGTGTACCAAATATATGTTTTTTAATTTTGAAAATTTCTTGACTTATGGATGTCTAAATATTCAAAAATTTTTCAGAATGGTATTTTTTTAATGCTGATATAGGACACGATTATATTTTTTTAAATATAAAAAAAATATTGTAAGCTAGCAAAAGTAATGTATTTTAATATTTTATGTTCAAAGTAGAACTTATGTTTATTTAATTTACACATTTTTTTCAACAATTTTGTTGATCTTATTTTACTTATCATGTTATGTACTTACGATATCTCCTACGATACTGGCAGTCCCATTATATTTTTTTAGTGTAATATAAGGTATATTAGGGTATAGTGTATATTAGGGTCTATATTTTAAAGCAAAAAATCAGAAATGAAAAGGGTCGAACTCACTGAAAATTAAATTAAAAAAATTCACTTCCTGTTTTCTCCATATGAAAAAAAATACCTACTAATCTACTGATATAGGATATTAGCATTCAGAAAACACCTTTCTGAAAAGTTTTCGGCTCTTCAGACGTCCATAATTCGAGTGAATCTCTATATATATAAAATTCTCGTGTCACAATGTTTGTTCCCTTACTCCTCCGAAACGGCTTGACCGATTCTCATGAAATTTTGTGAGCATATTGAGTAGGTCTGAGAATC
Organism: Pyrausta despicata; assembly: GCA_963921415.1. NCBI lineage: Eukaryota > Metazoa > Arthropoda > Insecta > Lepidoptera > Crambidae > Pyrausta > Pyrausta despicata. The sequence goes on along the minus strand of OY992862.1, from coordinate 6,628,621 downwards.
GGCCAACATCTATTTTTCATACCCCTTAGTGATACGGGTTGTCCACCTTACACATTTATATGGCAAAACAACGTTTGCCGGGTCAGCTAGTTTCAATATAAAAAAATATGTTTGGTAGACACTTACTCGTGTATTGCCATCAGTATAACTGACCAAAAAATAAACAAAATCCTGTACTTACCTGATTTTCGTTGCCCGCTTGGCGTGAAATGCTCCTTTGTACACTCGAGGGAAAAAGAGTATTATGTATTCGCTTTCAGTATAGTTATATATTTATACAATACATTAAGTTTTAATATTTCAGTGTCCATAGCTATTATATTGGTGTTATTGAATGTTTGTAGTTTATTCCAATATGTTAGTAGCTTATATTTTGTCACAAAAAAAAATATTATTATCGTAGTTCGTATTTTGCTAAATATTTAAAACATAGTTATATTACTTTATACAAAGATACTGTAATATGTATTTATAATTCATATGTAACTAGTATTATATTAAAATTGTGCCAATTTTCCATAATTTGAGGTGTTATAGTACGTTTATTATTTAAGTTTGCATCGTATAAATATTTGAAAATGATTATATTGCGGGCTTGAAGCTCTTGTTTAGTAGATTATTAAGAGAAACTTCCAATATTACTTATCTTATATCAAAGATATTTTAACATAGCTAATATTGTTACCCTTCCATTTAGAAACGGTGTTCGTGTTTTGTTTTCTAAACTTCACAAATGTGTTTTGTTCAAATATCTGACGTAACCGCAGTTGTTACTTAAAATTCTTGGCTAACAAAAGTACCATGGTTCCTACTGTGTATTTATAATCGCTTCTTTTTTTTCTAACGGCTGTTTCTACCTACTTTATTTTGAAAATAATCGTTAATATTACTACCTAATCATTTTTCTATTGAATTAAGTAACAAAAAACCCGCGGGCGGAAAACTGCAGTTACGTTAGTAAATAAACTAATTACTGAAAACTGTTTTGTTATTAAGTTAGATATATAAGGTCAATTTGCACAACTGATCCTTTTATTTTCTAGGCAAAATAAGTTAAATAGTCCATTAAATAACATCAAGATTTATATATAGACATTTAAAGAATATTTAATATATGTTTTAACGAATAATAACGCACAACCTTTCAGACATACGTTTAAAATTCTTGAATTTACAATACATTAATGTTCCCTTCACGTGACTGCAAACATTTTGATAGTGTATATTTTAATATATACTATGCGCTTTTCTCTGATGCAAATGTCTCTTATGGAAAATCTAAGCTCAGTCAGTAGTCGTACAATATATGCCAAAGTTTGGTTGGATTTTTCCAATAACATTTTCATTTTAAATCGAGCAACTGTGTTGATGACAGTACACTATTTTAAAAGACAAATGTGAAGTATTTCGCTTCGCAAGCAAGGAAGAATATCTGTGTGTGTATTAATAAAATTGTATAGTTTCAGTTTTGAATCCAATGAGGGCCAAAATATTAATCGAATCATAAGGCACATTATGCTTAAACATATACTTAGTGAAACAATGTCAACTTTGTAACGTTATTTAATTGTTAAAATCCTCTGATATTTCCCTTGCCAATTTTATGTCCAAGTAATTTACCCTAGCGCCACTTAACTAATGACAACTATGACAATTTTTTTCTTAAGGTGAACGCACACTTTATCAGAGCCGAACGAGTCTAACGAAACTAACGTAGAATTTGTATTTGAAATATTCCTTAGATTCGGACAATTCGACGCGGATAAGTGTGCGAGGTTTCATAAGATATCATATACAGAACTCTTAAATTCGTTTCTAGCCGAAGCTAGTTTGGCCTTTATAATGCATCATAAGTATTTTGCTGTTCTATCCATATTAATTATTTAACTTGAAGGCCGTGCGCACGAATTCTGCGACAAGCGTGGCGATGGCGACAGCGTGGCGGAAGACCGCGCACAAAAATGAGCGATTTAAGAGCGGTGAGCGACAGCTCGTGATACGAAGAACGCAATAGGTACTCTAGACCACGAAATTTTACTTAAAATTTCACGAACATTGTATGTTGCATAAGCTCAATGATTTATTCAAGTATTTCTAATTTGTGATCTTATAATAGCATAACACTTACCTACAATTTTAATTAAATTGGAAAGAAAACAATACAGTAAAAAAACTTGTGGGACAAAAATATCATTCGTACCGGGATTCGAACCCACGCCACCAGGACAGAAGTCAAGCCATTACAATTAGACCAAACGATTGATCCTCAACTTTATTTGTCAATGCTATTATTTTGTTTTACGGTTTGTCAGCGCTTGACACTGTCACCGCGATGCCGTTTTCGTCCGCAATTCCATAGTAAATATCTCTTCGTCACTCTGTCGCTGTCGCCATCGCCCCGCTCGTCGCAGAATTCGTGCGCGCGGCCTAAACTGTGTAGGTACATAAATGCTTTATGTAAGTAAAATTTCATGTGGACCATTATTCGATGTTTCTTTAGTAATTAGTAAATATTTATAAACATGTAAGCAAAATGAATTTTCTTTAAAGTTAAGTCGAAGGTTTCTACGACAACATCAACAAATAAGACCATCTTTATGTAAATAATTACTAGTACGAACTAAATGAGCGTGTAGTAAACACCTGCATTAAATTATACCAAATTATGAAATTATTGTATACCATATACTTATACATAATAATGAATTCGATTGTATAGGAGGGAAAATTGTAACCTACTATAATAATTATATAAATTATATAGAAACATTGTGATTTCAAGTTTTCAACTTCCAAAATATTGTAAAATAACATATTGAGATATTGTTGTCATGAATGTTATTTAAAAAGTAATTTTAAAATTTATACATGGAACTTAATGGAAAATATATTTATTTGTTGTATAAAATCTTGTTTTAACATTTCCACAACCTACGCTACCCAGCAGCATAGTAGGCCTTGCACTAAATTGGATGAATATTTTTATGTGTTTCTAATTGTCAGGTTTTCATATCAAAAAATGTATTAAAAAAAATCTTTTTCAGTTATAAAAACAACGGGCAGGACAACTTCTCCAGGGTCCGCTACTAGCAAATATTTGAAAGTAACAAAAGTAGTGAAATAACAAAATTCGATCCATTACCTGCGTTAAAATCCTAATTGTCGGACGATTATTAAAATGTTAATGAGATACAGAGTACAATAGGCTTGTTTCCACTATGAAAGAAATATTCAAAAACTGATTTTCTCTAAAATAATTCATAATTTCAGATGCCTTTACACTAATATTTTTCTGCAGTTCGTATTATTTGATTTTTAATTAGAATTCAAATGATAATTAGTCACTCAGTCGGCATTGCACGCGGTGACGTCAAAGTGTGTTATTCCCATACAAGCTCTATGAAGAAAAGCGTTTTGACAGTTGATAAAAAGTACGTCAACGATTGGTGGTGTCAACTACCGTATTCCAGTCACCCAGACAAGCATTGTATCTCCCGCAACACAGCTAATATTCGAGCACACTTAATATGCTCGGCCATTGCACACACTGCGTTCCGTTTCATTTCGCTAATTACAATTTGAATATAAGCGGAGGACAAATACGCCAACTGCGAGCTCGGTGAGTTGCTTGAAACATATATGTAGAAGCAAAGGCAAATTAAGATATCAGACACTGTAATAATTCGTATCTGGTAGATTTCTATACTACAAACAGTTCAATAAATCCAAACGTTCTTGCCTGCTTTCATGGATACCGTGCCTGCGTATTACTTTAGCCCAGGGGGATAACTTCGACCTTCGACTTTGCCCCTAAAATAGTTATTTGTTATACAAGAGTGCAAAGTTGCTTTTTAACCGCGTGTTCAGTTTTGATGACCGAGCAAGCGAAGGATTCTAAAATTAGAATCCTGAGCGTTAGCGAGGGAATCAAAAGAGCACGAGGTGAAAAATCTTTGCACTCGAGTGCAACACTTAACTTTTCATTCCACCTCAGCGAGGAAATGACTAAATGTAAATAAAACCGTTGAAAATCACAAGATAGCTACTTTAATAAAAAATAAATTAATAAAAATTGAAAGTAAAGTTGCTACAGTTATTTAAATTGAGTGTAATATTTTTGTTGGGTACTATTGGTGTTAGTCACTTGTGTACTATTTTTCGAGTGCTTGCTTTCTTGTTCTCGGATAATTCTATAAAATATGCCAGCAAAACGTTTTCTGAGAAAGTTTTGGCTCCTTTTGCTAGTCGCCACGTGTTGAACATAACGTACTGTTTTAAATACTTCTCGCGTGATTGTTGAGGGAGAAAGATCATTTGCGCATTATTAACAGTTTCAGTCAATTCTGTTGGCGTCAAACAAACTTCCTCGTCGCTAGAATCACTCATTTTAGTTTTTTCACTTGTTTCCAAGTTTCTTGTTTTTAATATAAGGTTTAACAATGACGTGAAAAAATGCCGCGTAAAGAACCGCCAACTTAACAAATTATAAAAATGTTGTATGATATATTTGGCACCATAGAGGTAGCAATAAATAGGATTAATGATTTTTTTAATTCACAAACTCGATGTTCTTAATTCAAATTTACTTTAACCTCTAGTGAATAAAAACGGCTTTTCCTCTCAGATATTGAAGAGCAAAATGACTCTTTCCGAGATTGTGGGATGAAAAGTCTATTTTGTGTTTATTGCACTGTTTTAACCACCGTGTATGATACCATTTACCGGATGACGAATATAGTTATATGCCATTTGCGATCAAAATATTTTTTTGAGGTTCAACTTTTTTTTATTGAATGGGTCTAAGTTACAGCTCTGGGCTAAAGTAATACGCAGGCACGTTTACTTATATTCTTAACTTATATTCTTAAAAAATCTGTAACACTAAATAAAAACGTAACGAAAATACTGCCTTGAATTTTCCCGCTGTTCCAGACTCCTTTATGACAGGATGTATAAGTTTGGTTAAATACAAAATCTTTTCAAAGGTAACATTTTATTTTATTTCAACTAAAAAAAAATGCAACTGTTTAATTTAAAATATATTTTTTTTCGTTCTCTTGTGTCGGAGGCCAAGATACATTTTGGGTCGCTGCGCCAAAGGAGTAGTAGTAGTAGTAACTGTTCAATTTCTAAATTACATCAACATCCAGCACAACAAATGCCAACAATTAAATGCGTAAATTTATTTCAACGTCGTATTTCTGCTTGACCCATAGGCATAAGCACGAAGGCATTTGCTCGCTACGACGCCTCCCAAACGCTCTCCACGTTTTTATTCACACACCGTGCGGGCCAGCAAAACGCCACCATTTTTTATTTTGCTACACATTGTACGTGATTTTTCTCGGTTTTTATATTGAGAAAAAGATTTTACGCATGCTTTGCGACACTTATTTCTTATCCTTGGATATTTATTTTGCTAATAAATAGCATAAAACACTCAGCTCTTGTAATTTAAAAATAAAAGGAGAATACATGCATTAACAACATGATTTTGATTGCTCTGAAATTAGCAAAAATAATGAACTTGCTGGTGACAGCAATGAAGCAGACTCTTATTTTTCTTCTTTTTAAAAGATCGCATTCCACATATTGTAGACCTAGCTGTGCTTTCCCTATTTGTATGGCTAAAAAGAGTTCTAAGTACATAATTTTACTTACCATGCTGCTGCCCAAACTCTGCTTAATTAACCAGTAGGTATGCAATGCAAGGATGGCAGTATGCATTAGCGAGTCATCCCACAAGCTGCGGTCAGGCTTATGCACCGAAACTTCAAGCACGTATACTAGTAGGTAGGTAGGTATTTGCATAAAACATAAGTAGGTAGGTAACCACAGTTCAATACCCTCTCTGAGAGCATGCAGAGCAGAGCTCTAATATGAAAACTCGTGGGAAGGTAAATACATGAAAAGAAATGAAGAATTTCACAGTACACGTATGTTTGAAGAAAAACTTATGTTATAAAGGATTTTATCGGACAGAGAAAGTTTCTTTATCTTCAGATTCGTTCATTAGCCTAGCCAGAAACCTGAATATTTAATTGTGTAAAAGATAGTAATTAACCACCACGTAATTAACAGGTAAGTAAAATATGTCAAAACATGAAAACTGCTACTAAAAATTGAAAAAAATCCTACCTAATACTGAGGTTACTTATACAGACTGAAACAATATTATAAAATACTCTGTAGCTTCATAGAAATTGTTTTACCCAGCCAGGAGTTGTTAAATTTGTTACACGTCAGATGAAAGTTTCCAAGTAAACAAGTAGGTAGGTATTCGGCAGAGATCGGCACGGCAAATAATATGTTTAGTAAAAATGTATTCATGTATGCCGTAATCAATCTTGTTGAAGGATTTATTTTCACGTAAGAAACTTCGTATACGCTGAGTTATTTGTCTGAGCGAATGAAGAAGAAACAAATCACTAGTTTGCTATAAACAATTCCCGATAGGCACAGACCGTATAGAAGTGTAAACGATTTTTGGTAAGTATAAGTATTCAAGTATTCAAGTGGGAGTCAAATTTACAGGTACCCACAGTGATGAAGAATCAATCTTATTTGAATAATAATAAATCTTTGAAATGTATGTACGCGCATAATTACAGACCGACTGCACAAAATTGTTTTTTTTGTTTTCCTAAATTTCATACCAAAAGATATAGAAAAAGAATACTTTTTTTCTATAAACAACGAGCTAGACAAAGTGTGCGGGGTCCTCTAGTATAACATAAAATACCTTTGTAGGTACTAGGTCATAAGATAATCCTACAGTGTTATTTTGTGGGATTAAGCTATTTTAAAAACTGTTTTGCATAGAGCGTTAGTTAAACACACAATATTGAGTTTCTCACCAGTCGCCTTTGTTCTGCTACGTTAATAAACAATTTAAATAAAAATTAGTCGCAGGCTTCGTCCAAGCGTGTGTGTACAAATAGGATTGGCCGGGGCAAACGCAGTACAGTACCCACTAGCCAAACAAATCACCTAGCCAGAAACTGGAGACCCCTGAGAACCAAACCACCTGCATCTTTGTGGGCGATTGCGAGTAGAAAAGCGGACCGAAGAAGATCTGGTAATAATGGTGCGTTTGTCCAGCTTTATTCGTTCGTGCAAGCTACACACAACTTGATTTCAATGTACGTAACGTAATACACATCAGTTTTTATTTTGTAGTTCAGGGGCTAGGTAGTCGATACCCTCATACATGCTGAATTTATACGAAACCTCCGAAATTGTACGAAAACGGTTCCGAGCAGACGACGCCGCAAGCCACCAATCAGCTCGTGACCACGGTTGTGTGCAATCCAGCCGAAACGTCGAGCAGTGTGTAGGTACACACTGCTCGACGTTTCTGAAAGATACTCATTAAAATAGATCGCGTTTAGACCCAATAACCATTAGTTGGTGTTAAAATGCAACGCGAACGTTTAAAATCATATCATGACATTTTTTTTGTATTTTTGTGTTGTGCAATATTGAGTTATTATCTATCAATTTAAGTATTCTGCCGTCTACATCAAATAAAGGATGTTGAAAAAAATAACGATGTCTAGTTTTAGATGGTCAGATGTAAACTGAGGTGCTTGTGGCGCAGTGGTTGCATCGCTTTGGTAGTGATACCTAAAGTTAAGCAACCTACGGCGCGGTCATGTTTGGGATGGGTGACCATTCTGACCATTTAAGTGACGTCTATTTACAAGCATCTCCGTGCTTCGGAAGGCACGTTAAGCTGTTGGTCCCGGTTAATGTCGATATATATAATTCGTTAAGCCTGGTCAGAGGCCCTCGGGCGGCTTAATAACATCTGACAGTAAGGTTGGTCACTTACCTTACAAACACCCCTCCACCAATCCGCACTGAGCCTGCGTGGTGGAGTGTGGCTCGAACCGCCTCATAGTTGAGGTGAGGCCCGTGCCCAGCAGTGGGACGTATATAGGCTGATAAGATGAGAGATGTAAACTTACAAGTTGATACTGAATACACGAATGGCTTTTTGATACTCACTAACAACTCAGCGCCCCTTTCGTCTAGCAAGTTCTCAAATTGTTTGTGGCCAGAAGACGGGGCTGGACATTGATTGCGGCAGTCATTGTTGTCCGTCTCGCCGTTAACTGCCTCAAATGCAATACCTTTCAGCGACCACACGAGCTCTCAAGAGCTCGGACAACAACGCCACTGCAACAAGTAAAGTAATTAAGGAACAATGCACACGAGATACTTTTGACCATTAATATAAAAGATACAGCATGGGCTTGTACATATTAGGTACGTCGCAGCATAAAAACAGTTCAATATCTGAGCGATGAGAACGCTAAAATTGTGCAACTTTCCGTAGATACTTTTTATTTTTGGGCTTAACTATTAAGTGCTATCATTCTAACTTAACTGCCTTCGACATCATGAAAAGGATTTTGGGGAATTAAGATGACCAGTTTTAGATGACTAGATGTTAGGCTGTGATAAAATTTCATGAGATCTTATTGACTATACAAACCTATTACAACCTATTTACATATTCACCAGATACTCAGCGCCCCTTTTGTCAAGCTTAGAGTAGCAAGTTCTCCTTGCCTATCTCGCCGTTAGCTGCCTCAAATGCAATACCTTTCAGCGACCACACGAGCCCTCAAGAGCTCGGACAACAACGCCACTCCAACAAGTAAAGTAATTAAGGAACAACGCACACGAGGTACCTTTGATTATTTATACACAAGATACAGCATGGGCTTATACATACTAGGTATGTCGTTGCATAAAAACAGTTGCATATCTGAGCGATAAGACTGCCAAAATTGTGCAACTTTCCGTAGGTACATGTTATTTTTTATTTGGGCCTAGCAATCAAATACTATCTTTATAACTGAAGGCAGCAGTAGACAACGCCACTGCAACAGGTAAAGTAATTAAGCAACAACACACACGAGATACATTTGATTTATTAATACACGAGATACAACATGGGTGTATACTAGGTGCACACGGCTCCACATCAAGCTACTATTTTTCTTTGAAAAGTCACCCTTATTACCTAAGCATAAGATACCGTAGTGATTAGCTTGACGTGTGCCTTGCGTACGTCGTTGCGTAAAAACAGTTTCATTAAATGCTGATTTCTGACTGGGCTACGATAAATCGCTGAAAAACAGTTTTGTGAAATACTGTGTATAATGATGTGACTAATATTACGACCTTCTTGGCAAAAGATGCGAATAGATTTTTAATTGATACTAACTAGGTAGGGACCCACTCAGTGCCGCTTTTGCCAAGCTTTGTGTAGCAAGCTCTGATTGTTTTTTGTGACCAGAAGACGGGGGCTGGACATTGATTGCGGCAGCCATTGTTGAATGTCTCGCCGTTAGCTGCTTCAAATGCAATACCTTATAGCGACCACACGAGCTCTCAAGAGCTCGGACAACAACGCCACTGCAACAAGTAAAGTAATTAAGTAACAACGCACACGAGGTAGGTACCTTTGATTATTTATACACAAGATACAGCATGGGCGTATATTAAGCCAAAGAATTGTCTAAAATTCAACTAGGATTTTAAGAGTTTAAGATCACAGACTTTGCTCATACTTTTAAGATACTATTTAGCATCCAACACCTGCATAACGTCTAAAGTATAAATGGTCAAAGCGAGAAACATACAAAGGCGAAACAAAAGGAGCATAATTTCGCTTTACGTATTTCTTTGAATAATGCATGTTGCGGAATTATTATTTCTCCTGACAAAGCGTCGTTTAAACCAGTATTGAGTTTTAAATTGAATTTGCGAGTTTGTAACTTGACGAGTTTAAGTTTGTTCAAGGTTTTGCCAAAATCAAAGCTAGGAAACTCTTCTTCAAGACATTGAAATGGGATTTGTGGATTTGGGATTCGAATAGGAACAATACAAATTAATCTTGTCAAATGTGTAATTATAAATATGATACTCTTTAAGTCTCTCTTTATAAGTCAATTACGGAAAAAATAGCTGAAAATAACTTATATGTGTAATTAAAAAAATCAGTTTGTTATTATCACTAGCCCCAATCCAAAACACACTAATAGAAAATTAATTCATTAATATTATATTGTTAATAAATTTGCATTGTTAATGCTAAAAAATAAAGTAACTTAATCATTAACCCCTCGAATTATCTAAATCAACCTGATGTTCACCTAATAATAGACATAAGACTGAATTTCAAACTTAGGCAATTCAGGCAAAAAGCACTTTTCTTAAGTTCGATCAACTTTGCAAAATACTTCACTAAACTGTTGGAAATTAACCCAGATTATTGACACTGAATCACACTATCTGGATGTTTGTCCGTCAATCACGCTGAACCTACTGAACGGGTTTTGATGAAATTTAATGTATACAGACAGGGTATGAGCTGACTTAGGTGATGGGATACTTTTTATCCCGTTTGAATGCACCCTTGGAATAGACACCTTTGCGCGGACGAAGTCGCGGGCATTTCGCAAGTCACTTATGAAAGTATCTTTAAAGCACCGAAATAGCTAAAACATTCGCCGCTAATTTGCTTTGAGAACATTTCGCAACGGACTATTGGTACCCTACCTGTCACAGACACATCAGGCTACAAATTTTCGTAGCAAAACCACCCGTTTATCAAAGGAATAAGATGTCGCAGTTCTAAGCTTGGTATGCTGGTCTGTACTAACAAGTTATTCAATCCGGATTTGTGCATTCCACTTGTCAAATTGTCTCAGACCGGTAAAATAGGGTAATTTCGTTGCGAGATTTTCGCCTTTAGAAAGATTTTGGACGCGAATTTTGCCTTCGAAGATAAACTCAAAAATGATGCTTGGTATGATGATGAATGATTGAAATGATGATGGGTACCGTTTGTACTGCGAAAGCAAAATCCTATAATAATAAAATTGCCTAATTGGTTCAATTGTAGTACCTTCGTAATAGACTATGGTGAAGGTAATAAAATATTCTGCATTACTACAATTTACTTCCACGAAGTAACATCAAAATGCCTGTGTTACATACAGGAATCACATTAAAAAAAAAAACTTTTCCAACTCAAAAAAACACAAAAAGTCTTTTATAGTAAAGAAAATTTGAAAAACCAGACCAGACACAGCAAAGGAAAAAAGGTTTCACTTACTTCCTTTTTCATAGCAGGTTCGAAGTCATTGCATTCTCTTAGCGCGCAGCACAGAATGAGTAGGTATCTAACGACCCGACGATATTCTTTACACTTTCGAATCCTTGAAAATCTTAAGTTCTCACGTAGTATTTTTACGCTGAAGGTTCGTCCACAAGCAAGCTTTATTAAGCTGCACTTGTTGAAACATTAGGGCCAAAAGATGAGGAGACATTTTCAAGCCTGTTAACATTAAATGTATACGTTTATAAATGGCATCAAATGTGTCTTAACCTGAATAAACGGTATTGACTTTTGACTATTAACGAAATGAGATACGTTAATCTTTTCATGAGCAACTAGAGGTCACATCAGTTACCATCAACTATTTTTGAAACTTATTACCAAACTACTGAAGGTATCAAATGCAACAGTAATTCAATTCGATCACCTTAACTTATCTGGAAACAAAACTGTTTTTGTGTATAACTATAGTAGGTACCGATAGTTCATTTATGAAAACTCATAACAGAATATGAATACAATTTAGTTAAAAGTGTTGGTTGAAGGAAAAGAAGCAACGTACTTATAAAGAGCGCTCCTCGCGTGCTAGTGCCTATTAAGCTCGCGACACATTCTTAAGCGGGTTTCGATTTTACAGATAGTTGATTACAGCCTATTTATTAAAGGTAAGTCTATTCGAGTTCATAAGTTTATCAGCAATTTCAGATATATTTTCAGTAAAGCCAATGTAAACCCAACCTTACCTTTTGTATTTCGCGCGCAGTGATTGCAATACTCGTAAAACATTTAAATGCTTAAAAGAATTGTCTGTATAATTTTATTTGCACTATCTCCACTTTGCTATCGACAGTCTAAGTACCCTCCACTCTTTTCGTCTAGACTATTTCTTTTAACTACTTGTTTGAGCACTCTTCTGTGGAATGTTTATTTTCACAGGCGATGCACTAATTTGTTTGTTCAAGCGTCTGTTTTCAGTAAAATCTTTGGTCAGGTGCAGATTTTCTGATTTTTTAAAAGAACATGCTTAAAATACTTGTTAAGTAAAACTTAATGTAGCTCAATCTAGCTTCATACAACTAGTCTTGCCCTGTAGGTGTGGCTATTGTAATACAAGAAGAAATTTAATTCACTTTTATTACAACCTTAGCGCACATTTAACCTTTAAGAGCCATGACTAAAATAGGTAATAGGTATTTTTCATTAAGTAACTTATTTTTAGCATTAACAATACAATTTTCTTTACAATGTGAAGTAAAAACACACTTAAAAAAAACGGACTGCCACAGCCGGGACTCGAACCCACACCTCTCGCAAGGGGCGATTGCTCTACCAATTGAGCTACCGTGACACATATGTTCTTATCGGTCCGAATTTTTTAGTGCTCCTTAGGCTGTAAGTTTCTGTAAGTGCGTTTTAATTTCACATTATAAAGGTATTTTTCAGTCTCGGTCCCTGATTAGATATGCTTTTATAACAACAGAGTAAAACCTCTTCCAATTCCCACTATATCCTCTCTCACAATCGATCACTGGGGTCCTATTTCCAATTTGGGGGGGATCGTGGAAGAATTTGCGAATTTTTACAAGCTTTCTAACGTTAGACGTTGTAACGGGAGACGCGAAATTTGCCGTGTCACGTATTTCAGGATTTTCTGGTTTGTATTTTTAAAAGAACTATCTTTAAACGCAGCTTTGGGTAATATACTCGAAAGAAATACAATAATTTATTCGGATTAACAGCAAAACTATAATAGGAAATTAAAATAAGTTTCGTTATTATTTACTAAACGTCTTACCGTACCTTAGTAGGAGGTAAGCAGTTATTTCCGTATTGCGTTGCATTTTGTTGCAGCGCGTCACAATATTAAGTTAAATTTCGCAAAAGTTAAATTTAGATTGGAATTATCATTACTTACTTTTTTGCTACGAGTAGTTTCCCATATCAAACTCATGCGGCCACGAGTTACAAGCCAAAACTCCTCGCCAATTTCCCCAACACCCTTTACAAATCGATCACTGGGGTCCGATTTCCGATTCGAAGAGTGATCGCAAGAGAAATTTCAGGTGATTCTTTTCTCTCGGTATCGAGAGTCGTGTGGGATGGACCTGCGGGCGATTACCCTGGACAATGACGGACAAGGTTTAATTCGTCACGGGGTTCGATTGAAACGTTACCGGGAATATACCACCTTAATTGGAAATAACGACTAGAACGTAGTAGTTTTTCAAGTTTCCTACAAAAGAAAGTAGTTACTTGTAAAGCTTGGTAACATGCAGTATCTTAAAACTTAAATTAAATCATTTGCGATTTAACAACGGTAAATTAATTTTTACTTTATACTTAAAATAAAATGAGGTACTTAGGATGAGTTTTAAATTTAAAATCAGCAAATAGGTCGTCAAAATGGGCCCCTACACATTCCAGCTCTTCAAAATATTAACCTTAATTACTTTGACCGAGGGCTTAGGTACCTAGATGATGTGTACTTAGTTTTGTTTCTTCGGTCAAACACCACATTTATTTAACTTAACCCTCCAAACCTAAGGCTTAATTAATTTTATGTACGATGTCACGCGTGGGCTGGTGACGACACAACACGCTGTTAATTAATTTGTTAAGTAATATATTATCACACCCTTCACCTTTGTAATGGAATGTAAATTCTGTTAAGTATCTCTTTTGAGTTTATTTTCTTGTAATTTACGACCAGCTGACGTTTTCGGGTTTTGGCATGGTACATGGTTTCTACTAAACTTAAATTCTATCATGATGCAATGCAATTGTAGGTAAGTTTATTACCCTAATCTCAAATCTGGAACAAGGCAACAAAAAACTGACCATGTCTTCACAAAATCTGAAGACAGAAGAAGGTAAGCAAATATATAAATGATCGTCATCATCATCTTAGCCTATATCTCGGCCCGATCAAGTCCTCCAGTAAGGGACACGTCGCGGACGAGTCTGAGTCCCCCGAGTACGGGGGGTTCCTCAGGCTCGGCCACGTCGTCGTAACCGCTAGAGCGACTTTCATCGGCGGCTGCGCCTTAAGCGCCCGCCTTCTGCCCGGTTAACCTGATAAAGCCTTCTTTCAAGGCTTCAGCGACAGTCAATTCAAAAAAAAAACTTAGCCTATATACGTCCCACAGCTGGGCACGAGCCTCATTGCCACAGTAAATTGGTACGCACAGCCACACGTCAAGCGGTATCTTGTGCTTACGTAATAAAGGTGATTCTGCAACGAAAATGAGTAGCTTGATGTGTGTACTCAACCACGCGGGCCCAGTGCGAACTGCTAAGGGGGATTTTTGAAAAGTAAGTGACCAACCTCACTGTCAGATGCTAATTGGCTAATTATATATTAGATATATTATATATTAGATATATTAGAGGCCCTCTGACGGCTGTCAGAGGGCCTCTAATATACACATATATGTCTAGGTAGGTAGGTACTCAAAGAAAAAAATATTAAAAAAATGTTGTAAAGTGTTGTGTCATCATAATAACTCATACTTTGACTTAATCCTCCAAATCTTAAGCGAAATGTCAGATATAAGAGATCGATTTGTAATCTAAATACGAATACCACGAACACCAAGAGGATTGCAAGATAACCGATCTGATGGACAACTTTGAAGAATTGCAAATTTGTTGTATTCTTGCAAATAAACGATTTTTATTCTATTCTATTTTAATAGTGATCGTTTGGTCTTGTCGTTCAATCCGTCCAATATGACTCGACGCTAAAACGTTTTATTACGAACCAATTGAAGAATGACGAATAAACGTCTCCGTAACACCTAACGACCAAGCGACTTAACTCCATATCTCGGAAGCTGGCTAGTTGCAGACAATAACTAACGATGTTAGATCAAACCGCGCGGGGTCGCGAAGAATAGAATCCTATATGATGTAACAAGCACCACATTTTATACTAAAAAAGCCAGCCAGCTCGTAACTAGGTCGTTATCTTCTAGTAAGAAGAGATAGCTTAGCTATGATTTTAAAAGATAAAACAAGCAAGCAACGTTAAATTAAATTGGTTTGGTAGTGGTTTTTATTAGCAGTGGTTTGTTGATACTTTTAAAGAAACAACTTTTCGATCAGGTCAAATAATGCAACATGCAAAAAATGATCAGAACCACATTAGGTAGGAAATTTGTGATGGAAAATGGAAAAATACTTAGGAAGGGGACCTCCTTCATAAGTATTTTTTTGTGAGGCGTTCGTTATTCTGAAATACCTTGTCGTTGAGTACAAACTTATTATGAGGGGTGGGAAGCAATAAAGTAGAAAGTTATAAATACTTCTACTTACGAACTACCTACTTACACAATTTTACGAGAGTAACGGGCTCTTTAATGAGTTTACTAAACGAGTTCCATACAGTTTTATATTTCTATCCGGTTGGTATTCAAATTAGCTTACAAGTGCCGGCTAAATCATATTCCCTCATTTCATATATTATCCGATAGTTAAACATGAGTTAGAGCTTCGTCACGCTGGAAAAGCGCATTTACATTGGTCGACAAATCAGCCGATAGCCGGATTGGGGATGCGGGGACTCTCCGCAAGAGACTTCGTCAAATTATAATGTAATTGATCGATCAATCGATCAATGCGCGCGATGGTTGATTTGGAGAACGATATAGTCGGTACGACATCTAATAATAGTCTCTTAAAGCCGACTGCAACTCGCATGCGTAAGAGTAACTATTTTGTAATCTGTGGCGTAACGAGCAAAGTTGGTAAACGATTCACGCAGTTGCAGTCAAAATGCGTTACAAAAATCGTTCGTACCCCGCATGCGAGTTATAACGACATATGTATGTACGTGGTACACTCAGAAAGTATTGCGAGAATAAAAATAATTGCTCTATAGATATAACAGTACATTATGGTACTAGTGTGTAACATTGGTGATTACCGCCGAGGCGCCATTGAGACCCGAGCCTTAGGCGAGGGTCTTAAGAGAGTGGATGACGGTAATCATCAATACACACACACGTGTATCATACGACGTTTTTCAACACACTTGTGAATAAAATAACAATAAAAGCTCATTTTATTTAGTAGTTAATAGATATTTTTCCTTGGAGTTTTCAGGTAGTAATTATCCATAACGTTAAGGGCTTCACACCTTATATCGGGCGGTGTACTACATAAATCATTTTCTTCGTAACTTACTCTACTTATGGACATTTTAATTAATAAATAACTATAATTTCAACAGTGAAAACGAGTTGTGAAAAATGTTTTGCTATGGCGGGAAAAAATAATCAGTTTTCCTATGCGCGCGCATTGCGATCGGCCACAGACTAAAGGGATGAGTTTTTTTTCGCGCATAGGGGTTGCGCCTATTCTACCACGTATAATATGGGGATTTTAAAGTTTTCTCATCTATAACTCACTAGTGAGTTATAGATTTAACCTATGATATTTAAACTCACTAGTGAGTTATAGCAATGAAAAAGTCTCAGTTTGATTGCAGGTGTCATTATTAGTCTAATTGCAGTGAAATTACAACCACTTTATGAGCAAGTGTGTTGAAAATGTTTTTATTGAATCTTTTTAAAGTTAGCCTCAATACAAAGTTTCATGCGTCTAAACCAATTTTTGGAAGACTTTTTGCAGCCCGCTGCAGACACTCCATTTACACTCTGCTCAAACGCTAATAAGGCATATTTCGGCGACGAAAATTGTATTCTTTTAAGCAGATTTTTTATTTTTGTAAATAATAAGAAATCACACGGTGCCAAATCAGGGCTGTTAAGAGTTCAAACGGCGTGCTGTTCAGGAAATCCATTGTTTTGAGCGCGGTGTGCACGGGCGCCTTGCCTTGGTGAAGCAGTAACCCGCGGAGCCCTGTGTTTGGCCGCCTATTGCTCACAACAGAGGAAACTTCTGGCAGCATTTGGTAGTATACCATACAGCGTTAATACTTATTTGATCGCGTAAACTGATACCAAGTAGCCAGTAAAATTGTAAAAAAATTGGGATCAAAATCTTCCCACCGCTTATAGATCGCTTCACTTTGGTAGTTTCTGCTTCGTTTTGAAACACCCAAACCGTTGACTAGCGCTTAGTTTCTGGATTGTACTGATAAATCTAGGTCTCATCACCTGTAACGATGTCATAAACACGCCGAGTCGAGCCTGCATCAAATTTATTTATCATGTCTCGACACAATTCCACCCGGGCCTGTTTTTGTGCCTCCGTGAGGATGCGCGTGAAACTAACCGCGTCACGCGAAGATGATTGTGTAAAATGTCGTTGATGCTTTCTGATCCAATCTGCATTAAGTGCTGAAGCTCTTGCTACGTAAATCCTTGTTGTCTTTAACTAAATTCTTCACTGCTAGCACGTTTTCTTCAGTAACAACCGTTGAAGGGCGACCACTTCTTTCTTCATCCCGCAAAGTTAAACATTCGCACTTGAATTCGTTATGCTTGAATTTATAGTTGATTCATCACTCAATGTCATTTTAAGTCCATCGTACTATACGTCCGGTATTAGGCGACATTTAAAAATCATAGCGCGGAAATGTTCCGGCTTAGATCCACGTTTCAGTCAGACACGATAAATTAAAGTTAAAGTGGAGGGAAGTTTTAAAATTGGAATGTTTCTTTTTACTCAAATGGATCATATAAAATTTTAATATAATCAGTCAATCTGCCACACAGAAAAACCTTTATTCGCAAAACTTTCTGAGTGGCCTGGTAAATGCGCCTATAGCGCGACCAAAATCTAAATACGACGCGTTTTGTCACGTAGGAAAGGAAAATCACGCTTAGAACGCGTAGCGCTTTTTTCGGTTCTGTTTGCAAAAATTAACTGCGTGAGTAACCGCAATGTACAGTTTAATGAAAGTAAATAATATAACATATAATATAGAGCATGCACTTATACCTACCTAGCCTATGAAGATGTGTGATTATTTCACGCATAGTATGTAAATTAACACAGACCAAGAGATGAGCACACCCACACCTAAAGTGTGATCAAACGGATTGATGGGTTATGTATGACATAGCACGTTTAGATACCTGAACTAGAACATAAAATAAACTAGAAAAAGTATATTCAAAACTCTATACGACGTATTTGTGTGTAAGATAAATTTTCCAATAAGATTCCAATAAAAATAAACAACTCTTACGCATGTTTTTCTGCATACATTATATTTTCTTGTGTGCTTAATAAAGGAGCAAATGTAAAAATATGCACTATATGCAGAAACGGCTTAGCCGTATGTATGTAAACCAGTATGATTTTGTAACAAAAATGGTTATTAACCCTAGTCTAAAAACGTATGTGCGTTAAAACTACAACAGACAATTGTCTTTTTCTACTCCAAAAAAATATTATCATTAGGATCGAACTACGATAAAATATGCTTTTCCTATAACTTTATTACTGTGCATACTGTTCTAAATGTGCTATGTCGGATACAACCGCACGTCTGATTGATCACACTAACGCCCCTCTGGCCACCATTATACCTCCTGCAAAATGATTGAAGGTCTTCCCAAATCCCCATTGGCATCGTTCATCCTGAAATATTTGGACTCTGAATTCGTTTTGGTGAAAATTATCAAAACAAACTTTGTTAAACGTTTCTAGCGACCACCAGACCATGACCAGTGACGTCACGTCAAATTGAAGACTACCTTCACGTGACGTCACAAATCGCGGTGTTGCGGTCGCCAGCAACTAACTGTCGCCTTAAGGGTAGGTACGATACACTTTGCACAAACATACCATAACTTTAACAAACTAAATTGTGTCATCCGATGCATTTTTATGGTCCCAATATCATAATAAAAACTTAGTAACACAAGTCATATTATTTCCGTAGGTTAGGTACAGTAGGGTAAGTAATTGTTTAATGATTAATGTTGATATTCCTGAAGGACCTCTTCAGTTTAAACGTACCACCACGTGATAATCAACCAACTTACAAACCCCTATTTTCTGTGATGATGACATACCACGCAATTTTTACTAATTAAAGACAACTATACAACACAACATAAACAACTGTTAATTGGTGGAAAGGCCGCCGTGACAAAGAGCATCTGTCCGTACACAGTGCACATAGAAGAACAGTAAGATTTGTTTCAAAAAGAAAGAATCTGTTAACATGTCTTTTGTTTCAACTGAAGAGAACTAAGGGAAGTTACATTGTATAAACGTGAGTATTAAGGTGGTAATACCACTTAGGCGCATCGCTCACACGTTCAAGAGTCGAGGCGGAGAATAGGCGCGGCGCATAAGCAACAGGCGCCGCATCCAGCTTTACATACTAGAATCGCGGCACGGGCGAGGCGCAGGCGAGGCAAACGCAGGAGATGTGCTCATTGGCTCCCGCCCGACGAGCCTTCGCCGCGACCGTGCTTTGACTTACGAATGAGCGACGCGCCTAAGGACTCTAACTCATCGGCCGCTGCTATATCGCTAGCGCTATTTAGTTTCAGTTCACCTTTTTGACGATACTCTAAGTTGAAATAAATAAATGTATCTTCAATAAAGATGGCATACCACAGCAATTACAGTCTATAAATGTTTACATATGTATAGACTTTCATACTGTTAATTTCCGTACCGTCATTTACCGTAGGTACTCCAACAATCCACATTGAGCCCGCGTGGTGGAGTATGACTCGTACCACCTGCTGAGATAAGGCCTGTGTTCAGCATTGAAACATTGTTTAGATTCTGATGAGATAGTACGGTGGCCGGCATGTCATGATAAACACTGCGGTATCTTATACGCTTGGGATACGGGCGATTTTGCAACAAAAATGAGTAGCCTGTTGTGCTGGCCATACATGAAACGTATAAACTAATAATAGTGTTTTAGTTATTTTTATAAACTGATTATTATTATTGGGTTTATGGGCCTTCTTATCGCCAACTCGACCAAGTTTGATCTATTGTGGCAGCCCTTTGTATTTACAGTTCACTGCTTAGTCCCGTTGAGTCTATAAATTGCCAGACTCTTTGGAGCGTGACTTCTGTTATCTCATCCGGGCGCATGATGTGCCGCCCGAGATGGATACTTCTTTTGCTCATAAGCGGGCCGCATGAGCAGAGAATATGCATGGCCGTTTCCTCCTCTGTGTGGCAGAATCTGCACAGAGCGTCTTCTGTCATATTCATGTTTGCCATGTGTTTGTTTAGTTTGCAGTGACCTGTTAGTATTCTGGTCAAAGCACAAGCTTTATATCTTTTGAACTTTAACAGCTCTTTAGTTACTTTGTTGCTGTATCCCTGAATGAGTGCTTTTGAGTGTTCTTGTCCTGATGTAGACTTCCACCACTCAATTGCCTCTTGTTTATAGAGAATGGTTAGGTTATGGTGGCTCGTTGCTTGGTGATGCCACAAAACGGTTCTACGCCGATTTGAGGGTTATAGGCGCCCTCTCTGGCGAGGTTATCAGCTACTTCGTTTCCTTCTATAATCGAATGTCCTGGTACCCACGTGAGTATGACTTTGTTGGTATTTCCCAGTACATTTAGTGTTTCAGTGCACGTTTGCACCAGTTTTGATGAATGTTCGAAGGATTTTAAAGCCAGCAGTGCTGCTTGGCTGTCTGAGTTTATGTAGATGTGTTGGTTCCGGAGTTTCTTCTCTAGGTTTATCTCTGCACATTTGTTTATGGCAAAGACCTCGGCTTGGAAGATTGAAGCTTCAGTCCCCATGTTAATGCTAACTTTGAGCCTAGGCTTCTCTCCGTAGATCCCACAGCCCACATCATTTCCCTTTTTGGAACCGTCCGTATACCAGACGTGACTACCTTTCTTAAATGACATTTGACCTTCTAGCCATTTGTCTCTAGGAGGTATGTTTACGGAGTATAACTTAGAAAAGTTGCATTCCGTATGCATGTCGTCACTAGGCATGCTTAGAAGTTTGTTTTCAAATACTGATTCCTTGAGTCTTATCAGATTTTGAGAAGCCCATCTGACTTTCGAGCGGGTGTAGATTCTGTATATGCTCTGCTTGGCTTCTTTTTCCACGTGCATATGCAGTGGTATAAGATCCAACAAGGAATTTAGTGCGGCTCCTGGTGTCGTTGATAGTGCTCCGGTTGCTGTGATGCAGGCTAGCCGCTGTAGGCTGCTCAGTTTCTGTACTGTTGTCGCTTGGTTGACCTTGCTGCACCAGACGGCGGAGGCATAAGATACTATAGGTCTCACGATCGCTGTGTACAGCCATAGGACAATTTTGGGTTTGAGTCCCCATCTTGACCCCGCCATTCGACAACAGCTCCACAGAGCCATTTTGGCTTTTTGAATGATATTGTCTAGGTGCGAATTCCAAGTAAGCTTTTGGTCAAAAATTACCCCTAGATACTTGGTTTCGCTCGAGAAAGGAAGAGTTTTACCATTTAGCTTCGGATTCGCGAGTCTTTCTAGTTTTCTCTTCCTTGTGAAGTTTTCGCTTCTTATTCCACCACATTGGTACCTTGTTGGGTTTTAATTCTCTTTCGGGACAGCTCTGTTCGTAGGCATAAGTTATGCCATCGTTGAGCATTATGACCGCAGCATTTAGAGAGTCTGGTATTTTGATAGTTTTGGGTATTTCCTTTAGATTCTCACTGAGCAGGATTCTATACATATCCCAGGAGGTATCTTTTGGATTTCTTACTCTTGAATTTTGAGTTTCTACTAACCCTGAAACATCAAACAGTATATGTCTGTGATCAGACATTGAGTTTTCGCTACTGACGTGCCATTTTGTTACATATTTTGACACATTTTCTGTTGCGAAAGTTATATCTATTACTTCCTGTCTGGTTTTTGTTACGAATGTTGGCGTGTGGCCATTGTTCAGCACCCGTAGACAGTTGGTTAAGAGAAAATCGGATAGTATCTCACCTCTTCTGTTAGTATCCGAGCTCCCCCAGATGGTATGGTGGGCGTTAGCATCGCATCCCACAATCAGTTCCGACTTTTGTTTTCTAGAATATTCTAGGACGTTAGTCAGTTCTTCAGTGGGATCTTGCTGATCACCAGGAAGATATGCCGAGCAGAATAGTACTTTGAACCTGTTCGGCCCTTTGACTTCTACGTATGCGGTGACGGTATCTTCGCTGCAGAGTTCTGGAACAGGTAAGAAGTTAATGTTTTTGTTAAACACGATACAGGCCCTAGGTTTACGGCCTTTTTCGTATACAAGGATCTTACCAGCGTTGTTCAGACCGGCTACCACGGATTCGGCATTTATCCATGGTTCTTGAATGAGAGCGATGTCCAGGCCACCTTC
This sequence comes from Pyrausta despicata, assembly GCA_963921415.1. Classification (NCBI taxonomy): domain Eukaryota; kingdom Metazoa; phylum Arthropoda; class Insecta; order Lepidoptera; family Crambidae; genus Pyrausta; species Pyrausta despicata. The sequence continues at coordinate 6,606,216 of OY992862.1, read as the reverse complement.
GCTGAAGATCTTCTCTATTACCGCAGATGCTGCGATAGCGTGGTGTAGGTTGGCCTGGAGCACCGCCAGCCCCTTCAAGCCAGGATGGATCCTCATTACGTGTGAGGATGAGCGCTCCAAAACCTGGCTTGAAAATATAATACCCCCCCTCAAACCATGGCCGGAAGCGAGACTTGTTCTCATGAATGAGTCGGACCTCCAAAAGCCTAATGTGGGGGTGGTATTTATACCTAGCTCTGAGGCCAGCAGCGCAAAGCGGGCCTTAGAACTCTTCGGTGCTCAGAATGAGGGTCTGAACACCGAACACTGGAAGGTCCTCAACACGAAGGTCGATAAGGGAGGTCTAACCCTGACCGTATCCCTAGACGACCACTCGTTTGAGGCCCTGAAGGTGGCGGACCTAAAGGCCAATATTGGCTTCAGAAAGGTCCAGTTCAGTCAGAGTCAAGGGTCCTGTCACCATGACTCAGAAGTCCAAGCCCTCAGCTGAACCCTCGACTTCCGCCGCAATCCCTGCCACCACGACGTCCGTACCTACACCCCCAACCACATCGACCGAAGGTACCGTGCAGGTCCGAGCAGGACCACAACGGGATAACCCTCCTCCCACTACCTCCACCACCTCCACCACCTCCACTTCCACAGGACCCAACAGGGGAAAGGGAACGCGGTTTCCTCTCCACAGGGGGACCACTAGGGGCGCACATCCGCCCAGAGGAAGGGGGCAGCACAGGGGACCCTTCCGAGGGCGGCGGGGCTTACAAGGGCGCCGCGGCTCCCAATGTCACTAGTCCCCTCCAGCCAGTTATAAACTGATTAATGGTAGGAGATAAAATTTTGCTACAAATTTTCTATATGAACAATTTATACTTTATTTAGATTCATTATAAGGTATTATTATGTTGCAAACCTTCTGCTTTCCGTGTGAGGTGGGTAACTAAATTAATTACCCATACACAGTGTTGCCACACGTAATCACTTTATGTACACGAAAGTGTGTGTGTATAGGCACTTAATGTAATAATATTGTACGCGTTCCTAATAATTAAGTTTAATAACTATGGTAAAGCTAACTACGACCACCTACTGTCATACAATAACTTATATCTTTTACCAACATACAAAACAATGGCGGACATAATGACACCTATCGTTAATATCTTCAAGACCATGGTGTTTAAATAACATAACCTCTATAAAGTTAATAAAACTCATTAATTTCCAAAAATCTATAGAAACCATTTTTTTGTTACACAAAATTCGAAATGTTCAGTCATTTGACTCCTTTTATTTTGATACTGTAACGTGAAGTCACTTTAGAGTACAAAATCTATGGAGGCAGATCATTTTGACAGAAGATAAAAAGTATGTCATCGATTGGTGGTGTCATCAAGCTTATTGATTTTCCTAATCAGCAGGTTTCAATAAAAAATAAATTTTAGATTTAACCCACCAGCGATTCTAGTCACATGTAATCGAATATTTGAATCGTTATTTTGTATCGCAATATATTGTGCATCGCCTTTTGGTATAAAACAAAACAATGTTAGTCGGCTGGCTGGTTATTTATAAAACAAGGATCATACTAAAATTAACTTTCACCTTTTAGCAACGTTAAAATTAAAAATATTACCAAGGGTAAAAATAACGGGGGAAGCTTAAAAGGTAACCAGTTCTGAAAATATTACAACAGCAATTTTTCACCTTCAGTTATCAGTCATAAAATCCATCTGGGTTTTTTATTCATCGTGCATATTTTACCTGACAAGAACACGTTCTTTCCCGCCATCTTTATCTTTGCTCCCTTTGATTAAAGTAAAATAGGAAGATAATGACACTTGGCGCTTAAATAGGGCCAAAAAACGACCCCTGCCGACGTAAGCAAACCAACTGCCAGCTTTGTCTTGCTCGCTCCCCCGCTATCACCTGTTAAAACTACGAGTATCTATCTCTTTCGTTGTTTACGATCACTTTTTAATTACTTATTGTCAGAACGTGTCATTTCTTTGCTACTTTTTTATCAAAGGTCCTCCAATATTGGTGTAACAGGAGATAGCACTTTATAATGCAAACAAAGGCGGCCATCTTCTCACTCTGACATGTAAAATCCCGAGTCCGAAGATCTAGTTTCAACAAATTGCTCAGAAAAACGGATAAGACACTTTTTTCCTTTTTTTATCTAAAATTGGTTTGGGTTACAGCCCTTCCTTTGTCAAAGAGGCAATGTAAGAGTAGGCTATAGGTATATTAAGACTTATAGTACCTACCCAGAGGAGTGTAATAATTCATTAGATAGGTGTTGAGAGTGACAAACACTAGCTTTGGTATAAAAGCAAGTATGTACATCTACATCTACGTTTTGTTATTTACATCTCTACTCTTGTAACTGAACAATTATAATGACTTCAAAGTTCGAACAAAAGCCAATTTTACGTAACTTACTCACGTAATTCAAAAATCGACTTACCTACTAATAAAATATGTAGATGTCATCGCGTGTGTATACCTGGATTACGTGGTAACGTTATGGATACTGAATTGGGAACCTATTTCTGATTGATTAATTTAAATTATAAAGTGATTATAGTAATAATATATAAGTGAGAGTAATTATAAAGAGTCGGTGAGTTCTTGACTAGCACTCACTCTCTTACTAACCACCATCGAAGGAGGTCACTCTCTTCGCATACCGTCGAACCTGTCAGGTCACCATCTGCCCCACAACTGTAACTTTGAAAATATAATGTGATTGGTATGTTATCTGCGTTTCTTTGAACTACCTACGACCATGGAAGCCCCTGCACGAGATGACGGTGAAGTGCTACCTACCGCTCCGGTCCAGCTCTCGCCGACACATACCTACAAAACAGCTCAATTAATTAAGCTAATATCATACGACATGCCAGCCGCATGACCTGCAAAGCTGACGTAATGAACAGGAGTCATGAAGACTCGCGCAGGATAGGTAATGAAGATTGATGGATTGAATCAGCGCACTTGCATATTACACATACTTTTTTTATATTTGCACATATCATTTACTTTTACTTTTGTGATTTCGATTATCTGCTTTGACCTACGAGTATGTTTGACTGATTGAGAATGCCTTCGGCATTAAGGCCACCACCTACATGCTTGTGCAGAAATTGATCAGAGCACATGCACATTGCACATGATATTTTGTTATTCGCTGCTTGGACCTATGCTTGACCGGTGGACTTAATGCCTACAAAAATTTAATATTTCATTGGCTTGGCAAAGGCTATTCTTTGCTGTTTTCAAGGCTATCTAGACACACTTTCTGTATTATTCTTATACCAGATCTATTGAAATGGCAACAAAGTTCGTCTTGAATCCATTTTAACAAAATAAAATCGTATACTAATAGAGTAAAAAAGCCTGTTATAAAATACGTATGAAATTCAATTTAGTAAGCTAATAGCATACGACATGCCGGCCATACTGCCTGCAGAGCTTACGTAATGAACAAGAGTCATGAAGACTCGTAATGAAGATTGATGGAGCGACCTTGCAACTTTTTTAATCTGTCCGGATGAAATTTCATACTAGTATCGGACGAAATAAAAATCGGATTACACACGATATTTTGAGTGGTATTCGAGAAATAATAGTTTCAAATAAAAATTTGACGACGGAAACAATTTCACTAATGCCTAATCTGAGAGGCGTGTGAATTTTAATTGACAGTGGACGCTATTGTTTTTGTACGCACTAGATGTGTCCCAACCGTAGTAAAGTACGTACCTAAATTATATTTACAATCAGCGCATATAAATAAAAATAACTTAGAACAACGATGCAATTTTGGAAAGAAGAAACTTTTTGTTAATATATGAAATTCATTGTTTTATAGCCATTTAATTTTCAAAACACTCTCCTAGCGGTACGTGGAAAATAATAAGCTTGTAACGGAGCTATGTGAATAATTTGCTACCTCGTGGAAATGTCCACCTAAATACATTAAGCCAAAATGGTCGCCAGCCTGGATTAAATTATCGGAAAATCGCAATATAATGAATTCTACGCGAATTTCAAACACATACATGAGTACAAGTACGCTCAGTTGTCCACTTCAGAGAAGCCATCCATAGTATTTGTACCTGCATATATTTAATATTTGTTCATCATCAGCCTATATACGTCCCATTGCTGGGCACAGGCCTCACCTCAACTATGAGGTGGTGCGAGCCATACTCAACTACACGGGCTCAGTGCGGATTGGTGGAGGGGTGTGTGTAAGATAAGTAACCAACCTTACTGTCAGATGTTATTAAACCGCCCGAGGGCGTTCGACCAGGCTTAACGACTAATATCTACCGATATTAACCGGGACCAACAGCTTAACGTGCCTTCTGAAGCACGGAGATGCTTGTAAAAAGACGTCACTTAAGTGGTAAGAATGGTCACCCATCCCAAACACTTTTGGTACTTAACTTTTGGTATCACTACCAAAGCGCTGCAACCACTGCGCCACAAGCATCTCTTAATATTTGTTACCTTTCGTTTATTATATTTTGCAAACAACATATTATTGATAGCTACAATAATCATTTAAAATCTTTTAAGTCAGGAAAAAAATCAAATACGATCCGTAGCTCTTGCGCTGTCTTCGGTTTCGTAGCATCGTAGAACGTAGTCGCGTCGTAGCAAAGCTTTGTTTTTCGTAGCAAGCGCTATGAAAATTAATTTACGGGATTCATAATTCAACTCAATTCGATTCCATTTATTTTCTTTGAAACACTGTACAAATACAGATTTCATTACATTTATTGAACATTTATAATTACAATCGAAATACGCAACACAATTTTTCAATTCGTGAAATTGCATTTTATTAAAATGAAAAGCTCATTTCTAATAAAATAAAGTACACCGCTGCAAAATTTATGAAGTAGAAATATTTCAATATTCAGGCTTACTTAGTACGATACTTCCAATAGGGTGAGTTTTATTCGGTAATTTATATTAAAGTGAGCTATTCATATTAAGCGAACGGTGTAATTCGATAGCTTTATTACATTTAACTAGTAGTTTGTTCCTGTTATATCAAACTCGAATTACTATAATCTAACTGCCGTCCTTTTTGTAAACATGTGCACCTTTATTTCAAGAAAGGTATATAAGGTATGGTAAATACGAGTAATACATGTTGTCGTTGTAATTGAGAAATTACGCTAAAGTGGCGTCTCGCTACAGTGGAGCTACTGATGTAAAAATGTCTCAATGTTGATAGGGTACTTGATCTTGATATTTAGTGCTTATGATATATCAATCCAAAGGAAATTACTAATTTAATCTAAATCTACAATAATAATAAAATAAAGTACGAATTTTCCTGTTATAATAACTGGAGGTACTGGAACTTAGTAAGGGCATACTCCTATTAATATTCCTCTGTCCCTTCACTAATCCTTTCCTCTGTTCCTCTCGGCTTACGCTGAGGATTAAGAGCCGTAAGGAAATTAATTAAAGTATTTAAATATCCCATAGGAATCTTGCTTATCAATAATATAATAAAACAAAGTTGAATTATGTTTTGTATAAACAAAGATAATGGAAAAGTTCAATTATCTTTGGTATAAGATAGGAATGAAAATGCTTGTTGTTTCCTTTTTTTTCTACTTTTAGCTAGGTTCTTTCTTTATTATTGTCAAATTAATTTAAACCTATATATACACAATGAAACGTGAATCCTTATCAAGAAAAAACCGGTCAAGTGCGAGTTGGACTCGCGCACCGAGGGTTCCGTACAAACCTGTAGATAAGGAGTAGTAACTTTGAAATTTTCAAAATTGTCAAAAATATTTTACAAAAATATTTTTTTTTATATGATGTAACTGAAAATTTACGGTTTTCGTAATTTTTCCTATATCTGTACTATAAGACGGGACTTCGTACTAAATTTCTAGATTCTAAGTTTACGGGAAGTACCCTGTAGGTTTTGATTCCCGTGCGAGTTTCGAAAACTTGCGGCCTAAATGGCTGTATCTTTTGATTGCGTTGGCTTAGAAGGTTGATTTTTCTACAGCTTCCAGGGACAGTAGACCTAAGTATAGAAATTTCAGTTTGATACCTCAACGCGTTCCTGAGAAAAACGGTCTTGACAGACGGACGGACGGACGGACGGACAACAAAGTGATCTTATAAGGGTTCCGTTTTTTTCTTTTGAGGTACGGAACCCTAAAAACCGTAAATTCGATACAATTTACTTCTTTTTTAAACTTAATAAGAATAGTTAATAACTACGTAGAAGTGAAACTCCTTTGTTAAGGATAAAAAGACACATTATAAATACCTTCTTCACCCCTCAGCCCGTTAACCCCCATAGACTCCAGGTCTTTGTGATAGGGCTCTCACCTGCTAGCAAGCTGGAACTTATCCAGCTTTAAAAATTATTTCTACACTAGGTAGGTATGTAAATAAACCAGGACATCTTTAAACGTAGATGGGTATTAAAATCACAAGTCTGACTGACTTGTCGCCTCAGTTTCTCGTTCGACAGTTGGCAATGAAATGACATTGAGTGCGTTTGGTGCGAGAGTTTCGCTTCTACGTAGTCATTATCTATTCTTATATTTGCATTTATAATTTGTACAATTTACCTTACTGTAACGTGTACTTCATAATAAACATCATGATTATGCTTTCTTAAGGGTCATAATATCATGGATTTTACATGGGAAAACCTCAAAAAAAACGAAATAAAAAACCTTATTTTCACGATGACTATCAGGAAAAGGTTTCGCAGTTTGCGAGATCCAAAGCTTTGTAAACTTATTAATGGTATAAAATACACACCGTTGCAATCAAAACTTTTATGGAATATGATGGGATCGAGTTTCTTTACCTTATTTGCTTTTATCGGCTCCTTCGAGCCCTAACTATCATTTAGAATACATTGACAATCTATTTTGACTTGTTGTCCTCTGTGACAGACGCAACGCGACAAGTGCGACGCGACAATATCAAATGTACTAGTACGTCTATGACAGTGTCGTGAGGAAGCGCCATTGACAATGATACGAGTAATGGTCGCGTCGCGCCGCATCGCACTTGTCGCGTTGCGTCGCTCACTTGGGACAACGCATTGCATATTTTAAGCATGACACAACAAGCTCCATCCATAGCTACAGTCATTTTCTTTATTTACAAAAGCAAGCACTACGCTACGCTAGTTCATCACTTGACAAAAACTACACAATTATTTTGACACTAAAACACACTTAAAGAAAAAACGGACTGCCACAGGCGAGACTCGAACCCACACCTCTCGCAAGCCTCTGCCATTGCTCTCCCAATTGAGCTACCGTGACACTTACTCATCGGTCCCAATTTCTTTAAATGCTCCTTAGGACATAATTCATCAATGTTGTGGTAAATAAGCTAAAAACATACAAACTTGATTATTTTGACACCATACACCATTCTAGTACAAACATTTCCATCGTAATAAACCGCAGGTAATTTAGCTTAAGTAAACTCAAATAAGTTAACTAACGTGTCTTCATTACAACACTTAGATTACACATGAGTAAATGCAATTTCCTAATTGTCGCAAACTTGTAAATATGTATTTACAAGTAACTGTGACTGTAAGCGACAAAAGTTAAGTTTACGATACTAAGGTGGCAGGACTGGTAGGTATAATACAGCCGCTTGTCATCGGTGTTTTTTTTAAGAGTATTTTTTCTAAGGAGGATTAGTTTAGAAACCTCGTGCTCATGATCTTATGAATTTCAAATGAATGAAAAACCATCTAAACCATCCAAACACCATCCCAAAAACCATCCTGCTGAAGTATTATACAAAAACACAGAGGCTCGCTCCAAAAAAAATTGGTTGCCTGTAAAGTCGGTATACGGGCGAAAGTTTTACGTGACAACGACTTTGAGTGGTAAAATAATTTTAATGTGAATATTCATTCGTATAACATGAACCGGTGTGTATGCCTATCTCTCTCACTCTCTCTCTCTCGCTCTGTCTCTCTCACTCTTAGGCGGGTTAACTGTGCTCGAGTGGAAGGGACGCGTGCCTTTCACTTTTTATGTCTGTCTCACTCGCTCTTAGGCGGGCTAACCATGCCCGAGTCGAAGGGACGCGTGCCTCTCACTCGCTCTCATTGTGAGCGCGGAACGTGAGCGGAGCGTAACGCAGTTTCTTGAAGTGTCACCCGGCAAACCAATTTATAAGACGTTGTCACGTCAAAAAATCTTAATATACTAAAACTGTCCTTAAAGAAGTTCGGTTTTCACGTTCTTATCATCCAAACTTATCGCGGCTCATTCATAATTCCGACGCGACAATTCTAGGTCGCAGGATGCCGTCCCATCGTTTCGCCGCGGCGGGCGACCGGGACAGCACGTCCCGCAGCTGACAATAACACCCTCACTGTCCCACCCACAAAACAGATTGCATGTCATTTCAAGCGCTCGTGTGCCCGTGTGAAGTGTCACTTTGTATATAACTTCGTTTTTATGTGGTCGACGGCGGTGGTTGGACTATGATGATTTTGCTTTTGTCGTGATTGCGTGGTTACGTGCAGTTTTCTACACTAATATTACAACGAGGGAAGATTTAATTGCTTGTTTGAATTAAATAGGCTACAAAACTACTAGACCGATTTAAACAATCTTTTACCATTGATGAACATAGGCTATATTTAATGTATAATAACATGATCAGTACCTATATTAACTACCTACCTAACTTTCCATATTGTAAGACACAACAGTACTCGTAATGTTAAATGACCATCAATTAAAGTAACCACTACCCAAACTATTAATCCAGCTAGACCGCACCATAAACTAAATTCACGATCAATTTTGTAAAAATAAATAATAAAAACCGAGCTTACGATCCAGCCACTTTGTAAGTAAGGAGGATGGTGAGGCAAAGATTTACGGATACTCCCGTGACCTTCAGGACGTCGACCTTTTTGTAAGTTACGCGCATTTTATAGGCAGTTCATTCACCCTACACTTTTCTTTAGTTGGCATACGCAGGAATGACTTACTGAGAGTTTGGTTTCAACAACGTCTTTTTAACATATTTAATTAACTAGTGGACCCGGCAGACGCTGCTCGCTGTTTTCGCATATTTTCAATATTTTCTCACCGTTTACATCTTCCCTGGACTTCCGCAAATATTTCAAGGCTAAAATTATTAAAATCGGTTCAGCCGTTCTCTAATTTTAGTAAGACTAACGAAAAGCAATTCATTTTTATATATTAAAAAAGCGATCGGCCCACCTGATTTTTCCCATGGGAATGCGTCATTTTCCCGCGGTAAAAAGTAGCCTATGTCCTTACTCGGGTATCAAAATATCTCCATACCAAATTTCATGCAAATCGGTTCAGTAGTTTAGGCTTGATTAGGCGTGATTGAGTAACAGACAGACAAAGTAACTTTCGCGTTTATAATGGACTAGCGGCCGCCCGCGACTTCGTCCGCGTGGATGTTAGTTTTTTGCGACCGGGCTTCATACAAATTCGCAACCCCTATTTTATCCCTTTGGGGGCAGAATTTATAAATATGTAATATTATTTCTATCCTTCTTTACCTTCCAAGTAATGTTGAGTCAAATAAAAAAAAGTCCCATTAAAATCGGTTTAGTAGATTCTGAGATTCAATTTCCTGCCTGCCCCCTAAGTTCATCGGCGTGATTATTTATATCCCAGTTTACTCTCCAGGTGATACTGAGTCAAATAAAAAAAGTCCCGTCAAAATCGGTCCAGTAGATTCTGAGATTAGCCCGGACAAACAGACAGACAGACAGACAGACAGACAGACAGACAGACAGACAAAAATTTTAAAAATTGTTGTTTTGGCTTCTATTACGGTAATTAAGACCCCCTGTAACAATTTTTCATAAAAATCTTCAATGTACAGAAATCGATCTTTTACAGTCTTATTATATGTATAGATTAAGAGAGAAATATACGCGCGACTTGACGCGTTGCTGTTAAATATTGGTGTTTTGCCCCCTTTTCGAATGTTTCCCATTTCGTTTGCATGACTGATTTCGTTGTAGATATCTACATTTATAAGTTACGTAAATCCTTCGAAGTATTAAGGTTGAATCTGATCCAATAAATGACTCCCGGGAGTCCCGGTGGACAAATTACACAAAGCGAACCTTTTGATTACAATCCGTCGCTATATTCATCTATGTGGGCGATATTGTGTTTGGGCATAGACTGAGAAGATTTACGATGCCCGGCCCTGATCCTTTTATACAATATGTGGCCTGTATTGATGCTCTACTCTAGTAAGATTCATCCTTATTTTCGACTCTAACCATCCCGTTCACATGTTCTACAAGCTTAGATGAATGACCGAGACAGTTACATACGAAACAAGAAAACATACTTACAGGGTTAACCTCAATATAGCTCCATTTCAGTAACCAAGTACGTAGGTAACAAGCATGGTTAGTCCATGAACATTCATTTTGCAAACTTATGCATACAGAATAGGATACGGTATACCGCAGTAGTGCACTTATATGCATTAAGGTGTAGGTATTTACATTCGTATACAATGTGTGTATAGTACGTAAATAATACTGGTCAATTTCTGCTGTTTTTATTTTTACCCCGACTACGGCTGAGCAAAAAGGAGGGTTATGATTTTAACCGGTGTGTAGTATGTATTTATGTATGTTCATCTGTTCCCTAATAATCTCTACACAGTTCATCACATTTTGACGAGGTAAGGTTTTATTAGATGCTCCCAAGCTGGTTATAGGGCTAGGTTATATTGCAATTATGTAATTGCAAGTGGCCTCTTTAGGAAACATTGTGAATGTATTGTTGGCAGCGTATAATGTCGTGTTGGGTTTAAAATAAAAGGGCTTAATTAGCACCTTTCAAAAATAAGTAGACAGGTTTTAGTTTTTGAACTTATATTTTAAGTAGTCGGTACAAGTACTCGTATATGTATACCCGTGTGAAGCTAAGTATTGGTGTCGGGTGCTATCCAGCTGTTTGGCTCCCAAAATAGGGCTGCAACATTATATTCGTGGGGAGATGCATATATGATAAGACTTTCATAGTAGTAGGTACAAAAATCATACGCTTGCAAATATAAGAGAAAGATAAGTTTATGTTTAAATCTCCAGTATTTCAGGAAATACAGATAGTAGAGATCTATGTTTATTTAAGTAGGTTTTTTTTCTTTTTTGTTCTTTATTATCATGTAAATAACAGTTACAAAACACTTAACTAACTTACTTAGTACAAGTAAACCACGAGGGTTTGTAATAATTATACCAAATGTTAATAAAAAGAAGAATTGGACAAATAAGACTAGCCGTTTGGTTAATAGATTAATAAACTATGGTTAACTATGTTTTCACTTCACGCCGCAACTGTAAACCTTCTACCACTTTAGAACCTCTTAGAGCTAAGTCCGAGATCGCAAATATAAAAATCTAGCCAATGAAAACAACGTACACTTGCGTGTGAAGGCCCATTTACTCTTCCCCGCCATTACCGAAAGTACGGGGAAGCGCGATGACCCCTTTGGGAGTATAGGAGTACCCCTTAAATGGCCGCTAACTGCTGTTTTTCAAAACTTTTTAACCATAGATTTAGACAGAAAAAAGTATTGGTTGCTTTTTGATCAATAATTTAATGTGGAGACCATAAAATTTTACATAAGATCCCGCCCTTCACTCTTGCATCTGCGCGTCTGTGGTAATCGCGTTATGAGTTCTTCAGTTCACTACTTCATCTTAACTTCTTGGCCTCAGAAAAAAGTATTTTCATTTTATTTTTTTATTATATATACCTACACAATTTTGAGAGAAGTAGTCGTTTGAAAACAGACTGCTTTATACAATTGGACCGGAATATATTTATATTTGATGTTAAGAAAATTTATTTGTTTCTTACTTTCAGCAGCCCTCAGCGTTTAGCATAAAGTAGTCCCCTTTGATCAATGCCCGGAAAACGTTGCAAACCGGTTCACACGGTAAGCTGGGCATCACATCCGTGTGCATCTGTAGTTATAGGAGTGTATAACAACAAAAACAGTTTTTGATAAATAGTGACAATTCATAAGGTTGAACGATCGAAAACCAAGTTTTCGGTTTGTTTAAACGAGATTGTTTAAAAAATGATAAGAATAATCAAGATATCAGAAATTAGACATTTAAAAGTGCTCAACAGTGTAGGCTGCTGCATAAAAGAAAAAATAACGATTTGATAATTTTTTTGTAACATTATAAATATTAACTACTAGGAGAAAAGTTTTCAAAGTCAGTCAACGTTAACCGTCCGACTAAATTTCAAAGCAGCATTTTACTCGTATAAAATTAATCTTGATTTAGACACTGTTTGGTATAGGATATGTTATTTTAAATTTGACATCTTAATTTAATTATTCACATACATCTTTAAAAAAACCTCACATATTTTCACCCAAGACTTCATAATTACTCAATAAAATGAATAGTATGAATGCTAATGTGGTCTTGGGCCAGCAAATTTGTGGTATATTTGGAATAATATCGACTAATAAAGTAAAGGAGGCTGGGATTTTAAATAAAATCAGAAATACTCACTTTTACACTTGTATTACGAGTATTCTTCACAACACACCTTATCACTAAAACTTAACCTGTACACAAATTAACTTCTCCTTTGCGTAAACTGGACTGACGTTATTTTTTTAAAGTCACCTCCCGTTATCGACTTGTCAGTCTGTCTTGAAGTTAGCTGCACTCACAGGTAATGTCAACTTCAGTTCAGTCTATGCTATGACTTTTTAAAATATATAGTTTTACTATGATCGGGTAGTTATATGCTAAATACGAATGGTAAAAAAACAATTATCACTAAATTAGGGATTTGAAATGTCGTTGCTCACACTTCTGAATTTAATACTTCACAAACAAAGAGTTTCCAGAATTCGTGTCTATTCAGAAAAAGCGTGGAATTTTCCATTCTCCGAAAGAGACGACACAAGGAATCTTCTCCGAACCACCCAACTGTCCTGTTTCCGCTAACTTAGCATCCGATTGCAGGACCCTTTGTTTACCGGTTAGATAAACACCCCTGCCTACCTGTGTTGTTATTTTCTTTTGCTTGCTTTTACTTACCCTTTACGTAATCTTATATCTTTTAATTGTAGCTTGTTATTTGGGAACGCTAAATTGTAATTTGGTTGTAGGTTTTGCAATGAAATTCAATCTTTAAGGGTTAGGTATTAACCGTCCGATGGAACTCCAAGATGACGAGTTTCGAAAAATTCCGGTCAGTTATTATAGCTCTAATGCTATCAGAAAAACCGCATTCGCCATAAGTTAGTAAAAAATACTTTTCATAAAACACAACTCATACTGGTTTTAACAGTCTGACATATTATGACACAAATATATCTCGAGGTTTATAATAACTCAAGTGTAGGAAAAGGAAATTATAAAGTCATTAGCGGGTAGGAGGTGAGATAAGAATTAAGAGGACTTAAGTAGGGAACAATAGACCCTGAACTCATGCCAGCTGTACCGGAGGCTTTTGTCGTGTTTTCTTTGTGTCTGCCTAGAGATGTTCGCGGTAAGGTTTGCTGATTTGGTACTAAAATTTTATTTTAAATAGCTTTTATTTGATTTGCAATCAAATCTTGCAAGCTTTTCACCCGCTTCCCAGTCAGTGTCTGATTAAGCTAAAATTTTGTATTTAGGTGTGTACATTTAGTTTGGATAACAATGCACAATTTGAGTATAAAAGCTTGTTACAAAAACCCTTTTTTTGTCTGTTCCTTGTTAGTTGAACATGAAATAGCTTTTTCTTGGAACTCGATGACGACATATAAGTTAGACATGACGAATCTACTGATATTCGATTGATGGATAGCGTTTAATAAGTTCGGACATCAATCACATTACACCTAACTCGTCTTATTTCTTGCCGCTTGCCAATCATTCACTGCCTCTCAAGACCCACTTCGTTTGAATAGTCAAACCCGTAATCTCAAACTTTGACTTATCCCTTGACAAATATCTGACTATGCTAATAACATGTAAACGGATAACCACCCTTAAACCTTATATCCTCGCCGTAAGATCCTTCAAGAATCTTCACTTGCGAGGCATCGCTCCCAAGTTTCAAGGGATTTAGTTACAAGACATACATAATAATAAGGGCTAATTTTAAGGGTTCAATCCTGCAGTTACAAGGGTTGAAGGTCTTAAACTTGAGTATCGCGTTTACCTATCCATTAGCAAGAACAATTAGGTAATTGTTGACCTATTCACATTTCAACAAATAAAAATCTGGTCATGTGCCAGTCAAATTAGCATAAAAAGAAGGGTATTATAAGTTTGATTCTGTTTGTGTTTTTGTGTGTGTATGTCTGTAGCATCGTAGCTCCTGAATGGTTGAACTGATTTCAAAGCGGTTTTTTTTGTTCTAAGGTAATTTAATCACAGTGGTTCTTAGCTATAGCTGGTCATAATCCGTCCAGCCTTCGAAGCTCACCAGATGTTTCTGGATAATATCGGAGGTTTTTTTTTTTAATTTAAATTTTTGTATTGATTGATAATGGCAACATAATAACATCATCAAAAGAAGAGAGAAATAAAATGTATGACGGTAATATACCCTAGAATGAGAACTTATTTTACTAACTACGCTTATATGGGCTGTGTGGCATGAAATAAATGTACAAATAAATAAGTAAATATATTGGTTTCCTATTGTACGTGTAAGAAGGCGTGTGATAAAATTAATTATTTTTAGTTATTATATCTAAATCAATGACATTAACGCGAGCACGTGAGAGAATACACCGGGGAAAACAAAAGACCACTTGAGTGTCTTTTAATCTACCGATATTTTGGGAAAACATCTACCAACTCCACCGGGAACGATTGTTGAACTAAGAGAGAATTCACCTACGCACCGACGCAAATACCTACAGTTACGTTAAGGATTTTGTTAACAAAAAAACCTTTTACTTATTGGGTATCCTGTATAATTTAATCCGAGATAGGTCGAATAGATTTTGTCTTTCTCAAATTGTTTACTAAATAAATTGTATTTTTGTCAAACTTTGTTACCGTTTGCTTCTAACTTATATTAGTATGCATTTCGTGGAAGCCTTTAATTGAGGCAACATTATTAAAATCTAGTTTATAAAATTACTATAAGTGCATACACTTAACGTGTATGCTTTGTTAGTTGTCCTAAAATAAAATAAATAGAGATAATTCTTGGACAAAAGAGTTTATTTCATTGTGAAAGGCTGTTTCTCCTACTCAATGCAATCGGAGTGACATTTTTGGAAAAAATATTGACTAAAAATACAGTTACTCAGTTCAAACTGCTGCAGCCTAAGCTGCAGTGCACTGCTGCTGTAGAAATCGCTACAAGCGATAAGACCGCTTAAATCGTACATCTTTCTGTGTTAAACTTGTCTGTAATTTTGTTTTGTGTTGTACAATAAAGTGTTTAACTATCTATCTATCTGCCAAACGCCCTTGCATTGTAAAATTACATCCACTCAGTATTTTCTAACAAAAATGGAAACCTTTTATTATTCTCATGTACAAGAAAACACCATACGTTCCCGTGATCGTGTACCCTGTATTATCCCCTCAGTTTCGTTCTATATTTTGATTTACTGTTCATATATTTTTTCCGTTGACAAGAGAAAGAGTTAAAGAAATGTTTCGGCGGTGAATAAATATATCTCAATTCCTTTTGTGAACGGGCCCTAGAGTATTGAATCAGGGTTTAAATAAATTCCGATTTTTATAATAAAAATTAAACAAATCCGATTTTTATATCCGATATAATTATGTCGGGTATTTATCCAAGTACATATAAGTAATTTATACGCTGAAAATATTTCTTATGAAAGCTTTTTTCAGTTATGAAAAAGGCTTCAAATTGTGTAAAGAAGAAGTAATTCAGCTGTCTAATATCGGCATTAGAAGGTTTCATGAAAATAACGTAGGTAAAAATTATATCTTCATAGGTATAATTTAAATTTTGAATTAAAAAAAACCTATTATTATTCATCAACCCTTTGTTAATTCCATATTTTTTTAAATTGTTCTGTTAAATCTTCCTATTAAAACAATGAACTTACTTTTCGCAATAAGACCGCCTTAAAATGTTTTTTTTTTCTGTGTAGCATGTTTTGTTTATGTGTGGTTAACATAAAAAATGTAACTATCGTATCGAAAAGACAAAGTCGATGATTGAACTTGTTTTAATTAATAAGGTTTGTTTCCCCTATCAAAAAAGGGTTATATATAATTATTTTTTATAAAAAAAACAATTATTAATATTGTGATATACGAGTATATCCTTGAACCCTGCATTGAACATATTTGTAGAAAGTAAGTAAATTCATACTGATAGAGTAGTTTAAGCTGAGGTATACTTGTCATTTTTTCTAATAATTACATACAATAATTAAATCTACATTTTGAATACGACAGTGCAGTTGTTTTACTTGCTTAAATTATAAAATTTCTACCCATGTCGAAAAATTACCAACTTCAACAATAACTATTTCATAAAATATACACATAAATGAAAAAAATAAAATTACGTTAGCAAAATTATAATGTCTACGTCAATGATAATTTTAAGTAACAAACAACAACAAGGCAACAAACCAACAAACTCAAAACTTTCCAATAACTTCTGTATAGAGCCGCCGAAGCGAAATCGAACAAAATAATTCGAGACAAATTATTTCCCGGTACCTACATTACAGAGAAATAACATCAATAGAAAACAAGACAAAGAATCACAATAGATACCTCATAAGGTTTTTGCAACCATATATCCAGTGGAAAAAAGCAGAATATCTTCTATTGAATACATAGAATATATTGTACAATTGTTTTTTTTGTCTAATCTGAATCTGACTTTTCTGAAACCCAAATTTTGAAAACAGATCGCTCAGAGTTTAATTGCAAATTCGTTAAAACAAAATACATGGATCAACAGTGGCCATTTGACAAAGTGTCTTGGCATAGTAGATTAATGACAATCTTTCGTTTGATAGTGGCATGAATGAATGTCAATCTCCTTCGCTTTGTCAGAACCCATAATGAATTAAACATGAGACATTACAAACTGTAAGCAATACGCGGCGACTACTCACGTACGATGTCTACCCTACGAGTAGATTGAGGACTGTCTCTCCATCAGCCCCCCTAACACCCTCATATTCTTGTGACGACTCATTGTTGCGAAAATCTCATTTAACTGATGCGATGATGTTATACTTTTTCTGTTCCAGGCTGTTAGATGTCATATAATATTGTATGGCGGAAAGTACCTAAGTAAGTAGCCTCTTAATTAATAATATTCTTTCTGTTCTTTTTAGGAAAGTATGTGATATAATACAATTTACATCCGGCGACATGTCGCTAAACTTCGTATAGCAAAAGTACATTTTTTTTTCAACAATTCTAAAGTTTTGGATCGTAGGTAGTCTTCGTTTATCTTGTAAGAGCTCATGCGTGAATCCAGGTCATATATCTTAAAGCTGACAATACTCATTACAGCTGCTTAATGACCGGTTTGAGTGGCAATAGTAATCTACTAATGGCAACTTTATGGGACTCAGTAACAGCCATTGAAGGAAGCCATGTACGATTTGATAGCATTTGTAATAAAACTGAAGTAGAAATCAGTTTATGGACGCGTCATATCCAGCTTTCCATAACAGACGCCATCGTTAACATGGCGATGTTGTTTTCCAGACGAGTGATCACATCTTTTTTATTATTGAAGGCGCTATACAGAAGCGTGTATTGAAAAACATATCGTTTGTGCTGTAACTAAGTTCTCTTAGCCCGGAGAATTGATCTAGTCTAGTTCGATTTTTAATTAATACATTTTCGCAGTATTTTCAAACAAATTAAGTATTACTTGAAAACAGCAACTTATTGCGGCCATATCTTACTTAATATGGCCGCGATTGTCAACTGAGGTGAACTCAATTTCTACACTTCGCAGTTTCTAATAAAAAAAATTAGTTTTGTTAAATTTAATGTGGGTATAAAAAATGTAGAGGCAATAGAAGTTAGCTTATTGAGCCACAACTCATAGACATACGAGTACACAGGATTATTATATCAAACTAAGTTAAATTAATTCAATTGTTATAAACCTTCACAAATCGCACATTAATTCACGGAGGTTCACCAAATGTTACACAATTTTTGTTAATAATCCTGAAACTTTGTCAAAAAGAGTCCCGAAACTACATTACCCGAAAACAATTTCACTTAAAGTTCTTCGTTGTAAAGTTTTTCGGAGAAGAATTCGCTTTTTAGCTGATCCCAAAACTTTATTCTTATCTCTTCTGGCACGCCTGCCATTCTCAGTTTTCGACCCATATTCAATGCTCTAATTGGGCCACTATTCTTCAACGGATCCCATTGCAAAGTGCCTAAAATATCATCGCTTTTATCTGGTGTAGGGTTCCTGGAATGAAAATAGAATTGTTTAAGAAATATGTACTTTAAAACATAAATATACGGAGGTATAGCAAGACGGTCGTTTTAGTAACTTAAATAGTTTCGTAATGTTCTGTAATGCTACGGAGTAATTTAATTTCTAAGGTGTTGTCCTACAGCGACGCAACGCGACAAGTGAGACGCGAACGACGCGTTAGTCGCGTCTCGTCCCTTTGTCCCGTTTATCGCTTACGAAGGCCAACGGTAAGTCAACTTGAAAGTATTCGGTTCCAGTCCAATTTCCCGTCAAATTGCAAATCATCTAATTCCTAAATCAATAACCCTATTAATATTCACAGCTCCGCAAACCCAGGACCACTTAAGCGCACCGCAAAAATTAAACCTTAATTATCCTTACCCGCATTTAGCAAAATTCGCCAATAATCTCGCAATTTTCTTAATGAAGTGCCTTTCATCCGACGCCACGGCGCTATTGTACACGTCGTTTACTGATTTACATCTGAATAGGTAGCAGATTTCGTCTCCAGACGTCGCTCCAGACCAATTTAAATTTCGTACAGAAGAATCCCAACCGATATTGAAGGCTCCTTTGAACGCGAACCTGTACACGTAAACGTTTCTAGTTGACACATGGCCCTGGAGGCGGGCCTGACGCAGCAAAGGATAAATCACTTGATCCGAAACATATTTTGCATATCGCCTCAGACTCCTCTCCCCAATGGTACCATTAACGAAATAGAACTCCATTATTTTGTCTCTTATCTTTTTGTAACGCTTTGATTCGAATTCGTCCTTTATTCCTCCAAACGGCAATAAATATTGGAAGTTATAATTTAAATACATCAGAAGCTTTTTGTTCTGGATAAAACCTTTTAATTTTGACAAAGCTTCTAGGCTTGTGTAACCAATCATGACTTCCACATTATTGTTGGTTAGACGAGCGTTATACACATCTATAGGACTCTTATTCATAAATGCGTTTTTAGTTACTTCGATGCTTGGTCCAAAGGCGTTCATCAATCTCTGGCTATCTCTTACTTCGGAACTATCGAAAATATCCTCTGACGCTATTATCAGTTCTCCAGTTGAGTAGTTACCAAGAATTTGGTACAGATTTGTGCGGTTCAGCTTTTGAAAAGGACCGTGTAGATTTCGATATAATTTATTCATAATATCAAAGTTGTAATTTCTGTAATCAGCTGGTGCAAGAGCACTGCCACTGAGGATTATTGTTCTAGAAAACAACCCTACTGCGACTGGCGAAAGTAAAAGAGATGACGCTATCGTAGCACTTTTTCGGGCACCAGCTACTGTGATTCTGTTCGGGTCTCCATTAAAACAGCTTATGTAGTTTTTGATCCATTTCAGCGACATTATCACATCCTTCGCGCCCATATTTCCTTCGGCAAATTCATCTCCTGTGTTAAGGAAACCGAAAATAAACTGTCTATAAGAGACAATAACAACAACGACATCTTCTTCTAAGAAAAAGTCTGGACGATGTAATTTAGAATCGTCGTCCAGCCAAACGATAACAGGAAGATTCCACGATTGGTTGTAGGAAATGGGCATGAAGATAGATAGGTATAAGCAGTCTTCGTCATAGCAACACGCGCACTTATTTCTGCGTGTGTTTTTGTGACTATGGGTCCCATTTTGCCATTCTTTTCCTTTAGGCGGCTGAAAAGATTAGCGTTTCAAATTATAATATTACTCACTACAAAAATGTTTACATAAATAATTGTTTCAATGGTTCTCGCCACGATGTCGCAAACAGTTAATTTAAGGCACTGGTTCTCAAAGTTGTCCAGGGAAGACTGGACGGGGGTCCACGGTGGCGAAACCAAAAATTGCGAGACCACGATTATTTATTTTATTTATTTATTTATTTAGGCAGACAATATTTTAGAATATCAGTGGGTGTTACTCAATATAAATAAGTAATAAAGTAGGAATTCATTGTTTTTTATTTCAATTTAGTCAGTGCCAGATTAATAACTTGGCAAAAGCAGAAAATACCACTAGGCCCAAGCATTTGAGAACCGGATTTGAAATAAATGATAAGTAAAGTGCAAACTGGAGGACATTTAAAAGGCCCAAAATCGCGAAAAAGAACAGAAAGCCGAAAATCTTGATGCGAGAGTAAGGTTTTCGAAAATCATTTCTCAAGTGCTCGCTCGCGCACCAATTTTTATGTACCTTTAAATTAAAGTTCTGTGGGTCTGAAAGATCTCGAAAGAAGGTCATGATTGGGCCTAAAATTAAATACCGCGCCGGGTCTTAAAAAAGTCTGAGGGCACCTCTTCAGGGGTAAGGGGTCCTCTAACCAGTAAATGTTTAGTTGGTCCACGAGCAAAATAAGTTTGGGAACCTCTGATTTAAGGCAAATGTGCACACACTTCATTTCACCCTTAAAATAAAATAGAACTTGTTGAAGTTTGACAAAATACGAGAGGTGGGAAGTCCAAGTAATTCAGAAAGAAAGTTTCACTTTTTATGTTGCATGTAATGGTCCACAAGGTTTCAAGATACTTTTAGAATGAAGTAGAAGTCGTTACATAAGTTCAGAATAAATTGCTGTCATTACTTAGTGAGTAGAATGTGCTGGTATAGATTTTTCAATAAAATTTATTTTTACCTTAAATCTTAGTTCACGCAGCGGTGCTTCGGCATATGGTATGTCTAAGAAGACTCCGAAAGCCTTCTTATCTAATATTGTATATAATTTTCTGCCTTTCACTTTGCTGCCTTTTACGTTTACAAACACGGTATCATCGCCGTTAGTGGAATCACAAAATATGTATAGGGCAAATATAATAGTAAAAAGATAATTCATAACTACTACTTTTAAACTGCGAGAACATGGTGGAGCAGCTGTCAAAGACAAATTTAATGTGTAATAGTTAATAGTAGGTACTAGTGTAATATCACTAGTTTCTACACGTCAGTAAAAACATCGCTAAAATCCGTGAAGATATTTTTTAAACATAAAATGCGAGCACTCCGTGGACATTTCATATTTTATCTTTGTTGGTTATTTTTATTATTGTCGATTCCTGTTTTATTAGTACTCAAGCAGAAATCGTCACAGTAAAATGTTATTTTTTACTACCCAGATTAACTTTGATAATTGCTACCTGTTATCTCTTTATGAATCCCTATAGAGCTCAGTATGTATCGGTGTTTTCTTCACTGAATGTGTGAAAGAGTAGTAAAATTTATTTAAATGATGTGTTACTTAAAGACAGTTGTTTTAGTTATGTTATTATTTTCATTAGCGAATTCAGAAGCGCCTACAGTTGACACATCACATGGAAAAATTCAGGGAAAAGTTATGAAAACATTGTTAAAAGAAGTGGAGTATTATGGTTTTATTGGCATACCGTATGCGGCACCCCCAGAAAAAGAGTTAAGATTTTTGGTAAGTAATCTTAATAACGTTCAGTTTATATTTTCTCATCTTTGCCTGTCTTTCTTATATATGCATGTCGTTTTGTTAAATCGCTACTTCAGTTCTGTATTATAACTAAATTATAACGTCGTTCTCAAAATACCTAGGCTGGATAGAAAATTAATTAGAGACCGTTAATTACATTTCTGAAATAATTAATAGTAGGCTCTAATTACTAATTATGCTTGCCAGCGTCAACGTTTGTTTTTATTTTACAGCCTCCACAACCGGTCGAGCCATGGGATGACGTGCTAGTAGCCAAAAAAGAGAAAAAGGCATGCGTTCAATACAACCTAAACGTCCGCAAGGGGCAGCCGCTTGGCTGGTACGGGGTAGAGAACTGTCTTTTCCTCGATATATTCACCCCGAAACTAGATGAAAACATGCGACCCGTCATCGTCTTCCTATACAACGTTCATTTCACCAGCTCCTACAATAAAACAAAAGACTACCTCCCTGACTTTTTCATTGAGGAGGACGTTGTTACTGTGACATTAAGTCACAGACTATCCGTCTTTGGCTTCCTATCTTTAGAAGATGATGTTGTGCCTGGAAACGCCGGATTAAAGGACATCGTAGCAGCTTTAGAATGGATAAAAAGTAATATCGCTAAATTCGGTGGCAACCCAGATAAAATTACTCTTATGGGCAACCAAGGAGGCGCTGTCGCTGTGGACTTACTTCTGCACTCTAGCGCAAAGCATCTCTTCCATGCAGCTATTTTACAGGGCGGCTCTTCATGGGCATCTACTTACTTACAAGAGAATTTAAGAGAACGAGCATTCAAGTTAGCTGAAATTTTGGAAAGAGCATCCAGTAGTAATGCTAAATTATTAAAAGAGTTAAATGACCTCCCCGCCTCAGATTTAGTAACAAGGGAGCTCCAGGCCAATCCTGCGGATTACTTTAAAGAGCATCAAAGAGGCGTGTTGCCTTTTGGCCCTATCGTGGAGAAACAACCAAACGGCCTCATAACTCAATATCCAGAGAACTCGCAGGAAAGAATAAACATTCCCATAATGATTGGGTTTAATTCCCGGGAGGGGTTAGAGGCCTCTTTACAGTATCTAAACGAGCCGCGCTACCTCACCTTCGTGCAAAAGGATTTCCCGTTTCTACTTCCATTGCGAACTAAGTTTAAATTTGATCCGCTAAACGAAATATATTACGAGGCTGTTGATGAAATAAAGGCATTTTATTTCAAAAAAGGAAAGGTCACTATAAGAAGTACAGCTGAGTACATAACATTCATCGGGGATGTTATTGTTGGATATGTCGCAGATCGTACCGCAAGAGTATACGCTGAAAGAACGTCCAATTCTCTTTACTATTACCATTTCGATTATTACAGCGATTTGAATGAGAACAAAAATGATATCCTCAATTTTGTTACTACAGAAGAAGGGACTTGGGGTGCGGCCGCAGGCGACGAGTTATGTTACCTATTTCACTGTCCCAGTCTTAAATCGACGTACATAAAACACAATCAATCAAATTCTGAGGAAATAACAATCCAAAGAAAGTTGGTCAAAATGTGGACGAACTTTGCAAAATACGGGTTGGTACTCAACGGAAACGTTTTAATTCATCTTTCAACAAATTACTTTTAGCATTGTTGGGGTTGATTCCAACTTTCGAGTTATAGGATTTATGGTAAGAAGATATTAATTCTTGTTCGATGTTTCAGGAATCCGACTCCGGACGTAGACAGCGAGTTGGGTAGCTTAAAGTGGCCAACATTCAATCTCGAGAGTAAAAACTACCTCCACATAGATAAGGAAATTGAAGTCAAATCAAACCTAAACAAAGAAAGATTTGGCTTTTGGGACCGCTTCATCGACAAATGGGAGCAAAGGGCTGTAAATGGGATAGTACGCAGAAAAGATGAATTATAAGTTATTATGAAAAGAGTTAATTTTTTATTTATTTATGATTATATCTCTCATCAGCCTATATACGTCCCACTGCTGGGCACAGGCCTCCCCTCAACTATGAGGTGGTCCGAGCCATACTCCACCACGCGGGCTCAGTGCGGATTGGTGGAGGGGTGTTTTGTAAGGTGAGTGACCAACCTTACTGTCGGATGTTATTAAGCCGCCCGAGGGCCTCTGACCAAGCTTAACGACTAATATCTATCGATATTAACCGGGACCAACAGCTTAACGTGCCTTCCGAAGCACGGAGATGCTTGTAAATAGACGTCACTCAAATGGTCAGAATGGTCACCCATCCCAAACATGACCGCACCTTACGTTGCTTAACTTTAGGTATCACTACCAAAGCTCTGCAACCACTGCGCCACAAGCACCTCCACATTCCTCACAATTTATGATTATAGAAATAAAATAAATAAATATTAAATATTTCACAACAATCACACCAATTCTCTAGTCCCAAATTAAGCTACGAGGCTTGTGTTATGGGTACTAGACAACGGATAAACGTACTTAAATACTTTTTTTGTAAATAAATACATATTATACATAGAAAACACCCAGACCAGTACAAACACTAACTTGGCTAACTAGTGAAGTAAAAGCTTTAATGGTTAAACGTGACCGAGCCAAATTAAAATTTCGCCAAGATCCTTCTGCTTACAATAGAGAAGCCTATATCAACATCCGCAATCTCTGCAACCGAAGATGTAGGAACGCCAAGCGTAGTTATATCCACTCCTCTATTGAAAACTGTCCTCCTACAAAGTTGTGGAGATTTTTAAGATCACTGGGTGTTGGTAAAGCTTCAACGGTAAATTCACGTCTTGATATGGATCTAGATCAGCTTAACCAGCATTTTAGCGCTACTCCTGTGAACTTAGACCCGGTCGTCAAGCAGAGTACACTCTCAAGTATCATGAATATGCCTGTATCTGCATCGGAACCATTCGAGCTAGCCGACATCTCGCCTAGTGAAGTGGTGAAAATTTTAAGCACTATTAAATCCGGCGCCATCGGTGATGATGGTTTGGGTTTAGACATGCTTAAACCGATCCAATCGACTTTGGCACCCATCTTAGCCCACATTCTCAATTGTTCTTTGAGATCTGGTGCTTTCCCGTCTACGTGGAAAAGAGCACATATCGTTCCGCTGCCAAAAAAACCAAATCCATCTTCTTTTTCGGATATCCGTCCGATATCTATACTTCCCCTACTCTCAAAAATACTCGAGAAGTTTGTTCAGCAGCGCCTCACTAGCCACCTTTCTCGCCATGATCTGCTGAACCCGTTCCAGTCGGGTTTTCGCGCTGGGCACAGCACCGTCTCAGCTTTGTTGAAGGTAACTGATGATATTCGACGCAATATTGACAACAAAGAATTAACTATACTCATACTCCTCGATTTCAGCAGTGCCTTCAACTCATTTGACCATGATATCCTCATAGCTTTGTTGCAATCGCTCAACCTTTCTCCTACAGCGCTGTCCTGGTTTAAGTCTTACCTGACGGACCGGGTTCAGCTGGTCAAAATCGGCGACAACCAATCTCATTGGTGCACTATATCTTCAGGCGTACCACAAGGCGGTATCCTTTCACCGATCTTATTTTCAATCTTCATTAATAGTATAACCTCTTATCTGCTGTCTTCATATCATCTTTACGCTGATGATCTGCAAATTTATACCGCTGCCCCTTTCTCCACCTTTACTTCCGCTATAAATACCATCAATTCCGATTTAGCGTTACTAGAATCCTGGGCCAACAACTTTGGTCTTAAGGTGAATGCAGTGAAGTCACAAGCAATAGTAGTTGGGAGTCCCTACTTCATCTCAAAGTTTAAGTCGGAAGTGTGGCCGGATGTTCTCTTCTCCGGTACAGTGTTACCTTTCAACACTACAGTGAAGAATTTGGGCATAATCATGGACCAGACACTTTCATGGTCGGCTCATATTTCTGAAGTTAGTCGTAAGGTATTTGCTGCTTTTCACTCCCTAAAGCGCCTACAAAACTTTCTTCCTTTCCAAACTAAACTCATGTTGGCTAATAGTCTTATCCTTCCACTATTAGATTTCGGGGATATAGTTTATTTGGACGCTAGTGAGGAGTTGCTTAACAAGCTAGAGCGACTGCAAAACCTGGGTATTCGATACATTTACGGTTTGAGAAAGTACGACCATGTGTCGGAATACAGAACCAAACTGAATTGACTGCCTATACGCCAACGGAGGGAGTGCCATATTCTGTGTCTGCTCTATAAAGCACTGTTTGACCCTACTGCCCCCGGATACCTTAGTGATATGTTTAATTTTCGTCCTGCGCCCGATGCTCGCCTGCGTCCTCGCAGGGATTTTGTTCTGCAGATACCTAATCATAATGCTTCGTCGTTTGGTAAATCGTTTGCGGTGTTGGCTGCTCGGCGTTGGAATCTTTTGCCTGACACGGTGCGGCAAGCTCCTTCCTTTACAGCATTTAAAGCAAATTTAAAAAGGTACTTCTTACAGCACAGAACTGAGCTATAAAATGGAATAAAATAAATTAATTTTCTTTGATGATATACATATAAAGTATATATTATATTTAGTTTAAGTAAGTCTATACGAATAAATATTTATTATACATTATGTATTTTGTATATGTGTGTATGTATGTTTATGTATATATATTATGTTATAGTAGACCTAGTTCTTTTAGTTAATGAATATGTAGAATATTGTATGAACCCTGCCCAATGTAATTCCTCTGCATGCCCTTTCTGGGTTAGCTGGAAGAGATCTCGCCAGGGATAAGCTCGTCCTTGCTCATCAATGTATTTCTGTTATGTTTAAATGTATTTTCTTATTGCAATAAAGAGTTTATACAATACAATACAACACACATAGTCATGCACACATATGCTTGTACTGTGCGGGAATCGAACCAGCGACCCTTAGTTTTAGAAGTCCGACATGTAGACACACCGTCGTCAATTTTATATATATTTTATTTATAACCTACCATTAATCTTAAACTAGAATCCATTTAACCTTTATATGTTTATGAATGATATTTTTGGTGTTTTCTAACTGGGACGGATTAACCATAATACTCGTATGTACGAGTACAAGTTTTTATCAAGTAGTCGATGACTGATAAATAATTCTTCATTAATTACTTAATTTTAACTGAACGTATCTTACTGATAAAAATGGACTCAAGCCCACATAGATTAGTCGTGATAATCATAAGGACACGTCAGTTGTTGGCGGGCAAATAATGTGATTAGTAAACAATAAATTATTGGTAGAATAGTAGCAAAAATGAATGGACTTCAACAAACTTTATTATGTGTTGTTTCCTTGTGTACAATTTATTTAGCCAAAGGGGATGTGATCGTTGAAACTAAATTGGGTAAAGTTTCCGGAAAGGAAGTGCAATCAATCTTAAAAGACGAAAAGTTTTACTCGTTTCTTAGCATACCTTATGCTGAACCACCCATAGGAAAATTAAGATTTATGGTAAGCTATATGTTTTTTTGATACTGATTATTTATCAGAGAGTAATAATTATTGGTTGGTATTTATTAAAGCAATAACAATACGTTTATTTTAACTTTGATAACAATCTTCTGTTTATTTTCAGCCTCCGAAACCACATTCAGGTTGGTCTGATATCTTGGATGTCAAAAAAGAAAAGAAACCATGCGCCCATTATAATTTGCCTATAAAAAATATTAAAAATTATGGTTTTTCTGGCAGCGAAGATTGCTTACATCTCAGTGTACATACTCCAAAACTGCCTATTCACAAAGAGAATCCCAACCTACCAGTGATTGTCTTCTTGTATAATGAAAACTTCAAAGTTGCCTATAATGCCTCTAAAGAATACGGCCCAGATTTCTTCATGAAAGAAGATGTTATAATAGTCACACTACAGCATAGACTGGGCTCATTAGGTTTCCTATCTTTTGAAGATGATCTGTTACCAGGGAATAATGGTCTAAGAGATGTACTTATGGCTCTAAAATGGGTTCAAGCAAACATAGCCAGTTTTGGTGGTGACCCTAATCGTATAACTTTAATGGGCCATGATGGTGGTGCAGTCATAGTTGACATTTTGCTACATTCTCCAAAAGCAAAAGGACTATTCCACAGAGCTGCGTTGCTTAGTGGGACTTCATGGAGCTCAACGTTTTTGAAGGGTAAACCTCGAGAAAGGGCAATAGAATTTACAAAACAACTAGAAGAACATGCTACTACAAGTTCTTATTTGCTGAAACGTCTCACTCCCTTCGATGTTATGGTTCTAACTGAATTAGAGGAAAGATCTGTCCATGCAGACGAAGCACGTGAAATTCAACAAGGTATATTACCTTTTACACCTGTCATTGAGCATGATCATCCGGATGCTATAATCACTCAGTTGCCAGAAAGCAGGCCCGTTGATTTTGATGTTCCAGTTATGATAGGATATACTTCCAGGTCGGGTATCCATTATACCGAACGCTTCATCCAAAGACCTCAATTTCTTACCATGGCAGATAGAGATTTCATGTTCTTGTTCCCTTACAGAACAAACTATACATTCGATATCCATTCAAAAGTTTACGCGGATGCTATCCAAAGCATAAAAGACTTCTATTTCAAAGAGGGCTACATTAAAGTAAGTAAGCCTGGGGAATATATTTCTTATTCTGGTGATATGCACAATTTTATTACTATAGATTATACAGTGAGACAGTACGCAAAGAATCCGAAGAATACTGTATATTACTTTATGTTTGATCACAGTGGAGAGTTCAACTTGAAGAAGAAAAATTTGATGAACCATGCAACAAATATTGATGGGACATGGGGAGCAACTATTGGTGATGAGCTCTGCTATTCGTTTCTCTGCAAGCCTTTGAAGAAAGCATACAAAAAAGCGTTGGAAGATCCCGATTCAGAAGACATTATAGTTATAAAGAATATGGTCAAATTGTGGTCTGACTTTGCGAAAACAGGGTAAGGATCAACTTCTTTTGAAAATCTCAATTCATTCTTGTTGGTAAGAACAATACAATTTACAATGTTATTTTTTTATTTTTCAGGAATCCAACTCCTCCAGGAGCAGAAGTGGAATGGAAGCCAGCTACGGCAGAAAATAAGGAGTGTCTAGTGATTGCCGAAGAACTTACCCTAAAAACTAATCTGCATGATGATGTGGTGAAATTCTGGGACAATTTTCTAGAAACTCATAAAAAACTAGCAGTGGATGGTGTTGTTAAGGATATTAAGGCTGAATTGTGAATACAGTTTGAAATATATCCACCTTGTTTTAATTTGTTCATTTGATTAGCATCGGGGGGCGATGGAAAAAATCCTGGAGAATTATCTTGAATTATCTTGAATTCAATAGCAATATTCTTGTAGTAAGATCTCTTCTTTGGCTTTGATACAAACCTAATATAAGAGAATTTCTATTAATACTGTACTTTCTCCTTACTATCCAAAAAAGGATTTGATTTTGCTGTGTAAATATAGGTAGATTTAACGTTGTGGTACCTACTAGTCGACCTTCTTATTCGTTTTTAATTGGAAGTCCTCATATTATGCCACTTAAATAGCTTCCCAAAATATCAGTTGCTGCCGATCAAACAAAATCCCTAGCAGATAGAGATAGATAGCAGCATATTCTTTGTACCACACCACGCAAATAAAAAAATGTATGTTCTATAAAAGTTGTACAATTTAGGCGGACTTATTGCTTGAAGCAATTTCTTTACGACGGCCTTCGAGCAAAGGATACGCTTAAATCAAAAAATTGGGTGGCGGTGAATAATTCCTATCAGATAATAGTATTTTCAACACCACATAATATTAGGATGTTTTGTGGAATACATATCAAATTCAGTCCAGTGGCTTGGATGTTCTTTTAGTAATATTTTTAAAAAAAACCTACCAAAAATGCAACTCAGCCAGTAATTGTCTACCACGTATTAATCATTTAATAATTATAAATGTCACTAACCTTATCAATCGCTGATAAAGTACGCCTTCGGTGTTATCAAATCAATAAAGTTAGTGACAAATTATTTATGTAGAAGCCTAGTACTGTACGAGTATTTGTTTTTGACAAAAGACTAGCTATAATGAAATTAGAGAAATACTGGCTAGTTTTGCTACTAGGGGCGGTATTAACCGAAGCATGTACTTGTACAGGTACTATTGAAGTAAAAACAAAACAGGGAATTATATCTGGACAGTTGAAGAAAACCTTTCTCACTGACAAACCCTTGTATGCATTCAAAAGCATTCCATACGCTGAACCTCCAGTTGGTGAATTGAGATTCAAGGTAAGGGCCCCTTATTTAATTTGAAAAAAAGAAACGTAAATAATTTATATTTCTATGTTGGTTTAAACTTTACGTAAATATTTAATCGGTTGGTTTATTTACTCTTCACTCACTCAATCCCCTTTTTGGTGTTTGGCTGTTGAGTAAAAAGTATTTAAATTGTTAGGCGACATTTCTACCCCTTTCGTTTCGTGCTTCTTTACAAAACAATCATTGATTTTTCAGCCGCCTAAGCCAGCACAAAACTGGGGAGACATCTTGTATGAAGCATACACAGACAAACCCACGTGCGTGCAGTTCTCTTCAAGGAACCGAAATGCAGAAAAATACGGAATCTCAGGATCAGAGGACTGCCTCTATGTCAGCGTATTTACACCAGACATTAAAGGTGCAGCTGCAGTCTTAGTTTTCGACTACCACGACAACTTTCGCACAGGATATAATGGCACCAAAACATATTCCCCTGAGTTTTTACCTGAAGAAGACGTTGTTGTGGTCACCGTAAGTCACCGCCTTGGACTTCTAGGCTATTTGACAACCGAAGATGATGTCATACCACCCAACAATGGATTGAGAGATTACATTTTGGCTCTGAAATGGATCAAAGAAAACATAAAAAGTTTTGGTGGTGATCCAAATCGCATAACGTTAATGGGAAGTAAAGGTGGTGCTGTATTGTCAAACCTATTGCTTTATACGGAAAAAGCGAAAGGACTTTTTAACTCAGTCACAATTCAAAGTGGATCAGCACATGAAGCTATATTTTTTCCGAAAAACCCAAGAAAAACAGCTTTTAAGATTGGCGAACTTCTTGATATTAAATCTGAAGACAGCCAGTCCCTGCTCAAGGAACTCCAGACTTTAGATTTTCATAAAATTCTGGAACAAGAGCCAGAAGTTATTGATGATAGCATTTACATTGAACAACAAATGAGTATACATCCCTTTGGCCCAGTCATAGAAAAAGAAGGCCCAGAAGCGATTATAACTAAACTGCCAGAGGATAGTCAAATTGTGAACGATGTGCCTGTTTTAATAGGCTTTAACTCGAGGGAGGGATTAGAATCAGTTTCACGTTACTTTTTCGACCCCCATTCTTTTACTGAAAATAGCAAAGACTATTTTGTTCATTTTCCCATCAGAACAAATTTTCGCTTTGGTCGTAACAATTCTGCTTTTGAGCACTTCAAAGAAGAAGTAGTTGAGTATTACTTTAAAGATGGGTACATTTACTACTCAGGTTTGGTAGAATATTCAGTTTACGTTGGTGACATTTTGCAAAACTATGCTTTGAATGCGGCGGCTAGGAAATTGTCTTCAGAGCTTGCATCGCCTACGTTTTACTACATGTTTGATTTTAATGGTCTCTTCAATGAAAACTGGATGTTTATTGCGAAGAATGCCCGGGGTATGGTGGAACCTTGGGGTGCTGGCGTAACGGATGAGCTGTGTTATTTGCACGTCTGCGCCCGTATTCAAAGCAGCTACGATGAAATAAAGAAGCTGGTCAGTGAACAAAGCGAAATTAAAATGGTTAAGAAGATGATTCGAATGTGGGCTAACTTCGCCAAAACTGGGTAAGGTTTTGTCGTTGAATGTAAAACCTTTTAAAAAGACAATAACTGTCATTGCTCTCTAATTTTAAACGTGATAAATAAATAGGCCAATACGCACTGGCTATCACAGCTCATTTTTAAAATTTTCTTTTTCAGGAACCCAACACCAAGTGAAAAAGATAAAGTGATAAGGAACTTCAAATGGAAACCCATAGACAAAAAGAGCAACAACCTTGCGTATGCACACATCAAAAAAGTATTGGAAATGTCCGAGAACCCAATAGGAGACCGTGAAAGGTTTTGGGATACAATTTTAAGTAAATACTCCCAAATGGCTGTTGACGGCGTTGCTCAAAAGGTTGATGAAAAAAAAGATGAACTATGATTATTTATTATCAAAATAAATCTCACTGACTGCGTTATGTAATTTATATTTCTGTCTCTTTTATTTATACTTTTAAAAGTACTTAATGCCTAGATGTTTATTTTTACTTCACAAAACGTTTTTGTATCCATATCATTAGATTTATTGTTCCACTGACGTGTCTTAATTACATTGGCCCATCATAGCCGTATCAATCGTGTTCGTGTGTGATTGAATAAAAGTACAAATCTACATATTTAAACTGCTATATTAAAACTTTCTTACTTCTTAACTGGTTTTATAAATTAAAGGGGCCAGGAATTTTGAAATTGACTACAATAATATGGAAAAATGATTTATGGTACTAACTCTATGTTCAAGAGTTAAAAAAAAACATCACTGGAAAGTTGATAACTAGCTAGCTAACCAAAACCTTGGTACATATTTTTATACTAGTAACGGACTAATAAAATCCTTTGTTTTTGCTTCATGATAAAATCAGAGTGTTTTTCATTTTGAAATTTGCTGAAATTCGTCACGAATTAGGGAGAGATTAGTGATTACAAATGCGCCACATATTGTCCATGCATACTTTGCGAGCGCCAGGAGTTGCCAACTCAACAGGTATTAGCATAGTTTGGTACTTTGATACTACCCCGAATATTTCAGCCACCAACTTGCTTTAAGCTTAAATTTTAGGCAGAGTTCAAGTCACCTATTTTACGTTACTCTACTCCAATTTGTAAGTTTTTCACGCACATGACTAATACATCAGTTAAAGAGAAAAAGTAGAAAGTAACTAGTTTTGTTGAAAAAAACATTCCACATTTATTATTAACCCCTTGCGGAACACTCTACATTGATAGCACTTATAGCGCCACCTATTCAATGTACTTTGAACCTTGCCGCTTGAAAATCTGGCGGAAAAGCCACACCGCACAAGTAATTTCACAGTCGCTAGCCTTCGCATAATACATTGTGCCCCTGTGATACATTGTGCCGTAGTCTCCACAGAGGGCGTTAGTTGTCTTCGTAAATTGATTTTCCGAGTTTTCTAACTACGCAGAACGTAGTTCAACTCAATAGCTACAAAATTAAAGCCACATACACATTCAGAGTAATATCGCTGCAAATAAAGGGCATTATAGGTCGACTTTACGTCAGTCGCACTATAATCGCCGGCGTCACCTGACATAAGATGTTAGGCCCCTTAAGGTGACAGAGACAGACTAGCGACCGCTACTCGTGACGTCACATCACGTTTTTGAAGGCTACCTTCAAAAGTGAGTTGCGTGATGTCACAAATCTTTATTTAGGCGTTGTCCTAGGTGAGCGACGCAACGCAACAATTACGCCCCGACACGATGCGACGTAATGCGACCAATACTCCAAAACTATTGAGCCAATTTCAGTCGCGTTTCGTCACGTAGGACACTATCATAACGACGACTAAATTGTACAATCGTAATTTTCGAACCGTGACATTTTAACATTTAAACACTTAACAGTTGACTTTGCTTAAAGAGTCAATATTTACGAATAATTCAGTTCATTTAATGTGTGTGTAGTCAACCGTCACCCATAAATCTTTAGACTTACAGTTCAATTTCAGGGCTACGCATTTATGTCGTATATCCTATATACCGTATATACCTGTTCTCAGGTACAAATATTTTTAAATGACCGTAGTTGACCTTAACCCGAGTTATATAACTGGTGTGCACTTGTAAATAGCTTGCCTGACCAGTTTTAGTTGTCTATGCGCTTTATAGCAGGTTAAGTACAAAATGTGAGAACAATGTCAGCAGTAAAGTACTCACACGCAGTGAGGTGGCATGAAGTCTTGACGAGAATTACTTCCTTTTATGAGCATGTCAAGTTAGTAGTCTTTAAATGTAGTAATTACCACGCCTCCTGTCAAAGATAACGAGCCTGTGTAAATAGAATATTTTATTGTGTCTCTTTTGCATGGCTTTAAAAATGAAGTTGTTACCTATAATCATACCAAACTTAAATAAAATAATTGGATAACTAACGCCAATTTTCTTTCAATCACTAAATATTTCACTTTTACTTTCCAACAAAAAATATCTCCTACACTCACAATTATCTTATAATTATCAAAATAAGTTACCTACTGATAATTAGTTAATACAGACGACATTGTTAATTTCGAATAATTTCAATGTTTTAAATAAAACAGTGAGTCCCGTTTTGATTTAGGTATGTACAATGTTCACGATTCTTCAAATAAGTTTATTTATTTGAAAATTGGCTCAAATGGTAAGTACCATTTGAGTCAATTTGCTATTCAACAAGTCTTAAACTAGGCTTACATGGTGGTAAAGGGTCCCTAAGATATCTTTCCTCTTACAGAACACAGAAATGTCGAAAATTGGAAGTAAATCTGTAAATATTTACTAAAAAAATAGAACTGCCTACTATTGAAACCGGCGTCTGATACCTACCTAATTCATATTTGTACCTAACTGCCAAATTTGCAAGTCACCTGAGTCATAGTCATAGCATTGTACGGGAAATGACCGGAAAGCACGAAATTTTTCCCTTATCGCACACGATCAATCACAAATTCAGAAGGAATTCACAGTCGTCGAGTGGAGTGTGGCTCGGAAAACCTCATAGTTGAGGAGAGGTCTGTGCCCAGCAGTGGGACGTATATAGTCTGATGTGATGAAAATGCGATTTGTGATTTTTTCATGCTACATTAACTGATTCGGCGTCACTTTCTTTTGAATAGAATAGAATGTATTTTATTGGCACAAAACACAAACAATATTACCACAAATATGTTTACAACAGTGAAAACAGCGCAGTGTCAACAAGGCTATGCAACAGGCTTTTTGAAATCGATGGCTACTCCTTCAAATTAAGTATAAGAGACTACTTTCTACACGACAACACATACCCAAAACATAACTATCTATGTTGTTCACGTAAATCAAACCCTCGCGACGCCACGTAATTTTTGCTCAGCACTACAATTAAAAGTTCGTAAAATTAGCCATCGCAACGAATCGGTTAAGAGATATTTGAGTACAATATGCCGACATAAAAATTGGCAAAATAAGGAACTAACTAGTAGGTCCCTATTCACATATTATCCATATTAAATCTTTTAATTCTATATATAGATAAGGTAGGTAGTACAATTTTTTTTTCATAAGTCACTTCTAAATAATACAATATCGTGTTTTTATAGCTCCTTTTGCGCTTATTGTTAATGTTAGTAGAAAATCAATAATAATACACGAGTAAGAATATACATGAGTATTGTTATATAAAATTCACCACACTTAAAAAAAACTCACAAACATTCAAGGACCATAATCAGCCTTCGTCAACGGATATGCTGACTGCTGTTACAGCGTGAAAACTTCAGTGCTTCAGCGAAAACCCGCCGCGTCAGTACGCACTGCTCGCCTGAAATAACGCGGAAGCAATCGTGTTCTGTGTATAAACTTATTGCTGAAAACTAGGAGGAACTTGCGTGATAAAAAAGTCGGATTGCAACAATAATTTGTAAGAAGAACGCGTTTTCGGGTTTAGTTTTTTTTACATAAAATACTTTGAAACATAAAAAGGTTTACATAATTTTACTTCACTATAATTTATGAAAGGAATCTATTCTCAACTCCCACAAATATCTATTGAATACCTTTATAAAATTTACATATTCATACACAAAATAAATAAATAAGTCGGTCAGGAATAATATTCTACGCACGGTAAATTGAATAATATAACGATTACGTACATAACTGAATTAAAAGAAAACAAGGGTTACTACTTACTTTACAATTATTTTTGATTGTCATGAAGCAATTACGTTATTTTACCTCACTCGACTAGATAACAATTAAATTAGATGATTTAAACAAAAAAACTAAGCCAAGTATACCTATTTGATCAAATTCTAAGCGATCAGATATACTCAAAACGTAACCAGTTAGATAAACATATTTTTACAGGTCCTAAATGAGATACTTTATAAGTATTTCCATTAGCAGGCAGAACTCAACTTTAAATGCAAGCCACAAAAACGTTCATTCTTAAAATCATTCTTGAACAAAAGAAAATGTCTACACTTGTTTTTCTTCCTCATCATTTCCTGCCAGCAATTTAAAAAGATATTACGGTAGGCCACGTAAACGTAAGTGGTTGATGTCAAACAATTAACATGGTCTGTGCCACCCGACAATTTAAGAGCGTAGCGTAATCGCCACGACCGGCTAAACAGCATATACGCCGGTTTTCCTGGTTCCCTACTCAATTACAAGTTGTTACGTGCATTAACCGGTGCTTGTATAGAGTTACGATTATAATCTAGGTGTTACGTTTTCAATCCGATTATGCGGCGTAGAGCAGAACTGCCTGGATAACGTGTGGAAAACTGCGTCGGAAGATGATAAATCTAACAAGAATAAAATTGTAGCTAGGAGCTTAGAAAACACAAGAAAGAAACAAGTTACTTATTGCATGCTTGGGATTTTGTTATTTAAAAAAAAAATTATTTAATAACCATGAAAGGTAAAGAAAAAAATTGTAAAACATTTCTTAACTTAGACAGGAGAGACACATATTTTGCATACAATTAACCTACACGTAAGTTTTACGACACCAAGACTGCAATAACTAAGTAATCTGTAATTATTCACAGGTTTTTTAACTCTCTCCCCATTGACATTTTCTCTACCTATCTAACTTTTTGCATATATATGTATTCAACTTCTTTAGGGTAAGGAAACGATTCAAACTTGATATTTTTTTTAAGTTCTTAAAAAATGTTGTGTTTAGTTTTAATTGGCAGTCGGACTAGTATACGTCTTTAGTGTAAAGGTCTTATAATCAGAATAAGTTTGCCTGCTGTAACTGTACCCTAATAAATAAAATAAAATAAATACATAAATCCGAACTACTAACCGGCTTATTATACCCAAATCATAAAGTTGGAAATAGTTAAACTACGTATAGACAAAAATAAAAGCAATGGAACACGTTTTACACGTTTGAATGCGATCTATAAATAACTGCGACATATTTGGCATAAAACCTACTTGTTATTTAACAGCATTCGCGGAACAGACCACGATGTTGTCCTTATTATTTCAAGTCTTTTGTAAATGAGCCTTTTTGGGGTCTCCAAAGCCAGTTCAATCCCCCAAAAATGTAACCCGGAATCCGCCTTTATTTCTGGGGTCCTTTTAGGCCGCTGCTTATTTGACGTGGTTTTATCCGGACGGGACGTGGGAAGGACGGGTACGTGATTATCTAAAATCTGTATCTTACTACTGTAAAAAAATCCAATTGCTTAACAACAATAGACGGTGAACACATAAGGCACGAAGCACAAGAAATAAAAGCGTCCCGGAGCGGGACGGGAACATGCTTAGTATCGTCGCCGTCTATATTTTTCCTTTCCCTGTTCCGTGCACCTGTGATATATGCGTTTTTCTATACATTTCTAAATGAGTAATAAGAATCTACATATTTTATAACACAATGATGGTAAGCTAACCCGATAAATCCGGGTCCCGATAAATCTAAAGGCTGCAGTATAAGTGACTAGTTGTTATCCGGACGGGACGCAATGTTCCAAAACCAAAACATTGCGTCCCGTCCGGATAAGAACTAGTCACATATTTATCGGGTCGCCTTTAGATTGACCCGTATTTATCGGGTTAGCTTACCATGATCGTGTTATAAAATATGTAGATTCTTATTTTGGTAAATAAATAAAAATCTAACATAATTTCTACGCTAGCTTTTCCCGCTTTTCGCAAATTTTCTCGAAAATGGCGCCGCCTGCGCTTGATAATGATGTGCATATAATCGATATTGATGAAGAAATTGATAGCATTATCAATGATGAAGATATGCCGACACATAAAGGACATGATGAAGTACCTGAAGTTCAAATTTACCAATCTGCAAGCACCAGGCCCGTGAGTGAAGTTGGTAAGTTCGCACATAAGTAATATAACTACAGGCTCAATGTTAGCGCAGCGTGGAGGTATTTCGTCCCTTTTCATGATAGTTGTAACCATAACCCCGCTTTTCAGCACCAACCACGGACCAACCTGCGAATACCGTTACTAATATCTATATGTTGTATAGTATCCAATGTGTTAAGTCCGATGTATGAAAGAACTTACTATGGGTACTCTACTAACAACATTTAGTCCTTGCGATTTTATTATCAAAGTTACTTTATAATCTCAATCAACTTTAAATTAGCCATTGGCAAAGATAGCTTACACCATTACTCGTCAGGACGGTCTAGATTGTGTGTGGGTAATGCAACCGTCACCATGGTATTTTAATAACGTGTTGAGCACTGCGTAGTCTAATGATAAGTAATTCTTCGAAAGAATTTTTTGTACCGATATACTTTCGAACCAAACCTTTATTCATCATCCAAGGTGCGAGGACTCCTAAAGAGAAGAAGAAGAGTTTCCTATTGATAGTGACCGCTGGACATAAAGTGTTTTTTCTTTCATTTTGGCTTCATAATTATGAATGTAGTTTAAAGAAGTATGAAGTTTAGTTTAACCTGAATTGAAATTGCACTACAGGTACGTAGTTAGTATGCTACATTCTGCATAAGGAAGCAATTCTTCTGCCAAAAGAGCAGCATATTTAAGCCAAGCCAAAGCCAAGTCCAACAAGTAAAGCCTATCTCTTAGCTGTGAAGTAGGTATCCGTAGCCATGCGTGTTATCTCTTGAAATAAAGATAGGGAAAAGTATTCATAGGTACCCATGAATACTTTTTGAACTTTCTATCATAACTTCAGATTCTCTAGTTCTTAACCTTTCTACTGTTTTACAGCGTTTAGTCTAACTATAAGGCGATAAAATCGCAATACATCATATGGCGAAGAAAATTATAGCAAATTATAGCTGCAAAATCCATTTTAAAATAAAAGTCAAATGTTGTGGCAGTTTTGAAATATCAAAAAATTTGACAAAATTTTAAGATATCTCACACTTTTAAGTAACAGCATTGATAGACTTAACATCAGAAACGACGGAGATGAAAAATCAATAACAAGTATAAAGTTGAAAATTAGAAAGGATTTGTTTAATAAAATGATAACGTAAATGGATATTACTTTTAATTGAAATCATTTGAATGAAGTCAATTTCTTATTCAATTTATTTTTATTTTCAGCCGTTTTTATTACTCCATGTAATAGTGTAATAGCCCCCTTAATAGTTGTCATGGCTGCCCCAGGGGCACCTGGTAAATGAAAAACGATTTCTTTCCAAGTACAAATTTAATAATGGTATTGATATGTAGTCCATTGCGTAATATTTTAAACATTCTTCAACTAATAAAGGGAACCAACGCTCCATATATCTTGAGTTGGATGACCAAGATCTTTAAGCGCTTATTTGAAAAAGCGTAGGTATTTTTTGCCCTCGAAATTGAAAACTCCTCATAACTCAACGACAGGCTGTCAAATATCAGTAGTGTCTCGTAACAATTGTGCAAGTTTGTGCTGCCACTACCCAAAAAAATGCCTACAAAATTACCTTCTAAAAAAGCTCCTGAACTCAAATGTTCCAAGCTGGCCCCTTCTCCCCTACATAAGTACCTAGTTAGGTTCATACTTATTTATTTTGCAAATAGGTTGTAAAAATAATTACACGCGAAAACAATAGACAATTTAAACGAAGAGATGATAAAAAAACACACGCTCACATCATTCTTTCTGCCAACAAAGTGCTGTTTCGATTACTTTGGTTCTAAAATTTAACATAGAGTTTATAGAGTACATGCGTATGTCTTCTTGAATGTGCATTTGTCTCTCTATTCACGTTTCTTATTGATTGTTTTTTTTTTTTATAAAATTCATTTGAAACGTATTACGATACTAAAAGAGCAATGCTTCACCCGGTTTAGAGGTCAAACCTTTTGTTTGTTAACATTTGAATTAACAACAACAAAAAAACTAAAGTTTGCATATATATTATTTACGTTTTCTGGCCTTTTAATAATAACCTGATTCTGTTGCCGGATGGATCGAGATATTCATGCATTTTTATTACTTTTGTTTTTTTCATCGACTACGCAGACACATCAGCCAGACTTCTTAACTTATTTCGTTCTCAGTAGGTACCTAAATTCCTTTTTTTTAAGAAAGAAACAACAGGTTCAACCTATCATTGTCATATTTTTTGGCAGTCACATTACTATGCGAAACTTGTCGTTCTGATTCAAAACTGATTGTTAAGTCCGGTCCGGTTAAGCCGAATGGTTTTATGATTTAGGTAGGTACCTACTTTATTGTCCTTGTAGATAGTTCATATTTGTAAGGTATTGCGAATATGATGATTTATTATTCCGAGTTCAGTCATTTCATTCTTGTGATTTTTAGTTTAAAAAAATACCAACTGAGTAGGTATCCTCGATCCGATCGATTGTTCATTAGATCGATGTAGCTACCTTTGGCTTCGTTCACACGGCATTGTCCTGCATGTTTTTTGCAGTATACCTACCACATAACGTGTAAATTAGAGATGGGCCGAGTAGTGGTTCTACCGAGTACCAAGTATTACTCGGTTTAAAGCTTGCCGAGTAACGAGTACTCGGCCGAGTTACTCGGTTAAATTAGAGGTCCTAAAACAAGATCAAACATGACCACAACGCGCTGCTAGCAATACTCACTGTAATTTTGAATTAATAAATCATGACTTCACTAATCAACATAATATGTATTTGATTTTATGATATATCCCTTGCTTGAACTACCTAATAGTCCTCCTGGCCGATTTCGACCACGGCGGTCAATCTCAACAGAGATCAGCCAACTACGCAGTAGATATTATAGTGCACAAGTGTGAGCGCAATACACAGGTGCACTCACTGTTCCATCACTCTCAAAGTTCGGTGAGATGGCAATCCGACATGACCGGAGAGAGATCAGGCGCAGGACCAACAGCTTAACGTGCTTTACGAGGCACGGGGGTGTAACACCGCCAACTTCCCGACTCCGAGTTGCTTCTGAGAAATTCATGACAGAAAATCTCAGAAACAAGTATGGCTCGACCTGGGATTCGAACCCAGGACCTTTCGGATGTAAGGCAGAAACTTTGCCACTACACCAACGAGGCAGTCTACATGCAGTTAGTTAGTTAGAGAACTACATACAGTTTGTCAATCCGCAGCGGCCTGGCTGTCCTATAATTAACCAATTGGAATTAACAAACGCCAGATTAGGGGCTTATTCATTGACTTAAGTATGTGGTCATTTAGGTACAAACTTTAATTCCTCCAGTTGGCCACTAGCAAACTTATTCCAGACATGCTGTTTATTAAATTTTTTATAACAGAGTACTCGGCACTTGAACCGAGTTATTAGGCCGAGTACGAGTATTAAAATAAAACACCGAGTACGCCGAGTACCGAGTACTAACCGAGTACTCGGCCCATCTCTAGTTTAAATAGTGACCATGCAGTGTACAGCAGAGATCCATTTATACGTCGATTGCACTGCAAATGTAAACGTAAAGTATACGACACCTGTGAATGTCAGAGATACAGTACAAAATAGTTTAAAAAAAGCATTTACATACAAGATGCAAAATACTTTTCAGACTGACGACCGCTTGGTGCCGTGGTCCACAGGTTCTACAGACTACTACTACTTCAGACTTCTAAAACCAAGAGTCGCGGGTTCGATCCCCGCACAGTACAAACATTTGTGTGCATGAACATGTGTGTTTGTACTGGTCTGGGTGTTTTCTATGAATAATATGTATTTATTTACAAAAAAAAGTATTTAAGTATGTTTATCCGTTGTCTAGTACCCATAACACAAGCCTCGTAGCATAATTTGGGACAAGAGAATTGGTGTGATTGTTGTTGATTTCCTATTTCAAGAGCCAAATAGTATAAAGTTTTAAATTTTAAATGCTTTAGCTTTGAATAATATTTGGAAAATACCTATTTAAAAAAAAATACCATTTGACCAAATAGAATGATAGTTATTTTCATCATGAGAAATGGAATAGAGATACAATGCCGAGCCGAATAGCACTTTATGCGTGTCATTTTGGTCATATTTATCAGTATGCGTATCAATAAATTCTTCAATAAAAATAAAGTTATTAATAATAATAATACTCACTTAAAATAATGTAAAAATCTAGACTTAAAAAAAGAAAAGGGAAGACCTAACAGTCGAAACATCATTTTTATTTATATAATACGCTTTACGTCACTCTGAGCGCGTGTAAAATACATTGGCAAGAGAGAGATATAATCTATCGCCATATGTCTCTCTCGTTGTCATCGAGAAGATGGACATTTGACAAGTTATGGAGTCGATGTACCAGACTATCTCAAGGGACTCCAGTGGGATAACGTTTGTTGATGACGCGAACAGCCGAACGCACCCTCGGCGGCACTATAAGCGTCATTCGTTCATTTCATTTTGTTTGATTGGTAATACTCGTATTGCCTAAACTTAGTCACAAAATATTTTGCATTTTGAAACGAATGTAAAAAATGCAAAATACGTCTGGAAAGGAATTTGAAACAAAATATACAACATGTTTTTTACTAAAAGGCATTTAAAATGCAAAATAAAAAATAGGTGTGTTGTATTTTGTATTTGCATTTTAAAAGGAAGTATTTCAAAAAAATCGCATCTCTGGAATGGATCTATGTAGTGTACATTTTATGGTCACTATTTACGTCAAGACATCAGCATTGTCCTTCAGTTTTTTATGCAGTATACCTACATACTGCATGCATAAATACGTCTGCACGTTTTAACCATGCCGTGTAAACGAAGCCTAACTCCCAGTTTTGCCTCTGTTTTGCTACACTTTGAATTCAAGGTATCAAGACATAAACAGGATGCCAACTTAATTAAACCAAGCCTACTATGTAATGATCTTGAAAAACATTTTACAATACCCAATGCAAAGTTACCCCCTTAAATTACCAATCCTACTTGCGATTTTAACATTTTAAAATATGTGTTCTATTGATTTGATTTTATACCAGTGGAAAGTTTTATTTATTAATTCCATATAATTAGCGCAGTAGATTGAAATCGATAAAGGATAATGAGACCTTATAATATATATAATTTGTCATGTCCAGCCAGGTGCAACTTGTCGCTTTTTCAATTGACTAGGTATTGATCTGACGTTGTTAATGTACCTAATTCCCCTTCCTGTTTATTAAATGTTCCTTTACCCAAAGGTTGTCAGAAAAAAAGATCTCTACAAGCGATGAGACCGCCTAAATTGAACATCTTTCTTTGTTAAACTTGTCTGTAATTTTGTTTTGTGTTGTACAATAAAAAGTTAATCTATCTATGTCAATGCTAAGTTGGTATCTAAATCGATTTTTGATAAGTTTTAAGTTCAATCTAGCTGTATGTTGTGCGTCAAAACGCCGGCCGGTGCTTCTGGACTACAAAACGAAATGCATCGCAAAACTGATCTACTACGATTAAACCACTAGCATAGTTATTAAGTGGTAATAACACCTCGTCCTGGCGCTGCGTGTAACGTGTTCAGTAAACATGAGCCCGCCGGCTCTGCAGCACGCCGACACCTGCGCGCGCGATCACGTCCTCACCATCGAGCCAGCAATCGATCGTGTCAAAGATACAGTTTTGGATATCGATTACGAATCGAATATGGATAAAGGTTTGTGCAAGTACTGTTTACAGTGACGTGTGACCTCTGTATTATTGTGTCTGAATGAAAACGAGCTAGCCGGCGTATTGTTATCAAAACATCGACACCGCTGTATGCTTGACAAAACAAAATAATTAAACCTTTACAATACATCGTTCATAGGCTGGATCTATAATTTTACTTTTAAACCTGAGTAGCCAGATACCTATTTTCGTTTTCCATATCTTTAGATACGAACTACCTTTGGTGGTCCCGGAAATGCTAATCGAACCAAAATTCGAACCATGACCAATCACAGGAAGGTTGTGGTACACACACATTGTT
The DNA here is from genome assembly GCA_963921415.1 of Pyrausta despicata. Classification (NCBI taxonomy): domain Eukaryota; kingdom Metazoa; phylum Arthropoda; class Insecta; order Lepidoptera; family Crambidae; genus Pyrausta; species Pyrausta despicata. The sequence continues at coordinate 6,562,123 of OY992862.1, read as the reverse complement.
CGATTAAAAATTTAAGGATTTAAGAAATTTTCTAACCTTATTTTCCAAACTGAAATTGGTTAATGAAAACTTTTAGGTAGCCTTCATGGTTATCATGATCAAAGATCGACCTAACTAGCTGCCGGATATATGAAGTCTTTCAATAAAAAAGTGTAAGTTTTTTCTGTAAGTATGCTAATCAAGATAAATTACCTTACCTGATTTATAATAAGGTAATATGATTGATTAATGTGAGGTTTCTATATACTATGATTAAGGTAAATAACTAATAGTAAATGCGCGCATCGAAGTGAGTTACTTCAATAATATTATTGATGGCAAAACATAATAATAATCCTTAGCGCATTGTAGGTCGTAGGTAGTCGTCTAACTATAAACCTCTCAAAGTATCGGAAACTACAACATAATTGAGGACCGCATTTCAAATGGTGACCTGCTACATACTTAATAATTAATAACCAGAACCACGTAGTGCATTTCTACAGACATTGATAGACAGATACATGTAGGTTATAATTATTAAGAATGGTTAAATCGATAATAGTGAAACTAATGATGGGGCTCAAGTTACCGACGCTCGGTTGTTTTCTAACTTTAATGCAGAAACAACCCAATATGACCAACCCAAGGACTGTTGAGTGAGGTAGAGACGGCTTCTTAGGTGTGATAGAGCTGCTGCCTACTTACCTAGTCGCCTAAAGATCAAAGTTATTTGCACCGTCATCTTTATTACCTACCCAATACTTAATAATATCCACATGTTGACATCACTTCAATGATGATAACTTAAGCACACATTAAGTTTACTTAACCTTAACTTTGAGTTTGGTTGAGATATCTAAGAGCAGGCACGCCACACACGGCAGCCGCCAAACATACATAATCATTTTTATTTTTAATTAAAATTGAAAATAAAAGAGCCATAAATTCTGACACTTACATAGTTCACTATCATACCGAACTACTACATTCATTCTTATTTAGAACGTGTTATTTAGCGCGTGTCAGTTGAAAAGACTCTTTATTTACGGAAAATACAAACCTCCAACCACCCTACCCTATCTATTTTGCAGATGTTAGTTCTCACAAAACCGCCGCAACTTGCAATACCAAACTTGTTATGAAATGCCATTAGTATTTAAAAAAAAATTAAGGTAGCTTGCAGTCAGATTAAAGCACAAACACTGCTCTAAGCTCCCGTAATTTAAAACGACTCTGCTGTTCCTGTTGTTCACACTGAAGATCTGTTTTATTAACAGGACTAGAAACCCTCCATCGCTACCTTCCTACTAGAGGTGTTTCACATTGAATATACAGGATTTCAGCCATAATATTAGTTTTGGAACTAATGAATGACACATGTGTGTTACGTGTTAACTCGCTTTACATACATAGGCATACCAAAACAAACAGATTACCGAGTGAACTGTCAGGTCAAAAAACTCTTATACTGAGACTAGCTGACCCGGCAAACGTTGTTTTGCCATATAAATTATTGTGGACAACCATTATCGCTAAAGGATATGAAAAATAGATATTGGCGATTCTCAGACCTACTCAATATAGGCTCACAAAATTTCATAAGAATCAGTAAAGCAGTTTCGGAGGAGTACGGGAACGAACATTGTGACACGAGAATTTATATATAGATTACTCTATCAAAGAAATCGGCAAACTTTAAGGCCCAACCGTGGGTGGGAGAAGCAAATTAAAAAGTCTAGAACTGCGTTTTTCTTTCCATAACCAAACACATCCTATATTTTCTTTTCTCTGAGACAAAATCACATTCCACAGAACAAAATTGGTACTACTTAGATTCCCGGCTCCAGACACTGGCCTGGCATTAAAACCGAAAGGGCGCGAAATTTAAACGTGATATAAGAAGGTACCGCGGGAATTTTGAATTGAACTCGAAATTTTTAGTTTTATTTGTTGACAATTTTTAAATATAGGTACCTATTTGAAGAAATTTTGGAAGCGTCCGAAAATGACACATAATTCTGACTAACAAACTCTGTGTACCTTAACATGGTGCATAGGAGTGACAGTGCTCCTATTTATAAAGGAGTGAAGGTATTGTTGAATTTGAACGAACGGTAATTTTATCAAGGCAATTCAATCAATATTGATTGACAATTTTAAAATAATTAAATAACAAATTTCTCATCGCAAGAAACATAAATAAGTGCCTAGTTAAAGTTATTTTTTTTATATAAGTCTTTGCCTAATTTTTGTAATTTTTTTTCTAGGTAAAACTATGATGTTAAAGACGGTCACTGATTATTGTTGATAAAAATAAAAATTTACAAAAGATAATCTAAACAATGTTTTTCTTGCTCTATTCGGTATTATGGAGCTTTCAATTAAGTAATTTGATTAATTAAATAAAATATAAAAGCATTGAAAGGAAGCAAAGAAGGGCTGACAAAAAAATTCTACTACAATACCACCACTGTCCCTAATTAGGTGACCACGCCTAGTTATATGAAAATCTTTCTCAAATCTAATGAAATTGTCTTTGAAATTATTTACCTTAATAATATAACTCCGAGATGTACAAGCCACTTACAATTGTTCTATGGATGTAGGAGTTGATGTAGGTACTCGGAACCTCAATGGAAGTAGTCACTTGAGCTCCAAAGTAAACTGAAACTGAAAATTTCATTCAAAAATTTTAAAGCTATTTTTAAATGCAAGGAAGTTTTAGTCATCTGGGCGAAAGACAAGAGCCATAATTAATTCAAAATTAAAAACTATTCACCTACCAAGTATATATAAGTTTAAACAACGGTTATGGTCTCGCAGACTTACATTTTTTTTAATTATTATACTTATTTGTAATATAGTTCAATCAGTATCTCCTGAAGAACTACTCTGCTCTTCTCGTACTTGTTTTAATATACTTTGTGCTTCAAGAATTCGTGGCAAAGTTATTAAGTCTTTTCCTGTCATTGCTTGTATAAGAGGAATCATCAAAATGTTTGCGACACAACATTTTCAATTATGCATGTAATTTTCCTAAAGAACCTGAAGAGGCTAAAAATCACCTAAAAGGTTACAAAAGTAACTTCTGGCAACGCTGTTTCATTGTGACTGGAACTAACTAGTATTCACTGACCTCTATTTCTACACACTGGACAGGCTGTTCCATACAAATGACAGCTAATTTTGTGTGCTAATTTGAAGCGCCACTGCGAGTGTCCCGAGAACTAATTTTGACGTTTATTGCAAATGGCCACCGTAGAAGATTGCAACAGCGTTGAGTTTTTTTAAGTATTTTAATTGAAGTGAAAACTTCTTTAGCGGCGTTGAGCACTTTTGTGGCATGGGTAGAAACTGTGAAACTCGCGTCAGGTCACGTGATGCTGATCGAAAAACCGTAAGACGGTTCAAATAAATCAAAAATGCACAACGTTAATAATCAAGTTTTCACTTCTGCCGGCACTCCCGGAGTGCAACCCGTGTTTTTTTTTTTATTTCGTTGTATTTCATATCATATAGTGAAAGTTAAGCTGAATAATCATGAGGAAATGTGTGTTATGTAAAACTCGCTACAGAAAAGGGAGTAAAACATCACTAATTTTAGTTCCATGGACACTCGTATCTGCCTACAGCGCCAAAATGGCGACACTCAAATAAGCACAAAAATATTGTGACAGCAGCCAGTCCAGTGTAAATAGAGGTCAGTGCTAGTATTTAAACAAAGTGACTGGATCTTATCACCATCTCTGAGAAGAAAGAAGAAATTGAGCAAGTGTTCTAAACATCCCTGGTGTTATTTTTAATGTGTTATACTACTTGTTTCCAAAACAGCTCAATAGATGTCACTACCCGTGATGATTTGATCGACCATGCATTGTCAAAATCAGCTGAAGTGTCAGAACTGTCAGGTACCAACATTGACATTGCTGACTGACAGAGGATAATTTCATTTAAATGTCCAGTGATTAAGTGTGATTTCAAACCTCAATCGTCGAACTTGCTTTTTGGTAATCGGTCGTGATCGCACAAAATAATTGTTAAATTGTGTTGCTTCCAAAGTCCACAAGCAAAGCAGTGTTTATCTGATATTCATTTTATCGTTTCGTAAATAAAACCACTCAATTTTTCTGTGTTCTGCCATTTGTGACTATTGTCATAACAATAAGTTTTGCGCAATGGTTTTAGGTAAGTTTGTTTCGTAAAACGCATTGAATAATTTATAGGTCAGGTCATTCATTTAGATGTAGTAAAAGGGTTGGTGCTCACTGAAAGATATAATGTTTTGCGTGTGAACAATTATCTATAAAGTCCATTATTATGTTTTGTTAATCAAGGATTTTACGAAGTACGTAAGACATGTAAACAAGTTTTTTCTATAGGGAAAACCGGTTTTCTGGTATCATTAAATAGATGTTTACTAGTTCCTTGAGTTCCTTCTATGCTAACTTTTCTTTCAATTGTTAAAAGCTATTAAACTGATGTAAATATATTAGTGGCAGGCAAATTTCATTAGTTAGTAGGAGTAAGTAAGCATTTCAGTTATCTTATACACAATTAATTAAACATAAATGTATACCAAAAAACTTCACTTCAGATAAGTTTTGATTTGTTGTAAACTTACCTTAGATAAGTCACATTGTAAAATGTATGCATTCAACAATGAGTGAAGATATTAATAACTATAAATTAATTTTTGTGCTTGTAATAATCATTGCAAAGTTAAAAGTATTAGCACAAAAATAAATTGGACAATGCACAAGAGCATTGGACCGGACTTCCAAAAGTTGAAGGGTTCGATTCCTCCCCGATGACTGGAGCTGAAAAGGTTTTTTAAGTGTTGTCTTTTCGAAATTAAAAATAGCGTTGTGAACGCAAAAAATACTTTTTAAAAAAAAGTTCACTGCAATTCACTCAATGTACTGAGGAAGTATACATAGTCATTACCTAATACCTTTTCCATAGATTTTGGTAGGATTAATAATTAAACTGTAAATGTATTTTTTGCTCTTAAAAAAAGCAAACAAAATGTACCCACTATATATTTTGTTTTCTTACAGCTGGCCTTCCTGATTCAAAGGGCAAATCAGCAAACATAGCTGAGGTGAGTTTAAACTTTTAAATGAGTTTTTCTGCTCCTTCCTCCTAAATCTTGATTCCAATTAAGTTTACCACAAGAGTGTCTTGTTAATTTAGTAGACACTAAAAAAGACACTGAAAGTAATGTGTGTGATATTTTTTTGCTGTATGTTAAGTTTAACAACATAGTCTTATTTACTTTTAATGTGGCCATTCTGACAGCCAAACTTCTATGCTTGTTAGATATAGCATTGTAGCAGCACAACACATTATTTTGAAGTTCTATACCAGTCTTAGGCTCTTGGGTGACTTAATAACATCTGACAGTAAGATTAGTAGTTTCTTACCTTACAAATCCCACTGAGCCCCCTGGTGCAGTATGGCTCATACTACCTTACAGTTGATGTGAGGCCTGGGCAGCGGGTCATATATAGGCTGATGAGAGTGAGAGTTTATACCAGCACAGAAATATGTGCTGATATTAAACTTACATTTTGTCAAAACAACTAACAAATACCTAACTTCTTTTAAAGACTGTCCAACGCACCCGCGACGCCTTCAACCGAGGTGTCACAAGGCCCATAGAATGGAGGCGAAAACAACTCAAGAACCTTCTGAGGATGTACAAGGAGAACCAGCAGGCCATGATCGACGCACTCCGGGAAGACTTGAGGAGGAGCAAGATGGAAGCCGTGCTGCTAGAAGTTGATTACCTGATCAATGACTTGACTAATACGCTACATAACTTTGATGAATGGGTCAAACCTGAAAAGGTATGATTTAACCAAAATTATTTTTGATTAATACATTTACATGGCAATATTTTTGTCCTCATCATAAATTGTGAATATTTCTGGTTGTTAAACTATAAAACTTTAAATGACCCATTAAAAGCACTGTCTATTTTGGCACTGTTTAAACTTTAATCAGTTAAACTAAGAAAAAAAATTAAGTTTAGTTCTGTTAGTAGCATTGTAAAACATAGTTTTTCCGTTTTATTATGAAGATTTAATTTTCTTTTTTTCCTTGTAGCCTGCCAAACCCCTTGTCAACATATTGGACGAGGTTGTGATCTACAACGACCCCTACGGCTTGGCTCTCATCATTGGAGCATGGAACTACCCACTTCAGCTGCTACTTCTCCCCATGGCAGGGGCTATTGCCGCGGGCAACGCTGTTGTGATGAAGCCTAGCGAGCTCGCCGTCGCGTCTGCTAAGTTCATCGCTGAAATGGTGCCTAAGTACTTGGACAATGTAAGTGATCTTAATAGTAATAGTACTCTAGTGTACTTAGCAATCTTGTTCTTAGACAAAACTGCCCGTGGTAGAGGCCATAGTGGCCGGACACGCTGTCGTCGTTCAGTTCGTCATTAATTGCTCAAGTAGTGCCAAAGTACGTGGACAATGTAAGTCTTTTTATTGTTAGGGATTTGTTCTTGACCCAAGACTAAGTCGGCGATTGGGTCGACGTTGAAACTCGTCTAACTAGAAGATGCCTGTTCCTGTTATAATTCTGGTTGTTCAGTTTTGTCCTCCTTTATAGCTGCTAGCAACACTGTCGTGTTGTAACCTAGAGAGCTGGTCGTCGCTTCGGCCAGGTTTAGCACTTGGGCACAATCATAGTAGCCACTGTGTTGTGCGGCTAGTAAGGTAGCCTGTCGACAACCAGTCATGCATGAGTCGCGTAAGCAAACCATACATATGCAGCAAACCAGACATACTGTTAAGAAAGAGTGGACACTGTTGTGGTCTCGTATAAGTAGCCTGAAAGACACCCAATTGGTAGACGCACATTTCTTTGTTACTGCAAAAGCTGATCGATTCCATCTCATCCCACGCGATACCTATGCCTGAGGTATAACACCCGAAGCATCATGTTTCATTTACCCATTTAGGAACCCCTTAATAGTTACATCTTTACATCAGACTTTGGATTTTAATCTGTGTTAATAAGTTAACATTGATATTTGTCACTAACTTAAATAATAATCCTGATAAATATTCGATAATAAGCTGATTACAAACTCTTGCAACATATCATGCTGAATTGAATTTATCCAACTATGCTTAGTTTTAATGAGTTCATTTTAATTTTGTTTATCCAGTGTGTTCTTGATATTGTTATACCTAAATTAGGCAAAAGAGCATGTGTTTTGCATGCATTACGTCATTATATTGTCGAAAATGAATTTGCATGCCATGTAAGGTTTGAACTGTTTTGTTAAAATGTCCTCTTACAATGTCACAGGTAGAACATTGTAGAATACCTATATCCAGCAGTTTATTTAATATAAGAATACAATCTTTGCTTTTCTAAATATTTTAGTTTACCATTGATCAAAAATGCATTTAACATGTCATAAGTTTTTCTCCAGGCTTGCCAGCTAATGCCCACATACCTTTACATATAATTCACTATTCAAAAATAAAACTTATTGTTTTTGATTGCTACCAAAATTATTAAACATGACATGTTCTCACAAATGATAATTTATATGTAATAGCCAATATAATTACGTGATGTGTGATTATATCAATCCATGCCTTAGTTTTTGATAATAATTTGTCACTTTTCTATCCAAATGAATGAGCAATGTATAGGAGATCATAGATAGACAAAGAATCGCTCGCCACGCTCTACGTATGAGTATGAGACCCCTTCTTAGCGTATACAGGGTGGCCCATTTATCGTGGATCAAACGAATCAGGGTGGTAGAAGAGGTGATTTCCAATAAAAAATCTTTCTACAGCATGGTCATAACTTAATTGCATAAATGTTATGGTCATTTTTGTTTTTTTTAAATAAACTACCGTTTTTTGTACAATTTAATGAATACAGAAAAAAGTTGATAAAAAACAACAAAACAAAAGGTGTTGTATTATGACTAGATAATGTATCATTACAAAAAAAAATGAATTGCAGCTCTGGGTGCCAAATTTAAAAAGCAATCCATTTTTTCTTGTCAATTTTGAAGGATTACAAAAAATTACTACTCTCTTTGAGAACACCCTGTGAAAAAAGAATGTACTACAGAAAAGTGACCCTGTATTAAAAAAACTTGCTGATTTAATGCTGATTGAAATGAGGTATTACACTTTAGTGTCAGTTTTTTATTTCAGGTTTTATGCGAGTTTTTTTCATGTCAAGGAGCAAATTTTACGAGCAAAATTAACGTAATTGTCTGAAGGCACGTCTGTTATTCATGATTTGTACTTTAGCAGTCTCGAGATTTTGTCGTAATTCTTGTTCAGTGTTGTTCTCTCTTTGATATTACCACTTCTTTGAAATAGCCCCAAATAAAAAAATCTAATGGATTAAGGTCGGGCGACCGGTTTTAGTTTACTAACAACTCGATTCGAGGCGGAGCTATTGCGTGGCCACCCCGGTCGCCCGACCTTAATCCATTAGATTTTTTTATTTGGGGCTATTTCAAAGAAGTGGTATATCAAAGAGAGAACAACACTGAACAAGAATTACGACAAAAGCTCGAGACTGCTAAAGTACAAATCATGAATAACAGACGTGCCTTCAGACGATTACGTGCCAATTTTATTAGGCGGTGCAGACTTTGCATAATAGTTAGAGGTAGAAATTTTGAACATTTAATGTAAAAAAAATATTTAATAAAATTATCAACTCATAATTCTTGTTCTTTTATTTCAATATGGTTTTTTAATTACCGACATAATTTTTATTCAAATTTTCCTTTCTAACTTTGCTCCTTGACATGAAAAAAACTCGCATAAAACCTGAAATAAAAAACTGACACTAAAGTGTAATACCTCATTTCAATCAGCATTAAATCAGCAAGTTTGAGAAGTACAAAGCAGTTCTAGCAATCCAACGCACAAACAACTTGCCGTTTATGATAAACTAAAACCGGTCGCCCGACCTTAATCCATTAGATTTTTTTATTTGGGGCTATTTCAAAGAAGTGGTAATATCAAAGAAAGAACAACACTGAACAAGAATTACGACAAAATCTCGAGACTGCTAAAGTACAAATCATGAATAACAGACGTGCCTTCAGACAATTACGTTAATTTTGCTCGTAAAATTTGCTCCTTGACATGAAAAAAACTCGCATAAAACCTGAAATAAAAAACTGACACTAAAGTGTAATACCTCATTTCAATCAGCATTAAATCAGCAAGTTTTTTTAATACAGGGTCACTTTTCTGTAGTACATTCTTTTTTCACAGGGTGTTCTCAAAGAGAGTAGTAATTTTTTGTAATCCTTCAAAATTGACAAGAAAAAATGGATTGCTTTTTAAATTTGGCACCCAGAGCTGCAATTCATTTTTTTTTGTAATGATACATTATCTAGTCATAATACAACACCTTTTGTTTTGTTGTTTTTTATCAACTTTTTTCTGTATTCATTAAATTGTACAAAAAACGGTAGTTTATTTAAAAAAAAACAAAAATGACCATAACATTTATGCAATTAAGTTATGACCATGCTGTAGAAAGATTTTTTATTGGAAATCACCTCTTCTACCACCCTGATTCGTTTGATCCACGATAAATGGGCCACCCTGTATATACTAATGCCATGGTTCTTGTACCGTGTCGATTACATAACCGTCTGATTTAAACCAAATAGACTGCTTTTTCAACTGTAGATTACCACAAAACACTTCACCATTTGCAGATGTAATACGTCAATCAAGGTATTACAAGTACTACTCGTAGTAATTAATGTTAATCGTTTGGAGAGAATTCGACTGTAACGAACGAAATGCATATAGAGTTTTTCTTCAAACACGTCTTCAAACACGCGACCACTTCCATTCGAACGAGCTCTGACCCCTGCTAATCATCTTCCCCGAAATCACAGCAAAAACTGCGCTAGTTCTATCTTATATGACGCACAGAGGCGGTGATTATAATTCTGTGCTAAGCGTTTAAAGAGAGCAAACAGGCCTCTAACTTTCATAACGGTTTTCTAGGATGCCATAACGGTCGTACAAGGTGGTCCTGAAGAGACGACGGTGCTTTTAAAAGAGAAGTTCGACTACATCTTCTATACTGGCAGCACATCAGTCGGCAAGATCGTGTACGAAGCGGCGACGAAGAACCTCACTCCCGTCACCCTCGAGCTGGGAGGCAAAAGGTACTGTCAACTCTTAGACAATAAATTTATTCTTAGCAAGTCGCTTAAGGGGGTTAAATTTATCAAAATCCTTTCTTTACGTCTTAACATCTAGATGCATGCCAAATTTGTGTTCAATTGGTTTGGGCTGTGCGTTGGGAGATCACTGTCAGTCAGTCACCTTTGAATTATTTTTTTTAATATTTAGATCACTGAGAGTGTTATAAACGTAGGAGTAGACTGTTAAAAATCCGTTTGAATAATCCTTTTTTGTAAGCTTTAACAAGATAAAAGTAGCCCAAGCCTCGATAGTCCGAAACGATATACCTAATAGATAAAAATGTACGTTCTTGTATTTTTGTCTGCTGCCTACGTTAGTTTTTAGAGGCTTAGCTAGGTCTGTCGAATCGTTGTCCCCTTATTAGATATTTAACCGTCGATTTTCAAAATGAAAATGAAATGGTGTTCTCTACAGACAGCTGAATTTTAAAGCGACTACAAGCGCCAACCTAGGAATTTGGTTGTAATTGGTCAATTTAGCGCAACATGTTATTATATACTTCTTATTTACAGCCCAGTGTACATAGATAGTTCAGCGGACTTGGAGATGACTGCCAAGCGTATCCTGTGGGGCAAATTCATCAACGTCGGTCAAACCTGCATCGCACCCGATTATATACTTTGCAGCAAGGAAATACAGGACAAATTCGTGCAAATCTCCCAGAAAGTGCTCAAGACTTGGTATGGCGAGGAGCCACAGAAATCTCAGGATCTGTGCCGAATCATCAATAGCAGGCATTTTAGGTGAGCAATTTGTATTAGATTACGTAGACATTTGGAAGTTTTTCATGTAAAAAAGACAGAAAGCAAGATCTAATTGCTTAAAGCACATCGGTATAGGTACCGCTAGTCCACCAGACGAACGATATAATTATTAACCTATTGTAAATAATTGACCTAAAACATAGTATACATTTTAGGTTAAATGATTCCACCATCGGCAGTGATTTGTTATCTAAATTGCAGATTTATTTTAATAGTCTAGATATTTCCACAATCTCCGTTTCTCGTATGTGCATTCGTTCGAATCAACAATCTATTTTGGACCTGTCTGTAACCCAAACAATTATCTGTTTGAACTCACTGGCCCACACTATGTAGTGAGTGCCACATATAGATTCTTAGGTGGTTACAAACGACAGCACATATAGGAAAACACTGCGTCTTATGCTCAAATAAGGGCGATTTTGCGACCAAAATGATGATGACTTGCTGTACTTGATATTGCATCATTTACATGAAAATAAACTGTTTATTCAGGTTTCAAAGTTCATGTTAGTGTAATTTAAGCGCGATTGTCGCACGTATCTTTCGTCTTGTCATGTGTTTATCTTGTAATATTTAATCTTTAAATAGAAAAATCAAAACTAAACTCTAAAGTCCAAACTGTTTGCAAAAAAATCATGTGTTTATCTAGCGATAATCTAATCTTAAAACAGAAAAGTCACAACCAAACATTAAAGTCCAAACTATTTGCAGTTATTTCATGTGTATATCTTGTGATAATCTAATCTTTTAACAGAAATTTCCAAACTAAACTTCAAAGTCCAAATTATTTGCAGTTATTTCATGTGTCTATCTTGTGATAATCTAATCTTAAAACAGAAAAGTCCAAACCAAACATTAAAGTCCAAACTATTTGCAGTTATTTTATGTGTATATCTTGTGATAATCTGATCATTGAACAGAAAGGTCCAAACCAAGCTATTTACAATTATTTCATGTGTCTTAATCATGTGTAACCTTTGAACAGAAAACTCCAAAGTCCAAACTATTTGTAAAATGTTATCATTCCATACGGTTCAAATATGTACCAGTCGACATAAATTTTAACCCGCGTTGGGAAAATGAGCTCAAGTTTACGATACCTTGTCTGATTTCAATTATGATGTCGTCGCATGTTAGGTGTGTTCCTTACACGTTTATTATGCTACGGTCAAAGTTCATTGCCGGCTTGTTGTTACAAGCCATAAACTGTTACTTGGTACCTTTTATATTTCCTTATATGAATGGGTTAACCGTGATACTCATTGCATAGTAACGTGAAAAAATACTTCATCAAACTACTTACCAGGATTATATTTACCATTTTTGGTGTTCAATTTATCACAAGTTAATTCATACTCATATATTCATTTATTTGCCAACTAAGTGTTACATACATAATAATAACATATACATATAATATGTCTAAGCTCAGAGTAAGATTTTAGGAGCCTACTCTCTGAATCTTAGAGATGGATTAACACCTTATTGCTATCATATTCGTGATAAAATTGAATAGCTATGTTAGGATGATTAGCTTTTCAAACATGAATATCGTACTAGCTCCTTCATTTTTTATGTCTTCCAGCCGTGTTCAAGCAGTGCTAGACGCCACCAAGAGCAAAGTGGTCATCGGGGGCAACTACGACGCCCAAGACAGGTTTATTGAGCCCACTGTTCTTGCCAATGTGAGCCCTAACGACAAAATAATGGAGGACGAAATATTCGGGCCACTTTTGCCCATTGTCCCAGTGGCCGACGCTTATGAAGCGATCAAATTTATCAACGAAAGGTAAGATGTTTGGGGAAACTAATTTTTGGTTGACATGAGTGTGTTTTCAACTTTAGATGAGCCTTTGATGAAGTATCTAAATATTTGCACAAAACAACAGAATAATAAAGTGCATAAAATGTGATTCTTAGATGTTTTAAAATCTTATTCCATAGTTTTTTTTAAGGTTTAAAGAAATGAAAACAGTTTTTTGTAGTCGAGGCTCATTTAATCTTACATTCCCATTTTTAATTCGAAATCGGCATAATAAAGACTTTGCCGACCATACATTGTTTGAAAGCGCTCATGAATTGGGGAAAAAGCGACATAAAACTCATACAAAGTAGTAGTTTTGATCCATAAACTCAATAAGAAGATTTTTTAATCCCTCATCTCATTCCGATATAATAACCATTTGTGAGTGAGTGAATGAGATATGCTGTCACATTAAAGCATTGTTTTTTTTTGGCATATTTATGTCCTGTTTCTGGGATAATGTTTTCGTGTTGTTTATTCATTTTGCCGTTTTATTTATTACTTTGTACTGTCCAATTTATGTTCAATAATTTCATGAATCATGATTGAATCTAGTGAATTATTGCAGTAAAGTCGAAACCGTAAAAAGCGAATACTCATGTAATGTACATTGTAAGTCTGAAGTATACATTAAACTTGACCTTCATTTTCATACAATTGCCTGCAGCAGAAAATAGTGGTCTTCAAACAATTTTGATCATTGTTGCTCATGGCATTAGAGGTTTTAATCTTACAAACTTATTTACTCAAGCTGTATAACTATAAAATTCTCAGTGATAGCAAAAGTGACAAGTATTTGATGAATATGTAATTTGCATAGCACTTCAGAGTTTAAGTTACTTTTGTTGTGTATCTCTTTGTTTTTGTATGAATAGTTTCGCTTTTCGCGACAATCGCAAGGTAGATAGGGACAATCTGAAAAAAGAATTGTCTAAGGCAATTTTTTTTTTTCACTTTTAAAATAAAAATCCGTTGTCAAAGTTGAAACCCATTGTGAACGTGAAATTTCAGGCCACTGCCATTAGTGCTGTACGTATTCAGTAAACAGAGCAGCATACAAAAGTTGTTTACCGAACAAACGCGCTCGGGCAGTGTCGGCATTAACGACACGATCATGTTTTACGGCGGTAAGGCTCGTGTTTAGAGGCTCTGTTGCGATGACAATGCAGTCGTGGTAAACAGTTATGATTTTTTGCAGTTGAGAATGTAGATGCTAATTATATGCACTGCTTTAATTTAAAGACACACGCCAGTGAACTTTTAAATAAAATTCTAGACGGAATGAGCTCCATTCTAGCTACTGCTACTTACATTCTACTGGGGAACGTAACATGTGTAAGTTCCCCATTTTTTTCTATAAAAGCTATAGTAGTTCTTTATCCATTTTACAATTTTTTATTATCAATCACATTAAAAAATTAAAACCAAAAACTATTGATATATCTTTACTTGTCTGTGGTTTAAGATACTCGTTCAACCAACGAACAAAATATGTTTATACCGACTGATTGTTATTGCTACAAGAGTCAACGGTGGAGGAGATTCATTAACTCACATTTTCTTTGCACACCTAACTTTTAATATGCCATGAACTCTGCTCTGGGTCTTTTGGTAGTGGGTACTTAATGATTTTACGGTGTAGGTTATGGTGGTGGTTATTTAATATTACCTTAGCTCTAATTTATTACTTTGCTTTAAAAAAAGTAGGTATGTAGTTCCAATAATTTTGTGATGAAACATTTCTATATCAATTACCAAAATTCATAAAAACGTGCATTCTATGTAATGATCAAAAAAATATTGGTAAATAGATGTAAACAGTACATATTTTTAAATAGTTATGGAGAAGCAGCTTCCTAGTCTCACAATATGTGATTCTTCTAAATTTTTCTCAATTACATCTTTCTGTAAACTCAATGCCATTCATGTTCTTAGAGACAATCGTAGCTTTGCTAACCCTTCCTTTACGAACACTTGTAAATAGCCTGTTTAAACTAATCGGTGGGGGGCTTATGGTTGTATAGAGAGAAGCCGCTAGTTCTCTACGTGTTCGCGAAGAACAAGAGTGTCGTGGAGCAGCTCACCGGCCACACTAGCAGCGGCGGCGTCTGCGTCAACGACACCATGGCGCATATGTCAGGTGGGGTACACTAAAGCTCGTGGCACACTTTACTGGCACGGCTCCAACCCAGCGAGCCGGCTGCGTGCAGTAGGCGCGCCGATTCCTAGTCGCCAGCAGAAAGCTTGGACCTTGTGACCGAAGTGCAAACTGCAGGCTTACACCTCTCGGCAGGCGCGCGAGCTGTGAGCTTGCAGGCCGCGACCGGCGCGCTGGCGGGTCGCCGTAGCCTAAATTTGAGGCGACGCCGCGCCGTACTGCAGCTGTGCCGATGCCGAGCCGGTAAAGTGTGCGACGACCGGTACTCGCTTTATTCATACAGCTAGCTAGACTTCTACTTGTTTCCGAAGAACAAGAGCTGTGTGGAGCAGCTCACGATGCACTTCTCAGGTGGGTCGCTCACCTATTTCGGCTTTATTTACTTAGCTATTGCCTTGGTGTGAACGTGGCCAGCGATTCACATCACTTACAGTCTTAAGATAAAGCTTAACGTGTTCGCGAAGAACAAGAGTGTCGTGGTTTAGCTCACTAGCCACACCAGCAGCGGCGGCTGAGTCAACGACACCACATTGAAGATGCACATGGGAGGTTAGACACACACATTTATTTTAACTTTATTTACTTTGTTTCTGCCATCGATAGACACAAAAACACAAAAGATAAAGTAAGCTATTCCTCCACGTGTTCGTGAATAAAAAGGACACGGTGTAGCAGCACGATTATCTTGGAAGGTTGGATGCTCACTTAATTTGGCTTTATTTACTGCACTCTGGTGACAAAATATTGTAAATAAACTTCAATGCCCTATTCTCCATGCTAGCAAACTATTTTTGTTATACTCTCTAAAACAGTTTTTTTCTGCAATTAATTACCTTCACAAGCTTGCTGCAATGTATTTGGCAAATGGTGATTAAAGTAGTATGCATGAATTTGTTATTTGTATGTTCCCTAGAAGTATAGAAAATAGAACATGTAGACTTTAAAATAATTTTTAATAGCAGATATTATTTAAAGTTTTCTTGCAGATGGCAAATTAAAAAAGAATGGTTTTATACACCATACATACAGATCTATACTAATATTATAAAACTGAAGTGTTTGTTTGTTTGTTTGAACGCGCTAATCTCAGAAACTACTGGTTCGAATTGAAAAATTATGTTTGTGTTGAATGGACCATTTATCGAGGAAGGCTTTAGGCTATATAACATCACGCTGCAACTATTAGGAGCGAAGAAATAATGGAAAATGTGAAAAAGGCGGGGAAAATTATTCATCCTAGAGGGCTTCCGTTGCGTGCACTAAGGTTAAAACGGTTCAAGATACCAAAATATAAGTATGAAAGTATTATTCCTCTTGAAATGATCTAAAAAATGTCTGCAACAGTATATTATGTCTATGCCCAAAATAACTATTCCACGCGGACGAATTCGCGGGCACAGCTACTAAATAATATGTAGGTATGGTGGTCAGCACGTCATGGTAAAGAGTGCGGCATCTTATTCGCTTATGATACGAGGATCAAACAATTTTGCTACAAAATTGGGTAGCCTGATGTGCCAGCCACTGTACTGTACATATACGAACTACACTCAAACCGAGTTTCAAAGCACATGTATTTTCCACTATTATAATTCTAATATACATAATTTCAGTTGAGACGTTGCCGTTCGGCGGCGTTGGCCACAGCGGCATTGGCGCGTATCACGGCAAGAAGACATTCGACACGTTCACGCACAAGAAGAGTTGCCTTATCAAGAACTTCAATCCCATTGGAGAGAAGCTGGCTTCGTAAGTGTTCATCTTTATTTGAGATTGTTCTTTTTCGCGTAGTTGTAGTTTGAATAATAATTAGCGGTAGGTAAGAAATATTATAACTTTGAATTAAATGAGATTGAGTGCGAAGTATAATATAGACTGTATTTAGTTGAAACGATTCAAGAGGCATATTACCATTTTGAATATTTCTAAATTAAAAAAAATACAATTTATGGTATAAGATATTTATTGCTTGCCTAAACTAATTGAAGGCTATCAAAAACGATCCCGCAAAATACCATAAAACCTAACTTCATTGATTGATTAGATTATATAAATGAATTATGTAACATAATGTGGAATAGCAAACTTATCCTCTATACATTCAAATAAAAGTTATTTGCTCGCTAAATCTCGAGAACGGCTAAACTAAATTTGACTATAATTAGTTTTTGTTTCCGCCACCAAATATTTTTCTGCTTTTCCACGCGGTTGACTGGTAGTGGTTAAAATCAATAAAAATCAATTTATTTCTGTAAGTAGGCCAACAAGTAGCACTTTTACATGTCCCAACATTTAAATTAACCCTACCACCGCTTCGGGACAATTTGGGCCAGTGCTGAGAAGAAGCGGCGCAAGAAACTCAGTCACTATTGTCATTGCCTCTTTTCAAAATTGATGTACAATAATTATAATTGTTTACATTTATATATCTTTGTCATTTATAATATAATCATCAATTTTAAAATATCCTTTCGACATTAATACATCTTTTACAACTGTTTTAAATTTCTTTCTTGGTTCTTGGCATTAAGTCCGCCAATTGTAACACGGTACAATAAATAAATAATAAACACCTATCTCCTCTCCAATTCCAGAGGGCGTTACCCTCCCTACACGGAGAGCAACCTCAAGTTCATCACAAGCATGATGCGGCCCACGCACTTCCCATCCATGAAGTTCCTGCCCTACTTGCTCACGCTGGCCCTGGGCACCGGCCTTGGATACGGCGTGTTCTATTGGACGAAGGTAAAGAAGTAATGTTCACTTGTGTGGGGGAGAAATCGGTGGCTCTAGTACAAAAGAACTAAGCAGTGTTTAACGTCTTTTGAAATATAAGCCGACCAATAGGCTAGATGACACCACCAACCATTGACATACTTTTAATTATCTATCAAAACGGTATGCCTCCATAGATTTTGTATGGGTATGGTATCAGAAATTGGAGGCAACAGACCGAATATATATATATTGAATTGTGTGTGTTTAAAAATTGTTTTTACAGCTTTTTGGAAAAAAATTAAACGCCATGGTCTTGAGAATATTTAAGATAGGTGTCATCGTGCCTATTCAAAGTGAGTGACATAAGCTAAATAAGACATACGTTTCAAGTTGGCTAAATGTTATCTAAATTACCGTTTAATTCTGCCTAATTCTTTTATGGAGCTATAGATGTTTGGATTTACCTATATCTAATTTACGGGAATGGACTGAAAGAAAATTGAAAGCAAAATATCGGTATCTCTCGTACAGTCAGCGTCAGAATTATAGTGGGTCTTTTAATTCAATTTCAAATCAACATTCAAGAGCCCATCACAAAATGATGACAGCTAAGCAGTTTTTTTGCTGAAATTTTTTTTTTCAAGTATAAAATTCAACGTCTCCATTAAGATTCTCGGTAGCTCAGTGGTCAGAGCATTGGACCGGACTTCCAAAGGTCGGGGGTTCGAATCCTTCCCGATGACCGGAGCCGAAAATAATTTTTTTAGGTGTTGTCTTTTCAAAAGTATAAATCGATAATTGGAGGCCGGTATGAAGTAGGAATTTCGTAATTACCCACATATTTAGTAATCTATTTCGTAAATCATTGTCAATGTAATCTGAATTTTCCTTTTGGCTCCTCGAGTTGTAAACCCGAAGATATAATACATATTTCAAAGAAAGAATCTTATATTTCTAGTTTGTCAATACCTTTTCTTACGAGTAGGTAAGAAACACACCGGCTATAGTTTCGAATACACTTTTTATTTGTGTAAGAATAACTAACCTTAGTGAGTGAATGTACCTACAATGTAAATATTTAATCCACAAATAAAAAAAATGTTAAAATTATCTGTTTGTTTCATTGTTATAACTGTATGTAGTTCCACTTTTGTAATATTTTTTTTTTCAAAAATAAACTTTACTTCCAGAACAATTCCTTTATAATTTAAAAGAGCTGTCAAAAAGCTTAAAACAATTTTTCCCCATTTTTGGAACCGGGTTCAATCCCCGTTATGTTTTAGAGAATGAAGCGGTAACCATTGTCAAGTTAAAATTACTTGAATTTACAATATAGGTACATTCAAACAGCAGTAGCAATAAGGTATTTCAAATTACATGTACAACTCAAACTAGCCTATCGACGATAATTTCCTACAACGTTTTATTTCCTATTTTGGTCACACGGTACGCAAAGGCGACGAAATTCTGGCGACTTTTAAAGTAGGAGCACCGAAAAATATCGCGCGGTCGATCACCCACAAAATAGACTGATCAAGTAAAAGATTCGTCCTCTAAGCTGTACACGGTCGTAAGAGACGTACCAGAACCGGTGGAGGCAGATCATTCGCTTCAGATGCAACCGTGATGACGACCACGATCCTCTTGAGGGACCGACTCCAGAGAGTGATATAACTCACGCTGCCACAAAACACTAATCAATCACAAATAAAAACAAGTGATCGTAGAGAATGACTGGGTATAACATATTTTGCGTCAATAAACAGGGTGGTGAACCACCTTCCCGCGGAGCGACATGCAATAATGGGGAAAGGCAACGTAAATTTCGTCCGCTTTTTTTGGTTAATTACATTTCAACATCGATGCGATGTCGTTGTACTCGCATCTAAGACGTGCTTTTTATGCCTTTTATGACATCCTCCTGCCAAAAAGCGACGCGCACGAAGTTATTAGACTGTGCCTGTGCTATTGTGCAAAAGGCAGGATGTTTTCAATACAGGCCTTCCTCGGTTCACTCACATTAAAGGCGTTTTCTGACTGATACTCGCCCGATTGTACCTAGTTAGGTACAAAAAGAAAATGTTAATCGTCTGTTTCCGCTGCTTATCCCTTTCATAATGAAATTGTTAAATATATATATCTACTTATGTGACGTCATAATTCCCGTTGATAACATTATTGATTAAATTATAATTTTTATCCTTTGTTACAGATGTCATCAGAAGACTTGTAAAGAACTGCAAAAACGGGGATGAATTGTTAAACTTATGAATTGTGATAATGTTAAATATTTTTATAGATATATATCATGTGCTTTGGAATTGGTCTTTAAGTTTTAACTATAGTGTTAATAACAAATTTATGAAATGACATATCTCTCTCTTTATCTTGTGTAACTTTTTTCATCTATTCATTCCTTAAGCATTTTTTTTGTCAGATATTGGCAGGTTATGGAAGTATTTTTCTAATAGGTTTTTTTTTCAGTTAATAACAGTTGACCGGTTCATTAGCGTATAAGAAGACATACTTGTCATACGTTTTTATACTAATAAGTTGGTGGTTATCCTTTTATGCGTTTATTTATTTCGTACCGCACATTCTAGACATCTCTTGCAATATTATCATATCGTTTTTATAAGTATTTTTATTATTGTGTTTAGTCAATATGAAATGCAATATTTTTCGAAAATTACTTTACACAGTGCTACTACTTTAAACAGGGTATTATCAGAGCACATCTGAATTTAAAAGTAATAAATCAGTATTATGAATCATAATGATTTAGTGTTTTGTCAAATGAGTCGAATAAATGGCGTGCCTTCAATTTTCAAATTGTAGGTATACTTGGTCGATGCTTGATAGATAAGTTACCACCCTGTATTTGTAGCTTTGGTTTTGTATCAATCTAGTTATTTGTCTATACCAAACATATTTGTTTGTCTTGTAATATTTATTTTAAAAAACACTCAACTAATATGATCAAGTTAATAAAATTTAAAAACTTTGTTTACAATTTTACTGTTACAAACAATAGCCTGGCCAAGCCTTATCCTACATATCCTTTGTTTCTAGCCGTATCCATGTAAAAGTTTTTCTAAGGACTCCCAATACTATAGGAAATCGAAAATAGGTATGAATTGATTGTCTTGCAATTTGAATTAATTTTTTGTGCAACACGTATTTTTATTGTCGAAAAGTAGTACATAGAGCTAGCATTCGAATCATGGCGACCGCGAGACCTATCGCGCTTTTATCATTTAAATTGCAAATTCCTGCTCAGTATTTTTATACGAAACTTGGTTTCTGGTACTGTGTATATCAACAAAAAAAACAGTAAGAAATGTGAAAAATTTATACAAGATGACGGCAAACTTTTTTTATGTAGGCCAATATTGATGGAGCTGGTCCCTAGTTAGTCTGTGGTTTCGGGGGAAGTTGGGACTCTTGACAAGAAAAACACTATGAAGTGTAAAATAAAATAAAAAAGCAAGATGGCGGCTTACTTTTTTTGTGGGCCGATTTTGATGCAAGTTTGTTTCTGAAGATTTTTTACTAGAAAATTTATATGCAATATGATAAAACTAACTAACTTTTTATTATGTGAGGATTTAGAAAACTTAGTTTCTGTGACTAATTACTTAAAGCAATTCGAAAATTTAATATTCCAAGATAACCATTTAGCTAAGTATATAACTATTTAGTTTGTAGGTCGATTTTGATGATTTGGATGGATGGATTGATTTTGTCCCTATTTTGACAAGAAAACCACTCTGCAGAGTATAAAATTCAAAGAGAAACTTTTTGAGACTATTTCGACGAGGAAACCAACATGTAATGTGAAATATTTAAAAGTGTTCAAAATTGCGGCCAACTGTTTTGTTTGTTTTCTTATTCATGTAAAAATAATGTCATAATCAAGGTTTTATGGAAATAAGCCCACAAAAAATATTTGGCCACGATATTGCTTTTCTTGTAAAAAAATGTTTGCCGCCATCTTGGTTTTTATTGGTTCTTGGTTGTCTCCATGTATTTTCAATTTTTCACATTGTAGTTTTTTGTCCAAACAGTCTCAGAAACTAATTTTTATCAAAATCGATCCACAAATAAAAAAGTTAGCCGCCATTTTGTTTCTTTATTAATTAATTTAATAATGTGTGATTGTTTTGGTGTCAAAATAGTACCAGAAACCAAGATTCGTCAAAATCTACAAAGTAAATTCTTTATTTTTTTTCATGCCTCATACATTTGAATATACCAAGCATTTGGGTATTTAACCGGAAATTTACCCAATATTTACCCATTTGGAAATTTACCCGCTGCTAATCTCTAGTTCCAATGCCGCAAGTAGGGCAGGTAGAAACCGTGTTGTTGTTTTGTCAAAAGTTCTATCTGTTGTTGAGCTATCTAACATCAACATTTTTAGTTCTAGTGCTTTTTAACTAGAGTGCGCTTCTGTTTTGTTCATGTCTACTCCTAGATGGCACTTTTCAAAACAGTTTAGGTAGAAATAATCTTTTAACTACGCTGCACTAAATCTTGAGAAAATAATCAGGCCAATAGCCAGTACCTAGGGTTAACTTTTGCGCCGTAGGTATTTACAAAAATACATCGAAAACATATTCAAAAACGCCAACTGGGGTGAAAAATAAATCAAATATTTATTATCCAACAATTTTTTTGTTGTTTTATCCGTTAATGCTTTCAGTCGTGTATCCAAACACGTTTTCTTCTGTCAAAATAAGTTTTTTGGTGTGGTATCATCATAAAAATAATCTGAAGCATTCTGAAGTATTTTGTCACTTTATTCTGAATTGGTTAGTAAAACAATTATTTTACGATTACAAGATAAAAATCCTTAAGCTTTTGGCTTAATTATATTGATAAGTTTTTTGGACAACAATCTTCGATTCGTCACCATTCCAACAGGTTTTTAAGCCCTGCAACACCATCTGATTTTATGAACGAAAGTGCTTGTGATGAGCAAAGACGATTAAAAAAGTGTCGATAAGCCAATATTCCGCAGAAATTAGCCAGAATCTTCAGGTATCTACAAAATATTAAATAACACCCTCGCATGTGAGGGTACTATGTGGTGGTGCTGTTCTTCTTCCGCTAGTTCAGGTGCTTATTCACGTTTGAGGGCTTGTCTGACTACTCCCTACCCATATTCCTATACGGCGGCCATATTTATAAGTCATGAAAGGCGTTGACGCTCGACACCATCGTAATTATTTGCGTTGTAATTGTTCACAGGACCGATGGCTGCGATACGCAAAAAATTAGTAATCGTCGGTGACGGTGCGTGTGGTAAAACATGTCTCCTGATCGTGTTTAGTAAGGATCAGTTTCCGGAAGTGTACGTGCCGACAGTGTTTGAGAATTACGTCGCCGACATAGAAGTGGATGGCAAACAAGTGGAGCTGGCACTGTGGGATACGGCCGGGCAGGAGGACTACGACCGGCTGCGGCCGCTCTCGTACCCGGACACTGATGTCATCCTCATGTGCTTCTCGGTGGACTCGCCGGACTCGCTCGAGAACATCCCGGAGAAGTGGACGCCCGAGGTGAAACACTTCTGCCCTAATGTGCCCATCATTCTAGTTGGAAACAAAAAAGATTTGCGCAACGACCCAGCCACAATCAACGAGCTCCGCAAAATGAAGCAAGAGCCCGTGAAGCCCCAGGAGGGGCGAGCCATGGCGGAGAAGATAAACGCGTTCGCGTATCTCGAGTGCTCCGCCAAGAGCAAGGAGGGCGTGCGCGAGGTGTTCGAGACGGCGACCCGCGCCGCGTTACAGGTCAAGAAGAAGAAGAAGACCAGGTGTTCTCTGCTGTAATTGTGCTGTTGTTGGGAGAACTCTGATTTATGAATCGTTCGCATACTGCCTGAAAACTTAAGTTTGTAACGACTCGGACTGCTGCAGTCGCGACGTCGGCCAGTGCTTCCTTCCGATACTGTCCGCTGAAGCGGCGTCGCGACGCGCGTTGCACGCACATCCACTATTAAGCAGTATTCGTGTGGTTACACTTTCACAATTGGTACTTGTATATTTTATAGATTATATCTATAAAGGGTAAGCGTAAATGCCTTAACTAATATGGTCGGGGGCAAGTGTGGGCCTCTTACCTGCGGGCTCACCTGAATTTTCGTGCTATACTATCATGTTATATAACCAATTAGCATTTCTTCAATATATAGATTATTCCTCGACCAGTGTCGTCTCCCGGAGACTTGTTTAGTTTCGTATTTTGTATTTTAATTTTTTCAATAAAATAGTTATGTATAAATTGTGTAGGTGATGTTTATTTGACAAGGAGCGCGAGCCCCAATTCTCAGCTAAGTGCCTGTCAGCTAGACGCGTCTCTGAGACGTCCATCTGATTCTGATCACGATTCTGTAGGGCAGTTTTATTGTAATCTATTGTTTGTGTGAAATTTAACTTCCCATATTGCATGATATAATATAATTTATTAGTAATAAAGGAACCCCATGTTTTAACAATTCTGTTCTAAACTCTTTTTGACTTTTATAAAAATTTAATACAGCATTTATAAATCAAAGGTGTTTAGGATGGGGAAATATTTAAGTTAAAATCAATCATCTATGTTATGTTTTATTAGTATTGTAAGTACAAAATTATCTTTCAAATATACATGGATTAACATAAAATAATTATTAGACTTCCTTTTATAATTTAAGATATTTTGGATCAATTCCAATTACAAATTTATTAACTAATCATTGACAGTTTCAATTTAGGAATTCCTTGCAATCTTTAGGAGTTGTAAAGGGTTGAATCGCCTCTTTGGGGCAAACATGAGCTGCCTCTGTTGGTATGTGGTATCTGTGCGGTATGGGATAGGTATCCCATCTGGAAGGTGTTTTTCTTGACCTCTTAGTTCTGGAACCCAGTCTGCATACACCAGAGAATCAACGACAGAAAGCTTGTCCACAGGGGTTGGTGTTAGTATGTACAAGGTTCCCTTTTCTAAGTCCACACCTCTTATAAGACCTGAAAATAATAATTTTCTATAAAACGTGAATTATCGAACTTAATCAGCATTATATTACCGCAATGTTATTGATAACACTTACGACATTAGTTTAATGTATGTACAAGGCTACCTATCAAAGGTAATTCTTGCTATGTTAACTCATTTTGTTGTGATGTCATTTGAGTTGGATTTATCTAGTAGTTTTACATATGTTTTGATAGTAAATTGATTCAATATCAGCACAATAATACCGTCTTAAGTTTAATAAACTGTAAGTTGACTTTTTTATAGAACACGAGTTCTTATTGATGACATCATTAGAGGAAGCCTGCTACATAGGTAATTCGTAAGCACAACAAGTATGATTCATCAGTGACATCACAAATAGTAATATTTATTTCAATGACATACCCGAAAGGGACTTGTTACTTTTTTAATCTGTAGTTGGGTTAATTGACGTCATCTTAAATGTAGTTGATAATATAAAGCCACGTTTACACAGAAGAAACTGTAGTGTATAATCAGGCTATCTAATTAGGAGTCTTAACACAGAAAAATAAGGTCTACTACTTTGAAATTCCTTAAGAAGCAGATTATTGCAGGCGATTTTAACGATAATGCATTTCTTGTCGAGTGTCGTATACTTGGGATTTATCAAGGATAAGGCGGATGTTCTTTAATGTGCGTTATTGAATCGCTATTATAATTATGAATAATACATAACGCAAAAATAACGCGATAGGGGAACATACCGTGTCCGTGGCAGAGCAGTGGTTTATCTCTTAGGGTAAACACCTTGCCGTTTTTATCGAGTGTCGTCAGTTGACACAGGGCTATTATTTTGCCATTTATAACTTTTGTAACGGCTTCATCAGTTATTTTAATGTTGAACCCAATGTGTAGATCGCCTAATTTGACTCTGAAACAAAGTATGACGCTAATTACTATCTAACTACATAAAATAATCATTTTGTACGATGTTTTGATGGTTTCAATAATTTAAAATTTCGAAAGTGCGCTCAATCGAAACGAGACAAATGATTAACGTCGGGTTGATTAGCGTGAATCACGCATAATTCCGGGAGACAGTATTATCTTTTTTTGTTAGTCACTGCCGAAGAACAATGTAACTGCGGCGATAAGTAACGGTCTGCTTACTGGGCAAAGTTAATTGACAGTTACAAAAAACTGCGAATACTTCGCAAAAGCTTAGTGGATTTCGATTTAATAAGAGGTTTCCCAATCTTAACGCGTTACGCCAGCCATAATGACCCCAGAATCTCATGTTGTACGTACACCATAATGAATACGTAAAAGATGTACAATCTCGGCAGTCTTATCGCTTAGAGCGAACTCTTTCAGACAACTTTCAAGTAACGGAAATTCTTACCCACAAGAATAGAATAGATTTAGATAAAAGATAGATTTCTCAACTCAATAGACAACTTTAAAAACATATTGTAGAGATACAGAAATCAAATTCGAGCTTACTTACTCAAAAGGTGTGATTCCTAATAAACTAGTGTCATGTCGCGATCGCAATAATTCTCCAAAATATGCTAAGAAGTTCAGATATCTCTCGTCTCTTGGTGACACTGATGAGTGATTCTTTCCTGAGCCCCCTGAGTGGTTACTGACCAAGAATGCATAATTTAACTCAGGGTTCCTTATGTTTTTGAAGAGAGAATCATATTTATAACTGTCATACAGTTTCTTAACATTATGCGGATTTAGTAGTGTCTCGAATCTTTTCTTAGCATTCTTGCTGTCTATTTGGAATAAGTATGTAGGTTGTGCTTGCAAGATGACCAGTGTCATAAACTTTAAGCCCATAGCATTACACATTCCCATTGTGTTAATAAGCCAGGGCATCAATTGCAATTGTTCGTCGTTGTTGCAATGTCTAATAAGGTCGGTTACAGCTGCGCCATAACGTCTTGGATTATCCATTATGTTGATCATGCCAATGTTCAACATCCTGCAAAAAGAAAGGTGTAAGTGGTATGATGTTATCGCAAAAGTTTTAACGAATAACGTCTTGGTACAGATCGCGTCACGTAAAAAGAAGGGTACCAATAACCTGCGCACTAGACGATACGTGGGTCAAATTGGTAATTCATAGTGAGGATGGAGTGCCTATGTAACTGAGTGAGATAGCTGTTCCCCTGTGCAAACTCCTCCCCTCCAGTGCTCTTTTTACATGACGTACTGTAACGTTATAATTTTGGCGCTTGTAGGTTTATTTTAGTCACAACAAACCTGCCAAATTATCAGCTAACTTACCTAACTGGAGTTGTCAAATGTGTGAAATTGGGTCCAAGAAGTGGACTTTTGACTACTGTAGCAGATATGTTCCCAGCAACTGTGAACTCCGCTTGTCCTGGGTCCAGATCTATTACCAGCACCGGACCTTGATGCAGGAGACGATTGACGCAGTACCGCAGGGAGGTGGACTTGCCGAGGCCTTTGCCGCCACATATTATACCACGGCTGTGCTCCTCTGCAATAGGTAAGAAAAAGTAAAGATTATAGGGAAATTGGTAAATTAAGAATCAGTTTAGCGCGAGTTAGATTCACGCACTGAGGGTTATGACCTGGTACCTGATGTGGAACCGTAGCTGCCTAGCTAAACCATAAGAAGTACAATACCACCATTGGAAAATTTTCTTCTAATGAGCACATTCACACAATCTGGAGTTACTCATGGAACCCTAGTGACCCAGCTAAACCAAAAGTGCTAGAAATATAATGCGGGCGGAAAAGTGTATTAGTGTGACAAGCACTTTCTAATGTCATTAGAAGATAGTGCAATAGGATTCGGTGAGAGCAAAACTCTGTTTTGATAGTCCACTAGTTAAAAATATAAATGGAAATTCAGATTGAGACCTACTCAAGTTTTAGCTTATAAACACAAGTTTCTTACCTGAACCACATTTAAGAGCCTGATTCCAAATAGGTAGTTCCTCAAATGCAATCCAAGGTTTTGTAATGTATAAGGAACAGCCAAGAAGTTGGCATGCCCTTTTCAAACTGTTGTCTACATTCTTCCCCATTTTGGAAAATAAATCTACAGCACTAAAGTTGTTTTCCACAAAGTCCATTTTAGCGCTTGCCAGTCTTTTCAAACTGACAACTCCATCAAATTGTCCTATCCCAGTGACTATTTCTTCAGCGTCAAGGACAGACACACCTTCAGAAACCAATTTTCTGAACAGACCACTAGAGCTATTCTCATTTTCAACTGTCTTCAGAGAAAGAGCATACTTATAGTTTGGTGCATAAACATTAACTGGTTTCTCTTTCAAAGTGTGGCCAAATATCTCCACAGTTCCTACTAATGCTTTCACTGTTACTTTACCATGAATGTACAATTCTGCTGGATGCTTCAAAACCAAAATACAACTTGATTGTCCGTAAAACACTTTTACTGTACTTAAATAGCTACTATCAAGGGATGGTAGAGATACTTCTTTGTCTGATGTGTCCTCTGACTGTAATGAGGTATCATAGGCACTAGTGGTTCCAGTGGCTGGCTGTAGACTTATGTCCGTGTCACTTACATTAATAACTTTACTATTGAGATCACTATCAGAATCATCATCTAGCTGAGGGCTCATGCTTGTATCTTCTTGGATCTGTATGTCTTCAACATTCATCTCCTCCACAGAGAATATACCAGAGTTATTAGTGGAGCCTAGATTTTGGCTCTCTGAAGGCAGATTTTTAATGGTAGGATGTCTGTATTCCCCAAGAATATCACTGAGTCTCTGTGTAGGCATTTCAGAAGCTGATACAGACACAAAATCAGAAGAGTTTGTGTCACTTATACTATCGTGATGATGCTCTTTTGCTTCTTCGTGGACAATCGCCTGATCATCTATATCCATTGAACAGTCCTCTAAAACTACATCTGATAGGTCATCAGTATTTACTTCATGCTTATTAGTTTTTGGTTTCTTAACATTTAACTTTCTTTTTTTGGCCCTCTTTTTAACAATACCTTCCTTCTCGAGCTGTTCTAATATCTTATTTGCTAGTGAGCCATCTGCATCAAACAACTCAGACTGGTCAAAATCATTCTCAGTCACACTTTCAGCAACACTAGTGTCCAATGAGATCATATCACTTGCAAGAGAGGATGAATCCAATGTGACCTCTAGAGATGCGTTATCAGAAATTGTTTGGTTATCATCGCCATACTCTGAAATGGACTCCAAGCTAAAAACTGAATTTTCACATTTTTCATCCTTTAAATTAAAATTGGATGGTTGATTAGCTCGAATTACTTTAGAACACGAAGCGCTCTCTTCCTCTTTATCAGAAGTAACAAAATCGTCTATTCCGTTGCTGGAATTTGTTAGATTTAAATCCGAGAATCCACTTACAGAGCTGGAGTCGTCGTCGAATTTGTTAGGGTCAAACGTGTCTTCACAGTGTTTAATTAAGTTGCTTGCACTCTTTTTGTAGCCAGACAGCATTTGTTTGAGCTCTTTCTTAACAGCTCCCTCCGATTTATGCTCTTTACTTGAAGAATTTCTCTTTACAACGTGAGCCTTTTCGAAGTAGTCCATTTTTATGTTTTTCATTCAATTTTCAGTTATTTGTAACCTGAAACTTTCGAAAGTAAATCAGTGTATACAAAATATGATTTAAGCAATCATTTGAGCTTCTTTCAGTGCTTTTTAAACACTTTCATTGTATGTATTTTGGAAAAAAGCGGCACCTGCAATCGATAGCCCACGTTGACTTTGACACTAGACGTCAAATCAATTTGTGAATTTGACTTATTTTGTTTTAAAGCAAACATAAATTATAATACAACAAGGAATTTAAGTTAAAGGTTCATAAATACATCATACACACACATATTAAATACAAAGAAAAAATATTATGTACTCGGGCTATCTGTTACGCTTTCTGGCTTGAACAAACCGATTTGGGTGAAATTTGGCACACTGAAGTGTCCCTGTGTAGAGTACACAGGTACACATCTATATTAAAGAGTGGACCTTCAGGAGAGTTTCAGGAATCTAACTATTTGCCGAATTTCATGCGGGCGAAAACGTTGGTAAAAAATAAAAGCCCATTTAGCAGATGTTTAGATGTATAATAATGACTCGAATATAGGAATTCATGATGCTGTTGCCACGCAGCCACATTCACAATGATCTCGCTGGCCTATAAACAAAACTAGCTCTATCTATTCACATTTGTTGGTGTCTGGGGCATAAACACTCATCAGCTACCCCTGGGTCCCAACAAAATCAGTCACTCAGGTCAGTATATTTACTATCAAGCAGCAAATATTTTTACAATCCTTCTGGCTCTTTTGCTATTTCTTCTCACACAATGATTCCAAACCAACAAGAATCCATTGTGCAACTTTTTAAAGGAAGTGTGAACAAAGGCGCCGAGTTAAGCTACCATAGTTTATTCCTCTCGTTTTTCCATTTTTGTAATTATTAAACTGTAATGCGAGCGAATTAAATGAGAGCGAGGATTTGCTGACACAAGTTTTTTTTTACCTAAAAGAAATCCTCAATCGTATCCCAGACATGTAATAAACCTGATACTGAATAAAGAATTTGTATTTGTATTTTGTATATATTTCGATTATTCAATACAATAACTGACCATATCTATATGGAGAAAGCTGCTCAAATATTTGTTATCAGCAAGTATGAACCTATGTATTCAAATAATTTTCCGGTGGAAGTGTAATATGGTAAATTAGGTAGAAAAATAAATAAAAATCACCAAAAACGTTTTTACGAAGTTTTAATTATGTATAACCACTCCTGCCTCGAGATAAATACATGCCATGATTGTATCAACATTCAATACAGTCCATACGAATGATAAACTACACTTAAACCCCTATCGGAGACTTTGTTCACTGGGAGCAGAATTTCCGTTAGCGGGCTACTTATTTACTGTTGGGTTGACATGTGATTGTACTGAGTAACAAATGCTTGGTACAATGTCATGCCGACGCCTGTTGCATCTATTTTAGTCGCTTCACTGGGCCGAGAAGGTCGAGACGAAGTCGGTGACAATCTTCTTGAGTGAAGCGTCAGACTCCGGGGTGATCTGTCCGTCCTTGGCGATGGTGGCGAGCAGGCCCTGGTGGCTGGTCTTGATGTGCTGGGTGAATTCCTTCTCGAAGGCCGTGATCTTGGTGGGGTCCATTTTGTCGAGGTGGCCGCGCACACCGCAGTAGATGATGGCAACCTGTAAGACGAATCAGATGGTCAATACTTTTGATGAATACAGAATTTCTAGAATGACGAGATAAACCCTCTCGCTCTTCTGCTACAGGTTTGTGCGAGAGTGAACACTTTTCTTCTATTTAACAAAGGGTGATTCTCATTACTTCCTGTAAATAAGAATTCCCTTTACCCTGAAATTGGTCTAGAAGAGATACTTAGTATTGCACATCTTTCTGAGAATTTTAGTTTGTAAATATTTTTTGGAAGTGAGCATTAAAGAGTCCTATGTAGCTCAATCGAGAGTGCAGTGACCCAGTTAGTAAAAAGGTTGTGGTTTTGAGTACCACCTCAGATTGTTAGTTTTTTGGTTTGTTCTACACATATAATTAAATTAAAAGTCATATAATATACCTGCTCCTCAATAGCCATGGGCACGTACTGGCCCTGCTTGAGCAACTCAGTGAGACGCATGCCGCGGTTGAGCAGCTGCTGCGTGGCGGCGTCCAAGTCGGAACCAAACTGGGCGAAGGCGGCCACCTCACGGTACTGGGCCAACTCCAGCTTCATGGAACCGGCCACCTGGGGTAGAGAAAATTGGCAATTATTTTTCACTTTCATCAAATCTAAACTAAACACAGATATCATTACTTTCTTCCCATGCGAAATGAATAAAGGGTGCAATACAGGATTGACTTATTGTATACAGACAAGCTAACAAAATACAATAAAAATGATTTATTTCGACAAAAATAGCTAGTCTATAGTTTGAAAAACGCAATTGTTTTTGTCTGTTTTGAGTTATGTTTAGTGTGTTCCTTTAAAATATATATATATGAACAGCAGGAAGAAGAACAGGAAATGAACTTGCCTGCTTCATGGCCTTGGTCTGAGCGGCGGATCCTACACGGGACACGGACAGACCGACGTTGATGGCGGGCCGGATACCCTTGTAGAACAGCTCGGTCTCCAAGAAGATCTGTCCGTCCGTGATGGAGATCACGTTGGTCGGAATGTAAGCGGACACATCACCGGCCTGGGTTTCAATGACGGGCAGGGCGGTCAGGGAGCCACCGCCGAGTTTGTCGGACCTGGGGAAAGAAGACTAAGGTATTAAACACAATCGTAGATTAAACCAGTATCTTTTCAAGAAAAGAGTGAATATGCTGTTACTAGGCAGTCATAATCCATCCTAGGCCACATCCTCACTTACCATAGGTCTGGATAGCTAATTATAAAAACAAAATATAAAAGAAACGAAACAGACAGCCATTGAGCCAGAGCTTTTCAAGGTGGTTAACAATTTCTGATCTTTTATTATCACCTGACTTAATTGGACGTAGATATGCAAAAATGTTCCAATCCACAAGTCGCGCGAAATTGACTTAATATGATCAATCCTTTTGTTTTGACATTTTTCATCATAACAGCATAAAAAATTCAGCTTCCAAATTCATACTACGTATTTTTTTTTTCGTTTTATGTTTCAACCCATCTTTTTACCATTTTCTTAAAAAATAAAACATAACATGTGTTACGGAGCGGTTTTATTTACAATTCATTGATGTAATAATGTTCCAATATTTTTAGAATTGTTTAGCGAGTTCAAGCTTG
The DNA here is from genome assembly GCA_963921415.1 of Pyrausta despicata. Lineage (NCBI taxonomy): Eukaryota > Metazoa > Arthropoda > Insecta > Lepidoptera > Crambidae > Pyrausta > Pyrausta despicata. The sequence continues at coordinate 6,529,645 of OY992862.1, read as the reverse complement.
TTTTTTCAAACAAAAAATTTTCTATGTAAGTATTAAACGCTTTTTGCATTAATTCTTTAAGACAAATATCATTCCAAAACATTACATGTATATTTGGAACGTTTTTGCATAAACACATTGCTTGTTATTTTAGCATAAAGTGTTCCATGTATATTTAATGTTCATAGAAACCAAATTAAGTGCAACAGTGGAACACCTTATTTTATGGAGCTGCGGTTGTCAGAACAGAAATATCAAAATTGTTTTGATGCTAAAAGCAATCTTAAATTCCCATAAAACTTTAATATCAATTACTTTTCGATTTCTTGAGTCTAGACACACGATTTTACCAAACGATACTGACTTTTTAAAATAGAAACTGCCCTGAAACATTAACAACTTATTTTTACTGCAGAAGAATATATAGAAATCATTAAAAATAGAAAAACAGATACCTTTACGGGTTTATAGAATAGATAGATATAAAAAGATAGATTTTTGTAGCAAATACAAATTGGAAAAAAAAACTAATAGAAAGAAATTTACTGATAAAAGCAAAGTAAATTGGAAACAGACAAAAGAAATAAACATTACAAAGATAAAAGAAATTATATTTTCATGAAATTGTTGTAAGAAAAAGATTATAAGGAGTTAGATATCGGAAAGAAAGTTAAAAGAGAAAAACTAAGTAAATAAGTAAACTAAACTAAATAAATAAGTCAGATTTCGTTGTGGCCTGATGGCAAACCAATTGGTCCAGCAAAATTAAATGTCTTAAAGAGTCAATGTACCAGTACATTCCTGCGGATAGCCTGCAATGTAAATAGGTTCGGCGGGGAGCCAGACTTTGAGAACTATACTGTTGGGAATGTTTTTGCAAAATAACTCAAATTGAGCGTCCATACAAAAAGCTAAATAGCGAAAACGTTCTATAACGGTTTTTCCTAACTGTCTACTAATTTAATGTAAATATCTAAAGATTTAGTATGTGGCCTATTTCGCAACAATTTTGTCCTTAAGTAAAAACAATAACTTTCGTATTTACTCGTTGGAATAAAAAGTGTACCACTAAAACTTTAATTAGCATTTATCTCAAATCAAGTCAGTGTGGATTGGAACGTTTCTGCATATCTACGTCCAATTATAACCCTAATAAATACCCTTAAAATAATAATAAATATTTCACAACAATCACACTAATTCTCTTGTCCCAAATTAAGCTACGAGGCTTGTGTTATGGGTACTAGACAATGGATAAACATACTTAAATACTTTTTTTTGTAAATAAATACATATTATACATGGAAAACACCGAGACCAGTACAAACACACATGTTCATGCACAGTGCACACTTATGCTTGTACTGTGCGGGGATCGAACCCGCGACCCTTGGTTTATAAGTCCGACCTGTGGACCACTGCACCAAGCGGTCGTCAAAATCTTAAAACATTCCCATACATTTAGTATGATTAATGATGAAAAATATTTAAAAACAAAATTGTTTTATTGTTAAAATCATTGTTTTACTACTCTCTTAGTCTAATTGTATAATGTAATGTATTTGTGCCAAATAAATAACTTCTCTTAGGTGATCATGGTTCATAATTATTAGTATGCTTCATTAAATAGCCTTAGGAAAGGTAACTAAAACTCTCTACTAAAGCATACTAATTGTATGGGGAGCATGAGGATGTTTTAATGTAAAAAAATAGATATCTAGATAACACATTAGATATCAGTTAAAAGTTTTTAGATATGTCTTATAGTTACTGGATCATCATCATGTATGGAGAAGTTTTGATGTAAAAATTTTGGATGTTTGGAATTTGTATTTAAAAAAGTTTTTTTATACCATTTTACTCATAAAGTAATGTACTTTCAATATCAATTTTAAATATCTCTTTTAGTTTACAAATAATTATTTGTGCACACTTAACGAATACACCCTGTATAAAATGTTATTTTCGTCATCATATAGTAGGTTTTGATCACAGCTAGCCTTATCTTTTAAGCTCATTATCAGGCGTGATCTTTATTTTTGACGTAGTTTTAGTGATGTCATCTATAACAAGGATATAGCCTCATAAGGCACCATCTTATGGGGTCGTAGGCAGTTGTTCCATGATCAGCAGTGACTGATTAATATGAAGATTATAGCCGATAGAGCTAGTTGCTGAGACGCCGAGGCTGCGACAGTAGTACTATGTTGATATTGTTTGTTACTCTTTCACGCCAAAACTCCGATTTGGCTTAAATTTGGAACATGAAAAGATTTAGATCATAACCTGGAATAACACATAGGGTACTTTTTATCCCGTAAAACTTCACGGTTCCTGTGAGGTATGTAGAAAACGGGTTCTATGCGGGTATTTTAATGATTGTTTTCCTTACATCTTGGCGGCACGCTCGAGCAGACGGGAGTGGAGGTAGAACACATCGCCGGGGTAGGCCTCACGACCCGGGGGACGACGCAGCAGCAGGGACATCTGGTGGAAAGATAATTAAGTTAATTGAGTATACCTGACGATATAACCGTTTTCGGCACCAAAGGGAAGAAAACGAGTATTTCAGGCATTGTCTAGACTTGACCTTCCGGAGATCACCCCATTTACATGCGCGCTTGTACTTACCGCGTAATTGTGAGTGAGATAGCGAACGAGTGGCGGGGCCCCCCGCATGTAGGTGCAGGTCCGTAATGTCAAGCTATGTTCGCTTTATCATGTGATTCTTGACCTAGCTAGAGACTGTGAACCTATGACTGTGATGCCTTCATTTTTGCTTTAAGTCTTCGTGTATACGACGCTGGAACCGCACCGGCGCCGGACCGAAACTGCATGTTTACGGAGGCGGCCCATGAGTATGCGGTGTCGGTCCGGCTCTTCAGCACGATATTCATTCGTATACGCGCGGTTTCGGTCCCGCGCCGGTGTGGTTCCGGCTTCGTGTACACGAAGCTAAATAGTAGTTTTAACTAGTCACTTAAGAAGTGAAGTTACACACTGGTTTGGATATTTTTTATTTATGTAGATATAATCATCATACTCATCAAACTGCTAATAAAACAATAGTCGGACTTCGACTACTATGGCGGATTCACAGCATAAATTTAATTCAGAGGAGTAGTAGTCACTCTCAAACTTGGGTGCTTCGCCGCAGTCTCCCACCACCACACTCATTCAGTGAGGGTCTTGACTTGGTCAGTCAAATGTATTAGGGAGTGCCCTCTTGATCTACTGCCAGTTACTCGTCCATGTATAACAAGTCTCTCCATGGCGTCGCCATCTTTGCGACTAAGAGGGTTTCCCCGTTCAGTTAAGCTCAAATGCCAATACTTATTTTTTACATTTGTACCTCATAACTAAAGAGAACACACCTGACAGTAAGCCACAGCCTTCTTGGACAAGTCATTGTAAATGATCATATTTGCCGTTATGGCGGAAAAACTCGCCCATGGCGCAGCCGGAGTACGGCGCCGCGTCCGACATGATGATCGTGTAGTTGATGCCACCATAGGTGATTTAATCACAGTAGTTTTTAGGTATGGCTGGTCATTTTTGTCCAGCCGTTGAAGCTTACCGGCTGTTTTCCTAGCTCATTCAGTTACTTTTGAATAGGAAAGTTAGTTTTTTACATAGCTACCAGATAAATAAAGAGTACAAACCTGACGGTAAGCCACAGCATGCTTGGACAAGTCGTCGTAAATGATCAGAGCGTGTTTCCCGTTGTCGCGGAAGAACTCGCCCATGGCGCAGCCCGAGTACGGCGCCAGGTACTGCAGCGGCGCCGCGTCAGACGCCGTGGCGGACACGATGATCGTGTAGTTGATGGCACCTGGGTTAGGAAATTGATCAATTTATACCAGGTCTTAGGGTGACCTTATTCACTAGGTAGGAATAAAGCTTGCTAGCATGGAGAAGACTTAAGTTATGGCACAAGTTTATTTTTGTTAGGCTAGCTACTGAAGATAAGGTGCTATAAGCCTTTTGAATTCAAATTGCATTCTTGTCCAAGAATATAATCTCATTGATTAAAGATAAACGAAAGATTGCTGTTTGAGTTTGAAGTTGTAAAGAAGGCAAGTTAACAATATCATTAATAAAAAGTATCTATATCACAGTATACTGCAGCACTGGTCATTGACCTATTTAGTTACTGCCAACAAGCTGTGACCTAGTTCAAGGAAAGATCTTTATATGATGTTACATAAGTCTGGAAATAATTTGAATTGCCTTTTGTTAGCCCATTTTTTTAATTAGATCTGAATTTAAAGTGGATGGTTGTAATTCAACATTTAAAGAGTAGCATCAGATTTCAGAGGTTGTACTCTGTAATGCTTACTCAATCATTTCCTTTACATTAGCAGTCAGCCATTGTACATGGCTGTTATGTTAAGAGCTTGAAGGTAGACCCAAAGATGCAACTTACCAGCGTCAGTCAACCTCTTCAGGATTTGAGCGACGGTGGACCTCTTCTGTCCGATGGCAACATAGATGCAGTACAGCTTCTTCTTCTCGTCTTCGCCCTTGTTGAAGCGCTGCTGATTGATGATGGTGTCGATGGCCAGGGCAGTCTTGCCAGTCTGACGGTCACCAATGATCAACTCACGCTGACCACGGCCGATGGGCACGAGGGAGTCCACGGCCTTGATACCTACAGATGGAAGTAGGGATGAGCGATTATCGTAAATAAAATAGTTGTATCATAATGACTAGATGATCTGTGTGGTGTTTGATTATGTATTCTTTGTTCTTGTCTCTGCTGGTTCCCATTCTATATTTTTCAATTCATGATCAGACAATATGATGAATATGTATAGATGTTTTTTCGTCATAAGTTACCTCATGTGTACAAGAATCGCAATTTGGTATCATGGAATAGATATGTATTTTCTACCAATTTTCAGCTAAGCAAATAATATTATATAGTTTCTCTATTAAAGATGTGAGACTTAGGTGATTCAGTTTATGTTGCGTTAGTTTTATGTTATGTATTACATAAATCATACATACCAGTCTGCATAGGCTCGCGCACAGACACACGGGGGATGATACCGGGCGCCTTCACACCGACACGCATACGCGTCTTCGTACCCAGAGGTCCCTTTCCGTCGATGGCGTTACCCAGAGCGTCTACCACGCGACCCAGCAGCTGCTCGCCTACGGGCACGTCTACAATGGCACCGGTACGCTTGACGATGTCACCTTCCTTGATCAGCTTGTCGTTACCGAACACTACAACACCAACATTGTCGGGCTCCAAGTTGAGGGCCATTCCCTGGGGGAAAAGATTGTAGTGATTTTTTTTTGATCAGAAAGTCAACCAGACCTTTTATTTTTTCTCAATGCAGATGTTTGGCTAAAGTAGATGCAGGCTCAACTTTAAAATAAGATTGACTGATTAACTAATAACTAATAGTACCAAGGAAATTGTCATGAAGAAAAATGATTTTGTTGCTTCTTAAACAAATTAAATTACAAGTAAAAAAAACATTTTTGGGAAATCAGGTGATCATTGTTATGTCAGCTGTGAAACCAATTTATTCAGGAGCTTTGAGTTAAATCCTCCTGTTTCTAGCACTACAGAATTTAATTAGCATGTTGCTCTGAAATAATGAATTTTTATTTTTAAAATATCTTACTTTAAGACCAGAGGAGAATTCCACCATCTCCTCAGCCTGGACGTTGTTAAGACCATACACACGGGCGATACCATCTCCAATGCTCAACACACGGCCAGTCTCTTCCAAATCAGCCTGGAAGAAGAAAACAGTTTTGTAAAAAAAATAACAAAGTAGGTTAGGTGGGTAGATACATTATGAACTATCAAAACTTCTACTTGTTATTGTGGATACTAATCCATGTACAGTATCCAGAATTTAGGTAGAAATATATTTTACTTTATTCATAGAGTCCATAATCAGCTCATAAAGTTACCTAATTGGTCTAATTTGTAAAATAATAAGAGAACATTTTTGTAAGGTCATGGCATCGTCTGAAACTCAAGATGTAAGATTGAAAGTAAACTGATTAAATCTAGGATCCTAGTAATAGCATGAACATAATTATTTGACATAGTTCAACACAAAATTAATGAAATTTGCCCCTATAACCTCACTGACATGTATGTTTATGTAATATATCACTGACCCTGGGCGCGGCTCCGAGAATTCGCTCCTCGAGGATTGTGGAGATCTCAGCCGCCCTCTGGCTGCACGAGACATGGATCTTGCGGGACGCTACCGCCACAGCTGGCCCGGCGACCTTCGACACCTGCACCGAACATAACCAAAGACGGTGTTACAAAATCACAGCATACAACCACTAATTCACGCAAATATCACTCCCGATCTCAGGCTAAGGTACTGCACGAGTTTGTAGAGTTCTACACTACTTGGAAACCCTACAAATGTTGATATAAGTCCGAACACCCACTTATTACATAACACTGATCGTTGAGTTTATTCTTCAAAATACGTTTTGTAGTTTAATGGTATCTTCAAGATAAACAAATTAAGGTCTTTTAGAGAACTTAAAGTAGAGGAACACAGTCATTTTTAGTAATTTAGTAATGGTTTCACGTCATTCACGTTCGATAGGACATGATTACCGGGCGCTCAAATTAAACATTAGTAACGTTAATCACTTATTGATGAATAATTCGGAGTACAGTACCTGCGAAACAGCATTTGGAATACGCCTGGCCACGGAAGAGGCCAAACGAGCGGAGATTAGAGACATTTTGCACAATTTTTTATTTCTATGGCAGACAGAAGGCCCAAGTAGTACTTCTCCGCTCGCAACTCGTTGCGGTAGAACCGGAAGTGACACAATCGATATTTGTCTATGGTACCTCTGCAGTGATGGTTTCGTTCAGAAACGGGCAAGTTTTTTTTTCATCATAGTATGAAAATAGGACACTCTGTATCTTGTCTTTGAGATTTCTTTTCTCTCTTGTCTTCTCAGTTCTACTTCTTTTCTCTTCTTTAGTGATCCTATGACAGAATTTTAGATTCTGTACAAATATATTATGGGAATTCTATTCCACCAAACCTCATTGAGACCGTTCAATAAAGTGGGTGTAAATAGAACAAGAAAATAGCCAACCCACCCTTTTGCCCCAATATTTCACATATACATGTTTTAACCTTAAGTATCGTTTTAGCTTTTTGTTTTACATTTATACAGTATGTTTTCAATTATTTAGTGAAAAGGCTATTTAGCCCTCGTCCCATGTTGGTGCCAAGTGACGCTAGAGATGGGATAAATACATTATTCAACCCTCCCTGCATATAGCCCTGTTTCAAGATCCCTATTTGAGAGAGTCAAGTATAGCTTCTAAGAAACCGTACAGATATCACACGGTAGACCTCCACAGAGAAATTCAAGTGCTTACTGTACGGCAAATCTTCATCCTAAAAACTTATCTCCTAGCTCACAAGAGACTGATTTGTTCGGAACAGTACAAGGCTCTTTTAGAAAAACAAGTTTTTGCACTCCCTCTTCCCACAGTTAACACTCAGTTGGGGTGTAGATTTGGGGACCGAGTTAGGTCTAAGATTTACAACTCTGTAATGCGTTTTTGCAACATCATGGCATGCACTGTCGCGGAAGCTAAATCGTTTCTAGTTAAATGGCTGTTAAGGCTGGATTATGGATCTACTGACAGTATTATGACGAGTGGTGCAAAGTTTTGTTATTTGTTGTTGTGTTTTTCGATATTGTTAAAGCAATAAGTTAAAATAAGTTTTTTTATAATTGAGAATTTTTATATTTGTTATGATTCTCCCAAGTCACGGGCTCTGTCTAGTTTGGGGACTATTGCAATCTGCTCTAAGTTTACTTATTATAATTGTATTTTGTGTTATCTTGTACTTGTGCAATAAAAAAATATTATTACTATTATTTTTAAGTCAAACCAGCAGAACGAAACGCAAAAATATAAATGTCAGTCAAATTTGTCAGCTGTCAGTGTCAATTGCGCATGTGCAATGCACATGCGGGTCACTTGTTGCAGTACCCGGCAATAATTTGTATTTTATTTAAAAAACTACTGTAATGGTGTAAAAATGTCGTTTATTGATATATTCGTCGCCCTCAGGGATGTCTGTAAGCATAGCTCCCTGGAGACAACAACAGAAGTGGAGGAAGTTTTGGTTAGTTGAAACTTACATTGTTTGGTTTTACTTACACCCTCTTTGTAGCTCGGAAATCAATAAAGGCATTCCATATTTATTAAAACAACATAAGTGCATAATATAGTAATATAGGGACGCTATCGAGATCATGTCTTCTCTATCTAATGGCCTTCAGTGATTGATTGACTAAGGTTTATTAAAGTTTGATGCCTTATAGACTTAATATATAGATTTTTATTATTTTTAATGTTGTTTTATTAATTTATTACTTGGTTTTAGTTGTTTTGGTTACAATTATTCATACTATGTCATGGGTTTTTGAGTAAAAGCAATGTGAAATATGGGTGTCGTTTTACAACTTCAAATTGATTTTATATTAAATTCCTGCTTCACTAATGTGATGTTATTATCAGTTTAAGATATTTTTAAAGATTATATAATTACCTGGTATAAAAAAGACATCTATATATGTTAGTTTAGAAATTTGTGTGCTTCTGCGAAATGTCTGTACTTTTGTAATAACACCTGTCTTATTTTAGTCTGCAATGCAAACTAATAAGAATAAATCGCTTTAAAAATATAGCAGGGCACTATATTTTATTCTTTTATTTTAGAACTCATTATGTCTTAACAAAATTGAGCTGCAAGATGCTATAAACAGCTTATCAGAACATCTAGTCAACACTTCCAATGCCGAAATATTAAAAAAATACCTGTCAAACTTACTTTTGGCACTTGTATCAGCCAAGATCCCACTTAAGTCAGTGTTCTCAAGGAATACTGACCCTGACATTTGGGAGAGGCGAACACATCTTGACAACTCATATGTTTTGTCCACTTTGAGTGATCACCCTGATATCTTGCAGTAAGTAAATGATTTTTACTTATTATTTAAACTTCCAACTTTAGTGTAGGAGTAAAGTTAAAAAAAAGAAGTTGAAAAGTTTTCATAAAGTTTTCTTAAGAGTTATTCACATTGTCTTACCAATTAATTACTTGTAATGCATTAAATATTTATTTTTTGTTAAAATGATCCTCTCTTTCAGGTATGCTCTCAAATATTTTGCAATCAACCACATTCCACCATTCTCGGTTCACGCATCAGAGAGAGAGACAGCATGTGCCCCTAAGAAAAGGAAATGTGTGTTCTACAACCGGGAGTTGACAGACAAACAAATAGTGACTTGCTGCTATAAATTACTAACAAAACTCCCTAACGAATTTTCAATCAAGTGGGATTGGTCCATCTTTATTCACAGATTCAGTGACCATTTTGATGTTGAAGTTCGAAGGTATGATGTCTGTTTATTGCAAAAACCTTATATTAAATTAAATATACAACAACATCACATACATTGATCTGATTCCATGGTTGGACATGGACTGTTTGTACAGTGCGGGGATCAAACCAGCAACCTCTTGGTATAATAGTCAACTTGACCATTACACCAAAGTTGTCAACAAATATTTTTTTAAAGGTATACAATTAAGATTCATATAGGTACATATTCCTTAATTTTTAGGATGGTCAAAGAATGCATGGTGATCATTACCAACATGACTGAAGCTCAATCAGCATTACTGAGTAAAAAGCTGTCAATTAATCAAGAAGCTGAACTCAAATGTATATCAAGTGAAGGAGAAAGCGATGTCAGACCAGTGGATGAGCCGGTCAAGGAAGAAAATTTAAATAGCGTTGTTAATATTGATGGAATCATGATACCACTCTATGATAAAGAGCAGGTGCAGAAAAGTAATCTTGTGCCCGTCAAATCTACTGTCAGCAATCTGAGGAGTTTGGCTCTAGCTGTAGCGTCAGGTAGGTAAAATACAGATGTGGTTTTGTTAAAACACACCCATTTCAGGGGTGGTAACATAGATGGTACAGAAGCAAAAAAAAATCAGGATAATGGTATTTCATGCAGGCGAACTAGCTTGTAAGTTTAAGCATACTTTTGAGCAAGGTTTTCTACTAATAGAGCTAGTTAAACATTTATTTATATTTTTATTGTAATTACCTTCACATGGACCACCCCTGAGATGGGCAGGTTTACAAAACACACAGCTATTGTATTTAAATTCACACCCAGAAAAACTTACTGTAAAACGTACTCACTCAAATAATCTTAATTATGTTTTTTTTTCAAATGTTGCTGTAATTAATGACATTGTACATATATATTTTCTACAGGTAAAGCAGTATCTCTCCTTGGACCTGTGGGCTCAGGTAAAACCTCATTGGTGGAACATTTGGCTGCCATCACTGGCCGAAAGCAGTTAGCGTTCAAAAAAGTGCAGCTCGGAGACCAAACCGATTCGAGGATGCTGCTGGGCTCTCATCAGTGTACGGATGTGCCTGGAGAATTCATCTGGCGACCTGGAGTGTTGACTGAGGTATGATAGCGGAATCTTAAGGTGGGTACTGACCAACGTTACGAGGCGTAATGTGACGTGTTTGACAGCAAGCATTCGGGCAGTAAGTGTTAAGGTGGGTACTCCACTCGGCTGTCGGTTTTTTGGCGAATCCTTTGAGTGTTACGCGCTTCGGTCAGTTCTTAGTCAGTATGCTGTTGCAAGTCGTTTCGAGCGCACGCGTGTCGCGAGTGTTCACACGTTCCTCTCGTATTTATTTATTAAAACATGGAGTACACCACCACCAAAACGCCTCTGTTTTTAAATAAGGTTGATGCCTAGTAACGTTTTTTCTTCTTCTTAATTTGGATGACACAATAATTAGTAGAATAAAGGATACCAACGCGTCCTCGCTGTCGGCAATTTTGAGTGAACTAACGGCGAAAGCGGAGCACAGAGTTTTGACGAGCATGTTACGCCGATTTCAAAACACAGCGTAACATGCTCTATGCGTACACGTTCGATGCGAATGTTACATTATACCTCGTAACGTTGGTCATTACCCACCTTTACGGCGACACCATGCGAAAAAAACAACGCAACACGCTCGGTGCGAGTGTTACATTACACCTTCCAACTTGTTAACATAGTCAAACAAAAAGCATAAATCAGCATCATTAGCCTCATCAATTATTCGAGGTCGAAAGTCCATGCAAAATTATGAATAGTAATGACATTATCTAACTAGGACACTTCTACCATGGGTTCATTGATTGAGCTACCTTGGTATTATGAGTTTGTTAGTAGTAAGTGATGCGATTCTGTTGCATCGTCAAATTTGTTTCGAAAACGTAACTAAGGAATAATTGAGAATGTGGCAGCACATTGGTGTCGTGTATGGAAGCCCTGCCGGTAAAAAAAATATTTTATAAAATTAATTATGTTCCTTTTAGGCGGTTCAAAATGGTCATTGGTTGCTGCTCGAAGATATTGACTGTGCTGCGCTGGATGTCGCGTCTACCTTGAGCTCTCTTCTTGAAAGGAACTCCCTATGTGTTCCGGGATACAGGGATGCATTGCCTGTTTCTCCCGGATTCCAATTATTTGTTACCCAAAGGTATGTAATCATTTCCATGTGATGTGTGCTTGCAATCCAGTTATATCTGTTTGATAATATAACATTCATTTCCAGAACCCTTGTCACCCATGCTGGATTCCAAAAGAAGTTGTCTAGCTCAAGCACACTGCTTCAAAAACATTTGACTCAAATAAATGTCGAACCTTTATCAAGGTCTGAGCTAGGGGATATTATCCAAGCCCTTTACCCGAGCCTCTCTACAATCAGCCACAGAATTTTAGAAGTATTCATGATGTTCTCTGTGGGCAGCCACGATACTTCGTTGCACACAACTAGACTGGAAAGCAATGAAAAAGAAACCAGTGTCACAGTCATGCGAGGCTCGAGACTTATCTCAACCAGAGACCTAATAAAATGGTGCTCAAGATCTGTCCAAGATTTCGATGTGTCCAGTCCAGAATCGGCTTTAAAAGTACTCCAAGATGCGTTAGACATTTTCACATGCTCAGTTTCATCACCTGAGCATAGGCTCGAACTGGCCAAAAAGATCGGCACATGCTTAGGAGTTGTTGAGATCAAATCGGAATTTTACTGCAAACATTACAAGCCGAACGTATCGCTCAGTGCGCAGGCGCTCGAAGTCGGACGAGCTAAGGTACCAAGAGTGGAAAAAACATTGGAAACTATAGATTTGGATGGGAAGCATGTGGTGTTCTCTTTCACGCGCCAGTCTGCATGTTTGCTTGAGAGAATAGCTTGCTGTGTCACCTCAAACGAACCAGTGCTACTCGTTGGAGAAACAGGAACGGGCAAAACGTCATCCGTCCAATATCTCGCTCGACAAACCGGACACAAGCTGGTAGTCATCAACATGAACCAGCAATCAGACTCTGCTGATTTGCTCGGCGGATACAAACCGGTGGACATGAAATATGTTATCAGACCGATTATCAACGAGTTCGATGGACTCTTCCGCAGCTTCTACAATGTTGAAAAGAACCAAAGGTTTCTAGGCCATATCGAAACCTGCTATGAATCTGAAAGTTGGACAGCCCTCTTGACCTTAATAAAACAAAGTTACAAAGCGGCCGTCACCAGACTGACCAATGACAAAAAAGAGGACAGACTGAAAGTCTGGCAAGCCTTTGGGCACAAACTAAACAAATTAGAGCTTCAGGTCAAAGCAGCCTCGAAGTTGACTTTTGCGTTTATCGAAGGATCGCTCGTCAAAGCTATGCAAGAAGGCCACTGGGTGTTGCTAGACGAGATCAACTTGGCCTCCGCTGAGATATTGGAATGCCTTGCCGGCTTGTTGGAAGATAAAAGTGAGAGCATACATCTGATAGAGAAAGGGGATAAAGTTCCTATAAAACGTCATCCCGATTTTACACTATTCGCTTGCATGAACCCGGCGACAGACGTTGGAAAGAAAGACCTGCCTGTTGGCTTGAGAAATCGCTTCACGGAGTTTTTCATCGATGAGCTGACAGAGAGAAACGATTTGATGCTCCTCATTGGGGACTATTTGTATCACATGAATTTGAGTGGAGCGACACTGGAGTCTATTTTCCATTTCTACTCGAGTATCCGAAAAGAGGCTAGGCTGAACTTGGTGGATGGAGCAGGTAATAAGGCCTTGTTGACTAAATACGTATTTTTTCATTTCTATTTTAGTCAATAATTTATTTAATAAAATACATGGTTTATTTTACAGGAAATGCACCCCACTATTCTCTTAGAACACTCTGTAGAGCTCTTACCGCGGCAGCTAAAGCAAAATGTGGAACGGTGTTAAGATCACTGTACGAGGCCTTCTGTCTGTCATTTTTGACTCAACTGGACAGTTCCTCGCACCCCAAAGTAGAAGCCATGATAGCCAAGTAAGTAATATTCCAACAACTTCATTTTATTTATATACTTCATATAAATGTATTTATAGTTTATATATATATTAAAATTTCGTTGACGCAATCACCCAATAACTATTTCTACTACCTTGCATTTTATTTTGTATACTTTGCTTTCAGATACTAAAACAACAAACTTAAATTGAAAATAATAATAATAATAATATAATAATAATGTCTGTTCTTTTTGCATATACTGTAATAATTCACTATTAGCAAACGACGTAACTGCTCTGCCGCAACACAGTTTTGTTACTAGCGCGGAGGGTAGGTGCCACTTTGCCGTCATGTTTCGTAGTCAATGTTTATGATTATACCTTATAAGTGCAAAATCATTGTAATTGGTCAAATAAAGTTTTTATTTATTATTTATTAACTCGGAACCAATACTGTTAATGAAATAAGTAATTAAAAACAAATAAAAAATCATGTATTTGCCATTCAGTAGGGTACAATACAAAAGGCATGCATTTAATGAAAGACATTAATTTGTACAATCGTAATTTTCTTTCAGAGCCGTTCTAGGAAAGAAATCACTTAAGTCCATTATGAATCAGCTGATACCCGAACCACAAGTTCCCGGCCAAAATTACCTTCTCTTTGAAGGTCATTGGATCCCCCAAGGCAAACTGGAAATCGAGATTCCAGAAGGCTACATCTTGACTCAAACAGTGAGAAAAAATCTTCGAGACATCGCACGTATTATATCTCTAGGACGCTTACCAGTTTTGCTGCAAGGAGACACGTCGGTTGGCAAAACGTCACTTATTACATACATTGCTAAAGCTTCAGGAAACTACTGCGTCAGAATAAATAACCACGAGCACACAGATTTGCAGGAGTACATAGGATCGTACGCAACAGATTCAAACGGTCGCTTAGTCTTCAAGGAAGGTGTTCTTGTTGAAGCCATGAGAAAAGGTTACTGGATTATCCTTGATGAACTAAATTTGGCGCCTAGTGACGTTTTGGAAGCTCTTAACCGCGTTTTGGATGACAACCGTGAGTTGTTCATACCGGAGACGCAGCAAGTGGTGAAGGCCGATCCTAACTTCATGCTGTTTGCGACACAAAACCCTCCTGGGTTGTACGGTGGCCGTAAGATGCTGTCTCGAGCTTTTAGAAACAGATTCGTCGAACTGCATTTTGACGAGATACCACGAAAAGAGTTGGAGACTATTCTACACCAAAGATGTCATGTGCCCCCTGCTTATTCCAAGAAGATGATAGCAGTGATGGCTGAACTCCAAATCAGACGGCGAGGGTCTGCAGCTGTGCAAGGAAAAGACAGCTTTATAACACTAAGAGACTTGTTCCGATGGGGGCAGCGTTACAAGCAAGCCTCGAAGGAAATCTTAACAGAAGAAAAGTTCTATGACTGGGACCAACACATTGCTGACGAGGGCTATTTAGTACTGGCAGGAAAAGTAAGACAGGCAGATGAAAGGAAAATCATTGAGGAGGTCATAGAAAAACACATAAAGAGAACAGTCACTCCAGACAATTTGTTCAGTCTTCACAAAACTACGTCACCTGTAACCAAGAATATTCTGGAATCGATTTTGAACAATAAACTCAAGGAGTTTTCTCATGTGGTTTGGACTTACAATATGAGGAGGTTAGGGGTTCTTATTGCAAAGGCTTTCACATTTGACGAGCCCGTGTTGTTAGTCGGTGAGACTGGCTGCGGAAAGACAACCATCTGTCAGGTAATTGCAGCTTTAAGCAAACGACAACTCTTGTCCGTCAACTGTCATATGCACACTGAAAGTTCAGACTTCCTTGGAGGTCTTCGACCAGTGAGACAGTACAAAAACGACGGCAGACTATTCGAGTGGGTCGACGGTCCACTGATAAAAGCAATGGAACAAGGTCACTTGTTTTTGGCTGATGAAATATCTCTGGCTGACGACAGCGTCTTAGAAAGAATGAATTCATTGCTAGAACCTGAAAGGCAGTTGGTTTTATCAGAACGAGGTATGGAAGAAAACTTAGATATTGTTATAATCGCAGCTCAGAAGAATTTCCATTTCATTGGCACAATGAATCCAGGAGGAGATTTTGGAAAAAAGGAACTTTCACCAGCTCTTCGGAATCGATTCACTGAAATATGGTGCGACAGTGCTTCATCAAAAGAAGATTTACTGCGAGTGCTTGAAAAGAGTGTAAGCAAGGGTATTTCCCTTGGGAACCAGGAGGATGGAAGCTCAGGAATTGGCAGTGCTATTTTGCAGTTCACGGATTGGCTAAAAGGTTCCGAAGTAACCAACAAATTCCCATTCAGCATTCGTGATCTCCTCTCGTGGGTACAGTTTATAAACGTGACTGTTGCGAAGAACCTTCTCGATCCTTCGGAAGCGTACGTCCACGGCGCATGTATGACATTTTTGGATTGCTTCGGCACTGCCCTTACCGGTCATATCGAGCCTGAAACCTTGATATTGCTGCGGAAAAACGCCATCAAATTCCTGTTGAATCAGATTGGGAATGAATATACAGAAACCTTGAGAAGTACGCTTAATGGTAAACATTTACAATTGAAAGCAGAATGTGACAATAAAAAGTTTGGCATCAAGCCTTTCTACATTGAAGTTGGGCCTAAAATGGACATTGCAGAAGATGCTGAAAGGTTCACATTTACTGCTCCAACGACTGGATCGAATACACTACGTTTGCTTCGAGGCATGCAATTAAACAAAGCGATCCTCCTTGAGGGCAACCCTGGAGTAGGAAAAACTAGTTTGGTCTCAGCATTGGCCAAATCTTCTGGACACAAAGTAGTGCGCATCAACTTGAGCGATCAAACTGTAAGTGTAAAATTTAATTTAGAAATATAACTTATGTCTGTATGGGTAACTTACTACATCAGTAACTGTATTGGTGCTATTCCCTTCTCATCAGCCTATAACCGTTTCACTGCTGGGCACAGGCCTCACCTCATCTATGAGGTGGTACGAGCCATAATCCACCACGCGGGCTTAGTGCGGATTGGTGGAGAGGGTATTTTTGTATGGAAAGTGACCAAACCTCACTGTCCTCACCTTCCGAAGCACTTTGTGCTATTGTATTAATTTAATGTTTTTTTCAGGATATCACCGACCTGTTTGGTACTGACCTTCCAACCGAAGATGGATCATTTACTTTTAAAGAAGGAGCCTTTCTCAGTGCCCTACAAAACGGCGATTGGATTCTTCTGGATGAATTAAACTTAGCACCGCAACCGGTGTTAGAAGGTCTTAACGCCTGTTTGGATCATAGAGGCGAAGTATTTATACCTGAGCTAGGTAAAACCTTCAAAGTGAAAGAACAAACTAAACTGTTCGCGTGCCAAAACCCTCTCAAACAAGGAGGTGCCCGTAGAGGTCTACCTGTCTCTTTCTTGAACAGATTCACCCAAGTATACATCGATACCTTGACCAAAGGTGACCTGATCTACATAGTAGAGTCGCAATACCCATCACTAGACAAAGATATGCTACGCAGAATCGTAAACTTTAACTGTGACATTGGGCATGAAATCACTGAGCTCCAATCCTGGGGTCACAGGGGCGGTCCATGGGAGATGAATTTAAGAGACATCCAGAGATGGTGCGAAGCCATGATCGATGACCAGAATAAAGGAAGAAAAGCGTGCCCCGGAAAGTTTGTGGATATGCTTTACATCAACCGTATGAGGACCGCCGTAGACAAGGAGAGGATGATAAAGAAATACGAGCAATTCTTCAGTCCCAAATATCCGCGGAGCAATACCAAACCGCAGTTCAGTATTAACGACAAAGAGATCAACATCGGAGATGTGACACTGGATAGAAATGTAGAAAAGTACTTCAAAAATCGAAGAGCGATGCAAACAAACTCAGTGCTACTTCGAAATCAAATGTCGACTTTGAAAGCTTTGGCTCAAAGTGTGAAAATGAATTGGCTTTCAATCATCGTTGGACCAACGGCTACAGGAAAGAGTACCATAGTGCAAACACTTGCAGATTTGACGGCAAATGACCTTCATGTAGTCCCAGTTACGTCAGCAATGGACGTCTCAGACCTGTTAGGAGGGTTCGAACAGGTAGACCTGAACAGAAACCTCGAAAATCTGTTTGATAAAATCGAAACACTCACTATCCAAGTGTTGAGAAACATCTGGCTGAAACAAGACGCAAAATGGAAGTCAAACAACTTACTTTCACATTTGTACGAATACAATAACTTACTGAACTATGATGCCAATACAATGGATGAGATGACCAGGTTCAATGAGAAGATTAAGTTCCTGATGAGGCATTGTGATCATTTAGTCCGCCATACCAAGCATTCCGAAGCCATGTCGAATAATTTGAAAGAGCTCACGAATAACTTGAAGCGTTTGCATTTGAAAGCCGCTAAAGTGTCATCTGTGAATACAGGTGGAAAGTTTGAGTGGGTCGATTCGCTTTTAGTGAAGACTATGATTGAAGGTTCCTGGTTGTTGTTGGATAACGTCAATTTGACATCGGCAGCCGTCCTTGATAGATTGAACGGTCTATTGGAGCCAAATGGCGTTCTGAGCATACCAGAGCGTGGAGAAGTGAGTGAGATTAAACCTCACCCCAATTTCAGAATCTTCTTCACCATGGACCCAAAGTACGGAGAGATTTCCAGGGCCATGAGGAATCGAGGTGTGGAGATGTACTTACTTCGGCCTGATGATTGGAACACGAGTCTGACGGATACCATGCCCTATATGGATCTGAGTGCTCTGCTATTGTCTTGTGGTCTTCCAATGAAGTATCACAAACTGTTTGTTAAGTGTCACGAGTTGATGGATTCTTATATTCAAGGTATTGTGCAGTTATAGTAATTTTGAAGTTTTATTATTGTAGTGTTTTGTGTAACTATTGTTTTTGTTACAGGCTTGGAACGTCCAACAATATTCCACCTGATGCAAGCTGCGCACTTAACCCGACAACAAATAATCAGGGCCGTGCCACACGACGTAGCACTACTAAATAGTTTCTCAGACGTCTACATAAAACCACGAAGCAGCGGCGATTTTGCATCCCACTACCAAGCTCCTCTAGCAAAACTCAAGAACGACATGCTTAAGACCGTTGAAACCGAACTACGTAACATAGAAATCTCAGATGTTATCACTGCAAGCAACACACTCCGAGTCAAAGAACTTTGCACGCATTCCGCCCATGAACTGGCTAACCAAATAGCCTTTACAGTCATACATATAGATGAAGGATTCGGACCATACAAGTCCACACTGATACACAGCTTGTATAATACACTCGTTGCATACCAAAGATGCCCCAAAGAAATACTGCTTGCGTTACATCAAGTCATATATTGCAATCTAAATGAGAGAAACGATTATTCGCTCAAACGCAAAGTATACGGACAGAGTCTCAATGAAATGGCCTACAAGCATTTCGAAGCTAATTTCATTGATGCCAATCAACGGTTTTCGCCCGAGCAATACTGTATAAGCAAGGAGCTTATAAGAAAAACGAATGCGAGTCTCCTTATTCTGTATACGAATTTGGTAGCAGCATACTACATGAATGTCAAGTGTACAGATGAAGGAATCAAATGCGTCGACTACTCAAGAGCGGTACGAATGAAGAACTTAACAGACGATTTCTCTGAATATCCTTTGTTAAGGAATTGTCTTAATTATATCGAATACATTGAAGGCTGCACCACACAAGTGATCGAAAGTATACAGCATAAGTTAGATGATGAGACAACGATTAATATTCTTCGGCTGTTGAACTGGAAAAACAGGTTCTACGATTTGGCGTTTTCATGTATGTTCATCAAACATGAGCACAAGAAAAGAGTGTTGGACTTGAAACTGGTGAAATCACTTTATCTGCACAGCAAATGGATTGAAAAACACCTGTTTGGAGAGTTGTTCAAGATGTTGCCGCCTGAGCATGAGCTGAAGAAACTGTTCCACACAAAAGTGCTAACCTTGACTGGTACTAACGAACAAGTCAGCTCAAAACCGGCTTTGTTCAGTAAAAAGCTTAGAAAGCTAGCCGGTCAGCCGATGTTGTATGCGAGTCAGGAGGAATACGATTTGTGTCAGACCAGACGAAGTATCTTCAAAAGTTCCTCATTGGATTTCAAGCAGTCTTTGGCGAAACAAAAAGACGTTCTCTCATTGAATTACAACGTTGCCAGCGACATGAAGTTGGCGCTAGACGTTCCTGATGAAGAAACGATAGAGAGTGTCACAGAGAATATAGAAAAGAGTCCAGAGAATCCAGATCAGTACCATAAAACAGATTCGACGATGCTTCCGTTGAACGCATGCATAATACAAAGAGTGCTACACTTGTTGAAACCGACAATATTCGCAGCTGTATGCGAGTTGACAGCAGAAGAAGAAAAGTTTACATTGAGGAAGGATTTCAGTCAAGTGTTGATGCATGTGGTGACCTTTGCAAGGATGTCCAAAGGTCTATCGCCAGAGTTGCTAAGTCTATTTGAATACTTGGCAAAAGTGTCCGATGGCACGATTGACATAAAGGATGTGAAATCAAGGTAAATATAACTTATTTCTTTTATAGCTGCATTTCACCCAGGCACCCTTTAATGTGACTGTGTATTAATCAGTGATTATTACAGAAAGTTACGATGTTATAAAGACACAAACTCAAATATTTATTCTCAAACATTTTACAACAGCCATGCATGTACTTAATAGTCATAATTACTTTTCCGAAGAAACCTTAGTCTTGTCAGGTTTTTAACGATTGGAATAATCAATCTTAAGGTCGTCGCACACTTTACCGGCTCGGCATCGGCACAGTTCCAGCACGGCGTCGCCTCGAATTTAGGATACGGCAAGCCGCCAGTGCGCCGGTCGCGGGCTGCAAGCTCACAGCCCGCGCGTCTGGCGTAAAATACGTAACTTTGTTGTTTTGCTGGTGACTCGGAGCCGGCTCGCTGTAAGCACGCCGTTAGCGCGCTGTAGGGAGCGATCTTCGGGTTGGGTTGTAGTCGGGCCTTTTCAAATTAATGCTGCAAAACCTATTGTACAATATGAATGACAAGTTAACTTCCGGGTTGGAGCGGTGCCGGTACTGTGTCAAAAGGTCAAGGCCTTAACTAGGTTACATAATTTTTAAATCAATATTTTTGCAGAACACCAATTTAATACTCGACCGTGTTTCAGGACGTCAGCTCTCCCATCAAGGCTATGGAACGAGTTCTACAAAGCACTTACATACTCACCCGCTCTATACCCGCTGCCTTTCCTCGGTGCCACTAATGGAGCCCCTGATACTATCCCCGTAGATACTAAGAGGATGTCCACGAATCTACCTTTGTTGCCCTTCTACGCGCAATACTTGACCTTGACGAAGCAGGATGAAGGTTAGTGAAACTAAAACGGTGTGCTGTGCAAACCCCTCCTCGAGCATCAGATGTTAATTATTCGTCATTTGCTTTTGGGCCGTTCAAGTATTACGTGAGCACTATGGGGAGGGGGGTAGGGTGATAATGATTACTTCATCAGTAGTTTTTTACTTTTTTATACGAATTGCAACCCTCACATCGTTCTTGCTTGAACAGAAACGGTACTTTCCGGCACTCGCTTTACAACCGAGAAGGGGAATTGCCACGCGGTATTCATTTGTCTTAATTTCCCGAAAAATGCTTAGACCTTAGTTTTGCTAACAAGGGGTATGGGGGGGAGGTAAATAATTGAAGTAAATCTGCTTACGTATAAACACTTGAACGTATAAATAATATAAAAGGGCCATCCTTTATAGTTATAATCTTACCATCTTAAGAATCTTCAACGCTACGACATAAATCGAATTTGATCAACAGCGCTGTTATTAGTTCTTCCTATCTTTATCTTTAATAATAATACCCTCATTCCACGGTTAATCTTTTTAGGTACCCAACCTGTGCTGGCGTACGATACAGTGGCGTTGCAAGAACACGCAAACTATTCAAGCCAATTGGCCACACTGCACAACATGGTATTTAAGAACATGGCAACTTTGAACACTGCGGTTATGTCGGCCTTGTAAGTTACAATTAATTATTTAAACTTAAACGTGAATAAGGTTGAAAGAAAAATCATTCTTATCAGACGTCACCATTTTGTTATTTTTAGGGAGTCTAGCGCTACACATGAACTGAAAAAATTCGAACAATTTGTACGTTACGTACGCCAAGCTTTATTAGATTCAAACCAAAGTAAAGAGTTGCCGTTTGAAAAAGTTATAGAACAGCTGAGGCTACAGGTACAAGACCAGCACGTCTTCGTTAACATGATCCAAGAAACAAATGAAATCTGCAAAAGATTGGGCGACATTTCTTCGGAGATGTTCTTTAATGATTACGTCAAAGTCAATATAAAGAAGATATTGACTGCCCAAGTTGCATTGAATTTGAGCGTAATCTTAATCACGATTATGTCAAAAATAAAACCAACCGACCATGTGGAAAAATATCGCTTGAAACTCAAATACATAGATGAGGACGTCAACACCATTGATGGGCTGCTTGGTGCCTATTTTTTCCAAGGTTTGGTCTTCGGAAACATTCTGGAGAAAAGACAAATAGCATTCTCCGATCTCACCACTGATATATTGATAGAGAACAAAGAAAACTTGAAAAAGATTCATCCGTACTGCGGAGTTCTATTTGACAATAGAGAGAGGACTTTAGAAAAAGTATCGAAGTATGCCAAAGGGAATACTTTCAGGCCTGAAGAGCCAGCATATGACGTGTTCCAAACGGTAAGATAATTCTAGATCGAATTAAGGTTCTACTTTTATTTATTTATTTTAAAAATTTCTGGTAATTATGCTTAGCGGTGGTATGAAATGCCTCCTTTCATCCAAGTTTTAATTTTTCTGTCGTTCTTGCCCTCTAAAACTATACAACGAGGTATTTTTTATTTTTTTTTAATAAAATACGTCTCCGACATTTGCTGTCACTGACTGACACGCTTAACTTCAAAAAAATAGCGCTATTGTGCGCAATCATTGCTGCCCATTTACGCTTGCTACCCTAACGTAGTAAGATTAGTTACCCTCTTCTGTGCATCCAATGCAGGATACTTGACCTGAAAGTGTGCGGGGGAGTCCTATGTTTAGCAATGATGTCTTACGGCTTGTGTGTATCTAATGTATATCAAGTTTATTATGATGATCACATTGTACCTTCTTTCTTTGTAATGCTAAGTTGTAATATCATTTGCAGGATTGTAAACATATCTCAAAGTCAATACTCCAGCCGAAGACGTCGTGTCAAATGAGTAATAATCTAGCGTCCACATCAAACAATTTGCTTCGTATACTGCATGGCATGCCAACAGCAAGTAGAAAGCTTAAGGCGCTAACAATAGCCACAGATAACTTGCAAGAGTCCAAGATATGGCTGTATTCAGTCAACGCCTTTTACAAGAAGTTGGAAGCAGAGTATTCCGAAGCGTTTCCTGATTTAGTAAAGCCGTATCTTATGACGATATCTCAAGTGGAGAACAGTATTACGCATCTTAATGATTTGGTGAGGGAACTAGCGGCTAAGGTAGAGTTGGGACCGCGATTTGGGTTTACTATCGTAGAACTTCTGAGGTACCCTAACAAGATACCGAGAAGCGATAAAAGGGAGGCGTTCTTAATGAGATACCTGTCCCAGAACTTGTTGCAGCGTGTGCTCAAGAATAGGGGTGTGATTGAGGAGGACACGCTTGAGAGGCGGTATGAGATAATCGAGTGAGTAATGATTTTGTTTATTGATTTTGTTTAGTGTGAAAGAAACAATTAACGTCAATTAAAATAAAATGGGTCCCGTACCCGAAGGCTAGAAACAGTACCATATTCTTATGTCCATTATACTCTTCTGTACATCTGATACTCGAGGCTTAAGCTAGTTGTATTTTTTTACACATCCATAGGATAAAACACCTCGAGATTTTGCGATAACTCAAAAAGTAGAACTCATGCCTCTCCTTAAGTAATAAGTCTTATCTCTAGTTAGTAATAGTAGTCGTTTAGTATTATTATTCGTAATAGTAGTAGTTTTTCTATTGTCGTTTGGGAGTGACGCAACTCGATAAGTGCGACAAGTGGACGAGACGCGATTAACATTGACACAAGGCGTTTGAATTCGCCCAGAACGTTGCGCCGCTCTCGTTTGACAGCGCCATAGTTACCCCCTGTCAAACAATGAACTTTTACAGCATCCTGAAAATGAATCTGACTGAGCTGAGCATGCACGCAACGGCAGCCGAATCAGCCGACACAGTTATCATGGAAGTGGCGCAGAAGACCCTGAATGAGCTCGTCGACATATGGCACAAGCAGAAATCGGAAATGGAGAAGAAACAGCGGGATGATGAAGCGTTGTATGTCACCAAGTAAGTCATCTTTTTCTTTTTGCTTTCTTCTTGCTTGCATCATTTGAGTTCGGACCGCCAAGTAAGTGGCATGAATAATTGTGTATTATTTTAGGATGTGTATAGCTAAACAGTTACTTAATGATTTTTAGTCGCAATATTGCCCAGTATAGATCTCGTCTGATCTAGAAACAGCCTATTAACTCTTATAACGGCCTAATCACGCTGTTTAGGTAGCAGCAAATTCCAATCCACCCTTAGCTGTATGCTATGGACTCTATATACGAGTAGAATCTACATAGATTGGAAACTTTTGGTTACAACAATGTTTTAAACATGTTGCGTAGGATTAGGATAGAGGACGAAATTGTTGTAATAAAAAATAAAAGAAAGTAACAAATAATAATCTGAATGAATACTTTCAATATAATTGCTGTGCGAAGTGTGCTCTCTCTCTGTCTGGGTGTCCACGGAAGACCAGCGTCGTGGCATTCCTGAGATGCTACGACACATGCTGAGTGGCCTACCTTTTCAGTATCTTGTGTATGTGTATTTGAATATGTGTTTTTCTATTTTGTAAAGTATGGGATACTGAATAAACATGTTTTCTTTCTTTCATTATTTTAATACATTTTCAGGTCCAAATGTGAAGATGAGGATGAGGATGCCATCGCACAGGTAGAGATAAAAGAACTGTTTCCGTCGTTTTCCGATACCGATTTCGGAGAGTTCAAGCCAGCAACTCTAGAACAAAAGACGGTTAGAAACGCCGATCATAAACCAAAGCAAAGACCAATGATGTCACAAGAAGAGGTCACATTAATCTTCAAGTGGCATTCGAACTTTATCCGCAATATGACGAAAGCGGAATGGTTGCCCGTCCCAAAGAAGTTAGTGGGTAATGATGTGATCAGTCCACTGATGCAGAGGTATCCCATATTCGGCGAGGTAGTAGAGAACGCTTGGGAAGCACTCGATTCGGATATGGAAGGCATTTTAGCGCCGAGTCTTATGGTGTTACTAGCGCAAATAAAGGAGAAAGTTGATGGGAGTGGTAAGTGTTGTTCGATATTTTAAAAATAAAGTTTCTGTAGTTATTATACACGTAAGTTAAACTTAACATAGCCCAGGGCCGAGGATCAGCTTAATTAAACTCATTCACTGCTGGTTCTTTATGCATTTCAAAGACACTCACGTCAACAAAACGTAATATTATAATGTGCAAGTAGGTCGTAATTGTCGCGCATTGTTCTTTAAGAATAGTGATAGCCCTTTTAAAATATATCTGCCTTTTCTTATATTTGTAATAGTCACTTGAATTTATTAAAACTATGAGTGTGTAACTCTATAATAAAACTTTTTTTTCTTATTTAAGAGCCGCTGAACACTAAAGTGGACTTCTACCGATCGCCGTGGGTGTCAGAGACGCGAGTTTGCTATCCGTTGCTGCAGACTGTCAAAACGGCCACGAATCAATTGCTGGACCAATGGCCAGACTTCCCTACTTTGAAAGACGTAAGTAAACATATTAAACCACTTGTGTACGGTGGCCAGCACGGCTCACGTTTAACACTGCGGTATCTTATGCTTTTGTGATACGGGCGATTTTGGGTAGCCTCATGCGCTGGCAACTGTACTCCCAATCTTTTGAGACGTACATCTTAATAGTTATTATAGATTTTAAGCTTAAAAGTTCTTCCGAAGTGCTAAGTTCTTCACAAAATGTTTGTCTCTTCCAGATAATCGTTATAATAAACCGCATCCTCGCCTTCCCGGTAACAAGCCCAGTGTCCCGGTTCCTGACCGGCCTGGAACTGCTCAGAGACAAGATAGAGGAGTGGAACAAAAACGCCCACAAAGGCAACAACATGATAGAGCAGTCGCTGGCGGTGGGACAGCAGATTGTCAACTGGAGGAAACTCGAAATGGGACATTGGAAGGAATGTCTCAATAATTTATTCCAGAGGTTTGTATATTGGTATTGTTTTTCCTTTGTGGTTCTGTGTTATTTTGGTTACTGCTGTGCACTGCGGTTTCACCTGCATAGAACTCGTTCTACATATCACACAGGAATCGTGAAGTTTTACGAGATAAAAATTACGCTATGTGTTATTCCAGGTCATCATCTATCTATGTTCCAAATTTCAGTCAAATCGGTCGAGTAGTTTTGGCGTGAAAGAGTAACAAACATTCATACAGACAAACTTTCGCGTTAATAATGTAGGATTGGTACGAAAGAAATCAGATGCAAAAAAATCGGTAAAATGTCACCAGTTAAGCATATGTTGTGCCATTCCATTCAAATTGAGCCATGCCTAAGATACACAAGGCTTTTATCAAGGCCGGTTATTTAGTTTTAACAAGTAAACAGACTTTCTCACATCCTAAAAGGCTCCCTGTTTCCTGTAACGCAGAGGACTTAGTTGCGGCAAATCAACAGGCGAACTACGTTGCGTTACGTTATTGGAGGACGATCATTTAAGTTCATGATCATTGACACGAGGAGTTGTACTGATTTGCTAGCTTCATAGCGCTATATTGGCTGGATTAAATATAGACTGGATTGTGAAAATTGGCTCGTTTTTCACGGACAGATGTTACCCTGAGTTGCTCCTTGACCTCTAGATACTTTAGAGGACCATATCGGCAACGTCACAATAAAATAGTGTCTAGTTATCTTGTCTCTGTTCCTTCCAATTGTAAGTTCTATTGCTCAAGACTTGACAGCATCTTTAGAAGCGACTAAACTTCTTTATTCCGCAGGAAACAATCAGAGGGACACAAGTACTGGTTCTTCATGTTCAACGTGATCGAATCCTACCTGACGGACGAAAAAGATCCCCCAGAGTTGACTCCCGCGCGTCTTGTCACTGTATTAAGGCAATTCATGGAAAGCTCGAATTTTGCTGAGTATGAAGTCAGGCTAGAAATTATCTATGCCTTCCACTGCCAAGTTGTGCATTTGCAGGCCGGACCTAGACGAGGTAAGAGCTTTGGTTTTAAAACACGCTTATTTTAATGTTGCTTCTTTGTCTATAGTTATATCTATGGTTACGTTTTACTTGGTAGCAAGGATTTCTTTTGGATTTGTATTACCTTTATCACCTCTTGGGCCTCCTGTGTGTTTAAATGTTTGTATCTAGCTGTCTCTGTTGCTCCTAAAGCTGAGCGATCAAACGCCTTACAGATGTCCGGTGATTTCCTTTACTTACTAAAGGATCTATAAAAAAAGTATTATTTTAGTACATTTTATAATCTGTTACTTCATTACGCTCGTTACTAACGTTGACGTGTTTCACCCCGATCACGATTGTTCTATCTAGACGGTTCCATCCACCTACTGTATGGAACCTTTATACTGTGCTCAGGCCAGCAGCGTTCTTATTTCAAAAATTAGAAAAAAAACATGATTAATCGAGCTCATCAGAGCTTGTGTTGAGCCTAAACAAGTTCGTAATAGTTCCTCTATACCCTATTCCCCATAGTTTACTTATTCACGAATTCGAAATTTCAGACGAGCTCCTCTCCGTTCTCTGGAACATACACAACTACTACTCCCAGTTCACCGCGCAAGTCGCGTCGCACATCAAAGAGAAACGCGCGCCCATAGAGAAGAAACTACGCGAATTCGTCAAGATTTGTTCCTGGGACCGGGACCTGAGCTACTGGAGCGTGAAAGATACTGTGGATAAGGCGCACAAGGCGTTGCATAAGCATACCAAGGAGTTTGAGGTAATAAATGTTAACTCTATTATCTTAATCCGTTTGTTTGTGTATTAACCTTTGATCATACTTTTCTGAAAAAACAATAGCAGAGGCATAAATAAGCTTTTGAGTACCAACCGTTAACATCATAACTAGATTTTCTCGAATGACGACCTTTGTCGTTATTTACACATTAAATTAGATGTTACGTAGATTTTCTCATTTTTTTAAAGCGTTAAGTTACATTTGGCATTATTGATGGAATTAACGTTAAACGATAGCTCGAGTGTCGGTTTATGGACTTTATCTAAAGGGTTTTTAGCGCGTGAAGTTACCGTGGCTACACTAACGCCGTCTCAGTTTATGTGATGCGCTTTAACTGTAGGCCTAGCACGAACAACGATCGAAACGTAAATTAGGATCGTTTGTTATTTGTTAACTTTTTGAGTCGCATGGGAAACTGACAGTTTCTGACGTTTTCACGATACGAATACGTCACGATTTTGCTCGTGCTAGGCCTACTGCAAGGACGCGTGCAGGTGAACGTAAATGCTACGAGTAATGTTGTCTTGCTTACACAAACAATAACTAACTTCGACTTCGCACAAAATTATAATTTGCTAGTGGATCCGGCAGACGCTGTCCTGCCCGCTATTTTTGCAATTTATCAATATTTTCTCATTGTTTAAACCTTCCCTGGACTTCTACAAATATTTTAAGTTTAAATTTTTTGAAATCGGTTCAGCCGTTCTCAAATTTTAGTGTGACTAACGAACAACAATTCATTTTTATATTTAATTGTTCTGCCCATTGATTTTTTAAAATTTTCTGATCTTTTAAACCTTCCCTGAACTACCACGAATATTTCAAGACTAAAATTATTCAAATCGGTTCAGCTGTTCTCGAGTTTTAGCGAGACTAACGAACAGCAATTCAATTTTATATATAAGACTAGTGGACCCGGCAGACGTTGTCCTGCCCGTTGCTTTTTTTTAAATTTTCTTATCTTTTAAACCTTCCCTGGATTTCCACGAATATTTCAAGACTTAATTTATTCGAATCGGTTCAGCCGTTCTCGAGTTTTAGCGAGACTAACGAACAGCAATTCATTTTTATATATAAGAGATTAAAAAAGCCCACCTCAATTTTCCTATGGGAATGCGTCATTTTCCCGCAGTAAAAAGTAGCCTATGTCCTTTCTTGGGTATCAAAATATCTCCATACCAAATTTCATGCATATTGGTTCAGTAGTATAGGCGTGATTGAGTAACAAACAGATAGACAGAGTTACTTTCGCATTCATAATATTAGTATGGATTCTTAAGTCCCGATTATCTTCTCGATGTGTCCAACAGAAAGTACTAAACGAGAACGTGGCTCCGTGTCTAGTGGACAATAGCACGGAGTCCGGGGTCGACCACGTCGGCATATGGGACCGGCCGAAGCGCGCGTCCACCGCCGCAACGCCCTCTGGTGGAGCGTACATGATAGACCCCCAGAACTTTGTCGCGCTGGTCCGGACAGTCAAGGTATTTACCATACACGTAACTATATATTTATAATTGCTTCATGTAGAAGCAGCTAGATATAAGTTTACTAAACACACTTCTTGTTTGGACCTTTGGTCGTTAAATTGGATCTTATATTGCTTAGCAGCCGTTCTAGTATTACGTGAACACTATCGAGGGTCGGGGGGTCTTTGTCTTACTTATTTTGGATGGGTAGGGGAGTCTAGATGACGATTTGGTCATTAGTAGTTTTTTTTACACGAATGGCAACCCTTACATTGTCTTTGCTTGAACACGAAACGCATTATCCGGGATTCCCGCAAACAATGCATAGTTTGGGCACTCGCTTTAAAACCGAGTAGGGGAAATACCGCGCGCTATTCACTTGTCTAAATTTCTATTTTTAATTGGGGAGGGACTAAAACCTTTGCTTACTTTTGCTAACAAGGGAGAATCTGCCTACGTAATACTTGAATGGCCTCTTTAAGCCAGTGATAAGGTGTTGTTTTGAATTATTATAAAAGGAGATTAGTGATAACTACAACTAACGCAATGCAAACAGTCCTTCTGACACTATCCTTCCTTGACTATATTCAAAATGGTTTTATTTGCATGATGATGATTAAGTTTAAAAGGATCTTCTTAATAACCTTATAGTTCTCTTAATTACTTTATATACATACACTCACCATTTCCTTAATAATTTTCTTCTGTGTAATCTATAGTAGTTGTGTGACTAATAAATAATTTCTCTCTTTCCTTTAGCCGGACGAAGAGGTAATAATTCGCACGTTTGTGTATGTAGAGTTGTAACAATCACTTGTCTTACTAATTCGATGTTATTTTGTATGTGTAGTGTAGTTGTAATCTGATATTTTGTTTCGAGATCGCACATTTTTAATCAGAGCATAGGTGCTGGTGGAAAGTTATGTTCCCAGTTTTATTTTCAATGTATGATTGTTAGATTTGATGTAAAGAGTAGCAAAAGTATTTTTATCTAGGTAAGTAAAAAAAGTCGAGTTTAAATGTAGGAAGTAGAAGCAAAAATGAAGTTTCCAGTAGTAAAAAGAAATAAAATAATAATTAAGTAACATCGAAATAAAAACATTTATTATTCAGACAACAAGATCCAGAGTGCTAGTAACAATAGCTTATATCCTATGTTAGTACTAGATACAGTAAGTCGCAATAGATTTTACACGTAGAGTTAGTTTGCCAATAATTAATACTGGCCTTTGTTCATTATCAAACGTCTTCTGACTGATTATGGGATAAATACAATATGTATAATTTGACTGAATTATCTTCTACAGAAATACCTTGACCAATCCGAGCAACCATCGGACGTAGTTCCCGAAGGCACCCTCCTTGCCAAGGTTCCAAGCCTGTTCAACAAAGCGAAGACCCTGTGCAAAGACACACTCGTAAACACTGGTTACCCCACGCTAGTTCAAGCGCTGGACGACTTTGTCACCGTTGTCATAGAAACGAGCACGCATCTGGGATCTTTAGAGGTACGTGGTACGATGGTAAGCACTTCACGATAAACACTGCGGCATCGTATTCCCTTGTCATACGGGCTAATTTGCAACAAGAATGGGTAGCCTGATGTGCTAGCCACTGTATTTAAACTTCTTTTATTTTTGATTAGTTATATTTTTTTGAGCGAAGAGCAGCAGACAGTGAATAGAGACTGTGTGGCAAATGTGATGTCATAATTGTGCCTTTATTCGTTCGCCGTTCAAACTTCCTATCAAGAGAGTTAAATGTCATATTTGTGGAGACCTCTACCGTTCGCCATCACAAGCGTGTGCCTAACGGTGGTAAGCACGACCGCGAGCGTTGATACGGCTTCATAGGCTAGATGGCGCTGTTAGCCTAGTACAGCGCATGATCCGCGGCATATAAGATTTAGATCCAGAATAATATAGATAGACAAATCAAGATGATGTCCATCGGACCTTGGTCCCCGACCATAACACCCGGTTTGTAGGAAGCGCTATCCTTTAGCTTCCTAACTCTAAATCTGTTGCGCCAAATATTGATAATTATATAGTTGAATATGGCCGTGACTACGATTAGGCTGCTGATATTCAGTTTGTGTCTGTTTTATCTCAATAAATCAATAATTCTATTCGACGTACAGTTGGCTACTGTCGCAGTTGGCACGTCAGGCTACCCATTTTTGTAGCAAAATCCCCGTAACGTAATCGAGCTTATTTAAGACACATAAACCTTGACGCAATGCGTAAATTGTTGACAATGGGATTAAATCAAAACACGAAAGAAATATCTGTAATTAAATTATTTTCCTCAGGTCGACGCAGCACTACCCAAAGACAAGCAAGTGTCACAGGCGAAGAACTTAGTTCAACAGAAGCGCAAAGCTTTAGCGGATCTGTTCAAATACCTAACCAAAATGGGTCTGAACTATCGCACAGGACTCGTCATACTGTCCACTACAGAGGAAGAAATATACGACTTCACGATACCGCCGGTTAACTTGGACGTTGTTATTGGCTATTTGAAGAGCAGGCGAGTCTTATTTGATTTTAGTCGTAAACTTATTTAATAGTTCTTTACTAGTTGTATCTTAGGATTCAATGCGTAACCTTTTGTAACCTACCTGAGCTTACAAAAAGCAGGTTTGGCATTCAATGTGATAGTACGCAAGACAGTACATGATAGTAGCCATCTTTAATATTCTTCATTAGTTGTGGTGTAACTATTATATTCATGTATAACAACAGCACATCAGGATACCCCATTTTGCCAATCAGTAATTGGCATGATGACACCTATTTTAAATATTTTCAAGACCATGGCGTTTAAAAAACATAGCCCCTAAGAAGTTAATACAACCAGTTTATTTCCAAAAAGCTGTAGAAACTAATTTTTAAACACACAAAATTCAATAAATATTCGGTCAATTGACTCTGATTTCTGATATATGACCGTGACGTCACGTTCATGTATTCCCATATAAAATCTATGGAAGCAGACCGTTTTGACAGATAATAAAAAGTATGTCAACGATTGGTGGTGTCGTCTAGCCCATTGGGAGATGAGGTGCTTGTGGCGCAGTGGTGGCAACGCTTTGGTAGTGATACCAAAAGTTAAGCAACCTATGGCGCGGTCATGTTTGGGATGGGTGACCATTCTAACCATACAAGTGACGTCTATTTACAAGCATCTCCGTGCTTCGGAAGGCACGTTAAGCTGTTGGTCCTGGTTAATATGGATAGATATTAGTCGTTAAGCCTGGTCAGAGGCCCTCGGGCGGCTAAATAACATCAGTAAGGTTGGTCACTTACCTTATACACACCCCTTCACTAATCCGCACTGAGCCTGCGTGGTGGTTGGCTCATACCACCTTATAGTAGAGGTGAGGCCTGTGCTCAACAGTGGGACGTATATAGGCTGATGTGTGATTGGGAGAGCAATCGCCGGTTTCGCGAGAGGTGTGGTTCGAGGTTCAAGTCCCGCCTTTGGCAGTCTATTTTTCTTTAAGTGTATTAATGTTTATAACTATTGTCGTAGTTGACATGGGTAACCTGTCGTGCTGCCGTCTTTACCTATAAATGGGATAAGGATGGATTAAAACTTAAATTATTCAGCAGGTAGCAGCTCCATTGTAAACGCTTGATCAGGAAGTCTGCTGTAGTTGAGAAGGATCTCTGCTGATAAAAATAAATATAATAATTACAATGTATTTATACATATTGTAGACGTTGCGACGCGTCTCTAAGTCTGCTATGGTCTGGCTGCGAGAAATACTTCCAGAAGAACATTGCACGGCATCGGTTACTAGCTTCTGCTCTGCAAACGCCGCATCAAGACCTCGGCTTGCCCAACATTGAAAGGTGTAAGGGATTCGCTGCTCAGCTGGTGGTGAGTGTCACAAATTTTCATGATTTTTACCACTTATATTTCGAAAGATTCAATACATCGCATATTTGTTGCAGAAAATAACCAACACACAAAAGAAATCTATATCCAAATACACGAAATACCTATACGACCTTCGCGTGATTGCCACACACTTATACAACGCCATAGAAATGGACGACCCAGAAGTCAACATTATGACAATGCAACAAAAAGTCAAGGTCCTCAGTGAATGCTACGCAAACTGCAGTATACTGCTTGACCAGTATAGCATCTTACTAAAATCCTGCCCCGAGAAAGCGTATACAGAATCTGAATTCGACTCAGTACTCTCAGATTCACCAGTCGTTCGTTGCTTCAAAAACAGCGATGAATGGAAAGAATTGTACAAAAAAGTAAAAGCCATTATTGCTACAGTCGATAAACAAAAAGCAGCGTTATTGAAATTAGAAACAGCACCCAGAAAGTTCAACGACGATCTTGATAATTTACCTGCTATATCTCAAGCCCACATTGACACCACCGAAGACGCTTCGAATGCTCTTGAAACTATGCGTAAAGACATCAACAAGATCGTGGAAAGCTACAGGTTTACACTGAAGTACGCATCCGCTTTCGATATAGACAGAGTTCCTAACCATCCACTGCTCTCAGGATTGTGTGATATGGCCTCTTATTTAAAAGAAACAATAAAGAAGATTGCCGAATTGAACGAGCCTGCCGAAGTATCGATGGAAGAAGACCCTACCAAATCGTTGATCAGTCAGTCAGAAGATATGGTCGCGAACATGTTACTGATAATTCAGTCAATTTACAAGAAGCATTTGCCTCAAAGCAATGACAGTAATGAGGTACTGAATGCAATTGACGCGATAATTGAGAAAGATGAGGAAAAAGAGCTTTCTAAAGATTTGTTAGAAGACAAACATTTGAAAGAGCACTTGCAAGATAAATTGTCTGGTGATACAAGAATGCTTCAGCTAGAAACTCTTATAGATAAATGTCAGAACTTGTTGACGGACTACGTGCAGTACGTTGGTACAACAGAAAACATAGAGAAGGGGAGGAATGCAGTGATGAGAGTTATTCCGATTTTGGAGCAAACGGTACTTTTCGTGCAATACTTCGTGACGCAGAAGGTGTCAGTGCACAGGGTGACTTGCAAGATGCTGTCTGTTCTGCTCAAGATATTCACCGACTTGGCTACTAAAGGGTAAGTTTTTAAAAGGGTTATAAATAAACTGTATCGCACATCTAGTTTTTTAAAGTTTTAAATGTCAAAAAATAAAAAAAATACGATCTTTAAGCACTCAATAGATTCTTATTGAAGGAGAGTTGTGGCATAGTTAACTGAATTTTAGATTTTTGACATTTATGACTTTAAAGAACTAGATGTGCTAGTTGATAAAACGATGATCTTACATTTCGGACTGATTTAATATTCAAAAATATGTTGTAAATACGCAACATTGATTGCTGCAGGCGTGGTTCGCCAAGCTATACACTGTGTTATGCCCGCAAGTGGCACACAAACGAACATGCAACTAAAATAAGTAGACAATTGTAAGGTCGCCAACACATGAGACAACACGAATACAACGTTGCAATAAAGATCCTAATGCAAAAGCATAGGTCCAAATTGCAATGCTTAACTTGATAATTTGTTCGTTATACAAAAGCCCTACTGTAATGTTGCTTTGCGCTCAATACCGGCACTGTTATCTCAAAATAATAGAAGAAGATTACGATTTGTGTACGAGCTAGCACGTACAATCGTCGCGTCAGCATTTCCCCGGAAGCCCATTATTTCATAATCCGCTTCACGTTGCAATTTTTCACACTTGTTGATAATTTCATCAGTTGTTGTATAGCTATCATTCGCACCGCGCGTACTCATATTATTCTGACTATCAAGGACTTTCATTGCGTTCTAGTAGAACAGAGTTCTATCAGCAAAGAGTACAGAACCGTACAATTAGCAGTGCTACCTTCAAGCGGACGACGACATTAAGTCAAAATTGTGTATTATTAAAACCGTTTTTGTGTTTTAGATTTTGCAAGCCTTCAGACCTTGACATGGAAGAAGGCGAGGGTGACGGGGGACCCGGCAAGCTGTCTGGAGGCACCGGCCTCGGTGAGGGGGAGGGGCAGACAGATGTCTCCGATAGGATTGAGAATCAGGTACCATTTCTTCTGGTCTTACGTGGCTGGTAAGCAACCATCGATAGGAGGCATTTACCGCAGATCCAGACGTTGGCCGAACAGTTCGCCGAATAATCTATCACCCAATGAGTGGGTGGACCTAGAAAAAATCGTTGGTTTCAACGTTTATTTGGTTGGCTTTGTTGGTGTTAGTGTACGGGTCAACTGTTCGCCCAACATGTGGAGCCAGCCTTACTAGTAAGAGCCTATTCACTATTACTTTATCTCATCAGAGGACACGATCGTTCTTATGACACTCGTCAGAATATTAGTGTTTCCTCCCTTAAATATTCAGCTCATACGATTTCTTAATAATATCTGATCCTAATAAGTTCTTAGACTGATCTTTTCACCTTTTAAAAACTTCATGTAAACGACGTCGGTACCGCATCGGTGCTGGATCAAAACCGCATGTATACAGAGGCGGGCCGAGGCGTATGCGGTGTCGGTTGGGCTCTTCAGCGCAATATTTAGTCGTATACGCGGCTTCCAACTGACGCCAGTGCGGTTCCTGCGTCGTCTACATGAAGACCAAATACTTTAACAAAATGAAATACTCTGTAATGATCAATCAACACTTGTTCGACTGATCTCTTTACCTCTTGGTTTGTACACCATTCATGCATGCTACAAGTAATTAAGAATTTATTTTAAACTTTGAAAACAGGACCAATTAGATGATGCCCACCGGCCTGGCGAAGAAAAGAAAGATGAGGACAGAGATTGCAAAGAGGAAGAGAAAGGTGTGAACATGACCGATGACTTCGATTCCCATCTCCAAGACGTTGAAAAGAAAGGTAAGATATAACTCATACCAGAGATACAGACTATCTTTTTCTCACGTATGTCAGTACTGAAAAGGGCTGGTAAGCTAGCTAGCTTACCAGCCCTTTTCAGATATCAGAAGAAGGCAGATCAGAAGCTACCTTGTGCCTCTCTCTACCTTAGCTGGGAAACTAGAACTGTTTATTTTTAGGTGCTTGTTCACGTAGGAACGCGCGGGCGAGAGCTCGCTACTTAGACCGCACGTGCGTTTCGTATTTGAACCCTTGGATATGACTTCATATGTTTCGTAATTCGCTGACGCGCCCGCCAATGCGCCCGCGAGACAACGTAAACACAAGCACTTAGGCTTTAACAGCGTTTAAAAGTTCAACGGTTCTATCAGAATGATCTCATCATATACAAATAATCTTGAATTTGCCATTGTAGAAGGTGAAGAATCAGATGAAGACGACGATGAAGATGACGCTGATAAACAGATGGGTGATACGGACAACGCCGCTGAAAAGTACGTTTGATTTTTAAAAATCTTTTTATTGATCTTTAATCTTTTGAAGCGTTCGGCTTCAATGCACAGCAGAGTTTGGCGGAGCGTCAACAGCATCCTTGATGGCCATTAAAGATAAGCCCTCGTGTTCCCTGTTCAGGCACTGGGTTTACCTGCATGCTCAGGGAGTTAAAAACTAATTATAATTTAATAACTAATGGTAATTTTACTAACACTGATATTTAAGTTTTAATTTTTTGTTACTAACAAAATTGTATGGATATCCTATCTTATCCGAAAGAAATGATTATTATTATTATTTAATATAAAGCCGCTGGATGCAGGAAGCGCAGAAACGATCCTTGAGAGAGGCCTATGCTCAAAGGCGTCGAAATGCTTATATGATGATGATGATGATGATCTACTAAACACAAACATGTTGTCTGCTGCCGCTTCATGTGGCCCGCTACCAACTTGTATCTTATGTTATGTGACCTGTGACTTATACCTTATACAAAAATGAAGCAAGAAACTAAACTTATCATGTATTTGATTGCCAGGTTAGACCAGCAAATCTGGGGTTCTGAAGATGAAGAGGACTTAGACGAGGACCAAGGCAAAAAAGAGTCGGAAGAGAAAGGCAAAGGGGAGAGTACGGGCGAGAAAGAGATGGGCGCTAA
Source organism: Pyrausta despicata (assembly GCA_963921415.1). Taxonomy (NCBI): domain Eukaryota; kingdom Metazoa; phylum Arthropoda; class Insecta; order Lepidoptera; family Crambidae; genus Pyrausta; species Pyrausta despicata. Next base: position 6,492,593 of record OY992862.1, on the reverse strand, counting down.
GGACGAGGAGCAAGGCACAGACGATGGAACGGAAGGCAAGGATAAGAAGAAGAAAGAAGATATAAATAAGATGAACGAACCGGAGGTTGATGATGATCACGTATGTATTTGTCTCTTTTTATTCTTAGAAAACAGCAAGAGAGGGTTATATACGAGTAGTAATAGTTTATAGTTATTTCGCTAGAGATGCCAGGCAAAGTTGCACGATTTGTTCGAATTCGCGAGCTATTTATATCTTTATGTCGATTGACATTGAGACTAGACTTATGGATGTACTTAGCTCTACATTTTCTGCACCACAAAATCACGCGAAATAACATCAGATGTAGACGTGACATTGTCATTTTTTGATTTCTGAAAAATGTCATTAATGACATATAAAATTACATCAAAAAGAACACTCAAATCAAAATACATTAAATTTAACATAAATAATAAGACAAAGGAGAGAGCTATAAAAAAGAAATAATAAAGATTCAAGATGAGATGAGAGAGAGAATATTTTTAAACCAATTAAATTCTCCGTTTTATAATTTTGTTTCCTAACAGGTGGATCCATATCACGGCAACCAGCAACAGATGCCAGAGCCCGAGGACTTTGAAATGCCAGATAACATGAACTTGGACGGCGAGGAAGGGGATGATAAGGTATGTGTTGGGGTCCTATCGATAGTTTAAATGAAAATAACGGACTATATTTAAAAGGTGTTGTAATTCTCCCTTAAACAAAACAGAGAATATCTTGCATCAAAAACGCGACAATAGTGTAAGTAGTCTTGTAAGTGCTTGAAAGCGAATGTGCGAACGTTCGGCTCGGCTGCGAGCTGGTCGGGCGCGATCGTGCAGGCTCGGGTGACATCGGTGTTCGCCGCCCGCGAAGATGTCAACGATGTTGCGCGAAGTCCCAACAGTACGGCTTCCATAAGTATTCGTTGACGCAAATTGTTGCGTATTGACGAAATTTGGTATAGAGTTTCGTAGCATAGATAGTTTAGCTAAATCTTAAGTGATATTTTCCAATCCCCTCATCGAAACACGCTGTTTTTACGAGATAGGGCAGTAAAATTATTCGCGTTTGAAGATCCCTACTGCACAGCCTTATGCCTCTACTACAAAAGAAGACAGTGTTTCACGCTTGTTTCAATTTCAGTCGGCCTATTCAAAATAAATGACAAGACGTATGTCATAACTTCAAGAAGACGTTTAAGTTGTTTGGATATTATTTCAATAAGCGTTGGTCACTGCCTAATTATTTTGTAGTAGGTCTGTTAGTCTGTATAATACTGGAGCTTACCGCTACCTACCTACTCAATATTGTTGTGAAATATTCATTACTATAGGAAGGTGAAACCGAAACGGAAAACCCGTTCGAGTTGGACGTAACCAAAGATGATATTCCCAAGGATCAAGAAGAATCACAGGATGATGACCAAAAGGGAAAAGACGATAAGCACGGCACAGAGGTGTCAAGTGAGGAAGAGGATGAAGACGAAGAGAGCAATGAACAGGTATGAGTATAGTTTACCAATAACGGCTATAAAATGGTGTCTTTTTGAACTAAACTGTGGCCACTGTAAATGTGTGATTTTTTTTTGTAGTAGTTTGGTTTGGCGGTGTGAAATATATACGCTTGTTTTTCTTTTGAAGTGATGATTTATTGATTGATAAAAGAGCTGGTTTCCGCCACTCAAAGACGGTATCCATATAATACTTTTGTTTTATAAAATGCACCTATTTTAAGGTCGATATTGCCTATCGATTTAGATCAAAACATCTCCAATGTAAAAAAAATCTGTCTCATAGGCAAACAGTTCTCCGCGCTATGTGCTCTTCCCATTCCCAATTAAATTACTAAACCACGTCATTAATAAAAGTTTCATTAATTCAAACAACACGTTCCAGTCCCAGTCAGAATCCCAGTCGCAAGAAGACGACACGACGCAAACTGAAGACGTCGAGGACACCGAAACGACACAAGATGATACCCAGGACGACACCCAAGACGGCACTGAAGACTCGTCCACCCAAAACCCAGATGAAGAAATGCCGGAACCGGACAGCACTGAGCAAGACTTGCCTCAGAACTCGGATAAGATCGATGAAGATGATGAGGTATGTGATGCAGGTTATTCACATATAACCGTATATTTTTTATTTATAAATAAATAAATATACAACAACATCACACACATTGATCTGACTCCGGGGGTAGGTAGCTAAAGCACTTGTGTTTTAGATATCAGAATCAATGGTGGTTGACACACAGAACAAACAGACATGTTCATGTACACAAATGTTGTACAGTGCGGGGATCGAACCCGCGACTTCTTGGTTAATAGTCAACATCTTGACCATTACACCAAAAAGGTCGTTATTTATTTAAGCGCACTTTTCGTGCCAAATTTCCGTAGACCCAACGTTAGCTAGGGCTGACAAGTAATTTGAACTTATCTACCATGTGTAAGGCGAGAGTTTCTCGTCACTTAGAATTAATTTTACAATTTAAGTTATAAATGTGACGAGTATATCCCGCCGGCTCAAAATAACGACAAATATATGGCCATTCTTCAATATTTGCATAACGTTATTAATAGTCTAGATGATACCACCAATCGTTGGCATACTTTTTATCTGTCAAAACGGTCTGCCACCATAGATTTTGTATGGGAATACAAGAACTTGACGTCACGATCATGAATAAAAAATCGGAGTCAATTGACCGAATATTTATTGAGTTTTGTGTGTTTAAAAATTGGTTTCTACAGCTTTTTGGAAATATACTGGTTGTATTGATTTCATAGGGGCTGTGTTTAATAACGCCATGCTCTTGAAAATATTTAAGATAGGTGTCATCATGCCTATTGCATTTTATTTGAATTTTATAACCTGCTTTACAACTACAGGTAGAACAGAAGAACCACGAAGCGAATCCTCAAGCGGTGCCGTCGAATAACGATCAGTCGGCCGACGATAGAGCGGAGAACGCGCAAATGGATCGGGGGACTGATGACAATGTAGAGACGAATGCGGATCAGAAAAAGGATGAGGATACTGCGCCTTTCGTAAGTTTTTTGGTGTTTCTCTATCATCGGAAATAAACTTTATAGCCGACCTAACCAACCCCTCTAGTCTAAACCGTTGATCGTTGTTTGGAATCTAGGAATCGCTGTAACTATTACAAGCTCAAGCTTCGAAGTACGACCCCAGACCACGCCAAAAGCTAATAAATTTTTACATGACAGTAAACTTCTTATTTCTTCTCTAAAAGCTATTTCTCGTACTTGATTGTTTAAGTGTTTTTGCCTTTACTTTCCAAAAAATGCAGTTTCAGCTTGTAAACACTATTAATACAAAACAATTACTCGTCATGATAGTAGCGCCCTTTGTTCTTTGCGATTTTATGGTTGCTAGATGACCCCGCAGACGTTTTCCTGTCCGTTGTGTTACGAATTATATAGATATATGACTTACCAGGATTCCTTTTTTATACCAATGCAGCATTTAATCGGGCTAAAAATTATCCTTTCACCCAAGTCAGCTCATACACTGTCTGTATACCGAATTTCATCAAAATCCGTCCAAACAAACAAACTTTCATGTAATAAATGCGAAAGTTTGTTTGTTTTGATGTACAGATGTTTGTATGTTTGTCCGTCAATCACGCTGAAACTACTGACCGGATTTTGATAAAATACCGGATACAGACAGGGTTTGTTTCGACTTGGGTGATAAATTATTATGTTATTCCGATTAAATGCTCCTTTGTAATAAAACAGGATGAATGTAAAATCTAACGTTTGCGCGGACGAAGTTGCGGGCCGCTAGTTTATAATATTAGCATGGTTTCTCTCCAGGAACAAGCTCAAGAGCAGGTAGGCGAAGACAAGCAATCCATGGGTCGTTCTGAACTAGACAAAAGCGATAAAGGCCATCGAGGGGAGAAGCAAGCCGCGAGCCGCGCAGACCGAGCCCAGGAGAAGCGGACAAAGCATGATAACAAGCCCGGAATGACTGACCAGCAACGCACTCTAGGTAAGAAATAGATTATTTATAATTAACTCAATTAGGTAGAAGTCACGAAGTCAACCACGAAGGGAATTAATTGAGCGCGGTCGAAAGGATATTATAAAATTGATGATTATATAAATGACAAAGATATATCGAAATGTTTGAATGTAAACAGTTACAAATTTTTACAGTTACGAATTTGAAAAGAGGCAATGACAATAGTGACTGAGTTTCTTGCGCCGCTTCTTTTGAGCACTGGCCCAAATTGTCCCGAAGCGGTGGTAGGGTTAATTTATATGTTGGGACGTGTAAAAGTGCTACTTGTTAGTCAACTTGCAGAAATAAATTGATTTTATTGATCCATTCAGAGGTATCTCTGAAAGCGTATGCTTTAGATATTTATCTAGCTACTTATTTCTGTAAAAGCCATCTATGCACATCAGTGCATAAAAATAATTTACAGATAACACGCTATAACGTAAGCTATGGAGTGTGGTGTAGAAGCGTGCCAAATTCGTGGGCACGTGTGGTCAACGCATTGTGTAATGCTGCGTATCTTCGCGAGTCAATTTTTTTGGACTCTTCTTATTTTCAACAAACTGCAGTCTAGTCCTCGTTGACTCGTGGTTATTTTATTTCTTACTAGCTGACCCGGCAAACGTTGTTTTGCCATATAAATTATTGTGGACAACCCTTATCACTAAGGGGTATGAAAAATAGATGTTAGCCGATTCTCAGACCTACTGAATATGCTCACAAAATTTCATTAGAATCGGTCAAGCCGTTTCGGAGGAGTATGGCAACGAAAACTGTGACACGAGAATTTTATATATTAGATATACTTTGTGAATTTCCACGTTTGGCTATCATATATAAGACTTGGTAGCAGACATGGGTTCAAGACCTTTGTTTTAATGTAAATTGGTAGCTGTCTTTTAAATCTAAATGGCTCGTTTAGATTCTTTAACTACTAGCAATACGGTTAAGTTTGTATTATTTAGTTTACAAATCAGTGATCGTGCTAATTTTTTATTATTCATTGGTCTGTGTCTACAATCATCTACCTTCCTTTTGACTTATTCCGTAATATCACTACGTCCCATGGTACAGGTGACGTAAACGAAAAGAAACACAAACAGACGAACACTCTGAACGTGGAACGTGAGGAAGAGATGGAAGATGGCGGCGAGGGGCAGGAGGAGCAGGACAAGGATGCTGATGCGTACCAGCATGTGAAGCAGTCTAAGAAGGACGATTTACAGGTATAGTTACAAGTATAGTGGGAATTTTGGAAAATACTTTCTTAGCGGATGCCTACATAATGATAGGTACCTGCATGCCAAATTTCAGCCCGATCCGTTCAGTGGTTTGGGCTGTGCGTTGATAGATCACTGTCAATCAGTCAGTCTTCTTTGAGTTTTATGTATTTATATATTACATAATAGCCAAAACGGTCCAAGAAGGATGATTTTCAGCTATTCTTGTTCTTTAGTATTTTTGTGTTTAAGCAGTCAGTCAGACTTTGACTCGAATATCATACAATGGCATAATGACTACCTACACAGCCCAGATTTATTATGTAAGTCTTACATAATAATCTGTAAATTCATATAATATTAGACAGCATAGTATTTTGCAAAAGGAATAAAAATTAGGTAAACGGATAGAAAAGATGTAGATAAACATTATTTATTGTTACACCATACAGCACGTATTTACATCCAATAAACAACTAACAAAATAGGCCTGCAAGATGATTTTCACAACAAACAATAACTCTCTGACGTTTCTCAGGCCATTGATGCAGCGACCAAAGAGCAGGCAGACCAGCAGCCTACGCTGCAGCAGGACGAAGAGGAAAGTCAAGAATCCCAAGACGATGAGGACATCGCGATGGACGTCGACGACGATGAATTGCAGGTAAGTTAAACTTGCATATCAAAGTTTTGTAGTACAGTCAGTTTGCCGTTGGTAAAAATTCGTGACAATGTGAATTTAATCCTACTCCTACTGATATTTTAAACGGAAAAGTTTGTAAGAATGGATGTTTGTTACTCTTTCAAGTTAAAATTACTGTATGGATTTTAATAAAATTTAACCATAAACCAGAAAAAGCATATAAATCAGAATATCACATAGGCTAAAAAATTGTGAAATTAAAGAGTTTCCAGTTTCCGGTTCAGACACTCGACTATTCGAGTAACGTTGGAGTATCGATCTTACGATTCTTTTCCTAAATTCATGATAGATCAGAAGTCACCATCATAAACTAAATATTGAAATGATAAACTTTTTACGGATTTTACGAACCCTTTCCAGCGATCGTGGACGAAGACATTTACTATACTATTTACACTATACTATTTATATTTATATTTACTATGTCAATGACTAACAGCACCTTAGTCTTCTTTTTTTTAAATATACAACAACATCACATAGGTACTTTGATTTGACTCTGTGGTAAGCAGCTAAAGCACTTGTGGTACAAATATCTGAATCAACAGTGGTATTACAAATAAACTTAAATGAATACATACTTTGTACTTAGTGTCCGAATAAATAGTAGACAAACAATTTCATTTAAAAAGCTAACAAACAATACTAGACGCTTATTCAGTAAATTATTTAATACATACAATATAAAACAACATCACATACATTGGTGAGTAGCTAAAGCACTTGTGTTACAGATATCAGAAACAGTGGTATTACAAATAAACTTAAATAAATACACATGACACCCAGACCAGTACAAACAGACATGTTCATGCACACAAATGTTTGTACAGTGCGGGATTCGAACCCGCTACTTGTTGGTGAATAGTCAACTTCTTAACTATAACACCAGAGTGGTCGTCAATTACGCGTCTTACATGTGTTTAGTCCTTTTGAGCTGTCTTTCGACTACAACGTCCCATCCTACGTCTCCACATAGATTGTGGCGTCGCCGCGACATCTGTTGTGAAATTCAAATGAAGTGTTTCTCACAGGTGGAAAAATCAGAAGAGCTTAAGTCTGAAAAGATCAAAGAGGGTGCCGACAAGCAAAAAGAGAAGGACAAATCTGGCAACAAAAAGGACGGCGCCGATGAAGCGACGGGCGAAACCGGCATCGAAGTGGAGGGCGACACTGTGCTCACTACACGCGTGCCTAGAGGAACTGACACTACCTTCCACACAAGGTTAGTTAATTAAGATTTATAAGCCATTGCTAAGTAACGTGTAAAGAAAACATCATCATCATCATCATTATCAGCCAAAGGACGTCCGCTGAACATAGGCCTTCCCCACAGTTTTTTACATCGACCGATCACAAGCGGTCCGCACCCAGTGTGATCCTGCGATCTTTACAAGGTCGTCTGTCCATCTTGTCGGTGGACGTTCTACGCTGCGCTTTTAGTCGAAGGAAAACAAAACACTGCGTAGGTTTATGTACAAATATCTGTACTATTTATTTACAATGTGTGCCAATTAACGAAAGAGAAGGTGCGAAGAAAGATGATGATGGCAATCTAAATGTGTTGCAATAGTTATATACACTCGTATTATCACGACTGGAAAAACGTGGTGGTCGCGAGAGATGTATATTGACATATGCCATAAAATATTCTTCGCCGGTTGCCGGGTAGAGGATTAAGCCTAAAGTGGCTCCGCCACAGATTGATTGATTGTTACAATGCGTAATATATGACATAATTAAATTTCTAAGTCAAGAATTAAACAATGCTGACCGATGTCGTGGAAAAGCGTTAGATGCGGGTAGCGCAGGACCAAACGCGGTGGAGATCTTTGAAGGAGGCCTATGCTCAGCAGTGTGGGTGTCAAAAGGCTGATATGATGATGATGATAAAAGAATGAACTACTATAAAACTTTTATATTTTTAATATATTCAGCGTAAGAGTAAAAATTAGGCTAATCGAGAATCGATTAGATTATGCAGCTCCATCATAATCAGGGGCACATAACGATCTCGTTATCAGCTCAACAGAAGCGCTTCTAAACATGATTTTGGTTTACATTTTTAAAATAAGAACGCTGCCAATGAGCCCAAAGCAAGATTGCCATTCAGCCCCTAGATAACAAGACTTTTGTTCATAGTGCAGTGACGGGACCAGGCGCGTATAATTGAAACACAGATCTCGGTTGAATGCTTAGTTTATTGAGCGAGCGCCCATGCGCTAATATATGTTACTTATAAGTACTTATAACTAACTTCAGGGTGAGGTAAGCCACACACTACAATATCATAAAAAATTGGTTGCCTGTAAAGTCGGTATACGCGCGAAAGTTTTACGTGACAACGACTCTGATGAGTGGTAAAATAATTTTAATGTGAATATTCATTCGTATAACATGAACCGGTGTGTATGCCTATCTCTCTCTCTCTCTCTCTCTCTCGCTCTGTCTCTCTCGCGCGAAACGTGAGCGGAGCGTAACGCAGTTTCTTGAAGTGTCACCCGGCAAACCAATTTATAAGACGTTGTCACGTCAATAATGTTATCAACAGAATGGACGACGACTCTCAGACCCGCTCGGACGACATGACAGTAGAGCAGTACATGAGCATCCGTGAGTGGCTGACCGCCGGCCCCGCAGCCGCGCGCGCGCCGTGCGGCGTGTGGCGCTCCTTATGGCAGGAGTCCGCGCCCGCCGCGCGCGCGCTGTGCGAGCGGCTGCGGCTCGTGCTCGAGCCCACGGGCAGGTCCCGACGAGCTGGTAAGAATTAATAGGTGTTGTAGCCTAATATGTTGGTAAGCTACCCTTATTACAGCCCGACAAGTTCGTAGTCGATCCTCCTTATAGGCAGACAAGTTTAAAGAAAGAAAGAAAAAAAATTTTTTTGGTATAAAATCACACAAAGAACAATGAAAATATAATATTATTAATAGAACCAAATTGGATCCCACTCAGCTTTGTTGCCATGGTGACCCATTGCGCTGGTTTTCAGTGGGAACCATTGAGATTGAGATGTATTAACAAATATAACTTAAAATTAACAAATTAAAATAATACACAAATACTACTTGGACAACTTAAAAGGAGAATAAAAAAAGAAAACAGCTTAAAGTGTGTGTTTGTGCGCGTGTGTGTGTGCGCGCAACCCTCCTGCAAGTTCGTAAGCTACCCATATTATATTGCAACAAATTCGTGGGCGACACTTCTTATATGCAGATAAGTTCATGCGTGATCTCTTTATCCTCCAACAGCTGCCCCTGCGAAAAAGGAGTACGTTGGCCAACACTTCACGATAAGCACTGCGGTAACTTATGTGCTTGTGATACAGGCGATTTTTCAACAAAAATGGTTAGGTTAATTTGCTAGCCACTGTACTACAAACCTGTATTGTGTAGTCCACTAAGTTAAAAAGTGGCCAACCTCAGTAAAACCACCATACATGTGTCTCATGAATCTGGTTGTCTTTGGGGAAATCCATGACTAAATCTGAATAAGAGAATTATTTTGCTTTAAATTTCCACTATTAAACGACGCTCGCTCGTAATCTGTCGAAACGACAACATCTCATGAAGATGCCACGTGTACTGGCTAAACGCGTCAAGTGTTTTGTTGGTGTCAGTGTTGTGTTTCCAGGTGCATCTTCTGTGTCACGTTGTGAGTTGTAGGTATTGTAAGTCCTGCGACTACCAGCTCTAGTTTTTTCAAGTGGTTACAGTTGGATGTATTTGGGTTCCTGGCTGAGAACGTGGAAGTTTAAAGCAAAATAATTATCTTTTTCAGCTTTAACAAGATTATCATTCTGAGCAGTCCCCGAAATATTAATTTTAATATCATACCTTTATTTCCAGGTGACTTCCGAACGGGTCGCGCCATAAACATGCGTCGTGTCATCCCTTACATCGCATCGCACTTTCGCAAGGATCGCATCTGGTTGCGTCGCACGAAGCCAGCGAAGCGAGAGTACAAGATAGCGATCGCCGTCGACGATTCGAGTTCAATGAGCGACAACAGAAGCAAGGAGTTGGCGTTTGAAAGTCTGGCGCTTGTGTCTCAAGTAAGTTTTTTCTTATTTGAAAATAACTGTAGTAGCGGTTTTCTAAAAGTTAGATAGATAGAGTACACTTTATTGCACACCACAATATATAATACAAAAAATTGGTTGCCTGTAACGTCGGTATACGGGCGAAAGTTTTACGTGACAACGACTTTGAGTGGTAAAATAATTTTAATGTGAATATTCATTCGTATAACATGAACCGGTGTGTATGCCTATCTCTCTCACTCTCTCTCTCTCGCTCTTAGGCGGGTTAACTGTGCTCGAGTGGAAGGGACGCGTGCCTTTCACTTTTTATGTCTGTCTCACTCGCTCTTAGGCGGGCTAACCATGCCCGAGTCGAAGGGACGCGTGCCTCTCACTCGCTCTCATTGTGAGCGCGGAACGTGAGCGGAGCGTAACGCAGTTTCTTGAAGTGTCACCCGGCAAACCAATTTATAAGACGTTGTCACGTCAAAATTTCTATACACCGAAAGATGCGTTTAAGAGTTAGGAATTTCTGAGAAATAATAAGTTGTGTTGGGTAATTTAAATTACCTAAAGAAAGTTACAGAAACCATGTGTCTAAGCTTATTTATAACCAAAATGTTATCCTTGCCCAGCGTAGGCATGTTGACAGAAAAATTGCCAAGGAATGTTTGCTCCTGGCATTGCCTACATAGATTGTTATTATAATAATTATAACGTTCATGTAATGTCAAGTGCATATGTCAACTTTCTTACAGGCTCTTAACTTGCTGGAATCCGGCGACCTAGCCGTCCTCAGTTTCGGCGAAAAACCGAACCTCCTCCACCCGTTCACGGAACAATTCTCCGAGCATTCCGGCGCGAAGATCCTCGAGCAACTACGCTTTGAACAGACGAAGACCAAAGTGGCTCAGCTGTTGGACTTCTGTACTGTACTATTTGAAGAACAAACTGTGCGCAGTGATGCTTTGAATGCTAAGTTGCTGGTCATAGTGAGTGACGGCAGAGGGATATTCTCTGAGGGAGAAACGAGGGTGATTCAAGCGGTGAGGAGGGCACGCCAGATGGGAATCTTCCTCGTGTACGTCATCATCGACAATCCGGATAATAGGGTGGGTGTTTTTTTTTCATTTGATTGTTTATTTTCTGGGTAATGTAAAAGTAACTGATATTTGTCGGTCTTTAACACGCTTTTATTAGCTCCGGCTGTATGTATGCATGTAACGGAATCTTTGAGCTCAATTTTCACCAACTTCCAGAAATCGGGTTTATTTGAAACTTTGCACACATATCAAGTACCGATGACGGTGCACAAAATTTGATAAAAGTTTTCCATTATCCTTATTAATTAAAAAAATATTATTAATTTTTTTGATGAGACAATCTCATGTTGACGGTTGCCGCTTAGCGTTTGCCTTTTTAAGACTTTACATGTATTGAAACCAATTCCTTAAGATTTATCGGATTGATTTCGATCTTGCTATGCTGTTTTATCCGTTAGTAGACTAGCACAAGTTAATTTTCGTTACTAAATAGGAAAGTTTGATGAAAAAAAAGATTACTCCAAAGAAAGTTTGCCTGACATTCTCTTGTTTCAGGACTCAATCATGGATATCAGGCGACCTCTACTGGACCCAGAGACAAACACGCTGACCGGGTTCGTACAGTATCTGGACACATTCCCATTCCCCTTCTATCTGATCCTGCGGGACATGTCGGCTTTACCCACAGTGTTAGGAGACGCTCTGAGACAGTGGTTTGAGTTAGCAGCTAATGTTGCCAACTAATTATGTGAATAATATTATAGAACTTTGCATAGAAACCAATAATAGGTTATTATTTAATCTTTAAAAGGCATAGTGAAGCTCATGTGATTCTTTGGAAATTAAGTGTAAGTTTATAGTACGGATTTGAGAATTGGACAGAGATCAGTCAACACAACCATCTAACCTAAGGTGTCTGCCATAGTTAAGAACTATATGATAGTATGAATCTTTAATCATTTATACGTTTGAAGTTATAGGGTAATATTATTGAACCATATAACTTAAGATGTCTGCTATAGTTGAGAACCCATTATAGCTGGTGTCTTTAATTATGGTACATTCATTAGTACATTTGAACGAAATATGGAAATAAGTAATCATTAAATATCATAGTAAGGTATAAAATCAAAAACTGTCTCTAACGAAGGTAAAAAATAAAATCAACAACCATCAAACCTTAAGATGTCTGCCATAGTTAAGATTCATTTTAAAGTTGGTGTTTCCTGTTTAGAAATAAAATAAAAATATTCATTCACTTGATTGTCAAATTGATTTATATAAAGATAAGATGATACATATAAGTTTATGTGTGACGGAATTAGTCAATTATTGCGTGTCAACGCATATCGATGGCCTAATGATTGGCCTAAGCTGTATTCAAATACACATGCGTGATACGCATAAACATAACCGCTACATTTAAGATAACTGCTTTACCTTAAGTTTGCATAGCTATTTTATATTATTGCAATAATTTGAAAATGGTTGTCACACCTGACTATACGAGTAATTATTGGGGTCTCAGGTTAGGGTAAAAATACGTTGGCTAAGATTTATGTAAGGGAACTAAGGACTGGAAAATGGTGCGAAAAAATTATTGAGCTTTGACATTAGGTATCGCAATTTAGGCTATTTAATTACTTGCGATACAAAGTTTTATTAAGTCTTAACTAAAAAAGCTTTGATTTGCTATTTTTTTGTTTTGTCCTAGTAAAGGTGAAATATCCGTGTTTATTGTGGCCGATTAGAATGTAAGGACAAGCAATTGTATTAATTCTAGTCGAGATCATGTTAACTGTAATACATCTACTAAAATAACCAACATTTCAAATTTTGTAAAATTACTTGCAGTTTGACTTAAACAAATAAGTGTGCAATGTCATGTTTATGAATTAAATGTTATAAAGCAGTAGTTGTATGTAGTGACTTTATCGGGTTAATGTGATGACATTATTAATGTGAAAAATAAATGTACAACATTTTGTGTAGGTATAAAAATAATTATTACCAAATATGGTAACAAAATATACTAAGTAAGTACGAATAAGAACTGCTCAGATTAATTTTATTTTTGGCTATTACGTAAGTATATTTTGTATTGAGGAAAGAAGAATTTAAGAAAGTTATAATTTATACATTCAATATGTTTGTTTAGTTGCATTAAGTTAGAATTACGGACGGACCAGATTAAAGTTTATTTCGTCGAACAGAGAAAATGTTTTAGAGTTGTGTTTGACATAAAGATAAATAAATGTCCATTAAATTGAATTCTATTTTTTTTTTTATTGAGACTTTACCCACATTTTCCGATTGTGTAGTCTTATTGCTATATCTGGGTGAAAACAGATTAGAACTTGAAATAAAAGTGTGCTTTTAAAAAATATTATTGTATATTTGTCAACTGAAAATTAAACAATATCTTAACATATTTCGCTTAGCAATATTTTGGAAATTAACAGAAACAGTATTCGTAACGTGTTATAGTTTTAGGCCTAAGTTACATTATCATTTTATAAATAAAACGAGACATCGAGTGCCGACTGGAAACTAGATATGATCCGCAAACAAGCTAACTATTAATTAAATGCTTATAAATTAAAATTTTGTTTCGAACGAAACAAATCGCCTTTATGCACCGCTTACAACTAAAATTCTAATATACAAATACAATGCTTCCGCAGCATTAGTTTACATTTGTTACAAAATATTAATAAGAGCCATTTGGAAATGTAATATCACTAATTGTTAATTTTTGTGTGCGAGTGTGTTAAGAAAATAAGTCAAGTCTGGCAAAATTTTGATTAGTTCTCTTATAGTTATGATTGACATTTTCTTTGTGTGTTTATCGCTTTCTTCATAGTTGGATTACTTTAAGGTGCGTGTGACGATAAATATTGATATGATGATACTATCTAGAGCTAGATATTTACGAAATGATATTGCATTCCCAAGATAGTTAAACCTTAATGTAAAATCAATCCGCAATATTCAACAATTGAAATAGCAAAATAGAAACTATGATAAAGTTTATAATAAAATATGCTAACTCATGTAAATATTAAATATGTATTGACATAACATTAAAAACTAAGCCTAAATAATATTGTTAAAACATCGATTAGAACCATGATGGTGTTAAGTAATAAATACTATGTAAGCTAACCGCCATTACAGGCTTGAAACTGCGTAGGTATGTGCTTCATTTAAAGGAATCATTAAATTAAGCGTACATGCTAGCCACGAGTCCCATGCATTCATTTTGTTTTGGCATGTACAAGTTAACTGGGTTGGTTATACAAACTGCAAGTTAAATTCACGGTTTCGCTTCAAATTGCTGTAAAAAAATGTACGTTTGTACATTTTATAACCTTCGCTGATTCACAGCACGCGGTCTTAAATTAGAAGATACTAAAAAAAACAAAAGCCCCTCGGTTTACGTTTGAGCGATTTTAAAGCTTCTGCAAACCTTATGGTTCTATCACCGAAACAGGTGTTCCATCCATCTTTGCAGTCTGTCCAAAGTCTAAGGTTGGTTTAAAAGTACTATAAATATTGAATTTACACCTAGTAAATTTCTAACTAGAATACAAAAAAAGATTTGAAGGCATTCGTGGTGAGTGTTGGTTAGAAATAATATGAACATTGTTCAATACGGTGTCTCGTCAATGACGTGTACAAAGAAGTTTTCGATAAAATTTGTAAGATTGAAAAGTTGTGTACTAGTTTAAAAAAAAACATTTTTTTTACCTGTTTTGACCCTAGATACTATGTTCTTTGTCCACATCACTAATAACACACAGTATAACGCCTATAAATTATCAAAAAAATGTGTGTATAAAGTTATACAATCCCTATATTAGACCTGTATTAGGACAGCGGGTTGCGCGCGGCTCACTTGGCCGACTCCTTGGACGAATGGTTGTTGGTGTCTTCAGTCTTATCACCGTCACTGTAGAACTTTGGCTGTGGATGTTTAAAGTCTGTTAAGTGATATATTTTCAACTTTAAATTGAATGGAGAAACAGAAATTCACTGATGCTTTCTGAGCTGATACCTACAGAGTATGCGAAAATTTAAGAGCTCGATTAATAAAAATGAAAATCAATCATTTCATAGACATATTAAGAGAATACACGAATCTGTCATAATTTTTATCGGTGAATGGAATCATGATCATTTGGAATGGTGAAATCTTCATCTGCTCACTTTTTTTATACAAGTGATAAACTGAGAATTAAAGAAAGATACATAGAAAATTTATTTTTGGTTCGTAGATGATACCCATCTCAATAATTTTTGGCTACTAATTGAACGCAAGGCACACTACTGTATTTATATATTACTTGCTACGACAAGTACAACAATTGAATAATTCAAATTTAATGTGTGCGTTTATCGTTCAAAATAATAAAAATAAAATAATTGTAATCCACATCAAACAACTACAAACATGTTCGTGTTTTACAAGATCTTTACTGGAGTTGATGTAATATAAAATAATCTAATCTTATTTGACTAGCGGCTAGAAAAAGATGAGTCAGAAAAAAACAAACCCAAACAGTTAATGGTTATAAAAAAAAACTAGCAACTTAAAACCAGAATTAGGATGATCGTAACTATTTCACAAGCACCTTTTGTTCCAAGTCATGATGCGAAAAGTACACAACTAAAAGAATCCAACCAGTAGGACGCCACAAATTGATTTTTGTTTAGGGAATATCAATAAACATCTACCCAAAAAAATAGCAATGAGCAAAACAACACAACAAAATAAAACCAACGAAATCTGGTATGGTGTCTCTGAAGCATGATCAATACTCAGCATCTGTCAACTTACACATTCACATTTTGTACTATACTGTTGTGACTTTACTTCCGTATCCGTTTTTGACACCGTTATAACTTGTAAAACCCTAGAAATAAAAATACGTTGGTGTAATATAAAATAGAGAACACTTTTGACTTCTCAACTATGATGTAGGTTAAACTCATGTCAACATTTGTTTTTTTATTACATTTTATACTAGACCAAGGACTAGAAGAGAGGAAAAGATATGGCCCTCTTTAATTTATATTTTTTGCTTTAAAATATATTATACTAGATATTGCCATAATATTAACAAAGACATACTATTAGAACGAACGAACGAATTTAGCTTGCAAGCCACATGGCACGCACCGTGCGTTTGTTTTGTCAAATTTATTCCGTAAACTACTCAAACGATACAGAGAAGTGAAAACCCTGAATACTTTGAGGCATGAATAACTTAACTATATTTGAGCACCATAACAAGTCTGAGATGACATCTTCTTTAAATTGAAGAAAGTCTATTTCTGTCTATAAAGTCTATTCTGTCGTGCGCCTTCTACTTTACTCCTTCATAAGATATTTTTCCGATTTTGCTAGAAGGCTTTTGCCTTCTTAGGAGGATAAAGAGGACGACCAAGGCGGAGTTTCATGGAACAACTGACGGGAAAAGTTGGAATCAGGTTGTACCAGGAAGTTAAGGAGAAGGCGCACGACAGAGGTGAAATGCATAAAGATATTGAATTGAATGGCATTTAGGTTTTGTTATACACAAAAAGTAGCCCTATATAAACTCACCTCGTCGTGTTTCTCCTCCGCGTTGGGCCTGTCGTCGTCGTCGTCGCTGTCGTCGTCGGCCGACGAGTCGCCGCCCGAGCCCGCGTTGTCGCTCAACGGTTTCACTGCAACGAGAATAGAATATATTTCAAACGTACAAACAACAAGTTTTTTTTTAAATCAAATTGTGCATTGTCATCCTTACTAAACAAGATTTTTGGATCTCCAATCTCAAATCTCCATCTCTAATCTACAAACTAACAACTAACATCGGGACAGGTGAAGCTAAATAAAAACTTGTTACTACGAGGGTGAATCAAAAAATTCTTGGAATCAATATTAAAAAATGCAAAGATTTTAATAATAATATTTTATTTTTCTACATAATCTCCCTCCAATGCAATGCATTTAGAATAACGCGTTTCTAACTTCCTTATTCCTTGTGAAAAAAAAATATTTTCTTGACTCTCGAAAAAGTCCTCTACGGCAGCTATAACCGCGTCATTATCGTGAAATTTTGTTCCACGAATTTCTTCTTTTAATTTTGGAAATAAGTGAAAATCACTTGGGGCTAAGTCCGGAGAATATGGTGGGTCGTCAAGGAAATTGAAGCCAGCACAGCGGATTGCGTTGAGCGCAACTTCCGATCGATGAGCAGGAGCGTTATCTTGAAGGAACAACACGCCCAACGACAGTTTTCCACGACGTTTTTCTTTAATCGCTTCACGCACTTTCGGGATTAAATTTGCATAATAGGGTCCAGTAATCGTCTGGCCTTTTGGCATGTAATCAATAAAAAGGATTCCTTCACTATCCCAGAACACAGAGGCCATAACTTTGCCAGCGGTAGGAGCAACTCGAAATTTCTTAATGGATGGAGAGGATGGTCGTTTCCAAGACATGCTTTGTCTTTTAGTTTCAGGATCAAAATGGTGGACCCACGTTTCATCCATGGTGACAAGACGACGGCAAAAATTATCCGAATCACGCTGGAACACGCATTTCGAGATTACGCTTGGAAATTTCCAAACGTCGCTTTTTGTTTTCGTCGGTTAACATTCGTGGCACCCATCTTGCAGACACTTTTTTGAACCCCAGTGAATCAATTAAAATGGATTGAACGCTACCAAAAGATATCTTTAGGATCTCAGCTATATGTTTTATAGTCATTCTTCTGTCTTCCAAAACCAGATTCTCAACCTTTTTGACATTTTCTTCTGTAACGGAGGTTGAAGGCCGCCCAGAACGCGGGTCATCTTTACAGCTTGATCTACCTCTTTTAAATTCAGCCACCCAGTACGCAACCGTAGAATAGGGTACAGCATCACCCCCTAATGTCTGCTGAATGTCCAAAAAAATTTCCTTCGTAGACATTTTTTTCAAACTGAGATATTTTATCACCGCACGTAACTCACTTTTATCCATAATTTTGACTTTTTAGCAACTCGTTGCACAAAAAAATTTATTACATGCGAACGAACTGACAAAAACAAGTGACAGTCTGCATAAATATAGTGTGATAGACACTCTTTAATTTGAATATCGAACTTGATCCAAAAATGTTTCATATACAGGGTGTAAAAAAAACCTTAACGAAGCCAAATACCACATATTCTACCAATTGCTACGATCATTTTTTTCCTTTACACCATACCTGGGAAGTTAACGGTTGCTGAGATATTGATGGTTAAAGTTTGAAAAAAAAATTGATGATTTTTATAGAAACGTCTTATGTCCGTTATAACTGAACTTTTTTCCAAAGAAACATGATAAAAATTTTCACTAGTTCTTTCATAAAAAGCCTTTAAATGGCACACTCCGCAATGAACTGCGCTCACTCGAACCGAACCGCGTCGCGGCGGCGTAAAGCAACACGCCCCGCGGTGACTTTTCCGCGTGCGCGCTGTACATTGCGGGTTAGAATTAAATTATTTTTTTTGATGTCAAAAAATAAAAGTTGTTTCCCAGCCAAAATTTCTTTTTTATACGATTTGGTTTGATGTACTGAACGCGTGGTTGACGGCTTCGTTAAGGTTTTTTTTACACCCTGTATATGCACTTCTAAGAACTTTTTGATTCACCCTCGTACATGCATATTAGGGCCGAGGCCTACTATCTAGTTACTAAAAAAGAAATTATTAAATGTTATTAATGCTATGAAATGTTCTGCATCTTCAGTGTTTATTTGCTTGGGTATAACTAGTGGTCCTACTTTCTAAGGCGTTGTCCGTAGTTTCAGATGTAGCCATATCACTCCTGTCACTCATAAAAGCTAGGCCGTGTGAGCGTGGCTTAGTCCGAAACGTTTAGCTCGACGTAATACGGGGTGTGGGTCCTTGGACTCATACTTGTCATGGCAGCAAGTGCGACGGACTTCGTAGCCTTATAGCAGTGCTTCGGTGATTTTGCTAGCCTAAAAGTTTTGGACTTCGTAACTCATAACGTTGTTTCTTTAGTAACTTGGTGCCTCATACCAGTCATGGCGCTTGACAATGACGGCTTTTTGGCTAGTTTCCTAGAAGTGTTCGTCGGTGCTGTGCGTCGAAGGTTTCACTTAGCCTACCTGGGGATGTGGCGGCAGGCGCGAAGGGCGCGTTGGGCGGACGCGCGCGCTCGCGGTTCAGCTCGTCGTAACACTACACTAGGCACACGCACAGCGGCCAGTCGCTCTAGGCTTCGTAGCACATCTAAGATGCGTAGTAACTTTGTCCCTGGACTTATACCTGTAATGGCGCAATGGGTGTCTACTTCTGAGCCGCGTGGCACCGTATGCTGTGCGTCGGAGGTTTAATCATAGCGTACCTGGGGATGTGGCGGCAGGCGCGGCGGGCGCGTTGGGCGGACGCGCGCGCTCGCGGGTCAGCTCGTCGTAGCACTGTAGGCATACGCGGAGCGGCTACTCGCTCAGGGCTTCGTAGCACATCTAAGATGCGTAGTAACTTTGTACCTGGACTCATACCAGTCATGGCGCAACGGGTCTCTTCTTCTGAGCCGCGTGGCACCGTATGCTGTGCGTCGAAGGTTTAACCATAGCCTACCTGGGGATGTGGCGGCAGGCGCGGCGGGCGGACGCGCGCGCTCCCGGTTCAGCTCGTCGTAGCACTGCAGGCGCACGCGCAGCGGCTTCTCGCTCTGGGCTTCGTAGCCCACCTAAGATGCGTAGTAACTTTGTCCCTGGACTCATATCAGTCATGGCGCAACAAGCGTCTACTTCTGAGCCGCGTAGCACCGAATGCTGTGCGTCGGAGGTTTAACCATAGCCTACCTGGGGATGTGGCGGCAGGCGCGGCGGGCGCGTTGGGCGGACGCGCGCGCTCGCGGTTCAGCTCGTCGTAGCACTGCAGGCACACGCGCAGCGGCTTCTCGCTCTGGCCGCGCAGCACGAAACGCTTGGAGGAACACGGCCCGCAGACCACGGAGCCACACTTGCGGCAGTGGTGCTGGTTGTTGAATAAATGAAAACGTTTGAGTATCTCATGTATAAAAATTCTCGTGTCACAATGTTCGATCTCGTACTCCTTCGAAACGGCTTGACCGATTCTCATGAAATTTTGTGAGCATATTGAGTAGGTCTGAGAATCGGCCATAATGGTAGTCCACCGGCTTTGTGATAAGGGTAGTATAACATTATATGACAAAACAACCTTTGCCGGGTCAGCTAGTCTCTATATATTATTGTGTTACAGCGTATGTCGCGGTGCTAGGGCCTAAAATATGATTGAGGTACCATTTTAAAGATCTCGGCGATCGGCCTGGGCTTACTCTACATTTGTTTGAAC
Source organism: Pyrausta despicata (assembly GCA_963921415.1). NCBI lineage: Eukaryota > Metazoa > Arthropoda > Insecta > Lepidoptera > Crambidae > Pyrausta > Pyrausta despicata. The sequence goes on along the minus strand of OY992862.1, from coordinate 6,472,196 downwards.
AATTCAAAGCGGACGTAGTCGCGCGCGGCCGCTAGTTTTTATTAAGTAATCGTCGTTTATAATTATAATCATTTAAACAACACAGCAAATCGAGAAAATTACTGCATCTTATCCGGTTGTAATAAGGGCGAATTAATAAATTCGCCCTTATTACAACCGGATAAAGTATACCGAAAATATAAAGCCTGATGATACCTAGCAACTGCACATTTATATCGTTACGGACGTAAAAGATAATGTAACTGACGGCAGCAAATTTTCGCGTCTCTGCACAATTATCGCATTTTAGTCATACATTTATTTATAATATTATAAATTGCTAAAAGGACAGTTAAATTTAGTTTCTTCATCACAAGATTTTAACGGCTGGACGGATTTCTGTGAAATCCGTAGAAGCCGATAAGTATGCCAATCCGTTGTCAGCTATTTTTATCACTCAGTGATTAGTCTAGGCCACACCCCAATGTTTTTTCAGAATAACGATTTCGTTGTGTTATTTACGACTAGTGGACCGGGCAGACGCTGTCCTGCCCGCTGTTTTCGCAATTTTCCCAAATTTTCTCATTGTTTAAAGTTGTCTGGAATTTCACGAATATTTTGAGACTGAAATTATTTCAATCGGTTCAGCCCTTCTCGTGATTTAGCGAGACTAACGAACAGCAATTCATTTTTATATATAAATATAAAAGAGATTTTATCTGGAGCCTTGTTTTTTTTACTAGAGATAGTTGAACGTGAGAGACGGCGCTGCCGGCAGGTTAACCTCTGCTGGGTCTGCTAGTTTTAATCTTTATGTGCATTCAGCTCACCCTCCTGTTGAGTACGGTGAACTGTGTCTTCTTGCAGTGCATACAGATCGACGCCTCGTTGTCGGGCACCCAAACCGCGGCATGCTCCGACGGCGGTTGTTTCCCACCTGAACAAATAAATAATAATAATAGTCCTCCTGGCCGATTCCGACCACGGCGGCCAATCTCAACAGAGATCAGCCAACTGCGCAGGGGATATTAAAGTGCACAAGTGTGAGCGCAACACATATGCACTCACTGTTCCATTACTCTCAAAGTTCGGTGAGACGGCAATCCGACATGACCGGAGAGAGATAAGGCGCAGAACCAACGGCTTAACGTGCTTTCCGAGGCACGGGGGTGTAACACTGCCAACTTCCCGACTCGGAGCTGTTTTTGAGAAATTCATGACAAAAAATCCCAGAAACAATTTTGGCTTGACCTGGGATTCGAACCCAGGACCTCTCAGATGTAAGGCAGAAATTTTAATATAATAACAATACACAAAAACCCACTATTAATAGCGAATCCCAATCTTTTTAACCCCCGTAGAAAAAAAGGTCTGACGTAGATTTGACGTCTCTCTGTGGCATTGTAGCTCCTGACGCGTTGTAGTAGCCTGATTCACGACTCACGAAGCGCAGTCGAACCACAAAATAGACACGTGTCGAACTTAAGGTCGTCGCACACATTACCAGCACGGATCCATCTCAGCACTTAACTTGCCATTCAAATTAGCATTAAGTTGTGAGCTGTACAATATAATTTGCAATATAAATATGAAAAAGTCAGCTGCGTGTCCAGTCAGTTGACTTTTTCATATTTATATTGCAAAATATATTGTATATCTTTACTATGCCTCCACCGCTGTACTAATGAAGAATACTTTAAAAACTACTGTTTTACCGTTGTCTTTAGAAATCGAAACTTGAGTTATTCGTTTTCCCAAAAGGATTTCATCATCACAAAACTAATTCGTCCGTTAAAAAGCCCCTGAAAGAGCCAGGAATAGCTGGTGAGCTTCAACGGCTGTACCACAGATTAGTAAGATATGACTAAAGGGACGAATTTTGACCAGCCATAGCCAAGAATCAGAGTAAATTAAAAAAAAAACCGGTCAAGTGCGAGTTGGACTCGCGCACCGAGGTTTCCGTACAAACCTGTAGGTATATAAGTAAAAGTTCACCCATCACGGGTATTATAGACTTGAGTATTTAATATAAATTTCAATTTAATATCTCAACGCGTTCATGAGATAAGGAGTAGTAACTTTGAAATTTTCAAAATTGTCAAAAATTTTTTTTTTATATGATGAAACTAAAAATTTACGGTTTTCGTAATTTTTGGCTTAGATAGTTGATTTTTCTACAGCTTCCAGGGACAGTAGACCTAAGTATCATATAGAAATTTCAGTTTGATACCTCCACGTGTTCCTGAGAAAAACGGTCTTGACAGACGGATGGACGGACGGACGGACAGACAACAAAGTGATCTTATAAGGGTTCCGTTTTTTCTTTTGAGGTATGGAACCCTAAAAACACTGAAAACAGTCCATCCATTCAGGAGCTACTATGCCACAGAAAGACTGACACTGATGACAAATAGATATGGGGTCAAACTTATAACACTCCAATTTTCCTTCGGGCCTTAGCCTAAAGTCATTGAACTCACAAACCGCATATAATTACGCGAGTAATATTACGTGAATGTTATTACAGAGATGTGACGCATTCTCAATATAGTAAGTAGGTAGGGAGCTATTTCATAAATATAATTTAGTCATTACAATACCGGAAAATCCCACAGTAGTAAAAGTTTAAACAGACTAGAGGAATACTAAAGAACATTTGCTTAAATTTTAGCTGTAAGCTTTCCCGGTGAATACCGCATTTTTGCTAATAAACAATAGGAATTAGTCTAATCCGGTCATGTCAAATGTTTGAATGTTTTTCCAACGTATGATCGCTAATTCCTTTTGCACGCTGACTGTAGGCTTAACCATATTTGAGGTTAAGGCAGGATATTAGGATCGTTATAGCGCTAAAATTATCAGAGATTAATTATAACTCACTTTTTCTGAGCAAATCTTCTATACATTTTTCTATATGCGCCATCCACTCTTCTTTTTCTGTCGCCGTTGCAGCATACACTGCGAACGATTTCGACGCTGTACATATCAGCCAGCCATTCCTGTATTCTGCAACAAAAATAATAGTACGTAATATTTTATCTTTTTATCTACACAAATAATTTAAAGATGGATGTTTCTTTGAATTGAATAGGCTCCGAAACTACCAGACCAATTAAAAAAAAAACTATTAGAATCCTACATTATCCCTGATGAAGATAGGTTATATTTAATTTACATGCTTAATATACTAAAGAACAGAATTCTACACTGCTAAGCCGCTGGAGGCCATATACCGGGAGGTATATGGCAAATTTTGTAAAGAATGGGATATAGCCTAAAGTTTAACATTAAATTCAAAGTTCTCAGTCAAATAGTTTAGCATTTATGATAGCTGGATGATATATGATAGTATGGAGAAAAGTAAATCTGGGATTTTAGTCATACTGTTATACTAAGGCTTGTAAAAATACTGGTATTATGAAATGATGATTGTTTTCCTAATCAACTTGTTAGTGCTAACTAAATAATCTGATTAAGGAAGCCCAACCAAAGGTCAATGTTGGGCAACCTCTAAAGGTAATAAATTAAAATACATTAGAATATTTGTTAAACATTCTCTTTTTTGGCTAGTCATTTATACTTGTTCAGGTTTTGAACAAATAATGCATTAAATTTTGCAAGCAATTCATGATGTTGAATATCTAAAAAATTTAAAGGTGAAAGTGTTTTACAATTGATAAGTTAGTTAAAGTATTCAAGTTGTTAAATGGCCTAAGCAGCAGGCAAAAATTCACAAATTAAACTTACTAATGTTTACTGTAACATAGTTTGCAAATAGTAACTGTCAACAAAATAGTACAAGACGAGAGTCAGTGACTCATTGGTATGACTCATCCAGCAATTAATTCAAGTCATTTAAAGTTCAATGTTATATTAGTAATCAATAAGTAAAGAAATTGGAAATCTCATGGCTTAATCAAACAATCAAATAACCAATGACGGAAAACATATCACAAAATAAAATATTTCCCATAGCACTTAGGAATTATATGCCTCATGATGTGCAACACTGATAATTAGACTTTCAAGATCTGCTTTTGCTTATGATGTATTCTGACAAATAAATGATTGATTTGATCTACAATTCATATTGAGTGCAACTCAACTAAAAATATAAATAAATAATTAAATTTCATTACACTTACGGCCTTCATCCTTTAGTGATTCCAATTTAACTTCCTCCAATGGTATCACATGCTGCTTGTTATATTTCTTTTTGTTGATAACAATGTTACCATAAACAAGTATATCATTGAAGAGGAAGAATTGTCGTGCTTTCGGCTTTTTGCGACACATCTTTGTCAGGACACCCTCCCCCACAAGAACTCTTCCTTGTTCTGCCAGTGGCTAAGAAAAAAATGTTTAAAATAAATGTTTAAAGTCACTATAGTGAGTTTTAAACACATAGCCCACTGAATCATGTTTGGCAAAATACATCCAAAAGTAGTGATTAGTTGTTATCAGTACCTATATGGAGTGAGATAGTGATAACATATTTTAATAGAGCTATGGCATAGATGGCAAAAAAAAGGTTAACATCTTTAGATAAGCTAAACATGAAAAGGATTTCAATAAGTTAACTCTGCAATTACAACAATAACAATGTTATAAGAATATTGGCAGCCAACACAAATATGCCAATAAAATTATCAATGTGTTATACATTGATAACTGCAACATATCAACAAGAGGACCAATCCCGCCCTTTATGGTGCCCATTTCAATGTAACGCTATCTCTGCTCTGCAAGTTCTTCGGTTGATAAGCCACTATTTGATAGATGCAAACTCATTGGAGCAAGTTCGTGGAAAGGCTCTTACCTGACCAGAGCTGCCGAAGCAGTTTTCCACCATAGCAATCCGCCGTGCATTTGCCTCACTATTTACTGTAACAAATAAAATGAATTCAACAAAATTGCGGCACTCTCACACTTTGACGTCAAAAGAAAGTGAACAATCAAATCACACAATGACACTGCCTAGAAACGGCAGTAAATATAAAAAACAGCACTTGCAACGATTTTGCTTGCTGTGAAATACAATTCGGATCATGAACGCAAATCCTACCTAAGCGATCCACCATTATTTAGCAATTTTAAACAATTTCTAAAAAAAATTTAGATACGAGTAGCAAAATGTGTCATTCATTCATAAAAAATGTTGCCTGTATACAAAAAATATTTTTCCCAGTCTTATAAACATTTTATCAAAAGTTGATGAGATCAAAAAAAGTTTAAATTACAGTTTTGAAGTTTACATAAATGGAACAGTAACCAACGTGTTATCTACAAGAAAGGTAAATGTAGTTTAATGTTTGATGAACTTTATTTATTTTAATCAACTTGTCTTTCTTCTCTTGTCTTTTTTGGCTTATTTTTAGTGTTGTTAAGTTAACTGATTATCTTAATATTCCTAGTATTTTTTCATTATGGTAACATTAATTTTGCGTTTCGATATTACATCTGGACTCATATAATTTGGTGAAAAAATATTTTCTAAATATCGTTCATTTAAGTGCTAAATTAATACGTTAAAAGGAAAATGTATTGATTTTAAAACTTATTGTATAATTTATTTGGAAATTTTAATTTTTGAGTCAAATAATATGTAGGTAACAAAAACCAATTAGCTTCCATAGACGAAAAGCAGAGCAGATCATGTGAGGTTCCATTTTTGACACCAGCTGACAGCTAAAGGTGGTCGATATTCAAGAATATCGTGAAATCAGGTTTTCCTAGCCAATAAACCATAAAAATGGTCTGCAAATTGTGCGGTCCCAAGCTGTCGCTGTGTGGGCTCATATTGAGTGTATGGGGAATCATACAGCTGGTGAGTTGAATCCTATAAACCCTGATTTATAAACCTTACTTTGTGTGGTCATGAAACTGGAATCTCGTGATTTACAGACGCTGATGGGCGTCTTCTACTACATCAGATCCGTAGCTTTACTTGAAGATCTACCGCTAGAAGGAACTCCTCACGACATCGATCATTTTATTGCTGAAGTAGAAAGTGGATATACACAGGTAAATCATTAGTAATATTACTCAGTTCTTGTCAGTGATTAGGTCTGATTAACGCTACTCGCTAACTAGTGTCCCTTTCGTTTACTTTGCCATTTATCATTTTAAAGTAATTAGATTGTAAAGCAATCTAGAAACACTTCAAAAGCATAAGATTATATTCAAGGACTATTTTTTTTATTGGAATTATTATTTTCAACCTAATAACATAGTATGTTTTTAATTACAGAATGCATACAACTGCTGGATTGCAGCCCTATTATATGTGGTCACATTGGTTGTCTCTGGTCACCAGTTCTGGATGAATAACCGCTCCTCAGTAAGCATGTAAATGGAGTGTTAACAAATGGTTGCATTGGTTTGTTACTGTTGATTATTCCATTCCATTTTTAATTTATTTTAATGATTCTTGAGATGTGAACTATAACTGAAGTATTATACATAAAGAAAAATCTTAACTATAGATAGAACACATCTATTCTGAAACCATATATGGTGCCAGCCGGGCTATGATGTGAAAAAAGATCATGCCAACATTTCGTAACAAAAACATATTGTTTATGTATTTAGAATGCTTAAGATACTGTGTAAAATATTCCCATTTGTTGCAACAATAATATTTACCTAAATTTAAGGATGTTTGCAAAGTACATAGCCTAAACCAATTTTTTTCTGAACCCACAGAATTCAGTGATTTACTAAAACATATTCTATTTACATGTCATTATGTAAGAATGCATATAATTCTGTAAGAATGCATACTTAGTTTACTAATAAACAAAATTGTTACTGAGATAATAAAGGTGTATTTGAGAACATTATTTTCTAATGATAATTGTAAATAAGTAAATATTAATGTAGGAAACCCACAAATGCTTAGATTTTCTTGAAATAAATGTATTAATGTTGAGAAATGTTTTTTTATTTGGAGACTGTATGTTTGTATAGCATTCGGATTATTAATTCACAATTTACCAAGGCATTAAAAAAAATAAAATTCAATAAAATTCATTTATTTCTGTAACTAGGCTAAGAACTAGCACTTTTACACGTCCCAACATATAAATTAACCCTACCACCGCTTCGGGACAATTTGGGCCAGTGCTGAGAAGAAGCGGCGCAAGAAACTCAGTCACTATTGTCATTGCCTCTTTTCAAAATTGATTTACAATAATTGTAATTATTTGCATTTAAACATTTCCATATATCTTTGTCATTTATATAATCATCAATTTTATAATATCCTTTCGACATTAATACATCTTTAACAACTGTTTTAAATTTATCTAAAGGCAATGAAATTAAATTTTCAGGTAATTTATTAAAAAATGATACACATCTACCCATAAATGAGTGACCAACCTTATGAAGCCTAAAATGTGGAACGGCAAGCCTATTTTTTTGTCTTGTGTTGAAGTTATGCAAATCGCTATTTTTAGGAAATAAGTGTAAGTTTTTTCGAACGTAAATTAGGTTTTCGTAAATATATTGCGAGTAAACTGTAAGTATTTTAACTTCTTTAAACAATTCTCTAAGTGTTTCATTTGATTTAAGTTTATAAATAGCCCGCACGGCTCGTTTCTGCAATACGAAAATTGTCTCTATATCTGCAGCTGAGCCCCATAGTAAGATGCCGTATGACATGATACTGTGAAAATAACTAAAATAAACTAGTCTTGCCGTTTCAACATCAGTCAGAAACCTTATCTTTCTTACAGCGTATGCAGCGGAGCTTAGTCTCTTTGATAAGGTCATGATATGAGGACCCCACTGGAGCTTATCATCTAAAGTAATTCCCAAAAAAGTTGCAGTATTTGAAGTAACTAGTTGTTCATCCTTAACAACAACCTTTGTTGGAACTTGTCGGACATTGGGCATTGTAAACTTAATGCATTTAGTTTTGGTCGCGTTAAGCAATAAATTGTTAACGGTGAACCAATGAAGTACTCGCGAGAGAGTACCATTTACATCGTCAAACGATTCTTTACCCCTTGGAGTTTTAAAAAGTAGTGAAGTATCATCAGCAAATAACACTATCTCACAAGCACCGTCGACAAAGTATGGAAGGTCATTAATATATATCAGAAACAGTAAGGGTCCCAATATCGAACCCTGGGGCACACCCATAGTGAGAGGTGCTCCAGGAGACTCTGCTCCATTGATAGAAACCTTTTGTGTTCTCTCAGTGAGATATGAATTAAATAAGTTACATGCATCAGTTGATACACCATAATGGCGTAGTTTTCTCAACAGGGTCTCATGGTCAACACAATCAAACGCTTTAGAGAGGTCACAAAAAATTCCCACAGCATCATGCTTACTATCATAGGCATCAAATATATGTTTCAACAGAGCGACTCCAGCATCAGCAGTACTGCGACCCTTTGTAAAACCAAATTGTTTATTATGCAATAAATTGTTTGATGTGAAGTGAAATAGTAGCTGATTGAATATAATCTTTTCAAAAATTTTACTTAGAACCGGTAAGATAGATATTGGTCGAAAATTTGAGGGGTTATTTTTGTCACCAGATTTAAATAACGGTACTATTTTACTAAATTTCATTAAATTTGGGAATTTTCCTTCATCAATACATTTGTTAAAAATGATCGCTAAAAGAGGTGCTATGAATTCAATAATAGTTTTAATGATACATACGGATATTCCCCACAGATCCTCGGTTTTTTTCATATTTATTTCATTGAATGCGTTCATAATTACATCGGTGCTTACGTATCTAAAGTATAGTGGTGAATCACACTCATCAATATTGGATTTGAGAATGGATTCAGACAGTTCTGCAGAAGAGTTAAGTTCTTTAGTAGTAGATGGTGCTATATTAGCAAAAAACTTTTCTTAAGAAGAGGTCTTAGAACCCATTTTATGGTTGTTCATGGGCTTTTATGGTTTAATTTTAGTGAAAAAAAGTTATACACCTTAATAGTATATTAATATGATGTTTACTATTTTAACTACTAGACTAATGCCCATGTCACATATGCAGGAATAATTTTATGAACATGTTCGTTCAATGCTGATTCTGTTTTTAGTATTTGTTGTTTATATTACAAAAAAATACATTACATGTGAAAACATCAACTATATTAACTACTATGATTTAGGAGATACAGCCTGGTGCACTGGTGACAGACAGATGGACAGCAAAGTCTTAGTAATATCCGTTTTAGGTTTCCATAGTCAGACAAGGAACTCTTATAGGATCGTTCAGTCCGTCCTAGTCTGTCACAGCAGAATATCTTCTACGTTTATGGACTGATTTGCATGTAACTTGGTTCGAAGATACTTAACATAAAGATCTTATTTTTAACATACGAAAAATTAAAATTACCCCTTTTTAAGGGTATCTCCCTATACATGTAAAGGGGGGGTGAATTATTTTTTTGAGTTCACCCCCTTGTGTGGGGTATCGTTGAAAAGGACTATAAAATAAGATAGGGTTTACATACAACACTTTTTATCAGCTTTACCATTTGCGAGTTATAGCCCGCCAAAGTCGTTCGTTTACACGGTGTCCCCCCTCCTGTAATTTCTAAAGTCTTGGACCTATAAACTTCAAATCTTTCACGTAAAGAAACAGGCACGGAAACTCTTATTTAAAATTGTTTCCAGTGTCCTGTGATGAATACTTTCGAAATTATAAATAATATAAAAATATATCCTTTTTTCCAAAAGAACTAGAAGAAGAAGTAGAAGTTTTTACTGTTAGGACTGAATAAACCTTAAAATTTAATTACTTTTTAACCGGATATTAAAAAAATGATTTTTTTATAAAATTTTCTATTTGCAGTATATTTGTTAATTCCATTGGTTTTACCTTTGTTGTACCCAAAGGTTAAAAATGAAAAGATTTAACAAAAAAATTTTTCATCATAAATGGGATAGGCATATGCCATCAATCATGATTGATTTTATTCAGAAGTATTGGGACAATACCAATGGATAATGAAAAGTTGCCTAATTCATAGACAGAACAATGACTTAGTAAAAACTATTTTCATGCGCATGGAAAAAGTATTGGAAACATTGTCAAAAATTGGATATTTAGTCAGGGCGACTTATATTTACTTGGAGGGCGACATACATTGTCACAATCCTGTCGAATGTTTTACAAACAAAAAAATATTTTAAAAATAATCAAATGCAATATTTATGATTATTACGGGCAATTTTTATGAGGCTATTTTAGGTGTAATATGAACATTATTGTATGGAGTAAATAGTCAGAACAATGAAATCTCCTTTCACGGCGGGATGTTGTTGGAACTGCGGATACTGCTGTTTCGTATTGAGTATTTGGGGTACCGTCCAATTAGTAAGTACTCAACTTATTTTTTTATAATTACAGCCCATCTAGTCCTGCCTGGTTGATAGTTTTGACGTACGATCCGAATTCTTTGATCACATATTGCATCTATTAATGTGAGGTTCCGTAAGTAGGTTCGAAAGCAGTTGGTGCGAAGGACGCTGATGCGAATTCTTTTTGGCCGTACGTTCGAAAAACGTCAAGCCTTTTTAGGTGACCATACCCAAGCCGTCTTGCAGATAAAAATCTTTAAGAGTAACGTAGTTTTTCAAGAAAGTAAATCTATCTTCCTTAATACTACACAAGAATTTAAAATTACACATTGTTAAACTGATATTCAGCGGACTGAATTTTTACTGAAAGACGCATTGGGTCCAATAGGCTTGTTTCCACTTTGAAAGAAATATTCAAAAACTGATTTTCTCTAAAATAATTCATAATTTCAGATGCCTTTACACTAATATTTTTCTGCAGTTCGTATTATTTGATTTTTAATTGGAATTCAAATGATAATTAGTCACTCAGTCGGCATTGCACGCGATGACGTCAAAGTGTGTTATTCCCATACAAGCTCTATGAAGAAAAGCGTTTTGACAGTTGATAAAAAGTACGTCAACGATTGGTGGTGTCAACTACCGTATTCTCTTCCCCAAGAAAATGCGGTCATAAAAAAGGCTTTTGGCCAAGTGCCGTACGAACGCACGGGCATTCGAAATTCGAATCTACGGGGCAGGTGGAAAATAATTCGCACCAGTGTCCAAACCAAATGTTTAGGCTTTGTTCTTACTATTTAGTTGATGGTTTAGGTTAGGTTTAGTTTGAACAGTATCGGTAGGTACAGCGGTTCTTTATTAATCACATTTTTGTTAGCGAGCACGTACCAGGGCCGCTAGTGAAGTAATAAATTCTTTTTTGAATATAATGGTGTTTTTTGTACATGTTGAACCCTTAGCCTGTGCCTACTTATTCTTTTTTCAGACCGTCATGGCCGGCTTATACTATATAGAATCAGCTCCCATGATCAAAGACGTGGTTGCAAAGGATGTTACAAATTATGAATTATTTATATTGAAGACCAGACATAATTATCGTGCAGTAAGTGTAAATAGGTCTAATGGAGCAAGACTTATTTCAGTAGTATTTTTTTTCCCAAATTCTCGTACGACATGGCTCTACAAGTCGCGCGATATGTCGTTCAGATGATAAGCGGTCGGATAAGCCTAGTTTTTTGGAGAGTATAAACTCCTCGTCAAAAAACCGAAACACGTCCGTTTATGATGCTTGTCCTTTAATTAAACCCTAGAAAGCTTTCATGAGAAAAATATATGTACCTACCAACCTGAGTGTTTAGCTGACAGTTTGGCTAATCATGTAATGTCTTTCGTGGAATAAAATCTTTAGTGTGTTTGCTTAGAGGACAAACAACTTAAACGGACGTGTTTCGTACACGATTGGCAGAGATGTGCAGTGATATTTATCTATCATTATTGCGCCAAGTCGAGAAAAAATTGTATGTATGGCCGTATCGTTTTATCGGCTGTTGCTAACTTGGCAGGCTAATAAGTCCTAGTGTCAAATGACGATAATAGTATGAAAAACGCGGCACACTTTTAGTTATCCATTTTTGACTGGAGTATTTATCATCGCACCACCGAATTGATTGACGATGACTATACGTTATGATAAAATTTACTCGTATATTTTTAAACACTATTCTCCTAGCTTTCATTTTAGACTAAGTTGAATTTTCAGCTCGCACCAAGTCCGAAGATATTCAAGTTCAAAGTTACAAAAAAGTCAAAATAGCAATTTCATAGGTATTGTTTGTTTGAATTGAATAGGCTCCGAAACTACTGGACCGATTTAAAATATTGTTGTACCATTCGAAATCTACAATATCCCGATGCACATAGGCTATATTTAATACTAGCGGCCAGTCCAGGCTTCGCACAGCCCCTCCCCCCTGTGGGATCTCCACCTTGTCGTGGTGGGGGGGGCTCAGTAACATAGCACCCCCCACAATGGCGGAGTGGTGGAATGCGCTGTGGTTTTAGTGGGTATTACGGCCTTGCACACCAGCCGTTGAGTCCCACATACCCCCCTGCAGATGTGTGGGGGGCATGCGTAAAAGCATTTCCACAGCGAGAAAAAAAAAGGCTTTGCACAGGTGTGTATTAATTGTTCACCATTTCGAAGCTAGGCTAGAAGAGGATATAAAACTTATTAAATCATAGATTTATTTGTTTTTTTCTGATCCAACAGGCAGCTTGGAATTGTATATACGCGTCGTGTATATACTTCATCACATTATTACTAAGCATTTTGTGCATGGTAATAGGAAACAGAAGAGCGAAGCGTGAGTTCCTGGAAGCGGATGATGAAGATACATTCTGCGAGCCACCGACGCTCGAAGTGCAACAGCCGAAGAAGATGGACAAGAAGAAGAAATAATAAAACAAAATAAGACAACCAACTCAACCACTTTCTCTATTTATTAATGCTGTTAGGCAATAGGTAGTTATTTTATTTTAATTTTCAATTTTATTAAATTGATTTAGCTTATGTTGACGATCATTTGTTAGCCTCCGCTTACATTCTCCTAATATTTGTTAGCTTAGGTACCTACTTGTTCTTGTTTTTAGAAATTTCTTATTACACCCAGGTCTGTAGGGAAATGTTTTATGTCTTTCCTCAAACTGTTGCATTACAACACGGTAAAGATGAGTTAGGTACATATCAAAAATGCATGGACGATCCCTTGCATGTATCAAAACACAATACATGCATGTCGCAATATTACGTTTCAACTCGCACATACAAAACAAGGGTTGTTTAGTATTATTCATTCACTAGCTGACCCGGCGAACTTCGTACCGCCTTAGCGTTGCAATGATTGAACAATGTCCTCGAATAACATTAACATTAGTAACGCGTGTTTTTTAAAAATATGCAAAATTAATTATATGTTTTTCAATATTTCTGAGAGATTTTCTTAATATTTTTTCCGTAAGAACCTTCTCCTAATAATAACAAATACAACAAAAAAAGAATTAGTGAAATCGGTCCAGCCATTCACGCGTGATGCCGTGACCAAGGAAAACGGGTTTCATTTTTTAAAATATGCAAAATTAATTGTATATTTTTCAATATTTCTGAAGTTTTCTTAATATTTTTTTCCGTGAGAACCTTCTCCTAATAATAACAAATACAACAAAAAAAGAATTAGTGAAATCGGTCCAGCCATTCACGCGTGATGCCGTGACCAAGGAAAACGGGTTTCATTTTTATATTAGATTGCCCAAAGGTTCGCCTTTAGCGATTCGGACTTCTGACCTGACAGTCTTGTAAATCTACTGTGAAAATTATTTTTAACTATCTCAGTCTCTACCTGTCATTATCATTACCGTAGTTATAATAATGCTGTGTAAGAATAATAATACAAAACTCTGATACAAAATTATTTTATTGATTAATCCAGACCTTATTTACTTATGTAGGTATGTTTTTGACGCGTTGTGGTCATTTCACTTCTTCTAGTTGTTTTCTGTCGAATGTTACTGTTCCGATATTTACACTTTTAATTTCATCTTTGCTGATTTGTGCGTTTTCCTGAAATAAGTCTTGTTACTGAATCTTATCTAAGCGCTAAAGCCCGGACTCGAAACTTGTATGGAAATGACAGTCGCCTTGCTAAGGCGTTGTCCTACGTGACCCGTTGGCGTGAGTGACAAACGCGACAAGTGCGAAAAAGAGACGATGCACAACTGACATTCACACAAGACGTGTTAAGTATTGGTCGCGTCGCGTCGCGTGGCACTTTACGCTTTGCGTCGCTTACGTATGACAACGGGTAAGTCACGTAAATAGGGCGATGGTTAGTTTCATACATTTATCAAGAGATTAACGAAAATCACAATCATAGCGATTGTGTTTTTCGTAATCCACTATGCAGTTTCAATTTGTCTAGTTACCCAAAGTTATAATTAGTGGAATGTAAAACTAATGATTTAGGCATCTCAGATCAATGTTCAAAAGCTCAGACATTGCGTATGTTTGACAGAAGGTTTAAATCCAAAGTGGTTGACTCCACGTTCTTAGAAGACCATATAATTGGATATTAATTAATTTTAACGTAAGAATCTTATTAGCCTTTCTTAAAAGAAAGACAAGTCAGACGCCACAATCGGATGGGATTAAAAAATAACAAGGAAAAAGACATTCTATTGCAGGAGAATCCACTCGAAAGAACACTGATATGATAAAAGGTGTAACGTTTCAACAAAAAGTCGAAAAGTTAAACCTTTCATCGTATCAGCCGTTCGTCGCGCACTGCTGATCATATATGCCTTCCCCAAGGATATCCGCCACGATCAGTCCTGCGGTTCCCGCATCCAGTGGCTTCCTTAACCAGATCGTCAGTCCACCATGTAGGGGGCCTGCCCATCGAACGTTGGCCTTATGGGATCCTTATCTAATCCTCTAGGGGTGAGGGGTACTTGTGGCGCAGTGGTGGCAACGCTTTGGTAATAATACCAAAAGTTAAACAACAAGAGGCGCGGTCATGTCTCCAGGATGGTTGACCATTCTGACCAAATAAGTTACGTCTACCAACAAGCATCTCCGTGTACGTTAAACTGTTGGTCAGAGGCCTCGGGCATCTTAATAACATGTGACAGTGAGGTTGATCACTACACACACCCCTCCACTAATCTGCACTGAGCCCGCGTGGTGGAGTAAGGCTCGTACCACCTCATAGTTGAGGGGAGGTCTGTGCCGTATAAAGGCTGATGAGAGAGTATCCTTTAGGGATGCAATTATAAAACGCATTCAAAATGTTAACTTTTTAACCTGTGCTGTGTCCACCTCTTCGTCTTTCGGGGGCTGGTTCGGGCTGAGCCAGGGGTCGGCCAGGATCTGCGGGATCTTCACGCGCACCTTGAGCGGCGCCAGTATCTTGGTGATCAGCTTCCGACATTCCGTCGACACTTTCGGCTCGCGTGGGAACGACACTTTGTTTTGGACTTGCTGAGGGAACGAAAACCAATATTTTGTTTTTTTTCAACTGTTCATTCAAAGGTCTCTATGCCAATGTGGTCCTGGACAACATAGGGAAATCTTTTTCAAGAGTCTTTCAAAAACCGCGAATTACTTGGATCCTCAAATTGAGTGGATAGTCAGATACCGACACGGATTTGAATAATATAAAGAGATAATGATGAATGAACGCGTAATTTCACCTTCAAGAGTTGCGTATAGTTGGTATCGTCGAAAGGCAGTCGTCCATACACAATCGCATACAGCACCACTCCCATACTCCAGATGTCGGAGTCCTGCGGCCTATACGGGACTCCTTTCAGTATCTCCGGGGACGCGTACGCATAGCTCCCGCAGAATGTTTCGCTCAGCGAGAAAACACCATTCTTTGGTTTCATGTGACCCCGTGCGAAGCCGAAGTCCGACAGTTTGATGTTTAAGCCGTGGTCCATCAGTAGGTTCTCGCATTTTATGTCTCTGTATGAAAAACACGCATTGATGTAATAATATATAGTGAACTGATTACTTGTTAAAGGGTCTAAACGTGTTATATTTTAATGAGTATTAGGTACCAGTCGGCTCGTGTCGTGACCACGGCTATGTGCAACCCAGTCGACGCGTCGAGCAGTGTGTACCTATCTATACTTATCCTATGCAGAGAGTTCAATTGGGATGATGACACCTATCTTAAATATTGTCAAGAACATGGTGTTTAAAAAACATAGCCCCTATGAAGTTAATACAACCAATATATTTCAAAAAAGCTGTAGAAACCAATTTTTAAACACACAAAACGCAATAAATATTTGGTCAATTGACTCCGATTTCTGACACATGACCGTGACGTCACAATCATTTATTCCCATACGAAATCTATGGAGGCAGACCGTTTTGACAGGTAATAAAAAGTATGTCAACGATTGGTGGTGTCGTCTAGCCAATTCTGTACATAAAATATATTTGCAAAATAACTAGGTATCAGGGAGTGATTAGGGATCGATACTGTTGCAAAAAATGCAATGAGTAATAGAAACAAAAACTGTCGAGTAGTTTTAGTTTTAACAAAACTTGGTACAATTATTTTTCATACTCCTGAGCTGATTATATTATAGTACACTTATCATCACGCTACAATAGGAGCGGAGTAGTGAATGGAAATGTTGGGAAAACGATAGAAGTTACTTGCTTTTAAGCTTCCGTCGCGTGTGCAACCTAAATGGTTAAAGCTACACAGAAATCATGTATGACGGTAATGTTCTCCTTAAAATTATATATGAAATACGACAGCATATGTCTATCTTTTATGTTTGACTTGACTCACAATAACACGTGTAACTCCCGATAGCTTAGCAGTTCGAAGCTTTCTGATTGTATTATTATGTTTTTATTATTTTTATTAGGTTTATGCGGGTTCAATGATAGTGATAGGTCGGCAATAGGTTGTGTTTAACCCCCGACGCGAAAAGAGGGGTGTTATAAGATTGACCCCCGTCTGTCTGAGGCACCGTAGCTCCAGAATGAGAATGCCGATTTGGAATCGGATATAAGTCTTGTTTAAAGTTCCATTTGTGGTATTAGTCCGATAAGTTCTTCAGCGACCATCTATCAACGCAAAAAACTTTTGGCAGGGACGAGGTTGATTTTATATAAGATGAGTGATTTGGCTGTAATTTCCGTTAATTATAATTGCGTGGAAGTTGTGGTTGGTGAGAACGAGTTGTGTATTTACACGATTTCTAATGCCAGACGCTGCCTTGGGTTATTCCCTGAGTACCCCGATTCCCGAGAATCCAAATTAATATTTTGATGAACTCAATTAAAAGTCATCTTCGATTTTCTACGGGACGTCGGGAATCAAAGAACAACCCTATGCCTTGTCATATAGATCTACCTACATGTGAAGCGATCGAGCTGTACCACGCTCCGTCAAGTATGTCACTCCTTCACCGCAATAAGGTAGTAGCTACCTAAGTACAAAGTGTGTTACCGATGGACAACGCCTCTCTCGTGGCAGTAGTCAACGGCCTCGACGAGCTGTTTGAACCAGCGCCGGCCGCGTAGCTCGTCGATGTGCTGATCCTTGCGGATGATGTCCAGCAGGCTGCCGTTCTCGGCGTACTCCATCACAATGTACACCCTGGCGATAGATGGAATGATTGGAAACTCATAGACAAAAATGAGTAAAGGTCATGGCACACTTTACCGGCACCGCCCAAACCCAGCACTTAACTTTTCAACAATATATTAGTACAATATATTTTGCAATTAATTTACCGGTTTATAATCACACTGGTATTAATGTATGTATGAATGATGAATGAATGAATGAAATTTATTATCGGCTCATGAATAAGGTACACTGAAGATCACATATTTTTAGGTTGTTCTGCTTATTCAGCCGTTATTAACAGCATGCAAATTTTAAAAATGAATTTAATGTACAATAACCAAAATGTCAAGATTTTATAACATTTTAAATTTTAAATAATATAAGTAAAAAACCATAACTATAATAATGATAAACATAATAATTTAAATAGTAAATAAGAACATTAATAATAATCAGCTAAAGTCAAAATAATTATTTATATTCTTAAGTCACTTTGTGAATTTAGAAATTCCTTCGTTGTGTAGAATACCTTTTCACTAAGCCACCTGTATAAGGCGCTTTAAAAAATATTTTTGGATACATCTTTTTTTGAAATTTGGTATCTTGTTATAAATTGTCAAACACATCCAATAACAATTTTTTTGAAACCGCGCACTTCTGGGGATGATTTCAGAAACCAATCTATTCCTATTTCTAGTATTTCGTGTATAGATATCTTTCGCTTGTTTGAAGTAATTTATATTTTGTTTACGTATGTACGTTTATGTACCTAGATTAAGTCTTTTTTGTATGATTTTTAATAAATAAATATAAATATAAAAAAGGCAACGGCGTGCAGTCAGCGCGCTTGCCGCTCAACTACAACTTAACTCGTAGCTCGCGTCCTTACAGCTCGCCTACGGCGAGCTTACTACGCGCCGGCTCCGAGTCGCCAGCAAACACAACCCGCTGCCGGCGCGGAGGCGGTGAGCTTGCACTTTGAGGACGATACGCAGCTAGGGCACTAACGCGACTCCGTAGCCTACATTCTACATTCCTGATGCGCACATAAAAAGAGTGGAACTCACTCACTCACTAGCCTAGAAATGTTTTACAACCTAGAAATCTTCAAAGCTAGAGTGAACAGGCATCTTCTAGGTGAGCTCGCTCCATCGTGGACTCTGTCTTTGCCTCGTTCGGGCTTAGTATTGGGTCAAGAGCAAACCTTTCCCAAATAAATAAATAAAAAGCCCGATTTCGAGGCGACGCCGTGCTGCAGCTGTGCCGATGCCGAGCCGAAAGAGTAAAGAGTGCCACGACCTTTAGTGGCTGTCCTATCTAGGTGAGCGATGCAACGCGACGCGATGCGATGCGACCATTATGATATTACTTCTTGACAATGCCAGTCGCATTTCGACCCTTTGTCGCTCACCTAGGACAACGGGTTCGACATGTATTCCACTGGACGGAGACTTTTAACTTTGTAGGTAGACGCTGCACCCAGTTGCTTGCCTCTCTAACGACAAGGTAGTTAAGCATACCCCACTTCAAATTGCTATAGAAGAGAATAGGTAATGAAACGAATAAAATGATGCCTAAATTTCGTATGTTAGGAATTTTAAAACCAAAATCTCGAAACTTGATTGGAACCTAAAAAAAAACAATAATGAGTTTCCCCCAACCACAAAGAATTAAATCACCTGTGTGTGGTTTCAATGGCTTGAAGAAATCTTATTAAATTTTCATGTTTCAGTCCTTTAACAACTTCAATTTCTCTTGGCAAAAACTTCTTCAGGTAGTCACCGGGCGCTTGGAACTTACTTATGATTTTTATTGCCACTTGACAGTTGTGTCGGTCGCTGGTAGCCACCTGTGTTTTAAAAATAGCGCTTACAATTTTGCACCATTTGAAAGTAGCAGGCGATGTAGAGTTAGAGTATGCGATCTTGCAAGAAGAAGTGAGAGATAAAATACGCAAAATTATTCTACATAACTAGTGTGACGCACAATCTTCAATAGATTGTCATCATCATCATAATCATTATCGTTATCAGCCAAGGGACGTCCACGGCTGAACATAGGCCTTCCCCACAGTTTTCCACATCGACCGATCACAAGCGGTCTGCATCCAGTGTGATCCTGCGATCTTCACAAGGTCGTCTGTCCATCTTGTCGGTGGACGTCCTACGCTGCGCTTTTGGTCGAAAGGTCTCCAATCTAGAACTTTTCTGCCCCAACGGCCATCAGTTCTTCGCGCTATGTGCCCTGCCCATTGCCACTAGAGCTTAAAGATTCTCAAGAGATTGTGACAATAGATTGTGCGTCACATTATTTCGAAGATAGCGAACAAAAAAAGGACTCCGTTCTATCTTAGTCACATCTGATGTTAAGTGTTGACAAGATTGAAGAGCGCACTACTTTGGAATTTTTACTAGTTTAAAGTGACAAACTACAATAGCCATCAAACTGATACCTTGACGGTTGCGTAAGAGCCTGATCCGATGGTCCTACCAAGAACATAGCCGTGGGTTTCGAGCACAGTGAGTTTTCTCTCAGCCTTGGCCTCCACGCCACTGTGAACAGTGGCCGTGGGCTCCGTCGACATCTCGCCGAGAACATTGTCATTGGCCCGCACATCCGGCCCCGGCATATCACAGAAGTATTTCTATTATTTAATAATTGGTGCAGGAAAAGTTACATTATAAAGAGTTTCGCGACATAGCTGTGTATTTTTTTATTGATTGTTTCTAGTTTTTTTTCATGCTGTCATCTTGTCAATTTGATTATTTTTGTGATTGACGCGCACGTCATTTGGAAAAGTACTGAAAAGTAATAAATTACCGGCCAGTGTTATACCTATAGCGCGTGACATGAGACACATGGCACCATGAAGTCTTTACGTATTTTAATTGCATAATATGTTCAAAACAGGTAAAGGGTCACCGGAATATGAAAAGCGGGTAAATTTATTTTTTGTATCGTATCGTTGGGGAAATTGGAATAAATGATTTTGATACTTTGTATTTAAAACAAGGTAACAAGACCGATAAAATATTTAAAGGAAAGTAGTTTTCCTGGATGCCTAGGCTTGATATCTGCGTTTTATATCAATATTAAAAATAGGAATATAATAATAATTTATTTAATTCTATTCATACATTGCGATAAGTTTCCTCACTTTATTCGAAATGTTTCTTGTAGCTTTGCTGCTATCCTGTCTCTTCATTTAATGTCTTACCCTTAAGGAGTTACAAAAACACCATAATAAATAAATAAATAAATAATAAATAAATATTTCTCAACAATCACACCAATTATCTAGTCCCAAAGTAAGCTACGAGGCTTGTGTTATGGGTACTAGATAACGGATATACATACTTAAATACTTTTTTTTTGTAAATAAATACATATTATACATAGAAAACACCCAGACCAGTACAAACACACATGTTCATGCACACTTATGCTTGTACTGTGCGGGAATCGAACCCGCGACCCTTGGTTTAGAAGTCTGACATGCGGACCACTGCACCAAGCGGTCGTCGAATAATACTTACTTCAATTAATATAATAAACTTCGGTCAATCTTATATCACGTTTGCTTATTATGAAATATCAATTACAAAAATCTTATGCACTAATTTTCTTTGTGAAGTATCAACATTGTTTGCTACTACTAAATTGGGAGAATGTCATCAAGCATTATCTAGCTAGTCGAGACACAATAATTCGATATTCACTTTGACAGTTGAAACAGCTCAAACGATGGCTACAACACGATAATGCACAGTTTTCTTCAAAATTTCTGAAATCTGAACAAAAATATTAAGTAAAATAAATCAACAACATTTCTTGACACCAATAATGACAACCAAAAAAATATAAATACTATGTATGTATTTTGAATTTTCATCAGATTCCGGTGCCCCTAGACATTTTATAACAGAGTTTGGAATGTTTCAAAATAATTTGTTTTTGTCATTTTTTTCAATCATTTTTATTCCAGTTAAAACTTATAGTTAATGTTACCGGTTGAAAATTTACACGGTTCTTTAAAACGGTCACAATTCACAAGGATTCGAGAAGAGTTCCCAGAATTCGTGCACCAAAACGGCGTTGATTGAACAACACGGGCTGAAATATCGAGACCGATATGCATTTTTGGGACAATAAAATGTTAGTGACAGAATTTCGAGTTAAAACCCGGCCGGGACGCCACGTCGGTCGTCGCGTCGTTCCTTCACAAAGAGAACAATTGCCGATCGCGCCTGTGCTGGCTGGTCGTGCGAATCGTGTCGTGAACGGTTCTGCCACCATCCACTGCATCACCAGAAATCTAGGACCTCCCTCCATCACTCCCTCCGACCCAAAAGCATCACAACCGCAACTATCCCGGCTCAACTTACGCTGGACGCGTGCAATACTTCATCCAATGACCCATTTTCGTACATTTTTGTTTGCCTTTATTCCGAAAGCGTTTTTTCTAGTATATTCTTGTGCGGTCTTTGTTGTCGTAATTGCGTATTCTATCTACAAGCTTTATGCTATTACGTTTAGATTGCATACGCGTGAGCGATTATATGGGTTGTTTTGGTCACTGAATCCTATTTAAATGAGAACAAAACATATTATGATTGAATATAGTCTTTGACATGAAGGTAGACAATGTTTGTTGTTGTATTAAGTAATTTTCTCGACAGACTTCCTTAATAAGAAATAATAAAACCCACATTTCTTTTATTTCGTAAACATATTGTTGTAAAGGCCATTAGCACAGTTGGTGTAGTTGGTTCTATTTAAACACTATTGAGTGTTGGTTGGAAGCCAAATGGTCTAAGTTCTGTATTACTCGTACTATGATTTTCATCATACCGATATTTTTATGACGTACTTGGCTGTGAAGCTTGGAAGCTCTATTGGCAGTAGATCAATACAGCCATTCCTAATTTTGGAGTTTGTTGAAATGCACTTTATGGATTTAAAGTTATGAGTATTCTTTGAGTAGTTCTGTCAACCTAGTGTCGAAATCGAAGAAATAAATAGCTAAGTCCGGGCAGATCTTGGCTGTATTTTGACCACGTCTGAATTTGGAATGAAAAGTAACCCAATCATCGTATCGTAAATATCGTATTTAAAAAAAATATTAATAGCACATTACTTGTTTAGGTGTGAAATCGTAACAGACAAAGTAAGGTTTGATTTTTTAATTATTATCAGCGATTTAATTACATCATATTAGAACTTTCAGTTTAATATTCGATTAGCTAACTAATATGTATTGTCGGTGCTCAACCGTATCGCGTTTCCGACAAATGTTGCATGCATAATTAATGAACAAATTTATAATGGCAATTGCATAACACCGCATTTAGTATTGCATTTATGCCATGTGTCGTTCTGTTTTCACATTAGTTCCATCAATTAGCATGATTTAAAGCACATGTGTCTGCTGTGTAATTTTAATTATCATTTAAATCACTATATAGTACATAGCACAGTCGCTTTTTGTATTATACAAAATAAATTGCTGAAGGTGTTGCTATAAGCGCCTCAAGAGTAAACAAACTGATTTCGATGATGTTTTTCTAAATAAAATTCCTTAAAAGACAAATAATGTTTTTAGGAATAGATTTGAAGTATTCTCCAGCCTTAATTCGTGACTGTTTGACTTTCAGTCTCAACTAAATGTCTAAGCCACGAATACAGATTTGGTACCAAGAAAGCAGACAGGTCGTCAAAGAATCGTTCGTGATCTATTACAGGCATCGCTGGTCTTGCATCAAAATTCAACCATTTGATTGGAATCATAAAGGATTTCCAAGTAAAAATTCTCTTCCTTGATACACATGTCGGCACTTTATGTCAGGCTCAAGGAATTATTGGTAAATTCGGTTGTTAATAGGTATTTGTTGTCAGTCTGTTTATCGGTCTATCATCAGGCTCTGTTTCATGTGAATCAATCGTTTAAGCTACAACTAATACATATGGCGCCGTAACAACCATATAATCTTGTGTATCTATGCGTGGTCTAGGCATGGTGTAGAAATCGAACTGTATATCGTAGTGGGTCTCCACTCCTTAGATTTAATATGACTCATACTTTTTTCTGTTCGAAATATGCTCAAAATTGTGTTACCAAACCTCTACGGAAACACATTTAACATAAACTTTATCGATTGCTCACAATTTGAACTTTAAAGATAAAGGTAACAGGACCGTCTCACGTATCGTGGGCGTCACATCAAACAATTAAGAGTTTATCTCGAGTTAGTGCCACGATATATCGCAGCAGCGGGTTGATTACTTTTTCTGCTTCGCGAACTAATAAAAGTTGACCAGCAGACCGGCAACTTCCCAGTCTCATTTTTAATTGAAACAGTCGAGTTTCAGATCAGACGGGTTATAATTTCTCCGTGCTTATTTGTGGGTCGATGCGTCTTGATTTGTTTTATACGCAAAAAATATCAGACACCTGAAAGTTAAATAAAAAAAGGAACTTTAAGAACCGTTAACATTAGAAGATCGCGTTCGGAACACTGACTTTAGTTTGAGAGTACTCGCACTAATTCCTTCTGAAACCGCTATTAAGTTATAGTATTCACGCACTAGGATTTTTCCATTTCGGGTATGCGGTAAACATTGAAATCCGTGCACTATTCCAAGATTTGAATCAAAGACTTGGATCGAAAATATTATTTTCCTGTGTGCGTTATGCAAAAACCTACGACTTGGTGACTTTTCGACGAAACGCTTCCATCAATTCAAAGATCATTAAGCCAATCGTAACCCTTCGTATTGGTTTTCATTGTGTGATTTAATCAAACATGAATTTTGACCGGTGGCCATTCCAAATCCCTTGCATTCCAGAATGATGTAATCTCTGTTGTTTAACTTCAGAAGCTATTAGATAGTTCTGAAAGCAAAAAGTCGTACCATAAAACCGAGGCTAAAGATATCTCAGTCTGGCTCTTACGACGGACGTCAATAATGGACTGGAGCAAAAAGTTCCCTTCGGGCAAGTTATCAATTGTATCTGCGAAGTTGGAGAGTTGAGTTTTTCATTCATTTATACCACGCAGACCGAAAGGAAATGCTTAATGGTTATTCTCTTGGTCGCATTTGATATAAAAGCTGAACTTTGTCGCAATGACAGCAACACTTCGTACCTTTTTATTTGCTATGGTCTGCGTTCCTGCCATGGAAGTCTGCTGCTGTAAATGGATTCCAAATCGTGGAATAATTTCAATGGGATATCCTTTTGTTGGGCACCGACAAATGGATTTGCATTTTGTTACACTTAATTCGACCAATGCTTTTAAGAAGTTATTGGACGTTTTTTAATTATACGTTTTCAGAATTGTAATTATTGGTTTTCCATCGTTATTTCTTCTGCATTTTGAGTAAAACTGCCTTTCAATGTTTTTCTGTAACTTTGTGGAATAAAGTATACTAAGATACTACTGAATATAGTCAAAAACCTAAGACGTACTTTCGTCAGTAACTGCTAACTTAGCATTACTTTTCTCACACTGTTTGTTTTGGACAAGTTTTACATCAATAACTTGATCTTTTTGCATTGCTCATAGTAGAATCAAAGCGTACCTATTGATTGAAATAACAAGAGACCTCGTGGCCGATTTCGACCACGGCGGTCAATCTCAACAAAGATCAACCAACTACGCAGGAGATATTATAGTGCACAAGTGTGAGCGCAATACACAGGCGCACTCACTGTTTTATCACTCTCAAAGTTCGGTGAGGCGGCAATCCGACATGACCGCAGAGAGATCAGGCGCAGTACCAACGGCTTAACGTGCTTTCCGAGGCACGGGGGTGTAACACCGCCAACTTCCCGACTCCGAGCTGTTTTTGAGTAATTCATGATAGATAATCTCAGAAGCAATTATGGCTCGACCTGGGATTCGAACCAAGGACCTCTCGGATGTAAGGTAGAAACTTTGCCACTACACCAAAGAGGCAATTGATTGAAATACTCAAAGATCAAATAGTTTATTACAGCACCTCTCAACATTAAAGAATCTTCAATTAAATGTTTAGAGACCAATAAATATGTTTCACTTTAAATGAAGGGCGTGAAGAATTTAGACACGCATTTTGAACACTGAAATTCTGAAATCAACGAAGGTGTTGCAAGTGAATAATGAAAATAGCTCGGATTGTATTACATTCCTTTTTAAGCGCGGGCCTTCAGGTGACTGGACGGGCAGTGGCGACCCTTCGTTATTTGTAGAATTTTAATAGAAGGACCCTGTCATGTGCCCTTTTATTTGGTTAACCCTGTTTCGCAATTTTAGGCGAAGTTTTGCCACGATGACTACTCGTAAACGCAATTGCTATGATGATAAAGACAAACGTGTGAGAATTATAGTATCTTTTTATGTTCAAACTGTGGCAAAGCAACTCTTGAACGGGTACGAATATTTAAGTAGATAGTACTAATTCGCTACGAACGCTCTCCTTATAAGCTTAGCTTTACAATCTATTTTTTAATAATATTGCAATAAGCTAAGTGCGCTCGCTGTGTTTTTTACAATTAATTCATATTGATTTGTATGTATCTCACATAAGTGAATTGTATGATTCTTGTGGGAAATAAAAAATCCTTAACCTGACATACCGCCCGGTACGTGCCACAAAACTTAATTATACTGAACATTACATTGTTTATAAAATTAAAACGTCATCAACAACTATGAAAGCGCACTTAACGCGGACACACCTGCAAAAAATAATTTTCGAGAGGCATTACCGCCGCGTGCTACTGGCTATTAACAACAAGTTCCTAAATAGCTTTTTTACAATGTTTATTTTCCGCGGGGAGTTTCGTAAATTTACCCCAGTTGTCTGCCCGAAAATGTCAAATTGGTCCAACTTTTTGGGTATAATGGGGATGATTACGCAAAGCTCTGAGTAGAGGGCGCTGTTCCTACTTGACCCATAACAATACACGTCAAGTTCTGTGCTGTTATAATAAATCAATTAAACTGTGAAAATCTTGTGCGTTTATCGTGTTCTTGACTCATTGTGATACAAAATGTATTCATTATGGACTGTTCATCAGCTAAAAGATGAATTAAAGAGACGAGGAGCTTCTTTAAAAGGTCGTAAAGCGGATCTGGTCAATAGGTATTTACACTCATTTTCTCAATATTTACCGAGTTTAGTGTATAGTTTTTACGATAAGTTTGGATATTTATTAGTTTTATTGCTAATTACATGATTCTATTTGTCAAAAAGCAATGAATAATTAAATGCCTTCGTAATTTCAAAAATAACCTAAAAGGCTTAACTTTCTTTATTTCTTACAGACTGAGTCATTTGACCGAAATTTCAACTTTGGGATACCTCAGAATACTGAAACTGACGATACTAAGATGACCTTACCTCCCCTGGAAAGTTACTTCCATTTTACACGTTATTTTATTACTGTAGTTATTAAGTCAATTTTTGTGGAGAAAATAAAGTTGTTATTATATTCATAAGTTTTATAAGTAATTTTTTCATTGGTAGTTACAAACCTGTAGCTTCACAGTCACCTTCATAATCAGATTCAGTAAAATGTTCTGAACATAACCTAGAATTGTCCGTAGCTTTAAAGTTACGTCTCCTTAAAGCCTTCTCCCAAAGCCTTCTCATTCGTAAACTCTTTGGGAAAGAATGTTTACCATTATTATTGCACCCTGTTGCAGCACAACGAGGCATTTTTGTATAAAAAACATAAATTTTAGATCGATGCGAAATTTTGTATGGTATATGACGTAACTTGAATGTTATTATGGGTCAAGTAGTATCAGCGCCCCTAGCGGCTTAACTTGGCAGTTTTCTTCCCCATTACCGGCATGCAACCGACCGGCTACGGAGCTCGTAGCGCTACGAATTTTCGTAGCGATATCTCGTAGCGTAATGAATTTACTTAAAAACTTAAATGTCCAATCTGCGGGTAGTGGCAATTTATGAAACATTTTAATTATTCATTAAAAAGCTTTATAATGATGTCTTCATGATTCTTGTGCATGGATTTTGTTATTTATAAATTCTTTAGACAGACTTCGTGAGTATTACTCTTAATGCATTTATTTAACGTACTTATTTAAAAAACTAAAAAATATCATGGTTCACTTCACACCGCGCCGGCACAAATTCAATAATTCCCAAAACTCCCGATGCCCCTCCGCGAAAAAACTCATTTTATGGTGGATGCACAAAAGTACAATTTTAATTAAAACGCTTATAACTGGACAAGGGGGCCCGATTAATGTAACAGTTATGATAAGACTTCAGTTTAACATAGAGTGCGTTAGGCGTTTTGTTGCTATTTTAAGTAAAAAGTATTGTTAAGAAAAAATATTTCAAATCAAAACTACTATTTCTAGCTAGCAAAACGCGAAGCCTTCGTAGCTAATTTTATTACCAGCCTTTATTCAGTTTCACCTGTCCCTGTAATCAAACTAAATTTTACTCAATTCTCAGTGTCCGATTAAACTAAAACTTTGTGTATAAGTTGTACAAATAAGTGCGTTTAGTTTCTATCACTATGCAAATATGATTATACAAGCTTGTTGAAAATGTTTTCTTTAGTACTTTTTTCTTTTAAAGTGACACACTAGCGCTATAGAGCGCTAATATACTACAGGGTTCGATTTATGAGAATGAGGTGACGATCCATTTGATTGATGTCAAAATAGGTTAAAAATGGTTTACTTCCATGGGAACGTGCATGAAGCAAAAACAAAGAGGAGTCGTAACAGTCAAATTTCTTAATGAAACGACGCGTGATATTTTGCGGGGTGCGGGGGTGTTCAGCTCTGCCCGTGGCTCCGCCCACTTCGCAATATTTAATCTATCGGCTAATAGCAAAACTACTAGTTTAGGTGTATGTTGATGTTACTACTAGTTCAGCTATCTCACACTAGATGTCGAAAGTCTTGAATATGATGGGACGTACTCAGAACTTTAAGCTTAAAAAAATGTAATATGTAATTTTTTTTCTCTTTATTATCATGTAAATAACCGTTACATTACAAAACACTTAACTAACATACTTAGTACAAGTGAACAACTTGGGTTTGTAATAATTATGCTAAGGGTTACAAATAAAGTTAATAAATACAGAAAAACAAGAATCGGACAAATAATATATGTAAGCCGTTTGGTTAATAATTTAATTATTGCTAATTACAGGAAAGAGAACCAAGAAAGTTAAGCTTTAATTTAATATTTTAAAAAGGTAAATTATCTCGTAATTCTGTTGATAGTTTATTTATTAGGCGAAGCACAATAAAATCAGAAGTTCGCTTACCGTAATCATTATTTACGCGAGTCGAGCTGCACCTCAACTCACGCCAAGCTACCGATCGTGTGTACTCGTATACAGGGTTGTAAAGTAAGACCACCCTTATTTTTTGTATTTGTCAAATCCAAGTCACTATCATTATAATTATCAGCATATAACTCTTTGCCTTCATTTACCTCATTTACCTACTTTTTCAAGCGCTTAAATTGCATTTGTAGTCTTCTGATTTTTAATACAGCCCTTTTTTCTTTAGATCGAAGTTGTCCTATTTCTTGCTTTAGCTTCTTTTTTCTAGGCGAATCATTTAGTATCTGAAATTCATTTAAATCACTTGTGGTAGGGTGAGGTACAGATGATTTTACAGGCTCTGGTAATTTTCTTTTAAGCTGTAATATAAAAAAATAATATTAACTAGTTATTTTTTCAAAATAAATAAAACTCGGTCACACAAATAATATTTAAACAAACCGATAAATCCAGTTTTAAAGTAGGTAAAATGCCCTTTTTCAATTTTTTAAGGCCCTTTTTTGTCACTATGAAGTCCGCGTCAATGAAATGGCCAGAACAAATCTTTGTATATTTTGTTGGTGTCCAATCCGGTCTATTAAGTTTTGAAATCCATTGCTGTTTTAAATTTTGGTCAGATGGAAATCTAAAACGAACATATAAAAATAAATATTTTTTCACAGGATCATTTAATTTTTAATACGGCCCTGGATATTTGTTATATTTAAAATAGTTATTCTAGACGACGACAGATAGCGGCCCGTTAGTAATATAATAATTAAAGCTATAAAAGAACTGTTTGAGCTACTAAAAGGTATTTAATAATAAGTTTATAACAATTTTTTAGTTTAAACGCATGAGTATTACAATATACTACTGCAAAATGATACGTAAACTTATGTTTTTACTTCCCAAAACTGTCGCCATCTAGTGTCAAATAGAATAATTTGAACTGAACTGAAGCTGAAAGCTGAGAATGTTATAGACCTTTTATTTTTAATTTACGATTAAAATTACTTACAAATGAAATGTGATGCCATCCATATTATCAGAACGTCTGTCTGAGTAACTTTGACATTGTAAAACACAACACTTCATCCTTTTTTTTTGTTAAAACGCAAAAAACACACTTACAATGCGAGTCTCGTTACGTGTGCATCTGACGAACGCTGACAACAAACTAAGCTAGGCCCCGCCCACAATGATGACGTCAGGACCTAGTTGAAAATCACAGTGCACAGTTGCTTAGGCCAGCTCCTCTTTGTTTTTGCTTCATGGGAACGTGAATCCTTAGGGTTGTTGCAATTAGATATCTACTGTGAACTGTATAAAAAATATACTGTCATCTTTAAAACGTACATGCCAACTTTCCTTTTTGCTTTTTAGTTTTGAGCTTTGATACTTAGTTATGAGCTGAATTATGGCACAAAGACATTTATTTGGACCTAACTCTTGATAAAACGATGCTTCTTTTTTACTGATGCTACTAAATCAAGCATGATTCAGCGCCAGGCCTTTCTCTGGTGTGACTCTCAGGCGTATGAGAAGCTGTTAATTTTTAAAAGGCCGTGTGGTCCGTGGCCGTCACAGGTTATGATGATTGTAGTGTTTTTTTACGATTCCTACTTTATTAAGGGAAGTGGGGGTGACAGGGTGACCGTTCGGCTGTGATGCGAGCTGTATCTTTTATAAGAGAGACTATGAACACGGTTTATTGTTGTTCCTTTGTGTAAAACTCAGCATTACAATCTAGAGGTGGTCAGCTGTCGACGAAATGACTCTCGACGCTTTTATTACCTACATGGGAACATGGTACAAAACTTTAGTTTTTTGTCATAAGTATCAAACCTACAAATATGTTTTATAATTTTTCACAGTGCATACCTACATAAGTTTATAGCTTATGATATAATCGTCATTTTACTAAAAACAGACGCCACTGCTGTGTTGGTTGGTATAAGCAAATAATTATTTGCGTAGACGTTTTGTCGGATTGAGACAATGCGGTCACTGGCAGACTTGACGTTTCTTGAGTTAGTCTTCCCAGTGTACATTTTCATCCTTTGTTAGGTGAATACGATGAAAATACATCAACTTTCACTATCTTTATTAGGAGTAATATATATTAGGTCCTTACCTATGAAATTGGCGTTTTGTATGGGAGGAACAAAAAGTCGAAATTTTTTTATATAGCATATTTATTTAATCAAAGTATGAGCCATTGTAATCTATGCACTTTTGCCATCTCATAGGTAGTTCATTGATCCCTTTACTAAAAAAACCATTCGAACGGGAATCAATAAAATCTTTGAAGGCGACTTGGACTGCCCCATCTGAGTTGAACTTTTTCCCTTGCAAGAAGTTATCCAAATTTCGAAAAAAATGGTAATCTGTTGGAGCAAGGTCCGGGGAGTACGGTGGATGCCTTAGAGATTCCAATTGAAGTTCTTCTAATTTGCTAGCCGTCTGTTGTGCAGTGTGTGGTCTAGCGTTGTCGTGAAGCAGCAGTGGCGTAGAGCGATTGACCAGCCTTGGTTGTTTAGCAACTAGCTTTTCCATCATGGTTTGCAATTGCTGACAATAGATATCTGCCGTAATCGTCTGGCCAGATTTGAGAAAACTGTAATGAACGACACCGGCGCTAGTCCACCAAACGCTTACAAGTAACTTTTTATTGGTCAATTTTCGCTTGGAGCAGGCTTTGGCTGGCTTGCCAGGGTCCAGCCATTGCGATGAGCGCTTCCGATTATCGTAGAGAATCCACTTTTCATCACAGGTAATGATTCGATTTAAAATCCCTTCGTTATTGTGCCGGTCAAGTAATGTAACGCAGCAGTTGACGCGCGTTTGCCGGTTTGCTTCACTCAATTCGTGAGGAACCCACCTTTCAAGTTTTTTAATCTTCCCAATTTGCTTCAAGTGGATTAAAACAGTTTTATCACTAACGCCAAAGCCTGCAGCTAACTCGGACGTGGTTTGCGATGGATCCGCTTCCACAATAGCCTTCAATTCTTCATTATCAACTTGGGTCTCCGGCCGTCCACGGGGCTTGTTTTGCAGGTCGAAATTTCCAGAACGAAAACGTTGGAACCAAAAACGCACTGTGTTTTCTTTTGCGACACAACCGCCATACACATCATTAACCCTTCGAGCCGTTTCCGCAGCACTGGTGCCACGGTGGAACTCGTACTCGTAAATAACGCGATATTTCAAATTTTCCATTTTGTAAATTGAGCGATGCAAACAGAAAAAAGATAAGTAAAAAAACAAATGAATGACGGTTTACGAAACACAACTACATGTGGAAATAGCTGTATAAATTTGAATTTCGAATTCCTAACCAAATAGGAAAAATTTGTGATCAAAGTGGCCAGTACGACAAAACGCCAATTTCATATGTAAGGACCTAATATTCACAGAAATATTTTTACGTAGTTATCTTTCTGTGGTTTGTAGAAAAGTTGGAAGTATATTGTTATCTCTTTCATCGCGTAATTTGGTTTACGTACCTTATACTCGTATATGTGTCATAAACTTATAAGAAAAACGTTTTTCTTTGTTAAGGTAATAAAAATTTGTCCGACGTTAACGTATTATCAAGTACCAACGTTTAATATTATTTTCTGTCATGGGTTTTTGCCTTTAATTAAAATGCTTCAACTTACACATAAATAAAATAAAACACTACTGAATATTGTTAAAGGTAAATGAAAATCACCATGATTGTAAATTATTTTCGAAATTGGTATGTCGATATCAATAGTTCGCACTAATTGCCATACAACTAATCATAAACTTCGAACAAGGGTTGAATATTTCAGTCGTATCTGTTTCAATATCCAGTGTCTGTAAAGGCATATTGTTTACGACTCGCCAGCAAATGCTGAAGGATGATTGCACAATAGAGACAGACTTTGCCCAGTAGTATCTATTCTCTGTTTGGCCTTAGGCCCGGTGGAGCCATAGCGGAGACGTGCAGAGAAGTACAAATCCAAAACTGGAGAGGAAAGTAAAATAGTGCCTAAGATTACATACTGTAATGGTAGTACTAAAAGTTGCTGATCAATGGCACACATACACACGCTACATACAGTCACACATCCACTCACAACATACACACACGCTCACACAAACACACACACACACACACACACATACGCACACGCACACACATCAAAATCATTAAATTACTGGTATTACCATCTCATAATATTGTAAACACACTATACTTTTTATTAAAAAGGAGGTCTGGTCTTCATGACACAGGGTATCCTAGTGTGGAGACCAGCGACGCTGTTTAGTTTATGAGCTTATTTTAAGATTGAATAAGTTATTTATAACAGACATTTTAAAAAATGACATTTTTAAAAAGACGTTTTATATTATTTATAAAAGACATTTTTCAGCTCGGATGTATCCGCTGAATCTGTGAGGACTGCGGAGATGCATATGCGCTCTCTGCACGTCGTTCACATCATCTTCTCGCCTCCGCTGCGCGTCGTCGAGGCACAGCTCACTACTCAGCTTCCATCGAGCCACACAAATTTAATAAAAAGGTACATCTCCGAATTGCGATCTCCACCGAAGCTGAGCGGAGACGAGATGTGTTTATCACGAAATTTAATTGGTTGTTTAAAAAATATCTCCTCTCCGCTTTGGTGGAGACTAGTCTTCAGGACTCTGAGGTCGCTAATAACCCCGATAACTAGTAATGAAGACAAGGTAAAATTAATGAGAAAGTTACTTATAGTATGATTCATGACCACACGGTGACGTATAAATCAATCTAGTGCCGTGAGTATTTTTTAATATGAATCCCAATTTTAAATACAGTAAAAGCCAACCAGATAACAAGAATGAATAAACTTAAGCGAGTTTCATTGCACGGAATTTTTAGAACCTGTTACGAAGATTCCTAGTCCCATGGCACACCTGCGCCAAACAGTTGCAGCGACTTTCGACTGTTTGATTTGTCGTAAATCGGAGCGACAATATGCCGCAAGTATTCGCTGGCTGATAGAGTTCTTCCTATTTCTTGAAAATTTTATTGGATAATGACATTTCTGAATATAATTCTGATACAACTACATGATGATTCTGAATATTATTCTATTACGGTGATTAGGTCCGTGGCTCAATAGCAATAACCACGTCCCATCAGGTCGGTTGTCAAACATAGGCGTCATCCGGTTGTTATAAAAGGTTTGTTTGCACAGTATAATAATGTACAGAGTTCAAGGGCGCACGATTTCAATATCAATATTATTGTAGCCAAGCTCTTATTACGCGACTTTACATTATACGACTACTTATTAAAATACCTAAGCGTCATCTCGCATGAGACGGCTATGGTACGGTACGGTATTGGTATGAGGATTGATTCTACCAAAAAAACTTCTTAAACTAAAACCCGACATAACAATAATATGCATCATGTCAATCAATTGAGTAGGTAACTCAAAAGTATGAAACAAGATTCATATTATTGCCAGATGATAGCCGTGGTCGTATGCCACTTCTTTTAAAAACAACAAACTATTATCAAGTCCGGTTTTACACTACATCTCCTAGTGCGGGTCCACGCGGTCATGGTGTATTCGCACTACGTCCGATCCGAATCCGATCTGAACGATCCGAGCGTAAATTTTCACGGATTTGGATTGGACGTAGTGTGATACCATTCTAAGAAGGCAGCATATCGCGCGCGCCGAGCGTGCGCATGTAATCGTATGGCGTTAGTGTGGACGTAAACCTACACAGAACATAATATCGTCATGTGTAAACGGTCAGCCGAGTTGACTTCACAATCTCGCGACAGTCGTCGCGTGTAACGGCACACAAAATTTGCATATTTATAAGAGCAGCCCTCAGCAAACATGAGGGAATTGGCTACGAGGCGGTTTGTTTTTGACATAATGGCCCTTACTCGATGCCTCCTTGCCATTACTCAGCGTCTGCGAGATACGACCTGACGGAAATGATGGTTTACAGACAAGACATTATGCTAATACGGACCCTTTTAATTGATCAAATATTTTGTTTGCTGATGACGTAGGTATTTGTTGATTGCATTTTATTAACGATTAGAGTATAAGTTGTCTAGTACCCATAACACAAGCTTCGTAGATTAATTTGGGACTAGAGAAGTGATGTGATTGTTGTGAAATACGTATTTATTTATTTATTAATGACTGAGATACGCGAGGCCAGTTTTTCAAGCCAAAGAGGCTGTTAGCAAGTCGATGATTCTTCCCTGTGTTGGTATCTTCATGTCTATAGGATTAACAGCCTAGAAATAAGGCTGTATAAACACAGATAGACGCCGTATAGCTGCAATCTAACACTGCATTACCTACTAGCTACCCACCAGCGCCTTTCCACACGGGTGGAATTCGGTTCTCTTATATATTAAGCAAAATATAGCCTATGTTCATCAGGATTAATTAAGGTTCTAATGCTAAGATATAATTTTTTTTTCATCCCACCATCTCGGAAAGAGTATTTTTGCTCTTCAAAATCTGAGTGGAAAAGCCGTTTTTATTCACTAGAGGTGAAAGTAAATTTGAATTTAGAACATCGTGTGCACTAAGTTTGTGAATTAAAAAAATCATTAAACCTATTTATTGCTACCTCTATGATGCCAAATATATCATACAACATTTTTTTAATTTGTTAAAAACTCAAACTCGGAACCTTCTTGGTGTTCTTTTTTCAAATTGCTTTGTAGGCGGTTCTTTACGCGGCATTTTTTCACGTCATTGTTGAACCTTATTTAAAAACAACAAACTTGAAAACAAATGAAAAAACTAAAATGAGTGATTCTTGCGACGAGGAAGTTTGTTTGACGCTAACAGAATTGACTGAAACTGTTAATAATGCGCAAATGAGCTTTCTCCCTCAACAATCACGCGAGAAGTATTTAAAACAGTACGTTATGTTCAACACGTGGCGACTAGCAAAAGGAGCCAAAACTTTCTCAGAAAACGTTTTGCTGGCATATTTTATAGAATTACCCGAGAACAAGAAAGCAAGCACTCGAAAAACAGTACAAAAGTGACTAACACCAATATTACAGTACCCAACAAAAATATTACACTCAATTTAAAAAACTGTAGCAACGTTACTTTCAACTTTGATTAATTATACCTAAGTATTATTTTGTTATAATTTAAAGATTATTCTATAATACTTACCTATCATAATGTAGTAGTTAATACCTAAACTGAAATAAAAGTACCTATCTTGTGATTGTCAACGGTTTTTTTGCATTTAGTCATTTCCTCGCTAAGGTGGAATGAAAAGTTACGTGTTGCACTCGAGTGCAAAGATTTTTAACCTCGTGCTCTTTTGATTCCCTCGCTAACGCTCAGGATTCTAATTTTGAAAATTTTAACACGCGGTTAATAGCAACTTTGCACTCTTGTATAAAAATAACTATAATCGGTCTAGTAGTTCCGGAGCCTATTCAATCGAAATAAACAATAAAAAATCCTCTTTATAATATTAGACTAGATGCCTACTCCGCCACCGCCACAAAGGTTTCCGTTAGGTAGCACTTCTGCGTTAAGTAGTCTTCTGATGTAACGAATTAACCAAACTAATCGTTTTGGTTAACTGTAGAGTTGGTGAAGTTGGAGTTGCGAGAGTTAGGGCCTGTTAGATTTAGGTGTTTGTCTGTAACTGACATCTGATATATTTTCATGTATCATGTATAACTTTGTATCGTTTGTTACGTGAATGCAAAAATTGCTACCAACGAGACACGTTTACTATATCAGTCTCGTTTTTATCGTTTAATCACACTTCGTGAATATTTTAGTCAATAAATTTTAATGTTTTAGTCATTTACGCAACTTATTGCTCCTAGCTAAAGTGAAAGCCGTTGAAAATAGAATAACTACAGTAATAAATATTCTATGCCACTGTATAAATGAACGAGCATAATAGATGCCATAATTTTGAGGTCTAAACAAGTTCAAGTAACTTCCTAAAATTACAAATTAATACCTCCAGTTAATTGGAGTTACCTACTCAATGTTTACGGCGAATAATTTGAACATAAAATGAGACGCTGCGTCCAATTTAAAATAAAATGAAGCCGGAACGCTCGCCGTTGTAAAATTCATAATGTTTTGCATTCTCCATATAAATTCTCGTTTCCTGCCAAATGGGGGCGAAGTGGTGTCACAAGTGGAAATTATTCGAGAAATTCTACACTACGTTTACACCTGGCAATGCCACTGTAGGTTGAGCTCCCTCGTCACCTTACTCGAAGGTGGCGCAGGGAGATGAAGGGTTGTTTAGTGATGTCTTAGGGTTCTTTAGATTCTGGTCTTGTTGATCAGCCGTTAGCTACGTTAAGGACTCGGTATTCGAAGCCGGTGGTTCTTGGTGCGGAACCCGGCATTCCTAAGGGTCACGTGATTCTTTTGTTAACCCTATATTGTAAGTGGATTTGGCCGGTACTATGTAATAGTTTTTTGTATTAAAATTAATTAAATCAAAATCTAGTTACACTTGTTCTGCAAGAAACCTTCGCATGATACAGCGCAATTTTCGCGAATATTTTTTTGCCGAATGATTATATCAATAAGGATCTTTATTCCCTCGGGAAAAGTTAAACGTATGCACCGACTTTCAAATGTTTTACTTCAATTATTAGATACCCTCACCACCGTTAATAAAAAGGAACGACTTGCCGGAACAAATCGTTGCACCCCTTGTACG
The DNA here is from genome assembly GCA_963921415.1 of Pyrausta despicata. Taxonomy (NCBI): domain Eukaryota; kingdom Metazoa; phylum Arthropoda; class Insecta; order Lepidoptera; family Crambidae; genus Pyrausta; species Pyrausta despicata. Next base: position 6,434,702 of record OY992862.1, on the reverse strand, counting down.
GGGGTGTGTAAAATTTAACATTGTAATTTATTTTTATAGCCACCGGGCAAGGGGCCTAAGATCTCGTGAACGCCATCTATGGGGATTAAATAATCAAATCATTGCCGTCAAACGGTTATCTGCCGTAAACAGAAGTGTGTGGTTGGCTTATAGATAAATGTGAGCGTTGTTTTGAAGGTTACGGCTTTTAATTAGATGGTGACAAGCTTTGGCGTTAGACAGAAAATACTCGTGTGTAGTGTCGCCGAAAGCGAGACGTTTTTTGTAAATAGGGTAATGTACCACATTAATGACTTATGGTCGTCATAATGAAAAGGTTGCATGGTGCACTTTTGCACGTTCCAACATATAAATTGACCCAACCTCTGCTTGGGAACAATTTAGGCCAGTGCTGAGAAGAAGCAGCGCAACAAAGTCAGTCACTATTGTCATTGCCTATAGAATAATCGATAGTCAATATCTTTTATGCAGGTTAAACACAAATTATGCCATTTATGAACGTAAAAATTACATTTTATCAATTACAGACCGCCTAAATTGTACATCCTTCTCTGTCAATCTTGTCTGTCATGTTGTTTTGTGTTGGACAATAATGTGTTGATCTATCTATCTAAGAGTACCATTACCAATTTCCTGTTGTTCAAACAACTGTCGTATAAAATCAGGCTGACGTCGGTTAAAAGTTACAAGCAAAATTCTACACACGCGCGACAGACAGTATTGTTTTTTTAAATTAATATTCCATTATACCGATATAAAATGTTTGCGCAGCGATCACTGCTTTCATTCCATATTTATTCACTGCTTTTGTGTTGACTCGTTATATTCCATCCGCTACGTGTTTAATTGTTTAGGCATTAACTTTTTTATGCTTGGCGAACATAAATTAAGCAAATAATACAGCCTTTCGGTGCTAACGACCGTTTTTTATATTTACTGGAGTGCCTCATCTGGATGGCCTCATATGAGAACACAAACATCAGATCAATCAGAGATTATTTTATTTCAGTTAGATATGTCATTTCAACGAGCAGTTCAAATATCGGCTGTTGGGTTGCAAAGTCTCACATAGTTTAAACATAGCTACTCGTACCTGTGGAATAAGATTCCAAAAGAGATTCTATGGTAATAAGAAGTAGACCTCCTCTAGCTACTGGTGAATAAACTAAAATATCCATCGAACTACATGCCATTAGTATTACGCAAATTGATGCGTCTTCGTTATTTAGGTATCAATTAAAACGAATGAGTTCAAACAGCATACCTGATAATATGAACAGTCATTTAGTTATTACATATTTTAAGCATTAAAAAATAGGCTGCTAATCTTTATGTATGATTTGTGTAAGAGCATTCCTTTCCCACCGCCTGTGCCGCGGTGCTAGGGCCGTTTTAAAGATCTCGGCGAGTAGACTGGGCCAAAACTCTAACATTTGTTCAAAATTGAAAGAGAACTAAGTCGCAGGCGGTAGCTAGTTTAGAATTAATATTTATAAGCACTAATTGAGGCACACATACAATAAAAATCAGAAATAAGTTGACAGTATTCACGCTCATCTCTATGACCAATTACATACAAAAGGCTACTTACCAAAAGCTGACGTGTGAGTAAGTACCTGATACATGCGATTTCATATAGTTAGTTACACGTCGTACGTTCGCATGTTCTAATTGAATAAATAGCTCTGAGAGCAGCCTTAAGATTCGCTCCACGATCTCTTCCACACGCGCTCAAGCCGTTGTAATTCAACAGAATCAAATTACGTGTCAGTTCGCTCGTTTTTCTTCGGAAACTTGTGTTTTAGCTCCCAGATAACTTTGTTAATTAAATTTTGCATTTTTACCTCTCTTCGCAAAGTCTGTCTTTCGGGCCCACCTCGGGAGGATAACAGAAATAATTAGCGTAATGTATCGATCAGAGTATTACTGCTTATTCGAATTGTAAGACTTTTTCATTGCTTTAATTTATCACGAGCCTTCAAACGAAAATCATCAAAATCGAAATATTTGACTAGTGAAAAATTCAAGACTTTACGATTTTGCAGGCACATAAGTCTAGTTCCATTGAACTCAGAACATTTCATTGCTTGTTACGACCTTTTAATATGCTAATTAACTAATCGCCGAGACCGAATAGCTTAAATCTTCGGGAAGGCTCGTGCTGTGAAATCAGGAAAATCACTATAGCCAGGCTGTAATACCGTTACACCGAGGTAGTGCCCGAAATAGGGCTGAGGACGGGTTATATAAGAGGGGATGTCGTTAATTTCAGTCGGTAAAGAGTAGGGCGACTAGGCAACTCGATGTATTTAGCACTGTCCTAATATTAAGGATAGTTCTATAGAATAGTTAAAAAGTCTGGTATCAGCACTGGTAAGCAATGATCAACCTACTTTTACTATGTACGAGTGCTCAGTCTTGAATATTATTTCTGTTAAGATTGTTTATGCAACATTTAAAGTCGACTGGGCCAAGGAAGCACGTTTCTCATACAGGCTTTGTCCTGATATTTAACCCCCTCAGCAGTAGTGTTTTAGAAAATCCTTCCTAAATAGGATGCCTTTGTCATGCAATAGACATAGCTTCTTAATTTCATGTCTCTACAATCAGGCGGTTATAGCTGTGCGTTGGTTTGTCAGTCAGTTATCTGTGAAAATCTGTGTTTCAGAAAATGTATCTTCTAATGCACTCCTTAAAGTGTAAATGTATTGTTTTTGTCTTCATTTTATAGTTTTAATTTATCATGTATGTTTTGTAAAAATATGTATGTTAAGACTTAAAGGTATTTATAATATAGGCCATAATTATGTACTAATTTGTTGTGTGATAAAATAAAACATTATTATAAGTATTGTTTATTCTATTGTAATGCAAAACGATGGTCACTAACACAGCATCCTCCCGATATGGCGTCGAGTTTCAGCGTCGTCTGGCGCGTTACCTACCGAATTACTTGTGGCCAACGGAAGAGCAAACTACTTAACCTAATTAAGGACAAAATCTTATGGACTACCGGGAATCCGTCCTTTTTCCACTCAGTAATAGAGGCTTCAATTAGACAGGATTTTACGGCAGATAGGTACTTGAAAATGTACTGGCCCATCAAATTGTGTTCTGAGAATTTTTATCTGTCTGCTTGAAAATGTGTAAGCCCTTACAAATTTTCTTTCTCAGTATTAGAATTCTTAGTACTTAGATGAAAGACGAAATTTGAGTTTGTAGAGATCGCCATCGGTAAGCACTTGTGGGTTTGGGTATTAAAATTCTGATAAAACACAGATTATTTTAGACAATTTGTCGAAAATTCATATCGAGGTAACAACTGGAAAATAACAAGTTGTACGTCGTTGGCTGAAACTCCTCTAGGTATCAGAAATAAGTGTTAATTAATCTGATACTTGTAATGTTTTCTTCATCAATATGATGGACTACATACCTACCACTTAGTGATCACCTTTCTGAAGCCTGAAATTTATGTAGACGCGCTTTGTAAATTAATGATCTATAGAGATAATCTCAAGTGAAGGACGGTTACAAGATCAAGCTTGCGTGTTTATCATACTTCTAGGTAGCTTGTGTGGGTGCAAAGTTGGCTAGAAGGTCGAATGGCTAAGCTTGTACATAGTTCAATGTATCCATCATATGGGAAGCCAACGATGAGACCTTACAAGTGACTCTTGTGTGAAGTGCTAAAACTTAATTATTTGTAAACTTGTAAACTAAACTCTTGTAAAAACTAACTTTTGTAAACCTCATATAATTAAAACTATTGCACTTAAAAGTTTCCTGCTTATTTTATTAAAATATTTAATAGTTATCGTAATAGATCATAGCAATTTTATTTATGGTGAAATATATTGATTTTAACGACAGGAGGGTAAAAATTTAAGGTTTTGACAAGAATATATTGGCATAGAGCAACAGTAGCTTATCTCTCGTGCACTTATTATTTAGATATCAGTACCGGCTAAGTGCCTTAAATGAATGGACGTGCGCCGCTCTTGTTGGTGCCACTCTTAAAGGTTTATGTTTAAAGGTGAGATTCAGTTGGCACTTATTCCAAAATCTGATTTTAAGTCCTAAGGTTAACACGTTTTACTATAGCGAAAGCAAATTAAACACCCGATAGGACGTTTTGAACCAGTAAACTGTAATTTTATTGTGACATCAATACTCATTCTAGAATTATTTTTAACCTAACTGGTAATCATTCATCGATTGGAACAAACTATGCAATCAAATGAAGTCATTTTATGGCATCGTCGATTCATTCTTTGTTGCCGATAAAGTGATAAGTGTTGCCATTATTACCGTAATATTCAATCCCCTCTATTCATTTTCCCCCGCGTTTTAGTTACCTTATTATTTACACGTTGTCCTTTAGTACTTTGAAGTTATTCTGTTTCAGTTGGCGTTACATGTTGAGGTACCGACAGACATGAAATGTTTCGATATAGCCAGCTGTTAACAAAGAAATTGTAGATTATATTGATCCAAGTAATTTCACCTCCAAATAATGCCTTTCATAAAATATTGACGACCACTTTGGTGTAATGGTTAAGAAGTTGACTTTTAACCAAGAGGTCGCGGATGCGATCACCGCATTGTGTGCATGAACATGTCTGTTTGTACTGGTCTAGGTGTTATATGTATTTAATTAAGTTTATTTGGTAATACCACTGTTGATTCTGATATCTGTAACACAAGTGCTTTAGCTACTTATCACGGAGTCAGATCAATGTATGTAATGTTGTTGTTTTTTTTTATTAATTTAGAAGATGCAGAATGGCAGAAGCGTTCCTCGTAGCCACACCGGTTGTTAACTATCTTATACTTAGAGGGTAGATGTAGGCAAACAGTATATCACGAATTATTCTTTAATCAACAAGAAATTAAAACACAAAGAAAGAAATAACGATTGGAATTGCAAATAATTAAATAAAACACAAAAGTAGGCACGGTTCACTTTTCCGAAGCGTTCCGTCCGATGGCTCGAGCAAAAGTGTCCGCCACCGTCACTTTTCGCTCCGAAGTCCGTGACGTCACGCAGTGTTGCCAACACGGTAGTGACACTGGTGGAACTTAGGTCAATCTTAAGTGGATATGGATGGATACCTACCTCAATGCAATTTTGCAACTCAATACCTTTACAAATTACACGTATAGGCACGTACCGCCTAGGTAGGTACCTAATTAGGTACGTAACTAATAATAACGTCTCCCCACCTAAAAATAAATTAGTAAACATGCAGCGGTTATAGGTGAAGTTCTTATAAGATTGAAATTGGTTTTAACGTGAATACTTACCGGCGAACATGTTGTATGTATTCTCTTAAATAAGTATAGGAAATATATTCGTGTATGCTTCAAAAAGATTCATCAGATTGATTCCATGTCAGGAACCAGAATTATGGACACAAAATTTAACATAAGGCTAAGAAGATTATTGAAAATTCGATTGAATCACTTATGATTAAATAACCTTAACAATATTATTATTAGTTACATTAGTTAGAGGTTTGGTCTGAGTGGTGAGCACTTTATGGAATAATTGATTTATTCTATAACGGGATGAAATGTGTACAAATACATTTATATCAATAAGAGGGCAGACGCTATAGAAACCGTGCAGTGTCCCTTATTGGAGTTACCCTCAGCGTATATCAAATGAAGTCTTTCTAAACTATTCGACGGAGCAACGATTCGATTGACGATCTCTGATACTACGACGTGTCATACTTGATCCTTACATTTTAATACGATTTTTTTATCCAATAAATGAATACCTGCTGGCAATCTTTGTTAATCTTTACGGCATATAAACAAGCTTCGTCAGTGCACTTTGGGGCTCTTATGACTTCGTTTGGATTTTGTTGTCCTTACTACTAATATGTATGTTACTAATTTACCAGTAGGTAGCTTTACAAAAGCTTCCCACGAAATTTAATAATAACTTTCAAGTACTTACGGTTACAAAATGATGTTACAATGCTTTAATACGAGTATAAATACATATATTATCATTTCACAATGGTATTTTTTGGTCGCAGGTGACAATTTCCTACTAGGCCAATATTTTTTTTAATGTATAACGAGTTTATAAAAGAGGTTACCTTTTAAGATCTGAATCATGTATGGTACATTTTTTTAACAATTGTCTCAAGTATCAATAGCGTTGAGTTGACGTAGACGGCTGGGTCGATACTCACATGATTGTAAATGTAGATTGATTGGGTCCCGTCGTGTTTCTTTTTCACCGAGTCGCTGCCAGTCGCTCTATTACGACACTATTCTCGACTGCAGCGTCAGATCACACTAATATTACAAATGTAAAAAGTTTATTTGTTTGGATGTTTGTCCGTCAATCACGCTGTAACTACTGAACGGATTTTGATGAAATTTAGAATACGACGTTATGAGCTGAATTGGGTGATAGGTTAATTTTTATCCCGATGAAATGCTTCCTTGGGATGAAACAGGAAGCAGGTCAAATCCAAAGTTTGCTCGGACGAAGTCGCAGGTGGTTCGCTAGTATTTCATATGTCGATGTTGCAAATATTGCAACTCGAATCTGCGTTTGGGTTTTATAAGCCGTTTACATAGCATCCCATATGAAAATGCTAGCTAATTTATACGATACGCTTTTTTGTTTCTTAGGCATAATGAAGACGTAATGTTCTCTATTTAATTAAATAGAACGTAAATCAAATCATTACTTAAGATAGAATCATGTATTTATTTATCTTTTATCCAATTCATACTTACATTAGTGAAGTAAAACTATTTTCCTTTAATTAAAATATTAAGGTTCAGAAATGCTAAGTAATGACATTTTAAACATTCCATAGCTTTTCAGCTTTACTTTTAACATACTTAGATAATCCTTCCAACACAAAAGTCCATCAAAATGTTTCACTTGCGACGAGCTGGGCAAAAAATGTGTATGCTGACGTAGAAATCCTTTCTTCGAGAATAATACTAAGAGTTAGCGTTGCAGCTCAAAGAGCCCTGTACGGTCAGCCGCAAAACTTTGCATGGAGGGCTTATAAAATAAATAATATAAATATATTTTATAAACCAACACACACACACACACACACACCTTCATCCGCAATTTTAAATTATTCTTTATTATTTTTTTTTCCTTTGCTTACCTTAACTTAGTTGTATTTGACTTAACTAGGTGTTATAAAACTTAAGTAAACCAAAGATAAATTCTAGTTGTGGTAAATTTCATTTCTGTATCACTTATATAAAATCCTTTAAATAGTGGAATACTGTCTGTCTTTTTCTGGAGTGTGGGCATTAATAGCTGCAACACAGTTTCCTAAACTATGGCGGTTATTTTCGTGCACAATATTTAATGTTCATTTGTTATTTATTCCCAAATAAACTTTTTTTTAAATATATGATTAACAATTTTTTACAAAAAACCCATAATAACTGAAGAGTTGCAGTTTTGCACAACAATCCCAAATATACCTAGGTCAAAATCTCAAAAAAAATCGGACGTCCCATACAAAATTGCCAATCAGCTGATCGATTTACTAAGGGAGAGTCAAGATTTTTTTTGAGATTTTGACCTCGGTTTCTTAGCGAAAGTTGTTCAGTTTTACGGGCACAACAACACCCTTCAGCTATAACTGTATTTATAAATGATAAACTCTATAGTAGCTTCGGAAGAAAGATGATTGAATGGGTTTGGGATTACTGAGGCTATGTTGCATCATCGACAGTCAAAAGCTCTATCTGTAACTTTATATCGGTGTTACTATAATTTATTGGATTTGGTTAAAAAAACATTATCTACCGAATTTTCAGTTTAGTTGGTACTTACCGAGTTTGTAATTTATGCATACCAGACACCAGACAAAACAAACATACTGCAATGACATCAAACCTATGTCCTGTGCAGAAGTCAGGATTATACTTAATTAGAAAAACACGAGACTAACACTGCTGAAATTTTCATAATGTTTTCGAGGCTGACTGTACTTCCCCGGCGTAACCTCGTTGCTCTTGATTTGTGGAAACAAACAGGGCTTATTCCTCGCATCCCGCGAACAATAATATAAGGACGCTTGACACATTTTCGCTGGCCCCGCGTCGCTTGAAGTCGCTTTAGTGACGTTTGGTGCAGCGATGTGCTACACATTGCAATGTGTTTCTTTGGTTTTTGTGTGATTCTTGCTCCATATCATACGAGTAGGCTACAAAATCAGACCACCTACAAAAAGTTTACGATTACACGCTGTATATCAGATCAAAAATATGCCACTAAGCATTAACAATTGCTTTCATAATGACAAATTCAGTTGAGTTGCTTACCAGTACAGCTAGATGATCCGTAAAACCTCATGGTTGCCATTAAAAAAGAGCTTTAAGTTTAAGTTGTGAAGTCCCTTCACAATTTCAATGATCTTCTATTTTTTTTTAATGTATGACGAAGACCACGAATTTTCTTTGATTAGATGATGCCCAGCAGTAACGGTAAAATAAAATCAATTTATTTTTGCAAATAGACTCACAAGTAGCACATTTACACTATTATTATGGTATTATGTATAAACCTTTTACTTTTCCAAAGTAAAAGTTTTAAGGTCTCATCTAATCATCTCATTTTTTATATTTTTTCAGTAGAAATAATCAACTGCCTGAGGCGGGAATCGAACTCACATTTGTGAGAGTCTAACTCGTGAGTCTATACCACTCGGCCATTCTGACATTGGCAAAGCCCGTTGAAATTAGCTTCTGCTTTCTTAACGCGTACGCCGCGTTCTGTAGTTTGCAACGTGGATGCCTATCATGAAAAACCAAAAAATTCTCTCTTCCTTTATGTTCCATAAGAAGGAAGCGGATATAACAACTTGTTGGTCAAACAAAAAAAGGTACCATCATAAAAGTCGTAACGTCTCTATTGAACCATCTTTACTAGGGTCGTTTGTTCTACAGTCATTGAGAAGGGGTGATTTTGGTTTTGAAATCGGTATACGTATGTAAGTACTAGCTGTTCCATTGGAGTTGTTGTTGTTATTAAGTCACTTATTTTTTTTTTAGCATTAACAATGCAAATTTCAATACACTGTGAAATTAACACACACTGTAAGAAAAATGGACTGCCACAGGCGGGGCACGAACCCGACCTCTCGCAAGCCGGGCGATTGCCTCGCCTGTAGCAGTCCAATTTTTTGCAGTGTCTGTTAATTTCACGTTGTTGTTGCTGTTAGTGCGCTGGGTTGAAAGTAGTACCTAAACAACTAACAAATATGGTTTGACTTTGACAGCCGTACAATAAGACGTGGGGAATCAGACAATACAAGAGGTACTTGATATTCAAATATCCTAATACATCCTGCAGGATGCCTGTGACCTGCAGACCACATGCACCACCTAACTACCTGAACCTGCTGCAAGCAAAATAGAGAAATGAGGATTAAATACAGCGCGCTCGCGTCACCAAAGTGAAATGTAGCCGTTTCAAAAATGTGGCATTACGACGAAAATTGGGCAGCAGTGAAAGAAGCTTATGTCAGATTGTGGGTCCAATCACGATGTATTGACATGAAGCCATACCCACAGCGTAACGCAATCCTGTAATTAGACTTTTGAATGGATGCAAGGGTAACACCGCTTTGTGATCAAACAAAAAACCTCTAATTTTGTAAATTTTGCTAGCGATGTAAATTCACGGTCATAAAAAATCTTATCAGAAGTATGATTATTTTCCAAATAAGATAATTTGGGTAGGTAGTTCTATCAAATATATTAAGCTAGTTTATTTATTAACTTTCTTGCTTATATGGATTTCATTTTAGTCTTAGTCTTACATATTAATTTTTTTGTCTTATTTAATATTATTATGATTAAGGTAGGTATCTACATCACACACGAATACCAGATACTTGTCCGGAAAATTAATGCTATACTGTAATTGAACGTTAAAGGATAAATTTATTGAATTTTCTTCGACTCAAATGTTCTTAGGAACCAAAAAAGACATCAGCAAGAAATAACCCGATACAAAATAAAGCGCCGTATTACTCGTATATGGAAGTAAGTAATAAGTTTCGGGCTGTTTGAATGGGGAGGACCCTGGTCGAGGGTCCTGTGGAGCTTGCAAAGAATTCGGGGAGCCCACAGGCGCGCTTGAGGTTATCCGGAGTACGCACTGCGCTGGGAAGGCGCGGCGTTTTACCTTGGGGTAAGGTCCTTGTAGCACAGTGGTGGTAGCGCTTTGGTAGTGATACTAACTTAAAGCAACTTAAGGCGCAGTTGTTTTTGGGATGGGTGACCATTCCGACCATACAATTGACAGCAAGATTGGTCATTTACCATACAAACAACCTCTGCAACATCCCGCACTTAGTCCGCGTGGTGAAGTATGGCTCGTACAACCTCATAGTTAAGGTGTAGCTCGTGCCCGGACGTTAAGGTCTGATGAGAAGAAGTAAAGAATTTCGGGCTGTTTGAATGGAGACGACCCTGGCCGAGGGTCCAGTGGAGCTATACCTAACACAACAGAGTAAGAACCTAAAGCTTAGGCTGAAATCGATTCGGACGCCAATGAATACGACAAAAGGCTAAGACACGAATTTTATGCCAGTTAGGGTCAATTGAATTTTCACTTGTTGAAGCCAAGATGTGCAACAACTGAACGGAAAACCGTCACACAGCGTTTTTGAAACCCAGTGCGTACTCCCCAGTCGCATCTTAGGGTGGGCAAGAAGGGATCGGAAGGCACGTTTATAATTTATTCTCTCAATTAATACATAGCGTCGAATTGTTAGCGCCTTTGTCCCGACTGGTGAGGTTTCACTACAATCTGATTCAGACAATTATTGCTGCTTGATTGATGTGATGTCGCCTAATTAAACATCTTTGTAGAGACTACCTTTGTGGTATTATCTTTCTAAGTATGCCAGGTAATATGGATTAGCTATAATTCAATAGGGCTAATCGTAGAAAATCTATTGGATTACGCGGTCGATCAGCGATAAGACGAACGTGTTTATTATCAGTAAATTAGTTGAATCAAATATGTAAAAAAACGATGGATTTGCGTAATACGAGTATCAAAAAATATTTATTTAAAACTTGTTAAGTACAATTTCAACAACGGTGAGTCCATTATGTTATCAAATTAATGAAATCAAACAGCTCATTGCTTTATTATTCAAACAGATGTAACAAAAGTTTCTTCTAGACAACGAAAAATCAACTTTATCCATGAAAAAGTGCACGCGATCAGAAAATGAAGTTCTAAAATCTTCAGCTCTTGTTCTTAGTCCGTGTTCCAACTTACCTGTGCTTTAAATTTCTCGCTAATTGTATTATTATACGGAAACTACGGTTGAATGTGTATATTTCTGTAGCGAATAGTCCGCGGTAACCGAGAACGGGAACTTTTTTTAATTAAAGCACTCTGGTTTTAGAGGAGCGGCCGGGGAATAAAGTTTCGACTGCCGTATGCCAGTATCGGTAGAAACGGTTTCTTTATACTAATGTTCCGGAATTAGTTTAGAAGTTTTATGTAAAGTCTTAAAAATTCTTCTTAGGATCTATATTCTGGTCTTTAATAGTGCCAATTTTGTCAGTTACTAAGGCGTTGTCCAACGTGAGCGACGCATCGCGACATGTGCGACGCGACGCGATGCGATGCGACCAATACTTCAAACGCCGTGTGTCAATGTCAGATGCGTCTCGTTCCTTTTTGAAGCGTTAGTTGCGCCTGGAACAACGAATTATACAGTTATATAGGTTGTCGATAAACATGCTTAATAAGTATTCAGCTGGCATAAGGTTTGGTTATCAATATTATTTAACATCATCTATATAATAGTATCATCAATTTAGTTTGCAGAATATTGACAGTGAAGGTTAAAGCAATTAATAGGTATGGGACAACTGAAAACAAGTTAAAGGACGACCTTTTGCCCTGCGTTTTTTACTGAAGTTTTACGGGTTAAAAAGAAGGTAGTAAGTACATTATGTGTTATTTCAGGGTATAACCTATCTATTTTCCAAATTTCATCCAAGATGTTCCGGAAGTCTTGCCGTGAAAGAGAAACAAACATCCATACAAACTTTCGCGTTTATAACATAAGTAGGACGACCTGATGCACACATTACGCTTCCATCTCCATACACACACAGAGCTTTGCTCCCGAAAAGGATCCGAAGCGCGTCGGTACGCTGCATTTAGCACAACGTGAGTGCGTATTTTGCCACAATTTTTCGGTCTGCCGTAATTTTTTTTACAAGCAACAAGCTGGTCTTTAAGTCACAAGCACATAGATAGAAATTCCAAACTATGAATTTGGTAGTAGGTGACTCATAATATGAACAATCGAGTTGATTCCATGTTTTCCTTTCCGCACTGGTGTTACTCCTTATACCTAGGTCAAGAATATTTATTATGATTCGAATTTAGTGTTTTTCAGACGGTGTCAACTTGTTGAATTCGACGATACTATGTCATTGAACTGTTTTGTTTTGCTTTCAATTTATTGTGTTATACAAATCAAGTCTATCAGCCAAACCCAAGCTGATGGCGATTTGGCCACTGGATATCATGTCGAATATCGTGTTACACGCGCTGCTAATGCCCTATAAATGTTTATTTTATTGATTTTCACACGGCCCGACTACAATGCATCTTGCCAGTACTAACCCGAATTACTTCGACAAAGTTCCATGTCCCCAGGATAAAGTTATTGGGGTGCAACTTTACTCAATTAATAATAATAAATGCGTTCGAACCCCAATTCAGTAAAAAGTTTTTATAGCGATAAAGTTGCATCGCGCTTTCAAGTGCTCGCGAGTTGGGACCTTGTCAAAACATTTCGCGTTTCATGTTTGCGTTAGCTTTTGTTAAACGCAATGCAGTTTCGTTCCACTTGATTAGTTTTATGATGTGTGTAATTAAAAATATGTATCCGTGCCTGTTTAACTTTTCTTTTGGCTAATGTATTTGCGTGGGACTTTGATCATGTTCTTTTTGTAATTATAAAATAACAAACGTCATGAAATGTTGAATTTCAAAGCATATTTGCTTGTAACCGCGTAATGTGCGTCTCTATATTTCCGTTTTAAAAACTCAGCGCTTTGAGGCTTCAACGCTTGTGTACGACAATTTAACGAACAAACAATAACATCAAAAGTTCAACAAGACAAATAACGAATTTAATTGCAAGCACTCGACTCGGTCATTACGAGCGTACACCTACGTCAATTAGTGGCGGAGGTTCGAGTTCAGATTTTTCCGGCAGGGGAAAGTAATAGGATCCTCGATTCCTTTTTCTAATTGGGGGTCGTGTCGTCACGCGCTGTTAATGTGCCGAAAATTTCAGGTTTTAATTGCAGGTTTTAGGCTATGCGTTTTTTTAACGCGATTATGACGTAGCAGGGTCGGAGGGTGCTGGGGCGAGGAGGGTTGCGTCACGTGCAAGGTCCGCACTCCGCAGCCCCACGCATGCGAGACCGCGGGGCGCCAGCGGCGCAGGCGCGTCCCCCGGGCGCCCCGGCCCCCGCCCGCCAGTCGCCCGCCGGCCGCCGCGCGCCCCGCCCGCCTGTCCTGCACAGCCGCGCGCCGCGAGTGAACCAATACAAGTGATGTCGACTTGTGACTAGTGCCATGATCGTGCTACGCTGTGCCCTCTTCGCGGCACTGGTCGCCGCCGCCGCCGCCGCCTGGCAGGAAAACGTCAGGCCCAAGGTCTTCGCACAACTAGGTGAGTCGGTGACAGTGCCAGTGAACTCAGTGCGATCCCCGACGAGCCGAATCGAAACACACGACTGACAGGCGCACCATCAATGTTTACAACGCGTGTTTGACGACAACGCGCGAGCAAACATCCCCCCTTACAAAAGTTGTCGTGTTTATGTGGAAAGTGTCACGAGTCGTCAATGAAAATGTAAAGCCACTGTGCCTCTTCGAAGGGATCGCTAAAGAGGTCGATCCGGTTCTTATTGGAACACTCGAAAGGGTCTCTCGGCAACGAGAAAGGTTATGTTACGAAACAACCGAAGTTTTGGTTGTTGTTGTTGTTCTAAGTAACCCAAAATTATTGAACGATCTCGTGAAACCTGATGAGCACAAACTGAACTCTCAAATCACTGGAATTTTAAAGGTGGTAAAGTGCACTGAAGTGATTGACGCAGTTTGCGTTGCTAAGGATACCTCAAGCAGTTGAGCTTTTAAAACAGACGTCACGCGATTTACCGAAACTTTGGAATTCATGTTCCGCAAACTAAAACTCCATTTGAATTTAAAATTCAGTCGAGGTAATTCTAAACGGAAATAAATCAGAAAGAAGCAAAGAGAAATGGCAACGGTAAATTTACTGTCCCAGGACATGAATTTCGATAACATTCAGCGCCATATGTTTTCTAAATAGAATGAACAGAAATGGCTGTAGGAAAGCGCCTTGCGGTACGCCCGTAACTTGGTAACGATTCAAAGTCACGCGACAGTTAGTCCTGTAGGAATAAAGCCAGAGTGCACAACTGTGGAGCTATTGTTTTATTGTGCAGCCTGCATTGCGGGGGACAGCCACGTGGCTCTCATTAGTGGAATACAAAGCGAAGCAGTTTGCTCTGCATTTTGCAATGTTACGCTCGGATTAGCGGACCACGCGATGTTTAACGTAGTGGATGGGACTTTGTCGATACTGTAGCGGGCCGCTTTGTGGGATGCGATTGTTATTGTACGTGTAAGTGGATCGCATAACAATGAGCCTGCTTATCTTGAGTTACGACATGTGGGCCAGGATGTCTCAAACGAACCTTGGTTTCGTGAGATCTTTCTTAATTTCTTAATGCCCTCTCCAAGGTTGGTGTGAACAAAAAGTTTAGGAAGGCTAATGACTTTGGTTCGATGGAAAGAGACACTATAAAACACAAAGCATCTAGTCCCACTTGTACATAAGAGTTTAATATTTATGGGTGCAGAGACCATGAATGAAGTCAAATCGATGGTTTTATGAAGCGCTGTTAAACTTTTTCGAAGTAATTTATTTACTCGATCATAAGATAAATTCATTGATTTGCAATGTAAACATTCGAAATAACACAAAAAAAATGTAATCTTGTGGCAACTCAAAAAACTTTTTAGGCTAAATGCATATGCTGTATTTTTAGACTAAATGCATGTGCAAAAAGTGTATTCGGTGAGCACATGTGAACGTCTCCACTGTGAGATGGATCTCTGGTCTTACATTTATTAATAGAGAAAGATTAAGTGACTAAGCTCAGTAAACATAATGTAATGTGAAACTTGAAGCATTATGTTTGGCGGATAAATGAACCAGTGGTTGGAATTGTTTAAGGATCGTTAGATAAGAAGTAACTTAATGAAAATGAATTCTTTGAAATAACTGAACATGGTGTGAAGAATATGAATAACGAAACTGCACATGTAGCACATTAATGAATTAGTGACGTCATGTTGAGACATAAATGCGACTGGTGCATATCCTGTGGGTGCATCCGGCCATTGTTTTTTGCTCCGATGAAAGTTTAATAGCTATTAAAATAAAAATAGTGTCACCATAAGAAGAAATCACACAAAGGGTTAGTTTAGACAAAAATGCGACATAAATAGATAATTACTGCACTTATAAAGTAGGTACTTTATGGTAATAGTTATTCTAATTGCCTACAAAACGAATACTAAGGAGTATTAACCTACTTCAATTAACTATACCTACAGTTTTATTGGCTCGTCTGTGAAGTCTGACCTTTGAGCACATTATTCTTTAACAGAAGACCAAATTGAAGCGTACAATAAAGAAATTCCATGAATGAATAACGTACAAGTCTTGCATTTAATCATACTATCGTCACGGTACTATCGTTAGCGATAATAATAAAATAAACTGATCTATATAAAGTAGTGTAAGAGCGTAAGTTTATTATCGACATGAAAAAAAAGAACATTGGAATGCTACCTCATTGATGAACAGAACAATCCATTCATATAAAAGAAACTGATCCATAGTATAGAAGTGCAAGATCGTAAGTTTATTATTGACATGAAAAAAAGAACATTGGAATGCTACCTCATTGATGAACAGATCAATCCATTCACATAACACAACAGTATAAACAGAAGCTCGAAATAGTCACCAGACTGAACAATGAAGTAAATAACACCTTCGAGACTGAATCAGCCGAGCGAGTTAATTTCAATATGATGGTTATTGGATTTGATGCGATGGACATTAGCTTTGACGACATCAACACCTCAGTAATGCGATCCACCAAACCGTACCGGTTTGTTTGACCGCAGTATGTGGTTAAACACGAGGCGAATGTCTTTCTAGATGTAAAGTTTGTTTAGATATTGAAATGAGTTATTTTCTAAGTAGAATCAACAACTGTATGAATATGTCGTCCATATAAATGGGATAAAATTATCGAATCGTCCAATTTAGATAAGAAGGTTAGTTGTAAACTATTTCTTGGGTCTCATTGATATATTGGGTTAAGGATGATAAATGCATTCATGTAGAGATTATGTTAAAGTGTGCATCTATAGGTCCTAGTTAATTTCAATTATTTTCACTTCAAAAGTAAATAAAAGTGTAAGCCGTTTTAAAACCTGG
Source organism: Pyrausta despicata (assembly GCA_963921415.1). Lineage (NCBI taxonomy): Eukaryota > Metazoa > Arthropoda > Insecta > Lepidoptera > Crambidae > Pyrausta > Pyrausta despicata. The sequence goes on along the minus strand of OY992862.1, from coordinate 6,418,098 downwards.
TTTATCACGAATATTCTTGTATAAGTTTGTAAGTTAGTGAGCACGGCTTGTACAACTTAAAACACTAACCTTCCTATAAAAGGTATAGGCCACCAGAACCTCTTGTGTATGTTTACAAAAATACGTATCTCGCTGGCAAAATACGACTTAGAAGATAAGTGCTAGCAATCTTGGCAACCTAATTTGCGGGTATTGTTGTAACTATACACGTCCGTTAGTAACTGATACTATTGGATGAAAGTATGTCACTGGAGTACAGATAGCAAGTTGTCAATCGATGTTAAAATTTCATTTATACTGCAATCTAAAACTAAATATAATAAAATATCTAGTCAATCATAAAGTCAATGTAATGACCTGAATCACAATAAATCTGAAATTTAATTATTTTTTCTTCCAAAAGTTATTTGTTTTTAAAATTAAAAAAAAAGTAGTATATTACAACAGTAGACTGGTATTGTACTATGTATTACTTTTTTTTATTGAAAGCTTAAGTAATTTAAACTACAGTTTTCAGAGCTATTAAGGACCTCCTCTTGTTGTAATTGTTTGCAAAGTGGGCGCTGCACTAGCTCTGGTTGGAGTGCATGAGTCTATTATGCATCTTAGTTCTACTAATCTATGATGATCACTGCAGTGAAACCTATATCGCTTATGCAGTTTATATATTTAATGTGCAATAAAGAGAGGTTTCATGGGATGGTGGGTAAAGTAAGTAGAGTAACCTGTATACCTCAACCGGTTCCCTCAGCGTGGGCCGTCAGAACTGAATGCAGAAATCTCTGAGTCAGAGGACGATGACTCATTGAATTTAAAAAGGGATTATCATAGGTCAGTTCTCTGACTATTTTTTTTGGGCTATAAAATTTAAACTACTTTGTTGAGTGGGTAAGACGATTTCAACTTGGCGATAAGAGAAACATGCATTGTTAACTAGGTATGAATACCGCACATTTTTAAAAGTTTGTACTCTGTCTATTTATAGTTCGGGTATTAAAAATTTGACTTGTATCACGGTGCCCATTTAGGAATATGTGCCAAACAGTTGAAGTACTTATCCGAAAAAACCTTTGATAAGTAAGTACATCATATGAAGTAAGTCTCGGAATAAATTTCAAAAAAATCTAAAAGTAATAGATATTTTTTTTACCGTTATTTAGATTTTAAAAAGTGGAATTAATTTAATTTATTGGCTTCTCCAGGGCCATCAGATAAATCACACAGATCCCTTTACGATATTAAATTTAACGTAGTCAAATCTTCCAGTCTATCTTAGACTAAAAAACATAAACCCTCTAAAACAAGATTTATGGAGTACTCAGTTTTAAACAGGTGCCTCCGGCTGAGGTTCAATTCTTTCGTTTATGGTGTAGCATTATGGTTTCCGACACCCTCTTTTATGCTATAACAGCTAGGATTATAGAACGTTTAAGTGGAACCATAAAATAACCGTCGCTTACTACCTGAAGAAGAAATAAATTACTTAACAGGATAATGCTTTTATATCCGGGAATGTTTTGTACGTGTCGCAGTATAACCTTATGGGTATTTATTGGATCGTTCATCAGGACCAATACGCGAGGGACGGTTATGCGGTTAGGGTGCATAATATTCTGTGCCACTGTTGTTTATGATTGCACTGTGCTGTACAATTTATTAAGTTTTTGGGGGTCCTCTAGGAATTATGGCTACACTCCAGTTTATTACAACAGTTGCTGGGGAAATTGAATTAGGCGAAGCTTATGTCAGCAGAATATAAGTCGCGTTACCATCGACAAGTTAAGAAAAAGAAGCACAATATAATAAAAAAAAAACGATAAGAATTTTAAAACGTAGAGTCTTTGAAAATTCAAAGTACCAAAACAGTTGACCATTATATCAATACCGTAAGCATTGTACTGGAAAAAGCTTTAAACTTTTTATGTTCACGATTGGTACTGATAAAGCTTCTGTGAATAAAAATCGTACCCGCAACGGTAACCGCTAATCAAAAAAGGACAAAAGTTCAAACATTCATCGACAACACGATCGCTGTTAGACGCGGGAGGAATGCGGCCGCGAGCAAAATAAAATGTGTTTAATGGTAACGCGATATGGTGAGTAATAGGTTGTGCCGGGTCTCTGGGGTCGGGGTAAGATAAAAGGAGTTCTTAAGGCGGGTGTGGTTAAGGCATTTTTTTCGTTGTGCCGGGGTGACAAGTAGCACGCACGTGCGTAATGTCTCGTCGCCAAGGAGTGCGGGGGGCAATGGCGCCGCCTGGCGGGGGAGAGGGACAGCTTTATGACGACACGATATATTGTCTTCGCTCAGTGTGGGATTTACCGTATCTTTTGTTTTATTTTTTTCGGACACGCCGATTAATTTCTTTTAGTGGGCTGTTCGGGGTCGTCGGTTCAGCTTGCGCCCAAAATCAAATTTCTTTCCTTTTGTTTATCCTGCCTTATTGAAGTGCTTTCGCATTAGCGAGCCCATTCATAACAACAAAAAATTGGATAGGAGAGCCTGAGCTCCATTAAAATGAGCACAGATTTTATAGGCATGCTCATTCCTGATTTTGCAACATTTTTCCTTTCTTGGTTCGAAAATACATAAAATCTCGAATGTGTGTATTTTGCTGTGCGGTTATATATCTGCTGAAGATAATGACCTCGTTATCTCTAACCTGCTTACATAAAAACACACACAAAATACATGAAACCAACCGTTCTCTTTCGCATTTGGGCTATTTCGATAGGAGTACAATTGACCAGTTTGTTGATGCCCCGAAATTTCCCTTTTTTGTTATTAGATTTTCAAAACAAATAAAAGACCAGCTGGCCTATTCAAATTCGCGCAAACGTGGAAGAATTGAAATCAGAGAAAGATGGCGGATGAATGGTGATTCACCCAACCCCTTGCTGACGATGGTAACGTAAACATTGGTTTAGTAATAAAAATATTTGTTCAAATCCTCAACTTGTAAACGGAAGGGAAGGTTTTTTTGCGAAATAGGCCCAACGAGTGTATCTAGTCTATTGTGATGCAGTTTTTAAACCGAGATTAAGAGGAAGCTAATCACAGAGGGGTGGTTTTAATCGGTCGTCGTTTTTACTTTTCTTGCTGCAGGGACTTTTGTAACAATTACAAACATAATGAGTAATGAACGCACACGTATGCATAGGGCACTGATATTAAATGGTGCGAACTAAACCGCGTACTTTTGTTCAGAATATACCACATAACATGTTTCAGTAATGTGGAGATTGAATTTTATACACACGACATACGACATGTCATGACAGTCGACCGCCATTATGGACAACCAAGAGACGTACGTGCGGTACACTACTGTTGGTGAGTCAAATATGCTACTCATAAGCTTATGAGAATAAAGAAATTGAAATTTAGAAATCCCCGACATGAGACAGGAAAACAAGTGGGGAGCTTCGTCGGCGGGACTGATTTCGGTCAGCCATAGCTAGAAGCCATCCACATTAAATTATCTGTCGATTAAAGGAAACCGTAGTGAAATCGTTCCATCCGTTCCGGAGCTACTGCCTAACTTATATCACCTCTCTTTTTCGTCGGGGGTTAAAACATGTTCAATAAAGTTATAGGACAAGAGTGAGATGAAACACTGCAAGAACGACTCATGTTATAGAACATTGTTATTCTAATGAGTACGTATTGTCACATGTTGCAAAGATAAAAAATAATGTCATGTGGACGTGTTATAAAACATGTTACATTGTCTCTACGCTTTGTTATTATTAAAGAATTTTGAATTTTAAAATTTTTTTGAATTTTTTACGCACCTTTACAAACTGGGTTAGATACATTACGGGTTACGGAGAACTGTTCCCCCGAATAGGAACTGTTCTTACAGACCAGTCAATGCCCAATGAAATAAATGTAACGGTGGCACAAGTGAGATTAATGCTACTTCCCCATCTGTATATTTAGCAACAAATCTAAATTACCGTTAAAGACGCCGTAAAAGTAAACATACGCCTTCAGCACAATAAGTTGCGGTAATAAATCCTCGCATTCGTTCTCATTTGCACTCGCGCGCATTAAACCCCTTCTCATTTGAAAAGGCCCGATGAATGGCTGCGAGTCAATGGGTCGTAAGAAATGGGCCAGTGACGTGAGGCTCCAAGTGAAACGCACTCCGCCATTTTGCAAGATCCCCAGAGGCATGTCAGCTGTAAATCTGACGGATAATACCTCTTACAGCGCGGTAAGACGTGACGTTGCATAAATGAAGCTTTTTCTCAGCTTTTTACCTTTTGTTTTAAATAGTTGCAGCGCAGCAATAAATTACGAGTAGTTCATACGGACACACTCAAACTAAACACTGCAGCTTCTTATACCGTTGTAAAGGAGCGATTTTGCTTTAAAAATATAGGTTGTCACTAGATCATAACTAAATGACACTGTAAAAGTGTAAACAGTTTGAATAATGCAATAAGTTGTGCAAGTCCTGACAATTTCTGATTTCCATTACTGAGAGTGATTGATGAAATGAACATGAGAGTAACAATTTGCATTTTGCAGCACCAATAAGGGCTCGACTTTGAGTGAGCGATGCAGATGCGTTGACTATTTCAACAGCTGATCACTCAATTTGGCCACAATGTTCATGGAATGACGTATTCTTTGTTTCCATTCCAATATGGACCGACAAGCGCATTTCTAGCTTAAGACTTTAGAGCTACGATAAGCCGGGTTTATTTTAAGTTGATGTCTTCGATCACATCCAAAATTAAAAAAAAAAACGATCTCGGCTATTTTTGTGTGCTAGGAGTATAAATCGTGTAGGTTTTACTTTCACCCAAAGCCAAGGGTTCACCATAGACTGTCGGTGGCATATCCCGTTAATGAGCCAGGTGGTGCCACAATGTGCCCCCAACAATTGTCCGGTGGGGTCGTGCAGGGCGGTACCTACTCGCGCACCCTTATGCCGATATGAATTTAAAAAGTCGATTTTTATTACTCTTAGATGCAAACGCCTAATGAAGTCGGGGAGAAGGAAAGTACATTGGCGTAATACAGGGCTATTGTTGGTTAAGCGCTGTTGGTGATTGAGATGCTTTTAACGTTATTGTGTTACGTTAAAATATGTTTTACGATTTATAACGCTCCCAGAGTTTAACGTCGTTAAAATTCATGTTTTAAATTCTCGTAAATTGTTACTACAATGTTATGTTATATTAAAGTACTTGTGCCATCTGTTTATCAAATACTATTTCTTAGAGAATGACGACAAAAGTTGTGTAGACCAGTGTTCAAAAGATTTGTTATTTTAGATCTTGTGAAGAGCTATTTGTATACAGCTAAGGACGAAATAAACTTCCCTACACTAACCATTTGACTTGTACTTTGTATGGCGTCTGTTTATGTCCTTTCTTAGATCCCGTCGACATTTTGCGATTGTCCAGCCAATCACGAGTCTGCAGGAAACATTATAGCGAAGGAGTTCAGTATATTTAGTGCCCTAAAAATAAACACGGAGCGTGCGCAGGCGACTCCGCCACCACACTTGAACTTGACTTAAGTTCAACGACCGAGGGTTTAAAACTTAAGAGCTCAACCCCACTGTTTCCCATTCAATCAAAACTAAACTTTACTACACGACTTTTGTTAACAAACTAGAATAAAACCTCCTATCAACAGGGTAGACCGTTAGACAGTTAAAATGTATCTCAAATGAAACTTTGAAGTAATAACATAAATATTAATTTATGAGCTTTTTAAAGAGTCGTTGTTTTCAAATGACGTAACTTGTTTAGGTAATTAATGCGACATTTATTTATTGTGTTTGTTAATTTCTTTAGCAGAATGATTGCGTTTGCATTAGGGGAAATCATTTTTTCAATAAAAAATGTTTTGCTGATGGTTATATTTTATAGCCAGCCCGCGTTAATGATTAACATTTTTTTTTTAATTTGTAGCTATGGATAAGTGAGACTACAAGAATGACAAAATGAATGGTGCGATCTTTATTTTCGATATTTTTGCCGTTTTCTGTCAAAACGTTTTAAAAGTTATAACAAAATGTTTGAAATTGAGTGTTTGAAATAATTTTACTGCTGCCCCTATGTATTTCGTACAGTATTTATGCTTCTACTCGTATTTATGTTTGGTACAGTTGTCAGCATATCAGGCTACCCACTTTAGTTGCAAAATCGCCCGTAACACACGCACATATGATATCGCAGTGCTTACGTGACCTGCTGGCCACCGTTCATGATCTACTCTACACAAAAATGTAACATAATGATCAACCGAAAAAAGTTTGAGGTGCGATAACAAACAATTGGGAGTTGTAGCTGGTTATGGATTCTGTATTCCATGCCCTTTGTAGCGTAGGAGGAGAGCTATTATAACCATACCCGTACAAAATGACCAATCTGATATCACGTTAAGGTGGGCTTCGTAAATGTCTGCTATTTACAACTGTACAATACACACACTGAATCAAATATAAATATACACAAAAGAAAAGTATACAGCTTAATAAATGAATACGTTATTTACAATACTAATCGTACCTACCCTTCCATACACAACCGTTGTTAAAAAACTTTGCAAATATTGTAAAAAAAGATTTTGGTATTGACTCCTTGTTAAATATGCAATAAATTATTTTTCTATCTACATATCGTAATAAATCAACGTTTATTTATATGCTGTACCTACCATAGAACAAAAAGAGAGAAATAACCTATTAGCTATCTTTGAACTTGGCCATATGAATAATTATGTTAAAAACAAAATAACACCAAAGCTATTATTGGTCACAACCTCCATATTTCTCCTAAGTCATCATTATGAAACGTTTATTTTATCATCGTAAATTGATAACAACGTATTTATATTAATTTAATATACTGAGTGCTGCCGATTTGGGCAAGTAGCTTCACGCCACAAAATGAGTCTGTAAAAATACAACTTTTCAATCTGCCTGGAACTTGTTAATAAAACATTCAGTGTGGGTTCACTGAACAATTGAGGGACACAGCAAAGTGAGAAGTCAAGTTTAATTCAATTAGTAAATACAAATTACTATTCAGCTTAAAAAAAAACCGGCATGAGCCAGGATAGAAGCTGGACGGATTTCGACAAGCTATAGCTTAGAACTTCAGTAAGTAGTAAGATCTTTCGATTAAAAGTAACCGCATTAAAATCAGTCCTTCCTTTTGGGAGCTACGATGTCACAGACAGACACACACAAATACACATACAGATATAAACAGACAAAAGAGTCAAACGAGAACAATTAGACGAAATCGTGACCATGACCATGAGGCTACTAATTATACGCCTACTCAAATCATAATATCGGCCGGATTAATTTGTAGTTATATAAAGATTTACTTAAAATGATCAGGACACACTGTACTTTATGTAATTTTCTTGGAGATCGGTGACAATACTGTTACAATTTTACATATAAATAGTATCTATTGAATACCAAAGTTTCAGTCCATCAAGTAAAGAAAGATCGTATGTGTGACAGCACTGAAACAGAGAATTGACTGTCTAAAACAAAAATAATTCGTAAGTTGAGTACCCTCTTTAAATTTGCCATTAACTGTGATAACATCTTATTTCCAGTCCTAGGTTTTCCCATAGGGTTTTACTTATGTGAACAAATAAATAAGCTCAGAGCTAAAATTTGTTGACTAATTATTAACAAAACTTGGATACTTAAACATACGTCAACGCAAACTTCGTATTGGTTTGTTGGTTTCGTTCGCTACCTAAAATAAACTTGTTTAAAGAAAACTTGCAGATAAACTTAAGATGGTGCATTTCGTTTGAAGCGATTGATTCGGTTAAATGCTTTTAGAAACAAACAAATTGCGTTACGTTTTAAGCAAATCTATTTTGGGTGGTTACTCAACAATTAACCCAAATAGAGTTGGTACTATCGTTAACTAGACGTATAAATTAAGTTGTTTATAAATTCTGTTTGTTTTAGTTGGACTGGCTAGTTCTGGTTATAACGAATGCCTTACTCGTCAATTGTTTTAAAAAAATATTTATTTGATACAGTCTCTCATACGGTTCGAGGGTTATTTTGCTAAGTAAAGATACAACAACTTTTTCACATAAGCTTGGTGCTGCGCTACCAGTAGATGTTTGAGGATCATTAAATTTTAAGGTGAAAGTTTCTCATACACTCGTATTTTTCACCCGCATAACTTTTAATCTATATAAAAAAGCATTCGATATTACTTTAATAAAAATTTATCATTTACAGTCGCCTGGCTTTTATGGGAAGTCTCATGAAATAACAAAGTCACTGATATTAAGTTATAAAAAATAAAATATTTCTATGAGGCTCTATTGTTTGACATGTAATATTTACGGGACAAAATAATTAATGAAGTTCGGGGTTGGGTGACCAATTTTGTTATTAAGGGACACATGTAACAGCACAAACTAACATAACGACTTAATTTATAGTCATGATACAAAAGTGTCCAAATTGAAGTATTAAATGAAAATTAAACGCAGAAGAAAATTAAAAGAGTAGATATTCATGTAAGGTATCAATATAATTAAAAATGTGACTTATTAGGAACTGACATATCATTGTTATATACGCATAATGACATGGACTTTTCAAAAGAACTTTTGACAACTTAAATAGTGAAATATTACACTTCTTTATTAATGCTTATTACTTCGTTACAAACGTTGAAAACAACCTATTATTATTACAGTATTCTACTAAATTCCACCCTCAAAAATATAATAGCGCAAATCACCTTCGCAAACTTGGATAGAAAAGTTGCAAATCTCTCTCTACTTAGACGTACTTTTCCATCTAAGTCCTACTTAGCGAGTGCATCTTAACCACCGTAGCGATGTCTCGCGAGTCGGCACAGGGTGCACTGAAAGTTGTGCAATTGTCAGCCTTCAAATCACGGGAATAAGAAATAAAATGCATGAATCGTCGGACAAAGTTTCCTGTTGCTAACTCGACTTACGCTTACTGACTTCCTTACTGACATTGGATTAGTTCTTCGCGAGTTCTGATAAGTTTCCGATGTGGTATTATGATCCCTCAACTTCCACGTACTTGTTTGCCATTTGGGTGTTGATTATATTTGGGGGTTAACTTTTACTTGGTTACTTTGGGTGAAGTTTAAAATAATTAACGTCGCTAATGTTTTCGGCTTACGAGTTTAATAAGGGCAAGTTTCAAAAACAAAGTCTTGTAGTTATTTTGTGTATGAACCTTACCTTTTAAAAGGTACTTTGAAAGATGTGATGTATTCGGTTTTTGAGTTCAATGATTAACTTACATTACACTGGCACAAAAGCCAAGGTATCTTTTTCACAGACATGAAGACATGTCTTTTGAGGCATTCATGTCATTTCATGACATGAGTGGCTCAAAAGCATTACAGAAGATAATGTTTTTGCAGTAGCAAAAAATGAACTATCGGTATCAAAGCCGCGTCCATGGGAATCTGGCTCGTGTGCCTAACCCACTCGGCCCACCCAGACATTGGCAAAATCTGTTGAAATTCGCTACTAGTTTTCTAATGCGTAGGCCGCGGATTTTCATGGACGCGATCCCCGCCTCGGACAGGTTGTTTTTCTCTACTGAAAAAATTGTATATTTCGTTTGCAACATGAATAATATCTTAAATATCTTAACATAATAATTGATCTGACTCCGTCCGTGGTTGTAGCTTAAAAACATAAATAAATACATATAACACCCAGACCAGTTCAAACAGACATGTTCATGCACACAAATGTTTGCACAGTGCGGGGATCGGATCGGACCTCTTGGTTAATAGTCAACTTCTTGACCATCACACCAAAGTGGTCGTCAGAATGAAAACTAATCACGATCACACTGATATTTTAAATGTGAAAATCTAGAAAACTTTGTGAAAACTTGAGCTACATAGTAATGTCTCATAATCCCAAAGGCTAAAGTAAAGTAGCATTTCATGGAATACATGTCGGTTAGCGACCAGAACCTACATATTCAGTTGCACAACTCAGAGTTCTTTGTAAGAGCAAACCCATTTAATTATAACGTAAAGCCTTTTTGGCTCTTTAGGATCAATTTTCCCAGAAATGGAATGGATGCGGTGTGGCTATTCCATCATCTTTTTAGAGTGCTGCTATACGGGCGATGTTATTAACTTTGAAGGATATAAAATTGCAACATTCGAAACAAGGTCAGGAGTTTCGTTACAGTGATTGTGGAGCATGTTAGCTTTTTATGACACATGTCAACCATAATTGGCCAGGAGTGGCCGGGCCCAGGGGATGCTCTGAATTCCACGTGTCGCGCGAGTATGGACTCTGTGGCTTACAAATTAGGTTAAGGATGTTATTAAAAGTTGGTTTTTAAGATAGAATGCGATGGAGAATTTCTTTTTAACGAATGGTACTCGGGGATTCATTGGTCAGTTTTGAGAAATCGGAATAAGAAAATATGAAACATGTCACAAATGACAAGGAACTGTTTGTTAAAAATTCGTTTATAGTTAGGTTTATACTTAGTTAGTAGCGAGTTCTTTGCGAAATAATGTCTTTTATAGGTTTAATTCTTGAACTAGCAACCGCCTGCGACTTCGTCTGTGTTCAAGTTCGAACAAATGTTAAATTTTTGGCCCAGTGTACTTGCCGAGGTCTTTGAAACGGTAGCCAACACAGGCTGGTGGGGAAGGAATGTTCTCACACATTTAAAACATAGAGACTTCAAAGCAATGCCTAGGTATGTTGTGATTGAAGTTTTTACACAACTAAACTGAACTCCGAATTAACAATCAAGTAAATGTTTCCACATTTATTTCAGCGTCTCCAAACAACTTCACTATTCAGTAATAGGCACACCAATTAATATTACAACAAGAGCAACACCCACTTACCGTATATAGCTTTGTAAAGTAGAACAAACTAGGGTCGTATTATAAAGTGGCAAAGTGCTAAATTGCATCGGAAGTTTTGGTAAAAACCGATTCCCACATGAGTGATCGTAGCGTAGTGGGGTCAAAGTTGAAGTTGGTAAAAAATCGGTCAGGCAGCTGCGTGCCACATGGTGGTTTAATAAAACGGGCGTCGGTTCTTTCTGGCTGGATATTTTTTGGCCGTCGCGTCTTCAATCGGCGATCGAAAATCGCTTTGTGCTTGGTCTTGAACGCAATTATACACTGGATGTTGGGATTTTGAAGTGTCAATGACCTGTCTCATTGGCGTGGGTCATTCGTCAGATGTAACGAGCTGCTGTATTATATTTTATCTACTTACGTGTGTTTTCAATTGACAGAGTGACTGCTGTCTTCATTCAGCACTTCAGCAGTAAAAATAGCTCGCTTTTAATTGCAATGACATCGGCAATTCTTTAACATGGCATTTGACGACCTTCGTGGTGTAGCGGCTTGCGCAGCGGTTTTGCCATCTAATCGCCATCGGATTTGATCTCGTACGGAGGCAATCTAGAAAATCAATTTTGTATGTTGTCCATATTTCCATAAGATAAATGATTAAGCTAACTTTAGGATCAAACATAACAAACACTGCTATGGAATCGAAATCAGTAACAACGAAAATACCACCAAGACTCAGACATGGAAAATTCGTTTCCATATTGTCTCCGTTCTAGGTTAGGGAGCGTTCAAGTATTACGTAACGCAATTTGGGGGGAGGGGGGGGTCTCGTGAAACGTTACGATGCGTTACAAGGGCGGGAGGGGGTCTTTCTTACAACACGTTACGTAACAATGTTTTTCTTAAAAAAAAATTAGGGAATTTAATAGACACAGATTTTTTCACGGGTTTTACGCAACACAAACACTTTTAAATGGTAAAAACTTGGCATTTACCTTCCCGACGTTTCGATCTGGTTGCACAGATCATGGTCGCGGGTGAACTCAGTTCAGTGTGTGTTGCGTAAAACCTGTGAAAAAATCTGTCTATTGTAATAATGCAACAGGGAAGGTTAAAACAGTACATAGGGAATTAGAACTCCCAAGTTGGTAACCCATAAACGTTTTACGGGGAATCCCTCGATTGTATATTCTGGTCGTCAATTTTTGTTCTCGCAAGTTGCCAAACCTTTTCGTTTATAAAGTTTATCAAGGATAAAAAGTATAACATAACTTTTTGCAACTTTAGGGTAAAGGTCTCTAAACGTTACGTAACACTCAAGTGACCATCACTTGAGTGTTACGTAACGTTTAGAGAGGGGGAGGGGGAGTACAGAAAAACGTTACGGTGCGTTACAAGGGAGGGAGGGGGGGGTCAAAAATCTTCAAAAATTGCGTTACGTAATACTTGAACGCTCCCTTAGGATTGAACCCGGGATCTTGGAGATGACGTCACATTGAGTCCGGTGCGCCCGCCACTGCACTACGTCGTCTGCATCTACAAGTTTTTCAGTCAATAAGATCAATAAAATAAAATCTTAAAAATTAAAACTTAAAGTTCTTTTTTATTTTCGTTCCCGAAAAGTTAGATAATGTTGTTACAAAAATGAACCAACAAACCGAGATTTCAAAGTAATAATTAGTTTAGGAAGTTGCCAATTCGTGTTTGAGAGCAATAATTAATCTGAAAGGTATCCTAAAACTTGTTATCTTTACCCAACTTTGTTATTGTTCTTACGAAATGGTAATGAGTTTGGGTATTCCTTGCCTTTCTAGTAATTTTCGGTACGCTCACACACTGGTTCTGATGTAGCGATAAACACAATATTAAGTCATCTTTTAAGCAACGACATTTGGCCTATGTCTTTTTCTTTAATAATAACAATAGTACACAGGTTCTTACCAGGACTAGTCCATAATTGTCCCCAAGCAGTAATAGGATTAAAATATATGATGGGACGTGTATAAGCTCCTTGTGGGTCTGTTATCTATTCTCTTATTTATAAAAATAAATAAATTACTGTTCGTTAGTCTCGCTGAAACTCGAGAACGGCTGAACCGATTTGACTAATTTTAGTCTCGAAATATTTGTGGAAGTCCAGATAAGGTTTAAAAGATCAGAAAATTTTAAAAAAAGCAACGGGAAGGACAACGTCTGCCGGTTCCGCTAGTCAAAAATAAATTGATTTGAACGTTTTTAATACTCCACAATATGTATGTTTTGCTGAGTCCTGAAAAATAAAACCGCAGATAGGAAACATTTATTTAACCTATCGTTTCAAATCACCAATGTTTACAGAGTCTCTCAGAGTCCCTGTTTTACCAAAATGGTGAACTTAATAAATTAACCGTTGCGGTGCTAGGCCGGAAGACGACGATAAAAAACTTCGGGATGGTTTTAAAGTACCCTTTATAATTCGGATATCGTGTTTCCCGGTTCGCGACGATTCGTATCCAACTTCAAAAAATATGGCCTAGATAAATTCCCAAAATAACGAAAATAAAAGGTTTGAAAAAACTTTTGCAACTGGAGGAAGGTTTTTGGACGGAATCGGTAATTAGGTACAAGTTGAGAAAAGATTTGTTTGCTTTCGGGATTGTTTTTAAGTTCCATTCAGTAGCTCGGCGGCGACTTGTGTTTGTATGCATCTACAAATTTGATTATTTGACTCCTGATTTAGTGTACCAGTTGTAATTTAATTGCGATTCGGTAGCAATGTGAATATTTTTAAATTTTAATTGAGATTTATGAAACATGAAAATTAATTATGATCAGACTCAACAATGGAAGTAGATAGGTATACGGAGCTTCAGATACACTATCGATGTTATCGGTTTCTCACTTCTTTACAAGTGTTACCATGGAGAGACAGATCATTCTGTTAGCAAAACGAAACCGTAAACCCTATCCTTACCTCGCAATTTTCACCGGATTTCAACTCAACCCTTGACAAATACCTATCACTTGACACGGGCCTGCTCTCCGCTTGCGTTCGTTCCATCCGCTTCCCTCAAAGTACTTGATGCAGATCTTAATTACGGTCATCCGGGCTTGTCGATTGATGCCTTGCATTGTTTGTCCCCGCCAACAGGACAATTGCAACGTCACTTTGTAGTTTTGTACAAACAGACGCGAGGTCGTTGAACTTTATCGCCCATTCGTTGCAATTGTTTAGAGATTGGTGTCGCTTCGTTTGTTTTTTTCTTCTATTTTTGTCAGTTTATTAGGTAGCGACTGTCGTTTGTTTATCTTTTTATAGTTGTTTGCGTTCGTGCATTGTAAACATCGTGTTAGTAGTACACTTCTTCCAATCTTGGTTCATAGTGCACATTCCTTTCTAATAGTTTAGAAAGTTAGAGTTAGAGTTAGAGATGAGTTAAGTGTTCGTTAGTCAACTTGATAACTATATATTGTAATAAGAATGAATCAAGATGAAGTTAATACACTAAATTAACTTATTGGTTCTATGAAGGCGGTCACATGTTTAAATATGAATATGTGTCGAAGACATAACTTTTAAACTTCACGTCTCTTCAGAAAAGCGTTCATCTCTCTAGAAGCTTTTACTAAAAACCTGTGAGGTCTTAACACGAGGCAGGTATTAATATTTTACGACGTTCGTATCCCAGAAAACGTCTATTAGAAATTTTATACCCGACTCCGGCAACTGTAAGTATCTTACAGTGAAAGTACAGTGAATATCAGCTTTCTATAATACGATCGACCGATATACCGAACATTATGGAATCTAAACTGAGCGAACTCTACGGGGTTACCAACTTTTGATATCCTCTTACGGGACAAAAAGGGCTTTTTACTTTCCTACTTGTCTTTGTCGGTTCAAATGTAGGTCAAATAAAAGCAAGTTTTTTGTTGCAATCTCGAATTAACGATCTCTGCTAATAAAAGGTTTTCATCGTTATACAGTTATTGTGTTAGTGACCATCATATTATATAACTGCACCCCTTCAATTTCAAATGAAACGAGCAAGTTAACTTTTGAAATTGGAATGTGCTTTAGCATGCATACTACTTACCCTAATCTAAAGCTTGATTCTAAAATATCTGGGAGTAACTAACGATAGTTAAACCTATTGCAACCCGTTCGGCCTAATCCGGCCCACGCATTAATATAATATTGATTGTGTCTGCGAACTTCGCATTTCTCTTTCCAGATAAGTGACTAATTCCTTATCGGACACATGAATTTCCGTGTTTAAATGGAAATCATGTAATTTTAAGTGTCAAATAAGTATTTGAAATCTCATTTATAAGTAGCTTCTACGCCTTATCCTAAAATGTCCGCTTTAAGCCTTTAGGCTGGTTTACCTGACGTTAACCCACTCGTTCCCTCTAATACTATAAGCAACACTAAGGTACCTACACCGCTCTGTCATTTTTGGCCGATTTGTGCTTTAACTGGCTTCATTTTTTCGCGATTAGTAAAAAAAATATATTTTGTATTTTTATATAGGCTTTCAAAATCTGTCAATCCTTTTTTTTTTAACGTCAGGAAATGTCAATTACGCACCGTACCCCTCCGTTGGGGACCGGAGGGGCGTGTGTGGGACTCCCCCGTCTTCGGGTATACCCACTAAAACCTGACGAAGCCCGCTGCGTGTGGCTGTGACAGCAGGGGCCGCGGTGTCTCAACAGTCCCGCGACCCTTGCCAGCAGCAACGTCCGCCCTCTAAGCAGGAGGGCGGATCTCCACGGAGTGGGGTGAGGAGATCTCATCCCACTCCAGACGGCACACTGGCGCCGTCTCTCAGGAGGGTCCGGGCGGTTAAGCCAAGACCCTCGTTTCGCCACGAGGACCAGAGTCCCAAGGACATCCCCTGCCTCCTCTGATAAGCCAGAGGGGTGCTGGGAGCCACAACCACTTCGGTGAGCCGCCGCTCGATGCGAGACAGACGCGACTCACTAGTGCCTCTGCCGCCCGATACGGGAACAGACGCAGAGGCACTCTCCACAGAGCATCTTGGCTTCACCTGTCGCTGGATTGCGACAGGCTACTGAGCCCCCTCGCCACGGCAAGGCGTGCTCTATTCGAGGGGGAAAATCTGTCAATCCTATTTCAACCTACACAATGACCAATAACGACAAAAAACTGTCTAGACTGGATTTTATATCGTTATAGCTTAACAAATATTGTACATTTTCATTTTCGAAAGATTAACAATTATTAACGAGACGCTGAGCAAAAGGTTCAGCTATACGTAGGTAGTTGTACGTAGATTATACATTTCATAGCAGCCGATAACCCTAAGGAAGCCTCACAAAAGATTCGGGAGCGTTTTCTCGGAGCTGAGTCAGCGTAAAAAAACACAATGGAAGGAGGGAGATAATACGTCCCTGCCAGTTGAGAACTGATCACTGCGGTCCTCCGAAATAACGAATGAATCGGGGTAAATTCAACCCCATGTATTGCATCACCAATTTAGTGTGGTCCCCTCCATTTCTAATAAACCAGCGAGATGACAAAGTGCTTTGTGACGTTTCCAAAGTTCGTTCAGAGTGATTGGTCCCGAATGTACTTGCTCACATGTGTACGGTATTGTTTGTTTGGAAGTTATCTGTCACAGATAATACAAAAGTTTCGTTGTTCGTTGTTTATCTGTTAGTTTTATCACTGAAGATTAAACGTGGTACAGTAACTGCACTTTGTTTGTTTCTTTTATCGTTTTCTTGTCTATGCTAGATAATTCAGTCAAACCAGTCTTAAATTGAGTTTGTGTACGATTTTGTAATACAAGATAATTATGGACTATGCGGTCACTAATTTCACTTTCCGACCATTTTTCAACAATCCTAATCATGTACGTAAAGAAACAGATTTAAACTTAAAAGGAATTTCGGTCGCTATTAAAAATAGCGTCGGATCCAGCAGCAAGATTGCTCCGTTCAAATTGGCTCGACAACCGCCATCCAGAGATCTAATTCCAGTGGACGTTCTACACTTGCTTTTGCAGAGAGAAAGGGTATTCAGAAAATTTAATTTCCGTTGACAGATCGAACCATTTCGCCAATGTGGTGAACGAACGTAATTGGGTCAGCGGACAATAGGCGCCGACAATGTTATTATTAGCGAATCTCTCACCATTCAGCAGATCACTATATTTATTAATCATCTCAATTCGACAGACGACGTCCGCGAGAACTATTTCAATGCCCAAACGAATAGGATGAACCTGGGATGAATGAGAATGCTTGAACCCGACAGTGTTAGATAATGAAACTTTCATGCGATATATGCTAGCTTTATATAGGGGAATAAACTAAGGATAAAGCAATGACTTTCATTTATGGATGTTGGCATCGGCATCAAATGTCACTTTTGATAAATTCTTAATAGTCTTGTGCGAGATGAACCCAAAAAGTGACCCAAATTCAACTTTGGCAGGTCTCCGAATTCGATCGGGGTCTTCAAAGATACTTGAACCACTGAACCATAGTTGAAAGCGGCGTCGCCGTAAAGGTGCCGATGTGGAATTTACACTATTTATATATTTACACTTACAGTCCGTCTTAGGTGTTAAGTGGACGGACTAATGTGACGTTCAAGCGATACCTGTCGATATTGAGCGAGTCTAGTCGGGTGTTGCTTGTAGTTAGTACATTTATTCACCTGAGCCCGGAAATCTCTTTGTTTCTTGACATGTAGGTAAGTTTAGTGATAGCTTTTTAATCGTTATCACTTTCATAGTTTCCCGGTCACAAGCAAAGCAATACGGCGCTCTGGATCCGCTAAGCTAGCCGATGGCTTTTCAACACCAAGTGTAATCGAATGGTCTGTCTTCAGAAGTTCAAAAAATCTTCTCTTGGTCGATTCTTCCTTATTTCAGACAATCTCTCAAACGTGAGGATTAGTAAAACCTCTTATTTTTTTAACCACAATCCTACGTGAAAACTTCGTATTACACCAGACCTGTATTTACACACTTAAGCAAACTCTTACCAGACACAAAGACAAATAATGGTCACGCCTTTGGCAAGTAATGAATCGAAAAGATTAAGTCGATTGGATGGAAGAAAGGAATCTAATCAACAGTTCAATTTACACAAATCGTTCGGGGTGGATGCGTGCGGCTGCGGCGGAGTGTGTCGCAGTTAATCTGCCCATAGATTATGTTGGCAGGCTATAATGCGTAAGGGACCGATGACCACGTTTTCAATGCTGACTGACTTGCCATCCACAAAGAGGTCAAATTTAGGCATTTATCTCTGTTGAAAAGCATAAGTAGGTACAGGAACAAAAAAACCTCCTCTTTTTGAAAAAAGAAACAAATTAGCTTGTTTCATCTTAATCTATTGTTAAATATTTGTAAAAATTTCTCTCGGGTGATTTGAGGGTGTCTCCACAATCATTGATGATACATACGCAAAAAACCTTTGTATAATGTACCGTCAGTCTAATATCTTCAAAAAACTCCGTTTATCAAAACCGCAGTGTAGTCAAGGGTCAATACTTACTCACGTAGTGAATCTTGATTAACCACAAGACGGGTGGGTCTTTGTGCAACATATTGCTTTCTAATTTAGAATCTACCTAAAAAACTAAATAAGCTACTTTAGCTTTTGATATTTCGAAGAGAGGCTCGTCTAACCAATAGGTCAAAAGACTCATGTCTGTAATTTAGGGTCAATGACCGATTGCAGGGCAGACGTAGGGCAAACACAGGCTCTATATGCACACAGTAGAGCAATGTAAACATTATCTACATCGTGTGTTTGTCTTATTTAGAATATCTAATGGATTATGTTGATTATCTTGATTGTTGTTTGCAATGGTCGAACGCGGTTGGAGACCACTTTTTCAGAATCGAGTAATAAAACGAATAATTGTGAAGAGTTTCTCAGTTGCCTAGCAATAACGCCTTACAATGTGAAAAGTTAGTCGTACAATGGAGTTATTGTGGATCGGGCAAACAGAAGGTTGGTAGCGAGCGCTCGACACGGCTGGGTGCGTCATAGTGATGCGAAACAACAAGTATAATGGTTTTGGGCCGAAATGTGACTGCCTAAAAACCGCGGAAAAAATTTCAATCCTTTGTTTATTGGGCTCCAGTTGAGTTCACCGTATTGCCTTAAATTTGATTAGTTACAAAATAAATAGGTTTAGTTATTAAGAATATAAAATTATTATTTTTAGGATAGTCACACTATCGTATTAGGTTAAGTAGACCTGTAAGGATATTGTGATAAATGATCGAATAAAAAAATGTGTCATCTTTTTGGGGTCTGAGCAAAAGACTGCCCACTTAATTGTACCATTACTGTAGAACGTTTTTTGTATTGATTCCGAGTGATATGTGCAATTCAAGAATTTTCTATCTATCTATCAAAGTATCGTCTGTCTAGCATTACTAGATTTTTCCTATTAATTCTTATAAAATTACGTACCTACGTAATAAACAGGATATGTATCAGATGTTTAATTCTATCAATGCAATATTGCAATATTCTAGTATATTCAACGTATTGATATTCTATGGTGATCCACGTGATATCTGAATCGAATGTCGAATTAATATCAACAAGCTCGTGTTGACTCAAGATCTGTTAATATAACCTAACAGACGTTTACAACTACTGCGTCAATTTATTTGGACCTATGTGTTTGTTTATTTATTCCAAGACAGCTATGGTACACAGATTGATGATACTAGCGAACACTTTGCCTGTTCGTCTAATGGAATGTGGACACAAGAGATAAATTAAGAAGGTATAATTTATTGTAAACAAGACAGGATTTTAATTTTTTTTAAAGGGAGGAAGCTAACTGACTTGAGTCTTTGTGAGAACGTTTAGTTGCCTACAGTACACGACGCATCGATATTTTATTCAAATAAAATAATTTTTTTTGCCTCGTTAAATTTCAATTTGAAATAACATCGTTAGAATGAATTATCGTTAGAGTTTTAAAAGATCGAAAGAAAGATTGTATTAAAATTCGGCTATGAATAATCAGGTTTTACCATTCAATACTGATCCATTAACCCATTAAGCCCCATTTGAACGAATCTGGATCACGTATAATTGTGTGTGCGATTTTCGGATTTGACCGACTAGTTCTGCTTTACTTTCTTATTAGATTACTCTTGCATTATTTTCCTAATAAATTGATAATGAAATCACATTTTATAAAACGTGAATGTAACAATAGCCAGTTCATACCAAAATAGTGCGAGAACATCCCTATCGACCCCCGCCCGCGGCGACACACGGCCGGCCGGCCGGGGCGCACCCGCGCGTTCTATTTGTTTTAACACAAGATCGACTTAATAGCCCCTTAACTTCCGAATTACGGCACCGTGACATCTTCACGATAATAACAATCTTTGTTTCTCAATTCCCGTTGTTATGAGATCTTTTTGTGATATATTGCAATTGTTGTTGTGGGTTTGGGAAACTTTCCGTTAATAATTTCTTATCGTTTGATAATTTTTATAAGTAGATAAAATTTATAGTGTCTAGGGATGGTAATGGAATTACTGACTGGCTAAGGTGGGTTTACCTTTTCTTAATACAGTGTGTCCCTTGTTAAAGTGCAACCCCGCAAGAAAGAACTAGACTAAAAATAAATGATAATCTCAGTTTTATATATTTATATAATATTTCATAATAATTATTTTATATAATTTTATAATAATATTTTTTTTTCAGCTTTAGTCAATTTTAGCCAATTTAGATCAAAATGATCAAAATGATAACGCGTAATTACAGATAGCAATAAAATATCAAGACGATATTAAAAAACCTTAATATTAAGGGTAGGTGAAATATTTGCCACAATGCAACTGACGAGTTCGTATTAATATAAGAACTCGGTACATACCTAGGTCAGTTATTTCCGGTCCGTGCTGTGTTAACACGCACTCCTCTTGGTTCGAATTCGTTTATTTTCAACTAGCTGTGCCCGCGACTTCGTCCGCGTGGAGTTGTAATTTTGGGCATAGACATGTACTGTCGCAGACAGTTTTTTAGATCATTTCAAGAGGAATAATTCTTTCATATTTATATTTTTGGTATCTTGAACCGTTTTCGCAGCGTACGCAACTCAAGCAAGGATGGTTTAGTAGATTCTGAGATTCAATTTCCTGCCTGCCCCCTAAGTTCATCGGCGTGATTATTTATATCCCAGTTTACTCTCCAGGTGATACTGAGTCAAATAAAAAAAGTCCCGTCAAAATCGGTCCAGTAGATTCTGAGATTAGCCCGGACAAACAGACAGACAGACAGACAGACAGACAGACAAAAATTTTAAAAATTGTTGTTTTGGCTTCTATTACGGTAATTAAGACCCCCTGTAACAATTTTTCATAAAAATCTTCAATGTACAGAAATCGATCTTTTACAGTCTTATTATATGTATTATTATATGTATAGATAATTTTTTTTTTCTAAATGCACATGCAGTTGTAGTCACAGTCTATAACCGTTAACCCATCTTTGCCACGCACATCCAATAAAATATTCGCCTGTTGGTAGGCACATTTAACAAACACGATTCACATATGCATCTTTCTAGTGTTGTCAGCAAGGCACTGAGCCGCGAAGCCAGCGACCTCGGGAGGTATTTACCCTCTTTGTCAAAGAAACAAAAGTACCGGGTAAAGTTGTCACCTCCTCGACAAAGGGGAAACGTAGGAGACTTGCACTACACGTATATAGGGAAGGATCGAGGATGTTCTGTTGCTACGGAGAACGTAGAATATTTCAAGCAGTAGTTCTAAAAAAACTTTTGTGAAAAGAAAATTGTACGATGACAAAACTAATGGTTCTTACTATAGCTTTGATTTCGATGTAAGGAACGATCAAAATAGATTCAATTTTTGTTATGATAAAATATGTCTTTATTGGATACTACATAAGAATTAACTTAAGAGTAGGTATCTGTGACAAGGTATTTCATTTTGTATTTTTTATTCTTGGTTCCTATTAAAAGTTCAACGTACACAATTACAATAATAGTTACTTACAATATTGATTAGTGTTTTAGTAAATATTATTTTCAAATTATCTTTCAACGTAGGTATCGTCACGTTTGTCACTCATAAACATTTCAGTGAAATCGGAAATCTGATTAAAGAGCTTCGTTAGAATCCGAGAATCAACCAGACACAGATTCAATCCAAGATACCGCAGAGCTGTCTTCTCAATACGTCACTGATAAGACTTCATTTCTTGAGACTCAATTAAAAGTTGCTCTTCGCGAAGAAAAATATTTAGGGTGGATTCGTGCAGTCGGCAGCGGCGCGGAAATGAAACTTTGCCTAAACTCTTTTTATTTCTTAACGCGGTATATCGGTGCCATTTGTAAAAGGTCCTATTCTGTACAAATTCTTGATATTTAAGGCTATCGCTTATTTGAGAGTAGCGTGAGGGCGATGATTTTTCTACTGTAATTCTAACAAAGTTTTCTTTACGTCAGGTATGTGTTTGTTCTTTTCATAGACTAATAAGAGGATACGTTAATTTTTTACAAATCTTCCGATAGAATTACTTACGCACCTGTTCATGCACACTTTAAAAATATTGAAGGAGTAAAGAAGAAAGTACGATCTCCGGGCGTTGCGATTTGCGTCTCCAGTAGAAAAGTGCGGCCAGCGTGTAATATTAGTAGTAGGACCTCTCTGTGTAGAATAGTCGAACAATAGAAAGGCTGAAAGCCGTAGGCAGCTGCATTGTGCCCAGGGTTGACAGCCGGACGGGAAAAGGTTTCACGAAGGAACTCTTTTGTATTTGCTATCAATTTGCCAAAAGATATCGCCCTCCCAAAAAGACGGTCGCTGTCCGAACAATTGTACGCAACTAGGCGCTTTCGCCTTGATGAAGCTTTATTTTTATTACGTTTCTCATGATCTCGCACAGTTTTGTCACATACTAGATAAAACCTCCAGCAGTAGCTTAACTAATAATAGAAGTGAAATGACAACACGCACCTACAGACGAACGTCTAAACACGGTTCTTAGTGGCTATCAGTTAGATACCAATACTGCTGAAGCCCGTTTGCGTCTGCATGCGTGTGCTATTTTGATGATTGGTCTTTTCTTCGCTACTGCCTAACACCTTATCTATTTTTAGTCTTGTGAATGTTAAGACACGGCAAATCCTAACATAATTTGTTGACAAGGATACCAAAGTCTTGAAATGTTCTGGAAGTTGATGTTTACATTCGCAGTCATCAATCAGCAAATAGTAGGAAAACCTAATCACTGGTTTAAGACTGGAGTATAGACTCTAATAGAATTGCTTTCCCTTGCTACGACGTCGTTTTTAACGCAAACTGACTCGCTCGCTAAATACTTGAAGGAGTTAATTCTGTAATTTTCATTCTGAAAGTCTTTGGGAATTAAACGGGCGGGAAGGGAAATTAAGAAAATGAAACTGGTATAGACAGTCGTTAGAACAGCTCGGCGACAAAGAATCTCGCAGAATGGTTAGGACTAAATAACTTCGGTATTATCAGCAATTTACCTGTTTCAACTGTTTTACGAACTGCCATACTCGTAAGATTTTTATGTAAAAGATAAAGGACTTAAACCAAGGTCAGAAAACTCGTAAAAAACCTTTAACTTTTGTTTTACTGTAGTATATTCACCTACGGGATTGACGGATAAAATATGGTGATTGGGAACTATTTTCTTCTTTATTTTATGCATCAACTTCTAACGGCCGATTTCAATTTACATGGTTAAGAAGTTGACTGTTAGGTAGACCAAGAGCTCGTGGATTCGATTCCCGCACTGTACAAAAATTTGTGTGCATGAACATGTTTGCTTGTACTGTTCTATGTGTTATATGTATTTATTTAAGTTTATTTATAATACCACTGATGATTATGATTTCTGTAACACAAGTGCTTAAGCCACTTACCACGGAGTCAGATTAATGCATGTGATGTTGATGTTTGTTATAATAAATTTGGAACATTGAATCTTTCTCCATCAAATGATGGGTATTAAAAAAAATTGATAACTGTCAGATTCATACTAAAAACTGTCTACCTGAGGTTACAGACAGACATTTGTATGAAATTGACAGTTATCTATCTTACACGTCAAAATTAATGAGAGAGAGAGAGGAGAAAGAGATGAGAGAGAGTGGGAATGAGAGAATATTGTCACCGGCCCTAAGAAGCAAGGTGCGCAAAATACACTTTTCATTATGTATATTTTGTCTTTCCACTATAATATAGAACGATTATATTTAAACCCAAGTCCCATTCAAACTTCAAACGATAAAATGTCCCAAGGTGACATTTTATCGTTTGAAGTCCCTTAAAACCTCATTTAATATCCATCGTTGGTCTATCATAAATTAACTGAAATAGATATTGAGCTGGTATTTATACAAAAGTTCTGTTTGAACATTGGATTGTTCCCGATTGTAACATATTTGCTCCCGGCCTGAAGACAAACACGGAGCTTAACGCTTAGTCGATGATTTATTTATTGTTTGGATTGTAATAACATCGGTAGGTACGAGTTTTGATGGTATGTGAGTAGCAGTAGCAGTTTAAAACTATTCGACTTACATCTATATGACAGAACTAATTGCCTCCTTGGTAGTGGCAAAGTTTCTGCCTCACATCCGAGAGGTCCTGGGTTCGAATCCCAGGTCGAGGCCAAATTTTTTCTGATATTTTCTGTAATGAATTTCTGAAAAAGAGCTCGGAGTCGGGAAGTTGGCGGTGTTACACCCCCGTGCCTCGGAAAGCACGTTAAGCAGTTGGTCCTGCGCATAATCTCTCTCCGGTCATGTCGGATTGCCGGCTCACCGAACTTTGAGAGTGATGGAACAGTGAGTGACTATTATTGTATGAGAGAAATCAAGTCTGTGGCATAAAAGGTTTAAAATATTTTAGAGGTATATTTTATATTTAACGTTTAAGGTCCATAGCGGTAAAGATAGGAAACATTAAACAAATTACGAGTGGGTACTTATCTCTTGACATGACTTTAATCGATAGTAAATTATCATTCGATTAAAAAATAATCGATTCAAAGATACATTACTACATATAAAATTCGATTATTCGAATGAATGAGTTGATATAATCCATACGCTAGTATCTATCGATCCTGTAAGAGTAAAATGATAGTAAAGCCAGATTTGAATATAATTTAAGACTGGCTCATTGTGATAGGAGTTCTCATTTACTAGGCACTACGTCAGTAGATTATAGATTAATAATAAACGACCAAGATTTAACTTAAATTATTATTTCCAACGGCCGCTATAATTCTTTAGTAATCAGGCTAAGTAACGGTCAACTTATATGCCTTAGAAGGTCATATTGTAACAAAATGAACATCTTTTATACTTTTGTTGGGAACTGCTGTTACTTTATGGAAGTGATTAGCGAATATGAATATATGTAGGCATCATTGATTTAAAAAGTAAGGATGCGCCCTTCTGAACGAATCACGCTGATTTCTCCCATACTAGATAAAATTAACGCCATCTATTAGATTTCCTAATTACTACGTTGCGTCATTGCATCTCTGTCTTTCACGTGATAAAGGGTAATGTAGTACATCTCTTTCACTCTCAAGACATGAATGTTATTACTATACTCAGTAACCTTGTAAGAGCGGCGTGAAATAATATATTATTTTATTTTCTGTACCACGACTTTAAAACTTATTTTTTAAATTTTTGTTTTGATATAATTTTAGTGATTGTTTTATTAAGTATATTTAATTTAATCACACTTAGTTACATCCTATTTTATGAAACTAAGTATAACGTGTGATACGACTGCAATTTATCATTCTTATATTAAAATAGGATATGTCCAGGAAATACAAGAAAAACAATAATTTATTACGTAAATGAAAAATATTATATAAATGAAAAATATTATAATATTGTAATTATTACTGTCCATCTGCTTTAAAGGTCCCTTCCTCTACAATAAATTACATCGCCTTCTTGACCTTCACTCTCTGTCTACTTATGATTGCAAAAGTGCCACCACCAAGTTCCTGTTGTCACTGACGTATGATGCCACTGAAGATATGATTCCTCCAGTAGAGTAGATATACCAACAAAACGCTGCTACTCACGCACACTCATTAACACACACACACACACACACACACGAACACACACACACACACACTTAGTATTGAATTAATTAAATAATTAGTGATTGTTTTAAGTTACAATGAAATTCTTTATAACCTTCTATAGATTATGTGAGATTTACTTTTTGTGCCCCGAACGACATTGAGTGAGGAGAGTGCTGGAGCTCTGTATTACAGGCCCCCAAGCCTAGTTCAGACTCCAGTTCTCTCACAATCAATTCAATTCCACCCATAGGATGTAAATTTGATGTATCTAGTGTGATTGTGATAGAAGAAATAAATATTATTATTATTATTATCAAATAAAACTACTTAGTTTTTTAAATTAAATTTATTCGCTTTAAAATATGGGTCAGCACGTTGTTGCCGTATAATACGACACCAAGCTTCATTTCGGACAGGATCAGTAGGAAATCTACAAATAAAAAAAATATTATAAAGGTAGGCTGACTGGCAACACTGTGTAAATATTATCTTATATTTATTTCTGTTTTAATTTTACACGATTTTCACTAATTGAATAATACACTTTTATCGTTTTAATATATTAAATGTTAATCTTATATTAGAATACACTCGATGATAATCAATTAATTATAAAACTTATTACCTACTTTGACGATTATTGAATTCTGAAACGCCGCCGATACAAAGTTATGTCGTGCGACGCGTAATATGTGCAGCGTAAACATGACGAATGATGAAACGAGTAAAACACAATTTTTTTTTATAATTAACAGGTTAAATTTTGATTGTTTTAGTACTTACCGGTGGTAGGAAATGTCATTTTTTTGTTTATTCACCTTTGTATCGTAGTTTGTACAACCTTTCACAATACAACTTGGCATTTTTGCAAAGAACGTTCAGTGACCGCACCGGACGATGTCACCGCGCGACTAATTTCACTCGGTCCTAAAATCAGTGTTTTAGGACCAATCACGTAGCGACAGTGTAGCGCGCTGACAGGCCAGTCCTCTACGCATCTATTTTAAAGTTCTTGGTGATCGTCATCTTAAGCGTAACTAATAATTTGGCGACATAGTACTTTTTTTAAAGAACCCGCTTAAGTAGGTATAGCAAAAAGTCTCAACATCTCATCGCAAAAAGCCCGGAAGAGCCCGCATCTGTTTGTGGGAACCTTCTTATCGGCTCTTCAGAGGCCAACTAGTACTGCCGAGTCCTTATATTTAGACGATTGCCTTCCCCCTCGCTCGCTTAGTAAAGCTAGCACGAGTGACAAAGAAGGCTTCATGAGATACTGAGGACATCGCCTTATAAAGTAGGATCCAGACGCGTCTGTCGTGTCATCCTGTCGGCTCGATGGATTAAATGATTGTGGTGAACTGCTGTCGATTGGATACTTTGTATAAGGCTGAAGGATTACGAGTAGAAACTAGGTTGTATTTGTTTTCTTGTATTTTAAATAAATAGGCAAGGAGAGGGAGAATGATACAGCACGATAATCACTTTTACGGCGCATTCACATATAACGTCCGTTTTACAGGATCCGTTTTAATTAAAGGATCCGTCCGTGGAGATGGTATTCACTCATCACATAACAGTACAATCGATCTAGGATACGTTATGTTGGATCCGATATACTGGAAGGTATGTGTGAACTTGCTCATACAAGTACATACGCTTATGACATAAACGCGCCCTTGGCAATATTGATTTTTATCAAGATGAAGGTGTCAAGAAGACACATACTATTTCGGTATGCAAAACTTTAGAGTGGATTTCTGTCTTAAAGACAGAAATCCACTCTAAAAACGGTAATATGATAAATGATAAACAGGTTATATGATAAAAACTTTTTTCACACAAAATCACACACTAGCTATACCAGCTAAACAAAGCGAGAGTCAGTACTATGGCAAGTACATAAACCGTATTATTCAAAAGTGATACAAGACGCTGCACAAGTTACAACCCAAATGTGAACTACTTTACATCCCGTCCACTGGCGCTAAAATGATCCGCCTAAGGTCTTTTCGCTTCGAATGTCGAGCGAATAAGTTTGAAAGGTCTACGCATCAGCTATTCCCTTTGCTGGCTATGGTTACTTTATCTATTGCGACGGTAGCTGCTCCATTTTGTACTTTGCGATACACTATGTCTGTATTACGATGTGTTTTTTTCTCGCTAGAGTTAGAGAGAGAGATAGAACCTATAACTAAGTATTGGTTGTATAATGTAAGTGCCCTGTTTTCTCAATTTATTGATATAAATACATCAATCATTTAACTGTCGTGCAAATTTCCAGATATTTAAGTGGCCTTTTATGGCGACTTTGTAAAGAAGACCACAAAAAAAAAGAACTTACAAGGCGGAATTTATGTGAAATTTTGGCAATCTTATCACTAGTAGCAATTTTTTCTAGACAATCCAAGGGTATAGGAACGTGTGTTTTTTTTGGATTCGGTGTACCTAATAGGAGTTTCAAGTAAGATAATAAACAATATTTCCTCTTCGTTTTGTTGCACGGGAGTAACAATATTTACGTCGAACATGTTTCCGCTATTTCCATTCCATTCACTAATATTGACATCGTCGTTCCATTTTCCGTAAAAATGCGATTTTCCAGTCGCCGGTTTATCGTCAATCGTTATTTTTCGATGTCCAAGAACTTTATCTCGGGCACGCCTTGTCGACGGCTCGCGAATTACGTGACTCTTTGTAAAGGAACGTCTTATAAATCTCGCTTGGAGCAATTGAAAAAAATCAGCCAAGTAATAAATCTAGTCGGACCAATAACGATGCAACGACATCCAACGCTGAATGGAGAAATGTAAAATTTATGAGATATTGTAAAGCTCATTTCGCGCCGCGCCAAAGAAAGTTCTCGAGATTGCTCGTTTGAAAGTCTTTAATACTTTATATGTGCTTTTATTGAATAGGGATGTTGAATCTACGAATCGTTGACGTACGTAGTTAAATAATCATCTGTCTAAACATTTGTTTTAACGTCTGGGAAATGCTGTTACGCAATCCCGCCAGCCGCGGGGCAGCTGGGGGTTATGTGGGACTCCAGGCTGAACCCGCCAACCCACTAAAACCTGATTGTGCCCTGTGGTGCCATGTGAGTCGCGGACGTGGCGGGTTCACCGTAGGTCGAGAGGCCACAGGCATTCACCGCAATGTCTGAACATGGTCCAACCTCTGGTCTGGGATTGTAATACTGTGTTGACAATCATACTTACTGTAACTGACGTAGGTGTTGATTGTAAGTTCCATTACAGACATTCGTAAATAATATTTTTTTGAATAAGAAAAGAGTAAATACTTGCATGTCAATTTACATGGTTTTCAAGTGTCAGTCTAAATAACTGTAACTGAATATCGAAGTACTGAAAGTTGAGTGCTTAGATACATTTTGAGCTTAATAAAAAAACGCCTTGTAGTAGTTGTTGATCGGTTCATATCCCTTACGTAGTAAGAGCAGTGCCCTCTTCTGTGGTTAAAATGAAGGTATGTGTTTTCTACGAAGAAAGATTTGTAGTATTTGAAAAAATCAATGATAGTGTTAAACGAACACCCTTACCCTTTTGTCAAAATGAGATACGCAAAGCTGGCCTTCATGAAATATTCCATACAAGTCTATAACAAAGTTTCGATTAAAAATAAGAATTGATATCGGGCAGGATAAAATTTTGCGATACCGATACAGACGTCTTGTGCTATCAGGAAGTTGACAGTGACTGATCGCCAGCCGGGCCAGACACCCCCGATCGTGGAGGGATGGAGACTTTCTAACAAAATGGTATTTTTAGTGAGATCAAAATGATAAGAGGACTGACGAGGAATACCGAGTACTTAGAGTATCGATTTGTTAAACCGTCATGTTATTCAATACTGTTCAAGAGAGCTGCTGCTTGTTGTTGCTGTAATAAATATCTATATAGTAATCTTCATGAAAAACATAGAATATTGTCATGTTCTGAAGATGGTAAAAAAATGTTTGCCAAAAAAGACAATCTACTCTTACAGTATTTATGTCAGTTCCTATGTAGGTACAGACATTGTAACAGTCCCATGAAACTCCGTTTAACATTCTAGATCACCTAAAATATATACAGCAAAAAATACTATGTTATACACAAAGGAACACTCAAACTAAGCTACTGCTTGACGTCAATGGCAGAATTTTGTTGGCCGACGGAATATTCGTGTTGTTGGGAGAATTTACGCCCAATTGAATGTAAGGACTGTCGGAATCCTGGCGAATGTGAAACAATTGGGATGATGACACCTATCTTAAATATTGTCAAGAACATGGTGTTTAAAAAACATAGCCCCTATGAAGTTAATACAACCAATATATTTCAAAAAAGCTGTAGAAACCAATTTTTAAACACACAAAACGCAATAAATATTCGGTCAATTGACTCCGATTTCTGACACATGACCGTGACGTCACAATCATTTATTCCCATACGAAATCTATGGAGGCAGACCGTTTTGACAGATAATAAAAAGTATGTCAACGATTGGTGGTGTCGTCTAGCCAATTGATGGACGATGTTGCATCCTGTAGAGACAGCTCAGACAGGTTGGTAGGGCTTGTTCCTAATTTGCAGTAACGCATTCTTAGAGCAGTAGTTCGATCGAACTGACATTGTAGTAGACAGAAAGAAATAAAGTTGTGAAAGCGTTGAGTGCAAATTTATTTAGTTGAACTAAAAAGCATTCTAACAAAAGCATTGTCAGATCATTTGAGGTAGCGGTCGAATGAAAGTCTTTCAGACTTGGTTCGGGAAATCTGAAAAACTATTTTTTTCCTACTGTAGCAACCATAAAATATAAACATATAAATACATACTAATATAAATTGAAGCTGAAAAAGAGATATGTTTTGCTTTAAATTTCAACTAAACGACGCAAGTCCTGCGCTATGTCTATCCGTAACCACTAGAATAACAAGAGCTGGAAGTCGCAGGACTTACAGCACAACTCACAACGTGACAAAGTGTTCTGTTGCCAGGTGCATTCTCTGTGTCTCGTGTGTTGTATCGTAAGTCCCGCGACTTCCAGCTGTAGTTTTTCAAAATAATTCTCTTTTGCAGCTTATAATAATGAAATTCCGCAAAGTAACGACTGATTCCATCAACTATACACATGAATTTACATTCTTGTGCATAGTTTTACTGTTATGATCCTGCCTATTCAAGGCTAAGACCAAACTTAATTTGGTTGGTTTACCTACAAAATTGCACATCGTTACTGCAATAGATTTGTCGTCTAGACCGATTAACTTAAATAAAGTCCCGATTAAAGTTGTTATCTTTTATTATACCAACACAAAATCTGGACGTTAAATAACAGTTGAATTGCAAAATTTGTCGGGACGAGAAGGGAGACTAGTAAGGGCGCATTCACACGGGAGGATACGTCATTGACGATTCGTCAAAAACATGATCTATCATGACGGATGAACGTTTACACACATTGTATGCGGAATCGTATTTTTTCATAATTCGTCAAATTCCCGAATTAGTGGCACGATTCATGATTTCATGATTCGCAATAGTAAAAGACCCGTCATAAAACCGCCAGAGTAATTTTTCTTATTTTTTCTCGATTAGAGGAGCGTGTGAAATACTATTTAAAAAGTATAGCTCATGTAAAAAAACATGATTTTTAACGAATGCTGAATTTAAAGACTATACGAGATTTAAGACACACCCGTCTTATTTCACGATTCGTGTAGCGTGTGAACATGGGTATTCAAAAAGCATAGCTTTTATCCAAAAATGAAATTTCGAATCGTGTAAAAAAAAACGATTTGTTTCCATGTGGATGCGCCCTTATTTGCAAACATATTTTTGTCGCAGTTTGCCGTCTGACTGTTTATTAAATAAATGCTGGGAATACAACTTTTACAATTGGATGAAACAGCATTGTTAACAGTTATGGCCCCAAATTGCTATCTGAAACATTAAGTTAATGAAATGTAAGCAAAAAATTTAAGCGGTTTACTTTTCTTAATACCTGAAACTGTATAATTTATACAAATATTGCGTCTATTTTATATTGGTGTATATTGCGTCTGGCGTACTTCAGGGCTCTCACTTAGGCCCTTTACTTTTTAACGTCTTCATCAACGACCTCATCGAAAACCTCAAAAGTCCTTCTTTACTGTACGCCGATGATCTAAACATTTTCCGTAGTATCAGAGGGTCCGATAGTGCTGAAACCCTGCAAAACGATCTTATCACGGTCTCTCAATGGTGCTTGGATAATCGGATGTTCCTAAATACCAGTAAATGTTTCGTCTTGACTTTCACGAGGAAATCATACGTCTTTCGTTTCGACTACAAACTGAATGATCAAGTCTTGAAACGTCAAAGTAAAGCTAAAGATCTAGGCATTATATTTGATGAAAAGTTGTCTTTCAGGGATCAGTACCAACAGGTTTATAGAAAATATTCAAGTATGCTAGGTTTTGTACTCCGGAATACAAAAGACTTTAAAAATCCCCCTACTGTCACATACCTTGTATAATACACTAGTGACAAGCAATTAAGAGTACGGGGCATTCATCTGGTCTCCTTTCTACGCAGTTCATATCGACCGAATAGAATCTGTTCAAAAAAAGTTTCTAAAGATTTTCTCCTTCAGAAAAGGTCAACTTAGAAAATTGCCGTCCTATAGTGATAGACTGAAAAAAATCAACATGACGACTCTTGAGACAAGATGCAACCAGTTCGATCTTTTAATGCTCTATAAAATTCTACATTCTATAATCGACTCGTCATCGCTTTTATCATCAATTTATTTCAATACTATTTGTAGAACCCGAAATCCAAAACTTTTTTCTTTGCTGGTTTACCGTAATAATACATCTTTCTACAATCCTCTTGTTCGAATGTGTCGCCCATACATCAACTTACTCGTATCACGTGACTTAGACATTTTTCACCCTAGCCCAAATGTTTTCTAGAGAAATCTCATATCTGTTCTCAGCAATTTGTATCTGGCCATACTAGTAATTTAATTTCTCATCTTTTTTCATAATTTTTTTATCGTTATTATAAGGAAAGCACTGATTTTTTTATATATCTTAAAATTTTATGTACCTTTTATTTGCACCAATGTACTAAATTTATAAAAATCATAATAGTATACACGTTAGGAGCACTTTTAGGATTACAATCTAGTTTAAGCTTAGTTCATAAAATTGTGATTTTGTAAGGGTTGTACTCTGTTTGTCTCCTTTGAATAAAAATAGTCGTTTTGTGCATAAGAATAAACTTACTTTTGTGCCTATACCCCCTTTCGTTGTTGTTTTTGAAAATTGTCTTATCATATTGAGTAAGAATCAAAAATCACCAACCATAGATATACACTCTGCCTTTACATGCCAGCGTACAATCTTTGGTACGTCAATGAAATTATAGATGTCGCTAAGAGTAACAAGTGTTCGTTGGTTACCTACCAATAGCAAAGTTTATGAAAGCAATTGTTTTGCATAAGTCATACATTAGTCATTTAACCACATTAAAGCATAATTATGAGAGTTAATTTTGCGTAGTCAAAGAATAAATTAAAAAACTAAAAAATCACGCTTTTATTGCTAACTAAAAAAGAGAAAATAATTTCTGAGTACACGGAATTTATATTACAATAGAGTAGATTTCTGAAAGTTGGTGAAAATTTAGCTCAAAAATTCCGTTACATACATACATACACCCCGATCTAATAAAAAAGCGTGTTAAAAAAGGTACAGACATCACAGAAGGTTAAGCTAAAGAGACAAGATTATATGATTAGTCAGAATATTTTTTAAGCGGGCTCTAAACAATTTCTTACCCTTTTGTGGTAGGGCAGCGGGTGCCTGCAAAGATAAAGTTAGTTAAAGTGTAGAAAGTCTAGAAAACAAAATAAGGACAAGTCCAAGACTCGACTAGTAAAAAGTTTAATGCCTCGTACATTTTAAACCTCTTTCGTAACGAACTTTAATGTTAAGTCTAGCAACTCGAGCATGACTTGTGCAGTTAAGTCGCTGAAAAAGTTTTCTATTAATTTACGCAATAATTTACGCACTCATTACATGTATCGCATATATCAAATTATGCTGAACATATGATTTATATATTTTGTAGACCACTTTCTTGTAATGTTTTAGAAGTTGACTATTAGAGGTCGCGGGCTACGTTTAAAATTCACCAATTTCTGAAAGTTGGTGAAAATTTAGCTCAAAAATTCCGTTACATACATACATACACCCCGATCAAATAAAAAAGCGTGTTAAAAAAGGTACAGACATCACAGAAGGTTAAGCTAAAGAGACAAGATTATATGATTAGTCAGAATATTTTTTAAGCGGGCTCTAAACAATTTCTTACCCTTTTGTGGTAGGGCAGCGGGTGCCTGCAAAGATAAAGTTAGTTAAAGTGTAGAAAGTCTAGAAAACAAAATAAGGACAAGTCCAAGACTCGACTAGTAAAAAGTTTAATGCCTCGTACATTTTAAACCTCTTTCGTAACGAACTTTAATGTTAAGTCTAGCAACTCGAGCATGACTTGTGCAGTTAAGTCGCTGAAAAAGTTTTCTATTAATTTACGCAATAATTTACGCACTCATTACATGTATCGCATATATCAAATTATGCTGAACATATGATTTATATATTTTGTAGACCACTTTCTTGTAATGTTTTAGAAGTTGACTATTAGAGGTCGCGGGCTACGTTTAAAATTCACCAATTTCTTGCTTTTTGAATTATTTATCGAGTATCACCTTTAAATTAAAATAAATTGTTTAATAAAATAATACGATTACCTTTGGCAGAATTTAAAAAAAAAGCAGGTATTTTTTCGAGAATTACACTGTTAACAAAACAATGCCCTATTTTATCCCTTTTTTATTTACTATTATTCTGCAGGCAATGTGTCACAGAATTTGCAAAAACTTTTATCGTAAGAACCGCATAGTTTTTTGTTACAGCCCGCAAACCGCCAACATTAAAAAAATCCTAAAATGTGCTTAACGAAAAATAATTGTTCAATCAAATAATGTCAAAATTGCGACGATAGCATTAATTTATTGTAAAACGTATAAAAAAACATCAATCCCGTGTTGATTTGTCATTTTTTGTCGTTTATCTAATTCGAGGATTTTTTTATGTTGGCGGAAAAATTCTGCGGTTCTTGAGGTAAGCGTTTTTTGCAAATTCTGTGATACATTGCCTGTAGAAATAAAAAAGAGATTAAATAGGGCATTTTTTTGTTAAAATAGATAGACACTCCTTCAAAGGTTTTATGTCGATAAAATTAAGCATAGTTACGCATATTTTATATGTGACTATATGAAGACTCACAGTAGGTACGATACTTTAATATTATCACAGGATATTCTGTGCTATTAATATAAAGGATTGTATATGTATAATATTTTCTAAACAATTTAGTCTTTACCCATATTTTAGTGGTTAAATACTAATGATGTTTTTTTTATTATTGCAGGTAATAAAAGATGTTATGTACACCTTGCGAGCTTTTATTTGGTAAGACGAAGTAATCCTTTTATCACTTATTTCGTTGCTTGAGCGAATCGCAACATAATAATGTGCTTATACGTTTTTAGAAATATAATATATAGAAACAGATTTCAGTGAATATGTCACACTGGCAATTTTCGGAAGTTGTACGGTTGTTGAACGGTTAACAATGAACCCCAGTTGTTATGGATACAAAAGAGAAAATTATCTTACCTTAGATTTTTGTGTATGTTTTTGATACTTGTATTTCTAAGCAATTAACATTGTTATATCTGTTCTCTCAATCCATAACAATATTAGCATACTAGCACACGTTGCCTCAACCCTACAATAACGGTCTCTACGGTCTTCGTTCTTGCCTATACGAACGTTAGGGTTGTCAACTGATCCCGTTTTTATGCAACTCTTACAAATATTTATTCGTTTTATTCAATCAGACAGGTAAAGCCTGTCTAAAAATGGAAGTAAAACAAAGTTTATTTGCGGTAAACATATGAATCAGTTTTTTTTATCCGTAGAATCACGAGACAGATATCGGCGCCATAGCAATAGTAGTTATTCGACGCAACTTTAATTAAAACAAATGGAGAAACATGGCAACCCTACAAAACGTCTATAGACGGTACCCTCCCGGGAAGCCGTCAAGGCTCTCGTAAGCACATTCGAGGCGCAACGCTTGCAAATGCGGCCTAATGTGACCGGTAATGCCGATTGCTAACCTACTTAGCCTGATTGTAGAGACGTCTAGATCCGTTCTCAGAACTGTTATTGTCTTGGCAACATGACACTGAACGGGTTAAACGCTTTGTCAGACTTGAAGCGTGAAGGGGATGAGCGCGACATAGACATTTTATTAGCGCGTGAAAAAGAATGGAGCGTGAGCCATTGCATGCAATTTCAAATAAAATAGCACCAACATCACGTGCAACCAATATAATTAAGGCGTTGTCCATGTGAGTGACGCAATGCTACAAGTGCGACGCGACGCGATGCGACGATATCAAATGTATATTTGTTTCTTCGGTTTACACGAACAGTTGACATTGAACTGATACACTTTTCTACGGATTATCCCGATTTATTTACTTTTTATTATAACCTGACGTTTCGGACCCTTTTCAGCGGCCGTGGTCACAGGTAGACTAAGGTGTTAGTTGTCGTTACATAGTTTAAAAACCGGTCAAGTGCGAGTTGGACCCGCGCACCAAGGGTTCCGTACAAACCTGTAGATAAGGAGTAGTAACTTTGAAATTTTTAAAATTGTCAAAAATATTTTTCAAAATATATTTTTTTATATGATGAAACTGAAAATTTACGGTTTTCGTAATTTTTCCTATATCTGTACTATAAGACGTGCCTTCGTTCTAAATTTCAAGATTCTAAGTTTACGGGAAGTACCCTGTAGGTTTTGATTCCCGTGCGAGTTTCGAAAATTTCCGGCCTAAATGGCTGTATCTTTTGATTGCGTTGGCTTAGAAGGTTGATTTTTCTACAGCTTCCAGGGACAGTAGACTTAAGTATCATATAGAAATTTCAGTTTGATACCTCCACGCGTTCCTGAGAAAAACGGTCTTGACAGACGGACGGACGGACGGACGGACAACAAAGTGATCTTATAAGGGTTCCGTTTTTTTCTTTTGAGGCACGGAACCCTAAAAAGAAACAAAAACTTACATCACTCAAAAATATTGAGTTACGTTCCTATCTATACAAAATGAGCTAACAGTATCTTGAGGTCTTGCAATGCGGGGTCTAGATTGAGTCTTGGCTAAAACAGCCATTTCCAACCATCCTCTCTATTAAAATTAGGGTGTCTTCGAATTTTAATGGCTGATTGTCTGCCTCAATTTCCATAGTAAATTGTATTTTTGGATGTATGGCAGGGTTCGAAACGTTAGCTTAAAAAAAAGTAAATTAATCGCGAAATAATTCGTAAAAAAGTGTATCATTTCAATATCAAACATATGTTTATGATTGTGTCCTACGTGGCGAAGCGCGATTGACATTGACACAAGTATTATTCGCGTCGCGTCGCACTTGTAGCATTGCGCCGCTCATGTGGACAACGCCTTCATTATCTTGGTTACACATGAAGTTGGTGGTATTTTATATGTGAAATTGCATGCAATTTCAAACAAGGCACGCTAAGGAAACGACCGCCGCGTTCACGACCTGGCACTGTGCTATCAACTGTTTGTTCAGGGAAATATATTGCATCTACAATCTATTTATGAATTGACGACCATTTTGGTGTAATGGGACTATTAACCGAGAGGTCGCGGGTTCGATTCCCGT
The DNA here is from genome assembly GCA_963921415.1 of Pyrausta despicata. Classification (NCBI taxonomy): domain Eukaryota; kingdom Metazoa; phylum Arthropoda; class Insecta; order Lepidoptera; family Crambidae; genus Pyrausta; species Pyrausta despicata. The sequence goes on along the minus strand of OY992862.1, from coordinate 6,380,318 downwards.
ACTGTACAAACATTTGCATGCAACTGGTCTGGGTGCTTTATGAATTTATTTAAATTTATTTGTAATACAACTGTTGATTCTGATATCTGTTACACAAGTGCTTAAGCTACTTACGACAGAGTCAGATCAATGTATGTAAGTTTGATGTATATTTATTTATTTATGAAATTTACTTGTTAAAGTTCTGAAAAAAATGTCTCCAATCTACAAAATTGTGTTCCCTATTCATCTCAGATTTAATTGATTGATTTCACTTAAAAAATACAAATAAACTAAACTTACTTCCATTGGCTTTTATGTACTAGCTTAATAGCCTGCTCATTAGTTCGACAAAACAAGCCTTCACTTCATTAGCTTACAAAAGCAAAACAATAGCATAGAAATCTGTGCGGCAATGTTACAACAACTGTAGTTTCCCATGTAACCAATTAAGATGTAAACGCACTAACTGAGCGAGATTGATCGGACCAATTAGCATTTCTCAAAGTCAATACCGCTAAGTGTAAAACAATGTCAACAGCCACAAATCTGTTGTAACCAAACTCAAAGTGACTACCCAAAATTGTACACTAGCAATTAATATTATTAGCTCACTAGCACTTAGTTTTATGGGCCAATATTCTACAGTCACGCTAGGGTGGCGTGCTAAACTTTCCTAACGAAAAACGAAAAGAAAAACCAAACCGGTGTGTACGATTTCAAGGGTTTTTTGTTAAACGCTCACTTTGTTATCTAGCGTTCGGTAAAGTTTCAACCGCAAATTGGTGACTGGGAATAGCGAAGGAAAACAACGAAATCGCGGTAATTAACCGTAACGTTGTTCCGTAACTGTTATTACCGAGAACGTTACTTGAATAAAAATAGAGGGAAACTGTAATAAAAGGACAATGGCGGGGTAGAAGCGTCTTATCGCTTATGACACTTCATTAGATCGCCTATGTCGCGAAACCTTAAAGTTTACGTATATTGGGATCGATTGTTGTGTGTATGTTCAATCTCACAAAAAGGTTCTGTTTTATTATTTATAAGGTTTGACATTAAAACATCTTTAACAACGATTCAAACTGATTAAACATATATTCATTCACATTAAAGATTTGGATACATAAAAAAAAAAAACAATTTTCCTGGTTGTTAAAAAATGGTCAAAAGTTTACTAGTATAATAACGAGAATTTGAATAAATATATACCAAGAAACCTAATTTTTTAAGCAGGTATTAAGCAAGCTTAGATTAGGAATTAGGTTTTTTTTAACAATACTATGTATTTTTCATTTATCGCAGGGATCATGTTATGTGTAATATAACTGTGTACGAGTATTGGCAATCAGTTCTACCTTTTTTGTAACAGTTCGTAATCCACGTCTGGATTCCACATTTCCTTGCAATTTCACTAAACTTTCAAACTTTTAGTTGCACTGAATTGCACTTCGACTGAAATAAAGTACCTACCTGTCACACTTTTTTTATAAGAATAAGGCTACTAACTGACTTATGCTAATGTATCTATAAGCTAGCGTCGTCTATGTCTCATACTGCACTTAGCGATTAATGCTGTACATAATTAATGATCAGCCTTCCCGAATGCCAGACTTTACTTAAGTACGGCCAAACCCTTATTGGTGTAGAAAAAACTAGTCTAAACCGAAGCCGAAGCTTATTATTAATCATGAAACAGCTGAGATTGAAGGGTGGTAAAACAAAAGTGAAATAAAGGGCTCGCTCATGTGTTCAATTTTAAGACGATAAATTTTAAATCATGTAAGTACCTTTCAGTTTTAGTAAAGGTTTCAGGTTTGCAATTTAAAAATACTGACTGATTTACGATTGTTATTTAAGTACACAAAGTTTATTTATAAAGATAATACGTTTGCAGACATAGGCAGGACTGAATACTTTATCTGCTTAAAATGGAAACTTAAATTAGTGTCGAACATAGTTCAAAGTTTAGAGAAAAATACACAAAATTGATTAATTTTGCCCTTTTTTGTCAAAGGGGTCCAGTAAGATATATCTTAGCGAGTAATAAGTAAGTACAGCGTGTAAGCGATTTTAAAGGATATTTTTTGAGACCGAGTTAGGATTTTTGGTAAGTTTGGCAAATGGCAGATTGACCCCTCATGCCTGCTTCTGACATGATGGAATGCGCAAGAACTAACCCGCTCGGCTCAGTGGCGCGGATAATGTGGATTTATATCTTTAGAATGTAAAATTGTGTATGAATGTAAATTTGACGACCACTTTGGTGTAATGGTTTAGAAGTTGACTATTGACCAAGAGGTCGCGGGTTCGATCCCCACACTGTACAAACTTTTGTATGAATGAACATGTCTGTTTGTACTGGTCTGGGTGTTAAATGTATTTATGTAAGTTTATTTGTAATACTACTGTTGATTCTGATACCGTAACTCAAGGTGCTTAAGCTACTTACCACGAAGTCAGATCAATGTATGTAATATTGTTGCAAATCTATTATGTAATTGTAGCTCTGTTGAACAGATTTTTACCAATAGTTATCCCTCGCATTTACTAAGTGCCATTACGATTTTTTCAGATGTAGGTATTCGGTCGAAGTCGCAGGTGACAGCTAGAAGGAAATATTACATTATTTTATTCGAAGACACTAAAAACTAATGTCATCTGAAAAAGGGTCGGCTTCCAACTTAATTACCAGTCCGATAAATTATTATTAGCGGTATTATACAGCCGTAAGTTATTGCAGCGGGTATTTTTTCCTAGCATCACTAATTTAGCTTAGCGGCGAAGGCTTCACCGACTACATATAAACTAAGCCAACAATACGCGCACTTACCTGCACCATAATATACATTAATTCCGATTCTAGAATCCTTAGGCAGTTGCCGCTTCGGTGAACGTTCAAGTTGTCTACAGTTTCAGTTGCCAGTCGGCTGTCGCCGTAATCTCGTCTTGGTGTTTGTGGAGCAATCGACTTGCGGCTATTATTGGTCTGGAACTGATTAGTTGCTGCTGTTTATCATTTCTGTGGGCAGAGTGAGCTAGAGAGATAAACTTGACGATTACGGAAGCTAAGTTTGGGCAATATTACTAGCGAAAGAGATAAGACAAAATTGACGAGGCAAGAGGTAGAAGTCAAGTTCTGGTGATAAACCGAAAAAAAACTGGTCAACCTCTTGCCGTTAATAATGATAATATTGCTATAATTTATAATATTCTTAAGAATAATATTGCTATTCTAGATTCTTGCTATAACCTGCTTTGCTTGAATGGGATGCGGTTTTTGAGTTAAATTAATGAACGAAAACTAAGTATCTCAATATTATGTGCTTTCCCAAGGTCCACTGTATCAGTGTACAAAATTTTATTAAAATCGGTTAGGCGTGAAAGTGAACATGCAGACACTCGGATTAGAAATGTCAAAATACTGTAAATACAAAACTATCGCATTTATAATATTAGTATATTCTACATTCGTACCCTTATCACGCTCGTTCAATCACGTTTAAAACACAAACCGTTAAGTACAAATTCTAACAGAGGATTACACAATCCTCCTCCGTGTAGCCGATTCTGAAGAAAACAAAACACTGTCATTAAATTTCACAAACGAAAATGTCCCCTAATCGCAAGGCGTAATGTCTATCGTCGCATAACTGTGCGTCTCTCTCATTTGTTTAACTCATCAAGGAAAAAGATCAATTAGGAAGATTAGTTATCTTCTTTAAAGATTACGTCATAGCAGGGGACGAGGGATGGGGTGGTGAAAACTCTCGATCATACGCATTTCGCTTAGGGCTATAAGGATTTTGACGGAATATTTTGGCACTCGACAGCACACCAGGCTACCTATTTCGGAAGCGAAACCGTCAGTATTATAGTATGATAAGCTGCCGTAGTGTTAACTTTGATACTTCAACGCTTTTTCATGATATTAGTTGTACAATTTCACTTCCTAACTCTGATGAAGTTACTTATATCTTAAATTTGATTCAAGTACAGCGGGATGTGTCTACGAATACGAACTACAAAAAGCTATTATTAATAACTGTATTTCATATGAATAGCATTTAATCCAAAAAAACTAATTCCATGACTAAATAAAGAATCAACAGAATCACTTCTTACAAATCTGAATTATCACAAATAATAAATATATCTAAGAGCGCATAAACAAAAGGAAGGATCGAGTGTGAGATAATAATGAATCGATGCTATCAGGATAAAAGAAGTGGGAAATCTAGAAGATATAAGGAGCTATAAAAGTGGGCTCTGGCCAAGGGATACAATTTGGCTTATTTAACTGCCATCTAGCGACAAGATAGGAGCTTTGGCGAAGTTATTAGCCCTTTACGGAATTGTTGGCGATAATTCTTGTCAGTTATTTGTCGCCCGTATATTTTGGTTGTTCGTTACGCGAAAGACGGAAAAATAAGAAGGTTTTGATAAGGAAAGGGCTAGAAAACTAAGTTTAGATGCTATCAGAAGATAAATATACCCTATGTCTTCTGCTAGATGAGATTGTTGGATCACATATATTTTTATTTATTTTATTTTTTTATTTTATTTTATTTATTAGGCACACCAACGACAGTTACAATTGATTTAACATGAGACTTACATACAGTAAAAAAGTGTTGCTAATTGCACTATCAATACACATATACTTACTTTCCTAATGTAAATAGATTTAAGATTCTAATGCAGACTGTAAATGCTTTCGTATCGCACGTGCCATTTCATAGTTTTTATCAATAACTGTTCTTTTAATATGGTGTCGAAAATAATAAAAAGTCAAAGGTTTGTAATTCAGTACCCACAAACAAACTTTCGAATTATTATCTCGCTGACGTATGTTTATTTGTCTGCGAAAACAAATTTTCCGCTCCGATGTGCCTATAGGATAGAGAAATTACTGGCCTGTATAATTGGTTATCGTGTTGTATAATTTAAAAATTTCGTCGACGCCATAATTTTCAGGAAATCACGTGGCGTTCGCATGATTTCTCTCCATTAATAATGAAAGTTCCCACCCCGTTGTTGGGCAAGTATTTTTGGTGCGCCGTTATATACTGTGGCAACAAATAGCATGAAGTAAGGCTTTTATGATTGGACAATGCAATTTGTTTGACTAGGTTTATTAATAAATAGGTTACAAAAACATCGCATACATTGATCTGACTCTGTGGTAAGTAGCTTAAGCACTTGTGTTACAGACATCAGAATAAACAGTGGTATTACAAATAAACTTAAATAAAAACATATAACACCCAGACCAGTACAAACAGACGTGTTCATGCACACAAATGTTTGTACAGTGCGGGGATCGAACACGCGACCTCTTGGTTCATAGTCAACTTCTTAACCATTACACCAAAGTGGTCGTCAAATATATGAAGATCTGCCAGAGGTATTCGGTATTAATGTTTAAAAAAGCCAGTAAGATTTTTGATCTACTCGTACAATTTAATGATTTGTTTTGTATTGCTCATGTTTTCTAAGTCCTTTTTACGTTCTTCTTTTTCGCTGTTGATGGAAGTGAAATTTCTCTAAAAATAATTGGTCGGGATTGTGATGTTCCTACCATAAAACTTTAATTAAAAAAAAATATAAACTAAATAACGACTCCGTTATTTGAACCTCAAATACTGATGAACCTGCACGCAATGTTTAGAGCAACGCAAAGCAATTAGAGCAGAGTTTATTATCACTAATACCGTTACACGGATGCGTTGTCTACTTATCTAGCCAAATGTGACCACGAGAATTTATTGGTTTAGAATTATCCCTAAATAATTCGGCGTTTGATTCTAATCTAGCTAGATTTTGGGCTCTACTAATATTAATGATAAAATAATTGTGTAAAGATACGGTTTCTACCAAACATGGGCTTATAGGGCTTGTGTTGTTATCTGAAAGCGATAAATTTAACCTCATATGTACAAAAATTGGAGAAAACAATACTTACTCATTAACTTGAATCGCTACCAAAAATAAAGACATCAGTGTCCCAGATTACAATGAACTGAGGTACCTATTCAACTAGGATACAATCTTGCACTCATATTTTGATTGAATGTGTCTAAGTTACAAAATAATATCCCAAAGTCTTTGCCTCACTGCCAGCGAGATGAAACTAATAAATAAATAATAAATATTCCAAAACAATCACACCAATTCTCTAGTCCCAAATTAAGCTACGAGGCTTGTGTTATGGGTACTAGACAACGGATAAACATACTTAAATACTTTTTTTTTGTAAATAAATACATATTATACATAGAAAACACCCAGACCAGTACAAACACACATGTTCATGCACACTTATGCTTGTACTGTGCGGGGATCGAACCCGCGACCCTTGGTTTAGAAGTCCGACCTGTGGACTACTGCACCAAGCGGTCGTCAAACTGCGACGCTGTTTTTAATCCCCGATGAAAAAAGGGGTGTTATAAGTTTGACTTGTCCTATGTCTATTTATGTGTGTAGGTTTGTTTGTGTTTTTGTCTTCCTTGAATCGCTCTGCCTTTGTGACAAAGTCCTAACAGCACTGTTTTACATATAACCTTATTGATCAGAGTACGCATAACCCCATTTTCGGTTACTCATTAAGCACCATCGAACACAAAGATAAATTAAATAATTCGACACGCTCATCCCATTGTTAAAATGCAAATAATTAAATTGACTTTTAAATTCTCATTTCAGTTTTGTTCAGTTATCTGGCCTGTCAAGGTTTGTGTGCGTGAAATAATTATCAGTAGCAAGTTGTATTACAAAAGACTTAATTGGCCGGATATCAGGATTTTTCGAGTGGACAACAGTGGAAAAATTATCGGGATTTAACGAGAAATGAGTTTATTACGTTTATATTACGCTTAATAAAATGTCTGTGAACACTTACGCGTTTTGTTGTTGCCCTTTTATGTGCCTTTTTATAATTGGCCTTACAAAACTGGGCCAAAGTTCAAAACGCGATCTGTATGGAGACGCGATGCGGGACGTTAGCTCGGCTATTTACTTCACGATCAAAAAATATATACTGGTTTGGTAACCTAACTAAAGTGCAATACAGCCGAAACGTCGAGCAACCGAGTCGTGAGTACCTAATAGTCATTTAAATATGTCGCATTTAGATCCGAAAACAAGCAATTAGTGTTACACTAACTAAAGGTTTTGTCAACTTCTTCGACCCGTCATGCGTTCTTCTCGACAAAGCTTTTCAGGTTACTTTTTATGAAATAATTTTACTGATTAGGCTCTATTACATTTTCTTCTCAAGCTCACTGGAACACCTCTCATTACTAACTTTCTTTCGATGAACCACTTATATTTTAATGCAAAACAAACCTAAAGTTCTTGGCAAACACACACCACAGTGATAGGTGCTAAGTAAACGTATACCATCGAGTTAACATCGAGATTGACAGGTCAACAATGGCTGCAAGTGAAAAAAAAATACAGTGTGGTTGCAGCGATAGCCCGCTCAAGCAATGACGGTATGTACTATCGCCCTATTGCTAGAACACACCAACATACCATCCAGATGCGAGAGAGACATGTTCTAACTACTTAGACAAAAACATATCATTTTTTTTCTGCAGATAATTTTACGTGCAAAAAAGTTGATAGGTTATATGTACATATTTGAGCTAAGGGTCTAGGATAGAATATTTAAGTCATAAACTTAAAATGAGGGTCTAAATGTGATATTTTTGATACCGTACCTACTAAGTTAACCTTTTTATGTAGATTATTGCGATCGGTTTTTCCCATCAGATAATTTTATTGAACAATCCAATCATTACAATGCAGGCAGTATAAATATTTTTACTCACTGACTTCAGGAAGTGACTCCAAAAATAAAATATGAAAGGAAAAAAACATATTTTAACTTCTCTTAAAAATTACTCCGAACATACATTTACCCCAGAGGATTATTTATTTATCCCTAGAAGCTAAAAGGAGAACGAAGTTATTTAAAAATATGTGAATTCAAAATAAATTCTTACACGTACACGAAAGTTGTTGACGTTTTTTTTTGGCACGCCCCGCTACCGCCGCAGGCGATCGCGGTGTGACCTTGTCTTTAATCTTTTTTTGACACTGAAGCAGGGACTTTGTAGGTTCAATATAAAGTGCATTCGCTTTAAAAAGCAATAACGCCTTGTAAGTAATTGGTGATGTAATCTTAGGTAGAGGCAGGCTTGCACAGTTAAAACTGCCTGTTTGCCCTTATTGCCCTATTGCTAAGAAGAATGAGGAAGTCTAAAGCGAAATGTTGCGTATTTAGAAAGTGTAATTTATCAGCTAGATTGCAGATTGACTGTATGTTTTTGTATCAATAAATAAAACACATTGTAAGTTTCAATTGTGTACTTATCGTTTGTGAGTGATTTCAATGATAACACTCGTACCCACTCGACACTCTCTCAGTGTCAGTTTTGACAATGTAGAGCTTTTACATAGTTTGCACAACTGTGCAATGTGAAAAATAGAAGTACAGATTTGATAAAAAAAAAATGTAATAAGAGCTACAGTTAAAAGTATGAAAACATGTTATTATTTACAACTTTGAGCATTAAATATGCTACAAAACAGAATCTTTCTTGATATATTACTGCCTTGTATTTTGTCACATCTGAGTTTTCAGTCTTTATTATATAATAAACATGTGTAAAAAATCTCCTATTCATACAACCAAAAAAAAAAAGAATCAATTTGTTATTTGCCTAACACATCACCAAAATGAGGTGGAGCCTTAACTAGGGAGGAATTGAACCCTTCAAATGTCGATCAATGATGCCACGAATGTGAAACAGATACGTGTTCCTTAAGCGGGATGAAGACAGGTTTTTCAACCTCCACGGTGTGGTATACGGGTACTCCTACATGCTTGATGACAGGTACATGTTTAACCACTTGCACCTCTTTGTAGACTGGAACCTCCTTGATGACTGGTACATGTTTAATGACAGGTACGTGTTCCACGTGGTGATGGTGGAGGGTGTGAACCTCGTGGGGTACGTGGATCTTGATGCTGGAAAATACAAAAAATTAACAATTTTTTAAGAACAATTGAATCGTCAAACCCGAATGTATGTTGTAGCGACTAAAAAGTTCTCTGTCATTATTTGATGATGATACTTAAACTTTTGGTGCCTTTGGAGCTTAATGCTAAAGTTGACATCATAACTACCAGATGTAGTTACGCTGCACCAATTTATATCGTAAGAAGGTTGCCTTACAGATAGCTAAACAAGTATTGTAAGTCAACGCAGTTTATACAGATTAACTTTTTACAAAAAGTGATAGAGTCATTCCACTAAGAAAAATATTTTTTGGTGATTGCACTTTTCTTCTTAGGGCATAATGTAGGTGAACAAGAGATCTTAAAACTTTATTGATTAAGTAAGCCGTAATGAGATTACAAGATATCAGTGGAGGCGTGGTCTCTTTAATGTCACTTGTCCAATGAATATCTGATTTACCGAAATACATCTACACTTAAGTAGCGATTCCATTTATGGAGTTATTATCTCTTACACATAAGTTGGGGTCATCTTACATCATATTTTTTTTGCAAAAAGTGGGTCTGCAAAATTATTTGCATTCAATTGGATCTTATTAAGTTAATTCTTAAATCACTAGCCTTAAATTATTTAAACTAGCACTTTCATGATTTTCTAACTACAAGGAAAGAAAATCATTGATACTATCTATGATTTTGAAGAAAGAAGCAATAAAATCCAATCGCTTAGTACTTAGAACTGAAAACCCTCAAAGACCCTAGAGGACGCTAAGTCACCATTTTTTCATTTTTATCGCTTCACCGCCAAAAATTACAAATCTCTTATATTCTTAAGCCTAAGTGCTTAAGCTACTTACCACGAAATCTGATCAATGTATGTGATGTCGTTGTTTATTAATATTAGTCCTTGCATTATTTTACTGAAAATCATAATAATATAGACTTACCGAGTGTGGTGGTAGGGGTCGGGTTCTGGCACCGGCGAAGCCACGCACACGGCCGCAACGAGCAGAGCAGAAGTCAACTGGAATGTTAAAATTTTCTAGATTAAGCAAAATATTTCAGGATATATATAACACAAAATAGAAATGCAAAAAGCCTTCTTTTTATCATGACATGTAAGTCAAAATCATAGGTCATCTTTGTATTATTATAGCTGACCCGGCAAACCTTGTTTTGCTATATAAATTAATGTAGACAACCCTTATCACTAAGGGATATGAAAAGTACATGTTGGCGGATTCTCAGACCTACTCAATATGCTCATAAAATTTCATAAAAATCAGTCAAGCCGTTTCGGACGAGTACGGGAACGAACATTGCGATACGAGAATTTTATATATATATAGACATTATATTAATCTACTTTTATTTCAACATTCAGTCCAGACTGGAATAAATCAGGTCATGATTGCGCCCCTATGACGAGTAATCAAAAAAGGAAATGGTACATAACGAAAAGTCTTAATTGAGCTTTACAGATTTATTGCTTTCTATATTAACTGCATAATTCTTTATATTAACTGCATAATTATATCAAATATCGACGTAGGGTTGTATTTCATCGATTCACAGTAACGGATGATTTACCAATTTAATTACTTTGACCCGGTGTTGTCAATCAAATATCCTAATAGTAATAACGCAACTACACAGTAATCTATCGTAGTAACCACATCGGTTGCAGCATTTCATGTTAATTTGACATTTAGTTCCAGGATACACGGCCTGTTGGCCAAATATGTCGTAGCCCGCACGCAACGCAAGACGTTACATAGGCAATCAGTAATTCTGAATACTGATACGTCCTGCCAAACAGACTATTCTAGAAAAACTAGGTTGGATTAACCCGTCAGTGGTAAATGGGGTGGATCGGCCTTTTGTGTAAAGTTTTGATTATTCATTGACAAGAAACTGTGCAAAAAGTTGAACTTTGTCAACCTGTTGCCGGTCTTAAAAAAACTTTTAATTAGTGTCACAACACTGTTTAGTTGAAAGTTTTATTTTACAAACAAAAATAAAACACAACTAAAATCTCATTTATAGAAAAATACAATTGACAGTTCGATAAATCTAAAGGTTATCTTAAAAAAGGCTTATTTAAAGATAAGGCCAAAATACTAAATAAGTATTAAGTATTCTAAAGTATAAATTGGTGGGACTTGTGGAATAATGGTTTTTAAAATTTGTAAAAAAAATATGACCCTATTTTTTTAGAAAAACCCTTTTTTCGCACTTACTTTCTCTAAACTAAATTTAATTATTAAATTAATTGTTCACGTTTTTTTTCACTTATTAGTGCAAGTAAATAAATAAAGGACTCACGGCGATATTGTAGATCATGTTGGCAGCCGGTGTGTCACTGTGTGCCTGCGCCGGGCGCATCGCGTTAATATGTACTACGGTTGTGTAAGCTCCGCGTTACGCTGCCCGCTCTGACCGATACATAGTACAGTGGCCAGCACATCTGGCCACACAATTTTGTTGCAAACTCCCCCGTATCACAAGCGCATAAGATGCCGCAGGGCTTACCCTGACGTGCTGTGGTCTGAACGTATTCGTAGCAGAGTGCGTTACGACAAGGATTGCATGCTTGGAATTTTCTCGCAGTTTTTCGGAGACAGCATCAAAGATATATTTTTTGAAACGATTAAGAGCATCAATTTACATAACGGTCATGTAAGTGATTTTGTGATCAAAACTTTATGATGTTCGTAAAACAATTTTTTTTACGTAGAGTAGGTACGTACCTAATAAATCATACCTTAAAGTATAAGTAGGTACTTATTTTTTGAGTTCGCTTTTGTATAGGAAAATTCATTTATTTATGTAAAAAAAATGTTTTTCCAGACTACACTAAGTCATGTTTCATAAAGCACCAGGCAAAATTAATTTTCTAGACCGTTTTCTTACGTCACTGTCAGGTTAAATGCGAAACAGCCTTGTAAATTATGCATTAGTGGTAAATCGAACACCATGATAGATACTTATTATGAGGTCGTAACAGTTGATCGATAAGTTTCTGATAGATTGAGCAAGGCAAAGTAATAGGGACACTATTTTAGTTGTGGCCAATTAGATTTATAAGCACTATGAAAAATATTTAAATAGTTTCATTATTTTAATTGTCTTTAAACTTCATCAGTAATTTTAAAACATATCTTGAAACAGTAAAATAAAAAACCGGTCAAGTGCGAGTTGGACTCGCGCACCGAGGCCGAGGGTTCCGTACAAACCTGTAGGTAGTAAATGTAAAAGTTCACCCATCACGGGTATTATAAGACTTAAGTATTTAATATAAATTTTAATTTAATATTTCAACGCGTTCATGAGATAAGGAGTAGTAACTTTAAAATTTTCAAAATTGTCAAAAAAAATTTTTTTTATATGCTGAAACTGAAAATTTACGGTTTTCGTAATTTTTCCTATATCTGTACTATAAGACGTGACTTCGTACTAAATTTCAAGATTCTAAGTTTAAGGGAAGTACCCTGTAGGTTTTGATTCCCGTGCGAGTTTCGAAAATTTGCGGAAATTTGCGGCCTAAATGGCTGTATCTTTTGATTGCATTGGCTTAGAAGGTTGATTTTTCTACAGCTTTCAGAGATAGTAGACCTAAGTATCATATAGAAATTTTAGTTTGATACCTCCACGCGTTCCTGAGAAAAACGGTCTTGACAGACGGACGGACGGACGGACGGACGGACAACAAAGTGATCTTATAAGGGTTCCGTTTTTTTCTTTTGAGGTACGGAACCCTAAAAAGTAAGTAAAAAAGCGCTTGAAAACTATTCTTATGGAATACTTACCAATATGGATCTTTGTAATCTGTCTCAAAACAAAAAAAACGATACGTACACGTTACGTCCTACGTTTACTAGTTTTCGAGAACATGCGCTTATTAAAATAACCAGATAAACTCGTATTGTAACAGTTCATTAGTCAGTCATGTACCTACGTCTATTGATCGAATTTTCAACTTTGTAAGTCAATTCATAAGCCGATCATGAATCAAAACTCGTCTAGTCAAAATTACGATACCGTATATTTTAAGAATTCTGCGATCCAGTCGGTGTTTTAGTGCATTAGTGTATTATTTGTGCGTTATTAAATTCGAACTCACTTAAAAAAAATACAAATAGTTTGTGCAGAAATACTACTTCAAAAACTAAAGCAAAATCGACGTGTTGCAGTTAAGGGGTTAAATAGATATATATTTATAATTCTGCTCGTGTGTAGTTTTATTGTGCATTTAAGCCGATTAAACAATTTCCCATCGAACCCACCGTTTATTATGACGTTAATCACTTTAATGTTACCTCATTTGGCCTAATTCATTTGTGTAATTTTGTCTATTGAATTATATTTGTAACAGCATCAGAACTTCACGGCAGTTGGTTTTGATTTAGTGTTAATTTATTGTTTTTATTTATTTGTTTAGTGTTCATTATGTGAGTTACATGTAGATTATAGTGGACAACAAACTACTATACCATACTAACTATTCGTTTTGCGCGATCGCAAGTAAGTATTTTTAGGGTTCCGTACCTCAAAAGAAAAAAACGGAACCCTTATAAGATCACTTTGTTGTCCGTCTGTCCGTCCGTCCGTCCGTCTGTCAAGACCGTTTTTCTCAGGAACGCGTGGAGGTATCAAACTGAAATTTCTATATGATACTTAGGTATACTGTCCCTGGAAGCTGTAGAAAAATCAACCTTCTAAGCCAACGCAATCAAAAGATACAGCCATTTAGGCCGCAAATTTCCGCAAATTCTCGAAACTCGCATGGGAATCAAAACCTACAGGGTACTTCCCGTAAACTTAGAATCTTGAAATTTAGTACGAAGTCACGTCTTATAGTACAGATATAGGAAAAATTACGAAAACCGTAAATTTTCAGTTTCATCATATAAAAAAAATATTTTTGAAAAATATTTTTGACAATTTTGAAAATTTCAAAGTTACTACTCCTTATCTACAGGTTTGTACGGAACCCTCGGTGCGCGAGTCCAACTCGCACTTGACCGGTTTTTTTTTTTCAGTTATGAGAAACTTTGGTGTTTTCTACTCGTATGAGTTATTTTTGGTGCGCAAACTTAGAAATAAATAAAAAACAAAATGTAAGAACTACAGTGAGGCTATTTAATTTTAACTGATTTTAAAATCATTGTAAAGTTTTCTAATTATGAATGTAAATAATTTTATTTGATAGAATCATTCATTGTCTTCGAGATAGCAGTACTTTTAGATACAGTGTACTTAATAAGCATAATTATTATGTACACAACACATGTACAAGTACAGTATGTTTTGTGATTACGGAATCGCCCGATGTAGACCACTATTGCCACGGTTCACTGGGCAATGCGCGAGACGGCCCTACTTTATAAATCAGTTGCACTACTCAGTATTACTTACTTGTACAACCTCAGGATGTCAAGGACGCTAATGTAGTGCTAAAGCAGTAGTTTTAAATGTTATGATCACACCATGCTAATTTCGTGACAAAACAATTTGATATTTATTGAACAAGGTAACATATTTGGAAGCCTTAGGTACTAGATTTGTTATACAGAAGATGAAAGTAAGAATGCTTCGATCAATAAACAATAAAGAGTAAATAGTAAGAGCGGGTAGACATTGGGCGCTTTCCAACGCGCGCTTTGTCAAAACGCGTTTAAAGAATCCCTGGTTCTTTAAACGCGTTTATTACTATTGAAGTGTACACATGCAAACGCGCGCTTAATGCTGCCGTCGAGCGCCTTATGTGTACCCGCACTAATTGTTTATTAGAAATATGCCTGTAATAGAATGCTCATTAATAATGAATGTCTTAAAAGCGAATTCTTATAAATGTAATCTTATTTCCGTTGAAATAGTAGTGATTGCAGAAAGAAGACTGCATTTAAATCATTGCGTTACTCAAAATATATTGACGTATTTAAAGACGTCAGTTGGGTAAAAACCAACGACGACATCAATCTATCGGTACTCAATACAGTAGTGCAAAATATAATCTATACTAATATTATAAATGCGAAAGTAACTTTGTCTGTCTGTTTGTTACTCAATCGCGCCTAAACTACTGAACCAATTCGCATGAAATTTGGAACGGAGATATTTTGATACCCGATAAAGGATATAGGCTACTTTTTACCGCGGGAAAATGACGCATTCCTATGGAAAATTCAGGTAGGCCGATCGCTTTTTTAGGAAATGAATTACTGTTCACCGATTTCAATAATAATATAGCCTTGAAATATTTGTGGAAGTCCAGGGAAGGTGTAAACAATGAGAAAAATATTGATAAATTGCGAAAACAGCTTGCAGGACAGCGTGTCTGCCGGGTCCACTAGTACCTACTAAGTGTATTTCCACTGTGGCATCTAATGTGTAACAAGTCTATTTAACGCATGAGATGAGTTGCTGCCTTTAATTAATGACGATTATTTTGGAAGCCTCGTTTTTGAAGATTCGTTTTCGAAGCCCTAAATGCTTTGTTAGAAATGCCTTAGCCTTTGGTTAGATACCACAACGAACGAAATAAATTACGATGACCCAGCTTTGTTTGGTTTAATTAGCAAAAACTCTTTTTTTTCTCAAAGGATGTTCAGTTTCAAAATTATTACCATCAACTAACTCATCGATATCGTCTGACACGTACCGATTGGTAAGATATCGATAACAATGAAATAGCGCAGTCTAGTGAGTTGAAATGACGTAATTTGCAAATTTGCTCGTTTTAAATTCAGTAAATGCGTTTATTCGACTTTTTGTCATTCCACGCGTACGTTTGGACCCGTTTCGGCCACCTAGTTTGTGAGGTTTGTATCATTTCCTTAGTCCAAACGTCATTTGCATAGTACGAGTACATAAAAGTGACAGTTTAGTGCAATGTTAGTCAGTACCACGTTGAGGCACTTATAATGAACGTCTGTCGTCATTTTTTACTTAAACATTCAGTCGTATCGTACTTTGAAAAGATTGTTGACTAACGTTGGGAATCATTTTAGGAATTTATTTAGGTCACATAATGTAAAAAAAAATCAGGAGTTTTCAGATTTAAGTACCTAATTCTTTTTCCGCAGGGGGGTTTTCGTTACCTACTAAACTTTGCCTTACGTTTAAAAAAAGATATGATTAATAAATATTCATGATATATGTTAGTTATGTCTGTTAGTAATCTTATTACAATAAAATGTGTTTCCCGAACATGTCAAAATAAGTCCAAAAGATGCGATGTTGCAGCTAAAAAGTGGTTTCTGCCAATTTCCAAACGGCCACAATGGCGGAGCGCAATCAGGTGTATTTCCCTGGCGTCTGCGTCTTCCTAGCAATTGTGGAATATATGCAGTAGTGCTGTCTGATGGATCCTGGTAGGACAGTTTGAGCTGGGACATGTTCGGTGTGCTAAAATTAGATTGCCGAAACGAGAAGTGAGTTGTGCAATTTTATTAAGCTCCTGAAGACCCTAATATAGGGACGTTACAAAAAAAAAACAAATAGTCTCGTTAAAAAGGTTAAAGGGATTATTAGGTAAACAGTGCTCTACAACGGATCAGTTTAAGGTTTGAACGCTTATTATATGATGATTCTCGATACTGGATCGGTGTTGTAATAAAACATCTATTATCACAGATTAGAGTCAATTAAAATCTTTAGCTACGACTAAGCGGTCACAATTCCGATATTGAATGTACTCGAGAGCCGGTTGAAAAACTCTATACAAAATAGGGACAGGGTACAATTTTTTAACAACTGCCCACTCTAGCGAACACGCGGTGCTTTTTGTTCGGAAAGTTACTCCGCATGAAATGACTTTTGTAGTGCAGAAAAGTTAGTATTTTGTATAATGTGTCTGAAATAAAGGCTCTGTGCGGTCTGTAAAGAATAGTTTTTTGATAGACAACGGTTTTGTTGCCTTTTGTACGGTTGTTGAATTAGCACAAATGTTATGTTTGCCGACAATATTAAGTACAGAGTATTTATACACAAATGCATTAGAAT
The DNA here is from genome assembly GCA_963921415.1 of Pyrausta despicata. NCBI lineage: Eukaryota > Metazoa > Arthropoda > Insecta > Lepidoptera > Crambidae > Pyrausta > Pyrausta despicata. The sequence continues at coordinate 6,363,304 of OY992862.1, read as the reverse complement.
CTCACCCAATCGCTGAAAAATATAAATCCCAAAACCAAGAATTAGAAATAGAAATGTTTAAAGTTAAATAGCTTTTGTAGGTTCGAAAACATTTTTAAGCGTAAGAAGAATTAATCATTCAATCTTCTTTATTGAGCAACTCATTTCTTACCAGTTCCATTTTACAATATAACATTAAATACGTATTTTACATAAAATATAAGCCGTCTGAGTTGTCATTAGTCGGACCTATCATCACATTAACATCTTTATACGGCGTAATATAATACTGACGTACCGCCATTAAACCGTTACGGACGTGAAACACGAAACTACTATTAATAATTACCTGAAATTATTATTAGAAGAGAGTGCAATGTTATTAGAGCTCGTTATTTATTTTTGGAATACTTAGACCCACGTTTATAATACGCTCAGTCATCTAAATATTAAGTTACTTTATGTTTGTAACATTAACAATGCGAATTCCTTAACAATGTGAAATTAAAACACAATTAAAGCAAAATGGACTGCTACAGGCGGGGCACGAACTCGCACCTCCCGCAAACCGGGCGATTGATCTCCCAATTGAGCTACCGTGACACTCACTCATCGAGAGTCCGAGTTTCTATAAGTGCTCCGTAGGCTTTAAATATATAAAACTTAAAAGGAACTGACTGAAAGACTAACTGACAAAAAGGTCTATCATCGCCAGCCAGCCAAACGACTGGACAGAAGGGCTGAAGTTTGGCATGCAGGTGGATGTTATGACGTAGGATATTGATAAATTCTACCCCCAAGGGGAATAATATCTTATTAGATAATGAAGTATTTTTTAATTGCAATATTTATATGTGAGATAAAGATGTTTGGACCGTTGGGCAAACAGTTCACCCCCAAGGGGCTAAAAGAGGGGTTGCGAATTTGTATGAAACTCAAAAAACTAAAGTCCACGCGGGCGAAGTTGCGGGCCGCCGCTAGTAGCTAATAAAAACCACTAAGAGGTACCTGGGACGTCCCGGAGAAATCCCCGGGGCTTACGTCTGTAATCCCCTTACTGGTCAGTCAAGTGACGTCACCTATGAAGCAGATTTGCTTTTTTTTCTTTCACTGAAAGGAGCATCCTAGCGAGTTTTTGCAGACAGATTTTTGATGTTTTCAAGCCTAGCTGCAGGGTTAGGTTTAAGCTTGGAGAATTTTGTTTTTGGGAATCGGAATTTTGTGCCACATAGTAACTAGGCAGAAACTTCTACAAAATTATTTATTTAATGTTTAAAAAGTACGGATTGAATTTGATTTTGAATTCCATATCCACAAATGGTGATCCCGCGTTTCATGAAAAACTCATGGAATAATCCAGGTTTGATGAATGAAAAGGTTTTAAGATATGAAAATGAGGTAATGTATGTATGTGGTAGGATTAAAATTGTATGAATGAAATTAATAGTTTTTTTTAGGAACGTAGGGCTCTTCGGTGGATTTATCATAACAATACTCCCCATAAAGTTACAAATTGTTTATTTTATGCCATTTAAAACTTAAGTTCTGTTTCGATAGATTTTTATTACATAATTCGTTTTATTTGTTAAGTTTTTTTTGCGTTCACAAACAATTTCGAAAATACATAACACTTCAAATAACATAATTAGTTAATCACTTTCAATTTTGAAGGATTCACACATGTTTTTACTTACTTTAGTAAAAAAAATAATACATCAAAGGGTTCGCAAAACGAGACACTATGATCAGCACTCGGAAAATAAAAGATACGGTTGCCGACCGCATGTAGTGCTCTCTAGCACTAGGTATTGTATGTCCCTGGGTAAATGGCACGTAGTAGCTAGAGCAGCACTTAAGACTACACAATATCTTAACAAAATCAACCCTATTACCAGTATCATAAGATATCGCTGTGATTATCTTGACGTGCTATTGACTACACCTTCTTCTCAGATCACGTAATTTTTTCTCCTAATTTGATATCTGCATCGTAAGAGGTAAGGATGAAAATTGGTTGAGGAAATTCGTCCTTGGTATGGCCGGGCCAATTGTGGGGTTGTCTTGCCTTGTTCAGTGGTTATGTAAGTTGGAAAATGTGGACGTGTTTTGCAATGATGCGATAATACTTGTAATAGTGCAACTTTAGAATACGGGTAAGTATAAGTACGCACGTGACGGCTTCTCACTGCCTTTACGTTACATATGTCATACAATAAAACACACATGTTACCATATCTTAAGATTAACAAACGGATACTTAAACCATTAAATCGGTGTCATTCATTTATCGTAGAGAAAACAATGCAGCTTCCTAAAACAGAAAACGTTCCAGCTTTCATTAATCCCCGACAAAAAAGGGGTGTTAATAAGCTTTCCCCTATGTCTGTTTGAGTATTTTGTGTGTGTCAGTCTGTGTCATCGTAGCTCCCGAACGATGGACTGATTTCGAAGTGGATTTTTTTGTTGAAAGACAATTCAATCACTGTGGTTCATAGCTATGGATGATCAAAATCCGTGCAGTCGTTGAACCTCACCAGCGGTTTAACTGACCCTTTTAGGGGAATTTTAACTGTAAAATTATTTATCTTTATTTCTTGATTGTTAAATTATCTATCTTTATTTCTTGAACACCCAAAGTTAAGCAACCTAAGGCGCGGTCATGTTTGGGATTGGTGACCATTCTGACCATTTAAGTGACGTCTATTTACAAGCATCTCCGTGCTTCGGAAGGCACGTTAAGCTGTTGGTCCCGGTTAATATCGACAGATATTAGTCGTTAAGCCTGGTCAGAGGCCCTCGGGCGGCTTAATAACATCGCACTGAGCCCGCGTGGTGGAGTATGACTCGGACCACCTCATAGTTGAGGTGAGGCCTGTGCCCAGCAGTGGGACGTATATAGGCCGATGAGATTTCTTGATTATAAGGACGAGAATCTTTCAGTAGATAATAAGTGTTTTATGCGATAAAATGATTTTTAAGTCTAAGTAAAGCACAAGGAGATTAAATTACCTAATAATCCAGAACCTAACAGTCTCTATCTCCCAAGACGTTCCAAAATAACGTTATTCGTTACCCAATTCCCGTCCATTATATGCCCATATTAGAGCGAGGCAGCTAAGCTAGGTGCACACTCGCAACGCCCACGTCATTATCATATTATAATTTGGAGCGAGCGTGCTGTTAGGCACGGCACGTAATTTGATATTAAACATGCCCTGACAAGTGACGTGACTGCACTGCGCGTTCATTACCGGTATTAAAGCTGAACAACTTGTGACGTCAGCGCTCTTGTGTCTATGAGTAGGTGACGTCAGCTTCATTGAATACGTTTTTCTGGTGCAGTTATTAATTAGGATGCGTATTAAGATCTGATTGTGTAGTTTGAGTAGCCAATAGCATTTGATTACATAAGTATAGAGTCAGGTGATACAAACTACTTGATTTGGTAAAAAACTGGGTTTCATTATTGCATGTTTTTGGACATTGAAAAAAAAAATGTATGTTTGAAATGATATCTAGTTCATTTATTTACTGTGCGAAACTTTTTACCGAGTCACAGTTTTACGAGCTGCTGAACGACGTTTGAAGTATGAAATGTTCCTTGAATTAGGGTATCATATTTTCTTATCAGACAATTGAGTGAAAAAGCTTGTGACTAAAACCAAAACTAATTTTCTTTAGGTAAATAAATATTCATACAAAATATGAATATTTGAATTATTATGCCAGTGAATACACGGACGATGCGGCTGCGATGCCGCAGCGCAGTAATTCGATATTAGCCCGTTTGACAGCTGACGTGATCACGTGATGCGGCGCGAGTCACGCGAGGGCGCGCGCGTGTGCCTTTATTTGCTTGCATTCTTTATAGACTGCCGCGCTTCCGGAGCGACTGTTTGGGAATCGATAGCGATGATGAAGTTTTCCAGTGTATTGTCTTTTGTCTTTTGTTTCGTAGCCTTTACCTACTTCGTATTATTAGACCTTTATGTTATATGAACTTGTATTGTCAGTTTTAAGAAAAACCAACAGACTATCGGCTATCAGCCGTTCAGGTTATCGGCCGATACTCCTCTTCAGCGAAATCGCTAAGTTATTCGGTCCAATTCGGTAAGTATCCAAGTCGGTCGACTAGGATACACACACTGGCCCACGAAGGGATAGGTCTCACTGAACATCTCCGAGATATCGGCCCAAATCTTTCAGACCAGCAATACAGGTTCAGATCGGGACGGTCAACAATTGACGACATTACTGTGTTAAAAAAGTTTGCATTAGAAGCCTTTTACCGAACCTGGGTGGCCCAAATTAAAACTGTCGCCGTCCGGGTGTCGTGCGCAGTATGGCGCTTTACGGGGACACCCGTATGGGCTGACGCCATCTCGCGCTCTAATAAAGCTGCACTGCGGAGACCACAGCGCGTCCTTGCCATACGCGCTATAAGAGGATATACGAGTAGAACGGTTACGGGCAATACTGCATCTGCACTAGCCGCTAGTCTTGTCTGAAGTTTACCGCTATAAAGTAGACGCAAGACAACGCGGTGAATATCCTGCCCCGGACTAAATCGAGTTCGGGAGATACCATAACAGGAAATGATTGTACGTTGGCAGGAGATTCTTGAAAGAATCTTATGGGGTATGGACGCTGGTGAGCAGTCGCTCTCCTTGAGGCTTGTGCAGTAGGTAGCTGGGAACGGCTGCTTTGGTGGCTACCTGCACTAGATTGCCACCACTGGGACGCTGAAGATGACACGGCTTTACGATTGCGTCGTGTGTAATAGTTGATGACAAGCGCTGACTGCTGTTTTCGGCTCTGACCTCTCGCTGCCAAGCGTATTTATCGCTATGCTCAGCAATGAAAACGCGTGGGAGGCAGTTGTCGATTTTTGCGAAGCAGTCATGACTGAAAAGAAGGCAGCGGAGAGAGAAAGAGAGGCAAATGCCCAAAGTGATCCTCTTCGACGTAGGCGACTTGGTGCTCGCAGGCGGAGGTACGATCACCTCCTGGCATCGGCACCCGCTGGACCAAGCGATGGCATGGGAGGGGATCAGCCGTTTCGCATAAGTGGAGATGGAGCGGCCTCAAGTCGAGGCCGAGGCAGCCCAAAGGCCTTTAAGACCGCTAGCCACAGCTGGTGCGACGGAGAGCATGCGTTGAGCGAACCTCTGTCGCACCACTAAAAGCGGAGAAGAAAACCGCGAAAAAAAACCGTCACGGTAAGAACTGCAGTATATTATGCGTTTGTATAACAAGCGATTTTGCAACAAAAATGAGTAGCCTGATCTGCTGGCCTCTATACATGAGTTTTTGACCAGTTAAAAAACTTAGTTCAGACCGAAAAACCACTTTGAACGACCCAAAAGTGCATTTTTGAATATTCGAAGTCATTCACGATCACGACCAAATGATGCTCATAAATGCCTTGTCAAAATGTGACTGCGTGGAAATACTCGTGTGAAAAAGAATTTCCAAATTTTAATGGCATCTCGATTTAGCTGGGTATTTTTATCTACCGTCGGCGTAGACAAGTGACAATCGAAAACCGCAATCACAGATCGTCTCTGTTGCATGTTATCCATTAATGGTTTTAAAATACGAGTAACTGTCGTGATTTTCGCGCACTATATGCACCGTTTTGGCACTTGCTGTTTCATGGGAGTATTAATGTATCTTTATACATTAATACTCCGATAATCAAGGTTAATTTGTCAGCATCAGTAAATACTTCATTGGTTAATTAAACTTACTGATATGGCTCATCGACGTAATTTGAAGTCATTTGTTAACTTAATGCGTAAAAGTGAGCTATTCAAATGAAATTGAAGATGCATACTTATTGGCTCATGATACTTTATTGTTGCATATTCGCCTAAATTACTCGTACAAGAGACGTCAAAGGTAAACTTGGTTGTGTTAGGTTACGGTTCGTGCTGCAGTGTGCTCTCGGCTTTATGCAAAACTCAATGGATCAATGATTTGCGAATAGGAGTGGGGTAGATAGTATTTTTGTTTGCAGGTTGCTAGCCAAACACAAAAGTGAGTTAGAAACTTGTGCCTGAAATATCAAAGTTAAACAAGGTTAATATAAGTCCCACAGACAATGTAAAATGGCAGTGAGGTGCTTGTGGCGTAGTTGGGCAAGCGCTTTGGTAGAGATACTAAAGTTAAGTCTGGTTTCCCCCTGTGGGATCTCCACCTTGTCGTGGTGGGGGGGCTCAGTAACCGTGGCTTTGCCACGCACGGTGAAGCTAAGCGGGATCCCGGGAGGGGACGCTCCACGTGGGCTTGGGGAGGCCTGCGCAGGATGCGTCCAAGGGTGCGGGTGTGGGAGACAGTTTTGGCTGTCCCTCGCAGTCGGGTGCGGTCGAGGGAGGAGAGATGTCTCGGTGTGTCGTTGCCGTGCGGCCTATCTCCCACGACCAAACGGGGGCGCACCGTTGGATGGCGCTGCGGTGGGGCCGCAGAGGAAGAGGAGATGCGGTGTGTCGTTGCCGTCCTCCCTATCCTCTGCGGCCGGGTGGGAGTTAGTCTTGGTGGCGGAGCCCAACACCTTGCTCCGCCGCCAAGGAGTTTGTGGCCCTCGGGCTATCCGCCGGGGTGCCGTGGTGAATGCTCACGCGACCCCATGGCACCCCCCACAATGGCGGAGTGGTGGAATGCGCTGTGGTTTTAGTGAGTATTACGGCCTTGCACACCAGCCGTTTAGTCCCACATACCCCCCTGCAGATCTGTGGGGGGCATGCGTAAAAGCATTTCCACAGCGAGAAAAAAAAAGTCTGGTTACAAGCATCTCCGTGCTTCGAAAGGCATGTAAAGCTTAAGTTGGTCCCGGTTTATATCGATAGATATTAGCCATTAAGCCTGGCCAGTCGCCCTCAGGCGGCTGAATAACATCTGACAGAAGATTGGTCACTTACCTTACTAACAACCCCTCCACCAATCAGCAATGAGACGGCGTGGTGGAGTATGGCTCATACCACCTCTGAAGCTGAAGTGAGGTCTGTGCCCAGCAACAGGACGTATAAAGATGAATGTATTGTACCTATTAGATTTATAAAGTAGTATATTGGTTGTTCGTATCAATAGCCCTGGAATAACTAGCACAATATAAATCAAAAACATTAGATTTACCAAAATCTCTACTTTTAGTTACAAATTAAGAATCCAAACGGTCTCAAATCAAGCAAACGACTAAAACAACTGGTACTGCCAAGGATCTGCAAGTTCCATTCAACTTGGAACTATTTTTGCTCTATTAAAAAAGGCATCATCGCCTTAATTCGATCCGAGTGAATTCCTCCATTCGTTCGAATGCTCGGGCGGAATTTTTCTTCTCTGTCTTAATTTGTACGTGACTCTGGAGTTAATTAGTGCAATTACGACGGAGTTTTTGCCGGTTATACTCCGCATTCGGGGGGTCATTGTGGAAAATTAAATTAGCTCTCGAATTGCAGGGTTACGCGATGACTGAGCGCTTAGTTGACACGCGTTATTGGTAGGTACTCGTAGTTACTGCGTACCGATTAACAATCTCTATACATTGTATATGTAAGAGCATTACTTTCCCGCCAGCCTTTGTTGCGGTGCCCGGGCCTTAAAATAGGATTGAGGCACCGTTATAAAGATCTCGGCAAGTAGACTGGGTCAAGACTAACATTTGTTCGAACTCGAATGCGGACGAAGTCGCGGGCGGCCGCTAGTCATGCATTGTGCGTAAAATATATAATATATAAAAAACCTTTTTTTAAAGAAATTGTTTACTCAATCTATTATTGATGCTTGCCATTCGCCTGCACAGCATTATAAAAATACTTATTAATATGTTAGTAAGGTCAACCCAGCTTAACCAACTTTTAAACACTTTTTATCCATTGTATGGACTTTTCATTGATTGACTTTAAACCAGGCTTATTTTTTTAGGCTAATCCATGTCTAAGAGGTGACCTGTATTTTTACCCTGAAAAAACTTTACCCAAACTTTTATCTTTACCAGGTATTTAAAATGCCTAGCTGTAGAGCGTTGGACTTATTATTAGGGTAAACGCTCGCTTAAACGATCTCTTATGTTGAAGGCAAGAAATTAACCCAAATGCAGCGAGTGATGCACTATAATTGCATGCATGCACACTTGAATGCCGGAAAGTTGGCTAATTAAAACTGAACTCTATTATGTGAATAAAGGTTCTTTATTAATACATTATGAAGAACATGCGGTTAAATTTATGTGTATGGTTGTGCTTTAGTGAAGTCTGGGCACCATCTAACACTTGTACCTCTTTTTAACTTCTTCTTCTTCTCAGACCTGTTCCCATTTACTTAGGTCTCTTTTCCTCGTCCTCATTTTCCATTTCGCACGGTTTCATACTTGTACTCCCTTGTTATAGTTGTTAACTAATTTATACTCAGAGGGTAGATGTAGGCAAACAGTAGATCACTTATTATTATCAATTATTATTTAATCAGCAGGAAATCAAAATACAAAAATAAAAATTACGTTTAGAATTGCAAGTAATTAAATTAAACACAAAAGTAAGCACGGTTCACTTTTCCGAAGCGTTCCGTCCGACCGACGGTCCGAGCAAAAGTGCCCGCAACCGTCACTTTTCGCTCCGAAGTCTGTGACGTCACGCAGTGTTGCCAACATAGTCGTTGTAAATAGAACGAGAGCTGTGTAATATTTATGTAATGAGTTTTTTTCTCTTACTTCTAGCAAAGTATCTTCTTACCTATAATTATTGATCTTACTCAAACTTTTTAAATTTTATTACTATAATAGATCACTTACTCCATGTTATTGTAACTTTAGAGTAACCTTTTTTTCTTTATGGCCTTGTTGACACCATAATTAAGTAACAAAACCTCAAACTTCTCTCAAACTATTTAAGAACACTTTAGGTCTACTATTTTTAAGTATATGTATTCAACATTGTTTTCCTCTTGTTTCAGGTAAGTTCCAACATATCGATGCCCGTCTATCACACATCCGGAGACTTCAATTGCCCCCATTAGCCGACAAGACACGGCCGGTGAGATCAATTCCATCCAATAAAACAGATATGTGCTCCAGACGGACTTTTAATGTGTATGGGATGGTTGGATGGTTATAACACTGGTAAAGTGCGTAAAACTGTTGCACACAATGCAGTACTATACAGGGTGGAGACCACAATACGAGAATTTATTGCCTTTCTGTCTGTTAAATTTTTACGCTTAAAATATTGAACTGATTTGGATGAAATTTGACACACGTACAAAGTCGTCATCACTCTGTATGTGAAATGAAATTTCATCCAAATCTGTTTTGTAGTTAAGCTTAACAGTTGTACACAATATTGTGGTATCCGGCCTGTATTATTATACAGGCCGGATTTCAGGACCTTCTTTTGACGTGACAACGTCTTAAATTAGGTTGTGGCTCGGAGTCACTCATGAAAAAGTGTAACGCCCGCTCACATCTGTTACGATGAGTCACCGAACGAGAGAGAGGCCCGCCGGACCGGCGAATGCCTTGCGTATCTCTCCCACTCAAAAGTAAAACCGACTTTACAGGCAACCATTTTTTTTGATGATTAAGTGTGCCAAGGACAACAAGTCATTCGCGGAAATTAAAATTGTTCCTACAGTAACGCTGACTGACAGACAAAAGGCTTAGCACGTAATAGGCTTACGTAAGCGCCCTTTAAGAATGGAAGCCTACCCAAGTAATATTTGTCTTTATTGTATTTTTCTGTGAAAGACTTTAAATACTTAAATCAAATTTAACCTTATAATATGAACTCAATGTTACCTCTCAAATTCTGGAATCAGCGCCTGACAAGCAAATAAGTGACATAAGCACGACTCATTCTCGTTTTCGTATTATCTCATAATTAACGCAGACGTGTCTAACTGAATACGATATAAATTACTCCAATTTTAAATCTGCTGAGTCAAGAGCCGGGCCTGCCGAGGCATTTAAGATAAAAGGCATAAGCCTTATTGGCTTTATTACTCCTACGCCTCGCGCTCAAAGTAGCGAAAACCGACGGTTACCCCTTCGGAAGCTGAAAACTTTGTTGCCATAAAAAACTTACGACAGTAGAGACGTTAAACGGATGTATATCGTGAAGTTATCAACTTAAAGGTTAGGTTTGAGCGACGGGTAATGGGGACTTAATGCTTTCCGAAATGAGGAGCTGCAGCATAAATGCGAAGACATCTTTGATGTGCACCCTCTCGCGCCTCGGGCGTGTAAGGCTCTCATAGATAAAGTGCATTTCGATATTAGAAGTTTGAAACACGGTTTTAGAGTGAAATTTACGGTATAAAATTGTTTTCTCCCTTTACGCGTGGTGCTTGATATGGACGGAGTGGAATGCAATAAAACTATCCGTTTTTACGTTCGATTGAAAAGGTGTCTTTGTAAAGATTGTATTGATCTTTCAGCGCCGTAATACCTTGCGTTTTGATGGAACGTGATGCTTATAACGTGGCTCTACAGTTCTCAAACATTCTATCAAGGTAAAGCTTTTAGGTCCAATATTTTATTCTTACGCGCATTATTAAAGAATACACTGTTAAAAAGGATTTCCTTTTAGTCATTTACTCAAGCAGCCAGAAGCACTCCCTTTAATATTTAGTTTCTGAGATGGTAATGTTTCAAAGAAATAAAGTGTATTTTTCACAAAACTCTGTATTCACAAACCGGGTGGGGAGTCAGTCATGTCTGAGGATGGACCGAGGAACTGAGGGTAGTTTTGCATATCGTGATTACCCACGAGACTGTCTTAATGTTAAAATTGACTCGGCAACAACTGGTTTGTATCGATTCAGATGCGGCTGAAGTTTTCAGTGTCTGTGAAGTTTAGGTTTAAGGGCCACTCCACACTAGTGGCGTTTCGCTTTGAAGTTGGGGATGCAGACTTTGTCGGAAATTGTCTTTAGTTTCTACTCACATGAATTAATGAAACACGGCTTAGTGACATTTGAAAAGGCACACGGTTTAGTGACATTTAGACCTACTGACTTTGTAAGTCATCATCTGTGTATCTGGGTATAAAGGCTCTGAGTGAAAAGCTGCATCTGAATATTTTGAATGAAAAACAAATGGTATTAAGTTACTTTATTTTTTTAGCATAAACAATGCAAATTTCTTTACAATGTGAAATTAAAACACACTTTAAGAAAAATGAACTGCCACCGTCCGAGTCCCGCCCGGACTCGATCCCGCACCTCTCGCAAGCCGGGCAATCGCCCAGCTCTCCCCATTTCACCGCCTGTGGCAGTCCATTTTTCTTTAAGTGTGTTTTAATAAACAAATGCTAATCAAATAGCATTTTAGGTGAGCTGTCGTTTAAAAAGATTATAATTAGAAACACGTACACCGATCTAATGCCTTGATTACACGCACCGAGTGGATGGGCGAGACAGTGCACTCGCCCGAGTGCTCGCTTTGTGTGATTGGCGAGCGCTGTCTACATAGTAAATACTGTCTCGGCCCAGAATAATTTTACTGTCTCGCCTATTCACTCGGCGCGTGTGATCAAGGCATAAGACTGAACAAGCACAGATGTGCAAACTCGTTTTGTATCACTAAATCTTGACAATCCCAGAGCAGATGCGTGGTAAATCTACCGTACACATTGGAATCTCAACGTTGCGAATATTGGATTATCCGATTATTTTGTAAACTCCTCGGCTGTATCACTTGTTATCGCGGTATACTATGTTTCAAATAAACTCCCGCAAAGTGGCGCTTGCGTCGCACCTTTCACTTCAAAACCAACCATATCCTCTTGAAATAAGACCCACGGTTTAGTTCAAACGAAATCCGCTGGTACTTAGAACAGTAGTATCGTTATGAGACGGCGTATCCTTTGTGCTTCCTTTTGAAAGGATTAATAAAGTAAATACAACGTAAGGTAGATACTCGTTTGTTTTCTTTAGCTGTTGTATAAAATATTTTATTATATTCCGAAGGAAACATGTTACGTTCTAGGGGTGTGGGATCTAGATTGAAATGCACTTCTAAACCGATGAAGTAGAGTAGGATTTATTGTACACACTTTACGTTACAACACTTAGTACACAAACACTTATATCGCACTCCAAAATCTTCTTGTCGCAGTTTTCGTTTCGATGTTTACTCGTCGCTTTCCCAAATTAAACTCTCCTCGGTCGCATTCCCGGGCTCCTTATATACCGGCCGTCAAGGACTCCCGAATATTCGGTAGGTACCTACTACCCAGTACGAGACTGTTCGGGATCCTTCCAAATGCCGTCTTGCCTAGCCTAGACCTTTCTCGAATCATAGTGCTATCCTTGTCTTGTGCTGTCTCTGTCACACCTTTCTGGAATGTTCTTAGTATAGCTGCCTCTCTCTAATCGTGCTATCTCTTTCACTCCTACTGAAAATTACGTCATATACTGAAGTGGGCTTCAAAGGCCCATAAGGAGTCCTGAAAACGCCTGAAAACGGGTTTTCAGGTTATGGCGTCATCTGATAGAGGGTGGCCTGAAACGGACTGAAAACATGTTTCAGGCGCCTGAAAACAACGGCAACTTGGGTGAAATTTCGATAAACTAGTATGTGTTAGAGCACTCTCTGAAACGGCCTGAAATGGTATTTCAGCCTGCTGAAAACGCCTCCAAGGCATGGAAAAACACGATCAAAGTTTTAGCACTAGCCTACCGGCGTAACACTACCCCCTCCTTAGACATGCTCGTCCCGAGCATCATTCGTTCCATGGTACTTGGCCAACCGATCAACATGAACAATCTTACAGGGGCTACGTGCGTTGCGCTGTATCCGATAAGTGACGTCGTTGATCCTTGTGACTACTTTGTACGGCCCTTCCCAACTCGGCGACAATTTTGGTGACTTTCCTTTTCGACGCATAGGGTTATGTAGCCACACGAATGATCCTTCCTCAAACCTCGTCTGGTTAGACTTCCGGTCGTATCTGGTCTTCACCTTCTCGCTGGCCTGCAATCCATGTTCACGAACATGCCTGTGAACATCATCAAGCCGGTTTCGCAGTTCACTTGCATACTCCGAAACCGTCTTTGGTGCATCTGGAGGTCGTCCGGTCAGAAGGTCTGCAGGTAAACGTAGTTCTCTTCCAAAATTAGCACACGCAGGAGTTACGGCCGTGCTTTCATGAACTGCTGTCCGATATGCCATTAAAAAGAGTGGAATATGCCTGTCCCAATCCTTTTGATGGTTGTCAACTACTTTGGCCAAATGTCGTTCCAGAGTCTGATTGAATCTCTCAACCATTCCGTCTGACTGTGGGTGATAGGCCGTAGTCCGAGTTTTATGAATTCCCATGACTCGGCAAGTCTCCTGAAACACCAGAGACTCAAAATTTCTTCCCTGATCACTGTGGATCTCAAGAGGCACACCATACCGAAACACACTTCAGTCACTACAGTTTCCGCTACTGTGACTGCCTCTTGATTCGGAATGGCAAATACCTCAGGCCATTTGGTGAAATAGTCCATGACCACCAGGATGTACTTGTTTCCACGGTCAGAGGTCGGGAACGGGCCTGCGACGTCTAAAGCAATTCTTTCCCAAGGCGCTCCCACGTTGTAAACTTTAAGCGCACCTCTACTACGTGTATGTGGTCCCTTAACTGACGAACAGCTAGTACATTTCCTACACCAGTCTTCCACGTCGTCCCGACAGTTTATCCAGTAAAAACGTTGCCGAATCTTCATCAGAGTCCTTTTTACTCCTAGGTGTCCACCGGAAGCGCCGTCGTGAAAGGATCTTAAAACGTCGCTAACTCTCTTTCTTGGTACAACCACTTGAAGATGAGCATCCTTTCCGTTTTCTGACTCCCATTTCCTGCACAGTACGCCATTGTGCATAACCAGACTTTCCCATTGCGCCCAGTAGCTCTTTGTCACGGTACTCATCGGAGCTACCTCACAACACCTTGGTTTGGGCGCCCCAGCGTTGATCCAATCGTAAATGGGCTTTACATCGCAATCTTCATGTTGTGCTTCTTGCATTGCTTCGTCACTCCATTCTTCGCTAACAGTGTCTGTCCTCAACATCTTCACGCAGTCCTTACCCTCTTGCCTTAAACAGTGTTTGCAATCATCAGGACAAGGTCTTCGAGAGAGGGCATCTGCGTTGCCATGTGACTTTCCACTGCGATGTTCGATGACAAAGTCATATTCCTGCAGTTGTTCGATCCAGCGTGCCACCTGACCCTCAGGGTTCTTAAACTCTAACAACCACTTTAGAGCAGCGTGGTCAGTTCTTATTCGGAACTTGCGTCCAAGCAGGTATTTACTAAAATGCTGCAGAGTTTTGATGACTGCCAGCAATTCTCTCCTAGTGACGCAGTAGTTTCTCTCCGGCTTCGATAGCGACTTGCTAAAATAGGCGATCACAACTTCCTGATCACCCTTCTTCTGTGACAAGACTCCTCCAATGCCAGTATTGCTTGCATCAGTGTCAACAACAAACTCGTTCTCTGGGTCTGGATATCCCAAAATCGGTGTTTCACAAAGTCTCTGTTTGAGGTCTGAGAAAGCTGCTGCACACTGATCATCCCAGTTGAATTGTCTTTTCTCTTCTGTCAGCTGGTGCAAAGGCTTTGCTATATCTGAGAAGTTCTTTACAAATCGTCGGTAGTACGAGCAAAGTCCCAAGAAGGCACGTACTGCTGTCTTGTCTTTCGGTGTCGGCCAGTCCTTAACTGCACTTATCTTCACAGGGTCTGTCTGGATGCCATCTGATGAAATCACATGTCCCAAGTAGTTAACCTTGCGCTTGAAGAATGAGCATTTCTTCGGACTTAGTTTTAAGTTAGCATCGCGCAACTTGGACAAAACTTGTTCCAGCTTCTTGAGGTGGTCATCAAAATCTTTGCCTACAATTATGATGTCATCCAGATACACTAGGCACGTATCACCCAGGAGACCAGCCAGTATTTGCTCCATCAACCGCTCAAACGTTGCTGGTGCGTTGCACAATCCAAACGGCATTACATTAAACTGCCAAAGTCCTTTACCGGTTGAAAAGGCTGTTTTCTCTTTGTCCTTGTCTTTTATTTCCACTTGCCAATAGCCACTTTTCAAATCCAACGTGGAAAACCATTTCATTCCATGCAGAGTGTCCAAAGTGTCATCTATCCTAGGCAATGGATAACTGTCTTTCTTAGTCACATCGTTGAGTCGACGATAGTCTACGCAAAATCTCATGGTTCCATCCTTCTTTTTCACCAAGACTACTGGAGAACACCAAGGACTTGTCGACGGTTCTATCACTTTATCTCTCCTCATTTCCTTGATCATGTCTTCCACTTCCTTCTCTCGAGCTACTGGAACTCGCCGCGGTCGTTGTCGAATAGGCATGACATCTCCGGTGTCGATCTCGTGCTGCACTACTCCAGTTCTCCCGATATCACTGTCATGTGCAGAGAAGACGCTCCTATAGCGCTTTAGCAAATTACGTGCCTTAAGAAGTTCTTCCTTTGTGAGATCATTTTGGCAGTTTTCCAATAACTTTCCAATTTCCACAACTTCTTCTTGTAACTTGTTCTCCTTCGACCCATGGCAACTCCGTATCCAAGAGATTGCCTCGCATGTTCCCATAAGGGTTCCTTTACTTATGACGTGTTGAGTGTTACTTAGATTTAGCACCCTTATAAATGCTGCAGATGACGTCGTTACCACTGTGCGAGCTGGCATCCATGGTTTACTGCCGTCCATTTTCTCTATTAACACGCAGGAATGAGATCCTTGTCTCGCACCGTGCGGCAATGTCACCGGAACTAGGGCTTGCGATCTCGGTTGAAGTGTAGTCCTTCTAGCGCAGAAGACTTGTCCACTCACTCCACCTTCCATAGGAACTTCATAAGCCCCAAATTTCAGCACGCCTCCTTTCATGTCGATCTTACACTCGTACTTCCTCATAAAGTCAAGACCAATAATGCAGTCATCTACGATGTTAGCAATGATGACTTTGTGCCAGTACTTCTTTTCTCCAATCTTCAATCAATCTTGACACTTCCTGCTCCCCCTGGACGGAGATGTACTGGCCGGTAGCCGTTTGCAGCTGAAGATGCATTGGTCGGACTAGATGATCCGTGGACAGGTGTTTCAGCAGTCGAGAACTGATCACGGTCCGAGAAGCTCCGGTGTCAATAGTAAGGTGACATGGAACTCCACCAATTTCTCCTTTGACAGCCAGACTGTTCCCGTCGTTCGCCTGCGAGATCATAACTGGGACATTTTGACCACCAGCCAGCACTCGCCCCTCAGTCCTGGCTTTTACTCGTTTCTCTGCTGCTGCCGTTCTGAACTTATCAGAGCTTGCTGGCCTCTCCGTTCGGTCCGAGTCCCGTTGCCTCCAAGATCTTTCTGGGCAGCCTGATTGTATGTGTCCTCTTTCCTCGCAGTTGTAGCATCGAGGCCCAGTTTCTCGAGGTGGAGCAATCGGCTCCCTGGCCGCAACTTCGCGCACCCTAAAGGATTTTGTTGAGTCTTGGCGTACAGCTTCCACCTCCAGGGCATGGGCGAGCGCATCCTTCAAGGTCCCATGGTGTCCCAGCCGTACAGCAGCCCTCACTTCAAAGTCCCGAATCCCATCTATGAATGCCTGTACTAGTGTTTCATCGATGAAAGTCGCTGCGGAACCTTGGTACGCCTTCCGGACGAGCTTCTCTATCTCAATTGCCCACTTTTGTAACGACTCATTATGCCCCTGAGTCCTATTCTTCAGCTGAGCTCTGTAAACGTGCTCTAGATGACTGTCACCGAAGCGTGCCTCTAAAGCTTCAAGAAGACGGTCGTATGTCTTCTCCTTTCCTAACGCTTCCAGAACAGTGAGAGCTTCGTCCCGCAGCGCCAAACTCAATGCCGTTTTAGCATAGTCCTTGCTCCAGCCATTAGCTTCGGCAACCATCTCGAATTGGAGCTTGTATGCGGCCCACGAAGAGGTACCATCGAATGGAGGTACCTTTAACTTTTCACCTCCTGTGGCTGGTGCACCTGATACACTGGTGGTGCTGTTGGCCACTTTGATCTCCAACTTCTGGAGGCGATTCTCCTGGCCCTCCACTTTTTCGTTCAGTCCATTGAGGCGCTTCTCGTGGTTTTCAACTTTTATTTCAACGCCCACAATTTTGTCTTGCACCTCAGCCATCTCCTTTTTCCATTCTGCAGCTACTTCGTGTACCTCACGGAGGACTTCTTTCTGGTCCCGTAGCTCTTGCTGCAAAATTCTAGCCTGTTCCTCCTGCCTTCTGGTCTGTTCCTCCTGCTGAACCCGTAGCTCTTGTTGCAGGATTTTGGCTTGTTCCTCCTGCTGAACCCGTAGCTCTCGTTGCAGGATTTTGGCTTGTTCCTCCTGCCTTCTAGCCTGTTCTTTCAGGAGGATCAGAATGGCGTTGACGTCTATCTCCGGCGTCCTTGAAGCTGGTACCGCTGTGTCTGACGTTCCGGCGGCGCCCGCAGAGTCTCCAGCAGCGGTGCGGCTTCGGGTCTGCATCCCCTCCTTCTCTTCTTCTCGCGGAGTAATCGGCATTTTCAATCCCACTTCTGACACCAAATGTTACGTTCTAGGGGTGTGGGATCTAGATTGAAATGCACTTCTAAACCGATGAAGTAGAGTAGGATTTATTGTACACACTTTACGTTACAACACTTAGTACACAAACACTTATATCGCACTCCAAAATCTTCTTGTCGCAGTTTTCGTTTCGATGTTTACTCGTCGCTTTCCCAAATTAAACTCTCCTCGGTCGCATTCCCGGGCTCCTTATATACCGGCCGTCAAGGACTCCCGAATATTCGGTAGGTACCTACTACCCAGTACGAGACTGTTCGGGATCCTTCCAAATGCCGTCTTGCCTAGCCTAGACCTTTCTCGAATCATAGTGCTATCCTTGTCTTGTGCTGTCTCTGTCACACCTTTCTGGAATGTTCTTAGTATAGCTGCCTCTCTCTAATCGTGCTATCTCTTTCACTCCTACTGAAAATTACGTCATATACTGAAGTGGGCTTCAAAGGCCCATAAGGAGTCCTGAAAACGCCTGAAAACGGGTTTTCAGGTTATGGCGTCATCTGATAGAGGGTGGCCTGAAACGGACTGAAAACATGTTTCAGGCGCCTGAAAACAACGGCAACTTGGGTGAAATTTCGATAAACTAGTATGTGTTAGAGCACTCTCTGAAACGGCCTGAAATGGTATTTCAGCCTGCTGAAAACGCCTCCAAGGCATGGAAAAACACGATCAAAGTTTTAGCACTAGCCTACCGGCGTAACAAACAGAACATAATCCTGGTAATGAGGAAACGTATGAAAACTTTATAAGTTTGTGGAATATTTTTGAAATACAGGTTCTTATTTTATTTATGTGTAAAATGCTGCTTAGCGTAAGAAAGCTTACACGTTACGAAAATCCCTGTAGTATTTCAGACTTTATTTTATACTCACTCGCATAGTTGTTTTTTTATTTTTGTGTAACACAAGCTTCAGTGTTATCTTTACAGCATTTATATGATAGCCAGTCAAAAGAGAGACTGTCTACCGTAGTCGGATCAGTAATTGGATAGTTGAAAGTTCGGATTAGGTTCTTTATGGCAATAAATCTTTGTAATAATTTCGTCTGTATTGTAAGCCAATATGTACTTGAAAGCAGGTTGCAATTATTTATTCCTTTTTTAAGCATTATTGTACTGATAGGGATGCGATTTACAGATTTAATGCCAAAACGTAATCTCTTAAAGTAACCGCGTGGGAATGCAGATATAAAAAAAATTGTGGCAGAAACAAAAAAATATTTTTGTCGACCCGAATTTCTAATACCTAATAATCTCTGTAAGTAGATTTTATCAAGTCAATTGGTTTCCAATTGCTATCAAAACTTCGGAGAAGATTGAAAAAAGTATATATTTTATTTGCATGCCATTTCGATGGGGCTAATGTGGAGTTGGAACGAGTTACCTCAAAACGAGATTGCTACGCGCCGGCACCAATCGAATTTGCCTGAGTACATATTGTTGTTTTATGTTTCATCCGATTTTATGTTGACTGTTATTATATGCATCACCCTGAGTGAGTAGTGCGTTTAATGTAATCGGTATGTAAGAGGATGACTTGACAGTATTATCCTATTTACCTAAGAGCGCATATTATGTTCGTATGTGCATAGGTGATCTAAAAAGAAATACAAATCATAAGTTTAGAGGATTGGAGATCTAGCAACTTAATACCAGCTCAAAAGTATTTCTTCAGAATTGTTTATGACAACTTATTAAGTTAATAAGACCTATTCCTAAGGTTGGTTACTGTCCTAACGCAAACCAACTAAAGTTGCAGTAAAAAAAAAAACTTTAGCATTTTTTATCAATTTTTATATTCCCAAGAAATAGTAATGTCCAACAATTGATTCATAAACTAGAAACGTCCATTTCTATTTACTAAACGTTTTACGACTTTCGTAAAAACTATATAAGTATATAAATACAAATCGTACATAAGGATAACGACGATCTGTTTTATGCAAACGGTTATAGAGATTACTGCTCTTTCCTTTTTGTAGAGATGTCCAAAAACCAGATAAACTTATCGATAACTGTGA
Source organism: Pyrausta despicata (assembly GCA_963921415.1). Lineage (NCBI taxonomy): Eukaryota > Metazoa > Arthropoda > Insecta > Lepidoptera > Crambidae > Pyrausta > Pyrausta despicata. Next base: position 6,343,740 of record OY992862.1, on the reverse strand, counting down.
ATTAAAAGTAAGTCAAACAACCATCGGTTTTTTTATTATAAACAGAACCGAGCATTTATTACTGTTGAAAAATAATCTCATAAAACCCATTATTCTAGTCACCGTAAAATATAAAACCATGTTGCTGCAGGGCCTGAAAATAATACGTTTTTTTTTCGATTATTTATACCTTTACAAAACTAAACTTTATCAGGTCTGTTACACCATAAATATGACAATCGACAAACAATCCCGTCGATAGTAAAGTTGTCGACTAAACATCGTCCATATCGATGTTCTAAAGGAAGCAAGCTTGGGTCATCTCTGTTTCCCTCTGATGGGCTTACTTTAATGGATTTCCCTGTTTGCCCCAGAACTTTCCTACGAATCACTTAATCTGCCAGTTTCGGGCATATTTTTGTGATTTATGATTCCGTGACGCCGGCAAGGAGAGGCTCAGACATTTATTTTGGATTTTCACATGTATTTTTTTTGATGTACGAGTAATGGACATAATGAGTGCCCTCGCTACATCACTGTGGCTGTGAAAGAGATGTTTGGATAAGACTTATGACGCAATACTAAGTGAAAGCTGAAAATATTTACCAAATATCAAACACGCTTTTCTGCCGTAAGTGCACAAATTATAGGTATCTACCAAGATAAATATATATAAATAATATCTGACCCGTTTTGCCCCACGTGAGAGACAAACAAAGGCATATGCGTGTGATGCTAAATGGAAGTTTCGGAATAAAAAATAATGTAGTAAAATTTAACCAATTAAAGTAACTTTAGTTCACCTACAAGGGCTTAATGTCTATAGGGTAATGAGTATTTTTGAACTGTTCTTAAATTCTTCGTTCTTCAATCTGAACCGGCACAACAGCCTATTAGTTCTGCAGGTCAGTTCTGATTTTTTAGAACTAAGTCCAAATAGAGAAAATGACGAATCGAAGTAACACATGCATGAACTAAATACAGTGGAATCCGTTTAAAATGACATCGAAGTAAAATTAATAAACACGTAATTTTAAGCGGATTTCATACAAAGGTTTTGACGAGTTTGATTCTCCATTTTCAAAACTGCATATTATTGCACCCTACTCCTCAATAGTAAATGGTTTACGGCGTTTTGATAACATTTTTTTCACAGGATATCGTTAAACGGCTTAGTCCTCCTTGTTGAAAACAATGCGCCCTCTTTAAGTCAACTCACTAAGATTTCAAAACAAAAACGAGCCATGTGCCGAAAATCAACGAACATTATCATTATAACCGGAAATAAATTTATAAAAAATGGGTCATAGCAATAACCGATATGTAACTATAAGCGAATTCATTAAATCCGATATTTTTTCAAGAATTTTGAATGAAAACAAAACTTCTTTGGTTCTATTATGTCAAAATACGCGGTTGGTCAATAAAGGCGGAGTCATAATAAACAAATTCTACTGTATAATGTTTATTCCTTAATCAAACCAAACAAGCGTAACGGAGCAAACGCCGGAATCACGTCCCGTCTAAAGTTGGATGTGTTATATATTACATAATGGCTCATTATTATCCCCAAGGAACACTGATCCCTGTTTGGAGGCGCGACAAGACGTCAAAGTTACTTAACATGTTATAACGGGCCGGGACAACATCTACCTGGGTGAGGGATTCGGCTGTCACTCTCAGGGTAAGGGCATTGAAGAAAATGGGTACAAGACGTTAATGAAAATAAGGTTGATGGTCCGCACCTTGCACACACACACAATATTGACCTAAATATTTGTTAATTTAAAACACACGGTTGGTAGAGATAGGTACTTCGGATGAGAAAAAAAGTATGATTTGTTTACGGTATTGAATGGGCTTAGATTCTCAAATTAAATGGTCGGCTTCCTATTACTTCCTTCCTATAAAAAAAAATACCAAAAATTGATGCGACAACAGTTAGCTTTCGCTTTGTCTCAAATAAAATGTCTTTATTTATGAATAGATCCGATTCCGAGGTAACAATGGAAGCAACTTGTAAGTCCTAACATGTAAGTAAGTTAAGCCAGAGTTCTAATCTGACGTGACAAACGCATTTCAGGATTCCACTCCACTGACAATATGCTGTGACTAGGATAGGATTCCGAGAACCGAATCCCGTAGTGGGATAGATTTCAAGAACGTTCGGGAAATAGGCTTTATATCGGATGGTCACAGTCTCCAGCCTTAGTTTACCAGAATTACCTTGCTATGTATGTATCAAACCAAACAAGCATAACGAAGCAAACGCCAGAATATTACAATCCAGTAGTTAGGATGTGTCGCCTCTACAATGATATATCCCAGGAATATCCAGATGGTGATATTCTGGGTTCTGATCCAAATGACTTCTACTCGTACAAATCTATTCGTGAGATTCTGAAGTGATTGGTTCTATGCGTTGTACGTAGGAGGCCAATTACTTTAGAAGTCCCTACTTGTTTAAGGTGCAAAAATTGTAATACGCTTTTCACCGCGCCAGTTAGCTCGAATATTTGTGATTTAGAATTATTTGTAACTTATGGTATTGTACTCCATAAACACATGTTTTGGTTTTCAGTTTAGTACTTAATTTTAATTTGTAAGAAACTTCACAACTCCACAACTGTAAACTGTTTTGTGTTAATAAATAAAATAAAAATAAAATAAAATCACGTCCCGTCCGTACCTTTGTAGAACGTTGAACATAAGAAAATGGGTATATTGGTATGGTAATGATAGGTATATTATTTTAGTGTGAAGTCATCGCCGTAATGCTCGCTTGCGAGAAATGCGGGTTCGAATCCCGCCTGTGGCAGTCCGAATTTTGACGTGACAACGTCTTATAAATTGGTTTGCCGGGTGACACTTCAAGAAACTGCGTTACGCTCCGCTCACGTTCCGCGCTCACAATGAGAGCGAGTGAGAGGCACGCGTCCCTTCGACTCGGGCATGTTTAGCCCGCCTAAGAGCGAGTGAGACAGACATAAAAAGTGAAAGGCACGCGTCCCTTCCACTCGAGCACAGTTAACCCGCCTAAGAGCGAGAGAGACAGAGCGAGAGAGAGAGAGTGAGAGAGATAGGCATACACACCGGTTCATGTTATACGAATGAATATTCACATTAAAATTATTTTACCACTCAAAGTCGTTGTCACGTAAAACTTTCGCCCGTATACCGACTTTACAGGCAACCAATTTTTTTTCTTTAAGTGTGTTTCAATTTTCCTACTTACGGTATCAGTGTCTTATATAAGTTTTCGCCAAGTCCTAGATGTCTAAGTCTACAAAGTACGAGTACTTTCACCGAAGTAGGGTAAGTTAGTTAGTTAGTTAGTTTTGCAGGGCTTTTTCCGCACTTAGCCTCACGATTGGGCCATTGTGCGTGTTTGCCTTTATTCCAACCAGCCCAAGTCTTCCCAGAAGGCTAGCAGCCTGCCTAGGCCACTAAAGATTTCCGGGAATGATGTTGGGTTTTTTAGAATGTCTGCTCGCTGTTTTTCCACGCTTGTGCACTCCATGAGTACATGCTGTGGCGTTTCCTCTTCCTCGAGGCATCCTCTGCATCGAGGGCTGTTTGTTACACCTATGTTGAATAGGTGCTTGTTTAGGAGACAATGGCCTGTTATTATCCCTATAACTCTGCGTAGATTGTCGCGCGTTAGTTTGGCGAGGTTGCGGGCAAGCTTTTTAGATGGCATCTGAATTGCATTTTTAGTTTGCCTGCAGCCTTCACTGTTCGTCCATTCTAGCAGATGGTTTTTTGCGGTGTCTTCTCGCAGCCATATTTTTATTTGGGCCTGCGGTATAGGTAGTAGCGGTTCTGGGCCAAACACTGTTGTCGCGGATCCCTTTTTCGCGAGTTCATCGGCTGCGTCGTTGCCGAGAGAGTTGCTGTGTCCCTTGATCCACTGCAAGGTTATCTTATTTTTCCTTGCAATGTGTTGGAGTGCGTTGTGGCATTCCAATATGAGGGCAGAGGTTATGGTGTTGTTTTGTAGAGCTTGAAGTACGGATGCACTGTCCGAGACAATTTTGATGTTGAGGTCTCCGACGTCTCTGGCTGCAACCGCCTGTGCTGCTCTGATAATTCCGATACATTCTGCTTGGAATATTGTGTTTAGTTTGTCCAGGGTGGTTGATATGTTGATGTTTAAGTCGTATGAGAATACTCCGGCTCCAGTTCCTTGTGAGGTTTTGGAGCCGTCTGTGTATATCCTAACTTCTTTGACGCCAGAGTTGTCTTTCCGTTCTTCGGTAAGTTGGATAATGTATTCTCGATCAAAGATGTAGTGGCATGGTATCCTGTCCATGGGTGCATCTAGAAGGGGTCTTTCCTTCGTGATGTCCTCCATGATTTTGGAGTGCGTTGTCATAGTGTTTTGTTTCCATAGCCCATTTGCTCTTAGTCTTAAGGCAGCTGCCTTAGCTTCTTCCTGTATGACCAGATGAAGAGGTCTAAGGTTCAGTAGGAACTCTAGGGCGGCTGATGGGGTGGTTCTCATACATCCTGTAGCTGCTACGCTCGCTAGGCGCTGCAAGCTTTGTAGTTTGGATTTGATAGTGGACAGTTGCGTTCTGGGCCACCACACAACTGATCCGTAGGTTAAGGAGGGTCTGATAACTGATGTGTATAGCCAAAGTGTGATTTTTGGATTAAGACCCCATTTTCTGCCAAGGAGTCTTTTACACTGATAGAATGCTATACAGGCCTTCTTGATTTTGTTGTCAATGTGAATTCCCCAGTTCAACTTGCTATCGAGAGTGATGCCCAGATATTTTACTTGAGTTGATAGGGTTAATTCGGTGTTAAATAATTTTGGTAGTCTTAGATTTGGTAGCTTCCTTTTGTTAGTGAAAAGGATGAGCTCTGTTTTTTTGGGGTTGACTGACAGCTGGTGTTCCTCACACCATTTTTCTACAATCTGAAAAGCAGCACGCATTACATCACAGAGGATGTTCTCTGCGTTCCCATTTATCAGAATTGCTAGGTCGTCTGCATAACCAATGGTAGTATAGCCTCTTTCGTTCAGTGTCCTCAAGAGGCTGTCTACTACTATGTTCCATAGGAGTGGTGACAGAATGCCCCCTTGGGGGCACCCCCTGACCACCCTTGCACGGGTGATCGTTTTTAACGCAATTTGGACCGCCCTTTTACTGACCAGCTCATTTATCCATTCCGTTATGACTGGTTCTACTTTCAGTTTTTGTAGGGCATGGTTGATGCTGTTGTGCATTGTTTTATCAAATGCCCCTTCTATGTCAATAAAAGCGGCAAGTGTTGATGCTTTGTTGTTAACGGCCGATTCTATTTTATGCACTACCATGTGTAGCGCTGACTCTGTTGATCTGCCTTTCCTATAGGCATGTTGCTGTGGGTGAAGAGATCTGGTTTTTAACACATCGTCTCTTAGGTGTCTATCAACTAGTTTTTCTAGTGTTTTCAGGAGAAATGAGGTTAGGCTGATAGGCCTGAAGGATTTGGCTAGGGTGTAGTCTTCTTTGCCTGGTTTAGGCAGGAAGACTATTTTTGCTTCCCTCCATTGCTTCGGTACGTATTTGAAAGCTATGCAGGCTCTATAAATTTGTAGTAGGTGATGAGTGATTTGGTTCGAATGCCATTGTAGAAGCGCTGGGAATATGCCGTCCAGTCCAGCGGATTTAAATGGTTGGAAGCTTCTCAGGGCCCAGCCAATTTTATCCGTGGTTACGATTCTACTTGCAGTTTCCCATTCTTGGATAGTTGGTGCTTTTTTGTGTTCATCTTGCCATTCGGAGTCTGATGCAATCTGACTTCCGGGAAAGTGGGTCTCTAGGAGTAGTTTGCAGGTTTCGTGGTCTGTATTTGTGTAAGTGCCGTTTTCTCTTTTGAGAGAGCCCAGAAGATTAGTATCCCCTTTGGACAGTATTTTCTTGACTCTCGCGGCTTGGTTTGTTGAGTTTATGCTGCTACAGAATTTGTGCCAGGCTTCCGTCCTCCTGAATCTGATACGTTTCTTGTAGTGTTTCTGTGCTGTTTTGTATTTGTCCCAGGCTTCAGTGGTCCTGGTATTTTTTGCCTGATTGAAAAGTGTCCTGAGTGCCTTCCTGAGCCGTTCAAGCTCTGGCCCCCACCATCGATTTTTATCCGAGTCGATAGGTATGACGGCGGGACAGGCTTCTTCATAACTGCTCGTTAAGGCAGCGGTCAGGAACTGTACATTGGTTTCTATGTTGTCTGTGCTGAGTGTCACGTCAGAGGGTTCGAAGTCATTTAGTTTTTTGATTAGTGTGCTTGTGTATTTTGTTGTATCTGTTTTACGGGGGTTACGATATGGGGTGGGGTTTGGTGGTTTTATGTTTATTTGGAAGCAGATGCGTCTGTGGTCTGCGAAGGACGGCTCGTTGGATACTTGCCATCTTTCGATGAGATCTGCCGCCAAGTGTGTTGCCAGAGTGATGTCGATAGTGGTTTGGCATCTGGACGTTACAAAGGTGGGCTCTGTGCCTCTGTTTATAATGTTCAGATTGGTTTGGAATAGGTATTCGGTTAGTTGCTCACCCCTTTTGTTTGTATCCTTACTTCCCCACAGAGTATGATGTGCGTTGCAGTCTGCTGCAATGATGATGTCCCAGTTGCTGGCTTCGCAGTGTTGTACCAGCTCGACTAGTTCCTTTGCGGGAATTTCGCCTTCGCCTGGCATATACACCGAAGCAAGCACTAGGGTTGTTTGGTCCCCTGTAGGGTTTATTTTAACGGCTGTAAGGTCTCTAGAACAGAAAGGGTTAATTAAGGTGGCATTCATGGTTTTGGGTATGACAATACACGTTCTTGGTTTTTCTGCTGGTGTGTATAGTAGTGACTTACCACTGATGTTGTTCAGGCCGAGTATTTTGTTGTTTCTGATCCAGGGTTCCTGGATCAGTGCGACGGTTTGGTTGTCTTCCTCCAGCACTCTGCGTAAAGTGACCGCCGCAATTTGTTTGTGCTGGAGGTTGGTTTGGATGACGGTGAGGGAGCTAAGGGCTGGGGCTACGTAGCACGCCATCTTCGTCGCTAGTAACCCCCGCGCTTGTCAGCGGCGAGCTCGCCTCCATCCTGCTCGGACCCGGTTGGGGAGCGGAGGTGGAAGGCCCTGGAGTTGCCGTCGTGTCGTTTTGCGTCGCTTGATCAGTTTCGGCCGTGGTCGCCTCTACTGAAGGGAAGAAGCGAATGTACCCACTTCCCGTCATGTGGGCTACCCGGCGGTCTCGATCCAGGATGGTTTGTTTCTGGTCTTCGGGGATTCCCAGGACAAGGTGAACCACCTTTTCCTTGGAGCCATCCTCGCCAGTTTGGTCGGTCACTGATATGTCGTAACACTGCCAGGAGTCGACTTTGTACCAGGGGTTCTGGGCACAAAGGACTTTCTGCAGTATTGCGGAGTCGGTGATGCGGGTGTGTATTAGGAGGCCTGCTCTGAGCCTCTTTTTTAAGTCTGACTGTCTGATGACAGCCAGAGTGGTTCCGGGTATGGGTGACGCGATGTTCTGGACTTCCCTCTCGAGCCAAGTTAGAGCGTTCGCGTTCTCACACCACATCGCGAGCACCCCATCCATGAGGAAGGGGCGCCCCCGGAAAGATGGAGCTTGCGCGCTCGGAGACGGCGGGGACAGTACCGCTTGCAGGATTCTATCATCGATAGTCTCCCTAAGCTGGTCTGCCTGCTCCTGCGAGAGGTCGCGTGGGGGGACGGTGATAACCGCCACTCTCAGATGCGACTGGCTCGCGTCTGCGTAGCTCACCGTCCGCCTCTGCCTCGTGTCGGTTCTCGGGCGCTTGGCTTCTCCCCTGGGAGTCCGGGTTTCGTCCGGCCGAGCCCGCTTCGAGGAAGCACGCTCGTCCGGGCCATTCCCGGCCCCAGTTTGCTCCCCTGCGGGAGCAGTGGAAGCCACCGCCTCGATACCTCGACCTCGGCCGCCTCTCGGTTTCCGTCTCCTCTTCGGCTGATTCGGTGGTCCTTGTTGTGATGGCGGTGACTCCGTTCTGTGCCGAGCCACTCCTGCGGAGGTCACCCCCGCGGAGGTAGATGGCACAGGTTCGCGCTGCGTTTCCGCTGCTGCGGTCGGTGTCACTACTGTTGTTGCAGGTTGTCGAGCTTCCCTTCTCGCGCGCCCCGTGGGGCGACTGCGTTCTGGTCGGCTTGGCAACCTTTGGTTTATTGTGTTTGGTGTCTCGGGCTGTTGGGACTCCCTCATCTCGCGCGCCGTGGGGCGACTGCGTTCCGAGTGTCCTGCCGGTCCATGATTGTTTGGGGTGGGTTTAGCGGCTCCTTTGGAAGGGCGCTTGTGGTGGGCTACTACCGTCCACTCTGACACTCTGGTGGTGTCGGTGGTCGAGGTTGACGGTAGCGACGTTATGGCCTCTGCGAGGCCTGATAAGTCCAGGCTAGGGCCTGGTGTTGGGCACAAGTTGTCCCCCCCAGAATACGTGGGACAGACCGAGTTAGACTCGGTGAGGGATTCTCCACTGTGCGTGGTACCCTCCTGGGGTATAATTTTCTTGTCTTGTGCTGACATTCTTTGATTTTGGTTGGGCGAAGAGGACGCACACTACCTGCCCATGGTGAGTGTGGTACAACATTTTTGGGGGTATTTAGTGCCCCAAGGCTGTGTGAGCCTGGAGTGTGGATAGGCGCCGCCACAGGTTCGGCTATGCGGGATTGGACTAGGAGAAGGATGGGTTATAGGGGGGGAAATAATGGGGGGTCGGCCAGAGGTTTCGGTTATGCCAATTACTTAGGGTAATTGGCCAATAACAGGCGGCAACCTCGAGAAGGATAGTCCACTGGCCTTGTTTAGGGGATCTTAGCGACCTGCGCTCCTCCCTAAACCATTCGCCAGACCCAGCATCGGACAGATGCTGGGAATGGGGGAAACGTCAAACAAGAAGCAAAAGCATGAAGCAAGCAAAATGGTTATATTAAGTTGTTTGGCGTTGCCCCCGCCCCGAAGTAGGGTAAGATAGATATCTTGTTGTGACGTCCTAAGCACCTATTGAGAAGGGTTTTTCGGCATTGAGTGACACGCTCTGTATTACGTGCCAAGGGTCTAGCTTGTAGACGTTTCGTGGAGGCCTATCTTATGAATGACGATAGCGTTTCTTTGAAGGAGAAGATCTTTTCAATCTCAAGGTCAAGACGATCTGACATCTTACCGCACGTCTTACCGAAACTTTAACTGACGTCAATGATCTATCTAACTCTGCATAAAAAGGAGGTCTCCATAAAATAGTATGCAAGTTTTATTGCAAAGTTTCTATGTAAAGTAAAGCAAGCTTTATATACTAGTGATCCCCACTGCTAGGCACAGGTCTTACCATAACTTTGAGGTAAATATTTTTTTCCGAGTCTGCTTACCTATGCTAGTCAAAGTTTGCGTATTTACGGTTACATGTTCATAAACGTCACCAATTCTACCCTTTTTTCTATCTAGAGTCGATATCCATTTGAAGGTAGCAAATATCTACACATGAGCACCCACCCGTAATTTTATTTACTTATTAATCTACTGGACCTAAGGCATAGTCCAGCAATTACTCCAGATACTTCGCTCTGGCCTGCGAGTCGGCTAATTTGCCCTAATGCTTTACCCTTGTCCGCATTAACCATTAACTTGTGACATGTCTAATTCACTAAGTGCTGTGGTCACAGTAACGATATAAGCCAGAACAGTACGTAAACAAAGAACTGACATAAAGCAGCTGATCGCCGCAACGACGCCCGAAACGGGCCTCACAGTACCCATGCTATCAGTCACAGCTCAAGCGATACTAAGACGTGCACACAGATTGCTTGTGTCATTTAGTTGCTACCTTCTTACCGTACTGCTTATATCTATTCTGTGCGAGTGGCCCACGATCAAGACGGTCAGTCCAAAAGCCAAGCGGGAAATGTCGGGGTGCGGGAAAAATTGTGACGTCATCGCTTGATAGTAATCATATTAATCATGTACAGTCGTAAAAATTGATTGCTTTGGCAGATTGACCGTATTTCTGTAATTGGTTATATTACCATTACAAAGGTTATCTTTTGTATTATTGACGTTGTTATATGAAGAATTGTATAGGCAATCCAACCGCTAAGCATTCACTTTGTTCAAAAATTGAATACAGTCAAGACCGTGGTCAAGACTTTCTGGAATGAAAAATACAGTGAAACCTGTATTGTATGGATCGGAATTAGCGTAAACTTACTATTTTTGTATCTTTTTCCACTTCTAGGGTCTATTTCACTTCTACGTAGGAATTAAGCAATTTTGTTATTGAAAGTGGAAATAGACCAAAAAATATATTATGCGTTCTTTTGGTAGTCATAGGAATCTGAAGTCTTTAATTATTTTATTAAAAAAACCAACAGCTTTACAGATAATTTATGTTAAATATAAGTATTAAAGTACCAATAACTGATTTCCCCTAAAATTAACAAATTCTACTGTCATAATCAGCAAAAAAAGAAAATGATTTTGAATTTTAGTTGACGACAGAAGTTATCAGTGAAATTAAAGGATGCTTTCAGATACTAAATAAATTAAACTGATAAATAAAAAAAGTAAAAAATGCAATCTGAATCTGAGACATTCTCACATGCTCATATATATATCTAGGTACATGAACTATGAACTTATAGTTCTGCTTCACTACACTTTTCTGAATAGATTATGTGAAAAATGTAATTAAAATAATTATAAGACACACTTAGTATTACTAATTAATTACAGGCACCTGTAAGCCAAACGGAGTGGGTTCCGTAGGATCGGTATGGGAAGACCACATACAGGTGCCTGGAATCAACCAGGATCTGACATATTCTGACTTATGTATGGTTGTTTTCGTGACTGTCTATGATGTAGATATTCTGGCAAAAAATATTAATTATTATTGAAGACCTAGTGTTCGAACCTAACATTATTGGAGAGACCAAAGCAGCCAGGCTTCGATGGCTCCCCCCCTGTCGGATCTCCACCTTGTCGTGGTGGGGGGGCTCAGTAACCGTGGCTTTGCCACCCACGGTGAAGCTAAGCGGGATCCCGGGAGGGGACGCTCCACGTGGGCTTGGGGAGGCCTGCGCAGGATGCGTCCAAGAGTGCGGGTGTGGGGGACGGTTTTGGCTGCCCCTCGCAGTCGGGTGCGGTCGCGGGAGGAGAGACGTCTCGGTGTGTCGTTGCCGTGCGGCCTATCTCCCGCGACCAAACGGGGGCGCACCGTTTGATGGCGCTGCGGTGGGGCCGCAGAGGAAGAGGAGATGCGGTGTGTCGTTGCCGTCCTCCCTATCCTCTGCGGCCGTGTGGGAGTTGGTTTGGTGGCGGAGCCCAACACCTTGCTCCGCCGCCAAGGAGTTTGTGGCCCTCGGGCTGTCCGCCGGGGTGCCGTGGTGAATGCTCGCGCGACCCCATGGCGCCCCACAATGGCGGAGTGGCGGAATGCGCTGTGGTTTTAGTGGGTATTACGGCCTTGCACACCAGCCGTTGAGTCCCACATACCCCCCTGCAGATGTGTGGGGGGCATGCGTAAAAGCATTTCCACAGCGAAAAAAAAAAAAAAAAAAAGGCTTCGATGGCTCGGACTCATAGAGAGAATGGGAGAGGATCGTGCCGCGCAGAGAGCGTACCTGGGACAACCAAATGGGAAACGCCCGGTTGGACGTCCTAGGTACCGCTGGAAAGACGCTGTAGCTAAAGATCTGCTCAACCTCGGCCATAGCGATTGGCAAGAACTGTCGCAAGACCGAGATGCATGGCGTGATTTGGTGTCGGAGGCCAAGACTCACTTTGGGTCGTTGAGGGTCACCCTAGTAAGTAAGTATGATTAAGAAAAAAACTTTGTATAGTCAAAACGATAAAAAGTAGATAGTTACTGAAAATGTTATTTCGCACGTCCAGTGGTCGCGTGCAGTACTGCGACTCCATCCGAAGCGGATCGTGAAACGACCAAAATATATTAACCCTATTAACTAGACCACTTTTGTTTTAACTAAATCCGGGGTCCGGTGTCTAGTTTAAATTATTTATTCGAGCGTAAAGGTCACTTTCCTGGCCATGTTGAGGGAAAGGCGGTGGGACAGAAATCTGGGTCCTCCCGTTTAGTTATACTATATTAACTTGACTAGTTCGCTTTTCGTTGGGACAAAGTGTAAATCCTTGCTGAGCAAACATTTTAAAATAATACCTAAAATAGGGAATGAAGCTAATAAATATAAGTTATGTTATGATTAAGAAAAATTAAATGGTTAAGAAGTAATTATTAGGAAGTGATTATTAGGCCAAGAGATCGTGTGCGCGATTCCTGCACTGTACAAACATTTTTATGCATGAACACTGTTTGTACTGGTCTTGGTGTTATATGTATTGATTTAAGTTTATTTGTAACTAGCTGACCCGGCGAACTTCGTACCGCCTAAGCGTTGCAAGTTGCAGTGATTGAACAATGTCATCGAATGACATTGATATTAGTTACGCGCGTTTTTTAAAATATGCAAAATTAAATGTATATTTTTCAATATTTCTGAGAGATTTTCTTAATATTTTTTTCCGTAAGAACCTTCTCCTAATAACAACAAATACAACAAAAAAAGAATTAGTGAAATCGGTCCAGCCATTCACGCGTGATGCCGTGACCAAGGAAAACGGGCTTCATTTTTATATATATAGATACTACTATTGATTCTGATTTCTCTACAACAAATGCTTAAGCTTTACCACGGGGTTAGTAGTTGTTGATTATGAAAATAAATAAAAAACTATGCATCGGAAATCCCTAAAATTACATAATATTGGTACCTCTTGAGCGCCAAGAGAACCATATTAGCCTAGAGGTATAGCAGTGCGCAGTAACTATAAAATGTGCCTCGCTTCCGTGGCTATAGGATTGGGTGACTAAATATTAATCCTTCTTTAATTTATAAATGCGAAAGTTTGTCTGTATTGATGTTGGTTACTATTTCACGCCAAAATTACTGAACCGATTTGGCTGAACTTTGGAACATATGTAGATAGAATATAATCTGGAATAATACATATGATACCTACTTTTTGTCCCGTAAAATTTAATGGATCCTTTAGGAAACGAAAAAAAGGGTTCTATGCGGGTGAAACCGCAGGGCATAGCTAGTTAGTGTAGAAATAAATATTATGATTTAGTAGATCAATGTAACGATATTTTCTGTTTTGATGATCTGAAAGCTAACATCAACCTTGAAATGTCCATCGTCGAATTAACAAAATAAAACTAAAAAATGTTATGGAGATTTTCCTATGAGGAAAATCCGCGCAGTGTTCTAGCTCTCGCCAGTCACTTTTGAATGAGAAGCATGACAACATTACAGTGATATGTTTCATTCTTAAGAGTGTTGGTATCAAATATTCACAAGGCGCAGTGTACGATATCTTATATTATTCAGCTCGGCTAGGAAGTGTTGAAACTAGCAAACTAGATAAGTTTTAAAAGGACCAAGTTAGATGGATCCTGACTGCATAATGACGCAGATTAAAAGTTGTTGATTGTAAGATTCAGAGACTTTTGGATCTCGACCGGAGGTGGTCGGAATTATTAATAATATCTGCTTACCGTGTTGTATAGTGTTGGGAAACAGTTGCAATTTCTGTTTGTTAGTCCCATTGTGTGAATTTCATTTGGGATATCTTGTCATTGCGATAAGGTTTTAGGACATTCAGAAAGTTTTGCGAAAATAATAATGATTGCTCCATAGATATAATTGTTTTTATTAAATCTTTTCAAAGTACTCTTCCTTAGCTTCAATACTAAGTATCAGGAAATGAAATACTTTTTCCAGTCCGCTGCAGCACTTCATTTACACTCTGCCTAAACGCTCATCTTCCGGCGACGAAAAGTTTATTCCTTTGAGCTAATTTTTTATTTTTAGGAATAAAAAGAAGTCACACGGTGCTAAATCAGGGCTGTAAGGAGGGTGACCTAAAAGTTTAACCGGCGTGCTGTCCAGGAAATCCATTGTTTTGAGCGCGGTGTGCGCGGGCGCGTTGTCGTGGTGAAGCAGTAGCCCGCGGAGCTCAGTGTTTGACCGCGTGTTGCTCACAACAGAGAAAACTTTTGGGAAGCATTTCGTAGTATACCATTCAGCGTTGACGCGTCTTTGATCCCGTAAAAGAATTGATACCAAGTAGCCAGTTAAATTGAAAGAACTCGCAAACATAATCTTCCCACCGCTTCACTTTGGTAGGCTTTGCTTAATTTTGAAACACCCAAACCGTTGACTGGCGCTTAGTTTTTGGGATCGTACTGATAAATCTAGAACTCATCTCCTCTAACGATGTCATAAACACGCCGAGACTAGCCTGCATCAAATTTATCTAGCATGTCACGGCCATGACCATTCCACCCGGACCTGTTTTTGTGCCTCTGTGAGGTGGTGCGGCACCCAGCGTAAAACTATCCGCCACACGCGAAGATGTGTTGAAGCTCTTGATACGTAACTCGCCTGTTGTCTTAAATTTTTTACCCTACTGGCACGTTTTCTTCTGTAACAACCGTTAAAGGACGGCCACTTTTTACTTCATCACCCGAAGTTTACCGAACCTCATCACTAATGCCATTTTAAGTCTATCGCATGATTAGTCCGGTTTCAGACGACATTTAAAAACAAAGTGCGAAAATGTTAGATTCATGTTTCAGTCAGACACGATATTTTGATATGGCTCGTAAAAAAGTGATGGGAAGTTTTAAAATTTGAATTTACTTTTTTTTACTAAAGAAAGGATCATTTTTTGAAAATAGATTATAACCAGCCAGTCTGTCGTAGATAAAACTTTTTTTCGCAAAACTTTCTGAGTCGCCTCGTATCTGTAAAAAAATCTTTTTATTTAGATACAATTTTAAACAGGGCCTTCTTTTATATGATTTGAAATAAGAAGGGAAATACACAGAAAAATAGTAATTTAGGCCAAATAAAAAAATCTAAAAATGACTCATTTAGGTACCAAGGAGCAGAAGTTGCATTTATTTTTGGAAGACTTACAGCTAGTAAGATACTTAAAAATAGTTTATATAAAAAGAAGGCCATTTATATGTCTCCACTGATAGAATTTAGAGTACATAAGAATTAAATTTATAAAGCTTACTCATAAAAGTATAGGCAAGTTCATTGTTCAAAAAAATCGTCACACATGCGTCTTAACCTGACTTACACTAGTACAGAACAAATCAAAGTCATAACTGTACTGACATTTAGTTCTACTAACATCGCTCGTTTGGTTCAAGTAGGTGTTGTCTTCGTCACTGTTATATTAATGCTAAAATTTGACTAACTACATAATAAAAATTAAAATTTAAAACAAAAATTCGTTATGACTGGGTTTAAAGAAATATAAGGTCTTATAAGCAAAACCCGGGAGGCGCGCCACTCCCAACCCTCAAATTTCTCCGCACGTTGTTGTATATAATAACTCACCGAAGGGCGTAATTAACACAAGCTGGCCTCTATCAATAGCAGATTAGCATGTAAAAGCTAATGGCCTAATGGTTGGTGTGCCAGTAATTGGCCTATAAATTGTGGCCGTATGAATTAGTGTTATTGGCCGGTCTGATTCTATCGATTCGCATTGATTGACGGGATTTAGACTTGAGAAAGTGGCTGTGTGACATAAATCTGCGTTTTAGTAGTAGTTTGCAATATGGTTCAGTAATTGGAGAGGTTTGAGGAGACCTTTGCTATCTACGATCTACGTAAGTACGTTATTACCTACTCGTATGTTATCTACGACCGGTGACCACCATGGCGTGCAATGTGTTAATATATTTTTTATACTTAATAGTAGACCCAAAAGGCGTTGACCTGCCCATGATTTTTTTTTTTGCTTTACGTCAGAACCATCCTCGTACTTCAAAGCACATATAAAAAAAGCAAAATCGGTGCAGTTGGCCTGAAGTTATGCGTGCATACATTTCGGCGATTTATTTTTTTATTTACTTTCAATACAGTAATGAGTGATTCTCAAACAAAACGATTTGATGTTAAAGTTTGTATATAGAATTCATTTGATGCCACGACTCATTCTCTACCAGTGATAGGTACCTATAACAATAGGATTGTCTGTAAAACGTTTGTAACTTAAAGTTCCTCGAATAGCAAACTATTTTATATACTGCAAACTGTAAACATTATTGTCCACAACAAACAAATTTCTTATTCCTTCACCGTCTTTAGAATACAAAATATCATATTGCTACCAACAAAGATCCTTTGAACAAGTTGCTAGTAGCCAGGTGGTTCAAAGGCGGCCATCTTGAAACTTAGACTCAATAGCCCAAATTGTGGCTGAAAGTCTAGTCACGTCGCACTGCGAGTCATTAGCTAGACAAAGTGAAGCAGAGGTGGCGAACTGATCGCGAACTCGAGTGGTTGACTTCAAGACAAAGTAATAAACTAATCAATGGCGAATTGGCAATGTACCGGTGCAAAAGAGTATTAGCTCGTAATTGAAAAATGGACATTGTAGAAACAAAGGATTAGTGTTTTTTATTTTTTACTACTAAGTTTGTGTACTAAGTTTACCTTACCTTATACCTAGTTTTTAGTATAATATTTTTATTGTTGTTAAACTAACGAATGAACGTAATTGGTCTGAAATAAAAGATTTTTATTAATTTATTTTATTCATCCATTTAGTTTGTTAACCGTCTTTATAAAAATACCAAAGGTCAGGGGTCTCTTTACAACAACTTTATTCTACATTTACCCAAACAGTTACTACAATTAACTCCAGGCTAAAGTAAACCGCTATCGTCCCAAGAATAATCTCATAAGTAAGTTAAACGACAATATTTTAGCGAACTCCAGACTTTACTCCGTCCCTTTTACCACAAGCTTTAGAATTTAGCTTATTTAGTTCTGAATTACTATCTGACATAATCCCTTATAGTAGTCAGCAATTTGTCTCAAATACAGCCTGTTCAGAGACCCTTAGTTAATTCTTGACTGAGCATAAGTAAACCCTAATAAATGTTTTTTGGGTAAGGGTCTTGGGGTAATTAGTGTTTAAATAACAGGTCTTTAAAACATTACCTCAAACCAAAAGCTTTGTCAAAACATTTCCACCAATCGTCGACGTACTTTTTATGAACTGTCAAAACACCAGTCTCACACTGATTTTGTATGGCGATACTGGCTTGTGACGTCATTTTAATCAAGTAAAAATGAAATAATGCTTATAATAATAAATAATAATAATAATAAATATCAATTCAACAATCACACCAATTCTCTAGTCCCAAATTAAGCTACGAGGCTTGTGTTATGGGTACTAGACAACGGATAAACATACTTAAATACTTTTTTTTTTGTAAATAAATACATATTATACATAAAAAAACCCAGACCAGTACACACACATGCACACGTATGCTTGTACTGTGCGGGGATCGAACCCGCGACCCTTGGTTTTAGAAGTCCGACCTGTGGACCACTGCACCAAGCGGTCGTCAAATGGTCGGTTATAATAAGAAATGGTTAAAGAGTTATAATTATTACATGTTCATTTTTTAGAATTTATTGGTGTCAAATACTACATTTACACACAGTGACAAGATAGTGCAAGTGCAGCTTGATTCATTTTATGATTAATCTTTTACTTTGAAGATATAACTTTTATATAGCCACCCATTGACCGCCAATTCCGCCTTACGGCTGGCAACAAACTTAATTCAATTTTATTTTTAAAACTGTTTGTTTGTTCCGTCTAACCTGTAAAGTGACCAAATGAACTAAAAGTTCAATGTAAAGCGCTTAGTAAGAGTCACCTCTCAAGCAGCTAAACAATCATTTCACTAGTATACTACTCGTATTTTGACTCGCGAATAAATTTGTATAAATCAGTAATAAACATATCAGGTTTTTAAGTGCGAAAAACTGCATTGTGATACACAAACACATTTATACGAGTTCATTGCATGCAGTCAAGAAAGTAAAGGCCCGCTACATGATGCAGCAGCAACGACATGTCGTCGCGACACTTCTGGGTTTCTATGTTTGAATGAAATAGGTAGGTACGTAATTAACTTATTATTAACGTTATTATTACCTTATTATTATAACTACTTAAATAGTAATGTAGTTGACACAAAACTTCTCTACCTATCTATTTAACTTTTTAACTTATTTTAAAACTACTTAAATATTTATATATTTTTTAATATCAATCAATTATTATAATTAAGATGGTATTATATTATATAATTTATAACTGTTTTCTTCTCTTGTCAATTATTGTTCAAATAATATGGAGAGCGGGGATATTCTACAACAAGTATTTATTTACTTAAAATACATCCTCGATTGCAATATAGAAATGTAATGTTATAATGACTAAAGATATTTGTATTTGTAATACCTCCATCAACACTTAGTTGTCGCTTTAAGATAAACAAAAAAATCGGTGGTCTGTAAAGTCGGTTAACTGACGATAGTTGAACGTGACAACATCTTTGTCACGTTGCCTATTTGTCGCTCGTTCCGCGCTCTCGCTTGCACTTCAAGCCTTGAATGGAACGCCTCAGAGCGAGGTAACGCCGCATGTGTCATGTTTTTTGGTGCGTGCAGCTGGCTCCATTGAATTATAAGACGTTGTCACATCAAAAAAAGAATAAGTTAGTGACTTGACACATGCATAGAAACCAGAAGTGACGCAACGTCATGTCGTCTGCTGCTGGCTTCCAACTTGCACCTTAACGTTTGTTGAAATTATTATTTGAGCAGTCGATGTGTTTTGATCATGCAATGAGGCGATTTTGTTACGAATAATATTGCCATTTGTTCCGTTCACACAAAATGTGACTTCTGTTACTAAATACACTTAGTTATACTCGTAGTGTTGGGACTGATTTATGAGGTTTTGATACACGACTGTGTTTTGCTTAGTTGCTATATCCCTTATGGCTTTCTAGTTGCCGTCTCACAATCTGCACATTTCTCTTACCACTATGAAAAAAAACATATCGCAGTTCTTAAACGTTCACTTAATTTTCGCAAGCAGACATATTCTAATAAGCTGGCAACATTACCCGTTTTATTGAGCGTTCTACCTGACTTTGAACTAGAGACGCCCCTTAATTGTATCGGTTAAGCGTTGTACGGGCTCCAATTAATTAAGATGAAATACCACCTTATTAAACAATGAGCCATAATCTGCATGTGAAATCGTGAAGAACAAGAGCAGATGACGTTTTGAAATTATGTCAGTAATAATGTTGTATGGCTGGATAGATTTAATTTTAAGGATACAGTGGTCGTAAAGTTACGTTGCAAAACGACGTAAAGTTTAATAGGGTATGGCGTTTGCTTAAACAAAATCTGTTTCTATATGGGCAAAGAGTACGACATAGAGAAAACCAGTGCCGGTTTCTTAGTCATAGGTAAAACAAGGTAACTATTGCATATAATACACTTTTATTATTGATATTTTTAAAACTAAGTTAGAAACATTAGAAAATCGTAACTATATCGCCTATTAAACTAACTTAGTTTCTATCAACCTTTTTATGTGACAATACTCACTATCGACACTGCAGTATCGATATATCACGGTAATCGACAGTGTAACGGCACTAAATCCGGGTCGGTATTTCTTCGAAACAGTTTCACGGTATCGCTGGCCGCCGTGAATTATTTAACACCACAACGGACGGAGGTAGCCTGAAATTTTCACCAGTTCTAACCGACGCTCCAGTTTTAGTATTTTCAATGCTTTAAACTAGGTATTGTGGATAGCCGTTGTTAGAGCAATCTTTGTTTATTTGAAGACAACGTTTTGAGGCACCTTTACGTGCGTCATAACAGTGGCAGCGACTTCAAAATAATTAAGGCAGTAAAATTCCTTGTTTAAAACTTTTTTAAGGTTTTTTTTTGTTAGTTTCTTGTCGAAGCTCAGACGGCATAAAAGCTTCGCTTGTTGGCGCAATAAAAATGATACATTCTCTTAACTGTCTGGGGTTAAAATCCCATCAAACATTGTGTGTTATTACACTAAAAATCATCAGATTTAACGACGATTCAACACATTAAGAGGACTAGAACCTATTGTTACGCCGGTGGGCTAGTGCTAAAACTTTGATCGTGTTTTTCCGTGCCTTGGAGGCGTTTTCAGCAGGCTGAAATACCATTTCAGGCCGTTTCAGAGAGTGCTCTAACACATACTAGTTTATCGAAATTTCACCCAAGTTGCCGTTGTTTTCAGGCGCCTGAAACATGTTTTCAGTCCGTTTCAGGCCACCCTCTATCAGATGACGCCATAACCTGAAAACCCGTTTTCAGGCGTTTTCAGGACCCCTTATGGGCCTTTGAAGCCCACTTCAGTATATGACGTAATTTTTAGTAGGAGTGAAAGAGATAGCACGATTAGAGAGAGACAGCTATACTGAGAACATTCCAGAAAGGTGTGACAGAGACAGCACAAGACAGGGATAGCACTATGATGCCGAACATTCGAGAAAGGTATAGGCTAGGCAAGACGGCATTTGGAAGGATCCCGAACAGTCTCGTACTGGGTAGTAGGTACCTACCGAATATTCGGGAGTCCTTGACGGCCGGTATATAAGGAGCCCGGTGGGAGGCCGGTATAAAGAAGATTGGAGAAAAGAAGTACTGGCACAAAGTCATCATTGCTAACATCGTAGATGACTGCATTATTGGTCTTGACTTTATGAGGAAGTACGAGTGTAAGATCGACATGAAAGGAGGCGTGCTGAAATTTGGGGCTTATGAAGTTCCTATGGAAGGTGGAGTGAGTGGACATGTCTTCTGCGCTAGAAGGACTACACTTCAACCGAGATCGCAAGCCCTAGTTCCGGTGACATTGCCGCACGGTGCGAGACAAGGATCTCATTCCTGCGTGTTAATAGAGAAAATGGACGGCAGTAAACCATGGATGCCAGCTCGCACAGTGGTAACGACGTCATCTGCAGCATTTATAAGGGTGCTAAATCTAAGTAACACTCAACACGTCATAAGTAAAGGAACCCTTATGGGAACATGCGAGGCAATCTCTTGGATACGGAGTTGCCATGGGTCGAAGGAGAACAAGTTACAAGAAGAAGTTGTGGAAATTGGAAAGTTATTGGAAAACTGCCAAAATGATCTCACAAAGGAAGAACTTCTTAAGGCACGTAATTTGCTAAAGCGCTATAGGAGCGTCTTCTCTGCACATGACAGTGATATCGGGAGAACTGGAGTAGTGCAGCACGAGATCGACACCGGAGATGTCATGCCTATTCGACAACGACCGCGGCGAGTTCCAGTAGCTCGAGAGAAGGAAGTGGAAGACATGATCGAGGAAATGAGGAGAGATAAAGTGATAGAACCGTCGACAAGTCCTTGGTGTTCTCCAGTAGTCTTGGTGAAAAAGAAGGATGGAACCATGAGATTTTGCGTAGACTATCGTCGACTCAACGATGTGACTAAGAAAGACAGTTATCCATTGCCTAGGATAGATGACACTTTGGACACTCTGCATGGAATGAAATGGTTTTCCACGTTGGATTTGAAAAGTGGCTATTGGCAAGTGGAAATAAAAGACAAGGACAAAGAGAAAACAGCCTTTTCAACCGGTAAAGGACTTTGGCAGTTTAATGTAATGCCGTTTGGATTGTGCAACGCACCAGCAACGTTTGAGCGGTTGATGGAGCAAATACTGGCTGGTCTCCTGGGTGATACGTGCCTAGTGTATTTGGATGACATCATAATTGTAGGCAAAGATTTTGATGACCACCTCAAGAAGCTGGAACAAGTTTTGTCCAAGTTGCGCGATGCTAACTTAAAACTAAGTCCGAAGAAATGCTCATTCTTCAAGCGCAAGGTTAACTACTTGGGACATGTGATTTCATCAGATGGCATCCAGACAGACCCTGAGAAGATAAGTGCAGTTAAGGACTGGCCGACACCGAAAGACAAGACAGCAGTACGTGCCTTCTTGGGACTTTGCTCGTACTACCGACGATTTGTAAAGAACTTCTCAGATATAGCAAAGCCTTTGCACCAGCTGACAGAAGAGAAAAGACAATTCAACTGGGATGATCAGTGTGCAGCAGCTTTCTCAGACCTCAAACAGAGACTTTGTGAAACACCGATTTTGGGATATCCAGACCCAGAGAACGAGTTTGTTGTTGACACTGATGCAAGCAATACTGGCATTGGAGGAGTCTTGTCACAGAAGAAGGGTGATCAGGAAGTTGTGATCGCCTATTTTAGCAAGTCGCTATCGAAGCCGGAGAGAAACTACTGCGTCACTAGGAGAGAATTGCTGGCAGTCGTCAAAACTCTGCAGCATTTTAGTAAATACCTGCTTGGACGCAAGTTCCGAATAAGAACTGACCACGCTGCTCTAAAGTGGTTGTTAGAGTTTAAGAACCCTGAGGGTCAGGTGGCACGCTGGATCGAACAACTGCAGGAATATGACTTTGTCATCGAACATCGCAGTGGAAAGTCACATGGCAACGCAGATGCCCTCTCTCGAAGACCTTGTCCTGATGATTGCAAACACTGTTTAAGGCAAGAGGGTAAGGACTGCGTGAAGATGTTGAGGACAGACACTGTTAGCGAAGAATGGAGTGATGAAGCAATGCAAGAAGCACAACAGGAAGATTGCGATGTAAAGCCCATTTACGATTGGATCAACGCTGGGGCGCCCAAACCAAGGTGGTGTGAGGTAGCTTCGATGAGTACCGTGACAAAGAGCTACTGGGCGCAATGGGAAAGTCTGGTTATGCACAATGGCGTACTGTGCAGGAAATGGGAGTCAGAAAACGGAAAGGATGCTCATCTTCAAGTGGTTGTACCAAGAAAGAGAGTCAGCGATGTTTTAAGATCCTTTCACGACGGCGCTTCCGGTGGACACCTAGGAGTAAAGAGGACTCTGATGAAGATTCGGCAACGTTTTTACTGGATAAACTGTCGGGACGACGTGGAAGACTGGTGTCGGAAATGTACTAGCTGTTCGTCAGTTAAGGGACCACATACACGCAGTAGAGGTGCGCTTAAAGTTTACAACGTGGGAGCGCCTTGGGAAAGAATTGCTTTAGACGTCGCAGGCCCGTTCCCGACCTCTGACCGTGGAAACAAGTACATCCTGGTGGTCATGGACTATTTCACCAAATGGCCTGAGGTATTTGCCATTCCGAATCAAGAGGCAGTCACAGTAGCGGAAACTGTAGTGTCTGAAGTGTTTTGTCGGTATGGTGTGCCTCTTGAGATCCACAGTGATCAGGGAAGAAATTTTGAGTCTCTGGTGTTTCAGGAGACTTGCCGAGTCATGGGAATTCATAAAACTCGGACTACGGCCTATCACCCACAGTCAGACGGAATGGTTGAGAGATTCAATCAGACTCTGGAACGACATTTGGCCAAAGTAGTTGACAACCATCAAAAGGATTGGGACAGGCATATTCCGCTCTTTTTAATGGCATATCGGACAGCAGTTCATGAAAGCACGGCCGTAACTCCTGCGTGTGCTAATTTTGGAAGAGAACTACGTTTACCTGCAGATCTTCTGACCGGACGTCCTCCAGATGCACCAAAGACGGTTTCGGAGTATGCAAGTGAACTGCGAAACCGGCTTGATGATGTTCACAGGCATGTTCGTGAACATGGATTGCAGGCCAGTGAGAAGGTGAAGACCAGATACGACCGGAAGTCTAACCAGACGAGGTTTGAGGAAGGATCATTCGTGTGGCTACATAACCCTATGCGTCGAAAAGGAAAGTCACCGAAATTGTCGCCGAGTTGGAAAGGGCCGTACAAAGTAGTCACAAGGATCAACGACGTCACTTATCGGATACAGCGCAACGCACGTAGCCCCTGTAAGATTGTTCATGTGGATCGGTTGGCCAAGTACCATGGAACGAATGATGCTCGGGACGAGCATGTCTAAGGAGGGGGTAGTGTTACGCCGGTGGGCTAGTGCTAAAACTTTGATCGTGTTTTTCCGTGCCTTGGAGGCGTTTTCAGCAGGCTGAAATACCATTTCAGGCCGTTTCAGAGAGTGCTCTAACACATACTAGTTTATCGAAATTTCACCCAAGTTGCCGTTGTTTTCAGGCGCCTGAAACATGTTTTCAGTCCGTTTCAGGCCACCCTCTATCAGATGACGCCATAACCTGAAAACCCGTTTTCAGGCGTTTTCAGGACCCCTTATGGGCCTTTGAAGCCCACTTCAGTATATGACGTAATTTTTAGTAGGAGTGAAAGAGATAGCACGATTAGAGAGAGACAGCTATACTGAGAACATTCCAGAAAGGTGTGACAGAGACAGCACAAGACAGGGATAGCACTATGATGCCGAACATTCGAGAAAGGTATAGGCTAGGCAAGACGGCATTTGGAAGGATCCCGAACAGTCTCGTACTGGGTAGTAGGTACCTACCGAATATTCGGGAGTCCTTGACGGCCGGTATATAAGGAGCCCGGGAATGCGTCCGAGTTAGAGTTTAATTTGGGAAAGCGACGAGTAAACATCGAAGCGAAAACTGCGACAACAAGATTTTGGAGTGCGATATAAGTGTTTGTGTACTAAGTGTTGTAACGTAAAGTGTGTACAATAAATCCTACTCTACTTCATCGGTTTAGAAGTGCATTTCAATCTAGATCCCACACCCCTAGAACGTAACACTATTACCTCTGTGCTTAGGCCGCCCATAAACCTTAACATCGTAAAGACTGGGATAGCAGCTCTGAGCTTTATCTAGCTTTATGTGAGAATAGCGTTGTGTTGTGACTATTATCTATGATACTTTAGTATCTAATATCCGAAACGTATCATAACCATTTTTAGCGTTCAATAATAAATATCTTACATTATACTCGTAGTAGAACTGGGCTTCTCTGAGTCTGCTCTGTAAATACTTTAAAATTGGTTGAGGTTTCGAATTTCTAATTAATTTTCATAGGTTCTTTAAGTTAAAAAATTGCATAACTATGATATTTCAAAACGAAAGTACTGTCAAATCCAAGTATACAATCTTTAAAATGGTCGGTTTAGACTTTATCGGCCGTTTTTTTTAAAGTGTCAATGTCAATTTGACTACTTATAAAAATCTGACACCAAACCGGCTGCTTACTTAACGGTTGGTATAATCCTGGAACTAATTCACGAGTATATTGGGATACCAGATTTTAATCAGAATTTTGTTTAAACACAGCACATCACTAGTTGGAAATGAACTCGCAGCTTAGTTAACTTTATATCGAAGATTAGCTTCGAAAGTCATTATCCGTGGGATAATTTCAAGCCGAGGCTCCATTACAGTGGACCTTTGTAATCAAATTAATTATATTGGCACGCACCTAACGCTGAATGCGAGTGGAATAATAAAATTAATTTTACGTTATTTCAAATTACCTGCCCAAGTGGCAAATTGAGTATTATTTTTGACGATTAATAAAGTTAAGTTGAGAAAGCAATTCGGCAGCGGATATTTTAGGCTAAGATTATATTCGCTGTGCCACTGAAACTTGACAAACTTTTTCAATACACTAAAAATAATTCCACAAAAGTATACTTATTTGATGTACCTCGTAGAACACAATATTATTTAATAATTGTTTAATTTCAGTAAAATATGTTTGTATGTTTAAAAAGATCGTGACAAAAAGTAAGTCAAGCTTCATGAATGATTTTCAGTTCCCATAAATTATGGTAAGCCAATTTCACTAGTTGGTAACTGAAATCAGAAAACAGGTAAAGATACGTATAATATAATGTACACGGTCAGTAATATTACTGTAAATAACCGTGTAAATAAATTATCGATTTATCATTATCGTTTCGTCACCTAATCGATTAAGTTTGATCGGTCAGTTAATAATTTAAGTTTCAATGTTTATATTGGTTATCAGGAAGTTAAGGGCTGACCGCCCCCTGACCTGGATCACGGAGAGTGACAGCTGACCTAATAGCTTTGATGCTACCTTAAATGGAGTTCATCTGATATTGCGGCAAGAGCAACAAAATAAAAAAATACTTACTAAGCTTTACTTCATGGTAAAGATTTTGTTATACCGCTGAATTAGTACATTGCTTACGAAAATGTCGTTGATCTTTAGCGGGCAGTTAGTTCATACGACGCCATATCAATCTCCTCATTCTCGTTTACTTATTTAATTTGTAAGTATAAGATGCCCAAGTGATTAACTTGACCTGTGGCCGTCTGTACGTAAACTCAAAATGAAAGAATCTAAATTTTACCGTTACTAAAATTCGAAAAGACATACCTAACACTTCCAAATTACTTTTCGGCTCCGGTCATCAGGGATTTACCATTACTACTTTGTTCTACGGGATGACACGCTACTTATGACCATTTGGTACGTTCATATTGGATTGAATTTACAAATGACCATCTTTGGGCCACTTTACTTTTGGTACAAATGCTTAGAGATTAGAGAGGGAGCTTTTCCAAGCTTTTGCATTGGTGTATGTTATCTAATCAACAGACTGCTGAGATTGAGAGTTTGATCCAGACTATTGCATTGGTGTATGTATAAAGATGCTGATACATATAAAATACAGGGTGTTTTAAGAACAAATGCACACAGGCTTGATGTCACCCTTCTGGACCTATGTCACAGAGCACAATACGCGATACGTCTTCCGTCAACAGAGTACGTTTTATCGAGTTTGTATCGGGATAATGAGAATATTGCCTCGGATTTTACGCGAAATTGATTTTAGCTGAAATTCGATACGTTACATTGATGAATAATGTTACACCCCCGGGAATTCTTGGTGCGAATCGAGTATAAATCTGAAAAACATTTTCAATCAATTTGTAGTTCATGTAGTTTAATGGGATCCGTTGGTAATTTAACATGTTTACTGGTACTGTAGTAAACTGTACTATTACTTACTCTATGGTTGCAATATTCTATCTACCTATGACTGAAAGTCAGATACTTTTATATTTAGAGTTAACGGAAGTCAAAGTCACGTCTATGAAACTGACAGTTATCTAAGCCCCAGCGCACACGGTGAAACGTAAGCACTTACGTTGTTCACGAAACTGTCACTTCTAGTTACTTTTGAGTTTCATTTGAGCTTATGCCATACAATCCTTTAAGGGACCGCACAAGACGCATTTTGAAACCGGTTTGAAACGCGTTGCAAATAAGTTCCTTATTGACTAATAATTTCAAAAGGGTTTCGTACCACTCTAGTTTCAGCGAGTGAGCTGGGGCTAACTCTAAGTTGAAGTTGAGATAACAAAAACTGAATCTGCAGTAAACATACACATAAATTCATAAATTCGTTGATTTTCCTGTTTTAAAGTATTTTTTACATTATGTTACTGAGTTTTCCCGATAAGTAGTCTGAGACACTTGTATTGGGAATAATTCGCTCGTTACCTAGTTGGTTAACATTATAGTTCCGATTTTATAAACTGTAATAGAATTTTTAAAATTTTACGAATTTACTTTTACATTTAACACACATACGAAAATTAATTGATTATTTAAGTCGAATTAATTTGTCATTAGAGACGGATAAGATTTTTTTTAAGAAGAATACTATTAAACTAAATCGTATTTAATTTAACTAGAATGCAGAAGGCAACAATCTCAACAATCTCAACGTAGGTAATTTTCCTTCATAAAAATATATGAGAAATGCCGCCATCCAAGCATCAAGTTCAGCGTCGTTCGCCATCCGGACCAAGATCATCCATTTCCCTTCGATAACTGAGAAGTTTCCTTGCCGAGATTAAATATACTGGGGCCACCCGTTTGTGAAATGTGCTGCCTCTTACTTGCTACCTCTTTACGAACAAGGCCGGCTTTTAGATATAACAGATCGGCCTGATCATGAAGTCATCATCACTAAATCACTTTAATTTTAGCATTCACAATGAAATTTTATATACAATGTGAAATTAAAAGACACTTAAAGAAAAAAAAAGGACTGTCACAGGCGGGACAGAGTATTATTTGCTCTTAAAGAGCTTGCTTGATTAATAGTATTCGTATTTTATTTTTTATTAAATATTTGAATCAGGCAACAGATTTATCATAAACACAGGCCCATAGAATAGATACCTTAAAGACTAAAATGTCTTTTAGGTATCTATTCTCTCGTAAACCTCCGCGGAAGAGCCGGAACAAGGGTGTCATTAAGCCAAAACTCTTCGTTCATGAAGGTCGCCATATTTTCGTCAGGGATTCTAATTACAAAAGAATTGAAGTCCCAGTTGCGATTAGACTCGGGCTTGACGACCTTCAGGGAAAGGTTTATCTTCTTCTGCACGTAATCTATGACCATATCAGCTTTCATGTTCTACAGTATAGATTCTATGAAAACGTTTTGTTAGTGTTCTTTATCTATTTCTAAACACGGTGAACAGGCTTTAATATTTGTTTTGTGGACAAGTTCCTGCATCTAAGTACGGTTGTTACTCCCCTTCCACTGTAGGGCGGTACCTCGACTAGGGCACAAAACGGAGTAAAGAAAAGACTGAGGAATATACCTCTTTTTGATAGAAGAAACGCTTCATTTCAGTGATTTTAATGCTTATCTGTTGTCTGACAGGAAAGCCTAACAAAAGTAACTATTTAAAAGGAGCGAAAATATTTTTTTTACAACATGACATACATTGATCTGACTCCGTGGTAGCTTAAGCACTTGTGTTACAGATACAAGTATTACAAATAAACTCAAATAAATACATATAACACCCAGACCAGTACATACAGACATGTTCATGCACACAAATGTTTGTACAGTGCGGGGATCGAACCCGCTACCTCTTGGTTAATAGTCAACTTCTTGACCATTACACCAAAGTGGTCGTCAATTATTATTAGATATTTATTCCACTTGGAGAATGCTATCAGGTATTTAGTATCTTAATTTTTTTTTATTATTTATAAAAAACTTAAATAGCAAATTTTAAGGATTAACAAAGTAGTTGTTTTGAGTTATGGTTTATTATTTATGACTCGAAAAATTCTACAAAGCATCAAAAAATATGAAAACGGCACCTTATTGAAATATTTTTACTAGCAGACGGGAAATGTGAACTCGGAACCCATCGTCATTTAATATCTTGCGGGTAGAAACCACCATTGATTCCATTTTCGCTGCGAAATAAATTTAGCACACTTGAATAGTTTTTACCAGTCCCCTTAATCGGTTTTTGAAAAATGGGTTTGCATGGCTGTCTACGGGGATATATCATAAGTCCCCCACTGAGCTCTTGAGCTTAAGGCTCGGTACACACTGAGTGGCGAGTATAACATTTGATTCTTTTGAAATCTACTGTAATTTTTTACACTTTATTTATTTATTTATTGAAGCTTTATTGCACAAAAAAACTATGTACAAAAGGCGGACTTAACGCCGTAGGGCATTCTCTACCAGTCACACCTTTGGGCTAAGCAGAAATGGTTAGTTGGCGGTGCGACAAAATAATTAAAAGAGAGAACACAAAAATAATAATACCAAAAATACGACACATGGGATTTGATATAAAATATACAATAAATATATTATATAAGATTACATATTTAAAAATACACTTATATACACTAAATAAATAAATAAACTTTCCTTCTTTTAAGCTTTCAAATGGCCGCAGTAGTTCTCGTGGGTGACACTTGTACTTAGTTAAAAATAATATCGAATCAATAAAATATTTCAAAACTGCTTTGGGAACATATTTGTTTAACATTTGCATTTCTCATTCATCATTCATCAATTTGTTATGGCGTCGTCAATTCAAATACATAATCTCTTCAGAAACAGATATGTGCCTTTTCAAGTTGTTAAGGAATTTTGTATTTTACTTCAGCACGCTTGGTGTGTTTCAGCCCTAAACAACGCCCAATAAAGTCTTCTAGTAAACGCGCCGATTTTGTGCCGATTTATAGCCTAAATACTCGATTATTTTTCCTTTCCGATTCGATTGGTTTGGTAATGGGTGAGGTATAGGCATTTTGTTCACCAGTGGTGTTCGCTTCGAAATAAATATTGCATATAGATTTGCTTGATTGAAAGTGCTAGTGGGATCGCGCCGAGAGTCTTTTTAGGGTTCCGTACCTTAAAAGAAAAAAACGGAACCCTTATAAGATCTCTTTGTTGTCCGTCTGTCCGTCCGTCCGTCCGTCTGTCAAGACCGTTTTTCTCAGGAACGCGTGGAGGTATCAAACTGAAATTTCTATATGATACTTAGGTCTACGGTCCCTGGAAGCTGTAGAAAAATCAACCTTCTAAGCCAACGCAATCAAAAGATACAGCCATTTAGGCCGCAAATTTCCGCAAATTTTCGAAACTCGCACGGGAATCAAAACCTACAGGGCACTTCCCGTAAACTTAGAATCTTGAAATTTAGTACGAAGTCACGTCTTATAGTACAGATATAGGAATAATTACGAAAACCGTAAATTTTCAGTTTTATCATATAAAGAAAAATATTTTTGTAAATTTTTATAATTTCAAAGTTACTACTCCTTATGGGTATGGGTATTAGGTTTGTACGGAACCCTCGGTGCGCGAGTCCAACTCGCACTTGACCGGTTTTTTTGGCTATTGTCTTTACACTGACCTGAACATGAACTTCATTGGTTTCCCAGGCATTTTAACTTTGTCAGAGCGTGAGCAGCGTGATGTTATTTGACATTGTCATTTTCGTAGCAACGCTACTGGCTATGAGAACGGAAGCGCCTTAAAAGCGCGGCCTCAGATTCGAAGTCATACCCTTAACACGAGTGTCAAATGCACTTCCGTAAACCGTAACACAACTGAATTCTGAACTTCTTTCCCTCAACTCAATCAGGAGATTGCAACTCCAGGTGTGCCATAAACATCTTCACATTGAAATCGAATTGGAATGAAAGCTTCAGACAATACATCCATTGACACCGTGGCCGAGATCTGGGTCCTTTCAGTGGAATCGAACCAGTTTCAGGAACAATACTGTTATCCAATGCAAGATAAGCCGACGTGTTGGCACGCGGCGCATCTTCTTTCTCTGAATAATGCATGTAGGTCGAATTACTAGGTCACACTAATGAAAGAATAAGAACTAGGCGTTTAAGTATAAACTACCGATGAAGGCAGATGGCGCAATGATCAAAGTAGATTAGGAATAAATGAATCAAATCAAATCAATTTTTTTATTTGTTATTAAATAGGGTGGGTACAAATAAATGTTGACCGTAGTAAATGACATAGTGCTCCTATTTAGCCATATACAATAGCATACAAATGTAAAAGCACCAAATAAAGTTAATTACATATAATTAAATAGACAACCTTAAAAACATTAAATTTACTATTTTGTTTAACAAATTTTGCTATCTCGAGTATATATAGACAAGGTAACGGGAGTATATTTAGGTTTCTGAAATAGGGCAAGCACGATATATCAGAAGGTATGCCACACAAAGAGCGTATACATCTTTTCTGAGCAACAAAAGCTTTTTTTTATGTTAGTGCCATTGCCCCAGATTATCAGCCCATATCTTAACACCGACTCAACATATGCAAAGTACGCAGTGACGGCTGTACTTTTTTTTGCAATTTTTGTAAGCTTGTACAATGCAAACGCGAATCTATTAACCTTATCGGATACTTTATCTATTTGTTCTTTCCAATCTGATTTCGAATTCATATCTAAACCCAAGAAAGTTACCCTATCTGCATTACACAAGATTTCGTCATTTAAGTCGATGAGTATTTGAGAATTTTTAAAGTTATTAAAGTTTGTATACTTTTTACTTAAGTTTATTTGTAGATTATTTTTAGTAATCCATTTAATGATTTTAATTAGAGTCATTTTAATGTCATTTTTATGTTGTTTTAAACTATATTTTTTATTTGTCGTAACAATTATTGAAACATAATCAGCAAATAGCGTCGTCTTATGATCAAGATATCTGGCAAATCATTTATGTAAACCAGAAACAGCAACGGACCGAGTATGCTACCCTGCGGCACGCCGAGGTTATTTTGACGAAATTCGGATCTGTATACCAGATCCGATCTGTTCTCATCAACCTGTGTTATTGCTGTCTATTCTCTAAATATGACTTAAGCCAGCTTAGGGCGGGGCCTCTTATACCATAGCGCTCAAGTTTGCTCAATAAAAGTTTGCGTGAGACAAGATCCGTTATCAAATCCGTAAACAAATTATTGAAGTATATAATAAGGATGACTTTATCATCATAATATGGGAACAAGGAACCGACTGCATTGATAAAGAAGAGATTGGCGACTGAATTAGGCGGAAGCCTGTATTACAGAGCGCCAGCACAGGTTATTATTAATATTATCTACTTGCACAAGTTAACATTCTAACACTTACCAATCACTTATAACGAGAGTAAATAACCTTTTCCTTTTCTCTCTCTCCATTTCTTAATCCAAAACTAGTTTCGAAATTCCAAGTGCAGTCCAAGAAATGCCTCCTGTCTGGCAACGCGCGCGTAATAATTTCATTGAACGCGCAAAGTGAATAGTTGTGCGAAATTAAGCGAGCTATAAAGATTTGCTTGTAAAACTATTCGGCCGGGCAACTATTTGGATTATCGCTGCAGTGGATGCGGCGGAGTAATGCAGATACGACTTCCGCTCGTTGTCTAGGTTGCACGAGGATGTAAGCAGGTTTCGGGGTGAAATCATACGGCCAACACGACAAAAAAGTGCTTTCTCAAAATTTTACGATATAGTATTTTGCAAGTTGAGACAATTGTTTGTCATAGAATTTTTTAGATAATTGTGGTAAACGTATCGTAAATATAACAAGTGGACTCAGGTACAACAAAACTTTTTAACTTATACCATTTGCACTGACATTCACTTTGAATTGGCCGGCCTACATTCAAACAAGGCCTTTAAACACTGCCTAGTTCTTTCGTAGTAGAACTTACTTTTAATAGATAAACTCATATGATTAGCGAACGAATCTCGATTCAATGCTTCATACCGCATACAAGTAGAACTTATTATCTATATTCTATGGGTCACGAAAGTAGGTATTTGGAATAGAGACGCTGAAGAAGTTTGACAAGTTCAAAGGTTAAAACATTGAAACAAATTAATCCGATTAATAATCGAATGATAAAGTTTTAACGAATTTCCGAAAGGAACGAAAGCGATTAACACTATATGAATTTTTAACTGAAAACCATTTTATAAATTAACGAATAAATATAGCATTAGCTAATCTAATCAAGGGCAGAGAATTGCGCATAAAACGTGATTTTTTGTATTTACCAAATGGGAATTAACGATTTGAAAAGCATGAGAGTAAGAATGTGAATGATTTTGGCATATTTAAAGTTTGGCATTTTTCATACTTGCGACGTTTCTGCCTCAATTCATAACTAAAAAACCATACCTAAGCACACGAGCTTACAAATAACTATATTTCTTAAAAACCTCAACTAAAATAAGTCTTCGTAAATCGTCTTAAAATAAGTCTTAATAAGTATAGGTACTCATTTAGTTTATGTTTATAACGATAACGAAAGCACAAAAACTAGTTACCATTTAAAATAACACTTGCTTATTAAAATAACAATCATTGCAACATCTCGTAACGTGTAAATGCAGTTTTGAGCAACAGGGATAGAGCTACTCGTACTACGTGTGTTGTGGTAATGCTCACTTTGTTCGTGACTTTAAAGAGATTAAAAGTTGGTTCTGAATCAAATAATTATACGCTTCATGCCGAGGGCTGCGCTGTTGCTGAAATAAAAGTATAGTTTTTTAATAGCTCGCGAGTTGCAGTTATTACGAATGAGGTTCATTTGTTGTTATTCAAGTCAGAACGTCAAGCGAGCCATCGTTAATTTTCTTAGTTGTAAAGGTCTGATTAAGGTACCAAAGAAAAACATTTCCCCCTCTCAAAATTAAAGAGTCTTTTGCTTTTGTCAGATGAGCGTTCGCCATTGTGTGCTGTCGTTATTAATTTATTTCAAAAAGAGCTGTGGACTTTAACATTGCAACAATACTAAGATCCAACCTAACTGGACCTTGATTCAGCTAATCAATCGTTACATGGCTTCGTAATAAGAACTTTTATAAAGTTAGTGACATTTTTAATTAATAATTAATCAATAATAGACTATTAACTAAATTGACTTTAAATTAAATCTAAAGGGTTCATTATTAATATTTATATTTGCATGCCATATAAAAAGGTAAAACTTGAGTGCTATATTTTCCAATGTTAAACACCATCTGCATATTACCATGTTTTTGCAAATAAATGATTTCATTCATTCATTCATTCATACAAAATCGTAATTTGATTGCCTGTTTCTAGTATTGACGAAATGTCAAAATCGGCCTTTTCAATTACGATTTCGTTACGATTGATTAGTGGAATTAGGCCCCAAGTAACATCGCTATTGAATACAAACTACCTTTGCATATAAAGCAAACTTATTTAAAGCTAAATATTATTTTTTCTCTTTCCATTATCTCATCATATTAAATGACTGAGTTTTTATTTTTCCAACTGATAACCAAATAAACAGCACAAAACAACTATTCCACAAGTCAGGCTTTTGTATCGCGCTGTAATTCTTTCCCGAAACCAGACAAAGAGGTATTATTTCGCACACCGTCCCTTACATTTTGCGCCACAATTAATCTATGTCTAAAGTTCTCTTTACACGCAAAGCATGGCGGCGCAGTCGCGTGGCGTCGTGCCAACGTTCCCCTGGCTCGGCAAACGTAGTACATACAATGCCACATTTTACCCCCTCTCTCCCACACATTTTGTAGGCCAGAAAACCATCTATTACTGGCGATACAGCCTGCCAAGAATAGAGAAAAAGGCGCAATTTATAAAAATATTAAAAAGACGGTGGCATGCCAACATGATTATGACAATGTGAGGCAGGTACAAACGACTTGGCTGTGATTTTTGTTGTGTAATGAAACAAGACAAGGATGCGAACACTGAAAATTGGTAAGAGGATGTCTATGGTATGAAAATAAGCTCGCCCGCACTCGTGCAAAGTTTGCTAAAAATATACACATTTAATCATCTTATAATCGGAATTGAATTAGCGTATTGTATGTCACCCATTGTTGTTCCTGTTCTCAGTGGTCTTTATAATAAAAAACGATAATTCACATCTAAAATAGTTAAATCACTCCCATCAGCCCAGTCCAAATACCTAATCTCAAATATAACACTCCATTCACTAAAACCGGATAAAAATTGTATTAGTAGGTCAAACTTGACGTGCTATTTTCAGTCACTTTCGCTACACTCATTTAACGGTACAGTTTCCTCTTTCAGGCTTCGATCAAGTGTTATAAATAGACTTCAGTTCTTCCTTCCCACTTTATTAACGTCTAATAGAGCCTCCGTGGTGACGTCATCATCATATTCATAGGCGTGAGATTACAATCTCCTAGTTCTTTATTTTTTATTAAGTAAATAAAAGTGGATGATTAAAGGATATTTACTTAAATGGGTTTTGGTCATCTAGAAATACAATATGGAGTTTCTGTTCCACATATCATATGAGACACAAGAGGCTAGTTGTTCAAGGCAGGTTAGCAAATGAAATGCTTTTGTGGGCACCGCTTGTTGCCGGTTCGAATCCTGCTAGGGGCAAATGTTAATAAGATAAGCACGAGCATTTGTACTCAGGTACAAATGCTTCTTGAGTCGGTCACGTCTTGCGTGCTTATAAATGTATTTAGTCGGTCTGTTCGTTAAAACAGTTTATTACAATTTAATTCACAAAACTTTTTTTTTTCATTTGACAGTAGGTATCCCTTTTAAAAATGAAAAAGTTACGTCACGTACGTATTGTTATGCCACTCATTCCTTCACATTTTCTACAAAATAGTTCACTTTCTCCAAGCATATTTTTTACGATAGAAGACATCGATCGCTATCGTAACGTCATAACGGGTATTCAGTTTCAGATATTTTCAGCACCTTTTATCGAGGCTCCCCGGGTGGTTATCGGGCCTCGTCTTCCTGCTCTTGATCACCACTTGGATTCTTTGGCAGCCTTATAAAAATACAGGGTTGCTTTGAAAAAATGTGTAAAAGATGCGTAGATAGATTTTACATTTTTTTTTGTAAGTGCTTTGAGTTTCTACAAAATATATTTTATACATTATAATTTTATATATTCGCTGTGAATTGTTTTGAATACAACTGCAATGGATGGCGCAGGTAACATGGACTATCTGGAGCTGTCAAAGGAATGTGTGCATTAGGCAGCACGTCAAGTTCAGTACCATAGGTTGATGTGTTGAATAAGCAAACTTGCATGTTTTTATATATATTATAACTTACAAATTCTTTATGTACCTACTTCGCTTTTTTGTTACTCATTTATGTATCAATAATACTTGCTTCGCGCCTGTTTTCACATGAGACCATGTCATGTGTCAAAGAATATCTTAACGCTATCTGAAAGGGAAACCCACCAATACATCGCAGCGTCACTGATATCCTACTTTGAATCACTTCGTCCATATAATCGACTCGAGCTATCTCGTTCTCTCGCTCGGCAAGCCAGCACGAGTGACAAGGATCGCTGTATTCGACTATACGTCATTGGGTTCCAAAGTAGTGTCTCAGTATCGATAATATCTATGAAATATTCAGACGATATTCGCACACGTACGCCCTATAAATATCGGATACATATATAATCCATGAGACATCAAACATGCAATGCATATCTAAGTGTCCGACCAATAAATCGATATCAACACGAAAGGTATTGAATATTCCTTCAAGTATTTTCACGATGAAATTATTAGGTTAGCTTAATTTGCATACTTAATTGATTCCTGCGAATAACAAAGGAACAACTTCTTGGTATCTTAGGCTTGGTTAAATCCCTATTTCCAATATTTATATTATATTCTCGTGTCTGTATTTTAGTACTTGGAAATTTTCAATACTATTAAATGTACTTAAGAGGCAACATTTGCGAGTTTGGGAGAAGAACGCTTGTCTAAATAATATCTAACAAACTATATACATACAACATATAGTATATCCAACCTACTTGGAACGTATGTCTCCTTTATGTCATGTTCACTTTGAATTGGCCGACTTATATTAAAACAAGCGCTCAACACTTCCAAGTTCTTTTGTAGTAATACTATAAATGTTTAATCAAAAAAACAAAAAAAGCTGGTCATTTTTCATGAGTGACTGTATTTTATTTTCATTAGAAATAAGCATATAAGCGCATTACAACCTTCATCAGAATCCATGTTAAAGTGGGCGTGTGTAGGTAGGGTATTAAAATTCCAGTAACGATAACGGTTTTATCCAAATAAATTTAATTGGTCTTAAATCCACAAAATAATAATTGGTCTTTAAATAGCTAATCACAAAACCATATCACAAACAATTCACCGATTTCTTAGCATTTAAGCGATTTGTCGGATCTATATCGCGCGAACGGCAGCCATCTTTCAAAGTGAAGTTGTCGCCGCACTACCACATACTAGGACGTTCCGCTAGAGCCAATCACATGACTTTTAATCTAAGACAGCTGTCATTATTGACATAAGGCAACAATTTAATCAACGTAAAAATAGCGAAGCGCCGTCAAGCAAATAAAAGTAAGTTAAAATACAAGTAAATATTATACAAATTCAAACAATTGCTAGTCTACCGAAGCCCGAGTATGGCCACATGCCAACACAATGTTCTAGCTTAACTCTTGTATTAAACCAATTTTGTGCCACGTGATTTAATGCTCGAGCAAATTTAGTTATACTCTATGTACACGTACTACAGTGTTTCTAAATATTTTTAGACATGTTTGGTAAATGCCTATTTCCAATATTTTTAGCATATGACGACGTATTTATAGTGTTTGACGACCGCTTTGGTGTAATGGTTAAGAAGTAGACCATTAACTAATAGGTCGCGGATTCGATGTCCGCACTGTACAAATATTTGTGTGCATGAACATGTCTGCTTGTACCTACTGGTCTGGGTGTTATATGTATTGATGTAAGTTTTTTTTTGTAATACCGCTGTTGATTCTGATTTCTGTAACACAAGTGCTTAAGTATATTATATCATTATATTATTATCATATTTTATAAATATTTGTTAGTAAATCTGAACGTATTTTAGCGACCAAAAATATTATCAATACGTAAGTATGCTAACTAAACAATAAGAGCACTACGTTAAAGATAGACTTAAATATGAAATGAGCAAGACAAAGCATGATTACTCATCGCACAATTTCATTGACTTCAATTTAAGGGGGTTAGTGTTTGCGATATAATGCTACTGATTCGTAAAGAGTGCAAAAATTCATAGATCTGATTGAATTGGATGTAATGTCTTTGTGCGATTAATCTCAATTTTAATCGGACTAGTTTCTACTGGTAGGTTATAGTAGGTATAAACAAAGGACCATAATCGAAATCCATAATGGAAACATAACATTGAAATATACCCCACTAAATGTTAGTTAAACACTAATGCTACTAAATTCAAATGTGTCGCAAATATTTGGCCGCCATATTGATTATGTTATTGCGGAAATGCAAAGTCGTTAAGGCACTAATGCGGAAATTGCCGTTAGTTTCCCGGACGCGCCGCGACTTCGAGCTAGTTTGGAGTAATCGAAATTCACATTCACAACACTTCTAGAGCTCTATTTTGAAATCACTCGCATCTGTGAGTCACACACATCTCAAGAGTGGGCGGTGTAGCCCACTTTTCGTATCTAGCCCAAAAGTATGTAGTAGCGAATGTCTAAGGGCGCTAAGTCCACATATTGTGTGAAGTTTTGCTGTGCAATTTTTTTTATAAATAAATCTTATTTCAACAGAATCTATCCGAAAGAAGGAAACTAGGTGCCGTAATTTTTAACGCTTCTGTCGTATTTTCGCTTTCGCTCGCACCATGAAGCTTGTAAAACAGACAGGGATGGCAATGTCCGATACTACAAACTGAACTACAGCTGACAGAATGATAGCGTACGAATCTACGCGAGTGATTTGAAAATTGTGCCCTAGCAGTTTAGCGATCTCATTTTAAAGACGTAACTCTGTGTAGTTGGTCCGCATATTCTGAATTTGGAAGCAGTTTCAATGAGGTTCATTTAGTCCTTGAATTCGGAAGTGTTTAAAAATAAGATCATTATTTAACAAAAATTTTTATAAGTATTTGATGCATTGACATATCGACCCTTAAAATACTAAGTGTTTCAACATCATACTGAAAGTAAAACACTGCCTCACTAAGCTTAAATTGCATTTAAAATAAGTATAAATAATAACACTTAAAACCTTTTAAAATGCTCCATTCCAGAGAACATGTGAAGGATTATTAATAGTGAAAATCTTTGTAATGAAACCGCTAGAAGTTGCAATCGCAAAAAATTGTCTGTTACCATATAATGTTAAGTATCTTTTAATTAACTACAACGACTTCCGTCTCTATCTACTTTCTAGTTTTTGAAAACTATTATTTGGTCTCCATTGGCTAATATTTTTAGCAGCTCCATCGCTGATCAGTAAGGTCGGTAAAAACTTAAACCGATATAGGACTGTTTTTATTATTTTAGGGTGGCCGGGGTGGGGGTTTACGTTCAAAGAAAAAAAATAGTTGCCTTACATCAAGATATATCCAAATCACACGCATGTATGTTCTACGATTTTGCTTATTTTAGGAGATAGATTAGTTTTTTTTGGTACCTATTGCTTCTCTACACAAAGTTGCCATGTAAACACCAAATAGACTTTACATACAAAAAATAAGGCTGTATTTCTCCGTCCCCGACATAACCCACACGCCTAAACCCCCGAACAAGTAGTAGACTTGTAGTGGCAGCAAAAAATGTCTCCTGTCCTTCATTAGAGCGCTGAGGGACGTGCCTTTGTCTCCCTACGGTAGGGTGACCAGACGATTGAAATGCCTTAGATAATGACAGGACATTTGTTTCAAAATACAAATATGAATAACAGCTCTGAATCCAATGTCATTCATTCATTTAAAATCTTATTTGCTATCTCTCTTTCTATACTAAGACAGCGATAGAGCAGTTTAGAAGTTAAAAGATACTCTTCTCTTAACTCTTGTTTCGCTGTAATTTGATGAATAAAAAAACGGGTCACGCACTATGTCACGCTGCTTTTCTGAGAAGAAGGCTTGAAAATACTCAAGATTTGCTAAATCTAATTCTTTAAAGTAAAAGTTTCAACTAACTTCTAATGTTATATGTTATTTGTTTACGTTTCTGTTTTTCATATTTTAAATAGCACTGTGTCGCTTTGAAATGAGGAACTGTTTCAGTGATTCGGCTGTAACGTGGGTAATATCTAAAAGTACTTTTTACTTGCGAATATCCTTTTTTTTACGCGGGGAAAATGCGTTACGCATTTCCACTACCCTGCGGACGATATACTCGTAAGGTTATGTGGGACTCCTTGATGAACAGCGACTACCTATCACCATTTTCAACCTTCGCGAGCTTCTTCGTGCCGCATTTAGGAATTCTTCTTCTTGTCATTACTACCTAATCTTATTGTATTTTATTTTACCTAATCTTATTATATGACTGCCTCGTTGGTGAAGTGGCAAAGTTTCTGCCTTACATCCGAGAGGTCCTGGGTTCGAATCCCAGGTCGAGCCAAAATTGTTTCTGAGATGTTCTGTCATGAACTTGTCAAAAACAGTTCGGAGTCGGGAAAGTTGGCGGTGTTACACCCCCGTGCCTTGAAAACCACGTTAAGCCTTTGGTCCTGCGCCTGATCTCTTTCCGATCGGATCGGTGTCGGATTGCCGTCTCACCGAACTTTGAATGTGATGGAGCAGTGAGTGCAACTGTGTATTGCGCTCACACTTGTGCACTCCAATATCTCCTGCGTAGTT
Organism: Pyrausta despicata; assembly: GCA_963921415.1. Lineage (NCBI taxonomy): Eukaryota > Metazoa > Arthropoda > Insecta > Lepidoptera > Crambidae > Pyrausta > Pyrausta despicata. Next base: position 6,302,898 of record OY992862.1, on the reverse strand, counting down.
GGCTGATCTCTTTTGAGATTGGCCGCCGTGGTCGAAATCGGCCACGAGGACTATTATATCTTTTGACTAGATGATATAACCCGGCAGATGTTTCTTTGCCTGCTACAAACCTTCATCAAAAGCTGTTGAGTACTTTGAAAGTTCTAAGCATGCAAACATAGGGACAGACGCAGGAAGCGACTTTGCCTTATACTATGTAGTGAAGACCCCAACTCAATATTGCCTTGTAGAGGTCCTCGCGGGTACAGGTGCTGGGACACGCACAGCAGATTAAATTCGGGAATATCCTGAAATGACACTGACAGTTGGTATTTCTACCTGTGCCTGTGTGCGTGCCTCTCTCCCGGGTCATTTTCCGTTTCATGTCCGGTGCGTAGGTAGGTGGGATAAGTGTCCACTTCAAATTGACTACTAAACATGTAAGGCTGTGAGACTAGCTTGTGCAGCTTGGTTTCGTTGTTTTTAATTTCATTTTAACTTCCCATTAAATCGGTCAACCCGCTAAAACTCTAAGAAGTCCTAAAACAAGAACCATGTTTTAGCTGAGGTTTCGATTCACCATCTTATGCCAACGAACATTAATAATCTGTCAAATTATTATCACGTTTGTGTTGATTATTGAACACTTTGGCAAATATTAGACGGTTATACTTAGCTGATATAAAATAAAAGCATTGTGTCCGAAATAGATCCCATGAGTACCCTCAATTAAGCAGATAAAATGTAATTATGTACAGGTAGCAAAGTAGTTCTTCATTCAAAAAGCGAATTAAATAGACAAAAGTTATCAAAATCATAGTAACCGTTATAAGTTGATCGTACTTCAAAACATAAGCATTTTCAACACCACTGTCGTAATTCAGCACCACTGGGCACCGTCAGCAAAAAACATAAACTGTCTGACGGACGATCCAGTGTTATTTTGCCCGCTTTATATCGATCAGTGAAACTGTTGTTGCTGTCCGTACACCGACCTTTGTTATTCAGTATAGCTGTAAACCTGGATTCATCTTCGTTTAGTAAATTGGTCTGTCATGTAGCGCCATAAAAGAGAATACTGACATAATACGACCTACATAAATGCCTACTAAGATCTAGAGCAGCACTTAAATCTTCAGTTTTTCTCGCCGGATTTATTTTTTGATATTTTTTTTAGCCAAAATTAAAGTTTTATCAAGATTTTAAAAAAACCATTTATCATCAAGCCGTTTCAAATTAAATCTCCCACGATCTCTAATCCGCGATTATTTAGTACTAAGTATACGTTTAAGTAGAAAAAATGGAAACGAACATTAATATTCCAAAGAATGGATTACTCAATTCCACTCAATTAACTCTGTTCCAAGTTGATTTATTAGCTTTATTATAGACCAAATAGGCCCTGCGATTGTTATCCCCATATTTTTTCATGGCACAAACGATTTCAGCATACATATTCCGCCTCCCGGTCCCATTTCCATATCCTTCAAATATATCAAAATGTTCAGAATATTTTATGCTGTCGGTATCTAACAGGCGTTTTGTGGTAATGTCCCGTTTGATGTATAGCAGTCAGGAGCACTCGTGGTCTAAATATCTTACCATTATGTATTATTGTGGCTACATTAAGATGTATACGGCGCTGGCAGAGAGCCTCTTAACGTTTTTTCTCGACGCAATCACGACTCAGATTGCTCTGTCGCGAAACGTAACGCCACAAAATTTGTTGAAATTATAGACGAACATTTATTTTCTCAAGTCGAATATCGGAACGGGTGGCAGCGACTCCCTTGTACCAGAAGTCCGATGAAATTACACGGCAAATGGCGGCTCGTTTGCGCTTAATTCGTACATTTGTTTGCGCAATATTTTTTGCGTGAGATACGAGAGGAGAAATAATTGAAACAGCTATTCGGCGCGATAGGCGAAATTAGCGCCGAGATTATTCTTTGTTGCCGCCGCCACCCTGGCCTCTTTTGCTGCCGTTTCAACACGGACATGACCTAAAAATATCACATTAAACACCAACATTTTACAAGTATGAATGAAACTCAAAGAATGTTATGCGGATTACAAAAAAGAATTCCGGAGCCGCTGAAAATTCAAGCGAACCTAGAGCGGCCACTTTTTTAAATAATGTAAGAAAGAGGTGTTGTGCGAATTGCAGGCCCGCTCGTCTCGTACAAAAAGCGGCAGGCCGCCTTGAATTTGCAATTCTAGGCGTTTCGTTCACACAATTTGCTTACTTATACTGAACCCCACGTCGGGCGCCATTTCGTGTAATTCAGTCCGCCGCAGCACTAAAGCTAAGTAATCGCACACCGTCGCCCGCGACGCTCCTACTGTGAAGCTCCTTATTTTTCTGGCATCGTTTCAAATTAAAAGCGATAAGAGTAAGCCTGCTTTTACAGAGTCCCGCGGGTTTGAAACGGAGCCATCCACTTACCGCCTTACACAATTTATCGTCCGCTGTTGGTACGTCATCATCGGGCGCCCACGCCAACTATAAATTGAGTCTAACAACGGCTAATGAAATTTAGATCGTTCGCAATTTTGTTAACACCAAGAAGATCCCGCCGCGTCCGTGCATAAAACAGCGCGGGTTGAAATTGATGTTCGAAATTCGCGAGCAACATGTGAACTAAAGTGCGGATCTCCCGAGGTCGACCCGTTTGGCTTTCATTTTCTCTTCAATAATGAACGAGTGCTGACCCGCCTCCGCTTGGTGGGAATTTAATTTTAATGCGGGACCGGCCACTATCTGAAGCGTCGCCTAACAAAACAGTGAGGCCTGTAGCGGCCAGATTAGGACTCGCTTACACGATGTTTGCTGGTACAACGTTTTTGGCCCCATTATACGTGCTGCAGCCAAATTATCCGCAGTAATCGTAAACGGGCTGGTTCGAATTTCGTGTGTACTCGTTGGCTGTAGTTCGCTTTGTTTACTATCGGTCTTAGTGGATGCGTCTGAACAATTGACTATCGCATTAACTGATATGTGTCAACATCTACATTGTGTACGCCAGCTACGAGTAGATGTATCGCATTCTACGATATGATATTTCGGTCACTTTCCAATGCTCTGCTGATAAACCTGTTGTTATATATTTATTAAAAAGCAATAATGACAAAAAATATATAAACTATTACTCGGACGACATAATGCTTTTCTAAAATTAGTAACTTACCTTTATTGCACAATCAGAAGTCGAACAAAAGGTGCCGTGTGATTTCCTAAATTTCATGGCTTATACTCTAACTAAACAGCGTAATATAACGCTTATTTAATCCCACATAAAAGTGTCACAAAACGCTTTTCAGAACGCAGACTAAACTCAGACAAGAGATGCAACGACCAGTCCTTACAGCCGCCGCAAGCAAAATTCATCGGTCAAAATCCGAAGTCTAAATACAATGCACAGCGTAACTTCATCTTTTGTGCGAAGCCGACGAACCTATCCCGTTGCCCGCCGCGAGCCCAGAAAACATTTTGGAAATTTCCATAAATTGTCGTAGTTCTATAGTGTGTCAACAAGCGTGAAATACTTACAATATTAGGGACCTAAACATGTACCTCAAAAGTCCTTTGAATATCGTTACGGAGTGATTTTGTTGACATCGTCTCTCGCACTTTAGACTGTTGCAGATCTACTCTATGATTTTTTTTTAAAACTAATTCGTAAACATTGAAATGTATATCATTTTTAACTGAGTTAAGCCAGAAGCAGTAAGTAAACTAAGTTTGTTTTTATTTGCTACATGGGGTATATTTATACACAGCACAAATTTTATGTAGCTGATGGAATCAGGCGTTACTTTGCGGAAATCCATGGCTAAAGCTGAAAAAGATGATTATTTTGCTTTAAATTTCCACGAAAACGGCGCCAGCGCAGGAACCAAAATACATCCAACTGTAATCACCTGAAAAGGTAGAACGGGAAGTCGCAGGACTTACAATATCTACAACTCACAACGTGACACAGAAGATGCACTGGAATCACAACACTGACATAAACAAACACTCGACGCGTTTCGCCACTACACGTGGCATCCTCAGGAGATGTTTTCGCTTCGACAGACTAGTCGCTCGTAGTCTTGTTTTAGATTGGTGTTAATTAAAGTTCATTCGTTTTCTGGTGTCTGTTATATTATTAGTTATTCTTCATTTAAATAACTTGCGACATCTTTGTTTTAATTTTTGCAATTACATACTAGTAACGTCAAAGATACGTTCCATTATATTTTGTTTTGAAAAAGGAGAATTTGGGACAGCGGTAGGTATTTTTTAAGAGGAAAGTTCCGTTTATCAAAAACTAGCTTCCCGCCAGCATATTATTATACATATTATAAATCTTCCTCATGAATCACAATATCATTGCTCCAAAATCCGTTGAGTAGATTTAAAGATCTAAGCATACATACATATTACAAACATATATATTACACAAATTTTAAAAGAGGTGTACCGACGTGCATACTCACTTGGTATTCTGTTAATAATTTGTTCCGGTTTGGATATCCAGTCATTTTCATTCTCACAATATATGCATTTTGCGTGTATTATTATTCTTTTCCGTGGAATCTGTTTTCGTTCGCTTTTTACTGAAAAATAAGGAATTTCTAATTACGTGTTCATAAACGTCAAAGTTTGTATCACCTATAAATGTGATATTTCGTTGTAAAATAGGGAAAAAGGGTTATAACTAACTTTTAAATGGTTTTCCTCTCCTTCTCAGCATAATTATTTCTTATTGTGAACACGATTTATTAGTATTTTTCCGAATTTTGTACTTTTATATATTTTGTATATTTTTTTTCCTCTTAACCTGAGGAGGGACTGCGAGGGACTGAACCCTCTTAACCTGAGGAGGGCCTGCGAGGTACTGACCCCTCTTAGCCCGAGGAGGGACTGTGAGGGACTAACCTCTCCTAAGCAAGAGGGACTGCGAGGACCTGTCTCCGAGAACGCTTTACTTCACTTCGGCGCCTCCGGACCCGCCTAATCTTGTGAGGACACCTACCCAAGCCCACTCCACTCACTACACTCGCTCAATTTCACACATACATTCTTCTCACTCGTCTAGGTTTATTTATTTTTTAATTTCCCTGTTTTCCTTTAAATATAATTTGTTTGTTATTTCTCAATTCTTTTCGTTTTCCTTTTCCCTTCCTTGTCGCTCCACGACAAGCTAAGTCATTTTTTTTTTAAATTGTCGCTTCACGACAAATTGGCGCCCAACGTTTAAGTCTTCAGTCTCTCTTTCTTTTCTCTCTTTTTCTTATTTGGTATATTGCTTTTCATTCCTCATTCATTTCATTCTCTATCCTCTTCTAAATTCTAAATCAACACTTCTTCTAGTGTTCTTCACCTAATCATCCTTATTTGGCTTTTTCTTTTAACAAATCTTAACCCCTTCATTGTCATCCTAAATCTTAACCCCTACTCTGTCATCTTGAATCTTAACCCCTTCAAATTAGAAAACACATCTTCACTCTACAATCTAGAAGAAAACGAGGTACTTCATTTTTTTAAATTTGTTTGAGTTTTATTGAATCTTGACTTTCTTTCTAATTAACATCTTTAAAATGTCTCGATTAATTAAATTTGACTATCTTAACAAAGCCGAACTTATATACGAGGTAAAGATTAGATTAGAGGAACCAACTAACACGGTTATAGACCTTAGAAAACAAATCCATCGACTTTCTTCGATAACTTCATCAGAGGAAATATTAATTTCTCCTCTCTCTATTGATGAGGATCTTGCTGAAATTGGTACATTTTCCCCCTCTCTTTTTATTTTAATTTCTATTAGGAATTCTAACCTTTTATAATAATATTTTAAGGGACTCTTTACCCCTTGTCTTAACACGAGGGACTTTAAACTCCTCTTTTTAACTCTAAACCCCTTATCTCTTTAGGGACTCTAAACCCCTTAACTTGAGGATCTTTACTTGGTATTCTTAGTACTAACTAGTACTTTCTTTTGAGCGGTTGACTACTCGTTAAATAAGCCATCAATCCGAGCGGATGACTACTCGTTAAACAAGCCTTCAGTTCGAGCGGTTGACTACTCGTAACGAAGGCCTAAGTCGTATATATTTTTTTTTATATATGGAGCGGTTGACAACTCCCTAAATAAGCCTGTCGTCGTTGAGGAACTTCCTTCTAGAGTGGCAGTCATTGAATGTGAACTCCACCCTATCAGTTTGAAGATGATGGTATGTTAGAAGAAGAATAAACATTTGTATTAAAGGTTGTATGCTTGGTGAAGTAGGATTCCTAAGATTTCTTTAGGCTTTTCTTTCATAAATTTTCTCTGAGTCGAAAATTTTCTGGGGTCGTGGGGGAAATGTACCGACGTGCATACTCACTTGGTATTCTGTTAATAATTTGTTCCGGTTTGGATATCCAGTCATTTTCATTCTCACAATATATGCATTTTGCGTGTATTATTATTCTTTTCCGTGGAATCTGTTTTCGTTCGCTTTTTACTGAAAAATAAGGAATTTCTAATTACGTGTTCATAAACGTCAAAGTTTGTATCACCTATAAATGTGATATTTCGTTGTAAAATAGGGAAAAAGGGTTATAACTAACTTTTAAATGGTTTTCCTCTCCTTCTCAGCATAATTATTTCTTATTGTGAATACGATTTATTAGTATTTTTCCGAATTTTGTACTTTTTGACACTGTAATTGACATTTTGAGTGACGGGAGTCTTATTATTTTTTTCTGAAAATTGACAACTTTTAGCAAAGTTTCAATACAATTTCCATTTCAAATTTTGCAAAGCACGAGTTTTTCGCGTTCTATCCACGCTCTAAATTTGAACGGCCCGGCCCCTATATAAGCCCAGACCATCCATATCTGACTCATTCTATTCCTGGCTTCGATTCTACAACAGTAAACTCTTTACTATACGACACTTCAAGAAGTACTACAGGAAGACCAGGACTTCTCTACCTCCGGAAGGCCCTCATCCTCTACATTTCTGAGGACTGACCCCTCCTTGCCAGAGGAGGGACTGCGAGGGACTGAACCCTCCTAGCCAGAGGAGGGACTGCAAGGAACTGAACCCTCTTAACCTGAGGAGGGACTGCGAGGGACTGAACCCTCCTAGCCTGAGGAGGGTCTGCAAGGAACTGAACCCTCTTAACCTGAGGAGGGACTGCGAGGGACTGAACCCTCTTAACCTGAGGAGGGCCTGCGAGGTACTGACCCCTCTTAGCCCGAGGAGGGACTGTGAGGGACTAACCTCTCCTAAGCAAGAGGGACTGCGAGGACCTGTCTCCGAGAACGCTTCACTTCACTTCGGCGCCTCCGGACCCGCCTAATCTTGTGAGGACACCTACCCACGCCCACTCCACTCACTACACTCGCTCAATTTCACACATACATTCTTCTCACTCGTCTAGGTTTATTTATTTTTCAATTTCCCTGTTTTCCTTAAAATATAATTTGTTTGTTATTTCTCAATTCTTTTCGTTTTCCTTTTCCCTTCCTTGTCGCTCCACGACAAGCTAAGTCATTTTTTTTTTTTTTAATTGTCGCTTCACGACAGAGGCAATGACAATAGTGACTGAGTTTCTTGCGCCGCTTCTTCTCAGCACTGGCCCAAATTGTCCCGAAGCGGTGGTAGGGTAAAATTTATATGTTGGGACGTGTAAAAGTGCTACTTGTTAGTCTACTTGCAGAAATATATTGATTTTATAGGGACGGACGCGGGAAGCGAATTGCTTCATACTATGTAGTGATATAGTACCTACGGGTATGAATGACACGTGTTCTTTAATTGATTTAGTAGGTACTACAGAAGCTTGAATAATAAATTCTTTACAAGCCTTCAATTTTTTTTATCGTTGTAACTACTTTTCAGTTTTCCGCCTTCCAAACATTATTCATACTGCGTTCCATTATACATAATAAGACAAGAAAATTTCCGTTTCACGTAACGAAACTTCGAATACGGGGTGTGGTTCATCCGACAAATAAATAGTAATGTTTATACCCGCCTCTTCATTTCCTGCCTGCTGCCGAATCAAAGGGAGAATGATTGAATGGCGTTGGCGAAGCCTACTCCAATACATTTTGAAATATGACCGACACGATTGCCAGTATCGAACTCTAAAATATGTTTTTATTTGTCGCGTCAACGGTTTTTCGTCTTTTTAGGAATGTTACAGTGTTGTGAGGGATGCGAGCTTTTATTTATTTTGATGTGAAATACTTTCGCGGCGTTAAAATGGAATCTGAGCACTTGGCATGTTTTGAACGATCGTCATCATCATATTTTTAGTTAAAATTATGTACACCTTACACACAACGAGCTCCTTGTTGTGTGTAAGAACATGGAACGCAGATTAATGTTTCTACAGTAAAGTTGTGTAGGTTTGGATTCCTCAGTTGCACGTCATTTCACATTCCCATTAGTAATTGATTTATAAAGATTCAATAGAGAAATATTTTTTTAATAAATCTATCACCTGTAATGAACTTTCCAAACCTATCGTTTAAGATTAGCTTCGTTAGTTTATTACATCCCCCTTAGCAAAACAGCTCATTTTTCCGACGCCTTGATTGTGCTACGTTGTCGCAATTAATTTCATATTTCCGTCAAGTGCCATCTGTTGCGCATACTCCTTTATTTTTTTTGGAAATCCAATTCGAAAATTATATTTTAGATGAGCTTTTCATTATCGGAGTGATGGATAGGTAAGAGATTATTCAGGGATCAGGTAAAGCGCGAAGTGAAAGTTGAATAAGACTCATTAGAGCATGAAATCTGATTTTTATTTATCAAGTTACGCAAGCATCGTTGTGGATTTATCCAAACTTAAATTCTTATGTTTTCACTACATAGATAAAAGGTTGGCAATCCGGGCAGTAGAATATATTGGGATTTTTGGGGCAATGTTTTCAACACTTTTGACTCTTGTTTCATATTCAATAACTATATTTTTCCGATAGTAGCAGGGTGTTCTTAAGGACTACGTGGAAGTATAGTGTCAATGAGTAGTCCAAAGAATATCTGTGCCTAAAAGCCACGGCTCATTTATGAGACATACTGGTCTCGACTCGTGACTGTCGTCGAATTGGCCGAGGCCATTGGTTGGCACACTGTTATGCTGGCTACACACCATACTTCCTTTCGTCCAATTTGCATGACGAAACCGATTGGATCAATTAGAACTGATCGTGTGTGTGCTTGGATTCACATGACAGTAAGCGTGATGGTGTGCGGCCAGCATTGGTCGCGAGTCGCGGCGACAGTATGCCGATAAATTAATTGTGCGCTGGCGTTAAGTTTCGCGCAGACGACAAGTTGTACAATGAAAGCACGAAAATTATCAAGTCAAGTTTCTCTAATTTTAGCATTAACCGATTGTTAATATCTTTACAGTGTGAAATTAAAACACACTTAAGGGAAATCGGACTGCCTCAGGCGGGTTTCGTTTTTTCTGTAAGTGTGTTTTATTTTCACAAAGTATCAAAAATGATCATTCACATCGTTCGTAGATATCTCATGGCATCTAATGATTCTAATCCTTCTGTTTCTTATCTCTGACGTCACGCGTATTTCTCCCGCATCGCGTAATGGAGCGGAGTAGTGTGTGCCGGTGGCAAGTGGTAATTAATTGCGATCGCCCGACTGGCGGCTGTCACTGGCGGGCGGCCGATTAGCGTTGCTCCGGTGACCTTGTTTCGGAGGTACTGTACAGAGACCCAAGACACAATTAAATTAGTAGTTCCAATGAAGTCGATAGACTTCATTAGAAAAATGTGCGGAAATGACATTGGCTTTCACTTGTCACATGACGACTAAACGAAGGCAAATGCCGTCAGTACATTTTGCAATCAAAATTGATCGACTTTGCACTATAACTTTGTGAAGGGGCGAAACTTGTTAACATTTGAAAAATTTTGTGCCTACTTCCTACTAAGCATGACTCTTGATTATCTTATCAAAAGTCTTCTTTTGATAATCAGGACATACTGTTTCTCAGCACTAATTTATTGAAGTATATTTACAAAGACGTTACCATTTCTTTTGACGGTAGTTTTGTGCTACGCCAAGTTTAAATAGGAAACTCTTAGAATTTAATCCTTCAGTTTTTTATCTCTCACGTCACGCGCATTTCTCCCGCATCGCGTCATGGAGCGGCGTAGTGTGTGCCGGTGGCAAGTGGTAATTAATTGCGATTGCCCGACTGGCGGCTGTCACTGGCGTGCGGCCGATTAGCGTTGCTCCGGTGACCTTGTTTCGGAGGTACTGTACATAGACGCCCTAGACAAAGTTACATGAATTGTTATTTTTTTTACGCGAACACTAGACATTGAAATGATACACTTTATATTTATTATTACGCGATTAATTTAAATTTTATTTTCACAAGACGTTTCGGAACCTTTTTAGCAACCTTGGTCCAGACTGTCTATTGTTTCAAAGTAACACAAACCTCTTTAGTAAGATTTATGAATATGAAATGGCTTGTAAAAAAAAATGTAGTTTCAAATCTATTTCTGACTATTAATCACCAATTAGATTAGAGGTGCTTGTGGCGCAGTGGTTGCAGCGCTTTGGTTGTGATATCTTAAAGTTAAGCAACTTAAGTCGCGGTCATGTTTGGGATGGGTGACCATTCTGACCATTTAAGTGACGTCTACAAGTACAAGCATCTCCGTGCTTCGGAAGGCACGCTAATCTGTTGGTCCCGGTTAATATCGATAGATATTAGTCGTTAAGCCTGGTCAGAGACCCTCGGGCGGCTTAATAACATCTGACAGTAAGGTTGGTCACTTACCTTACAAACACCCCTCCACCAATCCGCACTGAGCCCGCGTGGTGGAGTATGGCTCGGACCACCTCATAGTTGAAGTGAGGCCTGTGCCCAGCAGTGGGACGTATATAGGCTGATGAGAATTACCAATTAACACATTTTTCCATTTCTTTCTTAATAAAAATAAAATGGATTGAATAAGTTTAATGAAAGACAGTAAAATCTAGGTTTAGTTTGCCTGTTTACGTTGTGCGTTATATATAACACTGATCTATTTACTGTACTTGCCTTTATATAAAGTCGTAGTACATAATAGACAAGTAAAAAAGTTCCAATTCATTATTATGATATATGGTTAAGAAAAACAAATTACATAAAACACAAAACTTGGCTAGAATTGCCTTCACAGAACTGTAACCATGATAAAGCTGGCTCTCAATCAAATCTAGGCCCAACCATACACTTAGCGACGCCCTTGACCCGGTTGTAAAACAAAACACCGACTCATTTGGACCCCACACAACGGAATACATTTACGCTGGCGTACCGAACGCGGAGTAATCTCTACTTCCCAATCCACCCACCATATATCACCAAGTTGTGACACTCCTACATAATGTTACACCCTATATTGTATATGTTGTGACATAGGTAATAGAGAACGGCCATTTCAGTACTGTACACACAAGCTAGTAGGCAAGTTTTATTGTTATGTAAAACTTGCATTTTTATAAGGCATGTGACGATGCACATATATTTAGATCCGGTGCCTCGACGTTTCGATGATTTGCGCAGATTAACAAGCATACGTAAGTCGTAATAACAAAGAGCGATATGAAATTCAACCTTCAGGTTGATTGGCAGAAAATACTTTTAGCAATAGTCCACTCTTTGTAAATTTCTTGTGCAATAAAATACAAATATAGTTTTAAATAAATAATAAAGTTACTGCGACAAATGTCAGCAGAGATTAGCCAAACACAAGATAAAAAAAAAACGCTGAGGTAATTCTTTCAGTCGGTACCAATCTTTATCAACGTACCGCTGTAAGTATCCCACTATCCGATAAAATGAGTTGTTTGTTTTATAATGAGCTATGTTAGAATTCGGATAGTGTATGTAAGTAATTATGTGTTGCGAAACGACTCCGAGACTAAGGTCGAATTTATGCTGATTTTGGAGCTATTTGGAAGGATCAGTGATAGGTAATGTTTAATAACGTTTAAGACTTTGTCAAAAAAAGTAGAAGAATAGTAGCGTACGTGCTGATCTGTTAAACTAAGCTGGAGATATTAGCGGTAGCGTAGTGATTTTTTCAAACTTTTGTACATTTAATAGGTACATTTAATAATCAGGTAACGTCAAACTTTTTAAATATACATTTATTCATAATAATTGAATGGACCATAGATTATTTTAACTAGCTGACTAAACTAAGCTAAGCTGACTACATAACTGTCATTTCAAGGAATAAAGAAAATATTTTTTGCTGTGCGTAATTAATTGACTTATCTGCTTAGTCTTTTTATGGAAAAATAAGTGGGATTCTATTTTTACTTGTTTCTCGACTGAAACCAGTCTTTCTAAGAGCTTACCTGTGATACAAAAAACTTACACAAAAAGTTATAAGTAGACTCAATAAACTCCCTGTCACCCAATGAAGATTTCTTAGTAATCGACTTAATTTATGTATTTCTTTCAGGCTCCATTAAATAAAAAGTCGTGAGGTGAAATATGTGTGTGCACTAAGGTCATTTTAAAAATACAAACGAATGTACATAATTTGGTAGTCGAGATTGAAACGATGCGTCTATTCGGGGTATGTAATATGTAAGTACTTTGGTATGTACTGATTTGAAAACGCGATCTCAAGATAGAAAACTGAAACGATCCGGCACGGAATGAAAGTGATTCGATCACGAAAGTAATCTCGGAATTAGAATCAGAAGATATTCAGGTAGGAACTAATATTGTACGAACATGTACCAAATTAAAACAGGAAAAAAATAAAGGGAACCGTGAACGTAAACCTCGGTAGGGACTCTCATTCTAAAACCTTCATTACATTCTGTTTAGACGCCAGGTAAGGGCTAATTTTTTAATATCTTATTTATCGGATTGTTCAATAAAAGCTGACCGAATTGAAGATGTCATTCTTTATAACATAATACGGTAGTTGACACCACCAATCGTTGACGTACTTTTTATCAACTGTCAAAACGCTTTTCTTCATAGAGCTTGTATGGGAATAACACGCTTTGACGTCACCGCGTGCAATGCCGATTGAGTGACTAATTATCATTTGAATTCCAATTAAAAATCAAATAATACGAACTGCAGAAAAATATTAGTGTAAAGGCATCTGAAATTATGAATTATTTTAGAGAAAATCAGTTTTTGAATATTTCTTTCATAGTGGAAACAAGCCTATTAAGTTTGACATTTCAAATCAGCCAACTTGGAATTATATCGTACTATAAGTGCTAAAACAAATTTTATTTCTTTCAGACTAACACAGGAGATTTGCATTTTTTACAGGCGTTCTACCAACCAACTTATACGTAAATGTAAATCGCCTGATTCTAGGGATCAAACACGTTCTAGACGAAAAAAAAAACCCTCCAAATCGTCGAATAGAACGGATAAAGGGCTGAATAACTAACGAACCCCAGAGGGAAATTAGATTAAATTTTTGATTCTGTTTGTTTGCCAGTCCTTTAATAATTTAGCATTGCAGTCCGACCAGGAGGAGCGAGTATGCAGTAAGTCATTATACATAATAGATTCAGTACGATGCCAGAGTTTATTAGTCAGTGCAATGTGATGTTGAAAATTAACGTATTTCGTTCCGTTTTCTGGTAAAAAAATTAACTTTAGGAACTTCGGTAAAGGTTGGAGACGGATTTTTTTTTAACTTTTTTACTAACTTACTCTCCTCTCATTGTACTTAGATACCTTATCTAAATTACTACTTTCGAGTCGCAGAGAAAACTTCAATCATTCTTTTTTTGCAAATTTCTCGTTTTTTTCGGTCATAATTGATAAATGCATATTTTCCAACGTTCGTAAGCCGTGATTTCTTTTTAGATTTTAGTCAAATAGTAACTGGAATATTGTAACTTTAGATACATGTAGACGCCTGAAAATAAATTATGACTCAAAATCTTTTGGCCTTAATGGAGCATAACTTATTCCATTTTCAGTTAGTGCATTTCTTACGAGCCAGTTTTTCGCACTCTTTCCTTGGAACTGCTTTAATCAAGTATTAAGCTTAGCTTTTCATTAAATCGTGTTACGTCCATTACCTGTTCACGGGGGTGCGGCTCCTATTTTGAAAACCGTCCGACTTTATTGCACTCTTTAGAGGCGACATAGAATGGCTGATCTTTTCTCATCCACATTTGTGAGGTTCTTATGAAACGGAGGAGGGAATATGAATACTTATAATACGGACGACTTATAATGACTTCTAATACGGAGGGTTATGAACGTCTATTTTTTTAATTGCAAAATATTAAAGAAACATCGTAACGATCGATCATAATAACGTTACTTGTGTGTATTAATCTGCGATTGTATTCTTTTCAAGCATAGTTTTCTTGGTGTTCCTTTTTAACTGTCGACTCTTCCTTTTAGCAGCGTTTCTCGTACGATTCGACTCAAAAGCGAGTGTTTCAATATTCGCCATCACGATATGCTTTTGCTCAGCTGTTTTCATTACTGGAACACGCGATGTTTGCCGCTATTTTATACCTTTGTGTTGGGTCAACTTACTAAACCATTGTACGCAAACGAAAACTGACTCTAATCCGTTACGATAGAGCGTAACTGTCTTGTTAGAGAAATAACAGTGTTCAATTTCCTTTAATTTATCGTATCCATCATTGATTCAAGCTGTCCGACGATTTGACTGCTGATATAGAGGGGAAATTACGGTTTTGGCTTGTTGGATTTAATGGTGGATTTTGTGAATTTACCGACTCGTTATTGGAACTAGAAGATAGGTATCTTGTTAAGTTTATTTACAGGGTAAGTTGTTGCTGTGTTTTTTTTATCTGAACTTTGTTAATGGTTACTAGAGATTTGTGGTTTCGTTTATAATTGTGGAGGACCATATAAACAAACTCGTAAGTATACGACAGTTTTGGCCTAGTGGTTTGAGGTCCAGACTACAAAACCGTCTGTCGCGGGTTCGAATCCTGGCTAGGGGCAAATTTTTGTACATTTGTACCTGAGTCATGGGTATTTATAAATCTATTAAAGTATTTCTATCCGTCATTCTAGCCACCATAGCATAAGCTAATGCTTAGTTTGGGCTAGGTAATTGGTGTGTTCTTTGAAACAATTAAGTTATTTTATTTATACAGGTAATGATCAGTTTTTTCAGTGTTATAGTTGTCTAACTTAAAGTAACAAAACGTAAAAAAATACGTTGATGTACTAACTACGTATCTTAAGGCACCGCTGGAAATTGTTGTTTACTTTTTTTTCTTTCTTATGAGGTTGGCAAATAGAATCATAGTGAAGCTTTGAACTGATAAATAATTCCTTATTTTCAGCACTTTTAACATGCCAAAGTAGGATTCTAGCAAGATTTTTCTAGTTTCCACCAAACCGTAGGATTTCCTTAAAGCGAGTGAAAGAATGGATGTCACCGTAACTCGCGGTAATCGTGTTCGTTTCTGTCGCTCGCTTATTTAATAGTTTCCAGAATAACCCCCGCGCTTTTTTCTGTTGATGTTCTACGTCTTGCTGGATTACTGTCCTTATGTTTTTTACTTATTTTGAGACTTGATATTTATTGATATAGATATTTGTGTAGGGGAATCTGCCGTACTTTTGCCATAGCCGTGCCTAGTTCAGTTGCATACAAATTGTTTGCAAATGGCCTTTACCTACTTACATACATAAACGTTTGATATAAAATAAGGAGACATGTTCTTATAATCTTAATATTAATGTTCACAGGTAAAATTTTGTATCCTAGATAGAAATTATAAGAAAAGATTCTAACTTCAATAATGTCTTTGAACTCAGGTCGTCTCACCTATGTTACAGAAAAGTCACTAAAATAATGTTAATTGTAAAACAGATTTTCAGCTACTTACTTTACAAAGCGTGTCTGAATTATCAATCTGCAGTTAAAAGAATAATTTATTTGAATATCAAAATGTAGCTCTACCCTCCGACTAACCTTACGGGTTAGATAAAAGCCTAAACTATAAGCAACCTTTAACTTGCCTTACCCCCGTCATAGATTTTACAAAACTAAGACGATACATCAACCCTAAACACATCAGTAATTAATTTTAGTATACGTCGGGAAAGCCAAAAATTACAACGTTTACCTTTCGGGAGTTTTCGGTCCAATAGACCGACGTAGGTACAACCATCGTTAACCCTCTGAAAACGTTACTAATGGTCTGAGAGATCATTAGGAGTCGGCTAAAACCGATTTCGGATAACGCTCAAATTGAATTGAAATGATGAGGATTTTCAATTGTCAATTTACTTTTATTACCATTTGCTTAAGGTATATGTTATTTTAGTTGTTTTTGTAATTTTATCGTTTCTATGTAGGACACTAGTTTCATTACATTCAAACCCATAAATGATTATAAAAACTACTAAATCTCCATGAAGTCACACGCTCTTGTACCTATGCATAAATACTTTTTAACGTTGGCTTAGAATCCTGTGGGGCACGAACATTATCGTAACGTATTCGTGTCGTCCAAACGTCTAAATCTGACAGTTTCTAAATTCAGATTAACAAGTCAAAGATAGGTAAACGCTACGAATACGTTACGATAGTTGTTCGTCCTCACCCCACTGTACAAGAATACGCCACTCGACACTGTCACGATTATAAACACTCAATTGCTACGTAAAAAATGGTTGCCTGTAAAGTCGGTTTTACGGGCGAAGATTTTACGTGACAACGTCTTTTCAACGCGCCTACGAGTAATTCTCTAGTGCTGCGCGCGCGGCGGACCGATCATGTTTGAGTGGGAGAGAGACACAAGGCATTCGCCGGTCCGGCGGGCCTCTCTCTCGTTCGGTGACTCATCGTAACAGACGTGAGCGTTACACTTTTTCATGAGTGACTCCGAGCCACAACCTAATTTAAGACGTTGTCACGTCAAAAAACCTGGTACATAATCCGTGTAAACGGACGCAATAATTAAAATGGATGCTCGCACCAAGTAACTGAAAACCAATATCGCTAGTACAATTTGCGATGAGCCTAGCCGATATAGGAATTGCAATCAGGCCTCACCTGTGCATAGTTTGGAAGGAATTCACTCATAAAGCCGTCTTGCGGACTATTG
This sequence comes from Pyrausta despicata, assembly GCA_963921415.1. NCBI lineage: Eukaryota > Metazoa > Arthropoda > Insecta > Lepidoptera > Crambidae > Pyrausta > Pyrausta despicata. The sequence continues at coordinate 6,285,805 of OY992862.1, read as the reverse complement.
CCAAGAATTCTACCCTACTACCGGGGCCGGCTTGTAATGAAATGTTCATCAGATATTGTAGGTTTTAGATTTTTGTGCTAGCGGCCTTTTGTTCGTGGTTTTTGTGTAGCTGGGTTGTTAATGCGGGAAACATCACCATTTTATACCTACGTCGAAGCACAAAAACATTGACGACAGATTTAACACTACTTCAAGTAAACCTACTTATATTATTATCTACATTTTTGATGCGCACTGCAAAAGAGTGGAACTTACTACCTGCGTCAGTGTTTCCCTGCAATGACAACCTTGAAATTTTCAAAGCTTGAGTAAACAGGCATCTTCTAGGTGAGCTCGCTCCATCGTGGACTCAATCTTAGCCTCGTTGGGCTTAGTCGTAGTTCAGGAGCAAACCTATTCCAAATAAAAAATATCTTGAGCTCAAAATCGTGCGGTTCTTCGCCTTGTCGTTGGCGCACATTAGGTCCTCTAGAGAGCAGGAGTCAGGACACTTAGGACATAGGCCATGTCTTGTGGGGTGAAGCCGCAAGCGCAGGATAGGTCAGTTCCGTCGGCGAAGTCCCACTTAAATATATTGGCCTTACACCTTACCTATACTTCAAGAAAAACTTTTTTTTTCATATACATCAACATCACATTAATTGATCTTACTTCGCGGTGCAGTACGGGGATCGATCCCGCGACCTTTTCGTCAATAGTCGACTTCTTGACCATTACACAAATGTGGTCGTCATTATTTACGTACCTACTTTTCTTGCTACGCACCGAATAATAGAATAGATGTAAGTATGATTAGATATTAACAAAAGTTTGAGTCGACAAGCGAATAACATAGCCTATACATAAACAAAGCGCTTGTAGACCCGAAAAACTTTGCTTGTCTGATAGAACTCATAAATTTTAATAACAAACTTCTTTTCAGGGCCCGTGTCCCAAGGCTGGTGTTTATGTAAAGTTACACACCACGCAATAAGCGTTTCACAAGTTTTTTGTCTTCTATTACTCGATAGCGGACTTTTTGTTCTTGTTTGACCTCATTTGGTGCGTATTACACACACGATAAGTTAGAGAATTGTTGGCGTTCAAGATTAAAAGCTGAACAGTTCAGCTTCGTATACATGAAAGCCTATAATTAAAAGGCATATATACCTACTTATATTACCTACGAGAGGTATGTTTATCGCAGTGCTTGACCAAAAAATCATAAAGAATTTTTTAAACTATAACATGATGTTGCAACGGAAAATCTGAAATGTGCCCTTCACATGAAGCTATAGGTATGGCTTATTTTTCAATAGTCATCGTGAACATCATAGCGTTAACTATTTGATTTAACATATAACAGGGTTAACAGATTCAAAACGGTTCAACTTTTTCTCTTTTAATTGATACGTCATCCGACAGAGCCCATAAAGCTAATTTTTCAATAGCCAGTTAGCGTTAACTATTTGATTCAACAGATAACAGGGTTAACAGATTCAAGATGGTTCAACTTTTTCTCTTTTTAGTGAAACGTCACCCGACAGAGCCTTTAAGGGTGCGAGCCGTACACAAACAAACAAAAAAAGAAACAGAATATCGGTTAAACTTGTAACACGTCGTGGCTTAAATAAACATAGCGATGGATATACTCTTACATCAAAACACATTTTAGTTGTAAATTATAGTAGGGTATTTCTTTGACTAAGCGCGACAATCAGTGGTTGATCCGCAGATCATATTTTAACACAAGATAAGGCGGACAATACCGAATCCCCCCGCTTTCCCCAATTGCGTAATGGCCCAGCTCACCCGTTATCTCCAGCCATTATTTCTGTTTGAGGCTACGTCCTATTTAATGTTAAGAAATGTCTACAAAGATCACCGATAAAGTTCGGGCGCTTGATCTTGAAAGGGTGACTAGCCTGTGTTCTTAAATTTGGTTGGTTATGTTTATTCTTAATCATGAAGTTCGATAAAGCAGTTCTTACCCTGAGAGTTGCCCATGGTGATTGTAAATATCAATAATATCGTTTTGCTGAGGCTCTTCAAATTACATGCAAACCATGATTCATCAATGTAGCGGTAAGATACTCGTATATACCTACAACGTATCAAGAACATTATAAAAAAAATGATACCTCTAGCTCCTATTTGTTACCTAAATTATTAGCGACATTTTTTTCTGTGTTCGTTCATTTTGCGTATAATACTTAATGAAGTTGCATCTGATTTAATTATTTGTCACTTCCTAACTAAAAAGTGTTCATCTCAGCAAACTTATCTCTTGTCACAAAAGTGAAAAATAAAGTTCGGAACTTTGCAAAGCTCGTATTTTAGACGCTTGTGTTTTAAAACGTCCTCGTTGTAAGTTTGTACTTTTTTTTGTTTCTTACTTGCACTTGGCCATAATTCACTCTGTTATTAAGCCAGCAAAGTGCAGCTTCAAGACAATATGATAACTTACTGGAGTTGAAAGTCTTCAAAGTTGCTTGTAACATTTTAATATTTTTAAAAGTTGCCATGCTATCCGCGGCTGACTTACTGCTGTTCAAGATTGAGTTCGCTAAGTCTGCGGTAATTGAGATTATCTTAAGCCTCTTGGCATAAGTTGTGACCAATTATTTTAATATCCCACACCATCAAAAGCACCATAAATAAATAGCCCTTTTCTGTAACAAAGCGTATTCAAAACATGAATAATTTTGGCAGTGTCAATGCTTCTAACAACTCCGTCAAATGTCATTTGGCAGTACCTATTGTCAGTTATAAAGACACTGTTAAACAAGATCGTACCGTAAATTTAGCGATAAATTTACTTGAATTGTTTATAAATAAATACTTCAGTTGTCGTTGTGGATTTATTATTAAATAAATTTTGATCACCTCTCAATGATTTCCAAAGCAAATGTGACTATTTTTAGTATTCCACGATCTCGCTTCAAATCTTGAGAATATTTAAACTAGGGTTACTTGTAATCTTAATAATAAATACCCATAAATCCGTTGGAGATACGCCCACTTTGCAAAGAGGTTTGTCAATTCGCAAGAAAGCAAAGGGCAAATCAAACTATTTTTATCTTCAACTTTGAGCTGTTTCATTGAATAATTTAAATTTAATGCTACAGAATATAAGATAAAGATATAGCTGTAAATGTATATAAATGTAATGTTATGTAGTTGCCATTGATGGATTCCATTTCATACACCGCTGTGAGAATGTTAAATAATCTTATCATTTGGTGAACAATGTAGCGACTTGAAATATCTCAATATTTATGCTCTTCAACTTGTAGAAAGACCGATGTCATTTTGACAATCATGCATTTATCTTGCACTATGCTAGGTTTAGTTGTAAGTCGACAGTATCTACCAGTATTCCGATGTTAGGTATGTACTGTAAGTGTAACTGATATATTTTTCTTATCACCGTGTAGAATATATTGTATAATCTCTGTCGTATCAGTTATTCAGTCACCGTAAACATTTTTTTACTACCTAATAAAACCCTGAAAAACAAAACTAACTTATTCCAGCTGTAGATTTGAATCTCTTTTATTTACCTCCTTGGGCCTTTATTACCGAGCTGAAGAGTGCTCTTGAATACGAGTTCATTAAATATCCACATAGAAAGTTTAGAGCCTGCGAAGTAACGATTCGCGAAAACAGCCTCCTTTGCAATCGACGAAAGCCACATTACTTTTTAATTTCAACTGGCGGGATGCGAGAGACTTTATTACTCACCGACGACAGCGCACGAAGACAAGCGCTAAAAAATCTTATGCGGCTGTGATAAGGGTGGGTTTGCAGCAAAAATGGCTAGCCTGATGTGCTGCCGTCGGCACGTACCTGCTTTTGACCCGTGCACCCTTTGTAAGGGTATTTTTTATTCATTCCGACGGCTTCGTGCGGGAGTTAGCGCTCTTCAGCATCCCTTTTCGATGTTTCGTTGCGAGAACTGAAAGTCTAGAAAACTGGAACACCATTTTATGATGCTTGACTCACTTTTTTGGATGTTGGATTGTCAATAGGCATACATGTTGATCTTGGTTGACTCGATAAACCTGTTTTTTTGTACTAATTCTTTTCTCACATTGTTTCAGGTATGTTCCAGAGAGCAAGACATCTTTTGGGTCTGTTACCGTAGTTTTTAACTAATTTGCAATGGCTGATAGATAAACAATAACTTTACTGGGGTGTGTCATGGAAGCTGAAATTGAATAGTCTGGACACAGAGTATGTGATCAAATTGGGCACTAAACTAAACGTGAACGAAAATTCGGTGCCTTCAAAAACAAATGCAAAGTGCATTTCCAAAATGCGGTTCTGGCAGGCTGGCTTGCCTCCATTTTCTGCATCAGTGAGCGAGCAAGACGTCCCCTCTGTCTGGTAATCCCCTTCTAGAGTGTAGGCTTAGGTTCATAATTTCCATCTAAGCATGACTGGCCAGTTTTGGCCGTAAGCTATGTAGTATCGATTGATCTGAAGTAGAGTGCCTATGCATAGAGTTATGGGTGCGATAATGTGAAACGTTAGTATTTTGAAATCCTTGTGATAGTTGTGCCAGTTAAAAATCTTTACCTTGTCATTTAATCATAATTTATCTAATAAGGGACGCGAGTACGTTCTAGAAAGGTATTGTCCATCAACTTTGTACTTATATACCTTTGAGGTAAACAAAAACGCGGAGATGACGCTGAATCCTGACTGTCGTGACGAATTATTCCCTTGATGTGTCAGGAGCTGACGACTTCAATTTTGAAAATTCCGCCATTTCGCAATATGTGAAACACAGATATATATTTACATAGATAACGCAAATGCATGCACTTCGCGTGTCCGAACCCCGACCAAAACCCCGACCAAACGTCAAGGTAGGTCGCCGCTAAGTTCAGTCCGCTCGCTCCGTTGCAGCTGGATGGGCCGCAAAAATTTAAAAAATGCATCGTTGCGTGATAATTAACTGCAGTAGCTCAAAAATTTCAATCGGTTTGGATTGCCCGTCACTAAATTTCGCCTGTGACGTCACAGTAGGTGTTAAAAAGTCGGCACGCTTGGTTTCAATACAAATCGTGATACGTGCGTTATCTATGTAAATATATATCTGTGATGTGAAACCATAACTTATTGAAAATATAAAAAATTATAATTTTTATTTAAGCCTATCTAGGTAAATAAATTTTTGACATTTGATTAAAGCTGACTACTTCAAACGAAGTTAAAGTATGAACATTATGGGTCCTTGTGAAAACCTCACTCCTTTTCCAACTTCCATCAAAGCCATATGAATGCACAAACACGGACCAGTGACAGTGTTATCAGTACGTACAGTTTACATTTACCGGACTTCACATTTTTGTTGCAAAACCGCCTCTATATCCACTGCATAAGACGCAGTGTTTCGATTGCAGTGCTGACCGTACATGCGGGTCAGAATCCCTACTCTCAAAGCCGCTGTCCGGAATTTGAATTCCAGCCGTCCTTGTCTCTCACCAAAGCTTGATCGTGATACTGAAAGAGATGGATAGAGTCGAAATAGTGTTTTTAGAGTAAGGTTAAGGCCGGTCGCCTTAATTTTCCGCCTCAGCTGTCGAGTCAAGACGGCCTTTGTCTGGCGTTATCTACCAGCACTATTCGCGTTATTTATGCGTATGGACAAACCGACGGACGGACGCGTGGGAGGGACTGTCTGTTCTGGCTTCTATTTAGATTTGTGTGAGTGCGCGTTGTTATTGGAAAGTCATAACATAACCGTTTCCTGGTGTGAATTGTGAAATAGTGAAATACATTACAGATTATGCAAGGCGCTGGATGCCGCTTATATGATACTATTAAATCTTAACGTCGTAATATTTCTAGTACGGGCTGTAATGTCAAAATCAGGTAAAACTGTACTATTTGGTTACGATTCGGCTTAGGGAATTTAGAGCAATAAGTAGTAAACAAGTAACATATACCAATTTTAATCACAATTCTATAGAATGAGGTCGAATTTTGTAAATAAATAATATTAGGAGCTTATTTTTTTAAACCTTTTTGTAAGCTATCGCTTTCATTCATTATTCACATACTATATTTTTTTCAAAAGAATTAACCTGTACTGTTCTACTAATTGAAAAAAAAAAACAAATAGTAATGGATACCTCCTCCACTCGTATACATATTAGTACGATTAAATAAATATGTCAATAGCAAAGTGGTCGTGTTGCGACCTTTATAAAATATTCACAAACAGTTTATTACCAGCTAAAGAATACATTATGTGGAGTTTTATCGAAAATGGCGGCGGGGTAGGTACAGTAGCCAGCTGAAATGTCTAAACACTTTTGCACCGTTTCAAAACAACATTGTTGATTGAAAATAAACTCTTTTTTATAATCTTTGGAATACTTCCAATTTCGACATGGTACTCGAGCTAAAATCTTAATTGAATTGACTGATTTTGACAGTAAACTCCATACTTTAATGTCAAAATCAATTATCCAAATGTCAAAACAGACTACGCTTTTGTTACGAATGTATTAGCTGAATTGGGGCCCTAAAGTAGATTAGTGGTCCAGACAAAACTGAAGTGGTCACACTTAGGCTCCTAGACATGAAAACTACTCGTTGGGCGGAAAAAGTGTCATTTCTTGACTATGACACTGATCATTGTGTGTTACGATATTTCGCCCGGCGACTGTACTTGTAACTTGACCTTTCTATTCTCCTCATTCGTTCTACATATATTTGCCTAACCTAATTCTGTATAGCCTCGTAAATATTGTAAGCGAGAACCATATCATAGGGAAGCATTAAGGCTTAGCCGTAAACAAACGCGTAAAATAGCCTATATAAAACTATGGCTGTAAAATGTTTCTTATTACAACAGTTTGGCTCGGTTTATGGCTCACTCGATTTACAGTTTTGCTCTACACTCTTATTTGAAGAGTCGGGTTAGGTGCTTTGACATTTAAGTTTGACATAACAACTTAATTGTGCACAGGATGATTTCTGATTCGTGACTTGTGTAAAATATTTTTTAATACGGCTGCCGAAAGCAATGGCTTGTTCAACAAGCAGCAATTAACGCGATCCATAAGTTCTTGGGTGAATAATCGTTTCAAAAGATAATGTTTTTTCCATGTTTTCGGTGTATACTCGTAGACGCTACTTTGAGGGACAAGTAAAAATTAATACTGTGATTTTAAAATTAATAAAAAACCAAACAGGTTGTGAATATAACCAGTTGTGGAATTACAAAATAATTCCATTGAGAATTAGGAATCACTTTGTATAGCAAAGATTACTTTGACATTTAAAGAGACTTTGTAGCGGACTTTGATGGAAGATTTACTGAATAGTTTCTTGCTTCTCAGATATTCAATGTCGACAAAATGTTTAATTAGTTCTAATATATTAAATAGCGCTTAAGCTTATTTACTTTTACTTAATGTAAGTAGGCAGACGTCATTGGTTTTCTTCCCTCATACTTACATGTAACATCCCCTTAAATCCGCACTCTCGACTGTTGCAAATCTTACTAATTCATTATATCTCTAATAAGGCGCACATAATACGTATCACGTTGCACTTAGATGGAAGACATATGAATTTTCGGCATTATTTATTTAGTTGACAGAGAAAGAGCTGACCTCGCGCCCAAGATAGAAAGAGATAGACTGAAGAATTTGTAATGAACGTAACATGAGTGAGTCGGGCCGGGTCAACGACCTCCCCTTTAGGGTGAGCCCCTCGGACTAAGGTTCGGAAAACTCAGCGGTGTATAGTGTTTTGATGCATTTTGTAATTGAATCGTTCATTTGGATATTTTACTTAGCCCACTCGCGGTGTTTTTGTAACCACCCTATATTCATAACGTCTCAATTGATGGTTGTAAACAATTTGATGGATTACACTCGTCTTCGAATTAGGTATCTTGTCGTCAAAGAAGCACAAATATTTCGTGAGTGCCCCCCAATTAGAGAAGGGTTGCGTTTCCTTTGATCACAACAAATATTTTGGTGATTAAAATTACATGAAACGCCCTCTCTACACATTTTTGAGTGTTTGCGGGAACGTTAGTCGAAACAAGGAGTGCTGGCTATCTTGAGAATAAAGGAAGAATTATATTACAATGTTAGTAAGAAATATGTCTAGTACATATACATAAGTACATATGAAAGTATATATAAGTACATATGAAATTATATGTTTTTTTTTAATCTTCAGTTACTCCGTGATCACACTTGCAATAGAGTCAAAATATCTTGAACTTACCTCAATTATCTAATAAGGTACATAATATGAATTCCTTATATATTATAACAATTGTAACAAAAACATGGACTAAGTAGAAGCTGCCTACCAATTTTTTTACAATTTTATCGTTCCTACGCACTTTGGGCGAAAATTTAGCTCGAGTTCTAACGCTATTGGCCTGTAGAAAAAAGGACCAATCATCGTTGAGTTCAGCGCTTTTTTCTAGTCTAAGTCTAGGTTTTAGGGCCAACGTTGGTGCCATAGTACTACAGCATCAATTAAACATAACATGAAATCATAAAAATACTCGTACATAATTAGATAAGTAAATAAGGCCTGTGCAAACCAAGCGCAATACGAGCGTAACGCAGTGGAAACGCACGACGCACGCAACCGCATATGGGCACGTGGGGTGTTCACCGAAAACTTTTCAACCCTCCAATGGTCAGCCTGGTATTTTTGTTTCACCTTTTTTTGTGCGCACGTGCCAATTTTTTTATCCAAATTAAAAAAACGAGACTAAACTGATATTTTTCTGCAAAGGATTAACCTTTGTGTTGCATTACAGTCAGCTTATGTGACAAACCAAAAGCTACGGTTCAAATTCAAACTAATTTATTTTCAAACACGAAATATATCCGATATTTTGTTGTTGTATTTTCAGTTTGTTTGGCGTGGATTCGCTAAATACTAAAATGTTGAATGAATTTAATTTTATCTTTACTCTGGTTCTAATTTTGACATATTCAGTAAGTATTAACAATTAGCTTTTATAATAATAGTCCTCCTGGCCGATTTCGACCACGAATCGAATCTCAACAGAGATCAGCCAACTTAGCAGGAGATATTATACTTTGTGCTTCATCCTCGAGATTAGAGAACAATTGTAGTTTCGCGTAGCAACTCGCTAATCTGACACTATAGTTTAAAATAACATCTAATTTAAAAATGAACAACGTTTTTTTTAAAACTTTAATTGTTATTAGTGGTATTTTATTTTTATACTATGGCAACACCCATACAATGTCATGACTGTCAATCGACTTGAACCTCATTCGCGTTTTAGTGCTCCGCTAGTCGACACGTCTCTCTTTAAATAAAGTTCGTATTTGTCCGAAAAAGTATCATGCCGAAACGAAGCCGTGATGAAGAAGATAGTGACGAATATATCAGAAGGAAGATGAGAAAACTGGAAAAAAAGCTGCAAAAACGGAAGAAGCGTTCCCTACGCATTTCAAGTTCAGCAAGTAGCAGCGAGTCAAGAAATAATATCCTGGCCTCGCCAGTGCTGTCATTAATCGAAGGTAAATGATTATTATTTCTGTAGTTTACTAGAATATGGCATTTGTGGTTTTATTATTTTTAACAAATTACATACTACCCACAAATAAAGACTAAAAAATAATTGTTTTATTCTTTGCAAGATGATAACTGTACAAATACTAGCACACGTCATTTCGTTACCTCAATGTAATTGACTGTTCTGGTGAATAATTTTGTACATAACAATAAAAGTCCATATTCAGTAAAACGAAAAATATTTTTTTTTCTCCACTACGAGATAAACAAATACTTAGCAATTATTGCTTTGTAAGTAATTTTGTTTTTCGTAGCTGCCACTTTATTAAAAGTGAAGGTGCAAAGTAATAAAATAATCTTATTTTATGCTCTTGTATTCCCAGACGGCCATGAACCGCCGATAACGGAAACAGATACGCCGATAACAGATTCGATTGACGATCAGTTCGGCCTACCCACACAAAATGTGGATCCCGCACCTACCCCCGGTCCGTCTACACCGGCAGGCACGGATGAATGCGCACTAGACACCGAAATTTTAGAGTTATTAGGCGCTACCCCAATCAAATCAAAGAGAATGGGAGACAAAATCCAAAAAGACATTGCGTTAAGATGGGAGCACATTGCAACCTCAGGCCTCTCAAAAGAAGTTCGAAAAGATCTTCTTGAGAAACACTTAGTGCCAGAAAATTGCCCCAAATTAGCCGCTCCGGTTCTAAATCCGGAAATAAAGGCTGCCTTATCAGATACATTGATTGGTAAGGACAAAGCCTGTGAGACCAGACAGAACCAAATAGCAGCTGCCATCTCTTGTATTGGGGAAGCTCTCACAAAGATAGTAAGTTCCGAATACAAAGACACGTTGATAATAAAACCTCTACTTGAAGGTGCTCAATTGTTATGCGACAGTCAATTCAACGAATCTATGAAAAGAAGGAGTCTTATTTGTGCTTCTATAAAAAAAGATATTAAAGGTCAACTTTATGAGACTGAAATAGATAGCCACCTATTTGGCGAGAAATTGTCTGATACCCTTAAAGCTGCAAAAGCTATCAGTAAGTCTGGATCTGAGATAAAGGCTACGAAACCAAAAGCAGGAGTCTCACGAGTGCAGTCTCGCAATTTAAACTCCAAACCTCAGCTGGCAAACAGCAGGCAGCCAGTTCCGAGGAGGCAGAACCCTGCTGCATACCCTCCGGCACCAGCGACAGTGCCGACATTTGCTCAACAACAGCGGCAGTTCTACACAGCTCCGCCACTGCCGCCTCCACCTCCTCCGCCGCCGCCGCCACCGCAGCAGCAACCTCAACAGCAGCGACCCCGACGGCCATACCAGCGCCGTTAGATTCGGTACGTTGTTCAGGCAGACTTTATCTCTTTTATTCCCAATGGGCCCAAATCACGAGTGACACAACTATATTGTCGTGGGTGCAAGGTTATACTATACCCTTTTACAAGACTGTTGTTCAAGCATATGTGCCTAGCCTACCTAAGCTAACAGAATCTGAGATTGCTTATCACAAAGAAGCCATAAATGATCTTTTGGAATCTGGTGCAATCTCGGAATGTTCACCATGTGACGATCAATTTTTATCTAGTTATTTTTTGATAAAAAAGAAAAATGGTAAACCTCGATTTATTCTCAATCTTAAGGCTTTAAATAAGTTTATTAAAACTGAGCATTTTAAACTAGAAGATCTTAGGACAACATTAAAATTAGTCTCCAGAGATTATTTCATGGCTTCTTTGGATTTACATAATGCTTATTTTTTGATTTTAGTAAATGAATCCTATCGTAAGTATTTACGTTTCCAATGGTCAGGAAAAACTTTCGAGTTGAATGTTTTACCTTTTGGTTTAAGCACGGCTCCTTATGTCTTTACCAAAATACTCAAACCAGTCATGTCGGTACTAAGATCCTTAGGGTATATGTCAACCATTTATTTGGATGATATTTGCTGCATTTCACCAACATATATAGAATGCTTAAACAACATTTTCCGAACAAGGAACCTGCTCGAATCTTTAGGCTTTATCATAAACGAGGAAAAAAGTTGCTTTACCCCATCTCACAAATGTTCGTACCTTGGTTTTATAATTGACACAAAAGAATTTAACATTAGTTTAACCGATGAAAAAAGAAATAATATTTTAACAGAACTTTCAAAATTAAGACGCATGCAGCGTTGCTCTATTCGATATTTCGCCCGTGTAGTAGGTCTCCTTACCTCCGCTTGTCCCGGTGTACAGTATGGCTGGCTCTACACTAAACAGCTAGAAAGATGTAAATATCTTGCTCTCTTACAATCAGGTGATAGCTACGATTGTCATATGAATGTGCCGCCATTTTTAAAAGATGACATTGAATGGTGGATTCATTCAATCAAGACGTCAAGTAATCCGATAAGGGCAGATAATTACACCCTAGAGATTTTTTCTGATGCTAGCAAAACTGGGTGGGGGGTAGTATGTAATGGGAAGACCGCTAGCAGCCAGTGGAGTTCTGAAGAATTCACAAAGCATATAAATTACCTAGAGTTGTTAGCTGCCTATTTCGGCTTGCGAATATTTGCATCAAATATGATTAACTGATTCTATTAAGAATTTATAATACGACTGCTATATCGTATATCAATCGTATGGGTGGAGTAAGATTTCCACATCTTAACCAATTAACAAAGGACATTTGGAGATTTTGTGAAAAAAGAAACATATTTTTATTTGCCTCATATGTTAGCTCGAAAGATAACGATATAGCAGACGCAGAATCAAGAAAACTCCATCCCGATACGGAATGGGAGCTTACCGAACAGGCATTCAAATCTATTGTAGCTAAATTTGGTAAGCCTGATATTGACCTTTTTGCAACCAGATTAAATAGAAAGTGTCCCAAATATGTGTCTTGGCAAAGAGACCCAGGTTCTTTTGCTATAAATGCATTGACCATCAATTGGAGTTCATTTAATTTTTACGCTTTTCCTCCGGTCGGTATCATTGCAAAAGTTTTACGTAAAATTATTACAGATAGAGCGCAAGGTATACTTGTAGTGCCTTACTGGCCTACGCAGGCTTGGTTCCCTTTATATAATAAACTTCTTGTATCAGATACCATCATATTTGAACCTACATCTAAAGTTTTAATTTCTAAACCCAACAGCGCAACAGCGTTGCCGCATCTCAGGCTTATGGCCGGAAGATTATCAGGGAAGCATTCTCAAGAAGAAGTGTACCAACAAACTCCCTAGATATTATTTGCGCTTCACTGTCTGATAATTCTATTGCTCAGTATACAGTAGCCTTCAAGCGTTGGTTTATTTTTTGCGATTCTCATAATGTGGATTATTACGAAGCTTCAATCCCGAATATTGTTTATTTTTTAACGGATGTATTTAATTCAGGAGCACAATATGGGACTCTAAACAGTTATCGGTCCGCATTATCATTGATTATTGGCTCTAGAGTGGCATCTGATGATCGTATCAGCAGATTGTTTAAAGGATTTTATAGACTCCGGACACCCCTACCCAAATATAAAATAACTTGGGACACTTCTATAGTCCTTGATTACTTATCAAACCTATACCCGAATCATGAACTCCGAATAGATGAATTAGCTAAGAAAACAGCTACTCTTTTAGCACTTATCACGGCTCATCGAGTCCAAACTCTAACGTTAATAAAACTTCAAAACATACGACGTTGTCCAAATATGATTTGTATTCAAGTACAGAATTAATTAAGACATCTCGATTAGGTGCTCACCAACCATGCCTTAGCATTCCATTTTATAAAGCAAAGCCTGAAATTTGCCCTGCGAAATCATTAATAAGTTATTTAGAGATGACTAAGCCCTTGAGAGGGAATATCGAACACTTATTCATTAGCAGCAAAAGACCCTACAAAAAAGTTACTAGTCAAACGCTGAGTAAATGGATTAAATACACCCTGCATGAAAGTGGGATTGACACTTCGTTGTTTACGGCCCACTCCACCCGGCACGCTAGCACCTCCGCAGCCAGTAGACTCGGAGTTAATATAGACTTAATAAGAAGCACGGCAGGTTGGAGTGGGTCCTCAAATGTATTTGGTAAATTCTATAACAGATATATCGAAAACCAGAATCCAGATGATTTCGCCTTATCTATATTAAGTGATGGGTAATGTAACTATGTATAATATTATAAGAAAATGTTATAATGTTGATTTACAAACAAAATCAATTATAATATAATGTAAAACAGTAAAATACATGTTTCAGTTGTAGAAAATAAATAAAATTAAATATAATTCTTCTAATTTTTCTATTTCATTAAAATAATATTCCGTTATTTTTCAAGATCTACAATTGTTCTCTAATCTCGAGGATGAAGCACAAAGTATAATTAATGATTAAACGAACTTACCTAAGTGAAGTTCTATCATAATTATACGAGGGCTTCATCCGAAGAGATTAGAACCCACCACACCCTAAAAAATTCCCCTAACCACGAAATATTATTTTAAAACTATAATACAGAATAAGAAGCCAGCAATACCAAAAAACATAGTTTTTTTTTGTTATTGCATGGCTATTAAGTGAATTAGAATTGTTAATCTCCTTTAGGCTAGCAGCTACTTTCAACTAAATGAGGTTCAAGTCGACTGACAGTCATGACATTGTATGGGTGTTGCCATAGTATAAAAATAAAATACCACTAATAACAAATAAAGTTTAAAAAAAAAACGTTGTTCATTTTTAAATTAGATGTTATTTTAAACTATAGTGTCAGATTAGCGAGTTGCTACGCGAAACTACAATTGTTCTCTAATCTCTTCGGATGAAGCCCTCGTATAATTATGATAGAACTTCACTTAGGTAAGTTCGTTTAATCATTAATTATAGTGCACAAGTGTGAGCGCAATACACAGGTGCACTTACTGTTCCATCACTCTCAAAGTTCGGTGAGATGGCAATCCGACATGACCGGAGAGAGATCAGGCGCAGGACTAACGACTTAACGTGCTTTCCGAGACACGGGGGTGTAACACAGCTAACTTCCCGACTTCGAGCTGTTTTTGAGAAATTCATGACAGAAAATCTCAGAAACAATTTTGGCTCGACCTGGGTTTCGAACCCAGGACCTCTCGGATGTAAGGCAAAAACTTTGCCACTACACTAACGAGGCAGTCAGCTAGCGAGGAAGCTTTTATAACGTGTCTGTTTAACCCTCAAACACTTACAGATTAAACCTTAATTTGTCAAATTATAGCAACTTTAACTCACACACAAAGGCTTTAAAAAATTATGATTTGCTTCCTATTCAACCCGAATCACAAATTCACGAACCGATGACAACCAAAGTTCTGACTGCACCGAAGCAATTTTGTTAGATCAATTTCGAAACTTCGCGGTCGTTCGCACAACATGACGAGTCGCACAGTTGGCCATAGTTACAAACAACTACCGGCCACTCTTACAAACAAGAAACAAACAGAGATTAACTTTGGCACACGTATTTTGGGTTTAGTTTATTACGGTCGTAAGTTAACGAAATAATATAATCTCTGTTTGGTGTCATTATGTCACGTTGTAAGGGATTACTATCCTCAAGTTGAGGGGACACAAGGTTTGAAATTATAGTGAAGTTGTTTTAAATAAGGGCACAGTGGTTCAAAGCCCCTAATCACCTTGTAGTGAGGTGAAAAGGTGAAGCCTGCAGGGTATATGCGATTGAAGTATTTAATTCACCTTTATTGCACTGCAATAAAACTTGCATAGAAGTGGACTTATCGCCATAAAGGCATTCTCTGCCAATTGCACTATGAGATAAGCAGAAATGAGATGTTGGCGGTGCGATAAATATTTTATTTTGAACTAAAATCCATATATATACAAGAAAATGGTGTTAGTAACAATATTTATAACTCAAGAACAGATGAACCAATTTGATGGAGAGGTAGCATAGAACCAGGAAACGGAACGAAATTTTTATCCCGTTCGACCGCGATTGTGAAAACAAAGGGATTCCACGCGGTTGAAGTCGCGGGGGGTTACTAGTAAACAATGAAATATTGACACTTACTTCCTAGCTATCATCAAGATGCAAGTTGCAGGTTGCACAACAGCTGAATTAGATAATAGACGGTCAATAGAATAGTCAATTGAAGTTGCCCAATGGTTTATTTATTCGTCGCACGGCCCCATTCTTTAAAATGCCATCGCAGGAATAGACTAACTATTGTTAGCGATCCAACGTGACTGTGTGTATTTGTTTACAATTTAAAATTAGAAGGTGGACCGTTCTAATGACAGGTGAGGCAGGGCTATAATTACCCACCTTAACTTTGTACCAAAATGATCATAATAATACCGTTAAATATTTTCTTTTTTAGAAATTGCGTTACAGACAGTTGTGAAATGTAATAAGTTTAAAACTAATTTTAAATTTAATTAAATTTGTTTCATGTCAAAATGATGTTCGTTTGAGCAAACTAAACTAGTCGTAGGTACTTATTTAAAATTTTAGATTAATTAGTCAATGGAAAGTGGTTGAAATTCATCTTGCACACATTTGATTAGGTACAACTATAAACATGGAGACAGGTGAAACTAAATAAAAGCGTGTAACAAGGCAATTTAAGCAGATTAAAAAAAACTTCTTTGAACGTACAGCTCATTCGTATTTATTTATACAAAGCCACATTTCACCCGCACATTTCCAAATAAACTATATTTAAAATTCAATCCGATTGTCAATTTACAAAAACATATCAAAGCGGCAATTTCCGTTTGTTAGCCAAACTCGTGGGCCGTCCGTCCAAAATATGATACCTGCGAACCTGTGTGCAAAGTTGAAAGAGCTACATTAAGCGCTCACACTAAAAGCGGAGCCGTGTTCACTAAATTGGATCAATTTGCAAATAATCCAGCGATACTGTAGGCGCTGCGGCAGCGCTGCGATTGGTGCGTGGTTGATCCCTACATTATTAATTAGATAAACGTTTTAGCGAAGATGTTCGCCCCTAAAATCGGAAGAGTAGCAGTGATTTGTTTTGATAAGATTAAATGTAGGTAAATCTGTGAGGTAAATAAAGAAAAGAAGGTGCATAAAAATATGGGACGTAGTAAAGGTACTTCGACGACACTTAAAAACACTAAAGCTTAAAAAGAGGATTATTTTGCTTTAAATTTCCACTAAACGACGCCAGCGCAGGAACCAAAATACATCCAACTGTAATCACCTGAAAAAGCTAGAGCTGGAAGTCGCAGGACTTACATTACCTACAAATTAAATAATCCTCTTTTTCAGCTTTAGTCATGGATTTCCGCAAAGTAACGCCTGATTCCATCAATTATATTTAAAAGCACGTCAAATCATATTAGCCTCTACATAGTTTTAAACCTCTTTCAAAAAGTCCTCAACAAGAAATTTTAATACAAAAATTATTCTTAAGTCGGTGTCATAACAATGATAAAAATGTGACATGTGTAAAATTTCCTGTTTCAATTTTATGATTTTAAACTTTCGCGATGTAACACTTATTATTTGTTATCGATTAGTGAGTTGTAGTGTGTTTCAAATACTCATTTAAATACACACATCAAAAGTGTCTAGGGATCAACATATATTTTTGTAATAACTTTTCTCCTGATTGATATTAATTAAAATTTTCTTTAAGGATTCATCAAATAAAGTGTTTTCGTTTGTCTACAGTAACGATAAACCAAGTCACCTTTGCATTAATAAAGAAATTTGCCATTTTCCTAATAAAGGGATTTTTGACATTTGAACCACTAACATTAAAGTTCGAAAAAAAGACTGAAATAACAGTTTTCTTTAAAATTTTATTGGGTAACTTAAACAATTAATATTCCGTGTTTCTACCGCGAACACTAACAACACAAGAACATCGGTTTGGCATACTCAAAATGAGTTCATCCAAATCACGCTGTGGAATGGCCGCCCATGTTCGTTGCAACAACAAAAAAAGGTCTTCTTGCGACTGGATACCCTCCATATTCGGCAGAGCTCTTCTCTGTAGTAGCGCCATACGGACCAGTAGGACGGTATCGCTGCACAACACGGAGACAAGACCGATACATTCAAATCACTCGAAGAGCTCCAACAATAACCGCCATGATGTTAGCCGTGAGGCTTCATCACTTTTCAGGGAACTTAATTAGCGACCAAACAGTCAGAAACCGCTTGCATGAAGTGAATCTTCATTCCCGAAGACCGCTAAGGGTACCACCTATAGCAATGCACAATCGTAGGATTCGATATCAATGGGCTCTTGAACACAGAAATTGGGCAGAAGAACAATGGAGTTTCGTGTGATTTTCTGATGAGTCTCGTTTTGGTATGAGACCGGATACAAGACGTATACGACACTGGAGAACCCCTGGACGCCAACAGCGATTAAAATCCTGCCAGGAAGTCCATCCTTATAGTGGTGGAACCATCATGGTATGGGCGGGTATTTGGATCGGCGGAAGAACTGAGTTGATTTGGATCAGAGGCAATCTCAACGCTCAAATTTATGCTGAGACGATTGTATCAGACGTCATCGTTCCTCTACAAGTGCAAATCGGTCCCTTATTTCAGTTAATGCATGATAATGCACGACCGCACACCGCAAGAGTTGTAAGACAGACTCTCGCCGCAGCTAACATCAATGTCATGCCCTGGCCTGCTCAGTCGCCAGACTTGAACCCGATTGAGCATGCATGGGATATGCTACAGAGAAGAGCTCTGCCGAATATGGAGGGTATCCAGTCGCAAGAAGACCTTTTTTTGTTGTTGCAACGAACATAGGCGGCCATTCCACAGCGTGATTTGGATGAACTCATTTTGAGTATGCCAAACCGATGTTCTTGTGTTGTTAGTGTTCGCGGTAGAAACACGGAATATTAATTGTTTAAGTTACCCAATAAAATTTTAAAGAAAACTGTTATTTCAGTCTTTTTTTCGAACTTTAATGTTAGTGGTTCAAATGTCAAAAATCCCTTTATTAGGAAAATGGCAAATTTCTTTATTAATGCAAAGGTGACTTGGTTTATCGTTACTGTAGACAAACGAAAACACTTTATTTGATGAATCCTTAAAGAAAATTTTAATTAATATCAATCAGGAGAAAAGTTATTGCAATAATGTATGTTGATCCCTAGACACTTTTGATGTGTGTATATATCTTTTAGACCCGATACCATGTAATAAGGTTCAAATTTTTGAAGCGAAAACTTCTTTAGCGGCGTTGAGCACTTTTGTGGCATGGGTAGAAACTGTGAAACTCGCGTCAGGTCACGTGATGCTGATCGAAAAACCGTAAGACGGTTCAAATAAATCAAAAATGCACAACGTTAATAATCAAGTTTTCACTTCTGCCGGCACTCCCGGAGTGCAACCCGTGTTTTTTTTTTTAATAAATTTTAGTTCTTACACGCGGTTGTCAAATCTTATTGAAACTTGTTTTAGTTTCTCGCGAAACATGGCTTACATTTACCTACTTATATACTTTTATATTTGTTCCCAGCTTCTTGTTTGTATTTATTTTTCATAAAGTTTGAGCATCTTATTTGCTTACCAGAATATTCAGTGATGTAGTTGACCTTTAAAATCATGTACAGCCTTTTACGGAGCTATTTGTAAACAGTTTTAGGAGTCTTGTGAAAATCAAATGACGTGATGTTTTATATGCCTCATCTCAACTTTACGGGAGCTTAAAATATCTAAGGTGGGTTCTGTAATGTCATCGAAAAAAGAAGCTAGTTTAGTTATTAGGCACAATACTTCAATATATTATGTAAATCTCGTTACAGCATATTCTATTTTCGAAAATCATTTACATATATAGCGTACTCTTTTTTTCACACGCAAAGCGGTTTTGTGGCCATTGTATGCGGATGTTTATTAAAAAAGCATCGAACCGCGGGTTTCCTTATGGCGTAATCGGTCTCAGAGGGCGTTGCCCCCGTCGCTTCACAATAGACAGGTCTATTGTGAAGCGACGGGGGCAACGTGTTTTCACATTACTTTCTTCCCTAATAAATGATTATTATCTTTTGGTAACGCGGCTCAGTATCGAGGATTGAAAATGTCACCTCATTTAATTAATTTAATGAAAATTGGTTCACGATTTTATCAACGAATAGGGTGTATCTTGCAGTGTTTACGATATACTAATATATCCAGGTATAAAATGACACCAAGGACCAGGACTATCTTGGTCCTTGGTGACATTTTATACTTTTAGTATAGGTACTAGCGGATCCCGCAGGCGCGTAAAAATTTAAAAATAAAGTTAGTGTGGTCCCAGCCTTATTATTTACAGATATAAACATAGCTTTCAACCAATCCGCATATCATATAAAGACACTTACATACAATATTTCATGAAAAATTGGTCTAGCAGTTACGGAGGAGTTATGCGACAAACACTGTGACACGAGAATTTTATTAGTAGCGTACATAAGATATGGACCTTAATGTAAGATAGAAGAATATTTTTTCAATATCTTTATAATAATGATATCAGCAATCATGAATTAAGACAAATGCACAAGCGTGAGGCAACTTTCAGTTATTCCAGTAATCTTGAGCAGACACAAAAGAATCCGTATCCCTGTCCTATAGATATTAGTGTCAGACGTCAATACTGTCAAAACACCCCGAAACAATGCAATCGAATTACTGTCCAGAGACTAGGAGGAGGGATCAGGACAGACCATTCTAGATTAAGTATAGACGCCTACAAATATCAAGTTTAGTATATCAATGGCAATTTTTATAAATTACCTACGAGCTTTTCGAAAATTAAAAAAAAAATATAGAAGAAATCGTACCGTTTTAAGTTAACACCAAAATTTCGGAAGATACAATAATAATTGGATCTGAAAGTAAATAATGTCAATGAAAGCATTTTCTATTGTCTTTGTTTATCTAACTTTCAGCTCATTTACAAACTGACAACTAAGCTTCCAAAATCACGCATGAAAGTTGGTCCAAAATGACGGTGTAGATGGTCTTTTTCTGCATTGCTATAAACCAAAGATAATGAAATTATCCATTATCTTTGCTATAAACTAAAGGTTTAAAGATACCAATGTACGGTCGACAGCACGCAGGATAAACACTGCTGCATTTGTGCACTTGTACTATGCGCGATTTTGCAACAAAAATGGGAAGCCTGATGTGCTATCGTCTAAAACTAATAAAGCTATTTCTGGTGGCGTCTCCACATCAAACTAGTCTGTAGTCCGGAGTGAGTGCAGCGTCTGCACTCTATGGTCCACGCAAAGCCGATTATAATCACGATAAAAACGACAGCCAGCCCCTCCGCTTATCCGATCCGCTGTCAAAAGTCCCGCCAATTTATGTATTGCAGGGATGCCAATGGTTATGGAAAATTAAGGAAAAATATATCTAGCTCCTCTACAAAAAAAATAGATTTAGATTACGGTCGGTTTCTATATTTTATCCACCTTTTATTGAAAGTTAGATTAAGTGCTGTCAGATTCAAATATATCGCCATGTATAAAACTAACAGTATTGTATCTTTTAGTCACAGATAGACAGATTAAAGCTGAAAAAGAGGATTATTTTGCGACACGAGCGCAGGTATATCCAACTGTAACCACCTGAAAAAACTAGAGCTGGAAGACGCAGGACTTACAATACAACTCACAACGTGACACAGAAGATGCACCTAGAATCACAACACTGACACCAACAGAACGCTCAACGCGTTTCGCCACTACACGTGGGATCCTCAGGAAATGTTGTCGCTTGGACAGATTACGAGCGACTGTATAAGATCATTTTTTTCTTACTTTGTTCAGAGACCACTCTAGCAATACTCAAAGCCGCTTCCACTAAACGTAAAATGTTCCCATAAAACATGAATTTCCTTCATAAAACGTAACCCGTAGCCACCCTATATAAAGCAGACACCCCGCAGTATTATTTATTGGGAAATTCTCGTACAAGTATCGCTAGCGATAGATTCGACAGAATCAAGACGAATAGCCCTCGATTGCAAAAACTCCAGTCAAAGTATATGTAGGACGTGAGTGGGAGTTTTCTATTTTTAAATTTATGAATTCTAATATTAAGGTTCTGTTTTCATTAAAATTTTCTTGTTTAATATTAATGTAGGTTTATAGGTCGGTTCCAATCGTAACGTTGTTTCATAACAAAATTTCAATCGCAGTGTGCTCATAATTTTCTAAATCCTTTTTAAATATTAATATGTTACTTGTAAACTCCATTTGGTCTTCTTACACTCTCTAAGCAGTTTCCAATTGCCAATACAAGTCGACTGATGGACCACCACATAAAATTTAACAGCCTAATCGATTTAGTAGTCGAGGCAACCGTGGCGAGACACCGTCTCGGTCCAAACACACAAATATTTGCTCAACAATCAGACTTGCATAGCCAGCCACACGCAGCCCACAATTTTGAGGGCAAACTTCCATACCGAACTGCTCAAAACTAGGTAGTGACCGGTGGGCTTTTAGTGCTAAATGGAAAACAAGTAAAAAGCACAGTCGTCATTTGGACCACAATCAAATAACAATTCGGAATTCAGAAGCTGAAACTAAAACCGAGGGTGTGACGATGGGAATACAAAAGTCGTGTGTTGCTGAACTGAGTGCGTGTCACAGAAATGCAATCCATTTTGTAGGGATGTGCATTTTATTTTAACATTGCTTTTTAATGGATAAAAAATGTTCTGAGCTCATAGCTGAATTGCAAAAACATTTCTCATTGTGTGCATTGTAACCCGTACTTAAAAAAGTCTCGGCATGATACTATTATAAATAGCGTAACTAAGATAACAATTGATTTCAAGCAGCATGGCTTACACATACTCGTATATAGATAGAGAACACTTAATTGCACACCACAAAAAATAATACAAAAGCAACATAAAAAAAAGACAATTTAGGCGGTCTTATCGCTAAGAGCGATCTCTTCCAGACAATCCACGGGTTAAGGATATTGTTATTTACAGGAAAAGGTAGTTTGGTGCAAAAGTCATATTAATATTAGGAACTATAAGATGGTGAACATTAGCAACAAAAAAGAATATTCAAAATTTATACTCGTATAAAACAATTTTTCATAAACATACATATACAAATATTATTTTTACACACACACACACACACATTTGTTACTTATAACAATACTTACTTAAAACAAGGAAAGATCTATTTGTAAACCCGTACAAATATTAACGGATAATTTCAAATTTAAACATTTAGACAGCAAAATATCATCCTTGCTGAGCTGTACTGCCCTGGCTTATTTCATTGTTGCAGGAAAAACGTGTTTTTTGAACACAGCCATCGTATAGTAGTTTCAAGGGCTGTTTGACGGACAAGCCATATTGTGTTGCAGCATAATATTTGTCCTGTAAAATGTCCCAGTTTCCCAACAATATTTATTCAGTAAAATGCACCTCTTGTTTGGAACGCGAAATTACAATGGTCAATGAAAAATGTAAGCATTATTTTTATGATTTTTCAGGGTATTGTTAGTGTACGTAGCACATGTCTATTTATGAAATGAAACGCTTTTGCCAATGATGTTTTGAAATTTTTATCATATTGTTATTTAGATTTACTATTTTTTTTTATAAAAAATGAATATAAACTGCCAATGAATTATTACCATGACTTTAGAACAGCAACAATAGTACCTATCTATATTAATTCGAAATATCATTGCTCAAAAACAGTACCTACTTAAGTACCCTATGCATTTAAATATAATCTCAACTTCCTGTTAAAAGTGAAAAACTTTACACGTGCCCCGGATATAGACCCAACACAATATTTGTTTACCGTTCATAAAGCCGCTAAATAATTCGTGAAAATGTGTGATAATAAGCGCCCTTAATTATGTTAAAACCGGCAAATTTAGTTGAAACAGGTCAGGGAACTTCGGAACTTTACGCCCATGGGAGTTGTGACATCCCGCCTGTCCGGGACTCCGGGCAATCCGGGGGGAAAATGCTAGGGCAGACTTAGTTTAACGCGATAACGACTGCTAGTTTCTCTTGACAGTGTTCCAGAATAATATTGCGTCTGGGTGTACAGACAACGGCACTTTGGGCTACCCTTTTTAACCCCTGACGAAAAAGAGGGTAGTTAATAAGTTAAACGCCTTTTCTGTTTGTGTTTGTGGCATTGTATCCCCTGAACAGATGCACCGATTTTGATGCGGTTTTTTTAGTCCAAAGATTATTTAATCAAGGCTTGATAGCAGGCCGAAATCACTACTTCGCCAATATGTATCGCACTACAAAACTGATTTTTTTAATTATTTTTCGCTGTAAATCACTGTGAATAATGTGTCGTATCGTTGCTTTTGTCACCGGTGAGATGAAGTACATCAGTCAATACTACGAATCCGTATTTATACTGGAACGGAAATCCAGCGATTCGATTTGTCAATTTTCAGGTTCATTTACCAACCAAAGAGCAAATGTAAAGCTTGTAGTGTAAAACCTTAATTTTTTAAGTGTTCTCTTCAGCCAATGTAGAAGTGATTAATAGATGACGGTTTAGTGCATTAGACCCGCTCATTATGACCAACCAAAAAAGAGACGTCCGCAATTTCATTACAAAACCATATCTATTTTAACGGCATAAAATGCCTCAGGGTTTGTCACGATGTCTGTCGTTTTTACAATAGCCACAGGCCTTCACCAAACCACATTCATCATCTCATAAGTGCAGTAATTTCACGACACGGCTGAGGGTGGCGAGACACTTGCAGCGAGAGAAAAATAAATTGGTGAAACGCATTTTATTAAGTGCTCCGCTTCGGCATCAGAAGGGATCATAACGCCGCCTACTGGGCCGGCCTGAGGGGGAAGAAACAGTGCCGCATCTAAAACAGGGATAAACGGGGCCCATGAGAAAAGGTCCCCCAAATAAAGAAGATTTTGTTCTGGTCACAAATCGGGGGATCGGGGGACGTCACAAATTATCTTGCAAGCAGCTTCGTTTCGGCCTACGGCTAGAATTTCACTGAGATGACATGCATAACATATACAGCAGTACAAAAACTAAATACTTACAATTCTGAGCACAGTTTCACACAGCCCACAAAACCTGTTTACAGTTACGGTTATAAACAATTGTGTTTTCAGACTTTTCTAAAACTGTGTGACATATTTTTTTTTCAGACTTACGTAACCAAAGATTTAATAAGATGTTGTTAAGCATGACTATATGTAAGAGAGAGGTGATCTCTAATAGTTCTAACGCAACAATTCTTTATGGCCCTTGGCGCGAGTTCGACCCTGGAACTTGGATATTTATTACTATGATTAATGGCACAGTATCCATGGCTCCACAGAGGCGAAGCATAAATGTAACATGTAAACATTTCACGGTCGAACGGGCAGCGAGAAGCGGATTGGTAAGACTTCTTGTGTTCTAAAGTACATAGTCGTTATTCTTTTGTTTCAATTCCATGTTAGTGCTTGATGTCAATGCTAAAGAGTAATGCCGAGGTATAACGTATAATGATATATTACAACATCACATACATTGATCTGACTCTGTGGTAAGTAGCTTAAGCATTTGTGTTACAGATATCAGAAACAACAGTGGTATTACAAATTAACTTAAATAAATACATATATACACCCAGACCAGTACAAACAGACATGTTCATGCACACAAATGTTTGTACAGTGCGGGGATCGAACCCGCGACCTCTTGGTGAAATAGTCAACTTCTTAACCATTTACACCAAAGCGGTCGTCAAGGTATTACTCTACACACATCCCTGATGTTCGAAGCATTTAAATTTTCGCGGTACATTTGACTATTTACGGTACCTTTTGATCTCTGGAGGTACCTACATCTACTTAAAGTTTATCGGTCTCAGTGGTTGCTTGGACAAAACCATCAATCACTTACGACCTCTTATTCCAATTATAAAACTACCCTTATATTATATCTCACAAGAACTCTTTTTATGGTAACTTCTACATTGCTTTTTTAAAATTTTCCTGAAACCGCGCGCACTGAACCCGCACCCGAAACGCTGCAAAATCGCAGCTGCCTCGTAAACTGCGGCTAGTCAAATCGAAGCCTCGCCATAAATGCGGGAGTGCTGTAAAACGCAAATAGGACCGTAAGCATTTCAAATTCAGTTCTGGAGATGATACGTTTACGATATTATGTGGCATTGTGGAAACTCCAGTTGATCGGTTTTATTAAGCTTGAAATCTATCTGAAATGTTAAATTTAGAGATAATAGTGGGTCATGTACTAACCTATTAGGTTACCCCATGCCCAGCCTAATCTAAAATTAGTATATAGATGCCCGCCTTGATATTTAAATATCTTGTACTAGAGCACTACTTAAAGAAACAAAAATTTACAAAGCTATCAGATACAGCACTTTTGTGACCAAACCCCAAATACAAAAACAACCAATTTACACCATCTATTGTAACTGAATAGCGTTGGATATGTGTAGGAACGGTCACCGGAAATAAAATCCCATTGCAATAAGGTTTAAAATCGGATACGCCCACATTCACGTTCGAGCCTGTACGTTCGATTTAAAACCAAAACAGCAACGAGTAATTCCGGACAGACGAATCGCGACAGTAAATTGAAAATCGACTTAATATCCTAAACTAGTTACGGTGCGATCCCTCGCCCCGAACCGCAGAATCAGAGTCCGCGATTAAACCAATCCCTAGACTAGGTTACAAGTCGTGAATCGATAAAGAAATCGCTATCGACTTTTTTTTACTCTTTAACTCTTTTTTTTAACATCATCACATAGATTGATCTGGTTCCGTGATAAGTAGCTTAAGCACTTGTGTACTACTATCAAACATACTAATATCATAAACGTGAAAGTTTGTGAGTACGGATATATCCGTACTCACAAACTTTAAAATCCATATGGATTTTAACACATTTTAATCAGAATATAGCTTATACGTAAGAGTGTTATTATTTATGTTATTCTATAAAAAGAATTGTGAAGATAAAGGGTTTCTACGCAGACGAAGTCGCAGGCGGCCACTAGTTACAGACAAACATGAATAAATACATATAACACTCAGACCAGTACAAACAGACATGATCATGAACACTACTCATATATGAACACAAATGTTTGAATTGTGCGGGGATCAAACCCGCTACCTCTTGGTCTAATACTCAACTTCTTAACCATTACACCAAAGTAGCCGCCAATGTATGGAAACGATATTCTGTCAAGTCATGACTTGTCGAAGGCGAATGTCATTTCCATACATCTTGCAAAGGATAAAGATTGCGATTTTCGTCATCGACTGCACAATGTAACTCTGTCTAGGGGGCCATAAAAGGGCACGCTGATTCCACAAATCAATAGTCGTGGTCAAGACAGCGGAAAATCAAAGAGACACACTTTCAGTGGCGGTGGGCAGATGAATCGCGACACGTTTGTGTGAATGCAAAGCTTGTTTTCGTAGGTAACCTACCCGTTAGATGGATAGTCCCTCTGGCCGATTTCGACCATGGCGGCCAATCTCAACAGAGATCAGCTAACTACGCAGGAGATATTATAGTGCACAAGTGTGAGCGCAATACACAGGTTGAGTGCACATCTGTATTATCATCCATCACTCTTAAAGTTCGATGAGACGGCAACCCGACATGACCGGAGAGATCAGGCGCAAGTCCAACGGCTTAACGTGCAACGTTTCATACACTGCGTATGAAATAACGAAACTATCATATTAAAAGTACAGTGGCTAGCACATAAGGCCCCCATTTTTGTTGCAACAAGCGTATAAGACCGCAGTGTTTACTGTGACGTTCTGACCACCGTAAGTACATAATAATGACATGTAATAACAGGTTTTTTTGTAAAAAAACATTGTTTGAATTTGTTGACAATCGAAATTGAGAATGATCAAATGTGGCATGTTTTACAGTGTAAAATTCTCCAAAAAATCAACTACCTTCTTACAGAGCGCGTCGAAAACATCATACATACTTTCTGACACTTGAAATAAGAAAATAAGGTTCAAGAAACATAAAAGTTAAATTACATCCATGACGACAACTGAACATCAAAAAACGTATCCAGTTTTATAAAATTGGCTACCCAAACGACCTCAATCTTTTTGGCGCCACTTATATTTTCTTACCCACTTTAACTGAGGCAAGAAAAAAGGGAATTCATTACCACGATACAGGCTGTATCGCGGACCGTTAACGGCGAAACGGCCGTTTTAACGGCAAGCGTTCATATCGGAAATCGTTAGCCTCGCTTCGCTATGATTGGTAGGGCACCAGCATAAGGGGTTGTGCACAATAATGCTGGAAGCCTGGGCCTTTGCATGGACAGTACGTGCTTAGAGAATAAAAATGATTTAAATTATATCTGGAACGAGTGTAGCTGCCTGGTACACACAAAATGTCAAGCGTCAAAAGGATAGCGAAAACTAGCCAGAGCTACACAGTTTCTATGAGAACTGGTAGATCTGAATCTACTTAGCAATAGGCTAGTGTAAGCCCTCTACAGATTTTTTACATTACTTTTACTTATTTACTTACACTACGCTTTTGATGAATCAGACTGATACCTGGAATATTGCATGAACTGTCACCAGTTCTTCACTAGCGACTGTGTAGTTTACACACTACATAGTCATAGAGTGACGATCTGGAGACAGTTCAGGAAAAATATAGTCATAAACTATTGGGTAGATTTGATTGATATTTTTCATGGAGACTAGGTCCATGATTGGACATGTATATTTTAGTTTGTTGTCGTATTGTGGTCTCCACTCTGTCTATGTAGTATGAGAGATACTAAAAACAGTATCCTCAAGTGTTAGTGAAAAGTGATACAGCACTGTATCACAGGTCACAGGACTATATTTTTCCCAAATTTATTTTTTGGTCGAGTATAGTGTACTAATTAAGGTTTTAAGTGGCGTGCCGAAGGCCCCTCGATTTATTACGTTCTTCTGTTTGAAAAAATCATTTTTGTGACTTTGATGTAAGGTTTTTAATAGCAAAAACATAATTTATGAACTAGTATTGTCGAATTTTTCATTTTTGTCGTATTGTAGTCTCTTTAAATCCACCCTGTATTTTCGATTCGGGCATACTCGCTATGTCCTTTAAATTGCATTTTCGAATTGAATTCGTTGTAACCAGGCTGTCAGTTGGATGTAGGCTGCCATCTTTCTTTCTGAACACAGCCTTACCGAGATAAACTCGTATTGTACGAGTAACTTACGACGCTCTCGGTGGCGATGGGGCATTAAAAAGAAACAGAGTTACAGCCCTTTTGTGTTGCAAATAAAGGCTGTGATTTGAAGAATACAAACACAAACTGTGTTGCAGATATGCTTCATTTTTGGTTGGACATTTTGGTTAAAGATAAGAAATACCTGGATTTAGCATCTTAATTTTGACACGTTGGTTAAACAGTAGAAGCCAAAAAGTAGGTGTTATGAAATTCAGTACAGCGATAGTTCAGTATTTAGTGTATAAATATATCTTTAAGATAAGTAAGTTCAAAAACAGTTGTTTATTTATTCCTTTTATTTACAATGTTTACCTAAACAATTTGCTGATGGAAAGTTACTAGACTAAGTTTTATTTACAATTATAAATACTCAAAAAAATACGTTTGCCGATCAGGCACCTATTTGTCTAAAAGATTCCAGGGCCGGACTCGGGACAAACAAACTTTTTTTTTCTCTCAAACAAACGCACATACGGGCCATTATTTGCTCACGTCACCCGTGCGGGCGGATGTTGTTAATGGCCGAAAATGCGGAAAATTGGGCTATTCATTTCCCGGCGCGACCACAACGGGAGCGCGCAAACGCATTGGTAGGTGAGTGACGCAGGGCTGCGTTCTCGGATTAATTGCGCGATTGTACGCCGACTAAGCAACGAGCAGCAGTCTAACTAACTGGCGCTCCATTGCGATGTTTTAGCTTATAATTTTGATTTATTCATTACCGACTTTAGAAAAGGATGTCCGTAAATTTTCGATCGCTGCCACTGAGCTAAAGGCAACTCCGCGTTAGGGTCCCCTAGCCTCAATTGCTTTGAAATACTCCGTTTCTCGGAGTTCAATAGAAAAATAAAGTCATATCACAGTCTTCTCGTATTCTTTCATTTTGAGTGAATTCTCAATTTAGATTACGGAACTACTCTACAATAGTTACCGTAGCAAATTCATGAACCCTAGGCATTTCATTTGTTCAACACTTCTGGAGGATTCGATTCTTCATCAAGAATCATAAGATAGACCTAACTCTAAATTGTATGCCACAAAAACAAAATTATGGACAGGTTTAACAAAGAAAGACGTACAATTGAGGAGGTCTTGTCGCTGGGAGCGATCTCTTCCAGAAAACCTTCGAGTATTTTTTTTAGGAAGGGTGAATTTAGAGCAAAATATGGGTAATATGGATGTCATACCTGATTCTTAAAGGGCTCTTTTTGCATCACACCTGAAAATCAGGCATGAATTTAATTCGGCAGATGACTCAGTGTTTACAACAATAAGGTTCGAGTCCCAACAGTCCATTCTTTCCTTTAAGTGTGTTTTAATTATACATCAGGCATAAATACAAAATGGCAGCCCTGTTTAAGTCCAGTCCTGGCCTCGGGTAATTATTTACGTAGCGGTGCGGGCGCAATTAGCGGGCTCGATGGACTGATTGGTCAGTAGGTTATTTAGGTGTGCTTAATGTGACCATAATTATATACAGTGCACCAGGAGTAGAGTAAGGGCTCTTTCACAAATTTATGGTAGGCTTATTTTTCAGGTAGATAAATGTTAATTTTATTAAATATATAATTCATAAACGATTCACATAATGAATAATTTAGGATACAGAGCATCTCAATGAAAAAACATCATAAAAATTTACCGAAATGAAAAAAATGTCAATAATAATAATAAATATTTCACAACAATCACACCATTCTCTAATCCCAAATTAAGCTACGAGGCTTGTGTTATGGGTACTAGACAACGGATAAACATACTTAAATACTTTCTTTTTGTAAATAAATACATATTATACATAGAAAACACCCAGATCAGTACAAACACACATGTTCATGCACACTTATGCTTGTACTGTGCGGGGATCGAACCCGCGACCCTTGGTTTAGAAGCCCGACCTGTGGACCACTGCACCAAGCGGTCGTCAAATTAACTTACTTAGTACAGAATCCAAAAAAATAAAATAAAATATTGGTACACAACTAAAAAAACTTTTACCAAAATGTACACCTGATTTAGCACATTATCAGTCACATTTGCTTAATAGCCCGTAATTAATGTCCCTATATCAATAGTCACTCGAAGTTTCAACTCTACATAAACGGGATAGACAAAATCCAATGCTTGAGCGAAGGAGGTTGCCGAGGTTTGAAAGTTGTAGGCGGATTATAAACGAACAAAAGTGTAGGCAACGGCGCAGCTTAGTGTCTCCATGAAGAGTGCTTATTTAGAGGCAAGTAAAATCGGTAAAGGTAAAACATCTTACTAAGAACCTCACTCAATATTCATGGCTTACGTTTTTCAGCATTAGAGCCTATCAATTTTTTTACGACTACCATCACCCTGTATTTATGTAGGCACTTATTTCGTTTAATATTACATCGACTTTAATACCCTTTGAATATAAATTGAATTCGTGATGTATTCGGACGCCTGTATTTCTGAAGTGTATTTTTATTTATTGGATTGGAATCAACACGTTCGCATCAAAATACTGTTGGAATATTTTTTTTCCGTGAGGCAGGTAATAAGTGCAGTGCAAATACATGTAGATAGTATTTTATATTTAAACATGAAGAATTGAATGAATGTTTACCTACAATGAATATTTGTATATACCAAAGATACATAATGTGAAATAAAAAAATCACTTTATTATGATTTCAACCTGCCACAGGTGGGACTCGAACCTTTCACCATCCGCACGATTGCTCTTTAAAATTACAAGTGGGACGGTAGCGCGACGTGTCCTTGGCGTACAAAATAGTGCGCCTGTAAACTTGTCTAGACACGAAATCGGCGGAATCAATTTGCATACTTACATTAGTGTACGGGATCACGCTATGAAAACGTCACGTTTCGCACGTTATTTCCCAATGCCTTTTCTAGACTACATGGCACGTTCACAAGAAAACACCTAGATAATTATTCGCCCTCACTCCAACCTTACCTTGCGTACATTAACCGCTTCCCAATCTACCAACAAACATTCTACCAATGTAATTCGCGATGGTATCACGTTTTTTGCCTCACGTACCAGCAACATTTCGGCTTACTAATCTGTACTAGAAGCGTTGTAATCAACGTAATACGCGCGGGCCTTTGTGATAACTTCTCGGCCGCTTTCTTACAATGAAATCGTCATTTCAAATTGAGAATGGTTTTTTGCTCGCTCACAGAATACGAATGAGGAGGGGTGTGGGGGCACTGTATCATTGCAAGATAGAAACAGAATAATCGCGCGATAAAGCTTAATTATAGCCGGGTTATGAAGGCAGTACAAGGGGTATATTAAAATGTTAACGTACTTTCGACACTGATGTGCGGTGAATTCCGATTTTACTATCATCAAGAAATACGAGTAGGTATCTATCAGTAGCATCAGACATATATTAAATACAAATTAAAATCATAATAGGAAATGCATTGCACTTTAGGTGACTTTGAATTTTTAAGTATGTACATGGTAAATTAACAACTTACAGAAAAATTAGGGTTAAAGCAAGTCTGGTCTTGTAGCTATCTAAGATTACTAAGAATATCAAACACCTTCAGGTACAAATACCTTCAGGCAATACGAGTAGTATCAAGTGAGGAAAAGTCCTTTAAAGCGATAGGCACCACTTTAGAATAGAGTACCTGACATGATACCTAATACCTGACAAATTCTGATATTTTTTATATGCAATCATGTCAATTGGTTTGACATTTCAATTTTTAAAGAAATGTTTCTGGGAACACTATTAGGGCGCCAATTTAAAACCTTTTACACAAAGTTTTTTCACCAGTCAACCACAAAAATTCCGCGTTCAATACAAGTTGAAGGCACTAATTGGTGAGGTCTAACCAAGTGTTGTTAGTGCGGCTGGTTAGCTCTTAAATTTTTTTCGTCACAAACTTCCCAGTCGAAGTTTTTTGAGCCGTGATCCGCGGTTTTGTTTAGCCAATTAACGGACGTTTAGCATTTTAGGGTTAATTAAAGAAAGTTTTCTTTCGGTAAAAATTAGATTTTGAATAAGATTTTCAAAACGATTACGAAATTTCGTTGCTAGAGTCTTAATGAGTATCATTCATTCGTAACAAATAAAAAAATATACTAAGTATACAGGGTCCAAATATGGCGCAGTTCGCTAATTCAATTAGCAAAAGATTTCCGACAGTAAAAACCAACGAAAAACAACACAAAAACACGTACACTTTGTCACATTGACGCACCATTCTGCAGGAACATGAAACACGACGTCGGTATATTACCTATCTACCTTGTTGATCTGCACTATTGAATGTCGAAGCTCACACATTTTCCCTGTTCAGTATAACGTAACAAAACAAAAAAAACAGACGCGACAGTCAACATCAATCTTCGTCGCGCACAGAACATCGAAATCAAAAAGCTAACCCGCGACTGCTGAATGGAATACAGATTTTTATTCAACTGCGGTAAAGGAAGGGTTAAACATTCTGGGTGAAAGAACCGCTATTATCGACTTAACCCTTAAAAGTCTGTGTGTCCCCTTGCGTGAAACAGCCTCCCTTCTGAATCGTATGTGAAGCTTCACCAATGCGCTTACAAGAGTATAAAGTGCAGTCATCCATAATACAAAGGATGTTTTAAAAAAACGCACATGTGATTATGTAATTAGTTGGCAGGGCTAAAAACTAAGCAATTTTTTTTATTTCATTTGAAATATCTTAGGATTTAAAAAATAAATAAGGATGAGTAGAATAATAAGGCAAAGGTTTTATAGTAGCTAATTTGTGTCTTCCGTCCGTCTTAGAAACAATACCTATCATATTTTGAATCCAATAAAACTTTAAAACCGTTTTACTTAAGACAGTAAAAAGGTTTTTAAAAACTTAAAATTTGCATCCCAATTTAATCAAATGCCACGTCTTCACTTCACTACTGCACACAACTCTACCAGAATAAAATACATAGCTATAAGCATGGGTAGCCAAAGCCAGGGATAGTCAAACATTTGAAGAAATCAAAAGGCTAACCCGTGAATGGCGGTTGAATACAGATGCCTTTTTTCCGAAAGGCCCCGCTATTATCGACTTAGGCTGCGAAGAGGGGTGCAAATACGCACTAGTGCAATACGCAAGCCTTGTGCAAAGAACATTTGAAACATACGATTTTAAACTTTATTACTACGATGAAACAGTATTTTTCAGTTTTTAGATTTTCATTGTGGTTGAGCACTGCGTCATTCCTGACCGATGTAAGAGCGCCAGTGATGGTGAAACGAAAAAATGTTGCGTTTTCGTTTTATAGCGGTTTAGTTATAAATAATATTAAAATTAATGTAAAGGTAAAACTAATAGGTATCGATCAAATCACCGCCGCTTTTTGAAGTCCTTTAAAAATAATTAGTTCGTTCCTTGTTTCTATGCATTGTTTCAGTAATAAGAGTGGAGGCGAAAGTTACAAAACTTTTTTAAATTACCAGCCCCACATGATACTAGGAAACCTATTTTTTTGGGTTCTTTTAAATGCAAGATCTTTTTTTATAAGTAGGAGTGAGGCGTTTTAAACCAGATTATTATTAAAACTCCTCATTTCCACTGAAATGTTTCAGAAGTAAGACTCAACATATTATTTGAATAGCCTCTCAATCGATCCCTTTACTCTCCCGTTGGAATTTGTAAATAGCCTTTTTGAGGGATCCCCGAACGATTTAACTAAAATGGAGTCATTTGTATTGTGGGGTGGGTATAGTTACCACTTGTAACTGTTTATTGACCACTTGAAAAGTCGAGTGTGGGCCACGTTTGCTTTGTCAGTGCGCTGCGCTTCGAATACAAAGTGCTGAAGTACCCCTAACGTTTCATTGCTATCTTCGAATCTAGCCAGTGCTTTTACTCTCACGGTCAAGCTTGTAAGAGGGAGAGGGATGACTATATCGAAACTACGGCTAAAGAGTAGAGGAGTTGAATTGTAGGGGTTTCGTACAAGAGCTGTTTGCGACGCCTTATAAAGGTTTAGTAAGTTTCTGCCGAAAAATTTGATTTAGCTTTGTAGAAAGAACGACTTTTGAGTCATAAGTCGTTTAAAATCGAGTCTTGGTTATATGCATTACTCTAAAACAAATTCATTTGTTTTTTAAAACTCTGAAGCTCAGCCCACACCTGCGGCATAATGTCTCGCGGCTGTCAGCAATTGGCGGACACGCTGTCAGAAATTGGCGGACACGCTGTCAGAAGCGAGTCGCGGCGACGGAGAGTCACAGGTATGGCCTGAGCCTGACTATAATAAACGTCTATAAGTCGATCTATTTACGTCTAGAAAAGTACTTTTAGCCATTTAGTTTATGTGTGCAACGCATTTCGAACTGCCTCACTAACTTTTTCAGAAAATTTGTTACACTAAATATCACCAGACCAAAAAATCAAGCTTCAAAAATGTCAGCTTTTCACAAACGTCAGCACCAAACACTCATATTCAAAATACCCACACTTTGCCATGTCGTGTATTTTCCGTGATAAAGTATCATATCGCAATTGTCACTCATTAATTCCCTCCCATTTGCGCCTGTCGTCATTGTCATTCCGCGTTCCGTTCGCCCGAACCACAGTATAGATAATAGCTAGAGCAGTACGAGAGCAGAGAAAATAAGCTTGAACTGACTTACACGCATCGAGACGCACGCCTCATCAGGGCCGGAAGGACGTCTCGCAATACCGATAATACTAATACCAGCTTACGGCCGGTTTCAATACTCAATCTTTCCTTGACTGTAAGACGATAACTGCCAGTGTCATGCTAAAAGCTATTGTAAGTAACAGAGCCGTTTCTTAGACACTGTCAGTTATATAACATTCAGTTAAAGTTATATAATATTGAAACCGGCTGAGTAGGTAACATGTTTTGGTATGCGTCTATGTGCATGCGTCACTTC
The DNA here is from genome assembly GCA_963921415.1 of Pyrausta despicata. Taxonomy (NCBI): domain Eukaryota; kingdom Metazoa; phylum Arthropoda; class Insecta; order Lepidoptera; family Crambidae; genus Pyrausta; species Pyrausta despicata. Next base: position 6,250,113 of record OY992862.1, on the reverse strand, counting down.
TATTATTAAATTTTTCATTCTTTCATTTCGACCATGTGTAATTCCGAGCATTACTTATTTGTTGGCTTCCGTTCTGTTTCTAAATATTCTGTGCCCGAACCTTGTTTTTGCGGGTCACACCATAATTTCATTTTTTGCCAAAGCTTGAATTCATTCCGGAACGACATCTGCACATAATGGCGCCTCCAAGTCGTATATTATTATCATTTTATTGAATTTATCAAGCCGCGAACCCTCCCGTGAAAAATTGACACCTATTTGTGATGATTGGGTGGGACGAATAATGTATTTTTGGATACGGGCTGGCACTTGGAAGAAGTATAAATAGTCGTTTTGATCAATTTAACAATCGAGGTCAAGATAAAATTTGTATTCGACTTTTTACTGAGAATAACTTCAACATTTTCCTATAAGTTTAATAAGAGGTAGGTACATCAAAAAGATCTCAGCCTTAATTACGTACAGAAGTCGATGGGGCTTGTAGCAGCTATTATTTCGTAGTATGGTAACAGATCAAAGAATGTACTTAGAACATGCTAAGACTTCGTTATACTTTCGTTTCGTATAACTGAGTATAGGAGGGGAAGTAGTGAATTTCATCATTATACTAAAATCACATTATATAAGATAAGATATTTTAAATGCGAAAGTTTCTTTGTTTGAATTTTTGGATGTTTGCCCGTCAACCACGCTGAAACTACTGAACGGCATTAAATTAAATTTGGTATACAGACAGGGTATGAGCTGATTTGGATTATAGGATACTTTTTATCCCGATTAAATGCTCCCTTGGGATAAAACGGGAAGAAGGAAAAATCTAACGTTTGCGCGGACGAAGTCGCGAGCGGGCCGCTAGTAACAAATAATTGTGAAATCGATTTGGTAAAAATGCCTAAAATCTGATGTGCAAGAGTGTGTGCTACAAAACCTTGGATTGGCAGAGTCATCAAACTCGATCGAACCTGTTGCGTGCGCGTTCGACTTATTCATGACAATTAACTCTGGTAATTAGAATAGGGTGCAACCCCGTATGCACGGTCAGGAAAAATGACACTCGCCAAGGGAATACTGACCACACCGTGATGTAACTCTGGAGTGCTCGGTAATAATTTAATAGTCCTACCCCTAGACACACATACCCACAGTATTATGTAATGACTTTGTGGTGTTTTGCAATAATCATCATTTATTTAGGTTTTTATGGACACTCAATTAAAATGATACACACGTATGGGCAGTAGTCCGTACGGATGGATGTCTTTGATTTGAATTCAAGTTTAATTTTCCGGTAACAGCACCAAACTAACCTACAGGTCTTCTTTCATTCCCCTTAATTTGGCAAACGTGTAACAGAATTTCACACGGAAGTATGATTGCTTCAAAATAAAAATGAGCTTTGTATTTTTGTTCTCACTAAATTAAAACACGTGACCTTTTATTTGTAACTTTAACAGGAAAACGCAAATACAAAACTTTGTTGCTAGCGCTCCGGCCGCCTCCGGCGAACGCGGTCACCGCTCAGCGTAGCCTCGGAAAAGATCATTTTGCAAAACACAATTAAACTTTAACTTCATTAATGAAAATACCTTATTTTCTTTCCTTCAAATAATAGGGAGGCCATATTGTTCTCGGTCGGCTCGACCCCTATTGTGTCACAAACAATAAAAGGCGTATTTCAGCGTTCGGGCAATTGTAGGGGGTTGCCGTCACAGTTTTTACTTTTAATTGGGCCACGTCAAAATATTTAAGTGCCTCTTGCCCGAGTGGCCATTTTATTTTTATGGCCTCGGTCTTAGGGACAAAGTCCTAGTTTTTCAATTACGGTTACTGCCTTTCAGCGTGTACCAATGATCACTTGATCATAGTAATTAAAACAGGGTTAAGATTAACATGGAATGGTTTACGTACCGTGTAATGCGGCTTCAGGAAGTGTTTGGGTTTGATTTGTTTTTATTTTATTTGCGTTGCGACTCAAAAGTAAGTATGACTTAAGCCTGCCAGTGAAATTCACCAATCATTCCGTCTGTTAGGGGCGGCGTTGTCCGTATTTCATTTAAGGGATTGCATCGCACGCCAAAGAATCATCAAATTTTTCTCTTTTTATCACTTTTTGTAGAGCTAATAACCTATTCACCTGTTCGTTATTGGCCGAAATCAATTGCTACTTAAGTGTTTATGTAAATAAATGTCATGTGTAGTCTTATTTCATTCCAAATCAATCCACAATTTACCAAATCAAAGATCAAATAGAGCCAATAAGTTAATAAAATACTCAAACTTTGATATACTCGTAGAAAAGCGATGTCTAAACTTATTCAGTCTGAACGTAAACCAATTTATTTATTTCGATTTATATTTAAGCCTCATGTATTTAATTAAATGTGATGAGAAAATACATCATATTCCACTCGGGGAAATAAGATTTACGTCTAGATAGCTGAAATTTGCCCCGAAAATTTGTAATATGTTTTTCAGAGAATAAGCTTTTAATGAAAGCCATTTTCTAGCCTGCTAAATATAGGTACTTATTCTATCTTTTGATGCTTAGTTTTGCATTATCGCCGCAGAATGCTGTAAACTTTATTAATTCCAGCTTTTTTGAGCTGACCTTAAAAATTAAAAACCTTTTTAACGATGTTTAAGTATTGTTAGTTGAAAACTTTGGAAAGTGTTAGTATTTTTTTTTAAACCGATTCGTGGCGGATGGCAAGCCTGTCGTGCCATCACTTTTTTTTGCGTGTGGCACGAGATTAGTGTCATATTGAAAGCGATGGTAACTGTTTGAAATTAAGTATTATGTTGAAAAGATTCAGCACATCTGTGCTAAAAAGTCATTTACAAAAATTCACTTATATTTTGCCACTTCTAATCACTTAAAACTACGTTAGTCTGTCACGTTCATTTTATACAAACTAAAAGTATGCTAGCTTAGAACATGTAAAAACGGTCAAAATACTGTTTTCCTTTTCTTGGCTGAAAACACACGAGGCTTATCATCTAAATTGGCGTTGAGCACGCCATGTGTGCCGCGTCATTTTGAATCAATTAAGATTTCGAAAAGTAGTCAGGTGCGATAATTGTTTACATCTCCACAAACAGTTTCCGTTCTGTGGCTTCTAGAATATTATATGTATATCAGTATCGACCATCGGATACCATTGAATTGTATGCGTCACAGCTAATATCGTATAGTTTGCTGAAGTAGGAAGGAAAGCTTAGAATAGAAACTTGGAAACTTGGAGTCCCGTTCCTCAGATTCCTGGATTGCCTTAACTTGGATCGCTTGCAAATTGAAGGACAGGCAGGCATGGCATTCTCATTTCGTCTAAGAGAGGCTTGATTCGAGTTCCGATTGAGAGTTTTGCCCGATTCCGTTTCTATCAGTAAAAAAATACACATTCATTTCGGCGATTAATTATACTACATTTTGTTTTTAACTTCCCTACAATATTTTACTCAGCGTAGTTCATCTACAAACTGTAAAGCTAGACGGCTGGGGCAGACACGTCCATCGCTGCATAAGCACCTTGGCGAAGTGCCAAGGGCGAGGGTTACGTCCTTCGGGCATCCGACACAATGCCAACGCAATTCCAGCCTTGGCCGCCGCTAGTAACGACCAATTTCCGCTAACACGTTCAAGCAATTAAACCTTTTTGAATCACCTGGTCTCTGCACATCTGGATCCGAAGCGACGGGTGCAGAGCTCCAAATAGGTTGCTCGTAAAGTCCAAAATCGCTTGCATATTCCGAGCAATATTGCATCAAGCTGCCAGGTCGTTTCTGTCTTCATTGAAAGTCCTTGTTTTTGAAGGCCCTCGATACTGTATGCAGTAGTACTGGACCTATACATCACTAAGCAGAGCAAAAGGTATAACCCATGGATTTGGCAGAGGCTCAAAAAGTCGCCGGCTTATATTTTCGGCTGATAGCTGCATGAAGGCGATAGGGTTGTTTTTTTTAAACAGACTCCGAACTCTATAGATAAATGGACTCATAGTGCCTTATAATTAAGTTACTCCTTACATAAGTACCTTTTTTTCGGTTCGTTTTTACCCCCGACATAAAATAATGGTATTCTAAGTTTGACCCTGGTGTCTGTTTGTGTGGCCGTCTGTGGCATCGTAGATCCCGAACGGATGGACTGATTTCAGTTCTGTTTTTTTATTCCAAAAGATAATTGAGAAACCATTTTGTAATTCTGCTCACAGCACAGACGCCTTTGTGTAGTCCATTCTTCTTCAGTCCAGTCAGTCCAGACTTCTTAAAGGCTACCACAGAGTAATTTAATCACGTTAGCCCTTAGCTGTGGCTAGTTAAAATCCGTCCAGCCGTTGAAGCTAACCAGGGGTTTTTTACGCAAAATAAATGTTTAAATCATTTGTAATGATGCGTAGGTCAAATAATGACGTACAAAACGTAAACCAATGCTTCTGCCACGAAACATGTAAATGATCTTAGAACGTATAAAAACGCACACATAGAAGAAACCATTTTGTAATTCCGCTCACAGCACAGACGCCTTTGTGCAGCTCATTGTAAATTGCAATTAGAGATGGACTTCTTAAAGGCTACCACAGAGTAATTTTGTATGGCTGGACGCCTCGATTTGTAGGTGCTTGGACTTTTTGGACTAAACAGGTTTATGCTAGTGTTGTATAAGAAGTACTAGGTACTGTTTATCCGAACTTTATTGGATATTAGATACCTATTTTGATGGTAAAAATATATTTGTGGTAGTTTCTCCATATATGGTAGAGGAATTACTTTGGCTAGCGTAACGTTACGAAGTAAATTATTTTATGTCTTACATGAAAAAATAATAATATAGGTAGTAGTCAAAATAGTTTTTTTGACATTAGTCTGCGGGTACATAGAGGACTTTCGGTTGTTGTGATTGCATGACGATGGCTTTATTTTTTAAAACAAAGTTTTCAGGGTGAAATCAAGCCGTTAAGTTGCAACCCGCCTTTATAGAAGCGCTTCTGTGAAGAAAACTGTCATTAGAGAGAGCCAGCCTTACTCGCTTAGCCGTTGTACGTAGTTTCAGATGTGGTTATCTCTGTCTCACTTAGTTTGACCGTGCGACCGAAAGCGCTAGCTAGACCCGAAATATAAACAAAACGTTGATGGTACGTTATTTATTTATACGTTACCTAAGTAATCTGACTCCTACCTCTCAGCGAAGCGAGGGCGTTTGTCAGTATAATATATAAATATATATAAAGATTAGAATTAGAGATAGACATAGTGTATAATGTTTGTATTAGTTTTAATCCTCAGCATCTATGGTTATCTTATACCTATAATTTAGCCTTACTTAGCATAAGTTCTCAACTTACAAATAAAACTGTAACGTAGTTGGTTTTCTAAATAAATTAAAATAAAAAATAAAAAAAGGTTACGGCCTCAGGACGCACACCCAGTCCCTCCAAGAGGACACTCGATTTAGGGCAGTTAGAACTTTTTGCACACTTTGAACAAGAAGCTTGTACCGCCGTTACTTGTTCGAGTTAAAACTGAAGGTACTGAAAGCGTATTCTAACTTAACGCCGTAGGGAATTCCCTACCAGCCATACCTTAGGGCTAAGCAGAAACGATTAGTGGGCGGTAGGACAATATAAATAATACCTCTATTTACGATTCGATCGAAATCGTAAAAAAAATACTTCACCTTCTAACGATTTTAATAGGTTCAAAATGACGATGAAAATACAATGAAATATGAACTGAATTCACAATATTTGCTTTATTCCAGAAATTCCAATTTAAAATCCGACACCGCCATTACAATTTGTTTACAAAATCTTGCTTAGCACTCTAAATTGTTATTAGGGGCGCAAAACGAAAGGGCTCCATCCCAAGTAAATATCATAAAGCTTATGCAAAGGTATCGTATTCAAATCGTTTTCAGAACACCTGGTGGACCATCATTACGCGATATACCCGAATCGGGAGTTGCGGCTTTATATTGCTTATACGAGTACAGGCACTTTATTGATATAGAATATTGGAAACACAATAGCAGGAGAGACATATTTGTATCAGCTTTTTCCGCACGCAAAAATATACTGTAAGGTCTGTACTGCAAAGGCTACGTAAACACTGTGGAAGTTCGGGACGATTTGTGAGCGTGGAACTGCCTTGGAATCGTGCCAGGGACACACTGGCTAGAAAGGCCAGCCACAACGCTTTATCTATTCAAAATTGAAAGTGGTAATAATAAAATTGTCTGCCCGCGTTTACAACGAGCATCCGTGTGTACTCCGCTTGAATTGGAAATTCTTACCTTTGAAATTCTATGTTGCATTAGATAGAATGAAACCTGAGTCGACAAATGTACAGTTGCAGCCCGGTGCGGATGTGCAGAATGCTTTAGGAAGACTCTCGCGAGGTGCTCACATTTTTACTGGCTCACTTACATATTTTTAGCGATATAAAAGAGCACTTGTATTTCATTCTTTATTTTTTAATATCATTTACATAGTAATGATTATGCTTGAGATGGGTTTCGGATCAGTTTCATATTCATCTTTATCATCTACAATAGCTGTACGTATACGTATATTAATCATGTGACGATTCATTAATCTTGCATTACTATTCCATTATCACCCTCCTTGGCACACGATCAAGTCTTAAAACCATCCATGTTCTAGTTAAGCAATGCCATAATCAACAATGTCGCAATAAAACCTACTTTAAACCTAATTTCACTCCTAGAATACATTAAATACTACGTAATTCCCAACAAAGAGAGTGCAATGCGATGAATTTTTAAAAAGACCGTCAATACTATTAACCGCGTAATAATTACATTCTACCAGAATGGAATTCTGTTGGATTCAGCATGTTTCCGAATTAAAACACGTACGTAAGTCTCTGGGGTGCATTAATAATGTAATGTGGAATTTAAAATGAACTGCAATTTGTGGAACAATTTGAGGGCAGCAATAGGAACCCTTTTAGGCTTTGTATTCGATTGGGTGGAATGATTTAAGGTCAGGTTACTTAAGTGCCCATTACGGGTGTTTTGGGAGAGTCACAAGATATAACCATGGATTAACCATGTGTTATTTCATTTCTGCATCCAAAGTGAAGTGAAATTTTCATTTCAAAATTTTTATAAATGAAAATCCTTTTCCGCAAAGCCTTCTTAACGCATTCAAGTTTCGTTGTTGCCGTTTTCCGTATATTCCGTACAATATTTATTTAAACACGTACGTATATTGGATGTTTTTATGTGAACGAAGTGACAAAATGCAACAAAGCCTTATATTATCAATAATATATTATTATTGTAACAAAAGCGTTTTTTTTAATTCTCTATCTGAAAATGTCTCTTTTTAAATCCGTGCAGCGAAGACGCAGCCGGCTAAGTACATAAGGGGTTATCTTGAACGGTAACACTGTCAGTATTCCCAACATCATTTTCTAAAGCACTATAGAGATCTCGCTAAGTTTATTTACATAACTCCACCTGATGGATGCTGGCAACTCTTCTCTTCGTTGTACTTAGGTTTTTTTTTATAGTTGATAGAATCAGGCGTTACTTTGTGGAAATCCATGACTAAAGCAGAAAAAGATGATTACTTTGCTTTAAATTTCTACTAAACGACGCCAGCGCAGGAACCACCTTCTGTGTCACGTTGTGAGTTGTAGGTATTGTAAATCCTGCTACTTCCAGTCCTACCCTTTTGTCAGGTGATTATAGTTGGATGTATTTTGGTTGCTGCGCTGGCGTCGTTTAGTGGAAATTAAAAGCAAAATAATCCTCTTTTTCAGCCTTAAGTTTTTTATTGTTTATGAAAGGTCGTAGCAATAAAATTAGTGCCTTTTTTAGGGCGGCGGACAACAAAACCTTTAACAGTTTGTAGAACACACTATAACGAGCAATTAATATTATACAATGATTCTGTATACCAAGTTGGGACGAAGTTATATTGATAAAGTTAAGAAAAATATGGTTATGATTTATGAACTAACGTATTTGGTTGCGTTATGTCAGAAAAATAATTATAATAGTGTTATTATTATATTGTGTCGTTTCCTATCTTGGATACACGGCGTCCCAGAACGGCGAGCATGGGGGCATCTTTAATCCAATATATTTTCGTCCCGACTGAGTTTACAGATATCATTTCAGAATATAAATTGCTCGTTATAGTGTTTTCTACACACTGAGAACGGTTTGGTCGTCCGCCGCCCCAAAAAAAGACACCAGTCGTCCATACAAATCAGTCATTGTCCTTTAACCTAAATTCACTCCATTACAGTAAGTTTTTTTCTTCGGTCTGAGGTACGGGAATATCACTTGCCACTATTTTGGTTAACGTCTTTAAAACTTTGTTTGTTTTAAGTCTGCTCTGTGAAATGTACGACCTTTATTTTTCATTTTATTAATTAAACATTACGGTTTCTACCGCAACTTTTCACTTTCTCAGTTGCATAATTGAGTCCTGGTTACTTTAATAAAGAATTTATTATTATATTATTATTATTATTATTATCCAAAAACAGCTTTAAAAAATCAAGGCATCGTATTGTCTCCCTGATGGGTGACTTACATCTCCGTCCATAGTAACATGGTATTATAGTAATAGCATAAACTTACTATAAGCTATCTGTCAAGAGGAATGTAGGGTAAAGTGCACCCACGTTTTCAATCTCGCTAATTTAATTTTCGAAATGGAAAAGATAGGAAAAAAGGTGACTAGGGGCTCCCATACAAATTTTCCGGACTACCCTGTAGATGCAATGTTTGAATAACGTTTTTAACTAGGCTTTTAACTTGTTAAAAATGGTTTTGTGAGTCTGATTTACAAGCATTTGTGCGAATGATTCGGCTATTTATAAGGATTTCTATGTAAAATGAGTTTAACTCTCCTACTTTGTAACTTCCGTGAATGCCTTATTTGCAAATGAAAAAAATGTGTAATACTAATTAATTAAATAAATAAATTTCACAACAATCACACCAATTCTCTAGTCCCAAATTAAGCTACGAGGCTTGTGTTATGGGTACTAGACAACGGATATATATACTTAAATACTTTTTTTTTGTAAATAAATACATATTATACATAGAAAACACCCAGACCCGTACAAACACACATGTTCATGCACACTCATGCTTGTACTGTGCGGGGATCGAACCCGCGACCCTTGGTTTAGAAGTCCGACTTGTGGACCACTGCACCAAGCGGTCGTCAAAATTAAATTAAACATGGATTATCTTTAAAAGCATCCAAAGACTTTTGATTCTTATCTTATTAATGGGAGTACTTATACGGCCATCTGTTCCATGGCATATTTTTAGAGAGGCTTTTAGACATGGGAAAAATTCTGGGAAACATCAGATTTAAAACAATTCTTGCGTATTATTTCGTCCAAAATTAAAGTCGCAATTTTCTTGTAATTTTATTTTGTAACCTAAATCTTACTTAATATTTTAATCCCAGTGGGCCCGCACCGGGGACAAACTAGAACCAAGAAATACATTACCGCGGAGGTCTTACATTCCATTCCCGGCTGCCGCAATAATGCTACGCCCATTTATCAGGATAAAATAGCAACGCAAGAAAAACTGGTTCACGCCGCGCGAATATTTCGACAAACTTGTTTTGGGCCGAGCGTAAAAACTGCCGGATTTCGATGTGGTATTGTGTGTAGACTATAATTTATTGGTTACGTTCCAAAACTTTCTTACTCTAGACGTAGGTTTTTTTTACTACACAACACAGTACACTGTGTACGGGACGAAAAAAATGTGGTTTTATTTTATGTTAATAAAGTAAAACCTGTTGTTTATATGGTCTCTGGTGTACGGTGTTTGGACGACTAGATTAAGTTTAAAATGGAAAAATGTATGATTTTTTTGCACAGAACATAAAAAACGAGGTAAAGGCAGTTCAAAGCCAAAAACTCGCCAAAAAACAGCAAATAAGAATTACTATTTTTGTTCTCAGTCTGTTTGCATGCTTAAATAAAAGTAGTTGGCCGTCCAGGCTTTATTAACGTAGAAGAGAATAAACCCCACTGTTTTTTTGGAACTGACACCGCAGGCCGGCTAAACGCCAAGTGTAGTTCCGAAGTTCGCCGCCAGAGTGTACGGGAATTTAAATTAGAATGCTCATGGTCGCTGTTTGAATACTTTTTTTTACTAACCTACTAGCCATTTAAACTTTTATGCCTTTTTCGGTCAGGTTTATATTTGTCACTTGAGCACAATTATATATTTTTTAAGAGATGGTTTTATTGAAAGTACTTTTGTTTAGTGTTTAATAAGATATTGAAAAGAAAAATAAGAAAAAGAAAAATTCATTGCTTGAAAAAAGTCTTTTTACAATCATATTGTCGAGTTTTCCTATTAAGTTGTTATATACACTTGTGTTGGAAATAGCTCGCTCATTCCCTAGCATGCATCGCTAAAGATAGCAATAGTTTTTGTCATGGCAAGATTTTTTTCATGATTAAATTTTATTTAAATATTTTTTAATAAGAGGTGCTTGTGGCGCAGTGGTTGCAGCGCTGTGATGCGTAGTGATACCAAAAGTTAAGCAACCTAAAGCGCGGTCATTTTTGGGATAGGTGACCATTCTGACCATTTAAGTGACGTCTATTTGCAAGCATCTCCGTGCTTCGGAAGGCACGTCAAGCTGTTGGTTCCGGTTAATATTGATAGATATTAGTGGTTACGCCCGGTCGGAGGCCCTCGGGCGGCTTAATAACATCTGACAGTAAGGTTGGTCACTTACCTTATCAATCTGCACTGAGCCCGCGTGGTGGAGTATGGTTCGCACCACCTCATAGTTGAGGTGAGGCCTGTGCCCAGCAGTGGGACGTATATAGGGCTGCTCAGAAATTTCATTTGACGTGTTACCATGATTTTTATTAAAGAACAATAGAGCAACGATCACTCCCAATCACATTTCACTTCAGTTAGCGGGAAAGAAACGCTTATATAAACTGATTTTTCAATCGCTTTTTCGATGAGAATCGGTAATGTATTCATACGCGGAACCCGCATGTTATGCCAGTGCACGGCCCGAAATTTCGGGGGCAGCCAATTTTCCACAACGTGATGAGAATATCGCGGAATTACCGGTTAATGTGGACGTTGCCTAGCAACCGGGGGTGGGATCGGCTCACTCGCTATGCGAAGAATACAGCCAACTCATATGATAAAGAAACCACGAGACCTCATTAAATATGGGATATCCAGTACCGTCCAAGACTCGCTTGTTTGATTTTTTTACTATTCGCCAAAATACACCGATGCTGCTCAATTTATTGGTTTACCCGTTGTTCCAAGATTACAAACTTCGTCCAATAATACCTACACCGTATAGAACAATTGTCAAATACGAGTACTGCAAATGTAAAAACATTTGTAGTCAAATTAAAAACTTAGTAAAAAGCCCCGTACTTAAAAAGCCTAGTTACTGTTAAAAACGATAACAGCAACACGAATCTTATTTTTTTTAACTATGCGCCATATTTTGCTTGATTACCTGTCTGGGATAGTGTACACAAAAAGGGTGTGTGTATTTATTGGCTTCTCGTTATGTATAAAACAAAAACGCTACATTAATTAGCACCAGTTGATATTATTTTCACACTACTCTGCTCCGTATAATGAGTGTGGAGAAAACTGGAATATTCCATAACTGAATTGCTATAAATAATGAGATTTCGTAATAACATAAACGTCGATTTTCGTTTGCCTCTCCAATTTTAACAAGCCATCAACGACAGTTTATCCTTTGATCCTATAAGCCTTTCAGTAATCGATTGAGTAAACTAAGAAAGAATTTAGTTGAATTTTCTTAAAGAAAAACAATCAAATATAGAAACAAATATGTATAAAGAGAGATTCCTGCTTTTTCAGTAATCGATTTAGTTATTCTTTAAAGAAAAGCCTGTGTTGACATCCCAAATCAAGCTTTCAAATGGCATGTGACCGTAGTTCCTATTACAAATGAGAAACGATTCGCGCTAACCAACTGTCAAACGTCACAAATCATTTCCGTTTTGTTTTACTTAAATAAAATAACAAACAAGTATTTCACCATTTTGTCTCACACCTGAACAAAGTAGACCATTGTGAGAACATTTTGACGCGAGAACGTGGTATATTTTTTCTTGCATTAGTCACTTTTTCCTCGCGAGCATTCTAACAAATGTGCGTTGTGTTATTGCCTTATATTTGCTGTGTAATTTATTGCTGGTTTATTTGGTTTCGGTCGAGGAATGTGATGAGCTCGAGCGCTCTGTGCGCTTTTTCCCGCGTCTCGGATTCTAACGTTAATTGTTTGGATTGTCCTTGTTTGTAACAAAGATTTTCACCTGAAATATTCTATTAATTAGCATAGTAGGGTAAGTTTTACATTGAAACGTCCTTAGGATTTCACAGTAGAGGAATAAAAGGTAAGCTTCGGCGTTAGGCTAATGCTTCTGACAGTTTATCGAACAAAGGTTAATCTCATTTGTATCTGAATTAATAATTGAACTTTTGACATTCAATTTAATTCAATTAATTATTTAAGTGTAAAGAAAGATAAAGAAAATAAAGATGTATTATTATTACTTATCTGTGAGACTACACTTATCTGTGAGATAGGCTGTCAGGAACGTAAACAAAAGCGATGAAACTACGCCTTATAGTACGAAAAGCCAATGACACGATGTTGTACTTAATAAATAAATCGAAACTCCAGTAATAATAATAACTTATAATAATAATAATAAACAATTTATTTCGTTTTTAACTTATACCTAATTACATAGTTGATTGAGGTCTCCATTTAAGCAAGTTATGCCTGTGTTTCACATAAAGTTGACCCTTTTTTTTTTTTTTTTTTTTTTTTTTTTCGCTGTGGAAATGCTTTTACGCATGCCCCCCACACAACTGCAGGGGGGTGTGGGACTCAACGGCTGGTGTGCAAGGCCGTAATACCCACTAAAACCACAGCGCTTTCCACCACTCCGCCATTGTGGGGGGTGCCATGGGGTCGCGTGAGCATTCACCACGGCACCCCGGCGGATAGCCCGAGGGCCACAAACTCCTTGGCGGCGGAGCAAGGTGTTGGGCTCCGCCACCAAAACTAACTCCCACACGGCCGCAGAGGACAGGGAGGACGGCAACGACACACCGCATCTCCTCTTCCTCTGCGGCCCCACCGCAGCGCCATCCAACGGTGCGCCCCCGTTTGGTCGCGGGAGATAGGCCGCACGGCAACGACACACCGAGACGACTCTCCTCCCGCGACCGCACCCGACTGCGAGGGATAGCCAAAACTGTCCCCCACACCCGCACCCTTGGACGCATCCTGCGCAGGCGTCCCCAAGCCCACGCGGAGCGTCCCCTCCCGGGATCCCTCTTAGCTTCACCGTGGGTGGCGAAGCCACGGTTACTGAGCCCCCCCACCACGACAAGGTGGAGATCCGACAGGGGGGACATAAAGTTGACCCTACTTCAACTCTCTGACCTAGCAACTAATATTAATTCAAAGTTCACACCTACAGTCATCTCTCGTGCCGTTGCCCAGAATCGCGTGACAAAATTTACTCGGATTATTGTAAAGCGTATTCTGTGGAATTACTCTAAAGTGAATTTAGTTGAATTACACTCGTGTTATTTAGATGAAGGCGTGATAATTCTATTTGCTAACCGAGACAGCGTTATTTATTCAAATCGTGTTGGGAGGACGTGAGCGCGATGAGACACCGGTCGAAAGGAGGTTTTAATTTCGACGAAGAATTAATTTTGGTTACGCGTACCGATGTTTACATCAATGATAATACAGAGCCGCTGTAATTGTTGCCATATTGCAACCGAATGTCTGGTATGTACTCGTAATTGTAACTGTCATGCCTGTCATTTTACTTTAACATCGGACTATTACTAAGATTACTATTGTGTCAGATATCTCTAATGAAGAGTATAAAGTTATTATTTATCTTATTTTCTATGCATTTTTCATTGTTTCAGGTATGAGCCGAATGCGCCACTTCAACCCATAATCACGAGCTCTGTAAGCTTCTCTTGTTATTTTATGCCTCTAAAATCGTTTATAAGCCTTTAGATTTTCGCGACATCAACTTTGTAGGCAAAAATGATCCTCTCTAATCCTTGACCGGTGTCAAAGAATAAATTAATACAAAGGTGTCAGCCAGTCAAATGGATAATACCGCTTAAGGGCCGGCGACGGGACGATTTAATGAAATGGAAAAGGGAAAAGAATTGGCGACAAAAAATTACCGGCTAGTTGAGCATCGACACACTTGGACAAGCGTCCCGTATATAGATACAGAGAAGAAAATATTTTGTAGGCTTGCTATGCTTATGTGACCTTAAGGGAACGTGTTTCCCCATTTTTACTTATTAAAAGACAGGTTGGCAGAAAAAACTATCAATTTTGTGATGTGCGTATTCAGTATTCGATAAAGCTTGACATTAAGAGCCGATGCGCTACCATAACGTAATTTTAAGGACTTGAACGATGGATAACTTAAACTACAAGTACTTCACTTAGTGTGTTTATAAAATTTGAATTTATTTATTTGCATAACTAGTACACTTACAGTTGTCAATAATAATAAAAGTCAACCAATTTACCAGACGACATGCAAAAAGTAACGTTAAATGTCAGTATGACATCCGAATCAATTAAATTCTAAGCAGTTAAATCAATGCCAACGTAGTGAATAAAGATAAACTGAATTCACCTCGTAATTGACAGTTACGAACCATTTACCTTATTAGGACAGCTATTGAACAGAATAAACTAACAAATCTTAAATGAAATGTCACTTTTATTGCCGATTCAGCCATGTACCCCTGGAAGGTACAGCGAAGACAAAAAAACCCTCTTGAACCGTTGCCCCAGGCGGATTGTCGAGTTATTTTTCTTTAATTATTACTCGTCTGACCCTTAAAAGGGCGGCCAAAGGAGGTATTGAATATCGGTAATTAAAACTCTTTAATGGTGAATTCTAAATACCCCTCGAAATACGACGCTAATTTAAACGTTAAGTCCGCAACCGAAAGAGCGTCTCTCAGCATTGCGAAATTCATTCCCGATTTGTGTCTTGTATTTATCTGTGCTTAAAGTTTTCAACATTAACGATCTTGATTCCATTTCGAAGGCCGATATTTTTGGTCGCCAAATTCAAACGGAGTTCATAAACAAAACCAATTATGGATTAAATTGATCTTGTTAGGTTCTGAAATTTGCCTCGGCGAAAATCGGAAGGTTTTAAAAACCAATCGATTTAAATACGCAGCACGTTGTACGCGTGGTCAATATAACATCTTCTTAGATTATACCTCTAGGCCTAGGGTTACCAAAAATCAAGCCCTATTTTTCTGGGAAAACGCGTAGGTGAAAATTCGTTGCGTAATAGTCACCCCTTATCACAAGTTTGTGTGTTGTTGGGATCCTCTTATCTTGACAAATGGTCTATGTATTACCGGAGTTCCGTACCCGGGAATAATAAGACATTTGTTTAGCCAATGTATTGTGTTTTCTTTTGTGCGAGCATTTTTATTTGCAGATGCGTACCTAACCTACATCGGGTGCGTTAGAGATTTGGGTACTACTTTTTGTTGTGGATTTTGTGAATTGTGTGGGAACACGGAGAGGTTTCATTAGTGTGTACTGTTATGGTCTCAGACACGTTAAGTTGTACTACAATAAAATAAAATAATTTCAATGTTAACATGTTTACGGTTATTCTTCGTTGAGGTGTTCTTTGTCTAATTTCCGTCACGCTTTTTATTTTTTATTAAATCACAATAACTGCAAATTTTATTTGAAAAGGACGTTTAACTATACAAGATTACGCATTTGGCACTTAAATATACTTTCTGGTTTCGGACGTATGTAGTGATAAAATTTTGAGCGTGACGGAAGTTAGATGTGCCGAGATGGAAAATAGAAATTTGCTTTAAAAATAACTTTTATACTGTCAAAAAGTCGGTTAATGACAACTAGCTATATTGAATAACGCATAGCACCGAACACTTTCTGGCCAACATGGACCAACACCCTGCTTTGGAAGCAATGTAAAATGTTGATTTGTACAATTCGACTGCGACATAAATACCAAATGACATTTATTAGACACCTATTATTAGGTAAAAACATTTAAAAAATCTTTGTTGTTAGCCACAAAAAACTTAAAAATAAATTGGCCACATAAAACAATATCTAAACCTTACCACAATACATTGAACTTAAAATTACACGTCTCATCTCTATGGCGTATTTCTTGGTTCCGCTTATTTTGAGGGACACTTTCCATTCTTATCGCCATCACAATAGAAAATATCGCGCTGAAATTAAAAAAAAAAAAGCATTCCCTACACAATTCCTCTTTAGATAGGAACAACAATGAATGTCAGTTATATCGTATTTTATGTAAATAACAATAAGTTACCTACGTACTGTTGATATAGAATTGAGTTTCAAATATCAGTGTTATACAAACCTGTGTTTGTTGCTTGTTCATGTTACAAACCAAATCTCTTTCTAATAAAAAATATATCAGATTTTACTGGATTTCCTGGAAATATATTTTTACTTGTCTACAAAATCTGTTGAAGTTTGTTATGTGACGAAAAAATTGAAGGCCTATTTTCCTAATTTAGACATTGATACACTTTTATTACTACCTAAAATGACTCGTTTGTTTCTTGACTTTAATCACAGTTGTTACAGTGACCGCAGTAATAAATTTGTATGTATATAGTGAAACATTATATAACTAGCCAGTCAGCTTAATTAGGTTATGATTGCTTTTCCATATTTAAGACATATACATAGATACCGGTATTTATTGCCTAGGTTTGTGTGAACTCTCTTGTTTGAGCAAATGATGATTGTACCATGAATTATTGTTAATAGATACTTCATTGTTTAAGTAGATAATTATGTTTGGGTTAATTACAGTTAATACTCGTATGCTAGATATTTAGTGGCCAGCTTCGCAGGTAGGTATTTTTCAAAAAGATCGTTAAAGCATCATACCTAGTTGCATCTAAGATAAAGTTTTAAAGAACTTTTCAATACTTACTGAAACATAACCTCATGTGTGAGCTATTAACATGTAACTTTTACATGCTTTTTATGGGGGTGCTGATGAAAAGGTAAATGAAATGCTTGAAACTTTTTAACACGACCTCTGTAGCGTATTGGCGTGCTAACGAGTTTCAAAGTGCCGCCATCTTTGCGGTCCCGGGTTTGATCTCCTGACGGAGACAGGGTAAAAAATATGTTTTTTTATGTTTGGCTGGGTGTTTGTGGTATGTACATTCGTTGTATCTGATTTCCATAACACAAGTGCTTACGCAACTTGCTGATGTTATTATATTTATTGACTTACTGGCTGACCCGGCGAACTTCGTACCGCCTTAGCGTTGCAATGATTGAACAATGTTGTCATCGAATGACATTGACATTAGATACGCGCGTTTTTTAAAATATGCAAAATTAAATGTATATTTTTCAATATTTCTGAGAGATTTTCTTAATATTTTTTTCCGTAAGAACCTTCTCCTAATAATAACAAATACAACAAAAAAGAAGAATTAGTGAAATCGGTCCAGCCATTCACGCGTGATGCCGTGACCAAGGAAAACGGCTTTAATTTATATATATATATATATAAGATAGATTATTTAATCGAACCTTCGTACAATGTTAGTACTTTTCTCTGTGTATATTATCTTATCATAGAGCTTTCCAAAGTTTTTCACTTGTCCAAAACCCCAATGAATCAGAATCTCGAACCCTCATCGTTCGAATATCGGACAAATATCATAGTCCGGGATCCCGAAACTAATTTTGTATAACAAAGTTACGCTATAGTTTTAGAAACCGTTTGCCGAACTCGTTGCGGGTCGGAATATGTTGTTTTGTCCTTGGAACAATTTACGAGGGTTGCCCTGAGTTATGGTCACAAGACAGGAAGGTCTAGAAAGGCTGTGTACATTGAATTAGGTACCTTTGTCATGTACTTACTGTATGGATTTATCAGGACAGGATAGAAAATTTATGCTTCTAGGAGAACTTATACCTGAAGATGAGCTAATAATTCTTGAGTTACGTGCTTCAGCATTGCTTTCGATTATTTATTTTGGCATCACATCTTCCATTATACATAAGTGGTCCACTCCTCCATAAAACATTACAAATGGGTCCCCAAAAAGGTTCTAAAATCAGGGCATTTGATGGAAACTAAAAATTAGGCAACGCAGTGTTAAGCTTCTTGTTCTTCGCGGGTTTTTATTAAAAATTGTTATGAAATGTAATTCCTCAGTAAGTGAATTATCTGTAATTCTTTTAAGGAATAAAGTTCTTCTTAAACCGTAAATAAGATAGTACTGGAAAAACTCGTAGGGTTATGGTGTAATTTTATATTTTTGGTGATTCCCTTAACATTTATTTGTTTGGTTCTTAGTTTTGACGTGACAACGTCTTATAAATTGGTTTGCCGGGTGACACCTCAAGAAACTGCGTTACGCTGCTCCGCTCACGTTTCGCGAGAGAGAGAGAGAGAGAGAGAGATAGGCATACACACCGGTTCATGTTATACGAATGAATATTCACATTAAAATTATTTTACCACTCAGAGTCGTTGTCACGTAAAACTTTCGCGCGTATACCGACTTTACAGGCAACCAATTTTTTGTTCTTATTCAGGGTCCTACTTTGCCATACTATACTATCATGGTGGTTCGGTTGCCAATAGAAATAGTCATTATTATTTGTGCGACATATTCTACTTCCGATGTCACGCGAGATCCGATATGACAGAATCGAGAGGTCCCCGTATCGAAATAAAATATGATACGTGTTGACTCGATCCAATCGATGACGTATTAAATTGGTGTTGATGTTTTTTTTGTGTTGGCAGCAGTGGAAAAGTTTGTAAATCTTTGGTATGTTGTCATTGTTTGTTAGTTATGTGATACGTTTACTGTTTTCAGTGATTATATCATAAACTTAGGAGTAAATAATGGAAGTCTCTATGTGATATTTATTTATTATAATAACAGGATATACAACTTATATGGTAGCAAAAATAATTCAGATCAACAGTACAAAGATTTCTGACAAGTGACTTTACAACATTTATGAATAAGTTAACTACTTGCAAAACAAACACATAAGTTAAATCTGCTCCGCTATTTTGTATATTAAGCACTGATAACTCAAATCTATTTTGTCAGAAATTATTCAAATAAATTTAAATCGATTCCAAGCCATGGCACAACAAATCACAAACTACCACAAATCAAACCGTCAGCAATTGCAGACCACTTACCGTTATATCACGGTGTCTTGCACGGCGCGGCACGCACGGCGCACGGCGCACGGCAGTGCCGGGCCAAGGACGGCCATGAATAATTTTGTGACAGCACAACACGGTAAACACTGTGGTATCTTATGCCCTTGTAATAAGGGTAATTTTGCAACAAAAATGGGTAACTTAGTGTGCTGTCTTCTGTATGCCGCGTAGGCCGTGCCAACCGGAGACCGCCCCGTCTCCCGACTGTCGCCAGGGAAATAATTTTGGGAATAAATAAAATTTGATTCGTCTCTTTGATTTTTTGGAAGCTCTGAACTTAGGAGTCATAAGTTGGCGATGTACCGAAATTATGAGCTTTCATTCAGGTCAGCTTTGGATATTTATAGGTAGAGTCTAGAAACTTACTGCTGCTACGCAAACGATTAAAGAAACCCTAACGGTAAATATACGGTGACATAACAGTAAAATTTATATTGTGTCTTGTTGAAACTAAAAATTCAGATCTTTTTTGTTCTTGATATTTTTGAGAGATTCGCAACGAATGATATTACTTATGTTGACTTAAATAAGCAAAATAAGGCTCCAAAAAAACAGACCTAACGTAACTCTGTCTTACAATAAAATGCATCGGCACATCTTGTTCGTTTCGGTCCATGCTGGTTTGTCCCCGACATTACATCACACTTCCATCAAGTGTGGTGAGGACTAAGAACGCAACGTAAAACATTCTTAAAAGCACTCACGCTGAGCTTTTGCTTTGGCGTAAACTTAAGTATTTGAATAGTAAAAAACTACTTATTTAGTTATACCTACAACTTTTAAGTACCACAGCCTATGATTTCACAGATTTTTATTGACTTAAATTTTGAAACTATGTATATGACCTAAGACGATAAACCTGATGTTTTTTGAAACGCAAGCCTACCTATCCAATTTTTTTTAATGATTCCTAACATTTTAATTACAGAAAGCCAGCTGTCTTGTTGATTTAGAAACTTATATATTTTTTTAATTCAAATGAGTATTAGTTTTTTAAACTCATTATCAATACAGCAAACTCAATTCGTATTTATTTATTGACTTAAGTTCTGCACAAACATGTGTACAACAAATGGTGAACCTAATGCCTAAGGCATTCTCTACTAGTCAACTATAGAGTAAATTCAGGCGGTGCACATAAAATAAAAAGGAAAAACAAACAATGTAACTTAAGTTACTTATGTACTAAAAGGAATTTATAAACATTCAAACTAATTACTTACATAAAATACAAAAAATCATAGACATACATTATTACGTATACATAAGATGAACGTCTCAAAGTGATCATCCGTCTTCAATTCACATATAACTTTTTCATCGTAACTCGTTACATTATACGAAAATTATGCAAGCCCATTTCCCGCAAACACAATGCAAACTTGGAATCGGTAAATCCTCATTAAAGCGGTTTAACTGTCAACCCTGTCGCAGGCCAGGCAATAAATCTGCGTGTTATGTGTCCTAGGGTACCTGTTATAAGATAACTCCGTATGTGACACAGAGGCTTTAACATGCACTACGTCTAGCTGATGCGAAGGTGCGACATTTTAGCTTGCATATTAAAGTTAAGTAAAAATACTTCAAATATTGCACGGTTGGTTTTTGTTAAATGGTTTTGTCTTTCTTATGTTTTTGGTAAATATAATAACGATCTTGGCGTGTTTTTGACGTGACAACGTCTTATAAATTGGTTTGCCGGGTGACACTTCAAGAAACTGCGTTACGCTCCGCTCACGTTCCGCGCTCACAATGAGAGCGAGTGAGAGGCACGCGTCCCTTCGACTCGGGCATGGTTAGCCCGCCTAAGAGCGAGTGAGACAGACATAAAAAGTGAAAGGCACGCGTCCCTTCCACTCGAGCACAGTTAACCCGCCTAAGAGCGAGAGAGACAGAGCGAGAGAGAGAGAGTGAGAGAGATAGGCATACACACCGGTTCATATTATACGAATGAATATTCACATTAAAATTATTTTACCACTCAAAGTCGTTGTCACGTAAAACTTTCGCCCGTATACCGACTTTACAGGCTACCAATTTTTTTCTACTTGGATTTGACAGATATAAATGTAAAAACCTACCCACTAACAGCGGGGCTAGCAAGCTAATTAATATGCTGCTTATGGCCCGCGTCTTCGTTCGCGTGATAGTTTTTACGTGAAACAATAACTATTTGTTACTCTTACTTCCAAACATACTCGTAATTAAAAACTTTCGCTTTTATAATATTAGTAGAATTGTTTAATGTTTCATGTGTTTTAATAACATTACTGTTTAGTATGGTAACGTTCGTATATTTTTATAGAATCTCAGAAAAGAAAAAGACTTTTTTATATTTCTTTTACAAAAACTTTTATTATCAACCCAATTGCAACGTATAACAGCGTTTATCGAGCAAATTATGTTTGTCAAGCCTGTCTAAATGCATGCAGGTAATTAGAGCGTGTTTCAATTTCTAACAGGCATTAATTAGTTTTCCATTTGTGATAGTCAATCATTAATTGAGTTATGAATTTCACACTGCAACTAGAATAAATTATCAACGTTTTGTTTGACCGTGCAATAGTGCAATCAGTGTTCCAAAATAATTGCTCGGGTGTGTAACGTAGCTGTTAGTTACGGTATTACGGTGTCGTGTTTAACGAAGTTACATTAGTAACAATTCCAAAATATTCCAAATGGAATTGAAGGGTTAATTTTCTACCCAATAAAAACAAATAAATAAAAAATACAGACCAAAATATCTTATTAATTTTTGAAAACGTATAAAATACGTCGGTTTAATTACGTTCCAACCCGGTATACTATAAAATCTCACAACAAAAACGTACTACGGACCCAAAATATATTATTTCTTAATTCTATCCAACGGAATTGAAGATTCATCAGGCAATAGAATTTAATCCGCTGAACGGTCGGACGTAATCGTATTCATGGTCCCGCACCGTGTGCGGCGACCCTTACACGCCCGCCGTTTTAATGAGCGCCGGCCCTTACGACGAAATGATGCAGATGATACGATTTCGTTAATAATTTCGCGATTCTTTCGGCTTAACAACAATTTCTGAATTTGCGATCTTTATGACGAAGGTTTAAATAGTAAGAAAATCACGAGACATGTTTGGAAATTGTTTTTGTATTGTGTGAGCCACGTGTGTGTGCGACAAAAAAGCCTGAAATACTGAAAATCACGGTTTATATTATTTCGGATATATATGATAGATATATAGTTTACACCATTGCGACGTGCGGTGTCACTCGTAGATCGCTTTGAACCAACAAAAGATGAACTACCAAAAGACTCATCAGGTGACACGTTCTAATATTTGGAATTTTACTCGAAACACAGTGGCCAGGACTCAGTGGATACAAAAAGGTACTACATATCGTCACTAACACTTGTTTACCAAAACCTACAAATTGTTTTTACGAAAAAATAATAGCGAAACGTAAACATTTTTAATCGCTACCGGTTTCGGTCGTCAGTTTGTCTTTTCAATGATTTTTTGAGACGATAAGGCTCATGGCAGATCTGCAGCATCACACTGTCGCCGCGACTCAAGACTGTCAGCAATTCGGCCGCGGTGATTCGTAGACACGCCTTTAGTCGCGAGTTGCGGTAACAGTAGATCACAGGTGTGCCCTGGCGGAAAAAGGTTTAGTAATTATAAGGGCAGCTAACCTGGGTGATCGATAAATCCACAATTTTGATGTACTCGTACCTCACATATTATATGTTTTCGTGTCGAGTAAGACAGATGTATTTTATTTGTATATCGTCTCTCTCTTTCTAAATTAATATTTATGTAGGTATTTAAATTATTACTGTTCGTTTTGCAAATCATTTTTCATGTTGTATCTAACAACTACATATTTAGTCTATCTCGTTTTGACAATTGCTCCAATTTTGAATTAAATAGGTCATTTTTGAAATAAATTATTCATTGCGATTTTGAACCTCTGACTGAACTGAACAGTCAAGTTAAGCGCACCTCCATAATTATCAATTCGGTAAGTTTTGTGATTAAGGATTGTTTACAAATGCAAATATTTAGTGTTAAAGTCCCCGCAAATGGTTATTGTTGCTCTCATTTTAAGCGGTGGTATTGTGATTGTGCGATTGCAAAAGTGGTATTGTGTAGTTGGGTGATTTGAGTTGGTTGGAAAACACTAGTAAACTGGTTACAATTGTAATTTTATTGGAATAGCTGGGACACTAAGCTGGTCTATTTTAGAATAAAGATAACAAAGACTGAAAAAATACGTGTTTCAGTAATGTGGCTATCATGGTCGTAAGTTTTTCATTCTTCATGGGGCGATTTATTTCATTAAAATCAGAGCTGCGCCGCGATATATCTCGCCGTCAAACTTGTAATAATAGATACAATACTTTAGAATACGTCGAGATATTTCACGGCCGCCGGCAGCGCTGATTTTAACCACATGAATAGCCCCCCACCTCACACCATCATTTTGCAGCACGTCAACCAAATTTAATTAATGATGAAAAACGCGAGTTACCAGGCACATGCATTGCCATCTTACCGTGTCATTGTTACAGATTTTCGGCTCATTTAAAATTAACCACACGTGCCATTGCGCTTTTATACTTAAAACACAATTACATTGTCCAAACATTCCCGTTTAAACGGATGCCAGTGACTCCCCACTTTAAATATAAACCAATCCACGGAGTCGCGTGTGCCCTCCAATAGGGATGTTCTCGGTTTTTTGTCCGTACCAGGTATCTTGTGGAAATATTATGTCAAAACATATTTTTAATCACCTACCTTAAATTAATCATGTCTAAATACTATATTGCGAAAAATTTACATAAGGTGTCCATAATGCTATAAAGCAAGTTGATAGTACCTAGTGACGTTCATTTGATAGTACCTACTTTGAATTCAAACAATTTTATTCAAATAACAATCTTATTGCTTAGAGGTCCGATTTCCATAGAACCGGAGAAAAGAGGAGACGAAAGGACATGTGTTTTTCGAATAATCAATCAGATTTCGTTATTTCTACATCTCCTCTCCGCCTAAATTCGGTGGAAATAGATTAAGCGGAGAGAAGAGGAGAAATCACGAAATCTGATTGGTTATTTAAAAAATCCCCAAATGAGCCATGAAAACAGCGGATGAGCTTCAACGGCTGGATGGAATTTGACCGAACATAGCTAAAACCACAACAGTTTAATTATTTTTCGAATTAAAAAAAAAACGCTTTAAAATTGGTTCATCCGTTTGGGAGCTACGATTCCACAGACAGACATAGGGATGAAACTTATAACACCCCACCTTTTTCGTCGGGGGTAAAACACATCTCCTCTCGTCTCCTCTCTTCTCCGCTTTGGTATAAACACTGCGTGAAAAACATCAAATGATTATTCAATTGATTCATTTGACTTCTTCTTAGTCTTCACTTTTGTTTTCAGTTTCACGCACTTCATGAATCATGATATGAGTGGGTATAAGTATCAACACAGTTTTTTTATCATGGATGGAAGGTACTTCCAAAAACTTTTCACAAACGATATAATTAAATATACTTTTTGGCGTCCTTTTTATTAAATAGTCCAAGAGACCTTTACTAAGACACTTGCCTACCTGTTTTCAAACATTATGAAACTTAAGAAACCTTACCAAACCAAACTTTAGCACATCCCTACGGCTCTTAGGCCGCCATTGTGCGACTCCTTTGTTCTTCAAAAATCAAACATGGCCGCGCATTGTGCGCCCCCTAGCGGTTCTCGAGAGAAACTTTAGCGTTTCGGCAATGTCGCTCTTTGTGTTTTTAGACGGCTTGCGAAATTATCCGGCAATTAAAATGTGCTGGCATATTTTGTTCGCCTTGTAAAGGAATCCGTATGTGATGAAAATGCGATGTATTTTGTATCGTGAGCATGAGAAATTAGGGCAACCCAATGTGCTGATGTTTAAAATAAGATGGGAAGATTCCGCGCAAAAATTTTTTTTGATGATTTTACAAAGTCAAACTTTTGTTATAAAAGCATTAAATCCGTGCTTCTATCTCGGCTGCTATGAATAATTTATATCACCCTATATCGACACTCATATCTGAAGAGACATAAAACATTCGAATATCAAATCGCGAACAAACCACCATCCGTGAATTCCTTTGCGTATTTGTCCAATGCAACTTCATATAAAACATTCGTAGACCGTTACAGACGTTACGAGATACAGTAACAAGATTCCGCATACCATTGTCCATAGCGTTCTATCGTACAACACTCGAGTTAGCGCAAATACTGTATTCAGAGTCTGTCCACATTTGTTCCCGAATCACGTCTGGACGAGGCGGTAAACAGGGAGTGGTGGGGGGGATAACAGGCGAAAAATTGCGTACAACCTACCACTGGACATGCTATACGAGAAACACCTTTACCACAAATAGATAAAGCTTTAATAGACACGGGTATCGTTACGCTGAATTAGTTTGGCTGCAAATGAGGGAAAAGCCGTTTGCGCACTCCACACCGATTCACGTATTCCCGTGCGGATTTCTTCAGAATAGTAATAGTACATGGATTGTTACGGCATCTAATGGGATTGCATTGGAAAAACTAATTTGCTAGGCTCGATCAGCGGATTGGATTTTTGTACGGGCTGAACGATCCGATGCTGAGAGTACGGGGCCTTGGACTAGTTTGAAGTTGAGATGCGCTAAGTAAGCAACAGAGTGGTTATTAAATGTCCTATATAAAAGGTGAAATAGTGTATTATACCTTTAAAGATCAAATTTAACTTGTAAACCATGCCATATATTTCTACTAAGATGATAAGATGCTAGTGAATTCTTTTCAAGATTAGGATTAGGTACAGTTATTTTACTGCACACAATTAAAATACAAACAGATAAATTTCATTTACAAGACGTTGGAAAAACGCATTTAAAGGCGTTTAATAAAGGTGTGATATGTACAAATGTAGGTATCTTAAGCCCCTGAAGAAAAAGTGTGTATTCTATTTGTGTGTATTTTAAGTGTGTGTCTGGTTGTGGCATAAACGGAACGAACTCCTCCCAAATGGATGGGCCGATTTCAGCACGGTTTTTTTTCGAAATATAATTTAATCACGGTTGTTTTTAGTTATTGTTGTTCAAAATTCGTCCAGCCGTTTAAGCTTGCAAGCCGTTTTCCTGGCTTATGTCGGGGATTTTTTTATATTTTTATGGCTAGATAACCATTACTAGTTTCTACAACAACGCCGAGTGCGATTAAACTTCAATGAACTCCTTTAGTGATCCAGTCAACAAAGACGAGTCACGGAAAATTTATTTCGGTCATAAAGGTTTATTCGCACATTTACTAATTCTAAGATCATAAATAGAAACGGACTCCGCCCCCTATTGTTAGTTACTTTAGGGGCAAACTATCGCTGGACTATACATTTTGCGGGGCAGGGGTAGCACAAAATAACGAGCGACGAATGAGGGAGATAGAACTATAAATTCTAGATTGTGGTACACTTATTTTATTGCCCTACAATAAGATATTTGATCAGAATTAATATTGCATATTTTTACATTATTTGTCTACGTCAAAAAGTTCCCTACACCTTTGTCTGCGAAGGGTTGGCCGAAAACATTGGTTCAAGTATTGTTTGAAAGGCCTCGCTACCGAGCAGTACAGAAAACTATCAGACTTCTCTATTTATCTTTGTATCTGAATCAGATTAATTGTTGTTGATTTTGAAACTGATCACGAATGTTCGCGGGCGAACCTCTAGTTGTTATTAATACTTATCTTCAGAAGTGGTGTAGGTTTCTCCAACACGTTTTGAAGAAATTTCTGGAAATCATTAAATGAGATTTCTGGAAATCATTAAATGAGATTTCTGGAAATCACTAAATGAGATTTCTGGCAATAACTAAATGAGATTTCTGGAAATCACTACATGAGATTCCTGGAAAACACTTGATGAGATTACTTACTTGTTTTTAGTTTTTCCAAAGCTGCATTGTTTGTTGAGATATTTACCTACGCTTTCATAAACTTTTAAGCTTACAGTTACCTGTTCACTGAAAACGCTGAATTCCCTTAGTAGCTTTCTCAACGCTCACGATAAAAATGCTAAGTATATACTGATACGACTCTTGTTGTTCTAAATTAGTTAAATTGTTATTGTTTTAGCACACAAATCTCATTAAACAGAACAAACGTGAGCTAAAAGAATTGCCGAAACATAAAACACTTTAAGCGCTTAACGTGTATAAAACCCACAAATAGAGTCCAGAATGGCCCACACAGGCAACATTGTCGTGTGCCCTAACGAGCAATTAACAGTCTTCAGTTGTGGAAGATGAAGTTGTTATTGCAATGTAATTGGGCATTATCTGGCTAGGTGAGCAGTAAACGCATAACTCACCGGTCCCTTGCCCGGTGTTGCCAACTAAACAATGGGCAGCGATAATAATTACCACACAGATATGAAATGGGATCTTGCATTGTAGGGAAACGGTGAAAACGGCATCCAATAACTTGGTTGTTAATTGGATTAGAGAGCAGTTGGGTAGTGATTCGATATCAGCCATGCTTTATCATACGCCGTAACAGTTTGGCCAAATGAAAACAAAAAGTGTAGTTCGATGAGTCGGCATTCCAATTGTGAGAAAACGATGGAAAAGATCAGCATTACTTTTGCTATAGTCTCTATTTTAGCCTGCTCCTACATTTTATTTTGAAAATTACGAATTTGTAAAGGACTAAATGTTTCAGTCGGCAATTATTTATCTTGATACGAACAAGCCTAAATAATTCATACTATTCACTTTCCCTATACAGACCAAAGCCCGGACCTAAATTAAAAACAGTTGGTCAAAATGTTCGGCTCTAACAATTAATTAACAATTATGTTTTTTAAAGAATTGAGACTTCGGACATTGACTTCTATTGTATCCTTACGTAGTCAGTGTAGTTTCCCTCTTCTGTTATTGTACAGCCTTACGTCTTTACACACAAGGGTAAGAACCCCGAGTAATAACTTTACAATTGACAGGCGTTGTACAGACATTTCGAGCGATAATTTATTTCTTTAGGGACAATAGTCGTAAACTCGTTCACAATGAGTAAACTGTTCCATCCCGGCTGTGGTTAGGGTGTGTCGGGGGGAACAAGGACACGACATAAAACATAGTGTGTTATTTGATGCTATTAGTGACTTATAGCTACTTATTATTACGCTTGAACAATTTGGAAGTCATTATTGTTGGTTATTACTTACGGTCATAGGTGTGTATAGATGTCGTGTCCGTTAATCAGACTTTTTCTCATTATTTTCAATTATAACATTTGAAATTTAAAAAAAACCCTCGACTTGAGCCAGGAAAACAGGTGAGCTTCATCGGCTTAATGCAAAATCCATTCAGATCTGTTCAAAATCAACAGCCAAAGCTAAGAACCACCTTGATTAAGTTATCTTTGGAATAAAAAAACCGCTCTGAAATCGGTCAATCCGTTCGGAAGCTTATAATTATCTATTTCAGCTTGATATGAAATGATATCCAAGTTGCTACATACGAAACGCACGTAATAGTAGCGAGTTCCCTGAGTTCGCCCGCACCCGCGCGTTGAATATGTACAAGGGCATAGACAGGAGTAGACATACCACGATGCCTCAGATGGACACACACCGACAGACACCAGGGTCAAGCTTATGAGACCCGTCTTTTTCGTTGGGAATTAAAAACAGTTAAACTCAACCAGTATTTAGGTATACTATTGACTCGAATATAAAGAGTGTTTCGAAATCAAATAATTTTTTATATTCTTCTATAAAGGTTAACACACTTTAAAAGCAAAATATTCTAATGAATTGAACTCCTCTTTGAAGTCGGCTGAAGTCACTGAGTTGAATTGAAGTTCAACCACAGAAGCATGCATAAACTTTGATTCACTCTCGCGATCTTCTCAAACGAAAGAGATCAAATACGATTTCGAGCACTACGTTTAACCTCAAGATAATCACACAGACGCATGCCAAGCCAAACACAAACTTGATGTTTGTTAACACGCAATATCCCAAATTAAAGTTATACCAAACTACGAGCAGAACCGTAAACTGTCTGCCAAGTTTATTCGCTGACAGGACAGGTGAGGCACCACACATTAAGATTATATCAAAGAGAATCCACGGGAACAAACATGTTTGCGCACGGACAAATAAGCTTTTGATGAGCTAGCTATGACTGGAAGTGGTATTGATAAATAAAGGCTTGATAACTTTTACACAATATGTTGCCGTCTTATATAATATGAAAGTAAAAAATCATTTTTTGTTTGTTTAAACTTTATTGCAATGACTGTTCACATTTGTCCATTGTTATGATCACTGCTTAATTAACTTCTTTCTCCCTCGTATATTATCTCATATAATTTATTTACAATTGAAAAAATAAAAATTAAAGGGGGCCTAATAATCAGAGCTATCTGAGAATATTTTGTAATTCTGATAATCACTTAAGGCAGTCTAATTTATACCGTTCGACGAATAAATATTCGTTAATTCTGAATTTTTTTTTACAAAACTAAAACTTACAATTTCAAACCCCCGATGTGGCCAGGAAAATAGCTGGTGAACTGCAAAGGCTGAACGGATTTTGTATAGCCAGCTAAGACCCACCGTGATTAAATTATCTTTCGAATATAAAACCGCACTTAAATCGTTCCATCCGTTCGGGAGCTACGATGCCACAGACAGGCACACACAAAATACAAACTCATAAACAGAAAAGGTGTAAAACTTATAACACCGTTTTTTCGTCGGGGGTTAAAATTAACCATTTTCTCTTTACATTCTGAATACGCAAGTTGTGGCTGCAGCCCTAATGAATGCGATTTACTTGCCCCGGTTCCGCCTGGTTTCTTGCCATTCTACTTACAGCTAGAACGCTTTTCTTTTTTAAGCTTTGTCCACGATGATAGTTTTGGTACTATCTGGGGCCGTATTACGTTCATGTTTTCTGCTCACCTTGAGAAAAGTGATTTCCTCAATGATGATTCATTTTTAAACTACTTAATTTTTTTTAACAATAACAATTAAACATAAATAAATTGTTATAACTCCACTTATGTCTTTGCTCGACGTTCTGCAAAATATAATAACTGTTTCAATTGCCTTCATTATTAGCGTCGAAACAAAACTATCCTCGTAAGAAATTGTGTCCCAAAAGGTACCTAACAGAGGCCGTAAACATTTCCCAACTACTCTATTTGTTACTTAAGTAAGACCTTTCGAGTGCGCTCAGGGGCTTTCGCGACACATCTAGTTTAACTTTAGTTCCTCAATCGAGGCGTTCTGGGTGCAATCTCTTGGCAAATGAATGCGATTAACTTTCCCCAGTGGATGGTTTGTCTGTCTGGCTATTGTTGTTGCTAAGAGGTCTTTGAGATTTAGCTGCGTAAACATTTAGAGGACACGAAAAATGTAACAAATGTTGTCTGTTTCAGGTAAAAGGAATTTGCAGATAAAACCTAGGCGATGGATGATGCACGGTTTGCAATGACACTACTTCTGGAAAGAAACTTATCTTTTGACTTCTACTGTGTGCTACGCATTTTTATGACCGTAGCAACTACGGTTGTCGTAGCACGATATGCTACGATACGCAATAGTAAATTCGTAGCAGAATGCTACGACCGCTGCCACAGCTTTACGAATATCATTCGCTCGTTGCTACGAAGTAAGTGCTACGAAAACGCGGTCGAGTAATTTTGATAACGAAAATTATTTTTCAGTTAGCCAATATATATTTTTTACGTTATAAATGGTTAAACAAAACAATCACAGTATCCTATTAATAACTACTTGCTAATCAGAACTAAAATAATGTTATGATAATATGAGACATAAACAATAAAATTGGGGATATATTTTTTGGGGACGTATTATCAAATGAAGAATTACGTTTAAGAAATAAAAATATATTTATTGACCACTAAAAACATAAATGTATTTTATAATAAATTATAATATAAAGAAAAAGCCATGAAATCTCAGAAGTTACCAGAGGCTCTCAAACTAGGCCATGCCTGTATCTTGAGAGACCAGTTTAGTTTATTAATCTGAGGTATTTGGCACTTTTATGATGAGAGTTTGTGTGGTGAGATTATATCTCATGTATGTGTAAGCACACACATGTGTGTGTGTGTGTGTTTGCGCGTGTGCGTGTGCATGTGTGTGTGTGTGTGATAGTGAGAATGAATAAGTAAGGTTAGCTATTGCAAATCAGAGATTCAGTTTGTGTGTAATCGAGAGAGCAGAGTAACTGTACTACGCGTCATTTTACTGCATTTGCAGAGCAGTTCTTTAAATTGCATATAGCTGTCATGTTGTTGTAGGTCATATTGTTGCTGTTTGAAAGTAATATTTTTGAGACTAATATTAATCGGAGTCTACCGTTTCACCACCTTCTCTTTATTAGGTAGTATGTAAGTATACCTATCTTCTCTGGAGTACAGTGCCCTAGCAACGAGCAATAACGCTTAAATCAAGACTCCGTAGCCTTCTTAAAATGCTCTCGACACAAAAGCAAACACCCTAGACACTTAGTGCCTTTTCAAAGACCTTACTTTGTAGAACCAGTATCATTATCGGCTCCAGCCATTGCAGAAGCTCACACCGTGAGTGAACGAGACAGCGTTAGAATTCATATATATGTCTATCTTGAAATGAAAACGTTGAACGGAGATATTTTAATAATATAGTCTCATCTCATCAGCCTTTATAAGTCCCACTGCTGGGCACAGGCCTCACCTTAACTATGAGGTGGTGCGAGCCAAACTCCACCACGCGGGCTCAGTGCGGATTGGTTGAGGGGTGTGTAAGGTAAGTGACCAACCTTACTATCAGATGTTATTAAGCCGCCAGAGGGCCTCTGACAAGGCTTAACGACTAATATCCATCGATATTAACCGGGACCAACCGCTTATCGTGCCTTCTGAAGCCCGGAGATGCTTGTAAATAGACGTCACTTAAATGGTCAGAATAGTCACCCATCCCAAACGTGACCGCGCCTTAGGTTGCTTAACTTTTGGTATCACTACCAAAGCTCTGCAACCATTGCGCCACAAACACCTCAATAATATAGTAATTATTATTATTATAATATCGGATATAATAACGGAGATCACATGTTGACTCACTTAACATGTAATCTCAGAACCTAAAAGTTAAAAAAATACCATATTTTTAGGACTTAGGTGTGTAATAAGATAGGACTTAGCAAATTCAACCCCTGAAAGGTTGGTCTTGTTGTTGAAAATTTGTACAGAATTCTGTTACTACAAATGCTAGGAGAAATTCATAATTTGCATACGATTTTTTTAATTTGGAAAGACAAAACAGATTTAGTAATCTAAGTGCAGAGTAAGACCCCAGACACACTAAAGCACTTTGAGAATCACTCACACTTTTGTCTCTAATTAAGGATCGCGAAATTACGTTAACACTTGACAATGGCTTAAATAATAATTATACGGTGTCTGACGAGATTTTGCAATTTGTCACGTATCCTCGTTAAATGAAGGATTTGATTTAATTTGTAATTGAAATAAACAAATATACGTGTGTATCTTACTGTTGAATCACTTTAAACTATAAAAATATATACAGTATGTCCGGTCGACGGTGTCCGATAAGTTAAGGGTAAAAAAATACAAACAATTTTATCGAAAAAAATAAAATAAAAAAAGTTTGTGTCAACGGTGTCGAAATGGCGGCCATTTTAAATCTGAAATCGACTAAGGGCAGATAAAGTACGATTGGCGCAATAGATATAGAGTTATGAGATATGTGCTTGTAATGGCAAACGGTAGAGATCGCCGCATACGTAATTTACATGTCATGATATTTTTTGTACCATGATGTCAAAATTAGACAGCGTTTGTAATAAAGTTTTATTGACTATATTCTAAGGTATCAATCAAATCTTGTTTTGTTTCCGTAGGTTTGCTAGATCATGAGATATTGCCTAATAAGTGCAGGTATTTCAAGGTTTCTATTCTTTATCAGGACAACATAAAAAAGTGGTTTGGCTTGAATTACCCGTTGTTCTATATCGATTTGACGTGATGCAACAATATCGAATACATGTACGTTCATTATTCATAATAGTTTTTTACGTGACGAAGCGCGATTGACATTGACACAAGTATTGGTCGCGTCGTATTTTTCGAAGCTCACGTAGGACAACGCCTTACCTAACATGAAGTCCAAGATCATAGTACAGGAATTTTTAATCCCTAGTTTCCGTGATCAGTAATATAAAGAACCTTTACCGGTTACACAGTTTTTTCCTATTGCTAGCTGACCCTAATACCGACTCGAAGTAAGTTTTATCTCGGCGATTCGCCACAAGACGCGTTTTTCGAGCAAACGAGTAAACTTAAGCGATTTCTTCGCGATGAAAAAACGGGACCAACTCAAAAGTAACAGCACTTGGCCGGGACTTAACAACTTGAACATAGTTTATTGAACCATGTTTGCTACTCGTAGTAGCGAGCTAAGTACGAGTAAAAATGAATTGTGCGTAAACTTTGATTAAATAACTTTTAAACTAACCATATTTCAAGTTTCTCGTTGACCGTTACATAGTTATTTCGTACTTTAAAAATAATGACCCGTATTAATTTTATGTGAT
Source organism: Pyrausta despicata (assembly GCA_963921415.1). Lineage (NCBI taxonomy): Eukaryota > Metazoa > Arthropoda > Insecta > Lepidoptera > Crambidae > Pyrausta > Pyrausta despicata. Next base: position 6,216,093 of record OY992862.1, on the reverse strand, counting down.
CATATCTACTCTTCTGATCTTAATATTTTCCTATGAACAATAAAACTGATAACTCTATGATAGTTTCCAAATTGCCACAATTTGCTAATTAAATTGCTTTGCTAGCCGTCTCCAAAAAATCCGTTCGACATTTAAGCCCTAGGGATTCGCTTTTCGCACAATTAACCGTGAAACCCTCCCCCTCCGTTCCGGCCGGCACTTCCTCCCGATGACTGGCAGCGCATCGATCAGCAGCCACCATGAAAATAATGAGAGTCAACGGATTACGCCTACACTTTTTTTTCTGAATGGCCAGCGCTAAGATTACGCATTGTGAAAAAAATGTGTACCTAAATGCGTATGATAAAACTCGTACTGCCAATATCTAACAATGTCTGGCAGCGCATGGTTAGGAGCCACCATAAAACTAATGAAAGACAACGGATTACACCTAAACTCTTTTTACTGAAGTTCCAGCGCTAAGATTACGAATTTTAAAAAATATGATTGTAATATACTTAGTGCCAATGTGACCTTAGCACTGCATCATGAAAATAATAAGAGGGAACGGATTATACTTGTTTATTTTTGCGTTAAGTTAAAGAATTTTAGAAAAAATATGCAACCAAAAAGAGAATAAAGGTTGACTGGAAGGCTGGAAATACTGGATACTGGATTATTTAACATGATGCTACATCAAGAAAAACGTAGCAGAAAGTATCTACAATTGTGTAGCGCATCAGTTTAATAAACTTTGGAGAACATTTTATAAATAAACTTTATTTTGCAAATTTCAAGATAAGTGAAGAGAGCGCGTAAAGAATTATTTATGTTCATTTCTTGCTTCTAGCTAAGCTCAGCTTGATTGTCATAGTATTTTACTCGAGCCAAATCTAGCACAGTCGTTAATAACCGCGGACGATTTAATTCTCCGTAGAATAAACACACAATACATTCGCCAGAGGCAAGGAGACGGAAAAACTGCTCGCTCATTACCGTTTTCCGCACCTCTATCTGGAGTGTAGCAAAACAATGCGATTTCGCATTAAAAACGCGATGCAAATTCGCATTAAAAGCGAATTTTTATTTCGCGCGCGCTCATATTTTTCTCCCGCTCAGATGTGTATAAATATTTTAATTTCAATTTACATGCTATGTGTTTCTTTGTCGGTAACGGAAGTTGAGATTTAAAGTCTGAATAAAAAGGAAAAATGAACCAGCATTAGGTAAGCGCAGTCAAATGTGAGCTCATAAACGTCATAATAGCTTTTCTCACTGGCGCCTTCCAAAGACTTTAAATAAAAAAAACCTTGACTATTTGCAAAATTAAGCAAGTTATGTTATTGATTTATTCTATAAAAACTTATAATAAGAACATAATATTATGTCGCAAGGCTGAGACCGTCACAAGAAAAACAGAAATAAACAAAAGTTGTTCAAGATTTTTCCATTATCCGAGTTAAATTCAGTTTAATTTCCTCGAGATTGCTAAATTGTCTAAAACTTCATTAATTAACACACAAAAAGTCACTCAACAACGAAACACATGGCCAAATGAGTAGGTAATACTAATTAGTATAAACATTCTAGGCAGCAACAGCCGAAATGAGCGTCGTCCCGCAAGCGTATCACAAAACTCAAATTACGGGAAACAAGACGCTCATCACGCGACAAGCCGAAATACAGAAATAAGGGCTCGGTCACACAGTCTCTGTCATTTAGTATTCCTCATAATTCGTCATGTCTCGGTATTCTTATATTTGTTCCATGTTTGTGATGTCCCAAAATTAATAAACGCTTTTCTTCTTTTCTAATAATTCATTTAGTTGACTTTTTCGGGAAATAATATGTATAAAATGGATCATTTTCAAATAATTCAGCACGATACTTGTCACGATAATAATTTGATTAGCATTTTTACTTTATCATCTCTCTTTACGTGCACCGCCTGTATTTTCTCTGCTTAGAAGAATGGTTGACTAGTACAGAATGCCTTCGGCATTAAGTCCACCACTGTACACAAGATTGTGCTAAAGTTTTTCAATAAATAAACAGGTCATGCATGACGTAAGACGTTCACATTGTATTCGGAATGGTGTTTTGCAAATTTGTCTAAATATCCGAATCGATTGTAATTTTTTTCATGATTTTCATTCTTGACCCAATTACAAAAAAATCATTCATAGACTCGTCGTGTCTTTTAACGAGTGATTTTTAAAAGGCCGTCATTCTTGATTGTGCTAACCGAATTTCATAAATTTATGACAATACTAATGAGATAATATGTGTAAACTTAGCAGGTAAGCTTGTAAAAATGTAATGTAAGTTCGTTAAAATGTAAAGTAAGTTTCAATTAAGTTGATTTATATATATATATATATATATATATATATACATATAAAAAAAAGTATTCAAGTCCATTATAGTTTACTTAATAAATATAATATACATAGTATAGTATAATATATTAGTTATATTAGTATAAGTAAGGTATAACCCTATTTGGTTTTGTACAACCTTATGCTGTCTCATCATTATCTTATTAGTATCGTCATCATAAGTGTAAACTTAGTAATTAAGTTTGTATACTCTTGCAGCCTTAAGTATATTTATGTATGAGAATGTTAGCGGTCCTAGTTATGTATGTGCTTAGCACCGCACCATATGTGAGCATTAACTTAACAATGAACAAAGGCCGGTCGTATTGGAAGCGACGCCCTTTAAGTAGTGATAAAATCTTAAAATAATAACTCAATAGTCTTTTACATAACAAAACAAAATTCTCAAAAGAACATCTGGGGAAAAAAAAAAACGAATTTCATTAAAACGATATGTATTGTTGGCTTATGACGTAAGCATCCCTTATTTCTTATGATTCTTGGAGCATATAAATAAACTATTTAAAAAGCATTGCTCTCAAAAAATAACAGATTGTGAAGATAAACGATCCGTCAAAAAACACGAATCAACTTCGTGTGAACGAGCCCTTACGGAACACTTAACGAAGTCAATAATAAGCCGACGCTCACTCAGTGTAATTAACACATAATTGAGCAAAACTCGCAATTAAGAGACTCGAGTGTGATGCGTCATCGAAGATTTTCCGCGACAAATGTGGGGTGTCACTGTGGAATATACTAACAAGTATGTCATAAAAGTGGATGTATTTCGAAGTGCCTGAAGTGATTATTTTCGCGTGCCGGAAGTCGATCCGTGGGCGCGCAGGCACCTTACAAAGTGGATAGACGATCTAGTGAAGGTCGCGGAAAGCCGATGAATGCGAAAAGCGCAGGACAGATCACGGTGGAAATAGGATATAATGATTTTGAAGTCAGTTAAAATACGGTGTAATCTATGATTTTAAACTTTCGCATTGCATTTTAACACTAACTACTGGTTATCGGGTCTAAACGCGATCTATTTTAAAGAGTATGAGGTACTCACTGCTCGACGTTTCGGCTGGATTGCACACAGCCGTGGTCACGAGCTGACTGGAGGCGCGCGGCGTCGTCTGCCGTGTGCAATCCAGCCGAAACGTCGAGCAGTGAGTACCTACCTAATACTCGTTAAAATAGATCGCGTTTAGACCCGATAACCAGTAGTAACGGTGTTATCTATTTTGTAAAATAAAAAGGTTTATGACCTATAATTACATAAAAGGTATGAATGTATGATCGAAATTGTAACACTGTCAAATAATGCGTTATCTCAATAAGTTACCACCAGGGTACGTATATGCAACTTTCCGTCGCCTTGACTCGCAACTGTCAGCGTATCAACCTAAGAACGGCTAAATCAATGACCTCTGGACCTGGCGTATAAAAATAATCTTAAATAAAATGCTTAGGAATTCATAATATTTACCTATTTTTTTATCTTGCAACCCACGAGACATTTTTAATAAAAAATCTGGCACTTCACATTTGATTGCTTACTCAAATTATCACAGAGCACTGTGGCGTGGTTCTATTCAAATTACGCGCTCCGTGCAACGAATATCATAATTGACATTCCTCGCTTTGTCCCCATTCATACGTTACACGTAATGACTTGTGAAATTTATTTTCCTTTGCTTCTATCACATCTGACCTATATATATACGGGGCTTGAATGACACGTTTCTTTTTAACGCTCGTTTTCAGGTTTCTCTAAACGTTTTGCAATCCTTTCATGTTTTGCGTGATCTTCTGGCAATTGATTGACAGTTCTGTTTTGAAATCATACGTGAACTAGCGGTCCTCTGCGATGTCGACTGCGTAAATAATGTAAAGCCATATCAAACCGTAAATTAGGAAAATGAAATGTAACCAATGCATTCAAATAAAAGTTAAATCAAAATAGAAAAATAATCATTCCAGCATACTTGCGAAGATGTGCCAATTCGGTGATGCAAATGGCTACGTTTCGCAACCATAGAGAGAAAAAGGATCGAACGACAGGCGCTTTATACCCCATAAAAAAATTATGACAGTCCCTGCAGCGGCAAATTGAATATCAAATCAGCACGATGAACTTTTAGGCTAAATTTAATGAAGTGAGCATGGAACGTGTCCGGACTTAGCGCTCTGAAGTCAGTTTCATAAAGAAGCGTTCGAGTTTTAAAAACGTTTCGACAAACTGTTTGACATTAACTTTTGTTTTTCTGAACGCATCGCCTTGACTGATGGAACATCTATGGAATGTTGTGTGCCAGTATTTTTAAATTATCTCTACTACTCGTAAAAGACAGGCTAGATTTGTGATCGTTTGTTGTAGTAATGTGTATAATAGATTTCGCAGTCTTTTGCTTTTTAATTATTTTACAGCCTAGCTTGTCGAGATGACAATATTAATTCTCTTTGTAATTAGTTAAAGGCATTAACTACTTTAAACATACCAGGTGCTGTTGGTTTTAGCGTTTCACAGTTTTTCTTAGTTGATAGCTATTTAATTAAAAATGTGGCATCGTGTCTCCGCTCTTGGTAAAAGTTAAATGAATCTTAATATCAGTGGAGGGAATTCCAAGATGCTGGTTTAATGTACCGGTGTATGATGGACGGGGTGATTACGCGGAGATCTCGAGATAACTCCTTATTTATAGCGTTTTAACCCTTCGAAAGTAATGTGCGAAAATTCGTGTTTGCGCGATGAGCGAGCGCATTTTAATCCCGGACGAAACAGAGGTGTTATAAGTTTAACCCAATTCTGTCTATATGTGGCTGTCCTTGATATCCAAAAGGATGGACTGATTTCAGTGCGGTTGTTTTATTCGAAAGATAATATAATTACGATAGTTCTTATCTATGGCTAGTACAAATCCATCCAGCCATAGATAGTCCAGTTCTTTAGCTGGATAGTTAGTTCTTGAAAAAGTTTTGAAGACTTTCAAGTCCTGCAAACCAGAATGGTTTCTACTGATGTTACTCTTCAATAAACGAACAGTTTAAATTAAACTTTAAGAAGTAAGAAAATCTATTCACGTGTCCCACTCTTACGACCTTATTGAAAATTGTTAACCAGATTTTTCTATGGGTACCTACTGCAGTTAACTTTGTATAAATATTTATTTGAAATTACAGCAATACATTTGATAGCAGAAAATAAACATTGAAAACTGTTTTGCATTAATTTCCAAGATGTTGACTAGATTAAACAATATTAGTTGAGAATTTGAATTAAAACAATTTTTGCTGTTTTCACTTCATTAATTTTGTTAATTAAGACCCTTGCGCGGCTATGAAAAATGACTGCAAAGTATTTTTAGACATTTTATAGCGCTCTTGTCTTGACTCTTATTAAATCCTATTTACATTTTCTACATTTTTACCTATTATTTTTATAACTAAGCCCAGTTTAGTTATCCATCCATACTTATTACTTTAAAATTTTATCACATCATTATAATTTTGATTCTCATATTTCATTCGAAAAATGTTTAGCGTGAAGAGTTGTTCAAATTGTCTTTGAAATAAATTTTCAGATTCATGGTGAAAAAAATGTGTAGGGCAACGCACAATCTACTACCACTCAAGAACTTGTTAAGTCAAGTGCCTCACAACCCTGCAATCCGCTAGAATGCATCTAATAAAGTTGTTTTATGCGAGCAGCTATTGCAATCCAGAAGATATGGAGCTACTTCTTGCACGAAAAAGGACTGCAAGTTTGACAATTTAGAATACCCCATGTAAATAAGCTTAGAAATTTAAATAAAGCGATGTTTGTAGATGACAGAAAATACAAAAGTCCCGGTATATATCCCAGTTCATATTTCATTTACATAATTTTCTTTAGGGTGCACTTTTTATCAACCATAATTCTAAAACGCTGTACCTACGTAAAGTCAATTTTTGGCACTAAGTATAAAATGTTTAATAACTTAGTTCTGTGTTCAGAAACAATATTGGTGCTGGGAAAAACTAGAATAGTCAGTCAATTGAAGACATCAATTGTCTTCAATACGCAGCACTAATATTGTTTATGTAAACAGATCCGCCATGTTTATTTACACTATGTACTTAGTGCTAAAAATTGACTTTAGTCTAAAAACTAAATAGTTTATCGCTTTAAGATAAGACCGCCTTATTTGTACAAATATTATAAAACTTTTCTTGTATTGATTCCGTGTTAAATTTACAATAAAATAATTGTCATCTATAATACGAGTACATATTTATAGAACGGACTTTACACTTAGACACTAACCTTATTAAATCAAATCCGTTTCTCACATTTTAAAGCCTTAAGATTAACTAGCGGTATACCGCGACCGCATCCGCACTAATATATGATTCGTTAACAAAGATCGATTTGCCATGACACTTGGTATACTACTGAAATAAAATATTACCTATAGCTCTAAAAAACAATCGTTAGATAATACTCAAAAACTATTAAATACTCAAAAATTACAAACATACAAGAAAAAATAACGAATCTTTTCACTTTATAATATAGAAAAAACAAACCGTTAGTTCCACTCGGCAAGTAGTACAGACGTTAGCCTCAAATGCATCTAATAAACCCGGTTTACGAGGCTGCAGCGGAGGGCAATCCCAAATAATGTGGAGTTATTATCATACGCTGTCTTCCACATTAGAAGCTCGGCTCGCAGAACTAGAATGGAGGAATGGAAATTGACTTCTGTATGTAACGTTATCAACGCGACTTCGTTGATGCGGAAAATACTTTTATTGGTTATTACATTACATTTGTTCTAAATAGAAACAATAAGAACAGATAGCGTTGATATAATAGGCTCGCTGCAATTCTGATATATAGGTAGAGATAGGTTAACACAAAATAAAATTACAGATAAGTTTAACGAAGAAAGATGTGCAATTTAGTTATGACAAAGGTCTTAAGAAAAAGGATTCATCACATATGTTGTGTTAGTAAACTTGTATTTGTTTCGCTGCAGTTTTATAGCGACTAATAATTATTCAGTTACCTTAGTCTTATGTCGTATGCGCTGTGGCGCTCCTTGGGGGAGGCCTATGTCCAGCAGTGGACTGTAACAGGCTGATATGATGAATAATTATTATTGTACATGACGTAGAGTTAGTTCTATAAAAAATATTTTTACTTTTTTGAAGGTTTTATGGTTTCTTGGAACAAGATTCTGGCTACCACTATAATAAGTTTATCTTAATATTTTACTACGGTATGGAAAATTCAGTTGCTGTTGTTTTAGAGTCTGCGTTTATCATATGAAGTGTACTAACATATTTAAATTACATAGACAATCTAATAACAGAACTTGAGGTTAGTTCCACCGCCAAGCCATCAAGACGTTACCGCTGGGTAGTGTAAGCCATTTCCAAAACAATCTCATTTAAAAAGGTTCAATTTAAACTTTCCGCATAATACTCCCGTTTGTTGGTGATTGTCGAAAGTGCAAAAACCACAACAACAATAATGATAGTTGTTGTATGTAACAGTTTGGAGGTGGACATAAAGATAATGAAACTAACTGCACATGGAGATAGTTACCTCACTAACTACTTTAATCAACCTTTAATGGGACAAAAGTGAATTTCAGAGATGAAGTCTCTGTCTGTAAGTTTGCACCAACCCACTTTACGTAATGTTTATAACACAGTTTTAGATTATCGACTATAAAGTATCGGTACGATGAATAATTGAATTCTGTAAGCATCAATAACAGTAGTCGTGTAGTAGTTAAATCGTTTGTTTTTCCCTTTTTACTTTATGTGCACCGCCTGAATTTTCTTTGCTTGGCCCTATGGTTGACTGGTAGAGAATGCCTTCGGCATTAAGTCCATCATTGTACACATGTGTGTGCAGAACTTAAATTAATAAATAAAACACGGCCAACCAATCTTCACTTGGATAGACTCACTAACGCACAACCTAAGCTACTACAACAAAACTCGGGAAGAATGGCAGCAAATCGCGGTGGACAAAACCATTCTAAAGAAAGAAGCGCAAGAAATATTTGACATGAGTGAAACGGAGAGCGGATCAGAATTGGACAGCGACTACCAATTTACCTCCTGAAGAAACCCACCACCAAGGCAAGAAATCCCAACGGTTCATCTCACCAATGCTCCATCCCCCTATCAGTAAAACCCGCCTTCCCTATATTCTAATACTGAGCTAAGGTTGCATAACCTATTTGGTTATGGTCGAAGGGCTACGGCTTGCCGACCTTCCTTCCCATCCAAGAGCGTTTCCCTCCTTACAAACTGTGTACCTCGGTATGTCGGTTTTACCGTAGCTGAGCCCCTGTGGCCTGGTTGAGCGTTGCAGAATCGAATTGAATTGAATGTAAGCATCAATAACAGAAGGCTTACAACGAAAACAATATCTGCGAAAGCAATAACGAATGTACAGACGAAATCTCATTAAGAAAAGTCAGTCAGATCATGTCAACATCAACCAGAATTGTTGAATTCACCTCGGTTAATATTATGAATGAATGAAAAACATCACAAACTTAAAAAGACAAGACATCATTTTACAGTTACGGGTACATGCAACAAGAAGTGACTGTGACAGTGAACTTTGATCTCACTTATTTTTGCAAAATATTAATAAAAGTCCTCCTGGCCGATTTCGACCACGGCGGCCAATCTCAACAGAGATCAGCCAACTACGCAGGAGATATTTTAGTGCACAAGTGTGAGTGCAATACACAGGTGCCCTCACTGTTCCATCACTCTCAAAGTTTGGTGAGACGGCAATCCGACATGACCGGAGAGGGATCAGGCGCAGGACCAACGGCTTAACGTGCTTTCCGAGGCACTAACACCGCCAACTTCCCGACTCCGAGCTGTTTTTGAGAAATTCATGACAGAAAATCTCAGAAACAATTTTGGGTCGACCTGGGATTCGAATCCAGGACTTCTCGGATATAAGGCAGAAACTTTGCCACTACACCAACGAGGCAGTCACTTATTACATATTTATAAAACTAGTTAGAAATCTAACCTAACTCGGAAGTAAGAAACAAATGCACGCGGCGTCACCGGCGACACTCACTTTTGTTGGCGCCACTTGACCCACATCTTCCTGTCTCCTGTAACAGGAACAAACGAACCCACCAGCTCCACGAGCAAAAAACAACCCTACAACCAAACACATAAATCACACTATCCCCCACCCACCGATGCAACTCTGAGGCAACTCCCCATGCAATTTAACACTTTGTTTTTCCTTCAAACATGGCAGAATATTCAATGTCGGCGGAAAATGAGTCGGATGTTACTACTTAGCGATTTGCCACTCACTCTCCCTCGTAATAAGTTTCATATTCAGACAACGCGCGTTCGCTTTGTAATGAATTTTTTACAGGCTTTCCGGCCTACACTAGTGCAATAATACATGTAATCTAAGCTCGCGACGCGATCTGTGGATTCACAAACGGAATTTTATTAAAAATTCATAAAAGGGTTACGGATATACCTGGTTATGTATTTTTAAAACGGATGAAAGCAAAATTTCCGAGCTTGAATGGGAGGGCTCGTACTTAAGGGCGAATGGCGCTCGGGTGAACTGCCTCGGAATGGCCGCGACTCGAAATAAGGTCATGGATGTGGCGAACTTTACGCGATTAACTGTTATTCGAATACTTATAAACGCTTATGTTCTTTTCAGTACACGTACCCTTTTATTGGTGCAACTTTTATTCGGCAAACATATTTCGTTTGGTAGTAAAGATTAAGATAAGAGGCCTCTATTTTGGTGTTTTATTTTCTTAAACTTTGATAGCATTGCTTGCTATTACGAGGATGATCTCTCGAACTCACCATTAAGATAGAGAAAAAAAAACAGTTTGTGAAACGTCACAAACGGTTTTGTACGGTTTAAACGGTGTATAAAGATACAAATCATCATCACAATCATATCAGACATTCCACCGAGATCGGTCCTGCGCTTGCCGCATCCAGCGGCTTCCCGCGACCTTCACCAGATCGCCAGGTCTACCTTGTCGAGGTCTGCCCACAGAACGTCATTCGGCATGCGGTCTCCTTTGGAGAACCTTTTCGCCCCAACGGCCATCAGTTCGTCGCGCTGTGCGTCCCGCCCAGTGCCACTTGCTTTCAGTTGGTCGCTACGAGTTATACAAATAATTGCTAACAATAAGTTTAAGCCTGTGACAAAACATTTTTATTAAAATTCATTACCCTCACTGTGAATTAATTTCCAAAGTTACTGTTCACCGAGGCTTAGATTACGGTCGATATGTCAGAATGCTGTTATATCAAATAAGAGCGAAGGGTGAACTTATAAATTTGTTGTGCTTGATTCAGTTACCGTTGCCAACTTTTAATTGGTTTAATAATTTCGCCTTCTCTGATAGCGTGAAAGTGTTAACTTTTTCAATTAGAATATCGCTGGTGAAGTTTCGCTGTTTGACTGACGGATTTCTTAAGCGGCTTCGAGTTGTAGACCACATCGTGAATCATAGAGGCGTGTATATATGTATAACCATGCTTATTAATATGTAAGTTTGTGCAATAATAAAGGTATACGTTAATAGCGGGCTTCATGAAGTCGCAGAAGGGGACATGTCGTCGCGACACTTCTGATTCCTATGAGTTTGTATATAATATCTTACGTAGCAATAAGCGACATGATTAATAGAAACAAATAAAATAGACATTTCGTCTGCTGCGACTAATGCATTCCTTATGAGGAAAACCCCTTTCCCAAATTGTGATGTTTGTGGCACTATAGACAACGCCAATATACGAGTATTCTTGCAAAAGGTGAAAAATATCAGAGGCGAAGGGACGCAATGATTCAAGAGTTCAATATATATGTTCATATGAACATGTATAATTTAGGTGCATTCATTAAAATTCTGGCTGACCCTACATCTCAGGCTGCGAAATGTTTAGCAGAAATGATTTTGAACCCTCGAGAACCTATCGCCTGCGCAACTGGGTGTATGTAATAGATTAAGGTACGATGGGGTTGATGTTTTATCAAAAAGCCCTAAAATAAATAAAGATTTTTAAAAAAGACCTACGGAGCCCGTCACCAACATGTGCCTGAACTATTTTATTAATCACGTCTCAGTGCACTCGTAGTCTTAATCACATCACTAATGAGTGTCTTTATTTTGTTTAACTTTGTACCAATTAGCTTTAGTGTCATAAGCACTGCGAATTTGCCTGTTCTTTAAATTTCGAATAATAATACCCATGGAGGTTATTAATTAAGTAGTTTAAGCACTTGTGTTACAGATATCAGAATCAACAGTGGTATCACTCTCTCATCAGCCTATATACGTCCCACTGCTGGGCACAGGCCTCACCTCAACTATGAGGTGGTCCGAGCCATACTCCACCACGCGGGCTCAATGCGGATTGGTGGAGGGGTATTTGTAAGGTAAGTGACCAACCTTACTGTCAGATGTTATTAAGCCGCCCGAGGGCCTCTGACCAGGCTTAACGACTAATATCTATCGATATTAACCGGGACCAACAGCTTAACGTGCCTTCCGAAGCACGGAGATGCTTGTAAATAGACGTCACTTAAATGGTCAGAATGGTCACCCATCCCAAACATGACCGCGCCCGAGGTTGCTTAACTTTAAGTATCACTACCAAAGCGCTTCAACCACTGCGCCACAAGCACCTCAGTGGTATCACAAATGAACTTAAAGATATACCTCTACATAAACACCCAGACAAGTCAGTAAATGCGGGAATCGAACCCGCGACCTCTTGGTTAAAAGTCAACTTCTTGACCATTACACCAAAGTGGTCGTCGAAAAAAAATATCAATCACTTGGTTTTTCCAAATGCCGAATACTACTATAATAAGAATAATATACCAATTCCAAATACCAAATTTATCTTGTACAATTATATTTATAATTATAATTTTTTCGTGTATAAAATGAAATATACAAAAAATAATGTAACTTTCTTTATCTTTCAATTTTGCGATCGATACCAGGGAGAAGACAGTGTTAATGAACTTTTTATGAATGCAAGAAGTCCCCGAAACTTTTTGTATTTGCATATCCGATAAGAACTGAAGTTTGCTAAGAAAAATGATTATTTTTTCTGTCTTTTAAAATGTGCTGTTACAAGTTACTACCACGCTTCATTATTGTAGAAAAAAGATAAAAAATTTGATCTTTTCTATTTGCCAGCTGAACTTGGAAAATTAATAAGTCTGTGACGTACCTACTTTATATCTTGCTTTTTTTTTAGAAATCACCTGACCACCATACGTAGAAAGTAGAAATTGTATTTAAACACTTTGTCTTTAACATCATTCACATACGGATGTATGTAGGTAGGTACATATAAAATTGTGTTCGTATTAAATATATATAATTCTACAAATACACAATATATTTTATACAAATATATTTTTAATCGAAAACACTAATTTTGGTTTAATTCGCCTCTGCTGTTTATTCTAAGGGTTGACTATTACAAACCGTTGATTAAATTTAAAAACTCTAATCAGCTAATAATGTTAGGCTCTTAGATTCTTTACTTCGTGTCATTTTGATTGTATTTTCATTCCATCCATCCTGTTCACTCGCACCATCGACTTAGCGTGTGCGACAGAGAATTCAAATGGTTGTATTATTTTCCCTAAGTAACCAAGCTCTGACGCCGGATCCAGACACGGGCTGAATCGTTTTTACGAAGTCCTATCATCCAATGATTGGATCTATAAATAAGAAGGTTATCAACAAACAAAAAAAATAACATGCTTTTACAATAAAATTGTGTATTGTCATCCAAAATAAACGTTTATACAAATTTTTCGCTTAATTCGATCCCCAGGAGTGAGTGAAATTACCTAGTAAGACTTGATTACGAACAAACAAATAAACAGTGTGACAGGTAAAACTAAATAAGAGCTTTTAAACGCGGCGGTCTTAACGTTGATTGGTGTATTTTTTTTGAAGCCATATTGCGGTACTTTTCGGGCCATCGTACTACGGGTACAGTTGCGTGGACGATAACATTAGTCCGCTAGTTTCCGTAAAAACACGCATAAATCACGGCGGAACTAATTGCGGTTTAATTTGGAGAAGAAACCGGGCCCAGGTCTGCGGGCTCGGATTGTGAATAAATGCTCGGCATTTTTCATTCACCATTTTTGGGGGGTATACATTACCTAATCGCACCGTTCAACGGTTTCTAACCTTAGCCTGCACAAGGTGTACCTTTACAATTGTATGACATACGACGGATAAGTTGTTACAGGATTTAATAGGACTAACTATTATTTGTGCAAATTTGGCAGATGAGTCGAACTAAGATTGTGAAATATTAATGTTAATGTAGAGCGTTTTGACATATATTACTTAAGTTGAAATAGTGTAAACGCTACCTCAACCTCGTGTCGCAGCGTGGCTCATCGTTGAGGCAGCCGCTCGACCCGCTGCTAACTCTCTGTCCAGAATCAGAATCATTTATTTCGTTTGAAAGTGGCTTGAAAGCTACAAAGATGGTTCAGTACTGACATTCACCAGATCGTCGGTCCACCTTGTCTGCCCACGAAGCGTCGCCCGGCACGCGGTCGTCATTCGAGAATCTTTCCGCCCCAACGGCCATCGGTTCCTCGCGCTATGTGTCCCGCCCACTGCCACTTCAGCTGAGCAATCCTTCGAGCAATGTCAGTCGATTAGTTCTCCTGTGTATCTCTTCGATCGCGGAGGGAAATACCAAGCATCGCTCTCTCCATCGCTCGCTGGGCGACGCTGAACTTTCTTATGAGACTTTTTATTGAGAACCAATCAATATTAATGGTCAATTTAAAAACCCTTGAATTAAAAGTGTCACCTAGCTAAAATGCATAACATCATTTTAAACAACGGACAAATAAACGCACATGATGTCAGTTGACAGTTTAATTTCGCGATTGAATTGCTCCGACCGCAGCCCGAACGGGGTTAATGACCCGTTGACGTTTGATCGAATTATACGCGGGGGACAAATGGGTGAGTGTCCCTTATTTGTTTTAGACCGAATTTTCGAAATTCGTCGTGTTTAAACATTCGTCGAAATAATGCAGCGGTAAACGAGCATTCGACAATCTCTGGGATTCTGCTCCAATATAAATTCTCGTCATTTTTGTTATAGTATGTCAGGCGAAAACCACTCGTTTTATATTTGAAAATTCAATCATTTATTTTTCATTAAAGTCGCAATTCAAGGCTTCCTAAACAAAGTATTCTAGTTCTATTTATGGATGGCGAAATTATAAACTATGATAGCATAGTTTAAAAAATGCAGCAGCGAATTACGCTATCGAAAATCGAATGTTTCTTGGTCCGGGGACTCTATCTCTGTAATATTGTAAATTTTACCTTTCCCTTGATTAGTAGTTATTTTTGATAACAAAACAAAATTACTTGCCTCTATCCTAGCGGTGTTCTTTTACGACCGGATTAGTTATACAGGGTGTTTATTAAGCGATACGATCTACAACGCCATGAATATTCAGCGCGGCCCCCGCTGTGTGCCTTTTTAATATTACGCACACACACATTTGCATATGAGGGAAACTACTTGCAAATATAGCGGCCTTTTTGCTAGTTGGACGCCAGTAGTTGGCAATGTTTCGGTGCAGTAAGTTGGTACTTTCAAATTTTGTAAGCATATATTTATTAAAAGAGAGTGGCCAATTTATTAAAGGGCCTGGTCTATGAACGGAGGCCAATTCAGTGACCACTATCATTATAGCAGGTTCTCTATAATAGGCCTGTAGGCTGTGCCAAAGCGGCATCAAAATATTCTTGACTAAACGGTCAAAAGGTCCAAAGTTTTTTGTATCAAGACTATATGGAATTTTGAAAAGCGTCGTTCGTATTTCCCCATTTGTTCATTATTTAATTGCAATAAATTAATTCATCGATACTCAATTTTTATGGTACCGATATCGACCTCGTTGAAAACGCCGGGGTAAAAACGTCAAAAAGCTCTACTTCACCTAATTAAACTTACAGAATTTCTTCGAAATGATTTGGTCATTTTTATGTCCAATATGTTCAATAAATCGCAGATATGAATATTAGCTATGAAATATCCTAGTGTCATAACGGGTTGGTCCTGCAATAAAAATGACGCCCAGATTCCGTGCCAAGAAGTTGGTGACCCGCCCGCCGTCTTTATATTATATATTGTAAAAATACACGATGAAGGTCACTGACCTCACGCGTTAAGGAAAACTTAGAATAGGTTACTCTACTGTTTTTTCAAAACTTTTGTTTGCGCCGTTTTAAGCTGTATTTTGATGTAATAAGCAAACGACACAGCTTTATTTCACAACATCATACAAAGCAATTTGACACACTGACAGGTTATGGATTGCGAAACCCTAGAAATAGAATTAGTCTTAAAAGGATAGCTTTGCTCTATTTTTAAAAGTAACAGTACATAATCGTTGCGAATTGAAGATGTGAATCGCCTGAACTTGATAAATCGTGCGTGTTAAAATAAAAGATATCATCATGAAGCGAATTTACTCGACTCGGAAAAGTGAGAATCAGACGTAACGTCATACTGACATAAAACAGAGTCCGCCCAGACCACATCCCATAATTAAACCTATCCATTGTATTATGAAAGGCATTTATTGTACCGATGACAACAGGCTCTCTCTCTTCTTTCCGAGCAAACAAGCGAGACGGACGTCATAATTCCATTAGTTGCCCGTAGATAATACAACAGTGACGGTAGTAATAAATTATATTTTCTGCTATTTCAGCTCCCTTTTGTTTATTTGCGCGATCATGCGGCTAAACTCATTGCTGGAACATAAATTATAATACGGAAATAGATTCCTTTTTGGTATTCGTAAGTCCGAAAACTTTGTTCCCCTCAAATGTTTTAGCGTAGTGTTTCCTTAGTTTCATTACTTAAGTTTTTTTTTTTGCGTTCACAACGCTATTCTTTTCGGCTCCGGTCATCGGAGACCTTAGTTTCTTTACATGAGAACCAAACGTCTTTAACAAAATCTTCTCTATGTGCATTTTAACTTAAAGAAACCAAAATGGCAAAAATTTTTTTTTGGCATTTGGGTTTTTGTCCTTTTGGGTTTTGTGAAGGTAAAATAACTTTCAATCTTTTAAAATCTGGCATGATAGTAACGAAAAACTTAATCTTGGAACGGCCCGAAATTTGCGGTGTCAATTTACACAAAAAAACATATCTCCCTTACGAAACACCGAAAACATCCTCAACGCGTCTGTAATCTCCGTTTCTCCGTAACTTGAAGGTACAAAAAGTGGTAAGTTGTGTTTGTAGTCAGTAAATAACCGATATGCCGTTATCTGTGGGACGCAGCTTCAAGCTTTTTTAAAATATGACCGGCCGGGAAAACGACAAAAATTACCCCGGAAAAACGGGTAAAATGACCCGTTTTATGTAGCGTGAAGATAAGTCCGCTGTTTATTTTGGAGGTGAAATGAGCGATGGCCTTTTTAAGTTTTCGTTTTGGATAACAGTTTTGGGCTAAAGTTGTGTTATGGTTGCTTCCAAGTGAAAAATGTGTCTTGTTTATGGTTGCCTAAAACGGCGAACAATGTTAAAAGAAATATGCTTAAAAGCATTCACATGGTCAGAAAATAATCGAACAAAATTGTCTTGCATATGCCTAGGTTCTTACATTAACTGTATAACTTTTTTAAAGTAGGTATACTTAAAAAGTATCTATTGTTCCTATTTTTTTGTACACAATACATTTGAAATCTAATTAAATGATTTTTCAAAATCTATACCAGGTTATCATGAGATTACTGGAATCGAATTGATTTTATTACATAAAAATCCTTCCATCCATCTTGATGATGACTTATTTATCCACCGTCCCGTTCCACCGTCCTGCAATTAGATATCTTTTGTCGAGCTATTACCCCCGCTTGAAGATGGTATTGCCGGTACAAGTACTCCTTAGTCATCGCCTGCGCAGTAAACATGGCCCTGCTGCGCTGCAGGACCTCATTTCTTGGCGCCCAAGAACTGTCCAGCCTAACAACTTCACGTAACTCATTCTTATATGTCGCCACCAACAACTTCAAAACCAACACGAACAAAACCAGACAAATATTTGACACGAGTATATAACATCCAAGTCTATAACCGCGCTTATTCTTCTCTTCCGTTATCTGATGAACATTTCATTGATAAATGTATACGTCAATGTAACACTTGAAACCAGCCAACTCAGTCTAATATATTTGTTGGGCTGCAATCCTTCCATAAAGTGGACGTCTTCCGAGAATCTGTGGAGACCATAGTAAAATACAAATACAATGCATTCAATGACAGCGATGAACACGCTGACGATACAGGAACATCTCCTGAGTGCCAGCATTGTGGTCATACCAAAGTCACTCAGCAAGGGTATAGTTCCGACATAGAGTACAGTCATCATCAGAAGCGCCGTCAAACCAGGATGCTTAGCCACGTTTTGACTTCTGACCACTGCCATTTCCAAAATATGCAACACGTATATCATATTTGTGCCAATCCCTAAAACTGCATGGCAGCTGAAAGTCAGAACCAGCCAGAAGTACTTCTGTTGATATTCCTTAAGGAATCTTGGAGTTTTCTCGTATAAAAGTGACATGGGTGACATCAAAATTGTTTCAGGGTTGATCCCATACTCGAATGCGTATGGACACGCCATCATAGCTGTGGTACATATTGCAAGAGTGAAGACTGCTGCGCTTGCTACCACCCCGATAACTGCATTCGAGTAGCATGGCGCTCTAAAAGAACTTTTTGATGCCAAATTAAATGTCATTCCAGACCCCACTTCGATGCTAAATGTGATTTGCAAAAGTATAGTCGAAATTCGAAAGTCTTCAAAGAACGTACCGAAATCTAAATCCAATGAATCCTGGTATATCTCCGCGACTCCTTTTTGTAACATTGATCCCGTGAATAGAACAAAATAACCGATGATGGGATATGATACAAAAAATGCTATAACCCATTCGATGGACCGTTTTCTTTTAAAGCAACTGAGATACATTATCAGACAAATTAGGCAGGAAGGCAGACTGACTCGCCATGCGATCGTATATTTGTTACTATTCTTTGCCAATAATTTATACCTCCAGTACTGGTACTCTGGAAACGTTGCGTATAGATTGTCACAATATGTTGGAGGGTTGATAAGTCTTATACAGTCATGATTAACTGTGTAATTGTGTACGAGCATATTGCAGTTCTTATTTGACCATTTCCCGCAGGTGTAAAAAGGTGGAGGGCTTTCGAAACTCATCAGCAGATAGTGAAGTATGAACGAGTTTATCAGATGGTTGTAAATAATTATGATAACTTGCCAAATCACCTGAATGTATCCGATATGAGAGACGCAAGGGTAGATTTTCCAGACGTCAATACAGTCGCGTGCTGTGAACTGGCTGATGACAAATTCCATGTACAGTAGGGGGATACCAAAGATAAGAATAACTAAAAGGTACGCCATGATGTACCCAGCAGCTCCGTAGTTGATAGCCGTGTTAACGATCCCGATGAAAACTGGCATACCTATGATCTGGCAGAGTAGCACCAGTAAGTATATTCGGCGTGATCCCCATTCGCATTTGGAGTCATTATTAATTAGAACCATTACATTTAATCTGTTGATAAAGTGGATGGGTCATTTGCCATGGACATCGCGATATAACCAGTGTATTTCATTATCTGTATGATAGTTTCTTGCATGTGGCAACAGTTGAAAATTATTGCCAATTTCAAAAAGCCACAGTTATTAATATTATTTATTTTCTACATCTTTTTATTATACAAATTGCATATATGAAGCGACTCTGCTGAAAACTAACTAGTAGGTCACTACTCTTACAACATTTTTGTAGTGGCCATCAAATCTGCATCCACTAGTGCGCGAAGGATTTAATTTAGCTGAGTGTTGCCGCTATGGTCAGCAAGTCAGTAAACAACCTATATTTTTAGATTCTACTCTTATTTAGAATGGTGCAACCTTTTTGCGTTTCTTTTTTCACCAGTACAACTTTTTCGATAGACAACCATTTTCATACTTAAATATTAAGTTATTAAAACGGTTAAACAAGGCTTGTCAGACTAATGAAGAGAATTCTTAAAGATCGCAAGTAACTTTTACTTACTACGCAAACACCAACCTACCTATGTACCTATCGCCAAAATCGAAAACTAAAACCATGTTTTCATTCAAACAAACACTTTTGCTGACCGTCTACTTATTTGAGAAGCTTGGCACGTCCGTTGCGGACCGTACTTGGGATTATTCTCCCTTTGTCGTAAATTTTACGACTTCAAAAATTAGGCGCCGTGAGCTGACGGGCCAGACTCCCAATGTAATTGTTTTACCCAGACCACCGTCTGACCACTGACAGCAATGATTCAATATAGTTTGTTAGGTACTCTTTATTAGTTTTCCTACAAAATGGAGCGAATTTTAAGTAATTTTTGAAGAGTTTGTTTGTATTATAAAGAAATAAATGAAATATGTTTATTTCGAACCAGAGTCCATATTGTGTTAGTAACAATGCAAGCTTAAAACTATGTTAGTACAAATCAATTCAAACTAATGAATATTAAAATTATTATAGGTGATTTTAGTGTCTTTGACGAGATGGACTAGATTATGAGGGTGGCATCTCAGTGCTTCTTTAACATTTTTATTTCATTATAATAAGTTGTTAAATCAAATGAGGGGTCTAGTGACTTTTAAAAAGTAACATAAATATTGTGACTACACGTCATACGTTTAAACACGAAGCCTTTAAAAAAGTTTGGTATCTCAAAGGACTCTAAATTTATAGGTTTACCGACTACACGTATACATTTTGGCAAGTCCTTAGGGCTTACCAAAATATATCTGTATAACTCACAATATATATTCAGAACACCTGGTTATATAAATAAATGACTTACATCCACAATTTCGGTGCAATTACTCAGCCACGTTCACTGCAGCAGACATTTAAACTGAATCTCACGATTTTCTCTATTTTGTAAACGAGAAAAACTTTAAGTGCTCGCGTGTAACGAGATAGGGTTAAATAAATACCCTTATAACCCTGTCACGTTGCATCACAAATTCTTATTTATGACCAATTTTTACGCTTAATAATGCTGCACTAAATTAATGCTTTAATATCACGGGAAGCCAACGCGGCCGACTGTTCGCTTAGCTCTGCTTCACCCGTGCCCGAGGTGGTGCAAGACATGGGAGAAATTGAAAAGATTTTTGTTTATTGAAATAAAGCAAAAGATTTTTATTTATTTTAATAAATAAAAATCTTTTTTAGGAGGAACTTTCCTCCTAGCCGATTTCGAACACGGCGGCAAATCTCAACAGAGATCAGCCAACTACGCAGGAGATATTATAGTGCACTAGTGTACAAATGCGCACTCTCTGTTCCTTCACTTACAATTTTGTAATAAGAAGGCATTTGATGGTAATGCTTGAAGACTAACGAACCAATTTTTGGGTGAAATTTTCAATCTGATATTGAAACTGTTTGTGAAGATTCGCGATTTATTTACATTTTGTTTTAACCTGACGTTTCGGACCCTTTTCAGCGTCCGTGGTCACAGGTAGACAGGTAGGTTGAGTCTACCTAAAAAGCGAAATAATCGCGAAATAATCCGTAAAAAGTGTATCATTTCAATGTCTACTGTTCGCGTAAACCGGAAAAAGAGTTCATCATGCGACTATTATTAAGGTAAATTTCCCACCATAGATGTTTCATGCTACGTTGCTAAGCATGCATTTGACACAGACCAGTTTGATTCTCTCCCGTGGGCATACTTTTTTCATATTATTAGTGAATAATCGCCAAGACTTCCTAGTGACTAGCAAACCCCAAACTTAGGACTCAGGAATTGAAGATGTCTGTGCATATGTATAGTTAATAGGTATCTACATATAATTTATTTTCCATAAATACGATGACTCAACGTCTTGTGCAATAAAGACTGTTTACAATTTCCTACTTCACATATTTAGCACGTGTTGCAAAACATATTGGCATCTCGCGATAAATTTAACGCTTCTGGCCGATCCCAATGTCACTCGTGGGAGTTAAGCTAAGAACTTGTGTATTATTATACCTCTGACCTAGTTTATCTTCGGCTTTTATCCGTAAATTCCGTAATGGCACCCCAGGCTGTGCAACTGCATCAATGCTGCAGAGTTTATCTTGCGTTTAGATAGTGTGGATTAGGGTGAATCATTTCTAACCAGCTATTTGTGAACGACGCTAGGGGCCACTGGAGCTTAACAAATATGCGAGCTAGAGCTTATCGGTATTATCATGATCTGATAAAATGGTCAGTATCTAAACTGTTCAGAACAATAGTCTGATAGTAAGTACTTAGTTGGTTAAATTTGATACTCCCATGTCTGTTTACTTTATAAGTGTGTCTCTCGCATCAGTACTTAGTAGAATAATGAACAGTTAACTAAATCGTCTTCTGAAACGAATGAGGCGATGTTTGAAATTTGAACAGAGATTTTTAAATTAATCCTTATCTCTATTTAATTCTTGTGCAAACAGACAAACAGTGCAGCATCTTATCAAGTTATGAATTGTGTGAATTGTGATAATTTGAAAGTGCGATAGTTTTTGGTAAGATTGTGCTACCTGGGTTTCTAATTTATTAAAACTAGTTATCTTTCTTCTCACTGGTCGCTTCATCATATCATATTAGCTGTACGACGCCCATTGCAAAGTATAGGCCATCCCGAATGATCTCGACCACAATAAGTCCTGCGCTACCGGCATCCAACGGCTCCCCAACCTTAACCAGATCGTCGGTTCATCTTGTAGGGGGCTTGCCCACCACATGCTTACCTATTTATAAATGTTAAATTCGGCCAAATATAAAAACGCTCCTAGCTCTTTACTCAGACCAAAACAGAACCAGTTTCGCAAGTTCTTGATTTATCGCGGGCTGTACCGCTAACTCGCCAGCGCTCAGTTATGTATAACGAATACTGCTAAATCACGTACCCTATACCGCTCTGAATATTGTTCTAGCGAATTGCAAACGTCTGTTTTCAAACCTAATAATGACAAGCTCTTATACTGGGCACCTAAAGAATAACTTAAAGTTTGACTTTTAAAAAAAGAGAAAAACATCCTATTTGTGCTTCATGCATTAGGTAACAATTAAATATTCATCCAAGATTTGAAATAAAAACATGTAACAACAAAAGTTTCCGACTGCCGAATGGCGGGACACGATCTTTTGCTACGCACCCGCACATTCGTTATGTTTAGATGTTATTAAGATCTGATTTTTCATCTTATCTTGAATTATAGTATGATTCAAGTATGTATATCATATGTATGTATGATGATAAAATCAGAAATTCATTTCAAATCTTCAGTAAAGTTCATTCATGAGTTTTAGTAATCTATATCGATTCGGATTTGAAATAAAAACATGTAACAACAAAAGTTTCCGACTGCCGAATGGCGGGACACGATCTTTTGCTACGCACCCGCACATTCGTTATGTTTAGATGTTATTAAGATCTGATTTTTCATCTTATCTTGAATTATAGTATGATTCAAGTATGTATATCATATGTATGTATGATGATAAAATCAGAAATTCATTTCAAATCTTCAGTAAAGTTCATTCATGAGTTTTAGTAATCTATATCGTATGTTTCCAAAAAGATATCATTCACCAAAACCAAAAAAGGAACGTGATCTTCCAAAGTGAAAGGAACTGTTTGATGTTCACTTTGATGATAGTTTTTTTAGAACTACGTTTCATATTGTGATTTACTCGTATTCCCAAAATAGAAGTAGTGGATGGATTCGATATGATTGCGTTGAAGACGTTTTAACGAATTTTATTTTTGTTTCAGGTACGAATAATGGACACATGTCTTGAAAAAATATGGCTATCAATCATCTGTGAGTAGATTGAGTAGGGAAAGCTTTTCAGTCCAAGGAAAAAACATAAAAGTCAAATATAAATAGCAATGCAGTTAAATTTCAAGTCTTTATCCATATAAATCTTTTAACCTAAGTCTATCTTATGACATCGGCTTGAAACCAATGGCAATTTCATAAAAAAACCTTAAAGGGAAACTGGGCAAAAAAAGTAAAGTCCATAAACGCAGAATGTGGCTCAGACTGAGCGTAATTGTGCAACACTGCAGTTAACTTCTACCACACACTTAATATACTTAATCCTGGGATCCAATATGGCGGCCGATACTGATACGCAAGCCGTAACACAAGCTACTATGACGATAATTAATTGAAGTATTAACACAACCATTACAGTGGAGGCTCCACATGGCGCTTAAGCAGTAAATGATTAATGTGTCGGTCCTTCCGCGTTAATTTTTGATGAGTTTTCAAAATCCAATATAATAACGCACTGAAATAAACGACCAGTGTACACCGCTCCATAAATTCACGTTGGTACAGTCAGTTTGACGGGCACAGGCCCCAAATAATGGGGCGGAATTTCGCGCCATAGACCAAAGCATAAACTATTAAAAGAGACGGCCACGCCGGCGATGGTACAATTTTATGAGCCGCTTTTGCATATTGAATGGCTACGCAGCCACTTCGGTTTGGCAAATGGCCTTTTTTGTTTGGACGAATTAACGTTTACGCGTTCGGACTATACGCTGCCAATAGTCCAATGGGCCAACTGTAGAAAGTTAGCTACAGTTGGACAATGAAAAGCGTTTGCATCACTGCAAGTGTCCTTATTAAATACGCATTGCGACAAAGTTCAGAGCAGAAAAATTTAAAAAATCTTACTTAAAATCGAATGGGTTTGAAACTCTGATAATTCCGTTCCGTAAACTGTTCCGTTAGCAAATTACTTACAGTTTCTTAATTTTCCGTTTATCCCCATATTACAAGTCTGTCTTCAATACGTTTGAAACGGAATGTCATTAAAACTCAATAAGTAGCTAGTGAAAGACGTAAAAATTCCTCATTGATATATTTGTTAGTATCTAAATTGACCATCTCGTTGACCAATAAACTGCATCAAAAACCAATATGGATACACATAGCAATATTTTAGCGATAACTACGATCCGAGTTCTACAACACACGTAACAAAAATAAACAGAACTCCAAAACGCGATATGTGCAACTATTCCTCTGGTGGTGCAGGTGCCTCTTCGGCGGGGGGTTCTTCAGTAGGAGTTTCTGCTGCTGGTGCATCGGCAGGAGCTTCGGATTCTGTTGCTGGTGTTTCCCCTCCTTCTTCCGGAGCTTCACCAGGAGCAGCAGCTTCTTCTGACGGGGGCTCAGCAGCTCCCTCAGGTGGAGCTTCATGAGCTACTTCAGCTGTCTCAAATGGTTTCTCATCTCCAACTTCAGTTGATGCCGGCGTTACTGTGACTGTGCTGACTTTAGCGGTCACCTCATCCTTTGGTGGCTCGGGCGCTTCTACGACCGGTGCAGGTGCTTCCGGTGCTGGGGCAGCGGCTGCAGGAGGAGCTGCTGCAGGAGGGGCCGGTTCTTCCTTCTTCCCAGCTTTACCCTTCTTCTTACGCTCCAAGGGCAAATATAATTTATAATCCTGAGGCAACTCCTCTTCAGTGTACAAACGCTCACTGAAATAGATTCTCCTAATACGTGCGTTCGCATGCACTTGAACTCTGAGCGTTTCTATAAACTGAGTCCCGTAAGCTCTTCTCGTGAAATCAGCCAAGTTAAATTGTATCTGATTCCAGCCTCCTGATAAGCCTATTGGCATACTTGTGCAAAACGGTTTTATTTTCGTCGTCGATTGAAAATTGGATATTCTAAACCTCCTTCGCATATTCTTATCGTCGAGTACGGTTATCTCAAACGAAAAGTATCTCTTGAGGTTTTTCACAATCATTACTAAAAATGGTAGTTTGATCCCCAAAACTTGGTTCCTTTTGGGACAACTAATGTACGTAGTGGCTACATTTGTACTAACGATCTCAAGAACTATAGAATTTACTTCAGTATCTGTGAGTCTTTTGATGTGTCCATTGTTTACTTCCATGTCCCAAATAGCTAATGGATTTGACCCGCAGCTGTAGAATATTGATAGCAAACCATTCTGATACGTGTTTTTAAACATCGTTGAATTATTTGAGCTATGTTATGAGCGCAATTGTAAAAAACTCGTTATTTATTTACAATTTATCTCGCGTCAATCCAATGACAAGGGAAATATGCCAAAAGCGTTGTTTTTAAATACTTGCCTTGTCTATAGATTAAATAAAAAAGGTTCGGTTAAATATTGACGTACGCATAGGCTAAGTTTTGCAAGCACACAAATATTATTTATGTCGTATAAAAGCGGTCTTAAAAAACTAATGTGCTTCAAGCTACGAGGATAACCATATCAACGAATTCTTGAAATTTGCTACACTTTACTCATCATAACTTCAATTGCGTGCGTGTGGATTGGGTGAGCAACCTCTAAAAACGTATAAAAAGCATTCACTATTTTGTAAAAGGTCTGAAACAATCGTAAATACAATCTTGCATTTTGTAAAACGATATAACCAAAGGTATTTAATAAAATGTATGCTTAACTAGTTCTTACAAGGGGTCAGCTGTATCCCTGTATGTACCTCGTGTGTGCATAAGTTTTGAGACGAAATAAAAGTTGCATAACTTTTTTTTATTATTAACATATACGAATTTCTAAAATTTTCAGTAAACAATTAGTAGATAATAATAAACAAAAAATAATTATTATTATTCAAAATGACAATACAGGCCCTTAGACGATTTGGCCAGTCATCAATGACGGCACGAATCTTTTCCAGCGGGATTCGCTTTGCTTCTCGGACAAGAGCTCGCTTCAGTGACTCCAAGTTTGGGTAGGACTTTCGGCAGGCCCTGAGCTCTAGCTCAGCCTATAAAGCATAATCCAGCGGGTTGAGGTCGGGGCTGGAAGAGGGTCATTCGTTCGCCGCGATGAAGGCCGGCACATTTTCCCTCAACCACGCTTGGGTGGTTTTTGCTTTATGGGATGGCGCTGAGTCCTGTTGGAAAACCCAATCCTTGTTGTGAAACAAAGTAAGGGACAGGGGTTTCACAACAGGCTCTAAGATGTCAGTTTGATAGTTCTTGACTTTTACCTTGACGCCTTGTTGACACCTTCATACGAAACTCCCCACCATACAATTTCACTAGCCGGATGATGAGTACGCGAGACATTCCGTGCTGAAGCTGGGATGTCCTTGCTACTTTTTGCATACACTTTATTGTTTTGTCGGTTGAACTTTTCTTCGGCAGTAAAGATTTTCTCATCGGTGAAGAGTATTTTCTTCGCATCGTGTCTCTTAAGCAGTATTGGACAACGTTCGCGTCGCAATTTACGAAGGCGATCGTTTAAAAAATGAACTTTTCTATGGCTATACGCCTTCACCTTAAGATCATATTTCAGTATTCTGTTGACTGAAACGCGCGAAATATTAGTCTGCAGAGCTAGTTTTTTCTGAGTTCGGCGAAGTCGCTCTCGGATGATTTTGTTGTTCGCAGGCGTCCTTACAGAACGCGGCCGACCACTCCTTTTGCGATCTTGCAAAGAACTTGTCTCCTTGTATCGTTTAATAGTGTAATACACGAAGTTACGGCTCGCACCAAAAGTTTTCACCTCACGGAAAATCTCCATTGGTTTTTTTTCCCGCCTTAAATAGCGAAATCACGGTCGCACGCAATTGTTTTGTTCTCTCCATCACGAGAAAATTGAAAGAAATGAATTTGAAAATCAAAGGAATTAAAAGTTAACATTCGAAATTCAAAATTAGAAAAAGAAATAAATAGCAGCCAGGAATTTTTTATTTCTTCTTTTTAGCACAAAGTTTGTCTCTAAACTTATTACCAGTGATCGGAATAGGGTGAGTATATTTACCTACAGTTTGTCGAACAGAGACGGAAATCGGAGACTTCCTTACGACTAAAAATTTTTTACCGGTAAATTTACCGGAACTTTGATATGAAAGTTTTTAATAGCTAAATGCTTCAATAAATCTTAATTAATGTTAGATAAAAATAAAATAACGCATATTATAAAAAAAAAATATTAAAAAAAAATTGTTTGAACATTTCAATATAACATATAACATGAATATAATATATTAATGACTTTCTTATCCTAAAACATAATTATTTTAAAGTATAAATAAATATAAAGTTTTAAATATTACACCTTTTTACCAACACAGCGGATTTATACAAAATGTAATTCAATACTTAATAAAACGCGATTACTATAAAAAATTTACTGGTAAATATGCTGAAACCTTAATGTGTAAATCTTTATATCGCATTTTTAAACATTCTTGTTTGGTTCATTTTACACATCCTTTTTCAAATTAATTAAAAATGCACATGCATTATTTTTCAGGTAACGATTTTGACTATTATTTTAAACTTTTTTGTTCATTTTGACTAATTTTTGCTTGTGGTTCCGTCCGCGTGACTCTCAATCAAGGCGTAACTCTCAAAAGTTAAACTTAAAGTTGAAAATATTGAAAAATTAATGATCATCTACTTCAATTTCTTACAGGATAACAAAATTTGTCACAGTACCGATGATGAAAATATTGAAGACTATTTGTTTTCATTTGTTAGATATGTGACTTAGTTTCATTTTAATTTCAAGATTATTTGTAATTTCGAAGCGAGTGTCTGCACCGAAGTGTCGCTCCGGAAAAACTGCTGACCTTCTCGAATCCAAATATATGCTACTATATTTGCCGCAAACGCTCACTTCGACCGAAATTTTTGCTTTCAATTGGTATTGATTGTATTAATTAGCCAAAAAAATAATAGTAAACACTTCAAACTTATTTGTTCCTAAATGTCTGTATTTTATTGTTTGTTTGTACTTAGAAAGCTATAACGAATGTCACTCATTCAAATATTTTTGTTTAGTTTTGAATATTAAAATTAACTTTTTGTGAAAATCGAAATACTTTTTTATTGTTTTTGTACATACGAATGGGAGAAGTCACTGATCTCTAAGATACAAGTTGCTGTCTAGTTTAGGGTCAGAAAATTCATTTAAATAAAGTAAATTATGTTTTTAATAAAGAATTAACGTAAAAATAATAAATAATTAATTATTATTTTTACGTTTATAGTAATCGCGTTTACATTTTGTATAAATCCACGGTGTTGGTAATTGTGCAGCTACAAACGTAGCTGCAAACCCAATTACAAAAACTGTAAAAAGGTGTAATATTTAAACTTTATATTTATTTATACTTTAAAATAATTATGTTTTAGGATAAGAAAGTCATTAATATATTATATTCATGTTATATGTTATATTGAAATGTTCAAACAATTTTTTTTTTAATAATTTTTTTTTATAATATGCGTTATTTTATTTTTATCTAACATTAATTAAGATTTATTGAAGCATTTAGCTATTAAAAAGTTGCATATCAAAGTTCCGGTAAATTTACCGGTAAAAAAATTTTAGTCGTAAGGAAGTCTCCGATTTCCGTCTCTGTTCGTCAAACTGTAGGTAAATATACTCACCCTATTCCGATCACTGCTTATTACTCACGAGGTAATATCTTTGCAAAAAGTATTGCTATTACTAAGTAAATAAAAATTTAAACGGTTTTCACTTTAAGCAAATGTGAGGATTGGGTGAGACCTTTAAAAAAAATATTAAAGCACAGCTAAAGTGGCTTGTTTTAAATATTATAAAAAATCTTGTTTGTGATTTACTTTAGTTACTGTAGTTTAGTTTTTCTAGACAAATTATGAATGCAGTTAAATTGCTAGATCACAAGAATCTCGATCGGCCTTTCAATAACGTGAGGATTGAGTGAGCACTAAAAATCATTTAATTTTCTTATTACAAATCTTAGAAAATTTTAATAAATACCTTTAGGTATATTGTTTTACAAAATGCAAGATTGTATTTAAAATTGTTTGAGTTTCTTTCACAAAATGCGTTTTTATTCGTTTTTATAAGATCGTTCAGTCCGTCCTAGTCTGTCACAGAAGAATATCTTTTACGTTTACGGCCTGATTTGCATTTTAAAAAATACTAAAATTTAAAATAATCCCTTTTTAAGGGTACCTCCCTATACATTGGGGGGGTGAATTATTTTTTTGAATGCACCCCCTTGTGTGGTGTATCGTTGAAAAGGACTATGAAAATAAGATAGGGTTTCCATACAACACTTTTTTATCAGCTTTACCATTTGCAAATTATAGCCCGCCAAAGTCGTTTCCACGGTGCCCCCCCCCCCCCCCCTCCTGTAATTTCTAAAGTCTTGGACTTCAAATCTCTCACGTAAAGAAACAGGCATGGAAACTCTTATTTAAAATTGTTTCGGGTATACTGTGATGAATACTTTCGAAATTATAATTACTTTACAATGATGACATTGACGGTAGGGAGATGATGATGATGCAAGAAATGCAAAACAGCGCAGTGCCAAAATTGACTACGGAACCCTACTTTATGCGTGGTCCGACACGCACTTGGCCGGATTTTTAGATATTGTTCACCCAATCCACACGCTACGTGCGTGCTTTGAATTTATCCAAAGAAAAACAACCCATTAAAACATTACATTTTATTCAATAATATCAATCACATTACAATAAATAACAACATAAATAAATAATCTAACTAACTTTAATACTAGCAATAATAGCAAATGATTTGAGATTCTGTACTGGAAAGTAAAAGAAAAAACTATACACTTGGAAGAACCTATTCAGCTGGAACTGGTTCAGGCTCGGCGGCTGGTGGTTCGCCTTCTACAGGTGCCGTCTCTGCTGGAGCTTCTGCTGGGGCTTCAGCTGGGGCTTCAGCTGTGGTCTCTTCGGTCACTTCTGCTCCACCCTCTATCTGGGCTGCTTCAACAGGTGCCTCTCCTGCATCTTCTGCTGTCTGCTCAAACTCAATTGCTCCCTCTGTCACAGGTGGCATACTAGCCACAGACGTCCTCTTACTACCTGGAGGAGCTTCACCTTCTGGCACATCCTCAAGCTGTGCTTTAGACTTCGACGGCATCTTCTTTACCGAATGAACTGAAACCTTTGATCCAGATTTGACTATTTCTGTTTTGCTACCTTTGACTTCCTCAAGATTCGGTTCTTCTTTCTGTTCTCCAGCAGGCGGTGCAGCAGCTTGTGCTTCCGTTTGAGTATTTTCTTTGTCAGACCCAATAGCTTTTTTACCTTTCGGCCCTTTGGAGGCAAGTGGAAAATACAGTTTATATTCTGGCGGTAGCTGGTCCTCTGGTATCAGCCTTTCAGTGAAGTATATCCTCCTTAATCGTATGTTTGCGTTTATTTTCAACTTCTGTACTTCAACAAACTGTTTTTTGTAAGCTCGACGTGTGAATTCTGCTAAGTTAAACTGTATCTGGTTCCAACCGTCCGATAAACCAATCGGCATTACGGTGCACAGGGGTAATATTTGCGTGCTGCTCTGAAAATTTGATACTCGAAACCTTCTTCTTGTTCCTGTTTCATCTAAGATCGTCACTTCAAACGTAAAATATTTCTTTAGATTCTTAACTATCATGACCAAGAAAGGCATCGTTATACCCAAAACCATATTGCCTTTTGGACAAGTCATGTACGTTGTGCTTACATTAGTTCCACCTATTTCTAACACCATGGACTTAATGTCTTGATCCAGAAACCTGGTGATGTACCCATCTTGTGTATGTGTCTCCCAAATGTTCAAAGGTTTGGAGCCAACGCTGAAGAATACTGTAAGCATGCCACGTTGGTAAGCATTTCTATACATTTTTGCTGTGTTGCAGAACTTTTTCTTATGTTTATTGTTTTCAAAACTATGACAACAAATGTCTGTCAAAATTGAGAATATTACAAAACGTCACAGTAGTTTTCTTTTTGGTCGCTTCAAATATCACATGGACTTTTTGTATCCAAAAAGTATTTGATGGCACCCTAGTGCTTAATCTGCTTTTCACAATGCTTATCAAAAACTAAACTTCTGTAGGTTCGTTCATTTCTGATTTCCTTGCCCTTGAAGGCAATGAACATATATTTTCAAAAATATTGAGAAAAACAAAATGATGTTTGATAAAAAAAAACCTAGTAACAATCGGATTATCTGTTACAAAAGTTTCACAAAAGAATTTGTTACTATAGTTTCCCCTAAAGTTAATCTCATGTGACGCCGAGATTCCGGTCCAACCATCAAACATCAGCCGAAATAAATGAGCCCGTCACTCGTAACAGAAAAACTTCCACGTACCTATACGTAGAAATAAAACTTTTAAAAGAAAAGCTCGCTTTCGCTATGATTTATCTGGCCATTTGTCATCCTCGACACTAGGAAAATATGTCACGCAAACCCACAAGTAACGTTCACACACGGTTCGTAACAAAAATAACATTTTTGTCGTCGCTAAATCACGTGGCTTTTCCACTATGCCGGGCGCCCTTAGAGACAGTCACACACTTGCAAAAAATCTGAGCGTTGCGGAACAAAGGAAAAATTAAAAAAAAACCGGTCAAGAGCGAGTTGGACTCGCGCACCGAGGGTTCCGTACAAACCTGTAGGTATATAAGTAAAAGTTTACCCATCACGGGTATTATAGACTTAAGTATTTAATATAAATTTTAATTTAATATCTCAACGCGTTCATGAGATAAGGAGTAGTAATTTTGAAATTTTCAAAATTGTCAAAAATATTTTTCAAAAATATATTTTTTTTATATGATGAAACATAAAATTTACGGTTTTCGTAATTTTTCCTATATCTGTATTATAAGACGTGACTTCGTACTAAATTTCAAGATTCTAAGTTTACGGGAAGTACCCTGTAGGTTTTGATTCCCGTGCGAGTTTCGAATATTGGCGGAAATTTGCGGCCTAAATGGCTGTATCTTTTGATTGCGTTGGCTTAGAAGGTTGATTTTTCTACAGCTTCCAGGGACAGTAGACCTAAGTATCATATAGAAATTTCAGTTTGATACCTCCACGCGTTCCTGAGAAAAACGGTCTTGACAGACGGACGGACGGACGGACAACAAAGTGATCTTATAAGGGTTCCGTTTTTTTCTTTTGAGGTACGGAACCCTAAAAGTGCCTTTCCACTGTCGTGATAAGGAGTGCATGGGCGTGTTTAGACGCGGTGTTGTACTATGCCAGTGGCCCACAGACTTCTTTACAAGTTTTTATTTACAACTGCTTGTTTGGTTGCAAAGAATAATTGTGTCAGTACACCTGTGTACACTACTATGACGTTCAGTAGGTTCGAGGTCAGACAGTTGATTTTTACGTACTGCAAAAATAATATCTATAGTTGCAATGTAAAAGTCTGTAGGAGTATTTAAAGCAACCGATCCTAAATTTGAAGGGCCATAGATTTTATGGTGTGCCTTATTGATAGTATTTTTTAGTATGGCCTTTTGTACAATCTATCAAAGCTGACCTGTACTCTGAAATTTGGTAAGAATATCAGAATTTAATCATGGACTCGGATTTCAAACGGCTGTAACTGTCTGAACGTTGGTTTGCGGGCTACTGATTGAGAAACACTGTACCTACACAGCGAAGCCTCGTTGCTTTCTCGACCGAATTATTTTTTTGTTGCTATGCGCACTCTGTTTTTTATGTCCAGGGGGAGAGCCCCACATGCTACGTAGTTAAGATATCATTGCTATTTTTCGCAATCAATGGCGTAGAAAACGTTCGCCGATAACACTAACGGCCGATGGGAAGCGAATGAATGAATAATGATCGCTAAGTTATTTTCGTTACGCAAATCTGTTGAGAATTGAATCTCGTTTGTAAACAGAATATTTTTGGCAAATTGGAAGACGAAGATAATCTCGTTAGTAACAGAAATACAGGGATGTGTTCGTAAGATGAATATAAAAAAAAACAAAAGCATTTACTAATGAAGAATAATAGTAGGTATTAGGTAAAGAGGTAGCTAAGGTAAGATTTAACAATAAATAATAAAAAAATATATTTAAAACTGCAGCTTATATTTTGTCTGACACTGTGTTAAGCCATCAACTACTCGTAGTAGAAAAACGTTGATACTTTAACACAGTTCCGATAGATACTTCATTCGATTCATCCAACTCGATTAGGAAAGTGATCGTTTCAAAAATCAACACAGCAGTTCGCGAATGATCTAATCCCGTCAGATAAAAAACGAACGCGAAAAAGATTACATACTTTAACAATATGCGGTAGGCTCGGGTAACGAAAACTATATCTTTATTTGCATAATTATACAACGAAAATTTTTAACTCTTTATTGCACACTATAAAACACATCAAGCAATTTCGCAAAATCGATCACAGGTTCTATGAGTTCTTCGAACGATTTTTCCATGGCCAGATCTGGTTTCTAGTAAAAGGTTTATAAAAAATATAAATTCACGCTTTAGAAATATTCGCTTATAGTAAATGTTTCTGTATCGTTTTTGATATTTTCAAGGGCACCCCCTTGAAAATATCAAAAACGGTACAGTTACGTTTCTCACGCTCGCCCTTCATCGGCTTTGTAATTTGAGCCATGCCTTTAAATGCTAAGCTTACTTACTACTTATATGACGTGTCTCGCCACCTTGAGTAGTGTGAAAGAGTTTAAGACCTTCGAAACTAGCACATGTAGCTTCCAGATTTAATCTATGGCCAGTTAGAAACAGATATCTTCTTATTATCGAGAGCACGATATATGCATGCCATTATGAGAGCCAACAAGCCCAACAACTTCATCAAAGAGAGAAGAACGACGTGTTCTTGACGTGTTGACTTCTAGAAGATCTATCCAAAGCCCCGCAATCTTTTGTATCTCAGCCTTTTTTTAAAGTGAATACACTTTTAACACCTCGCGCTATCTTCTTCTTCAAAATTCTTCTTTGTCAAAATCTTAGTCACACACATCGGTGCGAGACGCGTTCAGGTTCGCACCTAGTCGTACAAATCCGCCAACCAACTTGATCTCACTATCTCACACGCTTATAACACGCCACGCTATCGTCCTAAGCGACAAAGCATTGTTCACGCACAGTGGTACGAGTTGCGCTCAGGTTGGACACACACATAGTGTTACAAGTCCCACAACCAACTCGGTCACACTGGCTCCAATTCTTTTGTGCCAGAGATGTGCCAGTATATTTACAGAGCTCATTGCGCGCAGCGAAGCGTGTCTTGCATAATGTATCGAACGCCCGATTCCGGCATAGCTTTGTCTGCTTTATTTACAACCGGCCCGTGTATTCACGCGGAAATTGAATTGGGAAATAAGACACTATATAAATAAATCTTTATTGAAAGCATATCTCAGTTTTGAGCGCACGGTATTTTTCTGATTGCTTTGAGTAAGCTTTACGATTTGATTGCTTATTTTAATTATTCAGTATACGATTTGCAATTTTGTTGCTACTGTGGCAGTGGCAGTCCCACCTGTGGCAGTCCGCTTTTTCTATATGTATGTCTTAATTTCACATTAGAAAGAGATTTGCACTGTTAATGCTAAAAATATAGTAACTTAGTTGCACTGGGCGTGCCGTAATTACCAAAACTATCAACCACACTTTAAAACTTTGGTGCCAATGATGGAAATTTTGATAGATTTTGTGTGTTTTCGTACTAAAACAGCTTATACATACGGTACACTATAGTGTATTACAGTTTTGTATGTATTATGAACTGTTGGTTTCTTAGCAATTGAGCTAGACATATGTCACTGATAGAGTGAGAGCTCGCGACGCCCAGACCTTCGTTATGTTATAGAAGCTGAAAATTCTTCTATACATGTCTCCTATACAGGTATAAGCAAACCCAGCCTATACAACCTGGGTCGCGGTGGCTTTGGCAGGTAACCGGTAGTAAAGGTGAGTAAAATTATGTATCAAATTTGTGATAGTATAAAACTTAGTTTTCATATAATTTAACTTATTATGTAACTTAATTACATTATTCTAACGAACATGATTGCGCAGTTGCTTTTCATCGAACGCCACACACGTATGTATGATTATCGATTATTGACTCTTATTTTTTTTTTGCATTTTAGTACATAGTTGTTGCGGTGGCTCTTCTCGTATTCTCTACCAAGGCCACAAAATGCGCACGTTAACTTAATGATTGCGATATTTCTGGTTTCTGTCCTCTGTGCAGAGGATAAGACTCAATTTGTTGGGAATAATTGTCACTGCGTGTGACATCGAGAACAAAATAATCCGCGGAACGGTACGGCAGGAACCCAAAGATAATGCTATGGCTATGACACGAAATAGCAAAGTTTATTCTGTGTGTGGATGATAAACAAGCAAAAGTGTAAACATGAATTTCTGATTCATGATGCTTACGTGGAGAAAAAAATGCCGTTTTGTCACGTTGAGTTTTGGTTGATTTCATTTTTCATTTATTTGTCAATATAATATCACAAATCTACATCTTGGCATGTCATACATCTAGTAATCATATATCCTTGACTTGACGTTGTTGTATGTATATTATCAAACTAGCGGACGCCAGTGACTTCGTTCCAGAGTGTTCTACGCCAGTGAGTTCGCCTTGGTTCCGGATATCCCAAGTAAGCATGTAAAAAGAATCCTATCACTCAAGTCAGCTCATACCCTGTCTGTATACCAAATTTCATTAAAATCCGTTCATTACTTTCAGCCTGAATGACGGATAAACATCCAAACAAAGAACATTTTGCATTTATAATATTATGGTAATAGAGTTACTAACGACCAAAGGTTCTTTTGACTTAAGACCACTTTAGCCACCATACATGACATTGACATATCCTCAATGATAAAACGGCAACAAAAAAGCCAGTAGATAGGCACAAGCTGTCTCCATCAGCCCCACAAACTCCGAACCCAGTGTATCACGCATTAACTTAACGGGGCTAATATTTCCCGGGTTTTTTTTTCTATTCGTCGACAGGCCCGCTTAGTTGCCGTGGAGAAATAATCGCGTCGCCCGAGGCCGGACAATGTATCGAAATTAATATCCTGCGACGGACGACAGTTTGTACGGAATGCGGTTAATTAAACAGACCTCGCTGACATCGAGCTACAAATCGGAGGAGCCACGTAATAGTGGAATTTCGAACCACTGGGCGAGTTTTGTTGGGATAGAAATATGTTCTGAAATGAGGTGAAATTGATGTATGTACTTTGAAAGGTGATTAATTTGGGTGACAGTATGCCGCAGGTGTGCCCTAAGTCGTTGTAGTGTTTACTTTTTGAAAAATCCTACTAGCAACGAAAGCGTTTATTTGTGAAAAATTCCTACATAAATTGAGTTTACGAATTATATACACTTGGTAAGAATATAAATAAAGGTCCTGCCAGGAATTCTTGCCAAGATTTTTCAAGCCGCCTCTTGTTCCGTGCCAATATGCAATAAAAACAAGTTATTCCTTAGATATTTCACTTGGGACTACAATCAATGGGCAAAGTGAATAAAATTTGCAATATTTTTGAACTTTAGCAATACCATAAGTGTTCATGAACATGTGTGTTTGTACTGGGTCTGGGTGTTTTCTATGTATAATATGTATTTATTTACAAAAAAATGTATTTAAGTATGTTTATCCGTTGTCTAGTACCCATAACACAAGCCTTGTAGCTTGATTTGGGACTAGAGAATTGGTGTGATTGTTGTGAAATATTTATTTATATTATTTATTTATTTATTATTATTTACCTTTCATAAAAGGGATTTAAATAAGATATACAAAAAGTTTTTCAAAACAATGTGTTCTTTACGACTCTTTACTTTTCATAGCATGATTAAACTACCTCTACACCGTTATGTAATTTTCCAGCATTACTCAAAGCTTTTCGTATGCGCTCGATTTCCATATAATACCTTTAACTTGATATGAGAAAGGGGCAAACGGATTGCTTCCGCACCGAGTTGGTCCAGCATGAAAATTACTTACGCAAAAAGGACATAGGCACGGAATTTCAGAATTAAGCCAAAAACATCATTACTTGGTTTAGAAGGCATTCGTTAGACGCGTCGGCTGTGAAAAGTTAATGACATGTGAGAACCCTGGGAAATCCTTCGTGTGATTGTTAGTGAATTAAATGGGTCGTACAAGGGTGTCTTTGGTATTACGAATTCAGGAGCTATTTAACATTAATCCTTATTTATGATTTTGGGTGTGTTAAAAAGGGAAGAGCAAACGACACGAATTACTTCTTTAAAAACAAGAATCCCGTAAAGCTCCGTTGACTTAACTAAATTATCAAGAGATGGCGGTGCATGTTCTTAACATCGCGCCAGGGTGTGCTAATTTCATAATTTTGACAAGATGGGCTTCAAACATTGTCTACTTTAGTCTCACAAGATGTACAGATAAATGATCGCCAATGATATACTTTCCCTAGTGTGCCGTGATACGTCAGAATTCACTTTAATTTCCACCATATTTCAGAAATATTCCATTAAAATCTCCCTAACCAAAAAAAAGCATTACCGTGCACCCCAGAAGTCGTATAGTTAGAAAACGTTGGAAATTCCATCGCACAAATGCAATTCCCTACAATAAACTGCACATGGTCCATTAGTGGTGGTAAGTGAAGGCAGTAAACACCCGGCAGCGCTATTATGTCTCTTTTATATTCACACTTAAGGTTTATTGAAAGCCTTCGAGCCATTGTTTGCTAAGTAACACTCGAACGATAAAAACGTACGTTGCACTTTTATTTTGTCTCTAATTGCCGTTAAAAGTGGGAAATGTTCCAAAAGGAACGTAATTGCCCTTATTTGGATGTTTTGGATACTTTTCGAAGCGAATCACTAGCTAGTATAAAGCAAAGTCTCTTACCGCGTCTGTCCCTATGTCGGTATGTATGCTTAGATCTTTCAAACTACTCATCGGATTTTGATACAGATTTAATAGACAGAGTTAATCAAGAGGAAGGTTAATATATATAAAAACATGTTTGATATGTTTATGAGAGAAACGAATCCCATGCGGACCACCCGCTGAAGGGAAGCCAGTGTTGCATAAAAAAAATTGGAAATAATGTACGAAGAGTTTCTGCTCTAATTTTAAATGACATAGCATTTTGGTAACAAGTACATAGTTAAGTAGGTAATACATTTAACAACTGAATAAGAACCTGAAAACACGCATCCTCCTATGAATCCGTATTTTTTCATTTAAAATAAATACGTACTAAAGTTAAGTTAGTGTGTACTATTTGGGGCGATGCCGCTTTATTTTTATCGATTACTTCACACCCCTACTGTCACTTATCCAGGATTATCCCTAGTAATGGCCGCCTCTGTATTTTAGTTACGAATCCCGCAGCGAAGCCTTAATGCACTGCTTTATCTACATGTGAATCAGGGGGAGAAATTTTCAAATTATTATCGAGAAATCATAAAAAAGCTTCCTACTGAACAACGTGGAAAAGAAAAAGATGGAAAATAAAAGCAAAATAAAAATGAAAAATCTCTCTGTTAATATATTTTCAAATCGTGTCGTTTCACAGAGGTCTCGCTCGGAATGCAAATCGACACCGCGCCATTAAAAAAATTATTACTTTTCAGCTGAATCCGTAAGCACTGTATGTTCCGTATCGTTCTACCGCTTGGGTACAATCGCGCGATTCCGGTAGGTACTAAGTACCGGGAGACGGAGATCTGTCCCAGTCGTCCCGGAAAATTCCGTTATAACAACACTAATGGCTTGCAAATAGCGCCACCAATCGTCTTACACTCTTATATCATTCGCGAGTCGTCCGCTGCATTATTCAGTATTTTGCTTTTTAATATTCAGACGACATATTTGAGTCTCCTTTCAATTTTTTCCCGCGCCTCCCGTATACCGTTGTGAGCGGAATTTTGAAAGCCACTTATTGATGTTCGTTTCTTAATCCCAACATATCACGTTGTTCCATTTATTTTTTATCGGTACCGCTGAGGGGCTGCTCGCTTGCGCGCGTCATTTTTTATAACCTATAGATTTATTGAGGCTGATCCATCGCTCCGTAGAAGTCTCTATCGGGCTGGTAATTTATACGGGATAGATTCGGGATTAAAAAGAAAATGAAAGCGGAATATATGGGTCTGTCGATCGGAATAGGTGGCTGCAGGTTTAATTTGTCGGCATTCCTGCAGCGCGCTTCGACAAATTGTTTTTGTCGGCGCGATATTTGCCGATATTTCATTATTATAACCGCCTACGTCGGACAACACGTATTTACGACAGTGTTTTATAACCGTAAATGAGTTATGTGTCACGGGTGATTGTAAAATTCATATTGGATTTATTGGTCATTGGCTGGAGTTAACTAGCCTTTCTAAGTGTCGGATTGGTTCGATTTCTTTTTGTTAATGGGGTAATATTTTAAGCTGAGACAGTAAAGTGTGAGTTATTGGATCTTGTTAGAGCGGCGACACGAGTAAGTGCCTGACTTTCGAATTAATATGGAGCCGAATGCAACTTTGGCAGAAATAATGCCTACGTAAGTCTGAAGCGACGACTGCAGGCGCTGTTGCCAATGTTATATAGTTTGCTGTAAGTGGCTTCAATTGCATGGATATTGAATCAAACTGGAATAACTTGTAACATTTCATTAAATTTTAGGAAAATTGCCTTCTTACATAGCCATATATACGATCTCTATGCGGAGCCATACAAAGCAGAAATTAAGAATTCCTATCTTTAACCGTAGACCTCGGCAACCATATTAGTGATTAAGTAAATAGTCTGATATGAGCCGCAAGTAACAATTACTTATATGTATGGATTTCTGTGAAACGAATCTCAACCACAAGCACTAAGTACATCCCATAACTTCCACCATACTTATGATACGCGACTCTTCAAAAACTAAAAAGATTAGCAGGCTACTCCATCCTTCTTATATTTTTTGCTTCGGACAAAACAGCGAACAATTGAGTCTCTTCTAGCACCTCGTTCTATAAATCAACGGTCGGTTCCGGCAGATTGGCTACAGTTACCGTGCACTTAGTGCCAATTCTATTCCTCCAATCTCGGCCGCCCCTGCCCCGGGTTCAGGTCTCGTTAACACGCCTTCATTTGTTTATATTTGCCGACTACTCCCGGCGTCCATTTTGTTGGTGGCCATTTTGAAAATAATGCTGCCATTTTCTTTTAAGCGGACAATGACTTTGTTGTGGTAGTTCAGTTTTTTCACTATGGTGCGACAGAGCCTCTATTTTGCATATTTTTGTAATAAGATTATTACAGTAACAATAACATAACAAAGTTGCATGTTAAGGTTTGACAGTAAGTTATGCATACTTAAATCAGCCGCTACAAGGTTGAAGATGAAATATGGAATATATATCTTTGCTCACATTGAATCTAAGCAAATTGAAATGATATATCTGCCCATTAATTTGCTACAGAAATGAGATTTATTTGTCGGAATTCCTTTTCATATCAATCTCA
Source organism: Pyrausta despicata (assembly GCA_963921415.1). Lineage (NCBI taxonomy): Eukaryota > Metazoa > Arthropoda > Insecta > Lepidoptera > Crambidae > Pyrausta > Pyrausta despicata. The sequence goes on along the minus strand of OY992862.1, from coordinate 6,175,263 downwards.
TTCGGATGTGTGTCAAATGTGGATGAACCCAAATCCAATCGACGTGAACATTTTGCTTATTTTTGTATTGAAATTCCTGTGTCGATCATTTGTAATAGATGTCAATGATTTTCTAGGCCTTGCTGGATATTGTGGAACTTTAACAAACTATTGAAATTTAAATTGAGGTTATTGGAGGATTAATATGTAAAAAAAACTTTAGTAAGCATTTAGTTAGGCGTCATTAAAATACTTTTTTACCTAAATAAATAGCCTAAATGCTTTAATATTTTTTCGACTGATCTAAAAAATGCTTCTCCAAAATTGTTATTTCACATTGAGAAGTGTTCAGAGATCACTAATTCATCTCAAAGTTTGAATTTCCCAAAAAAGTTTCAAGCGTGGATTACACATTTTTCGTCGAAATCTCGTCACTGCCACCTGATTTTAATTAGCCCAGCATCATCACGGGTTTAACGGGATTTCCCTAAAATTCCAAGTGTCATCTGGGTGTGTAAGAGCCGTGAAACGAGATTCGGTAATTGGCTGATATAATGCATCAGCAGCGCCCCTGGCGGAAAAATAGGCCAATTACAAACGCGGTCAAGGCGGTCTCTATGAAACTTTAAGAGCCTGATATTATTGAAACCTTTTGAATCACTCACTTACTCTGGTAAAACAACATTAACCTCTTGATGACCATACGAACTCGAATTACTACGAAGAAACTAGGCAGTGATAAACCCTTGTTTAAATAATATCCAAGAAACTAGACACGTCGATATCTTGTTTAGGTTATGTCATCATTTCTGCTGTCATTCGCTTTTGAATTGGCTGATTTATATTTAAACTGCGGACCAGGCAAACGTTTTTCTGCTCGCGTTATAAAACTTCCTTTTGAATCACTCTATCTATTAAAAAAGGACTGCATCAAAATCCGTTATGTAGTTTCATAGGCAGACGCGGGAAGCGACTTTGCTTTATACAATCTACAAGTGACAAGCGTTCAACAATACCAAGTTATTTTATAGTAAACCTACTTGTATCTCGTCTCCATGGCTCGAAGATAAGACCGTTTAAAGATCCTCTATTTAATACATACTACTATCAATCCAACTCAGAATAACACTATGCAACTGTTCTAGACCATAACCATTAACCTTGCGGTTCAAATGTCAAAACTAACGAGTTAACTCCGCTTTCCATCTAGTTGGCTCCGTCACCTCGATTAAGTTAGCGAAGCTATACGTATAGCTTCTCTGTCTAAGCCGGGATCTTATTACATTAGGTATCATTAGTTTCACAACAGTGGATCTGGTAGGTTCGGGCCACCCGTCTTTTGGTGAACATATATACCGATACTCGATACTCGAAAGTAACTCAAATAAACATACTTAAGCTGTCGCTGTTCGAATAAAAATAAAATTAATTTAATTTATTTGGCACATAAGATTAACCTTTAACGTTCAAATTACAAATAAAGAATGAATTAATTGAAAATAACAAAATACTCAGGGTAAAAGCGAAACATAAAATGTGAAGACTGACTTAGCTTTTTTCAGCGAAATGACAGTATAGCCTGGAAAGTGTGTTTAAAAATAGGAGTTCTGCCTTTGCAAGTTTTTTTTTTCCAACTAGGGTGGATAAACGAAGCATCAATACTTGGAAGGTGTTTAAATTATACAACTAAGAATTAACACAGCAACGGTCCCACCTACGCAAGATGATTCATCTATGAATCTGCTTTTTACTCGTACTTAAGGGTCATATCACAAAATTTTGACAGCTAACCAGTTTTTATATCTTCATAAATTAATCAATTTTCAGAATACGAAACGAAATAAAATTTCATAATTAGATACGTGTAAAGTAACTAATACCGTGAAAATTATCAATGTACCTGCAGATCGATGGGCTGAAAGGAAAATTCCGTTCAGTGCATCGATCTGTACATTGAAATTTTATTTATGCAATTGATTACTTAATATGTATCTAACTAGGAAATTTGTAATTAGTAGCGGCCATATATTTTTGGTTTATAGTTTAAAATTCAATTTTGTGCAAAAACTGATTATCTGCTAAAATTTTGTGATAGGCCTCTTAAGTCTTACATTTACCAGTTTTTTTTATTCTTACGTGAAAAATTTGATGATATTTTCTTTAAAACTAGGAAAGAGATTTTAGAGGTGTCCTTAGGTTTAGGTTTAAAGAACCTATTATTATATTATTCTCATAAGAATACAACAATTCACTTAAAATGAGATATAACAAATTATACATTAAATAAAATTTTACTCGTCGGTACCCGCTTCAATGTGGAGCTTAAGCTTCCTTTTGAAGGTATTTAAAGTTTTACAGTTGCGTATATTCATTGGTAATTTAGTAAACAGCTTTGCTCCCTCATATAAAATAGTCTTACTTCCGTAGTTCGTCCTCGGTGTGATTAGATTAAATGTTTTCTTGTTCCTAAGGTTGTGTGTGTGCTTTCTTACCTCTAAGTCTATATTCGATTTTATGTTGCCGTTAGGGTAATCTCTATTCAGCAGACCCGTCATGAGTCAGTGGCTCAGTGCTGCAAAGCTTAACATTTACACTCATTATATAGAAATTCGAGTGTATTTCATGCCTGCTCCTGGAATTTGATGGCTGCAAAATGTTTTTAGTAAACAGAGTTGACGCTTTAATACATAGCCGATATAGCTAATTGTGAGCGTAAAATTCAATCAAGAGCCCAATGGCTAATAGGTTATTCATTTATTGACTGTTTCAATGGAATGCTTGAGTTTGATTTGGATTTGTAGAATTTGGTGATTAAAGTACGGCAGCAGCTTTTCTAATTGTCTATATTTGGCTTACACAGATCTTAATAACAATGTGTTACGTAGGTAAGTGGTTCTTTGGAACAGTTTTTGTACAATTACACAATACATTGTGCTAGAAATGATTTCAATAGACAATGAAGCCATACAATTTTTACTTAAACTCGAGTTAAAAATTCTAGATTTCTGGTCACCAGCAGGTTTTGTTAATTTCCTTCTGCTTTGGCTGCTTTCCACAGAAACGCTAAAGCAATAAAGTAACATAGAAAATAAATAAAAAAAACAAGACTCTCCACGAATCGATGTTTGTAAATGTCAAAGTAGAAAACAAAGGTTGATGGATGATTTTTAGATAACAATGTTTAAGTTTATGATTTGACACAAGTTTCAAAAATTTAAAGCTAACTCATTCCCGTAAATAAATTGCAATTGCCCGGCAGATTTAACGGTCTTTCTTGGCAGTACCCAGCCTCTGATTTTGTAGATAGAGAGTCTAAACTTTAAAAAAGAACAACTCATTCAAGAAACCTTCGAAGAAACGGTTCTTATTTCATCGCTATGCAAGTACAAAGTATCCTTCAAATCGAGTAGGTACTTTAAAAATTTACTTTTTCTCTCAGAAACTGATTTGAGTTCAATCAGCTGTATCTATATCGCGCTTACTCATACTACCTTACTCTTACTTTCTTTTTATAAAAATTTAGTGAATTTAAATTTTCAAACGCGCTTATGATCTACGTCTCGTCAACACCATAATTGAATAAATACTTGTGAAAACTGTTTGGCCTAAGAACGACGCTTTGTTTTATAACCTTTTTGTACTATAACACAGCTATTTGTGTTCCTAAATAAAGAAAATAAAATAAAAATAAATACCATGCTAGCGTGAGTGACAGGTATGAAAAGAGTGAAACGTGACACCCTCATATATGGTAGGCAAGTATGTTTATAGTGCATCGGTACAGCAATATTCCCGCCTATCGAGTGTAATGAAGCCAAGGCCGTGTTCATGAAACCGTTCAGTTCATAACGTTTTAGAAATCAGAAAATAAGGAGGTACGTGGTGTTTTCACCGAAGAACATACTTTTGATTTGAATTTTAACGAAAAGTAAATATAACCAGTTAAATGAAGTGACTGAATAACTGTTAAAAAAAGGTCTTAGGCAAAAGACGAATAAAAATACGAAATAATTTAAGCTGGTCGTCATATAGATCAATTAATTGCACTCCAATTTTTCCTCAATATGAAACTTAAAAGCCTTAAGAGGTCATTTAACCGTACCTAAAACGCAATACTGTAGTCCCTTGCCATCGTTAGCCGTACCCCAAGTCTCAATCAGCAAAGGTTCCTAGCCCCTATATTATGTTGGTTGTTTACTACGGAGGGAGGGTAAGGCGGCGGACACACCTAAAGCACGCAATTTACGGCCGGAGACGATGTTTATGTGATTGTTTGAGTTCTGCAACTTACCTTAAATTGGAAAGGAATAGTGCACTTAAGGAGCAAGTTATGTCTCTAAGTTCTCTCTAAGATTGGCGTTTGAATTCAGAAACACGAAGGCTGTTGACTTATTAGGCTTTACTGTTGTTAGGATCATTAGTGAGATACTTTGTTCTAGAAATAGGTAGAGTTTTGTGATCAATATATTATTCAGAGTTCTAACATAGTGGTCTTACGAAGTTACCTACACGTCGCAGTTGATACCGAAACTCGCAAAAACGTGCAAATTATACTGAAGTAAAAATAGTCTACGCATTGTCACCTGACAAAGCGACCATGGTTAATCTTAGTTTCATCTCTCTCAGTGTCAAACGATAGCATTTTTTGTTGTGTATTAACGTAACGTTAATTTGAATCTAAAAAAAACTGATTTCCGTAGCGATTGTAAATTATTTCACAGACAAAACCCTCATTAGCGTGCGGACTTATAAAAAACCGTCTGTATTTCTAAAACTTAATTAAATTGTGAATTGTCATCAACTTTTATATCTCTAATTGGACAATTTGATTCCATTCGAATCAACATAAGAACAGATACCCAGTTGAGAGCGGACCCAACTTCCTGGCTTATCTTAATTAACGCGATAACGACCTTTGGAATTAATTGCTTTTCATTTTAAGTTTGACAAGTGAAATCTTTCGCGGCTACAAGTTGACCGGCAACTATCTTGAAGTCGACAACGAGCTGTAATTTAATGTGATCTTTTGTTTAATGAATGGAACAATGTAGTTAGTTGGTGGCTTTTTTCGCAGGTTAAGGGTATTTGTTTCAGGCCACGGCATACTGGGGACGCCGCGCCGTCTGTTGTTTGTGCGACGGGGTCTAGATTCACCCTCGTCGCAACCGGTAGGGACTGCAAAGTGAATCGGCCGAGGTCGGGGAATTGCGGTGAATGCCTGTGGCCTCTCGGCCTACGGAGAACCCGCCACGTTCACATGGCACCGGAGGGCACCGTCAGGTTTTTAGTGGGTAGGCGGGTTCTCTTTTTGAGGCCCACATAACCCCTGCTGCCCCCGCTGCTGGCGGGTATGCGTAACAGCATTTCCCTGACGTTAAAAAAGGCCACGGCATACTGTCGCTTCAACTCACAACTGTCAGTGATTGAGGTGCGGCGATTTGTTGACAAGCTGTGAGAAAATCGCAGGAGTGTTTTATGGAGATGTTTTTTGCAGATAGAGTTTGCTATATATATAGCTATATATAGCAATACTGTAAAACAGATTTTGTTTTCGGGTAGTTTATTAAAACTTCATTTATATAAAGTATATATTAAGCATATATATATTATATGCATATTTATTAAGCACATGAAAGTACTTGTTTAGCGCTATTCTCTTGAGCTAAGTAGAAATAAAATGCATCTATTTAACTGTATGTGATTTTAAAATCAAAATTCTTCTCCAATACTGTGTTAGTTCTGCCTTCCACAAATAGAGAACCGACACATCAATTAACCGCTACCCATAGACTAATGGAATACTAACAGATTGTCCTCCAAACAGCGCACGGAGCGCACAGACGAGCGACAGTGTGACAACTATCTTTTTATTTAAGTTTTACTAACCAAAAAAGACGAAAATAAAGGTTTATAGTTTGTCCCCTATTCTGTTTGTGTGTATTTGTACGTCATAGTAGCTGACAAATGGATGGACCGATTTCAATGAGTTTTTTTTTTATCACACTAATATTATAAATGTGAAAGTAATGACACAACAGAGCGAGAACTCTGTCGTTTACACAGACTTAAAAAGAATATATTTTACGGCTTCAACATGACATTACTATTTTAACGTTTTATTTGCTAGGTAAGCTTGTTGCACATAAATAAGCAATAGATGCTACTATATGTAGGTATACAAGTAATATTATTTTACGAGTAATACAAATTTAACAGAAAGTCCCTTTGTTAAGAATTTATTATATTTGGATGTATGGGTGTTTGTCCGTCAATCACGCTGAAACTACGGAACGGATTTTCATAAAATTTAGTTTGCAGACAGGGTGTGAGCTGATTTAGGTGATAGGATACTTGTATTCCGATTAAAGGCTTCCTTGGGATAAATACGTTTGCACGGACGAAGTCGCAGGCTAATTTGAAATATAATTTAATTGCTGTATACTTTAAATGGTTCTTAGCTATGGCTCGCAAAATCTGTCAGCCGTTGAAGCGCACCAGTGGTTTTCTTAGCTCATGTCGGGGGTTAAATTTATTATTATATAATATTATGTAAATGTTTGATTCTTAGGGACAAATCCAGATACAGCAGAATCTCTAAATAGACGTTGCATCTAGCTAACCTAAAACAAGTCGCTTGCAACTCTACATAGGTAGTAGACAGACTTTTTATTTGAAAGCGACTGAACCACGACTAACGCAATCAGGATAGGGACCTTCGAACTCGTGCAGTCATCATAACCGACTGCATGGCTTCAAAGGTCGCTACAACATGAAATTTCAGTGACAATCGCCACGCACTGGAACTTTGATGCCCGGCCGAATAGTCTGTTATTAAGTTAGCCACTGTCTCCGTATGATGTAATGTTTGAAATTCACAGAAAGAGGTGACGTGAGTTTTCTATGGCTATTGTAGTTTTCAAACATGTAACAAACAAAAGTAGGTTCTTATAAAGCGAACTTTTGTTTAAAGGCTACAATCGCAAGTAGGCTCTGTCGCCTATTCTGTATTTTGTATAAAAGCACTTATGCTTTTTAACAGGAAACTTATTATTGGTTTTCATGTCTTAACGCATAGCGATTTCAGTGATATGATAACATAGGTACCTACGACAGCACGTCAGGGCAAACACTGCAGCATCTTAATCGCTCGTGATAAGGGGGTGTCGCTTCGTCGCTTGCGATAATTTTGTCGCCGATCGTCACCTACCACAGTCGCAAGCAGTCGGCGACATATTGTCGCTCGTCTGCAAGCCCCCTTACGGGTAGACTATCTTTTCCCATTCAAATACCTACTGAATAACCGCTGTTTTCATTCGGTTCATAAATTGATCCAAACACGTTATACGCATTAAGACTAAAAGGATCTTTTTGTTCTTGTTTGCTTAGTTTCACTCGTTATGTGTAATTTTATACGATAGCTAATGAGAAAATGGAACAAAAGATTTTGATGCTTTATAGTGGAAAACGGAGTGAATATGTGTGAGAGTGTAGTGCGCACTGTAAGGGTTATTTTTAGACGTAACTGTGATGTTAAAATTATGTTTGGTTTCTTTATATCCTACATTGAAATATATAGTTTATTTATTTATAACTTTATTGCACACCCCAAAAAATAATACAAAAACAACATACAAAGAAAGATGCAGAACTTTGGCGGTCTTATCGCTTAAAGAGATTAATTTCAATTAACATTAATTTCCAGAAATGAATAACCCACCTAATTTCCAGAAATGAATAACCCAGCTACTTATATTTTTATTAGAAAAAAAAAATGATTGAAGTGTTCTATATCTACGATCTCTTATTTGAGTTTAATTTTTTACGTTCCAAATCCTTTTTTTATGAATCTGTTCCACAGAAAGTACGTGTTTTCCATCGGAATTGATGTCTAAAGTAAAACGCATTGAAGCGGCAAAACGATTTGACAAACAAAACTTGAACCAACCACACAATCGAATCTCACCCACACATGCGCGACCACCCCAAAACAACCGCTTTAAAAATGTACAGCGGTGTACGTACGCATCAATTGAGGGTCTACTCTGGATTTTATTTGTAGATTCGATTTTAAATTCGGATAGAACATCGAAAATTCTAAAATGGCGGAATAGTTTGTACTTACTAGGGAATACGATTTCCCCAAACTCCCCAGATTTTTATTTTATTTTTAGTCACCATTTACTTAAATCTTTTTTCATTTTATTTGTGTCCGATATTGGTATATAATTCTGAATAATATCATATGTAAAATAATCTTATTACCAAGGTTAATAATCTGAAACTGATTTAATAATTCACCACCATGCCTCTTGTCGCATTTTAAAGGTTTTACTAAAAATCCTGTTTATCCGCTGCCAATACTCATGCGAGTTATATGAGATAATTTCCCGATTTTGACATTTCGACCATAGTAGAACTGTCAAAAACTGGCGATTCAATTACGATTGACTATCGAAAACGGCCCTCAGTGCATCGAACGCAATGGTTGGAGCCAAAAATACGGCGCCTTCCACAATAGGACCCCCGGACGGAGAATGCATTTGCAAATTAGATTCGAACCCCGCTGTCTTCGGTGCCATTTAACCTCGGGCTACACGCGTTGATTTTTGGAGAACGATTCCTTTTTGTTTTGCATTTTCGTAAAGGAACGAACTGCAGACATTCCATTATTTAACTTTAAAAGATTGAAAAAAATGTTTCTCAGCAACCAGTAACTATCTATGTTGGGTAATATATTAAAATTATACCGGACCGGCAGATCTGTCGAAAACCGGACACCGGACAGAGTGTTAAAATTACACCGAATCCCGGGAGCACCTCAGTAATAATCCAACATGACCAAACGCTCGGTAAAAATGCCGGGCTTGGCGAAAATGCCGGACCTGGTATAATGTAAGTATACCAGCTTCATAGAATTCGTACAACCACTTGGACTTTCGGTAATTTTACCGAACCGGGAGATCTGCCGAAGAGAACTCAGCCTAAGCCTACCTACTAGTAAATATATCTGTAACTATCTAAAAATAAATTTGACTCAACATTATCAAAATGGTTAAGTTTGAGTTAGGGCTTGCTTGTGCATTCATGTTTTTACGCAGTATTCTACCATGATTAAGAATTCTCTGATTTCTTGTTTTTAAAGATTTATTAGAACTTTCTTACCCATGATATCTTCGCTAAACAAAGACATGAGTTGTGCCGACTTTTCACAATAAACTACTGACATTGCACGCCACAGCACAAACAACAAAATACGAGTACACCAAGATGGCCGCCAAACAACACTACCATAGTATAAAGCTAAGTCTCTTTTCGCGTCTGGCTCTATGTCTGTATGTATGTATGCTTAGATCATTTAAAAAAGGCTTTTGATGTAGTTGAAAAAGAGGATTATTTTGCTTTAAATTTTATTATTTTGCTTGACGACACGCTCGTAGTCTGTCGTAGCGACAACATCTCCTAAGGATGCCACGTGTAGTGGCGAAACGCCTCGAGTGTTTTGTTGGTGTCAGTGTTGTGATTCCAGGTGCATCTTCTGTGTCATGTTGTGAGTTGTAGGTATTGTGAGTCCTGCGACTTTCAGCTCTAGCTTTTTCACGTGATTACAGTTGGATGTATTTCGGTTCCTGCGCTGGCGTCGTTTAGTGGAAATTTAAAGCAAAATTAATCCTCTTTTTCAGCTTTAGTAATGGATTTCCGCAAAGTAACGCCTGATTCCATCAACTATTTTGATGTAGCCTTTTTTTTCAATAGATAGAGAGATCCAAGAGAAAGGTTCTTGTATGTATTATAACACAGCGGAAAGGACAACGTCTGCCATGTTCGCTAGTTGTAAATAAGAGAAACATCTTAAAGTCACCTACCTAATGGTGGTAAATCTCCAAGGCTCAACAAATACAAAATCAAATCAGCAACAGCAAACGGCAAGATTGTTTCTAGACTTCTTTCCTCATCCAAGTCCGGCTTCCTTAGTCGGCGTCATCTCTAATGCACAAGTTTGTTGGAAGTTATAAGATGTGCAGTGGAGGGGGACGGGTCGAGCGGAGATTCTCACTTAAGGCATCAGATGTTATAAGTTGTGTGTGTGATCGTGGTTATAGGTATTTACTTGTGCGGTAACAACATCACATTGAAAATAACACCTATGTAACATGGTTGTGCTCTTGTTTTGAAGTCGTAAAACGAATTCGCTAGTATACTCAAACAGAATAAGAATGATAATGATAATGAATCTTTATTCATTGTTAATTTTTAATTCTTATTTTTAACAATGAATAAAGATTAATGCAAAATATGTATGAATGCAAATAATATAGAATTAAATAACACTCAAGTAATAACGAACAATTGTAATTCGGAAAAATATCTACTTGAGAGGCAATTTTTTTTCACACTGTTCAAAATGATAACTTACACAATCGCAAAAACAAATAAGTTAACATCATACATGAATTTCAGCCCAGACAACCCGATTCCATTTACAATATAACTAAATTTCTAAAGCCACATTATGAAATAAATTGTTAAATTAACACAAACAGATTAAAGCCTTCAATTCAAGTAAAATTTTTGGCGAAATCATTTCAAAGGGTGAGTTATGTCATTAGTGTAATTGACAATATTTCTCGAGTCTGGGGCGAGACTGGCCAGACGGTTGGTTATTTGCCCGTTATTACATAACTTTATTAAAATATTGGACTTTTACAAGAGGATTTTGCTATTATGTCTAATGAAAGATGGAGACAGATAGAAACAATGTTGGCAACCGCTCGAACCAGCCGCCCCAATTTCGAGCCTTTTTTAGGTCGTCACAGTGTTTTAAATTAATATAAATGCAGACTACAATTGTGTGAGATGTATTTTATATGTAAACAGTGTCTGTTTTTTCCACTTTTTCCAGAATGCATTCCAATGTTAGACAGCCATTTTATTACGTTTAAGGAAAAAAAACCTATCTGTGGCCCCAGTTCAGTCTTATCTGTAGTTGTAGGTAATATACTTTTAAAATAATAGATTTTTTTAACAAATACATACACAGACAAATAGGTAGAAGCCTCCACGGACCTTCCATATAAACTGAAATAATATCCCCATGATGGATACATATTTTCTACAGATAGTGTGTGTTCACAAAATTGAAGTCTGCATTATTCCCAATGGGTCCCATTCCCTACTCCGTGAAGTTTCGTGCGTATTTTTAACTCTAGCCATCGCATTCACTCGCACAGTCAGGATAACATGTGTAGCAGAGATAGGTACAATCGAAACTACAGACGTATTTCTACAGAATAAGACCCCTGATTCCACACAGCACCGAACTTTGATAAATGAGCACCGAGAGGCTTTTCTCGGCAAATGACAAAGTGCATTCTTAATTCATTTTAATTAATATTCCCTTTATTGTTTCAGGTGAGTTATCATCTCATTCGGCTGAGTTTTAAGCGTGAGTAATAAATTTTCGATTTCTAAATGTAAATCATAAATACAAAATATGAATAACTAGGATTGAATTGTAAAGAAGAGTAACTTTTCTTTCGCCAAACAAACGTCTCTAGATACAGTTATCAAAATAAATACGAAAGGGCAACACAGGTTTAGGTAAGTTAGAAGCACATAGTTTTCTTTTTAGGTACGTTAAACATCAGTAGTTTACTAGAAAATAACTAAGTAGTGTTGAACGCGTACTTAGATAATATGTAAGCAACTCAAAACGAATGCCTCTTTTAGGTTGTTACATTTGTGCTGTCATTAATTTTGAATTGGCCGGGTAATATTTAGACAATCCTGAAACACTTCCTAGTTCTTTTTTAGTAAAAGTCAGGAGAGTTAAGAAATAGTATCAGCGATAAAATATTTATTCTTCTTATATATATAAAATTTTAACAGTCTTGGTTTTCTGCAGGTATGACGCTAACCCTAAAATAACGGAGTAATTTCATAATTCCATTATTAACGGGCTCCTAAAGATAGTGGTGTAAATCCATTTTATGTCGGCCGTAAAATACTCCTGCTCTAATGGCAGTTTGTGCGTTTACGTTAACGTTCTGAGTAACGGAACGTAATACTGAAACTGAGTTTATATTGATATACTGTAATAGCTGTGAAATTTGACACAGTGTCTAATGTAGCTGCTGCTAGGCTATTTTGTAATTAAAAGTAAAGAAGCAAGTCGTGATTATTTGCGATAAGTTTTTTCACGACCATTTATTTGTTTTAGTATTCAAATGGAAGCTATCGTACTGAAAAATTAATTATTAATTCACCTATTTTTGGATATTAAGTGATTTCATTAAAAACTAGAGGGAACAGGCACCTTCTTGGTGAGCTTGCTCCATCCTTGTTGGGCTTAGTCTTAGGTCGAGAGTAAACCTTAAAAAAAATATAAAAAAATTCACTGCCCTGAAAGCAAAGTACTAATAAAAAGAACACAATAAGAAGAATCTCATGTTGAATTTTCCTTTCGTTTGTTCTGATCAAAACCTTTGCAAGTTGAAGTTGCAGCATTTTTATCTCGCCCACATGTACTTAAAAATATCCCGCAATCGATACTTCACCAGTAAAAAAGTATGTATACATACTTAAACATCTTCGGTCGCGTGCACATATAACGACCGTTTTACAGATCCGTGTAAAACGTCTGTTATTAGTGAATTTAGTTAAATGAGAGAATTCACACTGTACAGTATTCCGGATTCAGAAGAAAATACCGACCCGTCAAAATGAGCAGCTTTGTTTTACGGGTCCGTTAAAACGTGTGATTTATAATTGATGGAATCAGGCGTTACTTTGCGGAAATCTATGACTAAAGCTGAAAAAAAGGAATATTTTGCTTTAAATTTCCACTAAACGACGCCATGTTATATTATGTTATATGTATGTTATATTATCATATGTAGTTGTATAAAGAAGAACAAAAGCTCTTGGTGGCCGAGAGGAAGATCATGAGGAAGATTCAGGGTCCAACTCAGAGAGAAGATGGCAGCTGGAGGAACCACGAGATCGAGGAGCTGGTCGCCGAACCTAACATCCTGGGAGAAGCCAAAGCCCAGAGACTTCGTTGGTTGGGACATCTCGTAAGAATGGGGGAGGATCGTAGCGCCAAAGCAGCGTTTCTTGGAATACCTCGAGGCCAACGCCCCGTCGGCCGGCCCAGATACCACTGGAAGGACGCCGTCATGTCAGATCAGTAGGAACTACAAGTTGCGGACTGGGAAGAGGCAGCGCAAGACCGGATCAGATGGCGTTCTCTTGTGTCGGAGGCCAAGACACACTTTGGGTCGCTGCGCCAAAGGAGTAAGTAAGTTAGTATGTAGTTGTATGAGCCAGTTCACACATAATACAGTATTTCGGATCCAGTATACTGATTCGTTTATCGAATCAGTACTGTGATGTGCTGAGTGAATACCATCTCCGGTCGCGACGGATCCGTTAAAACCGATCCTGTAAAACAGATATCATACATATGTGAACGCGCCCTTATATCTCACGCCACAAGCCACGTCGAGGCCATCCCCTCACGGACATAACTTGGGCAATAAACTTAATAACACTCACACACGCTTATCGGTCAAGATTAAAGCTCCCTTCAGCCCCGTTATAACACTGATATATCGCTGATTTGGCGATCAATAACAGACAATTTACATGTTGTTACTGTTTTGGGGTGCCATTAAATTGCGCAAGATAAACTATACTACCAGAGTGATAGAGCAAAGCTTAGAAGTTGCTATTTAAAAAGTTTCTATCGACTACGTAGTAATATTGCAATCTTCCATGTCTTGTTATTGGCTTGAATATTATGTCAAGTATTAAAGAAGCATACTTACTACGTTATATATAAATTATACAATGTGTCTACCAATGCCATACTCCTATAAAGGCCTAATCTAAAAAACAAAATCCGTGGAAACGATAAATAGACGACAGCAAATCGAGCTATATATTTAGCGCCCTTTTAACACGCGTATACCTCTAAGATGACAAAGTTTTTACCTTAGCATGCTATCATGTCTACTTGTCTCTTAATACGTAAAAACGACTATCATATGAATTTCGTTTTTAGAAGTAAGGCCTCTGTAATCTTATGTTACCGTGGCGCTTATTACTATCACGTCAAAAAAAACTGTGCTAAACGATCTAGTTCGATGAAATAAAACCGTCCTTGTCTTAAAGAAGTGTGGTGCAAACAGTTTTGATCCTCACATCACATGTTTCTTAGTGGCAGCTCTTACGCCCCCCACTGTCAGATCGACGTTTGGCAATAAACTTAATAGCTCTCGCGCATGCTTATCGGTCAAGATTATGGCCCTCTAATGCTGCTGATATATTACTATATTTGTCAAATATCAATATCGAAGAGAGCGAAAGACGATATCGTTGAATATGGAATTAGGATAGGGACCATTTTCTGGTGCCATTGATTTATACGGATACATTACAGTGTATTAGGCTGTTGTGGCTACAGTTGTTGTTATTTAATTATTTACTTGGTGCGAGTAAACAAAGAATTTAAGCATAAAGTTTTTTTTTTTCTTAAATAACGAATGTTGGTTCAATTCATTGTTTTATTTTCGACAAATATCGTTCAGACACAATTTACACTTTTATATGTACAGACAAAGTTCATTATTGTAATTATAGCGGATTTAAAAAATCTACCCTAATGTTACGTTAGGCAAACTTAATCACAATGTACTTTCTCCGCTAAGTAACTGGATGCCTAGTTATTTATTTACCCATTAGCAATCAGACTGCTTTAATTAAAATAAGAAAACCTTACCGTAACCTTATTTATCCGATAAACCAAATATAAATGTATTATTACTTTGGCGATTTGGGATCTGAAATATCTGAACAATACGAAATACGTTCAGACCTAGATAATTAATTATCTTTTCGTTAGATTTCGATTACCTATTTCACGCGTACGATTGAAAGTCTGCGAGAGAAAAAACAAAATACATAAGTTTCAATATTTTGTTTGCCAATTATGTTGTACGAATGAGTATACTTTTCCACAAAACTCCAATAAATTTGGTATATTTGCCATACTATAGAAAATAGCGGTCTTGAATCTGTGGCCAACTTTTTTCATAAAGAATCTAGACAGCTCGTACGGCGTCGTAAAATATGTTATGTAACTAGGAAAGTTAGGCAATCATAGGAAAGGGAAGAATACCTAACATCTTTACTATTTGGAGCAAGTAAATGCGAAAAATAAGTGCCTTCAAAAGCATGTACCTATCTTAAGCTGCGTGCACATTATTGGGCGTGTTCGGACGTAATGCTGGCAGGACAATCTCTATGATCAAAACTTGACAAAGACTTACGTCATCCCATGTGACGCGTCCCGCCGTCCGTGAACGTACGAACGCGTAATGATATACCTATATATATATATATATATATATATCTCTGTGTACTCAGCGCCGAGATCACAGGAAGACTAAGATGTTAGTTGTCTTTACATAGTTTTGAAAAATTGTAAACTACCAACCATCACCGAAGATCAAATATGTGTACTCAGCTTTACAGATGCGAAGAAGTTGCGTGTCGCGTATCGATAATACTTCTTACATAAAAGTGCGGGTAAAATATCAATTTTTTCTAAAACCAATAGTTATGTAACGGTCCCTCATTATTTACTATTTTTTATAGTTAACGTAGAAACATTTTTTTTACCGACAATGTGATATGAAACAGATCCGAAAAATTATAAATCGACTTTAATAGATCCAAAAAACATTTAGTAATCTAAATCGGAAAAGTCAGCATGGCCCGAAAATACATATTAGGTGTATGAGGCTTTGTGTATGAATGAGCATCACAAAATCCACACTCAGAAAAGCAGGAAATAAGAGATGCAAGATCGGGAAGACCGCAGTTGCAATTCTAAAAATAATCCAATCCGAACCGCGGTGTCATTTCGAACTAACAAACTAGAAATTTTCAAGTCGATATTTCCAACCTGATTCCCGGGAAAAACGAATTGAGAAAATTCGCCGACTTGTTACTCCATCGACGGTTTTCTTATTGTGGAAACTTACGGGGCGCTGTCTCACTGGGGACCGTCGAGGATAAGATATTGGCAAACTGAGATTTATTGATAAAAACTGAATTTTGTTGATTAATTATCTCATTTAAGATAAGACAGGGAATACCACACTTGAAAACTGTTTTGAATATAAACCCGAAAACATATCCCACAGTTATGTATGTATTCTTTGATCTGATAAGAATACTCGAAGACTATTTATTTATGGAGACAACTCATTGGTAGTTTTAGAAAGTATTGTGTTTAACTCAGTTGATGATATTTGTGAGACAGTATTTGTTTCATTTACTTACATAATCCAAAATTGGAGACAAATTTTTATGATTTTCATTCTAAAAAACGATGAAACGACCTTCAAAAATAAGTTTTACATTCTGTTTAAGATTTTGAATCATTCACAATACATATTTCACTTTATTTTGTGGTGTCAAAAGTTTATTTACAACCTTTTATTTAGCTTCACCTGTCTGTCTTTAATGCTTAGTTTCCAGGACAATAAACAATTTCAAGATAAAAGCTTGTCAAAAAAATAATTTTTTCTTCACTTTTTCATTTCTTTATCCACTTTCAACGACAAGGCGTCTGCGTCCGGGTGAAGCATGGCTGCCGTAGTCTTGAGCAGGGCGAGAGTGACACTCGGCTTCTTGCTCTACGTTGTTAGCCGCGATCGGCCGTTATGCCTAGATGTTATCAGTTTGTTAGGTATAAGCTGAAGAAATATCCACTTCTATTTACGTTTAATAACTGAGTAACTTGTTCATTATTATAAGACTTGCAATTCTTAACACGACTTAGAAGTTCGTCGGTCACTAGGAGCGCAATATAGGTAACCAAAATACGTGCGGGCAAAGACGCAGCAATAGTGTAGTAACTATTTTAAAATCATTTCAAATATTCGATTCAATCACTATAAGTCAATATTTTACGTCGTAATAATATTAGGTCCTTACATATGAAATTGGCGTTTTGTCGTACTGGCCACTTTGATCACAAATTTTTCCTATTTGGTTAGGAATTCGAAATTCAAATTTATACAGCTATTTCCACATGTAGTTGTGTTTCGTAAACCGTCATTCATTTGTTTTTTTACTTATCTTTTTTCTGTTTGCATCGCTCAATTTACAAAATGGAAAATTTGAAATATCGCGTTATTTACGAGTACGAGTTCCACCGTGGCACCAGTGCTGCGGAAACGGCTCGAAGGGTTAATGATGTGTATGGCGGTTGTGTCGCAAAAGAAAACACAGTGCGTTTTTGGTTCCAACGTTTTCGTTCTGGAAATTTCGACCTGCAAAACAAGCCCCGTGGACGGCCGGAGACCCAATTTGATAATGAAGAATTGAAGGCTATTGTGGAAGCGGATCCATCGCAAACCACGTCCGAGTTAGCTGCAGGCTTTGGCGTTAGTGATAAAACTGTTTTAATCCACTTGAAGCAAATTGGGAAGATTAAAAAACTTGAAAGGTGGGTTCCTCACGAATTGAGTGAAGCAAACCGGCAAACGCGCGTCAACTGCTGCGTTACATTACTTGACCGGCACAATAACGAAGGGATTTTAAATCGAATCATTACCTGTGATGAAAAGTGGATTCTCTACGATAATCGGAAGCGCTCATCGCAATGGCTGGACCCTGGCAAGCCAGCCAAAGCCTGCTCCAAGCGAAAATTGACCAATAAAAAGTTACTTGTAAGCGTTTGGTGGACTAGCGCCGGTGTCGTTCATTACAGTTTTCTCAAATCTGGCCAGACGATTACGGCAGATATCTATTGTCAGCAATTGCAAACCATGATGGAAAAGCTAGTTGCTAAACAACCAAGGCTGGTCAATCGCTCTACGCCACTGCTGCTTCACGACAACGCTAGACCACACACTGCACAACAGACGGCTAGCAAATTAGAAGAACTTCAATTGGAATCTCTAAGGCATCCACCGTACTCCCCGGACCTTGCTCCAACAGATTACCATTTTTTTCGAAATTTGGATAACTTCTTGCAAGGGAAAAAGTTCAACTCAGATGGGGCAGTCCAAGTCGCCTTCAAAGATTTTATTGATTCCCGTTCGAATGGTTTTTTTAGTAAAGGGATCAATGAACTACCTATGAGATGGCAAAAGTGCATAGATTACAATGGCTCATACTTTGATTAAATAAATATGCTATATAAAAAAATTTCGACTTTTTGTTCCTCCCATACAAAACGCCAATTTCATAGGTAAGGACCTAATATTATGAACACCGCTTCTCAACTTGATATAGCAAATTAGAATAACACAATCGTAATATTATTACAGCTTAGAATCTGTGCTGCCACAAATTACTTCGTACAACATTTGACTAAGTTGGCCTTTGTTAGGGAAAATTTACAATTCCGCACAAACCAGAAACTACGTGTGAATGTTATTGTTATTATTATCTGGTGGAATCCCATTGTTCCGTTTGCAATTAAGAGTGAGTTATTGAATTGTTGGTCGGCGCTCTTCGGCAAAATATTCCGGCTTACAACATTTAAGACACTTGATATGCGATTTCGAATCATGATCATCGCATGCAATATTCCGTTCGAAAATTACTGTAACTTGATTCGTAAATTGAAATTTGAATGGATTTACTTTATGTATTCACTGTGTGGGCGAGGCAGACAGCGTATTGCAGATTAATACTGCAATTCGAAATATTGTATCTCCTTTACCCAATGTTTTGGGGTTTCACTGCCAAACTAAAGTATTGTTTTAGTAGTCAAACTAAAATAATTATCTTTGAAAGAAAAAACTGATATCAGACCACTCATTGTAGA
Source organism: Pyrausta despicata (assembly GCA_963921415.1). NCBI lineage: Eukaryota > Metazoa > Arthropoda > Insecta > Lepidoptera > Crambidae > Pyrausta > Pyrausta despicata. Next base: position 6,156,437 of record OY992862.1, on the reverse strand, counting down.
ATTTAGAGGGTTAACATTGCTTTTTTCGGGATGCTTTCCTATCTTGTCGTTGCTTCAAACTAGAAATTACAGTATAGAGGCTTTGATTTGCCAGCTTGAATTTCAGGATGATACCTTCTCTCCGGACTCAGCTTAGACTTGATAACTGAGCACTCCAAATAACCCATGGCATTAACAGAGTACCAATACCGGGCTGATGGTCATCCTAATATCGTCTCCGAGCGTTAACCGTTAAACGCGCACTTAAACAAATAACGCGATAACACAAACCAAATGTGAATCATACCCAGATTATAAGGGTACATCGTATGCACCCTTCATTATTCAGGGGCGTCTCATTACCCCACCGGTTAATCCTGGCTTACACTGCCTTTTTAATTGTACCTCCACTGTCTGACCCTTGTCGAGTCGCTTGTTTTTCAGAATTTGCCGTCTCGTTAACCTTCACTAGATTTTTGTGTGGTGCAAACGAATTATCAATATTTTTCAAGCAATCAAACATTCCCAGATAAAATTCATGTTTTAAAAATCTTGGTTTAAAAAAAATGGGTAGTGAGAATTGAGTAGATATGTATATGTGCGAAATGATGAACAGAAAACATTTAGCTTGCAGATAATTTGACAAAAAGCGCAGTTTAACTAGGAGATCGAACTAGGGCGTGATGTCGTACAATCGGAAGAAGTCACATTCGTGAAAAGTTCGATCGTTTGGCACTCGAACCTAACGATTGGTGCTGACCTGTCTGAAATTACTTGTAAATTTGAAATGCACCTGTTTACAGTAAACTGAAGTTATTGTTAGACTCCTGTGCTTTGCTGGCTACAAACGAATTACCGCAGGTAAAAAATACGAATGCATGAGAATCTTACTCATTACAGCCCATTACGGCTCTAGTGTTCAAAAATTTTTTACCTTTTTTTAAAATTAAAATTGTGATTTAATATTTGCGGATACTAATACGAAACGCAGAAAATTCCGCTTCAGCTTATAATTTTCGTCAGATCGTTAGTCTGTTATCACAATTGCGCATCCGTAGACCCGAACCTTTTCGTTACATAATTTCGTGATTAATTAAATCCGCTGATCGTTTTCATTGTTTAAGACGGCCACTGTAATTTGTTTAACCCCTCATCTTTCGCGGTCAGTCTGTTTTTTTTTTCAAAACATGAGATGGTGGTCCCCACAATTATAATTTTTCATCGAATAACAAAAGGATGGCAAGACACATAGCTAATTGAAATGGATATGTTTTGCAACGATTTAATTTAAAAAATATTTATTTTAAAACTGAAAAAAGAGTATTATTTTGCTTTAAATTTCCACTAAACGACGCCCGCCTGAATATTTATTTTATGTTATTTAAGACACTTGCTATAATACTCGTATGCCGTTTTTGTGGGATGTATGACAAGAAAAGTGGGAAAGCAAGAAAAGCACCAGAAGGAATACACTCTGTTATTTTTTTATTTCTATAAAAAAACGAACGTAACGAACGCGGAATACAATTGGCATAATGACACCTATTTTAAATATTTTCAAGACCATGGCGTTTAAAAAACATAGCCCCTATGAAGTTAATACAACCAGTTTATTTCCAAAAAGCTGTAGAAACGAATTTTTAAACACAAAAAAATCAATAAATATTCGGTCAATTGACTCCGATTTCTGATATATGACCGTGACGTCACGTTCATGTATTCCCATATAAATCTATTGAGGCAGACCGTTTTGACAGATAATAAAAAGTATGTCAACGATTGGTGGTGTCGTCTAGCCCATTTAGTTGACATCATTTCACCACATTTTTCCTTTATTTATTTGCTGTAAAATGAAACTTAACCTCAAACCTGTAACAGAAACTTCATAACATTTTAGTGTACAATTACAAAGTTTTCTTGATCAAGAAACGAAAATGTAGTGCTATTGTCTTACAAAACACATCTTTGAGGACGTAAGACGCTTTGAGGAGTACTGTTCAAGTTCCGAGACTCGAACTTAGGAAGTTGTGCGAGAAGTAACTTTACATAACTGAGCTTACTTCGCTCTTCGCTAGGGTCATTAGGAGGGTATAGTATAGCTTCGACGTTTTGACTAGTCAAAACATAAATAGTCACTTGTTAAGGCTTTTAGAACATAACAAATAAATAGGATTTTTTAAAAATATTTTTTCGTTTTTTGATTGCATTTTTTTCGTCAACGGCTAAAGCTAACGTATTTTTTTTACTTTAATACTCTATTACCTGTCCAGTAATAAAAATATTTGTAAAGCAAACGCACATAAACCACTCAATTTGATGCATCATTTAAAACTGCAACGCATCAAAATACCTCGTAAAGTACGTTTGTCCTGCTACGGTCATAAAGCCGGTCGAATAAACGACTAAAAACTGCCGAAATTTCCATCGGATCATAAAACCATGACACCCTTTAAATCCTATAAAATTTATGCAGGGAGAGCTATATTATTTTACGGGTGATCTATTTATTAGGAACCCCTAGCGGTGTTATAAACAATCTATTAATAAATTAGGAGCGACCGTCCCTTGGGCTGTGGTCGGCAAAGCGACGTACCAGAAATATTGCGAACTATTTGAAAGGCTGGGACTTTGACAAGGTTGGCAGGAGTAATATAGTTTGCTTGTTTTAGACTTGATTTGGCTATCTCGTTTAAACTTATTGCGAAATACAGTTTTGCATGCGGAAACTTCATCAAAGGTATTTATTTACGAGTTTCGAGGTCACGAAAATTCGAAAATTCATCCCCGTGACTTAAATTTTTCGGACCTATACCTCTAATACACGTGAAAATTATTCTAATAATATTAAATGGCACTATCAAAGTACTAAAATGCCATTTTATTTCAAAAAAGAAATAAGAACATGGAACCTAAAGTAATATCAACTAATCCACTATACGTCCCTACTTCCGACCCCACCTAACATTCAGGCCATACTAATGTACATCAAAAGTTAAATTACGAGCTAGGTTAATTCGGTAGCACTGTGACACTCGCCGCATTTCAGAATCAATTTAATAAACGTCACTTTCACTGAATGAGATGTCATAAGTCCGGATCAACTAGTTAATAGATTTTTAATCAATTTAGTTTCGTGGTGGCCATTTTAGGGTATGGTGCGAGCATGACGAATGCAGTCAGTTTCGAGGGAAGGTAGTAAGGTACTACTGCTGAACGATGGCAACTGTATTTTCTGAAAATTTAGCGACACCAAGTCAAAAAGTAGGAAAGTTAATATAAGTTTTTAATAGCTTTTTTAAAGTCTTTATCGATGATATTTTTTTTAAGAATTTACAAAAAAGAACGGAATTCAAAAATCTTTTTTCAAATATACACATTACCTCCAAAAATGATCAGAAAAGCTGTGTTACTTAAAAAGAAGACTTCTTGAGAAGCGTCAACCTCAAAACCGATAGGTAAAGTCTCGTACTTCACGATTATAACCACGAAAATCTTCGATTCCTCTTTCGGCAAACGAATTGATTGGCTGCTCTAACTTCCCTATGGACATAGCGAGCGCTGGTTGGTCGGTTTGAATTCGGAATGAACGCACGAGCAACGGTCATCAATCATGACCGCGGGCCGGCGCCTGACGCGTCCAAATTATGATTTAGATTTATGCCCTTTTGTCGTTCGGCTGCCACTAGTCGTAATGTCGATTAGATTTCGCCGATAGTTTTTCAGTGTCATTTCCCTTTGTTTGATAATGTTAGAGTGTCTTTTTGTTAGAGGGTTGAAACTTTTTGTCTTTGATGCTCATAGCTTTTTAACTTGTTTTTCCATCACAAGTGCGTTTACTTAGACTTTCATTTTGATACTTTTTTAGGTTTGAGTAATTAATTAACCAATTACATATATATATATATATATATATATATATATATTTTTACAACAATCACATCAATTCTCTAGTCCCAAATTAAGCTACGAGGCTTGTGTTATGGGTACTAGACAACGGATAAACATACTTTAATACTTTTTTTTTGTAAATAAATACATAATATACATAGAAAACGCCCAGACCAGTACAAACACATGTTCATGGACACTTATGCTTGTACTGTGCGGGGATCGAACCCGCGACCCTTGGTTGAGAAGTCCGACAGGTGGACCACTGCACCAAGCGGTCGTCAACATATATTATACTATGCACAGTTACAGCTGCAATTGAGGAAATGTGGCTCGTTTACATTTACAGTTACCAGCACATCAGTCTACCCATTTTTGTAGCATAATCGCCCGTATCACCAGCGCATTAGATACTGCACTGTTTACCCTGACGTGCTGGCCTCCTTACAACAAAAGTCCGTTCAGTTTCTTGATCGACCACCCTTGGTTATAGTCATGATAACTCAAAATTAATATGTTACTTACACAAACTGTTCGTCAATCAAAGTGTAGGGCATGTGAACATGAAGGTAATGAATGTTTCATTCAAATCACATATACAACTGAAATGATACACTTTTTACGGATTATTTCGCGATTTCTTTACATTTTGTTCTAACCTGACGTTTCGGACCCTTTTCAGCGTCCGTGGTCACAGGAAGACTAAGGTGTTAGTTTTCATTACATAGTTTAAAAATTTTTAAACTGCCATCACTCAAAAATATTAAGTTATGTTCCTATCCACACAAAATGAGCTAAAAATATCTTGAGGTCTTGCAGTGCGGGGTCGAGCTTGAGTCTTGGCTAAAACAGGATCCCAAGCTGGTGGAATTTTCGAACCATCTTCTCTATTAAAATTAGGGTGTCTTCTAATTTCAATAGCCTCACGGATCATACGAGGAAGAAAACGACGTTCTCTTGCGAGGACTTTTGGTTGGTCAAAGCGTATGAAGAGGTTGGGTTTACCTAACACGTGTTCACACACTGCAGACTTTGTGTTCCGTCTATGTTTAACGTCGGCTACATGTTCTTTAATCCGTACGCTTATACTACGCTTTGTTTGCCCCATGTAGGAAAGTCCGCAGTCACATTCCAGTCTGTACACCTCTGCGTCTTGAAGAGGTATGTTACACTTGACCGGTGGTAAGAATTGGTTGATCTTCTTAGGCGGCTTGAAGTAAGTTTTGATTGCAGCACGCTACAAGATGTTTCCAATTTTGTCTACAGAGGGTCAAGTATGGTAGTACGGGCAAGAGAACGTCGTTATCTTCCTCGTATGCTCCGTGAGGCTATTGAAATTAGAAGACACCCTAATTTTAATAGAGAAGATGGTTGGAAATTCCACCAGCTTGGGATCCTGTTTTAGCCAAGACTCAAGCTCGACCCCGCACTGCAAGACCTCAAGATACTGTTAGCTCATTTTGTGTGGATAGGAATGTAACTTAATATTTTTGAGTGATGGTAGTTTAAAAAATGTTTAAACTATGTAATGACAACTAACACCTCAGTCTACCTGTAACCACGGACGCTGAAAAGGGTCCGAAACGTCAGGTTAAAACAAAATGTAAATTAATCGCGAAATAATCCGTAAAAATTTTATCATTTCAATGTCTACTGTTCGCGTAAACCGAAGAAACAAACACATATACAACTTTTGAAATAAACATCTCAAATTTTTGTTATCGTGTCCTTAACCTGAGTTATACGCTCAGTGAGTCGATTATATTGATTCCAAGTGTATTATGATCAAGAACCACATTCACTCGTAAATACTTCATCACAATATTCCCTTCTTATTAACAACACTTTTATTTGAAAATCCGCTCTTATTGGTACTAAGTACAGTAGCACCAGGAATCGCATAAATATCTGCTCTCGATACCAGGTAACCTCCCAAGCGATCGACTCCGGTTATCTTAACGAAGGTAGATGGCGCTGGCATCGGCGATGCTTTGTATTGGAAACTACGATAACGTTGCCTTGAGCTAAAATCACGCCTTTGTGAATGAACGGTTAACCGCTCAAGCATTTTAGTGGCAGTTCATTTTGGCGATTATATAGTAAAATGTTATGTACAAAACTAGCGGCCGCCCGCGACTTCAATTTTATTTTATTCGAATTCAGTTATTAGCCACCGAGTTTCATACAAACTTTCATCCCCTGCTTTAAACGCTTAGGGGTGGAATTTTTCATTCTACTGCTGACATTAGCGAGCAATAAGTGACAGCTCTGACAGCCCGTGAAATGAAAAAGCCTAGTTAAATTCGTCATCGCATCGGCATCGCTTGTCTGTTTCTCAGCCACCGCTACTGCGTCGTCGTTTTAGTGCGCGGTCCCATACGATTACAAAATAAAATTTCGTCGCCACCGCCCCATCATCATTACCAGTCCTTTCGACTCGGTTTAGGACCAGGCGTGATTAGCTCCCGCTGTATCTGCCTCTCTTTGGTTTGATCTAAGTTCCGTACACACAGTAATCTGTCAGATAAACCTGTGATGCGCTTAGGAACGGTAGTGGAGCATGCGCGCCGATCCGCCGTGATCCGTATCGGGCGGTGCGATACGGCTAATGTGTATAGTGCAACACTAGTATATATAAGTGGTAGCTGTTTCGTAGCGTCACAGTGAAGTAAATGTTACGTCTGATATACCTACACATACATAGCCCGTCATCCCCGTACACGTTACTTCTAAGGTAAAACGCCTACTACGTAGAACAACACTAGTTACTAACTGTTTTGTAGCGTCACAGTTAAGTAGATGAAGTTTCTGTTACGTCTGATATACATACACATAAATTGCCCATCAACACTGCGCGATACTCCTGACAATCCATCAAAGCTATACGAGTTCTTGTTACATAACAGCCCGTCAAGGTAAAAAGCTGTGAGATCTTATGCGCATGTAATAAGGGCGATGAAATTTGTTGCGTGATGTGCTGTTGTCTGTACACGATAACGTTATCGTTTTGACGGATATCGTTTTTTGTAGTAAGCCTTCTGGTCCAATGGACTCGGTTTAGTAGGACCACGGCAACTAGCACAGTATCTGCCTCTTTTTGGTTTGATCTAAGTTCTGTACACACAATGAGCTGTCAGATAAACCTGTGATGCGCTTAGGGACGGTAGTGGAGCATGCGCGCCGATCCGCCGTGATCCGTATCGGAGCGGTAGCGGAGGTACATGTAAGCGGTAGCTGTTTTGTAGCGACACTGTGAAGAAGTTGAAGTTTCCGTTCATCTCATATGCATACCTACACCTCATATCCTTGCACTCCTAAGATAACAGGTCTCTACTTCCTACTAAGCCGTGATCCCTATCGGACGGTGCGATACAGCTAATGTGTACAGTACAACACTAGTAATGTGTGCGTTAGCAGTTTTGTGGCATCAGTGAAAATGTTGAAGGATATATTACCTCTGAACCACATATAAATAGCCCGTCAAATCAGCGCGTGATACTCCAGACGCGTTGCAGTAGGCTTAGTACGAAAAACGAATACCTTCAAAACGATACTATATCGTTAGTTGTACGCAATGTGAGAGATTGTCATGATAATCATATTTATGAACTTCACTGTACACCTGCATTGGATGCCGCAGTGTTTACCTTGATTAAACCGTGGTAAACTACAACCAGTTAGGGTTTCCTTCAAAAAGTTTTCCAATTTATTTTCAGCCAAGCATGTTAAAACTTATTTTGTATAGTATTACTAAATGCTCTCTTCAAAAATTAAAAACATTTTAAACTTTGCCAAAAGTTTTTAAAGAAAATGCATTATATATACTAGCAAATACGTAACAGTACTTACATTACACGAACTCACAGAATTTTTCCTTAATATAACTAAATTGGTAAGGCCATTGAGACTAAACAACATTTCAACATAGAAACTGACCAATGAACTGTTCTAATCCTATGAACTACTGATATACATTGATCACGCGACATACCCCTCTCAGACCAGCTGATGATGCAATAAAATTACATTACTTAGTGCCAAATCGCATTACCAGAACAAGGTTAAATTACCAGTGAAAGGGTAACATCACTATCATTCGATTAAACAACATTCTAAAGCGTAGTCCTATAACAAGATCGAATTAGGCCTATCCAAAGTGCAGACGGTGTTCGCTGTACCGAAAATCGAAATGCTGGAACGATTGTGGGGCCATTACTCGATGCCTCAGGGCAGACGGCTGGATAAATATTCATGTGAATAATTCGACAGATTCCCTTAACGATGGCTTGTCAAAAAGCGCTAGCGCCGTGCCGGTATGGTAGTGAGTATCGATTTATGTAAGTACTTCATTCTAAAGAACAAGCTTGGAAGGTATTTTTGCCAAAGGGATTCATAAATGTCCTTACAATAAGTCAAAACATTGTCATAACATTAAGGTTTCAATAAGCTACACTTCCAAAAAAATATTACCCTTATTACCTACCACATCAAGCTACTCATTGATTACAAAATCACACGTTATACCGTAAGCATTAAGATACCGCAGTGTATAGCTTGACGTGTGGCCGTACGTACCTAATAAGTGCCAACGATATCCTTCCCGTTTTACAGAGCATGAGTTATGGAAAAGTGACGAATGTTCCTCCGACAAGAGCAACCCAATAAATTGAAGACCCTTGTCTTTCATTTATTGAAAAAAGTGCCAATGAGAGATTTTATAATTTAACGAAACTGAGCAGTTATATCATCTTAAAAGTTATTCAAGTCAATTTAAAGTGCGCAGAGGCAGCTCAGTCAAAAGCCTTTTTTTCCAGTTTTAAAAAATACTTAAAACTATTTTATTCGTCACATCACTATGAGCCAATCTACGTTACTACGTACGCTAGCGACCGCAATCGAATTACGTATATCCACTGCATATTCACAATGTTTTTGCAGACCGTAAAAGTGCATTATTCTGTTAAGGGGCGGGCAAAGGATTTTTTTGCGCTCTGTACTTGTGTAATGCTATTAGCTATTCCATTTCGTCTCTGTTGCAGATGCTTGCCGTTGCTCTTGTAGTTAAAACACGTTTTTATGTTAAAATGCGTTGCAGCATTAAAAATTGTACAAACCAATTACGTTTTTGCAGTTGTTGTGCTCATATTAAGATCCAAGTTTTAAGCATAAAAGTCTTTTTCGTTGTATTTTCTCGTACTTAGTTACAATCATACCGAAACTGGGTATTTCTTACTTTATCCCAGGAGCGTAACTTTGCACCTTCACCAGTAATAATAATAATAAAGGCGCTGGGCAGCTGCTGGGCAGTAGTGACCTTACGCACCTGATTGCTCCGGGAGAATCCCTGTTTCTCATCTCCGGCTTATCTTCACTGGCCGGCTGGAATGAACACTGACGAGGAACAGGATTTTCCACCTCTTGCTTGCCTTCATTGGCTGGCCTGAGTTGAGCGTTCGCTAGGGCAGAAATGCTCGGAAGTAGGATGTATGGTCCAGTAAGATGCTTATAGGGATCTTGACCGACCTGACCTAACCCGACGACCCCCTGTCATTGTATCCGAGTGAAATACAGTACGGGCCATAGTCCTTCCATAGTACCAATAACCCAGTCCATCTAGCACCCAAACTAATAACCCGTTCCCTTGTTTTAAACCGCTAGCCGGAAGTTATCTAATAACTGAGCATATTAAAAATAGAAACAAAATAACAATAATCATTAATTATTTGCACAAAACGTGGTACAGGACGGATGAATCTTATTATATAGGAACAGACATGTTTGATCGATCTTTCGATAAGCAAATATTTAAATATTTAGCCGTCGTGCGCGCTAATACAATTTTAAATTAATATAATATACTGTTACGCCGGTGGGCTAGTGCTAAAACTTTGATCGTGTTTTTCCATGCCTTGGAGGCGTTTTCAGCAGGCTGAAATACCATTTCAGGCCGTTTCAGAGAGTGCTCTAACACATACTAGTTTATCGAAATTTCACCCAAGTTGCCGTTGTTTTCAGGCGCCTGAAACATGTTTTCAGTCCGTTTCAGGCCACCCTCTATCAGATGACGCCATAACCTGAAAACCCGTTTTCAGGCGTTTTCAGGACCCCTTATGGGCCTTTGAAGCCCACTTCAGTATATGACGTAATTTTCAGTAGGAGTGAAAGAGATAGCACGATTAGAGAGAGGCAGCTATACTAAGAACATTCCAGAAAGGTGTGACAGAGACAGCACAAGACAAGGATAGCACTATGATTCGAGAAAGGTCTAGGCTAGGCAAGACGGCATTTGGAAGGATCCCGAACAGTCTCGTACTGGGTAGTAGGTACCTACCGAATATTCGGGAGTCCTTGACGGCCGGTATATAAGGAGCCCGGGAATGCGACCGAGTTTGAGTTTAATTTGGGAAAGCGACGAGTAAACATCGAAGCGAAAACTGCGACAAGAAGATTTTGGAGTGCGATATAAGTGTTTGTGTACTAAGTGTTGTAACGTAAAGTGTGTACAATAAATCCTACTCTACTTCATCGGTTTAGAAGTGCATTTCAATCTAGATCCCACACCCCTAGAACGTAACATTTGGTGTCAGAAGTGGGATTGAAAATGCCGATTACTCCGCGAGAAGAAGAGAAGGAGGGGATGCAGACCCGAAGCCGCACCGCTGCTGGAGACTCTGCGGGCACCGCCGGAACGTCAGACACAGCGGTACCAGCTTCAAGGACGCCGGAGATAGACGTCAACGCCATTCTGATCCTCCTGAAAGAACAGGCTCGAAGGCAGGAGGAACAAGCCAAAATCCTGCAACAAGAGCTACGGGTTCAGCAGGAGGAACAGACCAGCTGACAGAAGAGAAAAGACAATTCAACTGGGATGATCAGTGTGCAGCAGCTTTCTCAGAGCTCAAACAGAGACTTTGTGGAACACCGATTTTGGGATATCCAGACCCAGAGAACGAGTTTGTTGTTGACACTGATGCAAGCAATACTGGCATTGGAGGAGTCTTGTCACAGAAGAAGGGTGATCAGGAAGTTGTGATCGCCTATTTTAGCAAGTCGCTATCGAAGCCGGAGAGAAACTACTGCGTCACTAGGAGAGAATTGCTGGCAGTCGTCAAAACTCTGCAGCATTTTAGTAAATACCTGCTTGGACGCAAGTTTCGAATAAGAACTGACCACGCTGCTCTAAAGTGGTTGTTAGAGTTTAAGAACCCTGAGGGTCAGGTGGCACGCTGGATCGAACAACTGCAGGAATATGACTTTGTCATCGAACATCGCAGTGGAAAGTCACATGGCAACGCAGATGCCCTCTCTCGAAGACCTTGTCCTGATGATTGCAAACACTGTTTAAGGCAAGAGGGTAAGGACTGCGTGAAGATGTTGAGGACAGACACTGTTAGCGAAGAATGGAGTGATGAAGCAATGCAAGAAGCACAACAGGAAGATTGCGATGTAAAGCCCATTTACGATTGGATCAACGCTGGGGCGCCCAAACCAAGGTGGTGTGAGGTAGCTCCGATGAGTACCGTGACAAAGAGCTACTGGGCGCAATGGGAAAGTCTGGTTATGCACAATGGCGTACTGTGCAGGAAATGGGAGTCAGAAAACGGAAAGGATGCTCATCTTCAAGTGGTTGTACCGAGAAAGAGAGTTAGCGATGTTTTAAGATCCTTTCACGACGGCGCTTCCGGTGGACACCTAGGAGTAAAAAGGACTCTGATGAAGATTCGGCAACGTTTTTACTGGATAAACTGTCGGGACGACGTGGAAGACTGGTGTAGGAAATGTACTAGCTGTTCGTCAGTTAAGGGACCACATACACGCAGTAGAGGTGCGCTTAAAGTTTACAACGTGGGAGCGCCTTGGGAAAGAATTGCTTTAGACGTCGCAGGCCCGTTCCCGACCTCTGACCGTGGAAACAAGTACATCCTGGTGGTCATGGACTATTTCACCAAATGGCCTGAGGTATTTGCCATTCCGAATCAAGAGGCAGTCACAGTAGCGGAAACTGTAGTGACTGAAGTGTTTTGTCGGTATGGTGTGCCTCTTGAGATCCACAGTGATCAGGGAAGAAATTTTGAGTCTCTGGTGTTTCAGGAGACTTGCCGAGTCATGGGAATTCATAAAACTCGGACTACGGCCTATCACCCACAGTCAGACGGAATGGTTGAGAGATTCAATCAGACTCTGGAACGACATTTGGCCAAAGTAGTTGACAACCATCAAAAGGATTGGGACAGGCATATTCCGCTCTTTTTAATGGCATATCGGACAGCAGTTCATGAAAGCACGGCCGTAACTCCTGCGTGTGCTAATTTTGGAAGAGAACTACGTTTACCTGCAGACCTTCTGACCGGACGTCCTCCAGATGCACCAAAGACGGTTTCGGAGTATGCAAGTGAACTGCGAAACCGGCTTGATGATGTTCACAGGCATGTTCGTGAACATGGATTGCAGGCCAGCGAGAAGGTGAAGACCAGATACGACCGGAAGTCTAACCAGACGAGGTTTGAGGAAGGATCATTCGTGTGGCTACATAACCCTATGCGTCGAAAAGGAAAGTCACCAAAATTGTCGCCGAGTTGGGAAGGGCCGTACAAAGTAGTCACAAGGATCAACGACGTCACTTATCGGATACAGCGCAACGCACGTAGCCCCTGTAAGATTGTTCATGTTGATCGGTTGGCCAAGTACCATGGAACGAATGATGCTCGGGACGAGCATGTCTAAGGAGGGGGTAGTGTTACGCCGGTGGGCTAGTGCTAAAACTTTGATCGTGTTTTTCCATGCCTTGGAGGCGTTTTCAGCAGGCTGAAATACCATTTCAGGCCGTTTCAGAGAGTGCTCTAACACATACTAGTTTATCGAAATTTCACCCAAGTTGCCGTTGTTTTCAGGCGCCTGAAACATGTTTTCAGTCCGTTTCAGGCCACCCTCTATCAGATGACGCCATAACCTGAAAACCCGTTTTCAGGCGTTTTCAGGACCCCTTATGGGCCTTTGAAGCCCACTTCAGTATATGACGTAATTTTCAGTAGGAGTGAAAGAGATAGCACGATTAGAGAGAGGCAGCTATACTAAGAACATTCCAGAAAGGTGTGACAGAGACAGCACAAGACAAGGATAGCACTATGATTCGAGAAAGGTCTAGGCTAGGCAAGACGGCATTTGGAAGGATCCCGAACAGTCTCGTACTGGGTAGTAGGTACCTACCGAATATTCGGGAGTCCTTGACGGCCGGTATATAAGGAGCCCGGGAATGCGACCGAGTTTGAGTTTAATTTGGGAAAGCGACGAGTAAACATCGAAGCGAAAACTGCGACAAGAAGATTTTGGAGTGCGATATAAGTGTTTGTGTACTAAGTGTTGTAACGTAAAGTGTGTACAATAAATCCTACTCTACTTCATCGGTTTAGAAGTGCATTTCAATCTAGATCCCACACCCCTAGAACGTAACAATACAAAAAAAAGAAAGCATCAAGTGTCAAGAGGTTATCGATTGAATACAAAATTCTCAAAACTTATCTAGTAAGTACTTATCATGATAATACAAAAGTCAAATAAAGATAAAAATACATATAGATTAAGGTAAATTCAATATGGTTCCCGTCAATTTGTATAATAATTAATAACAATTTATGTCCTAAATCAAATTTTATATGTCAAATGAAGTGTCAGGTTAAAACGCAACAATTCCCTTGAAGCGGCGGCTTACACGACCGATTTTTTCTAATTCGTCTATCGTGTAAAAACCATTTTCTAATAACGCACTTAAGATTATTCGTTTGAAAACTTTAAATAGCTAATTTTGTAAGTGGTTCGGAAGCAAATTAAAAGGTTGAGCACACATACTATGTCAATTTCTAGCTAGACCTGCTGTTGCTGCAACGGGCACAAACAACTTCCAAGGAAATCTGCCTACGGCACCACGATTGAACACTTCATTATTTTTCAAAAACAAGTTAAAATTTTCTAAGTGAACATTAAAATATTACAAGTATACAAAGAAGGGAGTCCAAGAATTTTTTTTTTTTAAATAGAAGCCTATATGACACCATTAAGATTATTTTACTGTTTACTGTGTTTAGTTCACAGTTTAACCGACCGTTTATGACACCATTGACCGGATGACGAATATAATAAATACACCATTTGTTATCAAATTAAGTGGTTTGAATTTCAAACTTTTTACTGAATGGGACAAAGTTACCTCCCTGGGTTTAAAGTGCTACGCAGGCACCCGTAGTCCACTCTTTTGAAAGTGACTGAGAAACTAACATTGGCCTTTCCAAGTCTCCGTAAGCTTTCAAGTCAGTTGGTTACATACAAGTGACTTGTTTCCAGGGGGGCAATTTCGCTAATAAATCGAAACATAATCGTAATTGAATTGCACAATCCATATCAGAAATGTCAACAACAGGCGATTTTATTACGATTTAACGGGATTGGCCCCCAGATTGTCTGATCGATACTCTGACCTTTTCAAAGTTGGCAGCTCTCTTGCTAGTGCACGCCTATGTAACTATAGGAACAAAGCTCATCACTATACATTTTCCCCCATAGTGTAATCTTTGCAAAAATCTCCGTGATTTATATTTCCCGACACAAAAAGTGTAGCGTGCATCATAAAGCTGTCAGAGCAGAAATATCCCTAGCACAGGATCCCAGCCCAGGAAAAGATCATCAAAACACATCGACGCAATGGCGCGAAACATCGAGCGATGAATGCCGAAGCGTTAAGCCGGTGACGGACGACTTCCAATCGATCGGTTGGTATTCGATGCTTGAAATATTGTAAGGGCAACAAAATAACTAATTTGATTTCCTGGTGGACACCAGATAGACATAAAAGTCCATTCACTATGTCTGAATAAGGTAAGGAAGACCACATACATGCACATTCCAAAGACAACTCTGACACTGCATCTTGCCTGCCGAAATTAAGTTTCCTACAACACCATTGAAAATGAGACACTTTTTACGGATTATTTCGCGAATTATTTTTATTTTGCTTAAACCTGAAAAAAACCTACTGTTCGCGTAAACCGAAGAAACAAATATGCCTACGACGCTATTTTGCTAAAATAGTTACGATCAAATTGCTAGAGACGTTGGATGATAGATATTGTTTATCAATAAAGTTTTCCTTCGGACTCACAAGAATCTCGACATTTAGATTGTGTATTTTTGTAGTTAAGTTTATCCTTTGTGACTTTGTATTCAATTAATTTCGTAGAAACAATGTCACTTTTATAAAATATTCATCTGAAACGTTGACTAATGGCTCGTAAATTAAACTGACAGCACACTTATGCATAAATCATTTCACTTTTGCAATACTTTTTTTCTTTTACGAGAAATATTTTTGCATGTTCATTTTTAAATGTCATATTGAAATGTGACAAGTGCGAGATTTAAGCCTCTACACCACTCTCTCACAATCGTTCGCCAACAGATCCGTGCAGACATTAATCTGTTGCGCACTTATTGCGATTTTTACGAATAAATATGAAAAAAAAACGTTAGACATATGCATACCGATCAATGGTTGAAATGAGGTTCCGAATTTCTTTGGTATAGGAACACAGTATCGTATATAGAAAATAAGTGCCCAGTAGTGACCTCATTTTAGTGTTCAAAAATGTACATTGGCACTGCAGCCAAGTTAGTTTGTCATGTCCAATTGCTTTGTCATGTCCAATTGTTTGTTTGTCTCATTGAATGTTAGTTTTTGTAAGCAATAAAGATTTATTATTATTATTATTATTATTATTATTATTAGTAATTATTGAGAAAGAAAATGATTCTAACAACATTCAAGGCATTTGGCTGAATTATGTCAGTAACACTTAAATGATAAGTATTTTAATTTGACTTTCATTGATATCAAATATTATATGCACGCCAATTTATTATCAAAAAAAATATTATGTTATTGGACTGATATGGGTCACAGTATCTGAAATAAAAATGTTTTTATTTTATGTTTATATGTTTATTTTATTTATCCTGAAATATTTTACGCTTAAAATGTATCGGTCGTTTTTTATTATTTAAATAAAAGCACTAGTTACCTACTAAATAACATTTTAATTTCGTTAAACACTATACAGTATTTATGTACTTCAAAAGTGTCATTACTTAGTTGCTGCGACAACGTACTCAAACAAGAGTACTTATAGTGAGCACCCTGCATTAGTGAAAAACGTTTTTCCTCCCTAAACTGAACCCCAAAAAGGCTTTTGCCTTGACAAGGAAAAAGGGGAAACCACTGATTGCCCTGGTGAAAAATTACACATCATAGCAGACGTCTAAAAGCTTCATACACATACATAATACATACATTATGTATGTAGGCGCAACATTTGGACCGGCGAATGGAATTCTCCCTGCTTATTAAAAATATTTTGACAGTGTAAAATGTAATATATTTTTTATGTAATAAATAACATTTGATGTAATAAATAACAGGAAATAATGCGTGTTGTAGTACCATACCTACCACCAAACGCCAATCAGTAGGAGTGTGAAAAAATATTTAATATTATCTTTTTTTTAAATCAATTAGTCGTAAGTGAGTTGGTCTAAGTCACAGTGTAGATACAATGCATTTGGTCTGATAACACAATGTACCCTATCGATTAGTGGTTTCAGTCAAATTTAAAAAAAGTAAGTAAACAATACTTATTAAAAAAAGAAAAAGACTGTGCCCTGTGTTTATTGTCGACTTATCAAGGAACAAGATGAAGAAAATAATATTCTTGTAAGCCTTGTACTGTAACATCACCAACGAAATACCTACTTAATTTAGCAAGGCTCAATCAAGGGAAGGCTCTCAGCCCGTAATTAGGACACGCAATCAAACCGAAAGCGATCTCCGACAGGAATGTCAATTTAAATCGAATGATGCGAATTAAAGTTATGTCGTAAAGACAGTTCAACACTATAGCTCGGTAGATAATATGTTCTGTAGAGTTGGGGCTGATTTGCACCAAAGCAGTTAGTACCTTTTTTTATAACGTCAGGTAATGATGTTACGAATACCCACCAGGCAGGGCAGATGGGGGTTTTATGGGACTCCAGGCCTCAGAGAGAGAACCCGCCTACCTATACGCCACTAAAATGCAGATAGTACCTACCTACTCCAACTTAACAAAAAAAAAATCATTTTTTTGTTTATTTAAGTATTTTTTATGTGCCAATCTGTATATATCGGCTACAAAAATACTTAAGGCTACAAATGTACCTTTGCATTTGTTTGTCATCCAATAAAATACGGATGTCACTGTATTTGGCTGGCCAGATGATCTAACGAGAGATCCTATCTTATAAAAATCTTTAAAAAAAATGTTTGCTTATACTTAGATCTATAAAGCCTCAAAAGCAACTTATCTCTGCTCGAAGTAATCGTTGCGATTCCCTCTACCGTCACGAGAGCCAGAGCAGCGCGGCTGACTGTCGTTAATCTTAATGCAAATTCGTACCGGGAACAGTGATGTCAACACAAGTTAAAAAAAAACGTCGATATAAAAAAAAACTTTGGATGGTAAACCAACGTGACTCGGGATGAAAAACAAAATTCGTTATTCCCAGTCATAACAAGTTTTTCGAAATAGGGTGTATTTATTGTCAGATAAGTTGCGATACTTTCAAATAATAATTCCGGGATGTGCTTTTTCGCATTATAAAAATAGTTCCCATTTCTCATTGATGCCACCAACATTTTTTTTAGATTGTTGATAATCCTTATAATATTATAAACGCGAACGCGCGTGTATATGATTGTTTGGTACTCTTTTACGCCAAAACTACTGGATCGATTTGGCTGAAATTTGGAACATGTAGATAATAAATAACCTGTAATAACATAAATAATAAACAATATTTTATCCCGTAATATCACTGAAAACGGGTTATATGCGGGTGAAACCGCATGGCACAGCTAGTATAAAAAACTCGTTTTCGCCGCCCTATCCAGGGGTCCCTAACGGCGCCCGTATTTACTATTTACACGTCTTATTCTTCGCGTTGAATTACTCTGTACGTGGTGGGAATTTGTTGAATGTCTGTAACGTCCTCTATCTCAGAGCTTGGAGTGCGGGCTTTACGATTGACGCCGCTGGAATAAATAAAACAAAAAAAGGGAATTTAAATTAAACGCTACTTAAATTGCTCACAGTGTAAAAGTGAAACAGTATAATGAAGAACTATTTTAGATATATTTTGCTACTATTTTTTAAGTATATATGACAACATTGCGTGCAGGGTCGCATTAAATAAAACTCAACTTAATATAGGTAAAAGAGCTTACTTTTTAGAGTATCATGTAAGCCTAAGCAATTGCAAAAGTAAGTACCTATTTAACCCGTTCCGTTTCGTACGGCACGCTTTATTCCACTGGAAAAGCACTGCCAAACTTGCCTTGAAAATTCCAAATTATACAGTCGTACGGTTAAATTCTTTGTCTCCGCTCTGGAATTCTACTAGTATAATGTAGGCTCTTGATCCACCCAGTAAATGGGGCATAACTAGGCATTAGACAAATTGGCAAAGTGCCCGGCGCCCCGCTGGCAATGCAGTGCCAGTAATACCGTGTGTATACGGCTAGTAGTCGTGTATACAACACTAGCATACGATAACTCGGAGATAAATAAAAATACAACGACAAATTGTTAATAACGACAGCTAGGCTGTGTAGTTGAATGCTTTTGCATTTTGATGATAAAAATAACGTTACAAACGCGTGCTTTTGTTCGACAACTATATTTTAACTGAATAAAGGAGACTAGGGCACATAGAGGACTGCAAACCATTTAAATTGGGAAAAAATTGGTTAGTTAGGCTATATTTAGTAGGTACTCCCCAAAAACATTAATAATTTTAGTTAAGAAGAAAACAAAGAAGGCGGTATGGTCTTTTAATTTATCTTATAATTATAGTTTAACAACAAAAAAATAACAAAAGTACCTGTAAGATGCTTTGTCTATCTAACCAAATTCTATAGATAGCGATGTCTGTATGTGAGGTTAGGCGCCGAGCCAATCACTCCTAATGTCGGTTCCTAATACAATAATACCGTGCTATTATTTTAAGTAACATCGTTGCGACAGACCTTATGTCTGTCTGTTCATCAGTGATGAACTTATATAATAGGCTTGTTTCCACTATGAAAGAAATATTCAAAAACTGATTTTCTCTAAAATAATTCATGATTTCAGATGCCTTTACACTAATATTTTTCTGCAGTTCGTATTATTTGATTTTTAATTGGAATTCAAATGATAATTAGTCACTCAGTCGGCATTGCACGCGGTGACGTCAAAGTGTGTTATTCCCATACAAACTCTATGAAGGGAAGCGTTTTGACAGTTGATAAAAAGTACGTCAACGATTGGTGGTGTCAACTACCGTATTGGAGCTGCTTAATGATTGTTTCTATTATTCTGTACTGTTATATTTTACAATATTACATTATGAGAGTCACTTAGTGTTTTTGAAGTGAAAACTTCTTTAGCGGCGTTGAGCACTTTTGTGGCATGGGTAGAAACTGTGAAACTCGCGTCAGGTCACGTGATGCTGATCGAAAAACCGTAAGACGGTTGTTAAGTTTTCACTTCTGCCGGCACTCCCGGAGTGCAACCCGTGTTTTTTTTATGTCTTCTACCTTTAAACGATTGCTCAAGACGTTATGCTTGGATAAAAATTATGCATTTTAGTTTTATCTGAGTCTATTACAGTTGTGACTATAAGCATAGTGTGAAAGCTGTAAAACGATCTGCATTTTATTTAATGTACTTAATCTTTATCGTACATACATATCGATGGACGGACTTGATGACCAATAGCACTCTCTACCAGTCAACAAATTTTCAAATATCCCTCCTATATTGTACTGCAGATGCGCACATTTCACACCCTCACACCCCGCTAATCTTCAAGCCAAACACGAAACAAATGGCAGCCTCGCAGGATCGTATCAGCTAATTGCATCTGGCATGAAAGCCGGTCTAAAAATCATGAAAATACTGTTTTAGAAACGTACGTACGGCGTTATTGAATTAGCCGGCCGGCGCAATGCAGTATTTCCGACGGTAAGATCGAGCAAATTTAATGTCCGCTCTTTATGAGAATTTGTTTTTAGTATTGGATGGAATTAGCGCACGGTTTTTTGTCCGTGCGAGGTGCAGGTTTCAGTTAACTAATTTTGTTAAATTTATTAAATATGGATGACACATGTTGAACTTTGTGCATTGACAATGTTACCTTTGTTTGTATCAAATGACTCCAAAATAATATTGGCTTTAAAGCTACTAGTGTCACAGTAACCTATTATTCTTTTAAAAAACAAGCCTTACAATCATAAAACGATATCTCCTACAAATTAGCGTTGCTTTTCAGTTGAATTCGTAATATCATCGGTGATTCATTCAAAATGATAGTTTAATACGACAGCCGCGACGAAGCGCCATTAATGAATGCCAATCGGCAATAACTGCAGTAATATCCATTAATGTGATAATACTTTGGATGCGCAAATTTCAAAAATATTGGCACTGGTAAAACATCTGGTCGTAGGACCAAAATCTGTATTGTCTCTCAAATCAATAACTCTAAACATATTAAATGTGAATTAAATCGTGGACAAAGTCAAAGAAAATTAATTTTCTGGTGACTTCGGCCGTCATTACCATGGCAGAGTATAGTTGGAATACAAAAGTAGTATATATATTTATATAAGTAGTTGGAATAAAAAAAATAGTTTCAATAATGCTTGTCCTAAGCGGCTGGCATCGCGTACACCCATAGAGACGGACAGGAATCGTAATTTAAGCCTAACAATTGTCGTTTGCCTATAATAAACAATTGTTGGAATAAAACTTCTATTCATGCCTTCACAAACGTAAAACTCTGACAGAAAACTTTTCAGGAACTCTGTAAAAATCATGCCTCTGTACCTGAAGACCCATTCTGGATATCGCGATTCCATTCTTAAAGAAAAAGCAAGTATGTATATCTGTTTTAGAGCGTAGCGGGCGATTCTTGGTCTGAGGCTTATCCACACAATTCTCACATTCATGGCTGATATACAGTTATAACCTGTGGTAATGACACTATGCGATTGGCAGTCCGATTCTATTGGCAGACACGCTGTCATTACCGAGTTAACAAGTGACAGAAGTCATCGTCCCCTCACAACGTTATATTTGCTTTTCGTGATTTTATTGTCATCGTCACCGACTTCGATTTTATTGTAATTTTTATAAATAATCAAAATTTGGAAAGCTAGAGTTCATGCAAAAATAAGGTCAAAATGTAGCATATACTTCAATGATTATTTATTACTAATTGACCCGGCACACGTTGTCCTGTCCGTTGCGAGACTAACGAACAACTATTAGTTTTATAAATAAGATATAAGATGAATTATTCTTTAGGCAATTACGTGCATTGTCGATATCACCTTTCTCCCTATTTCGATTTTGAATATTAATTGACCTTTTAACTTACTATAATTACTTTTTAATATGTCTCGTAGCAAATGATCCAGTCGTAAATTTGTGCAGTCAATGAAAATCTCAATACATTTAGAAATAGTCTGTATAGTGCTCATAAATTACAAAAACGACATTTTGGACTTTACACGGCCATTCATTCAACCCCCTGACCTTATTAAGGGGTAGCGACCCCAAATACGACAGATGTGTGAATTAAAATACTGCACCTTAAATTTATTTACAACACGACATTCGACTATTAATCCCTGCATAAAGGGCCTTAAATCCGCTAATGTCTGTTTTTTTTATATTGTCAAATGGTCATACATCTAACAGACAAGCGAAAATTCTCTTTATAATAAGCAACAATACAAACATTTTTGCGCTACGCAAATTCGATCGTTAGTACTACCAAAAAATCATGAAGCGATAAATAACCTGAGTCCTATTTTGTAAGAAGGAAGGTTTTATCTTGTTTGCATGTGGATTACAATTTTTCAACACTTAACTAATTAAAGGGGAGGGCGGGCAATAACGGAACACTGGAAAGGCGTAATGGTGATTCTAAAAATTATTGCCGTGGACGACGACGATGAATATTCATTTCGTTTGTTTTTAAAATATTAAATTCGCGGAAGTCTATAATAAAACCTTTGCAGTAATATTTTTGAAGTTTTTACTAAGTATCAACTTTATTTACTAATTTAATGTTTTTAATTTTTTTCTGAATAAAATTCATTTGTCATCGAATTCACAAGCTTATACCTTAGATTAATTACTTAATAACAAAAATAAAAACAATACCACTGTTAAAACACTTACATAATTTAGTAAATGAAATAAATTGGTGTGGAGACATATTTTTTCACTTTCGTCCGTGTAAAATCTATCTAACTTAAAATTCAACAACAAAATTTTGTATCATTCAATATATAAAAAAATATCATTATCTGTACCCGTAATTAAGATTAAATAAGTTTCAAAAACTCTTTCAATCAAAAATATTTGGAATAAATAGCCATTTATTGTAGTATTGGTTCAATTTGTAAACATTGTCCGGTAGGAAAATACTCAATTAATTTGAACCTTACCTTAAGTAAAAGCTAAAAGGCTCAATTAAGATAGCCGACTTATTTACTATAGGTACTTACACTTGTGCGTAGGTACCTATTTGAATAAGTAAATTTGAATGTAAATTAATCCGCTCCAATCTTTGAATTTACTTGTGCAAAATAAGGGCTCTTGACTGTAGATGCTAAATTCTTTCACGTGTTTCTTGATTTAATTATCATAACTTAGTTACACTTTAGTGTCGACGTTTGGTATTGTAGTTATTGTATTGCTTATATCTAGGTTTTGATAGATTCAGTAGTTGTAAATGATTAAAAAGAAGCTTGTTTTGGGCAATTAATTGTTCAATGTACAAACATTGTAAGTATATCTAAATGTCATAAAACGCAAAATACCCAACCACTTCATTCCGAGTAAAATCCGTACTTTTCATCTTAATATTCGGTGATAAAGTGTATAGAAGCGGAGGGGCCGATTATTTTCAATCGAAGATATTCAACGGAGGAAAAATATTCGTTTCCCATTCAATCTGTCCCTCGCTGCGTCTCGCCCCCCTCTCCCCGCGGGTACCGCATTGCAGCCAACTTTATGAGATATTTGGATCGGTTTACAGAACAAAAAAATGCGCCCCGATATTTGTTTGGTGGGATTCTCCCACAGGTTTTTCGGGGGAATTTTGAATTTCTGCGCTTTCATAAAATATGACATTTGCATTCAATGTTATTTCTACCCGGTTATATTGTTATAGTTACGTAGTTTGTATTGGCAGGTCCCTATCGGTGCTTTTGTTTTATTTATATTAAGCTTGTAAAAGAGAATAATACTAACGGAAACGTATTTTTGTTGCAGGTACATCAACAGTTCGACTACTATCAGAAAGAATACTGAAGTCACTTCAGCAGTATGGAAACATCGCGTTTGTGCAAAACCTTTGAAATCATTATTTATTAGATCTGTTCAAAAAAGTTCATTTTAAATAGTGTTTTTTAGAGCCAACTCCAAAGAAAGCATATTAAAAATACGCGGGCACTTTCATGTCCTTCTCAAGGGCGTGGAAGGTTTTTGTTGTCTATCTCTTCGTTTGTTTTTTGTTTAT
Source organism: Pyrausta despicata (assembly GCA_963921415.1). Lineage (NCBI taxonomy): Eukaryota > Metazoa > Arthropoda > Insecta > Lepidoptera > Crambidae > Pyrausta > Pyrausta despicata. The sequence continues at coordinate 6,132,914 of OY992862.1, read as the reverse complement.
TTTCCAGTAAGCCCTTAATTTCTCATTGAATAATTTTTTCGTTCGCTAACGATGGTTTTGGAATTGCAAATGTCGTTAATTGTCCGATGAAAGTAAGCGTTCGCACTTAAACGAACGCAGCAGACTGATTGCTGAAACATTTAACGGTGACGCGAATAATTTAGGGAAGCACCCTTGCTGTCAAATAATCGCATCGTTGTTGAACTGATCTGAAATTCTTATTGTATTTGTAAACCATTTGACTTTGAATTAATCCTGATTTGTTCCTAAAACGCTTAGATTTATTGCTCAAATCCACGACTCTTATCGTTCGTTTATTTCAAAGTTGCATTTTGAAGAAAAGCGACAAACGAGAATTCAATTTTTTTACTACCCATATTAGTTACCCATAATAGTTATAAATAGACTAAATAAAATACTTTACAGTTCCCGAGTAAGCCGTTCCGCGATATTTTCAGCTCCTTTCTCCACAATACTATTACTTACCGCAAAAAGATTAATTTCAATCTTAAAAACACTTTTACAGTGAAGAAGTCATGTTTTTCTTTTAGGTTATTAAATAAATACAAAAGGTCGGTGCTCACAAATTCTTACATAAAAACAGGAATACTTCCGATACCGGTCAGGCATTTATCAAGGGCAGGACTTGTCTCATTTGCCTGGCTTTACAGCTGTAGCTTGAGCTTTCTTCTTTGATTTTAAATTTGAGAATTTTGCCTAAAAATTAAAAGCGTCCTAATATTTCTGACTCAATAGAATCTAAGACCTTGATTTTTCTTTAAAAACGTTCCGAGGGACAAGATCGGTCCCGCGATTACGGACGTCTATTGAACGGGCTTCGGGGGCGTTTCATATTGTTTTTAGATTTATGGCCGAGCAGTATGGAGGGCTGATAACTTTAGTATTTGCCACTGGGGTCTACCAGCATTACACTTATTCTAAGTTACTTCTCTGTGCCTTTTAGTGTGGGTGCACAGTGCGAGCCTAGCGCGGTGGCGACGCCGGGCGCGAGAATGTCGAACTTGCGCCTTTGTGACTATACTGAACTAAAAGCAGGAGGCTAAAGCTTGTTAGGTGAGCGCCAAGTGCGATGCCACGTGACGCGATTTTTTTTTAAATGGATAGGTTTGCTCTTGACCCAAGACTAAGCCCAAAGAGGCTAAGACTGAGTCTACGATGGAGCGAGCTCACCTAGAAGATACTTGTGTCAATGTCAATCGCGCTTGGTCACGTAGGACACTATAAAAGACGTATATTATATTTTAACAATTTGACGTGCCTGCACGCCGTTCCCGCCATCACCACCACGCTAGGCCTCGCAGAAGATACCAACACTTAGGCATACGGATGTCACTTACACCTTCTATGAGAGAAGAATACAAAAACCAATGTGTTATGTTACTAAACATAAATCTTAGAATTTTATTAGAGGAATTTATTGAAGGTGGCAAAATTTTTGAGACACAAATCTTTTTGGTGGCAACCCTAACTATTCCCCTGAAAAATGTCCTGAATAGTCCTCAAACGCCGGTCTTACTGTAGAATTTTTCTTTATCTTTCACGTCATCTCTACTTAGGTACAGGAGAAGTAACTTTACACGAAATTCTTGCATATTTCATGCAAAGTAAATTATGCTTTTCTTAGTTAAGATAGTAATGCATCTTATTTTCATGATACCTTACAATAAGACACTGAATATGTGTATCTGAGGCCACTTTAAGACATCTTTTCTGCGTACAATTTTGACCAAAAAGGTACCTAAGTATAATATAAAGTTTGATGATCTAAAGGCTTTGCCTTAGAGCATCTAATAGGAACACGAACGTTGTGCGATATTTATCAAAAGCTTTTTTTTCTATCAAATCATCCACGCCAAGAAAAGGCCACTCTGCCAGCTCACTTACAATTTAACAAAGTCTTTCTGTTATGTGACGATACCTACTTACCATCACTTTCACTTACAATAGTAACCCTAAATACAGTTAACTAAATCATCACAATTTAAACCACGATTCAGCCCCTACTCAAACAATAGACAATTTGCTCAACATTTTTCCAATCTCCCACAAACTGCTCTCGAACGCTTTTAATACCAAAAGTTCTAGTTTCCAATAGCCCATAAATTCAAACTTATCTGAGAACATAATAGTGCATTTTCCAGCCTTTACATAATCCAGTGAGGGCTTCCAACGGGGTATTAATCGGGGTATTCTTACAATCATCGCATCTAAACCTGTTAATCCCGGTTGATTTATATCGTCGGCGTAGACGAATGATTACTTCCATGCATTAGCCTTGATGAATGTATTTGCATTACCGATCCAGGCTTAGTGACAGATCAGATTGTGATGCGTTTGCTAGGACGTGGGGTGACGACGTTAGGATGCTGATGGTTATATGTGCTTGTTAGTGTGTTTTTAAGCCCCAATCGTAGTTCCCGAGCGGATGGACCGATTTCGAAGCAATTTTTTTTTATTTTCGAAAGATAATTTAATCACGGTGATTCTTAGCTATGGCTGGTCAAATTCGTCCAGCCGTTAAAGCGCACCAGTTGCTTACCTTTTTTTTTTTAGTTTATTTTTCAAAAGTAACATATAACAATTCATTTGCACTATTCTGCCAAACTGTGCAACAGTTTGTCGGCAGAGCTCTCGTGGACAATACTAACATTATGTTACTTACATTATAATTATGATTGACCTGGCTCACTCAATTTTTTTTAACAGGTATTTCTTACTCTAATAAAAATTTATTGATCTCTTGGTGATAAGATTTCCCGCATTGTTATCTGTGTAAAACGGCTCTTATATGTTTTAATAACGTGCAAAACATGGTTGTCTATCTATTGAACTCGCCGTGCTACCGTCCCGCTTCGACAAAGTTCTAGTAAACTTAGCGCTGCTTTTTAAAAAATCTGTAGACATCGGCACAGAAATAATAAGACACTTTTTATCCTCTAACTAAATAAAAATTTCAGAACAGCATAGGCAATTTAAAATCCATTTTTAATAATTATAGCTTTAGTCTAAACTTTATGAACAAGTTATATTGAAATAAACTAAATTATTATTTAATGATCTTTTAACCTTGCCTTATTTGAGCTTAGAGCCCCGTCCAAGATAACTGTTACACCTAAAAAGTGTCCTCGCTCAAAAAGTGTGTCGTGACGCAAAATATAAAGAACTCCCGCGACCATTTCCATTAATTATGAGTCTTGGCCTCCTCTCAGTTTTGCCAAGCAATTTATTTCACTCTGTCGACTGCGAATTTTACTTACAAATCGTGGAACACGCCTTAAAAATATGGAATAGATGATGATTTACAAAAAGTTTATTCGAGTTTCTTTTAAGAAAATAACTGGGATATTGTTTTTTTAGGTTACAAAAGTTGATAGCCCATTTAAATTAACCATGACACTATAAAAACCACGGGGTTTTGAAATAATCAAGGCACTAAGCGCCCTGAGACACTACAATTTAATCAAGTTTTATATTCATATGAATTACCGTTTTACTTTGCTCTTGAATATCTACGGATTGGGAGGGAGTGAAAAATTAAGTTTAGCTTTAAATTAAAGCTTGGAATTAAGAATTTATAGGTATGCATTTCATTTGTTTAAAAATTTTTGGTTTAGCCAGGATTGGGCTACAACCACAAGCAAGAAAAACTGAAAAAAATGAAAATTTGCTCCTCTGTGTCAGTAGGGCTACAGAAATGGTTGGAAGTGTTTTGAACCTTTATAAGTAAGGCACAGCTTGCGTTGCATAGATTTTTGTTTAAATTTAAAAGTATTAATTTTCGGATTTTTCTATGGAGAAACTCGTGACTTTGATTGCTTATAAAGATAAGTTTTTTTTTAAAACATGGTATCAATTGATGTACCGATGATTTTATATTGTCTTAAATTACCGTTTTTGATATACCAGACATCCTAAATACAGGGTGTGCGAAATTTTCCGTTTTTAATTTTAAATTTTTTTAAAATGTAAATCTAACAATTTTTTTAAAAAAAAACATGCTTTTGATATCGAAGCCAAGTTCAAAGATGTTCACAACCCCTCGTACCGTTTCAGTACTACTGACAACACAGAGGAACGCTTCTAATGCTTGAGGTTTTAGCCCATTTCTTACAAAAAGTATATTTAAAAACAAATGAAAGGCATATTTTTAAACCCTATTCTCCTAGCTTTCATTTAAGACTAAGTTAAATTTTCATCTCTTACCCAGTCCGAAGATATTTAAGTTCAAATTAACAAAAAAGTTAAAACGGCACTTTCATAGGTAAAGACTAAGGACCTTAATATTATTGGCCCCGTTTCGCGATTTGGTGTTCAATGAACGTTCGGTTGTATTTCCTGCTTTGTTTGTGCCTACCACAGACTGCGATATTAAAGCTTTGGCTGCGCGAATTACTATTTTCCCTTCCCCTGCCCCACTTGCATGGCAAGACTGCTTCAAAAGTGGGGCATTCGGTATCAATTCAACAGCCGGTGTTAATGAAACCGCACTGTTTATCTTCGGTTCGTGTGAAGTGGGCACTGTGATAGAATCGAAATGGTATCGATTTCGACTCATTTGCGTCACGTTGGCGCAATCACTGTGATTTAGGTGTCGGCCATCTGTTACTTTTGGGGAAATGGTGCTCATAATCATGAGAGCAGAACGCAACTAGAACATTTTCGTGGTTGTGCGTATATTAAAATTGAATAAGAGGATTAGATTGAGGAGGAATGAGATTAGTACCGATACATTTTATTAAAGTTGCATTCATCGTAAGTTTGTGATCTTACTAGTTTGTCAAGTTTCTCTTTCGTTTTAACAACGGAAATCATAGTTTAAACATGAAATATTTGCATAGTTAAAATCCTCATTCTTTACCCTTTACGTAGGCATTTTTATTTTCATGTATCAAGCTTAGTTTGTTTGCTGTGATGAGTTTATGGGTAAGAGAGCTCGCGATTGTCCGCGCGATGTCGCGCTACGCCAGACGTTCAAGCTACGTTTTAACGCGGCAAACGGTGGGGTGGGTACGAACAACTATCGTAACGTATTCGTAGCGTTTACCTATCGTTTATTTGACAATTTGTATGGCGAAACTGTCATTTTCTGACGTTTGGACTATACGATTAGGTTACGATAAAGTTCGTGCTCACCCCACGGGACGTAGAAGTGGATAAAATAAATAGTTAAAGCAAGTTGTAAAGCTAACATGGAATGTACTTATTTAGACTCGATCTTTAAAATTATATCCAACTGTATACTATATAGACTGTTCAACGGTTGCCTTTTTTTAAAAACAAAATAAAATTAGAAAAACACTGACAATTTGCAGTTTCTTTGTAAAAGAAAAAGTTATTTTTAGCAGAGTATAAAAATAAGCATTGAAACTCTTTGTTTGTGCTTTACTTTTATTTTCTGTCGCAATGACGACAAAATTAAATGTGACTAAGTCAAACATTACCTCCGCCAAAAAACTTTTTGTTTGGGACTATAAATAAATATACTTTTTACTTTATGTTACGTCATAATTTTCGTATTAAATGATAATACTTTCGTATTTTATTTCAGAATTCTCCAATTATTTTTCTGCATTTCCACGTTAACTGGTAGAGAATTCCTCATGGCAGTAGGTCCGCCTATTGTATTACGATGCAATTAAGTTGAAATAAATCAATAAATTTACCACATTAATTGTTGTAATTGAAAGGATTTAAACGTAATTTCATTCAGAATAGTTATGATACAAGGGTTAGGATACCTTGATTTTATTGCAAGGATCACAGTAATTTTCACAGCTTAAAGAACGCAGTGACAGGTTTTAATAAACTAACAAAGCATTACACAAGTATTATGTATAGAACGTATACATAAACGAGTGTACATATTCTTTCTTTCAAAAGAATAAGAAAAATAATACACACAAGAGATACATTCTTTTCAAGAAAACAATGCAATGCTCTGAGTCAAAAGAATAATGAAACACAATCCGAGGGAGTTTTACGCGTATTCTCTTCTTATATGATTGTGCATTTGAAATACTATATATATAAAGCTTTATTTGTAGACAATTAATTACATTGTATTCAGAGATATCTTAATAATTTTTCAATTTACGTTCGCATTTCAACTTTCAGATATGCAAGACATATCAGAAAATATTTACATCAAAGATTTTACTGTAAAAAACCGTTTCGCTACCGTTGCCTTCTTTCTGCATGACCTTGAGGGTGACTGTCAGATAATGCTTTTAGCATTAAGTTCACCCTTTGTACATTTCTTGTGCAATAAAGTTTTAAATAATAATAGTTGTCGTCTTAAGCGTCATTCATTACTGACGCTTACGTCGACGTAGATTAGTTAAACCTCAACGTGGGTACTTAAACGTATAAAGGTTTTTTAAAAGATAAGGATATAACGTATATGAAGATACTGGCTAATTTAAAATACCGGTTACAATGTGTTGATTTATAACAAAATACTAAAAGTTTTCTAATAATTGAAACACAACATCCGATACACGTCGCTTGTTCAAAACAAACGCCGCATCCTGAATTTTTATGTCCTACTAATGGCTTTTTGTTGGCCAGCGTCAAAAAACTTTTATTCAAACCAGCCAGTGGATCTAAATGTAAATTCGATTGATGATCAATATTTCCCGTTTATCTGCGACCGTGCAAAATGATACACAAAAACAGAATTTCCTCGTTTTCAGCTATTGGCTATCACCGAACATTTTGCGAGGCCTCCCCTTTCGTATCAGAACCTATTCATGTTATCAAATGTTTTGAATTGATTCCAAAACATACATGTGAGGAGAAAAATGCCTATTCGAAATCATTCGTTTTGGAAACCTTTCGCCGATTCACCTTGAATTTGTTACGCGTTTGTAGAGTTCATTAATTTCGAATTTATGAACCATTTTAAATTCTCATGAAAGTTTAGAAACTCCATTCATTTTTATGTGCGCGTAATGTGAAATGTCATTTGTTTCTGTTTAACGTTAAGATATTAAAATAAATAATGCAAATTGGTATCTGCTAATAATCTTCTACACTCAAACATTGAATACGGGTAAATTATTAACTCATAATAAAACACTTTGTTAGCATTGTGCTTGAGCCAGCCGTTGCTGTTGGTTTTCTCAAGATTCTTTTTTTGAACTTCACTTCTTCAAAATAGACAGTCATAGGCGCAGTCGCATTCCATTTTCTACCATACAACAATGTCAGAGTCGTGTTTCAAATTTGCTGACAACACCGTCACCATTGAGCACCAGCCAGCAAACAAGGGTCATGGATTCCAGATTGGGCGCGTGATTGCGTCCCAATTAATCCAAAATCAATAAATTCATTAATTCCAGCCCTGGTTGCGTCCGGTCAGCAACTTGGCCAATCTGCAGAACTAGTTTGTGTAAGGCCCGTGTTAGATGACACAGCTACCGCACTTTGGTGCTAAGTGTGATCACATTAATTAATGAAGGAGTACTTACATACACTACATAGTAGATGTTAGCTGAACTAAATTAATTCGGTAGCGATTTACTTACTAGTTAATACGAATACGAGTATGAAAAATTTATAACGTTAAATAAATACCAATCACTATAAGGAAAACTCATATCACTACCACTAAGATGCACTCGCACGTATGTATAAATTTAATCAGAATCATTGAGTACTAGGGCACAATGAATCACGGAAATATATAAAAGGGTTGCCATTGTTGTTGTGTTGTGTTCTTTATACTTTTACACCAGTATATAGTAAACAACATCGAAATACAATAAGCTGAGGCTTCTTAGCACCACTTTCATCCGACTTAATTGACTAGAATCATAAATTTCAGCGATGATCGTGAAAGTAATCGGCAAATAAAGAAAACGCAAATCTGTAAGTCATATATACTCGTATTTAGCTACAAGAAACAAAAGAAGGAGCTACTTAATCACACTCTGATTAGCCTTCCCACCCTTTTTACTTACCTACGAGTACATATTTGGCTCTCACTTTTTACGCCCAACCACTACTTATAAGGTGCCCACAATTTGCCCCGAGGTATTGCAAAGTTAATATGAAATATGAGTGGCGAACTTGCAAAGTGTAGTCGTGAAAAAAACATTAATTTCGAGACATCGGCAAAAGCGCTCCCTAGCAATATCCATCACGGAGACTATTTGCATTGGGGGTGGTAAATCCACGCAAGAAATCTTATATGGCAGTCCGGAGTGTCGCTATTAGGGTTACCAACTTTCCACTCGGTGTAATCAACTGGACTTATCGATTTATGGACTGCACGATGCAATGTGCAGTCGTAGAATTGAATGTAGAGTAGATTAATATACTTCTGCAATCGGTCATGTTACTTCTTTCAAGGTTAGGTAAGCTACTGATAACGAAGCTTCTCATTACAGTAAAATACAAATGAATTATGAAAATAATGAAAGTTTGTGAAATACATTATGTTGTTGAATAAAACAAACATAATCATGTAGATAAACTGCTGCTAGAAATTCTTTGTATTGAAGCAATATTGACACCACAAAAATTTCAAACCGTAGTCGCTATATGCATTTTGTTAAGTAAATGTTCAAAGTCCTATAATCTTATAATGTCACCTTGTGACTATTTTATTCATTTATATGAGTTAATAGATATATCCGTTTTCTGTTAAAATAAAACCAACGGCAATCGATGAAAATGTATTTATGTTTTTATAAACAGTTCGATGATAATTTTTTTGTGTTTCTATAAATGATCCACAAGAAGCACTTATACTCTTATGTTAGCAATTAGGTATTGAAAAAAAAAACAATTTACACGAACCCGATGCAAGAAAACGTATAATTTTAATAATAAGGTTAGATTATAGCGGACGAGCGCTTGGTGCAGTGGTCCACAGGTCGGACTTCTAAAACCAAGGGTCGCGGGTTCGATCTCCGCACAGTACAAGCATAAGTGTGCATGAACATGTGTGTTTGTACTGGTCTAGGGGTTTTCTATGTATAATCTGTATTTTTTTACAAAAAAAAAGTATGTAAGTATGTTTATCCATTGTCTAGTAATCACAAGCCTCGTAGCTTAATTTGGGACTGGAGAATTGGTGTGATTGTTGTGAAATATTTATTTATTTATTATTTGTTACCTATTTGGTGGCAGCCCTTGACAGAAAGTACTCGTGTCGGTGCCATGTATCATCTTGGATTCATTTGTGACTTATTGCCCTACATTCAGCCAGAGGATTTGATCGCTTCGAATGATCGGAAATATTCCAGCTCGGGAGATGACTTGTTTTCCAAATAACAAGCAAAAATATTATCAGCCAACTTGTTCGAAACGACAAACGTTGAAAATGTTTCCTGCAAAAAATCGCTCTGTAATTATCCGGTGAAATATTTTTCGAGAATCGAAGTATCTTTTGCAAATGAACGATATTTTTATTTTCATTCCTGTAGTATCTGATCAAATTTCAATTAAAAACAAACTCTGTTTATTCCAAAAGTGATTGATAATGTCGAAAATAGGAAATCTTCAGCAAAACATTGATCCACTGTCCGTCATACTTTTGACATTAAGATAATACACTTCAAACTCACATAATAAACTAATACAACACATAATAAACTAACAACACAACACATAATAAACTAATAACAACACATAATAAATAAACCAATAAACCAACAAGAATGAATCCAATCTAAATATCTACACCACCATTTTTAATCAATCATAAATCGCTAAACTGAAATTTAGCGCTGATCGACTTAAAATGACAATTTGAAATACCAGTGATAATGTAGAGTCACGTATTCAAATTACCTACAGATTTTGACTTAAAGAGTGAGTACAAAATATATTTTATTTACGCAACTTCGGATACTTTACTCGGATATGTACGGTTGTATGCGTGCTACCACAAAATAGCGAACACAAGGGAGCCGGCATAAAGCGAAGGTTTTACGGTAACTGGCATCATTGGCTACGCCGTAGCAGACGCCTACGGGCGGGGCTACGACCTTTAGTTACGTATTTTTTTCGTAGCACTCGTAGACGTTTTTGCAGCGATCGTACGGTCTAGAAATTGGTTGAATTGATTGGATTCTTACTTTATAGTTTAGTATACACAAATAAAATGCACTTTAATGTTTATTTTTAACTATTTTAGGAAAATATTTTCCTTAAATGCCTTTTGATTAGTTGATCGTTATTGAATTTCTGTAAACGTTAATATGTACCTAATTTGAAATCTTTTTCAATTAAAAGCACTTAGAACAATATCCTAGAACTTTTGGCACTAATTAACTGATCATCCAATTATTTATTTCAATATTTTGACCGAAACTAAATGTATAGGGTTGCGTCTTGTGATAGTCTAAGGTTCTATGTCCTTAAGTTTTTGAAACCATTAACTTTCATTGATTGACTATCATAAATTGTTTAACAGTAAAATTTCTTCAGTTTCAGGTGAGTCTAACCTCTTGGCGAGGGACTCGAAGGTACACAAGTAACAAAATATAAGAATGGTTGTTGTATTAATTCATTTCTGGAGTTATTTATTTTCAGTTATCAATTGGCTGAAAAATTTACGGTGCGTATGAGAGTATCTAAGTTGGATTTCATTTTCATTCAAACAAGTGCAGTTTTCAGTCACTACTGAAACAGAACTAAAATATGATTATTAGTTTCAAATGAAATCCAACTGCTTTAAGCCAAAGTTTCTGAAACTGTTAAAATGAGCTTAGCTCAAACCTCGAAATTAAGACATTTCATCGAAATTTCTTCATTTTACATTATTTTTATTATTTTCTGTCATTTATTTGCTGTAATTTTATATTGTTTTGGAACTCCCCGTTACAATCGCACTACTTCCGGTGGACTTCGATTATTTTCTATAACATTTTTATTTTGCCTTAAATGTTCCATAAAGCCACGTCCACATTAGAGACAAAAGTCGCGCGACTTGTGTAGCCGAAGATGTGGGTCAAAGTCGCTGCAAACACCGCACGACACGTCCCGCAACATCTTGTATTTATGTCAGTGAAGCTGCGTTTCCACTTGGCAACATTTGACCCGCGATCTGCTTCACAATATGTTGAACGTGAGGGCCTATTCACACTTGTCAGGGACGGCGCGGATCCGTCAGGTCTGTCCGATTTTTCATACATTGTTTGCCGATGCCGGCACCGACAGTCATAAAATGTATGAGAAAAACCTGACGGACGTGACGGATCACCGCCGTCCCTGACATGTGTGAAAAGGCCCTTAGTGTTGTACGTTCTGTACAAACAACAAGTAGCGCATCATGTTGTACGCTACCTGAAAACGCCGTGCCCTGGAAATGTCGCCTAGTGAAAATGCAGCTTACGGCTGACATCATGTCGGGTATTGTCGCCAAAACATCGCTATACACGATTTCGAATGTGGACGTGGCTTAATAGTATAATATCCGTCTGTTTACTCTCTTGCTGTTAGATTTTTCTATCTGCTTCACCCGTATGTGTTGTCGTACTCTAGCTATCTCTGTCATTGCCTGCACTGTTCATTTCGCCCCTTATCTTATATATATGCAGTTGTTTTGCATCTATGTGTACTTATACATGTAGACAGAGACATAGTTTTATGTGTGTACTAATAATGTGGTATGATTAATTAGATGAACGTGTTATCGACGTTTCAGATGTCTGTATAAGGCATACACAAGACATCCGACACAACTGCATTGTTTTACATTTCGTTTCCATCCATCACAGTGTATCATCATTCAAAAGCAATACAGATGATAAATGTTTCACAAAAACCAAGTAGAGCTATCAAATGTGTAAAATATTAAGTAGGAGGTATGTCGTAGACATGCCTACATTACGTACAAAACGTTTTGCATCTACGTTCCTTATGCGTACGACTAGGGAGTGGAATTTGCTGCCGCCTAAAATATTTCCGGAACATTATGATTTGGATGATTTCAAGAAAAGAGTGAATAGGCTGTTAATAGCCAGACACGATCCATCTTCGGTCGCATCGTCGCTTACCATCAGGTGAGATCGCGGCCAAATGTCTGGTTATTCATATAAAAAAAAGGTTAATAATGAAACAAACCTATTTAAAATAAAAAATTACATCAATAACAAGTAAGAACAATATGGCTGACTACCTCACCGTGTACCTTTTCTATTATCTTGTGTTATTAGTAAAAAAGGCTCAAAACTAAACAAAACAGAATCGTAAAATTGCACAGACAAACCTGTGATTAAACATTGTGATGTGCATCTCAAAACACTCCTCGCCTAAACTGGATAGAATTTCAAATACAGAATGCTCATAACAGTCAAGACTTAATTGCAGTACAAAGCGAGGCGTTATGGGGCCACTAAAAACTTCATAAGCCAAGCTGCAACCTCAAAATATTGATCGCGTCGACCCATTCATGGGGACGTGTGACAAAGCCCGCTTTGGCTCGCACTGGCGACACACACATGCACAAGCGCTATTAAGAACGAACAAAGGTGTGGCTTGACTAAGAGCGTGATCTAAAAGCGGATCGGATGTGAAATTATAAACTTTCAAGATGCAAATCATCTCAATGAGAAACCATAATAATAATTAACAAATACTTGTAATTGTTTAAGCAAAAGTACGTTGCAATTTATCACTGTAAAGCTCTCTTTTCATGGGGATGTAGGAAGACCAATGTGCATACTACGAGTAGGTAAGAGCACTTTAATGTAACCAGCTTTAATGTAATTTTAATGTAACTTTAATGTAATTTATAACCAGCTACCATAAGTGAATCTATTGAAGAATTTTTTAATAGTCCGACCCCCGCTCAGATACAAGCCTCTAGCCGAGGGCGTCAGCTGACTACCGAGCGGTGAGGGAGACAGCTCACGCATGCGCACTCCTCTTACAGCGGCTGAAGCGCTTTATTGTCCACCCAAGTGCTAGACTAACAAGTTGCGGTCACCGCTTGACATGCTTGCTGGAGTTAAATCGCTACCCATTCAGAAAACAAACTGCATACATGTACAATGTGTTACTTGCGGGTAATAAGGAAAACGCTCGCTAGATGGCGGCCATCGACGTGTACTGTCAAAATAGTTCGCAGCAGCGCTGTAGCGGTGTAATTGCACAACTGTCAAAAATAATAAAATCTATATATATAAAAGAAAGTGGTATTAGTTTCACTATTTATAACTCTAGAACAGATGAACCGATTTGGCCGAAAATTGGTGGAGAGGTAGCTTAGAACCAGTAAACGGACAAAGGATACTTTTTATACCGTTCGACCGCGATTTCGAAAACAAGGGGAGTCCACGCGGACGGAGTCGCGGGAGGCCACTAGTATTATATTAAACACATTTTAGTGTTCTTATAACTAAGGGCTTAGACGCTTGACGGCTCAGATACTTTTTGAAATAGAGAATGTCGCGCCCTGTCCCTTCGGCTGTATTGAAAAGGCCTTCAAAACCCGACATAACAGAATGCACTCAACAACATATCAAACTTTCTAACTTTATTTCAATATCGCAATTTAAATACCATTAAAATTTACCGCCTGTAAAAAAATCCCGCAAAACAGAGCCCAATTAAAATTAAAATGGCCCTCCCTAAATTCATGCAGATAAATACACACGGCATGCATTTATTAATTCATGGGACGCAAAATTATTCTTGGCCGCTGTGTCAGCACGACGCCATATTTTTTCAGCCGCTGTGTACAGACAAAAGCTAAAATATGTATCAAATTCTCATTCAACCTCCCATTTAGAATTTAGCGATGAGATGACACATGTTTTTTTTTGGTGACTATATCTTTATTACCTAATGAAATCGAAAGTTAAAAGAGAAAAAAGGCATTATGTACAATTAAATGTACTGTTTAAGTTGTTTTTTTTTTTAAATTATTTGGGTTTATCAAACAACATCACAGTACTTATACAGTTAATGACTAAAAAAAAAACTTAATAATACTAACTGTGACGTCAACCACGATAACCACGACTTACTTATAAAGTTGAGAGATAGTAAAAACAACTACTCGTATTATATATGAAAGTACATACATGTTAATGCTAATCGATGAGACAACTATAAATATATGAAACAGAAAGATAACAATTAACAGTATTACTAACTTTAACTAGTGCGTAGTTAATTGCCATTTTTGCTTTCATAAGCAACCATTGTTGTTATGGTAGAGTAAAAGTAAAGTACCTATCGAGTATTCATCCCACTGCAGGGCACAGGGCTCACTTCAACTTCGAAGTGGTAGGTAGCAATACCTACTCAACCAACCGGGCTTAGTTCAACTTGGCGGAGGTGTTCTTTGGAAACCAAAAATAAACTAATATTTATTTTTAGATAATTAGATTACATCAAAAAATCTTACATTGGTATCCATTTGCTTAGCTGCTATTTTCACATTTTATCCAGATCCATTTTTTAACAAAATGGCGTCTATTTTGTATGAGTTCGTATCAGTTGCGACTGGTCTGAATATTTCAGCTCATAATGGCTCAAACGGTAAACGGCTTTCAGTATTAACACAGCATACATACTAATGCTTCGTATGATCGTTTAGCGTTGTGAAAACTGTTTTGAGTTTACTCAAGTACATTATGGAGTTAATGTGCACATTCGATGGTATATAACGTTTATGGTCTGTCATTAAAGCGTGCAGTTATTAAAATATTGAGTGAAACTCGCTTAGTCAAGGAAAACAAAGCACTTCATTGAAGTGAGCCAACTAACTATTCAAGTAACACTGTCATTTTTGAATAATACATACGAGCACATAGGTACAGTAAGCAGCCCGTCAGGTTTCACATTTTTGTTGCAAAACCGCCCGTATCACAAGCGCATAAGACACGGCAGTGTTAACCGTGACGTGCTGGCCACCGAACATCACAAAATAATTAACCTAAGCCTCTGGTATAAGCTGACCATAAAAACAACAAACATCTAAATAGTAAACCGTTTGTTTATTTAGTGTACACCACATCAAGAAAAATACATAGTTATTTCCAAAAATTTAGGCTTGAACACTAGTAACACTTACATATCAAAAAAATAATCTAATTGTACCTACCATCAAACTCAGTCACAAAAACGGTAGATATCTCGCTCAATCAGAAGAGTAAGTAAATTATTTTTCTGAAACCACACCGTAGTATGTTAACACGTAACCGTAATGAAGTACATCAAGTACTTTTAAATGATTTCTTATTTAAACACGGCAGCGTATGTAACATTAAAAAAGAACATCCTTCACACGTGTAATTCACAAAAGTCACAATTAATTGATCGAAAATCACGACGGACAATTACGAAAACTCTTTCGAGAGCGCGTGGAAAGCTGTCGAGATTTTTAAGAGTTCGTTAATTTTGAGTGCCTGCACAATGAGCCAATCGCACTTGAGCGAAATATAAATGACGGAGGATTTATGTTCATGATAAATAAAAGTCTTCCTAAATACAAATTTTTAAATACTGATTTACTGTGGACTTTTACTTTCACATCAAAATCACATGTATCACAAAATCTCACATTTTTTATTTACATTTTATTTTTAACGATGTTACAATACATATAATACAAGACAGTCTGTTCACAGGTAAAAAGTTTTGAAATAAAACATTTCAAATACATTAATTTAAAAAAATTAAAAGTGTAAAACATAAACAACCTAAAATTAGGAAGGACCATAAAGCCAAAAACTTGTCATAAGGAGAAAGAAAAAATGCTTGCTTCTTCTCTTAGATAAATAGTATGTAATTAAACAGTGGAGTTATTTTTTTTTTCAATTAAAGCAATTGAGAATGCTTCGTACTCATTTTGTTTGAATCTAAGTCCGTACTGTAACAAGAATAAAATAGCAGACACTTACATAACAGGAGATAATAAAAACAAGTACAAAAGTTAGTGAGAACTTGGTCCAATTAAGGAAATCCAAATCAAAGAGACCGTTAGCGACAGCAGCTTACAACTAGGTCAATCAATGCAAGAATACTTTGTAATTAAAATGTATTGGAGCTGTTGGATGTCTAGCAGATTCAACAATATTTGATTACACTAAGAAAAAGAGTAAAACATTTGTCACAAATAGAGGGTGGGATTGTGACTTGACAAAGAATTGAAATACCTACATTTAAATTTACGCAAAAGCACAAGCAATTATGCTAGTCACACTAACGTTTGTTTGCCCCACGCGGGATTCGAACCCGCAACCGCTTACAAACTACTAGCTATGGCGTTTACAGCACGAACCACTAGACCAAAGCAGTTTACATTGCCGAGTAACGTAATGTAAAATTGATGACGATATAAACACACACTGGTTACAATTCTTACATGAGCTACAAAATGTGTGGTACATTTTGTAGCTCATCGTATATTCTCGTAGCAAGCACGACAATCGCCGTTACGAATAATTACCGTGCTACGTGCTACGTATTACAAGTCGTGCTACGCCGTGCTACGACGCTCCCGTTTTGCTCGTATTTAGGGTCTGTCCAGCGCATTTGCTCGCACGATAATGCTTCTAAGAGTGAAAGGGATGGCTACATCCAAAACTACGGACAGTGGCTTATGCTGCGGCTACATTAGCGAACGAATATTCGTATCGTGTTGTCGCGACAAAAACATCGTGTTCGGGCTTACGCGATGTTCTTGTTTACATTAGCGGACGAAGATTCGTGTCGGGTTGACGCGATTCTTCGTGCCGCAGGCGGCGGTTGAAAATGGAGGAAACGGTGGCTTTGCATTATATGTCAGCAAATCTTTTTTCTTTTTCATTTCGTCTACTGTAGTAGGCCAACTGAGCTTATTTTGAATTCGAATCCACGCATCATGTACCAAGTGTTTTTTTTTTGGTAAGGATCCCTTGGATTCCATATTATGCTTTCTGTTTCATAATATGAAATGAACTCCAACACTTTCTCGTTACTCCACTCCATATTCGTAGGTATAGTAGCCAATATTTGTATTATTAAATTTATGTGTATTAATTTACTAAAAATACACGCACGTCCGCCTAGCTTCAAGATCTGCGAGACACTGAATAGGCGCAGGTGTAGCCACCCACGCGAATGTTGTCGCGATAAATCCCTTTGATGCGCGCCAGTTTACCGACAGCACCCCGAAGCTACATCGTCTTCGCGCGAATGCTACACGATAACCCGAAGTACCCGGCCACATCTATCGGGCTACGGCGAAGATTCGCCGTAGCCCGATAGTGTGGCCCCAGCATTAGAGAGTGGGGGGATGCTACGGATCTACGACGCTCCCAAATCGGCTACGAACCGTAGCGACCGTAGTCCGTAGCCGAGCTACATGTCCTCTCTCTACGCGCTACATTAACCATGTGGGGGACTAAAAATAGAATATTTTAGCGCGTATTAGGAAAATGTATGAACAGATAAATCTAACATTTTGCTGCGAATATTTCAACATGCAAAATCGTGAATAGACGCGTTAAAGCAAAGAGAAGCTATCGCAATGCGGGTTTTTTGATTTAGCTTATCTTAAAATTTGAAATTTTCCTATTAAGAGGTGAAGGTAAATGATGGTAATGATTTTTCAGCAAGATTTGAAACTGAGTGCCAAAAATAGAGATTAAGCGGTTAGCTAGTCCCCTTAATAAAATCTTAAAATAATCGTGTTTTTTTTACAATAAGAGTCACGGTAACAATTTACCTGTGCCAAACATTTGATTAAATAATCATTTTTTCATACTCAAGGAATTGTTAATTTTAACTGAGAATATAATTTCAGATATTGCTTGAATGAATTTCGTTATTTGTATCAATATTTAGGCCTAGATATGACGTTTACTTCTTGAAAAAAAATGGAGAGAATCAAATATATAAATAAAGAATCAAATAAATGGGACATCGCTAGCTAATATGCACCTGATCAAATAGTTAACGATCCATATATTTTTTACATATTTATTTTATAAAGGCGCGCGCATGCTATTTGCACCAAATCAGAGAATAAGTTTCTAACCCAATATGTATTGAAAACTGTCCACTTACTATGCTAAAATGTGTAATCAAAACCGCAACGCATTTGAAGAGACAGAGGCTATTAAAAAATGAACAATGGCCAATTCCAAATAGTATCTAAATTCACGGCATTTTCCGTCAATTTGCATGCCCTAATCAGGTGCCATCAAATCACTCGAAGCCCCATTGAAAGATACGGGCCTAATAAAATATTTCCACCGTTTTCGACGCTGTTAAAATTTCAATCGGTATTAGGGAGGCGCCAAACATTGCCTCATTGAGCCCTATGATCCGCGAAGCATTCGTTTAATTAAAAATACGGTAGAGCACGACCCGTAGTCTCACAAAGTGTCCCGTATACTAGTTTTCTTTTATTTCGTATCTTTCTGGTTTTTATGTCGTATCTCCTACTGTACAGAATTTAGACAGTGGTAAATAGACTCTAAATCTGCACTATGTGGCATAGTTTCTGATCAATATGATTCTTAATAATTGGTACTAAAGTTTATGTCGATTTAAAGTTGCTCATCTACTTACAAGTATAAAAATGAGCACCTTAAACAACAGTACTGTGATTACATTTTGAGATATTTCCTTACGTTGTAGTCCCGACAAAAAACAATTGCTTGCAAAGGGGATTAACAACCAAAATAACAATACTAAAAGATATACCATTTTATTTTCTATTTGCGGATCCCTAAAAATCCCTGATTTAATTGGAAAGTATTCATTTACGGACTCTTTTGTTTGCCATTGCTTCGTGATTTATACTTCGCACTGAATAGGAGTTGATTTTTTCGCACCATTAATGGGTTGTTGACGCGTATTCTGTTAAGTATTGGATAGGGGTGGTGAGGATTTGGCAATGTTCTTCGTTGATTAATGGAGCCGAGAGCGATTGGTTTTTTTAGGCGAAAAGACGAGTGAGTGAAATAAATAGACCAGGTTTTCAATTTTCAATTGTTTTCTTTTCATGTTTTTTTGTTTTTTCAGGCTTTGAATTGTTTTGGCTGTTAGTGCCAGAAGGGTTTTTCCTAAACGCTAAAATAAAATAGCCGTTGACAAAAAAATAAGAATTTATAATACGAGTATAACTTAAATCAAATTACAATGTGTACTGCTTGCATAATAACAATGCACTACACATTTTCTTTGCTAAATCACACCTATTACAACTGCAAACGCAGCTTAGACGCTGCAGTGTATAGCTTGATATGAACTTTTTTTTATCTATCACTTAAGAGCTATGAATATAGCGATGCAGTAATAAACCAAAATCAATTTTGTTTTAATCGTCATAAGAACTCACGTCGCAAAATCAAGAAAAAATGTTTGCAGTGGAAAGTCTTACCTGCGCAGCTGTGTTGCATTGCTTTATTTAAATCGAAATTACCTCCTTTAAATTATTCAGAGCATTTATTTAACAAGCGTACCAGCTCTTGCACCAGTGCTTAGTACAGTTTTAATGCATTGCAATGCGTTCTAGGGCACCAAACAAGGGTTGCCACTCAGCGCGACGGTGCCCCAGGCGACACATACTTGTCTCGTCCACTAGGGCTACCACCCGCCCGTGATACTTTCACTCCCCTACTCTCTAAGTCTGTCCGTAGTTTTGGATGTAGCCATCTCTGTCACGCTTACGAGCTTGACCGTGTGAGCGAACGCACTGGCTAGACCCGAAAGGATGGAGAAATCGTTACGGAGTAGACCGGCCACGATTGACCGGACATTTAGGTCGGGGAGCGTGTAATGCTTCAGTATGCAATGTCTGGACATTCTCCCAGTCTGAACTGGCAAACGCAAGTACCTACTAAATTTGGATCTTAGAATACATGAAACAGATCGCTCACCTTGTAAGTGTTATATTACTGAAAAAGTTTTAAATTGGATTATAAGATGGTATATGATGATAACAAAGCAGCCATATGAAAAATAGGGGATCCTAGATTAAGTTGGCCATAGCCATAGCCGTACCTAGACAAATTGCAAGCGAATTTTTGTCGGCAATTGGTCGCAACCCTGCAAACTGACCGCTTATGACCAGTCGAACTCACGTCTGTCTGTAGCCTTCGGCGATTCGCAACTACCCTCCACCATCGCACTTCAGCGAAAAACTGAGTAATGAGTTTTTAACTACCTCCTTCTACACACGTGAATCCAAAACGTTTTATGTTCAGAAATATATAAAAAAATATATAATTAAATATATTTTTATCGAATGAAATATTGAGGTGCTTGTGGCGCAGTGATTGCAGCGCTTTGGTAGTGATACCAAAAGTTAAGCAACCTACGGCGCGGTCATGTTTGGGATGGGTGACCATTCTGACCATAAAAGTGACGTCTATTTACAAGCATCTCCGTGCTTCGGAAGGCACGTTAAGCTGTTGGTCCCGGTTAATATCGATAGATATTAGTCGTTAAGCCTGGTCGGAGGCCCTCGGGCGGCTTAATAACATCTGACAGTAAGGTTGGTCACTTACCTTACACACACCCCTCCACCAATCCGAACTGAGCCCGCGTGGTGGAGTATGGCTCGCACCATCTCATAGTTGAGGTGAGGCCTGTGCCCAGCAGTGGGACGTATATAGGTTGATGATGAATGAAATATTTAAACCGTAAATTATGATGAAAACATTTCAGCCGTAACTTTTTCAGTGTATTAATATTCGCGTGCAGCGCTGAAATTCAAAAGACGACACCGAACATTAATCGGGCCTACTTAAAATTCACAAAGGCAAAATTTTCGCCGGCATAATCACGTCGGCCATAATGCAACGCGTTTGCGTCTAGTTTTCTGCATTCGTAATAGCTCTCGATCCTGTCAGCCCGTGTTAAGCTCAAAAACACCCTCCTGCTCCCTCCCCATAAAATAAGCGATGGCAGAAAGAGACGGATGTTGGGCGAGAATAGTTTCTCTATCCGCATTAGACTTGCAGATTCTTCAACTTCTGAAATATGGTGACGGTGAGGTCTTATTTATTACTTTTAGACCATGTTCAGCTTAGCATATTGCCTCCAGGTGCCCTCGAGTTGTGTCGTGCTTGGAATTGTTTCTGTGGGACACTGTTCAGAGGAAAAAACGGACTGTTTTACTGTATTTAGCTACATATAGGCACTACGTACAAGTTTGAAAATATGAACAGTTCTTTTTAAGGCCAGACAAATACATTTTTTCTGGACTTTATTATGTTAACCAAGCGAGAGTTTAACAATGTACTGCTTATTAACACTCAAAACTTTCCCATTTAATAATAACTACACTTATTTACACTTCTTACAATAGCTAAACCATCAGTATTCTTAGTTTATGTAAGGTCTATTAGAAGCGTTATTTAATCTGACAACTAGTAAATATTTAATCAAAATTCTGTTCTATATTTTGATTTGATCATCCATTGTCATCAACAATAATAATATTACAAAAGCTGTCATTTTCATTCACCTCTTTGTTGTTCGTAAATTAACTTACAAATTACATCAGATTTGATTGAAAATCTGTGTACTTACACGCTAACAACAGATTGGAGGGTAAACATAGGTAATTATTCATTGTTATTCAAATTGTATTATGAAAACCTCAAACGTTGGGAAAACACATCTGGCGAGATTAAATCAGATCTTAGAATAGAATTCAAGCTATTATTCGTCGAATATGATCTTGATATCTGTTCAAAACTCGCTTAGGTTATTTCAAACTTGATTTAATAAAACCTCAAAAAAGAATGATATTTTCTTTAACATAATATAAAAAACGTACTCGTGAGTTAATCAATTTAAAAGGCGTAATTTTTTGGTGCAATAGCAAAAAAGGATTTTACTATTTCCATACCGTAAAAAAAAATTAATTTCAAAAAAATTGAAAGGACAACAAGAGACATACATACAGATATTTGTATCAGCGGGCTTAAACATTGGGTTACCTAACCTAAAAACGTTTGCTCCTGACTCGCTCATGTACATTCACATTACAGACTTATATAGATTTGTATAAAATCCATACTCTCTTACTGTTGCTCTCAACAAAGGAAGACGAAGATTGATTCGCGCCATCCATCACAGATAGTGCTAACTCGCACAATGCCTGCTGCGACATGCCTTCACAATGAAAAACTGTAGGCCTACAGCACTGTATGTGCTCGAATAAAGAAGTTTAAAATACACACACACACCAAATAAAGTAACTATGATCAACATCTATGTAAACTCAAAATCCTTTCGAAACAAAATGTTATCAATATTATAAATTACCGTTTATATGGAATAGAAAGTTACTAACCAACAAATCTTCCTAGAATATCTAACTTTATTATGCGTGTTAACAGACCAAACAACAAAGTCGCTTCCCGCTGTCTATCTTAATGTATATTAGTATGTGTACCTATATAGGTACACAGATCTATATATATAAATAGATCTTTTAAACAAGTCAATGGATTTCAATTCTTAATAGTTAGAATGATTCAAGAAAGCTTAAAGTATAACATTTGCACAGTTTAGTAGAGTACCTTTTATCATTTTTGAGGTTTCTAATGTGTTGAGTATAAGCAATAATCGCGCGCGAAGCCAGGGCGGGTCGCTAGTACGAAATGGTAATCTTCTCGAAACCAATATGACTAGTGCGCAGACTACGAGTATTACAGCACAGAGTCAAAAACTCCTAAAAGTGGAATAAAAAGGTAAAAGTGACGCGACAAACACAAATCTGTCGTCAAAAGCGGCACACATCGAGGGCCGTTCACACAAATGAACAGCGGGTTAATGACAAGACCGCGATACCGATACTCTGTTATTCACGATGCTCTTTCATTTTTCGAGCCACAATCCGACATCGACCGGGATAAAGGCGGTGACGCACACTACGGTAGGGGGATTACACGCTCGTTCAACTATTTTCGAAGTATAGCGAGTATTTTTTACCTTTTATACTTATGTATGACGACCGCTTGGTGCAGTGATCTACGTGTCGGACTTCTAAAACCAAGGGTCGCGGGTTCGATCCCCGCACAGTACAATCATATGTGTGCATGAACATGTGTGTTTGTACTGGTCTGGGTGTTTTCTATATATTTATTTACAAAAAAAGTGTTTAAGTATATTTATCTCGCTTCGCCTCAAGCTTAATTAGGGACTAGAAAATTGGTGTGATTGTTGTGAAATATTTATTTATACATTAATTTATGTATGTCAATAACGCGAGTTTAACAATAAACAGTTTTTTTAAATAGTTTAAAATTCTGCAAACCGTTTCAAATACATCGGGCGCATTGGCCAATTACTCTACTCTCGTTTAACCATTCACACTTCTACACGAGCCTTAATTATTTGAGCCGCATTAACAAGTCACAATGAAAACATGAGTGTAAAGTCGCCGATATGGTCAGCTCGGTCGTCAACCTGCTTTTAACGTGTAATATCAAATCGACAAAATAACTTAACTGAACTAAAAGTGTATACGGGCACTAACCTACGCTACGCAGCTGAGGGAGCGTTCACTCCGCGTCGCCCGCGGCGCCCGGCCGTAATCAGCCGAGCTTTGTACTAGCAGATGGGAATCACTGATATCAGGCCTAAGGCTGTCGGGCGCGTTAGTGACGCGAGTGTACTGGAACGAGTTACTTTGTTTTGTGTTAAGATGTGTGAAGTAACTTTCACTCTTTAAGTACCTGCGTTCAATGCTCTTGGTTGCGCTATGGTTAATTTTCTTCTCTCATCAGCCAATATAAGTCCCACTGCTGGGCACAGGCCTCACCTCAACTATGAGGTGGTGCGAGCCACCACGCGGGCTCAGTGCGGATTGGTGGAGGGGTGTGTGTAAGGTAAGTGACCAACCTTGCTGTCAGATGTTATTAAGCCGCCCGAGGCCCTCTGACTAGGCTTAACGACTAATATCTATCGATATTAACCGGGACCAACCGCTTAACATGCCTTCCGAAGCACGAAGTTGCTTGTAAATAGACGTCACTTAAATGGTCAGAATGGTCACCCATCCCAAAGATGACCGCGCCTTAGGTTGCTTAACTTTTGGTATCACTACCAAAGTGCTGCAACCACTGCGACACAAGCACCTGCAACCTGCACCTGCAAGCAATTTTCTTCTAATTCATTGTAATTTTATTACACGCGGAAAATACGCATCGAAATTCCGCAATAAAAAGACACATGAACAACATTCAAATAATATCGTGCGGATCAATATTTTACTGCTATATTTATTGGTTACCATCGGCGAATGTTCAAAAGCACGGTTGAATCAACAACTTTTTATCTGTGGCATTCACACGGCCATAGATCATTTTGTAATCCCCAAAATATCTAAAGCCGACGAATCATTAACCTTTCATGCGCAAACTCATGAATTGGTATGAGGATCATGTTCTCAACTCGTCAAATTCAAAGCCTTAGCGTGAACGAGGCACAGGAACACATGTTTTGAACGTATTAAGTTCGCACGCCTTTGCTTCTCCGACGGGAAAAAAGCTTTTGCCCTTTCCATTAGGCCCAAACTAACGCTGTGTCTAAACCCTTGTCGAACGTTACATGATAGAGGCCTAACGCAAAATTGCAAGCCTCTGTTGTCTGAATCACAAGTAGGTTGTATGAAAAAATATCTTGCCATGATCTTGGGATTCCATTTGGGAAGAATATTGGAATTGCCACATTAGATATGCATAACGTGCGGTCTCTCTTTACACTAAACTAAATTAATATAGTACGATTTTCGGGCTGCAAAAATAAATAACAAAATAAACACTTTTATTCATTTTAGTATACATTACAACAAGTTACTTACAGTTACTTAATGTACAAGTTACAATTCCAGTAACTTTTTCATATTCCTTACAAATACGTGCTATTGCGTACATAGATAGTATCATGAAGTAAAGGGCACAGCTTGCACGTAGCCTTAGTGCCTTCCTCCGCCAAACTTCACGGAAAAAGATAATATCTTTTTGTCATGTGTCTATCGGAGCAAGCCCTACGACAAAAACTACTTTTTACCGCATCTCACATTCACCGCGCGTCGTGCAACTTTCATAAGACGACACACCAGCTACTTATAGATACACTGACACTTATTGGCATTGTCAAGTGGGAGATGTGTTTACGAACCGAGTGATCGATGGCACGGAACTCGAATCAATCTTCGTTCGGGCATTATCGGAAGGACAAAGTTGGGACATTAAGAAGTGCAGCAGAAGGATTTGTTTTGTGACAGTGATTACAGCGATAATTATTATTGGAGAAAATAAATCTCGAGATGTCAGCAAGAAATAAGCCCCATAGTATTGTTTGAAACTTATTCGGCTTTAGAGTTTGCAGAATAGTTTATTGACGTGATATATCATAAAAGAGTAACTGATGTCATATTCTTAGTCAAAAGGAAAAATCTTTTCTTGGTCTAATCCACTGATCCCTGTCATTTAACTGTAAAAAACCAAAGCCAACACAAGTCCCCATTAACACGCCATTATTTACGAAGTCATCCCTACGTAATTACAATACCTCGCAAAAACCATACAAGCTCGAGTGGTTACAAAAACCGCATCGGGAGGACGCTTCCCGGCCGGAACTACACTGGGCGGTCTGGAACAGCGGATTTATGGCGCCACTTCCGTTTCCGCCCCCGCCGCCCGCCCACACATCATATCGATTCTCGATCCGGATTTTTCGTTACATGCCATTAATATGTAAAGCTGGAGCGTAGAAGGCGACGCTAGCTTTTGACGGTGAAATGCACCACACCTTTGCGACGCGCTTCTGATCGTGACATTTGCGATGTGAATTTTCTGGAACACTTGGAATTCATATTTTCTGAGGAAAATCCACGAAGTATGTGTCTACGTACAACGTTGTATAAAAAAAGTTTTGTTTGCAAGTCAACACATTAAAGTCAACACCGAAATTAGACTTTTGAAAGCATGTTTTTATATCTTGTTACTAAACTGGCTTTGAAAATATTAACACCACATCAACCTACCACAAAGACTTTGCTGTTCAATAATACTTTTCGATTTGAATTTCGTAGAAACATAGCACTACTACATAATGAATATTTTTTGTAATCGAATAAATCTATTGTCTGAAGCGGGATCGAACCTGGGAATCCGGCCCGTGTACCCAAATCACGGCGAAGCCTGTTGAAAGCTTCTGCTTTCCTAACGCGTAGGCCGCTTATCTTAAGTTTACAACGTGAATGCTTATCACGATATCATAAACCTACATTATTAATGACTTTACTAAATAATAAAATTAAAATAAATAAAATAAAATATGTTTATTTCGAACCAGAGTTCATATTGTGTTAGTAACAATGAAAGCTTAAAACTATGTTAGTACAGTAGTAGTACAAATCAATTCAAACTAATGAATATTAAAATTATTATTAATAAAAAAGACTAGGTCAAAACAAGAAAGATGCTTTTCAATTAAAAAATAGGAAAAAGTTTAACATAATAAAAACAGATACAAAAACAACGTTTCAAAAGCTTCAACTTTAAAGTCGCTTCATTTCATATTCCCTCAGTGATTTCAGCACAAAACTGCGGCAGAGAAACTCCGATACATAGAATTGAATATTCCATCGATTAATACAGACTAAAGCTGTTTAAAGTGCTGAAAAGATTCCAGGTGAGCTCTACAAATAGAAAATCGATCCGGGGCGATCGTGACCCGGAAACTGAAGCCAAGAGGCTTGGGAAGGCAGTAGGGCTCCCAAATTATAGAACAAAATTATATATCAACTTTTACTGCTTTATTTTAAGTAAAAGCTTAGCCGTAGTAGAATGTTCGTGTAATTTGACACAGGGATATTGAGTTGAGCCATTATTTATAGAGGTACAGTTAGTGCAATTATAGTTCAATTTCAATTTATAATTGGGCGTAGCAGTATTTTTTTTACATCTTTCTTCAAATCTGTCTTTTTTTTCCACCAATATATGTATTTTACAGATATTGACTACGTACGTAAGCTACGCCTTTAAAAAAATTGTACCTACTTAACCACAAAGATAACTTTTACGGTAACGAGTTACAAAAGGCATAAACGACAGGCATAATTTTATTATTTAGAAAAACAGCCTGTTTTATTTGCTTGATATATTTATAAGCGAAACTGATAGCCCTGGGTGTACACGAGCATGGGCTAAGGGCACGGAGGGTCGTTATCAAATAATAACAATTCGAGGGCTCGTATGACCTCTATTTCGGCCTATTCTTGGCTTATTCACGGATTCACGGAACCTTTCTTAAAAAAAAATATGTATATATATAAGGGAGATAGATATATTTCTTACTAGCAATGAGTCAATATTTGAATCCATAGTGATCACATACAGAAGAGATATATACTACCAAACAGGGACCTAATCTCCATAATGCAATTATGTAAATATGTAAAACGTAATTATGTAAAACAAATATCCTAGTTATCCATCTCATTTGTTTCGTAAAAATTGTGCTTTGCATTATCAATATACTCGTTGATTTTGCTTAAATTTAATTAACAATTAAATGTTCCTTGAACCAAAGGTTGTCTGGAAGAGATCGCTACAAGCGATGAAACCGCCTAAATTGTAAATTTTTATTTGTTAAACTTGTCTGCAATTTTGTTTTGTGTTGTACAATACAGTGTTAATCTATCTATCTATCCTAATTTTGTAAGTTCTACAAATTATTACGATATCTTTAGTTTGCGGATTAAGTGCCCAAGTGGAGCGCGAGCAAGGTGAAAAATCCAATGCTCGTAATCGGTTCACTTAGATAGGCACAATTTTTCTAGCCTTTTTTCAGGTCCATGCCTGGTATTCTTGTATTATTTTCAGATTTTAATTAAATCAAAGGCGTTACTGGATGTATACGGTTCATTATAGTCACTACATCTCGCTTGGAAGGCGTATATCTTTTTAATACGTCGACGGGCATTAGAGTCTATTGGAAACAGTGTTCAATCCACAACAGGATGATTTTACTGTTTGAATAAAAATTTTGTTGCTCACTGGGGCCAAATTTAAACAGGCGTTTTCTGACAGTGTTAATGTCAATTTCCACACTTGCACATGCTTTTTCCACGATACTTCGGCCTAGTAGGTAAACAGCCGGTTAGAGACAGCATTGAACTGGTTATTAAGTCTAAATAGGCCATGTTAAATTTGTGAACGAGTTCACGAACTTAATATGGCCTATTACTACTGTTCTTGTGTTCCTGACACAAATTGATTTGCATTGCGCAATTAAGTAACCACGCAATACACAATGCAATTTAATTAAAATGGTTGTAATAAGCAAGGAAATGGATACTAAAAAATACATCCGTCAGCAAAAATGGCGGCTACAGGGGCAGATATCATCGCCCAAATTGACCCAAATGAGGGTGTTTGGCGAACCCGCGATAACAAACTACCGCCGCTCCCGCATATTTTAACGGACAAAATAAGGGACAGTTTCACATGACAGTTAGTCGAAAAATATAATGAAGGTCCGTTACGGTTCGTAGGCTAAGGCTGCAGGCTGAGAGATAATGGTAACCTTACTGATTACTTTTGCATGTTGGCACAAAGCATTTCACGCATGATACAGTGGCCGTCTGAAATCGACCCTGGTTGTTGCAATCTTGCTCTAATGGGTTCTATAGAAATCACATGATCAATTCTGAGATTTCATGTCAAATAGGTTTCTAGGTGGGTCCATTTAATTTGATGGAAAGTATATTTTACAATTTTTTTACAAAAGGCTTCATTGCTTATCATGGAAAGCATTTTATTCATAATACATTATGTTCCTCAGTTTGTGTACTTATTTTATTACCAAAGATTACATTCGTCATTCATAGGGTGACTAAGAATGCTCTTCCTTATAATTTCTCCAACAATGGACATTGTTTGCTTCTAAAAGACTTCATAAGGTTGGTAGCTTTTGAAGTTAGGCAATATTGATTCCACAAACTAGTACGAAAAGAATAATCTGATGCAAGTGCCAACATCAACATTCCCAAAAATAACTTTAAAACCTCAGCGGCACACAAACTGCCTTTGACATTTAATTTTATCCGTACAACTATCAAAGTTGGTAGGAAATTTTCTTCGCAATCACAAAATGGCAGCTGCAGATCCGATAGCGGCGTCACATTGACCCGAATGAGGTACATTTGGCGGGCCGCCCGACCTGACATCTCGCCGATAGCAAACTTCTGATGCTGCCTGGGGTGCTACTAAGAAACTTTTTGCTGGTAATTTCAACCGCAGAAGAGACGGCTTTACCTAAACGTAGTAACTGAGGTGCTTTTTGCACCGTTCGCGATATATATCACATCCACTGAAATGCTCACAAGAATTTGAATAGTTGCTCTATCGCCATGTTCACTGTAACAGCATAATTGATCATCTAGTTTCGTGATAAAATTATGATTTTGAGCAAAAAAATCTAACGATGTTCGCACTCCACTTTGTTAGGTCCCTCCTAAGTTATTACCTGTCACATTAAAAAAAGAGACATCGGTCTATAGAGTTGAACCCTGGTTCCCACCGCTTCCTTGCAAAATATGGCGCACTATTCACGAAGTTTGTTTTCTATTACTGAGGTAGCTTACTTTTCCACATTCAAGAACAATAATTTGTTTCGTGTTTGATAGTCGATTAACAAGATTCATTCTATGCACTTTAGGCTAAATAGAAGTTTTTTTTGAAGTGAAAACTTCTTTAGCGGCGTTGAGCACTTTTGTGGCATGGGTAGAAACTGTGAAACTCGCGTCAGGTCACGTGATGCTGATCGAAAAACCGTAAGACGGTTGTTAAGTTTTCACTTCTGCCGGCACTCCCGGAGTGCAACCCGTGTTTTTTTTTCTTAGAGAAAAAAGGTGCACTCTTCGAATGTCTGGACTACGAACCACCTTGAACTCACGACGACTGCGCGATATATTCCCCTCCTAAGCGATGCCTTAAGCTAAACGGTAAATGCAAAATGCATTAAATGAAGTATACTTGGCACTCCGCCTACACAAAGCCTAAGTAGTAAGCCTGTTAACTGATATATGCTATTTTGCTTATCCAGTGTCAGATGTAGAAAAACCTCTTAACGCACAAAGAGGTTAATAGGAGTCCATGTTAAGGCTGTTAAAGAAATAAATACCACCATCATCTAATACATTAGGCGATCGATCATTACGATCTAAAGCAAAAGACGTAATTTGCTTTCTTGGAATAGATATGATGAGACACATCACAAATATTTTCAAAATCATGACGTTTACACACATAACCTGTATTTACACATGTACACATATGAATCAAGTTAAGAATTTTGAAAAAGCTGTAGCCAATTTTTAATTTACACAAAATTTAATAAATACTTATTAAGTCAATTGACTTCGATATCTGAGTCACAGAATAGACATCACAAGTTCACAACTCAACAAAGATGGGGAAGAGTGTGTGCGTGTTAGTTATACGGTAACAGCTAATAGGTAACGGTAACTACAGTGACATCATCCCTATTTCAAGTGGAACCGTCTAGATCACTTTAAAAAAACACACTTCTCGATGCTGTGCTGGTAAACATCGTCCGTTTATGTACGAACTACAAATTGTAATCATAAACTATTCTACCTTTATGTAGATACAATATAACACAGGACCTACAGTCACTTGTCACTTTATACACTTCTGCAATTCGTTACTTTAATCCACCTAGCTCTAGCAAAAACAGAAGAGTGTAGCGCTGATGTTATTAATTACCGCTAAAAGCAGCTTCTGTGTACCTAACGTTGTATTACATAACGCCAAGTTGCTTATTAATAAAACCACTAATGGATTACCTCTTCTCCGAAAGAATGGAAGCTCACTCCGAACTAATGTTGTTGGGGAGTTTTAATGACATTACACATTCCGACATGTCGCTCTATTATAAACATGAATCAAATTACAAAAGTTTGTAATTGTTTTGGAGGCTAACATAACTACTTATGCGCGTTTTTAGGGTTACATCGGGTTGGGGCGTCTTCACACACTGATATTTTAAAAGCTTTTTATCATTTAATATTTTTGCTCCTACTTCCACATCGAACGGAATCAAGCGGATCCAGCTTCCTTTACAAGACATATGCCGGTCACTTTTTATCAATTAGTTCCTAAACTAGAAAACTCTCTACCCCAGCATCGAATAGTTCTTTCTACAGCCACTTAAGCTAATTTAATAATAATAATAAATGAACAAAAATGCTTTATTTTCTCCCATACAACAAAATTATCAAATTTACTGGCTTACTTTTTAATTAAACGACAACACTTACTGAATCTTACATTTGCTGACAACACCTACTAAATAAACAAGTAGAACCAGATAGAACAATACATATTTGCATTTAGATACATAACTAATATTCTCGATTAGTTGCTGAATTGGTAGGTATTGAAATTTGTTTTGCCTGAACGAGTCAAATGGGCATTCCATTTTTGGACTGCCATTGTTAAATAATTGCAGCAAAAATTGCATGAGAATAAATCTCGGCGTTTGCGATTGCTCTGACCAAGTAGAGACAACACTTGGTTGGTTTAAGTTTCGTAGGAGGAACTAAGTTACAAGCGGATCGTGATTGGAACGCAAAATACTATTGTTTAGTTTAAGGATATAAGATAGTCCACATTTCCTTCATTTAAAAAATAGATTGTAATAGAAAATCTGTCATTGAAAAAATTGATACGAGATAAATCTTTGTTCGTTGAGTAAATTGATCAGTTATAAAAGCCATGATTCTTCACAAAACCTTATTTCGATAATTATTTTTACCCAAAAATAATCGTTTCCGTTAAATACTTATTTATTTTCCATACGTCCGATGTGCACTGTCCGTTAATGAACCGTGTGTATGCCATATTACAGGTCAGTTTTAATATGCCATATCTCGCGTTATTGCAATGCAATGCAATGCCGAAATTCCGTTTCTCGCAATAAACATTCAGTGCGAAACAGTAACTTATCCGCGTCACGTAAATCGAACGATTTTTATTACCGGTCGAGCGCGGGAAAAATTGCCGCCATTTTTGATTGCTCGCGCGGCCATATTTTTTTTGGCGATGGCCGTTTTATTCAGCGCCATCTGTCGGGGCCACGCGCAGATGACGGTCATTCGAGGTCGAAACTAATAAATGAACGCTTTCCCTGTGGGAAATTAAAAATAGTTCCGCACACATCAACAACACTTGACGGCTAAGTTTCTCCAATATCGGGGCAACTTCGGAACCGGCTTTCATCAGCTTTTAATATAGTCGATAGTGAATATTCAAATTGGCACTCAGGAATTGTATTGAACTTTACGCTCTAACATTGTTGCGAACGATTTCTGCCGCATAATATTACAAAAGTGAACTGAATCATAACTTTATGGGCTATCAAATTTATTATCGTTCATAGAAACGAGCTTATTCCACGGCTGTGAAAGTTTTTGAAAACTATTTTTATTATCGGCCTAAGCTGGTGATAGTTGCAATACTTGTTATTAACGTATTTCGTGCCTTTATTTGTATTTTCTTATTTAAAACGTATATTTTCACTCTTTTGTGAAAATGGTTCGGTCGACAGGCCGTCATAATCCATGTGAAGCGAACTACAAAAATAGTTTTTATTGGGAAGGGAACAGAGGCGGTGTCAATGTCAGAGTGGGGTAACCTGATATGATGTTGTCTGTACAATTATTCCTCATTATATCACTTTGCAATTAAAAGAACTGCTGGGGGAGAAATTTTAATACTTATTATTATAATTTATACATTAATATCATTTGCAATACTTTTTTTTGTGAAAAGGTGTAGTGTGTAGGTGAATCCAACAAATACAAATTAAACTTGCAATGCATTAAAATTTAAATGCAAATTTAAGCTGCTGTTACAGCTTCATTGAAATAAATCAATGAGATAAAGTAATAATTTCAAATTCACAATCCAATTAATGAGCGATTTTATGTTGAAAAACCAACCAAAATAAATATTAAACGTACCATAAAGCCTACGCAATTTAATTTTCCAAAACTTGATAATCATTTAGTTTTGTTTTTTCTGATTAACCATAGATATATGTCCATTCCAAGTGACTAAGGACATACAGACATAAGCACCTACATTCGCAAAAACTTTTTTTAAAGACTTAAACCGCTACAGAGAGCTTTAAAAAAGGTAGATTTATATGGTAACCTAAATATAAAATGTATTCAATACAAAAACAACTCACTAGATTGCCGTGCGTTACCAAAACGAAATTTCACCTACGTTTTCCTATCACGACGTTAATTTAGCAAGAAAACTGGCGCAGGTACGCGCCGTGTAAGTAATGCGATTCTCATTATGGCCAGCTGCCACCGATTTTAATTTCCTCCTTGCCATCCCGACGTGATGACAGGATTTATTTCTGTAAATTAATATTACCGCGTTTACCCCGTTTACATCGTCATTCTAACATCTAACGTTAAGACTCGAGGTCGTACTCTGTAAGAATATATGCATTTTTATATTCTGCTATATCAGCAGTTATATTCTGCTATGTAGGAATGACTCCTGGAAATAAAAAAAACGAATGAAATAAACGAGTTAGCGAGTTCTGTATTCCTATTGACAAGTTTTTTTAGCAAGGTCGTGATTAATTTATTCAATTTATTTTTTAATCAATCGAACTATTTGGACTTTTTTAAAAAACAAGAAAGCAAGCAAAAGAAACAAATATGATGTCAATGCATCCATCACAGTATATCGTCAATTAGAAGCATTTTCAGATGCTCAATTTTTAACGCAACATAAAAAAAAAACCAACACCCTTTCGCTTTTCTACCATCTCCAATGTCTACAGGTGAACCGCGAAGTTCCTGTCTCCGACATCGCGACGTTATCGCCAAGAACTTTTCAATATCGCACCGGAATTCGGTTCGTTCCAAATATGAATATTTATTCATTCGTGAAACTTGATTACTGAGCCAATTCTCATTTCGTTAGCGGCCTCCTTTGTGGCGATAATGGACAGGTACTTGCGTGGAGAGAACTGAGTAGTCTTTTGTTTGGCGTTGCCCGAATACGAAGGGCAAAGCTGATCATTTTATATCGCTTATAGATTTGATCCGGTTAGTAGATGGTGTAGTGCCCTATTTCGGCATCGTTGTAATTAAATAATAAATAACTAACATACATCCATGACTAACAAAAACTGTACGCAAAAAATTTAACACTTGGTTACAGTGATAGTAAGTTACTTAGTTTAAAAAGAATAAACTTTAAATTGACACTAAACCCACAGACCAAATGCGGGTTTACCACGTCTAACATAACTTGGTGCAATAAAGCTCCAAAACATCGTTTTTTTTGCGTAGGTACTCGATAGTACTAGTATCTTTATTCATTTAACCACTTCAACAGATCTTACCACTGTCCCAACACACAACAAATGACCCAAATAGAAAATTGTTTACAAATCATTATCAGTGTCTGTTATGTCATTACGGCCGCGCGATCGCATAAAATGCGAAATATTTACCGATCCGTGCAACGTTCCGCAAATAATAAATCATGATTTAAAAATCAACGGCTTTATTCTTTACCATTAATAGCATTCACGCGATAAAACGGCCGATATTCGGCAATCCTGCCTATAAAAAGAAGTTATGGGTTAACAATGACACCGTTATAAAACAGGGTGTGATTTTGTGAGGGTCTTATCTCCGTTTTAGGGGTCGAATATTGAATTAGGTAGCTACGTTTTTTGGACCTTATCCTAAGGCGATTTTTTGGTTCTTTTTAACGACTGAAGACAAAACTCTGATGTTGAATATATGCATTTACGTAATTTTTTTAGCTAAATCAGGATGTTTTGTTACTTTTTTTTAATGAATTCGGCTTATAGTACATTGTACTTGAAACGGCAAGTTTTGTCATAAATAGGCACCTCCTACTGTAAAACAAGTTTATAACAAAAAAATATTAACCGGAAATATTAACATGGCATAAGTGTCAACAAAATTTAACCTTACTTACATCCAGCAGCAAGCCTTCTTGCCATTATTAAGTTTGGAACAATATCCTAGATTAGAAACTAAGTAAGTCACACGTTTGTCATATTTAAGCATTCCAGCGGTTTATTAAGGCATTGCCACACTTGCATAATCCAAGACCCGCTGCACCTCGGGAAGCCCCTTATAATTCACACGTGTAGAGGTGGCTTTCTAGTGAGAAATATGCGTTTCAGTGATACTAGGAACCGGCCGTTACTTTAATATATCAGGAAAACACTTTGGTACACTGTTCTACGAAATGCTTTCGAGATATATGTGCTGCATTCTCATAAGTTGAGTTCTTGAACACTAAGGTATTGTTGTGTCTATTTTAGTAGATTAAATTTCAACGTTTCAACCATTATATCCTTGTTTATTCTACGGAGCCATAGAGCTCCGTATTTCTCGGGATCGAATCAGAAATATCGATGAATTTAAGTAGCTTATTTAGCGGACACAGCTCAAAGAATTAGTAAGTTCAAGTGGCAGTGGATAGGGCACATAACGCGAAGAAATAAAATTCGCTGAACCAAAGACTGCCTGTAAGATAGGCAGCCTAGCAATCGCTCCTTACTTGCAGTGGCACACAGCCTTAATGAAAGTAGTTTTGTATCTGCCAACATATGGCAGCGGTAGTCGAATATTTAAAGCCTCCTCCTCCACGAGTTCAGGTGAGCCGTGTTTGCAAGCTCCGCAAGTAAACTGAGTGTTCTTGCCACTCTAATGCTTAGGAATTTGTTCCCAGAATTATAAATACGCGAAAGGATGAGATGGTAATGATATCGCGAGAGTGTAAGCTTGCATTCGACTCAGCTCACGATGGTAAGTTCTACAATAAGTTTGAAGTGGATACAGTTGCTATGTATCCTTACTTATAACATCTTGTTATGGTCTGTATCACTTAAAAACATCTTCAGCTTACATCCTAAACGCAACAGTATAGTTCGATATTATACTGCCGTCATAAGGAAAAGGTACGCATCTACATCAACCCCTTAAAACGAGAAAAAAAAAATTTTCCATAAAAATTTACTGCGCTTAATAAAAGATATTATTTGTAAATTTTTGTATGCAAAAGTATCGTATGACTTATTCATTTTTTAGTTATATTTATTTTATTTATTAAATAAATGTATTTTTTCCTTTCCTTCGTAGTAAAATCAATATTAACTAATTCAGGTTACTACGGAGAAAAGACCTACCCTAACCTAACTACGCAGAAGCGTCCATTCTTTTCACGGTAAGTCTGATCATTTGACGCTTTTACTTAACTAAAAAAAAACAATATTCTTATTTTTAACCATGTCCTAGGTTTAAATTTTGAATTCTATTAATTACCCCACAAATTAGAAAAGACGCACCTGCCACTTGCGCCTAAAACTTTTTTGAAATACAACTTGGCAGATGCGTCTTCTATTCTTAGTAAAAATTTTGTTTTGATGCAATTGCGTCTTTTTTAACGGCCAGAATTTTTCAGCCGGCTACAAATATTAAATTAAATAAATACTAGAAAATGTTATTTTTACAGTTCGAAAATGCGAAAATAAATTGTTAGATGCGTCCTTTCTTCCTATGACAGCAGCATACATAAGCAACGTTAACATTGCAAAAGGCGAAATAAAAAGTAGAACTGCTAAACTCTACTGAAATTAAAACAGAAATTCTAAACCAAAGATCTGAAATCGAGCCCGCAGATCTGAGAATAACACTAAACAACCACTATTTCTCCAGGTTAAAGTTAAATCCTAACATAAGATAAAATCTACTATCTGTAGACAGACCAGTAAGGAGCGATTCGAATCACAAAGCAACAATCACGGGCAGACAAAGAGAGTGAGAGACAAACGAATTAACGCATCCTTATTTCGGAACTAGAACATGAGGTGGAGACGATATCGCCTCGATAATGTGAGATGTGATGTAAAGAAATATTGATATTTGCCTCTAAGTAATTTGCTACGAGTATAACGATTAAGTATACACAGTTTTATAAATATACGGCTAAACCAGTAGCGTTTTTGGCAATCAAGGAAAATTATTCCTTGTGGCGTGGTATTTAAAAAATGTGCTTGCCTGGGTTCACCTATATCCCGTATACGCTAAAGTTTTTTTTTTGTAACTTTCATCTTAGGAGTACCCACACACAAGTTCAGAAGTACAGTAAGCCATTAAATCCGGCTACCCTTTTTTGTTGTAAAATTGCTCTTATTCCCAGGGTATAAGATACCGTACAGTGTTTACCGTGACGTGCTGGCCACCGTTCTATTGCTACGGTCTATAACCAAGCAGATGTAAAGCCCATCATTTAGTATTTACATTACACAGCGTATTTCAAGAACACTATCAAGTTTCAAGAGTATTGCACAATCCAGAATAGGGGCGCGGAAGTTAGTCTGCCCCGAGCAAAATAAGTAAGCACACAAGATTAATTGTCCCCTAGCTACACTGCTGCATGCAGCCCACTCGCCGCCATTTTGAACTTCCGCCCATAGACACATAGATACACCATCTATCCAATAGTTTATGGACACAGCTAAATGTTCTAATAGCTTTGGATTTTGTTCGCCGATATTGTCCGTTTGTTGACCACTCTTGTTGTTGCATTTATTTGTGTTTTTTTTTGTAATAAAATATAGCCACTGCAGTGTTGGCGAGATAAGCTACAATTGCTTTCTTTATTTTTAAAACTTGGTAAATAATATTGGAGCACAAATCAAAGGCACTTAAATTGCTGTGGACAATGTTTACTCTGTAGTAAGTATCCTACATTGCTACTAGTCAAATATCGGTTACGGTCGGGATCAAAGCATTATGCAACACCACCTGATATAAGAAGAGGCATATTTCTTGTCTCGCAAGCAAAGCCTGCTATTCCACTTACATATTCACGCTAAATTCAGGTGTGTAAAGAACCCTCAAAACAAAGTTCCTTTTCCACTTTACACCCGATAGTATCACTTACAAATGCATTCTTCTCACAAATAAGTTTTTCCTCTCGCAGATACCCACAAGTCTTCAACTTTTAAATCCATCGGATTCAGAACTTCGCCGTTTGTAGTCATTGCGTTTGGATAGATACCGCATTGAAACTTCTTGCAGTCTCTATGAGCCAATTGTTATACTCTTACCTCAAATGGGAGTGCAACAGGGTTTTTGTATTGTATATTATATATCCAGTAAGTTACAAAGACTCATCTTGTTAGTGGAACATAGAAAAACTATGTTAGTAAGAATAATACATTATTAATGGTTTAAATTTAAACGGCCACTCCTGCACCGGTCCCCCCGAAATGGCTTACATAAATACAGTCGGGCCGGCTAGCGATCATTTTCAGGATTTTCTTGCCCGCCACTTATTTTTTTGAATTTTGAAAATACTTTTTTTCAGCTACTTAAGTACCGCTGTTTTCTTACATACATTGGGCTTTATCTTACTTTACAACTTACAGTTTATTGATTTCGATAAAAATGCACGGTCGAATTGATAACTACCTCCTTTTTAAAAGTCGATTAAAAATAGGTGAATACCAGAAATAGTCATTTCTGCCAGCTCTTTAATCTCTGTCATGTCACGTTACATCGAACAACGTAAATTAATCGCTTGCCCGAAACGTTCATTTTACATAGAATGTATAGAACGCTATAAATTCATCCACCTGACAGAACACCAATAAAGAAAGCATTCAATTCATTTCGCTTGAAGAATGCGCTATTGTGTATGGAACTGTTTTTACGAATGTAGGTACAGAACTACGTGTACCATCAACCATGGGAAACAACGATGCTTCGTTTTAAAAATGGCTGGACATTGCTGTGTTGTTGTCATTTTACTAATTCTTGGCGGATTAAATACTGCATTCGCTAACATTTTACTAAGTGGAAATGCAGAAAGTAACTTGCTGGCCGCAGCACGAAACAAAAATGTAATGCTTCAGTGCCCAGAGATAAGCAAGCCTTCTTGTTGAGAGAAAATAAAAAAATAGCCAGTCAGTAGGATAAAAAAGTTTTCCTAGAACTTTCACTATCTTCAACACGTCTTCTGTTACGTGTCGCAAAACGAATGACTAAAACACAGGACACAAGTCCTACTACATAATGTAAACTTAACTTAAGACGAGACTGCAGGCGGGTATCGATGCCCCACCTTCCCAGGCGTGGGCCAAAGTCGATTAATCTCGAACGATAGATCAGGCCACTTGGCACAGCACACGTTGCTACTCGGTGCTCGGACGGAGAAATATGACCTGAGATAAGTA
Source organism: Pyrausta despicata (assembly GCA_963921415.1). Taxonomy (NCBI): domain Eukaryota; kingdom Metazoa; phylum Arthropoda; class Insecta; order Lepidoptera; family Crambidae; genus Pyrausta; species Pyrausta despicata. The sequence goes on along the minus strand of OY992862.1, from coordinate 6,093,635 downwards.
CTCAATGGCTGCTGATGCGGATAATATTCACGCAGATAGTTGCTGAGAAATATTGCCATAGAAAACAAATAGGTCTTCAAGACAAAGCACACGGTCAACATCATACAAATTTAGGAAATCATTTGGTTGGTTTCAAATCAAATCAAAATTATTTATTTACCTTAAATATCGTTGTAAGTACTATAGCTAGGGGCCAGAGTCACCTTTTAAGTATAAAAATACTTTTGCCAGGAGCCTCTCCTCTTCACTAACACTGTGATAACTTAATTTATTGTAACATAACAACATTAAAGCAACAAATTTACTTTCCAAATGTGTGATTTCTTTTAAATCAACAATACTTTTAAACAAAAATAACAAATACCCACTTAATCCATACAATGAACGAACAAAAGTGGTATGCCTAGTGTGTGGTCCAAGGATAAGTTCCCACCTGAGATACGCTTAGTCAAAATAGTTACAAATATGTGTTGTACAATTTTACAAGTTTCAGTACAGTTTTCAGTGAGTAGACTAGATGGATTTAGAATTACATAGTTACTGATTGGTAAATCTACGTAAGGGCCGGGCCACACCTGCTGCATGCTGTTGCCGCGGCTCGCGGCTATCATCGATTGGGGTGCAACGGTTAGGTGACGCGTATATATATGGTGTTTTCTATGATTAATACGTATTTATTTACAAAAAAAAAGTATTTAAGTATGTTTACCCGTTGTCTAGTACCCATAACACAAGCCTCGTAGCTTAATTTGGGACTATAAAATTGGTGTGATGGTTGTGAAATATTTATTTATTTTATATTTATTTATATATATACACGTACATACGTGTTGCCAGGCAGTTAAGTTTGAGACTGAAACGAAATAATACAGCCTTATTCACCAGACTTAAATATTTAGATTTTTCCTCTTCTTTATTTGTCAATTTTACTGTGTACTGATCACCTTGTAACCGAATCTTTAAGACAAAGTTTGGTTTTGCCAGTCACAACAGGGCCCATCGCAATAAAGATTGAACCTGGAAAATTTGCAGGATACGGTGAGGACGACATGATGATGATGTTAATTTTTAATCTCAATTGCATTTCATTTCAATCTATCAAAATTATTTACAGCTTACGAGAAACTAAATGTAATGTATGCCCTAATGCGCTGATAGTTTAACTAAAGTAAAAATACCCGTGAGATCTCTTTATAGCTTGAAACTGAGAGCACGGATGTTTTTGATTGTCAATTAAAACGAGTTCCCGTAGCTCCGAAAGCTGAAGGAAAGTGGTCTGAAGTCTAGAGCGATGAGCAACGGTGCTCAGGAAATTAAATCAGTGCAACCTTACCTCTATAATCTTGTCTCACTCGCGTTTCACTGCTTAGAGTGTAGTTTTTTTTTGAACTTACTCAATATCCTTACGTTACCAAACGATTTAAAAATTCAAACGTAGTATTAGTCTAGCCACAAATCAGTTATGGTGCGTTCACATAATAACGTACGTTTCATAAGATCCTTCAAAACAGATTCGTCGCTACTGGAGAAAGTATCCACACAACACATCGCAGTACTGACTGATTCATTTTAGTATACCGGATTCGATATACTGGAAGGTATGTGTGAACTCGCTCATACATCTTCATACGCTATTAACATACACGTTTAGTAAAACGGACGTTATATATGAACACCCCGTTAGACATTGTTCAAAGGTTCTCCCAACACGAATTTTACTAATTCGAATTTAATGTTAGGTTACCTTAATTATTGTGAATTAACTTAATGTTAGTTTGGCAGATATTTTTGACCCGTGACCTAAACACTTGATTGACACATTGAGGGTATGTACCACATCGCGTACCTCATTAACTCACTTTGTAAGCATTCTCCAATACCGTACGAAAATTCGCATTCTCAAGTGATTTGTTTTCAAGGACCGTTCGAAAATTTCATCAGAATCCCCTGGGCTGCTTCTCTAAGAACCTTTGAGTATATTTTAAGATTAATTTATCCATCGATCGGGCCTTTTGTGGGCTTATCGTAACGGGCCTTTACCCCCACTTCTCGGGTGCTTTTAGCTTACAAAACGCGAAGCTGACGACAATATATCGGGTTTCCTATTCACTGAATAATTATGTATAGGAGAATTCTACAGAACTCGTCTTGTGTTGGTTTAAGTCAATTAGAACAAGTTATTTCTAGCTACTTGTTTAGAGCGTTGATTGATTTATTGTAGTTAGCGTTTTCTGCACTCGTGAACTAGGACTAACTTTTAAGCCAGATATTAAACGAATGTTACATTTGATATTAGAAACTGAAAGAAAACTCATTCGTGTACAGTGGCCAGCACATTAGGCTAATCATTTGTGTTGCAAAATCGCTCGTGTCACAAGGATTTAAGATACCGCCGTGTTTATTGTGACGTAGCCACCGTACATGTCCCTATGTTCTCTCCAATCCTAAAGCTCAATTTTTCTATATGCCTGCATATGTACCTATATGGCAAAATATTATATTGTACCTTTTTGACTACAACTATTTCAAGATAACAAAAGGTTAATGTAGAAACGTGCCAATATCATCTTACCTAACAAAACTACTTACTAAGACGAAACTGCGCAGACTGAATATAGCTGAAATATTCTACGCTGTAGTAGAAGTGAATTGAAACCCTTAGCTGCACTTAAGTTAAATAATTGGCTCTGTCTAAACTCGAGCTGCGACTACCAGATCTTTCTAATGAGATATACTGTCAGGCAAAACCGAAAGCATAACTATGATAGAAAATGAATCGCTAAGTGACAGCAAATACCAAAATAATCTAAACCGATTTCGCTTATTCTTTTTATTTATTTCTTTATGTAGTTATGAGAGGGGGTGGTTAACACAACGGGAAGAACAACGTCTGCGGGGTCCGCTAGTAGACTGTAGTTTCTGAAAAAATTGTACCTGCTGGAGGCTTATTCCCGTAAGTAAGTTACTTGACGTGAACGTTATCTTAGCCGAAACACAACAGTGCAACGTATATCTGTAACAATTCGTTGTCAGATCGAAAAAATTAGTCATATAACCAAAGTAACAATTGCTTTAATTCACAAAAAAAATATGATTAGGCTTTCCTTTTACACTTATTTGCCGAAAATTTTGAATAATCGATCATCCTAAATATTTTTCTATGCAAAAGTGTAATTCCCAATAAAGGAGTCCCTGGAAATTATGTGAATTTTCACCAAATAAATCACCAACACAAATCTATTTGTGTCAAGTTACAGCGCTTAGACATGGCCCACACAAAAACAACCTATAAAAAATATTTTATTTAGTTTTCTACCAAAATACCGAAACTTTTTAAGTATAAATGCTATCCGAACAGCAGAGCAGTGTGTCCCGAAACCCTTAGCTAATGGCGGGATAAACTGTATCAAGATACATGCACGTACAAAGTAGGTACCGGTACTTGCTAAATGCTACACAGACAAGTAGTTAATCAAGGCAATCGACCTCTGTTTAACCTTTGGAAATAACAGCATGAGTATCAGTCAATATAGCGATATGGATGTAGGGTAAGTGTCCTTGTAAAAATAATTCGCAAAAAATGGGCATACGCTTTGAAGAAGGTATATGAACTATTGGTTGATATTTTTTATGGTTGGTTTATTAAACAATTATTAACTGACTTATTTCTAAGATTAAATCTTACCCTTTCGGTAAAAATCTCTAAATAGTAAGAAACCCAACGGAAATTCTCAAACCCCGTATCCTTTAGCATCTCAGATGAAAGCATAAACAAGTTTGGTGCGAAGATTGCTACGGAAAACTACATAATCCCTAGAAAACAAGGTGGCAAAGAAAGCTAACCCACTATATTATCGTTAAAATCTTGTTACGCGACCGGGTAGTTTCTTCAAGGGAACAATATAAAAACTGGGAACTAGTGGAGTTCGTATCTGTCTTCATTAGGGCATTGCGGTTGCAGTTGTTAAGTATGTTTCCAGATTGTGTTGATGTTGGAGTTAAACTCAATTTGCTTTTACATACGAAGAAACGAGAAACAAGCTTTTATCTGCGCGCAACGACGTTGCCCAGTTTTAACTGTTATGAGTCATTCTTTCAGAACCTAGAACCTAATGATATGAATCGCTGTCAAGTGGTAAAAGAAACTCGTCTGTTATCTAATAAATAAATAAATAAAATAAATATAATACAACATGACATACATGATCTCACTCCGTGGTAAGTAGCTTAGGCACTTGTGTTACAGATATCAGAATCAACAGTAGTATTACAAATAAACATAAATAAATACATATAACACCCAGACCAATACAAACAGACATGTTCATGCACACAAATATTTGTACAGTGCGGGGATCGAACCCACGACCTCTTGGTTAATAGTCAACTTGTTGACCATTACACCAAAGTGGTTGTCAAACACTAACGAGAAATAAAGCAATGACGTTATAGAGACCGTGACTGCATTTAAAAACACGGCAGTTCTCCTCATTGAGCGAGACGGTCGCTCTTTTGATTAACACAAAACAGTTGTGCGTAAGCTTTTCGCTATTTAAAGTCTACTGGACAATACTATGTCTGCCCAAAATCTACCTACATACCTACCTCATAGATACTTTATAAAAACTCCGAAACCCGAGGTTTAGTAATCTGTGCCCGAGGTAAGAAAACGTCTACCCTATTCTTACACCCTCGAGTACATTCACCTTACAAAAAGTAGTAACAGATACCCCCACGACAAATTATCTGAAAGGGACAATATGTTAGCTCTGAAAGGTAAAAGCGCCTATTGTCGGCTCAGGATACTTTGTACGGGGACCTCGTTAGCCTTAATGTGCATGGCGATCCCATGGTAACGACTGTCGTACGTTATCGCCTTTTTATAACACAATATCCCGAAAAAGCCAGGGTGTCCTCAAATTTAGCTGCAGCTGATTTAATGCGATCGCGCAAGGAACTTTGTCTCGGAATTAGTGGGGGGCTCCAGAGGCAGGTCGGTAACGGTCAGGCTTATTGGCTTTGGTAGTCGGTGCTATTTGTTTTATTGCGCTGTTATTAAGACGAAATCACTGAAAATAGCCCATTTTTCACAAGTTACAGCAGGTACTAAGCCCGATTCATTTAATTTGATATTGTTGAATTATTTAATAAAAAATACAAACATTTTTGTCACGACTCATGAGAGCAACAAAAAATACCACCGATTTTCTGTTAATTTTTAGGTGTAACCGATATGTTATTTTTGTCCAGTAACGAGCCCGACCAAAGGGCTCAACGACTCGTAAACAAACTTTGTAACCCGATATTATTGTGCAAACATGTTTAGCGATACCTAATTAGTGTCGATATACCGACAGGTCAATAACGCCTATGACTTTCATAACAAACGTAGTCAATACGGATATTGTCAACATATGACCTTTAGTAGAAAATACCTTACCTGCTAATTTCCACTGTTACGCTGAAGTAACAGCTCACTAGACATTAACACGCTTCTTAAAAAAAAGTATTGTATCATGTTAACCTCATTGGTACTACTCTACAAGTAAAATAGTTTAATGTGACTTTGAGTGTAAATACACTATAGAATGATTACCAAATTGTTCTTCCAAAATGTGGCTTAAATAACATTTAATCAGAATAATCAATACTTATATTATTTCACCGACGATAAACGCTTAAAGCTCTTTTGAATTATTTAAGATGTAACGTAACAGTCAATAATTCTGCGAACCATACCACGGTGGTCCCCCTATAGGTGATTGGGCTGTTATGAGTACGTCGATTGTCAAATTATGATGTCATTTATCGATGTACGATGTACGACCCTTCTACACCCATGTATCAAATATTTTTATTGCAATAATAAAATACATGGAACATTTAATTCTGTGCCTCTGAAGAAGTAACAGTTCATTAGTGCTTATTAGCGTTGTCGTTTTGCCGAAATTTCTGTTATTTACAAAATGCGGTTTTTATCTGAAATTGATTGTTTGTGATATTTTTGTTTCATGGATGTTCATAACGAAGGTATGAACGACATTTTTAATCCTTTTGAAAGAACTTTAACTAAAATAACTTACTTATTTTTTTACTTTGGTATCCAGCACCGTCTAAAACAGGCTTCCGATTTCCTTATCAATACTTTGACTTCTACTTAGGATATAACGCGGTCACAAAGATGAAACATATATCAAAATAATCTCTTATTCGTCTAGTTTAGGTGATTACTTATAGGTCATTGAAAGGACAAGATCATATGTAGGTAAATTTGATTTGGTTTTTTTTTATCAGGGGCCACAATAGTATTCTTTTCTGCGACGCTTAAAAAAAATGGGGCAGATAGATCTCGTGAAATGCTTGGAAGGCCTTGTTTTTGTCAATTAGGCTCTTTTAGATATAGTAAATTTATAAAACCAATTTTACTGTCACCTATTTTCGTACCTGTTGTTTAGTATAAAATTTATATTTTAACGCATGAGTGCAATTTACAAATCAAATTGAGAATATTATTTTCACTTCTTTAAGTCTAAAGAACGCTAATTTCCAGCAACTCTATTTGGAGAACTTAACACCCTACACGATTGATTATTTCAGATATTTTTAACAATACCTACTCTAAAAACGAGTCAAGCAAACAATATATATATATGTTGGAACCAAAAATAAGGACCTGTATCTAACAGTAAAAGTTCTATGAAAGCGGCAACAACATACATAAAAAGAGTTATCTTGTCGATCCCGCAAAAATATTCTTACTGCCACGCCCTAAGCACCCATAAAACATGTATGACTTAGAAACTGAAAAGAAAGCTTTTCTCCACCACTATGCGTGTTCCAGTCTTTGAGCAGAAAAAAGTTTTTATACCCGGGTCAAAATAATTACAGTAATTAAGTACAGTTCGATTTAGCGGTAATTAGGAGTGGACGGTGATTGGTGCAGGTACCTTACACTTTAATACGAGTACTAACCAGACCTGAGTCACTTCACACATTTAGCATATTAACTTTGCATTAAGAAAAATGATGGATTACGTACAAAGACAATGTTTTTTGCACGATAAATGCTATTTACATAGGCTTAATAACGCAACAAGAACGCATAACGCTACTGCCACACCCGCTGTGTGACAAAACATTGAGCAATCATGAAATATCATCTACGATAATAATTTCATAGCTGAAGGGGATAGCAATTATGAAACATCACCGTCGATCATAATTTCATAGCAGAACGGGATTTAAGGCTGTTTGTTTGACTCAACCTATCGTTGACACATAATATCCTATCACTTCATAAGGAAGTATCGTCAAATCCATTTTATCGATATGAGGCTGTTTGTTAATCACTGTTTAGTCATCTTACTACTTAACTTGTTGTTCAAAACTATTTTCCAGAATTCAAAATCGTTCTGCTTTTCAAGAGAATATTTAAGCACGAAATACCTATATTATATTGATTTTCTAACTGGCATTTGAAATTATAACACTCTTAAAGAAAACGCAACGCAAGGCGTCGCACGCAAGCCGGGCGATTGCTCTTACTGGCATTTTAAAGCATTATACTTTATAAACCTCGTACTATAACACCATCTCTTAACTCATATACGATGAGCCAAGTTAATTTCCGCAGACAGAGCGAGTGCATCATGGCAATTACTTGTGTCTAGGATTTAATTTAGGTTCTTCTTAACGCCATCTTGACTGCGTTGTAAGTCCTAACTTACGAATAAAACATAGTGAAACAACCACATAGGTTGATTATGACCCTTAAATAAGGCAACCTTGTTTCATACATAAAATTTGCTTTATAAAGCTTAAATAAGCCATCACGTTTTCGTGACAGCGACCTTCGTAGCACCGTAGCAGTGACTAACTTAAATGTAAGTAAACAATAGTCTCGTATTCTGTAGCAAAATCGTAGCACTGAAATGTTATTTGAGTCAGTCTATTACAGACGTTGATACCAAACCTCTTTCATTGGCTTCCCCGCGAAATGCGAGTGCTAATTAAAACATCATCTGTAAAGATGCATGGCCAAATAATGATGATGATAAGGGCTGATTCTTCAATAGACAAATAAATACAACCGGTCTAATTTAAGAGACATTTAGTTTTGAATTTTTACTTAAGGCAGTCCTGACTTTTTAAATCAGCTGTTTAAGAATTTTATTAGACAGTTAACGCTGACTGTTTAACTGGTAAGTAAAATCTTCATACACCAACAAACAGTACTAGCATGGTGTGTTCCTAGTTTCAGAAAAGGATTATCCTTACACAAATGAACACCCTATCTCGTTTGATTGGGTGTTCTCCAAAAAGGCAATCCCCTTAGGGACTACAGAGAATAAGAATAGTTAAAACAACATTTAAATACTATAAAACTCACAACAAACTTTAAATATTATCAACAAACTTTAGTATAATAACAAAAAGTGATTCAAACTAAACGACCACGGCCACAACTTTTGCACAGTTAATATAATCGAGTTCTAGTTATTTTGGAAACTAATTATGAAGTATTATTAGAGGACTCACTAGAGGTCGCCACTAGCCTAGGTCAAGGGTAGTTTTCAGTTACTGTTTCGTGGCAATATCATTCCTATTACAATAAAATAAGATACCGCAGTGAATTCATAAGTGACGCATACAAATGTCACCCTTAGTTTAGGTTACAGTTTAATATGTGTTAACATGTTTTGTTTGTGGATTTGACTTAACTATTAGTTAATAGAGACTAATGTTGGATGAAAATTAGAAGTTTCTTTGTCAGATCATTTATTTACGTTAACTTTTTACATTATGCATTATGCACGACGAGTGTTCAATGGCTTTCGTAGTCAACTCACAGAATAATAATATCTCGTCTGCTTGAAAACTTTATAATCTTAGAAGATTTTATTTTATTTAATTCTTACTCAATTTTATAAAGGGTTTTATTTTATTTTTTGTCAATTTCACTTTCAATGGGTATGTTGTGTTGGGTTTTTCATGAGTTTTTAGTACAGGTTAGTTCCCTTAGTTATTATTTAACTTGTAGGTGAATAATCTCAAAAAAGAATAACATTATTTTTTAATTTCCATCGCTATCATCAATCTGCACCTTTGCACTTTTGATTAAAAACTCGAATGTTTATCATTCGTTTCGGCATTAATAAAACACGCTACACACGCTTTCTCGTTTTAATTAGCTTTTGGGTAGATTTATGTAATCGTAAAGCCGGGTGTACACTGAATGCAGCTCTGACCAAACGGGCCCATCGGGACCAATATGCACCGTGCACTATGTATTCAAATTGACGCCATGTTTCATGTGTAAGTTTAGATTGGCGAGGGGCGATGTAAAAGTACCGTCAAATTAGCTTTAGTAGACTCGTTTTATTTCTGGTGTTCTATTTTTAAAATCAAGTAATACAGTGTCAAATCTATATGATGGCCTCAACGTTGACTGGTGAATTTCCGAATGGCCAATAGTGTTATTTTTAAGCCAACTATTCCCACCACAGATGATTACCGGTGCTAAAAAAACGTTTTCCGGGCTGAGGCTAGATATTTCCGCAACTCGCAACGTCAAAATACATGAAAAACATTGTCAGAACGTTATATTTTGCGGTTATGTACGCCACGTAATATTTTTGTGTGCCAATTTAAAATAAAACCCTACCCATAGTACCACCCCCGTTAATTTGCGGTGGATCGCGGCACACATTTTAATGACGTCACGCTAATTAGTTTTTTAATGCCCCCACCGAGCTCGATTAGAGAGACCCACTCAACTTTATTATCCATATTTAATTTGTTTCGTTTCTTTTATCATTTGGCGCTCCGTGCAGGGCTAGCGTGAACAAGTGTTAGACATTTTGACCAGATTGAACGATTGAACGTTTCTACTGGGTCATATTATCTTGTTTGACGATACTTAGTGTTATTAATGTCATTTATTAGATTTTTTACGTCTTGTCACTTTGAAAATCGAAAGGGGTGCCCAACGTGTTATTATAACACAGTGAAAACATAAAACAACAAACCGCGCTTCCCAACTAAAACAACTTAGTTCTAGCAAAAGAAGCTTTCGAGTTAACGGCGAGAACACTGGAACGTCACAATTAGATTACAAACAGTCCGCACGTCTAGACGCGCCATTAGCAAAAGCAAGCCAAAAAGTGGATAGTGTGTTTAAGACTTTAGGTGCTCTAGCCCAAGAAAAACCGTCAGGTCTTACATATAGAAATCGCAAGTTAGCAAAAACGCATTGAGTAGGCTCAATTTGACTAAGTTGTCGCGGTTGCGCCATGAAATAAAAAATAGTGTGGTTTTGTGTCGTTCTTCAAAAACAGATAAGGCAACGAATGCCGTGCGCATTCGTTGCCTTATCTGTTTGCCTGGCCTGGTTTGGTGCCAACCATCGCTGGTGACCGATGGGGTGGTCATATGTCGCCAGTGAACGTGACCCTAAGTTGACGAATGACGCAATTCAAGTCGCTCGATATCGCCAGACTAGCTCTAGCGACATGGTACTTCTTCGCCTTATGCCCTGCGTACACATGGCTACGCAAATCAGTATCGAAAATTAGCTTGTCCTTTTGTTCGAAGTGGCTTACATGTGCACCACCAGGTGTCGCACGACATTCATTGCCAAGAGTACATGACACCACTACCCATTCACCCATGTCAAAAATAACCTTTGTATCTAACATGTAAATGCATCCCCAGAAATAATGAACTGTTCCATTTGTTTTCCTTGGGCTATTCAAGCTAACATTAAGTGCTTTATAAAGAACACACCTTCACGAAAACCCTTTCCAATTTCCACAGAACAAGAATTCTAATTCTTCGATAGCGACGACAATGAACTCGACAAATGAAATAGACTCGTCCTTAAATAAAACACACGATTCCTAAGCAAAATCGTTGTTATCTTATCACAAAGCGTTTTTTGTTTCACAGACAGAAATACACTTTAGTTCAAGGGTGTAAAGTGAACATTTATTTGTCGGGTGAGGTCAGAGTCAAATGTCAAAAGACTTACTCACAAAAGGGATTTAATGAGGGCCACACCCGTATTTCAGACCTCATTTAGACAGAAGTTTAAGCCTTTTCCCTTTTGAGAGGTCAATTAAAGGAATCGGCCCACAAATCTTTTCAGTCACTAAACAAATTGCGGTAGGTAAAGAAAAATAATGATTTGTGGTGCTTTTGATTACAGTTTGATTTATTATAATGGTTTTAAGCTGACCTTGCCTGGGTACGTAAACTCAGGCAGATAAAATCTATGTATACTGTAGCACATACGCGAATACGTTTCATACGCGAAAATATAAATTTAAATACCCTGCATATCAAAAAATATCATTAAAATAAAGTAAGTTGCATTATCCTTGATGTTTCAGGTTTGACTAGCTAACGGATAATGCAACTTCTTATAGGTGAAAAAGTTTTCATAATCAGTGCTGTTTAGCAGTTTAGATAAATCTTCTTAGAAATAGAAATTCATGAACGATTTTCTGTCTTAATATAAATAGATGGTTGCACCGGCCGCTAAACGTAATTAAGGCTTAGGCTACATCTGCGAATTGCAGTAGCTGTCCCACTCGCCGAGCCTCAATCACTGACAGTCGCGAGTTGCGGCGACAGTATGCCGCAAGTGTGGCCTGAGCCTTATGTTTGTCCATGTCAGATTCGCATCAAATACCATTATGCTATCGAGTCATTAATGCGAGCATGAGTTTATAAAACAAGGATGCGTGCTGACGTTCCTAATGGCTATGTAAATTGTTCCGTCGCCATTGGCATGATAAAATGAACTTCAGTCGCTTTTATCCTAATTGCGTTAAGTCGATGGCGTGAAAGCCAAGTTTCATATTCTTGTAGTAATCGATCAAAAATAATGACTGCTTAAATAAGTTATTAATACGTCATCACATAAACACATGTCTTGACATCGTAACTTTGACTAACAGCACTAATATTTTTTTGCAGCTTTAAATATTTTAATATGCTTTACGATTATTTTATTCACGTTTTAAAAACCATCGAAAAGTACTAAAACAACGACCCCTGAAAAACGTTTTTGTTTATGATCCCTTTTAAAAGATTCATTTTCAACTATCTAGCTGTGCAGAATTATTATAAAATTGTTTTCAATTAATTTAAAATGTTATTTTCTCTTTCTAAATGGTTTCACAAAATGAGTACTGTGCTCTATATTGTGTTATTGACCTGAGCATGAAAATTAATATTTCAGCTGACTAATTTGAAGCATGACATTGCAGGCTAATGAAAATTCAAATTGCTTTTAATTAATACGTGTACTTAAATATGTGTCATTTACTAAATTTTAAATTCAAAATCAAAAACAAGTTGAAATCGGGTACTTAAAAATGTTAAGTAAAAATATTACGGTTCATAGGCTAGATGACACCACCAATCGTAAACATACACTTAATTTTCTGTCAAAACAGTCTGCCTCCATATACATATTTTGTATGGGAATACAAAAACGTGTCGTCACGGTATTGATTGAGAAATGGGAGTCAATTGACAGCTTTTTGGAAATATACTGGTTGTATTAACTTCATAGTGTTCATTTTAACGCATTGTGACCCCTGCGGAATAATCCGGCTTCGTTACAATAGAATATCGATTGTGTCCGGGATTTTCACTATTGACCTTTCGATCAATAAATAGTCCCAAATTGGTAAACTGTTTTCATACAAAGCAGGTTAATATGTGAGTATATTTTCTAATTTATTTTTGCATTGTTTCAGGAGTGGACGACACGCACAAGTTTTTGGGAAACGAAACACACACAGACTACTTCAGATTATTATTACGAGATGGAAATTATCTACTAGTAGGAGGAAGGTTAGTGGATATTTTTAATCATTTATAAGAAGTAGCTGTTCGTAATGGTCATAAGCACTAACGTAATTTAATGAGAGAATTAAGCGTTTGACCCGTGATAGGGTGTGGCGTGGTTCTCGTAACATTACAGTTGCGTCGTATAAAGCAACTTAATTTAATTTAATGCAATCTACGGAAGACGAGCGCCACAGACTCTTTGAATCTGTGGCTCATGCTGAGTAGGTGACTTTTTCAGTATGATCTTAATGTGTTATATTCTGTATGTTTAATAATTATTAAACTTTTTTATTTTCTATTTCTATAAACTTGAAGGCTTCTTTAACGTTAGTTTTTTGAGTGTGAATTATCAAATCTTACATAAACACTTACAATCAGTTGAATTATTGATTGACGGTTTCTTTCAGAGTCAGAGCCCTAAAAATTCTTAATAAAATAACGTTATTTCTAAAGCAGAAATTATATCTCACAGGTGGTACCTCGTTACTGCCATAAATATTGATGTTCAGGAAATTCCTCGGGGACATCTAGATTGAAATTATTACCTTCCCTTGAGGAGCTGGTGGAAAATCTAGTCGCTCTTTAAATAACGAAGGTCAAGGATGTCTGAGGAAATGTGCTTGTGGAATTACTGCCTACGTTGGGCCACTGGAGAATCAAAAAGGATAAATATTTGGCAAAAATAGCTATTATTTAAATTCGTTAGAGTTGAGGTGACAACAAACTTAGTCTTCTTACCGCTAGTAGAAAAAGAATACTTTAAGTTTTCTCCTGCCTTAAATACGTTTTAAAAACTATGATAAAAGGTTTTAAAAGTATACATATATAATTTAAAATTACAGATCTTGATCTTTTAGGGTTTTATTGCCTAAATTAATAGCTTATTGCTTGCACTGAAGCAACTGAAGCGAACTAAACCCAATTATCACCTTCATTTCAGTAAAAACGTGAAATTTTTGTCTTTTTTTTCCCGACTGCACAGACAGCGTTATCTTTTTCGCGTGTGTCTTGTTTGTATGTAATATTCTTTAAAAACAATTAAACATGGCGGCTGTGCGACGCCATTGTACGTAGGTATCTTAAAACTAAGAAAGTAAGTAAGTAAATAAAATATTTAATAACAATCACACCAATTCTCTTGTCCCAAATTAAGCTACGAGGCTTGTGTTATGGGTACTAGGCAACGGATAAACATACTTAAATACTTTTTTTGTAAATAAATACATATTATAGATAGAAAACACCCAGACCAGTACAATCACACATGTTTATGCACACATATTCTTGTACTGTGCGGGGATCGAACCCTACTCGGGTTCGATCATAAGGGAATTAAATTAACGGGCTCAGAACAAAGAATGTGCACACCCAGATTTAAATGATGATCATCATTACGTAATTTGTCTAACTAAAAAGACATGAATAAAATAATATTTTTTAAAAACAGTAACCCTCCTGTTGAAGAAACCAGTAATTCAAAATCCACTGAAAAGGCTGAAACAAGAAACATAATTCAATAACCAAGCAACATCATACATACCACGCAGTTGGAGGCAAGCAATTGAGTTATAAGTCAAAACATACTCTCTTTGTACATGCCTCCGACTGCATGTTATGTATACAGATAAATTATCATAAATTAGATATAAACATAATTTATTTACTTACAACTTTGAGATTTATCAAAACTTTAATATCTTGAAAGTAAGTGAAATTTTATGTTCCCAACTTTAAAACTAGTTTTGTGGCTCTCTACATCTTGAGTTAGCATTTTCATCTAGGGTTTTTTATTTTAAAAACTCATGGATATATTTTCACAATTTTTAAACAATTGAGCTGGCAAATTGTTTATTTTCGAAACAATGTACTCACTAAACAAACAGCAGTGTCAATTAAAAACCGTTTCAGTTAGACTTAACATCGGTTTCGTCGATTTTGAAAACAATCTAACCTGACTCTTTGTTTACCTAATGCAAGCAAATCGCTACGACCAAAACAAAATGCAGAAAAGAGTAATCGAGGAAAAAATACGAGCATAATCAAAAATGTTAACCCTTAACTGCCCATCGTAAAAAGTTTACCAGCTGCAGTAATGTCTAGTCGCCTCCATAATTCTCAAAATATGACTGTTTATTATTTGCCCCCGACGACACCGAAAATATTTCCCGAGAAAAGCGCCGTACATCAGTGTCTTGGTAATTTAAATCCTATTAACTTGGTAATACATTTCTGCTTTTCCTGCGGGCCGTTAACATAAATACTTGGAGGATTTACGTGCTAACACCTATTTCGTTTTAAAAGACTAAAGTTTTACATTCAAATGGGATACTTAGTTATTTGTTTTTTCTAACTCCACTCCAATTCGTTGCGAAGTGAGGGTTGGTACTCTTAACCACAGTCTGAGTACGAACGTGCTGTATCTACCCTGAGACCGCAAAGCTAACTCGAATGCACCTTCTTCGGACCCTTTCGCACTTGTGGCGCATGCCGTAGCGCGGTCTCGTTTGCATTTATAAAGATTTTTGGCTTGTGTTTGGATGGAGGCAAGACGACTTAAAAACACCCCTCGCGCCCGCCGGCCTACAGTCGCCATTTTATTACGCTCACTTGCTGTGATGCTGTCGATATGTCGATATAACTGAAATAGTCCTGAAACATTATCTTAGTCTCTTTTGTATTTTCTCAAATAAAGTTTAAAAATCCGTTGAACAAAGCCTCATTCAAAACTATTCCAGTATAGCTCTAAATACCCAATTTCTAATGAAGATAAGAACTTATTATAACTGTATTTATAAATTCGAAACTCTGGGGTCGAATGACTTTTCAAACCTTCACTCACTTTAAAAAGTCCTTTAAAATAACCTAGCTCAAATGTTCAATAAAAAAAATACATTTTTTTCTGCTTAGCCCAACCCAAGCTATGACTGGCAGCGAAAGCCTCATGGCAGTGTAAGTCCATCTTTTAAACATCATGTGCAATATAGATAAAATAAATGATTTTACCAACTTATCGATATATGCTCGTCACCTCACTATGGAAGTGGCACGCCCGCGACACATCTGCCCCGCCGGCGATATTTCTGCATACTCCACTATAATGTTGACATTGCCACAAATATTTTATTTTGGGTCTAAATGACACCTACCAAGGTTTTAGTGCAGAAGAATCTGTTTCTACTTTGTTACGATATGAGATATTTGTATTCTCGTTAGTGCATTATGTTTCGTATTACTCAGGAGAGCAAAATAACTCATTGTGGCATTTGATGTTAACTCATACAACGAAATAGTCAGATATAAAAGCTTGCTTTTATTTTGGAATTCATAAGTAAGACTGTTTTCCTGTTTTATTTGTGTATTTGGAAGAGCATTCAATCTTCTGTCCGCACACGCGACTTTTTCACAGTTCACAAATCTTTCGTAAACATCACCATATCCTAACGATGATAAACTAAAGTAATTTGAAATATTCATCCCGGAAAGTTTCCGTTTCTTTCCAAATCACATTTAAATGAGAATAGTCATGGCACTCATGGCATAGATTACAGAGCAGCAGGCAATAAAGCATCTATGATATGAATAGGTTTATGCGCAAATTGTACTTCAATGGGTCCATGTTTGTTTGTCTCTAAGTTTCAATTAAGCTTACTGTTTTATTAGATGATTGCAGTTGTTCATACGTGTAAAACGTTATACCTCTAAAATTGACAATCTAGACTTACTTGAACAACAGTTGCAAATCAACGTAAACAACCTATTCCAAATTTTGAGGGACCCAGATAAATACTTCAGTAACAAAATGAATATAAATACACATCAACTTGTTTGGTAACTGTAACGACTTCGATCCACACATCTATAACCAAAATCATTTCCACAAACATAGTGATAAGTAAGTAAGTATAAGAATATCGAACTTACAAATTCCCCCTACAAGTGGTCTAGACTCTGGAAAAGTATTCCAATGTTTTAAATACCCCGTCCAGACATCTTAACCCTACACTGGACATCCCTTAAACGGTTGTGCCTGCATTACCAAGAGGTTTAATATAGCTCTGAGCTGAGTGCGGTTATAAAATGGCTCAATTTATTCCGTTTTTCATGCTATAATGCTAACTTAGATTTTGCAATTATGAAAAATTTAAGTATGTTGATGATACAAATCTTGGTACTGGACAAACGTGGTTTTGTACGTTTTAAGCTAGTTAACGAACTCTTCATTTGACTTAATTTCAAACCATTTAGTCAACATGATTCGATTTGATTTCTTATCGTATGCTTCCTTATTACTACTATAACTTCATTTTGGATTTTATTCGGTGCGCCTACCTGTGTGTATAAAAAACTTCTCTTCTTAACAAGTAATAGTATTTAGTTGTTTATCTGCATCCTGTATTTATTATCACGAGTTGTGTCGTTTACGCAAACGGCATCGCGGCATGTGTAAGTAAGTAGGTAATTATTGGGAAACTCGGTCAACACACTTCAGATGTTATTCGAAAGCTAGCAGTTTGTTTGTTTGGAGAATATTTGGTTATTTTTCTAAACCATCGCTTCGAGTTTCGGTGCCATGTTTATTGGAATTCGTTTAGGTACGGAAGTTGGAGTTCTGCGGTGCGATACACAATCTTAAAATAAAAATGGAACGTTTTTGGTAAAATAAGAACTCAATTTCAAAACAATCTGTTTCGCCTAAGAAATTAGACTATTATTAAGCTTTGTAAGATTTTTAAAAGCAATAGTAGATAGGTACTTTACTGAAAGAAGAATTTAGAATTCATAATCAATGTTTTCGTATGGATAGTGTAAATGGTGTCGGTCTAATTTATAATTCCGATTCAAGATTATTGTTTTTTTAGTCACATGATATAAAGGTGTTACAAAATAGTGTCGTACAGTCGGTCCAAACGACACATAATAAAAGCAGCTAAACATCAGTTTCAGTAGTTTTTCATATAAAAAATTTAACAAATTTAAATTATTTACAATCAACGGTTTTCGCAACACCTCGCTTATCGGTACAAAACGTTCAAAGCCACAAACTTTACTCAGGTTTGGAGCAAAAACGTCAAACTATCGCGCCGTCACTAGGTGTTTACGAAGGCAAATGACACACTTTGATAATATCGGTCGGCCTCGACACAGTACAGATATAAGCAGTACAGGAGCAAAGAACACATGCTTGAAATTACACACGCATACAAACACACATTTGAACAGGATGAATTAGCGGATAATTGGTTAACTGGTGCCATTTAAGGCTTCTTCTATATTTTAATGAAGCATACTATCGGACGCGATGTATAGACACGGCTGGCAGACGCTATATTCTATAAACTTGTACGATATGTGTAAACAATACCCTCGTAAGTCCCGTCTGTATTCCTGTGGGTCGCGTCCGACAGTATGTTTTCAGCTTACGGGCCCTTTTGAGTCGTGTATCTGTGTGCGTTTAATGTTTTACGCAAATTTTATTTCCTTTAGTACTGCTTTAGATCTCGTTTATTATTTCAAACATTTGTTCCTTTTTCTGAACTGATATAGCTTATACCTATACTGTAGTCTCAGTCGCTGGGCGCTGGGCGAAACAACGTTAATTTTGTTAAAAGGGCACAAAAGAGCTCACACCCTCATAGCAGAATAACATTACATGGGACGCGGGCCGAATAACGTTTCCGCACGGTAAGCGACCTTATACAATTACATGTTGGGCCATATAAGCAGCGGACATAAAGGATCCACTTACTTATGTACTTATAAAATATATATATATACATAGTGTTTCTTTTAAGTTGTCAAGCCGGCGCGGGGTGATAGTGAAATTTTGTAATTTTCATACTGTATATAAACTTTTGCATATTTTTGTTATTCTATGCTATTCTAATAATATTAATTGCATTTAAGTTGAGCACAGTTAATTAATTAATTGTTATATTTTTACTATGGGTTATTAGGACCTGAAATAAATGCATTTTATTTATTTATTTATTAATGGTTGAAAAAGTCATTTTATCTCCACTCACACGGTATACCGACTCCATACAGTAGGCCGACGGATCCGAACATGAATGGAAGTTTAATCAATAGGTAGGTATAGTACTCAGTTCTAACTCCGCACCGACTTGATATGTATTATGTGACGACAGCCTCAATATAAACTAAACATTAATAAGTTACTGTATTTTTATCATTAACAATGCATTCAATTTCACATTGAACATTAATATCTTGAAACAATTATAATATGTAAGTAATTACATGAAAGTAGTAATAGTAGGTAATAGTGGGCGACGATGATAAATGAAATGAAAGGATCGATCGAAAAACAGCCTTTGAGATAATTTTATTTGAAGATAGTTTACCTAGCCGACGACATACTTAGGTATTACATTGTAGGTGGTACTAATAATGTAATACTGGAATCGATAAACTTAAAATTGAGTTTACTTTATAGGATACATGATTAATTAGAGTGCTGACCACAATCTAGTTAGTCTGACAGTACAAAATAATTTATTATAGTACACCATTAAACTGATTGTACAGTTTGTACGTGGTTAGTTACCCAAAACTGCGGTGATCTTGATTAGAGCCAATAAGTCAAAGACGGTTCTAAGATAACGACCTTTTAGGTTGTTAGACCGAGTAATAAATATCCAACCCACATCTAACTGCCAAAACTTATAACCAATCATCTAATTCCAAACTGTCTAAAGCGTACGTAACCGCCGAAATCACAGTAAAGGTTTTGCGTGATACACAATACGTGATACAAGGTAATAGAATTTGACCGCTAGTTTCGTGGCCCGACCACTAAAGTTTGCTTATATCTATTAAGTGTGGACGTTTTTGCGAATTTTGTGATAGGGGCGTTAAAATTTTATCTACGCCTGGCTTAAGAGTCTTAAGAGGCTATAAATTGATTAAGAACATTTTTTAAAATAACAGTTAACGATTATATTACCACTACCATTCTATTTGGAATCGTTATACTGTGGTGAATGACGCTTTTTATTGGTAAATCTTAATACATTTTTAAAACCGTCTTATTAAAGTATCCTTATACATCTATAATATCCGGGACCGACAGATAAAGCTAAGACTTCAGCAAGTTCGTCAGAAACTCTACGGAAAACTGTTGTCTACTGCGTCCAACTCTCGGAAGATAGTTACGATTTATTCTACAGCACTGACCGTTATTTCCAGTACTGAATATTTATCCATGTAAATTGATGTTCGGTGTGTCAACAACTCTTCGTGGAAACGCCTGAAACTAATTTCGCCAAAATCTAGGCCGTTATGTTACGATGAATCCTACTACTATTATAAAGGCGAAAGTTTGTAAGTATGGATGTATGGATGTATGGATGTATGGATGTATGGATGTATGGATGTTTGTTACTCTTTCACGTAAAAACTACTGAATGGATTTGAATGAAACTTTACCACAATATAGCTTATACATCAGAATAACATATAGGCTACAATTCATAAAGAATTTTTAAGATAAAGGCTTTCCACGCGGACGAAGTCGCGGGCGGCCACTAGTTGAGTTATAATCAGATGTATTCTTGAAGTCTCGTTTTTTATTTCAATAATGTGACAAATTATTTACATAACAGTTAATAAGTTTATCTAAAAATATTGAATCACCAAAAATCCAAGAAAAAATCTTAAACACGGAAATCAGATTACTGTCTGGCGAATCAATATAGTAATAAGTCACAAAGAGTAAAATATTATGCTATTAAAAACTTCATGATTATATTTTATCTATGTTTTAAGTATACACCTATACCTAGGCTTAACTTTACCCCACATCGTTTACCAGCTAATTTCGTCAGTCCTGTAGACATACAAAATGTGTGTGTGCCCTCAAATAACTTTATCACACAAACAGCGGAAGGGTGTACATTACCGAACGGGGCGAAACCCTGCGCACTTCAATTAGAATTAACTAAATAAGGGGTTATATGGAAACTCCCAAGTAAAATAAATCAACCCAATTCCTATTCACAGGAGTTCAACAAACGTATGAATTGTTTTGTTCCATTAACGTCGAGCTCTTTGTCGGTAATAAAAACAAAGCTTTGAAATACAACAATTCGATTGATTAACGATACTAAATAGATAACAATTGAAAGTGTTTTTCTCTTTGTTTTTGCGAAAGAAAATGTATATTAGTTCGCTGCGTGACTACAATCAATTCTTGAAGGGACAACGACCTCAACAATTTATTAGATAACCCCTTTAGGTGTAACGTAGACGTCTTTAAAGTTCTACAGTAAAAATATCAGTATGTCATTATTTTACAAGCTTTGGTTTTATTGGGTTTTGGTTTACTAAAGTGATCACTGTGACCCTGCGAATATATATAAGTAGGTATTGTTTTCTGTAACTAATATCGGTCCATTTATAATATTTCCTAAACATTTAGAAATAATTTACATTGAAAAACCTAATGTTGGGATTCATCGTGCCCGCCCAAACGCAATCTGCTTTTCCAAATAGCCCAGTCTGTTATTTATAACATCCAAGTGCCCTATTCACACACTTCATCCGTATTTTCGACTGTAGCCATCTCTTTTGCTCTCACGGTCTAGGAAGGATTTGTAACAGGGATAGCTAAATTCTAAACAACAGACATTGGATTGCAGAGTAGATCCTTAGACCAGAGTTGGCGCCCCACTTAACTAGTTAGCTGATCTGCCCCAAACTACTTTATTTGTTTAGGCACAACAAACAGCCGAAGAACTCCCCCCAGCCCGGATTCCGTAACTCTTGTATTGTTTAATCAAAAGAACGAGGGAAACATATGGGCCAAACAATAATGTTGTATTTGCACTCTTACCTACAATGTTGTCCAAATGCTGTACCTCTCTACCCGTATAACGACTTGTTTACCGCTCGATAGACGCATTTCTAAGTATATTTTTTTTTAAATTAACGCTGGCAATGAGCAGTAAGCAGTACGTAATACGGCCGCAGGACTACGTTTTGGCTGTGACGGGTAAGAAGCTGTACTTTCCAAAACTGATATTTGAGTAAGTCGAAAAAAGGATTTATATACTTTTCCTGTACAAGAAATGATTTAGCAAAACATACGCCATGTTCGCTGCATTAAGACATCTGTGCATTTTCGTTGCTTTAGTACGAGTAAAAGTTCTACAAGAAATATCGTGGTACGTAATTTCCAAGAATTCTACATCTTAATCATTCTTCGCCTGTCGCGAGTATTTAAAATCGCTTTTCATTCTTGTCACAATGGATTGGCAACCTTATAAACCGTCTGATAACCTTAAACCAATATGTGTTTGGTATCTATGCAATAACACCATTCAACCAACGATCAAATCTTTCATCTTAAAATATTAGTGTGGATATAGACTACGCTCAGCGCTCGGTAATTCGATAACCGAGTGACGTGTTTGTCGTTAAATATTGAAGCGACAAAGAGGCAAATCTCGACAGCTGTGGCAGGTGATGTAACCCTATACAGAGAGGTTAATATCACATGAGATCAAAACCTATCGGTATTATTTTTGTGCACTGCCTGAATTTTCTCTGCTAGGACCCATGGTTGACTGGTAGAGTATGCCTTCGGCATAAAGTTCACCATTGTACACATGTTTGTGCAGAACCTAAATGAACGAGAGTTAGTTGACTGCAGTTTCAGGAAATTCAAGAGCAACTACATTTTTGTGTTTTTGATCTATTGTTTTTAAGGCCCAGGGTATATCTGTGCATATTGTCGCCGCGACTGCGACTGTCAGCGATTTAGCCGCGATGATTAGTTGACATCCCGTCAGTCGCGAGTCGCAACGACAGTATACCGCAGATGTGCGCTGGCGGTAAATGCTTTTCGTGACGTTGTTTTATGGATAGAATCATTATTAGCCTATATACGTCCCACTGCTGGGCACAGGCCTCACCTCAACTATGAGGTGGTTAGAGCCATATTCCACCACGCGGGTTCAATGCGATGGAGAGGTGTTTGTAAGTAAAGTGACCAACCTCACTGTCATATGTTATTAAGCCGCCCGAGGGCCTCTGACTAGGCTAGGCTTTAACTGGGACCAAAAGCTTAACGTGCCTTTCGAAGCACGGAGATGCTTGTAAATAGTCACCTTAGTTTAAATGGTCACCTTAGTTTGCTTAGCTTCTGGTATCGCTACCATAGCGCTGCACAACTGCCCCACAAGCACCTCATTATGGACCTTATGGACAACAAATACATGTATCCAAAACTGAAATTAACGTTGATTGGTAGAGAAAAGACTTTCGTTCAATTTGGAATGGTTTTCAACAAGCAAACAAACAAGAGTGGTACAATTTATTTTTTTGTTTCCAATAAAATTGTCAGTCACGTTCGGTTTCAGAATAATTCTTTCAGGCATTTTGTAACCGTTTTTCTTAACAATATAACTTTCGCTCTATTTATCGATACCATGTACGCTAAACTGACTATCAGAGCCCTCTTTCTAATTGTTGACAAGCCGATTAATAAATCAATGTCTCCTCCAAGATTTATTGATATGAATCGGGGTCTTAATATATTACTTTCGTTCTGATGGAATCACAAACGATTGGAGCGAGCCTCATCAACGGCCCTAAAGCAATCCACCCCTCCTACTCTCTAAGGATGTTCGTAGTTTCAGATGAAGCTATCCCTGTCACACTTACAAGCTTGAGCGTGCGAGCAAACGGGCGGGCTAGACCCAAAAACACGGGTGAAACATTACGGAGTACGGGCTCAGGCACCCCATAGGAGTGATGCTAGGTTCCGATTGAGATGGATAGAAATGTCAGCGTGCTTTTTGCAAGATTCATTAGTATCGATAATCGTTATCTTAGTCATCGATTACATTTGTGTAATTCAATTCATGAGGACACTTGATTTGGGTGACTTGAAGTTTGTTTTTTTACTAAACTTTTGGGTTGTCTAAAAAGGGTTAAGAAATAATATGAATAGACATCTCTGTATATTATTTGTGTAAGAGCATTTCTTTCCCAATGGTTTATGTTGAGATCTGATTGAGGTACCGTTTAAAGATCTTAATGAGTAGACTGTGCCAAAACTCTAACATTTGTTTGAACTTGAACGCGGACAAAGTCGTGGGCGGCCGCTAGTTGATCTCTATCAACTAGCGTTTATAAACGTTTTTCCAAAACTGTGTACGCACGAGAGAACCCGTTTTAAACGCGAGTCAGTTGAATGCAACCCTGTTACCTAGCCTCAACTTTGAACGCAACAATTAGCACCTCCAATGGCAAAGCCCGCAGTGGCCTTGAGTTTGAAACGTACAGTACGCTGAGTGCTCAAGTACAAGTTGACAAGAAACAAAAGGGGTCATTAGGAATCGTTGTATAACGAAATAATTCACAAATGACACCACTTTTTTAATAATTGCTAATAACCGGCTGTGCCCTTTTGTTTCACCACAAAAATGACACAGTTGAAATTCGCGAATTTCCACTAAATGGCTGAGCAACCCTTCCCGTTCCACCATCATAAATCACGCGTTGACAGAGCGGGACAACAATAGCGAAGTGCGGTTCGCATTTTGAACGCTTTTAATTAAAATGTTAAGAATTTGTATTATGTATGCGGTGGTCGCCGGCCGCTGTAATGAGCTCTGTATTTTTGCTGAATATTGAAGCGATTGTATTACAGTGAGAGTTCTTGTGTTAATAGCCAAGTGGCGATTGCCTGATGAATGTTGGAAAAAGGTGATGATTTTTTTTATGGTTACGTACGTGTTTAATTAAATATTTAAAGACTTTATCACCAAGTCCAAAAAGTCCACGAATTTCAAGTTCAATTGAAATCATGCTTTCAATGTGTTGTTTTCGCGATTTAATTACATCATATGGAAATATTACGAAACCCCAAAATACTCAAAACTGAAAAGCCTTTTATAAAACCAATCATACTTAATTCAATGGCTGAGCTGCTTATTTATTCATTTTACATGTGTAAACGTGTGATATGATGCTGTGTAAACGTACCGATTTTTACGATATACGCACTGGTCCAGTTTGGTTTTCGTTTCGGTTCGTTAACTCCATTTGAAAATGTTTGTTTAAATCTAGGCATTCAAATCACAAAAGTTATATTTTATGGGATTCTGCCTCTAGACCAGTGTTGAAATGACAAACAAACATTTCGTGACCCCCACGTACCGTAGCTTCGTGACCGCAAGGGGATCGCGACCCAAACTCTAAAAAACACTTATCTAGACAATCAAAGCTCCTCTCTGACGTACAAGGTACATACGTCATAGTTATTATATTAACAAATGTTTATCATAGGTATCTGTTTTGCAGAATTGCAAGAGTTCCTTTTGGGTTTCCCGTGACATTTAGTTTACTGGTTATTTAATTTTTAAAAGCATGTAAGAAGGTAGGTATCCTACTTGAGTTTGAAATCGATAGGTATAGGAAGAAGAAACAGAACTAACTCAATGAGAGACCTGTCAACGTAAGCACTTTTGCTTACGCGATATTAAATATACCCATTGAACCACTACAAACGAACTTTTTGCCGCACCATAGCAGGTAACAAAGAACTATCAGCAAATTACACCGAAACAAAACACATCATCGATCACGCGGAATGCACGCAAAGTTAAATTACGGGATCACAATAACCAGCGAGAAACGTCATGGAGCCGATGAAATAAACGATGAATGTTGTTGAGGAACAATTGCAATAAATCTCGAACATGTGAATCGTTCGCCGCCTGTGGCGCCGAAGTTTTGCAATATTGACGCGCCATGGAAAAACGCCAAGATGGCCGCCGCCGCTCCAGCCAATCCACCTGAGTGCCTATTTGACTGTCAAATGCTGATGACACATGCCGTCTTGGCGGATTTGAGGGTCATCGACCCTCGTGAATAGTGTTAAGAATAGATGTGGTACCAAACTTCATACCCTCCGTCCAAGTATCTCAGTATACAAATATATACAGTAGAGTGGTGAGTTTTTTTTTTAATTTTGCAGCTTTAGCTTATGGAAGGTAGTTAAAACATGTTTTCTTTATTTTTAAAAGTAATAAAACTGTATTGTTTTTAAAAGTAAAACGGATCGTGTTCTCTTAGCAGCCGGCGGCGAACGTATAGTGAGTCAATATACCGCGCACGTGCCCAATGTTCTATTGATATTGTTCTAAACGGAACTCGTAAACTTTTCCAATATCGGCACCGTGTCGAGTGCATGCAAACAAATTGCATCTGCCGATAGCCGAATTCCTCTATTCCGGCGCGAAATTTGAAATTTTTGACAAAGGTCCGATTAAAAAACCGATCAAGTATGAACGCTGTTCATGCGCTGCGCCAAAACTAGCCATTTCTACGATATTGGCTTACGCAGACGTTTTCTCTTTTTTCAGATTACACAGGTTTTTACGGGTGTTGCGTTTTAGGTGACACGGTTTGCCATTTTGTTTTCACGGAATAGGTTTCAGAAAAAAACCTTGTTTCGAAATAGCTGGATTTTATTTTTGGAATACGATTACCAATACTGCCTGGGCTGTGGCGCATTTGTAAGAGGAAATTCAAATTCTGAATCCATTGTTTTCCTCTCATATGCAACATAAAATTAAAGCAAAGAAAATAAGCTTACCATCATAGCTTAGGTTAAATCTAACATGCCCCGTCGGAAACTACTTTTCTTTGTTCTCCGCAGTTGTCCTAAAATTACAAGACAGTAAATTACTGCATTAAGGCAGAAGAAGATCACTGAATCCACCGAGATAACGTCGCTTCGTTTTATCTCCTGTTTTTTGCGGATTACAAATGGTTACAATTTGAGGGGAGTGTTTCCGTGATAAAGTCACTTTGTTGCACTATCTGTAATTTATTCTTTCAACGGTAGGCTGTCCCCCAATGTTTTCTTTGCCTGTTTTACTACGTCTAGTTAAGACGCATTTTATGGACCCCTACGGCTGATCCCCTGATATCGTCTGCACATACAACATTCCAATGGGAACAACAGATATTCCTTTACTCGTCCTCTAAGCAGTGAATTATTTATTTGTTTTGTCTTTTCTTGTTAATAAAAAAGATTGTATTGTATTCTACATAGTTTTTATTTGTTTTGTTTCTAGGTTTTATTGTATCGTTTCACAATTTTTTTCTACTACATACATACATACATTATTACATACGACACAACGACATACATTATTTGCTACTCTTCTTCTAAGTCCTGTCTTCATTACTTAAGGTCGTCTCCCGTATGAAAGACCTTCATCTCTTTGACAATTCCCGGTATTCGACTTTTCGCAGGGTAGGATGTCTGATAACCCAGTGAGTGCAGTCACCTGGTCACGGCAGCGGCTTGGTGATATTCCGCGGGGATATTGTCAAGATTGTTGGGTTGACGCCGGATGATATGCCCAAAGTACCCCAGGATTATTTTATAGCGTAATGTTGATTTGATCCAGTTTTTATGTCAAGTTTACCCAAAAGGATTTGTTTGTTTTTAGCAGGCTAGTGTATATGGAGCATTCTCCGCCTGCACCACATTTCAAACGCGTCTATCTTATTCCGATCCTTTGTCCTGCTTCTCCATGAATTTGAGGCGTACAGAAATACAGAGAACACCAGAGTCTAGATGATTTTCGTATTATTTGTTCCATAAATCCCAAATTAAACCTGCAACCGTGTTTGATGTTTCGTTTGGATTCGATCATCAGCCGCGCCTCGTTTATTGATGAGTGTCACTCTGATTGGCAGCTTCGATGCTTCCATTGCCCTTTTCAATATATTAAAGCAAAATGACTGACAATTTCATATTATTAAAGCAATAAAAAATATTATAAGAGACAACAAAAAAATATCCTGCGTGACGTGTCTCGCGACTGTCAGTGATTTAGCTGCGGTGATTGTTTGACTTGAAATTGGCATATGTGCCCTGTGGTCAGATCGGAATTGGACCATTATCTGTCATTTGATAGTGGAGTCATAACATGAAAATGTTTCGACAGTAATATATCGCGAGATGCTGCATTTATCTTACTAACAATTACCTAGGTTTCAACTATACTCAAACAAAACAGGATTGCTGTTGGATTTTATTAAAAACAGCCAATTGGAAGCTCCTAAATTCTCCTCTACCAATTCCGGCTCACACAACTAACAATAAAATAACCTTATTACTGTCTCCCGGCTTGATTGCGTCACGCCACTCGGTCCACGGGCAAAAAACTGTTTCGTATAAAATATACGGGTCCCACAAATTGGTTCCCCTAAATCAGTGGATGCCAACCTTTTTCGGACGGACCAGTAAGGATCTTAGTCCTGTTGTGACAATTCGAAAGTAAATAACACTTTGTGCGCCTGCAAATGCTTCTAGTTGGCCTTTATACTATTTTCGAAGCGTAAAATAGCTTCATCATTTAAAATATTTGACGATGAAACTTGTACTAAATAAACGTACTAAAATTATTTTAAAAAAATGAATATTTATTTTCCTACAGCCACTGAGTTGCGGCCAAACTAAAACTCCAGACACAATAATACGAGTACAGCAGCAGAGTATAACTGCGGTCGACATAAAAATGTTGGGAACCACTGCCCCAAATACTACAAACCATATCGCGCTAACGTTTCCACCCCCACAGTACAAAAATGCATTATTCGGTTGCAAGACATCGATGCGAATGCCTTATTTACAAGATAATGGCGCCTAAGAATTTCATTTTGAAAGACATAAATATAAGTCGTGTGATTTAGTGGATTTTTCAAGTATTTGAAATTCCGAGATGCTTAGGTCTGGTTTATTTCGTTTTATGGCTCTATTCTCGAAATAGGTTTGTCGTAAAGATGGGTGAGAGCCTTCATATTTAAGTGCTCAAAAAAAAAATTCCCTAACCCATTTATTTGCCAAGTCATCTTCACAAGTTTTTTTCTTGGGAGTTGGACACTCTTGTTCGGTTTCGATGACAAAATTTAAGGAGGAGTTGCCAGTTGTAAATTGTATTTTTCAAAGAGAAAAGAACGATGTCATCAGATCAGAATTTTTCATTACACAGAATTTAAATTGAATCACGGTCACGGCACTGGCACGTTTAACAACAAAATGATGTTCACCTTACCTACCTAAAAGCCCCTAGCGTCACCACACACTCACGAGACAAAACCCTAAAACAACTTGAAGTGTATTTAAGTGAATCATCAAATTAACCTAATGACTCCCATATAAATCAAATTACACCTCAGCAAGGAATTTCGGGTTCAGTGGTAAATCCCGAAAACATTATGTAAGTCACACCGACCATCCTACCTTATAATTGGGAAAGTTTACATCATAATTTCTTTATGAAATTTCGTGCCAAATATCTTAATTAAGGGTTGGGGACTTTGGCAATTATGTCAAGATGGCATAATCTTTAAAGAAAAGATATAACCTGTGTTATTTATCACACTCTTGCGCTGATTCTTGTTTTATATGCTGCGATTAAATTCAAAGGTTTCGTTGTCCCAAGGCAGTTAAGGTGACTCCTGGGACTTCTTCTTCTTTTTCGTCGTGTCTTCATTACTGAAGATCGTGTCCTGTAGTATAAACTCCTTGATAATATGTCGCTATCTCTTTCGGAATTCGGCTTCTCGCAGGTTGGTTGTCACTGATAGCCCAGTGAGTGCGGTCAGCTGGTCACATCAGCGGCTTGGAGATCTTATACGAGCACTAATATTTTACCACCTACGTCCACTTTACCTCCACGACTAACTTATCAAGAATATCAGCTTGATAACTCAGCATTCCGAGTAAAGTACTCTTTTGGTAAATCTATCCGAAACTGGTAACACTTTTTAAGTTAGCCTAGCTGTAGATCCTAGGTAAACAGGAGTTGCAGTGGTTCCCACCACGAAGATCTAACGTAGATGGGGACTTATCCTACGATAAGTAAACATCTACGATAGATCTTTGGCTCTATAAAAAAAATTCGATAGATTTTTGGCCCAATGTTATAAATTATGGACCGCCTAGCCTTTTACAAATCAATTCTTAATGTATCCAGTAAGTATGTGTAATTTATTCATCACCCTATTTTAGAAGAACCGAAAGCTCTGAATATGGTGAGGTGATCGTCAACCTGTGTGAATGAAATTAAGGACTTGTGATAAAATTGGAATAATTTTCCAAACTTACCTCAAATAATATCTAGCTAGTGCAATTTTCCGCACAGTTGTGGATAGCAAATGTATGCAGCTGCTGGCACGGTTCGGTGGAAATTGCCTTAACTTCGTGTAGGATTCGCTCCGATTTCTGTCCACTAATTTCTGATAGTTTCACAGCTTTTTATTTGGGTTACAGCTTTAATTTAGGAGTAAAGGATCTCCGAAATATTTTTCTATAGGGATAGGAATAGTTTCTGAGCTGATCAGAACAAAAGGTATGAAGATAGAAGATTGCTTATAATCGGACAAAAGATTTCATTCAACTTTCAAATATGAGCATGGTCAGTACATATTTTCAAATTAGTAAAGTTTGATTAAGTTAAATATAATTTCTAATAATAATTACCAATCAAATCTACGCAGTAGTTAGATTTCCACCACTGTGTAAGCTTTAAACGATCTTACATTGAATGCTTAATTTGATTAATGTCACTCTAAATTAAAATTTACGAATTCCTATTTTCGTTAAATGTGTTAACTACCGTGTTTTCACTGTAATTGTAAGGAAAATTTTGCGAGTGGTAAACGTCACAGATTTAGATCTAGATCAATAGGTACCTAATAGTGTCTTATAATATCTTGAAAAGAAAACTGATCCTTTTCACGAATACTACAACGTTTAAAATGTTCAAAACCAGATTCATCTTCATAATGTACCGAGCGTCTCCAAACTAAACTACCTGAATTTCAGCTCCGTAACGAAACCGCAGCGGGCGTCCAGCTAACTACCTCCATAGGACCACAACAACCAAAATTGTGCCTAGCATGTATTAGATTTAGGTTAAAATTGGGGTAACAGCCATTTACTCGTAAATGACCAAACAAGTGCATAGCGGTCAGCCAGTCGTGAGTCGCGAGCGGTCTCGGCTTTGGCAAAATGCTGGTGCTGTTGTTACTGCGGTACGTAGTTTTGTGTTTGTGTTATGGCAACGGAATAATTGAGCATCGTAAATATTTCTTGCAAAATAACCAATAAGTTTTTTTTATTTACCATCACTATTTAAGAAACGCATTCGTAGGC
The DNA here is from genome assembly GCA_963921415.1 of Pyrausta despicata. NCBI lineage: Eukaryota > Metazoa > Arthropoda > Insecta > Lepidoptera > Crambidae > Pyrausta > Pyrausta despicata. The sequence continues at coordinate 6,062,569 of OY992862.1, read as the reverse complement.
GCTCCACCTAGTAAGCCTCAAAAAATATTACTATTTTTTTTTTCTTATTTATAATTATTATTATTATTTTGAGGCTAACTAGCGGTGGAGCGCCTTCGAATGCGTTTCTTAAATTGGATACGAAGGGTTGTACGTTCCATTATACACACACCAAACACTTTTGGCGGCAGAACCAATAGCGGAGGAAATCCTTGGGTGAGGTTATGTTTAGCAGTGGGCTTCGAAAGGCTGATCGGACACTTTCTACAATTAGTTAGCCCACCTACAATGATGACCTTGTATATGTATTTTGCTATATTTGCATGTTATACAGTTGATGGAATGATATGTGATACAGTGTTATGGCTGAATATGTATGAACTTTATGTCGTTTATTTATTAACTGACAATGTCCCATATTCAAAAGCAAATAAATAAGTCTGATTCAAACATCTCGCAAGCTTGCTTTATCCTACAACAGGGATGGCGAACCAATGGCCTGCGACACAATTTCATTGTGTACTAACAAAAACCGTGTTGAGTGTTTAGTATTTTATGCGAATGATCTTGATGCTCTGCTTCCGAGTGTTAAGTTTATTTCAACTTTTTTAAATATTCGTGAGCAAAGATGGCACGCTGGTGCATAAAATGTCCCTAATATGAAATCATACTATAATTTAAATTTATTTGTTCCAGAAATGTGGTGTACAACCTTAGCCTGACAGACCTGAACGAGCAGCGCCGCCTGGTGTGGTACTCGCCCGAGAATGACGTCAAGATGTGCGTCGTCAAGGGGAAGGACGAGGTAAGAACACGTTATTTATTAATTAGTAGCGATTTCCTGATATGGTTCCGGCTCAAAGCCTTATCTGACGGGATAACCCCAGGTCCACACTATCGTGCTAACGTTGGCCCGAAAATCTTACCGCCAATAATCAGACCGAGAAAAAAGCGTTGGCCTCAACGTTGACGGATGCTTTGTTGGTCCTTTTTTCTAATGGCCAATAGCGTTCGTTTTCAAACCAACTATTCGCCCAACAGGTAAAGCCGGCTTAGGGGCTAAGTGCTACTCGGTTCTGCACAAAAAATAATAATCAAATATTTTTTATCACGCTGGACTGTATCAAGCCAAATTTTAGCCTAAAGACCGTACCGTGTGCTATATTACACGAATCACTTTTGTAAGCATTAAAACTCTATAACTTACTAACACAAACACGTAATGACTTGAATAAACGGTTGACTTGCAATATTAACATGAGCTCTAAATTAAAACAAACGTCGAATAGTTATTTGAGTTAATTAGTTTCTGAAGCGAGAGTGTCTGACTTCTTTGCGGTAATTCGACGGAGAACTGTGTCGTTTTGGGAAAGACTTCGTAGCTCCCCTAACGGTATACTCGCGGCGGTCAGCGAGGATCTCTATTGTAGTCCTACCTACGGACATTGGCACGATATTCACCGGGAGGCGAATTTACGTTGACTTATTTAATTTCATATTAATTTAATTCTACTTAGTTCTATTCATTTTACTGTATTTTATCTTATTCATAAATATTTGTGATGTACAATGGGACTTAGCACCTGTATAAGGAAATTTATTATTATTTGGATAATACAATATTTTTCACAGACACCAGTAGTCAAGGCTAGAAATAGTCTGATATACTGGACAGTACGTGTTCCTATGCAGTGGGGCAGTGGACTAGCTGACTTGATTAGTTCGCTCAATTGCGGCGGAGTTGGACCAATGATTACATTCGTGGTTTCCCCGAAACACCTGTGACGTTATTCAACTCCGACGTGCATGTTTTGCGGTCGTTGTGATTATGAACAGCGCAGTTTTGGCACTTACCTTACCACTGACCCACTTGCCATTATTTTGGCAGTCAGGTGTTTACTAAACTGCCAAAAATGAAATGAAAACCTACACAAAGGCTATATATACTTTTATTTAAGTTTTATTGTTACGTTGTTATAGTTACGGGTGATGTTGAGCATTTTTTGAACAAAAATGTTTTTAGTCAAGGATCCGGTAACAAGCAAATTTGATTTTGTAATTAAGTCGCACAAATGTGTAGAAATTTAAAAAAACTCTAAAAAGAAATACCCGAAATCTGGAACTTATAGTACAATAACTACAAAAAACAAATACAAAATCAATCTAAAGCACTGCAAGTTTCCGATATTTTGAGTGCTATAACGTGCAGGTTCTAAAAATTCGATTAAACCAAACTCTCCAATTAAAAAAGCAATAACCTTTATTTCCGTCGAAGAAATACTGCAGTTTTACGGAATCAATATAAAGAGAACTGAGCGAATGTCTCAAAAAATAAAATGCCCAGTCCACACGGTGCGGCGAATGCAATATAATTGTTACCTACCGCTCCATCTTGGATAATTGAATTCAGAACGTAAGCCGTATTTCTCATGGCTAATTTATTCTTAAGCATAAGTTTGAGATTAACAGTGGGGTGCCCACCCCACAGAACAGTATTGTAACGTATTCGTGTCGTCCTAACGTCAGAAACTGACAGTTTCCCCATACAAATTGACAAGTTAACGATAGGTGAACGCTACGAATACGTTACGATGGATGTTCGTGCTCACTCCACAGTCCATCTACAAAGACTATGTCAGTGGCAATTGCTAATGTTAGCAAGATTTTGACCTGCTAGAAAGACGCGGGGGTCTAAAACAGTTAAAAATTAATCACACCATATTCTGGTCTGTGATTGGAAGAACATATTCTCTGCTCAATTCAGATGTTAACTAACAGGCTACAATAATGTTTACAGCAATAGATACTGTGTTTAGGTAGTCAGAGTTAAAACAGTCAGTAACATCAGTGGATGAGGCTTCTGTGAATATTGAAGAGTATCAAAATCAGATGTTATTCTTCTTGACTTCTAAACAAAAAAAAACCTGTTTTGAAAAATAAGTCGAATTTTGCCTTTCCTATTTTTTGGCACAGTTAAAAATAAACAATAAACCATGCTAACCAAGTTTTTCTACGCAAAACTGCACTATGAGCAAAAGGCTTTACAACCCAGTCGGTCGTATTCCACGCCCGTAGGTACTCTAAAATCTAAACGTACCGTTACGTGCAAATTAAAACGTCGATTGAGCGCGCGTTCGCGGAAGTTGCGCAGTACAGCTCGCCGTTATCGTGGTTTAGTTAAACCATAGCCATAGCTCAGGCAGAACGGTTTTGAAAAGTTCATTTTTACTTAAAATAGGAGTGTAATAAGTTGGACCTCTATGTCAGTGGCATCGTATCTCCCGAACGCATGGACCGTTTTTAAAGCGGTTTTTTTTACTTATTCGAAAGATACTCGTACTAATATATTCACGATGTATCTCTCACGATGGTTGAATCTCACCAGCAGTTTTTTTTTCGGGCTTGTTCGGGGATTATTTAAGGAAAGTTAGTTTGTGTAAGGCTGCGTTGCATCAAAACCTAAACCATTGTCGACATCAGACTCAGTTGCATTACAGAAGAATAGTCAATCCCTGTGCGTTAGCTTTTATAACTATTTAATTTTATAATTATTTAAATCATTGCCTACTAAACTAAAGACGATCTATAATTTGTTCACATTTCGAGATAAGCTCAAGGCGTTCGTATTAAAAAAACGTTTCTATTCGCTGGATGACTTCTTAAAAGATTGTAATTAGATATAAGTAAAAATAATTTACTTTATGATAGGACATGATAATATGGTAAATTTATAATTATGATTTCCAATACGATTTTATTATTGTTTATGGAATAAATGACTTTATGACTTTATAGTGCCATTGTAATACCACAACTGTAAATGTTTGTTTAACTAAAATCGGACCCATTTTAGAAACCAATCCCATTTTCTTATTCAGTTTAAACTATTCTCAACGTATTCATTTATATGTTAAAAATAGCAGATTCGGTTATACAGCATTAAATTGCGCAAAACTAGATGAAACACAGACAAAGCATACAGAATTTCGATCACACAGCACTGACTCTTCTCTCTTAGCTATTGTAATAAGACCTAATGAGAGGTAATGGTTGAATATGGAGTAACATGAACGTGGAAGCTCTGGAGACTATGTAGTTCCCTGAACACCTATTTCGCGTTTCTCGAGAAATGAGTTTTCTCAATTGTAGCGACACACGTGCCTAATACATAGTTACCCTATGTACTCATATAATGCTAAGTTATTCCTTGATTATGGAACTTGAAAAAAGAGACGTGATGGCAAGTTCGTTGTAAAATGTTAAAATGATATTTAAAAAAAGCTGTAAAGTAAATATAAAAAATTGTATTTTCAAAATTTATTTTTTGTACTTTTTGTAGACTCCTTCTAACTTCCCGATTGTTAGAAAAAAATGACAAAACTTAATTCAAGTATTGCAATCGAATAAGTTTAAAGCATTTTATGTTTTGCGGTTTTCCCAAAATTCGTCATAATTTTTTCGCCTGGCATGCTGTGTTTTTCCATAATAGGTTTATCTCGAAATTCGATCAGGATATTTCTACCATTACACGGAAATGTTTATCAAAATAAGGGCAGTGAAAACAATCCTAAATAAAGCACTTACACTACAAATAAACAACAGTAAAAATATTTGTATTCGTATTCGAGTAATTACTTACATTCTTCGAGCCCAGAACTAAGCGTTAAATAGTTGGCAAGCAGTGTAAGCACAACGTCAAAAGGAAGCGTAGGTTCAACTTTACAGAAACCACATCTGCAGGTTAACACCTCATCTATTGGTCCTAACCACCCAACCCAGTAATTTTCGAACCGAATATACTAACTACTTGAGAGGTGGTAATCATTTATGGCATTTTTTGGGTAACGATTGTGTACTAACTTTGATTTAATTGGCTTTTACTAAACCAACAATACTGCTTGTACCTGTATTGAAATGAAAACCAATCTCAAGCTTCATCTTTATCATCACAAATCATACAACTTTCTAAATTTTAACATCATGTGCACGTATTTATTATATATTTTTTAAGCTTATGTATGCCAGAAAGATTATCTTGTTTCACTCAAGCCAATTAACGTATTTACAAAAAGATTACCTTCGTAAATGTACTCTACGTGAGATTCAATAGCGGCGTCTCGCAGCATTCCTATTTCCATAAGCAACAAGGCTTCTCCTCCTACTTCCGCTATAATGAAAGTATGCCACGAGGAAAATCGTAAATACGGAACTATCTAAAGAGCGCCTCCGTTTTCCTGACGATCATATTTCTCGCCGACAGACGATTAAACACCTTGTTAAGAAGGTTTGAAGTTTACGATCAAGTTGCTGTTTATTTTAAGTACTTAAACTAAATATAAATGTACATGTTGTTGTATGAAATGCGCAAGCCTTAGCTTAGTTTAAATTTTGAGAGCACCATATAATTTTATGCTTGCATTTCTAAAAGCAGTAAACTTGAATATAACTTTTGACTTCGAAGTCAAAATTTTATTACGTAAAACTACTTACTGCAGACTACTTCTGCAGTAAGTAGTTTTACGTAATAAAATTTTACCCCCTCGGAGGATCCCAAGGATCTTATGGGGATGAACTCTGAATCCACCGCGAGAGGCGACGACATAAACTGTATTATAGGAATGAGGCCGCGCGTACCTGGAAGTGCTGTGTTGTGGAGAGAGGTGGAGCTTTCCTGCTCCAATCATTCTCAGGGACATCTTTATCTGCTTCGCATTTATGGTTGTCTAGGCTTTCGGCCACCTGTAGATATAACGCTCTATAAGTATGATGCCTACGTCACGACTAATCCCTATACACATCAATTGTATTACAATCACTATGCTTCCCGTACGTACATGGCATAATAACATATCCGTCAAAGCGCATCATGTCAATCAGATAGATAAGGCGGGTACCTAGAGTCAATAAACTAAGCAACAACAGCCTCGTTAGCCACATACCCGCCGAAGCAGCATATATCTCTTTAGACTACCGATGACTCACAGTACCCGAATGCACAATTAACCTGCAGCGCAGGGACAATCATGGCTCCACTTTAGAAGCAGAGACTCTATATAGTCGCGACCATACGAGAGCACCAGGTACGCATACCTGTGCCCTAACTTCAGTATGAAATACCAAGCCCTTAAGAGAACTAGTTCCTGAGCGCGTCCGCCCAGGCCTCAGCCTACTCCTGACAAGCGCAGAAGCAAAGCCTAACTCTGTCTCGGCTCGTCCAAGTCCGCGGCAATCATGAGCGACAATCATGGCGACAATGGACGCAGCCCGATCCTTTCGTATCTGTGCATTCCGCTAATGTGACGTAGAAAGACACATGTAAAACTTACTAGAACCAATCGTGCCGAAACATCATACATCAACTTGAGCTACTAAGAAATTACATAGTAATACTTAGCTTTAGTGCCTCTGGAGCGTCCTGGAGCGTTCCACGAACTTTAGCACCGACACCATCACAATTAGCACCAAAACTGTTCACCATCTTTGTTTTACCCGCCGCGGCGGTCCGACTAGCAAAGTGAAAATGCGCTTACCATAGACTACTCAAGATGGCGCCTCTCAATGTTGCCAGTGTTATAAATGGTTGCTCATTAGGGTTTCGCGTTCGTCGCGACACTCCGGACAAAAGGCAAAAGTGATATGACGAGATTACTCGTCCACTCGTGAATCTTCTCTAGGGCTCTCGTGGCAGCAACTCTTTTCGGTCTTGACTCATATAGACTTTGTTCTGGCTGTCTCGATTCATCGGATTCAATTGACATAGGCTCAGGCGATGCGGAAGGAACGGATTCAACAGACTCATTGAAGTCCGGTACTTTGGACTGCTGTATAAAGGGTATGTTATCATCACTACTTTTTTCTTTATCAGGTGCTCGGATACTCTCCTTCTCGGTTGGAGTTCCAGCTAAATCGATGATTGGTGTATTCAACGTGACCGGTCTACCAGCTGGTTGTGCCTGACGCTCAGGAAGTTGAAATTCTGCTCCGTCTTCTACAATTTTAGTTTCAGAACTTGGGAGACATTCTTCTTCTTTCTCCTCTATTTCCAGTGGATAGAGATGTGCGATAGATCTAGTGAATACAGTATCGCCCACTTTAACTTTGGCTACACGGCACATACCATCTACCCCTTTTACCAAGGATATTATTGTCCCAACTTTCCAACCTACACGGTTCTTATTGTCACCCTTAATTTGGACAATTTGCCCGAGCATAGGAGTTAACCTAGAGGTTACTCTCGGCTCCTTGACTCCATGGCTATACCGCTCTCGCAGACTGAGAAGATAACGGTTGGAGAACATGTCTTTAAATTCGTTTAGAACGATAATTGCTCTTTTCCAGCTTCTTACTAAATTGTCTTTTGTCACTGTACCAGGTGTTATTGTTGTATCCGTTTCTGTTGTCTCTATCTCAATACATTTCCCCATTGTTAGAAAATCGGAAGGTTTTAGTACGTGATCTGGTTCAGAGTCCACTCGTGTCAGTGGTCTAGTGTTAAGCACAGCTTCTATCTCTTTTACTACTGTAATGAGTTGATTATCTTTTAGCAAATGTTTTTGTAATGTCCTTTTCATACAGTTCTTTACGAGGCCTATTAATCGTTCGTAATATCCGCCATGCCATGGCGCTAATTGAGGTATAAATTTCCATCGTATCTTCTTTTCCAGACAATACTTATCTTGCAGTACTTCTGATATTAACTTAAAATGTGTCGCATTATCGGACGTGATCAGTTCTGGTACCCCTCTCGTTGATACCATTCTTCTCAATGCAAGTAAACCTTCTTCTGCTGTAAGATCATTGACAACTTCAAGGTGTATTGCTCTTACTGCTAAACAAGTGTAAAGACATATCCATCTTTTGCAATTACCATTGCCATTATTAACTATCAGAGGTCCCATGTAATCTATTCCTACATATGTGAATGGAGAGCTGTAGTTAACTCGTTCCTTTGGTAAAGCAGGTGTCAATGGTAACTTGTATGGTCCTCCTGTATATTTAACACATTCAGGACATTTTCTTAGAACTCGTTGAACTTGACTTCTCCCTTGAGGAATCCAATATAGTTGTCTTATCCTGTCCAGAGTATGACTAACTCCAACATGTTTATTGTCACAATGGTATTTTGTAATGATCATTTTCGTGAATTCTGTATTCTTAGGAATCAGTATAGGATATCGTTTATCGAATGACCAATTTGCGTACTTCATTCGACCTTTACATCTTAGTATTCCATCTATGTCTTTAAATAGTCCTAGATTGCGACTTAAGCTTGTTATCTTTCCTTCTGTTTCTAAAGGAAAATATTCAGATTGAATTCTTTTTAAATTTGCAATATCTATTTGATCGCTAACATCATCTTGTTGTCCTTTCTCGTTAACTTGTGTGTCCATTTTCTTAGCAATTGGCTCGCTGTTATGTGTATCCAGATTGTCTATTATGTTATGTGTATCCAGATTGTCTATTTCCATCGGACCCTCCCCAGCCGAAAATGAATGGGTATTTACGGTGTTCAACCCTGTTGGCCACCTGTCTGGACTGTCTACCAGAAACTGTGGACCCCTAAGCCATTTTTGTTTATTCTCTTTCGAACTGTTAGGTCTTGTTCCGATGTCTGCTGTGTTCAGTTCCGATGGAATATATCTAATTTCTAATTCTTGGTTCTTTTTAATTTCCTCAACCCTTCTTGCCACAAATGGAGGTAATAATTTATCAGCTTTGCACCATTCTATCACAACTTGACTATCTGTCCATAATATTTGTCTCGTTATATTCAGTTGAAGAAATTGAAGAACAAATTTAATCAATCTGCATCCGATTAATACACCAAGTAACTCGAGTCTCGGGATCTTAAGATTTTCCTGATCCTTAGTTGGTACAAGACGAGATTTACCAATGACAAAACTTTTCTCATAACCGTTGATTAAGAAAATTGATGCTGCATACGCCTTCAAAGAAGCATCTGTAAGGCAGTGTAATTCGTAGTTATTCTCTTTAGCATCTTTCATGTAGCATCTGTTTACCGATACCTCTCCAATGGCATTAAGTCCCTCATGGATATCAGACCACTCTTCTTTCAGTTCTTCTGATAAAGGTGTGTCCCATTTTACCTTTTCCTGCCACAGCTGCTGTAGGAAAAGTTTAGCTCGTAAGGTATGTGGTACAGCGTATCCACATGGATCATATACTGATGCGACTATCTTAAGAATTTCTCTTTTAGTATATGTTTCTATGCACGGATTCGTGAATTTTAATTGAAGTGTATCCTTGACAGTATTCCATTCTAATCCGAGTACATTGACCCTTTCATCGGTGCATGAGTCTGGAACTTTATGTACTAGTTCTTTGGAGTTAGAACTCCAATCTCTAAGATTCATTGATATTTCTTGAAAAGCTCCTTTAAGATTTTTGTAGAGTGTCATAGCTTTTGCTGTAGAGTCTGACCCTGAGATGAAATTGTCTACATAGATGTCATTTGCTCTATCTCTCACTTCTGAAATATCTGAATTTGTCAAATGATGTTTAATAGTGGCATTGAGCAAATAAGGTGAAGAGATGACTCCAAACGGAACTCTACAAAATCTTAGGAACATAAGGTTGTCTTTTGATACGGGTTTTGATGTGTCCTTAATCCAAAGAAATCTCGTTACATCACGATCCTTGTCATGTAAAGACATTTGTAGAAAAGCTTTCTCAATGTCTGAAGACAATCCTACTCGGTGGCTTCTGAACTTTAGAAGTATACCGGTAAGGTTTTCAATCATCATTGGACCACGATATAAAAACTCATTTAAGCTCTTATTATCTTTGATTTTAGAACTAGCGTCGTTCACTATCCTCATAGCCTTTCCTGGTTGTTTTACAGGATGATGTGGTAGATAATGTATAACCCTCTCGGTTATTGACTTTGTAGTATGGGGAACGACCTCTATAATACCCCTCTCAATTTGATCCTTTAAAATGTTGTCATATTCTGTTGTAGTGTTGACATCCATACGCTTTAATAAGTTTGTCAATCGTCCAAACGCCATTCCAAAATTGTCGGATAAATCGGGTGGATATTTAATCCACGGCCAGCTCACGGTGTATCGTTTGTCTATGATTTGTGTTGTTTCGTTAAAATACTTTATAGCTTCCTCTTCTCTGCTTGAGTTAGGTGAATCATTTATGCCGATCGATTCTAATTCCCAGAGCCTTTTAATATCCCCGTCACATAAGGGTGGATCTGGATTTTCTAGTCCCATTTTACTGCTTGTTTGTGTATATGTAATGACTGACAATTCGTTGGTATCTACTGGTTCCATTTGCCCGCTAACGAACCATCCTAGTGCTGAATTGACAAGAAACAAGTTCTCACTCAGCTGTATTTTCTCTTCACGAATAATGTTGAAATAGTAGTCGTTGCCTATTAATATGTGCACTTGGTTTTCCAGTGATCCGTCATCGGCCAGTAAGTAAGATGTATTTAGTTCTTCTAAGTTTACAAAAGGAATGCCACTCCTTGAGATAAACTCAACACAATTTGCATGTATGACTACTGTTTCTCCTGTTCGTGATTGCATTTCAAAAGTTACTACGGGGCTGAAAATCTCGTGAGGTTTCTCATTTCCAAAGGTGAATATTGTTAAGTTAATTTCCTCTTCCACAGGCAGTTTTAATTCTTCAGCAACTTTCAATGTAACATATGATCTATGTGAACCAGAATCCATCAAAACACGACATTTGATTTGTTTGGATGTATTTCCCACGATGCTAACTTTAACTATGGCTGTCTGTAAAATCGTTGTTCCTTTGTTATGAATCGTCATAGTTGTTTCTTCCCTGTCTGATCCTTGCAAAAATTCAACGGACACAGCGCTCTGTTATGTTTCCCCCATGTTTTGCAATGAGGACACATTGTTCTCGTAGGACAGGTTCTCATACGATGGCCTTTCCGAAGACAAAGATAACAGCTCTGAATTAATTTTGATTTTCTTTCTTCCAGAGTTGTAAATTTGTCGCACTGGTCGTTGTAGTGCTTGCCTTGGCAAAATATGCAAACTACCGTCCTTTGCTTTTGTTGATGCAATCCGCTAAACATTGTGTTATTTCTTCTTGTGTTACTCTTGTTGTCACGTCTCTGTACTTGTTGAAATTTAGGATTTTTACTATTTTGAAAGCCATTATTTCTTTTGAAGTTATGGTTTGCAAATTTGGTCCGTTTTGCTTGAACATGTAAGGTTTCTATTGTACAAGTTTCCATGTCGCTTGACCGTTTACGACCTGATATTCTTTCAGCATCTTCCTTTGCAGCTATAGTTTTTTCCAATTGGTTCCTTAACTCTTGAATAGAGTCAGTAGTTGTTCTAAGTTTTAATTCGTAAATTAATTCCGTTGGAAATTTTTCCATTAACATGAAACGAAGATGATTGTGATTAATGTTTTCGCCTAAAGATTCTAAAATTTTTAAGTTTCTCTCTATTTCATTGAAGATTTTCCTACAATCTTCTGCCGTGTTATTCGCAGTCTTTATTTTATAGAGCGATGCATAATGCGCATCGATGAGGTACGAAGTCTTTCCAAATCTCTCCTTCAGAACTGATAACGCTCTCTGATAATTCTTATTGGTCGTGTCCAGACCTTCAATAGCTTTCTTAGCGTTGCCGGTCACTGAAGATTTCAAGTAAGAAAGTTTGTCCACGTCGGATAAATTTTTTGAATCTATGTTAGATTTGAACTGGTCCCAGTATTCGTGCCAAGTTAGTACATCACCGTTGAATGTTGGCAATTCAAGTTTAGGAAGACGACTTGATGAATAAGTTTCTTGTGTATTTTGAGTAGATTTAGCTTCTATGACAATGCAATTTATCTCCACTTTCAGTTCCGCTAACGCCTCCTCCGCTTGCAGTTGTACTTCACTCATTTGAGAAATGTCATCCGCAGATGGTTTAGTAACTAACTTAAAATATTCTGCTAAGTCTATATTGAACCGCTTAACCGAAGCTTCCAACCTGCCATATGCCATTTGCCCTTCTTTCAATGTGTCAATACTGAGAGAACCCGGAATATTTTCTAAGTCGTTTTTCATTTTGTCATGAATGAGCCTAAGTCTATTTAAAAGTAATTCTTCCATGTTGCAATTTGTATCTGGAAGTAGGTATACAAATAAGCTAACAATCACAATATGCAAAGTTCTACACCTTTGCCTATATTATGAAGTTTCATTAAGAATAGATAAATTTATTTAAAAGTGTTCCGCAATATCTTTAAATCAATTTCAAATTAATTGCAATTATCTTGTCAAAGTTAAGTATTTATTCAAAGAGTTCAAATTTCTGAATCTTATTCGGAATGAAATTGTATTAAAGTAACACTAAAAGTCATTCTTTCTTTTAAATTTCAAATAGAAATAATTTACTGAGAAATTATTCAAGTAATCAAGCTATTCAAGTAATTAATTTGAAAACTATTTATTTATTTGGATACTCTAACCCGTTTGTTTTGTTAGTTCATATTATTTTATCACCATATTACACCCTCACTAAAAAGCAAACAAGTGTTGACTTGACTTTCAATATTGTGTATCTTTCATCAATAAAGTGACAATATTAAGAGTCTACAACGTTCAACCAAACGCAAAACAAGCTTCAAGTAATTAAACACCTGTGTCGCATTTAATTGCACTCAATTGTTCATAAGTGAAATCAAAGAAATATTTTGTTTCAAGGAAAAGGAATTATTCAGACACAAATAATCCCCTTTCAGTCTTCATGTTTGTATTTAGTGTAAACTATTAAACTTTCATATTATAACCAACAATGTAATGTACCTACATTGTTTTTTACCATGAAATATTCAGTATGTAATTTTTTATGCAACGACACATCCCAATTAATTGTACAACTTCTTGAGCATCAGCTCACTAAATGTGAAATATGAAACTAATATCAAAGAATAGTGACTAATTTCTTTTGTTTCGAATTTGAATAGTTCAATATAAGGTAAATTTGTTTGTTCACAACATTCAAATATGGCCGTTAGTCTGACAAGTACCCATTATGAAGTTGAAATAAGGTTGTCCTAAATTCACATATAATATGAAATAACTGGGTTTACTATAAGTAAGCTCTGTGTTCCTTAGATGGTACTTACTTGATTTTCGCACTAACAGATTAAGTGCCTTTAAATCAAATTCAAGTGATCAATGGTTGTTTGTTCGTCGTATGTTCCTGGTTGAAGCAGACCCTTCTCCTGTTGATTAGACCATGAAAACTCCACTTGTCGTCAGTCCTGGTGTAGTTTCGTCAAATCCGGTGTGGTAGATGGCTGGATGTCATTTCTTGATACATTTTTTAACGCGAGCACAAGTAATTCGAACTTTCCACACTGGCGCATACGCCATCTACAGGGTTGCCAACGTCGCGATTTGAAAATCTCCAATTTAGGATAAAATATTCTGATGATTCCAGAAATTTCCTTCGCTTGCAAGCATTTCCGATACGATACTAGGTCGATTATGACTCGATTAACTTATTAACTGTACTGTCCTGTAGTAAAACATTTATTCGGCTTAATAATACCTAAAATATAAACTAAAAACGAGCAGTGACTTCTGCCTAATAACTTCCTAGGTATTAAATTAATATGGAGCAAAATGATACAAAACGTCATGTTGTATTGATACATTTCTGAAGGCCATATTTAATCCTTCAATTGTGTTTGTATCAGTTCAGCCAGGCTACAACTTATCTAATGTAATCTTGTAAACATGGTTAAGTCGAACTCGTAAAGCAAACAAGTTTCATTTCTTTGCTTGTTTTACTGAGCTGGTTCTTCATTTCCAGTTGTCCTGTAGATATGTGTTTAAGTTGGCGATTATTCCTTTACGTAGAAACACAAATATTAGTTATCCTTTAATTTTATTCCAGTAGGTACTTGTGATCAAAATCCCCAAAATGCGGATTTTCCTTGACTGGTCACACTGACTTGAGTCCGTGAGTCGAGTCCCGCCATTTTTCCGGCACAGTGTTAATCGCTTGCTACCCTTTTAAAATGAAAACAAAGATTGAACGCTAAACGCCTCCAGCAAATATCAACACTCGTTAATGCTGTCGAAAATAATACAGCGCCCAATGTAATTTTCGATAAAAAGCAATAAATTCACTCAAATAAATCGTCAAAGAACGGAGCAGATCCTGCATCTGATTGGCTACAAACGAACTCATGTCACGTTTCCGGTCAGATCATGCTTTACACACGAGACAATAGTTTATTATTATCCAATAAGTACTCCAATTCCAACTAATAAATAATGTACTAATTTAGGATGTTTTATCATCATTAGTTTCGTCTGCTAATAATATTGGAATCACATTGGTAATAAATGAGATCTTAATTGAGACCGTCGGTCACTGCATGCTAGTTTCCTAATTCCGCCGCCATGACGCCATGTCGCTACTGTCTATGAAAATAGTTCTACCACTACCCCACATTTGATTCAAATTTTGTTTGCAATAACTTTATGTTAAATTTGCTGATAAAATGCTTTAGAATGACATATGCAACCTCGAAATAATTATTAGATAGAACACAACACTTCAACACGCACGGCCCGAACTCCATTGAGCCACGAGTTCATATTTAATTGTAATGGGAAAGATCCCTGCACCTCCACCATTTTATGTCGCCGCCCCCCCCACGGAGGATCCCAAGGATCTTATGGGGATGAACTCTGAATCCACCGCGAGAGGCGACGACATAAACTGTATTATAGGAATGAGGCCGCGCGTACCTGGAAGTGCTGTGTTGTGGAGAGAGGTGGAGCTTTCCTGCTCCAATCATTCTCAGGGACATCTTTATCTGCTTCGCATTTATGGTTGTCTAGGCTTTCGGCCACCTGTAGATATAACGCTCTATAAGTATGATGCCTACGTCACGACTAATCCCTATACACATCAATTGTATTACAATCACTATGCTTCCCGTACGTACATGGCATAATAACATATCCGTCAAAGCGCATCATGTCAATCAGATAGATAAGGCGGGTACCTAGAGTCAATAAACTAAGCAACAACAGCCTCGTTAGCCACATACCCGCCGAAGCAGCATATATCTCTTTAGACTACCGATGACTCACAGTACCCGAATGCACAATTAACCTGCAGCGCAGGGACAATCATGGCTCCACTTTAGAAGCAGAGACTCTATATAGTCGCGACCATACGAGAGCACCAGGTACGCATACCTGTGCCCTAACTTCAGTATGAAATACCAAGCCCTTAAGAGAACTAGTTCCTGAGCGCGTCCGCCCAGGCCTCAGCCTACTCCTGACAAGCGCAGAAGCAAAGCCTAACTCTGTCTCGGCTCGTCCAAGTCCGCGGCAATCATGAGCGACAATCATGGCGACAATGGACGCAGCCCGATCCTTTCGTATCTGTGCATTCCGCTAATGTGACGTAGAAAGACACATGTAAAACTTACTAGAACCAATCGTGCCGAAACATCATACATCAACTTGAGCTACTAAGAAATTACATAGTAATACTTAGCTTTAGTGCCTCTGGAGCGTCCTGGAGCGTTCCACGAACTTTAGCACCGACACCATCACAATTAGCACCAAAACTGTTCACCATCTTTGTTTTACCCGCCGCGGCGGTCCGACTAGCAAAGTGAAAATGCGCTTACCATAGACTACTCAAGATGGCGCCTCTCAATGTTGCCAGTGTTATAAATGGTTGCTCATTAGGGTTTCGCGTTCGTCGCGACAGCTTGGAAAGCTTAAGCCATTTCTAACTCTAAAATTATAAAAAAGCATTGTGACCATTTGACATATTTATTTTATTTTATTTTATTTATTTTGATAGGTACTCATAACAGAGACACAATCGTAACAAATAACATAAAAATAGTTACACACATCAATTTGATTGCAGCTCCAAAGGCAAGTGTACTCAGCATGCAAATCGAGTTAACATATTTAGATAAAATTAGATTGTTACATTACATTATATTCAGAATATTATATTAAATATTGAGCATGAACATATTAGCACATTTAGAGTTTCAGTCTAGCTTTTTATACTGTTTTACTTTTCGTTATTCACTGACTGTAACATGTCTTGTAATCCATGAATAATTAAAAATAAAAATAAATTATATAAATATTGTCATAGAATAAAAAAAAACGACTTAAACACTAATCTAAGCCTTCTTTGCCTTATA
Source organism: Pyrausta despicata (assembly GCA_963921415.1). Taxonomy (NCBI): domain Eukaryota; kingdom Metazoa; phylum Arthropoda; class Insecta; order Lepidoptera; family Crambidae; genus Pyrausta; species Pyrausta despicata. Next base: position 6,046,390 of record OY992862.1, on the reverse strand, counting down.
CCTACGACGATTCAGAAATAAAACTTGTTCCTTGTTCGAAAGCCAGAAGAATCAGAACGTCGAACTCACCAAAAACAAATGCATTTGCACTCCATCGCAGCTCCGCATCGCACAGAATGACACGCTCCCTTTGCGCCCCGAACACAGTATAGATATAGTCTAAAGCAGTACAACAATACAATGCTCAAATAACACACACGCACACGGACGCATGCCTGAACTTTAAGGACGACTCGCAGTGCCGATTCTACCAATACTTGCTGAGGAGACCTGGGGCCCAATGCTGCTTATACAATCGTAACAAAATCATAATTAAAATATGATGTTTTGAGAGTAAGGGTGAAATGTCAAAATTGGGCAGTTTAATTTCGACGTTACGATTGTATTAAATAAATGGAATTGGAATTGGGGCTGAATTTGGGGCCCTGTTGATTGAATGCACGCTGCATTTGTGTGCGTGTGTCATTTCGCGCATCTGTCAGTTACCGTTCTGCTTACATATATTCTGTGCCCCGGCTTCGCTCGTGATTGCTCCGTGCCCGTGGGACGTTCGGAAATTCATGCTTCAATTGCAGACGCCTGGACCGTCGTACAGACGACAGCACGTCAAGGTGAACACTGCGACATCTTATGCCTTTGTGATATAGGCGACTTTGCGACGATAATGTGTAGCCTGATGTGCTGGCCACATGCCATTTTACCTAGCCCTAAGCAGCTGTAGACGTGCCGCGACTGCGCCCCGATTTCTAAACAGATTTGTTCGGTTTAGACCGGCTTAAACCGGTTCCGGTATGTTCTTTGTTGGAACTGACAAAGCCTGGATCTGCCTACGAGGATTAAATTTAATAGCGTCAACTGGCTCTTCCCATTTGACTTTGTGTCTTGTCTATGCTGAATTCGTGGCAGTCTATTGATTCATGAAGTGGACGTCAGCTCTAACATATGCAACTCTCAATAATTTTGAAATGACGATGACGCCGTGTAAGGCGATTATATTATCGTATAAAACTAGTAGTAAATAGTAGATCCAGTGAATAGGAGTCCAAATATTGGCGTTTTTCAATTTAAGACTGGTACTCTGTTCGTCCAACCTTACCTTTTATCATTTTAATGTTTGTCATACAATCTTAAAGAATTCTTCTTGAAACTTACGCTAATTGAAACATAAGGAGCATCTCTGTGGTTTTAATAATAAACTAAACTTTCTCTTCCGGTTTCGCACACTGCACTACAGAACTTAGAACTTGCAAATGCGATGTAACCGAAGTCCGAATGAAGCCACAATGTCCAAAATACGCTCTAAATTCAGCCTTTGTCCAAAATATCCGAGTTCTATTCGGAATTTGTCGTGAGTTCTCGCGTAGGAAGTTTCGGCACATATTGGTCAAGCAGCGTTGCTTGGGTCTTCGTGAGTGACATTTCCTGGGGACAATCACCTGGTGCTTTTTAATTAAGAGGGGATGCAATTTATTTCAAAGAGAGCTAAGTTAAATTAGCGACTATAGTGAGCAAAAGGACCCACTCTCAAACCCTTTAAAAAGTAAAAAACAGTAGCTCAAGCACTAGTACAAACTGTTTTTTTTTTATTTCAGGCAATCAGCAGATTTGTTTGTTTGAATTATTGCCGAATGATTACACTATGTTATTATACGTGCCTTGGAACGATAATATATTAAAAGAAAAAAAGTTAAGCTCAATTGAAGCCAACCGTGAATATCCTTGCCCAGCCTTCCCCTTTATACAAATTTCAAACGCTTCACACTCGTAACTAAAGCACAACCGAGTGTAAACTAAAACGAGTATCAAAACGTAGAACGAGCAACAGCTCATAAACACTACCGGCGGTACCCAGATTACGGCTATTACCTATCATCCAGCTGAAGCTGAAGGTATTTCATGAAAGGAAACGCTTCCCAGTATGTTCTCGAGTCGAGATAAGAGTGCCGAAACGTTCCGTACCGGAATGTATTGGGCCGTAATGGTTGGATTGTGGTCGCACTACAGGGGGTCTACGGTGTAAATGGTTGACGATATGTGTGAAAATGTTAGACATCGTCATCTGTTTAAAATTATTACTTCCAATTGAAAGTTTAAGCTGCGAATCGTTTTGTCGTGAGGCTTTAACCATCTCGAAGCACGTTTTTGCTCTTTACGGAAGCCGTAGCTCGTAGGCCGTAGTCGCAGAGCTGAACGCTACGAGAATGCTACGGTTGGCTACGAAAAACTGTAGGTAAAGGTTTTAAGTGACCTAGCTTACGTTCATAAAAAACAATTAGTTTTCAAAACAACTTTTGTAGCTGCGTGTGACTATCGCTTGTACGGATAAGCTTTTATGAGATTGCTACATTTGAGACTACGATCACTATAATCATTTGCCATAGCCGCATACATATTTAGTAATCCCTTCATTCGCTTACATAGTAGCGCAAAGTAGTTCCTAGCGCTGTAATGGTCTACGTGGACATCGATGTGCTATTAGATACCTAGGGACCAAGTTTTGGTAATATGCTTGCTAATAAACACGTAAAAGAATTTTGAATTAATATTTTAGGTATTTCGGTAACTTAATGGCATTTTTTTCATTATATTTTATTCCTAATTTTTCCTTGGTGACGTGCTCCATTTATATAAAAGGCACATTGTGTCACAGACAAACGTACGTTACGTGACTAGACTAATGCTTAGGTCTAATTTCTACTGCGCCGGGTTTGGCTAAGAGTTCATTTTGCAGGTATTTATTTTTATTTTATTTATTTAGAAAACCAACGTCGTTACAGTTTTATTTGTTAGTCGAGAACTTATGCTAAGTAAGTTTTTCTTTATTTGTTCTAGTTTATTAATATATGCTTTATAATGCGGTGACCACACTGAACATGCGTATTCCAGTATACTTCGAACGTATGCAAAGATATCTTTCTTTTAGGGCTACACGCTGTTTAAAGTCAGATCGTTTCTAACCCATTTTCATTTTGGTAGCATCCGATAAATCTCGTGTTTTAGTCTCAACTAACAAGAATTATCTAAAACTGGTACGAGCTGAGCTTTATATACCATACTAGACAAACATTATGGCTTCTTAGATCTTATTCTATACAAACGTCCAAAGTTTCGAATGTAGTCATCACTTTCACTCTTGCTAGCTTGATCGTGCGAGAGAGCAAGAGAGTTATAATCTAAAATACAGATGATAGGGTGCAGAACCTGCCTCAGGTGAGAGCGTGGTCATCGTGGTTTGTAGACTAAGAGCTCAACCAAATATGACATGAGATTCAAAATTTTAGCGTGTAATTAAGACTGAGGGAAGGTTATTCGCTCGTTAATAACAAGCTACATAAGTAAACAAAATTAAACCTTTTCTGTATACCTCTAATAGTAGTAAACCCTATATATCCCTCCCTGTATATCCCTCCAAGTTCCCTGCTGAAAACCAATCGTTGTATCTTCATGCTGCCACGATTTGTGCTGAGTCGTTGTCTGTTGGCACTTTATAAATGTTATTCTCTAAACGTTTTAGTTTTTTACCGTGTTAGTTAGTGACTGCTCAAAAATTAACTTTCTATTTATATTTCATACCTACCGACATTGATCTCACGTGACACAATGTAAACACATTGTGTCAAGTTACCCCGCCGTGATAAATTAAGTACATCATACCATTGTGTGCTCGTCAAGTAACTGATATCCATTACTTAGACACAAGCCAATAACTTCTTAAGCTAGACTAAGCTAATTGAATAGCTATTGTTCCAATACATGCTGGCGAAGCGGGCTACGAACCGCTTCTAATCGCTGTTACAGTATAAACAAGATCGGTAAGTTTAATTCTTTAAATGATATTGCCAATCTGAAAACAATAATCACTTTTATTTTTAAATATGAAAGATTTACTTCTTAAGGTTTGTTGTATACGTATTTCTAACACAGTTTAGCTTAGCTCACAACTGAAACTAAATATTTTTTTAAACTATCATTACGGTTTGCGTTGATTGATTCAACTGAAGCCTCCTCTTAATGTCCGCAACACTTGGCAGCAAAATATCGTCATATGTAGCTACGTAACGCTGGACATAGACCTCCCCAAAGTACACCAAATGGATAGGTCAAAAGCATTTGTATCCTATTTTCACTTCCCATTTTAAGAAACACGCTTTACTTAGCAAATAACAGACGTTTCTACTCTAACACGCTTTCATAATTAGAAAACGTGGTCTTCTCCTCACAATGAGCCTTCTTTATCCTTCTGTTGAACCGTCTATTATCTCTGTTTAATATACTGCGGACGTCTGCATTGTGGTGGATTAACGTCTTTAAGGTGTCAGCCTTGATGGACTCGTATCCCGTTTCAGAGCTGGCAACGCGCAGATGTGAACCTTCCCAGCTAGCGTTAGATCCTCTTTTGTCCGAACTTGGTTTAACATGTTTAGAAGCTAATTTATTTAGTTAGTACCTTACTTAGGTAGCTAAGTCCCTAGTCTTTGCGATAAATAGCGTGCAGAAGGTGCTAAGTTTGTGTTGTTTACTCTTTTCTGTACTGTTAGTTATAAAAGGCAAGATTGTTTTACTACCTTTTTCCTGACTGCCAAGGAAGGGTTATGCTTTTCTGACCTAATATCTCTGGAAACGCTGAACAGATTTACATGATTGAGGTATCAGCAGATTTGTCTTAGTAGCCCAAGGGCGCAAACATTTTTTTTGATTGGGTACTACAATATGGGTGTCAAATTACAGGGCTCAGCAAAAGGATTTAAAATGATGAAACTGCATGTAATGTTTAATGTTGTTTGGTTCTTGAAGTTGGTATCTTGTTTCGGCCTTTTCAGTAGAAATTGTGTTTGTTTTTTCTTATAATAATTTTTAATCGTAGTTGTGACTACGCATATGCCTCTTAAGTTAACTACTGGTTCAGATAACATTTCCTCTTGACTGTATCCCAAGTAAAACCTTAAGTCCTTGTCTGACGTAAAACATCGGTCTTAGAATCCAATACAGTAATTGAGACTATGAGATTTAGGAGTGGTAGCCGGTTTCCAGGAATCGCTAATGCCATCTTATGATTTATGTAAGTACGTGGGAGGCACTGGGTTCTTGGCAACGTACAGTCTTCATAACAGACTATACTTACATTTATTGTTACAAAGTCACCTTTGATGCTATTGGAATAAGATGTCGCAGGGTTACCCTTGATGTGCCGTCATGCATACGTGCGACTAGTCTAATGGATTTCCTGGGATAATTAATGTTCTTCTTTATCTGGAAGAGAGATAGAGATGTGTTTGAGTCAAAGTGTGTCAGAACTTCATAACAATAAAATCAAAACATCTTGAAAAAACACATTGAAAGAAAATAAAACGCACAGTCAGTCACACTCTGTTAACACACACGACGTTTGACTGGAAGATCACATATATCCCTATCACATTATCAAAGACGTAATTATATGATATTAAGATCTGTCTCAGCCTAATATGTTAATGCAATCTTATGATCCATGTATGGGGGCCGTCTTACACGACGCGCTCGGTATTACCTCGAGACCCGCAACATGCAAGCTTAATGGATTGCCACGTGTCCAATTTATTGGTTTACCAATTCATCAGGTTTATGTATGGCGAATTTGCCAATATTGTTCAAGCGGTTAATGAGATTTGGAACCAGATTTCGTACGCAATATTCATGCATATTGTTTACTCTATTGTGTCATAAATTACAAATTTTGGAACCAAATTCATCTGCTTTTTATACCACAATTTTGTGACAATAATGCATTGTGATTGTGTTTTCAATTTCAACAATACGAAGACGCCATCGAAAATATTCATAGTAAGTCTCGTCTTACCTTTCGAGCAAATCAAAAGCTCTTTAACTCTTCCGAAGCTTTGGAGAGCTTTATCGAGACTATAGATAAGTCAGCAGGTGGAAGAACTAGTCAGAAATATTTTTGCTAAAATAAAGACACGTAAAAGTTATAGTTGGAAAACAATTTTGGCTCTGCTACTTTTTGGCAGCGTTCAAGAAATTTCACAGTTGAATTATCCTGTTCTTTATATCTGGGCATACCGCTCATCCGTGTGTGAGACCATAATATAAATTCCAACAGTAGAGAATAACAAATCACATAATCTACATGTTTAGTGAATGTTTTGCCATGCCATAACGCTAAACAAGGTTTTTTGACACCTTGTTAACGAAAAACTGTGTGTACATATCTCACAGTCTTAGAAATTACTGCTTCGTAGCAACAATACCATTCACTAAAGGTTTATTGTACATGTCAGGCTTTTTATTTTTTTTATGACAGTGGCCGTCTATGAGAACCTGCTTTTCCATCGTAATTGTGATATGAGGCACTTGAACAACAAACAAGTTCAAAGCTGATTATTTCATGCAAAAACTGGCTAGTTAAAAGGCCAACCATCCGTATTTTGTACACTTTGTGAATTAATTTCAATTTCAGCTATTGTCAGAACCATAATTGAAGTCGAACCGTATAAACGGAATTATTAAACCTATTTGACGAATATCACAAGGCAAATTCAGTGGGCACAAGGCTTAGGTATGTGCTCGTAACTAAGCATGTACTTACTCATACGCCTAAGAATTCATAATCATTTCACAAATATCAGAACTACCTTGGTATTTAAAGGCCGTCAAAACATTGTTTCTCGTACGCTATACATAAAAATTGACCACTGAAATGTTCAAAAATATTTTTGCTAAATGTAATGTTTTGAATTATCAATGTGAAAGAAATTCTGGATGTCTGTTAAGGTTTGATGCCTACACTAACCTTTTTGACATACAAATAGAGTGGACTTTTGGACGGACTTTTATCCCGGTATTTCTACGCAGACAGAGCCGCTGGCGGGATGCTAGTTCCGTTAAATGTATATTTATTATCCACCTTACCGTAGCGGAATTTAGTTTCAATACTGTCTACACTAACTTGTCGCCAATTTAAGGAAAGACCAATAACATCTTCAACCAACGTACTCCGCTCCTTTTTCCAGGAAAGCTGTCAGAACTACATCCGAGTGCTGGTGTCCCTCGGCTCCGGCCGCCTGCTGGTCTGCGGCACCAACAGCTTCAAACCCTTCTGCAGAGAGTACAGCGTGCAGAGGGACTCGTACCACATGGAGAGAGAGAAGTCAGGGCAGGCAGTCTGCCCTTATGACCCTGAGCACAACTCCACGGCTGTGTATGCTGGTGAGTTATATAGACAAGTGCTGGTATCTCTGGAGTCAGAATGCTCGCTGCTCAGCGGCACCACGAATAAGCTGTCAGTCCTTATGAGGATAAATATTCACCTGCTATTTAAGGTTAGGGTAAGGCTACTTGCTAGTCTGCGGAAGACTTGCAGTTTTGTTAGGGACAAACCAGTAGCTGAACTGCGGCATCAACTCACTCAGGTTTGAACCCAGAATTAAAATAAAAATAAATACAATACGAGTATCGCACTGTCTCACACGCACTGTATCGCACACATTGAAGTGTCGGATTTGGTGTTTTTAGGAGTGTCGGATTTTATAAATTTAGTGCAAGATCTTTATGGACTTTACAGATCTTTTTAGTTTATTTCATGCGTGTACTCATCTCTTTATATTATTTGTGTAAGAGCATTCCTTTCCCACCAGCTTGTGTCGCGGTGCTAGGGCCTAAAAATATGATTTAAGTACCGTTTTAAAGATCTCGGTAAGTAGACTCAAAACTCTAACATTTTTTCGAATTTGAACTTGGATAAAGTCGCGGGTGGCCGCTAGTCTTAACAAATTACCTACTAACTAACATAAAGAATGGGCCTCGTAATCAATATTGACTTGTGGAATATTCCAACAAGGGAATCCTTAAAACCGTGCCTATTGTTAATGAAAATTTTCTCTAAATGGTTACATAATTATTATTTAATGCAGTAACATACCTATACCTTACCTTTTAAATTATCAGAAAGGAGTTAAATAATAAAAAATGAGAATATTCAAATTTTATCCAAAAATATTTCACAACGAAGATCGTCTGGAGGGCAGCCGATACAGACCATTGTCTGACACGGAGCTGACATGATTCATTATGAATAAAATATAAACCTAATGTTTGTTTAAGCTTTGAATGGTTGAATCTTGTTTTGTGACATGGGTATTTTTGATATTCAATCTGGAGAAAGCGAAACACGAAGCTAATCATTTATTAACACTTGTAAAATTGTATCAGTGTTTTTGATCACTTAAATAATTCAAAGAGGAGTTCAATTATTAATAAATGGCTGATAAAAAACAGTGATGTTTCTGTTATAAAAACGGTGCGTCTATTCCAGTAAGGGACACTTTTCACCAAGGAATATATTGACTCAGGGGAGAAGAATGACAAGTCCATAGAGCAAAGACGAAGACATTTTTTTATAACGCCATCTAATGGCCTCCCAGAATAAAACGCGGCGCGGGAACTTTTAAATACTTAATAGGTACATTTTGAAAAATTGGAAGCTGCAGTTCTTTCTGGTTGCACAACGGTTGAAAATGCAAATCTTAAATCTTAATGAGCATTCTCAACCATTGTACAACCAGAATTAAAACTGCAGCGTTCCTCTACAAAAAAATCAAAAGAGGAAATTAATGGAAATTGGGTAATGTTGTGTTTTATTTCTTTTTAACAATTCAATTTATAATTTTAATGACACTTTGTAAGCCTCCTCCAATAACTTTCTCACAAGATACACTTTCTCAAAAAAGTCACTTTTTCAAAAAGAGTCAATGTCTCAAACACTTGTCACAGTAAGACGCAGGAACAGAAGCTCAACTCAACGTCGCTATTGATGTTTAATGCAAACCAGAACTTAAAAATTCACAAGAAACTGAAAATCTAAGCCTGGGAGAAAACAAACACCGCTATCTTGTAATGTAAAAAAATTAAGTGGTGCTGCCATTATAATTTTGTAAAAAATGTTTTATTTTTTCAATCGGGTAACCCACAGAATATCCCGCCTACATTGCCCTTATTTCGACGATTAGAGTCGACTGGACCTGCTTTTCACTTTTTACACTTTCTGTCATGACTTCAGATTCTCGGGTTCTGAATCTTTCTACTGTATCGCAACACTTAGCCTAACTATTAGGCTACAAAATCGCAATACATCTTAAGACGAGGAAAAGGCACATTACAGCCGAAAAATCTATTTTAGAAGAAGAAGTCAAATGGGGCAGTTCTGAAATATAAAATTAAAACACGACTTACAATTAAATAATTCATATTTTAGGTTCTTTACAAAGCAAATTTGATTTGATTTAAGCCTATAAATGGTATCTGATGTTCTTATTAGCCTCTATGATATCTAAAGTAGATTAAATAGTTCACGGAAATAGAGATGACCTAGCACATCATAGAATATGCCACTCCAATTATATTTATCATTGTTTATTATCACCATTCCCTTGCAAAGGGCAAGGGAAGGTGTTCCAGGTTATCTGGCCCTTTAATACTCAAGAGATACAAATTGGAACACTTTCGATATTTTTTTTAAAGTTTGAAACCTTTTTCAGGGCACACATGCGTCGTCACTCCATAGCTCTTTTGTGAGGAAATTAGGGAAAGGAAAATCTTTTTGATATCGATCGGACCCACTTTCACAGTCTGGTGACACACAATGCCCGCCATTGTGCCTGCAAAGAGCGCTTTATACAGCTATTATGTATACACAAGCGTTATAATGCGTATGAATGTAAATGTAAGTTTCACAATAGGTCGTGCTGTCGTGCAACTTTTACGTGTTAGGTAGTGTAGGTAGACTATTCTTGTGTCGTTTCCTTTTTGTTGTACTTACAATGATGTGTGTATTCTTAGCATACTTATCAGTTAAGGAAGGTTGTTCAATTAACGGTGAACCCGCCACTTCCCCGACTCACATGGCGCCGGAAGGCACCGTCAGGTTTTTAGTAGGTAGGCGGGATCTCTCTCTGAGGCCTGGAGTCCCACATAACTCCCAGCTGCCCCCGTGCCTGGCGGGTTTGCGTAACAGCTTTTCAAGGTCCAATTAGTATATAAATGTTTCGTCTGTATATTTATATTCGTCTATCTACGAGTACTTATAATAAACCGACGTTAAGTGTCAAATGAAATCAAAACTACCATTATTCTTCATAAATTTATCCCAATTCGTTATCTGTGCTTCATTTCCTTAATCTTTAATTTAATCTAGTCAACACCTAAACATTTCTCGAACTCTTCCGAACTCAAAATAAGTGGCCCACTTTCCAGGTCAGAAGTACCTACCTACACCTTCCTCCTGTAAACAAGTCGAAGCAGTCGGATTATCCCGAACCTACAGACGTTATTCCTTTTTTAGAACCGGGATAAAAGAAAGCGTTTAATTTTTTCCCCGCGAATATGAAAAGTAAGGAGCAGCGCTTTCGCTCGCGACCTCGTTTGGGTAATACCAAGGTTTTTACACGGCGTAATTTTATCTATGATTTTTGTAAACAGGATCTGTTCAACTGTTAGAATCACTCAAGGTCATCAGAGCCTATCACGCGGTACTTTGTTATGATTCCTTAATTCACCGAATATAAAACACGTGCAAAACAGGGTATACTAATAGCTAAGGCTCTACTATATCTGATTGACTAAGAACTGGGTCCATTATTAAATATGCAAAGTAATCGCAGCGTCGGTATCAGAGCTACGTGTTCTGCCTTTTTTTTATTTTTTTTAGGTATTTAAAACAAATCATATTCTATTCAGGGTTGCGACAACAATAGGACAATACACTAAATGTCTGTTATGCTTTCACTTTAAATTTTATACACATAATTATAGAATGGTAAAGACTGTGTAAAATGAAATTTCATCCAAATCTGTTTGGTACTTTATATGTAAAGGTTATCAGACAGTCAAAGTTAGAGCAATCACCCGGCTTGCGAAAGGTGTGGGTTCAAGCACCGCTTATGGCAGTCCGAATTTTTTCTTTGAGTATGTTTTAATTTTTGCATTGCAAAGACAAAGTTTATTCTCGTATTGTGGTCGTCACCGCGCATACACAGAGTTACTGCTTACCCAGCAATAAGCTAGCAGCGCTATCATTCTAAACCGTCACAAGCCATCAATTTCCGCGCCCAAGATCGCACTTTACTTAACCCTTAGAAGGTACAGCTGAATCTATAAATCGATTCACGGAAACACTATTATCGCTGCCCGACCCAGGTGGGGTGGCTGCACCTGTAATTGACACCTTTTGTGGACCCGCTCTCTGCAAGACGGGATAAGGTATTTTTAAACTAATCCACGACAATATTTTAAATTCTGTGGATGTAGAGGGAGTTATGTAAAAGCATCGGGAGTTTAATCTTTGGAGGCACGCTCGTGAATTCATAGAACTGTGACGGCTGGATTAAGTATTATACTTTACAGCAATACCTATACCAATACTATTATAAAGACGCTTTTTGCTAGCCAGCAATTTTTTTATCTCTGTGCAAAAACTCGTTGCTTAATTTAGTAAACTTCAATCAAGAATCTTCTTTATTTTTTTACACATAGATCTACGACTAGAGCTCTTAGAAATGAGACTATAACACATTTTATGTGTAGCTATATCACTGGGACAGAATCGGCTTACGTTGTTTATAAATAGGATTAGTAGCTCATAAAATGCGTTTTAGTGTTGTTGATATTTTCAGTGTGCTTTAAAACTATGTGACAAATATAAAAACCCTGTAGGTCTATGGTTGTTTACATCGTTTTTAAAAGCATTTATCGCCAATAAATGTGTGATAATAAAGTAGATTTAAATCTGAATTAGAATCTAGAACCCATTACAGGCATTGTAACATGAACTACCGCGACCGACGCAGGTGGGGTGGCTGCACCTACAAATTGGCACCTTTTGTCAAATGCACTCGGTGCACTGAGGGTTAATTCAGTGCCTTAATGGTTTGAAAACTAGGGGTTAGTTAGAAGTAAAATCCATTAAACTTGAATGTATTTTTTTAACAGCCAATAGGACACGTTACGTCATCACGTCTTCTTTGGAGGTAACCCTAGGAAGAACATAGGGGTTATAAATAACAATGGCTCCTCTGTTTTTCTGTCTAACATCAGATTGATTTTCATCAACCATTACAACAAATATAAAACAAGATAATAAAACATACAATCACACATTGTGCCTTAAGAAACTGTCTACCGTGCACGGGCACAATTTTTAGCTGTGCTTTGTATTGTATTACGATAAGACTATTGTTCTGTAATGGTGACTTATCCAAAGCCTTTAAAAACTTTCCTTAACTTCGCGCAAAGAAAGAATGACTAAAGACAATTGCCAGACTCATTCGAAAGCCGTTAAATATTTGAGTATCATTAAGTAAATTGCATTCAGCAAATGGATCTAGATGTACGGAAAACGACCTTCCTTCAAAGCTTTCGGGTGCGTCCCCATACACAGCAAGTGATAGTTAGTGTTGTTACTAAAGAGAATGTCGATATCGGTTAGAAGAGAAGTTGAAGCAAAAACCTGTGGCAAGTCACAAAAAATATTTATAAAAAATGCTTCACTTTTACATTTACAAGTCTAGGTACGAGTACTCAGAGGATTTGTTAAAAATAATATTTTCACACTTCATTCTGCGATACCATAATCGAAAATTGTGCTTTGTTAAAGTGTTTTTAGTAGAAAGAGAAGTAGTTAAACAAACGAAATAGAAAATTTTGAAACAAGAACATCTTTTTATTTTAAATACCAATGAATGTATCGTCGTGGTGCTTAAATACTCAACTACGAGATTTTCATAGTTTGTTAATGGTGTTATACCTACACTACCCCAACGTCCTGGAGAGCAATTCTCTTGCAATCGAAAAAAGTTCATATTCTGAAAAAGTTCGATCAATTACCACTCGAAAACAACGCGTGGTACTGACCAGTCGAAATTCGAAATCACTTTACGAACTGTCTTGTAGCTGTCATACAATGCACCTGTCAACAATAAATAAAAGGTATTATTATACGAGTACACCTAGGCTTAGTTGGCTACACTCGGATAACAGTGCGGAAAAAGTATGTACGAACACATGAGAATCGTATCTCTGATCCTATTGCCTTTTGTGATTATGGCGCCTACATTTTTTACCCTCTCGAAAATGCTCCAGACATACGCTAGCTATTGCTGTGTTATGTGTGGGTCTGCTGAATTCGGAAGCAGCTGTTACATGCATTAAGCAGATATTGCAAGTAGACCTCTGCTCCCTTACTCTCGGCTTCGTTTACACAATGCCGCAACCTCACCGGCGTCGCACCGCATGTTTGTGTATGTATACGAATAAAAACCGCGCCTGAACCGGACCGCCGCCGCACCGGCTGCACAATCCTCACGAATCAATGCGCTTGCGGCAGTATTCACATGTGCCTTGAAATTAAATATTTTTTAAAATGGAAGAGACTTTATTAATTTATTTTATTTTTACATTTTTCTTTATTTGTACTTGCAGGAACGTATTTTGTTAATGTCAATTTTGAATTGTATTTCTGCCAAATAAATAACTTACTTTAAGTTATTAATTATTTTAGTGCAAGAGAGGGAAACTATATGGGCAAGTAAAGATTATAAACAGAAGAAAAATAAGTATAAAAGCGTGGCATGAGATTTGTTTAAGTTTTAAAAATACGAATATGGTTAATTATTTTAAATGAAATTCAGACGTGTTTACAGTTTCGTTGGCAATGCCTTACTGAACTGTAATCGCTATCTAACTCAGCATCAAAATAGAACACGCAGTTTCGGTGCGGCGGCGTTGCGGCTCAGGCGCGGTTTCATTCCTATACATAAATGTACAGAGCGGCGCCGGTGCTGTTGCAGCGTAGTGTAGGTATACGAAACTTCGTTGTTGTCTGTGGTTTCAGATGTAGCCATCTCTGTCACTTTTACAAGTTTGACCGTGCGAGCGAACGCGTTGGATAGACCCGAAAATACAATAGAAACGTGATGCCATCGACATCTATGCAAAACTATCGACATCCCCATTCCTATTCTCAGTGCATCAATTACCGTCACGTAGTCCCTTTGTGCAATTTTCTTTGCATTAACGCATCAGCCCTTGCGTTCCGCTTTTCATTTATCACGCGCACTCTGTCGAAAGGGAATAGACAATGTATGGATCTTGGGGAGTGTTTGTCTTAATGTTTTTCACACGAGATTAGGTTTAGTTTTATGATGTTTTTTGCACACACTAATAAAATTTTAGAAAACATAAAGCTTGCTTAAGTATGAATGATCTTTAATGTATCTCGAAAACATTCTTTATGGCCACATAATAAAATTCAATAAAAGTTTAATGCACTTAAATATTGAGGTCCTAACACTGAAAATTATGTTAACTTTTGGTCATAGATAGGCTATAGGATAGGATATCTTTGTTGTGGTAACTGTTTCTTTTATCCTTCTAGAGTCATACGAAATAAATTTAATTGACAAGATATTTCTGACAAAACTGCTTGTAAATCGTGTAATTTAAATTAGTTTTAAATCGCTTATTTTTCGTACCGATTTGTAAACCTAGTCTACAGCTGTCATAATGAGCCTTTAAAATAATTTATATTGAAAGCACAGTAATCATAAGTGACATCGGTTACTGGTACTGTTATTTCATATTGATCAGATTATGTGAATCATGTTTGCGGCCAAAAGAAGTTTTATTTGGGTGGTATTTAACTGAAAATCAAAAATTGCGATTTTTATATTTAAAAAATCTCCTTTTCCAACAAAAATACTGATTGTGCAGCAAAATTTGCAACTCAAACTAATGTGATCTTGGCATCAATTTAAGTACATGACGCAACTCTATTTATCTAAATGTTGAGCTTTTTTATGAATGCATATCAAATAATAACTAGTACACAACAAACAATACACGACATAAAATTTGGGTTTTTTGCATTAAAAAAATCCCTTTTTCAATCAAAAATACTCTTTGCACATCATAATTGGCAACTCAAGTTAATGTGATCTTGGCAACCATTTAAGTTTATCATAAAACGCAACTCTGGCAATGCGTATCAAATAATAACTAGCGCACAACAAACATTATGCCGTTATATTATTATTTTTAACTGCAATTTATTGAATCAAACACCGTTTTATGTATCGTCATAAACTTATTATTTATTTATTAATCACAACAATCTGAGATCATCAATTGGCATGATGACACCTATCTAAAATATTTTCAAGACCATAGCGTTTAAAAAACATAGCCCCTATGAAGTTAATACAACCAATATATTTCCAAAAAGCTGTAGAAACTAATTTTTAAACACACAAAACTCAATAAATATTCGGTCAATTGACTCCGATTTCTGATACATGACCGTGACGTCACGTTCATGTATTCCCATACAAAATCTATGGAGGCAGACCGTTTTGACAGATAATAAAAAGTATGTCAACGATTGCTGGTATCATCTAGCCTATTAAAAATCGGGCACTAATACAAAAATTAGTTCTCATTGGATTATTAGAGCTGGTTTTGATTTCGCGGGACGTCCACGTTCTACCAGACCTGTGTTCTGAGTGTGTTGCTGTATGCTTCAGAAACGTGGACTACATGCAAAACAATAACGTAAACTCAATGCTTTCCACATGTTTCCACTTGCATGTTCTTCTTACACCTACTAAGCGGCGCCTAATGTCGAAAGCGCGCGAAAAATACACTTTCAGTAAATTAGATCAACTTGAAGATATACTGCTCTACAAAGAGCATTATTTTGTTATGACATTTAGATAATCTGCGTAACATGTAGGTACTCTGAAATTTAAGGATTTATTTGTTGAGCTAGTTTTGAAATACAAAATAGAAAATATGTTGCAAAAATAGTTGTTTTGTTACTATTGTAAGTATTCCGTATGAACAGCCGGGTAAATTGATGTACAACCAGTATTTTTGCTGTAAAAATAATATTTTTGTAACACAAACAGTTTTTTAGGTGCACATTTGAAGAAATTATATTAAAGGCTGTTGATATATGTTTTCCAATTATTTATATTTGTGGTTTTGATAAACAATTAGTATAGTTGCAGTACAATAATTTAATTGATGTAAAAAGAGATTAATTGTTGAACATAAATTGATATATGATAAGTTATTTGATGTACACTTTAAAATATTCCATTTTATTTTAAAATAAAATAAATAAACAAAAAAAAATAATAATGATAATAAGATGCCATAAAATAGTTGCTATAAGTAGTAGCCTTTGCTCGTCTCCATTTTGAATGCTTTTACGGGAAGAGTGCGCCTGCGCAGTATCTGGCCCTGTAAGCTCTTTTCCTTACTTGTTCCGTCCCACTTGAGCGAAACGCATTTTTCATTTATTGACCTGTTAATCAGAAACATCAAAGACACAATGGATATTATATTATTTTATTAAAAATTTAGACTCAGCCGAACAATGCTCAGTGGGTTAATCTGAATTTCGTGAAACTGCGAAGGATAACTTAAATTGAATAAATAAAAAATACGAATTATTTTTGCTTTTCCTAAAAACAACTTGCGAAAGCGATTTCTGTCGTTATGATTATAATAAAAATGTAAATTATTTCTTATCTAAGAGATTTTGTAAATGTTTTATATTCCGTATTTTTGTAAGGCAGTGATTAACGCTTATTAAAATAATACCCAACCAACATGAAACGGATGTCTCCTTTAGGTTGTGTTGTCATTCACATTGAATAAGCCGGCTTATGATAAGAACTCTTCTTTTTCTCTTCTTCTTCCCTTTTTCTCATCTTCTCTTCTTTTTATCTTCTTCTTTTTCTTATCTTCTTTTCTTCTTCTTCTCTCTTTCTCCTATTCTTCTCTTTTTCTTCTTCTCTTCTTCTTTTTCTCTCCTTCTTCTCTTATTCTTTATCTTCTCTTCTTAAATTCTTCTTTTCTTCTCTTATTCTTCTACTCATATTCTATTCTTTTTCTCTTCTTCTTTTCCTTCTTCTATTTTTCTTCTATTCTTCTCTTCTTCTTCTTTTATTCTTCTTCTCTTATTCTTTTTCTTCTCTTCTTCATCACTCTTTCTCCTCTTCTTCTTCTTCTTTTCTCCTTCTCCTATTCTTCTCTTCTTTTTATCTTCATCTTCCCTTATTCTTTTCGGGTTCTCTTCTTCTTATCTTCTTCTTCATCTTTTCTTCTTCTTCTCCTTCTTTTCTCTTCTTCTTCTCTTCTTCTTAGCTTCTTACTCGCTTTTTCTTCTTCTCGTCTTTATACTGTGTAGTAATTATGTACTTTTTAAAAGATTTACACTATTATTTTAATTTATAAACTTATTTTCGGTCGTCTCCTAAAATAAGTGCACTAAAAAATAACTCTTTAGTCAAAACCAAAATAATTTAAAAATACTTACTAGTGAATATAACGATAGTTGGGTCGAGTACTTGGTTAGTTCTCGGTACTTGGCGTACTCCGTGGTTTTTTTAATACTCGTACTCGGCCAAATAACTCGGTTCAAGTGACGAGTACTCGGTTATGTAAATTTAATAAACAGCATGTCTGGAATAAGTTTGCTAGTGGCCAACTGGAGGAATTAAAGTAATGTATCTAAATGACCACATACTTAAACCAATGAACAAGCTCCTAATCTGGCGTTTATTCCTTTTGGCTTATTATAGGACAGCCAGGTCGCTGCGCATCGACATACTGTATGTAGTTCAAGAGATATATCATAAAATCAAGTGCATATTATTATGTTGATTAGTGAAATCATGATTTATTAATTGAAAATTACAGTGAGTTGATTATGTATTGCTGGCAGCACGTTGCGGTCATGTTTGATCTTGTTTTAGAACCTCAAATTAAACCGAGTAACTCGGCCGAGTACTCGGTACTCGGCATGCTTTAAACCGAGTAATACTCGGTAAAACCACTACTCGGCCCATCTCTAACTGAGAGCAATCTTCAATAGATATGGCAAAATTTTCAAACCTTATCTACTAAAGAAACAAAACAACAACTTTAAACTAAGTTTTATTTAAAGCCTTAGTTACAAGTACGAATGCAATTATTCTATTCGTGATTTCACGTTGTGTGACTTTAGTTTAAAAAAGACATAAGTGTTACCCCGAGTAGGCAGTAGCCCGAAGGCTGTCTGGAAAAGATCACTCTTAGCGATGATGCCGATAAATTGTCCATCTTTCTGTGTATGTCTTTTTGCGGTGTGCAATGAAAAAATATCTAATTAATATGCGTGGACTTAAGCGTGTACTTACCATAGCGACGTTGGTTTTCATTCACTATCAGCGTTGCTCTTCGAAAATCTTCATAATTTTTTATAGCAGCTCTGCTAAGTTTTCAACATCACAACCCCGGGTCCACACTATTGCGCCAACGTTTGCCCAAAAATCTATCACCTAATGATAAAACCTATAAAAAAGCGTTGGCCTCAATGTTGATTGGTGCATTGTAGGTGTTTTGTGACTTAGAAAAAGCATTGATCTCACGTTAATATGTGCTTTGTTGGTGTTTTTTTTTTTCTAAAAGCCAATTGCGTTAGTTTTGGGCCCAACTGTTCGCCCAACGTGTGGAGCCGGCTTAACGTAAAACTACACCCACACAGCGGCAGTCCATTACTGCGGCACTGCGGACGGACACGGTTAGTTATCCCCTATTGATCGGGTCCAATTAAGTGCAGGGAGCGATGCACTGCACACTGCTCATAATCTGACCATTCACTAATAGTGTTCTGTCTAATTGCTGTGTGTTGGTCTACGCATTTGAGGAAAGTGTTTTGAAAACATACGTCTGTGTAACGAGTGGCTAGGCGACGGGAAAAAGAATTTGCATTTTTTTAAATTTTCAACACGTAAGTTTAACGATATAAAAAATGAGAGTTGTGAAAAGACTATGCGAGACAATACAAGGCACTTCAGTTGAGATGACTTGAGAAAACAGACAACATCTATCTGTAACCATTTGATTCACATCTAGTACGTATATTTATATCCTAGTTCATTCTCTGATATACAAGGAACCCGAAACTTAGCTAGGTACTATACCTTTTAATTAGGTAGGTGCCTTTAAACAAAAGTTCCTTGGTTCAGGCTTGTTATGATAGTGCAAGGAAGGCAAGTTCATTCACCTTCTCCTAACTTCCAATAGTCAAGTTAGAAACAGTACGAGTCTGTCATAGCAATTAAATCAAGCATGTTAATTATACTCGTAGAACAACAGTACGTGTTCACTCTGTTCACCATCATCGCGACCGTCGCCGTGCTCCTCTCGGCCCCGCACATCATCGTTCAGTAGCATTAGTGAACAGGGTCACGCAGGCTCTACCAGAGAGAAGTAATCTTAGTCTTCGCCGATGTAATTATATTATGTATAGTACTTACTATATCTAAAGCTCTATGACTCTCTGACAGCAAACATTACAACAGTTTACTTAGCAAATTACCAAATGTAGTAACTTACTCGAATTACTTCGTACAATAGTACAATCGCTCACGCGTTGAGTTAATACCGGCAATAAATGTCAATTGGTGAGCCAAGTATTAGGGTAACTGGCAATGCGAGTGTCTAGGAGTTCCCAAATGGGTTTTGGGGTATTGATGATAATGGCTCTTACAGTCAAGATCTTTTGTCAATTTTCATGTTTTGGGGATCATGTATCGAGGAATTCAAAACGTGACTTCTCCATCGCAGTCACGTTTTGGATTCCTCGATAATTCTTGTATGTTTAACTATTGAAGTAAAATCGCAGTCCTTAACATGCAGAATTCAAGGAGGGTTTTTTGCGTTGATGTTACTCAAGACCTGTTTGTTTTATATTTCCCTAGGTAGTCTTGAAATTGACCACAGAGCACAAAATTATACCTTAGCACCAATTACGCCCTGTTCCCAATCCTGCTATGCTTTTTTGACTGATCGCAGCCTGCTGTGTAGCTCTCTGGATAAGCAGGTTAGGTTCAGCTTAACCTTTTCTTCGTAGAATAGGGCCCCACGTCTATCCATTCAAAATCATGAATATATAGCTATTATTTAGCACTGAGTAAAAAATTGTAAACAAACATGGCGGCTTATTTTTACGTAAGTGCAAAACTATTTTAGAAAACTCGGTTTTTGTTTTGATCTTGTGAAACAGTTTATGGTGCTCTAATGATTTACTATGGATTTCATAATCGTACGTCCTGTTAATATTGTTCGTGGATGGTTATGTTTACTTTTCGTTATATGTAAAAAATAGTCTTTAAGGTCCGGTTATTTTGACAGTAAGTGAATGGGGTTAAATCACTCCTCGTAGCCCCATCATTAGGTACAATCCGTTAATTAATTCACCCGAATGAGTCCTGCAGGCTGGTCACGTACCCCAATGGCATGTTAGGCAACGTATTACTGATCGCCTATTGAGTTATCGACCCAAACTAGAAAGCGAAGTACTTAATACGGTTAATATAGGAATCAACTTGGAAACTAATAGGGACTGATTTATTTGCCCGATTGATGGAAATGTAGTTTGCCGAGTTTGGCCAAGAATGGGTACTAAGTAGGTAACGACTGGCCAACTTTTTCTAGGTTTTCTTTCTTTTCTAGGCTTAGTTATGTATCCTGAAAGTAATGACGTGGGTACAGTGAATAAGAATAAGATGCACACTTCCACTCAATATTTTTTGTACTGTTTTTTGTACACAGCTCTCATAAATTGTGTTAAAATAACATATGTTTGTTTTTTCGCAGACGGAGAACTGTACTCAGGGACTGTAGCGGACTTCAGCGGGATGGAGCCCATCATCTACAGAGAACCGTTACAGACAGAGCCGTACGACTCCATGACACTAAACGGTAAGCCTTTGAACACCTGACATTCAAGGGTCCTATTCTGTAAGTCGAATAGGATAGATGACACCACCAATCGTTGACATACTTTTTATTATCTGTCAAAATGGTCTGCCTTCATAGATTTTGTATGGGAATACAAGAACGTGACGTCACGGTCATATATCAGAAATCGGAGTCAATAGACCGAATATTTATTGAGTTTTGTGTGTTAAAAAATTGGTTTCTACAGCTTTTTGGGTATATACTGGTTTTATTAACTTCATAGGGGCTATGTTTCTTAAACGCCATGGTCTTGAAAATATTTAAGTTAGATGTCATCATGCTTATTTCGAAATTCCCAACGTTCTCATTCTGTTTTGTAGTAGCCACTTTAATTTTACGAACAAAATATATACATGCTGACAGTTTTACTGAAGAAATATAAATAACACTACCTTACATATCGTTATGTTCAGTTGAAACTATGGAAATAGTTTAAAGGAACTAGGTTGTTGAGTGTTTAGAAGACGAAAACTTACGTTCCACAAAACAACGTTATAGCTACGTTATGAAGCGGCAGGTCATTCCTAATCGCTATTGTTTCACATAACATACAAAGGGCCAGTGTTAGTTTATTTGCATACAGATGAGCCCATTGGACATTATCACATGCTTCGGTTGAATGATGGCGGTCGTAACATTACTCCATTGCTTGACACACTCGGTGCGGAATCAACATAACAAAGCCATAGAGATCAACCGTAACACTGGACAATCTCATTTTGGCACAACAGTAGTAAAACTTAATTTTCTAAATTGATCCTCTGTTGGCATTTGGCAGGCATCCAAAACTATTTACGCTATCGTAGTATCTGGCAAAAGCTATAAACTGACAAGACCGTGCTTGACCGTCCTGCGGGTCGACTGACGTTGGCAGGTGCGAGGAATTGTATATGTTTGCGGGGGAATAGTATAGCGGCGAAAGGCAGCGCTTGACCGAAGGATCATGTGGTCTCGTGTTGCCTCGCTCGCACCTCGTGCCTCTATCACACTGAAAGCACAATTAATATTACTTTGAAACTGAAGAGCTCAAGCAAACCCAATAGTGCGAGTGATTCTACCACTAAGATACGGCCCTTTTGCGACTCTTGTTTTCTTTTTTATTCAGAAGCAAAAAAAGCTAAAGCCAAGACTAGCAACTACGAGATAAAGCTTAGTAACAGTACAGTACAATGAACCCATCAACGACTGGCCACCCTATTGAACTAACGCTGTTTATTCACGTCCGTCACCGTCGATTGCACTGAATGCTGTCAAACATACATCCGTCAATTTAATTGAATTTGGAACGCGCTCGCCGCTCGCTGTCACGGAGACGTTTGACGCGTCAACAATCGGCGAATCTGATTAGGATCGTATTAGTATTAACGGATATACGGTTGCGCGATTTGTGGGGTGAGCACGAACATTATCTTATTTATATACATATATTCTCAGTTTCTCCATACAAATTGACAAGTTAACGATAGGTAAGCACTACGAATACGTTACGATAGTAGTTCGTGCCCATCCGATTGTTAACAAATTGCAGTGAAGGGGACTATATAAATATGTATATGTTATAACACTCATTTAACGACCGATTTGGGCCCATTACCACAATCTAGTTTATAACCGTTGCAGATTCTTACCTATCTTCCCTCCCTAGTAGGTGTAAAATAACGCACATATAAGGACTATTATGAGATGTGTAATGATGCTCTTTGTGGGTAAAGGGAACGCACAGTGTTTCCCGAAACAGTGGCACAGCCTGTACTTTTAAAAAACAACACCGGTTGAAAATAAGTATTCTGAACCTTGTCATGTTTTGTTAAACAAGTTACATAGTAGACCCCCATTGCGAGGCAACCGATACGTAGGTACCGATTACTGTGATTGAGTAATAAGGTCTTTAGTAATTAAGTTATGTGATTTGAACTGATAGACTCTGAGAGATAAAGGGTAATTCTTGTATTTAACTTTGGATCTCATTTAGGATCCAAGGTAACTAAGATGAAAGATATCGCGGTTTTGGGTAACAAAAAAAAACCGACATAACCCAGGAAAACAGCTTGGTGAGCTTCAACGGCTAGATGGATCTTGACCAACCATAGCTAAGAGCCACCGTGATTGAATTATATCATTCGAATGAAAAAAAACACACTGACATGGGTCCATTCGTTCGGGAGCTACGTTGCATGCCACACCCCTTTTTCGACGGGGGTTAGAAAATTGATATTGCGGTTTTTTAACAAGTCGTTTTTTTAAAAGAAACCCGCTCTGTCTGATTATATTAAACTGTTGCATAATATATGTTTTAATGAGATTTTGAATAGCCTGTCATTTCCAATAAGTGTTCATTGGAAAAGGTTATTTTAGGTCGCAATTTAATCGAAATTAATAATTTTCAGCTCCTGATTTTGTGAATTCACTGGTTCATGGAAACTTCGTTTATTTCTTCTTCCGAGAAACGGCAGTGGAGTACATCAACTGTGGAAAGGTAAATATGTTTTATTTATTTATTTATTTATTTATTAAGGTACAGCAACAAAATACAAATCAAGACTTAATCTAAGCTACACTGGTATAGAATATCACGTTCAATTTGCATTTCGATTAGAGCTGAACACAACATTTTCATATGGCAGTTACAAAAAATATATATATATATACACAAAATAAACGGTTTTACTTTTATTCCAATTTAAATTCGTTAACTTTATTTATTGAATTCAATGTGTAGGTATAATGATTTTCGGATTTGAACATAAAAACGAGGATATTAACAACTGAGCTCTGCAAGTTGATTTCGCGACACGCCGCCATTTTCTATGTCATGTTTTTAAACAAAGGTTGCAAACTAGTCCGATGAAGAACATTCCGTAAGTACCCCGCATAGAACCCGTTTTCTATACATCCTACCTACAGGAACCGTGAAGTTTTACGGGATAAATGTACCATAAGTGTTATTCCTAGTATCTATCTATCTCTAAGTATGTTCTAAATTTCAACCAAATCAATTTTGACGTGAAAGAGTAACATAACCTAAAAGCTTCGCGTTTATAAAATTAGTAGGATATTTTTCCAAGATTGTGACTTAGGAGAAACACGGTTTTAAGAAGTTGCATTAGAGAGGCATCAAATTATGTAGCACACCTTGTTGGTATTTTATCGCTTTCATATGACCATTAATAAATGTCTCTGTCAGGTCAATGGAAAATGCTGACCACAAACAATACTAGAGTAATTTTTTTTTCAGTCGGTATTTTCCCGCGTCGCCCGCGTTTGCCGAGACGACAGAGGAGGCCCGCATCGCTTCAAGCAGCGGTGGACGTCTTTCCTCAAGTCAAGGCTGAACTGCTCCGTAGCGGGAGACTTTCCATTCTACTTCAATGAGATTCGTAAGTTCATTGAATTACGAGTCAATTATACCGCATTACGAGGAAGCGGAAGATGAATCCTCAACAATCCTTTTAAGTAGTGATCGAGCAATTAGATTATTATTTGATTTCCTATTTTTCTTTTTAGTATAAATCGAACTCATTTAGGTACTGAATTCAGTACCCAAAACGATCAATCAATCACTATAACATCGTCTTTGGCTGTAAGGTACTAAGTAAATTGCCAATCTCCCAAATGCGATCAGAGAAGGAGAAAATTAATCGTCCGCCGATAGCTTGTTTACAATAATTAATCTAGATACCATTTTTAAGTAATTAAAAGATCACAAAAACACTCAATAAGGTTTTCCTCACTGAAAATACACAATTTATTTCCAAATCTCTTTAGATGGAAAGGCAGTTAGTATAATTACTTACTTCTAAACGTCTTGTTCTTATCGCTCAAAGGAGATGGATTTCTTTGAAACGAAACTAATAAATATCAATTTCTTATTGCTTTGTCCTTTTTTGCTAGTATTTAATATAAAACACTTACAAACACCCTGAATTTATTTTCTTTTAAAGTAGTTACTTACTCGTACCCTACCTACATCAATAATGTTAAACTGTTGGTTTTCAGCCTTAAAAGTCATTTTAATCAAAAAGGAATAAGTTGTCTTGAACTTTTTTCTAGACACGGTACATGGTTAATCCATCCAAAGTTTAATGAAGCTACAAAGTCTTCCGAATAGCATCGAACGTCTTACATTACTCGTCGAAATTAATTCTACACCAACTTTAATTACACATTCCCATTTCAGAATCGACCACAGAGCTAATAGAAGGCGTGTACGGCGGTCTCAGCGCTCAACTAATATACGGGACGTTCACCACGCCCCCTAACAGCATCTCTGGGAGCGCCGTCTGCGCGTTTAGTATGCAAGACATTGCCGACACCTTCGAAGGGACCTTCAAGGAGCAGAGCGCTATCAACTCCAATTGGTTGCCGGTTAACAGTGCTAAGGTATGCGTTTGGGATCGTCGTGAATTTGGTTTGGGTGCTGCAAGTCTGCCGCCAAGGACTTTAAAATTGCAGGAGTTGTGATACGTCATAAAAGCAATATTTCTTATATTGTCTTTTGGTTCCATCCATACACAATAAGATATATAAGGCTAAGAAATTTAAATCGCAATCCTGATTACAAAAGTTGTAAGTCTGTAGTGATGTAGTGATGTATTTGCAAACCGATAAAGTAATTGTGAAGACATGTTAAATCTCTGGTTTTCAAAATTTATGAGTCAGAAGTTCGGAAGTTACTAAGTTTGAATTGATCGCTTCAAACAAAATTATTTTCAAAACACATGATTATGTTTCAGGTTCCAGAGCCGCGTCCCGGAACTTGTAACAACGATTCGAGACAATTGCCAGATCAAACGCTCAATTTCATCAAAACACACGCACTGATGGATGAATCAGTGCCTGCTTTCTTTGGGGAGCCTATCGTCATCAGAACTAGTTTCCAGTAAGTATCAATACTTGCTAATATGTTTTGAATTACTTTACTATTCTTTTAAGACGTTAAAAATGTATTTTTCTTTTCAGCTATCGATTCACGCAAATCGCCGTAGATCCTCAAGTGAAAACACCGGGCGGCAAAGCTTATGACGTCTTGTTTATTGGAACAGGTAAAAACCAGCATTATGTTCATAATAATAAACTGAACTTGCAAGAGACAAAAAGTCTCTTTCTCAACTTTTCTATGGTGTTGAATTCTTATTTTTCGGTGTCTATTGAACTTTATTTTGACTTAGTGCCATTGCCACGCTATTAAACACATATCTCCAGTTTCTCCACCGCCAGTCTTCCATCTCATAGTGTGGACTTATCTTAAATGACTTTTCGCAGACAACGGCAAAATCATAAAAGCCATCAACGCGGTTTCCTACGACTCGAACAAACGAGCAGTTCCCGTGGTCATTGAGGAGCTACAAGCATTTGCAGCAGGATCCCCAGTCAGAGCCCTAAGGGTGGCCAGGGCAGGAAGAGACGCGGCTAGACTTATAGCTGTGTCAGATAGAGAAGTTCTGAGTTTAAGACTGCACAGGTGTTCCAGTGACAAGATCAGCTCATGCTCGTGAGTAGATTTGATATAATTATCTCTAATTATTATTTGTGTAAGAGCATTCCTTTCCCACCAGCCTGTGTACTAAGGCCTAAAAATATGATAAAGGTACCGTTTTAAGCATATCAGCGAGTAGACTGGGTCAAAACTCTAACATTTGTTTGATTTTGAACGCAGACGAAGTCGCGGGCGGCCGCTAGTAAAAAACAATTAATGGTGTCTAATTGCTTTCGTGAAAAGACCAAGCGGAATCGAAAAGGAGTGCTTCAAGAGTTAGAAGTGTCATTTGTTCTTTGCCAACAACTTTTGCCATAAATTGGTACTATTACTATTAACTTTAAGATTGACACTTCGAAATAACATGCAGGGTAATTTAGGAGCAAGCTGAATACCTGAATACCTAGCTGAATAGCTGATCACTTAAAATAAAACCTGATATGATGAGATCATAAGATTAGAGATATATAATAATAATTGTACATATCACATCACACTAATATTATAAATAGGAAAGTTTATTTTTTGGGTGTTTGTCCGTCAATCACGGTGAATCTATCGAACGGATTTTAATGAAATTTGATATACAGATAGGGTATTGGCTGACTTTGGTGAAAGGATACTTTTTATTCCGATTAAACGCTCTCTTGGGATAAAACAGGAATCTTGGCAAGTCACTTATTTTTTCTACCAACAACGGGCATGACGACGTCCGCGGGGTGATCTCGTACTATATAAATTCACTACATGGATTATATTTTACAGAGAATGCGTGGCCCTTCAAGACCCTTATTGCGCGTGGGACAAGCAGGCAGGCCGATGCCGAGCCTACTCGCACGGGGTCAGCCGGTGGTTGGACGAGAACTCCTTCTACCAAAGCGTCAGCACTGGCAGCCATTCGGCTTGTCCTCACAGTAAGTTTTTTATTCATTTTATACAGAAAACTATATTGGCCGTCACAAACATTGGGCTACCTGAATTTCACAGGAATACTCATAAAAAATGTCGTTTCCATAGAATCCATAGAGAAATATTGCAGACACACTCGTTGGTGTAATGTTGTTGTGTTGTGTTGTTGGTGGTCGAGCCAAATTTGTTCTAAGATTTTCTGTCATGAATTTCTCAAAATCAGCTCGGAGTCGGGAAGTTGGCGGTGTTACATCCCCTTGCCTCGGTGCGCACGTTAAGCCGTTGGTCCTGCGCCTGATCTCTCTCCGGTCATGTCGGATTGCCGCCGCACCGAACTTTGAGATTGATGGAACAGTGAGTGCACTTGTGTATTGCACTCACACTTGTGCACTATAATATTTCTTGTGTAGTTGGCTGATGTCTGCTGAGATTGGCCGCCGTGGTCGAAATCGGCCAGGAGCACTATTATTAGGGCAATATTTAAATTGACGACAGCACTGGCTTTGTGGTCTGAGGTCCAATCTACAGAACCGGCTGTTATGGATTCGAATCCTGCTAGGGGCAAATCCGATTTGCCGCAAATGTGTGTAATAAGCACGAGCATTAGTACCTGAGTCATGGGTGATTAAAAAGGTATTTCTGTATTTCAATCGTTATCCTGGTCTTGTGACCAGGATAACAGAGAGCCATAGCACAAGGCTAACGCTTAGTACATATAAAAAAACAGGTACTATTTTTGTAACGGCCAGAGTATTTGTTATTAGACATAGTTAACTGGTTAATATAATTAGCTGGTTGCTAATGGTGCTTCAACTTCTAGGTAAAGATGCAGGCGCGGTGGGTGGTCTTAGTTCAGGGCTTTATGACGATGCGAGAGGGGAGACCAAAGGAGAAGTCATCAATATTGTTCAAGACAAAGATGGGAAGAACAGCAATAATAACGAAGGTAATATAAATGAAATGAGTTTGTTTTTAATTTCTATAGTCACTAACATAAGAATAGTAATTATTCGGTTATAAGTTACTCAAAGGCAAAAAAACACATGGCATAAAGTCCATATAAGCTAACTGTACTAAAGTTAATAATATGCCTTGAGGTCGCTAACTTTTATTTTGCTAAACCTTTGCTCTTTTGCATCGTAAGTA
Source organism: Pyrausta despicata (assembly GCA_963921415.1). Taxonomy (NCBI): domain Eukaryota; kingdom Metazoa; phylum Arthropoda; class Insecta; order Lepidoptera; family Crambidae; genus Pyrausta; species Pyrausta despicata. The sequence goes on along the minus strand of OY992862.1, from coordinate 6,018,021 downwards.
AGCCTCGTAATAACTAAGTCATCCATTCATCAATCATATGGCATCTTCAAAATAAGAATGGATAGGATTAATTTTTGTCAATTTTCAGGTCCAGAAGTGTTAGCAGCTGATCCACCGCCAGCTGCATACTCAGTAGAGACGCTAGCGCTCGCAGTCGCGGCAGGAGCCCTAGCAGCCCTGGGCGCCGGCTTCGCGGCCGGCTACATCTGCGGCCGGCGGTGTAAGAAGGACGACGACGACAACATGCCCTACCCAGACACTGAGTATGAATACTTCGAACAGAGACAGAATATTAACAGGTTGGTAGGAAAAGGCAGTCCAGTAAGATCACTCACACTCATCATCAGCCTCATCTTGTTAACATTTTTGACCTGTTCAAAATATGTTACATCATTTTTTAAACCAGGCCTTCTTGACAAAACTACATGTCGCAAGTCGGTGGTGAAACTTGTAATAAAAAATAGATTTAATCATTGTCATGGTAACTATTTGATGTCGATAACGATTTTTATCATCGATTTAAGACATGTAATTTTGTCTAGGGGCCTAGGATTGACATCAAAACTAACCCCATTTATTTTTTAAGGATTCAAGCAGAGCCAAAGCTACTACAGCAGGTAGAAGAAGTGACATACGCAGAGCCAGTGCTGGCTCCTCAGCCCAAGCCAGCTTCGCCCCGCGCGACTCTTCGCAAGCACCCCCCCTACCATCCCCACCACGAGACGCTGTTCCAGTTCCAGCCGGACGCGTACCGTCGCGACAACTTCGGCACTCTCCGCTCGCATCAGGTCAATGTCAGTTGTACTCCATTTTCTTCTTTTGCATGGTTCTCTTTTTTGACTGTAAAAATTGTTAAATTGTTACATTTCATGAGGATTTTTACAGTCAAATGATCTCTATAAACCAAAAAGTTATTGAAGTTTATCTGAGTGAGTAAGTCCATAATTATACCTACTTTTATCCGTTTTCGTTCATGTCAAATCGACATCATCTTGCATATTCAACCATTAAGCACATTTTTCAATTCTTAATAATCACAAGTAACTTAGTCGGATTTTTGTATCTAAATGTTTTTCATTTCGTCACTTATTATTTTTCGGTGTATAGAGGTAAATTTGCTAAAAGAACGCATGTATGAATCTTATGTCTATACCTTTTTCTAGATGTTTAACTCTTATCAATACTATCGTAACCATATTCATAACACTGCTTTTCCATCACTTCATATCATGTTATAATCATCTAATCATTTGTCATAAGCGTCTGTGAGTATCAAAGTTACGACCAAGAATTAAGCGAACATAAAAGTATATTCGTACCAGGTTGAATATTTTTTTAAACATCTTTTTTGCAAGTCTCATGTCACACAATTTAGTTCACTCAGCGTACATTTATCCTACTATAAATGAGATTTTGGTCTGAAATTTTTATATTCGTTTGAAACTCACGGACACTTCCAATTGATCATATAACCTTTCATTGGCTCCATTAACTCACGCACGCCTTCACCGCGGCATGTCAGTTAACACAGGAATATTGCGACCGCAGGGCGATGGGTACCGGCGCGGCAACGACAACGGCTTCTCGACAACGCGCTCAGTGAAGAAAGTGTACCTCTGAGAAACAAGCGGGGCGGACTCGCGCGATCAAATGCACCATCACAAGCATAATACGCACCACCACCATACGTTGGGTGAGTGCAACTTTTACAAACATATTATTCTCTTAATATAGGACTGTAACGGTCTAATTGTATAAACTGCAATTATTTTTATGCCGAAATCGTTAGCAAAAAGCTGCGAGCTTATCGCTAACGATTCAAGCCGAAGTTTGATTCAAGTCCCACGGCCCGCCTGAGGCATTCGATTTCGGAACGGGAGAAATAGAGCATTAAAAATTAATTACCAACTGCATAGCAAACACATACTTATTATAAAAAAGGTTTATAAGAAAGATTGAATGGGGCATAATACTTACAAAGCAGCGCAGTTACTTAGTAGTTAAACCTAAGCTTCAATTGCAGCCTAAACCAGTAGTTTGCCTTTTTCTGTATAGTGTCGCAGCGCAGCAGCGGGTCGGGGTCCGGCTCGGCGAGCGGCGGTGGATCGTCGTCGTCGCCGTCGCCGCCATCGTCCTCCCCCTCCCCCTCGGGTGAGCGGCCCCCCACGCCGCCGCCGCCCGCCCCGCAGCCCTGCGCGTACATCTACCGCAACTAGCGCGCCGCCCCGCTACCCCTCGCCGAGGTACTCGCCCTCTCGATCTAAAGAGAAACCCAACAAACTCCGTGAATGTGACATTCCAAATTCAAATACAGTGATCGTTGAACGTGCAACAACTTTGTTATGATCCGTCTGTTTTCTCGAAAATTGCCTGAGTGCGATTAAGCAAATGAAACTGTTGAAATAGTGATTCTACTTGTTACGATGCTTGACGAAATTTAATACGACGTGTTAAGTAATTTTCACGAGAATGTGATCAGAAGTTTCTTCCATGGAATAAAATATACGTACTGGTTGACTACCCAACAAATTAAATGTCGTAACTCTGCGGTCAAAAGTTATTTGACGAAATCATGTATTTTTTTTAAAAGACGGAACAATATTATCGATTGATGTATGTGAGGTGAATAATGTAACAAATTGTAGATTGTTTAGACTATACATAGTTTACAAAGTAATTTAGGGGAAAATATAAGTTTTTGTTGGTAAAATGTTGATGACTAGTTAATGTGAAATTGTGAGTGGCGTTGCAGTTTTTAGTCGGTGATATAATATTCTGTCGTTTGTTAGACATTGGAAGTGGTTTCTTGTGCAACGCTAACTTGGTTAAAGACTGCAATGGTTTCACAAATCGCTTTTTTACATACCTACTACTTGTAGCATTACGTCATTAATTATAGGGAGGATTCTCTTATTCTAAAGTTCTAGCGTTATTATGACTTGACAATAATGAGAGCGCTAATTTTAACAACTTATATCTCTGGATAATAATTTGTAAATATCAGCGCTTTCATCAAAGTCTGTCATACTAGATTAAACGATTATTGTAAACATTATAGTTGAAACCAATGACATTATGAAACACAAAATATAATATAAATTATATTTACCTACCATGTATAAATGATATGTAAAGTTCTGATACTTATTCATTCATTAAAAAAGTGCTTCTTATGGGTGTATCTAGATTATTAGGGGATCGTTTTGATAATTATTCGATAATGTTATAGATTTAGCAATTATGTATACATAGATACATAGTTTAAGATGGCACTGTGATGCCACATGCCAATTTAGATTGTTGGTGCGCCATTGTATAGTTACGGTTCGTAACTGTGATCATTGTGTACATACATTCTGTAACACTAAAGACATCTTATAAGTCTACTGTCATTTCTAAATTTACATTTCCAGAAAAGTGGGCCAAACGTTGATAATCCTTTTCAAGACACGTTCCTGTTGCTATTTTGTATTTGTATAGGGAGTCAGTTTTCCTACTGAAACTAGCTTTTTGACTTATTTTGTAATTTGCTAGTCCTTATTTCACCCCGTGTGAAGTATAGTGTTCAAATCATCTTCGCTCATTGTTGACAATTGAATGTGTGTAAAGAAAATGTCAATTCTATTTGTAATAATGACTTAGTGCCTAAGTGTGTGTGGCAGGATTGTAATTTGTACATTACAATGACTCAGTTTTTGTTTGGGACTGATGTTAGAGCGGACTCTAGAACGCCATTAGTGGTAGAGATTACAGTAGACGACAAATGTTAAAATCAGCTGCTACCCCACATTTTTAATAAGATTGATATTATTTTCTTAAGCTTACCTGTTTGGTTAGCTTCGTTATGAAAATTCAAAACCTATTAAAACTGTTGGCTAGCCTGCACAGATAATTTTTATACGCCATAATAAGCAAGGGCATTCTCAATATTGCCTTCGTAATACTCACGATTATTTCACATTACATGTATATTATTACATACCAAAGATGCCATGATTTTGTAATGTAAATTATTTATTTATGTAGTAGTAATTGCTTATACTTAATCGAGTTAATTGTTACTTTAATTACGAATGTAACTGCCAATTCGTATAACTTACTTTAATAAATACAGATTCAAACGCACATAATTGTTTATTTCGTATGTAAACCGTGGGTGATCGCTTGATAAAATTTAAATGGCCAGCCTTCATTGGGAATATGTGAGCCCTGAAAATGGTAACCTGATATATAGAGTAGTTAACACCTTCTGTAAAGTGTTTCAAGAACGTTTTGACATTGATATTAAGTTAATAAAATGATAAACCCGTGATTCAAGCAAGGCGGTGTCATTAAAGTCGTCAGGCTATAATCGCATAAGACTGAAAGTACCCTACTATACGCTTGGTTTTTGTTTGAACAGAGGTTATCATTTTTGTGGGCTGCAAAACAAAATTAATCACATACGTAAGAGAGGCTAGTTTTTGTAAATAGCGAGTTCTGTAATGTAATTAGAACGTCGAATAATTTAAAAGTAAGCCATAGTGTAAGCGCATAAAATTTTGAAGGTGAATTGTTAAGAATTGTTTTGTATTAATTAAAAATATTGATGAAATGTACAATAACCATTTCTACGTTTAAATTACTGAACCATCTTTTTATACTCGTAAAGTAACCTGTAAACATAACATGCCTAGAAAGTCTCTTGTATTAAGCGTAAAATTATTGATTTATAATATATTGAGGATTATATAGAACGTATCGTACCGTAGTTTATGATAGACCGCTTTATTTTGTTTGAAACTCGAAGCCTTAGTGTTAGAAATTGAAGACTTTTATTAAAATAAAGAACTAAGTAATTAACAGAGGATTGAATTTAGTAAGAGATCCGCAACTTTCATTATTATAACGTTTAAGGTATAACTCGTTTACGTCACATTATTCTCAAACTATCACATACCCAAAAATTATATTCTAATGATGTAAATAATGGGATTGATTCCTTTTATAATCGGAGAGTCGGTTTAGTGCGTGTGCAATATTTTTCTACTTCTAGTACTGCGTTTGAATTTCAAATTATAACAGCGTAATTTTGAAATTCATACGTTAATATTTAGCCACGGCTGTACAGACTTTTTGGAGATAGTTCTCAGTTAACTGACTTCAGCTATTTACATCTTTTTTTTTTAGTTCTTGTTACAGTATATTTATTTTTATTTTTTTGTCATTGTAAAAATATATTCTAAATTGTATGTATCTACCCTACATAACCATAATATTTTGACTTAACAACTATATAAGTCATTTTTTGTCATTTCTTTTAGAGCTCATGACATCTGGGCATTTCGTTTACTCATCTGTTATTTTAAAGTATGTATTCATTAATAAAATAGCAGCTGCTCTATGTGCGTCAGTTCATACAAATTATACGCAGATTGCACTATTTACTGTTGGTTTTTAAAAATGACAAATATAGTAAATTATATTTTTACTATAAGGTAATGTTAGATTTAACTGAGGCAGATCTTCAAAATTAAAAATTCGTTTGCTTTCTCGTTTTGGACCACGGCGGCGTTAATCAGGGGCCCAATTCTGATATTCCATAGACAAGTTTTAGACTTAGGTACCAGTCGTTTACTTACACGAGGTGTTACGTGGAACTTCGTGTATTTTGGGCTTTAGCACACCGACGCGTTCGCATGCAAATCCAAAATCTGTCAGTTGAATGGCAGCGTTTCGTATATCGTTTGTCTCACTCTATACTGTGATACTGGAAACTGGGATATACTCCGGTTGAAGTCCTTCAAAATTTTCGGTAGATCCACCACCCAAAACGTATACCTAATTGAATTCCTTGCGAAAAAACTGCAGAACCTCAGAAGTTTCGTTCCGCAGTATTTTCGCAGTTTCGCTTCCACATGCGAACGCGTCAGTGTGCTAGAGACCTTTAGCTTCAAAAGTTTTGAACTACTCTGCGCTTCACATTAAAAATACTTCTGAGATCTAGAAAAAGCTTCTAGTCGCTTATTTTATTAGGACTGGACCCCTGATGGGAGCGAATCAGTAAGCATTGGGAAGTGCCTAATTTTTATTTTGCAACATAGTAACTGTGACAGAAAAAAATATTTCCGCGGACTGGCCTCCTTGTAAGGGCTTACCCAGTATCAAGGTTTGTGGAGGGAAGGATCCTGATTGTAACTTTTAAGGGTAACTAACGGACAACACACAATATGTTATAAATTTCAAAACAATATTCTCAATATTTAATATAAATTTCAAAACAATATTAGTTTCTCTCGAATCGTGAACCGTGTTAGCATTTAAGAACATTTTTATCAGTGATCTATTATACTTTGTCTAAATATCAGGCCGTCAATTTGAAGTTAGAAACAGTACTCATGGAATACATACACTTATTGAAAACATACTTTTCACATTGGTAAAATTTATAATAATATTATCAGGTTTCAGGCAAACTTGTGCCAAGGCTATTCATGTTTTTCTGTATAGTGAGATCAAAACCTGGATCTGCCCTTGTCCACCCAACCTTACATGTCAATCGGTTCCGTCGGCTGATGGATTATCGTCCAACAAATATGTTGTTGTTGCTGGCCGACTTTGTTGTTGTGTTGTGTTGTCAACCGACTGAACCGAACGATGTTGGTCGTACAAGAGAATTTCTACTGTGTGCCTTTAGAATTCGGAACTAGAAACCGCCCTCAAGAAACTCGAGGGATGTAGCTAAAGCACTTTTTGTTTCGAATTGGGGTATATCTGTTAGGCTTCCTGGATGTTAATGTACTTATTATGATCATACAACAACAACAAAAATTAACCTTGATGGTAATTCGGTTATAGATTCAAAACAACTTACATAATATACTACCACACTTTTCAAAAATTAAAGGCAATTCAGATCCATCCCAAATTGATAAAAATATAAATAAATATCATCCGATCCTTTCCCTTCGACTAAGATAAGTAAGGCATAGATACCCCTCAGCCTACCAACAACTTTCGAATGGATACCTACTTTATTGAAGAAACCGCGATCATTTTGCTTTTAGACACTCCATAGGATTAAGTAGGGTTTTATAATAATATTATGCAAAAACGCAAAAGCAGCGATAGAAACAACTGTATTACGCTGCTCATTTTTAGAGTGCAATTTTTTTTATGACTACTTAGTAACAAATAGATTGGGATACGCTGGTTGGCAAAGCACAAAACGGTCACCTCAATTGAATGAGTTTTGTACTTTGCCTGCCATTGTTCAAATGTTATGATGATCATTTTCTCATAAAAATATTATTAATTATATGCTAAATATTTTAGCAAAGGATAAAATGTATTCCTTTTCTTTAGTAAATAAAATATTGAAACTTGGCCTGCTTCGTTTTCTTGAAACTACTTTAGGATCTCCCTGTTTATTATTATCGTAAGTCAATTTTCAACCAGTGATTAATCACTGGCGGGACAAATAGCAGCCAGCATCATTCAAATTAAAAAAAAATTGTAATTTAAGTACAGCACAATTTTCGGAAGAGCAGAGCAGCTGCGCCGCAGATAAACAGAAAAGTATGGACTGGATTTCGACATAGGTGTAATTAAACAACAAAGCAAAGATTTTAGCGCTCGGAAAAAGTAAGTACAGGATATACCTAAGTAGCGGCGGCGCCACACGGCTGTACAAAATTAAACGGTTTTGTACCAGTAATAATATGTTGGCTAGTCATACTTTTTGTGATCTCTAATACAATATTGTACAATAAAATATTATAATTGAAAAAAGATCTGTGAAACGGTAATAACCGGACTAACCAATGAATTACATTTTTTAAAATCTAACAAAGGAAGTATTTTATTCTTCCATATAAATTATGTCATTAGTAAAACACGCGATAAGGCAGTAACGTGTGCCTAGTTTTTATCTTCATAATATTATGCACTGCCTTAACGCGTGTTTAAATACTATAAAATATATAAGCCGGCAAACTCAAAGTGAATGACAATCTTAGGGAGGCATACATTTTAAGGTGGTTAGATATTATTGAAGCACACGATAAACCCTGCCTAGTTTTTAGTTATTTTGTATCATGGCCGACCTTGAGAGCTGAGCCCAAGGAATATACTACTCTCAGAGGCCGAGGCCATACATGGGGTCCAACAACCTACTGTGCGGTTTCCTATACATAATATTTCTCTATGTGTGCGGTCCATCTACCCCACAAGCCGGATCCACACGTTCGCGGACAGAATGTTGGCTCCCTTGGCTGTAGCTGTAGATGTCTTTTTTTTTGTTTTATTTATTGTCAGAATGAGCAATGAATGACACACCAACGTTAAAATAATAAGGAAAGAATTGGTGTTTTGTTGTATGTTGTATTCGAAAACATGTGTACGAAAATTGCGGAGTTTGATTATAATTTTCTTTGTTTTCTCTAGTTATTTCACGATGTTTGGGAGTATAAGCTCTTTTAACTTTAATTTGAGAGAGTTTGTGATTGATGAAATCGCATTAGAAGGTCTTGAAGGCATCCGAATTGATACACTATGGAAGCGACTGGAACTTCGAACTTCATCGTCGTTTTCAGAGAAAATGCAGGAGAAATGGTGGAAATTCATAATAAATAGTAAATGTGTTTTGGCTTATAAACTACCTGATCCAGCGGAGCGCATCGAAATTATGGACAGATTCGCAATTGTGAGCCAAGAATCTGGTTATATGAAAGAGCCCGTAAGTACTGAAGCTTTCCTATATTCATAGTTTTTGTACCTTTGTGGATAATAATAATAGTAAAATCATTTGTTACAAAGTAAACATTGTGCTGCTGGTGCTCTCTAGCACAAGTTATCCCAAAACATCTACTTACTGCCTTAAGAAATCTTGACATCCCCACACACATCCACATACATAACGATGCAAAAGGCCGCGATCCTCAACACATGTCAAAAAGTCAGTTTGACAGTTTTTGCAGGATAAATAAATTTAAATAAATATTTCTCAACAAGCACACCAATTCTCTAGTCCCAAAGTAAGCTATGAGGCTTGTGTTATGGGTACTAGATAACGGATATAAATACTTAAATACTTTTTGTAAATAAATACATATTATAAATAGAAAACACCCAGACCAGTACAAACACACATGTTCATGCACACTTATGTTTGTACTGTGCGGGAATCGAACCCGCAGGATAACTCTAACTCTTCAACCAATTCCGAAAGTGTTGTTTGCTTGGCTTAGGCCCATGATACAGTCACTATAATTACCAAGCTGCTACGACCATTTACCCAGCATACATTTACCCAGCTTTTTGCTGATGGCAATGACGTTTTGGGTAATTCGCTAATTGCCGGTGGGCGTCACGGCAGGTGACCGATGATTACCCTAATTGCCCGGGGGCATCCCGCGCTGTGCTCTTTGGAAGCCAATTTATGCTCACTCACTGATAGAAAGCTTAAGTTGTAGGCGGTTGAGTTGATTCGTTAACTATTTCTGCTCGTTAAAAGGTCACAGTCCTTGACGACCACTTTGGGTAAAGGTCAAGAAGTTGACTATTAAACCAAGAGGTAGCAGGTTCGATCACCGCACTGTACAAACATTTGTGTGCATGAACATGTCTGTTTGTACTTGTCTGGGTGTTATATGTATTTATTTAAGTTAATTTGTAGGTAATGCCACTGTTGATTCTGATATCTGTAACATGAGTGCTTAAACTACTTACCACGGAGTCAGATCGATGTATGTGATGTTTTGAATTTACAGTCTTATGTTTGTTCCTCTGAATAGCCATCAGAGCGACGCGCTTTTGGCGTAATTATTCTACCAAACTGAAATAATAATAATAGTCTTGGGTCAAGAGTAAACATGTCCCAAATAAAATAAAAAATTTAAAAGAATACTTAAATCATTTATTATCAAAAACTTCAAGTAAGTAGTACATATAAAAGAATCTCATTGTAAAGGTTGTGGATTGCTGGTGCCCGTGGTAGGTAAGTAATCTGTGCTATGGGTCGCCAGGTTTCCAACCCTGATAAATCTGAATTGCAATTAAGAGTTGCAGATACAAAAATACAGAAAGACTATAAATTAAATAAGCCAAAAAAAATGATGATTGAAATGAATATATGATAATATGAAATGATTACAAGAAATATTGTAATAGAGTGTGTGCGTTTGAAATAGTTGTGACAGTAAATAAACTAAACATCCATCTGTTGATAGATGGTTCGGAAAGATTTATAAGTTAGCAGCATTATTTTCTTTCAATCAATTCAAAAGTTAACTTTCTATCTTAGCCACCAGCAGGGTATACTACAGTATTCAATTGTGTTACAGGAGTTTTACCTTGATGGGGATTATGATTATTGCCCAGTTAAAAATGATACTGGTTCATGCAAACATTACAATACAAGGCAATTCATATCTGAAGACATCAAAAATCTCCCATACAAAACTGTTGTAGAACAGTATGGAGAACACTTAGTTCTGGTAGCATCAAAAGAAGAACGGTGGAAGGCTTTAGCACCTCATTTACCACTGTCCTACATTGATGAAATACCACCAGTGAACTATTGTCTGTTGGAACTTATTGGAAAATCAAGAGAAAATGTAAGTACATTCTTGTCTTCTAAAGATTTCAGATCAACTTGGAAACTTTTGGGGGAGGCCTCTGTTCACCAGTTAACAACTTGCAACTGATTATGATGATGACTAGCAAATAAAAATATTTTGACAAATGAATAAAAATACCCTGACTACACAATTCTAAGCAAGGAATTCAAATTATAATTTTTTTTGTTTTTTTGCATAATGTTGTTAGATAATAGTTTCTGTTGTCCATCAGTGCTGTAGTTTGACATTAACGGTTATTAAACAATCAGAATCAGAAATCAGCTTATCAAAATGTGAAAGTGAAAATAACTACAGCTCTACATAATTTAAAATTATTCAATTGGTGTTTTTCAATTACAGGGCCAAATGACAACAGGAAAAACCAACCTTGCTAAATTGGTTAAGGATTCAAAAATATTGTTTTACTACCGTAAATATCTTCAAGATCTAGGCTTGATCAAGGTTAGCTACACTGCGCAAGAGATAAGTGGGAAAGTGGTCAAATGCCTGTTACTTCGACTGAAACGATTTCACAAATCAATTGTAGAAACAATGCCAAAAGTAGGCATGCTTCGGACTATTGTGGAATACTTGAAGGAGAAACCAAATTATTGTGATCGAACTGAAGTCCTGATACAGAAGGGACTCATGACACCAATGCAATGTAAAAGATTTCAAAAGAAAGCCAATATGTTTCTTTTTGTAAGTACATTTACACTCAGAATTCTTAGGACGTTTCTACTGTTAATACTTATCTTTCTTCTATATCACCTATGTTATGATTCTATTTCACCTATGTTATGATTTTCAGAAGCCAGGTAATCGGGTAACTCCTGAGCAACAGAAGACAATGCCTGAATTAAAGCTCAGGGCATACAGAAAACATTTCATGAGTCTAATGGGCAGCAGTGATGAGTCTTCAGAATCTGAGGACGACATTGCCCCACTTAAGTGTCAATACAAAGTTGGTGTGAACCTCATGAGACAAGCATACGAACGATTCCTCGATGCAGGAAAGTTGGGGCTCACACAGCATGAACTTGCGCAAGTCTTGGGTATAGAGTTTTATGTCAGCAGGACCATTTGCAGGATATTTAAGAATAAAAACATTGTCCGCGAGTTTTTTGAGTACAAAGGAAAACAAAGATTAGGAAGGTAATGCATCTTCTATTCACTTGTGTCTTGGTGCTTGTTCTCGTAGACTCAAGGATGCGGTGGCGGGCGCGGTCAGGAAATATCAAACATCCACGTACAATCCGCGTTCTTGCGTAAAAAACACTTCGTCTCTTAAGCAAAGTATCAGATACAGAACCTTTTTCTTCTTTTGTTAAATGTTTTACGCATATTTACTCTAACGGGGGTGACGACGGGTTTTATGGGACTCCCAAACTCAAAAGAAGCTCATATACCTAGTAATAACCAGACAGTGCCGTGCGGTGCCGTTATTGGGTGGGACCATGAGTGTCTGGGGTTATGAGTTACAGTACCTAGAGAAATTTTATCGTTACAGCGACGTTATCGTACTCTTCATGCTCGAGGATAAAACTAGTCTGTGTACACAAAAATTATATAAATTAATGCAAAAATCTTAAATTTGTGTGCACGATGCAGACAAATCTATCGTTCAATTTGTGCTTAAAGATAGTTTGAGAATATTTATTTCATACAGAATTTATTTTTTTCATTGTTTACAGATATATAGCGATTGCTGCCACATCGAAAATGTACTCAACATTAGCAAAAGAGGAGGAGAAATTCCATCAATACATCAAAGAAGGACAAAACACAAAACTCAAACGCAAATCCAGCTCAGACTCGGAACCACTTTCTCAGGCGAAAAAACGTAAACTCGACGAAACTATTGCTGAGCAAACTGAAAGTTGGTTAGACAATGTTCAGGAAGTGGATAAAATTGTTCCCCATACTGATAGAAAACACAAAACCAACCTGAAATTGTCCCTTAGGCATATTAAATATGCAAGTGGAATAGTAAAGATACTCAACGAACGTACTTACGTTTGCGGGTACCAGTGCCTAAGTAATATTGTAGCAAATGAAATCAACGAACCTCCAATGGATTCCAAGGCAATGAAACATTTTTTGCAAAACATGTTAGCTGAAGGTCACATAAAGGTATTCAAAATAAAGGTACCACAATTTCACGATCACTACACTATATTTATTTCTGCTCCGCATGTTAAAAGAACAGACCCCATCGTAAAAGCGAAATATAAGGAACTTGAGATGAGAGCTCGAGACAATAAGGCCAAAAAGGTAGCTAAGAAGTTTATGGCTAGTGAAAGATCTTTATCACTATATGCTTTCCCACGATATGTCAAACTTCAGAAACTGCACGAGGCTCTGATGAAACTAGTATATTTTAACGACGTCAAGCCCGATCCAGATGAAATATCCCGATTGCCCCCAGGATTCTTCGATATGCAACATTTGATACCGGAGTTGCCGATCGGCGTCTGCTTGGGTCACATATCAAGCGAAGGAATCATCGACATTGCTAAATTCACGATTGAAAATAGTATGCACGATAAAAAAGTATCCGAAGCAGAACCAGAGCTAGTCAGAGCTTTAGTAAACTCTGTCAACTTAAACCAATCCTTGCGCAGCAGTTTGAAACTACTAGCAACATTTGGCCTCGTCCAGTTTGTTGCAGAAGTTTCGTCATCAGAGGCGACACGAATATCTGACAACAACTTGGTGATTAATTTATTTTACCTTAACAAAATTGCCAAAATCATCGATACTTCAGGTATTTGGCCTAGACAAAAGAAATCGGAAAAAATTGAAGAAATTATTGAAAAAGAATACAATTTTCAAACCTTTCAAGATGTACAAGAGTTTTGGGTAATGGTTTACAATATCAGCGTGAATACTACGATAGCAATACCTAATAGGAAAAAGGGTGGTATAATCAAGACCCCCACCCACACGAAAGAGCAAGTCGCATCATTTGATACTGGAGAAAGATACGGCGACGGCTTGGGGCCTTGCGGCTACGACTCGAGCTATTACATGGACATTCAAAGGTTGTGGAGGGCTTTCACCGTGAGATCCACGACAAGGCAAGTAAAAGAAAAGAAAAAAAAAGACATAAAACCCAAAGTGGAACAACCCAAGAAACGCAAAAGAGTTAAGAAACAACCGGTCAAGAAAGTGCATCCGATAAGATCAAAAGCAGTTAAAATTTACGAACAAATTCAAACTCATGGAAAATTAAAAAGGAAAAAGGTTACTAAAATAACAGGATGGACACCCGAAGAAGATAGACTCTTGATGATGTGCAAAGCTGCATTATCAATTGTGAGTCCGGTATCCCAGCCTGGTTGCCTTAAGATCAGGAACATGGTGGCGAAAGATATCTTGATGATTGAAGACCCGAAAAAAAACGCCAAATGTTGCCACAGACGCGCTTTGATTATTGAATCAAACACAAACTTGGCGAACGAGAGAAACTGGATATTGAACGAAGTGAGAAGACACCCCCAACTGATCACAAAATACCAAGGATTGCTGAAAAAACTCCGGACAATGTATCCAGCAAATATAAACAAATGCATCTATGAAGCACGCGCCCCAACAATGGAGCTGGTGTGGATAATCTACCACATGTTAAAAAAATTGTCACAAAAGAAAGAAACAATATGTATCAGTTTGGAAGAGTTCAAAAATAAGTTTACTATAATCCCATCACGCGACATCCAACGTTGGACCGCATATCGTACGCCTCACAACGAAATAGTCGTTTCTACTTTAAAAGAAGCTATAATTTTCACTGTTATGTTGTCTTATAACAACGTCATAAATAAAAATAACGGTAAAATCATATATTCTTACTTCGAGCAATTTCCAGAAGAGGTTTTGAGATCAGCCGTAGAGCCGCTGCGGAAATGCGGATCCATCGCGGCTAAAGATAAGTTACTGAACAGTCAAATGCATATTGTTGATTTGGATGATATAGCTCAGTGTTCGTACAGGATTTCGGCGAACTATCAACGCAGGTGGGTTTGTAAGTTGGCGTCCAATTTCGCAGACAGCTTAGTCGACTGGTTGAACCAGAATGAGAGTGACGAGCCAATCAAAGCTGGTGGTGACTCAAACTGTTTCCTATTCGAGCTACATTCCATAGGGGCTTTGGAAATGGTAGCGTTGACTGTGCCGGTGATCTCAGGCCCGTCGGGTTCTCTCATGCAAGACGAAAATCCTAATGTCATCGACATTGAAACCAACTATAAATTGAAGTCTGGGAAGCTGACTTGGAAAAATAAAAGCAATGGATCCAAGCTTGGAAAGATCTACAAGGATATACCAGTTGAAATCGCCTTGGAGGAACTTTCGAGGTATTGAAAACTTTTTTGACAGTCGTGAATTTTTAAGTTATTCCTCAATTTCATCTCTTTTCTCAAGCCATTTCCTCAATTTTTTATGCTACTAAGTTTTCTAATGGTATCTTTCTGTTGTTTTAGACGATCCCTCATTTCCACCCCAAATACCAAGAGAATAGACAAAATCGTTTCATATTTATTTGAAAAAGGCGAATGTGGTGCCACATTTGATGAACTACAGGTAAATACGACATTTATTTTTTGATGATACATGTTAATTTTAAATTATGTAGATAAAATAATACTATGGCCCTCAACTTCCCGCTCGATACGACTGAGGTAGCGTATATTATTTCCGCATGAAGAAGTGTGGACACCCAAGATGAGTTTACAAATTCCTATGACAAATTCCATAAAAGTCCATAATTACATTGACATAATATCTTTATATATTTTGCAGGAATACTTGAAGTATGATAAAAAGACGCTCATTAAAATCATAACAGAACTGGAATCCAAGAACCACATCACACGAGTAGGCTTTTATGATAACGTAATAGTCCACATAGAACACACCAAGAACTGGACAATGAAAATAAGCAATGGGTCAATAATACCTGTACCCTGGTTGGGTCTGGAATGTAAAGTCCGTAGCGACATATTCTTCAAATGGGCTGGAGTACTTCTGACAAAGGTTATGGACTATCCTGGATGTTCCATTGCACTTTTGTCTGAGCTACTAGAATTCCTTACCGCTAGAGCGACCCAAGACATCTGTGAGGTTCTACAAAAATGTGAATGTGTCACTTTGCATTCTTTAAAGCTGAAAGAAGCGAACTTATTCTCCGAAGAATATGACGTCGTAAGCAAAATGAGCGATTACAACGCATACGACTCGCCAAAAGATATTGTTGTTTTACCGACTACAGACTGTTTAAGCAAATTTTCGTTTATAAAAAATATGATAACAGTAAATAAGTGAATACTAGAATTTAAATAGCACTACTAAGCTTTATGTAAATTGTGATTAATATTGGTTGTTAGAATGTTACGTGTTGTTAATAAAAAGCATAAATAATACAAACCCTTTTTACCCTTCACTTTCTAAAGCGTGCTCATTTCATATATATGCCGCTGGCTGGAGTCCGCACAGTGGTCATAGCAAGCGCGTGACTTAAATATAGAGGTAGATTATATAAACTTAGCATTTAAAATGCATAACGGAGTTAAACGTAATTAAAGTAACTAGGTACACATAATTCAAACTGGATTAAATTATGATATCTGCTTCAGGTCTTACTCTTTAGACCGAAGACCTGTATTAAGCTTTGTTGTTTAATTTATAAGTACCTACCTATTTTCTTTTTGGTAAATATTTAATTTTCGCGCGAATTTTTTTTTTATCGTACCTACATATGACTTACCCGAGATCCACACCTTGGCTGAATACTTTGCCCAAAATCCTATCGTCCATTCCATTATAACAACATGATATCGTCACTTTCACTCATCGATGGCCAACATCTCACCGAAAATACGGGTCAATAACGCTCGTTAATCCAAGGATCCGATTTTTTCGATTGTCTTTCGTGTGAGGCCTTTCTGTGACGCACACACCGATCGATTGTCAGCTGTCTATAGTCTATGCTTTGATTTTTTTTATGTGGCAAGAATTTCAAACGTGTGTGAAGTGAGGCGAAGTAGGACAAAAATCCAAAATTCGCCATTTTTACTTTTGAGAAGGGAGATTTTATATTTGTCAGGCTGGAGGACGAAGAATATTTTGAAAAAAGTGTGTCATTTTATTTAATTTCTCGTAGCCGGGATTATTATTTGAAAAAGTCTTAGTATAATAGTGTGGTTTTATTTCTTACTAACGTTTGTATGTAGTGCTACTTCCCCACCGTAAGGTTGCTCGTTGGTGTGTCGCTTAGCTAATTCGATGGCTATGATATTGAAATTGTAATATAACGTGTCGCTTTGACGTTCTCCGAGTCGGATAATATCGTGAAAGTGAGGCGACGCCGTTAGAAATGAGCAGGCCTCAAGGCGGACGCATACAAGTCCCGGATGACCTTAGAGAGATACTACTGGAGTTCACCATAAGCTATCTTCTGGAGCAACCGGGAGACGTGATCAACTACGCGGTCGAGTTCTTCACAAGGTTACAGAACAACAGGACGACTACCATTGTGAGAGGCCCTGTTGCCGGCACGCCCGATGAGTCCATAATATCAGACGAAGAAGGTACTACTTTACACTTATTACTTAGACAAACAGTAACAGTCACGAGAATATCAGGATAACAAAGGTGGGTTTAGCTGGCCCGTAGCGCTACGGCGACATCATTACATGTGATTGACCAATGTCCATGATCAGCTAGTTTCATAGTTCACGCGCGACTTGCATGCCATATAATTGCACTAAATTCGGACTATTACTTATTTTGAGTACAATAAATTACGAATTTACTTAACTATTCAAGCCATAATGTTCAGGCTTCATTTCATCCATGAAATATAAATTCAGACCCAATAAAGTAGGTATTTGCTTAAAAGTATTTTGGGGCAAATTTGATGGAATATTTTATGGCAAAGAGCTGTTCCAAACAGTTTTATTAAACACTATTGACCTAATTTACACATTTGTGGCCACAGCTGTTGTAATAAAAATTGCTATAATTATTAATAACTTGCACAGTACTTAAAGTAGCCTCAGATTGTAATCTTGGTAAAAAATATTTATAAATACTCCACTATTATATAGCCAGCAGTAGTAATCTTATGATGTTTGGCACTTTGCCATTTCAGTTTGAATGATATAACTTTATTTACGTTATAAGATTTTTTTTACAGAATATTGGTACCTGTTGCCAAGTGATAAATAAATTGAACAGGACAGTTTACTTAATGTTTAAAGTAATTTTACTCAAATGACAAAAGTTTTAAGCACAATTTTAATTTACAGCTGAAATGATACTAACATGCTGTTAAAAGAATGCAAGGTTTTGAGTGAACTGTTTGTAAAGGCATAAATTTTCAGTGTTTACTACACACTGATCCCATTTGCGCGTTTGTTTTTTATGCTTTGAAGTCTAGTGATGACGAGATTGGCTTATTTTTCCCATGTCCGTGGCTGACTTTAACATTGTGAACGGAACCAGATGGTAGCCTTTTTCATGCATGTGTTACAATCAAAATTAGATGGTATTATGTAATGTCAGGTAGCTTATTGTACAATAAAATGTACAGGTGCTAACCAGGCCTTGAGTTATGTTTGCGTAAGAGATGTTCAGTTTCATTGTTCAAGTGTACCTACTTTGAGTAAGATGGTCATTATACCACACATTTACTGGATAATGACTCATTTTGTGAAATGTCTTTGTTTTTCTTCATTTTTCTTGTGTAAAGAAACAATAGGTACTACATTTCCAAATGTTAAAGCAGTTAGCCACAAACATCTGTTTG
Source organism: Pyrausta despicata (assembly GCA_963921415.1). Classification (NCBI taxonomy): domain Eukaryota; kingdom Metazoa; phylum Arthropoda; class Insecta; order Lepidoptera; family Crambidae; genus Pyrausta; species Pyrausta despicata. The sequence goes on along the minus strand of OY992862.1, from coordinate 5,999,616 downwards.
ATTATCATGTGATGTCATAGTATGTACAGTAATAGGTATGTACAGATTTTAAATAGATTATGTGTTAAAGCAGTTAGCCAAAAACATCTGTTTGATTATCATGTGATGTCATAGTATGTACAGTAATAGGTATGTACAGATTTTAAATAGATTATGTGAATTTACCATGACAGTTCAGATTAGTAAGTGATATCACACAACAGTTTTAGATGGTAAACAAGCTTGATTTTACATAACCTTCCATTGGTTACTATTTCATACATAAAATATAATCTTTGTTATTGTAAGCATAAGAAATTGATTCTATTGTTATTTGATATTTGTTCTGGATTTAATAGAAGAGTCAAATACTTTTGCAAAAATTCTAAATTCTTTTTAAGATACAAATAAAAAATTGTAAAATACAAATTAAGTTGTGAAGAATAATCAGCATTAAGAAATTCTCAATATTTACTTAACAAAATGATTTCCAGCATTTCTTGTCACAGAATTGTATCATAATCATTTATGCCTACCAAGTTCACTGTATGAGGTATGATAGATTAATCTGGTATCTCTGATGGAGGTGACCTTTATTGCAATGACATAAAACATACTGCTACTGTGTGAACTGTAGGTACTTGTCTAATGTGAAGTGAAAGCCGTTTCCCATGACCATTGATAGATACCACCATTCAATGTACTCTTTAAAACTGTGCAATATGCCAACTTATACTTTAATACTTTCATAGGGGCTAGAAAAAACTGCTATGTTATTTATGAAATGACTTGTTAGCTATGATCTACTCTATTGAAATTCAAATGGCACCTGATATCGTATTTAAAGCTTTATTTAGAAAATGTTTAATACCTTTTTTAAGACGAAAGTAACTCTATCTGTTCTTACGCTTTCACACCTTAACTACTGAACCGATTTGCATAGAATTCGGTCCACATAGTTATGGGCCTTGGTAACAACAGACATAGAATAATTTTATCCCAGAATATCACCGAATTTCACGTGCCACTGCCGGTGGCGGGAAGATAAAAAATAATTTAGGCTTTTAATTTGACGATATTTCTAATTTATGTAAGTGGTTGGGCTTAATTTGTGAAATGCATTGCGTCAAAGGTGCTAATTGACTATGCCTAAATGCCAATGTTCTGATTGCTATTCCACACGAGCAACTCTGTAATACCACCCCAGTGTTACTCTTTTATGTATTACAATCAAAGATGTAGAACGGAGTTAACCTGCGTACCGGCCTTGAACTTATACGGCAAGACCGTAGCGATCGTTGTAAATGACCCTCGCAGATCTTATTACTGCCTTATCTCCTGGGGTTAGCGTGGATAAAGTATGTTTGCCTAGTCTGTCGAATATTTACACGAAGTGTCTAGCTAAAGAAATAGTAGGACTCCATTAGCAGCATCTTCTAGTGCACGGGTTCTATAGCGAATCGACTATGCATCGGTAAATAAGAACAGTCGCAAATTAATAAAAAAAATATTTTTGTACTTTATCACATCGTAAAATGTAAAAATGCTCTTTCTAACGTAATAAAACCCCACATTACAAGCTCATACATAAGCAGCACTAAAGACGTTAAAATAGCACTTATGGTTTTATTAGTTTTCTGCTGCATCCATTTTTAAAGTTAACAGAACTTCGTTGTTAGTGCTTAAGTGTCTGCTAATAAGCTATTGATTAGATTTTATTGCCCTTGAGTATACACTTACTGCGATAGATAAGCAGATTTACACAATGTGCTACTTGGAATAGCCACCATGGCTATTGGTACAGATAAATTATTTTTTTAAATAAACGTACTATCACAGACGCGTTTGGGAGACGATGACGCTATGTTTAATTTTCAAATGTTATTTTAGGTGTTGGGAACAGGGACCTACATAAATGTAATAACATATAGTACATCGAATTCTGAGCAGAGTATGTTGACGTAGTAAAGTAAAATGTAGCATTGGGTAGTCTAAAAATCTATTCGCGGAGTGGCCATTGACGGGCGTGACTGCAGTCGTCTGACATGCCAAGATAGGCGTTCAACATGCGTAGGGTATTCCAAACGTTCGCTCTTTTATTTCATCTGCGCCCTAGCTTCAAACTGCAAGTGCTACGTTATCGCTCAAATGGTTAACTTTGTATTTTCCAATATATGTCCAACTAGGTTTACGAAAAATAGGAATGAAATTGGTGCAAATTGACTTCAACCACATTCATTCACGTCTTAACAATCAGCTATAGTTAACCTTTAGTAGTAGATTTTAACTAGCGAAACGTAATTTGTAGTAACAGCGAGATTTATTGATGTATGTACGAATGTAAAATGTGCAAAATTAACATTTTGGAAATGTTTTTATCAGAGCCGCCAGTGGCGCGCTTCAACAACCGTCGTAAGTCGGTCTTTGCGGAGACTTACGACCCGGAGGAGGATGACTCGGACGAGGGAGCGCCCGCGGTGTTCCCGAAGTCGGACGCGCAACGGGCGCGACTTGCAGAGGCGGTGCGCGGCATCCTGCTGTTCCGCTCGCTCGACGCTCAGCAGATGCAGCAGGTGAATGTGACGCAGATTAGCTCATAGCATAAGGGGAGGATGACTCGGACATGGGAGCGCCCGCGGTGTTCCCGAAGTCGGACGCGCAACGGGCGCGGCTCGCCAGGGCGGTGCGCGGCATCCTGCTGTACCGCTCGCTCGACGCTCAGCAGATGCAGCAGGTGAGCGTGACGCAACTATAATAATAAGCATTTCCTTTATGTTACCTTCCTGTAGAGCGACAGATGTTGGCGGGGACGAGGTATTTTACCAGAATTTGCAAGCCTTCTGAAAGAGATCAATCCGATTACCAAACAGTCAGTTACTTGAGAGCACGAAGGTAAGGTCGAAGTCGACAGTCCTCGAAGGCCATCAATGACGTTCTGCTCGACACTCAGAAAGTCATTAAGTTACAATCTGTAAAAAAATATTCTCTAGGCAAATTCTTCCTATGGCGAGCACGTAATGAAATTACCTACCCATAATAAAAACAGTTTCCGTATTCCTATTTCTTAAAAAAATTTAAGCTTCTCATACACGGGTCTAGTTTCAGTTTCTAAGCTACTCGTTTAGAAAACAACTAGCTTTGTAGGTATTCATTCACAAGTTACAAATATAGAAGCACAGCCTTGTTAGCGTTCAACCCCGTTAGATGCCATCCAAGCTTTAAATTAAGCCTCTTGTAACACCAACCACCAACAAAGAACCTTTTATCATACATTGATGGCAAAATCGACCTAATAATAATGTATGTGTACAATCACGTGCTCATAGAGAGCTGTGGCCGAATAACGGAATTCCTACTTCAATCGCCAGCAACACTCCCGGATGCCTGTGGCGATCCAGCAAAGATGCTTGCTATTTGGGAAAGCCTAGGCTGCTTGGTTGGAATAGAAAGGGAACAGAAAGACGATGGCCCAATCAAGAGGCTAAGTGTGGAAATTATGGCCGGGCTAAACTAAACTAATGTATTTGTCAGGTCCTGGACGCCATGTTCGAGAAGCGCTCAGAGCCCGGCGAGTATGTGATCCGGCAAGGCGACGACGGTGATAACTTCTACGTCATCGAGAATGGCGTCTTCGACGTGCTGGTCACTGGGGACGATCGCGTTGAGAAGGTGAGTCTTCTTTATTTGCAATATAAATATATAAATATATATATATATATATATATATATATATTCTGAGACACCAAATGGTGTACCTAGAATATTTCCTCGCCGCGAAGACTGCAAAAACTTTTACTTAACCAAGAATGACCCCTTCGATGTTTGGACATAAGGCGTCGTCACTGCTCATCCCATGGACCTAAAGATTGTGGGTTTTGTAAAGGCCCGCATCCTTGGTTCTTAACGTGATCGTCAGTCAATCTTACAGGTGTAGCCCTACGCCACGCTTTCTATCAAGTTAAACCCATTTTTTCTCAAATACGTAATGTACTTTCTGACCCATGGACGGCAGAAAACTAGGTGAGACACATAACCAATTAAACCCCCTTAAACTGCGTGGTCCCCCTGACCGATTGACGTCGTCGACCGACAAAAAGGTTAGCTCGGACTCAAGGGACAGTTATCTAGTTCATGACGATTGACGACTATAGCTCTACTCTAGAGAATAAGCATGCATCAACTCGTTCTAGATACGGCTCGGTAGAGATTTGAGCATTCTTCTGTACATCTGTTGAAATCTCTCAATTTTGTTATCTACCACGTCAAGTACAAAAATGAAACTATGTTTTGACGCAGACTGTACTTAACGAATTGATATGGATAACACGTTAATTTCAAGGAGTGATACGATACAACTAATAGAGTAACGAACGGCGAATCAAATTATTTCAGTGAATAAGAGAGGGTAGATTCTGTCTGTTAACTTTAAAACCCTGTCGCCGCTGACCAGGAAACTAAGATAATTGGTCTTTCAAAACTAGTACCTTTATATAAAGCTTCACAAATTGACTGGCACGTGTCCTACACAATACAACCAGTGTATGTCTAGATAGGAACTAAAGCTTTTGAAGTGGAACGTTGCCCGCTCACAGAATTCGCGCCAAAGCTTACTGCTGGCACCGGACTGTAAAAATATCTGGCCAAGAGTCGCCGTTTGGATTCACGCAGGGTGCCGTAAAACAGAAAAGTAGGATTCGAAATCACAAACACCATATTACAGTGATGCATTATTAGCAGTCTGTATTATTTTAAGTATTTGTTGCTATATATAGTCCTCCTGGCCGATTTCGACCACGGCGGCCAATCTCAACAGAGATCAGCCAACTACGCAGGAGATATTATAGTGCACAAGTGTGTGCGCAATACACAGGTGCACTCACTGTTCCATCACTCTCAAAGTTCGGTGAGACGGCATCCGACATGTCCGGAGAGAGATCAGGCGCAGGACCAACGGCTTAACGTGCTTTCCGAGGCACGGGGGTGCCAAACCGCCAATTTCCCGACTCCGAGCAGTTTTTGAGAATTTCATGACAGAAAATCTCAGAAACAATTTTGGCTCGACCTGGGTTTCGAACCCAGGACCTCGCGGATGTAAGGCAGAAACTTTGCCACTACACCAACGAGGCAGTTGCATTTGTTGCTATAGCTCCACCAGAAATGCGTAGATAAATTGATAATAACTCCTTACAAAAAAAAATACATACTCAAAAGTATTTACAATTCAGGCGGCCCTGCGGGTAAATCTGTCTCTGAAAATGTTCACCGTCTAGCTATAACGGAGTTACGGACACGAAAAGTAAGTAACAGGGTCTTATTTTTAACCTCCAACAAAACAGATGTGTTAAAAGTTTGAACCCTATATCAGTTTGTGTTTGTATATTAATATTTTTGTGCGTATTTGTCAGAGGAATTGTAGCTCCCGAAAGGATGGACCGAATTTCAAAGCGTTTTTTTTTTATTCAAATGATAATTTAATCACGGAAGATTTTAGCTGTGGCTGGTCAAAATCCGTCTAACCGTTAAAGGTCATCAGCTGTTTTCCTGCCTCATGTCGGCGGTTTATTTATTTTTTCCTTTGGGTGCGGAACTCTAAAAAGACAATTTCCACGATAACGTTTTACTGGACAAATACATAATACCGGCCAGCCCACAGTGGCCTACGCATGCATTCAGCGCACGGATGCATCGTATAATGGCATTACTCTCTCTGACCCATTTTCATATGGCGACGATGATAAAGTCTTGTGTGGCTACCGGTATACACTACATTGACCAGTATGTACTCGCTGTATTGCATTGTGCATGGGAAATTTTTCTTTTGAATTCTACAAGTACTCATTGTGTATGTGTTGCTGTGTACTCACTGTGTGTGTACTTTTCAATTCTTCAAGTGTAATTGGATGTTATTTTCAAATTCTTTAATCCCCGACAAAAAAGAGGGAGTGTTATAAGTTTGACTCCTATTCTATTTGTGTTTGTCTGTCTGCATCGTAACTCGCGAACGGAAGAACCGATTTCAGTGCTTCTTTTATTCGAAAAATAAGTTTACCTCGTGTTTAGTAATAAAATATGTAGTCATTCAGACCCGGACCTTAAAATCTTACACTTGAAGTAAACGTAAAGTTAATAAGTAAATTTTTAGGGTTTTACACTTCTAACCTTCTTCTCGAGATTCTATTAAATATGAGTACTTATAAATTTCATTCATTATTGTATCTTGACGTCTCCATGGCTTTTATATTAAGATATAAATGAGGTAACATAAATTATTACCTGAGTTTATTAACAAATTTCATGACTATTTGCTTACGCAATTTGAAACATCACTAGAATACTAATACCTGTTACGATTCAATTAGTATTAATCATTAAACTGCTCACGTCACACTTTCTAATCACAACAATACCTACTATATTGATGAACCTACTGAATTTCGGAAATATCCAATTATAATAAATGTTTTTCTTTTCGCAAGTCGTAGCATATAGAAGTTTGGAGAATCGATACGAGCGATTGTGTTACGTATGCTGAAAGTTTGTACTCGTATAAGGAAAAAGTTAGTCAATTAAACAAACATACGAAATGTACGACTTATTTGGGTCTGTTACTTATCAAAATAAAGATGTTCTTCAAACGATATTCACCAGGTACAGACTAGTTGAACATCATATACAAGTGGTCTTATTTGCTAGATTCCAATCCATAATTGTCCAACCCGCATTCGTTAACGTGTAACCCGGAGCGTTGTTGATAATTTGAAAAACACAGGAAGTGTTTTTGCAATAAAAAAAAATAATTTGCCTGAAGCAGGCATAGAATGGGTGTATTGCTTATCTGCCGTAGTCGTGCGTCCTATTTTTGGGACTTCGCCTAAACATTGTCACAGCAGCCGTGGACTGTGGTCACGTCATCGATTTTTTTTTAATAACATGAACCCAATACATTTTTTTCTCTACTTAAAAAAAATAAATCCTACAATGAGCATTGCCATAAGAATAGGTAATAACTACGTAGAAATGAAACTCCTTTGTCGAGGCCTAAAAGCCGCGTTATAATCACCTATTTCCCCCCCTTGGGCCGTTACCCCCCGCAGACTCCTCCTGGTTTTGTGATAGGGCTGTCACCTGTTAGCAAGCTTCAACTTATCCAGCTTTAAATATGATTAATACACTAGGTAAGTATGTAAATAAATGAAGGTTAGTATAAAAGTAGATGGGTATTAAAAACTAAATTTAAAAATAACTAAGATGTGACATCTTTCTTTCGCCACTCCTACACCCTGTTACACTACAATATTTCACCATTGTGAAATTAAAAAACTTAAAAATTCAGAAAATATCGCCTGCGTGACATGTGGTAATTCTTAAAAACTTTGACATATAAACAAAAGACTAGCGAAATTATGTTCGATTCTAAAAATAATGATTATATCGGGTGGGGTTGCGTAGCAACGCTAACAACTGCAGGCGATTTAGTGGCCTGGACATCCCTGACTGACTTGTCCCCTTAGTTCCTCGTTTGACAGTTGGCTATGAAATGACATTGAGTGCGTTTGGTGCGGGAGTTTCGCTTGTACATAGTTTCGTATTATCTTTTCTTATGGTATTGCTGTAGGTTATGTCGACATTGACAATATCAACTTTTAAATTTATACCCAACAGATTGTCCTCAATAGATTGTCGTAAATAAATAAATAATTCATTTTCATTGTCTTCTCATTTTTTTACGCACTGTTTCCTAACTGTGATAATAGTTGACAACTTGTGGTTCCGCTTTACTAAGGAGAATAAATAGATTTTCGAGTTTGATTTCCGCGAGAGTTCCGCCTTTGGTTAGATACGTAATTGAATTATAAGTAAAAGGCTCCCTCCACATAACTTGCCGTAAACAATATGTCTTAAAAGCATACGCAATACGGCAGTCTACTTAAATGAATGTCAGCGTCGATGTTTTAGTTAACAATCAATTGGGACTAAGATAACCCTGGGTTCTAAGTCATAATTTGTATCTAGGATTTTTGTTGTGTAAATCCCGGCACGTTTCAGATTTGAAAAGTTGCCGGTGTAACTTTTGTTGTTGTGCCCAACCCAGGGGATGAAAAAAGGGGGATAGACAAACCTCAGAAATAACATCAGATAAAGTGGCCATAGAAAGCCAAATGTAGAAGACTGGAGGAGGCCTTTGTCACATGGCAGGGCGAATGAACATACAAAAATGAAACAAAACACTCGATATTATGATGATTTATGAACATGTGAATGACAAGAGCACTAGCTCCGTTAGCGAATGCTTGTGGGTTCAAGTGCCATCTATAGGTAGACTGGCTAAGATGGTCTTTGCCTGTGGGGCGTGAACGGGGACCGAGTGGAGAGTAGGCGGTGGACTCGTGGCGGCCCGCCGCTCGTGGCCCACGTTATCGCCCTGCCACTCAGCCTTGCGTACCGCAGGAAAAGACTCCTTTAACTAGTCTACCAATAGTAGGGTGTTCTTTGTTATGGTTTACCATAAAAATGTTTTCTTCTCCCAGGTGGTCCACACATACGAGGGCTCCGGCTCGTTCGGCGAGCTGGCTCTCATGTACAACATGCCCCGCGCAGCGTCGGTGCGCGCTCAGACGCCCGGCGCGCTGTGGGCCATGGACCGCCACACTTTCCGCCGCATACTGCTCAAGAGCGCGTTCAAGAAGCGCAAGCTGTACGAGGAGCTGCTGGACAAGGTGCCGATGCTGAAGGCGCTGCAGGTGTGTGAAGACTACCATTAATACTTTAGATCTAGTGTACAACATGCTCCCAGGCGCTCTGTCCTGTTTACGTGGACAAACCGATTTTGAAGATATTCCAGATGAAGAATAAACATAAAATCGTAGTATTAGTAGAGAGTACGTTAGTTTACTTGGCTGAGCTGTTTCTGAGAAAGATCTGGAAGTCTTCTAGATTGCCGGATGCTTCTGGGAATGTTTTGGCACAATCTCACAGCTGGTTGACCACAGTTCTCCTCATCTTTTAGTAGGTGACAGACAGATGTTGTTATCTTCGACTTACTAAATGGATGCTTCGTCACATATCCAGACTATTCCACAACAAAATTACATAATTATTACTCTATATTACCCGTTGTTCCTAGCTCAGCTAGTAACCTTGACCTACTTGTAGTATTAACACTTATTGTATAAGCCACATTCAAATTCTTAAAAGCTATACCGTTTTCGTTCTTAGAGCAGAGGCTCTCTATCGGTCATTGTACCTTAAAATCCTTATACAAAGTCGTGATTACCGTAAGTGTAATGAATAAAATGTATTAAAATTAGCAATTTCCCAAGGAGTTTGTTGTGTTTGTAAGTTGTTTGTCATCGCAATGTTCTAGTTTCTATGTGTTTGTAGGAATCACGACGCTAACTTCGTGTCGCGTAGCTATTTTTTTTCATACATATACAAAGAAACAAGACAACGAGTCGTCTGCTGCTGTTTCAAGTAGTGGAGCTTCTAGCTTGTTCCTTCACATAAACTCCTTACGACCATGACCACGACCAAACTCATTACGAAATCTTTATACATATATCATCAGTCAATATATTAGAAAAATCGTGTAGGCCGGGGTTCTAACTCGCGTCTTCACGGGTGACTAGTGAAGTGTTAATCCCCTATTTTAGTCTATAGCTCTTTTAATATTAGGAGTAGAAAATAGTTCAGTCACCTAAGATCGTTGAATCCGCAGATCGTACGCCCTGTTGCTTACAGTGGCGAGACCACGAACAGCTATCGTAACGTTTCATAGCATTTACCTATCGTTAACCTATGTTGCTGTGTGTACAAATGAGCAGATATTTTTCTTATTCTTCTTGTCAAATATTCTCGAAGAATTGATCTATCTCAGGAAAGTTAAATTTTTCTTAATTATTTTAAGGGACACTTTAGTGGCCAGGTTTGAGTTTCATTGCGACGTGATTCTTTGCGGCAGTAAAGTATCATTTTTCCTAAGCTCCTGGTCTTCAAACTAAGAATTTCTAAAAAAAATTGACAATTTAAGGGTTAAATACGGCACCTTATATCACCACATTCAACAACTATGACATGTAGATGTATTACTGCCCAAAATATCTGGACTCGTTCCAACCAAAGAAAACATTTAAATACTGTGTTTGTTTACAAACTGTTTATTGCCAGCGAAACTAATATGAATGGATCGTTAAGGAAGCAGGAAAAATGAAATGGATAGACCTCAATTTTAATTGCTTTATGCGTCAACTATCCTGTTGCGAACTTACGTGACAGAGTTTGTATGAAAAAGTAATGGAAAGTGTTACTTCACAGATCATTAGATGTCTGCAAATTAACATTAAATTTGTCTATAATTTATTTCATAACGCAACAAATCCACTTTTTCTATTTCTCAACTCAAGTAGAGTAAAGCTATTGGAAACTTACCTCACATAATAACACTACACTATGGTTATAGTTATATCTAGGTTATATCTCACATAACGAAATGTAATTAATAAATTGGGCTTCTTAATTCAAATGAACGATTTAATGTTCTAGGAACTGTTTCACGCTCAATAATTCAACAACATTCAAAAGACACCAGTGATTGACGTTTTGACAAAATTAAACATGATTAACAACCGTGTAGATGTCCTATCATGTGCCAAGAAAATTGTTGCGGATCTGTGGCGCATAATTTCAGTAGGTTTTAAAGAAAACCATAGAGTAGAGTAATCATCAAATGAAAAGATTTGAATTTTAAGGGTATTTTACAGCGCTCTCTACCGTCGGAAACTTTTTCAAATGTGTTTCCATCGCAAGTCATTTGTTTCTCCTACTGCATGTACTGCAGGAAGTGACTACGAGACACACCTTGATAATCCTCTCTCCCCAACTTTCGCTCACATCGCTGAATGGCCTTAATGCTCAGCGTCCCGAAAATTTTAGCGAACTTAAAACAATCGATACGCACAAACTTGCGAGGGGCTGCTGTGGATAGTGAACTGTGCAAAATATGTCCTAAGGCCGCACTCTCTAACATTTCGTCCGAATTAACGTGTCTAGCCAGCGCTTTCGTTCGCATGGTCGAGCTTGTAAGAGTGACAGTGATGGCTACATCCGAAACTGCGGACAACGGCGTAGAGAGTAACGGCTTAGTACTCCGCAACGTTTCGTTCGTATTTTCTGGTTTAACCAGCGCTTTTGCTTACACGGTAAAGCTTGTATGAGTGACAGAGACCATCTCTATCACTCTTACAACTCTTACGTCCGAAACTACAGACAAAGACTTGGAGAGTAGGGTAGCTGCTCAACATCTTTTTGAAAACTAACTTTTTATATTGGAGAGCCAGTCATCGTATAGTTTTTCTAGCAACGTTAACAATATTGACCATTAATTTAAAAAGAAAATATATTTTGCCTTATCGTTAGAGAGATGTAAGAGCAGCACTCTCCTCTTATTAAGTAGGTGGGTGATTCGAAAACACTTAACATATTTAAGGTAAAAAAACATCGTTATGAAAATGTGGCAGTATATTCTGTAGCTTAAATCCGAATGCTGAATTAAAGATAGATAACTCTAATTGCACAGTACAGAAATTATTTTACTCGTCGAGCCTACAAATAGATCGATTGCTGCCTCGTGGATTTGTATATCTTTCTTTCGTCACCGTGTGAAAGAAACTAAAGTCCCGTTCACATCAAACTGGTTTGAAACAATAGACAATTGTGTCATCCAAGAACTGCATTATTACATCCACATAGGTACCGTTCATTAGCCATAATCGTTGAATACAATAACCCTTTTAAAATAAGACCTGATCAACTTTCATGGCTAGTAACACTGAGTTTTTACAGACGACAGCACATCAGGTTACCCATTTTCCTTGCAAAATCGCCCTTATTACAAGTAGATAGAATCCCGCAGTATCCAGGGTTACTGGTCTACTCGACGTATTCCTTAAAAGAGACAAAGAAGATGTTATCAGCAACAAAAAAGGGTCCATCGACTAGGGGTTACAAGGAATTGATTTTTAAGATATCACGCTTATTAGATTACAAAATTTCTCTTTAACTAAAAATATAGGGGTTAAAGTACAATATTTGGTAATTTTTCGACCTACCCTTCGTTGATGGGACCTTTTTTGTAGGATATTACCTTTACTATAATACTTTCGAAGGAATACGTCGAGTTATTAGTATACCTTGACGTGCTGTCGTGTGTACTTAAATTGATAAGATTACGGTGCTAACGTAATCGAAAACACATTTTTTTAATTTAATACCTTAGTTTTCGTAATAGCAATAAGTACATAAATCATTTTAATTCAGATAGCAATCAAATGTATAAGAAGCGCCGTGATAAGCTATTGATAAAGGCAGACCATATTAAATACGTCATTTGATAACGTCAAATGATTCAAAATATAAATGATTGCAACGTGTAGCGCTTATTAAATTTTACCAATCGTAAAAAAAAAGTAATAGAGATATTTTCGTCAAGCTGGGCAAAATGCAATAGGTTATCGAACGAACACTATGTACCTACGTCAGAACATGCAGTCATCGTGACATTTATTAATTAATCTGTTCCCCTAGCTAGGATTTAATTAACTCAGACATACGTGTCCTTGGGTAGGCTAGAATAGTGATCGAGAGCTTTTTCGAAGAAATAGCTAGTAAAATCCCGTTTAATTGTATTTTGAAGTACACTTGTTTTTTGATTGATTTTTCAATATGAACGTAACTGGAACGTAACAAGTATTTGTTGGATTCAACGAACATTCACTCGTTAAACTGAAAAAAGGTAACATGAATTATAAGATCAAACTAGTCAAATAAACAAGGTCATATATAATGAATACAATGACAATTTCATTTTTAATTAGTCTTATGCAAAACATCGTATCGAAAATGATATCACATAGCACCAACCGTATCGAAACATTGAAATTGAGACTTTAACGTAATATGTTTTTCAATACCATTGAATGTATAAAAAATTACAATCATTCTTTTTGCATTCCAGTAAGTGATTACTTTGACGTCTGAAGTCCCCTTTTGTCATTCATATGCCCTTTACTTTGGAGTATTACGTTTCTAGTTCACAAGCTTTCGCTTAACCTACGTATGTTCAAGTTATTAACAGAAAAAAATAAGAATTCTCGCAAATGTGCACATGATTAGGCTGTTAGTATTGATGATACTCATTCAGACATTATTATGCTAATATGTTCGTATAATTGGAAATGTTTTAAGTACCGCACTTAAATTCTCACAATGGACACTTAGTATAACTCAATTATGATATTATATTTTCGAAGTACTTGACGGTTTTGTAAAAATAAAGAGCTGAATTTTAACTATCTCTATCGAGGATTTCATTTGAAGGTACATAATCTGGTAGCGCTTATCATTTTTAACACTTGTTCAAGGAACACTACCACATTGCAAAAGTTTGTCTATTTTGACAATTTATGTATATTCACAGGCTGTATACATACACAACCCCATTATTGTAGAATTGGGAGTTAAATTGTACTGAGCTTGTGGTCAATGTACCGAATAAAAAATAAAAATTTGATTGTTCCAGCCGTACGAGCGCGCAAACCTGGCTGACGCCCTTGTCCCGCGCACCCTGATCGATGGAGAGCTGATCATCCGTCAGGGCGACACCGCTGACGGGATGTACTTCGTGGAAGACGGATCAGTCAGCATCCGCATATCACGCGACGATGGCAACGAGCATGAAGTCAAGCGGCTTGGTGAGTGTAATACACAATGAGTATGAACTTGACGGCGATCTGATAATCCATCAGGTTTTATGGTCGGAGACCAAGGTCCGATGGACATCATCTTGATTTGTCTGGCTATATTATTCTGGATCTTAATCTCGTATACCGCAGTTCGTGTGCGGTAGTAGGCTAACTAGCGCCATCTAGCCTATGAAGCGGTATCAGCGCTTGCTGTGGCTGCTGCGTAAACTACGTGCATAACTCATGCCTACTCTACCGCTGCTGCCTTACCACCTCGGCAGCCTATAAGGGGGAAAGATAAGACAGTGTCCTTCAAGGGATCGATACGACGAGCAGGGCTTCACAAAAGTTGAAAGAAAGAGGAGAAAGCCCACTAGCCGGAACCATCTCACACGCACTGACAGGGACAACACCCGCTGCGTCCGGAAGTACGTTCGAAGCTGCTCTACGTGTCTCGCTTACATTGGGTCTACGAAGGTCGAAAACGTCGTAGACCATGTACAAAAGAAGTCCAACTTCACCCTGAGGGTCGAACGGTTGAAATCTTGCCACAAGGTTCATTTTAATTTGTTTGTGGTGAGGGTAGCAACCCACCATCTAGCAACCTTCGAAAATTAGGCAGGACCTATTTTTTTCTTAGTAAAAACCATCCCCGTACTATAAGGAATATCATAAAAAAAGAATTGGCCAAATTAGACGAGGCGTTCTTGAGTTAAGCGCTTACCAATACATATTGCGATTCATTTTTATATTATAGATTTTCATTGCGTGTTATTTTAATAATTTGTATTTGTATGTCTGTGTATTTATAATTTACTAGCTGTCCCGGCAGACATTGTTTTGCCATATAAATGTTTAAGGTGGACAACCCTTATCACTAAGGGGTATGAAAAATAGATGTTGGCCGATTCTCAGACCTACTCAATATGCTCACAAATTTTCATGAGAATCGGTCAAGCCGTTTCGGAGGAGTATGGCAACGAAAACTGTGACACGAGAATTTTATATATTAGATTATAGTAAATTCATAATATGGGCCTGTATTTTAATAATCTGTTGCCTGAATTAAATTAATATTGTTTAATTATTATTATTATAACGTTCCAGTAATGCCAGGTAGGACTTCCAGTTATTAATTTAAATAGGAAGATATTAATATCTCTCGCAGTTGAACTCTCAGAAGTTCAGACGGCCTTAGTTTTAGTTATCAAACACACGACAACTTTGCTAGCTAGACTTTGAGAGTGCCCTGTATTTGATTTAAACTTGTGACTATGTTTGTAGTTAGACTACCACAAACAATATTGCCTCGCCTACCTGATATCTCGACTATTTATAAAATAACTAGCTTACCACGTTGTTTTGCTATATAAACTATTTTTCTTTTCAATAAGGGGTATCAAAAATAGATGTTGGTCGATTCTTAGACTTACTCAATATGCTCACAAAATTTCATGAGAATCGGTCAAGCCGTTTCGAAGGAGTAGGGGAACGAACATTGTGACACGAGAATTATTTAATAAAGAGAATGATCCCAAAGTAAGTAGCTTAAGCACTTGCGTTATGGAAATCAGAAACCCGTGACAAGATTGAAAATTGGTTACTAACATCATCTCCGTCCGGGAATCGAACCCGTGACCTTAAATATGTTGACACCTTGAAACTGGTGCGTATGTCACTACACCAAGGAGTTCGAAAATTTATTAAAAAAATACAACACTGCTTAGGGCCTCTAAACCAGCCCTGTATCTGATTATGATGCTGTTGACACCTTGAAACTGGTGCGTATGTCACTACACCACGGAGGTCGTCATTTTATTAAAAAATACAACACGGCTAAGAGCCACTAAACCAGCCCTATATCTGATTAAGATGTGGTGAACTGGTGGCGGCAATGAACTCGGGCACTTTTTTTTTATTTTATTTTTTTGGATTAAGTTTTGCTCTTGACCCAAGGCAAAGCCCAACGAGGCAAAGACTGGCAATCTGTTTCCTGAATTTAATGATTATTATTATTATTATACTAGCTGACCCGGCAACCGTTGTTTTGCCATTTAATTTTTTTTTTATCACTTAGAGGTATGAAAAATAGATGTTGGCCTATTCTCAGACCTACTCAATATGCTCACAAAATTTCATGAGAATCGGTCAAGCCGTTTCGGAGGAGTATGGCAACGAAAACTGTGACACGAGAATTTTATATATTAGATTATTATATAACAACATATAAAACATTTCAGTAATGCCAGATTTGACTTCCAGTTATTAATTAAAATAGGAATATATTGCCAAATAACTTAATGGAACTATCGTTTTTGTTTCTCAGGGAAAGGAGGTTACTTCGGAGAGTTGGCTCTCGTCACCCACAAGCCTCGTGCGGCTTCCGCTTACGCCGTGGGACCCACCAAAGTTGCATGTAAGTTATCCATTGTAGTATCATTTGAAATAAATATTTCACAAATATTTTAAATATTTTTAAAATATTTCACAACCATCACACCAATTCTCTAGTCCCAAATTAAGCTACGCGGCTTGTGTTATGGGTACTAGACAACGGATAAACATACTTAAATACTTTTGTTTTGTAAATAAATACATATTATACATAGAAAACACCCAGACCAGTACAAACACACATGTTGATGCACACATATGCTTGTACTGTGCGGGGATCGAACCCGCGACCCTTGGTTTAGAAGTCCGACATGTAGACCACTGCACCAAACGGTCGTCAAATATCAGCTTGATTGTAAGTTGTCGATATCAATTGATGTAGCCAGTTGTTGCATTAGTCAGTCACCTTGTAAACTGCGCTTTGTGTGTGTGTTTAACTTGAAATAAACGAGAGATGAATAGTTGCTAAAGCGTTAGTACACGTTATAAAATGTCTACGACTTCTGTAGTCATGACCGATTGTATCATGTACACGGCGTCAACTTTCAGCCACAAAGTTTCGGTCCGCACCGACTGAGATAAGGTTTACATTCAGTTCAACCAAATTTCGTTGTGAGAATAAGGCTCCAGTGCATCTAACAAAGCACCAAAAACTACATGTCCTAAGCATACCACAAGTTTCAATTTACATCAGTGTATATTATGTTTAACCCTGGCTGCAAGCCTGAAGGTTTTAGCTGTCATAGTTACAACTTATCTCAACCACCTTAAGATGCGAAATGTAACAAACAATAATTACAAATACCGCCTCTCTCCCCGCAGTCCTCGACGTGGAAACGTTCGAGCGTCTCCTCGGGCCGTGCATGGAGATAATGAAGCGCAACATCGACGACTACGAGGAGCAGCTCGTCAAACTGTTCGGCGACAAGAGCAACCTCACCGACGTGCGATGAACGCGCACGCGCACGCGCACCCTCCGCGACCAGTAATCTTTGTCTTTTAACCTCTTTTTTTTATTGACGACAGGCAAGTTTTGTAGCGCGACTGGACACGTTTGATACTTGAAAAATACACAAACTAGCGCGACTAAACGCGTTTGCTCCTTGAGAGATATGCAGACATTTAGTTCAGTATAGTGACGGTCATAGTGCCACACTGGATCCACTTACCGAGGATCAAAATCTCTCACATTGCCACAAAAGAATTTGTAAAATAAACATTATGTAATCAAACACGTACATTTGCAAATGTTTCGTGTATTACACCTAAAATAATACTACGTTTCGATGTGGTAAAAGTTTAATCAAATCAAATATTGTTGTTTAAATTACGTCTGATTGACCAAGACAGACTCATTGTTAGAAAAGTCTAAAAACACTTATCACTTCGTAATTTCGCGCTACATAGTTGCCTATCGGAAATTCGTAAATTCTAATTGTGTTTTTCTTTGACTTCATACAGAGATTATGCTGGTGTGTGCTTCGACCATTTAAAATTGCATGAACTTCCTGAAAAAAATTGTCTGGCCCTAGGTTGGTCAAGACTAGCTTGCAAATTATTTAAATAAACAATACTATGTTCATGCCATTTTAATTGAAGCCATTTTAGTTTAAAAGTGTGTGTTTTAGTTATTTATTGAATATGTGCAATTATTTACCACGTCAAATAAACTATTTACGTTATGTTCTGTATATTGTGAATTTAAGAACCGGTATATAATTCTAAATGAGTACAGTAACAGCATAATCTCCTGAAGTTCTTTAATACTGTTTTACGCTCAAGCAATCGCTTACTAAATTCTAATTTATTTTGACTTCGCTTCACTTATGTCTACTAATTTATTCAGCAAACGGTACGACCTAGTATCGCTAAATTGGTTTACGACTTTTTATCAAACAGTGCCATGTGGATAATTTATCACATAATTTAATGTTTAGTGTAGTTGTATCTCAGATTACGCGTCGAGAGGAGGTTTAAACATATTGCACGAGCGCCCAATAACATTGCATTGGTACGAAAATACGCTTATATTAGATAGAGAAATGCCTTAGTAGAAATGTAAATATGCTGACGAGTGTGGCGTCTTGGTCTGATCGCTCGCACGAAACTGGTTCCTCAAGGAACATATTCAGAAACGCTCACACCATGTGCCATAAATAACCTGATAAATTAAAGATAACATGACACACAAACATTTTACTTCGCTCGGTTTCGTGCGGCCGTCGCGAACATCCGACGATATAGGATGTATTTTACGGAATGAGGGTAAAGGCATTAGTCATAAAAAATTACCATAAAAATGTCTTAGTAGTGAGAGGTGGCAATGCAATTTTATTGAGCACAAGTCCCCAAGGCTATTCCCAACGTCTGTCGCTATTTCTTAAATTTAAGATTTCACTGACACAGGCTTTCTGAACAATACAACATTTATACCTTGTAGGTAAAGTATTTAGTACTATTTCCGTGATTAGATTAAATCTACTCACTTGGTATTTTTATTTATTTATTCGAACGCAGTCAGTCTATCAATTTTATGTATATGGATGGAGGTGTTATGAGAAGCATATTTTGAATGCCAAATTAAAGGTAGTTACGTTGATGTAATGTCAGATACAGGACGTTGCGAATTTACAAGTGTCGTTCCGGCTCGCGCTCGAGGCGCCTGCAGCGAGACGCTCAGAGTTGTTTTATTATTTACTATTTAAAGTATTTAATTTTTGCAGAGAATATTTTTTTTAATTAATGTTTCATAGTAATTTTGTTAAGGAAAAGGGATTATTTTTGTGTTATCTTTTAATTATTTTACGTTGGAAAGCTTTTTTCTGTTGTAGAGAGTTCCTATTGTTTTGTTTGCTCTTACTATTTACATAATAGATCTGAGGTGTGTTAAACGTACTGTATAGCGAACACATAGCTCCCCGAACAAGGCCCTAGCGGTAAGGGCGCGCGCTCCGACCCTCAGGTAGAACTTCCCAGTATTATTTGAATTAGAAAAATCTACAACCTTTGTTTGTGACTCCAGCCAAAGTAGGTGAATGCGTAAAGATCATGTGTAGCGCTAAATATTTAAGTCTTCTATATTTACTATGTAGTAGTTAGTTTTTGTCATTTTCTTATTGTAATTTTAAATATTAGTAGATTAGGAAATTTAATGGCGTATAGTCAAATCCTGAGGGGTGAGGTGTAACATTTTGACGCCATGTACAAAAATGTACAAATTTATTTCAGCTGCCATAGAAGATTTTATCTTTTTATTTATTGAATTTTAACCGATTAATTGAATTAATGATTTTATTTGATTATGACCTGCCACTGTTGAAACAGCCGACGGATCCGCTGCTCTGTCGACCTCGACTGGCCTTCGCTTCGCCGCTTCTAACCCGTCATCCAGCCAGATAATAGTTTGGTTGAGTAGCTAATACATTCCTTATTTGCCAATTGACAATTTTAATGTTGTTATTTATTTTAGAAACCCGTTATTTTGATTTTATAATTTCATCAATATGTGATGACCATTCTCACTTCAAGTGCCTATTTCATACAAAACATCAACAGGAAATAATCAAAACTCTTTCTCACTAACAACTTAATGTTAATCTCGTGTTTAACTTACTTAAAATGCCTTTTCTATTTGTGAATTGTGAAATGTGTTGTGAGGTATGTGTATTTTGTGAATCAATCCGGAAGCCCAAACAATCATGATATCCATAATGGTATATTATATATACCCTGTTGACTTGAATTATAAAAAGTATTTGTCATAATTTATTGTTACAGTAAATGTTTTATCTAGTAAATTGAAGTGTGTAAATGTCCTAAATTGCCAACATTTGTGTAGAGTATTCACCAACCCAATGATTCGCTTAGGTGTGATGTTTTCCTTTCTATGATACAGACAGTTTGATATTCCGCGTATAATGTTGGTTGTTACGTTGTACAGGTGAGGTGCCTCGCGTCGCGCGGCCACCGAATGTCTGTGTGTCCCGGTGTATCGAACCCAATAGTTGATAGTACGTGCAATAACTAATTACTGTCATTATCAACGTCGTTCACAATATCATGTGTTAAATTTTGTCTGTGTGGAATTTATTTATAGATTTTAATGAAATCATAGCATAAGGTATATATTTCGCTATACACGGTGTTTATGAAACTTTTGCATTATTATTATACCCATCAGTAAAGTAGGAATAACGTATAAATTCATTTTGTGTTGGAGGATCATTCACTGGTGATCTTACAATACCTGTAATATTAATGTTGATGAAGCACAAATGTTTAGATGCCTGATTGAAAGGAGTTCACGTTCTGTTGTCTTCCAAGGGACGCACAGCAGGCGACAGCCGTCTCCTAGCTCCCCGGAGCACTGTCTGCATTCTCTGGCATACTGATGTAAAATTGAAATTCAATACGCTTATCCTTAGCGTAAATTTTTATAAATTATACTAGTCATTGGTGTCTATCGTAGATTTGTAAACTGACAGCACAATTGAATGAAACATGCTCCATATATTCACATTCACACTAGGTGTAAGTTGTCATATACCTGTTTCATGATGATAAAGCATATCAGGGCGGTTCGCCGCTGCCTCCTACGTCTATAAATATATTGCACCACATGTACATCCGGTAGCCAGTTGAAAACTAGTACCGCTTTTCCACGTCATGAGCTTACCCTGTACATTTATAAAAATTATGTATCGTAAAATGTTAGAAAACTGAATTATATTTGTTTGTAGATCTAATTGGTGTTTATATTTTCCCCCCTTTGCCCTCGTAGACTGCTTTTTCCCTCAAATTTTGACAGCTAGTTAAAAAAAATTAGGTACCCAGTAGGTAAGCGCATATTCCCTTGCTTATTGTCGCATCTCTACCTCGTTTGTGCATAAGTTTTGAGACGAAATAAAAGTTGCATAACTTTTTTTATAATTAACATATATTTCTAAAATTTTCAGTAAACAATCTACTTATATCTTATTAATATTATAAATGTGAAAGTATATTTGTTTGGATGTTTGGATGTTTGTCCGTCAATCACGCTAAAACTACTGAATGGATTTTGATGAAATTTGGTATACAAGCAGGGTATAGGCTAACTTAGGTGATAGGGTACTTTTTATCCCGATTAAACTCTCCCATGGGATAAAGCAGGAATCTTGATAATCCTCAATCACGCCGGAAGTACTGAATGGATTTTAATGAAATTTGGTATACAGGCAGGGTATAGGCTAATTTAGGTGTTACTTTTATCCCGATTAAACTCTCCCATGGGATAAAGCAGGAATCTTGACAATCCTCAATCACGCCGAAAGTACTGAACGGATTTTAATGAAATTTGGATTACAGACAGTGTATTAGCTGACATAGACTAAATAATAGTTTTTAATTCAAGTTAATGAATCAACTACAATGCAATACATTTTCTTCATCCCTAGACAGTGTTGAGCAGTGTATAACCTGAATTAGATTGTAGGATATACTTTTTATTGTAATTATATGCTCCCGTGGGATAAAAGAGGATTCTACTTACATGTTCCCATACAATACAGCAGGAAAATAGCAACTTTCATTCTACGTAAGCGTAGTCTCAGTAGTGTTTATTGAGGCGCCAATAGATGGCGTTGCCTGTATTTTAAAACGCGATAATGAATTACCACAGCTACTTGGATATTAATGACTGTGACTTTGAGGTGAAATTAGGAATTTTCTTCTTTATAGGTTAATTCTGTGTCGTTTCAGTTCTGCGTTGTCAATTGGTTTTTCGAATAATTTGTCGATTTGGCTTTTCTAACGGACTTGATTTTCTTTGCGATTGTGGATTTGGTAGATTGTTATTTTGTGTATTTTTTACAAGTATTCTTTCAAACAACTTAGATAGGTATATAAATTTTATTACTTTACATATTTGTACTAAATTTAAATTTGTACAACATCGTATATAGATCAATATTATAAAATAATTACATCGGTGTTATACGATTTATTACTACCAAAATCGTGAAAAACAAACACGGAAGTCCCAGGGACACACATTAAAAGTGGCGGGTATACATTTGGGCACTCCTTGCTTTTCCCATGGCCAGCTCTATGTGGCATGTTCTCGAGTTTCAAGTGCAAGAAACCTATATGTACTTGCTGAAAATAATAGATCATACAACATCGTATATAGATCAATATTATAAAATAATTACATCGGTGTTATACGATTTATTACTACCAAAATCGTGAAAAACAAACACGGAAACATGGTAAAAATATAAGATAATTCCCTACGGAATGATCAAAATTAAACTTTTTATATGCAAAAAAATACAGTCACTAAGTCATTTGTAAATGTCCTCATTCTACGCGGGCAAAGCCGCGGGTAAAAGCTAGTATATTATATAAATGAAACCCGTTTTCCTTGGTCACGGCATCACGCGTGAATGGCTGGACCGATTTCACTAATTCTTTTTTGTTGTATTTGTTATTAATAGGAGAAGGTTCTTACGGAAAAAATATTGAGAAAATCTCTCAGAAATATTGAAAAATTGCAACGCTAAGGCGGTACGAAGTTCGCCGAGTCAGCTAGTTGGTAGATAATAATAAACAAAAAATAATTATTATTATTCAAAATGACCACCCTTGTTTTAAATACAGGCCCTTAGACGATTTGGCCAGTTATCAATGACGGCACGAATCTTTTACAGCGGGATTCGCTTTGCTTCGCGGACAAGAGCTCGCTTCAGTGACTCCAAATTTGGGTGGGACTTTCGGCAGGCCCTGAGCTCTAGCTCAGCCCATAAAGCATAATCCAGCTGGTTGAGGTCGGGGCTGGAAGAGGGCCATTCGTTCGCCGCGATAAAGGCCGGCACATTTTCCCTCAACCACGCTTGGGTGGTTTTTGCTTTATGGGATGGCGCTGAGTCCTGTTGGAAAACCCAATCCTTGTTGTGAAACAAAGTAAGGGACAGGGGTTTCACAACAGGCTCTAAGATGTCAGTTTGATAGTTATTGGCTTTCACCTTGACGCCTTGTTGACAGAAATGGAGCGGAGTGACACCTTCATACGAAACTCCCCACCATACCATCACACTGAATCTGGGACGTCCTTGCTACTTTTTGCGTACACTTTATTGTTTTGTCGGTTGAACTTTTCTTCGACAGTAAAGATTTTCTCATCGGTGAAGAGTATTTTCCTCGCATCGTGTCTCTTAAGCAGTATTGGACAACGTTCGCGTCGCAATTTACGAAGGCGATCGTTTAAAAAATGAACTTTCCTACGGCTATACGCCTTCACCTTAAGATCATATTTCAGTATTCTGTTGACTGAAACGCGCCAAATATTAGTCTGCAGGCAGAGCTAGTTTTTTCGGAGTTCGACATGGATTTCGGCGAAGTCGCTCTCGGATGATTTTGATGTTCGCAGGCGTCCTTACAGAGCTCGGCCGACCACTCATTTGGCGATCTTGCAAAGAACTTGTCTCCTTGTATCGTTTAATAGTGTAATACACGAAGTTACGGCTCGCACCAAAAGTTTTCACCTCACGGAAAATCTCCATTGGTTTTTTTTTCCCGCCTTAAATAGCGAAATCACGGTCGCACGCAATACTTTTGTTCTCTCCATCACGAGAAAATTGAAAGAAATAAATTTGAAAATCAAAGGAATTATAAGTTAACATTCGAAATTCAAAATTTGAAAAATAACTGAATAGCAGCCAGTAATTTTTAGGGTTCCGTACCTCAAAAGAAAAAACGGAACCCTTATAAGATCACTTTGTTGTCAATTTTGAAACAAAAACAAAAAAAAATTAATTTTGACAAGTATGTATGACACTGAAATATATATTTTTATGGATAATTAACGATAACATGTTTGCGATCATACTAAGCTGTGCCGTGTGATCCGTGTGTTTAAATAAACAGATATATATGAACAAATGAAATAATAATCTCAGAAAATGGCGTCAATATTATTGCAGCTTTGGTTTCTACTATTCGCTTCTGTAGCCCCCTTTTGCAGAAATGGGCGTAAAAAATCACTGTTGACCGGTTTTTTATTTCTTTTTTTTAGCACAAAGTTTGTCTCAAACTTATGAACACACGAGGTATATATAAAAATGATTTTCTGTTCGTTAGTCGCGCTCAAGGAATATACTACTCTCTACCGAGAGAAGAAACCTAACTCCCTAATAAAAAATTGCGACCATACAGGTACACGCCTACACGACACTAGCGCCATTGCGGAATAGCAATGACAACAATAATAGGCGGGAATATTTGAAACGTAGCGTATATTTATATGAATATACCTATAGCTATTTTTCTCTTTAGGTTTTTGTATAAATAGCTATTAATATTCGTGGATTTTAAGTTAACTTTAAATCAAACATGAAATATTTACTCAAAACATAATCCACAAATTATTAGTAGCTATTCATACTATTTTTGTGACTCAAATTAAAACAAGCAGAATTTAATTACCTATTTATTTATTTTTTTAAATTCTAATTTTCCTTTCCAAACTTTTCTTTTTTTCTTCTACGCCCATTTCCCTATTTTTTAATATGGCGAATCTCTTAACACATATAAAAAAGGTACAATTTTTTAAATGTTCAATATTCCTTTTAAAATGATTTTTGCAACAGTTATGAAATTCAAAATCTACACTGTTCAGATAAGCCATTAAATTATGTTTGATATTTGGCTTCCAGGCATATTTTTTGAGGTATTCCTTTATCAATGTTGCCTAGATGTTGTATCAGAGTTTCAACACATTGTACACCACTTTTGTTGACATAATTGAGCGCGTTAACAGAGTTATTATACTCTCTAAAATTTGTGGTTATGTGTATGGTTTCAACACTGTTTGTTAGAAATGCTTTAAGGCAATCAGTAATTATGTTTGAGTTTTTTGAAAATGAAACCACACACATATCCACACGCTAATCCTTTAGGCGTTGCCAGCTCTATTGCCTCCGCTGCATCCGTCATTGCAATTTCATAATTTAATTCAACACTCTCATCTAATTCCAAACTTTTTGAGGGGACTTCCGCCGTTAATAAATCTACAAAGTTATTGGACAAAATGGCACTATCATCTTCACAATTTTTTCTTTGTCCAGAGTGTTTTAAATTAGAAATAATGGCGGTTTTTATACCTCCTACAAATTGTTGAATCGTTGGGTTATTATTTGAACCGCAATTATACCTAATACAGCCAAAACAAATTTCAAGTGGATCTTGATTGAGCCGACGTGTGGATAGACTCTTTATATTGAATGCCTGTAAATTGGTCCAAAGCTTTTCAATTGTAGTTCATCTGTGAAAAATAAAAACAAACCATGAAATTGCTTTTTATTTCCTGAATCAAAAACCAAAATATATATACTTTTTAAAGGTATGATAAGCAGGTAGGTAGCAACCTAGCAACTAAAATATCAAGCTGTTAAAAGAGAGAATTTAGCAAGTCATTATACTCAATAACTTACTTAAAGGAATTTTTGCTAATATGCCAGCTGTGACTGAGTGGCTAAATACTTGTGCTGCAAGTTTAACCCTCATCTGTTGTTTTGTATTTGGATGCAAGTGATAGTCTGTCAGTGCTGGAGCGTAGACACAATTTGCATTATTTTTATCTCTGTTGTAAAATTCCTCAATATGACTCCATTTCACTGTGCCTATAACAAAAATAAATGGAATTAGAAGATATGCATTACCTCTTTCTCATCTTTAAATTTACAAAATTAATTTGAAAAAATTAAATACTTAAGGCTCATTTCAAAACAATTTTGACAGCAGCCAAAAACTTTTATTTCAAAAGAAAAATAAAAATTCAGAGGCTGCTACAAATACAATCTTCGTAACTAGAAACATGTATCCAACAAATTGTTGTGATATGACCCTGGGTTTGTTCATAAAGCATACATACTCCATCATACTCCATCTTTAATTTACATATATGTATATATAAATAATATTATGTCATATTATGACCCATATTCATAAATGAATTTAAAGTGTTTACCTTTTACAGTCTTATCATTGCAATGTATATCAGTTGTACACTCAATATCATGTTTGATAAGCAGATTTCGAGTACATTTAAGAAGATGTGGAGGATCCAAAATTGCAACAATTTCTCATTCACAGTGCAAGAAAAAAGGTTCTCTGGTAGTTGCACCTAAAGTTTTTAGCACTTTTATATTTACTGTAGATAAATCACATACAGTAGCAACAACATTCATATTTGAATTGAAGCATTTAGTCAGTATCTGGAATAATAAACATTTATAATTGACATTAATGTTTTTCAATATTTAATGTGGTCTCTAACATAGTAAAATCGAAGTTATTTACCTCTTTTACAATCACAGTCAACCTATCTGCAGTTAATGTGTGTGAAAAATGAAATGCAATAGGTTGTTTCCATTTTTTCCTAATACCAGCAAGCATAAATACCAGGGCTTTGGTTGCAACTTCATTACTTCTACCATGGTTGCCATGGTCCTGGAAGCCCTGTATTTCATCATGTTTAGAGTTGTAATATAAATGTTTTCTTATTGACATTTCATCAAATGATAATTTGCAAAGATTTTCTTCATTTGTTTGCTTTTGGCTCATCTTCTTAAGGGAAGTAAATATGTGGTTATTTATACCTGCATTTAGTGGTATTCTATGCAGTAGCTTATTAAAATTGCTTTGGCAAGGTAATGCAAACATTCTTCTGAGGAGATGGTAGCAGGCAGGTGACTTTTTATAAATGACTAAAGCCATAATTTTTTGTTGCATACTGTATCTCCTTCCTTTGGGCTTTTTGGGAAAATTTTTAATTGGGTCTGCCGTAAAAGTACAAAAGAATTGCTGATATTGAAATTGCACAGTGCTTGCACATTTTCATCTTCAGCAAGGTGTCTTATTGGGTTTGTTTTCTTATTTCTCAAGTTTTTTCAGAGTCTTATAATCTCTCTTAAGTTTTTCTCTACAAACATTATAAAGTTTAACTTCTCTAGGAGTCAGTTCCCTCTGTTTTGATACATCAATGGCACTTAGTATACCACCTGCACCTTGATCCTGCAGATGTTGAAGGTTGAGCCAGAAAAGGTTTTGCCTGTATATTTTCTATTTGTGAAATTGGCACTCTAGACCAAAGCTTTATGGGTACACTTGGCTGTTGTATATTCTGTAAAAAAAAAACATTTATGTTGAAAATATATAGTAAGAAATAGATATGATACTATTAAGTGTGGAATGTCCATAAATCAAGTTAAACACAAAATACTACAAACTGGAATTCATAAAACAAAATTAATTTACCTGTTCACTGTAAGGAGATTCTAATATTTTTACTTCCTCAGAGGATTTCTGTATTGATCCTGCAGTTGTAAAAGGTGTCTCATGGATATTTTCAATAAGTGTAGATGGCACTCTTGAGTCAAGCTCTCCTAGTACACTTTGTATATTCTGTAATATCAATTCGCACATTACATTTTGACTGTTCTATTGTATGAAATGTAGGTAATAAGTGTATAACTAATAAGTTTTGTAGGTTATGTTTTAAATACCTGATTGAAAACATTTTCTCTTTCATTTAGTACATCTTCTACTTCAGAGGCATCAGGAACATCAGGAGGAACAGGGCATTTGCTCAGTTTTTGTCTACTCTCTTCGTAAAACTGTGTAGAATTAAAGTGCCTTCCACATAAAACTTTATTTGTAGTATAGAGCAATTGTAATAGTTGTACAGAAGTCCAGTCTTGGTCTGGCCAACAGTATTTAGCCCATGAACGAGCCCTGAAAATGCAAAAAAACACTGTCAGTGGTCTATAATTTAGTACTATTGGTAATTAACAACTAAAACTACTAATGTGATAAAATGTCATTGAGTTGTATGGATTTACTGTGTTCAGAATAATAAATCAAAATATATGTGGCACACATAACAATATATTATGCTTCAAAATTATGCCGGCTCATAGAAAAGCCCGTGGTGTTACAAGTTAATTTGTTCAGGGATTGAACCATGGTTACAGACTTAACTACCAGGGTTACGAACTTAGTGGAGGGGAGGCAAAATTACTATCCAATTGACCTATAACACTTTGACGTATAGTATCGAACTCTATGGTGTATTCACACAAGCCCAGCGGCACGGCTGGTGACCAACCCGGCGGCCAAGCCACCGGCACATGCATCCTTTCCTATTAAATCTGTGCCGGCGGCATAAGCTAGCAGCAACCCCGGCGGCATGTGTAGATGCACCATGTAAACAATAAATATTTATTTTTTCTATTTACTTACTTCAAAACGTTATTTATTCCAGGATTAGGAAACCTATGGTATGACACTGTCATATCTTCAGCGCGTGTCCTACGGCACTTAGCACATTCGCGATAGTTATTCTCCGACATTTTACACGTGGTAGGCCATATAACCTTAAAACGTACTTAACTTAGCACTAGATTTATACGTCTTTTCGTTATTTATTTTACAGTCCGAGACACTCGGCAACGAAATCTTCCATGCACAGTGCAGTTTAAATAAATAAATCGAATTAAAACTGAAATTATTAGCTAGGTATTTGTTTGCACCAAAAACGAACAAACAAACATGGCCGGCTAGCGCCTAGCGCCTTGTCACTTTTTTTTTTAACAGTCGGTGTGGCCAGTTTCTTAATGCTAGTGCATTTGACATAAATATATTTTCATTGTGGTATTGTTTAGCAACTCACACCATGTAATATTTGCATGTGTGTGCAAGATCAAAAACTCGTGTATAGAAGACGAGGCAGGTTGGTCGCGCTAAAACACGACAACGGCTTAACCGATTTTGCTAATTTTGGTTCTGAATTATTGGTGGAATTTCAGGGAAGGTTTGAAGGGTGAGAAAATATTTTTTAAATGCGAAAACAGCGGGCAGGATGACGTCTGCTGGGTCCGCTAGCTTATATTTTATAGTCTGATAGGAAATAGCACATGGCATTTAGACCACAAAAAATCCTTCACAATGTTATATAGTTTGAGACATTTAATAAATAAATATTTCACAATATTTACACCAATTCTCTAGTCCCAAATTAAGCTACGAGGCTTGTGTTATGGGTACTAGACAACGGATAAACATACTTAAATACTTTTTTTTGTAAATAAATACATATTATACATAGAAAACACCCAGACCAATACAAACACACATGTACATGCACACTTATGATTGTACTGTGCGGGGATCGAACCCGCGACCCTTGGTTTTAGAAGTCCAACATGTGGACAACTGCACCAAGCAGTTGTCGAATTTAGGTACCGGAACTGCAAAATACTGACAAATACAATAATTCTATGCCACAATTCTCCTAATGTTGAAAAGTATAATGTAAATAATTCATAAGCCCAAATAGTGTAAAATTATTTTATTGAAGGTTCTTAAGAATAAAACACAAACTTAAATTCAATTTATATAGGTTCAGGCTCTCTCCCATACACTTGCATTATCTTCTCCATAATCTCCCAATTCTTTTCTTTCTGGAGATCTTTGGTAAATACCTGCAAAAGAAATTATCATTTCAAATGGATAAGCAAGTTAAAATATTTTTATCCAAAAATACCATGATAGTAATTACTTACTGAGTACCAAGCAGCATCATCATCTAACGTTGAAGCTAAGGGAACAGAGACTCCCAAAACATGTAGAGCCAAAGTCAAGCAAGCTACGGCTATGTGTGGGGCCCGATAATCTAACACATTGGGGGAATGATGAAAATCTTGCAGGAAAGCCATTGCAGTGCGAGCAACGGGCGCTGAACGCCACTGGGCAGGCGGAAACCATTCTTGTAATGAACGAAGATAGTGCAACAAGTATCTGTGAGGAGAAGGTGCGTCCAAGTTGAACCCCAGTAATCTTAGCACCAACAATTCAGCCTGTGCCACAGCTCCTCTCCATGACCAATATTCTTCACCAAGTTCCAGCGGTCCAGCTCCACGATTTATAGAATTATGGGCAACATTGACAGCATCTCGTAATCTCACTGCCTCGTCTCTAGACTTTCCAGCTGCACAAAGGCACGCAGTACATATAACGTAACAATCATAATCATTCTTATCTGCTTCCTTGAAGAACTTATGGTAAAATATCGCTGCAGTAGCCACTGTAGCCGGTTGCAATCCAAGTTTTATGCCGCACTCAAAAATGAAATTAGTAGCTAAACTGTGACCAGGAGCACTACGATAATCAGGTAAACGTCTTTCTCGTCGATTGCTTTGTAAAGCCATAACATCGATAACGTCCTTCATATCTTGTTTTGGGTATATTGTAATGGGTATAATTGGCGAAATTAAACGAAAACAAATTACCAAGCAATCAATTATTTATAGGTTAACCAAAGACAAAATACAGTTTTTCTTTTCTCTATAAAGCCACACGTTGGGCGAATAGTTGGCCCGAAAATGCTAAAAAAAACATTTCTTGCTTTAGCTGGGAAATGTACATAAAAAAAAACATATATGATATTTTAGGGAGTTAAACGTGGTGAACGAAAATAGTAAGATGGCCTCCAAATCTTAATTTATTTAAGTGGCGTATTTTTGTTATAGAAAGGTGGAAATGTATTACTAAAGAAATTGACTGAGGAACTCGGTACTGATCCGATCGATATTCCTGCGTTAAACTCCATTTCTTGAGCATTGAAATGTGAACATTGTATGCATTTCAATGAGTTAGGGCTTAGGTTAGTTCAGTAGTAGTTGTATTATGAATTGTAATAATTTAGGATTAGGTTGTATAGCTTTGACCGTTGCCTTTCTCTTTGGGAAAAATTGCAATATTACTACTACAGTACCTACTTACGTTTGTTTGTCAATGTCAATATCAACAATTATCAAAACAACCCAAAATGCATTAGAAATAATACCTAATTTAGATTTCGAAAATGCCGAGGATTTTACCACTACGAATATGTATTAAAGATTGTTTTGTTTTAGTTCTTTTAGTAATTTTCAACACAATTCACATAACTGATATGGGTAAGTCATGTATCCCACCCGATAACTGGGCCAATACATGCATGTTTATTTCTTTACAATCAAGTTTAAATTATTTTTGCAGCCAATAATAATATACTCAGCAAAGAGAATAAAGTAAAGGATGACTCCGTTGACAAGATGTTAAGCTTCAGTGAAAATGAAGATTATTTGAAAAGTTGTCCCTCTGTTGACCAGAAGAATGTTTCTTTGTGTTCTACCCTACAATACCCTTGCATATCTTGCAACCGAAGTATAGACTGCCGCTACGGAAGCTTCTCCGATTACAAATGTGTCGTGAAACCAAAAGTAGTGTGCAATGTTAGTATTATAACAATTACTTAAAGCCTTTTAACCATCAAAAGCTCTTTTAGACACCAGGTCACTGTCAAAATTTACTTTCCTTTTCAGGGCAGCAAAACATTCAACAAAACAGCTATTTGCAGATTTTGTTATCAAACCGAAAAATGGGAACATAGATGTGACCAGAAAGCAAATTGCAACTCTGTTGCATCACCATTGACATATTACTTGTAAGTTTCTTTAAACATACACTTTAATTTTTGGTGAATCTGTTAATAATACCCCTATTTCTAAAAACACTTGAACTAAAGTCTTTACATTCAATGAAAGGTACACTGCTCCTGCTGCAGAATATTTGTTGTGTTTTATTATTTGGACTGATCCATAAAGTTTGTTTGTTCCTTGTTAAGCCAGTGCATGGCAGGCAAGTACCTAAAGTAGTAGTTAAACAAAGAATCATATTGCTAATACTATCCTATTTTTCCAGGACCAATTGCACAGTTTCAGATGATGTGATTTGTTTGGGACACAGGACATTCCTAAAGAAAATTCGCTGTTCATGGACAGCCGGCACAAGATGGGGCACCGCTTTGATCCTGGCGCTAACACTTGGCGGGTTTGGGGCAGACCGTTTCTACCTCGGCCACTGGCAGGAAGGCATAGGGAAACTCTTCAGTTTTGGTGGATTAGGTGTTTGGACATTAGTGGATGCTTTACTTATTGGCATTCATCATTTGGGCCCCGCTGATGGGTCTTTGTATATTTAGATTTAGCATAATTTATTTATTGTAGGAATTTCTTAACTTATTAAAATAAAAACCTAAGTTGTTATGAAAAATGTAGATTTATTTAATAACAAAAATAGATCACAATTATTATGGTTATGTGTAGTGTAATTTTATTCCACAACACAAAACTATATTATGTTGTGTATAGTGTAAGCATCATAAGTAAATATTTTATGCAATTAACAACAGTGCTCATAAACTAAATTAACAAGATCATTCTTTTTCAATCCTGTTAATGCTGGTAGGTTTTGAATGTTTTTCCATTTAAGTATTTGTTTTATCTGTTCAACAGTATACATATTTACCTTTTTTAAACTTAAACGGTGTTGCAGCAAATCTTCATCAATATCTCCATCAAACTTTGCCCGTTTACTGCTAGTACTGCTGTTTTCCTTTGGTCCTGATCTTTTAGGAGCAACGGCACCAAATGGGCCAAACAATTCTTCGAACAAGTCCTCTTCAAGCCCTTGAAACTTTTCAATCTTTTGTTTAGTGGTATCAGCAAAAGGTTCTATATCTTCATCAACTAAACCAATTGCCTCAATAGCTCGATATTGTGACTGTAGCTTTGGATTTTCAAACATCTCTGGTTTATAATCAAACTTCAATGATTTTATAATGTCCTTCATTGTTTGTCTGTGTGCCTCTGACACATCAGTGTCCTCATCTTCTTCAGTGGGCAGTTGCCTAACACTTTCCATAAAAGGTATTATAATGACATCAAATCCTATCTCCACATCTAAGCCTAATGGGTGGGTGCACGGTGACAGAGCTACAATGTTTGGTCTGGAGTTAACTCTGGTACAAAGAACACAGATGGCAACCACTTTCATCTCCAGGCAAGCTTGGTGCAGTGCTTTGAAAGCCACTGTAGACCCTTCAATGATCCCTTCATTTGGATAAAGGAAGTAACCAGGTTTGTGAAACCATTTCTCCTTACTTATTATCCCAGATGGTTTGAAACCAAGTAATTTTAACATAGGTGGACCAAATGGATTGTTTATCTTTTTTTTCTCTTTGTCTGTCACCTCAATCCTTTCACCACCATAGTTTTGATAGTATAATAACTCTGATTTTAATACTGGCAGCTGCTTTTGCTCATTTTCTACTTCATCAACATCCATTTCACCTCCATTTGAATTCTCTTGATTTGATACTACTTTTACTGTTTTTGTGGCACTTGTTAGTATAGCATTTGTATCTCTGTGCAAGTTCACATTTTTTGGTTGAGTATTACTCATTAGTAGCCTGTAAACACCAACTCCAATAGCTAGTCCACTTCCAATTTCAAAACTCAATCGAGCTACAGCCAAATGTCTGTGGCTCTGTTGGAACATTATGTTTTCAATTTCTTTACAGTCCCAAATTGGTTGGGGCACAGCAATCTCTTTTCCACCATTTGCTTCCATTAGAAAGTTCTTGTAAAACTTATCTACAGCCACATCCTCAGTAGCAACATTGATTATTTTTACTTCAATTTTTGACTCCACTAGATCTGAAACCCTCATGTAAGTGGGTCTGTGGTCATTTTCAACTGGTGGTGTGTCCAGTCTAGTAAGAATCAGTATTGTTCTTGAGAGTAGTTGCTTTTTGCAGTTTGTGAACATTTTGCTGCAGTGCCAAAGGGCGTCTGAGAGTTTTAAATCTTTTGCCTGACCATAAGAAGACATATTGATACTTTTAAGTTTCTTGTAATCATCCAGGTTTGGTAAATTTAAAGAACAAATTTCTGTCACATTTTGCAATCCAAAACTCCCTGCCTCTGAATCTCCAGTCCCATACAGACAGACACCAATATAGTGGTTGCTTGCCAGCCGTAAATGCTGTCTTATCATATTACAAGTCGCAACATGACTTACTGCAGGGGACTCGGTGTTCAAAGGATTGTACACGTTTATAAGAACTATAGTGCCTGGAACGCCTTTCCAGGTTTGAAATTCTTCAGATTCTTCGTCAGAGTCCATTTCTTAACCTCCAAAAGGTCTGTAAAGGTAAGATTTGTTGCTTATTACTACGGAATAGACTAGACAGTCAACCGACTAGACAGTAAGTATAAGAAGACGAATATGAATATCTTCCAAGAACTACACAAAGTGCAAAACAGAGCAAAGCAACTAGAGCATACCTGAACTATAAAGAACAAATAAACAAAATGTACTTTGTGCAAATAAGTGTTCCCCAGGCGGTAAAATTATAGTAAATAATCGCATTCGCGCGCGCCTGTCTGACGCACAACACAAACAAAAGACACGACAGAACAGACAGTCCTTCCCGTCCAATCAATGTCAATATTTTTGACATTGACGGATAGTGACTTTATTGGTCTTGCACTTGGCCCTTGTCATTGAGCCAAACCTCAGATCCACACGTATTAATGTTGTGCTGTCAATCACAGATAAGGCAAAACACACCAATATATGCTACTTCCGGCGGAAGCGCAACTAGGAATTTTCCATTTTTCAGCATTTTTATCTTCAGTTCCTCAAAATAATTTGTGCTTATCAGGTGGCGCTAAATTGTATTTTCTAAAAAAAAGCAAGTTCATGTAATCATTTATGAAAACTGCACAGGCAATACATAAATGATTGATGAATGATGACAACGGACTTTATTCTGTAGAAGGATTGGTAGGTAGGTAGGACTAAACTTTTCTTTACTAGAATTTTTTTTTAAGAAATCAATTGCGTTTGCACAAATAAGTAAATAGTAGAATTTGTGTCTACTATTATAGGACTGAATAGGATCAATGCCAGTACACAATCACGTACACGCTATAGTAATTATTGTTTCCATTGTTGAATGTTGGCCGATCCGCGGCACGAGGCTGAGCTAAAGGGAATTACTTCACAGCTATAATTGTTTTGTTATAAGTATGTACCTGTATTTGTGGCGCAGTGGTTGCAGCGCTTTGGTAGCGATACCAAAAGCAACCTAAGGCGCGGTCATGTTTGGGATGGGTGACTATTCTGACCATTTAAGTGACGTCTATTAACAAGCATCTCCGTGCTTCGGAAGGCACGTTAAGCGGTTGGTCCCGGTTAATATCGATAGATATTAGTCGTTAAGCCTAGTCAGAGCAGAGGCCCTCGGGCGGCTTAGTAATATCTAACAGTTTAAGGTTGGTCACTTACCTTACACACACCTCTCCACCAATCCGCACTGAGCCCGCGTGGTGGAGTATGGCTCGGACCACCTCATAGTTGAGGCAGCCTCCTGTGCTCAGCAGTGGGACTTATATAGACTGATGAGAGAGAGAGAGAAGTACCTGAATAATACTTTGTGATCAACTAACTAAGTATAATATCCGTATGAACTTTGCTGTCTGTACGTAGGAATCAGGAATTCAGCAGGACTGAACAGCTTTTTGGAAGGAGGTAATATGAAGGACATCAATTTTGGTGGAAACGGTTTTCCTGGGTTTTATTCTCTTAACGCAAACAGTTAACTGGGCTGTTCTGGAATCCCTGCAGCGATGCCAAGTCGATTGGCGGTACGTGAAGGTGCTAAGAAGCCTGTACAGATGGCATCAATGTCCGTCCAAGTACAAAACCACCGAACAAAACCCATCCAGCTGCTTCGAGGTGTTAGACAGGGAGATGTCATATCTCCAAAACTGTTCACCAACGCGCTGGAGGATGTGTTAAAGACGCTGGATTGGAACGGACTGGGTATCAATGTAAATGGCGAATATCTTACGCACCTTCGCTTTGCCGATGACATAGTTATTATGGCAGAATCGATGCAGGATTTTCAAAAAATGCTGCACAGTCTCAATGCTGCCTCGAGACGTGTGGGGCTTGGGATGAATTTGGACAAGACAAAGATATTGTTCAACGATCATGTCATCCCAGAACCAATTTCCGTCGAGGGCACTCCGCTCGAGGTTGTCCAAGAGTACGTCTACCTTGGGCAAGTACTACAGCTCGGGAGAGACAACTTCGAGCGGGAAATCGCCAGAAGAGTGCAGCTTGGCTGGCAGCATTTGGGAAATTGCGTGCGTCATATCTTCACGTCGACCCTGCCGCAGTGCCTAAAAAGCCGGGTGTTTAACCAATGCGTCTTACCAGTCTTAACCTACGGAGCCGAAATGTGAAACATGACGGTCAAGGTGGCTCACCGTCTACACGTCACTCAGCGTGCTATGGAAAAGTCTATCTCATTAAGGGATAAGATCCGGAACGAGGTCATACGACATAAGATAAAGGTAACTGATGTTGTCCAAAAATGTAGCAAGCTGAAGTGGCAGTGGGCTGGCCATGTCTGTTGTAGAACCGACGAGAGGTGGAGCAGGAAG
This sequence comes from Pyrausta despicata, assembly GCA_963921415.1. Classification (NCBI taxonomy): domain Eukaryota; kingdom Metazoa; phylum Arthropoda; class Insecta; order Lepidoptera; family Crambidae; genus Pyrausta; species Pyrausta despicata. The sequence goes on along the minus strand of OY992862.1, from coordinate 5,963,129 downwards.
GTTCTTGAATGGAGACCACGCTTAGGTAAACGTAGTGTACGTGGGACGCTCCCCGGCTAGATGGACAGACGACCTGAAGAAGGCAGCTGGTAGTGACTGGATGCAAAGGGCGGGAGATCGTGCGCTGTGGCGCTCCTTGGGGGAGGTCTATGTCCAGCAGTGGACTGCGACAGGCTGATATGATGATGATGAATGCAAACAGAGCTAATTACAGACTTGCGTGTAGAAAGTAGTACTTTAATTAACATAAGCTTTATTGCACAACAAAACTTTGTACAAAAGGTGGACTTAGCAGAAATTAATACCTTTTCTATCATTAATGTAAAATTTTCAATTGTTTATTGTATACACTATTGTATAAATGAAAAACTATCAACATTAATATTTTCCTGTTGGTTAGGTTGCTTCTCTTTTTAAAGTGAAAAGCTCTGCCAACTAGTTGATTCAACTATTTCCCGTACACAGATGTGCTGAATGCATTCCAACTCAAGAAGTACTTATTCCTCGGGATTGCATTGACCATGGCCATTAACATTGTAGTTCGGTTGCGTCTGCAGTCGGCGACCGATCATACAATAGTTCGGGGAACGAGGCATGCCGGCGGGCAGCTCTGGCTGCCGGCAGAGGCGGCGTCGGCGAGCGTGCGCAATGCGTGCGGCGCGTCGCTGCTGCGTGATCCGTCATTCGTTCGCGGGCCTACGCCGCGGCGCCACTCGTTCAGTACCGGTCCCTCGCTCGTCGGACGCTCGGCCGAGCATCGCCGTCAGCCGCACCTGGTGGTGACGTGACCCCGAACGGACCCGGGCACGCGTGCGCTCGCTCGCGCGTGCGCGGAAGCTCGTGCGCGCGACGACGGGCCGCGAGCATGCGAGGGGCACGGCGCTGCCGCGCGTAGCGAGCCAGGCCGTGCGCGCTATCGCCATGGGCTGCGCCTCGTCCGCTGAGGAGCGCGCCGCCATCGCGCGCAGCAAGCTGATCGAGAAGAACCTGAAGGAGGATGGCATCCAGGCGGCCAAAGACATCAAGTTGCTGCTCCTTGGTAATGGAGCTATCCTCTCTTTCTCTTTCTAGTTGTGGAGATGCGCGCGCACCCCGGTTGCAGCTCTATCGACTGCCGCGCGCCGCGTGACGCTCGTGCCGGCATCGTTTCGACACCCTTTATGCGACAGGCTAACATCGGCTATGAAATGATGATACAATGATAATCTGACACTCGTTCGTAACATTACTTTAGACATACTAAATACACAACGAAGCTCAGCTCTTCGAAGGTTTCTAGATAGTATTTATTGAAAATAAAAATAGTATCACTTCATACTGACACAGTAATGATAACCTACTCGTATGGCACTACTAATCTAGTGTAAACTAGGCTGTTACTTTGGACAAGACCAACTGCACTCGATCGTAGCTAAATTCTCATATTTTACCTAACATACCTATAAATTAGCTTAGCAAAGTGTTATCAAAAGAAGAAATTTTAGTCAAAGGTTCTACTACAATTTACTAATGGTTATAAATTTATGTTAGTCCACCTAGAATAATACATTGTCTATCGATCTTGAGAATAAGCTCAGATAACGACTGTGGTTTTTATGTAACATAATCTGGTAATACATTGATAAAAGCTATTCGCACGCAGATACTTGTAAAACAATAAAGTGTGATCATTCATAAATAACGAATGATCGTCATAAGATTCCCTTCTTTATAACACAACCCTTCCTTTTCATCGGAGTTAAAAATTCAAGATTCACATACAGCCCCTGACAGCATCAAACAAGATAACAGGATCATCCATACACGCATCGTTATAAAATTTTACTGTTAAGTAGGTTTAAAATTGTAACTGAGTAAGCACTGTTGATAGCTGCTTGCTATTAAATACATCTCGTTTAATTCCATTTTTTTACCTACATTTGAAATAAGAAATTATTATACTTCCAAAAACTCTTGTCAGATGGAATATCTATATCATAGTCAGTTCATCAGATTGGAGTTTGGGACACTTTCATTTTCAGAAACATTCAATCATCTCTCGCAACGTATATGACAAAATTGTATTTTGTAACGCAATGATACATTTAAATGTTTAAAATGGTGAACATCAATATTTGATCTGCGAGCAATGGTTGTGACTAAATAAGCGCAAATATTTTCAAGCAGGCGTGCATACTAAATTCCAATTCCTATTATTATTATTATTAGTACATTAGCTATCAGTATATATTTCGAAGACAAATAAAAAATGGTTAAAATAGCCGTTCAATCAAACATCATATTTGACTGAAAAACGCCATTTAATCACTCTTACTTAAAATATAGTTTGAACAATGTCACCAGATCCTATTTTGTCAAGTTAACCATTTAACCAGTTGGCCTAAGCGTCGTCTAGCTGTAGTGTTGAACATCGCAATCAACAAGTCGGCTAAATGACCTATAGCGTATAGAATGGGGTTGTTCAGTCAAATATCCAGCTTTATGATTGAACGGCTATTTTTTTTAACCATTTATTTGGCTGCGACATATAACCGCTTCAGACCGTACTTACCGGCGGCTCACTTTAATATTATAATTGTTTCCATTTCATCAACGTAAATTCAGTTTTATCAATATCAAAGGTACCTGTATAATAGTACTTAGGTTCTCTACATTTGTGTCATATCACAACGTCCATTGATCATCTTGCCTACGTTTCGTAATTTATTATTGTTTCTCGTCACCAAATATTCGAAAAAAGTACTTAACGTAAAGTAGGTACTAATAGAGGTTGAGGTGCTTGTGGCGCAGTGGTTGCAGCGTTTTGGTAGTGATTAGAGATGAAACGGATATCCGGTAACTATCCGGTATCCGGCCTATCCGGCGGCCTTAATACTATCCGGCCGAATACCGGATAACTACTATTCGGCCGGATAGACATCCGGCCGAAATAAAAAAAGATCTGGATGAAAAAAAATTGTTTAGTAATTATTTACTTTATTTAGTAAGACTTAAGAAACATAATTAGGTATTGTTTAAAGTAGAAAATTGATTAATTAGTACTCATACTGTACTAAGGGCAAATTATGGTGAATAAAAACCAAATTTTTCTGCATTGAGAGGCAGCAGGCGGTTTCGCTTCTCTTCATAAATAAGGCCAGCTTCAGAAAAAAGTCTTTCGCTATACACACTACTGCAAGGTGCTGAAAGATAGATTTTGGCAAACTTTGATAAATTTGGGTATTGTTTGGCATTAGCTGCCCACCAAATCGATCCGTTGCTTCGTTTCGACGTGAAAAACGGACAAACAAACAAATAAACAAACTGACTTTCGCATTTATAATATTAGTATGGATAGTATGGAAGTATGGATGGACTATTAGATTTATTCGATACATACCTGCTTTTTTGCCTTCGTCGCCACGTGAAATGTTAACATTGCATAATAAACAAACAGCTAACTTATTATTTTCACTGTTTATGTCAAAGTATTCCCATAAGGGCGACTTTTTCTTCGCCGATGCCATTTTTCGTTGTTAAATCTTTTAAAATTCAACTTGAAATTTTCAAATAACAATAGCACAATGAAATAATAACCTAAAATCACGCACGTGTCTGCACTGCAATCGACACAATAAGTCAATGAATGAAAGAATTGCTAACTTCGCTCATCAACGAAAAGACCCGAATCAAACCGAGGCCACCCGATCGTTCGCGCGTCGCCTACGCCAAGTGTGTGTGCGCTGCACCAAACGGCTAAGTTCCGCCGGATATTCGGCGGCCGGATATCCGGCTATCCGGCCAGGTGGTAAGCCGAATATCCGGTATCCGGTATCCGGCCAAACTGCTATCCGTTTCATCTCTAGTAGTGATACCTAAAGTTAAGCAACCTAAGGCGCGGTCATGTTTGGGATGGGTGACCATTCTGACCATACATGTGACGTCTATTTACAAGCATCTCCGTGCTTCGCAAGGCACGTTAAGCTGTTGGTCCCGGTTTATTTCGATAGATATTAGTCGTTAAGCCTGGTCGGAGGCCCTCGGGCGGCTTAATAACATCTGGCAGTGAGGTTGGTCACTTACCTTACAAACACCCCTCCACCAATCCGCACTGAGCCCGCGTGGTGAAGTATGGCTCGGACTACCTCATAGTTGAGGTGAGGCCTGTGCCCAGCAGTGGGACGTATATAGGCTGATGAGATGAGGTACTAATATGTATAGTTTGATGTCAGGTTGGCGAGATAGGTTTAGCTTCATCCTAGCAGCCGTACGACGCCTACTGCTGAGCATACGCCAGAGACCTCCACAGCCCGCATCCAACTTATGGTCCGTTTAAATATTCTATCTACCTTTGACTGAAACTAAGTACTCGTAACTGTCACTGTCACAGAAAAATCTAAACCTCAGATGAAACTGAAATCAATGGATAGGATATTGAGCCTAGCCGTTAGACTACTAGAATTAAAGTAAAGTTGATTTGAAGATTGAAAGTACCAGCCGCATCTTATTACAGCTTGCATTGGTTTATTATTATTTATTACCTTGTCTTGACATTTTCAGCCAACTGCGTTATTCTAACAGCAATCGCAGAACAATAAAGGTTTCCTTGGGAAGACCTATGTAGGTATAGTGTTTAATTAGTGTTCATTGTTTGCTGCTACACTATGCCAAGCCTACTGCTATCGTCAAATTTAAAACCACCACCGAAACACGCTTAATAACGAAAGCAAAAAGATCGAAAGTTTTTAGGATTTGATATCTCTGTGAATCCGTGTTTTATGAATCGAGGTCCGATTTGGAAATCACAAACATTCGATTAAGTCCTGTGGCTACTAGCGCTACCCACATAGAATCATAGAGCGTTCGTCACATTGTCCGTCACCATCATCAAAGAAAAAGTTGATCGAGAGCACTGGTAGCCACACTCCCACCCATCTCCAATAGACCCCGACAAGGTTGAAATGATTCTCTTGCAACCATGTCTGGATCCGATGATATGATCTTGAGTTATTTGATTTGTTTCAGAATCGTATTCAGACGTTGCAGATCGATTTTGACGCGACGAGAGTATATTTTTTTTATGTTGAGCTTTTGATGGCAACCACAGTGGAATCTTGTAATTCTTCAACAAACTACTTTGTGCTGTTTTAGCTGCAGCGTATAGCGCACTACTACCATCTTGATTAGGCACAACAGAAGCTCTGGGATAGCGCTGTTGATCGTTATTTTGTTCTAATGTTTTAAATAAGACGACATATTTTTTTCAATAACGCTGCCAGTAAACGGGAAGCAAGATTGTTAAATGGCCCCTGAGGTTGTTGGTTGAATCCACAATGCTAAGGCGTTTTTGTACCAAAGCCGAAGCTCTTAAGCGCATTTATTGGTTCTGCAATTGATTATTTCCTTAAATGTTTTTATTCATTGTTTTAGACATTTTGATAATAAAAATTAAGGTATTATAATTCAATAATCATAAATCTATCTTTTAGATTAAACTAAAATTGAGAAAAGCTAAGAATTAAATTGACTATGTTTAAGCTCGGACCTAGAACTGCGCCCTGAAATGCCCCACTTTCGTGTAAGCAGCAGTCAAATTAAATTATTTTAAAAACATTGAGTCAAACTCAACCTCACCTAGCTATAATAATTTAAGAGAAAACAAGTAAAATAAAGATATACAAGGCATACTTTCTCATACTTTAATTTGTACTAAACTACCAGATAAAATTGTAAGATATTTTTTTTTATGATTTGTGAGTAGTTGAATAGAAAAATAAATTTAAAAAATTCAGATACTAAATTAATAACTTAAACCTGTATGTAGTAGAAAAGTGAAACGATAAGTTATATTTAAAATTAATTTTGTGTTTGAAATCGATTTTATCAAATTACAGAACAACTTTTTTAAAAATCTATTTTATGTTTTAAATTATCTTTGGTTCTTTTCAACCATGTTTCATTTTTGAACCAAGATTTTAGCGCAATACTTTTGTTCTCTTTCGTGTGTGAATCCGTTTCCACGCATGTGTGAGCGAGTCCGCACGAAGAGAACCGAACGCGCCCGAACGTCAGTCGAGCGGGGCGCGGTCGCCGTCACGGAGTGGAGCTGGCGCTTGTCATCCGGCCGCCATTACCTCGTATTTGAACGGATTCGTAAAATCAATTAAAATTCGCGCTGTCGTTACGTGTTTTTAGTGCTGAATGTAATATAGAAACGTAGTGTTATCGACGGTGTGTTCGTTTTCCGTGAACAGAGTGATTTGAAATACATTTTCGGTGTGTTAGTGGTACAGTTAGGTTACTGTGTTGGGTGCTAACTTTGTGTAGGGTGGCTCCGGTCGGTCCGGAGCGGCAGGACGCGTGTAGAGCGCATGCAGAGGGAGCGGTGAGAGCGCGCCCGGCTGGGGAGTCGCGGCGGCTGGCGTATCGGGCTCAGGGACAGCTGCCGACATGGGGTGCGCCCAGTCGGCGGAGGAACGCGCGGCGGCTGCTCGCAGCCGACAGATCGAGAGGAACCTGAAAGAAGATGGCATTCAGGCCTCCAAAGACATTAAGCTGCTTCTGTTAGGTACGATATCTCCAGGTTAACTCGATCTCAGCGTAAGGCCGCACCCTAAAGTTATCGTCGACGAAATCTCCGGCCGATATCTCTATTTGTTCTTCTCTGTAATCTGTGGCTTACCCATCGTGGCTGACTGTGTAAGACTCCACAAACAATTACAGATCTCATTGCCCTACGTGACCTTCATCAATTGACGTGCATTTTTTCCAAGTATTTAGATGGAAGAACAATTTATACAGCAAGTAATAAATGATGAAGGGTGATGGTTGAACAGTTATAATCTAAATTTTCCTGTTACAATGTTCCTCATTGAAAGACTTTCAAACTATTGTCACTTCATTTTCATCCAAGGTTGACTCAAAAAGTATATTCTTAGTTAGTTTCTGAATAAATACTACCCATAAATAAGCAGATCTATGCCTATTTTTATGAATTATTTAACAGTTTCTTTAAACTTAAGTTCTCAGTATATATCAGAGTTATTTTCATTTTCATTTTATCAGCACCATTTGACCTCACATTATTCTTCACACATAAATTTCAGACTCAAACTTTGATCCAGGTTCTCAGCTATTAAAGTGCCAGGCATTAGTAAATGTTGCTATATATTATGAGATGCAGAATTTGCAAATTTCTGCAGAGACCTTTGTATTAAGAATTACAAATTTTAATGCTTCTATTACACCTGCAGTGTAACCAATCATTAGTTTTGTTTGAACCCAATTCAGGGTCATAAGGAGTTACATTTCCAATGTTCAATTCAATCAAAAATGAAGTGACCATTATTCGAATATGATTTTGAAAATAATTAAACATACTTTTGTACAAAATCATTCCTTAAATAGTTAGCTTCAAAGAATGTTATGATTGCTTCACAGAAATCACAGAATTTTGCAAAGCTCAATGTGACATTACCATTGGCCTCCTCTATTTTCATAATTGTGTTTGGTGAGACAATTCTCCAGCTGAGACATCTGGTCAGTTTCATCCTATGATGCAGATTACAGCCTTCAGTCTATTCTACTATTAAAAAGTATGAACCAAGATTATTATTCATATTCAGATGATAGCCATGGTTGTATGCCATATTTGTGTTGAAATGAACTTTAGCAATAATGTTAATGGAATGATGGCATATGATCACTGATATCATCTGAACATCAATTAAGATTATTTTTTCATACTTTTTAGACATACTCTGGTTTTAGTTTTTGAATTCCTTTATTAAAAAAAATAAGTGCAGCAAAAAGCAGCACTCAAAAAATAAGTGCTTGGTGTAACAAGCACTTATTTATTGAGTGCTGCTTTCCTACTGAGTAATAATAATTATTAAATGTTCATGAAACAAACGTCAAGTAACTTATTGTATGAAGATCCTTGATCTTGACTGCTAGGGCATGTGTTCATACACGAATCAATTCCAAAGAACATCTGGCGAATAATAAACACCTGCAAAACCACACATTTATTTTTAAACTAACATTTGCCTGCAACTTCATCCATAAAAGGTTAAACTGTCTGTAACATAAAAGTAAGTATATCAATAAATTAAAATATGTTGTCAACATAGCTTTTCTTGATGAAAGAATTTTCAATATTGGTTTACACAGATTTACTACCTTAAACGTCTGGAAAAGTCAGAAACATAATCTCTTTAAAACAAATTACAACAAAGAGATTAGCAGTTGTCAATACCCTCTTGCTTGAAGACCAAGAGGACTATATTGGTGTTGTTTTAATAAAATATCTATTACATTGTGTGTCTCAAATACTGGCAAGTCGAAAAACAAAGTTTTCACCACTAAATTATTGTTAATTCATACATTGGGCAAAATCAAATAAGTAACTGCATACTAGAGACAACATTTTGAATCATGAGTATGTCTCAGAAAACCACCATCAAATTAAATAATGACTCATCATGACAATTTTTATTGTGAATAAAAACTGTTTATTGGCCATTCCAATATCAATACCTTATTTTATAAATTTTTTGGTTAACCATTACATTACTGGGATATGTTTGGTCTGTAAACAAATACAAATGAGGAGATTGCTGTGTGATAATAAAACAAATACTAAAAATATTTCAGTTATTATGTCAAGTCAGTTAGCCAGTTAAGGCAAACAGCTATCCTGTTGGCCTAGTGTTAGTGGCCAAAGCTAGAACAGAAGGTAAGGGAGAGGGGGGCACCTTTAAACACTTTTTACACTTTCTGTCATAACTTAAGATTATCTTGTTCTGAATCTTTCTACTTTCTCACAATGCTTTGTCTAACTATTAGGCTATAAACGCAATACATGATATGACGAAAAAAAGGCACATGTTCAAAACTGCCCTACCTCTGGGGCAGCTCTGAACATGCATGGTGCAGTTTCAATATCTATAATTTAGACGAGATTTTCAGGTTTCTCACACTGTTAATTAACAATATTAATAGAATCAACATTAGAAACGACAAAGATAAAAAGTTAAAAATTAAAAAAAAATGGATATGACTTTTAATTTAAATAAATTCCGAGCCTTATTTTAACAGTAAATACTTCTAGATCTACAGTCTTTATTAGACTTGCTAGTAAATTTCATATTCAGACTTTTTTTATATTCAGCCATTTTTAATACTGCCCCCATGAAAGTGTTCAAAGCTGCTCCAGGGGTATTTGGACACTGAAAAACGATTTCTTTCCAAGTAAAAGTAAAAAAAGTATTGATTTGTAGTCCATTGCGTGATATATGAAACATTTTCTGACTAATAGAGCGAACAAGCGCACCATATACCTTGAATTGGATAACCAAGATACTTACGCGCTTAGTTGAAAAAGCTCATCATTTGCATTCAAAATTGAAAACTCCGCGTAACTCAACGACAGGCTGTCAAACGTCATTAGTGACAACTGAAAATTATGCAGGTTGGTTTTGCCACTTCTTAAAAAAATCACCACAAAATCTTATATCTTATCTTATCTCTTATGAATTGCTGTTCGTTAGTCTCGCTAAAACTCGACAACGCCTGAATCGATTTCAATAATTTTGGTCTTGAGATATTCGTGGAAGTCCAGGGAAGGTTTAAAAGATCAGAAATTTAAAAAAAAGCAACGGGCAGGACAACGTCTGCCGGGTCCGCTAGTCTTATATATAAAAATGAATTGCTGTTCGTTAGTCTTGCTAAAACTCGAGAACGGCTGAACCGATTTGACTAATTTTAGTCTTGAAATATTCGTGGTAGTCCAGGGAAGGTTTAAAAGATCAGAAAATTTAAAAAATCTATGGGCAGAACATCGTCTGCGGGGTCCACTAGTTACCTTTTAAAATAGCTCTGCAAACTCAAATGTTCAAAGCTCAAATATTCAAAGGTAACCCCCTTCTCCCCTAAGTGATGTCTCACGTATAAATAATCGTGACGTGTCCCTGCCTAAGCCTTTACGTACGTGCCGTCTTGAATATTGGTAAATTACCATTCCATAGATCAGAAAACCAAGTGGCATACATGGCATGCCTGATTGATGAATGAAAATGAATTGATAACTTGGTCGATTGCCTTCGCATATTCGTTTTTTGTATGCGGTTATATTTACTTTCGACCACTTACAGAAAACATGTCATGCTTTTTCTGCGCACTGAAAGCTGCCGTTTCTAACGCGACAATTGTCGTCAATTTGAAGTTAAAAACATTTCTATGTATTAAATCAGAAAACATTACTGGCGTCTCCTATTTAATGTGTCGTATAGGGTTCAATTTAATACCACTTGTAAGGTTGCTAAGTCCTCACTCATGAGACGAGGTCCACAATCGTTCACAGACGAAACTTGAATTTTGGGCATGATGACACCTATTGTAATTATTTTCAAGACCATGTTGTTTTAAAAACGTGACCTCTATGAAGTTAGTAAAACCACTTTATTTCCCAAAATTCTGTAGAAGCCATTTTTTATTTACATAGAAAGAAATATTTATGTATATTTAGTCAATTGACTTCGATTTCTGGTACTATATTATGACGTCAAATTATAGTATTCCTATACAAAATCTATGGAGGCAGATCGTTTTGACAGATGATAAAGAGTATGTCAACGATTGGTGGTGTCATCTAGCCTATTATGAACGAATAATCCAGTGTGGTGGACAATATCCAGCTTACGGTTCAGTTAATACTCCTCGATACGAATGTTTACGAGATTCGGTACACTTGATCAAATTCTTCTGTTCATCGTTATTGGATATGTCTTTCTTATGTAACCTAACGCAGCAAATTGCCGTTGAAGAGCGGGTCGATGAGACGATGTATGTTTTAATCGTGCATTTTATCAGTATCAGCCTACCGTCGAAGCCACGCAGAGAGCGATGCTATCGCAATGATAGCGTAAAAAAGTAGGTGCCTACTTTAACTAAGCTACATCGCATCAGCTAACTTGTACTCGTAAAGTGAAATCGGCAGATAGGTTTAGTAAATGAAACAGGTAATAGATGTCAAATCTGAGTTAAAAAGTTTAGTAACAAAAAACTGGTTGCCCTTATAACGAGTTCACTCACAGTGCTAGGTCATTGAAGGAAATCTGAAATTCTAAATAAGAAGTCAGAAAAAGGACACTGTTTGCTTTAAATATCAAATTAATCAATTACCCATGATGTACTTATATTCTGGACAACTTAGTTAGACACTTTTCAGTTGCATAAATTAACGAACATGAATTCTTATATCACATTTAGTCGATTTGTTTAAATAACATCGTCATAATTACAGTTTCATTGTCGTCCGAAAGTGTACATTTATGAAGACAATCTTCTCAAAATTTGAATACTATTTCAAAACAGATTAAATGTGTCCGTGGGAATAAGACGGTGTCACGCGATTTCGTCTCACTTTTATTGTGAAAGTTTTTTGGGCGTTACTGTTAAGTCGTGTGAATTTTCTGTTCTGGTTCTTAAACTTAAGCCTTTGACTGCCGAGAGACTAGACACAATATAAATAATATTGTTTGGGGGTCACCGGTGACCTATATGGCGCTCAATGTGTTAAGAAATTAGCAGACTTTTGTTTTAAGAGGAGTATGTAGATACAATTGATGATGCATAACCTCTAGATTAGCACAATGAAAGGTTAAGTCAATGTATTGAATGAAGTAGAAGATGGAAATTTTGCCAAAATTTTTAAAGCAGATTTTTTTTGTCTCGTATTTATATCTTCAGTAAATGATTGTGAATGGCCAGTATGCAACCGTATAATTAAATCAGGAGTGCTCTCGTCTCTGTAGGTGATATGTGTATCGAGGGTCAGAGATCGGCCATTCCCGCTGCTCCGACAATTAGTGCCAACTGGGGTCACGGCACAAAACCTGTGTTCGTGTGCTCACTTTGCGACACCCACGTAAGAATTAGTCGGTCTGATTTTATGAGATTACGCTCTTTTGGTCGAGTGTCGAAGAGTTTGTTGATTGAAAAGTTCTGTCTTCTTGGTTCTCCGGAGTCTTATCAAATACTGCTTCCCAGCCGAACTGAGAAGCAGTATTAGGTAAGGTCCTCAATTAACTCATCTGTTATCTTATTAACGGAATAGTCAGTGTCCTTATATTATTTAAATTCTTATTGAGAGACCAGGATACAAAGTGTTTATCGTAAAGGTTGTTTTGTTTTTGAAGAGTATGAGGAAAACAAATAGGTCTCTCCATATTCCAAAATCTGAAACTCTTTAGTCAATACTCCCAATTCTAAAACCATTTTGCAGTTTCTGCACTATGTAAATTTAAAGTTGCTATTTTTATTCTATCAGCTAGTCATGCGTAATGTGAACTGTTTCGGTTTACAGCTGGGTAATTAACTCTTTTTATATCATTGCATGTTTTATCGCGCCGCCGCGGTTGGGCGAAAGTCTGTTTTGAACTGCTCCTTTACATACATGTATCACACTTTACAGTCCAGAATTCACGTGTGGCCAGAATTGCCCATATACAAGCTTGTTAGCAGAATCAATTACAATTTGTACTTTTTGTTACAGGTGCTGGCGAGTCGGGGAAGAGTACTATAGTCAAACAAATGAAGTGAGTATATTTTAATTATTAACGCACATTTTTTTAGCATTATTTACTGATATCCGTTTTGTGGTGTTATTCTTTGAACTTCTGATACAAAGAAAAAATGTGGACAGTCCTACTCGATCAATATAAAAGCGATGTTACATTGATTAGCAGTGAATTTGCGTTGTTAATGCACATTAATAATCCCGATAGGTTATTGAGGTTTAATCAAAATGATTTTGAATCCAACACAACTTATTCAAAATCATAAACTTGTATCTGTGAAACTAGCTTTAAGGCTAGAAATGTGCAAAATACTTAAAAAAATATGCTTAATGTGTGAGCTGGCAAAAAAAGACATTATCATGGAAAAAAGAAGTTCACACACCCATGCAAGTTGGCGTTGCACAATCTAGCTATCAATTATTATGTCAGCTACCTATCATATCAAAAAATATTTAATTAGACACATGTTACCGCATTTATTAGCTTTGTTGTCTAACGATTAATCAATATATTGTATTGTGTGATATATAGCGATTATCGACCGACCGATTGTTCGATATCTCCTTATCTGAGTGGTATCGACGACTTGTTGACAAGCATTTTACAATTCGGCGATAAAGTTTTATACCACTCAACTTAGCCGCGGAAAACTTCTGGTTCATAACAGTTTTAAGCGCCAATAGTACAAAGTGAAATTATCTAACTGTAGCCAGTTTCATCTCTGATTAATCTCATCCCACGTCTCACGAGTTCATTATTTAGCATAATGCCTATTGTTTTTGTTACCTTTGCTCTACAGTGATGCTATCAATGTCCTACGAAATAAATATCTTATCAGCCTAGTAAATAATACGTACGAACATATCAATGCCAGTCACAAAGCGAAAAGGAAAGCGATACGTAAAGGTCATGTCTACAAGACCAGTAAACCATCGAAAATATACATACCTATAATAATTTGTCGATTAATTTTCCTAAGAAGTCTCGTTATCGAATATGGCCGTTTGTGAATATGTGCATCTTCTATACTGTACCACTATTCTGCAAGTCTGCTTAGAAACCGATCAGTGACGCGGAATGTCGATGGGCCTCTCATTTCCTTTCAAATAGATTGCCACTTTCCTTTCTGCCTTCCAATGACATCAAAAACTAATTCTATCCTAGAGACTGCCTTTTCCAGTCTTCGTGGAGTCCTATTGCAAAAAACGGTCAATAAGTCGTCCACATCATGACCCACATATTACTTCCCTTCAATGTCATCATGACAGGGAAACTACTAGTTGATAACGCAATTGAGAGCAGATGAAAAAGCGGTCAGCATTAATGATCATTTGGAATTAGATAAGCCAGTCAAATTAACTTTTTACCCATGGAATATTTTAGTTTATGTGAGCGTCATAGAAAATTTGACGTCGTTGCTTGATTTTTTACATTTACCATAACAGGTAAACTGATGCGTTATCAGACTTTTATTTGGACAATTCCACCATTGACAGTGCCGTCATTTTTGATGTTATCTAATCGTGTTTACTCACTAATCTCAACAAATCACGATAACTCGAGATTACGGAGCGCCGTGGACGGATTAGGCCGTCGATACGAGATCAACCGTCGTAATGACTGTTATTTGGACGTTATGCTCTGACGTCACTACCATTCCGGATACAGACTGGAACAGAATAAGGTGGATGAGTGACGTCATGTTAACCGTCATCTGTGAAGTTCAAGGCTAATGGCACGTCTAGGCAGTTTGAACTTCTATAAAGGCTTATTTCATCACACATTCTTAGTTAAATTTTATTCATCTGATCACAGATGATAACGTAATTTGCTTTTCTTTTGATGAGAAAGTCCTCAAAGAATGTACAAGACTTTTACATTGTCATCAATGTCATTAACTTCCGCAAATTTGCGATGACGAATCTTTTTTTGCCCCAATAATGAGACCCGGCTCGGTTTGAAAACCCAAACAACCTAATCGATTTCCATGACAAAAACTTTTGCATGACTCAGGCTTATGCTCTCCGTTGTTAGTAATAGCTCAACAACTCGTTCAGTGAACTCTTAATGTATCGTTTAGGCCAGGGTTGTCATCCCTGAAATACATTATCTTCCAACAGTGATAGTTACTACCACTTAAGACTAGTTGAACGTTTTACAGTTGCCCGTAATTTGATTGAAGTAGATTCTATCAAAGTAGGTAGCCCAAATACACGAGTACCTCAATGGTCTTCCACGACTACCTGTCTGTACCAAGAATTAACGTCATTCACTTTTTGTAGTCTTGAAACGGAAAGTGTGGCTAAAACGATTAGGCTTTTTCCGCACTGATTTTACAATGCAAACTTTAACTTTTTCTTTTTATTTACGTGAGTCTGTGGTCCTTGTATGTCAAAAATTTCAAATAGTGTTTTAATTCAGATTAGACAGTGCTCAAAACCAAAATGGTTAATTTTATCAAATGTTGATGATATCCTAGTATCAGCCTAAGTTATGGTTAATTTAATTTTATCTTGTTATTTCTTGCGATTCCAATGAATCACTAAGATGTGGTCGATGAGTAATCAAGTAACATTTACTCATTCATTCAATAAATTAATACTAATTACAAAATGCTTGTTTAATTTCGAAATAATATGTGCAACTTTCAAAAATACTTCTTCCGCAGAGAAGTTTACCCTACAGACGAAAATACATCAGACTACCTTTTTTTTGTTGCAAAATCGCCTTTACCAAAAGTTTATAAGGAAGTGTTAACAATGATGTGCAGTTGTGTATATACCTACTTACTTCTATAAGACATGGATACCTACCCTACATGTTTCTGGATTCTAAAGTGATAACTCTTTGTCCACAGAATTATTCATGAAAGTGGCTTTACGAATGAAGACTTCAAACAGTACCGACCCGTGGTGTACAGCAACACGATCCAGTCACTCGTCGCTATCTTGCGCGCCATGCCCAACCTGGGCATCACTTATGGCAATAAGGACCGAGAGGTAATTGAAATACTATACTAATTATGTTATGGTATAAACTCGATGAGTGGCAAAGTTTCTGCCTTACATCCGAGAGGTCCTAGATTCGAATCCCAGGTCGAGCCAAAAAAAAACATACTTCTAGATGCACATGTAGGAATCCTGTTTATTTGAGGGTATAACTTATAAAGAATACGGGACATACAGATTTCATCAGACTTCAGACTAGCATGCAAATCGTGATATCAGATATTCGAGAACTGCTTGCAGATGAAGTACTCAGTTGACCTATATTCTCGAGTACTGAGTACTTTTCGAGTTCACATTGAGAGTGGTGATTATGTCTTATTAGGTTTGAATCTGGCCCCTTGCCTATTAAAGCAGTCGGTCGACACCAAATAAGGGTTTGACTGCACACCGCACCGGTTCTACAACTCTAATAGTATATTTATCTGTACAACCTTGCTTGACATAAAACTTGTCAAATAACAAAAAAGTTTTTGGTCTTTGATTTGAAAGCATATTTTTAAAGTTTAAAAAAATGCGAGTCAGATTTCGCAAGATAGCAATCAAAATCCTCTCAACGATATCTAAGTGTTCGTAAAACGATACAAGTTTCATTGTTTTACCATTTATACAATGTAATTTAGTGTAATTTCGAAATGCGGCATCTGCATTTGGCATTCACCGAAGCTCTTCTTAACACCTCAATTGAATAAATAAGTTTTGACTTTGAATTGTGCTCGTCATGACCTCCAGGGCAATGAGATATGTCAGCGAAAATCAACTGTCACAAATTGATAAGAGACGGTATTTTTAATGGCAGTCTACAATATTTACAATTAGAATTCAGACTACGCGTAGGGTTAAATATTACCACGAAGTAGGTTACCGCTTATGGAGCGTGTACGTGACGAATGATATGGATTCATTTCTAATGTGACATATTTCGATTCTTCTATCTTTGATTCTCATTTTTGCTTTGTTGGTGCAAGGTGTTTGTTTTAATTTAGCATAATACAAACGTTATACATACGTTACAAATGTTATTCATTTCCGATTCATTCTTTTATTTTTTTAACTGTCATTTACTTTGCCTCTGAGCCAAACACGTTTAACCAAACGAGTAAATTTTAATCCGGCTTATCTAATTTAAAATCGAAGAGCGCAATTAACCACCTGTTTACGATATAAATATTAATCTGTTAATATTGTTTAGTCACATGTTCTACTCGTATAGTTACTTTGAAGCCATAAAGTACCTTATTGTCGTAAAGAAAATCCACGACGGGTTCAAAAATAGGTTCATAATCGGCTTAAAAAATCTCGATTGCATCGTTACGCCATTAGGGCGAGTGGTCCTGGTTTCCGGTTGCCGCTAACGTAATGTAAATGGTACACTTGCTATATTAGAGTCGTAAAAAAATGTAAGATTCATAATATTTGTTACTGGAGTTCGTGTTTGATGAGCGCCTTCTACTAAGTCTTAAGATGAATTTTTGAATAGTTAACATTCAGTGGGCTAGGACATAATTTTTAAAATTAGTACTCGGAGAGTTCATATTGGCAATGGAATATTCGTTTCAGTAGATTTGCAATGAACTAATTTTGTGTTAACAAAATATAAGCTGCATTTGCTTATTTTAAAAAGGATAAAGCAAGTCTTTAGGTTTAAAAATGATTTATTCTCATAAGAAAACATAGTATTTTTCAGTTCGTCTTTCGTAATGTCTATAATCGCAAATATAGATAACTAGCGGTGTTAAGTATGCAATAGTGACAGCAGTAATTGTTTGGCATCGGAATACTCGTTTCTTAGTACACAATCAATAGCATGAAATATGCAAAAAACGCAGTGTTGTGGTACGGGGCCGGTGGTTTCCACGAAATGTCCGCCCCGCGAGAGATCAATATTGGGTATTCCTTATTCATGAGCTGAGTGGCCTGCTCAGGGTGTCTGCACCAGACAATATTGCATATTGCATTGCTTGTGCCACTGAATTTGTTCTGCACGTCAGTCCTCGTTCCATTATTACGATTGAATTGTCAGGTTGCGATAGCATTCCATTTACATTCGATTGATAAGTTTACGATCGAACCGCTACGAATAGTTGTTCTCTGCATATGCTTTATTAAAAAAAAATACAACATCGTTCATTTGTTTAACAGCTTAATGTTGTTAGACTTGTTGCTTTATCGGCAGATACTATCACGAGCAATCCAGTTGCGCCTCAATCGATTACGTTGAGTACTCAATCTACATGGCCCGATACCATGGGCATGATAAGTTATCGTGTTTCTGTTCACCTTTGCTAGTAAAAAAATACTATCCAAGTGCGAGTCTGGCTCGCGCAATGAGTTCTCTATATTTCTGTATGTACTTATAATTCGGTTTTAAGATTTAGGATTAGGTTTTAGGATTATTCTCTATGGGTCAAAAAGCGGTATTACGTTTTTAGGGTTCCGTACCTCAAAAGGAAAAAACGGAACCCTTATAGGATCACTTTGTTGTCCGTCTGTCCGTCCGTCCGTCTGTCAAGACCCTTTTTCTCAGGAACGCGTGGAGGTATGAAGCTGAAATTTATATCAATTACTCAGGTCTACTGTCCCTTGAAGCTGTGAAAAAATCAAACTTCTAAGCCAACGCAATCAAAAGATACAGCCGTTTATGCCGCAAATTTTCGACACTTGCAAGGGAATCAAAACCTACAGGGTGCTTCCCGTGAACTCAGAATCTTGAAATTTGGTACGAAGCAACGTCTTATAGCATAGATAAGGGAAAAATTACGAAAACCATAAATTTTTAGTTACATCACATAATATATATTTTTTTAATAATTTTAAACTTACTACCCATTTCCTCATAAACGCGTAGAGGTATTAAATTGAAATTCATACCAAATACTCAGGTCTATAATACCTTTAAGCTGTAACAAAATCAAACTTCTATGTCAACGCAATTAAAAGAAACAGCAATTTAAGCTGCATATTTTGAAACTCGCAAGTACTCGCAAGGGAATCAAAACCTAAAGGGTACTTCCAGTCGACCTAGAATCTTGAAATTTGGCATGAAGCAACGTTTTATAGCACACATAAAGGAAAAATTCCGAAAACCTTAAATTTTTAGTTACATTACAAAATATATATTTTTTAATAAATATAAACTTATTACTTTTTTCCTCATGAACGCGTAGAGCTATCAAGTTGAAATTCATATCAAATACTTAGATCTAATTGCCTTTAACCCGTGAAAAACAAAAATTCTAAGTCAACGCAAAAACGTAAAACGCAAAAGTACAACCATTGATACCGCATATTTTGAAACTCGCAACTACACGCAAGGGAATTAAAACCTAAAGACCACTTCCCGTTGACATAGAATCTCGAAATTTGGTAAGAAGCAATAGCTTACAGCACAGGTAACAGAAAAAATCCGAAAAGCTTATAATTTTAAGTAGTTATACCACCAAAAAAATTGTGATTGTAAACACTATTGTAGTTACAGCAATGACCGCGAGTTATTATACTATGTATGGGGAGGGCAACATTTTTCAAACGGCAAAGACGACCTCACTCATCGTCATTCAATCCCGATGTTTTGGTGAATGTAGCTGTATAATCTAAATGCGTCCTAACTGCTTAAAGTGTTATACTTATAATTAAATTCAATGACATTATTATATTTCTTATTGTTGGTTATTATCAGACAGCTTGCTTGTATTGTTTCTACTGGCGAAGTTTGATGGGACGCTGGTGGCACGGGAGGCACGCGGGGCGCGGGGCGGGGCATGAACGCGCTCGCACTGGCCCGCGGGCGCGGGGGCAGGCGACTGGCTTTTTCGAACTTCAATGTTCAATGTGGTACTATTCATAACTTTTTCAGTCACCATTTACAGGTCTGGTTCAAATTTAATACTTAATTAATATTTTTGAACCAGATTTCTAAATAGTGACTAAAAAACTTAGTAAATAAATAACTTTAATAAAGGAACTTTCGCAAGTCTGCTGCAAGGCTAGTATAAGTGTTTCAGTTATATTATAGATAAATGATATGTGTTAATATAAAATAAAGGATTACTTAAACGATAAAGAGATCTTTGTCTTAAATTTATGCTCCTCCATCTTTCCCCATTGTAATGTTATGAATTTCATTTTGCAATAAAAATACCATAGTTATGACTCGATTGTCGTAATGAACGAACTTTGTAAACCTTGCAGGTTTGTACGGAACCCTCGGTGCGCGAGTCCGACTCGCACTTGGCCGGTTTTTTTTTTTGATTCTGTTGTTAAAGTGCAAAATATCCTGCAGTAAAAGATTACGCGATCACCTTAAAGATTGATCTCTGTAAGATACCAAATATCAAGTTTAAAAATCGCAAGTTGTGGGTATATAAAATCTGTACGCATTCTTATGTCTGGGTCAGAAAAACAAAGCGATCCAAGAACAGCTTCGTTTTGCCCGGAGGTAATAGGAACCCTAGAAAAGACATCGTCATTTTATATTCAGCGTCACGTATGTTACATAATAACTGGTTAGTTCAAGTAAAAAAAAAACCTCCACGCAGGTTCCACCATAGTTAATTGGCGTCACGAGATGTGACGTTGCGATTGTCGCATAACATGTAGGTGCGTAAACAAGGTAATTGAATAAACAAGATTTTGTCATGCTAAACAGTATTTTAAGATTTGAAAGTATTTTAGACTCATATGGAATAACCCATGCTTACTACATGCCACTTTTTTGTAGTGAATGTGTTAACTAAAATGTTAATAAAATACCTAACTAGTATCCATGCGTCACTCAAGTAATCATTAATATTCTATGAACATACTCTACAAAAGAAAGAACTAAGCTTTGTCTACTAGACAGTGTCATACATAATAGACTAAGGTGTTAGGTCTAGCTTAAGCGGTTTATCGACTTGTTCAGTACTCAATCGATTTTTTTATACGTCTCTGTTGTTGCTACAGTACCTAAGTCATAGTGCAGGTATCTTTCTTAGCTTGAAATATCTTTAGCTAGCTCACCTAAAAGTACATAATTAGACTGAAATTTATCGAAAATAAGTTTTCAGTTACGCTACATAATTATTCAGGCCCTAGTGTTCAATAAATCCTTATCTACGGAAATTGTTTCTCATAAACCCTCGTCAACAACTGCATGTAACAACATTTTCGATATTCAAGTACCGTCGATGCGATGTGTTTGATTAGTTTTATTTTTGTCCTTGTGTTTTGTAATAGGATTCCATTTTTTTTTTCATTTTTATCATCAAGTTATTTCAATTACGTATAGCCCATTATTTCTTCTTTCTGAATCGTTTTTCCTTAATAAGCTTGCAGTATAAGTGCAGTAATCGCAAGAACATTTAATGACTGATAGCAAGTCATATTGTCGAGTGGGTAGTTAAAGGTGCGCCATTTAACTTACATTAGTTACTCGTCCTCATTGCTGAGTTATTTATTATCAACTGGTGAGTCACAAGCCAGGCCGTGGCACTGGCGCCGATTGTCCTAACCCTTAGGTTCATACAGTATGCAGTAGTCTAGCACTTAATCATACAATTCTTATCGGTGTTTCGATGCGAGGAAAGCATTGACCGGCCACTACCTTGAACGACTGCGATCCAATTTGAACTTTCGCATAGATTTTTCGTATAATAATATGAATTTGGATCCGGGATAAATAATAACACAGTTATTTTACCTAGTTTTTGTTTGCGAAATTGATCTACAATGTAAAATCAAATGTGTAATTATCAACGTAAAAGGCGTGATTAGTATGCATCTCGTCCATTGAATGCAATAACGAGAAATTGAAATGGTCAATCGTCGAGAGAAATGTTCGTAAAGGTTTCCTTTTAAAGCGGAATTATCGACGTTTTGTGTCGTTATAAAGCAGCTAATGGATGCGAGTGTACTCAAATGAATATGCAATGTGTGTATTTTCCTACTAGTGTGGGGTGAGTGTGGGGGGCAAGGGGGTGGGGTTGTGAATGATCGTCCGGGGCTCCCGGTTGCACGGCGCATGCGTCAACACCAGCAAACGTCACAATTAAACATACATTGTCACAAAAATCTCTGTAGCTAAAGAGCATGCCAGACACGATGTTGTTTTTGCTTATGAGTTTTCATGCCGCATTGCCGTTGTTTTAACGCCTCCATTGCGTGGCTGGTCTTAGGGTAAGCGAGGCGAAGCGGAAAATTATTTTATTTGTAATACGGTTGTATTGATCTAATGTAGGGTTGAGGTGATGTAGCGTGCTCTTTGGAGCAGTAGCAAAATTTCAGCAGCTCTCATCTATCTCATTAATTAGGATATTAGTTTTTTTTGTTAACTGGCAACACCGAGTTAGTTTAAAACTGGTAGAATTTAGTTTTGTTTCATTGTTAGAGAAGATGGCAGCCATAAACTAAAGCTAATCATGAATTCATTATTTAGCTAGAAAACCACTAAAAATAAAACGAAACTTAGTTCGAAAGAACCCTAAGAAGAATAGTCAACTTGTGCGGGAACTCGAGCACCTACAATTTTCTTTATTCCTCTTATTACGACACTGTGAAAGTAAGACTAATTCGTGTCCACTATTTAACCTGCTTCTTATTGCCGGGTGCTAGCTGTCTAATAGGATTGCTAATCGTATTAGCTCATGTTTACCGAAGGTTCATGAACTCCAGTAAGGGAAAAGTGTACGAATGATGATTACGCAATAGGCACCGAGAACTATGCCTTATCAGTAAAAAGAAGCTTTTATCCTACCACCATAGGAGAATGTAGCTTTAACCAGTCCTTTGCATATGGGCCGCCGAGGAACGATGTAAATATGTGAGGGTTAGGTAGGGGGGGGGGGGGACTTTTTACTACTTTAATAAATCAATAACTCCACTGATATTTACACAGCACTTTATTCGTATAACACTGTCTTGCTTACAACAATTACAATAACGTATTCGTCCAGAGCTAGTGCTCGCTTCCTGCCAACGACTAGAATGACTCGAGAAAGTGTTGTCGGAACCAAGTCACCACTCAACATCCCTCCCACCGTGCTTGATTCCGATTGGCTGTTCGCCAACCAATCAGAATCAAGCTCGTACTACAGAGTCAGTTAAAAACTTATTATTTTACTTATAATTTAAAATACAACAAAATATGTAAAATTACTGATAAAAATCAAATGACCCAAATATCGAAACAGTACGAATAATTAATTAAAAATAAACTCAATAAATTATCTAATAAATTTAAATACAATAATCAATAAAAAAATCTAAAAGACATAATACTTATTCTAAAAATCACAACATTCGGCCGTCCTAATATGTGCAACCTCCCGGTGCACATCAGAATCACAACATTCGGAATAATAATAGGACAAGTTATGACCTAATTAAACCTGATTAAATTGTTTTTACTGTACAATTGTTTTATGTTGCTTTTGTCGTTGCAGCGCAGATAAAGGAAGATCATCCTCACTATCGAAACTAGAATCAGTTGTGTTTTCATCAGACTCATCTAAGGAATTTGTAGTACCAAGATTTATCCAAGACCGATTTCTGTCTGCTGCAACGACACTTTCAAACTGTTTTCTTTTGACTGAATATCGGCAATTTCTTATCTACTATTACAATTTACAAATTTTCTAAAGTTCGGCCTACTCAGCCATTAATGGCATGCAAATAGTCATTTGGCATTTAAACAGAAACAATTATTAATACGTTATCAGATATACAAGATGTCAAAATATTGTAATTTAGCATTATTGTCTGTATAAACATGATTGAACATAGGTATATACACATATATATTTTTTTTTTTTTTACAAATTGGCGTAATTTGGGAACCAAAAGTTGTTCTGAACCTTCTCAACCGCTTTAGTTATACCTAAGTGACGAACGTCATCATGATTGGATAGACAAATTTGAAAACGCGCACCACGGGGCCCAACGAGGCACAATTTTTCTCCTACTTTTTTTTGTCCTTGATCACAAAATGCTTCTTAATACCTTTTACTTCCTCATTGTTATTAGGCCTAAGAATTTTCACTATTCGCGATATGTCTGGCTCCGCGATTTGAAATGACAATAGCCAGTGTTCCTTTTTTATATTATATATAGTTCAGAAAGATAAGGATTCCTACTCAAGCGTCAACGTGAGTCATATGAGTTCCTGATCTTTACTCTATATCAAAAGTGAATTCACTTATCTCTCTAGCCACCAACGCGCAATACGTGGGACTAAATCTTGTTTTACAAGTGTTGTTCTGAGAGCGTGGCATTCAGTGACCACCTGGAAGTGTGAATACCTAATGGATACGCACGCGCGAAGCATAGACATTTGCAAGGGTTTCGAGCTCATAGGAGTGGAGGTGTCATTCTTCTGGCATGGTTTGTTTCCTAAAATAGGAGACAGGTTTTAAGACACGGGGTTTATCCTACTTGTCCTGGCATTATAATAAAATTCCACCAACACCAAGAGAACTGGCATCCGTATGGAGCTCAGTTTCAAGTTTATGATTATATGTATAAGGCCAAAATAGGACGTTCAACGACTTTTAACAACGCACGTCTCTCAATTTCAAACCAATGAAAAGATACCTTTTTTTAAACAAATCTAAACTTCTAATGAATCTGCGAAAGTAACTTGCCAGGCCAAGAAATTGTCTAACCTCATGATCGGATTTTGGGATGGTGTACCCATTTTGGTTCTATCGGGCCTAACACCATCAAAAGAAATTTAATGACCGAGGTAGCTTATACTAGACCAATATTTTACACATTGGTAGTATTCACAACAGTCAATTTAAAATTTAGATTGACAAAAGAACCATCATTAGACCATTTATATAAAATCAATTTCGAATTATCTTTCATGACAGTAAGCTCCGAAAAATCTTGCCCATTTAAAAGTGGCATTTGCAGAAACTCGTCAATTACAACAAGGACTTCCGACATCAGAATAGCATTTACCTCATCAAGTTTCAAAGAGATTGCACTTTTGTAGAGAAGTACAACTGCTGAATTCCTAAAACCCTTCAACGCGAGCAAATTGTCCAAAGATTTTTTTTAAGTTCAGGATTTTTTGTATCAGATACTCGAATCAAACTGCACTTGTTGCCAAAATCTATATAAGCGAGAATATCTGGTCATTAATTCAATTATTAACCATTGGTCTTTCCTAAAGAATTTATCATTACTATTGATGTGCGTGGAAATAGCCAGTGTTTTACGAGTGTCTGACACAGTTGTCGCAGTGTTATTGTTGGAAATCTACAAGTGGCTTCAACATGTCCCACTCAATGGCACTTTTGACATTTGATCAGTGGATTTGGGTATTTTATGTAAGTATGGCCTCTACTTTTACAGTTAAAACAAATTGGTACGTTACCAGTAATATCATTCGAGGTAGGAGTGTAAGAAGCAATATTTTCGATACGTTTTTGACAAGGATATTGTCTGAAGGACGTTGAGAGCTAAGAAAGTTCAGAAGATCCTCCGGCTCCGCGCAATTTAGAGCCTGTGCGCCATTTGATTCCCAACTGATTTATCATTTATGCAGTGGATAACGCAGTCCACTGCCTTTTTCCCACATAGTTTCACATCTAATAAAGTTAGTAAGTTTATCGTACAAATACTCTTTAAAGCTTTCGTTGTTCTTTGAAGTACGTGCCAGCATTTCCTCGAGAAGTTGACCGTAGTTTTACTCGTTTGGGAGTGCTCACTTAAGTTTTATTTACCATTCACTCTAATTGTAGTTTACAGACGGTAAAGCCGCTGTACCATTTTTAGCTATTCCCACAAAATTTTACAAAGCAAAATGTACGGTTTACCTCTCGTCCTAATCATAGATGCTGGCACATTCATTGACCTTCCTTATCCATCCTTTAACACTTTTGAGTTTTACTAAAGGGGTCGAACTCCGGTATAACATAATTTAATTGGTTATTGCCCAAACAGTTAGATTCTTGTTTATCACTGTTTTTAATTAATGATAAAAGTTTTATGACATCGTCAAGACTAAACTAAACTTGATAATGGAACCTGCGTCATGTCATCAGTTTCAATAAGCGACCCATTTCTTAGATCTGACCTGTCATTGGAGCTCGGCGCTGGATTGATTTCTTCCACAGTCCACGACAAAGGTGAATTAGTTCTTCGCTTTTTTGCAGCTGTGACCTCTACCGCCGTCTTTTCTCATGGTAACCTCGCAAAAAGAAAGATAGGATAATCAATATACTTTTGATTATGTAAAATAAATATGATCTGATGACTCATAGATGTTATATAGGTGCATATAACCTTGTTAACCTAAAGGCGAATCTAGCCATGTGAACCTAAAGGCGAATCTAGCCATGTGAACCTAAAGGCGCATCTAGCCTTGTAGACTTGAAGGCGCATCTAGCCTTGTAAACCTAAAGGCGCATTCAGCCTTGTAAACCTAAAGGCGCATCTAGCCTTGTAAACCTAAGGGCGCGTCTAGCCTTGTAAACCAAAAGGCGCATTCAGCCTTGTAAACCTAAAGGCGCATCTAACCTTGTAAACCTAAAGGCGCATCTAGCCTTGTAAATTTAAAGGCGCATCTAGCCTTGTAAATAATAAGCGCATCTAAGATTTGGACCGTAACAACGTACCAGGACTATCACAGAACATTATCAAGGTGTAGCCTTGACCAGTATCCAGCGATAATCCGATACGAAGGCATGCATAGCACTGTTGAAGACTTGCCTCAACCAAGCGCCATCACACACCCCAAGTATCACAAGGGCAATCTTACACGAATTTCAGTGTAAGTAATGCACAGACTAAATCTTAGTGACTTAATGGCTAAAATTCAGTTTCATAGTCGGGGCCATCATAATATATTATCTAATTTTAGCCTTGACCAAACATATCTGATGATGAACCTGATACGATAATATCGGCATAGCGCTGTCAAAGAGTTGCCTCGACCGGAAGCTATCTGATCATTTTACATGCTACAATGTACGTATGAAAAAAAAATTACATGTCACATTTTAATATATTTTCTAGCACACGTTGCTTTTTACTCGTTTTGGATCATACATAGATCCATACAGGCACACATGGCCTTTTATCAGTTGTTGTGGAACATACATAGCCCCATAAAAGCCTACATGGCCGTTTAACTAGTTATGGTGGAAAATACATAGCTCCTGAACAGCACCTATGGCCGTTTAACTAGTTGTTGTGGAACATACATAGCTCCATAACAGCACACATGGCCGTTTAACTAGTTATGGTGGAACATACATAGCTCCATAACAGCACACATGGCCGTTTAACTAGTTATGGTGGAACATACATAGCTCCTGAACAGCACACATGGCCGTTTAACTAGTTATAGTGGAACATACATAGCTCCTGAACAGCACACATGGCCGTTTAACTAATTATGGTGGAACATACATAGCTCCATAACAGCACACATGGCCGTTTAACTAGTTATGGTGGAACATACATAGCTCCGTAACAGCACACATGGCCGTTTAACTAGTTATGGTGGAACATACATAGCTCCTGAACAGCACACATGGCCGTTGGAATATTGAACTGCAGCACACCTACATGGCTGCTTCATCGTAGCATACAGCACACATACATGGCTGTGGAATATTAAACTGCAGCACACCTACATGGCTGCTTCATCGTAGCACACAGCACACATACATGGCTGTGGAATATTAAACTGCAGCACACCTACATGGCTGCTTCATCGTAGCACACAGCACACATACATGGCTGTGGAATATTAAACTGCAGCACACCTACATGGCTGCTTCATCGTAGCACACAGCACACATACATGGCTGTTGGAATATTTAACTGCAGCACACCTACATGGCTGCTTCATCGTAGCACACAGCACACATACATGGCTGTTGGAATATTTAACTGCAGCACACCTACATGGCTGCTTCATCGTAGCACACAGCACACATACATGGCTGTTGGACTATTTAACTGCAGCACACCTACATGGCTGCTTCATCGTAGCGCACAGCACACATACACATGGCTGTTGGACTATTTAACTGCAGCACACCTACATCACAATTTATTTTAAATGTATTTTTTCCATACTATGCCTTTTGTTCATATCCAATTTTTACTTAATATCTTTCTTCTACAGACAGCTTGTTGGATAGTTTATCAAAGGTCAACATTATCAAGGAGTAGCCTCGACCGAATGGACCGCATGATA
Organism: Pyrausta despicata; assembly: GCA_963921415.1. NCBI lineage: Eukaryota > Metazoa > Arthropoda > Insecta > Lepidoptera > Crambidae > Pyrausta > Pyrausta despicata. Next base: position 5,935,371 of record OY992862.1, on the reverse strand, counting down.
AATCATACTCAACATGAGTAATATTAACAGAGAGTCGCCCTGTTCGAATAATACTCACGCAAGTCCAACAATAATAATATCATAAAAAAAGTACACCAGCTCAGAGGTCTCAGTAATTCATCGCGAACTATTATCAAGGAGTAGCCTTGACCACATAGATTGCGCGATGAGTTCAGAGTTTCTTTGCATTTACTAGAATAATACCATCAAAGAGTGGCCTTGACCAGATATTATTCAAGCTGCTGTCAGTGCTAGTGTAGGCCTCATTATTTTAAAGAAATTGCAATATGTTTACAAGTTACATTATTGGGGAGTAGCCCCAACCAAATGCTCTTGGTAACACTGTAAAAATTCATTTCAAGTTTATAAAAGGCATAGCAAGGGTGAAATCGTATAGCTATCTTTTTATTATTTAAAAATAAAGTATTTCAACTTACGTTTTTTTTTTGGACAGGACAGCAGGTCACGTCCCACTTCTGAGTTTTAATAAATCAATAACTCCACTGATATTTACACAGCACTTTATTCGTATAACACTGTCTTGCTTACAACAATTACAATAACGTATTCGTCCAGAGCTAGTGCTCGCTTCCTGCCAACGACTAGAATGACTCGAGAAAGTGTTGTCGGAACCAAGTCACCACTCAACATCCCTCCCACCGTGCTTGATTCCGATTGGCTGTTCGCCAACCAATCAGAATCAAGCTCGTACTACAGAGTCAGTTAAAAACTTATTATTTTACTTATAATTTAAAATACAACAAAATATGTAAAATTACTGATAAAAATCAAATGACCCAAATATCGAAACAGTACGAATAATTAATTAAAAATAAACTCAATAAATTATCTAATAAATTTAAATACAATAATCAATAAAAAAATCTAAAAGACATAATACTTATTCTAAAAATCACAACACTACTAACCTGCGTAATACAAGACTAGACGACTGGCAAATTTTGTTCTTGTCTTGTTGACTTCATTTTTCGACTAGTCTGATAAGTCCCAAAACTTGTACTTACAAATTTATTCCTTTAAATCTAAATGTCCCAAGATTTTATGGAAATTTTACGTAAATCTTACTATCGAAACGTGCCATGGTAAATTCACCCCACCCCAGTTATTTCTTCAACCAACCTATGCCCTTTGTCCCATGTAGAGATGGCATAGCAATACCCTGAAGTAGGGTAACCTGGTGTGCTGTTGTCTATACATCTTTGACTTTATTAACACTGTGTTACTTCGTCCTCAGAGCGACGGCAAGATGGTGTTCGACGTGATCCAACGGATGGAGGACACGGAGCCGTTCAGCGAGGAACTGCTGGCGGCGATGAAGAGGCTCTGGGCGGACGCCGGCGTCCAGGAGTGCTTCGGCCGCTCCAATGAGTACCAGCTCAATGACTCCGCCAAATAGTGAGTACCTTTTCTATTCATCATCATCATAACTTTCCGCCCTGACGGCCATCGGTTCTTCGCGCTATGTGTCCCACTGCCACTTCAGATGAGCAATCCTTCGAGCAATATAGGTTTAGTCCTACTGCGTATCTCATCATTTTTTTCGACATCATTATGTCACGACATCTTTGTTCCCTTGTGCACTCGTATTCCTGGCTTCAAGTAACACATAGACCCTACTCGCTAACTCGTGTGGTTAAGTTAGCATGACAAAGATAAATATACATAACGGCTTACGGAGTAGACCCCTCTATGAAATGTAAACACCCTGTCTGATTTAGGGAAATAGCTATCGGGGTTTTGTCGCGTTGTTTAGCGCAATGCAGATCTATTGTTGCGTGATGTCCTAGCTAGTATTTTACGGTAGCAACCAATGGATAAAATTTGAGTAAACAGACATCCATATTCAGGCATTAGGAATCCAGATAAGTTTTGTTTAAATAGTTTTGGTCTTGTGAGAAAAAAAAAACATACAAAATAATTAAACATTTATGTTAAGGGTAACAGTGCAGTGTACGCATCTATTTAATTTTATTTGTCTTCTAAAGATATTTCAACGTAAACTACTTAATGTCTTACAAAAATGAAACTTTGTTACACAATTCTTACTGTCTCAAATTCACTACAGAAATTTCCAATACTGAAATCTACATACAGTGCATTATCTTATCGCGTTCACAAAAAAAAAAAACAAATAAACATGACAACAGCATTCTTAGAAACTCTTTGGTCTGCGTTAAAAAGCGTCCTTACAACTAGTATTCGTTACTTCTCGGCGATAGCTTGAATTTCAGCGGTTCGTTAGGTATGTAAGTTGGAGTCACGCTGTAGGTGAGCTCGCCGTATCGCCAAGACACGTGGTACCGATGGAAAGTCTGAAATACGAGAATTTTTTTCTGAGGACTGTTGAATATTTTCTATTGACTATTCGTAACGCTGGTTATGAGAGCGTGACCCGTTTTATATTTGCCAGAATGTCCAGAACTAATAACTAGATTTAACCATGTAATTTTTTACATTGTGTAAGTTACAATGTATGCTTATCAAACCGGTAAAGCGAGACGCAAGAAATGGTTAATTTTCTTTCTTGCCCGCCGGTCGTTACTAAGCCCATGTTAATCACTTTTATCACGTTATTTTCATGTAATTTATTAGTTAAAAATCAAATACGTTATTGGTAAAATCTTACCTTCGCCAACAAAAGTTGCAATTCAGCTTCAGCAAACCGCTTCCCGATGCACATCCGCCGACCGAAGCCGAAGGGAAGCGACGCGAACGGGTGGATACCCATTTCCTTCTGTTTCCGCCACACAGCGGCCGCTTGCTCCTCTTCACCGCTCTCAGATACCGGTTCCAAATCACTGCTACCAGATCCATTGGTCTTGTCACAGTTACTTGACTTCGACTCAGCGCCCAACCGCGCCATAGGACATCGAGACTTTTCTGATATGTCGTTATCGCGCAACCATCGCTCCGGAACATACTCTTGCGGTGACGGGAAGTATTTCTCTTCATTAGACAAAATGTAATGCGGAAATACCACGTGCGACTGCAACGATAAAAATATTAACATCATACCTTCATTCGACTTAATTACTAATAACGCAATTAAAGGGTCATTTAATCTCGTACCCCCTTAGGAACTTCGTATCCGGCCACAATAGCGTCAGACTGAATGCACCGACCATTCCCCAAAATCACGGGTTTTATCCTGGAACAGACAAAGGAAACTGTCACACTCGGTGGTTAAATGAAGATGTATCGGTGCTCACGTTACGTAATGTAAACCGATATACGCTGTAGTTACATAAATTACAAGGTGTGGCTATTGGGTTGCGTACATTTTGCACTTGGGTGGACGCAATATAACCTGCCTTGTTGTCAATTTTGTATGGTGTCATTCGAGCATACATACTCGCGTTTGTTTCGCCAAGTTAGTTACACTTGTTTCTGAAATAGTCAAACAACGTTATAAAATTATACCTTATGTTAAGCCCTCTATGCCCTGTTTATTCTTGACCATGCACTGTTATTTTGCCACGGAATTTAAGTATTAGCAAAGGTAATATTGTTATTGCATTTACATTGTTTGGTTTTCATTAATGTAAACGACCGTAGTACTTAATAATATTCGCAGTAGCATTAAACTTTTGATAAAGCACTACAAGTATGGAAAGCGTTGGTGTTTGCTCATACGCGGGCAACATTAGGCTTGTAATGTAAATATTATGCAAACTGCCGACGCGCGATACTCTCATGTGCTGAGATAACAGCCTGGTGCGAGGGTGCCCTATCGCAGCCAGGTAATGGAAGGGAGGCAATAACGGCTACCCAGACTAAAACTCTGTAGTGCGACTTACCTCAATGTCTCTTTTATGCAAGCGCGGAGGTACGGCAACTTATCCAAGTCCTTGATCGTGAGAGTTTTGCCCTTTGGCAGATAACGATCTAACTCATCTTGCAATCTCCTCTGTGCCCTCTCATTATTTGCCAGCAAGTACATAGCGCTTGCTGCGGCAGCGGCGGTTGTGTCAACCCCGACCAATAACAAATCCAGGGCCAGTATTGTCGCAACTTTTTTCCCAGAGCTATTAGCTATAGAAGCACAGACGCCTTTGTCAGTCAATCTCTTTAAACAGAGCGCCCGGAAAGCGTCAAGTGCCTCGACGTAAGTTTTGTAAGCCGGTGTAGGGTACACGCGCCACAGAGGTGCGGATAGCTCTAACTCTGGGACACTGTGGAAGAAACCGTGGATACATCTTATGATATCTTTTGCCTCTCTGTCATCGGCATCGAGGCAACCCAATCTTGTTCCTAAAGCCCACGCTCCGACCGCTGCAAAAGAATACGTTTTTAATAAAAGCTTTTATTGTGCCAGCAGTTTTGAAGTTGAGATTGAAACAGGATTATGTTTTCATTTACGTAAAAAAATAACTGTTATTCACTCACATTCTAGTGCCCATTTGTAAAGCTCCGTCAAGAAATCGTCCGGCAGTTCTCGATTCTCATCCAATATAAGATCCATTCTAAAACAAAATTAATGAATGTGTGAATGAATATTCAAAGTAATTTATCTATGGTAGTGTTTTATGTAAGCGTTTAACATCTGCCTAATTCGCCACTAACAGTAATTACGTTATCGATCCGAATTTTAATTGACGACTTAATGGACATTCAGTGCTAATATGCAAAACGTGTTTCTCAAAATCCAATTCATTTCGACTAAGTGAGCGTTAAATATTCCGCGTCAAAGTCGCTCGCACGAAACGTTTGAATGAGGTTTGTTGTTCCCCGCAATGAGTAATACGTGTTCAAAACAAAGTGCGCTGACGCCGTCGTTGTGGACGGGATGTGGTCATTAAATCGAGATTCTATGTCCAGCACACCGAGCTCCCGAGATCATCGGGCGAATGCAACTGCGACTTTAAATAATCCACGACTTCCAACCTTAGTACGGTTAGATTGTAACTTTGGACGCACAATGCTAATTACCAGAGACCTGATTATATGCAACATATAAACATACAATTTTTTTTTTTTAATTTGAAAACGCCACTAAATTCTCTAAATATGCACTAACATTTGACGATTATTTGAAGCAAAATAGTTTCGATTTTAACACAAATAGATAATAATAAAACGACATTCCCCTCGATTATCTCTTTAAGATGATGGATTCTAAGTACTTAGTGTTTACTCATGTATTGCTTACGTACGTAAACTGAATTCTGCCTCAATGCATATATTTTTTTGCGTTCAACTGTATGTTTTTACTCTTCGATTTATATCTTGCTTACCGAAAAACAATTATTATTAATATAGTGAAAATATACATTATCAGAAGATTTATGACAAAATATGCAATGACCGGATTATATGCAGATGCATATAATCCGGTCTCTACTAATTACAATGCAGACAATCAACTCTGAATACCACGAGAATGTTGAACTACTTTTTTGCTTAACAAAATGATCGTCTTGATGAACGGGTTTTATACCCGTTACAATTATGTAATAACTTTTTGTCTTGTTCTGCCTCGTTTGCTTTTTGATGTATGAAAACTTAATATTTGGTTACCTACCGGTATCGCACCGTAACATAACATGGAGTAACAACACGTTTAATAGTGTACTTAAGAAATCATTAATTGTTTATTTAGCGTTATATGATTTATTTACGACTGTTTGCAGTAATCAATTATACGGGTCCGAAAATAGACCTGGTCTATGCAACCTAATTCGGAATTTTCAAATTAATTTAAATATCGATGTCATGAATTTTATTTTACCTTTCGATGAAATCATCAGCGACATCGTCTAAAGCAGGCACAGCCGCCCTCGCGGCTTCTGGGGCTGCGAGAGCTTTCGACACTTTTGATCTGAATCTCGACCACGGTTCACCATGTCTGGAATAAAACCACACAACTTTATCAATTTTCAATTTTCTACAAATACATCGCTCTGCCCCAAAACACCAAACTTACACTCCAATCAGTCCGGGCAAATCCCCGAAAAAGTCCTTCCTCAACTCCTGTTTGTAATGCTTGAGACACGGCGCCACCGCTCGGTATGGCATTGAGTCTTCCCGCCTGTATATCCTTGCTGTCTCTTCTGCGCAAAATGGGAACACAAGGTCTGGATGGCCGAAGAGCTTGGCTACTTTTGCCGCACCGCCTTCCCCCGCGAGCGCCCTCAGAGACCACAGCGTGACGTCCAGTGCACTAGTTCGCCACGGCTTCTTCCCCAATGCAAACCTCCAGGAATTGCCGAATATAGGCAAGGGCCTCGGCCCCGGCATGAACGAATACCGCCGCGCGCTGTTCATCGCGACCGACACACCAATGGTGACTTCAGATACTCGAAGACACACGACAGTGAGCAAGACCATCCCTCCATTCGTCGTTTTCAGCGCCTCGGTGTCGTAACCCGTCCCACGTCAATGAGTTGACCTAACAAATGTGTTAGCAAGTACTGGTTATCAACCAGATTTATGTAACTGCAAACGTAAGGCATTCCTTTTGACTAAGTCAAATTCAGGTTTTAATCCAATCGTTATCTTATAGCTCTTCAACTGCTGGGTTACAATGTTCAACCCTATGATTGTTTCAATAGCATAAGAATATGATCAGCAGTTGCTCAAGTTGTTTTAACAATTCTACACATGCTTCCCGTAAACTACAATACTGTCTGGTTATCGGGGCTGCCAATCATTAGCCTTAAACAAATAATAGTAATAGTCCTCCTGGCCGATTTCGACCACGGTGGCTAATCTCAACAGAGATGAGCCAACTACGCAGGAGATATTATAGTGCGAAGTGCACAAGTCTGAGCGCAATACACAGGTGCACTCACTGTTCGTTCCATCACTCTCAAAGTTCGGTGAGACGGCAATTCGACATGACCGGAGAGAGATCAGGCGCAGGAGTCCGCGGGACCAACGGCTTAACGTGCTTTCCGGGGCACGGGGATGTAACACCGCCAACTTCCCGACTCCGAGCTTTTTTTGAGAAATTCATGACAGAAAATCTCAGAAACAATTTTGTCTCGACCTGGGATTCGAACCCAGGACCTCTCGGATGTAAGGCAGAAACTTTGCCACTACACCAACGAGGCAGTCAGTCTTTAAACAAATAACCATGGTACAACTATTAAATACGCTAACTCATTAACACTTTTCGAATTGGAAATGAAGTAAGTGTAAGGTGAAGACATCGCTTAGCAGTCATGAGATAATGATAGACACTGACCGAATGATTAACGAATGCGAAAAGTACAGGACAAACGTTTTCGAGCAGTACCTACATGAAAATAAAAACGGACCTCGTTTTCGCAAACGTTTTCCTGTTTTACACCATCATTCCGAGATAGCGCTGTTAATGACATCATTTACTCTAGCATAAAGTTAGTCCCAATCACGAATACATTGACGCTTTAATTGACGAAGAATGTCTAAAAGGCAGGGGCAATGATCGATGTCAATCAATCGTAGCCTATTAAAAAGATGGAAATTGGTGCCACCTAGTGCATTGACCGCCAAATATGGCGTATGACTGACTCATCATAAATTCATAACAGGTTACCTAGGTTAGGATTTTAGAATTTGAATAAAATTGGTAGATGACCAGATTTTTTGAATGAATGAAAGAACTATGCATAAATGCAAATTCCTTTCCAATTCCTTTAATGGACGAATCAGTAGTTAAGTAAACGGAGCGAATGTCATTGTTAACATAGATTATTTAATGTGTCACTATTGTCAAGATGGCGTGACGTCACATGGTTGTTCAATTAGCCGGTCCCCCGATGCGGCCGGGAGCGGTGCGCCTGCGACGATTGATTCATCCGGTCTCGGCAAACATTTGTACAGTTGGTCGTTTGTACCTTCCGCAATCACACCACACAACTCAATATAAATAATTTTAGAGGTCCGGGCTGCGAATTGTAACTATGCAACTGTAACTATAACTTTGGTGCTCTCTGATGGGAGAAAATAGCGTACTGTTGCGCGTACGATTTACGATTGATAGCAATTTTGGGCTTATTGATACAGAAAATAGAGTTCACCAAGATTCAGAGTAAGCCAAGACCTTAAAAACAAAAGAGCTTAGGGAGTTTCACTTTTACGTGGGACTTATCATTTCCAAATACCATGTAGGTATGTTTGTAAATTGAGAGCCTAGTTAGACCACCTTGGCATGCTAACCATTGCCGATGACACAGCAAGTTCTTCCACGCATTATTTCATCAAACGCATTGTCGAAACACTTTCAAACTTCAGAAATTGTTATGCATTTCAGCAATGTTTATTTTACGCATTAACAGCTGGGAGAATCATTTTACCAAACCATGCCGTGGTGAGCGTGTTGCTGTTATGGGCAATGACTTGCAATTTTTTTTTGCAGCCGTTTTAAAGATTCCGGCGAGTAGACGGCCAAAATTCTAAAATTTAAAAATCTTATTATTTTCTTTATTTATCGGACATGAAAATTTATGTGCTCACTAGTTTTTTAGTAGTATTTTCTGTCTCCGCAGGAGTCTTTCAGATAAATATGGGGTATCGGCAGCAAAGATACCTATTTCTAGGTATAACTCATTTTAATTTGAGCTGAAAACTTTAATACAATTGATACACAGTGGTTAATTTGAACCGTGTAGACCAAGTAACATTAAACGATGCGGATGGGGTCTTGTTTGATTTGTCTGAAATGCGGTCGACGGATGCTCTCGCAACACCCACAAGGAACTCTTTGTGCGAAGCGAAGATCATCGAGTCCATTAACGATGCAAAGTAAATGGTTTAGGATCCCAAGGATTTGTTTACTCCAAAATGCCTAAATTTTCAACTGGAAATGATCCATCCTAGGTAGTAGTCATTTTCAATCCATCCTAAGTATTCGATTCATATTTAATCAGATTTGTTGTATTTGTGTATACCAGTGTTGGGCGTAATTAATTACTTTTGTAATTTAATTACTAATTCAATGAAAAAGTAATTGAATTACTTTAATTAAAATTACATGTAATTGAAATTAATGTAATTCAATTACATAAGTCACAAGTAATTTAAATTACATTAGTTTGTAATTCAAATTACTCAATTACTCTTTATGGGTAACATACAAAACCACCTAAACTGTGCGGTTGTTTGCTTGCTGCGCGCATGCGCACACGCACTAAGGTATCCCCTTTTCGACTCCTCTCGTGCACCTCTCCTCCCACCCCGCGTACAAACCACATTGGATAGAACGAGACGGTAAATCTTAGAGGAAACTGCAAGAGAATCTACGAGCACCAGCTCAAAGAACGATGATGATTCATATTTTGTTTTCGCAACGGAAATTCAGAAGACAAGACCTGAAATTCTTATGTCCAAGCACCTAGCTGATTCCGATAAAGAAACTTCAATGCTCATCAGATAAAGCAAGTGTTTATTAAGTATAATACATTATTGCCGTTATCAGGCCCTGTTGAGAGATTATTCTCATATGCTACAATGATTAATTTACCTAAATCTCACAAACTTTCTGATCAAATGTTTGAACAAAGAGTAGTGTTAAAGTCTCATTTTAAGTAAATCACTTTTTTTGTAATTTAACATATTTGATGAATCATAAATCGTTTTATTTAACTTACTACGTCAAACTTAAAAGAAATTATATACATAAGTACTCGTATGACGAGACGAAATATTTTGCATCATGGCTCGTAATTGAGTAATTGCAATTACCAATTACAATTACCAATTGTAATTGTTAATTGAATTACTTTTCAATAATTTCAAGTAATTTGTAATTGAAGTCTCCAATTACAAATTGTAATTGTTAATTTGTAGTTAATTACATTTTGCCCAACACTGGTGTATACAAATATCAATTGGCATGCATTTCAAATCCAACAACAAACTCCTTTTCCTTTTACGTACGCAGCTTTAATAATCCAGTGACGTTTTCTGAATACATAATGTGATTCGCAATTCCCGGTATACGATAGTTGCCATACATAACAGTCCATTGACTCGGCTGTTCAAACTCTGGAAAATTGATGCTTGTACTGACACACAGATGCATCTATTTCTCCGACGTTGTTTCGAAAGCATTCCGTGTGATTGGTGGTTATAATCTGTAATGCATGTGACTGGCAATCATACGAGTACATGATAGGCGGTTTATGAGATTGCTTCACTTGGATTCATTACAAAGAGAGTGTAAATGGGTTCCATTTCCATAATGCAACCTTCATTTCCTCTGCATAAAAAAGTAGCTTTTTTAATAATAGACCACATTTTCGATGACTCACGATTAGAAATTACCTCAATAGCTTTCGCTCGTAGCCTTCCTTAATTTAAAAATGTTTTATTCAGCGCCCCTTTCTGTTGGCCATCACGGAAGCTTTCCAGGGTAAAAGTTTCAGTGCTGTTTGTAAAGGTTTCGTGTTGTTTGATTGTTATATCGCCCTGTGTTATCTTGACGCAATGTCAGCCTGCGTTATCAGATGTCAATGCGCTGATGTTGTTGCTAGCTATTTACTTCTCTGATAATACGGCACATTCTGCCCAACTATTGAATCCGTTATGTCTAGTAGTGCTCTTTAAACATCAAATGCTAAAATTCAACCGGATTTTTCACATAATAAATATTCCACTGCCAAAAATTTACGACGTGTCTCTCAGCGTGATAATGGCTACGCATCAGACAGTTTATTAGCAATTGAGATGTTATCGCGACGCGCTGCAGTGCGGCCGGCCACCTAGTGACGGCTACGGGTAAAGACCCTACTCCGTAACTCTTCGACCGTTTCGTATAGCCATCCAGTTCGCACGCGCGGTCAGGAGGTCAAGAGTGACAGGGATGGCCACACTCGAAACTGCCGACTACCACAGTCGGTCCTAAAATTTATGTGGCGATCGCATGACGCGCGCGCTAATGCCGGAACCATTTACACCGTCGGGTTGGGACCCTGAACTGTGCCCTCCGACCTCAGTCAAAAAATTGCGACATAATCATCTAGCGCTCCAACGCTCGGCAACCACACCGTCCCATTTCTGAACGACTGCCAAAAGATAGATCCACCTTTGTTTACATCGGTGCTCATTCTACCCGTTCGCGATATGGTTCAAGTGCAGTCTGTTTCGTTCGATGTGAACTCTGTAGCGAGCTTAGTACGATGCAACATTTGCAAAATCTGAAACTATTGTGAGGTATGTGAACAAGTTTCAATAATCATAATTTACTCTTTTTCAATCATATTTTGGTCTATGGTTAAAATGACTTGTTTCTTTACTAATCTCTAGTATGTTGTCTAGTGTTTTACACATCTTAGTTAGTACTAGGGATATGTACGCACTTTTTGATTCGTGATGTAACATTTGGATTATATTAGTCGCATCTTCGGTCATTTCTTTGTCTCGTCCGTCTGCCTCACTCACCCCCTTATACATTAGTGGCACACAAATCCTGGTTTCGTGTGTCCGCGTCATCTATCACTGGTGTCGGACACCTCGGGATTGTCTCCTCCAGTGCGTGATGTAATAAGGCGATGCGTGTTTCGGCTCGGCGCGGGTCGGCCGGGGTACCCGAGGGCGCGGGCGCGTCGCGTATTGATCGGCCGGACCTGTTGCTGGGCGGCGTCGTACGCCCGCAACCATACATGGGTTTTATGCATCGCTTCCTTGTAACGAATGCAAGTGGAACAAGGATTCGAGCTTTCTTTGTGACAGGGTCGATGGGAAATGTATATCTACGCTACCATCACCATCCTTCAAATATACTTATTGCCCGACCATTGTTACACTAGATTTTCAAGCTAAGACTAGTAAGCTACTTATATTTCCGTATACACAGCACAAAATAAGCTTCCCTAAGTCGGTTTGTGCGCAAGCGGTATAGTGTAACTTGGGCATAAGATCAAAATCCACGTTATGACGTCTTGCAACACCGTCGCATACTCATCTCAATAGTGTAATAAAATGATTTCGGGTGGTCCAAATGTAATTCATCCTTGTATACTGACCCAGTTAATGTTGACAGAGTGTTGACGTCAGCAGCGGCTAGGATCGATCAAAGCGAAAAAGCGGCCGAACGATAAACACTCGGTACGGACGTTTTCACGCATACAACTACTTAATGTTTTAATTATAATACTGTCTCGCGAGTGTTTGAGATGCGTGATGCTCTGTGATGCTCGCATTGCCACGCAGAATGCGTGTTTCGAATAGTTGTGTGCGTCTGTAATGACTTTATAGGAAGTGACTGCGGTCTTTTAAGGTTTTTAATGACATTCCTCTTTAGTATTTCTTTTCTAAATAACATTGTAAGTTGAACACAAGCAACGGACAAGCCAACAATTTGTATAAGAGTATTCTTATTATTTAACACCAAAGGTCAATTTGTATCTCTACCGAATATCCTATTCTAACAGACATTTAACCATCATTGGTCAGGATTTTAGGTCTTATTTCAGTCAGTAGTCACAAATATCAAAAGGCATTGCGTACTCGCGCACAAACCACACCCATAATGGGTCGCTTTGTCGCTTAGGCAGTTCCCGAAGTGGGTTTCCCAGTCGGCCGCGCAACGAGGATGGCGGATGGCTGTATCCTAGATGTCGTCAGTTGGCTCCCGTCCAAACGGCGCTCGGCCGCCCACCCCCCTGACATTGAAACTGCCGCCTCAGCCTCTCGCTTTCAGCTCAGTATCGTATGTATTACGCATAGAAAACGAAATCTGAGCGGACTACTTCGATTTTTTTTAGAATCTTATTACTTAGAAGATATGCAGATGCGATTTTTTTTAGAATCTTATTACTTAGAAGATATGCAGTTAATAAAGTTAAAACAACAACAGTTTGGCTATTGAAATAAATAAATTGTCATTAGAGACACTCTAGTATGTATGTTTAGACAATTCGCCCATAGCGAAAGCACTAAGCTAAATCGCATGGCTTAAAACCTCAAAAACTACCGTCGCAGAATAGCAAATGGAAAACAAACTTTACTAGCACATTGCGAAGTTATAGGATAACCATGCTGTTTAAATCAACTATACATTGTTTTAATAACAAAACGACGTTTTATGTAAAATATTGAACTTAGAACCTTTGTGGTATATTATGACTCATCATTTAGTCATCATTGCACTTGTTTTATTACGCTTCACTGCCTATAACAAAGCGAAAAGTTATTGAATAAATATAAAACTATTTTATTAAATGTAGTGTCTGCATGTGCAACTAAATGCAAAAATAGTTACATTCAAGTCTCATAAGTCCAGTGATCGGAATAGGGTGAGTATATTTACCTACAGTTTGTCGCACAGAGACGGAAATCGGAGACTTCCTTACGACTAAAAATTTTTTACCGGTAAATTTACCGGAACTTTGATATGAAAGTTTTTATAGCTAAATGCTTCAATAAATCTTAATTAATGTTAGATAAAAATAAAATAACGCATATTATAAAAAAAAAATTATTAAAAAAAAAATTTGTTTGAACATTTCAATATAACATATAACATGAATATAATATATTAATGACTTTCTTATCCTAAAACATAATTATTTTAAAGTATAAATAAATATAAAGTTTTAAATATTACACCTTTTTACCAACACAGCGGATTTATACAAAATGTAATTCAATACTTAATAAAACGCGATTACTATAAAAAAATTTACTGGTAAATATGCTGAAACCTTAATGTGTAAATCTTTATATCGCATTTTTAAACATTCTTGTTTGGTTCATTTTACACATCCTTTTTCAAATTAATTAAAAATGCACATGCATTATTTTTCAGGTAACGATTTTGACAATTATTTTAAACTTTTTTGTTCATTTTGACTAATTTTTGCTTGTGGTTCCGTCCGCGTGACTGTCAATCAAGGCGTAACTCTCAAAAGATGTATTTCTCGATTATGCATCGACTTTTGTTGATGCCTTGGTCCTACCGATCTTTTACTATGAAATATCCAACACGAATTTTTCATTTCGATCTATTAGTTTTAGTTAAGGATCTTGAAGCAAACAAGCAAAGTCTTCAACTTTATAGTATAAATATATAGACATGCATATATTTGCTAATTTTTTATTATACTGAATAGTGACAGTACCGCGGTAAAGGGGAGGCTTTTGCGGGGGGTAATCAGGTGAAAGGTATACCTGTTTACCCCGCGCTCGCGCACACTCCTTCCCACCCCCTGTCACTCGTCCCTTGGCTTTTGTCTTGTGCACGCGTATTTCTGTTTTCTGTTCTTGGAGTTTAATTATTTTTGACCTGGCTTTGTTTTGGTATTCCGATTTGCAAGTGTATTGGCTGCTGTTGTTTGAACACGGATAAATAACTTTGGCTGTCGTTTACTGGACCTGGAAAGTGTTTGTGATTTGGATACCGTTGAATTGGACTTTTATCCTGTAATTGCTGATTACACGGTAAGTACAATTTCGTTGTGAATACTTTTTACTCTTAAAATTAATAAATTTCTTAAAAATAAAGTAAGGTTTCGCAACGGTGGTAATGCAGCTTATTCGACCACTCAGAGAATAGACAGCCGAAATATCGAGTTCCGATTGGTCAAGTAAGCGTCAAAACGTAACCGCGTTTTATGTTAAGTGTGCATAACAAAATGGCCGACGCATCGTAGTTCAATTTTTTGTTTTTGTTTGGCTAATTTTTACTTTAATTATTTATTAAGATTTTTGGTTTGTAAATTTATTCTGTTATTTACCCTCTCAAAGTAAAGAGGATTAAATAAGTTTAATATTTAAAAGAGTGTTTGTTTACCAAAATGGCACTGTAACACGAAGATACATAGTAAAAAAAGATTTTTGATAGCCATGTTTATGAATATGGCACCTATATATCATCGTGTTAACAGTGCAATTAAGCAAATGAAAACTCTTTTAGATATGAAACTTATTTTAATTATATTTGCAATGCGTTGACTTAAAACATACCGAAAAAAACTGCTGTTTGATTGATCTAGTCTAGCTGAAAAGCTGTGTTTTCGCGCTGCATTTTTTCATTTTGAATGAACTATACAATAAGCCAATTTAGTCAAAGTAGACTCACCTGAATTTTATTTACAGGATATAAAATACATATTTCTTTCGACCGTGATAAACACTTTTTCTCAAGGTTAACTCCATTGTTTTAATTTTTTCAGGTACTTTAAATTATAAGTTGTTTGCCAAAATGGCAAAAACCATCAGACCCGAGGTCGTCAAGAGTTGGATTTTAAATAATCCAGAATTAATTTACGATGAAGCAAGTGGTGTCATATTTTGCACAAAATGTGAGACTTCGTTAAAATCTACACATAAGTCAAACATTGATCGACACATCAATGGAGCCATGCACCAAGGGAGGCTAAAAAAGCCTGAAGAAGAGTTTTACACTGACTTCATAAACTTTTTAATATTATGTAACATCCCGTGGTCTAAAATTGACAATGTAGCGTTTCAAACATTTTTTAATAAATATTTATGCTCCAATTGTTGCTGTATTTGCACAAAAAAGAAAGTTCCATCAGAATCACTGTTACGCAAAAAGTACTTGGACACAGTTTTTAAAGATCGACTAACTTCAATTTATAATACTATTGGAGACAATAAAGTGTGGATTTCACTTGACGAAACTACCGATTTTATGGGTAGATATGTCGTTCATTTATTGGTGATGCCTCTTATAAAAAATGTTGCAACTCAGCCGTACCTGATTGCTTGTAAAGTACTAGAAACAGTTAACGGAGAAACAATAGCCCAGTTTGTTACAGACTCTTTGAGTGAAATATGGGGGGAGTCATTTTTGGATAGATTAAATAATGTTTTAGTACTATGCACTGACAGCGTGGCATATATGCTCCGAGCCGGACGTTTATTAAAACATGACTTTCCCAATATGCTGCATGTAACATGTTTGGCCCACGCTCTCAATAGAGTTTCCGAAAAAATACGTTCTCAATATGAAAATGTTGACACCTTGATTGCCAACATAAAAAAGATTTTTTTAAAATCGCCCAACAGGGTAAACATATTTAAAAGAATGTACCCGAACCTAGCCCTTCCACCACAACCTGTGATAACAAGGTGGGGGACATGGCTGAAGGCAGCTAGTTATTTATCGAAACACTTTGAGGAAATATCCCATGTATTAAACAGTCTCAATAGCAATGAAGCCTTGTCGATAAGGAAAGCAAAACGAGCTATTAATGACGAAAATATACGTGCTGATCTGAATTTCATCAATGAAAATTTCACTATTATACAAGAGGCACTCACAAAACTTCAAGAATCTAAGTTATCTATATCGGAGAGCTTAGAAATTATAGACAACGTAAGGTGTGTTTTGATGTGGTCTTCGAAAAACATCATTGAAAATAAATTGGAACAAGTTCTAGAAAGAAATCCTGACTACGATAAGATCAGCGAAATAAGTGAACAATTAACAAAAGGAATTGAAGTAGATGATTCTCTTTTCCTTAAATTTGCACCACTCACGTCTGTGGACGTTGAGAGGTCATTTTCTATTTATAAATGGATTTTAAGTATAAAAAGGAACAGACTTAAAGTTGAAAATATTGAAAAATTAATGATCATCTACTTCAATTTCTTACAGGATAACAAAATTTGTCACAGTACCGATGATGAAAATATTGAAGACTAATGTATTTGTTTTCATTTGTTAGATATGTGACTTAGTTTCATTTTAATTTCAAGATTATTTGTAATTTCGAAGCGAGTGTCTGCACCGAAGTGTCGCTCCGGAAAAACTGCTGACCTTCTCGAATCCAAATATATGCTACTATATTTGCCACAAACGCTCACTTCGACCGAAATTTTTGCTTTCAATTGGTATTGATTGTATTAATTAGCCAAAAAAATAATAGTAAACACTTCAAACTTATTTGTTCCTAAATGTCTGTATTTTATTGTTTGTTTGTACTTAGAAAGCTATAACGAATGTCACTCATTCAAATATTTTTGTTTAGTTTTGAATATTAAAATTAACTTTTTGTGAAAATCGAAATACTTTTTTATTGTTTTTGTACATACGAATGGGAGAAGTCACTGATCTCTAAGATACAAGTTGCTGTCTAGTTTAGGGTCAGAAAATTCATTTAAATAAAGTAAATTATGTTTTTAATAAAGAATTAACGTAAAAATAATAAATAATTAATTATTATTTTTACGTTTATAGTAATCGCGTTTACATTTTGTATAAAACCACGGTGTTGGTAATTGTGCAGCTACAAACGTAGCTGCAAACCCAATTACAAAAACTGTAAAAAGGTGTAATATTTAAACTTTATATTTATTTATACTTTAAAATAATTATGTTTTAGGATAAGAAAGTCATTAATATATTATATTCATGTTATATGTTATATTGAAATGTTCAAACAATTTTTTTTTAATAATTTTTTTTTATAATATGCGTTATTTTATTTTTATCTAACATTAATTAAGATTTATTGAAGCATTTAGCTATTAAAAAGTTGCATATCAAAGTTCCGGTAAATTTACCGGTAAAAAAATTTTAGTCGTAAGGAAGTCTCCGATTTCCGTCTCTGTTCGTCAAACTGTAGGTAAATATACTCACCCTATTCCGATCACTGCTCATAACGTAGTATATTTTATCATTCGTCAATGACTAATGTAGCTCGCGAGGCAATCTCGCGAGGTTCGTCACTAAGTTGTAAGTTAGGTCTAGGTTTCTAGCTGGCAGCTGGCCAACGAGGCCGGCTCGGCTCGATCTATACACACAGACCTTGAAATGCATCGATTACTCGCATTTATCACGCCATTCTCTCACCATTTGCAATTAAATGCACGAACCATTCGAAACGACATACAACGAATCGATTAAGCGGATTCGTTTTATACGATTTTCATACTATCATCGCATGAGTCATCCCCCTCTTTTATCCTCTTTATATGCAATAAACTCGAAGAGCTCCAAGTGGGGTAGTTGCGCGAACCGCAAAAGTTTCTACGACACAAAAAGCTTGCGTGACGTGCGAACGCATATTTCATTTAGGTTGGATGAATTGTGGTAGTTACCGGCTTACCTACTTGGCCTTTCACACGCGCTCTTTTAACTGTATTTAAAATTCAAATGCAACATTACCTCAGCATTTAATTTTCTTGATTTAAAACTACAACGTCATCGAAGAATTCGTTGTCATTTTGTGCTAGAAAACTATTCATGGTCGAGTCACTTAGTCAGAAACATATGATTCATCTGCGGCGCGGTGACTGTTGACTCCATTTGCTCTCGTGCGGTCTTTTTATAACAATGGCACTTGAAAAACAATTTATTAATTAAATCCGCCTTTATCTTGATCAGGTTATACCTATGTAAGTAAAGTAAGAACGAAAATAAGTCAAATGAATCCGGCTCGATCAACCACAACACGTTACACAAAATAAATTTATTCCAACAGCAAAAGTTATCAAAACGAAATAGTGTAGCACATAATAATGGAACAAAACTCGCGCTAGTAAATCCAGTGTGAAATGTACTTAATTGTATGTAAGAATCGCGTGCAACGGCGTTGCTCCTTAATATGTATGCGGCGGGGTCTGCAACTGGTGGGCCGGCACCGGACGCGGGGACGCCTGTGTCTCCGATCACGCGAACATGGCATAATGTACACTGTTTAGTGCCTATTCCTACCAATTAGTAGCCCCAACTTTAGTAATCCTGCTAGTGGACCATGAGACAGAATCATTTGTATGGTTTTTTACGTCTTGCTAACACAGTGTCACATAAAAAGCCCTACTGTTGTGTCTATCCGGTTCAAAAGACCAGAAAACTAGCGAAACAACCCGGCATGGTGCCAATAAAATTCGGACAGTTAATTGCCGCGATTCCGCAGGTCGTTATGTATATGGTCGAAAGTTGGCAGAGCCGACCTCTGCCTGCAACTGGTGGGCAGTCAAGTTACCACCGGACGCTAGGATCTGTCTGAATGCAATGAGCTAATGGGACACAACGACTGCAGGGTTTAATTATTGTGAATGTGTTCAGAATTCCAGTTGAGATTATGTCTCTGGCCCTCTACTAGATTGGGGGTCAAGAGCAAACCAATTCGGATATTTTATGTGCTTTGAAATAAATAGTATAATGGGCTTTGTATGGATCTTGTAGCAATGTATGCTACTCTACTATACTACGTAACAAAAGTTATCTAATACAATACAAATATTTGATATCTCTTCGTAGTGTTTTGAGGGACTTGGAAACTTTCTCTGTTATCGCTGCCGCACATTAAAACACGGAACGTAAAATCCTTTCCTCTTTTTAAATCCATCCATAAAAGTGATACTGCAGCAGGCGTTCGCTGGAACAGTTGTTCCCAAGTGCATATATCTCGGACATTTGACATTTTGTCCTTGATTTTATTACTGCGGTGCTAATGCAGTGACCGTCGGCATTTCGCACCGCCCATTGTTTTTGGCTTTCCACCGCGGATCCCACCAAAATTATGGCCACCGTGCACTAAACAGAAGACAATCACAGCCTACTGAATATTTAATTGTGCGAATACGCGATTCGTTACACGTAGCCTGGTTACCGAGCCGTTGATTTATTGCGTTGATTTTACCATTTTTAATTTATGTTCGCCATTTCAGGGCTTCCTTGTTCGATGTTATTGGATATCACTTTTCAGTCAACTTATGAAATAGTACCTTTCTTGCTTTTTACACTAAGATATTATTTGTTAAAAAAAACTGATATCGAAACCGTTATCTGCGTTCAACTCGAATTTAACTTAATTACATAATGAAGGATACACAATATGTATTTAGACCACGCACTTTGTGAGTTATCAGTTATACCGGTTACCTATCCTGTTATCAAAATTAAAAACCTACATTACAACAAAAAAGACCCGATTAGCAACTCCCAATTAACAATTATAAACCGGTAGGAACACGTTTTTTCGCAAAACGGTTACACTCTACCAAGTTCATGTTTAATGATGCAACTATGCACTTGGCGTCGATTTAATTTCACTGATCAATTTGTGTTCTTTGCTTACAGTTTCCTGGACGACTTGGACCGGTTAGGTGCGAGAGATTACCAGCCCACCGAACAAGATATTTTAAGAACTAGAGTCAAAACAACTGGCATTGTCGAAGTGCACTTCTCCTTCAAAAACCTTAATTTCAAGTAAGTACATTTTTTTTTTAGAAAGAAGATTTGATGATGTATGTCTGATGATCAGTATAACAATATATAATTTCTGGATACGCAGAACTGCTGCGTATGTATTTTTGTTAATATGTTGTTATTTCTATAGTCATTATATTTCATTTCAGCCTCTGTTGTAAGTCTTTCCTGTTACGTCAAAAGTTAATCATAACTCGTATTGACCGCTGGCATTTTTAAAGCAATGTATATTGATTTACTAGACGTCTGAATGAAAGGGGAAAAGTATGCATACTGCAAAAATATGAGCTCTATTTTAGCAAACAATTTTACAAGTGCAGCCTCTCCAAGTCAGCCGCGATTGGCCCCCGAGTGCTTAATTAATTAGCCATTCGCTTTCAAATTCAATTTGCATCACAGCCGCTATAATTTATTCCGCAGCTGAATTAAAAACAAACTACAAAGTGGTCTCAGACATTTTCCGTTTTATTCCGGAAAAAATCTACGTCTCTTCAAACACCCAAACTCTGGAATGGCGCACTAAAACTTGGTGGTTCGTTCTGTTTGGCTTTGGCTAGAAATGTTTGAGTATTGGTAATCATCATACGGTTATGTAATATCAGATTATACCAGATTAGATATCAAGTTAAGTGCACTTATCAACAGCTAGAATCAACTGTAAAGATGTAATGTTTTGTTACCTGCACATTTTTGTGTCATGAAAAATCTTCCATGGCAAAGTATTTCACGTTACAAATGGAGTAGATGTTCGTTCGTACCCAAACATCAGCATAAATATTTAGTGATATCCTTTTTGTACTTGTAGCATCGTTATGAATTTTGCGCTATAAAATCGTGTGATTTATTTTTACAAGTAACAGACAGAAGTGAGACCCTGTTCCCGTATTTTTTAGCACAATTGATTGCAGTTTGTGTCAAATCCGATTAATTTGCAGAAGTACTATTTGCTACACTACATATTGTGATATCACATCACAGCAATCACATTATTTACGGGAATAGACACTCTGACCCTTATAGTATAAAAAGCTAAAAGTGTAGAAGAGTTTTAATACCGACCATCAAAAAAATCGGCCTACCTAAATTTACACGAAAACTCATGTTATTTCGTTTCTATAGAATCCATGAGAGCAATATTACAAAATCAAAAAGAGGTGGGTTGACTTTTGTGAGGGCCTGTGTATATTATACCTCCCAACTGCAACGTGGAACGTGTGTCTTACCTATCTGCTTGAAATTTCCAGATTGTTCGACGTAGGTGGACAGCGGTCCGAAAGAAAGAAATGGATCCACTGCTTCGAGGATGTGACGGCGATCATCTTCTGTGTCGCCATGTCCGAGTACGATCAGGTCCTACACGAGGACGAGACAACGGTAATTATTAAATTTACTTTTATTAGAGTTCAATATCAGAAAGTTTTTTAACGACGGTTACCCCGGATCCACACATTGGCCGCATCTTTTGGCTAAAGAGAATTACGAGACCAGATTTCGTACTCCATAATGACTGCCACATGTAGCCAAAGGGTAGTTCACCCTAGAGGTGTCACCGATGGATCTTTTTATAAACCGTAATAAAATCTGAAAGTCAATGAAATACAAAATATTTTAATGGTACTTTATAAATCGCTTGTATCACAAGACTACACAGTCTAAAATGCAGATTTCCTGCGTAAAGGTATAAGCCCGCTACCTACATGAAACAGCAAGCAGCAATCGACATATAGTCGCGACACTGCTGGTTTCTGTCTTTAATTATTCCGTAAGGTGCCTCGTTGGTGTAGTGGCAAAGTTTCTGCCTTACATCCGAGAGGTCCTGGGTTCGAATCCCAGGTCGAGCCAAAATAGTTTCTGAGATTTTCTGTCATGAATTTCTCAAAAACAGCTCGGAGTCGGGAAGTTGGCGGTGTTACACCCCCGTGCCTCGGAAAGCACGTTAAGCCGTTGGTCCTGCGCCTGATCTCTCTCCGGTCATGTCGGATTGCCGTCTCACCGAACTTTGAGAGTGATGGAACAGTGAGTGCACCTGTGTATTGCGCGCACACTTGTGCACTATAATATCTCCTGCGTAGTTGGCTGATCTCTGTTGAGATTGGCCGCCGTGGTCGAAATCGGCCAGGAGGAGGACTATATATATATATATATATATATTCCGTAAGGGCGCTGTTAATTAAGACGTTTTGGGTCGGACTGCTGCAGTTCCGAAGCGGTGCGTATGTCGTACGGCGCACGCACTGACGCGGTTGCCGAGCGTTCTCGTTACTGTCGCACGTTACGTTACTACTATTATGGCTGTATCACTTGATAATTTCGTATTAATGTCTCTTATTCCAGAACCGTATGCAGGAGAGTCTAAAGTTGTTCGACTCGATTTGCAACAACAAGTGGTTCACGGACACCAGCATCATCCTGTTCCTCAACAAGAAGGATCTGTTTGAGGAGAAGATACGCAAGTCCCCGCTCACCATATGCTTTCCCGAGTACACAGGTGCGTCAGGGTTTAACTTATGAATGTAGTAGTTGTTCATATTGTGATTTGCAATCAGTCTTGGTGACTTTTAGCGGATGTGTGGTGAGAAATTGGCTAATACGGAATGAGTGCTCGTATGCCCTGTGTCCGTCTTGATTACGGGCATTCCAAGACCGATTTCTCTTTAGCCTGCGGGTAGTGGAGTTCATTAGCAGTACTTGCGCGAGAGGGTTTGAATGCTGTCTCAGCTAATCCATGTACGTGCGTCCTCTTTTTTCAATTTCCTCGTCTATTGGTCTGATAGGTAGATGATAGTAGATCTAGGTATTCGTGGATTTCCGTGTTTGTTGCGTACCATGGAGCATTGGCTATTATTGTGCGTAGTGTGTTGTTTTGTACCCGCTGTCACAGTGAGAGTCTGAAGCTGTTCGACTCGATCTGCAACAATCAGTGGTTACCAGCATCATCCGGTTCTTTAACAAGAAACCTTCTCCTCCTTAACGATACGCAAGTCCCTGCTGACTACATGCTTTCCCTAGTACAAAGGTGCGTGCTTTTTACAATATTCATTATTATTAAGTATTTTTGTGGTACCGGGGGGCATTTCCGCTAATCCATTGTAATAAAATCTTAAGTAAATTGCCCGATTTTGACAATTCGTCCATGCCGGAACTGTCAAAACTGGCGATTCAATTACTATTTCTAAACTACAGTTTCTCGCATCCTTTTACTTTCAGAAGAGTTGCACACTTTGGTACTATAATCTTGTATGTAGTATAGTATAACTACTCATTTCTGACGTGACGCAAGCAATTACCGTCATTTAAAAGTTACAGTTTTCATGAGCATATTTAAGCCGACGGCAGCGCCGCCGGGCCGTTGTGTAAATGGATGCACCCTGATGGAGACATTTTTTTCATTTCATCACGCTCATAATCACTTTTCTTTTCCAGGCGCGCAAGAGTACGGCGAAGCGGCCGCGTACATCCAGGCGCAGTTCGAGGCGAAAAACAAATCCACCACCAAGGAGATCTACTGCCACATGACGTGCGCCACCGACACCAACAACATCCAGTTCGTGTTCGACGCCGTCACCGACGTCATCATCGCCAACAACCTGCGCGGCTGCGGCCTCTACTAAGCCACCATACACCTGGCCCCTTCTACCAGCCGACGAGCAAGCGAGATGGACGAACCAGTTTTTTTCTACTGGGACAAGTCGCGCCGCGGTCGCATCCGAACGGTTGCAATGCTTGAGGTACAGAGAATCGGTTCGGTGATGCGAAATGGACTGAGAGTAGTGCTGCGTTCTTTGATGTCTATGTAAGATGTTTCGTTACGCGAATAGGATATATTATGTCGAAAGGGCGGTACTAGCATAAAGAGTGAACGCCATGCGTTATTAGTGCATCCATGTGTATGTGTTAGAACAGTTTCAATTTTTTTTACACTAAAAGCCGTAAAATACAATTACCGCTTTGCGCTAGTGCTGCTCTCTAGAAGCAGAAAATTGTAATAATACTTTCTATTGTCGAAAGAGATTCAAGTATGAGTGAGCGAGTGTGTATTTCACAAGCTTGTCTGCATCAATCGATATCATTATTGTATGCATAATTTTGTTTAATGTATATTTCGCTCCATCTTTTGTTACGTTCAAAAGCGATAAGTTTATAGCACCAGATCCGTTCGTCAATTCTCTCTACCTCGAGCGCTCCGGCTCCAAGTCGCTAACTGATTGACTACGCGAGCGAAACGCGTAAAAGTTTTCTATCGGACTCGCGCGTTATAATCGCGTAAGATATCTCGCCGTAATTCACGTCGCGTAAAAAGCGCCGCAACTGAAAATCACATAAAGTACACCGATTGCCGATTGACGACGAGCGTCAAACTATGACGTCATAGTTTTTTAGTTATATAAAAATTATGGGAGTATAACGCACGACGACGATTGGTGGCGTCGGATACCCAATTAGACCCAAATATCGTTTTGTGCGCAGATGGACTCCTAGGGCGCTTTTAACGTGACGCAAGTTGTAATTTACGGTCGATTCGGCCGGTGCAGGCGCGAACTATGTTAATGTATGTATGGAACTCGCTTCCGGACGCCGCTCGCCCCGGTGCCGCCGGCGACGTCGGTCTCGATGTCGCGTCGCTTTGCTTCCCACACCCGAGTGCTATGTTATTTTTCTAATTCGACGCCCGACTGCCAAACACTGGGGTCGACTAAATGGGACGGATGCGAAAAACTGATATTTGAAAACTGGGGAGAAGTACATTTTTAGGATCAAGATGATTTGTCGTAATAAATGGAAATACAGAATATTTTATTTAAGTGAAATCCTTCGTAATAGTGCTTTAAAATAATAATAAAATACGTCATATAAAATAACATAAATAACTGAATTCTTAGTAAAAGTTGTGTTTAGCCCATTTGCACCACGCAGGCGAGAGTCAGGTGTGTGCAGCAGCTCCCTGCATACAACCCGCGTTCGTTCGACTCGACGGAGCCGTTCCCAGCTGGATGTAGCGTTCGATTCTAAATGTTTGGTGCTGAAGGTCGTGACCTTCCGGCGCGGGCGGCGACATCGCGCTTATATACTCACTCTCTTACGGACCAAACGGAAAGGAACCAATATGTAGTACCGACCACGGCGGGAGCGCGAACGCTCGCAGGCCTACTTTAACTGATACGAGACGTCATTCCATTATTGAGTATTATCGATGAGAAATTATTTTTTTATAAACTTTTAAATGCACAAACTGTGACCGTACGATAGCATTTATTTACCCTCGCCTCGAATCGTTTGAGCTAGTACCGTTTCATCCTCGGTGTGGTGTGACCGTTTTAATTTAAGCATACTACGCACAAATTGTTTATCCTATGAGAGCGTTGATTTATTATGCCATATTATAAAATCTTAAATATTTTTTGTGTTCATATTTTTTCTATATCACTTTACAGTATCCTTAAGGTGTAGCCGTATAAGATCTATTCTTGTATTCGAATATAAAAAATCATGTTAGGTATTTATTTTATCTAGCATACGTTCGTTTTAGAGGAGGTGTATGTAAACTTATCATGTTTAGTTTCGTATTTAAGTGATTAACCGATGTTTATGATCATGTTAATCTTCGTACGCGGAGTCTGTGGGTAGGAGAGATGCGGATATTTATTTACCAAGCAGGAGTCGCGTCACGTGTAAGTTATGTGAGTATATAAACTTTGTATACACTCGCGAATCGGCGTAATCAAACACTATACATATATATACTATATAACATAATTTATTAATAATAAAGTAAAATCTTACTTTTAAGCATTAGGACAGTAACTGTATCAATAAACATTAATTAATAATGCAATTAGACAGTAACCTTTACTATCGTCATAGTTAGGTGATTTATTTTCATTTTACGTTTATGAGTATGTAAAAAGTGATTAAATGAAAATGTAACGCCTACACTGTGACCGCGCGACCGCGGCGGGCGCTCGTAGCTGCCGGACCTAGTCGCGTCCGTAGCGCTCTCGTAGCGGCGTAGCGCTCGTCGTAGCGCCGTAGCACTCGCGACGTCGTAGCACTCGGCCGGCCGCCGCGGCCGCGCCCCGAGCACCGAGCTCGCTTGTTGCTAGGTAGGTTTTTTACTGTTATGTAACAATGTGTACGTAAAACTAATAAAAAATAATATTAGCGCAGTTCTACATTCAACCCGAAAAACCTACATTTAAGTAAGCTTCACACTACATTTTTTAACGAGTGAATGATGGTGGATGTGAATTTAATCATTCGTGGTGTCTTCACTATCGGATTATAAGGCCCCAGATATTGTGCGGGTTTCGAAGTAGCTTCACGGCGGCGCTTCGCGTTTGGGCTCGGCGGCCCCTGTACGCGGCCGCCGCTCCCGCCGCACGCGACGATGTGGACGATGTGGACCTCCGCCGCAGACGTTTAACTCGTATGCTTTAATATTTCGAGTGAATGTGATGTAAATTTTGTACACTGCCGCATTCTTTATTCGCTCGGATCACGTTTAGTTTATAAGGTTTGAGACCGGTGATCGGACCGCACGAGCGAACGAACGCACGACCGCGTTACGCGTTCGTTCCTCGCTCGAACGAACTCGCGTCGCTTCGCATTCGAACACTGAATTTGAGCGGCTCAAATGTTCTCGCGCTTCATTAGATCCATGAGTTATGCAGTTTTTAAGGGAATTAGCTTTTTATTGTCGGTTCGAACCGATCGCGGGACGCCGCAGTGATCCGTTGACCCGACGCGACGCACGCGAGAGAATTGAGCGACGTTCGGTCATATATTTAACGCAGTCTTTGTCACAACGTTGTCGATCTAAAACAATATCACCATGCTTCATTCATATTTGCCAAAGTTAATACTAACCTCACTATTTATACTGTATGTTCTTTGATAACTAAATTATGTCTGGGACTCGTGTGGCGGGCGGAGGCTTCGCCGGCGCGGCCCGGCGTCTAATATAGTCGTATTCGTACTGATCAGAGTACAATGTTGAAAAATATCTTATTTAGAATTGATGACATGTAAACATTTACATTTATTTCTAGCGCGTGCGTGGCCCCGCTCGGCCGCCCGGGCGGGCCCGTCTATTGAACAAACGTTTAAGAAAGTAAAATTTTTAGTCACTAGTGGGTAATTTTTGAATGTGATTCAATCTTATCTTTATTTTTCTATATCGAGTGACATCTTAACTTTGATTTCATTTAGTTCCGGATTTTGCTTTCGTATTGCATTTACTGAAAGCGATGTATTTAACCAACGATGTAATTAAAACAACAATATTTTATCTTTTTGTATCTCGTCTGCACTGGTATTTTTTATTGAATTTACTATAAATGTACTTTAAGTGTATAATTTTAAATAATTACTGAAAATGATTATATTCTAATTTTTATGTTCAAATAACATGTTGGTTTTATTTATAATCCTTGGCAAATCCTATTAATCTTGAAGTGCATAAAGACTTACAACTACTTAGTAGGTAGGTTAAGAACTCAGTTTAGAAGCACTGTTAGTACTTGACACAATCTCTTTTTGATGAAGTAAAGAAGGATATTTATTTTCTATTAAGTCTTTAGAAGATCAACAAATTTCAATCTATCAGCAGAGTTTATCAGAAAAAAACATATTATACAGCAAAGGGTATTTATTTATTTATCTAAAAATCATTTCTTCTCTTACTATAATAACAACTATTATTAAACATTTATTTATTAGTAAATTTTATTAACATTTCTGAATACAATTATTAAATCACATTAATTAAAAATCACAATAAACATGCGCTCAGCGCTTATCATATATAGCTTATAACATCAATTAGAATTCATATTCTCGAACATACTTTGGGAGTCTAAATCGTGTCTAGTACTATTAACACTTTCATTTGTTTTCCTAGCATTCTCGTTAGACATTTCTGTTATAGTTGAAAGGTCTGGCACCGCACAAGTGATGGGGAATAACTGCTTCAGATTCGCCCCAAAGCTGGACGGAATAGAGTTAGAAGTGGTGTGGCTGGCTGCGTTGGTGTGAGATGTGTCATCTTCGCTAAGAAGATACCACTTGCTTGGCTGGGAGCTCTGAGGGGTCTCGTCCGAGAGGTCTTCGGTGATGAGACTGTTGATGGACCCCTCGCTCACTACGGGACTGTGGTAGACTGTGTCCCCGTTGTTATTTTCGGGGACGAATCTCGGCGAATCTGGAACTGTTATTTAGTTAGTATTTAAGTATCCCCAACCCAGAAGCAGATTGTGCACAACAATCAATTGCCAACTCGCACTAAAAGGTTTTTCGAGGTCAGATTATTGAAGTCCGGTACCCCTTACAGGGCTAGTTTTAATGAAGGGGGTCAAAATGTCGTTAATTTTTTCGATAGAACGCAACGTGTTCAAGATATCACACATTTTGGTTTATTACATCCATCTCAACTCACGCGCAGATTTTGCTAAGCAAAGAATAACCCACAGGCACTTAACCGGTTTTTAAGGTCAGATTATTGGTGTCCGGTACCCTTTACACAGGGTAATTTCAAAGTAGGGGGTCAAAATTTCGCTATTTTTTCGAAAGGAGGCACCGTTTTCGAGATATCACACGTTTTAGTTTTTCATGTCCATCTCACTCGGCATCTACGACAGGAAGTGGAAAAAGAAGTAGATAAAAACCCTTACCGTGGTCAACATGGCAGAAGCTTTGGGCATTTTCGCAGAAATAATCAGGTACGAAGTCTCGGCAATCTTGATATACCACCTTTTCACGGGAATCTCTATCGGGTGAGGTCACTGTATAACTATTCAATGATATAATGGACTTGGTGTTTGTTTCTATGAACTCAACACTATTGCCCATACATTCGTTGGCCAGTAGACACGTCTCCGAGTGGTTATGTATGAGGTCGATGCTGTCGTTCGAGCCCTGAGCCGTCAATCCGGACTCGTTTATACCGCTGTCAGTGTGCACAATCGATTTGCTAGAGTTCCTTGTGGCCCTCGGCTCCGGACTTCGACTCCTACTTTTGCTCGGTCTCAAAATTTTAACTTTGATCACATCTTTCTTTTTTCGGCCTTTTTGTTTTGTCGTTCTATCGTTATCTGTAGTCAGGGGTACCTCGGGCATATCTTCTGCAGTTATGATCTGGATAGCGGGTGGGCAAGACTTCCTGCCGCCGTAAGAGCAAGATTCTGTAAACTCTTCCTCAACAACAGGGTCTGCTATCGGTAACTTTCGTTTCTTTACATCTCTCTTCTTGCGAGGCGTCGAGCAACGCTTATTAGACTTCCCTTTTTTTACAACCTCGAGATTTTCTTTTTCATATTGCACATCTTCTTCTTGGACTACAGACATGGACATTTTCTTCGCACTTTCTAATAACAAGTTCCTTAGTCTCGCATCTAATGAGTCTGACAAAGAAGGAGCTTCCTCCATATTGACCGTATCGATTTTATTTAGCAACGAATCTGATACAGTGGATCTTTTAGCAGAGTTGATTTTCTTGTTCATACTTTCATGTAAACCGCACTCTTGTTGCATCAAAGGCATGCTGACGTCGACTTCTGATATCAAATACTTGTTATGGATAACGCTACCTGTTTCATTGTTTGCCTGCATTTCATTTATAGTGGGATAGTTTTCGACGCTATTCACAAGCTCTTTACTGACAGACAAATTCTCAACAATTGATAACTCAGGAGACATAGGCAACGAAACACTGCTAGAATTAAAATCTATGTTGCCGGTTGAAGTTGTAAGTAACTCACTATTCATTCTTTTAATGCTTACTTTAAGTTCTTTTCCACGACTCCCTAGTAGAGCTTCGTGGTGTTGCAAAGTACTATTCGACGCAGGAGCATCCTCAACGATTTTAGCGAGTGGTTTGAATGCCCTTTTTTGTGGAAACAGTAATTGGTAGGAATCTGATTTGTACGCTTCGGATTTAACGCTGCTGTTGCTGCTAGCGGGCCTGATGATGATCTGAAAAGCGCTATTCGAGTCATTGGAACTTTCATTGGATATGCAAGGGAACGACCTTCTCTTGGGACGACTGCTTTTATATTGGTTTCTATAGAGTACTGTAGACAGGCTTAGCTTTCTTTTACGTCTTTGGTTTGCTTTCGGCGGGCTAATATCTGAATCTTGGTATCCTTGAGTGCTTTCGTCTTGAATGGAAAAGTGCGTTGGGATGAATATCTCAGGTGGGTTAGCCAAGCTGTGTGGGGGAGAAATGGGATAGCTTAGTACAAGGGAAGTGCAAGAAGCATGGAGAAGCAGAAAAAAGTGCAGAGCGGCACATTTACACATTGTGTAATCGACTATTGAGTAACTGTAGTCCGTCCAGTATGTTCGCGACTGTTATTGGGTCACAGATGTTTGACACGAGGTAATAAGTTCCACGTGCTTTATGTCGTAGTAAGTGTTCTCTCGAACGGTTGTATGATGTGATGATATAATGAACAGGGTACTAGCCCTCGTCAATTGGCGGGCACAGTCGCGCACATACTTGACGAATTATATCTACAGAATTTATCATGCTTTTCGTTTTCTTTGTAATTATGTACGACTAACACAATGCATTAATGAGCCAAACAGTGAAATATGAAAAGCAGCATGCGATGCGATGCAATGGAAGCAGGTTTACAAACGAAAGCACTCTTGTATCTATCTCTTTAACTTGCTTAAACATCTATTGTTAAAAATAAAAACTAAATGATCTTACAGAAATAAAATAATACACAAGTATTATACAAAGGTATTTATTGATCTAATATGTAACACCTGCTCCCATACGTCAACAGTGTACATTATTGCTTTCATAAACAACATTTTTTTAGCTTGTATGACAACTACTTACAGATCACACTTTGTTTTAACCGACCAAAAATAATCGACTTTTGACAATAAAACTCCATTATTGATTTGTAAAATCACGATTCTTTAAACAGACTAATTCCATTTTGAACAATGATAGATAGCTAAAACTTATAAATGGAGGGATGTTTTAAAAATGAATCATTCATGAATAAAATTTTATTTGGTGTAAAAAAGTAATTTTAAATCTTTGTTTCGATTGATGATTAATAAAAGATCTGTAAAAGGGAAGAAATCATGATTTAAAAATGCCTTTTTAATCTCACAAAAGTATGACTACGAGGCTTCGGACGTATATAAAGTAGTAAGACTAAATAAACTTATTCAATAATCTCTATAGCAAATTGTAAAACCCATATCACATTGTCCTCTATCGTTCTAATTACAAAAATGATTTCTTTCATAACAAACAGCCATAGATTTTTATATCGATTTACATTCATAGTTTAAAAACGATAGTATTAATATTGATACTATTTCCATACAACTATAGATTTAATCAAGGTTATAACAATGTTATATAGGCCTTAGTAAATAAAACTATGACATCTTTGAGCTGATAAAAAAATGCGAACATTGGGAGCCTTAAGACACGCTTGTATTAAGCGCCATATGTATAAATGTTGACATCTAAGCATTTTCTTGCCGAAAACCTCAAAAATCGGAGGCTGCTACGAAGTAGAAATAATGCACTAAACTGAATTTTCCTTTCGGTCCATCCTTCTGTACATATACAATATATTTTTTTTACGCAACAGATAACTTTAATCTTAATTTGTATGTAACCTCCGATTTTCGATTAATATTTTTAAAAGCCAAGTTTCCAAAAACCTACTTAGTTGTCAAAAGTTCGTGAGATGGTTCTTAATACTTTAAAAAATTCTGTACATTAGTACTAATTACCGTTTGCTTTTTTCTTTACTCTTGCTAAGGTTGAGTTCGGATTTCCTGCCGCGCTTGGTTGGCGGGAGCATGTAGCGGATTTCCGAGTCGTCTTCTACTTGTGAGCTGTTCGCTTTTGTATCTGCCGCCGGTTTAGACCGTTTGGGCCTAGTTCTGGTTTCTGTCGAATTCTCTTCAACTTCTGTGGAAGAAAAGAGCTAAAATGAGATGAGGTCTAAGAGATGTTCGTGAGTTATTGGCTAACGATGATAGTGTTGGCATATAACGTAAAGTCACCGCCGGATTGAACGAGGCGCCCAACGTATCCAAAATGATCTGACGAGCAATATTACTCATTTATATGTACGCACATGAAGTATCCAAACATTGCAAGTTTTATTTGCCTAGATATTTTTAACACACTAGCAGCTCAAATAAAATTGCAATTTGGACTGCAAAGATATTTGGAATACTTTAGACGTGATGAATAATATGGTTACTTTATGTGCGTGTACGCATATAAATGAACTAGTAGTAGGCTGCCAGCGATTTCGACTGCTTGGAAAACTTTTATCTTCACAACCAGTGAGTGGCGCCATCTATCGGTAAGCTTTGATTAGATTTGTCATGTTTTTCATGGAATTAAGATGTTACCAGCCTCCAGTCCCTTACCTACCTCCACACAAAAAAACATAAAATTGCTCCGTTACGTCGTGAAAGAAGAACAAACAAACTGACTTTCCCATTTATTACTTAGTAGGGTCAACGGCTCGTCATATTATTTTAGATACGATAGTTTTTTAAACGTTTATATTATGTTTTCACATCTACCTATAGACTATCTAGCCTAGCCTGCTAGATGGTTTCTTGCTACATTCTTGAAAATCCCGATACATGTCTTTATACTCGACTAAGTTAACGGTTAATAACGAGTACATTATTTCTTATCAATGCTTCTACATACATATTGATAATTCAGTTGACTTTTGCCATGTCCCTGATGCTGTGTAAATAGACCTTAACTTTAAAATAACCTTCCAAAGTACACGCCTGACCAGGAAAAACACGGGGCCACGAAATCCCGTCACTCATAACGTAAGCTACGTTCCCTTGGATATGTTTTCCAATGTCAATTTAAAGATCCTTCCTCAGGCGTTTCGCTCAGGAGGTCAGAAAGCTTATGGGATAAACTGCATAAAAAAAGAATTTACCTTTGGCTAACTTTTTTGGCGTCCGCGTCTGCCGTTTCGACGTTAAACTAGTCGTGCTATCGACGGCCTCCAATTTTTCCTTTACTTCTTTCGCTTCTTTAACACTTTTCTGGTCAGTCTTCGAAATCTTCTTGGGTCCTTTACTTGGTATTTGCACTTCATCTTCGGCTTCTGGTGCGTCAGTCGAAGTCGTTTTTAGTCGTTTCGGACTGTGCGAGGTGCTGGGTAACGAATGGAGCTCGGAAGAACGTTGACTAGTAGTTGATGTAGATTTTTTAACTCTGCTTGCTCTTTTCCTGTTAAAATATATGTGTGTTAGACCATGGCTTGTTTGACCTAGATTTGAGTGACAACTATATCAAGACATATAGTGGTTACACTAGAAAAGTAATAAGGAATTGTTGAATAACAACACCGAGACAAAAACCTAGCATTTAAAACCATGACACATCTTAATACATTGTTATACATTTTCATGTCTGTGTAATTAAGGCCCATCGGCAGTCCCTAAACAGTGCCGATGATTATTACCGTTACTTATGATGGAAACCCGTTCGCGAGAATAAGCGAAGAAAACTGTTAAAGAGCGAATTTACTGTTTTATACTTATTTTGATTATGGTAGTTTATTAAAATGTCGTAAAGTGATTGACATAGAGCTATTTTAAATCATGGGTCAAACCAAAAAGAGGTACATACTGTACCAGCTAGTCGCGCGTGATTCGAAACCGAGTCCAATGGAACTGCTGCGCTCCTAGTCATCGTCAGTACTGCGAGTTGTTTACACGTGCGTTTGCATGTAGTTGTGGATGCAGGCTCATTTATAAGTAGGCAATAAGGACGATCTTCCACGATTTTTTTTTTACATTTTATTTTAACCTGACATTTCGGACCCTTTTTAGCGTCCGTGGTCACAGATAGACTGTGACCTGTGGCCTAATAATCCGTAAAAAGTGTCTCATTTCAATGTCCACTGTTCGCGTAAACCGAAGAAATAAATATTTCACTGTTTGATTGGAACTAAGTATAAAATACCTTTTCGTGACATTCGTTCCTGGCAATTCTGGACGGTTGTTAGGTTCTGTAGTGTCCTCCTCTTGATCAAGGACTTCTATTTCTTTGAAGATCTCAGTCTCTAGTTTGTTGACTTTTTCTACCAAAGCTGAAAGAAAACAATGTTTAATTAGCTACTTATGATGGTCCCACTTAAGGCATGAATAATCTGCATGATCTAAAGGTTCACTGGTAAGTGGCAGGTCCAATGCTTTTAACACTAAGTTCACTTTTTGTACTACTAAATGATTGTGCAATAAACATTTTAATAAAATAAAATAATACAGGAAATTCTAAGGTTAGGAATGGTTTCGGTCGCGTCGGACGCCGCCGTAGTGAGCTTGGCGGGGCCGTTAGCTGTCTTTGTCCAATATCTGCACGACTTAGCGTTTTTTCATATTGGACTCGCGGGCGCGCAATTTCAAACATATGAAGTGTTATTGTTCTATTTGGAAGGTAGATACTTTAGAATCCGCGTAGCAATGAAACGACCGTTTGGTTAGAGAGCTCGTTTATTACTGCGCGGGCGGAGGGCGCACTTACGACACACACACACATAGGTAGGTACATGCACACATAGGTAGGTACTCAGCACTATAGTGCTTGCGTAAACACTGTCTAGATGGATGTCTGACCAGTAGCTTTCTATGTACACTAGCTGTTAGATATTACCCATGTTAGTAATACCTTCATCGACCAGGGACGGACCGGCCGCTGGGTGTGTCACCCAGGGGGGGGGGGGGAGGGCAGCTGCCCCCCCCCCTGGATATCGTATACCTCTCTACTCTCTATTGTTATTGATTAAAAATTTTATTTTGCAGTACAATTTACATAATTTAAAAAAAAAGTACTTTCGTCAATTCCCTTAGGTTAAATAGCCGACCCCGACTGAGAAACGGGAAAAGGCTAGGAGAAAGAAGTACAATATATTTATATGCATTAACTTTTTTAAAACCGCGCGGCGCGCCCATTTGACTTGGTTTCTATAAAGCATTTGCAGGATAACTTGTGGGTGTTTTCCTTATATACAATGTGTTAATTTTACACTTGATCAAACGAAATGTGCAGATACTAGATAAGAAATTATCGGTAAAAAATCTAAAAAAAAAAATTTTATGTGAACTAAGTATTACAATAACTAAGGCATTTGAAGTTTTTTTTTGGTAAAATTCCCATCTTTGGGTTTGAAATTATTTTCTCTTTAAGTAAACGGTGTATAATTTTCAAAATAATTTTGTTTGAAAGCTCAAAAGATTAGCAGCAGTAAAAATTAAAAAAAAACCTACAATTCTGAGCAGAAAAATTAATAAAAAAATAATTAAGTTTTTTTTTGTTAAAAAAATGCTTATTTTTTTAATTTTTAGTCTGTAACTTCGAAACCAGCACAATGAGGTAATTTTTTTAGCATGTTTTATTAAACTGCATGGTTTACTCTAGAAGTTCTCCAAAAAAACATGGGTTCTATCTCGGCTCGTTGTTAAGATAATCATTACAAATAAGGTAGGTAATCTGAGCACAAAATTCAAAAGTGATTTAATTATGACTTAATCGACATAAATTATGGAATAAAACAAAAAATAGGCGTAGATAAATGATTTTAATTTATTAAATTTTCAAAATGACCACCATTTTCATCCATACATACGTTTGCACGTAATGCTACACTGCGTACTGATTTTTTTAATAATGTACGATTTTCCTTTATTTGACTAGCCGCAGCCATTATTTTTTATAACAATTCTTCTCTTGTAGTAATTGGAGTGCTGTACACAATCTGTTTCATATGGCCCCACAAAAAAAAATCTAGGGGGGTCATATCAGGGCTTCGTGCCGGCCACGCTACTGGTCCGCCTCGTCCAATCCATCTGTCTCCGTATTGTTCATTTAAATAATCACGCACGATCGTGCTGTAGTGAGCTGGAGCGCCGTCATGCTGGAACCACATCATCCTCCTTGTTTGTAGATCCACGTCACTCATTAGGCCGGGTAACTCTTCTTGTAAAAATGTTAAGTAAGCTGGGCCTGTCAACCTTGACGGAAGGATAAAGGGTCCGATTAAATAATCACTTATCATTCAAGCCCAAACATTAATGGAAAATTCGATCTGGAAGGACGCTGGTCGAACTGCTAAGGGATTTTCTTCCTCTGGCATCCACAAGTGAAGGTTTCGAAAATTCGTGATTCCAGTTCGGTTAAAATTTGCTTCATCGGTCCACAAAATTCGGTCACAGAAGTTGGGGACTATACGTCTTTGCCGCAGTAGCCAAGAACAGAAAACACTTCTTCCGATGAAGTCTGGTTCGTGCAAATTCTGCACTCTTCGAAAATGAAAGGGGTGCAAACATTCCTTTTTCAAAATTTTCCACACTTGGACGTGATCAATCCCCAATTGGAGCGCTGTTCGCCGAGTACTAATTGTGGGGTCTTGATACACCAAACGCAAAACTTGTTCATCCACATCCACCGGTACAGCGGGAGCACGTTCACGATGTGGGCGACGCAGTCCATTTTCACTTAATTCTCGATGTACTGCTAAGAAAACCCTGTAGTCAACGGCAGGTCTTGTCGGGAATCGCTGCTGATACTCTCGAGAGGCGGCGCGAGCATTGCCATCACAAAACCCGTAAATGTGATGAATGTCAGCTACTTCACGAGCAGACAATCAGTCTATCGTAGACGGCATAGCGACGAAAAAAATGGTGAGCGTATTCAACGTGCAAGTTAGGTAACGTTACAAGATGAACTGATTAAAATAACTAAAACTGCGTGCGTCACGACAATGAGACCCAAATATCAATTCACTTTCTCACTCACTCGTTTTGCCTTTCATTCATCTATCTCTTTTTATCTTTACCTGCTATTGTTCGACCAGGCGTTCGAATATGGGTAGGTGCGGCGCATAAGCGCGAATCAACAAACCGATGGCATTCATTGATTTGATTGATTATTATTTTAAAAACTAAAAGAGATAGAACCCATGTTTTTTGGAGAACTTGTAGAGTAAATCATGCAGTTTAATAAAACATGTAAAAAAAATACCTCAATGTGCTAGTTTTGAAGTTACAGACTAAAAATAAAAAAATAAGCATTTTTTTAACAAAAAAAATGCTTAATATTTTATTTATTAATTTTTCTGCTCAGAATTGTAGTTCTTTTTTCATTTTTACTGCTAGCTTATCTTTCGAACTTTCAAACAAAACTAGTTTGAAAATTATACACCGTTTACTTAAAGATAAAATAATTTCAAACCCAAAGATGGGAATTTCACAAAAAAAAAAAAAAAATGCCTTAGTTTTTGTAATAGTTCACATAAAAAATTTTTTTTTAGATTTTTTACCGATAATTTCTTATCTAGTACCTGCACATTTCGTTTGATCAAGTGTAAAATTAACACATTGTATATTGTAGGTGTCTTCGTGTGGTGTGTAAGGCAAACAAGCGCGCGGGACCTGGCTTAAAAAAAATGATTTGCCCTCCCCTAGCCCAGAACCTGGGTACGCCCATGTGCGGGGCTATAGACGAGTCGGAGGGCGAGGTATAAAGATGCAAGCGGAGGGTCTGTGTAGCTAAGGGAAACCAGCGCTAAGTTAGTAATACCTTCATCGACCGGCGACGGCAGCACGGCGACGGAGCGGTCGCTGGTCGCGTCGGACGGCCGCTTGGTCGCGAGCTTGGCGGGGCCGGCGGTCGCCGCGTTGTCCTTGTTAAATATCTGCACGACCTCCGCTAGGACCGGGTGGATGTTCGACCAGTGGCCTTCTACGTGGACTTCCTAAAAAACAAAAGTCTATTATACAAGGTGTAACAAAAAACCCCGTTATAACTGAAGGGTGTTGTTGTGCCCGGAAAACTGCACAACATTCCCAATACCTTGATCAAAATCTCAAAAAAAAATCGGACCTCCCATACAAAATTGCCAATCAGCTGATCGATTTACTATGGGAGAGCCAAAACATTTTTTGAGATTTCGACATAGGTTTCTTAGCGAAAGTTGTTCAGGTTTACGGGCACAACAACACCCTTCAGTCATAACGGGGTTTTTTGTTACACCTTGTATAATGTACAGACAAAACTCGACTAGCTAGGAAGTGTGCATGCATATCATAAAAAAAGAAAGTCCGTTATGATGAGCCAGGAAAACAACTGGTGAGTTTCAACGGCAAAAGGGATTTTGATGAACCTTGGCTAAGGACCACCGTGGTTAAATAATCTTTCGAACTATAAACACCGCACTGAAATTCGTTCGGGAGTTACGATGCCGAACACACACAGAATAGGGGTCAAACTTATAACACCTCTTTTTTTCGTCGGAGATTAAAAATATTTTTTGTACCCAAAATACTTCTGAACTTAAATTTATCTGTGCAAAGGTTCTTCTTAGTTTATTAAAGGCCTTTTTTTAAATTTGAACTATTTAAACAAAAATTCAAAATTTTTGGATTGTATAAATTAATGTGAAAACATAAAGCAAGTTGTAGCCAAGATAGTAAGGGCTAGCGCCCATGAAAAAAATGGCATGCAATTTATTCTTGTTTACCACTTACAAAAATAAATTAAAAAAAACTCACTGTGATTAATTTCAATGTTAAATTACCTACCTGATTGTTTTTAGCGAATGTTATTTTGAGAGTTTTCCCCGTATTATTTTCTGCATCTTTGCTATTTTTTTCTGGAGCTACCACCAATTCTCTGCCTGTAAGGAAAAACACAAAATACAAATTCGAAAAGACATAACACTTAAAAAATTCGGGTCATCAGGGAGGATCCTACCTTTATAAAAAGCGTTGTGAACGCAAGAAATTTAAGTTTATACAAACATCTAATAAGCTAAGGTAAGTTTAGATGTGTTCGCACATCAACGCCAAGCGGCAAGAACGCGAATCTTTGCGGGACGTATCGGAGGCGCGGGGGGCGAGGCATCTCAGCGGCGCGCGGGCCAGCAGCCCTGCGCTCAAGCATTCAACTCGTAGACGGCACCCCTAATCACTGTTTACCAATTGCCTATTTTCATTTTTGTTCAATTTTAAATAAATATATTTTTTTGTTCAATTTTAAATAAATATATTTTAAACGTATTAAAATATACGAATTATTGAAGAGCGCCTACTACACCAATATAACTCGAAGCATAAGAGATCACGAACATAATTCTGGTCCTTCGAGCCGGATCATCGCATCGCACTGGAATCAGCGGAACAGCATAAAACCAAGAACAGTCAGGCTAATCGATCCATCTCATCCCATCCTGTGCTCATTTGTGTTAATATTCGTTTATTGTTTTAGAAGTTTCGTGTGACCCGAGTCTACCCTCATTTGTGAACCGCCCGCGTCCAACTGTAAGTACTTGCTTCCACATCCCACATCACACCAAAATTATTAAAAAACGGCAATCTATTGTCGATATCGAGTCTCTTCAAGACAAAATTCGCGATTTAGTTAAAAAAAGAAGTGCTATTAAAGGAAAATTAACATTATTCACAAAATTTTTAAATACGTTGCAACCATCTGAATTAGGTAAAATTGAGCTTAAAGAACGTTTCGACAAATTTCATGGTTTATTCGATCGTTTTACTGCTATTCAGGACGAGTTAGATTTGATCGTGTCTGAAAGTGAAGTAGAAAAGGAATTATCAGAGAGAGAATCTTTTGAGAATCAATTTTATGCGCTTGTGGCTAAATGTAAGTGTATATTAAAAGATCCAGAATCCGATTCCTCTAAAACGCATCTTTTAAACGTAAATCTTCGGTTAATCTACCCACTATTTCTTTGCCTCACTTTGACGGTACGTACGATCAATGGCTCGAGTTCCGCGACACGTATTTATCAGTTATTCATAATTGTAATGATTTGGACAATATTCAGAAGTTTCACTATTTACGTTCTGTATTGACAGGCAACGCATTACAAGTGATCAAATCATTAGAATTCTCGTCAGATAATTATAACGTAGCCTGGGAATTGTTAGAAAATAGATTTAATAACAATCGTTTATTAATCCACAATCATTGTAAGGCTTTGTTTTCTGCACAATCAGTAAATAAAGAGTCAGCGTTTCAAATTCGCAAGCTTATCGATTCTGTCTTGAGAAATATTCGAGCTCTTAAAACGTTAGGTGAACCTACCGATACTTGGGACACTTTAATTGTTTACATTTTCGTCACAAAATTAGATTCATCTACGGAACGAGAGTGGGAACTTCACAAATGTTCAATCACGCATAACAATAGCAAGTTGACTTTATCAGATTTGATTACTTTTCTCAAAGATAGGGCCGATGTACTAGAAACTATTCAAATGTTTCGTCACAAAATTAGATTCATCTACGGAACGAGAGTGGGAACTTCACAAATGTTCAATCACGCATAACAATAGCAAGTTGACTTTATCAGATTTGATTACTTTTCTCAAAGATAGGGCCGATGTACTAGAAACTATTCAAATGTCTCAGTCAAAACACATAGATAATAGCAGTAGGAAACCGTCGCCGTTGAATCAACCTAAAATCACGCACAGTCATGTAACCACACAAAAGGGTTACCTATTATAATAAATCGTCAACTACTAATTCATCTAAACGTTATACGTGCATTATGTGTCAAGCAAATCACCCACTTTATGCGTGTGAATCTTTCCTTAAGTTATCAGTATCAGATCGATACAAATACATAAATGACAAAAATCTTTGCAGTAATTGCTTGCGAGGCGGCCACGTTATTAAAGATTGTTGGTTCGGTTCTTGTAAGCATTGCGATAAAAAACATAACACATTGTTACACAAAGACAGTGTTATAGATTCGGCGTTATCAGCGGCTGCAGTTGCACAACATAAGTCAGAGTCAGTATCGTCGCATGAACATACTCACACGCTTCACACCGTATCCCATAACGACAATAATATAGATAGCGATTCACACATGCTAGGGCAACATGTATTATTGTAAACAGCCTTGATAGAAGTCGCCGATAAAAATAACACGTTTCATACATTTCAGGCACTATTAGATAACGGTAGCCAACACTGTTTTGTTTCTAATTCATTATGCGAAAAATTAAACATTCCAATGATACAGTCCACTGTCGAAATCACGGGTGTAGGTAATACGGTAGTTGACACCACCAATCGTTGACGTACTTTTTATCAACTGTCAAAACGCTTTTCTTCATAGAGTTTGTATGGGAATAACACACTTTGACGTCATCGCGTGCAATGCCGACTGAGTGACTAATTATCATTTGAATTCCAATTAAAAATCAAATAATACGAACTGCAGAAAAATATTAGTGTAAAGGCATCTGAAATTATGAATTATTTTAGAGAAAATCAGTTTTTGAATATTTCTTTCATAGTGGAAACAAGCCTATTGCGTTACACAATCTACAAAATCATGCTATATTCAATTGCGATCTAAAACAAGTTCATACAACAAGCGCATTAGTTGATTTGTTTTACCTTGATTTACGGCTCAGTTGCCATCAATCGGGAAAAATCATAACATTGAAATTCCCCATAATATTCAATTAGCAGACCCGAACTTTAATCTATCTAACGAAATAGATATACTGCTAGGAGCAGATATCTTTTGGGAACTTTTAGGTAAGGGTTTAATTCGATTGCCAAATGGTCCATACTTGCAAAATACAAAGTTGGGTTGGATCATTTCAGGCTCAATTCACAAAGATAATTCGCGCATTAATAAAACTAACTGTAATTTGACATTAGATACACAACTTAAACGTTTTTGGGAGCTAGAAGAGATTATTCCAGTTCACAATAAGTTATCGAAATCCGAAACTTCATGCGAAACATTATTTAGGGAGACTACTGAGCGCGATTGCACTGGACGTTTTTCTGTACGCATACCGTTAACAGAATGAGCTGATGCGCTAGGCGACTCGTACACCACGGCCGAACGCAGGTTCCACGCGCTCGAGCGCAAGTTGCAACGAGGCGCTCCGGAATATAAA
Organism: Pyrausta despicata; assembly: GCA_963921415.1. Taxonomy (NCBI): domain Eukaryota; kingdom Metazoa; phylum Arthropoda; class Insecta; order Lepidoptera; family Crambidae; genus Pyrausta; species Pyrausta despicata. The sequence goes on along the minus strand of OY992862.1, from coordinate 5,893,269 downwards.
GATATGTATAGCAGGTTTATGAGCGAATACTTAAGATTAGGGCACATGACTCGCATTACTGACTATAATTCACCACATTATTTTTTGCCTCATCACGGAGTTTTTAGAGCTCATAGTACTACCACAAAACTTAGAGTTGTTTTTGACGCAAGCGCCAAAACAACCTCAGGCAAGTCACTCAATGACATACAGGCCATTGGCCCCATTTTACAAAATGATTTAACTTCAATTTTATTGAGATTTAGACAATTCGAATTCGTAGCTTGTGCCGACGTTGAAAAAATGTATAGGCAAATATTAATACAACAAGATCAACGTCAATTGCAATTAATTCTTTGGAAGGAAAACCCTAACGATCCTATCGGTGTGTACCAGCTTAACACTGTGACGTACGGAACCGCTTCCGCGCCGTTTCTAAGTATACGATGCCTAAAACAAATCGCGTCGGAGTACCCCGATGACGTGATAACTAAAGTAATTAACGATGATTTTTATGTTGATGATTTGATAACTGGTCACGACAACAAGGAGACGTTAATGACAATATGCGAAGAAGTCTCAAATGCTTTAAAATCTGCTTGTTTTCCGTTAAGAAAATGGATATTTAATTCGCAAACATCAGATAGTCCTTCCAAAGAATTATCCTTAGGTGACAGCTGTGACACTAAAACACTGGGTTTGGGGTGGTTTTATGACTGTGATGAGTTGTACTTCACCACAAAATACGAACAAAGTCAGGCATGCATTACTAAGCGTACGATTCTCTCAGTAATTTCACAAATTTTTGACCCCCTAGGTCTTTTAGGTCCAACTATCATTATAGCAAAACAAATTTTACAAAAATTATGGCTATCTAAAACTGATTGGGACGAATCCGTATCTAGCGATATTTTAGTAGAATGGCAACTATTTATTAGTAAATTACATTGTTTTCAAAATTTACGCATTCCTCGTCATGTCAAAGGTAATAATACTCGTCACATAGAGTTACACCTCTTTTCTGACGCATCACAAAGCGCGTACGGCGCTTGCGCTTACGTTCGCACTATATCAAGTAATGAAATAATAACAGTTCATTTACTATGCGCATAAAGCAAGGTGGCACCGGTAAAAACCGTAAGTGTGCCTCGCTTAGAATTATGTGGCGCTTTAGTAAGTGCTAGATTAAACGTTAAAATAATAAAATCATTCAGACTAACATTTGATAAGGTTCATTTTTGGTCGGACTCCACTATAGTCTTAGCATGGCTTAAAATGTCGCCTTCATTGTTAAAAACATTCGTACAAAACAGAGTCGTAGAAATTAATGAATTAACTGGCGATTCATCTTGGTCGCATATCGCCGGTAAACAAAACCCGGCTGACTTGTTATCGCGCGGAGTGCATCTGGATGCGCTGTCCTCTGCACACATGTGGTGGAGCGGGCCATCATTCTTACACGAGCCTGTTATTAATTGCTATCAACAATCCGATAACGTTGTGAAAGAAAATCGAGTTGATTTGCCGGAAATAAGAAGTTGTAGGGTGACCATGATGATTCAGAGTCCTGCGGACACTTTTCCATTTAATCGATTTTCATCTTTTAATCGCTTGTTACGAACAACAGCATACATTTTACGCTTCATACATAACTGTCGTGATAAATCAAAGCGTTTTGGTTCATTATCCGTTTATGAGCTGGATGCCTCAACTAAAACTTTGGCAACAATCGCACAGCGGCAATCCTTTCCTAAAGTTAACGACGATTTGAAGGCTAATCGTTTCAAAAACTTACCTCGTAATATTTCGAGCTTAAATGTTTTTCTTCATGAAAATGATTTGATTAGAGTAGGCGGTAGATTATCCAATACAAAATCATTTACTTATGAGAAAAAACATCCTTTACTATTGTGCAGCAAACATATCTTTACAAAATTAATATTTCATCATCAACATATAACGTTACTTCATGCCGGTCCTCAGGCACTGCTAGCTGCTATCAGAGAAAGCTGGTGGCCCCTCAGGGGACGCGACTTAGCTAGGCAGACCGTTCACAAGTGCATTAGATGTGCTCGCATGAAAGCTAAACCTTATCAAGTACAAATGGGTAACTTACCTGTCGAAAGAATCGAACAAGGATATCCATTCATACGTTGCGGCGTAGATTACGCTGGGCCATTGTTCATATTAAACCGGAAAGGAAGAGGTGCTAAATTAGAAAAATGCTACATATGTCTTTTCGTGTGTTTCGTTACTCGCGCTGTCCACTTAAGAGTTAGTCACAAGCCTCACATCACAAGCATACATAATGGCATTGAAAAGATTTATATCTCGACGTGGTAAACCTTTAGAAATCTTCTCAGATAATGGAAGGAATTTTGTTGGGGCCGCTAAGGAACTTTCAACCTTTTTAAATGATAATGAAAATCATATTATAGACTTTGCTACTAACAATTCCATACAATTCAAATTCATAGTAGCATACTCGGCACATTTTGGTGGACTGTCGGAAGCTGGGATCAAGTCCTGTAAGTTTCATCTAAATCGTGTGATAGGTAACGCTAATCTCACATATGAAGAGTTAAGTACAGTATTAGCACAAATATGTATAAGCTGTCCTCAACTCTCGTCCGATCTCACCTCTTTCTACAGACCCTAACGATTTAAGCCCACTTAGTCCTGGGCATTTTCTGATTGGCCGTCCGCTGACTGCACCCACATGTCGAGATCTCACTGGGGCGACCACACAACATCTCGTCCGCTTCGATCGAGTGGAACAGATGCGGCAACACTTCTGGACAAGGTGGTCGAAAGAATACATCTCCGAGCTTCAAAAACGAACGAAATGGCAAACGAACCAAGACACAATAACTCCCAACACGCTTGTCTTGATCAAGGAGGATAACTTGCCACCTTTGAAATGGCGCCTAGGACGAGTACTACGCACGTATCCAGGCAATGATGGCATCTCACGCGTCGCAAGCATCAAGACAGAGAAGGGCGAAATTCGACGAGCCTTCACTCGGCTTTGTCCACTCCTGCTGCTTGACGAATAACCTTCATCATCACGCACGTCATCTTGTTGGAACCGGATGCTTCCAAGGCCGGGGGCATGTTCGCGCATCGACGCCAAGCGGCAAGAACGCGAATCTTTGCGGGACGTATCGGAGGCGCGGGGGGCGAGGCATCTCAGCGGCGCGCGGGCCAGCAGCCCTGCGCTCAAGCATTCAACTCGTAGACGGCACCCCTAATCACTGTTTACCAATTGCCTATTTTCATTTTTGTTCAATTTTAAATAAATATATTTTAAACGTATTAAAATATACGAATTATTGAAGAACGCCTACTACACCAATATAACTCGAAGCATAAGAGATCACGAACAGATGGATTGGTACTTTCTTGGAAAGTTTACAATTTTCTAAGTCTTATAGTGACTATGAAATAAAATGAAATATACAGGGTGTCCAGGAATTAATGGATAACCCTTTAACTGCGGTTAGCTTGACCGATGCCCTACTGGTAAAAAAAATATGACCTTAGTAAAAGTGTCACGGTTTTCAAAATATCGCCCAGAGACAATTGTATGAAAGTGAGAAAATTTTTCACAATCTTTTTTTTGTGTTTTTTTTTTCTTATTCACAGGCACTGAAATAATGTACTCATTTTATGCGCCAGCTATTTAGATGTATTTAAAAAAAATCAGAACTCAAAAATGTTGCAATGGGAGATTTTTTTTCATAAAATTGTCTCTGGGCGATATTTTGAAAACCGTGACACTTTTACTAAGGTCATAATTTTTTTACCAGTAGGGCATCGGTCAAGCTACCCGCAGTTAAAGGGTTATCCATTAATTCCTGGACACCCTGTATATTTTTATTTGCACAAAACATGGTTATAATAGTGATATCAGAAACAAGTATAAGCGCTCAGCATGTTATGTCTTGTCATAAATGCAAATATAACCTAATACTCACTGCTTTCTTTACTAGGAACATTAACTGCTGGGGATTCCTGACGATGGGACGTAGACAACCTGCAAAAGACACAAGGTACTTATCAAACTTGTTAGACTATACAACTTGATTAAAAAATACTTATCTACAGCCTACTTAATTAACATCTACAGTCAAGAACTAAGTATAATTTTGAATGATGTACGTGCCAAACTTCATACGATTAGATGACACGCCTCCTGTGTCTTCAGCCAAGCGGAAGAGTATTTCTACCATTTTTATATGTTTTAAGCATGCATTATTATTATTTGCATTTGAAATCTAACGTAAACGGCCAGGAGGATCGTTACAATTGATTATAAGTGGCGAAATAAGTGTATTTATGGAAATGACTTAGCACATATGTGCTAAACCTTTTCAAATTACACATATTACATTCTATAGTACATAAGTAACGAAACTTTTAAAAAGCGTGGATACCCCTTTTTTTTTTAAATCATACAATATCCACAAAATAATGCTATAAGATTGATTGACTTGAAAAATTAAGATAATTTGTATTGGGAAGGTCTCTCTAATACTTAATTTGTAGGAGTTACAATCGATTTCAAAATGACACACTTCTCGTGACTAACGCAACACGCAAAAGAAAGTGATGGCAAGCCAGGAGTTTCATCCGCCACGAATCGATGATGCATAATATGGAAAGAAATTTAAACATACCGTAAAGGCCGTGCAGGTAAAATCGGGGATTTCTCTCTGACCATTTCTGCTTCGTTTTCTTTTATCTTTCTGCAAAAAAAGTAAAAAAAAATCAAAATATTAATTTTAAAATATTCCAATGTCATTAAAATTGTAATTTAACTAGTGGACCCGGCAGACGCTGTCCTGCCAGTTGTTTTCGCATTTCTTAATCTATATATATAAAAGAAAGTGGTGTTAGTTACACTATTTATAACTCAAGAACAGATGAACCAATTTGGCTGAAAATTGGTGGAGAGGTGGCTTAGAACCAGGAATCGGTCATAGGATACTTTTATCCCGTTTAACCGATAAAACCGATAAAAGAAAGTGGTGTTAGTTACACTATATATAACTCAAAAACGGATGAACCGATTTGGCTGAAAATTGGGGGAGAGGTAGCTTAGAGTCAGGAAACGGACCAAGGGTACTTTTTATCCCGTTCGTCCGCAATTTCGAAAATAAAACAAAGGGATTCCACGCGGACGAAGTGGCAGTGGGCCACTAGTATTTTTATGAATACAAACCTTCCTCTTGAAATCTGTTGAGTAGTTTTAAAGATCTAAGCATACACAAATATTACAGACAGACACGGAAAGTGACTTTGCTATATACTATGTAGTGATAATAAGATGTACTTCTTCTCTGTAACATTGGTAACTTCCTTACTTTTTTAATTCTGCAACTCGTTTTCTTTCTTCCACATATTTTAATTTCCAATAGGACTCTTCCTCTTCTGAATCACCTGAATCCAGAAATATTTAAAATTATTTAATTAAAACAATAATATATAACCACTTGTGTATGTATATATATATAAGTGGTTAACAAGTACAAGTGGTTGGTGGTTATATATAGTATAGTAATGAAGAAAAAAAAATTAAACACGTATATGTTTTTATTTTCCATAAAGTTATCACTTACATTTATAATAATATAATTTTAAGAATATTTTTGTCATACATGAATTTCTGTGTAGCTTTAACCATTTAAGTAGCACACGCGATAGAAGCTTTAAAAAAGGAGTTACAACTCCCGTTTTACCAACATATCCCTTCACTGCTCTGATCCAATTAATTGTAGCATGATTATAAGTATACTTTGTAGTATACCAGCTCAGAAGTATGAAAAATAATTGTACCAAGTTTCGTAAAAATCCGTCGAGCACTTTTTGTTTCTATAACGATTATACAGACAGACAAAACAGTCAATTTTTTTACTGATTGCATTTTTCGCATGTGTCCCTAAAACCCCCTGGTAGTTATTTTGGAAATATTTAATGTACAGACTTGACCTCTCTACAGATTTATTATCAGTACAGATAACGAACATAATACTTACTTTCCGGCAAAAATGTGAGGTAGTTTTTAATGATCTTTCCGTCTTTCACAAGAGGGTATATTTTCTTTCCATTCATAACAAACAACCCTCCTTCGTCTTCCAGTGACAGTATTCGAGCGGACAGTGGTTTTCTGCAAAAAAAAACATATGATTCTAGAACAACAGTGTTTTTAATATTACGCACGCGTGATTGGCCCGCATGCGGGGCTATTGCCACGTGTCACACCCCGCGTCCCGTGTGCGTATTCCACGCGTAACAATATATACTTGTATTATAAGGGCATTTTCGGGTGTTACACATGCGGGACGATCCCGCACGATATTCTAACTTATGTATAAAGTTTAGAATATTTAACCAATGTGTTGAGTTCATTATGTAAAAAAAAAACTATTTTCTGACATCATTATGTAAAAGTTGTACTTACAAGTATTTCCTAGTTTGCTTGTTCTTCCTCCCGCGGGGCGGCGACACGTACGCTTCGCTGTCGCTCTCCGATGTCCACTCACTAGAATCGAAGCTCGTCTCGTCACGACTAAATAAAATAATAGATAGATTAACTCTTTATATATGGATATAGCTCAAGAACCCCTAGACTAATTTGGCCAATTGCTTTAAGTACGGGAATGGTTCCAACAAAGAAGGAAATTAAACAAAAAAGACGACGCACTGTGGAATATTTCGGTGTGAGTACTTATCAAGTTTTGGGTATTTTTTTTAAATTAATAAATAAGTTCATAAACCTTGAGAAGGTGTAAAGTATTTTCATCGAGCTCCTTTACATTTTTTGCATATGGTTTTCTTATGCTCGTTATATATAAGGATCTGAAATGTAAAGTAGTGTGGTGACGCCAAAGTAATCTTAATTTTTAATTGATTAATATAAATTTTTAACGTGGTACACATTCCTGCTCCTTTGAAATCTACCTTTAAATGAAAACACATGCAGCGCCGATACGCCTAGCGCCATCTATCGGCGTCTTGAGGAAGAAATCAGTTGCATAAATTTGCATTTTGATGGCCGGCATGAAATTATAACTCTCCGCGATTTTCGTGTGAAATAAGTGTCTAGACACGGACATTGCGTCCTAGTAATTATCTAAAAGGTGTGTCGCGATCCCGTGGTGCTGATAGTGATTGCGGGAGAACTGTGGTGTGTACAGTGACCGCCTGCTACCCTGGCTGAACCTGGACTTCGCCGTTGGACTGGACGTGAGCTCTTTGGGTAGTAAGCCTGCATGTCCCTCTAACTCCACTCCCGTTATATCGTACCACGTGTATTTTCAGTTTATAGCTATCATAAAAACATTTTGCTATCGAAGGATTTTGGCGCGACCATCTTTACTGGTCCTACCGAACCGGATTGGTCCTACCAAACCGGACCTTTCACCGGTTTATTTATATCCATTGCGGATTAATTCATCAGCCCTTATTAGCATACTTCCTTTTAAGGTCCTAATAAGTGATTTTCAATCATATTGCATGATATTCCTTGTGTAGAACGACATTGCGTCATCTACCTCGTTGAACCAAATCGCGAAAAATACTCGCAATCTTTGCCCGTAACATTGTGTTACGCATTTATTCTCTTAGATATATTGCATATCTACGTACATTTACATTAATTTCACATTAATATCACACCAACATTCATTTTCAAATTTTCAACCATACCGGCAAAATACCGGCATACGTGTTTTTATTCCGAGCTTACCTACTTTCGCCGCATATAGTTCGGCATCGCGGTTATTATTATACCTATTAATCTTTTATCATATTCAATAATTATTTACACGTTCAAACATGTCTCAGAAGGATAGGATCGATACTTCTGCCGAGTATGATATTCGGCTAACTATCTTGATAGCTAAACGTAATGCTATTTTCGAAGTCATACAAAAAATTTATGATTTATCTTCAAACATTCACAAAGATGCCGCTAGGATGGAAAGTTTCCTTGACGAATCCGCCAATGTGGACTCATTACGTGACAGTTTCGAGAAGATTCTAGATGAATACAATACACGTTTGTTGGAGGTAGACCCTTCTGGAAAGCCCGATTATAAAAGCTATGTCGCGTTTGAATCATTGTTCAGTAGGATCAAGCGATTACGAACGGAATGTGTGCAGCAATCACAATCCAGTACTGCTTTCGATACAAAAAATATCTTAGCTCCGAATAAGGCTTTTGCCACATTACCGCCGATCGAATTAATGACCTTCTCTGGCGATATTCGCTCATGGCCATTATTTTATGCCAGTTTTAAATCCACTGTGCATGATAATCCATCCCTCACGGACGCCGAAAAGCTATACTATTTACTGGGCAAATTGACTGGGAAGGCTCAGACCGTGTGCGCAGGCATAACTCCGAGCGCTGAGAATTATCAATTGATATTGCGTGCTTTAATTGATAAATACGAAGACAAAAGAATGTTAGCTTCCGCGTACTTAAATCAAATATTCGATTTTAAACCTTTGCAATCGGCCTCCGCCGCTAACTTTGATTTATTCACTGAGAATTTCACAAGTGCAGTGCGCGCTTTACACAACTTAAAACTAAATAATCTAACTGATTTAATTCTACTTCACGTTGCCCTTAAAAGGTTAGACTCGGATACTGTTCGCGCTTTCGAGATAAGTACTAGTTCGAAAATACCTAACTTCGAGGACTTAGTCGAATTTATTAAGATTCGCGCCAAGATTTTAGAAAGAACTCAATCCACTCCCGGTTCATTGACCGGCCGTCAAAACAATAACAATAATACCCGACGTTCGAATAACGCAAGTAACTCCGCTTCGGCGCCTAAGTACCAGGCGTACGTCAGTACTGTCGATAGTAATTCAAAGTGTCTGTGTACTAATATTGTGCATCAAAACTTATTTAAATGTTCTGAGTTTAATAAGATGACACCTCAAGAGCGTTTTAAATGCGTAAAGGATAAAAATGCATGCGTGAATTGTCTAAGTGTTAATCACCGAGTTTCCAACTGCACTTCTAATATTAATTGCCGCGTATGTAAAATGAAACATCACACAATGTTGCACTTTAAACTCGAAAACCCGGGTCATCCTCCGGCCGCGTCAGCGCCCTCGTCAGCTGTTGCGCGCCCCGCGCCTGCCGAGTGCGCGCCCCCCGCGTCTACCGCGCCCCCGCAGCTCACCGCTGCGGCGACTTCGCGCCAGGACGTTGCGTTGTGTGCTACCTATAATGCATCCGATACAAATAACTTGTCGTGTTTACCTACGCAGACTGCCCCCGCGCGTAGTAAACAAACTACTGTTTTATTATCGACCGCGCAAGTAGTAGCATATGATAATAACGGTGTTCTGCATATTATTCGCGCGTTGTTGGACTCGGGTTCTCAAAGCCACTTCATTACGAAGGAGTGCTGTGATCGTTTAGGAATTCAGTTACATAACACCGAACGTACTACTGTCAAGGGGTTCGGCGGAACTGAAAAAGTAATTAAAAGTAACTTGATTGATTTGAAAATATTTTCTCGCTTTAATAGCAACGTTTGTTTTAACATTTCTTCACTTGTCGTTGACCAAGTCACCGACTTATTACCAACCGCAACGGTAGACCATTCTGTCTTGTCTCATTTAGCAGGATTACCGCTAGCGGACGAGAGTTTTGGAGTGCCTAATAAAGTTGACGTTTTGATAGGCGCGTCCCTCTTTCCGCACTTGTTTCTCCCCGATGTAGTTCACGCGTCGCGTGACTCATCGGCGCCCTCCGCCTTGCATACGGTGTTGGGATATGTGGTCATGGGTACTGCACCTACAGTACCTACATGTAATAATCACCAGGCCCTGACATGTTGTCACGCTCAGGAACCTGTCGCTATTGACTCTCTAGTCAGGCGTTTTTGGGAGCTCGAGGAGCTACACTCCACTCCCCCCGCTCAGCATCCCGCTGATGTTGAGTGCGAAGAATTTTATAAAGCGACTACAACTCGCGATCCCGTTAGTGGCAGATACGTTGTCGGCCTGCCATTCAATGAGGATGTTTATTCCTTAGGGAATTCTCTTGAAATCGCTCGCAAACGTTTCATGTGCCTCGAAAGAAAGTTAGAAGCATCCCCCAAGTTGCGATCGGCATATGACGACGTCATAAGAGATTATTTGGGTAAAGATTATATTGCCCCCGCGCCTCATTACGAGTCACGTGACCCCGAACCTATTTACGTCATACCGCACCACGGAGTCGTCCGTGAAGATAAGACGTCGACCCGTCTCCGCATTGTTATGGATGCCAGCTGTAAAACTAACACTGGGCGATCACTGAATGATATTCTGCATCCAGGACCGAACTTGCAGGGCGATTTATTTAAAATTATTTTGAACTTCCGCCTGTTCGCTGTCGCAATGACCGCGGACTGCCGTCAGCAATTTCTCCAAATTATCATGCGTGAGGCTGATCGTCGTTATCAGTGTTTTTTATATCGCTTTAGTCCACAAGACCCACTCGTGCTGTACCAATTTAATCGCGTGTGCTTCGGCTTATCGTCGAGTCCTTACCATGCATTGCGCACGGTAAGACAGCTCATCGATGATGATGGTGCGAAGTACCCGCTTGCGAGTTGCATTGCGTCTTCTTCGCTGTATATGGACGATCTAGCTTTTTCACTCCCTAGTGAATCTGAAGCGGTCTCCGCCTCTCAGCAATTAATCGAGTTATTCAAGGGTGCACGATGGGATCTTGTCAAATGGAATAGCAATAGTCGGTTTGTGCTAAATAATCTCCCCGCTTCTTACAAACTTCGTAATGACGTGGAGTTTGATAAGTCTGTGCAACACAAAATATTGGGGTTGCATTGGTCTATTGAAGACGACTCATTTTACTTTAAAATATCAGTACCCGACGATGATACATGCACTAAACGCTCCATCTTGTCGACTGTTGCCCGTCTGTGGGACATAATGGGTTTCGTTGCTCCCACAGTCGTGTATGCCAAGCTGTTAATAAAACAGCTTTGGCTACTTCATCTCGATTGGGACGATGTACCACCACCATCCATCATTAAGATGTGGAAACAGTTCTGCACTGAATTACCTTTTCTCAACGAATTGCGCATACCGCGTCACGTCGGTGCATTTGAGAATAGTGTCATCACCCTTCTGGGTTTTTCCGATGCCAGTGAGAACGCGTACGGTGCCGTAGTGTACCTACACGTGAATACTGTGGCTGGTAATACCGTCCAACTGGTATGTGCGAAGACTAAAGTCGCCCCGACTAAACCTGTTTCAATAGCGCGTCTCGAGCTATGTGGAGCCGTCCTATTGTCGAAGTTGCTTCGTGCAGTTCTTGATAATTACTCTCATCATTTCTCAATTAAGACATTCGCTTTCATCGACTCCAAAGTCGCTTTGTATTGGATAAAGAGTTCGCCACATAGGTGGCAAACGTTTGTTGCGAACCGTGTTGTTCAAATCACTGATAATATTTCAGCTGACAACTTCTTTCATGTCGCAGGTGTAGAGAACCCCGCTGACATTTTGTCGCGTGGTATTACGCCACATAAGTTAATTTCACACCCCTTGTGGCTTCATGGGCCTCAGTGGGCCTCATTAGATCCGTCACAGTGGCCTCTTAAGACTTTGGATGGCGAGTCTATTACAAACGTACCTGAAGAAAAGGTTTTGGCACACGCAGTGTCAGCTCCTGTGACACATTGCGTGTTATACGAGCTCGCCACGCGAATCTCCTCATGGAGCAAACTATTACGTGTGATCGTATACGTCTGTAGGTTCGGAAAACTGTTGCCCCGCCGCGGCAGTGTTGTAATAACAGCCTCTGACATTGAATTCGCAGAAAACAAAATGCTCTGCGCCTTGCAAGCAAAACACTTTGCATCGGACTTTTTAAGCATAAAAACAAATAAAAATTGTTCATCTGCTCTCATGCGCTTGAGACCTTTCATAGATAATGGGTTGATCCGCGTTGGCGGTCGCCTTAGTAACGCCGCGTTAGATTACGCTCAAACTCATCCGGTCATTCTGCCGCGCAATGATCATGTAGTAAACATGATCATTGATTATTATCATACAAAACATTTACATGCCGGGCCAGAATTACTCATGTCATTGCTTCGACAGAAATTCTGGATCCTGTCCGCACGCCGTATTGTGAGACAACGTGTCCACTTGTGCAATACGTGCTTCCGACTTAAACCACGCCCAACTTATCCATTGATGGCTGACTTACCTGACAGTCGCACACGCCAGGTCGTAAAGGCTTTCACACACACGGGCTGCGATTACGCCGGTCCCATAGCTTACACTCCTGTGCGCCGCCGTGGTGTACGTAGTGAGAAAGCATACTTCTGTATTTTCACCTGTCTTACGACTCGTGCTGTGCATTTAGAAGTCGTCACAGACCTCAGCACTCCCACCTTTCTCGCCGCTTTCAAGCGCTTTCTTTCTCGACGCGGGCCCGTGCAGTGCATGTATTCCGATAATGGAACAAATTTCAAGGGAGCCAACGCGTATCTTCGTGATCTCTATAAATTTCTTAACGAATATCATAAAAGGCTCGAACAAGAGTGTGCTGAGAGCCGTATACAATGGAAATTCGTATGTCCCAGGTCGCCACATTTCGCCGGGGCGTGGGAGAGTCTCGTGAAAGTCGTGAAATCTCATCTGTTCCGAGTCATCGGACAGCAGCTTCTTTCTTATGAAGAGCTTAATACTATACTCGTTCAAATTGAGTGCCTCTTTAACTCTCGTCCGCTGACGGTCTTAAGCTCAGACCCCGCGGAGCCAACGGCTCTTACGCCGAGTCATTTTTTAATTACTTCACCTTTATTGTCACTGCCCGCGCCCGCAGTTGACTCCGACTCAGTCAGTCTAACTCAGAGACATTCGTTGTTGGATAACTTGGTCCAATCCTTTTGGGCCCGTTGGAGGATGGAATATCTGCACGGTTTACAAGTAAGACAAAAGTGGAATACCCCCTCCATTTCTATCACTCCAGGTACTGTCGTGGTTGTCATAGACGATAATGCACCACCGTTATCCTGGCCACTAGCGATTGTAGAGAAGGTCCATCCTTCCAAGGACGGCGTCGTACGCGTGGTAACCGTCAGAAACGCCAAGGGAACTTACCTCCGTCCGGTAGTCCGTCTTTGTCCTTTGCCACAACAGTAACGTAACTTATATTTATATATTATAGACCTTCAGTCACTTTATTTTATTTTTATTATATAGATAGTACATATTATATTTAATTCGATAGTCTATCCGCATAACATACAAATGCTCAACAAGAGTTTATATCTTATCTTCTCTGTAACTAGGGAGTATCTTAGTTATAGAATGTTCTTATTCCTTCTTATGGATGTTTTTTAAAGGTGACCCTTTAAGGGCGGGTGGAAATGGTGACGCCAAAGTAATCTTAATTTTTAATTGATTAATATAATTTTTTAACGTGGTACACATTCCCGCTCCTTTGAAATCTACCTTTAAATCAAAACACATGCAGCGCCGATACGCCTAGCGCCATCTATCGGCGTCTTGAGGAAGAAATCAGTTGCATAAATTGCATTTTGATGGCCGGCATGAAATTATAACTCTCCGCGATTTTCGTGTGAAATAAGTGTCTAGACACGGACATTGCGTCCTAGTAATTATCTAAAAGGTGTGTCGCGATCCCGTGGTGCTGATAGTGATTGCGGGAGAACTGTGGTGTGTACAGTGACCGCCTGCTACCCTGGCTGAACCTGGACTTCGCCGTTGGACTGGACGTGAGCTCTTTGGGTAGTAAGCCTGCATGTCCCTCTAACTCCACTCCCGTTATATCGTACCACGTGTATTTTCAGTTTATAGCTATCATAAAAACATTTTGCTATCGAAGGATTTTGGCGCGACCATAGTGTATTAAACACATCTTCGTTCTTTTAATTTTTATTTATTTATTGTGAAAACCTTTACAAATTGCATATCTTATAACTATATTCTATCTAGTATTGCCAACAACAGGTTTCCCTAAAATTAACAAATGACATTGTAATAATCTTAACTTAGTTAGTGCTTTAGTAAAAAGGTAAACTGCTGAATTGAAGGAAGCTAACCATACACAAGAAGTACGAGTAATAAATTAAATAAAATTAAATATTCAAGCTCATGAATGTTTCGCGCGCCATATCTCTGTGTGAGTGTGTGTGTATGTGAGTTCGTGTGTGTGTGTGTGTATGTGAGTGAGTGCGCGCGCGCGCGCGTGTGTGTGTGTGTGTGTGTGTGTGTGTGAGAGGAAGTGAGCGGATCAAAGTTAAGAACCCAACTTATTTTAAGATTAAGTTACGTTTGCAATTATATCTTTCACCCTTTTTTTTAACTCGTATCATCCCAACCATAGCAAAACAAGTAGGATTTTTATGAAAATTGGATCAGACCACGTATATAGGTGTGTAATAAGACCTACATATAAAATATTAATATATATAATTTAGTTTTTTTGTTTCGTAACCGTTCCAATAATGGAACACTAGGATTATACATACATGTAAGATACTGTTAGTGGCTATGAATTTCGTGTGGAAATAAAACTATTTATATATTTTATTTTATTCATTGTACATAGTGAAAACTCAGGTAAACTTAAATATTTATTAATCTTATATGTATTACATAAATAAATGTTATTTATTATGAAAAATAATAGAACATTTGTTATGTAAGGTCACATTACATTTGACATACTTCATAGTTGTATTTTTGTGACATAAACCAGATCGAGTTTGTTTATTTTGTCTATTCATTAGTTAGATGTCCTTTACCATCTAATCTAATAGCATCAGGCACACGTTTTATTACTGCTGGTGATGATCTAGGATTTGAGATGGTTGAAGTATCGGTTCTGACTAAAACTATGTAGAAACTATATCTCTCGTAAACGATAAAAGATCATGTGTAGTACCGTTACTTTTTTGCAGCTGGAGATATTTTGTACAGCTGAAAAGCGTTCATCTCTTCAGACGAATCGCTCATCGGTAAAAACCCACATTTCGGTCGGAGGAGTTAGGCTGTTGCGGCTGCGTCACTGATGAGTTAGATGGTATTAGGTTCACTTGTTCTTCATCTCCAACGAGCTCATTCACTATCCTAGATTCAGCCTGAGACAATCTGGTGACCCGGAGTTCAGCTTCTGCAAAGTAACTGATGTATACTCGTAAACTCTTCGTCACCACTTTTTTCGTCGCTATTTTGCCAATTATCAGTAGGTGTGATGAAAATATCTGCCGCGAACACGGTGTCATCTTCTTCCAACACCGAGATTATCTGATCCACGTTCAATCTGAAATAAAATAATGTCATGATTACGACGCAAACAGATAAAGTATAAATTCGAATGTATAAAAATTACATGTGCGTATGTCCCTACTGCTCCAATAATGGAACGGTACATAAAACTTACACTTGCCCACAAATTATTTTTCGTTTTCCTAAAAGCGTATTATGATAAGATATTATAGTGTTATATATGTGTATAAACCATAAAATGTTAATAGTATAATACAAAACATCAAAATTACTCACGTGTTTCTGTTCGCCATAGTTTTCACTAAAAACTTCCAAATAAAATATGTTATATAGATCGAAAAAACCGCGCGAAGTGAAATGACATTTAGTCAAGTAACAGATAAATATGTTAGTAATGCCAACATAAAAACATTAATTTAAAGATGCATTCAGAAATTTTAATAAAAATAATAAAAGGAACCGTTCCAAAAATGGAACACTGGGATGATATGAGTTAAGTTTAACTTGTTCAGAAGAAATAGGTTCTTCATCTAATTGATTCATAACGAAACCTTTTTCTTTGCATCAGCCAACCTTATAGTACGAGAGCCCACGACCAAAACCATGTCTCATAGCAATACGGCAAAAACCCTATAAAATCGTTAGATTGTATGATTCTGAACCGGACTAGGTGTGTAGTAACGGTCGAAAGTGTAGCAACTGCGTGGGAGGCCATTTCTGCTGTGTCAAAAAAAAAAGACAGTCGGTATTATAGCAATACGTCTGATAGTGAAAATGTACATAGATTTTATAATTGTATTACGAAAAAGTTTGTTTTCAGACATTTTGCGCGTAGCATATAGCCTGAGCGCATTTTTGAAAATGTCAACAAATTTAGCCGACCTGTATCATAGCAATACGGATAATTTTTTTTTCAACTTTTCGTATTGCTGCCATGATTACCAATAACCTGTTTTCAGACACTTTAAGTGTAGCATATACTCCCAAAAACGAAAATAACGTTTCGGAGTCGCCTGGCCGACGCCTCTGTTAAATGTTTTTTTTAAATTTACAGCCTTCATAGATATTCAAGAATCTCCCTTGTCTATTATATGTACTTTGACAGATGACAGATGTCATTACTTATTTCTTTTGTAAAAGTTACTCAAGTGTGCTTTAAATAAAACCAAAACTATCAAATCAATCAGTATTTAATTTTAACAGCCTCAGCGCTTGTTACGCTCCTGCCCCTTCCCTTCCCTTCATCCCAGTTTCCTTTTGTGCGATTTATTTCAGTCCTTCAACTTCAATGTTAAGGTTTCGGGTAAATTCTTTGTTAATTATCATCTAATAAATTCAGGGTCGCAACGTATTCATTGGTTTGTAACAGAAAATTCAAGATGCCTCGATACGATTTTTAAATGATATCTGAGTATCGAAAAGTTGTCTGATAGAGAAGGTGCTACACTTAATTTGTCTGATATAAATTTTTTGCACATGTGGACAACTTATTTTATCATGTCCAACAATTTTCAGACATATTGCTATGATACCGATCGGTAAAATTTGTGAACATTTTCAAAACGGTCTCAAAATTTAATGCGTTCACATTTCCGTCTGAAAATTGTTTTGTTCGCATCAAATAACCAAAATTTACTAATAAAAAAGATTTTCAGACGTATTGCTATGAGACATTTTTTTTGTCTCATTTTTAATTTTTTTAAGTGATTTTACGGGTTTGCGCTACACCACTAACGTCTGAAAAATATGTTTTCGGTATCTCAGAACTATCATTCAACTACAGTCTGCAAATCAGACATATTGCTATGATGCAGTTCGGTAAAATTCTTTGACAATTTTGAAAATTCGGTCAGATCAAACGCTACGCGGAAAATGTCTGATATTGGTAGTTTCGAGTTCAGGATAATCGTATCTATCGATTTGATGCAGTTTTGGCCGTATTGCTATGAGACAAAAATTTTGGTCGTGGGCTCTCGTACTATTAATTTTTCAACAACTTTTGCTTCAGTCCCTTCTCCTATAGAACGCAATCCTTGAAGATATGCGCTTAGAATGTGCTCCAAACCATATTCATTTAGCAAATTGGTGATTTTTCTTTTTCGATTCTGACACTCTCTATATGACTCACACGGTCTTCCTCGTTTACCAGAAGAAGTAGACGGTGTAGGTAGAGTCTGTAGACACGTTTTCTGATGTTGGTATAGTTAACAAATATTCAGAATCCAACCAATTGGTGTTCTTTCTTAAGAATGTATTCTTATTGCGTCCTGCTTCACTCCAGCGTTAATAAACGAAGAGATGATATCCCTTTGAATACGGCCAATAATAAAACATATATTGTCTTCCGAAATCTGTTTTCCCTCCAAAAATGACGACATTGCGGCATGCGTTTTTCCGCCTTCTTTATAAGACACTATTAACCCACGTTTAGTACAGTTAAAAGAAGACATGTTGAATAATGAAATGTTGAAAAATACTAGAGTACGTAGACTAAATGTTAAAAGCTTCGACGAAATTGAGGAAATAATGTTTTCCCCATTTTTTCTTTAAATTGGTTTTTAAATTTATATTCGTGTTAAAACAATAAATTTTATTTATTTCTAATCTCTAATAAATTTGCTTTTCAAAAATATATAATACCTGATATCTTTCATTTCAAGTTATAAAACTATTTCACGTTGATAAACGTGAATGAAGAACTTAATATTTCCCAATTACCTAAACATTTTACTTTGCTACATGAAAAAAAATACTTTTTCGAAATTCAATATAAATTATGCTGAAGAATATTAAACTTTGAATTTTGAACTATTAAATTCTATTCATATACATATTACCCAATTTCAATCAGTGATAAAAATCTATTTTGATATGCGTTTGTTCTACCATATTCAGCAGTGCGACGTCTGCGGGTTCCGCTAGTATCATATAATGAGTGCGTAAGTTTTAGTTATTGAAGGCGATGGTAAATAACTTGACTGCCTCGTTGGTGTAGTGGCAAAGTTTCTGCCTCACGTCCGAGAGGTCCAGGGTTCGAATCCCAGGTCGAGCCAAAATTGTTTCTGAGATTTTCTGTCATGAATTTCTCGAAAACAGCTCGGAGTCGGGAAGTTGGCGGTGTTACACCCCCGTGCCTCGGAAAGCACGTTAAGCCGTTGGTCCTGCGCCTGATCTCTCTCCGGTCATGTCGGATTGCCGTCTCACCGAACTTTGAGAGTGATGGAACAGTGAGTGCACCTGTGTATTGCGCTCACACCTGTGCACTATAATATCTCCTGCGTAGTTGGCTGATCTCTGTTGAGATTGGCCGCCGTGGTCGAAATCGGCCAGGAGGACTATTAAATAACTTAATTTAAGTAAAGAACTTAATACTAACCGTTTGTAAGAGTATGCCGAGTTCTTTCTGTGGCTCAGTCGCTTCTTACGCCTCAGGCTACCTACAAAAAATACAAAGTGTTAATGTAAGTACATCATAAACCTTACATCGTCATGCAGAGATTTCAAACAAAATTCTTAGCCCCAGTGAAATAATCAAGAGAGTTGCCAATTCACTTGACCATTCGAATTATGAACATCGATTTTTTCTTTTTTAACTTACCACTATTGAATCCAAACACATGGGCCAAAGCTTGGTCTCTTTGTGCTTTGATCATCTCCTTTCGAGTAGCCGGCATTTTATCGCGCGGGGACGTGTTATTATGCTCGCTTGCGGAATCAGAATGGGACTTCAACATGACCACTTCATCCACATTCATGGCTAAGGTTGTTATTGCCTGTATTCTATTGTCCTTTTTGTTGTTATCAGTAGTTATGGTTAAATCGACTTTTTGGCTGATTGGGTCCACATTGGATTCCTCACTAGCATTTTTATTAATTTTCAATATAGACGGTGCTTCCTTATTTCTATCTACCCCAGAAGCAGCAGGCGTCGTCTCATGTTCACTTTCCGAATCGTTGTAACTGACCGTATTGAACTGTTCAGCAAACAAACTAACACTCTTCAAACAGGGGTTCAATTCAGATGCCTGTGAAGAGTCCATTACTGGTTGACTTGCTAAAGGTACAACCTCTGGTATGACATCATTTGCAATGTTACATCCATCAGTTTTGGTAACCGAGTCAGGATCTTTTTCAGTTTCTTTCTGACCATCATTTACGACATTTTTCTTTTTGAGTTCTAATTTTGATTTAGCCAATTTTTCTTTTATCAACTTCTTCATAACAATATCATCAGTGTCAGATACAGCCTTTTCTTTACCATTTGTTTTTACTTTAAGTTTACTTTTCTTAATGTTTGATACAGATGAAACATCTTGGGAGATTGCTCTTTTTCTGGTTTGTGTGGTTTTAGGTTTGGCAACCTTTTCAGTTGTATTTTGGCTTTTTATGCCATTATTTTGACTCTCAGTACTTGTTCTTATGTCTGATTTTCTGAGGGCTTCTTGATTATTAGGAAGTATCATGTCACTGTTTGATGAATTTTGAGTGGTTTTATCTGAAATGGTAGATGAAACTATTTCATGTTTTTCAATGGGATCATTTGATTTCTCAACTTCAGGTACTTTTGCAGTATTGCAGGATTTTTCAAGGATTTCAGGTTCAACAATTTCATACATTTCTGCTTTGCTTTTGCCATTTTTTGAGGTGGGTTTCTCAACAGCATTTTTTTCACCTGATTTGCGTTTCCTTAGTTTCAGGGATATAACTTTAGGTTCTATGAAGTCTTTCGGGTCTGCAGGCTCGTGTTCATTATCTTTTGGTTTTTCAGTATCTTTGTTGGATTTCTTTGAGGTATCTTTTTTGAAACATATATTTTGTGTATCAGCTTCACTAGCTTTTTCACCTTCTAATGAAGCTGTGTCTTTTTCGACTTCTTTTGTACCTTTGTTTTTTTCTAATATCTGACCTGCCTTTTCATTTTCCTCTAGATTATCACTTGCAGGTTTGTCTTTTACTGTATTGTTTTCTGCCAGTTTCTTACTCTTTGATGTTTCATCGGCAGATTTGCACACATTTGCATCTTTTACACATTCTGCTACAGTTTTCTCGTGTTTTACATTATCTGCTGAAGTTTTTTCCTTCTTAGAACTACTTTCTGCATTCTTCTCTGTTACATCGTCTGAATCAAATATTTCAATAACAGGCTCTTCATTAGGATTTATGGGATCTGATTCCACATCATTTTCAACTATTTGCATTCTACTTTCACCATCGGATTCATCTTCAGAAGCAAAATCATGTAATACCTCTTGCAGCATTGGTGTCAACGGCTCTGAATAAGTTATGAGGTCCCTTAATGATTTGGATGGAGTGGGATCAATAGGTTTATCATTGTTCACACTCCTTGGTGATGACTCTGTCTCTAAAACCTTTTGCAACTCATCTTCTGTCTCATAACAGTTTGCTATGATAACTGTGTCTACAGATGCTCTATCATGATGGATTTTTTCACTTTTGATATCCTCACCTGATGTTGCGTCTCCATTTTTATCATGACTTGTGCTTGGTTTTTCTGTTCCCTTTTCAGCTATGAAGGACATTTGCAAATGTAAGTAAAAAATTTATATAATATGAAAAGCTTTATAATAATAAGCTAAGCTGTAAGTTTAAATGAACAGAAAATATATAATGCATATAATTTACCCCTTGGATTAGAGTCATCTTCTATTTCAAATATTTCCAGTTTACTTTTTTCTCTTGCTATGACATCATACCTAAAAATATAATAAGTTGCCACATTATTCCTGAGAGAGATAACAGAAAAATATTATGGAGCTAATTAAATAAACATAAATAACTATAAAATGAGACATGACATGACACTTAAAAAAAATATTTTCGGCTCCGGTCATCAGGGAGGATCACAGGGGCCAAAAAGAATTTTTTAAGTGTCCTATCTTTTTGAATTTAAAAAAAGTGTTGTGAATGCAAAATATACTTAATAAATTAAAAATTGACACTTACCCACTTTTGAAGCAACGGATCTGATCCATAGTCAGTTTGTAGTAAGGATTGTGAATATCTGGAAGAATCCTTTTCAAAAATGTCTCTTTGAGACTTTGCCATGTCCTGTTTGTTAACTACAAAAGGATAGTAAATTTTTTATAGATGTGTAAGTAGTAATAAAATTATTCAAAAGGAATATGTAACAGAATCTTGGTATAATTTGTATGTTTTAAGTTACTTCAACTAAAAACTTCAACACAGTTTAATTTATTTATTATAAGGATATCTTAACATTTTATTTGAGTAAACAATGTTGTTAAGACCCTTCAAATATTTTTAACAATTGACATTTCTGAAAGCTAATTTTATAGAACCAAAACCATTGCAACAAGACTTTACACTTTATTAAATAATTCTCACCTTAGAACTGGCAAAATCCATCCACATTTTCCTTCCCTTGATTTCTGCATAGGCTCTGTGTTCAGTTAAATAATCCACTATACTTTTCATTTCCTTCATGGTATATGGTTTCCTATAATTAAGCATAATATTTCTGTGAAGCAACTATTTAAAAAAAGCGGCAAAACCAGCTAAGGTGGGATATTTGTTGGTATTATCTTTAGGTATCAAGAGGGTAGGTAAATAAATTGCTTAGTAAAGAGATTCAACATTACATTAACATTTACTTTATTTTTGAACGCTAGCAAATTTATAAATACGAGTTCAGACAAGAATAAAATAGTACTTACCCCGACATTTTGTTGTACCGGCAAGCTTTGCTTCACCAAAAGCGAAAAGAACGTTTATCTCAATACCAAAACCAGGGAGCACTTACAAGCGATATTTCATTAAGTTATATATAGTACATAATTACACAATTTACATGTATTCTAGAATTTTCTTTTGAAAATATTGAGAAATGAGAAATAATTGAAAAAAGCATCACTTTCCTTCTCCAAAGCAAAGCAAGGCGCGTGTCAATGTGTCAAAATATTTAAAAATGACAACAATGCAATGCGTCAAAAAACCACAGATTTTGCAGGAATGTGTTATTACATTCATCATTGGACGTGTCTGAACGTCTGCAGACAGTGGGTGCGGTCTCGGCGGACGCAAATTACACAAAGATTTATTAATGAGGTGTGTAGGATATTGTCTGATGTTGATAATTTGTGGATATGCCCTGATATTGAGCAAGAATTTCGACGTCATAAAATATATACCACACGCCGTACCTAACGTTCGCGGACGTTCAAACGCGTCCACTAGTGTGCGCTCAACTTCAAGCTTTAGACGGTAAAATAATGTAACACTTACATCAACGTCCAAATAAATATGGTAAAATTGAATTTTTGGTGATTGTTTGTATTATTTTTTAACAATTAATAATTATGTCCAATTATTTGTCGATAACAGATATATTAGTGTCCAATGAGAAGGTCCCGTGTAAATTTTTACATGATTTGCCAAAAATGGGTAGGTAATATTAAATGTTCATTAGTATTTATGGGTACCAACAATTAATTAGACAAATTACATGTAAAACGATTAATAATTAATTGATTTTTTAGGATTCCTTGATCCCTCAGCTGCAGAAGATGACCTAAAAGCTGGCACGAATGTCGAAATACCTTTGTGGTTAGCAGAATCGCTTCAATCGAGAAGGCCCCCATTGGTCAGTGTGGATTTGCCTAAAATCTATAAGGATGCCTATCGAGAAATCCTTAATGCTGACGCGTGTACCGTAGATATGCATAAATTAGGACAATATTTTTATGAACTAGGTTGTTATGTTGCTAAACATGATATAAAAGGAGAGGTGGCAGCTACATTAGAAAATGTAAGTATTGTAAAAAGATATTTTCCTATTTAATGATTTGGGATTATGATTTATTATCCTATAAACTGAATTATTTAATTGCATATATGGTTTGTTTCAGACTTTTAAGCAAAGATTTAGGATGCTGCTCTCTGCTAGTGTTTCTACTGATACATTGAGCACTATGCAACCCCTCTCTGCGAGTGAACGAAAGCGCGCCGCAGCCGCGACCAGCACTGAGAATGCGTTGTCTGCCTGGTTACAGAGGGGAGACTGCCCACTCACTACTGCTACTATGGTTGCTAATCATAGAAAACGAAAAAGAGCTGAAATGGAAATGCTTTAGTTAAACAATACATAGTCATAGGAAAATTATATTATGTAAATAAATGTTATTTATACTGTTCCTATCTGAGATTGGTTGTATTATGATTGTCATGACAAACACCTCATAGCCCTTTGTTTGCATTCATTAATTCTGACCACACACTATAATGTAGTAGATATAACATTATGTGGCTTTTGTTTTGTAAATCCATCTGTAGATCTAACCTTTTCACTGGGCCTTAACCTTGCCATTTCACTCTTTAAAATAACTACTCCTGAGCTCGGCACCAATGTATTTTGCCGCCATCAGTAATTGTGAATAAAAGTGTTACAATAAGAGTTAACCAGATGCCCCCTGAATCGAATTTACAGAAGTAGTGCTTAAGTTCGGTCAAAAACGTAGTCTCCTAGCCGATTTCGACCACGGCTGCCAAACTCAGAAATCAGTCAAATGCGCAGGAGAAACTATGTGCACAAGTGTGAGCGCAATACACAGTTGCACTCACTGTTCCTTCACTGTCAAAGATCGATGAGACGGCATTTCGACATGATCGAAGAAAGATCAGGCGCAGGACCAACGGCTTAGCGTGCTGCTCTAGGCACGGGGGTGTAACACCACCAACTTCAGAGCCTTTCGAAGAAATTCATGACAGAATTTTTTTTTGGCTCGACCTTTGGATGTAAGGCAGAAAATTTGCTACAAGACCAACGAGGCAATGAGATGTGATAACACCGGTGAGTCAGTTGACCGCTAAAACAAGCGACGAAGCGGATGTCGCACTTGGTCATCTTTCCGTGATAAAAGCGCTCTCTATTATGCGAGTCACATCCAGGATTAGGGCATCCGAAAAAAATCCAAGGGAAAATGCTTGAGAGAGCACCCCGTTGCTGCCTCTTTACTAACAGACATCCGGAACAACAGGCGCCTTTCAATAAAGCACACCTTCGAAAAAAAAGTTAAAAAAAATGTATTGTTGTCCTCCGCCTTGTAAAATCAGAATTTAGATTAAAGAGGAACCTACCCTAGTAATTTAATCATGAGATTATTTATAGTATTGTTTGGATTCGCGTTTGTTAATGTCACGCTAAGAATAAACACACTAGAAAGTTCAAACATTCATTACTATTGATGTTTCAGTAAGGGGTGTACAAAAATGATGCTACTTAGGTACTTCCATTGAGGATTTTTAGACAGAAGGACGTTTAGACGACAAGAAATGAAATGTAAAGAACCTACATTTCTCCTTAGTAATATAACAACTCCGAAGTAAGACTTTGCTAATCTTACTTCAGAGTTTACATTCACAGGAACAGTAATCCGATGCTATGAATGTGAACGTCCTGACGTGGACGTTAGACGTGGTATTCCGTTTGTATTAATGTTCTACTAACTAGGATTTCAAAATCATTGCATTAATCGATTAAAAGAAATCAATTGGCAACCTTAGCAACATAGGAAGAGTCTATAAAAGATCTTGGCGACGGCCTACATTTTTCAGTCGCGTGCCAATCGCTTGAAGGAGATGGATCCATCCCGGTTTTACCCACTTAGCTTATTCGATCAAAACTTCGGCTTATGCATCAGCCCCCAAGACCTGATATTCCCCTCCTACACCTACCGCGGCACCAACTATTACAGACCATGGAAATGGTACCTACAAAGACCGGAAAAGGATTTCGGGTCGACGATACAAAACGAAAAGAATCAGTTCAAAATAATATTAGATGTGCAGCATTTTCAGCCAAGTGAAATTAACGTGAAAGTTGCAGATAGGGAAGTTATTATTGAAGGCAAGCATGAAGAGAAGAAAGATAGCCATGGATTTATATCGCGGCAGTTTAAGAGGAGATACCTTTTGCCTGCTGATTGTGTAGCAGACAGTGTTGTTTCTACACTGTCTTCTGATGGAGTTCTCACGGTGACCGCAGATAAAATCAAAGAAATAAAAAGTAAAGAAATAGTTGTGCCAATTAAAAGGTGTGAAACATGCCCAAGTAAGAAACTTTTGGAAAAATCTAAGATAGAAGAAAAGGTGGAAGACAAGAAAAAAGACGATAAACCAAGTAAAAATATGGAAATCATGTTAAAAGAAGATCATTGCTGTTTACTTAAACCTGAATTACTAGGAGCTACTTCTGCATCTATAACGGCTCAGAAGATACCTGAAAAAGAAACTACTACAAAAGAAATTGATGAAATGGCAAAAAAAACAGCTGAAACTTCTGGAAAAGTTTGTACCACAGAAGCTCAATTGGGAAAGTTGGATACTGTTAGTGGCCAAAGTACATCTAAAACAGAAATAGGAACAGCCAGCACAGCTGCCAAAACAGAAGTGTGCAATATTAAAACTTCTTTACAGGAATCAACAATGATTGAAGAGTCGTCAACATCCTTTACCATGTCATCAAGCTTAAAAGAGACCAGTGAAAAAATAAGTGAGCTAGTAAGTGATATCAGTGCTCAGCTGAAGGAAGCAGCTGAAAATATTTAAAAAAGTAGATTCTTACCAAATATTATTATTTATTATACACTTATTAGAAAAATGTTATGTATGTTGAACAATCATTACTCTATCTAAATCTTATTCTTATAAGTTCACATTCAATTTTTATACAAGTATTAAATTACCTTATTAAACAAAAAACAAATAACTGAAGTTTTAATTGTAAATGTCTGTTATGAGATCAATTTATAAGCAACAATAACAAAATCCAAAATAAATAGTAGAAAATACAAAAGTAACATCAAGTTATTGAAGAACAATAATTCTTATTGATACTTCCTATTAGCCTACATTGATACTTAAGATTAGGTCAGTGTCTCTTCATCACAACACTCCTGTATCTCCGCAGTGTTCTTATCACGAAATATAAGTTCAGAGGTACATTTGTATGGGTGGATTGATTGTTAACATCTGTCATTTTTGACAGATGGATTGAGGTCGTGGAAGTAGGCATGGGCCATGGCGTCGTCGGCCGGCATCCTGAGGGCCGGGTTGCAGGTGAGGAGGCGAGCCAGCAGGTCGCGGCCGCGGGCAGGTAGCCGGGGCACAACTTGTGCGAGGCCTAAGCTGGGTTGGTAAACAGGCAGTGGCTTGTAGTCTGGCAGCTGAGTCACACCGGGCCATGTGTCTTCATTTGGTGTGCCTGTAAAAAAATATTGTTAAATCTCATTAATGCTAGTACATTTTGTATTAAGACTTGAGTAGGAAAAGAGAAAATTTAACATTGTTGCCTTATTGTTGGCAAATGCTTATTTAACTTTCAACAGTCTTTTTCACTTCCTTGTAAGGTCAGTTTAGCTAAATTAAACTGCTAGGAGTGTAACAATATAAAGTAGCAGTATCAAATAAAACATTTATCAATTTTACATAATAGAAATGAATGCCAAAGGGAATTATTTAGTATCCATTAAAGTATAGCCTTACCAAGCAATTTAAATATCCTCTTAAGCTGGTCATCAACATCAGAGCCAGGGAACAATGGTCGTCCAGAATTGGCTAGCTCTGCAAATATGCACCCCGCTGACCACATGTCAATGCTAGTAGTATACAGTTTGGCGCCGAACAGCACGTCCGGCGGTCGGTACCACAGCGTCACCACCTCCGCAGAGTAACATTTCACAGGAATACCGAAAGCTCTAGCCAATCCAAAATCCGCTAATTTAAGCTCGCCATTTTTATTTATCAGCAGATTTTGGGGCTTTAAATCTCGATGCAAAACGTTGTGACTATGGCAGAAGGCTAGACCACGAAGTAACTGATACATAAACGACTTCACCACATCCAAATCAATCTCCCCGTTCAAGCTGTCAAAGTACTTCTTCAAATCCTGGTCACAATGTTCGAACACCAATGTTAGCTTCTTTTCACTGTGCAGCACGTCGTAGAGCCGAACGATATTCTTATGCTTAAGTTCTTTGAGCAGGCAAATCTCTCGAAGTGCGGAAGATGGGACGCCTTCATCGTCGTCGTCCAACCTCACGCGTTTGAGCGCGACGATCTCATGCGTTTCTTTGTTTTTAGCTTTGAACACTGTTCCATATGTCCCTTCGCCGATTTTTTCAAGCTTCTCATATTTCTGCATATTTTCAACTACAATAAATCGGTACCACGAAATCGATTGTTTATCTGACTTCAGTGAAGCAAGCCCAAGAAAATATAAATACTATGAAGCAAGCAAGCAAAAAGTATTAGGACAGACAGACGGATACTGTCTGTCTGCTGTCAAAGTGACAACCAGCTGATGGCAGGGTTGCCAGTGTAAATAAAACCCTTTATCTGAAACCATTTTGAAAACCATGATGTTCGAGAAATGGAAATATTAAAATAGACACAATAAATGTTTTTTGGAGACAAAGAAAGAGCAGTTACAACTTTCGGATAGCATGAATGTATATCATATTGTGCAAGATACACATTATGTTTAAAAATTGTTTGCATTTAATTGGCAATGACATGGTAACATTACAAAAATTGGCTAGACGACACCACCAATCGTTGACATACTTTTTATTATCTGGCAAAACGGTCTGTCTCCATAGATTTCGTATGGTAATAAATGATTGTGACGTCACGGTCATGTGTCAGAAATCGGAGTCAATTGACCGAATATTTATTGCGTTTTGTGTGTTTAAAAATTGGTTTCTACAGCTTTTTTGAAATATATTGGTTGTATTAACTTCATAGGGGCTATGTTTTTTAAACACCATGTTCTTGACAATATTTAAGATAGGTGTAATCATCCCAATTATTCACTCTTAGTCGCAATTTTGACCGAATTGGAGTAAATAAATATCGAATGCTAAAACCATGTTTTCCCCCTCATTTTGTTGAAAAAGTAATTACGCTGGTAGCCCTGTTTTGACATTTCATAGCATTTACATAGCAGGTAGGTAGGTACGTACGAACGTTCGTACGTAGTAATAACTTTTAAAAGATGAGAAAAGCACGGGTTTTTTTTGTTGAGACACATACCTTAACACTGAAACTGTGCTTAAATAACTGAATACCCATAACAATCGCGAGGGAAACTTGCGAAATATGAACGTTAACCAGCTTCGTAAATGTTATATTTCATTTGGTGAATCTGTGTGTCCGTGAAATTAAAAAAAAAAACACAACGTCAAATCCAAAAAGTTGAATTGTCACATTTTTTGTACTACATTTTCTTTTGAAAAAATTAAAAATCCTTTCATTCCTTTGTTTTAAAATCGTTTAAGGTGAGAGTTTTGCTACCGCGCAATTAATATAAATCTTATGTTAGATATACTTTATGCATTACACTATCAAAAACTGCTTACAATTGCTATTACGTACTAACTGCTATCTCACGTACACAATCATGAATTTTACAGATGAGTGAAGATGAAAGGACTTTGGTTGATAAGTCGGAAAGTAGTTCTTTCGAGGACCTAGCCTCGGCTGCTGCTCACGAGATCGAAGAGGCGAAGATTGCGGAAGCGGCGGCCGCGGAGAAAGAAAAGTCGACGGAGACCAAAACAGATGAATGGCAGGATGTTTTGGGGTCAGGAGCGCTGCTCAAAAAGGTTATTTACTACAATACATACTAGCTTTTTACTTGTTCAAAACAATAATGTACTTTCATATGTAGTTATTGATGATTTTCGCAAGTTCAAATGTGGTGCTCTCCTATGTAAATAAGCTCATTGTTTCCTTTCTTGAGCATGTGGTTCCATTATCTTGTGAGCCAGTTTCAATATGTTTTGTTGTTGGTCAATACTTTTTAGGCTTAATTGATATTATTGGGACTAAAAAAAAATTGTTATTTATTCATGCCTACCTACATCTACCTTGAATGTTAACTTTATTTAATCTTTGCATTGCTCACACAGTAAGCGTTTTTCCTTTAAAAATAAAATTATAAATATTTTACAGGTACTAAAACCTGGCAAGGATTCAGAGTCCAGACCCAACAGGAGTGATATCTGCCGAATAAGCTATGAGATCAAAATCCGAGACACTGGTGACATTGTGGAGAAAAGAGACCAAGTGAAAATATACTTGGGAGACAATGAGGTACCAATCTTAATTCGTACTTGTACACTTTTAGGAAAGCTCTATGTTTGTCTTTTGTATGTATATGGGCAACTTGTGATGAGTAGTTAATAATACACATAATTCCATTTTGTCATATCACAACGTGTGAATGAATAATATGTTTGATTTATTTGTATTTGTCTCAATATGATAAGGGTCTATGAAGATGACAAAATCTTATCACTGTTGTTTGATGTGTCATTTGATATAACTTGCTCTAATTTATGCTTGTATTTACATACATTGTTTAAAATAAAAATCAAAGATCAATGTTATTAAATTAAAGGTTTATGCCTATATCTAATTGATAAGCCTGTAACATTAAGATCTCTTAATTCCTTAGGTCATACAAGGCATGGACTTAGCATTGACCCTCATGCACGAAGGTGAAGAGAACCTTCTACAATTAGCTCCAAGGTTTGCATATGGCGACACAGGTCTCAAACCTGGTGAGAGTTTGGGCTTAGTTGGGGACCTTGATAACCCCAAATATGATGGACCTGTCATTGGCCCAGAGACATGGCTGGAAGTCCATTTAGAACTCCATGATTGGAACGAGGAACCCGAACATGACACACTGCCAATCGCTGAAAGAATGGAAATAGGGTAAGTGCCCACTTCACATGTTAATTTGATTGCTCAACTCCAAGGCTACATTGTTTACGATAGATTGTCACACTAGGTTGGCCATGGCATACTGAGTCCAGTGATAAATATTTATGATATAAAATAGTATTTCCTTTGCCAAATATAATCATGTAAGGCCATTCAAATATTTTAATTATCATTTGTTATTATATTTTAACACTTGTTGTTAATTGTAACAGTACATTTCTGCACTGTTGCATATTTTTGATTCCATTGAGTCAAATTTTGTGCCATTCATAAAGTCGTTTGGTTGATGTTTCTTACCTAATTCTTAAATTTTTATCCGTGCTCGAGAGCCAGAGGGTAGCATTTTGACATTTCTATAGGCATCCGGCTTCTTTTGTCTACAAAATTAATTTTCGTCAAAAAATTTTTTTTGGTGTTGTATATCAGCCAGTATCGTATTCATTAATTTGGGTGTAATAGCCAAAGTGCCGAAAATTTGTTAGATTCCCGGAAAAATGGCGGTAACTAATCGAATTAGTTTTATTTCCATGCAGTGGACACATTTTTCCAAATTATTTTCCTATAGAAAATGTTTTTCTTTTCAGCTTCAGCTTAAGCTTCTTATTTCTTCTTCTTTTAAGATCGGGCCATGTCGCTCAAACGATATTTGGTCTTCAAAGAAAAAACAACTGCTGCGTTTTTTTCTAGTTATTTTTTACCACAGCGAATTTTTTCTATGATTCCAAATTTTCCAATGATAAGCTATGGTGTATAAAAATGTACGATACTCTTCGTGAGTGAACAAACGAAACTCTTTGTTGTCTTAAAATCTTGCTTAGTTATTCTAAATTTTAAAAAGATACATGACGATATAATGACGATCACTTTGTTGTAATGGTTAAGAAGTTGACTATTAACCAAGAGGTTGCGGGTTCGATCCCCTCACTGACCAAACATATGTGTGCATGAACATGTCTGTTTGTACTGGTCTGGGTGTATTAAGTATTTATTTAAGTTTTTTTGTAATACAACTGTTCATTCTGATATTTGTAACACAAGTTGCTTAAGCTACTTACCACAGAGTCACATCAATGTATGTGATGTTGTTGTTTATATATTTATTTATTATAAGTTTTAAAAGAAATCTTTCTACCCTATGTAACTTATTTAATTCATATCTCACTGAGAGAACACAAAAGGTTTCTATCAATGGAGCAGAGTCTCCTGGAGCACCTCTCACTATGGGTGTGCCCCAGGGTTCGATATTGGGACCCTTACTGTTTCTGATATATATTAATGACCTTCCATACTTTGTCGACGGTGCTTGTGAGATAGTGTTATTTGCTGATGATACTTCACTACTTTTTAAAACTCCAAGGGGTAAAGAATCGTTTGACGATGTAAATGGTACTCTCTCGCGAGTACTTCATTGGTTCACCGTTAACAATTTATTGCTTAACGCGACCAAAACTAAATGCATTAAGTTTACAATGCCCAATGTCCGACAAGTTCCAACAAAGGTTGTTGTTAAGGATGAACAACTAGTTACTTCAAATACTGCAACTTTTTTGGGAATTACTTTAGATGATAAGCTCCAGTGGGGTCCTCATATCATGACCTTATCAAAGAGACTAAGCTCCGCTGCATACGCTGTAAGAAAGATAAGGTTTCTGACTGATGTTGAAACGGCAAGACTAGTTTATTTTAGTTATTTTCACAGTATCATGTCATACGGCATCTTACTATGGGGCTCAGCTGCAGATATAGAGACAATTTTCGTATTGCAGAAACGAGCCGTGCGGGCTATTTATAAACTTAAATCAAATGAAACACTTAGAGAATTGTTTAAAGAAGTTAAAATACTTACAGTTTACTCGCAATATATTTACGAAAACCTAATTTACGTTCGAAAAAACTTACACTTATTTCCTAAAAATAGCGATTTGCATAACTTCAACACAAGACAAAAAAATAGGCTTGCCGTTCCACATTTTAGGCTTCATAAGGTTGGTCACTCATTTATGGGTAGATGTGTATCATTTTTTAATAAATTACCTGAAAATTTAATTTCATTGCCTTTAGATAAATTTAAAACAGTTGTTAAAGATGTATTAATGTCGAAAGGATATTATAAAATTGATGATTATATAAATGACAAAGATATATGGAAATGTTTAAATGCAAATAATTATAATTATTGTAAATCAATTTTGAAAAGAGGCAATGACAATAGTGACTGAGTTTCTTGCGCCGCTTCTTCTCAGCACTGGCCCAAATTGTCCCGAAGCGGTGGTAGGGTTAATTTATATGTTGGGACGTGTAAAAGTGCTAGTTCTTAGCCTAGTTACAGAAATAAATGAATTTTATTGAATTTTTACCAATTTTAAAGTTTTTATTAGCTTGTTAACTTCACTGCCCATTTGGATAATGCTTCATCTCAAATTCCCTTATGAAAGCGAACCTATTTTTAACCCCAGACAAAAAAGAGGGTTGTTATAAGTATGACCCCTATGTCTGTTTGTGTGTAGATAGTCCATTGGTCTATCCACACACAAAGCGGACACTATCAAAGCTGAATTTTTATTCGAAAAATTACGGTGGTAAATCCGTCCATTATTTAAGCTCACCAGTTGTTTTTCTCATGTAGGGGGTTTTTAAATTTTCATTTCTTTCCTCAGCACCCGTCGTCGCGCGCGCGGCAACTGGTGGTACAGCCGCGGGGAGCCAACGTTGGCCGTTCAACTGTACCGACGTGCGCTCGACGTGTTAGACGAAAGTGAAGGAGGCATAACCGACCCCACACCTAGCGGGAACTTGGCTCCGACCTCTGATGACTTGCAGGCACTGCTGGACGAGCGGCTGAGGGTGCACAACAACATGGCTGCCGCGCAACTTAAGGCCGGCGCTTACGAGGCTGCGTTACAGGTACGAATCAATTGTAATAAAGTTACATAGATGTGCGTTGGCCGTGCAACTATAATGACGTGCGCTCGACGTGTTGGATGAGAGTGAAGGAGGCATAATCGACCCCACACCTAGCGGCAACTTGGCTCTCACCTCTGATGACTGAAAGGCGTTGCTGGACGAGTGGCTGAGGGTGCATAACAACATGACTGCGGCGTAACTTAAAGCTGGCGCTAACGAGACTGCTTTACAGGTAAGAATCAATTGTAACAAAGTTACATAGATGTACGTTGGCCGTGCAACTATAATGACGTGCGCTTAACGTATTAGACGAAAGTGAAGGAGGCATAACCGACCCCACACCTAGCGGGAACTTGGCTCCGACCTCTGATGACTTGCAGGCACTGCTGGACGAGCGGCTGAGGGTGCACAACAACATGGCTGCCGCGCAACTTAAGGCCGGCGCTTTCGAGGCTGCTTTAGAGGTACGAATCAATTGTAACAAAGTAATATAGAGGTACGTTGACCATGCAACTATATCAACGTGTTGGATGAGAGTGAAGGAGGCATAACCGACCCCACACCTAGCGGCAACTTGGCTCCGACCTCTGATGACCTGAAGGCGTTTATTAATTTAAAGCAAAATAATCCTCTTTTTCCACAAATTGCGATTTCCGCAAAGTAACGCCTGATTCCATCAAGTGCTATTTTCTGACCACACCTCCATCTCACTCAATTTTTCCTCAGGCCGTGACCCGCGTGCTTCAATGCCAGCCGGACAACGCGAAGGCGCTCTATCGCAAATCCCGCATATTATCCGCCATGGGACGCAATTCCGAAGCCCTAGAGGCCGCTAGGGCTGCCGCGGCCGCCGCACCCGACGACTCGGGCACTAGGAAGGAGCTGCAGAGATGCGAACAGAGGGCCAATAGGGATAAGTCCGTGGAGAGGCGCTTGGCTAAGAGAATGTTGGGAACCGCTGACCAGCCGAAGGGTGGAGCGCCTGATAAGAAGCCGTCCAGAGCTAAGGTGAGTTTTTATCGTAATAATTGCAGCCCACCGCGATTATCTCAGCCGAATAGGCTAGGTTAGATGACACCACCTATCGTTGTCATACTATTATTATCTCTCAAAACGGTCAGCCTCCACAGATTTTGTATGGGAATACAAAAAAGTGACGTCACGATAGTGTATCAGAAATCGGAGTCAAATGATCGAATATTAATTAGAAATTGGTTTCTACAGCTTTTTGGAAATATACTGGTTGTATTAACTTCATAAGGGCTATGTTTTTTAAACGCCATGATCTTGAAAATATTTAGGATAGGTGTCATCATGCCTATTCTTTTATTTCCTACTAGCTGACCCGGCGAACTTCGTACCGCCTTAGCGTTGCAATGATTGAACAATGTCATCGAATGACATTGACATTACTTACGCGCGTTTTTTAAAATATGCAAAATTAAATGTATATTTTTCAATATTTCTGAGAGAATTTCTTAATATTTTTTTCCGTAAGAACCTTTTCCTAATAATAACAAATACAACAAAAAAAGAATTATGTAGTGAAATCGGTCCAGCCATTCACGCGTGATGATGCCGTGACCAAGGAAAACGGGTTTCATTTTTATATATATATATATATACTAGCTATCCCGGCAAACTTTGTTTTGCCATAAAAATGTTTAAGGTGGACAACCCTTATTACTAAGGGGTATGAAAAATAGATGTTGGCCGATTCTCAGACCTACTCAATATGCTCACAAAATTTCATGAGAATCGGTCAAGCCGTTTCGGAGGAGTACGGGAACAAACATTGTGACACGAGAATTTTATATATATAGAGATATAGATTAGGGTGGTTCTACAGATAGCGCTGCTATCGTGTTTTCAATCAATGAATTTTCGTATGAAACCCATTGCATACGAAATTTAAACCGAATCGGTCCTGGCATTTAGGCTTCATGTAGACGATGCCGGAAGTGCTCCGGCGCCAGACCGAAACCGCCCATACTTATCAGGCCACCTCTGTAAATATGCGATTTCAAGCATTATCTTAATGTAAAACAAAGGCAAAAAGGTGGTATTTACTACTATTTGTCAATGTTGTCTTGAAGATTACAAGTTTATTTGATCACGTTTTATTAACTATGTGTTTCACGTACAGATGTTTGTGTGGGGCTCGTTCCTGCTGAGCCTGCTAGTGGGCGTGGCCAGCGTGCTCGTCTACCGGTACAAGATGCAGCACTGACCGCCAGCGACGCGCCGACACTACGTAAGTTATTATTAAGACCTTCATACACGCGAACATTTAGTTTGCATTGAGTTAAAAAAAAACGAGCCAGGAGAATAGCTGGCGAACTTCAACGGCAGGATTTTGATCAGACGTAGCTATGAATCAACGTGATTAAATTACCTTTCGAATATATAAAAAACGCTTTGAAATAGGTCCATTAGTTCGAGAGCTACTATATTTATATATTTTTATATACAACAACATCACATATTGATCTGACTCTGTGGTAAGTAGCTAAAGCACTTGTGTTACAGATATCAGAATCAACAGTGGTATTACAAATACACTTAAATAAATACATATAACACCCAGACCAATACAAACAGACATGTTCATGCACACAAATGTTTGTACAGTGCAGGGATCGAACCCGCGACCTCTTGATTAATAGTCAACTTCTCGACCATTACACTAAAGTAGTCGTCAACTATGCCACAGACAGACACACAAATAGATATAGAGGTCGAACTTATAACCCCCCTCTTATTTCGGGGGTTAAAATATGCATTTGCAAGCACTAAAAAAATCGAGATCTACGGTTTCTCTCAAAAGAAAGACGCTTCATACACCAGTAATTGTACAATACACTAGGCCAAACTAGACGTTCCATTGGCGTACACAAAACTTGTCATACAGAGTTTAATCAAAAGTCACAAGCCACAAGACTAATTTTATATTTTAAACAATTTCAGGTAATTGAGATTTCCAATGGTGTGATTGGAAGGTAAAGGTGCACATTATCTACTTAGAACTAGACGTCATATCTGCGATGGTACTCGGTCATCTATCTCACTCTTGACTATTCCGCGAACATTCTATCCCGTTCCTACAAACTCAAGATATGTTAGACAATCTTGTGAATGTTATAGTTTGCTAGTTTCGAAAAACATATTTTTGTACTATTTCTACTGCTGGTATTATTCAGTTACATTGGTACACATCAGAAAGACATTTCACCAAAATACAAGTACTGAGTTTCCTTAAAATCAACACATATTTATTGTTTTTGTAGATATTGGCTCTAAAGAGTCACATTTCTTTTTTTTTATGGGGCTATTTTTTGATGTGGTATATATTACAAATAATTCGCAATCACTTCTTCAAAGAAAATTAACTGATTAAATGTGACGCTCGCAAATATTTTAATTATTAACGAGCTTAGTAATGAACTAAGGGAACACTTATTGATAGCTACTTAAATCGTCAACTACAGAATTTATTTTCTTCATTTACATTAAGCACGTTTAATTGATAAAAGCTCATGATATCCGATTAAAAACAATCTTTGGAACATGATTGTTAAATAAAAATATTTTCGAATTCTGAAAACGAAAGATCGAGAACCATAACGATTACTTTCTGTAGACTATATTTTGTATTTAGTTTATTGTAAAAAGGTGATAGGTTAGGTTAATCTAGATGTAAGTTATCATTGTGATTCAATCGTTGTATTTTATTGCTAAATATTTCCACTATATGCATTTATATAAAAAAAATTGCCTTTGCATTTCGTTTTAAAGTCCAAATACAGGGTGTAAAAAAAACCTTAACGAAGCCGTCAACCACGCGTTCAGTACATCAAACCAAATCATATGAAAAATAAATTTTGGCTGGGAAACAACTTTTATTTTTTGACATCAAAAAAAATTATTTAATTCTAACCCGCAATGTACAGCGCGCACGCGGAAAAGTCACTGCGGGGCGTGGTGCTTTACGCCGCCGCGACGCGATTCGGTTCGAGTGTGCGCTGTTCATTGCGGAGTGTGCCATTTGGAGGCTTTTTATGAAAGAACTAGTGAAAATTTGTATCATGTTTCTTTAGAAAAAAGTTCAGTTATAACGGACAGAAGTCATTTCTGTAAAAGTCATCAATTTTTTTTCAAACTTTAACCATCAATATCTCAGTAACCGTTAACTTCCCAGGTATGGTGTAAAGGAAAAAAATGATCGTAACAATTTGTAGAATATGTGGTATTCGGCTTCGTTAAGGTTTTTTTTACACCCTGTATATGTATGTAATACGGTTAAATAAATATTTTTAAAATAGCATTTTCCGCAGGTAGTGCCAAATTGGAAATATAAAAATATTTATGGAGATTTAAATCAATAATATCGATGTTTGTTGATAAATATCCGTGTGTAATATGTACATTTAAATTCATGAATATATTTTTCGATACATACTTTATTAGTGTAAGTGCATTCTGCAGTTTAGATGAACGGATTCCAGGGCTATTTTTAACCTTTTGGATGAATGGTATAAAAAACTAAGTCATATCTATATCTATAATACCTTTGGTGCTTTTGGTAGCACAGCACGTAGTATTGAAAATTTGCTTCAAATTATGAATGTAATTGCTTGCGTTTTGCTTAGCATCAGGCATTGAAGTCAGCCACCTTATTTCTCATTATATTATTATGGGTAACTAATGATCACTACATTTAGTAATAATAGCGTATGGTGGCGGCCCTTGATAAATAAATACATTTAAAAAAACAAGCGTGACAAAATTTTCAAATGGATAGGGATTAGTTCGATTTTACTTTAACATGAAGACTTAACACATAAATCAAATATCTTTATATAACATTATGTTATTATTGATTCGGTTCAGTTGATTTTGAAGCATGAGAGAAAAAATTGTCACGAATGTTTTTGATGCAAAGCTATTAAATTAACGCCTCTAGAAAACCATTTGATTAGCATCTATCTGATTTATGGTTCTACTCGTAAGGACCGAAATTAATGCAAATCTAATGTTTAAACACCCTTTATTTAGACGTTAAAGATAAAATTGGTTTGGTTTTGAATGGTATTGTAACGTTCAAGTAAAAATGTAAGAAAATACAAACAAAAATAACTATGGTAAATCCAGTAAACACTTAATAAAGAATTGTTGCAAACACAATTTGTTTCACTCAAATAAATACTAAGTTTTCAATTTAGTTTGATAGTAGTAAAGTGTAGAATACGAAAAGTTATTAAATTAATCCTAAAGCAGTTCGAGAAATTATTTTAGAAATTGTAAATGGTACTTATGGGACATTATTTTTAAAGTGTTATATTTTTTGTCTAAACGTTATTTTCACACTTATCACACCCATAAGGGAACTTTTCTATACGTTTATACATTTAAGTAAGTAGTTACATGAATACATTTTTATAATTTCACATTTAGTATAGAATCCTTCATGATAAAGTAGAAAAATATTTTTATATACATAGTTTTTATAATAGAGTTCACAGCTTCCAAATTCACATTTAACGTACACACCTTTTTTCAGAATATCCTAGAAGTAAAAAAAAAAGTACCTACTCGAAGTGTCAAGAATCGGTATGATAAACTAAATGGCAGTTTTTACAACACCGACGTTACACTGATACATTCCTATTCTAAAGTTAGTTAATAAAATTAAATTTGGTATTTGGGCTATATCTCACTACACTAGACTTGGCGTTGACACCAACAAAACGTATACCACTGCATAGAAGGAAACTATCTCACTACATATTTGGACTACTATGTATATGTCGTAGCCAACTGGTTAAAATAGCCGTTCTATGAAACATCTAGCCCTGTGATTGAACAACGCCATTCAATCACACAGCTATACGTGATTTAGCCTACTTGTTGACTGCAACGTTCAACACTACAGCTAGACGACGCTTAGCCAACTGGTTAAATGGCGAATTTAAAAGAATGGCATTTTATGAGACGATTAAAACTGAAAGATATTAATTACACAAGCGTAATGATAACAAAAATAATAAACTGCATTCTGAAAGATTTTGATAATGTTATTATAGCATTGCAATAAATACCATGGTGAAGCATTTCATAATCCCGTAATTTCTCCTCATATTTGCTTAAATTTAAGTTTCAATTACTTCCACAATTTCTATCTCTTTAATAACACTAGTAACGACTACATTACTATTTTAATTCCGATTATTTTTAAAAAAAGCAACAGCATCTAGTTGACGCCATAATGAAAACAAAACGCACCTAGCGCCGCGGTGGTGAGTGAATTAAATAAGACGGCAGCTTTTGAATCAGCTGTAGTTTTGAACGTTATGAGCGCTTCAAATACTCAATCAAAAAGCTAGATGAATGATTGAATGGCGTTGTTCAGTCAAAGAGCTAGTTGCTTGAGTGAACGGCTTTTTAAGCGACATATACAAATACAACTAAATAAATTGACTTAACACCACAGATGCGATCGACAGCGCAAAGGTGATATAGCAGGATATGGTCCTTTTAGAATGGAATGTCCGAT
Organism: Pyrausta despicata; assembly: GCA_963921415.1. Taxonomy (NCBI): domain Eukaryota; kingdom Metazoa; phylum Arthropoda; class Insecta; order Lepidoptera; family Crambidae; genus Pyrausta; species Pyrausta despicata. The sequence continues at coordinate 5,853,767 of OY992862.1, read as the reverse complement.
TATGTCTTACCTTTTACTAAAAAATAATACTTTTCTGTCACATCAATCCCCATGAATATTCTATTCTTATCATAGTCTTGACTTCTGCGCCATCATTCTAGCTATCCAACTAGTAAAGTGGGCTAACGCTACAATGAACGCTACGGTTGATAACGCTTGAAGCGTAAACACAGTTGCCGCCAAGTCGTATAAAAGTTTTGGTGAAAATACAGACCACACGAACAGATGATGCCTGAAGATTATGGCGATTATACAGTAGATGGCTAGGCAGTACACTCGCTGGAATGCGAAGATGTTTATGGCTCGCCATATTGAGTGTAAGTACCTGGAGAGGAGAAAAAGGGTAAGTTATTGGTTACAACTATGTGAAATTAAAAACTTACTTAAATAAAAAACGGACTGCCACAGCCGGGACCCGAACCTGCACCTCTCGAAAGTCGGGCGATTCCTCTACCAATTGATTCATCTTAACCAATTGATAAACAGCTGTAAAGGTGTTTCTTTCGGATGTTGTAGGTAATCATGGCTGGCTGCAGCCTAAGGAATTCGGAATGAGTAAGTGTTTTGGTAGCTCAATTGGTATTTCTTTTATATATTTGGCATTGTTGATGCCAAATATATAGAAACTTAATGGTTACAACTAAGTGCGTGCTTTTCGTAGGAGTTGGACGAGATATTATATAGATCCTTAAAATCGAGCAAAACTGTTCTGCAGGTCGACAGGTGTAGGCGCGATAAACTATTCTATGTGATGGTAGCGGGTGACAGCGATTTTATGACAAACAAAACAAGCGCTCAGCAGACACAAAATAAATAGGCTGTAACAAGCGTGTGCTTCGCACTGCTTTGTGGTCATTGAAACACAGCTGTCAGGTCTTGTTGACAGTTCGATGGAATTATCTCGGTAACGTGGAAAATATAAAAATAAACCGATCTTTTATACAAGCTAATCGTTATCATTCTACGCCCCAATTACAATACTTGTCACCTGTCCGCTGGTCAGTTGACCCGCCTGCCGGCTCGAGGGTCGCTTGAGTGCTATCGAACTATTATATCTACGCACGAAGCTACAGCTTGCAACGTCGCCGTGTCTCCCGAAGGAAGGTTAGTAGCTAGACAGAGGCTGGGCTAGTAGCTGGACACTACCCCGGGCTTCAGACACGGGGGTGTCCGTCGTCCGCTAAAGGGGGCTCGAGACGGCGTTGCGCGTGTTCCTATTTCTGCGACGGGGTCTAGATTCTCCCTCGTCGCAACCGGTAGGGGCTCGCTGCAAAGTGACCCGCCATGTCCCCGACTCACATGGCGCCGGAGGGCTCCGTCAGGTTTTTAGTGGGAAGGAGGGTTCTCCCTCAGAGGCCTGGAGTCCCACATAACTCCTAATATTAAAAATAATCTGCGGCTGGCGGGTATGCGTAACAGCATTGCAGTGACGATAAAAGGAAAAAGTAGTTTGACACTAGTGTAGACACTGACTGGTCCCAGGTGGCGTGGAGCGCGGGCAGCGTGCAGAACAGCGTGCAGCCGGCGAGCGCGGGCCCCGCGTACGCGTGTAGCCCCATCCGCATCGCGACCCGCACGGGGCAGTATTCCCGGAGCCCTACGTAGCCGGAACCCAGGTCTACTGAGGCAAGACTGTTGGAATTGCCCTGTAAATAACGATTTAATAGTTTTAACTAAGCAAAGTGTAAGTTTTTTTTTATGGTACCTACCGGTAAATTTTTGGTACTCGCGGGGCATAAAGTCCACATTTCATTTCCTCTTAGTATAATTATTGAATTCTGACATGTAAGTTTTAAAAAATTCAAACTGTTGTAAATATCATCAAGATAACGTAGACAGAGTAAGACAGAATTTGTAATAATCCATTTCACTCACCTGATAAAAGAAGAAGACGCATCCAATCCACAAATGCGCCAGCGACAAGCTCAATACATCAACTGCGTCAGTGTTCTTCCCACTTTTCGCGTCCAACAACTTATGGTCCAAACATTTCGTGGTCAGCACACACGTCAAATACACACTAGGCACCATGATCACGTTGTGTGGCCTCATCAGTAGAATAACAACCAACATCATGTTGTTCAACATCAAATGGGATATTGAACGAACTAAGTTGAGTTTTACATCGTTAAGGTTCCACGGCTCCTCGACCATAGAGTCGTAGAAATAATCTTCGGTTTTTGCTTTCGGTTTGCTATACTCGAAGTTGTGAGTGCAGGGTTTGTTTAGCGTTATATTCTCCAAGCCACAAGTTTTGAATATGCCCACGTAAGTCAATATTTCAAAGACAAATTGCGCAGTTATGAGGCCCCATAAAACGTTGACAATTATGACGGTGTCCCATGTTTCTACGTCAGAGAATGGGGAATCTAACGCATTGGTGGCAACCCGGTAGGCAAGTATGCAAAGCGTTGACAAAACAGTGAATGCTGTGTGCATTTGTAAAATGTTGTTTGTGTATTGCAGGTTCTTGATACATATGGCAAAAGTTGCCAGTGTTCCTGTAACAAAATGATTCATTTACTGACTGAATAAATTAACTCAAGTATTTGATAAGACTCAGCAAAATGGAGGGCATGACGTACCTACCCGTTATTTGGCGTGCTTGCTATGACATGTAAGGGTACGTTCACATATAATTTCCGTTTTACTGGTTCACTCATACTTCACACATACTTTTTAGTATATTCGATCTAGTATAACGGATCGACTATACTGTACAGATTCAGTTCGGTACTGTATGTACGGTACAGTATGTGATGTGTAAAAAGTTTCTCCAGTAGCGACGAATCCGGTAAAACGGACGTTACATGTAAGTGCGCCGTAAGTTGCAACACGAAACACGCCACGCTGTGAGAAAGGCTTGAGTCAGTCTATTTTGTACATACCTATAACCATTTGTATCTGTAGTATGTGAGAGTTTTCGGGCTCGTTCAACCAATCTGCTGTGTCTGGCAGAAACAGCCATCTGTCGCCTGTTTGGTTCATTGTTCGTAGGTACCTGGTAACAAGAGTTTTTTTTCCATTTATTAACAAATAAAAAATCTAATAAAACATGCAGTTGTTAAGTAGTAGTATACTCGCGCATTTTCTATATATATAGCTTTGAACGTCAACTCCTTGGCCACCCTGTATGAAAAAATAGCAAATAACACGTATGTTGTAAAATGGCTGCCACTCACTACACGTATTTGAGTGTACATATTACCTTAAAAACTAGACTTTAACCATGGACAATTTTGTAATTTTACCATTAAACTCACCTATGCAACGCAATAAGAAATATCCACTTCGGCAAAATCTCCACCCCAGCGACCATCTTCTTATGAAGTTCAGGTTTATCCTGAACCTCCGTGGAGCCCGTCCACACTTTTCCGATGTACATCATCAAAACTGTCAGAGTCCGGACTAGCACGAATAGCATCAGGGTGTTCCATAAGAAATACCATGTCATGTGTTCTTCTTCTATAAAGCTTGTCCCAAAGAATGACCAAGCGTGGAATAGTGTACCACCTAAAAATCATCAAAGCTATTATATCTGTATGAAGTTCTACGAGGGTCCTTAGAAAAAATACTGCTTCGGGAAAATTAGTAAGCTGTTGCTTAGAAGAAGCATTGCAAGAAATTCAAGTCAAAAACCTTATTTGATAAAGTATAGGAAAGGTTTTTTTTTTTATTTTAAGGGATAAACATTTACTGTGCAACGTAACACTCATTTGCAGTGAAAAAAAAACTACTGACTTAGCCAGGAATCAAACCCGGAGATCATTGGATTTCCGAACCGTGCGCAGCCTAAAATCAGGCTTAAATCTTTTCTACATGAACAAGCTAAGCTATCTTTAACATGCAAATAATCGTTACATTTACATAACAAGAACTAACTTACCTATTAAAAGATAGTCTATTGCGTTCAAATTGTTCAATGTTGACAAATCTTTAGTATGTTCTATCGCCGATTTCAAAATAAAATATATCAGTGAGAACGTGACAGCTATAAGCACAAACGCTGGAACCCAATACGGGTCGAAAGAGCATAATCTGCTCTTGGTTTCTGTCAAAAAGCATGTGGTTGTAAGAAGGAAAATGCAAGCGGCTGACACAACGACATATGCGAGAAATATGCCAGCCCTTGATTTTCGGCGACGATGCGTCCCGCTGATCTTGCGGTACGGTGGCTGCATTGAGTACAGGATTATGCTGAGGAGAGCCGCTGCGATCTACGATGATAAGGTACAAATCAAGCAACTATGTAAATCAAACCCATTGTTTTAGTTGTAGGTATCTCTAAATATTTTAATGTCATGTCTACCTACATTTGAATAATAAAAGACAGTAGCTAACCAGACTTGACGTGTTTCATTACGTAAAACCTATGACTGGTAACTGGTTACTGGTACTGGTTGGTAAGTTACTTACCAAGCGGTAAACATATTAAAATAATTATTCTGTAAAACGAGAGAAGAATTATTCTTTAGAACGACTCCCTTCTGGACACGATCTACCTTGGGCAACTTGGAAGTCCTTGAACAGACTTCGGACTCAAGTAGGCCGAAGCAAGGGGGCTACAGCTCGTAGTGCACATGCCTGTGCGGGGGTTCCCCTAGACCAGGGGTCGGCATACTTACCAATCAGATGAGCCAAATATTCAGAGAATATCATTCATAGATTTTTCCACACTGTCAAAGAGCCGCTGGACATGCCGGGCGGCGGGGTAACAGAGTGCGAGCGGCAAGTTGACGATGAATTCAGTTGTTTAATATTGGTTAGGAGTTATTTTTTGTGCTAAAGCGATAGTCAGGCAGTGAGTGAGTGTAAGAAGAGCCATATTAATCCTATGGAAGAGCCGCGGTCTGCCGACCCCTGCCCTAGACAATGACACATCTGCCCCCCTACTCTCTAAGCCGTTGTCCGTTGTTTCGAATGTAGTCCTCCCTGTCACTCTTACAAGATTAACCATGCGAGCGAACGCTCTGGCTAGATCCGAAAATACGGATGAAACGTTAGGGAGTACGCGGCCTCTGTTGTCCTACCCTGCGTGTCCCAGTACCTGAACCCGCGAGGACCTCTGCATGACCACTGACAACGCTTTGTCGGTGGTTGAGTTATGGTCTTCAAAAATATAATTATGCTAAGGGGCCAACCATAAATTACGTCACACGTTAAGGGGGAGGGAGGGGGTCGACGTAGTGTGACATTGTGTAACAAGGGGGTGGGTGGGGGTCTTTAATTTCGTGACGTCACATTTCAAAACTCATTATAATCACAAAATGACTTTTGTGCACTGTTGTTAACTTCCCTATTATCAATGTTTCTATATTTTAACTGTTAGGGTTGGCTGGAAGAGATCTCTCTTTAGAGATAAGTCCTCCTTTGTACATTGCCATTTTGTTAAAATAAAGAATATATAATCTAAAGTGTTAAAACAAAACATTGAAATATTGACAAAAACCTCAAAAACATTTGCTACTCTATTTGTAGACAAATAAGGTTCGAATTGTTTTGTTAGCAACTCGCTCTACTAGTGTCACCGTGCGAGCGGTGATTGCGTTTATTATTTCATTTGAAAACTAACGAAATTTAGGTTATTTCTAGGTGTAAAAATGTAAAATATGTGACGTCACACTAGGGGGTCTCACAAATGTGACCAGCTGTGACAAGAAGGGAGGTAAAAATAAAGAAATTTGTGTGACGTAATTTATGGATGGTCCCTAAGGCCTTATTAAAACTCACAACATAAAGTAGCGAAGTGGCGACGCCCAGCGCGAACAGATCAAAGTTGACAGTGGTCTCGGTGAGATGCTTGGCCATTGCCTCCAGGGACTCCTCGTAGAAATCCTTGGCTATCTTAGCGGCGCTCTGCTGCCCTGTGGCCAAGTACTGCGCGAATTGTTTCTCGGCGCGTTTGAATTGCTTGTAGAATTCTGTGGAGGACGAAAAATATTTTCGTTGATGCTATTAGGTTTAGTTTTTTACGCAAGTCTTTGTGTTCACAACACACACTTGATGCACTGAATTGACTTTAGGGTTAACTGATTAAAACCACAAAAACAAATTGTGTGAGGTGCTTGTGGCGCAGTGGTTGCAGCGCTTTGGTAGTGATACCAAAAGTTAAGCAACCTAAGGCGCGGTCATGTTTGGGATGGGTGACCATTCTGACCATTTAAGTGATGTCTATTTACAAGCATCTCCGTGCTTAGGAAGGCACGTTAAGCGGTTGGTCCCGGTTAATATCGATAGATATTAGTCGTTAAGCCTGGTCGGAGGCCCTCGGGCGGCTTAATAACATCTGACAATAAGGTTGGTCACATACCTTACACACATCCCTCCACCAATCCGCACTGAGCCCGCGTGGCTCGCTCGCACCACCTCATACACAGGCACAGGCCTCACCTCAACAGGTGAGGCCTGTGCCCAGCAGTGGGACGTATATAGGCTGATGATGAAGCGTATGATAAGTGCCTTGCACACTCCCCTCTTCCAATCCGCACTGAGCCGGCGTGGTGGAGTATGGCTCGCACCACCTCATAGTTAAGGTGAGGCCTGTGCCCAGTAGAGGGACTTATATAGGCTGATGAGAAACAAAGTGTAACGTTGTTCAAAAAATTTAACCTTTTGGTAACATATAAGTATACATGACAAAACATTTCCCTATAGCGAGTTATTAACCTACAGCGCCATCTGTTAGCAGAATTCGGTACTATACTATGGTACTTAAACACTGAGTTGCAGGTAGTTTTGAGTAGCATGGAGTTTCAGTTATATAAGTTATATCTTATTGCAAGAGTAGACTTGTCACGTCAACCTTCACATCATCATCATCAGTTCTGTTATCTCATATCGTGTGTGTTCTTTCTGTGGCACAAATTTCTTAATTTTAATTGTGCTTGATTGTGCCTAAAGTCACGTAAATTTCACTTTTTGAGTTATAAGAGTACGAGTGTGGTCGGGCTAGAAGCCACGGCTCCAGACCCGACCACAGCCAGATCTAACAAAATATCAATATTGTATTTTTACTGATATGCCCAAACAAATGCGCCTCTATTGTGCCTTAATACACCTATTACAAAAATGCATTTAGATTTAAATATATTTAATAGAAATGGTGGACGGCCGGCAAATAGACGAAGTTACTTTCGCGTTTGTAATATTGCGTATTTTATCGTAATTGTCATGGTGATCATGGTGATCACTTTAAAGTATTGTGTCAGTAACAAGCACTTAAGACCAACTCTATGACAAGTGCGCTAGCACTGATATACTTGAGAATAAAATAAAATTAATAAATAAAACATAATTTCTAACTAAGTAACTAAACACCAAATTATATTAACTGAATTGAATTTTCATGTCCACATCAAGTCGATAGTGTATATTATATTTTAGGTTCAAGGTGTTTTAAAAATATACAGGGTGTAAAAAAAACCTTAACGAAGCCGAATACCACATATTCTACCAATTGTTACGATCATTTTTTTCCTTTACACCATACCTGGGAAGTTAACGGTTACTGAGATATTGTTGGTTAAAGTTGGAAAAAAAAATTGATGATTTTTACAGAAATGACTTCTGTCCGTTATAACTGAACTTTTTTCCAAAGAAACATGATACAAATTTTCACTAGTTCTTTCATAAAAAGCCTTTAAATGGCACACTCCGCAATGAACAGCGCACACTCGAACCGAACCGCGTCGCGGCGGGCGTTAAGCAACACGCCCCGCGGTGGCTTTTTCGCGTGCGCGCTGTACATTGCGGGTTAGAATTAAATTATTTTTTTTTATGTCAAAAAATAAAAGTTGTTTCCCAGCAAAAATTTCTTTTTCATACGATTTGGTTTGATGTACTGAACGCGTGGTTGACGGCTTCGTTAAGGTTTTTTTTACACCCTGTATGTACTCACACCATTTGTCCATTTGCGTTTAGGTTAACGTTTTGCGTTTTTAGTTTGCAGATTTTTGGCGAAAATGTTTACAAAGTATAAATCGAAAATCGGAGGCCGCTACGAAATAGGGATTACGTAATTTCAGACCAGGGATGTTACGGGTATGGAATTTCGGATGTGGTTACGGATATTAAATTATTTCGGATTATCCGTTAGTTTCGGATAGTTTATATTAGATTTTGAAGGAATTTAAAAAGTATTTGTATTTTATTGTAGATGTTAGTACACTGTAAATTAGTAAAACATTGTCGATCTCACGTGGTAATGCATTGATTTTTTAAACCCCACACCTTGTAAAAAACATAACGGCAAGTTTTGTAACGCAATCATCTTAGCCACTTATGAATCAATTTAATTTTGTTTGGTATTATTTTGATCGCAGGTTGTGCGCGCACATCGCGTGCAGCAAGTACAGGTGCTGGCGCGTGTCGCGCGGCATCAGCGCGCACAGCACGCGGCCGGCGCTGTCGCCCGGGATGCGCTATGTGTACTTGCGGGCTACAGACAGTCGCTCACCAGTGTCGGTGGGCAGCTTGTTGTTCCTCGCGTTGTGCGCGCACATCGCGTGCAGCAAGTACAGGTGCTGGCGCGTGTCGCGCGGCATCAGCGCGCGCAGCACGCGGCCGGCGCTGTCGCCCGGGATGCGCTATGTGTACTTGCGGGCTACAGACAGTCGCTCACCAGTGTCGGTGGGCAGCTTGTTGTTCCTCGCGTTGTGCGCGCACATCGCGTGCAGCAAGTACAGGTGCTGGCGCGTGTCGCGCGGCATCAGCGCGCGCAGCACGCGGCCGGCGCTGTCGCCCGGGATGCGCTATGTGTACTTGCGGGCTACAGACAGTCGCTCACCAGTGTCGGTGGGCAGCTTGTTGTTCCTCGCGTTGTGCGCGCACATCGCGTGCAGCAAGTACAGGTGCTGGCGCGTGTCGCGCGGCATCAGCGCGCGCAGCACGCGGCCGGCGCTGTCGCCCGGGATGCGCTATGTGTACTTGCGGGCTACAGACAGTCGCTCACCAGTGTCGGTGGGCAGCTTGTTGTTCCTCGCGTTGTGCGCGCACATCGCGTGCAGCAAGTACAGGTGCTGGCGCGTGTCGCGCGGCATCAGCGCGCGCAGCACGCGGCCGGCGCTGTCGCCCGGGATGCGCTATGTGTACTTGCGGGCTACAGACAGTCGCTCACCAGTGTCGGTGGGCAGCTTGTTGTTCCTCGCGTTGTGCGCGCACATCGCGTGCAGCAAGTACAGGTGCTGGCGCGTGTCGCGCGGCATCAGCGCGCGCAGCACGCGGCCGGCGCTGTCGCCCGGGATGGCGGCGTTCAGCAGCCACGCTATAGAAGGCGCCAGGTCCACTTGGGCTACGGTAGGGCCTGGGCCGGGGCTGGAATGGAAAGATAAGGTTTGCGAGTTTTGAGAACCTGAAATTTAGCTCTCAGAAATCCAAAATAATGAGTGCACGAGCAAAGCGAGCGCTTGAGAGAATCGGCTCACGGGCTCTCACAACTCAAATCACAAAAGACACAATATAAAGTGCGCGAGCAAAGCGTTTTGGAGTAAACCTCACAGACTCACAAACTGGCATTCCAGATTCAAAGCTTTATACCCTTTCTGATGTTAAGAAAGTTTTATGATCAAAAAAGATATGTAGAAATTATATGAGAAATATATGTTGCGAATTTCACAAATGAATTACTTATGTAGAGGATACTTACGGGTGAGGACACTGGAAGCCGTCGCTCTGTGCTACGACCAAGGGTACGAGCACTTCAGCGGGCGACGCGCCGCCATGGCCGCCCGCGTCTCGCATGCCATGGTCGCCGCAAATGAATAGCACGCCGTTGCGATCCTGTTTAAACAGGTATTGAATGTAATATAATAATATGATGTAAAAATAAAATATCGACAAATGAACAAAATTTTCAATATCATCAACGGCTTTCACGACTTATGGTTGGTTTGCAGACATTCAAAACCGCGACCACCAATTTCGAAAATAAGGCTGTTGTTAAAATCGTAAACAAACACATTTTAAAAAAACCTGTCTGCTAGTCATTACATTACATGATACATGAATCAATGTTGAAAGCAGTATCCGTCCGCTTGCCGTCGATATGAAACTATTAATCAATTGATAAATCATTCATTAATGAGAGAGACTCGGTAAGTATGTTTCAATAAAACGTAATTTTGGCCTTAAAGTCTATTGTCTATTGAGTGGATCTAGAGAAAAGCCTCAAGCTTGATTTATGCACGTTTCTAGTGGCCAAAAGGTCAGTGTGTCGGGCCGGGGTAAAGCATAAACCGTTAACCGCTCTGTTAGTCAATTGTCAAACAGTCTACAATTTATGAAATTGCTAACGAAACCGGCAGACGTGGTCCTTCCCGCTGCGTTATTATACATTAAAAACTTCCTCTTTGTACGAGCAAGCAACGTACAGTTTTAGTTAAGTCATCAATTTACACGTTGACCTCATTTACCTGTATTCATCATTTTTCACTCGATCAAATCAGTTCGCATTTAGCCATCAAGAGCGCCGCGCGTACTCATTCATTTTATCATAAGTTCCGTTTGTACCAAGTTTTAGTCTCCAAATATACATCAGTTTATCATAAATCAAGTTTTATCATTTATCAAATTTGTTTCGGTCCACCCCGAACATTGGTCCTTCGAGCCTTCCGTAAAAGGCGGGATCATAACGCGTTTGTGGACTTACATGTGACCTGCACACGTGTCGTCGGTTCCGCTGAACCTATTGGAAGGATAGTGCACGTGTAGTGTACACCACGTGGTGATAGTGTTGCTGTGCAAACCAAGGCACGGCGACGCGTCGCACAACCAGATCAACTAAGGTGTGCCATCAAGAAGCACACCTAGCACCAAAACACCAAGGTTTTCGGTCATCAGCAGCCAGCCGGTGCCGGGGGCGACCACGAGCAGTCTTCTCTTGCATCAGCTATAAGCACCTGGAGTATCAAGACCTCCACCAAATCATCATCATTATCAAGTAAGACCAATCCTTTTTATTCTTCATAACCATGGCGAATTTTGAAGATATCATGGCCAATCAACAGCAGCTGGCTTCAGGCATTGAGCAAATCTGGACCAACTTTAAGAAAGATGGGTCAGAGAGAAAGACGCCGGAGTATTTACAACGCCGTGTAGAAGTGTTAGATACGTACTGGGTCGATTTTGAAAACAATCATTCAAGGTTATCAGAGTTCGGTATGGATGCTCCTTATTTCGAACATAAGGATTACGAAAGAGTAAGGGAGCGATATCGTTCAATCAGGGCAAGTATATTAGATTATAAGCCAACCGGGGTCAGCGAAGAAAGGCCTGGCCCTTCGGTGCTAAAACCGGCAACATTTAAGGCAACCACAAGCGATCATAAGCAACCGTCGGCGATACCAAGGTCAGCCGATACCTATCAACCATCGCCGTCATCAAGAGCAACGGCCAGTAGAACAGAAGACATGCTCAAAAAACAACAAAGCAATTTCAAGGCTTTCCATCGCTGCGTATCTACCATAGACCTAGAAACCATGTCAGAAAAATGGGAGTTTGACGACATCCTTCGCACTTTCCAGGCTCGTTGGGCGACCATTGATGCCCTACACTGGGAGCTTGACAGCGAATTGGACGAGTCAAATAAGAAGTACGAAGAAGCATTTTCAAGTTACGAAAGGGAGTACATCAGAATCAAGAAAGAAATTAACAAGAAAATGTGGTCTATGGCGCACAGGGAGAAAGCTACTCCTCAAATGGAGATACCTACCTTCAGTGGAAATTACAACACCTGGATTTCATTCAAGGACCTATTCACTGAAATCATTCACACTAACCCATCCATGTCCAGTGCACAGAAGATGCAGTATTTTAAAACCAAGGTCAGAGGCGAAGCTGAAAGGTTAATTCATCATCTATCTGTAAGCTCCGACAACTACTCTACCTGCTGGGAAATTCTAAACCAAAGGTATAACAACAAAAAGTTGCTGTTTACTTCACAAATCAGCACATTACTTAACCTCCCGACTGTCCAAACTCAATCTCTAAATCACATCAAACGCATGCATGACACAACTACAGAATGTCTCAATGCTATCAAGAACCTAGGAGTCGACATTACTTCATGGGACCCCTTGATTGTGCACATTCTGTCGCAAAAGCTAGATACAGAGTCATTTACGGACTACGTTGAATCAGTGAAGCAACCAAGAGAGCTACCAGTGTTAAAAGAGTTTCTAGACTTTTTAGAGACAAAGTTTACCAGTCTAGAATCATCATCACGTAGAAAACAAGACAACTCTACGCCTAAATATCAAGGTAACATCAAACATAATAATCAGTATCATAAACCTACGTTCAATAAAAGTGCATTCACTTCGAGTGTGAATGCACAATCTCCTACACAATCTCCTAGCAACAAGGCAGGGCCAGCAGCAGTTAGATACAGGTGTTCAATTTGCAAAAGCAATGACCATGGAATATATTTTTGTCAAAAGTTCTTAGAAATGACGGCGTTCAACAAGCGTAAAACCGTCAATAAATTTAATCTGTGCCAAAATTGTCTCAATTATCATCCTGGAAAAGCATGCCTATCAGATCATAGATGTCGAAAATGCAATGAAACTCACAATAGTTTATTGCACGAGGCATTTACGCAATCATGTAACACGACAACAGAAGCGGCGGCGGCCGCGGGCGCGGGGAGTGCAGTTACCACGAATGCAAACTCAGGAAAACAGGTAAAAAGTAGCTCACACGTGTCGCTGCCGAACGAACCAATTGAAATATTGTTGCCAACCGCTATTATCAAGCTACAATCATCGGACGGCTCTTCTTACCATACTATGCGAGCTCTTCTAGATCAGGGATCCCAAGTCTCTTTGATCACTGAACACGCAGCCCAGTTATTGCAGTTACCAAGAAAAAGATGCATGGGAGTGATATCTGGTGTCGGTGATAAAGAGAGCAGCTGCAAAGGGATGATGAATATAAAATGCATGTCAGTTATTAGCGATTTCACATTCGAAACTGACGTGTTTATCATGAAAAGCCTAACCAAAAACTTGCCAAGCTGTTCATTGAAATGATACACTTTTTACGGATTATTTCGCGATTTATTTACATTTTGTTTTAACCTGACGTTTCGGACCCTTTTCAGCGTCCGTGGTCACAGGTAGACTAAGGTGTTAGTTGTCATAACATAGTTTGAAAAAATTTTTAACTACCATCACTCAAAATATTAAGTTACGTTCCTATCCACACAAAATGAGCTAACAGTATCTTGAGGTCTTGCAGCGTGGGGTCGAGCTTGAGTCTTGGCTATAACAGGTTCCCAAGCTGGTGGAATTTTCCAACCATCTTCTCTATTAAAATTAGGGTGTCTTTTAATTTCAATAGCCTCACGGAGCATACGAGGAAGAAAACGACGTTCTCTTGCGAGGACTTTTGGTTGGTCAAAGCGTATGAAGTGGTTGGGTTTATCTAACGCGTGTTCACACACTGCAGACTTTGTGTTCCGTCTATGTTTAACGTCGGCTATATGTTCTTTAATCCGCACGCTTATACTACGCTTTGTTTGCCCTATGTATGAGAGTCCGCAGTCACATTCCAGTCTATACACTCCTGCGTCTTGAAGAGGTATGTTACACTTGACCGGTGGTAAGAATTGGTTGATCTTCTTAGGCGGCTTGAAGTAAGTTTTGATTGCAGCACGCTTCAAGATGTTTCCAATTTTGTCAGTGACACCCCTCAAGTATGGTAGTACGGCAGGTTGGCGGCCGACTGTATGAACTTTGGGCCGGGGTCTGCAACGGCGTGGTACTGGTAGCTGGTTGTCCCGTAGTACCTTCCTGACATGCTGAAGCTCAGCAGCCAAGTGTTGGTCGTCACAGATTCCCCTTGCTCTCTGAAACAAAGTTTTGCCCACGGTAGCCAACTGTCTAGGATGATGGTGAGAAGCACCATTGAGATATTTGTCAGTATGGGTTGCTTTGCGGAAGACTGTGTGACTAAGTTTATGATCCAGATTCCTTATGAGTAAAACATCTAAGAAAGCTAGCTGATTGTCTGCCTCAATTTCCATAGTAAATTGTATTTTTGGGTGTATGGAATTTAAATGATTAAGAAAAACAGAAACTAAATTGGTAGGTAAAATTGTGAAAGTGTCATCTACGTACCGTTTGTAAAACCTAGGTGTTACAGGTGCTGTGCTTAGAGCTCTGGCCTCGAAGTCTTCCATAAAAATGTCTGCGACAACGGGTGAAACTGGAGAGCCCATTGCAACACCATCTACTTGTACATAGAATTCATTGTCCCACAGTAAATAGCCAGATGTAAGGCAATGTTCCAATAGTTCTGCATATTCTATGGGCATATTACATTCAGCCAACTTCCTCTTTGTTATTTCAATGCAGTCCTGGACTGGTAAACTTGTAAACAAGGACTGTACATCAAAACTAACCATAGTTTCATCATCGGCTAAGCGTAGGTGTTTAACTTCGCTGATGAAATGGTAGGAATCCTTCACATGCGCTGTAGTTGTTCCTCTTAGGCCAGATAGTGTCCGTGCTACGTGCTGAGCCAACTTGTAGGTTGGTGTATCAATCTGACTCACGATTGGACGGAGTGGAACATTTGGCTTGTGAATTTTTGGCAACCCATACATTTTAGGCGGTTTTGCACACGATGGTATTAATTGTTTATCATCTAGACTTAAACATTCACTGTATTTACGCACTAAGTCGCTGGTTTTCTTTAGAACTTTGTTGGTTTGGTCGGTCTTTACTCGTTTATATGTGTTTTCGTCCGACAGCAACTGTGACATTTTAAGTTTGTAGTCCGATGTATCCATTACCACGGTAGCATTTCCCTTATCTGCGCGGAGTATAGTTATTTCAGGTCTAGATTTAAGGTTCTTTAATGCGATATGTTGTGCACGGGAAAGATTCGACTTGGGTACTTTCCTATGTCGTAAGACAGATGATATATCTTGACGTAAGGACTCCGAGTCTTCTTTCTTTAGATTATTTTTCACTAGACAATCCTCTACGCTGCAAATAATCTCCTCATATGGTATTTTTCGCGGAGTTACAGAGAAATTAAGGCCTTTATTTAGTAATTCAATGGTCGTATCATCCAATGTTTGTTTTGATAAATTGACAACTGACCGGTTCGAGTTTATGTTATCTGTGGTTGTTTGGATGACGTTTGCGTTTCGTTTTACTTGATTTTTAGATGTTAGTTTGTCAAATTTTTGTATCTGTTTTAATTTGCATTCGTTATAACGGTGTTTTTCACGTCTGTTTAGAATCAGAATACATTCTTCAAAATCTGTTTCGGTCAGTTGTTCTTTTAAATCTAAACAAATTTTATCGACGGTTGCATTTATGTAGATAAGGTCGGAATGATGTTGGTGTATGAGATGACGGAGCAATTTTTCACTGGCCTGTTGTAAGATTTTCGCGCTCCCACGAATGTCTTTTTTGGGTGATATTTGAACACATCGTGGGATGAGATTGTGGTCTCTGCATCTCTTCAGGAAATTCAAAGATGATATATTCCTTGCACGCTTAGTTTGTAGATCTTCCAACCGGCGAATTTTGTTTGCGATATCCAGTCCGTACTGGGTCACATATTTGTTTCTTCGGTTTACGCGAACAGTAGACATTGAAATGATACACTTTTTACGGATTATTTCGCGATTTATTTACATTTTGTTTTAACCTGACGTTTCGGACCCTTTTCAGCGTCCGTGGTCACAGGTAGACTAAGGTGTTAGTTGTCATAACATAGTTTGAAAAAATTTTTAACTACCATCACTCAAAATATTAAGTTACGTTCCTATCCACACAAAATGAGCTAACAGTATCTTGAGGTCTTGCAGCGTGGGGTCGAGCTTGAGTCTTGGCTATAACAGGTTCCCAAGCTGGTGGAATTTTCCAACCATCTTCTCTATTAAAATTAGGGTGTCTTTTAATTTCAATAGCCTCACGGAGCATACGAGGAAGAAAACGACGTTCTCTTGCGAGGACTTTTGGTTGGTCAAAGCGTATGAAGTGGTACTCGGAGTCCTTACGTCAAGATATATCATCTGTCTTACGACATAGCAAAGTACCCAAGTCGAATCTTTCCCGTGCACAACATATCGCATTAAAGAACCTTAAATCTAGACCTGAAATAACTATACTCCGCGCAGATAAGGGAAATGCTACCGTGGTAATGGATACATCGGACTACAAACTTAAAATGTCACAGTTGCTGTCGGACGAAAACACATATAAACGAGTAAAGACCGACCAAACCAACAAAGTTCTAAAGAAAACCAGCGACTTAGTGCGTAAATACAGTGAATGTTTAAGTCTAGATGATAAACAATTAATACCATCGTGTGCAAAACCGCCTAAAATGTATGGGTTGCCAAAAATTCACAAGCCAAATGTTCCACTCCGTCCAATCGTGAGTCAGATTGATACACCAACCTACAAGTTGGCTCAGCACGTAGCACGGACACTATCTGGCCTAAGAGGAACAACTACAGCGCATGTGAAGGATTCCTACCATTTCATCAGCGAAGTTAAACACCTACGCTTAGCCGATGATGAAACTATGGTTAGTTTTGATGTACAGTCCTTGTTTACAAGTTTACCAGTCCAGGACTGCATTGAAATAACAAAGAGGAAGTTGGCTGAATGTAATATGCCCATAGAATATGCAGAACTATTGGAACATTGCCTTACATCTGGCTATTTACTGTGGGACAATGAATTCTATGTACAAGTAGATGGTGTTGCAATGGGCTCTCCAGTTTCACCCGTTGTCGCAGACATTTTTATGGAAGACTTCGAGGCCAGAGCTCTAAGCACAGCACCTGTAACACCTAGGTTTTACAAACGGTACGTAGATGACACTTTCACAATTTTACCTACCAATTTAGTTTCTGTTTTTCTTAATCATTTAAATTCCATACACCCAAAAATACAATTTACTATGGAAATTGAGGCAGACAATCAGCTAGCTTTCTTAGATGTTTTACTCATAAGGAATCTGGATCATAAACTTAGTCACACAGTCTTCCGCAAAGCAACCCATACTGACAAATATCTCAATGGTGCTTCTCACCATCATCCTAGACAGTTGGCTACCGTGGGCAAAACTTTGTTTCAGAGAGCAAGGGGAATCTGTGACGACCAACACTTGGCTGCTGAGCTTCAGCATGTCAGGAAGGTACTACGGGACAACCAGCTACCAGTACCACGCCGTTGCAGACCCCGGCCCAAAGTTCATACAGTCGGCCGCCAACCTGCCGTACTACCATACTTGAGGGGTGTCACTGACAAAATTGGAAACATCTTGAAGCGTGCTGCAATCAAAACTTACTTCAAGCCGCCTAAGAAGATCAACCAATTCTTACCACCGGTCAAGTGTAACATACCTCTTCAAGACGCAGGAGTGTATAGACTGGAATGTGACTGCGGACTCTCATACATAGGGCAAACAAAGCGTAGTATAAGCGTGCGGATTAAAGAACATATAGCCGACGTTAAACATAGACGGAACACAAAGTCTGCAGTGTGTGAACACGCGTTAGATAAACCCAACCACTTCATACGCTTTGACCAACCAAAAGTCCTCGCAAGAGAACGTCGTTTTCTTCCTCGTATGCTCCGTGAGGCTATTGAAATTAAAAGACACCCTAATTTTAATAGAGAAGATGGTTGGAAAATTCCACCAGCTTGGGAACCTGTTATAGCCAAGACTCAAGCTCGACCCCACGCTGCAAGACCTCAAGATACTGTTAGCTCATTTTGTGTGGATAGGAACGTAACTTAATATTTTGAGTGATGGTAGTTAAAAATTTTTTCAAACTATGTTATGACAACTAACACCTTAGTCTACCTGTGACCACGGACGCTGAAAAGGGTCCGAAACGTCAGGTTAAAACAAAATGTAAATAAATCGCGAAATAATCCGTAAAAAGTGTATCATTTCAATGTCTACTGTTCGCGTAAACCGAAGAAACAAATAAGCTGTTCATTTTCAAAACCTGATTGGTCGTATCTTGACAACATCAAGTTAGCAGATCCAGAATTCTACGTCAACCGCCCTATAGATATCTTATTAGGCGCCGACGTCTATTCCATCATTTTATTAGACGGCATCTGTAGAGTAAATTCAACCTTGCCGACCGCCCAACAAACACGATTGGGTTGGATATTGAGTGGCAATGTTAAAACATATCAATGCAACATAGTATTACACAGTCTCGACGATATTCAACAGTTTTGGGATATCGAAGATATTTCAGAACCATCTAACGTATCATCTGAAGACCAGCGATGCATTGACTACTATGAAGCTACCACGACTAGGCATGAAGACGGCAAATATATCGTTAGATTGCCCTTGAAACCAAATTATCAAGAAAATTTGGGCGAATCAAAAAACAAAGCAATCGGTCAATTTTATTCATTAGAACAAAAACTTAATAAACAGGCGGAAATTGCGCAAGATTACAAGAAATTTATTAGTGAATACATCGAGCTCGGTCATATGAAACCTGCCACTATCGTCAGCGATTTGACACCACAATGCTATTTACCGCACCATTGCGTCACGCGATTAGAATCATCGACGACGAAACTTCGTGTAGTTTTTAATGCGTCCGCAAAAACTTCGAGTGGCTCTAGTTTAAATGACGTAATGTGTCGAGGCCCCAACTTGCAACAAGATCTGCAAAGTCTCATAATCAAGTGGAGACAATACAAATTCGCCTTTACTGCCGACATAGAAAAAATGTTTAGGCAAATATGGCTAGACGAGCAAGATCAACCATTACAGAAAATATTTTGGAGAGATAATGAAACAAGCCAATTAAAAGTTTACCAGCTGACTACAGTGACATATGGAACAAAAGCGGCACCTTTCTTGGCAATGAAGACTCTTAAGCAGTTGGCCAATGATGAAAGGGCGAACTTTCAAGACAGTTCGGCGCCCAGCGTTCTAGAACAGTGCTTTTATATGGACGATCTGATTCATGGCCAACACTGTCTGGAAGCTGCGATGCAACTTAAACAAGACTTAATCAAACTTTTACAATCTGGCGGATTTAACCTAAGAAAATGGAAAACCAATGCACCGGAGTTGCTTGACTGCAGCGCTGAGGAAAATAATCAAGACATTTTCGACTTCAAACAAGCTGAGTCAACGAAGACCTTAGGGCTCGGGTGGAACTCCAAAGATGATCATTTTACATTTCAATCGATAATGAACAACAACACAGCTAGACCGACTAAGAGATTACTTTTATCAGATATATCCAAACTATTTGACCCGTTAGGCTGGCTCGCACCTATCACAACGAAATTAAAAATCATATTTCAAGACATCTGGAAGACTAATATTCAGTGGGACGAGCAAGTACCTGCGGACATTTGCGAAGAATGGATTAAGATCAGATCAGATATAGATGCTATCCGTGACTGTGTAGTGCCAAGATGGCTAGGCACAATTGATCAAGATTGCATAGAGCTCCATGGGTTTAGTGACGCGAGCCCAAGGGCCTATGCTTGTGTCATTTACTGTCGAATCAACTGTCAAGACAGACAATCAATAACGCTGGTGGCAGGAAAAGCAAAACTAGCTCCGCTTAACAAAGCAATATCTCTACCTCGGCTCGAACTGTGTGGGGCGGTGTTGTTATCCAAACTGATGGACAAAGTCAAGTCATGCCTCGACGGCCATATAATCAAGATCTATGGCTGGGTGGACTCCATGGCGGTGTTAGGATGGCTCCACGGTGACGCTGATAGGTGGAAACCATTCGTCGCCAATCGAGTAAACCGAGTGATATCCATAATGCCATCAGATTGCTGGCATTATGTTAAATCAAAGGAAAACCCCGCTGACAGCGCCAGTAGAGGAACAACAGCAACCGAACTTAAACAACATCAGCTTTGGTGGCAAGGCCCCGAATGGCTATCCTCTTACCAGCCTACAGACCAGCAAAATTCAATCAAATACACAACTAACGAAGAAGCGAAAAAGAAAATGATAGTAAATGTAACTCAATCAGAAAACAAAGACAGCATTATAACAGATTTATTGACCAAAAACAGTTCATTAACCAAAACTATTAAAATATTAGGATGGATCATGAGATTTATAAAAAGAAATAATCAAAGTCAGCATTTATCATGTGAAGAGCTGCGCAAATCAAGACAAATGATCATAAAGGCAATCCAACTCAAAGAATTTACTGAAGAGGTTGCAAGTCTGAAGGCAAACAAGGCCGTCAATAACAAGAGCAAACTACTGGAATTCAATCCTTTTCTAGATGAGAATGGAATTCTACGTGTTGGTGGTAGACTTAGACACGCCAACATAGACCAAGAAACAAAACACCCTGCTATTATCCCGAGTAACACAAGATTAGCAGATTTATTGATCGACGAAGCACACGAGCTAACATACCACGGGGGTGCGCGTCTGACCACTGCATTTCTGAGACGAAGATATTGGCTCATAGGTGGGATAAGAGCCGCCAAAAAACGTATTCGTCTATGTGTTAAATGTCGAAAACACAATCCAGATCAACAGAAACAACTAATGGGGGACTTGCCACCGGCCCGCTCTAATCCATCTCGCCCTTTTTATCACACAGGAGTGGATTACACCGGCCATGTCCTAATCAAAGCTAACAAAGGCCGCGGTATCAAAACCACAAAGGGCTACGTGGCCGTGTTTGTATGTATGGCTACTAAAGCTGTACATCTGGAGCTCGTTTCCGATCTAACAGCTTCAGCGTTTTTGTCAGCCTTGCGACGAATGGCCGCTAGAAGAGGTGTGCCCGGCCACATCTATAGCGATCAAGGCCGAAACTTTGTCGGGGCCGACAAAGTACTACAACAAGAGCTAGAACAAATATTAAATACAACCTGTGATCAAAATCTACTTGGACAGATAGCAAGCATGGGCATTAAATGGCATTTCAATGCCCCATCCTGGCCATCAGCGGGGGGGATATGGGAAAGCGCCGTCAAAAGCCTAAAATACCACATCAAACGAGTTATAGGTGAGCAGACACTTACGTTTGAAGAATATAGCACCATCCTTTGTCAGCTAGAGTAGAGCTTCCATTCCGTAATTACGTAACTACGCAATTACGTAATTACGCAAAGATTTTCAACTTTTGAAAATTCCATAACTGAAGGGTCGAATTCCGTAATTACGTAAGTAAAGGACTTTCATAAAATCAATGAAATATAATATGACTAGCGACCCGCCCCGGCTTCGCACGCGTGTTAATGGATGTTATTATACATATAAACCATCCTCTTGAATCACTCTATCTATTAAAAGAAACCGCATCAAAATCCGTTGCGTAGTTTCAAAGATTTAAGCATACAAAGACATAGGGACAGAGAAAGCGACTTTGTTTTATACTATGTAGTGATATTCATTATTTCAATCCATTCAACCACACATTAGCAACTTATTAGCAAGTTTCCAACATTAAACATTATTCTAATCAGGACCTTTGACATATAAGACAGGTGGGTACCTAGCCTACACTGAAACTGAATGTTGGCGGAAGCGTGGAAGCACAGACAAAACTCAACTCGTCTCCAAGCCAAAACATTAAAAAAAATAAGCAATTTTTTCCCCGTAAAGGAAAAATTCACTCCGGTAAATATTAGGAGAGCTATTCTTGAGATTCGAGCGATGAAAACGTATTATTTAAGATCAGTAAAACCTTCCGCTAACAACTTTATTTTGCTAAAGTATATATGCGACTAAGCTATCTGAATTCTGAATCGTAAACTGTTTACCTACTGCTAAAGTTTATTTAAAGTAAATCAAGAATAATTAGCTCCTATTCGAACGATAATGTTTTCGAGTGATCTCAAGAATAGCACTCCTATACTTCATGGTCCGGTACTTCCCCGGCGGGGATCCGGAAAGCCCCCCACGATCTATGTGTAAATAATCTCATTCCTCATTTATCTCTTATTACGTTCAAAGGTCACGCTCACACCTTGAAATTCAAGAATTGACCTGATCAATTAAGTAATTTGTTAAGTGCCTGTCATGTGTTGTGAACTATTTTAGATTTCTGTTTGTCACTGGAGGATTTTTCATTATTATTGTATGGAAGGAATCCCTACAAATATGTAAGTGCGAGAATCAAATCTATTTATATTCTACGGGGTGATTTAGATTTAAAATTACAAATGTTAGCATTTAACTATTTAAACAGGCGAGGTTTTCATGAAGATTCACCAATAAGGAAAATTACTGTAAGAATTTTCTTAGAGATAATTTTATTAATTTTAAAATTGTTTGGATATTAATTCAGCTTTCTCACCTAAACAGCTGAACGGATTTGGATGAAATTTAGTTATATAGATAGATCATGCACTTGATTAACACATAGGCTACTTTTTACTGCGTGCAATGCTTCATTTTTCATCAACTTTGAATGCGTTGTCGTTTATGAGATCTCATTTTCAGACAGGTACACAGTAAAATAATTGAAAACAAATTTAAAATAAATAAAGTTATCTTCGTATCTTAAAGTATCTTTGTGATTGTGTTTGACTTGTGTGTGTTGATTTTAAATAAATGAAGGCTTGTGTAATGTGTTGTGTTATTTATTATATACGAATTGTCCTAAAATATACTTACTAACTGTACTTATTGTATTGTATTACTTTATAGTAGAAACTAGGAAGGGACTTCATTCATGTTCCTTTGATTTTTTTAATAAAGCTTCTGTTTAATATCTTTTTAACTCTGCATTTTTTTGCTATAGTCGGTCTGTGAATACACTGACAGAATAATAAAACATCGATTTCAAAAGTATCATAAAAATTACGTAATTACGGAATTACGTAATTGGACCCAAAAATTCGTAATTAGTTACGTAATTAGCATATCCGTAATTTTGGAACCCCTAAGCTAGAGGGATGTCTAAATTCAAGGCCACTGAGCTCAGTGACAGAAGATCCCAACGATTTCGACGCCATCACCCCAGCACACTTCCTAGCAAGCGGACCTACTTTGACCATATACGAAACAGAAACCGATTTACGAACCAGGTGGCACTTAACACAAAAGATATATAAAGATATCTGGGATCGATGGTCAAATGAGTACCTAACTCTGTTAGCAGCGAGAAGTAAATGGAGAAAACCACAACGCAACATCAAGGAAAACGACGTCGTGGTAATCAGAGACGATAACATTCCTCCGGGCAAATGGCCCTTAGGGCGCGTGGTACAACTTCACCCCGGCAGCGATGGTTACGTCAGGGTTGTTACGCTTAAAACCAAGCACGGGTTTATGCAGCGACCCATTGTAAAGCTCTCCGTTCTACCGGTTAGTAACAACGATAAAGTCAACCAAAAACCATACGAAGACCAAGAAAATCAATCTCCAAAATCAAGATCATCAACTCGCAAGAAAAAGGCTTACAGTTTCGTATCAGTAGCTACGGCATTTTTATTATTTTTACTAACAATTATATCGCCAGTACAGTGCATGTATAACATAACACCATTACAGAATAACAGCCTCTATTTTGATAGCATTACGAACATGCATTTAATTAGAGACGACTGGCGCCTAGTTGCCTACTACGACACTCGTCCTTATCGGGAAGGGAACGCCACAACAAGCAAATATCTTAAGTACCTCAATGCACTGTGCTCGAGTATCAAAGAACAATGGCACTGCCGCGAGATAATGACTCAGATGCAGCACGAGTTCGCGGAACTACAATATCATAACAACATTTTAATGCATCAGAAATCCGATACGCGTTCGAGGCGCCGCCGCGGTCTCATAGACGGTGTCGGATATATTGCTAATAGTCTTTTCGGCGTATTAGATGAACGTTTCGCCGAAAAGTACGAGAAAGATATCGCTCTCATCAATGAAAATCAAAAACATTTGGCCTCCTTGTGGAAAAACCAGACTTCGATCGTAGAAGCAGAGTTCAACCTTCTTAAGCGCACCGAGAACATTATGAACACACATCACAAAACCATCATAAATAAAATTCTCCGATTTGAAAACACAATCTATGAAGCTAGCATTGCTGTTCACAACATTTCTATCATAACCGAATTTCTCGGTACAGCAATGATGGCAAACAATCTTCTAAACAGCCTCAGAAATATCCAACAAATGTTACTAGATGCGATCACAAACATTTATAACGGCAAGTTCAATTTTCACCTGTTGACGCCAGACCAGATCAGACAAGAGCTAAACGTTATAGCAGGTCAACTTCCTAAAGACTTATCTCTACCAATTGACAATAACGACTTTTCTGACATATATAATTTGTTACAAGTGCGGACACGAATCACATACAACTATATCATATTCGAGATCAAGATACCGCTGATTAGCCGAGACATATATGAAGTTTTACGACCTATACCTATCCCTCATTTGATTGGGAACCTTAAACAACAAAACGTCGTACCTATATCAGAGTATGTAGCTATAAGCCTGAGTAAAGATGCGTTTGTGCCACTATCAGGAAAAGATTTCGACTCATGTTTGCATCGAAACTCCGAAACCATTCTTTGTCACCTTAAGATGCCTATTTATCACATTCAAGATGATCAGAGCCTATGTGAGACATTGCCCAACTCAAGAAACTGTCGAACAACTATCAATTTTTGCTTTAATAAATGGAGCGAAATACATAAAACAAATACTTATTTTTATTTCTGATGCGAGCGGTGTCAGTTGAAGTTGCTATGCGAAGATAAAGTTACCGTAGTGCAATTGACCGCCGCTGGCCTGTTTAAAATCGACCAAGGTTGTATTATCAAAACAGCTGATTTCTTTGTTTATTCACACAAACAAGAAATTAACAAACTCAGCATCAGTTCCAAGATACAAGCTCCAGAAATTTCGCCCATAAACCATATTTTCAATATATCTGTGCCAGAACAACCTATACCGAACGATGAAACTGATAACATGACCCATTATCGCCAATTACAAGATATCAGGCAGCAGCTAGATATTATGAAGAGCAGTGAACCCATCGCAGAGAACATATCCTATCATGATGTCCACCACTATGTGGCCATATACGTGCTCTTCGTGATCGTGGCGGGGGCCGTCGTAGCCTTCGCGTGGTGGCGCTGCAAGCGAGCGCCGGTGGCCGCGGGACCTGCGGTTCCGCAGCCGGCTACCTGTGCCAGTGTTAGTGCAGTGAAGTGTAGTGTAAACGAAATAAGTGAATCAAGTGAGTTACCTAAAAGGTGTGCGCGTGTGTTAAAGCAAAATAAAAGCACATCGCCTGTGCTTCGATCAGTGTTTTCAATTCAAGACTCAAGTGACTAGAAATAAGATGAATTGTTGAATCACCTTGTAATTCGGGGTACTAATAAAATCATCTTGCATGTTAGTTTAAAAATATATATTGTTTTATCACCTTGTTAAATTTAAGATCATGCTTAAATTCATCTCACTAATAATCTCACACTTTCTCCCGCCCGGGAATATGTACGAGCAAGCAACGTACAGTTTTAGTTAAGTCATCAATTTACACGTTGACCTCATTTACCTGTATTCATCATTTTTCACTCGATCAAATCAGTTCGCATTTAGCCATCAAGAGCGCCGCGCGTACTCATTCATTTTATCATAAGTTCCGTTTGTACCAAGTTTTAGTCTCCAAATATACATCAGTTTATCATAAATCAAGTTTTATCATTTATCAAATTTGTTTCGGTCCACCCCGAACACTCTTGAATCATCCTATCTATTTTAAAAACTGCATCAAATTCCGTTAAATCAATTGATTGTTTCTAGGTAATGCTAAAATATGATCTTAAAATGATAACTTATCATAAAAATCTGTAAAATAATGAATGGACAACTCACCCATGTACCCATAGCGGTGAATATCTTCTTCACAACCGCATCCATTTCAAGAAGCTTCGGTTTAATCTGCGGGCTCCTGGCGCCCTGCAGGTGCCCAATGTGGTCCAGCCCCAGATAGTGGAGCACTAGGAAGTCGAACGTTGGCTTCTTGTTCTCGTCTGGAGTAAGGATGTGTTTTAAGTGCCTGGTGACGTTGTTGTCAACCTAAAAAGAAAATGTAGCTTTTGTACAACATATGATAATATCTTTATCAACGAATTACTTTTCTTTCGTGGATATGTGTAACCTTCTTTCTTTTGTGGAAATGTGTAACCGAAAGCGAGATATGTTTGAGAGATATATTTACTTGACGGAGCGACGCCCTCTAGCGGCGGATGAACTTTTAGTTTTTAGTTAGCTTTATAGTACTCCCTACCTACGTAAAGCCGTTGGGCCTGCGCCTGATCTCTCTCCGTTCATGACCGGAGACAGATCAGGCGCAGGATCGGATAGCCGTCTCACCGAACTTTAAGAGTGAACAAACTTGTGCACTATGATCTCTCCTGCGATAGCAGCCAACTGGCTGATTTCGGTTAAGAATGGCCGCCGTGGTCGAAATTGAATTAAAGAGCCACGTGTCGTCGCCGTACATGAGTAAGCGGCGCCCTCTAGCGGCGGCGGTACGTAACACACTGTCTAGTTTATAGCTCTGTATGAAGTATTCCCTGTCTCGGTTGGCAAAGACCCCTGTAGTATTCCTTACCTCGGTATAGTCCGTGACGTAGAACGACGTGGTCCCGTCGGTCTCGGCCCACAGCCCCGGGAAGAGCCGCAGCCACGTGTCGTCGCTGTACATGACCGAGCGGCGCCCTCTAGCGGTGGCGGTACGTAACAGACTATCTAGTACATAGCTCTGTATGAAGTATTCTTTGTCTCGGTAGGCAAATATCCCTGTAGTATACCTTACCTCGGTATAGTCCGTGACGTAGAACGATGTGGTCCCGTCGGTCTCGGCCCACAGCCCCGGGAAGAGCCGCAGCCACGTGTCATCGCCGTACATGACCGAGCGGCGCCCTCTAGCGGCGGCGGTACGTAACACGCTGTCTCCGCGCACGGCCGGCGCGCCGAAGTTTAGCGCTACGTCAGCGAATGTTGACACGCTACCCGTCATCATGGCCTGCGGTGATGGAGTTAGTATTAGAATTACGTATGGCATCAATACAAAGACGATTTTTTGACACTCGTGATATGTGACATACTATAGCTCATGTAAAGCCTGTGAATAAACTTAGTTTAGATGATAGGGGACTGCAATCTCTCATAAAGAAAAAGGAACAGACTCACTTTAAAACGTTATAAGCATGGAGGTACTTGAAACATTTGCATCAGAATGTTTATGTGTTTCTTATTTTAATAGTTTGTCTCGCTTAATTACTGATACCGACTATAGCCGATCATCTTAAGTGCTATACGCCTTACCCGTTGTCCTACGTGAGCGACGCGACTAATAGTCTGGGAAAGGAATGATTTTGATTGGAGAATCGAAAGCGGAAAAATTTGAGTTGGACTAGTTAGGAAATAAACATACTAAAAGTCCTGACCCCTCCGAGATAACAAAATATCGCAGGAAGCACTGTTTGCGAGACTAAGCAAAAAAAAAACGGGACCATTTATCCCCCCTCGAACTCACCTCGGAGGGGCCAGGACTTTCACTATGTTCATCTTCTAACTAGTCCGAACAAAGTTCCCAAGTTCATTTTCCAAGCACTCAACATTTTGAGCATTCATGTACTACACTTTAAGGGACGAGACGTGATTTACATACACAAACGTATAAAGTATAGCTCACGTGACTCGTCGCCAAGCATTGCGTCGCTCACCTAGGACAACGCCTGAGGTATCAACGACGAATTTGGTAATTTACATACTGATGACATAACACCAGGTCAGGTCAGGATCCCGCTCTTTATGGCTATGATACAGCAGCAGTGCCTATTTACCTTGCCTGATGCACTAATGTGGGTAGAGTCGCGTCTCGCTACCTCGGTCGTACCACACGGGACACGGGTCATTAGTAGCCTATGGACACTGATTTCTAATGTCATGCAATTCGAACAGAATCTTCTACTGTGAAATGAAATGCTACAAACACAATGGTGACAACCAATTTTATCGAAATCTGTTCAATAGTTTGGGCGTGAAAGCGTATCATACAGAAAATCAAATGTCGTGTTATGGTCGCCATCTTGTATAACGCACGTCAGACCACCATTACACAACCGCCATAAATCTAGTGACAAGCATACAACGAGTACAAAGCCAGATAATGTGCCAAAATATGAATATCAACGTGATTAATCGGCAAGCAACATGCAAGGCGCGGTCACAATCTGTTTCCCATGTTATTGCACTCCAATGCGCAATCTTCGACGTGCAGCCATGCGTGCCGCCTGTTCCCACGTTCGTGGATTTAAGATCCCTTACACACTGCGACTTTTATGCAGCGATGCAGTCTTGATGCGGCATCGAGGCTGTCGCAAATGGTCCACCTATGCTACTTAAAGCTTCGGTCGATCGGTCGATGCGGTCGCGATTGACGCGTGTTATGATCGATGCAGTCATGCTCTATGCAGAAGCTGGCCATTTAACAATAGAGATGCAGTATCCATGCTAACGCGATTGCATCAATGCTAAAAGTCTCAGTGTGTAAGGGACCTAAGAGGCCCTACTATGTAATGCTTCGTCCACATTTTAATATATAGCCTTCCCTTCCTCTAGGTAGGTCAAACAAGCATGAAATTGGATGGCTACATTAGAAACTACTGATATCTACACCGGGTTACATTGTAGGTTTTACAATGTAGGGTGTCTGACATAAGAAAACAACTTTCATGTATTTACAGCCCAGCTAGTAATAGGTGTAATAATGTTACATTGTAAGGATTACCAAAGCAGTCTTTTTAATTAGAACTAGTATAGATAAAGATTTGTAAAGATAGTACTGTTCAACAAATTGTAATTTTTTTGTACATAATTAAGGATATTAACTTTGTAAAACATGTTACAATATCTCACACAGCAAAAATAATAATACCTAAAAAAATTGGCCACTATCAACAGAACAAACTAGCAATCAGTCTCTTAAAAGTAAGCTAATGAAGCCAACCTTATTGGTAGGTTAATAATAAATACATAGCAACAAAGACATGCCAGGGCTATCTACTTTTACAAGAGCACAAACATTTTCAAGCACAATACCAAAGAAAAAACTAAAATTGCAAACTGAATAGTAACACATTATATATCACATAATTTGTTTCGTTTTTTCTTTGGTTATTTATGTGAAGCAAGGAATGGAATAATTACACAAAGGACAAAAAGTGACACTTGCAAATATATCCCGCCAGAAGTTTATGGTGCGCCTCCACTGTGCTTTAAGGATTTTCCTCTCCGGTGACTGTACAATATAAAAGTATTCATCATGTTATAATCAAGTTTCATTTGTATAATAATAAAGTAGTGTAACAATCAAATTTACCTATTTTTTCTTTGGTACTGCAATTGAAAATATTTTGAAAAAAGGTTAAGATTAAGAAAATTCAACATTGGTTTAAATCACTTGAGAAAAAGTGCAGTTAAATCAATATTATGTAAACAATGTGCTGAGTTAAATTTTGATTTAATAAAACTGTCATCCTGACAATGTTTCTGTTAGGTACTGAAAAGTCAGTGAAATATAATGATTGAATGGACCCCTAAAGTTTTTCATATATTATAGATCCATATTTTAGATCTACACATGCACTAGGTGTTTGAATCTTTTGATAATTGCATTCATTCATTAATAACAATTATCTTTATCATTTCATTACATCATCATGTTATGGTTCGTTTCTCTTACCTTAATCCTAGGCATTGTGACTGTTGGGGGTTCTGCAAGCGATACATAAATGCAAGCAGACTTGTTTTTCAGTAATTGCGCTGTATATGGCATGTACTCTTCAGTAACAAAGTCATAGCGAAGACTGTCTATTACCATCAGAACTACACTATGTTCACCAGCATTGTAAACTTCTTGTCCGTCAATACTGGAAATAAAAGTTCAGATTATCAAAACAAGAGATAACAAGACGTAAGTAAAACAAGAGATGAGTTAAATTCTTGATATATTAAGAAACAAAATACCTCTGATACTGAAAATTATGATACTGATACTGAAAATTAAGCTGGATTTCATCTGTCAATTATGAAGAAATAGTAGTTTTACTTTATCAATTCCAATAAGCTTTAATATGATACTTTATGATCAGGCTCTCAAACAACACAACTGAAAGTAGAGAAATGACTCACCTGACATCATGAATGAAATTGGGCAAATCTTCCATACGGGCCAGTTTTCCTGAATGATATTTTAATGGGAAAAAGCCATACAGGAACAGTGAAAATGCCTCAAGTGCAATGAACAGCAGGGCAAGGCCCGTCCACCTGTGTTTCTGCCAACCCATTTTGATCCTCAAAGTTATCCAATATTAAACAAATAACGAAGGGACAACAGTTGGTCGTTGTTACTCGCACAAGAAAAAAACATTCCTATCGTATGTTTACTCTTCCCTCCAGTCGATAGCACATTGTGCAACGCAATTCAAGGATTCAGCAGTCTTTCAATTAGGTATTAACGTATAATAATCACCGGTTATTATCAATCGAACACCGGTGTAACGCACCGTGTCTTGCGTTAAAGCCAGAATTTTTATTGAACTTGATTCAGGAGATATTGAGGAAAGATTTTATCATGAACGTTAAGTATTTATGACTCTGCAGTGATAAACGAGTTTTTTTTTTTTTTTTTTCCCTTATGGCTTTGTCGTTAACGTAGCCATTATCAAGTAAAAAATTAGGGAAACAGGGAAATTGGAAATAATTCAGACCCGGGAATGAAGCAGGATCAGGAAAGGAAATAATTTAATATTATATGAATACTAGAATATGGTAAAAGTGTAAATACTATGCTGTTTCAAGTTATAAATATGTTACAGTTTGATATCATTAAAAAGAAGAAATGAACAGATACATTTATACACATTGATATTGTTTAAAAATAATAAAGAAGCGACTGAGGTCGGGAATGGGACATGAAGGGATAACAAAGAACTAAGGAAATAAGAACGGTTGTATCGACTGCATGCAAAAAAGATATGATTTACATCCTCAACGTCCTCGCCACACTCGCATTTATCGTCCGTAACAATATGAAGCTTAGCAAGGTGACTACGCGTGCATGTATGTCCTATTCTCATTCTAGATATTACCGATGTGTGAAGCTTGCCAAACTTCATTTTGAAAAACCAGGGCTTAGACGGGATAGATGGTTGAATTTTAAAATAGAACCTGCCTTTTGTTACACTTCTGTCCTCCCATTCATTTTGCCATGTTGTGGTAAGTTGTGATTTAGGAAGGCACGCTAAGTCATGACAATAATTGCGATACAGGAAAGTATCACCTGTAGATATAGCCTCATTAGCCAAGCGATCTGCAATTACATTTCCCATAATGTTTCTGTGGCTTGGTATCCAAGCCAAATTTACCTCAAATCCTCTCGATGCACATTCATTTATTTCATCTCTAATTTGGAAAATTAACGGAAATTGCACCTTACATTTAAACGGAAAATGTTCAAGAGCCTGTAATGCACTTTTCGAATCAGTAAAGATAACTGTTTTTTTAACCTTTATAAGACGAACATATTTTACCGCTTTTAAAAGTCCAAAACATTCCCCAGTAAATATTGAGGATTCTGGTGGAAGTTTGGTTTTTTGAACTATATCGTATTGTTGGTGATAAACACCAACCCCAGTGCAAGTAGAACTTGAATGCTTAGAAGCGTCCGTAAAAATGTAATGATAATTCTTGAAGTTGGAATCTACAATGTGATTAAAGCTGACAGCTGCATGTAGGTCATGTTTTTCCAGCGGAAGGTAATGTATGTTTAAAGTTTTTATAAGGGTTTCAAACTCACTTTGGAATAAAGGTAGATAATTAGATCGGTACGTAGGAGACGTAAGCGAAGTATATTTGCGATAACTTATTACGAGGCATGGTAGGGGTTTGTGAGCCCAGTATCTAGAGTTATCAATTAAATTAGAGAGTGCCTGGAGTTTCGTCAAAATAGGATTATTTGAGAACTGAAGTGCCCGGAACAAGAACCTATCAGATAGGAACTGGCGTCTTAATCTTAAAGGTGGATCACAGCATTCCACTTGCAATGCATTTATGGGACTAGATCTCATAGTACCAGTAACTATTCGCAGCGCTTTGGATTGAACTAAGTCTAATTTTTTCAAACTTGTAACATTACCAGGTTGTAATAAGAATGTTCCATAGTCTAATAGTGATCTAATAAGTGCATTGTAAATTAGTTTCAAACAAAAAGGATGTGCGCCCCACCAAACACCTGACAGACAACGCAACATATTTATAATCTTTTCACATTTAAGTACAACATAGTCGCAGTGTGGGCTACCAGTAAGTTTAGAGTCCAGTATAACCCCAAGAAACTTAAATTCATTACTCATTGAGATTTCACAATTGTTATATAGTAAGCTTACAGGGGGAAGAGATCTTAATCGTGAGAAAACGACTGCAGCACTTTTTGATGCGGAGATTTCGAGACCATTTGTATCCATCCATGATTTAAGGAAGTTCAATGAGGAATTGAGGGCTGTTTCCGCGGCATCTATGGATTTATTTGCAGTATAAAGCAAGAGGTCATCAGCGTATTGCAAAATATTTACACCTCTATTTACATGAAATTCTAAGTCATAGGTATATACATTGTACAATAATGGGCTAAGAACAGAGCCTTGGGGAAGACCTCTGCTGACAGAACGTTTTTCAGAGCCAGATAAAACGATAGAGCGATCAGACAAAATGTTTAAAATGAAGAGAGTTAATTTTGGTGGGACTTGGAGAGCCTGAAGTTTAGTTTTTAGGATATTAAGTAAAACTCCATCATAAGCACCAGATATATCTAAAAATGCAGCTAAAACTGATTCACCATTTGTAAAAGCTATACGTATATCTGTTACAAAAATACTGACACTATCTAATGTGCTTTTGCCCCTACGGAAGCCATATTGAGATTCTGCTAAATATCCTTTTCTTTCCAAATGCCATTCCAATCTATTTTTTACCAGGTGTTCAGCTAATTTCAACAAAACTGATGATAAAGCTATAGGACGATAAGAGTTAGCGTCAGACGGGGATTTTTTGGGTTTCAGGAATGGCAACACTACTTGTGTTTTCCAAACTGACGGTATTGAGCCCGTTGACATTATTGTGTTAATTAATTGTAAATAATATTGGAGTATTTGGTCACTAACATTGGAAAATAAAGAATACGTGATTCCATCAACACCCGGAGCCGAATCTTTAGTATGGCTTAATACACCCTTAAGTTCGTAAAGCGAAAATGGGGAATCTAACTCAGAGAAGTTATGAGGTGGCTTTGAATTTTGTGAAGTAACATCATTTAAATTATTTGGTACCCAGGTAGGTACCAATTTGTCCATGAAATCATTAATTAATGTTGGTGGTAAGACTGAGGGGGAAGTATCACTAAAGGCTGACTTGAACCTTCTTATACTGTTCCAGACGAGGCTAGAAGGGGTATTAGGGGATATTGATAGGCAAAATCGTTTCCAACTCTCTGCCTTCTTATGTTTAAAAAGGTTTCGAGTCTCATTCATAAGATTTGTCAGTACGTCAAAGTTTTCAGGTGACATATTATTTTTGTATGTTTTTTCTGCTACCTTACGCCGCTTAATAGCTGCTGTGCATTCAGCATCCCACCATGGGGGTGAAGGTATTTTTCTAGAACCATTATCTCTTAAAGGGAATGTTTCATTAGCGGCCTCAATTAAAACATTTGTAAGGGCATTTGCACACTCAGCTTCATTACTTGGACTAATGTTAGGTAAAGACCGGACTTTTGCATTAACACAGGACTTATATTTCTGCCAGTCAACACTACTTCTTGCTGGTAACTTATGTTTTAAGAGGGATCTATGTTTCAGATAAGCTGGTTTATTAAATGGCAGTGAAATGCTAATTGGATAGTGGTCACTACCAAAGGTTGATGGTAAGGTACACCAGGTAAGACTAGTGGCTAAACTTGGAGTGCAAATGGAAAGGTCAACAGCGCTAGAGTTTAGATTTGGAGCAGTGCAACGTGTAGGGCAGCCAGTATTTAATGTGCAAAGGTTTTGGTCATCAATAATATCAAGCAGTGCTTCACCATAGCTATTGGATATGGAACTTCCCCAAACCTGGTGATGACAGTTAAAATCACCTAATATTAAAAATGGTCTAGGTAACAAAGAAACTATTTGAGCAATTTCATCTAAAATAGAGATAGAAGGATAAGGTATATATACAGATATAATACAAATATTATTTACACAAGCAGCTACCATTGTATAATCATTACTATTATGTACAGGAAGGGAAACTAAAGAGAAAGGCACAGAATTCCTGATGAATAAGGCAGACCCACCATACCCATCAGGCCTGTCCTCTCTCAGACAATGGTAGTTACTTACTTTAAATATACTCCTAGATTTGAGCCAGGTCTCTGCTACAGCAAAGACAACTGGCTCATAAGTGTTGAGCAAGTGTATGAACTCACTCTTTTTATTACTCAGACTGCGCGCATTCCACTGCAAGATTATTTCTCGAGTGAATGTGACGGATTTCATTAAGCTTATCAAGTATTGGGGCAACGTTGGACGGTGAATTAGAGTTACTTTGTATTTGTGCTAATAAACTGATGACAATAGAAATTAAATCATTTATTTGCTTCAGATATTGACTATTATCATTACTGTTATTTTCGTTATCATTACTCTTAAAGCCACAACCATTTTTAGGTGCTGGGATAGAGAACTCTTTGATTATTTTACTATGAGCCTGTTTATCATAACCCTTACTGGGGGACACAGGAGACCGAGAAGGCTTTAAGAATACTGTTTTTTTATGAGAGCTAGATTTTAAATGTGAATTATTAATGTGTGAACTGTGAGAGCATGATGCTATGAAATTTTTGGAAGGGCTAGATGTTACAACATCTGCAAAGGATTTAGTGACAGGTGGATGTAATTTTGATGCTTCAGCATACGAGACACAGTTATTGGCCATGTACATTTTAATTTGTTTCTGCCTTAAGAATTCTGGGCAAGCCTTGCTAGTTGCAAAGTGTGACCCAGAGCATGAGCAACAAAAACCATTATCTTCCTCAACATTACAGGATTCACCGGAATGACCATCTTGACCACACTTATAGCAGCGCGGCTTAGATCGGCATTGGACCTTTGTGTGGCCGAATCTACAACAGTGGTAGCATTGTACAGTAGGGAATATGTATAGTTCTACAGAAAGAGCATTATAACACATAAAAATTCTTTTTGGTAGGATCTGACCGTCAAACGTGAGAACTACTGTCTGTGATGGCTTCCATGTTGCTGTTCCATTAATAAACGTTTTAAAATTAAGTCTGCGTACTTTTATTATTTCCCCACAACCTATAGGTACATTAATATTTTGGACTATCTCTTCCGGAGACCATTCGGCTGGAACTCCTCTTACTAAACCCATTCTAGTAATGTTGAATGTAGGAATAAAGGCCTTAAGCCTATTCGACTCTAGGCTATGATGAACAAGGAATGAATTTGCATCAGAGTAATTTGAGAAAGCCATAGCTATTGTATTGCGACCAATCTGTTTTACACTTCCGTTCACAATGTTTTTAAACCCATGTTTTTGTAAAAACTTGCCAAATGAGAGAGAGTGCATTGAGGCTCCATCGTTAGGTGCCGACTGAATTTTTTGGACATGTATAACAAAAGGCGCGGCATCAGTGTTATTATAGCATTTTCTACCTAAATCAATGGATGAAGGAATCGGTTGTGTCTGCGACTCGTGTGTGGAAGGTAAATCCTTTGGTATATCTTTATTTCTCTTAGAAACCGGGCTTCGACTCCGAGGAGATGAAGGAGGTGAAGCTGGCGATGTTTTCAAATCGCAGGTACAATCGGTTTCCCGTATGTCTTGTCCTGGCTTTCGCTTACGCTTGCAACAGTTTTTACATTTTTGTACGCGGGAACGTTTTCGGGAGCTGGTTGTTTGTTGTCCGTCTGTGTCCATTGCCGACTCATTTGTCGAGAACGCTACCGCAAGCGGTGCGAATGTATTCGAATGGCTTGGAATTGTACTCACTACTGGAATAATTTCTGGTATTGTAAAGTCATGTTGTAAGGTACCTATCGTGACATTTTCACCTACTAATGGGACCTCGCCTGGATCAGGCGGGTCAGGGGGTGTGCCCCCTGACCACTCGTTCATACTAAATGAATGTTAAAACACTTACCAATATACAGCTATTGTTCACTAACTACTAAATATAAACAAATAATAAATAAATAACAGTAATATTCCTTAACTGATCACAGAATTAATAAGAAAAATAATTTTATAAGAAGGGGATCAAAAAACGCGCCCGGCTAGTTAGAAGTTTCCCGCCTTTTTTTTCATAAACGAGTTAATAACTCTTCAATCGAGTTAGCAATTCTTTATTTAGGAAAATGGAATTGGAAACTGTTGGAAACTTAGTTAATATTTTCCAATCGAGCACTGACTGAAGGAAGAACCAGTGTTGCCACCTCAATTTTTGAATTGAGGCTTTTGAAGAAGCTGAAAAGGGCTAGATCGGCTAGGGCCACAAATGCTAGAAAAGGATTTTTAAACGAGCCTTAAACTTGCAAGAAGTTATAGTTTTTAGTCCCAATTTTGTTCCTTGTTTTGGTTTTAATAAGGTTCATCGAGCGAAAAACACGCTGGAATGTGG
Source organism: Pyrausta despicata (assembly GCA_963921415.1). Lineage (NCBI taxonomy): Eukaryota > Metazoa > Arthropoda > Insecta > Lepidoptera > Crambidae > Pyrausta > Pyrausta despicata. Next base: position 5,817,046 of record OY992862.1, on the reverse strand, counting down.
CAAAGATAGAACATTTTTTTGCCAGCTTTCCCAATTCTTTATACGGTTTGTTGCCGGCGGCTGTTTCAATAATCGAAAAAATTAAATCTACCAAAAAATTATTCACAAGTCTTATTTAAAACACTTATTCCAATTTTAGTATATATTTAATATATCCTAGTTTAGTATTAAAAGAAGGCAGAAAAAAGGAATGAATGGCGATTACTCCACCGACAAGAGCGCAGCTCTTTAGTTAAAGAAGAAGAAGTTTAGTATTAGCATGGTGCAAATTTCAGATTTTGATGCAACATTTTTAGATTATGAAAAAGGGCTAGATTGCCCTTTTCGGGCTAAATCATTAAACTACGAGTTCACACATAGTAAAAAGTGCTAGATCTAGCCCGAAAAGGGCTAAGGTGGCAACACTGGGAAGAACGCGCAGAGATCAGTTTGACTTTTTCTGTCAAAGTCACTGTCATGTGTCAGTGATAAGATAAATAGTTGTTCCGAATTCAGGTAAGAGCAGTGTAAGGAGATTTCTATTCTGAAAATTAAATAATGTTCACGTTGTTTTAGGGGCTCCGTGCCCAAACGGTGAAAATTGGACTCTATCCTATTTACACGACCGCCTGTTTGTCCTAGAGTATATGGTACTGTGCTGTTACCACACCGGGTTTTGTACCATAACTGCATTGTGTCTGTTGCGGGTTTCGCAAAGAGTACGTACAAAAAACAAAAAAGAAATAAATAGTATGTACATATGTAGGGCTTAAAGGGCTCCCATACAAGACAACAAACAATGAGCGTGACTGTGGTCTACCTACGTTAGCGATGACCAATAGAGTATAAATAAAGCAGTTTATTTGTGTCAATATTTAGTTTGCTTTGCGTTGGCGTAAAAATAATGCTTTGTGACGCTTATTTGTGGGATTACAGTCATAATACGTGAGTGGTTGGTATTCATGACGAGCGATAGAATGTGTGACGTTTTCTTGGACTTTGTCTCAGGACGTACTGCAGGCAATAATTGTTGGATAAACTTATTATTAGAGTAGAGAACTTAAAAAAAACAGCTTCACCCTGCATTATGATATACTAGACTACAAGACAACGTTGTTTTTTTTTAAAGCGACCTGCCACGACTTCTGTTTTATCCCAAGGGAGCATTTAATCGGAATAAAAAGTATCCAATCACCCAAGTCAGCTCATACCCGTCTTAATACCAAAATTTATAAAAAATTGTTCTGTAGTTTCAGCGTGATTGACGGACAAACATTTAAACAAATAAACTTTTAAAATAATAAATTAAAAAAAATAGTGTAATTAGGTGACCTTCCTAATAACTTTGTCAGCATATCAAACTGTAACATATTTATAACTTGCAACAGCATATTATTTACACTTTTACCATATTCTAGTATTCATAATTATAATATTAAATTATTTCCTTTCCCGATCCTGCTTCATTCCCGGGTCTGAATTATTTCCAATTTCCCTGTTTCCCTAATTTCTTACTTGATAATGGCTACGTTAACGCCAAAGCCATAAAGATAAAAAAAAACTTTGTCAGTGGACTTCTGCTCTGACCGGAAGGAAGATGACCCGACAATACCAATGATTCTTTTTTCTGATCTAGTGGCGTAATCAAACATAAATAAATGGATGACAACATCGCATCCATTGCTCTTATCCAAAAGCTTCAAGCACTTTTTTATGGGAATTAGAAGCTACGAGGGTACCACAAAAACCCAGACCTGTGACAACATAAAAAATGGTTTTCAATATTGTCTCCGTCCGCGGATCGAACCCGGGACCTCATAGATGGCCTCATAGTTGGCGGTACCTAGAAACCGGTACTCACGTAACCAAATCACTAAGGTCGTACAAAACTAAATGTTTCACGTTTTTGACAATGAATCCACATAAGAACCCTGAAATAATCTATTTGGGTAACACTTTCATCAATGTGTGGTTAATCGAATTGTTCTCGAAATACACCCACAGGTTTTCAATGACCGTCCAAATAATCATCAGGTTGTTTTAGCGCCATCACCAGCTCTGCTAATTTAACCATGAATTTTCGAAAGTTGGAGCCATCATCAAATGTTTTTGTTTTAATTTATTTTTCAAACAAATGTTAGTTTGTTGATAAATATTAAGCGAGCACATGATCTAACAATACAAAAACCCTTAATTCTCCAGTAAGGTTAACCTACGTTTCAAATAGATTAGACGTTCAGTATGAAAGAAAGATGTTCAATTTATTGGACCCAAAGTTATAACCTTATGTTGAAGGTTTAAACTCTTTAACTCAGTACGACCTAAATAAAATCAGTGAGATAGAAGATCAAACGCGTCAAACAAAGAGAGACACAATACCTATTTCTAAAGTTATTGGATACAAGCTATCTCAGAGAACCATAGATGCAGCGATGATACAATTAAAGTCCTCATCATCATCGAATGTAATCAGATTAAGTAGGTATTTGTCATGACGTGTTCCTTGCATTGTTCTGCTAATCCTGGCCAGATTAAAGAACGGTGGTCACCTCACCAACAGCCAAGTTCAAGGTGGTTACGATGAGTCAACGCGAGTGGGAGATGTAGTTCTATTTAAATCAGTCTGTCGGGAACCGAACATCGCAGTCCCGAACAGCAGTTTCGCAGTGCGCGCGCCTGCAACGAAAACTCGAATACTTTAAAGGTAAATAAATAAATAATTTGGTTTTCAATCAAACACTTATTGACATCAAGATTTGTGAGATGTGATATTAACAACGACAATAATTATAGATAATTAGCGACAAAGTCACGGGACTTTAATCATGTGCGAATGTCGGATTTTTCATACGAGCTTCTACCCCATTGCACTCCATAACCACCATGTTTTATTATATAACTGCCGACAACAAGAAGACAAAACAGTTTTCGCATGATAATAGGTCTTTTCGTTTAAATACTTTAAGTTACGTTTAAAAAAATGAGCTTCAAGTGATTCAGGAACAATCTTGGAAGTTTGTTTATTTACTTCTTCTAGTGTTTTTCACTTAACTCTCAATTAAGGAATTACTAAATTGCACCATCTTTACTTCTTGTAATATCTTCATTGAAATAAGATACTGCCAAAATCTCGCATTTTACGGAATATATGCTTCATGTTATTTATTCATTGAGATAAGGCACTACCTAAATTTTTATTTTGATACATTCATTCAATTTTACCTCATGATTTCATTGATCACACCTGTAGAATGAAATGACTGCAAAGATCGCACTCCATAAATAACCACTCTCCTCTCGTCTGATGTAAATAAACAGATGTCTAAAATTATCTCTTCTTGTTATCGAAGACGCTCATAGCGTGAGAAATTCAGTTCAGTTGCATCACAGCTAAAAACGTCCAGGTGATTCACTCGTGGATCTGTTCCAGAACAATCTGAACAATATTTCGGATCGCACTTTATTTATGGGACGATAAAGTTTGCAGCCCAATGGTGGTGCAGTGCTATTGATATAGGATGCTACGTTCAGCGCTTTTGCTACAGTAGCACTAGTTAACCAAACAATTCTAAGTTTTTCACCGAATGGATTGTAAACAAAATGGAGTGTAAACCTCATTAAAAGAGGTTTACGGGCGGTTTCAGTATTCTATCTACCTTTGACTGAAAGATAACTAATTGTCGGTTCTACTCTAAGGACAAACGGAACGGAAATTGACAGTTATCAAGCTTTAAGTCAAAGGTAGATAGTATATTGAAACTAGCCGTAAGTTTATCTCAGTAATCCCAGAACAATAATGATTCCTAGAATGGTGGGTTGCAGTTTTAACAGTTTTCATTGAAATATGGAGTGCAACATGGCATTAACATCGTTATCATCATCCTATGCAGTTGTTAATACTTAATGAAAATATAACAAAATTTTCTTTAACGGATTCTACGGAAGACCAGCGTCGCCGGATCATTAGATTCTGCGGCATTTGCTGAGTAGATTCCTTTTCATGCATGTTTAAGTAGGTACATATCTGTAAAAAGTGTAATGTTTTGTGATATTTGTACTTATGTAACCTGCTATATGTATGAATAAATGATTTTCTATTCTATTCTATTCTATTCTAAAAATGAAAATATCTATAATGGAAATATAATAAAATAAAACGAAAATGTTAACTCTGGAAAATCTAATCTATAGCTTAAAACTAGCTTTGAGTTGGATGATGGGCCTTAGTCTCCTGAAATAACTTCGCATTGAAAATGCGCTGTTTATCTCATTAGCATTTCAATGTGGATAATGGCGTCTATTTATCTGTTTCAAGTTTATTTGCTATGGTCAATTCATGGTTAGTCTGTTATTAAGTTTTATATGGTCTACGTGATAATTTCTTTAGTACTTTGGCACTTACAAGATATAGTCTGAGTGAGTAATGAAGTTCTCTTTGGTAATACTTAGAATTGACAAACTTACTTTTAAAACTTTAATGCTATTGTTTTGCCTGTGATATTATAACATAAATTCCCCGATGAAAAAACATACCTTACCTACCTCTTATTTTCTGACTGTGACCTGCATGTTACATATAAGGCAGGTCACATCCTAAGAAAGTTCCAACAATAAGTTTAATCATCCTTATAATCATCATCATCACTTTCATATGTGGAAGTGTGAAATCATCAGCAATGCATTTATCTAATATTCATTTGCCTTTACCTCTAGCTCTTATGGTCAGAGATATCTTCTTCTTCGTCGTTCCCTCTATGCTGCGGTTCGCGACCACGAAAAAAAAATCCTCCATCAATTCCGGTCGTTTGGGGCTTGATCTGCTAGGTATAGACTGACATACTCCTGGCCTTTTTCGACCACGGCGGCAAATCTCAACAGAGATCAGCCAACTAGCAGGATATATTATAGTGCACATGTGTGAGCGCAATACATAGGTGCACTCACTGTTCCATCACTCTCAAAGTTCGGTGAGACGGCAATCCAACATGACCGGAGAGAGATCAGGCGCAAGACCAACGGCATAACGTGCTTTCCGAGGCACGTGGTGTAACACCACCAACTTCCCGACTCCGAGCTGTTTTTGAGAAATTCATGACAGAAAATCTCAGAAACAATTTTGGCTCGACCAAAGATTCGAAACCAGGACCTCCCGGATGTTAGGCAGAAACTTTGCCACTACACCAACGAGGCAGTCAGTGGAGGCGTCAGACCATATAGTTGAACCAATTCAAAATTTAACAATTCCTCTTCTCAATTCCAGATGTCGATAGTCCCCATGATGTTCCGTGACTGGTGGGACGACTGGGAGCGTCCCTCTCGGCTGCTGGACCAGCACTTCGGCATGGGACTCCGGAGGGATGATCTTTTGTCCTCCCTGTCATCCGTGCCAGCCACCTCCCTGTTCCGGAACTCCTACTTCAGGCCCTGGAGAACGAACCTGACAAGGCAGGAGTCCGCCTCGACCATCAACCTGACCAAGGAAAAGTTTGAAGTGAGTTTGTATGTCCGAGAAAAATGGGGAAATTTGAGCCTATTCTATCTTAAAAAATGAAGATGAGACTTTTTTCTCTTATGGAGTATACCTCTGATGGATTAAATTTATAAAAACTAATAGATCCTGTCAGTGTTTTTCCTACAGTCGCAATGAAAGGTTGACACCTACTGTACAATTAATCATCTTAAAGGTTTTTTTATTAGTTATAGCCTTAGCTGGATCATAAAAATTGAAGCAGAAAGTTGATTCAGAGTTCAGATATTTCCTATGCAAAACAACCATTTCAATAAAATTTCATAATACACCAAACATAAAACTTCAATCTACTCTACTCCAGGTCATCCTTGATGTGCAGCAGTTCACGCCCGAGGAGATCACAGTCAAAGCCTCCAACAACAGCGTCGTCGTCGAGGGCAAGCACGAGGAGAAGCAGGACGAGCATGGCTACATCTCTCGCCAGTTCACCCGCCGATACATCCTGCCCACAGGATATGACGTCTCAGATGTCATCAGCACTTTATCTTCGGACGGTGTCCTGACTATCACAGCGCCGAAGAAGACCCCCCCGCAAGCTGGCGAAAGGATCGTGCCCATCACTAAGACGGGACCAGCTAAGCAGGCTGAACCCGCGCAACAACAGTACCAGCCACGAGAGCAGACGGTTCCAATCGTCACTTCTCCTTAAGTTGAAGATGTTGCTGCGACTTATCCTGACCCTTAATTTGTGCAGAATAGGACCGATCTTAGTTTGCGATTGCTAGATTTTCCGCGTGTCGCGATAAGTTGCTAGTGATGTTACCATTAGACCCGTTAACTATCGAACAACGATCGAATCATAAATAGCATTTATTTTTAAGCCCGCCGTTGGCCAACGACGAGAAAACGATTCGAAGAGAACGATTTAGGTTTAAATATGAAAAGAGGAATGCAAATGGTGTTTACCGTTATTTATAAGGTTTAAAGTATAATAAAATAAGTTGAAAAAGTTTCTGAGACTTTCATTTTGTTATTGAGCGATGTGTAAAGTGCGTATTTGGGAAGCTCTTCAATTTTCTTTGAAACGGAAAGCTGCGTAAATAAATTGCAAATAATTTTCCTTAAAGGGCAAATACTGATATTATCATAATGTTTTGGAATACCTGTCATTTAATTATACCCTTTACTTTACTAGGGTTAGGAGAGTGTCAATTAATTATTTCAAGGATTTGTAGTTTCCAGCAAATTAAGGAATTAAATTAAATTAAGCGGTTAAGGACAATAGATTCTAAGTAGCTATTATAATATTAATTCAGATGTTCTTCTATTTCATACTTTTTTAATTTCTTTTTTGATCCGCATTAAGGTACTTACTTTTTAAAAATCCAGATTTAAAGGCATAAAGGAAAATTTTAGACATGCAGTTATAGAAACCAGTGTTGCCATTTTCTTGGCAGGCGGTGCATACCAGACCAGCCAATCTGTCATGCCTAATTCTTTCTCCCATCATAATTCCTTACAAAATAAGCATACGAGCATCGCTCTTTCATTACCCAAGTGTGGCTTGTGCACACATTATGCACTATTCATTCACACCTATACGGCACAGGGCATTACCGAGAAATACTTTAAACGCATGCGCAAACCGCGAGCACACATTAATGTTTAGCAAACTCGAAATGCCACAGAATGCAATAAGCCGAACTACAAATAACGAATAATTTCTACACTAGTTAATGCTTTAAGGGGACGACTTGACGCACTAGAAATCAATTTAATTTGATTGCGGATAATTTCCGTAGATACAATGTATGAAGCAGAAATGGCACAATACCAATAAAGCTATGTAGACTAGATGATAGACTAGGTAAGTATTACGAGAATATTCAACGCCTCCGGTTATGAAAGAGTAATAAAAGAAAATAATTACCCATTAGGTAGATCCATACTTATATATTATTCGTAATGGTGCTATGTGCATCGCATGGTTTGTTTGTGTCAGATTAATAGAAATCTTAAGTTCAAGCAATATCTTGTGTAGTAAAATCTCCTTGATAAGCAAAAAAGGTGCTTCAGGTAATTTCCATTTAACATACATATAAATAAATCAATAGGAATTTTTAAGCCCAAAGAACGGATCAAGAGAATTCAACGATATTTTTAAAATAGGTTCATACCAAATCGACAGCAGTGAATTCCTCTTAACACCACAGTGCGGTTGGTCATGGCATGGGTGTGACACAAGTAAAAATGTCTGCGCACTGACAACCATTCTATAATTCAACGTAGCAAATTTTCGAAAGCAGTAATGGCTCGTTTGACAAATTTAATTTCCCCACGAGTTGTTCAACGCAATATTATTGTTAATTTATCATTGCGGGAGGGGTGGGAGAGTCGATTGTTGACGCTAAGTGACGTGTTAGAATGTTCTTTACTAACAAGCACTGTGGACGATATAGTTTTATTTAATGCGTTGAACCGTGTTGCATTATATTCAATAGTAAATTTCATTTATACAAGTTCAGACACATTCTGCCATTTACGTCAAAATAACAAATTAACAGGTTTGCCATGTCTCTTTATCCTTTGGGCCCTACTAATGCCTCGAGACAAAACAATGTCTGTATTTGGTCTCGAATTATTTATTGGGCAAATGATGAGAAGAAGCGTCGTAAAAAACTCAGTCACCACTAACCTAGCTGCCATAATAATCAAAATCGATCAAAGGAATTGTACATCAAAGTGCTGCAGGTTGGACTGTCCATAATTTCTTGTCGATGTTATATAATCTTATACCTTTAGACGTTAGGGTATTTTTATCGAGGGTCTTGATTTTTTAGTCGGAAGTTCGACAAGATTGAGAGGCATATTGTTAAAAAACATACAGTTTCTCATAAAATACAAGCAAGAGGGTATTCAAACTCGTTTTTCCTAATCTAAAAATTTGTAATAACAATTTTGTTTCTTGTCTTATACGAGTGCACATCACTAAGTACCCTTTTATTTATTACTATTAAACTTTAAATGATACCTTGTGTTGATGACATTTCCAAACTTCTAAATATTATCAAATATTTTTTCTATCAGAAAAGTAACTTGGTTTTAGTTCAGTTACCTACTCCATCTGCCGAAAGTTTCTAGTTTCACTACGCCATGCAGTAGTGCGCCATCTTCAATATCATTTACGAACTATCACGCTTAGATCTATAGATCTTGATCGTGGATAAAATTAGCCATCAACTTCCATTATTTTCTATAGTTGTTTACGTTGTTAAGATCAATAAATTAATATATTTTAAAGAGCACGATTTAAGATTGAAGAATAATACTTGAAATAGTCTCGTATTAACTTAAATGATGGCATTATGGAACAAACAAAAGAAACAGAACAAATTATCAATTATTTGTGGGATTGCATGTCAGCGATACATTTCATAAGTTCACTACACATCCCTCCCAAAAAATACTCGATAATATTCGATTCTGCAAAGGAACCATAACCAGAAAAATACTCCCTCAAATGCACTCCCAGGACTTCCAAGTTAAACTTCAAACGGCAAACCACCAACTTGACTTTGGTTCAAGAATCCTCACAATAAGTAAATTAAAACAAAGTTCAGCAATGAACTTGGTAATGTGGCCGGGTAATAGATCTGGCTGCCATTGATCTCGCGTCTAACCGGGGTTCAGGGGGAGGGATCATCAATCAGCCTGGAGCGATTACTGGGGACGTGGTCCGAGGCACGAGAGGGTGCGATTGGTTAATACAAGTCGCGAACCTGTGCTACGTTTGTTTGGCTTAGTGTGCATAGCTCATGCGGTTTTTCATACTGTTGCGAAGTTTTGCAGTTCGCACTCAAGTATGGGAAACGGCGTAGGTTATGCGACATAAGCTAAACTAAGTTAGCTTAGCTATCGGTTTGCAACCCGCGTAAAGCTTCAACTTTTTTTATCGCACGAAAACCCTTTTAAGAGCCATAACCGAGGCAGGGAGCTTCAGCCGTGTGTGGGACTCCCGGCGTCCTAGAATGGACGCGGCGGAAAATCCGGAGAGGGGACTACCCACCAACAACCTGCAGTATCCCTTCCCTGTCTAGGAGGTGACATGGGTGCCGGCTAATCCTTTAGTCCATGACAACCTCCAACAGCCTGCCTACATTGCGGGCCCAGCGCGCCCCCTTTGCGGGGGGCCAAGGGGAATAGCCGGGGATACGACACTATTCCCACCCGAAGGCGGTGGCACGTGCAATGCAGGCCGGGGCACCCCCGTGCCGCCAACCTGCACGCCACCTTGAGAGACAAAAGAGCGGTCAGACAACTGCCGCGTCCTGCCCATCCTCCGTCTGCGGATGAGAGACATCCTAGGGACAAACAGACAGACAGCTGGACAGCAAACTCTCTGTGAGTGGGTTCCGTTTTTTCTCTTTGGGCACCGAACCATAAAAACGCCGATTTCTACACGTGCTTCATACTGCTCTGAATAGTTAACATTATGTTTTCTGACAATACCAAGTCTCTCATACTTTGGACCACATTTCCGAGCACTTGCACTGTTCGACAACCGATTGATCTGCCCTCCGTATTAATTGCTGTTGTCTGCTCCACCTTGCTACGAGTAGGATGCCTTTGTTACAATATGCTGATTTGTATTTAAAACTAACCCATTTTGAGATGCAGTGGAATCAAGCCGATACTTCAGATTGGTTATCTAAATAAAAGTAAATAGGTGGCATAAATCAATTAATAGGACCAAATTTATGAATGATGGAGATAAAAACATCCTCCTGGCCGATTTCGACTACGGCGGCCAATCTCAACAGAGATCAGCCAACTACGCAGGAGATATAGCGCACAAGTGTGAGTGCAATACACAGGTGCACTACCGGAGGTCAGGCGCAGGACTAACGGCTTAACGTGCTATCCGAGGCACGGGGGTGTAACACCGCCAACTTCCCGACTACAAGCTGTTTTTGAGAAATTCATGACAGAAAATCCAAGAAACAATTTTTGGCTCGACCTGGGATTCGAACCCAGGACCTCTCGGATGTCAGGCACTACATACACGTAGTTTGGATAAACATCAACGGGGCAGTCTTATCCATAAACTATTTAGACCTTATCAAGCATTTATGAGTAAGGCTTCGGCCACCATTTCGTTACGACTGTCGTGACGTAATAAAATGATGGCCTAAGACCAAAAATCATTCGCGTGGCTCTGAATAGACATGTCCTGCTTAAGTCAGATTCTTTAAGAACGCAATATATAGGTACAGATTGGAGCTAAGGAGACCAAGCCATAAAAACATCCTTAGCTTTTGTCATAGTTTATCTTTATGTGACAGACAAAAATCGAAATTCATGTCCAACAATTATTTGTATAATAATATAATAATTTGATTTCACAAATCTATGAAAAACTATTATATACACGTTTTTTTGCGAATTTACTGAGGTACATGAACTTTTGTGTCATAGTAATGACAATGTAATCTCTAACCAGTAACAGTAAATACCTTATAGAGACCAGAGACTAGTTCCTATTGATCAAATAAGTAAATGGTCTCCATTCTGAAACCTAGACGTAACTAAAATCCATTTTTTGATTACAACCCATATTTTTGTCATAGTTTTATAACAGGTGTTGTCCTTTTATTAAAAAAAAAACATCATATTAATCATAACGCGTGGCTATTTTCCAAGCAAATATGAGACTACGAAATCAATGGTAAAAAAAAAACGGAATAAAAAAAGCAATGGCCCGGTAAAAAAGACTTCAACGCGTTAGGGGTCATTATCAAATTGATTTGATATCAAATTTTTGATACGATGAAAAAAAAGAAATGTTACTTAGTATAGTTTCTATTTTAATTACTTCATTATCTTCTCTTCAGTTGGAATGCTACTATACCTATTCCCTCTTTGTTAATCTGTGGATGATGGTTAAGTTTAGGTTACCCAGATAGATAGATAGATTTACACTTTATTGTACAACACAAAACAAAATTACACCCAATTTAACAAAGAAAGATGTACAATTTAGGTGGTCTTATCGCTTGTAGCGATCTCTTCCAGATAACCTTCGGTTAAACGAACATTCAATTAATAGAAAAGGGAGCAAAATATGTATTATATGGATAATGCAAAACACAATTTATACGAAACAACTAAGATATACTATACTATAGGTCTAAACTTTAATACATCTACTTAAACTCACAAATACATACAACAAATGTACTACTTCATAAATAACAAGTATTAACAACTTTAGCAAACAGGTCGATGTCTGTATGTTTGAAAATATGGATCATGTTGACCTTCAGTGCATTTCAGTATTTTCAGCGTTAATAAATTATTATATTTTTTTGTACTTCTGAATATACTGTAGATGATTCTGTAAATGACAACCCAGACATCCTTCAAAATATTTTGCTACAATTATAATTGAGAAGGTAAGTGAATTAAAGCCTACCTAGATGATTTAATCTTGTCTGGTGTCTAGAAATACAATAATAATTTCACTTAGTAAACTATTTGCAGTTAATAAATAACCTCAGCTTTTTTAAGGTTTTTGTCATTTACTAACCATACTATGAGCTACAAGTTGTTTGGAATAAACAACATTTATTTAATTTTATTTATTTAATATTGCTTGCGTATTTATATTAATTCACACTATTAAAATAATAAAATTTGAATATTGGATAATTGATCGTATCGATCAATCCCGAACCAATCAGAATCCCTCCATAAATCGTATAAGTTTAATCGGACACCCGACACCAACATTACCCGCTCATTAGCGCGATCCCGTGCCGTTAACCGTTTCATTATCGATATTAATCACGTTCCGCACTCGAAAGCGATTTATTTTATCGTTCGAATAAAACAATATAAGCGGCGGGCGGAGCGTATCACACAAATATCAGTTTAATATCGCGCGGTTTGATTCGCTGTGACGTCGACGCCTTCAGGGCGGGGCCTAGAGCAAGAGGGGGTTAGAGCAGCTTCGCTCGCCATACCATTTCGTGCGAGCGCCGCTGCCGCTCGTGTCCGATCGCGTCCGTTTGTATGTCGTTGTCGTGTGTGACCGTGTGAACACGTGCCCCAGTGGCGATTCGCATTCGCACCCCAGTCAGAGAAGCCGCCAAGATTCGCGTGAAGAACCGCGAGCCGGTACCGGCGTACGCTATGGCGGACGCCGACCGCGATTCGGACCTCGGCGACGACAGCCCCGTGGTGAGTCGTCGACCTAAGCTTTGTTTTGCACAGGTTATCGACTGCTTGACATGCTGTCAAGGCGCAAACACGACACACGCGTCGCTGGTTGACAGCCGGCAACACAGTGGCACAACTCACCTTGTGTACTTCTTCATAAGAGCCTATGCTACGATAGGATGCTTATCATGTAATACCATTTTATCGACGTATGATACCACAATTTTGTTTTGTTTTATTTAGGATTTGTTGATATTTGTTCGTTCGATTCGTTTGCTATCGTTCCTTTAGCGAAATGTCTAACCCGATTTTCTTTATTGACTTGTCTTTTAAAGATTTCATTTAACGCACGGCGGAATAAACATTACGACGTGCGATTGAATACATTCAAAATATTTTTTTTATATGTGTATTGCGGTTTTGCATTTCATGTAATTTTCTTGCAATAATAATTCGATTGGTTTGAATTACATTTTTTACTTTAGTTAACTTACTTACGAACAAATATGTATCATTGGCGTTAAGATTTTCAGGTAGTTGCATTTTATCTTGACTACCGCGGGTAGCGGAGGGTAAAAATAGTGACGTAAGCTAAACCTTTATTTGCTTAATCCAATAAATATAATGCAAACGTTAACTACATGTTTAATCAATTTTCAGATCATATTCACAACTTTTTGATGATTTTTTGTTCATTAGTCAATCGATGATATTGTGAGAATTTAAATAAAATTATTGGCACGACAAATTTCGGTGGTTTATTCCAATAAGACTATCCATGTTGCTTTGCTTTATGCAGGCTGAAAATGTTTCAGGAGATTATTAGGTATAGTACTCAAAGCTTTCCAACCTTCAGAAGATTTGCCCGATTTAAATTAAACATGATCAATGATGATTGTTTTGATGTAATTATTTAGGAATGTCATTTTTAAAATTTCGGTATCATCCTAATTATTATTCATAAAATTGAATAAGTAGACAATGGAATTATAAACATCGTTCATGTATAATGCATCATTTTAACTAGCCAGGTTTTTGTAACTAGGCAAAATGATTCAGCTACCTGACTCTGGCAGGTATAGCTATTTTATACGTGAATTATACAAACTATCAATCATAATCAACATAATTTTGTTGGAAAATATATTTTATTAAGCCATCTTTGCACGAAAGCTCATATTACAGCTTTTTTCAGCGTTTCTAAAAAAAATACATGGCCTTAGAACAGGGGCAGCTATGAACATTTGAGTTTACGAAGTTATTTTAGTAGGGAATCTTGTGGCTATTTTTCTGGTAAGAGGCAACATGATCCGCATAGCTGTCACTTGTCACTGACGTTTGGCACTTGGCACTGATTGACTTATGGGGAGTTTTTGTTTTCGAGTGCAAATTTCAACTTTTCTCAAAAAACGCGTAAGGATTTCAATCATCCAATTCAAGGCATGTGGAGCGTTTATTTCCCCTATTGGCCAGAATGCTTTATATATCATGCAACAGACTGCAGATCATAATCATTTTCAAACTATAACTTAGAAAGAAAACGGTTTCCATTTTTTAAATACCCCTGGGCAGCTTAAACCACCATCAAGGTGGCAATACTAAAAATTTCTTAAAATTAAAAAAAAATCTTAATGAAAAAGTTATTTCCATTCTTTTTTTATTGAATAAGTACTTAGTTTTTTTTCTTAATACCTGCTATTGATAATTCATCTTTATTGTTCCTAATGTTGAAGTTCTTCTGAATAGTTAGACTAAGCATTGGGAAACAGAAAATTGTCCCAGAACTAGAGAATCTGAAGATATGACAGGAAGTGTTCAAAGGTGCCCCCACTTCCTTACTATTGATTTTAAGACACTTCAACGACAATTTTATGAATGAGCTTTGTTCTAAGTTCTATGCAAAAGCATTTGAATTTAGGTTAGCAAAATGCATCTATGTTTGGTTAAGTGCAGTAAAACATCTGTGTTACATAACTAATGTACATAACGATGGAGTAAAGTAGATGTAAACAAACAATCCTGTGAGTGATGATGACAGGCGACACACACTAAGAAAACGCATTGAAAAACAGAATGTCGTTTGTAACAACCAAATGAAAACATACGTTCTATTAACTTTCTTTCAGGGTATAATTTGAATTTATTAAATAGCTGACTTTTAAATAATTGAATGAAAGCTGTTAAGAGAACTTAACTTTACAATTTTATTATTGAACTGAATTTTTAAGAAATTCAATAGATACCTACTTAGTCAATTTCATTATTTAACTTTTTATAAGCATTGCAGCTTTTAATAAGCTTTATTAAATTTTATTACAAAAAGCGGTATTAAATTTATGCATAATCAATTTAATACCGTCAGTTCTTCCAGTTAGAAGATTATTGATTATTTGAAATCTATCACTTAAGAAAACCAACAACAAGAAAGAGCGTCAAAATCACTTTTTTCAATCCACACGTGTTTGCCAGGCTGAAGCGGCAGCTTTGGCCCCAATATGGCGCCGATATGATTATTAATAACAAATTCGGGACCCACGATTCGGTTTCAAGTTTATTTTATTATATGTGCAAAAGACCCCAAACATCTGTGTCGCTAGGAAAGACTGTTTATTTAGCGGAACCATTTTGAATCGTTCGTTTTACGGCGGCTCGTGTTTTTGTGCATCTCATACTAAAATTATTTCAGTTTGTTAGTCGGCTTGGCTCTTGGAATTCTAATGATCTGAAGGAACTAGATCTGACGACTTTATTATTGCTTACCTGTATAAGACATCGTTAGCGGTTTATTTCGGTCTAGACAGATATAATGCTCGCGTTTGCCTCAATCATTTATTCAGCGGTGTGTCGGGTTCGGAGACATCTCATGGGAGGCCAAAGCTCACGCACGATTTATTATCTTTCTCGGCGAATAGAGGGCCGCAAATTAATTAATCAAACCTAGCTGTCACTCAGAGCACAATCGCGGGTTAAACTTAGCCCTGGCTTCCTTTTCCTGTCGACGCCGCGACGTGTCATTAATTGATATAATTGGCGCGGAGGAGATTTATTTTTTCGCGTTGACAACGCTGTTGGCGGCTCGGCGGTGCCGGTTATATGATTAGCAGTTTTATATATTTGGATATGAATTCCCGGATATGTGGATGGTATGATGCCCATCGTGATGACTAAAATAGCTAGATTTACAAAAAAATAATCGCATGCAGATTACTTTTCATGAGAAACTGGGACTTGTACTTGATCTTCATAATTAGCAGTAGTACCTATGTCGTCGTATCAAATACTTAAAGCCATATTCATAGGTAAACGCCGAAAAAAGCTGTATCAAAATTTCATAAAAGCTCCGACAGAAGTGTCGAATACGCAATGTTCTTTTTCTATGCGCCACAAAGTAGCAGACGTAAAGTTTTTTTCTTCAAAAGCGTTTAGAGATTGTATAGGTAAGGGGTATAGTGATGCGTAAAGTGTATGTGATTGAATGGGATCCGGTGGCGCAGGTGCAGTGGCGTAGCGTGCTTGGCGGAGCCCCGTTTAAATATTTTTGGGGCCCTTATGAAGGGTATAAATTAACTAAATTATGAAATTTTTTACGATTACGTATATTTTTTTCTTCCCTTTTCGGTGACCACATCTATTTTTCATGGGTACTAAGTAGGGAATGCAATCTCGCGAGATAAGGGCTATGGCGAGACCTCGCCAATTTCGAGATCTCGCAAAATTGGCTGTTTCTAATGTGTTTTTCTGTTTATTCTTGCAAATAATTACAATATTTGAACAACGAATATATGAATTAATTTTGAATAGCCCTGACTTTTCCGGATTTTTTTAAAAAGTATTTGGGAGCAAAAATTCGGGATTTATGACCTATCTGAGTCTCAAAAAGAGTTTTCGAGCTTTTAGATTCGCTCAGAACATCAAAAAGCGATAGTGCGCAAACTAAGCGATGATTCAGAAAGTGAATGAGTGCGT
Organism: Pyrausta despicata; assembly: GCA_963921415.1. Lineage (NCBI taxonomy): Eukaryota > Metazoa > Arthropoda > Insecta > Lepidoptera > Crambidae > Pyrausta > Pyrausta despicata. Next base: position 5,800,413 of record OY992862.1, on the reverse strand, counting down.
GAGTGAGGCGCGCACTCGAGATTCTTCTTTCAACTTTAACATTTTATATTGAAACGTCCCTGCGGGTCGGGGGCCTTGTATAATCTATACGGCAGATAACGGCGCTAGCTACGCCCCTGCGCAGGTGTCTAACCCTCTTGCTACCTGGACGCGTGCTCAAATCACACATTGTAGTTTTTTTGGTATCATGACTCATTGTCTATTTTATGCGATTTCGTTAAAAATTGTACAGGATGAGAAAGGTTAAGTTCGATAAGTTTAAAATAAAATTTGACAGTCTATTGTTTGCTGTTTAATTAATAATTCGGACAAAGAAACAAAAATTGAAATTAAGGTTTCAAAACTTTTGTAACCCTAGCAGCAGCCTTTTCGCAACTGCTTTAAAAAAAGTGTGAAATAAAATTTTATAAATATCTCTACACTTGGTACACAACATCTTTTACTTGTTGTCAAGTTGTGGAGTAGAGACCAGGTTATGCAATGCATGTGTGTCCGGAAAACTTGTTAGGATTCAAGTACACAACATGAACATACAAAATCGCGCAAAGCGCGTATTTCCCTTGCCCGCCACACAGCTCACCTCACATCTTGGTACCTCGCCCCCCGCTCCGTCTGTAACCCCGCAGGAAGGTTTCCCACGAGATTGTCGCACTATAAGAACTGATTTTTCAATAGCCAAGATAAAAAGTTATCGGATCGAACTGTTAAATATTAACCGACCTTATATGAGATGACATGAGCTTAGACTTTATACGCACGCAGACTGACATTTTTTATCAGCCATCATTCAATTAAATCGGACTTTAAGAGCTTTTATTGAAATCATTATCTATATTATAATTATATTGAAAATCACTCTTAAGTCGTTGAAATTGTAATATAAAGGCTTGGACACACAGCGAGCGGGACAGGGCTTTTCTGTAGCGCAGCGTGTTTTACTACAAAGTAAAATGACTAAACGAATACATACATACTTTACCGCCGGCATCGAGCCTTACCGTTTTGATAATTATTAATAATAGGTCATATTATCTGACCTCTTATACATATTTATAGATCGCGTCATGTGTGGTCAACCCATAAATATTGCACTGGATCCCAAGCAAAAACTCGAGCCAATCTTATTATTCCAGCATCAAGTCATTCGATTTATTTGATTCGAACGAATCCTTTGTTGAGCTGATGAATTTGCATACAAATAAAATGGCTGACTCGACAAAAGCGTCTTTGTCGTCACAATCTTAACACAGGAATCGAACTCGATGCGTTATCGCTCATTTATATTCAATATATCTGTTGTAAATAATCGTATTGACATTCAATATTTATAAAGGAAAGGTTGCGTGGGTAAGGTTATGTTTGGCTGTGTGTCACACCGTCGCGTAACGGAAGAGTTGAAATCATAAATGTAATGCAGTAGAACTAACCCATACATAGTTTAAACGTTCAAATATAAACACCATTAAAAGTGACATTGAATGTCTACAAATGCGGTAATGGCTTTAAAAATCGTCCATTTTGAAATGGTATTATATTAAAGTTTCAAAGTACCAATTAAACTACATGCGAATATTTAGATACGCAGGGAACACTTGCTGTATATTGTCGCAGCGGCTGGCAGCGATTGCCTCAGCGATATTTGCCGATTAGTCGACGAGTTACATAAATTGCTGTATGTTTTTTCTCTGTGTGACCTACTTAACAAAAAATAAGTTTCAGCACAGGACGCAAACATATGAAAACTCATGTTTATCTTACTTTTTTCCAACACAAGTACATAATCACATACGGAAAAGTTTGATTTTTTAAATATAAAGTCATAAAAAGAACAGATTTAAGAATGAAATTAGTAATGTTCACCTAAGTTAGGTATTTAATGTTCACCTAAGTTAGGTATTTAATACAAAAAATATTTGGACACAAATTATTTTCAAATATCACATTATTGACTAAGATTTGAAGCTTCAGAACTATAAAAAAAAAACCGGTTTAAAGGCTCAAAAGCAACCGAGGTAAACTTTTTTTTAGTACAAGACCCTGTCGACACCCATTGTTTTTGGTTAGACTTCACAATTTATATTGTAACAGTACTTGTCCTTGTAATCTATCGTGGTAGAATTGGATGTACTTCTGTCTCATTTGCACATCAATAGAATGATTATGTCTTTCTCGGTTTTCGGGATATTTAAAAATACCTGGCTTGTTAAAGTACTTTTCTAAGGTGCAAATCGGTACCCGAATAGTGGCATCATTTTCATTTTTAACTTATACAGTACAATGCAGAATTATAGAGGTACAAGTATTGTAGTGTAGTACAATAAAATGCAGTTAAAAAATCACTGTTCCACTCAATTTTTTTAATAATACATATGAGCACAAATTGTTGATGAAATTGTTAGTAATTAAAAAAAGGTTTGTTGAAATATTAAATTCTAGCTAATTTAAAAAAAGCTGATAGTCATTAAACTGGTTATAACCGGATTATTATTTAAATTATTATACGAAAAAGCCCAATTATACAATAGAATACCGAATGATGTCAAATCATGCAACATCCTTGCATGATTCAACTTCTTCAAGAACAAGTTCAAGAACCATCTCGCAGCGAGTGCCAGTGTACAAACTTAAATTCAATTAATTATTCGTTTGTAAGTCTCATATAAGTGAAATATATATTTCTTATGATAATAAAGATCTTTAACCCTAAACCTAAATGTCAAACGTAAGTACATACGTCATTTACCAGGTTAAATTGTCAACGAGTACGGTGTAAAAGTTCCTTGCAATGACAATATTGTAACAATCAGGCTATGACTTTATCGTCCTAATGATATGTATGTACGAGTAATGCCAATGTGAAAATGTGTGTCAAGTCTCACGTCCAGTTAATCACTGCCATATCTTATACTGACGTAATAAGGGTGGTTTAGCAATGAAAATGTTTACCTTGATGTGGAGTCGTGTACACATCCAGTTTTTTTTTAAATATACCATTACATTCATTAATCTAACTCCGAGGTAAGTAGCTTAAGCACCTGTGTTACAGATATCAGAATCAACAGTGGTTTACAATTAAACATAAATAAATGCATATAACACTCAGAACAGATCAAACAGACAATTTCATGCACACAAAAGTTTGTACAGTGCGGGGAACGAACCCGCGACCTCTTGGTTTATAGTCAACTTCTTGACCATTACACCAAAGTGCTCGTCGTATGTTTTATGTAACTATCTATTACTAATACTATAAGGTATCTAACAGGGTGTAAAAAAACCTTAACGAAGCCGTCAACCACGCGTTCAGTACATCAAACCAAATCGTATGAAAAAGAAATTTTGACTGGGAAACAACTTTTATTTTTTGACATCAAAAAAAATAATTTAATTCTAACCCGCAACGCGGAAATGTCACCGCAGGGCGTGTTGCTTTACGCCGCCGTGACGCGGTTCGGTTCGAGTGTGCGCTGTTGTAACTAGTGAAAATTTGTATCATGTTTCTTTGGAAAAAAGTTAAGTTATAATGGACAGAAGTCATTTCTGTAAAAATCATCAATTTTTTTTTCAAACTTTAACCATCAATAACCGTTAACTACCCAGGTATGGTGTAAAGGAAAAAAATGATCGTAACAATTGGTAGAATATGTGGTATTCGGCTTCGTATACACACACACACACACACACACACACATATATATATATATATATATAGTCCTCCTGGCCGATTTCGACCACGGCCGTCCACCTCAACATTGATCAGCCATCTACGCAGGAGATATTATAGTGCACAAGTGTGAGCGGTAAGGTAGATAAGGCATTTTTGGTATGCATGTAAGTATGCATTGATCATCAGCATTCATCAGCTCTTAAGTCATCTATTCACTGTAACTCTTATTAAAATGCAGTTAGTATCATTTCAGGTACTGAAGACATGCGTCGACCTTCATCAATTTAATTCCGCAAAAGTTTGGGTTATCGTTAAACATTTTAATAACGATTTCGACTTCGTGACTTCACTTAAATGGTTTGATTGTAATTGAAAATGATGGATCATCGTTCACAGAATCCCATTGTGAAAGGGTTACGCAGTTGTCATGTTTGATCAAAGAATTAATTTAGCGTGTCACGTATAATGCTGGTGCAATTTACAATATACCATCGTTTAATACTTTTGACACCATTTGAAAACAGCGTTGGATACCGAGAAGAGAATCCCGATTATCCGAATTAATTAAAACCAGTGGTAATTCGGATAATCGAAAATCCGGATAATCGATTTCGTAGTCAAATCAGACAATATTTGTATAAATATTATATGATGTTATGAGTTAGACATATTTTATGTATCTACCTACGTCTTTAGACAAAACGATATAAAAACAATTACACATATATATGTGATTCAAATGTTATGAACGACATTGTATTAAGTTATGTCTGTCTAGTTGCGCGGTATAAAATTTCAAGCAGCAGCCAGAGCCGTGACGCGAGTCCGGATAATCGGGATTCGGATAATCGGGATTACACTGTAATATATTCATTTAATTCAGGCCACAGAAAAAGAAATCAGGTCTTTGGGCATGGGCTAACGGACTACGGTACTCAAAAATTGTAAAGTTGTGGGAATATTCTGATAAGTGTTCACATAACTACAAAGGCATGTAGTATAGAACTTAGATAAATGTATCGGCCTAATTCAATTTTTTTTTTACTAGGGTAAGCACCCTTCAACACCTTTGTTGTTAAAAATTGTAAGTATTAAGACAATTAGTAAGATGTTTGGTCGACTACAGATTCTTCACAAATCTGTATATTTTACTTGTGTATATTTTGGCACTGCTAACATCTGTCGTGATTGAAATACAACGTGTGATTTCCTGAAATTAGGAATAATGGCTATACTCAACATTCCTGATGCGCACTGCAAAAGAGTGGAACTCACTACCTGCGTCAGTATTTCTCTGCCATTACAACCTAGGAATTTTCAAAGCTAGAGTTAACAGGCATCTTCTAGGTGGGCTCGTTTCATTGTAGACTCAGCCTTTGCCTCGTTGGGCTTAGGCTTTGGTCAAAAGCAAACCTATCCCAATTAAATAAAAACCTCACGACCTTCGTCTAAACTTTTTATTTCTTCCAATAAGTAGTTTGTTATCCGTTTTTTAATGTGTTTAATGAAAAATTCGCCACGAAACACAATTTAATTACAACCGTAGCTAACGTACCCCGTGGCAACTGGCAAATGTTATCGTATGTGACAATTTTTTCTTAACTATTAAATTCAACAACATGGAACATAATTGAACGGAATATAATGAGCTTAATTAACACATGATAAGGTTCAATTTGGCCAATGGAGTTGATGATTTAAGACGTTCCATTCTACGCATTCGGTTGGCGGGTGCCCGCATGTTTCTAGAAAGAATTTATTCTATAATACGTTCCCTATTGGTTAATATCGCATTTCTATTAATGTTGTTGATTAACAACTGTATGATGGTTAACGGTTTTTGGAATAAATAACTATTTTGTAACAAACTGTGCCATTTATAATAAGCAAGCGGCATAAATATGCAGGTAGTAGGTGTGTGTTCTAAATTCCTGAAAAATTTAATTGTTTATGCACCTCTTTTATTTTCACGGCATATGTATCCATTTGTACGCTTCTTGAACGAGAATATCGCCGATAGTTAGTCGTTTCCTCGCCGTCAGTGGGACAACTGCCTAATGTGTCTAGTATTTGGTCCTACCTATTTACAGTAAATTTATTATTTTGTTTTTGTAAACAGATGTGTATTTTTTACATAAACACTAAACTAAGAAGTTATTATCAGTATTTACACACACACACATAAAAATTACTTAACTTTTCAAGTATTCTATAGATATATCAGGCTTACGGTATAATCAAAGGTCTATCCACCTTAACAATTATCTATAGCGTGCTAATTTTAGGTCTTCCTGTATGTTGTTACATAACAGTGCTAGAAAGCCCGTTATACAAGCGAATGAATCTCAATCTCTGTTGGCCTTTCATTAGAAACGTTGCCAACCCTTAATTTGCATGGCTGAAATAATTATGACCCGTAATAATGTCTAAATGAGAAGGCGGCTCACATCTTAGGCATTTTATTCAAATTGACACTACGAGAAATGTTATGCGGTTTAGTACGAAACAGTCCTTTCTAGAAAGTTGGCAACTTCTATGACCATAGCCGAGTGTGGACAATAGGCGATATTTCCACTTGCAATAAGTGGCTTTACAGTTATTAATTTAATTGACGATTTTCATGTGATTGTTCGACGGTTAAAAGATTTTAGAAATTAAGGAAAAGTGACATCTCCAATTTAGCACGCAAGATAAGTAGAACGACGTACTCGTAACTAATGAATCATTTTAGTGACTCACTGATTATTAAATGTTCCGAATATTTAAGGTACAGGTTTTCTGTACGATACACAACACATCGGTTTACCTATTCATTTTTGTTAAAAAAGTCCTTATCACAAGTGATTAATCAATTGCAGTGTTTACCCTGACGTGCTTTTGTGTGTACTTACTCTTCAAGATAAGTACATCTTAAATTGATTACATCTTGAACAAAGATAATGAAATAGTTTAGTAATAATTGAAGCTCAGGACCGATCACGGTCGCGTCGAAAGATTAATTTATTTATATTGTTTTATTTACTTCATTAACATCATTACTTATATTAATATAATGATGATGATATATATTAATATTTCTACAAGCTTTTATTTAGTTTCAATTGTCCCGGTGTTTGTTTGTCTGTGATAACGGCATCCGATTTAGATGATATTTTGTATATAAAGTTTAGTTTCGTTGACATTACACAATTAGATTATAAAAGTGTTTATTTATTTGTCTTTAAAAGTAACCAGTTAACTTTTGCTATCAAAAAGTTCCAAGGCTTTGCATTCTTTTGAAAGGTCTGCGAAAAAATTCTACAAAGGTGTGGTCACTTCAGTTTAATTGATTTGATATCATCCGTGAAAACGTTGTGATGCGATGACTCCGCAGGGGTACGATTATAATACATTCGGACTTTTTCCGCATGGTAATTCGTATGTAGCCAACTATGAAGTATGATAAACCTAGGTGGTTTATCATACTTCTATATATATACAAAAGAAAGTGGTGTTAGTTACACAATTTATAACTCAAGAACGGACATATGAAACTTTTTATCCCGGTTGACCGCGATTGTGAAAACAAAGGGAATTCACGCGGACGAAGTCCCGGGGTGCCTCTAGTATGTTATAAATGTGAAAGTTTCTTTGTTTGGATATTTTTCCGTCAATAACGCTAAAATTACCAAACGGATTTTGATGAAATTTGGTATAATACAGACAGGGTATGAGCTGAATTGGGTAGGATATTTTTGGTCCCGATTAAATGCTCTCTCGGAAAAAACAGAAATCTTGGCAAGTGATTTTTTTTTCTTAAAACAAAGCGTAGGACAACGTCTGCGAGTTCGTCGTAATATTTCAAATTACTGTTGACATATAATTCATAACAGCTACAAAATATTTCCTTTAAGAATTTTAATTTCGACTGTTTAGCAACACACAATGTGTTCGAGTGGTAATGATCGCACTTTTTACGAATGTAAACTTTTTTCTATAGCACGAAAATTGTCCCCCTGATCAATGTTTGTTCAGCAGTATAATATATGTTCTGAGTAAGCCATGACTAGTGTAAGTGATGTTTGCTTTGATTCAAATGTTACTCACACGAATTATTATTGGGCCGATCACTAATAAAGTGTTGCACTAGCTTGTGAAATAACGGATACTTGGAACTTGTGAATGATACTCATCATAACCAGCTAATCAAACTTAAACATTAATGGGCTCCAAAAAAAAAACAGGCAATTGTTATTGCTTATTTAAATAATATCCAATCAATTTGAAAGGTATGTCTTGTTTGGGTTGTGCCATTTGTGCTGCCATGCACTTTCAATTGGCCGTCATATAATTGAACAAACGCCTAGTTCTTTTGTAGTCCAACAACCGTCATTACTGAAATCATTGACATTAAATAAATACATTACTTCTTTTGTACGAGTGACTTAAAGGACAACTAGTATAAAAAAATATATAGCCAAAGAACGTGCTTTGTGTCATTTTTACTTTTTCTAACCAGTCAGTGACATTCATTATCTTCTATGATTTTAACTTTTTGTTTAAAAATAAATATACTGGCCGTTCCTAATTCCCGCCAAAACGCGTAACTTTTTTCGCCACTTCCAAGTCTAACCGGCCAGCTCACGCATTAATTAATTCAATAAGCAAATGCCCAGGCTCATCGATAGTTATGTAAGACGACACGATGCGGGGGTATCACGGCAGCACGCGAGGGTCTTCGCGAAGACGTATAGGATTATAATCGCGTTCCGATATTGCGATCAGTGCAGTGTCCTTAATTATGAAGTGTGGAGCGGTGGTTTCTTGGACTCAAAAAAAAATGGAATAAAAAAAGCTAGTTGAGTATGGCACATCGGTGACGTATGTGTAAAAAGCTTCAGTTCGTCAAGTGCTAGTACGTCATATTTTTCTTAATAAATATATAAGTAAGGAGATGTCGTATTCGGAATACCACAGTTGCCTTTTGCGGGCTGCTATTATTTAAAGACCATTGTATAAAATAAATGTAGTTCGTAGTTGAATTTATTGTACAAAAGAGTTATTACATGCAAAAACATAAGCTGAATCTTTCATTTCTTTTGTTAAATACAGCACAACACGATTCATTATACTATTAAGTGTAAAACACGAAATGCATAAGAATGAGAAAGTATTTCTTTCCATAAAATTTTCATTTCCAAAAAAAATATGCAACTAGTTCTTAGTTTAATTTATTGTACAAAAGAGTTTATTTATTATATTCAAAAACATTAGCTGAATCTTTCATTGCTCTCGTGAAATATAGCACAAAACGATTCATTATACTATTAAGTGTAAGACACGAAATGCAAAAAAGGTATAAATGCGCAAAACGTTCGAATTCCGCAGCAAACGAGAGTAGGGTTGTCAGTTACGAATATTTTGTGCCGGATTTCCGGTCTATCGGTAATAGAGAAAACGAGTTTTTGCCTACTAAAAGTAATACAAACCTTATTAATCTCTCGAACAATGAGAACGACATGGTTGAATTATCAAGCATCAAGTTCTTTAAGATGCAGGGGAAGGTGGCGCGATGGTGCCTAACTTTACACGACTCAGGCAACATAAGTCGCGGGATGTCGTCCGGAGCTAAGACACTGATATTTGTCTAGTGTCACGGAGCCATATTCCGGTCTGGACCGAACATAGCCGGAATTCCGAATTAAATTTTTCTGGCGCGATTGGCAGCCCTGCTCGCGTCGTGACTGCGTGCGCGCACCCCGTATCAATCATCCCCCTCCCCGCCCACCGTGGCCCGGACAAAGCCGCCGTAATAGCCCGCCATTTGTTCGCCAACATCGGGGAGGTCATTAGTGCATTTTGCATCTATTAACGCATATAGTGTGTAGATAGAAATCGATAATCGAGGGATAGATTAAGCATCAGAGCTTGATTTTTTTATTTGCAAATAAGAATTTCATGACTTAAGAATTTAAAAAAAAATACTTGCATATTACGAATAGTTAGAATAAGGTCGATTTTGCTAAAAGTTTGTGTAACTTGATGAGCTACCGTCTGCACATTCTAATCGACTATACAGATTTTGGCAAATTTACATGGATTTTACATGTTATTTGTAGTGTTACACAAGAAATTGAGCTGACAGGCAGTATATGTAGATATTATGTAGTTGTTAAGTAGGTAGTTCATATATATATTTGCACGTCTATTTTATCGTTTATAAATCTGTATAGAATTCCCAGCAGAAATAACGTTACTGCTGATTATTTTTCATAATCTTCACGACACGATGTTCACATTTCAATATATATCTAACAAAATGTGCAAACAGATTTCAAAATTTTCCCTCTTTAGTATCACATCTTGTTGTTTATTTAAGTATCATTGATCTCAGTTAAATTTTGTGTTTATTTTACATTGTTTTATTGCGACATGTTGTGTGAACTTACTTATCTAAAAATATAAGATCATTTACAGATACTAGCGGTCGACCGCGACTTCGGCCGCATTTAAGTTCGAACAAATATTAGACTTGTGTCCTAGTCTACTTTTAAGATTGTTTTTTTTATTATTATTATTATTATTTACGTTTATTTCAGAAATGAAAATTTCCATATAGTGGGTTAGTTGTTAAAGAAAAAAATATCTTACGAGCTAGGGTTAGTAAGTATAAAAGAAAGGACATTACATTAAACACGGCTTACTTAACATTAACCAAGGCAGGTCTGGAACCCACATGGACGCTGTTCCAGTGCCTCAGAATAGGGCAGCAATAGCGACTCCCTATCGCCGCCAGGAGGCTGTTGGGGCTGTCTCGGATGCGGCGCCAGGCAGAGGCAACCCGCTTACGCATGATTACCGGGAAACCGTCTATGCGAGCCTCAACAAACATCGCCGAAGCGCTGCAATACCGAGGCAGCCCCATCAGCATCCTGAAACCATTATTGTACTGGACGCGCAGAGCCGAGAGCGTCTTTTGTGTATACTCTACCCATAAACTGCATGTGTAAAAAGACTGGCAATAGGCTCTAAACAGGGTTTGCTTGACTTCAGTGTTACACCATGCAAATCTACGGGCGAGCATATTCGCTCTCATAGCAAGAGCTCTGCGCTCCCTTTCTATGTCAGCTTCATCTGACATACTCTCTGTGAGCCAATGCCCCAGGTACTTGAAGCTTGACACCCTTTTCAGTGGTAGGCCTTCAAGATTAACAGAAGGAAAATTGTAGCTTCTATTTTTACATTTAAAAACTACAACTTCGCTCTTCTTCACATTATAACGTAGGCCATGTGACGTAGCAAAGCCTCTCGCAAATTCCAAGCAATTTTCTCATCCCACTGATTGATGGGCTCAGCAGCACCATATCGTCGGCGTAACTTATGTTGTTATAAGAAATATTATCAATGGAGCAGCCGACTCCACTACCACTGAGCTCACCAATCAGACCATTTACGTAGAGGTTAAAAAGTGCAGGGGAAGACAGACCACCCTGTCTTACCCCGCACCCCAGCCCATACGCCTCAGACAGTACACCCGCCCAACTGACCTGATTTCGCTGATTGCTGTACCAATACTGAAACAGACTTATAAGGTCTTTAGGAAAGTCATTGGTTTCCGTGGCTAGCTTTTCCCAAAGAACATCGTATTTAACCGTATCAAATGCTTTGGAAATATCAAGAAAGCAAGCTATAACAGGTGTTTTACGACTTGTATAGTAACGCACGGTGTGCTTAAGACAAAGTACAGCGCTTTCTGTGGATAGCTGCGGTCTGAAACCAAATTGGGCATCACATAGATTAAGCGACGCCTGTAACTTTCTCTCAAGCAAACCGTCCATCACCTTAGCTATAGTAGTAGCCAGTGAGATAGGTCTGTAGTTGTTTTTATCCGACAAATCTCCAGTTTTATTTTTCGGTATTGGTACAACGATAGTCCTCATAAAGTCAGAAGGCAAGTGCGAGTGCCCTATGCAAAAAGAGAATAACATGGCCAGGATTCGCGGCAAGTGGAAACCAGCATACTTCAGGTGTTCGATACTGATACTATCGTGACCAGGAGATTTGCCACGCGTCATGTTTTTCAAGATATCTTTAACATTTTTTGCTGTAAAGTATGTGGCCTCATCTCCGTCCCGGATACCAGCATCGAAAACCTGCGACGATTGATGCATGGTGTGTTGAAAATGGTTTTTAAAAACATTTGCCACTCTCCCCGCATCACTTTCACCATCCACACTCGCAGGGACGCTCGGCCTTGGATTCAGTCTATTTGTTTGTTTCCAAAATTTTGAAAAGTCTTTAGTTTTAATATGTGTAGCCAAATTTTGCATTTTAATTTTTTGTTCATTGTTCTGACACCATTTTATTTTTGATTTAAATAATTTTCTACTCTTTTTCATTTCTTCATAATAATAACCACTTTTGGGTTTGCCATATAGCACCCACATCTGAAAGCAAAGTCGAGCGTCATCATGAAATGGTTTTACATATTTATTCCAACCCACAATATATTTATTACGTTTTTTACTTTGCTGATAGGTCGCTATTGCCGCCTCTCTCAAGGTACATACAATATCATCATACATCTTGTCAATTATTAATTTATGATTTGAAATAGAGCAATGCCGATTTGAACATGACCTAAACTCTTCAGGAAAATCTATATTTCTAAGCTTTTCACAACATAGTTGAAAATATTTGTTTATTTGACTTTGATTTCTATTACCCCATACAGCTTTATCAGTTTTAAGATTACATTCTTGTACTTTGTAGCAACTAAGTTTTCCCATATCAATCGTTATCTCAAGTGGAAAGTGGTCAGACCAAAACATATCATACAGTACCTTAACATCTACAACAGAGTTAGTGGCTGACTTAGTTGTAATGCAGTGATCCAGCCAACGATGGGATCCGTTAATATCACTAACAAAGGTGAACGTATCACATTCCTTTAAACAGTCAAAGTCCACCACGTCCCACTTTTGTTCACAACAAAAATTTGACATTTCCTTAAAAAACAATTCCCCTGGGTGGGCGTTAAAATCTCCTAATATAAACACAGAGTCTATGTCATTACATTCTATTAATGCGTTAACTTCACTTAGACAGCTTGTAAATTCGGTTAAATTGTCCCACGAGTCGCAAGGCATGTACACACTGACGAATAATGTAGACCTGTCATTCACAATAGTTTTGATCGCAGCTAAGCGCACTGAGTCACACTGCACAATCGACACCGACGTAAACAAATATTTACGCCACATAATTGCAACACCACCATACGGCCTACCTCTTAATAATCCGTCACCGGTATTCACTGCGGATTTACTATAACAGTCAAATTCTGGATGGATTCCCGCGATGTATGCTACATCATGTGGTAACAGCCATGTCTCCTGCAGAGCTATAATATCCGCAGACTCACATAACGATATAATGCCCTCGACTGATCTAGTGACCGATTTACAGTTAAACGATATAGCTTTCAAATTCTTTTTTTTCATTTATTTAGGTGATGCAACACGATACCTGTGGTTCTTATCTTTTGTATGATTCCTGAAGTTAATGTATTTGCGGAAACATATTCCTTCTGGCCACAGACTACTATCCAGAAATACATCTATTTTTAATCTCGGTACATACACCTTATAGGCATTATATTCACGCTCATACTTCATTTTAATCTCTTCTAAGACTACTTTTACTTGTGTTCTCTTAAATAAGTTCGTTTTTGCTCATTTAAAAAAAAAATAGGGGATACCGGGAACAGTTGTAACATTTTAACTTTGACACATTTTTGTAACATTGTAACATTTTAATTTCTATTAAAAATAAATAATCTGACAGATTTCTATAGAATGACAAAAAGAATGCTTGAAATATTATCTCAGTCTGTGTTTTGACATGGTACTTAAGTGTTTTTTTTATATATTTTTAACGCTGCTTATTGTACGAGTTGCACTTAAAAATGTATTTGTATTTACAGTGTGTCCGGTCACCGGCGTCCGACTGTTAGTATTATATAAATAGTAAATACAAGTAGGTATGCGTGCTCAGGCGACATCAAAATAAAATGGCCCCCATTTCCACACCGTTAACATAATTAAAAAAATATATTTTCCTCGACATAATTGTTTACATTTTTTAACCTTAACGGGTCAGACACCGATGACCGGACACACTGTATGTTTCCAAAAGACGTGATGTCCTATTGGGGACAATTGTAACACGGGTCCAATTGTACCGCTACAACTGTCCTGCCCTAGTGGTCATTTCCTAAAAAAAAACTTAAATACTCCTTTTACAACGTACAGGTTTGATTTTCAGAGCTGATCAATAGAACAAGCGAGAGAAAACTTTCTTTGACTGCGTTAAAATTTCTTCTCACGGTCACAAGCCTCCGCGACGAGCCACGCGCTTAGGCATCTGACAGTCGACGCGTGTTCTAGCACCCCCCTATAGGCTAAGGAGCAGGTGTACGGACCGGAGTTTCAGAAATATTGTCATTGGTACTACTGACCCGTGGTACAACTGTCCCTAGTCTCTTCTATACTAGTTCCTAAAGAGAGAATCTCAAGTTGCAAATTATAAACAAGTTTATCAATCATCATATTCAGTTTTTAGTTCCATACAACTCATACAAACTCGTGTTTACACTGCTATTCACCAACAAAATCAAGTCGGATCTACACAACTTAATCCGATGTCTAATACCGTATCGCGAGTGTATCCGACCGGGCGTGAAACCCGATACCTTTGAAAGTCAAGATACTCACCCTTATCGATTAAAGGAACGCGATATTTATAAGTCGATACCAACTGCTACTGTCACTGCTTATGCTTCGTTAGGTTGATGCTAAGGAATCAATGCTAATTTTAACTGTGATTTTGTGGTTGATCTTGTACATGAAGATGGTTAGTTATTTTCATTTGCTACAATCGTGACAGTTATCTTTTAGAATGCTCTCGTTTTAAGTGTGAGAAGCGTACATAATACATAAAGAGTCAAAAATATAAGTTTTCTTTGGATCAAGGAGGCCATAATGTAGTTGGTTAATTTATTTCCTCCTTACATATTGAGTAGGTATACTAATACTTACTAAGCCCGATAAGGTTCTACCAATTTTAAGCAAATAATTAAATCGTATTGACTGATGTTTTTTGTACTTACTTAAATTACATTTGTTTGTTATTGTATGTAAATAATGCGTAGTAGTTTGGATTTGTTTTGATACCAACATGATTAGGTCGCATTAGCACTTGCCGGGCTTCCCGCCTTGAGACATTAAGACTCCTTGTCTGAAATGCGATAGGCTTTGAATTGTGGTCGATATTTCATTCGTATCGTATGACTTTCATATTTTTTATGTTTAATAGTTCTACGTAAGAAAATTTTTGGGGAAATAATAGATACTTAAAAGAGTAGAAACTTGTAACTGACAATGATTCTTAATGAAATACGCCAAAGTTGGTTTATTTACTAATTTATTCGTTGCAGCATGTTGGTCTCATTGGGAATCTTTGGTCTTGCACATCCTTAATAAAAATTGCCGATAAATAACCATAGACTTATCTCAAGAGAAATTTGTATTGTAACAAGGCATCGCCTGATTAACCCAATCACATTTCTACAGTTTTTCCCGGGTCTGGACGATAGCAAGTGCTCCAAGCATCGTTCAATCCAGGTTCCCTCACATAAACACAGATGAGCAGCATCCTTCGCATCGAATTAGGCGCTTTAATTATTTACTACTCGTAAACCACCGCGTTAAACCTTTCCACGTAACTAGACCCTCCCACCCCCGCTAGCCCCAAAATAAAATAGGCGAAAAAACAGGAAGAGCGCCAAATTCACGGGTCAAATTAGCCTGGTCGTTTTCGGCAGTAAAATGGACCGGGGAAATAAAAGTGATGCGGCAAAGAGCGTCTGAGGGCAGGTGTATTTCACTGGTGAAGCAGATGTACGAACACCAGCACATCAAGGTTCACACTGTGGCATCTCATTCACATGTAATAGAGGCGATTTTCGAATAAAAAAGGTTTAGTCTAACGTGCAGGCTGCGTACAGTACCTAATGTTCATTACGTATTCCTTGAACGTTAAATGTATATACGGCTGATGTATACGGGTGCAATTATGTGCAATTTCAAGATGCTTTCGTGTTTTTCCTGTTTCCAGCGAATAATCGGTTATGAGATATGTAATTTTGTTATAATGATATATACATTACGCGTATTTAGTATAAAATGTGGCCTTACTGATCGTAGAGATAAAACGTGAATACTTATCACGAATGGAATGGTCGCTTGCCTGGTTTAGTTAGCATCAAAAATATATTAATATTTAAATTGGTTTTCGCAACTCATAGGATACCTTAAAAGTTCGTTAGGTCCCTTACCTTTGGTACGAATCTGTCTGAGTCATTTATAAATTGTGATTGCAAAGTTGGTATATTTTTCACTAATTTGCATAGTTGATATGCAATGGACTGTTTGTTCAACTTATAAAACCTAGAAAATCCATTAACGTTCATTAAGGAATTTAACCAAGACATGATGCTTTGAGTATAATACATTTTATTTCAGCTTAACCAAAACCAGTTTCGAAACTGTAAAAATACTTCTTATGATCGTTTTTCTTCGAGCGCGATTTGTAGTTATGTTTTTACAAACCTCTTTAAAACTCTTTTGGTTGTTCCCTGAGCATTTCTACCCCCCGAGGCCCCCGTCCCGGAGAATCCCGAAGATGACTTTTAATTTTGTTCATCAAGATAAAAAGAAATCGAGGTCCTCCAGGAAGGGGGCCTCGAGAATCGGGGTGCTTAGGGAATAACACGGGTATTTGACCCCTTTATCTACTGTAACTTCATTAAGTCGAGCGCCCACCGCTTACTAAACTGAGTTTATCAAATTGTTTCCTAAAATTAACCACAAATCATACTATTTATTAACTTACATACAGGCAAAGGTACACATGCGGTAGACTCAAGATGTGAATACTAGTGTTTGACTGCCTCGTTGGTGTAGTGGCAAAGTTTCAGCCTTACATCCGAGAGGTCCTGGGTTCGAATCCCAGGTCAAGCCAAAATTGTTTCTAAGATTTTCTATTATGAATTTCTGAAAAACAGCCCGGAGTCGGGAAGATGGCGGTGTTACTCCCCCGTACCTCGAAAAGCACGTTAAGCCGTTGGTCCTGCGCCTGATCTCTCTCCGGTCATTTCGGATTGTCGTCTCACCGAACTTTGAGAGTGATGGCACAGTGAGTGCACCTGTGTATTGCGCTCACACTTGTGCACTTTAATATCTCCTGCGTAGTTGGCTGATCTCTGTTGAGATTGGCCGCCGTGGTCGTAATCGACCAGGAGGACTATTACTAGTGTTTGGGCGTTTACTCGTATAAGAGAACAGAAAAATAAACTTCCTAACACACAATTCATGCATGATCATTTACTGAATTTAATACTGTGAATTAAGCAGGCCAGCGTCTAAAGTAAATATTCAGTGCAATTTCCCTTTACCATACAAAACATGATGTCTTAACTCTGTCCATACTTTGTGGAAACTCTTCTTCGAGACATGGTCAAAGTTTATGCGGTATTGGTCCTATTCAAGTAGTTTTACGATCACCAAGAGAATGACCGAACAGCCGGTTACGCCAATAAAAAGTCCTGCAGCTGTTTTCGCATTTTCTCCATATTTTTTACATGCGGTTTATATGTAATATGGGGAAAAGACGAATATTAATTCTTCTTGAATCACTCTTCCTTGAAAAAGAAATGTATCAAAATTCGTTAAGTAGTTTTAAAGAAATACGTAGTTCTTTAAAACTACTTAACGAATTTTGATGCATATCTGTCATACAGACAGAGACAGACGCAGGAAGCGACTTTGCCTTATAATAAGAAGCACACGGGCTGGTTTCCTATGGACGCAGGTTTGAACCCTGTAAATGTTAATCACGATTAAACATAAAACTATCAATAGTATACTTGAAGACATAATATCCTAAGGTAAATTTTCTCATAGCGTGCGTGCGCGCATGCTCCAAGAGCGGATTTGGTATGTTCGGCGGCGCCTTTTAGGTGTCGAGTGTCAACACCGGCTGACCTGCGCGCGGGCAAACAGACATTGTAAAGGTGCGTTTCGAATATACTCATAGAAGTTTTGTTTGAATTCTTAACAAAAAAAATATATTTTTCTACAAGCTTTTTTAATCAAATTATTTATTGCCATCCATACCAACTCAACGTGTATTCGAAATTTCAACTCAATCGGACGCTAGAAAGTGAGTTAAATTTAACCTGCAAGATTTGATTATAAACGAGCCACCATCGGGATAGGTGAAACTTAATAAAAGTTTGTAAAAAAATACGTTTCGTTTTTCATTTGATTAAAAAATCTAAGCAATAATTAGGGTTCATCGTAGTCCGTAGCACTAGTATAATAAATAATTATTTGTAATACTTATGACAACATAGTTGCATTTTTGTATTTTTCCGATTTACTGTATTATCGTGTAAAGGTTCCTTAGCGTCCAATATGAGTGTAACTCTCGAATAACAAGAACTGTAATATTATCAGCAGAGATTTTAAAAAAATGCAACTATTTTAGAATCGAAGTACCACGCATGACATGAGTATGTTTTTGTAACGGACTGTGCTACGGCTGAACTCAATAACTGCTACGAATTTTCTATCAAATGCTACGACGCTACGAATAGCCATATAGAACTGTCCTATTCATGATAAAAGGTTGTCAGAATGATCTTCTTAAGTTCATGCGTACAATACAGTACAACTTTTTTTTTCAAAGTTTTGCCTCGTGTGTACGCGATCTAATACGCCCAAACTGTTTGCCTAGAAACGAGCACGAACTATATCCGTGTAAATTCGTGTATTAAATGGGATTTTTGGATTATCGTCGAGTTATCAATTATTCATTGATCAATGTCTTATAATCTGTCTTAATCAAAGCCATTTGGTGTACTCGTATTAGTAAGTTTAGGTATCTAAGGTTAGGTATGATAAAAATCATGTAAACTTTCAAAGAAATGCTTTGTTAATGTTGTGATTTCTTTCTCAACTATGTAGTTGCATGCCTCAAAATAAATAACAATTGTGACAAATAACACGAAATACATAAAAACTGACGATAAATAAAATTAATAAGCACAAACAATTTACAAGGTAAAAAAAAATAGAATCGTTATTTGATTGCCATTCTATGGGTATTTCCTCTACGTCATCGTAAATTCAATAGCGTATTGTATCTTAATCTTTGTATAGCAAATGCGCAATGATGGTTATTTAAGATTGTTTATGATAATCATGTTTATCATCATTCATTCGATAGAACATAAAATAGATCTGAAGTGTCATTGACAAGTTGTAGTTGGAAAACAAATACTGTAATTGTAATTATTGCACGACAAATATGTGCACCTTATGATATAAATAGATAGATTAACTCCTTATAGTACAACTCAAAACAAAGTTACAGACAAGTTTAACAAAGGAAGATGTTATTAATTTAGTTATTTATTTAAGCTTTATTGCACAACAATACTTTGTACAAAAGGTGGACTTAACGCCGTAGGGCAATCTCTACCAGTCATACCTTTGGGCTAAGCAGAAATGATTATGTAAAAATATTTTCGCTACGTTCTTATTAAATCTACTATTAGATACGATAGTAGTCGAGACTTAATAGAGGGAAAGAAAAGTACGAGTATAAAACATTGATAAAAAACTTAAAAAAAACACATCTCAACCCGGACACGGTAATATTATCTATACAGTATTCCATCTTCATATAAACGGACGACGCGCGAGCTATACCTACGCGCTCGGATCTTGGCTTGCGCTTGGCATGCTACAGTCGCGAGTGCGCGCAGTGACGAACGGACGGTGTGCAAGTTTTTAATCAGTAACCGCCCGAATTTTTACTCGAAATAAGTGCAAGTAGCTATTTAACATGACAAGTAGAATAGATTGTGCTGTTTTTGGATTGCAGATTTTTTATACACTCAAATATAATAATTAAGCATTTCGTTCATACGAGTATAATAATACAATCAATGCGAAAATATTTTTCGATCGCAAATTTATAAGACCGATTTGTTATAAAGTCACATACATAATAATGGTTTTTAATTAAATCTATCAATCAATAAAATAACTTGCATTTTATTGAGCACTTTTTATTCAATTCACAAAGTATTTTATGTAATCCTATAAATATTTTATATTGTTACTAAGTATCTGTGCTTATTAATAAAAAGTAAAAAAAATACAATCTCAAACCAAGATAGAAACTCAAACTATTGCAGATGCAATTAAAAGGCTGTAGGTAGACGACGGCGACAGCCCTATCTCATGCCTACGTACCACGCGGCAGTAGGTACTTATTTCAACGACACGGCCGAGTTGGAATACTGTATGGATAATATTACCGTGACCCGGACATACGATCAATATCAAACTCGAATAAAGGAAGCCCCGTGTTTGTTTTCATCACGGACATTCCATCATGCTACCCGCATTCTTTGAAGCGAAAAAAATAACATTGTATTGTTTATCGTTGGTCTTGAGTTTGAGCGTTATTTTCTGTGTACAGATAACAATTTATTGCCTAATTAATTCCTTTCACAGCTCCTCGCGGTCGTCAGATATCGAGCTTTTCATAAACATGCGCTTGAGCAGCGCTTTGATCTTCCCCGCGGTGGGCCCGGCGTCGACAATTAATTATTCTTTCATCTTAGATAGAGACATCATTGGGGTTCTATGGTTGTTACAATTTTGTTCGACTGTGATGGCCGTGTTAAGTTTGTTATGACACTGTTGTGATGTTACGCTAGGGTTGTGTATACAAAGTTTTGTGGCATGCACGGTAATTGAGTGCTGTGTTTCAGTTCTTCAAGCATGAGTTTGAAATAAAATTCTACTCTATGACTTACTTAGGTTTCGAAGTTGTAGAAATTTTGGACTTTACTTTTAGTTAGCTTTGATTAATGGCTGTACAATTTGTATGAAATAAATAAGTGTTGTTGTAATAATAAATAAGATTTGATTATCTCATAAATATCTTAATACCTATCGTTTTTTGCATTTGAACATTAATTTTGAATGCTGAACTAGATTACAATATATTTTCAATTTTATATTTATACATATTTGCATGCTATTTCATATTGCTGGATATGTAAGAAGTGTATGCGTTATTTTTAAATATCTGAGATGGACCATATTCAAGAGAAAATAAACGATTCTATTCTGTTCTCAGTCTTTATACCACCACTGTACTAACCTTTACAAGATGATTGATATAAATTTCTGCGTACAACGTACCGCGTTGCGAAACACCGTTAGTGATTCCTTTTAATTTTACCGACATAGAATGACAGCGCATTCAAATTAAATTAAGAGGCGACAAAAAGTAATGGTCACATTAAATATAATTAATTGAGTGCGCACATTAAAAGGCATAATCTCAACAAAGGCTGCATAAAGGCTGAATGGAGGTCTCAAGTAGCTGTATAAGCGGCGCCAGTGAAGTGCGCCGGCGCAATCCGCGTAATTAATCATCCAATCATCGTTGGGCATACAAAAATTGTGTCTCTTTCATTTTACATTGTGGTTAGGAGACGATTAAAGTTGTGAGCTTAGGCTGGTGGGTTTTAATTTGAAGTACATTTACTAACATCATCATGATCAGCCAGTACCTACGATCTGAACGATCGTACTTTTACACATTGGTCTCCCAGTTATAGCAAATTATTTCGATAGCCTTTTTTTGGGCGACTATAGCCCAGTACGTTGTATAGGGTCTTTTAGAAACGATTTTAACCAAGATGACTCACTATTTGTGGAATAAGGGACTGTACAGCTTGCTGAAAATTAATAAATCATTTGTTTCGCTATTTCTATTTCAACATCATTATTTTCAGACGCAAGTCGTTGACAGTTCCTCTAAAAAAAACAGGTCGATCGATTTATCTGTATGTGCAAATTAATTTGAAATATGTATAAGTGAGTAAGGGAGAGGGGGGCACCTTGGAACACTTTTTACACATTCTTTCATAACTTCTGATTCTCTGGTTTTAAACCTTTTTTATTGTTTCAAAATGCTGAGCCTATTAGGCTGTAAAATTGCAATACAACATATGACGAAGAAAATGCAAATTATAGCCGGAAATTTCATTTTAGAAAAAGAAGTCAAATGTTCAAAGCCCCTCCCCTGGGGTAGCTTTGAACACACATGGGTCAGTTTTGAAATATGAATGAATTTGACGATTTTTCAAGGTTTCTAACACTTTTAAGTAACAACATTTATATAATTCTGACTAATAGGGGAACCAACGCTCCGTATACCTCGAATTGGATGGCCAAGATCCTACGCGCTTATTTGCTAGATTATTTGCTAAAGCTTATCATTTGCACTTGAAACTGAAAATTCTTTATAACTCAACGACAGGCTGTCGAACGTCAGTATTAACTTATTATGACAGTTGTGCAGGTTTGAGTAGCCACCACCAAAAAAAAATCACCTCAAAATTACTTCTGAAATAGCTTCGTAACTCAAATGTTCAAAGCTGCCCCTTTTCAAAGGTGCCCTCTTCTTCCCTATGTAAGGAAATAACCGTAGCTATAATTTATGATGGTCGTACTAACTTATTTATACAAACTAGTTTGAAGCCTTATTTTAGTAAGACTTCAATATTGTCGGTGCCATAATGAGTAGGTAGACTCACTTCTCGACTTGAAAGGTCTTTCATATGTAATTGGGGTATATTTAATACAATTTATACTTGAATGTCATTCATGTATAAGTAGGAATCACCTGTCTTTAAGTAGTTGATGATTTCGTTGTTTTATTGTCGTTAAATGTAAGCATATCTTAAGACAGATAGCACGCTTTGCGTGTTTGTGTCTAACTTTTTCATTTCTTCAGGTATACATTTTGGTGGCTTATGTGGTGGATTAAGTACTGTTACACTAGACTTTACACTTTAGTTACTATCTCAGCTCTCTTTCTAAAGCGCGACAACCTAAACCTTGTGTTCAGAATAAATAATATCAGAAGACTCTTTACGTTAAAAAGAATAAATAATGTCAGAATGCTCTTCGGTAAGAAGACAAGCGGCAACTTCATCGCAAGTGCAAGTGTGGACAAATTACGAAGAATTCGCTTGTACAAAATGGAATAAACAACTTAAGAGTGCTTTTTATACAACACCTTAAACAAAACTTGCGAAGTTGGTGTTGTGATGGGGCGAGCGATTATAATTGCAAGTTTTCCCGCCATTGCAGCTTTATTCCAAGATGGCGGGCGTTAAATTGCAGGGCTTACCATGCTTTTGGCATTTTGGGAATCGACTCATGATAAATGTAATTTATACAAAATTTGATTTGATAATACAAGTATAATCAAGACTTTTTAATCAAAAATATATTCCGTTATGTCACGTAGTAACTAAATCCTAAGGAACTTCAATTTTTTTTCTTAATTAATTTGAATTAATTTCATGCACTAATTAAACTTAAAATGAAATATTAAAAATTTTCAGCCAGTGCTTACCCAGCATCTGTCAGATTTTTAGCAACCCTAGTCAATACTATGGCGATTTCACATCATTAGGACTAGTTATCACGCAAGTTGGCTGCTATCCTCTAATAACGAGCTACCGGTGCCTCCCAATGCGGAGGGAGTAATATCGGATATTATAAACAGGAATCGTAACACTATCGATGGAAAGACGTAAATTGCCTTTAAATGAAGCCTGTAATTTCGTAGCGTTCCGTTCTGCGCAGCTTAGTTCTACTTAATGACAAATCGTTGAAGATTACATTTTCACACAGATAGGATAATGATAAATTTCTCTAATGGTACACTAGTATTGTTGAAAAGTTTAGTTAATGAATAAAGCGATGTAATTTTCTGGCAGATATTACAACTAAGACTATACAATTGAACTTCATGTTCAAGATTTTATCAAAGACAAGAATCTGTGCGCAGTCCAGGCTGCAACAATCTGATGTACCAAATCTTTGGTTGATTTTGTTTTGACGTGACAACGTCTTATAAATTGGTGTGCCGGGTGACACTTCAAGAAACTGCGTTACGCTCCGCTCACGTTCCGCGCTCACAATGAGAGCGAGTGAGAGGCACGCGTCCCTTCGACTCGGGCATGGTTAGCCCGCCTAAGAGCGAGTGAGACAGACATAAAAAGTGAAAGGCACGCGTCCCTTCCACCCGAGCACAGTTAACCCGCCTAAGAGCGAGAGAGAGAGAGTGAGAGAGATAGGCATACACACCGGTTCATGTTATACGAATGAATATTCACATTAAAATTATTTTACCACTCAAAGTCGTTGTCACGTAAAACTTTCGCCCGTATACCGACTTTACAGGCAACCAATTTTCTTTTTAGTGTCTATTTATTACCTGTGGAATACTAGCTAGCTCATTATCCTTTCTGTATCTAAATGTTTTGATAGATTGATATTAATTACGTCCACAGTAAGCATAGAACTCATTGCATTTCTATTTCGTTAGTGATTGGTTCGTTTTTTTTTATTGATTTCGCCGTTCCAATGATATTTTACGAATATTGTAATTTTTTTTTATATGACATCATTGTACTGTTTTAATAAAAAACGTTCACAAGCGACTCTGTTAGTTAACCCAGTTTGATTAAAAACCTTTTGAGTTTTACTGTGCCTCGAGATCTGACGAAAACATTTATAAAATTAAGTACATTCACGTGACTTTTTGCATTTACATGTACTTGTAAACTGACCTATTAGTCATAACAAATAAAAATAATGTAAAATAATAAAATAGACGCAAAGGACGATGGCGTGCGCGGACGCAACGCCCTCCGCTGCGCGTGTCGGACGATCCAGATCCGTAATTATTGTAATTTGTAATCAAATCGACCGCTATTAAACGGTAGCGGTTGATGCGGGCATACGAATGCGTGGAGTCGACGTGCTTTTTAATTTTTAATTTATTTCATTTATCACTGAATAATCATGCGAACAAAAAAAGGCAATTGATATCATTTTGACTTAGCATAAATGCATGCATTTTGACAGCATTTTAGATTTAATGGTATAATTCTTATTTGAAAATTTGTCGTTACCGCGCGCTACGCACCTATTCGCTGACGCGTGTGATTTGTGTTTTATATTCAACTAAATTATTTGTATGTATTATTTGTATGTATATAAGTCTGTAAAGTATTTATAATATGGGCCTGTATGTTGCCTGAATTAAATGAATTATTATTATTATTACGTAACCAATAATTCCCAACATAACATCCTGTGAGGCAGCATTTGCTTTGTAGATAATAATGTATCTAGGTACAACTTATTATTTGCTATTTCATTAGTTTTCCTGCCATTAAAAGTGTTTCTATGAAAAGCTGACAATGTTTGTAAAGTCGATAAAATTGAGAACGGAAATCGATAAATAAGTACCTAGTTTTTCGTATTACCACACCACAGTGGTCAGTAAGACTGATTCTACTAAATATAAAAAAAGTATGCGCGTATTCATCAAGTTATTGTAGTCGCTCCCTTAGCAATGACCATATATAATATCTACACATAAATAAGCAAAGTTTTGACGTGACAACGTCTTAAATTAGGTTGTGGCTCGGAGTCACTCATGAAAAAGTGTAACGCCCGCTCACGTCTGTTACGATGAGTCAACGAACGAGAGAGAGGCCCGCCGGACCGGCGAATGCCTTTCGTCTCTCTCCCACTCAAATATGATCGGTGTCACGTAAAATATTCGCCCGTAAAACCGACTTTACAGGCAACCATTTTTTTTGTTTGCAATTGTTGTGTGAGTATGCGGTATCTCAAAAGTGAGCTTACTGAACCGATTATAGTTTTTGATGTCTGACTCAAGTGCTGGTTACTTTGTTTTGTACGTAACGACTTAAGTACATTGTCTAGAAATTAATTTTAAATGAACCAATAATAATAAAATGAACAACAACTGAGTTTATAAAGTTGATATAGGCTTTGGAAGAAATATAACGATGTTAACAATGCATATTATATTTTTTGCATAGCTAGCTATAATGCATCGCTCGTTATTTATCTACTTCATTCACGTCTCTGTTCTGTATATGGCATTGATACATCCACATTCGTTTATATGTGTGAAAACAATTGGAAGCGTTTCATTAAGTGGGATGCATCGTTATTCCGAGAACCCAGATAGTTCACTATAGCTCGCTAACTAAGGCAGCGTGAGAATCCGTGCAATATACTACTATAGACAGGGCTGCCATCATAATTTTTGGGTCTTTAGAGGGTTTAAAATAGTAAACTGATCAATAAGGAAACAATGAGCTGGAACCACCGGAAAAAAAGTAATTATTTTATTCATAACTTTACATAAAAACATATAAAACACTGAAGTCATGTTTGTAACGTTCAATACTAATCGGGTAAATCGGGAGGGATAGCTAAGACCTTGTAGCTTTTTAAGGGTTCCGTAGCAAACAAGGAACCCATATAGTTTTGCCATGTCTGTCCGTCCGTCTGTCCGCGGTTTTACTCAAAGATAATAAGTGATAGAAAGCTGTAATTTGATATAATTCTGTATTATAATAATTGCAAAAACGTCGTATAATATTTTTTTTCAAGTAATCTCAACAAGTTAAGTGCGGGGTATTTCTTTTATCTCCACTTACCCGTCGTATGGGGTGTCGTTGTATAGGTCTTTTAAAAACATTATGAAGTTGAGGACACCATTTCTCGATTTAGGGACCCGCGTCTGAAATATTTGGTTTTAAAGTTCATTTTTTGTTAGGGGTAAGTGGGGAGTGGGTAATCTTTATCTGCTCAACGGTTATATTTGGATTTGTAAAAAAAAATACTTATGGATTAGCAGTATTTTATTTTTATAAACTTGAGCTCTTACTTGTTCATTCAGTTGTTCGTACTAAACGATGTAACCTTACCTATATAATGTCCCGCGAGTCCTATAAATTCTTGATTGATGACAACCCTATCAGAGATGTTGCATATTGACAGTTCATTCCGTTACAACCGATGCATTGATTGGTGCAATTAATCTGTAAAAACATGCTAGTTTCCTTTTGTTTATGTTTTGTGCATGAAGCGAGGAACATTATATTAAATTATATTGCATCTTCATATTTTATTTTCATTTTCCATTTGTAGCAATTTGATAAGACGCGTCTCAGTGATGGATTCATAATTTGATCATAATTGGTCGAGAAATCTATATTATAATTGCCTCAAGCAATGTTATTTTTTCTTGTAAGTATACCACACGCAATCTGTCAGCTATGATATGCTGTTGTTTAATGCAATAATAAAGATCCACATACCTAATTATCGTTCATAAAAATCTTGTTGGGTGAGTATTTGAATTTAAAATTCAAAGTAAAGGTTGAAAAAT
This sequence comes from Pyrausta despicata, assembly GCA_963921415.1. Lineage (NCBI taxonomy): Eukaryota > Metazoa > Arthropoda > Insecta > Lepidoptera > Crambidae > Pyrausta > Pyrausta despicata. The sequence goes on along the minus strand of OY992862.1, from coordinate 5,773,322 downwards.
AATTTTAATTGAAGGTAAATTTAAATTAATTTAAATATTTTTTTTTTTTTTTAATTTTAATTGTAATTTTAATTTTTATGTGCTTATGCATCTAAGACACTTTAATATGTGGATATCCTAGGCTTGAATGTTATTCCGTTTCATTGTGACTCAAGTAAATTTATATTTCTCCAAATTGTTAAAAGTAATGCACGTTAAAAGTTTTATAGTTTATTACTTAATTTTGTTGGTCGATGGTCAATGCACCTACGCGTTAAACAAATTTATTTTTAAATATTTTTTACAAATGTAAATAAATACAAATTTATATCATTATTCAAAATAACATAACATTTCTATATTGCAATCGAGGATTTCATTTAAGTAAATAAATACTTACTTTTTACTATGATGCTTTTACTGTGTGTTAAAAGAAGACTTTTTAGTGCCAAAGGTAACACTAATATTTAATCGCAATAAACTATAATATCATTGTTAAGTTCTACGTAATAGGTAATAAAAGCCTTTTTTCATAGGTATAGATAGGCAGGTTTTGTATAGTATGAAAGGCGATCGATACTAAAACGTAAACTTAACTTATACTTGGGTTATGTGTACGCAAGCAAACACTCACCGGAAGAACGCAAACTGTCAGATATTAGCGACACATAAAATCCTGAAACATAAATAAGCCGACTACGAAAGAATCATGTTGTCAAGACTAGTCTACAGATGTCTAGTGTTCTATGCTTGCTTTAATCAATAACGGCTAATTCAAAGTAAATGACACAAATTATGCTCAAATGAGCTAAAAGAGACAACGTTTCACGTTGATTGGATAATATTTAAACAACCGTTTAACTCTGCCGTGTTCTTGTGTATTAAGCTTGTAAAAGCTTCACGTTCATCAAAGATCTTATCGATTCCCACGGCTATTGATAGATATCGATATAGCTACCGCAAATTGCATCTCCCTGATCGACGTGTGACAGCCCACAATTTGGATCCGAGCCCGATCCTGCTACTGTGTGCCCCGGGGTCCAGCTTAGACACGCGAGGGGTTAATATCATCTGTTTTTCTTGCGATTAAGTTGTTACTGTATCAATAAAATTAGCTGCCTGCGCCTAAGATTGCTTTGTTGGTCTAGAAGTTTTGATAGATCTGGCTTGGATTTGGATTCCAGGGTATGATGCTCAATTCATGCATGTGTACTTTTTAATTCGTATGCAGTCAGCTTAACTTAAGCTTCGAGGTGTACAATAATAACTTAAAATTACCGTTAAAAGTGCATTTCATGACAGCCACAAGAAATTTTATACGAATTTCCATTTTCAATTGGTCAGCACCGCACAGTATGTTCGAGTGGGAATCGATCGAACTTTTTACGATTGTGATTTATTTTTACACGACAATTGCCGCCCAAGTAGAAGTGAAGATAAGGAGTGAACTTATGTGACATGAGAATCACTCAGAAACATGTAGACGTTGCATGAAGTTGGTGCTTTCTTATCTCGAAAAGCACATTCATTTGGTCTTGCGCCTGATCTTTCTTCAGAACTGTACAAAGAGTTGACATTAATTCTGATTATGCAACACACATAATGTTAGTTAATAAATCATATCTCGCAAAATTAACCAATCTGTACAGGTAAAATACTAACGAACAGAATATTCATAGTACCTTAATAACCGCACCTTTAAGTGTTTTAGTAGGTATACTCGACGTAACCTCACTTAAGCTTGACTAATAAAACTAATAAATACTAACCTTCCCATGTCAATCATGTCATTTTATCAATGTTTTGTGCAATCATCGTATCTGCGGAATCAAACTTGGCAATTTAAGCGCAGATAGTTATCATCTGTGGTCATGATTATGTCAAAACGACTATTCCCCACAATCCCCCCATAGGCACACCATGGATGTAGAAATCATATGGATAAGAAATAACGTTAAATCATTTTATGTTGAGCTCAGATTCCGAAGACACTGAAAATGTACTGTAAATGTATCATCTTATTGTTTTTATTTATAGCATTCTGTTTGTTAGAAATTAGTTAAGATTAGAAAAAATATATTTTATTTAACAATGTGGTAACTTACTTCCATATTTTGACAAGGTACCCTGGTAGATGGTACCTACTTTAATCTTCTCCTTAGCGTGTCGATGGTAAACCGACTTCATTATGTCTTCAGCTCAGAAATTTGCGTGGTTGGCACATAAAAGTTCCTTTAGAGAGTCACAGCAATCAGGATAAGACAAGAGATGGACCGTGACTTTTGTGGTACTCTATTGATTAATATAATTTTTCAGAATTTATAATAAGTAAGCTTTTTAATGCTTGCATGTGAGCTAATTTTAATCTATAAAAAATTTTATTCTATTAATAGCCAGGCAAGCCTAAGTGCACCGATAGGGACACTCGGGGATATATCGGACTTAATTCTAAAAGGCATTCTCTACCAGTCAACCACGTGAGAATGCAGATAGATAAATAAATATATATATAAGAGATAAAAAAATAATAGATAAAAAAGGGAAACGTGGAATGAAACCAACAACATTTTGGTGATGTTTCTTATCCATAGTATTCTTACACCAATGGTCTTGAGTGCCGCGAGCGCTCGTGACGACACGCAATACTAACGCGGTGCGCGGACGCAGCGAGCTCTATCCACTGACGTTTCAACAATAATTCGCTACCCATTAGAAAATGGCAAACCAAATTGGGACCTTTCAGTTTTTGTCCAAGGAATTCCTTTAAAATTGGCAACGTTTGAAAATGACTATCTAATGTAGAGTGAAAAGAGTTTGCTACAGGAGCTATGAATCGTATTAAAGATTTTACACAAGTCTTGAGCCGATGTTGAAAACATTTACATTAGTATTTTCTTCACGTTTAATCTCATACAGACATATATGTCTTTGGACGCTAAAAGTAGTTAAAATTGTTTTGGGTATTGCATAGTTATCGGTGTGATTGTTATTGTATTTTTCATGTTAATTTCTAACCTTAATGTTAGGTAAATACAACATTTTAATATTTTATGCTTATCGATTGACGTTAATTAGTATGCCACGTGTTTTGATAATCGCAAATTTATTAAAACCCCGTGATTACTACTTTAAAATAATAAAATGTTAAGTTAATTTGCATTTGTTAACTTTGATTCACCGCTGGTGTTTTATGAAAGTCAACAGTTAAACTAATTTTTTAAAGAACTGATGTGTATCATCCACTCAAAAAGTATTAATATTTTTTCACCCAGTAGAAATTCCTAAGAACATAAACATAAATAGGAAATAAATTTTCACGAAAGAATTTGTATCAGTGATACTGTGCAAATGGACGCTGGTAGGGGCAAATAGCGGAGAAAATTTGCACGCAAATTGCTTAGCAGCGATAGTTTGTAGAACAAAGGATTGGTATTTTTGTGTTTGTATTGTTTTTCAAAAGAGGATTCTTTTGGACTTTGGTAAAGTATCATCATAATTACATAGATAGTATAAAGCAAAGTCGCTTCCCGCGTCTGTCCTTATGTCTGTTCCTATGTATGTATACTTAGATATTTAAAACAACTTTACTTAATGGATTTTGATGCAGTTTTTTTAATAGTTAGAGTGATTCAACAAAAGGCGCTGTCATGTTTGGGTTGGGTGACCATTCTGACCATACAAGTGACGTCTATTTACATGCATCTCCTTGCTTCGGAAGGCACGTTAAGCTGTTGGTCCTAGTTAATATCTATAGATATTAGTCGTTAAGCTTGGTCAGAGCCCCTCTGTAATATCTGACAGTAAGTTTGGTCACTTACCTTACAAACACCCCTCCACCAATCCCCACTGAGCGTGCGTGGTGGAGTATGACTCGTACGACCTCATAGTTTAGGTGAGGCCTGTGCCCAGCAGTGGGACGGATATGGGCTGATGAGAGATGAGAGAGAGAGAGAGTGATTCAATAGGAAGGTTTATATGTATAAACATATGGCATTAATGCGAAACGGTGGGTAGGACTGCGTCTGCTGGATCCACTACTATAAAAATAATTAGCAGGTAACTAAAATAAATTAAACTTGTCGATGGTACTGTAATTTGGACTATTAGAGCTATTATCGAATGATATACGGTACAAGGCCTGGCCCGGGAACGAACCCACGTATAATTTACTGGTAGCTGACACACTAAGCCATTATGGCCTGTTTGATTTATACTGCCAAGGGTGTCTTATTAACGCCAACGTGTGACGTGCTAGTTAAGGCACACCTTCCCAAGTTACACTATGATATAAGGAAGATGCAAACTTTTTTTGGTGGGACAAAGCCGCTGTTAAATTTATTATATCGAATAAGGTTAAAATTAGACAATTGAGGCTCTTTTCATGCCTTATTAATAACTTAAAGGCAATTCAGTGATTGTTTATTACTTGGAAAGATGCAAATTTTTGTCCGTAAAAAATTGGGGATTTACTTGTATATTGTCTCTTGTATTCAAATCCTAATGGGGTCATTACAGATTAATAAGATGTTGATTGATCTAACAACAATAGAACGTTTTATTTACAAAGGACAACCCTTTGTGTTTGATCACAGCCATAGCTCTCGTCTGAGATCATAATTCGATAGTGTTGAGATTTTTCAACCTCCAGACAAAGCTTCATAAATTATTTTCGATCCTATCGAGGCAGGGAGCGTGCCTCGCTCCCGCCTCTAATAATATTTAAATTTAGAACAGCGAAGGGATGGGACATGTGGCCGTAACGCATTTGGCGAAATGTGATTACAACAGTAATTAACGACCTTCTATTTATGGACCAGAGACAATTCGAATTCTGTTTTCATATTCCAAAAACGTACCGTTTCGGAATCGAGTTGCTTTGAAATAATCATTGTACTCGAGAAAGTGTTTTACCGTTGGCCAACCGTGTCATGTCCGTTTAGTCTGGCCCCTTGAAATAAAGCACGCTTTCAATTGCAGACTAATTATTCCAACACGAGAAACTCATTCGGTGTCGTCCGTTTTTCGTGTAAAGAAAGATTAGTGGACTTTAACGACGGTTGACTGAAAGAGGCATTGTCGTCCCATAATGATGATACGTTAAGAAAAGTATTACATCGCCCGTAATGGGTTTGAAAAGGAGTGTTTATTATAAAATTTCATTTGGATTCAGAGCGAGTTGCGAGGCTCGTTGTGTCGCGCGCTCGGTTATGAATAAATTACGGGTATACATTAATTTATTGATTGTTATTCAAATTGTGTTTCTCAATTGGAGGTTGGAGGTGATGCGGCGCGTCTCGCTTTTGTCCGATTTCGACGTGGTTTCTGCAGACGGTCTTTTGGTTTTTAAGGTCTTTGTGTTTGTCTCTTCTTATATGCAACATGCAATATGTGACAGTTATCATTGGACTAGAAGATGTCAAAAAACTGTCAACTAAGCAAAGAAAAGTTACAACTTCGTACGTTAAGCAGTAACCTTCTAATCTGATATGGGTTGTCTTAAATCTAAAGCTAAACTTCGCCTTAACATAATTTAGTTACATATTCAACGATTATAATTTGCTCTATCTGCGTCACTTAGCCACATAATAATATCTTGACGTATCGAATGCTTTTGTTTAAGACACGCAATCGAATGCTTTTGTTAGTTAATTTTCAGCAATAAAGACATAACTAGACCGTCTTGATTGACAGCTGGAAAATCTATTAAGTGAGTGAGACGATTCGTTTTTAAATATGTTATAAATAAGAGATAATTCTATACACTAGCACGGTGGAATTTGAATCAACATATTTATTATAATAACCAATTTCCATATAGACGAGAACACATTAGGCGACTAGTGTCGCGTAACAGAGGCGACGTTCTACCGAAAAAAAGTCGCACGATGTCCACGCAGTTTCCACATTTGTCGTCCGTGGCCCTAAACGATACTTTACATTACTAAAAAAAAAAAAAAATATTTTTAGTACAGTTTAAAATGTTAACAAACAATGGTTGGGAGCCGACTAGTAAGATTTAGGGTCCTGTGGCAGGAGGTCCCGCTCATCTACAGCATGTAAAAATCTATAGGAAAACAGTAAGTACTTAGCATACACTAGAATTTTATACAAACAAGATTGATTACTATGGTATCCTATGCCTTCTTGTATTAGTACCTATTTAATAAATAAAAATTAACTAATTAAGCATGCTATAAAAAAAAGCAATTCAAACAACAGCGCTCTTCATCGCACAAAACATATTCATTTCCACATTTCGAATTGTAAACTGTTTCTACGAATGTTATGACAAAGGGGTTTTTATTTGATCTCCGGCCATTTTGTTAATTGTTGGTGAACGTGATTTTAATATATCATGCGTGTTGAGTCTCGGCTTTATCGTGTATGCTAATAAGTTCTGTGGTATTTCTCACAATGCGCGCTCGCTTGGAGCATAAAACAGTCGTTTGGACGGTCGTACGTTTATTTTTCACTTTGAATCGAATTAGGCAAATTAACTTGATGCAATTAAGGGTTAAACGCGATACTGAAACGAGTTTAAATTGCTTTTTTCGCTGTTTATTGTCATTGTCTTGACGACTACTTTGGTGTAATGGTCAAGAAGTTGACTATTAACCAAGAGGTCGCGGGTTCGATCCCCGCACTGTACAAACATTTGTGTGCATTAACATGTCTTTTTGTACTGGTTTGGGTGTTATATGTATTTATTTAAGTTTATTTTTAGCTTACAATTACAATTGCTTTAGCTACTTACCACGGAGTCAGATCAATCTATGTGATGTTGTTGTATATTGTTATTTATTTATTTATTGTACTTGCATAGTTTGATTAGGTAGGTACTCATTTAGGCAAAGGGGAATACGATAGGTATCTGTGTTTACGGCGTCAATATCAGCCTTGTGGGATTCAAGGGATTTTAAGAAGTGCTCACTTTTTCGACATTCTTTGCCAGCCGATAAAAAAGTTGAATGTCTACAGAAGAGGTTTCGTTTTACCCACTTTATTACCTAGGTAGAGTCTTCTGAAGGGATTTTTTCCCTTATATTTAACCTCAATATTGCACTATTTGTAAGATTTATTCATATTCGTACGAATTATTTTTACAACACTTCATCCTGTCAGTACTGTAGGTACATTTGAAGGAAAGTATTTACTTTGGCACTTGTTATTCGGTAGGTTTTGGATTCAGTAGCTGTCTCTCCATAGATAATGCAACATAAGCACCCCGGTAAACTATCGTAAGGTTTGATGTCCAGTAAAAGCTTACTTTTAAATATTGCAACAAGTTTCAAGTTCAGACAAACATGCTTTTTATGAAAGTTAATAAATGACACTTTGATTCTGCCCCTTCAAATTTATTCCCTGATATTTTGGGCCTAACCATCGCTTCGACAAAAAGGCTAGTACAAGAGAATGGATGGTTACGATGGTATCGATTTCTTCTAACTTTCCCTGCTATACTTTTTTCATCGCTTTCTTATCCCTGTGCCCAAACCTCAACCCTGCAATGACTCGTACATTTCCCGCTCCATTTGACTTGCTGATGTAACACCGGTGGTCCGGCCGGGGTCTCTCCGACCTCTTCTATTTGTTAATAAGCACCCACCAGCATTCAACATTTGAGGGTTACTGCATCTCATTATGTTAATGCCGTCTGATATCGACTTTTATTTAATTTACACGTTCTTTTTTTAAAATACATCATTCATAAAGTTTTTTACGGAGCCTATTGTTCGAGCAGGTTAATATGGTTTTGAGTGACAGTCATTTTTACGTGGCCGAATGAAGGTTTTTTTTACTCATTGGTCCGAATGCTCTTTTTTATTTGCTTGTATTGTTTTCTCAATCTTCTATTTACCTTATTATTGTTAACATCAACTGTTGCTGTAGATATACCTGATTAAAAGTACTTTATTTATATTACAAGTAAATACAACACTGCTTCCTCCGGGGTTACTCGTTTATATGAGTGATGATTACCAGTGCTGATTGTGTTGCTTCTTATCTCGAGAAATAATTCTACCATAATATAAATCGTATCATCGCAATCGCATTTTGTGTCAAAAATCCCATGTTTACATTAGATTTTGGGAGGCCCATATCGCCCTCCCGTAGGCCTCTCAACTCGAGAGTCCTCACTCCCGTGTTACGTTCCATCTGTGTGTCCGCCCCCGCTGTTTGCACTCTATCTTGAGTCTATGTTGTCACATAATTGCCTTGTCTTTACGTGTGGTCCTGCGTAATCGTGGTAGCCATGGTCAAGTGAGCTGGATTTGGTAATTTTGTAGGTGTAAGTGATGTGTTTGAAGGTGCTTGTGGTGCAGTGGTGGCATCGGTAGATAATGTTGGTTAATTATTTTACAAACGACCCTTCCATCAATCCGCACTGAGCCCGCGTGGTGGCTGTATACCTTTAAAATTGTTGGCTTGTACTACCTTAAAATTGAGGTGAGGCCTGTGCCCAGCAGTGGGACAGCATATGATGGTAGATGAGATGATGTGTTTAATGCTGCAGCTGGAAAAAATAAAATTGGTAATTACCTACTGGCCCCCGAAAAATGAGTCTTGATTAAGCATACTACCTAATATGGTTCTTCTTTGCACTAATAACGAGTAAGTAGCCAAGAAGAAACCAAACATTTAAATTCAAAATACACAAAAATAACAAATGACAAGTTTATTCGAAAGTGGACAGATCGTTGACTATTTAACGATTCTGAACTAAGAAGTGTGTTTGTGTGTGTTTTTTTGGGTGTGCAAAAAATTATTTGGTATTTTTTGTTATTGAATATTATGTTTGTTTATTCATTTCAAAGTGAAAAATACCCTTCAAATATTAAAAAAAAAAACATTGTTCTCGGAAATAGTATCATAAAAAAATTGACAATGCCGTCAACAAACTTTAACCTTTGAGTACCTACATTATTATGTATCAGTCAGTAATACCTAATTACTAAATCATTTAAAGGAGAAAAAATATATACAAAAGTTAATGAAAAAATATATACATTTGTAGTGTAGTCAGCCTATTCAGTTTTATTTTAATAAATCTAGAGCACCAAGCGTCGCTTACCTAAACTTTTGAAGGGTCATCTCATAGAGATCCTACTATTTTTCTAAGCGTGTCGAACTGTCGATGGTGAAAAACATAAACCTGGCAATATTGGAAACCAACTTTCAATGCTGTTACGGATCTGGGTGTTTCTGGTACCTTCGTTGTTTCTGATACCCATAACACAAGTGCTCAAGCTCCGTAGTTTGGGATCAGAGCAATGTATGTGATGTTATCCCCATTTATTTGAATCTACTGGAAACTGCTCCGAATCTACTGGACCGATTTAAGTAAAATATTTTACCATTAGAATCTTACATTTTCCCTGATGAACACAGGCTTAATAAATGTGTTTATGTAAAAAATAATGATCCACCCGTGCGAGGCCGAGACGGATCGCTAGTTATTAATATTTAATAATGCGACACAAATCGCCCCGGCATTGGCACACCTAAGGGTCCCACTACAAAACTGTGTTGATCAATCCAAGAAGGTTGACGTAACGTTTTTTAATTCAAGCAAACAAGCAGTAACAGCATCTCAGCGAAAATAACGGCGACGCGGCCGTGCGCATGCGGCGACGCCACGCCCCTTCCTGTCGCCTCACCCCCGGGTAGGGCTGCCAACCAACCAATAATCATTGCATTGTAAGCGAAAATTATGCAGTTCTTGACCTTCAAGCTAAGCCTGCAACTAAAAATTGTCTTAGTACCGAATCTTTAACAGACAGTTACAGTAGGATAAAATTATGAAATGAATATTTTGTTTTGTTCGTTTGAATAGTCGAAATAACAGCATTTTGTAACGCAAAACTTATGTAATCTCAAATGACGTCGGTCATACTAAACAGTCCGATAGCTTTACACGAATAAATATAGAGAAAATGTTTTCTAATCATTGACAACCCTGACTTCATCATGGTGCGAACGCAACATGTTGCCGATCTCGTAAAACTGCATTTTCGTTTCGATTTAAATTCAGATGTTAGCTAACTTACAAGCAGATGTTCTGAAATGATACATTAGCCAGGTAGTTATAAATTGCAAACATAATATTTTAGATTCAAATAAATAGTCATTTCTAATACGCAATAAATATTTTCATAATTTATACAGGATTTGAAGTTTGGTTTTACCGTTATAATTAATGAAAATAAAAGTAAACATGTGATTAAATTTATTTATATTATTAATTAAATTTTCTGAAGGCTATGCCAATTAGTGATTTGTTATTATCTTGTTCATTTCAACTCGATGAAAATTTCGTAGGGCGTGTTTTCACGCTTTTGCGTTTGCATACATTTCCGCAATCTAAGGATATCTCAAGCTCGAATTTAAATCCCGTCACGCTAGCTGTTTGACAAAACCTTGATGTCACTTTCTTTATTTAAACCTCAGTTTAGACCTTATAGGGCAAGGAACACTGAAGCCCTAACTTATGACACGATGACAGCGTTGGCAATAAAGATGTAAATCCGAGAGGGCGCAGACGCGGCTACCGGCCGATGCGCCCACGCACACAAGTTATTGTTCTCGTAATCGTTGGGAAAAGAACACTAAACTTGATGAACTACTTACACATAATGCAGTTGTTATAAAATCATATATTTGTCTTCTGTTACTCATTTCGAGGATCCTGAAGGCTTTTTTTTCAGATTTGATTAAATGTACAGAATTGACCTTCTCTACTACTTTTTATAAGTATAGATCTCTCATCTCATCAGCCTATATACGAGTATGTCCCACAGCTGGGCAGGCATCACTTCATACTATATGAGGTGGTACGAGCCATGCTCTACCACACGGGGTCAGTGCGGATTAGTGAAAGGATGGTTTGTTAAGTAAGTGACCAAAATTACTGTCAGATTCCAGGCGCCCAAGGGTATCGATATCAAGCGGAACCAACAGCTTAACGTGCCTTTCGAAGCATGAAGATGCTTGTTAATATACGTCACTTAAATGGTCAGAATAGTCACCCATGCCAAACACAATCGCGAGTCAGGTTGCTTAACTTTTGGTATCACTAACTAAGAGCGCTAGCAAAATATTTACTTTTTTAGAATTCGTTATTTGTGTGTATACCATCCTTTTTTCTTGGTTTACGATCTGTGTCTGCTCCATCAGATTATGAAGCTTCCAATTGTATGCAACAGTGCAAAAAACATATAATTTCTTCTTTGTAGTCTGTATTAACATAAAAAGTAGAAAAACTTCTCACTGCCCAAATTGGTTCTGGAAAAAATCACTCACCCATGTTAGTTCAAGAAAAAATTGGTAAATTTTCATTTCAAAACAAGAAAAAGGTTATGCATGCCACTTATATTTCATTGTCCAAACGAAAAGAAAAAGTTTGTCAGTCACATCTTTAGGCCGAACCAATCTAAACCGGATTAATCCCAAACAAACAAATTATCATCGTACCTTCGATACGCTCATCAAATTCTACGACGTACCTTCTGAGGCTACTAGTTTACCTGTAAAGTATACTAAATGCTATATTGTTGTTCTAGGGCCCAATGTTGACTTCGGCCGTGTGTGGTCGAATGCCCGGCTAATACAAACAAAACAATATAATCAGCCAAACACACAAACTTTGACCCTAAAATGTAAGATCGAAAGTTCAAATTGCAACCATTTTAACATCATGTTTGTCTAGGCAAGAGTGTTTTTTTTAAAAAAGGATCATAGCGAAAGTGTTAAGTCGGCTGGTTTGTAAGCTTTTTATAGTAGCCATAAGCTTTGGGATGTTATTTTTAGACGGTAAAGTGTGGCACAGAGTATACATATGCAAATTTCTTAAAATTGCAAGAGGATGCAGAGCGCGACAGACATTGCGTAGGTGCACCATTGTTTCGTGAAATAAAGGCACTTATAGCACTATTACATTGTGGCTTTTAATTAGACAATTGAAATAAAACAAAAAAAGCAGGCAAACATAATTTCGTATGTCGGACTTGCATTTTGATTTGAATATTATTACTTTGAAAGTAGAACCTTCAAATGAATAAATAGCCAATCTGGAAAAACCATGTTAACGACTGCATGAGATTTTGTAAGGTAAAGCATATGACTAATTTCCAACGATATTCAATTGTTTTCATGGTGGATTGATTTTTCCTTGTAAGAGAAATAGCTAAACATCTAACAATTCGCGTGTTAAAATATTGTTTCAGTCAAGCATATAAATATACACGAAGCCGTATTAGTAGCTCACGATAATTACTTGTACATTCAAAACGAACACGTTGAAATACCAAGGCGACGGCATAATAAAATCCAAATAAGCTTTAATCTATCAATATGGCGGCGGGTGGCCATTAACAAGCCAATGACAGGTGAGTTTGACAGCTACTTATCGCGCCATCTAGCGGGAACAGTTTAATATCGGGCGCGTTTCTCTACGTCAAAACGTTGTGATAGACGCTCGCATACTCTGTTTGATTAAGTACCTCTCTCGACGAGAACTGCATTGATTTATCAATAATTTTAGGCATGCGAGGTTGGTATTCAGGCACGACCTTACGTTCATGTCAAACCGTTTGAATTCAATCATCAATTACGCGTGTTTATTTCGTATTATCTGATCCGGATGAGTCATTTAATGTGAATAGGAATCACAAAGTTTAAAAAGGAATTAACTGGGCGCAATGTGGGCATTGTATGTAAACGGGTAGCATTCAGACAACCGTAGATAAGGGTGTCGCATTCGGTAATGACACAACCATAAGAATAGATAATGACAGGGACCGAAGATATTTCGGGATTCCTTCCATGTTCGAATTCGTTGGTGATACTTTCAGTATTAAAAAAAACTTGTGTCGTCAGTATGATTGTGTATCAGTGGTATATTTTTTTTTTTTCATAATAATGTTGAATAAGGAATTAATATTAAAGTGTTATATTTTATAGTTGCGTAATGGTAGGTATACTTACAAACACTGATATCAAGATTTTGTTAATAACCCTAAATTTTTATAAATACGAAAAATTTATTTATTAGAAAAAACCTGTATAGGACTACTAAAAAATCGATGTTGAACTATTCAAATCGTGGGTGGATTCGATAAAAGATATGATCGCAGTTGACAGATCGCTCAGGTTCGAGTATGATTCGTTTATGGTGGAGTTTTTTATTATTAAGTACTCGTATGTAAACTCAATCAAAAAGGGTCATATTGGTTCTGGATATGATTGTTTGTTTTGACTCTTTAAGCATATTTCAAAGAATGAGATTTTTGGCTGCATGTCATAATGTTATTAATACTCATTCTAAAAGCTGAGAAAACACTTCCTGTGGCGTCGGGTGTATATTAAATGAATTAAAAAAAACAATTATAAGCAGTACCAATAGCCCTAACACTGACAGATATTGGCAAAAACCTTTAATTATTGGATATAATAAATAGGTGACTTAACTATTCGTAAGTCATTTAATCCAGCAGCGAATAATGTTTATATCCTAAAAACAGATGAGTGATGATGAATCTTCAGAAAAAGCTTATAAAGCTTAGTTCTCAATGATATCTCGGCAAAACGCTTGTAGATAAATTAATGATGTCAAAGCAATGATAAGTGACATTACGAATGTCCGGTCCCGTATCGGTACATTGATCGATTACCGAACAAATCGATTTGATTTATTAATCGCCATCGAACAAGGCGTATTACACGTTTCTGGGTGTCGCATTCGGTAATGACACAACCATAAGAATAGATAATGACATAACCTGCGAGTTGTTTTCAAAGGGTTATTTTTATCTAGATTTCGTATTCGAAAACAATTAAATTGTAGTTGTTGTTCTATTCGATTAGATTTAGAACTCAATATCACGATTGTAAATATTAGAAAGAGGTGGTAGAAAGACACGAGGCGATTGCCGGTATTGGCAAATGTGTCGGTTTTGTAATTAGATTGGGTATTTTAGTCCTCAATAGGTTTAAATTAAATTATTCTACATCCCATGCGGTCTAGCCACAACATTTTCATTATATATAATAGATTGGTTTTTTGCGTACCTTTTTTTATGTTCCTGATATTTCGGCACTGTTGCATGCAAGTGTGATCTGATCACGGAGTAACTGTGGCGTGAAAAATATCAAGGTACTTAACTTGAATTGGTACATGGTAGAAAACCCGTAACTAACAATTCTAATGTTAGTGACCATGAAAGTTTAAAACAATATATTGCTATAACAAAGTTTCTATGTCACTCGAACGGACTGCGGTCGGAGTTAGTTTCCTTAGGTTTACTGCCACCGCAAATCTCCAGTAATTAAACGCGGTTTAGCACTTTAACCGTAGTAGTAATGTAATATACCGAAGACCTACTTACCTCGTCACGAGACCACTATACCTACATACGATGTGACGAAATCAGCAACACTGTTTGTGATAATGCAATTTAGAAGTTGTTTGACACGCGATGGGTTAAGTCGTTAGCCACCATTTTCACTCAAATGAAGTTAGTTGGTGTACTGTCTTGGTGGCGACCTCATTCCTGTTTGCCTGACTGAGTCTGTAATTGGTAGCTTGTTTTTCCTTTCTCCAAAATTCTTAAAAAAATAAATTTGATTTAGTTAATGGAATAAGTTCGCCAAAATCATGCGAGAAATAAGCTTTCATTAAAGCTTTAATATCTTAAGTCACGATATTATTACATAATAGATATTATCTTCTGGGTGCTTATAGAGTTAAGTCGATAAGTAGAAAAGGGTATGGAAAGGAATAATGTAGGTACCGAAAACTCTATCATTGTATTTAGAAGCGCTTATGTCATCAACACAACCATTGTATCAAAGTGGCGAAACCGCCATCTTAAAGCGAACCATTTGTTTGTTAGAGCAAATATCAAGATAATTCTTATTCGTTATGGTCCATATCGTGAGTGCACTCGCGTTGAACCATGACATCAGAGGCCCTACTCTCTGAGCAGTTGTTTGTAGTTGCGGATACGGATATAGCGTTTCCTGTCACTCTTACCAGCTTGACCGAGCAAACGGACTGGCTAGATCCGAAAATAAGGACGAAACGTTAGGGAGTACCACTTACGATGTATGTGACATAAGTCGGCCATCTTTTATTAAAATACCAAGAAAATCATATACGTCTTGCGCATCTCGTAGACGAATGATATTTAAATGGATAACGATGAAATTCATATTTGCCTTGAAATTAACCAATTAAATCTAAGGCGCGTAAGAAGTAATAAGTGAGAAGTAAAAACTTTTGACAGTATTCTTGGTAAAGTTTGTGTAATTAAATTATGATATAACTATGTAGGTACTGAAATGGCGCCTTAAACAAAAAAAAAAATTACAGTTATTTGATTTCAGTTTAAAGCATTACAATTAGGTTACATTCATTAGTTACAAAGTCAAACTTAATCCTGAACTAGATACTTGGAAATTCGGACAGATAGGACTCATAAATATCTGTACAGTTATGCATAAATTGAATTGTGATGTCAATATTTAACAATCCGCCTAGGTCATTATCGAAAATATTTACACGCAGAAAAATTATTAATTCTTAGTTGCAGTGCATAATATTATAATAAGTCTTCTATTTCAAGATGAATAATTAATTTTTTGTTTTGTAATTGCAATTGTGTTTTGCAACAATACGTCAGAACAACAATTTGTTTATTAAATACTTATTTCGTGGCGAGCTTTGTGTTTGCATATAAGTATTTAATAATAGATACTTAGTAGTTTTCTATAGTTTTTTATTAACTCATCATTGGTCGTCTCAATGGTAAACAATGGGAAAAAAAACATATGAGAATTGACCTTATTCGTGCCTTATTTGAAAGCGAGTGTTTCACAATTACTCTGGAAACAGTTTTTATTTTGTCTAAAAAAATGTGTGGTGATAATAACATTCATAAACTGCATGCAGTTGAGTAGTCAGGAGCACTTCCCTAAGTTTTGATTTAATTTTAATTTTACTCTTCTCTTTCTGTTACACATTCACCAACACTAGTCTCTTAAGTTACTATATACTTACAAAATTTGGATCTTGTTCATTGTTATGAACTTCTCGGCCTGGTATGGTTATAATGCCGGTTAGTTTGTCTTTTGACGAGAAAAAAGAGGATGTATGTTTTCCTTGTAACGTAAGGTTATTGTGACGTCATTCGCGAGTTCCCCGGTGAGTCAGCCCAAACAGCCACAAAGCCTCGATGATGGATATTTGACCGTTTACTGCGAATGCAAACAGAGAAATGCAGTGTACTTGCCAATTCGTGTTATACACAGTGTGCCGGAATTTACGAGCATCGATTGTGTAAACGATTTCTTGATTTTGCATTTACAACTCCAAGCTCAAAAAGTGAGGTCAAAATTTATAAAATCACACATTGATAGAACAAAAGAATGTGTTTGTCTGTCCATGTTACCATTTTGATAGAGTCGTTTCTTCACACTCGCAAAGTAGCGTGAGAGGCCATGTCAAAGGGTGATAGAGCTCAATTATTATGTCCGAGAGAAACGGCCGGGCCGCACTAGTTTGCTTTCCCACTTAGCACTTTGCCCCGACTCGCCTCGCAACAGGCTACGATGTAAAGATTCCCCGAACTATCGCCGCCGCGCCTTCTCGCCGCACGAACCTATAAACCGATCGATTATTACCTATTTGTGTGAAAAGCGGAAGAAATAACCCGTAAAGACACATTCTACGACTCGCCCTCGTGAGAACTGTCAATATTTGACCGCTACGATGCTTCGAAATTGTCTCAACCGCACCGATATTTTCCAATCACAAATATTTTCTTAATAGGCGACGGCATTCGATGCCTTTAATTACTCGTACCAGCCCACCTTGCATCACTACAGTAAACATCGATTCATTATCCCAATCGCAATATTAAAACTCGTCTTTATTTGCGCTTTCTACGCGTAAATAAATACGCTGTATTGCTCAGATCTGGCACGCGTCAATCAAACGGAACGCTCACGAAACCCACCGATTTGTCACTCCACCATTTTGACTCATTCACAATAACGACCGCCATTTTGGTGACAATAATTAACAGATAGGCATCTCCGTCCGACCGCTTTCTAGTTTTTTGTTTTCTAAAATAATTATCATCACAATAAGCGACACGATCTCTTTTTACTTACCGCTGCTGTTGCGGTATTTTGAATAAAATTACGCGGCCAAATGATTTCGAATTCAATGGAGAGGGTACGGTTAGAATAGACATCTATTAGAAAATAGTGGAACAAATCCGAATACTCATAGTGAGATATTATTGGTGTTTAGCTTGCGGGGTACGATCGTAATCTTGTGTTGTGGATACAATGATCGTCGGCGAAGTGAAGCAACGCGTTCTAATAGGTGCGTACATCATGTGTGCCGGCGACTGAATAGTCGGTGCTGAAAATACTTTCAGCGAAGTAGTCGAGGCGTTAAACAGCTGTTGAGCACGAGTTAGCGGTCTCGCGCGTACGCGCGGCGTCACGCCGTCAATGGGCCAGGTTATTTACCTCTTCTTATCACCTTTTGTTTTGCTCAAATACCTTTCATTCCGAACAGCAGTAAAAGCTTTACTATCACTACTTGTTTCTAGTCTCTACAGCTCTTTTGTCTTCAATTCGTGGTTTATTAATCTTGAAAGTGGTCAGCAAATAAAGATGGCATCCAAGGGAATGTTTGCACAAGATATCGGTGGAGATCGAACAGTGAAATAGAAGAAGTCGGAGCCAACAACGACGCATCGGAGGCCGATCGGCGATACAGGTCCTTGTGTCCACATTAGCATCTCGAGGCAGGAGTGTGTGCAAACAGCGAGGGTCATCTGATGAAATGTTCAAAGGCTTTTAGTTCCCGAGAATTATTAAATGAAGCCCCAGGATCGTAATGTAAACACGACGTGTTTGTCGAGGCAAGAACCTGTTGCTTTGTCGACGTTTGATGCGTGCTTCGACTTATTGGCGGTTATTTTACGCGCGCTAATGTTAATGTTACTGCGGCTGTAACGCAACATTGTGTGCCTATAAGCCTCCACTATCTTTGTCCGCTCTTATATTGTCACACACAAAGGTAGCCATCAAACTCGAGTCCGCCCGTCCGATTCATGCAATTATATAGCGAATAAACTCTCAAACGAATAGCAATAAACGATTGTACTAAGTAAGACGTGGAAGCAATTCGCTAAATACCACGGCTGTTGCTTTTACAACTTATTGGTATAAAACATCTTGTACAATCCCTCGAAATATTGCGTAAATACTACGGCAGATTTCCCTTCGACAATAAGTTGCACAAATGAATGTCGCAATGGCTCTTTGAAACACGGAGATGTGGATATCTGAGTAAATAGATAGTCCAGTATGTGTTTAGGTAAATAGCAGGTAGCAGGCTCCCGGGTGCTAACTCAGCTAATGTGTGGACAAAGCACCTCGTGACGGACCCTGCTAATAAACGTTCCAGGGAAGGATATACAGAGTCCTTTCGTTGCAAAAGAAATGCTCAGCCCTTTGTCCTGCGTTCTTAATATCCATCTGTTTAGACAGGAGCTTTATAAATGTTTGCATCCTCGAGATTTATGTATGCACATCAGAGTGTATCTCTGATTAATCGATCAATACGCGTATGCAAATTTTGATGGCACAATAAAACATGCGATCACTGACATCGGATCAGAAAACATGTTTGGAGTGCTACCATTCGTCTCGCTTACGAATAGTAGCACTACAAACATTAAGTTGTAATACCAATGGAGATATCGTGGTGTGAAATTGCCAGGTGAAAACACTGGTTAATCGTTAATCTTGCCAACAATTTCATAGACGAACCGACACGTTAAATTATTTCTTTACCGTTTCAATGTACATACTATCCTATAGTGTACAATATCATTTTATTTGTATTTTAGTATAAGACATTCTATTAAGATTATGATACAAACGTTTTTTCCCATTTTAATGAAAAATATTTCCATCAGAAAACATGTTTGGAGTGCTACCATTCGTCTCGCTTACGAATGGTAAAAACGTTTGTATCATAATCTTAATAGAATGTCTTATACTAAAATACAAATAAAATGATATTGTATAGTGATAGGATAGTACATTGAAACGGTAAAGAAATAATTTAACGTGTCGGTTCGTCCATGAAATTGTTGGCAAGATTAACGATTAACATAGAGTCCCCAGTGTTTTCACCTGGCAATTTCACACCACGATATCTCCATTGGTATTACAACTTAATGTTCAATATTTTATTACCGTTCATATTTGTTTTGCATACCAAACAGCCAGCGCACACGACATCTTTCATTGCAAGTTTCTATTTGATTTCGCCTCATAAAATACACTCGCATAGACACGATTATGATTTCTATCACAAATGTTACTTTATATAAAGTACACTACATAGTATTTGATTTGTTATTGATGAGAATTCATCGACGTTATGTCTTCGTTTTAAAGTCCATTATTGCTTGTGACCAATTCAATACCTAAAGCAACAAAGTCTGCTTTCATAATGTGTGTCTGAACCAGTTTAGCGTCTTCATTGATATTGGAATCTTAGCATTTAACTTCTATTTCAAAACGAACTTCATTTTCATCGTTGTACAACTCATTTTCAGTTTCTTGTTTTAGTCAAATGCGTTAATCAATGGCGGCTCGCCCAATAGAATCGAGATTTCTGAGTATGGTCACGGGACGACTTCATGTTTGTCTAAAAAATTATCATGACGGCTGCTTAAGAGTTCTACGATTCACTTTTACTTTCAATAGCTTTAGATTTGATTCCACCGGCCCTTTTTTACCACCTATATGTCGTAGATATACCACATTTTGCGATCTTGTAAGAAAAGGAATTCGCTACCGGCTGGAATAAATTAGATTATAACTATTTATTCTCCTTAGATTATAACTTGATTTTTTTCATGAAAAGAGTAAATAGTCTGTTTCTAGGCCGACATTATCCACCCAGGTGAGATACTGGTCAAATGTCTGGATAGCTTTTTATGAAAAAAATAGCGATCCAGAGGAACAGAACAATCAATCAAATATTATTGAAACAAGTCTCTAATAAATTTTACTAAGCTGCAGACATAAATTGAAATTCTACATAACGTATTGGGCTTACGATTTATCAAGAATCTTGTATGTCTTGTCAGTTTCTGTTGTGGAATTCCGGTCGTCGGTATTGACTTATCCAATACTGAAGGTACCTTTTCATCGGCACTAAACAACTTACAGTTATTATTATATTATAAAATCACGCGGCGATTTCGACGAGCGACGAGTGTAATACTTAGATCAAACAAAACAGAGGAAGATACGGTCCTTACAATCGTCAACTTAAAAATGGGCCGGTTCTGCACACTTGCGCACGTAAGCAACCCTCAGTTCTAACGATGACTAGGAAGAACGCGCAGACAGTATTGCCACCTCAATTTTTAAATTAAGGCTTTTGACGAAGCCAAAAAGGGCTAGATCGGGCTAAATGGCCACAAATGCTGGAAAAGGACTTTTTAACAAGCCTTTTTTACGAAGTTATAGTTTTAGTCCCATTTTGTTCCTTGTTTTGGTTTTAATAACGTTCATCGAGCTAAAAACACGCTCTACGTCTGCGTTGGAATGTGGCAAAGATAGAACAATTTTTGCCAGCTTTACCAATTCTTTATACGGTTTGTTGCCGGCGGCTGTATTTCCATGATCGAATAAATGAAATCTATCATCAAAATATTCACAAATCTTATTTAAGACACTTATTTCGATAGTTTAGTATTAGCATGTTGCAAATTTCAGATTTTGAATCAACATTTTTATATAATGAAAAAGGGCATGATTGCCCCTTTCGGGCTAAATCATTAAATTACGAGTTCACACATAGTAAAAAGTGCTAGATCTAGCCCGAAAAGGGCTAAGGTGGCAGCACTGCTAGGAGCGGGATGGTTCTATTGGACTCGGTTTAGTAGACCACGCGCGACTAGCTCATACCGTATCTGCCTCTTCTTGGTTTGATCTAAGGTGTAACACTCTGATTTTGTTTGTGTTGGCATTAGCGGGCATCGCGTTAACGCTATCCTACTTATCGGTATGCAACTGTTGGTTTTTACAGTTCGTCGTGTGATGATAATAAAATAACATTTTAGCAGTAATTTGTTTATTTGATTCGCTAGGTGGACGAACTGGCAACGAGATCGTTTATGATGTCCTGTAGGCCTAGCACGAACAACTATAGTATCGTAGAAAATAAAATCCATTTATTTCTGTTAAAAGGCCCTCAAGAAGTTTTACTATTCGTTACGTGTCAATGTGTATGGGAAACTGATTGTTTGGTTTTTCTATACAAAAAAAATTTCCTTGACCTTATTCTTTGATTGAAAGCACAGAAAATGAAATTATTATTACTCTGTTAAATGATAAACCCTGTTCACCTTTCTCTTGATGTTATTTTCTCTTCCGACTTTGGAGACTGTTCGAAAGAAAATTAGGTCCATCAATTGATACCGTTTAAAAGAAATTGAGGTAACATAAAAATAAATAAAAAGGAAATAAAACATATCGGAATTCAGTAGCGGACTGGATTCATGAGAAAGTGTTGCGAATGAAATAATAAGTTTGATCATTTTTTTAGGGAAACGGTTCCGTACAACTGAATGCAAAACCTAATTATTAATGAATTTACCTAAACTGCCCTTATTAAAAGCCCCTCCGCTTGCTTGTGAAAAAAACATTTTGCTTATATTTCAAAACATTTAAAATTGCAAATTATCTAAGCTAAGAAGATCCTCATATGAAGTTAGTTTGAATAATTTAATTACTACCATCGGTAAACTGAAAATTAAAAATCAACGAAGCAAATATTTCCAAAAATGCTAATATGTTTGTAGAGTCTTAAAGACCAAGACAAATAAATCGATATTAAGTCACGTTTGATTCACACTGGCCCCTAAATCGAGTGAGGGTTGCGTGTCGCTCCAACGCGAGCGTTTATCCGAACGAAACATTTCACCGATAATAACTCCACACAATATAATAATGCGAATAATAAATAAAAATGGAAATAAAATAATAATTTTAATGTCGTAATTGGGGGCTGCGGGCGGCGGCGAAGCAAAACTCGCTCGTTTCGGGCCACAACGAGGCCGATTTGATTGCCGCCTGCCCTCACTTCGTTATTATTGATTCCAATGGAACTTTAAGTACGAACATTAATTCTGCAACCGGTTTCGAGTTCACGTGTTCGAGCTGCAATGAGTTTAGTCACAATTTAAAACTAACGGGCAAATGTCACCTGCTCCGTGAAAATGCAACGTTAACGGCCTTTCAAGGCGACCGTAAAGTATCTTTGTGATTTAAATGTATGACGGAGGCTCAAGTTCTGTAGCGATCTTATTTAACTTGTATTATCGTATATCTACAACATAAAAGTTTCTTTACAATGAGCTAATCGAAGATTTCTATCCGTTATTCTAGCTACCATAGCACAAGGTAACACTTACTTTTGGGCTAGGTAATTGGTGTGTTCGTGGAAACGATTTATTTATTTATTTGCACCTGTAGCACGTAAGAACACCTGAACTCAAAAAAAAAGGTGAAACGGAACGTAGAATTACTTGGAAGAAATGAAATAAGCGCTTTTTTCGTATCAAACGCACGAATCTTTTCATTTACCTCCATCCATCCAATACATTCCAAATGACGTTACATTTCAGAATTCTGCACTTGTAACTGTCAAGCCCTAAGGAGATAATTTCTGCGGTGCCAATTGTCTGTAGAATCGACAAACACACATATTATTATATCAAAACTCACGCGCAATACATCAAAAATTCATATCCTTCAGCAATGAGGTAGGTTTCAAGAACATTACCAAACCACAAAGCTAATTTTGTTTATTAGATTATTATATTTGAAAAGTAAACAAGCAGATTAAAACCGAATCGAAGGAATAATAGATTTACTTGGAACTAATTACGAAGGATTACAATGTAAAGTATTTGTTATTGAGTTATTAATCTAAGTGGATTTTGTAGCATTCGTGATTATTTATAGCCGTGAAGGTTAAACTAGTATTATAATTTAAAACTTTGTTTGCAAATCGTGTCGTTTTTATGGGTTTTTGCTTATCATTATTTCACGCTTTATATGACGTTTGATGTTGTTTGTGTACCTGTATAAGATATTGTCTCTATGTTATATGTTGTCTCACCGAACTTTGGCAGGAAGTGCACCTGTATTGCACTCACATTTGTGTTGTTGTTGTCACACTATAATATCTCCCGCGTAGTTGGCTGATCTCTGTTGAGTTTGACCGACCAGGTCCAGATCGGCTAGGAGACTATTATTGTGGTTATAAAACGACTTGACAATAGGTATATAAATAAAAGTACATATATCAGGTAAATGTCGCTTAATTGAAAATGATATTGGTACTGTTGTAAATCAAGCATTTCTTTATTTGCTAAGTCAGCGACCCTGATTACCACCTTTGCTACCACTTAGAACCATCAATCCTTATAAACGAACCTGTTTGTAGGGTTTCTACCTACATAAAATCTAGTTCTAATGAGCTAGCACGTAAGTCTACTGATACAGCAAGCTCCGATTTGCCAATATTTACAAAACAGGCAACTTCCAACTTTTCCAATTTTCTACGAAACACGCTAAACAGCCGTGCTGCTCCAACCACCTCATACATAGTTGAGAGGGGGCCTGTGCCCAGCAGTGGGACGTATAAAGGCTGATGAGACGAGATGAGATGACCCTAACCAGCAACTCTTCTTTCCAGTCCGCGCGTTCCGAAGGGGAGTCGTCAGGGGAGCAGTCCTGCGAGAGCTCCGACGAGGGAGTGGGTCGAGATGCGCCCGCGCAGCACCAACAGCACCCGCCCCACCAGCCCCTCCAGTCTATACAGTCGCACCAGCAACACCAATCCATGCAGAACCTGCAACAACAGCACAACTTGAGCCATCACCCAGTGCATCAGTCGTTGAGCAATCATCAGATGAACCATCATCAGAGAAACTCGCCAAGGCCACATGAGAGGGAACTGAAGGTAGTACCTACTGAAGGAAAAACTACGTTTTCACCAAATGTTTAGATGTCCAGATCTTTCAAGCTTCTTCTTCGTAGCTCATTCATAAGTTGAGACTCAGTAATAGTAGGTTCTGCTATCGAGTTTGACAAATCAGAGTGTACTCCTCATCAAACATTTACATCATACAAACTTGCAAGGTTCTTTCTTATCGCTCAGGGTCTGGGTCCGGTAACCGAGCAAAATAAAAACAAAGTGTCAGGAAGTTTAGTGTAAATGAACAATGGAATAGGCCTCTTAGATTATATTATTATTATTTATTATTGGGTTTATGGGCCTTCTTATCGCCAACTCGACCAATTTGATCTATTGTGGCAGCCCTTTGTATTTACAGTTCACTGCTTAGTCCCGTTGAGTCTATAAATTGCCAGACTCTTTGGAGCGTGACTTCTGTTATCTCATCCGGGCGCATGATGTGCCGCCCGAGATGGATACTTCTTTTGCTCATAAGCGGGCCGCATGAGCAGAGAATATGCATGGCCGTTTCCTCCTCTGTGTTGCAGAATCTGCACAGAGCGTCTTCTGTCATATTCATGTTTGCCATGTGATGTAGATTATATTATATATATAAATTAAATAAATATAAATTAAATATAGGAATATCAACTAGACCCAGTGGTGACTGAGTTTGTTCCGGCATTTCTTCTCAGCACTTGCCAAATTGTCTGTATTTTGTCTCGAAGCGTTAGTAGGGCCCAAAAAACGAAGACATGTTCTTAATTTCTATCTCAAATATGACGTTCATAAGTGAGATTTTTTTGTATTTCATTTCAACTTGTAAACATCAGGAGATACAGTTTATAAACATCTTCTTCTTTTTCAGGTGCGAGACGACTTCGAATCACTCAAGTCTTCGCTACACCCTCATCTATCATCACTGGCCTCTCTAGCGCAGGGAGCGCCCCTATCAACCCCCAGCAGTGTGTTCGCGCTAGCCGGTGGGGGGCCGACAGGAGGGTTCCCGTATGCCCCCCCGGCTTTCCTGGCGCCCGCACCGCCCCCACCGGCCCAGCCTGTGGGGTCAGCCTCGTCTTCTTCGTCTGAAGGGAGCGCGGCTGGATGGAGCTTCGAAGAACAGTATAAGCAGGTCCGTCAGGTAAGTCTTAGTCATTTTTTATTTTATCATCAGCCTATACATATACGTTCCACTGCTGGGCACAGGCCTCACCTCAACTATGAGGTGGTGCGAGCCATACTCCACCACGCGGGCTCAGTGCGGATTGGTGGAGGGGTGTGTGTAAGGTAAGTGACCAACCTTACTGTCAGATGTTATTAAGCCGCCCGAGGGCCTCCGACCAGGCTTAACGACTAATATCTATCGATATTAACCGGGACCAACAGCTTAACGTGCCTTCCGAAGCACGGAGATGCTTGTAAATAGACGTCACTTGTATGGTCAGAATGGTCACCCATCCCAAACATGACCGCGCCGTAGGTTGCTTAACTTTTGGTATCACTACCAAAGCGCTGCAACTACTGCGCCACAAGCACCTCAGTTTTTATTTACTATTACTATATTCTTTGCACTTGTGTAATGGGAATCAGAAACAACGAACCACCCAGCAACTAGATACCGTGACATTTGTGTGATTGAAAATTGGTTTCCAACATAGGCCATTCCTATTGATTACCGGATTTATAGGTTACAGGCGGCCTGCATATAGATGCTGCAATTATAAAGGCGTCAGTTCTCTTAAGTCCGGGCACAGTTAAAAGATGGTCAATATATTATACTATTATGTGACAAAAATATCGATTGGTCAAACGACTGGACTCTGCGATCTTTGATAAGCATAAAAAAGTACAAGACTTGCAGTTCAAGGAAGTAAAAGAAGGGATAACATTCATTTGAAAATCCTCAGTAGGTAGTTTTGTGCCTATCTTAATGATGTCATTTGGGAACAGTAACAAAAAATACAATGATAGATTTTGCTCGATTTGATTTGATGATTGTTTATGTAGTTACTAGGTTATTTATTTCAGGTGGGTCACTGAACGTTCAGGTTTAGGCATAACGGCTGTTTAATGATAATGACTTGCAAAGGTTGATAGACAGATAATAAAATAATAATATTGAATAAATAAATTCATTTAGTATCTTTTAAGGCGTTGTTCAACGCGAGCGACGCAATGCGACAAGTGCGACGCGACGCGATGCGACCAATATTGTGTCAATGTCATTCGCTCTGTATGACGGACGTAGGACACGATTATATATTTAATACGTACATACATTTGATTTATTCGGTCACGTAGACAACGGGTAAGATTGGAAAACTGCATTGAAATCGAGAGTAGAAAGTAAAAGAAAATAGGGCTAATTCTAATTGTCATTAGTCGACTTCTTGCCTTGTTGCATAATAAATCGTAAATATTTACCGCACAACAACATAATCACGACAAATCGAACCCTAGCGCACTATTACGGCCCCCATATCAAATATTCATAGTCATACGCCGCATGTCCAATAAAAATGTTTCTATAATCGCCATATAATAGTCACGTAACCCGTTTTCCCTTTGTTGCATATTTCATTGGTCTACTGTAAGGGTCTTGACGACCCCTGGGATAAATAATAATTCCCTACCATTGGAGGGTTGGAAGCAGACTGACAGCTTTTATTGTTGGTAATGATCGGTTCGATTGTGTTATTTGTTGCATATTTGATGGCGAGTTTTGACGCTATTTGCACCTGGGGGGTTGCTAATATGCGCGTTGAAATAAGGGCTGAAATGACGATAATGTTCACATACGTTTTTATATGTATGTGTCACAGTTTTACTCGTAATAGGAGTCTTGTTCTTCTGGCACTTATCACGGTAAAACTTATTTCCATAACATTATTTGTATCTTTAATTTCACAACGTTCACTTGAATTTCGGTAAGGATATGCCGATGGTTAGCAGACGGCAAGATTCGGAGGTTATTGTGTTTAGGGTTGTGAAAGTTCCGAAAGGGTAGTATGACGATATAATTAAACTGAACAAGAGGATTATTTTGCTTTTAACTTCCACTAAACGACGCCAGCGCAGGAATCCAAATGCATCCAACTGTAACCACCTGAAAAAACTAGAGCTGGAAGTCGCAGGACTTACAATACAACTCACAACGTGACACAGAAGATAGATGCACCTGGAATCACAACACTGACACCAACAAAACACTCGACGCGTTTAGCCACTGCACGTGGCATCCTCAGGAGATGTCGCTTCGACAGACTACGAGCGACTGTGAACTCAATAAAGTGTAAAAAGCTTGTTTTCAAAACAAGGTAAATTTTTCCTTCGCTCTTTACTCAATTTCCAAAATCGTGAATTCAAAATTGACTACCTGGTAGTGGTTACTACCTCCCTGCTAACAAAGGATACTGTCAGTTGTTTTAACTAGTTTTCGTATTCAACACATGGGGTTTAAAACTTTTCAAAGAATGCGACGTGAAGAAAGTAGCCAAGTCTGCTAATTTGCTTTCTTCGTAAGTAATGAGCTTTATTCAGGATATGTCACGACTTCATTTGGTCTTGTTAACATTAACAAGCATTCAGAAGTATTGACAGGGTGTTCTCAAAATTGAATGGATCTTATGAAGTGCCAGCGCACATATGTTTAATTCGTAAAAACATATTTTATATTTTACACATATTTTTCTCGTAGTCCATGTTTAATCATAGTTTACCGAATTAATACCCGCTGTAATTCGTGCGTTCTGGGGTCACTGCACGGAAAATTTAGTACCTACATATTTAAGAAGTTATTGTGTAAGTAAATCAAATAAATAACATAAAATAAAAATATGCGGCACTGTTGTGCGAGATTCGCGACTGGTCTGATAGCGACTGACAGCTACTTAAGTCGTAGCAGTAACACATTATGAAAACTTAGGTTACATGAAACTTCGGTACATCATGAAACATTCTTTTATTTATTTATTTTATTTAAAACTTTATTGCAAAAGAAATGTGCTAAAAGCATCTTCTGCCAGTCGTTCTCAAGGTCATGCAGAAAGATGGCAATGGGTGCAGTGAAAATTGATAGTAATTTATTTGGTTGGAGCAGTTTGTCAGAAGTAATATAAAATACACATGTAATTGGCTTAAAAGTTATCTTAATAGCCTGACTTACAAAATTTAATAGACAACTTGGTACTAGTTAATAAATTTGAAATGAAATGAAATATATTATCTGCTTATGACTAAGGTACACTGAAAGTGACATATTTTCAGGAGGTTCTGCTTACTAAGCCGTTATTAACAGCATGCAAATTTAAAAAAAAATGGATTGTATTTACAAGTGTTTATATTAGTAGAGCCTTTTACGTCGACTCTTCTACTCAGTTTTGGTGTATATCTCGATGTCACATCGCAGACATAGATATATATTAATATATTTGTTTGTATATGTTTGTATGTTGTGTTGTAACCCTTTCCCTATCAAAGCTGAATTCCTTTGAATTGGCGTTCATGGTTGCGTGCGTGTGGAAGGGTGAGCGAATCAATCGCCTAAGCTTCCCTTCTGGCCACTGGATTGGAAACGACATGTAAATGGTTAGCTTCCAATACTTACATATATCAATAGCGAGACTCGGTTAAAATAAAACATTGCGTCAGCGTGATGGTCACTAAACTAAACTAGTTATTTATGTAATTAGCTGAACTGGGACTGGAATATTTTAAAGAGGCAGTTAAATGAAATCAAAGTTAGATGATTTTCTATTTTAAACAATCAGAATAGACAGAACACTGCTTTAAAGATCTCAGAATATAAAGAAAACAATAAAATATTTGAAATGTTGTTCTTATGAAAGAGGGAATCAATTGTGGCACAATAATGTATTAAAATAATACAAATGAAAGGTAAGAATACGTACGCTCTTTGTTCAAAATCAGGAAATAGCTTTATTAAAACATTATAAATACAAGCGTTTCGTAAGGCTCTTTGTCTACCTGCATCAAGTAAGTTTATTTTAACCAATTTTCGCGTTCGCAACTCATTAAGCGTCCATTACGAAGGCTTTATAAGAGGTCTTTCACCATAAGGTGTGGGTCACGAGTCCATTGTGACATGTAAAAGGCTCAGACGTATTATTTCATGCCTTTATGATGTTAAGTAAAAATGGAGGGTCTATTCAGGCAAGTTAAGCTTGAATTGATGATAATTATTCGAATTAACTCTTGCATCTGCGGTTTGGGTGTGATTTTTTTTTATTGTCTAGTAGATAATACGACGTAAAAGTAGTTTTGAGTGCCGTGTTTACGTATTAAAAAAAAACAACATTTTAGAGCGGCGCTAGCGGTATATAGAGAACAAGAAGAGTATTACATAAAAACTAGCGGACCCCGCAGACGTACTCCTGCTGACGGTGGACAACCCTTATAAATAAGGGGTATGAAAAATAGATGTTGACCGATTCTCAGACCTTCTCAATATGCTCATAAAATTTCATGAGAATCGGTCAAGCCGTTTCGGAAGAGTACGGGAACAAACATTGTGACACGAGAATTTTATATATATAAAGAAAGAAGATAAAGAAGATACTTCCATGATTCGATGGCGACTAAAGACGAATCGTTCGGCTGCGAGAAAGCAACCACTAAAGTTTCACATGTAAAATTTCTGCAAACGACAGTACAAAATGTTATACAGGCTGTTCTCCTATTATATCGCTACCGCTGCGCCGGTTGCCGCGATAACGCGCGGTTAGAAGCGGCGCGTTTGATCGTGATTCGCGACGCGATTTGCGCACGCGCCTTTGTGATCCTGTGTGATTGTTCTATTTTGATATTTTATTACTTACACTTACACAATCTTAAATAAATAGGTACAAAGTTTTCGAATGCTTTAAATATTATATTGCTATTATAGATATTATATTACTTGTGATATGTATTTTTATACTACGGGAAATCGCATTATTTATTACAAAGTTGCAACACAAGCGTAATAAATGCTTTAAATAACAAATATACTTATTTAAGGGTCGCAAATCTTAAGATTAAGAAATATTCAATCAACCTATAAATAAATGGTGGTTAGAGGTTTTTAAGATTTTCCTCGATTTGCAATCTGAAGTAAACCTTAAGCCATTGTAAGGATTGACGGTAAAATTTTTGAAAATGCTATGTGACTATAACAACTGCTTTTATAAAACTTTCTGAGCTGTGGAACCTTTGAGGCAAATCACTAAGTATTACGTTGGTAAAGGTTCTTAAACAGGTACCTAGGTTAGTAGTATGAGCAAGTTTTTCATCTTTATTTTTACTAAAATATACAGAAAGAGAGTGATTACAGCAGCTGTTAAGTATATTTCCAGATCATTAGGGTGGATAGCTAGTGGTCTGTTATTAACTTTACCTGTTTGACACTTGTCCATGTCATAAAATGCTTTAATATACATTATTATTATTATTATAATAAAGTAAAAGAAACTGTTGCGTGAGCAATGGCGGCTTTTCCCGCCATTATAGAAATGCAAGGTCAATTATTATAAGTAACTTAGAAAAAGTGTGGAGTGAAATTAAAGATTTGATTACACTGAATGCAATTGTAGGTTACTACTGAAGTGAGGTGAAGTGTCACTTTGTCGCCTTTAGCCGTGTCAATAGTATTTTATTATATTTATTTGTACTACTTAGAGACAAATTACACAAATTCTGAAATATGTAGGTGTGTACTAGGAAGTTTCTTATGTTAAGTGTAGTGACTACTTATAAGTAAACGCTGAACGCACGAATTTACAGCAAGTTTTACGTAATTAGTTTACGTAATTAATTGAGTTGATTAAGCGCGGAAGACGATAAAAATAATAAACAAATTAAGATACATTAAACTAAATATGTGCCACAGTCTTCTAAAAGTTTATGTATGTATATATGTAGTTTAGGTTTGTTGCTTGTTAATTTTAGGAAGTATTCGAATTCCAAGTTATTATATCACTTAGTACTGAAATTGATATCGGATATTTTGATTTTTCAGCACTTGCACTTTTAGAAATTAAGTTTTTCTTTTGAAATTTTTGCCTAACAACCTAATAAGCAAATCACATTGCGTTGTAGAATATAATATGTTGACCCAACATAGATTCAATCCATTTGTGTTTTAAACGACAACGTATAAATAAAACGTAATGAGCAAGTTTACTTCCAATTTCAGCAGATTATACAGTATTTTTCAAGTTAACTGACTTTTACAAAAAAACACTGTTTTGCATATGAAAAGTTACTAAGATACTACTACTGATACAAAATTTATTTTTTAAATTACCTTTAATATGACCTCTTCATTAAGAAGATAATAATTGCAATCATTTACTGATTCCATTACAAGCGAACCACAATAAAAAGCCAAACTTCTGTATGGGAAGCGGCAATGATAATAATCAGCTATGAGTAAAATTGTTTCGAAGCCAACCTCTGTAGCCTGATATAGAGATAAGCATATAACGTACATATATAGAGATAAGATAAAGCGAGTAAGAAACAGGTAATTATGTTGTTTATTATGTCATTACGGGTATCTGCCAAGAAATCTTTGGAAGAAACTTGTGTGTGGTTGCTTTATTATGGCGAGAGAATGCCTTAACAGTGGGGGAGGAGACTAGATCGTTAAATATGTAACTTAATTATTTTAACACATAATATGCTGTTTAATTATGTTTACCCATAAAATTCGAAGATCGCAGACACTAGCAATATGCAATTGTCACGCGATTGATTCGGCCGATAGGGACTTTATGGGTTATGGCTAATAGAAATGAATGATTATTGTATATTTTATTAAATTACCGACGTGAAAATTACGAGAAAGGAAATTAAATTGTCGACCAACGAAGCTGTTAGGTACCTACTTGAATCGCCAAGTCCTTAACACTCTTTCAATAAATTTTAATTGAAATGATCTACGACATTTCCATAGCAATCGCTCAATAATAGAAAATGCACTTGGGTCCGATGATCTTCCTTCGTCGGACGTAGGTTATAAATCAACAAAGATCGAGGCTCAAAGATAGACACACCCCTTTTCACAATAAAAACGCGGAATTTCTCCGTACTAAAACGGAGAGTGTTATTCAGTTGCAATAAAGGCTATTTCAGGCTATCTTCGCATGCGCCATCTATAGACTTGTATGGTGCATAAACGTCAAATGCAGGAAAGCAGTTTTCCGACCCTAAATCATGACTGAGAATTATTGTACGAACGTCAACACATGTAGTTAAATGTACCATCTAAAGTAGTTGCATTAGGGTCGATTTCGAGACAAAAATTGGTAGTTTGGTGTGTGCTCTTCACTGTACTTCCATTCTTTTATTGGCGTGTATACTGTGTTGCCAGTTGATAGAACGCAGACAAGATAGTAATTTTAACGCCCAGTGGGTGTGAAAGACCAGTAGGGGGTTTAGGGTTATGGTTGCTCAAATATTTGCATGGTGGTGGTACCTTGAATGGTTACTTTGGTAGGCATCGTAACTTTACGGCATTATTAGAATGTTAGTAGTTGCCTTAACTAAAATTTTCATTCTTATATCAGATTCAATCGCTTAGTTAGTTGCTAAACTCAAATCTCGAGAGCCGATTTTTTTTTAAATATACCTTAAGTACGAAAAAATAACATACATAGCATACACATAACAGAGCCGGGAAACGTCCGTGTCCGCTAGAGCTTCATATCATTTTTTGTACTTAAGGTACTTACACTTTTTTCCATTAATCTTCATCTTTGATTGCCCTTTTTTAAGCTTCTTTTTAACAAGATCTTCTCCTCAAAACTGTAAATTACATTTCAACATTTTCGATAACAGAAGCTGCTAGGTGTATAAGAATTCGTGTTCTTTATTTAAACTTTCATTATGAATACTGTCCAAACGTATTATTCTACTTATTCATTGGCAAGATAAAATATCTATAAATGTCTATGCCATTTCGATTCCGTCACGTAGTTGCCTTTGCGCAGTGTGCACGGCGATTGGACATTTTTCACGCGCCGCGCCGCTAGGGGGTGCCGTGTTTGATTCCCGCCAATTTATTACCTTTATAATTTAATTTAACGACGCACAAGACATTTGCAATTGAATTATTATAGTGTTTTGCCAGCATTAATACAAGTTATGAATTGTCACAATTTTATAACTCAGGTTTTGTTACGCATGTTGAATACTGAACTGCGTGTAGCAAAAGGATGCTAATGCTAGGAATGCTAATTTTGTTTTTGTTTATTTAATATTTACGCTTTAATAATTAAAAAAAAATCGATGTTCAATAAGACTACTTGTAAATAATTGCGAGATTGAGAAGCAACGATATGTAAAGGTACTCGTACAAGGAACACTTACAACTTGACAAAACTGAAAACTTTTCAAACCGATTTGGTTATTTTGTTTTTCTTGGTTCGTTGGTGGTTCGTTGGCGATCTCATTTTATATTTGCAATTAAAAATATTAGTTTATCAATCGATAAGACTCATCGACTACTTCAGCGTTGATAGAAATATCGAAATATAACTCTTAAATATAACCTTGTTGCAATAGCTTTCGAAAAGCGACTTCGTTAGCTTCAACACGGTTTTTTCCACTGCACCCAATGCCCATAATCGTAAACATGGATCCATTGGTTAGGAAATAACAAGCGTTTAAACACACCCAGCTCTAATCTCGAACATGGTAGTTCGAATGCACATGTTCTACCTATTCGATTCGCCGGCCTTTTAAAAGTGGGTGCAGGCTAGCGACACATCTCGGAGAGAACAGCCAGGGTGTTATACACATAAACTACTTAAATGGTAGGATCTTATTGATAGGATAGTAGGATATGATTTAAATGCAATAGGAAATATTTTGATGTATATCCCCATCCTAGACTTGAGTTTGCCCTTAAGAGTAGTAAAAAACTGAACCGTGGTCAAAGAATTAGCTTGTCCATTTAGCGTTGTAACACTGCTGGCGTTCTTGAAACTGTTGACATTAAGGTGGGTCTGCAAGATGAACCTATTTGATTTTTTTGTATCATTGTAAATAATTTTCATTAACGATCTTGTTTAGTTAATTTTAATAAGTTGATTGTTCTGTTTTACGAATAAAAATGTAAAATGCTAAATTTTTTTAACAATTGTAATTTTTTCATGCAATTTTAATAATAAAAAAGTTATCTATTTAAAAATCCGTAAAGCCACTAAAGCAATGCAAAAGATACACTAGGCCTGTTTTTCGTGCTTAGATTGCACCCTTATTCCTGACCTGATAATCAGGCCTTATATCTCGT
This sequence comes from Pyrausta despicata, assembly GCA_963921415.1. Lineage (NCBI taxonomy): Eukaryota > Metazoa > Arthropoda > Insecta > Lepidoptera > Crambidae > Pyrausta > Pyrausta despicata. The sequence goes on along the minus strand of OY992862.1, from coordinate 5,738,982 downwards.
GCATGTCTACAACGGCACACTAGGTGCGTCACTCTCACGAATTGATTTGTCTGGTCTCCCCGGCCTATGCCCCTTGTTTGGGTAAAAAAGCTTAGCGTTTTTTCTGGCCGATTAGCCAAGTGAGCCATCGCGCTGGCATTCGAATTTCGAGTGTTTCGGATATTTATTTCGTCTAGACATGTTATCGGTGGATGTGTGCCACTATCGGGGTGGAATGTTTGATACACTTGAATACGAAAGTTAATGTCGAATGCGCTTTTAAGTTAATGCGACAGGCATCTCGATTGGCGTAAAACAAATCCGATTGTCTTTTGTTTTGACACAGTTGAGTGCTAGGCGAGCATAAAGTGATTGGTTAAAAAGGCTTTGTGAAAAGAGAGCGGTACCTTCGATGGCGCGACGTTTACTTTCCTTGGGCAAATTGGACAGTTCACATACATTTTCATTGAGTAGGCATTAGCATGATAAGAAAATTTGGCGTTATAGTCCCGTGTTTCATTTCATAGGCTTTACCGTGCCATGTAAAGATAACTGAAATCAAACTTAAGGTAAAAAAGGGAGTCCAATTGTTCTCACGTTTACTTTATGAAACTTACTTTAAGTATCAAGTACGAGCACTTCAATATGTATTATAGGTATGTATTAGAACTTGGATTGTGCATATTGAGCCTTCAATCACCACCACCACCAGTGGAATAGAATTGAATAGAATATTATATTATTGAGCACACAGCATTTAATTCTTTGGAATACTAATTAAGAATTACAATAACAAAGAAAAAAAAAGAAAAATATGTTCATGTGTCAAACTGTTCTCTCATAGTTTTATAAGTCGTGGCAGCGATTCGCATGTCACGATACCGGTATTCAGTGGCGACCATCATGCATAAAACATTCAAACTTACCTTAAGAAAATGAATTATTGTGACTAATAGCCTAACTTTCATACCTATCGTTGTTACCGAGATGCTTACTTGTTATCGTTACGTCGAACAAACAAATTAGTGAAACATTAACAATCGTTCGACTTCCGAACCTAATTAAGGCTCCTCATTATTTTTCCTACGATTTAGATGCGGCTATTGTCGTTAAATAGCCGATTTGTCGTAATTAGCCTTAAAATGTCCAGTAGATGGTAGGGACACAGTAAAAGTGTATACAGATGGAAATGTGGTTCCAATTCGCTTCCGCTGCTTACAAACTCAACCATCAAATAATGTTCCGCTAATTTTGATCCAAACTATCTCGAATAAACCCTGATTTATCAAAGTTGTTACTAACTTTTCTACAGCAAACCTAATAGTAACACAAACAAGGCTATATTAATCCACAAGTACTTACCATCTTTGCTTCTCTTCACCAATTGTTTGTTTGTTTGATTTATTTGATTGATTTGTTTTATTGTACATAAATTATTGACGACATCACGTCACATAGCGCCTGAGCTTTCCAAACAAAACTGAGATAAAAGCTATGACAAATTAAAAACACAATAGTAATGATAATAATAAATCATTTATTCCTTGCCATTTCATTACAATACTATTAACTATACTACTAAATTTAACTACAGACACGTTGAAAAAAAACTAAGAATACATGCTTTAAAAAATATTTTTTACATTATCATGAAGTAGTAAAAAACGAATTAAATGCATATAAATCTACAAAAAAAATAATAACAAAAATTTATCATACAATATTTCATTTATTAACTTTCACAGACTATTTCTACTGGACATATATGAACTGTGACATGATTATGTCTATCGGACTCATTATCAACAAAACGCACGTTTGTTTATCGCTTAAATACCGACGTAGTTAGCCGGAGGTAGGTGAATGGATTACTTTACAATTCGTCATGTTCACAAATTATTTGTGAGATGGCCTATTCCTAGAGTCCGTTCACAGAAATTGGAATAATTGTTCTTAAAAGGCTAGATAATAAAGTTGTCAAGGACATTGACGTAGGCATATTATTAATGTAAATGATACAGAGAGGAATCGCTGCCAGCCTTTTGGCCATCATACCCTATGGCAGCGCTGGGGGTGTTTTAAACTTTTTGTTTCCTTTTTTTTGTTTATCTGTTCTTATACTTTAATGAGGTTAGTTATATTATATTATTTTAAAGTATTTGTTTAATTATGTTCATAGTAACTTACATACACAGAGTTTATTAATAAATTACTTACATAGGAAAACTGTATAGTGATGTCCTAATGTAAATTGAAATGAGTAGATAATTGTGTTTTCATAACACAAGGATAAGCTATTTAAATCTGCGCAATCAAACTTTAAAGTAGGTAGTAGCATTTGAAGTAGGTAACACAGTTGTCTATTTTCTGAAAAGTTTTCTGAAATTCTTGCTAATCAATTGATATTTTTTAGAGTTTGGATGTTTCAGCTGTTGACTTTTTGTCACGGCGGCTTTTATTTAAAAAAAAGCGATCACCACATCGGTTGTGATAAGTTATTTATAAGTTTAAGCACGTGTGCAATAAGATAGTTGCGCAGCGTGATAGCGCGTCTGATGCACCCCAACTGACGGCTATTTTCGGCGCAGGCGCAGGCCCAACACAGTGTACGCTGGTGTACGTTACACTATGCACATTTTTTAAACGAGAATATTTTTTTTACATGCAAATATAATTGTCACATAGGATCTAGGATTTGTATCTAGTTTTTTGTATGGTATTTATTTTTACCTGTATGTACATAGCCATAAGAAACTTGAATATAACTGCCCGTAATCTTAATCGAGTTAAAGATAACTTTACATATACAATGACAATAAGGCAAAGGTTGCTGTATCGTATGTAAGTAAACAGTAAACACATTGTGCTGTAAAATACTTAAAGCCTTTTGTACTTGACTATAAATCTTATGAAAAAGCTAAAAAAAATGAACAGCGTAGGTATTTATTATTAAACAAGGCTAAGGTTTGCGAAGGGCTGACATTAGGTCCTATTTGAGATATGGTAACAATAGTTAGTAAATTGTAAAATAAAGCTCAAAATAGGTGCTGTAGAATCACAGCCATAATGATAGAGGCAAGGAGTGGATATAGATAAAGCCACGTTTCGTCACTTGCCCGCGTCATTCTTAATTTAAATTTCTGTCACAGGCATAACTTTTTTCCCTCGTAATGGAGTTGGCATATCGAAAATGGCCACTCTAATCCGATATCTCGCCATGTGTATCGACTCAGCAGCGCATTAGCGTGTCGGGTGACGCTGCACTGTGCAACTAGGGTTGCTATGTATTGACGCGCGGGACACGGGACTAAAATTTAAAAATTCGTAGCAAATTTAAAGTTGAAATAATACAACACATACAAGGTTTTACCAATATTTGTTCAATGTGTTATGTAAGCAAACTTTAAGAAAATATTTTAAGATCTCATTAAAAATTATTGGTATGTTTACGTTAACTTTACTACAGATTTTAACGGTCAGACCAAATATGAGTATATAAAAAAATATCTTACTTTTTAAAATAAGTCACAAAAAACTCTAGATTCGCATATGAATATGCAAACCGATCAAGCATTGGCGCCATAATGAAATTAATTGGTGCAAAAAATAATTCGGCGACAAATAGCAATATTATGCATCCTATTAAAAAATCCTAACTTCATCAGTACAGACGGTCACCCTACACCTATGCAACTCTATTTCTAGTTTTGTTATATTATGTGTTCAATTAAGATTCGCTTTGTGTTGTAATATTTTTCGCTGATTGACAAGGCTGTCTGTCCGTACGCTAGACGCTAGACAAACGGTGGCAAGGTATCAATCGCTGGTGGAATTATTTGACACTAATTGCATCATCATACGATTGGGTAATGTTTTAAAATATTGTTTACCAGTTTAAAATCGTTTTTAAAACGTATCGATGCAAAGGCTAGTTTTTCTTGTTCTTTGCATTTTGGTTATAAATGTATGTAGACTCTCCACTAATAACATTCTATATACTATAGAGGAAAGATGGTGTTTCGACGACCGCTTTGGTGTAATGGTCAAGAAGTTGACTTTTAACCAAGAGGTTGCGGGTTCGATCCCAGCACGGTACAAACATTTGTGTACATGTTTGGGTGTTATAGTGTTTATTTACTTTATTTGTAATACCACTGTTGATTCTGATATCAGTAACACAAGTGCTTAAGCTACTTATCACTGAGTCCGATCAATATATGTGATTTTGTTGTATATTTATTTATGTATTTATATTTACTAGGCCTTTTTTGGAATAGATAAATAACGTACTACGAGTAGTATCAATGGAATTATTGCAGTAGAAAAAATGTACTGTCTGACGCAGGGATATTTTCAACTGCAAAATGTGCTATGTGAATGTTAAGTGTGCTATGTATATGCTTTATGCGTCTAATACTTAAAGTAAATGAAGTTTTTCTCCAAAGGCCACAACCTTTTAACATGTAAACAATTTCATATAAGGTGACATTTAAACTGAATTCATGAATTTGTATTTTAAAAACGTTTTGTGGGGTTAAGATTAAATTAGGCACTTTTTTGTTCGTATTTCAGTAGGCATTTGAATATTTAAAATTTATTATGATCCCTATTGTGTTATTTGGAAATCTTTTTTTTCATTAATATTCTCTAAATGTGTACTTACTTACTCCTAAAAAAATATTACCTTTTAAGTCTCTAAGGCTTTTCTTCGATTGTCAAAACTTCAAACTTCGCGATATTGCAAAATTCTCTTTTAGTGGGTATAGTCATATTATATGACTATACTAGAATTCGATATATGACCATATATCAAATTTCAAAATGAGCAGCTCTAAGCCTGGCATGGCAATGGTGGCTGATGCTTACAAGAACTAAGACAAAAACGTTATCTGAAACCGTACGGGTCCTTACACATACCTAACAATCTGAAACATGATTGCTCTATTTCCCTTACCAACCCGAAAGACTTGCAAATCATTGTTAGATCATCCTTAATTAAAGGAGGTCCTCCCCTCCCAAAGTGGAGGCACGTGGAAGGGTGGCGGAGGGCGGAGGGCTCGGAATAGCACGAGCGCCATCTGCCGGGTAAAAATAGATCCCTCAGTAGTACCAAGGACGAAACTGTTTATGTTAGGTTTTGTACGGTGAATCGGTGTTCTTAATTGGTGCTGAATGAGCTGAAATCAGATAGCGGTCGCCAGATTGAAAAGGCTTTTGAAATGGGTAACATAACGGTTACTTATATAACTTTGGTTCATGCGTGACTTAGTAATAAATACTTAAGTAGGTATACCATTTTTAATTATTGTTTGAGATTTTTCTTACTAGATTTTGAATTACTCATAGTTTTCAAAGTTCTTTAGAATATTTTATCTTCTAACTATACCTAATGCGTATCTGATTTCAACAGCTTTTCAGGTTTATATAAAAATTAAAATATACATGATGAAATGATACCTATACATAACTCTTTACAAAAGTATACAGAATCTGGGTAAGATGGCAAATTCAAACGTGAGATAACCTCCAACAAACGCTGTTTCAAATAATCCCAATTCTGTAATTCACCCAATATTCAAACATCCTCTATTTCAAGGGGACGCTTTTAATTTTTTGCTCGAAAAATTCCTATAAAATGTTTATCACCAGTTGCACATGTGGTGTGGTGCTTACGATTATCCCAGAATCCCAGATTGCCGTCCCGGGCAAAAAATAAATAAATCCACGCACAAAAAATGTCCCGAATTCTTGAGATCCCCTTGTAGTACAGATTTACTGTTATCTGGATTACAGTATTTCATTTTTCAGTCGAGATAATAAGAGATGGGAGGTTTTTTCAGTTGGCTCTGTTTTGGAGTCTTACTCTTGTACGTATTCGTATTTAACAGTTACTTTCTATTATAATTTTTGACCATCTAATGAAATATTCCAACTGCAACATTGGCAACTCTAAATTTAAAAATGAAGGAATTTTATAGAAATTTAGTTTTATAGTAATTTCTGTAAAAATTTAAACAGAGCTCTGAGCGAAAGAAACCTTTCATACAGGGGGTATGAAAGGTTTCTTCAGTTATCCTTCATAAGCAACAATTTATTAAGCAAACGTTGTTGAGAAAGAGTGAGACAGCAAACAGATACAGACTGTCAAAGTAGGACTGCTCCAACGTAAAAAGGTGACGTTTCATAAGTTTGCTTTCAGTGTGTGCGTGTTTTAATTGCGTCTACGGGTTGTTTACGTCACGATCTGCGGAGGGTGCGTCGGCGCGCGACCCGCGGGGTTATCATTTCCTGTTCTCGTTTTAAATTTACAACATAACATTTTTTGCTCGTTTCAAAGCGGCTGAAACCTTAACGCGTAAGGCGGAACGTGATCATCGCCGCTCGTTTTAGAACTCCATTATAATTCACTTAATTACAAGAAAATTACGCGAATTAACTCCTTTAGCAATTGCAGACAGTCATGATTGTCACAATGACAATTGTAATTTGCAATAGCTGTGTAAAACAAAAGTGAGAAAACACTGCGAGTGCGAATAATGAAATTGTAAAATTAAAGGTCAATTTTCTCATGACGTTTGTTTTCCACGTTTTGCTATCGCCAAATCGTCGCGTTGTTGATTATTTCATTTCACGTCGGCGGGTCGCGGTCGATAAAGCGAACAACAATAAATTCTCTGTTTATATGCGTAATTGTTTATTAGGGCGGCGCAGGCGCAGGCTTTGACACCGAACGCGGCGGTTGCGCCGATTCGATACACGCTCGGCTATGCGGGGAACCTACTCTGTAATGTTGGCCACACACCATACTTCCTTCAGTCCAATTGGTATGACGCAACCGATTTGATCAGTTAGACAGTTGCGAATGTCATGCCGATCCACGTCCAAATAAGATTAGTTGTATTTTATCCAATCGATTGCGGCATGCACATTGGACGATAGGCAGTATGGTGTGTGGCCAACATTAGCTAGTGCTCATGGTTTTTAATCTACCTTCGCACTTGCGAAGGTAGACCTAAATTGAAATGATACATTTTTACGGATTACGAGTATTTTTGGCTTGTAAACCTTTAGACTGTTAAACATGGGCCACCCCCATCATTTTTACCCGACTACGGCGAAGCAAAAAGGAGGGTTATGTTTTGACCGGTATGTATGTACGTAACTTCTAAACCAGTTAATAAATAGCTTGTGGGTTAATAAAACTACATATATTTCAATGAAGCAAAAAACCCCAAAAACTGTCAATAATCCTTGTAAACTGAAACGACTTTTTACTAACATTATTGTAATGAGTCGTTTGAATTGTGATATTTTTTTCATATTGACGTAAATATTTATTGTAAACGCTTGATCTTGTAAAAAGAGAATGACGTCAGTAGTTTTTTTTTATTAAATTAAAAAACACCAAAATACTTAGTTTACACGCGGAGTTTATTTGAATAACAAATAAGTGTCTTTGTTTTTAATTTTTTTAGTGAAAATAATTTCCCTTCTAAGCTTTGCGTTTAGTCGAGTTGAAATCAGTTTATTTTGCTTCAATTCATCAATAAACTCCGGATAAAAGGATTACGAGAAAATGAAACAAACTGGTGGTTCTCAAACTGTTAATACAAGGAACCCTTAAGCCACCGCCGTGGACATGTCAAAACAATGAGTATCCTTTGATCAGCCCTTAATTACGACGTTCGAGGAAATCACTTAATGAGTTATACATAAACATGGAGGTACAGTCAGAGTCAAAAATATCCTTGTTAATCTGTTGGCATCAGACAAATTCGTTATTTTGATATAGTACTACAGTGCCACTATATTTATGACACTGACTGTACGTATAGTGGTAACGAGAAAATTCCGACATTTATTCCATATTGCAATGACGGAGGGATGAAAAATATGTTTATTGCTTTGCTTGTTATCCTTATGCGGCTTGGAGGGAGATAGGGCCATTTGAAGATTATAGTTAACTAGCTGTGCCCTGCAGTTTCACGTTTAACGGGATAGAAAATACCGTGTGTGTTATTCCTCACGTCATTAAGTCTGCCAATTTTATCACGGTACAATAAAGTTTAAATATTTATTTAAACTTCCAGGTTGCCATCTATCTATGTTCCAAATTTTAGTAGTTTTGGCGTAAAGAGTTACAATCATCCATACATCCAGTCCACCTTTTGTACAAAGTATTGTTGTGCAATAAAGCTTAAAAAATAAATAAAATAAATACATACAAACTTTCGCGTTAATAATATTAATAGGATAATACTCACACATCAGAGTTGGATAATTAGTCGTCTACAAATTATCTGTGAGCTTAATAAAAAAACACTTTATACTTCATATTGATCAAAACATATTTTTTCCAAAAAGTAATAATTATTCCAAAAATGCTTATCATGAATTAATGAAACATTGAATAATGGAAAAGTTTTTGTACATATTATTATATATGCATGAAGGAAGTCTTAGCAGAAACCCGGCAGCAAGACACGATATAGACTGTTAGATAAAAAAAACTAATTTAAGAACTTACTTGTATGCAGAAAGTTGTGTTAGGTTACGTTTGTGTCGTCACAGATTTGCTCAAAACAAAAATAGGTGTGAAGAAACAGAAAACTCGCACTGTTTAAAATTAGCCGACCATTTTATACAAATGAGTGTCATAGGTCACAGTATGTTTTTTATTACCATAAAATACTTTATTGACATTAAGAGTAACAACAACATTCGTCCGTGATTGCCTTTTGGACCGTAGAGTCACGTTTCACGGAATATGTTTGACATGTGACGTGCTTTTAATAATTGAATGTTGATATTTTTTTTGGTTTTTAATAAAATTATATTTTTTATTCAAATTGGTGGTACTAATTACATAACTAGCTAAGAAAGCTGCTTTGTAGAATTTGAACAAAAAAAAAATCATGTGTATAATAAAAAGAAAACTCACTGATTTTTGCGATGAAGGTCCTCGCTCAGAGGTCCTCTAAGGGGTTGTTTTTGGGTTGATAAGTTTATAAGTCAAGATAAATTATTTATTTGGCACAAATACATTACACAATTAAAATCATTAAATTAACGAATAAAGAAAAAAAATGAAATAAAATACATTAAGTAGCAGGTTAGCTTTGATGCCAAATCGGTCCCCGCTCAGCTTACGTCGTGGCAGCAGATGGATAGCATGCCACGACACTGATACTTAGTATGAAACTTGGTGACTATACCTACAAGTACAGACATATAGATTGCGCGGACGAAGTCGCGGGTGCCACTTGTCTACGTAAAATCGGTCGATATGTGTATCAAAGCTCGCGCAAGTCACGGTGTGTTTGGCCGGTTCGGATCACGGCGAACGCCTGCAACGTTTCGCCTTAACGACCACACAAACTGTACACTTTGTGTCGTCATTGTTTTATCAATATCAATAATTTATCTCCCCAAGAGCGGAACACGTCAGTTTGCACGTCAAATAACGTGTGATTCTAGATTTTCCGCGCATACAACGGATGGATTTATTATTACGATTATACAGATCTGAAAGAAGAATTTGTTCGTGAAAAATCCGGACGGTATATTTTTATTTCCCAACGAAAAAGAGGAGTACTATATCTTTTTTTGATTGTGTGCATATGTGTTTGTGTGTGTCCGGTTTTTTTGGGGATGGTTTGGTTGATATTGTCGATATGGTTTTGATTTTGGCACCTTTTTTGTTTTTCGAAAGATCATTTTATAAATAAAATCGATGAAGCTCACTAGCTAGTTTTACTAGCTCATGTCGGAAGTTTTTAAAAAAATAAGTTTTTCCAATAAGACGGCGGCCTCAGGTTGTTAGAAGACAGTTATATTTTGGTAAGTTATGGCTTAAAATAAAAGGTAACTGAATGGAAATAAAATTATGATGATTTGAGTTAAAGGAATAAAATAAAACTTCACACATTTATTCTACCAACAGTTAAAAACAACCCTATTCAGATTTACTCGGCACTTATTCCAATTACAATTCCGCAATTCTATTAAGACCATCCACTTTAGCCTATCGCGCTTAATCAATCAGCGATTGTACAAAGGTAATGGACGGACGGGTGTGACTCGCGACTAGGCGTGGTGGCAAAGGCAGCCGTAACTTCTTTACTATCTGTTTATAGGTGTTCGACGGCAACTTTAATTATTGTAAAACCTGCGATGTGTATCGCCACGTGTGTTAAAACTGGTAATGTACTGCTTCTTTCTGCTGCTACATTATAATATGTCTGTCGCACAACTCTTTTTGGGGTTTCTATATAACTTTTTTACCATATCTCTCTCTTTGAACTGGGGGAAAGTCGACATTATGCTTCAGCGTCCCTTAATACTCGTACCATCTTTCTGATTAATTTTCTTGCGGGTTCCAAGACAGGTAAGAGATCAAAATGAGGTAGCCATGTCTTCCAGGAGTATTCAATTCTGCCAAGCTGCAAGCAAATTTTGTTTCTGGCTTAGCAGCATTTGAGAAAGTGAGATAGGTGTAGGATAGTATGATGTTCGTTTAAGCTCCGGCTCGCATGAAAACTCCAAACAATGCTCTCAGATATTACGAAATCATGTTTCTAAGACCGGACGTCGGGTGGAAGTGTCATGATGGTAATAACAACGTGCGTGTTTGAATTGATTGGGCAACCAATATGAAAAAAAAAACAAAAAAAACAATATGAGATAAAAGCATTACATTATATTATACAGTCTTTTATCTGTGATGTATTTTCGCGTCATCTATGACTTGAATCCACATTCAGTCATCAACGTAGTAGAAATACAGTTTCGCTAGATGTAATATTACATCTTACCTTACAATTTGATAAGTAAAATAATTGTTAAAAACATGACCACATGCAAGCTGTATATTTGTTTATTTTTTTATTTAAGCTTTATTGCACAACAAAACTATGTACAAAAGGTGGACTTAACGCCGTAGAGCATTCTCTACCAGCACTTAGTAGTTGTATACTACTCGAATACACAAATCAATTGTGTCAGTGACGCGAATTTAATTAACAATTTGCAGAACTATTGAGGGCTTATTGAGCGATCACGCGGGCAATTAAAACACCCCACATGGGTTTGTCAGTATATTGAGGGCGTTAATTAAAATCGAACAGCAATAAATCTAGCGTGCGAAATGACGCGTGGTTAGAATACACCCCCGTTAGGCATGCGATGACTCAAATTGTCTGCACAGATCGAATTGGTGATCTTGCAGAATCTGTGAAAACATTATTCAATTATTTTGTGCCAAACATTTCTCTTCAAAAAGTACGATGCTAGAAAAAAAAACATAATATTGTTTGGTAAAAGAATTTTTTTTTGTGTTTGTACAGGACAGTTTTATTTTCTTACCTAAGTATTGATTTAGTTCATTAAGAAAATACGTTAGTGATCAGTATGATGATTACTTCACAGAGGTTTTGATTCCGAGAAATAAGAGACTAAAATATTTGTGCCGAATTATTGAAAAATATATTGACGTAGACATCCAGGTGCAAGCATTATTATCACTTTTGTTATTTTGTAACAATAGCACGATGTTAATTACAAAAGTCCTTACAATAGTTCACAATTTAATCATTGTGAGACTTAAAGAACATTTTGTAAGGGTACTGATAAGAGTAGATGATTCACTGTTTTTCAATGTACCTTAGAATGCTTTTGTAAAAAGGATCCCAATCTGTGTTTAGATATTAGTGAAACTCAAACATACATAATTTAATATCTTTAGCTTTAACAAGGCCAAAATGATTTAAAAATAGCCTTTTTTAATTCAAAACCTAGAAACTAATTATTGCCTCAGACAAACAGTAATCCCCTAGAATAATATTGTTTGTGCAAGGAACAGTGATAATTACGATTTTCCTATCGAAGTCTTCTACTATCGTAGTGTAGGCTTGAGGATTAGGTGACATCATGTCAGAATCAGAATTTGAGGTGCTTGTGGCGCAGTGGTTGCAGCGCTTTGGTAGTGATACCAAAAGTTAAACAACCTACGGCGCAGTCATGTTTGGGATGGGTGACCATTCTGACCATAAAAGTGACGTCTATTTACAAGCATCTCCGTGCTTCGGAAGGCACGTTAAGCTGTTGGTCCCGGTTAATATCTATAGATATTAGTCGTTAAGCCTGGTCGGAGGCCCTCGGGCGGCTGAATAAAATCTGTCTGTAAGGTTGGTCACTTACCTTACACACACCTCTCCACCAATCCGTACTGAGCCCGCGTGGTGGAGTATGGCTCGCACCACCTCATAGTTGAGGTGAGGCCTGTGCCCAGCAGTGGGACGTATATAGGCTGATGGTGATGTCAGAATCAAGTCAGAAACAGAAAGTCGCAGATGTGCTCTAAGCCTAATAGTCCATCCTGTATCGTTTGACCTTTGATTTATTTGACTCATGTTTTCTTACAGTATTTTTCCACTGAAGGCCTGAATTCCCAATTCATTTGACACAGTTAGAGGAAGTACAACATATTGTCGAGTGTCGCGCTTGATCTTAATGAACTCTGTCTGTGCGGTTGTGTTTTATATTCAAATAAGTATGTAGAAAGTTTATAAAACTGTGTCGATGACTGTTGCCACTTGCTTGACTATTGTCTTCGTGAACAATCAATAACTAAATAATTCTCAATAATTTTAAGATGAACATATTATTTTTTACCTCTAAAAATAAGGAAAATAATACTAAACAAACATGTAGTACACAAAGTTCATAGTTTTTCTGTATAGTGAGCTGTGAGAACACATGAGTACATATTTTTCTGATACAAGTTTTATTTATAGGGTAAGAAGGCGGTTTAATTACTAAACCGCCTTCTTTTTAATAGCGTTCTGTGCTTCAAAAAATCGGCATTGCATTCTAAATTCAAAGGCATTGTATCTAAAATACTTATTTATTTTATTATAATGGCACCGAAATCTCTCTCTTTTAGCTTGTAACTTAATAACTTTAAAATTTATTTAGTTGATTGTCACCGAGTTTCATACAAACTTGCGAGTTGCGTCCCCTATTTTTATCCCATAGGAGTGGTTTTATGAAAATCATTCCACGGGGATGCATTCGTTGTAGTAGCTATATTATTGCAAAGTTTCAGCCCGATCGGTCTAAATGTGACTAAGTTTCAAACAAAGTTTTATCTCCTATTTTATCATCTTGGGGGGTAGAATTTATCAAAATCATTTCTTAGGGGACGACAACGTCATAACATCTACCTGAATGCCACACTTCAGCACGCTCCGTCCGTATGGGCTGTGCGTTGATAGATCACTGTGTAAATCAGTCAGTCACCTTTGAGTTTTATAAATAGATTTCCTATTAATTAAAATATGAGAAAAACAACAAAAAGCATTCATTGATTGAAGCACTGTAAACATATAGGTTGCTTGTTCGTTGGATCACGAATTATTATACATATCTGATTGGTGCAAATGGCCGTTCGCTGTCGTATCGCGAAAGAGGCTTTTTAATTATTTTAGAATTATGATGTATTTTACATGCTAAGTTATAGCGTTTGATTCTGCTGACTGAAGCTTGAAATTATAGTTTTTGAGAAGCTTGTGTCGATGCTGTAAACCTCAAAATAGTGTTAAGTTACAAAATCCGTGGCTGAATTATTTAATTACATGTCAAGTTATTAAGCAGAAGGACCAGTTGTAAAAAAGATGAACTATGTAGTTTATTTGGGGCTAAGATATTTTCACGTGGCTTGGTTATTTAAAAATAAGTTGTGTCACGTGGCTGATTAAACATTTTTTAGTTGTAATTATAATATCTCTTACTTATATGCTCAAACTTAGGTTGATACGTACTCTAGAAGTTACATAGACTTCAAAAAAGCTCATTGTCATTTTTTTACTGTAAAATCGGCAATGCTTGTAGTATTTTAGCAAATTCCCGATCCTGGGAGCTCCGGCGGTCAATTTTGTGAGAACAATACTTTCTACGCACATGTTGAATAAAAAAAATGGCCTGCCACCATTGTTTTACAAGCTCACAGGCGATTTCTCAGAAATATTATCCCAATAACGGACAGTATCTATTCATTTCCTCCCGATAATAAAATAAGGCCGCTTCGCCCTATTGTTTGAGCTCACAAAAATTATATTTTAATCGTCATTATTACAAAGAATGACTTTTTTCTCCGTACTGCGGGCTTGGGCCTGGTATTGTCATATTTTATTGCACCCAGATTTAATATAAGAGCGTAGCGATAACCATTCGTCGGAGGAAATATTAAAACTGTCTACTTACATAAAGTTTACAGCATTTTGAATTTACTTTCTAATCTGTTGGGGAAACAATAAAATACAAAATTCAAATAGATCCCTTGAATAGGTGGAAGAAAGACGTAATTCTGTTAAAAAACAAATTGAAAATTATATCGACATACATTAAGTAAACACGTTTATTTTTATATAAAAAGAAATCTTTCTTTGCGTTTGGTTAAGGTACACTGAAGATGGTCATAGCAATTATACATCCGCTTAATCAACCGTTATCAATGGCATGCAAATCTTAAAGTTATATTGGGATTTAAAGTTATATTTAGTAGTATTTGTATAGTTATAGGCAGTTAGTTGTACTTCAAGATATTTTTTGGGAATTGCTATGCGTTTCTTCATTAGCAGTGTGCGTAAAAGCGTCAGAAATACTATCCTGGAAGCCTACAAGTTTTGGTCATATGATCAATGTTTAAATATACGTATTTTTAGATTTCCTTATAATTTGTACTCATAATTTGTACTTGGCTCATAATTTGTACCGTTACATGGCTTTATTGCCGTCCTTTAATGATGCCGATGACGTCATCGATCCTAGTTTCCTCCACCCAAAATCCCCGGGCGCATCCCAGATCACATGATTTCCAGGAATTCGACAATACGAGTACGCACTTTCGTGCATTCTGTGTCGGCGCGGCGGAATTCTATGTGAAAAAACGTAACTTGTGACTTGTTTCAATTAGATTATTTAGACAAAATTTGTGGGGTGTAAACAGTTTAGAAATAGATAAATGGCAGTCTGTTTTCACAAAAATACTGGTAAAATATGTACTTATTAATATGCAAAACTGATGCTTTATCTAGGTACTTTTAAAGATAAGAAGAAATACTTTTAAAAATATCTAGAAGTTTATTTCAGAAAACTAATAATATTAATTTCAACCCTTGAGATTATAATAGACCTGTCACAATAGCACAATGCCAAAATCCACCCGTATCAATCCGCACCCGTATGGTCAGATTTGCCCACTTTACCCTATTATAAAGATATCAATAACAAGATAAACTTGCCCTATGCAATATTCAATGCCAGAATGTAATTGATTATTTGTGAAGAAATAATTTTCTGCAAACGAATTTAATTTATCATCGCACCCCAATGTTGTGACGATTGGGTAAATTTGGATGTGGGATTACATTTTGGCATGTTTTTATTTTGTTTGAACAATTTAGAGGTTCGTGCAGCCGACTCCTGGTAAATTTAATTTTTAAGTATTGTGATTCTGATGTTTGCTTACTAATTAATAACTAGAAACGATTTTTTACATATATTTATCTACTTTCATGAGTCACACGATGTATCATCGAGCAATTTTCTTGACACTACGACAAAAACATTTACCTATCATGAATGTCAAATGCTATATTATCTTTCACGACCTGAAACTTTGAAGTCTTGAAACACATTTATCGTTATGGTGCGAGATCACATAACACTATGTTGTTTATCGTTTCACAATATGTATCTGTTACCAAAGGAAAATTACGATTCCGTTAACCTAAATGTGGTTTTCAAAACATAAATGTTTCTAAGGCGCCTTTGTTCGATAATTGCCATTATTTTAACGAGTTGTTTTGCACATAATTCTCTCGGTTATTTAAAACAGTATCTTTCAATCATCGAAGTATATTATAATAATACAGCCGAATTCCCGGAATAGCCTTGCGCATTGTATCCACGCGTTTGCTATTTATAATTACACCAACTTAAAACACCGCGTTCACGGAGGAGCGTAATTTTTAAGATTCACGGCGAAAAATATTATTTCGTCGGTTCGAATAAGGTAGAAAATTAACTAGCAAGTGATCGTGTTAATACTGTATAGTTGGCAGGTAGGAATTTTAAATTTCGAAACGATCTCGTCTGGCGACAACCCCTGCGCCGCCGGTGACGATGGGGTGGAGCGGAGCTAGTGTATCGTTCCGTCCTTGTCTCACGCGTGCGCTACGCGTATCTCTGTCTCGCCTATTATTGTCATATCAAGATTCGAACATTGCATTTTGTTTCCAATTTTCAATTTAGTTTATATCGGATGTTGGCAAGAGCAAGACGTCTGGCGCTTCGCCATAGTTCGTCGCGCACGTGTTTTGTCGCGGTCGGCTTTCGGTACATTTGATTTAGTAGTGTCGCGTTTTTAATTGAGGATTGTTTTTGAGTGTTAACATGGAGTTCATGGATTTTTTCAACATGATCAAGGAGGAGCCTCACCGCAGCCCTCCTCACAGTGAGCCTCCGAAGATGCCAAACTTTTTTGAGGTTGATAAGAAGAAGGTGGGTAGTTTTACGCATTAACTAATTATTCATTAACATTATAATTGTTTTGTCAAACTCTAATGTTACAATTTAATTATTTATAATTAATTTGTAGATCTTAATTATTTTTTCAATTTTATTAATTATGGTCTTAATTGTTTAGTAGATGAGTATGGTTCATAGTGGATTTATGTTGAACTTAGTTATTTTCACCCGTTCAATAAGTTTTTTTATTGATTTAAGCAAATTTTTTCTTTTTTTTAAATTATTGACTTTTTCGTTGAGTTTTATGTTTGTACAAACAAAGTATTGTTTGATCCTTACTGTTTGTATTTTTTTATGTTCTACGATGAGTTCTGTAAATATTTTACGTACGGTTCTGCCAGGTTTAAGTGTCCCCAGTCTCCCCCATATTATAAATTTTTTTTTTGTAATTTGATTCATAAATTATATTTCTCATCGGAGTTAATTTATATCCTAACGTAAATCAGATTCGTAGAACAATATAAAATTAGTAATAAAACAATAATGAACCGTAAAAGATATATGCATAATTCAAATCGCTTAATAAATGGGATCTGCTTAGGGAACTTTTTTATGATGAAGCTAATTATAGTTTTAATAAAAGCGATACGAAATTAATATCGGGCGGCGAACGGATTAAAAACGGATTCGATATAAATTTTGATAATTTATGAGTGTCTTAATAGGCTTTAAATCGCGTCATCATTCGTAGATAGGTATAAGTGGAACGGGAAGAGGTGTAAAAGGTTCGAGAGATCAGTTCCTATTGTAAAAACAGGGAATAAAATGAACCTCTTATTTTTTATTTAAGTCAGTAGGTAAGGTTTTTTTTGTCTTAACGAATCAACTACCCCGCGCCTTGTACATACGAGTAAACTTCACTGGTCGGACTTCTAAAACCAAGGGTCGCGGGTTCGATCTTCGCACAGTACAAGCATAAGTGTCCATGAACACGTGTGTTTGTACTGGTCTGGGTGTTTTCTATGTATAATATGTATTTAAGTAAAAAGTATTTAAGTATGTTTATCCGTAGTCTGGTACCCATAACACAAGCCTCGTAGCTTAATAGGGGACTAGAGAATTGGTGTGATTGTTAAAAAAAAAATCAATCGTCAAATCATAATTTTGAACGGTGTTCTTTACACACGATGTTCAAAGTCAGGGGTGGTCATTTTGGTAACCGATTATTTTTACGATCCGTCTGTTTTATTACCGCGTAATGCGTGAAACGTATCATTTTATTGCCGCACCGTATCTTGGTGATCGGATTAAATCGCTTATCCCATTTGATTTATTTGTTATCCTCTTTTTTTTAATTGACATTGAGACGAATATTTCTGTGGTTGTTAAATGACATACTCGATTTGTACGAAGCAATATTCTTTTAATCTTAATTTGCGCATTATTTTTTCCAAACCAATGGGCATTGTTGTTTTTCTATATGTTTAGGTAATACAATCTGATTTCAATGGTCATATACTTATGTATATTGACATAATGAGGGAATGGGAGATGAGGTGCCTGTAAGAGAGATTTGTAGTAAAATTTTAAGAAACATCAATCGAATGTCCGTGGCGCAAACATTGCAAATACCGGTGCTCGTGCTCCGGCTTTTAGGGTGTCCTTACCTGATGCAGAAACGCTGAGAAAAACTCTGTGGCTGTAAAAAAATGCAAAATAGGAGGTAAATATTAAAAACAAATTACGCGTGGAAAACGATGAGAATCTCAAATTAGTGTTAGTCTACCTGTGACCACGAACGCTGAAAAGGGTCCGAAACGTGAGGTTAAAACAAAATGTAAATAAATCGTGAAATAATCCGTAAAAGTGTCTCATTTCAATTTCAGTGTTAGTACCCGAACCCCAAATTAAAAAAAAATACAATACCTTTTTATTTTCTTACAAGCGTTAATCATCATGAGACAGATATTCGCGCACGATGTTTCAAATCCTCTACGGAACCTCAAAATCGAACAGGATTGCACTTCGCTTTCTTGGCAGTTGTTATACGTTATGACGAGTAAGAAATTAGCATGTCGCCGCGACGAGGAGTTGTGTGAAACGTGCACATCGGACGCACACACGCTCACTCGAGGGTTGAACGTAGGTTGCAAACGTTTGGCTGTTATGTCATAAAGACAATAATAATAAATAAATAAACATACAACAACTTCACATACATTAATATTAATTTACCTATTTAATACATCTATAATAAGTCCTTCAGTTACATAATGTAATACGAGCATGTACTTTCACTTTCTTTAAAATGTATAATTGTTTTTGTGTTATTAATAAATTGTCATATAAGCACCTTATAATAATAATAGATACCTAAAATACAAGCAAAATATTTGCTTAGTTTAGGTACAATCACTAACATAGTAGTAAGCATTTATTTATTATTTTACATCTGGTTCAGTATTTTTTTTATGTAAGTAGGCTAATTTTTATACAATAAATTTATCTTTATCTTTACATTGATCTGACTCCGTAGTAAGTAGCTTAAGCACTTGTGTCACAGATGTCAAAATCATCAAAAATGATATTACATACTTTTTTGGCCATACACAACAAGTAAATTAACAGAAAAAGGTTGCTCAGCTCAAAAATTTATGTATTTAACTAAATTGAATTTAAAATTTGCTTTTAGTAGATGGAATGGAAATGATCAGTAGCATTCTCATATTTTTTTAGTTTAGATTATCTCCGTTAGTGGTTATTTTAATTGGGGGTTTTTTCTGAGTTTACAGTGTAGTGCTTTCATAGGGGCAGCCCGGGTACCTTAAGAATAGGGATAAACTTTGAAATTTAAAATTCTGTAGAAAACATATCTTTAAATCTAAAAAAAGAGTTTCAAATATGAATTTTGCCCGACCCTCTTGGGTAAAACGGGCACACCCCCAAAACATAACATCATTGCAATCATCACAATAAAAATATAAGGTACAAACCTCGTGTGCCAACTTATTGCATAGATTGCTACTGCCTATTTTTTTGACCCGCAAACGTCCAGTAGCTCCATGTATGGTAGGTTTCTAGTAAGTTCGAGTATTTATGTTACCCACCATATGCATCTTGCCCGGGTTTACGGACGGAAAATAAAAACAACATTACAACAAGGCTTTCAGTCGTTACAATTTAATTTAAAAAATAAGCTTGTTTCATTCATGTAAGGTCAGTAAAAAAATTGTCCAAAATGTTTGCCAGCCCTGACCGCACACAGGCGCACGCAGTTCGATGACCAGTCGACAACACCTGCAAACAAATTGTGCCATTCGCAACACTGTGCATGTGTGCATTCATTAAAGGCTTATACCAACGATATTTAAATTCGTTGGCTTATACGCGGAAAATCTCATGCAATACTTGAAGAAAACACACTAACATGGCATGGGGTCGTCGCCTTAGTTGAGCTATTCTTTCTATTCTTTGACACTGAAGACAGAAATGACAATGTAGGTGTGGTTATATTTTAATAATTTTGCGTAGGATTTTGAAGATTAATTGTTTTTCTTCAAAAGAACCCACTACCGCATTTCGCAACTTCAACAAAATACTGAATACCATAATATATTTTGACTTTTGGGTACGGATTTGGTGCAACATAGCTTAAAAAGCCTTCAAAAATGTGTCAATTAACTAAAAGTTCTCTTAAAATAAAAATAATTCCGCTTTCACGGCTGGCACTAATTTATCGCAATAAGTGAACCCAGCATTTTTGATATCTAGATACTGTTATTTCATTAAGAAAGATGTAGTAGGTAAACATTTTCGAAAATCCAAAAGGATTCAAAGGATCCAGAAGAACTCAAAAGAGTTAAAAGTTTTGACACACGCATGACGCATCGTACGGTCTCGTGCGAAATCCGACGCTATGAATGGCGTTTTGTTTGTGTGATGTCGCTAAGCGGTTGCACACGCGCAGCGATTTAGCGCCATCTTTGCGAGGGTTGCGCCGGGACGCGTCATCTGTCATCCTGCGACCCTTTCTAACATTGGCTCCACACGTTGGGCCAAAAACACTAACAAAGCATCAATTAACTTTGAGGCCAACGTTTTTTTTTCATTTCATAAGTTCAATGGAAGATAGATTTTTCGGAAACAACGTCTGGATCTGAAAAGGAAAATCTACCTACACCAAAACGAGTGTTACTTCTTTTGGTGTGCAGTCGAACTTGTGATTTATTTTTGTAAACAGGCAATTCCTCCTTTCAGGCTTCATGTAAATAAAACGATTAAAAGACGCTGAAAAGCTGTCATTTTTGTAAAGGTCGTTTCTGAACTCTTAATAGTCAGATAAATAGTTATTGGACCGTTAAATTAAAGCCATTTAAGGGTCATAATTATCCTAAAATTCTGACAGCAGTTTTTTGCCGGAAAACTTGGATTTTAAAAGATTTCATGAAGGAAGTTTTTTGATATGCCTCTTAAGAAGACATTGGTTTTGACTTAATGCATTAAAACTCTAAATAAAGCAGTTTGAATTTTAAAACTTACTACTATCGGCAATAAGGCAGTTGATACTAAAAACACGGTTACCTAAATAATGAATCTAATTCTAAACTCTCGTAAAGCGTATTGACGAAGTAAATCCCAACTTTCTTAAAATCCACTTTCATTCTATTCATTGATACGTCCATACAGACCCTAGCTTTGCCAAATGCCTTGAAATCGTCAATTTATCGGTCAAATAAATCCGAATACTTTTCATAGATTGGTTTCGATCTTCTCTAAACGCGTTAGTTATACTTATACCGAGGAAAAGCGATGGGAAAACTTTTTTTTTAAAAGGATTTCGGTGTCCTATTTATTTTCTAGTAAATTGAAATGCGTCAAATTAAACCAATCAATTATAGCAATTGTTTGTAGATATATCGCAAAACTAAAGGTGCCTGAAAATTATCCGATCGTCTATAAATGTGGTGGCAAATTTATTATCCACAGAAAGAATTCAATCATCGCCAAACCAGATGACACCAGTTAGTTCTAGTTGACATCGATAATAACCGGCTTTATCCCTCGTGGATAATTGCGGGCGGGTCCGTTGGGCGGATTATATCTCGCCCGCCCTAGCAAGCGGATTGATTATCGTGTCGAATATGATGCAATACGTGTTAATAGATTATAGATATGGCTGCTTGGTTAGCTTTTGTGTTGTTTTGAAGCAAATAAATCGTTTTGAAAACCATTTTGGTAATTTTTTTAGTTCCAATTTTGATAAAAGTTGTAAAGTTAGATGAAAATATGCATTTTTATAGCGGATACGATATTGCAGATCAGTAATATCTCTTGTGAGTGAAAACACGTTATTCATGTTCGAAACTGTCTTTAAATATCCGCGATGAAGACGGAGATTCAGATATGAAAGTAATTATAACATTTGTGGCATAAATACCAATAAATATCTCTAAATATACATATAAAAAAGGAAATCTGACTGACTGACAGACAGATGCACGCACTAGCCACTAGGCTTAGGAATTTGAAATTTTGTATCATGCTACCTTTAGTAGTGCAGGGGAGCACTACGAAAGAATTTTTGGAAATTCATCCCCTAAGTAGGTATGAAAAGGGTAGGACATTTGTATGAAACGTCAGTTTGACCTTTAAAGGGGTAAAAAGGGCGAAATATATAGTATGGAACCACGTCATTCCTTAATCGAAACTTGCTCAAATTTTATTTACTTGACAAACTGTTGAGGTAAAATCCTATCCAGCGTGGTCGAAGTCGCAGGTGGGCAGCTAGTTAATTCATATTTGCGAGACTACCCCATGTTACCAGTAGGACAACATCACGTCGCGATGATGCCAAACTACACAATTCGCCCCAACACATTATCCGCTATGACTCAAACATACCCATTCAACCGTAACCGAGGGTCGCAACACATCAACACCTAACATATTTATTTAGCAATCGGCTATGGGATAATCGCAACCCCAAAATGTATAATACTTCAAAGGAGGGCGTGTAATCGCGTATGGCTGTGCATTGCGATGGGGTAGATGAACTAGATGTGGTAATTATAGGTGCGAATTTGATAGTCATTTATTCATTATAAAAAAAGGCGTGGTGGTCAATATACACCATGGAAAAAAATGATTAAGGTGGGGTTTATCACAATCCACATAACATATGATAAAATTGGTGGGAAATGCAAAAGTTCGACAATAGTTTATTATTTTCATTTTTTATTTGTGATTTAGAGTATTAATTTAGAGTATTCCAAGTACGGTTTTTTAATTTTGAAATTGTCGTATTATTGTTAGACTTAGGCTGTCAATAAAATTGTCCTTTTTTTTTAAAAAAAGGCATCTTAGATTTCAAAAAGAGAATTGTAAATTCAGTTATTAAATTTTTACGACCCTGTAGACCCTAATTTTAGTTTCCCTCCATATCAGCTTGGACACCAGAACCTTGTGAAGAGCTGCCGTGCATCTTAGAGCATTTTGGATACGAATATCAATCTCTTCCTCTCTGTGATTAGTATGTGTAGTCAAATACTTGTACGCAGTCGCTTGTCGCAGTACTCAGAACTTCTCTAGCTACCACGTCCAGTGTATCTCCATCCGTGTAACATGCGTTGATGACCAAAGCCTATTGTTTTTGTCGATTACCAGATTACTTGCCCGGAATAATTATATAGGGTGTTCATTATTCGGTAACGACATGCCAATAGGGTGACCCTTTATGTGTTAGTTGCTATTTACTTGTTCATGTATACCGTAGTAAATGGTCTTATATAAAGCTTACCCTTTAATGATATCTACTGAAAAAATAATTAGTCAAAAATATTTTCATTTCATTAATAGGAAAAGCTTTTGTTTTTAATTAAGTTTCTTAAATAGGTATAAACTACATAAAAAGAAAGTAAAAAAAATATGTAATCTTCAATAAGGTAGATTCTTATTTAAATTAACCCAAATTTTTATAACCAACTTCAGGATCTCTAAATGACTTCAACACAGATACTAAAGACATATAGAAATCAAGTTCTACTATCAATATGGCAGTACAACTGTATCAATCTTGAAAGTGCTTTGCCCCACCTACCTCTAACCGTAAGTTAAACAGAAGATGTGTACACACCTTTTAACACTTCGGTTTGTTTATATCAAAGAGGATTGAAACAATTGACGGCTTGTAATACTGGTTTGACGTGTGTTACAATAAGAGCACGTCACGTTTTAATGCCAGAAAAACCAGAGGCCTTTCTGAAAGTCACAGACTTTTAATTGGTGTGTATATGAACTAGATGCTTATTTATCTCAGTCATAGCTTTAAAATTCAACTGAAAATAGGCCCCAGCAACTTATTAAATTAAATAAATATAGGACAACATCAAATATATTGATCTGACTCCGTGGTAACTAAAGCACTTGTGTTACAGATATCAGAATCAACAGTGGTATTACAAATTAACTTAAATAAATACATATAACACCCAGACCAGTACAAACAGACATGTTCATGCACATATATATATACAAATACAATTTTTTCGTCGAAAAACAAAAATCTCTGAACTGAATTGCGATAATAGCACGGACAACACAGTTCTAATCTCTGAGTGCCATTTATGCAGTCATTAAGGATCGCATATTTTAAAGTTACATAAGCCGAATGCGAGCCAAATACTTAGTAAGAGTAATTCAGACGGTCATTTCCTCAAGATAATGGTTGAACAGCACCTTTAACTGTACATATTTATTCAAAAACTGTACCTGTTCCAACAACATAAGACACGGCAATGTGTAGCTGGACGTAATGGTCGTCAAGAGGCTCATTAGTGAAAGAAAAGTACAGACGCCAGCAGCACGTTAAGGTATAACCACTGTATCTTACACATGGTGTAATAAAGACCGGTTTGCAACTAAAAAGGGTAGTTTGATGTGTTGTCGTATGTACCTGAGTTTGGATTTCGACACTGGACAGCGGAATCAATTGGGTCTTTGTTCTGTGGACAACGCCCTGCCACTTTGCTGTGTTTAATGTGAATTGTTTTTGGTCCAAATTTAAGAGGTCGCGTATCAGTATTGATGAATAAACCTTCGATAGTTTGAGCATCCTTCCTGATATTATTATAAACGAGAAAGTTTTTCAGTGTGTATGCTTGATACTCTTTCACGTAAAAACTACTGTATGGATTTTAATGAAATTTCGCCAGTATATAGCTTTGAAATCAGAGTTACATTTAGACTACAATTTCAAAAGAATTGTGTAGATAAATTTTTTCCACGTGGACGAAGTTGCGGGCGGCCAATAGTAACATTTATATTTGAGAAAACTGTTTGACTGAAGATACTAGAGTTTACAGTTGATCAGTTATGTGTAAAAGGATTTGAATCTTGCGAGGTAGCTTTTGTCGCAAATAAACTATTTCTCCGTTTTGCAATACAAAACCAATTTAGTCTTGTTGAAATATTTTACTTCAATGAGGTTCAATCCTATACATTTTTTAACATAAAATGTTTTCAATGATCAAAGATTAAAAACTGGCCGATTGTTCCAGAGGAACGTCAAAAATAGAAACAGTTTTAATAACCCTTTTTCCTTCTTCAAAGTGCTTATAACTTGAACCAAACACACATAAGATTTGTTCACCTCCTTGCAAGTCAGTTTAAAACTGTATGTCTCTGTGAATTGGACGGAGGTGGCGACACCTGCCGCCGCGTTTGCAGAAGCATTTATAACTGTTAGAAAGTTCAAAGCTGGATAATGACTCTATCCACTGTGTGAATAAGCTATGAAAATCAAATCAGCGATTCCCAGCAATTACAACCTAGGAATTTACAAAGCTAGAGTGAACAGGCAACTTCTAGGTGAGCTTGCTCCATCGTAGACTGTCTTTACCTCGTTGGGCTTAGTCTTGGGTCAAGAGCAAACCTATCCCAAATTAAACAAGAAAATGACCAGCTTCTTTCATATGCAAGATTTTAATAAATTATTAATATTTTGAATGTGACAGAAGCTAGTCAAATAACTTGCAGATATTAGTAAAATCCAAGCTGAATAATAGGTTATCGTTAGGATACCAAGTCGAAGATTTTGAAATATGAGATAAGCGATGCTTAGCGTGAACGAGCGAGTATTCCAAAGATAGTGTTAGCAATGAAGTTGTTACCTAGATTTGTGTAGGATCTAATTGACTAAGCTTGAACTAAACGTGATCCGGTACCATTCCGTCGTGACCACAAATAATTAAGTATGTAAAAATTTAAGAAATTGTATGATTTTCAAGATGACTTCTGCTATTTTCATATTAACTCAATTCGATAAAAAACCATTACCTGTTAGACGTATAACATAACATTATTGGGTATTACAATGACAGTAGGATTCCGTTTGCTTGTGTTCTTCTAGTGTGTTCCATTTTGCTTTATATACACGTACCTTGTAAAATAGGCATTTGAGAGAATCAACTTTTTGTCATTTACAAAAAAAAATTGTCATACTTAAGTTCTGGCTGATAAATGTAAGATTCATAACGTAAGTCTTTATTTGCATATGAACTTATTGCATTAACTGTTAGACAAATCGCCTTTTACTAAATATATTTTGTCACTGTTCATGTTAACTAATACTACTATTGACTATTTTATTCGTAAGAGGCCGTTCGACATAAAAGGATATGTAAAATAGGCGTCGATGATAGGGGCCATAATTGTGATGGCACCTTTTATGACTGTCTTATCAACTGTCATATTTAAATTCACTACCAACAATAGGAAATTGCTACTGTTTGTGCGTGTGACATTACGACTGTGATAGTGATGTACCCATTTATCGGTAAATCAAATATTTAATATTCTTAAAGTATAATTTAAAGGTAGTAAATATTTTGGGAAAGCGAAGTTTAATTCATTTACATTGTAAATATGCAGAATATAAAATTATCAGGTAAGAAACTTAGCTGCAAATGCTAAATAGTTAAATCTATTACACTTATTTGCTAACCCTTGATATCACAAGTTTCATGCTTTTATTACACCAAGCAATAATGTAAAAATAAGATATTAATGAAATAAACTTCTTGTTTTCCGAGTGTGAGGTAAGGAAGATCGACGGGTTGTGAATTTTATTGACGAAATTTACATTAAATATTAGTTAATACTATATTCAGTAATTATTAAAATGTATGCTTACTTGAATGAAGAAGTTAAAGAGCACATCCCTAGCCAATACTATCTATGGATTGATGTAAAACAGGCCAACTTATCTAAAGGCCTAGCCACGAACGGTGTTACGACGCACTTTACGACCTATTAGTAATGGAAGCACTACAATGTATTGGAAATTACAGGAAACCGGAGAAACACCCATTTTACGTGCACACTGACAGCATTCTGTAATTAAAAAGTTGTGCATTCATATTTGCTACTAGGCATTAACTAAACGTTTTGCTATTGATGTACCTTTCTGCACTGTTGTTTTAATCTTTGACTCGGTCAATGACCTTGTATAGCGAGAATTAGGGGCGTAATCTTGAAACTTTTTAGTTCTTACTACCGTTTTAATTTGAAAATTAAAAATAGGTAAATAAAAAAAATACAATAATTTAAAAACAAGTTACACGGCAACATAGACACAAAACAATAGCAATAAACACAAACTCAATAAGTGTAAATCTATGGCGTTTCCATAAATATTGTTACTATTTTGCTCTGTTAGGGTCCTTGAGGTTTATTTATAAATCCATCCAGCTATATTACGGGTTTGAATTATGGCTGGCAATTTGAAGTTGTCTTGGGGCGCTCGCTTGCGTGGTATCACCAACCTGGTATCGACGTGTAAGGACGACGCTACACTGTTGCAACAGCTCACATCTTGATTTTCACTGGAAGCTTGTCGAGCTTATAAGCTATTCTTTTGTTTCGCAATAGTTTGGCAAAAATATTTCTCCCTAGGAAGGTTTGAATTATAATTTTTTGCTAAAAAAATCTATACAATATGTAGGTACGTATGTATTTATGTACAGTATGACATGATAAAACATATAATTTACTTTTTGTTTTGCTTTCGGTTAAAATAATACGTTTTTAAAACATGTAAGTTTTATGAAAAGTTGTAGATAATGATTTTACATAAGATATAACGAAGGTTAATCAGAAATGCTATATATTGATTGCATCTTAGTTAAAAAAAGGTAACTTATGCAAAATAAAATCTTCACTAAAAAGTCTACCGAAGTGTGCATTCAGTGTGTAGTCACCTTAATGTGTTAAGTGCGTATGTTACATCTAAACAGTTCTTTAGTGACGAAGCCAACTTGTCCACACATTTCCCTTTGAAGTTATGAGGCGTGATCTAATATCCCCGATTTATTAGCCGTTTATCACATAACTAGTTAGGAGGAGAAAATTTGTGAAATGACACATTACTTTTCTTTTTGCAACATAAAAATAATTGTTGAGCGTGAGTTGATAATATTGTTACTGAAATCTTAATTGCTAAAAGAGGTGTAAATAAATTAAAACTTATACAAAGAAA
Source organism: Pyrausta despicata (assembly GCA_963921415.1). Taxonomy (NCBI): domain Eukaryota; kingdom Metazoa; phylum Arthropoda; class Insecta; order Lepidoptera; family Crambidae; genus Pyrausta; species Pyrausta despicata. The sequence continues at coordinate 5,710,940 of OY992862.1, read as the reverse complement.
ATATTATTATGTAGTTCAGTGGATTAATCAATCGAACCAGAGCAAATGCTGTTGTTTTCAAAAATAGAACTTTCGAGAAAACTTGTAGTTTAGGCACCGAACAACTTTTTCTTTTCGCTTTTTCATATATGCTCCAAGTCCAAGTTACAATGATAAGAAGTGAAGTTTATTCGTAATCAATACCTATAATATAGTTATTGCCTGCATAGAACATTGTCAGGCTCAAGACAGGTACATTGTGATAAAATCACCGCTCAGTAGAAACCGATTGACATACAACACGGTAACACAATGGTCTATCAGAATCGCTTACTATGTCAAAACAGTTTTGTACATACGTCCTAGATACCTTGTCCTGGTTAGTCTATCCATTGCTGTATACCTACTTTGTTAGAATACACCAAAGGAAATTGCAGGAAGTGGTCAACTGCGTAATATTGGGCTTTTAAAAAAAAATCCTAACCTATATTTTCTCAAAATTAACTCGTAATTTACCACGTTTGTTGAGTGAGCGTTTATTATTCGCAGTATTTGATATGCAACAGACTAGATGACACCACCAATCGTTGACATACTCTATTTGATGAATAATTTAAAGCATTCATTTGATAATTCAGTAAAAATATTATGAGTACCTATTGTCTTTGTAAATTTAAACTCTGCGTACATTCTGTAGCAGTAATAAAGATGGTTTCTTTTAAAAGTTTTCATGCCGTTTTTCTAATAGTTACGTTTTCTAGCGCCGACAATGTTGTTTTGACCACGATTTAACTTATCACGTTAAAATGTTTATTACAAACGAACACAGTGTTGTGAACAATTCAATTACAGACGTAAGGTCACATCGATAAAATTGCATAGATGTGTATGCAATTCATTCATTTGATGGTATTGCAACAAACGACAACGATTGGTGCTTATAAGTCGTAAAATATGCTATGCGCTCGTAAAACGGGATATAAAGCTAACAAGTAACATTGTTCGCAATCAAGAATCGAACTGAGGTAAGGATTAGAGTCATCCAACACTTTGCGTCAATCTAAAAGTCATGAAAAGTGACGTCTGACAGACTGTAGTCTGAAAAGTCCTTGCGCCAACCACCCTGCGATAAAAATTAGTGTAATGGATGAGGCTATAACTTCCTAGGGTATAACTATCTAACCCTACCTCGTATTTGTAAAAAACTGACGCATTAAAATTTCCAACAATCTTGCCAGTCTATAACAGCGTTATTTAGGATTTTCTAAGCCAATCTTGTATAATAGCCAGTAGCGTCTTCTTGACCTCACATTCTTTTGTTTCAACAAATTCAATAGAACAAGCGAGACGTATTGAGCTCATCGCGTAACGGTACTCGTCATGTTTCACATGAATTTCAGTTATTTCTTTTCAATACGCAACTTTTATGACACATGCGACTTATTTTCGGTCACAACTACCCACCCTATTGTTAACTTCATCAACAAGAATAATCTGGGAAAATAATTCACCCGTACTCGCTTTTATGTGTGTTGATACTTTTTACAATATTTATGCGAGCAAGCGGAAGGGGAGAGTCTGTAATTGGTCACTGACAAAGGAGATTACCGGCTTAGTGACAAGTTTTGTGATTCAAATATTTTGCTCAGCCGTGGGCGCGAATATTCGGCCAGTTATGATAATTTTGCCGTTTGGAACGAAACATTTCACTACGGGTCCTCCACGCGTTTATAACCTCGAATGTCCATTTTGCTATAATTGGTATGCATAATGTATTTGAGTTATAGATAACTTTATGTTCCATACATTGTTCGGTACGTTTAATTACTTGTTTTCTATAGCAATAAAAATTTACGTTAATGGTTATTAGGTTCAATTTTATTACCGCTAGAGGTCGGTTAGGTTAAATAATCTTTGTCATTATTTAATAAGCAAACATAGAATTTAAGTCAAATCCAAATAAGTACTAACTGGTAGTTATAATGATGTATGTGCCAATCAGTGATAATATGTATTTGCGATTCTATTCCTGTTATTGAACTTATCAAACAAACTTGAGGTCGTACGAGTATACACAGAGTGTTGCTATTTAAATACTTTTTTATACCGAGATATGTCACCATTTTATCCCTAATATCGTTTAGTGATAACTATAGATTTAGAACAAGATTAATAAATCTTAGTACACACTTATCCAATGTAATAGTACATAGGTATAACGTGTAACTAGTGAAGTCCATAAACGTCTGCCAACTCCGCTAAGTCACCCGCTTAACTCTTAAAAGCGGCAACAGGCGATCCTCTCAATAGAGATGTGGCACACATCGATGTTTTGTGTTGTCGATACCTTTGGTCACTCCGAATCACGGTGTCTTGGCAATCAATTGGAACAACTCGATCACGAACGTAGTTTAGGGATATGGTTATTGTGAAGCAATGTATTGAAAGTTTAAATTCAAGTTTTGAATTACAAAAAAAAAGAGTAGTGCTGATAACTAAGAACACATTATTGTTATAGACCGACCAATAACTAAAATAATACATAAAATAATATACCAATAATAAAACAGATATGTTCATGCACACAAATGTTTGTGCAGTGCGAAGATGGAACCCGCGACCTCTTGGTTAATAGTCAACTTATATTATAATGGTCAATTTCTTGACCATTACACCAAATTGGACGTCAAACCACTGCTGCTGCAGTTATGAAGATGAAAATAACAAAATCTTAAAATTTGCGCGGAGATTGGAATATTGATAAAACGTTATCGATATTCCTGTCGATATATCAGTGGCTGCCCTATTTTACATCAATCTTCTCGATCGTCACTGTCGGGCCGGTTTCGCCCCCCTCGATTAATCACTAAGCGAACGTTTTCGATTAGCACCGCATAGCGCGAAAAAACGCTATTATTAACGACCGCTTTTCCATTTGTTTTATTGGTTGTGGACGTGCAAGGGTTAAGATGAAATGAGTAAAGTCAGCGACATGTTTCGTACTCTTTGCCATAAGTTGAGAAAGCACATGAGACGATTTCTTTCGCAGATTTGAAGTACTTTATCTGTGACAATAATGATCTCTGCATCTTATATTTGATGACGAGTGATTTCAAGCCACGTTCGTATATCCACACTTTGACTAGGCATACTTCCTACATTGGCAGCCATTTACAAATATATACATAGCAAAAATTACATTTAAAGTTTCTCACTACTTTTATATTAGAAATTTTAGAATGAACTTTATAGTCACCAGCAAGGATAAGAAGCTAATGCTCATAATAAGTAGCAAAGAAATGTCAAACCCTACGTTTATCGAGACATACACAGCTATTTTCGCACGCCCTGACCCGCTTGCGTCCATTGCCTATGCTTTAATGAGCCGAACATACAAACATATTGGACGGAAACAGGAAGTGTCAAATGGCGTTTCGTTGTCTGCCCACGGCCCAGTTCTTAGCGCTAAGTGCCCCGATGTAATTGTCCGGCCAATGCAAATAGGTTGGTGTTTGATTGTGTGTACACCGCCTTGTCTTTACAGGTTAGGACATTATGCTTTGGCTGTGTGGATAGGGTCTTCGTCGTTGAGACCATATAAAGGTTTATTAAGTATGTTTGGTCATCTGCCATCTGCATATAAAAACAAAACAATATCTTACAACACTAGGCTCCGTCTCTCAGGAAGGAGAATATACTATAAAGTGCATTTGTTTACGAAAAAAGGGTTCATTACATCATTAAAAAACAAAAAGTTACATATAAACAGGTATAGCATATTGATCTAATGTCAGACAGTTTTAACTGAAGACCTAAAAGTGAGAAAACTAAAACAATTGTCTGTCAATAAGTTAGCGGAATGAGATTTTCCCAACCTGTTTGACAAACGTTAGGTGTAACCTCTCGCATAGAAAACCCAACAAGCAGTTTAGATAATGAGTACTTGATAAACAAGTTATTTAAAATATTATTGCCAACCCTAATATACCACGTGCTAGTTTAAATTTAAGCTTAATGGGATAGCCCAGCCTTATTTGTGTTGTCCGAATAGGTAAGACGATTGCAGTCATTACGCTCTCAATTTTGATCTACACGTCATAAAAACCAAATGTTTGCGTTTGTCATTTTATCACGAAGATGAGTGGCGCCTTTACAAGTTTTTTTGGCATTCCGGGTTTTCACTTACTGTTGACTTTAAATAAATCAGAAACAATACCTTCTATGAAATTCGTCATTGCAATTAGCAAAACTCTCTAAGCTGACCATGGACCTCACGTAAATTTCCATGAAGAGCCGTACATAGAACACAGCACAAAAAACGAACTTGGCCATTGCGGTAGAAAAGCTCCAGATTAAAGATCATTCGATGATAAAACGCAGCGTAAAGCGTCCGGAAAGATGGACTAACATTTTAAGAATTGAAACAGCTAAGAAAATGCAGGCTGCAAATAAAAATATAGTTTTGTTTCGATTGGCTTAATACAGTAAAAATCGAGTACCTCGTGTCGAGTTATCACTCAAGAACCATCTCCAGATCTATCTAGCTAAGTTTCGAAAATCCTTACTTTAAAAAAAATAAGAAAGGGAATTATTTAAGAGTATATTATTTTACGTTCCAACTTTTCAAACCTAACCTACTTTAAGGTTTACCGTACTTGCTCATAAAAATGACAATGTAAGTATCAAACCTAAACAGTATGAGACCGCCTACCGCCCACTTGGAGGCAATCAAGCGTTTCTCTTATCGACAGGCATTTACGTTATCGTGAATTAAGCACGCTTACTGGATATCGGGTAGCTACGTATAATATCGCAATTATTTGTTACTAGCGGCCGCTCGCGACTTCGTCCACGTGGAATTTAGTTTATACAGCCCTCCAAAATTTAACCGAGTGGCGCCGTCTATCAGTAAGCTTTTTTAAGGTGTTTTGTCGCAAAAAAAGGAGCCATGTCACTCTCCAGCCTCCTAACTACCTCCACACAAAAAATCAAATGAAAATACTGCTCCATTGCGTCGTGATAGAAAGACAAACAAACAAACTGACTTCCCATCTATAATTAATATTAGTAGAGATAGTGCGGTGTATGTATATATACTAACCAACAATCATCGACAATGTTTCCGATCCGTTATCAATTTTAGAATAACTTACAGATAAAACACCAATTTTTAAGTTCAAATTCGCAAAGACCAAATTCTTGGTTTCGATGATAGATTCGAAAATACTTTACTTATAACGAACTTTCTCACTTCCTAAATTTGTCGATATGTACGGTACGCTACCCATTTTTGTTACAAAATCGCCCGTATCAGAAGCGCAAAAGATACCGCAGTGCTTACTGTGACGTGCTGGCCAACATGCATAGTGTTAAACATATCGGTATATCTACATATACACGTACATCCCTAAAGCTTTCAACACACAAAGACAAAGCGTCTTCTTGTCGTAATTATGCAGTTGATAGTGCATGACTAGTATGAGAATATTTTATTATGCACGTAAATTATTAATGCAATTTCAATGTCTTTTTACGGAAATGCGGGCGCACGTGGTCAATGTGCCGTTAGATAGTTTCCTGAGCCGAATGCTAATTTGTTCATTACGACTACTTATCTACAATAATATTGCATATTCGATGGCGGCTTCTTTTTGTTTCGTCGTTTGAGTTATTTGTTTACCTCTTTCTTTGGTATTTCTCATATAAAAATGTGTTTTTTCTTTTCACATACTATCATAACTAGTGAAAAAGGATTTAATTTTTTAATTTAATTTAATATCTGGTTTAATAGTTTACCTAATCGACAACCTGAGGATTTCATCAGCACCAAAGATAACTTAAGCGATAAGCGAAATCATTTTAGAACAAATTATAGATGTGGATTAATCGAGTAGGATCATTATACACTTTTTTTAAATTTAGTACACAAAAAATTTGCATACTTGTATCACTTGGCACGAAAACTACCTTTTCCATATAAAGTCCTAGACACACGTGGATTTGACAGAAAAATCGGCCATTATATTCTGATTTGCAATATGCAAGAAAATCAAAATTGATTTGGGTCGACTTAGATCCGTTTTCACGGAACAAGTTTTCAAGAATTGATCAATTTTCTTTTTGTTACAGTTGTACGAAATCAGCGACGACCCACAAAGGAAGGAATTCCTCGACGACTTGTTCTCCTTCATGCAAAAGCGAGGTAAGTCCAATTCCCACATTTCGGTGCATCGCCCGTATTTTGATTGATTCTCCGTACCGATTGATATTTCATGTAATTTATCATAACCAAATGCCCCATTCACGATCAACGATCGAATGATATCACACCCCCAATTTATAAAGATCCATTTCAACTTACAATCGGCTAACAACGAGAGGTCTTAGGTTATTTGACGGTTGATACAAATCGGATATAAGTTAAATCAGTCATTGACTGTATAAACGATTTTATATTGTGGAGATGCTTGATAAGATCGCGAGTGATTTACGACTTCGGTAAGTCATAACTAGACTAAGCTATTAATGAGAGTTAGGAGTTCAATGATGTTTTGACATATCAAAACAAAAACATAGTGCAGAGATATTAATAAAAATGAATCGCCCAAATGTATGTACGCGCATAACATCAAACCGACAGCACCAAATTGGAACACTTTTTGTGTTCTTTATTGCCAGGACAAGGTTTTGATATCAAATAAATTATAAAAAGGTATTATTTTTTCAAAAATGCAGGTCAACGTTTGCGGGGTCTTCTAGTATACAGATATTAATGGTATCAACCATTTAAGAGCTACAATATAGCTTGGAAAATAGAAACACTGAATACTTGGGCATAGATATTACATAACCCTGTACTTGGGGTTTACTTACATGCGATTAAATGAATACCAGTATAACATCAAATAATTTTAATGCGCTGCTTGACAGAGAATTGCCATCAATTAATCCAAACATATTAATCATTAAGTATAATACAAAATACGTGTGGGAATTTGCCATATGGGCCTTATTCGTTAAGATAATGATTATAACCTTAAATATCATAATAGAATTAATTGAGCGGGAGATCGTTCGATCGCCCCGAGCGTTAAGATCTTGCGCAGGCGCTTGATTGATAACCACACGGCTGTCTCGTTTCTTCCTTTGCTTTTCCACATCGCGCTATCTCCGTCTAGCATTAATTGATCTTCGTTGTAAATGGCGCCATCGTTGTCGCTAGATAGATCATGTTGATATCCGACCGCCTTGTTGTTAGTCAAATCAATAGTTATATTGTTGTTGTCTCGTAATTAATCGCCGGTAAGATATCATTACGGTGTGGGTTTCTCTTTTGTGTGCGTTTTTAATGGGTTGTTATTTTTACTACTGTAAGATTTTAGTGCTAACGTGACTTGGCAGTGTTTTGTTGAGATCTTGTGACTATCACAAGATTATGATCGAGGTAATCAAACATTTCTTCTCAATACAATTAAATGGTGTTAGCAATATTTTATGGTGTCAGTTATTATAATACTAGTACATGTAAAGTATCTACTAGGGCTAGGAACTGTAAAATACTGCATTCAATTAGGCAGATGTCATAGTCAGGTGCGTATCGCTAATTCTTTTACATCTTTTTTATTTATGACGATCTCTGAATGCTAACTTAAACGTGGGTGTTTTGACGTCTACAGATGTTATCCGACTTGTAATTTTATTTTTGACAGTGCTGATAAGCGGCAATTTAGAGGCTTAAAAGGCCTGCTTAGAATGTCATATTTACAAAAAAGTAAGTTGTATAATTGGCACAAAACATAAGGGAGCGTTTTAGAAACGTTTAAAGCAAATGTATTCCAATCTTGAAATGTCAAAAACCGGGTATGCTGTCAGTCAAACTTAAGTCCGCAAGTTATGGAGCACAAGTATAGTAAATTGCCGGACAGCCAACAATGAATGGTGGTGGTAGCTCAACAGATAAACATCGGAGTAACAAGAAACATAAGTCAAAAAACATCAGTTTTGTTACGTTACGTTGTAATGGGCATCCAACACGTTGAGAGTATCGTACTTCGCGATCAGACGCCTTCTTATCTCGTTCAAAATAAATTATTATTCAATTTATCATATCCGAACGTGCCCAATAAACTTCTGGTCGTTATTACGCGGAATAAGATAACAGCGAAACTAATTGTTATTCGTATGATTTAATACGCGAATTTGATTACGCCCTGATTTATCATTTAATTTGAAAAATGTAAAAACGCGACATAGCGCACTTTGCGTCTGAGGCGTGTTATTGAATTTTTCACAGATGCCATCATCATCGTGTGGAAATATTTTGACGTCGCGCCAGAGGGGCCAACATGAAACTTTTAATTAGTAGAATTAATTTATTCGAGTCAGGTTAATCTCATGAGCCGACATCACTCGGACTGATCTCTTCGTATTAATAATGTTTTATCATTTATTATTGCTCATGAGTAATGAAAGTTAGCCCGCCACGCCCCGCGCCTTCTCAGCACTCTGTCTTCGTCTTAAAAAAAAATGAAATTAAAAAGTTTTATTTTTATATTTTTTACTGGTTGAGCGTTTAATCTGCGTTTTAATTAAATGCGAGCGACAAACGATTATGTAAATGTTGATCAAAGCGCACACCTAGCTTGGTGGGTGTTCCAGAATCGATTAGCTTTTTGCTGTGATGTTATATCGAGTATGTTAAGGATTAGCGCTTTCGCACAATTAATTTTGTACTGATTAATTTATCGATTTTCAAGTCTTACTTCTCTTGTTAATAGTAATACTTGTCGCATAGAATAATAAAGAACCATTAAGATTATTTTAATCACAGCTTTCTGTTAAGCTCAAAAAATGATTTGTTTTATTGAATACAGTACATTTACAAAGTTCTTCCCGAGTCCGAATGACATTGACATTTTACTTTTTTTTACAAATCGCGTTATATTTATTAGTAGTTTTATCGATAAAATTATTCGTCAATAAAGAATATGAAGGAGGTCGTTTTGGCCCGATGCCGTGTAAACGAGGAGGCTGTGTCTATCTCGTTAGCCTCAGATGGATAGCCTCTGGTCCGTGCTACAGGCTGTTGTGGATAAATATGACCCTTATAACTACTGAGGCTGTACAACGGGGACTACTACAGCTTTTATATGTTATGTTATTAAGTTATGCGGCAGTTAATGTGTATCAATGGCATACTCAATCGGTAAATCATAGATAGATATATTATCACTTGATTGTACAACTCAAAACCAAAATTACAAACAAGTTTAACAAAGAAACAATGAAGATGTACAATTTAGGCGGTCTTATCGCTTGTAGCGATCTCTTCCAGACAAACTTCGGTAAAAGGAACATGTATCATCAGCATACAAGTAGTTGGAAAATTGGCTTGAAATTAATCAGACTTTAATCAATGTAGAATTTACGATGTGGGAATAATGAGTCACCTATCAACTTGGTACCAACCATTTTTTAGACGTTTGTAAAATGTTATCCTATAATTTCTAAGAGGTTCTATGTTACCATCAACATGTATCTTAAGCTATTGTTTCACTTGTTAATAGGGAGTGTGGTATAACTAATAACATCTCATTCGGATTCATTTCCCGTGATTAATTATGTGTTTAATCGATATAAGATGTTGTGCCAACAGCCTTCTCGGGTTTCTACCCGCAGTTAACGACCAAAAATTTACCTTGTTGCGGTAAAATTAGGGTAGAAATTGAGATGAACGAGTGTTGATGATAGATTACGTTAAAGAGTTGATCTATCAAATTTTTTCCTCGTCTCATTGAAGATAGCCTTTGTTAAAGTTTAATTGGTGTCTAAACTCGTTCGTTGTTAATTCGATTTCTGTCCAAGCTCAGCTTTAGTGATGGGCTTCATAGTAAATATTAAGCGTAGTCGCTTCCTGCGTCTGTCCCTATGTCAGTATGTATGCTTAGATCTTTAAAACAACTTAACGTATTTTGAAGTTTATACGATATACAAAGTTGAAAAGTGTACTGTGATTCGCTTTCACCTAATTTTTATACTTTTGGTCAATATTTTTGTACCTTATGTTAATGGCTAGAAGTTGGGTATTTTATTATAGGTAAAAGTACAAATCATGAAATCTATGATACATACATGGGGTTTTTCTGGGTACACCTAGATGGCAGAAAATAATAAAAAAATTGTCACCTTTCGGGCCACCCTATACGTATGATAAGATACAATCAACTTTAATAAAATATCTATGAACAAAAAAAAAACAAATGGTGCATTCACATTTGGCGGCTGTGTATATAACATATTTTAACTACAAGGGTGATATTTATAAATTAATTATAGCTACACGCTTAAAATGATGATGTGATAATTAAAAAAAATAAAATTAAGTATAGTTTCGCAAGGGTACTACGAACCGAACCACGAGCCGACGTCAAAACTCGATACCACAATCGCGCCAATGTCATACGGCTTAATCGGATCGAATTTCATCGATTCTATTGATCGTTATCCCATCACTAATCGACTCATTTGTTTTTGTCCGTTGCTTAGCCAGACGCGTGTTAATCTAAAGTTGATTGATTAGAAGAGACTCCAATATTTCAGGGCGGGGCGACCATATTGCGTTTTGAATGTTTAATCGGCTAAACTAATGATGTTGCCTCTAATTATTTTGATGGTAGCCATTATCTGGAGCTAATTTACGGAGATAACTAAACTGTAATAATTACCTACTTATATAAATAAGTAGCCGATGTACGTATCAAAAATAACTTATCTATCAGTGATCATTATGAGTGATCTATAACAGTAATCAAATGATTGAAACATCATTAGTAAATCACATTGTTTACACGAATTGATAATATTTTTGTTTTCGTTTAATTACTGACATCAATTAAGTACTTAGTCTAAGAAATAATAAAATATGAAAGTTCGAAGCACTTTCAAATACCGCCGATTTTGACATTTATTCCGTGCTTGCAAAAACTATTCATGGGCAATTATGTCAATTATATATCAACTCGCCTTTTTAAAATTACCTTTTTAAATTAGATACAGGTTTGGTAGCATGATGAGTATTTGAAACGCCTTGCTCAAATGTTCATTTTAATTAAACTTAGCTTGTAACAAGTCGATTTCTTCAACAAGGTACATCATTTTATACCATTAACATTGTAAACTCACTTTATTGCGTCTGATAGAGTGACACGCGCAGTATTGCGACCGTTTTACTTTTGAACAACCAAAGATTGATGATGCGCAAGATTGGAATAGGGAGAAGATGGATCGTCGACGCGTCACTGCGGAATTTTTGTCGTTGACGGTATTGTCTTTGGTTATTAATTAAGAGTATGAAATAGTAAAAAAGGTTTTATATGTGTGAATGTCAAGTGGAGCTTACACACACGTCAGATTATTTTGGTGAAGTTTTTTTTACCGCTCTAATTAGTACTCTATCGTTACAATCTGTAGAAGGTACCTACCTAAATGTCGACACTAACTCCAAGATAATCAACGCGTTCTGTTCCTAACAGCACGCTATGATATATTTTAATGATGCTACGGGGCTATTCGTCATTTTGATCTGTCTTATCTATCATGAAGTAAATGACGTTATTCCCTTACAAATGACGAATCATGAATGACAACCTGTATTAGAAGGCTAAAACCTTCTCTAGGCTTTTGAAATGTTAAGACCGAAAAACAGGTGTATGATGTACTACTCGTTAAGTCCAACAGGGGTAGGCGGATCATCAAAATCATTTGTTTATATTGACTATCCATGTATCTAATTGAATGAAATAGTAGAAGCACCTGACCGCGTTATGCCACGAACAAGACCCGTCTGTTTCCCTATGTCAAAATTATGTAGAACAGTCTTTATCGAGTCAATTGAAATAACACCGATTCCAAACAAACTTAGGGAGCGTCAACCTGTCTGCGAGGCGCGATAACGCGATAAATTCCGAAGCCGCTCGTCACCACTGATAGCGGATTGTGTCGGTCATCTCCTACCAATATCGCGAGGCGCCAGTCACGGGGGGGCCCAACTCTAAATCGTGTTTTTATTTATTTACTTATTACCATACTGACTAACATACATACAAAAATAACTTTTAAAAATTAAACGAAACAATACACTGTTTAGTCACACTATTTTGTTGGTGTCAGTTTTGTGATTCCAGGTGCATCTTCGGTGTCACGTTGTGATTTGTAGGTATTGTAAGTCCTGCGACTTCGAGCTCTACCTTTTTCAGGTGATTACAGTTGGATTTATTTTGGTTCCTGGGCTGGCGTCGTTTAGTGGAAATTTAAAGCAAAATAATCATTTTTTTCAGCTTTAGTCATGGATTTCCGCAAAGTAACGCCTGATTCCATCAACTACACTATTTAGTAGGCGTAGTGTTACGCAACTTGGTGTCGGGTATCCGTCCACGAAATCAACGATACACAACACCCTTCAGCCAAATTTTTTCCTTCGTGAAGGTCGAGAGCTGTTCGGTGTGAAACTTTTACCACATACGAATACGAAATTCGTATTACGACGAGATTCCAACCGTCCACCGTGTACCGTTTTGATATAGTCTTCACATAGCGAATTCGCCTGAAGGCCGTATACGGAAAGTAAGCTCATGAGCTCATGTAACACGCACCAGTTAACTTATCCGAAGCATTTGTCGGCTACGGCAAACAGTTTCCGAGATACATGTCGCATCGTATTGCTATGAATTCGCCTCCCTTAACTGGTGTGACAAAACCTTTAAGCAAGACTTTTGCGTTGAATGATCTTTTAAATGTGGCTTGTCGCAGGGCTCGACGTTAGCTTAGCGAGTTTGCTGTTTTTTTATCCAGCTTCACAGTGTGACGTCACGAGATGCCTTGAAAAGGGGCATTAGGCTTTTAGAGTAGGACCCTATCCCGCGTTAAGTCGTCGTGCTCGTGAGGTATCTACGAGTACTAGAGATCTTCACTTAAATTGTTACCTTTATCAGTTACTTCACTAGTCACACAAGCAAGGAAAGAGTATCTTAACATATTCCACCATACTATAAATGTGTTAATCTCGTTCGTCTAATCTAACGTGATTCATATTATTTCGCGTACATAACTCTACTTGACCATACATGAATCATTGATTAAAAATATGTAAGTCCCCAATAAGATTTACTCCTTCCAATTCCATTTTCAAATTTGAAATACCTACCATTTATTTATTTGTTTAAAAGAGGTCAATGAAAACAGGTTTTTCGTTTCAGCGGAATACTATTGGAATTATGATCTATTATTTTTGTCGTGTTTTCAGTGTTGTGAAAAATTCATAAGACATTTTGGCGTCGTGGTCACTGGCGTAACACGATCAAACGTCTTTTGGCGGCTAGATTCTTATACAAATAAAAGTGGTATTAATCAACGCGACTCGTAGTGATGAGAAAATTAAATCTTAATCGAATGAGCGATGACATCTGTGTGATTGCGTTACGAAATTAGCTCTTGTTATTTTCTTTCAGTTTTTAAAAGAAATTTTTGCTAGGTAGGTACTTTGATCTTGCCGTGTAGGTATTTATTGTTGTTTTTATTTCGTGCCGTTGGAAAATACGAGTAGCTGTTAAATAGGTAGGTCGATTTTAAATAAACAATAATTTAAGTGGGTTAATAATCTATTTGGTTGTCGAATCTGACACGATTTTAATTGATCAGAGATGTAGATGAAAAATGTATAGTTTTCAAAATAATGTAAAGTATCAACAACAACCCCTAGTTCGGTTTTTGCTAATCAACATGTCATTTTAATAATATTGGAGTACTTTAGAATTGCAATTAATTCCAAATTGTACGTCTTACTAATTGTTCGTGGTTCTAACGAAAGCATAACTCAGTGGAATGGTACAATCATCCAATAAATGCCATGTGAATCAAAGCTAACATTTCTCAAACGTTTACAGATCTATTAATAATGCTTTATATTTTCTTAAATACTTTTCTGTCCTCAATAAAATGATTGAACGTGTTCTCTTTGATGTTACAAAAACGTTAAGAAAGAAACATTTTACGTTCTACCGTATCATTTTTAAAGTTTTTATTGTGTACAAATTGCATACATTTGAACGTTCAAATGTTATACTATTTGTTGAAGTTTTAAAAAGAAAATTCGAAGCTCTGTTACCGACGACTTAGAGCTGTTAATAGAACGAACACGACGGAGCTCACACAAAGTGTTTGATATGAATTTTTATGAGCTCCTAATGAACAGTTTTCAGTTTGAACGCTTTAATTACGGTATTATAATGCTAATGTTTATTGTTTTACAAATTCGACCCTCATAAAGGAACTTTGAGCAACATGCTCGCCTTTCTTTGCATTTTAAGATTTATTATTTAAAATCAGACCGAGGACCGGCCGCGCAAACTCCCGTCAAATTTGTTAAGAGGATTAACAACATCTTAATCTTTAGGTCGAAACTGGTTATGCTAAATATACGTTAAATACTATAGAAATTAATATTCATATTATTCTACGGTTCGCGCGATGTTTTTCGTTGAACGTGTAAAATATTCCAATTAAAGTACAATCTCTCACGTTACCTATTTAAATGTAAGAAGCCAAGGAGTATTAAGCAAAAATGTTATGCTATTTCAAGCGCATCTATTATATCTTAAACGTTTTTAATTTCGTTCTATTTGCTAATCTCGATTGAGTGCATTGCTCTGGTTTGCGGTGACAGTGGCCCGTGGGTGTGTATAAATTATTTCGCTAAATTAATTTTACGAATACATCAACGAGAATAAAAGAGATTCCGCCGGATTTTTATTTAAAAGATTATAAATCGAGCGGATACAATTCGCACATTTGTCACTACGTTTCAAAAACGAACATAGAAAACTTTTTATTGATTCTGAGGAAGATATATCCAGCTATTAAGGATTTAAACCTGCATAAAAAAAACCCGACTTTGCCTATTAATGCTATTTCTAGTGCCTGCAATAAGTTCTTAGATCATAACTTAATTTTACGTTTTTAATAAAAAACTCAAGTTATTCTTTTTCCATAGTAAAGCTAAGGTTTTTAATAAAAATAATCCAAAACTGAATCTGAAACTTTAAATGAAATAATTTTGATTCATGTCCAAATCTGCGCCGCCATTGTGTTGAATTACCAGCGCGTGTTTAATCGATTATGTTTAGGTATCGATTTCGACCGAGTTTCGGCGATTCAATCGTTGCAGAAATCTGAGACCGATTTAAATTCGGAACGTGGTTTAAAATGCAAAACGTCACTATCGTGACGTACTTATATAAATTAAAAACTAAACTTGTCGACGCCCTTTGTTTTTTTTAAATCAAGGAAAGGGTAAACACTTTTAAAAGTTATTATGGTCTTATTTTTAATACCAGCCAGTCATCAATCAATCAATTAAGGCACGTATGTTTTAGATATTTTTTCTTATTCATAATTGAGTAGACGACACAATTTGAATGATATCAAATATTCATAAATCCGCACCGGCCGTTTCCAAGAAGGGTTAGGCCGTAAAAGCACAATTCGGCTGGTGTTGGTGTGACCGCATTTTAATATTTTTAATACGTTTTTTTTAATACTTCACCATCTTGTATGAGGCTATTGTATCCAGGCTGTCCGCATCAAGCACGGGTATAAATCATATAGGCAGTAAATTCGATGCGAGTAAAGTTACAATGAAGGATCTCTGTTCTTATAGTATTGACGGGTTTTTGACGGCGACATTTTTTTTGTTGACCTTTTTTGTGTATCGGTGTGTGGTGGTTTAATATTTTTTTAATATAATTTTTGGGATATAGACCGGATAACAAGTGTATTTACGTACTTTATACGTTTCTCGTAGTTAATAAGGTAGTTAGTAAATTTTCTTCACAATTCATACTAAGACATTACAGCGATTCGCCTTTTTATAATGGAAAAATAATTTTTGGCATAGCAAAAGGACGAATATTCGAAGTGGTTTCAGCTTGTATTCGGAGCAAATGCAATACTAAGTGGCAAAGTATTCATCCACTCATTTTTTTCTTTTAAAATAATTTCGTTAAGTTTTATATTCCTCGATCACAAATTGCCAGCTATTGTTACAGGCCCCACGCATTACAATGTTTACACCGTCGTCACGTACACGCTACTTTGTCGCTACAACGCACTACGATCGCCCTAAAGGCGGCGAATAATTGAACTACTGAAATAACTAGGAGAAAACTTCCATTCTGACAGATTTGTTTAGAACTAGCGCCCTCCAACATGTTTATAACAAATGCCCGAAGTAAGTTTGCCCCGCGCAGAAATGTTTGTTCATGAACTTAAAACAATGGGTTAAGGACTCTTTCCGTATGAATGCCAAAAGGAAAGTGCCTAGTTCATCAGCGTGGTTAATTATAAAATTCGACGTGTGCAGGAATTTTTATTGGGATTTGTATTTCTTGGTCGCAAATATTTCTGCTAATAAATGCCAATTTTTACACATACGTCTATACAGCGCAAGGTTGATGTTCTTTGAAAAAGTAGACATTAAGAAACGATGTTTAAGCTTTTCGGCAATAAATACACCACGTGACCTGTCGACCAAAAATTCTGTATTGGGGAAATCTTCCTTTTTTGTCGCGTGTTAACAAGAAAGTGTGTCCTAATGACAAACAATTTTATAGCGTCAAAAGGGCATCGCCGACGACTTCATCGGAGGTCCACTAAAACGGCCAATTTGTTATCTAACAAAAACAAATACATGCCCACCTACCACACCGATCAAACTGTTTAAAAATCAATTCTACGCCCCCAATCATACGATACCTTTTCAGAAAAAAAGGCGTAACAAAAAAGTGATAAGTCTTTGTAATCTGCCTGACGCCACCGGAGCTTTACCAGAGTTAATTGCTTTGGAAGTATATTTTTTACTCGTCTCGGGCAATAATATTGTCTACCTGTATCGGAGACATTATTGTACTGATACCGAGACGCAGAAAAAATGCCTTTATACCGATTGCGAGTTGACTCACGATTCGGCAATGCGATATCAATTGAATGTTATCGAGTGAAGGAATGGGCGCGTCACTAACGAAGTTGATAGAGCGATATTAATAAAAATAATCAATACAAGCAGGTTAAACTTTGTTATTTGATAAAAAATATGCCATAAAAAAAAAAAAAAAAAACAAAAAAAAAAAACAAAAAAAAAAAAAAGTATGCTATTTAAAACTTAATTCACTTTTATAACTTTATTGCATAAATACAACGAGCAACTTATTACAAAAACGATTTAAGATGAATATAGCGTCGTTATTATTTCTCGAATGACCGAAAACTAATAGAATACACAAATAAATAAATAATCTAAACAATAAAGTAAATGTTTCTCAATAGTAAATGTCCCATCTGTTTGGCATTATTTTACAATCCGGTCGCCAATTCTGTCTGGGCATATCCATCCTTTGATCCTTTGTCTAAAACACGTTCAAAACAAAAGTGGTTCCAGATACGTCCATAAACCGACAATACAACCTTTTGTCCCGACGTGGAACTTTCCTAAATAATTGTTCTTTTAATTTTTTTGAGATAATCTATTGAATAAAATGCCAGGTAATTTTTATGGTAGTAAAAACTATTTATTTGTAGATAGCGTATCTGTTTGTTCGTTTCGGGGAAATATTTTCGCCGATACTTTTATTTGATGTGAGTTACCTTTTAAATTTCGTAATTTCCTGTCTATTGTTTAACGTAGAGTTACATAATACAAAGGGCAGCAATCGTAATTTTTAAATTTATAAGAACTTTCAATCATTTGATGAAAAAACAAGTGTGTTATCATTCGGATTTGTTTTTTTATGTTATTAAGAGCTAGAAACCTAGCTATACAGGATGTGTTTCAGCAGCCATATTAAAAGATTTAATATGGCTATTAAAAGCACACCCTGTATAAAAAGAACAGGACCAACAAAGGACTATTCCGAAACCGTCAATGGTTGTTTCCGTCGCAAAAGTCGTAAGGAAGCGTGCGATGTTAAACACGCAACATTGTAGATTATAAGGAGCAAATCGGATGACATTGCTGTGTTTTTACTAATATTGAGTTTAATTGGGCTTGCGACATATGAAAGGTTTAACAACTTACGGGGTGTGCTCCTTAAACCATAAAATAACAATGATATTTCCGAAATCATTTGGGAAAATATATTTGATCACCATAAGGATAGATTTGAAAATAAGTTCGGAGTTTGGATTGATTCAGTAATTTCCAAATGGCATATTTGAATAAATATATTTATATTTAACTGACGTTAAAATAATCGGACTCTATTTAGTCTTTGGATGCGCACACGAAATACGTTCCATGGATATTCAATCTAAAAATTATAATCCATCACCTTAACACGCTAACATTACAATACGCATATAAGTTTGAGAACCATTTTCCTCGGTCATACCGATTACCGATACTCGAAATCGATAGCTCACGTCAATATAGATCGTGATCGCACAGATCTCTGCAATTTGCCAAGAGATGGCGCTTCTAAGAAGCAGTTTACGGCATCACGCTGCGCAAGCGCAACTCAGATTGCTTATTACTGTTACTGAAGTTCCAAATGTAGCCGTCTCTATCACTCATGTTAACTTGACCGTGCGACGGAAAGGGATGGCTGTATTAGAGGTAACAAAGTATTTTGAAGTAGCGCCACTGTAACCTATTGCTTATTTTGCTGTAATTGCACACAGGCTATACTAAATGTTGGAAAATTGCAAAGTCAGAGCAACTTTGTATGGTGCTGATGTCAAAATTGAGAACTCGCAAGTCCTGAATGCACTTAAATTACATCTAAAGGTACTGAACAAAGGTCTTATTATTTTCTTGAAAATGCTTTTTCATTGAAAAAGAGTTCATTTTAAATAGCAAAGGATTTTTGAATTTTAAACACTGGTTGGTTTATTCAAACTTTTTTAATTCTTAAATATCTCACATTTTAGATCCAAGTGAACATTTTATATTTCTTACATACCCACATCAAAAAGGACCGATCAAACACACATACACAAAGTCACGCTACTTAACTTTGGAGTTGTCAAGCAAATAGCTTTGACCCCAATTTGGCTATTAATTGCTCCCATACACGACTTTCTATTGACATAGAAACGAAATTATGTTTATTCGAAGATACTGATAGATGTGCAATGATATTGTTATTAAAAGGAAATAGTGATTAATTAACTGATTATTTTGTAATTCTTTCAGCGATGGACTAGTTTTCTCGACACTTTAGGTGACATGATTTGTCCTCTCATTGAAATCAAATATTTAACTCAAGACCACATAATAAGGCAACATTAAAACCCTTGACAAAGTTACATTGAATGCTTTATGACGAAAATCGCATTCGTTATCGTTTGAAAAGTGTATGGAAACGACATTCGCCATCGATAAGTCATTATGACATGACAAAAAAATCATTTCCATACATTTATCAAACGAAGTAGGTAAGTATCAAGGCGTAGTAAGTCCGAGTTAACTTTTTCTTCGTACTGAAATCCGTCGCGTTACTAAATTACAATAGTTTTTTTATCACAATCGTATTTCGTGACAGGCACACAATTTATTTCACGAATGTGCAGTGCCCGCACTGCGACAGGAAGCAATTGTGCACTTAAATTGTTATAATTGCGTAATTTATTTCCCAGCGTGCTCTACTCAAAGTGGCGGCAGGACTTCCCTTGCGCCATCCTACCGATGATCTTTATGAAGATTGGGGAATTCTCTCCGTTAGAAAATCCTTCATATTAAAAGCAATCTTAAAAAAACACTCCCAGTTGGTTTACGACCCCGAGCTGTTAAAAGGTAAAAGACGAACTGGCCCTGTGTGTCCTAAACTTTCTTTCAAAACTGCGTTTTCTAACAATTTTTTCTGTTTTCTTGGTCCGTTTCTCTACAACAAAATTAATGAAAAACTCAATATCTATCCTCTCCTTAAATCTAAATGTAAAAAAATTGTCACAGAATATTTAAAGTCCCTAAATTATAATGAGACGGAAAGGCTGTTATGCCTATTGATTTAATTTTATTAAAAGATACATTTAATTTTATTTGTTTACACACAGCATTACATCTCATAATTTCCCCAATGTTACTAACGCTTTTACACAGCTCAAACACACACACACACACACACACACACACACACACACACACACACACACATCATCAGCATCATCATCACCACATCACTAACACATGATGTTACATGCTCTCCACAAATATAAAAAAAAAAAAAAATGTTATATTTTAGTTGTATTACCTGCGAGGGAGGCCTGGTGACCTGTAGAACAGGTTTGTTTGAACCTATTTCAGGCACCAGTCTTTCACAATCTAGTAATATTACAATGCATATGTTCCTTAATTGTAAGGCTTTTTGTGAAAGAAAATAAATACAATTTATTATTATTTATTATTATTAATTGTCAAAGTAAGACGGTGATATCGTGCAACCCTGCGTACGAGTGCCACCTATTGTAATATGAACATGTTATTTCGCGAATAAAACTTGTGATATTTAAAATTCAAAGCACACAATTGAAATTCATAATTTATTTATTAATTTAAAACTTTTTTGCACAAGAAATGTACGAAGAGTGAACTTGATGCTAAAAGCATTTCCTGCCAGTCAACCTCAAGGTCATGCAGAAAGAATGCAGAAGAAATTCCTTCAACTTACTTAGTCCACCCATAACTCGTCTTATGCTCTTTTATCTATATATATATATAAAAATGAAACCCGTTTTCCTTGGTCACGGCATCACGCGTAAATGGCTGGACAGATTTCACTAATTCTTTTTTTGTTGTATTTGTTATTATTAGGAAAGGTTCTTACGGAAAAAATTACTAAGAAAATCTCTCAGAAATATTGAAAAATATTCATTAAATTTTGCATATTTTAAAAAACGCGCGTAAGTAATGTCAATGTCTTTCGATGACATTGTTCAATCATTGCAACGCTTAGGCGGTACGAAGTTCGCCGGCTCAGCTAGTGTCTTTTAATAACATTACATTTCCATATTCCAATCGAGGATTTCTTTTAAGTAAATAAATACTTGTGGTAGAATATACCCGCTTTGCATATTAATTTAACAATAATTGGCAATATAATAAAACATTTATAAATTATGCGATACTAGCGGCCGCCCGCGACTTCGTCCGCGTGGTTAAGTTTTCTTCAAAAGTAGCACCACCTATCGGTAAGCTTTGAGTTGATACTTTACCTTCCAAGTAATGTTGAGTCAAATAAAAAAAAGTCCCATTAAAATCGGTTTAGTAGATTCTGAGATTCAATTTCCTGCCCGCCCCCTAAGTTCATCGGCGTGATTATTTATATCCCAGTTTACTCTCCAGGTGATACTGAGTCAAATAAAAAAAGTCCCGTCAAAATCGGTCCAGTAGATTCTGAGATTAGCCCGGACAAACAGACAGACAGACAGACAAAAATTTTAAAAATTGTTGTTTTGGCTTCTATTACGGTAATTAAGACCCCCTGTAACAATTTTTCATAAAAATCTTCAATGTACAGAAATCGATCTTTTACAGTCTTATTATATGTATATATAGATAATAACAGCTCTTAATATGAGCACCTTGATTAATACTCCTTTATTTAAATTCCAAGACGATGTTTGTCAAACATTTGCCATAGCATGGATTTGCATTAATTTGAGAATAATATTTAAATAGCACGGTTTATAAACTGTAAACGAATGTTGTAATCGTCTAATTTCAGAAATATTAAACTGAGGTCAGCCATTTGGCTACGAAATCTATTATAATGGACATTCTGTGAAACTGGAAACCATTTATTAATTGATTCGCTTCATCTTTAATCTATTTGCGCGAATAAAGGCAAACAATTTTTGTAGATTATTTTTAACCGCAACGAATGATTTAACGCGAAAATATTATTATAATTGTACTGGAATTTTTATTATTTCTGGCTGTATTAATCATGTTATTTAATTATTGAAAAACATACTTTAGTATCGAGGTTTTTTCTGCTTTTTACTTGTGTGATATGTTTTTTTTCGACTATGAAGAGAACCCGAACTTGCCGAACAATAACCCTGTAACTGCGTACATTTTTTATTTATTTAAAATAATGTAATGACTTTACAAACAATATCGCCGCACCCACCAAGTGGTCTATTTTGACACGTGGACTAATTTTTTTCAACTCGACCGCGGAATGAAATTATTTCTACTCAATCAACATCTATGATCTTACCTAGGGGCCTATTTCTTAGTCAGCAGAGTCGATTCTCCCCTAGCCAGGCTATAAATAATGCAAGATTACTTCTGTCATTAATCACCTTGCCTATGGTGTCAAAATATGTCGCCGGCTCTCAGATCTTGATGCGAAAACCGTACTTTCTAAACTTCAGATATAATTGATTCGAAATCGTTTCTATTTTGGAACTTTTTACATATTTTGTATTTAGAATTATTTTAGTTTCAGTTACTGATCAAATTTCAGAAAGCCTACGACTTATGAACAATAATAATATTGAAAGATGGTGGTCACTTTGGAATTGGAAGCAATTTTTTTTTATAATAAAATATTAATTAAAAATAAAAATATTGGGCTAACATGTCTCTACGAAGATGCAATACTACTACAGGAGGACTGATAAAAACTATGAAAAGTTTAAGTACCTACCTTGTTGTTATGGGTTATGTTTTGTTGTTCCGGTTTTCTGTATGACTCAAAGTTCATATCCAAACGTGTATTTTTTAAGTCCTTTGATAACATCAGTAAATTCATATATCTGTTAATTCATTCGTAGAGAAAAAGAAAAATATGCGCAGGGCTGTCGGAATTTTGGCCGCGTTCCACTTGACACGTGATTATTGTTGTAAGATTTCAATTAAGGCATTTATTTATAGTTTTGTAAATCATGCATATAGAAATTTTAGCAATAACAAGGCCAGAAATTTTATGTACGGTGCTTTCATATAACAAAATGTAATAGTCCGTGGCGTTCAAAACAAACGTTAACCGGATGTTTAGCTCAATCACAAGTTATGTCATGATAAATTCTTCGTTTGGTTACATAAGGACTTTGCACATATGCTAAGCATAATTGTATAATTCCAAAGAGGCCAACAGATTTCAGATTCATAAAATTTTCAAGGCTCCTTACACTTCGTTGTGTCTGTAAGATCGTCAGCGCTCGCAAAAGATCTATTTTTGCCCCATTACGCTTCATCAATGATCTTAATGTTTAGTATTGTTTCACTATGATTTACTACCGCTTTTGATCACAGCGAGCTGCAACCATTACATTTGTTTCGCCAGAATGTTATTAATCAAACGCATTTATTGCGGTCGCATACGGAATTAACTGCCGTAGATTAAATGTTACTTCTGAGAACAGGCGGCTATCAAATATTCCCAACAATAAACCAGTTGGGACGGTTATTACACTTCCCTGATTCTGCCCATCAGAGCCACAATCTGTAACGTCATATTTCTGGATTCGGGCCAATCTTGGACGAGTATTTATTGTTGGGCCAACCACTACATGCTTCTGAACTGCATCAAAGACGACGCGCATTTAGTGCATCCGAAGAGTCATTTGCACTTCTAATGATACAAGCGAAAATTAATGAATATAAAATTTGATACAGCTGATCCCAAATGAGAGTTGACGCGCTATAAAACAAATAACAAAGAAGCAATCAAAGAATCCAGCCGGCGAACAAGAAGACACGAATCTCCCGCGACGTCTGTCAAATTAGCATCACAAACGAAAATAGCGTCATTCTAATTATTTTGATGACTCAACCGAAATACAATTAATCTTGCCGCTTCTGTGAACTGTCCAAGTGACGGACGGACGAAAATATCGTCGTATTTCGCGATAAATAAACTTGGAATATCGGATTTCGATCGGTGCTGCGTATCAGAGATTTCACGCGTCGGTTGGCGTCGCAAGCGCTCGACAGCGGTGCGCAGGAGTTGCGCGTCCGAACTTCACAGTCACGCTGCTTAGGGCTGAAAGCTACATAATAGTCCTAAACTAAGCGAAATATCTACTGTTAAACTATTTTGGGATCTAGAAAGGCGTGTAAACGGGCCTACCTCAGGCAAACGCTAAGCTGCTTTCTTGCTGATTACCTCATTGTCTCAATGAAGCCCAATAGATCGACAGCAAAAAAAAACGCTGATTAAAAAAAATGGATGTCAACCTATGTACAGTACGCAGCATGTTCTAGTGCTTTAACTATTTCTAGGTGCCGGAAATCAGCTGTCGCATCCCGATTCCGTCTGGGAGATCGGCCAATGCGTCTGATATTACATTAGATATAGTTCCTAGCAGTGATTGGTAATCCGAGACGAGAGCCCCACCGGAACACTGTCTCGGTTAATTAGAATGCTTTTGTAAAATTAGATTTCGCTGTCAGTCTCCGATTTTGGTCTATCGTTCTCGATAATGAGTCATTGTGAGAGCTGCGTTGTATCTACATTCTTTGATTTGAGCCAAAAGAAATCACAAATTTATCGTGTAAGATATTTGTTTTGTTATCTACAAACCGATATTAGGAAGATGATAAATTTATAATTGGAAAACTGAAGCGATCTAACAAAGAAGTTGACTATTATTAACCAAGAGGTCGCGGTTTCGATTCCCGCCCTGTACAAACATTTGTGTGCATGAACATGTCTGTTTGTACTGGTCTGGGTGTTCTATGTATTTATTCAAGTTAATGTGTGATACTACTTGTGTTCTGGTATATGTTGTTACATATACTTGTGTTAAGTACTTGTGTTAAGTACTTAAGCTACTTACCACGGAGTCAGATCAATATATGTTATGTTATTGTATATTTATTTATATTTTAAGAGCACAAAGCGCCTCTCAACCTTTGATTAGTCATGGAAATTTCGGGCGCCCTTGGCTGTCACCGAAATATAAACGCAACACGATTTTATCACATCACGTTAGTTGACACAGCGAGAGTCATTGTCTGGTGATCGTCTGCGTCTGCGCACCGTCTAGCTGCCACCCATAAATCAGACGCCCCACAAATTGGAAACCCACCGCTAAAAGACTAACCACTATAAAAACCTCAAATAATAACCTCGGATCTAAATGCCATAAAAATATTATTCCGATTTTAATCCCGCCGTGGTTTTACGACGGAATAAAACTTGATTAATAACTGCGGTACGTGTTTTTGGACGATAGAGGTCGAACATTGTTGCTTTGACCCATTTATGGCGCGGTGTCGTGTTTTGGCAAGTACAGACGAAACAAGATGTATTATGACTCATTTAGAAGTGGCTTATATATAAAATTTGCAATTGAAAATAAATGAATCAATAAAATAAACCAGGATTTTAGCGGTTGCGGCTTTGCCTAAACAAACGAAAAAGTCAGCCATCGATAAGTGTATTGATACTACATTTGTAGCTGCTCATTCCACAAAAGATACTAATAAATCTAGACGGGGCACTGCTAATCATGATGTTTTGTGGGTAACAAGATGTCAACTCGTAGTAATAACTATTAATCGCCTAGAGTGATTGGACTCTTAATCCTTCCTTTTGTTTTGGTACTCGTCTCTTATTAAACACGATCACTAACAATCATTCTCGATCAATCAATCATTCGATAATTTGGTAATTAACTTTTGTTATGCCATAACCATTATTCAAAACGGATTTGAACTATATGTGAGTGAGTCGCGCGTGATTAGTTTTCAAATGTTTGATAGTCATCTGACGTTTTGATAGACGTCAATATTTCTATTGGACTGATTTGAAAATTAATTGGTCTACGATAAGACCTAGGAAAAGTACGGACGACGCCACTACAAGCTACTCATTTTCCTTGCAAAACTACCCGTATTAAATAAGCATAAGATTCCACACTGTATAGTAACTTATTGCTTCTGTACTAGGTTCATAAATAGACGAGCAAAGTGTTCCATCAAATTTTTGCTCACGCGCAAAAAATAAGAAGTCATTTTATTGAAAATCAGACCTCAACAATTTATCGGGTATTTGCGTGAAAAATAGCGACAGTTGTCAATCTGTCAACTGAACGTCTGTCTTGTGAATTCTCTAAATAATTTTTGACTGTTCACTCAACTTCGTGGCCGTATAGTGTATATCTTAAAATCATCGGAAGAAGGTCTGATTTCGGATTTCATTTGTCTTACTGTACTTTAAGCACCGGGTGCGTCAGGGTGGAGTATTTTTCGATCTGTCACATGATTTGAGTGGTAGATATCAAATTTAGCTCTAGACTGACATTCTTTTTTCTTCATTGTTTTATTTAGAATTCTATTATTGTCTTAACCTATTGCCCAAATTTTCGTAACGCTCACTGCCCACTTGAAAGAACGAACTAATGTGATTATGTTTTGTTGTAACTCATGAGATACCTCATTAGACATTCGAGCATCGACGTGTGCCCAAAAGGAATGCCAGAGTCGATAATTCTCGTTACAGATCGAATTTATTCATCGGAACATGTTTTATCGATGCGGCCGGGCCGCTCTGCCGCGGGGCCCTATAAAATTATACGAATAAATATCGAACATATCATGGCGTAATTAAAAACATAACTTATTAATAATCGTTTATTAACGCTGGCGGGTTTCGCGCCTGCGCGCCCTTGTGTTTAAATCAAATGACAACGGAAGGAGTAAATTTTCTTGTCGATTTATCGGACGATTAATTTATTTGTCGATGGTAGAAGCTTTGTGTAAGTATATTTTTTCTGATAACTTCTCTCTAACTCTTCTTTTTAATAGCGCTAGTTTTTAATACGCTAGCCATATTTTAGTTTACTTTAAACTGAATTGTTCAGCACATTACGCGAATTTATCTTACGCATTGGTGCGACTAAATCTATTCTACAATAATTTATTGTAATTATTAGCATGCCTGGAGCTTTGTAATTACAATGGTTCGTTTTGTTTCTCTAATTTACGATTTTTTAAATGTTTAAACGACAAAAAAGTGTTGAAGTCACGAACCAATTACTTGTAGAAAATGTATACAAAGTTTATTGCAATGTGGTTTAATATGAACTGTCTATGCTATGAAAATATTTTCATGTCATTAATAATTTTACGAAACACAATAAATCTGATACTGACCAAAAAAATGTAGAATCTATAAAGTATACCTATAACAAGTTGAATTTATGGCTAACGTAAGATAAATTGTCCAAAGATAATAAAAAACGTCTTCACACTCTTACCAATAAATAAGCACATTGTTTGAAAGAGCGCTATAAGTGACAATTGATATCTTCTTCTTCTTCTTCGTTACGGCGCGCGAACTTAAGTTTACCACGAACTTGGGTAGACTGTTCCACCA
This sequence comes from Pyrausta despicata, assembly GCA_963921415.1. Classification (NCBI taxonomy): domain Eukaryota; kingdom Metazoa; phylum Arthropoda; class Insecta; order Lepidoptera; family Crambidae; genus Pyrausta; species Pyrausta despicata. The sequence goes on along the minus strand of OY992862.1, from coordinate 5,683,584 downwards.
AAGTCACGTATGAAGCATTTGGCAAGGCTGATTGAGTCAAATTAGTTATAATATTTAAAATCGTAAACAAAATTTATCCACCTAAAACAAAGAGCAACACAATGGGAATTTACAGAAGTGACAACTTAAAGCATGGTGTAAGTGTTTGTCTATGGCTAGCGCCGTTGCTAACTAGGCATATTGCCTTACACGACATGCGCGCGCGAATCGTGTCCCAAAACAACAACAGAGGTGAGAGGAGAACAATAAGCCCGCTGATTTATTTTAATAAAGTAATTTATGAGCCCTTACAAATTGACTTTGGTTAGGGTTGTCGATTGTGTGAAGCTTATATTGACTTTGCTATAAACCAGGGCCTTAATTCTACTCAATACAACGTAGTTCACTTGCACGTGACAATGACAGCAAATAACAATAGTGTCACGCAGATATAAATAAATACATAAATATATGAGTTTGTTCCAGCTTGGCGCTTTTTCTCAGCACTTGCGTAATTGTTTGTCTGTTTTGTCTTAAAGCGTTAGTTGGGCGCAAAAAATAAAGAGATATGTTCTTATTATCTCAACATTGACGTTCACAAGTGATATTTTTTATCCAAAATTTAAAACAACTTTCGATTTTTATAATCATTCTAATTTAAGTTTGTATGAAAAAAGGCAGGTTCAAAAGTTATGCAAAAACTATAAACAAAGCAAATAAAGTAAATAATAAAGAAGAGCCAATTTTTTAAAAGTTGATTACTGTAAAAAATACAAATTGTATGATATTTTCATTCGGAATTACCGCACACTATAATCTGCGACAGCCCTGCGTTGGTGTGTGCCTTATCGAGTATCTGTAATCGATAAAATCGTTGTCGATACGATACTCGGTTATTAATGGTCGACTCATTGTAAATTTTAATGAGATCCGATCTGTTTCGCACCTCGATGGGTACCTAATAGATACTTTCACGTTTAGTTAAACGTCTATCAATTTGTGATGATTGTGTTTTGTAACACTCTAGCCTTGCACGAGTTATTGACACAGGTCTTCAACAAACAGAGATTATCTCTAATTAACCATCTTGAAAAAGCTGCCAGTTACTCGTAGACTCAAGAAAAAAGCGTAAGGTAAATACTTTTTCATATTAAAAAAGTATTAAAAACCTGATTAAAGTGGCCAGCATTACTTTCGTTTCGTAAAAGTATTCATTTGCTACTTGCAAAGTTAAAAAAAAGAACAAATATTGTTTTAATTAAATCGATTCGCCCAACACTTTCGAGGTGTAAACTTAACAGTTAAAAGGACATTACCGAAAGCATCCCATAAACCCTTGGTCTGATAACTCATCTCGGTGGATCGTAAATCGGGCCGTCCATAACTCGCGCTGGTTAATTCCGAATAAATAAATAAATAATTGAATGTGAGCGGCCGCGGGGTTAATCGATCTGGATGTATTCGAGGTGCTAACAAGGCCCCGCTAGCGGTCTCTTGGTGGAGCTACTGAGAGAGAGATGTAACATGCTTTACAATACTAAACGTAAAGAAAGAAAGATAACGCTTGTCTCATCTTGATCATCATTTTAGTGCAGATTAGTTTATAGCGAATTCGAAGATTCCAGTGGGAATAAGAAGTATCTATCTAATATGTACGGCAATAGATTTCATGTCAAAATATTTTTATGGTCAAGCCAATTTTCAAATATATTTTGAAAATAAATAGATATTTGATGAACAGTGAAAATTATCATTTTTCCGTGGTGTCTTCGGAAATCTGGAGGCTGAAATAGTTAATGTTTGATAGAATTACAGTGCCAGAAAGATGAAGAACGAGAACTTATCTATACAAAGCTGGCTGCATCACGCATGCATTGTAAATTGAAAAAGTAAGTCAGTATTTTCTATCAAAGTATTTATAGCCTACGCATATTCAAAAACCGGAAACTTCAAATACGAGTGATCATCCAAAATATTTGTTGTCAAAAAACCCAAACGGTCATTCTGTAACCGACACCTCGGAAGCATTGTCCCTCATTCGACGATTGACGCGTATACATTTCCTCGCTACAAGAATAACCCTCTCTATTCTTTTCAATAAAATAAAAGACGTCACTCGTCAGTGAAAATATACGGACGGGACGTGATACACAGACGCGGCGTCACGGTGATCGTTAGGAGGCAATTAGCTAACGGATCTATCACCACTGTCTTTTAAATAGCAGAGGAAAATCATTTATACAACAGCGATGGACTGAGTCTTTTAGGTTTTCGCGATTTGTGGAGAGTAGGTGGATCGAGTCTAGCGGGTTCCGCAGGGTCGATGTTGTCGATATTTTCGTTCACAACCCTTTAAAACTAAACACTGTTGCTGTTTGACTTTAAGCTTCGGTCAGATAAAACTTTCGCTTTGCTCTAGGCTTATAGCGTTAGCAAAGTTAATAATAATATCTACTCACTCATGACATCTTTCTTTTTACTTTGTTAACTTTACCATTTATTTAACGGATCCCTGCATGAGCAAGTCTGTTAGTTGATAGTCTAACTTTTATTGATTGGGCTTTTCTTTCATGCGGTTCAAGTGAATCTTTTGCTAAACAAGAGTCGCAGGCGGCACAGTATTGTGGGCTGAGACAGGTTTCCTGACTAAAAGGAAAAGAATAATAAAGTCTCGGCAGTGCGCTTCTTAGGGGTTAACTATAAAAATAAAATAAGAAGTCACTTAGCTAGACATAATCTACTTTTTAAAAATTCAGTATTACCATGCGGATCTCTATTTTCGAGGAATAATATTGTTGTACTGAACGCCCTTGTTGCCAAGACTAGACTGATTGATTGATTGGTGTCTAGAAGTAAACACCTCTCAGATATGCAGACAAATCATATTTCCTCACATAAAAGTGTGCATTCATTTATAAGCTATTCTCATATTGAATGTAGGTATTTGTCTTTTTTCATTTGTCAACCTTGTAACTATTGGACCTCTGTACCAACTTACAATTTACTCCTAAAAAGTGACCTACATACATGGAGGGATATCGTTGGACGTCCGTACTACATAATTATGTAGTATGGCAATATTGCCAAATCGTTTGGAGGCTTTTAGCAACATTGCATAGTAGATTGACGAAAATAACGTACGCTATCGTTTGCAAATTTTAAGGAAATACTTGACGCCTTCACTAGTTTCTAACGAAGACAATCAGGTTCATTTATAAAACGATAACGATTACTTACAATTTTCGACATGGACAACGCAAACTAAGGGCTCTAAGGGCTCAGAAGCGATTCGGTGTAGTTTAGTCCTTAAACCAAAATAACAGATCGCGTAGACTGATCGTAAGCCATATCTTCCTTTGTATGAACCTCGTAAGCTCTTAACAGCGCTTAATTGAATACGGAATCCAGGTCGGTGGAAGGTGGGCTTGAGTGATGAGCGGCCAAATTACCCCCCCTTCTCCTTCACTCACTAACGACCCGGAGAGCGATTATTTATACGCACGTTGACAGCGTTTCCGAGTTCCAAGCGAGATGATTGTTTTTGAGATTTTTCTATGATTAAGGTTGTGGTGATGGTGGATCTGAATAAGTTGATTCAATGAATAAGTATATTCTAAATGAATGAATAAGCTGCAAGCGTTGATAACGCTTCCGTAGTAGGTTTTTGCGAGGATTTTTTTTTTACATTTTGATGTTTGTTTTTCTGAAGATTGATACCTGTCACCAGTAGGTATTTACGTAATGTACTGTTAGTTTTGGTATCAGATATAAGTTGAAATATTATTTAAAGCTGTCATCGTTTGAAAATATGTTTTGTTTGTATGGAAATTAAAGAGCAACTAGAATTATTTTTTTAAACGTTAAAACAAAAAAAGTGGCAATCGGAGAGTTTTGTAGGTTAAAGGCCTAATGTTGAGCTAAACGTTTGCGAGATAAAGTGTTTTCAGCCGTGATTTAGAAAATTTAAGAGTTTATGTTTAGACTCATATACCCTAAGACAGACATGATTCTTTCTCAGCCATATTGTCACCTAAAAATGGTTTTGAATTTTCAGAAAGCTATAAATTGTTAAGATTTTTTTTTAAACGTTAAAGACTTATTCTCACAATCAAAATGAGGCCACAAAGTGAGCTCTTTGAAATCTATCTGGTACACACAAAAGCACGTCAGGGTAAACATGGTATCTTAATCACTTGTTTTAAGAGCGTTTTTGCATGAAAAATGGGTAACCTCATATGCACGTCTGTAACGTATTATTTGTTTTCCGTATCCGGTGATCGACAATATCTTCAAACGGGTATATCCGTCCAACTATCTGTTATCTCGTTTACATTACTGTGTTTGGTTGTATGTATGATTGTATGTGTATTATGTCATATCCGCGAACCAATATGTGGGTTTCCCACGGACTTTGCTAATAAAGGAAAAGCAATTGAAACTGTTAACTTTCTTATCTCTCGAGATGGGTTGTGTTTGAAAAACATTCCTTTGTCAAGAATAGAGGTGTATTACTATGAGTATGGGTTATGCTCGTTTTTAATTCTCACTGTAAGTTAAACATACTTCAAGTAAAATTAGAATTAAAAATGTATATTTTTAAAAGACAGTCTTTGATCTGACTATGTAGGCACAAATAATAATAATAATAAATCATTTAATCCTCGTAATTTCATTACATTACAATACTATCTCTAAAACTTTACTACTAACTCTAACTATAGTTGAAAATAAAATAAAATTTAGAATACATGCAACGATAATAAAAATCAAGTCTCCATCCAGTTGCGCCGAGACAAATTTTAAAACTTTTCCTATTTAGGTACTTTCCTAAGTTGTACTCGGTGACTGTTTTACCATTTTATACCTGTAGCTTTAAGTCTGAACTCATTTTGTTATGTTAATATTTTTTATTTGACTAAGACATGTTATGTTTTGATACTATACGTCCGTACTATACATACTGACTATGCCGTCTTGTTGGGTTAAAAGCGCGAGATGTATATTGTTTTCAAACACGAACCTTCGACAGAGCCAAATCAAAAGGTTTGGGAGACATTTTCTAAAGCAGAAAGACATCCTCCTTCTTGCTGAAGATCGTGGTTTCGACGGAATCGTTTCAAAAGACTTTTCCTTGCTCTTCGGAAGGACATAATAATAATAGTCCTCCTGGCTGATTTCGACCACGGCGGCCAATCTCAACAGAGATCAGCCAACTACGCAGGAGATATTATAGTGCACAAGTGTGAGCGCAATATACGGGTGCAACCACTGTTCCATCACTCTCAAAGTAGGGTGAGACGGTAGGTAGGTAGAGTCGGAAGGACATAAACAACCATTAAAAAAACGTGACTGGCCTATAGATTTTGTATGATGTACCTGTATATTATAAATATAGCTTTATCAAGTGCAAGTTCGGTAGGCGTGCCGCCCCGCCCAGTACCCGCCTAGCCGGGCGGGCGGGGGTTTGCATCAATCACTTATCTCTTGTGCTTTTTACCTTCTTGCCACCTCAACGTGAATTATTGGATAACATACCTAAGATTTGGTTTAATCACGCACGGTATTGTGTAACTAAGTACTTTTGTAGTGATGTTTCATGTTAAGTTTTTTTGTGTAGAACATTTTATACTTAAAAAAATGAAGGTGCGAATAATGCATGCATTAAACGTTTCGGAGAATTGACACACATTAATGTGTTGTATTACATCCAATTAGGATTTTGGCTGCAGTAGATCGATAGGATAAAACTAGATCAATAAGCAAATTGTTTTTATCTTCACTATATTTTCATTTTTCGATACCCCATCGATAAAGCCCAAACTATACATGTCAAATCTATAGTTAATATGACCCCATTGTTACGTATAGGCGCGGTGGGTGGCAGGAAGCCACAGATATCATTACTGATAAGCACGTTTCGACAACTCCTATCTTCCCATCTGATTACTGCACAAAGGTTCCAACCGATGAGATTAATTTCATACACGCATTGAATCCTAATTCGATTATCTCAAATGTCAAAGTTCATTTGTGAATAATCGAATCGAATAAGCGTTATATGTGGTGCTGATTTTGCACTGGCTGGTTTTGTGTAATTTTCTCGGTATGGGATATATTTAACTCCTGACAAAAACGGGGTGCTATTGCTGAATTGGTTAAGTAAATTAAAAAAAAACACATAAATTACTCAAGTACAGACGTTCAGATTGTAATTCACTGTCCATAAACATGACGAAGTTTTCTTAATTAACCAAATAAAAGATAATAAAACAAATGACGATCTTTTTTTTCATTTCTTGGTGTCAGTAATGTGTGACAATCATAAGGCCGGAATAAATAAATAAATATTTCAAAACAATCACACCAATTCTCTAGTCCCGAATTAAGCTACGAGGCTTGTGTTATGGGTGCTAGACAACGGATGAACATACTTAAATGCGTTTTTTTGTAAATAAATACATGCTTTACATAGAAAACACCCAGACCAGTACAAACACACATGTTCATGCACACATATGCTTGTACTGTGCGGGGATCGAACCCGCGACCCTTGGTTATAGAAGTCCGACATGTAGACCACTGCACCAAACGGTCGTCAAAGAAACGAGTAAATTAGCAAGCTAGCGCTGTGGGGTGAGCACAGACATTCTCGTAACGTATTCGTGTCGTCCAAACGTCAGAAACTGACAGTTACCCCATACAAATTGACAAGTCAACGAAAGGTAAACGCTACGAATACGTTATCATATTTGTTTGTGCTCACCCCACTTGCCTTCATGAATAAAGACTATCTTCATTTCTAGGCTAGTCTAGTAATAACCATTACACAAAGACACTGGCTTCATTTGGTGATTTTAAAAAACTGGCCTCAAGTATTATCTGGTACAACTTGTTGGTATCTTTGAACTTCTATAATTCTAATGGTCTCTAAATCATATTTCGATCCCATCGCCTCGAGCACCCCATCTCGTCCCAAATGTCCAAATATGGTAATCCTCATTGTAGGCAGCAGTTCTGTCCCATCCACAGCCATTGTCAACTTACCCTTTGACTCTATTGTTATTTTTTGTGCCACCTCGATTATTTTATTTCCGTTATGTGTTATAAGCTCTGCTGTCTCATGTGTTTCATTATTATTGACAGTTTTTTGCTGTTGTTTCGAAAGACACACAAAGTATTTACTTCTAAATTAGAATTTAAAAAGGTATTTTTAGATTTATTATTAGAATTTATTTAAAAAGGTGGAAACTATTTATATTTAGAAGTTCTGAATACCAATAGTTTCTACCTTTTTAAATAATTTCGTCTAAAGTCCCCTTATCAATTTCTAGGTATGAAACATGAAAACTAGTATTAGTTTATTTTCATGTTTTTGTCGTGCCATGTGTAGTGTAACGTGTTCTTAGTGTAAGTAACTTATGTTTCCTAAATTCTACACATCACATTCGATACGATAAGAACCTACGTTCAGTGTGTTTTCGTGAAGAATATTAAATTATTTATCAGCCAATCATTAATTCATGTCGATGCGTCTCAAACATCGAGGCGTCCAAAATCTCCATAAGTTATTAGTGACAATTATTATAAATTCGAAGTCGCGCCGGCAGTTCTGCCCCGTCACGACCTGGACGCCGTCCCATATTGTAATTCGGATTGTCATTTAAATAACCATTCACGTGTGAGACTAAATGCGGTGGCAGTCAGATGGTCGTCACCTCGCGATGTACATACACAACCAACTATTGACGTTCACTCACCTCTTCCCATTGTTGCTACCTGTGACCCCACTTTCAAGCATTTTAATGCACTTTTATACGTTTGATCTTCGACTTCCACTCTTATGTTATGCGCTCACAATCGCAACTTCTCTTATTGTTATAACGTCCCATAAGTGACATTGTCTTTTTATGAATAGTTATTGTTATTTTTTTCTAGTTTCCATTTATATTTGTCTTAGAATATTTAAGATGCGACTTAAATGTGACATATTGATTTTCATTAACCTCGAAAAGATAACTAACACAAAACGTTGACGTTAGAAAATGAATATAAAAAAGACGACGAAACTATTGCAGACGGGATCCCAAATTAAAGGGTTGCAGTAGATAATTAGAAGTCTTGTGAAACAATTTAATGGACAGCGGTTAGAACTTGGAACAAAGGTTATAATAAATTGTCGCAAAAAATAAAAAATAGAAGCACACAATCGATTCACACAAGTCCATATAATGTTTCTCGATGTGTAATTACACACAAGTGGAGGAACAACATTGTAAGCGGGGCAGCAGACTCGTTTTGACGGTCAATTTTCTCCGCACCCATAAAAAGCGCAAACATGACTAAGGTAATAATAAATTACATACATCTCACCCAGACGATACTACCATTTGGAAACAACAAATGCTAATAATTACTCCCCAGATATTAAATGTTCGAAAGGGACGAAGTGTTCTCCTTGCGAGAGAGATGAAACAATGCTTATTATCGATCATCGTAGAGAATTATTGACGAATAAATCTGCGAAACCTCTTTAGAAACAATTGCTTCGAATATCTCCGCGCTGATATCTCGGACGCAGCGCTCAAAATACATTACATTGCAATAAACTTGTAAAAATATTTTACATAATTTACAATATCTATTTAAAATTCCACACGAACCACTTGATTGCATACACTGGAAATTGCTTAAGGTAAAAGTAAATCCTACATTTGCATTTAGTATTAAAAATGTAAGTGCGTATTGCTGATTGTCAGTTGGCAATCGAATCGTGTGTACTAGAGGTTGCACAACTTTATGTCTGTCAATAGTTGCCACCATCGCTCTAAGGATTCCATTGTTGTATTCATGGCAATGATCTCTCGTAGTTGCACCGTCTTTCAGTCGCATCCGACATTTCCATTGTTGCAATTTTATTGCGGTGTTACCGTCCCCGCTCAGGTCGTAAACTACGCAACAGCGTTCGATACTATCCGCCACGATCCGATGCTGATGGATCCTGACCGCAAGCCGCGTTATCGCGAACTGGAGCCACCGCAGCCAGGATTTTCATTCGTTTCTAATAAATTGATATGAGCTTGGTGGAAAGGACTCCGAGCCACGCTATTGGCCGAGGCGTTCCCCAAGGTTCGATACTCGGGCCCCAGTTGTAAATCAACTTTACAACCTTTAATTACAGATATTTGCCGTCTCATGTGAGTGCACGGGATATCGGAGGGCCGTGCTCGCGAAAACATCGCATAATAATGGGTATTGACCCGTAATGGCTCGCCTGTAGGTACTATCGGCCGCCTTTGTCTTGATTGTTGGAGCGAGAGAATGTTCTTTTCTGAATGATTGCCAATTACATCGAATGGCCCCCTGAATTCCACCGAGCGATACAAAACTTAAATATGCTTCTCAGGTTTGATTTGCGTCCGTATAAGTGATTTATGCGTTATTAAAGTTAATAGCTTCAGAACGATGTGTGACGTCGGGATATTGTTTTGCTTATGCATTAATTTATTCAAAATAGGCGTAAATAAGGATCAAAGTTTTCTAAGAAATTCCTTGCAATATTCCAATAAGAAAGTATTATTGGACTGAGTTCGCCACAATGTTGCAACCGGATAGGGCGGTGGCCATTTTAATGTCTCTCAGACGGAATTACGCTGGATTGTTCTCAACTTTACTGCTCCCCCTCATGATTGATCGTTGTATCCTCAGCCTTATGTCATTTTCGCGCCGTATCTCTCGGAATTTGTACTACAAGCAATAAATATAATATTGAGTTATGGTAACTTCGGGAAATTATTGCATTCGAGCTCTTTTGCTTGTCCTGTGGTGTCAGTTTGTGGCTGTTAATCACAACCGAGATCTATTGGTCAATTTATTTCTTCACTTTATATGTCTTAAAATGTATTTTCGAAGTATCTTTTCATATTTTTATTCTACAGGCTCACACAATCCTCCATAGTTACAAAGTTTTTTTTGCTGCACATATTGTGACTTCATTAATATTTTCCAAATTGAAATCAGCAAAACGTTTTCGTCTGCATGTGTAGAAATTAACACCAGGATGATCGTGCTCCTAAATTAAAACCTCGCGAGCTGCAATAAATTCATCTGTCCATAAAACTGTAACGACTGTCTAAACAGGGGCTAGCCGTCGTTTATAACCTTAATGCATAATAAAAAGTAAAAAAAAAACACTTTAGCAATTACTCGTTAATCCGTTTTACACCTTGGACACCATTTTGTTTTTTATTTTATACAATTCATTATCGTATCCGTCTTGGGTCTTGATTTTGCTTTATTATTATTTTTTGTATATTATCTTGATAATATTAAGTACACCAGATATTTGTTCCTTTTTAATAAAATTTGTGTCCTAGCTTCATGTTGAATGAGAGAGGAACATGGAATTTTGTGTAGAAATGTTATTGTTTTGGACGAAATATGTCATCCTTATTTTGGTGTAAGATTTATCCCAATCTGACCGGGTGCATGTTGCACGTATTAAGCTATCTGATGTAGGTTTATTTGTCGCCGTAACATGAATTTATATATCCAATCGTAAACATTTTACAGCCGCATCGGTAGGATTTCGTTGCGTTTCGCATTCGTAACATCGTAACACGTGTCAGTGCGTTTCTATTTATACACACCCCTATATTATGTTCAGAAATTGATGAACATTCTAAAAGCTCATAAACGCATCACTCGCGCTCTCTCTTTACGTTTAATTTCTGCCTGATTTGGTATTGCTGTTGCATTTCGTCGTGTTGTTCTCATTTGCATCGTTGAATTTCTAACGTTTCAGTAGTAACTTCTTATACTGAAAACTAATTTTTACCCACTTAAAAAAGAAATTATTTGTCACATTTTTGGGTTTAGAACAATTAATGTACGTGTTGTTAAATTACTTACAATATTTAAACGTCCTATGAAAATATATTCAAATTCTAACAACCAATCTTATTACCCGTTTATTAAGCTTTCTAATGCCCACACTTAAATACTTAAAACCCAGGTGTCCATTACACAAGTTTGCTCGCAATCTATTTCCAAGTAGTGCAGATTGGCCGGTGCAAGTCGAATTTCTGTTGGCGTAGCACGAACGTTGGAGCGGAACCAACATAGGCCAGTAATTGAGATTGATCGAGCAGCGGATCGAGGGAGGCGGGCAATCAAACGCGAATCTGGCCAATCAGAAGCCGGCACTCGTGCACGCTCGCCTCCCATTGGCCAGTCGCGGGGTTGAGGGGCGAAGGGCCTTGATACGACTCTCGATAAGCGGTAGGCGTCGAATGTCGATTCGATCGATTATAGCCCGCGCTATCGCACTCGTCCACCACTCGATATTTTATTATGATTGCATGCGTCATCAGTGTCATCACTCTCTTATTTATCACGTGAAGTTTTTATATCGTTGTTGTAAAATTCGTTGCCTTAATCTTGTCGTAAAAGCGGATTACAAATCAAAGTTGCAGCTTGCAACTTTGAGAGATTAGCCGGCTAATCGGCGGTTATTTACAGTCCTTTATCAGCGAACGGGGGCGTCCACTAAACGATTTACGAGAGTTTCGAGTTTGTACACAAAAGAATTAGCAGTCTAAGCGACATCGAGTGGCAATAAAGTTGCGCGAGGTGAGAATAAATTGCAACAGTGTTATTTATAATACGTTTCCTAAAAGGGTCTTGCGTCCATAAAGTGAAATTTAGCGTAAGGTTTCGTAGGAAAAGCAATAATTTGTCACAATTGGGCGCGATTAGATTGGGTTTCCAGTTGATTTGACATACGTCGTAAATTACGTGTTCGCTGGCGGAGTTGAGTGGGTAGTGAAATGTAGCGTGTTTGGGTTTGGTGTGTGTGCTTTTGAAGTTGGTCGGTTAATGTTTGGTGTATGTTAAGCGCACGCGCATCTAATCGCGCGTTTTCCGCCGCCGGCGACGGGATTGCGTTTTGTGGAAATCGTTATTGGGGTGATTGCTTTCATAAACAATAGCTTTTGTACTTCGGTTCTTGTAACTAACCTGTTATTTTGCCGGATAACGGTGTTCGAGGCTCGTCTGATAACAGTGCGCGGTTATGCAATTTAGCTGAGGACGCTCGTGCCTTATCTATGTTTCGTTCGATTGCGTTAAGCGTATTCGCGTATTTTATTTCAAAGTGTTTACATAAACATGCTGAATTTTGCAGTATCAACAGAATAGGCTATGACAACGATTTTTTTTAAATTTAATGCATTTCAAGAATATATACGTTTTAGTCTCAACGATATTTAATGTTTGTCCCAACCCAAATGTCTCAATTGAACAATGCACAAGGTATTTTTTCTACAAAATCCTATAATTTGTTTAGATTTTTAAAATAAAATACTAAGTTAAGAACATGTGAACATGCAGTGGCAGTCCGTTTTTTTTAAGTGTGTTTTAATTTCACAGAGTAAACAAGGTAGGTAAACAACCTACTAATTTTACATTAAATACTAATTCGACTAGGCTTATGCCATAGCTCTTCTTTTCCTTGTTCAACCTCGTTTACTTTATCCGAATTTTGGGTAGAAAATCTACACCAGTTATACATACAATCTAAATAGTAGTTGTTGTTGTTTATAAATGAATACTAATTCACAAAACGAGCCACCCAAGCGCGATACAGCACGTCGACAGCGCAAACGCTCTAACGCACTATGTTGCTTTGTTCTATCGCAGGCAGCGTTCCGTTTTACGGCGTAACACAATATCTCGCCCTTCAGTTATCCACAAATAGATACATTTGCACAGGACTAAGAATATATAAAATGCGACTCAGTTGTAGTTACAGACCTTTAGTTTACGTACTATAAAGTAGCAATCCGAAATTATTCGGAAGTTTTAACGAATGAAAGACCCTACAAGCAAACTGAAACGAGCTCGGACCTAAATGAGGAAATTCGTTGAAATGAGACACTTTTTACGGATTATTTTGCAATTCATTTACATTTTATTTTAACCTGACATTTCGGACCCGTTTCAGCGTCCGTGGTCACAAGTAGACTTTGTATGTCTGCCTGTGATCACGGACGCTGAGTTAAAATAATCCGTAAAAAGTGTCTCATTTCAATGTCTACTGTTCGCGTAAACCGAAGAAACAAATATGAAAAAAATTCGTACCTACATGACGATGCAAAACTACAAATGACCTAGCTGACATTGATCAGGATATCTATGCTCAATTCTGTTTGATCAAAGTCCAAACAAATAAAGTTACTTAATAAATTAGCTGATTCATCTAAACCGATTGTTAAACAGCTGAAAAGGTGGTTCTTTCGGATGTTGTAGGTATTTTACCACACCATTGATGAATCATGGCTGGCTGCAGCCTAAAGAGCGCTCAAAGAAATTCGCCAATTTTCTTTAAGTGTGTTTTGATACCAAAAAAATAAACAAGCATTACCTTATTTCAAATAATAAGGTTATTGTGTAAATTAATTTAAAAAAAAAACAGAGCTCATGAATAATACACAATTAAAGGATAAGTATGAGATATTACTTATTCAAAAGAGAAGATTCTGATTATATTTGATTCAATTTTTTAATAATACTAACGTAGTTTTAAGTCAACTGTTACTAACACTATATGGATTAATGGTCCGAAATAAAAGATTTTTAATTTAATTTTGAACTCTATTTACTTACTAGGCAGACCAGGCGTTTCTCATTTGATAGCAACTTCACTATGGCATTGTACGTGATGCCGACCGACTGACGCGATGCCACGCTCGAACCCTGTAGCTAATTATAGGATAACGTCATAATCTGTATTCTTTGAATTTGTTGAGATATGATGATATGAATGATTTGACGACCACTTTGGTGTAATGGTCAAGAAGTTGAATTAACCAAGAGGTCGTGGGTTCGATCCCCGCACTGTACAAATATTTGTGTGCATGAACTTGTCTGTTTGTACTGTTCTCGGTGTTATATGTATTTATTTATGTTTATTTGTAATACCACTGTTGATTCTGATATCTGTAACACAAGTGCTTTAGCTACTTACCACGGAGTCAGATCAATGTAAGTATATAATGTTGTTATATATTTGTTTATTTATTATTATAGATATTTGGATACCCTGATACATTTTAGCTCTGATTATTCAAGCATCAGTTGCCCTTATCCATCCGGCGAATTCTAATTAGCCCTATTTCAAATTTCCAAGTTAAAAAAGTCTTCGTTTGTAGCACGAACAGTCTTTCGGGGCCGTTATGTAGTCATATGCATAAGCAAGACAGTCAAGGTTTCCGTTAGCTTAGTTAATCACGGAAATTAGTAATAACTTGAGATCATTTTTGCGTTGAAATTCAATAGAAATTGATATTCAGCTGTATTATTCATTGTTAACATTGTATTCACAGATAAATGGTATTTTTATTATATTATAGTCTGAACATCTGAATGTACTCAGATTTTATTGCGACATTCGTAATGTTTGACTCATCTCATAAATAGACTTTGTAAGTTACAAATATATACATTTCAGTTTGATAATGATGAATCATCATTAATTTATTATCAAACTGAAATGTTGAAATCATCATTGATGATTACCTAACTACATAGATTTTTGCTTACACAGTCAATTTTCATTAGGTATCCGAAATTGTAACTTATAAAAAACTAAACTTTACATTTCAATATCCTCGACATGAGCCAGGAAAACAACCGGTGAGCTTCAATGGCTGGACGTATTTTGGCTAAGCATAGCTTAGAACTACCGCCATTTAAGTACCTTTCGAATAAAAAAAACCGCATTGAAATCGGTCCATCCGTTGGCGAGCTACGATACCACAGACTGACACACACAAAAACAGAATGGTGGTCAAACTTATTATAACACTCCCCTTTTTCGTTTGGGGTTACAAATGACACATGATCCACAGATAGTGGACACCATTGTTATGACATGGCGTACTAAACTATTAGTTGTTCGGTGTTTATAGACAAGTTCTTAGACTAGTCAAGCCATATAGCCAAGTTATGGACTGTCTAATTTATTCATTTGCACATTTATGTCAGGCCACACAGTCCATACAAGAGTAGTTAGTAACACAATTCTTAGCCTAGGGTAGTAACACAAAATTTATCGAAAATGTAAACAAAAACACCAATAAACCTGAAAAAAGCTTGCTTTTAGCATTAAGTCCACCCTTTGTACGTTTCTTGTGCAATAAAGTTTTAAATAAATAAAAAAAACTGAAAAAGAGGATTAAATTTTATTTTGCTTTAAATTTCCACTAAACGACGCCAGCACACTAAAAACACCAATCACTGCAGCGCCATGCCACTTGTGATGGCGCAGCAGTGATTGACATAAGAACAATCTAGCCTATTTGTAATCATGTTTAGGGTGCTATTCGTATATACTATTCTATTATATTGTGCTATGCTATTCGTGGCGCGCATTCTGTGGACAAGGGACGCGCACCGTTCCCGCATTGTAGCGTAGAAACAGTCCACACGGTAATCTGCGAAAATCCCTGAGGCACTACAGTACCGCGGCAGCCCTAAAGGAAAAGGCATATTTTTGTTAAGCGCGATAATCGTATCCAGAACACATCCTATGTACAAATCAATCACAAAACAGATCATTACAACGAAAAACGGTATACATTCGATTTATCGTCTGTTCATTTATCTACCGGTATCCCTTATTGCTCCAATTCTAGCCCATCATCCCCTTTAAACATGAACGCGGCAATTAATCTTTGGGTGGGGGCCCTCCCTCTCCCCCTTTAGGGGATGATTAACAGCTGACAGGAAGACGGATTGACAAATAGTCGTTTAGGTATTCGCTAATGTTTCGCTCGTCAATCGAACTGAACACTTGATGGTTCGCTATTGGAAATCGTTGCAAGAGTAATTCGCTTTTGCATTTCGGATTTTTAAAGCTGATTAATGTTTTGATTTCAGTAAAAAACTAACTATATAAAGCTTTATGCCTGAACGCGGGATGGATGGTGATAACGTGATTGGAATCGTATTTGATCTGGCGATTAATTAACGTCAAAAAGTGGTAGAAATAAGAATGAAATCTCTGTATTTTGGTCCAGCTTACCGCAACGTCAAATTATAACGCAAGTATTTTATTATAGTGTATTTATTCCCAGAAAAAAAAGCAAAGAATGTAAAATTTAAACACATTTAAAGAAAAAACGTACTGCCACAGGCGGGACTTGAATTTGCATTGTTAATGCAAAAAATGTAGTAACTTATGAAAGCAAAGATTTTGAAATCATCAATATAATTCCACCTACAAAATTATGACAAAGGAAACATGTGAGTGATAATTTCCAGCATTTACCCCTGATCATAATGATTTGATTTATACACGAAGAAGATGTATGAGGTTTAGTTCTATCCTCGTCACTTCATTGCTCGGGTTTAACCACCAAATTATTGTAAATCAAGTGCCGCGAACAATCCCATAACAAACTATGGCTTCCGCGGCCACACGGACGGCGTAGTGATGTGCTGTAGCAGTGCAGATACCAATTTTGATACCAATACCAAAACGTATATCAAAGCTGATGATAAAATAAAAACAAAAGATGACTTTCGCAGCGACCACACGGACGGCGTAGTAAAGTTTCGTATAAAAGCGGAAACCGAATTCGTACTTTGATTTCAAAAATATAATATCTTATTTCACTCTAGCTTTTTGAATATGTCAGGAAAGATTAATTGATATATACTAGTTAAACACACTTCATCTTTGGCAACATAGTCACTTACCATCAAATTTCATAATAATGTTTTCGCTTCTATTTAAACTTTCTTTTTTATAATTTTGTCTTAAATCCCCGGTTAGTAATTTTAAACCTACGTACTTCGTTATTACTACCCAAGAACACTATCTATCCCTACGGCGTGCTCTAAATCCGTACGCGTCGTAAACGCGCGATCTGACGCGCCCGCGCACCCCATAAATCAGAGATCGCGCGATCCGCCGCGATTTGCCATGCGCGCGCGTTTTACTGCCCCTGCCCAGTGCGTCGTTAGGGCAAGCACACACGGCTAGTTGCGTTTAAATAAAAAACAATATGACAATACAAATAATCGCCTTACTGTACTGAGATACCTAAACGTGAACGTAATTCTTAAACTTTAAAAAAAACTATGGTTCGCCGCTTTTTTAAAGCTTACCTTACAAGCTTGTTTTAAATTAGCTCTTATTTTTTAACAATTACTTAAGTGCATATTTTGTCTGCAAAACCATTATGTGCCGGCTTAAAACTGTCGCACGTCGATACACATACGTAAGTGTGGTTTGCCCCTTACGTCGGCTGTAAAGGTTTTACTGCGGCACTATCACCAAGCGTGGTAAAACCGGATAATATCCGTTCAGTTTGTTTTCGGCGCAACTATTCGATTGGCTGTCATCGCGCTCACCACCGTTAAGGTGCAAATATATACGAGGAACGTCCCATATTTCAGCAAACTGAGGAATGATTGAGCTTCAATACTTTCGATAATAAACAAGCAGAGCAGCCATACATATAATTATTTGCAACACACTTATTAGTGTCTTTACTAGATCATAATTCATCACAGAAACTTTAGTATGAAATCTATAATAGATTCAATTACTTTTATGTAGGTAGTTTCTTTAAACAAAAATGCATGCAGACAAGCACTTCGCAAATATTGAATTAAAATTGGTTTTAGGTACCAGATTTTTGGGTCTTTAGAAATGAAGTAGATTGAATGAAACTACTAATACCAAGTAGGTAGTAGACCTACTTGGTATTAGCTCAAAAACAAATGAGCCCTTGACCAACAGACTTCGAATCGTAATCTCTGATTTTTCTAGACTACTAACCTCACTTTCCATTGTTCCAGGAACCCCAATAAACCGGCTTCCGATCATGGCCAAGTCGGTGCTCGACTTGTACGAACTATACAACCTGGTCATCGCCCGCGGGGGGCTGGTAGAGGTCATTAACAAGAAGCTGTGGCAGGAGATCATCAAAGGGCTAAGGCTGCCGTCCTCGATCACCTCTGCGGCTTTCACGTTGAGAACACAGTAAGTAGACAAGACAGCACGTCAAGGTGAACACTGCAGTATCTTATTGGTCAGGAAAAAGGGCTATTTGGCATCAAAATGGGTAGCCTGATGTGCTCGCCACCATACATTTGAAAATATAACCGAGGATATACATATGTGTGGCTGGAGGAGAAACTGAAGTCTCAGCCAGCCCTCTCTAAGCCGTTGTCCAAAGTTTCGGATGTAGCCATCTCTATCACTCTTACCAGCTCGACCGTGCGAGCAAACTCGCTAGCTGTAGCCAAAAATACGAACGAAACGTTAGGGAGTACGACCTCAGAAATCGAATCTGTACTCTCTAACTGTTGTCCGTAATTTTGGATATAGATAGCTATGTCACTCTTACCAGCTGACAGCGCGAGCGAACGCGCCGGAAACACCCGAAAAGACCAACAAAACGTAGGGAGTACGACCTCTGAGTTTATCTGCTCTACGAATGGCCTGGAAAGTTTGGAAAGCTAATGGTGGTTATAAAGAACAAATACACAAGGTTTTAGACCGGCTGCCGTTTGCAGCTGGTCACTCTCTGATCGAAACAACAAACATAGTTTAATCCAGAAAAAATAGGTAGGTGCTTTTCTACTTCCTTCTTCAATAAGACTCGATGGCACGATATTTCTGTACATATGTAAATCCTGCTTTAAAACAGTAAAGCAACGCTGACGTCCGCTATAAAATCGGATGTGAGTTCAATTCTTATTTCTCTACGATCTGAATGCTTAATTTATGTGTTCATAATCCGATTGCGCTGCATCATCCACGGATATTGATGTACAAATGTCCTGTGTGGTCCAGCACAAGTCAGGAGCTCCATATTCGACAGCTTTTGTGCCCATACTCTCACGAGGAGACAAAGAGGTCGCCACAATGGCCTACGTGAGTGACGGCCACAATGTGACAACTCCATAATTAATAACCTAGCCTATCGTCGCCGATATAATTTCCCATTTATTTCCGAGAGTTCCTTCACCTCACGCCTTTTGTCCCACAAATGTGGCTCGCATTTCTAATTCGAACTGTGCACCGTTACGCACGAAACACTGATTTCGAACGAATGCAACAAACTGATTTGTTATTTTGAAAGTGTCCACTGCGGTCTTCGGGCACCGATGATGGGCGTACATAAAATTAGACGGCGGTAACGACGAATGTCATATATTTAGCTTTCTCATTTGACAGTTTATGAAAAGGTAGCCGCGTTTTTATAGAGCATAGACCGTTTCAAAGTTTCTCATTGTGTTCGGTTTGAATGTAGCTTATTATGAGTTATGGTAACGAACGGTGACAATGTGTCGTATAAAATTGACTCGTCATAAGAATAGGATTAGATTGTAATGGACCTATTATGTGTCTCGATATTAATTGGGCTTGAAATATGATTTATAAGCTTGTCGTGTCTCGGATTGATCTCTCGCATTGACATATGACGTTATTAGATGTAGGGTTTTGAGATTTGGTGACATCGACTTATCTCATAATTTATTTTGATAATAAAAGCGAGCGCGCCGTTGCCTTTGATGGAGGGCCGCTGTTGTAACCGCATTATATTAAGTATCTCATATGTTTTGAAAAGATAATTGTTGTGAACGAATCATAAGTAATTTTATATCGTGGTTTTGGACCTGGTAAACTTCGGCTGGGCCAACCGTTATTAAAGCCGCAATGGCAAGCGAAGGATTTGTGTTACTCGACATACTTGTCAAAGAACTAAGCCATAAGGCTAAAATGAAGAGTTAATATTTTTAAGATTTTTAGGGCAGAACCAAGATGCTTAGGCGACCTTCAAACTCAGCAACTACTGAACCCATGCAATCTTGTGAGGGTGACATCCCAATCCTGCAATTTCAGATTACTCGCATATTTTCAGTCATCTTTAACTTTTCTGGTCAGGGTTCTTATTGCAGCTAAGCTTTAAATGTTATCTGAAAAGTATATAACAATATTGTATGAACAAAAAGCCTTTTTCTGACCCTTCTTTAACTGGTCAACCAGGGCTCTCTCTATCTTCTTTGTTACTTTAACTTTCCTCTTCCTCTTTACAGATACATGAAGTACCTCTACGACTACGAGTGTGAAAAGAAGAACCTGTCCACCAGGAGTGAGCTGGACGCGGCCATCGAGGGCAACAAAAGGGAAGGGAGACGTGCGTCGGGACAGTACGACGCGCAGGCCGCGCTTGCCATGGTTAGCATAGTAAGAATGACTTTTTAAAACTGTAGTAGTATACTAAACGTTGCCGTAGTTGTAGTGTTGCAAAAGAACTGAGTTTTTAAGTCTTAACATTGAGACTAGAGTCCTTTTTAGGTTCCTCAGTCCTCTACTTTAAAGTTTACGACTCAAAGATCTCATAAGCTTCATGTCCCAAGTCCTTTTGATTGGACTGTAGTCCTGCTGTATAACTCATGACGTATAGGACTTGAAAGAACTCAAAGGAATCAAAGAGCTGAAAGGACTGAAAAAACCGAAAGGGCTTAGAAAAAATCTTACGATTCAAAAAATTTAGGACTGAAAGAACTAAAAAGACTCAAAAGAACTCAAAACTCAGGACTCGGACGATTTGGAAGTCTTGAGCTCTGCAAAAAGAACTTATAGCCGCAAAATGAGGACTAAAAGACTCAGTTATTTTACAAAACTACGTAGAGGTAGATCCAAAAAGCAATAGAGTATAGCAAAGGACTGATAGTCGCTGAAAAGAACTAAGACTAATGTAAAAGTCTGGAGGAGACAGTTTCTTAGCAGTAGGAAGAAACAAGTTGACAGAAAAAGTTTTGTACAAGGTTTTGAATAGAGAAATAAGTACAATTGGTGTAAATAATTATGAAAAGCTGTAAATAATATCTCAGTTTTTGTTAAGGCTGTAAAAAATTGTCCCGACTAACTCTTTAAAGATTAAAGAGACTCGAAAAAGATTATGGTATGTAAGTTAAAAACAAACGTGATAGTTGAACGACTTCAAAGGACGTCTAGGACGTCGACACGTCCTAGACAGCAAATTTTAAGTGCTTAAAAAATATAAATTTTTGTAACACAAAAAAAAAAACAAATTTGATTTTTTAATATCTAGAGAAACATGCTTTTGAATAATTTGGAGGTGCAAAAAAACAGGAGTGATTTCATTGCTGAAACGTGCGTCATGATTTTTAAATGTAGATTTATTTATAACAACGATTTTGCTATTTAGATACACGTTTTACTTTGTTTTTTGTTGTTTTAATAATGAACATGCGCCATTGACAATTATTAATACAAATATGTGGGTACACGGCCAGGTACATCCAACATTAACTAAATGTAAAAAAAATATAGTTAACAACGTGTTTTAGAATATAAAACAAGCAATTTTTCAAACCAACATTTATGTACTTAGTTTTTTCAACATTTTATGTTAGGTAGTTATGCTTTTATCAGGTTAGGTAAATATATATAAATATATATCCATGTACGTTGCTAGGGCGTCTAAACAATTTTCCTAACAAAAAACTTTTACCTTGCGTTTCAGAAACTTAGTCTTTTGTCCATCATTCGATAAACTAAAAATAGTTTTCATAGTTTTCGAGATTTGCTGAAGGCAAATTGTATTCACTTAGACGACGATTTTTTCAGAAATATATCCTGCAAAAATTCTCGTGCTAAGTGAGTTCTATAACTGTTACCTACAAGGACAAAGATCTTTAAAACTGAATTCAACTATGAACACATAAGTTATATTGTACCTAAAATCCGCATCCTGTTATAATCCCATAAGATCTGTTTAATGTAAACAATGTGAATGGGCTGTTAACCGACGAAACTCTTATCACATTTAGCGCATAAGATATTCCGGGTCAAAATCCTCGAAAAACGGATTCTTAGGGAATAACCCTCTTCGTTCACAACTAACGATATTCTCTCACTTACAGCCGCCGCTCAGCCGCGGAGTTCCTGCGTCGCTTGCGCAGCTTTCGCAGCACATGCAACCCCTCTCCCTCTCTCTCGGAGGGGGTGTCGGGGGAGTACCCCGCTTGCCCCCCCTACCGCCGCACGCGCCGCACATCTCGCAACATGATATCGAGTATCGTGTGAGGGAGTACATGAAGATGATACAACAGCAGAGAGAGATGTTGAGGAATGGTAAGCTTTTTTTATACGTTCTATCCATATCATATATGAGCCGTTCGACGCCCACTGCTGAGCATAGGCTTTATGATCAAGGATCTCCACTGCGATCGGTCCTGCTCTTCCTGGACCCAGTGACTTCCCGCGATCTTCACCAGAATGTCAGTTCACCTATTTAGAAGGCCTGCTCATGGAAAGTTGCCACCCACTCATTCGCCATTTGAGAACCATTCAGCCCCCACGTACCAGTAGCTATGTGAAATCAATCCATTCTTATGTGAGTGACTAAATAGTTCAGTAAGTCTTTTTCTTCTTCACTTCAGCCTGTTTTATTAAATGGTTCAACTGAAAATTCTCAAGGACATGCCAATCTCGCGGTTCCTTTGCTTTCTGTCACTCTTGGCTATCACATCTTGGACTGTAAGACATCCGAATGGGTGTCGGATATGCTTGATTCGGACTTTAAAGCATTTAATATGCCTTTTGGAGCATGTTAGACAATCAGTGCGTTTCACACCAATGTCTTACGTATCGGAAAACGGCACAAGTTTAACACTCATACACGATTTAAGCTTTATGTGTGTTTACCGGGTGGTGACCGCACCTTTAAGATCTTATTTAAAGACGGAATATCACTAACATACATGTTTTCTTCCACCAGGCTCCGAATCCCCACCAGGCTCGAACGGACCAGCGCCCATCATGTCGCCGCGTGACGCCGCCGCCCTCAGTGCCATAGACGTATCTCGACTCACTCTCTGGTCTCTCTACAACAACAACAACAACAGCCCTCAACCACCAGAATTAGAGCCGCAACGGTGAGTATTTTATTTATTGTGTCTATGTGTGTGTCCACAACCACACTAAATGCGCGGTGACTGAGCAGCACTGTTATTCCCGAAAAATTTTACGAAATTATGATAAGCAGATCTCCCGATGGGCGGAAAGCGATGAGCCACTGAATTGTGTTCTTCAGGTCTTCCTAGCTTATTCATTGACTTTGTGTCATTTTTTGTTACAGCGAGGCCTTAAACTTGAGCGAGAGTCCAAACTCGACGCTTAGCGGTGTCAAGCGTGAAGCCTGCCGCTCTCCCCCGCCGCCCGCAAAGCGTCGCACCCCTCGCCCGCCTTCCCCCCGCGTGGCGACACCCCCCCGCGTCAATCCCGCCGTCAACGGCAGTCCGCCGGCTAACGGCGTGAATGGAGCCGCCTTCAAGATTACTACTCGAGGTAGGTTTTTTTGTATTAATTGTTTTTATTCTGAAACCACACAGCGTTACAGTAATAAATGCATATTAATAAATGCATATTATTCAAGTTGACAACTAATAAGGCTAATTATTAGGTTTCCTTATTTAACAGTATTTAAGTAAGTAGCAAACTTTTAAAATAAGGTTTATCATGATAAACTTAAGAATAGATGAAGACTGGTCTCTGAAACAATATTTGCTTTTATGATACTTCTTCGAATTGAAATCAGTCTCCCTTATACAATTTTTAAAGTTTGTTTATTTTTATTTTAAAATTTTTAAAGTGTTGAGCTAGAACGAATTGGTACTTTCAAAGTAACTTTCAAGAAGAAGTTGACATTTGCACTTCACTACTCATAATAGCGTAAAGATTACTTGGGTTTGTCATACGAAACACCAAAGAGACTATTTATTTCATAAATTTTAAAGATATTGTTTTAAATGTATTGTACTAAAACTCTGGCATTTTCAAAGCAGATATCTACTCATCCTTGTGTTACCCTAGAATTTGTTCCTCTTTTCAAAGTATTTCTAACAAATTTTATTATTTTCCAGGTGATGCAAGCACAGGCGATCAGCAACTAGTCGTCTCTATAGAACTCAACGGAGTAACATACGAAGGTGTACTATTTCCCTCACAGAACGGCAGCGGACAAAATGGTCACAGGCAAATGGTGTCTTAATTCCACGGCCATAGAGTCCAATATCCAGTTTTTCCAGTCCCTATACTGAGGGGATATGCAGTCTGGTTATGAATTGTCCATGTTTGAAAAGTCGTAGAGTGGTGAAGCGGATATGCTCTTTTGTCACTATAAATCAGCCAAGGACTATTTTTCTCAAATTGAAACAATACAATTACTTATCAAACAAGAAATTTTAATCGATGGTCCTTGGCAACATCCAAGGCTTTCCCACTCTCTTTATTTGAACATAGGCAACATTTTCGTCATCACACTGCACTGACAGGTTAGGTTTATATCTAAGGCATAGATTATGATTATTTAATCTTTCACTATCAAACTGAGGTCGTTGGAAGAATCACTACAATATTAAGGCAGCTTTTGCATTCTATCCGTAAAGTATATTCCTTTTTCGGCCTATCTTTAAGTGTCTAGATTTAATCACGCGCATACATGTTGCAAAATGTGAAAACATCTATTATTACGGAAATAGTTTCGTCTACATAGGTTAAGATGCTGTGTGGATGAGTTCTTCGATTCTATACTGTCTATGTTTAAATTAGATATAAACCCAGCCTAAGCATTTGACGAAATCTACTGGTCTGTTTACATGATCTCAAAACCTTAAATCGGTGTTTGGGGCTGAAAACCGGGACTTGCATATTTTAACTCGAATTTTTGTAGTACAAAATCATTTCATCAATAATTTATTGTGATTAAGTTTTATTTTTGTACGTTATAAAGGCATCAGTTGAATTGTCAATATTTACTTTTTACACCTTTCGATTTTTGAATCGACTCATGTAATTTATCTGCTAAAACGAATTGGCTTTTATACTTTTCATTATTATTTTTACGTCACTGCCTATGGAGAATAATATGGATCAATTCGTCTCAATGGTTCCCCAGTTCTTGGTTGGATATTTTTTGTAAAATATACTTTTTATTACGTCATGACTTGAATGACAAATGACGATTTTGTAAATATAGTTTTATGTTACTTACTTATTTATAATTTGATGTTCGTGGGATGATGTGAGCAGAGTGGCCGTACGTATGTTTTTCTACTTGTGAATGTATATTTCTGTACATAAACCAATCTCGTTTAGGAGTAAAGAGTTTTTATACACCACAATCGTATGTTTGTGATTATGTTTTTAGACGGTGTATATGTTAATTTTCGACTACGATGTCAGTATTCTATTTAGAAGTAAGCACCTATTTATAATAATTAGTGTTGTTCGCGCTTTCTTCATACGAAAGTAGCGGGCTATGAATATACCTTAATTACTGTTATTTAGTTTCCGGATAAAACTTACGATTTAGAACGCAAGACTAAAACCGTATTAGAGAAAATGCGAACCACAACACTTTATTTTAACTTGATTAATGATTAAAGTAGGTACTGATAATTTTATTCGCACTCAGATCTTTTTTTTTAATAGATCTGTCTTATTTTCAATTCTAATCTCGAATAATTATGCAACGGAAACGTTTTGAAATTTTTTAATAGCATTGTTTTAATGTTCATCATCTTAAAATTTTTAAGTTATTTATTGATATCAAACGCAGTAACACAGGAAAATTTTAAACATTTGCAAGAGAAACGCCATCTATTTAGATTTTAAGTTATTTAGAATAAGTTTAAGTCTGTGTTACTGTAAGTATATTATTTTATAAAAAAGGTAAATTTTATTGGCGATCGTTTACGACACTAACTCAGCAGATCAGCATTTAAATAATAAAATTTCAGTTGCTTGGAGAAATACATCTTTTGAAGTTTTTAATTCCTAAACTAGTCCTTTGGCCATAATATTTTATGTTTTAAAAGGTCTCTATTCATTTTTTGTTCAGTGTCACAAATTAAACAATTTCGTAGAATCTTACACGTACCGTTCGTGCTCAAAAATTAAAAAGCTTATACCAAGGGCTTTTAGAAATAATTTTAAAATATCGCAAAATAATATTTCGTGCAATAAGCGATAATATCTAAATGAAAAAATCAATAACTTTGCAATCATTGAAAAAGGTCAGGCTCTATTATTGTTGTAAAATAAAGTATGCTTTGTAAATGACTGATTTAATGTTTTATAACTAGTTAAATTAATGTATTTAATTTTAAAATATTACCTGTAAAAAATCATTTTTCGATCTTTAAGCATATTGGAGCTAAGTAGAGTAGCGGTAGTGAATAGTACATTCCTGATAATGTACAATAATATAACTGGCCTACGAATGAGGCCAGAAAGTAGTACGCATTAGCGAATTTCATATTACACCAAAAATTTTTGATGTATTCAAATAATTATACATGAATAAACAATTATGTATTACGGAAATTGACTTTTTATTCACACATCATAAAACAACGTTTAAAAAGGGATCAATCCACTGCTTTGCTTTGATCCTAATTTAATTATGCTGAAGCAAGCACTTTTGTATCGTGGACGCAGAAAACTCGAACAAACATTTGCAAATACCAAGACCCGATACAATGTCGAAGAAACAATTTGTGACAAGCAACATTTGTGTGTTTTTTTCTGTAAAAAAAATAATAAAAAAAAGATAAGCCATCCTTTGTTCGTGAAATAAATTATTATTTTCACGCCTTGTAACAGAATTTTTCAAATGTTGCCAATTCATAATGCTAAACTTTATTATTATCCGATCCCAAAACGAAATTATTACTATCATACTTATTAAGTATTTTAGTCTACACGCAAACGCTGCCTCAACCTGAGGCACGTCGCGACACGAGGTTGAGGCAGCATCTGCACTTACGCGGCCTCGGAGCGAGGCAGCCGCTCGACCCGAGGTTGCCTCTAGCGGACGGGGTTGGAAGCTGATTAAAAGAAGATAAACTATATTTAAAAAAAATATAGGACCACCGAAATCTCATGAAAATCAGGGTAAATTGAATTTTAGTGTGGTAGCACTGGGGAAATTGGAATAAATGACTTTGATACTTTGAATTATTAACAGGGTAAGGAGACTGATAGATTGTTTTAGGAAAAGTAGTTTTCTTCACTTTTCCTTTCACTTTCACTTGTCCTTTATAAGGTTTTGGACGATAATATCTGCGTTTTATATCAATATTTGCAAAAAAAATAGTATCAATATTTTCAATAAGTATATGTGTAATAAATAAAAGATTTAAAATAGGAGAAAAACGCATTTATTTAATTTCATCCATAAGTTTTCTCACCTTATTCGAAATGTTTTTTTATGTTTTCCAGTCTTACCGTTAAGGAGTTACAAAAACAACATAATTCTTCAATTTATAATATAAACTTCGATCAATCTGATAAAAAATTGCTTTTGGAGAAATATAAATTACGAAAATCTCATGCACCAATTTTCTTTGTGAATTATAAAAATTGTTTGGTAGGTATCACAAGATGGGAAGAATGTGATTCAAATGATGACTACAACGCGATAATGCATAATGTGTTTCAAAATGTTCTGGCATGATAGCAACGATTTTTGTATACCTTAAACCTACAAGCAATCACCTAGCGACATCTAGTGCACAATAACAAAATGTAACAGCGCCATCTATGAATGCTTTGTGAAGTAACTTCGTCGTGACTTACAACTTTTTTGCTAATAATAAAGGAGTGTATGTATGCTTTTTGAAATTGAGCGTATGTATACTTGTAGTTAATTAATTTACTCAATGCCGACAGATGGCGCTAAAAGTTCTAAATGTACTTGTGTTTTGACCTACAGACTTTTTGGGGTAGCCAAGGCAAATTTATTATAGTCCGTTGACTTTCGCAAGTGTTTGCTGTAGGTAGGCAGTGTGAAATTCCACCGAGCAATGCTTTCAGGTTCGAAAAAGAGATCTGTAGGTAGTTTTTTAAGGCGATAACTCCTTGATGTCTTAACTATCTCATTAAGGACCCAATGCCCTAATTAGTATCAATGGTCGCCGATAGCGCGCACTTGGTGACTTTCGTCACTGAAACAGAAAATAAATCCTTCTTTTTGGTTTAACTAAGAGTAAAAGAGATAGATATATTGTTACCAAGCACGTTACCAAGTCATCAAATGCGCGCCTAGACTCGTAATGTAAAGTAAAACAGTTTCAGTGCTACGATTTTGCTACAGACTACGAGATCGTTTTATACATTATCATAATTGCTACGGTTTGCTACGATTGGGCACTATTGATTTCTACATTATTACTATTGATACTATTGATTCTAACAATGCCATATCCTTGATAATTTCCTTATTAAATCTTTTCCATGGATGTTTCCATGCTCATGAATTGTGGGTGTAAAGCCATATGAATAAATTAATTTACTTATCGGACACCTATTCAATGCCATTTCTTTGACTTCCTGATATGACACGACACCTAAATTTTCTTTTATCTGATCCATGTATGACTTTCTAGGTCTTCCTCTCTTCCTTTTCCCTTCTATTTTTCCTTCAATTATCGTTCTTATAAGGTCGTCGTGTCTTATCAGGTGTCCTAACATCTTTCCTCTCCTATCTTCAATGGTCTTTAGGATTTCTCTTTTTTCTCCCACGATGTTCAACATGGAATAAACTCCCCCGCAAGAGCATAGCTCTTAAATTTGATGATGATGATGATCGGACACCTACATAAATGTACAGAAAATAAAGTACCTACACTGTATAGGTAAGTAATTAATTATATGCAAGGCTAAGCCTTCAAATAAATGTGACTTATTTACCTTTCTAATTCAATGTTTATTTTAATTAAAAAGTAAAGTATTGAGTGCTGCATCCTAAATTTTCGGATGATTTATTTTAAATGATCCCCTGGTATGATTCTGACATCTTCATGGAAATAGAATTGATACTACAACTACAATCACATGAGGAAATATTTCTCAAAAACTCCAACAAATATTTATCTTTGTCTAAGGCTCAGGCCACACCTACGACTTTCTATCGCCGCGACTCGCTTCTGACAGCGTGTCAACAAAACTGACTCGTCGTCCAACGGCGACAAACGCGACAAGTGCAACGCGATGCGACAAACCAAATGTACCTATGAAGGTTTATGAGTGACCTGTGTGACGAAGTGCGATTGACATTGACGCGAATACTGGTCGCGTCGTATTGCATCGAATTTATAGCGTTACGTCGCTCACGTATGAAAACGCCTGAGAGGCATCGTTTTTCGATTACAATACTGCAGATGCATCTAAGGTCTCGTTTAAACCTTCTCAATATTTCAAGTGTTTGACCCTGAATTGCATTCTTTGACTGCAGCTACGCACGATTATTATGCGTCTTTAACAACTTTTTCAATAGTAATAATAATAATAACAATCATTTATTTAGTTTAAATGAACAAAAGTTAATACATTAGAGCTTAAAATTATACTGGGATAGAAGACTTTCTTTAATAATAGCTATAAAGTTAACCTTTTCGACTATATGCCCATAGTATTTTTTTATAGATTTATGAAAATGGAGCTATTTGTAACCTTTGACGAAAAAAGAAGGGTGTTATAATTTTGATCTTTTTCCTGTTTTTGTGTGTTTGTCTGTGGCATCATATCTCCTGATAATATGGACCGATGTCAGTGCAGTTTTCTTTTTGAAAGGCATTTTAATAACGGCCGGTTTTATAATAATAATAATAAAATAATTTATTTTCTTCACAACAGCAGATAATACAAATTTTGTTTCAAAACATTGTGTAATTGTTAAACTTATTGTGAAGACTGGTGCTTGTGATGGATTGTGAAACAATCTGTAGTACAAGACACCAGGTCTCCACCTCCTGGACTATATAGATTAACACTGTTTAATTAATTTTGATTTAGGCACTTTGTGTAGTTTTACTAGCTTAAGCTAAGCAGATACTATTAAGATTAAGTACAAACCAAGCAAACTAAGCAAAACTTGTAGAAAAATTTGGTTTTAGCTAGTCAAAACCTGACCGGCTGTTGAATCTCAACAGCTGTTTCACTGGCTGATGTTGGGAGGTTAAAATGTTAGTTTAAAAATAAAGTAAAACCTTTCCTAAATAACTTCGGCCTTGCTTCTTGTTTTTTACTAAATATTCAAGATCGACGACTGTGAATTACAACGAAAAATACTTGCTTTTGAATATAAATCAATTGAACCGATTTTGATTAATGTGGAAACAAGTTTCAAAGTTTGGAATTTCGCCCAAAGCTTCATTTCACCGTAACTTGTTCACAGAATAATGTCTGACATGTCTTACATTTCTTATCAAAAAGTAACTTGGTATAACACGGTGGTAATGTAGGTTAAGTTGAAAATCGGTGATGTATAATTGTAACATAAAGACATTCCTCATACAAATAATCAATTTAATACGCTGGCAAATTAGTAAACCTTTTTTTTCATGATAACTTTTCTAGCGTAATACCCTGTTTAGTACACCTACACTCTGAAAACTGCAAGTTATTCGGATCATTTCAGCACAGTTAGTTTAAACTTCAGCCGTCACGATACACAAAAACATTGGCTGATATTCAGCTGAGCACTAAGAAGTAAAACTTTAACATAGTAAAAATACTGCTTTGTCTTTGTAAACTTCATGTTACAATCATTGCAAAAATTTCATTTGGGCGGCAGACTTGGGCGGGCGGCGGGGACCGAGCGAGCGAAGTAGCTCAGTCGCGATGTGTCTTTCACGGGGACCGCACGTCGGGCTCACTCCGTATCCAAACGCGAGACCGATAGCTTAGACATAAAGAAACCTACCCTGCCTCTCTCTACCCTCACAATACCAGGCTACAGGGGGCACCCACCAAACTTTCCCGAGTCCAAGTTACAGTGGTCGTGTGCCGATTTTTCGAATCTGACAATCAGTGTAGTGCCTTTTGTGTGAACGGAATAAGAGGTAAGTTGCTAAGTGCTAAGTTAAAGTGCTAATCGCAATTTTGCAAAACGAGGTTACGGCTCTCGGTAGAGCCGAAAACATTGAGAGTTTTACATAAAAAATATTGAAAACACTCCCTGCAACTTGTGGCGTGTAGTGTACTATTTTGAACTCTCTCATTTACAGTTTACAAATAATGTTTACACTGAGATCTTAATGCGTGCCTCCTTCTACTCGTAATTACACAATTTGTTTGCATTGCTCGGAGATGAAGGAAAAACAAAACAATGTTTTTCACAGCTGTGGGGCTTTTCTTTGATTTTATACTTACCTATTTACAAATAAATTAGGTAATTATCTAATATTATAATATGCAATTTGTTTCGTGATAAATCTACTAGGCAATTGAAAATGTGGATATTAACATCCGCTAACCAGTTGTGTTCCTGGCTCATATTTTTTTTAGCTGGAAAGTTAGTCTTATTTTAATATAGAAGATTACTATAAAATTTACATATTTTTACAAAGATGTTATGTGCCCAATTATTTAATCACACACTTATTGTATTTACATTACTATCCCGTCCAATGATAACGGTATCTTAGTGAAAATTGTGTAAACATTTATTTGAATGAAATAATACATATTAGATAAGAAGACCATTTAAACGTGTTTGGTCTAGATTTTAAACAAGGTTCAACTATTTGTTTCTTCGTCAGGATAGGTTCTACTACACTGGCTGACAAAAGAAAGAATCACATTTTAAAAATTCGCAATTTCTACTTAAGTATAGAAGTTAAAGTTTTACAGTAAATACGTATGATTGAAAGTTTCATAAACATTTTCAAAAGCTTTACTTTGTATAACGTATTTTTTTGGCTAGGTACTTTTTAATGTGTAAACAAATCTTGAAGCCTCTACAATTTTTGGCAACTTTATAAGTGTGATATGTACCTACTTTCTTTTGCCAGTAATACAGCCCAACAGCAATTCTAAGTAATATAGTAAATAGTATATACATGAAGCAGCTTTTATAGGTAAAGCGTAGCCAAAAGGCAAAAAACGGAACCCTTATAGATTCGTCATGTTTGTCTGTCTGTCCGTTCGTAAGTCACAGCCACTTTTTTCCGAAACTATAAGAACTATACTGGTAAGTACATAGATGTGTTCTGTGAACCGCATTAAGTTTTAACACAAAACAGGAAATTTTGAGGGTTCCCCGTACTTGAAACTAATATTTTAAAACTCTATATTTTTTTTTCATCAAACGCATACGTGTGTATTAGGTTATGCATAGGTGTCCAAAACCTAATAGTTTGTGCTAGAGATACTTCTAAAGTGGTAAAATGTGTGTAACTACTAAAATAAGATAATGAAAATCTAAAAGAAAATATGATGTACTTACTTAACCACCTAAACTTCGACTGTAAATTGGTTTGAACTAGACTTTTCTTTTATACTTCATAGAAATACTTGCTGCTACGAATGGGCGAGTCCAACTCACACTTGACCGGTATTTGACATTCTAACAACGCTTTAAGCAAGGCACAATGTATAAAATATGTTTTAATAAAGCATTTTTATTGTTCCCATCTCGACACGACTCTCCGTAATGGCACATCAAAATCAACATTTATGAACTGTTTTCATTGTCTGTACAAAAAGTTATTCTTGCAACATTGTGTTGTATAGCATAACTTGATCAAAACTCAAGCTCTCCCTCGGTACTACTTACCTGTTTAAAACACTCAGGCAAAATAACATACGCAACACGATAAAAGGCGTTTCCGAATTATGTTACACTCTCACATGTTTTTGCACTTAAGTGTACTTATGTTACGTGTATCAACATACTACATTATGTTCAAAATGGCACTTTCTTGCGGAAATTGTTCTTATTTCTGACTCATTATTAACGAGTCTAATTTGGGAAACAAGTCCTAAAATAACTTGTTGCCTTAAAGAAAATTACTGCAACACATATTACTAATATGGACGTGTAACAAAAGGTCATCTAAATAACTGTAGAACAAGTTTAGCTGGCTTGTTATTAAATCTTATTTAGTATTGTTGTATATCAACCATAAACTCAACTCTTTCATTGTGTTGAGAGTGCTTTGAACTAAAGCGAAGTATCCAAAACCATGATAAAGTTTTATTAGCATAGGACTTTTTTACGATACTTAGGTACACCTACTTACGTAATCTAAAAAATAAAAATCACAAGATATTTTGCAACGCTACTGAAAAGAAAGATAATGCATTCGAACAACAAAACGATTTCAAAAGAAACTTAAATCCGCGTTATTTCACTGCTTGCTGAAGTTGAACTTGACATGAACATAATTTCA
This sequence comes from Pyrausta despicata, assembly GCA_963921415.1. Classification (NCBI taxonomy): domain Eukaryota; kingdom Metazoa; phylum Arthropoda; class Insecta; order Lepidoptera; family Crambidae; genus Pyrausta; species Pyrausta despicata. Next base: position 5,650,320 of record OY992862.1, on the reverse strand, counting down.
GCCCAGCAGACGCAACTGACAAAATTGGAAGTTTTTATTCCATTACGCTATTATATCGCAAATAATGTTCTATCCTTTACTTTAGTCCCATCAAATCGTTAAAAAATAAAGAATTCGGAAACTGCTTGCTCATTCTTTGCTGTGCTCTGATTTCACAACTCGCGTCACTGAAATACGTCCAATTTCGGACATGCAAAACCTCACTTCACGAGGTCTCGGGCCTCTGAAACGAGGCCTTCATTATAGTGTGGTGACAAAAGCAGGGTTTCTAAGGCAACTTGACAGGTATAGTCGAGTAAATAAATATCGAGGTCGTCTGCTAATCGACACGTCACGTCTGCTCTGTTGACAGTGTGACGCTTCCTGAATCGAGTTTGCTTCAGCAAAATATCTAGCTGTTGTTGAGAATGTATAGTTAGGAAAAAAATGCTGAACACTTTACAACTCTACAACTGGCAATTTTGTTATTTTGAACTTAGCTTTAGAACATTGAGCTATTTTAGCTGGTGACTACACACAGTACTGTGGTCTTCGGAAGGTATTTTGTTTCTTTTTGGTAGTTCGCTACTTTTTTTAACAATGGTTTAACCAAAAAAAAATCAAATTTTGTACTAATAGGCAAGATACAAGCTTATTTTAGGATCCTAGGTCCTAAGGAACTGAGGCATTCATTAAAATAATGCTAATCCACCAAAATGCAAAGTTGGTAAAGTTAAACTGTGTTCCGCTGCAAACCTGTGAAAGCTATAAACTTCATACAATATCATTAGGTTTAGTTTGTCAAAGTGAATTTCAGGGAAATAGGATGCGAATTAGTTACAATTAGTAGGTAGTCTGAAACGTTCTATGAAACTCGTTTTTCTTTAAAAGTTTCGTTGTTTTGACACCACCAGCGCCGGTGACCTAATCTTGCTTAGCAGGTAGATACATATTGTGAAAATTTATGAAGGCTAAATGTATGACGTCCGCCAAAGTGACGTGTCGTGATTTTACTGACGATAACTTGATATGATCACTGATTATCTTGTTTTTCGTAATCGATTTAGTGTTGTCCGTGCCACGTAAGATGTACGTTAGGTTAGTTGAAGCCTCCTTGATGATGCCTGATTATAGAAATCCCCAGAAGAATAGGCGAACAAGGTAATGTAGAGGTGCTTTGTGAATAAAAACGGACTAGTTTATGTTGGTTGTGTTCTATACTTTTTCTGACAATAACACCAAAATGGGACGATCATATATGTAAGATTAACTTCCAATTTTTGAACGTTATAAATTTACCACTTTTCTAATCCGCAGAAAAGAAAAATAGAGGCAGTTGCATTTCCACACTGTCTGGGGTCTCTCTAAAAAGGTGTACCTAAGAAGGCTTGCTGACAATTTAATTTGAACATTTTATTGGGCATAGATGACAAGGAGCGATCATTTTTCTGATCGCTCTTGTTGTTAAGTGAATTGTTTTGTTAAGATATGTTAATCTAAATAAAACCAAACGGTTAATAAAAATGTGTGGGATCTTATACTACACTAGTAGCGGGTAATAAGGGCAATATTGCAATAAAAATGGGTAGCCCTATGCGCTGTCATGTACTTTTATACAGCCCAAGGGTACATTACTGCTGTTATGAATCGTTTTACTATTAATATGCCGTCTCACCAAACTTTGAGTGTGATGGAACAGCAAGTGCACCTGTGTATTGTGTTCACACTTGTGCACTATAATATCCTGCGTAGTTGGCTGATTTCTGTTGAGATTTAACGGCCAATATTATTATTTATGAAATTTTCGAGAACAGTAGGCAGACTGTAAGAAAATAAACCTCAGTTCAGAGCAAATTATTTGCTGCGAAAACCGTTTGATCTACTACGAGGCACTATGGCGGCAGACAAATGATAACAACGTTGTTTGGGCTATTTCTGACTGTGAGCACTAATTTTGTGTAAAATTACGAGAATTCTGTGAAAAGTATAAGTGGAAACACCAACTTTCAACAGTATTTTTGTTTATTCATTAACGTATTATCAGCAAAAACGTCATTAAGCTATGCGAAAACGTTCCATCTTCGTTTAAATATAGTGCTGCAACACATTGCGAAAAACAGACTTCTTATAGAACATCACTTTATTTCTTAATCTTAGTGCGCTAAGTTAACGCTAAGAAAAAGTGCAATATTTCCCATTTCTACTATATACATATAGCATCCGCCAAATTCTGACGACAGAGCACAAAAATGTGCGACTGTTATTAATACAATTTATCTAAACAATGATCCGCTTGTTTATATTTATAAAACAATAACACCATTATTTTATGTGTCGAAGATTAGCGATGTGCGCACCGTCGATATTTTTCTAACTACAGGTATCAAAGCTACATTGTATGCGCAAAACTCTCCTCCAGCCACATGTTCCGAGTATAAAATATTTACGCATTAGTGCCTAATACGTGGTACTGATAACGCTCATCAGCGCTATCAGCCAGATAAGCCGAGATAGAGGCCACCGAGCACTTACCTTATCTCGGGTCACTCTTAAAATAGTTGGTCAATCGTGAGACGTAACGTACTGACACCAGTTTGGGCACAGACGGAGCTTAAACTACTTTTTAAATCCTGACAAAAAAAGGGTGTTCTAAGTTTGACCCCAATTCTGTTTATGTATGTCTGTCTGTGGCATCGTGGGAGTCACAATGCAACAGACACATATAAATCTTAGTTTTTTGATAAGGTAGTGAGCATACCTTATCAAAAAGCTAAGCGTAGGTAGGTACCTAAGTATGATAAGGGCTAAGAGCGACCCCTGTTTTAATCCCGGGCGAAAAAGAGGGCTGTCATAGGTTTTACAATTGACAATTTTGTTTGTGTGTTTGCGTGTCTGTGTCTCTGGCATCGAAGCTCCTTGATGGTTAGAACGATGTCAAATCTGTTTTTTTTTTCGAAAGATAATTTAATCACTGTGGTTCAATCAACCATTGAAGCTCTCCAGCTGTTTCTGGCTCAAGTTGGGGATTTATCAAATTTTAATCTCTGTAAAAAAACTTTCCACGCCGAACGTCAGCACTCGTTAGTGTTGGTTCGTATAACTTTAACTAAATGTTGCTACTGTTACGAGTACTTGCTACTCACAAAAATACTGATACTGTTCTGTGGTTAGCGCGTGCATCTTGACCCAAAACACATTCGCCGTGTATTATTAGCGTTTATCTCTTGGGTCAGCCTCATAATCTTAAAATAGCGCTTGGAACTGTGACGTGTGCTGACGTGCGCCGTCGAAAATGCATTCGGCATGCTACCTAAGTATTCGACCAAAACAACATTGGTACTTACGAGTATCTACGTGTTATGTTCTTATCGCGTGTTAGAACTATTTAAAGGTTCATAGACGAAGGTGATCGTGTGCGTCCGTCCTTAGGGAAGAAAGAGGCCAGGTTTGCCTAATTCTTACGAGTGAGCATAGACAGACGTTCACGTTATGCATAATAAATAATAAACTCTTTATTACGGACTTTATTTTGCTTTGAATTTCCGTTAAAAGACGCCAGTGCAGGAACCCAATTACATCAACAGAGTTACAATACATCTCACAACGTTTCACAGCACTGTCACCAACAAAACACTCGACGCGTTTCGTCACTACCCGTGGCATCCTCAGGAGATGATGTCGCTTTGACAGACTACGAGCGACGAAATAATCTTGCGAACATTCCCAGACTATTTTTATTTATTAGTAAGGTCAAAATTTTCTAGTCTCGCATTATTTTATACCGTTATCTACAGTACCGAAATAGTCTGTAATTTTATGATATGGAGGACTTACTGTACACTAGGTGTTATGATTTTACACTTGGACTGACTAACTCGTATGCTCGCAACGCCAACTTTCACGGGCTCTTATCTTTTTTAAATAATAAAAATAATAGTTTAAAAAAATAAAAAAACACGCTTTTATTGCTAACTAAAAAAGAGAAAATAATTTCTGAGTACACGGAATTTATATTACAGTAGAGTAAAAAGCGTGGGGTGCTTGGTATAGTAGAATGTGAAAATCATCCTATTATTGGCAACTATAAAAAGAGAAGTATGAAAACGTCACAAAGTGCACCCCACGCTTTTTACTCTACTGTAATATAAATTCCGTGTAAAAGCGTGTTTTAGTTTTTTTATACCTTTTACTCCTACAGTACCGAAATAGTCTGTAATTTTATGATGTGGAGCACTTACTGTACACTAGGTGTTATGATTTTACACTTGGACTGACTAACTCGTATGCTCGCAACGCCAACTTTCACGGGCTCTTATCATTTTAAAAATGATAAAAAGAGACATATCGCACCCACGGTGAAGTTAGAAAAGTATAATCTACATACCAGCGGCACAGATATTACTCGTATAATCTAGCGGCAACACGCGACTTTGCCACCGAGTTTCATACAAACTTTCATCCCCTATTTTATTCCTTTGTGGGTAGAATTTATCAATATCCCTTATTAGTGTAAGCCTACGTACATCTACCTGCATGCCAAATTTCAGCCCGGTAAAATATTTTATAACCATTTCTCGTTTTTTTTTTCAGTTTGAAATGTACAATAAAAGTATTTCTATCTATTTATATCTTTATAAGTACTTGGCGTTTAAAACAGATGTGCTATTTATTTGTACTATATAAAGCATATTTCCACAAGCTTCCAACATTTTCCAATAAGCCTTTAGCCGCAAAATATAGTGTGTTACACTGCGTGTAAGCTTAATTACACATATTGATTCCACCTGACGGCTGTACGTTGGTCGTTTTATTTCGGTGTGGCCTGGTAATAAGGTACAATTTATAGTGCAGCCTTAGATAAACCTATTTACATGGATTTTATCACCCGACAGAGGCGATGAGAGTTAGAGCACTTTTCCACCAGAGATGTACTATTCCACCACAGATGTGCTATGTCGCTATGTGATATGCTATGCTTGGATGTGAAAGCTGAGCTTCTAAACCGTGAGACCGTTTTCATTGATGCTAAAGATAGCATGTGTTTCAATGCGACCGCTAAGCGAGACCGAATGCAACCAAACAGTAGATCTTGCGACCCGGATGGCGTCACAGGTCGCGATCGCACTGTACCGAATGCCACCTTTACATTTGCTATAAAGATGCGTAGCTTGAGCTATGGAATATATTGATAAGTAGGATGGGATGAGCGGCGACGGCGCGGCGACGCATATAAAAAACAAAATTTAGTTGAATCAGTTTAAAGCTATATATAAAGCTATAAATAGACAGATAGCGAACAGTCCGATAAAATTCCAATATGGCTGATTTGAAATGTCAAACTTGATTATGCAGAGGTCAAAACGAATGTCATCTTATATAACTATTTATCTGACTATTGAAAAGTAAGCCCTTAATCAATCTGTCATTTATTGGTTCAAAAACATGGGTTATTAAACCTACAAGTTGCTCTATACCAAAGAAACGGAGAACATCCATGATTGTCTTAAGAGACATGTGAACATAATTGGAATTAAGTATTGGTATTTTCAAGTCATACCAAATCTATATTTTAATTATAACACCAGTAATATAATTAATCAGTGCTGTGCTATGTGAACCAATGAATATGTTTGGTGGAACTCAGACACTACATAGTTTAGCTTTGGGTAGCGCATTTGTGGGAGACTAGTTACATTAAACCGTTGCTATATATTTATTGTTATTTTAGTTTTGGAGCAACGATAAAGTTTACAGATCCTTTGTTCAGGTCGGATAGACAGCAAAAGCAGCAAAACGCACTGTCTAGGCATGTCTGCACGGCCACACGTCAAGCTAATCACGGCGGTAACTTAAAATTTAGTAATAAAGGTGATTTTGCAACGAAAATGACTAGATGATGTGGAGTCGTGTGTTACTGAAACGTAAAGGTATTTTGTCTGTATTTTTTTATTTTTTATTATCAATATGGGTTAGCTCTTGACATCATTCTCCCTCTAGGAGGTAAAGAAGATGTCGACGATGTAGCGAGCTTACCCAGAAGGTGCCTATTTACTTTCGCTTTGAATGAGCTCAAGTTATAAGAAAGAGGGAACACCGTCGGCGGAAGCGCATTCCATTCCTTGGCTGTGCGCATTATGAAGGATGAAGCGAAGCGCATAATGCGTATACGAGTAGTAGGTATATCAACCAAGTATGGATGGTAACCCGCCGTACGTCTGGTGGCCCTCTGGTAAAATGGACTTGGTGAAATGAGCATATGGAGCTCATGAGCACACTCCCCGAAGTAGATTTTGTAGAAAACCGAAAATTATGGTTTTATGTGGTGAGCAATACCATTAAATCAAGCGCGGAGGTAGAAGTCTACCTCGACGCTGCAGCGTGCAGATGCCAAGACTTGTGCTAAGATGGAGAAATGATTGGTAATGCACTATTTATATTATTATCATTGTTTTAACAAACTTTTGTTCTTTTATTGTATGTGTTTAGTGCCAATAAAAAATAATTATATACTATTCCATTCAATACATATACATAATTATCTATTCCCTAACCATTTATAATCGGCAGCGTCGTGAAAGCATAATGATGCAAATTTTCGTCTCACCACATTTATGACTACGTGGGTGATTCTCATTATTTTTAATCCTGCATCAAACACTATTACTAGTGTGCACTATTAAATCAATTTTTTGTCCGTTGTTACGTTCCTTTGCGTTTGTATAAATATATTCGTTTTGGCGATTGAAGACGATGCCAATTTACTAAACGCCACTTTCTTTGCGTTTGCCGCGATATGAGGTCTCGCGTTTGTTGACGTTGTATCTGTTTTATTCGTCTAGACAGACTTCGTGGAAAAAGTGCATGTTTATTTATTTAAGCTTTATTGCACAGCAAAACTGTGAACGAAAGGTGGACTCAACGCTGTAAGACATTCTCTACAGTCATACCTTTGGGCTAAGCAGAAATGATTTAATTAAATGAATAAATAATATGTATTTAATAACGAAATTTTTACTTCGAAGCCTAGTTTTCGGCAAAAATACTATTTACCTAGCTGTCAAATTTTTGATATGCCAAGAGATAAGAAACTCATTTAGTAGATAGAAGCTAATGAGAAGTTTTTTGATAAGTCGAATTATTCTGTTGGAAAATATTCCAAATTAATAAATTAATAAATTGTTTTAATTCTTGACTCTCATAAATACAATTTAATTTGTTTCAGGTAAGCGTCAATTAATCAAGTAGGCGGTTTCAACGATAATGCCTACTGCATTATCTTTGTCTTAAACAATAAACAAATGTTCATTATTAGTATAATTAATAGTATCAGGCGTTACTTTGCGGAAATCCATAATTAGTATTAACATTGAAAAATTACTTAGCTTTAGATTTCCGCTCAGTTACGCAAACGCGTTGAGGTTTTCTTTTGCACGTCGGTGTTGGTACTAATTATTGCATTATCTGTTTTGCATGCGATTTGTGGGAGGGCGGGCGGTGCTTTTTGCATGTGCTTGTTCTCTAACATAGTCGGTGGTCACAGGTAGTGTAGTTGGGTACTTATGCCGGCGTAACTGAGCGGAAATCTAAAGCTAAGTAATTTTCAATGTTAATACTAGTTAATATTCATTATTAGTGTTAAGTACTGTGATACTTTCACACATTTACTACTGCGTGGTTAGTAAAGAAGTTGGTACAATCCAATTATAAATGCTTAGACCTTTACATTTTTTTAAATCTTAACTTCAAATACAGCATTAACCACATTACTCGTAGGTACAAAACAACAAAATTACTTACCCCATTCATCACATACACAACCCACTTTCAGTCACTTTAAAAAAACACCTTAGGTAAAACAAGTTTTCTTTTTAGCTTTCGTGTTTTGGCTTGGCTATAAATTTTTAAAATCCCTCTCAATCATTTCCAGTTCCCGTTGCATTAAAACAATTAAAAGTATGCCTTTAACTGACTATGACGAGGTCCTCATAATTGAATGTCTGTCAATATTATTATTATACCACCGTAGCGTTGAGTGACACTTGATAATTTGATCAAATTGATTTTGTAGGCTAAATGATCTGCCAATAGGTCCTTTACGGTCAATTGATAACTGTTTTAAGTTAATGGAGTTGGACGGGTTCGCGGTTTTAATAATGGATTATGCCTTTGGTGTTAAAATAGTTTTTAATGAAAATTTATGTGAGGAAGCAAAAGCAAGTTCGGGTGATTTTTGTCCAAAAATGTAACTCAATTGTGACGTAACTCTCTTTATTACGTTCGTTTCATCCTAATCCAAAATGTTGGCAACAAATATACGGATAGATAGACTGCGACAATTTTGTTTAGTCGGTGTAATACGCTTGATGATACCTACCTTTCGTAAATATTTTCAAGACCATGGTGTTTAAAAAACATAACCTCTATGAAGCTAGTAAAACCAATTTATTTCCAAATAGCTGTAGAAACCAATTTTTATTTACATAGAATTCAATTCTATCTATATTCTATTCTGTGTATTCCCATACAAAATCTATGGACGCAGATTGTTTCGACAGATGATAAAGAGTATTTCAACGATTGGTGGTGTCATCTCGCCTATTAATTGACTCAAAACTTCAAGATTGACGCTTCATGGGTGGCTTACTAAGTACTGCATAGAGACAGTTGGTGGAAAGGGTTGGTTCATACTTAACAGTCCGATGACTTTTGTCCAGTGTTTAGAATAATTAGCTCTTTATTTTTAAGTATTGAGTAGAGTTGTTTGCATTTTATACCCAATGTTGGCTAAAGTACGCATTCAATATTGTGTAAATAAAAATATGGCTGCGAGAATAAATGGAAACACTATAATGTTGTCATGTACCTCCGTTTTAGGGTACTTAGCGTTAAACTTTTTCTTTTAGCTTGCTTATAAAATAGCTTGTAAATAAGTAAGTGTTAATAATAAAAAAAAAAAAATAATAAAAAATAAAAAAAAAAATAAAAATACTAAAAAAAATAATAAAAAAATATAAAAAATAATATAATAATAATAATAGGTAATAAAATACTGTGCTACTTTGAATCTCTTATGTTATGATGCAGGAGTATTTTGCAAGAACTTTAAGGTCTAATACCACCTGTAGCTGAACCCTAAACTCGCTGGCGAGATGTTTTAATAAGGAAATAAGATTAGCTACAAACAAATAAGATTGTGCGTCATCGCGTCTTCTCGTCTCCTCTTTGGGATGCCTTAAGGGTACTCAATTTACATTGTGAATCTAGTAAACCTGAAATATATCTAACCAAGCCAGTAATGTCTTTGGTGATATATATTATCTGTACAGGATAAGTATTTTCACTCGTTGAACAGTGCTGGCAGGCTCATTACAATAAAACATTTATCGTACCGCATTGATCCAGTTGATTTAACTTGACAGATTACGAGTAATTAACGCGTCAACACTTTTCAAATTAGTACACAACAATCTATCCAACTCAGAAAATAAGCGAACAACTCCGGCACCGAAAAGTTTGTTTTGTTATACATTATTGATCAACTTTCGGGACTCATTGGGTCATGTAGCATTCCCGGAACGATGAAATTCTTTAGTTGGTTATTCTGTGGATCTGCTCTGATGGCTTACACTATGTTTTAAATAAGCAATAGTCTTGTTTTCACTAAGAAATAAATATTCAAAAACTGATTTACTATAAAATAATTAATAATCTCCTTTCAATTCATAAAATATGAATTTAAATTGAAATTCAATCCATAAATAGTCACTTAGTCGGCATTTCACTCGATGACGTCAAAGTGTGTTCTTCCCATACAAACTCTATGGGGAAAAGCGTTTTGATGGTGTCAACTACGGACTACCCTATTAACGCAAGAAGTGCAAGTGCGATAAACATACCTACATATTAAATGTATGTACGTTTATGATAGTGTCTGTGCGAGAAAGCGCGATTGACATAGACACAAGTCTTGGTCGCATCGCGTCGCACTTGTTGCGTTGCGACGCTCACGCAAGACAACGCCTTAGGCCGTGAAAAGGTTAGTTTCAATTCGAATTTGTGACGCGACGATCTCGTGCGCAATCCTGCTATCTGCCGAAATAGAGTGTAACATAAAATCGCATAACCACATGACAAATTATATGTTAGCCATAGTCGCAATAACAATTAGGTGAGTAGCAGCAGTCAAAGCTGCCCTTCTCTCTCCTATCATTTTCAATGTCCAAAATACGTCAATAATATTTAATTAATATTTCAAAAATTATATATTCTTGACAAAATAAAATATTTAATTTTTTTAAATTTTTATTATATTTTGTAATGCCTAAGTTGTCTAGCATGTTTTGCACACCCTTAATTGACAGTGTAATTAGCAACACTATTTAACTGTATGTAAGCCTTTTGTTTGATAAATTGTAAAAATGACATAAGAGGCTTAGGCTCTTGTAAGGCTTATCTTTGTAAAAGAAAAAATAAATATTTGTATTTGTATTTGTAACTGTCGTTCGTGTGCCTAATAAATAAAATAAAATAAAAATATAAAATAATATTACACTATTAACTCACGATAAAGATTCGAAATGACTATCTTAGCTTGTCACAAATCTGATTCGTAGACAAATTTGACATGAAAAAAAGGTGAAAAGAAAATAAAAGTTGCTTTTTGAAGTCAATTTGCGAGAGTCAAAAGTGAGTAAATAAGAAGGAGAAAGTACGCAACTGGTGCCAAGTTCTTAATTGTTTGAGTTTCCATTTTCTTACCGTCGTGTCGAGGGGTCGCCGCTTTCCTTATTTACATGTGAAAAATAGAAATATTTTTCCTCGATCTAGGTAAATTAAAACTTAAGCTTCTTATAACTCCTTACTTCTTTTGATATGGTAGTATGGTACAATGACTGCTTGACTACAGGACTGAGACCTACCGTTCTTAATAGGTACTTATAAAGTGATATCAAAATGAGTAAGGAAAACTTGTAAGAACTTTAAAATATATATTTAGTGGTTACTAGCGGACCCGGTAGACGTTGTCCTGTCTATTGTTTTTTTTTCAATTTCCTGATCTTTGAAACCTTTACCTCTAGACTTCCACGCATATTCCAAGACTAAAATTATTCAAATCTGTTCAGCCGTGCTAGAGTTATAGCGTCAGGAAAGAAAACCCGACTTATTTTTGTATTATAGATTTCATAATAAGTAAGGAAAACCTGTAGGAACTTTCAAAATATACATATATTTAGTAGTTATGCAGTACCTATGCTTGCACGATTTGTCTTTGCTTTAACTGATTTGTATCCTCGACGAATGAGGTGTGCTATAAGTTTGAATCCTACCTATTCTGTTTGAATGTGTACATGTGTTTGTGTTTTGGTATGTGCCGGTCTGTGGCATCGTAGCTTCTGAACGTATGGACCGACTTTTAAACGGTTTTTTTCATTTGAAAGATAATTTAATCGTCGTGGTTTTTAGTTGTGCTTGGTTAAGACTCTTTATCATCTGTCAAAACGATCTGCCTCCATAGATTTTGTATTGTAATGCCTACTATAATTTGACGTCATAATGTAGAATCAGCAATCGAAGTCAATTTACTAAATATTTATTTAATTCAATGTAAATAAAAGTAGGTTTAAACAGCTTTTTGGTAATAAATCGGTTTTACTAGCTTCATAGAGGTTATCGTTTTAGAACTCCAAATTGTTGAACATATTTACAATAGGTGTTGTGGCTACCTTCAAACTTTCCGCACAGAACCGGAAACAGTATGTGACTACCATCAAACTCGCCGCACAGAAACATTGAAACTCTCCGCAAAAAACAAAATACAGCTCTCATGAGCTATTGCTTCGCTGATAGTCGCCGTCCGCATCATGCTGATTGAAAATAAGGTGGCACAACTGTTTTCTACCCTAGTTACAATCGACTGTAAATCCATTCGAATATGTAAATCGAAATAGCTTTATTTCGATTAGTTGCTTTCACGCGTTCATCGCTACTCCTCGAAACTACGAGATAAAAATACGAAAAAAAATATTCGTAGACACGTCACGTGAAAACGCGTCCTACGCAAAATCATAAATATTATCATAAAGCGAGGAATTGCGGTTGCGCGTGACACAGCCCGGTGTCGATTTGTCTAAGCATACCTACCATGTGTATTAAAAAAACACTTCATAACATTTTAATGGTTATAATGACGACCGTTTGGTGCAGTGGTCCACAGGTCGGACTTCTAAACCAAGGGTCGCGGGTTCGATCCCCGCACAGTACAAGCATAAGTGTGCATGAACATGTGTGTTTGTACTGGTCTGGGTGTTTTCTATGTATAATACGTATTTATTTACAAAAAAAATTATTTAAGTATGTTTATCCGTTGTCTAGTACCCATAACACAAGCCTCGTAGCTTAGTTTGGGACTAGAGAATTGGTGTGATTGTTGTGGAATATTTATTTATTTATTATTATTTATAATAAATAATGATTTCAAAATATTTGGGTTTCTCGGATAAGTACCTATCAACGTTGTTCTAACTTCGTCGCGGCCATTGGTTGTCAGTACACGCAGTCAGTCGCGGGCGAGCTGCAGTAAAAGAAAGAACATAATATTTAGTACAAGTTGATAACAGATAGTGAAAGAAGCAATCGAGTCACCTATATTTAAATCATGTGCTAAAGAAAATAATTATTCGAAATGCTTTTATAATCAAACTAGCGGCCTGCTCGCGATCTCTTCCGCGCAAACGTTGGATTTTACCTCCTTCCCGTTTTATCCCAAGGGAGCATTTAAATGTGGATGAAAAGTATCCTATCACCCAAGTCAGCTCACACCCTGTCTGTAAACCAAATTTTATAAAAATCCGTTCAGTGATTTCGGCGTGATTGACGGATAAATAAAAAAATAAAGAAACTTTTGCATTTATACCTTAATATGAGTGTAATAATTGTACATTGTCATTAAAATTAAATTGGTAAAATTTAGCTGGCAAGATTTGATTACAGACAAACAGACACGGGATTTAAGATCGTAAAATAACTTTATTTATAAAATATATATTTTATTTGTATAATATATTTATATAATTGTTGTAATATATTTATATTTGTATAATTGTTGAATAATCTACAAACATGCTCCTATTTCCTCTCAGCTGCATACGTGAAGCAGTCTCTTGCATAACGTTTATTTGCCTCCCACTTCTTAACCTAGTTCATCTATTTTTATCTTGGTTTGTACTTATATTCATTTATTTTCTAGAACGGAACTGAGGATATTGGAATTTCTGGTAAACGTAGGTACTTTGCGGTTGAAAATAAGATGAGTACTTTATCGCATGGACAGCGCGATGGTTGCCAGGGCGACGCGTTTTTACGTGCTTCTGAAAATCACCATATGATAGCGCACAACGATATTTGTGGGTAGGAACGTCTTCATCATTATACAAGCTGTTTGCCGCTCACTTCTGAGCTTATGCTTCTCCAATAGACACAGATTTTTTCCCGGGTTTTACGCAACACAAACACTTTTAAAAGGTAAAAACTTGGTATTTACCTTCCCGACGTTTCGATCTGGTTGCACAGATCATGGTCGCGGGCGAACTGGAGGCTGGCGGCGTCGTCTACTCGGGCGTGTCGAGTTTTCTTCTTCCACCCGCATTTGTTGGATATTTATATCTGCAGTACAGTCAGTCCGACAAACTACACTTACAATGTCCGGGTTTCTTTGAGACGGCCTAAAACGCGGTTTAAAATTTGTAATCACCGGATTCCACGCAGATGACAAGTTGAATCCATCATCACGATTGAAATTTTTGTGCTTTTTTATTTCAATGGCTTCACGTACTAATCTGGTATGATAATGACGATCAGCTGAGAGGATTTTTGGGTCATGAAGTTCCATCCAGTGATTAACGTTGGAATTTAGTAGATGTTCGGCTATTGCGGATTTGCACGTCTGTCGATTCTTTACAGCTGCGATATGTTCTTTTACCCTCTCGGCTATTTAACGTTTCGTTTGCCCTATATAAGAACTAGCGCCCGAGTTGATGACGCCGCCAGCCTCCAGTTCGCCCGCGACCATGATCTGTGCAACCAGATCGAAACGTCGGGAAGGTAAATACCAAGTTTTTACCTTTTAAAAGTGTTTTTTGTTGCGTAAAACCCGGGAAAAAATCTGTGTCTATTGTAATAATGCAACAGGAAAGTTTAAAACAGTACATAGGCTTCTCCTCTAGGCAAGTGATTTTTCTCTTAAAATTAGAACATCAAAACGCGACGCGTTTCCTTCGCGCTACCTTTGTTGCAAACACCAACCTATTATTATTATAATGCCTTAATCTTTTGGTTGTCGTTTATAGTATTAGCATAATAATAGGTGCTAACTGATTGCTCAAAACAAGGGTAGGGTAGATGACACCACCAACCATTGACATACTCTTCATCATCTCGCACATCTATTTCTTTAAAGTCATAAATGTTGTCACAACTTTCCTTTTATACACATCTATTTTGGTGCTTAAAGATATATTTTTTAATTTTGACATTAATGACTTTAAAGAACTAGATGTACGATCTGTCAAAACGTTCAACCTCCATGGATTTTGTATAACAATTCTCTAACGTGACGTCATGTTACAGTCTCAGAAATCGGAGTCAATTGACTGAATATTTATTGATTTTTGTGTTATTAAAAATTGGTTCTACAGCTTTTTGGGAGTAAAGGTTTTATTAGCTTCATAGAGGTTATGTTTCATGTAAGAATACTTTATACAAAACGCCATGGTCTTGCAAATATGAAAAACAGGTGTCATCATGTCTATTCTAATGCAGCCTAATTGATAGGTATTTTAACAAAACTTTTAACGATGTAAGTTCTGTTATTATTTCCATCAGGCTGTATTAATTAAAAGACGTAATGAGGGCTCTGAAAATGCCGAACATGATAATTAAAGTAACATATTTGCGTGAGCTGTAATACATGTTGTCTGGTTACAGGCGTTCATTATTGAATCTGCTTAATAAAGTTATGTAAAAAAAGAAACTAAATAGTTCGACTACAGAAAAGTCTCTGCCAAATGAAATTATTGCAACTTATAATGGATCACGACACAAGATAATATGTAATCTGTCTTTCTTAAAGCTGTTACATAATAATATTAAAATTGATAATTGCCATTTAAACTACTGGAGTGGACACAATTAAGAGGACTTTAGTCACAACTATTTGATTAAAAAAATCGCAGAGTAAACATGATATCTCAGTAGGTCAAGAATCTTGTCGGTAGCGTAGGTCAGGTTCATTTTTAGGGTTCCGTACCTCAAAAGAAAAAAACCCTTATAAGATCACTTTGTTGTCCGTCCGTCCGTCCGTCTGTCAAGACCGTTTTTCTCAGGAACGCGTGGAGGTATCAAACTGAAATTTCTATATAATACTTAGGTCTACTGTCCCTAGAAGCTGTAGGAAAATCAACCTTCTAAGCCAACGCAATCAAAAGATACAGCCATTTAGGCCGCAAATTTCCGCAAATTTTCGAAACTCGCACGGGAATCAAAACCTACAGGGTACTTCCCGTAAACTTAGAATCTTGAAATGTAGTACGAAGTCACGTCTTATAGTACAGATATAGGAAAAAATACGAAAACCGTAAATTTTCAGTTTCATCATATAAAAAAATGACAATTTTGAAATTTTCAGTTACTACTCCTACCGAGGGTTCCGTACAAACCTGTAGGGTTTGTACGGAACCCTCGGTGCGTGAGTCCAACTCGCACTTGACCGGTTTTTTTTTATTGGATGTCAGTTATTATAAACAGAAAAAAATCTCTCAGCTTTCCGCACTGTCCTAATTATTTGTTGTAAGGCTTATATCTCAATCAAAGTCATTAAAGATTATGTTATCCAATCTCCGAAGTTGTAAAAGCGTAGTAATTATTACGTACCTATAAAGTTGTTTTAAAGTTGTTTCATTAAAATTTACGCTCGGCGTTGCCAGCCAAAGCAAGCTTTGCCACAGTTTAACATAAACTTTGCCTTTACACAAACACCATACACTTATCTTGCCAAACGTGAATTCGAAGGTAAAACTAAATACATTATAAGATCAAGTTTAAAAAAATACTTTAAAATGAACCAGAATTGATTATGTAATTGAATATAGCGTTACGCCCAAGCGCCATTCATCAGGCATCATTTCTCGGTTTCGTGCTACTTAAAGATAAAACTTATCTTAGCTTATATATACATATAGTAAAATAGTGACTAAGACTAAATACTGTAATGGTAGTACTAAAAACTTGTTGATCAAAGGCCCACATACACACGCTACATACGAACATACAGTCACATATCCACTCACAACACACACACACGTTCACACACGCGCGAGCACACACACATACACACACACATACACACACACACGTGCACACACACATACACACACGTGCACACATCAACATCATTATGTTACTGGTATGACCATCGCATAATATTGTAAGCACACTATACTTTTTATTAAAAGGGAAGTCTGGTCTTCACGACACAGGGTACGAGTGTGGAGACCAGCGACACTGTTTAGTTAATGTGCTTATTTTAAGTTCGAATTAGTTATTTATAACAGTGTATCTGTATGTATATTTAATAAATTTTTGAACTTAAATAAAATTCTTTATTCTTATTCTTATACCTAGCACGAATCCGAGAAATGAACACTCCTACACGGATAGGCTGCAGAAATTTAACATGGTTACCCTGGAAACGAGACGTAAAAGGTTTGAGCTTATATATCTTTACAAAATACTACACTTTGCGATCGATTTTCCTGCCTTGCTTTCATCGATTAGCCTAAACACTCACTCACACAACTATAGGGCCAGTGACCGCAAGCTTAAACTGTTCTCACTTCAGGTTTACCGTAACAACACTTCATATTACAACCCAGTAGTTAGGATGTGTCGCCTCTACAATGATATATCCCATGAATATCCAGATGGTGATATTCTGGGTTCTGATCCAAATGACATCTACAAATTTATTCGTGAAATTCTGAAGTGACTTGTTTTATGCGTTGTACGTAGGAGACCAATTACTTTAGAAGT
Source organism: Pyrausta despicata (assembly GCA_963921415.1). Taxonomy (NCBI): domain Eukaryota; kingdom Metazoa; phylum Arthropoda; class Insecta; order Lepidoptera; family Crambidae; genus Pyrausta; species Pyrausta despicata. Next base: position 5,633,256 of record OY992862.1, on the reverse strand, counting down.
CCCTACTTGCTTTTGTTCAGGTTTAAGGTGCAAAATTTGTAATTTGTCTATCGTAATACGCTTTTCACCGCGCCAGTTAGTTCGAAGCATAATTTGTAACTAATTGTATTGTACTACATAAACACATGTTTTGGCTTACAGTTTAGTACTTAATTTTAATTTTTAAGAAACTTTTATCCCCACAACTGTAAACTATTTTGTGTTAATAAATAAAATAAAATTAAATGAAGAATCCGAGATTAGTACTGAAGTAACAAGTACTATGGAATTTAAAGTAAAGTAACAGTCGCTGAAAGCATTGCTTAAGTAAAAGTAATATCAATATAATATAGCCCGCTGTTATAAATAATTTACCTCGAAACAATGAGATTAGCATCAAGTCGCCTTACTGTCAGCACGTATAGTTCTTTCAAATCACGAAGTCGAGCAGAATTTACTTGTGGTAAATATGTGTCCGTATATGTGTCGATGTGTGCGTGAAAACGAAAGCGGGTATGGTTAGCATAAAAATAATACCAATATTTTTGTATGTTCAATTGATAATAAAATAAAACAACAAAACTTTTAAACTAAAATGTTTATTATTTAAAATAAATAATAAATAAGGGAATGTATTAAAATAAAATTATGTTCTTCTACATTTGGGTTTAAGTTTTAATTTAAGCGAAACATAAGACTTAAATAAGGATATACAATTGAACTCAAGATATGGCAAAATTATGAAAATAAGGCTAGGCTGGAACTATTTAATAACAAATTTCTATCTATTTTTACGTATGTGAAAAATGTGTCGCCTTAATCTTCTTCGGAAAAACTGTTGCTTTCGTTAGTTTCAAAGTCAGTCGTGCTGCTATCACTTGATTCACCCACATTAATTACAAATTCAAAGTCATAATCAAAATATTTCATATACTCCTTTTCAATTTTTTCGACATGCTTGCATGTATTAAGCCAGATGTTGTTATCGATACTGTTTAAACCTTCAGCTATTAAATTTTGAACTTCTGTCATATTTTGACCAATATTTTTCGAGGCAATCTTATTTTTCAGAATACCCCAGATGTTTTCAATGGCATTTAATTCGGGGTGATATGGTGGCAGTCGTAGTATTTCGAAACCTTTGCTTTTTATTATCTCGTCAATTCTATATGAAATAAAACGCTGCTTATTTCTGATTATTAAATCATACAATTCTACATTGCGGGACAGTGCATTGAAAGGAATACCGTGTTCCGTCAGCCACTTTTGCATGTCGCTCTTGCGCGAATTTGACGTAGGTATACTACTACTTCGAGTATTATGGTAGGATGCGTTGTCCATCACTATAACAGATTTATCTGGTAAATTTGGCAGCAGCTTTTCATTCAGCCATTTGCTATAATTATTGAAATTCATATTTGAGTGATAGTCTCCAGTTGTGGATGATGCTTTGTATATTAACGAAGCATCTTTAATAAATCCACTACTGCTACCCGCATGCACTATAATAAAACGAGCACCGGTACTCAATTTTTTTAAAAATGACTTGTCTTTTGTCTTAGTATCTAGTTTTTTTCAATTCCACGTGTTTTGACGTACGTGCGAAGTTAGCACATATGTTTCGTCTGTATATATAATGAGACGGCCTTCTTCACGGTATTCATGAATTTTTTTCAAAAAATTAAATCTCCACAATTGTATTTCATGCCTTTCTTGTAAAGATTTACGATTGTTTTCAATTTTGTTCCATTCGTAGCCCATTTTTATAAGCAACGAACGTAATGTGCTCAAACATCCGTCAAAACCAATTTTTTCTCTTAATGCTGACTGAAGTTTTGCCAAAGTTGGAAGTTCATTGTGTTCTATATGAAAATTTTGAATTGTAGTTCGAATAATTTCTCGATTCATATTATCTAAATTAAATTTACCGTCTCTTTTTCGTCGCTTTTTCATGGGTGAAGTAAACTTGGTTGATGAAGATGGCAACTCTTTCTCTTCTTTTAAAATCCTACTTACTGTGCGTTCACTGACGCCTGTTGCTTGGGCAGTTCGTTCTAATATGTTTGCTAATGGACTTAGGTCACATCCATCAGTGTTATTTGCTTTCATAAAATTATATTCATCTTTTAGAAAGTGAAAGACTTTAGCAATGATTGCTCGACCCTAAAAACAATAAAATATACAATTGAATAAGTATCAAAAGTCAAAACTAAACTATTACTTAAATTAAAAAATAATCATTTTTATTTAATGTCAAAACTAGAAAAAAAATATTTACCTCGCTATGGATAACTTTGCGCTTTGACATGCTGACAGTACTTCACGGCAATTAGCGTCCGGAAACAATAAACACAACTAACCTGAGCGACAGCGCGCTCGCGACTGACCGCGTCGTCATACACGCACACTATTGCATTATGCATGTACACGTTTAAAAACAAATAAAGACTACTCGCCTTCGTGAAATGCAAGAACTGTACCTGCCTACGCCTGCCTGCCGTCTGATTCGAATGCGCTCGCGGTAGGAATTACAACTAGTGTGTAATTACCTTTATTGCTAGAAGGCTTTTGCGCTAATATGTGCTTAATTTCCTATTTTCTCTATTTGTCAGTCAGTCAATCAGCCAGCTTTTCTTTTGATTTATTTAGGTTTCCCAACCCTGTTTTACCTTTTTTTATTTAAAACTTCAGCTACTCCAGACATCGCATAGACTCCAGACGGACAATACAATGGTCCTAAGATCCCAAACAAAAAAAAATAACATAAGATGGCGAAATAAGTTTTCTCATGCAGCTATCCCTATGTAATAAATAATTTTCCTCGAACCAATACGATTGCCATCAAGGCGCTTGTCTGCAAGCACGTAGGAACCTACCTATATGCCTTCACCTGCCGTTTGATTTGAACTGCTCGCGTGCGGAATTACAACTAGTGTGTAATTGCCTTTATGGTTGGAAGGTTCTTGCGTTATGTGAAATTTTCTATCCTGGTGTAACCAAGGCTGAACAAAAGTTACTCGGTAGCATTAGCACTTTTCATTATGACTTTAGATATCGACGTTCTATGCAGACGGACCATTTAGATGTCTATTTTTTAAATTCGAAAAGATCCGGTCCGAAAGATCGGCTCCGGTCATCAGGGAGGATCCTGATGACGGGAGCCGAAAATATTTTTTTATATCTTTTCGAACAGAAATCATACTGAGCTTACATACAGAAAACTAGCACCTTCAAACTTTAATAAGTTTCATGTTCGGTGTGTAAAGGCTATTTTAGACTATAAATTCTCTCCCTTCAGTGTCTTAAAGTTTTAAATTCTATAACGTCTGTAAAAATAATATGGACAGTTGCATGGAGAGTACAATCGTCTTCGCTACAAAGGGAACTTTTTTCTTACTTTTTATCACAATATAATTAACAATCAACCAGCATACCCGTCATCTATACTAGCAGCAAATAGTAGATTATGTACCAAGGGGGTAAAGGACTGTCTTAAGTAACTGGTGTTTGAACCTGATTTAGAAATTTTTCCTTTGATTTTTCTTGTAATAGATTATTCATAATCCCTAAAGCGTCTTCAATAAACTCTAATTATCTACATAAACAAAAAGAAAACATAAACAATAAACTCTAAAATTTCAAATTCAAATAATTTTATTTCAAAGAATTTTCCATACGATATTATCTCCCTAGAGTATAAAGACTCGCTTTACTCAGACATTTCGTGTCATAAAATGAGACTGTTGAGCATGAGGTGTGTAAGTAACGTTTAAACAGCTGACTAACCTCCGCCTGAAAGTAATTATATTAGTATTCCCACTTGGCCACGCGCGATGCTCGCACGGAATGACAACTATTCGTATCGCGTTACCTTATATGAGCTTATATGACGCACATAACTACGTAAGGAACTTTCATTTCTATCGGTCCTTTGACAGGCAATTTCATTTTAGTTTTAGGTCTACAAAATTACGAAGAGGCGTGATTGTAATAAGAAACTCACACCCGAGGATTTGCGGCACAGATTTCGTTTATATATTTGGATCCTTTTGACCATAGCCGAAGGTCAGGATGAAAATCTGCCTCCAGGCTATAAGGAACCTTGGCCAATCTGGAGAAGCCTAAATACGCTGAGGCCCCAGGTTGGTCGAAGTAAGGATAACCTGTGCCGGTGGGGGTACTTAAGCAGCGCAGAGGTCACCTGTGAATGTGGAGAACCCCTGCAAACCATGGCCGACCACCTGCTCGCGTGAGGACTTACTAGTCAATAACCAGAGGACTACCACGGTAGCCACTTTCTGGGCACGTAAGATTTAGCCCGTGTTCTTGCCGACACGAAAGAAGAAGAAGAAGAAGGATATAGCACAATGTGAATACACACGACGCCACATTAAGCTCCTCGATTTCGTTAGCATATTCTATTAAAATGTATGGATCGCATCAACTTTTATGTGACTGTTAGCTGACTCGGAAAACGTTGTTTTGCCATATAAATTATTGTGGATAACCCTTATCACTAAGGGATATGAATAATAGATGTTGGCCGATTCTCAGACCTACTCAAGCTCTCAAAATTTCATAAGAATCAGTCAAGTCGCTTCGGAGGAGTACTGGAGCGAACATTGTGTCACGAGAATTTTATATTTATAGATATTTTGCATGCACTGAATTGTCTATTGTTGTTCGGCCAACATGGCGCTTGCTTAGGGCACTTGTTTATTTTTAAACGTACTATGAATAACGAACAGCGTAATATCCCTCGATGTTTTGTAAGTACCTATATTTTTTGTTATTATTTTGGTTTATGTAACCAAACGTGAAGTCGAAGGTAAAACTAAATACATTATAAATACCATCTCATCAGCCTATATACGTCCCACTGCTGGGCACAAGCCTCACCTCAACTGTGAGGTGGTCCGAGCCATACTCCATCTCGCGGGCTCAGTGCGGATTGGTGGAGGGGTGTTTGTAAGGTAAGTGACCAACCTTACTGTCAGATGTTATTAAGCCGCCCGAGGGCCTCTGACCAGGCTTAACGACTAATATCTATCGATATTAACCGGGACCAACAGCTAACGTGCCTTCCGAAGCACGGAGATGCTTGTAAATAGACGTCACTTAAATGGTCAGAATGGTCACCCATCCCAAATATGACCGCGCCGTATGTTGCTTAACTTTAGGTATCACTACCAAAGCGCAACCACTGCGCCACAAGCACCGTAATTACAAATACAAGTTAGAAAATTTAATTACTTCAAAATGATAACGCTCAATCACATCAAGGTCCTCATTTTCGTTGCAATATGACCCTTTTTACGTAAGCATAATATGCCGCAGTGATTAGTGACGTGTCCGACCGTAGGTACATACCATAGAAATGCAATGTCGATATATTTGATATTTCATTCATTTCGATGTAATGTTACCATTGGTGTACTTAAATAAAAAAATACAAGAAATTGAGTACAATATATTTATTTACATCGTAAGCCTTGTACCTTTTTATTGGTGGAACTGGAATCGACCAAATAGCTATATCAATAGTCGGCCTCAGCTTCATATTTATTTCACTTTAAAAACTTCGGTTATGTTGAAAGACAGATTCGGTTTTATTTTCTTGGTTTCTTCAGATGATTTGAAGTTAAGGCAATTACACATCGTTGTCATTCCAGTCAAGTACGCAAGGGAGCAGAATACTAATGTTCAGATGACCACATATCAAGCTGGACATTGCTGTATCTTAACCCGTTGTAATATGATCGCTTTTGCAAGAAAAATGTTTAAGCCTTATGCTGGTGACTGGGCTTCATAGGTGAAGGCACGATGGGCTCAAGGTACTTCGTAGGGTCTGACTTGGGCCTATAATTGATATTAAAGGACGTATATTTACATTATTGCAACATTAGGTCAAGAGGACAGCACTATGTTTAAAACATCAACTGCATTCAACAAGGTGGATGTACCTCCACCTACCTACGAGGTAATATATTAGATCAAAGTTCGAATATATACGAAAGTCCAGGTTTACTTATTTCAGTTATTTAAGCTTCATTGCACAACAAAACTTTGTACAACAGGTGGACTTAACGCTATAGGGCATTCTTTACCAGTCATGCCTTTGGGCTAACAGAAATGATAAGTGGACGGTGCGCCGAAGAAAAACGAAACTTAAAATAATTAATAAGAGAAAACATTAAGAGAAAGCTATTATATAAAAATCAAAGATTATCTATCACTCCAGAACGCGTCGACTAATTTGACCGATTCTTTTTTATGATATGGTTCTTACGAAGGAAAAAAAAAAACAACGGGCAGGGGAACCTCTGCTAGTAAAATATAGAATTTAGAATAAAATATAAAAATATATATTGATAAATAAACATAATATATACTTAATACACTAAATATGAGGAATTGTTCAAGAAAGATCTTTCTTCACCTGTTTAAGCCTGTTTCAGGTTTCGACCTGTTAAGATTTTTTTCGGTCCCATTTTGTCGAGCTCGAGCTGGCGTAGAGAAATTAATTAAAAATTAAATATAACAAGAGAAAATAGTTACAGGACAGCCTATGTTGATTGGACTCAAAGTTCCGCAGACGACCCTCTTATTACCTAGCTACGAGTATCAATCAAATTTTGATCGATAGTTAAGTCAGTTACAAGAGCAAGTTGACTAGCAACAAAATATCTAATCATTATGTACTCACATAGTAAAAAGTCTGTATTTATGTATGCTTAGATCTTCAAAACTACTCAACGGATTTAATTAGAGATTCATTGACTTAAGTATGTGGTCATTTATGTACATACTTTGATTCCTCCAGTTGGACACTAGCAAACTTATTCTAGACATGCTGTTTATTAAATTAACATAGCCGAGTACTTGTCACTTGAACCGAGTTATTTGGCCGAGTACGAGTACCTATTAAAAAAACCACCGAGTACGCCGAGTACCGAGTACTCGGCCCATCTCTTGTTTAAATGTATAATAACATGTTTTAAATATTAGAGAACCTAATAGATTTCTAACCCAAGGGTAAAGCCGCTGGTGGGAAGCTAGTATACAAAAAACCAAAATATTGACCAAAAATATAGGTACCTGCAAAACATCGAGGGATATTACGTTGTACGCTATTCGTAATACGTTTAAAAATAAACAAGCCCATGTTGTCCGAACAACAATAGACAATTTAGTGCATGCAAAATAGCCACATAAAAGTTGATGCGATCCATACATTTTAATAGAATATGCCAACTAGAACTGATTGCTACACTTACGCAAATAGTTTTCCATACACCAAATCTTAACGCTTCACAGTTTTAATTGCTCGTTATTTTCTTTTAGATAATACCAACTCTATGTATCGGGTAAATGCCCGTATTGTCACCCTGGCATGACAAATTGGCTAGATGTCCGTGTTTTGGATACAAGGTGACAGAATGTTTTGATATATTGTTCTTGAAGACGGAAGGTTCTCTGTGATGATTGTAAATAATGTGGTGTGACTGGCAAATTGGACTTATGTTTGTTCTTGTTTTACATGTGAATGTCTTCTTAGACGCTAAATTAACGGACCTCTAAAACCAAACAAATATACAATTTAAATAAAATTACAATTCATTTTAGAAAAGACCTATGCAACCTTGTGAGTAAACATTAAGTTATACTAAATTCATTTAATAATAAGTAAAAAGCAAAACTACTTAACGGATTTTGATGCATTTTTTAAATAGATAGAGTGATTCAATTGGAACGTTTACATGTATGCACATACATACTCGTTCTTCCTTAATATATTAGAGTACCGAAATTCACGGGCAAAGCCGCTAGCGGAAAGCTAGTTAAAAGCATTTTTTTTCGATTCACGCTTTGTCAAAAACGAATGAATGTAGTTAAAAATTAAAATTACGTCTGAATTATATAAAGTGTAAACTTATGTCATAATAGCGATGATGAAAGCACACGCAAAACAAAATACAAACACAAGCACAAACAAAAGAATCTGACAAAACGGATTGTTTTCAAAAATTTTGTGACGTCATCGTTTAATTGGCTAGACGACACCACCAATCGTTGACATACTTTTTATTATCTGTCAAAACGGTCTGACTCCATAGATTTTGTATGGGAATAATGAACGTGACGTCACTAGAAATCGGAGTCAATTGACCGAATATTTATTGAGTTTTGTGTGTTTAAAAATTGGTTTCGATAGCTTTTTGGAAATAAACTGGTTATAATTACTTCATAGGGGCTATGTTTTTTAAACGTCATGGTCTTGAAAATATTTAAGATAGTTGTCATCATGCCCATTCAAGCAGTTTACTTAATAATCTTAAAAACTCCTGACATGAGCTAAGAAAACAGCTGATAAGCTTCAACAGCTGGACGCATATGATCAGCCATACTTAGACCCGCCGTGATTAAATTATCTTTTAAATAAAAAAAAATTGGTTGCCTGTAAAGTCGGTATACGCGCGAAAGTTTTACGTGACAACGACTTTGAGTGGTAAAATAATTTTAATGTGAATATTCATTCGTATAACATGAACCGGTGTGTATGCCTATCTCTCTAACTCTCTCTCTCTCGCTCTGTCTCTCTCGCTCTTAGGCGGGTTAACTGTGCTCGAGTGGAAGGGACGCGTACCTTTCAATTTTTAGCTCCTTGTGAGCGCGGAACGTGAGCGGAGCGTAACGCAGTTTCTTGAAGTGTCACCCGGCAAACCAATTTATAAGACGTTGTCACGTCAAAAAAACTGAAATCAGTCCATCTGTTCGGGCTACGATGCCACAGACAGCCAGACACACAAACAGACATAGGGACAAACTTATAAGACCCTTCTATTTCATCGGGGGGTGAAAAAACACAACACCCCAAACCAGATAATCTCCAAGTTATAAATAAAAACAACGTCACATACATTGATTTGACTCCGTGGTAAGGAGCTTAAGCACTTGTGTTACAGATATCAGAATCAACAGTGGTATTACAAATAAACTTAAATAAATAACATATAACACTCAGACCAGTACAAACAGACATGTTCACGCACACAAATGTTTGTACAGCGCGGGGATCGAACCCGCGACCTCTTGGTTAATAGGCAACGTCTTGACCATAACACCAAAGTGATCGTCGTCGTAGTTAAATTCTCAGTGTCGCTGTTTCTCACTTTACACCAACTTTACAACTAAGTCAAATAATGCCAAATCTATATTCCTTCCATACCAACTTACTTTAAAGATAAAATAATTGGTTCCAGTGTTGCGTTGCAAAGTCGATAGTCGATTTAAAATTCATCGATAGGTCTTGTATGCCAATGCAGGCGTTGGCGTGCGATGCATAGCGTTCTACTAGACGTGATTGTGCGAGAATCGCTTATGATTAGCATGACTGAGAACCTAGATAAGATTTTGTTAAAACACCTTTTATTTTAATTTTATCAATTTTATAGAGTTTTAAAATCAGAATCATTTACTTGCGATTAAACGGGGTACAAGAAGGTTTACAATCAATTTGATGTTCGGCCCATTTAGCCATTGACAAATCGCATGCAAAATATTTGTTTGATAATAGTAAACTTCTAATAAAATTATTGTACAGTCAACATGTCAGCTCTTAAGGTCTTTATATTATTAGTAATTTTATTTTATTTATTTCTATTTTAATTAGAAAGGCACAGTAACAATCAAGCAACCATTACTCGTATTTCACCCAATGGTAAGTGACGATGTTGTTGGGGTTAGATTAATGTCTGCCTACTAGAGTATAATATTAACTCTATTCTCTCTAAAATAGGCTTGCCGTTCCACATTTTAGGCTTCATAAGGTTGGTCACTCATTTATGGGTAGATGTGTAATATTTTTTAATAAATTACCTGAAAATTTAATTTCATTGCCTTTAGATAAATTTAAAACAGTTGTAAAAGATGTATTAATGTCGAAAGGATATTATAAAATTGATGATTATATAAATGACAAAGATATATGGAAATGTTTAAATGCAAACAATTACAATTATTGTAAATCAATTTTGAAAAGAGGCAATGACAATAGTGACTGAGTTTCTTGCGCCGCTTCTTCTCAGCACTGGCCCAAACTGTCCCGAAGCGGTGGTAGGGTCAATTTATATGTTGGGACGTGTAAAAGTGCTAATTTGTTAGCCTAATTACAAAAATAAATTGAAAAAAAAAAAAAAAAAAATTATTTTTTTTTTTTGAAAAAAAAAAAAATTCTTGAAAATTTGAAAATTATCTTTTTTAGGTAACATTTCAGATGACTGTAAACTCTCTTGTCGTCTCTCTCTCTCTCATCTCTCATCAGCCTATATACGTCCCACTACTGGGCACAGGCCTCACCTCAAGTATGAGGTGATCCGAGCCATACTCTACCACACAGGCTCAGTGCGGATTAGTGGAGGGGTTGTTTGTAAGTCTCTTGTCGTACGCCACAAAAATTAAGTTTAAATCGTATTTAAGCAGTGTTAGCTTAACATTGGCAAATTTTAAGTAAGAGGAGAAGGAGGCAACTTTGAAAGGGGTGGGGGGAGGGGTCGAGCTTTGAACATTTGTGTTTACGGAGCTATTTAAAAAGGTAATTTTGCAGTGATTTTTTTGAAAACTTTTTACATTTTTACTTTAAAATTTCTACTCTCACAATACTTTTTCTAGTTTCACAATACTTAGTCTAACTATTTGGCTTTTTTTGACAACTTTTACTAAATTTAAAATAAATAATTAGCTTACTCCATTACCCTTAGTTTATCTATCAGTTTTAGCCCAGATATGGTATGTTATATTAACATTATTAAACTTAGATAAATGTTGGCATGGGCTTATTATTGGCAATTGTTACAACTACCTCTGACAGGTTTGATTCAAAGTCTGCTTGTCAAATGACTTTAAAAACCAGAAGCGTCAATATTTGTTTTGCAATGTTAAGGCACTCGGGCTATACCTACCAAAAAAATAAATTGGGTTTTCATTTGAATGTGTCATCTGTATTGTCCTTTTAATTATTATTCGTATCGCCTGCTCAGTCGGAAATGTAGGCCAGTACGTGTGCCGAATGTAAAAATCACTGCAAGCGACTCACTGGGACACAAAAATATTACTGTAATATATTATACCTTTTCCTTTATACCTTTTCACTTAGAATGCGATCAGAGTGAAGGTTTTGTTTTTAATTACAAATGAAGTAGTTTTCAAATCAAAATACTTGTTGCGTACTATTTGTTTCTAGTTTGACATTAAAATACGTAACAACACTAAACTTAAACAGACTATGGATAACTCAATATCATGAAATAAATCAACAATATGTTATGCTTAGGTATATAAAACGCTGACAGTAAGGTTGGTCGCTTACCTTGCAAACAACCCTCCACCAATGCCAATCGTAGAATGCCAAAAGTAGATGATGGCGCGTTCCACCTTATATCAGGGTGAGTTGATTGGTGAGGTCTGTGCCTAGTAGTGGGACGTGTGACTGATGAGTGAGAGACATTTATAACGCTATCGATGGAACACGAGGAATTACATCGTGGCAGCCTAGAATTCAGACACTTGTATTGCGGATCGACTGCAGTTCATTAAATCCGCTGGCGTGCAGGTACTGGGGCACGCCAGGCACGATGTTAAGTGTGCCATAGTTTGCACTGCACCGCAAACACAGTCCACATCGGAGCTTGCCGAAAATCTTCACCTGGCCATGTTCTCCTTACTTCGACCAACCTGAGTCCAAACAACGCTATTACCAATAAATTATATTATTTATTCATCTATTTCAACATTGGCAACACATACCCAGTGGATATGCAAAGATTCGTCTCAACGGATACATTTGTTTTTAATATCCTTTTCGGCAAATTGAAAGTGAAGTGCAGGAAAATATCCAGGAAATGTTGGTAGGCCGACGCATGTGGAATAATAAAGAATGGTTTTATATTTTAAGGGACAGGAAAATTTCCGTCAACAGAAATATTATTTAGGAAAAAGTTTCTTGTTGCTTTTCTTGTAGATTATCCCGATTAATATTTATGTTGAGGATAATATTTTGTAAATCTTTGTGCAAATAATTTAAACCCTGAACAAGTGAGCTAACTATTTTCTTACTTGTAAGTATTTTTAATCCGTTTTATGTTCGTTTATTGAGATAAGACTTAGTTTAGTTACCTCCAATAGTTTGACAGTTCTTTTTTATGTGAACACCAGCTTACTTCAGTGTACTTTTATCGTCATCGTAACTTGTAGTGTTCTTGTACACGAAACAAGCTACTTTACAGAAAAGTCTGTGCGATCATCAAAATTCATGAGCCGCACTTCTTATACAGGGTGGTTCTAAGGCCGCGCGCACGAATTCTAATTCTAAAACAAAACATGAAAAAAACTTGTAAGAAAAAAATATCATTCGTACCGGGATTCGAACCCATGACACCAGGATGGAAGAAAAACCATTACAATAAGACCAATAACCATTGATGCTAAACTATATAAATTTGACTATTATTTCGTTTTACGGGCTGTCAGCGTTTGGCATTGTCACTCGTCGCTCGCTAATGTCAGTCAGGAATCGCACGTCTGTCGCTCATTCACCGCTACCTCGTCGTCGTTTTCGTGCGCAATCCCATACGATTCCATAGTAAATTTATATCTCGTCACCACCGCCCCGCTGTCGCCATCGCCACGCTTGTCGCAAAATTCGTGCGCGCGGCCTAAAAATGAAAATTATTATAGACAATTTACATTATGACAGAAGATGACCTACTTTGGATCTTGTGTGCTTGAGAGGTTTAAATAAAAATAATGCAATAAAAAAATACTTTGATGAAGACTGAGGCTTTCAATAACATTACGAGAGTACACTAATCAACAAAATGTTTAAAAGGTCTGCACTGAATAACATAAAAGTGATTGGCTCATTAAATATTTTTTCCATAAACCTCCTCTTCCCGGGTAAACGTTTGCCTGATTCTGGGCTTTGACTTTCCAACACCCTGTATTCCGTTTATAGGCTCAGAAGCTCTCGGCAATTCTGGAGAAGTGTACATATCCTGGCTCTGAACAAACGGCCCGCTGCAAACCTGCTACATTAAGGTTAAGGCAATCCTCAACGTCTATTTGAGTTTCTTTATTGGAGTATAGACTAAAAAAGTATTAAAAAATCGGTTGTCTGTAAAGTAACTGAATATAGTTGAACGTGACAACGTCTTAGTCACGTTGCCTCTTTATCGCTCGTTCCGCGCTCTCGCTTGCACTTCAAGCCTTGAATGGATGCGTCATGTTTTTTGGTGCGTGCAGCCGGCTCCATCGAATTATAAGACGTTGTCACGACAAAATGATGTATTAAAGCACTTGTTTTAACCATAATTTTAAAAACTACTATGTTTTATAGAACAGAGTTTTTAGAAACTGCAACTTTTAGTTACTTTCGAGTTTGATTTGAGTTTATGCCATAGACTAGAGGGACCGAACATGACGCAACCATTTTTAAACTGGTTTGAATGACATCATAAAAGGTTACTGAATTTCAAAAGGAGTTTCATCACAGTTGCCGTCCGTGTGTTTTGCCACAAACTCAGATTCAGCGGGAAATACCTAAGGTGCATTAGGCATGGCAAAAACATTTTTAAAATGGCAGATTATGGCTGTAGAGTTAGCTTTACGCTTAGAATAAGCGGGATATTTTCACTCTGTCATATCTATGAAACTGCATTAACGAAACGAACAAAAATATTAAATCAGCCAAAAATGAGCATATTTCTTAAATAGCCACTTTTAACAAACTCATTCGAAGCGAAACCCAAAAATCGACGTGTTTCGCGGAAACTTCTGACGATTCGGCCGTGTTCCATAATTTCCTTATTCCCATATGAATTTAATTTTTCCTTGAGGGAATATAATTTAGCCGTTCTCGGGGAGAAAATTGGGCAGAGTGTATCGTAAAAAAAGCGAGATGTGAGTACGTCACGTCACAGTTCGTTCGAAGTACCTATTGCGTGCACGTAATTTTCGTTTAATTTTACGAGCTTTAGGTGAATGTAAATCTAATCTCATACTGCTCGTTTCCTGCTTACGAAACACATCAAATTAACATTTCATCAATTTATGAATAATTAAAATATTTATACTGAACGACGTAATGGCGGCCATTCTTTGAGCGACTGTTGCATTGGCCCTTGTGTTTGTTAAATGTAAAATACGAGTAAATACTTCATATCACGAAAATGAGTAATGCTTGTGATGCAGTGGACGTTGCGATTTGGCAGTAATGTGAAAGTTTCGTTCGGTATCCGACCATGTAAGTGACGTCTACCACTTGCATTCTATTTCAATGCTTTAAAATGTACGTCCAACATACTTACATCAGTGTCCAAGACGGAAGTCTTTGACCAGTGTTTGTTGTCAGTAAGTCGTGGACCCTCACTATGGGTCTGATAGGAAGGCTCAAGGTTGACCAGCGAGCAATGGATAGGGCAATGCTTGATATTTCGATAACGAAGGAACGATAAAATCGGTAACGAGGAGATACGCAGTAGAACTACATCGTCCGACATTGCTCGAACGATTGCTTAGCTGATGTGGGAGTGGGAGGGACACTATAAGGTGGACCGACAATCTGGTGAAGGTCGCGGGAAGCCGCTGGATGCAAGAAGCACATGAGTGATCGCGGTGGAGATAGTTGGGGAAGACCTATGCTCAGCTGTGGGCCTTTGATATGATGATGATGATGATGGAAAAACACATAGATAGATCTGCCTCTAACAGCATACTAATTTCCAGTGAAATTTAGTCGTCGTGTAAAGATGGTTACTTGCCTTCCAAACGCCCTTTCATCATACAGTACTAAGTGGAGTACTGTACCTACCTCAAAGTTGATGTCCGAATCGAGTAGGACTGTATGACCTAAATAAAAAAATAGACGAAAGTTAAATTATTGCATCTGCTATTTTGAATTCCAAAATACATTTCTTATGAAGGAAATATCTAATTGGAGTAGGAGGAATACGCTGCATTGAAATTTCTGAAATTTTAGTTTAAGAGCGAAGCTTTTGAGTGCTTGAATAGCTCAAATAGCCTCTAAGCTCTCCCAGGAATAATGAAAGCTTTATTGCGATGTGAAATACTACAGTATAGGTAAACTGATAAATTGCAATTGTTGGAATGTACAAAACATTTCATTAAAAAGTAAATAATGTGATAAGAGAGTTCGATTGTATTAAAAAGAACTTACCAGTAATGATACCCCCCGATTGAGCCAGGAAAATAGCTGGTAAGGTTAAACGGTTGGAAGGACTATGACCAGCCACAACTAAGTTATTAAATTTATCATTTGAATGAAAAACCGCTTAGAATTCGGTCCATCCGTTCAAGAGCTACGATTCCACAAACAGGTCCACACAAACACTCATACATACGTACAAATAGACAGGGATCAAACTTATTACACCCCTTTTTTGTCGGGGGTCAAAAAATCCATCTAAGATAAAAAAAATACTTTGTACGTGTCAATGTGTCCAGGACTTAGATTAAACCAAACACAGGAAGATGCGGTACGTCGTTACAATTGTCAACTAAAAACTCAAACGATGGGTGTGCTTGAATCCACAAACAACTGCATAACACACACGCACGCAGGTCAGCATGTGTTAACAACTTGTCGTGAAGCGACAAAGAAGGGAAAAGGGAAACGAAAAGAATTGAGAAATAACAAATAAATTATATTAAAAGAAAAACAGATAAAAATAAAAAGAAACCTAGACAAGTGGGAGGAATGAATGAGTGAAAATGAGTGAGTATAGTGAGTGGAGTGGGCGTGGGTAGGTGTCTTCTCAAGATTAAGCGGGTCCGGAGGCGCCGAAGTGAAGCAAAGCGTTCTTGGAGAAGTCCGTCGATGCGCAGCGGTGTAGAAGCTGGAGCGCAGCTGTGCCGGAGACCGTGAAGACACCGGTGATCAGCAGAGGTAGCCGCGATGGCTCTGTCAGCAAAGGCAAGCAGTTGATGTATCCGATGTAGATAAATTTAGGAGGAGGCAATGCTCCCTCCGTGGGAGTAAAGTGAAAATCCTCCTTAATAGGAGCGAGTAGCAAAGAGGGTAATCCCTCCTCGGGGTAAATAAGAATAATCCCTCCTCAGAGTAAGGAGGGGCAAGTCCTCGCAGTCTCTCGGGCTAGGAGAGGATAGCCCCTCACAGACCCTCCACAGGATAGGAGGGGTCAGTCCCTCGCAGGCCCTCCTCAGAATAGGAGGGTTCAGTCCCTCGCAGTTCCTCCTCAGACTAGGAGGAGTCAGTCCCTCGCAGGCCCTCCTCAGGATAGGAGGGTTCGGTCCCTCGCAGTTCCTCCTCAGTCAAGGAGGGGTCAGTCCTCAGTGTTGCAGAGGGTGAGGGCCTTCCGGAGGTAGAGAAGTCCTGGTCTTCCTGTAGTGCTTCTTGAAGTATCGTATAGTAAAGAGTTTACTGTTGTGTAATCGAAGCCAGGATTCGAATGAGTCAGATATGGATGGTATGGGCTTATATAGGGCCGGCCGTTCAAATTTAGAGCGTGGATAGAACGCGATAAAACTCGTGCTTTGCAGAGTTTGTAATGGAAATTGTATTGAAACTTTGCTAAAAGTTGTCAATTTTCAGAAAAAAATAATAAGACTCCCGTCACTCAAAATGTCAAACATAGTGTCAAAAAGTACAAAATTCGGAAAAATACTAATAAATTGTGTTCACAATAAGAAATAATTATGCTGAGAAGGAGAGAAAAACCATTAAAATGTTAGTTATAACCCTTTTTTCCCTATTTTACAGCGGAATATCACATTTATAGGTGATACAAACTTTGACGTTTATGAACACGTAATTAGAAATTCCTTATTTTTCAGTAGAAAGTGAACGAAAAAAGATTCCACGGAAAAGAATAATAATACACGCAAAATGCATATATTGTGAGAATGAAAATGACTGGAAACCCAAACCGGAAACAAATTATCAACAGTACCTATACCGAGTGAGTATGTACGTCGGTACAAACTCGCAGTGCTAACGACGACTAGGAGCGAAGCTGGTCCATTGGACTCGGTTTAGTAGGACCATGCGCGACTAGCTAATATCGTATCTCTCTCTTTCTGGTTTGATCTAATGTCTAGAAGGCGAAACAAATTGTTTGAAAACAAAAAATTTCAGCCCATTCCTGATTTGAGCCTCAATCTAGGCACTATGTATTCTAAATTATGGACTCCTTCTGTAAGGCGTTTAATCGCGTTTTGTTATTTGCGTATATTGATTCGGATACTAATGACGCCATACTGAATTTCAGGAAAGAATAGCAAACTAGATCTTTGATTATTACAGATGTTCATAAGTGGGTTCTTATAAGCTTAGATGCGTAATGAAATTATTTCGACCCTTTCAATACGCGGGTCTTTCAGTAGTTCTTTCCAATTTCAGTAGCTCTGTCGAAATGTTTAATTCTGGTAATACGAGTTTAACCTTACAGGTTAAAAATATTATAAGAAAAATAAGAATTTTCACCTCTTTATTATTTACGATCTAACTAAACGGTTTGTTGTTGCCCTTGGTGTCACTGACCATAGGTGCCCCTAAGCAAAAGTAGAAGTAAAAATAACCTAGAGATGTGATAAAAATGACATTTCAAAAGTAGAAAGTCTTCACTTAGTATTTTTGTATCTCTTGTATCTCCTAAGACGGCAATTACCGTCAGTTGAGAAGACACTGGCCTTAATAACTGTCATAGTAATAACACTTGACAAAGTCTTCTGACTGAATTCAATAAATATCACTCAGAAAGTTGGTCCCTAGTGACTATGTATGCAGCCAGGAAAACTCGTATGAGAGCTAATTTGATGAAAGTTAAATAGAAAGGTAGCATACCTGGCTTGTATATAGAGGTTGCTTATAAATATGGTCGGGATGGTCACCCATCCCAAACACGACCAGCGCTACCACCACTGTGCCACAAGCTTCATCGTGCCCGTGTGGTGGAGAGTAGCTCGAGCCACCTCATAGTTAAGGTGAGGCCTGTGCCCAGCATTGGAACATACATTTATAGACCGATGAGATGAGAAAGACAGAGAGAGAGAAATTAGCATACATGGCGCTTAAACAAGCGTGGGTCGAAAAATTGAGCGATTTTATGCCGATGGATGACCACTAAGAGCAGTGATGCTTTGCTTACTTACCATCACCTCCTGGTAGTAAATCTCTTTCGTTGATGGCGACCACCATGTTATTCACTTCTATTTACTTTTTATCAAAGCGCACTGTCGTGTATTTGAACTCACACGACCTCAAATAATAGACTGGTATTTTATTAGCAAACTATTCTTATGTTTTATCCTTACGCTCTTAAATAATTGATACTTTATCATTGCGTATATAGGTACTATGGTATGGTGTGGTAGGTACGTATGTGTACGTTTGTTCTAAAAACGTATGATTTTGAGATTATTCTACTACTGCTGCGCAGAAACTATTAAACCAAAATGTTATTCATGTACAATGGTTTTCAATGAAATTGACAAAAATGGAGAAATATGGCTATTCAGATTTTTTTTAAATTCTTTTATTTATTAAGGGACTTTTACATAAAAATACGTCAGCCCCATCATAACCTAGCAAAATATACACGAATGAGTTTTCTTTAATAACTATTCATCATTGATGAGTCACATAAACCATATTACATACAAGTTTCGCAGCGTCTGATGCAGGTTGTGCTAAAATAGTTGAGATATTTAGTTGACTCATCAAGGATCGGCGGTCTCTTTGATTTTTAACACATTCCGATAGCAAGTGTTGTACATCTTCTACTGTATTACAAACAGAACAGTTTGGCGAGTCAGACTTTTTCATTAGATGTGCATACTTGTTGGTCGGAACGTAGTCTAGGAGTGTGATTATTTTTCTACTTAAATCTACATTTGTAAACCACGATACGTGAGGAGCCTCACTTACCATGGTCTTAAACCAAAGATATTTCATTGAAGTGTTCCTTCCACATATTATGATTTTATTTTATGAAAATAGGTAGAAACTCGGAGTAATAAGGATCGATTGAAAATTTGAAACCATCTAATATAGCTCTTTTGGTTAGTCGATTAGCCTCCTCGTTACCTTTAATGCCTACGTGGGAGGGAACCTATTGCAAGCATAAAGAGTTGCGATATCCAATGCTTTTATAAATTAGCTACAGTATGTCGTATGCTATCGGTACAGCTCTTTCGCTAGAGGCGCACCGAGCAATATGCTGCAGCGTACTCTTACTGTCTGTGCAGATAACAACTTTTTTAAGATTCTTTAAGCAACTAGCTCTACCGACTTAATTGAAACGTTTGTAGTTATTTTTTATACGTTTTTACCACGGAACATAGGTACTTATACACATTGAATACTTAACTAATTCTCCAGAAGCATGCATACAATTTTCTTAAAGGTGTAACGTCCTTTCTTCAGGGCCACGCAAAAATAGGCCGCGCACAGAAATAAAACACGCAGAATTCAAATATAAACTTGGCATTAGGTTTAATTAGCTAATGCTGTTTATATTCTGTTGTTTGTAACGCGCATATTGTAAGGAGAACCGCAGGTGCTAGTGCTTCCAACATGCTGAAAACTCAAAATATCGATAATCGATAAAATCTTCTCTTGAATAAGCGCTAGTCATTACAAAAATGACATTGTAACATGAGTTCTGAAGCGGACTATTTTTCAGACGACCAGAGCTCATCGTTGTTTTTAATCTCTTTATAACTAAAAAAAATTATACCTATCCGATAAAACCAGCGGCTGCAGGACGTAGCCTTCTAAGTAGATATTGGTGAAAGGTTGCATAAAATTGATTTTGATATCTGTAACAAAAGTGCTTAAGCTACTTACGACAGAGTCAGATATTGATCTGTGATTTATTTATGTATATATTTTGTAAAATAATGATATAATGACTTGAAACAAACATTGAGGTAATCATTTTCCCTCACTTCATGAAGGAATTCCTTCGTTTAGAAAATATCCGAAACTATGGACCTGCAAGGTTCTTATTCATATTTTTAGTATCCTTCTGTAACTTAGTTGAGTTTTTATTTCCATCGACGTTTGCATATTGGCGTATGCAGGGACATCACCATCTGCGGTCTTGTTTAAAAAACTAATTAAAAACTTTACGTCTGCCGTGGTAAGGCTAGGTCACGGTGCTTGTAATAAGCGGTCAAACTGCAAAAGTATCTCGACTATTTTACAAAATTCTCATTAAATTATTCTACAAAAAACCTACTTTTTCTCTTTTTTTTTCTTGTAATTCAATTAATTCAAACACGGTGTATGGCCTCGGGGGTAACATGAAGAGGGTACCGTGGGTATTGAAAAACAAATTGTAATTTTAAGCTTTCCATTAAATGATGCGAAGTTTCACGTTTTTTAAATATCTTTTGTCAAAAAACAGTATATATTGAGATTTGATGCATGTAACGCAAACATGCAACGTAGATTACCTATGATGACTTGATGCGTTAGTTTTCTAGGTTTTATGCCTAGAAAAAGTTTTCTGATCTTCATTGCAAAATGAATACCTTACTAATGTCGTGTCACTATTCTGTAGGTGAGAATATAGGGGAAAAGGGGGCACCATTGAACAGGGGCAGCTTTGAGCGTTTTGGTTTACAGAGCTTTTTCAGAAGGGCTTATTATTATTGAGGGGACTGAAAAAGTTATGGGTAATCACATTTATTGGCATTTAGAAAAAAACAGGGCAATGTTTAAATCGTTTTGCTTTAATAATATTCGATAAGGTACAATTGCATTGTATTATAAAAATACTAAAAAACGGCTGTGACATTATTCAAGTATTTTTTTGCATAAGGTGATTGAAATTCTAGGGGAAAATAATGACATGGCTACTAATATTGTCAGTGGTATATCAAAATAATATGTTAAGGCTTTTTTAGTTGTAGACTTCCAACTAAATAAACCACTTTCTGGTTCTGATTATGAGCAGTCGGAAATATTAAAACGTATTATATTTGATAAAAAACATTAGGGAATCCAGTTTTGGAAATATTAAAACATTAAAACGGCGGCAGGTGCATCCGCAGGATGTAAGCGGAGCGTGGGTCGTAGCGTGGGGGAAGAAGCGCACCGCCAGTCGAATATAATAAAATAAGAGTAATGGTAACTGCGACTGAACATCACGGGACAAGGACAACCCACTTTTGTGTGCAATGCAATCAATCCACCACAAACCACAATAGTCTGCAATAATGTAAATTATTGCAGACGATTAGAGGATTTTTTTCCAAATCCAACACAAAAAGATGGGCAATCTACCAAATCGAAGCTATCCTTAACTATTCAGTAATAATTTTAAGTAGTTTAAATACTTGCTCTTCGGATTAGAAATTTTGAAATTATAAATGGTTCTCTACCATATAAAGCATGTTATTTTACATATTAATGTACATTCTTCTTTATGTAGATCTGATTAACATAACCATATGTATGTTATGTTAGTCAGATGTATATAACATTACCTAAAATAATTTTCATTGAAATCTTTATTTTCTGCCATGCTAATGCCCCCCTCTCCCTTGCCAAAACCATAATATCCACGAGTGCAATTTCTCAAAGACTTAACATGTTAGTTCTTAAATCCTGAAAAAGTGAACAGCTAAATTAAACACTGATAGGCGATCATCAATTTACACTGACATTTGTAAAGCGTAACAGTTTTGCTTGGCATCGTACGAAGAACGCGGAACATATCGGGTTTCTTACAAGGATTATAATGTTTTGGCAAGAACATACATGAAGTTATTTATTTTGTTAGTCATTTGACAGCTAGTTTTTGTCAATATTTTTCAAGAACTTGTATTTTCATTACTGAAAGGCGTGACTTTCGTATTTTTTATACTCGTATAAAATTATGATTTTGTTGTATATATTAAATCCGAGTCAAGATGATGGTTACCTTTACAACAAAATCATAATAGGCATGATGACGCCTATCTTAAATATTTTCATCGCCATGGCGTTTAAAAAGCATATCCGCTATGAAGTTAATACATCCAGTATATTTCCAAATAGCTGTAGAAACCAATTTTTAAATAAACAAAATTCAATAAATCTTCGGTCAATTGACTCCAATTTCTGATACATACCCGTGACGTCACGATCATGTACTCCCATACAAAATCTATGGAGGCAGACCGTTTTGACAGATAATAAAGAGTATGTCAACGATTGGTGGTGTCATCTAGCCCATTTTTTAAGTGTGTTTAAATACGAAAGTCACGCCTTTACCTAGTGCTAAATGTATGGGCATAATTACATATACGTACCTAATGATTTTAATTTAAGAGCTTGATAAATAATTTTTATTTAGAAAGCAAACTAACTACTACGGAAAACTCTACCTACACTTACGTGGAAAACCGCTTGTTTTAAAAACAGTACTTTGTTGGAGGTTGTTTGAAAAGGGCCGACCACAAATAAGTGTTGTTTGGCACTGTGCCAAAACTTGTTAAATTGCTCGTAAATTCAAACAAACGAACAATTCAATTTGAATCTTCAAAATAAACAAAGTACTGAAGGCCTACTACGAAAAATGTTGCCGAAACAACGAAACGAAAATGGCAGAAACTGACAGTTTTCATTGACAAGTCAACGAAATGTAAACGCTACGAATACGTTACAATAGTTGTTCGTGTTCACTGAAACGTCCCAAATCTTCTGAGCGTAATACAGGATAGTCTTTTTCCTAATACTTACACCAGTGCTTCTTTACAGAGATTCTAAACTATTCACAGTCCACGCGTAACCATGATTGATGAGCTAAGCGATAGATTCCTTTCATTCATTTGTCTTGCCAACGCGCGAAAAATATTTCCCTGTCGTCAAGTCTTCGCCTCACCTACGTCAGAGAATGTAACACTACGCGAACTAACGTTAAAATGCTAAAACCCTACTCAAACCCTTGGCTTTTGTTTTGAATCTAGCTATCCCTGTCACTCATGCTAGTTGATCGAGCGAGCAAACATAGTGTAAAGACTGTAAAATACCGTAAATGTGTTACGGAGTACGGTTTTGGGGTTGTAATGGTTGCAGAAGACACCTGTACGCTGTAACTGAGATTAATGCTCTTCTCTTTATATATAACTAGCTGACCCGGCAAACGTTGTTTTCCATACTTTTCATTTATATGGCAAACGTTGTTTTGCCATATAAATGAAAAGTATGGACTACCCTTATCACTAAGGGGTATAAAAATGAGATGTTAGCCGATTCTCAGACCTACTCAATATGCTCACAAAATTTCATGAGAATCGTTCAAGCCGTTTCGGAGGAGTACGGGAACAAACATTGTGACACGAGAATTTTATATATAAAGGGAAGAGAAATTCTCGTGTCACAATGTTCGTTCCCGTACTCCTCCGAAACGGCTCGACTGATTCTTATGAAATTTTGTGAGCATATTGAGTAATTCTGAGCATCGGCCAACATTTTTTTCTCATAGCCCTTTGTGATAAGGGTTGTCCACAATAATTTATGTGGCAAAACAACGTTTGCCGGGTCAGCTAGTAGTACTACTGTAGAAAACATTCATTAAAATCTATTAGCATTGAAGTTTTTTACATCTTGTCAGTTTGGTGTTTACCTTCTGCAGTTGTTCTAATAGCTGAACCATTTGAAATGATTTTATTTGAATGTAAGTAGTTAATAAATTCATCATCATCATCATCAGCCAATATACGACCCACTGCTGGGCATAGGCCTCACCTCAACTATGAGGTGGTGCGAGCCATACTCCACCACGCGGGCTCAGTGCGGATTGGTGGAGGGGTGTGTGTAAGGTAAGTGACCAACCTTACTGTCAGATGTTATTAAGCCGCCCGAGGGCCTCCGACCAGGCTTAACGACTAATATCTATCGATATTAACCGGGACCAACAGCTTAACGTGCCTTCCGAAGCACGGAGATGCTTGTAAATAGACGTCACTTGTATGGTCAGAATGGTCACCCATCCCAAACATGACCGCGCCGTAGGTTGCTTAACTTTTGGTATCACTACCAAAGCGCTGCAACCACTGCGCCACAAGCACCAGTTAATACATTACCTCCACCATTTTCATATTTTTACTTCGACGAAAAAGTGTTTGTGTGTGTCTGACTGTAGCATCGTTGCTCCCGAACTAAATTGGATACTTAAACCAATTTCAGTGCGTTTTTTTTTATTCGAAAGAAAGATAATTGATAACAGAGGTCAGAGTGGCGAAATAATTACACTGCACTTCAATAATTTTGTACCGCTGTTTATTCGGGCAGAGTTACCCCGTTACAATTTGAACAGATATAAATTATGATAGTATTACAACACGACACTTCATTTTATATGCTTACAATTACCCTCTCTCCAATAATAACTCAAAAATAATAATAGCAACTATTAATGACGAACAAATGTAATCTAAACATATGAGACTGATAAAAATTGATAAAAAGGACATTCAAACAGTTTAATTAACCTTAATCTTGCAAAATCAATTTATAGGGCACTATTTAATTATTTATAATTGGCTAGACGACACCACCAATCGTTGACATACTTTTTATTATCTGTCAAAACGGTCTGCCTCCATAGATTTAGTATGGGAATAAATGAACGTGACGTCACGGTCATATATTAGAAATCGGAGTCAATTGACCGAATATTTATTGAGTTTTGTGTGTTTAAAAATTGGTTTCGACAGCTTTTTGGAAATAAACTGGTTATATTAACTTCATAGGGGCTATGTTTTTTAAACGCCATGGTCTTGAAAATATTTAAGATAGCTATCATCATGCCAATTATCAGCGGAAGAGTTGTAGGTGGCGCGAGATGCTCCGCCGGAAATGTTCGTTAACATAATTAAATCGCGGTGGTTCATAGCTACGTCTGCAGCTGGTCGAAATCCTGCAAGCCGTTAAGCTCGCCGACGGTTTTCCTGCCACAATCAGGGGTTTGTGACTGGAAAGTTAGTTTTCATCCCATCTATTCGAAAAAGACGATTTTGGTTGCCTTTAAGTGCGCCCAAAGGTGATGCTTCTAAGCGACATAGGTACTATTACTCTACTCTTTGCCACAGACTGTCCAGCGGGCAGAAATGAGATTTTAGTCCTCTTTATTGAAATAAGTGCGACCAAAAATTCTTTTGCTCGCACTTATTGAATTTGGAACATCTTAGAGTTTCCCGCCGAACGCAAGAGACTGGCTGGTTAGACGGCACGTCCGTCGACCATCGCCCCGCCGCCGCCGCTGGCAACTGAGTAAAAAAAAAAACGCGCGAACTACGGCCCGCGTATTCATAAATTTTCACATTCAAGTTCTTGGTTTTGATAAATTATATTCTCATAGAGGGTGATGAAAAGTAGAGTGTATCATTTGGACGCAAATATATTTTGGCTCGGGCGACGTACTTTGAATCCCTCGCTTCGTTCAGGATTCTACTTTAGAAGCCCTCGCTACGCTCGGGATTCTACTCTAGGGTCCCTCACTTCGCTCTGAATTCAAAAAAGCGCCCTCGCCGTAAAAATATTATTTTGCTTCCTCATGATACAATCTACTATTTTATGCACGTGCCTAGAAAAAAATATAGTTATTTAGCAGACGGACACAATACATTTGCATTATCCATATATATTTTGCTCAAAGTTCCCCTTCTTGTTATTAAATGTTCCTTGAACAAAAGGAAGTCTGGAAAAGATCGGTATAAGCGATAAGACCGCCTAAATTGTACATCTTTCTTTGTTAAACTTGTCGGTAGTTTTGTTTTGTGCTGTAAACTGAAGTGCTAATCTATCTATCTACATTCTGTTATCCCATAGTTACTCTCATACTTTCGCCAGTGCAGACATTCTTGCTACCTAAATTGTGTAGAGGAAAATTAATCAATGTTTTTTAAATAGTTTGAGCCGTTCCGTCGGCATTAACGTGTAATTTATAGGTTAGTTACACCTTACGATCTCTTTCTTTCGACGCCTGTGACGCAAGCGCCTTAGTTTTTCTTAGCACGTGTTGGGAAAATTAAATGGGTTGTTCGGGGCCACAATATTCATATACCATTATATGCGTTTGGGAATAGGACTATAGATACTATTTTACCAATAAATAAATATACAACAACATCACATACATTGATCTGCGTCCGTGGTAAGCTTAAGCACTTGGGTTACAGATATCAGAATCAGCAGTGGTATTACAAATAAACTTAGGTAATAAATACATATAACACCCAGACCAGTACAAACAGACATGTTAATGCATACCAATGTTTGTACAGTGTGGAGATCAAACCCGCGACCTCTTGGTTAATAGTCAACTATTTGACAATTACACCAAAAAAGTCGTCCAACAATGTCGAGAGACTAATGTCTAAATACCCACAGTACCTACTGAGACGACGATACATTGTCTTCCCTATCCTGACATCTAATAAAAATAAATGCACTTCCCTTCGATTTTGCGCTGAAACAATTTTAAAACCTCACTCAGCATGAAAACTAATTCGTTCAGTGGTTAAAGGATATTTTATACCTTATTATGATCTGAGTACATACATACCTGCCTCGTTAGTGTAGTGGCGAAGTTTCTGCCTTACATCCAAGAGGTTCTGGGTTCGAATCCAAGGTCGAGTCAAAATTGTTTCTTCTCAGAATCAGACTTTCAGATAATCAGATTCTGAGAAGATGATCAGATTTTCTGTCATGAATTTCTCAAAAACTGAAGTTGGGGGTGTTACACCCCCGTGCCTCGGAAAACACGTTAAGCCGTTGGTCCTGCGCCTGATCTTTCTCCGGTCATGTCGGATTGCCGTCTTATCGAATTTTGAGAGTGATGGAACAGTGAGTGCACCTGTGTATTGCGCTCACACTTGTGCACTATAATATCTCCTGCGTAGTTGGCTGATCTCTGTTGAGATTGGCCGCCGTGGTCGAAATCGGCCAGAGGACTATTACTATTATGTACATACCTAATCACCATTAAAGTCTTGCGTTGCATTTTATACTATACTTTTTCAATGTATATACCTAAAATTTTATTTCTTAATAATGAAGAAGGAATCAAAATTGTAAAAAGTGTGTCAACATTTTACTCGTATCTAACTGACAGTCTCCCTTGACAATTATCTCCGGTGACAAGTAAAAGTCCTCTGAAAATGTTTTCCCACCCACCAAAACTTACGAAAAGGGGAGGGGTAGGTAGAATCAGGTGAGTTTTCCGAGCAACAGGTAGAATTCGGCCTCTGAGTTTCAGCTTTATCAATTCAATGAAAAACGCTGTCTGGAAAATGAATAAAATATTAGAATCATTATCTTTTAATTGGATTATTGAGTTGTTGAAAAGTGAAAGTAGACTTAAATGTTAACATTAATTAACTCTAGACTGTCACATAAAAAAAAACAATAATTGAATTAGATAAGTTGTACATTGAATTTTAAGATAAGATAAGATATTTTTATTTGTATAAACATGGTACATTTTTGGTTCTTATATTTAGGTATCGTGCACATGTTTAATCAATCTATCGATATACAAATGTTATGATATCGTCATGCGTAACTACTTAACTTAAACGTTACTAAAGTTAATGATTGAAGTTAGTACATTTATGATAATTTTAATTCAATTTAATTACAACTTAATTACAATTTTAATTCAATTACAATTCAATTACAAGTCTATTATGCAAAACAAAATGTCAGTTCATTAAACAAAAAATAAATCAACAAATGTCCGTCCATTATACATAAATAGG
Source organism: Pyrausta despicata (assembly GCA_963921415.1). Lineage (NCBI taxonomy): Eukaryota > Metazoa > Arthropoda > Insecta > Lepidoptera > Crambidae > Pyrausta > Pyrausta despicata. The sequence continues at coordinate 5,605,488 of OY992862.1, read as the reverse complement.
GAATCAGTCAAATGCATCAATCCTTAATCTGCGGTCAAATTTTAACAAAGTCACAAAGCATTAATGTCAATTTCTTGGGAAGAAGTTATTATATAATTTTTTTGAGGCCACCATTACTACAAAATTGCATAAATTCATCGACGCTATAAAAACATTTCTCAGCTAAGATTCTGAACATAATTCTTTTAAAAACGACAAATGGCAGAGTTTTATTTAAACTCTTTGAACAAATCTTAATATGAAATTGTACAGAATCGCTGTGTGAGTGTGTTAGTAAATAACGGTCATTCATGTTGCTTATTCATCTGACTGAAAGCATTCCTGAAAAAAAACATTTTATCAGACCGAGACGAGTAAGAAGTTATACTGTTATACATAGGTACTTATACAGTTTTCTTTATTGCGGTTCCCAAAACAATATAATCCTTTTCTTTTATTCCCTCTGAGAGTAAGAGTCGTTTGGGCCGAAATTACCCTAATCCTATCGGGAATCCAAGAAAACTAAGTGGGGCAAGTCTCTAATTTTAATATCTTACAAAAGAATATATATACGAGTATAAAAACTTTATGTACGATGTGTACAGATAAAGACATTAACAGAAATCTCTTAACGATGCGCAATTCCCAAAATTTATATGCATATGAATATAATATATTCGACGCAGGTGCGTAGAATGGGTTTGTGTATGACAAAAATACGCAATGTGTCTGAAGAACTTATGAATGAATTACGGTCAACGCCGACTGAAATGTAACTAAATGTGGCAATAAAACAATTATGAAAATCAACATGTTTACATCTTCATCGATGAACATCGTGCAATTAAGATTTTAATAACATTACTTCTTAATAAATGAGGAATAAGAATAATCCGATTCGGAGGTTCAATGATTTTTCAAAATACATGATTTACCCTGAAAATTAATTAAATCTCGTCTAGTAGTTTTTAAAAGTACTGCATATGTCAACAAAAAGTCTTTTAGATACTAACTGACAATGACAGTGTCGCATATAATTTATTTTAGTCATTGCTAGATCCTTTTAATATTTGTAGTTGTTTGTTTGTGTTTGTTTCGGTTAAAAAACTAACAGAAAAATTGCAGAACGGCTTCGAGAGTAGGGGGCTAAACACCATACCGCAGAAGATACAGTCCAGTTGCAAATTTTCATGAAGACCATTACGCCCGGACCCGGCTATTATTATTTTAATTAGGTTGCCCGCTGCATGAAACATTGATGGTAACAGCCTTGGAATGCCTCTTGCGTTGTTTACTACACATTTTATTAGGAAAATTGTGTTTATAAATTTTTGATATTGGGAACTCGGGACCAAGTAATGCAGTACAACTGAGACCCGATTTCACTTGAAAAAAAAGTAAAGGTAAGACTTAGGCCTAGGGCATAACTGCGACATACTGTCACCACGACTCGTGACTGACAGCATGTCAACCAATTACCACGGCAAAATCGCTGAGAGTCACAGAAAGTCACAGGTGTGCCCCAGCAGTAATGTAGACACATTTGATATTTTATTGTTATGATGACGATTATGTCGTCTTATTGATGTTCAAGAGGTTAATCAGTAGATTTTAAATAGTGTAAGTTATTGTCTTTTCCTATTCCATAACTATACTCTACTACCAGAGCGGCTCACTAAACCGTTGCTTGAAATGAGTTGGAGGAATCGGTGCTTCTTAAAAAAGATTCCGTTACATACAAACTTACATACAGCCCGAGCTAATAAAAGCGTGTTAAAGAAGATTATGACAGCTTTAAAGTTTGTGACTAGGGGATATCGGCACAGCTCTTTCGATAAAAAGAGTGGTCCAGTTTTCCTTTTTTAACAGACAATCCTAACAATTAAATCAAAGTAAACGTTGTAGCATAACACAGACTATGAAAACACACATTCTATCATCCTCAAACATTTTACCGCCATTGCACACCTGTGGCATACTGCCGTCGCAATTAGCAACTGACGACGTGTCCAGTTATCACCGCAGCCTTATCGCTGACAGTCGCGAGTTGCGTTGACAGTATGCTACAGTGTACACTAGGCTTTACCAGACTCTAATCAGTTCAAAGAGTTAAATAAAAGTTTAGTGCAAATAGGAATCTGCATATTTAAAGGTAAAGCACAAAGCTACACTTATCTAATGTAACTTTCAGTAAGTGGAGCTTTTAAACAGGTATCAGACAAAATGTACAGACACGATGCGGCATCTGAAGCGTTTGAGATACGGGCGATTTTGCAACAAAAAGGGTAGCCTGAAGTTCTCGCCACCGTACTTACCCACTCCTACTAGCTAACAATTTATTTCATAAAATATGTAACGAGACGTAGCGGAAAAGTTGCCGTCTTTAAGTTCTGAAACTCGTTTGTGCAGAATATATAGGGGAGAGGGTAGCAGCTTTGAACACGCATGGGGCAGTTAACTTCGACAACTGCTACTAAAATTGTCATAGCGGCTATGTTTGACATTGTCATCCTTCGAATTGTTGATCGAAGTTGTCATCGCTATATTATTACGATTCCAATATTTTTTTATAACAATATTTTTTTATAAATTAATTATTTTTTTACTGTAAGTACTTAATCCGAAAGGAAGTAAAACTATACCAAAAATTTAATTTAAAATTATTTGAGTGTTAAGTTTTTAAATTGTAAATTACAATTTTAAATTAACATAGAAGAAGCTACAACAGCTACTACAGCTTCAATACCTAAATTTCGCAAAATTTTTGACTATTTGGCTTTTTTAGTTGTTTTTTTTGTAATTATCTCCAAGTTGTACAAAATTAAGCCCATATTTAGGTATAACCATGATTGCTCAAAAAATAATTTAAAAGGTCAAATTAACTAAAAGAACTTTTTGCATTATTTTTGGTCTAGTTTCACCTCCTTTCAGGGTTGCATTTTTTCCAGTGACACCCTGTGTATTATTTTTGTAAGAGCATTCCGATCCCACCAGCCGGTGTCGCGGTGCTAGGGCCTAAAAATATGATTGAGGTACCGTTTTATAGTTCACGGCGGTAAAAAATTCTTAAATTAAAAAAATACACATTTTTTTTCATTATCATTTCGTGCAGGTAAATTTCTGCCGTGGTTTAGTTATCTTTAATTCGTCGGCGCCGCAAAATAAAATCTCAGCAAGAAAACATGAATCAATCACAATCTAGAGCAAGATTAAAAAAATCCCAATGAGACGTTTTTAGGGTTGCGTACCTCAAAAGAAAAAAAGTGAACCCTTATAAGATCACTTCGTTGTCCGTCCGTCCGTCTGTTAAGACCGCTTTTCTCAGGAACACGTGGAGGTATCAAACTGAAATTTCTATATGATACTTAGGTCTACTGTCCCTTGAAGCTGTAGAAAAATCAACCTTCTAAGCCAACGCAATCAAAAGATACAGCCATTTAGGCCGCAAATTTTCGAAACTCGCACGGGAATCAAAACCTACAGGGTACTTCCCGTAAACTTAGAATCTTGAAATTTAGTACGAAGTCACGTCTTATAGTACAGATATAGGAAACATTACGAAAACCGTAAATTTTCAGTTTCATCATATTAAAAAAAAATATTTTTGAAAAATATTTTTGACAATTTTGAAAATTTAAAAGTTCCTACTCCTTATCTCATGAACGCGTTGAGATATTAAATTTAAATTTATATTAAATACTTAAGCCTATAATACCCGTGATGGGTGAACTTTTACTTATATACCTACAGGTTTGTACGGAACCCTCGGTGCGCGAGTCCAACTCGCACTTGACCGGTTTTTTTTATTATCTTTTTTACATTTTCTGTTGTGGCAGCCCTAATGGTATCCGAAAGTGGTGTTATAGTTACATCAAATGTTTTATGAGCCACTAACCAAGACGCAAAACACATGGACTTCAGTAAAATGATTTACCATTTTGTTGTTCGAACGAACCGAAAATCTGCTTTGAAACTTACAAGAATGTAAATCGCGTTTCTGTTGAAACAGAACATGAGAACGGACTTCGGATATTAATACGAAAAATTAAAATAAAAAGGTGTATTCACAACTCGTTCTTTGTTCTATTAAGCTAGAATTGGGTATGATACCCTTGATGTATACAGCTCCCAGCCAGTGTCTTTGCTCCCCATTCTATTTCTGTGACCTGTGTGTGAACTCACCAGCAGTCACAAGTGACCTCAACTGTCAAAAACAAGTGGCGAACTTTTTTCGCCTACGTAAAGATTAGATCCCCCTCCCCTCCTTGTAAACATCAATCAAATCTCACGAAATGCGAATGAAAATCTAAATCAAACCTTCACTTGTTGACTGTACGCCCGATGACGTCAGAGCGGCGCAAGCAAAAGCACCTAAAAGTAAATAATACTATTTTCGGAGGTAAACCCACTCGGTCCGCCGACCAATTTGACTCATTCTTGCGACTAATGGAACCCGAATTTTTTCTACAAACAATCCTGATTCAAAGCCATTTGTTATAAAAAAGCTCTCTTATACAAACGGTCTTTAAACCAAAGATGACAGGCTTTTATGAGTCTGGACTTTATTTCGCTTCGCTCAAGATATGATGGAAGTAGGTATAAGCTGATCGTTGTCAAAATTTTATTTTTGCTCTTCCTCCTACTACTTAGGTGTTTCTTCTTGAACGGTGCTGATATTAAACTCAAGTTAGAGGTTATGCTTTTATTTTTAATGCTTTTTTTAGTATGCGTTCTCTTGACTTGTAAATAAACAATCAGTTGTCATCTGAAGTATGGTTTAATGCACTTTATTTTCTTTTTATTTCCCCTCAAAGTAGCTATCTTGCGCAGATATTTTTATTCCTTTTTGCAGCAATTGAAGCTGTTTAATGTTTACTCGGTTTCAAATGTATTTTTTTTTGTTTTGAGTTTTTGTTATTATAAATTATAATCATCTTTTATGTTATAAGTTATAACCAGATCAATCGCTTATTTGCATGCATCTACAAAAAATGCTCTGTTCTTCTTTAAAAGTGGGGTTTCAGCGAATGATCTGAAATCGACAGCACATTTGAATATTTGTTTAAAGATTAGCTGGATTATGGAACTGTACGAAGTACAGGATCTGCGACCTTCTTACTCAAGCATTTGGGTACGAATCTGAATGAAACAAATCTTTTCAGTGGTAGTCTTTGTTTATAAACACGGTTTTCTTGAAACTCATACATTGTGCATTACTGCATAGCATTTTGCGTTGAATTTTAGGAGCTGTACCTAAAAAGAAAAGCATGACACAACATGGGACTGCAGGCCATGGAGTTACCAAACGGCGATAAAAATCATATAGTTAATGTAGTAAAAAATACTAGTCATTACAATCAGTACTTTGAAATAACACAGTATCGACGATGGTGGAAGTAACGAATAGATTAGTAAGGAGATTGTATTAAGTTTTATTCTTATAGAAAAGATATTAAAAAATTATGAAAGATACGTAGTTCACTATCTGTTACCCCGGGTTATTTGTAAGGTGGCGTTAATCAATCGCAATAAAATCTTACTTAAATTGCCTGTTTTTGACAGTTAATGTATGGAAAAACACAAAATCGGGGGCAATTCAATTATGATTTTGTTACGATTAATAAGCAGAATGATGCCCCAGATTAGCACCACCAGCGACACAAAATCCTTTTTTTTCTTTATGGTGGATGTACACACTAAACTGGTTTTCGGAAAGCTATAAAAACGCGTGGAATAGTAAATCTACCGCCCCCATTAACATCTTTCCACTAACATTTTTATACGAGTAGGATTTGTCTTATCCAGAGAGTAATTTACGATGTACGGAACCAACTGGTTAGATATAAACCGGTGTTGTTCAAATAATGACGTTATTAAACCGAGTCAAGGTTGGTTTTGGTCCGTCAGTGCGTGGCAGGTGGTTGGTTTGACGTCATGTCAGTTTATCAGTAAGTCATAATCGAAATACGAGGTTTAACGGCAGCTGTTAATAGATGAGGTATTTTTAGACAGCGCTAATCATACATTGTGCATCATATACGGCTTAGACAGCTACAACACACGAAAAAGTTTGGGAGAATAGGTATGTGAAAATGTTTAAGGACTCACAGTTAGCTAAGGCAGACTTAACAGTACAGTTCATTTTTGACGACCGCTTGGTGCAGTGGTCTACATGTCGGACTTCTAAAATTCAAGGGTCGCGGGTTCGATCCCCGCACAGTACAAGCATATGTGTGCATGAACATGTGTGTTTGTACTGGTCTGGGTGTTTTCTATGTATAATACGTATTTATTTACAAAAAAAAGTATTTAAGAATGTTTATCCGTTGTCTAGTACCCATAACACAAGCCTCGTAGCTTAATTTTGGCTAGAGAGTTGGTGTGATTGTTGTGAAATATTATTTTTTTATTTATTTTTAAACTTAAGCTTGATTTCAGAAATATTTTTAAACTGATATTAGTGAAAAAAATCACAACAAAAGGGAGCAAAAAAATAAGTTCTGAGAACACAACAATAATATAATCTAGAGACGGGCCTAGTAGTAGTTTTACCGAGTAACCGAGTACCAAGTATTAGTAACGCCAGATTAAAGGCTGGTTCATTAACTTTAGTTTGTGGTCATTGAGGTAGGTACTTCAATTCCTCCAGTTGGCCACTCGCAAACTTATTACAGACAACCTGTTTACTAAGTTTACTTAACCGAGTACTCGTCACTTTAACCGAGTTATTAGGCCGAGTACGAGTATGAAGTAAGCCCCGGATTCCCCGAGAACCGAGTAGTAACCGAGTACTCGGCCCATCTCTAATATAATCAGAACACCGAGCTCGATTTTCCTTAAACAAAAAAAATCTTTCCGCTTCTGAGATACAGGCCGCGGTATCTATCAGACATCTTAGGTCTTAGGTAGGTTAGAACAGAACCCTGATGAAAGGTACGAACAATCCAACCAACTAACGATGAAATAAGTCCAAAAACATAACCCGAATGCAAACTGAAAAGACACAAAAATAACAAACAGGTATTGTTTGCGGTATGAACGGTTTTAATAAGCTCACGGCAGCCCAACGAACTAAAGCGGCCTTTAAAGTCAACGTAGACTAAATAAACATTACTGGATTTCAAATCAACATCAAGCGGAAAGTTTCTAAATTGTTTTTCAGACTTGATAGCGAGTAGGCAAGTGCGTGGGTATTTTTCGTTTTCCGTCCATTTTCATGAAGAGAGTATGAATTAATAAATGAATGATAATTTATTTGTAAATAGATATGTTAAGTTGTTGCCTGATTGAATTTACAAGGATAGCATTATTTATAATTTGTTATAAGTAAATTAATATATATTAATATATTTGTTTTAAAGAAATATTTTGTGTATGTGTATAATCGCTTAAGTTAAGCCTGTTATGATTGTATAAGTTTTGGTAAATAAATAAAAATATAAATAAAGAGAAATTACATAATATAGGATTTTTGACGGCTACTACTGAGCATTGGGCTTATATCAGCATTAAGTAATTAAACAGTGTTTATTAACCAATAGTATTTTAATTAATGTTAACGACAAAAATAGTGACATTACCTACTAACCTATCAGAGAGAAGATATACATTTGAAATCAAAACACTACCCAACAAATTATGTGGTGCGCAGGTACGGGTACAGTTAATAAGGTTCAAATCGTCGGGGCCGATTGTGTTGTAATTTAATGTGGTATCCTATTTGGTGGTACTAAAAATGGCCCTACCATTATCGTTGTTTTCAAATTCAAATTCTCTACAGTAGCCTTGCAGCAATAATTTCAATTCAGTACTATAGAAGCCGTTCATTAAATATATAATAGTCTTCCTGGCCGATTTCGACCACGGCGGCCAATTTCAACAGAGATGAGCCAACTGCGCAGGTGATATTATAGTGCACAAGTGTGAGCACAATACACAGGTGCACTCACTGTTCCATCACTCTCAAAGTTCGGCGAGACGACAATCCGACATGACCGGAGAGATCAGGCTCAGGACCAAACGGCTTAACGTGCATTGCGAGGCTCGGGGATGTAACACCGCCAACTTTCCGACTCCGAGCTGTTTCTGAGAAATTCATGACAGAAAATCTCAGAAACAATTTATTCGAGTCCAAGACCTCTCGGATGTAAGGCAGAAACTTTTGCCACTACACCAACGAGGCAGTCATTCAATTTGTAATGTTCTAATGGATTGTGATAGTGCGGGAAGAGGTCAATCTAGCCCTCTCGCAAGCCCTTGATCCGTTTCAACATGGAAAAGGATTTCTATCACCACCGGGACCGCAAGACGTGCTATCCGGAGCATCCAGTGGCTTCGAGGACCCGGCGTTCATATTTATTTATTTAAAACTTTAGTGCACAAGAAATGTACAAAGGGTGGACTTAATGGTAAAAGCATTTTCTGCTAGTTAACCTCAAGGTCGTGCATGCGGCGTTTGATCGCACCATACATTTTAACTCTGTTACGAATTATATAACCGTTTTTGTATTATTTGACCGGAGCAATAATGTATAACTATCATGGTGGGTTTTTAAATTCACTCATATTTGTAAATTCAAGTATCTGTTGTTCTAAACAGTAAGCAAATTTCTGTTTCCACGATATTTTTCGGAAAAAAATAATTTGATGATTTTTACGCTAAGCTACGAATCTATTTACAGCTACTTTAGGTACTTTTATTTTCTTGCATAAAAACCAAATTAACAAAAAGTCTAACCGATTGGACGCCAAGTATATCCAAAGATAGCATCCTGTAATTATACGAACCGGAAAATAGACCACATTGTTCATTTAAGTTCCATTACCCTCCTGCCTAACTGGAATGCTTTAACTAGGTACTCCTCATCAGTATTTTTTAAACATAAAAGTGGGACTTTGTAAAAAAAATCTTAAACTTTTATTACTTTTTTTTACATCTCTGTAGTTTTTTTTGCTTATTGATCAATTTGCTTAGCAAAATAACTTAGGTTTGTTCTTTTGATTCTTTGGATAAAGTTTCCATGTATTATATAAACGGATAGATGATAGATAGATTAACACTTTATTGTACAACACAAGACTAAAATAACATACAAGTTAAACTAAGAAAATGTATAATTTAGGCGGGCTTATCGCTTGTTGTGATCAATATATCAATATTGATGATATAAGTAATAGATGAAATAGACATTGAAATTTTATTCATAAGTAGAAAGATTAAAATAACTTCAAGATATTCCAACAGAGCGGGTGCCGAGTATCAGATCCAATGCCTGTTTTCTCTGCAAAGTTACTGCAGATAATCTCTAGATTAAATTGACCTTTTCTATCGGACAGCACATCTTACCATCTGACGTGTTCTAAGATCTTCAACTTGGTAACATGGGTGCAATGGATCAAACTGTCCAGCTAATCGTTTTGTTAGGGTTACCTAAACTATAATAACTTTTATTGGAGGTTTTATTTCTTTTACCTACGAGGGCGGTTTGATAAGTCCATGACTTTGAAAAGAAAAACATATATTTTGTGTACAAAAACATTTTATTTTTCTACATACTCTCCTTTCAACTCTACACTCTTTTTCCAGCGATGCTCCAATCTCTTCAACCCATCCAAAAAATACTTTTTGTCAAAGCCTGCAAAATAGGCCTCGGTTGCAGCTATCACCTCTTCATTGGATGAAAATCTTTGCCCAGCAAGCCATTTCTTCATGTTTGGGAAGAGAAAGAAGTCACAGGGGGCTAAATCTGGTGAATATGGAGGGTGCGGCAATAATTCGTATCCTAATTCGACAAGTTTTGAAGTCGCGACTGCAGACGAGTGGGCCGGAGCATTATCCTGATGAAATAGAACTTTTTTCTTTGCTAGATGCGGTCGTTTCTTCATCAACTCTTCATTAAATCTTTCCAGCAATGCAGCATAGTAAGCACCGGTTATTGTCTTGCCTTTCTCCAAGAAATCGATGAAAATAACCCCTTGACTGTCCCAAAATACTGTTGACATTTACCAGCCGAACATACCGTTTTTGCCTTCTTTGGTGCACGTTCGCCGGTAGAAGTCCACTGCTTTGACTGTTGTTTAGTCTCTGGCGTATAATGGTGGACCCACGTTTCATCCACGGTTACGTACCGACGCAAAAATTCACTTGGATTGCGATTATACATAGCCAGACATGCCTCAGAAGTAGTCACGCGTTTTCGCTTTTGGTCGACTGTCAGTAAGCGCGGCACCCATCTTGCAGAAAGTTTTTTCATTCCCAAAATATCGTGCAAAATATGAAAAACTCGTTCAGTTGAGATGTGCACAGCCTCAGCTAACTCGCGTATCTTTACTCGACGGTCAGCCAAAACAATATCGTGGATTTTGTTAACAATGTCCTCAGTGGTTACCTCAATCGGCCTTCCTGGGCGCTCGGCATCATTGGTTGTAATACGTCCACAACGAAACTCAGTAAACCATTTATGTACCATTCCATGAGACGGCGCTGCATCCCCGTAATATTTTTTTAACTTGTCTTCGGTCTGCTTAATGGTTTTCCCGCGTAAAAAATAGTGTTTAATCAAGACTCGAAACTCGGATTTCTCCATTTTCGAAGAACACCTTCACAGCCGCCAAACTTCTTTTGTTATTAAATATTGTTTTCGCGCCATATTTGAAAATAGAATTATTTTAGGTTCGCAAAAATATTACTTTTAAGAAAATATCATTAAAAATAAAAAAAGTTTCTATTCAGCCTGAAAGTCATGGAGTTATCAAAACGCCCTAGTACAAACAAAATCAACTGACTGTTAATACAACACTGATGCTGTTTCTGATTGGCGATTTTTGAGAGCTTTGGTTTTAATTTTTTGAGGAACATTTTTGTTTTATGGTTTTTTTTCAGTTGTTATTAAAAATGAGAACAATTATTTGTGTGGTCTTTATTTTACTAGTGGAAGTCAATTTAGTGGCTAACGTGATCAATTGAATTTAGAATGTATTTTTATAGAAAGATAATATCTAAGTTTATGTTGTATATACATATGCTTTAAAATAATAAAAAACTGCACAACCCTATTTTACTAGTTGGAAATGAAAAGAAAGGCATTTCAAGGAATGTATTTAACTATGGATTACACTTTCGAGTCTTTTAAATCAGCGTCAAGCCACTTTAAGTAAAAGCATGTGTTGAAAAAGAGTGCTGACTATGTGGGTAACTACTTAATAGCATACAAATAAGCGTATTGTTTCCAGCAGAGAAGCCTTTTAATTAACTAGTGGTGTCAATTATTAATAATAGTGTCTTTTTAATCCAGCAAATAATTAAGCAAAAGCCTATTTATTGGACTATTCGAAAATATTTTAATTAATACTGACCTACCCCAACAAGTGGAATAAAATACAAAAGGAAGGTACTTACAATAATTATTGTCCAAAATTGCACAGTACACTTTTAGTTTTCATACGTTTCAAGACAGAGAAGCAAGTGAAGACTGTCGTCTTGTCGGAAACTGCCAGACCTGGGTCTACCCACACTTTAATTCTCCTTCCTTCTATTTTTTAAGCGCGTTGATTGGCCAAGGCGTGTTTCCGGTACTACGACAGTCAAGTGCATTACTTATTTTACAATTACCTTGTACAAAAATATATAAAATATAAGTGATAACCCATGTGTTAAACTTTTTAACTGTACAAATACTTATAAAATAATTAAACCGACATTGAAGCAAAACTTTCGCTGAATACAACAGCGTTGCAGATGAATTAAAACACCACGAAAGAAAACTTTCAAAACAATGAAAATAAAAAAACAATCATCATTGTTCACTCCCGTCAAAACTATTCATATTCATAGTTTAAAGGAAACGTACCAATAATGTTTTACCTATGTACAATATTTTTGAAGTAGAAAAATCAACAGTCTGAGGCGAGGATCGAACCCACGTCAATGGGTATTCGGCTCGTGTGCCTAAACCACCTAGTTCACCCAGGCATTGGCAAAGCCACTTGAAATTTGCTACTGCTTTCTAAACGCGTAGGCCGCGTTCTAATAATGTAATACATAGTTCTAGTTATGTCTTTGTCTTAAAAACGACAAGATAATAATAAAATATTAATAGTTTCTAAAGTAAATAACTACTTTGGTGATAGAACATTAAAGAAACGGTTGCCATACCTATTGAATAGTTTGCCCGGGGATATACGACGGGAAAAAAATAAAAATGTTTTTAAAAGAAAACTTAAAAAGTATTTTCTAGCTAATTTAACTTAGTATTTAAGATTTGATTTGATATGTTAGAGACTCGTGATCCCACAGACAAACTATGTAAATAGTTTTGTGAGACGATTGTCATTTCACTGCAAAAACGTTGTTTGTTTAATAAATAAATAAATAATAACACTAGGTATTTCATAAAGATGGTTTGGGAGACCCACATATTCCAGACGAAAAAAAAAGGATTACCTAAAGTTAAGTAGAACCTTTGTAAATGGTGTGATTTTCCGGGCACATTCAGATTCATTGAACCATGTACTTGTTAGGCAAAGCGATCGAGTCTGATCGATTGCGATGTCGCATGCATTATTTATCGAATCTGATTTCGTAAACAAGCATATGCCAAGACTCCTTAGCATAATCAGGTCAGTACGAGAAGGAAGGCCAGTGCTACAGCTATCATCATACGGTCATACGAATTGGATTTTCCGTTGTGTTTCACCAAATTTGTGTATTCATTTACGCTTAGGATTCCCAAAATCTTATTCTCTTGAAGATGTGAAACAGTGAATAAACATAAAATAAATTGTTTAAGTAAAAAAATCTTTGAATTTTCATCATACTCATTTCGAAACTCTGCCCATGTGTTTATTCTTAGGTGTAAAATAGAAGTAAGTATGTACTAACTTTTAAACTAAATATTTCTGACTGAAATCATTAATTCATTCCTAAAAGTTATGTTACCTCCTTCAAAGTTAAAGAGACCACTTAAAGGTATGGCTGGTAGAGAATGCCCTAAGGCGTTAAGTCTACCTTTTGTGCAATAAAGCTTAAATAAATAAAAATGAAAAAATATTATTCAGTTATGTTATATTTTACTACTAAGTACCTATTGCTATATCTTTTCACAAAATTCAACGACCAGAGCTGATTCTGGTAATATACAGTGTCTAGACGACAGATTTTTATGTCTATATTAGCAATAAGATAAGAACCACTGCAGAAGAGGTCCAAGTCCTCATAATTTGCAGAATGCCTGGAATTAGTAGATATTTCATGCAAATCTGAATTTCAGCTTCAGAAAATTGTGCAGAAATTTTAGTAATTGGATCGTTCATTACCGACGTGAGTTTAATATATAAAAAAAATATTTCAACGTAAAGAAAACCTGTTTGAATTTTAAGTGACAAGATTTTACCAGTGCTGCAAAAAAGTTTTTTAACATAGCGTAAAAAAACGTCAAATCATAAATCGCAGTCTATATTTTTTTCAGCTTTAAAGAGTAAGTAAGTGTTTTTCTATCGCCTAACAAAGAGAACCGCGCAATAATATTTTTACAACATTGTTTGCTAAAAACTCATCGCTAAAGTTAGATCTTAAGCCGCCTTAAAAAACGAATGACAAGAAGCAGAAAATATAGCGTCAGTAATTTGTAATTAAAAAAAAAACTTAATAAATTACCTCGCTGATCACACTAAGTACCATTGACCTGGCAATTCTACCGGCACAGTCGCATCTTATAAATAAAATAATAATAAATAAAATAAAATGCAACAATTTTATTTCAGACTACGAGTATGTGTATATGTATGTAATAAGTGAAATATCAATTGAAACTATGTAATTAAAACAAAAATAAATTAAAATAAAAACACAGATTCCGCAAACATTTGGTTTTGTGATAAAAGTTGTCTATATTCATATAGATATGTATTACATTCATAAGCAAATTTCTTACATCGTTAAACTTGAGTTAGTACAACGTTAAGAACTAAAAGGTATTGTGTAGGATAATTTAATACCAAAAGTAGTGATTTGTTGGATCTCAGCGTCGCGTCGACCTAAAATATAGGTCCGTTTAATCAAATAGGGTCAATTTAATAGCACCAATCTTCACTAACACAATTTGTGTCCTACATCAATTACAGTTAAACGAGGTGCTTCAATCAAAAAGTTTGTAGAAAACTTTATCAATCGGTAGTTACGGCTACCAATCTACACAAATATTATAAAGATGAAAGATTTGATTGTGTTCCGAAACTATTGGACCGATTTAAAAAAATATTGATTGATTGATTTATGTACAACACAAAATTCAAATAACAGACAAGTTTAACAACGAAAGATGTACAATTTAGGCGGTCTTATCGCTTGTAGCGATCTCTTTCAGACAACCTTCGGTTAAAGGAACATTTAATCAACAGGAAGGGGGAATTTGAGCAAAATATATAAATGGATTGTACAAAACACAATTCTTACGAAACAACTAAGATATATATGGCTAAAATTTAATACATATAATATTTTAAATACATAGGTTCCATTTTGCTTAATCTTAAAATTCTCTAGTCACAATGATCGTTCTCGTACTCCTCCGAAACGGCTTGACTGATTCTTATGAAATTTTGTGAGCATTTTGAGTAGGTCTGAGAATAGGCAACATCTATTAGTCATATCCCTTAGTGATAGGGTTATCCACAATAATTTATATGGCAAAACAACGTTTGCCGGGTCAGCAGTATATTAGAAAACCGAATTCCACGCGGGCGAAGCTGCTTGCGGGAAGCTAGTACATAAATATTTTCATTACCAACTCTTTACCGACATCGAATTGCCCACAGAGATTACCTGTAGGTAGCCGTTAGATTAAGTTAAGACCGCTATTCAGGTGGAAATTCAATTTAAATCAGTCTCATGATTTCCAGGGATTACTCCGGCCGCGAATAAACAAACGATTTGCCCGTAATTGCGAAGTTTCTTCGGAACAGAGTCCGTAGTTAGTCCGTAACGTTTCGTTCGTATTTTCGAATCTAGCCGGCGCGTTCGCTCACACGGTCAAGCATGTAAGAGTGACAGGGAAGGATACATCCAAAACAACGCACAAAAGCTTAGAGAGCAGGGGCAGGGGATAATCACAAACAGAACGACTCTGAATGGGTTTTAGAATACTTACATTCAAAACAATTTTAAGACTGCTCTTTTTCTGCGAAACATTTTCTTCTCCGGCCAATCCTGAAAAGGATTGGCGGGTTCATTTGAATTTGTTGAGTGAAGGCGTTTCGTAGTACTTAGCTTTTTATCAATAAACAAATCAATAGTCACAGGGTATAGGGAAAATCTTTTGATTCGGCGAACGTACCTATCCACTAATGTGTAAGTGTTTTACAAGCATTAAAAGGTTTTTAATTTCAAAAACTATGCACTTTGCCGGATCCCAATCCAAGCAGTTGATTAACTTCGGGTAAGAGTAAGGCCCAGGGCACAGTTGTATTATTGTACCTGTTCTTGCGGCATTCTGTCGCAGCGGCTGTCAGGTTGACGCACTCAGTCGCGAGTGGTGTCGACAGCTATCACGTCAGCGTGTCAATCAATCGCCGCGAAAATCTCATATACCCTAGCGGTAAGTGATACGGACTCTTGAATATACTCGTAAATCGACCCATACAAAGATTAGGTACTATCGCGGTCAACGCCGCATGAACACCTTAAGGCGAAAATCATTTGCACATTGCGCGCAATCCCGCTTGCTAATTGCTCTACGTGTGTCGAAATGCATGCAAACAATTTTCGTTAGAAAGTGTTCACGTGGCGCTGACCGTCACCGTACCAACCATGAATGAATTATGACTGCCTCAAACAACTGCGTCTTACCTGAGAGAACATAACACATCTGTGGTTTTCAATTTAATATCACTATAACTGACTTTTGAAAAATCTGCTCTTTAGTAAATTTCTTAACGATCATCATGACAAATTTTGCTTTTATTTGTTTCAGATAATGTCGCATTCCAGTGCCAGTGCCAGTGCCAAAGTGTAGTGCCAATGTGAACCATGGGGTGTACTCCAAGCATGCTCTTGGACCACAAAAGCCGACGCCGGGACAGCTCAGGGTCCCAGGAGGCTGCCCTGGCGAAGGTGGCCCCAACGCCAGTGTGCAATAAGGCTGTCCAGGCTGCTAGGGCTCCTAGGGCCTCGCTGGAGTCCGACGGGTTCAGCGTGCAGTTGTCCAGTAAGAAGGACAGCTATGTGTCGCAAATGGGGAACAATTTTGCGACGCAGCTTCATATCAAGAGGATATCGGGTAAGTGCAATGAGAAAATATACATTTGTAGTTTTAGACCTTCTTAGTAAGTCCTGCACCTGCTCTCTTCGGTCATGTCATATTGCCTTCTCTCCAAGCTATGATAGAGATGGAACATAGAGCGCAACTGCTCAACTCGCATCGACTTGTGCACTTAAATATCCTGCGTAGTTGGGTGCATTAGCTTATCCCCATTGCGATTGACCATTTTTATTATTAAATACAATTACATAATTGAAAATAGTTATAAGCCAATCGATATTAATAAATTATACATTACTAATTAGACAAAAAAATAACAAACATCAAGGCTTACAGTAAATACTGAGACAACAAAAACAGGATTCAGAAGCATAATTTTCTGTGAAATCATGTGAAAAAGACATTCAAAATGATATTACCTACCTACATAAGACCTGTCAAAGCTAAAATTCTAAATCCTTTAGATCCAATTCACTTTGTGGTAATATTGATCTTTCCTTATCTTTCTTCACGTTCATTATCTTTTGAAATAGGTTAAGCATTTTTACCATATACTTATCATCCTCGGCTACTAATTCGATTTTCGGATATATAGCTTTTCTGAGGTCTTTTTTGTCCTTAATTTGTAAATTATTTCCTAAATTCACCAATTTCCTTACATTCAAAATAATATCGTCAGTTCTTACATACGCTTTTGGTGAATCGAGATGAGAATATTGGTTCGGTTTGTCTCGAGCTCGTAAAGCTGCTTCTTCGGCTTCAGCTGGTTCAGCTTCACTATGAGGTTCGTTACCACCAGTTTCATTATCACCTTCGCCTGGTGGTGAAGGTTCACTGCCATCATCACCATTTGTGTGATCGTTTTGTTCACCATCCTCCTTAACGGGTTCATTGCCAGTTTCACTGGCAGCTTGATCGACGGTAACATCAACGTGCGCATCAGCAGGTCCATTGATTTTACCTTTATCGTCAATGTGTTCTTCATGCTTTTTAGATTCGTTAGTACCTGTTTCAACAGCGCCATTATTTTGATTTGTAGAGTCACTATTGATATTAGCTTCAGTTGCTAACGAAACTTGAATCGCACGATTAGGCTTGTCATTCTTTTTAGTCACATTTTCTTCGGATGAATCATTGTAAGTAGCTGGGGGTTTATTTTGTAATACATCTTGCACTATCTGTCGCACAACTGAAACAATGGATTTTTCCTGACACTTTTTGGGTTTCCCAAAGGGACAGTATTCGAGTCTCTTAAATGCAGCAATATGCTCAAGGATAGTCTTCAGTTTATCAATTTCTATTTCCTGAGGTATTTTGTAATCCTCCCAATTTGTTATAAAGTATGAGGAAGGAACTTTTTTTGCCTTTTTTTTCTTATTCATTTGAGCTGCTGTGATTATTACCATGATAGTGAGACACACCTGTAAGTAATGAACAGTATTATATGTAGTGTTTTTACTAATAATTTTGTGTAAATTATTTGAGAAAGCATACTTTATTTAATAATTCCATAATTTGAGTATATACTTACTAAAACCTTTTTCGATTCCATGGTGATCCACGGTAGCGTAATTCAAACTGTTAGTCAAAAAGGTGTGACATTAATTAGATTCCATACTAATTTCTGACATGGCCTTTAATTATTAAAGTAATACCCAATCTTGTTTTTAGAGATCAGTAAAAAGTCATTCAAAAGTACTACTTATATTGCAATACGGCAGTTTGTAATTTTAAACTCCGACTTCGTGTCACACTGCCACAATAGTTCAATTGGATTGATATAAAACGCATTGATAGCAACTTTGCATAGCACATCTCAGGTTGAAGAGCATCTTAAGTATTTGACACTTAAGGTGCTCTTCAATGTACCACTTTTAAAAGATATTATCTTTGGCTTAGATAATACTTATTTTGGTTATACTTATGATAAAATCTATTTAGTAGAAAATAAAGTATCATAAACGTGATATTATTATGACAAACAAGAACTTTGAAAGTAATAGCAATAATGAGAAGACATTGGACATTGCTTCCTTAAATCAATAGGCGTATGAGGATTTATTTATTCGGTCAAATTGTAAAGAAATTGAAAAGAAAATTTATAGGCTATTTTTTATAATAAAAAAAACTAGTTGTTTCCCCGACTACAGGAGAAGGCAATAGTTTTTTCATAAATAAGTTTTTGTTTAGCAAAGAATCAAAACTGTTTATCTATTTTGTACACTATCGAATTCACGTGTATTCAAATTACCATCAAACACATCAAACATTTATTTCAATAGGAACGAGCTTATGATTATTTAACAAACCCCAACCCAACCAATAAGTAGTTTATTAACCCTTACTCAACTTACAGACATGATTGATTAGATATGTCAAAATAGTACTCAGCATTAGGTACTTGTACCCAAGTAATAACACGAGGAATTATATCGCTTAAGCGGGATTTTCACAGGATTAACAAGGGGCGAGTTGGTAGAGTGACGTCATCCCTTATCAGTTGTTGGGTCAAAGCCTTCTTAGGGACGGTTGAGGCGTATTAGTCAGAAGAGTATAATCAAAGGTTAAATGATCCAAACTAAGTGCATATTCCTATAACGTTAAACACACTTAACAGAAATTTAAATTATAAAACCTACGACATGAGCCAGTAAAATACCTGGTGAGCCAGTAAAACACCTTCTCTTATTTTAGCTTTGTCTTTTGATTTTTCTTTGCTTTTTTAATGTTGTTGCTGTTTTGATTTTTTGATCGTTTTGGGTATTTTTTTTCGGTCACATTTTCTTCAAAATCAGTAGCCAAGGGTTCGTTTTCAAGTACATCTTGTATTATCTTTCGAACAACTGTAACCATAGGTTTATTCTGACATTTTTTGAGTATCCCAAATGGGAAGTATTCTAGTTTTCTATTGCATATACGCTCTAAAATTATCTTCATTTTATCAATGTCTACTTCCCGAGGCATTCTGTAGGTGGCCCAATTTGTTATAAAGTATGAAGACAAAACCTTTTGTACTACCAAACTAAGTGCATATTCCTATAACGTTAAACACACTTAACAGAAATTTAAATTTTAAAACCTACGACATGAGCCAGAAAAACAGCTGGTGAGATTCAACAGTTTGATAGATTTTGACTAGCCATAGCTAAGAATCACCGTGATTAAATTAACTTTCCAATAAAAAAAAACCGGCCAGGTGCGTGTCGGACCACGCATAAAGTAGGGTTCCGTAGTCAATTTTGGCACCGCGCTGTTTTGCATTTCTTGCATCATCATCATCTCCCTAGCCGTCAATGTCATCATTGTAAAGTATACATTTTTATATTATTTATAATTTCAAAATGTACTTTTCATATTTCATTTCGTATTCATTACTAACCATAGATATTAAGATAATTGTTACTAATCTTTATGGAGCCAAGTTTCTCCGAAATAAATGATTTTTATTTATTTTATTATTTAAAAGTATTCATCACAGGATACCCGAAACAATTTTAAATAAGAGTTTCCGTGCCTGTTTCTTTACGTGAGAAATTTAAAGTTTATAGGTCCAAGACTTTAGATTTATGTAAACTACTTTAGCGGGCTATAACTCGCAAATGGTAAAACTGATAAAAAAGTGGTGTATAGAAACCCTATCTTATTTTCATCGTCCTTTTCAAGGATACCCTACACAAGGGGGTGCACTCAAAAAAATAATTCACCTCCCTTCCCTTTACATGTATAGGGAGGTACCCTTAAATAGGAGTAATTTTAATTTTTCGTATTTTTAAAAATGAGATCTATATGTGAAGTATCCTCGAACCAAGTTACATGCAAATCAATCCTTAAACGTAGAAGATATTCTGCTTTGACAGACTAGGACGGACTGAACGATCTTAAGGGTTACTTGTCAGACTACGGAACCCTAAAAATGCACTGAAATCGATCCTTCCGTTCGGGAGATACTTTGCCACAGACAGAAACACTCATACACACGCAACTTGAAAACTTCATGGAGTCAAACTTATAAAACCACTTATTTTCGTCGGGTGTTTAAAAATTAAATAAGCATATAAAATGAGAAAATATCTTTTACTTTACACCACACAACAGGAATTTTACAAGTTAAGAAATTTCTGCAGTTTGGGAGTTCGTTTTCCTGAACACAATTTTTTTCTTGACGCGGCGTTTGGTCAGGGGGCATGCTAAAAATTGAAAGTAATGATAAAATCTTTTTCATTAAAAACATAATAACGAAGTTTGCCTGCAGTTAGATTAAAATTAATTAATAAATAATTATTATACAGATTGCCCTAAAAATAGCGTGCCAAACTTACGGAGATGATAGACATGATGATATTTGACAAGAAGAATAAAAAAAATATCCGCTCATTTGTACACACAGACACAAGAGGTAGGCTCACAATTGGTGATTTGAAATTAAACATTAAAAAATCGTATCACTGAAATGGTGAAAATTTTAGTAAGGTGATTTTTTTTTGTATAAATCATCGTTTAAGGCACGCTCTTTTTGAGACACCGCTCTTTTTGTATAGTTTTAATTGATAGTTTATTTCTCGTTAGTAGAGGTAGTATATTTCTATCCCAGAAACTATCACCAACCCCCCTACACTCTAAGCCGTTGCCCGTAGTTTCAGATGCAGCCATGTCTGGCACCCTTGCAAGCTTTCCCGAGCGACCGAACGCGCTGGCTAGACCAGAAAATACGCTTGAATACGAGGCCTCTGATTACAATTAATACAGAAAAAACTACCTATTTTTTTCCAGGTTTTTTCTCTTTCTTTATGGCTTTGTGAGACGTAGCATTCCACATTTTAATAATTAACGAGACAAGTTTTGAAACCTTTTTCACTAATTAAAATTGGTTATACTGGCAAAGTGTCGAATGTATTTAAAGAAATACATTCGACACTTTGCCATTTGGAAAGCCAAATTTCGATGCATTGTTTAATCCCGGACCAAAAACACCACAACATTTCAACAATCATATTATTATTTCTGTCTCGTTAATTGGAAAAGTTATTTGTGATATTTAAATATTGTGTTTATTTGTGAAAGGTTTGCCATGTTGAGTCATTACTTACCTAGATGTCTCAACATATGGAGTTTGATCACTGACTTCATTGACGGTTCTATCACGAGTATCACTGCGATATTCATCTCTAGATACATCAACATGTTTATCAGCAGCTTCTCTTATTTTAGCTTCGTCTTTTGATTTTTCTGTTGATTTTTTTATGTTGTTGCTGTTTTGATTTTTTGATCGTTTTGGGTATTTTATTTCGGTCACATTTTCTTCAAAATCAGTAGCCAAGGGTTCGTTTTCAAGTACATCTTGTATTATCTTTCGAACAACTGTAACCATAGGTTTATTCTGACATTTTTTGAGTATCCCAAATGGGCAGTATTCTAGTTTTCTATATGCAGCAATACGCTCTAAAATTATCTTCATTTTATCAATGTCTACTTCCCGAGGCATTCTGTAGGTGGCCCAATTTGTTATAAAGTATGAAGACAAAACCTTTTGTGCCTTGATTTTCCAGTTTATAAGTTCAATTGCCAAACTTATTAACACAATAATGAGAGATACCTGTAAAGTTAAAAAAAAAACAATTAGTAACAGCTCATTGATATTAATTCAGCTTAGATGTTAAAGTATATTTTAAGCAGAAGGACTCACTATTTTTTGGCATGAAAGTTACTTACTGGAACCTTATTTTGTTTCATGGTGTACCGCGAACGCGTAACTGAAACATTGAATGAAAGAGGCGTGACATTAATTAGATTCTTTACAAATTACTTACATGGTCTGTAATCATTACATTAATTTCCAATATTGGTTTTAGGAAACCGAAATAAGTTCACACCTTTGATGTCCTGGGCAATATCAAATGAGCACTAATAAATATAACAACTGAGTTAAATAATTTAATAAGTACTTATCAATTACATTTTACTTTTACGCTCATATAGAACTATGAGCAGGCCTCGGTATCAAACTCCTTTTTATGATAGATTTGGCTATTGACTGTACTTATGATTACGATATTATCAAAAACAATGCTTTCCATCATAATATTATCAACTTATCTTTGATTATTATGGAAAATGATATAAATAGCAATAATTCTAAGCTGTTGGACATTGCTTGGTCAAAATTAACAGGCGTAAAAAGAAATAATTAATTGTAGATGTAGACTAAATCAGCCTATGTCTAGCAGTTAATTAAAAAATAGTAAATTAGACCAAATTCTGTCCAATTACTACTCAGTTTAGTGTCAAATTTACCCATTAATTGCTAACAGAGATGTCAATCAGCAATAAGAGTATCAACAAAATCTCCCCATAAAGATAGATGTACCTCACCGTTTTTATTTGTTGACCGAAAAATGTTCGATCATTACATCGCCATCCGATTGTTTGTCTTCGTAATGGAACAGAAGTATTGGACTTGTCTTTTTTAGGGTTCGTTAAAGAAATTGTTTGGGTTCAATTGAGTTGGAATTACCTTCGTTCCATCCAGTGTTGATTGGTGGAGTCGATAGACAATTCGATTTTGAACAGGGAATCTTGAAATGATATTCTTTCGATTTATAAGCTAGTAAGTCTGTGGATATTGTATGTCAGCCATTGGTATGGATGGTGTGTATTAGTCTTCTGCTATTATGTATTTACATAAACGACGTGTAGAAACTTGTGTAACATATGGATTTTGACACGACACATTTATTTAGGAGGGTATTACAAAAACTGATAAGTCTTTTTTTATATCGCTCACGACGCATCAATCAGCAAAATAATTTCCAGGGCATATAAGAACTATGGTGTCAATATGTTCTAATTTAACTAACGTACGTAATAACAATATGTCACATGATAATTGACCTATGTTGAGCTTCGAATTTGCTTTACGCACTATTTTCGCAAGTGCAATGTTTTGTTGAGAAAATTGTCTTAACAATCGAGTTATACTCTAAGCTGAGGTTAAAACTGGAAGTTCACCAATGGGAACCTTATTAAAAGTTGATTTTGTGAAAGTACCTAAATGGAGAAAACTTTCAAAGTTACGGTGAGCTTTACACATGCCTTATCAAATTCACATTGAACTATATGTGAATGTGTGAAATTGCTACAAACAGCAAGTTTTTCCTAATCTTTTGACAGGCAAATTTTAGTAAAAGTCGCAGGAGATCAATCAATCAGAGCTGACAGCTCTTATTCACAAGTTCTCTTAGAATGAATAAGGTACTTGGACAGAATTATATAAATACGTCTATACTGAATAATTTACTAAAAAGCCTTAAAACGGTATCACAGACGAATCCCAAGTCTGAAAGTCTAAGTTATTCAACTCACAAATACTTCAGACATTAAATTCAAGTACTTAATTTGATTTCTGTTGAATTTCGTATGATCAAAGTACTTACTTCGTTTACTGTTCGTCATAAATCAATTAACTTAAGATCAAATATTTAATTTCTAATAGTCGGTCTAAGATTAAATTAGTTCTACTAGTAAGACTTGTTTTCGCTAAAAGCTAAACTTAACCGGTGAAGTTATAATCTAAGAGGTTGATGGACGATCGAACATTAAACTGACTTTATAAATTATATACAGTTGAATAGGAGTCATTTTTTATTTATATGTACGAGTATATTCAAACATTATGTATTCTTCTTACATTGCCAGGTCATGAATAGTATCGAAAATATCCATAGTTATAGTACGTTATTCTTTTTTGCGTCTAAAATAACTTCAGAAAATTGTAATAATCTCTCGGGCTCGTCAACTGTCCAACTATTTGTTGAGGAAACGGTTATCAGGTGGTTGAAGCAGCAAATACATGTATTCCTTAGTAAGCGTAGTTATTAGATGGATAAGCATTATCTAGCTGTTACAGAAATTAAAAAGTAACTATCTATTAAATTAAAGCTATCTGCCTCTTTATTCGGAAATTGAAAAATCAGCCCTTAAACGAATAAATCTATATCTCCCAAAGTTAATTTTGTTCATAAAAAATTGACCGCTTTTCTGACATAAAACCTTTTTGCTAAATTTTTAAAAGTATCGTTCATTTTTGGAGCATCTTAAAAATGTTACTTTATTTAAAAATAAACTCGTGCGTTTTATATATCAATAACGAACAAGTGCGTAAAATACATAAGGATATTAGCATCAAGTCCACCCTTTGTACATTTCTTGTGCAATAAAGTTTTAAATAACAATAATAAAATTAGTGTCATTTCAGCTACTTTACGAGAAAATATAACCGAATAAACATGTTTGCAGGCACTTTTTATAGCATAACTTAAAGGTAAACTGGAGGTTTTCAAAAATTCCAATTGCTTTGCTTACATCGTTTCTCTCAAAGCCGGCTTGTGTATAAGCAATCAATACAATTTATTTGCACATCTCATCTCCGCTCCGCATCATTGGAAATTGGAAACGATTCAGAAGAAGAAAACGTGTGTGACGTTATTGTAAAAACACCGCCGTGTAGGTTTTATCGCTGATGAATGAAACTAGGGTTTTTTAATGTGTCATTAGTCCACAAAATATAATGTACCTCTACTTAATAGTAATAGTCCTCCTGGCCGATTTCGATCACGGCGGCCAATCTCAACAGAGATCTGCCAACTACGCAGGAGATATTATAGTGCACAAGTGTGAGCTCAATACACAGGTGCACTCACTGGTCCATCACTCTCAAAGTTCGATGAGACTTACTCTACTTACATAGAGTAACACTCACACTTCTTCCACGTAAGGTGTTCCAGGAAGCTCTGTCGGGCGCAGGACGGCTCCGCCCGCCCACACCCCAGAAGTTCTGCTGACACCGAGATTGTTAACATGGCCACTGACTATAGCTGTCTCCCTCGAAGCTTTAGGGTTCCTAAAATAAACAACCATGAGGAAGAGGATTACTTCCCCTGCACACCTGCCTGTTGCAATATTGCTTGCTGCAGTGTGTAGATAGCAGCACAGATAACTTTCCAGTTAACAATGATCCAGATAAACAGCTGTTCAGCTTCAACGGCTCGTCGGATTTCGATCAACCGTAGCTAAAAACCACCATGATTAAATTATCTTTCGGATAAAAAAAACTCACTAAAATCAGTCCATCTGTTTGGGAGCTACGATACCACAGACAGACACACACATATACAAACAGAAATAGGGGTCAAACTAA
The DNA here is from genome assembly GCA_963921415.1 of Pyrausta despicata. Taxonomy (NCBI): domain Eukaryota; kingdom Metazoa; phylum Arthropoda; class Insecta; order Lepidoptera; family Crambidae; genus Pyrausta; species Pyrausta despicata. Next base: position 5,580,060 of record OY992862.1, on the reverse strand, counting down.
TAACACCCCTCTTTTTAGTCGGGGGTTACAAATAGAATCAATACTAGCGCTGCATTTGAGCGGAAAACAGCTTAATAGGTTCGCGGTGACTCGTCCCTTTACCGTTGTGGCACCATCATCGAAATGAAAGTTATTAACGTAGCTACATAAACATAATACCATTCTACTTTGTTTGCAAGGCCAGATTGGTTTCTCAACTTTTTGCACAATGTTTGATTTGTTCCAATGTTTCTACTTCCAAAGTTTGACGGGAGCTTTCGGCATATAATAATCAAGTTATCGGTTTTGGTGTTCGATATGTAATGTTAACAGAAAAAATTGATACATATTTCGGGATGTGACATGCAATGGCTGTAATGCTGTCCTCGTTTAATAAAATTCTGATGAAAAAGGTTTAATGATTTCGTATGATCTTTTTAGTGCTACAGTACAAGAATAAAACCCTTAGGAGAAAATATAGCATTTAAGTTCTCTAAGGAACAAAAGTAATAACACAACTTCACCAAACTTTTAACACTTATTCTGTTGACCACTTTGGTTTAATGCTCAAGAAGTCCACTATTAACCGAGAGGTCGCGGTTTCGATCCCCGCACTTTACAAACATTTGTGGGCATGAACATGTCTGTTTGGACTGGTCTGGGTGTTATATGTAGGTATTTATTTAAGTTTATTTGTAATACCACTGTTGATTCTGATATCTGTAAGTGCTTTAGCTACTTACCACGGAGTCAGATCAATGTATGTGATGTTGTTTATTATTATTATTTATTATTGGAGTAGTTTGGCTGTCAACTATACAGGGTGGAAACCACAATACGACAATTGTATTCTGTCTGTTACGTTACGTTGTCACGCCCCAATCAGAGAATAGATTTTGACCTGTTAAAATAATTTACGAACCACCCTTTACATTTCCTTTACTAAGTAATCTCTATTTTCTCGTGATCCAATTCATTGTAACACATTTCCCTTAACAGTTGATAATACCGGCTTTATGTGCTGTTAAAGCCACCAAGCCAAGCAACATTACCACTTACTCCACCCCGCCAAAGAGCATCAAAGCTAACTATAGTATCACATTATAGTTAATTACCCACTAAAATGATTCGCCATGCGTCAGTGACTACGTATCTCACATTAATATTTCCCTGTAGAGATGGTATAGTGGATATCGACATAGTAGTATTAAAATAAATTTACTTCCTTAAAAATTGACTGCCTCGTTGGTGTAGTGGCAAAGTTTCTGCCTTACATCCGAGAGGTCCTGGGTTCGAATCCCAGATCGAGCCAAAATCCTACTACTATTATAAAGGCGAAAGTTTGTAAGTATGGATGTATGGATGTAGGGATGTATGGATGTATGGATGTTTGTTACTCTTTCACGTAAAAACTACTGAATGGATTTGAATGAAACTTTACCACAATATAGCTTATACATCAGAATAACATATAGGCTACAATTCATAAAGAATTTTTAAGATAAAGGCTTTCCACGCGGACGAAGTCGCGGGCGGCCACTAGTTATTTCTAAAATTTTCTATCATGAATTTCTCAAAAACAGCTCGGAGTCGGGAAATTGCCGGTGTTACAACCGCGTGCCTCGGAAAGCACGTTAAGCCGTTGGTCCTGCGCCTGATCTCTCTCCGGTCATGTCGGATTGCCGTCTCACCGAACTTTTGAGAGTGATGGAACAGTGAGTGCACCTGTGTATTGCGCTCACACTTGTGCATTATAATATCTCCTTCGTAGTTGGCTGATCTCTGTTGAGATTGGCCGCCGTGGTCGGAATCGGCCAGGAAGACTATTATTAAAATAAATTGAATATAAAGCTCATGCGAGAGACGTATGAAGCTTTTTTTTAAAACCCACAACTTAGCAATGATTAGTATCAATTACGAATTAATACGCGTTTGTGTAACACCTCTGCAGTTGTAAGTTTATTAACATAACATATAAAAAAATGGGTATGTACAACTTTTAGTGCCTAGCGCACTCAACTATACCATATTTCACACAAGCTTGATTGCCCTGATAATACGCATAATATGATAACACAACCTCAATAGTTATTAGAGGCAAAATAATTTGACCATGCGAACATCCACCGGTGGGGCTTACCGAATGGCTTCTAGTTAAAAATAATAGCCTAAATAAAATATACTAAGTAGTCCCAATACTAAGGTTGAAAATGTAGTGTTATGTGTGTTGAGTATCGTCCTTCAAAGTGTCACTTATCAGCCATTATCGTTCGGTTATCAGCACAATGACGCACGACTGTTAGACAGCACTAAATAATTATAGTTATTCTAAGTGTACCTGGGATGTTGAAATGACAGCTGGGTCGTTAAACTTTTTTTCTTATTGGTGCAGGTGCCTAAATATTCCACCGCAATCCAGGGTTAGTGAAACTGCTCTCTAAGATATGTATGTATAAGCAGTGTGTTGCAAGGGGTAAAATTATTTATTCTCAATAAACATAGAGTGGTTTTGTTAGGACTTTAAAATGAAATTGTCTGCATATGCCCAAGTTGTTTGAATATGTAATGAAAATAATGAAAAATTATTAAATAGACGTAAATAAAAAATACTTACTAAACCATCCGGAGCTGCTTAAATCTGATAGCAATCATTAATTAGAGATAAGTATCTTTACTGATAACACGTCATAATGCTAGATACACAAAAAGATGAAGATTATCTATTTGAAACGATTTTATCAGACGAGGCAAATAATTATATGAGTTAAAGAAAGGTATGTTAGAAAATCTATAAAAATATGTACCAAGACATCTCCCGATTTTACAATAATTTATAGACCGTATGATTTTGAATGAAACGCAAATTTTTACAAAAATAATCAAATTGTCATCAACAATTAAATGTAATTGTTGATGACAATTTGATTTTTGTTTTCATTGTGCTCTTCACTGGAATCAAACAGATCATCAACTTTTAGTAAAGGTACTGTATGTACTTACGATAAGATCTTGCAACGAATTCGAAAAATACCAACAATTTATCTTTATATGTTTTACTTATGATTCATTGCTTTTATAGTTCAGCTTGTTATTAACAGTGTTCTATCCAATGACTTTCACCGAAATAAAAATAAAAATTCATAAATAAAAATAAAATAAATACAAGATAGATCTTATCAACATAATATCCCGCCTGTGGCGGTCCGATTTTTTCTTTGTGTGTTTTAATTTCACATCTTATTAACTTGGCCTATATGTACAATTATCATACCCCACAAGTCCATCACGAGAGATCGACACATGCAGCCCTACGTCACCAACATCACATATCGAGATAGTCATGACCTTGTCCACCACGTGAAGCGAACTGTAAACTGTAAATACGACGATGTGTTATCAACTAAGTCTACTAGTATGATTACGAATGTGACAGGTATAGTTGCTATAGTACTTTAGGTAGGTAGACTTGCTTTCAGTAAAACATAAATTCATCATCATCATCATATCAGCCTGTTACAGTCCACTGCTGGAAATAGGCCTCCCCCAAGGAGCGCCACAGCGCACGATCTCCCGCCCTTTGCATCCAGTCACTACCAGCTGCCTTCTTCAGGTCGTCTGTCCATCTAGTCAAAAATTAACGTATCATTAGGTAATGTAACGTGAAAAAAAAAGTTCTTGGATTCAATAGATGATCGTAAACTTTCATTTGGGAGACGTCAATTCAATCAAACTTCATAACAATTTGTTCATAGTGATATTTAATCAGGGCGAGAAGAGTTAAAGTTTGCATTGTTTTTACAGATGTCTTGGCTATCAAACTTTATATAGCTAGCTTTTATTGGAAACTTGATGCTTACTTATATAACTGAAATAAGTTTCGAAGATTCCCTTTACATTGTAATGGATATTGGGATCTAACTATTCATCTTATTGTATTCATAACTGACCATCAATTCATGAAGTACGGAATACTCCGATGAAAGTTTTTCAAATACGAGTAATTAATTACCTTTTTTTTTCTTGAACGATGCCTAGTGACGAACAGAGTGCATATTTTGTATCATACTGCCAACATCACCATTCCGCCTTAGTACACCTATCGACCTTCGTCATCAGAACTAATTGACGTTTATAGTAATGACCGTAGAAATGATCATTCATCATGCGGCCCGGTGCAGCGTGCGTTTGCTTTATCAGCCCGACCTCCAGTATCGTGCGAGTGCGCATACAAGCAACATGCGTCCGATAAATTAATTAACACATTACAATAACAGCGAGCGAAAACATACTGCCACATGTGACGCAAAAGTTTCGGCCGAAATATTTTACGTTCGGCTGCTTTAAGATGTGACTCAGTGCTGTTTATGTTTAAAAAAAGTGAATTTGATGTCTATTTTATGTCAGCGTAGATCACGCAAGGAAAAAGTTTGTTCAAATTCGTGTCAAACAAGCAGAATAGTGGTGTCCCATATTGTTGAAATCCGATAACGATGTGCGGAGGCGGTATATCGTCAGAAACTGCCAGTGCTTTGTTTACAGCTGTATCGCATTACGGTAGGCGATAACGGGTTGCCTAGTAGGCAATATTCTAACGCGTCTGATAAACTATTTTAACCACACCACGCTGCGCTGCCGCGAAATATCCCGCGTGGACTCGCGTTAACGATAAATATTTTGAATTACAAACAACATTATTAGATCTATTTAGATCTGCTTTGAAAATAGAATATGAAATTTTCGGATTAAAATCAGTACGGTAAATACAGTGAAATGTAGATTATTATCTGTTCTGTGTTTGTGAATGCTGCGCTGTTGTGATGGATATGGAAACTGAAGAACTTGTGGGTAAGTCTTATCATAATTACTTTAGGTAATAAAAGTCATAAAATAAAGATTATCTTTTTTCAGAAATCTATCAAATAATATTTTACTAACCGACCTAAAAAAAGGAGATTGTTGTTAATTCACATAAGTCAATATTGTATACTTAATATCTAAACACATATGTAGACTGTATATTTTAAAAGCGGTTTGTAGTAAGTACAATTGTTATAAATCAACCAGAATATTTTTATCTAGATCAAACCTTTCCTGTCATATCTAATCATTAAATAATGCTCAAAGGATAATATGAGTACTTTTTTAAATGCCTATATTAACATGAACAACAAAAGAGAAACGAAATGTATTCACCCTCAATTTTGGTGGAAATAGTGCTATGTGAAGTTATAAAATTAAATAAATTAAAAATTGTTTCAACGAACACACCTAGTTCCCAACTAGCACTAAGCTAAGCGTTAGCTTGTGCTATGGTAACTAGGATATCGGATAACTAACCTGACACACCTTATGTGTATGCATTCAAATATTATTAAATTATGGTATCTAATATCTACAGAACTTCGTTAGATAGTATTAGTAGGTATAAAAAAAAGTCTTACCTGTCAACTTGTTACAAACAAATTTGTACAAATAATTCAAATAAAGAATCTCTCAAGGTTCCAATATCATTAGAAGCAATTGGGCATCAGAGACCAATCATTAATATATGTGAAAAGAAGCGATCGACGCACCTGAATTTTCTCATGGGAATGTGTCATTTTCCCGCGGTAAAAAGTAGCCTATGTCCTTTCTCGGATATCAAAATATCTCTATACCAATGTCATGCAAAGTTCAGTCGTTTAGGCGTGAAAGTAAACTTTCTTACTTTATCGCAACCGTCATATATCTATCTTTAACAGTTCGTCATATTTATTTATATTAGTATATATTGTGTATTTAATAGTATGTATGTATTTAATATATTTAATAGTGACTGAGTTTCTTGCGCCGCTTCTTCTCAGAACTGGCCCAAATTGTCCCGAAGCGGTGGTAGGGTTAATTTATATGTTGGGACGTGTAAAAGTGCTTGTTCTTAGCCGAGTTACAGAAATAAATGAATTTTATTGAATTTATTGAATTTTATTTATTAATATGTATTCTTATATAAATTTATTGTATACTTTATACTTCATCTCATGTGTCATATTATTGGTATTATTATTTTTGTATTTTCTCTTTTATTTATTTTGTCGCTCCGCCCACTAATCATTTCTACTTAGCCCAAAGGTATGACTGGTAGAGAATGCCTTACGGCGATAAGTCCACCTTTTGTACATAGTTTTGTTGTGCAATAAAATTTAAATAAATAAGTACGAATAAAACGTCAAGCCTAAGGGCATTTCGACCTCTGTTTATAATAATAACTTTCCAACGATCCCATAAACGCGATTTGTGCTACAGCAAACAGCAAATGTTTGGAAATGGCCAATGATTTAGCGCCATAGGAATATTTCTCTGTGTCGTAAAGATCCATGTAAACTCCGCTTTGATCTCGAGATTAATGCTGGTACAGAATTTCATGTGTGGCGCAAACTTCATTTCTCAAATCGTAACCAGCTTAACATAGATGCAAATGTGTTAGCAAGAATTAAGACAAAAGAAAGACGTAAATAAAGTATGTTAGATGTTAGATTAAGGACCGAGGAATGCAATGAATGTGCGCCTGATAAACGAAAACTAATAAAACGTGCTATTTTTTTTTCTCAATTTACGACGCAGTGGTTTTATTTATAAAGACTGTATGCGCCGACATAACTTTATTTGTTTGTCGATGCAACAAAGTTAATAAATAAATAACACAACTTTGTTATCAAAAGTTATTTAAAATAAACATAAAAAAAATACTTCTTACTGAAAACGGGAACAAAAGAAAATATTGCTGACAATTTTTTTTTTATATTAACGACTGCCGATAAAGCGATATTAGTTACATTCATAAGAGTTTAGTACGATTTTGACTGAGCTTTTAAGTATTCAGTATGTTTATTACTTTGGTCAAATAGCAAGAAAATTGTTCATCAATCAACTTGACCTTATCAGTCTATATATATATACGTTCTACTGCTGGGCACATGCCTCATCTCAATTAAGAGGTGGTGCAAGCCATACTTTACGGATCATACTTTTGGATTGGTGGAGGGGTTGTTTGTAAGGTACGTGACGAACCTTACTATCAGATGTTATTGAGACGCCCGGGGGTCTGACTAGGCTTAACAACTATATCTATCAATGATTTGTTAAGCGACCAACCTTTCTGTCAGATGTTATTAATCCGCCCCAGGGCCTCCGACCAGGCTTAACGACTAATATCTATCGATATTAACCGGGACCAACAGCTTAACATGCCTTCCGAAGCACAAAGATGCTTGTTAATAGACTTGACTTATATGGTCGGAATAGTCACCTATTCTAAAAACGACCGCGCCATAGGTTGCTTAACTTTGGTAATCACTACCAAAGCGGTACCACCACTGCGCCACAAGCACCTAATGTTGTTGATCAAGCAAAAATACAAATTTTTTTTTGTCTTCAGTCCATCCGTAATACTTCAGGCAGCGTTTTTAATTTTTATCGTCCCATAAAAAGTGGAATATGATTCCTACAGTTCAAGATTCACTTGATAACAGAAGCAGACATATTAAACGTTTATTTGCTCACTTTTACGACGTGGAATAAACGTAGCGTATTTGCATACATAAATCAGCGTATACAAATCACATTACTTCCTGTTTAAAATATGTAATTTACAGCTAAAATTACATCTTTTTAAGTTATTTACAAGCATCTCCGTGCTTCGGAAGGCACGTTAAGCTGTTGGTCCCGGTTAATATCGATAGATATTAGTCGTTAAGCCTGGTCGGAGGCCCTGGGGCGGATTAATAACATCTGACAGAAAGGTTGGTCACTTACCTTACACACCTCCACCAATCCGCACTGAGCTCGCGTGGTGGAGTATGGCTCGCACCACCTCATAGTTGAGGTGAGGCCTGTGCCCAGTACAAACACACATGTTCATGCACACATATGCTTGTACTGTGCGGGAATCGAACCCGCGACCCTTGGTTTTAAAGTCCGACATGTAGACCACTGCACCAAACGGTCGTCTATAATAAATAAATGATGATTGGACACTTGCTATGGCATTACATTACTTCATACAGGTTTTTGTTTTATTCGTAACATAATTTAATTATAGTGGTTCTTAGCTATGGCTGGTTAAATTCCGTCCAGACGTTGAAACACACCATCTGGTTTCCTGACTCATGTCAGGGTGTTTTTTTTGACGTGAAAACGTCTTATAAATTGGTTTGCCGGGTGACACTTCAAGAAACTGCGTTACGCTCCGCTCACGTTCCGCGCTCACAATGAGAGCGAGTGAGAGGCACGCGTCCCTTCGACTCGGGCATGGTTAGCCCGCCTAAGAGCGAGTGAGACAGACATAAAAAGTGAAAGGCACGCGTCCCTTCCACTCGAGCACAGTTAGCCCGCCTAAGAGCGAGAGAGACAGAGCGAGAGAGAGAGAGTGAGAGAGATAGGCATACACACCGGTTCATGTTATACGAATGAATATTCACATTAAAATTATTTTACCACTCAAAGTCGTTGTCACGTAAAACTTTCGCCCGTATACCGACTTTACAGGCAACCAATTTTTTTTTAATTCTTAATTTGATTATTTTGGTGTTTCCAAAAGGTTTTTGAAAGTAAGTACCTACGTGTAATAATAACAGCATATCAAATAAAAGCATATCAGCCAGCATTGTTTGTGACAAAAAATCAATAATACATGTTTACATGCAGATAAAACAACTATATCGGTTTCGCTGTTTAATAACTACTGTGAATATATAGGTACGTACTCTTATATTACTACGAGTATAGCATATCTACGTTTATCTTATTTCGTTTTATCTACACACTACTTTATGTCAGATATTGTAGTTTGTGTGATGTACTTGTTTTAGGCACATCGTATTTAAACAGTAGTATTATACATCATCTCATCTCATCTCATCAGCCTATATACGTCCCACTGCTGGGCACAGGCCTCACCTCAACTATGAGGTGGTCCGTATTATACATAGAAGTAGAAAAAGATATCGATACTAAAAGTACTTATTTCATTCTCAAATGTATTAACACGTAATTACCTAGGTCTATAAAGGTAGTCCATTTAACCAACCTTTAGATAAGGAGTAGTAACTTTGAAATCTTCAAAATTGACAAGAATATTTTTCAATTTTTTTTTTATATGATGAAACTGAAAAATTTACGGTTTTCGTAATTTATCCTATATCTGTACTATAAGACGTAACTTCGTACTAAATTTCAAGATTCTAAGTTTACGGGAAGTACCCTGTAGGTTTTGATTCCCGTGCGAGTGTCGAAAATTTGCGGAAATTTGCGGCCTAAATGGCTGTATCTTTTGATTGCGTTGGCTTAGAAGGTTGATTTTTCTACAGCTTCCAGGGACAGTAGAGGTCCTGGGTTCGAATCCCAGGTCGAGCCAAAATTGTTTCTGAGATTTTCTGTTATGAATTTCTCAAAAACAGCTCAGAGTCGGGAAGTTGGCGGTGTTACACCCCCGTGCCTCGGAAAGCACGTTAAGCCGTTGGTCCTGCCTGCGCCTGATCTCGCCCCGGTCATGTCGGATTGCCGTCTCACCGAACTTTGAGAGTGATGGAACAGTGGTGCATCTGTGTATTGCGCTCACACTTGTGCATTATAATATCTCTTGCGTAGTTGGCTGATCTCTGTTGAGATTGGCCGCCGTGGTCGAAATCGGCTAGAAGGACTATTATAATACATACATATTTTGAAACTTAAATTTACGCATACTAGTTGACTGAATAAATTCCTGAAAAGTTAACAAAAGTACATCTAGATTTCCATTTGAAAAGTGTTGCTGCAAAACTTTATCCCGTTTCCTAATCAGACAGTGAGTTTTGTATGTTTAAGCAAACACTAAGAAAAGTGATGCGAAAACTTCAATTCTTTGACGTGTCGATAGGAAAACTTACGTTTAAACTTCAGCCTTGACTTTTAGCGATTTGAGTATAAATCAACTTTAATCGCACGTATTAACATTTTAGTTGATATGAAAAACAGCGTAATCAGCTTTTAAATCTATTATTTTACGTCGGCAAAATAATTTTTCATCTGTCATCATGACTCTTTACAGTTTCCTTGATTTCGAGTGAACTCTCTACGCTTTTTTCTGGCTTGTCTACAAGTTTAACCAAGAATTTCTATTTGTGCTGGTGATAAAAAGAGTGGAGACTGCTTAATGTAATCCTTTTTGAACAACATTTTGTTGTTTAATAAAATCGATAAATAAAATAAAACTAATATAAATAAACTCTAAGGACACGATACTTTATTATTGATCATGTTGCACAACACTAGTGCAAAGTCAAAGTGCACATCAATTTACACAGCAACAATGTGGCAAACAGTGGAATTGTATCAGTGGAATCTCTCAGAATGCAACTTTGGCAAATGAGTTAAACCATTCAAAGGCTATTCAAATCTAGTCAGTTTAACTCTTTTAACAAGGTACACAAAGCTTATCTATGTATTTACATACTAACAAATAATATATATGATGGCAGACAGTGTAACCTAGATAAATAAATTTTTCACGGATTCAAATCATTATTTCCGATGTCAAACTACCATGATATGAAGATATTTGTTTTCCAAAATATTAATACCGGCTGTATTTCGAGGAAAATATGTAACATAAAATACAATATTCAAAGTTAAATACAAACTTGTTTGTAAAACAATGTACGCAGCCCGGTTTATCCTTATTGACAAAATATTATTTCAATAACAGAGTAATACACTTTATTATGAATAGCAACATTCATTGAAAATACTAGCCCAAGCCTAAAATAATTGAATTCCTCTGACCCTTTTATTATTAGACATTATAACACCACACCACCTTATGGTTAGCTTTTATTTCCTATAAAATACAGTGCAAAATGCATTGTTACGTTGATACTGTTGTTTTACTCTTATAAAGTGAAATAAATAACCCTTAGTACGGCCACAAGTCTTGATAATTGACATAGTCTATGGGTGCCCAACGCCATGGGGCTCCAAGATTAAAGTAGTTCAATAATGGCTGTTCAGGAAACCGCCAAACTACTTGAGAAACTTCGGCCAACTTATAGCCAAATGTTTGTAGTACCAGTGCCTGCTTATAAGTTTAGCACAGGGGCGTAACTTTGACCAATTCAGTAAAAAGCTTACTTAACTTTAAATAATTTTATTTTGACAGCATTAGTATAATGTAGGTATGTAGGTACGTTGTTCGGTAAATCCATACTAATATTATATATGTGAAAGTAACTCTGTCTCTCTGTTTGTTACTTAATTACGCCTAAACTACTGAACCAATTTCCGTGAAATTTGGTATGGAGATATGTTGATATCTGAGAAAAGACATAGCTACTTTTCACCCCGGGAAAATGATGCATTCCCATGGCAAAATTCAAGTGGGCCGATCGCTTTTACGCCTAAACTACTGAACAGATTTAAATGAAATTTGATAGGGAGATAGTTTGAGACTTAAGAAAGGACATGAGTTACTTTCGACCGCGGGAAAACAACGCATTCTCATGGGAAAAACAACTTTCGGGGGAATCTAATCGCTTTCACTTCTAAATTACCGAACATTTGAATTTTATTTGGATAAAATCGGTATTATGGGAAAACAACGCATTCAAAAAAAACTACCTAATGCGTACAAAGTCGCAGGTAAAAGTGGTGTCATAAATGGTCGGTACAACTGTAAACAAAATACAGTATGTAAACAGTGGAATATTTTTGTCTAGTACAGGGTTAAAGTTACCCCCCTGGGTTAAAGTAATAAGCAGGTACATAAACGAGCCTTTCCTAAATTTTTTTTAAATTTAAATAAATATTATTAGATGAAACAATTAGAATCCATAATAAACATCTTATTTTTAAGAGTTATTGTCAAGCTAGTGATTTTTATTGAACCTTTTTGTAACAATAAAACGTATAGTGAATATGGATTTGAATACATATCAGTGAGCCTTTTACATCGAAGCAACTTGATTATTAATTAAATTCCAAAATCGATAATTCAATATGCTAGCTTGGTAGCAAATTTGAGAAGCCCGACTGTTATTAACAGGGGCTTAATTTTGCACTTAATTCTAGCCATTTGAGGACTATGAGGACGATATCGGTGATGTAACTATTTATACTCTATAGAGTAACATCACCGCACTCACATACTTTCATACTAAACATCATGCGAAAGTAGGTAACTTTGTTTGTCTGTATTTTACTTAATCACGCCTAAACTATACTGAACCAATTTGCGTGAAATTTGGTATGGATATATTTTGATACCCAAGAAGATATACATAGGCTACTTTAAATGACGAATTTCCATGGGAAAATTCAAGTGGGTCGATCGCTTTTACGCCTAAACTGCTGAACAGATTTAAATGAAATTTGCAAAGGAGATAGTTTGAGACTTAAGGAAGGGCATGAGTTACTTTTAACTGCGGGAAAACAACACATTTCCATGGGAAAAAATACTTTCCGGGAATTCTGATTTGCTTTCACTCCTAAATCACCAAAGATTTGAATTATTTTTGGATAAATTGGTTTTACGGGAAAACAACGCATTCCAAAATAAAAACCTAATGCCGACGAAGTCGCGGGTAAAAGCTAGTAAAAATATGATTGTGTCTCGTTACCATGGCTTAATGGATTAAACATACCAAATCAGCATAGACAACCGTATAATCGCGTCGCGTCTTTTTCGGTCTTTAAAAACCATAGCGCAAAACGTCTATGGTTTAAAAATGTTTTCATCATATTGGCCTTGTTTCTACCTACTAAGTCTTTAACAGATTTCTTCGCTAATTAAATGAAATGCGAGTCTGCCGTGACAGACGGTCACACTCAATTTCCTTGTGCTGGTTGACAAAGGCCGCAGAATATTTTAGCGATTATATCTTGTTCAATATTTTTTTGCGTTAGAAGCGCCAACAAGCTACTGTCGGTCGACGATTTAATTATAGAAACTGACATTGAAATGAGACACTTTTTACGGATTATTTCGCGATTTATTTATATGGTCACAGGTAGATCACGGACGCTGAAAAGGTCCGAAACGTCAGGTTAAAACAAAATGTTAACAAATCGCGAAATAATCCGTAAAAAATGTCTCATTTTAATGTCTACTGTTCGCGTAAACCGAAGAAATGAATATATGGTAACTGAGTTTATGTTTCTGTAATGAGGTTAATAATATACAATGTATTATTTTTATATAATTTTGTTTAGTATATTAAGCAATCTTGTACGTACTTCATAATTCTAGTACAAAAAGTATTAACTTCTGCGTTACGCAAAAACCCCGAATAAAAAACGCCGCATTGAAATCGTTTCATCCGTTCGGGAGCCAATTGCCACATACAGACACACACATACAGAATAGGGGCAAACTCATAACATCTCTCTTTTTCGTCAGGTTCAAATTACTTCTTTTTTTGGCTTGTCACTTCAGAAATGTCGTGGCCGATTTAATAAATAAACGGCGTACTAGCTTCCTTCCTTCACTGTTAAGCTTTAATTTGAGTAACAGCCTTCCCTCGATATTAATCCAATTACTTTATAGGAAAATAACTTTAAAGATTTTTTTTATTTAGGTACTAGCGAACCCAGCAGACGAATTCCTGCCCGAGGTTTTTTAAATGTTTTCTCACCTTTTTATCCTTGCCTGGACGTCTACATGTATGTCGAAACTAAAATAATTGATATCGGTTCAGCCCTATTCGAGTTTTACCGAAACTAACGAACAGCAATTAATTTTTATACTTATATAAGATAAGTTTTTAGTACCTTATTAAAACAAAGGGACAATTGTAAAAGTTTTTATAAAATTGGTGGGCTTCTAGTAATTTATTACAGTCTTCATAATCTAGCAGCATTATTAGGTGCTTTTCATGTCGTGTTTAAAATGGATTATTGGTTGATTACCAAAATCGACTCAAATATAGGTACCTACTTAGTGTTTAAGTTTTAGCAAATACAGGCATTGACTACTTCTGAATACTGAAAACCAACATGATTTCCCTACATAACCTAACATCGCGTTTCAATCTTCTTAAAAAATCATGTTTACAAATCGAGCTGCGCAACTATTTCATCTGCATACGGTTGCACTCATGCCACTATCAGTGGGACGAAATAGAATATACTGCGTAAATAACATCCACCAGCGTAACACCATTTTTATCCGAGCAACACAAAATCATGTCACTTCAAACCTTACAGCCGCAACATAAAGTCGGAAATCAAATTTCAAGCACGGATGCCCAGGAAATGCATTTCTGATGCAAATGTTAGGCGCGGGTAGAGAGAGGGTTGTCGATTTTTAGCAATTCTTGATTCTACCTCTATAGAATTCACATTTTTGAATGAAGGAGCGCATTTTTTTTTTTTAGTTGAATATCTTGCGTGGTGTAGTTACTTTTAAAACTTTCCTGATCTACCCGGTACTAATTTCTAGTACAGTATTTTTTTCGTTTATAATTTCGATTAGTGGGCGAAGCGACAAAATAAATTAAAGAGAAAACGCAAAAATAATAATAATAAGGCACATGAGATTAAATATAAAATATACTATAAATTTATATTAGAAAAGATATTTAAATACACACAATATAATAAACTAATATACACTAAATAATTATGACGAACTGTAAGAAAAATCTATGATGACGGTTGCGATAAAGTAAGAAAGTGGGTGCGAATGAGTCTCTTTAATGATAGTTTGCTGGGAGCTTGTTTTATATTTTCGGGAAGAGCATTCCAGACCCTAATGGCCTGAATGTGAAAGGAGGAGAAAAGAATATCGGAATTGCGAACCCCATGAAAAGACTTAACATCATTTTTTAACACCACAACCAACACACACCATGAATGTTTTTATTTTATTTTTGAGCAAACCACCAAAATCTTCTGGCGGTCGACGACTTAATTAATAGGAACTAAATATGATTGAGGATACTTAATATAAATTGCTTATTCTTAAACATTCTGTATAATTTGAGCTGCAATAAGAATACCTGCACTATTTAATATCTTATACGTACTTCATTCTTCTTGAACATTGAGCAAAATAAGTTTTAATAAATGTATCATAAAGTCAATTCATTATAAATAACAAGTACTAACAGCATTCTATGCAAAACTTTAAAGTCGGAAGACCAGAAAAAACATAAAAAAAATGCTGACACTAGCTGACTACTGACGGCCACAAGTGTCAGCCCTGTTCAGCCGACGTTGCAACTTTAGCACCTAGGATAAGCAAAACTTTTGATACGTTGCAAAAGTTATGCGATATTTGCTCAAGAGTTTTGCATTTGAAGAGAGGTCTTATTTCGGTGTTTCGTTATCATTTGAGTGCAGCAGGATTTTTATTTAAGTGCTTTTGTTATTTCCTTTTCTTAGAGGTTCTTTTAAGTCAAAAGTCCACTAACAATTTTTCTTTTCTTTATCACTAAGGAAAGGGCTATTTAACGCTGATTTCACAGCTATCCGAAAGGCCCGTACGGTCCGTCCATGCGAGCGCCCGGAGCGGGAGCACATGAGACACCAGAACACCGTTTCACAGCGACGACGCGGATTGTTAAGCACGCGACCCGCTCCGGGTAGAGCACTGAGCACTAAGCTTACTAAACACACGTTTCACAGCAGTGCGGGCGTGACCCGTACGGGTCTCCCGCGCTCGGACGAGCCGTACGGGTCTCCCGGATAGCTGTGAAATCAGCTTAAAAGTTTGAATAAACTATCCGAGACCCATGTTTTATGATCAGACTCAATATCCTATCTACCATTAACTGAAATTAAATAACTGTCAGATGCTGTTATACTAAAAACTATCTGGGGTTTCAGATGTTTGTATGAAATCAGTTATGTAACTTTCAGTCAACCGTAAAGATATTGAAGCCAGCCATCAACCTTCTTTATAATGTGGAATCAAACTTATTTCTTAACTGGCTCAAAACAACGTTTGAATATGGTATTCAACACAAAGAAACAAGCACAGAACAAGCAATAAATCAAAACGCCCAATTAACAGAACTACACTTTGTCATTCGCTAATTAGTACATGTCACTTGCGATCTTTGTCTTCATTTGAATATTTATGTAGGTATTTGTATGGTAACGTTGGCTAGACGCCATTTGTTCAATTTAAGCCGACCTGATTTATAGTTGAAACTATTTAAACTGCGAATGCAAGTTATGCCATCTAATGAATGAATAATAATAATATACAACAACATCACATACATTGATCTGACTTCGTGGTAAGTACCTTAAGCACTTGTGTTACAAATATCAGAATCAACAGTGGTATTACAAATAAACTTCAATAAATGCACATAACACCCAGACTAGTACAAACAGATATGTTCATGCACACAAATGTTTGTACAGTGTGGGGATCGAACCCGCGACCACTTGGTTAATAGTCAACTTTTTAACCATTACACCAAAGTGGTCCACAAATGTCAATGAATGGATTGAATAAGTGAGCGAAATCTGTTTGTTTGGGTTTTCAGAAGATTTTTTTATAAATAGGTATTACCACATTGTCCGACTTTATGTCGAGCGGAGAGACAGAGCTATGTGAACCAACGAATTTATGGCACTTTATTAAAAGTAGATCTGTTCTTCTTCTTAGCGTCTCGATGGTAAAGCGACTTATATTTCTTGAGAATAAAATTGTGCGACTCGAATCACCTTATCGTTGGGGCACATAAAGAGCAGGAGTCAGAATACATTGGATAAGGCAAAAGATGAGCCTTGTGGGATGAAAACAGAGAGATAGGTCGGTTCCGGCGGCAAACCCATTTTGGCCTGTAGAGCTGTCAATCTATAGCCAGTTGAATCCAAAGCGTGAAACCAGTAAACTATTATTTTCTGAAACAACTCGTGAGAAAATTGTGATAAGTCAGTATCAGTAGAACCTTTTCATTTACACGGACGTATAGACAGACGATTTAACTGGTCAAACACTTGATTTTAATTTGAGGTATCTATATATATACCTTATTATTACAAAAATAAGATATATTAGATAGTTTTTTCATTATAAATACACACAATTTTATAGTAGGATGGGTACCTTTTCTAGAAAGTCAATCAATCATAAAGTATTGGAATCTGCTTTATTCTTAATTAAAACTGATGAATAGTCCAGTGTTCCTATTATTGTTTAAAAAGTGTCTTTATGTTACCGTATCCAAATACTTAAGTATACTTACCTATAGATATATTATGTATTCGTGACGTTTGAGATTGATATACGAGTATCTTGTAGTTCTCCAAAATATTCAAAGCTTGGTGGTTAGTATTTCAGTACTGAAAATAAACAAACAGAGGTGGTTTACAACTGATGCATTCGAATTGTGAGTCACGAAGGGATAGTTTATCGTGCTAAACATTGGGTTTTATGCCATTGTAATAAGGGTGATAGTGGAACAAAAATGATTAGTCTGATGTGATGTAGTTTTCCAACTACATCACATCAGACAATGTAAACACATTAAAGGCGATTGGTTGTTGACGATTGCGCTTATTTGCAGACGCCATATCTTAGTGCTCATTCAGAGTGCACGGGCGGGGGCGGGTGCGGGCGCGGGCGCGCGGGTCTAGGCGTCTTTATGACAGAGCGGCTGAGACGCGTGTGCTTAAGGTTCTAAAACTTCATGCTACCTACGTCAAGACATGGATGATGATCTGAGTTTATTGTTAAAAATGTGATAATGTCATATATTATATAATATCTTAATAATAATCCCTTTACTTGTTACAGCTCTATTTAAGTGTTGTGGATATTTGCTTTGCCATACATATAGCAGTGCGACGTTTTACGGCAGATATAAATTTTTCTGTATCAATTTCCATGATAATGCGGGTGGATCAAAAAGTTTAAACTAACAGACGCCAGAACACTGTGAAAGCCACAGGCGGATTGAGCCAATAGAATCACCCGCGCGATAGCCGCGCAACACGCGCCCGCGCCCGCGCCGATGCAGACGCGCGTACGCGCGACCACTGTGAAAGCGAGAGGCGTCTAGATACATTTGATCTACCTAGTAATGGAATAATTAGCATTAGCATAATGATGCTATTTCATCGTAAGCAATAATTAAATTATTTGACGATGCTAAATTGTGTGAATGCTAAAATTCACGGACAGCGACGTGTCGTTGCTTTCATAGATTCGCACGCACTGCTTTAGCAGGCTGCTACTGCTAATAGCAGCCGCTATTAGCAGTAGCAGCTAACTGAAACTCGCGTTCGCGTGCTGTCGGGCGACGATCGGCTTTTGAGCGTTACCCGAGTGAATGGCGAACGAAGAAAGAGAAGAGAATACGGCATCCTTGCATTTAGAGTCGTATTTTGCGTGCGGTTTATTGAACTGTTTATTTGAATGGAATTGTTTGTCTTTTCGTAACTTGATTGAATTATCTATGAAATGAAATCTATAAAATGAAAACTGCACCGTTTTCATTTTAATAAAGTCAAATTTAATCTAATCTTGGTCACAACATTAAAATGTACGTTGCATACAACAGTCACAATTTCGCAATTTAATATTATACGCTAACGCTATTTCTTAATTTCGATGAAATTTCATATTAGCATAGCAATAGCGCGTAGCATGCTATGCTATGAAATTTAGCATGCTAATTAAATTAACAAAAAATAGCAATAATTGCCATTACTAGATCTACCCGTACCAGCACCCGCGCCCGCGCTCGCTCTAACTCTGAATGAGCACTCAGGCGGCTGGATGCAAAGGGCGGGAGATCGTGCGCTGTGGCGCTCCTTGGGGGAGGCCTATGTCTCGCAGTGGACTGTAACAGGCTGATATGATATCTTAGGCGTTGTCTTACGTAAGCGAAGCAATGCGACCAATTATAAGACGTTATCATTATTTATCATAAACGTACAAACATTTGATTATGTCTGGTCGCGTCGCACATCACGTAATTAGCTTCGAAAGCCATCATTAAATTGCACCAAGTATCGAGCTGAATTATAGTGTTCGAAACTTCTCGGGTGTGCTTATGACGACCTTCAAATGTGCTGTAGCGTCGATTATTTCACTACAAATTTACTGCGTAAATATAAACCGAGAACAACACAATCGGTTGAAGATATCTGGTTAAAAATTTATTTATTTATTGTATATTAATTGATGATATGTGTATTTATAAATATGAATTCTTATATAAATTGTATATTTTATATTTCATTTCGTATCATATTATTGGTATTATTATTATTGTGTTTTCTCTTTTATTTATTTTGTCGCACCGCACACCAATCGTGTCAGCTTAGCCCAAAGGTATGACTGGTAGAGAATGCCCTACGGCATTAAAACCACATTTTGTACATAGTTTTGTTATGCAATAAACCTTAAATAAATAAATAAAATTAATTGCAAGATTCTACTTTACATTAATTCATAAATTGCAAGTTTAAAGCTTTTAATTATGTCAGGCGCTTATGATGCATGCATGGGGCGAAGTGGCATAATATTAGAGATGAAACGGATAGCAGTTTGGCCGGATACCGGATACCGGATATTCGGCCTACCACCTGGCCGGATAGCCGGATATCCGGCCGCCGAATATCCGGCGGAACTTAGCCGTTTGGTGTACACACACACTTGGCGTAGGCGACGCGCGAACGATCGGGTGGTCTCGGTTTGATTCGGGTCTTTTCGTTGATGAGCGAAGTTAGCAATTCTTTCATTCATTGACTTATTGTGTCGATTGCAGTGCAGACACGTGCGTGATTTTAGGTTATTATTTCATTGTGCTATTGTTATTTGAAAATTTCAAGTTGAATTTTAAAAGATTTAACAACGACAAATGGCATCGGCGAAGAAAAAGTCGCCCTTATGGGAATACTTTGACATAAACAGTGAAAATAATAAGTTAGCTGTTTGTTTATTATGCAATGTTAACATTTCACGTGGCGGCGAAGGCAAAAAAGCAGGTATGTATCTAATAAATCTAATAGTCCATACTTCCATACTATCCATACTAATATTATAAATGCGAAAGTCAGTTTGTTTATTTGTTTGTTTGAATTTTTTTTTTATCCAGATTTTTTTTTATTTCGGCCGGATGTCTATCCGGCCGAATAGTAGTTATCCGGTATTCGGCCGGATAGTATTAAGGCCGCCGGATAGGCCGGATACCGGATAGTTACCGGATATCCGTTTCATCTCTACATAATATCACTTTATAAGTAGGTACAAAGATTGATACTCACTACCTGCATCAGTGTTTCCCTGCAATTACAACCTCGAAATTTTCAAAGTTAGAGTGAACAGGCATGTTCTAGGTGAGCTCGCTCCATCGTAGACTCAGTCTTAGCCTCGTTGGGCTTAGTATTGGGTCAAGAGCAAACCTATCCCAAATAAATAAATGAAAACATAGCTACTGAGACTGACGTAAAATTTACCGATTTTTAGTACCATAAGTGGTAAATTTGAAACATTAAATCTGTTTTTCAAGGCAACATTCGTGGCCTAAGCACCATTGCGTGTAATTTATCAATTACGAAGCAAAAACCATTTAGCCTGTCGTTTTGCCAGAAGAATAACATTTGCTGTTATTTCGAGTCTTAAAAATTATATTTGATGTAATGTTTACGACTTTTAATGTTACTTTACTTTTATCAGGTATATATCTTAAATTAAAGATATGCATGATCGAAAATTTACGTACCGAAAGAAACTTGGCAATCAATTTCGGTGGTCGTTTTTTAACCCACGATGAAAAAAGGGGTGTAATAAGTTAGACGTTTTAACCCTTATGTCGGCTTGTGTGTGTCTGTCTATCTGTGGTACGTAGCTCCGAACAAATGGACCGATAACAAACCGTATTTTTTTATTCCAAAGATAATTTAATCGCCCTGGTTCTTAGCTATGCTAAGTCAAAATCAGTTCAGCCATTAAAGCTCGAAAGCTGTTTTCCTGGCTTATGTAATAGGGTTATTAAAATTTTAGTTTTTACCTACGCAGCTCGCACACAATAAAAAATAATTCCCATAGTCATAAACAAAACAAAACGACACACTCTGACAAGAGAATAGCATACGTAATCAATAATTGAATAATTACATACAAAGTAGGATCATTAAAATCAATCAAATTCAACAGCATTGCAATCATGGAACAAGTAATTACGCGGATGACGTAATGAGATCGTCTTGAGTAATTGACTATCGACTGCTTAAGTATTATCTCGTTGCTTTTGATTGATATTATTGAATTACTCGCCGACCCGGCAAACGTTGTTTTGCCATATAAATGTAAAGGGTGGACTACCCTTATCACTAAGGGGTATGAAAAATAGATGTTGGCCGATTCTCAGACCTACTCAATATGCTCACAAAAATTCATGAGAATCGGTCAAGGTTCAGGAAAAGTTTAAACGGTGCCGAAAATTAAAAAAATGCAAAAAAAAAACAGCTGGCAAGACCGACGTCTGCCGGGTCCGTTAGTTAGTTAGTAAATATATTTTTGATCTCATTGCAAGTGAACTAGAACTAGTTTTTTTATGAGAATAAATTCTTTAAACCTATATCATATTAAAGGGTTATGGAACTTTGAACCCAAAAAGTATTATCATAGACAAGATCGCATGAAGCCGTTAGAGTAAAAAGTAACAGGTTTTCAGGTCATTAGAAGATTCCAGAGCATGTAAAACCAGGTTAACGTTTGAATTTCGATTAAGAGTTTCCAATACTCTCCACTGATTAAAGACTTACAAACCGAACGATAACCCTTTTAACAAAACCAACACTTTGTGAAGAAGCTTTAAATAGAACCCCTTCTACGAAGCGCTTTGATTCAGAGGCAGTCCCACAGATTACTAAATAGTTACTACGTAACAGATAAATCACTCCAAAGAAAAAATTCGATACCTACAGCGTTAATAGACTACTTTTTCTGCCGCGTACAATAATGCACCTGCAGCTCTAGGTATAAAGTCACTATTGCTTTGCAGCTGCGCGAGACAACGTGACGTGAAACCGAGTGACAATCGAACTAGGGTTGACACTTTCGGTAAAAATATTTCAACCACATTTTTCTAAAATGGTATTTGATTGACTGTTGTTGAAATAATATGACATTATTGAATAACAAATGTGAAATAAGAAATTCAGCCTGTATAAGGTATAACACGTGAATTATGAGCTACTTAATTGTGACTCTTGCTATCTCTTTCTAAAACGAATCTGTCATTTGTGGAATCAGTCGTTTGTAGATTATTAGTAGGTAGGTACATTTCGAGAATCGGTCAATTTTATTGTCAACTACGTAGGTACCTACCTGCCTACCTAGTCATTTCGCTAATTAATTAGTCATTAGTCGACTAAACCACCACGTCGAGTAGGTAGGTAGGTAGGTACACACAGTTCGTAGGTGGTGCGCAGCCCATAAAAAGTAGACTAATAGGTATAATAGGTACTTAGGTATTATTTCGATAAAGTAACTGACCTATGTTTCACTGTAGGTATTACATTTTAATTCAATAAAGCCGATACCCAATTTACCTGAATCTATCCAATTTACCTACGTAGGTACCACCTACTAATTTATTTTTATACTTTGTAAATAAATTACTAACTTACCGGGTAATAATTACATTTTCTTCATTAGCTGGTAGAATAAAAAAAGGCTTTTTATTTCTCTTAGTATTCGACCTACACCCATCAACAGCACATAAATTTCCACCACCAGAAGTCATTTTTCTTAAATAAAACTAACACTTAACAAGCACAGATTACTTATTTGGTTCGTATGAAATCTAAATTGATCGTAAGCGTAACACGAATAATTATAGTGCGTCGTGCGTGAGCGCGTCCGACGGTTGTTGGCAGCCCACTGAATTCGCACCGACGTCGGTGCGGGCGAGAGTAGGCTACATCGGGAGAGAGAGACCTGGCAGTACTCCCTAACGTTTCGTTCGTAATCTCGGATCTAGCCAGCGCTTTCGCTCGCACGTTCAAGCCTGTAAGAGTGAAAGGGATGGCTATATCCGAAACTACGGACAACGGCTTAGAGAGTAGGAGGGCAGATTCCTTTTAGAGTAGTTTAGTAGCTTATACTTTGTGTTCAACATTGGACTTTAAAGTAGTCAATATAAAAAGTTATTTCTCTTAAACAATAAAGATAGTTTTAGATATTATGGTTTCTATATTTTTACGTGTCTCAATCAGGAGTAACTTGGTATAGATAGTATAGACAGTAACAATTGCACAGTCAAATTAGGACTCTATCAGTAGATCTAAGATTTTTTTACATTGATTTGACTCCGTGATAAGTAGCTGAAGCACTTGTGTTTTAGATATCAGGGTCTACAAACAGGGTACAGTGGTATTACAAATAAACTTAAATAATTAATATAACACCCAGACCAGAACAAACAGACATGTTCATGCACACAAATGTTTGTACAGTGCGGGGATCAAACCCGCAACCTTTTGGTTAATATTCAACTTCTTGAATCTTATTTCACCAAAGTGTTTGTCAAAATGGTGGTATAGTGCTTGTGGCGCACTGATAGTAGCAATTCGGTAGAGATTCCTGAGTCAAGCAACCTAAGGCATCGTCGTGTTTGGGATGGGTGACTATTCTTACCATTATATGTCAGTAATTCTATTTGCAAGCATCTCGAGCTTCGGAAGGAACGTTAAACCGTTGGTCCCGGTTAATATCGAAAGATATTTGTCGTTATGTTTGGTCAGAGGCCCTCGGGCGGCTTAATAACATCCGACCCGCACTGAGCCTATGTGGTGTGGTGAGGTGGAGCCTATTTCGTTTGAACAATTGGCATGATGACAGCTATCTTAAATATTTTCAAGACCATGGCGTTTAAAAAACATAGCCCCTATGAAGTAATTATAACCAGTTTATTTCCAAAAAGCTGTCGAAACCAATTTTTAAACACACAAAACTCAATAAATATTCGGTCAATTGACTCCGATTTCTAATATATGACCGTGACGTCACGTTCATTTATTCCCATACAAAATCTATGGAGGCAGATCGTTTTGACAGATAATAAAAAGTATGTCAACGATTGGTGGTGTCGTCTAGCCAATTCTGGATTTGATTTTATTCGTATCTTTAGGGGTTAGTTATTGAAATCAAAACACACTTAAAAAAAACGGTCTGCCACAGGCGGGACTCGAACCCGCACCTCTCGCAAGCCGGGCGATTGCTCTACCAATTGAGCTACCGTGCTTTACTTACACATCGGTCCGGTCTTTTTTTCTTTAAGTGTGTTTGAATTTCACATTGTGAAAAAAATCCATTAATAACATAAAAATAAATCACAAAATGTGTTGGTAAGCGCATAGCTCAAGAACGCCTGGACCAATTTGGACAATTCTTTTAATATTATATTCCTTAAAGTACGGATATGGTTCTTACGAAGAAAAAAAATAAAATAAAAACAACGGGCAGGACAACGTCTGCGGGGTTTGCTAGTTAATGATAAAAATAAAGAACCTAATGGTTTTTAAATTATTGAAATTATTTGGTTAAATATCTCCGTATTCGTTAAATTATAATTGAAGCCTCCGGTTTACATATGGGATCTTACATTATCTCGTTACACAAGGACATGGTATCTGAAACAGTTTGGTATAATAAATATAGAAAGATTAGAGCAAGTTAAGCAACGTTTAATAGACATCATCTATCCTAGAGATAAGGCCGGCCTACTAGGTCAAGCGATTAGTGATGTACTGACGCCTCAAATTTCGACGAAGCATGTTAAAAAACACCTGAGTATGAAATTTTAAAACTAAGTCACCCAGATGTGTAAAGGGTTAGACTACTGATTTAATTTTCGTTACCTGTGTGTGTTTGTGTGTCAATCAGAGTAAAATCATTGTATGTGATGTAGTTGTATATTTATTTTTATTTAATCGCGCTACGTCACGTAGGACACTATCATAATAATAATAATAAAAAAAATGAAAATTGACGTTGAAAATAAATATTAATGTGTATTCGTAATTTTTATTTTCACGTGGGGCACAGATGCAGAATACTATTACACTTATACAAAAAGTGAGCAAATCAATAAAATCAAATAAATTAAATTGAATAAACGTAAGATACATTTGGTACTACAGCTTCCAACTAGTACCTTTACACTGTCTTATAAATTTATAATTGAAGTGTTATAGAGTAGCATACGGCCCACACGTAAATAAAACAACTTTGCTTTATCGTAAACAGACACACGTGCTTTAGTGCACTATGATTAGAGTTTAATACACTCACAGTAACCAGCTGCGAGTGAAACACTCGATATAGTATTTGATGTTATTAAAAACTTTAAAATTATCTATAAATTATAATAAATAAATAATAAATTATAATATAAATAAATCGCTGAAATGTACGCGCATGCATAACTTTAGACCGACTGCACCAAATTGGATGATTCTTTTTTGTGTCTTTCTTATTGTCAGGACAAGGTTTTTTTGACATGATCAAAAAAGATTTTTTTTTTTGTCCTGAGAAATATAATTTTAGAAAATCCAGGGAATGAAAAGGAATCCACGGTTTTCATTTTATTTTCCATCATTTAAAATGATGAAAAATTATGCAAAAATTGCTAAAACAGCGGGAAGGGTCCCCCGAGTCCACTAGCATATTATAGTTTACTGGAAGCTGTGTACTGGACCGATTGTTTAACCTACAGAATGTTAAATTATATATTAAACTTTTTTTGCGCATCCTATATTGCCCAAGTACCGCTATTGTAATATAAGAGATAAGATACCAAGTGCTCTATCAATCGTTCAAACTTAAAACCACACATGTTTTGCTACTGCCTTATAATAATCTCAATCTATACACTTACATCATCGTTACTCGATTTTGAACAGTCTTCCAATGCAGCCATGGAGACGGCAGTGTCTTTCATTATCACTGCTACGTCCGATCTATCTGATAAGGCAAAGCCGGCGAATTCTCCTTACCTTTTGTTTAGTCTTATAGTGAAGTTGAGAGGATCGAGTTGATTTTATTTTTTTCTCGTGTACAACCGTGAGAAATGTGATGTGAACATGCATAGACATCAGAAGCTGTACAAGAGGAGATATAGTAAGTCAGTTTACATGTTGTTATATGTTACGTGTGTGAATCTAAACCAGAAGGTCATTGGTTTGACAGAAAATTGAACTGCTTTCACGCCGCTGTCAAAATGAAAGGGATAATAAGCTTCTTGAATTTTTTTATGGTCATGTTATTTTTTGTGTGAAAACGGGGAAACAGATGAACGTTGTTATATGGTCTTTTTCTTGTATTTTGCCCACCAAACGTAGGTAAGGCATTGCCCATTGCCTTCTTTCTGCATGACCTTGAGGTTGACTGGCAGAAAATGCTTTTAGCATTAAGTCCACCCTTTGTACATTTCTTGTGCAATAAAGTTTTAAATAAAATAAAATAAATAAATAAGGCATTTGACAAGGACAACGAACAGTAACTTAGGAATTTAAGCAATGATTATTAAGCAATGTAGATAAATGTTAGTCGTTAAGCCTGGTCAGAGGTTCATAGACGGCTTCATAACATCTGACAGTAAGGATGGGCACTTACTTTACAAACCAAGCCTACAAAAATCCTCACTGAGTCCTCGTGTTGGAGGCTCGTACAACCTGATACATGAGGTAAGGCCTGTGCCCAGCAGTAGGACGTATATAGATAGACTGATGAGGTAGGTATGTAATGTGGTTAAGTATACATCCATGGTACAAATGCTTGAGCGTATCGCAAGTATTACATGTACTAGAATTAAGAGTACCAATGCTGCAGTAATTTGATTTAACTTATACTGATATTTAAGATTTTTATAACTTCAATGGACAAAGTGTTAAGATAACGCTGTCTATAGATTCAAGATCTATCATTTATCTGTAGAACAAAAGTTTCCGTCTGACAAAACTGTCGTATTTTGGAACATTTCATTGGTTTGTAAAGCCGTCAAAAGATAACACAGTGTAACGAAAGATTCAATAGCATTAAGAGTGTTGTCTATTGAAACAAACCTTATTTTGGCGTGTTTATGACTTTGTGATTAGCACTGACATAACAAAGGTACTTATTTCCCCATTTCAGATGTGAAAAAACAATAACTTTGTAAAATTTTTTTTTACGGATTGTGTCATTTAAACTAACTATCCTTGGTTTTCTTCTTCCCTTCAATAGGTTTCCAAACTCTCTAAAATTATTTTGCTTAGTTACGCTTTAAATACACCTTTTTTGATCTTGGATCCACAGTTTTTAAGATCTTACCAATTTTTTGTTATTTACGAACCAAACTGAAATCACCTGTTACTTATTTTTAAATATGTTTAACGAACATTTCCTACATTTTCTTAGTTCAAGTAGGTCGAAAAGAAAAAGTCGTACTTTACCTACCTACCTACCTATAGGTAGGTAGGTAAAGTACGACTTTTTCTATAAAATACGATTAAATAAATCGCATTTTCTTTGTTTGTTTTTTTTTGTCTATTTTTATTAAGAAATCGTGCGATACACAGTTATTTTATTGCGTAGTACTCGCGGTATCAAGAATATCTAATGATATTCTTGATACCGCGATCTACGATTACGTAGAATAGTAATACAAAAAACATTAATTCCTTTTGCCTCCGTATTAAATGCGATATAAGTAGATAAAAAATGTTATTTAATATATATAAGATTAAATATATTAGTTTTATTATGCGGAATATTATAAAAGTATTTACCTAATTTTCTTAGTTATTTCAGAAATGATTTTTGTTTACAATAAATATCATTTGTCCATTTTAATTGTTTCTTTTCGATATTGGGCTAGGAACTCTATGTACTTATTACTTACTACTTATATACCTAATTTACTCAGTTTGTGTATAAGCTGATTTTCCAATCTTGATATTTAATTTAAAATTTAATGAAACTCGGATGCAATTGACTCTGTGTTATGTTAGTTAGGCACTTAACTATGAGCAAATATCAATTTGAAATGGAGCCCCTTTTCGAGCAATTTGTTTAAGGATTTTCTTTCATGTAGCTCTGACACAACTCCTAGGAGATTTTCAGTTTAGAAATCATATTTTATACAATAAATACATTTCTTCATCTTATTATTTCCGTGTTATTCACGGTTTCTAAAGCCGTGAATAATCTGATATCGGAAAACCTGGTATTATAGACGGCATAACGTCATGTCAATCACTGTGGTATCTAATACATATGTGATAAAGGTGGTTTTGCAACCAAAAATGGGTAGCTTAATATGGCGTCATCTGTAGAGTCGTGGACAGATGTTGCTTGCCATTGCGTTTCTCGTAATTTAAAAAATCGCCCTTGTTACAAAAGTTTAAGAGCCATATTCTTTCTTTAATACTTCCGTACGATATACATATTGCGTTAAAGGTATCATAAATGCACTTTCATTAGATATTCTTGGAATAGAAATCCTCTGTAGGCTATTTCAAATCAGATTCATGACTTACCTTGTTAAAAATATACTTGCTAGTTCTTTTAATGAAAAAAGCTTATATCAATACAACCTAACCACAAATATCGAATGCCTTATATCTCTAAATATATAATTCTAGTGTCAGAATGTTCGTTTTCGTACTCCTCCGAAACAGCTTGACCAATTCTAATGAAATTTTGTGAGCACATTGAGTAGGTCTAGTCCCAAACTAAGCCTTCGCTTGTGCTATTGTGCTTTGGATAACGGATAAAAATACTTCAATACATTTATAAACACCCATTACTCAGTTACAAACGCTCGTGCAAAAGTACATACCGATTATATTACTATAAGTTTTCGGAACAGATCTTATGAAATAGTAGATTTTACAACGAGTGCATAAAGCAAGTCATTTTTATCCGAGATCGTTATATGCCCGAGCCCGCAGGGCGAGGGCAGATGATGAAGTCGAGGATAAAAATGATTTGTGCACGAGTTGTAAACTCTGCTTTTCACTTCGATTGCGAGAAAATAAAACAATAATTTGAGAAAATTCAATACGAAAAGTTCACGGCTTCTTTCCCGCTACTTTACTTTTTTTAATTTTCCTGCATAATTTTCGGGCAAAGAAAAAAAATATACAGCCTATTCTTAAATTATTTTGGAATAATATTTTTTTTTGTGGTAAACACGTTTTGATATTTAGTTTCTTTTTCGTATTATCTTATTATAAATCAAAAATGCAAATAGGGAAGGAAATATTATAAATTGGCAAGTTTTATCCATGTACAATTAATTGTTTTTGGCTGTATGGGCTAAATGGTCACTGCCTTAGTGTAGACACATTTAAAAAGCTACTTTTATGCACAAGTGCATAAAATTCAACTTTATGTCGCCTAGATCCTGCATAAAGTAGTACTTTTTCGAGCATGAGAAGTGAAATAGTAGATTTTACAACGAGTGCATAAAGCAAGTCATTTTTACCCGAGATCGTTATATGCCCGAGCCCGCAGGGCGAGGGCAGATGATGAAGTCGAGGATAAAAATGATTTGTGCACGAGTTGTAAACTCTGCTTTTCACTTCGATTGCGAGAAAACAAAACAATAATTTGAGAAAATTCAATACGAAAAGTTCACGGCTACTTTACTTTTTTAATTTTCCTGCATAATTTTCGGGCAAAGAAAAAAAATATACAGCCTATTCTTAAATTATTTTGGAATAATGTTTTTTTTTTTGTGGTAAACACGTTTTGATATTTAGTTTCTTTTTCGTATTATCTTATTATAAATCAAAAATGCAAATAGGGAAGGAAATATTATAAATTGGCAAGTTTTATCCATGTACAATTAATTGTTTTTGGCTGTATGGGCTAAATGGTCACTGCCTTAGTGTAGACACATTTAAAAGGCTACTTTTATGCACAAGTGCATAAAATTCAACTTTATGTCGCCTAGATCCTGCATAAAGTAGTACTTTTTCGAGCATGAGAAGTGAAAAAAATATTTTGGAATACTGTAAACTGCAGTTAACAGTAAGGTACCACATTTATCGTAACAAATTACGCTTCCGTATTACATTACCCCAGGACCTATGACCATAGGAACTATGAGCTTTTCAGTAAATGCTTGAAACTCAAACAATATTATTTTGTTAACAAATACCATTTTATAATTATTTACGTCATCTGGTTATAATAATAAATGTTAATATGCAACAACATCACATACATTGATCTGACTCCGTGGTAAGCAGCTTAGGCACTTGTGTTACAGATATCAAAATTAACAGTGGTATTACAAATAAACTTAAATAAGTACATATTACACCCAGACCAGTACAAACAGACATGTTCATACACACAAATGTTTGTACAGTGCGGGGACCGAACCCGCGACCCCTTGGTTAATAGTCAACTTCTTGACCATTACACCAAAGTGGTCAATACGGTCGGTAAAACAGTGAATTAAACGCAGTAAACAGTAAAATAAACTTTCTACTGGTAATGGGTCAAAGTTACCGCCCTGTGCTAAAGCAATACGCAGGCACGCTAAGCATTTATTGAAAAAGATACTACAAAAACGGTCATTGATGAAGAGATCGCTTACCCCCCGTTGGTCATGTAACGTCTGTCTCACAAGACGTTGTCTCCATCTCGCTCCCAGCGAGACGTCAATCTTGGAAAATTGGTCTTGGCAGTGTAAAATAATTGGCATAAAGTTGGCGACACACAGAGACAGATATTACTGACAAGATAGATAGATAGGTTAATAAACACTTTATCGTACAACACAAAACAAAATTACAGACACGTTTAACAAAGATAAATGTAGAACGTAGGCGGTCTTCACGCGTAATAATAAAATAAAATTTAAATGAAATATACAACAACATCACGTACATGGATCTGACTCTGTGGTAAGTAGCTCAAGCTCTTGTGTTACAGAAATAGAATCAACAGTGGTATTACAAATTAACTTAAATAAATACATATCACACCCAGACCATTACAAACAGACATGTTCATGCACACAAATGTTTGTACAGTGCGGGGATCGAACCCGCGACCTCTTGGTTAATAGTCAATTTCTTAACCATTACACCGAAGTGGTCGTAAAATTTTATTAGTAAGTAATATTTCTCTCCAATTTTTGTATCCTGACACCCGCCGAAAAAGAGGCCTGTTATGAGTTTGACCCATATTCTGTTTGTTTCCAACCCTCGATGAAAAAGAGGAGTGTAATAAGTCTGTTCGTGTGTGTTTGTCTGTGGCATCTCAATTCAAGAAAGGATGGACCGATTACAAAGCGGTTTTTGTAAATCGAAATATTAATATGATTTTATGACGGATAGAAATCCGTCCACCCGTTGAAGCTTACCGGTTGTTTTTTCCTGGCTCATTCGAGGGTTTTTACGAGGGTTGGAAAGTTTCTACTACAGTCGCATATGTACATTTCCTCCAGGTCATTGAAATCCTTGTCTTATACGAATAATACAGCGGTTGACGTCGAAATTGTCCTTTAAAAAGTCACTGCAGTCCCACGACAGGAATGAACTGTCTCTCCTGTCTCAGTGACACTGTGTTCTTACCATGTGTACCATCCTTATTATGTATACGTAGTTATGTATGTCTATGATTTTTTATGTATTTTTATTTCATTTTATGTAAGTAATTAGTCTGTATGTTTATAAATTTATTTTGTACTTAATTAACTTCAGTTAAATTGTTTGTTTTTACCTTTTACTTAAGTGCACCACCTGAATTTTCTCTGCTTGGCCCTATGGGTCAACCATACCAATATATACCATACCAACCATGGTGGAGAATGCCTTCGGCATTAAGTCCACCATTGTACACATGTTTGTGCAGAACTTAAATAAATAAATAAATAATATACAGACTAATGAAAAATATCTTCCTGTGTGTTACTGACCTATCGAATCGCACGCGCACCTGATTATAAATCACCGCTATCTCTATATGGACAAGACCGGTCGGTTTTAGTCTGTCTGCCCTCGATACTGGTCTTAGTCTTAGGTACCGGTATTACTACAACCACTACTACAGCGGTACCTTTAATATAAGTAAACCTACCATAGACTACTATAACTACCATAGTTAACCAAAATCAAGTGTTGCTTGCCCGGAATCAGTACATTATGTACTCTTTTAACTTAAAATACATCAAATGGATTGATTTAGATGATAAAATGTGACTCATTATACTTAAACGTTTATGCATTCTTTTCACATTTTTAAGTGATGGTGCTCTTACCTAGTAGGTACTTTCAATTAGATAATAGCAATCAACTACACATAGCAAAAATATTTACTGACAAAGCAACACCCGGTAATGATAAAAGCAAACATCATCAAATACTTTGACGTAACAGATGATAACTGTTTAATCCACAAATTACCATTTAATTTGTCGGAAATTTGTACGTCGTATGTGATTAATATTAATATTATTAGTAAAGTACTAGAGTTAATTAAGGCCCGGAGCTAAACAAGGCCGTGATTCGCGCGAAAATGTGATTTAATATAATAGACGGTTTGGAAACATCGCGCACCCCGCGAGTTGTGTTTCGTCAATAGCAAACCGGCTCATGTGCTGACTTGAGGTTACGTCGCAAATATAATTTAATTTTAAGTACAAAAATTCGCTAAGGTAAGTTTTGATGTAAATTTTCCTACTGTTTAATAAAATAAATTGTTTGTTGTAGCAAGTGCATATTCAAGTTTGTGATATTTGCGCGTTTTTATGTTTCAATTGCATATTTTTAATGGTTTTTCGATAAATGTGCCTCTGGGCCACCGATAATAAAGCCCACCGGTTTTGTCTCTGGGCCTTATTACATTCCTAACTGGATATCGTATCAGGTTGTTTTAGACTGATTTAGAAATGCCGCGAAAATGCGCTCAATGGTCAGAATCAAGCTTGCAAGCGGCTATGGCTGCAATTGTGCAAGGCCAGTATGGCTGCAGTTAAACTAAGGGTCGCACGAGTTTAACTTTAGTGACATACTCGTAGATAATTCAGGACTAAGAGATTAACTTCGTTTTGTAATAAGGTATCAATCCATTGATTGATCCTTGTTTAAGCCTGGTACTAATTTTGAACCATGTTTTGTAAAAAGACGGATTGAGTTAACCTTTCAAATATTATGTCAAAATGACATCAGAATTTTGAAACTACTAGCATGTCGAATGCATTACAAGTAAAAACTATGCTAGCATTTGTTATTACCATTAACGTAACAACCCAACTTTTGCCAATTCAAAGTTTGAAGGAATAATAATTAATTGTGAACTCAGGGGTCTAACTATAAACTTTAAGTCCCATCGCTCACCGGGTCACTGGACGATCAAGACATTCAAACACGACTTAATCGAGCCAACTGATGAATTAAAGCAGTTTCGAGTTAAACTGTGGTTAGTTAGGCGTAAGACGGACGTTTAACTACGTTAACAAATTGGTGTAAACGCGAGTTACTTCGGCCCAGTTAGACTGCTTGTACTTCGTAATAGGGTTGTCGACACCATAAATCTTAAGCTGAAAAACAGATTACGATCTGTCGAAGCGACAACATCAACTGAGTATGCCACGTGTAGTGTCAAAACGCGTCGAGTGGTCTGTTGGTGTCAATGTTGTGTTTCCAGGTGCATCTTCTGTGTCACATTGTTGGTTGTATTGTAAGTTCTGCGACTTCCGGCTCTGTGGTTACAGTTGGATGTATGTAGGTTCCTGCGCTGCAAGCAAAATATTTACCTACCTTTTTAGCTTCATTTATGGATTTCTGCAAAGTAACGCCTGATTCCATCAACTATACCATAAATCTTTTTAAAATCAACACGTAATCCCATTAAAAGGAATCCCGTACCAAATACTGTTATGGTATAATTAGTTATGCAAGATTTAAGTAAAGTTTTTAAGGAATTGACTGGTTTCGATACATTACATTCATTTCATATGACATTTGTTTTTGTTCTACATAAGTGTAAGATCCCGGTTCTCACTTCAATTGGTCATAATGAGAAATATAACTAACTGTTGTGGAATCTATAAATTACCCATTGCATCTGGGTCGCTATTACAATATTATTCCGCTCAACAGAAGCGCTGCTATTCAAGCTCACAATACAATTGGCTTAGTGACAAGGCTTTTAAGACTATAACAGGAATATTTAAATTGCGATAGGTGATGATAGATGCGATAGACTTGTTGACATTTTGTGATTGTTTTGATAGACATTTTACTATTTAAAATTATTATCCCATTATAACTTTAAGATTTGCATGACATTGATAATGGTTGATTAAGCTGATGTATAATTGCTGATTAATAACTATGACCATCTTCAGTGTACTTTAACCAAACGCAAATAAAGATTTATATTTCTATTGAATTAGACCAGTGTTCCACTAACGGAGCTTATGACTACATGTATTAGAAACTACCAGTAAAAAAAATACAGTTAACTATTCACCATAAACACCCACACCTGCGACAGCATTTTCTTTTTTCCTTTCTTTCAATAATAATAAAAATGGACACAATATCACATGCATTACTCTGATCCTAAACTAAGAAAGTAGCTTAAGCACTTGTGCTATTTAATCAGAAACAACGAAAGCGCCACAAGCACACGGGCCCTTTGACAATTGGTTTTCTCCATTGTGTCCCACGATTATGGGATGTTAATTTTTATTTACTTTTATTTAAGCTCACCCGTACCCTGTGAAGGATATTCAGCTTACCAATAAAACATTATATAATTCCAATTCTAAAATCATAACTTGATTTCTTTTGTGACAACCCTAAAATGAGTTCGTGACGTAGTTCTTTACGTGAGTAATGGGGCGGATTAACCCTTCCGTCCTCTTTTATTTATTTCACCCACTTTTACTTTTGTTCAGGGCGTCTTTTAATGCACTTTTCTTGAGGAAGAACGAGATGTTAATTTAATATTCTTTTTATTATTATTTATTTTATTCTTAAGATTGAAGATTCTTTTCCGCTTTGTAGCGTGTCTGGGGCACAGTTTATTTTTATTAACGTAAAAAAGACCAAAAGATTGTAACTTGAAATCTAGGATTTTATTAACTTAAAGCCATGTAGCATTCTGTTTCTGTATGATACCCACACTAATATTATAAGGTCGAGCCAAAATAGTTTCTGAGATTTTCTGTCATAAATTTCTCAACAACAGCTCGGAGTCGGGAAGCTGGCGGTGTTACTCCCCCCGTGCCTCGAAAAGCACGTTAAGCCGGTGGTCCTGCGCCTGATCTCTCTCCGGTCATGTCGGATTGCCTTCTCACCGAACTTTGAGAGTGATGGAACAGTGAGTGCACCTGTGCATTGCGCTCACACTTGTGCACTATAATATCTCCTGCGTAGTTAGATGATCTCTGTTGAGATTGGCCGCCGTGGTCGAAATCGGCCAGGATGACTAATATTATTAATATTATAAAGAGGAAAGATTTGATTGTCTATTTGAATTGAATAGGCTCCGAAACTACTGAACTGATTTAAAAAATCTTTAACCATTAGAATCCTACATCATCCCTTAAGAACCAAGGCTATAGTTAATGTATTATTACATACTTAATACATTATTGAACCAAATGCCAAGCGAACGAAGCTGCTGAAGGGAAGCTAGTGGCATGATAAAAATAAGCAACGATGAATATGGATCTAACTTGATACAAAGTAATTATCTGTCACGAATGTCGTGTGTCCATCTATTACACCTAAGGTTCAAATTGACAAAACATACTAGTTTTTCGCCATATATGTACGAGTTCTAATTTTGTACACTGTACTATGGATGTAGTGTCAGAATGATAACGAAATAACCACACAGTTACTTTTGTAGAATGTTCACTGAACATATATCTCTATGTAAGTATTTATTGAACACGTTCGGTTGGGCGAAGTCGCCGATGGGTCGCTATGTGTACTTATATAAAACCCAATAAATAAGTCGTTTTAATTATTTATTTATTTAACATATAAAGCACAGCAAAACATTATACAAAAGGTGGACTTTCAGCAATCGTCATCTTGATCTGCCGTAAAACGTCCACTGCTGAACATAGCCCCAATAATGTACAGTAGGCCTAGCACGGGCAACTATCGTATCGTCTCTCAAACTATCGTATTCGTGTCGTCAAAACGTTACAAACTGTCAATTTTCCATTCAAATTGACAAGATAACGAATAGTAAACGATACGAACACGTTATGATGGTTGTTCGTGCTAGGCCTACAGGTAGAGCCGAAATTCTAGTTGGTCCTGCGATCCTTGCAAGGTCGTCTACTGTCGTCACTTTTGTTTTAAGGTAAACTGTAGCTTATCCGTCTCTAGCGTAATACCTAGTAGCTACTTAATCGTAAAATATTCTGCTGAAATCTTAACCCTGCTTTGTAGCTTTGCCTTTGTCACATACATCCTATAACTAAATCGGATGGGCTTAATTGACCCATGAATAAATTAAAGTGAAGCTATCCATCTCACAGAGGGACACAGACTACGCCACACCTTAATCATGTTGGTTATTCGATGCATGCAGAATGTTGAGAAAATCATATATTCTCAGGTTCAATCTTCTTAGTAGAACGCAGTCAGAACTTATAATTTAATCCATACTTAATATATTATAAATGCGAAAGTAACTCTGTCCGTCTGTGTGTTACTCAATCACGCCTAAGCTACTGAACCAATTTGCATAAAATTTGGTATGTAGATATTTTTATACCCGAGCAAGAACATCACTTTTTTCCGCGAGAAAATGACGCGTTCCATGGGAAAATTGAGATGATGACACCTATCTTAAATATTGTCAAGAACATGGTGTTTAAAAAACATAGCCCCTATGAAGTTAATACAACCAATATATTTCAAAAAACCAATATATTTTAAACACACAAAAGGCAATAAATATTCGGTCAATTGACTCCGATTTCTGATACATGACCGTGACGTCACGATCATTTATTCCCATACGAAATCTATGGAGGCAGACCGTTTTGACAGATAATAAAAAGTATGTCAACGATTGGTGGTGTCGTCTAGCCAATTCAGGTGCGCCGATCGCTTTTACGCCTATACTACTGAACAGTGCACATAATTAAATGAAATTTGGGAAGGATATAATTTGAGACTTAAGAAAGGACATGAGTTACTTATGACCGCGGGAAAACAACGCATTCCCATGGAAAAAAATACTTTCCGAGGAATCTGATCGCTTTCACTCCTTAATTATCAAAGATCTGAATTTTAGTTTGATAAAATTTGTATTAAGGGAAAACAACGCAATCCAAAAAAACTACCTAACGCGGACGAAGTCGCGGGTAAAAACTAGTTAAATATAATTGCGGCGTAAAACTTTAATAGTGAAGCTAAAATTATCAGTCAGAAAAAGGGTTCAAATAAATTTCATAATAACAGCAGCTGCAAAATAGCTAAACAGTTCACACACGAGTAAAACCAATCAAGAAACAGTACCTAATAAATAATTATGAACCTGGTGTCAGCATTTCGCCTTGAAAATGGTTTGCATAATATTTTGTTTAAGGCAAGTAATTAAGTTATATATTTTCGGCATTAACAATGCAAACTTCTTTACAATGTGAAATTAAAATACATTTAAACACATAATAGGTAAAGCAATCGCCCAGCTTGCGAGAGGTGCCGGTTCGAGTCTCACCTGTGTAGTGTTGCCCAAATTCAGTCTTGGTCTTGCAGTCTTGGTCTTGTTCTTGCGTTTTTGCAAGACCAAGACCAAGAACAAGACCGCGTATTTTTAGCAAGACCAAGACCAAGACTGACCGTGCAAGACTTGAGCAAGAACAAGACATAGCTTGCAAGACTCTTGCGTCTTGCAGCTAGGACTTAGCGCTATTTCACTGAGTAGTTAGGTGTAACAGTTCGGTGTATAGGTAGGTACGCTTAGGAATTCTATGAGACGCAAAAAACTGTATCAAAGAATATGAAAAACTGGACCTATGCGCATTACGACTAATACCATAAACATAGCGAATAAAAAAATATGTATTAAAATCAAACTGAGTGCATGCATAATAATAATAATAATAATAATAATAATAATATTTCTTTAATGCACAATTACAATATTATATAAAATACAATAACAATAAATTAAACTTTAAGCAGATTGCATTGTGCAAATTGTAGATTGAAACGCACGAAAATTTTGCAGGGGTCCCCAAACTAGGCAGAGCCTGTGACTTGGGAGAACCAGTTTACAACTATGTGAATACCCAATAATAAAAAATAAAATAAAAAACTTAACTTACTTAAAAAGATTTAAAATTACAAAGCAGCTATTTCTAAAGCTATAACAAAATCGGAAAATACAACAATAAATAACAAACTATGCATCAACTCGTCATAATAATTTCAGTAGTGTCATAATCCAGCGTTAATAGCCATTTTACCAGAAACGATTTAGCTTCCGCGACAGTGCATGCTATGATGTTGCAAGAACGCAAAACGGAGTTGTAAATTTTTGCCCGAATGCGGTCCCCAAATCTACACCCGAACTGAGTGTTAACTGTGGGAAGAGGGAGAGCAAAAACTCGTTTTTCTAAAAGAGCCTTATACTGTTCCGAACAAATCAGTCTCTTGTGAGCTAGGAGAGAAGTTTTTAGGATGAAGATTTGCCGTACAGTAAGAACTTGAGTTTCTCTGTGGAGGTATTCTGTGGGATATCTGTACGGTTTCTTAAAAGCTATTTTAAGAAGAGACCTGATCGCCCGTTCAGCTGCCAGAAGAGTAGTCTTAGCAGCACTACCCCAGACCGGTACACAGTAAACATAGTAACATATACACAGTGCATAGTTATGTTTTAACCATCGGCACTTTGATAATGCGGCATCAAAGGTTTTGTACTTACTTCTCAAATAAATTTGCCGCTTTTCGGAAGTACATGGTTATGATACACGCGCCGGCGGCTTCTTTTGAAATCTAAAACAATCGTTGCCGCCACGCCGAAATCATAACATTTGACACTATTTGATTGCCGCCATAGAGCGTAGGTATACTCATGCAAAATAATTTCGAATTTTAAGAGTACCTACAGGTGTTCCAAAGAATAAATAAGTTTCAGAGTGCTTAGAATGAAAATGAATACATTATACTGATCGATCACGCAAGTAGTATTATGATTAGGATAAAATGGTAAGGATAGGTAGTAGATGTCATATTAATTCATTCTAGTAAGTATATATTATAATATTGATTACTTATATGGTTTTAAACTAATTACTTAGGTACTATTATTGTACATTTAGTCATTATATTTCTTAAGTTTTTACAACTAAGATTTAAAGTAAACTTTAATAAATAGTAATAGACTAATAGGTAATTGCAAGACTTGCAAGACTCTTGCTGCAAGACCAAGACCAAGACTGGGAGCGCAAGACCAAGACCAAGACCAAGACCAGGTGTATTGGCGCAAGACCAAGACCAAGACTGGCTAAGTCTCGTCTTGTTCTTGCATTTGGGCAACACTACACCTGTGGCAGTCCGTTTTTTCTTTAAGTGTTTCAATTTCACATTGTGCAAATAATTGCAGTGCAATCGGTCGTCAGTCGACGAGAACACCGAAACAAAAAAAAAATATGAAAAAACAGACTTCAGTTTTTGATAAACACGTGACTGCCTGACTGCCTCGATGGTGTAGTGGCAAAGTTTCTGCCTTACATCCAAGAGGTCCTGGTTTCGAATCCCAGGTCGAGCCAAAACTATTTCTGAGATTTTCTGTCATGAATTTCTCAAAAACAGCTCGGAGTCGGGAAGTTGGCAGTGTTACACCCCCGTGCCTCGGAAAGCACGTTAAGCCGTTGGTCCTGCGCCTGATCTCTCTCCGGTCATATCGGATGGCGTCTCACCGAACTTTAAGAGTGATGGAACAGTGAGTGCACCTGTGTATTGTGCTTACACTTGTGCACTATAATATCTCTTGCGTAGTTGGCTAATCTCTGTTGAGGTTGGCCGCCGTGGTCGAAATCGGCCAGGAGGACTATTATTACATTAAACAGCAGCAGCCGAAATATCGTCGCGAAGGTTTCTATGTGTTTCTATGAATCACGTCGCTATCGTCGTGTCGGTGTTATTATTCGCGTATGGGTGTTAATAAAACCGACTCTGGTTTTATTTTAATAAATACTTTCTTAATTAATCCGTAGCCAGTCTTCACTAGCCACGTTGACGGCCGATTAGCACAAGTCATCAATTATGACGTTAAAAACATTACTCACCCACTTACTCGTCTGATCGCTTCACTTTTTGTTTGATGGACAGCCTTTAATGACGTTAGTATCGTCATGCTGTCGAAGGTCGGAAGCACTTGACTTTTGATCAATTTATCTTCAAACATTAACGTTTGTTGTGCAAATTCCAAGATGTAGTGGATTTCCGTATTGTATTTTTTTTAAAGCTTTGGCTGACCGCCTCTAACTATGAGCCGAATATAAATATTTTAGAATACGAATAGGTTCTAGGACTGGATACTTCCAATTTTTGACGTGTTTTGTTGTTTGTGTTTGTGTCGAAACTCAAAGCGTTTATCAATTATGCAACATTACATATATTTTTTAAATTTTCTGAACATTTTTTTCATATTTTAGAGGTACATCATTAAGCTCACCAACGCTAACAATTTCTTTCGTATTTTTGTACGGATTATTTCACCAAGTGTGTGTACAAACTAGCCACGAGAACTTTGAATCAAATTCCCTTACCATAATTGGTTTGGACTCGTTATTCAAGTACCACGAATGTTTTAAACATAACTGAGTTATAGTCAGTAGGAATGTGTACCTACGATTTTTTTTGCCGTTAATTAGTAAGTTATTTACATTTTATTTTTACAAGCCTTTACTCGTATTTAACTTCACATGTGCCGGTGTTAAGTTGCTTGCTTTGCAATCAAGTTTCGCAATATAAATTGCACTCACTTTTAAATGTTAGATTGAGCTGAAATTATGTGTATACGTTTAGCTTGGATGACAATGCACATTTTAAAAACTCGTTCGAAAGAAAACACTGTTTTCGTTACTTGTTTCAGTAAAACTATCTACCAAATTGTGAAGCATTGAATTTCATGTCTTTTAATTGGTAGGTACAATATGAAAGACAACTGAGATGTTGTAAAACAAATTATTCTTTCAGCAACAAGCGTAGTAAATTTTTACACAAATAGTCATAACTTATAAACATTTTAAAAGCCGCTACACACTTTGTCACTACCACAATAGATTCCCACTCTGCGCCCCGCCCGATCCAAAGGTTCCCATTATGCTAGCCAAAGGTTCCCATTATGCTAGCTAGCTATGTTGTAAAATGACACAATCATAACAACTTTCAACACAAAAAAGTTCAAAATTCTACCGTCCCAAGACTCCACTCTGGTCGTAAACATAAATCATTTCAGGTCCCTGATAGATAATGCAATGATTAATAGAACCCACCTGGTATTACCGGTCCGGTTGCTTACTGGTTCGCTACTTGTATTGTTTAAGATAAATACGTGTGCACTGCAATAATAAATAAATAAAATGATAAATATGCAACATCACATACATTGATCTGACTCCGTGGTTAGTAGCTAAGGCACTTGTGTTACAGATATCAGTATCAACATTGATATTACAAATAAACCTAAATAAATACATATAACACCCAGACCAGTAAAAAACTAACTTTCCAGTTTAAAAAAACCGAATGTAACAATTTGG
The DNA here is from genome assembly GCA_963921415.1 of Pyrausta despicata. Taxonomy (NCBI): domain Eukaryota; kingdom Metazoa; phylum Arthropoda; class Insecta; order Lepidoptera; family Crambidae; genus Pyrausta; species Pyrausta despicata. The sequence continues at coordinate 5,538,349 of OY992862.1, read as the reverse complement.
AGGGTTTCCTGGAAAATGCCTGGATTAAATTATCTTTCAAATAAAAAAACGCTTTGATATCGGTCAATCCGTTTCGCTGTGCCAAAGACAAACACAAACATACATGTCAAACTTATAACACTCTTTTTTGTCGGCGGTTAAGAATGTTTGCGCGGCACTGTACAAAGCAAGACTAAATAATGCAGGAAAAACTCAAACATACTATTAATACTCATAACGTATATATTTATCCGCAATAGTTTTTTTATGACCGAGAGGCCAAGTTTTTCAGATCAGGAAAGTAGCCAGTGCGTCTGCCTTAATGGAAGTATACTACTATAACAAACCCGCTAGCTTTGCGTTACTAGTGGCGTATCAAGACGCAGAATTAAAGAAAATTTGTTTTATCTACCTGATTGCTAACTCTCCAAGCTCCCACTACTCGGAGTTGGTTAGATTTTTGGTTATATGTAAGATAGAGAAGAAAACATCCAATATGTCAAGAAAATCTTCGCGTGTGTTCCAGTCCGCATAAGGATTACGACCTTCGAATTCGGTCTTAGTATATCTACAAAGAAATACACAACACACAACACCTACCAATAAAATATGATACCTATATTCACGTTATATCTCACATACAGTGACGTAGACAGCTATCTGAGATACCATCGTGTTTTTATAACCTGATATCTGATAGAGTAATGCTGAATGTGACGTGGGACGTGACGTGCATTTATCATTAATATTAGGTACTTACTTATATGAAGAATTCACTGACACGCATATTAGATACATAAAATATAATTCTGAATTCAGTACTTAAAGTAAATAACTACTTTGGTGATAGAACGTTAAAAAAACGGTTGCTCTACCTATATAATAGTTTGCCCGGAGATATACGACGGGAACAACATAATAATGTTCTTAAAAGAAAACTTAAAAAGTATTTTCTATCTAACTTAACTTAGTTTTTAAGATTTGATTTAATATGTTAGAGACTCGTGATCCTACAGACAAACTATGTAAATAGTTTTGTGGGACTATTGTCATTTTAGTTTAAAACGTTGTTTGTTTAATAAATAAATAAAGGTATACCGAAGAAAATACGCCTGCCAAAGCTAAGTATCTGCAGGTTATGCTCTGAGTACCCCGGGGTTCTGTCATAGTCAATAGTTCAGTTATTTATTAATTAATTCAGTTCAGCAATACACTAAAATAATAATAAATCGGGGTCCTCAAGGACGGGGCTTGGGGGATCGGGGGGGTACTCAGGGAATCACCCGTATTTGCTATGATATGATAAGTGTAGCTGTAAAAATATGTACCTACTGCATAAAACCAGTCTGTTCTGCTTATTATTAGTCCAAAGGTCATATAATCTACATTAATGATGTTGGTTTTGCCAAAACAAGCCAGATAATCTCTGACTGAAGTAATACGTTACTTTGCGAATCGTTGTGAACTCAGCATGAAGTTTCATTTCGGTTAATTTTAAAACTGAATATCACTATTTTTAGCGGTAAATCAATGAAACAGATAAATCATGTATCTTTTTTGTAAATCGTCATCATTCAACTTTGAAAAACATGACGTAAAATATTTCCACCAAATGCTATCAGCATCTAGCTTGAACTACTCTATCTACTCGATCAATGTTCGTTTTCCATTTTTCCATTAATCAACATACGTTTTTATGCGATATTCGAAAGTGCAATATGACAATGTTATTTGTTACAATCAGGGCCTGTCAAAATCATAGCAACTTTCACGGATGAAAAGTGCTGGATGTGGCCAAGAAAGTACATTTTTACCGACTTAAAAAGGTAACCGGTTTTTAAAATGCGAAAGCCTCGGCACCATCAATTTACCATTTGAAAATGTCGCTTCATAGGAAAAAAGGTATCCTCATGGTCACGCAATTCGTCCGTTAGTTCGTTGTCTTAACAATAACATTGACAAACAATAAACAATTAGTGCAATGTCAAAAGCCGGTGCCCAGAAAAGGACTCTACATCATTTGTTGAAACCACGACCCTAGACAAAGTTGCATTATAGTTAGTTAGCGCGATGCGAAGTAGCGAAAAATTAAATTTTCAATACATTCGTCAGCGCTAATTCATGGCCTCCTCTTTGGCTTATGTAAATCTCTTATATTTAGGTTTTGTTTTGATTTCGCATCGTCATCGATTTTCTCATTGCAAAGTTACTTTAACTATTAACTGACCTAGGTTTACAATGTCATGTAGATCACTGTCACTCGTACCCGTTGTCTTACGTGAAAAGTGCGACGCGATGCGACGCGACGATATCAAATGTACTAGTTTGATAGTGTCCTACGTGACAAAGCAGGGTTAACATAAACACAAATACTGGTCGCATAGCATCGCGTCGCGTCACTTAAGACAACGCCTTACGAGCGAACGTGCTCTGGCTACACCCTAAAATACGAACGAAACGCATCGCATTTAATATCGCTCATCTAGCATGACAGGTTAGGTCTTCGGCTGTTTGTCGGTACAACGACCTTAAAACTCGATATTTACGACACAGATCGCAGCCGTCGACAAACGAAGTGTTCTCGATGTAGTCGTGAGATAGGTATTAGTCCGCACACTGATATGCTGCGACCAGGGCTTTCATCGAACATCATCATCATGTGCCACTTTATAATAATAATAATAAATCATTTATTTCAAGAATTCACCCATAGAAACATACACAAATACAAAGAGATGCACAGACACAAAAACACAAAAATAATAATAATTTATAGGACTAAGTATGCTGGTAATTCTACCTAGTTGTCATAATTTTCAGTCAGTTGACATTTTTGCGTCAACTTTTGTTAAGTTTTAAAAATAAATTCATTCAACTTGTCCTAATTGTAAGTTATGTTTTTTCTTTGGCATTATCTCGTCTTTTTTAATTTTATAAGTTCACATATTGTAACCTTCTCAACAATTTTTTGATTGGTTTACTCCATGTATTATTTAAGCAAAGGAAACTTTATTGGTTTATGTGTTATTTTAATTACCTTTCTTGTTAAGTAATGTTAAAACTGTTTATTTCCCAAAAAAAATTGGTTGCCTGTAAAGTCGGTATACGCGCGAAAGTGTAACGTTGTGAAATTTTGGTTATTAATAACGATGGTACATTTTGCGTTATGTTTAGGCTGTATGGCATTGATCCCTTTGCCCAAAGGGAAAGTGGATTTGTGACAGCTGGGTTGTCAATGTCTTCGTGTTTGACAAGTATAGGATTTCCGTTTTGAAAGACTCTGGGAGCTGACGCGGCAAAAGTAGCATGGCGTGAAAAAAGAAAAAAAAAGCTACTAGATTTTTGGATATTTCGGTCGGGGCTTGACCCCATAAAAACTCAAAAATAAAGTGCCCCAGAGTCATGGCGTCTTTTCTAATTTAGTTTCGGCCGCGGCACATATCTTTTTATAATGATTTTTGTTTTTACATACAAACACAGCAATACAGCAATTGTTAAGTATTGGCCCAGGTTGTTCTTGGCACATTAGTATGTTGAGCTGAGGCTTGGTTCAGCAAACATGTAAGGCAGCATCATTTAGTAACCTCAGTGGCCTTCATTATTTGGATCTTCTTCTTCTTCCTGTTTTCATCTACTCCGGCTTCACCTTTTGGCTCGGGGCTGTATTTCTGGAGTTTGCCCTGGCCGTTCTTATGAAGAAAGGAAAACCTCTACGGAACGTCTCCGTGAAATTGTTGGAGTTCGAGTTAGCTGTTAAAGAGGCTTCGTTGGTCAGCTGATTCAGTCCTGGGAGCTCAGCTAAGTGTTGATAAACTTTAGATTCAAAACTTATTTCAATTTAGTAACATTTGAAATTTAAAAATTTAATTATGAACGGGAATTAATTTATTAATTTATTAATTTCTTAATTTATCAAAAATAATTGGATTTCTTGATATAGTTTAAAGCAAAGACAAGGTGGTTTTTCTTTATTAGTCATAAAATGTACTGAATTTCTTAGATAGCAATTTTCTATAGAACCAGACCCAGTATCTACCGGTCTGAGCTATTTTTTTTAGTTTTATCAGAGGCCTGTGGCCTATGTATATTGTTCAGGTGTTAAAGGTGTAAACCCGGCTCTAATAAAATATATCCTACTAAATGCCCATCTCGGCTATTATTCAAAACCTTTACTCCTTTTAACACACTTTGTCCGGGGTCAGCCGAGCAACCCTGTGACAAATGGCGCCCATACGTTTTTGAAGAAAATTGTTGTCAGTACATTTATTTTGTTGAAATATATAGTTTAAAGTCTTTGTTTGATACTATGTTGAGAAATATTCATGTAGTATATTGAACCACCAATATAAATTAAAGTTTAATTAAAAGTACTTAAAGACATTTAAGCTACAATATTGTATAGAAATTAATACCCATTTTGAAACTTTATATACAGGATTAAGAAATTTTAGAATCTTGTAAGTCTTGTCTGTGTGTTCTAACCTATAGGGATTAGCATCTAGGTTGTGTGATTTACTAACCAAATAAAGAAAAGTGTATTGGTGTAAAACTTATTTTGTATAATACCCATAGTTAAGTGTACCTATGTTATTGCTTAACATTTTGGTTAAACTTCCCTCTGTGTACTATTGTGATGTTTAAAATCACTATTTTGGTGAAAATTGTAAGTTATTTCTAGGGTTCCGTTTTGTGAAAAGAAAAACCATCTCAGTTAAAAAGTTTAAAAACAATAGAAAGATTTATTTGAATTTTAAGAAACTAATAACAACATAAAACATAAACACAAATTTGCATATTTTCTAGTAAAAATCTAAACAACTTTTTGGAAAAAAAAAACATATTAACATATTCTTTTGGACAATTAGATTCTTGGTAATTTTTCAAAATGTCTTTTCAAGTTTCGAGTAATCCACAAGAGGATGATACTTTTGAGCAGCCTACTGTTGACTGCAAACAGATTAATAGTATCCAGGTCGTCGAACATCATCAGTCGGAGAAACCTTCGGGTTCAGGTTACAGTCGTGCTGGTAGCAAGTCTATTTCGAAGTGGAATGTTCGTTTCAATGGCGTTTCAGATCCTAGATCTTTCCTGGATCGTGTTGAGGATTTACAGATAGCAGATGGAGTATCAGACCAGGAATTGCTGGATTCTGCGGCAAGACTTTTTGTTGACCAAGCGTTGATTTGGTTTAGAGCGGTTCGTTCGGATTTATCTTCGTGGAAGGAGCTACGTGCTTTGTTGTTGGAGGATTTCAGTGTAGTCGACTATGACTTCAAGCTCCTGGGTGAAATTCGTCTCCGCACACAAGGGCTTGAGGAACCATTACACATTTATTTTTCAATTATGAAGTGTATGTTTGCGAGGTTGAAGAAGCCGTTACCTGAAACAGAAAAATTAGAAATATTACTAAGGAATATTAGGCCATTTTATTCTCAGCAACTGGCTTTTGTCGAGATATCGTCAGTTGATGACTTGCTTAGGAAATGTAAGGTCATTGAGGTTATGCGTCAAAGGGGTTTGGATTTTTCCGAACCAGAAAAACAAAACTATTCAGTGTTTACGTCTGACTTCTTATACAAACCTAAGAGGCAGGCGCAGTCTTCTTTTTCGTCTACCAAACAGACTGGGAATTCAGGGTCTGTTTGGAAAAATTCCAATGTCATGTCATAAAAATGTAAACAAACCACCTAAGGTTTGTCAGAGACCATTTCAAGTAGTTTCAGTAGATTTAGTTGGTCCTCTGCCTAGGTCTCAGTCAGGATTCACCTTTTTATTAGTGGTGACGTGTTGTTTCAGTAAATACACTTTGTTGTTCCCTCTTAGGCGTGCCACTAGTGCGAATGTTGCTAAGAATTTTGAAAACCATGTTATTTTGGCCCATGGAGTCCCTGAAACCGTAATTGTGGATAATGGAACACAATTTACGGGATCAGAATTCAAGGAGGTACTGGTTCGTTACAACATTCCGAAACATCATTACACACCTAGATACACGCCACAGGTAAATCTTGTGGAAAGATACAACAAAACAGTGATGACTGCGGTCGCTTCTTTTGTTGAAGAAAACCATCGTTCGTGGGACAAACACTTGCACAAAATTCAATTCGCGATCAACAGTGCGGTCAACGAATCGACGGGGTTTTCTCCTTTCTTCCTAGTTCATGCTAGGGAACCGGTCATCAACGGATCTTTCTACAGGGATGCCGAGGCTGAGTACTCTGTAAACATGCCTAGAGAGGATTATGCCGGTGAATTTGGTTGTCTTAAAGACATTTTTGATAAGGTTCGAGTACATTTGTTAGGTGCGCATGCTAGAAATGCCACACATTATGATTTAAGGCGCAGAAATGCGAAATTTTCAGTTGGTGATGTAGTTTGGAAGACCAACTACACACAAAGTGATGCCCAAAACTTTAAAATGGCCAAGTTGGCACCAAAATTTGTTAAATGCAGGGTAACTAGGGTTTTATCACCGTTAGTATACGAGTTGGAGACTATGGATGGTCGTTCACTCGGTTCATGGCATATTAAGGATATTAAAGCTTAAGTTAGGTTTGATCAGGGTTTCTCTCGTTGCGTTTAAATTGGTTTATGGAATTTAAACACAAAAGTGATAGTGGTCAGTTTTATTTATAAATTAAATAAAATTGACAAATTGTAAGGTGATGTATGAAAGGCGAGGTTGGCAGAACATTTCTTCTCCTTCTTTCCTCCTTCTTCTTTTCTTCTTCTTTGTTATGGCTGCTGATGGATGAATATTCTTTGTAAGTATATGTGAGTGGGTATGTGTTTGGAAAGTTGAAACTTTAAAATAAAAGATCAATTAAAACTTATGGCTAAAAAGGGAAATATCATAAAATATCTAGGAAGGATTTTGATAGGTTAGATACAGGATTCATAGAAACATAATTTACTTTTTTGTGAGTAAATTATGAAAAACTCTGAAGACAACGGGTTTTATTTTGTGGTCACAATAGTATGGAATACTTTGGGACTATTTCGTTTTAAGATTTTGAAAACATAATTTACTTTATGAGTAAATTATGATAATTTTAGTCGTGACACATTTTTGTGCACTAAATGTGAAGTATCTAGTGATTTTAGTAGTCTTTGTCATTATGCATGAAATGACAATTTATTTTAGGTATGTTATAATATCTAGTATCGTTTTATTTTTTTGGCAAAAGTATGAATGAGTGAGTGAGTGAGTTTGTAGATCTAAGTTAGGTTTTAATTTTTTGAGGTTTTCTTCGGAAAAGTTTGGAGGTTTGTGATTTAAGGGTGCGTTCAAAAGCGTCACAAATTTAAGATTTGAACTTCGTTCATGTATTTGTTTTTTTAGGTGTTTGTCTAGTTCTTGTTCTTACTTAAAATATAACACCAACACAGGTGTTGTTCATGGAGTATTGCATGATTAGGTGTCGTAAGTTCGTATGTTTGTTTTTTTTTGTTTGTTTTTGGTTTGTTTCGGCATTTGATAGGATGGAGTTTGGGAGTTGTGTTTTTTTTTTTTTTGGCGGAGGCTGAGGGCAGCCGTCGGTTCACTGTGTGAACCTCTTTTTTTTGGAAGGGGGGTATTGTAACGTTGTGAAATTTTGGTTATTAATAACGATGGTACATTTTGCGTTATGTTTAGGCTGTATGGCATTGATCCCTTTGCCCAAAGGGAAAGTGGATTTGTGACAGCTGGGTTGTCAATGTCTTCGTGTTTGACAAGTATAGGATTTCCGTTTTGAAAGACTCTGGGAGCTGACGCGGCAAAAGTAGCATGGCGTGAAAAAAGAAAAAAAAAGCTACTAGATTTTTGGATATTTCGGTCGGGGCTTGACCCCATAAAAACTCAAAAATAAAGTGCCCCAGAGTCATGGCGTCTTTTCTAATTTAGTTTCGGCCGCGGCACATATCTTTTTATAATGATTTTTGTTTTTACATACAAACACAGCAATACAGCAATTGTTAAGTATTGGCCCAGGTTGTTCTTGGCACATTAGTATGTTGAGCTGAGGCTTGGTTCAGCAAACATGTAAGGCAGCATCATTTAGTAACCTCAGTGGCCTTCATTATTTGGATCTTCTTCTTCTTCCTGTTTTCATCTACTCCGGCTTCACCTTTTGGCTCGGGGCTGTATTTCTGGAGTTTGCCCTGGCCGTTCTTATGAAGAAAGGAAAACCTCTACGGAACGTCTCCGTGAAATTGTTGGAGTTCGAGTTAGCTGTTAAAGAGGCTTCGTTGGTCAGCTGATTCAGTCCTGGGAGCTCAGCTAAGTGTTGATAAACTTTAGATTCAAAACTTATTTCAATTTAGTAACATTTGAAATTTAAAAATTTAATTATGAACGGGAATTAATTTATTAATTTCTTAATTTATCAAAAATAATTGGATTTCTTGATATAGTTTAAAGCAAAGACAAGGTGGTTTTTCTTTATTAGTCATAAAATGTACTGAATTTCTTAGATAGCAATTTTCTATAGAACCAGACCCAGTATCTACCGGTCTGAGCTATTTTTTTTAGTTTTATCAGAGGCCTGTGGCCTATGTATATTGTTCAGGTGTTAAAGGTGTAAACCCGGCTCTAATAAAATATATCCTACTAAATGCCCATCTCGGCTATTATTCAAAACCTTTACTCCTTTTAACACACTTTGTCCGGGGTCAGCCGAGCAACCCTGTGACAAAAGTTTTACGTGACAACGACTTTGAGTGGTAAAATAATTTTAATGTGAATATTCATTCGTATAACATGAACCGGTGTGTATGCCTATCTCTCTCTCTCTCTCTCTCGCTCTGTCTCTCTCGCGCGGAACGTGAGCGGAGCAGCGTAACGCAGTTTCTTGAAGTGTCACCCGGCAAACCAATTTATAAGACGTTGTCACGTCAAAAAGGAATAAATAAATAAACTAAATTAATAATAAACGGCTAAGGAACCAGCTGAATTCGTAATATTGTCAACTCAGGGTGTTTCCAAACGTCATTTAAAAGATTCCACTAATGCAGTACCTACAGAATTTTTCGAATCCACGATCTTGGCATTAATCGCACTAGTACACTAATAACGTAAACGAAATAATTTCTTATATATAATATATATATATAGATATATATAAGAAAGATATATTGAACTATCTAAGCTATGGATATCCTTTATTATACGACCTATGTTATGCAGTACCAAATAAAATTTTACACGTAAAATGCACTTATCGATTGATGCTTTTAGGATAAACACTTATACAGAAAAAACACATTACATTTAAATTGATCATAAAGTTAACTTCTTGGTTTTGACAAACATGAGCTAAAGATTCCGAAAAAAACTGCTAGTAATCTAATACAGCATTAGAGAGACAGCATTAGAGAAACTACAAGAGAATAGTCCTAATACAGCATTTTAATCTATGAATAGCTGAACATTTATATGTCATCCTCATCATTGTTTGTTATTCTATTGTTCTTCTTCCTTCTTCCAAGTTTCTAAAATATACAGTGATGTTCTTATTAATAGCAAGCGACAACCCTAATCCACAGTTACATTGTGATGTGATAAGTCACAACCTCGTGCTAATTTCACTTATTACGTGAACGAGCGCTTGTCACAAATAACCTATGATATTTGATAAGTAGGTACCTAAGTACATATTTTTTTTAAATTAGGTCTATTCTAATTCAACAGTCAGTTAACTATTAATCTCTGACAAAAAAAAATTGGCCTTAAGTTAATAAAATGTTCAACCTAATTTTATCTCATTGAAGTGAATTTTAATCAAAGCAGTTGCATTCTCAAAATATTCGTCAAATAGGTTTTTGGCGTTCAAAGCGTGAAATACTAGCATCGCTTGCGTTGTTGTGGTGGAAAAGTGTGATGAAATAAATCCCGACTGCTTAAATTACACACAAAATAGATCCTCTTTTACGATCTTCCCAAAGTATGATTTAAGTTAAATCTTTCCGGGCTTAATGAAAACATCACAGCTGTACCCACCCTTAATACTTGTAACGAGCGACCGTTCTCAATTTATTGACTTGCAAATTATCGTTTAATTACTATTAAATTTCAGACTAATTCACTAGCTATTTTACGAGTTCGTTTAGTAATTTGAAAACCTTAAACTTAATATTTAAACTTGGTAATGTTATAATATTCATATTACTCAATAAAATAATTTCTACAAGCCATCCTACAGCCCCTCCACCCTGAAAGGACGCTTCTTGAGGAGACGATGGAAACAAACGAATGTTGAGATTACACTATTTTAGTATAATAATAGATTACATTGGAGTTTGGATACGACTGCTATTGACGACCGCTTGGTGCAGTGGTCCACATGGCGGACTTCCAAAACCAAGGGTCGCGGGTTCGATCCCCGCACAGTACAAGCATATAAGTGTGCATGAACATGTGTGTTTGTACTGGTCTGGGTGTTTTCTATGTATGATATGTATTTATTTACAAAAAAAAAGTATTTAAGTATGTTTATCCGTTGTCTAGTACCCATAACACATAAGCCTCGTAGCTTAATTTGGGACTAGAGAATTGGTGTGATTGTTGTGAAATGTTTATTTATTTATTTACTTCTTATATGACTTTTATCTATAATATATACTAAGTTATACACCACAACCCGACATTTTAAGGTTTTGATTGAATGGTCTCTTATGTAGCGCTATTCTGATTCAATAGCTATTAGTTGTGCTTAATTATTTTTTTTGCGTAAAGGTGACATTTCACCGGTGACCGGACTTGCTAGCGAGTTGTTACTCTTAGCCCCGACTTACAAGCGTTCAGATTCATATTATAGATAAGACGACCTCAAATAGGCATGATGACACCTATCTTAAATATTTTTAAGATCATGGCGTTTAAAAAACTATATATATTTCCAAAAATCTGAAAAAAAAAAATACATGACCGTGACGTCACGTTCTTGCATTCCATACAAAATCTATGGAGGCAGACCGTTTTGACAGATAATAAAAATTATGTCAACGATTGGTGGTGTCATCTAGCCTATTATCGAAGTTAATACTTACTTACTTTTTCCATTAATTGTCCTCATGCTATCCAGGTCCCATTATATTCAAAGCACAACGCTGTTAATGTATTCATGGGTAAATGGTGGGTGCCTTTCATCGAACGGGAGCGGAGATTAGTCAACAGACAGAATTTGCATTCGGAATTAATGCCGGCTACACGGCTGCTGTGCCGTAACCGTAATGAATAGGCGGGGTTGGATGCTACTCTCTTCGTAGGTTTAGCAAAACAGGCCCCTTAGACAAAGTAACTCAGTATCTAAAGCGGAGGTGCTTGTGGCGCAGCGCTTTGGTAGTGATACAAAAAGTTAAGCAACCTAAGGCGCGGTCATGTTTGGGATGCATCTCCGTGATTCGGAAAGCACGCTAAGCTGTTGGTTCCAGTTAATATTGATAAATATTGATGAACTGGTGTTAATAGTAGGTATAGCATAAGATATGCTGAAATGATGTAAAAGCTGAAATGCTGAAAAGTAGCTGCTAGGTGAAAGGAACTCTCTTTAAACTACTTTAGGTCTCTGTTGACACAGGAAATTAGGGATTCGGTGTTTGAGTTGAGTAATGGAAGAAGGTCCCTTCTCAAACTTTTCTGACAAATAATGTTGATTAAACCGTAAAAAATTAAGCTCGGTGACGATGAAGTGACTAGTATTCATTACGGCAACTTTGCTATTTAGGATGCGAGGATTTTTAATAAATACAATGTAGAACATTGTCAGGGAACTGCGGAATGGCAACTGTACATATATTTTGGTATTGTCTCGTCACGTTTGTCGCTAATGTATGACAACGGGTATAAGTCGATCAGCCGCAAAGATAATGGAAAAGCCTTTCGATTATCTTTGATCACCGGAAACAAAGGAACGCATCGCTCGCTAAATGTTAAGAAATAACATCATTTGCCGATATCACGTTACACATAGTGAAAAAAATGTAATTTACATACATTTCGCAAACGAAGCGAACGGTTGTCGGTTGTTTCATCGAACGAATATGCAATGTAACTTTGTCTAGGGCAATGCTAATTTAGCTGATGGTAGGACCTAGATAAGTGTCTAGGACGAGGGCGTCACTAGATCATATGACTGTAAGGTTTCTGTGATACCGAGTAGAAGGTATACTTATAAAAGTCGCCGCTGAAATAGCCAACACCTATTTTAAACGTTATCCGCAACTATTGTCCAAATAATCTCAGAAACTCTAAGAAGTGTTACTTTTTCAACATTGAGAATTCAAATGCAAAATATATTTGTCCCAATATTTTTAAGTGTAAAGCGTAATTTCGTCGATGACGTACTCGTATTATTTATTTTTCAGTAAAAAAATGCCTTTTTTGTCTTTTTCTTGACACAGTCGGTTTTTAAAGAATATTGGCACTTGATAATGTTATGATGTGGAGGAAATCAGAATAAAGTCCTGAGTATTTTGCCGACTCTTAACGAAGTATCAGCTAAGTATGAAGTTTAATTAGACCCGAGCAGATATTACCTAGGCTAATTAGTTCTCCACAAGTCTACAAAAAAGAGGTCTGGGTAAAATACTCTGTGAGCTGATATCCGTAGGTTAAAAAAACTTGTTCCCTTTTAAATCCAGACACAAAAATAGAGGGCGTGATAAATGAGACATGGGATCCAATTCTGCTATTGCAATCAAGCTAAGTCAATCAAGTCATATTTTTTTCAATTTATTTCCAAAAAGGTGTAGAAACCAAAATTTTATTACACAAAGTTCAATAAATATACAGTCAGTCGACTCCGATTTCTGATACTCTAACATGGCGTCACGTCAGAGTATTTCCGTTCAAAATTTATGAAAGCAAACGTTTTGACAGATCAAAAAGGGTATGCCAACGATTGGTGGTGTTGTCTATCCTATTCTAGTAAATCGTAATTTGACTTTAATTGATTTGACTTTAATTCATTTGCCAAATGGACTCCGGTCTTAATTAACGTCTAACCTTGTTAGCTTTTGGGTATGGCGTATCAATTTTTGGGATCAACACTGAATAATATTGTCTGGATGGTTGTCTGAGGCCTTTTACCGGCCATTGTCCCAGTTTTATTTATGCTGCATGAGATATTACAAGCCATCGAGTAAGTGATATGTGCCTCACTCACTCCACGTCTCAAGGACGAAACCAAATGTCAAAAATATTAAACACTAGAAGACCCCGCAGAAGTTGTTCTGCCCGTTGTTCTTAGAAAAGTATCTGATTTGATTCTCTTAACTTGCTATAAGTACATCTACTATATGTACATCATACATACATACAGTATGATTAAAAAAACATGTTATGATTGGCTATACTTATTATAATTGTTTAACTATTTATGTACAAATCTGTAACGCTGTATGGTTTCTTAATAAATAAAATAAAAATTAATAAAACTCCTTTATATTTTTTTTTAAGTAAATTTGCTATGTAACTTTGATATGTAACTATGTAACTGCTGCTCAGGCGGGTCACGCCCGAAGTTGATTGGCTTTTAATCGATTCTGCAAAAGTGAATTTCTAATGACAAAACAAACCCTAAGAAAGTCCTTAAATAATAAATTTTGTCAAGAAATCGCCGTTGGCTTAAATCTAGTAAGAGACAAAACTATTTCGTTCCAATTTCAGTGTCATAGAGTTCAATATCCCCTGGCAAAGTCACTAGATTGCAAACGTGTCTCTAAGCGAATAGGCGACCGGTTGAGACAACAGTTCAATAGTGATTAATAAATTAAATCGCAGACCTAAAGTTACTGGAAGGGATCGAACAGATTTTCAGAGTTTCGGAAAGTTAAAAATTTACGATTTTAAACGTATTGCACGTTTAAAATCGTAAATTTTTAACTTTTTATTTTAATAGTAATATATTTGTTTACTTTGCTGAAATTACTCTTTCTCTTCCTCCTTACCTCAAGATCAATTTGTATTTTATTATGTAATACTGATTTATACTCGTATATATAGATTTTTTTATGGTTTACTGTCTGAGCATAATCTCAACATATAAAAACAAATTTTTACGTTAAAAGCCCCCGGATGAGCCACGAAGCAGCTGGTTCACTTCATTGGCTAGACAGATTTTAACCAGCTATAGCTAAGAACCACCGTGATTAAATTATCTACTACTATACTACTAGCTACGATGGCACACACAAACACATAAAAAAAATTGGTTGCCTGTAAAGTCGGTATACGGGCGAAAGTTTTACGTGACAACGACTTTGAGTGGTAAAATAATTTTAATGTGAATATTCATTCAACATGAACCGGTGTGTATGCCTATCTCTCTCACTCTCTCTCTCTCGCTCTTAGGCGGGTTAACTGTGCTCGAGTGGAAGGGACGCGTGCCTTTCACTTTTTATGTCTGTCTCACTCGCTCTTAGGCGGGCTAACCATGCCCGAGTCGAAGGGACGCGTGCCTCTCACTCGCTCTCATTGTGAGCGCGGAACGTGAGCGGAGCGTAACGCAGTTTCTTGAAGTGTCACCCGGCAAACCAATTTATAAGACGTTGTCACGTCAAAAACAGACTTAGGGGTCAGAATTATAACACTCCTTTTATTCGTCGGGGATTTAAAAACTTTAAACATTTTATTTACAAACAAACAAAGCACGACATGAATATTTATTCGACTTATTAACTTCAACTTAAGGAATCCCTAGATTTTCCGCTGCAATTTCCATTTCTTGTAAATTTTCCTCGCACCATTTTTCTCGCTAAGTGATATTTAATATCTTAAGACAATGTTTTATGAATAGAGAAAATTTTGTAATAGCGAGATGAAATACGGAGCTATGAATATTTAAGTTGGAAAAGTTTTAATCGCAAGTTGTCATTGTGACAGCGCACAATCTGTCTGGTTGGTATAATAATGTCAGGCAGTTAGCTATTATAGTGTTTACACAGAGTTTGACATGTATTAGTGAGTTTGTACGACGGTAATTAGGATACACGAATGGATGTGTATCCAATTACCGTGGAAAAAAGTCACAAATTTTATAATCGCACATAATTTCTACTAGCTAGCAGGACGCCTGTGACTTGGTTTGCGCAAATTCATGAAATATTTTTTTTAAATTAATTTAAGAAAGAAAAAATTCAATAAAATAAATTACGTAGCAGGTTAAAGATATATCTAGTATTTGCCATCATAGCATGCGAATCCGGCTTGCGTAGTTACCAATAGAATATAAATTGTTTTAGCGATCTTCCGATTTGAAGGGACTGCTAGTACTTCTAGTTTTAAGAATAATTGATGATGAGCAATCTTTGTATCTATGTATATATAATAGATGATGATCAACATCGTCCAATATACATTTATTGGACGATGTTGATCATCATCAGCTACAAGCCATCTACGTCTCATCATATTCCCCTCTCATTTTCCAATCTAACCGCTTACAAGCGTCGTGCATACATTTAGTCTCTGCGACCTTAACAAGATCATCTTTCTATCTTTCTCTATACTGCGCTGTTTTACTGATTGGTATGCATTCAAGAACTTTCTTATCGAAACGGTCGACAGCTTATTGCGTTTTTGGCTCAACCTTTGTGCATGTACGTACAATTCGCACAGGTAATGACTGTCGCAAAAGCCTAATAAAGTTCGCGTACTAAGCACACAAGCAGTAATCGTTGATAAACACAAACAGTTTGATAGAGCCCAACCCAAGCGACTTGAAGGCCGCACGGCAACAACATCAGCCGGTTAGAAATGACTCTTGAATCATATTTGCATATGTGCACGACTCGCGATTTATACATGTTATTACTAGTTGGTTCTTGCGAATTCTTTTATTATTATTTAAGCTCTATTGCACAACGAAACAATGTACAAAAGGTGGACTTAACGTCGTATGGCATTCTCTACCAGTCATATCTTTTGGCTAAGCAGAAATGATTCGTGGGCGGTGCGACAAAATAAAAATAAGAGAAAACACAAGAATAATAAGACACATAAAGAGAAGAAGAAACTGGGACCAGGAATGAAATTCCTAAAAGCTCGAATGACTTACATAAAAATATGTGTATAATATAAAAAGGACAAGTGGTAATACAACTTGCTATATTTTTTAGATATAAGAACTATAAATTATTATTTTTGCTAGTTGTATTTTGCATTAAAATGTGGAGCTCATTTTAATTTGCATCCAATGTTAAGCGATTAGTCTAATACATAATTAAAAGTGTTGAAACACCAATGAATAAAATTAATTATATAATTGCTTATCTAGTCATACTGCCTTTCTAAAGCCCCAACTTTGCGCATGCATAAACATCGATCACATTCACAATGAGTCAAATCTCTTTATCCCTTCCAGCGGCTTAATGTATGCTTGATTGTACGTTCGTCCTACATTCACCCCCCTTCTTCGATCAGGCAGTTTGACTTGACGGCCGTTACCTAACCAACCGCACTCCTTGCAACAGACAAGCAACAAAACATAATACACACCTTAAATGCTCAACATAAAGACTAACATCGAACATACGAAACGCAAAAACAATGTGGTTTCATCTACTACTCGCTGTTTACACTGGCCTGTCGGCGATCGTCATTTAATTAATTCGATATTTGAACGCGGCAAAGCGCTGTCATTTCTTTCGTGCGCGATTATCAAATTAAATTATTTTTGAATGCGCGCTTTTTACAACGCTGCCGTCATTTGCTTTATTGGCAGCCGTGTTTTGTTTGTGTAATATACTCCGGTTGTCATAAAATAATGTTTGAATCGGGCGTTCGAATTTGAAATCGGTGTTCTAAAAAGTTTGTGGTGTGTTTGAATTTCGATTTTAGAATCGAATCATACGTCAAGTTTCAAAAAGTTCAGTGTGTGTGTCAAAGTGAGAATGTGTGTAGTGCGGTGATAGATAATGTGCATGAAAAATGTTAGCCGGTGAGGAGGGCAGCATAGAGTTGGTTCAGAGATGGCTGCAGACTCGGAATAGCGAGGAATCTATAGATGCAACAGGTAAAGAAAATAAGAAACAGCTTCTTTATAACATAATGACTGCTATTAAATATTGCTATCAAATAACGAATACGTAGGAAACGATTAGTCCGCAAAATATTCAAGTGTAAAATATTATGACCTCCAATCTTTTTGACTATAGCTTTGAGACTCTAGTCTCGAATTCTCTCGAATTATGATAATATTTCAAAAGTGAATGAGGCTAGTGCTATTTTTAGCTAGTATTATAGCAAATCGGATATGCAAATATATTTTGACTACGGTTCAATTTGTGGCGGTGACTTAAAATCTTATCGAGGGCGCTTCGATTCTACAAGTGATCCGATAACTTTTTTGACACTGTCAGCTACGTTCTCGTGTCTTGGCAAAATTTTTTTAGTCAGTGCCGTAAAACTGATAGCCCGATATTTAGCTGAAGGAACGATGTTCTAATAATGATGTATAATCTTAAAATCTAGTATGGTTCTCAAAACGCTGCTCTTCCTTCTTATATTCTTAAGAATGTAGTCTTAATTTTATGTGTGTGATGTAGCACCAGACGACAGCACGTTAGACTTCCATTTTTTTGTTGCAAAATCACCCTTATTACTAGTGTATAAGATGCAGCAGTGTTGATCATTATATGCTGCGTGTGTTCTCATTTAAATACCATTTCTGAAGGGAAAAACAACACGCACAGTACCTACACATTTGAATTGAATTGATTGAGATTTATTAACGATGCGAGATTTGCTGTTATTAACAAATGTTAGTCCTCAACCTAATTGGGTATTTAACTATGGAATGCGTTACAGAGATCCATAGATATTACGAGTACTATGAGTAGTATAAGTGGTAGTAGTATGTGAGTATAGCTCTCCCAGGTGGCTTGGCACTTGGCAGTCGAGAAAAGACATTTTTGCCATCATCATCATCATATCAGCCGTTCGAACCCCAAAGTCCGTCCAAAGTTCACAATGCCCTCTGCATGCAGAGGCTTCCCGTGACCTGCACAAGAAACCTATTTTATTTGTCAAATTATTATTAAATGATTGTTATCATATTCCAACTTATTTACCGAGTTCGGTATTGATATTTAGAAACAAAGTTGGATAGTCGTATCATCAAAATTACATTTTTAATACCTCCTTACAACCGATATAAGTAGCTGCTAACTGGTTAAAATATACAAAGAAAGCTTGTTTAGATCGTATTCAGAACATTTATTTAAAGAAAACATAACATTTGAAACTTTCCCCAGGCCATGAAACTTTTTACCGGCTGTCCTTGAGCATTCATTAGTTTTTACTTGACGGTAGAATATCTGAGGTATTTGACACCAGTCAAAACAAATTCCAACACTCTATTTATCAAAATTAACACATAATTTAATACCAGAGTTGAGTGTCAAAGTTCTTTTTATTCGCCATAATTGATTTTTAAGAGATCGAAAATTCACAAATTGAACACCTAATGACGAGTTTGAATGATGACGTCACAAGCTAGTATAGCCTTTAAAAAAAATTAAGAGACTGGCGTTTGACAGTTCATTAAAAGTACGTCAACGATTGGTGGTATCAAATTTACAATTGCAAGCATAATCATCTTAAAACGAAATTGGTTTTAACACCGACACCGACTATTCGTCCAAACGTCGACACTGAAAAATCAACTTAGTTAACCTATTCAGTTCATCCTAGCCTATTAGGACCACGGCGGCCAATCTCAATCAGCTAACTACGCGGGATATATATATAATAGTTCACAAGTGTGAACCCAACACACAGGTGCACTCTTTGTTCCTTTACTCTTAAAGTTCGGTGAGATGGCAATCTAAGATGACCGGAGAGAGAGCAGACGCAGGACCAACGGCTTAATGTGCTTTCCGATGCACGGAGTGCAAAACCGCCAACTTCTCGACTCCGAAAAATCAGTAACAATATTTGGCTCGACCTGGGATTCGAACCCAGGACCTCTCGGATGTGAGGCAGAAAATTCGCCACTTCACCAACGAGGCGGTCAGCTCTTAATAACGAAGTGGTTTTTCCGCAGGCAGCTCGAGCGGGTCGCCCGGCGCGCGCGCTGGCCGCCGCTCCTCGCTCGCGCTCACGCCGGAAGACGAGCCGCTAGTCGACGTCGCCGTAAGTACTTTCTTGTAACGACGTGTTTGCCCGCAGACAACTCGAGCGGTTCGCCTGGCGATCACGCAGGCCGCCGCTCGTGGCTCGCACCTTCTTTCGTCTTCATACCTACATCAGATTTTAAAACAAAGATTAGGCTGTATGGCTTTGACCGTTGCCTTTCCCTTTGGGAAGTGACATAAGCACAGATTACTAAATAGTTGTGACATGAATCATCAATGTAGAGCTTCAACTTACCTTGTTCCGCTACTGAGTGTCTTGATAAGCCGCTGCAAGAGTTTCCAATTTTTATTCTCATAGACCACTTTATAAATTTCTGTGATTCCGGTCGACCTAGCAGCCAAGCTTTTAAACATAAATGATAAATAAGTAATATACAACAACATCACATTCATTGGTCTGACTCCGTGGTAATTGGTAAAGCACTTGTGTTACAGATATAAGAATCAACAGTGGTATAACAAATAAACTTGAATAAATACGTATAGACCCAGACTATACATACCAAACCAGTTCAAACAGACATGTTCGTGCACACAAATGTTTGTACAGTGCGGGGATCGAACCATAGAGAAATATTATGTATAGGAAAAAGAGAGCCCTCTCGTGGTTTCTTTAAGCAAACCAGTTATAATAAAAAATAAAAATAGTAGCGTCTATTAAAACTCACATTTTATTATTAGATGTACCTACTTAAAAATCGTCGTGTTTACATGTACTGCTTTTGGGCTGTTGTACGAACCATTTTGTTCTAGTATATTTTTTTGTGTAACTAAAATTTGTTTTGGCTTAAATCAATACAAATAAATGAAAATTGTAAGTTCTCAAAAACATGCTAGAACATCCGGCGAGTAAAATGAAATAAAACATCAAGAGTAGATACAATTAGTAACTATTATTGTACTTGGAGCTGTTTAGACAATATTATTATAACTAAAAAAGTATTGTCGCGGAATAGTTTGATAGCATAAAATCGCACAATCACAATGGCACTCAAAAGCAACACGGAGAAACACAAAGCTCAAATCAACGTTATTACTCGATGGAAGAACACATAAACACACAAAACAAAACGAATTCAAAAATAAAGCCGCGTACGCAACAAGAAATCGCTATTTTGTAATTTTGACATTGACAGTTTGCACTGTGTAATGCCAGTACTCAAAATGTTTAATTTAGTAAGGTTTAAAACGAAGAAGCTGAAAATATTTATATTGTATCTTAAGATGTGAAACAAAGCGCACATAATAATTTAATTTCAGTCATGGTTTGAGCACACGAAATAAAATTTGCACAACATGATTTTATTTTTTAATTCTAGCAACTCAGAGAAACAACTCCAAAAACAGTTTCGGGGCGAAAACACAGATTGCTGTACTTTCTTTCTCTAAATGTCATTTGTATGGATGTGTCCCCCCCCCCCCTGGATCGAACCCGCGACCTCTTGGTTAATAGTCTACTTCTTGAACGTTACACTAAACATATTCCCAAAACTTGATCAAAAATGTGATTATTAGGTAGATCTAATTCAGAGGTGCCCAAAGTGGTCTAGGTGATCCCCCAGGAATCCACGGAAGACTCGCCGGGGATCCACAGTAGCATTATCAAAAAATCTAAGATCTAGATCTTCACTTTCGAAGTTTGATTAATGTTCGTGGACCCACGCTCTCGAATCGTTGACCCCTGGGGGTCCACATTGACCACTTTGGGAACCACTGTGCTTGACGATCACTGGTAAACGTCAGACTTGCTGCCAATACCCAAATATACCGGTCAAATATCAATATCCAGTTCGATCCTGTGACCTTTACAAGGTCATCCGCTACTTTATAATACAACGTAGTTTTATGACCAACAAAACAACGAATGTTACTTATTGAAAACTAGCGGCTGCCCGCGACTTCATTTGCCATAATTTCGAATATCCAAAGTTTCACTTCCACCCTAGTTACGACTTCACATTCAGAACACATTCGGGAGGTACACATATTATTATGAGT
Source organism: Pyrausta despicata (assembly GCA_963921415.1). Lineage (NCBI taxonomy): Eukaryota > Metazoa > Arthropoda > Insecta > Lepidoptera > Crambidae > Pyrausta > Pyrausta despicata. The sequence goes on along the minus strand of OY992862.1, from coordinate 5,517,255 downwards.
CAACCATAAAATATAGGCATATGCTATCCTGTAGTATTTTTAATATTATTTTAAGGAGAACATTTCCGTCATACACGATTTCTGTGTAGCTTGAACCAATTAAGGTTGCACACGCGACGGAAGCTAAAAAAATTGAGTAACTTCTCCCGTTTTCCCAACATTTCCCTTCATTACTCAGCTCCTATTGATTGAAGCGTGATAAAAAGTATACTATTACCAACTCAAGAGTGTAAAAAATATTTGTACCAAGTTTCTTTCAAAACTCATCGAGTAGTTTTTGTTTCTATAACGGACGAAAATTTTCTAATTGCATTTTTGGCATCAGTATCGATTTTGAAAAAATATTTCATATACAGAATTGAACTCTCTTCAGATTTATTATACATCTATACTTAGATAAAAAATACGTCTGGAATGACCCAGGAAAACAGCTGGATTGCTTCAACGGCTAATGGATTTTGAGCAGCAATAGCTGTGTACCGCCATGATTAAAATATCTTTCGTATAAAAAAAACACACTGAAATCGGTCCACCCGTTTGGGAGCTACGATGCCACAGACAGACACACACACAAATAGAATAGGGGTCAAACTTATAACGCCACTCATTTTCGTCGGGTGTTAACAAAAACAAATGAGTTTCTTAGGGTGTGCGTTAGATTTGGCTTACTCCTACAATCGATAGATAGTATATACAGATAATAAGAACGTACCGATATATAACATATTGGTGAGCACTTTTAAATCATGCGTTTTCAGTCTTTATATAAGACAGCGTAGGACATGTTTCAATCTTTCCACTGACTTTATGATCAGTAATACCGTTGCTTAAATTACAAACATTCCCCAAGGACTGTCAGAACGTTTCCTGTTTCATGGACACCAACAAGCCTGTCGTAATTCCGGCCCTATCCCCACTAAAACATATTGACAACAGTGTGTGTGTGTGTGTTTGGTAGTAACTACTACTTCGAGTATATTGTATGTACCTATTAACGGTTCAGCTTTTTCGTTTAAATTAGGTGTAACGAAATAACAAATAGTAATAGTAACAAATTATAGTTTTTAAAAAAAATTAAGTTGGTTTAGTTTATTAAATGTATATAATTAATCAATAGACAATATTGTTCCTCTATTATTAAAATCTAAATTCTCATATACCTATATATACTTACCTATATACATATACCTATGTACATATAATTTCAATTATAAAATATTGTCCTACTATTATTATTATTATGCTAAATACTATTGTTAAAATGTAAATACTTCATATACCTGAAAAGGTGAAACATAGAGTTCGCATTTAAACAACCCACAACCTATGTATGTACCTATGTTTATGAAGGAATAAATGATTATGATTATTATTAAGATTAATAATAGTGTCTTTAAACAAAAGTACTTTACAATAAATCTATTAACAAACACTTAGGCTATTTGGGATTATTACATTGGCATGTTTTCATTGCATTCTAAGGAAATTGAGACCGGAGGCACCGGTTGATCTAAAGGGACCGCGCGCTCTCCGCCTCAAAAACGCTTCGACGTATAATTTTTTTAAATTAAAATTTATAGAATGTTTTGTATTCTAAAAAATTGATAATATGTACAAATATCAAACAACCCCTGTGAAATGAGATATTTACATAAAAATACCTTTGACCTTGAAATTAATAGTTGCGTACACCCTACCATATGTAGGTTTCGAGACAACTTTTAGGGTGTCAATATACAATTTTTTACAGATTTACAGCTGGCTATCTCGAATTCGAGATTCGTACCTTATTTGAGCTTAATTGACTGGACTTAGAGTATTCCCGTATAATGGACGCAGATCGTTTTAATAGATAATAAAGAGTATATCAACGATTGGTGATTTCATCATGTCTATTCTATAATGATAACATAAAGAGAAAATATTTTTAGGTTTAAATGTTTGTAAATACAATTTTACAAACGGATTGAATGTTAAAAAAATCCTCGAACAATTGTTCATAAAAAATTGCTGCACTCTAAAAACGTTTTAAATATTTTTGGAGAGAATTGCCAAAGTAAAAAATATTCGGTTTTAAACAAACGAGAACAACGTTGAAATTAACTTTTTACTCAAACCCCCTATATATACAACGAACAGTGATGTCGAAAATTTCACAAGCTAAAATACAGTCCAGTCCGTGGATTCCGTGGCCCCCTTGAAATTAGAGCAATTAGAGACGGCTATCGGACGTGTTCATGTTACCAATCATTGGAGGAAGCCGCCGCTTACGCACATCCATTTGTGTTCGAGGTGATCTGTGGCCTAATAATAACGACAACCTCCGTGGTGAGAAATGAGGAGATACGAAAAACTATACCGACCGACATTGCTCGAAGGATTACTCAGCTAAGGTGGCAGTGAGTAAGACACACCACGCCTAGCACGGCAAACCGATTGCCATTGGGGCTGAAAGGCTTTTAAATAGCAGTGGACCGACGGGTAGCTGCAGAATCCATCGCGGTGGAGATCCTTGGTGGACGCCTATGTTCAACAGTGGGCGTCATGATGATATTGAGACTAATGAAAAGATTGAAATCGCATGTTTCTATAAAGTAAAGTTTCTCCTAGCTGATTTCGACCACGGCGGCCAATCTCAACAGAGATCAGCCAACTACGCAGGAGTTGTTATGGTGCACAAGTGTGAACGCAATACACAGGTGCACTCTTTGCTCCTTCATTCTCAGAGTTCGGTGAGACGGCAATTTGACATGACCAGAGAGTCTTTATAAGAAACCAGTAGACCTACCAGCTGACACTTACGCAATTAGAGCCGGCCATCGTTCGAGTTCAGGTTTTCAATCGTTGGAGGAAATCGCCGCTTACGCACATCCATTTGTGTTCGAGGATCTATTGGCCCAATTATATCTGGGTATTATCGGGGACAAGGGAAAGATTCAAGTTTGCTAAGGTCTAGAAAGGAAAACAGCAGCTGGCAAAAGACTGTAAAAATAGACCATCACTTAAAAATATTATAAAAATATATATTTAACTAGGCTATTGGTTAAGACCAGGAAAAAGAGAGCGTTCCGGCGACTGAAGGTATAATACATAAGTACATTTTGTCTTCGATTTTCTGATCAGGTTTTAACCCCCAAAGAGAAACAAAAATAGGGGTGTTATAGTTTTGATAGTTTTGGCCGTGGTGTCTGTTTGTGTGTCTGTTTTCGGCATCGTAGCTATCGAACGGATAGACCGATTCTAGTGCGGTTTTTTTTATTCGAAATAATTTTATCTTGTTGGTTCTTAGCTACTCTAGTAGTACTAGTATAGCTGGTCAAAATCTGTTCATACGTGAAGCGCACCAGGTGTTTTTTCCTGGTAGATGTCGTGGTTTTTTTTACTGGACAGTTATTTTTTGCTTATTAGTTGAAGCAAGGATTTTCATTTTACCAATTATCCACAACCAAGAGACGTTCATACGTCTGCACTGCACATCTTCATACCGGTGAAGGTTCTGACCGAGTATCAGAAATACTCGCTTAATACCCATAAAGCCAACTAGTCATTTTTTCCCCAGTCAATGTCTCGATTTCTCTCTCTCGAACTACAATAAAACGTGATAATTATAAACGTGATTTGAATACCTACATATCTACTGTTGAAAATTTGCCATTTGGTAAATAATCAGCTTGAGCACCTGATAACTACTTATCAAGATATCGAATTATCAGAATAATTAAAATCATTATTGTTTAGTATCACTCAAGTCACAATAGCGTTTGTGTGCTACTTGCAAATTATTTGTGCTTAGGATAGCGCAAAATCTAGTTCAGTGATGTAACATCCGTTCTTTTGAATAGGTATTGATCAAACTGTTCTAGTAGAGGTTGACCTATTCAACGTTTTGTACAAGATAGTTTAAAGTGAAAATATAGCTGTACTTTGACTGTTCAAAGTTTTGTGAAGTGTTCTACGTTTGTATTTAGGTATCGTCGTCACGTGTGTTTTTTTTAATTTTTGGTTCATTAATGTACAAGCAAATCAATTTGGAGTGAACATACCTTTTGAACAGATGTGTACCTAAGTTGTAGTTAATAGTGTTCGGGATATAAAAATTCTGCGAAAATTTCAAACTTCGAACTATTTTAATCTTAAATAAATTATGGAACAAAGTACTTGATAGCGTCAACTATAATTACAATAGCCTTGAGCCTAATCATCATAAAGCCCTATATTTATCGTGATTATCAGTCGGAACTATTCACCTATGCCTTTATCGGCGGCAATCAACTCGACAAACAATGTCTTAAGAATCATTCGCCTCGATTCCGAGTCGTCGACGCTGATTTTAGGTATTACCGATTAGCCGTATCGGATAATCGGCAGATTAATATAATAAATCAGTTCCATTCACAATGGATAAAGATTCAAACAGCGCGGCGAACACCGCGGAGGTAAAAGAGAAAGGCTGCTGGGCGAAGTTCAAGAGCCTTTTCGAGGATAGAGGCTTTGATCTCGAGTATGAATACAACGACACACGCTCCACGACTGTTTTGAACGAAAACACCGAGGATAAAAGAGGTGAAGTAATAAATACTATCTCCAACTCGAAGGCGCACGACACAATATTGGATGGCGAACTGACTGGGGTGATCAACTTTTACGAGCAGTTCGCCACTTTAGAGGTTGAAGCGAAGGAGGAGGAATTGTGGAGGAAATCCTCTGGGTTCAAGCACCGAGTCTCAATGAGGCCTAGCATGCATTTGACTAATATCATCGAAGAAACGTCCAGCTTAGCCGATGCGGATTTGTACGAGACGGAATTGGTAAGTTGGGTTATTATGTGTCCAATACAATAGCGATCATTGTAATGCAATTAACGTCAAATACTGATTGATATATGTTTAATTGAGGACTTGTACGCTTAATTCAATCCTAAATCCGCTTTCATTGATCAGAGTTATGACTATTTTTGTGGTATAAATCACTAGTAAATAGACGGCGTAATGGAACTGGTTTAGTATTAATAAGTAGAAAGTTAATTTAAATGAGCAAGCTTTGCGAGTATTAGTGTTGATTGCTAATCTCATTTGCGAAATCAATTAGAATATTTCCATTACATGGTTAGATAAATTAATAATGTTGCTACATTATTTCTGATGTTTAAACCGCTTTAAGTTTGTTGGTTTTCGAATCGCGAAAAACGACTTACAATCAAATTGAGCCATTTAGAAGAATGAACTATTATTCTGATCCTATCAATCATGAATAACTTATCACATCCCAGTCACAGTAAGACCTGTAGGTCTTAGGAAATTCCTTTAGAGTAAATCTACTCTTAACTTCCTTGACTCAACGGTACCTCCTTAACGGTACCCTATACTTTCTCCATAACTTTTTAGGGCTTATAGAATTCCATGTTGGCTGATTCAAGTCACAATGGCATTATCTTATCTAACATCATCTTATACTAAGTCGGATTATTTGACCCCTTAAGCACCAGAACGGCGATATCGTCACCGTATCAATAACCTATCAATTGTGTCCGATTTCTGTATCTCAGACAATTTTACGTCAAATATTTTATTTTTATTTTAATCCTCAGCTTTGCCCTTAGTTAGATGCATGTATTGAATCAAACGTCAGACGCAATATGATGGCTGTTTTAACCTCTTTACTCCGGTAGAGACAATAAACATAGATCAACAAGAAAACGAAGGTAACAAATGCACCAAGGCTCCACCCGATAGACAATATGTGATGTATCTAAGCTATTGTGTTTCAAGATTGCATTGCGCCCACATATCAGTTTAAGTTGTATATCATCGTATCCGATTCCATAGCCTCGGCGGGGATCGCTAGTGGGATAGGAAAATATATTGGATGTAGCTATTCACTTAGGCTTCGATGTTGTACCTATACGTTACGTTTTCCGTTGAGAGAGGATAACATTTTGATTTTATTTAAAAAAGAGATTAAATGTAACGCACATTTCTAACTATCGATTACTGTAGCCACTTTCTGCGGTATATGACTGGTCTTAAAAACTAAAGGGAGCTCGTGACTTTGTAAATTAACATGGAGTTCGACGACCTCCGCGGTGTAGTGGTGTAAACGGTTTAAAGGTCCCGGGTTTGATCTAATTTTTAAAATTATGTCGGGTCTGGATGTACCCTCGTTGTTTCTGATTTTCATAACAAAGGGTCTTAAGCTACTTTAAGATCAGAGTAATGTATGTGGTGTTGCCCCAATTCGTTAAAAAAAATAAGCGGCTAATGACAAAATTTGCCCGTTGCCGCTTTTTTCGCTTAGCTCTTTGCTCCATGCCAAAATGGAATATTTAATATTCCAAATATTTCATCGCAGACATCAACAGCTGCAGCTTTCCCTTCCTCAATAAAACCTTGCATAAAACTGCTTCAGTAACAAAGTCACAAAGTCTCCATCATCTCATTTATCAACTATCAAATGCCGTTACATTCCAATCCAATCAAGCCGCTAGAAAAATGACGTCATGTTTTTAGAGTTTAATCGGCTTAGAGCATCAGAGCGATTGCATCCATTTTTTTCTGTAGGTTCAAGTGGGATTAAATATATTAGTCCAAATCCCTACTTTTAAGTAATAAAATCAATTTATTATTATTATTACTATCTTATCTTATGTATTAAATTTATTATGAAATATGTTTTATTCTATTATCAGTTCGGTAAAGGTCGATTTAAGTTCGTATCTCCTACTATAGACATTTCAAATAGTTGAGGACTAATATTTATACCAGGTGCACAAATCCAATTAAACAAATGACAGGCTTTACCATAAAAGCATTGTCAATGATATTAAGCAATACTTTTTCTACTAGCGGTGCCCCGCGCCTTCGTCCGTGCAAATTAAAATGTATTTATTTATTTAAGTTCTGCACAAACATGTGTAAAACGGACTTAATGCCGAAGGCATTACCCACCAGTCAACCATAGGTCCAAGCAGAGAAAATGCAGGCGGTGCACATAAAATAAAAAGGAAAAATAAACAATATAACTCAAGTTATTTACGTACTAAGAGGAATTTATAAGGATTCAAGCTAAATACTTATATAAAATTAAATAAAAAATAACATAAAAAATCACAGACATTCATTATTACGTATACATATTAAAGATGGTACACATGTTAAGAACACAATATCACTGAGACAGGAGAGACAGTATGAATCTTACCATACAGTTAAAGAATCAAATCAAGTTTAACCTACAGTACTCAAGGTCAACTAATTTATGAGACTTTAGTCGACATGACAAACGTCACTTAAGTTCGAAATCTAAAACCCAACTTCGTATTTCTAAAAAGTATCAAACAAGATTCGTATTGATGTTCAGCAGATAATAGCCGTGGTCATATGCCACTTTTCAGTTACATTAGTGATAAAGTTTTTTTTAACAGAACATCACATTTTTTTTACAACAAGATCACATAAATGATCTGTTTCCGAGGTAAGTAGCTAAAGCACTTGTACCTATAACAGATTTCAGAATCAACAGTGGTATTACTTAAAGGAAGTGTATAGAGTGCCGCTAGCGGTAACATAGGACGATCGGTTAGGAAGCCGTAAGCTTGTGGCATACTAGTAAAAATTTTTAAATAGCCGTAAGTGGTAACATAGTGCGATCGGTTAGAGTACCGTAAGCTTATGAATATTATTCTAGAGAGCTGCTATTACACTCAAATATGTAAATTACAAGTACAATTTGATGTACATTGCGTAGCTAGTTAGTTCGTGCGTGATATCGTGACGGCTTGTCAACTACGCAATTTACATCAAATTGTACTTGTAATTTACATATTTTTAGTTTCGAGAAATGGGTCCCAGAAGGAAAATGATTGGGAAAGGATAATAAAAAGCAATGATACAAATTGAAATGATTCTATCTATTAGGTATAAAGTACAACAATGGACATGTAAGAAAATTGCATTTTTAACGTTTTCTTGACTTTTTCAAGCCTATAGCCGTTAGCATATGACCTTTTGGTAGTCCTCTTCTTTTTCTTACACTTGGAAGCTTTATTGCTCCCATCATGTTCGCTTGTTCGTTCGTAGATTGTCCTGCTATGTTTAATTTTATGTCTTTTTCATTATGTCTCGGCTTTGTTTGGCTTATGTTTGCTTCACAAACTGTCTCTGTGTCTACGTCTTGTGTCAGCAAGTCCTCTACCAATATGTTTTCCTTATTTCCTATTTTTTGTTCTGTAATGGTAATTTCCTCTACTACACTGATATCATTATATACCTTCCTTGTCTGGTCTATCATTGTTATATTTTCACCAATTGTCTCTGTATCTGTGTCTTTGGTCGTGATTTGTACTATTCCACCTGCCTCATTTCCGAATAATTGTTCTTCTGTGATCGTATAATTTCCAATGTTAACCATTTCTACTATGTTTTCTGTTTGTGATTCCTCCAACGCTCTGATATTATCATTATCTACATGTCTTGTCTGGTCTATTATTGTTATATTTTCACCAACTGTCTCTGTATCTATGTCCTTTGTCATGAGTTCTTCTTCTGTTTCACCTGTCTCGTTTCCGAGTAATTGTTCTGTGATCGTATAATTTCCAATGTTAACCATTTCTACTATGTTTTCTGTTTGTGATTCCTCCAACGCTCTGATATTATCATTATCTACATGTCTTGTCTGGTCTATTATTGTTATATTTTCACCAACTGTCTCTGTATCTATGTCCTTTGTCATGAGTTCTTCTTCTGTTTCACCTGTCTTGTTTCCGAGTAATTGTTCTGTGATCGTATAATTTCCAATGTTAACCATTTCTACTATGTTTTCTGTTTGTGATTCCTCCAACGCTCTGATATTATCATTATCTACATGTCTTGTCGGGTCTATTATTGTTTTATCGCCAACTGTCTCTGTATCTATGTCCTTTGTCGTCAGTTCTTCTTCTTTTTCACCTGCCTCGTTTCCGAGTAATTGTTCTGTGGTCATCAAATTTTCAGAATTTGCTTCTTCAGTGACACTGTGGAGTGTACTCAATGGATATATTTTAATTTTTTTCTTTGGCTCCATTGTTCTATCAATGCGTCCAATTCGTTGCAGCTAGCATTGAATTCCTCCCAATTAAAACTGGAAATAATAGATGCAATTTTCTCACATTTAGAAACAGCTATTTTATATTTTTGTTGTGTGGTTAAGGTGCGTTTTTTTGTATTTACTGTTTGAATACCGGTTTGAGATTGAGGGAGTGGATCAAAATCTAAAGATGAACTTTTAAAAAGTTGTATGTATGTAGATTTCAAATGTCTTTTGTGTATTAACTCTTCATCATAGGTATCTTTTTTTCCATAACCTTGACTGCAAAAATATGACAGCATGGAATATGGTTGGTAATGTTGAAGGGGCATGAACATTTATACGAATCCATGTCAACTTTGTGTTCCTCTTCTGGATTGTCTTTAGAAATTACAGTAAATACCATATTGTCAATAGACACTTCAAACTTGGAAGTATTCTGTATACTCTTGCTCACCAGTTTAAATGCATGTGGTGTCAGGAGTTTTAAGTAACGGTCTTCAGTGGATCCTAGCTCAAAATTAGTAACTTGCTTTTTTAATAACATTGAATTTGCAGTTTGATGACGTTTCGTTGTTAGACTGTTAAGTAATATATTGAAATTTTCAAAAAAGCTTTCAAGATTCACAAATTTGTCGCAAACCTGTTTTATTTTCTGATTGAAAGATTCTAGGTGGTTAGTAGTTCTGACGCCAAACATAAGGATTTTGTTTCTATAACACTGCACCCATTCTTCTTTTATGCCATGCCAGTTCTTATTATAGTAGTCAGAAACTTTTTCATGTTTTAGATTCATCAATCTTTGGTAAAGGATTTCATATTCTGATTCTGTTTTCGAAAAAGTAATATTTTGTAGCAATTCTAGACAAGTTTTTCTTTCACTACTGTTTATATTCATAGATTCGGTTGATATTGCAGTTCGAAAACGTTTCAATACATGAAACATGCAAAGGTGGTGAGATGCATCAGGAAACTCTGCGTAAAGTACTGACTTTTCTCCAAAATCCTTGTCAGTTAACATGGTTTTAACGGAAGACCATTTTGGATTGTATTCCTTAAAAAGTTTGATCATGTGGCTGATAATATCACTGGTTTCTTCAGTTACTACAAAAATCGCTACAGGATCTCCTTCGTTATTACCATTGATTGACATTAATACGTACACTGGCATATCCAAATTATTCAATTTATAGGTACCATCTAACATCAATAATTCGGGATATTCTGCGAAACAGGACTGCATCCAGGGTGTCTGATAATATATCCCAAGAAGTGTATTGTTTTCGTCAACAGCGACTTGGACCATATTGTCATCAACATCTAATATCTTTAGAACATTTTCTAAGTTTGTTACAGAACACTGCTTACTATTTTTCAAATTGCTGATGTCGCGTAACTGAACGGGTTTACCAGTTTTATTTTGTAGATATGCTTGGAGGAGTTTCTTGTTGCATTTTAGCTGCAACAATTGTTCTGCTTCATTTTTTTCTTCACAGTCTAACTTCCTCTGTTTTGGCAAGGAATGAAAAGTATCCTTGTCAATAGTATGATTATGATTTTCATCGAGAGATGCAATCTGTAACTTCTTCCCGTCTGATGAGAGCTTAATCTTGATTTTCATCGGGCAATCATCTTTAGTTGTAAAACTTTTTCTCAATCCTGAACACTTTGTCTGGAATTTTCGACCACCTCTTGAACACGCAAAAGTTAGACTGTAGTACTGTAGGTCTTCATTGCAATTAGCCAGTTTATGCGGGCATACCTTTTTCATTATTTTAATGTTACGCGCATCGCGCTTCCATAACTGTATGAAATTTTGCTTTTCATACAATTTAATATATGAATTTAACTCTTCTAAAGACGTGAATTCAGTCATTATACTTCAAAAAACAACACAGCTTCCAAACAAGCCGATAACAAACAAACATAACCTCCACAAATGAACACATACCTCAACAAGTGAACATACGACCAAAATAAAAATAACAACTAACATTGCTATGCAATACACATTTTAAGGCTCTTGAAAATGGTCGCATTATTTCTTTACGGCAGATTAGACGGCGTTACTAGCATACCGCAAAACTTGCGGTTCCCGAACCGATTGAGATAGAATGCCGCTAGCGGCACTCTATACACTTCCTTACTTAAATAAGTACATATAACACCCAGACAAGTACAAACATACATGTTCATGCACACAAATGTTTGTACATTGCGAGGATCGAACTCGCGACCTCTTGTTTAATAGTCAACTTCTTGATCATTTCACCAAGTGGTTGTCTATAGAGAGAATATGTGGCATTCGGCCAAACAATACTCAAACCCACATAAACGTCGAAACATGTCTATCGAGGTTGTACAATGATCCCACGGCAATTAATCATCGCACCCGTTCATATTCCGCTATTAAGTCAATTAGAGTAACGTTGAGTGAGTAAAGCAATCACTGAATTATTAATGCGATGTCTAACTTGACACTCATCTAGTTAAGTGTGTCGTTACGACATCACACTCCATCGCAAATAGTGAGAAAGGCTTGAACTAAGTGCGCGAGCATGCTATAGGCGAATTATTTTGAGTTCGAATCTTAGCTTTCGAATTCGCTAAGTTAAAAAGAAAATCGTTGAATAAAAAACCGGTCAAGTGCGAGTTGGAATTTCAAGATTCTAAGTTTACGGGAAGTACCCTGTAGGTTTTGATTCCCGTGCGAGTTTCGAAAATTTGCGGAAATTTGCGGCCTAAATGGCTGTATCTTTTGATTGCGTTGGCTTAGAAGGTTGATTTTTCTACAGCTTCCAGGGACAGTAGATCTAAGTATCATATAGAAATTTCAGTTTGATACCTCCACGCGTTCCTGAGAAAAACGGTCTTGACAGACGGACGGACGGACGGACAACAAAGTGATCTTATAAGGGTTCCGTTTTTTTTCTTTTGAGGTACGGAACCCTAAAAAATACCACTTCACCGTCTTACTGGTTAATGCTTGTTACCAAGATTTAGAAATAAAACATTTAAAGCCTGAATGACAGTCTGTAAACCAATCACCGTGGCAAAATCGCTAAAAGTTCCGAGGCGCGGCAAATGTATGCCGCAGGTGTACCCTGGGCCTTAGGGCTTCTTCATTGTTTGTCGTGTGCTCTATAAATAAATAAATAAACAATAACATCACATCTGACTCCGTGGTAAGTAACTAAAGCACTTGTGTTTCAGATATCAGAATCAACAGTGGTATTACAAATAAACTTAAATGAATGCAGCTGAGTTAAAAAAAATACCGATAACGAAATGCAAATTATAAAACCGTTCTACCGACAGGATTCGGAATGGATTAAGAAAGAATCGCATGCTAAGGCTTTATACTTTTTTCGTAGCTTTTCTTGTCGCTCTCACTAACTTGACCGTACAAGTGATCGGGATGGCTAGATCCGAAAATACGGACAGAAAATGTTACAAAGTATGAAAGCTGATAAGTGTACAACCGCCCTTACAAAACGTTCGCATAGCCCTCGATCGTTAGATAGGAAAATTACGTTTCAACTTGTTAATTTGTTTAATTAGCAAAAAATATATTTAACCTATCTTTTAAAATGTTTAGTGGTTAGCGAGCTTATTTACGGTAAACATTTTAATAAATCAATACCCTGCCTTTGACAGTTGAGTTCAGTTGCTGCAAAAAAAATGTTAACTCAAAAAATAGACACTTTTAATTGAAAAAATTACAAGGTAAGCTAATAAATTAAAACGATGTTAAACTAGGAGAGTAGGTACATCATAGGTGTAACAAATATTAGAACACAGACTTGTAATCTGACGGAGTTTTACTTTGCCCTCTGGAGCATGTGGAGAAACCCTTTTTAACCTAATTGAAACGGGATCCTTAAGGTAATTCAATAAAGCAATTAAATTAAAACGTTTTAAGGATGAAATGTGTTTTATACACCGACCCGTATAGAATTTACCCGAGAATAAACATAGTATTTCAAATACTTTTAATCAAATAACATTTCAGCCTTTTAAGGTACACAGTACAATATACGTCAAGGAAAAAATCGCTTAATTAAAAAAAATGTTTGTGAGATCTGGAAGGGAAACTCGCCTTTGAGTTGAACACAACTTTAATTGGGGTTCAGCAGACACCTCATACTTATAAGACAAATCTAAAAACATTTCTTGCTCCTTTGGTCTTAACTTTCCACGAACGAGTCACCATCTCATAGTCCTCACACACACACAGATAACACCTTTGTCCTTCGTAATTCAAATTCGAAACTATCTTTCTTCTTTGCTGTCATCATTTAACAAATCCTCTTTTTTAAGCCTTGCGTTTTGTTCATCTTTATCCAACATGTATTGTTTGATATGCCATTCAAATCGTGCGTACATAATATTACTCAAAACAGCTCATACTGTGGATGAGGAGCAGTTTCCCTCTTCTGTTCTGTCAAAGCCGGTACCAAACAGGTACCGGCTATAATTCGTGACGTTTCGAAAAGGGCTGGATTTTGGCAACTCATTTACAAACCCCATGGGTTCCGACAGGAATTAGTTACACTGTTAATAGGCCTCCCCACCCAAGGGAAATACTGAACTGTATTGGTTCAGCAAAGAAATTGTGTTAATTTTTTCGTGGTGACAGCTTTTTAATTATGCTTCGCCATTTTGGGGAACCATTGTTCGGAGTTCCGCCGTGTCTTGTCTTTAATTTAAGAGATTCCTCGTCATTTATTCTTTGTGTTCATAATCCAGTTTGTCGCACATTTACAATCCTTATTAATTATAAAATGGTAACAATATAATAATGACAGATCGATATTTAAAAAAAATCGGCTTTTATGTAAACGGAATAAGTTGTAAAAGAACTTCAGGCTCTACATTTTTATGCGAAATAGTTACAAGTCAATAAGATACCATGATGTGTTATTTTCCACTGCCCCTTCACAAAATTGCTATATCAATCTGAAAATAAAATACCCTGCCGTTATGGAATAATTATTTAAAAAAAATATATACAACAACATCACATACATTGATCTGACTCCGTGGTAAGTAGCTTATGCACTTGTGTTACAGATATAAGAATAAACAGTGGTATTACAAATAAACTTATCTGAATACATATAACACCCAGACCAGTACAAACAGACGTATTCATGCACACAAATGTTTGTACAGTGCGGGGATCGAACCCGCGACATCTTGGTTAACAGTCAACTTCTTGACCATTACACCAAAGTGGATGTCAAAATGTCAGGTGCTTGTTGTAAGTATTAAGTTTACTAGCTTTTGGGGGTTTTCTTTTTCAATTATGTTTTGTAATTTCAACCCTTAAACTCCTTAACCTATTTCCAACAAAAACCAATATTCTTCTCTCACAGCACTTAAAATCTACATATCCTCACTCCTTCGCCGTGCGTGCCCAAACTCGATAAAATTCATCCAATCCGCTCCACGTCTGAGTCTACTCTCTTCAGTTTTTAACACGCTTTTATTAGCTTGGGCTTTATGTATGTATGTAACGGAATCTTTGAGCTCAATTTTGACCATTTGATAAGAGTAAAAAACTCGCTTTTGTTGCTAACTGAAAGAGAAAATAATTTCTGAGTTCATAGAATTTAAATTACCTTAGAGTAAAAAGCGTGGGGTGCACTTTATGTCGTTTTCATAGTTTTTTTTATATAATTGCCAATAATAGAATGATTTTAATATATACTATACCAAGCACCCTGCGCTTTTTACTCTACTGTGATTTAAATTCTTTGTACTGAGAAATTATTTTATCTCTTTTAGTTAGCAATAAATGCGTTTTTAATAGTTATTCTATATCGTGTTTTCGGATCCCGCCATTGCTTTCACTGACACGGCCAAGCTTGTAAGAGCGATAGAGATAGGCACATTTAAACTACGGACCACTTCTTGAGAGTAGGGCAACTGTGTCCAAGTAGCACCGCCCAAACAAACGCTCTGTCCAGTGCTAAATTGTAATTTATTTGGATAAGCCTCACCCGGCGCGTTGTAACATAGCCGTAATGTCAAAAACGGATTTATTCGCTTGTAAATCAGGGTAAAACGGTCAAGAAAGAGCTGCGAGAATGTTTTTAATATTTACTTTTATTTATTTATAATATGATATCTAAATATTTAGTTAAGTTAATTTATTTTTGCGTTATTAACCACTTTACCTTTGTCATTGTCCTTTGACGACCACTTGGTGCAGTGGTCCACAGGTCGGACTGCTAAAACCAAGAGTCGCGGGTTCGATCCCCGCACAGTACAAGCATAAGTGTGCATGAACATGTGTGTTTGTGCTGGTCTGGCTGTTTTCTATGTACAATATGTATTTATTTACAAAAAAAAGTATTTATGTATGTTTATCCGTTGTCTAGTATCCATAACACAAGCCTCGTAGCTTACTTTGGGACTAGAGAATTGGTGTGATTGTTGTGAAATATTCATTATTTAATTTTCACTGCACCCATTGCCTTCTTTCTGCATGAACTTGAGGTTGACTGGCAGAAAATGCTTTTAGAATTCAGTCCACCCTTTGTACATTTCTTGCGGAATAAAGTTTTAAATAAATAAATAAAATAAAATGAAAACATGATTTCGAAATAGGAATGTAGTAACTTTAATTTTTAACCCCGACTCAAAAGAGGGGTGTTATAAGTTTGACTTCTATGTCTGTGTGGGTGTTTATGTGTTTGTGTCTTTGTGGCATCGTAGCTCCCGAACGGATGAACCGATTGCAATGCGGTTTTTTTATTCGAAATATGTATGTATACGGAATTGTTTCAGGTTTTGTCGTTGTTTTGTTAAAAGGTGTTTTTAAGGTCCTAGTTTACTAGAATGATATAAAAGTAGTTAAAATAATGATATAAAAGTAGTAGAAGTAAAATCCGTGCAACTGGCTAGACGACACCACCAATCGTTGACATACTTTTTATTATTATCTATCAAAACGGTCTGTATCCATAGATTTCGTATGGTAATAAATGATTGTGACGTCACGGTCATGTGTCAGAAATCGGAGTCAATTGACCGAATATTTATTGCGTTTTGTGTGTTTAAAAATTGGTTTCTACAGCTTTTTTGAAATATATTGGTTGTATTAACTTCATAGGGGCTATGTTTTTTTAAAAACCATGTTCTTGACAATATTTAAGATAGGTGTCATCATCCCAACTGTTGAAACTCAGCAGCTGTTTTTCCGGCTCATTCGGTTCTTTTTAACTGGAAAGTTAGTCGATACACAAGTTTTATTATTATTTATTTATCATATAAAAACACTACAAACATATATGAAAATAAAGATACCAACTAAAACCACTAAGGTTTGTATTTGTGCTATCGGAGCTTATACTCGTAATTTACAAATAGTACAATAAATTACTCTGAAGCGAAATAACTACTTATCTTTCTAATACATATTCAAGCAATAGGTACAATTCATAACAATATTAATAACAAAAAATAATTTTAGGCTACAACGTTCCGAGAAAATATTCTTTGAACTTAATTTTAATATTTTTCTGTGTGACATTCACTAGCTTACTAGGAGGAATGTTATTGATAAGTCTAGGTATGAGGTATCCAGTTGTTCGCTCGCCGTACGCATTGTTTAAGTACACTTCACGATAATTAACCGCAAGTCGTCGACAACGCTGAATATCTAAAGGCTCTCCCACAGATTAGTAAGATAGAATCCCTCCCCTCCCATAGACTTCTAAGAGGATCAAAAAGGCTGCATCCAGGTTCGATGCTACTATTATTATGAGGACTTCAGTTTTGCCAATGAACGCTCTATGCTGGGTTTTTTAAGTTAGTAATATACAATTTTTATTATATTGGTAAGATATGAATAACTTGCCAACGATCTAATAACTCAGTTCCTATATATTGTGGATAACAAAATATCTACGCACTTTTAAAAATGTTTGTGAAATTAATTTTGTCGACTCAGGTCTAAGAATGCCTTTTTTTAAATCATGATTTGCTGTAATATAATATAAATTGTAATAAATAAATAATTCAGCCTGATTTTCGACGTATGTACCGATTATATTTGTTATTTTCACCGCGATAAAACAAGGGAGGGACTGCAAGGAGCAATTGCAAATCGCCGCAACTCGCGACTGACAGCGTGTCAACCAATGGCCGCGGCTAAATCACTGACCGTCTTATTACAAAACATGGTTCAAAAATAGTACCAGGCTTAAACTAAATTCAAAAATCAAAAATGAAACAAAAGTATTAGTTCGAGAAACGGAACGTAATATCTGTATGATATTACAACGAGGAAGATCCTTGCCCCGGGCGTGCACGGTGTGGTTTAAGGAAAGTACTAATTGAATCTCTGTTTTAACCTGATTTTGTAATATGAACACATTTTAGGCCTGATACTTAATTCCATAACAATCCTGGATCAGTTTTGGTTTATACCCATATTAAGGCATTTTTTGTACTAAGACAGTGACAGTCGACAGTATGCCCTTGGCCTTAGATGCGCATCTACTGGAATGTGTGAAAAGTGTAGTTACATACAAATAAACTAGATATCAGAACAGTACGGTTAAATACTCAACAGCGCTTAAGAACCCCAAAAAAGCGCAGCGTTTTCAGCGTTTTCGTTGCAAAATCCGGAACAAGTGTTCATGTATCCCACTGGGATTTTATGACTGTTTACAAACACGTGTTCCGCGGTTCCCCCACAATGTTCTACATTGTATCTATTATTTTCCAGGAGTGAACTGTCTGAGATTTTCCTTAAAAGCTTCAGTCTTGCTACAAGATCCTAGTTCGTTCCTTAGTTTTAGTACTTCGTTGTATTTATGAGTAAACAAAATCCAGCTGAATAAAAAAGATCCTAGCTTAAAGTCAATAAAAAATACATTCAAGGTAACAGAAAATCTGTCCGATGATGTTACACAATTTAAGTTACAGGAATAGGATGAGGAGTGTAACTTTGTAGAGAAGTAAAATTAAAAACCCTAACATTAGACGAATGCAGTCTATTCGTGATAAACTCATAAAATCAATTTAAAATATCCTCCCACCCTAAATAACAAAGTTGCCGTAATAAACACTAGTCACTTCATCGTCACCGAGCCAAATTTTTTACGGTTTGATCAACATTATTTGTCAGAAAATTTTGAGAAGGGACCTTCTTCCATTAGTCAATTCAAACACCGAATCCCTAATTTCCTGTGTCAACAGATACCTAAAGTAATTTAAAGATAGTACCTGTACCTACCGGCTACTTATTAATTTAGTGTTACTTGTATAATATAATATTATAATTACATAATTTATTTGACGACCGCTTGGTGCAGTAGTCTACATGTCAGACTTCTAAAACCAAGGGTCGCGGGTTCGATCCCCGCACAGTACAAACATATGTGTGCATGAACATGTGTGTTTGTACTGATCGGGGTGTTTTCTATGTATAATATGTATTTATTTACAAAAAAAAGTATTTAAGTATGTTTATCCGTTGTCTAGTACCCAGAACACAAGCCTCGTAGCTTAATTTGGGACTAGAGAATTGGTGTGATTGTTGTGAAATATTTATTTATTTAGCATATCTTATGCTATACACACCATTTCCAAGAATAAAAAAGATTAGTTACAAAACAATGCAAAGTAACAAATATAGGCGACGTCGAAACGCTTGTATGTGTTTACTTATTAAATCCTTAACCCAAAGGTTGCCTGGTAGAGATCGCTCTTGGCGATAAGCCCGACGCCTAAATAGCATGTAAAGACGACAGCACATCAGGCTACCCATTTTTGTTGCAAAATACACACATGCTTAGAATGCCGTAGTGTATATCTTTATGTGCCGTGTGTATGTTAGTTTTTTTTTTTCTGATGTGCAATAAAGATTTATCCACCTATCTATACATTATAAAGACGGTTCTTAACAAAAAAACAGTACTATAATAAACATTTTTGCTCAATATAGAGGTCCTTGGTACCTAGGTCGCGTCTGGTCAGACAATAAAACGAATAAATAAAATTCCGTGCCAAAAAGAGGCACTATTCAGCAGACGGCGTCTGACCAAACAAAAGGAGAGGTCAAAAATATTTGGCGATCATTATCGTCGATAAACTTTTAAGACCTTTTATTTTCGTGTGTAAAAGAAGACGGAGTTTTTTATTTTTAAGATTTAAACAAAAATATTTTTATCTACAATTCACTACGATTAATTATATTTGTATAAAAAATAATGTAGATAACCATTCTCATTATTTTTAGGTAAAGACATTATTTCCTCTAGTTTTCTTTTTCCATGCACCCATTGTCATCTTTCTGCATGATCTATAGGTATTGTTACGTTCTAAGGGTGTGGGATCTAGATTGAAATGCACTTCTATACCGATGAAGTAGAGTAGGATTTATTGTTCACACTTTACGTTACAACACTTAGTACACAAACACTTATATCGCACTCAAAAATCTTCTTGTCGCAGTTTTCGCTTCGATGTTTACTCGTCGCTTTCCCAAATTAAACTCCAACTCGGACGCATTCCCGGGCTCCTTATATACCGGCCGTCAAGGACTCCCGAATATTCGGTAGGTACCTACTACCCAGTACGAGACTGTTCGGGATCCTTCCAAATGCCGTCTTGCCTAGCCTATACCTTTCTCGAATGTTCGGCATCATAGTGCTATCCCTGTCTTGTGCTGTCTCTGTCACACCTTTCTGGAATGTTCTCAGTATAGCTGTCTCTCTCTAATCGTGCTATCTCTTTCACTCCTACTAAAAATTACGTCATATACTGAAGTGGGCTTCAAAGGCCCATAAGGGGTCCTGAAAACGCCTGAAAACGGGTTTTCAGGTTATGGCGTCATCTGATAGAGGGTGGCCTGAAACGGACTGAAAACATGTTTCAGGCGCCTGAAAACAACGGCAACTTGGGTGAAATTTCGATAAACTAGTATGTGTTAGAGCACTCTCTGAAACGGCCTGAAATGGTATTTCAGCCTGCTGAAAACGCCTCCAAGGCACGGAAAAACACGATCAAAGTTTTAGCACTAGCCCACCGGCGTAACACTACCCCCTCCTTAGACATGCTCGTCCCGAGCATCATTCGTTCCATGGTACTTGGCCAACCGATCCACATGAACAATCTTACAGGGGCTACGTGCGTTGCGCTGTATCCGATAAGTGACGTCGTTGATCCTTGTAACTACTTTGTACGGCCCTTCCCAACTCGGCGACAATTTCGGTGACTTTCCTTTTCGACGCATAGGGTTATGTAGCCACACGAATGATCCTTCCTCAAACCTCGTCTGGTTAGACTTCCGGTCGTATCTGGTCTTCACCTTCTCACTGGCCTGCAATCCATGTTCACGAACATGCCTGTGAACATCATCAAGCCGGTTTCGCAGTTCACTTGCATACTCCGAAACCGTCTTTGGTGCATCTGGAGGACGTCCGGTCAGAAGATCTGCAGGTAAACGTAGTTCTCTTCCAAAATTAGCACACGCAGGAGTTACGGCCGTGCTTTCATGAACTGCTGTCCGATATGCCATTAAAAAGAGCGGAATATGCCTGTCCCAATCCTTTTGATGGTTGTCAACTACTTTGGCCAAATGTCGTTCCAGAGTCTGATTGAATCTCTCAACCATTCCGTCTGACTGTGGGTGATAGGCCGTAGTCCGAGTTTTATGAATTCCCATGACTCGGCAAGTCTCCTGAAACACCAGAGACTCAAAATTTCTTCCCTGATCACTGTGGATCTCAAGAGGCACACCATACCGACAAAACACTTCAGTCACTACAGTTTCCGCTACTGTGACTGCCTCTTGATTCGGAATGGCAAATACCTCAGGCCATTTGGTGAAATAGTCCATGACCACCAGGATGTACTTGTTTCCACGGTCAGAGGTCGGGAACGGGCCTGCGACGTCTAAAGCAATTCTTTCCCAAGGCGCTCCCACGTTGTAAACTTTAAGCGCACCTCTACTGCGTGTATGTGGTCCCTTAACTGACGAACAGCTAGTACATTTCCTACACCAGTCTTCCACGTCGTCCCGACAGTTTATCCAGTAAAAACGTTGCCGAATCTTCATCAGAGTCCTTTTTACTCTTAGGTGTCCACCGGAAGCGCCGTCGTGAAAGGATCTTAAAACATCGCTGACTCTCTTTCTTGGTACAACCACTTGAAGATGAGCATCCTTTCCGTTTTCTGCCTCCCATTTCCTGCACAGTACGCCATTGTGCATAACCAGACTTTCCCATTGCGCCCAGTAGCTCTTTGTCACGGTACTCATCGAAGCTACCTCACACCACCTTGGTTTGGGCGCCCCAGCGTTGATCCAATCGTAAATGGGCTTTACATCGCAATCTTCCTGTTGTGCTTTTTGCATTGCTTCATCACTCCATTCTTCGCTAACAGTGTCTGTCCTCAACATCTTCACGCAGTCCTTACCCTCTTGCCTTAAACAGTGTTTGCAATCATCAGGACAAGGTCTTCGAGAGAGTGCATCTGCGTTGCCATGTGACTTTCCACTGCGATGTTCGATGACAAAGTCATATTCCTGCAGTTGTTCGATCCAGCGTGCCACCTGACCCTCAGGGTTCTTAAACTCTAACAACCACTTTAGAGCAGCGTGGTCAGTTCTTATTCGGAACTTGCGTCCAAGCAGGTATTTACTAAAATGCTGCAGAGTTTTGACGACTGCCAGCAATTCTCTCCTAGTGACGCAGTAGTTTCTCTCCGGCTTCGATAGCGACTTGCTAAAATAGGCGATCACAACTTCCTGATCACCCTTCTTCTGTGACAAGACTCCTCCAATGCCAGTATTGCTTGCATCAGTGTCAACAACAAACTCGTTCTCTGGGTCTGGATATCCCAAAATCGGTGTTTCACAAAGTCTCTGTTTGAGGTCTGAGAAAGCTGCTGCACACTGATCATCCCAGTTGAATTGTCTTTTCTCTTCTGTCAGCTGGTGCAAAGGCTTTGCTATATCTGAGAAGTTCTTTACAAATCGTCGGTAGTACGAGCAAAGTCCCAAGAAGGCACGTACTGCTGTCTTGTCTTTCGGGGTCGGCCAGTCCTTAACTGCACTTATCTTCTCAGGGTCTGTCTGGATGCCATCTGATGAAATCACATGTCCCAAGTAGTTAACCTTGCGCTTGAAGAATGAGCATTTCTTCGGACTTAGTTTTAAGTTAGCATCGCGCAACTTGGACAAAACTTGTTCCAGCTTCTTGAGGTGGTCATCAAAATCTTTGCCTACAATTATGATGTCATCCAAATACACTAGGCACGTATCACCCAGGAGACCAGCCAGTATTTGCTCCATCAACCGCTCAAACGTTGCTGGTGCGTTGCACAATCCAAACGGCATTACATTAAACTGCCAAAGTCCTTTACCGGTTGAAAAGGCTGTTTTCTCTTTGTCCTTGTCTTTTATTTCCACTTGCCAATAGCCACTTTTCAAATCCAACGTGGAAAACCATTTCATTCCATGCAGAGTGTCCAAAGTGTCATCTATCCTAGGCAATGGATAACTGTCTTTCTTAGTCACATCGTTGAGTCGACGATAGTCTACGCAAAATCTCATGGTTCCATCCTTCTTTTTCACCAAGACTACTGGAGAACACCAAGGACTTGTCGACGGTTCTATCACTTTATCTCTCCTCATTTCCTCGATCATGTCTTCCACTTCCTTCTCTCGAGCTACTGGAACTCGCCGCGGTCGTTGTCGAATAGGCATGACATCTCCGGTGTCGATCTCGTGCTGCACTACTCCAGTTCTCCCGATATCACTGTCATGTGCAGAGAAGACGCTCCTATAGCGCTTTAGCAAATTACGTGCCTTAAGAAGTTCTTCCCTTGTGAGATCATTTTGGCAGTTTTCCAATAACTTTCCAATTTCCACAACTTCTTCTTGTAACTTGTTCTCCTTCGACCCATGGCAACTCCGTATCCAAGAGATTGCCTCGCATGTTCCCATAAGGGTTCCTTTACTTATGACGTGTTGAGTGCCACTTAGATTTAGCACCCTTATAAATGCTGCAGATGACGTCGTTACCACTGTGCGAGCTGGCATCCATGGTTTACTGCCGTCCATTTTCTCTATTAACACGCAGGAATGAGATCCTTGTCTCGCACCGTGCGGCAATGTCACCGGAACTAGGGCTTGCGATTTCGGTTGAAGTGTAGTCGTTCTAGCGCAGAAGACATGTCCACTCACTCCACCTTCCATAGGAACTTCATAAGCCCCAAATTTCAGCACGCCTCCTTTCATGTCGATCTTACACTCGTACTTCCTCATGAAGTCAAGACCAATAATGCAGTCATCTACGATGTTAGCAATGATGACTTTGTGCCAGTACTTCTTTTCTCCAATCTTCACTGACACTTCCTGCTCCCCCTGGACGGAGATATACTGGCCGGTAGCCGTTTGCAGCTGAAGATGCATTGGTCGGACTAGATGATCCCTGGATAGGTGTTTCAGCAGTCGAGAACTGATCACGGTCCGAGAAGCTCCGGTGTCAATAGTAAGGTGACATGGTACTCCACCAATTTCTCCTTTGACAGCCAGACTGTTCCCGTCGTTCGCCTGCGAGATCAAAACTGGGACATTTTGACCACCAGCCAGCACTCGTCCCTCAGTCCTGGCTTTTACTCGTTTCCCTGCTGCTGCCGCTCTGAACTATCAGAGCTTGCTGGCCTCTCCGTTCGGGCCGAGTCCCGTTGCCTCCAAGATCTTTTTGGGCAGCCTGATTGTATGTGTCCTCTTTCCCCGCAGTTGTAGCATCGAGGCCCAGTTTCTCGAGGTGGAGCAATCGGCTCCCTGGCCGCAACTTCGCGCACCCTAAAGGATTTTGTTGAGTCTTGGCGTACAGCTTCCACCTCCAGGGCATGGGCGAGCGCATCCTTCAAGGTCCCATGGTGTCCCAGCCGTACAGCAGCCCTCACTTCAAAGTCCCGAATCCCATCTATGAATGCCTGTACTAGCGTTCCATCGATGAAAGTCGCTGCGGAACCTTGGTACGCCTTCCGGACGAGCTTCTCTATCTCAAGTGCCCACTTTTGTAACGACTCATTATGCCCCTGAGTCCTATTCTTCAGCTGAGCTCTGTAAACGTGCTCTAGATGGCTGTCACCGAAGCGTGCCTCTAAAGCTTCAAGAAGACGGTCGTATGTCTTCTCCTTTCCTAACGCTTCCAGAACAGTAAGAGCTTCGTCCCGCAGCGCCAAACTTAGTGCCGTTTTAGCATAGTCCTTGCTCCAGCCATTCGCTTCGGCAACCATCTCGAATTGGAGCTTGTATGCGGCCCACGAAGAGGTACCATCGAATAGAGGTACCTTTAACTTTTCACCTCCTGTGGCTGGTGCACCTGATACACTGGTGGTGCCGTTGGCCACTTTGATCTCCAACTTCTGGAGGCGATTCTCCTGGCCCTCCACTTTTTCGTTCAGTCCATTGAGGCGCTTCTCGTGGTTTTCAACTTTAATTTCAACGCCCACAATTTTGTCTTGCACCTCAGCCATCTCCTTTTTCCACTCTGCAGCTACTTCGTGTACCTCACGGAGGACTTCTTTCTGGTCCCGTAGCTCTTGCTGCAAGATTTTGGCTTGTTCCTCCTGCTGAACCCGTAGCTCTTGTTGCAGGATTCTAGCCAGTTCCTCCTGCCTTCTGGTCTGTTCCTCCTGCCTTCTAGCCTGTTCTTTCAGGAGGATCAGAATGGCGTTGACGTCTATCTCCGGCGTCCTTGAAGCTGGTACCGCTGTGTCTGACGTTCCGGCGGTGCCCGCAGAGTCTCCAGCAGCGGTGCGGCTTCGGGTCTGCATCCCCTCCTTCTCTTCTTCTCGCGGAGTAATCGGCATTTTCAATCCCACTTCTGACACCAAATGTTACGTTCTAAGGGTGTGGGATCTAGATTGAAATGCACTTCTATACCGATGAAGTAGAGTAGGATTTATTGTTCACACTTTACGTTACAACACTTAGTACACAAACACTTATATCGCACTCAAAAATCTTCTTGTCGCAGTTTTCGCTTCGATGTTTACTCGTCGCTTTCCCAAATTAAACTCCAACTCGGACGCATTCCCGGGCTCCTTATATACCGGCCGTCAAGGACTCCCGAATATTCGGTAGGTACCTACTACCCAGTACGAGACTGTTCGGGATCCTTCCAAATGCCGTCTTGCCTAGCCTATACCTTTCTCGAATGTTCGGCATCATAGTGCTATCCCTGTCTTGTGCTGTCTCTGTCACACCTTTCTGGAATGTTCTCAGTATAGCTGTCTCTCTCTAATCGTGCTATCTCTTTCACTCCTACTAAAAATTACGTCATATACTGAAGTGGGCTTCAAAGGCCCATAAGGGGTCCTGAAAACGCCTGAAAACGGGTTTTCAGGTTATGGCGTCATCTGATAGAGGGTGGCCTGAAACGGACTGAAAACATGTTTCAGGCGCCTGAAAACAACGGCAACTTGGGTGAAATTTCGATAAACTAGTATGTGTTAGAGCACTCTCTGAAACGGCCTGAAATGGTATTTCAGCCTGCTGAAAACGCCTCCAAGGCACGGAAAAACACGATCAAAGTTTTAGCACTAGCCCACCGGCGTAACAGTATGACTAGAAGAAAATGTTATTTAACGTTAAGTTTTTATTTTTACTTTTATTAAAATAAAACAAAAAAGAGACTAAATAATAATAAAGCGGGAAAATAAATGCAGCCATCACTCAGCCATCAGTCACTTAACTCTGAGTTACATGTTTTTATCTTTATGGTTGATAAATATAATAATAATTATTATTATTATTATTCAAGCCATAGTTCAGAAATTAAGTTCAGTAATGTTTGTTCAAAACTCCCTAACTTAAAACAAAATTATTTCAATCAAATCAAAATAAAGTTACTTTATTTTTTAGCAATTACAATGCAAATTGCTTTACAATGTGAAAATAAAAAACACTGGTGAAAAATGGACTGCCTGTCCCGCCTGTGGCAGTCCATTTTTCTTTAAGTGCGTTTAAATTTCAAATCGAAATTCTAAAACAGTTTAGCAATTATATATTATTAAGTGAAATATTGTTTTTATTTTCTCTTATGTTTTCTCTCATTTTTCTTTCACTAGCAAAAAAAATTTTTAAGTAATGCTAAAAATAACTTTATTTGTACTGTTTTTTGTGCAAAAAAGTTTTTAAATCTATCTACCTCTATACATATAATAAAGCTGAAAAGGGAAAAAAGTCTGTACTTGGAAGATATTTAAAAAATTGGCTACGGATACTTAGTATCGACTACAAAACACATTCCGCAATTTTTTATATTTTTATTTGTTTGTCTGTGTCTCTGTGCCTCTGTGTCTCTGTTTATCTGTTTGACTGTGTATTTGTACGCGCATCACCGGAAAACGGATGAATGGATCAAATCCACACATAAAAACTTTACCAATCTGTCAAGGAAATTTCCGGCCAGGTTATAGGCTATAATTTGTTTTAAAGATCTAAATATCTGATATGAAACCCTAGCAGCCCAGCTTAATTGTAAGTGTTATAAATATGACGCCATAGGAATAATTGTTCATCATAGAGAGCAGTTTTCGTCCCCATAAAAAATGAATATAGCGCCCAAGTAAAACTAATTCAACGTAATGAGCAATTTCTGTATACGTTATAAAAATGAAGATCAGAAATATAATCTGATAACGGACCATAGCAGCCCAGCTCAATAATAAAAGGTATGAATATTATGATACCTTATGAAAAGAAGTTCAGTGACGAGCACTTTCTGTCCCCATATTAAAAATGAAGGTCTGGGATGTGCTTTCCGGCGGCTTTTACCGTAAGGAGTATGAATGAAGAACCTCATGAAAAGGTGTTCAAAGTTAGGTACGTGCAATATCTCTTCACAGGACAAAAATAAAATCAGGAGTAATGAATGTGGAACGCTTGCAGTGCAGCTTAACATAACGCAAACATAACGCCTAAAGCATTTTCTGTTGATGAAAGAAGATATTAGTGTAATGAAGATGCATTGAGGATAAAACTTACTATGTTAGCCCCAAATATAGGGAAACGAAGGCGGGCGTCCACTAGTAAACAAATTAATATTTTATCTTGCTGGAGCAGTGTGATATTTATAGGTTAATTTTAATTCGGCAAACGGGAAGATTCCACCACGAATCTCGCTTTGATTATTACATGTTAGTTAGGTTTTTTTTTTCTCTTTATTATCATTTAAATAACCGTTACATTACAAAACACTTAACTAACTTACTTAGTACAAGAAAACCACGAGGGTTTGTAAAAATTATACTAAGGGTTACAAATAAAGTTAATAAATAAATAAAAACAAGAATTGGACAAATAATATAAGCCGTTTGGTTAATATATTAATATTTTAATTATTGCTGATTACCGGAAAGAGAACCAAGAAAGTGTAACTTAAGCTTTGATTTAATATTTTTAATAGATAAATTATCTCGTAATTCTGTTGGTAGTTTATTTATTAGGCGAGTCACAATAAAATCAGAGGTTCGCCTACCGTAGTCATTATTTACGCGAGTCGAGCTGCACCTCAACTCACGCCGAGCTACCGATCGTGTGTATACAGGGTTGTTTGTCTGTGGCTGATTTTTATACGTTTTGAAGAACAGTTCTTTCAGCAAAATGAATTTAACTTGGATTTGAACAGGTATTACTTTACTATATTTAAAAAGGCCGGAATAGTCATCACAATATTGTTGTCTGATTCTTTTTGGTACTATATTATTATTTATTTATAGGTATTTATGTAGTTTGTGTGTATTTATGAGTAAGTCCAATATATCTTATTTGTTTCGTTAAAATTGTGTTTTGCATTATCCATATATATTTGTCTGTAATTTTGTTTTGCGTTATGCAATAAAGTGGTAATCTACTTTATACCCTATTTCATTGAAACAGCATAAACAGCTTACAATTTATCTATACAAAATCAGTCAATGGGTAATTTGATTTTGTAGTTAATTTGTAAAATTACAAACTAAAACACGATTAACACTCTATCCGATATGATGAACATTTAAGTGTTAAACATAAATAGGGAACTACGTTGTAGTAAAACAATAGTAGATTGTTATACAAGGGTGGAAAGAAATCAATTCCCATACGAGGTATTTAGACGCACGAGCGAAGCGAGGACTTTCACCCGTGTTAAACACTCTACTTTTCATTTCAAATATAAGGAAAGTAAAAAATAGTAGTTTTTCTAAAATATTTATTGATAGTAATAACATGAGTCGTACTATTTAATAGTCTTTTTTAATTTAAATTTCAAATATGGAACACACCGCCCGCGTCACCGCCGCGGGCCATCCCACTTTAATAGGTTTTTTTTAATTCACATTGGCCGTATACACTCACAAGACCGCAGCATTTTTTTAATCGATATTTTTCTTAATTATGTAAAAAAAATTATAGCCGACTAAATAACCAATTTTAGTTCTATTTTTAAAATTCATTCCCGCCCTAGAGAGGGAAGCAATTACTATGAGTCTTTCCCGCCTAAGGGAGGGAAGCATCGTTTTCGACCCGCTGCTCTGATCAAACAAACACTACTTTCCGAGTATGAGAAATGAAAAATAGTTTTCCCATATTAAGTGTACACCTAAATCTCGAAATCAAATTACTGTCCAGAGCTATGAATATCAACCAGTACCCACTGTTATCAAGTTGGTCCTTGAGTCGGAACCAAGAGACTTGTTGCATTGTTGTGTCTGTATTCTGGGTTTGTTTCCATTGAGTAGGTACCTACGTCACGATTAATGTTGCATTAACTGCAATGCAAAAAGCTTATGCATAGCCCTAAGATATGACTGGTGTCACGTTCACCTTTTGTACAAAGTTTTGTTGTGCAATAATTAAAATGGCATGGCATGTAAAGTTTGACAACATTTTTATATAAAGATCAATAGCGATTTTGAACGATATATCGTCTTTAAAAAAACCGGTTAAGTGCGTGTCGGGCCACGCTCAATGTAGGGTTCCGTAGTTTTCATTGCTCACTTGTACTTCACACTCACAAATATCTAACTATGCACCGTCGAGCGCCGCGCACCGTGCGCCGCGAACGTCAACACGCTTGTTATTCAATTGGGTATTACTATATAAACTTGCTATTTTTTTATTAGGGTTCCATACCTCAAAAGGAAAAAACGGAACCCTTATAAGATCACTTTGTTGTCCGTCCGTCCGTCCGTCCGTCTGTCAAGACCGTTTTCTCAGGAACGCGTGGAGGTATCAAACTGAAATTTCTATATGATACTTAGGTCTACTGTCCCTGGAAGCTGTAGAAAAATCAACCATCTAAGCCAACGCAATCAAAAGATACAGCCATTTAGGCCGCAAATTTCCGCAAATTTTCGAAACTCGCACGGGAATCAAAACCGACAGGGTACGTCCCGTAAACTTTGAATCTTGAAATTTAGTACAAAGTCACGTCTTATAGTACAGATATAGGAAAAATTACGAAAACCGTAAATTTTCAGTTTCATCATATAAAAAAAGATATTTTTGACAATTTTAAAAATTTCAAAGTTACTACTCCTTATCTCATGAACGCGTTGAGATATTAAAATTAAATTTATATTAAATACTTAAGTCTATAATACCCGTGATGGGTGAAATTTTACTTATATACCTACAGGTTTGTACGGAACCCTCGGTGCGCGAGTCCAACTCGCACTTGACCGGTTTTTATTTTAACTAACCGTACCGTACGGTACTTTACCGTAACATACATATACCAAATACATATACAGGCATGGCGAAACTATAAGGGTTAGTTGTTTACTACGGAACCATAAATGGGGCGTTTTACCAATTTATAAACTCTATCTACGCAAAATGTCTAACTTATATCTAAATTAAATACTCAAAAAACTCTAATAAAAATGCAGGTAATATTACATTAAAGGATCTAGTTCAATCTTATCTGGACATTTTCTGACAATGAAAACGAATTCCTACCCTTACTGGTGGAACATTCAATACGACCAAGTATTCGCGTGGCTTCGGTCCAAACTTTGCAACAAGCATTGTATGTCGACATGAAGTTTAGTTTTGATGTTTCTGTGTTTCGCACTCCGAACCACGCTAGGCTGACAAGGTTTAGTTACAATAAACAACGACGAAAGTACATTTGACAACATTTATTTTTTCCAGCCTAAGATAGGTATGATAACACCCGTCGCAAATATATTCAAGACCATGGCTTAATAAAAACATTAACTCGCTAGTAGACCTTATTTATTTACAAAAAGCTGTAGGAACCGATGTTTAGTGCATACAATTCAATAAATAGTCAGTCAATTAGTTGACTTCGGTTTCTGAAACACAGAAATTACAATACAACTCAAAGACAGCCAATTAATTGACTCCGATTTCTGAGACACAGAAATGACGACACAACTCAGAATTCTTACTCAAAATCTATCTTTTTGAAAATGATAACGCGTAAGTCAACAACTGAAAGTCTAAAGTGCAATGTATCCTCTCATCCGTCTTTTACGAAGTTTTCCAACTAAAAATTTATCCCTGCTGCGCCCTCTCGTTGCCCTCGAGCGCAAAGCAAATAAGCAATTAAGTGAAAAACAGCTAAAATTGAGAACCAAAAAAAAGAAAAAACTTTTTTTTCACCACAGGCCGTGACGAGCCGTCCAACCGTATTTGGGGGACAAATTGACGTGGGGTGCGAAAGGGGGTGAAATAGGGGACCAAAGTGGGCCGGGATGGAATTTTCATTAAGCTGGAATCAGAAGATATCATTAATATAGTGATTAGTAGCCTAGTGGGTGGTCGATACCTATTTCGATCAATCTCTGTTTGGGTTCGAACGTACCCGTTAGTTATTATTATCCCTATCTATATACAGCCAGCTCTACAGATTAAGGGTTCAAACCCAAAAAGTGACAATGGGATCCCATTACTAAGCCTGTATTATCCCAATGTTCTTCTAAGTATCTAGAGGTTCTCATCGATTGGTCTCCAAGGGTCATTAAATAAGATGTTTATTAATTTGCAAGGTTGTCTGAAAACTTTATAACCGACGTCATTTTAATGGTTATTCCAATAACCAAAGTAATATCAACACGGTTATTTACAAACTCAAAAAATAAAATTTTCGTAGCTATGGCCAACTTTACCGAACCTTATTACTTCAAAGCAGGGTCATTATTACGAGCACTTATTGGGCGTTCAAATATTTTCTCTGCAAAATAACACCGAGGCGAGACTTTCAAAGGCCTATTTATTATCACTAGCTTTAAAAAATGCGAATTTCTTTCACGTTGCGCTCGAAAAAAAGATAAAATTAAGTATCGCTGCCTTCGGCGTCTTGGAAGTTTTACGTAGACTTAATAACTGCCTATTCGAATACAAAACCAGTGTCTTTTTTACCAACTAACTGTATGTTTGCTGACAACGCGACTTAACAATGCTAAATGCTAGTGTTTAAGTACTCCTCTTGAAACTCCTGTTATATTAGTTGATGTGATGGTGTAGGGGTGTAACATTCACTAATGTTTTGTGACACATGAATTCTAATCACACTATCTACTAACAACGTTGTTAGTCTAATTGAATTAAGGCTATCCATAGAATTTTAGGCTTAGTATTTCTTTCTTAAAAACTGCTTAAACCGTAACACTGGTAATGTCAAGGAACTAAAGTAATGCAATCATAAAGGTTTTGAATTTCAAGATTAAAGGCAAATAACTTCATTTCGATTACCCGCTATTCTAGGCCTCCTGAATTACGGGTAATTGAAACGACAGATCCCAAACAGACAATACTTTTTTTATTTATTTTTTATTTATTCATGGCTCACAAAACAAGTAACAGTCAGTGAATAACAAAAAGAAAGCAGTATACAGAGCTAGACTGAAACTCTAAACATGTAAGCACAATTTTTTCTAGGTTAAATGAAATGTTAGAGGGTTAAAACTTAAAAATACAGATATAGTCTATCAACTCTTATTAAAACATCCAGAAATAATCTTATAAGTCAACAACACCGACTGCATCACTTTCCCTTTTGATCATTTAAGGCTACACACAGGTCGGACAGCTTCACGTTACAGTAGACCTAATCTCTAAGCCGTTGTTTGTAGTTTCGGATGCAGCCATCCCTGTTACTCCACAAACTTGACCGTGCGAGCGAACGCACTGCCTAGATCCAAAAACACGAATGAAATGTTAGTTTGAGCCCGTCAGAACGTGACAAGGCACGGAGGGTGACGCCATAATAACTGAGAGCCCTCATAAAAGGGGAGACCTGGCCTATTAGGAACGGTCCTTCAATTCTGTTTATAACACACTTTCGCAACAAGAAACTGGGGTTGCTGAGCCTTCTTATAGTAAGGAGCGCCTTTGTTTAGGACGATGAAAAGTAAAAGTCGTTATTAAGCAACAGCTATACAATTATTATAAGTGACATAGGATGACCTTCGTTAGCGCAATCTATAAATTGTTCATGACATATTTTTGAAAATCATTTGTAAATTAGTATCTAGGCATTATAAAATTGTTTTATTATTACACATTGAAATAGTGAATGACTTTGTTGATGTAATCATAATTTTGCGACACTATCTTTAAATCATAACTAGTAAATATGGCTCAACTCTATGATATGCCTTTTGGGCTCTAAGTAATATCATAAAAATTAATGAAAATGTTCAAGCACTTCCGAGCTAAAGCTAGCAGTTTTCAGTAGCAGATATCGTTGAAAGTTGAGCATTTAATAATCTAGCCATGTTTCTTGAGAGTGTTAGGGTGCGTACACACTATGTATCTTGTTATATAACTGGTGTTTTATAACACGCCCGAATTTTTAACTTTGCAATATGTGACAATACGTACACATTAGAACGACAATGTTATATGACATCTAATTAACTCCATTAAAACATGTCGTATGACTTGTGTTTTATAACATCCAGTCTTCACATTACTGAAACAAGTTATATAACATCATACATTGTTTTATAACATGTTATGTTATGCTACTCCTTTTTGCCTCGCTCTTGTCACAGGGTTGCTCGGCTGACCCCGGACAAAGTGTGTTAAAAGGAGTAAAGGTTTTGAATAATAGCCGAGATGGGCATTTAGTAGGATATATTTTATTAGAGCCGTGTTTACACCTTTAACACCTGAACAATATACATAGGCCACAGGCCTCTGATAAAACTAAAAAAATAGCTCAGACCGGTAGATACTGGGTCTGGTTCTATAGAAAATTGCTATCTAAGAAATTCAGTACATTTTATGACTAATAAAGAAAAACCACCTTGTCTTTGCTTTAAACTATATCAAGAAATCCAATTATTTTTTATAAATTAAGAAATTAAGAAATTAATAAATTAATACCCGTTTATAATTAAATTTTAAATTTCAAATGCTACTAAATTAAAATAAGTTTGGAATCTAAAGTTTATCAACACTTAGCTGAGCTCCCAGGACTGAATCAGCTGACCAACGAAGTGTCTTTAACAGCTAACTTGAACTCCAACAATTTCACGGAGACGTTCCGTAGAGGTTTTCCTTTCTTCACAAGAACGGCCAGGGCAAACTCCAGAAATAAAGCCCCGAGCCAAAAGGTGAAGCCGGAGAAGATGAAAACAGGAGGAAGAAGAAGAAGATCCAAATAACGAAGGCCACTGAAAGAAATGTACAATTAGTCCACACTCCTGCCCGAGCTTTATGCTAAGATTTAGTCGACAACTTCAGATATATTTACCTGAGGTTACTAAATGATGCTGCCTTACATGTTAGCTGAACCAAGCCTCAGCTCAACATACTAATGTGCCAAGAACAACCTGAAATAATAAACATGTGGAATTACGATATTACCTTTTCTTTATCAACATCTCGGTTATAGAATAAAATTTCCTGAAATACATACCTGGGCCAATACTTAACAATTGCTGTATTGCTGTGTTTGTATGTAAAAACAAAAATCTGAAACAAGAAATCGATGTTTTAACGATTGTGTTTCACACATGGCGCTACTCGTAACCTCCAAATTTCAAGGCAAGAGACTTACCATTATAAAAAGATATGTGCCGCGGCCGAAACTAAATTAGAAAAGACGCCATGACTCTGGGGCACTTTATTTTGGGTTTTATGGGGTCAAGCCCCGACCCTAACTCCAAGATTTTTCAAATTTTTCTCGTTTTTATTTTTCACGCCATCTACTTTTGCCGCGTCAGCTCCCAGAGTGCTTTCAAAACGGAAATCCTATACTTGTCAAACACGAAGACATTGACAACACAGCTGTCACAAATCCACTTTCCCTTTGGGCAAAGGGATCAATGCCATACAGCCTAAACATAACGCAAAATGTACCATCGTTATTAATAACCAAAATTTCACAACGTTACACTCTACTCCTTTTGCTATTTAATCTAGTTATAAAAACTACAACTTTTCATAAACTAATTTGAGCTTTTAACTAGTGATGTACAAGACTCGAGGCGTCGAGCCCTGTTTTTGAAGCCTCGAGGCGGAATGGCAAGGCTCAGTGAGCTCGGTAGGCTCGGTGCCCCGAGCTTAGCCGAGCTGCGAGCTCTCTGAGCCATGCCTCGAGGCTATAAAAGAGCTCGAACCTTCAAAAGAGCTCGAGCCGTGAAAAGAGCTCGAGTCTCAAAATGAACGCAAGCCTTCAATAAAAGCTCAAGTTTATGTATATGACTTTAATATCTCCGTAACTAAGTGAAATATAATATAAATAGCCACATTATCTATACATATTATATTTTTGACTAGTTATATTTTTTTAAATTCATCCCCTAAGGGATTGAAATTAGGGGTTCAACTTTCAAAATCCACGCGGACGAAGTCGCGGTTAAAAGCTGTAAATAAATAAAATATCTAAATAAAAAGTGCAAAGTAATCAATCTAGCTTTAGAAAAGGCTCGAGCCCTTTAAAAAAGGCTCGAGCTCTCAAAAAGGCTCGAGCTCTCAAAAAGGCTCGAGCTCTCAAAAAGGCTTCCGAGTCGTCGAGCTTCATATAAATGAGGCGAGCACTGTAAACGACTCTGAGCTCTCGGCAAAAGGACTCACTATTTTTACACACATCACTACTTTTAACACTTTATCAGGTTTATTATCGTGTTTCTATTTATTTAATTTTAATACCGACCCTACACAAATGATTTATTTAAGCATACAGAAATAAAGTGAGTAGGTATATACTTCTACTTCAATTTTCTTTTTCGTAAATAGGTTGTCAGCCTTTCTTGAAGCTTTTTCAGTCATTCTAAGCAGAAAATTCAAATGGATTTCTCTACAATTTCAATGAATGTTTTTTTTAATAAATAAATCTGAAAAGAATCTGAAACCCTTATGTAGTATTCAACGTCAAAGTATCTTTTCATAAATTTTCAAGAAAGCTCCCTCAATTTTTTTGTTTATTTTATACAAAAAGATTAAGAGCTACTCAATTTTAAGATTGTATCAGCCATCAGTAAAAATGATTTGTGACATCAAACGCAAAAGTAAATGTAAGACCATTCGTAAATATTTTTATGGTTTAATTGTTTTTTTAAGGAAATTTTGCTAAAATATGCCGAATAAATGCTTTTTATTCTATTGTAAATGCATAATTAATATAAAAAACACGGGTTGCACTCCGGGAGTGCCGGCAGAAGTGAAAACTTGATTATTAACGTTGTGCATTTTTGATTTATTTGAACCGTCTTACGGTTTTTCGATCAGCATCACGTGACCTGACGCGAGTTTCACAGTTTCTACCCATGCCACAAAAGTGCTCAACGCCGCTAAAGAAGTTTTCACTTCAAAAATAATTAAAAATAACTGATTCGACTAAGTAATATCTATTTTATCATCTGTACAATTAATTGAACATAGCAATTAAGGACTTAACTAAGTAAAGCATAATGAACTTCGACTTAATCCCAAACTTCGAGGGATATCTAACTACCGTGGACACTTGTATTTAGTTAGTCAAACGTGTATTTGTTTAGTTGTTGTCGTACCAAATATTTACTTGCGTACTAGCTTTGCAGATATTTTGCAAGTAACTTAGAGAACCTGACAATCTTAAACTCAAACAGTTTCATGATGAGTTTTGGCACAGTCAAACAAATGGCTTTTAATTTTTTGAGATTGATTAAAAACCTTAAACGAGAATCAGATAGACTATTATAAGACTTAAAATAGCCTCCATTTGTATGTTTTAATTTAAGAAATTTCCTCTGCAACTTAAGTGACATTAAATCTGTTATGTATGCTTAGTATAGTTAGCGTGGCTGCGTTCACGCCTCATGTCTTAACCGGTAATAAACCAGTGCGTTGACAGCCGTCTCGAGTGTTACTTGTCTCCCTGCGTCCGCATATTCCCCAGTGGCGAGAGTTCTACACGCGATCGTTAAAAATAAAAATGGCCAGTACGAATTTCGGTATAATTTCGAATTTTGATCACAATCTTCAAACTTCAAACAACCTTCTAACATATGACAACAACATATACAAGCAAAAATTATAAGGCTTAGGTAATTATGAGTATCAAAA
Organism: Pyrausta despicata; assembly: GCA_963921415.1. Taxonomy (NCBI): domain Eukaryota; kingdom Metazoa; phylum Arthropoda; class Insecta; order Lepidoptera; family Crambidae; genus Pyrausta; species Pyrausta despicata. The sequence continues at coordinate 5,480,648 of OY992862.1, read as the reverse complement.
CGTGCGTTTGATATTTTGCCATTGCTGCAAAAAAAATGTACACTGCACATTTTTTTTAGAACACAGCTTCTTACTTTTGTCAAAAATAATTTAAAATCTTACAGTTTATTTTTATGTTTATTTAGCCTATCGACCCTAACCATAATCTTCGATTATCGAGACCCGTCCATAATTTCTCTACAAGGCTTGCTTCCCGATGATAACTGGTACCTTAATCTACGGGTTCGCAATTCCATTCGGTATCTTAGAACTTAATCCATACCCTTACCAAATTAATTTAGTTCAGTAACAAGTAAAGACGACAGCACTTCAGAATACCCATTTTTATTGCAAAACAGGCTTTATTACAACAGCGCAAAATACTGCGGTGGATACCTTGTTGTGCTGTTGTCCAAACATGCCACCTTTGAAACGCCTACTGGGGGGCATAACCTAATTTCTTCGGGACAGGATTAAGATTATCCTCGTGAGATTTCTTAGATGAAAGGGCAAAGGATACAATTACATACGGATATTGAGCTAATTCTGTAATTACCCTTCATAATTAATAAACCAGTGTAGAGCATTGAGATTTTGTGCCCGATTGGGAACTAAAATTGAATAACTTATTAAGTAGGGTTGATAATAATAGTCCTCCTGGCCAATTTCGACCACGGCGGCTAATCTAAAAGAGATCAGCCAACAATGCAGGAGATATTATGGAACACAAGTGTGAGAGCAATACACAGGTGCACTCACTGTTCCATCACTCTCAAAGTTCGGTGAGACTGCAATCCGTCATGGCGATCAGGCGAAGGACCCACGGCTTAACGTGCTTTCCGAGGCACGGGGGTGTAACACCGCCAACTTCCCGACTCCGAGCTATTTGTGAGAAATTCATGGCAAAAAATCTCAGAAACAATTTTTCTCGACCTGTGTTTGGGACACAAGACCTATCGGATGTAAGACAGAAACTTTGACACTACACCAACGGGGCAGTCAAGGGTTTGTAGGGTTTAATAAGTTAAATAGGGTTATATCTTGGGTTTCCTACGTAGAGTCGAAGGCCGGTGGAGCGAAAGACCTAGCGTCGAATTATTTTTCAGCTACTCCGTAGCGTCGAAAGCTCGTGGAGTCGAACGCATATTTTTTTGCCTTCAACCCACAAATGACAACAACAATACGTATAGCGTTGAGTTTTCGTAATGGTAGCTTATAAGACGTCAAAATAAGTAGGTAAACATACTCTTCAGTATTAAAAAGCTTAGCAGCAGCTCACAAAAACGTAACTCAAAAAAAAATGCTGATTTTGACATACTCGTAGATGGTACAACACACTACACACAAACACTTCGGTTTACATGTAGAAGTTGTGAAAACCCATAAACGCTTAACCCATAAGCTCTGCAGTACGAGTATAAGTGAAATGTATTATGTGGTTGGTTATCTAATAAATAAAATAACATAAAAAATAATTACATTCTAAAGTACCACTATAATAGACTCTGCCTGTACAGTTGTTTCGTTAACTCATGCTTTCCATATACGAGTATGTCCCAAACTTAATACATGTCATAAACAGTAATCTACATAAATAACGTTTTATTTTTGTGTACTTCAAGCGACCATTTTAGTGTCATAGGAGCAATGAAAATTTTACGTCCACTTTAGGAGGTTATCCAAGTGAGTAACCATGGCAACGTCCGCGGATCGCCTGCAGCGATGAGACAGAAAATGCTGTTTATTTTAAATTGATAAGGTTTTCGCATTTCAACATTAAATGATATTAAAAATATCCGTCTAGCCTTCTTTTAAGATTTTTTAACTAATTTGTTAGGACTTAGCTGTTTAACTGACACGAAGAACAAAGTATTAATCTTGTCCCAAAAAAAACCTAATCGATTAAATTCCATTAATATCTAGTTAGGAACTTGTAGGAATCACGTTCTCCATCAAAATGTACTTAGATCGGATTTGAACCAATTTGAAGGGACTCAGGGCACTTTCTTGTTTACCAAATGTGGTATCAATTTCAATAGTTTGGGTACGATTTAGCCCCCTGCTTATAGTGTTGAAACTAAGTCTAACTTCTTATTAATAAGGTACTTGCGGTATAAACTTTCCGTTGTCAAGGCAACACAACATACAGTATTCCTACTTCATATAAACGGACGACGCGCGAGCTATACCTACGCGCTCGGATCTTGGCATGCGCTTGGCATGCTACAGTCGCGAGTGCGCGCAGTGACGAACGGACGCGACGGTGTGCTGGTTTTTAATCAGTAACCGCCCGAATTTTACACTCGAAATAAGTGCAAGTAGCTATTTAATATGACAAGTAGAATGTATTGTGCTGTTTTTGGAAAGCGGATTTTTATACACTCAAATATAATAGTTAAACATTTCGTTCATACGAGTATAAAATTAGTAATCCAATCAATGCGCAAATATTTTTGGTCGCAAATTTATAAGACCGATTTGTTATAAAGTCACATACATAATCATGGTTTTTAAATAAATCTATCAATCAATAAAACAACGTTTTTTAACGGTTTATAAGTTTGATCCCTGTGCCTGTGTCGTCTGTGTGTATGTGTGTGTATGTGTTGTTGTCTGTCTGTAGCATCGTAGCTCCCGAATAGGTGGACCGACTTTAAAGCGGTTTTTTTATTCGAAAGATAATTTAATCACGGTGGTTCTTATCTATAGCTGGTCAAAATCGGTCCAGCCGTTAATGCTCAACAGCTGTTTTTAACCGGAACATTCGTTTTTGTCTTTTATTTCTACCTTAAGAAGAAGCGTGATTGACATTGACACAAGTATTGGTCGCCTCGCACTTGTCGCGTTGCGTTGCTCACGTAGGACAACGCCTTAACCTCTTCCCGCATTGAAGAAGAATTTTTGTTTAGAAGAAATTAGCCAATGCTATCTATTGCCAAAGTTTTTTTCTTTCTTGTAGTTTAAATTCTTAATGCTTATGTTATGAAGAGAGTGCAGAGCGTGTGATAAATTATAGCGCTTTTTATTTTATTATCACGACCTGTAAGTTGCGCAGGGTCACCTCAGTTTGACTGCAGCTTTATTTATTTTTATTTACTGTAGATAGATATATAGATACTTTATTGTACAACACAAAACAAAATTACGGACAAGTTTAACAAAGAAAGATGTACAATTTCGATGTATTTTAATGTATATTACATAGTGTGTGTCTCTTTGCAGAACAGGTCGCCGCCGCCTGCGCACATCCCCTCTGCTCTCTTCTACGCGCCCGCGGAACCATTAGAGGTAATGTATTTTAATATTTTACCTTATTAATCTAGTGAACCCGGCAGTCGCTGTCCTGCCCGCTGTTTTCGCGTTTATTAAATTTTTTATGCATATAAATATACAACAACATCACATACATTGATCTGACTCCGTGGTAAGTAGCTTAAGCACAGTGTTACAGATATCATATTCAACAGTGGTATCACAAATAAACTTTTTAAAAAAATACATGTAACATCTAGACCAGTACAAACAGACATGTTCATGCACACAAATGTTTGGACAGTGTGGGGATCGAACCCGCGAACTCTTAGTTAATAGTCAACTTCTATACCATTACACCAAAGTGGATGTCAAAACGACTGTTAGTTGCAGTAGAAATAGTCCTCCTAGCCGATTTCGACCACGGCGGGCAATCTCAACATATTATAGTGCACAAGTATGAGCGCAATACACATGTGCACTCACTGTTCCATCACTCTCAAAGTTCGGTGTGGTGGCAATCCGACATGACCGGAAAGAGATAATGCGCAGGACCAACGGCTTAACATGCTTTCCGAGGCACGGGGGTGTAACACCGCCAACTTCCCGACTTCGGAGCTGTTTTTGAGAAATTCATGACAAAAAATCTCAGAAACAATTTTTCTCGACCTGGGATTCGAACCCAGGACCTCTCTCCCTCTCGATGTAAGAAGGCAGAAACTTTGCCACTACACCAACGAGGCTGAATATAGCCGCGGCGATTGGTTGTCCCACTGTCAGTCGCGAGTCTCGGCTATAGTATGCCGTATAAATGTGAGGGTAGATTGAAAAGCAGTGACGTAAAACATTTTCGTAACGTACGTATCTATAATCCCTCCATACTTTCGTGTGGCGTAGCGAAAACGAATTTATTCCTAACTCGATTTTTGGCGCCAAAAATACACGACCTGATTTTCGTAACGGCGCACAGTAGGACGAACAGAATCTTACCTACCCATATGTTTTACAAAAATCTGTTGGAATGTATTATGGACATCCCAAAACATACCTTTGAAACAGATATTAGTAAATCTACATTCAGAAAAAATAATAAGGTATTCGTCACAAACGAATTAGATATTGAACTATTTTCATTCGAATCCAATTGTGAGGAAATATGCTTATATTTATTATAAATTGAACTATACTACTATTTATTATAAACTGTTAATTGAATTAACAATGGCAGAGATTACTCAAGGAACGTATATAAATAGATTGACTCAATTAGATATATTACTAGCTGACCCGGCAAACGTTGTTTTGCCATATAAATGTTAAGGGTGGACAATCCTTATCACTAAGGGGTATGAAAAATAGATGTTGACCGATTCTCAGACCTACTCAATATGCTCACAAAATTTCATAAGAATCGGTCAAGCCGTTTCGGAGGAGTACGGGAACAAACATTGTGACACGAGAATTTTATATATACAGTTGTGGTCATATAATTAAGAACGATTTGAAGTTCTAGTTATTAGAAGTTTTTTATTTAAATCATGTCATACACTTAAATGTGTATCTTCTGGGAGGCAACTAGTTATGTTATAAAATAGCCACATTAATAGAGCAACGTGCACTATGAATAAAGAATAAAATCACTATTTTTTTTACATTTTATTTTTTTTACCAAATTAACACATTCAAATAGTACTGAAGCTGGACAAATAATTAAGAACGATTTATTAAACTGCTCGGGAATTGTTTTGTATGTCACTTACATTTAAAAAATCACAATAATAATAAGCGTGGAAAATTCAAAAAGCAATTTAATACATTTTTAATTAAAATTAATAGTTAATAGCATATCCACGGCTTTTAATTACTGCTTTACACCGGCGAGGCATTGACTCTATTAATTTTTGACATTTCTCAAGAGAAATAGAGTTCCATTCTTCTAAATAAACGTCGTACAGCTCTCTTAAATTACTACACTGTGTATTTGAAACCTTTTTCTTTACTTCGAACCACAGATTCTCTATTGGGTTTAGATCTGGGCTGTTAGCTGGCCAGTCTAAGACAGAAACTGATTGTGCTGTAAGAAATTCCTTTACGGTGCGTGCAGTGTGCTTTGGATCATTATCATGCTGGAATGTCCAAATAACCGGTAAAACGTCTTCAGCATAAGGTAACATTGTTTCGGCCAGTATATTTTTCTGATCCATGTTACCTTCTATCAACTTTACAGGTCCAACACCATGTCCAGAAAAGCACCCCCAAATTTTCACATTTCCACCACCGTGTTTTAATGCAACTTTCGTGTACTTAGGGTCGAATGCTGTATTCGGGGGACGTCGTACATATCGTTTCCCATCAGAACATACTCTATTTATTTTCGTCTTGTCAGAAAAAAGTCTGTCACTGTCGTACAGTCCAGTTTTCATACTTTCTCGCAAATGCAAGTCGCGCTTGCCTGTGGCAAAGTTTCAACATGGGTACCTTTCTTGCTATCCTACCGTGCAATTTTTCTTCTACCAAACGTCTTCGAATAGTGCGTGCTGAGATTGCTGAAGGGTTGTTTTCACCAAAATATTCTTTTCTCAGCTCATTAGTCCTTTAAAAGGATTTTGTTTTGCCATACGAACGATGTTTCGGTCATCTCGAGGAGTTGTTTTTCTCTGTTTAGGTGCACCTGGAACATTCGAAGTAGTTTGATTCGTAGCAAAATGCTTTACAGCGTGGAAAACCACAGTTTTCGAACATTGCAGATGGTCGGCTATCTTTTTATAAGACCAATTCTTCCGGCGAATTTTTATTATTACTTCCCTTGTAGATTTATCACAACTTTTATTTTTTCTCATTGTTTTTTCATAACAAGCAATCAGTTTTAATCTTTTACAGCACTAAATGGCGCCAAAATTATACAAACAGTAACAAATGACTGAGTGTTCTCTATTTAAATTTGAATAAAGGTATCAACTATTTAGCGTTCTTAATTATGTGATCAGCCAGTAAATAGAAATACTATGTTTAGAGGTAGTGTAAAAAGTTTGTCTATTTATTTTTAGCTAATCATGTGTATCAATGAATGCAGTGGTATTATGGGAAAGTTATACGATACCGAGAGAAATTAAAAAAAGCATGCAATTAGTTTGCGTCTTAGTTTGAAAAAATCTTCCCTTTATATCAGCGTTCTTAATTATATGACCACCACTGTATATAGATAGATTACATTTATTACCCATACACCGAATAATTGAAAACCTTAATGTGTTGACATAATTTAGAAATTCTATTTGAGTTTAAAAAAAATTAAGCACATTTGAGTTATATTAATAGCCATAGAATGTAGTCAAACTTTTTCAGATATAGAATCTATCGAGACATTCTTCCCCACCTCTTTCAATATTGGCTTATTTCAGGTTTATACTCCCTCCGTCAAAATAATGGACTTCTTTGAATTTTAGTTGGGTAGCACTGAGATAGATAAAATTACTGCAGTATTCAATCATAGATTATGGATCTACTTCAGAACTAGCAGATCTAGTTCTTCAGTAATTTAAAAAAATTAGTGTGACTTCAGATTCAGATATATATATGTGAAAAAATTGTCATTTCGAAAAAAATATGTATGGCCAGGTTTGATATGAGTTTTCTGATTATAATTTTTAAAACCCTGCACATTTATCTATATATGTAAAAATCATAAGCCGTTCTTTAACAGTTTAGGTTTTATCATTTTTGAACGTTTGATACTGCTCGTCCTGCAGTGCGGCGCTGAGAAATACGCAAATGATTTCTTTTTTCTTGAATCTGTAGCAGCACACTACTACCAACGCAAAAAATAAGTTAAATAAGTCCATTTGCCTTACTTTGCAATTCCAATTTTATCCAATCAATTGCATAAAATAAGTAAGCTAAAAGATTTTTCAAAACAAGTACAATAAACATTTGATTTAATTTCGCTTTGAGCATCCTTTTTATGTTGAGTATCGAACGATCTAGTTTAGCTAATAACCAGTGTAGAGTGACCTACCTTTTAGGTCAAGTTCTAGATTGGTAGAAGGGTAAGAACAACTCGCAGTACTGACGACGACTAGGAGCGGAGCATGTCCATTGGGCTCAGCTTAGTAGGACCACGCGCGACTAGCTCATACCGTATCTGCCCCGTTTGGTTTGATCTAAGCCTGCAGCTCGCTTTAACGCAAATTTTCCTCCACAGCTACTATGCGTGTTCCCGGAACGAGCGTCGCGCGTGTGTGCAGCCGCGTGCGCAGCAGCCACGCGCGCGGGCGGCGAGGGGCGCGCGGTGCGGGGCGCGAGGGAAGCGCTCGACGCGCTGCGACGCGACGGCGACGCGCGGCCGCCGCACGTTGTCGTCGTCGACGCGCGGCAGCCGCAGACGCTTGACGCTACCTTGCTGGCGAGGTATGTTGGAAATGTTTTTCTTTTAAGTGCGGAAGCCAAAAGGCAAAAAACGAAGGCTTATAGATTCTTCATGTCACGTCCGTATGTCACAGCCACTTTTTTAAACATTTAACATGCCACTGGTGAAGATCGCAAACACAATTGATGTTTGGCGCGCAATAGGTAGTGGAAAGCTTCAGAGCAATATTTAGGTACAAAAGGTATTTGGCAACTTTTTTTATGATTCAGATTCAGATTTATTTATTGCAAGTCACAAGTTGGGTATGGTGTTACAAAGTAATAAATAGTACAAGTGACGCCCTGCCAGGGCATTGCAAACATGATATACACAAATATAATTAATTATATAAAATAGCGCTTAAATTAATTACATTCTTATTTTAAATAAATATTAGTTATTACATAATTTCATTGCATTTAAATCAATTACATTATTCAATATTATATTATATTTAACTTTGCGTCAAGAAAAGTTTGAAATAAAAATAGGCTCCTTTGTAAGACCTTAAGTATTTTACTCTATTTTGTCGTCAAAAAATTCTGAAATATTATAATAACACTTTTTTATTAAGAATTTTTTGAGATGTTTATTAAATAATGTAGGCTTTTTTATATTTTTTAAACTATTTGGGATGTGATTATATATTTTTATTATCATGTGATGAGGACTACTTGACACAAGTTTCATGTTAGTGTGTGGCCTGTTTAATTTATTTTGGTACCTATCTATTATTTCTTTTCGGGATGGCTTCGACTGGGGAATATAAGTCAGCATGATTTCGCACAAACTTACAGGACTCTAAAATATAGATTGATGTTAGGTTCAGCAATTGGTGTTTCACAAAATTCGATCTACAGGATGTCCTCTGGTCAACATTTGTAAGTATCCTGACAATTTTTTATGCAGAATAAAAACATCGTCTACATCACTGCAGTTTCCCCACAATATTATGCCATACGACAACCTAGAAAAAGCATACGCATTGTAAGCCGCTAAGGCAGTATTGAAGTCCGTCACGCGTTTTAAGTGGTAGAGAGCATAGATAAAGGAATGCAGTTTATTCCTCAGTTTTTCAATGTAAGGCTTCCACGTCATATTCGTGTCCAGTTCGATTCCTAATAATGTTGCAGCGTTGATTTACTGATGTTATTAATTAAGTTTTTTTTTGCGTTCACAACGCTATTTTTACGGTCTTTATAAATTTACTGATGTGTTGATAAGGCTGATGGTCGAAGCGCAATAGGTTCTCTCGGAATCCCCTAGTAGTTAGGCAATGACTATCTCATCCCTGCCTGAACATAATAATGCTGAAAACTTCCTTGTTGGTGGCAATATAAATACTCGTATCAAATTTACAACTTTAGTATGAAAATTATTTTCGCTATTATTGAATTGAGACATAGCTCGATTTTATTTACACATCTTTTAACGTACGTTTCGATAAGGTTAAAAAGTAATGTATAGTTGTAGATTAAACTTACTTTTAAAAATTACAAACAAAACTCAGATAATTATTACAATTTTATACAGTTCCCATATTTATCTATCCAATAACACCAGGCACTTGAAAATTTTGGCCATTTCACCCTAGAACAGGTTATTCAACTGAAAATCCAGGCGTGGAGAGCCTATTTATTGTTCACCGATCCAATTGACGATAACAGCGCTTACCTGTCCTCTCTGGATGATCTTTGTCAAATTCGATTGGGTTGAGCACCCCTGCACTCAAGTAATGGAGTATACTTGAGTGGCATGAAATGCACAGTAAGGGGTTAATTTGATTCACTATGGTTTATTAGGAGGTATTTATATGACTAAGAATGTAATTCGAATACAAACCTAATACGTGATGAAATGTTCCTCACGTTTCAATTATTTGTTAATAGCCCACGCATGGCTCTCATTTTTAGCCTGGTTTTAAGAGGTGGAAATGAACGTGGACACTAATTAAACCCATCTTCAGCACTACCTTGTATAACTTACTGAAGAATCTGATTTCTCTCCGGTCATCTCGGATTGCCTTCTCACCGAACTATGTATGAGAGAATGAGGAATCAGAGAGTGCACCTGTTAATTTCGCACACACTTGTGCACTATAATATTTCCAGCATTGAGTTATCCAAATTAACATTAAAATTAATCTGGAGACCATTATCTTTAACAGCTTTGAAAGTACAAGTATAACCCTTAGAATTATCCAGGCTTAAGGTTGCTGTATTAGACTTGTCATTAATATGTATGGAATGTCATCACTCATCAATCACACTACCTCTGCCGCAGCAACTCAAACCGCAGACTCTGAATATCAATGCGGACGGATCGCAGAACCGCTAAACCCATAAACGGTTGACTTCTGATTGATTTAGACGGCTCCACGGATCCGACTAGCGATAAACAGATTTGCATCTTATTGACTTCACGTCACGCTTCGAACCAATGACTCAATAAATGAACGTGCAGCTATTCAAGGGGCGAGTATACATAGGTATGTATACATACCTATATAAAAACGGGACTTGTTGACTCGGATATCCAGGGGAGGTATCCTTGCTTTTTTTAAAGCGGACTTTTTTCCGTTTAAAACTTTTTTTTGTTGATTTTTTTTCCGTTTGAAACTTTATCTTTATGAATCCGGATATTTTTCTGTTACCTTTACGCAATCAACTGTACAAAGAAATTTTTTTTATTCTATCACAAACCGAGAATTTGCTAATTAACGTCGTTGTATTAAGTTTGAAAAATTATGCACACATTCTTATATCTAAAAAACTTTAAAAAATTAAAGACAATCTATTTCTAAAGTGACCAGACTACTTCAGTTAACAGCGTACCTACTCATATCTAAATTATCAAATAACATCAAGATATCATATCATCCTTATTAGTGAAACGGCAGCGTCCGGTTATTAAGCCGGCATCGGAATTGAGCTTATCAAGTTTACTAGTCCTATAATACCCCTTACATGACCGAAGTCGTGTGATCGCATTCTCGCGTAGCGATTTGGCAATGATACGTATCTGCTAATTACGAACGAGTTTGTAATTGGACATTTGGAGCATTCGTTGAACTTAAAAATGATTTTTTTTTAAACTTAGCCGGAAAAGTCGCCTGTAAGTAATAAAGTAACTTGTAAGATTATCCTCGTTATTCAGAACTTAACGAATCTCAAGTTACACGTTAATAGGCTAGATGACACCACCAATCGTTGACATACTCTTTATTATCTGTCAAAACGGTCTGCCTCCATAGATTTTGTATGGGAATACAAAAACGTGATGTCACGGACATGTATCAGAAATCGGAGTCAATTGACCCAATAATTATTGAGTTTTATGTGTTTAAAAATTGGTTTCTACAGCTTTTTGGAAATATACTGGTTGTGTTAACTTCATAGGGGCTATGTTTTTTAAACGCCACGGTCTTGAAAATATTTAAGAAAGGTGTCATCATGCCTGTTGAATGAATCTGAGTATGAACTCGACAGTGAATAGTAGGCTAGTCGCAAATCGATGCAACTGCGTTGATTGGCGATGGACTGGCAGTGTTACCGACCACCGTAGACTACGGGACCACTCTTATATAAGCAGTATGGAAGCTGAAAACAAATGCTCATGAAAATAAGCGCATGAAATAGCTACAAGGGCCTTTTACAATGTTACTTTCCGCTTACTAGTCGTTTTTTTTTAATATTGCTATCCAGACATTTATTGCCACCTAAAGGCAAGAGTCTGAGGATTGGTTATGTATGTCTGTCTAGTAAAAGTATTAAATAAGTATAGAACTATATTTTTTTAAGTTTCGCTTTTGTAGAGCGGTGCGGCAATATCAGGGGCCCCCAGGTCTCCTAAGCGGGTATTGGTGGTGTGGGTTCGCCGAGACAAGCTTCAATCTGTTTTGAGACCTTACTATGTGTCAATGTGCGTGTGTGTCATTTAAAATAAAATACAATAAGATTACATATATTTAATAATTGATCTGACTCCGTAGTAAATAGATTAACAATTTGTGTTACTGAAATCAGAATTAACAGTGATTATACAAATAAACTTTAATAATCACATCAACTCCCAGACCAGTACAAACAGGCACGTTTAAGCACACAAGTGTTTGTACAGTCGAACCCGCGAACTCTTGGTTTAATAACCATTACATCAAAGTGGTCATTTCCTTGCTTTCGTACTGCTATAGCTTATATATTTACCATTAGTGTCCTGCAGTAACGTTGTTAGGCCGTCCGCGGTGAAACACGGTGCCCCATTTCTGGAAGGGGGAAATTACAGTAATGGTTCAAAATTGGTTTGGAATTAGATGTTACTCTAATTGGTTGATGGGTTTTTAAAGAAGAAAAGGAGTGAGCTGATGGCTCAATTTAAGGGCGCAAACAGTAAAGTTTTATAAAGTATACTGTACAATCACCTTTATAAAAAAGAAACACTGGTACTTTTTATAGATACTGCCTTAGTTTCCTCAACGAAGCCCATATGTTTGATTCAAAATAACTTGATGAAGCCGCTCTTCGTGTCTATTACGTGAAATATAGATACTTACTTACACAATTTTGTTCGTAAAAAATGGCACAATCCTTAGGGATATTTTGTTGCGTGCCTCGTCGGCCTTGTTAAATGTCTGTCAGCCTTTAATACGTTTTCTGTGGCCCAGATCTATCCAGTTTTTATTCGGTCCCAGGAAATCGTGAATACAGTAATGTAATTATAGTTTTGTGGCAGAGATGTTGTGGTTATACCTATCTTGTTTGGTTATTTTCCACCAGTATATTTTATTCGTTACGTTAAACTGGATTTTGAGTTGTGTGACCGACTATTCAAAAGCAAAACGTTTGAGTTAAAGTTTTTCACGGAGCCGTTCATTTTTTAACCGGCAAATTACAGACACAATTGATATGACACTGTTATGCCATCAGCCGAATGCAGCTCAATAGATATAAACCCAAAAGCTAAAGATATATTATTTAAGATTTATACTACTTTGTTTACACTAAACCTGGATGCCAAGCCATTGTGATTCAAGTGGGTAAAGTTTAAAATGTCTTTTGATTTTAAAAACTCTGAACTCTTACTTACATATAAATTATAAGTAACTCAGAATTGCGTTAAGTTAATTAGTATTCGGTGATTGGCCTTAAAACTTTAACAGCGATTAGAGAATTCAATCCCGGGATCCCGAATCCCGGGATCTCGAGATCCCGGGCGTTTACTAGTGCCGGCAATCCCGGGACTGTAGTTGGCTGGTCTCGCGATTTTCGGGATTGCCACAAACAGATCTAGATTACATTCCGTAATCCATTGCGCATTGACAATAACCTTGCCACTTTGGTAGATAATATTAAAAGCATTGGTAATGCGTACTGCACAGGTACAGCGCTAATATTATGGTTGTGCTGCTACATTTAATCTCTTCAAATTAAAACTAAGACCCTGACTTATAGAGCAGGCATTTAATAAAATTTATTACTTTGTAAAAATACCGACTGACTTATTTAAATGACTATTTTTATTTTTATTATCATTAATTTTAATGTTGTAATTTTGAAATGAATAATTGTTTTAAAATGTTGACATGTAATGAATATTGTGAATAACATTTTATCTTATCTTATGTTTGTACTAGAACTTAGAAGGGACTTCCCTGCTTGGAATACTTTAATACAATGTTCTTATGGCATACCAACAACCACCAACCACCAAACAACCATCACCACGAATCAACAGGGGAAGCACCCGAGTTTGTACGTCGTATATTATTATCCCGCGGTATTTCCCATCAAGGGAATACCGCGCAACATTACAATACGATTATACGACGATCGATTCCCTGTACGTTGGTATAAATACGCCAATTAGGTTTTATTTTTTATTTACTATTCTGCCAGTGATACGTTATTTGAATTCAAAACGAAATAAGATCTTAAATTAATTATTTTAAATGTCGGTAAACATTGTTAAATATAAAAAGACAGAAATGGGACTTTAGTGTGGAGTTAGTTTTTAGTTGCGTTGGACGAGAAAAGTGCTAATTGTAAGCGATGAACAGTCCACGAACACAAAGTCTATTCTGGGATATTCCCAGGATCCCGGGATTACTCATCAAAAGTCCTGTAATCCCGGGATTTAACAAAATGCTTGGGATTGTATTCTCTAATCACTTCTGCATCACTACTGCGTCTCTACTGCATCTTTACTGCATAACTACTGCATCTTTACTGTATAACTACTGCATCTCTACCGCATCACTACCGCATCACTACCGCATCACTACTGCATCTCTTCTGCATCCTTGCATCCTACTACATCTCTACTGCATCACTACCGCATCACTACTGCATCTCTTCTGCATCCTTGCATCCTACTACATCTCTACTGCATCACTAATGTATCACTACTGCACCACAACTGCTACACTACTGCATCTCAACTGAACCACGACTGCATCTCTTCTGCATCACTACTGCATCACAACTGCATGACTACTGCATCTCTACTGCATGACTACTGCATCTCTACTGCATGACTTCTGCATCTCTACTGCATCACAACTGCATCTCTACTGCATCTCTACTGCATGTCTACTGCATCACTACTGCATCACAACTGCATCACAACTGCATCACTACTGCATCTCTATTGCATCACTACTGAATCACTACTACATCACTACTGCATCACTACTGCATCATTACTGCATCACTACTGCATCACTACTGCATCACTACTGCATCACTACTGCATCACTACTGCATTGGGTATTAAGGCATTGAGATGAAACGATAAGCTCAACTGACGTTATTTTGGACTCAAATTAAAGCTTACAAAATTTTCTTTAATGTCGTTACTATAATTTTAAAGTAAGCTTAAGCTAAAACGTAACTTTTAAAGTAAGCGCTCTCCGATACTCGTTCCTAAGTCGAAAGTAGAACCAGTCATGAAATAAAACATGAATGAGAAAATTGCAAAATATTTAGACGGTTGTTTCTTTGCGACTTCTGCACCTGCAGAGATGGTTTTGATACCAAATAGTAGAAAACATAATCTTCTTTTTAAATTATAAGCATGAGTTTCGTAAGTCGCATAGTTTAAATGATATACACAAAAACCTAACTCCAATGGTTCTTTTTTTTTAATTCTGTTGCTTAAAAATTAACACAGGTATTTAAAAGCTGCCAACTTGATTATTCCCGATTTATATTATATTATACTATATTTGGTGCAACTTATAGTAAACTCAGACTTAGCAGTTCTTATGCGTTTTGAGTCATTTTCGGGTTAACTTGACTGGCGTATAATAAATTGGTATTGGCTTACTAATATTAGGAGCAAAATTTTTTTTTAATTTACTTCATAGAGGATATGCTTTTCAAAAAACATGGTCTTAAAATTATTTACGATAGGTGTCATCATATCAATTTTGTCGTTGATAAAATTCGCAGTGTACAAGCCGCCTAAAACCCTTAAAATCCAGGCACGCAGCTATTACCATAACCACTTTATTTGTGTCGCAGTATGACAGGTGTTTCAATTTGACGTCAAACATAACATCAATGAAGTTATAACACTGAAGCGGAGGCTTTTAGCCGTTGATTGCCGTAGTGTATGAAATTTTAATAACGGCGAACGGAAAGGCGAACTGGTGGACATATGCATTATTTTATAGTGTTATATTGGTTGGTTCAAAGAAAATACTGCAGTTACGTGCCATTCAATAAATTGTTTAAAGCTCTGAAAGCTATGTATCTCTGTACTGACGAACGGTGGAAAGCACATCAAAAAACTTATTCACAAACGAATATAAGTAACGAGCTTAAAGTCTAGAAACTTTATGGTTTTTTTCTTCATCATTCCTACTAATATTATAAATGGAAAAGTCAGTTTGTTTGATTGTTAGTTTGTTGTCCTTCTTACACGACGCAACGGAGCAATGTTACGACACGTTTTTTTGTATGAAGATAGGTAAGAGTCTGGAGAGTGACATAGGCTTCATTTTTCCGCAACAAAACATCTCAATCCTGGGTAATAATTAAAAAATCAACTCATAGGCTACCGATAGATGGCGTCACTTGAGGATGCAAACTTGGTGGCAAAAAACTAAAGTCTACAAGGACGAAGTCGCGGGCGGCCACTAGCTTTCTATCGCTCTATTATGAAATAAAATACTTATATTTGCAATGCTACCCCAATGCCTTCCCCACTTTCTTCTTCGTTATTTTAATAATAATACCTTTACAAAACCACCAAAACTTTTCATATTAATATATCTCCTTACCCCATACCACAACATCGTTGGTACGGAGAAAATGCTGAAAATATAATATATTTTCATACCGTGAATACCTGTGAAAGCAGGCGTCCTACTCCGCTGTGCTTCATCCTTATTTTCGACTTTTGCTATCCCGTTTACTCGCACGGTCAATCTGTCAAGAGAGACAGAGATAGCCATATTCAAAACAATCGGTATTGGTTTCCGAAATAGGATCATAAGCCAGGCATACCTCTTGTATGGAACTCGGAATATTATTTTTAGAAACCATTACTCGAAAAATGTAGATTATGGGATAGCTTTGTGGTCCCGTGTATGATGTTTTATTAAATGCATTTTTGACTATGTCAATGCGTGTATTTTCGTATCTGAAAACAAAGCATGTATATAGTCCATTTTTATAAAAAAAGCTATTGTAAAACTTAATGAGCAAAAAATACGTTAATTACTCAAATTAGGTAGTACATGCTCATATGAACGAGACCTTATACCCGTTACCCCTTATAATCTGATTGTCGTTATTAATAAATCCCAACGCAAATACATTTCTTCCCAACTTCCGGTTTTCCGGTTCAACGTTAAGATATAGTTAGTGAGATATTATTGGTTTACAACGATAATGAGCTCCGCCATTTTAATTAACCGTCCAAAGTTACTTGACATTCTTCAGGCAATTATTTCAGGATTTACATAGTTCATGTTACAGTGGTTTATCGTTAACAGAAGATTTCTGAAGTGGAAACTCGAAATTCGGTCCACTTCAGTTTTTTATCAAAATGCTCTTTTGCCATCGTATAAAATGCACAGATATTTTTTACTCTGAACATTTATTAAAATATTTCGGTATGCAGTTCTTACTTATCATGACGGCCTCTTGTAGTATGAAAGTACAGTCTGCAAATTTTAATAAAATATTAATATTTATTTATTTATTTCATTTAATACAATTAACATTCTGGGTAACAGTGGACCAAAATGTAAGCATGCCAAATTAGTTAAATTTACCATATAAATCAGAATCAGAAATAAATAATAATAATAAATAACGTCATACTTTCATGTAAATATGTAGCAAAGTCAAATAAATATTGAAAACAACCATCATAATATAGTGTTAGGTAGGTATTGTAGTGCTTGGTATTGTATATACCTAGCAATAAAAAATACTTTAAAAATGAATATTATGTAAATAAAATCCAATCCACATACCCTTTCAGATGTAAAATTCTACCTGCAGTCATTTCACTGCACTGTTGTATTGGAATTTCAATTCCATAATATAACATCATAAAAGTTATTCACTGGTATGTCTGTTTACATTATATTTTGAGCTCGAAAATTATCAACTTACGTGCGTGATGAAATAAATGACTCATGTTATTTCAAGTTTATAGTAAAACATTGAAGCCATAACTTTACAGTCCAAATACATAGAATCAATTTTATTTATGAGGTTCGCGGTAATAAAACGTTGCAAAAATCATCAAAACATAATTTCAATATGTTTATTTTAACAGCAAGCTGAAATCAATATGCAATAGCTTTGATCGGACAAGCGTGCTAATGTTTGTGTGGTTGTTGTGGTTCACGCTCCGGTTTGCGTAGCCAACGGTTGCAGCCTTGACGTGCTGTCATGTTCACTTGCTTGTGTCTTAAAACCAAAAAACGATTATCGTTTTGTCGAATTTCATTTTTCGTAGTAAGTTCTCGGGTTGGGATGAGCATCTAGTTAAACCATTGCCAGCTGGTGTAGGCAGAATGGAAACTTGTTATAAGTATTTATGCGTTGATTTGACCAAACAGAGGGCCTATTCCAAAAAACGATACCTATCCGTAAAAACGATAATCGTTTTTTCGATTTTTGCAACACGTTTAGGTGAAAACTGTGACATCTTATGCGCATTTTATAGGAGCAATAAATTCGTAGCTTGATGTGCCGTAGTCTGTTCACGTTATCGCTTTGATGGAAGTAGTTTTCAGAATAGGCCCTCAAGGTTGGGAGTTAAACGAGTACAATTTGACGTTTTGACATAGATTGCAATGGATAGTCGACGCTTAACTCCTGAACCTGTTTGATCGAATCCACATTAGACAGATTATGCACAATTGGATTTTTGAAATTTCAGATAAGGATTTCTGTTTTGAAAAACAAATTGAAAAATTTCCATACTTTTTTTGTCGTTGACGGTTGAAGATTCATTCAAGATTCTCCGATATCGATATTTGAGATAGTGAGTGATCCGAAACACACATTTAATATTATTACAGTGATGGATGATGCACCGAAATGAAATTTCATTTCAGTGCTGTGAACCGTATATAATGAAATATCATTTCGGTGAGCTTAAAATTTTCATCTCGAATTCTTAGTTTATTTAGATTAATATAAGTAGAAACAATACCAAGAAGAATATTAGTAATATCAATTTGAAAAAAAAAAACAAAATGTTTCACTGAAGTATTATACTAAAAATAAGGACTTTGTTGATATTCACTCAAGTAATTAAAGCAAATCAAAACCTACCTATTTACCCGATCGTAAGAGGATATGCGGATTTTTCCTCAATTGTGATTTCAGACAGATCTTCCGATTAAATTCGTCTCGTTTCATTTGTACATCCGTGTTATTAGGATTTTCCTGGAATTGTTTTGTCCAATATATTAGTTATTTGTTTTTATTATACATACGATTAAATATTTGATACGAGATTGTTTGCTAAATAACAATAACTCTACCAATTGAATCAAATCAAGCATGAAATACTTATCTACAAATCACTTTTTTGCAGTTTAACTGAAAATAATACAAAACGCGACCTATTTAAAGAGTTACGAGAGAGAGACGAGTTAAAAGCTGCAAAGGCTGAGCTTAAATTCAATTGCGCCATTTCGCTTTATATTAAACTAAACAAATACCAGTAATCTGGTTACATTAATTACCTGTAAGAAAATTTGATTTGATTAAAATAACTCAATGAAAGGAAACATTCATATGAGACACCCTAAGGGTAACAGGAGTTTTCAAGTCAAATCGATCAATCAAGAAAGTTATCGACTTGCTTCTATTTCTGTATTTCGCTTCAAACGTTTGTTGCAAATATAGCTTTATTTATCGGGAATACGGTACAAAAGTAAATTACTGGCATTCTCTCATCCATCATGTTTGCCTTCCTTGTTTTTTTTTTTGACCTACGGGTTACTTCCACAGCGCAAATGTTAATACGACTTTTCAGTAGAGATATTTTTGACGAGAAAGTGCACCAAATGATAAACTGTGTCATAATTCGCAAAATAATCGGGCGTAATATTCTATGATCAAAGTTGTGTTAACCAAACTCAAAGTATACTCAAGGTATCCAACAAACTTGCTTATCAATTTGTAACAACAACAGCTTATAATCAATTACACCTTTCACACCTTCTGGGTGTTGAAGACAATCCATATCTCATGATATTGTGCGCTGTGCTTCCCAGGCAACGGAAACCATTCCGACCGATATAGTAGAAATTCCTAAGCTTCAGAACTCTGGGGCCTCTACTCTGTAAGCCAATGGCTTTTTTATTCACTGATGCCAGCTTGATAGTGCAAGCTAACAGGGTTGTAAAGAAGGATGGAGCAAAGCAGCAGAATGAAAAAACGGAGGAATGTTAACTAATTTAAACAGCAGACTGGAAAAACAAAGGAATGTTAACTAATTTAAGTGCATCTCCTCTCCTCCTCAGCTCTAATTCAGGAAAGGCAGCATTTGCCAGTCTGCTACTCGACTCCGCTACCAAGGCACGCTGCTTCGCTCCTCTGCGTCGTATCGGCCTGGGGCCTAATTCCACTAATCACCTGTTACTACATCGTAATTAAATCGCCTGTTTTTGACAGTTCTAGAATGGTCAAAATGTCAAAATTCGGCGGCATCACTCCGTACTTATTCGTCCGTTTCTCCGCTCTGTTGCCTTACCCCGTTTAGACGAAATGTTGAGTAGGACGTCTATTTGAGCGAATATTGTTCCGAAGTATATCGTCGTATAGAATATTCTCATCGCCTATCTCTAGCTGGACAGGTTCGAAACAGCCTTTTTTTTTTTTTTTTTTAACGTCAGGAAATGTCAATTACGCACCGTACCCTTCCGTCGGGGACCGGAGGGGCGTGTGTGGGACTCCCCCGTCTTCGGGTATACCCACTAAAACCTGACGAAGCCCGCTGCGTGTGGCTGTGACAGCAGGGGCCGCGGTGTCTCAACAGTCCCGCGACCCTTGCCAGCAGCAACGTCCGCCCTCTAAGCAGGAGGGCGGATCTCCACGGAGTGGGGTGAGGAGATCTCATCCCACTCCAGACGGCACACTGGCGCCGTCTCTCAGGAGGGTCCGGGCGGTTAAGCCAAGACCCTCGTTTCGCCACCAGGACCAGAGTCCCAAGGACATCCCCTGCCTCCTCTGATAAGCCAGAGGGGTGCTGGGAGCCACAACCACTTCGGTGAGCCGCCGCTCGATGCGAGACAGACGCGACTCACTAGTGCCTCTGCCGCCCGATACGGGAACAGACGCAGAGGCACTCTCCACAGAGCATCTTGGCTTCACCTGTCGCTGGATTGCGACAGGCTACTGAGCCCCCTCGCCACGGCAAGGCGTGCTCTATTCGAGGGGGAGGTTCGAAACAGCCTAGTTCAACGTATTCAAGTTTGTGAACAATGGAACATACACTGAAATCCAGAGCACGTTTCGGGTATCACAGAATTTCATGCTAGACCTCATTTTGCGTGGATAGAAGCTATACCCCTATACAGTACTATTTTACTATTAGTACTATTATACCCTATATAGTACCTGATATCTGATCGATCTATGCTCTGCAGTGTACGTCGAAAGGGTGACACGAATTTCGTTTTGGAAAAATAAGATAACAGCTTTTTTCAAACCCTATTTAAAGTGAAGAAATGTTTTTGCCACGTCTTTATCTCATAACAATATGAGGATACAATATTTACCAAATCTATATATCCCAGTGGACATAAAAACGTAAGACAACAGTCTCCTACATTAAAAAAACAATCTTAGGTATCCACCAACAAATTGGTTCCAGACCAGACAAGGGCACCGTTACCCTAATTAAGTCGTAATTTATTATATTGTATCTACTTTCTAGTATTTTCTAAAACATGATATTTTACAATGTACTTATGAGCAAAAACCGAATATTTTTATGACAATAGAGGTTTAACAACTGTTTTACAATACCGATTTGCATGTTGTGAGTTCAGAGGTAGCATTCATGATTTTCATTGAATTGAAATTTCATTATAGCTTTAGTAAAGTTATTATTTAAATGTAAGCCAACAATACCTGCAATTTGGCATGATATACTTTTAACGGATTATTTCGCGATTTATTTACATTTTATTTTAACCAGACGTTTCGGACCCTTTTCAGCGTCCTTGGTCGCAAGTAGACTAAGATGTTAGTTGTCATTACATAGTTTTGACTACCATCACTCAAAAAATATTAAGTTACGTTCCTATCTACACAAAACGAGCTAACGGTATCTTAAGGTCTTGACCTTAAGATACCGTTAGCTCATTTTGCTCAGTGCGGAGCCTAGCTTAAGTGTTGGCTAAAATAGGATCCCAAGCTGGTGGAATTCCCAACCATCTTATCTATTTGTAGTTCAAAGTATTTTATAAATTGGAAATACAAAACTTTTCAATAGATTCTCCTTCAATATAGATTTCACTTTTTAATAAAAGCTGGTCGTTCCAGCTGCAGCACAGTTAAGTGTTCTCATACTATTACAAAATATAAAGTACCTATTTGAGTGTTAAATAAGTATATATATATACTTACTAGAGGTCACCCGCGACTTAAGTTTTCTGCGTGGAAACCCTTAATCTTAACACATTCTTCAAAAATAGTAGCCTATGTGAAATTTCATTAAAATATATACAGTAGTTTTTACGTGAAAGAGTAGCAAACATTCATACTTACAAACTTTTGCATATTTAATATTAGTAGTGATAGTAGCCTCTTAAACAACAGGGTTTTGCTTCTTTTCAACAGGATCTAGTTTGGTACAGCATGTATTTTGTACATAAGAAGGAATACTTGTATTCAGCAATATAATTATATAAAGTATAACTGACACTCTCCGATCAAATATCTATTTCGCTAATTGGTAACAAGATACCTCCAGCGGGGCTCGGCATGAGGAAATAAAAAACTTACGTAATATAATAGGATATAAAATACTTATATTCGTGGAAAACGAGTAAGCCGGTACTTGTTAAAATTTAATACAGATTTAACTCATTATACAGATAAATAATTGGGGCTTAATGAATTTTCTCCGAAATAACGCTAGAGATTTTATTTTGACGAATATTAAGGACGGGCAAGGACTTTCTATGACAGCTCAGATTTAATTTTTTTATACTGTTTTATGTAAGTACTTCATTTACGAAGCAGTTGGTCGGTTCCACTGAAGACTTTTGGCATTTACTTATAGTATGCTTAATTACCTTATCTTATTATATTCACAATAAAGCTACGGATAGGCTACATAGGCTACTATCTCATATGCATACTATCCACTAACAGAAAATATTTTTTATCTGGTGCTGGCATATACCGAGGGCTAATATCTCATCCGAATCATAGAAAGCCATAAATCCTGAATGAATCATTAACTATTTTTGACCTAAACACCAACCTTGATACATTTAACTCAAAACAGTTTAAGTTAAACAAATAACAAGGATAACACAAATTGACAATATAACTGGTGAAATAGTAATATAGATAAAAAGGAATGCTAGCATGCTATACGCGGGCGGGCTGCTAAACGTTAATACCTAAATCGAATACTAATCGGAGCCAAAACTGACCTGGTTATGTGAAAATACTATAATAGTCTCCATATTTTAAACTTAAAAATTCTTGAAGGAAATTTGCAGCCGATAATAAATAATATTTCAGTTTATCTATATATTGAATAAACTCTCCAAAAACGCCTCCAGGGGGTTTAAAACCGGTAACAGAATACAAAAACATAATTTTTGCAATTTTTGTATGCTGTTTTGAGATTTTCACTCAAAAACTTTTGGACGGATTTGAATATATTTTTTTGCTATATTTAATTTTAAGGGTTTGCATACCTGACGTGGAACCTTAGCTGCCCAGCTAAAGGGTAAGAGGAATGAATATAACACCGTAGGAAATTGAAGATCTAGGGGTAACTAATGTTGAACCCCAGCAGTCTAGCTAAACTGTAACACTTATAACAAAAAACGCCATAGGAGAAGTAGTTCAGCCTTATAAGTACTTACTTACTACAAAGAAAACAAAAACGTAGATCTAGAGCACCTGATGTGAACCACAAGCGCGCTTACGCTTGTACGAAAAATTACTCAAGTCGATTTGGTCGAAGTATACAATTTGTGGTAAGCGTAATATTTTTAAATTTAGATTTTCGAAGATAACGAGCAAAACGCCCTGCCCACTCGAGTGATCAGCGCGGTCAGTCAAATAGTCAAAGCAGACAGGGTAGGACCATGGCGGCTCAAATGCGCACGATTTCGTATATTTTGCTTTTTAAACTTAGTCCGCCTGCAAACCCTTTATCTTCACAATTCTTGATAAATTGTAGCCTATGTGTTATTCTGCTTTAAGCTTTATCCTGGTGAAATATCATTAAAATCTACAGTATTTTTTACGCGAATGAGAAAGAAACATCTATAGACGACAACATGACGCGTATGAACTAAGAAACTACAAACATAAATCAAAGGATTTTTTTCTGTGCGTTTTAACTTACTATTACTATCTTTGGGAACAAAAAATTTTATTCCAAATTATTTATTTCACCTTAATAATGTAAGGTTTTTATTATAGCCACGTGTGCGTTCCATACATTTCACTTTTTGGGATTACTACGAAATATCCGTAGCTGGTTGCTACGCCGTAGCACCACGATGCACCACAGCTCTACAAGTTTGATAGCGCGATTTCGACTTCACAATCAGAGGGACAAAAAAAAGGCTATGCATTAAATGCTTATACTTATAGCTCACTAGCTAAGTTTTTCTAAAGCAACGGGTGGGTGAACCTAACTTGTAAGGTTTTAACAACACAAATAACATACATCGAAGTGGGTTGTCATGCACATGACTATTGAATTATCTAAGCTCTTTAAGCATATACTTCAAAACATACCTTTTTTATTAATTAATAATGAAAACAACATGTACATTTTATAAACAAAGTCCTACAAAACTATTTACACACTTTGTCTGTATGATCAAGTGAGTCTCATTTAAAGTTATTTACAAGTAATATTTATGTATCCAATGTGCTGAGGTAATATTTTTTTAAATCACGTTTAAATTTATGCTTATCTCTTTCTCGTCTTTCTTAGTTCGGTCCATAGCACTCTTGCAGTACACGTCGCAGCGACTCGAGGCCTCACAAGGCTATGCAAATCTTCGATACTCGACGATTTTAATCTCTAAGTAACTACCACCATACAAATTTCGAATGTCAGCGACGCAATAATTTTACGAGCCTAAATGAATTTGTATGGCGGTAGTCGCTTGGAGACAAAAATCGTAAAGTATCGAAGAAGTAGACTTGTGTACGAAGGTTCTTAGCCACGGCTATGGATTGACAACGCTAACGCGATGTTAGTTGCGAGTGGCGGCGACAAAAAATCGCATGTGTGCCGTGGTGCTTATATGTGCGTGTACGTGTACGTGTGGTAGATAGATGTCTGAGAGTATACTCTCTCAGACATCTATCTACCACACGTTTAGTTACGACTATTCCCAACATTCTCACAAATTCCTTTATTCACCTCTTCGCTCGCGAAATACGGAGACCAAAATTACTAAAGTTGGTCGCTCGCTGCCGCAAATTTCCATGAAACGACGGTTCTACGCGGAATGCAATTAACGAACAAATTAAGTTAACGAAAATGGCTGGAGTTCAAACTAAGGGTCAAGTTCGAAAACATAATTATTTATTGCTGTTTGGCGCAACTGATCCAGAGTTAGGAAGCTAAAGGGAAGCGCTTCCTACCGACCGGGTGTTATGGTCGGGGACCAAGGTCCGATAGACATCATCTTGATTTGTCTATCTATATTATTCTGGATCGAAATCTTATATACCGCGGTTCATGTGCGGTACTAGGCCGGTATCATTTGGCCGGTACTAGGCTAACAGCGCCATCTAGCCTATGGAGCCCCATATCAGCTCTCGCTTTTTGTGCTTGCCGTTAGGCATGCACTTGTGATGGCGAATGGTAGAGGTCGCCACAGCTGGTTGTTAATTCTTAAATAAAGAATCAAAATTAATTAAAAAATGATAAATTTGAAAATAACAATTTACCTATAACTTTAGTATTATTTAGCGACATATTATAAATAAACTTAACACCAACCTTTTTCGAAATATCAAACTACACCGATAATAGCAAGGGAGGTCACCTTTGAACACTTTTTACACTTCCTGTCATCTTCTAATTCTCTAGTTCTGGACCAATTTACTGTTTCCCAATTTTTAGTCTATCTTTTCGGGTAAATATCGCTAGTATTGCTTCACATCATATGACGAACAATATGCAAATTATAGCTGTAATATCCATTTTTGTAAGAAGAATTCAAATGTCCAAAGCTGGGGCAGCTTTGAACACGCATGGAGCAGTTTTGAAATATCATTAAATTTGAGAAAATTTAAAGGTTTCTAATACGTTTAAGTAACAACATTATTATACTCAACATTAGAAACGATGGAGATAAAATATCCATAGCAAGTATTAAATAAAAAAATATAAAGTACTTGTTTTATAAAATACAAAGTGAATAACTTAGATTACATATATCACTTTACATTGCCGAGTCTCATTTGAGTCGAGTGAATGCCAACAACTTCAAATTCATCCTGTAGATAGCTACTGCAGAGAGCAAAGCTATACGAAAACTTATTCGTTTCAAACTACAAAGAAATCACATAAACACGAACGAATCTTTACTAATATATTAAAAAAGTAGCCTTCCTACTCGAAGTTTTGTGTTTCCTACGGTTCGCTATCAAACACTGCACTCTTCACAACCACTTGTAGCTCAAACGCAGGCCAGGGGCCGTATTAGGTAACATTTCCCAAATTTTCGATCAGCCATCCCGCTCGCTCGCACGGTCAAGCTAACATGAGGAACAGGGATGGCTGCATCGAAACTTCGAACATAGCTTACAGAGTAGAGGCCAAGCCTACATCTAGGTCAATGGGACCTTCGTATGTAATTGGTCAAGTGTTACCTACTGGAACGCAGATTCCTGCTTCATACGAAAACAATGTTTAAAAAACACGTATTTATGCCAGACGGACTGTGGACGGAATTCCCCTTTAGTTTTATTTTTAAACAGTAGATGGTACAAATAAGGGTCAAAGCACAAAATTTTGTCAGCGAAGCAGTTTGTGGCCGAAAACTTGGTTTTGAAAAGATAAATCTACGAAGGCCGCTACGAAGTAGGAATCACGTAATTTCATACATTTTAGGAGTAAGCTGTTGCGTGAAAAGATTTTCAATGTTACAGAACGATCGATTGACAAGAAAATTCAGTTGAGTGCATCTATCTGTACATACACAATACATTAGATAACTATGCATGTAATTACGAAATTCCTACTTCATAATGGCTTCCGATTATCGATTTTACTTTGAAATTCAAGTTTTATGTTTTATATGCTTACACATATGAGACATTTGTCACGAAAAGACGATCACTAGAAGCGATTAAGCTACAAGCATTAAGCATTAAGCTTAAAAACAAAAGTTATTATTTGGTCCCTTAAAATCTCCTTTAAAGATTTTTCTATAGAAACTTAAAGCTGTTGTCCGCCTTGTTGCTGATAATACTGTGGACAGAGGGTAGTTTTAATGACCTTCTTGCCGCCCCAAAAGTTTTCACTTTACGATACAACCTCTCAAACTGGTTACCCAATAACTATCAAAGTTGTGCTGTATCGTAGCTCAGGCGGACTTTCGTTTAGGCCACACCTGCGAGTTTCAGTCGCCGCGTTTCGCTTCTGACAGCGTTTTAACCAATCGCCGCGCCTCAATCTCGGTAAGGCTAAGGACTCGCGAAGCTTTTACCCGCACCCGCCGCGGTTGCGGGCTCGCAGCCTTTGTAGAACACAGATCTCACCAGCCTATATAAGTCCCACTGCTGGGCACAGGCCTCACCTCAACTGTGAGGTGGTCCGAGCCATACTCCACCACGCGGGCTCAGTGCGGATTGGTGGAGGGGTGTTTGTAAGGTAAGTGACCAACCTTACTGTCAGATGTTTTTTAAGCCGCCCGAGTGCCTCTGACCAGGCTTAACGAGTAATATACTCGTATATCGATACTAACCGGGACCAACAACTTAACGTGCCTTCCGAAGCTCGGAGATGCTTGTAAATAGACGTCATTTAAATGGTCAGAATGGTCACCCATCCCAAACATGACCGCGCCTTAGGTTGCTTAACTTTAGGTATCACTACCAAAGCGTTACAACCACTGTGCCACAAGCACCCCAAGAATACAGATACTTACTCGTATGTAAAAATCAGAGCACATTTCACGACGCGTTTTACGCTCGCGGCTTGTGCTGCTGTTTGCGGGTCCCGTTGCACCGGCGGTCATCTTCTACCGGCGGGCGCGGTTCGCGGTCGCGGTCGACCGCATGGGCAGCGGGGCGCGGGGGTGTATAAATACGGAACTCAACTGATCGTTTCTTGCAACCGACTGTCTTGCGTTAGTCAACCGCCAAGTTTGCGGGCGATAATGACAACCGCGGCGGCTGCGAAACCGCACAAAACTCCGGTCTCGTAAGTTTTGAAAATTAAAATGCATAGCGCCAACGCGGCGGGCGCGGGTAAAAACCGCTCCGTGAGTCCTTAGCCTATGACTGACCGATTCAGAAGCTGTATTCCTTAACGTGTCGTTCGTTTTTTAGGGTCTAGCTAGCGCGTTCGCTTGCACGGTCAAGCTTGTTAGCCTTGCAACATCGGACACTAAGGACAATAGCTCTGAGAGTAAGGGGACAAAACGTTCCTACCTTTTAGTCGATGCTCGTATCGACTATAGCCATCTGTGTCACTCAGGCTAGCTTGACTATGCGAGAGTAAGAGATGGCTGTAGTTGAATATATGAACTGCGTTACGAAGTAGGGTCACTGATCGATTTTCCATTACACCGGAAAGCAGCTTACTTTTATGGTAATATGCTCACTGCACTGAAATTTAAATTTCTAGTTCTGTGACGATCTTTTTGAATTTGATGAACGCCGATCTTGATGCACTTAGTGTCAGTTAGTCTCTGTAACTACTGTAACTATAGTCATCACCTCAAAATGTCGAAATAACACTTTCATACCTAAATGTTAACTATATTTAGTAAAAAAAATCAACCTACGTCAAAACGCGGAATAGGCTCGGTTTTATCTGCAACATATATCTGCGTAAGGATATATTTTTAAATAACTGGCAAGCGATTAGCAAGGCAAATGTTAAGTTGATTAAATTCATTATTCAACGCGTGCTTTCTGCGTCATTTCACTGTAAAATCTATGGCCGTACCGGAATGCACAGGGTATTATTATATCGACCCCTTTGGGATGAAATGTCGTAAAAGCCAAAAGGCAATTTTTCAGTACGGCCATAAAACAAAAATGGAAAAGTTATTTTTCGTATACAACTTTTTATATTATAAACCTAAAAAACCACCATATTTCATTTAGTTAGGGTTTTTAATCTTTTAACGGAACTCAAAATAACTTACATTCATTAGTTCCCGAGATAGCATGACTTTTTCTGCAAAAAAATATGTTTGAAATGGCTTCTATGACACTTTTTTCTGCTTGGCAACTGTTAACTTTTTTTTTAAAAAAAATGACTTGACATTAGTTTTAATGAAGAGATTAGTGAATTAAATGACAAGTGTGATTTGACTTAACTGTAAGTTAATGTAGTATTTTCTGCACACATTAAAATAATCTATTTTATTTCGGTTTAAAGATTCTTTATTTCTCAATAAAAACATAGATAAACACATATTTTATTTAACGTTTTCAATCATTTAATTGTTTTAATTTTACATATATACGCACACAAATATAATTATTGAAGTATAATCAACCCAACCATTAATTTTGAAAGATAAGGTTCTAGTCTGAAATACATTCTAGTTTCAGTTTTTTTGTATATGAAACTACGAGATACAAATCAGCATTTTGTGTACACAAAAACATGTGAATATTTTATAGAAACATCTCCGGAAAAATCTCATAATATTAAGATCTTCGTGAAGTTTAAAGAAATCAGCCTAAATTCATTTCCGGATACAAACCAATACAAAACTAAAAATCACAGGAATTTTTCATCATTATGAATTGATGTGTCACATTATGTAAATAAACTAAATTTTAGTGAAAGTTCTTAAAAATATTACAAATATTGTAACAAAAGTTTCAATACAATAAGTTATAAGAATTATTAATGAGATTTCTACCGTACCATGCTCTATTTTTTATCGGAGACTCAAAAACAATACGTCACGTGGTAGGAATTAAGCCAAAAAAATATCGTCAAAGCTGAAGATTTTTTTTTTGTAAAAGCAAACGTGTATGTATTTACTGATACAGTAGTATGGATATTAAATTAGCTATGAAATGGAAAAAAAATTATCTTACTACATAAATTATACAAAAATTCAAAACCAAAGAGCGCGCAATTCTGAGAATAAAACCGTTGAAAACTGATTTTGACCAAAATGGCTTTTACGACGTTTCGTCCTAAAAGGGTCGATATGCGATCGCACCTAGTCGCTTCTGATTTTACGGTCAGCCGAGTATAAAGAGTAATGGTGGCATTATGGGAACCGCACAATACGAGTCAAAGGCTGTTATAATGGGAATGTCGCCGATAAACTATAGTGCCCCAGATGCATCAGGTTAGTCTGTAAAGTAAGCTTAGCGAGTAAGCTGACTAGCTAGTGCTTTTATTTTTGTATACCTACACACAATGATGAAAGGACTTGTCTGCAGTAGCTTGTGAAACCTAGGTGTATCGCATATTTTAAGTTGGAGAAACACTGTTGCCGCCAAACTACAACTGTTTGGTGGTCACATTTATGAGAACTAGAACGAAGAAAACTGCCTGCTTGCTCTTAGACTTGAAGTAACCGGCTGAGTCTTTTTACTTTGTACCGAAATTATCTTTGCACAGCAGTTCTCTGTGGTATCACGACAGTTCAACCCCCAGACAACTCAACCTCGACAGATCGACCTGGAAAACTCAGCCCTATGACAACTCGATATCGACAGGTCGACCCGGACAACTTGACCTCCAAAACTTGACACGGACAACTCGACGCCCGACAACTCGTCCTCAACATCTCGACTCATCATTTCCTGTGCACGCAAGCGCCGATAAACACCTGTAGATGGGCGCAGGCTATCAGAGACCCAATTTTGCTAATGCGTAACTAAATCGTTATTAAATTTCCGAGTTCTTACATTTTGTACATACTAAGTGTCAAAAGTCTAACTAGTAAAAGATAAAATTAAAATACCTAAGTCAATACAATGACGATTTTGTTTCGGTCGCCTTAGCGGAATCTGAGGTTGTTTTATTCCGAATTATATATAATATTCTCTATGGCCTGGTAACTTCGCCATTTCCATTGCATTTCAAAGTGAAGCTTACTAAAACGTGAACTAAATCAAAAACAAACTATAGTATGACACTTTTTCTCTAACCGATAGAGATGCATTAAAATGCGAATATTACAATGCCTATTGCACGTTTCAGTATAACGACCGGCAGAGTTATGAACCGCATTACCGCAGACCGCACAATAAGGGACTCCAGGGGTGGTTGTTATGGAAATACGAGCACTGAACTAGACTTAGATGAAGAAATAAAAGTCAACGTTGCGAGTATAAAGTAGCCTTTAGTTGACATCCCTTTGCAATTTCAAGATAAGTTTGAGCAAAAAGATTTATTGATTTCCTACACAGACGGCATACTGTGTTGATAGTTTTTGAACTAGTCTAAATCAGATCACAAGATGTTGGCGAAATTTGTAGTTATTAATAAACCAGTATGTCCGGGATTCTTAAGTACTCGATTTATTTACTTTCTTTCTTTATGTTTCTATTAGTGATGTTCCGGATATCTGTATCCGTTAATTTTCTTGCGGATCTTGTGACTTATTAATTTTTTATTGATAAAATGAAATGCTATAATATATAGGTGATTTAGTATATATAAAAAAAAAACATTATCCGTTTGACTTTTATTTATATGATTGCTTTAACCGTGTCAGATAGCGCGTTAACTCTAACAGGTGACATACAATTCAGAAATAATTAACGAATACTTACAATGCGCTTAATGAGTATAACATTACCTTTATTTCACAAAGGAGCTCACTTTGAAATCTCTTCAAATGAAGGCGTGACGGCTTAAAGAGGCAGAAAGCTCTTAAAAATTTACGGGTGTATGAAATAACAATATTAAGACTCCAATAACGCAGCCGGTATACACCTCACGTAAAAATACACGCTTCGCTTCCGAGCGCTCAATTAGTCAAACCGCTTATCCCCTTTGAGCGTAAAAGTGTTCAGATAGGATACTAATTACGGGAAAGCTAATGACGATACTTCTTAGAGAGTGGATTCAAAGTCAGCTTAGAAAAGAACTTAGGTTTACGCGAAGCTTGCAAGCATTGACTACGAAAATATCTTTTAAAGCACAAAAGCTTATGTGATCATTTGAAGCTTTATGTGATATCTCAAATTAATGAATGCTTTTATGTCTTTTTTCTTTCATTTTTATTTTAATCAATTGCTGTGCGTAACAACGCACCCCAGAAAAATAGAGTCTTACCTAATTAGACGCAATAAAATAACATTTTAAGTGATAATATATGTGTCTTTGCGCTGTCATTGCTGTAGATTAATTTCATTAAAACTAATGATGTACATTGTACATTACTCATTTGGTTCGCTAAAACGACGAGTAACAGAATAAAACAACAAAGATTGATGAACTTTTTTGAGCGTGTCCGTTTATACACTTATTTTAAGACTCAAGTATGATGTATACTTAAGTCTTTATGCAAACGGAGCATAACAATAAATCGGTGCACTTTTGTGCTTTGCAAAGATTTCGCAATAAAATCTATGCAGCTTTCTTCGAAACTAGTCGTGAAGGAGCAACTGTTCGGAAAAACGGTGCCGCACGGTATCAAGTAAGGAGATTGTGCAGAAAGCAACAGGATGAAATGAACCGTCTTATTACCAAACTTATAGATGACATCATAAACGTGGCAACTCTAGCCGTTGGGATGTGATTCACAAAAACCTAATTTCATGAATAAACCATATTCACATTATGGGTTGCAATTGTTGCAAAAGTTGCATAATCTCGAAGTATTTCCGGACAGCGCACGACGACAGCAACCGGCAACATCTTATCGTGAAGGACGTTATGCCAGTAGCGACTCCAAAATAAAAAAGTCAAGTGATGCTTAAGTACTGTGCGAAATCGCTTGACTTTAGTCGAAGCGAAGCCGCGCGAAATTTTGAAGGCTTGAGCATAGGTTATTTAATTTCCAATGACTCAATGTTCTTAGACACCTTTTTTTCTTATATGTAAGTAGGTATATAAAATTCCGGTTGACCACCGAGTGGTTTTTCGAAATCATATTAGTTGACAAGTTTACAACTATAACTAACTTAAGCTGACCGTATTGTTACGAACAAGAAAATCCAATAGCGAATAGGAAGTTTGTCCAATCAAGCGTCCGCAATCAGACGCCTCAAGTGGTGCGGTCGTGCGGAAATCTTGTACGGCCTTATTGGGAGCCTTGCCGGGACCCTACGCTGTTAGCCACCAGCTAGCTACAAGCAATGATAAGGATACAAATGTGTTTAATTGTCATTTTGTTAACATGCATGATCGACCCACGACAAAGTTTATTGATCTAGCATTTCTGTCCTTTATTTTTGTATATCTTTTTTGCGCAACAGATTCAGAGTTAGGAAGCTGAAGGGAAGCGCTTCCTACCGACCAGGCATTATGGTCGGGGACCGAGGTCCGATAGACATTATCTTGATTTGTCTATCTATATTATTCAGAATCTAAATCTTATATGCTGCGGCTAATGTGCGGTACTAGGCCGGTACTAGGCTTAGAGCGCCATCTAGCCTATGAAGCCGTATCATCGCTTTCTGTCGTGCTTGACACAGCATGCGCTTGTGATGGCGAACGGTAGAGGTCGTCACATTATAAATGTCATTTCACTAATCGTTTCTGCTTAGCCCAAAGGTATGACTGGTAGAGAATGCCCTACGGCGTTAAGTCCACCTTTTGTACAAAGTATTGTTGTGCAATAAAGCTTAAATAAATAAATGTATAAGAATTTTTATTTCTACGATTTGATATATGTATAGATAGGCTTACCGGGCTAATGTAATCCGACGCCTCAAGTGGTGCGAACGTGCAGTACCTTGCAAAGCCTTATTGGGGTGCCTTAGTTACCCAGAACCCTACTGTGAGCCTGTACGACGTGCAACAACTATCTTTCCAGTTATAAAACCCTTTAATGAGCCAGGTATATAGCTAGTGAGCTTCAATAGCTGATCGGATTTTCACAAGCCAGCTAAGATCTACCGCAATGCCTTACCTTTCGAATAAACAAAACCGCTTTGAAATCGGTCCGTCCGTACGGGAGCTACGGCATCGTAGCTCCAGACAGACACACAAAAATACAACAACAAATACACACACAAACAGACATAAGGTTTTAACTTATAACACCCCTCCCCCACCCCTCTTCTTCGTTGAGAGTTAAAAATGAATGCAAGAGGGCCGATATGCACTAGATCAGCTTTTAAGCTGGCTTGGCAAGCTAATATCTATACTCAATTCTACAATTTTTGTAACAAGTCGTAAACAATGACTTTTCAATAGTTTAAAATCGAGCAGTTGTTAGCAACTCATGATAGCTTGACCGTAACCGTGCCAGTTATAGTTCTTTCAAATCACGAAGTCGAGCAGAATTTACTTGTGGTAAATATGTGTCCGTATATGTGTCGATGTGTGCGTGAAAACGAAAGCGGGTATGGTTAGCATAAAAATAATACCAATATTTTTGTATGTTCAATTGATAATAAAATAAAACAACAAAACTTTTAAACTAAAATGTTTATTATTTAAAATAAATAATAAATAAGGGAATGTATTAAAATAAAATTATGTTCTTCTACATTTGGGTTTAAGTTTTAATTTAAGCGAAACATAAGACTTAAATAAGGATATACAATTGAACTCAAGATATGGCAAAATTATGAAAATAAGGCTAGGCTGGAACTATTTAATAACAAATTTCTATCTATTTTTACGTATGTGAAAAATGTGTCGCCTTAATCTTCTTCGGAAAAACTGTTGCTTTCGTTAGTTTCAAAGTCAGTCGTGCTGCTATCACTTGATTCACCCACATTAATTACAAATTCAAAGTCATAATCAAAATATTTCATATACTCCTTTTCAATTTTTTCGACATGCTTGCATGTATTAAGCCAGATGTTGTTATCGATACTGTTTAAACCTTCAGCTATTAAATTTTGAACTTCTGTCATATTTTGACCAATATTTTTCGAGGCAATCTTATTTTTCAGAATACCCCAGATGTTTTCAATGGCATTTAATTCGGGGTGATATGGTGGCAGTCGTAGTATTTCGAAACCTTTGCTTTTTATTATCTCGTCAATTCTATATGAAATAAAACGCTGCTTATTTCTGATTATTAAATCATACAATTCTACATTGCGGGACAGTGCATTGAAAGGAATACCGTGTTCCGTCAGCCACTTTTGCATGTCGCTCTTGCGCGAATTTGACGTAGGTATACTACTACTTCGAGTATTATGGTAGGATGCGTTGTCCATCACTATAACAGATTTATCTGGTAAATTTGGCAGCAGCTTTTCATTCAGCCATTTGCTATAATTATTGAAATTCATATTTGAGTGATAGTCTCCAGTTGTGGATGATGCTTTGTATATTAACGAAGCATCTTTAATAAATCCACTACTGCTACCCGCATGCACTATAATAAAACGAGCACCGGTACTCAATTTTTTTAAAAATGACTTGTCTTTTGTCTTAGTATCTAGTTTTTTTAAATTCCACGTGTTTTGACGTACGTGCGAAGTTAGCACATATGTTTCGTCTGTATATATAATGGGACGGCCTTCTTCACGGTATTCATGAATTTTTTTCAAAAAATTAAATCTCCACAATTGTATTTCATGCCTTTCTTGTAAAGATTTACGATTGTTTTCAATTTTGTTCCATTCGTAGCCCATTTTTATAAGCAACGAACGTAATGTGCTCAAACATCCGTCAAAACCAATTTTTTCTCTTAATGCTGACTGAAGTTTTGCCAAAGTTGGAAGTTCATTGTGTTCTATATGAAAATTTTGAATTGTAGTTCGAATAATTTCTCGATTCATATTATCTAAATTAAATTTACCGTCTCTTTTTCGTCGCTTTTTCATGGGTGAAGTAAACTTGGTTGATGAAGATGGCAACTCTTTCTCTTCTTTTAAAATCCTACTTACTGTGCGTTCACTGACGCCTGTTGCTTGGGCAGTTCGTTCTAATATGTTTGCTAATGGACTTAGGTCACATCCATCAGTGTTATTTGCTTTCATAAAATTATATTCATCTTTTAGAAAGTGAAAGACTTTAGCAATGATTGCTCGACCCTAAAAACAATAAAATATACAATTGAATAAGTATCAAAAGTCAAAACTAAACTATTACTTAAATTAAAAAATAATCATTTTTATTTAATGTCAAAACTAGAAAAAAAATATTTACCTCGCTATGGATAACTTTGCGCTTTGACATGCTGACAGTACTTCACGGCAATTAGCGTCCGGAAACAATAAACACAACTAACCTGAGCGACAGCGCGCTCGCGACTGACCGCGTCGTCATACACGCACACTATTGCATTATGCATGTACACGTTTAAAAACAAATAAAGACTACTCGCCTTCGTGAAATGCAAGAACTGTACCTGGGGTCGAACATATAGATAACGCAGTAGACCTCCAATGTTAAAGCTTCGTACTGATCCACCGTGACCATTGATAAGTCCGAGTGTTGGGGGATATCGATGGGGAATAGTAAAAGATATTTGTATGATTTTGGCTAGACAACTGATCCAGTTTGGATTATGGGTGATACCGTCTCATAGAGCTTCGCAATAAGAATTGCCTGTTTTATAAGAGCACACTTTTAGATTACAGTTCAAGTTCTTTGTATTGTTTTATTTCATTTTATTCGATTCGATAACAGAAGGTCTCCTACAAGAAGAGATATCCGTCAAAACGATGACGTGTACAGACGACAGCGCATCACACTACGAATATCATAGCCCTTGTTACATGCGTATGAGATGCCACAGTTTTAACCTTGACGTGCTGTTTTGTGTACTTGTGTCATAAAACGAAAGAGGAATATTATTTTGGCGGATATCGTTCCGTAGACGAGCCAATGTTTCAATAAGACAATTATATTCATTCATTCCCATTGCTGAAAATAGGGTCATGAAAATAATGTGTCATTAACCTGCAATACACAATATTTTAATTCCTAATAATAGTATAATTTCTTTGTTCCAGGGCAATACGAGGAACGAAGAACACCCAGCATATAATTCTCATAGCTGTCGTGAAGAAAAGGTAAGTGCTTTAACCATTTAATGTAGTATGTTAAACCTTTGAAAATTGCTGTTTCGGGCTTTTTTACGTCCGTCAGTTTAATTGAAATAATAGCTTGTGTCCCCTCAACGCATCGTTACTACCTCAGGCACCGCCTATTTATTATATTTCTATACAGTCTCACAACTAGACCTTTTTGTTGAAACGTACACACGGCTCCACATCAGGCTATTCATTTTCATTGCAAAATCACCCTTACGTAGGCATATGATACCGCAGTGATTAGCTTGACTTGTGGCCATGCGTACACCTATGCATCAAGTGTTCATGTGAGTGTGACGTGTGACGCGTAAATACCAGTTCCCGGATTATCGCTGAGCTGCCTTGTTGAGAAATGCGTCTGTGAACTTCGAGCATTTCTTATTAGCATCCGTGACTGCCTCGTTGGTGTAGTGGCATAGTTTTTTACTCTTAAGGCCTGAAATTGATGCATTATGGCTATATTTTCCAATCCAACTAAGTAGATAAACCCAAACTTTCCTATTTCAAAGAAAATATTCCTTGTCGTCAGTTGCCCGGGGTCTTTTTGAACATTTCTTGTGAGGATAAAAGCTTAATCATATTCTTCGAATCTTTTATGTGAAGTTTCAACTTTCGAGGACTTACTTAAAACTTTGTATAGGAAAATCGCTTCGAGATTTAGTGTTACAAAGTAAATAAAGTGTGTTTAATGCCCATAGCACGTAAAAGAGCAGAAAGTTCTTAAAATTTGGTGTCACTAGTTTTTACGTCAAAGAATATTACTTCGAAGTAAGTCCGAACTGTTCTGTTTTACAATATGACTTGCTTCTAAGTACTTGCTTTTAATAGACATACCACATAGGTATCGTTACCTCCTACGTTTTATTCTCGTTAAAGCACACTTAAAAACTCGACGCGTTTCGCCACTACACGTGGCATCCTCAGGAGATGTTGTCACTGTTGTTGCGCTGGCGTAGTTTAGTGGAAATTAAGAGCGAAATAATCCTCTTTTTCAGCTTTAGTTATGGATTTCCGCAAAGTAACGCCTAATTCCATCAACCCCATAAAAAACACATAACACGAACTAAAATGATTCTTTCGTAGCACGTAGCATTTTGTAGCTCGTAGACGTCTATACGCGACGCGGCTACGCAAAATTCGTAGCATTGCGGAATCCATTAAAATAATGTGATTGAGGTAGTATTTTAAATAAAGAAAGTAGAAGTTTTTATTAAGCTGAAGTATTTGTAAAAAAAAATAGCATGCTATATTTGTCGTTAAACTCGTTTATTTTTATGTATGTACTTTTCATAAACTTTTCTTATTACTACTAATAGGGAAAGTTTGTGGAAAAAAGGGAATAAAGTAAATTCAACAACTTATCGGTTCAAAAGATGTTTTTTTGTATCAAACTTTAATTATTTCAGAAATGTTCTGGTATTTTTCGGACTGTATTAAAAATATTATAAAAACACTCTGAATTCTGTTTGAGATTTTTTCGCTTTGGTATTGTGTATTCTTTTTTGGTTAAATAAATCACACTACCAACGTAGGTAATTAGTATTCTCGTCGTGGTGGAACTTTATACCACCACTTTACTTATAATTTTCTAAGCCGGAACAGCTAAAACTTAGAGCAAAAGTCATTAAACAAGAAAAGTTGAAATCGTAAGACCTCACAAAGAAAACACGGAGACGGCAAATCTGAAAAGTAATTTACGTTTACCCATTCCTACAGCTAACTTTGATTTATAAGTTATCATTGGGTGCGCACAGAATTGATATTAAAAGAAAGCTTCGTGATAAGAAAGAAAAATGCTTTTTTATTTTGTGGAACCGATGGGCGGATGGCGACCGCATGCCGGGCGTCGTTTCGTGGGCAGGCCGGCAGGCGTGCGGGAAGCGCAGGGACGATCGCAGTGGTTATCCTTAGCGGAGGCCTATGCGCGACCAGTGGTCGTCGTACGGCCTGATATGATTAAAAAGTCATCATCAGCCTATATACGTCCAACTGCTGGGCACAAGCCTCACCTCAACTATGAGGTGGTGCGAGTCATACTCCACCACGCGGGCTCAGTGCGGATTGGTGGAGGGGTGTGTGTAGGGTCAGTGACCAACCTTACTGTCAGGTGTTATTAAGCCGCTGGAGGGCCTCCGACCAGGCTAAACGACTAATATCTATCGATATTAACCGGGACCAAGAGCTTAACGTGCCTTCCGAAGCATAGAGATGCTTGTAAATAGACTTCACTTTTATGGTCAGAATGGTCACCCATCCCAAACATAACCGCGCCGTAGGTTGCTTAACTTTTGGTATCATTACCAAAGCGCTACAACCACTGCGCCATAAGCACCATTAAAAAAAATTGTTTCAACGAACACACCAATTACCTAGCCCCAAATTAAGCGTAAGCTTGTGCTATGGTGGCTAGAATAACGGATATAAATACTAAAATACATTTATAAACACCCATGACTCAGGTACAAATGCACGTGCTCATCACACAAACATTTGCCCCTAGCAGGATTCAAACCCGCGACAGCCGGTTTTGTATTCTGGACCTCAGACCACTAGACCTAAGCTGTTGTCAATTAAAGGATATCAATGGTTATCTCTGCTCATTGTTTGTCGGGATTACGTTAGTCGTGACACTCGCGTGATTACTCCAGTACTTATGTGATGTAGCCGATTATAAACGTTAATATTTTGAAAATAAGAATGTTCTATGATTTTGTCATTCATCATTAAATTTAAATTAAATTAAATTAAATAAATTAAATACTTCACAACAATCACACCAATTCTCTAGTCCCAAATTAAGCTACGATGCTTGTGTTTTGGGTACTAGACAACGGATAAACATACTTAAATACTTTTTTTGTAAATAAATACATATTATACATAGAAAATCGTAAGCTTTTCATTTTCAATCTACTCTTTTCCGCGTAAGCAAATAAACTCACTTCGATGGCTTAGCTTTATACCGTCTTTCAAAGATTGTTTAAAATCGAGATAAGCAAAATAATCCTTTCATGCATAAAATCGTCTTTGTTAAAACTTTATTCTGTACTCACTTCGATGGCTGAGCTTTATACCATATTTCAAGATTGTTTATGCTCGATAAAAGCAAAATATTAGATGCATGCATTTCATGAATTAAATCGTGGAACAGCTAGGCCTTTGTTAAAACTTTATTCTGTACGTCTTATTGTCAATGATATTTTAATACTGTTTTGTTTTCACTACAAGCATCTTGAGTAAAAAAAAATGATATTATTTTTTATCTGAGGCAAAATATGAAGCCTGACTTATTATCGCCATAAAACTACGCTTCAACACGTCCATAGACAAAATTGCTTCATCCCAGCAATCTGCCCTGGAATCGGGTAAGAACCAGACTTTCACACCAGAGGACTTTGTGTCCGCTATCCCGGATTATTCGTGGGTATATAACGGTTTGTGGAGGCCATTCCCTCGGTGTCAATAGGCTTAAGACCGAAGGCCGGACTTCGGCATTAAGCCTATTGACACCGACAGCCATTGAAGCTCATTATGTTAATTAGGGAATCTGTACCAGTATCAATAGCGATTCCGTTATGTATTGAATCAGTCAATGCTTTGAAAAATTGGTGGAGATCAGTATTTATATTACACAAATTTTAAATCGAGTAATAGGTCAGAACTTTTTTTGTTATATAATTTATAACGAGACCCTTAGGCTAGCTCGTTTGCTTTTCTCCTCATGATTTTAGTAGAACGGGAGTTTTATGT
The DNA here is from genome assembly GCA_963921415.1 of Pyrausta despicata. Taxonomy (NCBI): domain Eukaryota; kingdom Metazoa; phylum Arthropoda; class Insecta; order Lepidoptera; family Crambidae; genus Pyrausta; species Pyrausta despicata. Next base: position 5,440,184 of record OY992862.1, on the reverse strand, counting down.
GTGATTTTAAAACCTATGTGCTCGCCATACGTTCATTTGCGTTTGTAAATCCATTTATGATACCTGTTTATTTATTGCCTTCATACAAATCGAAGGGCTTTATTTGCACACATTTTCAATTCTTGCAAAAGTAATTTATATTTTGAATAAGAACTCATTCCATTACGCTTGTTTGTGTTGCGAGTACGCCGGAGTAGTTAATTCAAACAGAGCCCCTACTCTTAAACTCGGCGTCCTTAGTCCTTACAATCTTTCTGTCCCTGTCACAAAAAGTACTACGTGAGTGACGCAACGCAACAAGTGCGGCGATACGCGATTAGACCAGTACTTGTGTCAATTGCCTCGTCGGTGTAGTGGCAAAGTTTCTGCCTTATATCCGAGAGGTCCTGGGTTCGAATCCTGGTCAAGACAAACAAAATTGTTTTTTTGAGATTTTCTGTTGAAGTTGGCGGTGTAACACCCCCGTGGCTCGGAAAGCACGTTAAGCCGTTTGGTCCTGCGCCTGATCTCTCTCCGGTCATGTCGGATTGCCGTCTCACCGAACTTTGAGGGTGATGGAACAGTGAGTGCACCTGTGCATTGCGCTCACACTTGTGCACTATAATATTTCCTGCGTAGTTGGCTGATCTCTGTCGAGATTGACCGCCGTGGTCGAAATCGGCCAGGAGGACTATTACTTGTGTCAATATCAATCGCGCTTCTTCACGTCTATCATACATTTGATATTGTCGCGTCACATCGCAGTTGGTGTGTTGTCTCTCACGTAGAACAACGGGTAACATTTTTTAACGATACGCTTAAGTTAACAAAGAGGCAAAGGGGACGCGAATTTTCTAAGTTGAAATTGAACTTTTAACATATCTTGACCTAAGCTCTGCACGAGTGACGCATTTTCGTTATGGCCTGAGGTGAACTCAAGCATATCGTGAAAGGATTTGATGGCATTATCGATACTTATACCTTGATTATTACCTGCACATTAGTTAATACTTCGAAACGTGTTACAAAGTAAATCCTAGACCATGTTTCCTTTTAGCTTTTGTGCCTTGCTCTTACAAGAGAGAAAGAGAGAGACAAATGAGTTCACCGAACTGATAATAGAATTAAACATATTTTATAATAAAATTAATTTATTATATAATATATTCAAAATGGGTTTGCTAAAAAAATCCTGGACAAAGAATTTTTAATTAATTTTAAAAACATCTAATATATTCAATTTATTATAAAATATGTTTCATTCTATTATTAGATCGGTGAAGGTCGATATACTCGTAAGTTCGGATATTAGACTATTATCATCATAGAGTGTGGTTCAATCCCAGAAAGAACATAACATAAACGAGGGAAATAAAACCGAAAAGAGATGAATTATTCAATGCCCGTCGAAACTAGACCGAATCAGACATTCAAATGAAAAAATAAATCCAGTTCGGTACAAAGCGAATGTCTAGATTTTATTTAAGACGTTATATGACACTTCAGCCAAGGACTTAGTCAAGTCCTCAATCCGGAGAAGTTACAATACATCCCAAGACATATGCTAATTTATGTACCAATTAGACATTTACGGCGAAATTTACTTATTTACTGTTTATTTATTTTTTTATCAATATGGGTTCGCTCTTGACATCATTCTCCCTCTAGGAGGTAAAGAAGATGTCGACGATGTAGCGAGCTTACCCAGAAGGTGCCTATTTATTTTCGCTTTGAATGAGCTCAAGTTATAAGAAAGAGGAATAATATAAGAATTGTACTACAAAGAATGAATTTAGTTAACCATACCATACATAATTACTACGATTTTCACAGAAAATGAATCAGCAAAAGGGCCAGTAAGTAACATTAGTTTTAAATCCGCTGTGAAGTGTCAGGGGCTTATGAGAAATCGTTGAATGTTATAAATTTTGACATTCAGCTAAAACTTCGCTTGCAGTATGCAGTAAATCCTTCGACTATATCTGAGAAAGTAGTAACTCCGTAAATGGCTTATCGGCTAAACGACGACGCGACGCCTCTCAGTTTGCACGCTACAACCATAGATCAAACCAAACAGAAGCAGATACGGTATGAGCTAGTTGCACGTGGACCTACTAAACCGAGTCCAATGGACCTGCTCCACTCCTAGTCGTCGAAGGTACTGCGCGTAGTTTACACGTGCGTGCGTGCGTTTGCGTGCGGCCTATTTTAAATTTGAAGATCGTAAGGACGGACTGTATATTCCTCTATTTGGTTTGATCTAGGGCTTACAATGCGCAACGTTGCGATTTTGCGTTTCGTTTTAAACTTACACTGAAAAGAGGAATTTAATATTTGTAGCATTTTATACTAAGTTATAGGTTTACTTTTATACATACGAAAGTAAAGTACATAAGGAGAAAACGATTAGATTGACTCGCAAAATATGGCTCTGTTATAAAGCTTTTTCAGGGAGGTATACAAGGGGTAGGTAGAATAAATAGGTAGCGATTTTCCTTGAATATGGCTGACTTAATATATGACTAATAATATAAATTAATCAATTTAAAGTATGTAAAATACTTAACTCCAAAGGTTGTCTGTAAGAGATCGCTCTTAGCGATAAGACCGCCAAAAATATTGAATCTTTCTTTGTATGCTGATTGTGTATTCTTTTTTGTGGGGTGCAATTAAGTGTTCTCTATTTATCTATCTATCTATATTTACATAATTATCATTACCGTGAAACCCACCTTCTACTTTGTAGCTTTTGAATAATACGCAAATCGCAATGGCCTTACAAAACTGCTGCCGTGAAATACAAAGAAATCAATACGGAACCATCCAACTGGTAGCAAGGTAGGTACTCTGATTAACTCGCCAACAAACTTGCGGTAGTGTTGCCAACTTTCAGAGTTATTTGAAAACAAAGAAACAAAGAGCTAACTTATTATCGTCAGAATTTCTCGCTAACGGTCGTCGATTCGACTCTTAGTTAGTTTTGACGCTCATTATTTGAACGAGTATTTATTAATTCCTTTAATAGCGCGCATTAAAGTTGTTTTTAGTATTTGAAACATTTTGTGTGATGGAAATGGAAGATCAGGCTCTTTTCATTGTTTATTATAACAATATTTTTGAGCTTTGCTAGTGCTCATGACGTGACCTTGAACATTCATCATCATTATCATGATGATAATGATGATGACCTTAAACATGACTTATATTAAATTTAAAGTTAAACACTGAAACGTCGAATAAATTTATAATTACACATTAAAAATAAATGGGAAAATATCAGGTACATTTGCATTGAGCCCAAAATAAGTAGCGTGCTTGTTATATGGCAAAAAGACAACGAAAGTTCCAAAAACACTTAGGCATGTAATTTTCTATATTGTCTACGTCCGGAGATCGAATCCGGGACCTCGGAGATGGCGGCACGTTGGGACCGGTGCGCACGCCACTACACCCCGTCAAGGCTTTAAAGAAATACAAAGTTCATTCAAATTTAAACCTTGAATGTTAACGGACACGAACATGTCAGCATCATGGCAGAAACTTAACCCATTGCTGCATCGCGTGACGAAACGTCTCGTACCTCTACTTCAGAGGCCCTACACTGAAAACCGCTGTTTGTAGTTTCAAATAATGCCATCCTTTTCACTCCTACTAGCTCGACTAAGCGACCGAACGGGACGGATAGTGTAGAAACGTTACCAAGTAGGTACTTGGTACTAAAACAGTTAAACTCTGCGATGAAAATAACAAATTGCTTCTGTTCAACGGAAAATAGAATGCAGAAATGTTTTATTGTAGTCTAGAAATGGGGAAAAAATATCTGTGTGAATATTAATTACAATAGGTTCCACGAAATCATTCTTATATGAACACTAATTATTTGTTTTCGGGTCTAAACGCGATATACGTCACGATCACGAGCTGACCACGTGACCACGGCGGTGTGCAATCCAGCCGAAACGTCGAATTACCTTAAGTTAACGATGATGAAATACAGTACTTATATTCAGAATTGTAATGTAGAATTACAGTACAGTACTAATATACAACGTGAACGTTCATCCGTCATGACGTATCGTGTGTGATTATGCTCTTACGTCTACTAAAAGCCCATCAGTTGATCATGTATGAGCAATGCCCCTAGGTTAGGAAAGACGTGGAATTTTTGGAACTGACTCTTAGAAGATCTTTTGTACGCTGCGTAACGAAAAACGCGATTTTCTAACGTAGGTTCTACGTTATGTTACATTTTAAACCCCTGACGAAAAAGAGAGGTGTTAAAAGTTTGAGCCCTATCCTGTTTGTGGCATCGTAGCTCCCGAACGGCACTCCGTTCGGGAGCTACGATGACCTACGACCTTTTTTAAATATTCGAAAGATAATTTAATCGCGATGGATGTTAGCTATTGCTGGTCAAAAATTCAAAATGCGTCCAGCCGTTGTAGCTGCTAGCTGTTTTTCTGACTTACGTCGGGTTTTTTTAAATTTTTTTTTTGGACGCAACTCCAATCGTTGCAGCAACTTTGTCATTTCCCATCATTTTGCAATATTTTTCCACGAGCTTCCACAGACCCGACTCTTGTGACAGGACATATCAGATTGCGAACCAGCGAGCGCATGTCCAAATTGAAAGGAAATTCGCTAGTTCCCTTCAGTTAGTGTTATATTGCTATTGGGTAGATATGTAGGTATACCCTGTGATGGATTTACAAATTGGTCGCTGTTACCAATCAAGTCATTCAATTAAGTTACTTAATTTTTTTAGCATTAACAATGCAAACTTCATTACAATGTGAAATAAAAGCACACTTGAAGAACAATGTACTGCCACAGGCAGGAATCGAACCCGCACCCCTCGCAAGCCGGGCGATTGCGATGAGTTACTGTCACGGTAGCTCAATTGGGAGACCAATCGCCCGGCTTGCGAGAGGTACGGGTTCGAGTCCAGCCTGCATTCTACTTTAAGTGAGTTTTAATTTCAAAGGTTATCAATTTTTAACTAAGGGCCAAGGCACATCGCCGCGGTAATTTGTCGATAACGGTTGTCGATTGATTAGCGAGTCGAGGCGACATTCGCCAAACTTTCAATTTAACAACAACTTTAGTTAAAACTAACAATTTGGAGCCAGCTAAGCATACTGACGATGATATGTAAGCTGACTTTTTATAATCCTATCGTTTCTACAGTCCAGCTTTTAATATTTTTTCTTTTCTACTATCCAACTTTTTATTTGAAATTCGTAAAAACATGAGGTTTTTAAAATATGTTAAACGTTAAAGTCTAAGTACTTAAATAATTTCCCGGACAAAATGTGTAAATTAGTTTAGCTGGAAACTCATGTTAAACATCACTTTGAACTAATTAGCTTTCAGTTGAAGCTGAATTAAGGGCGCCACACTGAAAGACGCTATCTGGCCCACATACATATAAATAGCATAGCAATCTTAAATATGACGACCACTTTGGTGTAATGGTCAAGAAGTTGACTATTAACCAAGAAGTAGCGGGTTCGATCCCCGCATTGTACAAACATTTGTGTGCATGAACATGTCTGTTTGTACTGGTCTGTATTTATTTAGTTTATTTGTACCACTGTTGATTCTGATATCTGTACCACAAGTGCTTAAGCTACTTAACACGGAATCAGATCAATGTATGTGATGTTGTTGTACTCGTATATTTATAAAACAAAAAAAAACATAATTCGATTTTGGCCAAGTTTTTCTCTTTTAAAAACATAATATGCCATGTACTAGGTGAATCGACGATCATCATGACAATTGACGCAAGAACATGCAACGCTGCTTCAGCGCTATACCAAGGCGGATCGAATCTAGCGCCGGTGGTTTAAATACGGCGTGAATTGGAACTAGTCAAGGTCGATCCGCTTAACTGTTTTATATGGAACTAGCTGACCCGGCAAACGTAGTTTTGCCATATAAATTATTGTTGACAACCCTTATCACTAAGGGATATGAAAAATAGATGTTGGCCGCTTCTCAGACCTACTCAATATGCTTACAAAATTTCATGAGAATCGGTCAAGCCGTTTTGGAGGTGCACGGGAACGAACATTGTGACACGAGAATTTTATGTACCTATGTAGAGAAGATTTTGAGGTTCTTTGCCTTTGCTGTGTTATAAATTACAGCGTCGTAATACAAATTTTTAGCGTTGTGTTCGTGAATCGCGTGATGTGCAAGACTGTGTACGGGGCAGTATCAAGTTAGTCGATGAGATATATCACGGCCGTCAGAAGCGCTGATTTTAACCACATGTATCGCCCTCTTGGATATGGTCTCGGAAGCCGCTAGATGTGGGCAAAACAGGACCGATCACGGTGGGGAACCTCAGGGGAAGCATATGCTCAGCAGTGGGAGCGTACGGCTGATGTAATGATTGTGGTGACATATTACTATGCTTGTTCAAGCTCGATAATTTTAAGAATACAATAAGATGTCCTTACTGCAACGTTATTGATTTATGTCGATATCTAATCCTCGTAGTTATAGCACATACCTCTGTAAAGGCCATTGTCTGTGTAATATTATTTAGACGATTAACGATATCGTCTAGCTCATTATCATTGTTGCTTAATAACGAGAATGTTCCATTTACGATCGCGGCTTAACGGGACTGAGGCGTAAAACTCCTCGCATCAAAAAGTTATTATTTATCGCGTAAAATCTTCGGCGCAAAACAAATAACATATTTAGGGGTCCGTGGAAAAGGTCAAATAAGAAGTCCCGTACACAAAATGCGAATAATTCACATCCCTTTATAGACATGCCTTTTTATAAGTAATTCCTTACGATACCTTTTAGGCACACTTTCTATCAAATTTTGTGGTGTCTATGTTGTAATATTGTGTTCCAAATAAATAATTTACTTACTTGCTCAATCCTTACACGCAATTCATGTGACATCCAGTAAAAAAATCGTAACTGTAAATCAACTTGGTCTACACACAATAAAAAATGGCCCCCAAGTCCCATACCAGTCGTATCAAAATTAATTAAGAAAATAAAGATTTTTTCAGTTCTCAGGAAGTCTTCAGGAATCTTCTCCGTCTCATTAATTAAGACTGGTGATGCCTAACTCCCGTAATAGAAATTACAAAATCTTGTATTCAATTGCTTTTGAGGGATAGGTGGTATTCCTCTTAGTTCGTGGTGGTGGAAGACAAGCACGTCGCGTCGATGAGGTCAGCAGTGAAGCTCAGGCCGTCGTCGTCGAGACAGGAGGTGAAGAGCAGGCAGTCGGTGGAATGTGGGTTGAGATGATAAGGTCGTCGAGGTAGGCAAAAAAAAGAAACACTCCAGGTGGTAGGAGGTGTTTTATTGTGGAGATCACAATAAGTTTTATAAAAAAAGTTCGGTATTCCGGAGTCGGCGACTTCCAGTCCCACACTACGACCAAGAGTTGGACGCGCAGGTAGGCGCAGGAGTGTGACTCAATCTAGGCTCAGGAGTTCCGAAATGTGACCCGAGGGATAGCACACTCAGACGCATCCGAAGCTTTGAGTTGGAATGATTACAAATTATTTTACAGGCGAGGTCATTAAAAGGAAAAATTAGAACATAGCGCGAGTCAAATCTGGACAGCGCCATCTAGTGGTAGCTGCTGGTACTAACGTTGATTCACCGGTGGCGGTGGCTTTGCGTGTCAGTGTGTGCATCTGAACCACTAGCATGTTGTCGTCCGTTGAGTGTAGTTCCGATGATGATATAAGATGGCGCCAGCAGTCTTTGATTATGGATAAATATTGTCATATTGTTACATCCTCCCCCTCAGATCCTGAAGTCGACCCGACGAAGAGATCTGCTACTTCTTGGGGCGCCCGCGACCCTTTCGAGCGGGCTGAGGTCCAGCCGCCTTCTTCTTCGGTCGTCCCCTTTTCCGTAGTGGTTGCACTGGCTTAGGCAAAGATTCTTGAGCATCATTCTTAAAACTTGATAATGCAGACGCATGATAGACGCCAATAGGTGTATCAGGAGTCTCAGGGAACGCTACTTCAAAGGAGGCAGGACCATGTTGTCTGGTGACGACGTAAGGTCCATCTCGTCTAGGAGCAAATTTAGCAGTGATACCCTGTGAAGCTTTGCTTATAGGGTGCAGTTCCACCAGCACGAGATCTCCGCTATTGTACCCAGGATGTCTGCGTCGTTTTTCATCAATAATCTTTTTCATGTTTTCGTTCGTTTTCTCTTGAATATCCCTTGTTCTGAGAATATTATCTGCAAGCTTCTTAAGTTTTGGCGTTACTTCTGGTATAAAGTTTTCAGATATAACGATTTGTCGAAAGTCAATTTCGTTATCACACGGTGCTCTTAATTCCTTAGGTACAACGTTACAATCAATTGACCCAATGCTAATGCTACTGTCACTAATTGGTGGGAACAATGAATGAGAGTGAGGGGATAGGTCCACCTCCGTTTCTTCAATATTGGCCCGCGCGTCATCCATCATATAGTCCAGATGGTTAGGAGTGTAACCATCGAATAGGGCTTTCTTTTTCTTGGGCAATGGTGGGATATCGATGGGTATGAGGCGGTAAGGTATATCATTTGACCCAATCGGGACCGCTACAGGGCAATTGGCTGTCTCTGAAATGTTTCCCACCTCCAGGGTACCCAGAGCCTCTCCCCCTTGTCGCTTCGAGGGTTGTGCAAAGTGCACGAAGTCTTCCTGGTACAACTCATAGTCTTTATAATCACCAGTGAAATTAAATGTTTGCCGGGGCAAATTGAGAATTATTTCGGCGTCCTGTATAAAGCCTACTCCTAGCAACGTCATGTTGTCAGTGGAGTTGGGGAGGACAAGAAAAGTGGTCTGAACCAGCCGGCCTTCCAGCTGGACAGTGGCGCTCGTGGTGAGTACCTTCTGTACCCTCTCAAACCCATCTGCCAGCGTAATACACATCTCTGCGGCTTGGAATGTCTTGCCTTTCTGTTTTAAGTCACGGTACAGGCTGTTCGACGCTATGCTAGCCTTCGCGCAGGTATCTATAAATGCAGTGCCTTTAACTCCTTCCACTTCTATAAAGACAACTGGTCGTGGCCTGGCGTCAGTATGCACGTTGACTGCGCAGAAGCTCAAATCATTGTTAGGTGGAGGAGGTGGTTGTTTGTTTGCGCAGGCTGGGCACTTGCTCCTTACTATACCCGGTGCACCACAGCCGTAACACGAAAAGCGCGGAGAAGAGGGAGACGGGGCCTGTGTCGCCTGTCCGACTGAGGCAATCGGCCGTTGAGTCGAGTGAGAGTCTCCTGTTTGCTCTGGTGCCGCTTGCTTCCGTTTAAGTTTGCGGCAATCTTGCACTGTGTGTCCATTGTAGTGGCAGTAGCTACATTTTGCACGTCGGGAAGGTGGCTTGGCTGGATGCGGCTCGGGTGCTGCCTTGTCACCAGCCAATAACTCCTCGACTTCTCTTGCGGCGGCAAGTAGCTCGTCGAATGTGTTCACCGACGCCCTTGGGATCTTTTCCCGGATCCGGATGTGCAGTTGCCCAAAAATCATGCTAAGCTGCTGGTCTTCGGTGTGTTCCGGTGATGGCAACTGGGCAAAAAGCATCCGCTTCTGGGCCACGAAGCTCTCGGTAGGGACGCCAGTGTCTTGCTTTTCGCCGATGATCTCTTGGTAAATCATGTAAGCCGGTTTCTTCGGTGCAAAGGCATTACGCAACCGTGTCCCAAATTGTTCCCAGGTCGTCACATGCTTTTTTACTCCTTGCCACCAGATAGCAGCATCACCTCGCAGCAGAAGCGGAACGCCTTCAAGAGCTTCAGTGTCCGGAATGTTCTCAATCTTCTTGAAAACGCTGGCTGCTGAGAGAAAGGCTTCCACTGTCTCAGAATTCTTCTCGCCGTCAAAGTGAGACGTACAGAAGGCGAAACTTCCTCGTCGGTTAGGTGAAAGCTTCTCAAGCAGCTTCTGGAATTGTTCATCCGTAAGGTTTACCGACATTTTGTTTTGCGCCGGACTTCCTTTCTTCGTTTTCTTCGGACTTTTGCTCTGTCTTGACGAGGTGTAGGTAGTCACGCGGCCGAACTTGGTGACGTATCTTGGCTGGTACCTGTCAGGCCCACTGTTGGTCGCCAGTTTTGAGGGGATAGGTGGTATTCCTCTTAGTTCGTGGTGGTGGAAGACAAGCACGTCGCGTCGATGAGGTCAGCAGTGAAGCTCAGGCCGTCGTCGTCGAGACAGGAGGTGAAGAGCAGGCAGTCGGTGGAATGTGGGTTGAGATGATAAGGTCGTCGAGGTAGGCAAAAAAAAGAAACACTCCAGGTGGTAGGAGGTGTTTTATTGTGGAGATCACAATAAGTTTTATAAAAAAAGTTCGGTATTCCGGAGTCGGCGACTTCCAGTCCCACACTACGACCAAGAGTTGGACGCGCAGGTAGGCGCAGGAGTGTGACTCAATCTAGGCTCAGGAGTTCCGAAATGTGACCCGAGGGATAGCACACTCAGACGCATCCGAAGCTTTGAGTTGGAATGATTACAAATTATTTTACAGGCGAGGTCATTAAAAGGAAAAATTAGAACATAGCGCGAGTCAAATCTGGACAGCGCCATCTAGTGGTAGCTGCTGGTACTAACGTTGATTCACCGGTGGCGGTGGCTTTGCGTGTCAGTGTGTGCATCTGAACCACTAGCATGTTGTCGTCCGTTGAGTGTAGTTCCGATGATGATATAAGATGGCGCCAGCAGTCTTTGATTATGGATAAATATTGTCATATTGTTACATTGCGATTTTGATTCGGTTATTTAACCGCCTCAATTCAATTTGACTAACATAGTGTTCCATAGAACCCTGTCGCATTACATTATTGTGACGTTATCACATTCCCACATAAAAGCCGTCACTCAATTTCCTTCGACCAAGTCCTATTTTGTTTGAAGTGTCTGTCCGACACGGATGTCTACTAGGGATCATTGTATGAACTAAAGGGAAAACCACACTATGATAGCGTCGAGCAGTGAGTACGTAATACTCATATAAATATAACGCCTTTTTGCCCCGTTTATAAGTTAACTAGAACCACGCGGTTACAGTTTAAATAAATTTTAATAACTCTGTGGCGAAGGACTAAATAAAATTCCCAAATAAAACTCACTAAGCCACACACACCAGAAGATGGAAAAATCTTCAGAAAACACCACATTGAGATACAGGAATGCCAATTCGGCAACCGCGACTGGTTTATGTGTTAAAAAAAGATCTTTTAAAAACAAGGGGGCCGTTTAAGTATCACGTAAATACAATTATTAATAAAAAAAAACCCCGACATGAGCTAGGCAAACAGCTGGTGAACTTCAACGAACTGGACTGATTTGGACTAACCATAGCTAAGAACCACTATGATTCAATCATTATCTTTCGAATAAAAAACACGCTTTGAAATCGGACCATCCGTTCGTTAGCTGCAATGCCATAGACAGATAACACAATCATACACACTAACACACACACAAACAAAATAGGGGACAAACTTATAACACCCCTTTTTTGTCGTCGGGTGTTTGAAATATGTAAGCAAAAACGCAACCTAAACCAATTCGAAACATTATTTTAAGTACAAGTGTAATCCTCCCTACATCCCTTTTCGCTCCGTCGACAATACACATCGTACTAAATAACCCTAGTCATGTTTTAAAGGCAAAAGCATATCAGTACCGTGTTAGTGTATTTTACCCTAACATACCCTGATAACAGAATGGAGTGCAAATCGAGACCGATTTCGACCGGTCATCTCATTTCATGCCTCTATAAACGGCTTGGGGTGTTTTACGCTTGAATCCAATGGAATGTAGTATAATATCGCTTGCAGATGTTATAAATAAATAAATAATGTATTTACTGCGGATGCATTTGCATATTTTCAACTAATTCCCTTATCTCATTTTGACATGAATTGTTTTGCTATCTAAATTATTTTTCTTTTCACTAAGAGGTATGAAAAATAGATTATGCTTCCTCAATTTCATGAGAATCGGTCAAGCCGTTTCGGAGGAGTACGGGAACGAATATTGTGACACGAGGATTTTATTTTTATAGAGATTTAGTCGTCACATTTATGTCAGTCAGAAGACAGAGTTTTTTTTGGTTGTCGCAACATTTTACGTAGCTTTTTCCTTCCCGGAGTGTTGTAACAATTACTATCAATATAATTAATAATAAAAAAGGAGGTCAATTGTTATTGAAGTCGCTTGTGTATTGAAAAGTAGGTTAATATATATGCAAATATACTAGTATATTAACGGACTTCAAAATGATAATAATAATATATTGAATATACAACAACATCACATACATTGATCTGGATCCATGGTAAGCAGCTTAAGCACTTGTGTTATATGTAACAGAATCGACAGTGGTATTACAAATAAACTTAATAAATACATATAGCACCCAGACCAGTACAAACAGACATGTTCATGCACACAAATGTTTGTGCAGTACGGGGATCGAACCCGCGACCTCTTGGTTAATAGTCAACTTCTTGACCATTACACCAAAGAAGAGACTATCCTATCCTCGTTATCAATACCTGAATTTGATAATGTAATGATTAATAGTTGTACGAAAATTACGAAATGGTAAACTAAGAAAAACATTTTATTCGACCACACAGCGTTTAGTCAAGCCAGCCAGATGTTAAAAAACTCGACGTTTTTTGAATACCGCACATAAACACAATTTCGTCCCGTTTTATGACATTGTCACGAGTGGATCAGCGTATGTCATTTTACGACGAACGACTCTGAGTCATCAATAAGAAATAAACATGACGGGAATTGGCTGGAGAGCCCATAAAAACCATTTGGAGCAAATAAACAGGATCTCGTTCAGGTGGTTTGAGTTTGACTTTACGCTTTACATCGATTTTCCATCACTTGTTGCTTAAGGAAACATGGCCGATATAAGTACTTAGCTTTGTAAGAGTTTCCAAATTGCGGAGTTGGTAATAAAAACTTATCAAAATACAAGCGGATATTTCACCTGACCCGGTGTTTGTAATCAAATATTATAATTTATTTTTTAATTAAAAACTTCTGCACAAACTTGTGTACAATGGTGGACTTAATGCCGGAGGCATTCTCTACTAGTCAACCACATGTTCAAGCAGAGAACATACAGCCTTGTAAGTAAGCTAAATTTCACGCACTTTCCAATGTCCGATTGAAATTTTGTAATATAGATCTCGTTTGAATGATATTCACAATTTAAATATTAAAGTTTATTTGATTGTAGTAGCGGAATTGGTGTCCCCTTTTGTGTAAGCTGTGAACATATAGTTTTAACATCACATAAGCCCTAGTTCATGGCGTCGTAGACTAACAAGTTCCTCTCTCAATAGCTTTCTAATTCCCCTTATCTAAATGATATCAGCGCTTCATTGTCTCGTACCAGGATAATTGGCCTCAATACCGGAATCCGGGCCGGCACTAATCCGGTTAGAGTATTTTTTTGTTAGCACCAACAGGCCTTAGGGACCACCAGCCATTTTATTTTAAACACCGCCACAGACTAGCGAGAACAGCATGACCATTTACTAGTAGGTGAGAACGCAAACAGTTTCATCTAGTTTTTAAGCTGTTGAAAACACTGACTTATTCTGTAGCATAGTCCCTTTTAGTACCCATTCATAGTTAATTATAATAACCATTTATAATATATAATTTTTGTGCTCATTAGGCTTTTTGTGCCTAGGAATAATTCTTTCATTCATATATTTTTAGTATCTTGAACCGTTTTCGCAGAGCACGCAACGGAAGCTTACAAGGATGGTAAGGAGGATAATTTTCCCCGTTTTTATCACATTTTCCATTATTTCTTCGCTCCTAATAAGTGCAACGTGATGTTATATAGCCTAAAGCCTTCCTAGATAAATGGTCTTTTCAACATAAAAAATAGTTTTCAATTACAACCAGTAGTTCCTGTGATTAGCGCGTTCAAACAAACAAACAAAGAAACAAACTCTTCAGCTTTATAATATTAAAATAAATATATATTTGGCGACCTCTACCATTCGCCATCACAAGTGCATGCCTAACGGCAAGCACAACAGCGAGAGCTGATACGGCTCCATAAGGCTAGATGGCGCTGTTAGCCTAGTACCGGCCAAATTGTACCGGCCTAGTACCGCACATGAACCGCGGTATATAAGATTTCGATCCAGAATAATATAGATAGACAAATCAAAATGATGTCTATCGGACCTTGGCCCCCGACCATAACACCCGGTCGGTAGGAAGCGCTTCCCTTTAGCTTCCTAACTCGAAATCAGTCGCGCCAAATATATATTAGTAGAGATGACATGAACCTACAATGGCCAGAGTAGAATAATGTTTTATAATGGATGTATAACTAAATTTTTATTTATACTCGAGTTATTTTTAAGTGGAAATACCTTTGAACACTTTTTTGAATAAATGTGAAATTTTCCTGCCTTTTTAAACTTTTGTACCCCTTTTCGGACTGGTTTTGTTAGGCTGTGACCAGGATAAATTGGATTTAACCCTCACATTACAGCAGTGGTGAATAGCAACCTCACACCGCGCGATATAAGCTCTGCCGTGATTATTTTAATTTGCTTCGTTGAGAGTCTAGCCATCCCTTTCCCTCATGGAAGACTACAGTTCGAGCGAGCGAGACTGCTTCATCTAAGAATTACCATAACTACGAGTATTTGAATAGTTGGTCATCTGGGCGCTGAAAATATCTAACATCAGACTTTTGGCCATGTCTCGTGGACTCTGCCAACTTTTGTGATTTATCTACACTAATATTGTAAAGAGGAATGATTTGATTGTTTATTTAAATTAAATAAATAGACTCTGAAACTACTGGACGGTTAGAAACAAATCTTTTACCATTAGAATTTTACTAATTTTACAATATCCCTAATGAACAAAGGCTATTTTTGTACTCGTATTTTAGAGAACAGAATTCCACGGGAGCGAAGCCGCTAGCGGTAAGCTAGTACTAAATATTTCGTGAAATAATTAAAAACTCCGTATTACCCATAATTAAAATATCTCGTTAGTTATTCTAATAATTACATCTCATAAATAAAACATTTGCCTGCGTGTGTGGAACAAAGAAAACACAACTGTAACCTGCAATTAGAAACTTTAGCTCAATTAAACCAACAGGGTTTTGTACTTGCAATTACTTATATAATACTTCTGAGTTCAGCAGGCTTTCAACATTTTCCAATTTCATACACACCATAAATAAATTGTCATTTTAAAAGCCTGCTTGCAAGTTTAACCAACTTTAAATGTATCCATAGTTTATGCCACCAGTCAGTTCATTTAGTCTTTACTTTATTGTACTATTTTATTTTAAAGCATAAGGCGTCTGACTTTCTTGTGTTGAGTCCGTTGTGTTATGCACTCACCAGTGCTATTTAATCATATGAGTTTGTATATCATTTATGTAAAAAAAACGTTAAAAAAAGACTTTTATAAAGTATCTATACATATAATAAGACTGTAAAAGATCGATTTCTGTACATTGAAGATTTTTATGAAAAATTGTTACAGGGGGTCTTAATTACCGTAATAGAAGCCAAAACAACAATTTTTAAAAATTTTGTCTGTCTGTCTGTCTGTCTGTCTGTCTGTCTGTCTGTCTGTTTGTCCGGGCTAATCTCAGAATCTACTGGACCGATTTTGACGGGACTTTTTTTATTTGACTCAGTATCACCTGGAGAGTAAACTGGGATATAAATAATCACGCCGATGAACTTAGGGGGCAGGCAGGAAATTGAATCTCAGAATCTACTAAACCGATTTTAATGGGACTTTTTTTTTTTGACTCAACATTACTTGGAAGGTAAAGAAGGATAGAAATAATCACGCCAATAGACTAAGGGGGTAGGCAGAAAATTGAATCTCGGAAACTACTGGGCCGATTTTAATGGGACTTTTTTTATTTGACTCAGCATCACTTGCAATAATCACGCCAATAGACTAAGAGTGTAGGCAGGAAATTGAATATCAGAAACTACAGGACTGAATTATATGGGATTTTTTCATTTGATTGAGTTTTACCTAGACAGTGAAATATATAATAACTCATGCCAAATGACTAAGTGTTAACTGGCCTAAACTTGGGATGAATTAATCACCCTACCTAACTAAGGGAACTCATTGTGTGTACCTGTTATAGAGTCGCAGGTATGCCTGCATTTGGGTCATGTTAAACAGTAGCATAGGCTGGGAGTACCTCCACGCGGTGAAGGCGGTAACAGTTAAAATTCCACGCGGACGAAGTCGCGGGCACAGCTAGTCATAAATAAAATAATCAAAACTGCGCCATACCCCCTCTGGGTATGGCACAGGGCTTTGGTAGTGATACCAAAAATTAAGCAACCTACGGCGCGGTCATGTTTGGGATGGGAAATGGACGTCACTTGTATGGTCAAAATGACCATACAAGTGACGTCCATTTACAAGCATCTCCGTACTTCGGAAGGCACGTTAAGCTGTTGGTCCCGGTTATTATCGATAGATATTAGTCGTTAAGCCCGGTAGGAGGCCCTCGGGCGGCTTAATAACATCTGACAGTAAGGTTGGTCACGTACCTTACACACACCCCTTCACCATTCCGCACTGAGCCCGCGGGGTGGAGTATGGCTCGCACCACCTCATAGTTGAGGTGAGGCCTGTGCCCAGCAGTGGGTCGTATATATGCTGACTACGAAGAGGGGGAATTGCATTCAAAATTCGTCCAGTGACTGTCCTAAATAGAACACCATTATGGTGATATACTGGTGCAAGCACGATGGAATGAGGATTATGAAATAGTATCGAGACTCGTTAAATGTGTTTTGTTCTAACGATGCCTAATAACCAATATCGAAATAATTGCGTTTCGATAGCTCATGTAGGTAGTTATATTTAATGGTGCCGATCCCTATCAATTTCAAAGGACAATAGGGAGGATTAAATGGAGCTAAAAGTGGAGTGCTGGGCACTGGCCCCATCTCTTTTATGAGATGCAACAAGCCATAGCTACTTATATGAAAAGTTTGATCACAAACATTTGTTAAAGTATTAAAACTTCAACCCAAGTAAACCCTGCTGTATGTACTTTTCTGTATTGTTTATTCCCACACCACCCAGTACCTCATCATCAAGATTATAAAAGGATGTTTAGTATGTTTCAAAATATGGCCATATTCACAAGAATATGGGATGTTTTGTATGAATAAATCTCCTGCTTGTTTCACTAAGCTGCCACAAAATTCTGCGTGGAGTAAACCTTCAATTCTTTTGTTTGAGGGACTCCGTTCTCAACGTACAATGCGTCGAAAAAAAAGATTATATGATAAATTAACCAGAAGTACCTACAAAACATGTCAACTATAAAGGAATCATTCTAAAAATGAATATTATATTATTTACTAGTGGCCGCCCGCGACTTCGTCCGCGTGGAAAGCCTTTATCTTAAAAATTCTTTATGAATTGTAGCCTATATGTTATTCTGATGTATAAGCTATATTGTGGTAAAGTTTCATTCAAATCCATTCAGTAGTTTTTACGTGAAAGAGTAACAAACATCCATACATCCATACATCCATACATCCATACTTACAAACTTTCGCCTTTATAATAGTAGTAGGATTACCATAGTTTCTAATAGAACTGGCTGAATTTGAATTTTTGAAACTTTAAGTTTTTTGAGACGTCAATAATCCAGGTGTTAGGTGGAGCTTTCTTTATGTTTGTATTAGGTCCCTTTAAGCCTATAAGGAATAGCAACATTTAACGGGGAGATATATAATCTTTGTAGCGTATCAAAAGGACTCATGGCATTTCGTTTGATGGAAGCGTCGAGGCTAAAATCATGATACACCTTTGTGATTTTAGGGTGGTTTAGAATTTATGGTCCTCAAAAAGGGTGTTTGTTGTGTTGACTTTGGTCGTACCATCACAATTGTGCTGTCCCACCGTGCAGAAGAAATGTTTGCTTTGTAAATGCATCGCAAAATATTTTGGAAAGAAAACGACATATCACAAAAAAGTTGCCATTTTCATCATACAAAACCGGTAAATGGAAAATTACAAGTACGTTTTCTCGTTACATAAATCTCGGTTGGAATGAGTTTTCCTCGAATACACCAATACGAGTATAGCTCGGGTTTACAAGTTCCGTTCGAAATATCTCTTATTTCTTAACGTGCACTGTCGCTATCTAAAATTATGGTTCAGCGAACAACTTTTCCGATATTAAACTGTTACTCAAGAGCCGTAGCAGGTAACGAGATATTTATGGGCATTCTCTGGAAAAACTGCCGTTGCGGTCGTTAGCATTGCAATATAAAAGATCAGACTAGAAGCTGTCGTTCAAGAATAAAGTTCGAAAATTTCTAAATGAATAAATTGCATGTATATTATATTTATATATTTTTGTTATCCATATTAATTGATTGTTATTTTTTTAAATTATAATATAATGCAATATTTACTTTTATTTATTGATATTATAATATTGTATCAATATACGAGTATTATGTTTATTTATTTTCGGCGTTATTAACTACAATTTACCTTTCTCATTTAATTTTCACTGCACCCATTGCTTTTTTTCTGCATGACCTTGAGGTTGACTGGTAGAAAATGCTTTTAGCATTAAGTCCACCCTTTGTACAGTTCTTGGGCAATAAAGTTTTGAATAAAATAAATACCGTTTTCCGATACGGCTTAACTATGCACCAGGCTTCAATGACAATCGAATCGATTTCGTTGTTAAGTATTAATCATATGATAGATTCATATATCGGAGGTTCTTACTGACACAAACATATCGTGATGAACAAAAGGAGGAATAGTGAGAAAATAAGTGAAAGCTATTGTAAAATACACGTTTTTTCCTGAAAATATCAACAAGCTCCCACAATGATCCATATTACACATTCAACTGTGCGTGACATACGGTAAATCAACTCAAAAAATTTCATGGCGAGAAAACCAGTACAAAACGCCGTATTGCGAAAGTTTTAACTTCAAAAATATCTAATCGTTGAAATACGTACTAATTTATTTGCTTAAATTAGACAAATTTGAAAATTGGAAGCTCGATTAATCTAATTAGATAATTCATTTCTCGACCACCGTCATCGTTACCTAAAAGGTTTTAAAGGAACTTTATAGGCTGTAACGAAAATTAATGACGGCTGTAAACGAGTTTTCATAGGATTTTTTTTTCTTCTCCATAATAAACGAGGTTATTGGTTCAGCTCTGCAAATAACAATGTCAGTATCAGACAACCTGAATAAAAGCCTCTCTCAGTTACTCCCGGCTTAGGGTGTGTTCACTTCATAAAAAATTGTAAGATAAAAAAGAAAAACCGTACTTTCAAGTCAAAAGAGTAAGTACTCTCTACTACTACTACTCAAAGAGCTAAGAAAACAGCTGATGATCTTGAATGGCTGGACGGAGTTTGACCAAGTATATCTAAGAAACGCCGTGATTAAATTATCTTTCGAACAAATCTACATTGAAATCGGTTCATCCGTTCAGACGCCACACGCAGTCCATGCAGATAGACACACAAACGGAATAGGGATCGAACTTATACTACTAACTATCCCTCTTTTTCGTTACTCTTGTTCGGTTAAAAAATTGAAGTCGCAAAATCAGGATAAATAGCTGTCTGTCAGTTTCATACTTACAAACTTCAGATAGATTTTGCTATAAAGGTAGATGAAATGTTGAAAAAAATATTGAAATAAAAAAAAAAAATTACTGGTACATAAATTAGAAGATGATTTAATAAGAGAATAGGATTACTCTCTTATAAAATCATCTTAAGACTAGTTTATTGTTTATCCTGAGAGCTGGTACACGATGGCAAACGTCAATGATATCCCACGATAATGGACGCATTAGCAGCCTTTTTAATAATAAAAGGGCTTTTTAAATGGAATGTCACACAATATTAAGATAAGATAAGATCTGGTTTCCAAAAGTCCTTCTGGATTTTGCTGCTCTGTGTTGTTTTCTTCATGCATCTGGTACCTTAGTTAGATTAGATGATAGTTTTATTAAGATAAAACAGTTTTTATCTGTATCGAGTATTTCCTGATGTAAGGTAGGTACACAGCACTAATAACATGATATATTTTAGCAGACTAGCTGTGCCCTGCGGTTTTAACCTCAAAGAACCCATTTTCTATATATCCCACAAGAACCGTGTTCATAATACATATTATACATATTATTTATTTAATATCTAATATATAAAATTCTCGTGTCACAGTTTTCGTTGCCATACTCCTCCGAAACGGCTTGACCGATTCTCATGAAATTTTGTGAGCATATTGAGTAGGTCTGAGAATCGGCCAACATCTATTTTTCATACACCTTAGTGATAATAATTTATATGGCATAACAACGTTTGCCGGGTCAGCTAGTGTATTATAATAATTAGTAACATTTCGAAACAAAATCGTTGACCCCACAAATAAGGTGCAGCAGTAGCGTCTGCCTTTTAATAATGCAAGGCTTATTCAGTGCTGAAGCATAACGTCTCTTCTTCTCAATGTGAAATTAAAGCACACTTATAGAAAAATGGACTGCCACAGGCGGGACTCGAAACTGCACCTTTCGCAAGCCGGGCGATTGCTCTCCCAATTGAGCTACCGTGACACTTACTCATCGGTCCGAATTTTTTAAGCTCTTTTTATTATGACTGTAGCCAGTCCCGCTTGTAGCATTCCATTTTTATTTTCTTTAAGTGTGTTTTAATTTCACATTCAAAAGAAATGTGCATTGTTAATGCTAAAAAATTAAAGTAACTTAACAGTCTCTTCTTCTCTTTTTTTCTCCCTTATCTTTATAACAGCACTTTAAAATTCCTTTAACCTTAAAAGGTTTACGATCTAAATTCAGACGTCTTTAAGATAACCTACGTAAGTTTACATAGTTTGATGGCTGGAGCGAGCTACCAGCAGATGTAGATAAGACACATTCTCCTTGTAGATATTACATAGAGTCAGTTAAACTTAATACACATGATTAAGAGTGACTCGGCGAGCTCAAAGTGAAATAAGTTATACGAAGAACGCAATATACCTTGAATAATAATGACGTTTTATGAGTTAAGATTCTATTTATTAGACCGTCAACTTCTACTCGTATTCATCTCGTGCGATTGAAGTTTAATAAAACTAGATATGAGTACTGGAATGGGAAAGTTAGGTATTATTGCGTAATATAGTGCCTTTTTACTCTGTACAATATTTAGTACAGTATATAAATAGTATTTAGGCTAGAAACTAGCAGAAATTCAAGTAAGTGGTTTCACATTTATGAAAACACTAATTTTATCTTTTGAGTCAGACGGCTTTCAGTTCAACCTCATAGTTTTCTTACTTTGATCATTAATACGAGTATTGATAAAATTATTTTATATAAAAGTGCTAATTTTGCAGACCTAATATGTTTACGGATAAAGTTGTAACTTTAAAACTGAAAATTATCTATGCCTTATGCTCTTACAATAGGAGCGATTTCCCTACGAAAATACGTAGTTTGATATGCAGGCGACTGTACTTTTTCAGTAAAATGGACAGACGAACTGACCTCTGCGACCTTTAATAGTGGCGAGGGTGGTAAGTAAGTATTAATAGGGGTTACCCGCACTAAAGTTCTATGACCACAATCAAAGGGCACAGCGTATAAAATTAATTCGTTAGCTTTGAAGAATTTGCTATGTTTTTTGTCATACCTAAATGAAAGTGTTACATAAATAATGTTATTATATTCTACCACTTCTTCATTAAGATTTTCTATCTTCATCAAGCGTTACTTGTAACAATAGCACTGACAAAAGGTCTTTTAGAGACTCCACAAACACGAAATTTTTTATTTTATTTTATTTATTTTGAAAACCAACAGCGTAATACATTGTATAGGTTTAAGTAGTAAATTAAAGGTAAGTAAAGCTAATAACAGGTTTCCCTTGAACTTAACTAATAATAGTGGTAAGATAATTTAATTATTTACATAATTTAGACTAAAAACGTGAAACAAATTCAGATTGCATGCATGGTAGTATTTAGTATTTTACTGAGTTTTTTTTTAAATATTATTAATGTACAGTGTCCAATAATTTAGTAAATTGTTTATAAAATAGAACAGTGCGGTCCGGTGCTGCTACATAGCATTGTTTATAAATGAAAATGAAAAAAATGAAAGTTACAGAGCAGAAAAAAAAAGAACTAAAATACAATAATTATCAAGTACATTTTTCAAGCCCGTGCCTGAGCTTCAGGAGTATTTAATTTTAAGTATCTCAATGGCCTTGCTTTTTATTGTATTCTTGCTAAACAAGAATAAATCCACGTCCCCAAATATATTATTATATGTTTTCGGTAATCGAGAGAGGATAGCATTACGTGCATAGTTAGTAATATTGAAAGGAACTAGGAATAACGGTAAATAGTAGGGGAGAAGGCACCTTTGTACAGGGGCAGCTTTGAACACTTTTTACACATTCTGTCATAACTTCAAATACTGTTTTACAATGATTAGTGTAACTATTAGGCTATAAAATCGCAATACATACTCGTAATATGAGAATTATGACCACAAAAACTATTAGAGAAAAGAAATTAAAATAATATTAAATAAAAATTTGTACTAGCTTGGGGTAGTCTTGAAATATGAATAAATTCGACTACATTTTAAGGTTTCTCACACTCGACGAAGATGAAAAAAAAAAACAAGTATAAAACATTACAAAGTAAGTATTTAATAATATGATAAAGTAAATGAACATAACTTCTATTTAAAATAGGTTCCGAGTCTCATTTGAACAGTAAATACTTCTAGATCTATAGTCTTTATGACTTGCTAATCAATGTCTTAATCAGTTTAATTTTCAGCCATTAGTCCATTCCGTAATATATGAAACATTCTGACTAATAGAGGGGACAAGTGCATCATATAGCTTGAATTGGATGACCTTGGTCATCTTGATCCTTACGCGCTTATTTGAAATAGCTTATCATTTGCACTCGAAATTGAAAACTTCTCATAACGCAACGACAGGCTGTCAAACGTCAGCAGTGACAAGTGACAGTTGTGAAGGTTTGTGCTGCCACTACCCTAAAAATCGTCACAAAATTACATTCCAAAATAGCTTCGTAAATTCAAATGTTCAAAGGTGCCCTCTTCTCCCCTACGAGAATTTTTATTCCATTCGACCAAACCAAATCTTTTGCTTGTTTTTTATTGTTTCGTTATGCTGCAAACTGAATTCACTACCACGAAAGTAAACTGAGTTAGACTGTGAACTGGATGTAACAGATAGAAAAACATTACTTCATTCAGAGGCGTTGTATTTCTCAGTACGTATTCCACACAGAAGTCATGTACTACCAAACATTTGGTAACTATCTTCGGCTCTAGTCTGCGCATTCGTCTTCCCGGTTTCAGGAAACAGGGAGTGACAAGGATGACTACATCCGAAACTACGGACAACGGCTCAGAGACTAAGAATTCGTACCTAATTCCACACTATATCGACCCGAAAACTTCCTGGAATGCCGTCAAAGACAAAGTACTCTGACCAAATGCTGGTTGTTGAACCTCAAACGTGACGTTACGTCAGAAATCCTACGCGCCGCCACGTCAGTTTTGGGCCCACTGGGCTTTGTAAAAGTTTAAAGTTACGTTAGCGCAAATAAATCTCGACCTGTGAATTTGACACCTGCTATGGTTTGATTTTAAAGCATATTTTATGTTTTTGGACACGTTGACACCTGAGTAACGGGTAAATGAGCCTTTTTAACTGCTGTCAGTTAAAGTATTTATAATATAGTAGCTTTTACCCGCGACTTCATCCGCATTAGGTAGTTTTTTTTTGTAATGCATTGTTTTCCCGAAATACCAATTTTATCCAAATATAACTCAAATCTTTGGTAATTTAGGAATGAAAGCGTTAAAACTCCCCGGAAAGTAATTTTTCCCATGGGTGTGCGTTGTTTTCCCGCGGTCAAAAGAAACTCATGTCCTTTCTTAAGACTCAAACTATCTCGGGGTCGAAACCGAAATGAAATTTCATTTCGGTGACCTTAAAACTTTAATTTCGATATCTCCTTAGCTAATTAAGTAAGATATTTATGTAGGAGATCAATATAAGTATAAACAATACCAAGAATAATATTACAGATTAGATACAGTTTAAAAAAAAAACTAAACGTTTCACCGATGTTATAAAAATAGGGACTTTCTTCTGTTGATGGATTCAAACGCCATCTTATTATTCTAGAATGGTAAAGTGCACTCAAATGAAATAAAACTTGACTTATTCACAAAACGACACAACCATGAATATTAGACAAATAAAGATTTATAATGTACAAACGCCAAGGAATACGTGAATGAAATGAAGTTGTTATAGGTATCAGTGTTAGAAATTTTAACAGAGCTGCGCTGTCCTCTGACCGACAGACGCCCGTTTTGTAGGAAATTAATCCCACTCAAGCCGACAGCTAAACAATTTTAAAATATAGTGCGAAAGATTCCACTGAAATGTATCTAAAATAATATACAATTAAAAGGAGGATAAAATGAAAACTGAATTTCAAAGGTTAAAAAACCCCCGAATGAGCCAGGCTCACCAGCCAACAGTTGGTAAGCTTCAACGGCTGGACGTATTTTAAACAGCCATAGCCAAGGAACCACCGTGATTAAATTATCTTTTGAAAAAATTGGTTGCCTGTAAAGTCGGTATACGCGCGAAAGTTTTACGTGACAACGACTCTGAGTGGTAAAATAATTTTAATGTGAATATTCATTCGTATAACATGAACCGGTGTGTATGCCTATCTCTCTCTCTCTCTCTCTCTCGCTCTGTCTCTCTCGCGCGGAGCGTGAGCGGAGCAGCGTAACGCAGTTTCTTGAGGTGTCACCCGGCAAACCAATTTATAAGACGTTGTCACGTCAAAAAAAAACATATTGAAATCTGTCCTTACGTTCGAAAGCTACGATGCTAGACATAGGAGAAGTCAAACTAAAACCCCCCTTCTTTTTCGTCGGAGGTTAAAAAGTGGAAAAACTACATAGAGAAATATACGCGTTGACTGCACAAACGGTAGAAGTCTGACCACTGTGCACTGGTCCGGATAATCCGCGGTCAATGGTTGATGGCTGGGCGGACATAGGTAGGCGCTTCATCAAATCTGTTGTAGAGACAACATCAAAAGTGCCATTTATTTCAAAAGTTACCCACAGTATATTAAAATTGGAATATGGCTCCTCGTTATTTTTGAGGTTAGGCCAGTCATGAAGTGGAACGATTATTTTGCCAGGTGTAAAAACTGACAGTTACTACTACAGCTAAACTACTTGGCAAAAATGTTTTCCGACAATACGGTAGTTGACACCAACAATCGTTGACGTATTTTTATCAACTGTCAAAACGCTTTTTTTCATAGAGTTTGTATGGGAATAACAAACTTTGTCGTCATCGAGTGCAATGCCGAATGAATGAAATAATACGAACTGCAGAAAAATATTAATGAAAAGTGATCTGAAATTATGAATTATTTAAGAGAAAATCTATAAGTTTTTTAATATTTCTTTCATACTGGAAACAAGCCTATTTTGATGGTGTACACTCACCATCAAAATTATATTGAAATCTATGTTAACCAATATTTAGCACGAAACTAGAGGTAATTGTGAAAGAATGATAAATTAGGGTAAATTTAAATGCTCGCTTACTGTACATAAAATTGAAAAAAGTTTACTACAAATACCCATTTGACACTTACATTAACTGATGATGATGTAAATCCATTTCGGCACAAGATAATAATTTTACCTAATAAATAAAACATTTTCGTAAGGGAAAGGCAATGAAAGCTTCGCTACGCCTGAAAAGGGGAACCCAAAAGAAATCCGGATTGAAATTATAAATAGGAAAACATTTCAGCCGTGAAAGAGGAAACCTTGCGTAGCTCCCGCCCGACCTTATAACAATGATCTTTCCTGGAATAATCCAGATATTGTTCTTTTTCCCAAATAGAGTGGTTTCCTCCCAAATAAGGTCGGACCGAACAACATTTATTTTGTATTCGTTCGTTATCATCGGCAGCGATGGTAACATGGCTTATTATGACTCATACTGCGTACTTTAGGTGGGTTACTGTAAAAAATATGTTGACAAGTTTATTTCTCAAGTTTTACATGTTTGCTTGTTTGACAGTCATTTAGGAACCGTTTTGTCGTATAGGTAATCCTTTGCAATCTTTAAAATTTTATGGCATCCGGTAGCCGACGGTATTAAAGTTTTAATCTTAAGTTTTTTTTTATTATGTTTATTAATCATGTGACAAATGTGTATTTTATCTAGACTATTTATTTATTCATATTACCGGTATGCAGATTTTGACGTAACAAAGCAGTAAAGCGGTCTTAAATATTTTTAGGTTTTAAAAGGTTTATTAGGTTAATACAACCAGTACATTTCGAAAAAGCTGTAAAAACCAATTGTCAAACAATTACAAAATTAAACACCAATAACAAACACCAACCAATCAGAAAACAATAAATATTCGGTCAATTGACTCCGATTTCTGATACACTACCGTGACGTCACGTTATTGTATTGCCATACAAAATCTATGGAGGCAGCCCGTTTTGACAGATAAAAAAGAGTATGTCAACAATTGGTGGTGTCATCTAGCGTATCACAATTTAAAACCGGAACGGCCCCGACCGTTGTCTACGCGGGTCGTCCTACTACGTAACGTTTCGTCCGCACTAACAAGCGTCGCCATCCCTGTAATTTTCTCAGCTAAATTATTTTAAACAGGAATAAGGTTAACGACCCTGCACCGCATGACGAGATTGAGAACTCGTGACTTAGTCGACGAAGGAATATGCACCTTAGCTTTGAAGTGGGGTGAGCACGAACATTTTCGTAATGTATTTGTGTCGTCCAAACGTCGGAAACTGACATTTTCCACATACAAATTGACAAGTTAACGATGGGTTAACGCTACGAATACGTTACGATAGTAGTTCGTGCTCACCCCACAGATATTATGTTAATGTGTATTAATAGTCCTCCTGGCCGATTTCGACCACGGCGGCCAATCTCAACAGAAATCAGCCAACTGCGTAGGAGATATTATAGTGCAGAAGTGTAAGCGCAATATACAGGTGCACTCACTGTTCCATGACTCTCAAAGTTCGGTGAGACTGCAATCCAACATGATCGGAGAGAGATCAGGCGCAGGACCAACGGCTTAACGTGCTTTCCGAGGCACGGGGGTGTAACACCGCCAACTTCCCGACTCCGAGCTGTTTTTGAGAAATTCATGACAGAAAATCTCAGACACAATTTAGGCTCGACCTGGGTTTCGAACCCAGGACCTCTCGCAACTGTAGAGAAAGACTGTGCATGTGATGGAGCAAGATAGTTAGATTGGTTTTGGCAAAACGTACGCGGAGTAGAGTCTCAAGTTTCCTGGTTTCGCTCTCGATAGCATCTCTATTGAGCTTTGCTAATGGTGTCGAGTCGAGACAAGCGTATCGCCCTAGCACGGCACATCCGGCACATGTCTGAAATCGGACGCAGTGGACACACTTATGTGGTATGTAGTTATGTACCTACATATGGCATACAACGCACATACTGACGCATTAAACATAGTGTGGTTATAAACAGCAGCGATTGTATAAATATTTCACTATTACTTTATTACTTAAAGTTTAAACTAGTTAATTATGTGTTTTGCATTAACCATATATATTTTGCTCAAATTCCCCCTTCCTGTTATTTTCAATGTTCCTTAAACTAAAGGTTGTCTGGAAGATATCGCTAGAAGCGCTAAGACCGCCTAAACTGTACATCTTTTTTTATTAAACTTGTTTTAATTATGTTTTGTGTTGTACAATAAAGTGTTAATCTATCTATCAATCTATCTTATTAAAAAAAAATCCCTTAAACTTTACAAGACGCGTCGTGTTGCTATAGCGCACAGCATGTGACAATGCTAAGAGTGTTAGCACGCTATTACTGCTTCGAAGGCTTTCCTCGCAGTTTCATTGTACAGTGGCCAGCAGCCATCAGGTGACCCGTTTTACTGTCAAAATCGCCCGTATGACAAGCGCATAAGATTAAGATACCGCAGTGTTAACAGTGATGTGCTAACCGTAATAAGAGTACCAAAACCTGTACTCGTATATAAGCGTTCTTTCCTCTTCGCAATAAGATGAAAGAAAAGGTATTTTACGAAAATTTACAACTACAATATCTACAACAAAAGCTTACTTTAGTGAGTAAATTAAATATGAATAGCGGAGAAAAAGAGCAATGGAATAGTTTGCTCGGAATGATAATAAAACGTTCAGTCCGCAACGAAGTTAAATTGCATTAGTCTGGCTGCCCTCCTGTGGGGTCATGTACACACGACAGCACTTTAGCGTGAACACAGCGGTACCTTAATCACTTGTGTAAAGGGCGTTTTTTCTACAAAAATGTTTCACTTGGTATGCTTTTGTCTGTATACAGAACAAGACACACGTGTACCTCAGTTTTCACTTTACTCTGAGCTGAGGACAATGTGAAATGATGAGATATTACGTTTAAATATGTTTGATGAAAATTTCAGACGTTAAGTTTCATTGCATGCACATAGCACATGAGTAGTTACATGGTGTTAGTATATCTGAGACCTGAGTTTGTTCTGTAATCGGTATATGATTATTTACAATGACACTCATAAAACAGTGAACTAAACACAGTTAACAGTGAAGTAAACTTGTTACTGGTAATGGGTTGATGGAATCAGGCGTTACTTTGCGGAAATTTGACAGACAGTCTGACTGACAGTCGCTCGTAGTGTGTCGAAGCGTCAACATCTCCCGAGGATGTCACGTCTAGTGGCGAAACGCGTGTTTTGTTGGTGTCCGTGTTGTGATTCCAGGTGCATCTTCTGTGTCACGTTGTAAGTTTTATTGTAAGTCCTGCGACTTCCAGCTTTACTTTTTTTTCATGTGGTTACAGTTGGATGTATTTGGGTTCCTGCGCTGGCGTCGTTTAGTGGAAATTTAAAGCAAAATAATACTCTTTTTCAGCTTTAGTCACTGGTATTGGTTCAAAGTTACTCGCCAGGGCTGAAGTGATACGCAGGCACGGTACTGATTTTTATACAAATAGATACCATATACTGAGCAAAGTTACTCTTTCCTTGATCACAAAGATTAAAGGTAACCTTTTTTGACCGCCTAGCACAAAGGGAGGCAATTTTATTATAACATTTGTAAACTAATATTGGTTGTTTGTTTGTTACAGTGCATATCTGAAAGACGACTTCGCGGTGCTGCCCTACCTAGAAGCCGGGTTTAACAGGGTGAGACCTTTAGCCTTTAATTATATACATATTTTAGTCTTGATATGTCTTTTATCTTATGAATAGTAACATCTGTACGGCGTTAAGTCCACCTTTTGTACAAAGTTTTGTTGTGCAATAAAGTTTAAATAAATAAATAAATCTCTACTACAAAAGGAATAGGCAGTATTTATTGTTTAAATCATATTCAACCAACTTGAAACGTATGCCTCCCTTATGTTATGTCATTTGTGCTGTCATTTTCACTTTGAATTGGGTTCACTTTTCCATTTCGAAATACATATCGTCGAATAACAGTTCATCGATGACAACAAGTTGATTATTTGTTTGAACTATGCGTTATATACCCGAAAGACGTAACATCGATGGTTCATTTCATCGAACTTCTTTTAGCATTCGATTAAATGGACCACCGATGTTAAATCATTCGAAATGGAGTAGTAGTAGTGAACTCCTTTTAAATGGCTGGCTTATATTTGAACAAGGTGTAATCAATGCCTATTTCTTTTATAGTAGAAGGGGTAAGTGTCTAAACTCTTGTTAGTCTCTCCTACTGCTTAAAGGGCGTTAGAGGTTTAAGTAACTAATAGTAGCTACTTACTTTGGAATGATACTAATCAAACATAAAACGTAAGCAGACCAAGAAAGCTACACCTTATTCAGAGGTAGATACTTTGATATTGGTGCTTTCTGGTAACTTCTAGCATTAATTCTTTACATTATTTAAAATCCCCGTTAAAATCCCCGGTAAAAATAGGACCACTATAAATTTTAAGTGAAATCTCCCGTAATCAACCACTCACAGATTCGTCCATTAATTAACCAGTATGATTTAATGCAGGAGCTCTGTTTACTCGATTCATACCATCCATCCATTAAATCCTCACCTCTCGGGTGTTATTCTCATAAATACCTGATACTTATTTGGCTTCAGCCATCACATTTTTTTCGCCATTGTCAAAAGAGTTGACAGATTATAGCTGCCCATGTTTCCGCCTTATTTATTTGCTTATATTTTTGAAAATAATTAATAGTGACAGAGACAAGGGAAGCACCGGAATCAACGCAGATTAGAAGCAAGATAAACATTCTGAGCCTCACGAGGAACCCAAATTAAATGATCCATACAAATAGAGACATATTATTAAATCTTGATATTTTTTTAATTGTAAATTAAATCCACTTTTAAAATTTGCATGCTGTTAATAACGGCTGAGTAAGCAGAACATCTTAAAAATATGTCATTTTCAGTGTACCTTATTCAGAAGCAGATAATAAATTTCATTCATTCATTCAAAACTAAAATTTTAAATTTAAAAAAAAATTGGTTGCCTGTAAAGTCGGTATACGGGCGAAAGTTTTACGTGACAACGACTTTGAGTGGTAAAATAATTTTAATGTGAATTCATTCGTATAACATGAACCGGTGTGTATGCCTATCTCTCTCACTCTCTCTCTCTCGCTCTGTCTCTCTCGCTCTTAGGCGGGTTAACTGTGCTCGAGTGGAAGGGACGCGTGCCTTTCACTTTTTATGTCTGTCTCACTCGCTCTTAGGCGGGCTAACCATGCCCGAGTCGAAGGGACGCGTGCCTCTCACTCGCTCTCATTGTGAGCGCGGAACGTGAGCGGAGCGTAACGCAGTTTCTTGAAGTGTCACCCGGCAACCCAATTTATAAGACGTTGTCACGTCAAAAAACCCTCGACATATGCCAGGATTTTGACCAGCCATAGCTTAGAACCACCGTAATTGAATTATCCGCACTGAAATCGGTCCATCCGTCCGAGAGCTACGATGCCACAGACAACACACACAGACAGAATAGGGGACAAACTTATAACACCCTTCTTGTTAGTCGGGGATTAACACTTTTCAATTATAAGATCTCGATCACATCGAAATTAAGAACATACGATACGCAAAGTCTTAGTTTTGGCGATTCCACCTCGATTGGATCGTATGCAAGGACATGAATCTTATATTTTGACACGCGTTCAACGCTATCCTATTTATTTTACGAGTAGTGACTGTCCACTGCCGCGAAGCGAGGCCACGGATCGGAGAAACGGATAAATATTAACCAATAGGATTGTCAACTGAAGAGGAGCGGAGATTGTGTGCAATCCTATTGGTCAATACTTCTCCGTTTACCCGTTATTACAGAGTAGGGCTTTGTTTCGACAGTATCGCCCGTCTAATACGATACGATCTTGTTTCGTGCTGCCACACAACGGAAATTGCATTCGCATCACAAAAAGTGAGTCTACAGATGCAGCTATTTCAGCGAGGTCATGAAAAAGCGCGATAACTTTTCAAATATTTTATCCTATTCCGGTAAAATTATTGATATGTTTGTCATATCGTATTGAAATGAAAAATAATTATTACTGTGTAATACCTACTAGTTCTCATACAAATTTTACTGCATAACGATTCTCTTAATAAATGAGATATATGTGCATACCTATTAAAAATACTTAAGGAAGGCGACACAACTCGTGTTTTGTTGTTTGGGCTTCGGAAAAATTTACGATGTTCTGCTTTCATCGGTCAAATCCCAGACCAAGATTATTTTCGATCTCCAGCTGGTTGATATTTTTCCAATCTTCATTTTCGCCCCCACTAGTTGAACGACAAGCCATCTAATTTCAGCCAGCCTTTGTTCCAACATAAAAACACTCTCAGCAGGATTTAAACTTCTTGAGAAATAGCATAATTGTTATTAAGTCGGTGCCACGTAAACACAAACTAAACCAAATAAAAGCCTCTTTATCATATCACTGCCACGTCACTTTATGTGCCTCTATACGCTAGGCAAAGTTCTTTCACAATTAGTTTTTGTTAAAAAAATAAAGCTGGTCTTTAAAATATTCCATAACCATTTCGTATAAAAATACTGGTCTCCAAAGTGTTATAACATTTTCAGCTTTCATGCTTGGCTTGATTCTCATAATTCAAAGTAGCTATTCCATCCAACGCGTTTACAAAATCAACATGGAAAAACCATTGTCACGAGGTGTGAATACCTCGAGCTGACAACAGGGTAGCAAGTGAGTCGTGGACACAAGCCCTTGTTCGCTAACTAAGTAGAGGCCATACACTGTAAGACGAAATTCGTAGTTTCAGATATAGCCGTCCTATCACTCATGCAAGCTCGACCGTGACAGCGAACGGAATGGCTATAGTCGAAAACATGGACGAATCGTAACAAAATAGGGTCTCTGTAGACGGGCAAACAATAGCCCTTACAGCTCATTCGTACTGCCACATCTAAAAAACAATGGGGTTCACTTGCTACCCTCCTTCCCTCTCACCAATCAGTGACGGGCCTTTAATGAACTGTCAGAAAGCATTTCTCTGAGGGATTTGAAGGACGTCGCTGTTCTTCTGGCAATTGACCGGGAAGAAACCAAGGTTTTAAATATATATTTAAAAAAAAAAATTATCTCGATTTTGTTGGGTGGTTCTCATTTTCACAAAAAATAATTTCTTATTGACACCTAGTGCAAAAATAAAATGAAAATACTTGTGAATTGAAAATCAAAAACAACAAACACACAGATCTTTCGTCTCCGTCCGGAAATCGAACCCAGGACTTTAGAAATGCCGATCCCTGATGGCACACATGCAGATATTTTCTGTAATCAAGCTGTAAATAAAATTCGTCTGCTCTTCTGAATGATGCTATCTGAGTTCCGATGCGAACTCCGTTTGTCTGGAAACTTTCTGTTTTCTTGTCAACAACATCACCGTATCTTGTTTGTATCTGTTTACATCAATTTCAGAATCAATTCGACTTACGAGGAGACATTTTAGAGGAGAAGAACTGAAAAATAAAAAATGTTTCAGAGCTATAGGAGCACCGGAATCTGATGAAAATTCAAAATGTCAATTTTCATATGGCAATAATGATTTGCTATTGTCATTGTAGATGTCGAGAAAAGTCCTTGATTTATTTTACTGAATATTTTTGTTATGATTCCAGAATATTTTGAAAAAAAAACTATGCATTATTGTGTTGAAGCCATCGTTTTAACTGTGTTTCATGAACTGTACAAGTGAAAAATCTAATTATTGTATGTCAACTAGCTAGGTAATGCTAGATGACATTCTGCAACTTTAGTGTTACCAAACTATTGTGATACTTCACAAGAAAAGTTGTGTATTAGATTTTCGTAATTTTTAGGGTTCCGTATCTCAAAAGAAAAAAACGGAACCCTTATAAGATCACTTTGTTCGTCCGTCCGTCCGTCCGTCCGTCTGTCAAGATCGTTTTTCTCAAGAACGCGTGGCGGTATCAAACTGAAATTTCTATATGATACTTAAGTCTACTGTCCGTGGAAGCTGTAGAAAAATCAACCTTCTAAGCCAACGCAATCAAAAGATACAGCCATTTAGGCCGCAAATTTTCGAAACTCGCACGGGAATCAAAACCTACTGGGTACTTCCCGTAAACTTAGAATCTTGAAATTAAGTACGAAGTCACGTCTTATGTACTATGGTACAGATATAGGAAAAATTACGAAAACCGTAAATTTTCAGTTCCATCATATGAAAAAGAAATATTTTTGAAAAATATTTTTGTCAATTTTGAAAATTTCAAAGTTATCTCATGAACGCGTTGAAATATGAAATTAAAATTTATTTTAAATACTTAAGTCTATAATACCCGTGATGGATGAACTTTTACTTATATACCTACAGGTTTGTACGGAACCCTCGGTGCGCGAGTCCACTTCGCACTTGACCGGTTTTTTATTTCATAAAAAGCAAGTGTTTTATAAGATTGACAGAATTTCATATAAACATTGAAGAATTATGTTGTTTTTAATAACTTCTTAAGGGTAAAAATATAGTAGAGACATTAAATGAAGAGACAGGATAACATCAAAAGTACAAGAAAATTTTCGAATAAAGTGAGGAAACTTATCTAAATATGAATGGAATTAAGTTAATGCTTTTTCTCCTTTTTTAAGTACTTTAATTTATTTTTCAAACTTTTACTTATGGTTGACATTTTTACAAATATTTTCATTTTTTGTAGATATATATTAGCGTCCAAAACCATCTAAAGACAGAAAAAGTAAGTTAAGCTTACTTTCTTACTTTCTTTTCAATATTTTATAGGTCTTCTTACTCTGTTCAAAAAACAAAGTATCAAGCTCATTTATTCCCCTTGGCCCAGTGCTACCACAAAAAA
This sequence comes from Pyrausta despicata, assembly GCA_963921415.1. NCBI lineage: Eukaryota > Metazoa > Arthropoda > Insecta > Lepidoptera > Crambidae > Pyrausta > Pyrausta despicata. The sequence goes on along the minus strand of OY992862.1, from coordinate 5,405,618 downwards.
TTCTAATTATTTTCATGAGGTTCCGGTGATATAGTTTAAAACATTTTAAAACACTTTCGTGGCACTCGCTAGCTCGTTGTGAATAACTTTGAAATCATAAACTCGTTCACATTTACTCATTTCGGGGCATCATTGCCTGATATTGGTAAAAAAGGTTCATCAAAAGCTTTTTTTTTTTCATTTTTGATCTTAGTAATTGAATTAATTGAGCATACTAACAAACATAGCACAGCCTAGCATCTATTTAGAACACAAAAATTCGATCATACAACAATAATCCCTAAAAATGTGTTCCCGCAAAAATATTAGCAAGTATTCGGTCTTGTATTATGTCGTAACAATGAAAGATCTAAAGATGTATCATGTCAACACGACAAACAAAGGCACTGTAACACGTTAGATGAATAAAAGCCATTCTTATATCACATACGCAACAAGTTGGGAGCGTTGGGATTTTAGGAATGACCATAAAGGTCACCCACCATCTCTGTAATCTGTAATAATGTAAACTGTTTATACATTATATCATGGCGTTTGTGGTATATAAAAAATAAATAAATATATATACAACAAAATCACATACATTGATCTGACTCCGTGGTAAGTAGCTTAAGCACTTGCGTTACAGATATCAAAATCAACAGTGGTATTACAAATAAATACACATAACACCCAGACCAGTACAAACAGACATGTTCATGCACACAAATGTTTGTATAGTGCGGGGATCGAACCCGCGACCTTCTACTAAACTAAACTTTTTGACCATTACACCAAAGTGGTCGTCAGATTAAACTGATATATGTTACGCTCAAAGGTCAAAAACGCTAATTGAGCGGAAAAATAGCTCACAACACAGTAAAACATCCACAAAGCGAAATTCGTGTTATTGCTGTAATGAAAACGCCCACGACGCGTTGTGACAATCAAAGAAAGACCAAATAGCGGAATTCGTGTAGTGGCTTACATGCTATTCGATATGCGTTGTGGCAATAAAGAAAAGCCATATTATAGCCATGACGAGTTCTGAGCATTCATTGTGTTAAGCATATCACGACGGTTGTAACTTGTCGGTGTCGGCTCGGGTGCAAAGACACATTGAAACATTAATTTTATTCATTTCTTTTCTGTTTATGGGAGTGAATTTTAATTTCAGCGCTTTTTTATTCGTCATAATTATGACGAAAAAAAAAAGAATTGTTTTGCGATAAATGACGTGAGTTTGTGTGTGTGTGTGTGTTTTGAAATGTTACCTACTTAATGAAACAAAACAGTCTCAACTTCTTAAACAGAGAAAGGAGTCTCTGTCGTCGAAGCATCGACAAGCTAGCAAGTATCGACGTCTTAAACGATGTCTTAAAGATTGGTGATACTGAAAAGTTGGCGCGTCATGGCTTTTCTCCATTGCCACAAACGCGTTGAGATCTAATAGCATGTAAGCCACGACACGAATTTCGCTATTTGGTCTTTCTTTGATTGCCACAACGCGTCGTGCGCGTTTTCATTACAGCCATAACACGAAATTCGCTATGTGGATGTTTTACTGTGACCACAATGCGTTGTGAGCTATTTTTTCGCTCAATGAGCGTTTTCGATCTTTGAGCGTAACATATACATTATATCATGGGCTGGTGTTTGTGGTATGTACGTATGTACTTTCGCTTTAGCTTCGTTGGGAAGAACATTGTATGTGATTTTGCCCATGTTCCTAGTTAATTTATTTCTTAGCCCTTAATTTAGTGCTTTATTCATTTTGGTACTGTAAAGGGTAACTTCAACTGTTAGCTAAAAGTAAAAATGGTAAGTACGTATATTGCTGTCAGAGATTTTGACGCTGTTGGAGATAGAACAGTAGGTATCTAACTTTTAACTCGTAGTTACAAAAAAATAAATTCAGACAGGACTACTCTAGCTTAGCTTCTTTAGAATCGGCTAGTACGCAAAAAAGATCAGGCACTTGTAGGTAGTGAAAAAAACGCGTATTCCTACATCTAAGACCACCGATGCCATCACATTCCGTGAATAGGGATACATTCATTGAATTTTGAAAGCTTGAAATTGCATTTTCTCTTGTTTCGATATTACTCTCAGGAAATGAAGCCTTGATATACCTCGTCCATACTACATAGCTGAAGGTATGAATGAAACAACAAGGAGACCCAACGTCCCAATTTGATTTTGTAGTGTCGAGAGCAATTAGCGTGGATCTCGTGCTAGTTCGATTCGATACGTGTTTTACGAATTTTTCGCTCTATAGAACTTTTGTGACACTTGTTTGGGGCTTATTGCAGCAACATTCGGATAGTTCCATTTATTTTACAAAACTGCTACCTTTTCACATCTTGTACAGTTTCAGCATGCTGAGTGTTAGTTTTGCAGTAAAATGGCGATGACGTAACTTGGAAGTTACCGACTAAACATAACACTTTGACTTCCTCCTTGGCAATCTCAAAAATGTCTTTGTTACATTAAAATTTCAGTGCTCTTTTTTGACAATAGTCAAATAACGTTGACAGTCCAAGACAGCTGATTAAAAAAAAGTCTGTTATACCGTTGCGTCACGTCCGTTGGTCCATAGTTAATAGTCTGATAGGGGAAGGTTGGCTATATCGTACCGGTTGATAAATCGTACCGTTCTCATATTTTCTACCATTGTACGTATTTTTTATTCCGGCAACACTAAATTATAGTTTGCAACATTTAGTAAGTCATTGCTTCCTAAATGTTGCAAACTATAATTTAAACTATAACTTAAAATACGTACCGTACTACCGGTACGATATAGCCAACCTTCCCCTATCATTTTATCCGATCTGCTTAGAACATTCAGCTACTTTTTGGAGTTCTTCCATCTCATTTCTACCTCTTCCTCAGGTAATGGTAGAGACAGTGGGCGCTGCAGCGTGGTGCGCGGAGGTGCTGCAAGCGCGCGCCACAGCCGCCACTGCGCGGGCGCATATAGCCGCGGTCGCCGCCATGGCCGCCGCCGCTGACCGATGCAGGGACCTGGTGGCGGTCACTGACGACCAGCAGAGGATATTGGTAAAGTTTATTTGCACTCCAAAATATTTATCTTTCTCCTGGCATACAACATGTATATTTTATTGTCGTATAGCTTTGGTACGACACACGTAGGTATGTAGTAGAAACAATGCTAACTGAGCATTTCAATTATTTGAACGCTGTTAGTGAAGCGGACATTATACATTGGCTGACATTGAATAACCTAATTATTAATTTAGACAAAATAAACATAATGACATTTAAAACTAACAATAATACATTTAATATAAATTATCTTGGACAAAAAATTAATTATATTGACGAAGTTAAATTTTTAGGATTACATGTGGACTATAATCTAAATTGGAAAGCTCACTTAGACAAGGTATGCACTAAGCTCAGCCAGTTCTCTTACGCATTATATATGTTAGGTAATGTTGTGAACATATCAGCACTCCTAATGGCCTATCACTCCTATGTAGCTTCTACATTAAGATATGGTGTTATATTTTGGGGTAATTCTGTAGAAAAAGAAACAGCATTCAAGGCACAAAAGAAATGCATAAGGGCTATGGGTAAACTAAAAAGAACGGACACTTGCAAACCGCATTTCATAAGGTTGAAAATACTTACCCTGCCTTCTCTTTATATTTATGAGGTAATATTGTTTGTGAGAAAGAATTTGTCCCTTTTCAAGCATTTCATCAGTCTTAGACATAATCACAAGATTATTAGTTCTCCCCGTAGGACAGCTCTTTACACTAATAGTGTTTTTGGAATGGCTCCGAAAGTGTATAATCATCTTCCTGAAAGCCTTATAAAGGTAGAAAATGAGCTCACTTTTAAAAGATGTTTAAGGGACATTTTACTGAATAAGGCATATTATTCAGTACAAGAGTATCTAATGGATAAAAAAATCTAAATATGACATCAGACATTGTAATATTTTTTTAAATTTTGTACCATGTAATATTGTTAACATTTTTATTTTATTGTAATTTTAATTATTAATACAAATTTAATCAAATAAAGAAACATTAAATTATATGACATTAATATTAAATAAATTTTATTGACTTTGTAATAATATAATATTTAACTGCCAAACATAAACATTTTGCATGCCATTAGGTTAAGTGATGAATGTACTGTATACTATTTATTTTGAACATCTTGTAACCACACACACTTGCAAAATAAATGATTTGATTTGATTTGAACTCCAAAAGATCGTTTCTGGTAACACAACATTGTTAAAATTTATGAACAAACAGACAAAGACACACAGAAGCTACTAATACATTTTTAATTGTTGTGTTTCAATACTTAGGTATTGATTTCTGTGCATACATATTTTGATATTCCTTACGAATAAAAAGTGATTAGTATTTTAAGTTCACACAACCACACGGCACCTCTGTCTGACGTTATTCTGATTTATAACATTTACTAACTGTCCCGGCAAACGTTGTTTTGCCATATAAATGTTTAAGGTGGACAACCCTTATCACTAAGGGGTATGAAAAATAGATGTTGGCCGATTCTCAGACCTACTCAATATGCTCACAAAATTTCATGAGAATCGGTCAAGCCGTTTCGGAGGAGTACGGGAACAAACATTGTGACACGAGAATTTTATATATAAGACTAGCTGACCCCGCAAACGTTGCTTTGCCATATAAATGTTAAGGGTGGACAACCCTTATCACTAAGGGGTATGAAAAATAGATGTTGGCCGATTCTCAGACCTACTCAATATGCTCACAAAATTTCATGAGAATCGGTCAAGCCGTTTCGGAGGAGTATGGCAACGAAAACTGTGACACGAGAATTTTATATATTAGATATATAAGATTTTACCTTGAAATACCTCCTAAATCTTCATTGTAGTTTACCAACAAGTCCTGGTGCCGGGTGCTGGGCTGGCGCGTAGAGGATGGGCCGCGGCCGCTCTCGGAGGCGGCGGGGGGCGAAGCGCTACGGCTGGCCACCAGCGGCGCCCGCGACTGGGAAGCGCCCGTCACGCTGCGCCGCAGGGCTGCGCCCGATCCCATCCTGCTGCCGTGTAGAGGCGCCACTGTTGCTGTGACGAGGTAAATCGCCTGGACTCATAAACAACTCTATTATTGTAGGTAAAGTCGCATGGAAAGACTACATAAACGGACATGAACAGAAAGTAAGACTGATGTACTATGATCGGCGTAGCGTTTCGCGTAGAAAATTCTACAACCCCGAATGGCATATTATACCTACCCACTTAAAACTAGTATGTGACCGTCATTTTTGGCAGTCAGGTGGCCAAAACAGATTATTAGCAAATTATATGCCGTCGGCTCGCTTGGCAGGAACTGCTTCAAAAGAAAATCAAAAGCTGCCTGAATCCCAGATCCATCTCAATCTCTACTTAAATATTTTATTAATTTCAGGAGTATATCCCACGTAGTCCTGGTGTGCGAGCCGACCAACCTGCCAGAGAGCGAAAGGGCGCGAGGCTCTTTACACTCCATTAGACGTGGTTCCTTAGATGTCCGCTCAGTTGCCTCTGACGGCCTTCGAAGGACATCTTTGGCCAAGCTTCAAGGATTACCACTCGAAGCTCCTATTACTAAGGTAATTATTTTGGTCCATAATTTGGTTTGCGACTTATTTTGGAGTGCGGAATGGAGATTTCTTTACGGATCACCAAATCCTGAGTGTCATAGACTCAACTTGCTTCTCTTAGGTATAGAATAATCGATACAATAGGATTTTGTCTTCCGTTTTTGTGACGTCGTGTCATAGAGTAATTTGAATGTTGTTCTGATTTGTTCTCAAATAGCTGCTATGTGCGATTATGAATTTATTTTTGTTTTAATATTAGATGCTGCAGCAGGAGCTACCCACGGAAAATAAGTATGCTTTACCGTGTCTTATCGAATCTAAGCATTATTTCGGCTGGCGATAATGTATTCTTAAGACATCCCCCACACCCTCACAGCACCAGATCTACCCATTTGTAACACCTTAAGTTTCCCCTATTTTCCCTAACTAGCACCGGGGCAAATGCCATAATTTAACGGTGCTGTATTTTGTAAGCCGGCCCTGTGCGCGCGCCGAGGATCCTTGGACGTGCGTTCCGTCGCATCAGACGACCTGCGCAGGACCTCGCTGGCCAAACTCCAGGGGCTGCCTCTAGAAGCACCCATCACAAAGGTAAAGGATGTTCGGTGTAAACGCGTTGGCTAGTTATGTATTATGGTTAAGACAGTTCTATCGGTTTGAAGTCTAAGATTGGTGAGGTAGACTTTGAAGGGTGCTGCTAAGTAGATTGAGTTCGAGAACTAGATATGAAGCATAAAGCGCTTTAGCTTTTGATGTAAGATTGTGCTTTCAGCTGCTTGCAAAAAGCTGTAATCTCGGAAATAATTGTCTATTTAAAGCCTTGTTCTAACAATGAGAGCCACCTTGAAGTATTGTGTCATTGAAATCGATAGAACTGCTCCAACCGCAATAACCGAAAGTTGATGGATTGTATTGTACTAGGTATTGTTGTATTAGACCGTTGTTAATAATGGAAGACTAATCATTCAGAACGGTAAGGACATTTTTGTTGTAGTATCACTTGTAGCAGGAAACGGGACTTCATCAGTTAACACTTTAGATGCCGTCTTAAAAAGGTCTTTGAAAGTGCCATTATGTAAGTAACCATCTTTTTGTGAAAGGTAATTTGTTTTGTGATATCATGTTGGATATGATGCCCACAAACTAAACAGCGTTAGAATTTCCAATAGATCTGGTTAAATTCTGGCGGTACCGCGATGTGGTACTCGAAGTGTCTCCTCTTCTTTGTATGTGTAACAGTTCTCTGTGTTCGTTGTGTTACTTTTTTGTTGTATCTTACTAACCTAGGTATTTTTTGTTCTCATCTTTAAAAGATCTTTTGTCAAATCAAGGAATCAATGATAATTCCCATTTGCCAAAAACTTCTCGGCACTGGCCAGAGACATCCAAAACTTCTTAGACTAAAGTTCGTTACTCTTTTGCAGGTCATAGCCCTCCTGTCGGCAGCCCAAGAGGGCGCTCCCCCCTCCACAGTGGCGTGTATTGAACGAGCTGTTGACATGCTAAGGACCTCCGAGCTGTACTCCCCACAAATGAGGGACGACAACAAAATGCGGGTAGAGGACCCTATAGCTACCGACCTCATTGGTGCTCTCCTCTCGGTAAGGTTTTTGAAGTTACCTGTAGTAGAAATAAAATATTGTGGTGTTGTAACTTTGAGATTTGTCCTGGTGAATAACCCGATGATGATACTGATGATCATGTTTCATTCATTGTAAAAGTAGAGATTGGTTTTGATGTGAACATATTATATATACTTCACTTGGCCAAGTTTTCTTTTTAGATTTTTTTATATGTAATATTATTTTTGCTACTTATAAGTATACAAAGGTCTTATATTACGTGTATATTTTGTTTTGTATGACCTATGCAATTATTTTTGAGTTACGGGCTTATTTACCTAAGTTATTATGGGAACCATGGGCTTCATACTGATTTTATTTACTTCTGACACAGATAAAATAATACCCTCTTCTGGGCTGGTTGCAGCACGATAATTTATATGGTTTTAACTTTGGTAGTTTGAAATGATTTAACTCTAAATATTTTATGTATATTATTTTAGTACTAACATAACATTTTTTTGTCCACAATCCGGTTCGACGAATAGCGGGAGCAAGTGAACACAAACTTTTTCTACATGGTAGGAAAATTGAAAATCAAACTGTCTCTTGTCTGTACTTTCTTAAAGTTTCTTGACTATAGTACGTCCAAACTTAAGCTTACTAGAAGCTGTCTTCGAAACAGACTTACATTGATGTGCAGAATGTTTTCCAAAATCAGACATATACTAGTGTGTTGAAACTTGTCATAAGCTTGGCCACGTTGACTAAAGAATAAAGTGAAACTGGCAACTCAAAATTCCGTTACACATTCCCCCAACTTTTACTACACTGATCAAATCAACATTTTTCGCTGTTTCTCTCCGAGATTCATTGATAAAACTATTTAGTCTAGCTAGGACAAGGTACCCTAAAAATTATAGGGTAGCATCAATTTTAGAAAACATTCAGCACTAACCTTTACTGAACTTAGATTTTCTGGAACATGAAGCTTTATTAGTGAATTAGAACGCTTACAGCGTTGTAGAAGATAAATGTACTAACAATCCATCTTTACATTGAAATATATATTAACTTTTAATTTTAATATATCTATGTTTTTGCTACATGTTTAACTAATCTTCTGTAAATAACAACATGAAATAACATTGGAATATGAGTTCAATAAAAAACATACATTACTATTCTCCTGCTAAGTTTTATTGAAATAACATATTAATGAAAATCTTCAATCTTAAAATTTGTAGTTCTAATGTCCGAACTTTAAATAATTAGCTTCGCAAATGTTTAGAATTAGTGAGACTTTTTTACTTAGTAATATGAGGATCTCATCACATCAATTTAATTTTGATTGTCATCATGTTTCTACTTACATATTATTCCCTTTTTTAACTAAGTATTAATATTTCACTCACAGTTTTCTATCATTCATCTTGGTATTATTTAGGGAAGTGTTACTTTCAAGTACTACTTCACTAAAAATAAATTAGCACGTTGTCATTGCCATCCGATGATTTTGTGTTCATAACCATTGTAAATTGTATATTTTTTTATAGCAAGGGCCTACGAACGTTTTGTCATCGCGACGCAGTAGCAACGACTCCACCGTGGTCCGGTCACAGACCAACAGAACCAACATCAAACACAAAGTAAGTGCAGTAAGGTTTTATCAGAAATTAGAAGCAGCAAGTCTTGTATTTCCTTAGTTATGACAGTTATGAGAAGCAATCCTATCTTCATTATTTATAAGTCTTCAACACTTTAGTATTTTTGAAGGCCTAATTTAGACAAAATTATTTTAGAATAGAATAGAATCGTTTATTTGCTCTTGAATACAGTACATGTCAGATCTTTACAATAACGCATATAGTTTTCACATATTCAGCTATATGTATAAAAAAGCATGCAAGTATACACATAAAATTGGAAATATATTGTACTCACATTACATATACAAAACAATAGGTAGGTATTATTAAATCAAAATGTCAATATCATTCATTTTTATCCTTCTATAATCTCTCGTATAATGTGTGGTTAGTCACTTATACGTCTCTAACCTAAAAGGCTAATGCAAGTACTTATTTTCCCGGTCAACAAGTGCCAACTGTGTTTGTCCAGTCCAGGACTAATAACTTTTTATGAACATACTAGCTTTGCATGTACAAAGCAAACTGCAAAGCTTGGCATGTACGTGTACTATTTTTTCTGGAAAGGTTTGACTTTAGTATCCAACAATGACTTTAGTATCCAACAATGACTTTAGTATCCATCTATTGACTTTTGTTTTCCCAATTTCTTTTTCACAATCCATAGTATCTACTATTACAATCTATTGACTTACCTAGTTCAATATCTATTTCTGTGCAGGTTTCAGGCCAACTCCGCGAGCTTCTCGACACAGCCCTCAGTTGGGATTTCGAGATCTTCCGCCTAGAGGAGCTCACCAGGGGCCGCCCGTTAGCCCACCTAGGCTTGGCACTTATGGGTGGCCGGTTTGACATCTGCGCGACCCTGGAGTGTGATGAGAGGACCCTGCTGCACTGGCTAACGGTGGTGGAGACGAACTATCATGCGGTCAACACGTACCATAACTCCACTCATGCTGCTGATGTTCTTCAGGTATGTATTTGTTTTAAGAATTGACCAAAATCCTAAAGAAGATAATAATTAATTATTCATTTATTTGTAATAAATTGAATTCTATTCTGTTCTACAGATTTCATGATGTATTTGACAAGGGATTATAAAAGTACAACTCGCAAAATAGAGTTTTGACTCTGCACAATAATTATTTTGATAATTAATTTGTCATCCCTTGATAACGAATGAAAATAGCTTTAATTTAGTCTGGACTAGCTGTAATCCAGACAAGGCAATAATCTGAAAAAAAAAGCAAAGTTGAGTAAAATTAACGAAATCAGACCAACAAAACCGAAACCAGACCATCACAGCTCAAATGCCTCGACCACATGGGCTGAGTGAATGGGCGAGACAGTAAAATTATTATCGGCCGAGACAGTATTTAATATAGTATAGACAGCACTCGCCAATCTGCTCACACAAAGTGAATCCTTGGTGTGCACTGTCTCGCCCACCCACTAAGCGCGTGTGATCCCAAAAAGTGTGGGCAAAAAGCACTAGCACTCGCAACCGAAAAGCCGTTGCTTAAGTTTTAACATTTATTTTCAGGCCGTCGCATACTTCCTGGAGAAGGACCGTCTTCGAGGCGTGTTTGAGCCGTTAGAAGCGGCTGCTGCTTTAATATCAGCAGCGGCCCACGACATTGACCATCCTGGCACTTCATCCGCCTTCTTGTGCAACTCTCGGCACCCACTGGCAATATTGTACAATGACGTCAGCGTCCTGGAGTCGCACCATGCTGCACTCACCTTCAAGCTGACACTCAGTAAGTATATCCTGATATCTGCGGCTGCCTAAGAAATTGATCATCATGGCAACTCACCTTTAAGCTGACACTCAGTGAGTTCATACCTCAGACCTTTGATATCTGCAGTTACCATAGACCAAGTGATCAGTAACCATTTTCCACATATGTAAGTTATGACTATTCATGCACGTCAGCCGTTTCCCTCTGCAGCTAGCGAGACCCTTTGATGATACCTGCTGCAGTGACATTAGTGTGTTGGAAGATGCACTTACCTTTAAACTAACTCAATTGTACTGTACAGCAACGCTGCACTCACCGTCAAACTTACCCTAGAAAATGTATACCTTAATTCCTTAGCAGCTCCTTTACGATTGCGACCACCGGATGGTGGTCCACAGGTCAATTTAGTCCGAACATAGTAGGTTAATCTCCGTAACTGTCCGATTAAAAATTTAGGACCGACTACTATGCGTCCGAAGTACATTTCAACTGCATGTCTATTTGAAGAAGTTCAGGCGCTACGAATGGCTCAGTTGGACAACCGTCCCACAATCACAACCATAGATAAAATTATAATCTTATTTTTTCAACTTCTTCCTCCAGATGACGACCGCGTGAACATATTCAAGAATCTCGACCGCGACACGTACAAGACGATGCGTCACAACGTGATCGACATGATCCTCGCCACGGAGATGACGAAGCACTACGAGCACCTCGCCAAGTTCGTCAACGTGTTCTACGCCAAGACCAGCGGCAGCAAGGAGGATATGAACACTGACGTGAGTATACACACTTGCATTCTACCTTCTCATTCTAGTAGACTTTGTATGATGGTGCAGAGGAAGTTCTCAGTAGTTCTTCATCGGGATTGGTTTTGAACTTTGCGCTTCACTTTGTCCTTTTTGGACGACCACTGTTGCGTTTTCTTGGGAAATGCAATCCAGAGCTTGCTTGGGAATGTGACTTGACATTTCCCATTTTGCAAATTAGAATTTCTATGCTAAAATCCATAAAATATGCGTCCACCTGAAGTCACCACTGCAATCTGCCTCAAGCATTCTTAACTCTACTACAGTCTTGTCGATTTTCTTTACTTACATTCTGCAGTGCAGTATTTAGGACGGTCACGTATAAATTTCTGGAGAATGCAATCCAAGGATTTCTTGGGGATGTGCATGTGACCAGGCTCATTTGGAGTCTGTTACCAATCCTGTTTAGCTTGCAGCGTTTGGTCTGCTGGTCTTTAACCTACCTAACCTAACCTTCTCTAAGAGCAAGTATCACTAACTAATCCAAGTCATCTATCTTTCACAGGAACCGCTATCATTAGACACAACAGCCCTTTCATTGCCCGAGAATGTGATACTAGTGAAGAGGATGATGATCAAGTGCGCCGACGTGTCCAACGCGTCTCGACCCCAGAAGTTCGCGTTTGAGTGGGCCAGGAGGTAAGCGAAATAATCCTTTAAATGATTCGGTCCTTTAAGCCGGATTTACTATGCCCTCATAAATATCAATTTTGCTAAGAGAATCCAAAAGATTGATAAAAAAAATCCAAAGGATAATAATAATTTACATACATATTTCCACAATTATCCTTCTACCAATTTGCACTGACCCCAAATGGATGTGTACGACTTGTGCCTCCGGATTTGTATAGTTAAGTTAGAATGAGGCCTCTTTCCATCAGTGGAACGTTTGTTTATTACAACATTAGTTGTTTAACAGCTCACTTCAGGATGAGAGCAATGCACCAGCGATTTCATGTGTTTGAGACTATCACGGTTATCACGGATTTCAGGATCGCCGAGGAGTACTTCCTACAGACAGACGAGGAGAAAGCCAAAGACCTGCCAGTCGTGATGCCGATGTTCGACCGCGCCACCTGCTCCATACCTCGATCGCAGATTGGCTTCATCGATTACATCATCATCGACATGATGGAGGCTTGGGCTGGTGAGACGATTTACAAAATATTTTCACATTAAATAATAATCACTGTGAACTAGGAATGGACTTATTCCATCCTTTGCCGAGCTGTTAGTAGCGTCTCTGCTACCCAGACATTGAGCAAAACCGGTTAAAAGCTCTCTTAACGAATATATTTGTTCGTTGTTTGTGTATCGCCATTTTGCTTCTTATGAAGTTAACAAAGAATAGGCTTATCTATTAATATACTCGTAGACAAAGCCAGAGTTTGTTCAGGGGAAGCGTTTATAATTTTGCAATCTTTAAACTTAATTCAAAATTTGACAGATTCCATCAACACGAATACTCTTACAAAAGAAAAATGCCTAAATTTTACATTCTCGAGTAGCAACAATCTATCTTAGAACAATTAGAAACAAACACACTTAGGACGCATAAATCAATTGGGTCATCAAGTAGCCTTTTTCTAAGCCGTAAAAATGTCAATTTCCAGCATTTATCGACATGCCGGAACTCGTCAACCACGCGCGCAGCAACCACCAGCGCTGGCGCGAGCTGGACGAGGCCGGCGTCACCACCATCGCCGACGTGCTGCGCGCGCAGCGCACGCACGCGCTGCCCGCGCCCGCCGCGCCCGCCGCGCCCGCCGCGCCCGCCGCGCCCGCCGCGCCCGCCGCGCCCGCCGCGCCCGCCGCGCCCGCCGCGCCCGCCGCGCCCGCCGCGCCCGCCGCGCCCGCCGCGCCCGCCGCGCCCGCCGCGCCCGCCGCGCCCGCCGCGCCCGCCGCGCCCGCCGCGCAGCCCACCAAGGAAGAGTAAAAAGTTATAAAGTTCCTCCAAGCCGATTTCGACCACGGCGGCCAGTTTCAACAGAAATCAGCCAGCTATGCGGGAAGATATTTATTGCACAAGTGTGAGCACAATACACAGGCGCACTCACTGTACGAAAGGAAGTAAAACTTAATTTACGCCGACAGTGTCCACGCTCCGCGTAACCAGGCTGGGTCTTCATAGGATTGTTATTTACCCGACTCATCAGCGATCGTTGAAGCATAGAAAAAAGTAAAAAGTAATTTACACCTGCAGGCAGTGCCCACGCAACGCCAGCTCTGGTTGCCAGGTTGGCTGATCGTTGATTGGTGTTGATCGTCCGTCACCACCATCGCTGACGTGTGACGACGTAGTGGCAGCTGACTAAGGAAGAGTAGAACGGAAGAAAAACGTCGTTCTTCTTCTTATCGTGTCGGCCAAGGCATAGTTATATTTATGAAGACCAAAAGTCAGCCACCGACAAAGCGTTGTCAGTGTCCTTGTAGAGGTCCTCGCATGTGCAGGTGCTAGGATACCAAATTTGTCTGGGGGGAAACACAGAAGGAGCCTACCTGAGTGGAGAATTTTGACAAATATGTGCCCTGGGCAATGGTCTGCAGACAGCAAGTCGGTGACGCAGACTAGACAATCTTTCCACCACGACTCAAAGGCAAAAATGTAATTTACCCATGCAGCGTCATATTCGCTAGCTCCAAAAACTTGAAGGTAGTGAACCTGGCTGATCACTGGATTGTTGACCTGACACATGTAATGTTATAGCGAATAATGTAGTGGCAATAACCACCAGCCTACCGCCTAAGATGGAAGAAAAAGTCATTCTACTCTAGGAGTCTACATTCCTCTTTGGAAGACTCCTTGTCTTCTCGCGTGCCCGTTTACAATGAACAGGTACGCAGCCGACCTGGCTGATCATTAATTTGATGTCGATTGACCAGACACACGCAATGCTATTTGTCCCGCTGCTGGACCGGTCTGGACGGGAAAAAGCCAAGTTATTCAAGCCCCAAAAAGAAAACCCAACCACAGCTTTGAAATAATTTGTGGGCTAAAACTGTGCTGGGATACTGCGCATAAGACTCAGTGTGGTAAATCAATTTAGTTGGTGAATTAATCCAGATATAAACTCTAGAGAACTCTCTATTGTTTTACAATGGACAATTGACGTTAACCAAAAAGCTTTAACCTTACCCAGGTTCTACGTTAAGTTTGAAAAATACTTTTCAATGATCGTGGTATTGTCTGCGTACTGAGGCCAACCAGGTCAGGGTGTGATGATGCTTCTACTCAACAGAGTAGCTCTGATATCCATAATTTTCTTCTATTTTCTTGGAATACAGCAACATCGCAACCCCTTTCAAGTTCTACTTACCTAAAACGTGACAAAGAAATGCGTTGCGCATTCTGATTGTCACAATAAGACGCCTGTGGGCGATCGAATGTTACGGGTGTTAATGTGATTTGTTAAGTAGGAATTCATCTTGCGAGAGTATAGTGCCTGTCTCACTGTGTCGAATCGAGGGAACATATTATTTGGAATACGACACCCACTGCTTTGTTTGCACCACTTTCAAAAACTATCGGTCTTTAAAAAACTATCGGTCTTTAAACTATAAGTCTTTAAAAGCTACCGTACTTTTTTACGAGCCGGTTCCTTGGGAAAACCTTTTTATGTACCTATGGTACCTATATTATCTACCTATGTAACAATAATTATTTACACACTTACACTTACAAAGAGTTGGGAGAGTAAACTGTTAGTATTATTCCTTTACCCAAAGGTTGTCTTATAGAGATCGATCTTAGCGATAAGGCCTACATTGGAGGTACAATTTATACATCTATCTATCTAAAATTGCTCTGTTTGTTTTCTTATGGTGTACAATACAGAGTTATCTAAACTTTAACTGGAATCTTATATCTTATTTTTTTTTAATAATCTTGTAGTGGTAGAAACCTACTGAAAGATCATTACGTTTTGTAAGAACAGTGGGCAAAGCTTAGTGGGAGTCGACTATTTCCAAATTGCACTTGGATGTCAACATTAAAAGTCTGATACGGATCACTGGCACTGAAGATGCCTAACGGATGTGTCCGAAAATACGCTTATTTTATACTTATATCCGTGTTAGTGTAGATAACATTGTAATGTTGATATCTACTTTTTTACGTAGTGGTATTTAAAGTATATCGATCAAATATTTACTGTATCGGAAAATTAGATTTTTATCAACTGATCGTAGACGATTTACTGGCGTTATCCTCTATCTTTTGATGACGTATTATAGTTGCCATTTACACGGGTATATATTATAGTTTTTGTAGGTACGTTCCTAATGTATTTACATTTTAATCCGTGATAAACGTGCCATAGTGAAGATTGGCAAATGTTCATATAAGTCTACAAGTTCTTGCACGACCGTCCCGCGAGGCGACATACAACGGGGGAAGAGATATTGTAGATGTTAGGCGTCGGCCTAGATGAGTGACGCATCGCTACAAGTGCGACGCGACGCGATGCGACAAATACTTGTGTCAATGTCAGTCGCGTTTCGTCGCGTTTGTTGTTCATCTAGGACAATGGGTTAGCAGGGAGCGGTAGTGTAGCGGATACTTTGACGTCAGCCGCAGACGCGATGTTCGCGATGAAGCATAGTCGCAATATCTCGCCCCCCGAGCGTCTGTCACATCCCGTTTTTGGGCAGGGAGAGTCGTTCAGGAACTTGACGGACTATAGTCACAAAACTTTTTGAACACCATTATCCCTGCATGCCATGACAGAATGAGAGTGTTCAGTCACAAAAAAAATATCAGAGCCAACTAAACCAAATTGACAGAATGCAGTATTTAACCAAAAAGCATAAATATTTTGTAACGGATAACCGAAGTTTTTGTATATTTTTTTTCATATGACCCAAAGAACAGAACTTAAGTTGATTCTCTGGACAATATTTAATTTTAAATATGAGACATGTTAGATCTTTTAGGGGTTACTCACCCGTTGTCGTGCGTGAACGACAAACGCGACAAATGCGACGCGACGTTACAATGTATGTAAAAGTAAAATGTATGTACGTTTATGATATTGTCCTACGGGACGAAGCACGATTGACATTGACACAAGTATAGGTCGCATCGCCTCGCATGGCACTTGTCGCGTTGCGTTGCTCACGTAGGACAACGCCTTAGTTAAGTGCATTATCTGCTTGATAACGTGACACCGCTGTCATACTTTGCTTTTCTAATACTTAAGTGTTTAAAAAAGTTTATTGTTGTAGTACCTTAGGGCGTGTGGAATGCAAACATGTAATAAGAGTGACTAGCGACGACTAGCACTATTTTTGTTGGTATTCTCTATCAGACTAAATATTTCTGCCAAATTCTTCGATTATATAAAATTATAAAGATTGGTCCATTATACACTTGAGCTTTCAAAGAATTCCTATTTTTATACTAAACTTTTTGTAGTGTGCCGAATCTATCGACCTCGGTGTTCATATCAAAATTCAAAAAGGTTTTGATATCATTTCTAAATCTAACTCTTTAATAATTTAATACTAAACATTTTATTTTCATTCCTCATGAAAAAGTGGTTTACACATTTTATACTTAACAATTTAATAAATGTTATAGTTATTTATTATGGATAAAATAATATATTAAATCACCTGAATATTTCTTAAAATAATTTATTATATTCGAATAAGGTCTAACGTATTGATAACGTAGTTTATTGCTGAAGTATATTCGTCTATATGACGCTGGTATGTTAAGTCTTACTGTGTAGTTAATAAATTAATCGATTTAATGTAAGATTACGCTTGCTCGTGCTCAATGTCAATATGTAACGGTCTAAAAGTTAAATGTACTTCAATATTCAGACTTTCACATATTAAACAATAATTTATTAGTAGGAAAAGTTTGATACTTCAATATTATCTTGTTTGTATGTGTATTGTATGTCTTTGATCATTTATATTCTTGATCAGTATTCAGTATCTAGACCAAAGGACCAGTGTCCTTAACGCCGTTGCACACCAGCGGCCCAACATTGGTGGGCTATGTTTCAGTTGACTTCGACAAACGCATGTTTAAGAGGCCTATCACAAACATTTTGATAGCTTAGCAGTTTCTCGCCAAAAACTTAAATTTCAAAGGATAAATCAAAAATCTTACGAAGTACGAAAATTAGATACTTATTTAAATAATCAATTGCGCTAAAACATTGTCAATGTACAGATCGATGACCCGAAAGGAAAATTCAGTTCAGTGCATCGATTTGTACATTGACAATGTTTTAACGCAATTGATTACTTAACATTTATCAATATTTTATTTATCCTTTGAAATTCAAATGTTCGGCAAAAAACTGCATAGCTGTCAAAATTGTGTGATATGAGCTAAAAGGTCCAACACGTCACTAACGCTTGTAAGCACTACTTGGCCACCGAAAGCTCTATCTGAAGTATAAATGATCAAAGGTCACAGTGTTCAATCTAATATTTTGTGTAACAGTATGAAATCTACCAAAACGTAATTTTACGGCAACTAACAAATTTATCGTTATAATATAATAAGTTAAATTATTAATGTTAATTTCATAGTTAGCTCAATTGATTTAGATGTAATTACACTTAATTGATGTTGGTTTTATGATTAATCTTTCTCGAAATTGTAAGGTGTATTACAATAGGAAATAATTAGAACAGTATTCTTGGTGTTACGTGTTTCACGTGAGCAACTTGACCTAACCAATTGAATGTTTTATCTAAATATTGTTTTAAGGCGGTCGTGTTTGAGATGTTATCTATAAGGTTACGGGGGCTGGTTCCCACATAACTATGGAGAAGAAAATACATTGTTTTGAATTTTATATGCGGATGCGTTGATGTACCAATGTTACACTTAATATTATATCTTCCAAAAGAACTATGCAAAAGTCATCGCTTGAAAAAATATATATTGGGATTTACTACCAAGATACGTATAACTTCCATGTGTGTAAAAGACAGCTATAAAACCATTCTCTCGCATTCAAAAGGAATGCTAATTAAAAGCGATGCTTCTGATTTAAAACCTATACACAGTTACTTCCAAGTATTCTAGATAGATTGACGAACGTTGTTGCTTAAGTTTCAATCCCGGTACTGATTATGATCTGATAAAATTGCATGAAAAGTGATGACATGAAGTTTACTTCTAACAATGTATTTCGTGACATAAAACATGTCATGGCAATTAAGTAAGTAGTTGTTTGCAAGATAAGCAACAATGCGTCGTGAAACTATTTTTGATGAATGTCTTAAAATTGAATTGAATGAAATTGTTAAGTGTTGTAAATAAAGAAACAATAAAACGTATAGTTTTTCACTCTTCTGACTGAAATAAAACTGATATGCTTCATCATAAAACATTTTATTATAAACAATAATTAAAAAACATATTTCACATTATATGTTTAACTTACAATTCCAACATTGCGTTACTATAAATGCAATTTTTTATATTTATATTCACTGTTATATTTTGAGATAGACTTTTATTCTGCGACCTGTACAATATTTTTTTTACAAATTTATACAGTTATAAAACGTATATGAACCATAATATAAAAATCAGTGAAGTTGGAATGGACAGAATACAATATGCATAGCATAAATAATTAACAAAAATATGTGGATACTGTCGCCATACTAGAGTACTGTTTAAGTACCGACATTAATGATCACCTAAGCATAATGTGATATGAGATAGCATTCGAAAATTATTACATTAATAGCTAAGATTTGTACTGGGTGAAAACTAAACTCTTTCCAGTTATTTTAAGAGATTAAACGTGCACCATTTCATAATTTGGAGATTTGTTGATAAAGTTTAATTAAAACATAGGTTCTCGAGAGCCGAAATCTGTTATATAGAATCCAAATACCAAATAATATCACAGTTGGCCTGCAGATTCGTCTACTAATAGGCAGATCTACAAAACAGTGACAGTGCACAAACAGTTCCTGCCTCAATGCACGGGGCATTTTGTCGTTTAGTTCTGTCAATATTCTAAAGTAAGTACCTGAGTACATGACGGATTTTACTTACAAATCGAAAACGACATCGCCCCGTATATGAAGCTCTTTTTAGTCTTAATCACAAAGAGAGCCTGCTGTGTGGTTACTATTCGTCTCAATCAACAGTATGGAAAGGATGAAAAATCAATCAGTGACACAGCTAGCTAGTTCAAAAGCCGCTCAATTAATATCCTAGACATTTTTAGACCAGGATGTTAATTCAACCACTTATACATTAATTTTTTGCGTAAAATAGCGTCGATTCACCGAACAATAATGATTCATCAATTACTATGATAAATTCAAACCCACCCTGTTTTTAACAAACTTATTCGATCAACAATAACATTCATACTTGGACAAATAATAACGAAATTTTTGACCATTAACCAAGAGGTAATTAGAATGTTGAAATCTTTGGACATCTGTTATTGTTGATCAAAAACTGAACACATTTACCCTCATCAGATTCCAATAACGGTTAATCATAAGTACATATTAATGAAGAAAATACTCGAAACATATAATAATCATAATATCCTTTTATTTAAAAGGAAACATTATATCAAGATAGAACTATGCATATTAAAATACAAATTTAATAATTTTAAAATAAATGTTAAATGAAGAAGGTATGTACATAAGTTGTATACTCGTAGCCAAGCTTGTGACAAATCAATTCTCATACCACTTAAAAAAGTAGCCGGTTTTTGCACCGATATTGATTGATTGACACATATAATATTAATTATCATACCAAGCCATAACCAAGGCAAATACTCGTATAGGCAACAAGATAATATAATAAAAAACACTATCCCAATTTCTATCCCTAACTTGTAAATAAAACGAAGTGTAATCAAGGATATAAGTCACGCCATGTAAAAATAGATAACAGTGTGCACTAGCCGATACACGGTGGTAATTAATTGGCGGTTCTGCGTGGGGAGGAAGGCCGGCATCTCTCTATGCGAGCGAGCGGGATAGCGACTGTTCCCTAAACTCCTCCCCCCGAGCGTTCTTTTTAAACGGCGCGACTTATACTTGTAAGAAAACTTCAACTCGAAGTTCAGTTACAGTTCTAAATACGTGCTTACGTTACAAATAGCAAATATAACATGACGTGTTGCTTTCGTGACATTCCTTGCTTGAATACTTTAAAAATCATGTCAAAGTCTAATCTTACTTTACCTTATACTAAAAAGTTTGACCAGGTATTCTACAATACTAAAAGTAAAACAAAGTGGAAAACAAAAAATAATAAAGTATTATTTTTAGAACATATTTTGTTCTGTATCATGCGTTGTATGGGGTATTCCGTAATCTAACTTTTTAGTAAAAGAAAACTTTGTCCCAAACGTCGATTACCTAATCTACGTTTTGATAACTTCTAACATTTTATATACACCTCAGAGAGATATCAACAAAATCCCCATTTAAATATCTTGTTTCTTGTAAACTGATATACTTCTAAAGCATTTTATTTGAAACTATACAATTTCAACCTAAATGTTGCCCAATGGTGTCTATAAATTACAAGCTTTAATTAAAGAAAAGATATCAGGGGCCAATTCAATTCAATGAATTGTCCGATTTTGACATTTCTTTCATACTAGAACTGTCAAAAACTGGCGATTCAAAAATGATTTTGTTATGATTGATTAGTGGGGCCCCAAGAATGTATGTAAATTTCCTTGGAAAAGGAATACATGTAAATTAAATCTTTTAAGAAAAATATATGAGGTACTAACCAGTCTCCCAAGTTATTATAGACGAGAATGACAAAAAAATTGTTTTAATTCGAGAGCGCATATCTCTTATTTGTATGGCACTCTTTTAGGAAAAGCAACTTACGTCCCTTTGGGAGCGTTCAAGTATTACGTAACGCAATTTTTGAAGATTTATGACCCCCCCTCCCTCCCTTGTAACGCACCGTAACGTTTTTCTGTACTCCCCCTCCCCCTCTCTAAACGTTACGTAACACTCAAGTGACCATTTTTACCCTAAAGTTGCAAAAAGTTATGTTATAGTTTTTATCCTTGATAAACTTTTAATTCCCTTTGCGGTAATTGCGGTAAACTGACAACAAAAACAACATTAAATGCCGTACAATACAATCTAAGGATTCCCCGTGAAATATAAACGAAAAGGTTTGCCAACTTGCGAGAACAAAGTAAAATTGATGACCAGAATATAGAATCGAGGGATTCCCCGTAAAACGTATATGGGTTGCCAACTTGGGAGTTTTAATTCCCTATTTTTTTATTTAAGAAAAACAATGTTACGTAACGTGTTGAAAGAAAGACCCCCTCCCGCCCTTGTAACGCATCGTAACGTTTCACGAGACCCCCCCTCCCCCCAAATTGCGTTACGTAATACTTGAACGCTCCCTTTAAGTGTCGCCATTTTTATACAGGGTGTAAAAAAAACCTTAACGAAGCCGAAGACCACATATTCTACCAATTGTTACGATCATTTTTTTCCTTTACATACCTGGGAAGTTAACGGTTACTGAGGTATTGATGGTTAAAGTTTGAAAAAAAAATTGATGATTTTTCAGAAATGTCTTCTGTCCGTTATAACTTAACTTTTTTCCAAAGAAACATGATACAAATTTTCACTAGTTCTTTCATAAAAAGCCTCTAAATGGCACACTCCGCAATGAACAGCGCACACTCGAAACGAACCGCGTCGCGGCGGCGCGTATAGCAAAACGCCCCGCGGTCACTTTTCCGCGTGCGCGCTGTACATTGCGGGTTACAAAATAGAATGTTTTTTTTTTGATGTTTAAAAATAAAAGTTGTTTCCCAGCCAAAATTTCTTTTACATACAATTTGATTTGATAAACTGAACGCGTGGTTGACGGATTCGATAAGGTTTTTTTACACCCTGTATGCTATTTTCCCTCTGTCAACCGCCTGACGGCAATCGTAACAAACAAGGGTTTAAACAGCTTTCTCAGGTCAGGTCAAAAATGGAATGCGGCTGCAAAATTCAGTTCAATAAACATACAATGAAGGTATACATCACCTCAAAATAGATAATCCAGTTTTGTTGCAAAATATTACAATTAACTTTATTTTTTGCATTAACAATGTAAATTTCTTTACAATGTGAAATCAAGACACACTTAAATAAAAATCGCCCGGCTTGCGAGAGAAGCGGGGTCAAGTCCCGCCAGTGGCAGTCCAATTTTTTTTCTTTAAGTGTGTTTCAATTTCACAAAATATTACAAGTGAACAAGAATCCTGGAATCTAGTAGTGCCATCATGTGTACATATTTCGCAAGCCGACACAGTAACAACTAGAAGAACTCAGTTTCTATAAATCCAGTGTATGTTACTCACATTAAGGTACTATTTAAGGTACGCAAATCAAGAATCGAGCTCCATTGTGGCTACAAAGAGAACGTTGCCAGTGAAGCGAGCCTTTATACACCGTTCGGGTTCGGTACACTGAATCAATATCTATAATAATGTAAAGTAAAAGTCCGATTCATCGACGACGTACTGTACAAATTACACGTACATTTTGTTGCTAGATGATGCAATATTAGCTGGCAAGACCGCAGCTTATGTGAATCCCGTTATTTTTACATACAAGGTACTTAACTAAACCACAGTAGGTACACTATCTAAGGCCGGGTTTCCTTTAAAGCGGAGAAGAGAGGAGACGAGAGAAGATCCCCTCAACGCTTGTTCCATTTTCCAAGCTAAGCGGAGAGTATATTTCGAAAAGACAACACTTAAAAAAATCTTTTCGGCTCTGGTCATCGGGGAGGAATCGAACCCCCGACCTTTGGAAGTCCGGTCCAATGGTCTGACCACTGAGCTACCGAGAACCTTAATGGAGTCGTTAAATTTTGTTAGTGCTTTTTGACGCTTTGAGCCAGCGTATGTTTCATCAATGATTGTGGGAGACACCCTCGGAGAGTACGAGTATATTATTATGTGGAAATAACGAAATCTGATTTATTATTAAAAACACACCTCTCGTCTCTCTCTTCTCAGCTTTGGTGGAAGGCGGGTTTTCACCGTGTAGAGTTACCTCTAAAGCGGGCCTGGCCCGGGTGTTGGCTACAAGGCGAGCGGCTTCCCGCGGCACTGCTCCTGCACGTAGCCGGTGAAGCGCTTCAGAAACTTGGGGTACTCGCGCTTGTACACCGCCCGGAGAACACCCGCGGGCGCCCAGCCGCCTGGGTTGACTGGAACACAAATTGAACATTAAGTTGAAGTTAAATTAAAACACACATAAAGAAAAATGGACTGCCACAGGCGGGACTTAACTTTAAAGCTGAAAAAGATAATTATTTTGCTTTAAATTTCCACGAAACGACGCCAGCGCAGGAACCAAAATACATCCAACTGTAATCACCTGAAAAGGTAGAACTGGAAGTCGCAGGACTTACAATATCTACAACTCACAACGTGACACAGAAGATGCACTGGATGACAAAAGTGATGAATCATGGCTGGCTGCAGACTAAGGAGCACTTAAAGAAATTCGGACCGATGAGTAAGTGTCACGGTAGCTCAACTGGGATGGCAATCGCCCGGTTTGCGAGAGGTGCGGGTTCGTGTCCCGCCGAAGCCCGTGTGGATGGCTTTCATACCACTATGCGCAAAAGAATCGGGTCCTCGGTGCGCAGGGTGCGTGGGAGCGCCAACACCATTGCATTAAGGGAGGACATTCCAATATTAAGGTCATGGGTGGCGGCGCATTTGTCACCCGCCAAATTTAAATACATATTATTTATTATTATTATTATATAAAATTATATATTATAATTATAATTCAACTCAATTTTAAAATAATATTAACGTAGTTTTAAGTCAACTGTTACTTACACTATATGGATTCAATACAAGATTTTTTTTTAATTTCACATCATAAAGAAATTTGCATTGTTAATACTAAGAAATAAAGTAACTTAATGAATATTAAGTTGTTGCTTTTTTTTTGTCAGACATCATAGGCATCAGACATTATATTAAATATGGAATTAGACTGAGCTTTTCGCTTTCGGTCGCTACTTGACAACATCGCTGCATTTATTTTACACAAGATGTTGCTAGGAAAGTGATATTTATGTAAATGGAGACGTCTTACGACTTTTGTCATGTGTACATCACTTAATCCCGTTGTTATAAGGCAAAGTATCTATCAACACAAGTCTGCCATTATGATTCGTTGATTACTTTAGTTTATTAATCTCAATAGAGATCAGCCAACTGCGCACAAGTGTGAGCGCAATACACAGGTGCACTCATTGTTTCATGACTCTCAAAGTTTCAAAGTTCGGTGAGACGGCAATCCG
Organism: Pyrausta despicata; assembly: GCA_963921415.1. Lineage (NCBI taxonomy): Eukaryota > Metazoa > Arthropoda > Insecta > Lepidoptera > Crambidae > Pyrausta > Pyrausta despicata. The sequence continues at coordinate 5,380,925 of OY992862.1, read as the reverse complement.
TCATAACCGGAGAGAGATCAGGGGTAGGACCAACGGCTTGACGCGCTTTCCGAGCACGAGGGTGTAACACCGCCAACATTCCGACACCGAGCTGTTTTTTAGAAATTCAAGACACAAAATCTCAGGAACAATTTTTGGCTCGACCTGGGATTCGAACCCTGGACCTATCGGATGTAAGGTAGCAACTCCACCACCTCACCAACGAGGCAGGCAATTAATTAAATAACATAACGTCTTCCACATACCGGTGCTGCAGTAGGCGATGCTGGTGGTGATGTTGTCACGCGTGGGCGCGGCGCCGGGCGGCCACGAGCTGCGGCACGCGAGGCACACGGTCACGAACAGCCGTATGCACGCGCCCGTGTTCGCCTGGAATAATAACACATTCGCATCTCGCATCAGCCTCTATACGTCCCACTGCTGGGCACAGGCCTCACCTCAACTATGAGGTGGTGCGAGCCATACTCCACCACGCGGGCTCAGTGCGGATTGGTGGAGGGGGGTATTTGTAAGGTAAGTGACTAACCTTACTGTCTGATGTTATTAAGCCGCCCGAGGGCCTCTGACCAGGCTTAACGACTAATATCTATCGATATTAACCGGGACTCACCGGGTCACATCTACACCACACCTTAGTGTTAGTTCACGTAGACTCGCGAGCGCGGTCACGAAATATCAAACATAGGAAGTGATATCCAAAAGTGTTCGCGTACGAAACGCACGTGCAGTCTGAGTAGCGTGCTCACGAGTGCGCCTTCCTACGTAAATAAGCACTTACAATACGTCTCAAGGTTGTAATACATACTAGGTTGTAATAACACTCAAAGTCACTCACTAAGTGCTGTGCATCTGTAATGGAGTGGTTAGTGACAGTACTCGTATACGTCGCTGGATCGCCAACGTGGACGTGGGACCAGAACAGCGCATCCCGCTGTGACGCGGGCCAGATGCGCTTGAAGGTCACCTTTACACCCCATATACCCCGTAATACATATCAAGTTGTAATAACACTCAACGTCACTTACCGGGTACTGTGCATCAGTAGTCGAGTGGTTAGTGACGGCGTACGTGGCCGGGTCTGCGGCGCGGACGTGCGACCAGAACAGCGCGTCGCGTTGTGACGCGGGCCAGATGCGCTTGAAGGTCTGGTGGAAGATGAGCGCGTCCGATGACATCTCCTCGACGATCGTCATTGTTTCTAGTGTTGCTGGGGAAATGGGAAGAATTTATTAGTGACTGTATTGCTCTGTGGGAATTAAGATCGAAATCGAGGGTGTATAGCTTATTATAAAAGCCCAACGTAGCACACAACAGGTATATTACGTCAAGACAACGTCAGTAACAGCAATGATGGATAGTTACATTCGACAGCAAACCTCGATCTTATAAGGAAGCCGGTGTAAACATACTGTACCGCGGGTCAAACGGGCACAGCGCCATCTATTGGTACAATAATGAACTATCCTAACTACAATCTAGAGGCTTATCACAAGTGCGTTATACAGTGACTAGCTTCCCGCTCAGCGGCTTCGCCTGCGTGGGATTTAATTTACATGAAATATAATCTATGTTCAGCAGGGATAATTTAGGAATCTATGGTAAAAGATTTTTTCAACTCGGTCCAGTAGTTTCGGAGCCAAATCAATCAAACAAACAATCAAATTTTTTCTCATTATAATATTAGTGTAGATGGTGTAGACTTGCACCGCCGCGTAAGTTCCTAAAATAATAACTATTTTTTCATTCATTTTCTAGATAGTGGTAATAATAGAGACTGAGTGTCAAAAATGGCAATGATATCACAAATTCAATTACTACACCCCTAAACGTATTTAAAAAGACACAAAATTTTTTCGAAGATTTGGCTCGTGTTCGGTTTTTTGACGAACACAAAAGGGATTTGGTTGTGAGACCACACATGTCACCGCGAGCAAAGCGGCTCGGCTTGTGTTCCGCTCGTGCGCAGCTCGTAAGCATAGACCCACCTAAAGGACATACGTAACATGTATTCTACTTTATTTTTACAAAAGTATATAGAATTCATTATACTCACTTTCCCACTCGTACCTATACCGGGGGTTGAAGAAGTAATGGCACATCTCCCTCGCGGACACGCCGCGCACCTTGTGCATCGCCTTCAGCGGGTCCATCACCATGCCGTCCACTTCCATTTCTCTGTGATTAATAGAACACACTGTCAGAATATGCGATGAATTGAGTTTTGTACGCTGTACAGACGACACAGCACATCCAACTTCTTGTTTGTTGCCAAATCGCTTTTATAAGTGTGTATAATTCAAGACATCTTCGCATTAAATTTAAAAAAAAAGTACATCAAGCTCATCATTCTTCTAGTTATATTTTAAACAGTTTCTCTAATCTTAAAATTTTTAAAGAATATTAAACAATACTTTGCCTTTTCATGCCTAATCCAATTTTAAGATTTCGTAAAACACGTATGGATAATCGGCGCTATGCCCGAAGGAAAACAATCTGAGTTGAAATAGTTCTTACCGTCTGTACATCCTCATGTCGCCCTCTTCAGCAAACAACTGCCAGCCTATCTCGCCGCCGACGCCTTCGAAGGCGGCTTGAATCTGCTCCGTTGATATCCTGTCGATCTGAAACCAAAATGGTGAAGTTTTATTATTACCAGTTGCTATCTTTGACTGCCTCGTTGGTGGACTGGCAAAGTTTCTGTCTGCATCCGAGAGGGTTACCTGGGTTCGAATCCCAAGTCGAGCCGAAAAAATTGTTTCAGAGTTTTTCTGTCATGAAATTCTCAAAAACTGCTCGGAGTCGGGATGTTGGCGGTGTTTCACCCCCGTACCTCGAAAAGCACGTTAAGACATTGGTCCTGCGCCTGATCTCTCTCCGATCATGTCGGATTGTGTATAGCGCTCACACTTGTGCACTATAATATCTCCTGCGTAGTTGGCTGATCTCTATTGAGATCAATGGCGTGCAATCCATACAAGCAGTTAAGCAGTGCCTACCTCATCATTATGCCCATTTTTCAATTCAATTCAAATCATTTATTTCAATCTCTTGGATCATAATGTCATAAAGATACATTTCATAAACACAATCATAAAAATAATTATTTCACAAAACATAGTACAATATAGCTGCATAAACACGCGCCCCACGCTTTTTACTCTACTGTAATATAAATTCCGTGTACTCAGAAATTATTTTCTCTTTTTTAGTTAGCAATAAAAGCGTGTTTTTTTAGTTTTTTAAACTATTATTTATTTTATTTTTTTTAGTTAAATCTCCAAATTATTGCATTGTCATTGGTACTTAATCACAGATTACTAAATAGTTACTACACTTAATGTGTTAGTTAATAGTGACATCTATTGGCAAAATACGGAGCTTCTAGTGCAAATCAATTGCATTGCATGATTGCTATCGAAACTACCTAGCTAAGCGAACGCTACTAGATACTTTCGTAATATTTGTGAAAGAGATGGCGCCGTGCGGAAAATGTAAGAAGGCGATTTCAGCAATATTAAAATTAATTTTAATTTTTTAGTTAATAAGGATAATCGAAAACTCTTATCATATTATTGCATTGTCATCGGTCCTTGACCCCTGTGCAAATTTCCATGTTAAACAGACTCCTAGAAGTAGGTGAAAATGAAGTGCAAAGATTCCGTTACATACATACATAGTTACATACAGGTCAAGCTAATAAAAGCGTGTTAAAAATGACACATTGTTCATACAACTCAAGGTGACAGGTGACAAACGCATTTTATACACTTATAGTAGGCATGCATACTATCCTCTTTCTCTGTCAGTTCACTATTGAGAAGAATTTTTGTCCTACTCGTGCAGCGACGTAGAATACTTCGAAATCTAATCAAAACCGCCATCTTGTATCGGGTAATTGAGCTAATAGTTACAACCCTATAATAGTAGCTACCCGATACTAGATGGCACGACTGCAGCTGTTTCCTGCGCCTAGAATTTTCTTACTTTTATGAAATAAAACTTCACAAATGATTTATTTCTATGATCAAAATAAATGATAATTTTATAATTTAAATCCTAAGCTTTTTCTTATGAAATTAAGTTGTGCTAGTATGATTTTTTGTTTAAAAGTAATGCAAAAATTGTTTTTAAATAAATTTTCGCCGGCCATTTTTTTCTATGTAGCTGCTTTCGACTTCATCTTCGCGAGTGTTTAGAATATTGTAATTTACTAAAGATTCGGTTATTAGGTGCTTTCCAAGTGTAGGAAAGTGTTTCTAAGTTTTGTTTTGCATTCGAAACGATGGAGAAACCGCAGTGTACCGTTTGTGATGGCAATTCTAGTGTTTGTCTTGAAAAGTTACGTGCACAAAATAACAATTATCAACGACTTTTCTCAAAGCCGCTATGGGTATCAGTTAAATGATATGTCATTATGTATTTATTCATTCATTTCCTTGATGCCTGTGGTGGTAAATTAAATCATCAACTAAAGAACATTAATTGCACAGATGAAGAAATCTTGGTAAGTCATTTATTGTTTTGATGGTGTTACGCCGTCATTTCCCAGAGCTGTTACTCAAAATTTGTATATACCTACTTAAATAAAAATTTAATGCGCGCCCCTGATTGAGATTGGCCGCCGTGGTCGAAATCGGCTAAGAAGACTATTATTATATGTATACTGTCTTCCGCACCCAGCCCCGACCAACGACCTTCACAAGGTCGTCGGACCATCTGACCGGGGGTCGCCCTACTGCACTTGCGGATGGATGCATGAGACTGAGAGCCGAACGGTTTGGTGCACCCTGCAAGAGGCCTCAGTCCAGCAGTAAAGGGATATTGGCTGATATGATGACGGACTTTTTACCAATTAGTTTGAGTATACATATCGTATACTCAAACTAATTGGTAAAAAGTCCGTAATACAAAAAACGGAATTGTTCCTTGGTTTTTCCTTTACAGAGAATTTCATTTATCGAACTGCTCGAATCGAAGCCTTTCAACTGCTAGTCTGAAGCAGTTATAAAGTAAGAAAGTGGGCAGTGATTTTGGTTCTACTCCTTCACAGCTTGGAAATCATAAACTTAGAGAGAGATCAGAAGAACCTAGCTTCTTCTGATCACTCCGAAGTATTGCCGGTTGAATCGACTTTTCTACCATTTCCAAGAGGACTCTAGCTTCAGGCCACAGGAGGCGCATAGTGAGCCGGTTGTCCACAGCAAGCGCACCGCGTGTACACAGAGTGTACAGAGTGCCCAAAGCGGTCACCTTTTATAGCTACTAAAAATTTCATCAGGACACTCCTAGCTTAATACACTCACCTCGGGCCACAGGGGGTGCACAGTGAGCCGGTTGTCGATGGCGGGCGGCGGCAGTTCCACTTCGTCCCGCGTGTGCACGCTGGGCGGTGCCACTCGGTTGCACCGCTCCTCCTCCATCTTGTCGAAGCCGGTCTCCACCGCATCGTAGAACTCGTCGTCTGGCAATGTGGAGTGGGGCCCTTCCTGTTGATGATGATAAGTTATAAGGAAACAAACTCAGTAATCTGGTGTTGTGAGCCACAAGAACAACATGGAAAATTTCCTCTTGAGCTGGGTTTTAAACTTACAGCGATTGTTATAGCATTTTGGATCTGGAACAGTGGTTAATTAATGTCCACGTCAAGGTGTTCATCATTTGCCTTGAAGTGAAAATATATTAAGGGTACTATTGGAGGATAATAAGGATTGTTGAATGGATCATTATTCTATACTAAGTGAAACCAGCTGGGTGGTCTAAAAACAAAGGAGAGACATAGCAATGTCAAATCGTTCGTAGTATGTTTAGGCAAATAAAAGCGAGAGCCAAGAAACAACAGCGATAAAAAATAATTTAATGCGGTTCTCGGTCACACCTCATTTCGTGCTTCTCATCTTTTCAGCTAATTAGAGAGGCGTAATGTTAGTAAAATGTTTGACTGTAATATAAATGTTATCTTAGATAGGTCTAATGTGCGTAATTTTAAACTCGAATCATATTATACATAACTCTACATTTATTATGTGGTACGCACAAATGTATTGTTATCAACATTTGATCTAATGATAAACAATTCAAACCCATGCATGCGTATCTAAAACGAGGAAAATCAACACATTTCATCAGAGACAAAGAAAGATAGTACCGAAGAAATTTCGTGTCGAGTACATAGTTGATTATTCTGTGCGACGCTAACCTACATACGATTAAGGACATGTAGTGAGGAAATATTTTTTGTCGATTGCGTTGACATTACTGCGCGCATAATAACTAGGAGCCCGACCATCTGTCAAGGTTGCAATTACTGTGTATACTATTTGCACCTGTACCCATATCTGTGTACAAATAAATGTATCGATATAGATTACATTATTTAGTTCACTCCTGCGTATGATGGTATGATGGGTGCTTTTCTCTCTCTCTCTCTCTCTCATTAGCTCATATTCGTCCCACTGCTGAGCACAGGCCTCACCTCAACTATCACGTGGTACGAGCCATACTCCACCACGCGGGCTCAGTGCGGATTGATGGAGGTGTGTGCAAGGTACTTACTTACTGTCAGATGTGACCAACCTTACTGTCAGATGTTATTAAGCCGCCCGAGGGCCTCTGACCAGGCTTAAAGATTAATAATATATATCGATAATAACCGGGACCAACAGCTTAACGTGCCTTCCGAAGCACGGAGATGCTTTTAAATAGCCGTCCCTTGTATGGTCAGAACGGTCACCCGTCCTAAACATGACCGCGCCTTAAGTTGCTTTACTTTTGGTATCACTACCAAAGCGTTGCCAACACTGCGCCACAAGCACCTCAAGCCAGGTACTATTTGAAGTCATAATTTATTAGGCTTTATAATTTTAAAAAACTCTCATTCATCTTACGGGAAATTAAACTGCAGTGTGTATGTGTTGTGTGCCCTGCACATTAGAGCAGGTTTATATTTTGGGTATAGTAAATATTGGTATCATTCTGGCACAAATACTTTCAAATATCTTTATTTCACCAAGTTTTTATTTGCATTCACCTGTCCCTTGTCTGTTGTCTGTAAACAAATCTTGCAAGCTAAATTTTAACCACTTCCCAGTGTGCGATTGAGCTGAAACTTTGGATACAAGTTTAGTTTCAATAATAATGCACTATTCGATTAAAAAAAGCTTGATTATTATTTTTTGTTTGGCACTTGTTTTATTGATAAAAAGCAAATTTTAGAACACTTCGTTCTTATGTTGTGTAGAGCTAAAGAATCACAATATAAAATAGGTGCACTGTAAGTATTATGAAATAAAACAATCCTAGCACGCTACATTTCTGCATGGCATAACCATTTACAAACGCTCAAGCATAATATTGAATGTTCAATAATGTTCATGTTACCGTTATCATCGCGCACTGATCAAATAAATGACGTCGTGACCGACTTTAACATTTATCACATAGTTTTATTATAGAAATTATATATACTTACTACTAATCATGCAATAACTTTTTATAGAATAGATAGGTAACATCTATACTGCGTGCCATTAACAGTTTCGTGACACATTTCCGGACACTGTACGCCTATACACGTTGTTAGAATAAAAATTCTATTCTGTCTGGTAGACTGTCCATGAATGTGTTAATCAGAATCACCCTTCTGTCCGTTGTACTTACACTTACAAAGGTACCTAAGTATGTGTTTGGTAGCATCGATTTGAATAGGTCCCTGGCTTAATAGAGCATCAACCTAAGCAACACGTCGATACAAGCCTATAATATCGTGATAATATCGTGATATCGTGATCGTAATATATTTGAACCTCACCTCAACCACCTTTGTGGGTAGGCGTAACCTAGACAGAGTACAAACAAACGTATTCATTGTTTCCTACTTCCCATCTAAAGTTCAACACTTCACACCTCTTATGCTATTGAATAATACTCAATAGTTATCTACCTGTATTCTAGTACTGTTATTTTTAATTAAAAGCGCATTTCCCTGGTAAATGTAATGAACTATAACAAGGAAAAATTCGTAATTTTCAACGTCAAAAACATGTAAAAACTACACATCTATGCTCACAAAGGTAGAGTCATGAACGAAAACAGTATATAAGATGTACTCGATTCGAGAACAACACACTTCTATCATCAGAACTTATCATTTTAAGTCCACTGTGCTTTCACAACTACAAAAACTTATCTAAGAAAAGTGCTAACAGGAAAAGTGCTCCCCCATTCTTTCGCTCATATTCCTCCAAACGATACTCTTTAAGTCTCATGGGCGCCATAAACGCGCAGGGCGGATTGACACACCCCGTTATGGCGTGCGGCGTCATTTCAGCAGTGACGTCACCCACCCCATAGCAACCAGAATTGTGCGTGTTGAACCGTGGGTTTTACGGGCAAGCCTAAGTTCGCAAGGCTGAAGGTGTAGCCTTGTTAAGTTCCAACGCTACAGGTTATGTCTGCGATCGACCCGTCATAAAACACTGTGTTAAATTGAAGAGTAACAATTAGAGAATTCGATACTGTTGTAGATAAGACAACTAATAACCTTTGTAGGTATATTATCCATGACACCTTTTAACTATAATCAAATTTGGTATTCTAAAACTAACTTACACATTCATTGAATAAAGTGCAAGCTCGCTATATAAATGTACTGCAAAAATGTTTTAATAGGAATCTTAATGACTGTCCAATTTCTTCTATATACTCTTGTATTTTATTAAAATAGTAGAATTCAAAGTAAGTTTATAGCAACAAAACAAAGAGCACAGTTTTTTATCACTTTTTCTTGCCCGCAAATAAAAAATATCTACCAAATGTGAAATTAAAACACTCTTGTGCTGGTTCGAGTCCCGTCTGTGGCAGTCGGTTTTTTCTTTAAGTGTGTTTTAATTTCACATTGTAAAAAAAGGCATTGTCTATGCTAAAAATATATAAATTTTAATCTACCAAAGTTAGTATTTAGTCTAAGTTCAGATGTAATCAAACGTTCATTGCACTGTGGAAATTGTAGACAAAATGAAGTTTATGAGTGGGAAATTTTATACAAATGTTGTAAATAATCAGTAATGTATCAGAACTTAGTTGTCAACAATAGATATTTTCCATAGCCTATTCATTGTTTGTGACTACATAATAAGTATTTGAAACTATTTATTTCAGTCACGCACAACCACACAAATCACAATAAAAGTTTATGACTTTTTGTTTCTGATTAACTAGGAATCTGATGGAATATTTCGCTCGACAGTAAAAATGACTAAAATATCCATCACAAATTAAGAACCGTAGACGAAGGAGTAAAAGCCCACTCTATACATTTTCCTATAAAGAGGAAGCACGGAAGCTTAAACAGGTTATTCCCTGAGGACCCCGATCTGTTTTTATCTTAATGAACTCGATTAAAAGTCATCTTCGGGGTTCTCCGGGACGGGGAGCCTCGGGAATCGGGGCACTCAGAAAATAACACGTATTTACTTTACAACTACATTTTTGAAAATAAAATGATCTTTCAACATCATTGTCTACAAATACTAACTAAACAGACTAGTCTAAGTAGTCATTCACCAGAGCTGATACGCTCAGATCGTATCTCCACCCATGACGATCTTGAATACGACTGTAGTCTTACTTGAATGCAATAAGGTCTAGAATACAACACTTCAGGACAAGGCCGTATAGCACCATAACATCAATAAGCCACAGCGGTCGACAAAAGCCCCTTTGTTCTAAATCCAGTGGGGAATTAGCACATCAAAGCTTCGTTACATCAAACCGCTAATACCTATTTGCTAATGAAAACAAACGCCTGACCAGTCAGATTTTTCAGTAGCAACCATCTCGTTGTAGAAAACTATGTTTATTTTGTAAAGGCTTTTCTAGAATGCAATGCACATAACATCCGTCATTTTTTTCAAAAAGAAAGGTAATGTAAGATATCCAAAGTTATCCCATACACATGCGACTTCGTAAAATCGGTACGGACATCCAATCCCAAGAAATATATGATCTGGTTTTAGAACATTTTAAGCAACTAAGTATTCCATCCAACATATGTATAATTAGAAACGATTTAATCAAGTACTTTCAACTGTCCGTAAAATTTCCGTCTTTACTGTAAAATGATAGTTCAACAAGAACTTCAGGCAATTTCATGAATACATTAACATTATTATATCATCAAGAGCATTGGACAGGAAACTTGCTAATACAGGTGTCATATGTAACTCTTTCGGATACCTGTCTTGCATGTTTCAACCACATTAGTATTATTTTGGTGCTATAATAATAGGTAATAAAAATAGACTAAGTGACCGTACCAAATCAGCCAAACACATACTAATTCTAGCTAAACATTTCACTACATTACTTTTAAAGCTATCGAAAATAGCCTCAATAATTGAAAACAGCACCCAATCAAACTCACATCAGACGAAACCGTGGTCGTATAATCAAACATACACACCAAGGCTAAAATAGTGATGTAGCTATTCGCATCAAAGCACACATACAGGCATCATCACACGCACACACCGACACCCATCCCTATCACGGAAAGCTCCGGTTCTGGACTGCACGGTCGGTCAAGCTGGCGTAATGGTCTCCCTGACGTCACCACTGGTATCGTCATTATGAGGGGAGCAGTTTGTGTTCCCTTATTACGCTGTGACGTCATCGTCGAGCTATTTTAGGGTGCCATAATGGCGCCTAAAGATGTACAACCTTTGCCAGGAAGCCGGTGTCCGCTCTAACTGTGGATTGACGATATTGGTCGTGGGACGTAATAGGTGTGCGGTTCGGACAATTAGTTGGGTGAAATTTTAGTCACACACAGTAGTCATTTGTGTTTGACACACACAGTCAAAAGAAGATAAAGATTACACAAAAAGCAGAATTGAGGGCGCTGCAAATTAAAGTATTGACGAGAAAATTCAACTTGAGCTATATTAAATTCGAAAATTGTTCTTTCTTAATTACGGCCACGATCAAGAGCCTCAATGCGGTTCCAGAATGTTATCATTGCCTAAAATCCTTACAACCAATGAAATTCGGTGAGCATTAACAAAAATCCATTACGAAATGCAAAGCGAAAGAATGCAATAATTGCAGGAAGTATTGCCACGAGCTAGGAAGGGAGAGCGGTGGGCGCGTCCGAGTGCCGACAGACCAATCCGCGCTGATTGCCTTACTTATCACTATGCGGGCATAAGCCTTTCTCCATAATCTTAGTAATAAACATGAGCGAATGATATTTGCGGTGACAGTGTATGTCTGTAATGTGAGTACTGAGACCACTGCGCAACATTTCTTAGCGTCACGTGCACTTTGGTTAGCGTAACTCGGGTTCCAAACAGAGAAACAAACCGCCATTAGTATTTTATTTTAACCGAAGTTTAAAACAAAGTTTAGATAACTTAAGACAAAGCAAAAAAGTTAAGAGAAAGAGGTAGGAAAAAATCTAATAAGTAAACTTAGGACAAACAAGTAATTCAAAAATCTTAGCTCTCTTATTTTAGACTGGAAATATCTATCTAGTGTACCTATTCTATCTAAATTTTTAAGAAAACTCAGGTTAACATGTGTCGTTTCTCCATCGAAGTCGTCAGAGCAATGCTGCAAAATCAAGAGGACCGATTTTTGTGAAGGTCACCAGTAAGTTTATTTACTAAGTATTAAGATAATTATGCATCACTTAGTACATAAATTCAAAACCATAGGGGCCTATCTGATAGATAAGACGGTTTTAAGCAAACGATTGAGTAACTCGGTACTACTAACACTGGTATACAAAGTTACGTAGTATTTAGAGCATTTAGGATCGGACAACTAAACGTAGCTAAACAAAACGAAAACAATGTGAACGAAAAGGCTATTTAGCGCAATTAACATTGTCGGAAGTTTTAGTGTGAGCCTTGAACTTGTACGCGTGAGCCTTTAAGAGTTTAATCGCAAATTTAGGCTGTATAATCTCTTATTAAAGAGCTGTTAAGCTGCTCATCTGAAGCATGAATTTCTTTCGTATACTTAGTAATCAGAATCAACTTTTGATGTGAGGTTTCATTTCAGGTATCGCTGAACACAATTTGCAAAACGTGATGCATAAGTTTTCCAATGATATAATCAAATTGAAAGTATTCTCGTCATATAAATTTACTTAAATAATAAGTACAGTTATATAAAGATAATACATTTAATTCGAATAAATCACTTCAAAAACCTAGGAACCAGAAGCTCATTTAAGTAGTAAAATAAACTCATGATCATTAAAACCGATTCAGGAATGTTCCGAACATATTTAAAATAGAACCCTTCATTGGTTCATTAAAGTTCGTTGCCGTCCAAATAAAAATAAATAACAATTTACAATAGCTGTTTAAAGGAAAGCTTTTATTTCCAACTTTAAAAGTCACACACTACCAGCCTTACCACAAAAATACAGGCAGTGTTGAAAGCCTGTAAAAGACAGTTAACGTTTCCATATATTGTCTGTCCTTTACCCGTACTGGATGAAATTGCTTTGGGCAATAAGACCGCCATAACTGTACAAATATTTTAAAACATATATTTTTTTCCGTTAAAATGTACAATAAAAGTGTTTTTTATCTATCTATCTAAAGATAATGGCAGCACTAATTACATAATCTAATGGAGACATGCCCACATTTCAAATGGGTACTCTATATTATTTGTGGATATCTTTTAAACTTTATTTGTGTTAAAGTCAGTCAGCATATTCGATTTTCCGGACACTGATCCATATAAATAAATTAAGCGCGTTACAGACGTCAGGTAACTAACTGATGGCTATCCGATACTGTCATGTTAACGTCATGTCTAACATTAATTTTCCTTTTACAGAATGATGGATAACGCAGCAAACAACAAATAACTCAAAGGCTCTGCTACTCAACTCGTAACGTTTGTGGCAAATGTAAGTATGCCAAGTCCCAAACGTACCTACTGAAGAAGTAAAAACGGTTGGCACCACTGACGTTTGTCACCAACTAAACATTCACCATCTTATTCATTTACCATTCACAAAAACATATACTTTGTTCACTTGGCGTGACTTTTGAAAGTTAGTTATGGGTTATTACTTTATTAATTACTCCAGTGTTCTATAGTCATGTATTGTGTGGCATCTTAATAGACGAATATTACGGAAGAACGCGTCGACGTTATTCCCCTTTGACAAGCATTATAAATCAAGGACGGCATAGAGAGTCGTCCAAACGTTTCTTTCATATTTTCGAATATAGCGATTCCGTTCCCTCACATGGTAGGGCAGCGCAAGCACAGCATGTGTGACAGGGACGGCTTGATTCGAAAGTGCAATCAGTTGAAAGAGTTAGGCCTAAGAATTGTTGAAAGTTTTGAAATGCAAGCAAAACGCCTACAAGTTCTCGTGACATATTTCAGAAAAATTAACACAACTAGTCTAATTACTGAATTTGACATTAAAAATCCCTCGATAAAAACCAGGAAAACTGTTGATGATCTTCAACGGTGAACAAATTATCTTTTAAATAAAAAAACTGCACTGAAATCGGTCCATCCGTTTGGGAGCTACGATGCCACAGAGAGCAACGCAAATAGAATAGGGGTCAAACTTTAAAACAACTTTCTTTTTCGTCGGGGGTTAAAGATGCTTGCTGGGATTGCTTTAAGATAAGCTTTCAACACTTTTTTGTAGTTTAGTGTGATCATATAAAAGCAGAATTCAGATTACCGCTAGGCCCTTCTTCATCAAAAGTCATCTAGACATCTATTATCTTCCTTCAATTATAAAGATTGAAGAAATTATACAAGGTTACTGGTAACTCGACGTATTCCTCTAAAAGAGTTATAGGGTTCAAAAAATTACAAAATATTGCACTTTAAGCCCCTTTAAACTTCGCAATCTTAAAGCACGATATCTTAAAAATCAATCGCTTCTAACCTCTAGTAGATGGAACCTTTTTTGTTGCTGATTACCTCTTCATTGTCTCTTTTTTTAGGAATACGTCGAGTTACCAGTAACCCTGTATACCTATAACCACAAAGACTTGAAACCTTTCACGCCATAGTGACACATTTGGGTAAGCAAATTGAGTAGTTCTCTTTGTTTTGTGAGTACAGAACGACCTATTTCGATCCGATCCGCCTTGTTTTGGTTTCCGAATCGATAGTCAGCGAAGCCATCGCTTTCGACAGGTCAGTTTGTGTGCAACAATAACATATAAGCTATAGGCGTAACTATGTACAAAATTAGAACAAATGTGTTCCTTGCTAATGCACTATAAGATAACAGTAGGAAGGATGATTCAGTTCTTTACAACAACGTGACGAGAATAAGAATTGGATCACTAATAGATGGTGACAAAATTATGTGTGTCACAAAATGACACATGTTGATGGTGTCATCAGACTTCCCGATTTCCTGAATAACCAGGAATTAGAAGGCAGTAGAGTGTAGGATTTCTTCATGTTATTCAATACATGTTTTGAATACATATTCATATTATTTATTTTGAGTAAAGTCTATTTACTAATAAATCAACACACAAGATCAGAGTACGCAAGCACAGTCATAAGTATTAATTAAATGATGATTTTTAAAACAACTAAGTATATTTACTAAAAATGCGTGAATCACAAATTATTAAAATGTATTACATAACGTAAACAATTCCTAAAACCTTAAGTTATGTTAGATAACGATAAGCTGTAAAGCTTGATCTGTAAGTGAACAATTGGAACAATAGCTTTAAAGAAACCAAACGAGTGTATCAGACACGATAGCTATGCTATTAGTAAATCAAATAGTATAATTATAATGTATAACGCTACCAATCATTAGAACTGAAGCCTCACCGGTTAATCTAGTCTAGACTTTACAGTTCGTAGACCCTTCGAGCTATCTAGCCTTAGTACGAGAGCCCACGACCAAAATTTTTGTCTCATAGCAATACGGCCAAAACTGCATCAAATCGATAGATACGATTATCCTGAACTCGAAAATACCAATATCAGACATTTTCCGCGTAGCGTTTGATCTGACCGAATTTTCAAAATTGTCAAAGAATTTTACCGAACTGCATCATAGCAATATGTCTGATTTGCAGACTGTAGTTGAATGATAGTTCTGAGATACCGAAAACATATTTTTCAGACGTTAGTGGTGTAGCGCAAACCCGTAAAATCACTTAAAAAAATTAAAAATGAGACAAAAAAAATGTCTCATAGCAATACGTCTGAAAATCTTTTTTATTAGTAAATTTTGGTTATTTGATGCGAACAAAACAATTTTCAGACGGAAATGTGAACGCATTAAATTTTGAGACCGTTTTGAAAATGTTAACAAATTTTACCGATCGGTATCATAGCAATATGTCTGAAAATTGTTGGACATGATAAAATAAGTTGTCCACATGTGCAAAAAATTTATATCAGACAAATTAAGTGTAGCACCTTCTCTATCAGACAACTTTTCGATACTCAGATATCATTTAAAAATCGTATTGAGGCATATTGAATTTTCTGTTACAAACCAATGAATACGTTGCGACCCTGAATTTATTAGATGATAATTAACAAAGAATTTACCCGAAACCTTAACATTGAAGTTGAAGGACTGAAATAAATCGCACAAAAGGAAACTGGGATGAAGGGAAGGGAAGGGGCAGGAGCGTAACAAGCGCTGAGGCTGTTGAAATTAAATACTGATTGATTTGATAGTTTTGGTTTTATTTAAAGCACACTTGAGTAACTTTTACAAAAGAAATAAGTAATGACATCTGTCATCTGTCAAAGTACATATAATAGACAAGGGAGATTCTTGAATATCTATGAAGGCTGTAAATTTAAAAAAACATTTAACAGAGGCGTCGGCCAGGCGACTCCGAAACGTTATTTTCGTTTTTGGGAGTATATGCTACACTTAAAGTGTCTGAAAACAGGTTATTGGTAATCATGGCAGCAATACGAAAAGTTGAAAAAAAAATTTATCCGTATTGCTATGATACAGGTCGGCTAAATTTGTTGACATTTTCAAAAATGCGCTCAGGCTATATGCTACGCGCAAAATGTCTGAAAACAAACTTTTTCGTAATACAATTATAAAATCTATGTACATTTTCACTATCAGACGTATTGCTATAATACCGACTGTCTTTTTTTTTGACACAGCAGAAATGGCCTCCCACGCAGTTGCTACACTTTCGACCGTTACTACACACCTAGTCGGGTTCAGAATCATACAATCTAACGATTTTATAGGGTTTTTGCCGTATTGCTATGAGACATGGTTTTGGTCGTGGGCTCTCGTACTACCTGGTGCACGAAGGATGTATATTGAATGGTTTCCTTATTGTTTCACTTCATAATGCACAATGCAAATTATATTTAAATGTAAATACAATCGCAGTGTATAGAGGCGTAACTTTGGTGAATGTGTTAACGAAATGGTGTAACACCGTTTTTATCGATACAAAGACAATTATTACGTTTTAGTGGCAAGCATATAATTTGATATATAAAAATTAATTGCTGTGCGTTATTCTTGCTAAAACTCGAGAACGGCTAAACCGATTTTGCTTAATTTGGTTTTAATTATTTGTAGAAGTTCAGGGATGGTGTGAAACGGTGAGAAAATGTGGAATAATTGCGAAAACAGCAAGCAGGACTGCGTCTGCCAGAACCGCTAGTAATTTGATAATTTTACAAAAGATATTGCAATAGATACGTCAATTCTGCCTCCGGGCTAAGAAAGAAAGCAAATTATTTTTTTTAAAGAATGCAAAATGTAAAGATAAAGGTTGTTTAAAAAAAACATAATATAATTATCTTCTAAACTCTACCAGTACAACTCACGAAACCGATATTTCAAACCACGTCATGTGATAACGAAGTTATTTATTCAGTAACTAAAACTAGGGCCAAATCGGCCTAGGCTCGTTGCCAGATAGGACAGGCAGGTACCATTATGCAATACTCGATACAAAACTGCCAATATCCGCAACTTAACTAAGCTAGGCAAGTAACTTTATTGGTCACGATGTAGAAATTTGGCTAGTCGAAAACGGATCCTATGCGTCCCTTACCATTTTTCTCTAAAGAACCTCGTAAATTAAGACTGTTCAGTTGGCATAAGACATCATGAGGTCATAATGTTATATTCCCATACAAACTTCATGGAGAATAGCGTTTTATGAGCTACAGATAACCAAAATATTGGTGGGAAACAGCCGTTAAATCAAATACCAAATCAATAAAATTAATAATACTAGTAGTGGCTCAATGATTTTATTGATTTGGTGGTGTAGTGACACACTAGTGATAAGATCACATAAGATTCTTACGATCAGTAAAATATTTAATGTCACATTACATTACACAAACCACAGTATTTAAATAGTACAGACAGACACGGCACGACCTTAATGTACCAACAATCAAAAAGTCGTTATTTATCCGTAACGTTTTTTTTTACTCATTTGTTTTGTTTCATAATGGTATGCGAAGAAGCTATTTGACAACGTTACGCGAGCTGCAAATAATTTGAAAGAACAATAATAAGTTTACGACATCATCTTTAACTTAGGAGCTGGAGAACAGTAGCTCTTCACAAAATGTTGTCAAAGTCTACATTATACCTATACTGTTATATCTTAAACTTAGTCTATTTTGCTGGATACCTACCTTATAAGATTATGAAATATTAGTCACCAACAAAAACTACAAATCTAGTGATAAGTACTGCGAATATTGCATACAGTTACACAACTTCGGGTTTGAACACAAACTGTTGGATTATGCTTATTACGACAACACCTATATTTATAAAATTCACCCATATCCGATAATAACTACGGAGTGGTATTACAAATTACTAAAAAATTAATATTTAATGAATTGGCATAAGTACCTACATATATCATGTCTGTACATATATCACGTCTACAAATTGTTAGGCCAAATCCACAAGACTACATAAAAAAATTATGAACTATTCTACATTCAATAATTTACTCACTATTTAAATGTTTGACGTCCTAGAGCACCTTATTACACAGTAAAAATGCAATAATAATAATTAAGACACACAAAATAAACCAAAATTTAATTTAGCGGCACATACTTCAGCAATTTTCAATAAAAAAAACGAAAACTGTTTGTAAGTTAAGGATAGGGTGTTTCATTATAAAATATGTTAGAAATGATGTCAGAACCCTGTATCACCTGTACCCATTGAGTTAAATATATATAAATCAATGCCTGTACCACTTCAAAAAATACGTAAGCAGAGCAAGTAATAGGAGAAAGTTTAGATTCCTACCTCAGCAGTATTATCAAATTAATTGAATCCGCCAATTAAACTAGTCGGTGTTCAACAACAGAGTAATTAATTGTGTGATGGATAAGACCATATAAGAGCCTTAATTATCACAAGTCCCTCGTGACTTAGCAAAGCTCGAGTCGACCCTATAAAACGACTAGCTAGACTTAATCCTTTCTATGAGTTCGTTTTATAAGCTTAGGTATGTAATTAAGGGTCTAATTGGTTTAGTCGTGTTGCAATCAAGTTGAAATGGGTCGACCACAGCTTGCTAAGAGTCGTGAAAGGAAATATTCATGTTTTTTTTATACATGGTAAACGAGGACTGTTCCTAATGGTGTAATAAATCAATGAAAAAATATAAATATATTTTTTCATTGATTTCATTTAAATAATTCCTGTTAATTGAGATCGTACTAAAATTTAGTAATATTACAACGTTTAGTAATAATATTTAGTAATTAAATATTTATTTATACAGTTTTTTTTTGCGTTCACAACGCTATTTTTAAATTCAAAAATACATTACACTTCACAAAAATTTTTTTGCTCGGTCATCGCAGGGAGGATTCGAGCAATAGACCGGAGCCGACAAGATTTTTCAAAGTGTAACAATAATGTCTTTTCGAACTTAATACTTCTTAGAGAGTTCTAGAAAGAAAACATTTCAGGTTAAATGACAATGAGTGTTGTAGTACCTATGAGAAAACCTCGGGTGTGAGGGATGACTGTAATTTACACAAATTATATCGGTACTAGTAGCCTCTACTTATTGATCTCATAAATATTAACTACTCATACTACTTAATAGCATGTGTGTTTTATTATGGAATATGTTTTTGTTATGGAAGCATTGCTCCTTCGAGAAACATAATAAAGGATAATTTTACAAGATATTTTTAACGGATCCGCTCCGTTTATCGGATGCAGATCTGAAATCCTGTATTATGTGTGAACTCACTCATACAACTACATGCGCTAATAACAAACACGTTTAAGCGGACGTTGTATGTGAGCGCGCCCTAAGGATACTACAGTATGTAATACAAACCGATAAGACTTTAAGATAACTTTTATTCTCAGAAACAATACCATAGAATATGTTTATCTTGTAACAATTCGCAACACCAGCCGCATGAATGAGACCAATATGTAAGTGGCATACTATGACAAACTGCGCCATGTCACGCACACATATACAGTGGGAACGACCTGACAAATTATGATGATGGGACTGTCCAGTAAAAAATTTGACATAAGGTAACCGTGGGTATAGTTGACATTGTTGTATTAGTTGACACTTTCAACTTTAGACCAATTTTAAGAAACTTCTTTATTAATACTAGGCTTTCTGAACGCACCCGATTGATGCGCGTGTATCCGAACATCTTTTTTTTTGTATATTGGCAACACTGATCACGCCATTTTGTTATGATGTGTATTATTTGGAAACCGGTCGCGTTTTTGCTAGTGTTTATATATTTTTTTACTCAAATTGAAGAGGTGAGTTAATTTTCATTCAGTTACATTTTGGGTATATTTGAGAAGATATGAATTTTTGATTAAGTGGATGTTGTCCTTGGTTTGATGCTGATTGCTCAGGTTCTCTTACTGAATTCCTGAACATGATGGCTGTCATTTTATTGGATGTGTCAATTTCTAGTACGAAATTTCTCAGATATTATCAGTAGTTGACATCTATGTCAACTACTGATTTTCTAAGCATGTGTTCAATTCATACCATAGTAGTAATCGGTGTAGGGTGACAATAATTTTGATAGCTTTTGGGTTTGTTTGTTGACACTTAGTCCAATACTTGACATGGATGTCAACTTCACATGCACATCATGTCAACTACTGCAGCATTCTTTTAACGGCTATTTTTTAATTACGATTTTACAAAAATACAAAAATCTTGGCTAGTTTTTAGTATGTGAAATTGTATTCTTTTTTAACTAAATAAATACTAAGAAATTACAATAAAATAATGTGTTTCTGTTAATGTCAACTATTGGGTCAAATAAGTATGCCAACTACTCAAGCAAGCCATTTTTCACCATATCAACTTTTGATGCATTGGGTACTTTGATTTAGTATTTTTTTATTTATTTTAGTTATTACACAAATGAGTTAATAATTTATAACGAAAAAATATATATAATGAGCTTTCATTTAATATATATATTATTAACATTGATGAAAATATGGTTACCCTACACTGTTCTAAAGTTACCTACTTCGACCTATGTGTCAACTACTCCCCCACTTACCTTAATGAGACTCTATTTTCTTTATTCGCTTTTATTTTTTTATCGCGTAGAAGAAAGAAAACCTTTAAAAAATCTTTAAATATTGGGCTTCTTACAACGAATTTAATAGTGTTGATTGCTTAGATCAAACCAAAAAGAGGCAGATACGGTATGAGCTAGACGCACGTGGTCCTCATAAACTGAGTCCAATGGACCTGCTTAGCTCCTAGTCGTCAGTAGCCAGTACTGCGTGCAGTTGTTAACACGCAAACATGTGTGCAGCCCAATTTTAAGTTAACGATTGTAAGGATTGAATATTTTTTTTATTAAGCGTTCGACACTGCTGTGCACTTTTGTACTGTAACTGATAAAAAATAGGTTTTAAAACCGGTCAAATGCGAGTTGGACTCGCGCACCGAGAGTTCCGTACAAACCTGTAGGTATATAACTCTCATATTATAGTAACTTTGAAATTTTCAAATTTGTCAAAAATATTTTTTTTATATGATGCATTGAAAATTTACGATTTTCGTTATTTTTCCTACATCTGTACTATAAGACGTGACTTCGTACTAAATTTCAAGATTCTAAGTTTACGGGAAGTACCCTTTAGGTTTTGATTCCCGTGCGAGTTTCGAAAATTTGCGGAAATTTGCGGCCTAAATGGCTGTATCTTTTGATTGCGTTGGCTTAGAAGGTTGATTTTTCTACAGCTTCCACGGACAGTAGATTGATACCTCCACGCGTTCCTGAGAAAAACGGTCTTGACAGACGGACGGACGGACAACAAAGTGATCTTATAAGGGTTCCGTTTTTTTTCTTTTGAGGTACGGAACCCTAAAAATAAAATACAATTAAGAGCGCCTAGAACAAACTTTTGAAAAGGACAGTGGTATTTGAGGGGGCACAGCTATTCAATAATCTTCCAAATGCCATCAGAGTGTGACAGCATAAATACTTTCAAAAATAAGGTTTAATTACATTTAGAGTCGAGTATCGGCTAAAATATAGTATTTTTAATGTGTAAAATTTTGTATCTCATTATAAATGGAGTATTAATTTCGTATAAGAAATACCTTTAAACCTATCTGTTGATAGCATAACATGCATAAATAATACAAACACAATTATATTATAACACAAGTCAACAAAAAAATTTTTTTCTTTGTGTCTGTTATTTAGTGAATATTTTCTGATTGTATACATCGAAAAAAAAGCAGAAACTCCACTTATAATAAATAAAGTTTGCTTTTGTACCTTTATACGAGTACAATGTAAAACGAATATTATAGTGTTTTAGTACAGCTCCTCAGTACCCACGAAAAACTAGCGTGGCTCAGCCTTAAAGCAGTGATTCATGGCTTTCTTGGCAACAAAAAGGCAGAGGATTACACGGAGCTTATTACTGATATGCTTCACAACTTCAAAGTTATGGGTTGCAGAATGTCTTTGAAAGTCCACATGCTACATGCTCATTTGGACGAGTTTAAAGACAACTTGCAACAGAAGAGCAAGGGGAACGTTTCCACCAAGATGTAATGAACTTTGAAAAGCGTTATCAAGGACAATATAATGAAAACATGATGGGTGACTACATTTGGGGGCTCATACGAGAAAGTTCCATCTTACACAGAAGAAATACCAAATCTGTTCATTTTAAAAGTCTTTTTTGTATTCTTTTTTGTATTTGTGTGTTTCCTTTTACATATAATTGAAATTAAAAATTAGAGCTTTTTCATAAAAATTTAAATGTCTTTTTAGTAACTACAAAAGCAAACTTTATTAGATAAAAATATTTTTTCTTTAATTAGTTAGGCATAAGTAATCAAAATCAGAGGTACAGAACTCAGACTCAAAATTCGTGTTGACCCGTGAATAGACGGCAATTTTGAAACGAGAATAAAAACAGCGACAACAGCAAATAGATATTAAATAAAACGTCTGCCTATACGAGTTAGAACGGTGCTATTGCAAAGGCACTTTCTAGAAAGTGTTCGATGCATCTAAAGAAAACGAAATGCGCTGCGCAGACAGTATCTTGAGCGTAAACAAGTTGTTACTAAAAGCGTCGCATTATCTTGAACCAACATCAAATGTGTAAACAATTTCTTCATAAGGCAAGTTAGTCCTTAAGACAGAAAATCTGTCCAACACTAGCTGCGCCCTGCGGTTTCACCTGCGTAAGGCTGCGTTTCCACCAGAGATGTGCTAGGATGCGTAGCGAGGAATGTGTGTGTAAAAAAACAATAGAATCACTTTATTTTAATTCAGCGAAGTAAATGAAGCGATTCTATTGGTTCTTTACAAACACATCCCTCGCTACGCATCCTCGCACATCTCTGGTGGAAACGCAGCCTAAAACCCGTTTTCTACATAATCCAACAGAAACTGTGATGTTGTACGGTATAAAAAGTACCTCATGTGAATTTCCAGGTTATAATCTGTCTATGTTACTAACTGCAGCAAAAGCGGTCCAGTAGTAGTTTTAGCGTGAAAGAGTAACAAACTTCTATACATACTTAAAAAAAATCGCGTTTATAATATTAGTAGGATTTTGATGTTACCTCAGACTTTCTTACTTCATGTTTACGGAGTAACACTACTTAGCCTTAAAAACACTGTTGATAACTCCAATAAAATTCTATCTAATAGTCCATCAGGAATACTAATACTAATTCATTTAATCTCAAGATTGAACGAATTAGTATTCCTGATAGACTATTTTTTGCGCAATCCATTCTGGTCCCCCAAACCTCCTTAACCAACTCAAATATTGCTAAAATTATTGTTTACAGATACTACATTTTGGCAATACCTACCTACAACATCTTGTTTTAACAGCTCACTGTTACGCAAAAAACAATATTACTGACCCATAGGTTTACTTATTTTTTTAATCCGAAAATTCGGCAATATGTAAAAATCATTTCATTTGTACGACAAATTGTAAGATGGTAAGCTACAATTCAATCATGCCTATGCCTTAATGATAAAGATAAATATTGATTGATCTTATTTATTTAATTTTTATTGACCTTACCCAAAAGTATGACCGTGAATTTCTCCCATGTCTATTCCTATCAAATCGAAGATCCAGTATTTCTCGTTATCCGTAACGTTTGTAGGTCAGGTAAACGTCGATGCAGCGACGCGACAGTTCAGAAACCGGCTAGAATTGTTTTACTTAGGCGATAAAGCTATCAATAGTAAGTATACAATGCGACCGTCCCTTAAATAGTTTAAAAAAACGCAATGAAATGAAAAAAAAAGAAACAGTCAAATGTAATTTAAAAACATTCATTCAATAAATAATTTCATCATTAGCAAGTCAGATTGGTTAAGATAAATTACTTTTTTGGTTAAGTCGCCTAAACGTGTTGTATGTTGTAACATTATCATCATAGGATAACGTTATAATTAAAATAAAAACATCATAAGGGCATCTCCTTTAGTGAGGAAAAGTAAAGCGTTAGACTTAACCTTTCTAAAGGGAAAACAAAAGCATAAGCAAAACGATGTCAAATGACGGATTGATATATATAACTAAAACTTAAACACCATAGTATTTCTTTTTTATAATACACGACAATGTGTTATCATTTGCATCACCACTTAAAAAGTTGCCAGAATTATAACAATCAATCTCATTGATATGAATAGTGGTTGTAAACTCCTGTACTGAATGCAGCACGAGTTAGTTTCAGTAAAATGTATGACTCATTGAATAGTATGGTTTAACAAATGATTAAAAATACACAGGTGCTAACTCCATTCGGTAAAAGTTTAATTAAATTGTATTAGTTCATCAAAGTGATGAAAAATATGTGCTTGAGATAATGTTGCTTGGGGCAGAATTAAGATGATTTACTCACAATGTGACGGTAGTTTAAATAAAATATATACGTTAACATACAATCAAAAATATAAAAACACAAGTAATTCATACATATAAAATGCAATATTTGAAATGTAAACATTTACTGCACAGCATTCACTTTTTTGTACTGAATGCAGTGTATTTAGTTTACATTCTAACATCTCACATGTGGTAAGCAAAACTATCTTTTCATAACATTCTCCTATTTATAAACCAAGTACATACCTACCCATAAATAAATTCACAAAATCCAATAAAACGTACACCTACATCACACACATTGAAGTAAAATTAAAAACCTGAATCTACAAACATACCTGACGATTGTTTTTCTTGAAAAGTTTGAACTTCATTTTGCGTTCGCAGTAAGTAGGTAGACGATTTAAAAAACGTAACAAGCACTGAACATCACCAAAACTCGATTGGATTTTACCGAGGTCACTGATAAAATGTACTGAAATAGATCAGCGTATATGAAAAGCGCGCGAAAGAATAAACAAAATAAATAAATAAATTGGTCGTAGTAGGCAACCGCCGGGAGGCGCGGTCGCGGCGCTT
Organism: Pyrausta despicata; assembly: GCA_963921415.1. Taxonomy (NCBI): domain Eukaryota; kingdom Metazoa; phylum Arthropoda; class Insecta; order Lepidoptera; family Crambidae; genus Pyrausta; species Pyrausta despicata. Next base: position 5,355,931 of record OY992862.1, on the reverse strand, counting down.
CTAAATGATTGGGCCAGAGCTGTAGGTTAGGCGATACAATTAACTTTATAGTAGCCTTTATTCCTTTTACCACAGGCTACCGTAAGTTGTGTTGCACATTGTATGCAAAACAACGCAGAGCCGATACCACATCACATCACCAAATAAACGTTCATTTTAAACTCTTGTGCAAGTTATAAATACTACTTACCAAGAAAGCCGAATTAAGGAAATAAATTTTACACTTTCTGCTTACTAGCCTGAGATTTAGATGTTTTACTATGGGAGTGTGTTATTTCAGTTATAATGTTTTTATTTCAGTAAGAATAACTTTCATACACTTACTAAGTGGGAACACATAATTAAGAACACTATTCTTAAGTTATGATGTAGGTAGAAGGCACACTGACACAGGCCTAATTATACACCAAATAAAAATTAGAAAGTGATCTTCAAATAAATGAGTAACAATTAATTAAAATTTCACTGGTAGGTTACATATAAAATGAAAGCAAATTACATTCATTTCATGAAAGAAGTTCTTTAGACATAATCAGACCAAATATAGCATAGTACAAGGTGTAATAAATAATTTAATGACAAATATTCGGATATCATTTCATTTAATAGAGTAATTTCGATATCAGTTTAAATATTATACCTCTCATAGACACCATACTCTTACACAATGTATATCCAAGACATTTCTCACGGGTAAAAAGTTTATTTTGGGCTGAGCTGTCTCATTCTAGTTTTATCCAACATCTATTTGTATGACATGATTGACCTTTTTTGATGAAAATTGCGTTCGAATAATGGTTTTTTAATGGAAAAAGACCATAATAATTTAAACTTGTTGAACGAAACACTAACTTCCAAGCTAAGGGCGTTTACAATTTATGCGTTTCGTGCCGTACCCCTGCAGTGCCGCAGCGGTACGTTTGCCGTAAGGCGCACTCACGGTTTTTCTTTTTACACAAAATGTAGCGTGCGGCAACAGTGCGGCGACCGCACAGCAACGGCACGACACGTAAAAATTGAAAACGACCTTAAATATATGAGGAGACCAACTGGCTGACATTCATGTATGCACCGCCCAAACCAACAGGCTATGGAACTTAAATTTTAGTTTTAGGCTACCTTTAGTTTGATTAACCAATATAATTACATCTTAAATGAGATAGGGCGTTGTCTGGATTTAGCATTTTGTAATGTGAACTCTTTAGTCGATAGGGCTGCGTCTCTTTTGTCTAAGGAAGATAAACTTCACCCTCCTCTTCATGTGTATCTCACAGATCTTTTTGTGACACCACTGCCAGAACTCTCGATGCCTCGTCGCAATTTTCATGCCTGTGATTATTCAGTCATTAAAAAGTACTTGAGTGAAGTTGAATGGGACATCATGCTGAGGAACAAAACGGTTGATGAGGCCCTGGATTCATTCTTGATAAAATTAAAGACTGTTTCAATAAATTTGTACCGCTTTCTAAAATAAAGAGTATTAAAAATGGATACCCTCCTTGGTACACTTTACCTCTAATTAAAATTATTCGTGAAAAAAGTATAATGCACAAAAAATGGAAGCGTTATGGTAATCCGCGTGACTATGACGTATTTGCAATGCTCCGTAGGCGAGAGCATGCGATACAGAAACAATGTTATACCGACTATGTATCTGGCGTTGAAAGTGGTATCGCAAAAAATCCTAAAAAATTCTGGTCCTATGTCAAATCAAAAAGAGGAGGCTCTCAATATCCAAAACAATTTTTATATAACGGTGAAACACTTACAGAGGGCTCAGACATTTGCACTAAATTTAATGAGTTCTTTCAAACAATGTTTTATCAGAGCACCACATCTAGCATTGCGCAAAAATAGGATGACGACCAGGACTGTTCTACAGATACCGTAACTAACGTGTTAATCACACCTAGCAAAATCAAGAAAATGCTAGAAACTCTTGATGTTAATAAGGGGGCTGGATGTGACGGTATACCGCCAGTTTTTCTCCGTCGTTGTGCTGATGTAATAACTGATACCGGTTGTTTAAGTTATCTTTAGAAAACGGTGTCTGTCCAGTTTTGTGGAAAAAAGCAAATATTGTTCCTGTTCACAAAAAATCCTCTAAGACTGAAATCACTAATTATAGGCATAGGCCTATCTATCCATCTTGAATACTTTAAGTAAGATGCTAGAGAGACTTGTATATGACAGTATCTATTATACCGTAACGAATGGAATTTCAGAGCACCAACACGGCTTTTTGAGACGTAAATCTACTGTAACGAATTTGGTTGAATTTAGCAATTACGTGCTTAGTCAAATGCAGAAGGGTGGACAAGTTGACGTGATCTACACTGATTTCGAAAAAGCCTTCGATCGGGTGGATCACGTCATCCTACTAAGGAAGCTTTTCGAACTCGGCATCCGGGGTGACTTACTGCGGTGGATTACATCATACCTTAAAAATCGGTCACAATCTGTAGTGGGTGGGTACAAATCAGACTTTGTTCAGGTTCCCTCGGGTGTACCGCAGGGGTCCCATTTAGGGCCCTTGTTCTACTGTGCTTATTTATATGACATACATAAATGTTTCCAACATTCAAATCATCTTTTATACGCGACGACAAAAAAGTCTTCATGAAGGTAACGTCGTTTGCAGATTGTGAGCTTATACAGAATGACTTAATCAGGCTCCAAGACTACTATAAAAGGAATAACATTTCTCTCAGTATCAGTAAATGTCAATGCATCAGTTTTACCCGTAAAAAGCAGACTATAATATTTCCTTACAATTTCGACGGTAGACTTATCGAAAGAGTATCTGATGTAAGGGACTTGGGCATTATCTTTGATTCCAAAATGGTAATGTCTATGCACCTTGACCATATTGTTAACAAAGCTTATCGAGGTCTTGGATTCATTATAAGAACATGCAAACCATTCCGGAATATACAGACCCTTAAGTCGCTGTATTATGCGTACTGCCGCAGTATCTTAGAGTACGGTAGTGCAATTTGGTCTCCTCAATATGTTAAGTATAGAAGTAATTTAGAAAAAATCCAGAAAAAGTTTATTAAGCAAATAAACTATAAGACACATAGGAGGTCAATCAGTTATCTGGAAGACTGTAGTCACTATAATCTCTTGTCCCTTGAAGCAAGACGTGAAGTGCTGGATGTATGTTTTTTGTATGATATTCTGCGCAATAATATAGAATCATCTAAACTGTTGTCAAGTCTGAATTTTTCCACACCTAAGTATCGTACAAGACACACCCCATTATTCAGTATACCCAAAAACCATACCAACTACGCTTCAAATGCTGTTATGACTCGGCTACCCTCAACATACAATGCTAAGTACAGCCATATTGACCTTTTCAACATGAGCAAAAGTGCATTTAAGAAAAGATCTTTGTTGAAAACATCATATTTTAAAAGATTGTCTACAACCGATTTGATACATCCTTTTAGTTTAAATAAATTTGAATCCATCTATTTTTTGTTTTGTGTCTTGTGTTGTTTGTTGTCTTTATACCACAAGTTCTTTATACCACAAGTTTTTTAAGTATTTTAAATGTATGGAACTAAATGCACGCTATGAAACTCTGTTATTGGCTTAAGTCATTAGAATACTGTGTACTACGCAATGTAAAATGTAAAAAGGGCTGTTGAGTTTCTCAATAAATAAATAAATACAGATTTTTTGACGTCAGATTCCCTTCAAACTTTTTCTATCAATTACTGATGAACCTACATTTTCGAGGACGAAGTCATGCGCGGACCACTAGTATTTTAATACAATTGTTTCATCAATAGAGTGATATCATGACAAAATATGTAAACTATATACAAATATAATATTTGCTGAATTATATTTTTTGTTCACGGGAATTTACCTAAAAATCGTTAGCAAAGAATTTTAGGTGTATATATTTATAACAAAAACAACATTATCAACATTATTGTACTATCATTGACAAACGAATTGTGTTCATTAGTCACACATATCCATATAAAGTGTAGTTTTACTTATTTTATCATGCAGAACAATTATGCCGGTCATTATTTTACAACTCAAAATCAACCCTGATATTTGTTCGTTTTGCATATAAAAGAAGTTAAATAAGCAGGACTGTTCAAGAGCAAGCAGTTTCTAACTTAAGGCCGTACTCCCTTACCCTGGGTTCACACTATGTACCCAACGTTGGCCCAAAAATCTATCACCCAATGAGTGGACCTACAAAAAATCGTTGGCCTCAACGTTGATTGGTGCTCAGTTGGTGCTTTTCTCAAATGGCCAATAGTGTTAGTTTTCGGGCCAACTGTTCGCCCAACGTGTAGAGCCGGATTAGTGTTTCATCCGTATTTTAAATTATATTCTAGCTAGTGCGTTCGCGTTAGCTATAGCCGACACTACGGATAACACGGCTTAGAGTGTAATGGGGCTGAGCTCATAGAAAGAAAGAATGAATAATAATAATATCATATGTGTGCATGAACATGTGTGTTTGTACTGGTCTGGGTGTTTTCTATGTATGATATGTATTTATTTACAAAAAAGCATTTAAGTATGTTTATCCGTTGGCTAGTACCCATAACACAAGCCTCGTAGCTTAATTTGGGACTAGAGAATTGGTGTGATTGTTGGGAAATATTTATTTATTTATAATAAATTGTTTCAACGCACACCACAAATACCTAGCCCCAAACTAAGCGTTAGCTTATGCTATGGTGACTATGAAAATGGATAGAAATACTTAAACCCATTTATAAATAACCATGACTCAAGTACAAATGCATGTGTTCATAACACAAACATGAGTCCTTGAGCAGGATTCGAACCCGCAACAGCCGGTTTTGCAGTCTGCACCTCAGACCACTAGACCAAAGCTGTCGCCGAATCTTTCATTATTTAAATTTATTTTGACTCACCTCATGGTCTGGTCCGGGTTTTGCAGCCAATCTCGCTTCTGTCAACTGATTCTTCAATGCCCTGAAACAAGATAAATTGTAAGTACATTGCTTTACATTATTGCACATTGCATTTGAATTAAAATATGCCGCATATTGTTTTACTCATTCTGCACTGTATACTGTTTTTTTAATTATTATTAAAAACAAATAAAACAGGGATCACATACATTATCCTTATTCTAACTTAAGTAAGTAGCACTTGTGTTATGGAATTAATAATGTAAACTAGAATTTATTTAAGTATCACAAACATATTTTTACATTTTTAAATTTTTATTCACTTATCTCAGAAAGTAAACTAATGCTCGTTCGACCTACCAAACACATCACCCATAATGGTCCAGGGCTACGACATCCAATGCACTAAAAATTTGGGTGATTTTGCTCCAAAATAGGGTGTTTCTCGTGACACTGTACGGACGGCTACACATCAAGTTAATTACTGCGGTATCTTATACCTTCGTAATAATGGTGATTTTGTAACGAAAATGAGTAGCTTGATGTGGAGCCGTGTGACAACAATTGCTCCCAGTTTATAGCCTAAACAAGGTCGATTACTGCAATCAACCCTGTTTCTCCTGTAAAGCTGTTTGCTCTATACATCATTCGGGCCACGAGGTTACTGGGTATGGTGTCGTTAAGGTAATGTCATAGCTACGCGTCGCAAAAGGTTCAGACATTAGAAAAAGGGGAACACTAAGCTCACTAAGGTACGTACAGAAATGGGTCAAATCTTAGTGACATAGTTCGATAATGAATAAAATAGCTTGGAAAAAAGACAAGACAATTATGTAATAGTAAATGTGTGTGAGGGATACAAAAATCACAGGACTCATTTAGGTCATTAGGCCCTCTCTGCTCTTTTCAACACGCTTTTTAATAAAAACCGTTACAGCGAAATCTTTGAGCTCAATTTTCACCAACTCTCAGAAATCGGATCAATTTAAAATTTTGCACACGTATTAAGTACCGATGACAATGCAATAATTTGATAAGAGTTTTCTATTATCCTTATTAGCTAAAAAATAAAAATATAGTTTGAAAAAAAACTCGCCTTTATTGCTAACTAAAAAGATAAAATTATTTCTGCGTACAAAGAATTTATATTACAGTAGAGAAAAAAGCGTGGGGTGCTTGGTATTGTAATTTTTTAAAATCATCCTATCATTGGCAACTATAAAAAGAGAAATATGAAAACGACATAAAGTGCTCCCCACGCTTTTTACTCTACCGTAATATATTTTATTTATACTCAAAAAATTATTTTATCTATTTTAGTTAGCAATAAAAGCGTGTCTTTCTAGTTTTTTAAACAATTATTTTTGACGATAATATTGACAGACAATAAATAATAAAAAAACCGGTCAAGTGCGAGTTGGACTCGCGCACCGAGGGTTCCGTACAACCCTGTAGATAAGGAGTAGTAACTTTGAAATTTTCAAAAACGTCAAAAATATTTTTCAAAAATATTTTTGTAATTTAGTAACTGAAAATTTACGGTTTTCGTAAATTTTCCCATATCTGTACTATAACACGTGACTTCGTACTAAATTTCAAGATTCTAGGTTTACGGGAAGTACCCTGTAGGTTTTGATTCCCGTGCGAGTTTCGAAAATTTGCGGCCTAAATGGCTGTATCTTTTGATTGCGTTGGCTTAGAAGGTTGATTTTTCTACAGCTTCCAGGGACAGTAGACTTAAGTATCATATAGAAATTTCAGTTTGATACCTCCACGCGTTCCTGAGAAAAACGGTCTTGACAGACGGACGGACGGACGGACAACAAAGTGATCTTATAAGGGTTCCTTTTTTTTCTTTTGAGGTACGGAACCCTAAAAATGTCGTGCGCGGCCCTCGTTTACGGCTACAGACATTGCCATTAACGAGGTAATGTAGATGCTATTTTCCACGTGTTTTAACATCATCCTCTGCCACGATGGGGAAGCGATCTAGTGCTACGCATGGGTAACAACCACTACATTTTCCGACAGGGAGGGTCACGGACAAACGTGTCGGATTATATGGCTCACTCACATGTACAGCTCCTCGGCTTGGCGCGCCTGCTTCTCCCTGGTGCGGAGCAGCTCGGCGCAGTGCTGCAGCGTCGCGAGCGTGGCGCCGCATGTGGCCCGGAACGACGCCGATGTGGCTCGCACTTCGCCCGTGTGCAGGCTGAGGTCTACACCTGTAGATAAATGGTAATGTTTATACCTAAGTTTACGATTTTGCAAATATGAATGCAGGACAGTTATTTTGGTAAATTCGAAACTGAGTTTAATGGATAAGGAACATTTGAGGCTAAAATGTTTGTTTATGAAACCATTCATAAAGTTTACAAATATCTGCAGAGCATTACTTGACAACAGGCACGGATAAACAGGCCGAATGAGATTTCAATGTAATTTTCTGACCACCTTTTTGTAGGATGTGTCATTGGTCTGTAGACTTCAGAATGTTCAATTTTTTCCCTAAAAAATCGGAGACCGATATTCAGAGATGAGCGGGTAGCGTTATATAGTTACTGACAATAAATAAGAGTGGAAACAAGATTAAAGAAATCGTAAATAAAAAAAAAAATTTATAGATGTAAGAGAGCAATGTGTGTATGCCCATTTGGTCAGTAACCTGTAAAGTTATCGCAGCATAGATACAAATGAGAATAAATATGATATCATAACTCAAACTACAGTACAAGTGTCATAGTAGAGTTGGAAATTAAAAACAATGTAATGCAGCTACAGACTATGCATAACTAACTCAAAACGATTATACAAAGACCATTCATATAACCTTCACACAAAGTGAGGTAAGCATTCAAAATAAATTAACTCATTAAGATCTGAAAACTTCAGACAATCAAATAAATTGGTTTATTACTGCTGCTGGCCACAAATTAAGCCATAAATAAAGACTAAAATATTTGTTATTGGAATGAGTAATCATTTGGTATGATATGTGAAGAGCATACAATAGATTGAATTGTTTACTAATCATTTATTTATATTACTCTGTGTCAGTCCGTATTATATCCTGTTATCTATTTATTTATTTTAGGGATAACAAACAAACATGTTACATGAGATGGCTTAAATATAAACGTATGTAATACAAATGGTAACATATCCTACTACATAATCCACATATAGGCGTGACAAATAATACAGAGGTGTAATGCGCAACTATTACAAATATACCATGATTTATAAATACATAATTATTAATAATTTTGTTATGTAAATAAATTATGACATTTAATTTTGAAAATTTATTTAACACTTAGAATTTTTTTAATAATATTTTTTAAGAAACTTGGATGTGCAGTGTATTTAAAGCAAGCTTTTTAAATTGAGAGGGATTCTGGGAAAATCGAGACCATAGAAAAACTTGTTGAAGTCGGATAGCAGTCTGTTCAGGGGGGCTCACATTCCAGCATTTGTTTTACAAATGTCAAAATTAAATGTGTTATAGATATCCTGTTAGATCTTCAAACTACTCAACAAATAGAGTGATTATATGTATAATAAAATGCTTAATATATTAGAATAACGAATTCCACGCGGGAAAAGCCGCTGGCGGAAAACTAGTTTCAAAATAAACTAAAGATTGTATTTTAATCAAAACTTTGTTTTAATCTTTCTATGTCCTTGCAGGGCATCACTTGTAATTTCTTTTTATGTTGACGACATCCTAACCCTATGTGACATGCAATAGACTCTATTCAAGAATCAACTGAATTTTGTGAAATCAGAAAATACCCCAAAATAAAGTTTAGGTGCTTACCATTGGACTTACCGTCTGCTACTTTGACCGCATCAATCACCTCAGAAGGATCATCGTTGATCTTCGGGTAGGAGGCAACACACATTTCAAAGTATTTCTGCATTTGCATCGCTTGCTTAGAGAGCAACTCGTTATATGTTTCCAATTCGGCTATCTTTTCGGTGAGACGACGAGTTGTACGCCCTGAAATAATGGAATAGAGAATGGAAAGATTGCAAGATCTAAGCAAAAATTAACAACTTGGATTGATGGATTTATTGATTATGTATTGCACTAACCAATTTGAAAGTTCTTTGTACTGAGTTTGTAAGATATGAATACAGTTGGTGTAAGACATTGTAATACGTGAGCGACGCAACGCGACAAGTGTGACACGACGCGATGCGATGCGACAAGTAATTGTGTCGATACCAATTGCGCTTTGTCAACAATATAATTTGATATTGTCACATCGCATGGCACTTGTCGCGTTTATAGCTCACATAGAACAACAAGTATCTTTTACTTTACTTGCAAATTCCTAATCACTGGCCTCAAAGTTATTATTGTAATAAAAATAGATCTGTTGCTCTCTTGTATAACATAATATAACATTTTCCTATTGTCTATCTCTGTAACATGGTTTATTATTATAACCAACTTGTTAACTTTGCTATATTGATTTCATTCTTATCAAACATGCTTTATTTATTAGTTTTCTTTTTACCATGGGATCCTGTAGACTGCAGCGATGTGACAGAGCCATGTCTCCGTAAACCGCCTCCATTTGAGCTACTGTCTGAACTAGTTCCATACCCCGATTCCACCTGAAAGCATGCATTCAAAGATTAAACATTTATGGGGCAAATAAATACCACAAATAGATAAAGTAAAGATTAACTTGATATCAGGGTAGGATCAATGTTAAAAAGATATCTTGGTAAACTTTGAGAAATATTGTAAGAATGCAAATGTAAGATGCTATTTTTGTTCAACCACAAAAATAATTATTAAATCAATCAGTAACTAAAGAATGTTGAAAATGTCAAAATAGATAAAGAAATATCCCTTAATGTTAAGTCATATCAACAATATGGTAACAGATTAATGTAGAGGAGTATGTTATCACTCTATATTGTTGATTAGATAAGTTGAAGCTAAGTATAATGCACTAGTACTATAAAAGAATTTGCAGCTGATAAGTCTCAGTAATAATAGGATTAGTCAGACACAATATGAGTCACAAAATATGATAATTTTTATTAATTTATTTTAAAATAGAGATAACAAAATTTCCTACATTTTCACAAGGTTTTTTTTTTCTAAAAATGTGAAGATGGTACTTAGTATAGACACTTGTTTTAACACAAGGATGTCAATTAATGTTGACGCTGAGAAACCGACCTTGTAGACAAATAAATGATAAATCTATATGTTGACTTTTAAAACAGCAATCATTGCTAATGTTTTTTAGATGTGACACTAATATAAGTCAAGGTTTAGACAGTATAATAACTACCTATATATGTGGACCATTAAATTAAATCATCATCATCATGCTATTTAAGAGCTACTTACTTTGAATAATTCCAGGACATCAATCCACTGTTGCTTTTCTTCAGGATTTGAGGCTCTTAGATACCAAACACAGTCATTTACTGATACATCAAATCTACAGTCATCAAACTCATGAGGCTGAAATTGTGAAATACATTTTATATTAGCAACAAATAAAAAGTCAAATATCTTGACTACAATTCAATAACGAAAAAAGGTGCAAAGTTTACAATAACAAGAGGAACTAAGTCACCACAAGGACATTTTTTATTACATGTGAAGACATCGTCAGCGCTAGGTACTTACCTTGACTTTAGCTTTTTTAAGGCACAGGGCTCCCCGGCATCCGAGATTGCTTTCCAACTCGCTTTTGTAATAAGACAAAGTCGAATCCTTCAACACGATAAATCTATCCTGCCAACCGTGTATGTAATTCGTCCATTTACTCAAATATCCCCGGAGTTCGGGGGTTCCGCCTTCGTCCGTGTCTGAATTATCGCTCACAGTAATATTTTCCTCCGTCATTTTATGAATCAGTTTACATTAAACGCAAATCGAAAAGAAAATGAAAACAAACTAAACTGTAGATGTATCAAAGCTTAGTTTTCAGCCCACTTCGGAAAATCTGATCTGACTGATATCTGTTTTTGTTGCTGCTCGCAATAGTGTTGTATGCAGTCACAGGATTGTTGATATCGAGCGTTAGTCTTTGTTATTTTTAAAACAGGCTGCCTAAGTTTGACTGATTTGCTACCAAATTATTTAGTAATTTGCCCACCAATGAGGAATCTGATCTTTTTCACGGTTTTTAGACAACAAATTAAATAAAATCATAACAGTACGATGGTACACAACTAATTTGTAAATCCAATACATACTAGTAAATAGAGTTAAGATAATATACGCATAGCCTAATGATACCAAAGCATAGCTTAATGATTCTTCCATCGCATAAATAGATAAGCACAGCCTACTTGAAAAACTGTGAACTGTGAAAAGTTTTTGAAAACTTCACTTCGCATCATAAGTGTGGTGTTGATACCATCCACAATTCTGAAGCAATCCGAATTCTTTTTTTTTTAATATTTCAAAAATGCATTTATTTTATGTCTCATTTTTTTTCACCATACAGTCGATAAAACTGTCGATAGTTTTGGACAACACTTAGAATTCTGTCTTACCTGTGTTTTCTGTCACGAGTGTCACAAGTCACAGGTTAAAAATGTGTTTTATAAGGTTTTATCCATAGAGGTTTTATCTGTTTTATCTTTGTTTTTGTGACAGAAATAAAAATTATGAAATAAGTGAAGTGTATTAACTAAATTGTGGGAAGAGATTTGATATATAATAATATAGTTTTGTAACTAATACTTTCCAATGTAAGTATTTGTGTGTGAATCCGAGCGAGTTATATAGACAACGTTTTACATTTTGACATGTCTTTATAACCTATTTCCGGTCAAAAGGGTGCACGTTTATTGATTGTCTAATTCCTGAATTCCTATTGGTAGATAACCGCGTACCGCCAAAAATTCTCGACTTCAGCCAATAGGACGTGGCCATTCGACGACCAAAACACAATTTCCGTTCAAAATGGCCGACAAAACTATGCCTATTTTTGTTCCATCTGAAAAGCCTGTAAAAGTGATAAAGTGGAAAGTAAAACAGGGTGCTTTTGTCTCGCAAGGTCAGATATTATTTTTATACAATGATTCGTCAGGCAGCAACACGGATTTGAAAAAATATAAAGCGGCGCGTGCTGGTACTATCTCGTCACTCAAGGTGAAGGAAGGAGACATTGCAGAGCCAGGGTAAGTCATGTCACCCTTTAATCATGAAAAACCTTTTTAAAGCATCAATTCTGCACTATTTCATTAATAATATGTGCATTCTTCTTTGAAAAATCATACACTTTTATTCTTCCTCTACGTATGTATGTATGACAAGTACGATTACGCACTTACATTTTGCGCGGCAAAATTGACTTGCACCTAATTGTTTTGGCGCGGACGTCATAAATATAGACTAGTACCTAGAAACTTATTTTATACATGAAATTTCTACCTTCTATGATGTTGTGTTGTTTACTATATTAGGCATTTGTAATAATATTTGGCTGAACTTTTAGTACCTGCAAGTATTACTATACCATATTTTATAGGTTATAGGTGATAAAGATTTTTTTATTTCTTGCTCGACTTAACAAGCTTAAAACAAATCCATTAATGACTGACAGTATATTTAGTATGTACTAAGTTATATTCAGTATGCACTAAAATACATTTATAAATGAAAAAAATAAATGGTACCATCACCTAAAAACTCATTGCCTTGTTTAGTATAAACAAACTGTGATGCATAAAACAGCTGTTGATATAGGGAAAAAACCTGCTGATTATCTTTTAAATAAATGGAATAAATTCATTTTATATATTCTATAAAAACAGGTCCAAGTTATTTTGAATTTGGTTTTAAAAATATTATCATTGTTTTCTTCAGGGCCGTATTTGCTGAAATAGAAGCATGCCAGCATCCAACTGTTATGAAAGAGATGTGCGCGGAGTGCGGCGCGGACCTGCGCGTCGACGATGGGCCAAACAGAGACGTGGCTGTTGTACCCATGGTCCATTCTATACCTGAACTCAAGGTATACTAACAACCTGTTTGCTAATGGCAAATTTCAATTTCCTATTAACTGTTGACTGAAAGTTTAATAACTGAGAATCAGTTTCACACAAAAAGCTATCTGAGGTTTCAGATTTTTTTATGTGAATAAATAAATATACTATGACATCACATACATTGATCTGACTCCGTGGTAAGTAGCTTAAGCACTTATGTTACAGATATCAGAATCAACAGTGGTATTACAAATAATCATAAATAAATACATATAACACCCAGACCAGTACAAACAGACATGTTCATGGACATATATGTTTGTACAGTGTGGGGATCGAACCCACAACCTCTTGGTCAATAGTCAACTTCTTGACCATCACTCCAAAGTCACAGTTTCTAACTTCTACTCAACAGTAGGTAGGCTATTGAAACTGGTCATATATCTTTCAAATTAACTTTTTGGTTAAATATCTGGTGACAGCTACATATTTCTGAACTCTACTCTGGACCATTCTCAGAATTCTCATATGCTAAACTTGTGATGATGACTTTTTACTGTAATTTGGTTTTAAATCCAGAACACCTAGATTAAACAATTAATTTTCTTTTGTTTAGATCAAGTAGTGGAATGATATTATGTATGATTGTAATTTTAATTTGTTATAATTTTAAAGGTATCTGAAGAATTGGCACAAAAACTTGGCCGTGAAGATGCAGAGCGCCTACTGAAAGATAAGAAGCTGGTACTTCTTGTGGATTTGGACCAGACATTGGTTCACACAACCAATGACAATATACCTCCAAACCTGAAGGTATAAAACACTATAACTGACAGTTTCACTGTTTGAACTTGATTGATTCTGAACTGAATTCTAGTCAGAAATATTTATGAGTAACTTCATCTAATAATTTTGACTTGTCTAAACTGGCATAAAAAATAATTTGACTTCCAAACATTACAAGTACACCAAGATATAGGTCAATTGATATTGTAGTACATGATAAATGTATAAGGCTAAATATTAGGTATAATCTCTTGTATAATTTCCAAGTACTTAAGAACCTGCACTTCTCTACATCTTTAGGGAGTGCTCCACTTCTTCTTGCGCGGCCCGGGGCCCGGCCGCTGGTGTCACACTCGCCTGAGGCCCAGGACCAAGGAGTTCCTCGAGGCCGCAGCTAAGAACTACGAACTGCATGTGTGTACGTTTGGAGCGAGACAGTATGCTCATGCTATTGCAGACCTACTTGATCCGGAAAAGAAGTTCTTCTCTCATAGAATACTGTCGAGGGACGAATGCTTCGATCCGAGAACAAAATCTGCTAATCTGAAGTGAGTACTTATAATTAGTAGACACTCCCCACTTCCAACCACCAATTAGACCCACATATTGTCTACTGCGTAGGTGACTTTTAGGGTTCTTTTTATACGGCGCGACTAGACACCAAAGTAAAAAACCGGTCAAGTGCGAGTTGGACTCGCGCACCGAGGGTTCCGTACAAACCTATAGGTATATAAGTAAGTTTTTTTTAGACTAGTTTTTTTTTTAAAAAATATTTTTCAAAAATATATATTTTTAATATGATGAAACTGAAAATTTACTGTTTTCGTAATTTTTCCTATATCTGTACTATAAGACGTGACTTTGTACTAAACTTCAAGATTCTAAGTTTACGGGAAGTACCCTGTAGGTTTTGATTCCCGTGCGAGTTTCGAAAATTCGCGGCCTAAATGGCTGTATCTTTTGATTGCGTTGGCTTAGAAGGTTGATTTTTCTACAGCTTCCAGGGACAGTAGAGCTAAGTATCATATAGAAATTTCAGTTTGATACCTCCACGCGTTCCTGAGAAAAACGGTCTTGACGGACGGACGGACAACAAAGTGATCTTATAAGGGTTCCGTTTTTTTCTTTTGAGGTACGGAACCCTAAAAATTAAACATGTTTTGACAATATGGAATAAAATTGAAACTGTTCAGCATTTTAATTGCAATTGTCACGAGGAGGATATTCACTGACTTTTATCCAGGTCATATTGGTCATATATATCCGAAGGTCAAACTCTCAGGGTGATGTTGTTCAGTTAGTTTTACGAGTGCCACATCATGGCAGAAGTCTAATGATAAGCAACAAATCAACCGGATAGGAATGACAAGTATTCATTAGAGCCATCACTTCTGTTCATCATCATCATCATATCAGCCTGTTACAGTCCACTGCTGGACATAGGCCTCCCCCAAGGAGCGCCACAGCGCACGATCTCCTGCCCTTTGCATCCAGTCACTACCAGCTGCCTATTTCAGGTCGTCTGTCCATCTAGCCAGGGGGCGTCCCACACTACGTTTACCTAAGCGTGGTCTCCATTCAAGAACCTTCCTGCTCCACCTCTCGTCGGTTCTGCGACAGACATGGCCAGCCCACTGCCACTTCAGCTTGCTACATTTTTGGACGACATCAGTTACCTTAGTCTTATGTCGTATGACCTCGTTCCGGATCTTATCCCTTAATGAGATCCCCAACATAGACCTTTCCATAGCGCGCTGAGTGACGTGTAGTCGGTGAGCCAGCTTGACTGTCATGTTCCACGTTTCGGCTCCGTAGGTTAAGACTGGTAGGACGCATTGGTTAAACACTCGGCTTTTTAGGCATTGCGGCAGGGTCGACGTGAAGATATGACGCAATTTCCCAAATGCTGCCCAGCCAAGCTGCACTCTTCTGGCAATTTCCCGCTCAAAGTTGTCTCTACCAAGCTGCAGTACTTGCTCAAGGTAGACGTACTCTTGGACAACCTCGAGCGTAGTGCCCTCGACGGAAATTGGTTCTGGGATGACATGATCGTTGAACATTACCATTGTCTTGTCCAAATTCATCCCAAGCCCCACACGTCTCGAGGCAGCATTGAGACTGTGCAGCATTTTTTGCAAATCCTGCAGCGATTCTGCCATAATAACTATGTCATCGGCAAAGCGAAGGTGCGTAAGATATTCGCCATTCACATTGATGCCCAGTCCGTTCCAATCCAGCGTCTTGAACACATCCTCCAGTGCGTTGGTGAACAGTTTTGGAGATATGACATCTCCCTGTCTAACATCTCGAAGCAGCTGGATGGGTTTTGTTCGGTGGTTTTGTACTTGGACGGACATTGATGCCATACTGTACAGGCTTCTTAGCACCTTCACGTACCGCCAATCGACTTGGCATCGCTGCAAGGATTCCAGAACAGCCCAGGTTTCGACCGAGTCGAAGGCTTTCTCATAGTCCACAAAGGCAAGGCACAGGGGCTGGTTATACTTTTCGGTCTTCTGTATAACCTGTCGCACCGTGTGAATGTCGTCCATGGTACTATAACCTTTACGAAACCCAGCCTGTTCCGGTGGCTGGAAAGCGTCAAATCTTGCGGAAAGACGGTTTGTCTCGAAAACAGCTTGTAGACGTGACTCAGGAGCGTGATTGGTCTATAGTTTTTCAGGAGACTTTTGTCTCCTTTCTTGAAAAACAATGCCACCACGCCCCTACTCCACGCTTCCGGAGTTGTCCCATTGGCTATGACGGAATTAAAGAGCCTCTTAAGTTCGCCGAGCACGGGCCAACGGCCCGCAGCTTTTAAGAGCTCAGATGTGATTCCGTCTTCGCCAGGAGCCTTCCCATTTCTAAGCTGTCCGAGGGCCGCCTCAATCTCATCCTCCTCCACGTCTGGGAGATCTTCAGTATAGTGGCGCGTAAGCTTGGCTCTTGGGTCGTTCGCGTCGGGCTGCGGCTGTAGGGAATGCGTTGCGTACAATCGGCCGTAAAAGCCTTCGATTTCGGCCAGAATCTCTGAAACTGATGAGACGACTCTGCCATCCGAGGTTTTCAGCTTTGTCAGGTGACTTTTTCCTAGTCTATTAGTGAAGATCTTCGACCCCCGATTCTGCTCAATCGCCTCTTCTATGAGGCGAGTATTGTAGCTGCGGAGGTCGCGTCTCACCAATCTCCGGATATTTTTATGCGTACCAGACAAAGCTTCCTCTGGCATTTCCCGTCGACGTTTCATCAATTCCAAAGTCTCGGTCGAAAGTTTGGCCTCCCGGCACGCTCGCTTTCCCTTAAAGTGCCTGTTTCCCACTTCGCGTATGACTCCAATCACACTATCAAGGTCCCTGTCCACGTCCTCAGTAGTTTCCAAAGCAGCGAATCGGTTTCGGAGCTCCATCTGGAATTTCTTGGAGTCTTGGCCGGCCTAGACCAGTGTCGGACGGAGAGTCGACCTCATCATGCGGCTTCTTTCCAGCTTTATGTTGATATTTAGGGTGCCTCTTACCAGACGGTGGTCGCTACCGGTGTTGAACCTATTGACCACAGAGACATCCCTAAATATATGCTTCTTGTCCGTCATGATGAAGTCTATCTCATTCTTCGTCTTACCATAAGGGCTTAGCCAGGTCCACTTTCTCTGGGGCTTCTTCTGGAAAAAGGTGTTCATGCAGAAGTGCCCCTGCATACTCAGAAAGTTTACCAGCATTCGCCCCCTGTGGTTCCTGGTTCCATAGCCGTGCTGTCCTACACACGATTCGTCGCGTTCCTGTACTCCTACTTTGGCGTTGAAGTCACCCATGACAACGGTGAAGTGGGTCTTGGTTGTATGGTGTATGACCTTAGAAATATCTTCATACATGGCCTCGACCACATCATCCGAATGTCCTGTCGACGTCGGCGCATATACCTGTATGACTTTGAGGGAGTACCTCTCGGTCAGTTTTAGTACAAGGTACGCTACCCGGGTCGACACGCTGGATATCTCCAACACGCTTTCACGGATCTTTGTGGACAAGGAAACCTACGCCACCTTGGGAGAGTTGGTCTCCCTCTCGGAAGGAGAAAATGTGGCCAGATTCCAGGGTCATCGTGTCCTCCTCCTGTCTTCTAACTTCTGACAACCCTAGAATATGCCATCTGATGCTTTTAAGCTCTTCCTCGAGTTCGACCAGGCCTTCATCCAGCCGTAGTCTGCGTCCGTTGTACGTTGCCAAGGTCAGTGGTTTGTGGCAGCCGTCCGTAACCCGAGGATTCTTCGCACCCCCAGCCCTACCGTAACTGAGGCCGCTGCCGTGACCCAGAATAGTAGGGCGGCCGGGAACTAGGGGCCGTGGTTTTTGTCCAAAATTCATGGGGGGTATATGCCCGTACTCACCACGCTGGGCAAGCGGGTTGGTGAGCGCAGCACAGAGCCTCGCACCAGTGACGCTGCTTCCCGCCACTGGCCAGAAATATTTGGCTCTGCGTTTAGTCGGTTATACCGCCGACGGTTCGGTCGCCAGAGCCTCGTCCGTAGTTCAGCAGGGTGCACCACGGGCAGGTGAGGTTGACACTTGGGGCAGAAGATGTATGTTTGCCCCCTTTCACCCCGTCACGTTCCCCCCGTTCACTTCTGTTAAGACAAATTAATTCTTGAAAAATATTATCTGACAAATATGTCAGTATTCCTGATCCTGCTTCATTCCCGGGTCTGAATTATTTTCAGTTTCCCTAATTTTTTACTTGATAATAGCTACGTTAACGACAAAGCCATAGATAAAAAAAAATGTCAGTATTTGTCTAACTTAACATACTTTATTACAGAGCGCTGTTCCCGTGCGGCGACAACATGGTGTGCATAATCGACGACCGCGAGGACGTGTGGCGGCGCGCGGCCAACCTCATCCACGTGCGGCCCTACTCGTTCTTCCAGGCCACCGGCGACATCAACGCGCCGCCGCCACTTCCGAGCGTCGTCGCCGGTAAATAATCGTTACAATCTATATTTCGTATCGACAAGACAGTCCATTAGGACCCCCCAATGAGCCAAAAAACTTGCTGGCGAGCTTCAACGGCTTTACGGGTTTTGTCCAGTAGCTAAGAACCACCGTATATATCTTCCGAATAAAAAACCCTTTGAAATCGATTCCTCGGTTCAGGAGCTACGATGTACACAGACAGGCACACAAAGACACAAACATACACGCGCAGACATAGGGGTCGAATATAACATCCTTCTTACATCGGGGATTAAAAAAGAAAAAGTTTAACAGGTAGCACCACACGTCCTTAAATTTTACATCCAAGGACTCGTATGGCACATTTACACTCAGCCCTTGCCACTGCTCTTGCCGCTGTCGGAAATATTGCCTCAAATACTTCTGCGGCATTAAGAAGCGAGTGGGTGGTCACACTCAGCCCTCATACTCTTATACGTAACGACTCGCAACGATGGCGGATATCGAAACTGTTGCGGAGACAGCATTATGTCTGCTGAGTACCTATATATAACTATATGCATATTTGCAGTTTTTCAAAAGAAATCAAAACAGATCGAATCGAAGACGCCGTCGTCGTATTAAAAGGAAATTGTCTTTCTTGTTTTTATCACACGGATCCCATATTATCCGTTCTGTTTCATTAAGTTCCAAAAACTTAATGATTTTCTCGTTACTCCACTAAGTTGGCGACGGTATCGTAGGCGGTGACATTTTTGTGGATTTTGTCGCACGTGCTTCTCGTTCAAAACGCTGGCGGCAAGTGAGCGAGAGAGCTGAATGTAAACACTCACTCGCGCTCGCGCTGCCCGTCATTTGACTTCCGCCCGAAAAACCGTCACTCGAGGGAGCGCCGGGCAATGGCAGCGGCATTAGCAGTGGCAGCGCGAGTTACCTGTTTACATATTCACGCTGCCCACTTCCCTGTGGATTCCCTTCCCAATAGGGCTGAGTGTAAATGTCGTATTACAGATGCGTCGCTTAAAATTTTGGCTCTTCAAGGGCCAAGCCAAGCCATTCAGCCATTTATACCAACCATGTCACTTATAAACACATGATTATGTACAGTGGCGATCTGAAAATTGTTACCACCTTAAGGACCATAATTGCTAGCACATGATAAGTCACAAGTTCCAAAGTCTATTTAATGGAATTGACCATAGATAATATATTTTTATCTAACGAGAATTAATCATTACGTAATAAGGTTGACTAACATAACTGTAATTTTAACAAATAAAGAAATTAGTTCCATCCTTAAATTGTGATCATCAACCTTTTTTTTCATGACCATTAGTCAAATTCCATCAAATTGATTACTTAATTTTGAAAGATAACAAGTAACGTGATATAGCATTTTGAACTTTAGTGTATCACACTTTTAGTGTGATACATAATGTAATTGAGTTACTATATTTTATCATTAAAAAGTTTTTTTTTTTTAATTTCACATTGTACAGAATGTAATTTCAAAATTGGTTATCATTTTCAGACTGCAAACGGTATTATTTAATTTAAATACAAAATTTCTAATATTCTGTTCCAATGTAAATCCAAAAGTGATTATTAGATTTGCCAGCTGCTATGTGTAAGCTTAAGGTTACAAGGTTACATTGGATTAAGATACTAGTAACACTTTAAAATTTGTGTTACTACACAGTAATCCAAAGATAAATTAGTCCTCCTGAAGACTTTCTTTTGTTAAGCCTTTGAAGAAAGACAGATACGAGGACAACATTAAATCTTTCTCTTCTAAAATATTGCAATAGTTAGATACCTACGTATTTTTGTAAATAACACTCAACTTTTACAGATGAAAAATCAAAGTTAACCAGTGGAAAAAATGGTGCCCAGTTATCAAATATAAATCAAATGCCCAATCTTGATGAAGAGCCTGATCAAAAAGATAGTGAGAAATCAAAGATAAAAGAAATCAAAGCCAGTGATGATAAAACGGATCTGGAAGTCGCCGAAAAAGAGACAGAAAAAGGGGAGGGGGATGAAAAGCCTACAGAGGATGTAAAATTAGATGAAATTATGGAGCCGAAGTGGATAGAAACCTCAGATGGTCAGATAGAAGTAGAGGATCCAGATGATTACTTAATTTATTTGGAGGATATACTTAAAAGGATACACAAGTGAGTATTGAACCTAGACTTATGTTTTTCTTTAAAAAGTGGCACAAGACATCTGTACAACAATAAATGGAAATTCCGGCCACTTTTTCACCATCGGGTCACCAGACGCAGGCGAGGTTTCCACCCTTATGTTGTAGATGTACCACGTTTACACACCAAGCGATTTGAATCTACATTCCTGTTGCGTACGGCTAAGGAGTGGAATTCGCTGCCAGCAAAGGTGTTCCCTTTAGAATATAACTTGGACATTTTCAAGAAAAGAGTGAATAGGCTGCTACTAAACAGACATGATCCATTCTCGGCCACATCGTCACTTATCTTCAGGTGTCAGGAGATTGTGGCCAAATGTCTGTCTAGTTACTTTAAAAAAACCAGTCACATTGAGATTCTAATGTTTCGCATTGTTTCATAATGTCTAGTAATAATAATAATAAGTTTTAGTAGCCCACAACACAGATGATAATGTTTTGAACACAGTAACATTAATTACAGGTGGTCAGTCCGCAAATAAGGTCAAGCCCAAGGAAAAAATATTAAATTTTACTTACTATTTCAGACACTTCTACGACCTATATGAACAAACAAAGAACAAACAGATCCCTGATCTGAAAGTAATCATACCAGAAGTGAAGAGCAAGGTATTGGCCGGAGCCAGTTTGGTGTTCAGTGGTCTCGTGCCAACTCATCAGAGGCTGGAGACGTCGCGCGCGTACCAAGTGGCAAGGAGTTTGGGGGCCGAGATCACGCAGGATTTCACTGAGAACACAACGCATCTTGTTGCTGTGAGAGCAGGTGAATATATATTACTCCAATAGGCTAGACCCCACCACCTATTGTTGACATACTTTATCATCTCTCAAAACTATTAATCTCCCAAAGATTTTGTATGGGAACGTCACGTTTGAGTATAAAAAATTGGAATCAATTGACTGAATTTTAATTGAATGTTATGTTATAAAAAATGCAAGCATTTGCATACTCGAGTACATATTGTTTAGTCTAAGTGACTCAGCGCGCACCGCCGCGAGCGAGCGGGATAGCAACAGCTCCCATGCGCGAACTCTTCCCCTTCAACGACTTTTTTTTGGCGCGACTTATACCCTGAAAACTTTATTTTCTGACACCTCATAATTTTCCAGGGACAGCGAAAGTGAACGCTAGCCGGCGCTCGAACCTCACGTCGAAGCTGCACGTGGTGACGCCGGACTGGCTGTGGGCGTGCGCCGAGCGCTGGGAGCGCGTCGACGAGCGGCTGTACCCGCTGCAGCGCGCCGCACAGGTACAGTGCACTGTCGCGCGGCTGTATGGCAGTGGCGCCCTCGCCAACTGGTATACGTCGCGTCGTATAGAGAACGGTAACCTGCGCACTAGACGGTAAACGGGTCTGATTAATGGTACGAAGTGGGGAGGGAGATAGCAAATACTTCCATGCGTAAACTCATCCCCTCAAGTTTCTATATTGGGTGACGGAAGTATAAAAGTTAAGTTGCACGAGATAGTAGTCTTAGATTGCAGCTCGGTGACTCTTAGATGTAAGCGCTTGTTCAGACCGGAACGCGCGAGTGACAAGACCGCACATGCGTTTCAATGTGAACAATTTGTGTCGGCATGTCACTTCATATGTTTTAAATTTCACGCCTAAGCGCTTGTTTGCGGGCACGAAATTTTAAACATATGAAGCCGTGCGTACGTGCGGCGCGAATACCTCGCTCGACCCTACTTTCACCTGTCACTGCGCAAAAAGGTTTTTTTTTATAATAGGTCCACGTTTTGCGTTAGGTTAGGCTTTCGTAAATTCGCGCAAAGATTATGCACGAAATTGATGTTATTTAGTAAGTGATCGTTGCGCTGGTGTTGAGTATGCTGGTTGCCCACAGAGCAGCTCGCGGCGGCCGCCGCCGCACTGCAGCTCGCCGCCGCCCGCCGCGCGCCGCCGCACGCCCTCGGGCCGCTTCATGGACACGCTCAACCCGCTGCTGTCCTTCTCCAGCGACGACATCGCCGACATGGACCGCGAGGTATACAATAATATCACATTCATTGATCTGACTCTGTGTTAAGTAGCTGAAGCACTTGTGTTACAGATATCAGAATCATCAGCGGTATTACAAATAAACTTAAATGAATACATATAACACCCAGACCAGTACAAACAGATATGTTCATGCACACAAATGTTTGTACAGTGCGGGGATCGAACCCGCGACCTCGGGATTAATAGTCAACTTCTTAAATATTACAACAAAGTGGTCGTCAAATATAACGTAACGTATCAAGCACTAGTAACTAAAAGGCCGAACGCAGCTAGGCGACGATTACCCACCAGTCGTTAAACTCGACGATTACCCACCAGTCGTTAAACTCATTAGATTTGACTACAAAATGGCTATAATCTATCTTTATTACTATTCAAGATTCTAATAAAATATGCAGGAAATGTTTAAAAGCAATAGTTATGAGGAAGTTTACTAGAAATGGGTTCACATTAAGAAACAGGTGTTAAGTACAGACAAATCTGTATCGATAAACTTATAATGAAACTGAACCTGTTTCTATAAGTGAGCGCGTAAGATAAAATAGAATTTCTATACCCGTTCAATCGGTACCTACTCGCACGTACCGGTAACATGCTACTTTATAAAAGCACCCTTAGACCGTATAGACCGCTAATTCGATCTACAAGCGCCGACATATTATAGAAGTTGCCTATGCGCCGGTTGCGCGTGCTTAAGCGCAGGTAGGCATAATGTAAGCGCTGTTCTACGGCCATACTTAGGTGGGATAACGTTACAGACTAATGTTGTATACTAGTAACTTCAGGCGACCGTTTACAACAAAACACGCCTCTGTTAGGCAATCAAAGCAGCAATTATGCTTATTTATTAACATAATTTGTAAATCGCACCAATTTTCTTACAGGTGGAGGACATATTCAATGAATCAGATGAGAGTTCATCAGACGAGGAATCAAAAAATCGCGGGGATGATCTCGATGATGAAGAGAATCCCCCTGAAGACAGACTAATTTCTGTTGAAAATGAAGACACTGAGGACAGGTATATACAATTTTCATCATTTCGACTATGTAATTTACTACCTATTTGACAAGTTATTTAATTTAGCTGCTTTGATGGGCTTATTTCATAAGCTCACTAATTTAATTTATGTTTGTCAACAGATTAATAGATGCAAAAGATGATGTATCCAGTGAATCCGACCTAGGTAAGTTATTTTACAATCTAAAATACTACCATTAACCTACTGGCAAAGCAAGCAAGTAAACACAGATATTGTTAAATTTAGTTTGCCACATAAGGGTAGGTTCATAATGCTATATCAACTTCACTTAACTCATGTTCACTTGTTTTCAACCCCCATTGCAAAACAGGGGTGTTATAAGTTACATCCCTATGTATGTGTGTGTGTGTGTGTATGTATGTATTTTTGTGTGTGGCATTGTAGTTCCTGAACCAATTGACCTACTTCAGTGCGTTTTTTTAATCGAAAGATAATTTGAACATGGTGCTTACTCATAATAGCTATTTGACTGGCTTCATCATCATCATTATCAGCCAAAGGACGTCCACTGCTGAACATAGGCCTTCCCCATTTTCCACATCGACCAATCACAAGCGGTCCGCATCCAGTGTGATCCTGCGATCTTTACAAGGTCATCTGTCCATCTTGTCGGTTGACGTCCTATGCTGCGCTTTTGGTCGAAGGGTTGACTGGCTTATTCGGGGGGTTTTAACTGGAAATTTTTACTATTTACAGACGGCGAGCCCAGACCTCGGAAGCGGCCGCGGCCATCCACGCCCCCGTCGGACGACGAGCCGCCCGACGACGACGATAGCTCCTGGAATCTGATGGGTGCTGCGCTGGAGCGAGAATTCCTTGCGCAGGACTGATACATACAACCACTCGCCGAAATATACTGTTTTTTTTTCTCAAACCGGTTGTTTTTAGTTTTTAAGCTCCCGTATAGTGATTAGCTATAAAATATACCAATATAAGTGGATCACTCTTGTTGAGCCAACAATTCAATACTGTTTGATACACATTACTTAGGGATATAAAAAATAGCAACTAGATGCAACTATTAAATTTCTGCATTTTGATTGAGGTCCAAAATAAAGTTGTTTCCAATCTCAAAAAAAAAGCAGATAAATTTAAATCTTTATTGCAATTTTCAAACTCGATAACTTTATTTGAATTCTATGTAGTCTAGCAAGTCAAGATCAATAGGTTGGTAAAACTTTATAAGAACAATTTCAGCAGTACAATATTGATCTCAATCCACTGGTACCTAATGATTAAATACCAGGGAAAATCCTCAAAAATTGTAAACCAAGGAATAAAAGACAAAGGAGCTACTTCATAACTATTCTTATATTATTATTTACTAATTTACAATAATCGACTAAATTGCATAAGGATCATTCTCATCAAAAACATGGAACTTTGTGTAAGTGGGTTTAGAAGTGAAATCCTTTTTTCCTTCTTGCCATCCTCTTGGTGGTGCCTTGCTGTAATCAAATGTGGAATTCAGTTTCCCATACAAATTAGCTTCGGCTTCAATATCTTCTCTGTATCTCTCTTTGGCAACCTTTTTACCTGTCACTGGGTCAGTAACATCTCCAAATGGATAAACTACTTCTTTCACTTCATGAGTGATGAGTTTAGTTAGTTTATGTGGAAGAGCCTGTATGAGAACTATGTCGCCAGTCTTGCATATTTTGCTAGGGTCGTGGCAGTAATAATACTCGTCTTTTTTGAAATACTGAAACAGTTACAAAAGAAAGGAGTTACCTCAAAGTATGTATGAATGGAAAGTTCTTTACGTACGTGGGCGAACTAGTAATGTGAATTTTATGCTCAAATAAAAAGTACCTAAATAATAATACGTACCATTAGCAGATTTTCATCTAATTCTAATCTTTTTACTCTTATTTTGGATGCATTCTGTTTGACTGTCGGTACGCACTGGCCCAACAATAGAAACTTTCTTGCTGCATCAGCTACATTGCGAGCCATTTGATATAATTAAAATTCGTGCCAATTCAAATGCAATAAAGGAAAATCCCTTTTCTGCAGAAGCAGGAAATTGAGAAAAATATTGTTGGAAAAAAATTAAACGTCGATGTCAAAATTTGAGGTTATGTTGTTTTTTTAATCCCTGCTACTAAGATACCGAGTTAAGGCTATGCAGTTATAGTACCAAAATTTCAGACTTGCATACAAAATAAAGTTGGATTGGAATCCGGTGAAAACCCTGGGCTGAAGCTTCAGGTATATTTTTGGTGACTCACCAATGGTGAGATGAGAGGGTTCAGGGACTTACTGAATGGTAATTTTAGTACAGGGTTTCTTAGAAATCAGAACTATAAAAGCTGAACAAATTTATATTTTGAGATAATAATATTTTTATTTATAAATAATATTTGGAGATTTAGGTAAATGACATTATGATTTCAAATATTGTTACCTAGCAATTAGTATTTTCACAAAATATTTTTAAGAATTTAACTTTAGAGTGCAATTTAAATAAACTAGCTTCTTAAGGTTACGACAATTACTATAAGTATAGTTGGTAGTATTAAATACGAAGTGCATATGGAAAAAAACACTTAGCAATGCATTTTAGTTACTTGTTTGTTTCATTTTTCGGATCCTCTTAACCTTTGAACGGGCAAGTTTGGGTGCACGCTGATAGATTACGGTTATAGTCCGTATGCTGTAGAATAAGGTATAAGAAGTTTGAATCGCTCTTAATTTAGTTTATGTTTCATTCCATATAATGAAAAGGGAAAATATTATTTTCCAGACCAAATATCAGTTTTAGGGAAAAAAATGTATACGACAATGATTCATTGGAATATTGTGCCCGATCGATAGATATATTTTTAGACGGATATTGCACAAATGATTTTCGCCCCGCCCACGTAAAAAGTGCGCACCAGCATGACACCCGAAAAGAAACATCCTGTATATAAAAATTTATTGCTGTTCGTTAGTCTCGCTAAAACTCGAGAATGCTGAACCGATTTTGCTAATATTGGTTTTGAATTATTTGTGGAAGAATGATGAGAAAATAGGGAAAAATTGCGAAAACAGCGGCCAGGACAACGTGTGACGGGCCCGCTAGTCTTCTTCTCTCTGTTCGTTAGTCTCGCTAAAACTCGGGAACGGCTATACCGATTTGAATAATTTTTGTCTCAAAATAATCGTAGAAGTCCAGGGAAGGTTTAAACAATGAAAAATTTAAAAAACAACGGGCAGGATGACGTCTGCCGGTCTGCTAGTTAATAGTACATTATGGTACAAGTGTGTAATGTTGGTGATTACCGCTGAGGCGCCATTGAGACCCGAGCCGTCAGGTGAGGGTCTTAAGAAAGCCGAGGACGGTAATCATCAATACACACGTGTATCATACGACGTTTTTCAACACACTTGCGAGGAAAAAACAAACATGTATTGCATAAATAGTTTAATTAAGTATGGGAAAATTGGGAAATGGCGCGCAATTTTTTTTTTATTGCACGCGCCAAATGTAAGGTGATTGATTACAGCCATACAGCCTACTTCAAAATGATAATTTTAGTGATAAAATGCAAATATTTTATAAGAAATTATTGTGAATTATAAATAATTTGATAATAATAAATGTTTTTTCGTCTTAATTAAATAAATGTGTCCCTTATTTATTTCAAAAATGTAAATGGTTTTCCGGTGGCATAAAACCTCTTTGCTGTTACAAAAAAAAACTGTATTACCCGGTTAAATTGGAAATGATCTGTTTACTTGCATATAATTTGCAGTTAGGTACTAACTTAACTTTGTAGGGATCATTCTATTATGCACTAGTGTGTAATATTATTATGCACGTGTATGTTATAGTTCGGTTCATGGCCCTAAGAACGATATAATAAGGCTCACTTTACGAGCAAGTGTGTTGAAAAAATATTTATTACATCATAATTAAATTACATACTATGTAACATAATTAATTAATATGTTTAAAAATATTTCCTGTACTTGCCTTACAAATAAGTACATGTAAAATAACAACATGAGTATTCAAATACACCCTGATAATAAAAATAACAGTAAGATAATTTTCTTAAAATATTGTTAAAACAACTGATAAGTGATAACTCCTAAAAATCATAAACTTACAGTTTCAGACATAGTGATAACATTTGGATAATGACACTTATATAATTAAATAAATTACATTATTGCTGTTGAAAAAACAAGGCACATTGAATTCTAATCCATGAATACCATTATGCAATGACCATCACCATTTTAAACTTGTTTGTAAAGTGGAAATCATGCTGGCACTAATTTGGTTATGGGCTTAACTATTGTTATGATAGCAGCCAGTGAGGAAATGGCTCCCAGTGTGCCCACAGCACTAGGGCTCAGTTTGGTAAACCCTAGAGCTGTAAGGGGTATAAATAGGTCACAAGAATTCTTAACAGAATCAATAAAAATATCTTTGTGACAATTCACAAATGTATACAAATGTCGGACACTGCCAGATACATCAAAGTTCTTTACTGAACCATTCATCAAGCTGGATGGCTTCAAAAATGTTGTTTTGTTCAAATCCAAAACTTGTAGTATTTCATAAAAGTCTCTAGCAAGATTTGCTATTATTGACAATAGCCAGAACTTGTTCGCTGTTTGATTCCATTTGTCGGAGTCAGTCTTCAAGAATCCACTCTTTGTAAACCATACAATGTGGTCAGCATACAAGAATAAGGAATGTGCTAGTTTACTAGTAGTTATGGAAAATCTTAGGAATGGATCATCTATGTTCATACTATTCAAGGCTGAATAGCAAATGTCAAAGCATCTCCCCAACCTTAGTACTGTAACAAAACAACAAAGTTATCTAAACATATCTAAGCTAACATATTGTTGTTCAACTTCATGGTTTACATTAGTAAATACTAACTTTTTCGGAAGGAGCTTAGTGTAAGTTCTAAATTCTTTATTCTGTCCACAGAATATTTATTTGCATGCCCCCTTTCAAGTTGATGCCATATTAAGCGACTTGTATATTGTGCTAGTCTGTAATTGAAATCACATATTATTTACATAAGAAAGCTTTGACAATAGCAGGTAAGTCCATAATAAAGAAGAAGTAAATAATACAAACCTGGCCAATTGATCCCTCCCGTTGGACTGGTTATTTAAATGAATTATAATATCCATATTACATATGAAATTGGTATCTCATTGCTAGTGTACTAACTGCAGTGAGATTAATACCTAGACAGGCTTGTAAATAAATACTAAATAAATTCAGAACAAACAAAAACAAAGTAGACTTTGAACACGAACAACAATAACATGATCACAAACATGATTAGGAAGTGAGTGTTTTACAGTGCAAATAATTTTAAACATGATAAATGAATTGTTTTAAATACACAGGGCTTATGGTATGGTCCGTATGGTAAAATAAAATTAAGTTGAGCTGCTTCTTTCATGATATAATTTCACTTATTTTTGTAATTGCGTTTTTATATCTTCCGTAATCCCAATCCCGTAAAAGTTATTTTAGGTACAAAGTAGATTTGCTTTATGCACTATAAAGTACCCACCAATAAAGTTTACTTGTCAAAATAGACACTGACACGTGACATAATTTATAGGGATGCATGTAATGTATGCAATAATAAATTGAAATAAACTAATTGAATGTACATATATTTATTTAGATATGACAAATCAAACTTAAGCATTTTTTTAAAGATTAAACATTAAAGCAGCTTGATATAATATTAGTAACTTGACACACTGAATTCAAAAAAAAAACTTTTACTAGGACTTTCAAACCAAATTTCACATTATTTTCTTAATAAAGAATATCGTGTATTATTATGAACCATAAACAAGCTAACGATCAGTTAAAAAAAATGCAATCGAGAATGTTGGCAAGTGAACATATTCCAATTGAACAATGAGCATTTCAACGAGAAGCACTAGTGATCCTCATTTCCGGTTTGCCTTGGTCCTGCCAATTTGGGATGATGACACCTATCTTAAATATTGTCAAGAACATGGTGTTTAAAAAACATAGCCCCTATGAAGTTAATACAACCAATATATTTCAAAAAAGCTGTAGAAACCAATTTTTAAACACACAAAACGCAATAAATATTCGGTCAATTGACTCCGATTTCTGACACATGACCGTGACGTCACAATCATTTATTACCATACGAAATCTATGGAGGCAGACCGTTTTGACAGATAATAAAAAGTATGTCAACGATTGGTGGTGTTGTCTAGCCATTTCGTGGAAAGTAGGAGAAAAAATTAAAAATATTTTGCCTAACCATATAACGATTGAAAGTGATCACGCCCAGACACTTGACGCCTCATCTGTTCCAATCATTTCAAAGTTAGTTCCATCGTGATTCATCATTTAAGAATAGGAAACCATACTTTTACAAAATACATAAAAAAATTATGTTTAAAAAAAAGTTAAGCATATTTTATACGTAAATCATATTAAAGATAGTTTCGCATATTTTAATATGTGCTCTTTCTAAAGACAAACACCGTTTATTAAGAAGACGCCAACCTTGAACCTGCTGGACTTTGCCAACATTTCGGTTAAAAATATTTTTGTCATTGGACATCCCCATGAACTATCTTCCGGCGAAATAGGTAGGTACAATAACCATTCGTGTTGCTTGATGATTACGATGGGTCGTCACAGGTCACAGGTCAAATTCAATATCTGCTGTTACCACTGTTACTGTTATTAAAAAAATAGCAGTTCTAAATACCTGCTATAAAATAACACCCCATATTTTTTGAAATCACTACTTTC
The DNA here is from genome assembly GCA_963921415.1 of Pyrausta despicata. NCBI lineage: Eukaryota > Metazoa > Arthropoda > Insecta > Lepidoptera > Crambidae > Pyrausta > Pyrausta despicata. The sequence continues at coordinate 5,325,276 of OY992862.1, read as the reverse complement.
TTTCATGCTAAGCAGGCTTAGGACTGTCAATTTATTTAGAAGGAAGGCTATCTGTACATTATAGAATGTCTGTAAAGTGGTCCCACACGGCACTTTTCTTATTTACAATTGCCATTTTGCCTTACTTAAATGTAAACCTACATATTAACTACATACAATAATTATATTAGCGTATACGTATACGTGATATTTACACCTACACGAATTATATATAAAACTACTTCGTTCTTAAGCTGAAGAGATTTCAAACAGAGTGAAAATTAAAGTTTTAAATTATTTAATTAACTACTATAATAAACCACAGATTTTGGTAATGAGGTCGAAACCATCACGTGTTCTTATCAACATATGAACAAGTACTAAAATTCATCAACAAAATATCGGTATGAGTCAGCTCGTGACCACGGCTGTCTGTGTGCAATCCAGCCGAAACGTCGAGCAGTGAGTACATAATACCATACGCATTAAAATACCCCAAAATAGGGTATTTTGGGGTATTTTAATGCAGATAACCAGTAGTTAGTATGACAGGTCTGAAACAGTTATGCTAACATAATCATGAACACGACATTACAGCTGGATCCACACGGTCACTTTACTTAGATTCACTCGATGGGGTGAAAGGATTTTCGACCAACTATTTGCCCAACGCGCGGTTCCGGGGTAAGATTGTTGCTCCGTGAGATAGCGCTATATTTGCCACACAAAGGTAGACACAGGTTAAAACGCATCGTTTTTGCGGCCTAGCCCGGCCTGGCCCTGGCACGGAATATAAATGTGTGGTCGGATGCAATCCCAAAGTACTTATTTGTTTAATTAAAGGTTGTGTTATTATAACACCCCAACATCGTGAAATTTCTTTTTTTGTTATGTACAAATTATAAATTGATTAACGTGTATTTGAATTTTAAAAGAATTTTTATGATAAATGCAATTTTATCAATGGCATTTTATACTTGAGTTTATTTTCTGTTGCTTTCTTCAAGCAATGTCTTTGAACAAACGAATGAAATAATCAAGAGATAGAAAAATAAATGATGTTTATATTCGAGTCCCAAGCATACTTTCCAGTATTATAAAATACTTATCTTTCTAACTTACACAAGTTTTATTAGACAGAGAAAAAAACTTACCGTATCTTTTTTTTGGTTTATAGGATGGCCGTAAAATAGAATGAGACAAGGGTAGTATTTATTGGTTTGTTATTGATAACAAGAGCAAGTGTTCCTGCCTGTGACATGTGTTATGTTATGTTATTTTATACACCAGTTCCGAGTAACAGCTGTTATGTTATTAAATACTTGTTATATTTATCTGTTACGAAAAATACGCCTCATCGCCACTTCCACTGGCTCGTCGACTGCTGGACTGCCTAATTGTCCGCCATGTTGAAATAACGCGTTTCTTTCATCTACTTTGTGGTTTGTGCGTGCGTGCCAATAAATTGTTGGTTGGTTGATTGAATCTGAAACTGTAGTGATTTGTGCTCTAAGTTGTGAAATATCGCAAAAGTGTCTTGTTAGTGCTAATAAGCGTACTCTGCGTTGTTAGTCGTTGTGGTAAGACAATATTACCAGTACTTTTGTGATTCAGTGGTATTATCGGGAACAAAGCGACATTTTGAAGTGACGTGTAATGTTGTGCATTTCAGATAGTGATTCACCAAACTGAGCTTACATGATTGGATTACCGCGTAGCGATAGAGATAGAGATCGTATAACGGTGAAAATTCGTAACATGAAGAGAAGTTCTTCGAGGGATAGCATTCCGCGGTCGAAGCGGACACGTAGCAGCATCGGGAGATACGACGACAGTTCTGACGAGCGCGTCACCCCCGAGCGCGTGCGGCGCAGGGTGCGGTCTCCGAGCCCCCGCGGCCGGTACGTGTCCCCGCACCGCGAAGATTATGTTCGTTCGCGCGAAGTACGGGAGGAGTCCGTACGCCCCTATTACAAAGTTCTGTGTGTCAGTGCCTTGCACCCTAAAGCGTCGGATGAAATCGTCAAAGACACCCTGTACAGGGAGTACAAAAAGTTTGGAGACTTCAGCATCAAAATATCCCACGAATTGGATGAACGCGTCGCGTATGTGTGCTTCCGTAGTGTTGAAGATGCCAGAGATGCTAAGCATGCTAAGCCAAGGATAATTTTGTATGATAAGGTGGCCATTGTTGACCCAGTTTATGAGCCTGCAAGGTCAGATTACAGAAGTAGGCCAAGGAGTATTACACCAACTGATTATGAGCGTCCATACTCTTATGCTTGGTCGCCGGCACCGGAGAGGCGTCGTCCGCCGCCTGATGACAGGGCGTACGGTATACCGCCCACGGTGCCTCCTCATCACAGAGATTTCCGTCCACCGATGCACGAATATCCCATGGCTGGACCGCACGGTCCGCCGATGCACCACCGGCCCCCAATGCATCACCCCCCACACCCTCACTACATGCCACGTCCATATATGCCTCGCCCCCACCATCCACCATTCGAGAAAGCTGAGAACAAAAAAGATAAATTTCCCAACTACCTTCACCATGTCCAGCCAGAAGATGACCCACTGGCCACTAGAACTTTGTTCGCTGGCAACTTAGAAATCAACATATCAGATGAAGAGCTACGTCGTATTTTTGGGCGCTATGGTATTGTCGAAGATATTGATATCAAACGTCCCCCTCCGGGTACTGGAAATGCTTTTGCATTTGTGCGTTATCAAACTTTAGACATGGCTCATAGGGCCAAAGTTGAATTGTCTGGGCAGTATATTGGTAAATTCCAATGCAAGATAGGCTATGGTAAAGCTACCCCCACCACTAGGGTGTGGGTGGGAGGCCTCGGTCCTTGGACCTCAGTAGCTCAACTAGAAAGGGAATTTGATAGATTTGGGGCTATAAAGAAAATAGAATATGCCAAGGGCGAAGCACATGCTTACATTTTGTATGATTCTATAGATGCCGCCCAGGCTGCCGTTAAAGAGATGAGAGGTTTTCCTCTTGGTGGACCTGAAAGGCGTCTTCGCATTGATTTCGCAGATGTAGGTAATGGTGGTCCATATAGGCCTAAGCCTTATGCTGCACCTGTAGGTGAAGACGGTAGGCCAGTTGAAGGTTATGAGGGCTATGAAGGTACTTGGGATGAAAGTTATGCTTATGGCACTCCAGGATACAGGGGTAGAGGTGGGCACCGTGGCCGCGGTCGTGGGATGTACAGGGGTGCATATCATGGAACTGGGGATTATCGTGATGAAGAATGGAGACGCGCACCCGTGGATGGTGAATACGAGGGCCGCGTACGGCACTCTGGTTCTCGCGAACCGGGAGTGGACCGCTCTCGCTCGCGTTCGCCGCGGCGCAGGTCTCCAGACAGCGACTCCGACGGCTCCACCCGACGCACAGGCGGCATGTTAGCCTCCTCTCGCACTCTCCCCGAAGTTGTTCGCAAAGCCACCACCATCTGGAATGGCGCCCTCATTCTTAAGAACTCCCTTTTCCCTACCAAGTTGCACCTTACGGATGGGGACTCTGAAATCATTGACAGTCTAATGAAAGATGAAGATGGCAAAAATCAACTGAGAATCACCCAGAGGCTCCGTTTGGACCAACCAAAACTGGATGATGTTCAAAAACGTATTGCAACTTCAAGTTCCCATGCCATTTTCTTAGGAGTTGCTGGATCTACAGCTTCCATTACCAATGACGATGCAAGCATTCAGACAAGACCAATGCGAAATCTGGTTTCATATTTAAAGCAGAAGGAGGCAGCAGGAGTGATATCCCTCTTGAATAAGGAAACAGAGGCAACTGGGGTCCTGTACTCTTTTCCTCCTTGTGAGTTTTCAACTGACCTGTTAAAGAGAACCTGTCACAATCTTACTGAAGAAAGTCTCAAAGAAGACCACCTTGTTATTGTTGTGGTCCGTGGAGGTTCTGCTTAGTAATAACATGATATTTATGAATATAGTTTTTAAATATTTTTGTGTTAAAATAGTTAGATTAAGTTACTTGAAGTTTCCAAATTTTGTAAAAACTATAATATCAGTAACATTGTTTGTGATGATGTGTAGTGATGTGAGGTATTGTGATTGTTCACAAGTTCATAATTATATTCTGTGAAGTGCTGTGATGAAGCACAGTTGTAGTGACAGCAATAAAATGCTATTGCAAATAATATTATCTTGCTAGACTTTCAGCAATCTTTACTTGAGTAAAAACTAAGTGTATTATTGGAAACAGAGTTTTGTGTATTTTTATTCAGTGTATGTTAGGTGATGTGTAGTGTAAGTGTGTGTAACTTGCAAATAGATTATATCATCTCATGTTGTTGTTTTTTTAAACCTAGTGACTTAGTGAGAGTATAGTGTTGTTGTCAGTGACCAGTTTGTGATAAAGTAAATGTGGTCATGTTTGTTGAATAGTGGTCACTGTTGTGGTTATACAAATCTATGAGGTTTTTAAGTGTTTGTGAATGTGGTCCCAAAGACTTGCAGGTTAGACAGAGAATCAAGTCTGACCCCTAAAAAGAATAGCATGATAATAAAAAGTTATTCTGAATCACAGTGAGTGCAGTATCTATGAATTGTTGTGAGTGTAAAGTTGATTCGTATTAGTGCCTTTAAAGAAATGGTAAGTTTGATGTGACACAAACACTGGCAAATCCATAAAATATGGCCACATTAATATTTAAATAGCTTTGACAGTTTGCATTTAATACTTTCTGATGCTTTTGTTGTACAATTTGAGGTAGGTTACGAAATGGATTTTGGCTGCATCTGTAGGTGTTTCGCACTTGACAGCCACTGGATGGGAATATCTAGGTAACCTTAAACTTCGTATTTGGTTTACCTATGTTACACACAGTTAACGGTCGCCGATGCTGACTATTATCTTTGTTTGACCCTTAGTGGTCCAATCCAATAGACTTATTGAACTTGTAATCATCTTAATTTGCTCATTATTTTCCTCATCATACCAGTCGCTCGACGCTCCCTAATGAGCATAGGCCTCTTCAAAGGATCTGATCACCACGATCGGTCCTGCACGCATCGGATTCGGATTCAGATCGTCGGTCAAACTTGTTGGGGACCCTCTCCCCGGGACGTCGCCCGGCATTTGAGCACCTTTCCAACCCAACAGCCATCGGTTCCCCGCGCTGTTTCCCTGCACACTGCCACTTAAACTGTAACTGTAAGCAATGTAATTTTCCTGCGTATGTCTTCATTTCTGTTTCGATCAATCTCCTCTTAATTTCTGTTATTATAACGGAAGTAACGCCCATAACTCTTTACTTCGTTATTCAGTGGAATGCGCTCTGATAAGAGCTGTTTCTGCTTGTTATCAACACCACTACCTAATAACTGAAAAATAATGTTAGAAACTACGTGTTAGTTTACTGAGCTCAGATTATTTTTGAAAATTAAACCGTTTTATCGGTATTATGCCTTCCTGGCCCATGTAAAATAAAACGACGAAGAACACGAATGTAGGCTAGTAAGGTAGTAAGAGAAACTCAAATCACTCCTTGATTTATTACTACACTTCACTCGAGAGATGATCATCAGGAGAAAGAAAAACGACATAACAAAGGACTAAAGGCAAGTAGAAAGTGAGTATAGTAACTACTAGCATGTAGATATAATATAACCTTATGTAGGTATTCATAGGTGCTTGTGGCGCAGTGGTTGCAGCGCTTTGGTTGTGATACCAAAAGTTAAGCAACGTAAGGCGCGGTCATGTTTGGAATGGGTAACCATTCTGACCATTTAAGTGACGTCAATTTACTAGCATCTCCGTGCTTTGAAAAACTGAAAATTAGTCGTTAACTTAGTAAGAAGCCCTCGGGCGGCTAAATAACATCTGACAGTAAGGTTGGTCACTTACTTTACAAACATCCCTCCACCAATCCACACTAAGCCCCTCATAGTTGAGGTGAGGTCTGTGCCCAGCGGTGGGACGTTTATAGACTGATGGGATGAGATGAGGTACTCATTGCATTAAACCTGAAGAAGTTTAACGCAAATATAGAGCACCAACGCTGAAGGATTACTCGACACCCAAACCCCACATAGATGTGTGTGGAACTGCTGCTCTTCTTTGAACGTTTTCGAATCTAAATTGTATTGCCTGATATTGCTCTAATCTAAGCAATGTTTTTTACTGGGTTAGTAAAAGGGTAATTCCCTAATAGGAAATCGGATCACAATGCTCTTTATTTTCAGTAGACGGGTGATCCTAGAAAAAGTTCTTTCCACGAGAAGAGATGTCCACTGTTTAGGTAGTTATTTGTTGTTATATTTTTTTCACCTAGTTAGCCTCTAAGACGCCTGAAATCTTCATAACACACCTTTCTACCTATTCGATACTAAATTTTTCCGAGGTTTATGTCTGCTGCATGCATCCTAAAAACATTGGTAATCTTGTTTTTTCAACTACCTACCAATTTTGGGAACTAGTGGTTTGTAATTACCGTGTCCAAAAAACTACATTTCTACTGGGTCTAAAACGAAATCGAAAGGGTTCGAATCCCTTTTGCAAACAGTAACCGAACTTGTGATAATTACGAGGGTGAATCAAAAAATTCTTGGAATCAATATTAAAAAATGCAAAGATTTAAATAATAATATTTTATTTTTCTACATAATCTCCCTCCAATGCAATGCATTTAGAATAACGTGTTTCTAACTTCCTTATTCCTTGTGCAAAAAAATATTTTCTTGACTCTCGAAAAAGTCCTCTACGGCAGCTATAACCGCGTCATTATCGTGAAATTTTGTTCCACGAATTTCCTCTTTTAATTTTGGAAATAAGTGAAAATCACTTGGGGCTAAGTCCGGAGAATATGGTGGGTGGTCAAGGAGATTGAAGCCAGCACAGCGGATTGCGTTGAGCGCAACTTCCGATCGATGAGCAGGAGCGTTATCTTGAAGGAACAACACGCCCAACGACAGTTTTCCACGACGTTTTTCTTTAATCGCTTCACGCACTTTCGGGATTAAATTTGCATAATAGGGTCCAGTAATCGTCTGGCCTTTTGGCATGTAATCAATACAAAGGATTCCTTCACTATCCCAGAACACAGAGGCCATAACTTTGCCAGCGGTAGGAGCAACTCGAAATTTCTTAATGGATGGAGAGGATGGTCGTTTCCAAGACATGCTTTGTCTTTTAGTTTCAGGATCAAAATGGTGGACCCACGTTTCATCCATGGTTACAAGACGACGGCAAAAATTATCCGAATCACGCTGGAACATTTCGAGATTACGCTTGGAAATTTCCAAACGTCGCTTTTTGTTTTCGTCGGTTAACATTCGTGGCACCCATCTTGCAGACACTTTTTTGAACCCCAGTGAATCAATTAAAATGGATTGTACGCTACCAAAAGATATCTTTAGGACCTCAACTATATGTTTTATAGTCATTCTTCTGTCTTCCAAAACCAGATTCTCAACCTTTTTGACATTTTCTTCTGTAACGGAGGTTGAAGGCCGCCCAGAACGCGGGTCATTGTTTACAGCTTGATCTACCTCTTTTAAATTCAGCCACCCAGTACGCAACCGTAGAATAGGGTACAGCATCACCCCCTAATGTCTGCTGAATGTCCAAAAAAATTTCCATCGTAGACATTTTTTTTCAAACTGAGATATTTTATCACCGCACGTAACTCACTTTTATCCATAATTTTGACTTTTTAGCAACTCGTTGCACAAAAAATTTATTACATGCGAACGAACTGACAAAAACAAGTGACAGTCTGCATAAATATAGTGTGATAGACACTCTTTAATTTGAATATCGAACTTGATCCAAAAAGGTTTCATATATATGCACTTCTAAGAACTTTTTGATTCACCCTCGTACTTAGTATGTAATTTTTTATACTTTGCTTCCCCGTTTTCTATTTCTTTCTAGGTAGCCATCCAAGTCTGTGGACTTCGTTCCAGCCGGATCATCGTTCAACGTATGCGCGTTTATAAGTGACCCGTTTATCGGGATAGTGTTATCAATGTTATCATTAGTGATATTTTCGAGCTGTCATTATTCTGGTGCTAAATGTTGCTTAAATAATGATATGGTCAATAAAATTTATTGTCTTTATTTATGTTTTTTATTACATATGCACTCTTGTAACCCCGTATAGTATAGGTAGGTAGGTTATGTATGACGTAGGTAGGTAAAGGTGCAAAGTTATCACCTAATTAAGTCTTTATCTTAGGCTTGAACATCTCATCGGCATCAGGAATAGGGATACGATTACAATACCGAATTTTAAAATACCGAATTTCATAAGTCCTACGAACGGAAGGCTGAATTTTAAAATGCCGAATGTTTATATGATCGAAAGTTCTAAATACAGAAAGTTTGAAATCCCGAAAATACAAAATACCGAATCTTATAAGACCTATAATTGGAATGCCTAATATTAAAATGCCGAATTTTATAATACCGACTGTTTATATGACCGAAAGTTCAATATACCGACTGTTTATATGACCGATTTAAAACCCGATGATTAAAAATACCAAATTTTACAAGACCTATGAACGAAACGCCAAACAAATTGTATACCATTGAGATATGGTATATTCATTAAGAAAAACAAATTTTGATTGACCTCGACTCGCCGAGGTCTTTCGCCGTGGTACTAGTCTGCCCGATACTAGAGTGTAATTCAAAAGCCGGAGGCGCGGAGGGAGAGCAGCCCTCGCCCGCTGTAGCGAATGTAATTGAATCATCTCAAGTTATCTTTCAAAGCTGTAATACCTATTAATTATTTTAATTATGAACCGAACAAGTGCACACCGTGGGACAAGTACGAGTAAGTACCAATGTAACTATTTAGGGCTTATTCCCAAAGGTCCACGACTCTATTGTTCTACTTTTCCCACTGGGTCCATATATTTTTTAAATATATTTTAACTTCTCCATGTATGTATTCCCAACGGGTCCACGAGACTTATCCGAGGTACAATCAACAAAAACGATACAAGAGGGTTTGTGCTATTTGTATCGCAAAGAACGAACGTAAAACAACAACTTGTTGTGTCATTTCAATATCGTAACCTGCCACCACGAATCCTGCAAAGGGTTCGAAACGTCAGGACTAAATGAACATAAAATAAACGCGTAGGTACGTAGAAAGTGTTTTATTTCATTTAAATGGTTTAATTCAAGAAGTTCATCTGTGGTCTAGCAGTTGTCACTTTGATGAACAACACCTCGCTATCAAATTTGCTTTCGCTTTGATATCATACTCGTTTACAAAAAAAAGTTTATTCATTTGTGCTTATTTACATTAGTTAAATTTAAACAAAATAGAACCAGACATTTGGTTAATAAATATTTAAAAATAAAGATCATCGGTGACAAATATAAATATAAACAAAATTCAACAAGTTTCATTCATGCTCTTAACAAATTTAATGGTCCTAATAAATTTTTTTTATAAGATTTAATGCAACAAAATATATCATGATGCGCATTTAGCGTTTTTTCCTGTGTTTGTTTTAAAATAATGATTTTTTCATGTTAATTCTATTTTAATCTAAGATTGAGATGATCTATTGTGATTTAATTTTTTTAATGCCCAAGTCTATTTTAGTATAAGATTAGAATGATTTACTGTGATTATACCAAAACTGAGATTTTTTAATGCTTAAGTCTATTATCGTGTAAGATTGAGATTATTTTTGAAATAAAACGTGATTTTTTTAGTGTTAGATGATTTACAGTGTTTATTCTAAATCTGTGTTTTTTTAAGTACAGTTCAAAAACAGTCAAAATAAAGGCTCCTTGTTTAATCTATTCACGGTCTTTTATTTCATAATAAATATAATGTCTATCCTTTTTTAACCCTCCTGCTTTTTACGCTGATTGTACCTAACATTCTCATGGACCCGCTGGGAAAGAAAATGTTTTATATTTTTAATGTCGTGGACCCGTTGGGAATCAAGTATTGAAACCTTATTTTTGAAAACAATAGAGTCGTGGACCTTTAAGAATAAGCCTATTCTGCCACGTACAAAATGGGGACTTTAAAGTTCTCTTTTTTTTAAACTATAACTCACTAGTGAGTTATAGCAATGAAAAGGTCACAGTTTGATCATAGGTGTCATTATTAGTCTAATTGCAGTGAAATAACAACCACTTTATGACCAAGTGTGTTGAAAATTGCTTTAGTTAGTTGATGACTCAAAAACTCACTAGGCTGGATGGAGTGACCGGCAGCTGGAGAAGTGTCCAGCAGGTCAACCGGATCGGCACCATAGCCTCGATGGTGCCCGATGAGATCGTTTACAAACACTCCGATCGCACCGTTAGGACTTATGAGACGGCGCTCATGTTCATTGATGTGTCTGGTAAGAACAATGTGAAATTAAAACTTTGCGTAAGTATGTAGACTGAAGTTATGTATGAAATAATAGATTCAATACCACACTTAATGGGAACTAAATACTTCGACTTTTGTAGCCATATTTTTTCTTTTGGTGTTCAATTTGGGCAGTCTAGTTAAATACAAAAACAAAGTATTTTACGACACTTTCTGCTAGAGGACAGTCTAAGGTTCGAGACCAAAGAGCATGTTGCGTGCGTAGTCTTCTCAGATAGCAGTTTTTTTCAGTAGCAGACGGCAGTAACTGCCGTCAATAGCATAGTAACAGTAAGTCGGGTTTTTGACGAAACTGAGTTAGATATAAAGTCGTGATCACGATAGCAGGATCTTTACTAGTCAAAACAGAATAAGGGCCAGAGTGATTTCACATTTTAACGACAAAATGGAGGATAACATCACTGAAATATACACATTATATCTTAGTTTGTAAAATCTCATCAAGTTATTTTGACGTATAATTTTGGTAGATTTATAGTGATTGGAGAAAGAGGCTGGAGGTAATTGGAAAGAGTCAGAGGGGCGATTGGCGAGAGAGAGGTTGATTGGTAAGGAATGGGTGATTGGAGAGTGGTGTGATTGGAGAGAGGGGTAATTGGAGAGAGACAGAGGGGTGATTGGAGAGAGGGGTGATTGGAGAGGGGGCATAGAAGAGAGAGGGGTGTTTGGAGAGAGGTGATTGGAAAGGGAGGGGTGATAGGAAAGAGAGGGTTGATTGGAGAGAGAGGGGAGATTGGAAAGAAAGGGGTGATTGGAGTGAGACGGGCGTGATTGAAGAGAAAGCCGTGATTGGAGAGTTGGATGATTGGAGAGCGAGGCTGGAGGTGATTGGAGAGAGAGAGGCTGGGGGTTTTTGGAGAGAGAGATGTGATTGGATAGAGGGGTTATTGGAGAGACAGGGGTGATTGGAGAGCGGGGTGATTGGGGAGAGAGGGGTGAACGAAGAGAGAGAATGCATTGGAGAGGAAGGGGTGATTGGTGAGAGAGAAGGGTGTTTGGAAAGAGAGGTGATTGGAGAGAGAGGTGTTTGGAGAGACTTGAGATTGGACAACGAGGGGAGATTGGAGAGAAAGTGGTGATTGGAGAGAGAAAGGGGTGATTGGAGAGAGAGGGCATTGGAGAGAGAGGTGGGATAGGAGAGAGAGAGGTGTTTGGAAAGAGAGGGGAGATGGGAGAGAGTGGTGATTGGAGAGTGAGGGGTGATTGGAGAGATAGGAGAGATTGGAGAGAAAGCCGTGGTTGGAGAGAGTCAGATGGGTGATTGGAGAGAGAAGGGTGATTGGAGAGATAGGGGAGATTGGAGAGAGATGGGTGATTGGAGAGATAGGGGAGATTGGAGAGAGGGGTGGTTGGTAAGAAAGGGGTGATTAGAGTGAGACGGGGGTGATTGGAAAGAGCCATGATTGGAGAGTGGGGTGATTGGAGAGAGAGGCTGGGGGTGAATGGGGAGAGAGGGGATTGGAGAGAGAGGGAATTGGAGAGAGAGGGAATTGGAGAGAGAGGGGGGATTGGAGATAGGTGGGATTGGAGAGAGAGAGAGAGAGAAGTTTTTGGAGAGAGGTGATTGGAAAGGGAGGAGTGATTGGAAAGAGAGGGTTGATTGGAGAGAGAGGGGTGATTGGTAAGAAAGGGGTGATTAGAGTGAGACGGGGGTGATCGGAAAGAGCCGTGATTGGAGAGTGGGGTGATTAGAGAGAGGCTGGGGGTGATTGGGGAGAGAGGGGATTGGAGATAGGTGGGATTGGAGAGAGAGAGAGGTCATTGGAGAGTGAGAGGGTGTTTGGAGAGAGGGGAGATTGGAGAGAAAGGGTCGATTGGAGAGAAAGAGGTGATTGGTAAGAAAGGGGTGATTGGGGAGAGAGAGAGATTCTCCAAACACAGATCTGCATTGTTCATTCGAACTGGGTTCATTTCGAGAGAGTGGTGATTTGAGAGAGGGGTGATTGGGAGAGAGGTTTGATTGGAGAGATAGGGGAGATTGGAGAGAGAGAGGGGATTGGAGAGATAGGAGAGGTTGGAGAGATAGGGGAGATTGGAGAGATAGGGGAGATTGGAGAGAGAGAGGGGATTAGAGAGAAAGGGTGATTAGAAAGATAGGGGTGATTGGAAAGAGTGGTGTGATTGGAGAGAAAGAGGTGATTAGAGAGAGCGGGGTGATTGGAGGGACAGACCATTGAGAGAGAGGGTTGATTGGAGAGATAGGGGAGATTGGAGAGAGAGAGGGGATTGGAGAGAGAGGTGATTGGAAAGAGAGGGGTGATTGGAGAGAAAGAGGTGACTGGAGAGAGCGGGGTGATTGGAGAGAGGGGAGGTTGGAGAGAAAGGGAGGGGGTGATTAGAGAGGGGTGATTGCAGAGAGAGTGGTGATTGGAGAGAGAGCGGTGATTGGAGAGAGAGGGGCGATTGGAGGGACAGGCGTGATTGGAGAGAGAGGGGGTGGTTGGAGAGAGTGGGGAGTTTGGAGAGAGGAGAGATTGGAGAGAGGGGAGATAGGGCAGAGAGGGGATATTGGAGAGAGAGTCAAGATTGGAGAGAGAGTGGTGATTGGAGAGAGAGTGGTGATTGGAGAGAGAGCGGTGATTGGAGAGAGAGCGGTGATTGGAGAGAGAGGTGTGATTAGAGATAGGGGTGATTGGAAAGAGAGGGGTGATTGGAGTAAGACCGGGGTGATTGATGTGAGACCGGGGTGATTGGAGAGAGAGGGGGGTGATTGGAGAGAGGGGAGGTTGGAGATAAAGGGTGGGGGTGATTAGAGAGAGAGCGGTGATTGTTATTGGAATACATGCCAATATTACAAATAACTTAATCTTATTATTGGCATTAATTGATTGCAATTGCAAATATAGGTAATTTGACTTATTTTTAAAGATATTATAGCCGTATTTTAGTGCTTACTGAAAAGCCCAGATATTGTTAAATTCTTAAATAGTTAAGTTCCTACCTAACAAGGCATTTAAGTGTTATCCCATATTTAAACACCTACAAAGTTAAGGATGATGATTCCAAATAAATAAAACCACTGCTAATTAAACAAATGAAAGTTTACTCTAAATAATCATTAGAATACAAAATTAGGAGCAATCCATCTCGGTTAATAATCTGTTAAAAAACTTAAGTCTAATCAGTCACTAATCAGATCAAAATTGTCATACATTTCATATGTTTTCACTTTCCGTATCTGCCTTGACGCGACTGCCTCGTTGGTGTAGTGGCAAAATTTCTGCCTTACATCCGAGAGCTCCTGGGTTCGAATCCTAGGTCGAGCCAAAATTATTTCTGAGATTTTCTGTCATGAATTTCTTAAAAACAGCTCGGAGTCGGGACGTTGGCGGTGTTACACTTTCGTGCCTCGGAAAGCACGTTGAGCCGTTGGTCCTGCACCTGATCTCTCTCCGGTCATGACGGATTGACGTCTCACCGAACTTTGAGAGTGATGGAACAGTAAGTGCACCTGTGTATTGCGCTCACACTTGCGCACTATAATATCTCCTGCGTAGTTGGCTGATCTCTGTTGAGATTGGCCGCCGTGGTCTAAATCGGCCAGGAGGACTATTATTATTATAAACTAGCTGACCCAGCGAACTTCGTACTGCCTTAGCTTTGCAATGATTGAACAATGTCATTGAATGACATTGACATTAGTTAGGTGCGTTTTTTAAAATATGCAAAATTAAATGTATATTTTTCAATATTTCTTAGAGATTTTCTTAATATTTTTTTCCGTAACAACCTTCTCCTAATAATAACAAATACAACAAAAAAATAATGAGTGAAATCGGTCCAGCCATTCACGCGTGATGCCGTGACCAAGGAAAACGGGTTTCTACTATACTATATATATATATATACTAGTATCTCCCCGCGACTTCGTCCGCGTGGAATCCCTTCGTTTTCACAATCGCGGTCGAACGGGATAAAAAGTATCCTATGTCCGTTTACTGGTTCTAAGCTACCTCTCCACCAATTTTAAGCCAAATGGGTTCATCCGTTCTTTTGTTATAAATAGTGTAACTAACACCACTTTCTTTTATAGAAATAGATATATATAGATGTATTCCCTATAAAATCCTTTCTAATTCTTCTGTGGTATAAGCCTTAATAGTTCTTCTTTGTTTAATATTTTCGATTGTAGGTTCGTAATCTACCAGTTCACTATCTGTGTCTGTCTTATAGTCAAGAATACATTGACTTTCTAGCTCATTATTTCTGCCTCTTTTTTCTCAAATATCATTATAATATTTGTGGAACTTCTTGGTTGGGTCGTTAAAGTGTTGTAGTCGTCACTCATCATCAGTTTGGTTTTATTGATTTAATTTTTTATAAGAGATTTTTCCATCGTCTTTCGCTCCCTTTCTTCTTTGTTCTTTTTCACGCTTCCTTCTTTCTCTTCCTTTTCTCTTTTTATGTTTATTTTTTTCTTGCTGCAATTCTCGATCAGCTTGTTTTTAGCTGCTTTCCTAGTGGAGTTCTTTTGCTTCATCTTAAATAAATAAAACCAATTTTAATTATTATTTATGCTTTAACCAATCACTAGCAGTAGGGCCAATAATTCGATTTCTCCCTATTGACTTGGTGCCAACAATTGGAAATATATAAAAATTAATATTTATATTATTGGATGTGCAAAATAGGTTATATGAACTTATATGTTTATGAAAATAAAATAATTAATGCATTGAAATATTTGATAATAAAATCCAATTTATTGCCACTGTGCCAATAAATAAGAATCAGGTTTGATTGTCTGACCAATTATTGGCATGGCAATAAATTAAAAACGAGCCTTCGTAACTACAAAATGCTATAAATATGCGTGTTTCTTTTCAAACAGAGCTTAAAACATAATAAACAACATGCGTTATCATAATACGAGTAAAAACTTTAGAAACACTGGAAAAAAAGTGCCACTTACCTTAACAAAATCTCAGGAACCGCCCGCGTAACAGAAAACTTTTGACGTGACAACGTCTTAAATTAGGTTGTGGCTCGGAGTCACTCATGAAAAAGTGTAACGCCCGCTCACGTCTGTTACGATGAGTCACCGAACGAGAGAGAGGCCCGCCGGACCGGCGAATGCTTTGCGTCTCTCTCCCACTCTAACATGTTTACGACTCGAATGAAGTTTGAAAGATTGACAGCTTTATGAACTGAGGGACGTTTAATGTTGCCAATTAATAAAGACACAGATTAATAAATAGTTACTTACGCCTTAGATTCGTTTACGACAGAACATAGGCTACGAAATATTGTAGATTTGTTGTTTTTTTAAAGAAAATTTTGAAGTGCCAATAAATTGGAGGGGTGCCAGCAATAGGGCATGTTACCATATTGTTTTCTTTTCTCACAACCTTAGAAGAAATAAGAAACATTTTTAATGTGTTTAATGTTTTTTTATGTCGAATAATAATGTCGAGTTATTCGACTATTCGCCAAAGTGAATGGCTATTAATCGGTATTCGACTATATGCTATAACCACTATTCGCGGCAACTCTAGTATAAAGAGAGAGGGGAGATTGGAGAGAAAGGGGTGATTGGAGAGAGGTGATTGCAGAGGTGTGATTGGATAGAGGGGTTTTTGGAGAGATAGGGGTGATTAGAGAGAGAAGGGTGATTGGAGAAATAGAGAGGGGTGATTGGAGAGTGAGGGGTGATCGGAGAGAGAGGGTGATTGGACAGAGGGGTGATTGGATAGAGGGGTAATTGGCGAGATAGGGGTGATTAGAGAGAGAAGGGTGATTGGAGAGAGAGATAGAAGTGATTGGAGAGAGAGGGGTGATTGGATAGAGGGGAGTTGAAGAGACATGGGTTATTGGACAGAGAGGGATGATTGGAGAGAGAGAGAAATGATTGGAGAGAGAGGGGTGTATGGATAGAGATAAGAGTGATTGGAGAGAGAAAGAGGGGTGATTGACGAGTGAGGAGTGATTGGAGAGAGAGGGTGATTGGACAGAGGGGTGATTGGATAGAGGGGTTATTGGAGAGATAGGGGTGATTAGAGAGAGAAGGGTGATAAGAGAGAGAGATAGAAGTGATTGGATAGAGGGGTTATTGGAGAGATAGAAGTGATTGGAGAGAGAGGGGTGATTGGAAAGAGGGGTTATTGGAGAGACAGGGGTGATTGGATTGAGGGGTTATTGGAGAGACAGAGGTGATGGAGAGAGGGTGATTGGAGAGAGAGGTAATTAGAGTGAGAGAGGGGAGATTGGAGAGAGAGAGCGAGAAATGATTGGAGAGAGAGGGGTGATTGGACAGAGGGGTTATTGGAGAGACAGGTGTGATTGGATTGAGGGGTTATTGGAGTGACAGGGGTGATGGAGAGAGGGGTGATTGGAGAGAAATTGGTGATTGGAGGGAGAGGGGTGATTGGAGAGAGAGGGGTGATTGAATAGAGGGGTTATTGGAGAGAGAGGTGTTTGGAGAGAGGTGAGATGGGAGAGGGAAGTGATTGGAGAGAGAGAGGGGTGTTTGGATAGAGGGGAGATGGGAGAGAGAGAGGGGTGGTTGTAGAGAGATGGGTGATTCGAGAGTGAGGGTTGATTGGTGTGCGAGGGGTGATTGGAGAGAGAGAGAGAAGTGATTGGAGAGAGAGATAGAAGTGATTGGAGAGAGAGATAGAAGTGATTGGAGAGAGAGGGGTGATTGGATAGAGGGGAGTTGGAGAGACATGGGTTATTGGACAGAGAGGGAAGATTGGAGAGAGAGAGAAATGATTGGAGAGAGAGGGGTGTATGGATAGAGATAAGAGTGATTGGAGAGAGAAAGAGGGGTGATTGGAGAGTGAGGAGTGATTGGAGAGAGAGGGTGATAGGACAGAGGGGTGATTGGATAGAGGGGTTATTGGAGAGTAAGGGGTGATTAGAGAGAGAAGGGTGATTGGAGAGAGAGGAGTGATTGGAGAGAGAGGGTGATTGGACAGAGGGGTGATTGGATAGAGGGGTTATTGGAGAGATAGGGGTGATTAGAGAGAGAAGGGTGATTGGAGAGAGAGATAGAAGTGATTGGATAGAGGGGTTATTGGAGAGATAGAAGTGATTGGAGAGAGAGGGGTGATTGGATAGAGGGGTTATTGGAGACACAGGGGTGTTTGGATTGAGGGGTTATTGGAGAGACACAGGTGATGGAGAGAGGGTGATTGGAGAGAGAGGGGTGATTGGAGAGAGTGGCGATTCGAGGGAGAGGTTGATTGGAGAGAGATGAGGGTTTGGAAAGAGGGGTGATAGAGGGGTGGTGGGTGATTCGAGAGTGAGGGTTGATTGGAGTGAGTGGGAGTGAGAGTCAGTCTTGAAATCGCTTCCGTATGTTACGCTACAGCTGTGTGTGAACGGTTTTTCAATTGTGTGCGTGTTTCTGTACACTATCCTTTTATTGACGCTTAACGTGTTTGTAAGTAAAGGCGTGTTTCTTGAAGTGCATAATTTAATTGATTTAGTTTGTTTGAAAACGTAACTTTTAAAAAACACTATAAAAGTGGTGCCCATTTTTTGACACTGTATTCAGAGTTATGTATAGATACCTCCTCTAAACGGTTGATCACTAATATTGTTAGACCCTGTATAAATATTTTTAAGTAAATTAATAAAACCAATAACTAATAATGGATTTTTATCATTTATCAGCCTGGTGAATAAACCTTAAAACCATAAAAATGTATATGGTTACTTAGCAAATACAGTAAAAACCACACTTGCTGTGTTTATGCTTAGTGATTAGAGATCTTAGATTAGATTTAGAGTAAAATTTTCGCGCCAAAATTTTACCGCGTTTTTCTCAAAACTGTTGAGAGCGCACTTACTGCAATTATGCTATTGACGGCAGCATACTTGATAAGCGACTTCTTAAATCACAGGAATTCTTAATAATCAAAGAAGATGATGTTACCTACTATTCTAAACTTCAATCTTAATTAACACACTTCGCCGAATGATTCCGAACATAATACGTTCTGCCAAGAGAATTTTACTTTTGAGCTTTGTCGCCAAGCAGCCAGGGCCACCTTTTGTAACGTCATGAGATGAAGCCACGTTTTTCAATAGCTAGGTTCTTAGTTTAGTAACTAGTTGGTAACATTCTGAATTACAACATTCAAGGCTTCACGGACCTCTGCGAAAACTACACGAAACCAGGGCGCGGTGGTCCCTCCCGTCTGACCCAAGTTCTCAACTCGTATATCGGCGCGATGGTTCAGGAGATCCTCATGCACAAAGGGGATGTGCTCAAGTTCTCTGGAGACGCCTTCCTGACGATGTGGAAGAAAACGGCCACGCTCAGCATGCAGGATGTCGTCCACACGGCTATCGATTGTGGTCTCATTATACAGAAGAACTATGGGACGTTTGTGACTGATGTTGGGGTTGTGCTGAAAGGTATCTGAATTATTAAGTAGCAATTTTAAGAAGTATAGTAAGCATTTACTTACTTACTTAACTTTTTCACGTAGTTAGTAAGAGTGGTTTCCTTGTTGAGTGTTTTTTTCATTACTAGGAAGGAAGTTAATGGACTTACTTGGCGTTGCAAAGTTAGGACGCCTGACCGATTTTTTTCCTACAAAATGCTTGAGTTTCGTTAGAGAAAAGAAGCTAAAAGTAAACTTATCATTGATCAAAGTCAAAGTTCGCAGCTACGCAGCTGTGTCATCAGCAGTCCCAATAGCAATATGAAATGCTAATAATAATGTTACTGGGCATGTTGTAATCCCATGTTAGGCTATCATTACGTCATTGGCCTATATTGGTATTGGCAATAGCATGAGCATGTAACAATAACCTAAACACCAATCTTGTTTTCATAGTAAAAGTAGCGATATCAGCCGGCCTATCCCACTTCTCCATCATCGGCGACAGCTCTCAGTCGCACTACGTCATCGTGGGTCCCCCGGTGTGGGATGTGAAAATGGCGGAGTACATGAGCACTGCCGGCGACGTGCTCACTTCGGCCAGTGCTTGGATCTACGTGAACGAGGCAGAGTACTGCATGCAGCCTTGCGGGGACGGCAGGCATACTAAGGCAATAAACTGACCGTAATATTGCGGCCATTATGTGACGGCCATGTTATCCTAAAAGAAAAATCATGCCAAAAGAGGCAGAGATTGTATGAGCTTGTCGCATGTAGTCCTATCCTATCCTACTAAACCAAATCCAATGGACCTGCTCCGCTCCTAGTCGTCGTCAGTACAGCGTCTTGTTTACACGTGCGTGCGTGACATTGATTGTGTGTGTGCGTGAGTGGTCCATTTTTAATTTGAAGATTAGAAGGACTGTATCTTCTTCTATTTGGTTCCATCTAAGTAGAAAGCCGAGGCTTTATGGCCGCCTTGCACTTCGAGCGGAAGGGATTCCGTACGGACTCCGATTAACTAGCAACAGCAATATTAATACAAGTGCTTTCACTGCGAGTGAGAGGACTTCTATTAAATAATATTTCCAAATCGACGAGTTACCTCCGATCCACACATTGGGCGTACAGTTGCCCCGCAATCTATCACTATTAGCCATTAGAAGCCATTACAGAAAAGCACCAACAAAGCACCAATCAACGTTGAAGCCAACGCTTTTTACTCGGTCCACTCATTGGGTGATAGGTTTTTGGCAATGTTGGCGCCATAGAGTGGACCCGGGGTTGAGCACGACTATCAACACCACTACCTAAAAACTGAAAAATAATGTTAGAAACTACGTGTTAGTTTGCTGAGCTCAGATTATTTTTGAAAATTAAACCGTTTTATCGGTATTATGCCTTCCTGGCCCATGTAAAATAGAACGACGAAGAACACGAATGTAGGCTAGTAAGGTAGTAAGAGAAACTCAAATCACTCCTTGATTTATTACTACACTTCACTCGAGAGATGATCATCAGGAGAAAGAAAAACGACATAACAAAGGACTAAAGGCAAGTAGAAAGTGAGTATAGTAACTACTAGCATGTGGATATAATATAACCTTATGTAGGTATTCATAGGTGCTTGTGGCGCAGTGGTTGCAGCGCTTTGGTTGTGATACCAAAAGTTAAGCAACGTAAGGCGCGGTCATGTTTGGAATGGGTGACCATTCTGACCATTTAAGTGACGTCAATTTACTAGCATCTCAGTGCTTTGAAAAACTGAAAATTAGTCGTTAACTTAGTAAGAAGCCCTCGGGCGGCTAAATAACATCTGACAGTAAGGTTGGTCACTTACCTTACAAACATCCCTCCACCAATCCGCACTAAGCCCCTCATAGTTGAGGTGAGGTCTGTGCCCAGCGGTGGGACGTTTATAGACTGATGGGATGAGATGAGGTACTCATTGCATTAAACCTGAAGAAGTTTAACGCAAATATAGAGCACCAACGCTGAAGGATTACTCGACACCCAAACCCCACATAGATGTGTGTGGAACTGCTGCTCTTCTTTGAACGTTTTCGAATCTAAATTGTATTGCCTGATATTGCTCTAATCTAAGCAATGTTTTTTACTGGGTTAGTAAAAGGGCAATTCCCTAATAGGAAATCAAATCACCATGCCCTTTATTTTCAGTAGACGGGTGATCCTAGAAAAAGTTCTTTCCACGAGAAGAGATTTCCACTGTTTAGGTAGTTATTTGTTGTTATATTTTTTTCACCTAGTTAGCCTCCAAGACGCTTGAAATCTTCATAACACACCTTTCTACCTATTCGATACTAAATTTTTCCGAGGTTTATGTCTGCTGCATGCATCCTAAAAACATTGGTAATCTTTTTTTTTTCAACTACCTACCAATTTTGGGAACTAGTGGTTTGTAATTACCGTGTCCAAAAAACTACATTTCTACTGGGTCTAAAACGAAATCGAAAGGGTTCGAATCACCTTTGCAAACAGTAACCGAACTTGTGATAATTACTTAGTATGTAATTTATTATACTTTGCTTCCCCGTTTTCTATTTCTTTCTAGGTAGCCATCCAAGTCCACAGCCAGCCGGATCATTGTTCAACGTATGCGCGTTTATAAGTGACCCGTTTATCGGGATAGTGTTATCAATGTTATCATTAGTGATATTTTCCGAGCTGTCATTATTCTGGTGCTAAATGTTGCTTAAATAATGATATGGTCAATAAAATTTATTGTCTTTATTTATGTTTTTTATTACATACTAGCTGACCCGGCGAACTTCGTACCGCCTTAGCGTTGCAATGATTGAACAATGTCATCGAATGACATTGACATTAGTTACACGCGTTTTTTTTATTATGCAAAATTAAATGTATATTTTTCAATATTTCTGAGAGATTTTCTTAATCTTTTTTTCTGTAAGAACCTTCTCTTAATAATAACAAATACAACAAAAAAGAATTAGTGAAATCGGTCCAGCCATTCACGCGTGATGCCGTGACCAAGGAAAACGGGTTTCATTTTTATATATATAGATGCACTCTTGTAACCCCGTATAGTATAGGTAAAGTTCTAAATACCGAAAGTTTGAAATTCAAATACAAAATACCAAATTTTACAAGACCTATGAACGAAACGCCAAACAAATTGTATACCATTGAGATATGGTATATTCATTAAGAAAAACAAATTTTGATTGACCTCGATTCGCCGTGGTCTTTCGCCGTGGTACTAGTCTGCCCGATACTACAGTGTAATTCAAAAGCCGGAGGCGCGGAGGGAGAGCAGCCCTCGCCTTCGTGGGTGCTTGAGATTCGCTACGCTAGGGCGAAAGGGCTGCACTTCCCGCAGCGCCGGAGAAGAGCAAAACCTATGCATGCTGCATGCTGAATGCCTGCTTGCTACATGCATGCCTGTTTGATTGATGGGATTTTGAACTTCGGTATACTAACTGTAGGTATATTAATCTTTGGGATTTTAAACATTCGGGATATGAACCTTCGGTATTTCAAACTTTCGGGATTTCGAACTTTCGGGATTTTGAACTTTCGGTTATTTGAAATTCGGTAATTTGAAATTCGGCATATTGACCTTCGGTATATCGGGTGTAGGTATTTCAATCGTTCGGTATTTTGATTTTCGACGTTTCAAGCGTAGGTATTTCATTTGTAGGTATTATGAACTTTCGGTATTATAATATTTACCCAGGAATAGGATAGTCCAAACATGGCCAGGGCCATAAAGTTGAGACAGACTCAAGATTGAGAAACGGTGGGCGGCAAATTGAAGCATTAGCATTTCAATAAATGAAAAAAATATGTGAATAACAAAAGCACATTCAAAGCCTTTAATTAATTAAACGAAAGCATGTAGGACAGTCAGCCAGCAGAGTAGAAGTCAGTTGGTTGGCTGGCACCCAAGGAGTATACAATCACCTTTCACGGTAAAAGCAAAGATACTAGCAAACTGACATCATTTGACTTCTGCCAAAAACGTTAAAATAGGTGTCATAAAACTAGAATAATTTTACGTTGTAATTGAATTGAATCATCTCAAGTTATCTTTCAAAGCTGTATAAATTATTTAATTATGAACCGAACAAGTGCACACCGTGGGACAAGTACGAGTAAGTAGTACCAATACCGATTATACCTACCTGCCTTCGCAGTTGTTATCAGAAACTGTTCAAAAGTTGAAAACATTCACACTGTCCCAGAAACTAGGTATAAGCTGCCTACTTAATCATTAGTGGGTGATTGTTTTGGGACATTTTAGGGGTTATTGACTGCCCAATAGTTTTTTTTTGTATAATGTTTTATTGCACTTTGCTACTGAGGGACAAACAAAAAAAACGTTTGTCACTTGGACAACCGTTAAGTCTAGTTTATTATTGATATATTTTGTTAAATTATTTTTACTCTTTTGTATGGTTAATACTATGATAGTCAAGGACATAACATACTAGGTACTTACTGTACAAATAAAAGTTGATTGACCCTTCTATCAACAGGGGTAGGGTCGGTTAGATCTAGCGATGATAGCTGCGAAGAATACCTGCTGGCTATGAAAAAATTTCAGCATCGAACTCAGCAAAGCAGCAAGCAGACAGTTCAAGCAGAAATAATGTCGCCGAGAGATCGTCATAGGCGAAAAGCGGCGCAGAGTCAAGGAATGTGTGTAAACAGGCATAT
Organism: Pyrausta despicata; assembly: GCA_963921415.1. Classification (NCBI taxonomy): domain Eukaryota; kingdom Metazoa; phylum Arthropoda; class Insecta; order Lepidoptera; family Crambidae; genus Pyrausta; species Pyrausta despicata. The sequence goes on along the minus strand of OY992862.1, from coordinate 5,301,863 downwards.
TCGTTTGTTATACTAGATTTTTTATTAGTTTGCATCACTAAGCTAATTTAAATGCTAGGCTGTGGAGTCTTACCCCAGGCCACACATGTTGGCGCCCATCGTGTAGATTTGGAAAACGGCTTTTCGGCTCACTCAATGTTGCCGCGTTGGAATCGTCACCGTTTTCTGGATTCACACTTTAGGCGCGAACACCTACCTACCTAGTGTTATGAACACGTCTACATATTGGACCCAGATCCAATAAGCTAAGGAATAATAGAGCAATACTACTCACAAGTCACGACGTTTCGTACCTCCCTTACCTTCTTTGATTTGCGATTAGTTGGCCCACATTCCATTCGGAGGAGTTCTTCATCCGATTTGGAATGTATGCTTTAATAGTACGTTATGGTACTAGTGTGTAACAGTGGCGATTACCGCCAAGGCGCCATTGAGACCCGAGCCGTAGGCGAGGGTCTTAAGAGAGTCGAGGACGGTAATCATCAATACACACGTGTATCATACGACGTTTTTCAACACACTTGTGAATAAAATAACAATAAAATCTCAATTTATTTAGTAGATAAAAAGTTTTTTTTCGCGCATAGGGGTTGCGCCTATTCTGCCACGTACAAAATGGGGACTTTAAATTTTTATTTTTTTTAAACTATTACTCACTAGTGAGTTATAGCAATGAAAAGGTGACAGTTTGATTATATGTGTCATTATTATTAGTCTAATTGCAGTGAAATAACAACCACTTTATGAGCAAGTGTGTTGAAAATTGCTTTAGTTAGTTGATGACTCAAAAACTCACTAGGATGGATGGAGTGACCGGCAGCTGGAGCAGTGTCCAGCAGGTCAACCGGATCGGCACCATAGCCTCGATGGTGCCCGATGAGATCGTTTACAAACACTCCGATCGCACCGTTAGGACTTATGAGACGGCGCTCATGTTCATTGATGTGTCTGGTAAGAACAATGTGAAATTAAAACTGCGTAAGTATGTAGACTGAAGTTATGTATGAAATAATAAATTTAATACCACACTTAATGGGAACTAAATACTTCGACTTTTGTAGCCATATTTTTTCTTTTGGTGTTCAATTTGGGCAGTCTAGTTAAATACAAAAACAAAGTATTTAATGAAACTTTCTGCTAGAGGACAGTCTAAGGTTCGAGACCAAAGAGCATGTTGCGTGCGTAGTCTTCTCAGATAGCAGTTTTTTTTATCTGTCGAAACTATACTGCCGTCAATAGCATAGTTACAATAAGTCGGGTTTTTGACGAAACTGAGTTAGATATAAATAAAGTCGTGATCATGATAGCAGGATCTTTACTAGTCAAAACAAAATAAGGGCCACAGTATACCTAATTTTAAATTTCTAAAAAATGTATTTGTTTTTGGGGTAAACAAAAAAAATAATTAAATTGTTTGATTATTTATTAATGTTAAAATGTTAAAATCATAAAATGATTGAACAATTAGTAGTTGACAATGTTTTTTTGGAAAGTAAGCAATTTTAACTAAAAATACACAGTATAAAAGAGGGTTGAAAGAAAAAAAAAGTTACAGATTTTTTCAGTTTTTTTGATTTTTTTCAATCATTCATGTAATAACAAGAATCACCAGGCTTTCGCCTCTGAGTTTTATAACAACAAACAAACAAACAAAAATCACATCAATGTACATAAAACATTGTTAATACGAAATGTTTATTAACACTTTAACTAAGCAAATTTTAACCGTTCACGAAGAAATGCACAGTCTAAATGGCTTAAAACTTTGTCTTAAAATAGAATAACTTCAAGTGGTTTAAAAAATGTTCAAATTCTACCCACTTCGAAAAACATTGTTCATTCGAACTGGGTTCATTTCGAGAGGGGTGATTGGAAAGAGAGGGGTGATTGGAAAGAGAGGTGTGATTGGAAAGAGAGGTGTGATTGGAGAGAGAGGGGTGATTGGAGAGAAAGAGGTGTAGGAGAGAGGGGAGGTTGGAGGGAAAGGTTGGGGGTGATTAGAGAGAGAGGGGTGATTGCAGAGAGAGTGGTGATTGGAGAGAGAGCGGTGATTGGAGAGAGCGGTGATTGGAGAGAGCGGTGATTGGAGTGAGAGGGGTGATTGGAGGGAAGGGGTGATAGGAGAGAGAGGGGTGTTATTAGAGAGAGAGGGGTGATTCGAGAGAGAGGGTTGATTGGAGAGATAGGGGAGATTGGAGAGAGAGGGGTGATTGGAAAGTGAGGGGTGATTGGAAAGAGAGGTGTGATTGGAAAGAGAGGTGTGATTTGAGAGAGAGGGGTGATTGGAGAGAAAGAGGTGATTGGAGAGAGGGGAGGTTGGAGGGAAAGGGTTATTGGAGAGAGGGGTGTGATTGGAGATGAGGGGGTGGTTCGAGGGAGAGGGTGATTGGTGAGAGATGGGTGTTTGGAGAGAGGGGTGATATGGGTAATTGGAGTGAGACGGGTGATTAGAGTGAGAGGAGGATTGGAGAGAGAAGGGGTGATTGGAGAGAGGGGTGATTGGAAAGAGAGGGGTGATTGGAGAGATAGGGGTGATTGGAGAAAGAGGGGATTGGAGAGAGAAAGAGAGAGATTCTCCAAACACAGATCTGCATTGTTCATTTCGGGAGTGGGGTGATTGGAGAGAGAGGGGTGATTTGAGAGAGAGGGGTGATTTGAGAGAGATAGGAGTGATTGGAGAGAGATCGGAGAGAGAAGGGTGATTAGAAAGAGAGGGGTGATTGGAAAGAGAAGGGTGATTGTAAAGGGAGGTGTGATTGGAGAGAGATGGGTGATTAGAGAGAAAGAGGTGATTGGAGAGAGCGGGATGATTGGAGAGAGGGGTGATTAGAGAGAGGGGGTGAATGCAGAGAGAGCGGTGATTGGAGAGTGCGGTGATTGGTGAGAGAGGGGTGATTGGAGGGACAGGGGTGATTGGAGAGAGGGGGGTGATTGGAGAGAAAGAGGTGAATGGAGAGAGGAGAGTTTGGAAAGAGGAGAGATTGGAGAGAGGGAAGATTGGGGAGAGAGGGGATATTGGAGAGAGAGTAGTGATTGGAGAGAGAGCGGTGATTGGAGAGAGAGCGGTGATTGAAGAGAGAGCGGTGATTGGAGAGAGAGGGGTGATTGGTGTAAGACCGGGGTGATTGAAGTGAGACCGGGGTGATTGGGGAGAGAGAGGGGAGTGTTTGGAGAGAGGGGAGGTTGGAGAGAAAGGGTGAGGGTGATAAGAGAGAGAGGGGTGATTGTTATTGGCATACGTGCCAATATTACAGATAACTTAATCTTATTATTGGCATTAATTGATTGCAATTGCAAATATAAGTAATTTGACTTATTTTTAAAGATATTATAGCCGTATGGAGAGAGAGCGGTGATTGGAAAGAGAGGGGTGATTGGAGTGAGAGGGGTGATTGGAGAGAGAGTGATGATTAGAGAGAGATCGATGATTGGAGAGAGAGGGGTGATTGGAGAGAGAGAGGGTTGTTTGGAGAGAGGGGAGATTGAAAAGAGAGTGAGAGAGAGAGATAAGTGATTGGAGAGAGAGGTGATTGGAGAGTGAGGGGTGATTGGAGAGTAAGGGTTGATTGGAGTGAGAGGGGGTGATTGGAATGAGAGGGGTGATTGGAATGAGAGGGGTGATTGGAGAGGGAAGGGTGATTGGAGAGGGAGAGGTGTTTGGAGAGAGCGGTGATTGGAGAGAGAGGGGTGATTGGAGGGAAGGGGTGATTGGAGAGAGAGGGGTGTTATTAGAGAGAGAGGGGTGATTCGAGAGAGAGGGTTGATTGGAGAGATAGGGGAGACTGGAGAGAGAGGGGGTTGATTAGAGAGAATCTCGCATGGACATCTGCAAATTAACAATATTCTGTCAGCGAATAATTGCATTTAACGAGACTTTTGCACCTATTGGTAAATCAAGTAGATTTAAATCTTTAGTTTTGTGATATGGGAAAAGAAGAATGTTTCATTTTTCTAAATGGTTAAAGCAATTTTAATCTAGGATTAAAAGGTTAAAGTACGAAAAAAAGGTTAAATGAAACAAGCCCAGTAAGCTACCACCACACAGACACAGTACCATGATCCGTCCAACTTTATTAAAAGGCTATTTTCGGAATCAGTTTGGTAGTAAGTATCTACAAAACTAAATATCTGAAACATGTATATAAATATTTTTACGTAAATTAATAAAACCAATAACTAATAATGGATTTTTATCATTTATCAGCCTGGTGAATAAACCTTAAAACCATAAAAATGTATATGGTTACTTAGCAAATACAGTAAAAACCACACTTGCTGTGTTTATGCTTAGTGATTAGAGATCTTAGATTAGATTTAGAGTAAAATTTTCGCGCCAAAATTTTACCGCGTTTTTCTCAAAACTGTTGAGAGCGCACTTACTGCAATTATGCTATTGACGGCAGCATACTTGATAAGCGACTTCTTAAATCACAGGAATTCTTAATAATCAAAGAAGATGATGTTACCTACTATTCTAAACTTCAATCTTAATTAACACACTTCGCCGAATGATTCCGAACATAATACGTTCTGCCAAGAGAATTTTACTTTTGAGCTTTGTCGCCAAGCAGCCAGGGCCACCTTTTGTAACGTGATGAGATGAAGCCACGTTTTTCAATAGCTAGGTTCTTAGTTTAGTAACTAGTTGGTAACATTCTGAATTACAACATTCAAGGCTTCACGGACCTCTGCGAAAACTACACGAAACCAGGGCGCGGTGGTCCCTCCCGTCTGACCCAAGTTCTCAACTCGTATATCGGCGCGATGGTTCAGGAGATCCTCATGCACAAAGGGGATGTGCTCAAGTTCTCTGGAGACGCCTTCCTGACGATGTGGAAGAAAACGGCCACGCTCAGCATGCAGGATGTCGTCCACACGGCTATCGATTGTGGTCTCATTATACAGAAGAACTATGGGACGTTTGTGACTGATGTTGGGGTTGTGCTGAAAGGTATCTGAATTATTAAGTAGCAATTTTAAGAAGTATAGTAAGCATTTACTTACTTACTTAACTTTTTCACGTAGTTAGTAAGAGTGGTTTCCTTGTTGAGTGTTTTTTTCATTACTAGGAAGGAAGTTAATGGACTTACTTGGCGTTGCAAAGTTAGGACGCCTGACCGATTTTTTTCCTACAAAATGCTTGAGTTTCGTTAGAGAAAAGAAGCTAAAAGTAAACTTATCATTGATCAAAGTCAAAGTTCGCAGCTACGCAGCTGTGTCATCAGCAGTCCCAATAGCAATATGAAATGCTAATAATAATGTTACTGGGCATGTTGTAATCCCATGTTAGGCTATCATTACGTCATTGGCCTATATTGGTATTGGCAATAGCATGAGCATGTAACAATAACCTAAACACCAATCTTGTTTTCATAGTAAAAGTAGCGATATCAGCCGGCCTATCCCACTTCTCCATCATCGGCGACAGCTCTCAGTCGCACTACGTCATCGTGGGTCCCCCGGTGTGGGATGTGAAAATGGCGGAGTACATGAGCACTGCCGGCGATGTGCTCACTTCGGCCAGTGCTTGGATCTACGTGAACGAGGCAGAGTACTGCACGCAGCCTTGCGGGGACGGCAGGCATACTAAGGCAATAAACTGACCGTAATATTGCGGCCATTATGTGACGGCCATGTTATTCTAAAAGAAAAATCATGCCAAAAGAGGCAGAGACTGTATGAGCTTGTCGCGTGTAGTCCTATCCTATCCTACTAAACGAAGTCCAATGGACCTGCTCCGCTCCTAGTCGTCCGTCGTCAGTACAGCGTCTTGTTTACACGTGCGTGCGTGACATTGATTGTGTGTGTGCGTGAGTGGTCCATTTTTAATTTGAAGATTAGAAGGACGTACCCTATCTTCTTCTATTTGGTTCGATCTGAGTAGAAAGCCGAGGCTTTATGGCCGCCTTGCACTTCGAGCGGAAAGGATTCCGTACGGACTCCGATTAACTAGCAACAGCAATATTAATACAAGTGCTTTCACTGCGAATGAGAGGACTTCTATTAAATAATATTTCCAAATTGACGAGTTACATCCGATCCACACATTGGGCGTACAGTTGCCCCGAAATCTATCACTATTGGCCATTAGAGAAAAGCACCAACAAAGCACCAATCAACGTTGAAGCCAACGCTTTTTACTCGGTCCACTCATTGGGTGATAGCTTTTTGGGCCAATGTTGGCGCCATAGTGTGGACCCGGGGTTGAGCACGGTCCGTAGTACGAAGCCGCTTCGCTCGCAGTGGAGGCCGGCATGTGAAGTTGTTAAGTGCGTTAACGCCGTACACTAAAGGACAATTTAAATCTTCTCTAAATATTCGGGTTCTCTTCAATTGACAAAACATTGTTGTTGTATTTATTTGAGATGGTGCGCAGTTTTATGCATACCTACTTGTTCATATAAAATCAGAAAGACAGATTAACGAAGTAAAAAAACATTTCTAGGTGCTTGGCGTAGGTGCCAGTTGGAAAAGAGTTGAAAATCTGCCTTGCACATTAGGAGCTGGTCAAAGAGGTATATATGGCATCTACTCAAATTACGAGTTAAAACATATCAGCATGGATCACGTTAACTTACCTTCGGTTTTCTTATTTTTAATTTGCAGCAGAATCACCCATGACTCCACGATTCCATCCAGATTCTCCAAGTTTAGATGAAGGAACAGCGTCTGAAATAAGCTTTCGGGAATTTTCTCGTAAGTTTACGTAATTATAATGTGTTTCATATATTTATTCGGTAGCGCAGTAAATATACAGGGAGTAAAAAAACCTTAACGAAGCTGAATACCACTTATTACGATCATTTTTTTTCCTACACACCCTGGGAAGTTAACGGTTACTGAGGTATTGATGGTTAAAGTTTGAACAAAAAAAAGTATGATTTTTACAGAAATGTCTTCTGTCCGTTATAACTTAACTTTTTTCCAAAGATACATGATACAAATTTTCACTAGTTCTTTCATAAAAAGCCTCTAAATGGCACACTCCGCAATTAACAGCACACACTCGAACCGAACCGCGTCGCGGCGGCGTATAGCACCACGGCCCGTGGTCACTTTTCCGCGTGCGCGCTGTACATTGCGGGTGAGAATTAAATTGTTTTTTTAGATTTCAAAAAATAAAAGTTGCTTCCTAGCCAAAATTTATTTTTTATACGATTTGGTTTGATGTACTGAACGCGTGGTTAACGGCTTCGTTAAGGTTTCTTTTACACTCTGTATGTACTTACTTATTACTTTTTATGAGCACCTAATAGCACAAATCTTAATGTCTTTAGAAGCAAATTATTGTATGCTTATTCGAACTTTCCTGTTCTCAGTACGACCAGCCGTAGTTGCAACGTTGTGTAGTTCCTGGTGGCCAGCCCTGCGTAACTTCATGGCCACTCCAGTACTGCGAGCGGTAGACAATGATGAACCAATGGACTTCCTCACAGAAGTCCGCAGGGTGGTCGTCGTGTTCCTCAACATTATCACTAGAACGGTGACGGAGAATGTTCTGATCGAAGTTGTTGATACGGCTTACAAGAGTGTTTGCAGGTTAATGGTTTAGATTTGATTTACACTATCAGGTAGTGTGTGCTTGAAAGTTAGTCTGTTTTCGATGTGATTCGACACGATTGTTGTCGCCATTTGGAATTGCATTTGTAATTAATGGAAAAAAAAAGATAATTTAAACTAAATTAGGCTTAGTAAAATGGGCTATGGACTTAGATTTTAACATCAAAGTCTAGCAGTTTAGGCATTATAGCTTAGTCTAAAGATTTATTTTGTTAAAGGAACAGAAAAAAGCTTACCTACATACCATAATCGCTTTCTTCGTTTCGGTAAATAGATGTAGTAAGCAAGTGGAGTACATATCTAATGCAGTGTTAGCGAATTTAGTTGAATTAATCCTTTTTTTATATTTTAAATGAAATACCATATTTTAAAGTACATTTTAGAACCAATATTTGAATTTTATAAATTAATTTGTATTGATTTGATGATTTCGTTCGAAAACGATTTTTACTGACTGCTTGTTGGACGATCTCTTGACCAATAGCAGGCAAGTAATTTTGGCGGCAAATTAGTGACGCCGCCATTTTTGTTTATAAAAAACGTTAGCGTTCACAAGTTCACACGGTAATATTGAAGGTTATTTTTGGATATTGAAGTGTTTATTGTAAAGGTGTGATACCTAACGCATAAACCTTATGTTATCAATAAACTACTTTCTCATCAGCGTCACGTCAGCCTCAGGGGGGCTCGTGAACAAAGTGTCAATGTTCGACAAGGACATGATGTTCCTGGTAGTCTTCGGTTTGCGCGGCCTCAAACAGGAGGACGAGGCGCAGAAGGCGCTCTACTGTGCGTTCCAGCTAAAACAGAACCTTATTGACGCTGATGCTAATATCATGAGCGTGTCCATTGGCGTTACTTCGGGTTAGTTTCTCGAAAAAACGTGTTAAGTTTCTAAATAGATAAGCTATAAGCAACTAAACGGTCAATTTTCTTAAGTTACCAGGTATATGCGTAGTGTAAACCAGTTATTTGGGAGTGGCCATACAATGATAAACTATGTTTTCTGTCTTTTTGAAGGTACGACTTACTGTGGAGTCGTTGGCCACGACCTCCGTAGGGAGTACACGGTTATAGGGCCTGCTGTTAATAAGGTAAAGTCCAAATTCTCAATAAACAATAATCTGTCCTAATGAACATAAAATGCCTAATAAATCTATTAAGGCCTACTTATTTCGAGAGAAATGAACTCAAACAGACAGGCGTACTAAGTGTATTTGATTCTGCGATACTTTTAGGATGCCATTTCAGTTTCATGTATTACTAACTCAATAAACTGGAATGTACATTGTCTATGTAAAACGTTATTTTTTAATGAAATTTCCATACACCCAGGCAGCAAGATTAATGATGGCCTACACAATGCGAGTCACATGTGACAAAGAAACCTTCTTGAGAAGCAAACTAGAGCGAGAACATTTTAAGATTATGGAGCCCAAAGTTCTGAAGGGGATACATAAGCCCGGGCCTATCTACGAATTCAATTTGCATGGGTAAGCATCTTCGAATTGGTTTTCAATAGATTTCACTAGTATAGCCTCAAGAAACTACTGTGGTTTCCACAAGGTGATTGATGGTGGTTTCCACGTGAAGTATTTTTACGTTGTTATTTCCGTTACTACTTATAATTACTTCATCAATTTTCTAGATGGTCGGACCGTCCAGGCGATTACAGACATCCTATTCTAGGTAGAAATGACGAGTTAAACAAGTACAAAATGACCCTGCAAAAAGCCATAAACGAGCATGAGCAGGACTTTACAAGATTTAAAGACCATAAGTTTGGCTTCGCTATTATCGTGAGTGGTGTTTTGCTAACGGTAGTGCAGAACCAGAAGAACCACCAGAATTCAATTGCAGGTGGCACATACTAGTTGCAGCCTCATATAATTCTTTTATTTTCATAGGAATCGCTAGTGGTAGTATTATACGGCTTATTAATATAGACAACCGCTTGGTGCAGTGGTCTACAGGTCGGACTTCTAAAATCAAGGGTCGCAGGTTCGATCCCCGCACAGTACAAGCATAAGTGTACATGAACATGTGTGTTTGTACTGATCTGGGTGTTTTCTAAGTATAATATGTATTTATTTACAAAAAAAGTATTAAAGTATGTTTATCCGTTGTCTAGTACCCATAACACAAGCATCGTAGATTAATTTGGGACTACAGAATTGGTGTGATTTATTATTAATTTTATTATTAGATATAGTACCTGTTTCATTTTTATGGCAGGGTCCGACTTTAGTTGGCAAATCGCGGTTATTAGAAGAATGCATAAATATTACTCCAAGTTATGTGAATGTTGACTTGTTAACTCTAACTGAAAAAGAAGTGGTAAGATGTTTTTTTCCAAATATTATTTCTTAACTTATTTAAAAACTGTCGAAGCAATAATAAATTAATTGATTGCCTTGAAGGAACCGTTTGGCGTATTTCGGAAGATAATATCAAGAGCTTCCTTCTCTACGGATGAGCGAAATGTAAGAGATAACTGTGAAAACCTTTTACGGTATAGGTGAGAGACAATATATCAATCACTTCACATTAATAAATCATTGGAGAGAATAACATTTACTTAGTGCAGGTTACCTAGCTCACCAGGACCTAAATTCACGTAAATAAAATTGAAACAACTTAGTACTGTAGAAATTACCACGAATTCTGTCTTAATCTTTATTTTTCATATTCTTCTTCTTTATTTCAGCTTAGATTTGTCTTCATTGACACCCATACAAATACACGCATTGAATGTGATATTTGATAGTAGATTCCCTCTCCCAGAAAAATTTAAATTCACGGGCGATATTTTAAGCTACACAAGTGTCAGGAATATCCTACAAGATATGTTTAAAACAGTATGTATACCCTTAAATTTCGGTTTCTAATAGTTTCGATGGACTCAATCGCAAATAGGGCTCTAGAAAATATTATAGGCTGGTTGAGTGCTAATGACCTGAGTATAAATATCAGTAAAACTGTAGTCATGCAATTTCGGTCATATAATACTCAAAAACAATCATTAAAAATTGAATATAATGGCGAAAAAATTGACACGGTAGATAATTTTAAATTCTTAGGACTATATATTGACACACATCTTAATTGGAAAAAACACATTGACGTTATATGTAAAAAGCTAGAGCGATTTGCTTTTGCTATAAAAAAAATGCGACAAACGGTATCGACTGAGGCTGCACTCACGGCATACCACGGATACGTGACATCAGTGCTGAGTTATGGCATAGTTTTGTGGGGCAATTCAGTAGATATAGACAGAGCCTTTAAAATACAAAAAAGATGCATTCGCGCTCTGTGTAACGTCTGGTATCTGGACAGCTGCAGACCCCTCATTAAACAGCTTAATTTGCTTCCACTTCCTTGCATTTACATCAGAGAAGCTTGTCTATTTGTAAGGTCATTTCCAAGCTATTACAAAACACGAATAGAAGTCGCGGGCAGGCAATTAAGGCAGCAATACATAAACCTAATGCATCAACCTCCCTGTCGCAAGGACATATATAAAAGAAATGCATATAATAAGAGTATTGTATTGTATAACTTGCTACCGGAAGAGATAAAATCACTTCAAGGGCCAATATTTAAGAGGAGATTGACCAACTGGCTTTTGGACAAACGTTTTTATAGTTATAATGAATATTTTAATTGGCGACAACATAATAATCTTTAATTTAAATATAATTTAATATTTCATTCAACAATATAATTATACTTATGTAATTTAATTGACATTAATATATTGTAATTTAATTTGTATTGTTAATTTCCTAACTGAATTTTTGCACGTCTGCGAGCAGATTGAACACATGCGCTAATGACTTTAAAATGTAATCTTTACTTACTGTGTTCTTGGCAAATAAACATTTGAGTTTGAGTTTGCAATATATACAAAATGATTCTTTTAGGGTGTAAAACCGGTGTAGCTGTGTACTATACCTAGCGAGTTAACCCCCATGTATGTTCAGCAATTTTTGTAGTTTTCGAGTTATCAGACATTTACCTAAAAAATATGAAATTAAGTAAATGTCAATCAGACCGGCTTTAAAAAATTATATCTCTTTTTTGGCTAAGTTTTTTCAATTATTTTTTTGCAATACAATGATTTTAGTTTTATGACTAAAATAATCTCGTTCCTTACTGTAAAATTAGATACAAGAAAAGCATCGATATCAAAAAATTTGGGTCACGATCAGAACAATTTCTTTTTTGGCTGAATTTTTTTCATTAACTTATTTTGCAATACAATGCCCATTCATTGTAGTTTTAAAAGTAAAATAATCGTCTCCCTTATATTGGTAAGGGGCAAGATTAATTTAAGAAGTTATTTCAAGAAGTTACTGAAAAATCTATAGGTAAAGTACTCAGCTATCACCCCGCACTGGCTTTACACCTTAAAAGAATCATCCTGTATTTTTAACAGAATTTCGTAAGGCTCTGGGTAGCAGCTATAAAAGAAGCCCAGCATATGGACGACCAGTCGTGGCGAATGATTTTAATTCTTTTGGAAATCAAGATATTTTTTGTGCTTATGACCGTGACTGACGAGGAGAGGCTCTCGAGTAAGTAATGACTATAAGTAACCGTATAGGTACACTTAACGACTAGCTCATGAGATCGAAATACTTCAGTGTAATTTTATTGCATAATACAAAAGTATAGGATAGCTCAAAAGTAAATAATTTGTGGCATTAGCGGCATATAAACAGTTTACTCAAGTTGTTTGTTCAAGTACTAATTAATTTAAGTGTATTTTGGAATATTTGTGTATTATTATGTCACATCCCCTCCAGACGTCATCATCAACTTTAAGAGCTATATGCTCTTGTCGGTGGAGTTTTTTCCATGTTGGTCTATTCAATGCCATTTCTTTGACTTCCTGATATGACACGACACCTAACTTTTCTTTTATCTGATCCATGTATGACCTCCTCTCTTCCTGTTCCCTTTTTCCTCCAGACGTACCCTACTCAAAATCTATCTCATAATCGATTACTTATTGATCTGTTAGAAATAGCCCGCACATGCTTGGACAACTTCATGATAGTCACGCAGCCTCTGGCAGGAATCGATCGGTGGTACCACGCGGCGCTTGCTTGCCAAATCCTGGACGTGCAGGCTATACCCCCGGACTTGGAGAAGTAAGTATTTATTTGGACTTTATCTTTACCTATCTATATAAAAAGATTAACCACTATAATCAATCCCACAATAAGCAATCCCATTTTGACTTGTGGAATTTTAACACTAACTATTGGTTATCGGGTCTGGACTGGTCAGTCAGCTCGTGACCACGACTGTGTGCAATCCAGCCGAAACGTCGAGCAGTGAGTACCTAAATACTCATTAAAAAGATAGCGTTTAGACCCGATAACCAATAGTTAGTGTTAAATTGCCGCGCGAAAGTTTAAAACCATATTTTGTGGAATTTTGTCACCGATTTAAGTAGGCATCATAAAAGATACTTTTAGTGGGTAGTTAGTTACCCACCTATGTTTTTGTAGAGTAATCGAAAGTGCTAGCGGTGGTATGCCCGGCTGGATTCAAAATTTCGTCATATCTCTCGTCCAACGAGGAGTCCTCACAGTTGTAACTGTACCTCGGCACGAGGCTGTGGAGTCTGGTGCTGTGATGCCGACGACTAACCTCCTACAGAGGCCGGGAAACGAATCTACCATGGGTTTTGATATTAGACGGCAGAGTTATCAGGTGAGATCATGGGAAATGTTACAAACCTCATCATTTTGGTGCGCGCGTGATGATAATTTGTATTTATTTTATTTTTAACGTGACAACGTCTTATAATTCGATGGAGCCGGCTGCACGCACCAAAAAACATGACGCATGCGGCGTTACCTCGCTCTGAGGCGTTCCATTCAAGGCTTGAAATGCAAGCGAGAGCGCGGAACGAGCGACAAAGAGGCAACGTGACAAAGACGTTGTCACGTTCAACTATCGTCAGTAAACCGACTTTACAGACAACCGATTTTTTGGGTCAAACTAGGTGAGGTTTACTAACAAATGTTAAAAACCTTATATCGTCACTGAATAACTTTTGCACCGTTTCAGAGTATCTACAGCGTCATAAGCGTGATGAGCAAGGACAGTCAGTTCCAGATTCATTCGCTGACCAGCGATACGGTTCAGATGGCTGTTCTGTCCGAAGGATATAGTTTTGATGAAATGACAGCTGATATGACCATGGATGGTTAGTTTAATAACAGTGGAGTTATCTTAGAAATTAATTAAAATAGGTATTAATTAGTAGGTTCTCGATTAATACCGGCATAGAACTTGGGGTTCTCCCAAAACCATATGTAATCACTAATCATCCATTCATTCCATCATGTCCATCATGAATGGATTGTCAAAAATAGGGATATAATTTTGTATTTCAGCGGTAATCTTGAAAACATTTGACTCACTAAACCCCTTTGAAAAAATGATTCTGAAGTGTGGATCGGTCTTGGGCGAAGTATTCTCAAGGCGGATGCTTTTGCACTTGTTGCAAAGTGACTCTCCGAACAAAGTGGCCAAAGGTAGTTTCAATTGTTATACCTTTTCTATCCTGGTGTTAATGGGTTAAATGTACATTTTCTTTCTCCCTCTTTCTGCAGCCGTGGTGAAGCTCTTTCAGATACGTGTACTAGAGTGTGAAGGAGGTGATTTTACGAAAGATACCTCCCTCGTACTAGTTCACCCTGCTCCTGCATTACCAGCCACTTCACCTCCATACTGTGCATGTTTGGGTATTAGGATTCCACGTAAGTAGCGTATAACTTGATGTTGACATCTAATGCTATCGACTCGCCAACAGCAACACGTAATTGGCCTCTCAAAGGCTGGATGGCACTGTAAACCGCAATTAACGACCTTAACAATGCAAGGAAAGATTAAGACTGCACTTTTAAAACAAAGACGGTGATCACCAGGACATACCTAGTCCCCAATCACAACACCCAATCACTTGGAGAAAGCACTTCTTCCTAACTACCTTATATTTTTTTTGCATCAAAAGGTCGCATTTGTTTCTAATTCCAGCAAACTGCCGAGACTTGCCAATGTATGCCTTCTGCGGTTATATGAAGTTCAGGCATTCCTTATTCAGAACCACTACATATGAATTACTTACTGAAAACCAAAAGGTATTTAAAAAAAAACATTTATTATTCAGACAACAAGATCCAAAGAATAAGTAACAATAGCTTATATCCAATGTTAGTACAATTTAGAAAATACAGTATGTCGCAATAGATTTTACACGTAGAATTAGTTTGCCAATAAGTGGACAGTCCCCACGTATAGCTAGCCATATTGTATTACTCATTACTCCTCTTTTTATGCAAATGATTTAATTATTTACTAATCTTGACTTATTCTGTGTGTATAGATTGAAATGCACGCAAGAGCCTTGTTGTACTTGGAGCGGTACACAAGGAGTTGTCTATCTTGTGGAATGGGATGTTTCATCAGACTTCTAGGCCAGCGACGCGATGATGTTAGTATTTTTTCCTGCTTCTCCTTTATTTGTCTTGATGGCTGTCTTGATAAGTGTAAAAAAAATCTTTACGGAGGTCTGGAAGAACAACAACGTCTGGAAGTACAACTTCCGTAATATTGATTTTGGTTTGTAATCTTCTTCTTTTGCAATAAAGAATATTCTATCATTCTTGAGTGAACCAAGAAGTTTGTTGACAAGGCGTCATATAGAGATAGGTATAAGAATTCCTTCCAAGTCGAAGTCCTTCGCATGATTGAGTGATATATATTTTTTTCATTTGGCACAAGGTGCAAGCGTCCGCGCTGCTATAATGCATCATGCATGGTACTTCTAATGCTTCCTAAAATAAGTGTGAAACGTTGGGTTTTAATTGATAGTTGTTCTTTTCTTTGACATTAATTCAGGGACTGATAAATGAAAGCCCGGATGTGAAACGTACAAAGCAACAAATTATAAGTCTAAGCGCCGAAACGAGAATGGCTGGTGAAGAGGAGGTGACACTATTTAACGTACAGCATGTACCTGAGTTTGTTGTACGTTTTAGTTTTTTTTTGTGATGTGAAAATACCTTAAAATTTTGCATTCGAGAAAAATACATTCATATTTACAGATGCAGAATAGCATCATTCATTCATCAAGTAACGATTTTGTGGATGCAGATGGTATGCTCAAAATTTAAAAAAACCTTTTTCTATCTTTCACTTATTTGCATTTACCACCACTCACATATATTTTTCAGAGAGGAAAACCTTCGGTTCGACATTGAGAAACCAGAAGGAAAAACATATAAGATCGTTTTCGTCTTTGGAAATAGCATCTTGTGAATGTCTACCTATATTGCTGGCAGTTTACAGTCAAGTCATAGACCATTGCCGAGGTGCAGGTAAACATTTCCTTGTTTGAAAGATGACTGTCACTATTCCTATTAAGCCTCCGTGTTACTTTCTGCTTTACATCCGTCTTACATTGGGCTTGCAACTTACTTCTAATACTTTAAAAAACTAGGTACAGATTAGAACAGCGCTAAATTTGTATGTCCTCAAAATCTGAAGAAAAATATGCATCAAAACACAGAGTGGTGAAGTCTGGTGTGCCGCGGGGTAGTGTTTTGGGCCCTATATTATTTATTATATTGTTAAATCTAGTCTGCATCCAATGATTCTCTTCGCTGATGATAGTACTGTTTTTATTGAATGTAATAGTAGGGAAAATTATGAACAAGGTATCAACATCACTCTAAATAACATAATCAAATGGTTGACATCTAACAATTTGAAAGTAAATTTGGAAAAAACTTTAATTATGCAATTCTCTCAGAGGATGACTAACACGGTGCTATCAATAAATTACGAAAATGATAAAATCAATGAAAACAAATGTCACTGTTCCTAGGTATTTATATTGATAGTAATATGGCGTGGAAGTCTCATTCCATGGAAGTGTGTAAGAAGTTGTTCAGATTTTCTTATGCTTTATATAATTTGTCAAAAGTAGCAGACCGAAGCACAGTTTTAACGGCATATCATGGATTTGTATCATCTACTTTGCGTTACGGCATAGTGTTTTGGGAAAATTCAACACATAAAGAAACTTTATTTGTCGCCCAGAAACAGTGTATTCGATCAATTTGCAATTTGGATCGCATAGAAAGTTGTGAGCCTTTGATATTTTAGAACCTTAAAATTGCTTACATTGCCATGTCTGTACATACTGGAATGTTGCGCTTTTGTTAAGTGTAATCCGGACTTGTTTCCATTAGTTGAAGCACCTAACCGACCCCTTCGCCCAAGGAGACCCTTGATTCGTAATAACTTATGTAAAACCACTCTCATAAAAAACAGTGTACTTGAAATGGCACCTCAAATATACAATAAAGTACCAGAATCAATAAAAAATAGCACATTTAGATATTTCAAAATTAAGTTAACCGAGTTTCTCATTGAAAAATGCTATTATACCGTTAATGAATACCTGCTGGACCCAGAAATAAATAATTAAATTTGTATAATTTCTTAAGAGTTAGTTTAAATTAATAGTAATAAAATAATGGATGATTAAAATTATAGTTTATTAAAAAAACCGGCCAAGTGCGAGTCGGACTCGCGCACCGAGGGTTCCGTACAAACCTGCAAGGTTTACAAAGTTCGTTCATTACGACAATCGAGTCATAACTATGGTATTTTTATTGCAAAATGAAATTCATAACATTACAATGGGGAAAGATGGAGGAGCATAAATTTAAGACAAAGATCTCTTTATCGTTTATAATAATGTCATTGAATTTAATTATAAGTATAACACTTTAAGCAGTTAGGACGCATTTAGATTATACAGCTACATTCACCAAAACATCGGGATTGAATGACGATGAGTGAGGTCGTCTTTGCCGTTTGAAAAATGTTGCCCTCCCCATACATAGTATATTAACTCGCGGTCATTGCTGTAACTACAATTATGTTTACAATCACAATTTTTTTGGTGGTATAACTACTTAAAATTTTAAGCTTTTCGGATTTTTTCTGTTACCTGTGCTGTAAGCTATTGCTTCTTACCAAATTTCGAGATTCTATGTCAACGGGAAGTGGTCTTTAGGTTTTAATTCCCTTGCGTGTAGTTGCGAGTTTCAAAATATGCGGTATCAATGGTTGTACTTTTGCGTTTTGCGTTTTTGCGTTGACTTAGAATTTTTTTTCACGGGTTAAAGGCAATTAGATCTAAGTATTTGATATGAATTTCAACTTGATAGCTCTACGCGTTCATGAGGAAAAAAGTAATAAGTTTATATTTATTTAAAAATATATATTTTGTAATGTAACTAAAAATTTAAGGTTTTCGGAATTTTTCCTTTATGTGTGCTATAAAACGTTGCTTCATGCCAAATTTCAAGATTCTAGGTCGACTGGAAGTACCCTTTAGGTTTTGATTCCCTTGCGAGTACTTGCGAGTTTCAAAATATGCAGCTTAAATTGCTGTTTCTTTTAATTGCGTTGACATAGAAGTTTGATTTTGTTACAGCTTAAAGGTATTATAGACCTGAGTATTTGGTATGAATTTCAATTTAATACCTCTACGCGTTTATGAGGAAATGGGTAGTAAGTTTAAAATTATTAAAAAAATATATATTATGTGATGTAACTAAAAATTTATGGTTTTCGTAATTTTTCCTTTATCTATGCTATAAGACGTTGCTTCGTACCAAATTTCAAGATTCTGAGTTCACGGGAAGCACCCTGTAGGTTTTGATTCCCTTGCAAGTGTCGAAAATTTGCGGCATAAACGGCTGTATCTTTTGATTGCGTTGGCTTAGAAGTTTGATTTTTTCACAGCTTCAAGGGACAGTAGACCTGAGTAATTGATATAAATTTCAGCTTCATACCTCCACGCGTTCCTGAGAAAAAGGGTCTTGACAGACGGACGGACGGACAGACGGACAACAAAGTGATCCTATAAGGGTTCCGTTTTTTCCTTTTGAGGTACGGAACCCTAAAAATTAAGTTTAGTTTATTAAATGTATATAATTATTCAATAGAAAAATATTGTTCTTCTATTATTAAAATATAAATTCTCATATACCTATATATACTTACATATACCTATGTACATATAATTTCAATTATAAAATATTGTCCTACTATTATTATTATGCTA
Source organism: Pyrausta despicata (assembly GCA_963921415.1). Classification (NCBI taxonomy): domain Eukaryota; kingdom Metazoa; phylum Arthropoda; class Insecta; order Lepidoptera; family Crambidae; genus Pyrausta; species Pyrausta despicata. The sequence goes on along the minus strand of OY992862.1, from coordinate 5,283,136 downwards.
AATACTATTGTTAAAATGTAAATACTTCATATACCTGAAAAGGTGAAACATAGAGTTCGCATTTAAACAACCCACAACCACTGTATGTACCTATGTTTATGAAGGAATAAATGATTATGATTTACAGGAGAACACGAAAAGCTTTTTGAAGCCTTCATGGAGTATGCTGACGTGAGCATCATCAACCAGAACATACCGCAAGCTGTGCGTTTGCTTTTCGAAGTAGAAGAATTTGTAAAGGTAAAGTACAGCAAAAGAGCTCTTAATTCTTTATTTTTATAGCAGTTCACAGCCTGCCAAAGCGTTAAGGGTTAGATTTTGGGACAGAAAAAGTAGAGGAAACACTAGATCACTTAAGTGTAGGTAAATAAACAAACAAACAATAAACAAATTGTTTCAACGAACACACCAATTACCTAGCCCCAAACTAAGCGTTATAGTTTGTGCTATGGTGGCTAGGATAACGGATAAAAATACTTAAATACATGTATAAACACCCATGACTCAGGGAAAATGCTCGTGCTCATCACACAAACATTTGCCCCTAGCAGGATTCGAATCTGCGACAGCCGATTTTGTAGTCTGGACCTCAGACCACTAGACCAAAGCTGTATGACTAAGTGGACGTCTTCGGTTGATTAGGGTTTTGGAAATTCAAAACTGTACAGCTCACATTTTTTTAGAGCGACAAGATTGACAAATGCAAGTCGTTGTGGATGAAAGACTTCCGTCTGGCCAGCGTGTGCACCCTGCGCGGGGTGTGCATGCTCGAGTCCGGGGACCTGACCGAGGCCAGGAAGCAGCTGTTGCGAGCTATGCAGCTGTACTACGACCCGTTCCCGAGCTCCAAGTAATGACTTTGAAGTTTATTATTTAAACCGTGGCGCAGCCCAACTTAATGGAGGAGACCAAGTGCCTTGGTCTCCTCCATTAAGTTAATATACTCTGCTGGCTGGGTCACGTAGATAGAACGCATGGAGGGAGATCGCGCGTACACGGGAGTGTCCAGAACGTGAAGGCCGGTCGGGCGCCCTGAATTGGTACCGCTGGAAGGACGCAGTTATCAAGGACCTTTCCGAGCTGTTACGCCCTGTCAACCTGCAAGAAGCTGTTCAAGGCGGGGAAGCAGGCAGGAATTTCTGACAAGCAGCCTTAGACTGAGCTTAGCCTCCTGTCCCTTTCTCTAATTCTAGCCATGTTAACAATATCTTCGTTCATAAAAAGCAACATGAATATTAATAATACTAACTACTATGACAGGGGGAAGTGGCGACAACTCACAAAGGCCCTTTGCACCACGGGGGTGCCATAGGACTCCAACAACAACAACAATTTACTTTAATGATTTAATTAATTGCCAGATAGATTCGATCTTCTGCTTCCCTATAAAGTTTAATTTAACGCGGCAAAAGTGGCAGAAGTTCTTCTCCGTGCCCATGATTTGGTTAAGATGATAGGAGTTTAAAAAAATGCACAAATTTATTATTAGTTAAATAATAAATAATTTGTTTCCAGACACTCGGTAAGATTTTGCGATATGAGGGCTTCAATAAAACAAATCATGGCGTTGTATGTTGCACCGAATCTGTACGTTGGAGTCGATAGCGGCATAGTGGGTCATTTCTATGAGGACATCTCTAGAACCCTCAGCTATTTATACAGATTGTTTACAGTGAGTTAACTACTTATACTAAAACTAAATAAATGTTTGAAGTTAGGTCACAGGTCAACACGTTTCCTAACAAAATGAAAAAAACGCGAAATGAGAAATGCATCACAAAAATCTGATAGAATATACATACTACAGATATCTTAGAAATAATATCCGATTATTGAGACACATTGGAACGCGCCTTTACGATGATCCGTTTTTTTTAAAATCATGCATGATGTAACTTAAAGTAGACAGATCCGATAATGGCAATGATTTTGGTAATTGGCATAATGACACCTATCTTAAATATTTTCAAGACCATGGCGTTTAATAATCATAGCCCCTATGAAGTTAATACAACTTATATATTTTAAAAAAGCTGTAGAAACTAATTTTTAAACACTCAAAACTACATAAATATGCGGTCAATTGACTCCGATTTCTGATACATGACCGTGACGTCACGTTCATGTATTCCTATACAAAATCTATGGAGGCAGACCGTTTTGATAGATAATAAAAAGTATGTCAACGATTGGTAGTGTATTAGCTATCTAGCCCATTATTTGAATACCTAAATAAGTATCATTTTTTGCTTTTGGTACAGGAAACAAAGGAGGTGGAAAATGCGACGTTGGCGGCTAAATTATCGTTGAGCTATGCACTCAAGACTAACTCTAATTTTCGGGTTCTTTGTACTAGCTATGGGAACATGATTACGAGTTATCGGCAGACGCAGCAGGTGAGATTACTTACACATGAGATATTCCAAAACATCGACTAAAACGATCGTTAGCTGTCGTAGGCTTAGCTTTGAGCACATCGAAATTTCGATCGATCAAATACGTGATATGCAAGTAATGTCCCTGCACGACAGCCCTGTGACATAAAGGACTCGCCCTGATAGCAACAGGTTAATCAACCATTTTGGGCATTCTTTTACAAGGTTTATTAGAGAATTGATTGATGATATGAGAAGATGACTACTGAATCACATAACAATGTGAGTGTGGCATTTCCCGGCCAGAACAAAATCAGAGGGCCTATTCCACCTATTCAGAAAAACTTAATAAATCCGTCAAACCGTTAATGGTTTTTTCGGTTTTTGAAAAACGTACATTATGTCATCACGTCCAGTTAAAAACTTTGGCATCTTATGCGCATGTAATAAGGGCGATTAATTGGAAGCTTGATGTGCCGTCGTCTATACACGTAAGGTATCGTTTTGACAGATTTCGAGTAGATTCGGAATAGGCCCTCAGGACGAAAATATCTTGCTCGATTTTTGACTCGAATTCAAACTACTTGTGGCAACAGCGTTTTCTATTGTTGTTTTTAATAACGTAATGTTGCAGTTCGCTCTGTGTATGAAACTGGAGAAGGGTGTAATGGAGATATGTCACCGTAAACGCGGACAGCTGGACGTGACCGAGGTGCACGCGGTCTGCTACCTATACACCTCCATATTCCTGTTCTAGTTAGTGTATTTTTATTTTCTTACTCAAAAAGGTATAGTAGAAGGTAGGTAGAAGGAATAACTCTGCTTTACTTTGAAATTGATTAATGAGGGGAAGAATCAACACATTTACGAGGAATATCACACAATAGTCTATCTTTGATCTTACGATAAGGTATTTATACAGACAGGACAACAAGTGACGCTGATCGCTTAAAATGTATGCTTACAAGGAATGCTACAGGCTCTCAAAGAATACTTCTAGGCTCTCAAAGAATGTTTCTAGGCTCTCAAAGAATGCTTCTAGGCTCTCAAAGAATGCTTCTAGGCTCACAAATAATGCTACTAGGCTCACAAGGAATGCTACTAGGCTCACAAGCAACGCTTAAAACTTTGTTTGCATCTTAAGTTTTTCTTATAGGTACCGCAGCATGCTCATATTTCATCAGTTGCGTGGATCAGATACGCCCTTCTAATCCTGCCCCTTGACAAGCTCAGCTTCTAATTATTCCAGCGTAGAACATGGCAAGAAAGAGGAGAGCCTAGAATTTGGTATAGCAGTTATGCACATGATGTCCAGTCTGACTGACCTGACCACGAAGCAGCTGCTGATCCTCTGGATGCTCAGGCTACTGCTTTCAGACCATCGAATCCACGAGATGGTCAGCATCATGCGGGAGTTTTTCTACATGAATAGCCATTACGACTTGAGTTGTGAGTAACGGACGGTACTGATGATTATACTTCCTTTTAGGGTATTTTAAATATTGTCAGGATTCCATCACGCACGCGGGATTGCCCCGCATGCACTCCGTAACACCCGCAAATGTCCTTTTTAGACAAATATTAATTGTAATGCGTGGAACATGCACGCGGAACGCGGGGTCTCATGCGTGGCAACAGCCTCGCGAGGGCACTTCTATACTTCTATGAAAATCAATGAGCGATAACTGTCATGCGGGGTGCACGTACGCGTATGAAATTTTCTGCACGGTGGATTGACCCAATCCCGCGTTTTTACTAAATTAACGAAATGCAAAACGTTTATTCGCAGCTGAAACCTGGTACTACTTCTACGCTATCGTCATAACGCTAGACACCGGCTACTGTGTGGAGTCTTACACAACTTGCGAGCGTTTCTACAACAAGAAAGGAGATGCCATCCTCAGGTCGAAGACCCCGGAGGCAGCGTGGAACTTCTTCGTGTGCATGTGGCTTATGTAAGATTAAATACTTTTACTCTGCAAATATTAGCTGAAACCAATCAGTCCAGGCAATCCGTCATGCAAGCGTAAAAGAACATCCCGTCAGAAAACTTTAGACCAAAAGGTCACAGGTTCGATCCCCGCATTGTCCGAAGTGTCCGAACATTGGTGTGCATGAATATTTCTGTTTGTACTGGTCTGGGTGTCCTGTGTATTAATTTAAGTTTATTCCGATTTGTGTCACGCAAGATCTTAAGCTACTTGGAGTCGGTCGGTTGTATTGTCGTTGTTTTAGTGTGCAAATATCAGTAGTCGCAGGCAATCCGTCATTTGATCGTCAAAGAAACAGAAACAAAAAGTCTTAATATGTAATTAGTACATAAGATTAAAGAGCCCTAACCTTATTCCATCGGAAAACTTTAATCGTGACGCACGCGACACCTTACTGGGATAAATCCATTGATCAAATCGATGGATTTATCTCAGTAACGTTTCGCGTTTATTGGGAGATACAGAATGGAAAACCTTACCAGTAGTGCCTCTGAACTATGTAAAATCCCATCAAAAAGTAATGAATTTTGTAGGACTATACGAATTGGAGCTTGGGAAAGATCAATTCTCTGGGAGGAGAAGATAAAGCAAATTATATCTATGCAGTTTGAAAAGCACGAGTTCAACATAATGATGCTTGTGAGGCTGGTCGAAGGACTACTGATTACTTTGGTTATAGAGGTCGGTGCCAATTATATCTAGTTACTTTGAAATGTTGAGGGTTCGTACGTACCTTCTTTGGTTCTTTTTTCTAGAAAACAGCTAGCTAACAATGAAATAAAATGCGGTCATGGTTATTATGAAAGTAATTTCATTCAAGCACACAAGGACGGTTAGACGTTCATATTTCAGACATTCTTAGGGCTCATTTCATTTTATTTGACTCTCAAATCGACTACAATTTTCATGAATTAAGTCAAGTCGAGGCCGATCGTAAATTGAGTTTGATATGCAATCCCAATTAAAATGTATTACCTACATGTTCTCGACAAAACTTTAACTGTACTTATTTTTTCAGATGGACAATAGAAACATAAAAAAAATACTGGTGTTAGAGAAATCTGTGAAGAGTATTTTTAAAGACATCGATGCCGCGTGTAAACGTACCCCAGCAATGTATCTTCCAAGGTGGGTTTTGTTGATAGCTAATAAATACAGGGTGTTATAAAAAAAACCAACCGATCCATATAATAGGCTAGATGACACCACCAATCGTTGACATACTCTTAATTATCTGTCAAAACGGTCTGCCTCCATAGATTTTGTATGGGAATACAAAAACGTGACGTGGAGGTGGTGTATCAGAAATCGGAGTCAATTGACCAAAAATTTATTGAATTTTGTGTGTTTAAAAATTGGTTTCTATAGCTTTTTGGAAATATACCGGTTGTATTAACTTCATAGGGGCTACGTTTTTTTACACGCCATGGTTTTGAAAATATTTAAGATAGGTGTCATCATGCCTATTAAAACGATGGCATATTAAATTACAATGATGGTGGGTCTCCACCAATTAGCACGAGCCCGCGTGTGGTGGAACATGTACCACCTCATAGTTGAGGTGAGGTTAGTACCCAGCAGTTGAACTTGTACATAGGCTGATGAGATCTATGGAGGGTATTTTGAATTAGTCTGAGGCTCGAGTCTTGCTTGAGTCTCTGAGGCTCGAGATCAAAAAAAGTACTTAGCCTTGTGGCAAATGTTCATTATGCTGCAGACCACCCAGTTGGTCAACTGATCTGGAGTTAATGTTCAGTAAGTAAATGAAAGTAAAAAAAAACTTTTAGATTTCAACAAATAAAACGTTTAACATTGGACTCGCGGACCACTTAAGATACTTCCAAGGACGACTAGTGGTCCACGGCCCACCTGGTAAAAACCACCGAGAATTGTCTAGAGTCTAGACAAATTAACATTGCACAGTCGAACGAAAATCGCAATCGACTTCCTTCCTTCTCTTAGTAGTCAGCGATGGCAAAATATTTTTCTTATTCATGTTTCCTAGGTATCAATTGCTGAACGCGTATTTCAACTACATCCGAGGCCACAAGACTAAGGGGTTCAAAATGCTAAACAAAGCTATAGAGCTAGCCAAGCAGTACGCCCATGGAACACTGCTAATTTGGGCTGAACATACTCGGAATGTTAGTACGTCATTGTTATATTTTAAGTCTTTGTAGGAACATAAATAGCTAGGTCTGGTGCTTAGTATGGAATTTAATAAATGCTCGCTAGCTAGTTATAAAAAGAAAGTAGTTATGATACTCGTAGAAAGAATATCAATGAGTTCAAAGTCCGTAAACATTGGTCCTTCGACGCTTTTTAATGAGTACCTAGCTCCGAACTTTCACGTTTTTGTTTTAGATATAGTTAGTTAGTTAAGTCGTTACATACTTCTTTTGCACCAATCGTTTACTTTACTTCACATTACAGGTATGATTTTTGTTTACAGAGTTTTAAACTTTTTATCGGTCACGATGTCTTTTTATCTGTCACTAAATTCTCTCAGTGGATTTTGGTACCTACAAAATAAATAATCATTCAACTTGTCCCTCTTACAAATGGTTACTTTATGATGGTGTCTTCTACTTCTTTTTTACATTCATTTCCACACTGTATTTTTGGTGAAAATAGGCGACGGGTTACCATTTTTGCAATATGATTGTGACAATCCGCGTGCTTTCCCCACAAATATTTGCAAGATCTGATCTATAGTGGTTTGAATGAATATAACATTTACTATCACTATTCTGCCGCCACAATGCTTGTATTAATACACGGTTAGCCATCATGTTCTAGATAATCTCATATAAATTGTGTGTGGGTTCACTGCTGGCCTCATTCAATTATCCGCCAGATTAATGAATGAAATGATTTCGGTTGTTAAGGCCATTTTTAGAGGACCTATTTAAACTATTTTGAGGAACAAGAGGGCGGTATTGGCGAAGTATCTAACAATAGATTTATCAAGGCTCAAATAATTAAACATGTTCTAGGCTAGACCTAGTAATATATTTTTTTATTTGTTTCAGCATTGGAAGGGGGTACTGAATCCACAATTAGAAGACTATTGGACTGAACATATTGAACCAGACAACCTACTTGACTACAAAGATTTTGACTTGCAAAAATCTAAAATAGTACCTTACACTCTTCCTCTACCAAGAGATTTAGAATTATAGTATAATAAAATTATGTTTTCAAGAACAATATAAATATTTTATGTTTGATTGTACTTAAGTTTGTTTTGTTTTAGAATAAAAATACTTTGATGTAATAAGCAAAATAATTTTATTTAATATAAATAAATTTGGTTCTTATTTACATTTGAATGCCATTGCTAAGTATCTAAGTGATCATTTCAATAAAAGTGGATTCACATACTGAGAACTTACAAAGAATATCAAACTTACTTTACCAGACAGAACTAAGAAGAAACTAGAAAATAGTTGTTGAGGAGTACATGTCTGTGTGTGTGTCATCAAACTCATAAAATAATAAAGACTTACATATCTACTAAACTCAAGTCATAAGGTCAACGCAAAAGCTGCCTTTCAAGGCCTTTCAACCAAATCTATCATTCCCATACATTTCAACAACACAATTGAACAACCACATTATTTAACATACATTTCACAAACAAATAAATTACAAAATTTTGTTGGAATGAAAAATTTACAAAATATATCACCATCAATTTATGCACAGGTGAAAATCAATCATAAAGTAATACACATTCTACATACAGGGTGTTATACGAGTATGTAGTGTACAAAAAAAGACAACTTTTTTTCTCCCTGAGTTTTAAGTGAAATGCTTATCGCTATGGCCGACATGCCTACAGACAGGGACCCTAAACCCATTTTTTTAAAACGCTTAAACTGAAAACAATCGTTTTGGTAGCCCAATAAAAAGATTACCTTAAACTATAGAGTTACACTTTTGATTGGGAAACTCTATCAATATCGAATGGGTTACCGCCTTGGTAGCGCAAAACCGATTTTGATATAGGGTAACCCAATTATAAGAGTTTTTAATTGACTTAAAGCAGCCAGCCTTTTAAAAAAAAACCCTAAAAAGGGTAAGTGCTAACGGTCCCTGTCTACAGAATCACCAGTGATTAATTTCTCTACCTATGCAAAATTCTAAATTATTATTACATACAAACATAACATTCTTATCAAAAATCATCTCCCCATATACACCCATAGATATAAGATTCATTTGTTAAATTTATCAGTGATAATAAAAATAAGATTAAAGTATGTATCATATTGTTAGTAAAGAAGTGTTCGTGAATGTCATTTTAAAATTATAAAAATATGCAATCATCATGTTTTTATCTTACTTTATATACTTTTGCTGATTGTTTGTCTGCAGATTACATGCCCAAATTAGATGTACTATTTTATGGGTCAGTTAGTATGTTTGTGTGACACACATTTTTGCTACTCAAACATCATGACACATATAAAGTTACTAAATAGAGCCAAGTACACATGATTTTACTTTATGTATCATTAACCCTGTGATACAGCACAATGTGATGTTTCACCTTTCACATAATTGTATGAAATTCAATATTTTCAACAGTTAACAAATATAATTTGAGTGATATGCTAACTCTCATACACATCTCATGTTATGTAATTTGGACAACTCATTTACACACATACATAAACTAGTAAACAAAGAAATATTGCAATTAGTAACAAGATATTTATAAGCTACCTATTGTGTTGTTAAAATATCACTCAACCATTTTATGAGTTCATATAAGCAATCTTTGCAGTCCACTCACTTGTTTATTGTCATCCCAGAAACCACAGTGTCCATCATCTAAAGTGTCTATGAGAGTAGGAAGTCTTTCAGACATTTTGGCAGTGGTAATGCTTTAACAGAACTGGTTTTCTCTTTGACATACTGCAGTATTGCATCTCTACACACATTTTGTAAGGTTTTCACTGAAACAAGAACAAATATATTAAAAGATCATGAAAATGGATACAAGCTATGTAAAAAACTTGATGTTATACAAAGTCACTTACCTCCATATAGTTGAACTATCTTGACTTGTTTTGTTGTGCCATAAACATCCACAACAGCATGTAATGGCCCTCTTTTGTAAGGAATAGTTTTAGTACAAGGTCCTTGGTCTTCACCATTGATGATAAAATGCATTTCAGCTAAATCACTATCATTCCTGCTCGTTTTCGGGCATGGAACAAACATGACACCAATTCGACTTCCAGCATCCATTGGCAGAATACCTTGAGGCGTGCCATTTTGTGTTGGAATCTGAGGCTTTAGGATTGTCTTAGAAATATAGCCGCGAGGCGTCCTCACGCTGTGTCCGTCTCCCAATACTGACACGCGAGGTTCATTCTCCCTTCTGCCACTAGCGCCCTGATTAACAAGCTCAATCAGAACATTATTCTGTGACTTAGAAATAGGAAATATCCATGACATACCAGTATTCGCTAGGTCAGGCAGAGCATACTGCGGAAGACCCTTATCGCCAAGAGCCGCTGTCTGAGGATCCAACAGAGTCAAACCGAGCCGCATATGACCGCTCCAACCGCGCTCCGTCTTTTCTATCTCTACTAAAAAGATTTCTCCCGGCAGAAGGGGCTTCTCACTAAATGTCAAACCATGAGCAAAGCTTGCTTTTCGGTAAGCTACCGTGTTATCTTCAAATAAAATAATATTCGAGCCATGGTAATGGTGGAATCTCGACAACATTTTTATGCATACATTTAATACACTTTACAGCAACTTTTTATTTTATTTCTGTAGAGCTCAGTGGGAACACTCAATAACAACCTTTAAAAGAATCTAATAACCCATTTTCAAGTTAAAAAATGAAATATAATGAACAGTGAGAAAGTGTCGGTCTGTCTGACTGACCGCAAAAACAAGGATAGTTATCGTTTCGGATACACGATACAAATACGGCACTGCATCAAGCAATAAATATGATTTTTTTTATGAAGCATGCCTAAACTTTACACTGCATGATCTTTTTTGTTTTAGGAAGCTTAGCTCTCGGTTATTCAAAGAATTCTGCTAGTGAAGGGGGAATAAAACAATAAACTGGCACAGCTGCGGCGTGATAACACTGATAACTGTGTAACCAATAATTTGTGTATCCGAACGATGAAAAGCCATGTTACTATCAGCTAATAAAATACGAGTGCAGCTTTTCCGCTTAGCGATGATTGGTTAGAATTAGTCATTATAAACCTTAAAAAAACAAAGTTTTGTTGTTTTAGAGGTGTTTTTCCTTACTAAAAAATAAATATAGTGCTTATATTTTTTGTGTGACAGAGCATTATTAAACTTAAAATTACTTTGAAACGTACGAACTTTACGAAAAAAAATTAAAACATTTTAAAACCGCTTTTTTGACATCTTAAAGCTGAAACGGAACGTAAAATGTCCTTCTCCGGTAAATTGCTAGCGCGGGCTTTTCGTTCAGTTTCGCGTTTTTCAATAAATACAAACAAAAGGGCATATTCCATCCTTTTAAATAAGACAAGTTATTGTGATCGTGCGCTCCATAAACTCAGTACACCAAGATTAGCTCAGATCATTGCTAAATTGTCATCACAAAAGAGGTTAGTACTGGGCAATATTGTTGTTTTTTGTGACTTTACCTAGGCTGTAAGATGTTGTAAGTGATCAAATCAAATACTGAATAAGCATTGATCAACAGGTCATTCATAGGGGTTTACAGAATAATTAAAAACACTAAACGCCATTCAAAGAAAAAATCCCACTTCTCGACAGACTGACTTGTAGAAATTGATTGTCAAACGGACTACTAGTCATCACAAGTAAACATTACATCTGTGATTTATTGATATAAATCTCAAGCACGTACGTGGCACCTTCTTAAGAGTTATTATTACTAAACTCAGGAAACTTAATTTCCCAGTGCCTTATTGTAATATTTTTTATTGGTAAGTTAGAGGTTAGAAAATTATGTTTAGAGTTTTATTCAAAATTGGAATCCAATTCTAATCGCGTCCCTTGAGCTTTGCTAGATGCTTTTAGAAAAAAAAAGTTATTCTTTATTGTAAAAAAGTTCTTAAAATCTAGATAATTGAACCTCATACAGCATTCAACTGCTACACTTACCAATTTATCAATTGTGTTTCAACAGGAACTTTCTAATCTATTCAATATAAAGTAACCAATGACTGTTTTGTAATCATTGCCAATTCAAATCTCACTGGTGGTGCATGTACAAAAACCAGCTAGAATGATTAGAGATAGGAAGTTATGTTCAATTTTTGTATTTTTAATTCTTAACTTTTGCAGCTCTATTAAAGCGATGGGTGCCTTAAGTCCATTGGATCCTTCATCATTTTCAAGGCCTGGTAAAGTTTATTATTAAATATTTTAGATTCCCCAGATAGCCAGCCAGTTATTTAGTTGATTAATATTTTTAAAGCATAATTTTTTTTTCAGAACAAGCAATCGTCAGGCATGTATCACTCTCTTTGAATGTTGATTTTGAGAACAAAGTTTTGAGTGGAGTAGCTGTTACCAGTTTTGATGTATTAGAAGACATCAATGAAGTGGTAAGAATGATTATCTATTTGTATTTCTAATAATCTAAAGTATTAATGACATATGATTTCTCTTAGTGTACAGAACAGAAAACTGGCTTTATACCAAAAGCATGTCATCTGTACATAGTAACTGCCTACATACTTCAGTAAAATTCTCATTTCTACATGTTATCATTATGCTTAGATCAATATTACGATAACATGAAGCTGTGTACTGGACTGATAGTCAGTATGATCACATGATACTTGATACCAAGTTACAAAATACTTTGTAAAAGGACTTGATAAGATATGAATTAGTTTTATCTTTGAAGTGTTCCATGACCTATCTGAGTATACAGCATCCATGTATTTTTTTTAAATCCAGCGACAGGAGAACTAGTATGAAATAGGCTAGATGACACCATTAATCATTGATACACTCACTCTTTATTATCTTTTAAAAGGGTCTGCCTCCATAGATTTTGCATTGGAATACAAAATTGTGATGTCACTGTAGTGTATCAGAAATCAGAGTCAATTGACAGAATATTTATTGAATTTTGTGTGTTTAAAAATTGGTTTCTACAGCTTTTTGGAAATATACCGGTTGTATTAAATTCAAAGGGCTACTTTTTTTTAAAGGCCATGTTCTTGAAAATATTTAAGATAAGTGTCATCATGCCTATTGTGAATGAAACAATAGTCAAAAGATACAGTCCCTTCTACAAAACATTTTCGTTTTTACACATACATTGATGTATCATCCACTAAATGTCAAAATACACAATTCAATCCAATGTCGGTTCTGAAGTCTCATAGTAACCAAAACATTGTCAGATTTCAAGTTTCTTAGCAGACCTACAGATTCTTTTTCAAATACAGTAAATAATAAATATAAATATAATAAGTAAATAAAATACCTTGCTAATAAAGATTTTCTTTTAGGTACTAGATGTAAGCAATCTAACTATAGAGTCAGTTGAATTGACTGATGGATTGCAATTGAATTATAATGTAGGTGATCATATCCCCAATTTTGGATCAAAACTAACAATCACCTTACCTAAGCAAGCTATAAGCGGAGAAAAGTAAGTGAGCAATATTATCTTATATATAAAAATGAATTGCTGTTCGTTAGTCTCGCTAAAACTCGAGAACAGCTGAACCGATTTGAATAATTTTAGTCTTGAAATATTCGTGGTAGTCCAGGGAAGGTTTAAAAGATCAGAAAATTTTAAAAAATCAATGGGCAGAATAACGTCTGCAGGGTCCACTAGTCTTATATATAAAAATAAAATGCTGTTTGTTAGTCTCGCTAAAACTCGAAAACGGCTGAACCGATTTAAATCATTTTGATCTCAATATATTTGTAGAAGTCCAGAGAAGGTTTATATGGTGAGAAATTGTCTAAAATGTCTGCCGTTTCTGCTATGTTATCATTATTTTCAAATGTGTGTGTTCACATTAATATTAGTTTGCTATCAATGGGAACTGGATATTCTGACAATCTAAAATACAATCATTTCAAAATAATAATTTTATCCCTTTCACATTGTATGGCATTCTTTCCTAAATGATAAGAGTTTATTTACCATTAGATAGATCTTTTTTCACGGGTAGGTATCACATATTAACTACACTCGCTAGCAACGAAATCGACTCATCTTAATTTATATGCGCGCTTTCGCCGATTTGGTTGCTCGCGAGTGTAGTTTAATACCAATAGATGTTTTGTATAGTTAGTAAGCATCATCCAAGCATAAATAACTCTTGTTTCTTATGAAAAGAAAAGGTGGCATTAGTAACTTAAATGAAGATGTTGATAAAGTCTGTGGGGTTGATGCGAAGACATGGTCATCAACTGATGTCCTGCCACTGACTTTCAACGGGTTCGCTTATAAGCCTCACCTAAGATCCGAAGATGTAGATGCGAACTGCAAATGTTGTCAGTGTGGGAGTGATGACGAACTGGACCCAAAATCCAATCGGTTAGCAATAAGAAATTTATTTATAGTAGACTTGTGATCAGTTTTCCGTATGCTGATTTACGTTTTGTACCTATATTAGTGATAGAAAAGACTCGAGCCTTTTAGCCTCTTTTTTAGACTCGCAGCCTTACTGACAGGGCTAGAAAGCTTAAAGGCTAAATAGGCTTTAAGCCCTCGAGGTTTACTTGAAAAAAGGCTTTTGGCTCCTTCCTCCTATTTTTTTGGGTTGGTCATTGGTATACATGAGATATACACTCGGTTCCAAAAATAACGGGTCAGTCACATAAACCCGAATATCTCCCGAACTACGTATGCCATCCTAATGAAACGAAGACTGTTCAATTGAGAATTTAATTATACAGATAAAAAATAAAATAAAACTTAGTTACACCCACAATATTAATCTTAAATTAAAAAAAAACTAAAGTAGTCATATTTTTCTTAAGATTACATTTTTTTATGATTGTTTTTTTGCTGTTTTTCATCACTTTCTTCATTTAATACTTTGTATTGCCTCCACGAGCTCTTCTGACAGCTTCCAGGCGATTAGGCATGCTGTACACCAAATTTCGGAGCCGGTGCTGAGGAATACCTTCCCATTCCTCCACCAGTGCTTGTATGAGCTCGGGAAGCGTGATTGGTGGAGGGTTTCGACCTTTCACGCATCTCTGAAGCTCGTCCCAGGCGTGCTCGATGGGGTTTAAGTCCGGGCTTCGCGCTGGCCACTGCATGAGTTCGATACCGACCTCTTCAAGGTAGTCATGTACAATTCTGGCGGTATGGGGACGCGCATTATCATGCATTAATATACCATGCCGGTCCATCCTGGCCATGAAAGGACCTACATGTTCATTGAGGATCTCTTCCACGTACCTCTCTGCATTTAGAGTTCCATTTTGAATGAGCACCAGCTCGGTGCGGGCCTCAGCAGAAATCCCAGCCCAAACTTGTACGGAGCCTCCACCGTACGCCACTTTTTCCTCCACACACGCTTGATGGAAGCGCTCCCCTGGTCTTCTGTACACCAACTGCCTACCATCATGCTTATAAAGCATGAATTTAGACTCGTCCGTGAACATTACCCTAGACCAATCGTCTAGTGTCCAGTTTAGGTGTTCGCGCACGTATCTCTGTCTTGCAATTCGATGTCCCCGTTCCAGTTTGGGGCCATTTGCGGGCCTCAATGGTTTCAAATTTGCTTCAGCAAGACGTCTTCTTACTGTTTGAGCGCTTAAATTGCCACCTCCAAAGCGAATAAAGTGAGTTTTTAGACCAACAGCAGTTTGAAAACGATTTCGGAGCATTGTAGCCACCAGTTGTCTGTCTTCCCTGGCCGTTGTGCATCTTGGTCTGCCATTTCCTGGTCTTCTAAGGTGTGATCCGGTCTCTTGGTACCGCTGGACTACCCGCTGAACAGTCGACAAAGATACACCAATGTTTCTGGCTGTTTCACGCTGGCTCCGCCCAAGTTCCAAAAAAGTTAGGATTCTGGTACATTCCTCTAGCCTGACTGCCATGCTTCACCTCACAGAATAATAATTATGCACGTGGAAGACGTTCACGATAATTTTTTTTGTGACAGAATAGAAATGGAAAGCATCCATAATGACATGAAACAAAAATTTTGTTTTTAAAAATAGTCATTTTTTTAAATTTTGTTTTTCTAATGAAGTTTTTTTCATCAACCAGTTTAAATAAAATGCTATTAGAAGCGCAACTAAAAAGTCTTTATTCTGTTTTTTATTTCATTGATCTAGCTTTTACAGTTCTGGAGGTATTTCAATTTTTGTGACTGACCCGTAATTTTTGGAACCGAGTGTATATATTTTTTAATATTTATGAACTAAATATTAAAAAAAATATATTCTAGACTAGCTAGAACTTTCATTACGACTCCAGCTTTAAAAAAGGCTCGAACTTTTAAAAAGCCAAGGCTTAAGTAAAGTCTTTTTAGTCAGAAACTCGTAGAAGGCCTAGTTTATGAGTGAGTCTCATAAAATAAGGTTTAAATTTAAGCCTAAAAGATTTAAGTCTCTTCTATCACTAACCTATATATCAGGTTCATATGCGATTCGCTTGCAATAGCATAGACGCTAATGAAGGAGGCGTGATTATAAGAAATTCAAACTAGAATCTTCAAACATATTCAAGTCACCTTCACTCCACTTGGTCTTTGATACTTTACGCGTGTAGCGCAAAAAGTGATGGGACTCTTTTGTTTGGAACCATTCCATTCACTTATAAAATAATTTTATGCCGAAATTGGTTTCTATTTTCAAAAACTTTGTTACTAGCCAGAAGAGTACTTACTTAATCAAACACCAGAAACTATTCAAAAACAATTTAGAAAAAAATAAATCCGAAGAGGTTTAAAATAGAGTGGGTCTGAGAATCAGAATGTGGACTATCTTAAATGTAAACAAGCGATTTCGTAATCAACTTACGAAAAACTGATTCGTAAAAGTTATTTATGCTTGATTATGTTCATACCATAACCAATATTTTAGTAATAGTTTTTTTTTACCCATGTAGTTTGTAAACATTTGTATAGAAGAATCTGTTTGCAGATTGAAAATAAGCATAAGGTACAAGACATCGCCAACGGCGTCGGCCTTGCAATGGCTTGACCCCAACCAGACGTCGGGCAAAAAGCACCCGTATTTATTCAGCCAGTGTCAGGTAAGGAGACATTTATTTGATTGTATTAATAACCTCCGACAAAAAAGGGTGTGATAAGTTTGACCTCTGTTATGTTTGTGTGTCTGTCTGTATGTGCAGCTGCTGCACATACGGACGAACGGATTGACTGGTTCGAAAGATAATATAATCACGGTGGTTCTTAGTAGTGATGTGCGGGATCGTTAAAAATGTATATCCGCGGATACGGATCCGGATACGGATATTTGGTGTCAACAAGATCCGTGGATACGGACTTGCTTAACCTTACTTAATCGGTGTCAACGATAGTTGACTTTAAAGTTTTGATTTTTCTTATATGTATTTATAAAAGTGATGTTATCTCTTCTATAAAATTCTCGTGTCATAATGTTCGTTCCCGTACTCCTCCGAAACGGCTTGACCGATTCTCATGAAATTTTGCATACAATATCCTCATTGAGTAGGTATGAGAATCGGCCAACATCTATTTTTCCTACCCCTTAGTGATAAGGGTAGTCCACACTTTACATTTATATGGCGAAACAACGTATGCCAGGTCAGCTAGTAATTTTGTAAAAATGATGTGTTAATTTTTTTCGTAGCCAATACACGCGCGTTCAATCTTGCCCTGTCAAGACACACCGGCTGTCAAATTCACATACGATGCCGAAGTAACCGCGCCCGAAGAGTTCACAGTTCTGATGAGCGCACTCAGAGGAGACAGCCGAAGTGCAAAGACGTCATTCAAGCAGCCGGTGCCGATACCCTCGTACTTGCTTGCCTTGGCTGTGGGCGTGCTGGAGTCTAGATCACTGGGGCCCAGGTACAGAACCTTATCTTTTCGATTTATCGTGATAAGCAAAAATGTTGTAATCTAAAGATAATTTTTTTGAAGTAAATAAAAAAAATAACTGTCATCAAACTCTGTTGGAATTTGCTGCTGCTTCCCCAAGGCGTAGGCCGCGTTTCGTCTGGATGGCCGAGTTTAGGCACACGAGCCAGATTCCCATGGTCGCGAGTTCGGTCCCCGCCTTAGACAGTTGATTTTTTTGACTGTCAAAATATTATCTGTGGGGTGAGCACGAACAACTATCGAACGAGCTAACGAACTATAATCGAAACAGCGTGGGGCCTTAAGTAGTTATATGAATGATTTGACGACCACTCTGGTGTAATGGTCAAGAAATTGACGAGTAACCAAGATGTCGTGGGTTCGATACCCGCACTGTACAAACATTTGTGTGCATAAACATGTTTGTTTGCACTGGTCTGAGTGTTGTATGTATTTATTTAAGTTTATTTGTAATACCACCGTTGATTCTGATTTCTGTAACATAAGTGCTTAAGCTACTTACCATGGAGTCAGATCAAAATATGTGATGTTGTTGTATATTTTTTTATTTAATATTATTATTATGCAAAGAAGCTAGTATTCATATCGATATTTTGATGAAAATTGAAATATTTTTAATTGCAGGTCTCTAGTATGGTCAGAGAAAGAAGAGATTGAACGCAGCGCATGGGAGTTTGCCGAGACGGAAAAATATTTACAAGCGGCCGAGCGCCTCTGCGGACCGTACGTGTGGACGCAGTACGACTTGCTCGTGCTGCCCCCCTCATTCCCATATGGGGGGATGGAGAACCCCTGTCTCACTTTTGTCACTCCCACTTTGTTGGTAAGTGATCACTTGTTGGTAAGTGATCTTGAAAATCGAATCAGGAACGAGGCGATAAGCAAAAGAAGAGGGTTTGAAATTAGGCTTAGCCTACGTTGAACTACCTGAGCGACAAAGTGACGCGATGCGACGCGACACGACGCAAAAATATAAAACAGTCGTTGATTATGATAGTCCTAGGTAACGAAACGCGACTGACATTGACACAAGTTTGAAGTATTGGTTGCATTACGTCGTATCGCGTCGCGTCGCTCACCTGGGACAACGCTTAGCTTAGCGGATTGGTAAGCTCGAAGTAGCAGAAATGTTCACAAGCCACCGAGCGCCTTTGCAGACCTATATGTGGCTGTACGACTTGCTTGTGCTGCCCATATTCCCATATGGGTATGAAGATCTCCTGTCTGACCTTTGTGACGCTTACTTTGTTGGTAAGAGTTCAATCAACTTCATTAGCAAGCAAATCTTTAAAATATTGTTATTACTGAAAAAGGAAACTACTTACTGCATAAGAATAGAAGGCGTAAGTGGGCGGGGCCTGAGTATAACTAACTGCGTTCTGGGGAACGCAATTGATTATATAGAACGTAACAGAAAAATATAGAAATATGACGACAACCGTGAGTGACTATTTGTCAAAAAAAGCCTAATTAGGATAAGCTTAGTTAGGAAGGACGTGCAGTGCCCAAATTTAAGAATTTTTTAGTTTTATTTATTATCTTGATTAGACGCGCCATCTTTTGAAATAACTTGCCAAGGGTAGTGTAATACTTTTTTTTTTCAATATGAAGTGTCAAAGTTAACTAACAACATTTTTGTGAACCATGACTCACTAAAACTTAACTTATTTTATTAAATTAACAATGTTTATTCCTTTCATTTGTAGTTGCGATTAATAGCATCGTTAATGAAGATCAGGAAATAAAAAAAAACAGCGAAATTGTGACATTGGTGATCACAGGACTTGAAAACGCCACCAAGGGTGTCAAATTTCAACCTTTAAAAAAAAACTATTATCGCTGAACTGAGTGATATGGAGTTTTATTTTTATTTTTCCAAGAACTGGTATAACTTGGCCTTTTATCCGGTCTCAGATTATTGTTGAGTTTTATATTTACATGCCGACAAATTGGGACTGATGGTCTTGGTCATTCTAATAATCTATGACAGCGGAGCGGAGCAGAGGCATCTATGTTAAACATTGGAGGTCACTAATTGTAAAATGATCATGAAAAATTACTTTATTTAATTAGTATGTAGTTCCTAGGTAACAATTTATTACAATAGTATTTTGTTTTACTACGGCGTATTGTCTGATTTATAAATACTTGGCAAATAAAAGTAGTCAAAGGAAAACTTACATCAATAGGTGACTCAGGAAGTGTAATCTATCATTAACGCATGACCGGCGAAACCATTCAACAAACAATCGTTTATTGTTGCATGGACGTGTTTAACTTCCATTGCATTTGATACGCATTTCTAATTTATCAAGCGGAATGCGCTACATTTGTACTCAGCCTGCAACAATATGTTATTGTATGCTTAATTGAGTCGGAGCTAGAAATTGCGATAAAATATCTCGCATGCATACTTTTTATAAAACTGGTAAGGGTGCGTTCAGATTATGTAACAAAAAATTTTTTTTTTGCAAAACATGTTAAGTAAATATGTTTTATAACATGTTTTGTAACATATTCTGGACGCATCTTAATATGATTCCCATGGCAAAATATGTATTTTTTTAATTGCAAATCAATTGATGTCTGTTTATCATCACTGTTTCTTATGTATTAATTTATCTTAGTATTGCAAATAAAATAACAATGTCCGCTTAGTGGCGAAATCAGAGGTAGGTCCATGTCCTGTGCCCAACGGGTTCGAATCCTGGATAAATCTGATTTGTTACTGAGTTTCACTGTCATTGTATTACGAAGATCAATTTGATTTCCTGCCCTTTTACCCCCTACTTCGGTAAACTACCTACTCCCCGCCTCACGTCTAAGATTACTACAATCTGTCATCTCGCAAGAAGGACACAAACAAATTCGTCAGACTGTACCAAGACCACATGCGACGACCACTTTGGTGTAATGGTTAAGAAGTTGACTATTACAACTAGAGGTCGCGTGTTCGATCCCCGCACTGTACAAACATTCGTGTGTATAAACATGCCTGTTTGTACTGGACTGGGTGTTATATAATAATAATAATAAATTGTTTCAACGAACACACCAATTACTCAGCCTTAAACTAACAAACTAACCAACTGGTTATATAATAATATTAATAATAATAATAATGAATTGTTTCAACGAACACACCAATCACCTAGCCTCAAACTAACAAACTAATTAACTGTATTTATTAATTTTATTTGTAATACCACTGTTAATTCTGTTTTCTGTAACACAAGTGCTTCGCCTACTTACCACGGAGTCAGATCAATGTATGTGATGTAGCTAGTCGTTTATTTTATTTTACACACATTTACACCTTTCAGGCAGGTGACAGAAGCCAAGCGGACGTGATAGTTCACGAAATAATGCACAGCTGGACCGGTAACCTGGTCACCAACAGGAACTTTGAGCACTTTTGGCTCAACGAGGGTTTCACTGTCTTTCTGGAGCGGAAGGTCGGTGCGTCGTTGATAGCGGATGCTACTGAAGCTAAGAAGAGCAGGGATTTCCATAGTTTGCTTGGACTCCAGGAGTTGAGTGAAACTGTAAGTAATATTGTGTTTGAGTTAGAGGTGTTTTGGTTGCTTTAAGCTTGTACAGTTTTTAAGTGCTTTAACTAAGTCCTACCTGGCCATATGGACAGTTTGGGTTTGAATGTTACAAGTAGAGACTTGCGCCCCTACAAAGCCTATCATCTTCTTCTTTGCGTGTAAATGGTAAAGCTACTTAAATTTAAAACCAAGCCAATCATACATACGTATAGAACCCCTGACATGTTTAAAATGTAACTAAAATGTATTCCAATAAAGACCACTTTTTACTATAACACCTCCACATTCCTTAAAGAGCGAAGACGTCATATTCCTGTTATTGCTTCCGGTTGCTTGCTTTTTCTTAGGCTTGATTTTCTCCAACGCTGATATCGGTCGCGTACGTCGGTTAAGCGCACCGTGCCATACAAATTGTTGTCCCATAGAACAGGGATTCCCAAACGGGTACGTATTACAATACCGAATTTCATAAGTCCTACGAACGGAAGGCCGAATTTTAGAATGCCGAATGTTTATATGATCGAAAGTTCTAAATACCGAAAGTGTGAAATCCCGAAAATACAAAATACCGAATCTTATAAGACCTATAATTGAAATGCCGAATACTAAAATGCCGAATTTTAAAATACCGACTGTTTATATGACCGAAAGTTTAATATACCGAAAAATTTAAAACCCGATGATTAAAAATACCAAATTTTACAAGACCTATGAACGAAACGCCAAACAAATTGTATACCATTGAGATTGAGGTTCATTAAGAAAAACAAATTTTGATTGACCCAGACTCGCCGTGGTCCTTCGCCGTAGTACTAATCTGCCCGATACTAGAGTGTAATTCAAAAGCCGGAGGTGCGGAGCGGAGTGCAGCCCTTTCGCCCTAGCGTAGCGAATCTCAGGGCTGCACTTCCCGCAGCGCCGGGGAAGAGCAAAACCTATGCATGCTGCTACATGCATGCCTGTTTGATTGCTTGCATGCTGCATGCCTGCTTGCTTGATTGCTTGCATGCTGCATGCCTGCTTGCTGCATACATTGAGACTGAGGTTCATTAAGAAAAACAAATCTTTGATTAGAAGACAAATATTTATAATCTTACTTTCGGGATTTTGAACATCGGTATACTTACTGTAGGCATATTAATCTTAAACATTCGGGATATGAACATTCGGTATTTCAAACTTTCGGGATTTCGAACTTTCGATTGTGTTATTTGAAATTCGGCATATTGACCTTCAGTATATCGGGTGTAGGTATTTCAATCGTTCGTTATTTTGATTTTCGACGTTTCAAGCGTAGGTATTTCATTTGTAGGTATTATGAACTTCCGGTATTATAATACGTACCCTCCCAAACTGTGCGCCGCACCGCCCTGGTGCTCAAAGCGAAGAGGGGTGCTATGAGTAGATCGACATAGTTATGTTCGCGAGTATATTGTTAGTACCTATATTTTGACTGTTTCTTTTTTAAATAGCAAGCTTGGTTAGATTATCTGAAAAAAGACTTAACTTGAAACGGCGCCGCGAGTTGAAAAACAATTGGGAATCCCTGCCATAGAACGTTGCGTTTATTCGTACGCTTGACGGACGTCCGCGAACGATATCAGCGTGGGATGTAACCAAGCCAAAGGTTCTAAAGTAAATGATGATGTTGACTGTTTTGAACCCGTGTAAAAATTGTTAGAATTCCTTTTTCTCACCCGCCTGCACTTTGCAGGTGAACGAGCAATTCGGGGCGAACAATCCACTTACGCGTTTGGTGCCAAACCTGCACGGGGTTCACCCCGACGACGCCTTCTCACGCGTGCCTTACGAGAAGGGGTCACTCTTCTTGCGATACATTGAGGATCTAGTAGGGGGGCCTGGTAAGAAAGTTTGTCTTTTTCTAGGTTAAAGATGATCTGGGTGTGGAGAACCAGTTGACGAAATTGGTGGTGAATCTGACTGGCGTACATCCAGATGACGCCTTCTCCACTGTGCCTTATGAGAAAGGATCTCTGTTCCTGCGATACATTGAGGATCTAGTAGGCGGGTCTGGTAAGAAAAAAGTGGCATTTTTAAAAGGTTTTTTCTAGGTGAAAGATGAGTTGGGTGTGGACAATTAGCTGACAAAGTTGGTGGTAAACCTTTCTAGCGTGCATTCTTGCGTGCTTCTCACACGTGCCTTACAAGAAGGGGTCACTGTTCTTGCGATACATCGAGGATCTAGTACGGGGGCCTGGTAAGAAAATCCGTCTTTCTGTAGGGGAAAGATGAACCAGGTGTGGACTATCAACTAACCAGGTTGGTGGTGAATTTGACTGGCGTCCATCCTGATGACGCCTTCTCCAATTTGCCTTATTAGTAAGGATCTTTCTTCTTGTAATACATCGAGGATCTAGTAGGCGGGCCTGGTAAGAAAATGTGGCATTTTTGAACGGTTTTGTTCTAGGTTAAAGATGAATTGGGTGTAAAAAACCAGTCAACCAAGTTGTTTGTGAAGTTGATGACGCTTTACGAGAAGGGCATAATTATTTTCTAGGTCAAAGATTAGTTTGTTATGGAAAATCAAACGACGAGACACGTGCTGCCGCATATGAGGTAATATTCTAAAAATATGTTATTGGCAACCGTGATATTTTTTAAGAGATCACTGGATCCCGCTAAATTCCAGAATTTCCAGATACTTTGGAGAGTGGCGTTAACCTTTGTCATCTGTGTACAAGATGTTTTGCTCATGAGTGGTTCTCACTTATGAGCAAAGATTATGACCACTCAAACATGACTATGCCATGACCCCTATATTGCAGGATCTGTATATAACGACTTCACAAATCATCTGTGTCTAACATTCTATTCCCTTTCCAGAGGTGTTCGACGATTTCCTTCGTTCCTACCTGAACAACTTCAAGCAGAAATCGCTCGACACAGACCAGTTTAAGGCGTACCTGCTCAATTATTTCAAGGATGGTGATAGCTTGAACAACATCGACTGGGACGCCTGGCTGTACACCAGTGGGATGCCTCCTATTATACCGCAGTGAGTACTTACTTTTTTATAAAGTGGTTATAAGAACTATACTAGATTAGAAATTAATTCTAACCAAGTAGCACAAAACCAAATGAAACCTAGTTTATACAGATGTTGATAAAGCACCGTCATGACCTATCGGGTATCACCTGCTTGTTTCGATTAACACATGTGCAACAAAAGATGCCAAACACTTTAAAATTTTTGTTCTGAAGCATACGCAATGCTATATAAACTACCATGCCACCCTCGTTGTTTTACTGTGAAACAACGTGAAAAAACGTGAAACTTTCACAGAGCGTCTGAAGTCTGTTTAGCATGTGCACGACACTCCCTACCGAAAAACGTTTGACAGACGTTGGACGGGAGGGGTAGGCCGAAATAGTTTCATAAATTGAAAAGGTCTAAAAAACACGGTGCCAAATACCCGCTCACACTACGTCTAGATTCTAGAATCTTCCCCGCTAGAGTTTGTCGCCTCGCAGGACGGTCTCGCAAGTTCTTGATTAGTCCTCTAATGATGATCTTCTTTCAGATACGACACATCAATGACAAAAGCGATCACCGCTCTAGTCAACGCCATAGGCGAGAGCAACGCAACTATCTCGTACGACGACGTAAGGTCGTTCACCCCGCACCAGATGATCAACCTACTACAAGAGTTGATTGACCGCCCGCCGCTGCCGCTCGACCGACTGCGGACCCTCGGCACGGAGTACAAAGTCAGCGGAAGTAAGAACTCCGAGATTGTATACAGGTACGACCTGAATCGCGGTTTTAAAGTTTTTTGTTCTGATTAAGTAGATATATTCAAACCAAGACAGTGACTATTGGTCCAAGAATCGAGTCGAGCAAAACACTCTAGTCGGTATAAAGGTAAGGATTATCAGCTTCAAAATACAGCAGTATTAAAGATAGCACAGTAGCAGCAAGAGGTACACCTGTGTTTCTCTTTATAGCAAATTGCTATAGATGATGCTAAACGCTACCATCACGTACACGAACGTGAGGTCGTTTAACCCGCGTCAGATGATCAACATACTGCGATATCAACGACTGCGCATCCTCGGGGCGGAGTACAAAGACAGTGGGAGTAAGAACTCCGAGATTGTTTACAGGTAAGTTAAAGACCGAGTCAGCAGGCTTGACAGTCAGAAATAACGAATATAATTTAAAAATAAAACCTCACCTATGGGAATCGGCTGCAGAGAAAGGTGATCTATCTTGTAACTTAAAAAAACAGCCCTTTTTTTCAACTTGATTGTTTATTAGAAGTAACCAAACCAACAAGTACCGAACATTACAATGCGAATTGTGGTAGGTGCCCAGTTCCTGCATTGTCTAAGACGAGAGAGGGGGCCTCAACAGCAATCAATATGTGTCATGTATGCATTGAAATCACTGACCTCTATTTACACTGGACTGGCTGCTGTCACAATATTTTTGTGCCTATTTGAGTGTCGCCATTTTGGCGCTGTAGGCAGATACGAGTGTCCATGGAACTAAAATTAGTGACGTTTTACGTAGTAACTATTAAGTAATCTGTGATTTTACTCCCTTTTCTGTAGCGAATTTTACAAAACACACATTTCCTCATGATTATTTAGCTTAACTTTCACTATACGATATGAAATACCACGAAATAAAATTAAAATACTTAAAAACCTCAACGCTGTTGCAATCTTCTAAGGTGGCCATTTGCAATAAACGTCAAAATTAGTTCTCGGGACACTCGCAGTGGCGCTTCAAATTGGCACACAAAATTAGCTGTCATTTGTATGGAACAGCCTGTCCAGTGTGTAGTAATAGAGGTCAGTGATTGAAATAGACAAAATAGTTTCGTGTGTTTTGAACATTTGTTTAAATCAATCTAAGAAAGCTAAGAAGAATGTGAAAACTTTCGAGAGATAATATTGGAAATGTTCTTTTCCAGATGGCTGCGAATGTGCATCAGGAGTAGAGACGAGGCTCGCCTATCCGACGCCTTCGATTTTGTGAACAACCAAGGCCGCATGAAGTACGTGCGGCCGATCTACCGCGACCTATACGCATGGGAGGACGTCCGCGACAGCGCCATAGACAACTTTTTAAAGAACGAACCGTACATGATGCACGTGTCCGCGTACACGCTCAGGAAGGACCTGCATCTGACTGATTGATAGTGTGTGGAGCACGAATCGTTTTTTTGATGATAGTGTTATGTACACTAGTATAAATATGTATTGATACAAATGCTAGTGAATAAATATTTACACTCTTAAATTCGTTTGTATTTATTTTGTAAATGCAATTTCACAATAATTTTTCAATAAACATACTCAGCAGTGTTTCTTTTTGATATCGTTCGTTATTGAAATCGTATTTAATACGCCTGTTTTAGATAATTTTGTTCTAGTGTGTACGAAATGCCATATTCAATTAGGAGTTTATTACGATTCATTAGCGGGACCCTTCATTAATGTGAAGGATTTTGTTCAAGGTTGTGGAAGGTCAACAAAAGTAGAGGGCAATATGATTGATTACGTTTTTGTGTTTCCGAACATTATTGATCTGTCAATGTGTCGTAATGTCAAAATGAAAGATGAATTTCAGAAATCCACACGTTGGGTGAACAGTTGGCCCCAAAGTATGCATGGGAGATTTCGGGTGGTACCAATGCTTAGGCCAACATTGGCCCGAGCGTTGGCTGTTCGTCCTCCCGTGTCGGTATCTTCAAAGGGTTCCGCATTAGCCGTTCGCGTGCCGTCTACCGTTTTGTAAAAAATCAATGCAATAATCACCAGCATGCACAATATTTTTTTATTTGTAAAATTTTATGGAGGGCAATGAAGTAGAGTCCACTGAAAATTTTGATGAAATTACAAGTTTGTTAGCTTTTTGAAGCATTGCACATTTTAAAAAAATATAGGAACGAGCATGGTACGGCATATTTAGTACTCCAGAGTTTCCGTATAAACACACAATGAAGCCGAAATATGAGAAACAAGCATTTATTTATTTTTAAGTTTTAATTTTCGCGCGGAGTATATGGCATTGATTGAACTGGTATGTGAGCCAACGGTTGGACGGTACACAACAGAACAGGCCAACGTTGGTGAGACGAGATGTTCACCCAACGTGTGGCGCCGACCTTATTTTCTAACCTCAAAATAATCTAAATATATTTTGTTTTATTACTAACTAACTGTAGACAAATTCCAATTTTTATTGATGTCTGCATTTAAAAGGGTTCAGGTATGTTTTTTTTTAATCTTTCTTCGTACTTTGTTGCGCGTACCAGTCATTTTTTGCAATATTCTTAAATTTTTCAGCAATGGGCTGCCTTCGCCCGAACCTGGCATATCTTCGACTGCAAGTGGCAGGATCCTTATGATTCTGCTGTTGTTATAAAGAAATATCTTATGGGCTTGCACAAACCTATATATCATCCTACTAACGATTGTGGCGATGTCGTAGTTTGCATCAACAGTCGTGAAATCGCGTTGCGCGGTGACGAATGGCGTAAGAGAGCTTATTTCCACCACACTGGCTACCCTGGAGGTGCTTCATGGACACTGGCATGGGAGTTGCATAACAAAGATCCTACTATGGTGAGAACTATTCATCTAAACTGATTTTGAAGGCTGTTTCAATGTTGTGCAGGTACTAAATGTACATGGTTGTGTGGCTACCTTCAAACCCTCCGCATAGAAACAGTATACAGCTCTCTTGAGAGTTCGGAGAGTTTGAAGGTAGCCACAGTTGGCTCTAGATTGTTACCAGCAGTTTGTATTGGTCTTTATAACATAGATATTTATACAACCATCTATTTAGCTCCACAACAATCACTAGTCTATCTAGCAAACACGAAACTGTCTATTTTCTAACAACCCATAATTTTGAGCTTGAAAACGGCTATGTTGGGACTCGTTGCGATTTGCTGGTATCACAACATAACCATTACGTGCTGTCAACGCCAGGAAGTGCCCGTTTTATACCACAACTCAGCGATGCACATCATAACATTAACGAAAATTATACTAATACACAATCAGTGCTAGGCCTGCCTAAGTAAGAAGGAAAGTTTGCTGTATAACAAGCTAAATAAATTAAGCAATTAAGTTGTTGTGGTGAGAAGTCAGTTTGAAAATAGATAGTTGTTAAAATATAATGTTATTGTTTTATCCCAAAAAACATAACAACACACTTCTACCAGCAATATAGGCCTTTTACGCATGACATACAAGTGGCAGAATATTAATTATTGTTGCAAAATCGCCCTTATGAGGATTGCATGAGGTGTCAGTGTATACCATTATGTACTGATGTGTGTACAAAATAACAAAAGGTTTTTTAATTCTAGTTTTTAAAGGTATTATCAACAAATTATCCTCATAAATATTTAAGTGGATGTGTGCAATCAGTACTTACTTATTTGTTTCTCTTATCAATGTAATTTATCATTTCTTATCAAATTAACTGATGAATAATACTACTTACCATAATGTAGACTTATCATAAGTAATAGTTTATATTTGCATTATTTGATTCATAATAGTTTTATGGGCCTACTGTAGAGATTGCCTGATATTATTTTGTTGTACCCTCAATCTAAAATGTCATATTTGTAGGCACTTGACAAAGTTTATATTTTCTGTCCTTAATAAGTCAAGTATTTTTTCTTTACAGATAATAAGAAAAGCGGTATACAGATCAATGAAAGGCAATCTCCAGAGGAGACACACAATGGAAAGGTTGTTTATATATCCTGGTGAAGATGTGCCTTTAGATATCAAACAAAATGTCACCAACCAGATTCGTCAATTGCGTTTGGTACCAACTAGGCTAGATCACATACCTGAAGAAGAAGTGAAAAAGTTTCCCAAAGTTATGGATTATCCTAAAGATTATGTTCTCAAATAAATTTGCAATGTTTAAGATAGTTAAGTTCTAGATAATAAATGTATAGATAGTATTATGGGTTTCTTTATCTGCTTTGTTTGTGACAATCCACAGGGTGCTAATAAGTGGCTAAGCTCAATTGTAAAAAGCCATGTTAGATATTTTTAAAATTAACTGGCATTTATTATATTGAAGCTAATATTAACAATATGACATGTCCCATAAAGGGATTCCACATTGCCTATCATGTTGTGTCACCTAATGAATAATGGGCTTAAAAAAGAAAGAAATGATTTATAAAAACGGTTTAATTTTACTTGTATTTACAAAATCGTTTGCGCTTCAGACACTTAACCTTGGCGCATCATAGATGCCATGTCGAATTGGGCAGGGGCATCGACAACATGCACTGGAGAGGGCTGGGCCAGCTCAGCAACAAGTTTGGACTCCATCACGGGTGATTCAACGTTCTCCGCTACGTCTACGAACTTAACGGCCGTGGGGACGATCTCGGCTTCGTCAACAAAGTTGACAGGTACAGGAACAATCTCCTCGGCTACTTCAGTTTCAAGAGCTTCGGCGTTGTCAACAAACCTGACGGGTGTGGGTACAACCTCCTCGGCTACTTCAGTGCCAGTGTCAGTGCGTAGCTGGACGTCTTCCGCAGCATCGACAAACTTCACTGGCGTTGGTAAGATGTCCTCAGCAACTTCAGTATCGACGGGAGCTTCAACGATTTCAGCTACATCGACAAACTTGATTGGTGTGGGTACGATCTCATCAGCTACTTCAGACTCAAGAGGGGCTTCGACAAAATTGACAGGCTCTGGAACGATTTCCTCAGCAACTTCGGGTTGGAAGTCAAGGGGAGCACGAGCTTGAGCTGGTGGGATTTCTGAGTCAACGAAGTTGACTGGCAGGACTTCCTCGGCATTGATTTCGGGTGCTACTTCAGCGTTTTCAGCAACCTCAACAAAACGGACGGGTGTGGGCTGAATCTCTGCGTAGGCCAGCTCATGGACTTCTTCAATCGGAGGATTGACAGCGAAACTCCTGAAGAATTCGTTGGCTACTTGGGGTGAGATGATCAGGGGTTGGATGCTGATGGCCATGAAGCCAGGGTCAGCGAGGACCAGCGGGGCTTCTGGTGCGGGCAGCTCAATGGGCTGCGCGTCCGGCACGGGGACTGCGGTGGACAAAGCCACGAAGGCAAGCGCGATTAAAAACTTCATGTTGCCTGAAAAGGAAATATTACATTATGTCTTGTTACTTTGTGTTGTTAGAAATGTTATGACGAGTACCATGAATCATGATCGAGTGTCTAAGATATTCATATCAGTAACAAAAAAACACACTTTAGAAAAAGAAGCAATTATGTATGTAAAATATATAATCAAATCATTCATTAGTTACGATTTTGCAATATTTTTTTTAACCAGTATATCTGCAGTTCCCTTACAGTCAACACAACAGATATATCATAACTGCACTCTTTTAAAATAAAATCACTTTACACATAGCACACGATGACTACTAAGAAAAATAACTAACACACAAATAAACACTGGCGTCGTCTTACCTGACACTTTTATGGCAGACGATCAAGTCAAGATTTGATAAAATCGCTCATCTTTATATACACAATCACGCATTATCAACACCGGCCCTTATTAGCCACTGATAACCGTTATCAGTCTGCCTTGATTTGTCCACGTATATTTCATTTTACAAAATGAACAGACTCGCAAGAGTTAAGAGGATTAAAAATACAAAAATACGTTCCTTCATGTTTTGTTTCTGATCTTTGTCAACGGAAATGACTCGTTTTCTTACGCACACTAATCATATTCTTTTGATTAATTCCATTGTGACTTAAAAATCACTAATAACTTAATATTGCCTTGTCCCAGCTGGAACAGGTATTTTCCATTCGGCTAAAGAATGAAATTTGCTGCCGGTGAATATGTTTCCGAAAGACAAAATAGACAGTTAGGTTCCCTATCCTAAGGGTGCCTGTCTATCGGCTCGTAGCGAGGCCGCGGAGCGGAGAAACGCAGAAATATTACCTATAGGCTTGTCCATTGAGAGGAGCGGAGAATTGGGCGATTCCATTGGTTAATATTGTATATGTCTCTCCTCCGCGCCGGGCGACTGTAACACCGTAGGTATCAGTATGAACGGTTAATCGGTAACGCAAAATGTATGTTAGCAGAAAGTATATTAACCGATATAATACATAAATAAAAATATACGATTTGGAAGGGGGCGAATTAGACAATGTATTGAATTGGAAACAAACATTATATATTTTATATAATTCTTCTCTTCCATTACACCAAATTACTGCTAAATATATTTGGCAATATAAAAAATAAGGAATACATTAGACTCGAGATTTTTCAATCGTACTACCTAATATTCATATCTAATAAGGTAAATATCGTGTTACAGTCAAAATATTCGAATCGGGCCAAATGTGAATGACTAAATCTAAATGGTTTTCCCATAATATTTAAAAGTTATAGAGATAAGAAAAGGATTACTAAAGCTGGACTTTTCACTTATTTACGTACTACGATATAAACGGAATTGATGATAAAACATGATAAGGTGATTTCTTCTTTATGCAATTTATTTTGAAATACATTGCACTTATATGGAATGTTTAAAGTGTGATGGCATGAGTGAATGTGCAACAGCAGTTTTGACCAATCTAATATTTTGACTGTAACATTACGCATAATCATTCTTTTGGAATACAATTTCTAATATGCGATACCTAAATCTCTTACATTTACGATAAAAACAAATGACTATAAAAATATACATATTGATAACAAAATCTGGATAACCTTAATATTAACTATATGAAGAAATTAAAATTGTATTCTAATAATAACGATTGAGCCTTGTTGGTTTAGCCAGTTTCGCTTAAAGCCTCTAGCACACCGACGCAGTCGCATGCGAATCCGAAACAACAAAAAAAAACTGTCAGTTGTATGGCAGCGATTCGCATATGCTTTTTCTCACTCTAATATTAGCGAGATGAAATGGTTGCATCCTTGTCGGTACGATTTCGCAGATCATTGCGCAATGGCCGCCACACAAACGCATACATTTCGTACCGTACCGACAAGGACGCAAACATTTCATCTCGATAATATTAGAGCGAGACAAAACATATGCCATACAACTGACAGTTTTTCCGTTGAATCTGATTTGCATGCGAAGTCGGTGTGCTAGAGGTATAACTTAAAAATACTTCAGTATGTATTATGTTATGTTTTTAGCAAACGAGACTCAACCGCTTTATACACCATTCCAACTTTTATACGTACGAACTTATGTTTAAAAACTTTGTCCACAAAATTAAAAAAAAGTAACAGTAGAACGTGTTTTTACGGAATAGACTGGAAAGATTTGCAAAGCTTTGTTGTATTGAGATTTTAACATTGTGAACTATTGCAAATGGATTAATCGACTCGCATTTAAATAAGCTTTACTTTTTGCAATTAAAGGTTATCATATGAGCAATAAAAGCCGAACTGCGTGTGTGTGACGAGTTTTCAGAAAATCTGTAATTTATAATATCTGATGAAATTATTCAACTTTAGAATATGATTTTAAAAATCCATTATCATAATACTCCGAATTCAGTCGAAAAACTTATAGTAAACCAGCAAATACTTCTCTGCCTGGCGATCGTAGCTCACGCACACATTGAAATTGCTTATTATTATTATTTTACTTGAATGACAACTCACAATTAATATTTGGCCAAATGTAAACTCATTCGATATCAAACACATTGAACGTATTTCCCTGATGGATGTTTCAATAATCATTGTTTTTGTTGATTATAATATAAGTGAAATCATTCAACTGATAAGCAATAACTTCAAGTTTTAATTAGCAAAGTTTTCCACATTTTATTGTATATTGAATATAATCAACCTTTCTTTTGGCTATGATATTTGGACCACACTATGTGGTAAGCCTATCGCTCCGTTAATTTAATAGTACGTTTATCTGTATGTATCTGGAACAAAACAGGACATATTCATACATAAAAAGAGTCTTAATTTCTTAGCTTCTTAAAAATACACGTAAATGAAACTAATAAAATAAAATGCATACATCATCATTGGAGCACAAGGATACATATATTTACACAGTACTTAGAGCATATAAAATCTGATCAACATTAACTTTACAATGTTATGTTTAAATTTTTACTAATCAACGTCAGGAGACGGTGCGGTCGCCCCAATGACTAACTTTAATAGTTTCATTTTTAATTCTATGTTTCCTGACCTTCTTTGCAGATTTAAAAGCGAAAATAACAGGGAGGACACATTATTTCAGGAACGATATCTTCTGAAAACTGACTAACAGCTAAGTGACAGTATACTTACAGTGTATTTTTTAACCTGACACATCTTATATGATTACCAAATCAATTTTGCAGCAGTCTGTTAGTCATAAATACATGTGCATTCTGATTCATTTTAACACAAATCAAATCTGTACATGTAGTTGTTTTTTATCTCATAGATCTATGAAACACCTATTCATTCAATCACTTCTAATCTCACATTATCAGTGAATGCTATTGATACAATGTGTCAAGATTTAATTCAAAATTAAAACCAGGAATTGTAAATAAGAGCGATGTGTAGTAGAAATACTCTTATACTCTTTAAAAAATTTGCCAAAGAAAGTTTATGCTTTTTGTAATGATTATTTTTCCTGGCATTAGTAACATTGATCATGACTATGTTGTATCATATCAAATGAAGTATTAATTTGAACCATAAGATAAAATAATTTAATCAAGAAAGATAACATGATAATTTACATAAGCTCACATGATTGACTGGTAATTAATCTTCATTAAATAAATGATTTCTGAGTAATAAGTTCTTTTCTTTGTAGGTGAGATTTATTCTTTTTCTCATTATCATAAAGCGTAGTATGCCTGCAAAGAAGACCAGTGTATTGCCACAGGATCACTAAGTCACATCACAGTGTAGGAAAGATGGAACAGTAATCTCCAGTTTTTCACGTCGGTTAGGCTTTTTCACAATATGACGGGTTCCTCGTGAAAGTTAAATTCGCGTATTCTATACTAATATTATAAGGAGGAAAAATTTGATTGTTTGTTTGTATGCTTGTTTGAATTGAATAGGCTCCCAATCTACTGAACCGAATCAAAGAATTCTTTTACCATACGAAACCGACATTATCCCCGATGAACATAGGCTATATTTAATACTAGCTGCCCGTCCCGGCTTCGCACGTGTGGAATAATTGTCTACCCGTGCGAAACTGGGCCAGGCCGCTAGTTCCATTAAAGTCTGCTCTACAGTGTTACAGTTTGCACATGCTATAAACCACGGTAATATTATCTATACAGTATTCCATCTTTATATAAACGGACGACGCGCGAGCTATACCTACGCGCCCGGATCAAGGCATGCGCTTGGCATGCTACAGTCGCGAGTGCGCGCAGTGACGAACGGACGGTGTGCTGGTTTTTAATCAGTAACCGCCCGAATTTTAACTAGAAATAAGTGCAAGTAGCTATTTAACATGACAAGTTGAATATATTGTGCTGTTTTTGGATTGTGGATTTTTTATACACTCAAATATAATAATAAAGCATTTCGTTCATACGAGAATAATATTTCTAATACAAGCAATGTGCAAATATTATTCGGTCGCAAATTTATTAGCCCGATTTGTTATAAAGTCACATAATCATGGGTTTTAATTAAATCTATCAATCAATAAAACCACTTGCATTTTAATTGAACACTTTCTATTCAATTCATAAAGTATTTTATGTAATCATATAAACATTTTATATTGTTTCTAAGTATCTGTGCTTATAAATAAAAAGTAACAAATTTACAATCTCAAAACAAGATAGAAACTCAAAGTAGGCAGATGCAATTAAAACGCTGTAGGTAGGCGACAGCGAGTACAGCGACAGCCCTATCTCATGCTTACGTACCACGCGGCGGTAGGTACTTATTTTAAAAACACGGCCGAGTTGGAATACTGTATGAATAATATTACCGTGTATAAACTCCACCTCGCGGGCTCAGAGCGGATTGGTGGCGGGGTTAAATTGGCTCGTTTCACCTTATAGTTGAGGTAAGGCCTGTCCACAGAAAAGGGATCTATATAGGCTGATAAAATGAGAGAGATTTGATGTTATGTATATATTTTCTCATGGTTAGGGGAAGGAGTTTTTAAGTGTGGTTATTACTCTTAAAACAATATGCCTCAACAGCCATTGCGAGCCCGTATTGAATGTATTTTATTATGGTAATGAATGAAAAACTGTTACTTATAATGTAGCCTGTGTACGGGTCCAGAAGCACATTCAAACATCACTTAATGTAGATTTTAATACGTGTCATCCGTGAATTTTAACATTACCTGCTTTTACATAACTTGTTACGCTTTTCATAACTAACGGTCACGTGTCATTTCAACTAAGTTTGGTAGGTACAACTATTTTCAATATAATTACGGTCGAAAAAGCCTACCGTTAAAGTTGCCTAAAGGTCGTAACGCATATTTTTGTTTCAACTAAACGACGGACGAAATCACAAAAGGACGATTCGCCTACGGTTATTTCACCTATTGTTAACTCACCTACGGTTGACTCGCCTACTGGTTCATTCGGCTATGACTACGGTTGACTACGGTTGTTTGAACTAACGGGCGATTTACCTACGGTATACTCACCTACTGGTTACAAATATCGTTCAATAGTTTGATCAACATAGGTATTTCGAACTTAGTTAAACATCCTATAGTTTAATCAACCAATAGGTAACTTAGTAGAAACAACCAACAGTTTAAACAACTAATAGATGAATAGTTCGTTAGTCCAATCCATTTTTAGTTGAAACAAACTTAGGTGACTTAAACTGTAGTTGAGTCGTCCAGTAGGCGAAATGAACATAGGTGTCGCCCGTAGTTATATTGAAAATAGTTGTACCTAAACTTAGTTGAAATGATTCATTAACCAACTTACAGAGCATTTCATGTCTAGTATCATCAACGCGTATATATAGTAGACTAAGTGCTTGTTTACACAGGAACGCGCGGGTGCGAGCACGTTACTTAGACCGCACGTGCGTTTCGTACGTGAACACTTGGATATCACTTTGTATGTTTGATACTTCGCCCGCGCCCGCGAGTCTATGTGAACAAGCACTCACTGTGTTCCCTTACACTGTGCTTGCGGAGGCTAGGGTCGCGGGGGCGGGCGCGGTCACTCCGGCCCTCATTTGATTGCGCGCGCTTCGGGGAGAAACGCGTCCCAGTAGCGGATCGACTGGAAAAGAAAACATAGAGATAAGAATTAAGCAATGTTTTGATTGGTTAGTTAGGGGAATGAGACATTAACTAAATCCGGGGCCCTATAACGTGGATTGTTTTTATACAACCATGCGCAAGCGCTGCACATCCTTGGTGCGCCGGGTGCGGGCCAGCCCGAACAGTATCCTGCGCGCTTTCGCCGAGCGTTTTGACTGTCTGTACATGTATCACTGTGACATGAAACATGTGCGGGCTAAAGTTAAGATACTGTTTTAAATATGCATAAGTTAATAATTTGTAATTTTGTATTTTGTAACTGTAATTGGTTCATTTGTTGACATTAATAAATAAATTATTATTATTATAACGATCTTGGTTAAACTCAACAGAAACTCTGCGAAAGCGCTGGTAATCAAGGGGCAAGGAAAGGAGTTCTTGTTTTTTTTAATACAACCTACACTTAGCTAGGGCTATCACACCTGTTAAGTGTTGATGGGACTGAAGGTGGAAGCGCACTACTCCCGGAATCCTCAACTAATGAGGCAATTGTATCTTATCTTTAACTGATGGAACACAATAATGGTGAAAACAAAATTGTTGCGGCCTCAGCCTCATTAGTGTAGATATGTATAAGTCGTGCCATATAAAAAGAAGGCCACGGTCACCTGCGCACTAGATGATACATGGGTTTTATTGGTCCTGCGCGGCTCATTGGTGGTCCTGGGGCATCTCGCGTGTCGCACGTCCGCGTCGCCGCGAGCGAGCGGGATAGCGACTGCTCTCATGCGCAAGCTCCTCCCATCCAGCGTTCTTTTTACATGGCGCGTCTTTTATTTACATTTGTGTGGGATATCGGTGAGAACCGTAACGCAAGGTGTGCGAATGAGGATTATTAAGATGGGGAACAGAAAAAACGAAAGTAACTTAGTTTTGTATTTGAATAGGAGAACATGAGAGTGACGTAGGTGGTTTTTGTTTGACAATCAGAGGGCGAGTCGTACGTTGAAAGTGTAAGGAAAAGAGATGTTGTGGTATTTAAGCAGTGTCTGTACAACCCCAATAAAGAAGTTCGTTGAGGCCCACGGCGAGTTTCCCTTCTAGATCTTACAGTAAGGAACAAGAGGTGCTAGTAGTATTGTTGTAGTATTTAAAAAGTGTCTGTACAACCCCATTAAAGAAGTTCGTTGAGGCCCACGTCGAGTTTCCCTTCTAGAGCTTACAGTAAGGAACAAGAGGTGCTGGTAGTATTGTTGTGGTATTTAACAAGTGTCTGTACAACCCCAATAAAGAAGTTCGTAGAGGCCCACGGCGAGTTTCCCTTCTAGATCTTACAGTAAGGAACAAGAGGTGCTGGTAGTATTGTTGTGATATTTAAGAAGTGTCTGTACAACCCCAATAAAGAAGTTCGTAGAGGCCCACGGCGAGTTTCCCTTCTAAATCTTACAGTAAGGAACAAGAGGTGCTGGTAGTATTGTTGTGGTATTTAAGAAGTGTCTGTACAACCCCAATAAAGAAGTTCGTTAAGGCCCACGTCGAGTGTCCCTTCTACATCTTACAGTAAGGAACAAGAGGTGCTGGTAGTATTGTTGTGGTATTTAGGAAGTGTCTGTACAACCCCAATAAAGAAGTTCGTTGAGGCCCACGTCGAATGTCCCTTCTAGATCTTACAGTAAGGAACAAGAGGTGCTGGTAGTATTGTTGTAGTATTTAGGAAGTGTCTGTACGACCCCAATAAAGTTCGAGGCCCACGGCGAGTTTTCCTTATAGATAATAAATATTTCACAACAATCACACCAATTCTCTAGTCCCAAATTAAGCTACGAGGTTTGTGTTATGGGTACTAGACAACGGATAAACATATTTAAATACCTTTTTTTTGTAAATAAATACATATTATACATAGAAAACACCCAGACCAGTACAAACACAATGTTCATGCACACTTATGCTTGTACTGTAAGGGGATCGAACCCGCGACCCTTGGTTTAGAAGTCCGACTTGTGGACCACTGCACCAAGCGGTCGTCGAAATTCGACGCGCGAATGCGATCTTATATTTGTGCGTGTGGGAGGGCCTGTATTGGGGATTCTCACCTGCGTCTGGTGCTTCATGTGCTCCCTATAAAGGAGTTCGTTGAGGCCCACGGCGAGTTTTCCTTCTCGTAGATCTTACATTCGTGCGTGTGGGCCTATAATTGTGTTTCTCACCTGCGCCTGGTGCTTCATGTGTTCCTCCAGGTACCGCAGCACGGTGGCGCGCAGTTCGGCGAGCCGCACCTCGTCCCAGCGCTCCAGCTCCTTCTTGATCACGCGCGATATCGTGTCGAACTCCTGCTGGCCGCGTTCCACTTTCGCTTCCCACTGTGGAAGATAGTTTTTGAGTTTTAGAGAGCAAAGCTGAAAAAAAGGATTATTTTGCTTTAAATTTCCACTAAACGTAGGAACCAAAATACATCCAACTGTAATCACCTGAAAAAGCTAGAGCTGAAAGTAGCAAGACCCACAATACCTACAACTCACAACGTGACACAGAAGATGCACCTGGAATCACAACACTGGCACCAAACCATTCGACGCGTTTCGCCACTACACGTGGCATCCTCAGGAGATGTTGTCGCTTCGACAGACTACGAGCGACTGGCTCGTAGTCTGTCGACTTTCAGCTCTAGCTTTTTCAGGTGATTACAGTTCGATGTATTTTGGTTCCTGCGCTGGCGTCGTTTAGTGGAAATTTAAAGCAAAATAATCCTTTTTTTCAGCTTTAGTCATGAATTTCCGCAAAGTACCGCCTGATTCCATCAACTATTTTAAAAGCAGACCACAGGAGTGCGCCTGATGGCAGGCCGTTCATTAGGTTATTATAAAACGACCCAAGATTGAGCCGCCATGCTACCAAGTTTTGCAGTGCGGGGTCTAGCTTGAGTCTTGGCTAAAACAGAATCCCAAGCTGGTGGAATTTCCCAACCTTCTTCTCTTTTAAAATTAGGGTGTCTTCTAGTTTCAATGGCCTCACGGAGTATACGAGGAAGAAAACGACGTTCTCTTGCGAGGACTTTCGGTTGGTCAAAGCGTATCAAGTAAAAAAAAAGTGTATCATTTCAATATCTGTAACTGTTCGCGTAAACCAAAGAAACAAGTATGGGCGTTAAGTTGTAAAAATTATTTTCTTGACTCTCGAAAAAGTCCTCTACGGCAGCTATAACCGCATCATTATCGTGAAATTTTGTTCCACGAATTTCCTCTTTTAATTTAGGTAATAAGTGAAAATCACTTGGGGCTAAGTCCGAAGAATATGGTGGGTGGTCAAGGAGATTGAAGCCAGCACAGCGGATTGCGTTGAGCGCAACTTCCGATCGATGAGCAGGAGCGTTATCTTGAAGGAACAACTCGCCCAACGACAGTTTTCCACGACGTTTTTCTTTAATCGCTTCACGCACTCTCCGGATTAAATTTGCATAATAGGGTCCAGTAATCGTCTGGCCTTTTGGCATGTAATCAATAAAAAGGATTCGTTCACTATCCCAGAACACAGAGGCCATAACTTTGCCAGCGGTAGGAGCAACTCGAAATTTCTTAATGGATGGAGAGGATGGTCGTTTCCAAGACATGCTTTGTCTTTTAGTTTCAGGATCAAAATGGTGGACCCACGTTTCATCCATGGTGACAAGACGACGGCAAAAATTATCCGAATCACGCTGGAACATTTCGAGATTACGCTTGGAAATTTCCAAACGTCGCTTTTTGTTTTCGTCGGTTAACATTCGTGGCACCCATCTTGCAGACACTTTTTTAAACCCCAGTGAATCAATTAAAATGGATTGAACGCTACCAAAACATATCTTTAGGATCTCAGCTATATGTTTTATAGTCATTCTTCTGTCTTCCAAAACCAGATTCTCAACCTTTTTGACATTTTCTTCTGTAACGGAGGTTGAAGGCCGCCCAGAACGCGGGTCATCTTTACAGCTTGATCTACCTCTTTTAAATTCAGCCACCCAGTACGCAACCGTAGAATAGGGTACAGCATCACCCCCTAATGTCTGCTGAATGTCCAAAAAAATTTCCTTCGTAGACATTTTTTTCAAACTGAGATATTTTATCACCGCACGTAACTCACTTTTATCCATAATTGTGACTTTTTAGCAACTCGTTGCACAAAAAAAATTATTACATGCGAACGAACTGACAAAAACAAGTGACAGTCTGCATAAATATAGTGTGATAGACACTCTTTAATTTAAATATCGAACTTGATCCAAAAAGGTTTCATATATATGCACTTCTAAGAACTTTCTGATTCACCCTCGTTTAAGCATCATCGAATCATAATTATCGAATGCACTTTAACAACGAAAAAAATTTGGGATTTTGGAATCGTCCAATTTTTTGTTTTATTTAAAAAAGAACACTTACATCAATAATCTCGCCAGATGCTTGCTCGATCTTCTCCGGGCGGTTGGCGAGTTCCGCCTTTGCCTTGTTCTCGCGCCGTTTCGTCAGCTGCATTTGCGCGTGTTGCCAGTTTTGGAATACCTACAACACGAATTCAACTCCTTTTACATTCAGGCCATTAGGCTGGAAGGAATGCTCTTCCCGAAAATATAAAACATGCTCCCACCAAACTATTATTCAAGAGACTCATTCGCACCCACTTTTCTTACTTTATCGCAACCGTCAGTATAGATCTTTCTTTAACCGCTTGGTGCAGTGGTCTGGCTGTCGGACTTCTAAACCAAGGGTCGCGGGTTCGATTCCCGCACAGTACAAGCATAAGTGTGCATGAACATGTGTGTTTGTACTGATCTGGGTGTTTTCTATTTATAATATGTATTTATTTACAAAAAAAAAAGTATTTAAGTATGTATATCCGTTATCTAGTACCCATAACACAAGCCTCGTAGCTTACTTTGGGACTAGAGAATTGGTGTGCTTGTTGTGAAATATTTATTTATTTATTTATTTATTTAACAGTTCGTCATATTTATTTAGTGTATAGTAGTATATATTATGTGTATTTCTAAATATGTATTCTTATATAAATTTATTGTATATTTTATGTTTCATCTCAAGTGTCATATTATTAGTATTATTATTTTTGTGTTTTCTCTTTTATTTATTTTGTCGCACCGCCCACTAATTATTTCAGCTTAGCCCAAAGGTATGACTGGTAGAGAATGTCCTACGACGTTAAGTCCACCTTTTGTACACAACTTAAATAAATAAATAAAACAATACAAGGATTATATAGCAATGCTCTGACAGTCAGTTATATCAGATCGTAATATCGAAGAGCTGAGTAATATCGTAATATCGAATATGAGGAATGTTTTTACTATTCGGTAATATAGTAATTTTCCCGGTCGCAAGGTCAATGTCCAACCAAATCGACTTAGTAGCTTAAGTTCTAGTTTCACCATAGTATGATGTTAGTTACTTAAGAAGCAGCTATCTTTCGTGAATGATATTTTGTTTTGTTTACAAATGCACGAATTTACGAATGAATTGAATTGATCGATTTCCGCCCGTTAAATTATCAACATGGTACAGAGTGATATATGTACATAAATCACTCTGTTTTTAACACTGATTGGCTGAGTTGATGCCTTATTAAGAGAATAAATAACAGAGTATGATGAAACTAGGCCTAAGAGTGAAAGTGTAAACAGACAGAGTTACTTCAGCTTTCATTTACCTCTATATGCTATGTGGCATTTCATTGTCAATTATGTATAGGCATGTCAATGTTTTACCTTGACTCTTTCATGGAAAACGTCTTTGATGGCGCTAATGAGTCCTAGGTAGTCCTTGATGTGTTCAGTCAGCACGAAAAAGTCTGTGTTCGACTGCTCCATCCTCAGTTGTTCGATCTGTAAGTGGACACCATGTCAGAAAACAGTTAAGACATAAAGGGTAGTTTCCATCGTGGGTTGATGTGTCGGATTAGAAATAACTTATAAGTAAAATTAATTGTGGTGTAAATCTGAATCTTAAAAGGTTCATCTTAAAATATCTCCTCAATATGAGTACAGTAATAGGTCGACTGGATGCTAACGACTTCAAATGCACCCTGTATATATGAAGGCTAAATTTCCAGTTAATAAATTTAAAACCGTCTCATGCAGACGCGAAATATGAAACATGATAGTGTGACCAATCGTGACCAAACGGGGCTGACATTGACACAAGGCGTTTGAAGTTTTGGTCGCATTACGTCACATCGTGTCGCGTAGCACTGGTCTGTCAGGAGCGGAAACTACAGCCGGACAGCAGGGCGGTTGCTCGTGCGCTAGTCCTGTATGCAGCTAGCTACAGTATGAAGCTGCGAGCATCTACCTTCTCGTGCAAGTCGGCAGTGTGCGAGAGAGCGCGCGATAGCGGCGCGTGCGGGTCGGCGCCGGACAGCGCGGCCGCCGCTCGCGCCGCGTCGTGCGTGCGCGCCGCCAGCTCACGTCGCTCGTGCGCTAGTCCTGTATGCAGCTAGCTACAGTATGAAGCTGCGAGCATCTACCTTCTCGTGCAAGTCGGCAGTGTGCGAGAGAGCGCGCGATAGCGGCGCGTGCGGGTCGGCGCCGGACAGCGCGGCCGCCGCTCGCGCCGCGTCGTGCGTGCGCGCCGCCAGCTCACGTCGCTCGTGCGCTAGTCCTGTATGCAGCTAGCTACAGTATGAAGCTGCGAGCATCTACCTTCTCGTGCAAGTCGGCAGTGTGCGAGAGAGCGCGCGATAGCGGCGCGTGCGGGTCGGCGCCGGACAGCGCGGCCGCCGCTCGCGCCGCGTCGTGCGTGCGCGCCGCCAGCTCACGTCGCTCGTGCGCTAGTCCTGTATGCAGCTAGCTACAGTATGAAGCTGCGAGCATCTACCTTCTCGTGCAAGTCGGCAGTGTGCGAGAGAGCGCGCGATAGCGGCGCGTGCGGGTCGGCGCCGGACAGCGCGGCCGCCGCTCGCGCCGCGTCGTGCGTGCGCGCCGCCAGCTCACGTCGCTCGTGCGCTAGTCCTGTATGCAGCTAGCTACAGTATGAAGCTGCGAGCATCTACCTTCTCGTGCAAGTCGGCAGTGTGCGAGAGAGCGCGCGATAGCGGCGCGTGCGGGTCGGCGCCGGACAGCGCGGCCGCCGCTCGCGCCGCGTCGTGCGTGCGCGCCGCCAGCTCACGTCACTCGTGCGCTAGTCCTGTATGCAGTTAGCTTCAGTATGGAGCTGCGAGCATCTACCTTCTCGTGCAAGTCGGCAGTGTGCGAGAGAGCGCGCGATAGCGGCGCGTGCGGGTCGGCGCCGGACAGCGCGGCCGCCGCTCGCGCCGCGTCGTGCGTGCGCGCCGCCAGCTCACGTCGCTCGTGCGCTAGTCCTGTATGCAGCTAGCTACAGTATGAAGCTGCGAGCATCTACCTTCTCGTGCAAGTCGGCAGTGTGCGAGAGAGCGCGCGATAGCGGCGCGTGCGGGTCGGCGCCGGACAGCGCGGCCGCCGCTCGCGCCGCGTCGTGCGTGCGCGCCGCCAGCTCACGTCGCTCGTGCGCTAGTCCTGTATGCAGCTAGCTACAGTATGAAGCTGCGAGCATCTACCTTCTCGTGCAAGTCGGCAGTGTGCGAGAGAGCGCGCGATAGCGGCGCGTGCGGGTCGGCGCCGGACAGCGCGGCCGCCGCTCGCGCCGCGTCGTGCGTGCGCGCCGCCAGCTCACGTCGCTCGTGCGCTAGTCCTGTATGCAGCTAGCTACAGTATGAAGCTGCGAGCATCTACCTTCTCGTGCAAGTCGGCAGTGTGCGAGAGAGCGCGCGATAGCGGCGCGTGCGGGTCGGCGCCGGACAGCGCGGCCGCCGCTCGCGCCGCGTCGTGCGTGCGCGCCGCCAGCTCACGTCGCTCGTGCGCTAGTCCTGTATGCAGCTAGCTACAGTATGAAGCTGCGAGCATCTACCTTCTCGTGCAAGTCGG
The DNA here is from genome assembly GCA_963921415.1 of Pyrausta despicata. Lineage (NCBI taxonomy): Eukaryota > Metazoa > Arthropoda > Insecta > Lepidoptera > Crambidae > Pyrausta > Pyrausta despicata. Next base: position 5,239,011 of record OY992862.1, on the reverse strand, counting down.
CAGTGTGCGAGAGAGCGCGCGATAGCGGCGCGTGCGGGTCGGCGCCGGACAGCGCGGCCGCCGCTCGCGCCGCGTCGTGCGTGCGCGCCGCCAGCTCACGTCACTCGTGCGCTAGTCCTGTATGCAGTTAGCTTCAGTATGGAGCTGCGAGCATCTACCTTCTCGTGCAAGTCGGCAGTGTGCGAGAGAGCGCGCGATAGCGGCGCGTGCGGGTCGGCGCCGGACAGCGCGGCCGCCGCTCGCGCCGCGTCGTGCGTGCGCGCCGCCAGCTCACGTCGCTCGTGCGCTAGTCCTGTATGCAGCTAGCTACAGTATGAAGCTGCGAGCATCTACCTTCTCGTGCAAGTCGGCAGTGTGCGAGAGAGCGCGCGATAGCGGCGCGTGCGGGTCGGCGCCGGACAGCGCGGCCGCCGCTCGCGCCGCGTCGTGCGTGCGCGCCGCCAGCTCACGTCGCTCGTGCGCTAGTCCTGTATGCAGCTAGCTACAGTATGAAGCTGCGAGCATCTACCTTCTCGTGCAAGTCGGCAGTGTGCGAGAGAGCGCGCGATAGCGGCGCGTGCGGGTCGGCGCCGGACAGCGCGGCCGCCGCTCGCGCCGCGTCGTGCGTGCGCGCCGCCAGCTCACGTCGCTCGTGCGCTAGTCCTGTATGCAGCTAGCTACAGTATGAAGCTGCGAGCATCTACCTTCTCGTGCAAGTCGGCAGTGTGCGAGAGAGCGCGCGATAGCGGCGCGTGCGGGTCGGCGCCGGACAGCGCGGCCGCCGCTCGCGCCGCGTCGTGCGTGCGCGCCGCCAGCTCACGTCGCTCGTGCGCTAGTCCTGTATGCAGCTAGCTACAGTATGAAGCTGCGAGCATCTACCTTCTCGTGCAAGTCGGCAGTGTGCGAGAGAGCGCGCGATAGCGGCGCGTGCGGGTCGGCGCCGGACAGCGCGGCCGCCGCTCGCGCCGCGTCGTGCGTGCGCGCCGCCAGCTCACGTCGCTCGTGCGCGAGCCCTTCGCACGCGCCCGCCAGTCGACGGAGACAGGTTTCTAGCGCCTCGATGCGGGTTGAGCGCTCTTCGAACCACTGTGGGATGAAAGACAATAGTAGATTGTATCATGAGGAAGCAAAATAATATTTTTACGGCGAGGGCGCTTTTTTGAATCCAGAGCGAAGTGAGGGATTCTAGAGTAGAATCCCGAGCGTAGCGAGGGATTCTAAAGTAGAATCCTGAACGAAGCGAGGGATTCAAAGTACGTCGCCCGAGCCAAAAATATATTTGCGTCCAAATGATACACTCTACTTTTCATCACCCTCTATGAGAAAATAAAAAGCGGCTCAGTTTTATAGAGTACCTGACGACTAAATTGAAATCAAAAAGTGAATAAACTCATTTTTATATAATTTATCAAAACCAAGAACTTGAATGTGAAAATTTATGAAAACGCGGGCCGTAGTTCGCGCGTTTTTTTTTTACTCAGTTGCCAGCGGCGGCGGCGGGGCGATGGTCGACGGACGTGCCGTCTAACCAGCCAGTCTCTTGCGTTCGGCGGGAAACTCTAAGATGTTCCAAATTCAATAAGTGCGAGCAAAAGAATTTTTGGTCGCACTTATTTCGATAAAGAGGACCAAAATCTCATTTCTGCCCGCTGGACAGTCTGTGGCAAAGAGTAGAGTAATAGTACCTATGTCGCTTAGAAGCATCACCTTTGGGCGCACTTAAAGGCGACCAAAATCGTCTTTTTCGAATAGATGGGATGAAAAAAATATAAGAATTGGCCCATACGTTTTTGTGGTACAAGGATACAAAGACACATGTCACGCTTTAGCTGACCCGGACTTCACGCGACCCAGTTTTCAAAAGTCACGTAACGAGTCGCAGTTTCACGTCGCGGTCGCGCCGGTAGCTAGGAACCGAGTGCCATCATTATACCACCTCTTTTCAGTGTTTAATCAAATCATGGACAGACAGTACAAATCAAACTTAATACAACGGCACAGTAAGCAGTTTAGAAAACTACAACTTTTAAAAACTGACACGATTGCAAAAAATAATCGAGTAAGATGTCACAGGGTTCAAAAAATATTAGAAAAATGGCGCTACCAAAATCAAATTATAACCGCACGAGGCAACTGACACTCAGCGCCATCTGTTTGAAGCTCACATAAAGTATTGGATGTAGAATTTCACTCACCGGGTCCGACTCGTCCATTCTGTACGTGATTTTATTGACGGTCTCGCCGACCTTGTTGAAGAGACGCAGCACGCCCGCGCCGCTGAGCGCCGATGTGCTCGTCGCTTTCGGCAGCTCTGTGTCTAAGCGAAGAATACCAATACGTTAGTCAGAATGTTGGTGGGAAGGAACAGCATGAAACAGATCGAATCTCTTGGTACGGCAGTTCTTTCATAATTTGGTCTTAAAGGTGCTTACTGCTCACTATTAAGTTCCTAATTTCCGTATTGTAATTGTAACAAATTCATTGTAGCCAATTCTCAAACATTTGCGTAGAAAATATATAACTGTCTTGTATCACTGAACGCTTACAAACTTTAGCACAACCTTCACTCGCGCACTAATAGATTATGGGTTCGCATAGAAATTGTACAACTATCTTGTATCGCTGAACGTTCACACTTCACATAATACAAAATAACGAGCACTCTACACCTTCATGGAGCGCTGAGAACACTCATTATAAATTTCTATTGGAATCAATGGCCTTACTTTGTAAGGCGTAACCTGATTTCCGAAATCGAAATTTGTACTCTAGCAATCTTGGCCTGATGGCACAGCCAAGTATAGTATGAGTTACATGGAGGACTACTAAAGTAAACTATAAGTATTGCTTGCAGCCTTTTTTGCGTCTGGTAAATGCTTTACGCATATTTACCTCCAGCGCGTGTGGCGATATGTGGGACTTCAGAACTCCATACAGGTCGGATACCCACTGAGAACTAGACGGTGCCCTCCGGTGCCATAAGTGGGACGGAACCATGACTAAGGCTAGGCGTATGCTGACATACATGCAAAGCACCACAGTGCAGGGCAGGGCAGTTGAGACAGACATGTGCCCTCCGCATGTTGCGACGCAAATGACATTCACATCCTAGCTATACAACAATATAGTACAAGGAATAGACGCTGGACGGACAAAATGAGTTTAGAGTCAGAGTCTGATTATGAATTCAACGAGTTGTTGCTACTTTACATTAAATATATTACATTCGATTGAATGTTCTGTTGTAACGTTAAAAAAACACGTATCGACGTACACGCGTGGCACAGAATTCTGTGCCGGCACTTCAACGAGACGCAGAGCAGGACAGACACATGTCTGCGTCGCATGTGCCTGCGCCGCAGCGTACGTAGTTCAATGACGTTCCATGCTTTACAAAATCTGTTCTGCTCTGCGTTGCGTGGACCTGCGTTCGTCTGCGTCTCAGCATACGCCTAGCCTGAGTGCGGTTGACCCGATTGGGTGAGCCGGTTGCATGCGACCACGGTCCCGTCCCTGGCTGATCGCTTGCTGCGTGAAAGCTTAATACTCACCGGACTCCAGAAACTCCCTGAAGTCGGGGTCGATGCACAGCACGGGGTGCTGGCCGACGCGCGTCAGGAAGCGCTCGAGCGCCGCGCGTCGCCGCTCCACAAACTGTGATTGCACGTTGCCGGCGCTGCTGCCGTTCGCGTTCTCAGTAGACGGCGTGGATGTCATCTTTAGCTTAGTTGTCCCTGTTTAATGTAAAATTAAGTTGTGTAAATGTTGTATTAGTAACATTAAATTGGTGTGATTAAATAAAGCATTGGTTGAACTAATCATCAAAGCCCCATGCGATAAGCCTCAGGTACCAATTAGCAAGAGGGTGCACGGATTGTGCACTTGTGACGTAACTTAGCCCAAATATGTTTGAAGATTGTAATATGAACTTCAAAAATACAGTGCTCTGTTCGCGTTTTTATCTTAGGGTCTTATCATTCTAGCGGTTAACGGACGGCGTCGCGTCTTCTAAATTTTATCTTCTTCCATCTAGAACTTTTAGTTTTTACAATGCATAGATATTTTTAAAATATTTTTTATTGCAAAACAACTGATACAATTTATAAGGATCCTCCCTAAACGTCGATGCTTTCGTCTCTTGCGTCTTCTAAGTAACAAAAGCAACAGCAGTGATTCCTCGTCGGAATCAATTATGTTGTTGACTGTTGAGTGGATTGTACGTCGTAAGCTCGCGGCGAACACGGGACGAAAACGTTGCGAATCCGCCACGGGCTCGCAACGTCTTTGCTGTGCAGCCGCGATGCGTTCGCCACGTATTCGTTGCGCTCCCGTTCCGCCCTGAAGCCGCTAGCAATACGCTAGTATGATAAGGCCCTTTGGCGTATCGTGTGGAAAGAGGAAAAAGGCTTAACTCTTGAACGAATTTAGCCTAGAATGTTCTTAGTGCTGCTTACCAACTATACTCTTCTCGGGCGCAGGAGGTATAATTCTGCCGGAACGCAGATATTTCTCCGTCAGCTTTTCGTGAAGGCCCAGAAAGTCGCTGAAACGTCTCCACACGGCGAATTCGTGTCTGCTGAATATTGGCATGTTCGTTTTAGTGAGTACACGGTACGCGACGTATGAACTCATCCCTTCGCCGATCTTCTGTGGCTCTGTGATCGTGATGATGATGTTGTTTGTGCGTTCTGTTGCAATCTAGCAAAGAAAAGAAACGAGGTTTTGTTATTGCCTGCAACTTTCCTCATGGAAACCCTTTACCTTCACCATTCTTTATAAATTGTAGTTACAGTACATTACAGGTACATTGTAAGGTACCTACAGTAATTGTTATGTGAAAGAGTAACAAACATCTATCCACCAATACTAACAAACTTTCGCGTTTACAACATTAGCAAGATTTAGCATTTGAGGAAGTAACATTTCTTAAATGATTGGGCATAAATTGGGTTCAGTAAATATGACACACTAATATTTTTTCTTGTATTGTTTCCCGTGTGAAATGTACAATAAAAGTATTTCTACTATCTAATGTGGGTAACAATCGGTCTTACTGTAAGCTCCCTAGGTAAAAAAAACCAATGATCACTGCCAGCACTGCTCATGACATGCAACCAAAAATAGAAAAATGAAAATAGAATAGAATAGAAAAATAGCACAATACATTGCAACAAAACAATTAAAGGCACAAATCTTACTGGGAAGTAATCTTCATATTTCAAAAATATCATTGTAATATTTGAATATTCACAAATACCAACAGAATATGACACTAGTTTCAGTATACTTGCTTTGTTGACTAATTTGAAAAATATATTTTTCAAACAAAGTGTTTCACCTCTCAATGTTGCATTAGTCATAATAATAAAAGATAATGCTATCTGTCTTGTGGGTTGTAAAGAAACCATTAATTTTAATGTCATTATCTCTGACATTGAAATGGTATACTCAATTGCACTAATGCATTTTACATTTACATTTAAAGTCATGCATTAATAATATATCATTGAGCAATTTGCTGAAATATCAATTTTCAAAGTAAATTAATATACATTAAGTAATACCACCATACTGGATGTATTATCTGGTGGGCATAATTTTCACTTTATATTTTTGTACATCTAACAATCTTTACATTAAACTCTTTCAAGGTCATCTAGTCTAGTATGAATAAAAACAATTTGGACACTCATTGCTAACAAGACATAGGTATATGATAGAAAAAAGAGCATTCTTTGTGTTTAAATAAATTTTTGTTCATACCAGTTCATCTTATGTTTAAATACATTTCTATTCATACCTCTTCCATGATAGGGCTGCTTAGGGTTGTGGTGATGGATGGTACTGCATCACTAATGGTGACCTTTTCCAGGCTCTCTTGTGCTCCGTTGACTTCTGGGTCCAGGCTGACTTCCTGCAATGATCATTCATTGAGCTGTCAATCACTAGAGCCACACTTAACTAGACACAATCCATATTATGATTATGGTCTGTCCTATTGGTGCATGAGTGCTTAAAGCTATCATTACAATTTTTATTTAAAGCAGTAAAGTCATTAGTTTGATAATTGTAATGATTAAGTACTTTTTGCTTCAACTCTGAATATACTTAATCAATTAATTTTATGAAGCTCATCATTACATGTGCATAAGAAGTAAGATCAGTAAATATCATTATCATATGATTTTTTATAATTATACAGTTTATTGATACCATTCATTCAAAATTCAAATGTTATTTATACATGCCATACTTTATGCTTTTAACAATGATGAATAAGAAAACTACCAACAACAGCTATATACTCAATGATGAGTTAAAAAAAAACTGTGCATGACTCAGGGAGGCCGGACGAGAGTAATCATTAATGTTAATAAGCATATTTCACGTGAGCAACAGTAATTAAATTACTGAATAATTATCGAACACTAGATAGATAACTTTTTAATATAATAACAAGTTCGAGTGGCGACGAGCGAAGGGGCGTTGACGCGGCACCCGGCGAATCGCCGGGGGCGGACGCGGGCACAACAAGTTGATAAAACAGGATTCCAACAAGATACCTGGACCGCAGACGCGAAAAGATCTTCTTCATCCCTGTTATCATTGTTAATATCGACCGTGCTAAAGGGCGGTGTATCTGGCCCCTCCGACATGTTCAAAACACACAATCTAACACTACCACGTACAATCACAGAAAACTATTCGTATTTCAATGAATTAATACTGAAAACAGCGAGATAAAAATTCACCGACACGATTGGATTTGCTTGAGTTTGACAGAACTGACAGTTTTTTGTGACGTATGATGATTGGACGATATCAAAAGACATCAACTACAAGTGGATTCGGACCAAACTAATTTTATTTTATTGCATTGAATTACATTGAAATAAATTTGAAAATACGAGTATTGTAATTTTATTACATAAAAATTACAAATAGCAGCGAATATAAATAGTTTCGCATAGAAAATATTATTATTCTCAAGACGTGGCAGCGGAAGCTGCTGTCAGAAAACAGCTGTCAATTTTGTGTCAAATCGCAGCAAAAGATAAGTGGTGGATTTGTTTTGTTTTTGTGATTGAGGTAAATACTAATATTTCTTTTATATTTCACTTCACTTTCTTGTTATTTAATAAATAAGTTGCCCGCAATTCTGTTACCACAAATTACCCGTTATCATCTTTTTACTGATATGCGCAATTCCCACTTGTGTTATTGTTAGGTTTGTAGGCCAACATGAGCGGTTCAGATAAGAAAGCGAAGATACCGGAGGCACCGAAGCCGGTGACTACGCCGGGAAACCTGCTGTCGAGCGTGGCCCCGCCAGCGCAGCTCCCCAACTTTGTCACATCTGCCCCTGTTCCACAACCCCCTGAAGTGAGTTTTGTGGCTTTGATCAACCTTTTTTACTATCTCTTCCGTTTTTATTATATCTGTTGCGTATTGAAGAAAATAATTTAAAGTTCCATTACAGATCTTCAGAATTACAGATCTATATAATTTAATTTCCTATTAAGTTAATGGATTTATTTTGAAAAAAACAAATGTATTAACCTCTCTAGTGGTAGTCTGATAAGTTTTAATTTGTCGCTTTCAGCCACAAATTATTCCCCAACCCATGCCTCAACCAGTCCAACCTGTTATTGTACAGGCCAAGGAGGACTCAAGCCCTCAAGAAAATTTCAGGTACCTTCCCATCAAACTTTGGATTTTATATTTCTTTTTTTATTGACTTAGCTTAAAGGTTATAGCTTTGACATTAATTGTTTTTGTTTTATTTTTATTTATTGACTTGCAGTCCAGCAATCCCCTTTAGCAAAGGAGAACCAATGCAGTCAATCAGGTCACCAGAAGACTCTCAAGCCACACAATCCCCTGACTCATTGGCTGAGAGTGTCTCAGATGTGGATAGACTAGGTAACTACAAAATTTCAAATGTTTTGCTGAAATATAACTTGGCATAATGAAAAAAATATATATCTAGAATAAAACTTAAGATTTCATTCATTTTTTTACAGAAATCACAGGTGATATATATTGATAAATTAAACTTTATACTAATCACACTAATATTCAATAATTACACAAATGCGAAAGTTTCTTTGTTTGGATTTTTGTCAATCACTCTGGAACTACATAACGGATTTTGATGAAATTTGGTATACAGACTTGGGTGATAGGATATTTTTATCCCTATTAGCTCTCTTGGGATAAAACAGGATGGAGGAAAATTCCAAAGGTTGTGTGGACGAAGTCACAGGCAGGCTGCTAGTTGTCTAATAAAATCAGAATTTGTTGTATAAGTGTTGGTTCATAGACCAAAATTTTAAAGTTGTTGATTAAGGTAGCTACCTATTTCAGATAAATAACAAATTTACCAAAATGTTAATTAAAATTATAGCCCAGCAATTAAATAGTCAATAGGCTGCTGTCATAGAGGTAGATCAAAAACGCCAAAAGCCAAAAGTGTGATGATTTGGTTGCCTTTTCAAGGGAATGGGTTGCTGGTTAAAGATAGAGATCGGTGGGGAAATTTGGGGTAGTCCTATGTTCAGTAGTGGGATGATATTGGTTGAAAAAAAATCTTAAAATGATTTGTTAAATTGTAAGCTTAAGCCATAAAAATGTTAATCAGCTTTGCCTTTCAGGGGACATAATGCCAGGTAGTGGCTTGTTCACATGGGTCAAAGGTGCAGTCTCCACTGGAGGCATCCTTCATAGGGTTGCAGAGAAAGCCAAGAGTTCTGTAGACACAATGATCACCACATTAGATCCACAGATGAAGGAATACCTAAGTAAGTTATCATAAGTTTACTATCTGACGGTTCCAAACTTTTGAAGGTATTTCAAACCTGTTTCTGCCTATTGAATATTTGAAGTGTTCTGTCCTTTTTAATGCTGTGATAGTATTTTAATATTTTCATGTCATAGTATTTTTGGAAAACTTGCGTTTTTGTTAACCATTCCTTTGTTTTTCTAGAGAGTGGTGGAGACATGTACCTTGTTGTGGCATCAGACAAAGAAAATAAGATTTCACCAATCAGAGAAGCATTCCAAACTGTTTTTGGAAAAGCAACAGTTGTGTATGTATATTGAAACTTTGTGAATTAATTGATTCCATAATTATGGTATAGCCATTTTATACAAAATAGTGGCGACTTCGTGACAGTATTTTGTCGTGTATTTCACAACTATTAGTAAGACTATTAACTAGACAGACATGCAGCAGTTTACAAAACTTTTGCTGCTGAAGGGTAAACTCGTTTCTTTTCCCGTATTTTACCCTTTGGACTTATAAAATGCATGCAAAAATAGCAAATTCAATTCAAAATGTGGTTTTTACTGTCAAATTTACAAGAGCGATATTTTTTCCTACTCCTAAAATGGCATGTTTAATGCATTTCACGTTTGGTTTTCTATTACAGAGGTTTTCAAGCCCAATCCGACGTGACAGCAGAACAGCCTGTTGGCTACGCAGCGGCGTACGCGGCGGCCAAACAACGGATCGCCCACATACGGTCTACAAGATCCGAACTGAATAATAACATACCAGTGGTAGCTATAGAAGGGTTCCTGCAGGAGGCTGTTAGCGACAGGTGAGTAAATATAGCTTTTCACTTACTTGGGCCGCTTTTAATGAGAGAGAAAGAGGCGAAAGATGTGGATAAAGCAATATTACAACCCTGATGGCTACGCAGCGGCGTACGCGGTGACGGAGCAGCGTAAAGATAGCACATATAAAATAAACAAAATACGAATTGAACAATAATGTGCAGGTGATAGCTGTCGAAGAGTTCCTGTAGGAGAATGTTAGCTTATTGAGCTGATTTGGGGCGTATGGAAATCTAAACAATATAATATCAATTATATCTATGAGTTTTAAGATTGACTAGGGCGCTTGCGACTTCGTCCGCGTTAAAAGTTTAAACATATGTTAGAATTTTGGCCCATTCTACTCGCCGAGATATTCAAAACGGTACCTCAATCATATTTTAAGGCCCTAGCACCGCGACACTGGCTGGTAAGAAAAGAATGCTCTGCACAAATAATATATGTATAGAGATAAGGTTAGTGGCAGGTAGTGTACCTTCTTTCTGTCTTAGGTCGAACCTTGGTAGAGTGAAAGAGAAGAAAGATAATGAAGTTAAGACTTAAGAGACCTACGCGGCGGCCGGAATTGCTCATATAAGATCTATAGGATCCGAACTAAATAATGGGCGGGTGTTAGCTGTTGGAGGGTTCCTATAAGAGACAGTCAGTGGTCAGGTGAGAAGTTAAAACCACTTGTTTTTGTAAGCCAGGTCTTATTAAAGCATTCAAAGGGACTTTAAAATTAAAAAGAAGCAGAGCGATAAAACGACAGCAGCAAAAGTGCGATGAATAGAATATAATAAATATTTGTATTTTTATTTGGTTATGTAATGTACCAAATAAATATTTTTACTATACCTACATTAAACAATACATGTTTCAATAATAATTAAACAAAATTAACATGAAAAGAAAAACACTGAAATAAGTTATGCGATGCAACCATATTGGCAAATAATGTGAGGTTGACCAGTTAAAAATTAGTTTTATACTTTATTTCTTAGCGACGTCCCTCTGCAATCACTGTTCGTATCTCAATCTTCATCCCCGCAGATGGTTCGACATGTCACTCCTAGTGTTCTCGCTGCCCTCTCTGGGCATCGAACTGCAGCTTCAGTCCCAGGGGACGCCGGTCCCGTCCGCCGCCGTGGCCGCCGCCGCAGCCGCCACGCCGCAGGACTATGAACACGCACAAACTGGCTATAGTGTCACTATAGGCTCCATTATGGCGGCCAGCTTGCAGGTGATACTTGTTTCTATTTTGGTATTATAGCAGCGCTGCTATCCAGGTGTATGCACTGCTGCTCTTTCAGTGTGATGGCAGCGCTGCTATTTTGTTGTCATCGGCTCTATAATGATGGCGGCTAGTTTGCAGGTGATAGTAGAGTTAGTGACATGTCTCTCCTGGTGTTCTCGCGCCGCCCTCGCTCGGCTTTCACGCCGCGGGACTACGTGCAGCCTCAACTGGTTACAGCGTGACTATTGGCCCCACTATGGCGGCCAGCTTGGCTTATCAGAGTTAGCCGATTCGGAGGCTAGTTCGCTATATTACTAGGGACATTCCACCTGATTTCATCGCGCACTAATTAATGTAGGTACCTTTCCGGAAATCAGTGTGTGAGTGTAAGTGAGATTGTGTGAGTGTAAATGTGAGTGAGAGTGTTAATGTGAGTGAGAGTGTGCGTGTGAGTGTGAGTGAGAGTGAGAGTGTGAGTGAGAGTGTGAGTGAGACTGAGAATGAGACTGAGAGTGACACTAAGAGTGAGACTGAGAATGAGACATAGAGTGAGACTGAGAGACTTAGACGGGGAGACTGAGAGACTTAGACGGGGAGACTGAGAGACGTGTATGTGTATGTGTGTGTGTGTGTGTGTGTGTGTGTGTGTGTGTGTGTGTGTGTGTATATATGTGTGTGTGTGTGTGTGTGTGTGTGTGTGTGTGTGTGCGTGTGCGTGTATGTGAATGAGTGAGTGCGTGTGTGTGAGTGAGTGCTTGTGAGTGCGTGTGAGTGTGTTAGCGTAAGCGTATAGTAGCCCTACGATGTTAAATCTTGGGATCGGTGACAATTACCGCATACTTAACAACTTACAAAGAGTTTTGACCTACTTTGTGCTATTGCACTACTCTGGACAACAAGTCCTCTGTATCACAATAGCCAAGTGTGTTAAGCTCTTTGACTAAGTTTTTATTTTATAAATTAGTCGTTATTAAAGTACGTCTTAACGTTTATCCAGGTACACCACTCACAATGGCAAGAGGCGGCGACAGGCGTGTCCAGACGTGAAACACTACTGCTCGCTGCGAGGTCGCTGGCAGGTTCATACAAGAGGCTGCTAGCCGTGTCCGCGGCTGAGACTTAATCTGACCTGACTGAGAACACGGTGTGTAGGTATTATGCGTGAATAAACCAATATACACTGCAGAGGCGGACGACACAGCCATCAGCCTCTAATCAGATCGCTGGCCTGTTCCTACAAGAGGCTGCTAGCCGCCTCGGCTGAGATTTCAATTTTGACAACTTTGCAGTTTTTTGGCAAAAACTTGAATTTCGTAGCGGCCTCCGATTTACAATCGAACGAATCTACGAATTACAATCTTCGTAATTAGTTAGATACATGTTTTGTAATCAATTGCGTTAAAACTTTGTCAATGTACAGATCGGTGTGCACTGATTCCCCGCAATGACGAGCTAAAGCTAGCGTCCACAGGCTGGTATCGCACGCAACGGATTTTATTTTGCTTTGTGAATGCCGATCTACAGAAATCCGAAGGAAAGTAGCATCGGCAATCGGCTGATACTCGCGTCGGCAAGTCTGATCACTGCCAAAACAGTAGACGCAGTGAAAAATAAATGCGTTACGTGCGATGAGTACGATACCGACCTGTGGACGCATACCTTAAATGGAAGATATTGTCAGTGTACTATTTATGCTTCTGCTACTCTCTGGTGACAATAAAATGAAAAAGTACTTCCTTATCGTGATATTCAATTCAATTCAATTCATTTATTCAGAGCAAAATACATATTGCGTTGAACATTTCATTAAAATTAGGTATAGATATAAATTAAAATAAATCAATTAATAATCAATAAAAAACCCACACACAATTAATGGAAAGGAAAATGTCAAGTTTAAAGAATAAATAAAATAATGGACAGAATTTAAAAAAAAACAAGCAATAAATAACTAAATCACATCATAAATTATGTCAATTTACCTACTATGTCCATCCTCAAGGTATTCAACCATCGAGTAGAAGCATTTCTTTATAAGAAATACTTTCAGTTTCCTTTTGAAAATAGTTAATTTAGTAATGGACTTAAATTCTATCGGTAGCTCATTATATAAACGCACTGCCTGGTAGGAAGCACTATGTTTGAAAATATTGAGCTTTGGCAAACCTGTGTTACCTCTAGTGGGAATATCTTTCCTCCTGGAGGCTAGTCTTTTATCTCTCAAGAGATCTCCACCTTGTCCAAGTGTTTTACTAAGTCTGATAGTGTCACTAGTATGTAGAGGCAGGGAACCGTAAGAATACCAAGCCTAATGAAATAATTCCTACAGGACTCAGTTTGAGGTAGACGGAAAATAACCCTTAGAGCTCCCTTTTGTGCTACAAAGGCTTTATTTATGTTATATTGGTAGCTGTTGCCCCAAAGTTTTATACTGTAGCGTAGTCGTGAGTCAATTATATGTCATCTTAAATACGGTAGTTGACACCACCAATCGTTGACGTACTTTTTATCAACTGTCAAAACGCTTTTCTTCATAGAGCTTGTATGGGAATAACACACTTTGACGTCATCGCGTGCAATGCCGACTGAGTGACCAATTATCATTTGAATTCCAATTAAAAATCAAATAATACGAACTGCAGAAAAATATTAGTGTAAAGGCATCTGAAATTATGAATTATTTTAGAGAAAATCAGTTTTTGAATATTTCTTTCATAGTGGAAACAAGCCTATTGCTCGATTGTTATTTATGCATTGTTTTTCTATAACATTTCATGTTATTCATTCTGTCGACATTAACGTACCTATATTGTTTTGTTTCAGATCCGAATTCAGAACATAGATCTACTGTTGTATTATAAAATATTTAAGTGTAATATAATAAAATTTAATGTACGTTATGTATAAGAAAAAAAAAATTTATTGGGGCCAAAACTGTCTTTTATTAAAAACGTGTGGACGCCCGCGACTTCGTTCGCCTACATTTAGGGCTTACATACAAAGCGACTGCCTCGTTGGTGTAGTGGCAAAGTTTCTGCCTTACATCCGAGAGGTCCTGGGTTCGAATCCCAGGTCGAGCCAAAAAATGTTTCTGAGATTTCTATCATGAATTTTTCAAAAAGAGCTCTGGAGTCAGTTGGCGGTGTTACACCCCCGTGGCTCTGAAAGCACGTTAAGTCGTTGGTCCTGCGCTTGATTTCTCTCCGGTCATGTCGAATTGTCGTCTCACCTTACTTTGAGAGTGATGAAACAGTGAGTGCACCTGTGTATTGCGCTCACACTTGTGCACTATATCTCCTGCGTAGTTGGCTTATCTCTGTTGAGATTGCCCGCTCCGCTCCAGTAGACAGGCAGCCTTAAGACAATAACTTAATCGAATAAATTATTTTGGTAGCTCGAAATAACAGTTTCTCTGCTTTTTTTTATAGCACATGATTATCATGGGAAAGTTTGTATGCCCTGTTGTGTTTGATGAAGGTCCAATTACATAATAGCCTTAAAATGGTCATGCCACTGCTGGGCTAGATTCATCGTTATAATTGCAATTGGCGTATCAGGTGGGTCTGAGGTTGTCGTGAAGCGACAAAGAAGGGAAAAGGGAAACGAAAAGAATTGAGAAATAACAAACAAATTATATTAAAAGAAAAACAGAAAAAAAATAAAAAGAAACCTAGACGAGTGAGAGGAATGAATGAGTGAAAATGAGTGAGTGTAGTGAGTGGAGTGGGCGTGGGTAGGTGTCTTCTCAAGATAAAGCGGGTCCGGAGGCGCCGAAGTGAAGCGAAGCGTTCTTGGAGTAGTCCGTCGATGCGCAGCGGTGTAGAAGCTGGAGCGCAGCTGTGCCGGAGACCGTGAAGACACCGGTGATCAGCAGAGGTAGCCGCGATGGCTCTGTCAGCAAAGGCAAGCAGTTGATGTATCCGATGTAGATAAATTTAGGAGGAGGCAATGCTCCCTCCGTGGGAGTAAAGTGAAAATCCTCCTTAATAGGAGCGAGTAGCAAAGTGGGTAATCCCTCCTCGGGGTAAAGAAGAATAGTCCCTCCTCAGAGTAAGGAGGGGCAAGTCCTCGCAGTCTCTCGGGCTAGGAGAGGATAGCCCCTCACAGACCCTCCTCAGGATAGGAGGGGTCAGTCCCTCGCAGGCCCTCCTCAGAATAGGAGGGTTCAGTCCCTAGCAGTTCCTCCTCAGGCTAGGAGGAGTCAGTCCCTCGCAGGCCCTCCTCAGGATAGGAGGGTTCAGTCCCTCGCAGTTCCTCCTCAGGATAGGAGGAGTCAGTCCCTCGCAGGCCCTCCTCAGGATAGGAGGGTTCAGTCCCTCGCAGTTCCTCCTCAAGCTAGGAGGGTTCAGTTCCTTGCAGTCCCTCCTCAGGCAAGGAGGGGTCAGTCCTCAGTGTTGAAGAGAGTGAGGTCCTTCCGGAGGTAGAGAGGTACTGGTCTTCCTGAAGTACTTCTTAAAGTGTCGTATAGTAAAGAGTTTACTGTTATAGAATCGAAGACAGGAATAGAATGAGTCAGATATGGATGGTCTGGGCTTATATAGGGCCAGCCGTTCAAATTTAGAGCGTGGATAGAACGCGAAAAAACTCATGCTTTGCAGAATTTGAAATGGAAATTGTATTGAAACTTTGCTAAAAGTTGTCAATTTTCAGAAAAAAATAATAAGACTCCCGTCACTCAAAATGTCAATCATAGTGTCAAAAAGTACAAAATTCGGAAAAATACTAATAAATCGTGTTCACAATAAGAAATAATTATGCTGAGAAGGAGAGGAAAACCATTTAAAAGTTAGTTATAACCCTTTTTCCCTCTTTTACAGCGGAATATCACATTTATAGGTGATACAAACTTTGAAGTTTATGAACACGTAATTAGAAATTCCTTATTTTTCAGTAAAAAGTGAACGAAAACAGATTCCACGGAAAAGAATAATAATACACGCAAAATGCATATATTGTGAGAATGAAAATGACTGGAAACCCAAACCGGAACAAATTATTAACAGTATACCAAGTGAGTATGCACGTCGGTACAAGGTAGAGAAACCAAGTCGTTGTAAAACTATCGTAGACTTTAAACGTGTCAGTGACGCCTTGGAGGTAGTGGACTGGTCTCTGGTCACGGGAAAAAGGACGTAAACATGCTGTCGAGTCTTTTGTTGATATTGTGAATTCTGCCATCATCAGTAGCTCTCGGTTAGTGCGTATCAGTAGATCAAAGTTCGCGCTGAGTCCATGGATGACCCCAGGCCTCTTACGCTGTATTCGCCACAGAGATCATCTACACTCCCTAGCAAAACGTTTTCCCACTGATGAAATAACCCAGGTCTCTTACAAAAGATACCGTAACTTCTGCAATGTCATTCTGAGACGGGTCAAGGACGAATATAATTCTAATGAACTTAAGTCGAACTATAAGAATCCGAAGAAATTTTGGCACACAATTAAAAATATTTGCCACTTTAAACAAAAAAAAGTGCCGCTACCAACTTGCTTACCGCTAAGGCGAATCCGTCGGACTCCTTGAGGTTCTGCAATGAGTATTTTTCATCTGTTGGACAAAAACTAGCTGAGGATATCCTGGGTAGGGTCAACAGGACGGAAGAAGACCTTTCTAGTACGGTCACTGCTAAAAACAGCCCGCTGCACTCGTTATTTCTGTCACCTACTGATGTCTATGAAGTAGGCAGCCTCATCTCTCAGCTTAAGGATAAGACTTCCACGGGTCCAGATGGCATTTCGAATCTTCTGGTTAAGTGTATCAAAAAGCAAATCATAATACCGCTAACTTACATTTTTAACCTCAGTCTTTCTTCAGGCGTCTTCCCTTCCTTTTGGAAAACTGCTTCCATAACCCCAATCCATAAGGACGGGCCGGCTGATCAGCCATCTAATTATAGACCAATTTCTCTTCTTAATACCTTCTCTAAACTCCTTGAGAAATTGGTTAATAAGCGCTTGGTTGACTTCTTGGAATCGCATGGGTTGCTTTCTGATAGACAGTTCGGTTTTCGTCAAAAGAAGTCAACTGAAGACGCTGTGAACCTAATGGCAAATCTCGTTTCCTCTTATCTGGATGGTGGCCTTAAATGTATTGCAGTTTTCTTGGACCTCGCCAAGGCTTTCGATACGGTTTCGACCCCCATCCTTCTTAGAAAGCTTGAGGGCTTAGGAATTCGGGGTATAGCTTTAGAGTGGTTTAGAAGCTATCTGTCTGGTAGGAACCAACTGACGCGCATTGACGGACGCGCAAGTGACAGGCTCCCAGTCAACTACGGGGTTCCTCAAGGAAGCATACTTGGGCCGACTCTCTTTATTATTTATATTAATAATATTCACGACCTCGATATACCCTCGGCTGAACTTTTTTGTTACGCAGATGATACCGCTATTCTTTTCAGGGGTAGCGATTGGGATGGCGCCTTCGAGGCTGCTGAGAGAGGCCTAGCACGTGTTTATGAGTGGTTAGAACAAAACCTGCTCACCCTAAACACTAAAAAAACTAAATACTTGTGTTTCCACATAACTGCTGCGTCCTGTCCAATCAAGGCGTATAATCTGCGTATCCATTCTTGCCGTTTCCTAGGTGCCCCCCCTGCAGTCTGCGGTTGCGATGTGATCCAGCGGACAAGTTAGCTAAAATACCTTGGCCTATTACTGGATCAGCATCTTACTTTTGAAAGGCATATTCATTATGTTGCTAACAAAGTAAGAAAGGTGTCTGGTATAATGCGAATTTTAAGGAGGTGCGCGGATTTAGATGCCATGAAAACCGTTTATTACGCTGTATGTCATTCGATTATCACATACTGTATGAGAGTCTGGGGTGGGGCTGCGAAGTCTTTCATGTTGGAGCTGGAAAGGGCGCAGCGTGGTATTTTCAAGGTAATGCTGGGAAAACCAATTTTGTACCCCACAAAAGCCGTATATAGCGACATGAAGATGTTGCGCGTCAGGCAACTGTACATCTTAACTGCTTCCATAGATATTCAAAGATCTCTCCCGCACCTGGAAGACTTCGACATCATCATGAGACGTCGTATCTATAGACTGCCTGTGCCCGCTGTAAAGACCAGTTTTGCGAAGCGATTTTCCAGATACTGCCAGGTTGCAACCTACAACAACATGACAGCTATATGTAGTCTAAAGAACTGCTCTGTAAATGAAGTAAAAAGACGCGTAGTACAGTTACTCTGCTCTCTCGATTACACACAAACTGAATCTCTGATTTGCAATAGCTAAACTTACTTATTCATTATCTCTATCACACATACACACATGCACACGCACACGCGCAAACACACACTCACACACACATACACCACGCTTACACATACATCACATATAAACTCACCACACAAACACTCATCATAAAAGTCCCACATACCCCAGATAATTAAACATAATTGGTCTCTCAAGATACAGGCATAGCCTAGTTTGAGAGCCTCTGGTAATTCTGAGATTTTATGGCTTTTTCTTTATATTATAATTTATATGAAATACATGTATGTTTTTAGTTGTTAATAAATACATTTCTATTTCTATTTCATTTCTAATCTAAGATCCCAGGGCACCCCGATGTAACTTATTTTTTAAGTAACGAATTTTACTGTATAGACATTCTTGCATGTGTTTAAGAGTGTGCGCATACTCGCCAGCTTGGCTAGGCTAGAAAAAAAATTTATAGTGTCTGGGAGAAAGTTTGGCCCTTGGGATTGGTGTGTCTGTCCACGAAAGGTATTAAAATAGTCTCCTAAGCATCATATATGAAGTTGAAAAGTTTAAAGCGGTGTAAAGCGTCTGGGAGAAATTACATCCTTCAGAAACGGTCTTTTAATATGAAATATATATTTTGACGTGACAACGTCTTATAAATTGGTTTGCCGGGTGACACTTCAAGAAACTGCGTTACGCTCCGCTCACGTTATGCGCTCACAATGAGAGCGAGTGAGAGGCACGCGTCCCTTCGACTCGGGCATGGTTAGCCCGCCTAAGAGCGAGTGAGACAGACATAAAAAGTGAAAGGCACGCGTCCCTTCCACTCGAGCACAGTTAACCCGCCTAAGAGCGAGAGAGACAGAGCGAGAGAGAGAGAGTGAGAGAGATAGGCATACACACCGGTTCATGTTATAGTTCTTTCAAATCACGAAGTCGAGCAGAATTTACTTGTGGTAAATATGTGTCCGTATATGTGTCGATGTGTGCGTGAAAACGAAAGCGGGTATGGTTAGCATAAAAATAATACCAATATTTTTGTATGTTCAATTGATAATAAAATAAAACAACAAAACTTTTAAACTAAAATGTTTATTATTTAAAATAAATAATAAATAAGGGAATGTATTAAAATAAAATTATGTTCTTCTACATTTGGGTTTAAGTTTTAATTTAAGCGAAACATAAGACTTAAATAAGGATATACAATTGAACTCAAGATATGGCAAAATTATGAAAATAAGGCTAGGCTGGAACTATTTAATAACAAATTTCTATCTATTTTTACGTATGTGAAAAATGTGTCGCCTTAATCTTCTTCGGAAAAACTGTTGCTTTCGTTAGTTTCAAAGTCAGTCGTGCTGCTATCACTTGATTCACCCACATTAATTACAAATTCAAAGTCATAATCAAAATATTTCATATACTCCTTTTCAATTTTTTCGACATGCTTGCATGTATTAAGCCAGATGTTGTTATCGATACTGTTTAAACCTTCAGCTATTAAATTTTGAACTTCTGTCATATTTTGACCAATATTTTTCGAGGCAATCTTATTTTTCAGAATACCCCAGATGTTTTCAATGGCATTTAATTCGGGGTGATATGGTGGCAGTCGTAGTATTTCGAAACCTTTGCTTTTTATTATCTCGTCAATTCTATATGAAATAAAACGCTGCTTATTTCTGATTATTAAATCATACAATTCTACATTGCGGGACAGTGCATTGAAAGGAATACCGTGTTCCGTCAGCCACTTTTGCATGTCGCTCTTGCGCGAATTTGACGTAGGTATACTACTACTTCGAGTATTATGGTAGGATGCGTTGTCCATCACTATAACAGATTTATCTGGTAAATTTGGCAGCAGCTTTTCATTCAGCCATTTGCTATAATTATTGAAATTCATATTTGAGTGATAGTCTCCAGTTGTGGATGATGCTTTGTATATTAACGAAGCATCTTTAATAAATCCACTACTGCTACCCGCATGCACTATAATAAAACGAGCACCGGTACTCAATTTTTTTAAAAATGACTTGTCTTTTGTCTTAGTATCTAGTTTTTTTAAATTCCACGTGTTTTGACGTACGTGCGAAGTTAGCACATATGTTTCGTCTGTATATATAATGGGACGGCCTTCTTCACGGTATTCATGAATTTTTTTCAAAAAATTAAATCTCCACAATTGTATTACAAAATTGAAAACAATCGTAAATCTTTACAAGAAAGGCATGAAGCCTTTCTTGTAAAGATTTACGATTGTTTTCAATTTTGTTCCATTCGTAGCCCATTTTTATAAGCAACGAACGTAATAGAAATAGAATAGAATAGAAATAGAAAATAGAATAGAAATATATTTATTAACAACTAAAAACATACATGTATTTCATATAAATTATAATATAAAGAAAAAGCCATAAAATCTCAGAATTACCAGAGGCTATCAAACTAGGCTATGCCTGTATCTTGAGAGACCAATTATGTTTAATTATCTGGGGTATGTGGCACTTTTATGATGAGTGTTTGTGTGATGAGTTTATATGTGATGTATGTGTAAGCGTGGTGTATGTGTGTGTGAGTGTGTGTTTGCGCGTGTGCGTGTGCATGTGTGTATGTGTGCTAGAGATAATGAATAAGTAAGTTTAGCTATTGCAAATCAGAGATTCAGTTTGTGTGTAATCGAGAGAGCAGAGTAACTGTACTACGCGTCTTTTTACTTCATTTACAGAGCAGTTCTTTAGACTACATATAGCTGTCATGTTGTTGTAGGTTGCAACCTGGCAGTATCTGGAAAATCGCTTCGCAAAACTTGTCTTTACAGCGGGCACAGGCAGTCTATAGATACGACGTCTCATGATGATGTCGAAGTCTTCCAGGTGCGGGAGAGATCTTTGAATATCTATGGAAGCAGTTAAGATGTACAGTTGCCTGACGCGCAACATCTTCATGTCGCTATATACGGCGTTTGTGGGGTACAAAATTGGTTTTCCCAGCATTACCTTGAAAATACCACGCTGCGCCCTTTCCAGCTCCAACATGAAAGACTTCGCAGCCCCGCCCCAGACTCTCATACAGTATGTGATAATCGAATGACATACAGCGTAATAAACGGTTTTCATGGCATCTAAATCCGCGCACATCCTTAAAATTCGCATTATACCAGACACCTTTCTTACTTTGTTAGCAACATAATGAATATGCCTTTCAAAAGTAAGATGCTGATCCAGTAATAGGCCAAGGTATTTTAGCTCACTTGTCCGCTGGATCACATCGCAACCGCAGACTGCAGGGGGGGCACCTCGGAAACGGCAAGAATGGATACGCAGATTATACGCCTTGATTGGACAGGACGCAGCAGTTATGTGGAAACACAAGTATTTAGTTTTTTTAGTGTTTAGGGTGAGCAGGTTTTGTTCTAACCACTCATAAACACGTGCTAGGCCTCTCTCAGCAGCCTCGAAGGCGCCATCCCAATCGCTACCCCTGAAAAGAATAGCGGTATCATCTGCGTAACAAAAAAGTTCAGCCGAGGGTATATCGAGGTCGTGAATATTATTAATATAAATAATAAAGAGAGTCGGCCCAAGTATGCTTCCTTGAGGAACCCCGTAGTTGACTGGGAGCCTGTCACTTGCGCGTCCGTCAATGCGCGTCAGTTGATTCCTACCAGACAGATAGCTTCTAAACCACTCTAAAGCAATACCCCGAATTCCTAAGCCCTCAAGCTTTCTAAGAAGGATGGGGGTCGAAACCGTATCGAAAGCTTTGGCGAGGTCCAAGAAAACTGCAATACATTTAAGGCCACCATCCAGATAAGAGGAAACGAGATTTGCCATTAGCTTCACAGCGTCTTCAGTTGACTTCTTTTGACGAAAACCGAACTGTCTATCAGAAAGCAACCTATGCGATTCCAAGAAGTCAACCAAGCGCTTATTAACCAATTTCTCAAGGAGTTTAGAGAAGGTATTAAGAAGAGAAATTGGTCTATAATTAGATGGCTGATCAGCCGGCCCGTCCTTATGGATTGGGGTTATGGAAGCAGTTTTCCAAAAGGAAGGGAAGACGCCTGAAGAAAGACTGAGGTTAAAAATGTAAGTTAGCGGTATTATGATTTGCTTTTTGATACACTTAACCAGAAGATTCGAAATGCCATCTGGACCCGTGGAAGTCTTATCCTTAAGCTGAGAGATGAGGCTGCCTACTTCATAGACATCAGTAGGTGCAAGAAATAACGAGTGCAGCGGGCTGTTTTTAGCAGTGACCGTACTAGAAAGGTCTTCTTCCGTCCTGTTGACCCTACCCAGGATATCCTCAGCTAGTTTTTGTCCAACAGATGAAAAATACTCATTGCAGAACCTCAAGGAGTCCGACGGATTCGCCTTAGCGGTAAGCAAGTTGGTAGCGGCACTTTTTTTTTGTTTAAAGTGGCAAATATTTTTAATTGTGTGCCAAAATTTCTTCGGATTCTTATAGTTCGACTTAAGTTCATTAGAATTATATTCGTCCTTGACCCGTCTCAGAATGACATTGCAGAAGTTACGGTATCTTTTGTAAGAGACCTGGGTTATTTCATCAGTGGGAAAACGTTTTGCTAGGGAGTGTAGATGATCTCTGTGACGAATACAGCGTAAGAGGCCTGGGGTCATCCATGGACTCAGCGCGAACTTTGATCTACTGATACGCACTAACCGAGAGCTACTGATGATGGCAGAATTCACAATATCAACAAAAGACTCGACAGCATCGTTTACGTCCTTTTTTCCCGTGACCAGAGACCAGTCCACTACCTCCAAGGCGTCACTGACACGTTTAAAGTCTACGATAGTTTTACAACGACTTGGTTTCTCTACCTCAGACCCACCTGATACGCCAATTGCAACTGGATAGTGATCAGTGATAGCCGTTTCGCAGACTACACCAACAGCTTGAGCTGAGGACTTAATGAAAATATGATCCAAGCATGTAGAGTCTCTAGTGCATCTGGTGATTGCAGGTCTAAAACCATAGTGACTTAGAAGTAGTAAGTAATCCGACGGATCACATTTTTCCTTATCGACGGATAGAATATCGATGTTCAAGTCACCAGCTAAAATTATGCGTGACCTCTGAGATAGACCTTCCAAAGTTGCTGTTAAGGAATCAATAAACTTATTTTTGTAGTTGAACGAAGGCGACCTGTATATTCCTAAGATATCTATTTCATTTTGTATTATTAAATGAAGTGCACAAGCCTCTTCAAAAACGGGCTCTACCACCGAAACACTCCATGAATCTCTGACATATGCGACTACCCCCCCATTTTGATTGATATTTCTGTATGTATGGAAGCTAGAGTAACCTTGTAACTGCCCAATAACTGCAGTGTCTGTCAATCTACACTCTGTGAGAATAATGACGTCGAAGTCGACACTGATTGCACGAAGAAGAAGTGAGAATGCATCGAAGTTTTTTGAGA
The DNA here is from genome assembly GCA_963921415.1 of Pyrausta despicata. Lineage (NCBI taxonomy): Eukaryota > Metazoa > Arthropoda > Insecta > Lepidoptera > Crambidae > Pyrausta > Pyrausta despicata. The sequence continues at coordinate 5,215,528 of OY992862.1, read as the reverse complement.
TACTTCTAATATTGAAAGTAATTAATTTGAAGTTATACTCTTTGGTAAAAAAAGTCTTGCAAGTGGAAGGTAGGCAATGTTCACAAGCAATATCTAACGTAGAGTCTATATAATTCCAGAGTAGTTCATTATTCATTTTCGCAAGCTCTATTAATAACACCCATATGGCGTAACATGTTGGCATAAAGCCGGAAGTACTTGACACCAAGCACAGAGAGTGTTGTAGGTAGTGCGATGCAATTGTAAGTAAAAATTGTGAGTGAGTAATTGTGAGTGTAAGTTTGAGGTACAATCGAAACCAGAGTTCTCGAATAAACCGTGCGAAAGATAATTCGATTTACAAAACTGAGACAGTGACTAATTGAAAACAGGACTGGAAACATAGTTACGAGTAAATACCAATTCATAAATATGAGGTAAGAGTAATAAAATTGTATACAATACAGTTGAATTGGATTACAGTTGTTAGGAACACTGTTTGGCAACTGGATCATTAGTGTTCTGAGCTATAAGTTTGTTAAGTATAGCTTCCGTGGTGATACGTAGCACAGAGCTGGTTTCAGTTCTTCGCATAAAAATGTTGCCATTGGATGTCCATACGAACTTGAAGTTGAGCTCCCTCCCGGCCGCCCTAGCCTTGCCAAAAAGAACCCGGTTTTCCTTAGTAAGGTGTTCGTTTATGAAAACTTTACGCGAGTTTCCTGCGACCTCTAACTTATCAGTGGTAATATCACGCCGCACACGAGCCGCACGCAACAATTGGTCCCTTGGTGCTCGTCTGACGAAAGTGACCACAACAGGCCTGGGCAGCTGTAGCTCTGCCTTATCAGACTTAGGCTTGCCAACGCGTCGGACATCGTCAATTTCCTTGGGATCCAGGTCAACTCCAAGCTTGGTTGACAGCACGGTTACTGTGTGGAATAGGTTCTCTTGCTTATGTTCCGTAAGGCCCGTTATCTCAATGTCACGGAGATATAGACGTTGTTGTTGTGTGGCCAACTCCTGGCGCAGGTCCGCAACTTCAAGCCGCAGAGTAGCGGCTTCGCTTTTGTATTGTTCCAGATCTCTTACTTGTGATTTTAGTTCATTAATTTCCTTGCGGAAGTCAAAGATGTCCTCAGTAGTTGAGTTTAAAGAAGCCGTGAAGTCCAGCATCTCCTGTTTCATCAGAGCAAAGGCGCTCTGCATATCCTTTACAATTCTGTAGAACGAGGCAGGAGTTACCGGGGTTGAGTCGCGCTCGTCGAAGATTTCGTCGTCGAGTGAAACGGCATCGGCGCCGCCCTCATCCAGAACTGAGTTTTCAGGAGTGGGTCGTATCGGGGTCGAGTCCGTAATCGGGTTGCGTTTTATTATTTTACACGAAGGACAGGATGGCGTTTTGCCACTTTTTCGTACCAGACGCAGGTCGTCTCTAGTCAAGTTTAGGCAAGATGCATGATATTTTGCGTTGCAGTTACTGCACCCGATGGTCGAATCTTTCGATGTATCACCCTTAGGGCGAAGCTGTTTCTTGCATGAACCACAAGGCATGATGACTACTAGTGCCCTCTATCAGACCTATCAACAAACCAAAGTGCTACCACTAGCCGCTAGATGCCGTTAGCTTGTATGGCGTGTTTGACGTTCTACTGTATAAAGAACGCCCAGTATTCCGGTCTGATGCGGTACGGTTAGTTGCTGACAGATGGCGTCACTTTGTATGGAAATGTGACGGTAAGTTTATCGATTTTTTTTTTTAAAACACAATTGATGGGTAACTTAGATTTTTAGATCCAGAAACACAAACGTCGAAACTAAATAGTCTTCAAAAGTACTAGATACACTTCAAAAATAGTGAATAACATTTGTACTTGCGGGTCCGGCACAACAACACAAAAGTTGAGAGTTTTAGCCACTTAAGTTCACTAAATCACTTCAAATTTATTTTTTGATTGCGCAGAGTTTAACAATAGAAATTACTCGTTACAGCGCCATCTACAGAAAAAAAAAACTAATGTGCTACGTACTAATGTGCTCAAACATCCGTCAAAACCAATTTTTTCTCTTAATGCTGACTGAAGTTTTGCCAAAGTTGGAAGTTCATTGTGTTCTATATGAAAATTTTGAATTGTAGTTCGAATAATTTCTCGATTCATATTATCTAAATTAAATTTACCGTCTCTTTTTCGTCGCTTTTTCATGGGTGAAGTAAACTTGGTTGATGAAGATGGCAACTCTTTCTCTTCTTTTAAAATCCTACTTACTGTGCGTTCACTGACGCCTGTTGCTTGGGCAGTTCGTTCTAATATGTTTGCTAATGGACTTAGGTCACATCCATCAGTGTTATTTGCTTTCATAAAATTATATTCATCTTTTAGAAAGTGAAAGACTTTAGCAATGATTGCTCGACCCTAAAAACAATAAAATATACAATTGAATAAGTATCAAAAGTCAAAACTAAACTATTACTTAAATTAAAAAATAATCATTTTTATTTAATGTCAAAACTAGAAAAAAAATATTTACCTCGCTATGGATAACTTTGCGCTTTGACATGCTGACAGTACTTCACGGCAATTAGCGTCCGGAAACAATAAACACAACTAACCTGAGCGACAGCGCGCTCGCGACTGACCGCGTCGTCATACACGCACACTATTGCATTATGCATGTACACGTTTAAAAACAAATAAAGACTACTCGCCTTCGTGAAATGCAAGAACTGTATACGAATGAATATTCACATTAAAATTATTTTACCACTCAAAGTCGTTGTCACGTAAAACTTTTTTAATAATATAAAATTTAACAAGTGTAAGCTATGTATTTTCTACCTGCTTCCTGTGAACGAGCCGCCTAGCAAAGCTAGCGAGTATGCGCACACTCTTAAACACATACAAGAGTGTCTATTCAGTATAATTCGTTACTTCAAAAATAAGTAACGTCTGGGGATTTTACTCTATTATGCAATTTTGAAATATTCCGATGCCCCTGTTGTTTGTGCATCGGCAACGAGAAAGTACTCACTCGCTCTGTTTTTGAGTGTGTATGCAGATGTAATAAATCATAATGATTGATATATTGCTGTTTATTGTTTATGATAGGACATCTGAAATAGCGAATTATCGCTTTTTTATGAAGCACAATAGATCACAATCTAATCTGGGCTTAATGGTAATAAAATACAGACACTGTATTGTAGTGTATCGTAGGTAGCATTCCTTGGGTTACATAACTGAATGGAGACAGATTTCTCTTATTAACCTCCGACGCGAAAAATGATGTTATAAGTTTTTTAGACAGGTTTACAACATTAGCTTATTTATTAATTGTGGTAGAGCTGCTAGTGAATAAATACACAGTTTTATCAGTTAAAAACGTGTTAACGAATCTGAAATAAATACATATGTATGTTACCACTGCAGGGGATTCCAGCGTCCTAAAAAGGGCACTCCGTCCTGAAAAGAACGGGGTAAACTCACTGAAGTCTCTGCAGCTTTCCGTCTTTGCCGAATTGCGATGTTACAAGTACCCGAGGCTCCTTGCCTTAACCTCCGTGAGACTTGCAATGGCCATGTCTTAGACACTTGTTAGCAACATTCTCGTTTGCTGAAAGATTGCAAATATAAAAGCATCAAATAAAGTTAATTAAGTACATATAATTAAATAGACAACCATAAAAACATTAAAAGTCAGGTCAATTATGTATCAGTTATATTATTAATTTGGGCATTCTGTTCAAATCTTGTTCTCCAAAAAGTCCTAGAATAGAAGGTTTTCTCCTTAAGCCATCTACGCAATGAACATGTATGTCCATACTACGAGTACAAAAAAATAAAGGAAACCTTTATACTCTCGTTACCTTAGTACCCGCACTGAGCCCGCGTGGTAGAGTATGGCTCGTGTCACCTTACCTCATAGGTACGGTTAGATCTGTGCCCACAAGGGGCTGTGGGACGTATATAGGCTTATGAGATGAGTAAGATGATAGGTACTGTGTTCTGTTACTTAGTGTCAAAGTCATAATGACGATTCTTCCCACTTATTTAGTACCACAAGTACCTACTTACTAGCGGCCTATGCCTATGTTCATCAGGGATACCGTAGGATTCTAATGGTAAAGGATTTTTTTAAACCATCCCTTAAGTTTCGGAGCCTATTCAATTAAAACAAACAAACAAATACTAGTGTAGATGTAGATTAGTGTAGAAAAAGTTATGTCAGCGTCGGATTTCAGCGTATATAGCCCTTTCGGTCGCGTGTACCAAAATTCTAACACGAGACCGAGAGGCTACGCTGTATGGAATGGATCAGCAGGAATTAGGAGATACGGAGATTACTTACCAACTCAATATCAGGGCTATTTATGTTTTCTCGACTTATTTATAATAATGTTAAAGACGTAGTGTGAGAGGGCACTTGGATCGTACCTTGGTACTTCATTGATCCTCCATTATCAAACGAAATAACCGTAAGACGACCTTTTAATTATTTTCTTCTTTGTTCTAGGATTTGTTTGAAGCGCAAGTAAGTAATTAAAATACATTTTTCTATCCAGTAGTAAAACTGAATTATCTATTTACAACGTAATTTATTTACAACGACCTACTAGATACGATAATTCGTTTATGGCGGATAGTTATCGTTTCAAAATTGGTATAAATTGTTCGGAAACGAAGAAACGAATTAAGTTTTCGACGGGAGGTAAGAGTTGCACCTTTCCATAATAATTTTATTTCCAAAACATTTCTTTATCTTAACTTCCATCTTTAAATATCATAACTGCTTATTCATTTTATAAAAGTACCTCTTACAAATTAGGAGTCAAAACTTCACCTTTTAAATAACTACAAAGCAATCACGGCAGTTGAAACACTTATCACTAATTAAACTAAGCTTAAGAGGTACTTAAATGACGACGTTTTCATCATTCACTTAATAAGTGTTTAAGAGCCCTATTTAGAGAATGTTTTTACAGTAGCAGTTGCGCTCACAATTTTTCGAAAAGTATAATTCCCTATTTACTTTAGGGATCATTCATACGGCATCTGTCTTTGAAGTATCGTCACAATTTACGCACTACGTAGGTGTCGTATAAATAAATTGATACGTCTTGACGAATTGTCAAAAGTCAATCTGCAACCATCTTTCTGCATGGTTGAGTTGTAAAAAATGCTTTTAGCATTAAGTCCACCGATCATATATGTCTTGTACAGTAAGGTTTTTTATAATATTAAAGTACGAACTAGCACTTACTTACAATACAAGTTATTTTCTTCTCAGACAATAAAATCATGAAGTTCTTCGCAATTTTCGCGGCCGTGTGCGCCGTCGCCTCCGCCAGCAAGGGCTGGACCCTCGTGGAGCTGTCCAGCGCCGTCTCGAGCCCCTACACCGATGCGGCCATCAAACCTGCGTTGGAACAGGCCCTGGACTACGTCATGGAGAGCATCTTCACCTCTGACGACTACGTAAGAATACTGCTTGATCTTCCTGTGTTATTAAGTGCTTACTAGTGGTACCCCCCGACTTCGAACACGCTCACTGTAAACCCCAAAAACATGCCCTTAGTGGTCGTCAAGTGTCGTGGTTGTAAGCTTTTTGTCAACAGCCTGTCATATTTATGCTGCATAATTGAGTAATACCGACATACTGACTCCCCCTGTGACCTTTACAACTATTTTATGTAGATATATGTAGGTAAAATTTACACCGGGGCACAGAATAATAACTAGTAACTATACCAGGGGGCCAACTCCGTTAATCAATCCTAACAAAATCGTGATTGAATCGTTTGTTTCTAACAGTTCTAGTATGGGCGAAATGTCAAAATCGGATAATTCAATAACTGTTTTGTTTCGATTGATTAGTGGAATTAGGCCCCTATAACGCTGATCAATCGTAATTGAATCGCCTGTTTTTGACAGTTCTATTATTAACTGAATGTCAAAATCAGGCAATTCGTTAGGTATACTATTGGTACTACTACAAAGAGTCAATTTTAAGAAGCCAATTATTCCAGGCACCTATCGCCATCACGACCGCTGCTGGTGTGTCCGGCCACTACAACCTGGTTCAGCTGGAGTCTCTTCTGAAGCCCGACATAAACCCCGTCTTCCTTGCGCCCGTGGAAGAGGCGTTCAACCAGCTCATGACCGCTCTGCACGCTGGAGAGAACATCGTAAGTACTTAATCGTTTGCTTGACGTTACTTACTTTCTAGCTCAGCGTCCTCGGTGATCCGAAGTGTGCGAAGTGGATCTTGGCCTCCGACAAGATTGGTCGCTATTGCTTTCTGTCTTGTGTAGCTTCGAACCCAGGACCTCTTGGATGTTAGCCACTAAACTAACGAGGTGGTCAAGTACTTACGTAAGTACTTATATTTGGTTTTCCAGCTTCTATGACTGCTCCACTCGATGGAGGGAATATCGAAAGTTCTCTACTCTACTAGCTGTTCGTTGTACTTTAGGTTTATGTGTAATGTCACCTTCCTCTCCTGGAAGACCGAACTACTGAAAGAAGACTATTTTGTATTTTATAAATAAAATAAATAAATAAATATTTCTCAACAAGCACACCAATTCTCTAGTCCCAAAGGAAGCTATGAGGCTTGTGTTATGGGTACTAGATAACGGATATATATATTATAAATAGAAAACACCCAGACCAAAACAAACACACATGTTCATGCACACTTATGCTTGTACTGTGCGGGAATCGAACCCGCGACCCTTGATTTTAGAAGTCCGACATGCGGACCACTGCACCAAGCGGTCGTCAATTACAAAAGAAGACGGCACAAAGTTTTACGCTTCGGTTAAAACCTCAAATATTTGGGAATATTCATTGTTATGTTACAGTGTTAAGTAATAAATACACGTAACCACCTTTTTTTGTTCACGCGTTTCGACATGCTTTATTTACGTACTGTCACCGCTGCCGGGGGCTGGGTGCTATATGGGACTTCCGGCGCCCTAAAATGGGAACTGCTATGACCTGAAATGATCTAGGTATGCCCACTAAATCTCGCACGGAGTTCCGTTAAATTTAAAGGTGTTCCGTTAAATTTCTACTAGTTGGAGCTAACTGGAACTTTCTACCTTCATATACAAATTACTTATTGTCCACAGCAAACCGTGCCCGTCATGATCCCAGCCCTGGACATCACCTTCATGAGCCTCTCCGAGATCGACAACGCCCTCTCCAGCCCGGCCACCAACCCCGCTCTCGTGCCGTACCTCGAGTACTACCTAAACCAGTACATGGACGCTCTCTTCTCTGGACAACAGTTGGTAAGTATTTCAATAAGATGTCAGGCTAGAACCAGTAACGATTTTGATAGTATATCAGTTCCCCCGATATTTTGGCCCTGTTACAAGTGCCATGATGACGGGGTATATTACGGGGTCATGCCCCGTATACCATAACTATTCTTATACTAGTGACCATGTACGTTTAAAACAATATATGGTTTCAGGCCTCTAGACAAAGTGATGTTTGATTATTGATGGTGTAATTCGCTTTAACTTTCGTGTGTCAAGTTTAAATAAATGATTGACGTAAGTCAGAGAAAAGTGACGTGGGCTTTTCAAGGGGTTTAAGTTAAATTCATACATTTTATGACATTTCATTTTGTCATCAACTATGCAACGTAACGTACGAGTAATAGGAAATCTTAAAACTCTTAATTAATACCAGTATTTCATACACTTATGTATTTTTTACCAGACCGGAATCGCTGTCGCCGTTCCCGCTGGCTTGGGATCCATCGGAGGTGCTCTGCCCACCCCCGTGGTCCCCGCCCCTGTGGTCCCCGCCCCTGTGGTCCCCGCCCCTGTGGTCCCCGCCCCTGTGGTCCCTGCCCCAGTAGTCCCCGCGCCTGTGGTCCCCGCACCCGTAGTCCCCTCGCCAGTGGCTCCTGAGACTTCTGCTTCAAGCCCCCTAGTACAGATCATCTTGAACGTGCAGAAATCTGAGGTAAGTTTAGATAGCTGAATAGTTTTGTTTTTTTTAAAATGTTTAAAGTAGCCACCTATAGTAAAGTAATAAAGCAAGTAGATTAGCTTGATAAATAGATTTCACTAGACTTAATTGCGGCCAATTTATATTGGCAAGTAGGATGATGCCATGTCTGACGAAACAAAGACAATTTTGCAACTAGCAGGATAGATAGATAGCACTTCGTACCTAAAAATACCGAGGACTATCATTGTCCATCAATTTACCAAATAAAGTCATTGATTAATTCCTCTGCCCTTTTGCCAGTTTATCTTGGGTCAGCGCAGTGTATCCTCTTCCATCCTGAACTAAAAATAAAATTCTATTCTACAGGACATCGCCGTCGGCCCCACCCCCAGCCCTGCTGCTGTCGGTAGCCCCGTCAGGCCTACCCCCGTGCAGGTCGTCGAACAACCCGAAGCTATCGTGAGCCCCGTCAGGCCTACCCCTGTCCAGGTTGTGGAACAACCCGAAGCCATCGTGAGCCCCATCAGGCCTACTCCCGTCCAAGTTGTGGAACAACCCATCCCCGTCAACCCAATTGACGCCATCATGCTTCCCGTTGAGGCTCTGCCCATCGGCCAGGCTCCCGAACCTATTGTCCTGACCCCTTACTAAAAGATTAAAGACTAAACGCTGTTAATAGACATGATCCATCTTCGGCTTCTACCGTTGAGATTTGGCCAAATGTCTAGCTGTCTTACTAATCAAATGCATCCTTCCAGTTATTCAACTGAACAAATATAACCTTTTTACAAAGCCAAAGCGTTTGTCTATCTGGAGGAGCAGTCCACCTAGCTAATAACTTCCTAAACAGTTAGTATAGTTAAAAAACCTCAACTGTATCTGTACTGTTATTCTCCCGTCGAAACCGTTGTGTGTAGGCGCATATATCGCTTCTGGCGACGCCCTGCACCCAAAGAAATAAAGCAGATTTAAAAAAATATGTTTTTGTTTAAATATCGAACCTTTGACCCGTTATATTAGAGCATCTAATATGGAGACGAGATATTGTATGAGATTTAAGAACGTATGATTTATTGATATCTTGTGACTAACGCCCTTCCCACGACTTTTCTGCCATGGTGCATTAAATCATCAAACCAAAAATATCGATATGTTAAGATAAAATAAGAGCAAGAAGATTTCAAATGCACTTATTTATGTACATAGTCTGAACGTATTTTATCCCGCGGTTATTTTTGTTTTGTTTATAATAATAATAATAAATCAAAAACAAAACAATTACATCACTCGCTCATCACCCTCAACATTCCAGCTCTTACATACATGCCACTTCAAAAAGCAGTCATACTGAACACTTGCAGAACAGTCCGTAAATTTCTTCAGAACTATGAGGAGCTCCAGCAGCAAACAGAAAACCATTCACAACCCCAAACTTCTAGCACCTCATACTCACTCTCTTTCACACGAACCACACTCAGAAGTCAAACTATACCGATCCGATAACGTCTAATTTGATTTTATTAGAATTGTACTTTCTAATAGTCAAATTATGACCCGTACATCTCTGTTATACCAGCCACATGCTGAGACATAAAAGTGTAAAAACAATCTATACATATAATAAGACTGTAAAAGATCGATTTCTGTACATTGAAGATTTTTATGAAAAATTGTTACAGGGGGTCTTAATTACCGTAATAGAAGCCAAAACAACAATTTTTAAAATTTTTGTCTGTCTGTCTGTCTGTCTGTTTGTCCGGGCTAATCTCAGAATCTACTGGACCGATTTTGACGGGACTTTTTTTATTTGACTCAGTATCACCTGGAGAGTAAACTGGGATATAAATAATCACGCCGATGAACTTAGGGGGCAGGCAGGAAATTGAATCTCAGAATCTACTAAACCGATTTTAATGGGACTTTTTTTTATTTGACTCAACATTACTTGGAAGGTAAAGAAGGATAGAAATAATCACGCCAATAGACTAAGGGGGTAGGCAGAAAATTGAATCTCGGAAACTACTGGGCCGATTTTAATGGGACTTTTTTTATTTGACTCAGCATCACTTGCAATAATCACGCCAATAGACTAAGAGTGTAGGCAGGAAATTGAATATCAGAAACTACAGGACTGAATTTGATGGGATTTTTTCATTTGATTGAGTTTTACCTAGACAGTGAAATATATAATAACTCACGCCAAGTGACTAAGTGTTAACTGGCCTAAACTTGGGAAGAATTAATCACCCTACCTAACTAAGGGAACTCATTGTGTGTACCTGTTATAGAGTCGCAGGTATGCCTGCATTTGGGTCATGTTAAACAGTAGCATAGGCTGGGAGTACCTCCACGCGGTGAAGGCGGTAACAGTTAAAATTCCACGCGGACGAAGTCGCGGGCACAGCTAGTAATAATAATAAATCAATAAAATACATATATTCTATATATGTATTTTATTGATATATATGTATATATATATATATATATATATATCTTCTTATATATAAAAATGAATTGCTGTTCGTTAGTCTCGCTAAAACTCGAGAACGACTGGACCGATTTGAATAATTTTAGTCGCAAAATAATCGTGGAAGTCCAGGGATGGTTTAAACGATGAAAATTAAAAAAAAACGGGCAGGACAACGTCTGCGGGTCCGCTAGTATATATATAAAAATGAAACCCGTTTTCCTTGGTCACGGCATCACGCGTGAATGGCTGGACTGATTTCACTAAAAAAATATTAAGAAAATCTCTCAGAAATATTGAAAAATATACATTTAATTTTGCATATTTTAAAAAACGCGCGTAACTAATGTCAATGTCATTCGATAACATTGTTCAATCATTGCAACGGTAAGGCGGTACGAAGTTCGCCGGGTCAGCTAGTTATAGTATAAAAATAATAAACCCAGTAGATAGTTGTCATTGCGAGTTGATAGTTGTACAAGAAAACGTCCCTTAAATCCAGCAGAGAAGGAGAATAGGTTAAAATTCTCAGTACTACTCACTGACCGTACTGCAATACGTTTGATTCGTTAAGAACTTGAACATAAACTTTGTTTATCCTTTTGTGATTCATTAAGACATTAATTTGATTACATGGAAGACGCTTTTCCAAAAAATAAATTTAATGTTAAATGTTTATCCAGTGATTGTAATGTTACACAGATAAAAAATGTATGACAAACTGAGTACCTAGTTACCTATCTACCAAGCCTACGATAGCGAAAGATTATGTGTACGGAATAATTTTGCAAAAGTACATACATTAAACTTAAAATAAGTGTACCAACAATATTGAAGGTCCTTATTTCCTAGACGAGTTGCAATATTGCAATGTGTTCATAGTCCGAAAAGTTAATGCGCTACTCTGCTGGCTTAAAACTTAGATGTGAGGAGTGGCAGGACTAGCACGAGTTTGCTACACATGAAAGTGATGTGAGAACCCACCATTATATTCCCTGCTAACATCAAACTGACTTCGTCCCGCGCCCGCCACGCGTCCCTTGCACGAATTGTTGTATTATAGGCAGTATTGTATGTATTGTTGTGTATGTAGGTACATATTATTTGTGTACGAGCATTCCTTTCCCACCAACCTGTGTCACGGTGCTAGGCTGTTTTCAAGATTTCGGCGAGTAGACTAGGCTAAACTTAGAAAAAGACTTATTTTTTCTTCACTTATCGGACAGGAAAACTTCTGCCTTGGCCCGTAATTCCCCTAAACGGTTGAGTATTCTTAAGACCTTTTATAATTACGACAACCAGACAAACCCACTTTTTCATGACATACACTTCGTTGCATTTTTATCACAATGAGGTCATGCGAAAATGTAACTTCGCGTGAAAATGATAAGTTTTGGCGTATGCTTTATCAGTTGACGCGGCAAATCCCACATATCGGTGGATTCCTGATCGATTGTGATTTATAAAGAGACACGTTTTGGGTTTGGCTTTAGTCATAAAAGTTTTGGAGTTTATTGCACTCCTGTGCTGTCGACCAGGAACAAGTAGGTAAGTTATCTAATTAATAGTGAGAAGTGATAAATACTAAGGTTTTTGTGTGGATTCGTGTTACGTTTGTGTCATTATGTACGATAAAGATAGATAAACCTTGATTATGATTAATTTTATCTATAAACATTTAGATATTGTTATTGAATAGTGTTGTGAGTAGGTAGGTATTGATCTCTGTATACAATCACAAACACAAAAAGTATTAAAAGTTAATACATAATATATAAAAACAATAAAAAAATATTGATCTCTGTATACAATCACAAACACAAAAGGCACTAAAAGCTAATATTATCTATTATATAAAAATGAATCGCAAAATGTGTTGATAAGCGCATAACTCATAGGCGCCTGGACCAATTGGCTAGACGACACCACCAATCGTTGACATACTTTTTATTATCTGTCAAAACGGTCTGCCTCCATAGATTTCGTATGGTAATAAATGATTGTGACGTCACGGTCATGTGTCAGAAATCGGAGTCAATTGACCGAATATTTATTGAGTTTTGTGTGTTTAAAAATTGGTTTCTACAGCTTTTTTGAAATATATGAAATATATTGGTTGTATTAACTTCATAGGGGCTATGTTTTTTAAACACCATGTTCTTGACAATATTTAAGATAGGTGTCATCATCCCAATTGGCTAATTCTTTTTTAATGATTTATCTTAAAGTGCTGGAATAGTTCTTACGAAGAAAAAAATAAACAAAACAACGGGCAGGGTGCCGTCTGCGGGGTCCGCTAGAATACAATAAAAATAAATAAAATAAAAATAGGTACAGGTGGTTTATGTAATAATAATATTTAACTTTCTTGTTTAAATGGGATACCTGTGAAAAAAATGCGATTACGTTTAAAGATGTAAGCATAATGTTACATTCCACATGTTTCCTAAATAACAATGATCCCATACCTGAAGACGTGCCTGGAAAATATCGCTCTTGTCAAAACTGTAAAGGTGTATGTAGAGTTCTTAATTCATCCTTCTCTTTTACAGAAAACCAAACATGACTATCCCGACCGTAACCATTGAAGAGCTGTCCACGGCGACGTTGGACACCACCATCACGGGTTCCACCAAGAAGGTCCTCGTGGGTATCCTGAACGACTACATGGACCTCCAGTATGGCAAGGAAACACCATACACCACTGGCAAGCAAGTCCTACCCTCAGAAACCACAATTGATGATGTTGACACCGCTGCAGCCGATTCCACGGTGGAGAAGAAATTCACTGATATATTCTCCAAAATATCTGACGTCTACAGGAGCGGGGACCTGACTCCATTGTCCCCTGTTGAAGGTTGGGATCCCAAGTTCAGACCTGTTTTAGTTGTAGTGACACCAAATAGGATTTAATTGTTTTGTTTTAGTTAGAAGCTATGGATATTTAAATAGATATCTTTTGTAAAACCAATTTCAGTATCAATTTCACTTTTAATAATAAAGTTTTATCGTAAGCAAAACAAAGCCTCTTATTCATATTTTTAAAACAAAATTTTTTGATGAGCGCATCCAATCGTTCACTGAGAGCCATCTGTGATTTAGCTACGAACCTCGTGACACCCTGAAACTGTAATCAGCTGAAAATGAACGACATCTACTGGACGCTGAAAGTATTTAAAGTGCCTTTTTCTTTACTTATTTCGGTTTATGAGGATAGATGTCACCTGTGCACTTACTGGGCTTGGAGAATCATTAACATTGCTGCTAGCATCGTGGAAAAATACCTGCCCCCCTACTCTCTAAGCCTCCGTAGTTTCAAATGAAGCCATCCCTGTCACACTTACAAGCTTCACGGTGAGTGCGAAAGAGCTGCCTAGATCCGAAAATACGAACGAAACGTTAGGGAGTACGGCCTCTGCATGCAATAACTACGTTAAAATTAGTATACATACAACAAACCCGGGAGTTGTTCAAATCAAGCGTTCAAATCTAAAATTTAGGTACCTGCCTTTATTATTATTATTATTATTATAGGTGAATCTAAATCACACACCCCCATGTACGTTCTAAGATTTTAATTAGTTTAGGAAATAGCAATTAAAATCTTTAAACACATCTCGGGTACAGTGCAAGTTGCGAACGATAGACACGATTCCGTAACCCTTCGAAACTTTGTAACCATAGGCGATCGCGTGTGAAGTTGTCGGACCATAGTAAAGTGCTTTGATAAATTACATTCGTGGATTTTCATAAGTTGAATTTTATTTATTTATTTATTCGTATTTGCATTTTTTTGTCATTAATTTGTAGCATATAACTTCTTTATGTTTTGTTTGTTATCTAGTACGTCATATATTACGTTCAATATAGTTTACGACCTAATTTAATGATAAGATCTGCCACTTCTTTATAGCGGAAGTCATATGAGATAGGTACCTACTACGTCATATGCCAGACCATTTTATTTTTTACCTAGTTTTATTTTTAACTCGAGTCTCTTCTCAACTAGTAAGTATACTATTTTAATATGGATTATATATTTATAAGTCAATGGACGTTTTTTAAGTAAATCCTCAGTCAATGATTTATGAATTTTAAAATGATCATAAATATCCCGATTAGAAAAATCAGTTGGCCATTGTTTCTAAAACTTCACTCAACTCACTTAGCGGCAAGAAATAATAACCCTCTTTCTCTAGTCATAAAACTGTGAAGCACAACGAACCTATAAAACCCGTAATGATATTGTTCTTCGGCGGGTTAATAAAATTATTTTCATAATACAATTTCCCAAGGAATTATTGTAAGAGAAGTAAATAATGTTATTAAATAAGATTACGAGTGTAATCTGATATTGAAATAGTCTGAAACAAAGACAATCTTTTAATGATAGGTTTTTAGACTTGGTTAGTTCAAATTGGGTTTCCTGGCAAAAGTTTAGTTCTGTTAAAAATACAAAAAAAATAATGTACGATAAACGCAATTCATGAAAATGTGTGATTTGAAACATGCAATTAGGTATGATTAATGTGAAAATTTCATTTTACGATTCAATTGCACTGCTTATGTTTTTATGGTCTGGCTGAAGATATCTAACTGAGGAAGTTAATAGATAAAACGCGATGGTATTATTATTCTTAATAGACGATAGCTAGTAAATTAATTTACCATAATTTATTACAGGATTACCGAAATTCAGTTTATGACTATTGTCGCATTAATAGATCAACGTTGTTATTATAACTTTCGATAGACAAATTATTCACGGTGGCAAAAGGATTTAGACCTTCGCGAAGAACGCAGGTGAGTGACTTATTTCTTTCTTGTCTTTGATTTTTTCAGGTTGACAGCATGTCTGAAATATACGTTAACATTGCGAGAGTTTTTAAAGTTTGTTTCCGATTTATGTTCAAGTTTTTCTATGCACAGTTAAGAGCGATATTTTATTTTGTTTTAGGTTAGCAAAAATGAAATTCTTAGTGTTGGCACTTTTCGTCGCGGCCGCTGTAGCCGCTCCAGTACCTGACGACAACAGTGATGCTGTCGAGTTGATCGTCAATGGAGTGCCTGAGGGAACTCCGTTGGAACTCGGTGGTGTTGTAGACATGCACTTGAACGAGCACGTCAACGGACAGCTGGCTGCCTCCACCAACCTCCTGCACCCTTACACCGCCGTCGGCATAGCTGAAGCCGCCCTCGCAGCTGCCGAAATCGCCCCCACTCCCGTTCAGGTAGCCGAAGGCGCTCCCCTTCCCGTCCAGGTCGTGGAGAAACCTGAATCAGACTTCCACATAACCCCTGATATCGTGCTGACGCCCGATGTTGCTCCCATCGTGCTGCCAACTCCTGTCCTCCCTGAATCAGCACCATTACCCGGACCTCTGCCAGCACCCATCGTGCTTCCGAGTCCTGAACTGCCCGAGGCCTCAGTGATCCCGGACCCCCTCCCTGCACCCATTGCTATGCCCAGCCCCGTAGCTCCTGAGGTTGTTGAAAGTATTGAAATGCCCGCACCTCTG
The DNA here is from genome assembly GCA_963921415.1 of Pyrausta despicata. Taxonomy (NCBI): domain Eukaryota; kingdom Metazoa; phylum Arthropoda; class Insecta; order Lepidoptera; family Crambidae; genus Pyrausta; species Pyrausta despicata. The sequence continues at coordinate 5,199,596 of OY992862.1, read as the reverse complement.
CCTCCTATGGTCATTGAACAGCCTGAAATCATCGTGCCCGCGCCCATTGCTGTTCCGGAGATTCCCGAAGCCGCTCCCGAGCCCGCTGCCCAGGGTCCCAACGAGATCTTCAACAATGGTGTCGTGCAGGTCCAGGTCAACGCCCCCGAAGACGCTGGTATGTTCTCCACCCTCCAGAACTGGTTCAGTCTGGTGGTGAACTACATCAGCAACGGTATCCAGACATCAGAGCAGATCGTCTAAGTTTTACCATTGAATAACACTGCTAAGCCTATGCGGTTATCCTAAGATGTTCGAAGTAAACGTGTTTTTACGATCTTGCTATTATTTTTATTAATATAATTTACATTTACCTCGTCATGTAGCTATATAGTTTATGATAGAGATTGCTTAATCTCCATCATAAACTTACTGACTACAGTGTAGATTCTCGTTGATAAAAATAATTCGAGTATGTCTGTAACTTTCCTTAGTACGTTTCCTTAATCAGTAACCTCAGTCGTAAGAGCTGTCATAAGGCAATGGCGGAGGCGTCGGCAATAAACCGGCAACACTTGCACAAATAACGGGCGAGTTGAGCTACTTGGCTCGTTAGCGGGGACTTTGCTTAGACAGACTTGCCGTAAAGTGACCACGAACTGAGAGTTTGGCGGACTAAGTGAACTCTGATACTAAACTTAGGACGATGATGATGATATAAACGGGTATGAATAAAAAATATGGGAAAACTCAGTGCTTAAAAGTTAGAATACATACGAGAAAGTAGTTGAGATGAAGTAAAGGGTATTTTGATCATGGACTTAATCAGCCGGTTAGTGCTAGTGTCAGTCTATTTCCAGCCAAAAAAATGAAAAAAATCTGATTAAATGTCTAACGGGTCACTTAAAGTTTATAATCTCGGCAGTAAGTATCAAAACAACGCAGCTGGAGAGTAGGTACTTCTTTTTTTGTGGTTGTAGTTATTTCTATATTCTGTTAGTAGGGTTATGACAAATAATTTAAAAGCGGGATACGTGTATCACGAATTTAAGAGCCTGATAAAGAGCTTATTCTTCTGCTGACATTTCGACCGCGTTGCATTGCCTATTGAGAAGATAGAATAATTTAAATAAGCCGGACACTATCAGATACATATCTGTGATCCCAAAGCACGTGGTTTATGTCAAAGAAACTACGAAAGTACCACAAGCACTCCGCTGCGTGAAAACATAAAAAAAAATTTACACTTTTCCGCTCGGGGATCGATCCCAGGACCTCAAAGATGGCGGCCCTGTGAAAGTGAAAAAGGTTTTAAAACGCAGAAATGTTAAAACCGGTTTAAAGAGTTCTTTTCACAACCACGCAGCATGTTCACTCTATCACCGATGTCCAGCGCCGCTGTAAAGTGAACAAGTTTCCTAGATCTCGTTGTTTCGACGCGGGTTGTTTTCCTCCGCTGTTTGCGCAGACGACTAATCAATTAAAGCAAAGTCTCGGATGTGTTTGCCCTAGTTTTATTTGTTTTTGCTCTGATCAGATTTTCAATTATGAGTTTAATATCACTAACTCATTAGCTCTAGTTGTACAGTTCATTTGATGAGCAAAATATTGTGTGTCTCACATTTTTGGACCATCTTGCAACTGAACCATACCGTGGGTGTCCTGAAATAAAGATGAACGATGGATAGCTTAATATTTAAAGAAGTACTTATGGACAAGCTAGTGATTGTTACTACTAAAACAATAAGAAAGAAAGAAGATATACTTTATCTTTGGCAATGACTAGTTAATTAATAATGATTTAAAATTATTGTATTGTTTCATGTCTCATGTCGTAAATGGGAATAAGAGGGCTAAGATTAAGTAAGCAGGAATGAATTTCTTGTACAGGTGTATATATTGATCAAAACAGTTTTTTTTTAAATGAATGGGACCACATCACTGACATTTCTCTGATCCCAAAGTAAGTAGCTTAGGCACTTGTGAAAATGGAAATCATAAACAGCAAAGGTACTACAAACACCCAGACCCATGACAACATTGAAAATTGGTTTCCAACATTGTCAACGTCTGGGGATCGAACCGTGGATCTCATAGATGGCAGAACCTTATAACCGCAACTCACTCCACTACCCCACGGAGGCCGTCACACATAACAGCTATTTGCCATCTTTAGGGATTTAAGTTTGCGAAATAAATATAAGCTATTATATGTATTAACTAGATTGAAGTACCTGATTGAACTTTGAAATCGGTTATACTTAATGCTTTGCTTAAAGGAAAAAAGGACTGAAAGTTTTGTGTTTCTGGTCTTCTAGACTAGTCTAGTCAGACATAAGGCCAAAAGCTAAGCAAACCAAAGATTTCATTTCGCGCTTGACACTTCCAAAGCCCAATTCAGGGACCCAAAAAAGTCATACGCACTCACCTAAATATAGCGTCGGAGTTCATCGATTGGCTGGCTGTTGGTCACTTTATGCCTTTTAAGAATTACAAACAAAGCACGGTGGGGCACGCACGTCACGCGAGGGTGGTCGATTAGACCGCAGTAGGGTCGATCGGCTTGCACCTGTGAACAGGTTATGAGCCACGGTTGGTTGGTTTGTGTAACGAGATATATTTTTTCACGAGAACGCTGGCGGGATGGGATAAGCGTCAATTATTTTTAGGTGTGGGAATAAAGTACGAGTATGTGGTTTCGAATGTGGTATCAGTTGAATTATCTATTTTTGAGGCATTGTGAAATAGTGAGCTGGCGCGGGAATCGCCTTATGCGTGTTGAGAGCACCACAAGCTCAATTTCAGTTTTATGGTCTTTACCTAAGCATTTAAGAACATATCGCACTACCGTCCCGCTCTCTTTTTGGCTAAGCTTTAAAAAAGTCGACGAACCAGAATCCTTTTCGCATTTTGCTTTATTTCCATTGGGGTTCTGATCTAAATAATTATTTCCCTGCAGTTGAGTAAAAAATAACCATTTAATAAGCTTTCGTCAGGATTCAACTCTACAAAAGTATGCAATACCTGCCAAAATACAAAAAAATATTGTATTACGTTATCGAGTAACAGTTAATTAACAGTACAAACGTCGATTTGTTCGGTTCAAATGCTAAAGGTCTCCGTAGCGCGTCACCGACCGGTGACGTAGCACCGTAGTCTCGTAGTCCGTAGCCGTAGCTAGCGGAGTTAGCTACGAGACCGCCATGCTACGGCAAAAGCGAATTTATTCTCGACACTTTTTATTGATGGATGTTTCGGAATCTTTTTTTGAGATGTCATTTTACATGTGATAAAAATGATATTTTCTGTGCCACGATTAAGTTGACAGAAACAAAAGATTGATTTTGTGGTGTATAACATTAAATGTTTCGAAATAAGGATACGTATACACTTGTATTTTTGGACTTCAGTGTGCTTATACTGGTAACTTTATCTGTTGAATATCACGTAGGTATCAAACTTGCAAATTATAATCAGAGTCACGATAAGTCGTTCAAAACACAAAAACTTCTATTTTTTGCAATTGAAACAAATAGAAATGTTCAGGTAATTTAGTAATTATTAGAAATAATCGATACTGGTACTTGATATGACTTCATTTTTACTATGTTAAGTAAAAGCATTCGCATTTTCATTACAAATCCAACAACAATAAAACCAATTATCAGCAATTAATAACATTGTGACGTTGACAATAAAAACACATGGACAACACGTTACCAATCCTTTGGCAGTGCGGTAAAAAATAGTGATGCGCCACGCCAACGGCCTCAACGGCTTACCCAGCGTGCCGTGAGCCGTGCGTGCGTTGTGAGCGACGAATCGATAGGTAGTGCGGCCGCTGCAGGCTCGCCGGTAATTGTGCTGGCTGTAATGCGAATTTAGGGCAGCGAAACGCGGCGGCGCGCCTCCGCCGCCCGCCGTTGGTATTGTGTTGCTGGGAGACGGGGATTTACCCCGGTTGCGGGGAGCTTTTAGGGGTAATGGGAGGGGCAATCGGTATTTCGTCCGATTGTACTCAATAGATGTCAGTACAAAAAAAAGTAAAATACACTTAAATATACTAATAAGTTATGAACTTGAATTTGTACTCCATATACCTTAAAAATGGTGAAACACAGAGCTCGATTCAAATTTTATAAGAACCTTTGTACACCTATGGTTATGAAAATAAATGATTATGATTACATATTACGAAAGTCAGCATCTAATTTTATAAAGAGATTTGTCCAGCACAGAGCGATTGTTGTGGTTAAAATCAGGGCTGCCAGCGGCCGTGAAATATCTCGTCGTCGAACTCTGGAAACAGCAGTTTCTCCGTTCAAGGCCGACGGCGGCGCAGATTTTAACCACATAAATCGCTCTACAGGATGCGCGGACTAGAATGTACGACGGTAGTCAAGTATCAGTAGGAGTTTCAATTTTGATAAGACAGAACTACCAACGAATCGTAAACTTTTTTGTTTCGTAGAGGTAAAAAACCTTTGAGCAACTAATCTATATATTAGTATTCAGAGTACTTTACATACTTTTAATTTGCAAACGGGAATTTTCACTTGAAACTTACCAAGCACGATTAAAATATAGCTCAAAAATTGTGTAAAACTAATTCCTTCATGAGCCTCCAGTTTTTTTTTAAATTTCCGAACAGATGATTTTTTTTCTCAAGTTTCAGGGTAAATTTACCCTTTGACCTGGCAACCCCGCCGCCGTCGTCCGGGCCCCAGTCCGCCTCGCGCCCCGCGCCGGCCGCCCGTGCCGTGTTCGAACATGCGCGCCCCGCGCCCCGCTACAGGCCGGCGGCTCGAGCTACCCACGCCCGCTTAACTTATACTACCTACCGCACTCTAAATCATGTACTACCGCGATCTTCGGTGAGTGAACCGTGATAACGGATGTGAGAAAAAATATTACAAAACCGGTAAGTTTTTTTTAAGGTTATTCCATGTTGTTTACTCCCGATTATCCTGACCTACTTCTATAGATCGATTGTTACTTCAAAACTATGTATATTAAAAAGGTCAGTATTAATACGGTCACCTGTGTGAACGTACTAAGGGTAGTACGTCTCTAATAAAAGGTATTAAGGTTGCAGGCGAGCTTTCTGTGTAGGCACTTTAGACGTCGTTAGCGATAGAGCCACTCGCGCTGGAACAATAATTAATGCCAACTATGTGTTCAGGTCGTTACGTTAGTGTACCACGTGTATATCTAAGCCAAATATGTTTGCTGTATGAGCGGAGTCAGCAGGCTTAGAGACGTCTTTGAGCGCGAGATATTTGCATATCAAATCATACATTTCAGGATCGAGTTAGCGGAGCGCCGACATCGTGCAATTGTCTGGTCTGTTTTCAAAGGCATCCTTTGCTCTTTGAGCAGTAATAGACACTCGCAGCGGATGGAACAAATACGTATTTTCCATGCGAGTGTTTTCCGAACGTATCCTTCAATTTTCTTCTGTTTTCCCGGGCTGATGTTAGCCTGTTTTCAAAAAGAACCGACGCTGTTGACTAAAAAGTTAGAATAACACTGAACTAATATAGCCCAACGTGTGTTGACCCTACTTCGCTAGCTTTTATGAGTTTATGAAATGATATATTCGTGGAATATAAAATGAGCCATTAAATTCGAACGGTACGATGTTACAGTTTAGCGTTATTAAAGAACAACTATTTTTGGGGCATTGAAACTAGAACGTATGTACGTACGTATCTTTAGTCGGTTTCAGCCTGAAGGCCTATTAGCCTCAATCAAGTTGTTGGATGGATAACAAAATATATTAACATCTGAATTGTATTTCTTTTTTTGATTTGATCGTAACTATTACTACTTGGTTCAATCTGTGTTTATGATTTCTTATGTGAAGTAGTTGAATGAAAAGCCTTCCATGTTTAAACTTTCAGATGTACTTTTGATTATTTTAAATTGTACTTAGTGACAAGATTTTCGTTTTCCCGTTTTAATTTACTATACAGTTTAACTTCAAATCAGTAGATTTACTTGTCACCAAAAATATTCAAAAGTATGATTTTAATCTCAATGATGTTACTCACTAGAGCCACAAAGTGTCTCGTTTCAAAGCTAAAATCAATTTCCGCAGACACATCGATAGCAGAAACTTATTATAAACTTTATGAAGCAACAGTTAACCCATTGTTTAAACAGGTTATCGGATGAAAACTGCCGCAACCAAACTTCGGTATTTACCAGATACCCAGTAAACATTTACTTTAGTTGTCAAGCTTGGCTTAAAGTAGTTCAATTACCACCTGAGATTACCTTCTAATATATATAAAATGAAAAATTGACTGACTGACTGGCCAATCAACGCATAGCCTAAACCAAAAGGTTTAGAAACTTGAAATTTTTTTTGCCATGCTTCTTTTAGTAGAGCAATTAGGTGAGCAAGTAAAATTTTTAGAAATTCAAAAGGTGTAAAAATAGGGGGAGAAGTTTTTGGTATTGAGGTAGGTACAACGTCAGAAATCATAAATGAGGTTTTTCCGAATTTGTTGATATTGAATCTAGAATGGGGTCAAAATGGGCGGCAAAGTTTGTACAGTCCATTTTTGATTCACGTCAGATCTACTTCAAACTTGTATCGAGCACAGTTGAAGTCAAATTTTACATAAACGCGGATGAAGTCACGGGCGGACCACTAGTTTCTATATTATCCATGAAATTATGCTGACTGAAACATTTTGTAGAACAAAGGCTCATTCTAGAGCCAGTCAGAATAAAACGTTACGAATTTGAGTGAAATTGTAGTCGCAGCGCTGTTCGCTATGTGATTTGAGTAAATTATTTTGCAGACGAAAGTGTTTATTTTCTCCGTTTGCACAAGTCGGTTTATAAATAGCGATGAATGTGATTTTATAAATACAAATACAAATACAAATACAATACAAATACAAATATCTTTATTTATTAAAGCATTACATTTCAACATTGCAATCGAGGATTTCTTTTAAGTAAATAAATACTTGTGGTAGAATATCCCCGCTCTCCATATTAAATTAACAATAATTGACAATATAGAATAAATTAAAAAATACAGTTATAAATTATGCCATATTATTAACAGCTTCATAATAATAATTAAGTATTAATATTTTTAATATGAATAATTAGTTAATTAAGTAGTTGCAAAATTAGATAATGATTTCCTATTGATTTGATAATTTAAAATAATTTGTTTCAAAAAAAATAATGATAATAATCCTATTTAAATAGCATTAAATTTTGGTCATGCATGTGCGTGCGTGCGTGCGTGCGTGCGTGCGTGCGTGTGTGCGTGTGTGCGTGTGTGCGTGTGTGTGTGTGTGTGTGTGTGTGTGTGTGTGTGTGTGTTAGTTTTATTCTTCTAGGAATGCCTCAGTTTCCACATAGTTATTTGATTTGAGAAATAAGGTGATCGATTTTTTACATGTATATACGTTATTCGAGTAGATGTTTAAAATTTTATTTATTTTATTATATAATTTAGCAGATCGTGACACATACTGCCTCCCTGCGTAAGCCGTTCTTATAGCAGGCACAAGAGCTACGTTATAATTACGTCTTCTGGCAACTTTATGGGCATCGTAAGGCATAGATTTATGTAGTTTCAGAATTGCGTTTAAGATGTAGATTTGTCTTACCGAGAGTACATCACTAAGTTCATAAAGATCTTGTGTAGAGTATCTGTATGGTTTAAAATGTATAACTTTTAAAAGGGCTCTTTGCGCTATTTCTAGATCCTTAAACTTGACCTTACTTGCCCCTCCCCAGACCGGAATACAATAGGCTAGAACTGACTGAGCCAGTGAGACATATACTAATTTTAGGAGCCTTTTATCGGCAATGCATCTAAGTTTCTTAAACACCCAAATGAGCTTTCTTGTTCTTGCCATCATTAGTTCAAGGTGGGCATGCCAGGAAAGTCTCTGGTCAACTAGCACGCCTAGGTATTTACTTACTGTCACTTTGGTAATTACTTTACAATCACACGAGACATTACGTTGGTTTTCATTACATTCATGAATTTGTATCTTGAAGTTAGTTTTGAAGTTGAAGTTAGTTTATAAAGCTGCCTTTAAAAGCTTTTCTAGTCTCAATTTAAATTGATATAAAAATGATTTATTGATTTAATTAAATGTTTGCAAATGAAACTGAAAACTGAGATTGGAGGCAGTACAAAAACTAGTAAAGAGTAGGTAAGCTACTCCAATAGATAGCAATTAAACATTTAAATTAATTTTACCAATCCGCACTGAGCCCGCGAAGTTGAGTATGTCTGGTACTGGTACACCATCATAGTTGAGGTGAGGCTGTGCCCAGCAGTGGTACGTACGTACAGGTACAGATAGGAGAACTTTACTAAAATTAATATATTTTTCTCGTTTAAGCATCTCAAATATACATCTCGTAAATAGAAATATATCAGCTGAAATAACTTATTGATAAATATACATAAAATTTAATTGTTTATATAACATTACAGACAGACGAAATAACCGTGACCGAGCAATGAGTAATGCTGAAACATTTACGACGAACATTACGCTCGTTGGCTGTTTGCTAAATATCAAAGTCTACCAACTTTTATGTTGCTACGTGGATTGATTTACATGGCGAACGTGTTTGTTTTCCATTCGCCACTGAATCGTTCACCTTGATAGTAAAACTTTATATGTATTGCCTACTTGACTACTGTCATGTACTCATTTGACTTTATGAGTGCAAACAAGATAGAAAGATAACTCATTAATGCACGACACAATCTAAATAGACAAGTTTGTTTCGAGGAGGATCTTTAGTTAAAATTGGGAGCAACAGGATCTTGCCCACCAAGCTTTTTAAAAAAATTACTCGTAATTGAAGAGTAAAGTTATGTCATTGTCAATTGCTTTAGTAACGATTGAGACACAACACGGTTCCAATCAATGTAGTTTTGAGATGAGCCCCTAGGCCCCTAGTGGGTCGAACCCCTCCTATGGGTTCGACCCATGAGTTTTAGCGTGATTCGGATGTTTTGCACCATTTTATAGCTGACTGCTCTTGTTATTAGCAATTTTTGAGCCGCGTATTTGGCTATTTAGTAAATTTGAAGTATTTGCATTTTTTACATTTATTTAACTTTGGTCGGCCAAAGCCTTCATAATTTTCCTCAATGCGAGAACACAAATTATGCGGTGCTCAAATTCCTCTCCTACCTTCCCTTTGGATGTTTAATATGTCCTATCTTAAAGATCATACGGCTGGATTCATTATTTATTGCTGATTTGAACAAGAGATCCGTTGGAGTTTTGTTAGGCGAAGAAAAAAAATGAATTCCTATTATTAGGTCCTTACATATGAAATTGGCGTTTTGTCGTACTGGCCACTTTGATCACAAATTTTTCCTATTTGGTTAGGAATTCGAAATTCAAATTTATACAGCTATTTCCACATGTAGTTGTGTTTCGTAAACCGTCATTCATTTGTTTTTTTACTTATCTTTTTTCTGTTTGCATCGCTCAATTTACAAAATGGAAAATTTGAAATATCGCGTTATTTACGAGTACGAGTTCCACCGTGGCACCAGTGCTGCGGAAACGGCTCGAAGGGTTAATGATGTGTATGGCGGTTGTGTCGCAAAAGAAAACACAGTGCGTTTTTGGTTCCAACGTTTTCGTTCTGGAAATTTCGACCTGCAAAACAAGCCCCGTGGACGGCCGGAGACCCAAGTTGATAATGAAGAATTGAAGGCTATTGTGGAAGCGGATCCATCGCAAACCACGTCCGAGTTAGCTGCAGGCTTTGGCGTTAGTGATAAAACTGTTTTAATCCACTTGAAGCAAATTGGGAAGTTTAAAAAACTTGAAAGGTGGGTTCCTCACGAATTGAGTGAAGCAAACCGGCAAACGCGCGTCAACTGCTGCGTTACATTACTTGACCGGCACAATAACGAAGGGATTTTAAATCGAATCATTACCTGTGATGAAAAGTGGATTCTCTACGATAATCGGAAGCGCTCATCGCAATGGCTGGACCCTGGCAAGCCAGCCAAAGCCTGCTCCAAGCGAAAATTGACCAATAAAAAGTTACTTGTAAGCGTTTGGTGGACTAGCGCCGGTGTCGTTCATTACAGTTTTCTCAAATCTGGCCAGACGATTACGGCAGATATCTATTGTCAGCAATTGCAAACCATGATGGAAAAGCTAGTTGCTAAACAACCAAGGCTGGTCAATCGCTCTACGCCAATGCTGCTTCACGACAACGCTAGACCACACACTGCACAACAGACGGCTAGCAAATTAGAAGAACTTCAATTTGAATCTCTAAGGCATCCACCGTACTCCCCGGACCTTGCTCCAACAGATTACCATTTTTTTCGAAATTTGGATAACTTCTTGCAAGGGAAAAAGTTCAACTCAGATGGGGCAGTCCAAGTCGCCTTCAAAGATTTTATTGATTCCCGTTCGAATGGTTTTTTTAGTAAAGGGATCAATGAACTACCTATGAGATGGCAAAAGTGCATAGATTACAATGGCTCATACTTTGATTAAATAAATATGCTATATAAAAAAATTTCGACTTTTTGTTCCTCCCATACAAAACGCCAATTTCATAGGTAAGGACCTAAAAATACTACTTACCCGCAATTCACTTCTGCATAGCTTTTATAAATATTAACTGAAATGATGACTTATTAGGGTGCGGAAATCATACAAATTACACGATATCTTTTTTGACTTACATACCGTTTAGTATTAAAGTAAATAACAATATTTTTGTAACAATATTTAAAAGTTTTTACATATTTCGTAAGCTGTTTATACTATACGTTTTGTCAGCGTCATAAATGATCACAATACGGTTGCCATATTTCAAATGTCAATCATTTTTTGTTAAGTAAAAAAAAAAACATACTACTTACATTTATCCTTTTAAATACAAAAGATACTAAGAGAAACTGAAGCTTCAAAGTTCGTAAGTTAAAGTTAGTTCTACTTCTGTTATAAAGTCCTTAATCCTATGAGCCCGCACAATAAGAAAAAGAGTTCAGTATTATAAAATAAGGGTTTCGGCACTAAAATACCGAGTGGCATTCAGTTGGACTATTAGTTTCAACGCTTCGCGAAATCCTGATGGATGTACGTCACATATTTTCTAAAATCGTCGACGTAAATCGACCCGAGCATCGCTCCATTCGAAACACTACCAACATTTTTGGGGCTGTAACGAATTGTTTCTAAATAACTTTAATTTTCTAGTTTTTCTCGAGTAAATTCGTTTTGAGTTTTATTATCGCCTGAAACTGTTCATTTATGACAAAAGATATATACTAGACATAACAAACTGTAACGTTGTGAAATTTTGGTTATTAATAAGGATAGTAATAGGCATTTGATCCCTTTGCCCAAAAAGAAAGTGGATTTGTGACAGCTGTGTTGTCTGTGTCTTCGTGTTTTGACAAGTTTAGGGTTGCTGTTTAGGGAGTTTTCCCCAAAAGGTGGGAAAAGTTTAAGGATTTGGTATGCTTGTTGGATAAATTTTGGTAAATTCAGATATTGGTAAAGTTCAGTATTTTGGCTTAGTTTAGATAGAGGAGTTATGATATAGTAATAACTTTGATTAAAACAGTATTCGCCATTTTACTCTGTCTAAATTACGGGATAGGGTAGGAAGTGTTGGCGGTGGGTTTCTGGTCCATCAGAATATTAGACATTGAGAATTTGTTTCGGGCCATTGGTTGCCATTTAAGGCATATTCAGGTAAACCGGAAGTGCCAAAGGATCCAGAAGGTTCTGGAAGGTTCGAGAAAATGGGAGATTTCTGAACCTGGTATCCCTACATTCCGGGGGAGGTTGATTTCGGTTTTGAAAGGACGGGGACTCGGGGCTTGACCCCATAGAATCCTACAAAAGTGCCCCAGAGTCATGCCTGTTCCTTGGTGAATTAGTTTCGGCCGCGGCACATATTTTTTTTATCATGGTAAGTCTATTGCCTTGAAATTTGGAGGTGACGAGTAGCGTCATGTGTGAAAAAAAAAACAATCGTTAAAACATCGATTTCTTGTTTCAGATTTTGTTTTAAAAACTCTAAGTAATAAAATACAGCAATTGTTAAGTATTGGTCCAGGTATGTATTTCAAGAAATTTTATTCTATAACCGAGATGTTGATAAAGAAAAAAAGGTAATATCGTAATTCCACATGATCATTATTTCAGGTTGTTCTTGGCACATTAGTATGTTGAGCTGAGGCTTGGTTCAGCAAACATGTAAGGCAGCATCATTTAGTAATCTCGGTGGCCTTCTTCTTCTTCTTCTTCCTTTTTTCTTCTTCTCCGGCTTCACCTTTTGGCTCGGGGCTTTATTTCTGGAGTTTGCCCTGGCCGTTCTTATGAAGAAAGGAAAAACCTCAACGTCTTCCTCCGTGAAATTGTTGGAGTTCGAGTTAGCTGTTAAAGAGGCTTCGTTGGTCAGCTGATTCAGTCCTGGGAGCTCAGCTAAGTGTTAATAAACTTTAGATTCCAAACTTATTTCAATTTAGTAGCATTTGAAATTTAAGATTTAATTCTATACGGGTATTAATTTATTAATTTATCAAAAATAATTGGATTTCTTGATATAGTTTAAAGCAAAGACAAGGTGGTTTTTCTTTATTAGTCATATAATGTACTGAATTTCTTAGATAGCAATTTTCTATAGAACCAGACCCAGTATCTACCGTTCTGAGCTATTTTTTTTAGTTTTATCAGAGGCCTTTGGCCTATGTATATTGTTCAGGTGTTAATGGTGTAAACACGGCTCTAATAAAATATATCCTACTAAATGCCCTCGGCTATTATTCAAAACCTTTACTCCTTTTAACACACTTTGTCCGGGGTCAGCCGAGCAATCCTGTGACAAAACGACTCACGGACTCAAACGAATAGTGTGACAAAAAACGTCCTTTCTATATTTTGAATGTAATTAGCAACGGTTTTGAACTTAGGTTTATTAAATTTCTGAATCACGCATTTGGATCTAAAATATTCATATGCTTACTGCTTCAACACTATTATTAACTGTACTAGCTCAAACTAATGAACTCTAGACAACTTACTAATTAAACTCATTAATTCTCCATAACCTAAAACCAACCGATCTGCAGGTAACGGAGTACCGCAGTGTTGCCCTACATATTACATTATTTACCCTACAAATTTTCCCGTGATTCCGCATAAGGCACCGTTGAAGGGAGTATTTTTCACGACGCTTAAATATGCACAAATAGTCTCATTTATCCCGGAGGGAAAGGTCACCCGGGTTATATTGAGAATTCTGTAGGGTTACCAGTTCAAAATTTGAAAATGAGAAAGGTGAATCAACCAATTGGTTTCATTTACTTGAATTTGGGCTTACAGATATTAAATCTTCTGAGGATTATTTCGGCATATTTAGACGTTGACTTTATGATTTATTATGACTAATACGATATGTCTTATTTCTTGTTTTAGAAGCTTTTAGTTCAAATAGCTTAAACAATAATAATAAATTCGTTTATTTCCAAAAGTATTTTTTACATAATGTTACTGAGTTTTCCCGGTAAGTAGTCTGAGACACTTGTAATGGGAATAACTCGCTCTTTCCCTCGGTGGTTAACATTATAGTACCGATTTTATACACTGTAATATAATTTTTAAAATTCTTCGAAAGTACTTTTACATTTTACTTTTACAATTTTACTTTAATAATTTTACAATTTTTCTTACTTATTTTAGTTTAAGAATTTAACAATTTCACTTACTTATTTAACTTTAAGCAATTTTTACTTACTTATTATACTTTAGAGAAATATGGAAAAGAAGCAATTTATAAAGGGTAAGTGTAGTCAAATATGCTCATTAGTGTGTGTGGTTTACATTGCTTACGGCTAGCAATGGACGGAATCATGTATTATAGCAAGCAAACCTTTTTATGCGGCAAAATACTTCTGTTTTCAGTCAAATTAGTAGTAAATCCGTGGACAGATGACAGCCATTGACATTTTTGTTCCAAAACTGCACGTGCTATCAACAACATAAGATGCCGGAGTATTTACTCTGATGTCGACAGCACAACCTTTGAAATACCAAAGTACACAGTACAGTAACAATAATATAAAAGGATTGTCACCCTACTTAGGCAGCATTGATTACGCATAGCTAATGCAAAAGTTTCCCTATTTGCGGCAAAGTTGATATTTTCCCGGCAATATCGACTTTGGATGGGGTATTCGATTGATTCCGTGTGTTGGACGGTTTTCGCACGAATATGAGCTGAAGGCTATTTTTGTATGGACGGGGGAAAATAAGGAGAACGAAGAGTCAGGGTTTTCGTTGTTGTCGTAAAGGTGACATTTACGTTACGAGCACTAACAATGTTATGATGATGGAGGTAAATAAATTAAAACTAAGTGATTGAAATAGGAACTTTATCAAGGGAAGTAGGTAGTTGCTTGCAAGTTGGTTATCCAAATCCAAAGTAAAAAATTCGGCTGTCTGTAAAGTCTGTTTACTGACGATAGTTGAACGTGACAACGTCTTTGTCATAATGCCTCTTTGTCGCTCGTTCCGCGCACTCACTTGCACTTCAATCCTTGAATGGAACGCCTCAGAGCGAGGTAACGCCGCATGCGTCATGTTTTTTGGTGCGTGCAGCCGGCTCCATCGAATTATAAGACGTTATCACGTCATAAAAACTACAAAGACATTTTAGTACATAAAATAACATGAAAATCACTTAGTGTAACAGGTAAACGACATATAACCGATACAAAACTTGTGAACAATACAAGTTCATTTTTGTTTGCCCACGGCCGAAAGGGCAAAGGTCGCGAGCTATTGTGTTATAAACAGGCCACCATTTGTAATGTTAGCTTGTTTCAGTCGGCCTTCTCGGAAAACGGTGTCCATTTTTTTCTACAGGCGTAATACAAGTGTGCAGGTTCGAGAAATAAATGAGATAAGTCAAACTATTCGTGGTCACTGCTGTATATTCTGTTAAAAGTAACATATATTTTTTTTAGTTCCTGTTTTTTTTAAGTCTGTCAGTGCTTATACTATCCTATCACTTTTGTCCTAAAATAACTTTCGACAGCTCTGTTTTCCCTATTTTGACGCGCGTTATAAATAATATGGGCTTATAAAAGCACATAACTTAAGAAAATGTCTATCCCTTATCACAATATTTTGATAGGGGTGATATTGACGCTTTTTAGGCTCAAAGTACATTCTGGCTTTACGTAGTTAAGGTTTAACCACACATCATTGAAAAATAAGTACAAAATTTACTTAAGTAATAGAAATTTGATTCATGATGCATCGTCGTATAAGGCCTACGTCCCCGGACTTAAAATTGCCGGTTAGTGTCTAAAATATGACACTAAACGGTTGTTTACTACTTCAAATTACCTTGACAAAATCTGGTTCACCCGTACATGTAATAACACACTTTCTTGACGGTCTTTGTCGTTAAATTAAGAGTTATGTATAATATACCATACGAGTAATTATGAAAAATTAACCATTTTTTCTTGGAATTAATCATGCTGGCCTTTATGGCATTCTTAGTTCATCAGAAATAGCCCGCAATATTCAGATGTGGTCAGGACTTTTTAATTCTTTGGTATCACAGAAAAAGGAATAATGATCGCATGATCAGTCATGATGATTGCTGATTTGTAAGGGTGCGTACAGGTTATGCAACATTTTATATAACTTCCTTTATATAACACGTGAAACATTGCGCTATAACAAACAATTTGTTTTTTTTGTTGTAAAACATATTAAGTAACTATATATAATAACATGCTTTATTATATAGTCTGGACGTATCAGAACAATCTGTTGATATTTCAATACTTTGCTGACACGCTCTAAACGCGTACTTTGCTCATCAAGTCTTCGAAAAGAATTTAGTTATGTATTACTCACGCACCGCCCACTTACGCCTTCTATTCTAACGTAGTAAGTAGTTTTGATCTGATCATTGGTATAGTGCGACAACGTCTACTTATAAGTTTGTGTTTGTGTTTCTGTGTTATAGTGTGTATCTATCTATAGAACCGTAGCTCCCGAATTGATGAACCGAATTCAAAGCGGTTTTTTATTCGAAATATAATTTAATATCTAATATAATATAATTAAATTTAATCAGTGCTCTCTTTTCCTTTTTCTTTAACGGATTCTATGGAAGTCCAGCTTCGCCGGATCATTAGATTCTGCGGCATTTGCTGAGTAGATTCCTTTTCATGCATGTTTAAGAAGGTGCATATCTGTAAAAAGTGTAATGTTTTGTGATATTTGTACTTATGTAACCTGCTACTTGTATGAATAAATGATTGTCTATTTCTATTTATATTTCTAATCACGATAGTTCCTAGTTATAACTGATCAAAATTCGCCCAGCCGTTGAAGCACTCCAGCTGTTTTCCTACTTACTCCAAAGTTGCAATTCGGGCGAAAGGCGAGAGGCTCCCTCCTCCCGAAGGAGCGTGTGGCGAAAAGACCCCTGTTTTATATGCAAATTTTCTTTGGAAAAACTACCGGCTTTCAGCTGCCGCCATCTCAGAGGTCCCAGGTTTGATACCGGACGGAGACAACGTAGAAAATCAATTATCTATATTGTCAAGGGTCTGAGTGATCTTGGTGCCTGTTGCTTCTGATTTCCATAAACACCTGTTTAAGCTGAGTAGCTTAACTTTGGTATCAGAGCATGTATGTTATGGTGTCTCCATTTAAAATAGTTATTTGTTATACAAGAGTGCAAAGTTGCTTTTTAACCGCGTGTTCAATTTTGATGACCGAGCAAGCGAAGGATTCTAAAATTAGAATCCTGAGCGTTAGCGAGGGAATCAAAAGAGCACGAGGGGAAAAAATCTTTGCACTCGAGTGCAACACGTAACTTTTCCACCTCAGCGAGGAAATGACTAAATGCAAATAAAACCGTTGACAATCACAAGATAGCTACTTTTATTTCAGTTTAGGTATTAACTACTACATCAAGACAGGTAAGTATTACAGAATAATCTTTAAATTATAACAAGATAATACTTAGGTATAATTAATAAAAATTTAAAGTAACGTTGCTACAGTTATTTAAATTGAGTGTAATATTTTTGTTGGGTACTGTAATATTGGTGTTAGTCACTTGTGTACTGTTTTTCGAGTGCTTGCTTTCTTGTTCTCGGATAGTTCTATAAAATATGCCAGCAAAACGTTTTCTGACAAAGTTTTGGCTCTTTTTGCTAGTCGCCACGTGTTGAACATAACGTACTGTTTTAAATACTTCTCGCGTGATTGTTGAGGGAGAAAGATCATTTGCGCATTATTAACAGTTTCAGTCAATTCTGTTGGCGTCAAACAAACTTCCTCGTCGCTAGAATCACTCATTTTAGTTTTTTCGCTTGTTTTCAAGTTTCTTGTTTTTAATATAAGGTTTAACAATGACATGAAAAAATGCCACGTAAAGAACCGCCAACAAAGCAAATTGAAAAAAGAACACCAAGAAGGTTCCGAGTTCGAGTTTTTAACAAATTAAAAAAATGTTGTATGATATATTCGGCACCATAGAGGTAGCAATAAATAGGTTTAATGATTTTTTTAATTCACAAACTTGGTGCACACGATGTTATAAATTCAAATTTACTTTAACCTCTAGTGAATAAAAACGGCTTTTCCACTCAGATATTGAAGAGCAAAATGACTCTTTCCGAGATGGTGGGATGAAAAAATTTTGAAATTAGACGGACAACATTAGAGTCTCTGTAATTAGTAGACATAAACTTAAGTCTAATCCGACAGTAGGCAGTCAAAGTTCCACAAAGCATTGGTGCTGGCAAAAACTTAATGACGAATGGAAAGCCTTCGGGGCGTTTGTAGTTTCCGGTTTTTGTCGTATCAGACAAATGCTACCGGAAGCGCTGTCGGCGCGCTGCTTTGTGTTGGAAAATGGTAGTTTTGGTAGGTTTTAAAGGCATGATGTGTTAACTAACGAGGTTTTTGATTTGATGTCGTGAAAGCTTGCATCTTTTCAATTTAAACACAGGGGTTCTAGCATTGGCTAGTCAAAATCGTCAAAGCCATTTTTCTTGGCTCATTCGGGGGTTTTAACTGGATAGTTCGTACGATGTTACGATGAAAAAACGTGCCCAGCAGTATATAGTATAGGCTGATAAGACGAAAACTTTTTAATAATATTACCACTCTGTCCATAACTGGGACACTATTATTCCCTTTTCCCCAGCTTACAAATCATCCGCCGCTAGTTTTCGTGCCAGCCGCGACCATTTAGAATAAAATCCAATCGAGCCGGTGGGCATAGTTTTTGAATAGGGATGGGAAACTATCGACTATTTGGTGTTAAGATGCCTTAATATTTGTGTGTATGTTTGTTTTTTTGTGTGTGTCTGTCTATGGCATCGTAGCTCTCGATTTCAAAGCGGTTATTTATATGATTTTAAACTTTCGCGTTGCATTTTAACACTAACTGTTTTTTTATGTTCGAAAGATAATTTAATCCCGGTCATTCTTAGCTATCGGTGTTAAAAATTCGTCTAGCAGTTGAAACTCACCAGCTCTTTTCCTGGCTCATTCAGTTTTTTTTAACTGGAAAGTTAGTTTTACACCAAAAACTGTTAGTCTGCACACTGCGGGCAATACGCCGTCCTAAAAAGCCTAAATAATGTTGAAATAAGTCCTAGTATGGGCGTGCTATAGGAACCTGCAATTTTAGTTTCAATACTGTTTTTTCTTTCATTTTACTTTCGAATGCTTGGATGTCGGTACATCATCTAAACAAATAAGTAATCATTGGCCACAGTATCTTAACAATTGTTGATTGTTGCAATGACTCCGTGCAATATTTACTAAGACGTCGAAACAAGCATGAGGAAGGAGTTTTAAGTATTAACTTTTTATCTTCAGAGTGTTCGAATAGAATGTTATCCTCAAACAGCGCGGACAGACTGTGCACAAATCATTAATCGACATGACTGCAATCGATATCATTTTCTCATCATACAACACACTATTCCATAAAAAGTTAGGGCCGCATGCGAATAAAACAAAACTGCTAGAGCGGGCAATTGGCGCCGTGAGGGCGATAGGAGACTGGAAAAATTAGCTGCACTCGCGTTACAAACCTTTGATAGTGTTTATTTTGGCATACCCCATACATGTGGGTAGAAACGATGGAAACAAGAATTATTTTTTGTAGGCTATATATTTTTAAAGAAATGTTTTATCATAGATACTTAAATAACTTGCATAAGGAAACCTTTATTGAGTAGCCCCCTGTGTCATGGTTTTGAATATTTTTGTTTTATAATATCATTTTGGTGATGATGCACCAAAATAAAATTTCATTTCGGTGACCTTAAAATTTTAATCTCGAATATCTCCTTAGTTAATTAAGATATTATTTATATGAGAGGGTAAAATATGTAAAAACAATGCCAAGAAAAATATTAAAGAAGAGCTTTAGTTTGGAAAAAAAATAATGCAAAAAAATTCACCGAAGTGATATAAATAAGGACTTTGTTGAAATTCACTCATATCGTAGTCAATTACCTACTTCTACTGTGACTAAGTGAATTTGGTGATTTGCAGAATAAAATAAGCTACCCTAAAACAACTAAAATGTTTAAAAGAAATCATGAAATCAGACAAGGCCCATGTTAAATTACTGCGCCACAATTGATTCGATTTCTGGTACAAGTAAATAGATGTTTGGCGATTGATCACACATTGGGCACTTTATTTTGGGGTTTTCAATCAGTATTGGTTCAATTGAAACGTCATCACTAGATTGAAACAGCTCTGAACTGACTAGAGGTGTTTAGTTAATGAATTAGTTAATATAAGCCAGCTTTGCGTGTTCTATTGCGAAATAATTATTTTTGGTTGATTTAAAATAATTATTGCATTTTATTTTTTGATCTCGTAACTCAAAAATAAGTTCACCGTCTGTCATATGATTCTTAAGAGGTCACCAAAAACTTCAACAGTCTCCTTGTAATGTCTTGATTACTGTCTGTCGTCAAAAAGGATCTAGTTTATCCTCGTTCAATTTGCTGTAACGCATTACAGTAGTGGCGATTGCGAATGCATGAGCGCTCCCCGAGGTAATCACCAACTCGCGACATTAGGCGTGGTCTACACAGAGGACTATTATTATAAAATAATTGAATAAATTACAATTATTGTCATTTTCACTCCGTTAGCTGCCCCCCTATAAGGTTAACCGATATTCTGGTTAAGGTGATGCGGGAAGTCCAGGATTGATCGTGGTTGAGATCCGTGGGGGACGCCTATGCTCAGCAATGGACGTCGAACGGCTGATATGATGATGTCATTTTCATAAAAAAATCCCCTTTGTGTCAAAAATAGCCTTATTGCTTTTAGCCTTTGGATGAAAAATAAGACGATATTGGCGACGTAATCACTACATTGTATAAAACAAAGTCGCTTCCCGGGTCTGACCTTGAACTTAGAACAGCTGCTTAAAGCAACTCAACGGATTTTGATGCAGTTTTTTTAATAGAGTGATTCAAGATTCAAGAGAAAAGTTTATAATTTTAAATATATGAAAATATGTGCCAACAGAGGGCAGAACTACGTCTGCCTTCGTCACTTGTAATAAAATATATTTTTCGTTGCGTTTCGTTCCTGTAACCATTGAAGATTTTCTAGCTCACGGGAAGTCTTAGAGGCGAGGGTAACTGTTGCGAACGACATTTTTCAGTTTATCGAGTTTACTTTTGTGACAGTATTCGTAAACATTTTAGTTTAATAGGAGCTCACGGGACGTATAAAAATCTTGCTTTCAGCTTACTAGCAGCGTTCTTATTTCAAAAAATGAGAACAAACGATTAACAGCGCTATCGCAGAGCTTCTGTTGAGCCTAAACAAGATCATAACAGTGCGAGTGAGAGCGATTGTTATTGCTAAATATATGGACGCGTACAGAATTGAAGAACAGGGGTCAGGCTATTTGTCTACCGGAGAAAAATGGCGCGTTGTGTCGACTAAAACTATTTATTGCGAGGTAAAAAACTTGTTACATTTCTTAGAAACAGCAAAAAGTCGTTTACTAGAACACGCGTGATACAGGAAAAACGTGCGCAATTTCCAAAACTATCTAGCGGCCATGTATTTATAATAATTCGGCAAAAACAAGCTGTATCCAAAACTTGAGAAGTTAATACAGGCTCCGGCCACACCTGCGTCGATGTCAGAAGCGAGTCGCGGCGACACAAAGTCGCAACGCGTCTTGAGCTACATAATAGGTGTATATCTGAATAAGACCCATCTAACATTGCCGAATCAGTACTTATTTACGAAATACATATATAACTACTAATATACGATTTTGGAAATCACTTTACTCGCGCTATTTCCAACAAAAAGTTATTTTCGTCAATTCCCCGCTCAAACAACGCTAATTCATAGAGAAACTTAGATTAGCGATCCATCGAAAGAGGTCCATTGAAAAAAATGCTGATCGCCGATATTCTTGTAACTTGGCTATTCCGAACCATTAGCGAACTTACAAAAGTCTATTGAACCGAGAAGATCGGTAAGGTGGCCCTTTTTACGTGAATGGTGGAACTAGTGCTATAACGCTGTGGATTTTCCTGATAAATGGTCGGAAAAAATCGTGTTCATACGCCACTGAATATGATCTGATGTTTTGCGAATGGTGAAGTGACTTTTAAGTATGGTAATACAGGTTACTAAATAGTTACAAGCGAATGATTTTAAAAACGAGTTTCATTGCTAAACGTTTGAGGCTTGTGTAATCAATAGAAATCGAAAATCGTTAAATAAGCGTACAAGTTAACTCCAGCAAGGTTATTGAAAAAGTTTTATTCACATAGTGTTCTACATAACCCAATTCATCCTCACTGTCCTGTACTGTATTTCAAGGTTTTTTAATTATTATTATTTTTAGCCATTTATAGTCTATTCTTGGACATAGCCCTCTCTCTCTTGCAATTCCTCCGTAGGATGCGATACTGCGCCTTTCACATAATTATTTAACAATAAAAAGTGCAAAACAAAAAAAAACAATAAGCTTTCATGTACAAAATTTGATTACAAACAAGCAAAATAATTAGCAAACAAATAGCTTAACACCGGGACTGGTCTTAATAAAAGTTTGTAAAAACAAAAAACATTATCAGCACAGTGTGAACTCGTCCTAAGGGTCTTCAGACGAGTCAATTTTCCGCCCCCGTTGGCGGGACCCGGATAAGGCAGTGGATTACCTGGATTTGTACTTATCTGCCGTTCTGTACTCGTCATATGAGGCTAATATGTACTTGAGATTGCTGCTGATAAGGCGAATGTGGGATTTGCCTACTGTGAAGTACAGCCAGGCTTATGTGAGCATTCCTTAAAAAAAATATACAACAACATCACATACATTGATCTGACTCCGTGGTAAGTAGCTTGTGCAATTGTGTTACAGAAATCAGAATCAACAGTGGTCTTACAAATAAACTTTAATAAATACATATAACACCAAGACCAGTGCAAACAGACATGTTCATGCACACAAATGTTTGTACAGTGCAGGGATCAAACCCGCGACCTCTTGGTTAATAGTCAACTTCTTCTTCTTCTCCTCCAAGTGGTCGCCGTACATAAAAGTCTATCATAATTTCATTGTTATAATCGGTATTGATTCAAACTGAACTCCCTTAGATTCTTGGACTTCAGTAAAATACCAAAATTGGACTGAGGTACGAGTATATTTAGTATGTAAAATCGTTCGTCCTACTCCTTCTATTTTGTGTTGTGTTGTAAGACTTCCTGGAACGTTTGTAAAATAAACAGTTACTGTAAAATTCTGTTTCGTGATTTTATCAATCCCGTGTCACCACACACCTACATTCCACGCATTCATTGCAAACATAAGATAACAGCTTTTGTGCAACCATTACAACAAATTCATTGTTGTATCATATTCGTTATGCTTACACTCATTAAAAATGTTTGAAACATTTATTTACTTTGAATTCAATATGTTGTCCAAACTAGTATTATATATTTTTTTCTTTATATACTTCATTTTGCCTGCTTCGTTGGTGTTGTAGCAAAGTTTCTGCCTTACATCCGACAGGTCCTGGGTTCGAATCCTAGGTCGAGCCAAAATTGTTTCTGAGATTGTCTGTCAAGAATTTCTCAAAAACAGCTTGGAGTCGGGAAGTATGCGGTGTTACAACCCCGTGCCTCGGAAAACACGATAAGCCGTTGGTCTTGCGCCTGACCTCTCTCCGGTCATGTCGGATTGCCGTCTCATCGAACTTTGAGAGTGAAGGAACAATGAGTGCACCTGTGTATTGCGCTCACACTTGTGCACTATAATATATCCTGCGTCGTTGGCTGATCTCTGTTGAGATTGGCCGCCGTGGTCGAAACCGACCAGGAGGACTATTGTATATTTCTTTATTGTGAATTTATTTTGTACTAGCGGCCCGTCCCAACTTCGTCCAGGTGGGCAATTATTCCACCCGTGCGAAACTGGGACAGATCGCTAGTATTAAATATAGCCTGTGTTCATCAGGGATAATGTACGTTTCGAATGTTAAAATAATCTTTAATCGGTCCACTTGTTTTTGGAGCCTATTCAATTCAAACGAACAGACAATCAAATCTTTAATCAATTATTCTTTCTTCTTTATCTATAATCTTTAGATCTTTATAATATCAGTGTAAACGATAAATTATAAATAGGACGAGGGATATTTCTTTTTCTTTAAATAAATTCGTTTACAGCTGATCAAGTTACCAGTCCCTTTCTTCTAGGCCAGCCCTTTCGTGATTCGTGAGCCCTTTTTACAGAGCTAGCAATAAATACTTCCTTTTTTACTAAGACTAGGACACGGTTTCCACTTGTAAGCAGACAAGGAGGATTTGTTAGGGAAAAATAAGAAATAGTAGTATTTTGGCAACTGAAAAAAACATTTATTTGTTTGAAATTTTATAGAGTTACTGAGATATAATAATAATTGTCCTCCTGGCCGATTTCCACCACGGCAGCCAATCTCAACAGAGATCAGCCATCTACACAGGAGTTATTATAGTGCACAAGTGTAAGCGCAATACACAGGTGCACTCACTGTTCCATCAATCTCAAAGTTCGGTGAGACGGCAATCCAACATGACCGAAGAGGGATCATCCGCAGGACCAACGGTTTAACGTGCTTTCCGAGGTACGTGGGTGTAAAACCTCCAACTTCCCGATTCCGAACTGTTTTTGAGAAATAATTCATGACAGAAAATCTCAGAAACAATTTTTGGCTCGATCTGGATTTCGAATCCAGGACCTCTCTGATGTAAGGCAGAAACTTTGCCACTACACCAACGAGGCAGTCAGTTACTGAGATGAGCGCCAACCGGTACCCTATCAAGTTTGATTTTGCCAAAACCTATAGTGAATAGCACCAACTCGAAATACGAAAAAGTCATAAGTACATACTCTTTCTGTTACCTTAAAACGCTAAATGTTTTGTAGTTACTAATCAAAACTATTCTAATCTGCTGAGGTTCAAAATTAATTACAAATTACACTAGTCGTAATAAATGGGGCTGACAATTTGCAATATGAATTTATGTGGCGTTAAATGGATACCACTGCGTGTCAGCAGAAAGTGATTTGTGCTGCGTTGACCAATCAGAGAACGGTGCATAAATCGCAGTATTGTGATTTTAGAAAACGGAAAATAAACTTGTCTACGTGTATGCTTTGTAAAGATGGGATTGATGTTCATCATATGTAAGATATAGAAACACAATCGTTAATACTGTTTACTATTGTCGATTGAATCAGATATAGCACTAAAATAAAACCAGTCGTTAACCTGAAAAAAAAAACAGTAACACCTGCTGCTGTTTTGAATCACGATAGGTACAACGATAATAGACTCAACATAAAATATCGCATATTTTCCTATTCAATTTGAGTAACAAACCTTGTTCGTTTTGATACGAGGGAAGCTGAAACGGACGACTCTAAAGTCCTCTGTACCTACGCAGGTAACATTTCCGAAGTGCCCTCGGTACTTACTCGGTTATTACCAACATTGTCTACACATTACTCTAAAAATATTTCACAAAGCATTCTTGTACGCAGCAAATTTTCACGGCAGTATAAAATATTCAAAGAATTTTACTTAACGTCGTGCTACTAGCGGTGGGTTAAGGTGAGTTCACATGTGTGAAGCTTGGCTCATGTGAGAATGGTCCTTTTCGGGCTTATTTTGGAGCAGCTCAATTTAAAATTTTAAAACTAAACATGAGCCCTTGACTAAGTTATATTTTGACTTCATTTGCATAGCGCTAGGATAATGATGATGAAGTCAAAATTGTCTTTCCTAGCGATAATGATCATGTAGAGTTTTCTATGGCTTATCAAACTCTTTTTATTTTATGTCATTTCATGTCGCTTAGGAAAAAATAGATGCACGGTTCTCAGGGGTATCGTGTTCCTTTTTTTTCAACATGATTGCATACGGAGTTGCCATGGCGGAAGGTGTGCTGACTAAATCTGCCTCACGAGAAAATTTTTCAAAGCTTCAATAACATTAAGTAAGGGGATTCGTTATTTATCGACTTAAGTATAAATATAAAGTGAATATTATAGATGACACAACTTGTACATCTAACTGTGTCAATTTACCTTACAAACTCCTTGTTCCAGAGAAAAACAATAATAGACTTTTATACTATGAAATTCTTGCTAAGATACTCAGTCATTTAAATAATTTCGGGCTCAGATCTAGAAAATCATTATAGATTTACTTGATCAAGTAAATCATAATCAATGGTGCAGTGGTCCACAGGTCGGACTTCTAAAACCAAGTGTCGCGGGTTCGATCCCCGCACAGTAAAAACATAAATGTGCATGAACATGTGTGTTTGTACTGGTCTGGGTGTTATCTATGTATAATATGTATTTATTAACATAAAAAAAAGTATTTAAGTATGTTTATCCGTTGTCTAGTACCCATAACACAAGCCTCGTAGCTTAATTTGGGACTAGAGAATTGGTGTGATTGTTGTGAAATATTTATTTATAATTATTATTTATTTAGTACCGATTATAGAATTCCGAATCCGAATTATTATTATAAATCACACTGTATTTTAACGTTTGATTCTTGCAGCTTCCAACTTTTATGCTTTTTTGGTTACACTATCTGTTAATGTGATCGCCCTCTTACATTTTAAAAGGCTTTTCCGAGGGAGGTGTCTTCGGGCTCAGTTGACTTTTAAGTGTTGACAAGAGTACTCGCCGCCGTCTCTTTGACATTGTAGCGCCAAAATTTGATTGTCACTTGACAAGGATGACTTTTTGTTCGGAAAGCTGAAAGCACTTGATTTTTGACAGGGATTTGCAAAACCAATACCATCGAAAGACTTTATCTTTGAAGTATTTCTTTTGGTTGCATAAATCTGAAATATGAATAAAAATGAATCGCTGAATGTGTTGCTAGGAGCGTATCTCGAGAGCAGATGAACCGATTACGCTTATTATTTTTCTATAATATTTTCTTAAGTATAGGTACTTTAAGAAATACTATATACCTATACTTAGTAAGAGACTGGTTTTACGGAGAGAAAAAATATAAACAACGGGCAAGACGACGTCTGCGGGGTCCGTTAGTTAATGTATAAATTTTAAACGTTATCGTTAGGTACCTATTGAATAGCTAACCGATTTATTTTGACCTACCTTGCGTCATAAAATCGCAGTAAAAATCTCCAAAGTAAAAAATTTAGGTCAGGTTCGTCATAAATCATGGTATACCAAAATGAGTCTCTAATTATGTAAATCCCCTTTGTGGCTTACCTACCTCACCTTATGACGGAGGGAGCCGTTAAAACATCTTATGAACTTTATAAGGTTTTTTTTTATTCAAGACACGTAAGACTGGGCGCAGGGAGCTACGTCAATGTAACTTTTATCTGTATTTTTTGTAACTAACCTAAATTCTGTTCAATATTATTCAGCAAGTTTAATTGATGAGGTTGTTGTATGGTTCTACATGTGGTTATGTGCATATAGAGTTGTCTTGTCACGTGACTTAGCGAAGACGAACGTCATTTTGCAAATGAAGACGATAGCGATTTTCGACATCGGTTATAGAATGTAATTTTGTCTTGGGGCCATGCATACCTACTGCAAGATTAATTTCTGTTTATTTCGTCTGTCAAATATTTGTCAAGTTATATCTTTGTAGCACCTTCTTTCTACTATACTATTATATTATGTATTATGTTACTTATCTGTAAAACAGGTTCTTCATAAATACAAGGCAGTTAAGTTACAGTTCAAGAGAGTTGAAGTGATTTGTTGCAGCATAACTTCTTACAACATGAAGTACGTTTAGTATTTCCTCAGTTCTACTAATCAAATGAAATTGAAATCAGGCAAAAGCCAAATATAAATAATAATTTCACAACAACGGAGCGAAGAACATATAATAATACTGCACTTTCCCATCCAAACGGTACAAAGTCAATGGCTTTATATTGCAGTTAAGAGTTTATTATCGTTTAAAATTTTTAAGTGCTTACTTTAAGTATAAATGAGCTATAAAATGTTTAGTTACTTAGTTTTCACTTCATAACGAAGTACAATATTGTGGTTTAATGTTTCAAAACCATTTGCAAGTTACATATTAATCTTGGATCATTTATTTTGTTCAAAATGAGATTTGTTTTTGTGATTTAATAAATAATCATCATCATGGTATGCAGATAAAAGACGCTGCTTGACCTAGGCATCCCCCATAGATTCCAAATGCACAATGGCCGGATACAAGCGGCCGCCATTTTGATCTTGCAACCATTACGAATCGTCCATCTTGTAGTAGGTGGACGCCGAAGATCTATTAAGAGTTTTTACTAAAATATTCTTCACTCTAGAATCTTATACCTACCTCAACGACCACCAATTTTTTTTGATGTAAATATATAGTTTAGTTCAATCGATGAGCATTGAATTCGACCAGCAACGTTGTAAACCGTGTTTTTATGAGCATCTAACTTTACAGTACTCATCAGCAGTAAACCGATGAGTCTGCAACTATTGTGTGGGTCGAAACTACGGATTGAGAGCTCTAACGACCTAAAGCTACAGCCAAAGGGCAAACGGTTAAACTATAAACTTAGGTTGAATATTCCGATAGTGTTACTCAGACCCGTTGTCCTGTGAGCAACAAAGATGATGATTGTTATATTAAAAGTCCCGTGCCTCGGAAAGCACGATAAGCCGTTGGTCCTGCGCCTGATCTCTCTCCGGTCATGTCGGATTGCCGTCTCACCGAACTTTGAGAGTGATGGAACAGAGAGTGCACCTGTGTATTGCGCTCACACTTGTGCACTATAATATCTCCTGCGTAGTTGACTGATCTCTGTTGAGATTGGCCGCCGTGGTCGAAATCGGCCAGGAGGACTATTACTATTATTGAAATTTGAAGGTTGGTTTATATTCAATAGTCTGGTGGTAAACTTGTAGAGGACATTTGGAAAAGCTGCTCTGAAACAAACTTGAAATACAGGTATTTTTTTCTTTTGCTAGTATAAGAAGACATTCTTGTGTTATTGATGTTCCTATGAATTCTCCTCTGATATCTAAATATGTAAACCGATATGGTAATTCTTTAAAGTGTCCGATATCTTTTCAAGAGATTTGGAACCGACGGAGACGATCAGCATTTTAGGACGTCTTAAAATTTCAATAATTTTTATTGAATAAAAAGTATTATTCATTAAGTATTTTTTATTTTTTTGAATTTTTAGGTGTCTTTAAGTAATTAAAAATTTTTTTGCATACTGTAGACATTGTTAGAATTAAGTTAGTGTTCACAACAATAGTGACAACAAACACTGGTTAGCTATTCTGATGAGTGGGTAGGGGTACAGAACACTGAAAAGTTTTATGAGTTTAGTTGCAAAGTTAACCACTGGGACCGACGAAGAAGTTTTGCATTTTAAAAATAGATACACTCTACAGTCTTGCACGAAAAATAGGCCAAATTTTGGATAAGGCCAAGAACGTCTAATCCTTGGCTTCAATTACAAGAGGTATCTATGCTTACCACTTATCTACCAAATAAGATTGTGGCTAAGAATTTTTAACTCATACCCTTAGGCCATATTATCCAAAGTTACTCAATCAATGTTTACCTTCCGATAGAATTATACTGTCTCTGATGCAATGTTAAAATAGGTTGTTTATTTATTCTTAAAACTTAATCTTTACATATAACGAGATGTAAGATTTTGGAGTATATAAGATTTATTACAAATAGGAATGATTGAAACAACTCGCTGACCGGTAATCGATACGCAATGAGGTTGTGTATCGATTTCTTCACACAAAGAATAAAAGAAAAATAAACATTATGTTTGGCAAAAATAAATTAAAAAATAGAATTCAGGTGGGACTCAATCTAATAATAACTAATGTGGAATGGGAGTAAAATGCATTTCAACATATTTTTGTTTATATCTTAGTCGCCAGCACACAATTTTTGATGCAAAATCTAGCTTATCACATACAATTACATACTGTTGTATTTAGTTCAATGTCATTCGCCAGTACGTTGTACGAGCTACCATAAACAAAATCTTTAAACAAGCTTTTAAATGTCTTACAAATCGCTACAGCAGTTAAGTCGAATGATGGTTGTTTATTTCTAAATGTAAAATGTTCCGACGGAATTTGGTGTGTAAAAATAAATTCTCACTATTTTTGCACAGAGTTCAAGGTTTTCTTGGTACCACGTAGTCTGATCAGCCTATATACGTCCCACTGCTGAGAACAAGCCTCACCTCAACTAGGAAGTGGTCCAAGCCATATTCCACCACGCGGGCTCAGTTCGGATTGGTGGAGGGGTGTTTGTAAGGTAAGTGACCAACCTTGCTGTCAGATGTTACTAAGCTGCCTGAAAGTCTCTGACCAGGCTTAACGACTAATATCTATCGATATTAACCGGGACCAACAGCTTAACGTGCCTTCCGAAGCACAGATATGCTTGTAGACGTCACTTAAATGGTCAGAATGGTCACGCATCATCCCAAACATGACCGCGCTTTAGGTTGCTTAACTTTTGGTATCACTACCAAAGTGCTGCAACCACTGCGCCACAAGCACCACGTAGTATTATGGAGAAAATTAAAAAACATAAAATTATTTGGACTTTTAACGTTACTTACATGGTTGGAAACTTCATACTCATTTAACGAATAAGTAATACTTTGTAAACTGATGTGTAGTGAATATTCTAAAAGCCTTGAATATGTGCCGTGGCTAGATGTCAATGCTCGCTAATGTAGCAAGGAAAACAAAACGTTTGTGGTCATCTATGCTAGATTATAAGGGGGCGTCCATAAATTACAAGAAAAAATTAAAAAGAAATTAAAAATTTAGTTCATGCTTTTATTTAATTTAAGTAATTAATATTGCTAAGAGCTGTAAGTGTAATAAATATTTAACAATAGAATATTTAAATCGTAACTATTACCACCCGCCTCCTTATCTGATTCTAGAATAAATAATAAAATAGCATGTGTGTCATTTCATGTATCTTTGCCAAAGTTTTTTTGTTAACAAGAACTGCCTACCTATTGGGCTTAGATACTGAAGTAAATGAGTTTTATAACTTCTGCTTCTGACTTGATAAGAAAATACGCAATTCACGTTTTTGTGCATTCAATGAGGTCAATCAACTTATTTACATAGTAAAGTAAGCTTCCAGGACTATCCGCGTTAGTCCCATCGTGTGGCCCACGCCGCTTGTATAATTTTTCCGCATGAGCGGGTTTAGTAGCCACACGATCGATAATTCCCACGACCGGTCCGCTCGTGACGTCATAATTACGGTTTAACTGCTATAGAGGCTCCTAAATTTTATAGCCATTGAAAGTTTTCATGATATTCTATGGTATAAAGATGTTTCAGGTTTCGAATAAGCTTAGTATGATTCTTTTGCGGTTTGGTGGAAGGTTTGGTCTTTTAAAGAGGGTTGCCGCTGGTAAACAGGATAAGCAAAACATATACTCGTATGTACGAGAAATAATCACTAAACCAGCAGATATTTCTTGTATTCCTACATACTGATTATTTGTGTAACATTAATAACAATTTCTGGTGAGGTGCTTGTGGCGCAGTGGTTGCAGCGCTTTGGTAGTGATACCAAAAGTTAAGCAACCTAGGGCGCGGTCATGTTAGGGATGGGTGACCATTCTGACCATATAAGTGACGTCTATTCACAAACATCTCTGTGCATCGGAAGGCACGTAAAGCTGTTGGTCCTGGTAAATATCGATAGATATTAGTCGTTACGCCTAGTCAGAGGCCCTCGGGCTATTTATAACATCTGACAGTAAGGTTGATCACTTACCTTACAAACACCCCTCCACCAAGTGACACTGAGCCCGCGTGGTGGTTTATGGCTCGGACCACCTCATAGTTGAGATGAGGCCTGTGCCCAGCGGTGGGACGTATATAAGCTGATAAGATGAGAGAGGAGATGACTTACAATTTCTAGAACTATTTTTATTTTATTTGCGGTTGACTTGTTAATAATGGCTGAATTCATGTGTTAAGGCTATCTTGGAACACTATTGGTGCAAAGAAGTTTCAATAAATAACATCACCAGAGAAAACTAGTGAATAAAGTTAAACCTATTGCCATATTTTAGTACAGTCATAATACTCGTATATTCTTTGATTCGACTTGAATGTTGTTCCAAGTGTAGAGATTAGAAAGGCGAACTTAAAAACACATTTTCGTAATAACTAGCTGAAAAGGGAGGGCATATTCGCCAAATTTCAGGATTACCACAAGGCTTTGCGGCGTTAGGATATTTGTAAACATTACCCTCCGGACGGACTGGGTTCCTCGATTTGAATAATGCGTTGTTTTATTGAAATATGTTTTCGGCTCTCTTCACATCACAAAAGTTGAAATCTTTACATTCTTAATTATTTACAAGGAGGTGAGGTAAATTTATTGAATTGAATAAGGTGTAATTTCAAAATTAAGTGTAATTCTCGACGAATCGAATTTAATTGACGACCACTTTAGTGTAATGGTTAAGAAGTTGACTATTAACCAAGAGGTCTCGGGTTCGAGCCCCGCACTGTACAAACATTTGTGTCCATGAACATGTCTGTTTGTACTGGTCTGGGTGTTATATGTATTTATTTAAGTTTATTTGCAATACCACTGTGGATTCTGATTTCTGTAACACAAGTGCATAAGTTACTTACCACAGAGTCAGATCAATGTATGTAATGTTGTTGTATATTATTATTTAATACTCGTATAACTTTTGTAACTACCTTTTAATTCCTACGTGTTTAAGACATGAGCACTTTTCATACATAGGTGTACATACTCCGTGTTATGTCATGTTGACAAAAAGTTCATTTGTATTTGTAGTTTTGAAAGACATCGAAACAGAAGAACATCGAATCAGAAACAGTCTAAGCCGCAGGTGTGGCCTGTGTCTTTGACAGAAAGTTGCTAGCTGTTTTTCGTTGCTTCCGTGTGTTTGTAAATACGGGCTACTTACTGAATACATATATTATGTATATCTTCTATACTAACTATATATTAATATTATAAAGCTGAAGAGTTTGTTTGTTTGAACGCGCTAATTTCAAGAACAACTGGTTCGAATTGAAAAAAAAAATTTTTGTTGAATAAAATATTTATCGAGGAAGGCTTTAGGCTATATAACATCACGCTGCAACTATTAGGAATGAAGAAATAATGGAAAATGTAAAAAAACGGGGTAAATTATTCATCCTTGAGGGCTTCCGTTGCGTGCGCTGCGAAAACGGTTCAAGACACCAAAAATATATGTATTTTATTCCTCTTGAAATGGTCTAAAAATGTCTGCAACGGTATAATATGCCCAAAATAACTATTCCACGCGGACGAAGTCGTGGGCACCGCTATGACATAATATTTGTGAATACGTTCTCGATTACCATTTTTATCTCGTCACGCCGATGATTTATGTGCTTCGACTTCATTTCCATCAATAATGGAGGCACACTTTATTATATTGGACTTTAATACCAATATTTAATCGCGATGGAAAATTTCCTTTACCTACATGGTTGGATGGAGTTCGTGAACGTGCGTTTATCGATGGATATTAATAAAAGTTACGAGTACGGCATCATGAGCCAAATTCAATGTTGTCCACGAATAAATTCTAAATTAACGCACGTTAACGTTAAGGCTTGATGAAGACGATGCCGGAACCGTACCGGCGCGGGACAGAAACCGAATGTTTACAGAGGGGGCCCGATGCGTATGCGGTGTCGGTCCGGCTCTACAGTGCGATATTTATTCGTATACTAGCTGACCCGGCAATCGTTGTTTTGCTATATAAATTATTATGGACAACCCGTATCACTAAGTGATATAAATAATAGATTTTGGCCGATTCTCAAACCTACTCAATATGCTCACAAAATTTCATAAGAATCAGTCAAGCCGTTTCGGAGGAGTACGAGAACGAACATAGAGACAAGAGTGTTTTTTCGGCGCCAGTGCGGTTTCGGCTTATTACCATGACTTATTAACCATGACAGCGGCGTGAGGTACGCAGTGTGGTATGCGGCTCATCTTGAAATACTACCTTATAACTACCGGCTCGTAATGGTCAACCAGCGGCTGAAGTCGGCACTAGTAGTTCCGAATGTGCTATGTTACATTAAAACCTAAGATTAGGTCATGTGTTATTATAATTATGTAAATGTTTGCTCGGTCTGGTGGTGAAATCTCCAAACAGTGGTTCGCACAAAAAATCAGCGCCATTGCTTGCCGTGGCAATAATGCTGAGTGGGGGGGACCAATTTGGTCATATATGTATATTACATACATTTTTTTTTGTTTTTTTACATACATTTTTTTTGCTAAGTTTTATGTTTCATCATTTATATAATGTAATACGTGCCAAATAAATATTTTTTCTTTCTTTCTTAATGTGCTAAATCCGCCACGAATAAAATGAAAAATCTATTCCTATCGCTTCAACATCAGTCAAGCGTCGTTTTACACAATTTCAAAACATTTTCATGAACAATTTTACCAATGCACTGGGTGTGAGTTCGTGTTTCTGAAGGGGCCATTTGTTTGTACTTCTATACAATATTGAGCTGCCGGGAATTGTACTAACGAGACTCGATATGGAATGGAACGGCTAACGAGTAGAACTAGTATAAATGTAGGAAACCCAGTCTCTACCTGTATACCTACTAAGCCACAACATAATTCTATTTTTGTTCGAACGTTTGAAGACAGTTCCAATCATAGAACAAAAATTAACCTAGAAATAGCATGATCGCTGATTTGTATGAGAACCTGTGTAACCAAACTCACACATATACGTAAGTTACAAGTAAGAACCTTTGAATTTTCATTGTTCCATAATAGTGGTTACAAAAGCAGAAGCCCACGAATGAAACTTAACCACACTACGGTAAGAACCTAAACGAGGACTTTTTTATTTTATGTCACTGCCGGTTACGAACTGTCAATATTTCCATACATTGCTGTCAAGCTTCAAATGCGCACATGCTCATAAAGTGCGTTTTCGAGAACGCAATTAGTTATACTCGCTCCTCGCCCATTTACGCCTCCTATTCTTTCACAGTAAGTAGTTTCCTTGCCCTGTGGTCCTAACTGTCTATGTCCTCCGTAGTTTCGGATGTAGAAATATCTGTCACTCTTACAAGCGTGATCTTGCGAGTGACGCTGCTGGTTTGACCCAAAAATACAAACGATACGTTATGGGGTCTCTTACAGTGTGACGGTAGTCCGTCATGACCGGAGACGGTGGTGGTTTATTTGAAAACTCTTACTTCTTTCTAAAGGTCGATGGTCAGCAATGAACATCCTGTGGATTTAGTAACACACAACGGGCCTGTCCAAAGTAGTTACTCCAAATTACGTCTGATCTGAAGTGTTGATAACGCTGAAAGTGAACGCGCACTACTCCCGGAATCTTCAAGCACTGAGGCACTGGCTATCTTATCTTATCCAGTCGCAACACAATAGTGAAAATATAATTTTTATTGAGTCAGACGATATGAAATGGTTGTAACTAGCAAGAAGGGCCATCGAAAAGTGCTTTCACCAACCTAACCGATGCAATAACATCCCGAACCCCGGATCTCTAGGTTATAGATCTGTGGTGAGGACCACTAGGATGATAATTTAATCTACCAACAATGCTTTACGAGTACACTCATAGTTATCAGATTCATTCATTACGAAACCCCACGTGCATACAATTTATTATGCACAAAGGGACTGCTAAATACAAAATGGCGCAACAAGTATGAAGTATCGCTCTTTAGCAAGCGACCGCGGACTGATTTCAATGGCAGCGCGATTCTTGGCATGATTGCAAAGGGAACAGCGGGTTTTTAAATGCACTTTTTTACTGGTTTATTGCTTTGCTGTGAAATAAAATGTCGAGTTGAAATGGCATCTGCATTTAAGACAACGACATCGTTATTTTGCACTGAAGCGAAACGAGCTGTCAATTTAAAATGCGCAGAGGACATGCGTTTTCTTCGCCGTATTGTCGATTAATTGCGTTTTAAGGACATAAATTAAATTTTTAAATTTAAATTTTAATTAAATTTTCCATCTGTCTTTGACTTGACTCAAAGGTAGTTAGCGGTCAGTTTAATACTGATCTTAGGTATCAGACGTTTCTGAAAGAGAGAAAGAGGAAACTACTCTTACTTTAGAAACTGTCAGTTATCTAAAATTACAGTAGTTTCCTCTTTTTCTTATGTGTGTTTTCTTCTGTGGTATTTAAGATAGACAGAATAATTAAATTGGCCAGTGCACGCAGTCGCGGATTCGCGTGAGAGATGTGCGATTCACAAAACGCTCAAAATGTTTCGTTCGAATCGCTGTCTGCGTTTTTGAATCGTCCATGTGTCATGCCTATCATAGGTTACGTTAAGTCACATCTTAGTCACAGGGTAGGTAGGATACCTTATAGTATATATTATGTGTCACTCAGCAAAAGGCATCCCAAAATCGGTGTCCCAAATTGATTTACATTTGGGAAGCGTGTCAAGGGACGTCCAGGTCAGTGCTCGCAGGTCGATTTCGGATAATTAAGGTTATGTGAAGCCGATTCCCGTGGGAGAGTCAACGGAATGTAATTAACATCCCGCAGGCGTCGGCAATTAGTCTTACATCCGATACAGAGGGGTTACTCTCTAAGTCGTTCTATCGTATCGTAACCTGGTTAATATCGATAGATATTAGTCGTTAAGCCTGGTCGGAGGCCCACGCCCATTTTTGTGTCACTGACATTATAAACTTTTATTTAAAGTAAAGCGTCCACAGGTCCGCATCGTGCGCATCGCACGCAACGGATTAATTGTTCACTCCATTGTATCGACTGAGGTGCATGTGGCGCAGTGGTTGCAGCACTTTGGTAGTGATACCAAAAGTTAAGCAACCTACGGCGCGGTCATGTTTGGGATGGGTGACCATAAAAGTGACATCTATTTACAAGCATCTCCGTGCTTCGGAAGGCACGTTAAGCTGTTGGTCCCGCTTAGTATCGATAGATATTAGTCGTTAAGCCTGGTCGGAGGCCCACGGGCGGCTTAATAACATCTGACAGTAAGGTTGGTCACTTACCTTACACACACGCCTCTATTAATCCGCACT
Organism: Pyrausta despicata; assembly: GCA_963921415.1. Taxonomy (NCBI): domain Eukaryota; kingdom Metazoa; phylum Arthropoda; class Insecta; order Lepidoptera; family Crambidae; genus Pyrausta; species Pyrausta despicata. Next base: position 5,162,887 of record OY992862.1, on the reverse strand, counting down.
GAGCCCGCGTGGTGGAGTATGGCTCGCACCACCTCATAGTTGAGGTGAGGCCTGTGCCCAGTAGGACGTATATAGGCTGATGATGGTTCATCATCGTCGGTTGATGGATGGATGTAGCCAACCATTTCGCTTTTACAAGCTTGACCGTGGGAGCGAACGCGCTAGCTAGACACGAAAATACGAACGAAACGTTAAACGCTTTTGTAACTATAAACGTTTGTGTAACGCTTTCTAAAGACGACAGCACGTCAAGGTTAACACTGCGGCATTTTATGCGCTTGTGATAAGAGTGATTTTGCAATATAAATGGGTAGCCTGATGTGCTGGCCACTCCTTATTTTACAATCTAGATACTCTCTTAGACGATCAAGCATGCTTGAATGTCGTAACTATACCTTTTCTAAACTGCAGATATCAATTTAAGAATAGGGCCTCTATCTGAACGTTATTTTTGATTTGTTAACGATATCATGTATAATTGTAACTTTTCATTGGTTAAGATTAACTCTTCGAATTGTTTAGGTACTTTCGTGCGACATAAGCATCGTGACATAAGTACAAGAGTAATTAAACTAACCCATTAACTTGAATGTGTCAGTTTCCACCACCATTCAATTGAATCAGACACCTCAATCCGCGCTAAGCTGTTGGATTCATAAACAATAAATTTTCAGAGATATATATATATATATATATATATATATATGACACCGCTGTTAATTCAATAAAGTACTTACCTAACTACTCTTACACAGCAGGTTTTACTGAAAATATTCAATATTTTTCGTGTAGTACAAAGGTAGTTAAAATAACCCGACCAATATTTACATGGATAAGACACCTGAATCCGCGCTAAACTGTTGGAATTATAATCAATTAATTTTCAAAGATATATATGTGACACCACTGTTAAGTCATTAAGTGTAGGTCTTCTCTTACTCCGAAGGTTTTATTGAAAATATTCAATATTTTTCGTGTTTAATGCAAATAGCTTCTGAAATTCATGAGCATACGCGGAAGGCTATAAATAATTCATTATTTTCTTATTTGTATTATCGTCAGATTAAATAATCTGACGAAAATTTTACTGAGAAGCGATTTTCCCAAAGTTGAATAAAAAATTTAAAAGTATTGTGCATAGGTATAAGCCGAGCTACATCACGATAACATAAATATGACTGGCGTCATCTTTTTAGTCATACATATTTATGTTTATAAATTTATCTTAGTACGTAAATAACTTGAGTTACATTGTTTGTTTTTCCTTTTTACTTTATGTGCACCGCCTGTATTTTCTCTGCTTGGACCTATGGTTGACTGGTAGAGAATGCCTTCGGCTTTTAGTCCACCATTGTACACCATTGTTTGTGCGGAGCTTAAATAAATAAATATTTAGAATCCCATTGGATAATATTGCATATATTGTATCAGTATTAAATAATAGAGATTTACTATACTTGTTTAATAGGTACGTAGTACGTACCTACACTGTCGTTAGGTCGTTATATTCGTAGTTTATCTAAAGCATTCTTAATCCCGCAACCGTGTCTGACAGCAAAGTTTAGATAAGTTTTTCAACTCCAACAAAGTTCTTGTGGTCGCCGCCCAGCGCGCTGGTGTTTCCCTTCGTCTTGTATAAATTTTCACAAACACACACAGAGGAGCGAGTGTGACACAATTAGGACAGTGCCAGAGAATATTATTGTTGCGGTTAAAACTCTTGATGTTTATGATTGCAATGGTTCAATACAACGGTAAAATATTTCTGTGATCTGGGAGATTGAATCCCCCAGTCCAAAGACGATTTATTAATGGCGTTGGCCAGTATTTATTCGAGGCAATAGATGCACATAAAAAAATCGGAAGGTCGCATTTCGAAGAGCTCCAGCTGTAGAGATACAGATAATAAACCCTCTTGATTAAACTTTACGTATAAGGTATCTAAATAACAAACAATTAACAATAAAGACAGGATTAAAGTAACTTATTCGTTGAAAAATCGTCAATCGCGGAAATTTCGCAGGCAACCAACTAGGTATTCGAATTGCGTTATGTTCTGGATGGTTCTTGAGGTATACCAGGAGTGACACAGCAGAACAGTCATACCAGCAGGCGTTAATGATTCAAATAGGTTCATAATTTTAGCAAATATATTATTATTTATTTATTAATAATATCATTTGTTAAAATAGATAGATATTAACTAAGCCTGGTCAGAGCCTAGGGCGGCTTAATAACATCTGACAGTAAGGTTGACACTTACCTTACAAAAACTCCTCCACCAATTCACCTCTGAGTCCGTGTGGTGAAGTATGGCTCGTGTACTCATAGTTGAGGTGGGACTTATGCCCAGCAGTGGGACGTATATAGAATATTAAAATTGACAGATGTGATTATTTTGCCGTAGCCGTGTGTACACCAGTAGTATTAGTAGCACACATGCCCATTCATGGGGTTGAAGGTTACGCGATCGATAGCGGTGGCACGCCACTCCGCGGTATGCCGTTGTATCCAACTTTTCACATTTCGATTCCCATTTCTAGGGCGTTGACATGGGCCTACGTATTAGTAGGATCGATAGAACTGTTTTTTATTACAAGCTTAAAATTATATATAGATAGTTTCACCTGTCACATCTTGCAAACTAAACTCCCCTTTCCGAGAGACTGATTGAGTGGCGATTTTGTTACCTACATACAAAATTTCAGCTCAATTGGTACATTTAGTTGGGATAACAATGCACAATTTGTGTAAAAGCTTGTTAAAAACACACATAAACACAGACATACACACACACACACACACACATACAACTGGCCTTAAGTAATATCTGTATAGTTTTTTAAGTAAGATCTGTATAGTTTAAAAACAACTAGGTTGGTACTGTAGTTAATGGTTTCGAAAAAAAATAAACAACAATTTAAAACAGATTAGAAACTCTGAAGTGTTAATATTTTGTCTCCTCATTAACGAGCTAACTCTGATAGGCATCTGAGAACATAATATCTTAACAATCCTTAATTATGCACAGCGGAAAATTTATGATTTCAACCCGTCTCAGGAAAATTGAGCCGACAAAAATTGGCTCAAGTTGCGGAGCTGTCCAAACCGTTAACTGTATAAAGGGGTCGGCGGCTCACTCAACTAGTTAAATGGAATTCGATCAGAGCTTAAACACCATTGGAACTCTGACATCTTACTTTGATACTAATTAATCTTAAAAACTTTTAAATATATTTTTTTGTTTCAGTGCCGTAAGAAACAATAGATAAAATGAAAACAGAAGTAATTTTATCAAAATAACCTGACATACTTACCAAAACATGAAACTGAAGTTAAATACACGTTAGCAACAAATGTTATTTGCTTTTTACCGGCTTACAATCAACTTATGTCAAGATATTATTTCTTGAATTTAATTGAAGACACATCAGGTATTTACTTCAACCTTGTTCATTAAACATATGTATAGCTCAAAGTGACTGACTGACTAACATAGTGATCTATCAAAGCGCAGTCCAAGCCACTGCATGGATCGGGCTGAAATTTTGTATGGAGGTAGCTACTATAATGAAGGCATCCGCTAAGAAAGAATCTCCTGAAATTCCTACGCGAACGGAAAATATATGCTGCCGAAGTTGCGGGCGACCGCTAGTTCATGAAATCGTTTAAACAGTAACTTTGCATTAAAAAAAGGAATAATAGGCCATAAACTGCAAATAAAAAGTGGCAGTAGAGACATTTCAAAGTTACTTACAAACTTTTAACAAAAACCATGCCTGTGGGGCCGGTATAGTCGAATGTGTGCATGTTAGGTAGGTACGGTAAAGACAATATTTTCTACATGAATTGATTGTATTATGATGTCTTTCGATAGGTACCGTTTGTATCTTTGTATTTTTAATAAATTGTTATGTTTTGATAACATCTGAAGTACCTTGATGCTAAGTTGTTCTTGTAACTGGATTAGATGTGAAGCTATCGATGGCTGCATTGGTAGGCACAACGGCTATGGGAACAATTGCAGCTTTCTTACCGTATCACGAGGGGAATAGGCATGATGACACCTATCTTAAATATTTTCAAGACCATGGCGTTTAAAAATGATGATGTTAATACAACCAGTGTATTTCCAAAAAGCTGTAGAAGCCAATTTTTAAAGACACAATTCCGTCAATCGACTCCGATTTCTGATACACTACCGTGACGTCACGTTTTTGTATTGCCATACAAAATCTATGGAGGCAGACCGTTTTGACAGATAATAAAGAGTATGTCAACGATTGGTTGTTTCATCTAGCCTATTCTTTCTTGTATTTATACGAGCTAACTCTACTTACAGTATAACGTAAGTAGTGGGAATTCTGCGTCCTTTTATTCTTTGTCACCATTTACCAAGACACCATTCTCGTGTTTAAGTCAGTCAAGGGCTGCGTGTTTAATGTTTAGTGGAAAAATTAAACTTTTAATAGCGCTGCCGCTGCGATCGTATTACTTCTTTTGTTTCTGATAAGGAAATGGAAAAATCGTAGTACCGCTGTAAACTTTGTACAAGTTGTTTTCTTTTTCAAATTCTATAAGTTATAATAATAATAATAAATTGTTTCAACGAACACACCAATTACCTAGCCCCAAACTAAGCGTTAGCTTGTGCTATGGTGGCAAGAACAATGAATAGATATTCTTAAATACATTTTAAAACACCCATGACTCAGGTACAAATGCTCGTGCTCAACACACAAACATTTGCCCCTAGCAGGATTCGAACCCGCGACAGCCGGTTTTGTAGTCTGGACCTCAGACCACTAGACCAAAGCTGTCGTCTAGTTAGAAATGTAGATAAAGGTATTCATTTACATAGCCATTATATTTGAAATCCAACTTCATTAAGTATTGTTATTTGTCTTAAAGTTTTAAATGGCGTTCTCATCTTTTTTTAATGACTTTTTCAATTTATTTTTATTTTAATGCTCGTGATCTTAGCTGTAAGCATGTCAAACTTAAGTTAATCAGCGAATAAATTTTCTTCTTAAAAATAACATAAACACAAATTGTATAACAACTAAGAACTCCTTACGTTTTTAGAATTAGTTTAATAATTGTTCTTGTTATAATAAGTATACAAAATGTTACATTTGATTCGTAACTTCGTGACACAAAGTGAGCTCGAAGACGGAACAAATAACAGCTAACATTGACTCGGTACCGCATGAAAAGGAGCTGACGAGGCGTTTTCAGGGCCCTACTCGTACTGTAATTTTCCGTTTAGAGTAAAATCTAATTTCCCCATCTTGGCCAAAAAAGGCCTTCAGTCTGATATTTTAGTTGACCAAAATAGACAAACAAACATACGGGTTCGAAATGCGGGTTCTATTAAGTAGCTTAAAAACGCTCTAAAATGCTTGTAGACAAATACACAGAAACAATGGCATGACAGCGAAAACATAAGTTTTACATACGAAAAAACGTAACTCTCCTTCTGTTTCAGTGAAATAAATCATCATACAAGTGTGAGTTTGATACCTAGCAAACAACGGGAGGTACTTAAATGCAAAATTATGTTTTACTAAGTTTGGATAAAAGTAATAATTTCCTGATGAATATAAAGTAAAATGCAGAGTTTGCTAATAATAATGAAAATACCCCAGTGACCACGACCTTGTCCGTGTATTGATTGCCTAATAATTATAAAGTTAGTACGCAATCTGTATGACATAATTATACAGTTACCTACGAGTTGATTTCTTAATGGTCACATAAATAGCCCCTCTTTATCAGCCTACTTACGTTTTCTCTAATCTCATCAGCTTATTATAAACGTCCCACTGCTTGGTGCAGGCCTTACCTCAACTTAGACGTGATACGAGCTATCCACCACGAGCGCTCAGTGCGAATTGGTGGAGGGGAACTTTGTAAGGTAAGCGACCAACCTTACCGTCAGATGTTGTTAAGCCACCTAAAGGCCTCTGTCCAGGCTTAACGACTAATGTCTATCGATATTAACCAGGAAAAGCAGCATAACGTGCCTTCCGAAATACCAAGATTATTGTAAATAGAAGTCACTCAAATGGTCTGAATGTTCACCCATCCCAAGAAATGTTTTTTATAATTTTTTTTGGGTAACCAAACAACATATTGGATATTTTAGACTTAAGAGATAAACTTCATAATGTTATCAAATTTAAAAAAAAACAAAATTCTTCTTTATCCTTTTGAATATTTACTCAATAAAATTAGTCATGTTCACTATTCTATGCAACAGAGTAATAATTTTGCATTACATTTAACCTTTTCGAGAATTAAATCCTAACCACCTTGATATTTAACCTGATAATATTCCAAAGCAAAAGTCAATGCAGCCATCATTCGGTCGTAATGGTTAGAAATTATACCCAGCCGGCAAATAAGTTGCTTAAAACCCTTGTGTACCCTTAATTATGGTAAAATTATGCTGAGTTTACACGGCTCCTTCAAAGCTTTCCACTACACAGTTAACTAAATTGTGGCAACATTGTACAGTAGCACATTAGACTATACTTTTTTGTTGGAAAACGACTCTATCACAGCTGCAAAAGTTTTCACAGAGTTTCAGTTCTTGTGCTGATTTCAGAACTCTATCGATGTTTGAACTTTTTATTTGGTGAAAATAGCTGCACTATCTGCAAACGAACACTTACGTTTTGAATAAATACCTACTCACTGAATGTTATTGAATCATAAACTGTGCAGTTGAAAATTAAAACTTATTTAAGTAGTAGTTATTTATGCATTCGTAAGTAGAGTTAATATTGTGGAGGAAAGGAAAACTCGCCATAACTTAGACAAATGACGACGCTCAGGTACAATTTTGTTTGTTGATTAAATCCCAGCTTCAGTGAAAAATATGTTTATACTCTTTGCACCTCATACCCGTACATACAATAGGCTAGATGACACCACCAATCGTTGACATACTCTTTATTATCTGTCAAAACGGTCTGCCTCCACAGATTTTGTACGGAAAAATTGGTTTCTACAGCTTTTTGGAAATATACTAGGTGTAATAAGTTCATAGGGGGCTATGTTTTTTTAAACGCCATGGTCTTGAAAATATTAAAGATAGGTGTCATCATGCCTATTGACATGAGGAGGATTATTAACAGTAAAATTGACTTAGATGTTAATCTTTTTAGCTGAGGTTATTTATTTTGCTTTAGCTTTATTGTTTGTATGGTAAGTGAGATTTTTAAACCACTGATTAAACATAATCTGCTGATTTGTATCGGATCTGTGATTACTATTTGTCTACTACTAGGACTGCCTTGTTGGTGTAGTGGCAAAGTTTCTGCCTTACATCTGAGAGGTCCAGGGTTCGAATCCCAGGTCGAGCCAAAATTGTCTGTAAAATTTTCTGTCATGAATTTCTCAAAAACAGCTCGGAGTCGGGAAGTTGGCGGTGTTACATCCCCGTGCTTCGGAAAGCACGTTAAGCTGTTGGTCCTGCGCCTGATCTCTCTCCGGTAGTCCGGTCATGTCGGATTGCCGTCTCACCGAACTTTGAGAGTGATGGAAAAGTGGGTGCACCTGTGTATTGCGCTCACACTTGTGCACTATAATATCTTCTGTGTAGTTGGCTGATGTCGATTGAGATTGGCCGCCGTGGTCGAAATCGGCCAGGAGGACTATTAGGTACTCTTTCAAAAAATTAAGGCTTATGCCACACCTGCGGCTTCTTGTCGCCGCAACTCGCTTTTGTCAATCGTCGCGCCTCAGTCGGGAGTCGAAGCGACAGTACGCCGCAGGAGGGCCCCGAGCCTTAAATAGATTTAAGCCCGCTGCAAAGTAAAGCGTAGCACTCAAAGTGCAAGGCGTGATTGAGTTAAACAAATGGTCAAAGTGTGGCACTATTCGCTTCGCTAACCAACGAATTTGTCGAATCCTAAAAGGCTTTTAGTCCGATTGCACTTCCAATAGATGTATTTCACTACGAGGCAAATTTGCAGCTAATTTTCACGGTATGTATGAAACTGAATTAAGCTTAGTGTGACATTAAAATGCTCTTTTTGGAATTCACCAAACAGAGTCTGTTATGTCAGAGTAGGGGAATCTGTCGTACCTAAGACAGTTGCATGTAAATTATTTGCAACTGGTCTAGGTACGGCCATGGCCTAAATACGGCTATGGCCTAGGTACGGCAGGTTCCCCAATTTATCACTTATCAAACGCACTTAAGATTTTCATACTTAACAATTTCTCAGTATCTCAATAGAAAATTAAAACGACTGTAAGACAATAACGTTTCTTAACGTTAATAAATAAATAAATAATAAGAAATCAATATAAAACAACAGCACATAGATTGATCTGACTCCGTGCTAAGTAGCACTTGTGTTACAGATATCAGAATCTACAGTGGTATTACAAATAAACTTTAATAAATACATGCAACACCCAGACCAGTACAAACAGACATGTTCATGCACACAATTGTTTGTACAGTGCGGGGATCGAACCCACGACCTCTTAGTTAAAAGTCAACTTCTTCACCATTACACCAAAGTGGTCGTCATATGGGTCATTGTCGTTAAACATTAATTATTTTCAACCTTGCATTATTCGTGCAACAGGAAACAAAAAGGGTATTTTAGTAAAACCGCAAACACGTTAATGCAAGGTATTGCGGGCTGAAAGTTTGCGCTGTTCAAGTGTTATGTGCAAATACGAATTTAAATTAAGTTTTTCCTGCAAATGGGAAATGGTAGAAGTACCTAATTTGCATTACAAGTGCGTTGATTCCTTGGTGAGGTAAGTAATGTTCCGGTATTCGAAAAGGGGTTGTATTCTAGCCTTATATGGCTAATATTGTGTTCAAATTCATTTATTCGTCATCATAGTATAGTTAAACGAAGCTAACTAAATAGAATACATGAACTCCATGATGCTGCATTTGTTCTGCAACATCTTTAAAATTAACTCTATATTTATAATAAATCTGTGGAGAGGTCAACTCTGAACATGAAATAGGTTTCCAAAATAACTATCAAGTGGTGAATTAGTGATTGATACTGATGCCAAAAATGCAATTAGTAAAATGTTTGTCTGTCTGTCTGTATAACGGTTATACAAACAAAAACTACTCGACGGGTTTTAACAAAACTTGGTACAATTATTTAACATAACCTTGAGCACGTTATAGTATACTTTTCATCACGCTACAATCAATAGGAGCAGAGAGCAGTGAAGGGAAATGTTGTGAAAACGGGAGAAGCTTCCGTCACGTGTGCAACCTTAATGGTTTAAGCTACACAGAAATCATGTACGACGGAAATTATATAAAGAATATCCCACGACACCACATGTCTTTATTTTATGGTTGACTCACAGTAACACGGGTAACTCCCGATAGCTTAGCAGTTCGAAGCTTTCTGATTATATTTGTTTACTCCTACGTTTATAATACTCTCAGTCATCTAAATATATAAAACTCAAAGGTGACTGACTGAGTGATTGACATAGTGAAGTATCAACGCACAGCCCAGACCACTGGACGGACGTAAATTTTTGAAAACTCATGGTGTGGTGTGAGAGGGTCTTAATTCCATAACTGTACCTAGAAAAAAAATATTCAGCACTAATTTCGTAATAAGCAACTCGAGCTCCTTAATCATCATCTAAAAAATTACTAACTCGAACTAGAGTTACGAACTTTTCAGACATAGCAATTTCTCAGTACCAAGACATCCGCGTGGAAGCGTCCGGAAATACTAATCTCCCTAGTTAGCATAACTCGAGGCAACATTTGGTGGGAAATCAATTCAGTTTCATTGCCTATCTGAGTGGATTGCGGGGTTCTCCATCATTCGGACTGGACAACGTGGAAATAAGGGTGGGCAATTGTGGTTCCGTGTGGGTTCATTCAATAGAACACCTGATTGTTTGTTTCGTGTTGTTTGTACAACCCCCGACGAAAAAGAAGTGTAACATCTTACAAATTTTACTCCTATGTCTGTTTGTGCTGTTGTGTGAGGGAAAGATAATTTAATCACGGTCTTAATTTAGTCATTGTTTTAATTACAGAAGTATTAATTATTATATATATTAAGTAAGCTAATAACATTATTTTTATCTAGGAACGAGGTCTACGGGGTTATTTTATTATTACACAAGTATTTGCTGGCCCACAAGGTAATTTTCCTGTAAAAATTTAATGACACCTTTTACTTACGTAATATAGAAATTTTCCATCGGAAAGACAAGTAACAAGAAAACCTTAGTTAGTCGACTGACACGTATTTAAATACGAGAAGGTACTAAAGTAGAGACTCGAAAACACTTGGATTGTTATATCATAAACACGACAATTTTTGTTGGACAATTTATTATTATTATATTACTAGCGGACCCGGCAGACGATGTCCTGCCCGTTGCTTTAAAAAAAAGACCTTTTGAACCTTTCCTGGACTTCCACGAATATTTCGAGACCTAAATTATTGAAATCGGTTCAGCCGTTCTCGAGTTTTAGCGAGACTAACGAATAGCAATTCATTTTTATATACTACTAGCGGACCCGCAGACGATGTCCTGCCCTTTTTTTAATTTTCGTCGCTTAAACCTTCCCTGGACTTCCACGATTATTTTGCGACTAAAATTATTCAAATCGGTCCAGTCGTTCTCGAGTTTTAGCGAGACTAACGAACAGCAATTCATTTTTATATATAAGACTAGCGGACCCGGCAGACAGGTCGTCCTGCCCGGTGTTTTCGCATTTAAAAAAAAATTATCTAACCCTTTAAACCTTCCCTGAACTTCCACAAATAATTCAAAACCAAAATTAGCAAAATCGGTACAGCCGTTCTCGAGTTTTAGCGAGACTAACGAACAGCAATTCATTTTTATATATATAGACTAGTTGAACCGACAGACGTTGTCCTGTCCGTTGCTTTTTTTTTAATTTTAGATCTTTTAAACCTTCCCTGGACTTCCACGAATATTTCAAGACTAAAATTATTCAAATCGGTTTAGCCATTCTCGAGTTTTAGCGAGACTAACGAACAGCAATTCATTTTTATATATAAGACTAGTGGACCCCGCAGACGTTGTTCTGCCCATTGCTTTTTTAAAATTTTCTTATCTTTTAAACCTTCCCAGGATGTCTACGAATATTTCAAGACTAAAATTATTCAAATCGGTTCAGCCGTTCTCGAGTTTTAGCGAGACTAACGAACAGCAATTCATTTTTATATACTACATATAAGAAAGAAGATAAGAAGATTATTTCTCGTATTAGATATAGCATATGTACATCAAGGATATTGCAGGATTCTAATAGTAAGAGCATTTTTTAAATCGGTGTGATAGTTTTGGAGCCTTTTCAATTCAAACAATCAAATTTTTCCTCTTTATAACATTATTAGTACAGATAAATTACCTACATTTAAGTTGAGAATCTAATGCAACGGTATTAGAATCCAATATTTTAGAAGAGTGCGAAGGGTGACTGTCCAAAGTGCGAGGTTATAATCATAGTTAAGTTTTTTAATCGCTACAGATCCCCAAAAATAAGTCGCATGCACATAGTGCAGTGTGCAAAGTAAGGCAGTGTATACTGCGCACGGATTGGGTATTTTTTTGCAGTTTTGTTGAAATAGCCGCGGTAAGGGGATTTAAATTGGGCAGTGTTTCGGACTGAAAACTTCAAAAACTGTTGAATCTCGCCACTTGTATATTCAGCAGTGGGATTTTAACGGTTGCCTTTACGTGCTGGCCTTTTTTTTATTTCTTAATTCGAATATGCAAACGGTCTTGGCAAATTAAGCTAGAACTTTATCGACGGGCTATGCGAGTGTATCGTAGCCATTATATTGTTTTTGTTTTCCAATAATTTGGTTAATAAAGTACAAGTTTGTATATTTTATAACATTTTGATCAGTCGCGAAAGTTTCAAAAATTTTCATCTAATGAAAAAAATACTTTAAAAGATATATTAAAATACTGTCTAGACTATTTTATCCACCTTAACATGGTAAATTTCAGACAAACTTATCTCAAAGGTAGAGCAATCAACTTTAAAAGTCCAGCGCTTAAAGTTCGACATCAAATAATTTAAAAATACAAACATTCCAGCGGGAATTCCTGATTTTCTCAACAACTATACGTGGGTAGATTTTAATCTTTTAGCGCAAAAGACTGACAATTTACACTGACACGTTCGGAGCTTCCATTTTATGAATTCTATGAGTTGTCGTGATTTTCCCGCGCCTTTTTCGAATGACTGTCTGTTGAATTTATTCATTCAATTTCCTGTATTGGAGGAAACCTGTTTTTTGGATATCGGCTCACAGCGTACCCGTATCATTTCCATACGAGTATGATCAACTAGTTTCTAACAGATATTCTTATTGTGATCCGTTAGATCGGCCATTGGACATTTGATCATTCAACTAACCACTGACGAAAAAGAGCGTTGGTATAAATTTGATGTATGTCCCCTATGTCTGTTTGTCTTTTTGTGTCTGTCTGTCTGTGGCACCGTAGCTCCGGAACGGATGGACCGATCTTAAAGCATTTTTTTTAAAGATAATTTAATCATGATGGTTTGATGACGCTATGGCTGGTCTCAATTCGTTTATCCGTTGAAGCTCACCAGATGTTCTAGCTTCAGGCTTATTCGGGGGTGTTTTTATCTGGAAAGTAAGGTTTTCATCCACCTAATTAGCCAACTCTTATTCCAAGCTCATGCAACGTTACTTGACATTTCCGATGTGTTTCTCACAAACTTAAGTCGCGCGACTCTTGTCCTCTGTGAGGTGAGCACGAATTTTATCGTAACGTATTCGTGTCGTTCAAACGTCAGAAACTGACAGTTTCCCTATACAAATTGACAAGTTAACGATAAGTAAACGCTACGAATACGTTACGATAGTTGTTCGTGCTCACCCCACGTAAGTAGACTGTCGGAACAATAGCTTTCATAATAAACGACGGTGATCATGTTACCAAAAGCGTCACAAAGTTATTTCAAATAAGTCTGCACGGCACAAAATTCGATGCACATACAAACATAATACGATGGCACACCAATATGAACACTGCGGCATCTTATTCTCTTGTAAAAAGGACGATTTTGCAAACAAAATGGGTAGCCCAATGTGTTGTTGTCTGCACTTCGTAATTCTATATCGCATGAGTTTAGCACTTCCGCTATCGAAAAATTGCCACTGCAGCGCTGAAACAATTTTCAGTGACGTTAAGCTCATTCGTCACGATCATGACAACACAAACAATTATAATGAAAAATAACTTTGCAGCGGACGCTTGTGATGACTGAGCTACCAACTGATGGATAGACTTTACGAGAAACAAAAGGAGTATTTTGTACATCATTAGTAACGCCAGTACCTTACAATAAAATCGGGAGTTCGAGGCATAATTGTGTTACTAGTACGTCTAGGTAGAAAAAATAGCATTACCTATCTTGACTAATTGACATCCGACTACAAATACTATTTTTATGTACATCATCATTATCAAATTTAAGAGTTGGAGTTTTTTCCATGTTGGTCTATTCAAATGTCATTTCTTTGACTTCCTGATATGACACGACACCTAACTTTTCTTTTATCTGATCGATGTATAACCTTCTAGGTCTTCCTCTCTTCCTTTCCCCTTCTATTTAAAAGCTTTTAATGCCAAGAAGAGCCTCTTTAAAGCCCGAATATCCAGGCAGGTACGTAAACGGCTGATAAAGGTGTACATATTGAGCATTGAGTTGTACGGCAGCGAAATGTACAAATACGTAAAATGACCCAACGTGACAGATAAAGAATAGAGGCGTTTGAAATGTGGTGTTGGCGGACAATGGAAATGATTAATAGGGCTGAAAAAAATAATAATGAAGAAGTTTTGAATATCGTGGGAGAAAAAAGAGAAGTCCTAAAGACCATTGAAGATAGGAGCTGAAAGATGTTAGGACACCTGATGAGACACGACGACCTTATATGTACATAACGCGACAATATTGCTTGACCGTCTAAACCTGATAATCGATAGTTAGTATTGGTGGGAAAATGTTAACTGTATCAGATAGCGCTTGTTCATATACAAAGAGGGCGTGGGCGAACTCGCGAGCTCGCTACGTAGGTCGCAGGTGCGTTTCGATGTGAAAACTTGTATCTCACTTCATTTGTTTAAAATTTCGCACCCGCGCTCGCACGTCATCGCAAAGCAGTTTGGCTATGCAACATTGTTGATCGCGGTCATTGACTTTAAATTTTTTTTCTTTATTCATCCATGGGTCGTGCGTGGATCTTGTGTGCAAATACAAATGCGTTAATTTGCGAATTTTGGGTGTTACATTAATGGTCTTATAGATAAAGTTAGAGTTAAAGTTCACCAAAATTTATGTATATACAAATATGTATATACTTATTAATTAATAAATTACAATGATGTCTGTAAAGGAAATCATCGCCACTGGACTAAATATATAGCGAGCAAAATAGTCATTAATTTTATAAAAGTATTTGTCAATTAATGTTATTTTGTAAAGCTTTATGCACTTAATTAAAATCTAAGGTAGGTATGCACTGCTAATTCTATCCGTAATTTCTTTACTTATCCACTGGAATTGAAAATGAAATAAGGTAAATTAAACCTTTTTTCGTCGTAACTTTATCAATAAAAGATCCTGTTTCCGCAAATTGGATCTCGTTAAGCTTAGCCTTTTCTTCTGTTTTCGCATAATATTTGTGGGAGGGAATAAACAATGAATTCATCAAAGTAATTTAACAATTACAAAACAAATCCCTGGATTCGGGCTCAAAGGTGTATCGCGTAATTTATTAAAATTGCAATTAGGGTAGACGCCCTGTATAAGTAGACCCTTAGATGTTCGTCTTAGTTAGTCCCGGACTTTAATTAATGCTTGAGAAACGTAATTAGTTTACTGGTACTTACATAGTGTTTGTTTTTCTAACTCAATCAATGTAAATTTTCGTTATAAAGTTTAACAAATACGCATAAATAAACCTAAGAACCTTAAAAAAGTCCAATCTTCTTATCAATTTTCATCTTGTTTAGGTTTATTCTCCGTTTATGTATGAGAAGATAGACTTTTTTTAGCATAGATGAGTACATCTTGACAGTACCAAAAAGATACCCATATGAAATAGTTTTATACAACTTTAGCATATACTTTACCAGACAACAGAAACACTGAAACCCAAATACACAAACATATCAGCCCATATCATCCAATCTCGTCTTCAAAACCAGGCAGTCACGTCCCAGAAAAGGTTCTTGATATAAACTGGGGATGTTTATAGTAAAGATTGTTTACCTTGTAAGGGCGTGGACACACCTCTACGGCACGGTACCGGCCACCGTGTAACGCCGCGGTGATGTTGCCGTTTTAGTAAGAAATCTTGAGCTTTAAAAACAACGTTAAATTACGAGACTAAGAAAATTAAATGTCTATGGTACATGCCTTTTTGGGGCTAGTTGCTATCTTTTTACACTTAGAATTTGAGATAAAACTTTTTTTGGTCTTTCCAACTCGGCCAAGCTGATTCAGGCTAAGCAGTAACGTGATGGGAAAGTAACGAAGCCAGTAATGACACCTTAGGTACTTTTTGGCTAGAACTACAAATTTTTCGATGTTTTCAGCTATATTTTAAAAAAAATGCACATATATTAATCAATCAAGTTTTTGGATTGTATTTGGTATTTTAGATACTTTCCAACGTTCTCGTTTCTCTTTTTCGGTTGGCAACACTGGACAGTCAGTGCCAGCGCACGGCACTGTGCCGTAGTACGGTTAGCGTGTCTCCTCACATGTGTTCACGTCCTTAGCTGCCCTAGGTAGAATGAGGTGGGGGCACTTTACAAGCGGTAACGGATAGGGGCCCTCCGATAACACATCGGACATGATACGTATCAGTTGTTTTCAGTCAGTTGCTGGTTGTGTAGTGTTATCAGGATGAGTTTCTTTGCCTTTGTTTGGTGGCACATTTTTAAAGATATATTTAATTTGTATCTTTATCATCTGTATCATTTTACTTATAAATATGTTATGTATTTCTTAATGGTTTATAAATACCTTTTTTATTATGGCGGGGATGCGAGTGATTCCATGTCAAAAAAAATTGGTTGCCTGTAAAGTCGGTATACGCGCGAAAGTTTTACGTGACAACGACTCTGAGTGGTAAAATAATTTTAATGTGAATATTCATTCGAATAACATGAACCGGTGTGTATGGCTATCTCTCTCTTTCTCTCTCGCTCTGTCTCTCTCGCGCGAAACGTGAGCGGAGCAGCGTAACGCAGTTACTTGAGGTGTCACCCGGCAAACCAATTTATAAGACGTTGTCACGTCAAAAATCGAGCTTACTCACGTAGTGAAAGCGGAACGTAAATTGAGCGCGTTTCAACTGGGATATGGCACTATTAGTGTACCTTTGCTGGACTGGATGGACTGGCGATAAAAAAAACAAAAGGTTATTGACTCCCCCGTTCAAAGGATTTTTCCGATGAATTTTTGTGGACGAATGATATTGTATATGGTTTACTACCGCAATTTAAATAAACGAACATTTCCATACCGAAATCTAAGTAAATCTATTCACCTTCATTTCTATACGGAAAGTAAAAACTAGCTCCAACTTCCCAGCAACGAATTAATAATGATCTTTTGATTAGTTTGCCCATTTCTAATTTCAGGGTTACACGGGCCAAACATGACACTGTTTTGTGTTTGTTATTGCGTTGTGCGTCCAATTTCGTGGGCTGTAGGGTTGAGATTGGTTGGGGATGAGAGTCAATAAAATCACTTTGGAGAATGGAGGTAGTCACGAAAGGTAGGGGCATAAATCAGATAAATACCTATGCGGGAACGATGATTAGCTGTGCTGGTTTGTTTTCCGGAGTGCAGTGTGTGAAACGACATTTGGTATTGTTGAACATCGCGTAATGCGGCACAGGACGGGATATTGGCTTGGAAAATACATGTAGCTTTATCGATAACACAACCTTTAAACTACCTTTTCTTTGAACAACCATATCCTTAACCCGAAGCTTGTCTGGAAGAGATTCGCTCTTAGCGATAAGACATCTTTCTGTGTATATTTATTTTTGTATTTTTTTATCGCGTGCACTAAAGAGTTCTATCTATCTACCCGGACGACCGAAATCTAACCGATATTGAGAACGTGTATTCTTTCGGATGTGACACAACAGCAATTTATAATTTTAATTACACAAATAATAGTCCTCCTGGCCTATTTCGACCACGGCGGCCAATCTCAACAGAAATCACCTAACTACGCAGGATATATTATAGTGCACAAGTGTGAGCGCGGAGAGAGATCAAGGGCAGGACCAACGGCTTAACGTGCTTTCCGAGGCACGGGGGTGTAACAACGCCAACTTCCCGACTCCGAGCTAATTTTGAGATACTAATGACAGAAAATCTCAGAAACAATTTTGGCTCGAACTAGGATTCGAACCTAAGACCTCTCGGATGTAAGGCAGAAACTTTGCCACTACACCAACGAGGCAGTCAATTAAACAAATAAGCAATAACCATAAGATAAGTACTGCTCAACATTATTTTCAGAATCGCTTGTATCTGAAGTGGGATTGGCGTATTTCTTTGTAACATAAATCATGTACAGTGTTTCCTAACATTAAAGCTCCAATTTGTTTCAGTCCGAAGCCATACGTTTGATATCGAAACAACATCAATTTCTTCGAAATCTGTGTATGAGAACCCTCAAGCTATATCCATAAAATAATCGTAGGCACTCTGAAATGGCAACGTCAGCATTCTACGTAGTGATGTCGCTGAACATTTTGAATGTCGATAAAGATACACTGATTCGATAGTATAACTAGTAAGTAAGTAAGTAAATAAATACACGAACATGACATGTTCACCACAGATGAAGAATGCGATTCGTCGCTATTTTAATAACTGATTTTTTACCAAAATTTCATAATAAATGTATAAGTAGAAAGACTTTTTAATTCCATCTATTCTAGGGGTGCATCTAGCCACTTAGAGGTTTTATATTGTGATTCTTCGTTCTAAAGGCGTCATTTCAATTTTAAGACTAAGGTCTGATAGTATCCTTTCTTTATAGATCAAAAACATAATAACGATACTCATAATAATAATAATAATAAAAGCATTCAATGAAACAAACAAACATAGCACATTACAAAGCGATTGGAGCTGGCTCACCTAACATAACTCTATCGATATCAAAACTATCGAACCTCCACCCGCACTATCTATCTTGGATATCGAAAAACGATTTGGCGAGACTTAGGATGGAAACTAATCCCACTACTAGATCTCACGTGAGTGCATGACAAATAAAGCTTCAGTTGCACGACGCGAGATTCATTTCAGGCTTTATCTCGCTGCATTTTTAAACTTTCCTCCTCACGTCTCAAGGCGCGCTGTTAACCTTCTTTCGGCTGCATCATTACCATCCAGTTGACCTTTGTAGAATGTACTCGTACGTAGTAAAAGATAGTATTATTTTTTTATTCACAGAAACGTGCAGTGTTTTTGGATACGAGCGCGGTGGAATAGCATCTCAAATACAACGTCGCTGGTTTTGAATCAGTAAAAAACATTTGGTTTGCTCTTGAAAACTAAGCCCAACGAGGCAAAGACTGAGTCTACGATGGAGCGAGCTTTGAAAATTACTAGATTGGAATTTTAGAGAAACACTGACGCAGGTCGTGAGTTCAACTCTTTTGCAGTGCGCACCAGGAATGTAGATGAAAAGCGCTTGGTTCGTATCAGTCAGTGGAACATCGACACGGTACGGATGGTATTCCGCGGTACGTCTGGTGGTCCGATGGTAAAAGGGGGCCGGCGGAATAAGCTGGTGTAGTTCATGACCACACTCGCCTTCTTGAAAAGGCTTTTGATATTTGTGCGGCTGTGCAAATAAAAGACGGTTAGGTACCATACTTGTAGCAAGTTTTGCATCATTATTTTAATGTCCTAAAACTTATTAGCTTAAACCATAACCTTACCAAACATTAACAAATTGACAGTTAGTACGTGGGCCAAACTGAAAGTTTTGCGTAACTCATAAATAAAACAATTAATTTGTATAATATTATATTTACTGCTTTTCAAAGTATTCTCCGTTGCATTTTAAACACTTTTTCATCCGTTCAAACCATTTTTGGAAACACGAGGACCATTGGTCTGAGGGTATGTTTTCTACGTGCTGGTTGAACGCAATCACTGCCTCTTCTGGCCCCGTAAATGTCGAACCTCTCATTAAATCTTTGATTTTTGGGAAAATGAAGAAATCGCAAGGTGCTAGGTCTGGACTGTGTGCGGGATGGGTCACGAGCTCTATGTTTTCAGAAGCCAAAAATGACTTTGTTTTTTTCGCGGTGTGCGCCGAAGCATTGTCGTGGTGCAACAAAATGCGACTTCTAGGTCGTTTTTCCCTTACTTTTTCTGAGACATTGGGTAAACACATAGTGGTGTACCATTCAGCATTAACGGTTTTTTGTTGCTCAAGTGGGATCGTGCAGACAGGACCCGTCTTGGAGAAAAAAAACGCAATCATTTGTTTGCCCACGCTTCTCGTTTGCCTCAATTTTGTTGGTTTGCTCTCACCTTCAAACACCCACACAGAAGATTGTTGCTTTTTTTCTGGAGTATAACAATATATCCATGTTTCATCACCTGTTACGATGTCATACACAGCATTAGAATGTCCGTGATTGTACTTTAATAGCATTTCTTTACACCAATCCACACGATTCCGTTTTTGTTCTGGAGTGAGTTCGTGAGGAATCCATCGGCAACAAAGTTTCCTAACTTTTAAATAATCATTTAAAATTTTCTGAATTTGGCTCATACCAATCCCCAAATGTCCTCGAATCTCCTCATAAGTGATACGCCGATTTTCTTCAATTAGTCGTCTGACTGTAGCCACATTTTCCTCCGTGATCGCAGTTGAGGGTCGACCTTCACGAATTTCATCATGGAGAGAAACACGGCCGCGATCAAATTCAGCATACCAACGCCTTACAGTGCTCAGATGTGGTGCTTCTCTCCCAAAAGCATTTTGAAGACGAGCAGCGCAATCTTGCGGAGAAAGCGAACTTTTAAAATCATAAAAAATCATCGCCCTAAAATCTTTTCGTGTTAGTTCCATTTTTGCGACGGACAACGAACTTCAATTTGAGATAAAAAACAATTGACAAGTGACATCCCGCCAGAATTTATTTTCATTAACTAATGAGATTTCATGTTTTAAAAAAATATAACATTCGAAATTCAAACATTTACGGGTGGCCAGCTACGCAAAACTTTTAGTGTGAACTAGGTAACTAAGTATTCTTAAATTTAGTCCATGGTCAAGAAACTTGAATACATTAGACTACATCATTTGTTTCTTCGGTTTACGCGAGCAGTAGACATTCAAATGAGACATTTTTACGGATTATTTCGCGATTTATTTACATTTTGTTTTAACCTGACGTTTCGGAAACTTTTCAGCGTCCGTGGTCACAGGTAGACTAAGGTGTTAGTTGTCATTACATAGTTTGAAATTTTTTTAAACTACCATCACTCAAAAATATTAAGTTTCGTTCCTATCCACACAAAATGAGCTAACAGTATCTTAAGGTCTTGCAGTGCGGGGTCGAGCTTGAGTCTTGGCTAAAACAGGATCCCAAGCTGGTGGAATTTTTCAACCATCTTCTCTAATAAAATTTGGGTGTCTTCTAATTTCAATAGCCTCACGGAGCATACGAGGAAGAAAACGACGTTCTCTTCCGAGGACTTTTGGTTGGTCAAAGCGTATGAAGTAGTTGGGTTTATCTAACGCGTGTTGACACACTGCAGACATTGTGTTTCGTCTATGTTTAACGTCGGCTATATGTTCTTTTATCTGTACGCTTATACTACGCTTTGTTTGCCCTATGTAGGATAGACCGCAGTCACATTCCAGTCTGCACACCCCTGCGTCTTGAAGAGGTATGTTACACTTGACCGGTGGTAAGCATTGGTTGATCTTCTTAGGCGGCTTGAAGTAAGTTTTGATTGCAGCACGCCTTAAGATGTTTCCAATTTTGTCAGTGACACCCCTCAAGTATGGTAGTACGGCAGGTTGGCGGTCGACTGTATGAACTTTGGTCCGGGGTCTGCAACGACGTGGTACTGGTAGCTGGTTGTCCCGTAGTACCTTCCTGACATGGAAGCTGAAAAGGGTCCGAAACGTCAGGTTAAAACAAAATGTAAATAAATCGCGAAATAATCCGCAAAAATGTCTCATTTCAATACTTTAGACTACATTGTTGGTAAAACGATGAATGAAACAAAATCGTATGAAATTGTTTAATTGGCTAATATTGACAATATGTAAATGTTTCACCCTTAACTGAATTCAAATCCTGTACTTTGGCTTCGAGTAATTTTCCAATACATTTGGCGCTCCCGGAACTCTCTGACTCAAACACAGCTCGTTAAGTCTATAGGGATGTTTACGATCATTGGAGATATTGCGATACATTTTATTTTTTTATTACGTTTAGATATAAGGCAACCGCGTTGGTACTCGACACAAACCACACCACACCACACCTGACTGACTCACTATTTGCTGATATTTACTGACCAATAGCCTTGGACTTTAGATAACTATAAGCTTTACAATAATATTAACGTATTATTATCTACGTCAACTTATTTCAGTAATACGCCATATTTTCTGATATTTGCAATTAATTACAGAGCTTCTTCCCAAGTTCCATACGTAGCTGTTTAAATTGTACGTTTAATCAAACAATCAGTTGAGACCAGCGAAGCGTTATCGAGCACAAAGTTTATCTATAAACACCGCAAAACCGAATCCGAGGTCCTACTCTGAAAGCAAGGTGGCGCTGCGGCGAAACGGAGGAATTAGTTATTAGGATCGCGAAAAATCTTCGCTCCACTGCCTCGCCCAACTGCCAAGCATCGCTCTGGTTATTGATAATTATGACTTATTCCTTCAAAGGGGTTAAAGTTGACGGGTTTTCCTACAAAAATGGTCCTGTCTCCAAGGCCCAGAAACGATTGGGATATGGTGGTTATTACATTGTGAAATCCTAAAAATATAGAGCTCGACGACCTCCGTAGTGTAGTTAGTTGATTGATTGACGGTTTCAAGATTCCGCCATCAATGAGGTCCCGGGTTCGACCCCCGGATGGAGAGAATGTTGGAAACCAATTTTCAATGTTGTCTGGGTGTATGTGGTACCTTCGTTGTTTCTGATTTCCATAACACAAGAGCTACTTACTTTGGGATAAGAGCAATGGTTATGATGTTGTCTCCATTTATATATATCTATTATAAAGCTAAGAGTGTATTATTTAAAAAAAAACGACACACATCTCCTGTAAATTAACCCGATTGATGGAATACGACCAATTAACAATATACAGAACACGCACCTCCGCTCCGCTTAAACAGAAGGCAGCTTTAGGCTCGGAGTCCATCAAAGCACAGATGTGAGAAGGCAACAAATATGCTTTTCAGCTCTAATTACTAAATTATATTCAGTTTTAAAAAAATGATCTCTCTGTTCGCCTTGTCCTCTTTGAGAGCGGACCTTAGCCGGCACCGTATTGTCTTTCTTATTATGGTATGGATGGAAAGAGACGTCAAGAGATGCCTTATTTTCAGAGTAGACCTTCGGTAGAGCAAAACTGCAGACGGAGCGAGCAAAACAACGCATTATTTGTATTGCGGGAAATAGGTCGGTTCTCATTCATCATAGCCGAGATACTGTTTGCTTTGTTATCTGTTTATCTTTGACTGAGATTTTCAGCCTTAAATCGGAACGTTTTAAGTAATTTATGATGGTTTATAACGTCCAAGAGTCCTTTTGAAGCGTGACGTAATTAGTTCCTACATTTGACCCACATTTTACCCTATATAGATACTAAAAAGCGTGTTCAAAGTCAAGCCATTGATTTTGATGAAGTAATTCAGACTTTAGAATTTGTCTAACGTATTACGAAGCTAATATTTTTTTCTGTAAAGTTTATTAAAACGAAACTAAAAGATTTTGAAGTTTCGATTCTATATAGAAACTATAGTACTTCCAAAATGTTATATGTACCTTAATCCCGAAAGTAATCGACTATACCTACTTTCCTACATTTACATATTTCGTACGAGTAAAACGAAACAATTGGGATGATGACACCTATCTTAAATATTGTCAAGAACATGGTGTTTAAAAAACATAGCCCCTATGAAGTTAATACAACCAATATATTTCAAAAAAGCTGTAGAAACCAATTTTTAAACACACAAAACGCAATAAATATTCGGTCAATTGACTCCGATTTCTGACACATGACCGTGACGTCACAATCATTTATTCCCATACGAAATCTATGGAGGCAGACCGTTTTGACAGATAATAAAAAGTATGTCAACGATTGGTGGTGTCGTCTAGCCAATTGTGAAAAACGCCAAACACTGTAGGTGTGTCAGTTTATTTCGTTCCGTTCTATTTTCCCTTTGCTACTAGTAGTAGTAATCAATGACGTTGCACGTTTACTAAGTGACCTTGCCAAAACCTGGCAACTTGTCGCTTGGACAGAACAGCAGTCACGACTCACGAGCCTAATCAGGCGAAACCCTGTTATTTGCTATCCGCCCACCACTGGGGTGGAGAACTTACGGAACCGCCTCAGGGTGCTTTTCCACTGAACGCACGTCAACGTGAACCGACATCCTGGCCGCCATTTTTGTGAGTTGAACGTGACTCGAGATTTTGACATTTATCGTCGTGATTTTTTTTGTTTTTGCAATAAGGAGGATGTCTCTTATAAAATAAAAAAAAACTTCTCGTCAACACTAATTCGTCACATACTTAGTCAAAAATAATTCTCTTTTTATATTTGTTTCTTCGGTTTACGCGAACAGTAAACATTGAAATGAGACACTTTTACGGATTATTTCGCGATTTATTTACATTTTGAGTGATGGTAGTTTACAATTATTTCAAACTATGTAATGACAATTAACGCCTTTGTCTACCTGTGACCACGGACGCTGAAAAGGGTCCGAAACGTCATCGTTCTCTTTTTGTTCATGTTTTTCGTAGATGCATCTAAATTTCTACCGACCAGCAATGCCTTTAGACTACCAGCAAAAGAGATTATAGGTACATTTGTTTGATTTAAACGATTACGCAACTGCCACGTGGACGCATAGATCCACTTCTAGCGAGATCGGTCGCAGATTTTAAAATTACTCCGATATAAAATCGTTTTCGTTGACGGCTCCGTGACGGAAGTGGACACCTCGGCGGTCTGGCAGCCTTGATTAATGAAGTACTCAAATAACCTCATTCAAGCACGCGGTTTTTCCCGTCACGATCCGAAGAGGATGCAAATTAGGCAAATAATTTAGGTGCTAATTTATTCTATTTTTTACCGCAAACAAACGGGTGAGCGATAAATTGCTTTCGACGAAAAAAGTATGATTTTGAAATGAATACACGAGTAAAAATTGAGCAAGTGGGTGGAAGATAATGGTGGAATATTTGATGTTTGGCGTAAAATATGTAATACTATACTCCTTGCGGTTTATCTTTCATATTTCGGCACAAACATACAATATTTCAGAAGATTTTGACAAAAATAGGGTAACATTTAGGTATATGGTAACCAGAATCTCATGAAAATCGGGGTAATTTGAATTTTTGGATGGTAGTGTCGGAACAAGGAACAAACGATCTTGATACTTCATATTTTTTAGGGTAAGGCAGATGAAATATTTCAAGAACAGTAGGACATATTCTGACTATATTTGTAATACCTACTTCTTACTCTACGAGATTTTTTGACGCTTTATCTGAGTTTTATATTTAATTTTTTGAAAATAAAGTCAATGTGTCATAATTATAGGAAAGTACAAAAATAGGATTGAAATTTTTTATTTACTCTCGTGCATCGTAAGATAAGTGTCTTAACTTAATTCTGATTGTTTCTTGTATATTTGCTACTAGCCTGTCGCTACATATAATGATTTCACTATTTTTTTACGTTTATGTAGTTAAAAAAACAAAATTCACTTTACTTTTTTAGACTAACTTCGGTCAACTTAAAACACGTGATGATTGTAAAAATATAATTTAAAATATCTACGGCTTTTTTTGTAAAGTATCAAATTGTTTGGTTCCACTAAATGAGGAGATTGTCATCACGCATTATCCAACTAGCATAGAGACAATAAAAAGATATTTCACTTGTACGGTTCATGACACAGTTAAAACGATGGCTGGGACACAGTATGCATTACTGTGTCCCAGCCATCGTTTTCTTAAAAATATTCAGAAATTATAGCAAACATATTTACTTAAATTAATTAACGGCTTTTAATGTCATTCGAAATGACAGCGGCATATTATTATTGCCAAATGAAATTCTTCCCACTAATTATTTTTGCTTAGGCCAAAGGTATAACTGGTAGAGAATATCCTACGGCGTTAAGTCCACCTTTTGTACAAAGTCTTGTAGTGCAATAAAGCATAAATAAATAAATAAACATTTCGAATTTTCATCAGATTCCGATGCCCCTATACTAAAATATGTCCTTGGGCCTTTTGTAGTTCAATATGAATGACGATATTACTTTATTAAATAATTAACAACAACATAACATACTCGTACCTAAACTTGTGTTACAGAAATCAGAATAAAAAGTGGTATTACAAATTAACTTAAATAAAAAGATATAACACCCAGACCTGTACAAAAAGACATGTCCATGCACAAAAATGTTTGTACAGTGCGGGGATTGAAAACGCGACGTCTTGGTGTAATAATAGTCCACTTAAGCATTACACCAAAGGGGTCAAATTAAAACACATTTAAAGAAAAATGGACTGCCACAGGTGGGACTGGAACCCGCACATATCGCAAGCCGGGCGATTGCTCTCCCAATTGAGCCTTGAGATACCGTGACATTTTTCTTTAAGTGTGTTTTAATTGTATATAGCAAAGAAATTTGTAATATAAATGCTTATAATTATAGTAACTTACAAAAGTGATAGTCAAATCAAAAAAATACAAGCGTGTCTAAAATACAAGGAAAAGCTGCTTACCGCAAAATGTTATTAAATCTAAATCATATGTTATCTGGAATCCAAACAATTCCCTTTAATTACACAACCTAAAATACGGTCATGATTTTCAGGTGGGTAAAACAGAAATTAATATAATTATTCAATTCAGTGCTAACGGTGAGGGTTGAAACAAATATGGTCGTATAAATTGGTTAAAATGGGAAAAATGCTCGCTCGCGTTGTAAAGGGTCACTTATCTGGTTGAAATATGGCGGCCATTAGCAGTTCCCATTTGGAAGATTCGGGAATAATGGATACGATGAGTGATAGCGCAGTCCTGGACTTTGGGGGTAGAAAGTCGCATACGAATGTTGAGCCAAAAAGTTTTGGATACTTTTGGGGGAAAAAGATGATAACTATTGCCATGAAACTCTCTTGTATTTCTATACATTTTTCGGAAGTATTTATCCGATGCGTGCAATGCAGCACTCGTGCTAACTTAAATTAACCTACTGCCGGATGCAATATTCGACCCAAAAGTGCATTAAAACTACTAAATTACTTTATTTTTTTAGCATTAACAAAGCAAATTTCTTTACAATGTAAATAAAAACAATTAATAAATTAGCTTCCGACATTCGTACCGATGAGTTAGTGTCACGGTAGCTTAATTGAGAGAGCAATCGTCTGGCTTGCGAGAGGTGCAGGTCCGAGTCCCGCCTTTGGCAGTCCATTTTTCTTAAGTGTGTTTTATTTTCACGTAGTGTTTATCATTATCACTACGTTTTAATTTTACCTACCTATTCAGTCGGCTCCCCCATCACTATGTGTTTGAACCTGATTGAGTGACGTCGCGCTGGCTTACCGGCTGGCCGGACAGGGCAGTGTCGTTTGCTAGCGTAGGTACCCTCAATGTGTCAACATTTATGTGCGTAATATTTGACTCTGTACTACTGTGTTAGTATTTTATTCTCAGTTTAAGTTTATGACCATGTCAAAATGTCACCTTAAGTTGAACGTCGACTGGGCTTGCGTTCACGTTTATAGGAAGAATCGTTGACTGCCTCGTTGGTATAGTGGCAAAGTTTCTGCCTGACATCTGAGAGGTCCTGATTGCCGTCTCACCGAAATTGAGAGTGTTGGAACAGTGAATGCACCTGGTATTGCGCTCACAATAGTGCACAAGCACTATAATATCTCCTGCGTAGTTGGCTGATCTCTGTTGAGATTGGCCGCCGTGGTCGAAATCGGCCAGGAGGACTATTATTATTGGAAGAATCGATAGATAGATTTGGGCCCATCACTACCGCTGTCAGATTAGGCTCATCCCAGTCCATTCCTTAGGCTAATACCCTAAGTCCTCGGCAAACAGCCGAAGCCATTAGATGGCAAATTGATTACTCACGCCGACCCCTTCTCGCACAACGTCTAAGAACTGGGGACTTTCGCTAACGCCAATTTGATGTGGAGCCATAATAGTGACGGAGTAATTGAATTAGCGGACGAAAGATCGAATAGCCAGCTGAACAAATGATTGAAAACGATGTACTTTGAGTAGTAATCATTGACGTAGATAACGATCAGATGATTACCTGAAAATTTAACAAACAAGAGTCGCTTTCGGATTTCGAGTTCAAAACCAAATATCAAGTAGGATTTTATGTAACATGGTAAGGTTCTTACTGCTGTAATTTCTATGATTCTATGATTCACAAATAGGTGACTGTTTGAATTTTGTATCATTAGTCTTTGGTATCATTCAAAGTATTCTGCATTATAATTTCATATCTTTTACTTCTTGTAAACTAATAAGTTTACACTATCTTTTTAAACTGGCCATCAAAAGCCGGACTTGGAAACCACCCAAAAAAAATCCGCGTAAAAAATAAAAACTAAAGCATAGAGGGGAATACGTCACACATACGTGTTGCGGCCCCGTCGAGTGTTGACCCTCCAGTCGAGAGGTGTCAAGAGTCCCCGCGAGCCGGAGGGCCTACCCTCTAAGATTTTGTCCTTGTTTTCGGTTGGAGTCGTTTTCTTACATAGAATAGGATATGAGCTAAGTATAAGGTGGTACGTAAGGCTTTTTGAATCTTTCTTCAGTCATTTGTTAGTCATTTTAAAGTAACGACTATGCTAGCCAATATTAAAAAAACCGGTCAAGTGCGAGTTGGACTCGCGCACCGAGGGTTCCGTACAAACCTGTAGATAAGGAGTAGTATAACTTTGAAATTTTCAAAATTGTCAAAAATATTTTTTTTATATGATGAAACTGAAAATTTACGGTTTTCGTAATTTTTCCTATATCTGTACTATAAGACGTGACTTCGTACTAAATTTCAAGATTCTAAGTTTACGGGAAGTACCCTGTAGGTTTTGATTCCCGTGCGAGTTTAGAAAATTTGCGGAAATTTGCGGCCTAAATGGCTGTATCTTTTGATTGCGTTGGCTTAGAAGGTTGATTTTTCTACAGCATCTAGGGAAAGTAGACTTAAGTATCATATAGATATTTCAGTTTTATACCTCCACGCGTTCCTGAGAAAAACGGTCTTGACAGACGGACGGACGGACAACAAAGTGATTTTATAAGGGTTCCGTTTTTTTCTTTTGAGGTACGGAACCCAAAAAATGAGGTTTTTATCGTATACTAGTCTTATTTAAGCTATTAGCTTATTAGACCTATAGCCTTATTTAGGCTAGCCCTTAATTAGAAATTATGAAATTATCCGTTCTCTAATATCTTAAGCATGTTATTATTTATTATTACATATAGGTAGTTAATCCTTCCTGACGAATCAGTCTATCTATTAAAAAACTGCACCAAAATCCGTTACATACATACAGACATAGGGAGGACGCGAGAAGCGACTTTGCTTTATACCATGTAGTGATATGTCCCATTAGTGGGCATGTTGGGCACAGGCCTCACCTCAACTACTCGTATAATATACAAGGTGGTACACGCCACTCTCTAACACGCGGGCTTAGTACGGCTTGTCAGTGAAGTGGTGTTTGTAAGTTACCAACCTTACTGAGTCGGCCTCTGGCTATAAACTACTATCGATATAAATAAATAAATACTAGCTGACCTGGCAAACGTTTGTGGCGACCACTACCATTCGCCATCACAAGTGCATGCCTAACGGCAAGCACAACAGCGAGAGCTGATACGGCTCCATAAGGCTAGATGGCGCTGTTAGCCTAGTACCGGCCAAATGATACCGGCCTAGTACCGCACATGAACCGCGGTATATAAGATTTCGATCCAGAATAATATAGATAGACAAATCAAGATGATGTCTATCGGACCTTGGTCCCCGACCATAACACCCGGTCGGTAGGAAGCGCTTCCCTTTAGCTTCCTAACTCTGGATCAGTTGCGCCAAATTGGTGACCCCGACGTGATCAGCACCCTGGAGCCGCCCGTCATCATCGTCGTCGCCCTCTCCTTCCTATCGCCAACAGCACCCCGCCAGCAGTCTCCAGCAAGCCAGCACCAGCCTCAAGAGGACCATCCGCAGACCTGCACTGGATCTTCCTGGTACCTCCGGCAGCCTCATCCAGATCATCCCGACTCACCGTGGCCTCTGGACTTGTCCCCACACACCCTGGTCAGCAGCAACCGCCTCATCCCGACTCACCGTGGACAACAGGCGGGCCTCTTCCCGACTCACCGTGGAGTACAGGCCGCTTATCCCGACCATCGTGGACTTCCGCATGCTCATCCCGACTCACTGTGGACATCAAGCATGCTCATCCCGACTCGCTGTGGACATCCCGTGTGCACATCCCGACTCACCGAGGACATCACGCACACTCATCCCGGCTCATCGTGGTGGACCCGAGAACTCTGGCACTTGCAAGCTCAAGACGCACAGACTGCTGGCTCATCCTGTCTAAAGCAACCTCTGGTTATTCGGAGGGGAGTGGTGTGGCGACCACTACCATTCGCCATCACAAGTGCATGCCTAACGGCAAGCACAACAGCGAGAGCTGATACGGCTCCATAAGGCTAGATGGCGCTGATAGCCTAGTACCGGCCAAATGATACCGGCCTAGTACCGCACATGAACCGCGGTATATAAGATTTCGATCCAGAATAATATAGATAGACAAATCAAGATGATGTCTATCGGACCTTGGTCCCCGACCATAACACCCGGTCGGTAGGAAGCGCTTCCCTTTAGCTTCCTAACTCTGGATCAGTTGCGCCAAACGTTGTTTTGCCATATAAACTATTGTGGACGACCACTTTTACCCCTTAATGATAACAGCTAAGGGGTATGAAAAATAGATGTTGACCGATTCTAAGACCTACTCAATATGCTCACAAAATTTCATAAGAATCAGTCAAGTCGTTTCGGAGGAGTACGGGAACGAACATTGTGATACCAGAATTTTATATAAATATATATATAGAGATACAACAACATCACGTACATTGATCTGACTCCGTGGTGTGTAGCTAAAGCACTTGTGTTACAGAGATCAGAATCAACAGAGGTATTACAAATAAACTTAAATTAATACATATAACACCCAGACCAGTACAAACAGATATGTTCATGCACACAAATGTTTGTACAGTGCGAGGATCAAACCAGCGACCTCTGGTTATTAGTCAACTTCTTTACTATTATACTGCGTGGTCTACTAGTACTACATCGTACTAAGTGGTCGTCAATGTCAATAGAAAACGTAATAATACCTAATATAAAAAGGAAATCAATTAAGCAAAATATCAATAACAAATCATCATCCTTTGTGGTTCTGGCAATTAAAATTCTACGGGAAAATTGCATTCAGAAACATAACGAATTTAGGTACGTTCTGCAATTACTGATAGCGGTTATTATTTGCTCGGCAAGTACCTGTTAAGGACGGCAGGATGTAAAAATTCGTAACTCATCTTACAAGGTAAGGCCCCGAGCGTGCCAGTGAAGCCTTCTGTAATCCTCTGACCCCAATACCTTAGGGCGTTAATTT
Source organism: Pyrausta despicata (assembly GCA_963921415.1). Classification (NCBI taxonomy): domain Eukaryota; kingdom Metazoa; phylum Arthropoda; class Insecta; order Lepidoptera; family Crambidae; genus Pyrausta; species Pyrausta despicata. Next base: position 5,131,816 of record OY992862.1, on the reverse strand, counting down.
TTGATGCCTCGCCGTACTATTCCGAGTTGGTTTAACTTTAATCAATCTCTTGTAGCGTTATGAATTTGGTATTAAAACGGCATAAATTATTTAAGCCATAAACATAGAAAACACAGTTTACGGCGCGGGTCCTTGGAAATGCTTTGGAATCGACAAATTGCTGTAAGCTTTGATTTCGATAGTTTTTTTTAAGAATTAATTGTTTTTTAGATTTAGATTAGTTATATGACAAATTAAAAAAGGTTAGATACTGAACAAAGGGTACATTTTTGATGCAATATCGCTCTTATTATGATTCGAATAATAAGCAGCAGTTTTAATCTTGATTTGCTATAGTCAGTTAATATACTGGTACTCATGAGATTCTAATTCAGAATATGCATCTGCATTTACCCAACAATAAAAACAGCCGGCACCTTTTATACTGAGCAATTTTCTAAATTCCAATATGCACTTACGTCTAACGTCATATCCCGCTGTGCGCCAGTAGGAAATTAAAAATAGCCCAGGGAACAGATATAATAATACCCTGTACCCAGGGTTATCACTGAAGCCTGGGACACTTTTCTGTGCGATGGTATTATTATTTAAAACTTAGAGCGCATTCACACGAAGACGAATTTGTTTTTTTTTTCACGATTCGTTTTTTTTGACGGGAGCTATGATTTGATTTTTAAGTACCCATGTTCGTACGCTTCTCAAATCGTGAAAATTACCACTCGTTAAAAAACACGAATCGTACCGGTTTTATGACGGGTCGGCCGTTGTTGAAATCATGAAAAAAACCAGGATTACGCATGCAATGTTAACGTTCTGACAACGTCCTTCCTGACGTATCGTGAATTTTAACGAATCGTCAACGACGCATCCCCCTGTGTGCATACACTTTTGGCGTTCTCTTTCTCTCGTGTCAGGAAAAACTAAACCTAAGCGAAAAAGTTACCGGCATGGTTATTATTGCCATGTTGCATTCCGCAAAACTGCAGCGTTCTATTTAAAGAAAATAGAACAAAATAATGATTGGCGGCTGGTAATTTACACTTACCATCGCAGTAGGCCCCAGTAGATAATATGAGCGTCGTCTAAAAGAGTAAGACTTTTGTCTACTCAGGAGTACTAATGTAAGAGGTTCTCGGGTTAAATTATTTTTTCGCGCGTAAGTAACCGTCGATAGATATCGACAATTCATTCATAGAGTATTTTCAGTTATATGACATTTTCATTAAGTTTGTGCGAAGAGCTGTTTTACTATCTGAGTCAGGATATTTCTGTTTAATTTATATTTCGATCGTAACTACGACGCTACGTACTAATTATCTTAAAAATACAAAATCTGCATCGTCATGTCCGATTACCGAACAAGTCCCATCAACTTTTACAGCTTCAATCTTTTTACTTGGATTCTGACCCGAACTTACCTTTTTTTTAAAATTCTTTATATAATTTTGGGGCAACCTGAACTTACTTACTTCATTAGAGTTCAGAATCTTAAAAAAAAGTGTAATATTTTTCTAAATTGTACAATTTAACCTATAGGCTTTATACCATATAGACCACATTGAACCTATAGGCTTCCAAAGTTACCTTTATTCATATTTCAGCCCAGCTATTATCAACAGCACAGAAAACATAAATGTCAAACGGTAGAAATAGGTCCCATTTCTAGCGTTGCATGTGGAACTTTTCCGTGTAAAAATACTTCCGAAGCAGTGCACAGTGGGCCGGCCGCGAGACAATGGAACAATGCGACGTCCCGGGACGCTTTCAATGCACTGTGCAGCACTTACACTTAACTAGAGAGAACCGCAAACGGTAGTCAAACATTCGGAATAGATTTTGTGGTCTGATTTGCAACAGTGGTACGGACGAAATACCTGATACGTTTTGATATTTTTACCTTATTCATTATCTCCAGCTAAAATAAGCCTTCTATCTATCTTCGACCTCGACGACCACTTTAGTGTAATAGTTAAGAAGTTGACTATTTACCAAGAGGCACTGTACAAACATTTGTGTGCATGAACATGTCTGCTTGTACTGGTCTGGGTGTTGTATGTATTTATTTGTAATTGGTCAAATAAAGTATTATTATTATTTAAGTTTATTTGTACTACCACTGTTGATTCTGATATCTGTTACACAAGTGCTTAAGCTACTTACCGCAGAGTCAGAACACATCCTCGGCAGATAGAAGGCCTTATTGTTACTAAAATACATTTTTTATAGTTACTGCTTATCAAAATTCTTTCCTGTGCCACTCAAAATGTGGGGCAAGCAATGTATGAAGAGTCGGCCATATCTTTTCTGTACAGAATAACAAATACACAAAGAGGTATCAAAGAAAAGCTACTAGATGATTAAAGTCAGACCAATGCTACCAATGTATGTTGTACGGATATTGGAGATTTCTTCATAAGATTTACATTCTAACGCCTCAGTAATGGACTCTTCTTCTGCCCGCGTCTGGGGGGCGCGTAAATTCCGCCATAAACAGTTTAAGATTACGTATGTCAATATTGTTTAAGAAATACGGTGGGAGCGCGACATAAAGTCGAATCCTTAAAAAACGAATTCCCTTTATTAGCTTGTGTCAACTGAGTTTGTTTGACGATGGGGATAGAGAGAATGGCGAACGGCCTTTTCTTTTCGTTTCACAGATTTTTTACCTCTTTTTAAAGTTGAAATTTTGGAAAAGAAAGGGTTTTCTCGGAAGGTGGATTAGGTTGAGTCGATAAAATGAAGTTACAAATCTGCTTTGAGATAAGCGTTAGATTAACCTACCTATAAAGTCGTTTTTTTACATTGGTCTGTTTAAAGACCTTAAGGTTTTATGAGGGATACTTAATCACATCGATTAAAGTCTTAGAATTCGGTATTGCAAAATTAGGGATGAAAACTAACATGATATAACCGTGAATTAAACTACGTTTCTTTCTTTCCAGGTGGCAGTAACAATCGAAATGTCGTCTCCAGTGCGTACATAGTGTGTGTGTGAGTGCGGAGATGGGTGGGCGGTGAGCTGGCATGGAGGAAGACGAGCGGCGGCTGTCGTTCCCGCCGCCGGCGCCGCTCAACTCGCCCGGCGAGGAGATCGACGGCTCCCGGCTCCTCGGAGAAATCGTACGCACACTCGAAGCGACAAACCCAGAGGCAGCCGCGCCTCTCGTCGCTTCTCAGTCTCGAGAAGCCCTCGATGTGGAACCTGAGAAGCCGAGACGAGACGAGCTCCGAATCCCGCTCGAAGGCGTCACGTTCGCGAGTGAGATTAGTGGTGCTAACCGCGATGAGCCGCGCGCAGCCGTCACGCCGTTCACGCGGGAGTCGGCGCGCCGTGCCGGGTCGAGGGGGGCGCAGCTGGTGCGCGAGTTTGGCTTCATGCCGCGGCGCCGGCTCAGCGTGGAGGACGGCGCGCGGCTGCCGAGGAAGTTCGAGCCGTTCCCGCCGAAGCTGTACGGCCGCCCATTGGAGGAGATCGACAACTTCATTTACGATGAGGTGAGTCTTTTAGTCCAACTTTAGAAATTTCAGCATTTGATGCCAGCTGCTCATCTAAGATAACAAAAACGTAAAGCAGATTATTGTTACACACAATAGTTATCATGAGGTGGTATGTATTGTCTTTTAGAAATAATTAACGTGCAAAGCAATTATTAATAGGAGAGATGGGCATTAAAAAAAATCTTCTTCTTAATTTTAAAGAGACACCGTTGCCAAACTGCCAGACGAAACTCAAACCAAACCCTTTGCCCCATTTAATTGTAAAACTATGTCAGGGTTTAAAACAGCATTTATAAGCATGGCCATTACTGAAAAATTATGTCAGTTTATTTTCATCTTGTTCTCCCAACAACATAAGTCAAAGGCGATTACCGTGTAACAGCTAAAAAGCAGTTACATTCACAAAGCGAGCTCTGCTAACCCTCCGACATTATCCTGTCAATCTATGAACCGCCTAATCACTCAACCCGGTACAGCAGATCAGACCGCACATATTTGATGCAAAGTTACCCGTAAATCAACTGATTAAGGCACTATTGTGTTCACTTTGATGCGCCGCTTTTACCAGCACGGTTGTAATAAAATTATTTGTACGTGCGCGTTCTCTTTGTAAGGCTATAGTTGCACTTACCAGGTGCATTCCGCTGCATCCACTACAACTGCATTTTGTCAGTTGCTGAGTTAGTGAAGGGGTTGAGATGTTAGATGCGAAAGCAGGTCTGATTGTTGTTCTTCGTATATATGTTTTCGGGATTATATGGGCCATGTTTATGATATATGTTCGGCTTGGTTTAGGTCATAATTTTACACAACACTGGTATAGGCTACTTTTATTATTCAATAATTTAGACAAAGAGGATACGAATAAAAACCTACCTAAGTTTTAAAGTATAACATTAAATAAAGAAAATCAGATTTTTTTACGAGATTTTTAAAATTCGCTTCGATAGATCATTCACGAGCAAACTCTGTATAGCATTTTAATGACCACTGCAGCAGGCATTTAATCCCCTAAAACCAAACAAGGCAGTACAAATCCTCATTTACTTTATCGCAGACCACCTTTTGCACATCAATATTTTAATGCACACTCAAAAATACATTGCCGGTCTAAGATGACCTCCCGATCTTCTCGCCAAGCTTGTACTTTTGAGGAAAAAAAGAGACAAGATAGGTCCAGAAAAGCTGGTATGTTGACCGTTTGATGGTTGGTTACAAGTGGTACGTACACAGAATGACGTCGTAAAATATAATGACTGGGACATAAATGGCCGGAGGTTTATTGCATTTTGTAAAGCCACCAGCACTTGGAAGTCGTTTAAAAATCGATTACATACGCAGCTTTTAGCGGTAAGCTTAGCGCCCAATGTGCAATAGTTTTATTTTCTTCTCCTTTTGCAGTTTTCTCTTGCGAATTTCCTAACGTTCGTCACATCAAAAACTACAGCTGCAAAAGAGGATTATTTTCCTTTAAATTTCCACTAAACGACGCCAGCGCAGGAAGCCAAATACATCCAATTGTAACCTTCTGGAAAAAAAAAATTCTGGAAGTTGCAGGACTAACAATACAACTCACAACGTGACACAGAAGATGCACCTGGAATCACAACACTGACACCAACAAAACACTAGACGCGTTTCGCCACTACACGTGGCACCCTTATTTTTTTGTCCCGAAAGTGAATGTTGCACGGAACACTGTGCAGCAGTTCGGGACAGTGTGCAGGTTTAGGACAAGACGTAGAAGGAACCTGTGTCACAAGGGGCATTTGTCTCCTAGTGTATCCGTGGTTTTATCTTTATTAACTTATCTATTCGAGAAGTTAAGGGCTGCTTCAACATTTTGTGGCCGGCGGTTATCTGATGCGATAAGCCGCAACTTGTTGAATGTTGTCTAGTGGATTCACCTTTGACGATGCTATTTTTGCTAAGGTAGGTTCAGCTTAGGTCTATGTGTCAGGCAGGCTACATTGTAGTTATTGCCAACTATCGAACCAAAAGAGACTTTCTATAAAAACAAAAGCAATATTTTTTATGCTAGGCTTTACATTACTTATTATTATGTAAAATAATAATAATAATAATCATTTATTTCTCACCAAAATACATACATAAAAACATAAAATAAATGAGTTGAAAAATAATATATGGTGTGATAAAGAAAAGGCAACACACAGTGATATTATAGGTAATGTAGGTATTATTCAAAGGCTTTTGTCCAATTCTTGTGTCTAAATACAATATTATTAGTACTTTGAACTTGAATAATCTACAAAATTGCTACAAAATCACCCAACTCCAAAAGTTGTCCCAAATTTAATAAGGATACGTATCATTTTGACTTAGTTTAGTTCAAATATTTGTCCATTTAACTACTGTCGAAATACCTACTGTTTAACTTGCGTTACACATATTATTGTTTCAACTAACGAACGAAATCACTAACGGACTATTCACCTACAGTTATTTCACCTATTGTTAATTTGGTACTGGTTCATTCAACAAAAATAAATGAAAATAACGGCTATTATTTAAATAACGGTTTGATTAACCATAGTCGAATGAATCAGTAGGCGAGTCGTCTAGCGAAATGAACATAGGTAAATAGACCGAAGTTATATTGAAAATAGTCATTTGATATTTCTTTCCCTTAAACGTGACTTAAATAAAATATGACGCTCCCCTTTTCCTTGAAGAATAGTCTATAATCCCTAATCCTGTTTCAGGCAGAAAAGTCTGACAGGACGCTGAGCGCTGCGATAAAAATTGATGGAAATATTTTCAGCTGAAAAATCCTTCACCATCGTTTTATATTTATAGCCTTATACCAGACATTTCAGAAGTGATTCGTTCCCAGTCTTAAAAGTTATTGAAAAAGTAAATGTAGGTTTTGTCCAAGGCTCAGTTGTAATTTTTAAAACTTTTATTTGTGCTGTACAAAAATGATATCTGTTCTTTTCCTCGGCATATTAATATTGGACATAAGAAAATATTAGTATTTAAGATATATTAGATAGAATAGAATACATATGAATCAAACCTGCGTATTTCGGATGTCCAGCCCCTTCGAAGCTATTACGCCATATCCAGACATTGGCAAAGCCTATTGGCTACTATAGTTTATGTATATTAATAACTAGCTAACCCGGCGAACTTCGTACCGCCTTAGCATTGCAATGATTGAACAATGTCATCGAATGACATTGACATTAGTTACGCGCGTTTTTGAAAATATGCAAAATTAAATGTTTATTTTTCAATATTTCTGAGAGATTTTCTTAATATTTTTGAAGTGAAAACTTCTTTAGCGGCGTTTAGCACTTTTGTGGCATGGGTAGAAACTGTGAAACTCGCGTCAGGTCACGTGATGCTGATCGAAAAACCGTAAGACGGTTGTTAAGTTTTCACTTCTGCCGGCACTCCCGGAGTGCAACCCGTGTTAGTTTTTGAAGTGAAAACTTCTTTAGCGGCGTTGAGCACTTTTGTGGCATGGGTAGAAACTGTGAAACTCGCGTCAGGTCACGTGATGCTGATCGAAAAACCGTAAGACGGTTCAAGTAAATCAAAAATGCACACCGTTAGTAATCAAGTTTTCACTTCTGCCGGCACTCCCGGAGTGCAACCCGTGTTTTTTTTTTAAAACTAGGTAGAATAAATGAGATTCATATTATGTATTTAGTTTTTCTAGCCACCATAGCACAAGCTAACGCTTAGTTTGGGGCTAGGTAATTGGTGTGTTTGTTGAAATTTTATTATTATTGTTAGTTGGTGACAAACGTCAGTGGTGCCGACCGTTTTTTTTCCGTAAGAATCTTCTCCTAATAATAAAAAATACAACAAAAAAAGAATTAGTGAAATCGGTCCAGCCATTCACGCGTGATGCCGTGACCAAGAAAAACGGGTTTCATTTTTATATATATATATAGATAGATGGTGAAATACTTGTTACTGCTGTAAAAAAACAGTAGCTAGTTTAAATCATACTGGACCAAATACTAACCATAAATTTGACGTGAAATATTGGCAAAAAATAATGTTCTGGAACATTTGAAAAGGCATTTGTAAATGTCATTTGTAGGCATCACGACTCAGACAATATCTCAAGTCAATATACCGCCCCTTAGATTTGGCTTAAATCCCGCCTGAAGAATAAATCATGTACAGACGAAGGTCCTACCGTGAGCGCCCAGTGTATATATATATACCAAACAACGTTTTGCCGGGTATATAGGTATATATACTATATACATATATTCACTGGGCGCCAAACCATATAAATTATTTTGGATAACCCTTATAACTATGAGATATTAAAAATAGATGTTGGCCGATACTCAGACCTACTCAATATGCTCATAAATTTCATAAGAATCAGTCAAGAGTACGGGAACGAACATTGTGGCACGAGAATTTTATATATATATATATATATATATATACAGGGTGTAAAAAAAACCTTAACGAAGCCGAATACCACATATTCTACCAATTGTTACGATCATTTTTTTCCTTTACACCATACCTGGGAAGTTAACGGTTACTGAGATATTGATGGTTAAAGTTGGATTTTTTTTTAAATGATTTTTACAGAAATGACTTCTGTTCGTCATAACTTAACTTTTTCCAAAGAAACATAATACAAATTTTCACTAGTTTTTTCATAAAAAGCCTCTAAATGGCACACTCCGCAATGAACAGCGCACACTCGAACCGAACCGCGTCGCGGCGGCGTAAAGCAACACGCCCCGCGGTGACTTTTCCGCGTGCGCGCTGTACATTGCGGGTTAGAATTAAAATAATTTTTTTGATGTCAAAAAATAAAAGTTTTTTCCCAGCCAAAATTTATTTTTCATACGATTTGGTTTGATGTACTGAACGCGTGGTTGACGGCTTCGTTAAGGTTTTTTTTACACCCTGTATATATATATATAATAAAAGAGATGAAAAACTCATATTATGCCACTGTCCACAAGTGGGAAGGATGAAGAATTTGTTTCGAAAAGTGGTCGAAAATTGTCACCCACTAGATGCCTATTGATGGACGTCCCCGGAAAGGCTGACCAGTCCTCGCCATAGCTTTCGTATGGCGAGGACGATCTCGACCACTCTCACGAGAACTGGCAATCACTGACCGCCGATAGGGACGAATGGAAAAGTTTGAGGGATGCCTTTGCCCAGCACTAGGACAAAACCAGCTAATAAATAAAAGTGTCCCTGGAATAGTGTAAGTATTAATAATACATAGTGACCAATGACAAAATAAAGAGAACAAGTGTAATGAAATTCCCAGTTCAACGATTTTTCTTCAACTCTTGTCTTTGGTCCGGTGAGAACCAATCCGACATGGTTTTGTGATCAGGGACTAAATCAAATGTATAGTGCTTTTGTAATTATACTTTGGTTAAATCATCTGTACAAAACACCCTAGTCATATTTCCCACGATTTGCAATATCAGATTTTCTTCTCATGAAAACCGTAGAACAGTGCAAGTTCAAAATGTGGACATCGTCTTTCACAGTAGCCTTAGTATCGAAATTCGCTCTTACCAAATATGTTGGGGAGATATTACTCACTGTGGCGAGATAAGTTTTCTACAGTCAAATGGACTGAGAAGCTTGGAACGAGTCCAAACTTGGCCAATGAAACCAGGTCCTTAGACCAAGTTACATTTCATGGCCGATGACGAAAATCGCGATCGCAGTCGTTTGTTAATGTATGAAACAATATTTGTATATTAACTGAATAAACAAGTTCCAGAACCCGTAGGTCGTCTGAAAGAGTTCCCTCGATGAAACAAGGTGCCGAATTGCCAAGGGCACTTTTCTTTAAAAAACTTGCTTCTGATTTTGTAATTCGCCATCTCTAAATCATTTGATATCTTTTCGGAATACATATTTTCAACCCCGAAGGAAAAGAGGGGTGTTATAAGTTTGATCCCTATTCTATTTGTGTGTGTCTGCCTGTCTGTGGCATCTTAGCTCCTGAACGGATGGACCGATAACAGTAGGTTTTTTTATACGAAAGATTATTTAATCACGATGTCACTTAGCTATGGTTGTTCAAAATCAGTCCAGCCTTTGAAACTCACCAGCTGTTTTCCTGGTTCATGTCAGGGGTTTCCATGGATTTAAAGGACGTTAGTGATCGTCGATTATCGTTTTCGACTATATAATGAAATGTTGTTTTGTCTAAGGGTAGAAAGCTGGTCGCCTTTCGCCAGCTTCATTGCAGTTTTGGAATCCATAACTTCATGGACGTAGCTCCGATGACAGATAAATTTAAACTTCTCTGATTGGGTAATTGATTGCTGCAGTTCAGAGCGATTTCATTTTAAATGAACGTTGATTGGCTTTTGAAACGAGGAGGAATTTATTTGGCGAATTACGAGAGAGGCACCGACGTGGTTATTAGTGACTTGCTGAGTGTACTATTATTTAAAATGTTTGTTTTATACGGATGATGTAGGTACTTCTCCAAACCTAGTTAGAAAATTAGACTCTAAATTGTTTTCTAAATACTCCCCTTGTCCTAGTGCGTTTTTTTAAGTAGGATCAAATTAAGTAGGATATTTTGATCTTGACATAACTTGTAAGGGTCCGTTCACACCGCACTATCCAGCACGTTTTGTATAGTATACGTTTTAACGTGACGTAACATTCATAAGTTTTTAGTTAACACTGACAATGTCCTTTGATCCTACTTAAAAAAACGCACTAGTAACTCAACGTATTCTTTTATTTATAACTTTTTTACCTGAGGGTACATAATACCTAATCTACGTACAAAACATTCATTCAACGGAATTATAGTCCTATCAAATCAATTTATCTTACCACTTACAGAACTTTTCTTCCACGCGTTAATCACACACAAAGGCCAGAAAATCCGGCCTTTAATATCAATTACGAGTCAACCCGTTCACACGACTGCCTGTGTTATGGGTACAGGCATCAGCACATCGGCTGATCCAGGCTTTTGTTGCAAAATGTCCTTTATCATTGGTGGGCAAGATGCCGCAGTATTAACCTCGAATGTCGACTGTATACTGTGTATTTTCTTTGAGGCGTCCGGCTTAGCCGACACGGGCCACTAAAACCCGGATGAACAAACAGTATTATGTATATGGACACGCAGATACGGAAAGGTGGGTTAAGTGGGTGCTGGACTCGCATGCGATAGGTTCCGTATCATAGGTGGTACATGTGTTATATACCAGTTGATTAATGCGGCCAATGGCGTCCCTCAAGGAAGCGTACTAGGACCGCTTCTTTTTTTAATTTATATTAATAATCTCCCAAATGTGACTAAGCATCGAGTGATCCTATTCGCTGATGATATATCTGTAATAGTGACAACTGATAACAAATTGACATTAAATCAACATAAAAATGACATCAATGAAACAATAATTAAAATAATTGATTGGCTTAGAAATAATAATTTAATTATAAATATTGACAAAACGAATTTAATTAACTTTAATAACATTCCAAATCTGACATTGAATACAAATATTGAAGGACAAATATTAAAAAATACAATAACAATGAAATTCTTAAGCATAGAAATTGACCATAAATTAGATTGGAAACAACAAGTCCAAAAAGTGTGCGATAAAATAAATCGTTTCTCGTTTGCAATTTATAAACTGAATAAAATAGCAGATAGGAGTACAGCTCTTACTGCGTACTTTGCTTACGTTGAATCAGTCCTGCGATATGCACTCATTATATGGGGTAATAGTACAGACATAGAAAAGGCGTTCGTTGCACAAAAAAAGTGTGTTAGAGCGATATGTGGTACTGCACCTGACGAACCGTGTAAGCCTTTATTTCAATCTCTGAAAATTTTGACACTCCCTTGTCTTTATATATTCGAAGCGGCAAAATTTGTGAAAAATAACATGAATTATTTTACTCAAGCCAAAGACGTCTACAAACGAGGAACCAGAAACAGAAATAGGTTAGTTTCCGTTATAATTCCCAAGAGCGCGAAATTCCAAAAAAATTGTTATTGGATGTGCATGACAATATATAATAGGATACCACAAGCAATTCAAGACCTACCCTTTAATAAATTTAAAAAAGAATTATACAACTGGCTTCGTGAAAAGGCTTTTTACACTATACAGGAATATTTAAATTGCGATAGAAGATGATAACTAATTTTTTTTTGTTAATTTAATGATAACTTGTTGACATTTTGTGATTGTTTAGATAGACATTTTACTATTTAAATTTATTATGCCAATACTAATTTAAGATTTGCATGCCATTGATAATGGTTGATTAAGCGGATGTATAATTGCTGATAAATAATTATGACCATCTCCAGTGTACCTTAACCAAACGCAAATAAAGATTTCTATTTCTTTTTCATAATGAATAATGCCCCGTGATTATGAATACGGTTCAGTCCTGTTGCACTTAGTGATAAATATATTTTTTAGATTTATTCTTTATCAAATTGCACGGTAATCATAATATTGCTACATGACAGTTAGACAATTCTTTCGATTATTAAGGTATATTTGATGCGGTGCGGAAAGGAACAAAATACTAATAAATAGTAACTTAGCGTAACAGATACGTCTCTCCCATAAATTGGGTAAGAACAGATTTGAAAGACAATACAACTGATAAGTTTTAAACGTTCTTTACTGTTCCGCTAGGCAAAGCTGTCACCAGTCGAACATGTTTTTCTAATACGAATTTGAAGAACCGTCGTCTACATTTAAGTGAATTATTCGTTAAGGCTTAAGATAAGCGGAGCAGCTGCAACTTTATATTGTGTTAGAGATAACTAAATCATTGCTGGGATGAATCAGAGGCCGTACTCCATTTCCTCCATATTTCGGGTCTAGCCAGCGTGTTTGCTTGCACGTTCAAGCTTGTAAAAGGCTAAAGAATCACGAAGCGGCTTTCACCCGAACCCGCCGCGGTTGCGGGCCCGCAGCCTTTGTAGAATACAGATACTTAAGTAAAAAAATCAAAGCACATTTCACGACGCGTTTTACGCCCGCGGCTTGTGCATGGGCACAAGTTTGCGGGCGATAATCGCAACCGCGGCGGCTGCGTAAGCGCACAGAACTCCGGTCTCGTGAGTTTTGAAAACTGCATTTCGCCAACGCAGCGAACGCGGGTGAAATCCGCTTCGTGAGTCCTTAGCCTTAGAGTGACACTGATGGCTACATCCAAAATTACCGACAACGGCTCAGAGAGAAGGGCGGGCAGATTTCATTCTAAAGATGAATTATATTCATACTAGTGGCCGCCCGCGACTTCGTCCGCGTGGAAAGCCTTTATCTTAAAAAAATCTTTATGAATTGTAGCCTATATGTTATTCTGATGTATAAGCTATATTGTGGTAAAGTTTCATTCAAATCCATTCAGTAGTTTTTACGTGAAAGAGTAACAAACATCCATACATCCATACATCCATACATCCATACATCCATACTTACAAACTTTCGCCTTTATAATAGTAGTAGGATATAGTTCTTTCAAATCACGAAGTCGAGCAGAATTTACTTGTGGTAAATATGTGTCCGTATATGTGTCGATGTGTGCGTGAAAACGAAAGCGGGTATGGTTAGCATAAAAATAATACCAATATTTTTGTATGTTCAATTGATAATAAAATAAAACAACAAAACTTTTAAACTAAAATGTTTATTATTTAAAATAAATAATAAATAAGGGAATGTATTAAAATAAAATTATGTTCTTCTACATTTGGGTTTAAGTTTTAATTTAAGCGAAACATAAGACTTAAATAAGGATATACAATTGAACTCAAGATATGGCAAAATTATGAAAATAAGGCTAGGCTGGAACTATTTAATAACAAATTTCTATCTATTTTTACGTATGTGAAAAATGTGTCGCCTTAATCTTCTTCGGAAAAACTAGAAAAAAAATATTTACCTCGCTATGGATAACTTTGCGCTTTGACATGCTGACAGTACTTCACGGCAATTAGCGTCCGGAAACAATAAACACAACTAACCTGAGCGACAGCGCGCTCGCGACTGACCGCGTCGTCATACACGCACACTATTGCATTATGCATGTACACGTTTAAAAACAAATAAAGACTACTCGCCTTCGTGAAATGCAAGAACTGTACCATTAAGAAAACAACCTGCAGAGCTCCGTTTAACATTCCGTTTTTCCATCCCGACAGCCGGACCCCAAAGACATTCCCATTTTGTTCCGGAAGGGTTGACCGATCTTTCGTTTGTGTGACCGAGCTTGTATGGCAGGGAGTCTTGTATTTTTCTTGTGGGTGACTCATTTCAGGTACTAAAGGTAAGGTATTTCTAAGGAGATTGCCAGATCATGAGCTTAAGTGAAAAAACCTTTTGTTGTCTCCACAATTGAATTTTTGCTCGACATATCCTTTTAGAATGTTAGACTACTTTTAAATAGTACACTTGTGTTGTGATGACGAGACTTTCATTTAATTTAGGTATTAACTACCACTTATTTTATATTTGAGTGGTTATTTCGAAGACTGAATTTCATTGAAATGATACACTTTTTACGGATTATTTCGCGATTTATTTACATTTTGTTTTAACCTGACGTTTCGGAAACTTTTCAGCGTCCGTGGTCACAGGTAGACTAAGGTGTTAGTTGTCATTACATAGTTTGAATTTTTTTTAAACTACCATTCTCAAAAATATTAAGTTACGTTCCTATCCAAACAAAATGAGATAACAGTATCTTGAGGTCTTGCAGTGCGGGGTCGAGCTTGAGTCTTGGCTAAAACAGGATCCCAAGCTGGTGGAATTTTCCAACCATCTTCTCTATTAAAATTAGGGTGTCTTCTAATTTCAATAGCCTCACGGAGCATACGAGGACGAAAACGACGTTCTCTAGTGAGGACTTTTGGTTGGTAAAAGCGTATGAAGTGGTCGGGTTTATCTAACGCGTGTTCACACACTGCAGACTTTGTGTTCCGTCTATGTTTAACGTCGGCTATGTGTGTCTGTTTTTTTGTCTTTTCGTATGCTCTGGCATCGTAGCTAACGGATGGACAGATTTCGGCGTTTTTTTTATTTATTCGAAAAATAATTTAATAACGGTAGTTCTTAGCTATGGCTTGTCGGAATCCGTCTAAACTTTGAAGCTCACTAGCCGATTTCCTGGCTCATTTCAGGGGTTTTTCAAATTGTAATTCATAAGAATCGTTCTAAATACAGACAAAACTATCAATAATTATAGTTTCAAAACTATTTGTCGCCAGCTTAGCTAAAGCAATTATCAAATTCAAATTTATAGCCTTTTTGCTAAAGGATGTTTAGTGCCCTTTCTTCCTGTCTAACTTGACTAATAGGTGTACCTTGAAGAATATTTTTAACTTGACCCAGTTGTCTACACAAACACTAGTCTGATTTATTTTAGTAGCAACAAGGTCTGGCTGAATGGTGTTCATTCTTAAATGCTTCGTTGACTTTCTTCATAACTAAAACTATTTGCAGCAACAATGCCATAGAACAAAATAAAGTTAAAACATTTTAGCATTTCATCCATGCAAACATAATTTCCGTAAAAAGCTAAGTACCTAAATACTTTTTCTTTTGCTTTCTTACTTGGAGCCTTTATTCACACCAATACGCTAGCCTCATAGCTCATACATAACCACTTATTTTTTACAGATCATAATAGTAATTGTCCTCTTGGTCGATTTCGACCACGGCGGCTAATGTCAACAGAGTTAAACCAACTACGCAGGAGACATAATAGTGCACAAGTGTGAGTGAAATACACAGGTGCACTCACCGTTCCATCACTGTCAAACTTCGGTGAGACGTCGACGAATCCGACATGACTGGAGAGAGATCAGGCGCAGGACCAACGGCTTAACGTGCTTTCCGAGGCACGGGGGAGTAACACCACCAACTTCCCGACTCCGAGCTGTTTTTGAGAAATTCATGACAGAAAATCTCAGAAACAATTATGTCTCGACCTGGGATTCGAACCCAGGACCTCTCGGATATAAGGCAGAAACTTTTCCACTACACCAACGCGGCAGTCAACACTATAGTTCTCTACAGATGATAAGTAGGTACGAGAACCAATATGTGCAATGCAGTAAGGTTTCTACTAGCGTAAAAGAAAAGTATCGAACTTACTCGAATATGACCTAATTTCTCAATTTATTTCAATAATCCTGCCACGTACGCCTCCAGCTTATCCGCAAAGAAATAAACGTATATTTTTGACTCGGAACTGAGTGAATTTTAGCTGGCAAAGAAATATCGTGGCGCAGCGGCTGCGGTTATATCAAAATGTGGGAATATCCCGTTTACCGCACTTTGGATTCGGAGGGTAGTTTTTTTAGCACGCAAAATGAGTTTCGTTTTAAAATTATTTAAAAACCTACAAAAGGAGTCATATTGATTTGTTTGCATTTGTCATAAAATACCTATTTATTCACGAATCTTTTTTTTACGGTTCGTTATTTTTTACTGTTCACACGTTTCACGAATCGTGGAATAAGCGGATACATCTTAAATCACGTATCGTTTTTTTTAAAATCACGTTTCAAAAATCACCAATCGTTATAAATCACGAATCATGACGTTTTATGTCGGGGCTGCCGCTGTTGCCAGTGACGAAACAAATGTGAACAACAATTCGACGAATCATATAAATACACGATTTCTTAACCCGTTCATCCGACATAGTTTTAAATTAGAAATAAACAAATATTTGAGAAATTATTGGTTATGGTGCAACCGATCCATTGATTGAATACGTAGGTATATCAAAAGCTCCTAAACTTTCCGATAGATCTGAACAATGTCATGAAAAATTCCAAATACATATGTGATAAAATGTAACTTGCGGATTTTTATCATCTCCCTAGGAGGTTTCCCATATGACTTGTAAAACAGCAAACTGCCTTTAGTCTTGAACAAGGCAGGCGGAAAAATCTAGAAAAATCCAAGCTAGACTTTCAGACAGATTTATGTGGTGCAATAAGATGCCGCATTTTCTTCTCGAGAATATAGACTGAGCTTTGTTTTGTTGAAATTCCAGCTAAGAATAAACCAAAATTTAATGTGTTGTTAGTTTAAGAGCTCTACTAACGAGTCTAGTGCTTAGTGGATGGCCCATAATTTAAAGTGATCTTAAATTATTTGTATGGATGGCTACCGAGAGAAAGCAGAAAATAGAGTTGCTAGTACATAAATGTTAGAATCTTTGGACTTCTAAAACCAAGGGTCGCGGGGTCGATCCCCGCACAGTACAAGCATATGTGTGCATGAACATGTGTGTTTGTACTGGTCTGGGTGTTTTCTATGTATAATATGTATTTATTTACAAAAAAAAAGTATTTAAGCATGTTGTTTATCCGTTGCCTAGTATCCATAACACAAGCCTCGTAGCTTAATTTGGGACTAGAGAAGTGGTGTAATTGTTGTGAAATATTTATTTGACTACTTAGACTCTTGACGCAAGGTTTGTGAGAACTGCATGGACGACACATGTTTTCAGTAATCAAATGAGTTAAGATTAATGTATAGATGATATTTTTTAAGATCTTACAGTACACATAGAAATATATAATAGGAATTATTACGCTATCTAAACTCTATCTCAAAATCGAATGTTTTATTTCAAACTTGGATACAAAATATCACTTTAGATATTATGATCATATTGTCCCCTTATTTTTGGGCTCTACTAGGGATTCGAGACAATAAATATTTAGGGAATAAATCATCAAAGTGTGGATACCTACTTATATGGAATAAATAGAAGTTTTTTTTTAAATTGAATAAATAAAATCAAAAATGACTCGTAAAATGTCCTATATGAAATATACGAGTATAGAACCTGGAATGTTTACAAACTAACAGCACATCAAGTTAAACAGTGCAGAATCGCAAGTGGTCTTAGAGTAGAAGAGAGTGAAAACTTTCATAGGAAAAATACCGAGTTTCCAATGGACCTCCATAAAAGAGTATGCGAAATGCCGATTTGAAGTACGTCTTCTTGTGCAATAACGAAAAAAGTAAGTAAGATATAATCCGGTCTCTAATCATCATCATATCAGCCTTTAGACTCCCACTGCCGAGCAAAGGCCTTCCCAAAGGATTTCCACCGCAATGATACAATAATAATAATATTCCAAAAAACTTTCGACTAAGAAAAAGCAGACAACCACACAAACCGAACTTTTCAACCGTCCGATATTTCATAACGATAAACTTATTTACGCTGTAGGTCAAACAATTCAACGCTTTTTAGTATCGCCCACATAACAATCCGTATGCATGCCACTGCTTTGCTTTGCGTGTGTTTACTTACAGATGATACAGCCGGGAAAATAATAACGCAAACAATGGAACTGTGTAATACAAAAATAGAGAGTAGCACATTCTCTATCCTACTACTATTATAAAGGCGAAAGTTTGTAAGTATGGATGTATGGATGTATGGATGTTTGTTACTCTTTCACGTAAAAACTACTGAATGGATTTGAATGAAACTTTACCACAATATAGCTTATACATCAGAATAACATATAGGCTACAATTCATAAAGAATTTTTAAGATAAAGGCTTTCCACGCGGACGAAGTCGCGGGCGGCCACTAGTTTTTGTAATAAACAAAGAAAAACAAAAGACAGTATGCTTGGTGTATCGCAAAGAGAGTCGATGAAGAATACTTATGCGCGGTGTTATGTTCAGGTTGAATCGGTATTAAGAAGACAGAATGAGAAAATAGGAAAATAAATATGTAAAGGGCTGCAGGTATAAGCTTAAGAAGCTGTGTGCCGAGTACATTACGTTAAAAAAAATTAATGTCTTTGTAAGTCAAAGTTCATGAATAGAGCATTGTAAACTGTCAATTCCTTGTTTTAAGATTACAATATACAGATGCAAGTAGCTTCCAACTGGTCAGTGACTAATAGTTATTTTATATTTATTGCATTCTGTTAGACATTTTTTCCAGTTATACCTTAAGGCTAAAATGCGGACGGTTTTATTCTTAAGTTTAGTTATATGGACATAACACAGTATTTATTGGTATCGCCAATGATATCTATAGATGCAATGTTCTAGCTAGTGTCTCTGCGATAAGGTTTCTCCATTGTACTTCAGTTATTTAAGTCTATTTTAAGCGTGAAAATATACTGCCCATACAACACAATGCGCTATTGTGAACAAAATCACTTCGCAAAGTCTTCTGTCTAGAGCATATTCGTATTGCAAAAAATACAGCGCAAAAGGGCCTTACTAATATACAAGATGAACACGACCTCTGTTTCTAGGATGGATGTTTTATGAACTGAGAATTTTGATAACTACTACTACTATCTTGGACACCATGGTCTCTCTAGCCAGTTTAGTGCTGGCAGGGTCTCCCGTCACGCCTGCATAAATGATGTCATCCGCAGATCTCTTGTCGCCATTGATGTGCCAGCAGTACTAGAGCCTGCTGGCATATTTCGTGATGACGGCAAGAGACCTGACGGAATGACAATTATTCCCTGGCGGCAGGGCCGTTCGCTTATATGGGATGCCACCTGTGTTGACACACTGGCGCCATCACATATTGGCCGAACTTCTGCCGTTGCTGGTGCGGCGGCTGACGCTGCCGAGTCGCTGAAGATGCACAAATATGCTGCCCTCTTGGAGAGCTACATATTTGTGCCTTTCGGTGTGGAGACCATGGGCTCCTGGGGCTCCAAGGCTATCGCCTTCTTCAAAGAGCTGAAGAAGAGATTAGCTCAACACACTGGTGACCATAGGGCTGGCAGCTTCCTCGGCCAAAGGATCAGCTTTGCCATACAAAGAGGAAACGCTGCCAGCCTTTTGGGCACCATACCCAATGGCAGCGCTAGGGGAGATATTTTTTCTATATAGTTTGAATTTTTGTTTCCTTAATTTATTTTTTATTTTTTGGATTATCTGTTTTTATACTATTGGGCTAGTTGTATTCTAATATCTAAGTTTAATTATCTTTATGCTGTTATTAAATAATAAAAAATAACTACTAAGTAGTTTATCTTTGGTTAAATTTGCAGGAGTGTATTGTTTAGTTATTTTATTTGGACTGTTCATAGCAAAAAAAATGGTGATTAAAAGTTACCTACTAATCATTAATTCCAGATATTTTTTAAATTAGGACAGTTTGGACAATAAGAAAATTTACACATTGTGAAGAAAATGTGGACATACTGAAGTTTTTTTAAAATACCTAGTTTTCATTTCAAATATTCTGAATTAATATTTCTCTTCAGGTTAAAAAATATTGAAAACCGATTCCACTAATTAAAATATTCGTTTACCAAATGGAAATTCAGTTGGTGAAAGAATCCGACTTTATTGGATGGTCAGTATTTCCTTCAAATTCAATAATGGCAAGCGGCGTTTTAATCCGGGTCGGTTAACCCTTAATGGGTTTAGCAATTAACGAGTATTGATCTTTATCTCTGAATACATTTGCATCTGGTATTGGAAAACACGAACGTCTTTGTTGTGAAACATTTTGACAGTGAAAAGACATAACACTTAAAAAAATCTTTTCGGCTCCGGTCATCAGGGAGGATTCGAACCCCCGACCTTTGAAATTCCGGTCCAATGCTCTAATCAACTAAGCTACCGAAAACCTTAGGTCGTTGAATTATTGTAAGTGCTTTCTAACGCTTTGAGTCAGCGCATGTTTCATCAATAATTGTGGGAGATACCCTCAAATCACCCGAGATAAATATTTTTACAAACATGTCACAACCGGTTAAGATGAAATAGGCTACATTTTATTTATGAGGTATTTTTTTATATATTTTGACAGTGAATCATGGCATGTAGCTTCCCTAAGTTTGACTGTACAAGAGACGATGGTAGACTTATGAGTCGTAATTTTAAAATGATTCCTGTACCGGAGCGCATCATCTGGTTTTTAGTGGGAAAGTATACGATCTCCTTCTGAGTTCGGGAGTCCCACATAACCCATCGCCACGCCCGTTGAAGGTTAGTCGCATACCCACGCAAAAAGCATTTGCCAAACGTATACAAAGGTGATTTAAAACAAATAGAATAGACTTTATAATATGTTACAGTATAACTGATAAAAAACTTAGAAATTATTTTGAAGTTTTAGCTGGATGTTACGTTGTATCTTCCTTCACTGAATGAAATAAATGAAAATAGTTTCTCTACATTAAGGAATGGTATGGCAGGGCCATACTCAGGCCAGATTTATACAAATTGTTTGCAGGTTTGCAAATGATCTAGCTATGGCTATTATGTTTAGAAAAGATTTTGATTCCTTTCTTATGTGATATCCAGCTAAAACATCACAAAAATTTCTAGTTTCTTGCCTCATAACGATAGATCTCGCTTCCCTAGCAAAATCTTTTGTTACATTTCTATGCGCTCTCTCGAAACGTCTGGAGAGCTGGAATATTTGCATCTGGAAAGGGGATGTATGACCAAATTAGAATACGGTCTTGCCACATTCCTTATTCCTCCTAGAGGGTCTTAAATTAAGTGTGGAGTTGAACATGTACGATATCAGTAATTGTGCAGTCTGTTACCAGCTTACATATGCTGACAATTACGAAAATAATTTTAAGGGACACACAGCATACAAAATTATGTTTAAATTAAACTTGCTGTATAGGATTCACTTCGTTAATTTACACGCGATATTAGACCCAAAAGGAACATTTTTACGTCAACCCTGATGGAAGATCTTCGAAAATTAAGAGTAAAAGAACATAAACATTTAAGATACTGTCGAAGTATCTTTATTTAATACGTTTTCAAAACCATTATCAATTTGAGTCCAAGATAAAAAATATAGCAGGAAAATATCTGAACAGATTTTGATCAGCTATAGCTAAGAACCAACGTGGTAAATTTAACTTTCGAATAATAAAAAAAACTGAAAACGATCCATCGGTTCGCGAGCTACGATGCCACACACAGACACAAAAAACAGAATAGGATCAAACTTATAATACCCCTTTTTTGTCGGTGGTTGAAAAGGACTAAAAAAGTTCGGTATGTGAAAAATTCATTGTTATTAAACAGACTTTATAGCTTTTGCCAACAGGTGTTGTAAAATGGATTTGGAGAATATTTGTAGCCGTACCTTACCTTATTTACGTGCGGGAACGAAGTTGCCAGATGATGGTTTATTGTTATTTATAAAAAGTTTATATTTTAAATTATTCGTAGCCCTTATTTATCATAAAAAAAAGAAACCTGAACTTTTGACTGTGACGATAAAGTAAAAATTGTTAACATTTTTGCTGAGGAGCTTTATTACCTTACTAACTATTTGAGCAATTTGTGTCCAAAAACTTCAAGTTTTCTTTTGTACAATAAAGCCTGTATTGGCTTGCTGCAGCTGGGTGCTGTCATAGACAACTTCACTTATAAATGCCACAGGATCGTACGAAGGGGTAATACCGAGAGACCTGACGTTTCGATTTTACATTATTCATATGTGAGAGTCGTTATATTTTGCTATATTCTGTTTTGGTAGATTGTACTCGTAAGGTTTTAAGGAAAGACCGCTGAAGTTTTCTGAAAAATGCAAAAAATACCATCATTTTTCCATTAAAATGTAGAATAGGCAATATTGGAAAATAATATGTTGAAATACAAATTACCCGAAGCAACGATTTTGAGGGCATGACATATGTTTATGTTATTGACGTGACAACGTCTTATAAATTGGTTTGCCGGGTGACACTTCAAGAAACTGCGTTACGCTCCGCTCACGTTCCGCGCTCACAATGAGAGCGAGTGAGACAGACATAAAAAGTGGAAGGCACGCGTCCCTTCCACTCGAGCACAGTTAACCCGCCTAAGAGCGAGAGAGACAGAGCGAGAGAGAGAGGGTGAGAGAGATAGGCATACACACCGGTTCATGTTATACGAATGAATATTCACATTAAAATTATTTTACCACTCAAAGTCGTTGTCACGTAAAACTTTCGCCCGTATACCGACTTTACAGGCAACCAATTTTTTTTTGTTCAACTTATTGTTGTGTCTTCGTGTGTGTCTGATGTTTTGTGATGTCTCAAATTAATTTTTTCTTTCTTTCTTACATTGCCTTTTCATCAAAAGTCAAATGTAAATACAAACCAAAGCCTAACGCGGTATCTATACCACCAAATAGTCTGCTTTTGCGGTGTATTTGGGTCTAGCTTCGTCGCGGAGTTTTCTTTTAATAATTTAAAGTTGACATCGGAGCGGTTTGGGTTTGACGTAAATAAAATTGGGCGTAGTGCAAAATGGATTTGCATGCTTCGGGGTTTACGCTCGGCAAGAAATAGATTGTCATCTAGGATAGCAAGCACGAAAGTAAAATGCAGTTGGCGGGCTGGGATTGTGTTTTGTGGCTAATTTATTTGTAAGACAGTATCAGTATAGTTTATTAAAGCAAGGGCTAACTTTTTTGTGTCTCTATTTTTCTGTAATGACTCATAGTTTAGACATTGTTTCATTTACTTATTTTATTATATTAGATATGTAAAAGATTTTACTTCAGAGCACATATGCGACATACTGTCGTCGCCGCTTGCCGTCTGACAGCGTGTAAACCAATGGCCTTGGCTATATCATTGACAGAGTTCTACGCGGGAAACGAAAGGAGTAAGATGGGCTCTGTTTCTTAAATATGTAATAAATATGTAAATTGTTTTTTCGTAGAGTATTATTGTCATGTTGAGGTGGAATTATTATCATAATGTGTTTCTGAAGGAAAACAATGTAAGAAATAGTGTAAAGTGCTCCGTACTGATGCGATCGATATTCCCGCGTAAGACTCCATTACTAGAGCATGTGAACTATCCTTGCATTTCAATGAGTTAGGTTAGGGCTTAGGTTTGGTTTTTTTGTAAGTAGTAATTTTAAGAAAGAAGTTTTAAGAATTGACTAATTAAAATGATTATCATGTAAAATCCATTTTTCCAGTCTTGGAAATTAATTGGGTTGAATATCATCTTAAACGTAATGTTTTGAAAAATCCAAGCGTAGTTTTAAAATATTTACGATTGGTGTCATCATGCCCATTGGTTTGAGGCTAAGTAATTTTAAGTGATTGAAACAATTCCTTTGTTTAAACTACTTCAGTCGTTTCTTTGTACGTAAACATTTTCCAAAACAGTAGGTATTTATAAGGGGGACACTAAACCAAACCTACTAGCGTCTCATAGACAATATTTGCGAGGCTATCATGTTGAGTTCGGTGGTATCTGGGTCGGAGCCAGATGAATAGAGCACTGCTTAATATTCCATAGGGCTCGCTTCGGAGCGGGGTGAATTAAAACATGGCCGCTTTCGCTACAAGGCGTAAGGTTTTTAGGGTTCTCTACCCAAAGGGTAAAACAGAACCATATTATGAGACTTCGATGTCTACTTGTCTGTCTGTTTGTATATTTTATGTGAAAATGTCACAGTTGATATAAAATGTATTGCTAATGTTTCCATCTCATCAGCCTATATACGACTTTCCAATGCTGGACACTGTGCACCTTATCTATGAGGTGGTGCGAGCCATACTCCACCACGCGGACTCAGAGTGACAGAGCTTGCTGTTAGATGTCCTTAAACCGCCCGAGGGCCTTTGACCAGGCTTAAAGACTTCATCTATCGTTGTCAGCCGTGCCTTACAAAACTCTGAGATTCTTGTAAATAGATATAAATTGTACGGTTAGAATGGTCATCCAACCCAGTCATGACCCCGCCTTAGGTTGGTTAGGTTAGCCCTACGGTGAACCCCCCACGTCCCCCTCAAATAGAGCACGCCTTGCCGTGGCGAGGGGGCTCAGTAGTCTGTCGCAATCCAGCGACAGGTGAAGCCAAGATGCTCTGTGGAGAGTGCCTCTACGTCTGTTCCCGTATCGGGCGGCAGAGACACTAGTGAGTCGCGTCTGTCTCGCATCGAGCGGCGGCTCACCGAAGTGCTTGTGGCTCCCAGCACCCCTCTGGCTTATCAGAGGAGGCAGGGGATGTCCTTGGGACTCTGGTCCTCGTGGCGAAACGAGGGTCTTGGCCTAACCGCCCGGACCCTCCTGAGAGACGGCGCCAGTGTGCCGTCTGGAGTGGGATGAGATCTCCTCACCCCACTCCGTGGAGATCCGCCCTCCTGCTTAGAGGTCGGACGTTGCTGCTGGCAAGGGTCGCGGGACTGTTGAGACACCGCGGCCCCTGCTGTCACAGCCACACGCAGCGGGCTTCGTCAGGTTTTAGTGGGTATACCCGAAGACGGGGGAGTCCCACACACGCCCCTCCGGTCCCCGACGGAGGGGTACGGTGCGTAATTGACATTTCCTGACGTTAAAAAAAAAAAAAAAAAAAGCCCTACGGTGAACCCCCCACGTCCCCGACTCACATGGCACCGACCGTAGGGCACCGTCAGGTATTTAGCGGTTAGGTGGGTTCTCTCTCTGAGGCCTGGAGTCCCACATCCACGGCATTGCATGGAGTCCCCATCTACCCCCGCGACTGGTGACGTTAAAAAAAGGTAGGTTAAAATATTTAAAATATAATAAAAACATTCGTACATAATTTCACATAACAATATTAGATATCTAAATCCAACTGAACAAACGCAAACGAAATGACATCGCGAGGAGGTTGCTAGACAACAGTAACTTCGTTAGAAAAGTGCCAACTCGGAAGAAACACAATGCGAGCTAGCTCAATTAGAAATTCGCGTCCCGTAACTTGAGTTCAATTTGGATAATTATTTTGATGATACGGAACCCTTCGTGCGTGAGTCCGTCTCGCACTTGACCGATTTTGAAATTACTCTCTTTTGTAGGCGAATATTGACGGAGACATGAGCAAAAGGTTAATCGGGATATTATTTTTGTCTTTTTTGCTGAATAACGTGTCAATGATAATGAATGACGCACTCTTGGTACAGTTTCGCTGCAAAGTAAAAACAGAGAATCAGCAGTTTGCCACAGCCTAGATATTGCTTTGTATACTAACAGTCTGGAAAATAGATCCTTTTGTAGAAACGTGCACCTATGCGTCAATTGGCATGATGACAGCTATCTTAAATATTTTCAAGACCATGGCGTTTAAAAAACATAGCCCCTTTGAAGTAATTATAACCAGTTTATTTCCAAAAAGCTGTCGAAACCAATTTTTAAACACACAAAACTCAATAAATATTCGGTCAATTGACTCCGATTTCTAGTGACGTCACGTACATTATTCCCATACAAAATCTATGGAGGCAGACCGTTTTGACAGATAATAAAAAGTATGTCAACGATTGGTGGTGTCGTCTAGCCAATTGTGCATGTGTGTGACTGACCGTCCCCCGATTCTTGCTGAGTTGCCTTGTTGAGACATGCGTCTGTGAGCGTGTTTCATTTTGAGCATTTCTTCCTAGCGTCCTTACTGTGTGTTATATGATGACTGTGATATGTAGTCAGCTCTAGGCACATAGTTATTTATGTGATTTTACATTGTCAGTCGTACGAAAAGCGGATGAAACCAAAACTGATTTGATGACGACTAAAATATTTTAAGACGACTTCATGTGTTTTCTATGCCGTTGTGGTTACGTGATAAGTTTTTCAGCATACGAAAGATAAATAGATTCTTTTTTAAACTATCGACAGCGTAACAATTAAAAACACACTCCTCATGAAAAAAAATTGGTTGCCTGTAAAGCCGGTATACGGGCGAAAGTTTTACGTGACAACGACTTTGAGTGGTAAAATAATTTTAATGTGAATATTCATTCGTATAACATGAACCGGTGTGTATGCCTATCTCTCTCACTATCTCTCTCTGTCTCTCTCGCTCTTAGGCGGGTTAACTGTGCTCGAGTGGAAGGGACGCGTGCCTTTCACTTTTTATGTCTGTCTCACTCGCTCTTAGGCGGGCTAACCATGCCCGAGTCGAAGGGACGCGTGCCTCTCACTCGCTCTCATTGTGAGCGCGGAACGTGAGCGGAGCGTAACGCAGTTTCTTGAAGTGTCACCCGGAAAACCAATTTATAAGACGTTGTCACGTCAAAAATCTAAACACGTCTGTTTATGTTTTTGTCCTCTAATTAACTGACAGTTTGCCTAATCATATAATTCCTTAAGTGAAATTGGTGAAACGAGTTTACTTAGAGAACAAACAACTTTAATGGACGTGTTTCGATTGTTTTGATGAGAGAGTATACATCATTTTACTGTCTTCTTACCGTATTTCAAAGGATCCATGAAGTGTGGGTCTAATTACTTTTTGTTAATCAATTAGTCAATAATTTTCCATAAATGTATTATTTAAACATTTGCATGCTATTTTATATGGCTAAATAGGTCCAAGCTCTATTTTATGTATTTAAGATAACAATTTTATGTTATTTAATATATATTGCCTATTTATAAGCAGATAAAGAAATTTGAATTTGAATTCGATTTTAACAGCCTAGTGTTTTAAACGCACGTATGTTTTATGCGTACTCAGCGCCTGATCGGCTGTTAAAATGTGAAAGTTTCAGCTTAAGATTGACATAACTTACCCTATGTGGACCCGATTTGTGACCCTAAATGGACCACTTAGCTAAAGATTAATTGCACCAGTTACTGGTTATTGGTCAACTATCGTTTGGGCTGTTCACAATGCTTAACTTGACATATTGTTCCGGCTTACCAAAACTTGTGAATTATGCAATGAACCGAGACTGAAATTGAGATGTTAAGTATTATCTAGCTAACTTTACTTAGTATTTAAGATTTTATTTGATATGTTAGAGACTCGTGATCACACAGACAAACTATATAAATAGTTTTGTTGGGCTATTGTCATTTGACTGTAAAACATTGTTTGTTTAGTAAATAAATAAATAAACTTGCCTGAAAATAAAGATTCGATGCGAGAATAAGGCATTGTCCTAGGTTGTCCCGTTGTTCTAAGTGAGTGACAAATCCGACAAGTGCGATGCGATGCGAAGCGAAGCAACATGTAATGTAATGTATGTACGTTTATAACGGTGTCCTACTTGACGAAGCGTGAGTGACATTGTAATATGTATGTTCGTGTTATGCCTTAATCTTCCGAAAATGGAAAAATCTTAGCACTCTGCAAATGATTTTATCAAGAACCTAATGGAATATGATTGGACATCGTTTTAGCAACGCACACACGCGCACAAGTGTGAGCGCAATACACAGGTGCACTCACTGTTCCATCACTCTCAAAGTTCGGTGAGACAGCAATCCGACATGACCGGAGAGAGATCAGGCGCAGGACCAACGGTTTTCCGAGCCACGGGGGTGTAACACCGCCAACTTCCCGATTCCCAGCTGTTTTTGAGAAATTCATGACAGACAATCTCAGAAACAATTTTGGCTCGACCTGGGATTCGAACCCAGGACCTCTCGGATGTAAGGTGAAACTTTGCCACTACACCAACGAGGCAGTAACATAGTAGTAGTAGTGAGTGACACTAACACAGGTATTGGTCCTATCGCATCGCGTCCCGTTGCACTTGTCGCGTTGCGTCGTCACTTGGGACAGCGGCTGAATAAGCACTTAGAATCAGACGCGTTAGCCACTGACAGACGCTAGAGCAGTGTGAAAGACACGGGCGGACTGAGCCAATAGAATCACCCGCGCGATAGTCACGCCACCCTCGCCCGCCCCCGCGCCTATGAGGATGCGCACACGCGCGACCACTGTGAAAGCGAAAGGCGTCTTGATACGTTTGATCTACCCGTACCCGCACCCGCGCCCGCACTCGCCTTTACTCTGAAAGAGCACTAAGGGACACAACGCGACAAGTGGGACGTGACCAATACTTGTTTCAATTCAGTCGCGTTTCCTCGCTTTGACGCGTTGTCACTCACATAGGACATGGGGGAGGGATATAACAAATTAAAAAAATGAAAAGAAATAGTTGTCTTTTTGTTCCATTCTGAATACTTTCAATTCAATCTCTTTTCACGACGATATATATTGCCCACAATCAAAAGATTCGTTCCAAAACCTCACCCCTTCAAGCGGAGAGTAATTACCCTCTATTGTGATTTCTCAAGAATTTTCAGAACGAAATTTCAAGATTGCTGAAACGTCTGCGCTTGTGTGATAACTGGCTAGCCTGGGCGTTCTATTCTTGCGATATTCTTTTGTCCTCCTGATGTAAGCTGTCTGGAGAGACTCACATTTTAGTGATATTTGTTAGAATGTCTTTAGAAGCATTCGGTTTTAAACGAGAATATGTGTTCGTCTCTTAAAAGCTAGCTAAAAAGGAGCTTTAGTTTTACTGAAAGTTTTATTGACACTTCTGAGTTCTTATCATAAATTATTTTTAACCTCCGACGAAAAAGAAGTTATTATAAGTTTGACCCCTATGTCTTTTTTGTGTCCTTTGTTTGTGTCTGTGGCATCGTAGCTTCCGAGCGAATGGACCGAATTCATGGCGGCTTTTTTATTCGTAAGACTAAATCACGGTGGTTCCTAACTATGATTGGGCGAAATCCGTCCAGCCATTGAAGCTAATCAGCTGTTTTCCTGGCTCATTATAGGGTTCTTAAACAGAAAAGTTAGTATTTGATATAAGAAATAAGCGCTTGCTTTTATTTACATCTATGTAACTGTATCAACACTAATCTAAATATGTATAACAATAAGATCGATCCCCAGCTCAATTTCGATTTATGGCGGCCACTCTCAATATACATTATGGCAACTACGTAGGAGATATCTAAAAAGTATTACAATTGTATTAATAGTCGCTTCATTCATATCATCTCGATTAAAAGGGCTGTAGTTAATTCTGTGGCTTATTCAGCGTACCGAAAATAACGTTCAACAAACTTTGTTCAACTTAGTGAATAGCGCAGCGCTATCCTTTGCGAATATCAAATCGCCTCTAAAACTACATCTTCCTTTGCAGTTAATGTAAATCTGCAGTCTTCAGAAACGCGCAATTCGAACTTCGCTTCTGCAGTTTCATCAAAGTGTTTCACTTAGTTGTTACTATCTCGGCTTAACCCTAAAATGTCCCAGCGTAGTTATATTTAGTCCCTTAATAATCATTTTGCCGTGTCTCGCTGACGGCAGGAACAGGTTGACATCAGATAAGATCTAAACTGACGCTCGTGTTCCGACTGCCTTATCAGGGCTTGGATTCATTGCATTTTCCTACATTTTAACCGTAACCCCTCGTGGGTGGTGATAAGGTCGCTAATTGAACTGGCTTTGAGCTTTCAGGTTCTAAGTGATTTAAATATTTATTGCAGGAATAAGAACTGGTAAGCTAGTTATTAAGATAGCTAAGACAAAAGAGGGCAATTAGGTTAAAGCGAGACACAAGACAACGATAAATTATTTTAATCATTGTCAGGGGGTAATTTAAAGATGTTTTTTTTAAATAACTAGTCCAAATTACTTCTGTAGTGATCAATCGCAGGAAGATATGTGAATGATAAAACATTGTATCTCGTTCGAGTGGTCTGAAGAGTTTAATGAGCCGGAAGTCATGTTTTACACAGATAGACCTTTTCTTTTTCCTTATCCAAAGGTTGTCCGGAAGAGCTTGCTTTCTAGCGTTAAGAACGCTTGCATTGTACATCTATGTATGTAAAATTACTCCGTTTTTTTATTATTATGTTGTGCAATAAAAAGTTATCTTATCTTATCTAAAAAAAAGCTTGGCTACACCAGAAAAATTGGATTGGTTTTAAAATTATAAATTTTGCTGTCACATAATATAGGTATTTATTTGAAGACTGCCTAAAGTGCGAAACGAAATAGCTTTGCCATACGAAACCAAACCAGTGCCAAACGAAATAACTAAGTATACTATACTATACTAAAATAAGAAGCAGTCTGTAAAGCCAACATTGAAAAGTACTTATAAAAATGTATGAAGCGTAAGTGAGTTTGAGTTCAAATTGCAAAATTTCTATAAATGCAAGGCGTTCACTTTGCGTGACTACAATCTTTAAACTGTGGTACAGTTAACACATATCTAAAATTCGTTGCAAAAGGACTCTATCTACAACTCAATAAGGTACCGCTGAGTTAAAAGCAGAATGCTGTCGTTTGTACATAATTGAAAACTACAATAAATCTTGGTTGGTGTTGCTCATTAAACCGTTACGATTTTTATGTCACTGACATTATAAACTTTTATTTAAAGTAAAGCGTCCACAGGTCCGCATCGTACGCATCGCACGCAACGGATTAATTGTTCACTCCATTGTATCGACTGAGGTGCTTGTGGCGCAGTGGTTGCAGCACTTTGGTAGTGATACCAAAAGTTAAGCAACCTACGGCGGCGCGGTCATGTTTGGGATGGGGACCATAAAAGTGACGTCTATTTACAAGCATCTCCGTGCTTCGGAAGTATCGATAGATATTAGTCGTTATGTCTGGTCGGCGGAGGCCCTCGGGCGGCTAAATAACATCTGACAGTAAGGTTGGTCACTTGCTTTACACACAGCCCTCCACCAATCCGCACAGAGCCCGCGTGGTGGAGTATGACTCGCACCACCTCATAGTTGAGGTGAGGCCTGTGCCCAGCAGTAAGACGTATATAGGCTGATGATGATTGTAGCATGACGACGTCGCAGTGGACGCTGTTGTATGAGTTTATGTACGAGACGAACTAAAATACGTTGCGTGCGATGCGATGCGATTGTTTTATCTATGAGCTTTGAGGTATAATGAAATTGAAATCATCGAAAAAAAACGAGTAAGAGTAAAAATTATCAAAAGCAGCAATAACCGATTCTATAGCTAATTAAAATGAAGTGAATATTTTTCCACAATATAAATAAAATCAAATATTCTGCTTTTTCAAATTAACGTAATTTTCAACACCGAAACTGACTATTATTTTTTTCTTATTTTCAATATTTGATTTTATTGATACACAAAAAAGTACCTACTCCGATCGACGAGTGTAGGTGTGAGATAAACCATGATTTTTATATAGCTGACCCGGCAAACGTTGTTTTGCTATATAAATATTTTTTCTTATTACTAAGAAGTATGAAAAATAGATGTTGGCCGATTCTCAGCCCTACTCAATATGCTCACAAAATTTCATGAGAATCGGTCGAGCCGTTTCGGAGGAAAGAACGGGAAAGAACATTGTGACACGAGAATTTTATATATAGAGATTATAGAAGACTGCCCTTTAGCAGTTTATAAAAAGTACATCAAACAGCCTAGTGGAGTAAATCACCTTATTAGGTATTTCACTCCAACAGATTTGACTGTTAACTTTAAATCATCTGGAAAACAATACCAATTATTAACGACGTGCATTTTTAAGCGAAGCAAAGAATATAATAAGTCGGATATGAGTTCATTTGTTTTCGTCGTAAAGCGCTTTTCTGCTGTTGAAACGGTCCCTTGATGACATCCTCGTTACATCCGGGTGTTTTGCTAACTGATATTACAATGTCATACTATTAACAGGCTCAAAGGGTTTTATGCTTTAAAATATACATGAAATCACAGGTATTTAGCAGATATATTGTTGTGATGGTTAAATCGCTTATAATACTCAGATTGGTATAGTCAGTAAGGAACTGATTAAAAAGTGTCACGGATGACTTATATCGCCGAAATAGTACATAGGCTTTGTAGGATAGAAACAAACATATAACACAAAGGTGCCAATATTTAACAAACCAGTTTTTTTATGTACTCAAATTACTTAAATTTCACTAAATCGCTTAGCCATTGTCGGAAATCGCCATTATTTATTTTTATGTGAAAACCTGACAACGCTTAGTCACGTGAGTACTTTGTGACATTATCGTGTGTTTGAAATATCGATAGCGAATTTCATCATCGACAATGCAATGTGACCTTTTCCAGGGGCTCGCCACTTCTTTATGTAAAGCGGAATAAATAAACAACATGTTGGGCGCCAACATGTTTTTCTCATTCCCATTGGTAGTAGCATTATTATTTTCATATACTGAACTCGGCTTTGTGGTCATTTTTGTACAAACGGCTTTGTTATTTGTGGAGCATGGAGCATTTGGATTATACATATGCAGACGGCATTATAGCTAAGTAGTTAGTTAGTAGTTAGTTTGTGGAATTGACAGTCTGCGAAAGTGATGTTCTGCACGAGGGACAAAAATGGCTGCAGGTAATTCTAAGCTGTAGATAGAGGCGTACAGAACAGGGGAACTGGAACAAAAACCATGATTCAGGTCGGCCATTGTCTATTGTGCCATTCATTGTACAGGCTTCGTGCACCGATGTTTCTGTTTGAGTAATATCAAATAAGTAACGATGAAATCACGATATTAAGTTTGGAACTGAAAGTTAGTGGGGGCCAAATCGATATTTATGATTTAAGAAATGAAATGTGCATTACATTTCATTCTATTTGGATGATTTGATTGCTAATTGTTTGATTAATGGGATATGATTAGAGGTTGTTAAAACCACCAATGTTCAAAAGATGCTTTTTGCGTAACGTGCGACAGACAGGCGTCATCTCGTCATCGCGCGACATCGCGTTACCTATTATACTGCTCAGTCTCGGTAGAGAGTAGTACGAGTATATTCCTTGCTGCTCAGGGAGCCTTGTTGAGACGTGTGTCTCAGTGTGTGTCATTTGCAGCCTTTGTTCTGTGCTCCCGTCATCTCATCAGCCTTTATACCTACGTCCCGTTGCTGGGCACAAACCTCACCTCACATAGGAGGTGGTACTACAGGAGTTCTTTGAAAGGTAAGCAACTAACTGTCAGATGTCATTAAGCCGCCCAAGGGCCTCTGACCAAGCTTTACAACTACTATCTATCGATATAAATCGGGACCAACAAATTAACGTGCCTTCCTAAGAACAAAGATGCTTGTAAATAGACGTCACTTAATAGAGTTACTAAAAGTTGCTTCACATTCGTAGCACTGCACCAACTGCGCCACAAGTACCTTTGCTCCCATACTGTGTGTGTATTCTTATCTGTATTGTGACTGCCTTGTTGGTGTAGTGGCAAAGTTTTTGCCTTACACCCGAGAGGTCCTAGGTTTGAATCATGGGTCGAGCCACAATTGTTTCTACGATTTTAGGTCATGAATTTTCAGAAACAGCTCGGAGTCGGGAAGTTAAGTAACACCGCGTTACACCCCCGTGCCTCGGAAATCACGTTAAGCCGTTGGTCCTGCGCCCGATCTCTCTTCGGTCATGTCGGATTGCCATCTTACCGAACGTTAAGAGTGATGGAACACTT
The DNA here is from genome assembly GCA_963921415.1 of Pyrausta despicata. Lineage (NCBI taxonomy): Eukaryota > Metazoa > Arthropoda > Insecta > Lepidoptera > Crambidae > Pyrausta > Pyrausta despicata. The sequence continues at coordinate 5,098,116 of OY992862.1, read as the reverse complement.
AGTGCACCTGTGTATTGCGCTCACACTTATGCACTACAATATCTCCTGCGTAGTTGGCTAATTTCTGTTGAGATTGGCCGCCGTGGTCGAAATCGGCTAGGAGGACTATTACTATTGTGTCCACATCCAAAAAGAGAAAAAAAAAGCGCAAAGCGCGTTTTTAGATGTGCCTTTTTCCCCCGATTAAGTAGCAAAAGACTTGTTTTCTCCCCTCATTGCTTTGTAGTTCATAAATATTCCAGTCGGGTAGTAATTGTGTTACCGTCTAGATCTTTTGTTAGTTGCATCCAAGCAAAAGATATTCAAGTTTAAAACTAATTTAAGTCATCTGGTCTTCGCTAGCGAACTATTATTGTAGTAGTTCTGTTGCTATTTGTTGAAGTGAGTCTAAACAGAGGCGTGTTCCATTTTGAATTGTAAAAAGAGGTGATTTTGAAATGTGAATCATTTGAGAACTTAACAAAAAAATGTTGATATTTTAGTCATGATAATAAGCATAATTTTACATGAAGGTTTGAGGACGCCCGTCAGGCAAAAAATCTATTTGATATTTGTATGGTCATAACTACCTTTGTTATGAGATAAATCCGATGTTTTAAGTTGCAATTATACTAGAGAAGTGAACGTGATGAGAACTAACTTACTGTGGTGTGTAACATTTTTTTCAAATCCTATAATTATAATTAAAAGTGTGAGTAAAACAATAATAATATAATAATAATAAAAGGTTATTTGGGAATAAAACAAATGACCATTCATTATTGTGCACGAAAATAACCGCTATAGTTTATAAAACTTGTGCAGCTAATATTGACCCCATTCCCAAGGTATAGAAAAGGATAGCACAAATCTCTAGGATTTTTAACAATGTACCTACCTACCTATAGCTACGAGTAGGTATTCTGCAACTTCGACATGGCTAGCCATTTGTAAGCGAGTCGCCTCTGCGACATAATCCACAGGCATGGCATCTTTTCGTGAAGTGCATGGTCTGCTTTTTACAATCCTTCAAAAAGGTTCGAACATATTCGTTGAACTGCAAAAGTTGCTTGTATGAAGTTTGTGTACTTTGTGCATCTCAAGTCATGGCATTGAGTTCAGTTAAGAACTCACGACGCGATTTTTCAATCGCCGTGAATTCAGGGCGCTCAGCGTCTAGAGAAAACAGTTGAATAAAACTAACTTTACAGTTTAAAAAGCCCTGAATGACCCATGAAAACCGCTGGTGAGCTTCTACGGACTTGGACGGATTTGGGCCAGCCAGCTAGGAACCACTTTGATTAAATTATATTTCGATTAAAAAAAACCGGTCAAGTGCGAGTTGAACTCGCGCACCGAGGGTTCCGTACAAACCTGTAGATAAGGAGTAGTAACTTTGAAATTTACAAAACTGACAAAAATATTTCTTTTTATATGATGAAACTAAAAAATTTACGGTTTTCGTAGTTTTTCCAATATCTGTACTATAAGACGTGACTTCGTACTAAATTTCTAGATTCTAAAGTTACGGGTACCCTGTAGGTTTTGATTCCCGTGCGAGTTTCGAAAATTTGCGGCCTAAATATCTGTATCTTTTGATAGCGTTGGCTTAGAAGGTTGATTTTTCTACAGCTTCCAGGGAAAGTAGACTTAAGTATCATATAGAAATTTCAGTTTGATACCTCCACGCGTTCCTGAGAAAAGTGGTCTTGACAGACGGACGGACGGACAACAAATTGATATTATAAGGGTTCCGTTTTTTTCTTTTGAGGTACGGAACCCTAAAAACGCTTTGAATTCGGTGCATCCGTTCGGGAGCTACGATGCTACAGCAGACACGCACAAAAACACAAACAGACAAAGAGGCCAAACTAATGAAACCCCTCTTTTTCGTTGGGGGTTAAGAAAATAATCATTTTCCCATCATTTATTTGTGTGATTTTTTCAGCTCCACTCCAGTGACAGCGGCCTTAATACGCCCTTAAGCAGTGCTGATATTCTTTTCTTGGAATAACATTGCTGCCATTGAGTGAAGTGCGACATCGCAACGCAATCTCTGATCAGAGAAACCATCGTGGATTCCTAGCCTTACCGCGTAAAGTCGAAAACTAAATAAGCTCATCCGCGAAGCCACATTTGCAGCAGAAATTGTAGTAAAGTGTAAGATCTCACCATTTATTCGGAACGTCACCGACTGCTTCTGTTCAGAATAAAAAAGTTGCAGACCTTATAATGCGGTGGGAGAGATCTGCACCTAATTGAATAATGTAATAAGAAGTACAGTCCAGAAAACAGAGTGTTCGCATTTTGACTTGCAACACCATCTGTCACTTAGAACAGAGTTTGACATTTTGAATTTAAAAGTAGGGAAGGTTCTTATTTTAACAAGTTATTTGACGACCAATTTGGTGTAATGGTCAAGAAGTTGACATATTAAGCAAGAGGTCGCGGGTTGGATCCCCGCACTGTACAAACATTTGTGTGCACGAACATGTCTCTTTGTACCGGTCTGGTTGTTATATGTATTTATTTAACTTTATTTGTAATACCACTGTTGATTCTGATAGTTTTAATCGAAAAGGGTTGTTATTAAGACTGCTGAACGGCTGTATCTAATTAATTTTCATCTTCGAAACTTTTTTGGGAATCTGTTACTTTTTTATTTACTAAATTTTGCACACATTGTTTACAGTGATGGACATAATGCCGAAAGCATTCTCTACCAGTCAACGGTGGTTCAAGCAGAGAAAAATTCAGGCAGTGCACTCAAAGTATAACACAAAATTATTGAGAGTACTAGGTTTCCTTTTATATTATTATTCGATTTTACGATTACATGCGATCTTATAGCCATCTATTCGTATGCACTATTCTTTACGACATCCTTACTTAACAAAGATTTCACAATGATTAATTCAGTACTCCGGCCAGGTATTTAATCACGTAACATTGTTTCGCCCAGATCTTGATCCCGAATAATTTCTGAACAAAGACACGCCTGAAGTGGACTGTACTGCGGTGTACCCCGAGCTCTGATTTAACATACATTATTTATGTGCTGCGTATACTTGATTACAGCGCCGCGCCGCACGACGGGTGAGAGTAAAGTGCGGACAGATGCCATCTTATTATTGCGCCATTTCGAACCCTTTATTTATTTATTCACATATTCAGATCAACATGTAAGCTCACAGATCACTCCAAAGCGCATACATGCAACACAATACCACCCTGCCTAATAATACCCTGCGCCGCTTTTTCGTCCTTTTTGGTAATTGAGTCCGCAATTTGATATATTTCTGGTTTGCCTTGGTTTTGACGGCTCTCATAAATGAGGGTTATCAAAAACATACACTAAGGTATTTCATTTGATCCAGTCAGGACGGGTGAGAGTTTACGTAGTAACTATTTAGTAATCTGTGGTTGGGGCCGGATTCCCATGGACGCGGGTTCGAACCCCGCCTGAGATAGTTGATTTTTTCCACAGCAATAATATTATCTTAGGTTCTAAAGTGAATGCTTTTCAAATAATAAAACTACTGAGTAGTAGTTGCCTATAGTATAAAAATTAATCGCACAATGTGTTATTGGCAATAAAATTTGCCAACTTATTTTATAATGTCGGAAAAAGTATTACCGATATTCTCTCTTACATTTAGCGGGGAGCGTGAAGATATTAACCACTTGCACCAACATATAGGATTGGCGATTGAAGCCCAACATGCTGTTTCATTTCATATTATAAAAAAAATTAACGTAGTCGAATATAATCCAAAAATAACAAGATGATGCTACCACAAACTGCATTACAGAATGCCTGTATTAGAAGGCCACGCTCTTCAAAAACGGTACAAATAACGCATCTAAACTTAAAGAACTTAGATACTATTTTCAACAAATTAATTTAATTTAAACATATTATTTGAAAAGTTTGCATGGATGTGTATGTGTGTGTGTGGTGTGGTTTTTCGAGTGCTGTCATTTACTTATTAGGTACATGTATTATCTACTTACAATTTCATCAGCTGTGCTGTAAGTTCCAGTAAATATATTTGAATACATACCAAAGTTTCTAAGACGTATCTGGCGGTGTCGTGGTGTTAGAGAGAACGATGTCTGCGCCAGTGTTCATGCAAGTTTTAAGCGCCGCATGTCCTCAAATAGTTCCGAGTCGATTTTAGCACGTAACTAGATTTACTGAAAACGCTTCTTTACGTCCAAAGGCTTAAGCCCTTTTTATTTGTTACTGGTGGACCCGGCAGACGCTGTACTGCCTAGTATAGTAACCTTACTCTAGAATAACTCTCTATTAAAAAAACTGCATCACTCTATCTATTAAAAAATCCGTTGAGTATTTATTAAGAGATCTAATACATATTTGACGACCGCTTGGTGCAGTGGTCCGCATATCGGACTTCTAAACCAAGGGTCGCGGGTTCGATTCCCGCACAGTACAAGCATAAGTGTGCATGAACATGTGTGTTTGTACTGGTCTGGGTGTTTTCTATTTATAATATGTATTTATTTACAAAAAAAAAGTATTTAAGTATGTATATCCGTTATCTAGTACCCATAACACAAGCCTCGTAGCTTACTTTGGGACTAGAGAATTGGTGTGCTTGTTGAGAAATATTTATTTATTATTTATTTATTTATATTACAGACACAGAGACGAACGCGGGAAGCGACTTTGTTTTATACTATGTAGTAAAATTTTAGGTATTTATAGCTTTTTCTATGAAAGTATGAAAGTAAGTACTTACACGATTTATAGATGGTTTGCAACATATAATTAATGTTTATTTCATAAGATTCATGAATCCTATTATTTAATTTATTTAAATGTATTATTTTGATCGTGAACAAAAAGAGAGTAATTATGAGGAAATTTATAAATGCTTCGAATAATTTACTGTCGGATCTGTCTAATACTACCTTGACACAAGAAGTAATGATCTTTTGTGAAAGTGTCTAGTCATCATTGAAAGAAAAACATACCTCCCATAGAAAGGCAAATAACAAATCTTTTATCTATTCCAGTACTATGTGACTATTCCAGGCTATGTTCGATCTCCGGACCGACCCAATTCGTCTTTTGAATCCCACAAAATCTTGTTACTGAATTTACTTAACAAGGCCCTGTTTAGTTTCCGGGATGAAATAATAGCGAAACTAGATCATAGATGATTGAATTGTTTTGGTTACTTATTTAAGTACATTGTACGGACTGCGTAGCACCTCTTTGTACTCTTTAACGTAAGTGAAACCTATAAATAAAGCTAAAGTTACATACATATAATAATCGTTGGCCAACGTAGAATATGTTATTTATTTTTCAGAAATATTCCTGAATAAATATTTTATGATTATCATGATGATGATGACGACCGCTTGGTGCAGTGGTCTACAGGTCGGACTTCTAAAACACAGGGTCGCGGTTTCGGAACCCGCACAATACAAGCATAAGTTTGCATGAACATGTGTGTTTGTACTGGTCTGGGTGTTTTCAATGTATAATATGTATTTATTTACAAAAAAAAGGTATTTAAGTATGTTTATCCGTTATCTAGTACCCATAACACAAGCCTCGTAGCTTAATTTGGGACTAGAGAGTTGGTGTGATTGTTGTGAAATATTATTATTATTATTATTAAAACTAAATGGCCGCAAGAAATCCATAGGAATTATTTAATGACTTGTCGTTTGGAATGAATCCCACCTTTGTTGTCGCGTAGGTACTAACTAGTACAGTACTTGTAGAAGTAAAGTGATTGCCGTTATTTTGCCAACAAGGTTCATATTTCGCAGTCAACGTTTCTTACCTTCAATAATGAACTGTATAGCTTTGGTTATAAGTAGCGAGCCAGAGGTAGTGCTGGCTGCAATTGGCTATTTCTCAGGAATCAAACAAAACGTAGTGACAATTTAATTTGGAAAATTACTTTTTTTTAGCATTAACAATGCAAATTTATTTACAATGTGACATTAAAACACTTCTTGTGGCAGTCTATTCTTCTTTAAGTGTGTTTTAATTTTACACTGTAAAGAAATTTGCATTGAGAATGCTAAAAAATAAAGTAACTTAATCAATTAGCTGATTCATCTTAATCGATTGTTTAACAGCTGAAAAGGTGTTTCATACGGATGTTGCAGGTATCTAACCACAACAGTGAGAAATCATTGCTGGCTGCAGCCCAAGGAGCACTTAAAGAAATTTGAACCGATAAGTAAGTGTCACGGTAGTTCAATTGGGAGAGCAATCGCCCGGCTTGCGAGAGTTGCGGGTTGGAGTCCCGCCTGTGGCAGTCAGTTAATTTGGAAATTAATCCCAGTCTCAGTGACACAGTTTTCTAAAGCTTTTAGTCTTACATCGATCACAGGTAAGGTTGCACCCTTTTGCAATGGTTGTCACGTGACTGTTACACACACGTGCCCTAAACCTGAAATATTTATGATATCGATAAAATTGATCGTCCCTACGAAGTGTTGCCAGCTCTGGTACGGAGAGAATTGGAATAAATAATAAAGCAACAGTGAAAGCGATTTGATTTGCCCTCGCTTGTTCGGCGCGAGATAACTAGAATTATTTAATTTGCCGTTCCTTTGATGTGGCGGTTTGTTTTGTTTACTGTTTGCGTTTGTGCAAACTGCGGGAGATTTTGTTTCTTGGTTAGCCTTGCTGTGTGTAAAGAGAGAATAAATAATTGAATTCCTTCACACCTTACACCAAAGAAGGTACTCGTAGCATTTAAAAGATTTTTTGAGGATAGTTCAAAACTGTTTGCTTTTTGTCTCTTAATATGTATTTTCCTGATCTGGACCTTGGAATTAAGCCATTCTTAATGTCCAATCATATTGTATTAGGTTCTTGATTTGCAGAGCGCTAAGATTTTTCCATTTTCCGAAGATTAAGGCATAACACGAAGCTTAACAAAAAGGGAAATTCCCAAATCCGTTCCGACTAATATTTTCATTATCTTGCGAGGTACAGTCGATACCCTCATCAGGCTGCCCATTTTTGTGGCAACATCGCCCTTATCACAAGCTCGTAAGATGTCGCAGTCTCATCTTGATGGGCTGTCGTCTGTGCAGTCTGCTGACGAATGGAAATTTGCTATTTGACAAAGAGGAAATGATTAGAGGCCCTTTATTAGCCCAGTTCTCACCAACTGGCCCTCAGGATCAATAGTGTTTGAAGACCTTGCTTTATACAAAGTACGATGTTTTATTTAACACGCAACTTTGATTTTAAAATATTGCCAATTATTTATTAGAGCGTCTGTAACTGCTGGAAAGTCTAGAAGAAGTGTTTTATGAGTAGGTTTGTTACAATTTGTGTTTATTCTTCATCTGTGACCGTCTGGGGTTACCATATCTCCGGGTTTGTCCTAAAATTTCAGCAGGAGTTTTGCACTCTTCTCAGAACTCAGGTAATCTCAGGATTTTTTGAACCTCATGAGACCGATCTTATAATACGCCGAATAAGCTTTTGTAATATATTCGTTTCACTCACTCAAGTATCACTGTACTCATATTGTAAAAAAAATATAAAAGTGTTAGAATGTTGATCGTAAACCCTGCTTAGTTAAAAGACCTTGTTATATCGTAGCTTATGATTACAAAGACATAAAATCAAGTACTAACTACACACACTAAGCTAAGTTAAGATAATGAACTGCCGATCTATCATGACACTGCCACTCAGGTGATACAGGTGCCGCGTGGTTCAAAAGGTAGTTATACCACCATTCTTAAATGTTAGGAGTCCCACATAACTCTCCCTCTCCCCCGAGTTGGAGAGTATGCATAATGCATTCCCCGTGTCACGATGTCGACCAGTTTCATGACTCTGCTCAAATTTTCATGATCAATCAATTACTAAGCAATACTCTCTCAGTTCAATACCTGACTAGTGAGCTGATATTGAAATAGGTGCCGAGTAATCTCCAGGGAGCCAACCGCTACGAAATTGCATGTGAGCACGATGCAAATGTATTCAATACCTACGGTATGCACTTACACATCTCTTATCGCAATGCAATATCGTGCGCTACGGACTAGAGACGAAAAATAGTCTTAATAACTGAAGCTCAATTCATAATCGGGTAGTTGCCACCTTGAATAGACTACGCGTCAAAATGTGTGAAAAGATAATGTTGGGGATGTCAGGAGTAAAAAACATGTGTTGCGTATGTAGATTTTATTATTAAAATTTAAATATGGCGATGTCAGGTATATACGCTCATATCTGTGTGGCCACTTTCACACTGCGACTTTCGTTTCACAGTTCAAGATAACTGCTTGTGCTGCCTATGCCCAGTACTGCCTGTGCATCGAAGCTGCATCGCGGCTACATCGCTGCTAAAGGTCGCGATGTGTAAAAGATCTAAAGCAATATTTTTCTGTGACACTTATTTTTATGATATACTAGCTTTTACCCCGTTGTTTTCCCGTAATACCAATTTTATCTAAATATAATTCAAATCTTTGGTAATTTAGGAGTGATAGCGATCAGATTCCCCGGAAAGTATTTTTTCCCATGGGAATGCGTTGTTTTCCCGCGGTCAAAAGTATCTCATGTCCTTTCTTAAGTCACGAACTATCTCCTTGCAAAATTTCATTTCAATCTGTTTAGTAGTTCAGGCTTAAAAGCGATTGGCCCTCTTGAATTTTCCCATCTGAATGCGTCCCACTGTAAAAATTTGCCTATGTCCTTTCTCGGATAATATAACAAAACATCTCCATACCAAATTTCATGCAAAGTGGTTCAGTTGTTTAGGCGTGATGAGTACAGACAGGCAGACAGAGTTACTTTCGCAATTATCATATAAGTATGGATCATATCACATATAAACACAAAAGGACAACTTATTTGTGTTTTTATTAAAGGTTAACCTTTTATTTAATTGCTCTCAGAGTGACTCTATATTAATTTAACGGAAGAACCAAGGCAAGGCTAACACCACAATCACAATAATTAATACGGCACAAGGGAATTAGGGGATGGAAGAAACAAGGATAATTTTTGTACCAAAGTAGGGTGAGCGTACCACCGTCCTACAATAGCCAACCTCCGAAGTTCAGTCAGCAAGCTTGGTAGTTTTTTTTAAGGTTGTTAACACCGCAGGCATGGAGTACAGTCTTTTTGCAAACAATTTGATAAACTTTGATTATTGTTATTATTTATTCGTCTTCTTATGGCAAGAGGGTAATTGAGCGAAGTCAGTGTTCCTGCATAATAATTAGGAAAATATTTAGAAGCTATAAGAGTTATCAAATATTTTTAACTGATGTTGAATAGTAGATTGTATCATGAGGAAGCAAAATAATATTTTTACGGCGAGGGCGCTTTTTTGAATCCTGAACGAAGCGAGGGATTCAAAGTACGTCGCCCGAGCCAAAAATATATTTGCGTCCAAATGATACACTCTACTTTTCATCACCCTCTATGAGAAAATAAAAAGCGGCTCAGTTTTAATAAAATTTAATTATTGAATAACACAGTTTCTGAATTATTTTTGGTTCCTCTTTTATTTCTCCATTCGATGAAATTGTCATAGGTCTTCATATATTTCTCCCGGGATTTTGCAGGTAACAGATTATCCATCACATTTTTTGCGTCGGTTCTTATACTTTCAGGAGTTAATTCCATATCACTGTCACTTGACGAACTCATTTTTAAATAATTTATCAAAACCAAGAACTTGAATGTGAAAATTTATGAAAACACGGGCCGTAGTTCGCGCGTTTTTTTTTTTTTACTCAGTTGCCAGCGGCGGCGGCGGGGCGATGGTCGACGGACGTGCCGTCTAACCAGCCAGTCTCTTGCGTTCGGCGGGAAACTCTAAGATGTTCCAAATTCAATAAGTGCGAGCAAAAGAATTTTTGGTCGCACTTATTTCAATAAAGAGGACCAAAATCTCATTTCTGCCCGCTGGACAGTCTGTGGCAAAGAGTAGAGTAATCACCTTTGAGCGCACTTAAAGGCGACCAAAATCGTCTTTTTCGAATAGATGGGATGAAAAGTACATTACTCAATAAATACATTTTTATCATTTTTTTTAAGAAATGGTAGACATCAAACATTTTTCGTGTGTCGGACACGAAAGTCTATGATTTTTTATATTTTTTGCTAAAGTCACTTTAAGTGTAGGAGAATGGCACCATTACCCTACATCTTACTCAACACGCGCCAAAGTCCATAGCCAATGCTCAGATTAAAAAGAGAAACAGGAGACCAAAGAAATTGTCTGGCAAGATATTTCCTGAGGAATTTTCTCATTCAAGACAAAGCATTCCAAATTTTCAATAAAACACCCCAACATAAACGCGACGAAGGATATTAAAAGTTTTCCACATCGATGACGATATGAGATAAGCAATGTGTGATCTTAAAATGAAAGTGAAATTAAATTGCTGAGAGAGCCATACCGTATGTAGTTTAATAAAGCACTACTTACCTGATATTTCGAAGCGAACCGTTCGATATCCCATGTTGTAAAAAAAATATCGGTTGTCTGTAAAGTCGGTTTACTGACGATAGTTGAACGTGAGAACGTCTTTGTTACGTTGCCTCTTTGTCGCTCGTTCCGCGCTCTCGCGTGCACTTCAAGCCTTGTATTAAGATTAGAAAATATCAATGAAAGCCTTTATATGGTGCTCAGTTATTGTTTACATCGCTTTTGAGAACGCTTTTTTACCTATTGCATATTTTTAATGAGTGTGCTGAACATCATTGCTATCTAACTGCTATCCAGACATTTGGCCACTATCTCCTCACCTGACGGTAAGTGGCCAAGGATGGATCATGTTTGTCTCATGAACCCTATTCACTCTTTTATTTGTAAATACGTAGTTTATCCACACTAAAGAACAAAAATGCAGTTAGGTACCTCATCAAAGTCGAGTCTACAAAATAAATAATAACACTAATTACATTATAATGCAGTTACAAATGTGTTTGCAAGCAGTATCAAACGGACAATAACATCGTCGTAAAACCTTATCTCTGCCGAGGGGTTTGACACAATGGCGATATTCAAAAAGCCATATTCTTCCTTGGGAGGGCACTTACAGGGGGATCCAATGTAACATTGAGTCAGACAACTAAGGGACGTTCTACAAAGGCTCAATTTTTCGCGGATCATGACGTAAATGTGTGTGAGCACTGAGCACCTTGTGCTTTCAAAAAATTTCCTAAACAAAAAAATAAAGATTTCAAAAAGCAATTTTAAATTAAAATAAAACATTTGTGGAAGCGATTATTTGTCAAGATGTCTCGTTGGTGTAGTGGCATAGTTTCTGTCTTACATCCGAGAGATCCTAGGTTCGAATCCCTGGTTGAGCCAAAATTGTTTCTGAGATTTTCTGTCATGAATTTCTCATAAACAGCTCGGAGTCGGGAAGTTGACAGTGTTACATCCCCGTACCTCGGAAAGCACGTTAAGCCGTTGGTCCTGCGCCTGATCTCTCTCCGGCCATGTCGGATTGCCGTCTCACCGAACTTTGAGAGTGATGAAACAGTGAGTGCACCTGTGTATTGCGCTCACACTTGTGCATTATAATATCTTCTGCGTAGTTGGCTGATCTCTGTTGAGATTATTGCCAGGCCAGATTATTATGGCCAGGATTATTATCAAGATGGGAGTAAATAAATGAAAAATATCACAGACAGGATGGAACCATGTCGACGCTAACCGCTTGTAATCGCTCGATCTAGTACCTAACCTACCTAAGTTCGGGAATGCATCGTATGTCTAGCAGTAGACGTCTTGCGTTTTGTGGATAATCAAGGTATTTAATTTTAAAGACACACACGTAAATATAATAATAATATAATATTAATTTATTCTCACCCAAATACATGCATAAAAACATAAAATTAAATGAGTATAAAAATAATTTATGGTGGGCAAAAATGACAACAATATTTAATTG